>OZ024935.1:53727353-63727353 GCA_964017235.1 Sabellastarte sp. h YS-2021
TTAAATGGAGTTGGGAGAGTGGGTTTGAAGTTGGATAATTAAATATTTGGATAATAGAAGGTTGGATAATAGAGGTTCTACTGCATTAACAGAAATGGTACATTATAATGTAGAAATAAACTATGTATGCGCTGACTTTATTGGCGATTCAATCACAAAAATAACCTCAAATAAAGGACGAGGGCCGAAGCGCCGAGTCCTTTATTTAGAGGGTATTTTTGTGATTGAATCGCCAATAAAATCCAAGCAGAAGTAGCTTATTTCTATTATAAAACAATTATTGATGTTTTATCCAAGATTCACTGATTTTGTTTGTTTCAATTTTGTTTTCGAGATTATATTGCGTAACCATGTTCGTAGATTGGAACAGCGTACATTAGTTTTTCTATAAAGTACTCCCACGAAATGCGCAAAGACGTATATTCGGCGACTGCGCAGGTGTCTGTTTTATAATCCATGATAACAATAAACTGATTTCATTCATTAAATATTAATTTATTTTCAGTAAATTATTAGTGATAAAAGTGAATAATTTTTAAAATAAACCAAGAAATGTAAATAAAAGGCATTTTATGTCCGTAGCTAACTGATAGAGCATGGAATCATGCCAATGGTGGCTTTAATATTGCAACCATTCAATGCTAATTCCTTTAATAAGTGTATTACCTGTAATAATGTAATGCATTTTATGTGTACCTAAAGTCAATCAATCATTTTCTTTTCTATTGCCTTTTATTGGTTTATATGATACTACACAATGAATAATAAGAGCCAGAACAGTTCGCATATGTGGATACCTACAAAGAGTACCAGACTAAATTGATTAGAAATAAAAAAATTAAAACATTCATTTTACATGATTGACTAATTTTGCTCATATATATTTTATCAAAACCAGTTTCAAGTAGTGCTCTGACTAAAGAAGCACCAGAAGGGTTTAAGAAATCATCAAAAGAGATGTCCGCATTGAGACAGTCCCTTCACAAGCACAGAACACCAGATTCTTTAACCCATGATGTACAGCGAAGTGAGTCACCAGAATCTTCTGTGCCACAGAGTGAGGTACCAAAATCTGACATACGACCAAGCGAGGCATTAAAATCTCCTGGGGCAGTACAACTAGATATGCTGAAACCTCGTCCGGCAGCAAAGAGGGTACTGAAATCGGTGTCGGGCAGAATTGTGGTGCCTTCAAATAGAACTCTAAGTGCTTCTGTGCCATCAGTTAAGTCACAGAAAGTCTCTGTGCCACAGACACTAAGGGACTCTTTATCATCAGTAATTTCAGTGAAAACACGAGGCCAGGCATTCAACACCTCTACACCACAAACTGAATCCCAAAAAACATTTGATCCACCCAGCAAGCAATTAAGTGTACCTGAAATGTCTGCAAGAAGATCTGTATTGAAACCTGATGTCACTCCAGACCTTCTGTCTTGTGATTTGTAAGTATTGATATTTGTCATTGCTATATGTTTCTAGAATGTAGCATGGCATTAAATGTTTGATAAGTTCTAGCTCAGTAAACATGACATTCAATTAAGGTTTAATTTGACATATGCCAAAGCCTTTATTTTGTAAATCTTCTTTCATCCAAATGTTTGATTGTATGAAATCATTTCCACTTTCCTGAATTTACTGGTGCTGCACTCTGTATTGCCCATGCTTTCATTAGTGCACCTCTACAATCTTACATTATCATTGATTTTGGCCATTTTTTCACTTTTTGGCCCAGTTCTCATATGCAGAAAGTCAGATCATCCTATGGCTGGTATATATAATACATATATATGTCCTCTGTAAGCATGCAGAAATTTGATCTTGAAGCTCTTCATTTAAGGTCATCCACTGACCGCCAAAGTACCTGACCAAGGGTCATTTTTGGCATATTTGGAGATATTTTCACACTTAGTGCTGACTACATTGCATGGAAACTATTGAAAATGGCTTTGGAGGTTGAGTACATGATGGAGTACCCGCATGCAGGCTTACCGGTTACAGATCTTCATTTAAGGTCATCCACTGACCGCCAAAGTACCTGACCGAGGGTCATTTTTGGCCCTCTATTTGTTTGTTTGTTTGTGAACAAGATAACTCAAAAACCGACAGATGGATTTTGATGAAATTTTCAGGATATGTCCAAAATGGTAAAAGGAAGATATTATTAAATTTTGGAAGTGATCCGGATCACTATATGGATCTTCTGGATCCATGAAATGTAATTTTTAAAGATAGATACCTCAAAAGTTATGGATGGATTGTGATGACATTTTCAGCAAATGACCTAAATGGTACAAGGAACAAGTGATTACATTTTTGGAGTGATCTGGATCACTGTCTGGATCATCTGGATCCAGGCTGCCAGATGTGTTTGTGTACAGTATAGCTCAAAAAGTCATGGGTGGATTTTGATGAAATTTTCAGGAAATGTCCTAAATGGGACAAGGAACAAGTGATTAGATTTTGGGAGTGATCTGGATCATCTGGATTCAGGCTGCCAGATGTTTTGTGTACAAGATAAATCAAAAACTTATGGACGGATTTTGATGAAATTTACAGGATATGTCTGAAAAGGTAAAAGGATGAAATGATTGAATTTTGGCAGTGATCCGGATCACTATATGGATCTTCTGGATCCATGAAATGTAATTTTTAAAGACAGATACCTCAAAAGTTATGGATGGATTGTGATGACATTTTCAGCAAATGACCTAAATGGTGCGAGGAACAAGTGATTAGATTTTGAGAGTGATCTGGATCACTGTCTGGATCATCTGGTCCAGGCTGCCAGATGTTTTGTGTACAAGATAAATCAAAAACTTATGGACGGATTTTGATGAAATTTACAGGATATGCCTGAAAAGGTAAAAGGATGAAATGATTGAATTTTGGAAGTGATCCGGATAACTATATGGATCTTCTGGATCCATGAAATGTAATTTTTAAAGACAGATACCTCAAAAAGTTATGGATGGATTGTGATGACATTTTCAGCAAATGACCTAAATGGTGCAAGGAACAAGTGATTAGATTTTGGGAGTGATCTGGATCACTGTCTGGATCATGTGGATCCAGGCTGCCAGATGTGTTTGTGTACAATGTAGCTGAAAAAGTTATGGATGGATTGTGATGACATTTTCAGCAAATGACCTAAATGGTGCAAGGAACAAGTGATTAGATTTTGGGAGTGATCTGGATCACTGTCTGGATCATCTGGATCCAGGCTGCCAGATGTGTTTGTGTACAATGTAGCTGAAAAACTTATGGACGGATTTTGATGAAATTTTCAGGATATGTCTGAAAGGTAACAGGATGAAATTATTGAATTTTGGAAGTGATCCGGATCACTATATTGATCTTCTGGAACCGTGAAATGTAATTTTTAAAGACAGATACCTCAAAAAGTTATGGATGGATTGTGATGACATTTTCAGCAAATGAACTAAATGGTACAAGTGATTACATTTTGGAGTGATCTGGGTCATCTGGACCCAGGCTGCAACAGAATTTTAGGATGAATTTTGATGATATTTTTAGGATATGTTACAAATGGTAAAAGGAAGAAGTGGTAAAAGGAAGAAATGGTTCAATTTTGCGAGTGATCTGGACCACTGTCTGGATCTTCTGGATCCATGAAATATAATTTTTAAAGACAAATACCTCAAAAAGTCATGGGTGGATTTTGATGAAATTTTCAGGAAATGTTCTAAATGGGACAAGGAACAAGTGATTAGATTTTGGGAGTGATCTGGATCACTGTCTGGATCATGTGGATACAGGCTGTCAGATGTGTGTGTGTACAAGATAAATCAAAAACTTATGGACGGATTTTGATGAAATTTTCAGGATATGTCCGAAAAGGTAAAAGGATGAAATGATTGAATTTTGGAAGTGATCCGGATCACTATATGGATCTTCTGGATCCATGAAATGTAATTTTTAAAGACAGATATAAGTGAAAGAACTAGTGATTAGCTTTTGGGAGTAATCTGGTACTATGGAGAATCCTGACCTGGTGCTCCAGGAAACAGGTTCAAGACCGACATATTCACGCCTTAACTATGTCCCATCCGGGGATACACTGCGTCAAGACGCAATCTCTAATTAATAAATTGCTAACATGTCATTTTAGGCAAACTTTTTCCACTAAAACCCAGTAATAAGTCTAAATTTATTATTCACATTGATTTTCCAAGTTTTCCGTAATTTAAACAGTTATTTTACATTTTATTGTGCAAAAATTTGTTTACATCAAATGCATGTTACATCCAGTTGGTACAAACAATCTAATATAATGTTTATCTATGATACTCCATAAGTCTGGATTTATTGGATTGTATTAGGTGATGAGAACTTATCTATACTATTCAGTGTTATCCTATGTACCTTCTTTCAAGAGTTACGTAAGACTTTTTATTAGCCTTCTTGACATTGGTGAGCAATTGGTTTCTTGGGGGATGCTGTTTTCCCTGATCTAAAACTGATTCAATTTTTTAATTATTTTTTCCTACTTTTTAAGCCTCCCCCCCAACCTCACTGGCAAATTTCCCATAGTTTAGTAACTTTCACATCTCTAACTCTGACAGTGTTCAATGAAATGACAGAGTACTTGCGGCACTTTGTGGCATTCATCTCTTTAGAAACATTGACATCAAATTATATGACATAACTTATTTGTAATTTTTTATGAATAATTTTAGTCCATTTATTGAATTTCATCTCTTACGATTTATTAATTTAAGGGGTTGACACTAACCTGACATTTTCTATTTCTTTTTTTATATATTTTCAACTGTCATAGTGACATACCAATGGCAGAGCAAAGAGTTGGTCCTGCAAGGGTGAAAAATAAGGTATGTTTTGGTGCACCTGAAGTGATAATACAGTTGTATGTCAAGTAGATATTCCCTACATCCACAGGACTTTTGGTTCTAGTTATGGCTAAGTTCCATGTATACCTGCAATAATTATAGTATATTCTGATATTGGAGCCTTAATACTGCTTCTCTTTAGTATGATTTGAACTACTTCTGCTTAAGTTATCTGTGCTAAATTTGAAATGAATGTGAAACTTTTCACTCCCCAGATTACTCCTGTTTTCATTACATAAGTTTTAACACCTCTGCCAAATATGCGAATTTAATTCTACCAAAATAAAATAGAAAATGAGTACCTTATTTAACATCAACAGGCTCCAGCTCCAGTCCAGATTACGGCTGATGCTCTGATCAGGGAAAGTGCAGTCAGAAGTTCAAGTGAGGTAGGTATTGTACACACAGAAAAATCTTTAATAATTGCACCAACGCAATGTATTTTGTGTCTGCCACTGTGGCCCAGTGGTTAACATGCTTACCTAGGAACAGAGGACCAGAAACGGGCAAATAAATAGTAACTAAGATGACCACTTTAATGGTTTTCTGCCATTGGGTCCTAAAGAACCACAGGGATGGTGATAAAGAGTCATCCCTGAGACTCTGACTTTAGTTAGGTCAGTGTCAGTTAGAAGCAAGCTTGGGCTATTTTGCATTCTGAATCAGTCAAATAAATATACAATGCATTTTTTGCACAAGTTGGGCATTTATAAGAACTACAGAAATGTCACAGTTTAAACCATTTTATACCAAGATAAAAATTATTGTAAATTATTTCACTATAATGCATTTTTTTATTTATTTCCCATTTATTCAACAGGTAAGAAGATCAATGACAAATTAATAATGCAAGATGTTTTGCTTTTTACTGTCTCATAATTGTGAAGATCTACTACAAAAAAAAACCGTACTTTGTCATCAGTGGTGACCAATTCATCAGACACATTAATTGTTTGTTTTAGTCAGAATTGACATTGTTTTTATAAAAAATTTTTAAAATTATCAAAGCATAAATTAAAGTACAAAACTACTAATTTTTAGTTGTGTACTTCTGAGTTGAAGTATGATGCAGTCTAAAGTCACCTAGAATGAATTTAAGGAATTTCAGGTCAGCTTAAATGGACAAGACCCTGCAAGATACAAGACCCATATTCTTATTCATAAAATTTTCTAAGAAAACCATCACATCATTTCTGAGAAAAATATGAAAAAGTAAGAAATGTAAATTCACAGGAATGTTTAGACTTTTATAGGTTATAATGACAAACTGGATGTAATAGATACGTAGAAAATAGGTAACATATTAAGTATATTATTCATCTAGTATGTGAATGCATCTATGTGAAGGTAATATTTGTATTAAAACATTATTGCAAATACATTTTTAATAGAAATTTTAAACAAATTCATTGGGTTAGACATTTTTCTTATTCTATGAATTGTTTTTCAAGGAAAATTTTTTCTTCACAAATTTCAATTTTTCACATATCTTTCACCGACCGCTTTTGCGAATGCGTAACCCCAAATTTGTTTTATGGCTCTTATCAGGGCCTGGTTTCACAAAGCTTTCTTTCAAAAGGACTCCCTAAAGTAAAGTAAAGGAAGTTCTGTTTCTTTCCCTTTGGGAAGCCCACCATAAGTATAAGTTTCCCAAGGCCTCATTTAACTGTTTAACTTGCCAAAGCTGTTCCAAACCTGCAACAATTATTAAACATTCCATTGTCGATAGTTTCTGGAAATGTTATCAAAATCCACCCACAACTTTTCAAAATTATTTTGCAGACAAACAAACACACACTGCCAAAAACATAATTCTCTTGGCAGAGGTAACATTTGGTTGTTTTGGATTGACCTCTGAGTGATGTACATTAGAGTAAGAAATCTAAAATTCACCACATATCTGAAATTCGCCACACATGAAAATGCTAATAAAATAAATGAATTGTAGTGAGGTTTGTTGACTGTATAGTAAATTAAGGCTTTTTGAAGTGAAAAAAATACCAATTTTTAGACAAAAACATCATTTTCTTCATAAAATTAACTAAGGTTTTAGAGGTGGCAAATTTTAGATTCCTGGTGAATTTTTGATTTCTTACTCTGTATCATTTAACTCTCGACACGAGACATCTTTAATGTGTGACAGCACTTTCTTCTTTGTCGTTGGTTCTTTGTTGCTTGTATGTATGAGACATCCTTGATGTGTAAAAAGCCAGGAGGTCAATTCTTTTTATTTGCAGGATGTTGCGAAAGCAGATCAAAATTTGATGAAAGAAATGAGAAGGGGTAAATTAGCGGCTGTGGCAGGTAATACATTCAGTTGAACCTTAACTGTGCTCTTCTGTAGTTGGCACTTAAAACCAATATAAATATTTATATTTAACCAGGAACACTGCAGTTATACTAGGCACCTGGAAAAAAAATCACTGGAAAAGGCCCACCAAAGGCTTACAAATTGTAGACTGAGGCATTCAACAGACCAAAAATATACTTCTACATAAGTACACAAAATTTTCCAGACAGCTTATATTTTAATGGAAAATAGCCGGGTAGGATATAGCATTATAAAATGTTACTTTTTTCCCCTGCTGCCTTGGCTGTCCTCATATTATTTTCTCCATGTTACTGGTGCCACACTCTATATCAGCCATGCATTCATAAGTATCCCTAAACAATCTTGTTTACATCAACCACATTTTACTTTCAGTTTGAGTGTACTAAAACATGTGTGCCTAAGTTCGGGTCATTTTTCTCGGAATGCCTGACTGGTTTTCTTTGTGATAAACATCCGTCCCAAATCTTGCAATTATTTGGCTACATTGCTCATTCAACTTAGTGCTTCACAACGTATACAATAAATTTTTCTGCTTTGTCAAAATAATATGATTTTATTATTGTTAATACAAACTTTCAGTTCCATAGAGTAGGACACTTTGTTTTTGCTTAGCAAAACCATTTTCTAGTTTTTACTTTAAAAGGAACTCCTATAAACTTTGTTGTTGTTAAAGGCAAATAATTATTTTTGAGTTATATCACTAAAACGGGATCTGGGCTCTTATTTGCTTACATTCGTGTTCTTACAATTTTGTCAGATATCAACCAACCACTTTCTAAAAAAATTCCAAGAATAAAAAAAAAATAAAAGTAAGAACTTTTAAATTCATGGGAAGATTTAGATTTCCAGGGTTGTAGCTTATGTATGACCCAGTGTGTCCAGGTATATGATTGTAGAATCATTAATGATATAGACAATACCCCATCCCCTGACAAATATTGTTTTATGAAAAATTAGGGTGAATGAAATAAAAAGTCCTGGTTTCTTCTCTGATTCCTAAAGATTGGATATAATAGCTGTATTGAAAGCAAGTAGTCTTTGCATTGTACTACATCAGGATGGAAGTATAATTTGTAGGAGAAACTGTGTTGTAAATACACTTTTTGTGAAAAATTTTGAGAAAATCTTATTCTTAGAATTGTCTTACTTGTAAAATTATTTTTTAAATAAGAAAATACCTATATTGTAAAAAAATTCCTATTTTAAGGACAATAATGTTACTGTATATGGACTCTTGTGCTAATTTCTACTCACAAAAGAAATAATTGTACTTATTAGACTTCTACTTATAGAGGGTGGTATTGTATGTTGTCACACTGATCAGCAACAGCTAGCAGCTATAAGATGGATAAGAAGGGCCATAATATATAACTAGAGTAATGTCCTTGTGAATATGATGTATAGGTTCTGTAAATGAGCCAACACATTTTATAAATAGGATTCTAAAATGGTACGCTTCGCAGTGACCGCAGACACGTCTTTTGCACAATGCTTGAACCACGAATATAGAACGGTAAATAAAACAATGCTGTTGAATTGTGTGTACATCGTCCCTTCGCGTTCAAATGTAAACAAACAACACGCGGTAAAATAAAACGAAAATTACATGCAGCAATATAAGCTCTAATAATTTAATGGGGATTTTTAGCAATATTTCATTTAAAGATCAACTACTCATTAATATATATGATATCATGGAATTTTGTGTGGATTTCCTAACAATATTGTAACCAAAGGCTGTTTGCACATCCATCACCATGCATGTTTAGTTAACAGAACAGCCAACATGGCGTTGGAATTGTTTTGAATTTTGCGTGAGATTTACTGCTTATTTTGACCAAAATATTAGTGTAACCATTTTAGAATAGGAATAAAAGACAAATTCTCGTGCTTTATGATGGTTTTAAACTATCAATCGGCTATATTAAAAAAAAAAAGGAACTCAGCCCTTCGGGCTTCCTGTCTTTAATTACAGCCGCTTGATAGTTTAAAACCATCATAAAGCACTCGAATATGTCTTTTATTCCTATACTATAATAGGCAAATTATTGGAGCTAGGAATATTTACCTCCACAGGGAGATAATATTTTTGGTTGCATTTGTATGTTTGTTGGTTTTTCTCTGTGTTCATGTGAGAAGTAATAAACAGGTCTTTCTGAATTCTTAATTTAGGTGGGGCCTGACCAAAGGAAGAAATGATTAAATTTTGGAAAACATTTAAACCATTTTCCCAGCACAAAGAAATCTCTAATTTTAAAGGGTCCCATTTTCATTTTTTAAGCGCGAGCCTCGATAGAGCTTGCGCTTCTACAGATCACTTTTTTTTTTTTTTGTCTCCAGACTTTGATGAAATATACCTCTGTACTCTGAAGGTACCCCTTTTGCTCTCCAGTAGCTACAAGGACGCATGTCCTTTTGATTTCTTCATATACATATGTCCTTCTGTCTCCACACTTTCATGACATGACAACACTGCAGTAGTTAAAAGGACACATGTCCTTTCAGCTTTTCCCCATACATACATCCTTTTCTCTCTGGAGTTTGATGACCTTTACAAGACCTGTGAATTCTGAAGTTACCTCTCTTGCTGTGGGATGTCTTTTAGTTGGAATGTCTTTGTGTAACCAGACATTCGTAAATTCTACTGCACTACTCATGTCTCTGATGGCTTTGCGCTCACGCTAGGTGACCAAAACACCTTTTGGCCTTGTTTTTTCAATGATAGTCATGTTAGTTTTCTGGTTGACATAATTCCAAAAGAAATGAGTAAAGCTTAATGAATAGGATAGGGCTTGGCCAAAGGCAGAAGTGACATTTTTAGAAAGATGTGGATCATAATCTGGATTCTGGATCTGCACTGTATGAGTGTTTTCTAGTTTTGATAATAATTTTGAGTGTAATCTTGAATCAAATTTTAACATTACTATTATATTATTTAGATATAAATTTTTGAAAGTAATCTTGAATCAAATTTTAACATTACTATTATATTATTTAGATATAAATTTTTGAAAGTAATCTTGAATAAATTTTAACATTACTATTATATTATTTAGATAATAAATTTTTACAGTACTAATAGAGTTAAGCCAATGTTTTCACATCTCTTTGTTGTAAGTCAAACTGAGGTAAAGTTTCAGAATTGTCTGTGATTTGTTCTGTAGCGCCAGGCTCAAGCACTGAAACTTCAGAAAGAGGAGGAAAAGCTGATGCAATAAAGCAACCTGCTTTCACATACTTTGAATGTTCAGGTAGGTGTTAATTAACTTTTCTATTATTTTGATAATAATAAGCTTGACAATATACAATAACACATGATGTGCACTTTTCCCTGCAGACAAAACAAAACTTGAAGTTGGAAGTAACCACTGGCTATATGGACCACTTAAACCAAAGAATGACCTTAATGTTTACTTAATTTTTGGTGATATTCCTAAGTCTTTGTAAACTTTGTTTCTTAACTATATGATAAAACTTTGTTCCTTAACTTATGATAAAACTTTGTAAATTTTGTTTCTTAACTATATGTTGAAGTCATAATGAATTAGTTTGTACAAAAGATAAACTGCATCAGACCATTTTACCATAAAAAGTCTATTGAGGCATTTAAATATTTTCAGAAACAGACACCTAAATAAAACATAAGGTTCCCCAGGAGAGGCAACACATACTTTGCTGCTTTTGCTCAATTTAAAATAATCATACTGATATTTAAGGTCACAAGTCCCACAAACATTAATGACCAATGACTCCTTCATCTTTTAGTAAGAATCTACGACGTATCCTTTGACTTGAGTTCTATTCAGTCAGACCTATAACCCAGGATTGTTGTCCTAGAATGCCTGTCAACCATCATTTTACCCATTCGTTTGTTAGATTAGTGCACTGAGGTCTCCCATGTGGAAAGATATTGAACCACCAAAGCTATAGGTTATATAATGTCCCATTCATACTGCAGGCAGTACATCCCACAGTACTCGGCAGCAGAACATGCTCCAAGGATAACCCATACATTCTGAGATTTTGTGTAGGATTCACACTACAGGCAGTGAAATTCGGAGTTAGAGGCATTGGGCGATATGCCCTATTCCTTCAACTACCGCCCAAGGTTCATATGCGACCTTGTGACACAGTGGCAAAATGTCCCTGTACCTCCACTCACCTTATGACGACGTATTACACCAAAAGACGAGTCACAACTTTATTTACACCATGGACCACATGTTCGATTACTGTAGCAAGAATATCTATGCATGCTTGCATTCGTTAAATAGAGAAAGGGGAAAAATTAAATTTTTGTAGACTCTACCAATTATTAAAGAAAGGTAGTTGATAAGAGTAAAACGACCCAAATGACATAATATTTTTAATTTTATCACTCCTCATCGTATTGATTATTTGTATTTACTTCTCTTTTGATGATATGTAAAAGTATACATGTACATTAATCGTGTAATTATTCTTCTGTGTTACTACTTAATACATTTTGTTCAAAGAATGCTATGCCCCAGGATGCAATATCTAACTTTCAAGCTGTTCTTAATCAGAGGCCAGAATATCCCCAAGGGCACAGGCAGTAGATAAGCCAGAAGAAGATGAAACAGTCAGGATGATGCAACAAAATCTGAATACAGTCTTAGACAGGGATGAGAAACTCTCTGAGCTTGTTCAGAAGGCAGATTCTATGCAAGCTGAAGCAAAGTTGTTTAGAGCTAAAGCTGGTAAGGAATAGAGCTCTTTGTTTGTGTTAGAGTAAGAAATCTAAAATTCGCCACATATCTGAAATTCACTACATGTTGAAATACTAATATAACAACGTAATAGAGGTGAGATTTGTTGAACGTACATTAAATTAAGGCTTTTTGAACTGAAATATATCGATTTTAAGACAAACATCATTTTCATCATAAAACTAACTAAGGTTTTAGAGGTGGCGAATTTTAGATTCCTGGCGAATTTTAGATTTCTTACTCTCAATTAACATTTCAGTGTATTTTCATGAAGGTTAGGATTCAGTTAAACTTCTTTAATGCAACACTCTTTTAAGTAGAATTCCCCATTAATTCTAGTTTTCCAACTTAGTTTCCTTCCCTCTTGGTCACACCCACAACTTTGGATTACTGACCTTGAACGCCCCTTGACTTTCCTTATGATAATGATTTTGTTAAGTTAGCGCACTGAGTTCCCCTTTTGTGGGGAAGATATTGCGCCTGCAAAGCGGTAGATTAGATTAGATTAGATTAAGTAGAAACCAGTATAGTAAGAAATCTAAAATGTTCCAGAAATCTAGAATTCACCACTTCCAAAACTATACTTAATTCTATGAAAAAGTGATGGCTCATCTTAAACTTGGAATTTTTCAGTTCAGAAAACCTTAATTTACTATACATTCAATAAATCTCACCTCAGTTCATTTATTTTATTAGTATTTCCACATGTGTCGAATTTCAGATATGTGGCAAATTTTAGATTTCTTACTCTATCATTTGCCAGGATGCATAAAGCCTCCTTACAGTTGTGTTTCATATTCCCAGCTCTTGCCTATTTTGAGGTTGGGGTGAATAGATTGCTAGGCAAAATCGGGACATATGGCAAGATACGGAAGGATATACAACCCTTTATGGTGTTCTTCAGAGTTTGTGTATTGCATATCAAAATAATCTTTTTCCATATTTGTGTGTCCGTGGGTCACATGACCCAAAAAGTGATTTTTTTTGTTTTAAAAAAGGCAAATGTCTTGGAAAATGGAGATGTGGACTGATTTCAAGCGAATTTTTCCCCTAACTTAGGCTTAGTCAGTGTCTGCTCCATCTGTCCAAAATCAGTATCCTCTCACATTCACAGTAATTGGTTGATCCTTACTAAATTTTCATATTGACCAAAGAAGAAATTTTTAAAGAAATGGGTGATGTCTCAAAAACTTACCAATATATATTGATCCTCCCCAGAATAGCTAAAATCTGAAAACATTATATGTAAATGCGATTCACAAGAATATTACAACTTTCTGTGGTTATCCTGTAAGCTTTTAATTTCTTGTAAATGCAGTGCTTACTTCTATAATCACACTATCTACTTTTACCAGCATATTTCTTTCCATTTTGCCTGGACGCTTTGTTTTTGCATGCAAAAACATGTGCCTTTTTGCATTAGTTTGATTTTTTATCATGAGTATTTTTTAAATAGTGCAAACTGTGAAAAGTATTTTGACTGGAGCCAACCCTGTAACTGACCCTTCATCTCTAGGGTAGGTTATGAAAGTCGTGGGATCGTAGAAAAAAAGGCGCGAAAATGCCAAGTCGTTTTAGAAATCCCTGACAAACATCACATTTACAGACAGGACATGATGACTTCACCAACAAGACGTAGGCTTGAGGATGTTTTATGCACGGTCAGTCGTAGAAGTACTATGACAAGCCCTAAACCCCTAACAGACAAGCCGGTAGCATGATCCCGACCTATGACAACAGGACTGATTGATTTTGTGGGTCGGTAACCAAAGTTGGCACCCAGAATCCGGATCTATATCACACTGTATAAATACCTGTAACCAGGGATGTGCCACTCATTTCACACTTCAAAGATGACAGGAACACATCAGGAGGAACTCTTTGACAAGTTGAGGGTGCTTTGGTTTTTTTATTGAGTTGAATATGTTATTATTCTTCATGAAGACACAGAAGACAACAGAACCCAGCACCTGCCCAGCCAGAACCACCACCACAGCCACAGCCCCCACCACGCAGGAGGAGGAAGCCACACCCAATTTTAGGTACATGAAAAAAAATCCCACATTCTTCCGATTCAGTTCTTGTGGATATGACTTTTTCCTTTTCGGGGTGGGGGGGAGAAGCTTTAGTTTATTCAGCTTTTGTTTTGCAGCAGGAGTTGTTGATCTAGCTACTTATTCACATAGACTATGTAATTTGGTCAAATTTATGGACTTGACATCTTTCAGAAGATCAGATGACTGGGAAAAAAACTTTGTCATAAGCAGTTTTTCTGCTACAGTATTTTATGTATCTCCAGGTAATTGAAGATAAATGATTTGTGTCTTTTTTCTCCTCCAACTCTGTATTTGCTTTTGTGTGATAACTATCTGGAGGCAGATTCATGGAAAGTCCCACCTCACTCATTTATGCCCCCCAGGTCTTGATTGTTATTGATGAGTGGAAGATGGCACTGGGGACAGTGTTGAAGTTGAGAGGGTGAAAATGGTTGTAGTGTGGCGATCTGCTGGTACTGTGGTATGCTTGGAATTCCTCCTAAGATGCTTGACAATCTAGAAGTGTTGTGTTGACTGTCTTCCTGTTGTGATGATCCAACGGAAGGCGTGTTATCCGGCTTCGATGGACTCAAAGTGAACATCAACTGTCTGGTCATCCAGAAAGATGCTGGTTGTGCTGACGCTGATGCTGGCAGTGGTGGTTGCTGTACTTGGCAATCACTGTAGGAGGCTGTGTTATGGCTATCTGAGAAGGCTGCACAACTGGTACAGAGACTGGTTGAGTATCCGGTATGGTGAGTATGTATTCTCGTCCTGCTGTGGCCTGTGTTGCTTCTGGAAGTTGAGTGACCTGTTGAGTTGTAGTGACCTGTCTCATGCATTCTTTGGCCTTGTACTGTATTTCACTGAGAAGTTTCACTGTCTCATTCCTGAAAGTCAAAAAGTCTCTTTCTTAAAGGTGTTCAAGTGGAGATATAGTTGCAGAACGACTGTCTTGGACTTGGAGTAGGGTCCTGATGTGCACCCAAAAAACTTGAAATCATCGACCTCATCTGCTGGAACTAATCTAAAACTGGATCTTGAGCAGTGGACAGGCAACCACAGCTGGTTGATGTGAAGGGCTTGTGGTCGACATCTGATGAATAACATCTGATGCCATGCTGATTTCAATCTCAGATTCAGTCTCTCATGAAGTATCAGGAACTGAAGCTGTGGCTGCTGAATGTCGCAGTGGTGATTTGAACCCTGAAGACTAAGACACTCCCTTCCATCTGATGTGACCTCATAAAAAGCTGAAGCTGTCCTTCAACCAGGCCTGCTTCTCGGTGTTCTTGGCTGCAGCTTGGCCTGACTTGGTCTGGTTGAGCTTGCCATATCTGGTATGTTGAGTCTCGAACCACTTCTTGACAGTGCTGATAGATAAATTCCTCTGCTTGTCTTTGAACTTCGCGTGAGTCTTGTCATAGAGTTCCTCATGCTGTTTAACAAAATCCATGATGGCCTTCTCATCAGAATCGCTCAAAAGGATAGACTTCATCTGTCTCTTCTTCTACCTGGATTGCGTGCATTCTGGATCTGTATCTGTATCCGTCCTAGTTTGCTTTTCCCCTCTTTTGTCAGTCTCTTCTGTCTTCACCATCACTTCTAGCCTCTCTGGTTCCACTCTCTCTCTCTCTCTCTCTCTCTCTCTCTCCTCCTGCTCTATCCTCTCCCTCTCCTCTCTCTCCTCTCTCTCCCTTCATCTTCTTTCTATATCCTCAGCACTATCTTCTAACTCAAACTATGGTTCAGTATCAGTAGGTACTTTAATCTTTCTCCTTCTGGCCCTTGGCATGCTGATCAATTACATGTACAACCTGTTCAAAAAAATAAAACTTAAACTTGAAAGTGAAACCTCAGAACAAATTTTACTCCCAGCCAGTCCAGCCTAACTCAAACTTAAGCTCAAAAACTGCACACCAGTTGTCTCTCGACAAGTCAAGCCCAAATTAAATGAAGTGCGTCTGCAGACTTGCCTTTTTATAACCACAGATTTTGAAACCGACAGGCCGTAAGAAAAAAGATTTAACGGTTGCGGGCTTGTTGGTTACAGGTCGCAGCTTGTCTGTTACTGTAACAGGCCTGTCTGTTCTTGTTTATGGCTTGTCGGTTTCGCTTTAGGGCTAGTCAATCACAAAATTTACCATCTCTGGGACCCAGACGTGAAAAGTTCCCGACTGGCCTGGAAAAGTTACAGGCCTGTCAGGAACATTTACAGACAGGCCAGCTAAAGTTACCGACTGTATGGTTATTTCTCCCGCTCAGTCTGTTTGTCTTCAAGTACAGTCAGGAACTCCATATTTGGGACAAGCCAGATACCTGATACAGACAGGCCTGCTCCATTAACCGACAAGCCAGGAACTGTAACCAACAGGCCCTTAAGTTAACTGGCAGGCCTGTTGCTACATGGATGAAATCAGGGTCTGTAACAAGGGTCAGAAACAGTCATAGAAATATCAAAAATGTTTGGTGTTTCACCGACTCTTGCCAACACGCTGGGAAACTACAACCGACTAACCAACCACGTAAACATTGTTCCTGACTCTCCAAAAATACGTAGTAACTGACTGGTCGGCTTCAGTGGAATACCCGCATAAGTACAAACTTAAATTATTAATTTTTCATGCATTGCAACATTATTATTACATTGTATTCTCCACCAGGAGGTTGTGTTGTTGGATGCATTTGTTACTGTGAAATCTTGCAATTTTGAAGTATGTTGGTCAGTCTCTGTGTTTGTTTGTTAGCACATTCTAGGCCACAGTTTTTCAATTGTTTGTTGGTATATTTGTTTGATAGCACATTCTAGGCCACCGTTTTTTCAGCTATGATTCTCATTTTTTCCCTATAATATTATTATTGGCCAGAATAGAGCATGCACAAATTTGTGCCCAGTTGGTTTGATTTTGACTTCGCGATGACGTTTTCTAATATAAGCTGGCATGCAAGTCAATGGCACCATTTCAGATTCTAAGGCTAGTCTGTCCAAAAAAGGTCTGGTTTGAATCTTGTGATGCAGGAGATGCCATTGGGTAAATTTGGTAATATTTTTTGTTTGTTTGTTAGCATATTCTAGGCCACACTGTTAATTTATGGGCTAGGGTTATAGTCATCTGGGCTGTATAGCTGCAGGTATAAAGCTTGTGGGTGTTCCATAGCCTAAACCCCTGTACAGACTTTCACCAAATTTTCAGGGTATGTTTAGAGGATCCAAGAGGATGTAGAGCTGGTTAGGTTTTTTGGGAGTATTCGATTACAACTGTTGCCATGGCAACACTTTTAAGATTTTCAGGTCTTAAAGTTTGTGGGTGTTCCACAGACTAAACCTCTGCATGAATTTTTTTACAAATTTTCTGGGTATGTTTACCCCAAGAGGATCTAGAACTGTTTAGGTTTTAGGGGAAATCTGGTAACAATGGTTGCCATGGCAACACTTTTAAGGTTTCCAGGTCTTAAAGATTGTGGGTGTTCCATAGACTAAAGCCCTGCATGGATTTTTTTTGTTTACCCCAAATGTTTACCCCAAGAGAATCTTGAGCTGATTAGGTTTTGGGGGTATCCGGTAACACTTTAAAGATTTTGGGGTTATAAAGTTTGAGGTTGTTCGACAGTCTAATTTGCACAAAATGTAAATGGATATCAAAGCTTGTCTGACAGTCATTGTGTCCTTGTTTTGGAAACAAAATGGCCAACATATCACATCTTTAATGCCAAATAGGAGGGTCATCATATCGTTATATCTCCTTATCATTTGTCCTACAGGGTGCACAATGAGAATCAACCTATAGGAAATAATAGACTGCAAATCTTAACAAGTGTCAAATTTGACCTCTGACCCCTACTTCAAGGTCAATTGGGGTCATCATACTGCAAACCTTTTATATCTCCCTTATTGTATCCACCAGAGGCATCCAGTGGATACTTTGGTTTAGCGTTCACTATGCTGCTGCCGCTGCCACCGCCATCACTGCCTCGTGTAGAGAGATTTTTGATGTCTCAGAGGAAAACTACATCAGCTAGGTTCACCAAATTTGCAGGATATTTTCATTGGGGGTAAAGCTTTTCTGGGAAGGAAATTAGCATCATTCTGAAAAACAAGATGGCTGCTGCGGACATAATTTTCTTTGAAAATTATCTACCCTTTTCCACTGCCTAGTTCTAATAACTAGAAGGTTGAATCTGTTCATAGGTGGTATGTATAATAGATCTACATGTCCTCTACAACCTTGCAGACATTTGACCTTGAAGCTCTTAATTCAAGGTTATCCATGGTGTGCCAAAAAACCCCAAGCAGGGGACTTTAAAAGTGTCTATATCTCCTTTACTATTGGTCCTAGAGGTTTGTGTTGTGAAACTAACTTATAGGAAAGCATGGGCTGGGAATCTTCTGATGTAGTCAGATTTGACCTTAGACCCCTCCTTCAAGGTCAAACGAGGATAGTCAAACTTATAACTCACTTATTATTAAGCACTTGGACAACTGATTGATTGATTAATCCGAGAGGCTTGCAATGTGAAACCAACTTACAGGAAATTATGGGCTGGGAATCTTCTGATGTGGTCAGATTTGACCTTGAGCCCCTCCAAGGTAAAACAAAAACAGCCAAACTTAAAAGTGCTTATAACTCGCTTATCGTTGATCTTAGAGGTTTGCAATGTGAAACCAACCTATAGGAATTCATGGCCTGCAAATCTTTTGAAAGTGTAAGATTTGACCTTTGACCCATGCTTCAAGTTCATCTTGAGGGTCATCTTGCTAAATGGGCATTGTATCTTCCTTATAATTGTTTCTAGGGCTTCAAAATATGAAAACTACATGTAAGAAATCAAGCGCTGTGAATCTGTTGTAGAACATCTGGTGGGTTCTCTGTACTTCTTACAATAAAAGTTTTCCTAATCTCAATGTAGTTGGCCATTTAACTGTAGCTGTGGGCTGGGGTTCTTGCCTGCCAAGGCTGGCTATTTTTAGCTCTGATTCTCACTTTTTTTTCAAAAACATTGTTGATCAGATAGGGCAGGGCCACATTTGTACCCAGTGCAAAAGAGGCGTAGTTGTAATGCAGAAGATGGGTAGATTGCGACAAGATTTCAAAGTACCACTTGGCCGAGTGCTTGTTTGGATATTTGTTTATTTGTGTTCATGGTAACTCAAAAAAATAAACAGAACATTCTGAAAATTTTTTTTTTTGCGTACAGTCCAGCCATAAGGAGAAGTGAGTAAATTTTGGAAAAGATCGGGATAATTTTCTGGACACAAAAAAATTCCAAATATTGACCAAAGGTCCCAAATTTTAGTGCATTTTCAATGACTGTCGTTCTGGTTTACATTACTCAAAAAGTAATGACAGAAGTTGCTTTATGAAAGTTTGATCATGTGGATAGGGCCTGGCCAAAAGGAAGAAGTGATAACATTTTGGGAAAGATCTGTATCATATTCTGTTTCAAAAGTTGAAAAGTCAAAAAGTCAAATTTTCTGGGTATGTTTACCCCAAGAGGATCTAGAACTGTTTAGGTTTTAGGGGAAATCTGGTAACAATGGTTGCCATGGCAACACTTTTAAGGTTTCCAGGTCTTAAAGATTGTGGGTGTTCCATAGACTAAAGCCCTGCATGGATTTTTTTTGTTTACCCCAAATGTTTACCCCAAGAGAATCTTGAGCTGATTAGGTTTTGGGGGTATCCGGTAACACTTTAAAGATTTTGGGGTTATAAAGTTTGAGGTTGTTCGACAGTCTAATTTGCACAAAATGTAAATGGATATCAAAGCTTGTCTGACAGTCATTGTGTCCTTGTTTTGGAAACAAAATGGCCAACATATCACATCTTTAATGCCAAATAGGAGGGTCATCATATCGTTATATCTCCTTATCATTTGTCCTACAGGGTGCACAATGAGAATCAACCTATAGGAAATAATAGACTGCAAATCTTAACAAGTGTCAAATTTGACCTCTGACCCCTACTTCAAGGTCAATTGGGGTCATCATACTGCAAACCTTTTATATCTCCCTTATTGTATCCACCAGAGGCATCCAGTGGATACTTTGGTTTAGCGTTCACTATGCTGCTGCCGCTGCCACCGCCATCACTGCCTCGTGTAGAGAGATTTTTGATGTCTCAGAGGAAAACTACATCAGCTAGGTTCACCAAATTTGCAGGATATTTTCATTGGGGGTAAAGCTTTTCTGGGAAGGAAATTAGCATCATTCTGAAAAACAAGATGGCTGCTGCGGACATAATTTTCTTTGAAAATTATCTACCCTTTTCCACTGCCTAGTTCTAATAACTAGAAGGTTGAATCTGTTCATAGGTGGTATGTATAATAGATCTACATGTCCTCTACAACCTTGCAGACATTTGACCTTGAAGCTCTTAATTCAAGGTTATCCATGGTGTGCCAAAAAACCCCAAGCAGGGGACTTTAAAAGTGTCTATATCTCCTTTACTATTGGTCCTAGAGGTTTGTGTTGTGAAACTAACTTATAGGAAAGCATGGGCTGGGAATCTTCTGATGTAGTCAGATTTGACCTTAGACCCCTCCTTCAAGGTCAAACGAGGATAGTCAAACTTATAACTCACTTATTATTAAGCACTTGGACAACTGATTGATTGATTAATCCGAGAGGCTTGCAATGTGAAACCAACTTACAGGAAATTATGGGCTGGGAATCTTCTGATGTGGTCAGATTTGACCTTGAGCCCCTCCAAGGTAAAACAAAAACAGCCAAACTTAAAAGTGCTTATAACTCGCTTATCGTTGATCTTAGAGGTTTGCAATGTGAAACCAACCTATAGGAATTCATGGCCTGCAAATCTTTTGAAAGTGTAAGATTTGACCTTTGACCCATGCTTCAAGTTCATCTTGAGGGTCATCTTGCTAAATGGGCATTGTATCTTCCTTATAATTGTTTCTAGGGCTTCAAAATATGAAAACTACATGTAAGAAATCAAGCGCTGTGAATCTGTTGTAGAACATCTGGTGGGTTCTCTGTACTTCTTACAATAAAAGTTTTCCTAATCTCAATGTAGTTGGCCATTTAACTGTAGCTGTGGGCTGGGGTTCTTGCCTGCCAAGGCTGGCTATTTTTAGCTCTGATTCTCACTTTTTTTTCAAAAACATTGTTGATCAGATAGGGCAGGGCCACATTTGTACCCAGTGCAAAAGAGGCGTAGTTGTAATGCAGAAGATGGGTAGATTGCGACAAGATTTCAAAGTACCACTTGGCCGAGTGCTTGTTTGGATATTTGTTTATTTGTGTTCATGGTAACTCAAAAAAATAAACAGAACATTCTGAAAATTTTTTTTTTTGCGTACAGTCCAGCCATAAGGAGAAGTGAGTAAATTTTGGAAAAGATCGGGATAATTTTCTGGACACAAAAAAATTCCAAATATTGACCAAAGGTCCCAAATTTTAGTGCATTTTCAATGACTGTCGTTCTGGTTTACATTACTCAAAAAGTAATGACAGAAGTTGCTTTATGAAAGTTTGATCATGTGGATAGGGCCTGGCCAAAAGGAAGAAGTGATAACATTTTGGGAAAGATCTGTATCATATTCTGTTTCAAAAGTTGACTAAAAACCTACCTATTTCAGAAATCATTTCCACCTTAGTTTCTAGCTACTGAACACTGGATTACCTCCCTGGGTGCGACCTGGAGTATGTCTAACGTCTTGATGATTTATGCCCAACAAAATTGGATGTTGTGCCTTAGAATCTGTAGATACGGAGATTAAGCACCTGAACAACTGATTGATTGATTGATATTCTGGACACAAAAAAATCATGAATTTTTGAAACTGTGCAGTGGAGGTCTGCATTCTTGTTTTGATAATAAATGTAGGGGTAAACTTAACTGGTTAATTTTTTATGTATTAAAACAGTATCATAATAAATTGTATTACTTGGGTAATGAATTTTGCAATATAAAATAAAGTTAAGTCAGTGTGTGATCCATTTTCATTTCTCTTTGTTGTATGTAAAACAATACCAGAATTGTCTAAGGTTTGTTCTATATCATCAGGCATGGTAATCGAGGATGCAAAAATACAAGTAAAAGCTGATAAAATGAAGCAACCTGCTATAAAGTTCTTTGAATGTTCAGGTAAGTGTTGCCTTATTTTTTCATTATAATTAATATTGGCTTATTTTTGGTAAATTACCTGTCCTAATGAATCTTTACACTCGTCAATATTTTTGGGGGTTTGGTGAACTTTGTCCTACTTTTGAGTGAGTAATAGCACTTTTACCTAATATAATTATATGGCTTATAACTCATAATCTATTGCGTTTAGAGTATTTTGTTCCAATATGTTGTTCAGCTACTTTCTCCACAGCTGCAACATGGTCAATAGTTAGGAAGTGTCTCTCCATAGCTGAGTGAGTAATAGCTACTTTGTCAATTTTTAATGATAACCATAATGAGTAAATGGCTTATATCTTCAAAACTATTGCAGCTACATAATTTCTCTCAAATATGTTGTTCATCTACTTTTTTGTGAAGTGTAACATATTTAAGTTTCACAACTGTTGCTCAATGTACAAGTGGGTAATGGCTACTTTATTGCTACTTTTAGTGAAAATGTGAAAAAAATCACAAATATCTCGCAAACCGTATGAGATAGAGCAATTTTGAGCGAATCTTTGACCCACAGGGTAGTACAAGAGTGTCCTATGCCAAGGGGAAAAATTTTTGCCACTTTTGGCGGTCATCTTTGATTTTAGCGGAAACTAAAACATTGAAAATATCTTGGAAATGATAAGAGAGATTTCAAGTGAATTTTTGACCCACAGGGTAGTACAGGAGTGTCCTGTGGCTACTGGAAAAATTTCAATTTTTGACACTTTTGGTGGCCATCTTGGATATTAGCGGAAAATGAAAAAGTGTGAATATCCTGAAAACTGTAAGAGATAGAGCGATTTTGAGTGAATTTTTGACCCACAGGGTAGTGCAGGAGTATCCCATGGAAAGGGGAAAAATTTCAATTTCAATTTTGCCCCTTTTGGCGGCCATCTAGGATTTTAGCGGAAAATGAAAAATGTGAGTATCTCAAAAGCTGTAAGAGATAGAGCGATTTCCAGCAAATTTTTTACATGCAGGGTAGTACAAGAGTATCTTATGCCAAGGGGAAAAATTTGCCAATTTTAATTAGTAATTTTTTTATAAATTAATACCCTATCCAATGGACAATTGCTAATCCGGTGGGTGCAGACCAGCCCGCAAAACGACAGAATAAGTCGTTCTATATGAGTGCATAATGCACACACAAGCTGGTTGGTCAGACTGCGTTCTCGCAAGGTGGCTTGTCATACTTCCATGTTCCCGAGACAGCGTTGTTCCTTTTTCATTGTCTATTCCTATGAAAGACCCCTAGTAAACTGATAGCGGGGCCAGAAGGGAGGGTCTTGTGTGTCCATTGAATAGGGTATTAACTTAAATTAAAATTAATTTACTTATTAAATTTGCAATTTTATTGTGTTAATACATCCTATCCAATGGACAATTGCTGAATAACTACCGCATGGTCGGCGGGTAAGTTACTAGGGACTTAAAAGTACTCATAAACAAAAACTAATAAAAATTCTTCTTCCAGGCCTGGATCAATCCTTAGATCAAAAAGTCCTTAAGGCCGGGTAACCGGTTTAAAAACCAACTTGTCCCCCTACCCCTGCTCTGAGATAGGGGAAGAGAGGGATGAGTTCAGTCCCATAAGAAGAAAATAAACCTCCCAAAGGAAGCATGTCAGAGTTTTTGGGGTTTTTTTTATTATTATTATTATTTTTTTTAAAAAAAACCTATTTACATATGCACTACTATTTACTTATGTACATAATCCCCTCTAGTTCTGGGCTATTTGTGGATCTGCTGAGCAGCGACCGCAGGTCCCAGGTGGTAGAGCTCTGAGTCAGCCCAGGCCACATCCTTCAAATAAAATTGTGTGAAGGTATTATGTGATTTGCAATGGCAGGCTGATAGGATCTGTTCTAAGGAAACTCCTGATATGGAAAGCCAGTTGATTCTTGGACAGAAAACTGGGTGATGGATACAGGGACACCTTTGACCAGTCAGATTGGTGTCTGATGTTTCTCTTCTGCCAAGCATGAATCTCGCTCCTACGTTCACCCGACCGGAGGGCCAAGAGAAAGACTGTCTTGAAGGTCAGAGGCTTCAAGGAAGCCTCTTTAATTGGTTCAAAGGGAGCCTCGGTCAGCTTGTGTAAGACCAGGAATAGGTTCCAGGAGGGGATTCCCCTCCTGCCCTTGGGCCTGTCTCTGGGGAAACTCTCCAGGAGACATGTGAGATTTTCATCTTTGCTGATATTAATGGGAGAATTTCCCAGTTTATCAACGATAGCTGACCTGTAACCATCAATGGTGCGGGGTTGCAACTTCCTGTCCTGTACATAAGGAAGTCTGCTACAGACTTTACAGGGGGTGCCCTGAAGTCCACCTGATGAGAGATGCACCACTTTGTAAAAATGGTCCACTTTGCCTCATAGACTGATCTGGTTGATCCCCTCTGAGGAACCTCAATTCTTGCTGCCACTGCCTCAGAGAAGCCCTGTTCCTTGATTGCTGAGGCTCTAGGAGCCATGCATGGAGATTTAGATTTGTCAGGTTCCTGTGCGGGGTCTGATTGAAGGGCTGTGTCAATAGATTGGGTAGATTGGGAAGGCTCAGTGGAATTTGACTGGCCATGGTCACTAGATCCCAGAACCAAGGCATGTTTGGCCACCCTGGGGCAATCAGAATGAGCCTGCTGCAGGGTTTGTTCTGTAGCTTTTCCACTACCTTGCCCAAGATGGCTGTTGGTGGGAATGCATATGGATCCAGATTTTCCCAAGACAGACTGAGTGCATCCACTGCCCAAGCCTGAGGGTCTGGTACTGGATAAACAAACTAGGCTAAGTTGTTGTTGTTGTATCTTGTTGCAAACAAGTCTATCTGGGGTAGGTGCCATCTGTCGCAAATTGCTTAACAAATTTGTGGATGAAGAGACCATTCTGTTTGAATTATTTGGCCCAATCTGGACAGCTTGTCTGCTAGCACATTCAGATGGCCTGGGATGTGGTGGGCTCTGAGGGTGACCTGATTTTTGGTACACCAGGTCATAATCCCCCAAAAAGGGTACAGAGAGGGCCTGACCTCATGCCCACTTCCTTGTTTACATAGGCCACCACTGTGGTGTTGTCTGTGGCTATCAGAATGACACAGTTTGGTCAAAGGTTTTGGAACTTCTTTAGGGCTAAAAATACTGCTTTTAGCTCCAAAAATTTATGTGAAGCTTGCTTTCTTGAAGCAAATCAAGTGAGCACCCCAGCCTTCTTTTGAGGTGTCTGTAAACAGCTGGAGAGCATGTTTTAGTGGGTGTAATGGTTGACCTTTGAGCACATTGCTCTCCTCCAACCACCATTATAGATGAGCATGGAGGGATTTGGGGATTGGGAAAACCTTCTCTATTGACTCTGGAACTCTCCAGTTGTTTTTAAGGTGGTGCCACTGAATGGGACTCATGTGTAGGCAGCCTAGATGGACCTGCTTTTCTGTAGCTGTTAAAAGACCAATAAGGGACATCAGTTTCCGGACCAGACAGGTCGGTTCGGATAGCAATTCTGTTATCTTGGTTTTCAAGGATTGCTACCTGTCTAAGGTGGGCCTGACCCTTCCCTCTGTCAGGTCGAACTGGTAACCTACAAAATCAAATTTCTGCTTGGGTTCCAATTCTGACTTTTGCATGTTTACCAGCCAGCCCAGCTTCTGACACAAGGTCACTAGGGCTTGAGTGTGTTGGAGACAAAAGTGGTGGGATTTGGCCCAGACCAACCAGTCGTGCATCCTTATACCCTTCTGTAGTGCCATCAGTTTGACCTCTTTGGTTATAACAGTGAACTCTAAGGGGCTGTTGATAGACCAAAGGGTAGGGCTTTGAATTGATAAGTTTTGCCTTGGAGATGAAACCTCAAGTATTTTCTTGACTGTAAATGGGTATGTGGAAGCAGGCGTCCTTGAAATCTACAGAAGCGGCCCACTCCCCTGTCTGTAGGGAAGTCCATATTGTTTCTGGAGTTTCAATTTTGAATTTCTCCGCCTTGAGGAAATGATTGAGAAATCTCAGGTCTAGGACAGGTCTCCATTTATTGTTTGGTTTTGGGACTGAAAATAGTCTGTTGTAGACACCCAGGGATGTTTGATTTTGGACTAGCCCTACTGTATTTTTGTTCGTAAGCTGATGCAATGCCTCCAGCAGGTAGAGGTTCCTGTGGGGATGTACGTAACAGCTTACAATTGTTGGGGACCTGGTCAAATTTGGTCTTGTCTGGAAAGGTAGGTTGTAGCCATCTTTCAACATTTGAATGACTTTGGGTCCGGCCCCTAGTCCTGCCCAAACCTCCCAAAAATGGTTTAACCTGGCCCCTACAGGGCCTTCTTGTGTGGCAGCCCTGTTGCAATAGGTACATGAAGGGCAATGTTTGATTTTACAGGGTCTGGTATTCATTGAACAAAATTTATCCTGATCCGGTTTGAAAATCTGGAACACTCTCCTGTCTCCTGGTCAGATTCTCTGGAGACTGAGAAATTATACATTGATTGTCATTTAATTGAATTCTGACTCCGGGCCTGTTGCAAGGAGTATTTACCAGCCTGAAATCTGTTCTTGTTCTTCTGTAAACGACCAATATTTTTCCAAGCAGGCCTAGTAGGCCACTGCCACTGTGGCCTAGCGGGTAACACACTTGTCTAGGAACTCACAGGACGTGGGTTCAATCCCAGGTACAGGTAGATACATAGTGGCTCGGATGACCACTTAAAATGGCGGTCCTCTGTCATTGGGTCCTATCCCCAGTGGCAGGTTAAAGAACCTTAAGGACGTTGATAAATGGTCATCCTTGAGCCTCTGTCTTCCAGTTAGGGGAATGTCAGTTACTTGTGACTTGGGGCTGTACCTGTACAGTCGGATTGGTTAAATAACGATTTGAGTCCTGTAGTATATGGAGATATTGGCCTGAGTATAAATACATAATAATAATAATAGGCTTGTTTTCTTGATAATCTGACCTCTTGTATGGATGGAAACCGTTATCTTTGTGGTTAGAAGAGCTAGTGCGAGATTGACCCCTATCCTCAAACTTTGAGATGTCCTCCTCTGCTTTCTTTAAGACAGTGTCCGGAAACAACATATCCAGATCCATAGGGGCCTGACGTAGTGCAGCCAGGGTGTCCTGTTTAATGCCAGCTTTAACATGGGCAAGGTACGAGTCCCTTCTAACAGGTGACAAGTTGTACATTGTCAAAAAGGCGAAATCTGACAAATGCCCCATGGTTTTAGCCATACACTGGGAGACGGAGGAGTTGAAATGTAAGAGATACTGTAACTTCTGTGGCAGTACTGACCTTTTCCGCAGATTTCCCCTTACTGCGTTCTGCTTGAATGATCTTAAGTTGAGAAGACAAGTCCTCCTGAACCTTGCCCAGACATCTACTTAACCCTGCAGCCTGATTACACATGCATGTAGCTTCACAAGCACTTTTCTCCCACTTCATAAGGGTATCCTGGGAGATATAACGAGAGGGTGGGGCTGGGGTGGTGAGACCTGAAGATCTGGCAATTCTACTATAGGTACTGTTTAGCTTAGTAATGTCACTATGCCAGAACGAGACGGAACCTTGTGGTTTATTCTGGTTAGGGTGCAAACCGTACCATTTCCCTTGCGACTTGGCTGATTTAATAAACTGGTCATGTTGAAGTCCACCAGCATCAGATCCCTTAGAAGGGTATCCCTGTGTCAAGGTTAAGTTCAGTCTATCAATTTTATGACACAGCCAGTCATCTGTAATTGAACACTGATCTTTACTGCTGGTTGTTGTTTCGGGGCTGCAAACAGATTATCCTCAGAATTAGCCAATGCTGAATCTATATCTGGTATATGCGACCACCCCATGTATGACCTGATGCCACACATTGTTTCTCCGTATGTCTGCTCCTCAGACAGAGCCTGGTCGGTATTAGCCAAAGAAATATCCTGATCTAGGTCTGAGAGTTCACCTTCCTCACACTTATCAGTTATATCCAGTAGTGAATCTGAATCTGAAGCAATGTCAGTGTCCATTTCCAGATCCGACTGCTGTTGGGTGGGTAAAATACTTGAAGAACCGGCCATAGGTCTGAGTGTTGGGTTGGTAGTGAGTTGATCTGTAGCCAAAAGTCGGTCTACATGTTGAAGTCGGTCTGTGGCATTCTTTTGAGAAGCAGAAGGTTGGTTAACTGAGTGAAATAGAGCAAAAAATGGTTCAACCTTCTCAGTAGCACCAGCTGGTGGAGGACTAGCTGGAGTAACTTTAACCGGCTGAAAAGACGGTTCTGGCTGAGATAGTCTTTGAAAGCAACATAGCTGCAAGCCTACTGAATCTTTCCGACCACTTGAGATCCATAGCTTCCAATTTACTGTTTGTAGTTCCTTTGGAAGATTTGGTTGGTGAAGACTGACATTTCTTAGGTTTATCTTTGGCCACAGAAGAAGCAGGGGATTTGATCTTCTTAGTTTTCATGTTCGAAACGTTACTTGCTTCTTCCAAGCTCTCAGCATTCTTCTTGGTTTTCGCTACCACAGGGGTGCTACTGGCCTCTTCTGAGCTTTAATCCCCATCAGTAGAAACACCAATAACAGACACCAAGGACGGGTCAACAAGAGTGCATTCTTCTGCAACTTTAGATTCCCGCTTTTCCTTCTTATTCTGATAAATGGGAGTGGCCAAGTGAAGTTTCTGCTCTTCAGTTAAAATATTGCAGGATGGACAAACGTTTCCTTTGATACAGGTATCAGTTCATTTCTTTTTAACCCGACAACGGGCACAATGAGCATGCTGATCAATACCAGCCATAGCATGGCCGCAAACGCCTCTTCTTTGTCCAGGAGAAGCCATGTTTGTCCACAATATACACAAAATCCAATAACAATAAAATAAAGTTCTTTCCTTGAAGAATATTCACCAACTATAACACTTGCGAGAATTAAACAAAACTACATGTACACAGTCACGCGCCAAATGACAAAGATGCGGTGACGTCACATTGTCTAGGGAACAAGGGAGTATGACACACCACCTTGCGAGAATGCAGTCTGACCGACCAGCTTGTGTGTGATTATGCACTCACATAGAATGACTTTTTCTGTCATTTAGGGGGCCGGTCTGCGCCCACCGGATTAGCAGTTGTCCATTGGATAGGATGTATTAACACAATAAAATTTAATTTTTATTGCGTTAATACATCCTATCCAATGGACAATAGCTTATCCGGTCGGCGCAGACCGGCCCGCCAAACGACAGAAAAAGTCATTCTGTATGCATGCATACTGGCCGGCCGGCCCTGGTGTGCACTCGCTAGGTGTCGCCTCTGTGTTGCTTCCTGGTCAGTGCCCGTGACGTCATAGCATCTTTTTTCGTTTGGCGCGTGGTGTTTGCACACGAAAATTTTCTGCTCTTAATAATTGTGGATTATAGCTAGGTTTTTCATTTTTTCTCAACTTATTTTAGTTGTATAACTTGTGGAGAGTGTATAGACTATAATGTCGTCACCTGGGCAAAAGAGAGGGGGCTGCGGTCATCAGATGGCGTCCTTTGATGGACATGCCTATTGCGCCCGCTGTAGAGACAAGAAGAAGGGAGAGGATCCCTGTGTCAAATCACCTGATAGTGAGTGTAGCTTTTGTGCCATTTTGACCCCAGAACAATTACTACAACTTTCTACGCCCTCTTACCGTCTCAAGAAAGAAAAAAGAGAGGCAAGGAAAATGGACGCTACACCCAGTAAGGACAGTTCTTTAGTTGAACCTTCATCCGTGTCTGTGATTGGACCTGTAGGGACTTCCAGCTCGTCTGCACCAGCTATTCCTGAAAAGAAGCCCAAGAAAGACAAGCCCTCCACTGCTTCTTCTTCTACAGTTAAAGCCAAGAAATCTACCAAATCGGTCGAAGATTCAAAGTACCTTGAACTTGACAAGAAATGGACCGACCGTTTTAATCGATTGGAGGCACTTCTCTTGGCCAAGTCTCTTCAGCCGGCTGATCAACCCGCCTTCTCTGCATCAGTCATAGTTCCCCCTGCTCACTCTCCTCCTGCTGCTATCTCCAAAGATTCCGAACCATTTTTTCAACCATTGTCTTCAGGGCGCACTGGCACAGACTCCTCTGTCCTAGTACATCAGTCAGCCAGCCAGCCCGGTTCGGATAAGTCTTCATCTGAGCGCACTGGAAAAGACATCTCTGCTTCACAGCATCTGTCATCCAGCCAGCTTGTAACCGACCAACAACCTGTACGACAGATTTCACCTAGGCGCACTGGCAAGGATTCCTCTGCCTCCAGGCATCAATCAGCCAGCCAGCCTTCAACCGACCGGCAGCGTCCGGTTACTCACACTGGTACCGACCCTTCATCCATCAGACCTTCTTCAGATTCTAAGGCCCGGTCTGACCGGCCTAGATCTTTGGCCACCGACTCCGGCTCTCCAACTCTACATCGACGTCGTCGAAACAGCTCCTCTAGTGGCAGCTCAGCTTCAGATTCTGACTTCACCGACCGACCACCTGTGGATTTATACGCAGAAGAGGGAGAGTTATCAGAGGATCAAGATTGCACGACCCGTGAGCCCGACCAAGCTATCAGTGAGGAACAAACTTATAGTGAAACCATGAGTGGCATACGTTCCTATATGGGCTGGTCAAATATTCCTGAACTGGACAGTACTGCAACAGGATCCGATGATAACCCCTTTTCTGGGCCGAAGTCCTCTACTCCAGGGAAAGTGTCAGTGAATATGCCGACGGAGGATTGGCTGTGCAAGAAGATAAGCAAACTGAACGTTACTCTGGTTGAGGGTTACCCCTCCCGAAGTTCTGAAGCCGGTGGCTTGCTGATGGACCAGTTCTTGAGACCTGCAAAGTCACAGTCCAAGTGGTACGGGCTGTCATCCGACCACAAAGCTGACCCTTCCGCAGTCTCGTCCTGGTATACGGACGCCTGCAAGTTGAACAGCACCTACAGCAGAATTGCTAGGCAGTCTGGTCTCACCACTTCTCATCCCACATCCAGGCGTATCTCTCAAGAGACTCTTAGGCGATGGGAGAAATCAGCACGAGAGGCTACAATCATCTGTAACCAGGCTGCCAGTTTCAATCGTTGTCTTTTTAAAGTTCAACAAGACATACAGGAGCAGTTCAAGACGGTACGCTCAGAGAATAAGGGCAAGAGTTCAACCAAGGTTTCCGCGGCTATGGATGAGATGCAACACCTCATGTACTTTAATTCCAGCATTTGCCAAGCTGCTGCAAAGACAATGGAGCACCTTACTGAATTTGTGTTTGTGTCCATGGGAAACCTGACGTTGGCTCGAAGGGACGCCTACCTCACCCACCTTAGAACCGGAGTTAAACCAGATACTTTGGCCGGTTTGAGAACTGCTCCCATTCATATCAACACCCTCTTCCCGGACTCTCTCATCAAGAAAGCTGAAGAGGAAATTGTACAGTATGAAAGCAAGGGTCAGTCGTCCTCTAGCAAGGGAAAGGGTCGGTACCATCCTTATGAGAGGCCGGAGAGGAAAGGTGACAAGAAATCATCGTCGTTTAAGAGTGACAAGCCCTCATGGAAAAACATTGGCAAAGGGCATCAGAGAAGGAATCGAGGGAAGTCTTCACACTACTCCTCGCGACCAGCCAAGGGCCAGCAGTCCTTTAAATGACAATCATTGTTTCAACAAGTTACAGGGAGGACTGCTGGCCGGGAGCCAGACTTTAACACCAGAACATTTTGTAAACTTAAATGTTGTAACTCATGTTCCTACTGCACCCGGGCGTTCACAAAAGAAAGGAGTAAGTCCCGGGTTGCCAGTCTGTCATTTACCAAGAGTTTGCAAATTAAAATATGTGAAAGGTGTTTCTTGTGTCACTCAATTGTGTTATGTAAATCCTGTAACAAATGTCAAACCTGCTGCCCAAAATCATCTTGTAGGGGCCAGGCTCCAACACTACTGGCAAATTTGGCTGGATCTGGGTGTCGGTCCAAAAGTGGTTCAAATCCTCAAAGAGGGTTATACCCTCCCCTTTCGGCACCGACCAAAACTAGCAAGGTCTCCCACTGTCGTAAGCAGTTATGCAGATCCCCACAGGAACAGCTACCTGTTGGAGGCATTGCAGCAACTGCTCGACAAAAACGCTATAGAACTAGTTCAAAATCCGGCCTCACTGGGGTTTTTCAACAGGCTGTTTCTAGTACCAAAGCCCAACAACAAGTGGAGACCTATATTAGATCTGAGCAAGCTAAACCTCTTTCTGAAAACAGAAAAGTTCAAAATGGAAACTCCGGAAACCATCAGAACCTCCCTCCAACAGGGAGAATGGGTCACCTCCATCGACTTCAAGGATGCCTACTTCCATATCCCGGTACAGAAACAATCCAAGAAATACCTGAGATTTCATGTCCAGGGTCAGACATACCAATTCAAGGCATTACCTTTCGGTCTGTCCACAGCGCCCATGGAGTTCACTGTAGTAGTCAAGGAGGTGAAGCTGATGGCCACACAAAAGGGTATAAGAATCCACCAGTACCTAGACGACTGGTTGGTGAGAGCCCCTTCATATCGGTTATGTCTCCAACATACTCAGATTCTAGTAAAACTGTGCCAAGATTTAGGTTGGGTGGTGAATCTGGAAAAGTCGGAACTGGAGCCCAAACAGGTTTTCAACTTCGTAGGTTACCAGTTCGACCTCATGGCCGGTCGGGTCAGACCCACACCGGACCGGTGGCAGAGTCTTCAGAGCAAGATATTGGAGCTGCTGTCCATACCGGCCTGCCCGGTCCGGCAGTTCATGTCTCTGATAGGCCTACTCACTGCCACAGAAAAGCAGGTTCACCTCGGTCGGTTACATATGCGACCAATACAATGGCACCTCAAAAGAAACTGGAGGGTCCCGGAATCGCTAGAAAAGAGCATTCCCGTGCCCAGGTCCTTGCACCCACATTTACGATGGTGGCTACAGGAAGACAATGTCCTCACAGGTCAGCCATTACACCCCATAAAACATGCTCTGCAAATTTTTACAGACGCATCAAAAGAAGGATGGGGCGCTCACTTAAACGAGCATATTGCAAGAGGAACCTGGTCCCTACCAGAAAGCAAATTGCATATCAATTATCTCGAACTCAAAGCAGTCCTATTGGCTTTAAAAGAGTTCAGAGCCCTTTGCATAGACAAGATAGTTCTTGTCGCAACAGACAATACCACTGTGGTAGCCTACATAAACAAGGAGGGAGGGATGAAGTCGGGCCCGCTTTGCGCGCTTCTCTGGAGGATCTTGACCTGGTGTTCCAGCAATCAAGTCACCCTCAAAGCCCGACACATCCCAGGCCGTCTAAATGTGGTAGCAGACAAGCTATCCAGACTGGGCCAGACCATTCAAACAGAGTGGTCCCTCCTACCGGAGGTCTTTCATATGATATGCAAAAAGTGGCACCAGCCTCAAGTGGACTTATTTGCCACGAGATTCAACAGGAAGTTATCCCTGTTTGTGTCACCGGTTCCAGATCCCCTGGCCATGGCCATAGATGCCCTCAGTCTGCCTTGGGAGGATCTGGACGCGTATGCCTTCCCACCAACAGCCATTCTGGGCAAAGTGGTGGAGAAGTTGCAGAACACCCCATGCAAAAGAATGATTCTAATTGCCCCGGGGTGGCCGAACATGCCCTGGTTCTGGGACCTGGTAGCCATGTCCAGTCAAATCCCATTGAGCCTACCCTTCCTGCCCAACCTGCTAACACAACCATTCAATCAGATCCCTCACAGAAATCTGACGAATCTGAACCTCCATGCTTGGCTCCTAGAGCCGCAGCTATCAAAAAACAAGGGTTTTCTAAAGCAGTGGCAGAAAGGATTGAGGCTCCTCAGAGGGGATCCACCCGATCAGTTTATGAAGCAAAGTGGACCATTTTTACAAAATGGTGCGACGCTCATCAGGTGGACTTCAGGACACCCCCTGTAAAGTCAGTGGCCGACTTCCTATTATACCTGTTTCAGGACAGGAAGTTACAGCCCAGTACAATTGATGGATACCGGTCTGCTATTGCGGACAAGCTAGGAAACTCACCCTTAGACATGGGTAAAGACCAAAATCTCACTCGTCTCCTGGATAGTTTCCATAGAGACAGGCCCAAGGGAAGGCGGGGAATTCCTTCGTGGAACCTTTCACTGGTGTTACACCAGCTAACAAAACCCCCCTTCGAACCCATTAAAGAGGCATCTTTGAAGCATCTGACTTTCAAAACAGTTTTCCTCTTGGCCTTGGGTTCGGGAAAACGAAGGAGTGAGATTCATGCCTGGCAAAATAGAAACATCAGACACCAGTCGGATTGGTCCAAGGTGTCCCTATATCCATCACCCAGCTTTCTCTCCAAGAACCAGCTGGCGAAAGAGGGTCCGGAGAGTGTGGCCCCAGTGGTTATACCAGCCCTGGCCCCTACTCTGGATAGATCCCTCAAGTCTGACAGGTCCCTCTGTCCGGTCAGAGCTTTACGCTACTATTTGGACAGGACCTCAGACCTCAGGCAGAACAAAGAGTTAGCTTTTGTCTCCTTCAAGAAAGGTTTTGACAGAGATATCTCTCCTGCCACCATCTCCTCATGGATCAAGCAAACAGTGATCCTGTGTTATGAGCTCTCTGATCAGGAGTCCCACCAACTACATCAGGTTAAAGCCCATGATGTTAGGGCCTTTGCTGCTTCCAAGGCTTTCCAGTCGGGAGTATCCTTGGAACAAATTTTGTCAGCCTGCCACTGGAAGTCACATAACACCTTCACACAATTCTACCTGAAGGATGTGGCTTGGGCCGACACAGAGCTCTTCCACCTAGGGCCGGTAGTGGCTGCTCAGCAGGTCCACAAATAGCCCGAACACGGGGAGATGTGTACATATGTATATAGTGTACAGATAATTAAGAGTTTTTGAACACAAAAAAAAAAAAAAAAAAAAAAAATGTGCTTTGCTTCCTTCGGGAGGTTTATTTCTTGGGTCTGGACTCATCCCTCTTCTTCCCTCCTTCAGAAGCGCCTGAAGAAAAAACAAGGGGGGGGGAGAGGTGGGTCGGTTTGGGCCGTTGTACCGGCTTCTGTAGACCGACCCTAGCCTTAGTAGTCCCCTGTTCTCAGGGTAGACCTGGGCAGTCGAGTTGTTAGTTCTTAATCTGAGTCCATCGAGACCCCAATGACTTACCCGCCTACCAAGCGGTAGTTATTCAGCTATTGTCCATTGGATAGGATGTATTAACGCAATAAAATTGCAAATTTAATAAGTAAATTAAATTTTTATAAGTTAATACCCTATCCAATGGACACACAAGACCCTCCCAACCGACCCCGCTTACATTCCTTGGGGATCCGGATCAGGCTTTAAGTGACCCGAAAAAAGATGCTATGACGTCACGGGCACTGGCCAGGAAGCAACACAGAGGCGACACCTAGCGAGTGCACACCAGGGCCGGCCGGCCAGTATGCATGCATACAGAATGACTTTTTCTGTCGTTTGGCGGGCCGGTCTGCGCCGACCGGATAAGCTATTGTCCATTGGATAGGGTATTAACTTATAAAAATTTAATTTACTTATTAAATTTGCAATTTGCCACTTTTGGCGACCATCTTGGATTTTAGCGGAAAATGAAAAAGTGTGAATATCTCGAAAACCAAACAAGATAGAGTGACTTTGAGTGAATTTTTCACCCACAGAGTTGAACAAGAATATCCTTTGCCAAGGGGAAAAATTTCAATTTTCTCCACTTTTGGTGGCCATCTTGCATTTAGCGGAAAATAAAAAAGTGAATATCTCGAAAACTTTAAGAGATGGAGTGATTTTGATCGAATTTTTGACCCAGGGAGTAGTTCAGGAGTATCCTATGTCAAGGGGAAAAAATTTCAATTTTCGCCACTTTTGGCGGCCATCTTGGATTTTAGTGGAAAATAAAACATTGATAATATCTTCGACATGGTAAGAGATAGAGCAATTTCGAGACAATTTTTGACCCACAGGATAGTACAAGAGTATTCTGTGCCTAGGGGAAAAATTTCAGTTTTCACCACTTTGGCAGCCATCTTGGATTTTATCAGAAAATGAAAAATTGTGAATATCTCTATAATATAAATAAATAATATATCTATAAATTGTGAAAAGGTATTTCTTCCCCAGTAATGCTCGGCGGGAGATACATACCGCGGCAGTGGTCTTGTCTATACAGTAACTACTTTTGAGTAATTTGCTTGTATCTCGGAATCTGTAAGAGGTAGAGCTATTTTGAGTGAATTTTTGGCCCACAGGGTAGTGCAGTGTGTGTCCTATGTAAAAGGGAAAAATGTCATTTTTGGCAGGCATCTTGGATATTAACGGAAAATAAAAAGTATAAATATCTTGGAAACTTGGCGATTTCGAGTGAATTTTTGGCCCACAGGGTAGTACAAGGGTGTCCCATTGAAAATGGAAACATTTCAATTTTCGCAACTTATGGTGGCCATCTTGGATTTTAGTGTAAAATAAAAAAATATATATATCTCAGAAACCATAAGAGATAGAGCGATTTCGAGTGAATTTTTGGCCCTGTGGGTAGTACAAGGGTGTCCTATTGAACAGGGAAAAATCTTCACAACTTTATGGTGGCCATTTTGGATTCTAGTGGAAAGTAAAAATTTGTAAATATCTCCTAAACTATTAGAGGTAGAGCCATTTCAAGCAAATTTTTGAATTTAGTACTAGAGTATCCGATGCAAAAGGCAAACTATTGTATATATTTGCTTCTCCTGTTATAAACTTTTAAAGTATGTTGATTGGGTACTATTTTTACTTTTTTATTGTTAATTTATTTTGTCCAAGGATTGTATGCACCAATATGTTTCTAAAGTTATTCTAAATCAGAGGCAAGAATTTCGTCAGCTCCACAGATGACAGCGAGGGCAGAAGTAGACGAAACAGTCAGGGTCATGAAGCAAAATCTGGATACAGTCTTGGACCGGGGTGAGAAACTCTCGGAGCTTGTTGAGAAAGCAGATTCTATGCAAGCCATGGCAAAATCATTCAGAGCTAAAAGTGGTAAGAAATAATACTCTGTATTAGTGGTTTTTAATTAAAATTTCTGTGATTATTCATGCATGAAGACATTTAAACCAGTTTAAGCTGAACTCTGTTAAGTAATATTCCTTGTCAAGTAGAAGTCAGTAATATGGTCCAGGTTCATAAAGCCTTCCAAAGATAAGGGTCACCTTTAATGTAAAATTTTCAAAAGACTTCTCCCTCTTTTAATAAAAGAAATCCTCAAATGTGACAAAGAACTCCATTAAATCGTAAGCACCTCAAAAATGTACCCTAAAATTAACGGAAATGTGTGTATGAAATAACAAGTTCTTAGTCATTATTTTAACTAAAGGAGTAACTTTTTCCTTCATCAAGTTTTAAAGAAGGCCTTTAGTAATATGCAGGTTCTACCTCAGCAATTTTTAAGGGATGACTTTACGTGACTTTGGATATCTGATTATGTTTATTGTACTGTACATAGGGCTCATGGGTCTCTCTTTCATCTTAATTACCTGTTGTGTGAGTTCATAACATGACAACAATTTCTTAACTGATTAAAATTTTACCTTCAGTTGTCAGTTGTTTCTGTTGTAAATACCCGTCAATTCTAAAGTTCTTCTGCATTGGTGTGAACATGTGCCTTCACATCAGTCCTCTGTTAATGTGTAACACTCTCTCTAAAGATCTGAAACTAGTTACTGCAAGTAGTGACAACTACAGTAAAACCTCTTATTCTGGACCCTCTTGGGAGAATAACAATTTGGTCAGATAATAGAAAGGTCAGATAATAGGAAACCTAAAATAACAGCTTTAAATGGAAGTTGGGAGAATCGGTTTTTAGGTTGGATATTTTAAAATTTGGATAATAGAAGGTTGGATAACAGAGGTTCCACTGTATATATCAGTTCAGAGTTGTAGTTATGCGTCCTCATTTATGTCAGAGCAGTCTTATAGAATCACAGCCTAACCATGGATTCATCTTCATTTGCCATCATTTTTTTTGTCAATTGTTTTATAATAGTCTTAATCAGTCTCTGACACTGTTACAACCCTGATTAATTCTCATACAATTACTATGAATCTTCCACTGTCCATGAATAGATAGCTGCATTATTGTACAAAGTTTGGCTAAAATTGCAGCTGCAAATATTGAATATCTTTTCCTTAAAAATTGTTAATGATATATATATACATTGTCAATACACATGTTCACATTTGACCTTGAGGCTATTCATGCAAGGTCATCCACAGAGTTGCAACGGTACCCCACTAAGCGATTTTACATTTTCAGATTTAACCTTGGATCACTCCTTCTAGATCAAATGAGGGTAAACAATATTTAAAGCTGTTATAACTTGTGGGCCCTAATAGATTTTGATGTGTAACCAACCTATAGGTAACAAGATGCACTCAGAGAGAGCAAAACGCTCGACTCCATGTGACCAGTCCATCAAGTGATATAAAGTATTGTAAGGAAGACAATATAAATAAAACCAAACATGTAAATTAATCTTCATACATATATCAAGTAGAAAGCTAAAGTCATTTAAAATACATTGAAATGGGACCTCTGAAAAATCATGAATTTTTTGATCCAAATTAAGATCCTGATCTTTCTTTTAGTAACTACACCCCCCCCCACCCCCCCACCCCCCAAAAAAAAAAAAAAAAAAAAAAAAAAAACACACAAAATAATAAATAAAATTTAAAAAAAATAAAATAAACAATAAGCACACAAAAACATAAACTGCTGGTGGAGGTAAAAATATTGCTTAAAGGTCACTTGGTGAAAATCACGCATGGTAATTTTTTGTGATGGACTGTCAAGGAATTGAAAGAAAAAAGAGAAAATAAAACAGAAATAATAATTAATAAAAATGATGAATATACCACCTCCCTCTTTATTATGTTTATTAAAATGAGAAGAAATATTTTTACTTAAAGACAGCAAGTATCACAAGCTAGGTTTGTGACCTCACAATGACAGTTGCGTTGTGACATCACGGAGTAATGACATCATCAGAAAGCAAAATATTGATTTTTTACGTATGTGATGAAGAGAAGCAGTTTCACTGTGTATTCCCAATTAAAAATAAGGAAAACTCTCTCCTGGCTTTTAATTTTCAAACAAATTGCACCAAATTTGGAAGAATCTATCTGTTCCCCATAAAATATCATCCCACCAAATTTGAGATTGATTGATATTATAGTTTTTGAGTTATAAGGGCAAAATGGTGCACAGACAGAGAAGCAGATTCCACTGTAAAAGCCCAATTAAAAACAAGAAAAACTCTCTCCTGGCTTTAATTTTCACACAAATTACACCGAATTTGGAAGAATCCGTCTGTTCCCCATAAAACACCTTCCCACCAAATTTGAGATTGATTGATGTTATAGTTTTTGAGTTATAAGGGCAAAACGGTGCACAGACAGAGAAGCAGAATTTTCACTGTAAAAGCCCAATTAAAAATAAATAAAACTCTCTCCTGGCTTTAATTTTCACACTAATTACACCAAATTTGGAAGAATCCGTCTGTGCCCCATAAAATACCTGCCCACCAAATTTGAGCTCGATTGGCATTATAGTTTTTGAGTTATAAGGGCGAAACGGTGCACAGACAGACAGACAGACAGACGGACAGACAGAAACAAACTGATCACAATAACCCTCTCCTATCGTCGAGCGTTAATAAAATAGAAATAATAATTAATAAAAATGATGAATATACCACCTCCCTCTTTATTATGTTTATTAAAATGAGAAGAAATATTTTTACTTAAAGACAGCAAGTATCACAAGCTAGGTTTGTGACCTCACAATGACAGTTGCATTGTGACATCACGGAGTAATGACATCATCAGAAAGCAAAATATTGATTTTTTACGTATGTGATGAAGAGAAGCAGTTTCACTGTGTATTCCCAATTAAAAATAAGAAAAACTCTCTCCTGGCTTTAATTTTCAAACAAATTACACCAAATTGGGAAGAATCCATCTGTACCCCATAAAATACCATCCCACCAAATTTGAGATTGATTGATGTTATAGTTTTTGAGTTATAGGGGCAAAACGGTGCACAGACAGAGAAGCAGATTCCACTGTAAAAGCCCAATTAAAAACAAGAAAAACTCTCTCCTGGCTTTAATTTTCACACAAATTACACCGAATTTGGAAGAATCCGTCTGTTCCCCATAAAACACCTTCCCACCAAATTTGAGATTGATTGATGTTATAGTTTTTGAGTTATAAGGGCAAAACGGTGCACAGACAGAGAAGCAGAATTTTCACTGTAAAAGCCCAATTAAAAATAAATAAAACTCTCTCCTGGCTTTAATTTTCACACTAATTACACCAAATTTGGAAGAATCCGTCTGTGCCCCATAAAATACCTGCCCACCAAATTTGAGCTCGATTGGCATTATAGTTTTTGAGTTATAAGGGCGAAACGGTGCACAGATAGACAGACAGACAGACGGACAGACAGAAACAAACTGATCACAATAACCCTCTCCTATCGTCGAGCGTTAATAAAATAGAAATAATAATTAATAAAAATGATGAATATACCACCTCCCTCTTTATTATGTTTATTAAAATGAGAAGAAATATTTTTACTTAAAGACAGCAAGTATCACAAGCTAGGTTTGTGACCTCACAATGACAGTTGCATTGTGACATCACGGAGTAATGACATCATCAGAAAGCAAAATATTGATTTTTTACGTATGTGATGAAGAGAAGCAGTTTCACTGTGTATTCCCAATTAAAAATAAGAAAAACTCTCTCCTGGCTTTAATTTTCAAACAAATTACACCAAATTGGGAAGAATCCATCTGTACCCCATAAAATACCATCCCACCAAATTTGAGATTGATTGATGTTATAGTTTTTGAGTTATAGGGGCAAAACAGTGCACAGACAGAGAAGCAGATTCCACTGTAAAAGCCCAATTAAAAACAAGAAAAACTCTCTCCTGGCTTTAATTTTCACACAAATTACACCGAATTTGGAAGAATCCGTCTGTTCCCCATAAAACACCTTCCCACCAAATTTGAGATTGATTGATGTTATAGTTTTTGAGTTATAAGGGCAAAACGGTGCACAGACAGAGAAGCAGAATTTTCACTGTAAAAGCCCAATTAAAAATAAATAAAACTCTCTCCTGGCTTTAATTTTCACACAAATTACACCAAATTTGGAAGAATCCGTCTGTGCCCCATAAAATACCTGCCCACCAAATTTGAGCTCGATTGGCGTTATAGTTTTTGAGTTATAAGGGCGAAACGGTGCACAGATAGACAGACAGACAGATGGACAGACAGAAACAAACTGATCACAATAACCCTCTCCTATCGTCGAGCGTTAATAAAATAGAAATAATAATTAATAAAAATGATGAATATACCACCTCCCTCTTTATTATGTTTATTAAAATGAGAAGAAATATTTTTACTTAAAGACAGCAAGTATCACAAGCTAGGTTTGTGACCTCACAATGACAGTTGCATTGTGACATCACGGAGTAATGACATCATCAGAAAGCAAAATATTGATTTTTTACGTATGTGATGAAGAGAAGCAGTTTCACTGTGTATTCCCAATTAAAAATAAGAAAAACTCTCTCCTGGCTTTAATTTTCAAACAAATTACACCAAATTGGGAAGAATCCATCTGTACCCCATAAAATACCATCCCACCAAATTTGAGATTGATTGATATTATAGTTTTGAGTTATAGGGGCAAAACGGTGCACAGACAGAGAAGCAGATTTCACTGTAAAAGTCCAATTAAAAATAAGAAAAATTCTCTCCTGGCTTTAATTTTCACACAAATTACACCAAATTTGGAAGAATCCGTCTGTTCTCCCCAAAATACCTGCCCACCAAATTTGAGATTGATTGATGTTATAGTTTTTGAGTTATAAGGGGAAAGCAGATTTCACTGTAAAATCCCAATTAAAAATAAGAAAAACTCTCTCCTGGCTTTAATTTTCACACAAATTACACCAAATTCGAAAGAATCCGTCTGTTTCCCATAAAATACCTTCCCACCAAATTTTAGATTATTGATGTTATAGTTTTTGAGTTACAAGGCCAAAACGGTGCACAGACAGAGAAGCAGAATTTTCACTGTAAAAGCCCAATTAAAAATAAATAAAACTCTCTCCTGGCTTTAATTTTCACACTAATTACACCAAATTTGGAAGAATCCGTCTGTACCCCATAAAATACCTGCCCACCAAATTTGAGCTCGATTGATGTTTTAGTTTTTGAGTTATAAGAGCGAAACGGTGCACAGACAGACAGACAGACGGACAGACAGAAACAAACTGATCACAATAACCCTCTCCTATCGTCGAGCGTTAATCATTGGTCGGGATTCTTATGATGTGATCAGTTTTACCAACTGCTAGTTGACGGACAAGGTTTTTCTGGGGTTAATATCAAGGTACGCATATTTTGAAAAACTAGAAAATTCCTCAAGAAATGCAATTGTTTTGATTTTCTGGCCAGGAACATTCCGAAAGAGGCTGTAAAGGGACGGTAATACATATTAGTACAGTAATTGTATCCCCAGACAAAAGTCGGGGATACTTAGGATTTAGTTCGGTCACGCCACTGCCGCCGCAGAGATTTCTTTTGGACGCGATAACTTAAAAAACACTTTAGTTAGACCTTTCAAATTTGGTATGTGGGTATATACGGGCAATGCCACGAACGCTATTGTTTTGTGACCTTGACTATCAATTTCATGGTCACTGGTAGTCACTTATAGGTCAGATTTTGGCCATTTTTTCACATTTTGGTCCAGTACTCATATACAGAAAGTTGGATCATCCTATGGCTGGTATATATAATACATATATATGTCCTCTGTAAGCATGCAGAAATTCGACCTTGAAGCTCTTCATTGAAGGCCATCTACTGACCGCCAAAGTACCTGACCGAGGGTCATTTTTGGCCTTTTTGCAGATATTTTCTCACTTAATGCTGATTATACTGCATGGAAATTATTGATAATAGCTTTGGAAGTTGAGTACATGATGGAGTACCAGCATCCAGGCTTACCGGTTACAGATCTTCATTGAAGGTCATCCACTGACCGCCAAAGTGCCTGACCATGGGTCATTTTGGCCCTATGTGTGTTTGTGAACAAGATAACTCAAAAACTGACAGACAGATTTTAATGAAAGTTTCAGTATATGTCCGAAATGGCATAAGGAAGAAATGATGGGAGTGATCCGGATCACTGTCTGGATCTTCTGGATCCATGAAATTTATTTTTTAAAGACAGATAACTCAAAAACTTATGGATGCATTTTGATGAAATTTTCAGCAAATGTCCTAAATGGGACAAGGAACAAGTGATTAGATTTTGGGACTGATCTGGAGCACAGTCTGGATCATCTGGATCCAGGCTGCCAGACGTGTTTGTGTACAAGATAACCTAAAGCTTATGGACGGATTGTGATGAAATTTTCAGGATATGTCTGAAAAGGTAAATGGATGAAATGATTGAGTTTTGGAAGTGATCCGGATCACTATATGGATCTTCTGGATCCATGAAATGTTATTTTTAAAGACAGATACCTCAAAAAGTTATAGATGGATTTTGATGACATTTTCAGCAAATGGCCTAAATGGTACAAGGAACAAGTGACTAGATTTTGGGGGTGATCTGGATCATCTGGATCCAGGCTGCCAGATGTGTTTGTGTACAAGATAACTCAAAAACTTATGGACGGATTTTGATGAAATTTTCAGGATATGTCTGAAAAGGTAAAAGATGAAGTGATTGAATTTTGGAAGTGATCCGGATCACTATATGGATCTTCTGGATCCGTAATTTTTCAAGACAGATACCTCAAACAGTTATGGGTGGATTTTGATGACATTTTCAGCAAATGGCCTAAATGGGACAAAGAACGAGTGATTAGACTTTGGGAGTGATCTGGAACACTGTCTGGATCATCTGGATCCAGACTGCAAGATGTGTTTGTGTACAAGATAGCTCAAAACTTATGGACGGATTTTGATGAAATTTTCAGGATATGTCTGAAAAGGTAAAAGGATGAAATGATTGAGTTTTGCAAGTGATCCGGATCACTATATGGTTCTTCTTCATCCATGAAATGTAATTTTTTAAGACAGATACCCCAAAAAGTTATGGGTGGATTTTGGTGGGATTTTCAGCAAATGGCCTAAATGGTACAAGGAACAAGTGATTAGATTTTGGGAGTGATCTGGATCATCTGGATCCAGGCTGCCAGATGTGTTTGTGTACAAGTTAACTCAAAATTTATGGACGGATTTTGATGAAATTTTCAGGATATGTCTGAAAAGGTAAAAGGATGAAATGATTGAGTTTTGGAAGTGATCCGGATCACTATATGGTTCTTCTTCATCCATGAAATGTAATTTTTTAAGACAGATACCCCAAAAAGTTATGGGTGGATTTTGATGGCATTTTCAGCAAATGGCCTAAATGGTACAAGGAACAAGTGGTTAGATTTTGGGAGTGATCTGGGTCATCTGGATCCAGGCTGCCAGATGTGTTTGTGTAAAAGTTAACTCAAAACTTATGGACGGATTTTGATGAAATTTTCAGGATATGTCTGAAAGGTAAAACTTTAAGATGAAATGATTGAACTTTGGAAGTGATCCGGATCAATATATGGATCTTCTGGATCCATGAAATGTAATTTTTAAAGACAGATACCTCAAACAGTTATAGATGGATTTTGAGGACATTTTCAGCAAATGGCCTAAATGGGACAAGGAACAAGTGATTAGATTTTGGGAGTAATCTGGATCATCTGGATCTAGGCTGCCACATAATTTTAGGATGGATTTTCATGATATTTTAAGGATATGTTAGAAATGGTAAAAGGAAGGAATGATTCAATTTTGCAAGTGATCTGGACCACTATCTGGGTCTTCTGGATCCATGAAATGTTATTTTTAAAGACAAATAGCTCAAAAACTTATGGCTGGATTTTGATAAAATTTTCAGGAAATGTCCTAAATAGGACAAAGAACAAGTGATTAGCTTTTGAGAGTAATCTAGATCACTGTCTGGATCATCTGGATCCAGGCTTTTTTTGAAGGAACTTATAGCCGGATAATTTTAGGGTGGATTTTGATGATAGTCCAGAAATTAAGCTCCCTTGGCGGAGTTATCTTGAGTTCTATGAGTTATCTTGTTTCATATAAGCCTAGCCCTGCTGAGATGTAGTCTAATTTGCCCAGTCCTGCCAGCTCCTATGAGTTTTCGCAGAACTGTGGAGCCACTAGGGATCGGTTACAAAAGATTGCAAGAACTGCTTCCATAGGATTGCTTCACCTATAGCCGGTTAGACCCTGATACTGGGCAGGTCCACAAGACTGGCTAACAGACCAGCAGCAGCCTTTTAAGGGTCCAAGTGGCCATCTCAGACAAGCAGTTACTGCCCGAGGAAAACAGGCTCAAGCCCGACACATTCACGCCTCAACTATGTCCCATCCGGGGATACGCTGCGTCGAGACGCAATGTCTAGCTTTGCTTTGGTGTGACTGAAAAATTTAGATGATTTCATGCTATTTATTTGGATGTGCTCACCACTTATAATGCCATACAGTCCAGGCACATGTGCTTGTCCAAATTTCAGCAAGATTGAGGCCAACAAGGGCTCGTCTTTTACAAGTATGTTAAAAACCCATTAAGACACAAACATAATGTATTTGAATAATGTCAGTTGTAGTTGTAATACTTTTTAAAGGAAATTGTTGCAGTAACAACACCAATAAGAGTTGCGCAGAATTGTTATTCATCCAAGTGTATTTTACAGTATGACAGTGTTATAAACAGTCACTCCTTTAAATGAATAATTCTAAATATATTTTATGTAGCAATAAAAGAAGTCGAGGCAAGTGCATCAGGGAGTATGACAGATGCCCAGAGCACAAGAAAAAAGGAGCTACAGGAAAAAGTACAAAAACTGAGAGGTAATCAGATGAACATGTTTTATTGTCATTGTTATTTGTCAAATGGAAATGCATAAATTCCCTATTCTGCAAAGGAGCTGATACTTGTAAAACTAGAGGAGTGGAGAGTGTAAAAGTTGACTTATATAAGTGGCATAATGCTGCTTAAATTTATGGTCCATGTTTCACTCTATAAAAGCCCTCCATCTCTCCGTCCACCGTCGACTTGAAGGATTTTGAATAACAATACATCTAACTACATCCCCAATAAAATAACCTCTAACAGGAAATGAAGTTCATCAAAACAAAACATGGTAGTTTTGATTAAGAATGCCATAAACTCTATAAAACTACAAGATAAAAGTTTATAATTTATCCAGATTTAAAGTTTATTATCTCCCGCCGGGCTTTAGCCCGGGAGGGAGATTATGAAATGATGCCTGTGTGTGTGTGCGTGCGTGTGTGCGTGCGTTAGTTAGTCACGCAGATTCCTCCAAAACTACTACAGCTACAGATTTTTTGTAAATTAATTGTCCCAATGAATTTTCACGCCCTCGAAAATTTTTTTGGTTTTATGGACTTAGGCCTAACGATAAGTGAGTAATAGCTATCTTAGCTACTTGGAGTAAAGGGCTCATAACTCAAAAACTATTGCAGAAACAACTTTTTCTTCAAATATGTTGTTCAGCTACTTTGTCCTTAGCTATAAGATGGTACATAGTTTGGGGTCCCATTGCATGCCATAAGTGAGTAATAGCTATTTTCTCATTTGTAGCTAAATAACAAAAGGAGTAAATATCAAATATCTTCCAAAGCATTAGAGTTACAGAAATCTTTTCAAATATGTTGTTCATCTACTTTTTGGTAAGCTATCACATAGTAAAGTTTCAGACCTGTTGCACCTTGGATAGCTGAGCAATAGCTACTTTGAAATTCTGATTGTTGAGTAAAGCCATTGTAACTCCAAAACCATTGCAGTTAGAGTGTTTCCCTAAAATATGTTGTTCAGCTACTTTTTCCTTAGCTATAAGATGGTACATAGTTTGGGGTTCTATTGCATGCCATTAGTGATTAATAGCTATTTTCTCATTTGTAGCTAAATAACAGAAGAAGTAAATGTCAAATATCTTCAAAAGTATTAAAGTTAGGGAAATCTTTTCAAATATGTTGTTCATCTACTTTTTGGTAAGCTATCACATAGTAAAGTTTCAGACCTGTTGCACCTTGGATAGCTGAGTAATAGCTACTTTGAAATTCTGATTGTTGAGTAAAGCCATTGTAACTCCAAAACCATTGCAGTTAGAGTGTTTCCCTAAAATATGTTGTTCAGCTACTTTGTCCTTAGCTATAAGATGGTACATAGTTTGGGGTTCTATTGCATGCCGTAAGTGAGTAATAGCTATTTTCTCATTTGTAGCTAAATAACAGAAGAAGTAAATGTCAAATATCTTCAAAAGTATTAAAGTTAGGGAAATCTTTTCATATATGTTATTCATCTACTTTTGGTAAGCTATGACATAGTAAAGTTTCAGACCTGTTGCACCTTGGATAGCTGAGTAATAGCTACTTTGAAATTCTGACTGTTGAGTAAAGCCATTGTAACTCCAAAATTATTGCAGTTAGACTGTTTTCCTAAAATATGTTGTTCGGCTACTTTGTCCTTAGCTATAAGATGGTATATAGTTTAGGGTTCTATTGCATGCCATAAGTGAGTAATAGCTATTTTCTCATTTGTAGCTAAATAACAAAAGGAGTAAATGTCAAATATCTTCAAAAGTATTAAAGATAGGGAAATCTTTTCAAATATGTTATCCATCTACTTTTTGGTAAGCTATCACATGGTAAAGTTTCAGACCTGTTGCACCTTGGATAGCTGAGTAATAGCTACTTTGAAATTCTGACTGTTGAGTAAAGCCATTGTAACTGCAAAACTATTGCAGTTAGAGTGTTTTCCTAAAATATGTTGTTCAGCTACTTTGTCCTTAGCTGTAAGATGGTACATAGTTTAGGGTTCTATTGCATGCCATAAGTGAGTAATAGCTATTTTCTCATTTGTAGCTAAATAACAGGAGGAGTAAATGTCAAATATCTTTAAAGGTATTAGAGTTACAGAAATTTTTTCTATATGTTATCCATCTACTTTTTGGTAAGCTATCACATAGTAAAGTTTCAGACCTGTTGCACCTTGGATAGCTGAGTAATAGCTACTTTGAAATTCTGACTGTTGAGTAAAGCCATTGTAACTCCAAAATTATTGCAGTTACAGTGTTTTCCTAAAATATGTTGTTCAGCTACTTTGTCCTTAGCTATAAGATGGTCCATAGTTTGGGGTTCTGGTGCATGCCATAAGTGAGTAATAGCTATTTTCTCATTTGTAGCTTGAGTAAAGCCATTGTAACTCCAAAATTATTGCAGTTAGAGTGTTTTCCTAAAATATGTTGTTCAGCTACTTTGTCCTTAGCTATAAGATGGTCCATAGTTTGGGGTTCTGTTGCATGCCTTAAGTGAGTAATAACTATTTTCTCATTTGTAGTTAAATAACAGAAGAAGTAAATGTCAAATATCTTCAAAAGTATTAAAGTTAGGGAAATCTTTTCAAATATGTTGTCCATCTACTTTTTGGTAAGCTATCACATAGTAAAGTTTCAAATTTCAAAGTTTACAACTTTTGGTGGCCATCTTGAATTTTTGCGGAAAATGAAAAATGGCAAATATCTCTGAAACTGTCAGAGCAATTTCGAGCAAGTTTTGGACCCACAGTGTAGTAGAAAGGTTTCTGTTGAAAAATGAAATTTTCAATTTCACATGGTAAAGTTTCAGACCCATAGCTAATTACTCACCTACTTAAAATGAGTAAATGCTAATTATCTCTAAAAGTATTGCAGAGAGCCAATTTTTCTCAAATACCTCATTCACCTACTTTTGGGAGAGCTTTCACTTGGTAAAGTTTCAGACCCATAGCTAATTATTCACCTACTCAAAATGAGTAAATGCTAATTATATCTAAAAGTACTGCAGATAGCCAATTTTTCTCAAATAACTCATTCACCTACTTTGGGAAGAGCTTTCACTTGGTAAAGTTTCAGACCCATAGCTAATTACTCACCTGCTCAAAATGAGTAAATATGAATTATCTCTAAAAGTACTGCAGATAGCCAATTTTTCTCAACTAACTGATTCACCAACTTTTGGAAGAGCTTTCACATGGTGAATTTCAGACCCATAGCTAATTACTCACCTACTCAAAATGAGTAAATGTGAATTATCTCTAAAAGTATTGCAGATAGCCAATTTTTCTCAAATAATTCATTCACCTACTTTTGGGAGAGCTTTCACTTGGTGAAGTTTCAGACCTGTAGCTAATTACTCACCTAATCAAAATGAGTAAATGCTAATTATCTCTGAAAGTATTGCAGATAGCCAATTTTTCTCAAATAACTCATTCACCTACTTTGGGAAGAGCTTTCACTTGGTGAAGTTTTAGACCCATAGCTAATTACTCACCTACTCAAAAGGAGTAAATATGAATTATCTCTAAAAGTACTGCAGATAGCCAATTTTTCTCAAATAACTCATTCACCAACTTTTGGAAGAGCTTTCACATGGTGAAGTTTCACACCCATAGCTAATTATTCACCTCAAAATGAGTAAATGCGAATTATCTCTAAAAGTACTGCAGATAGCCAATTTTTCTCAAATAACTCATTCACCTACTTTTGGAAGAGCTTTCACTTGGTGAAGTTTCAGACCCATAGCTAATTACTCACCTACTCAAAATGAGTTAATGTGAATTATCTCTAAAAGTACTGCAGATAGCCAATTTTTCTCAACTAACTCATTCACCTACTTTTGGGAGAGCTTTCACTTGGTGAAGTTTCAGACCTGTAGCTAAGTACTCACCTAATCAAAATGAGTTAATGCTAATTATCTGTAAAAGTATTGCAGATAGCCAATTTTTCTCAAATAACTCATTCACCTACTTTGGGAAGAGCTTTCACTTGGTGAAATTTTAGACCCACAGCTAATTACTCACCTACTCAAAATGAGTAAATATGAATTATCTCTAAAGGTACTGCAGATAGCCAATTTTTCTCAAATAACTCATTCACCAACTTTTGGAAGAGCTTTCACATGGTGAAGTTTCAGACCCATAGCTAATTACTCACCTACTCAAAATGAGTTAATGTGAATTATCTCTAAAAGTACTGCAGATAGCCAGTTTTTCTCAACTAACTCATTCACCTTCCTTTGGGAGAGCTTTCGCTTGAAGTTTCAGACCCATAGTTAATTACTCACCTATTCAAAATGAGTACATGCTAATTATGTCTAAAAGTATTGCAGATAGGCAGTATTTCTCAAATAACTCATTCACCTACATTTTGGAGAGCTTTCACATGCTAAAATTTTTTTATGACTTTTTAAAATAATTTTTTATTCATTAAAAGTAATGAAATCATGCCCTAAATCAATTATACTTGAAAAGTATTGCATTTAGAGCACTTTGTTAAAATATGTTATTCAGCTACTTTTTCCATAGCTACAGCATGGTGAGTAACTTGGGTGTCTATCTCAATAGCTAAGTGAGTAATAGCTACTTTTGGATTTTTCACTAACTTCCATCATGAGTAAAATCACTTGTAACTTGAAAACTATTGTATTTACAGAATTTTATGCAAATATGTTATTCATCTACTTTTGGGTCAGCTATAACATAGTAAAATTTCGGACCTGTAGCTCATTGCATAGCTGAGTAATAGCTACTTTTAGGTTATCACTGTTGGGTAAATCACTTATAACTTGAATACTCTTGCATTTACATTATTTAGTTGCAATATGTTATTCACCTATTTTGAAGCAGCTATAACATAGTTAAGTTCCAGACCTGTGGCTCATAGCATAGCTGAGTAATAGCTACTTTGAAGTTCTTACTCAACACTACATCATTTATAACTTGAAAAGTATTGCATTTAGAGCATTTTGTTAAAATATGATATTCACCTACTTTTTCAACAGCAACAACATGGTGAGTAACTTGGGTGTCTATCTCAATAGCTAAGTGAGTAATAACTACTTTTGGACTTTTTACTAACTTCCATCATGAGTAAAATCAATTGTAACGTGAAAACTATTGGATTTAGAGAATTTTGTGCAAATATATTATTCACCTACTTTTGGGTCAGCTATAACATAATAAAAATTTCAGACTTCTAGCTCATGCTATGGCTGGGTAATAGCTACTTTTGCCTTTGCCGGTGGATACATTTTGCATCTGGCCACAGAAGCGTCATTGGTCTAGTTCTAATAAGTCATTCACATACTTTTGGGTGATCTACCACATACTGAAGTTGCAGAACTGTAGCTCTTTGGATAGCTGAGTAATAGCTACTAAAATGAATAAATGTCTTTTATCTCTAAAAGTATTACAGGTAGGCAATTCCTTCTAAATAAGTCATTCACCTACTTGTGGATGATCTACCACATAGTGAAGTTGCAGAACTGTAGCTCTTTGGATAGCTGAGTAATAGCTACTAAAATGAGTACATGTCTTTTATCTCTAAAAGTATTACTGGTAGGCAATTCCTTCTAAATAAGTCATTTACCTACTTTTGGGTGATCTACCACATAGTGAAGTTGCAGAACTGTAGCTCTTTGGATAGCTCAGTAATAGCTACTAAAATGAGTAAATGTCTTTTATCTGTAAAAGTATTACAGGTAGGCAATTTCTTCTAAATAAGTCATTCACCTACTTTTGGGTGATCTACTGCATATTAAAGTTGTAGAACTGTAGCTCTTTGGATGGCAGAGTAATAGCTACTAAAATGAATCAATGCCTTTTGTCTTTAAAAGTATTGCAATCAAACATTAAACTTGTCACTTCTACATGTGCCTCCATCTCACAAGAAAATTTATATTCCACTATCTTTAGTACATCTTATTTATACGGCGGGAGATAAATGCATGCGTCAGAATGCTTGTTTCTAATATTTTAAGTCCTTCTACAATTATATGTGCTGACATTCGAGATGCAGGTTATAAAGTATGTAATTATTTCTCATTGCAACCGGACACTTGAGTTGTGTTTTTCACCTGTAATAGTAGCCCCTCCTACCCTTTTTAGAAGGTATATTCCCTGGGCATTTATACAGTGAAATACAATACTTTGTATGTTTTACAGTGCCAGCTAAATTATCTTTCATGACAGGTTGTCACTTCTATGGTTTCTGAGGAAGCTTGTCCCAATATGACCATGGCTATTGTCGTATGGGTGCAAGCTAAAACATGACAAATGTTTATTTACAGAATTCTTATCCTGTAATTTGCAAATTCTTGCAACTGTACAAATTTCATAGTTGCAGAGCCATCACAATTCATTGATAGACAAATTATACTACTCAAATAAAATTAATCGTTGAAAGTAAAGAAAAGTTTTAATTTAAAAAAACAATACTCTCACTATTATGGGTGAAATTAAAATGATAAAATCCACCTGTCCATCTTTCTGCCTGCCTGCATCCTTGCTAACCAATTTAATTTGAAAGAAAGTATGGAATAGTGCATCTACTAACTTCCAGAAATACCACACTACAATCCAAATTTGAAATAAATCAATTGAAATTTTTAAATTTGTCAACATGCTATTTTGTGTAGCATTGAGAGCTGAGGCTAAATCTTCCAAAGAAAAGATGGGACGGATGGAAATTGCAAAAAGTCAAGAATTGGTGGATAAAGCTGAAGAAAAACCAATTCAGCAAATACCAGCACCGCACGTAGCAGGTAAGTATATCTGACAATGTCAAGCTCAGGGGTTTTCATCCTCTTAATTACTATATATTAAAATGGACATCCGATGAATCTTATGTTCCTCAGGTTTGGCAAGAATTTTTTTTCCAAGAGGAGCAAGTTTTGAACCAAAAAAAAAATTTTGTGTCTACCATCTTTTTTCCAAGATGGCTGCCACCCATTTTTAAAGATTTGTGCAGGTTGCTTTGACCGATTGTCTTCAAACCTTTTACAGTCATTGATATTACTCATAGGAGGAAGTGTATTAATTTTGGGCAAAATTGATTAAAAAACATGGCCGCCAGAGGCAATTTTGTAAAATGCAACTTTACCGATGCGATACTAAGTACCACAAGGCTTGCTTCCAATGTCTCAAAATTTATCCCATATCGTACAAATTTTACCCTATTAAACAAAATATGACTGCTGTAATAAATTTTGACATTTTGCTGACTCAGCACTTCTGAACTCTTATAGCAAGTTATTACAGCAAAACCAGTGGAGCTATCAAGTTTAGGTTTCCTGTGTTTATTTTACGGTCAAGGGGGACAAAAGTGTTTTTAAGATGGCCGTCACCCAGTTTTAAAACTTGTGTGCACTCTTAGTCCAGACTGCCTTGAAGTGTACTGATTGTCTTCAAACATTGTACAGTCATTGATATTACTTATTATTCGAGGAACCCGGATGATTTGGGGCATAATTGACTAAAAACGTGGCTGCCAGAGGTGATTTTGTAAAATGCAACTTTAGCAATGAGATGCTAAGTACCACAAGGCTTGCTTCAAATATCTCACAATATTGCCATTGTGTTTTTCCGACATGTTTTATCGCATATAGAAAATTTGTTGCCAAAAAAAGAAAAAGATGACTGTTGTTATAATGAAAAAAGTGACTTTTCTTTTCTGCATGCTTCTGGTGGATGTCCCATAGCCTGCAGGCCTTTTTCTCTAGTTTACATTGCCTCTATGGTAATCATAGTATGATTTAGTATGGGGTTCTGTTGCTAGAGATTAGGATGTTAGGATATGGAGAGGAAGTGAAAGGGTTTCAAGCCTCACCAGTATCATGGAGATTTTACCCTTGGCTAAGGCACTTCTTTTGTTTCAAGGTTGGGTTTTTAACATCCCCTTCAATGGTTTAGATCAAATCATTAATTCTGCCATGACACAGCTGAGTCCGCGATTTTGACTAGTCGAGAGCTATGGAAAAATCATTGTGTATATGTTGGCTGTTCCGATAATAACCTTCTGCAAGAATAATGGATAAAACAGCCTTGGGTGCATAAAAATTGTTTTATCATCAAATTTTATAATTAATAATAATGGTACAATATTTTGTCATGTTACAATAGGAATAAAACCTGACAAACCATGGTATACACAGAATTTTATCATGGTTTGAGGTTATAAACACCAAAGACGAAGCCTAAGGGTTTTTTTGCCTCAAACCATGGTAAATTCTGCGTCTACCATGGTTTATCAGGTGTTATTCCTATATCATCATGGGCCCGCAGTAAATTCTGAATGTTCCTACTTCCATAACAGAGGTGTGTAACATGTCTTACATTCTCAAATTTATTTTTTATTGCGAAAAATACACTTACCATTTCCTGACCATTGCTATATGTTGGTGCCATCCAACTCACTGGCCAACGTTGAGAAACGTTTTAAGAAACCTTAAGAGGCCAGTGAGTGAGTGTGAACTAGCATGTCCCCCTAGTGGTCATGTGACCACGCTAGTAAACAACCTTCATTATTTTTGTTGGCCATCCTAGAGTGTGGATGTGTTATTTTCAATTCGGTTTTTTGTTAAGTTTTATGGATTTCGTGTATTTTTTTTTTTGAGTTCTGTGGTTAGACATCTGTGTTGACAATGTCTTCTCAGGACAAAATTTTAAAAAGCACACAGGAAAAGTGCTTTTGTGGCCATTTTATGGCGGATTGAGGAAGACTATTTAAGATGGCGGCATTGTTTCTTCAATTCAGAATACAATTTATTCTTCTAAAGGCACATGTTTCACGAGAATGGGACAAGTTCTTTTATTTTTATGCATTTTTTCCACTAGATTGAAGATCTACAATTGCTACAATAAAACACTGAAACTGTCGGCAGTCTTACTAGCTCCGACAGGGACAGTTTACAGGTTGCTAGGCAACCAAGGAAGTCGCCATGAAAAACAGAATATTCGACTGTCATTAAACCTGATCATACGTCGGGTTCTAATAGATAGTCGTTTGGAAGCTTTTCTTCATTACGTACGTCTCAGTCGAATAGAACGACAAGAAGGAATTCCCCATGGAGGCAGACATCTTAATTTTCTGTTGGATGCATCATCGTGGAGAAGTTCCGAGTACAGGTCTGGGCTTTCTCTGCGATAAATTTTTCCGGTGAAGTTCAGTCGGAACTTTCACGGAGGAAAATACCTGCATGACGTCATCCGAAGACAATCGAGTTTCCATACCTCCCAAAAGGTCTGAAATCGGGTTGTCATGACCGGAGTTGTATTTCATCTCAGAAGTTAGCTTTCATTCTGTGGTGTAATGCAGGGTTTCTGCTGGAAACCGGCACCGGTACATAGAACTTGCAGCATAATCATGTCAACATAATAATTTGGAGTTATCTAGCAGGAGGTCTTCAAGAATTTAAGGTGGCCTAGTGGTTAGCAAGTTTGGCATATAATCATAGGCTGTCATCTCTGTGGGTTCCAGTCCTACAAGTGACAATGCTGAGGACCTGTCCCAATATGACCCTGGCTGTTGAACGGGACGTTAAACCCTAACTTTGACTTTGAAGGATTAACAGGATCTCATAGAATGTCTAGTAATGCTTTGGACTGTGTGTACAGTAATTGCAATTACAGTCCTCAATGATCCTGTATGTTTTTTGTGCAGTGTTACAAATCTTACTTTTCTTCATGTTATCTCTTAGATAATTGTGGTAGAATAAGAAGTGCTTTTTTCACTCTTAATGACTTTTTCCTGTTGGACATATGGTCAAGATGCCCAGGGAAACTTCATTTTGTGATCTTGGGTGTATAGTGATTCTTATGTCTAGGAAGGAGCAAACTCCTACACATGGCTAGTATTGGGATAAGTGCCCCAGGGCAGTTATTTTGTCCCTATTATGATAATTAATCCTCTTATACTGTTTCAAAACTCTCCTCTGTAGGACTTAGAGGTGTTAGGACTAATCTTTAGGTGGTATGTTTGTCCAGTATTGGAAGATATTCTGCACCTTACATCTTAAGATAGTAAGAGGATAAATTTTTCAAGCATACTTTACTTTCACAGAAGCGAGAGTAGCAGGAAGGAGTACTTAGCCATTTTCCTAAAACAGTTGTGGACATGTCTTTCAAAAATATATATATAAAATGCGAGAGACAACAGTGTTCATAAAAGCTGTTTATGAAATGATCGACAAAAGGGCGATAACACCAGTAAGATGGTGATGTCGCTGCAATTTTACAGTTTATCGGTTGTGATAAGCTGGGAGGAGATGGCTACCACTAATAGTTGAGGTCAGGTAAATAAGCTTTTACATGTACCTTAATTTCACAATGTTACAATATTCGCCTTTGTTTCTAGTAAGTGAATGGAGGTAGGTTCATGTTTCCTTGCAGTTGCATTCTTTCGTAGCCGGATTCACGCGAATTTTATCTTCACTTCAGTGTTGATGACAATTCACACCGGGTCACAGCCTGTTTGCTGTGTTAGTACATGGTGAGTCTGTGGGATCTATAAGAACGCATCTTGATTTACCACTATATAGACCATTTCATTGCCTTGCTCTTGGAAATGGTTTATTTTCGACTTTACTATTATATCAACGGATAGTGAACCTGATGGCTGCAGTAGAAGGCATTGGGTGTCGCCAGCTTATAAAAAAAAAAAAAAAAAAAAAAAACCATCTTGTCTAAATTAAGTACCAGGTTTTTTAGTTTGGATTGCAGATTCCACCTTAGGGTACATCTTTACTCATAGCAAAGCTTCTTCTCCGGCTAATGGTTTCTAAGGAAGCCATTTCTTTGGTGGCGGTTTTCAGGGATCCTCTTCAGTGGTGGAACGACTTTTCAAATTTGCAGGAGCTCCCTTTACTTCATCAGAAGGAGCACAATCTCCTTCTGTTATTAGATGCTTTCTTTAAGGGTTGGGATGCACAATTATGGCATCAAACAGCCAGTGGTCTGTTGTATCATGAGGGGTCAAGACTCCACATTAACAGGGCTATTACCTTTAGAATCATTTGGAGGTCTGATTCGGATTCTGAATCTGTTGATTTCCCCAGATATTTCTTCAGTGGTTTCCTATCTGAACAGGTAGAGAGGTACCCACTTTCAGGAATGTGTTTCCTTATCTGAAGAATCATTCCTTGCACGAATGCCATGGGTTCAGATTCAGGCATATCACTTCCCAGGGTATACAAATTTTCCAACAAATTCTTTGTTCATGAGAGACAAGTTGATTCAAAGTGAATGTGTTTTGGATGACTTTTGAATCTTCTATTCTGATTCAGGTGTTCAATCAAATCTGTCTTTGATTACAATCACCAATGATGGATTTGTTTTGCAACTAGTTTGAACCACAAGCTTGTCTTTTTCAACTTTTCTTGGGATGGACTGGACAGTTTGTTTGGTCCTGTGACCTTGATTCAGGTGATGCAGGTGAATCATTTGGCTTCTAAGGCTCCTTTGATTTTCAACCTGTAGTCATTCCTGCTTTGAAACCTTCTTTAGATTATGCTTTGGTGCCAGATAAGTTTCTTTGTTCAGTGAGAGCCTTGAGAGGTTATCTTGATAAGTCAAAGATCTCAGGAAAGGCAAGAAAATTCTTTTTGTAGCTATTAAGAAGGGCTACTCCAAGATTTAGGTGCAGAATCATCTGGATTGCAGCAGAGTGGCTAGGGATGTCTTATTTTTGGGATCTGGTGTATCTGTTCCACAAAGGTTCCTTTTAGGGCTTCCCTTGCAGGTGGGTTCAATCATTCTGCCATTAGTATCCAACATCCTGAATCTTAAGCTTCCTTTCTTAGACGGTGGGGCTTGGGGAACAGGTGCTTTAATCATTTCTTGGGAGGATCTGGACAGCTTTGTGTTTGTTCCAGTGGCTCTCATTCCTCAGGTGATTCAATATGATCATCTACAGGTGCACAATCATCATGGTTGCACCAGGATAGCCAAGGATTCTTCAGGTGATTTGGAAGATGCCCACTTTCAGGTGCAGATTCATCATGATTGAATCATGATGGTCATGGTGGATGTTCTTGGTTGTGGGACCTGGTAGATCTATGCACATCTGAGGCTTCTTTGTGGTGAACTTCTCAGATTCTACTTTTCTAGATGTAGCAAATTTCCTTAATTATTTCTTTAAGGAAAAGAATCTTAAGCCATCTACTATTGCTGGTTACAGAATAACAATGGTAGATTGCTTTCCTTGAAGGGAAATGAGTCTCTAGAACTCTTCAGCTGTATAGATTGTTGACATATTTCTATAGAGACAATCCAGTAGCCAATAGGTTAAGCCTTCTTTACTTTTTTGTCTCTGGTCTTGTTTGGTCTCACCAGACAGTCTTTTTAGCCTTTGGGGAAGATTTCTTGGAGGTTATTAACGGTCTTTCTTTTGACTTTGGCATTAGGCAAAGGAAGAAGGGTATTCTCGTTAGCATTGTCTTCCCTTACTTTAAATGAGTATTGCTCACAAGTGGCTCTGACCATTTGTTAGCCAAGAATCAGTTGGCTTCGGATGGGCCTACTTCAGTCAAGCCGGTCAATATGCCAGCTCTCAATCACTGGGACAGCAGTTTTACTCAAGATAGACCTCTTTGTCTTGTGAGGTTTTGAAATACTTTTACTTGGGACAAAGGATTCAATGAGGAATTTTTATGTCTTGTCTGTGCCTAGTTGGGAAGGCTTTACAGCAGATATTTTCAGGTCAACTATCTTATCTTGCTGTAGGCAGACTATCTTTTTGACTGAGGAGAAGTCAAATTCTGACTCTCAACAGCAGCGAGTCAAAGCAAGAATCTTTAGGTTTTAGGATAGTGTTTCTGTATATGAATTTTTAGATGCATGTTACTGGAAACCATAACTTTTTTACCAATTTTCAGTCCCACCTGCTTGGTTTGCTTGTGGTCAGACTTTGATATTGTGTCCTACAGTTTGTTATCTTATAAGTATATGTGTGATACTTATTTTGATACTTTAGTATACATTTGCATCTGTATGTCTGTCATACTATCTGTCTTTTTATTAGGCAGAATTGTTGACTTCATTCAGGCTTGGAATTACACAATATGCTGATGACACTTCCAATATTTGTGTCACCTGTGTGGGTGTTGGATGTTTGTCTAGATACAGCATTCAACTGTGACAGTGACTGTCAGTTTGTGAGAACTTCAACTACATACTATGATTTAGGGGATCTGTATGGTATGTGGTGACTGTTGGAAGTTTATATGTTGTGGTATGCATGTAAATTTCAATGTAAACTTCTCATAATGTTTTAGTTGTAGGCTAGGTAGTGAGTCTCTGTTATGATTGCTTCCTTCCTACAACAGCAACAACAACAGCAACAAGGCTGTGTTGTTTTGTAGTGCTCAACAGTTCCACTGCCTCATCTGGGAGGTTAGTTTGGATCTGAATGCCTATAGGTTTGTGCTGTGTATGATAGCTGTGCAGAGTGGTGTACTGGGTCTTTAAATTCTAGTACTGCCCTCCTTCCATGAAGGCTGCATTCAGCAATGGTCAGGAAATGGTAAGTGTATTTTTCGCAATAAAATTGAAAAATTTTGTTGTAATTTTAATTTTTATTAGATAAATACTTACCATTTCCTGACCAGGATAGTCCCCCCCTGCCTCCCCGCAGATTCAGTACTAGGGGAGTATTTTCTGCAACAAAAATAATGAAGGTTGTTTACTAGCGTGGTCACATGACCACTAGGGGGACATGCTAGTTCACACTCACTCACTGGCCTCTTAAGGTTTCTTAAAACGTTTCTCAACGTTGGCCAGTGAGTTGGATGGCACCAACATATAGCAATGGTCAGGAAATGGTAAGTATTTATCTAATAAAAATTAAAATTACAACAAAATTTTTCAATTTACTCATACAGGGAATAAATAGGTAATTATGCCACTGTGCTAAGTTTGTCAGTTTCATAAACTGGAAAATTGTCACATGATCTTTTAAAATACACATTTAGCAGAGCTATAAAATGCCAGTGTGACTTTACATGGCCCTCTGTTCTAATGAAGATTCGCTATAATTACTGTACTAGAAGTGGCATCACTTTTTAAATATATGCACAATATATGAAAACATTGATATCATTTTAAAGGTCTTCATGGGTAGAATCTGAATAAGCACAAATATGTTCATTAACATGCAGACACACATAGTTTGTAAACTTGGAAAAACAGGTTGTTCCCTCATGATTTATTGTCACAATAACTGGGTATTTTTAAAAAATAGTTACGACCCAAGGGCAGAACTCAAATGGCGTTTGTGCCTTCAAGACAAATATATACCTACTTTAGCACCATACAAACCTTGCAAACATTGTTATATAGTTATATATTTTTCTTCAAATACTCTACCCTTGAAGCCTCCTTGTTTCAGTATATGATTTTAGGAAGTATTGTGCATGAAAATGGTTCATTAATATCCTATTTATACTTTCTATTCTGAGGTTTCCATGCTAAAGTTAGGCTGCAAAGAAGATCAATGAAGGATGAGAAATTGATATACGAAGAAGTTAAACGTCCCAGGTAATATTTTTAGTTCCTTGTTTATTACAGGAAAGAAAGTTTAAAAAAGAATGACAAAACCTTTGCATAGTGAATTTACTGCAGATTTTTGCTGATATTCTTGTTTTATTGTATCAAATTAACTTACCTTATCTTTACTATCTGTAATCTTAAAACATTTAAGATAACAAATACATGTCAGACTTTAAGCTCATGTCTGGTACCTCAAGGCCCCACTGCAAGATAACAAAAGTTATGTCGGTTAGCACATAAGCTCCCACAGTCAAAATTTACAAAGATGACTTGACACACACACTTCATCATTGACCTGTCACTTAATGCACAAGATGACTTCTATCCTTTCAATAATACCCAATATACTGAAAGATGTTATTGAAATATCCAATAAAAGCTCGAAGTTTACAGAGCAATAGGGATCCATGGCAGAAGTCTAAATTAAGAGCTAAACAAGGCCAATACTAAAGAATTCCAGACTAAAAGTTCTACCCCAACATGGAAACTTAAGAGAAACCAAGCCCAGTCAGCCCACTCATAAGGCACAGCAGATGATGCAACCAAGTGGAATGTCGAGCTATGTGTTCCAGTCACAGTCACACGCACCATAGCTGAGTCATGTCCCCGGGTGATGCCTCTTACAAATGTCTCACATCCACATGATGTAAAGCCCTCAGCCAGTCCACCAGCAAACACAGTCAGTTGTCTGGCCAACACAAGCATTTAACCAGCAAACATAGCCAGTTCACCAGGAAACAGAGCCAGTTAACCAGCAAACACAGCCAGTGCACCAGCAAACACAGTCAGTCAATGAGCAAACACAGTCGGTCATGAGGCCAACCAGCAAACACAGCCATTTATCCAGCAGACACAACCAGTTCACCAGAAAACCCAGCCAGTTAACCAGCAATCATAGCCAGTGCACCGGCAAATGCAGTTTGTTGTCAAGCCAACATTCATCCAGTCAGCACAGGTAATTAGCAAAAATAGCCAGTTGACTTCTGCATGATAAAACAAACTGGAAATGTCCTGCCTCTAAGCAGATGCAGCAGCTCAGCATATTTGGAATGATATATCACACTACACAGCCACCAGGTAGTCTACTTCTATGTTAGATTCTCCGAGTACAGTGCCAGTATTAATTAAGGCTTTTTAGGAGAGATATGCACCAAACATATGTTTCGAAATAGACATTCCTCAACCTTTACAGCAGAATCAACCAGGGACCCAGAGGATTTCAAGTAGTCATCTCTTCACAGTAGCCAGCTATAAGTGGCTTGTGGCATCTATGTGCAATTATGTAACAATTCAATAACAAGGGGTTTTGGTCTACTAGTGTGAGCTGCAAAGCCATCAGAGACACAAGTAGTGCACCAAAGCGGTCACCCATCCCAGTACTAATGTAGCCCGTTGCTGCTTAACATCAGTGAACAGACAAATAGTATGCCACAATTCATGAAAGTCTGGAGACAAAAAAAAAGATGAAAAAAAGTGATTCTTAGAAGCACGAGCCTCACTATAGCTCGCACTTAAAAACATTGTTACTTTTTACCTTTAAAGTTTGTGGTTCTTGCTGCATAGTTTCTCAGCATCTTGAATCTGCTGCTTTGGGTGCCAAAATGCGTTATTGACTTCTGGGTTTACTATGTTTAACATTGAAAACTCCCTCCAGGGTTAAGTCTGAAACTGAAAATAGCTGTCTTTGTCCTTTGTGTGAAAGTATCATCCCCCAGAGAGGAATACCATAGGACTCTGCCATCTGGTCACAGTGGTGCTGGTACAGGAAGGCCCAGTTGGTCAGTAACAGAGAACTCTCTTAATTTCCACTACCTGAATATAACAACATCCAAATTTGCCACATTAGTGTCTGCATCAACACACAGGAGCTGATAATCTACATCTGCCAGGACCAACAGGACATTATGAGGTACCATTTCTTGGGCATCTGCTGGCTATGTGTGTCCATCAGGTACACTGAGGACATGTGGCAATCTGCTACAGCCATCCTTCTGCTGTGCATGGGGTCATAACTGCTTCATTATCAAATTCCCTAGTTATGGCATCACAGATGGCATCACATAGGACAATCTGGGTGATTACTTGTCTGCCAAAAAAGTGTGTTGGGAATACTGGATCCATAGGGGATTTATACAGAAAATATGGACCAAGAAGTGTCTGAATCATGATAAATGGTCGTAAATTAGTTTTTTTTTCAGTTACCATTTACCAAGTTACCATTTAATTTCTGACATTCATTAGTTATTCTGGACTAATTCCTTGCCATTGTGGATCATCAGCAAGTCATTTGGTAACACAATCAGGGGGTTGTTACAGGATGTTTGGGAGCATTGTGAAGCGTTCATGTGATCTGTTCATGATTTCCCTGTGGAAATGTGTCTTTTGGGTCTTGTTCTGGTGGCATTTGAGACATTCAAGTCAGCTTTGTCTCAAGAATGGCTCAAATATCAGTCATTCAGAGCAGAAATACTCAAAAAATACCCGAAACAACCAAAAATTTAAAAAAATCCTGCACATTTGGGAGTGCTTCCGAAGCATTCGACACAGTGGAATTTTTCTATGTCGGTATTGCTGTAACTTTGTTTTACATTCCTATCTTTGTTTCATTGAGCTATAGGTGTCTAGCGACTATAAAGTTTTAGAACTATGTATTTTTATAGTCGACTCTAGGCATTTTAACGTGTAGTACACTTTAAGTGCTTTGAGCTGCCAAGAAATAGCAGTAATGATTTTTTAGTCATCTGTGTACAGAGATTTACAACTAGATGTACTAAAATCATGATAGATGAGGACTCTTATTGTGTCACCAGCATTTATGCTGCATGGCATATAGGGATTGCTTTGTCATCCAATTTTGTGGCGTTGTTGTCGGCGGTATCGTCGTCTGTCATCGTTACACTTTGTATTCCGGACAGTATCTCAAAAATGGCTTTTCAGATTTAATTCAGATATGACATGTGGATGTAACTGGTCCTCAGGGTGTGCTGTATAGTTTGGTAACCTTAAACTCCCACTAGTAAGATACTTATATTGAGTTTAAGCTTTTTCATTTCCGGTCAATATCTCAAAAATGGCTTGATGGATTCAATTCCAATTTTGCATGTGGTTGTAACTAGTTTTGAAGGTGTGCTCTATTTTAAGGCGACCTTAAACTCCCACGTATAAAAAAACTTATGTCCAGTTTATGTTTTTTCTTTCTCCATGGAGTATACTGAAAATATCTTCAGAAATTTCATTCTACATTTGCATGTATATGTAATTGGCCATAGGTGAGTGTCATATGATAAGGTGACCTTAAACTCCCAGTAATAAGAGAATTATATTCACTTTAAGTTTGGTAATTTTTTAACATGAGGAACAATTTTTTGGTGTTTGAAAGATATTTGATATGCACATTAAGACTTCTTTGATATTCATCATGTACATCTGTCTACACAAAAGAGTCTCTTTTGTAAGGTTATAGTAAATTCCTGATATTTGATAAACTTATGAGTTTAAGGTTGCATGTACTTTTGTGTCACTAGCATCTATGTTGGAGGGCAAATATGGTCAGTGTCGTCACACTTCCTTTCCGGAGAGTATCTCAAAAATGGTATAATGGATTAAATTCAAATTTGGCATGTGCCTGTAACTGGTCCTCAAGGTTTCCCCTATTTTAAGGTGACCTTAAACTCCCAGTAGTAACATATTTATAAGGTTTTTTGTTTCCAGACAGTATCTCAAAAATGGGTTGATGGATTGGTTGTAACTGCTTTTCAGGGTGTGCCCTATTTTTTAAACTCACATATATTAAAAAGTTATTTGTTGAGTTTACATTTTTTATTTTTCCAGAGTACACTGAAAATAACTAGAGAAAATTCATTCAAATTTTGCATGTATATGTAACTGGCCATAGATAAGTGTCATACAATAAGGTGACCTTAAGCTCTCAGTAATAACAGAATTATATTCACTTTAAGTTTGGCAATTTTTAACAGTCTTTCATATACTGTGCAATTCTAAGTATGTTTCAGTTGTGGATGTAACAGACCTTGAATAGAACCTTCAGGAAAAGATTACCTTAAACTCCTTACCTTAAACTAACATTGACTTTAAGGTTGGGACAATAGTTTTGGTGTTTGGAAGATATTTGATATGCTGAGATTTTTTCATCGATATTGATCATGTACATATATTTAGACAAAAAGAAAAAGGTTTCTTTTGTAAGGTTACAATAAATTGCTGATATTTTAGAAACTTGTGAGTTTAAGGTTGTAACAGTTTGGTGTCACTCAGCTGTGATGACACACTTTGTTTCTAGAAAATATGTCAAAAATTGTAGGATGAAATTCAAATTTGGCATGTGGGTGTTGTCGGTCATCGATATGTGCCCTATTTTAGATGACCTTAAACTCACACTTATAACACATTTATATTAAATTTTACTTTTACAACTTGTGGGCAATAGCTTAATGATGGCTTCACAGATTCAAATCACATTCAGTACATGGGTGTAACTGGTCTTCAAGGTGTGGCTTATTTTAAGGTGACCTTAAATTCCTAGCGATAACCTAACTATATTGTATTAAAATTTTTCAATTTGTGGAGAGTATTTCAAATCTGCATGACAGATTTAATTTAAATTTGGTATGTTGATGTGTCTAGTCCTGAAGGCGTGCCCCATTTTAAGGTGACGTTAAACTCCCATGTGTAAAAGAATGTTACTGAGCTCAGCTTTTTCTATGATTCCATAAAGTATACCAAAAATGTCATGACATATTTGATCTATATTTTGCAGGTACATGTCACTGATGTTACAGAAATGCCCTAAGACTATATTGGCATATATAATGGCATTATTATAGAATAGAAACATTTATATAGCGCAAAATTGATGTAACATCCTCTAATGCGCTTGAGGCCAAAAAGGGAAAGTCCAGGGATCTATCAGGTCAAGATCCAAAATTAGCACCCGACAGGGAGATGTACTATGGTGGAGGATATGCTTGTCTAAACAAATAGGTCTTTGGCTGGCTAGGGAAACCTGTTATTGTTTGTTGTGATCGTACTGATTGTGGGAGTCTGTTCCATTCTGTGGGGGAAGCCATTGCAAAACCTCACCAATGGCCTTTTTGTGAGAGACTGAGGAAAGAGAAAGACGATTTCCATGCATTAAACAACTGGTTTTGATAAAGGATGATAGGTATATCGGTTGAGAGAATTTGATAGCCTTGAAAGTAATTAGATTGTACTTAAACAAGATGCGGTATGTGATAGGGAGCCAGTGTAGTTTTTGAAGAAAGGGAGTGACGTGGCTAGTTCTATCAAGTCTAAAAACAATTCTACAAAGGGCATTTTGAATCTTTTGGAGTTTAGCTACATTGTATTTACTTACGCCATAAAGTAGGGAATTGCAGTAGTCAAGTTGACTGCTGATCATTGAGTTTGCAAGCAAGGCTGCAGTATCCACACTGAGGAATTTACGGATGCGTCTTAGGTCCTTAAGGTGGTAGTAACAGGTGCGACACATTGGTTATGTGGCTAGTAAAGGTGTTTCCGCAGTCAAAAGTAACACCTAGGTTCTTGACTGTATCGGTAGGGGAGATAGAATTTCCTAGAAGTTGAGTAGGGAATTTGTTGATGAGGGACTCTCTCGCTTATCTATCACCAATGATAATAAATTCAGTTTTCTCGGGGTTGAGTTTAAGTTTCACACCAGCCATCCAGTTTTGGACACATGTGAGACACTCAGTAAGCTCAGTCAGCAAAACTGGAATCAAAGTTCCTATGGTCCAGTGCTAGATATATTTGGGTGTCATTAGCATATAGATGGTGGGTGACATTGAAATTGGAAATGATATTGCTGAGAGGGGTAGTATAGAGGGTAAAAAGAAGGGGGCCCAGGACAGAGCCTGTAATTACTTTTCTTTTAAAATTTTGGATAATATCTTAAATTATGTGGAATAGATTTTAATTTAAATTTTGGATATAAGTAACCTTGAACAGAGTCTACATGGTTAACATTACCTTAAACTCTCAACATATTTGCATTGACTTACATTCAGTTTAAGGTTAGGACAAATTTTTATGATATTCTGGCAATATTAAAGTGGTAGTTGAGACTGACTTTTCATTTAAGACTTTTCATTCCAGACCAAAACAGGATCTTTATTGTAATGTTACCATAAAAACCTGTTCATTAAAGAAGTGAGTTTAAGGTTACAGCTTATTTTAATTGTTATATCCATCCTGCTGGACATGGATATTATTTTGCCTTTCGTGCCCTTCCCTTTAAATAACCCTTCATTACTGCTCATTTACAGATAGTTGTTTACGTGTCTCAGCTAAAATTGGTGTGAAGGTTTCATGGCATGAGAATTTATGTGTAATTGCTTTCTTGGGAATATCTGGCAACAAGTATTGCTGTGGCAACACTTTTTCATGTTTCTTTGACTTAAAAATCTTTTCCGGGGTTCCTTGCATTCCGAACCTCTGCAAGGATTGGAGCTGATTAGCTTAAGAAACATAAATTGGCAACACCTTCGCCATGGCAACAAGTGTTGCAACACTTTTTTCTGTTTCTTGGACTTATAAATATTTTTATGGGTTCTTTGCTTTCCATACCTCTGTGCAGATTGGAGCTGATTAGTTTTTCGGCAACACCTGGCAACAATATGTTCTGTTTCTTGGACTTATATTTTTGTGGGTTTTTTGGGCTTAAAAGTCATTTTTGGAGTTCTTTACACTCCAAACCCCTGCATGGATTGGAGCTGAATAGCTTTTCAGCGATACCTGGCAACAAATGTTCTTTGATATTCAGTGACACTCTTGTAAAAAGGATTTACATTTTTTGCAAGTGCAAACCTCTGCTACCCCACTACCAGGCCGTGCTCATATTTTTCAACAATATTATTTTGCAGCACACTTACGTGTGTATACACGTACAATGGAATGTAAGAGAACCTTTAACAGTAGGTTACCAAAATGATATTTTATTGAATTTTCTGTTGACTGCTGACATCTATTGAAATCTTGATAAGTGATAACTTTGTGTGTTTGCCTTGCTGTTTGCCTGTGTGCATTTGTCACAACCTGTACATTGGATCTAGGTTATATTTTCAACAAGGTGGGGCTTCACCATGACTCAATCCTTCTGAAAGATGGTCTGGATCTCCAAAAATACTACCAGTCAGCCAAATATTTTTGTCTATCCAGCATAATTTTTGTCCTTTCGAATTTTATCCGCTTCAGTCTTTAACCAAAGCTGGTGACACAGTACAATTCTACTGAATTCTTGTGTTATTGTAACTTGTTTATTTAAGTTTACTCCAAACATTCAGAATAATGGGTAATTACGAAAAAACAATTTTATCTTTCAAAGTATGGACAGGAGTGTTGAGAAGAAAAGCTTCTGGCAAGAAATTGTTCATGGCATCACATTCCCTCTGAGTCTCAATACACTAGAGGAAATCTTCAAACTGCAGCACCAGGTAAGAACATTACTACTGCATACAGAAAATATGTATACTACTGCACAGAGATAAATACTGTTTATAGAAAAAGAAACGTTATTTCTAATGTACATTGAAAGCATATAACCTACCACTAGAACTGAATCCCAAGGATATTGTAGGTTCTAGTTGGACAGATTCTACTTTGTTGGTTTTCAATTTCTTTGAAAATGTATAATCCAATGTATACCATTTATTTCAGTTAGATACTAAACACTTCCAAACTCAGAGAAAAATACACCACATTTATACACAATATGTTGATTGATTGATTGATTTGGGTTAACTCCCTTTTAAGCACATTGTATAAAGTTATATCATGAGGGATAATAGAGAAGATAAAGTACAATATAATTGACAATATTAGACAATATAATTCTGCTTTGGAATTCATCAGGCACTTGCAAGCCACTAACCAAGTTTGCCACATTAGGTGAGGGATTCAGACTCAAAACCAAAACTCTGAATATACATTTTACAGAATGTGTTTATACGGTCACAGTTGTGATAATGAGTATTCAGGCACTCTTTGACAGCCCCTAAGTGTTAGTTTTTTACAACTATTTAATTTTAATGTTCTGTTTGAAGCATTTAACTCGCATAACCAACTCATATTTAACTCATGTAAACCAATGGGGATTAACAGTCGAGGTGTTAATGTGTAGTTTGTCACCCTTTATGCACTTTTTCCACCAACTCCCAAGTTAGTAATTGTTCTGTGGTGGTGAGTGGTTTGCAGAGCAATCTTAATCTATTCTAAAAATTCTAAAATGGTATGCTGCACAGTGACCTTGGATTCGTCTTTTGCGCAATGCTGGAATCGCGAATATAGAACAGTAAATAAAACAATGCTGTTGAATTCTGCGTACATCGTCCCTGCGCGTACACATGTAAACAAACAACTCGAGGTAAAATAATATGCAGCAAATATGAAGTCAAATAATTCAGTGGAGATTTTTATCAATATTTCATTTAAAGATCGACTATTCATTAATATTTAAGAGATAACGGAATTTTGTGGGGGATTTCCTGACAATATTTTAAACAAAAGGCCGTTTGCACAGCCATCACTATGCATGTTTAGTTAATGGAACAGCCAACATGGCATTGAATTTGTTTTGATTTTGATTTACCCATTATTTTGAACAAAATATCAATGAAACAATTTTAGAATAGGAATAAAAGACAAATTCTCGTGCTTTATGATGGTTTTAAACTATTAATCTGCTGTATTAAAGCACTCAGCCCTTTGGGCTTCATGGCTTTAATATTCAGCTGATCAATAATTTTAAACCATCATAAAGCACGAGAATATGTCTTTTATTATTATAGTATGCATAGTTTTCTTCCATCCCCTCAGCCCTCGGTTATGACAATATACAATCTGTTGAAATTATCATCAACCCAAAATCCTTCAATAAAAGACATGCTCCTTTATACTCAGGATGGCTACTGGAGTCTCACCATGAAAACATGTGAAGTTTGTGGTCTGAAGGAATCTGTGATATATGACAAACTGAGAGAAACAGGACTGTATTCACTTGGTATGTATTAACAGGATGAGCATTAAAGCATTAAAATAATAGAGAATATTGACACATTTTCAGAGCATTATATTTTTGGCAATATTTAGGTGTTTTATAAAAACTGCCCAGGAAATTGAATGTGTGCATGTTTTACTTATAAATTGTTTGGAACTTGGTTGCTGAGGACAGAGTTCATTAGACTATATATGTAGCAGTATATAACAGCCATTATTTCTGTGAAAGAATTTGTGTATCCAGATTTGCAAATGTGCAAGTATTTTCCAAATTTCTGCCATTGAAGCATTATTGTTGGATATACCAAGACAACATTAGCAAGATCATTATTTTATTTTTTTATGTTTCACTTTTACCACAAATTGACTTTAATGAGACACAAGAGAAAACCTTTCATTTTAGTGGCCTCTAGTATATACTATTTTGTGTAGCAGAAGTAACATTGTGCAGCATAAGCTACAAACATTCTGATTACTTTTACTACATAGTCATTAAGCGTCCCGCAAGGGACGCTTGTTTGTTTATGGGAGACCTTCAGGCTCCGCCGGCTCCGCATTTTGTTTTCCTTATAAGTCTGTAACCGTTAGGCGGATTCTTTTCAAATTTGGCAGGTTTAGGCAGTAGCCTTGGGGAATTTTTTTGAATATGCTGCAGTGACATTTCAACCAATCAGAGAGGTCACATGACCAAAAATGTCTTTTTTCGATGGGGAAGCTTGTCCGGATGATAACTGGAAAGGAATTTTATCAATTCACCTGAAACTTGGCAAATACATTCATTCTATTAAAATCTGGAAATCATTAGATTTTGGCATTGATTGGTTAAGAAATGGCCGAGTAATTAATGATTAATTAATCATTATGAATTTTCCAAATAAGGAAAACACAAAAATGCTTATATCTCAAAAACCGTGCTAGATAGAGCGATTTCGACGAAATTTTTGACCCACAGGGTATCTCTGCAAAGTAGCCATGCCAATTTTCAAAAACATTTTGTCTCGCCAAAAATGGCAGCCATTTTGAATTTTCGAATTTTTCGCAAAAATTGCAAAACATAAAAATGCTTATATCTCGAAAACCCTGCTAGATAGAGCGATTTCGACGAAATTTTTGATCCACAGGGTATCTCTGCAGAGTAGCCATGCCAATTTTCAAAAAAAAATTTTCTCGCAAAAAATGGCGGCCATTTTGAATTTTCGAATTTTTCGCAAAATGTAAAAATGCTTATATCTCAAAAACTGTGCTAGATAGAGTGATTTCGACGAAATTTTTGACCCACAGGGTATCTCTGCAGAGTAGCCATGCCAATTTTCAAAAAAATTTTATGTTGCCAAAAATGGCGGCCATTTTGAATTTTCGAATTTTTGTGCAAAACACAAAAATGCTACTATTTTGAAAACCGTGCTACATAGAGCGATTTCGACGAAATTTTTGATCTTCAGGGTATCTCTGCAGAGCAGCTATCCCAAAGAGCTTTCACTTGGTGAAGTTTCAGACCCATAACTAATTGCTCACCTACTCAAAATGAGTAAATGCGAATTACCTCTAAAAGTATTGCAGATAGCCAATTTTTCTCAAATAACTCATTCACCTACTTTTGGGAGAGCTTTCACATGGTGAAGTTTCAGACCCATAGCTAATTACTCACCTACTCAAAATGAGTAAATGCTAATTATCTCAAAAACTATTGCGGATACCCAATTTTTATCAAATAACTCATTCATGTACTTTTGGGAGAGCTTTCACATGGTGAAGTTTCAGACCCGTAGATAATTACTCACCTACTCAAAATGAGTAAATGCGAATTATCTCTTAAAAGTATTGCAGATAGCCAATTTTTCTCAAATAACTCATTCACCTACTTTTGGAAGAGCTTTCACATGGTGAAGTTTCAGACCCATAGCTAATTACTCACCTACTCAAAATGAGTAAATGCAAATTATCTCTAAAAGTATTCCAGATAGCCAATTTTTCTCAAATACTGTAACTCATTCACCTACTTTGGGGAGAGCTTTCACTCCGTGAAGTTTCAGACCCATAGCTAATTATTTAGCTACTCAAAATGAGTAAATGCTAATTATCTGTAAAAGTATTGCGGATACCCAATTTTTATCAAATAACTCGTTCATGTACTTTTGGGAGAGCTTTCACTTGGTGAAGTTTCAGACCCATAGCTAATTACTCACCTACTCAAAATGAGTAAATGCGAATTATCTCTAAAGTATTGCAGATAGCCAATTTTTTTTCAAATAACTCATTCACCTACTTTTGGGAGAGCTTTCACTTGGTGAAGTTTCAGACCCATAGCTAATTACTCACCTACTCAAAATGAGTAAATGCGAATTATCTCTAAAAGTATTGCAGATAGCCAATTTTTCTCAAATAACTCATTCACCTACTTTTGGGAGAGCTTTCACTCTGTGAAGTTTCAGACCCATAGCTATTTATTCACCTACTCAAAATGAGTAAATGCTAATTTTTTATTGCGTTAATACATCCTATCCAATGGACAATTGCTAATCCGGTCGGCGCAGACCGGCCCGCCAAACGCCAGAAAAAGACGTCCTGTGTTACCACTGGCTGGCCGGTCCGTAGTACTGTGCACTCCCCAGATGGCGCCTCGTACTTCCTTCCTGTCTAGACAACCTGACGTCATAGCATCTTTTTCGTTTGGCGCGTGTACTGTGCAGACGTAGTTTCTACAATCTCCAGATTTTTTGAAGAAATGTGTGCATTATGGCGGATTTTCAACCTCATATGTGGATATTTGCAGTGTAGAAGTGTTATCTACTAATCAAGCACGAAATTCAATTTACATCTAGAAATCTGCTGGAAACGCTCCCTAGTTGACTCAATTTAGTGTTGATGATAGGGCAAACGAGAAATATCAAGGCAGCCATTTTGCTAGTTTCCTCCCATTCAACCTTTGTGTTGTTAGGGGCAGATCGACAATATTGAGGAATTAAACATACTATTTACAGGTATTTTTATCCGTGTTTTTTGTTTTGAATGAAACTAAATAGTACTAAATAGAAATCACGGGAAACTTCAGTCTACGTAGTTTTGAACCCTGCAAGGATTTCCCCTATGAAGGGTGCATTCTTCATCAGAGCGCACTGGTACAGACTTCTCTGCTGTAAAGCATCAGTCACACCAGCCTAGCTGGAGTATTTTTTCATCAGAAGCAAGAGATGAATTCTTCAGATTTCTTCAGAGCGCACTGGTCCAGACATCTTTGCTGTAAAGCATTAGTAGTCGGCCGGTAAGCTTATATATATATGTACACCTACATAGAAGGAATTTCATCAGAAGAGCATGAAGTTTGATCTCACGTCTACTGTGATATCAGTCCCTCCCTTGCAGACCCGGCTTTGTTGTCGGTAGTGGGGGTTGTGGATGGCCAGTTCACTGGTTTTATCACGAAAGAAAGAAGGAATTTCATCTACAGAGCGCACTGGTCCAGGCTTCTCTGCCGGCCAGCTCAAAAGAACGCGACCTCTGACGTCATATCCAGTCAGCCAATCGCGTGTCCTTCCGACTAATCACAAAGCAGGTCACGTGTTTTCACCGACCAGGAAGGTCGGAAGTGCGTTCTTTCAGAACTCACGTCTACTGTGATTCCAGTCCCTGCTTTGCAGACCCGACCTTGCTGTCGGTAGTGGGCTTTTGTGGACTGTAAAGTTGCCGGTAAGGCATCACACAAAGAACGCGAATACTGACGTCATCTCCAGTCAGCCAATCGCGTGTCTTTCCGACCAAATACCGAAGCTGGTCACGTGTTTTCACCGACCACGAAGGTCGGAAGTGCGTTCTTCAGAACTCACGTCTTCTGTGATTCCAGTCCCTGCCTTGCAGACCCGGCTTCATTGTCGGTAGTGGGGTTTGTGGATGAGCAGAATACTGCGCATTTGCATGTTTAAGTATCACAAAAGAACGTCACAACTGACGAGATCCAATCAGCCAATCGCGTGTCTTTCCGACCAGCAAGCTGGTCACGTGACACACCGAACACCAAGTGTTTCTAAAAATAGTTCACAAGGGGTTTCCCAGTAACTGTCAAATCTACAAATAAGACGTGCGATTTAAGAAATACTTTAATTAATGGAGGAACCCTACAGCAAGCTGAATTCAACACAGATGATAGTTGTAAAATTGCCTTAGCAACTGTGTACAGAGTGTACTGACTGGTAACACAGTTTTGTACACTTGCTTCAACAACTGGTTACAGAGTGTACCGACTGGTACTGGCTACACAGCCTTGTACACTTGCTTCAACAACTGGTTACAGAGTGTACCGGCTGGTACTGGTTACACAGCCTTGCACACTTGCTTTAACAACTGGTTACAGAGTGTACCGATTGATACTGGTTACACAGCCTTGTACAATTGCTTTAATAACTGGTTACAGAGTGTACCGACTGGTACTGGCTACACAGTCTTGTACACTTGCTTCAACCTACTGGTTACAAAGTCTACTAACAGGGTGTTGGCTACACAGTCCTTACTGTACAGTGCTTCAACCCAACTGGTTACACAAACAAACAAACAAAAAAAAAAAAAAAAAAAAAAAGCTAGCTAAATATAGATCAGTGGCTGTCAAAATTCATGGATGACCCCAGTCTGCTAGTTTTTTGTTACAGAGAATTACTAGCTACAGTAAAGTACCGAGTATGGAGCCCGGGTACCGGACAGAGTTACCTCAGGCTTATTTGGTTACAGAAAATTCTTAGACCAGTCAGTGGTCTTGGTGATATGACAGGGATCCCTTATCACACCTCTCAACAACCTGTTATCGGTGCTGGACTTGACTGGAGAGATAATAAATTTTGTCATCATGTCCGACCAGGGGTCAGTCATCTCACAAATGACAATTGCTCTGTAAATACTGCACCTCGCAGGCTGCTGGCCCAGGGCGAAGAGTCTTTTAATGTGAAAATTTGTGTCAGCCCCACTGGACCACAATAAGAACAGAGAGACTGTTAACCTGGATCATGGTCACCAGACCGGACCAGTGTCTGGAGGGACAGAAAATGTTTGTCACAATACCAAATGTCCCAAATGTGGCACACAGTCTGCCTATAGGTTCCAGACTAAGCCCTTTTTGGGAATGTAGGAAGCCTTGGGGGCTGGACCCTAGGTAATACAACTGTTGAAGGAGGGATACCTATGTCCATATACCTATACAAGAACAATCCAGAAAATGCCTGAGATTTCACATCCAAGGTCGGGCATACCAGTTCAAGGCCCTGCCATTCGGTTGGTCCACAGCACCTTTGGAGTTCACCGTGATACCAAAGCAGGTGAAATTGATAGCCATATACAAGGATTTAAGAAGCCACCAGTACCTAGATGACTGGTTGGTGAGAGCCAGATCCCACCAGGCTTGTCTCCAACATACACAGGAACTAGTAAATAATGTGTCAGCAACTGGGTTGGCTGATGAACGTAGAGAAATCAGAGCTGGAGCCCAAACAAGACTTCGATTTTGTAGGCTACCAGTTCGACTTCAGGTCTGATCGGTTCCGACCGACTCTGGACTGGTGACAGAACCTTCAAGAGACTGTTAAAACTGCTATCCCTACCGGCTTGCCCGGTCCGGGAATTCATGTCCTTGATAGGTTACTAACATCTCAGAAAAGCATGTTAATCTGGGCAGACTTCATATGAGACCCATACAGTGGCGTCTCAAAAACAACTGGAGGGTATCCAGAATCACTGCAAAAGGTGATCCAAGTCCCCAGGTCCCTGCACCCCCATTTACAATGGCGGTTGAAGGAAGACAATGCACTTACAGGCCAACCATTACACCCAATAAAACATGCTCTGCAAATATTTACAGACGCATCAATAGAAGGGTGGGGCGCTCACTTAGACGAGCACTTGGCAAGAGCAACGTGGTCCCCTCCGGGAAGCAATTTGTATATAAACTATCTAGAACTTAAAGCAGCCTTTCTGGCTTTAAAAGAGTTCCAAGACCTTTGCTCAACAAGATAGTACTTGTAGCAACTGACAACACCACAGTAGTGTCATACATAAAGGAAGGAGGAATGAGGTCGGGCCCACTTTGTGCCCTACTATGGAGAATCTTCACCTGGTGTACCAGGAAACAAGTGACTCTAAAGCACGACACATTCCAGGCCGGTCTAATATGGTAGCAGACACGCTGTCCAGGCTAGGCCAGACCATCCCAACAGTGGTTTCTCCTTCCAGAGGTCTTCCACTCTATGCAGTAGGTGGCACCGGCCCAAAATAAACTTATTTGCCACGAGGTTCAACAACAAGTCGCCTCTGTTTTGTGTCACCGGTACCGGATCCCCTGGCCACAGCAGTGGATGTGCTCAGTCGGCCATGGTAGGATCTAAAAGCATACACCTTCTCACCATCAGCCAGATTGGGCAAAGTGGTGGAAGAAGTTGCAAGACTCCCCATGTAAGAGAATCATTCTGATTGCTCCGGGGTGGCCCAACATGCCTTGGTTTTTGGATCTAGTGGCCATGTCCAGCCACATCCCACTGAGCCTGCCCAATCTGTCCAGCCTGTTCACAGCCATTCGATCAGATCCCTCGCAGAAATCTGACAAATCTTAATCTCCATGCAGGGCTCCTAGAGCCTCAGCAATCGAGGAGCAGGACTTGTCTGAGGCAGTGGCAGCAAGAATTGAGGCTCCTCAAAGGGGGGTCAATCAGATCAGTCTATGAGGCAAATGGGTCATTTTTTTACCAAGTGATGTATCATTCATCAGGTGGACTTCGGGCACCACCTGTAAAGTCAGTTGTTTACTTCCTTAGGTACCTGTTTCAGGACAGGAAGTTGCAGCCCAGTACCATTGATGGTTACAGGTCAGCCATTGCTGATAGTCTAGAATTGCCCATCAATGTTAGTAAGGATGAAAATCTCACTCATCTCCTGGATAGCTTCCACTGAGACAGACCCAAAGGCCGGAGGGGAACCCCCTCCTGGAACCTCTCCCTGGTTTTTGCACCAGCTGACAAGGTTCATTTTCAACCAATTAAAGGCCTCCTTGAAGCATTTGACCTTCAAGGCAGTTTTCCTCTTGGCCCTGGGTTCGGGCAAGCGTAGAAGTGAGATACATGCTTGGCAAACAGCCCAGCACCATTGATGGTTATAGGTCACCCATTGTTGATAAACTGGAAATTCACCCTTCAACATCAGTAAGGACGAAAATCTCGCTAGTCTCCTGGATAGTTTCCTCAGAGACAGACCCAGAGGCAGGAGTGGCATACCCTCCTGGACCTTCTTACTGGCCGTGCACCAGCTAAGAATCCATTTGATCCAATCAAGGAGGCCCCCCTTGAAGCATTTGACCTTCAAGACGGTATTCCTCTTGGCCCTTGGGTCGGGCAAGTGCAAAAGTGAGATTCATGCCTGGCAAAACTGATATATTGGACACCAATCCTATTGGTCAAAGGTGTCCCTGTATCCATAACCCAGCTTTCTATCCTAGAATCAGCTGGCCATAGAGTGTCCAGTGTGGCCCCTGGGGTTATAACAGCCCTGGCCCCGACTCTAGATAGATCCCTCAAGTTTGACAGGTCCCTCTGTCCGGTCAGAGCATTGTGCTACTATTTGGACAGGACCTCAGACAGAATAAGGAGCTGGTTTTTTGTCTCCTTTAAGAAAGGTTTCAACAAAGACATCTCACCTGCCACTATCTCCTCTGGGATCAAGCAGAGTGTGATTCTATGTTATGAGCTCTCTGACCAGGAGGCCCACTTTTAACATCAGGTTAAAGCCCATGGTGTCAGGGCCTTTGCTGGGAGTCTCCTTAGATCCAATCTTGTCAGCCTGCCAATGAAGTCACAATACCTTCACACAGTTCTATATGAAGGGCGGGGCTTGGGCTGATTCAGAGCTTTACCAATTGGGCTCGGTAGTGGCTGCTCAGCAGATCCACAAGTGGCCCTTAGATTGAGGAGATTTTTATATGTGCATAACAGTTTCTTCATGTACATAAGAATTAAGTGTGGCGTGCTTCCTTTGGGAGGTTTATTTGCATTCTGGGACTGAACTCATCCCTCTCTTCCCCTACCTCAGAGCAGGTCTGCAAAAAAGGGGGGGGGGCGACGGCGGTATAGCCCCGGGTAACCGGCTGCTGGCAACCGACCATGGCCTTGCAGGGTTTCCTGACCTTAAAGTCAACCCAGGCCTGGACCTATAGGTCTCCTGACGAAGTCAGCCTAGACCGTAGGTTAAAATTTACTATTACTTGTGAGTTCACATAAGTCCCTAGTAACCTACCCGCCGACCAAGCGGTAGTTATTCAGCAATTGTCCATTGGATAGGATGTATTAACGCAATAAAATTGCAAATTTAATAAGTAAATTAAATTTTTATAAGTTAATACCCTATCCAATGGACACACAAGATCCTCCCACCGACCCCGCTATCAGCTTACTAGGGGTCTAAGAGGTTTAGACAACGAAAAAGATGCTATGACGTCAGGTTGTCTAGACAGGAAGGAAGTACGAGGCGCCATCTGGGGAGTGCACAGTACTACGGACCGGCCAGCCAGTGGTAACACAGGACGTCTTTTTCTGGCGTTTGGCGGGCCGGTCTGCGCCGACCGGATTAGCAATTGTCCATTGGATAGGGTATTAACTTATAAAAATTTAATTTACTTATTAAATTTGCAAATCTGTAAAAGTATTGCGGATACCCAATTTTTATCAAATACTCATTCATCTACTTGTGGGAGAGCTTTCACATGGTGAAGTTTCAGACCCATAGCTAATTACTCACCTACTCAAAATGAGTAAATGTGAATTATCTCTAAAAGTATTGCAGATAGCCAATTTTTCTCAAATAACTCATTCACCTACTTTTGGAAGAGCTTTCACTCTGTGAAGTTTCAGACCCATAGCTAATTATTCACCTACTCAAAATGAGTAAATGCGAATTATCTCTAAAAGTATTGCAGATAGCCAATTTTTCTCAAATAACTCATTCACCTACTTTTGGGAGAGCTTTCACTCTGTGAAGTTTCAGACCCATAGCTATTTATTCACCTACTCAAAATGAGTAAATGCTAATTATCTGTAAAAGTATTGCGGATACCCAATTTTTATCAAATACTCATTCATCTACTTGTGGGAGAGCTTTCACATGGTGAAGTTTCAGACCCATAGCTAATTACTCACCTACTGAAAATGAGTAAATGCGAATTATCTCTAAAAGTATTGCAGATAGCCAATTTTTCTCAACTCATTCACCTACTTTTGGGAGAGCTTTCACTTGGTGAAGTTTCAGACCCATAGCTAATTATTCACCTACTCAAAATGAGTAAATGTGAATTATCTCTTAATAGTATTGCAGATAGCCAATTTTTCTCAAATAACTCATTCACCTACTTTTGGAAGAGCTTTCACACACGAAAATGAAAAATTGTGAATATCTCGGAAAAGCTATTTCTTCTCCTTTAATGCTCGGCGGGAGATACACACCGCGGCAGTGGTCTTGACAAAAATTTTTGTCTCCCCAAAAATGGTGGCCATTTTGAATTTTCAAAGTTTTTTGCAAAACACAAAAATGCTTATATCTCGAAAACCGTGCTATATGGAGCGAACTCAACAAAATTTTGGACCTGCTGGGTATCTCTGCAGAGTAGCCATGCCAATTTTCAAAATATTTTTGTCTCGCCAAATATAGCGGACATTTTGAATTTTTTTATTTTTTGCAAAACACAAAAATGCTTATATCTTGAAAACCGTGCTAGATAGAGCAGACTGCGCTGACTTTGGTTGCCACAACAGTATAAGGCTAGAAACGAAGCATTTTCTTAATACTTTAGCACTCACCTTTATATCCTTTTCAGGACGCTTTTGGTTTTGCTATGCAAAAACATTATCTTTTTTTTTTTGCGAGCGATCCTCTAGTTCAAGTTTTGTGGTCAGTCAGACGATTGTGATCATTAACCTTATAACTACAATGTCTGTTGACTACAGTCAATGACTGTTATATATTTCTGGACTCATGGATTCTGTCATTGTAGTTGTGAAGATATATGTTAGGGAAGAGATTACATATCTATATTTGAAGATCAGTTGATATAAACCTCCCAGTATATCCACACAAAAAGTGTTTATTGCACTATTGTTTCAGGTAACTCACAAGGCGGTATTTTCTAAATATTGCTGTATTTTATAACTGGTTTATATTTTGATCCTTAATTTTCGTATGTTGCACAGCAGTCTTACCTAAACTTCATGATCATATCTGTATGAAAGGCATTAGCAACTGTCGAGTAATACACAATGTGAAATGATATTAATTTTCTTAATCGATCGCCATCTAATAAAAAAGTGTAAGGTATAAACACTCCAATCCCTACTCTAATATGTATTGTGGTCACCGAATATCTCATTTTATGCATGCAAAGAAATACTTATATATATTATCATATATATATGAATTATGAACAGAGGGTATTTGTTTAAAGTGTGTATTATATACCAGCAGGTTGTAAAAACCTTATTAACAGGACTTTGACAGTCAGATATTTAAAAATACAATTACCTTAGCAGTAAATGGGTGTCTTGATGCTTGAGAGAAGGAAGACTGCATTTTATAAAAAAACATGTATGTTTGTAGGTTGCAGTACCTCAGAAGATGTTGAGAAGATGTTTGTCACATTGCTTGTAATTCTTATGCTTGTCAGACATTGCCTTGGCAAATCTGTATCACTCAAACAAACAGGTATAGCAGCAAATTCATATTTGTATAGAAGTAGGAATTTCAGACAGCCCAACATACACTTGTCACTTGGCATTAATGTTAACAAATGAACTTGAACGGTAAAATAAATTCAAAGTGAAATTTTAAATGTATATTAATCTTTAAAGAAGACATTTGGCCATTGGTATAGCCTAACTCAAGTGAACTTCCTAAAATTTGAGAATTAGTGAATTTTTATTCCAGGTAAAATTTCCCCTAAAGAATGTACAGTAATTTTGAGTCCTTGTCATTTTAATACAACCAAACTCTTTAAAAGCAGATCTCTAGTAAGTAGCAAAGTCAAAGTTGGTCTTTTACATCCCATTCAACAGCCTGAGTCATATTGGATTTAAGGAAATCTTTTCAATATAAATGTACAAGGTAAAATACAACAATGGAATATACTTTTCAAATACAAAATAGTTCATCTAGTATGAAGGATAAGTATGTTCTTTAAATGGTCCCAAATATCCTCCACTGAAGATGGAAAATTTCTCTTTTTTCTGCTTTATAACAACCTTATGTAACTTGTTTAAACAGGCTGGCAATAAAAAAGTTATAATGACTTGTCACTTAAAAATAAGAATATCTTACACATTTATATTGCTTTGTTATTTTACAGAAGTTGTTTCTGCTGAAACCGGAAAGTTCCAAGACTGCTCAACTCTCTTTGTAACCTGGCATCTGGTGCCTGACCCTGATGATATAACCGCAAGGTATCACCACAAAAAACCCGAAGAAATAACCACAAGGGTAAATCACTTCAGAGGATCATTCTCAAGGTCAACCAGTCAGGCTATTAATTGGCTGCTGGGGAAGGATGCAGAACACCCACTGCTGTATTCAACACTAGAATTGGCCACTTCAAAAGAAGAGTTTATGGAAGATTTGTATGGGGTGATAAAAAGCTCATAAAAAGCTTGTGAAAAACTCTGAAACCCTTTGCTGTACTAGTAGAATTGAGTAGATGTATATTCCAAGAGTTTTCCTTCAATTATATGGACTGACAAGTGAGATTGAGGTTATAAATTATCGTAACCAAAACGTGGCTGTTCTGTTTAATGTTTCGCTATAAAAGTCTGCAAATGGACGAAAATATGGGGATAAAAGCTTATAATTTCTTCAGATTTTGGGCATGTTTCTGATATTTTAACTCTTCCTTTATATGTGCTGACAAGCAAAGTGGTGGTTGTAAAATCTCATCACGGTATTTCAGTAAAATGCTCTCGATGCCGGTCCTACCGACCCATCCCTAGTTTTAATACAAGATAAATTCATTGTCTAATGTTTTGTTAAAGATATTCAAATATTCAAGTCAAAAGTTAAAGAGGGCAATATCTCGCACCAATGCATTTATGGCCGCAGTTAGAAGGTACAAGAATTAATAGTGAGTGAAATGTTTTATCAAATTTTAAGTATAACCACATCTAATTTTGTCTAAATTGGTCAGTTGTTAATTGAATGAACTGTGATGTATTTTATTGGTTTATATTCATCTCCATGTATACTTTATTTTGCTAAATAATTTTTGTGAAGTATACTTGGCTGTTACCATTTATTTTGTAATTTGATTTACAATTTTATTTAATATGTACTTTATAAGATTTAAATGTAAATATACATTAAGTGTTTTATTTTTTAAACTAAATTTTATACAATGTTAAGTGCTGTGATAACTTCCTATTCAGTATGTTTTATATTTTCACATTCACCAATGAGGTTATATTGTTGTTCATTTGTTTTTTTCTGTTTGTGATTACTCCGAAATTTTTATCTGGGTAGGACTTGCCCAGTGGAAGAATTGATTAAATTTTGGGAAAGACCCAGATCATACTCTAGATGCAAACAACCCTGTATTTTAAACAATCCAATTTTCTATCTTATGACAGTTAAAATTAAACAAACAATACATAGAAATACTTGGCTGCCTTGGCAGAGGCCACTTTCCAGAGCAGAGGTCCAAGGGCGAGTACTTTATGACCTCTATAAAAGGACTGTACTTCTGGCAGATAATGGACAAGTGCAGCAGAGCCAGTTCATTATGCTGGAGTTACAGTCCTTTTATAGAGGTCATAAAGTACGGACCGGAGTACTTTATTTGTATTATGAAAACCAGTTTCATTTATTAATCGATGAATATTATTTTGAATACCTATTTGTCGCACTATATTGTGTCTGTATCGTTTGGCTCTCTATTATCGACGATTGTACATTTATTGCTTCAGATAAATAGACGGAAAAATATGTGCACTGCATTGTTTTGTGTAGTCTGCGCACTGCGGTCTGTATAATTACTCATATTTTCCTTTCCAGAACATACAAGATGGAGCATCATAAATTCTATTGTATAATTTTTACCCCATAGCCCTGAAGGGCTGTCGGGGTATTGTTTTCACCCATGGTGTGAGGATGGGTAAGCGGGCGGGCAGCGTAGGAAGTTGATACCTGGTAGGGACATTGGTTAGGAGGTGTAGGTGTGCACTGTCATGGTCTGACCTTGATTTGACCTTTGACCGTGCCATAGTGACCTTGACCTATAAAATCTTGTCTGGGCTATATCTCAGAAACTGTAAGGTGTAGGAAGTTGATACTTGGTAGGGACATTGGTTAGGAGGTGTAGGTGTGCAACATCATGGTCTGATCTTGCTTTGACCTTGCCGTAGTGACCTTGACCTATAAAATATTGTCCGTGCTATAACTCGGAAACTGTAAGGTGTAGGAAGTTGATACTTGGTAGGGACATTGGTCAGGGGATGTAGGTGTGCAACATGATGGTGTGACTTTGATTTGACCTTACCGTAGTGACCTTGACCTATAAAATCTTGTCTGGGCTATATCTCGGAAACCGTAAGGTGTAGGAAGTTGAAACTTGGTAGGGACATTGGTGACGGATTTTAGGTGTGCAATGTCATGGTGTGACTTTGATGTGACCTTTGACCTTGCTGTAGTGACCTTGACCTTTAAAATCTTGTCCGAGCTATATCTTGGAAACCGTAAGGTTTAGGAAGTTGATACTTGGTAGGGACATTGGTTAGGGGGTGTAGGTGTGCTACGTCATGGTGTGACCTTGATTTGACCTTGTCATAGTAACCATGAGTTTTAAAAACTTGTCTGGGTTATTTCTTGGATTCCATGAGTTGTAGAAGGTTGACACTTGGTAGGGACATTGGTTAGGGGGTGTATGTACTCTGCCAAAGTGTGTTCATCTGCCATATTTGAGACATCTTTCTCTTATGACAAAGATAGGTGGATTGCTGCAACTGATTATTATATGCACTTTTACATAATTATGCTATTTCCATTGACAGCTACTCTCCAATTAATAAATTATACAGCTTCATATTTTTTAGTTTACCGATTAATGCTGTCATCTTGCTATTGAATTGTCTTGTTTTAGTACTTTTATCTTTACATATATTTTCTTTCTCTCAGATGTTATCTTCTCTACTTAAACATTATTTGGACCTTTATATAAGTGACACTGCACTGAAAGTACCCCAGTCTTTGTACTGTTTCACTACTTCTATATGCCATGGTGTTGAAAACTATTTCCCCAGGCTGTGGGGTATGGGCATCTCTGATGCTATTTGTTCATGTATTTTGCTCATTGTTATTTAATTGCATGGTGGAAACTCCAATTGTAAATTTTGCAAACCGTGAAAAAGAATATATTACAGTTGCCCAAATTTAGTTCATGTACTCTTCAGTCGTTTTAAGTAAAACTGTGATAACTAGACTTTTGTAGAGCAAAAAAACTATCGTGTTTTTGAAAGGTCACTGATATTTAACCATTTTTAAATGAAATTCCCAGGAAAGTGAAAGTAATCACTATTTTATTTCCTGGTGATATGAAATTAAACTTAATAATGTTGCACTTATTGTAGAATTTGTTGCAAATTTGGCGAATATTTAGAAATTTCAGTTATTATTATAACCTTAAGTTTATTTTTTGTGTACATAACCTGCAGATGTATCCTAATGTAATCTTTACACTAAATTGACTGTATACATTGTATACATAACCTGCAGATATATCCTAGTGTAGTTTTCTTTGCTTTTTTTTCTGTCTTTAACAGTTTTTTTTCAGCTTTTAATGGATATTTCAGCCTTTAATGGATATTGCTGGTACAAATATTTATTCCAGATGTAATTCCATTCCAAACATTAACTGTATTTTAGCATTTAATGGCTATACATTTCTGGTACAAATATTTATTCCAGATGTAATTGTAATCCAAGCATTACATGTAGTTTCTTATTGCTTTAGTTTGTGTACACTTTTACTTTTTACTTTCTTGATAATAAAGTTTATGTTTGGAAACATGAATTTGTAATTCATAAAGTGTCAGACTGATGTGAACTATCTAGCATATTTTCAACATATCATTAATTATATATTATCACTTAGAATAGTGTAAACAATTATTATTTTATACTTGTAATTCAAGCATCTGCCTGAAAGTTGAGGGTCATTAGACTTGCCAATGCTTGCTATTGTCCCAGGGAGTCCCCGGTTTCATTATAATGAGCTGAAAAAGGCTGTTAAAAGCTAAGCTTAAAGAGCTGTATAAACAATGCAAGGATATTCAATTTTTTTGTATAATCTCTACATCGGGCATCTTAAAACTCTGTTCTTTAAAGTAAATTTCCCAACCTAGTATCTTCCCTCTTTCACACTTGTCATTGAAAATTTACCTATTATATCCCTCAAGTTGCCTACTCTTTGGTTGTTTAGTACCGGGCGTTCTCCTTGTATGGAAGATATTGTACTTGCAATGGAAATTACAGAAGTATTTCACTTTAATTAATTTGGGTTCGACATTGTTTTGAAAACAAGGTTATGTCAGAATGGTTAATTTTTAATGACAGGAGGAGTGCACACTTAAAGTAAGACCAGTTCAGGTACAATGGCTTTTTAAATAAATTATTTATTATATCACAACTTTGCAGAGCTTATAATTTTTTCATTATCAGTGACACTTGGTAAGTAGAAATGGTCCATTCAGATTTAACTTACTGTGGTTTACAGCATGGAATTACCAGGACCCGGTTTCACAAAGGGTCTTAGAATCAGCCAAGTTTTTGGCTAAGTTAGACACTTCAATCTGAGCCTGTGGTCTTAGTCAAGTGTGGGACTTAAATGTATTTCACAAAGGGTGACTTAGCAAAGACCAAGCTGATCGAATAACTACAGTGGTTTTTCTGTGTCATGTCACCATTTATTTCTAGTAAAAATAATTTAGTGTTGTCATGTACCTAATGTTTAACACATTATATCTTTCAAAAAATTCTGTTTCTCAATGAAAAACTTTAAACCTATAAAAATGTCCAACATTTAATTTAGGGAGGTGTTCTATATATTCATTATTTACTTTCAGGCACTTCAAATTTGAAGTGGAGAAATATTTACAGAGGCCAAAATTAAGTCTTTGTTTATAAAAGTTAAGCCCAAGACTTAGCCAAAGCTTAGAATTATTTACTTTGTGAAATCAGCTACGTCGACAACAAAAGTCTTAACCTTAAGTTTAAGTGCAGACTAAGTCCTTTTGTCAAACCAGGCCCTGGTATCTTAAAATCAGACATTGCGGGCAATAAAACAATTGAAGTGGCAGCAAATCAGATGGCATTTATTGGAATACAGATAAAACATAGGACAATAATAATAACTTAAATGTGGACAAGAAAAAAAATTAAAAGGGAAAAAAACACACAAAAAATATAATAATTTCCTATATATAGACTACAACCATAACCATCAAGTAGGTTAGGATGACAAAAGGAGGAGGTTTCTACAGAAGTTTGTTTTCAGCTGTAGTGTTCTCAGTGTACCGCCACACATTGTAATATCATTGTGGTAATTGGCTACAAGATTAGAGTAAGTAAACGGGTCATTAATCATATGACAATTCAGTTATATTAAAAGAAAATGGTTTGATTTAATTTAATATCAAAAGTCATACAAGCTTTAACAGCCAAGGTTCTATTAGGACAAATGACTGTAGAACAGGACATAAAACCTCAACTTTGACCTTTATATTAGGACAAGCACTCAGTGAACTGTACATGTTATGATGAACTGGGTTTGAACCCACAACCACAAAAGTGAGAGTCAAGTGATTAAATGCCAGACACTCAGGCATAAAACATTCACAAGGATCGACACAACAGATTTTGACAGAACGTAAGAACTTTTGTGGAATAAGACTCTTCCTAACTTGATGTACTGGTTTTCAAGTTTACAGTTACAGTACAAAGTATGGGGAGTTTTCCTAACTTTTAATCTAAGTCATACTTAACAAAGTAAAGGTTGATGAATTCAAAATCTAAGTAATACTTAGTTGAGTAGAAAACCATTCCTAACTTGGATCTAAGGTGACTTTAGCAAAGTATTGTTGACGAATACAGCACCAGATATTGATTTAGGGAAGGGATATCTCAGAATGCTAAGTAACTGGATTGACCCTCAATAACACAGAGGTCTCTTCAGCAAAAAATTGGTTGTCTTTGTACAATTAAGAATATCTGGACATAAGTTTGTGACATATATATAATATATGAGTTGAAAAATACCTTATTATTTTAAATATATATATATCTACATCTAAGAACATTATATCTGCTCACAATATAGTATTATATTTTCACAGAATATATCTTGAATGTTGCACTGAAAGTTATTTGATTCAAATTTGGAAAACTGTATATTATGTGCTCAAAATACATGCTATTGTTCGACAGAATAATTTGAATGATACACTAAATACTAATAAAAAAAACTTATTCACATTTGATCAGAATAACAGAACTGACTGTAGAAAAAAGTTGTATAGCAAAAACATTCTTCATGGACAAACAATATAAAATTCTTCTGCTAAATAATTTTTCTTTCTTTTTTTGTTGATTTTTTTTTTTAAAGAAAATGCCTAATATATTCTGACAAAATTCTTACATTGTAAGAATAAGTATGTTAGTGAAAATGGGTCCCGTTTTTGGAACTAAAAATTTTCTCTCAACATGATCAGATAATGGAAGTTCTACTGTATTCTCTTCCTCCTTCTGTGTCTAACTTTACTGATGGGGATTTGCACTTTGCACTAAGGTTTTTTTTTGGCTAGTTTGCTATTGTTTGAGTTTTGAGTTTCCAAAGATAAACTGGAGTATCCTGTCTATGAGAAGAGCCCCCAATAAGTCACACAGCAACACGCCCAGCAGCTGGTTGCGGAACTGAAATACAAACAAATTTTATCACAATTAACTGATAGAATAGTTTGGGAAACTGGTCAACTCGGCCCGTGCCAACTCAGATCCTGGAACTATCTGTCTTGATGCAAACTTAACCCCATTAAGATAGAAATGCAAATTAGCATAAAATCTTTCTTTATGGGTGGATTTTGATCATCCATCTGTCGCAGTTTTCAGTTTTTTAATTGTGGATATAATGGTATCACATAATATAATTTACATAGTTAAAGTATTATGCACAAGAGTATTTTATCAAATCCACTGGTAACTGTTTTAATAATGTAGCCATCATTTGTGTAATTATAGTCGTGTATCTTCTAAAAACCATTTCAACTAACATACAATAATCCATAATTTATGTAATATGCAAAGGAATTGCAAGTTTATCTCTCTAAACACATAATAATACATAATATTAATTAATATATGATGCATGCATAAATAATAGAAAAATACAGTGCCAAGTGTGTCGGGATTGAGTTTTTGGAAGGGGTTGAGTTTGCATCAAAATTGGTCTGAGTTGGCGAAGATTATCCATGATTGTATAGACAGAAGCACAGCAGCTTGAATTTGGGTGTAACTGTAACTAAGGTTGTAACTGAACCAACTGGTTTACTTGACTCTTGGTTGTTTTTGGTCTTAACAATTAACAACCGATTATATATTATTTGCATCTGCACCCATTTTAAATTATTAATGAATCAATATTATATGTATATTGCATTATATTTTTAACCTACATTTAAAAAAATATAACTTTCAAACATGATTTAAATCTCGAATAAATCATGCAAGTCAAAAATTAAGAATTTTCGATATTCAGCAATAACTACAAATTACAGAAATAAGCTACAGTTTAATGTTATTTTACTTTTCTGAAAGATAATAAAGTACTCAAATGCAAGCCAAGTAAACAAGCTTAATTGTTTGTACTCATCCCAGCCTAATGATAAAAAGTTTTGTTGTAATTTTAACAACCTGCAAGTTAAATACTTGCCTTATCCTCCATAGTAATTTTAGTTAATTAGAAACAAACACATTTGACCAATAACAAAACATCCTTACCTCAGTTGGAAGTTCTACAATCTCGAACTGTTGTGCTACATCTGGTAGTAAGCCACTAGCTAAAGCTGCCACCACACCCCCAGAAATAAACAGACTGTAGAGAAGTGGCTTGTTCTCCCGTAAACTCTCCATAAATGGATGACCCTAAAAATACATCATATACACATATGTTAAGCCTAGCTAGAATGAATGGCATTCATTTATTTGGTGTTTTCAGTGTTGATTCTAGAAATTTCAAAAAGTGGGGGCGATCCCCCACCACCACACAAAATGTAGGGGAGGGGCTAAAAATTCTGGGGGACGACTTTATGATAAGTTTAAACTAATAAAAAATACATTTTCAGTTTATTTAGACATTTTTAACAGTGGATCGACTTCTATTAATTAGTGGTCAATTTTTATTGTCTTGCCCAATAAAAATAAACTTCAAGGCTAGTGATAGAATTTTAAAAAAATACTGAAAATGGTTATTTACATCAAAGTGGCTCCTGTCACGGCATTATGGTTTTAAGTTTTCATCTGAAGTCATGGCATCACAAATTCAGTCATTACACCATCAATTCATACAAATATGTTGGAAAACCCCACAGAATACCATGACCTCATGAATATTAATGAGTAGTTCACAAATTCTTCAAGTAAAATATTGCTAAAAAATCCAATGGAATCGTCAAATATTTTTTACGCATACATGAGCTCTGTAGTCCATCTGTCCGTCCATCTAGTATTTGATCTTAAATCAGAAAATATTAAGAATTAAAACCACCACGAAAATCTGTGACCTCATTAATATTAATGAGTTGTCCGTGAATTTTGATCCAGTAAAATATTTTTCTAGGGAATTCCGACAGATACGTACGCCCGTAGGGTCAGCACCGGCTTCACTGCCATGGCCTGTTGTGGTAACAATCCAGTTTAATGTAAGTTTCGTTTTTCTTGCAGCCATTTTTTATATAATCATCCACTTTCAGTTTAATTTTACATTTTTGGGTATAATATGTCCAAATACTGTCTGTATCTCATAATATATTTGAGTTTGTAAACGATCACGAAACCACAATCATCTACAGGCATTATTCGAAGAACGTTTCGACGGAAAAATCAAAACCTCGACAAACTCTCGATCCGTGCAGTGTTTCGATTTTCTAGATCTCTCGTCTTTTCGCTTCATATATTTCCCACATCACCTTGTGTACTACGCGTTCTCATATAATTTGGTTACCGCAGACTCCAAGAAAATCCGTGTTTGTAAACGAATTAATGCGCGATCCCGTGGAAAATGCATCCTAGAAGCAACTCTGGTTTTACGTCATGCCCATCGTATTTGTACAGGTTAGATTGTTACTGGTGGCTACATGGGGGAAGAAACCAGTACATATAGTTGGTCAAGATTCTGTACTGCATTCTTCTGGCCAACAGCGAACAAATACCAGCTTTCCCACTTAAATCAGAATGCAAACCCTGACCTCAGAGAAAAGTATGGTACGAAACCGCTTAAGATAAAATCTGTTCAGGAAAATTCACCCTTCTTTAAGTTCTTTTGTAAACTTGCCATAAATTTTGTATGACCCTTGAAATGCACAAACCAATTATATTAAAACAACATGATCTAGTAATTGGCAAAACAGAAGGAAATTTGTATTTCTGATTTAAAATATATGTACTGATTTTTATTCTGCTCTTAATGAAATTGTAATAAATTTTGTAAAAGCATTTTCTTATGGTACTGATGACTAACCTTGTAATTGACAGCGAATGTTGAAATCTGCATGGCTATTGAGATGAGATAAATTGCTGAATTGATGAGTGTAGGCTTAAAGTCTGCCTCTAAATCCACTGGCTCACCCTCCCTGCAAAATACAACAAAACATTTTAAAGAAATCAAAAGTTTATTTTAATTTGTTTTTGATGAGTATTGGCTCACTCATTCTGAATCATTCTCTGTGCATAATAGAACACAAGAACAACGTTATAATATTTCTTTGCATTTTTTTGTCGAGGGGTGAAGGTTTAGAGACTGGCTCTAGATCTATTGAATCATCTTCCCTACAAAATAAAGCAAAAGAACTAAATTTTAAGATAATTTTCATTTTGTTATTGAGGAGTTTTGGTTTATAGTCTACCTCTAGATCCACTGAATCCTCCTGCCTGCAAAAGAGAACAAAGACTGACATTTTCCGATTTAAGTTTGTTGTTGAAGCGTGTTGATTCAAAGTCTGCATTAAGCACCAATGTGTCATCCTCTATACAAAATTGAAAATTTTAATTACTTAAATGTAGCTTTTATAAGCTACAAGCTTACCATGTGGGACTTAATGCTGTTCTCGGGTTGCCACACCCGGGGCCAACGTCTTAGAAAAAAAGACCGTTCTTGTTAGCCACCGGATATACTGGTAGTTGTCGTCACGTGATACCTTCTGACCAATCGTCCTACTTTCTCGTTGAAATTTTTAAACCTACCCCTCAGCTGTAAACAGCGGGGAGGCAGGGTGGGACTCTTCTAAGTCCCACATGGTAAGCTTGTAGCTTATAAAAGCTACATTTAAGTAATTAAAATTTTCAATTTTATTACGCTACAATAGCTTACCATGTGGGACTTAATGCTGAATTCAACCGCCCGGTGGCGGGATTACAGCTGAGACTGGAAGGTATGTCATTTTTTCTAAGATTTTGAATTAATATTTATAGAATAGTGCCAGAAATACCAGTCTGAGTCCCATTTACAGTGCCCCGATCCCGAAGGCCGGGCCTGTAACGAGCCAAAAACCTAAGTAAATGAGAGACAGTACTAAAAACTGTCTAGATGTTTTATTGTAGGACGGAAGTGCAGCAGTGCTCACTCCGAGGTCTGAGGGTCCAAAAGGGCCCTTCACGTATGACTGACCAACCCAGTGGTTGGGCGTCTCATAAAATTTTTACAAGCTGAATATGAGATTAATGACAACTAAATAAGTCCTTAATAGAAATTACTTGATAATTAAAGAATAAAATGACCTTACCCGTAACATCTTGAAGGTAAAGGAATACCTAGATCCTGGGAAAGACTCCTGAAGACTTGGTTGTAGCGGATGTGCCCCCCCCCCCTTTTTTCTTTCCGAGGACAACTGGTCTGAGGGGAAGGATCTAGGACTTGTTGTGCAGCCACTACGGGTCCCAGGTACAAATTGTTGTCGGTGTCCGACCAAGTAAGGTCTTTTAGGTAAAAATTTGTAAATGTGTTGTGAGCTTTCCAGTGACAGGCTTGCATGATTTGGTCCACCGATACCCCACCGTAAAAGGCCTTAGAGGCCGCGAAGGCCCGGATGTCATGCGCTTTGACTTGGACCAAGTCCAAGGCTTGTTGATCTGCTTGTTTGTAACAAAGTAAAATGGTTTGTTTCAACCATGAAGAGAGTGTAGCGGGTCTGATGTCTGAGGTATGTCCTTTCTTAAAGGAGATGAAAAGGAGAGAACGAGACCCTCTCAGGTCTTTAGTTCGGTCCAAATAAAACCTCAGGGCCCGTACGGGACACAGGGTCCTGTCTTCTTTAAACTGTCTATCCACAATGGTAGTTAGAGCAGGGATAGTCACCGGAGACACACTTTGAGAACCTTCTCTTGCTAGTTGGTTTTTGGCTATGAAATCAGAAGAAGGGAACAAGGCAACCTTTTCCCATTGGCCTAAATTGGATACTTTGTTAGCGACCCAGGCATGGATTTCGCTGCGGCGCTTGCCGGAGGCCAAGGCTAGCAAGAAAGCAGTTTTTAAAGTGAGATGTTTGAGGTCTGAGTCTTTCATGGGCTCAAAAGGTGCTTTGGTGAGCTCGTTAAGGACAACAGAAAGGTTCCACTTGGGTAAGTTTCTGGAACTTTTAGGACGATCCCTGTGAAAACTGGAGAGTAACCTATGAAGGTCTGCATTGTGTGCAATATGTTGGGCCGTTGGGCCCAAAGTGTCAACGATTGCAGTCCTGTAGCCATCAATGGTCGAGGGGCGCCTGTTTAGGTCTTGGTACAGGTACATGAAGAAATCTGAGATTTGTTTCACAGATGGAGTGGAGAAATCCACCGAATTTTCTCTGCACCATTTTTCAAATAGGGCCCACTTTGACTTGTAGATGGTCCTTGTTGATGACCGCTGAGGGGCAGCAATTCTCTCTGCCACCTCCACAGAGAAGCCTTGTTCTTGGAGTTGTCCGCTCCTAGACACCAGGCGTGGAGGTTCAGGTGCTGGGGGTTGTTGTGGAACACCAGCTTGTGGGACTGTTTGAGTAGGGTTGTTGACACTGGGAGTTGCAGTGGGATCTCTGTTGAGAGCTGCACTAGGTCCCAAAACCAGGGCATCCCTGGCCAGCCTGGGGCTATTACGATGATCAGGCACTGGCATTGCCTGATCTTTTGGATCACCTTGTGAAGGAGAGCCGTAGGAGGGTACGCATATGCTGTGAGGTTGGTCCAGTTTATGTTCAGAGCATCTATGTCCCAGGCCTTTGGGTCTGGGATAGGAGACACGTATAGAGGGAGCTTGTGGTTCAGGTGAGTGGCAAACAAGTCTACATGAGGGGTGAACCACTTCTGGCAGATCTGTTTGAAGACCTGTGGGTGCAGAGACCATTCGGTTGACTGCACTTGGTTGGACCTGGATAGCAGGTCGGCCATCACATTCAGGCACCCTGGAATGTGCCTGGCTTTCAATGTTATGTGATAGTGATGGCACCAGGTCATGATCTTCCACAGGAGAGCACACATCTCTGCCGAGTGTGTTCCTCCTTGTTTGTTGATGTAGGCTACCACTGTTGAGTTGTCCGTCGCGATCAACACTGTTTGATTCTGGCACTGGTCCTTGAAGTCTCGAAGGGCCAGGGAGACCGCCTTCAATTCTAGGACATTTATGTGAAGCCTTTTTTCCCGATCTGACCACAGACCTTTGGTAAAATTTTGGTCTAAGTGAGCGCCCCAACCTTCGTTTGAGGCGTCGGTAAAGAGTTGGATACTGTGGTCTTTGGGATGAAGGTCTGCACCTTTCATCACCTTGGAGGGATTTTGCCACCAATCTAGGTGGGCTGCAATGGCTTCTGTCCAGGGAAGGAGGTTGTCCAGCGACTGAGGATATCTCCAGTGCTCCTTGAGATGAAACTGAAAGGGCCTCATGTGAAGGCGTCCCTCCGGGACCATTTTCTCCGTTGAGGCTAGCAACCCAATTAGAGACATCAAACATCTTGCAGTCAAAACACGTTTTGACTTGAGTCGCAGGATCAAATCCTGAAGTTTGAGCCATCTCTCTTGAGTGGGTTTTACAAGGGCTGAATCGAGGTGGTATTCGTAGCCCACGAACGAAAACACCTGTGTAGGTTTCAGTTCTGATTTTTCCTGATTTATTATCCATCCCAAGGACTGAGTCAGTTCTACTACTGCCTGAGTGTTCACTTGTGCTTCCTCCTGAGACTGGGACCTGATCAGCCAGTCGTCCAGGTATTGGTGAATTCTGAGTCCTCTTGAGAGGGCCATTAGTTTCACTTCCTTTACGATCATTGTAAAGACCTGGGGGGCTGTGGCTAGTCCGAACGGGAGGGAGGTGAATTGGAACACCTGAGCCTTGTAGCAAAACCTTAGGTATTTCCTTGAGTTTGGGTGGATGGGGATATGCAGGTAGGCGTCCGACAGATCTATCGACGATACCCACTCCCCTGGAATCAGGGAGGTCCTGATGGACTCTGGAGTTTCCATTTTGAACTTTTCTACGTGTAGAAAAGTATTGAGCCTGCTTAAGTCTATGACTGGCCTCCACTTTTGGTGAGGCTTGGGTACTAGGAACAGGCGACTGTAAAACCCGAGAGATTTTACATTGTCTACCCTTTCGATAGCGTTCTTTGACAGGAGAGACTGGATACAAGTAGCCAAGGCTTGGTCTTTTTGTTGGGCCTTGTACTCTGACAGAATCAGAGGAAATCTGATCAAGTTTGGCTTTGAACGGAATGGCAGAACGTAGCCATTGGTGATAATGTTTAACACGTTTTGAGAACATTTGTTTGTGAGCCAGTCTCTCCTGAAAGAACGGAGGCGACCTCCTACTGGTGGACTGAGTGAGGCTTTGGAGGAGTCATTGGGGAGGGGGGTTTCCACGCCCCCTTCCTCTATTGTGGGGTCGAAAACGACCCCTGAAGCCTCTGAAGTTGGATTTTCCTCTTCCCGAAGGAAAGGACTGGTTACTGCTTTGAGAGGTATTGCCCCCATAGGGGCGTTTCCTGTAGGAGCCTCTTTTCTTGTGGGGACCACGAAAGGGCTTATTCTGGTAGGGTGGAAAACCCTGAGAATCTTTTGAGGTGCCTTTTTTGAGAAGGAAGTCCTCACCTTCCTTCACTAATTGAGACTCGAACAAGGAGGCGTCCCAAAAGGACGAGTTCCTGAGTTCTTGACGTCTCGTTTCTCCTAATTGAGGATGTAATAGAGTCATCTCGGCTTCGCGCCTAAGCAAGCCGGTATTAGCCATAGAGTATAATTCCCTCTGCAAAATATGGGCTAGAGATTTGCTGAGACAAGTGAGGGCCCTGTGTTGAACAAGTACTGTCTTGTTCCAAAAATCTAAGTAGTCAGCTACTTCCTCATATCCGCGCTTTGCTGCTCTCTCAGGATCGGCACCTTTTTGAATCTGAGATTTAATCTTCTTGACCGTAGACTTGATGCTATGTTGGCATTTTTCCAATGAAGCATTGCAAGAAGACGAGGTCTTGGCAAAAGCAGCGGTGAAGTTGAGGGTAGAGATATTTTGTCTAGCCTGAAGTTCTAGCTCCTTGAGGACTGGAAGGGGAACTCTGGCTACTGGGGGCCCAGAAGGTCTAGGAGTAATACAGATCTTAGCAAAGTCTGTATTCAACTCCTGGATTTTGTCTTGAAAAGTTGGTTGTCCCACCTTGTACCACTTTGAAGTTGAGGGAGGAGGCTTGACATATTTTCCCTCAGATAAGTTGGCAGCCTTAAAGTCATGTTGGAATTTATCAAAGGCGTCCTTGATAACTGAGCTAAGTGGAAGAATAGAGGAGGGACCTCTAGGTCTGAGCTCTTGACGGCCTTTTTCATCATCCAGACCCAACACCGAGGTGGAAGACCTGGGCATAGATTCCCTGGGGTCAGGGAGAGACAAAATACGCCTGAAGGTATCAACTTCCTCAGAGTATTGTGAGGGCATGTCAGACAAAGCTACTGCCCTATAATAAGGGGGGTCTGGATCATGTTGTGGGAGGTCTTGATCAGAAGCAACTCCTGAGGGCTGAGCCCTAGAGGGCTTAGAAGACCTGTGTCTGGCTACAGGGGAGTGGTCCTCCTCTGAGGTAAAAGACACGTATCTAGATCTTGATTTATGTTTGCTCTTGTCAGAGTGCTTTTTGGATCTAGAAGAAGGGATCCGAGGTTCATCGGAATCCTCATTTAGTTGGTCCGAGGCAGAGCTCGGGTCAACTGGCTGCCTATGGCTTTGCTTTTTGTGAGAGTACGAAACCTCTTCGGGATGACCTTCAGAGGGGGCAACGTACTGATCCGAGGAAGGATGAGTAGATACTAAACGGGGAGGAAGAGTTGGACCGTAGTCCACATCCATATCCTCGCTTGGAATGTTAGTACCAGATCTCGGAGGGGGCAAATCCAGAGGGGCAGCAGAAGTACTGGACAAGCCAGGTTTTGAAGCAAGAGTCGAGGGCTGTGCCTCGACTTTCTGTTTTACAGTCAACTCCTCTCGGAGTGACCTAAAAGCTTCCAACATGGATGCCTGAAAGGAACCCATTTGCTGCTGTAAGTGTATATTTAAGGAATCACCGAGTGATTTCTCTAAATTTGACTGGATTTTATTTTGCAAAGCAGTGCCAGGGGTGGGTGGGACGGTTTTTGCTGGCGTTTTCAAAGACAGGGAACTGAAGGCAAGAGGTTGTGGACGGGGGGGTGAGGTAAAAAGGCTATCAGCCGCACACTCGAGGTCTGCATTAGACCCAGTGAAGGAATCCCCGTCGCCTTCACCCAAAAGATCTAGTTCATCTTTGGAACTAGTTGTCGCTTTCTGCTTTTTCAAATACCGTTTCCGGTTTTGGATTTTCTGAAGTTGCTCATCTGTAAAAGACGTGCAAACTTCGCAAGGGGTTTCAAAGGTGACACAGGGGTCATCTCCCTTGCCAGCCTCCCTACAGGTAGGGCAGAAATTATGTGTATCAAAACTAAAGCAGAAATGGCGGCATTTCTGCGCTCTCGGTTTGTCTTTATTTGCTTGATGTGTAGACATTTTGTACGCAATAAAAGACGTAGAAAGAAATAGCCTGAACCGAGGAAAACTCAAAACACGCGACTGCAATAAAAATACTTATCCTGTGGAAATGAAACTTTAACAGAATAAACTATGATATATATTACAAGAAATATGCAAATATTAGCCTCCAACAATAAGTAAAGTCTGAGAAATAAATGAAAATGTCTGTATATTTACAAACTGCTACCAGTCAATCGTGGCCAACGAGAAAGTAGGACGATTGGTCAGAAGGTATCACGTGACGACAACTACCAGTATATCCGGTGGCTAACAAGAACGGTCTTTTTTTCTAAGACGTTGGCCCCGGGTGTGGCAACCCGAGAACAGCATTAAGTCCCACATGGTAAGCTATTGTAGCGTAATAAAATGTAGATTTTCAAAGACCAAATTTTCACATATTATAGGGCAATGACTAAACTTCACAACTGCACAGACTCATAGGTAAGTGGTCAAAATATTTCTGTAAATCAAAATAGGTTTCCAGTGCTCTAAAAACACAATCTGGAATTTTGTGAACACATGCTTGAAGTATTACTTGAAATGGAAAATATCATCCATGATATTTTAAAGTCAATAAACCCACTTTTTTCCCAAATTTAGCATAAAACGTGAACTATTTCATATGTAGGTTTGTTATTCTTTTCACGAAATATCAGACATAGAAATAGTTAAAATATTGAACTTTATAATAACCAGTCCAGCCCCAAATATCTATGGTATTTTCCATTATTTCTGTCAAAAGCAAAACCAAAATAGATTACCAACCAACACATCAATTTAAAATGGAATACAACTAACCACCTATTTGGCAAAAAAAGTATACTGGATGATGTATAGCACTTTGACGCCATGCATTAATTATCACTTATAAAAAGAATCATTTTATTATTTTTCAATATGCATATTATTAAACATAAATAAATCAAAAGTTTTCAGTATGATTATTATAAGATCAGCACTTTGGTTCTTACTTTTTGGGAGACGACTCTACAGCCAATCTGTAGAGATAGATGAGACTAGTGAAGTGTACAGAAAACTGTAATATCACAGTGAGAATGGTGTACACATTGAAGATGTTTTTCAATGGACGAGTCTTGGACAAAGTCTTCAGAGGCTAAAAAATAAAACAGGAAAAATATATAGAAATTGTAAGTTATATAGATGTCCTATGGTATATCAGTAAATGTGATCATGTTGATGTTAATATTGATTGTTTATATACAAGTGGTCAGACTGGATCTGAAAATTGATACCGGCTTCTGGTCCTTTGATGAAACCCATTGAAATCCGGGATTTTGAATGCTTAGACTGATATGGTGAAAATTATCCATGACCATACATGAACCATAACTGAACAGGAAATATGTATTCATCAGATATTTTGAAGTTTATAAATAACACTTACAATGAATATAAAGTAAAAAGGTAACATATTTTCTCAAATTTATGTATGTTCTTTATTGTTTTGACAAAGTATTAACCAGTAGAAGGCCTAATATAATGACACTTTCAATAACTTCACTGATTTCGTCATTTCGTGGTTTCCACTTTACTATTCCTACCTCTAATATATGTAGTATCTGAACACATTAATGTTTATATTGATGTTTATACATAGTATATCTGGACATGCTGAGGTTTACATTGAGGTCTATGTACAGTATATGTTTGAACATGTTCATATTTCATATTGATGACTGTATACAATATACCTGAATGTAGTTTTAAACAATAAATGTAGTACTGTTTTCCTTATGTGGTACTTCAAATAAGGCAAACATTCCCTCCTTTAAAAAAGCTAGAGTAAGAAATCTAAAATTCGCCAGGAATCTAAAATTCGCCACCTCTAAAACCTTAGTTAATTTTATGAAGAAAATGATGTTTTTGTCCAAAAATTGGTATTTTTCAGTTCAAAAAGCCTTAATTTACTATACAGTTAACAAATCTCACCACAATTCATGTATTTTATTAGTATTTTCACATGTGGCGAATTTCAGACATGTGGCAAATTTTAGATTTCTTACTCTACATCTACTCAAGTAACTTCATTACCCTTACCTGTCATCTACTGACAAAGCATTGTGCTAGTAACTTAAATGGACACTAGTACTCGAATATTCTTTTAATCTTTTTCCTAATTTTACACTAAATACAGTAGAACCTCTATTATCCGACCCTCTATTATCCAAATTTTTAAAATATCCGACCTCAAACCCACTCTCTCAACTCCATTCTAACATGTTATTTTAGGCTTTCTATTATCCGACCTTTCTATTATCCGACCTAATTGTTACTCCCCCAAGATGGTCAGATAATAGAGGTTCTACTGTAGTTCACTAATCTAGGCCTTAACAAGTACTTAAGTACACTTATAGCCTTAGCTTTGACCAGGAGATGATAAGAAAATATCGTACTACTAACTCAGTCCAAAGACTGGTTCTAACACCATTTTTCATAAATTTTTATTCGAAACAGTTTATTACTCTATTTTTTAAAAACAAATACTTAAGTAGCCTTACCTTTGACCTGGAGATGAAAAGGAAGCATCCTGCTAGTAGCAGACCCTGCATTGTTGCCTGGGTGTCACTGAACTTCACACCATTCAAATAGAGCACACTCTGGCTGTAGGCTAGTATGAGGGCATTTAGTGCTAGGATTTTAAACATCTGCAGCGTGGTGACCAGAGTACACCGACCCTGCTTGATAATGTGACACACTGCAAAGAACAATTAATGACATAAATTTGGTATTTATTTCAACATTACGGAATTGATATATTGGAAGTGACTTTCACCTTAATTACTAGACTTGAAATGACTTTCATCTTACTTTCCATACTTATTTGTAGAGAGTTGGTAAGTGACCTTACTTTTAATATGTGGTTAAGGAGAGATAGAAACCGAACAATTTATCCAATACAAATGGTTGTGAGGAGCTCAGAATGCATCTTCACCTTACTTACCAAATAGGATTTTCGAGAGCTTAGAAATAACCTTTACCTTACCAAATATGAATATAAACAGCTTAGACTTATTTACCACACATGGTTGTAGAATGTTGGGATTTGGTCTTCACGTTAACCACACACAGTTGAGTCTGGAGGTGGCATTTACCCTTAATTACAACACAAGGTCACCTTACTTATCACACTTGGGTTATAAGGAGTTTAGAGGTGACCTTCACATCACTTCCACGGTTACTGACAGTATGCAGATGACCTTCACCTTATTTATTAGACACCGTTTGGAGAGGACCTTCATCTGGTGGTGAACTACACCATATTTTACTATGCATGGTTTGGGAGATTTTGGAAGTAACCTCAATCTTACTTACCACACATGGTTGTGGAGAGTTTGGATGTGAAGGGACTAGCAATAGAGGCGTCTCCCAGTCTGACCACTTGAGCTTCTTCCTCTATCTCTTTCATCATGTCAGCCATTTTCTTCTGAGCAGGTGTCACGGCAAGGTTGTCACCACGGGCAACAGCTCTATAAATACAAGAAAAAATACAAAGAAAACTAGAGGATCGCTCGCAAAAAAAAAGATAATGTTTTTGCAAAAACAAAGCGTCCCGAAAAGGATATAAAGGTGAGTGCTAAAGTATTAAGAAAATGCTTCGTTTCTAGCCTTATACTGTTGTGGCAACCAAAGTCAGTGCAGTCTGCTCTATCTAGCACGGTTTTCAAGATATAAGCATTTTTGTGTTTTGCAAAAAATTCGAAAATTCAAAATGTCCACTATATTTGGCGAGACAAAAATATTTTGTAAATTGGCATGGCTACTCTGCAGAGATACCCAGCAGGTCAAAAATTTTGTTGAGTTCGCTCCATCTAGCATGGTTTTCGGGATATAAGCATTTTTGTGTTTTGCAAAACCTTTGAAAATTCAAAATGGCCACCATTTTTGGGGAGACAAAAATTTTTGAAAACAAGACCACTGCCGCGGTGTGTATCTCCCGCCGAGCATTCAAGGAGAAGAAATAGCTTTTCCGAGATATTCACAATTTTTCATTTTCGTGTGTGAAAGCTCTTCCGAAAGTAGTTGAATGAGTTATTTGAGAAAAATTGGCTATCTGCAATACTATTAAGATATAATGCACATTTACTCTTTTGAGTAGGTGAGTAATTACCTACGGGTCTGGAACTTCACAGAGTGAAAGCTCTCCCAAAAGTAGATGAATGAGTTATTTGATAAAAATTGGGTATCCGCAATACTTTTAGAGATAATTCGCATTTACTCATTTTGAGTAGGTGAATAATTAGCTATGGGTCTGAAACTTCACCAAGTGAAAGCTCTCCCAAAAGTAGGTGAATGAGTTATTTGAGAAAAATTGGCTAAGTACAATACTTTTAAGAGATAATTCGCATTTACTCATTTTGAGTAGGTGAGTAATTATCTACGGGTCTGAAACTTCACCATGTGAAAGCTCTCCCAAAGGTAGATGAATGAGTTATTTGAGAAAAATTGGCTATCTGCAATACTTTTAGAGATAATTTGCATTTACTCATTTTGAGTAGGTGAGTAATTAGCTATGGGTCTGAAACTTCACCATGTGAAAGCTCTCCCATGAGTAGATGAATGAGTTATTTGATAAAAATTGGGTATCCGCAATACTTTTACAGATAATTAGCATTTACTCATTTTGAGTAAGTGAATAATTAGCTATGGGTCTGAAACTTCACGGAGTGAAAGCTCTCCCAAAAGTAGGTGAATGAGTTATTTGAGAAAAATTGGCTATCTGCAATATTTTCAGAGATAATTCGGATTTACTCATTTTGAGTAGGTGAGTAATTAGCTATGGGTCTGAAACTTCACCATGTGAAAGCTCTTCCAAAAGTAGGTGAATGAGTTATTTGAGAAAAATTGGCTATCTGCAATACTTTTAAGAGATAATTCGCATTTACTCATTTTGAGTAGGTGAGTAATTATCTACGGGTCTGAAACTTCACCATATGAAAGCTCTCCCAAAAGTACATGGATGAGTTATTTGATAAAAATAGCATCAGAGATGCCCGTACCCCACAGCCTAGGGAAATATTTTCAACACCATGAGATACAGAAGCACCGTACCAGTACAAAGTTCAGGATACTTTCAGAGCACTGTCAGTTATATAAAGTTCCAAAAAATGTTTAAATGCAGAAAATAATGTTTAAAAGAAAGATAATGCATGTAAAGATGAAGTATTAAAACAAGTCAATTCAATAACAAGATGACAGCATTAATCAGTAAACTAAAATTCAACATTCTTTATCTACATCTGCATGGCCGAATTATGGTTTAGATGTTTTGAATATTACCATGCATACAGAAGTGGTAATACATTTAATGAACGCTTATGTGTGGTGTTGGAGCAAAATCTGTGACTCACTTGATGAAATTCTATCTCTTAGAATGGGAAGTTATGAAAGTAAAATTCTTAATAAATTCTAATATGAACTAACAGTGCTTAATCTGCATCAAAAGACAGACCCAAAGGTGCAACAAGATTTTAAAGGTCAAGGTCACTACGACAAGGTCAAATTAAGGTCACACCATGATAATACACACCTATGGCCCCTGACCAATGTCCTTACCAAGTATCAACTTCCTACACCTTACGGTTTCCGAGATATAGCCCGGACAAGATTTTATAGGTCAAGGTCACTATGGCAAAGTCAAAGGTCAAATCAAGGTCAGATCATGACGTTGCACAACTACACCCCCTAACCAATGTCTCTACTAAGTATCAACTTCCTACACCTTACGGTTTCTGAGATATAGCCTGGACAAGATTTTATAAGTCAAGGTCACTACGGCAAGGTCAAATCCTGATCAGACCATGACGTTGCACACCTACACCCCCTAACCAATGTCCCTGCCAAATATCAACTTCCTACACCTTACAGTTTCCGAGATATAGCCCGGACAAGATTTTATAGGTCAAGGTCACTACAGCAAGGTCAAAGGTCAAATCAAGGTCACACCATGACGTTGCACACCTACACCCCCTAACCAATGTCCCTACCAAGTATCAACTTCCTACACCTTACAGTTTCTGAGATATAGCCCGAACAAGACTTTATAGGTCAAGGTCACTACGGCAAGGTCAAAGGTCAAATCAAGGTCACACCATGACGTTGCACAACTACACCCCTTAACCAATATCCCTACCAAGTATCAACTTCCTACACCTTACAGTTTCCGAGATATAGCCCGGACAAGATTTTATAGGTCAAGGTCACTACGGCAAGGACAAAGGTCAAATCAAGGTCAGACCATGATGTTGCGCAACTACACCCCCTAACCAATGTCTCTACCAAGTATCAACTTCCTACACCTTATGGATTCTGAGATATAGCCCAGACAAGATTTTCAAACTCAAGGTCACTACGACAAGGTCAAAGGTCAAATCAAGGTCAGACCATGACATTGCACAACTACACCCCCTAACCAATGTCCCTACCAAATATCAACTTCCTACACCTTACAGTTTCTGAGATATAGCCCAGGACAAGATTTTATAGGTCAAGGTCCCTACGGCAAGGTCAAATGTCAAATTAAGGTCACTCCATGACGTTGCACACCTACACCCCCTAACCAATATCCCTACCAAGTATCAACTTCCTACACCTTACAGTTTCCGAGATATAGCCCGGACAAGATTTTATAGGTCAAGGTCACTACGGAAAGGTCAAATCAAGGTCACATCATGATGTTGCACAACTACACCCCCTAACCAATGTCCCTACCAAGTATCAACTTCCTACACCTTACGGTTTCCGAGATATAGCCCGGACAAGAGTTTCAAACTCAAGGTCACTAAGGCAAGGTCAAAGGTCAAATCAAGGTCAGACCATGACGTTGCACACCTACACCCCCTAACCAATGTCCCTACCAAGTATCAACTTCCTACACCTTACGGTTTCTGAGATACAGCCCGGACAAACTTTTTCCCGCCCGACAGGACGCCCGCCCGCCCACCTGCCCGCCCGCCTGCCCATCCGGACACCATGGGTGAAAACAATACCCCGACAGCCCTTAAGCCCAAAATTGGCATGGCTACTCTGCAGAGATACCCTGCGGGTCAAAAATTTCGTCTGTAGGTAAAAAATTTCGTCGAAATCGCTCGGTTTTCGAGATATGAGCATTTTTATGTTTTGCAATTTTTGCGAAAAATTCGAAAATTCAAATTGGCCACCATTTTTGGCAAGACAAAATTTTTTTTGAAAATAGGCATGGCTACCCTGCAGAGATACCCTGCGGGTCAAAAATTTCGTCGAAATCGCTCTATCTAGTACGGTTTTCGAGATATAAGCATTTTTATGTTTTGCAATTTTTGCAAAAAATTCGAAAATTCAAAATGGCCGCCATTTTTGGCGAGACAAAATTTTTTGAAAATTGGAATAACTACTCTGCAGAGATACCCTGTGGGTCAAAAATTTCGTCGAAATCACTCTATCTAGCACGGTTTTCGAGATATCAGCATTTTTGTGTTTTCCTTATTTGGAAAATTCATAATGATTAACTAATTAATTACTGGGCCATTTCTTAACCAATCAATGCCAAAATCTAATGATTTCCAGATTTTAATAGAATGAATGTATTTGCCAAGTTTCAGGTGAATTGATAAAATTCCTTTCAAGTTATCATCCGGACAAGCTTCCCCATCGAAAAAAAAGACATTTTTGGTCATGTGACCTCTCTGATTGGTTGAAATGTCACTGCTGTATATTCAAAAAAATTCCCCAAGGCTACTGCCTAAATCTGCCAAATTTGAAAAGAATCGGTTACAGAGTTATAAGGAAAACAAAATGGGGAGCCGCCGGAGCCTGAAGGTCTCCCATACACAAACAAGCGTCCCTTGTGGGACGCTTAATTCTATGGCAGCCAACTTGTTTTTCAAACAATGATAAATTTATTTGCAGGCAAGCTTTTTAGCAACAACTATTGGAAAAAAACTCCTGATGTAGCATTTGGTGGATAGCATATGTCTACCTTAATATACATTATTGTTAGTCAATAATGACCAAGAAAAGGCCTTGATGACCAACAGCTCTAAGAATTCAAACAATAGATAGAGGCACATATGAAATACAATGACTTATAAGTATACCTTCGAAAAACATCCATAAATAATAATTGCAATAAATCAAATGACAATGTATGTGAGGCTATCACAGATTTCATGCAAGCACTTCCAGAAGACAATTGGCAGACCGCAATTTAATGTCTTTTAAGACTCACCTGGCTTTAGCTGCTCGTCCAATGTGTTTCCCTTTGGAAGATGGGGCTTTGAGTTGACGTGTGGCATCTCCAGACACCTGCTGATTTGGTGTGGAATTTTCAGCTGAATTGGTCTGAAAAACCAGAACTTCTTTTGCTGAATTTTTTAAGTTATATCCAGAGATTTAATTTTCAAACTCCAGTGGTGCATGACACAATGAAACAGTACCACAGCACTGCCACTTGTGAAAGTCAATACACTGTATCACAAGAAGTGACAGCCTGTAATTTGATGTCAAACTTGCTAACCCCTGGGGATCTGGGGACCTCAGCAAGAGTCACTCCTATTGTCTGATTAGTCTTTAATGTCACTTTAACACATCAGAGTGATGGAGGCTAAGATAGCAATTTGTTAAGTTTCTGAACTGAAAACCACCAGGGAATGGAAAGTAATTACCAACTTTCTTAATTTTGCTCTGGGCTGGGATTACAATTCATGAACACTAAGGTGAGAGCCAAGCGATAAAATACCAAACTGGTCCATCACTCAAGAACTGCGTTATCTGAATCATTACAATTAGTCATTTTTATACACTCACTAAGAGGAGAAGATCTGGCTACTGTCATTTAAGATAAAAGGTTTCCAGATCAATTAGTATTGACATTTTCCTTTCAGGTTATAAAATACATCACCTTAGAACCAAACTCACACTTAAACTGCAAATATTTATGTTATTTTACTTCATGAAAAAAAAAACTTATAATCATCATAACTTTCATAAAGCATAATGATAACGCTTTAAAATATCCTATTATATTATGAAATATATTATTTAAGCTGTAAATGAATACTTTTAATGTTTATTAGTTATAAATATCTGAACTTTAACAAAATTATTCCCAAGCTTCATGGAAAATATATTGAAATCTGAGACTTTCAATGTTTGAACATAGTTTCAATATTGATTGACTAACACTAGTAAAAATGGAGAGTCTAAACTTACTTCTTCTTGTTTCTTTTTATGCTTTTCTGGAAGTCTTTCTGGTGCATTAGCCAGCAAAGCCACCCCTTAAAAATACAAAAAAATAAATAAAAAAAAAAAAATATTTTGTTCCACAATGAGATTTTTTGAAAATTTCAAAAATATATTAAGGTTAAAAAGATCTGTTCAAAATCAGATAATATGTCACAGAATGAATAGCAATACCAAAAATACTGCTCCTGAAAGTGAGTGGGCAGTTAGAAGTGACGATGAATAATTAATCAAAGAACCTAGTATGTAATAGAACCTCAATGATGATGATAAATGGTCATCCTTGAGCCTCTGTGTTTCAGTTCAGGATATGTCAGTTACTTCAGAGCTGGGCTGTACTTGTGCAGTTGGATGGGTTAAATAGCTCTTTAAGTACCGTAGTATATGGAGATATTGGGCTTAGTATAAATACACAATAATAATACATGTAATAATAACAATAGAAACCTTATGTTAAGAAATATTAACTAAAATGAATGCTTCAAAGACAAGACCTATCCATGTGTGTATTTTTCAAATTTTCTATATCTTCTATATCTAGTGCAAGGTCCTTCCTTAGTGTAATTATGATTGTCTGGGAACATTTCCCAGTGAGAGTGTAAAATCCAGACTGTTACAAAAGTTGGGGTTTTAAACCCCTTTCAACAGCTGGCAAGCTTGTGAAAATACTCAAGAAATCTATAACAAGGCCAAAAGGGGTTTTGGTCTATTAGCGTGAGCTGTTAACAGCCCCAAAAAAGTGGTCTCTAGAAACATGACACTTCGCTAGAGCTCGCGCTTAAAAAGATTTCCCATTTTGCTGACATGGTATATACTGCATAATGACTGTCTTTACCCCTTTGTATTACCTTTTTTCATAATTCTTTAACAACGGGTATTTAAAAATAACACTTTCTATCGCATATATCTTTGCCAACAACCAAGTCATACCAGTGAACTTTAAATCTCACTTTTTCCAGAATTCTACTTAAGACTAAATGAATAAAGATAATTTGAGCTATTTTAAGAAGTTTAAAGTAGTTTTATTGGAAAATTTTGAAAGCAGGAAACCTTCAATCAAAAGATAACTTTCCTAAAGCCCTAATTGGCCTTAGACTCAAAAAAAAAATTATCTCAATAACTTTTTTGCACAGATAAATCACAAGGATATACAAAGCTTTAGTGATATCACCAGCTTGCCACTCAAAAGAATAACAGACTAACCGACATGTGCATGTTTTAAGGCACCCACATCATTTGTGCCATCTCCACACATCAATGTAACAAAACCCAGTTCTTTGAGAGACAGAATCACAAACTCTTTCTGTTTTGGAGCCACTCTGGCGTGAACTTTGATGTGAGGAAGAAGTCTGTTAAAGAATTTTCGATTGGCTGAGACTAGGTAGGTAAGACCCTGCAAATAAAGTATTAAATACACTTTTATATAACCAAAGCTTCAAGATAATACAGAACAAGATAAATAGATCAATAAAAATATAGTATATGAATGAAACAATGTGAGTGGAATTTTTTAAAAATTTTTTTAGTTTTTTATTATTTCATATATTTGTAATAATAAAAGTGGAACCTTGGTTTAATTGCTAAAAGTAATATTTGTCAGACAGAACCAGAAAATGTAACAAATTTTATTGTAATTTAACTTTTTGTAAGTTAAATACTTACCTTATCCTCACAAATGCTTACTTGGTTTTGTGGAGGCAAAACGCGGCGACCAACAAGAATATTTAAAAATTATTCTTGTTCGAGAGGTGAACCCCGTAGTTAGTGATAGGTGCGCATGCGCACAACACATTGTCGGTTGGACTTGTCGAGAGATCCTCATTTAATTTTTGGTCCCCTATGAAAACAAACTTGTGAGGGGAGGAAGGGTGGGTCTGTCCTTGTGAGGATAAGGTAAGTATTTAACTTACAAAAAGTTAAATTACAATAAAATTTGTTACATTTTATTGCGTAAAATAGCCTTACCTTATCCTCACAAATGCTTGATTCCAACCATAACAGGAGGAGGGGTTTGTTTTGCAACCTCCCTGTTAATAGATTATGGGGTTCACCATGAAAGCATTTGATGGAGAGGATAAGATAAGCTTAAGTATGCTACAACAGAATTTTCCATTACTGTAAAATATCTGTAAAGATAAGTAATGATAGGTAATCTCATGAATATTCATGATGTACTGTTGTAGTTGACACTTGTCCCATGTAGCATAAAGTTGTGCTATATCTAAACCATCACCCATAACTGTGTGGTGGGGAATGGCTTCCTGGGTCCCTCGAGCTGGGAGCTGTCATCCAGCAAGAAGGCACCCCAAGCTGGCTTCTGTGATTACAAAATACAGTCATGAGGCCATCTGCCACAGAAGAAGACATATGTCCATACAAGATACTGGTATGGAAGGAAGAGTAAAGTATGTAAGCCATATGAAATACTCAAGAACATACTCAAAGCAATCACATGCTGAGCAGAAACCACTGGGCCTAACTGTAATCTGTTTGGTCTGTGGACTGCCAAGACACAGCTTAAAAGGTAGAAAAAGTGTTGTGGCTCTTCCAATGGCAGGAGCCTAAAATCTGCTCTAGGGACACCCATCCTTGAATACTAAAGAAGCAGACATGGACCTAACATTATGGGCTTTAACCTGTAGGTCCTGTGTATCAAAATTGGATGACTGATAGCCAATAAGACAGTCTCTCTGATCCAAGAAGAGATAGCATCTCATGAAATCTCTGTGAAAGCCTTCCTTAAAGGATATAAACAGAGATTCTTTCCCTTCCTTAAAGCACTAGTTCTGTCTAGATAGTATCTAAGTGCTCTAACAGGGCATGAAGTCATATCCTCAGTCAAGTCTGAGCCCAAAAAAGGTTTAAGAGCTAGAATGACCACTGGTTAGAGCAAATCTGGGCAGTCAGAAGCCAACTGATCCTTTGCTAAGAAGGCAGGAGAAGGAGAAATAGTGATCTCCTTCCAGTGAGGTTTTGTGTCTGAGGGAAGAATATGTCCAAGCATGCACCTCCCCCCTCCTTTTGCAAGATGCCAAAGTCATCAGGAAAACAGTCTTGAAAGCCAAAATCTTACGACTGGCAACCTTCAAAGGTCAAAAGTCAAAGACAAAAGAACCAAAGATAGGTCTCAAGAGGGAATACCCCTATTTGCAATGGGTTTGTCCCTGTGAAAGCTTACAAGAAGTCTATTCAAGTGTAAACTCTTGCTCCCTTCCTGGCCAACATATCCCTAAGATTAGCTATTGCAGTTCTATAGCCAGCAATTGTGGCAGGATTCATCCTTTAGAGGCTCAAAAGGGGCCTTAGTCAAAGCCATGAGGACTAAAGACAGATCCCAGGCTTATCCCAATAAAAGCTCGCAATAAGTCTGTTCAGATTCAAACATTTGCTAACCTCCTGGCCAAAATGATCAGCTATGGCAGCCCTATAGCCAGCAGTAGTGGCAGGCTTCAGATTTTAATAGCAAATAAGTGATTCAAAATTCTGCTGAGATAGTAGGCTCTGAGCTGACCACCTATTCTGTTGGCACCAGAGTTCAAAAAATGGACCACCTTAACTCAGATTCTTCTAGATGAGGGTCTTTGAGGTGTCTTAATTCTATCTGCCACCTGCTCAGAGAATGATTCAAGTGATTCTGAGGTATCTAGGTGCCAAAACATGCAGAATTAGATACATGAGATTCTGATGGAACTTCTCACTGAATGGTTGCTTTAACTGATGAGGCCAGTGAGATAGAAGTAATGGAGGTTTGGTTGACAGATTCACTAGATCCCAAAACCAAAGCATTCTGGGCTACCCTGGTGCAACTACTATCATCTTGCACCTGTAGGTGTTCATTCCCTGTATCACTTTTGGTATGAGTGCTACAGGACAAAAGGCATAGCCGTCCAGACCCTCCCAGGAGATGTTCAATGCATCTATGTTCATAGCATTTGCATCTGGGACTGGTGAGACATAGATTGGTAGTTTGTGATCCAATTTGGTGGCAAACATGTCCACCATTGGTGTGTACTAGACTAAGCCAAATTAGACTGAATATTTGAGAATGAAGAGACCATTCTGTCTGAATTATTTTGTCTTCCCTGGAGAGACTGTCGACATTGAGGCAACCCTGAATGTGTCTGGCTCTTATGAGTATGTTTCGAGGATTGCAGTAGGCCAAGATGCGCCAAACCAGACACCTGTCCCAAGAGTGTGTTCCCTCTTGTTTGCTCAAATAACTGACTACAGTAGCATTGTGAGTTGCTATCAGAACCCTTTTGTCTAGAATTTGTTTTGAAAGCTCTTTTAAGGCCAGAAACACTGCCTTTAACTCAAGGACATTGATATGAAGCAATTTTCTTGATCTGTCCAATTGCCACTGACTGTCATGTTTTCTAAATGAGCTCGGCAACCTTGATTTGATGCATTTGTGAAAATAAGGGTATTGAGTTCCTGTGGATGAAAAGGATAACCCATTTTTTAGATTTTTTGTATCTTTCCACCACTGAAGATGACTTTTCAGAAAGTTTGAAACAGGAATCTTCAGGTCTAGTGACTGGGGATACTGCCAGTTTGTTTTTAGGTACCACTGGAAAGGGCACATACGTAACCGACCCATTGGTATTGTCTTTTCTAGGGATGCTACTACACCTATCAGGGACATAAGCAACCTTGGGGTTGTTTGTGATGCGATCTCCATGTCCTGAACAGATTTTTCTAGAATTTTCAACTTATTTCGGTTGGAAAGACTTTTCCCTGTATCAAGTCAAATTTTTAACCCAGAAAGTCGATTTTTTGTGTAGGTTCGATCTCTGATTTTTCGAAGTTTATCACAAAGCCGAGTTCTTGAATCTCATGGATGAGTTCTTTTGTGTGGAGCTGACACTGGTGTCTGGTATTTGCTCTTAACAACCAGTCGTCCAGGTATTGGTGAACTCGAGTTCCGCGAGACTGAAGAACGAGCCTCTTTTACAATCCGCATGAACTATAGCGGTGCAGTCACCAACCGCAATGGCAGTGCTTTGAACTGATACGTTTGCTTGTCTACATGGAAACATAGCCAATGTTGAGAATCTGGGTGTATGGGCACGTGAAAGAATGCATCTTTCAGGTCTATCGAAACTAGCCATTCTCCTTTTATGACCGAGTTTCCGAATATCACTGCTGTCCCCATTTAAAATTTGGAACTAGCAGGCATTTGTCCCGGACACTGAGATCTATCACAGGGCGCCATTTATTGCCGGGTTCTGGTACAAGAAATAATCTGCTGTAAAACCTGGAGTTGTGCAATCCTTGAGGTAGTAAAGTGCCTTTTTGAAACATTTGCGACACTCTTAGGTAGCCATGTTTTTCCTGTCTGTAACCGCTTTAAATTATGGGATGTACAGACATGGGTGGATTCGACTGGAATATTATTCGATAACCTTCTCAAGATTTGCACAACCCTTGTATTTGGTACGGAGATCTGTTGAAACTGGTCAATAACCTTTTGTGACCGAGTTCCTTTATAAAATTTGTCCAAAGATATTGTGGGATTAATGCAAAGAAAATGCCAGGAATGGTCATCCATCCACGGACTAACCTTGCCCAATGCTGTTTAACTTCCTTGAATAGAGAAGAACTCCTGGTCCAGTCTATCCGTACTGTACACTTATAAAGCACATAGCACATCAACGATCTATGTCTTGATAAACAAACAATATTTTCATCCATAAGAAGCACCATTGTGTCAGATATGATAGAAGTAACAATTTTACTGAGAAAATCCAGCGACTTGTAGTCATTTACAGAATAAATTGTGTGTAAATGAACATAGTAAATGTAACACAATATTATCAGCAACATGGCGGATTGTTTTCCTGTCTGTAGCACCTGCAGTAGAGCTACATGAAAGGGGAGACTTGATTGGAGGGCTACATAGTACCCATTCAAAAACTGCACAACTCTGAGATGGCAATAATATTTCCACTTAAACCAGCAATTTATAGTTATTTCTTCTACTACACCAGAATCCCCTATTTCATTGAGAATATTGGTGGGAAAGCATATGTATTATCTTCTCTATAATGAAGTAATAAATGGTCCACCAGCCAGTTGTAGAATAAAGACAAGGCAATGGAGGAAATTAACCATCTTGATGCCTGGTTTGTAGGTTGAAAGCAACGTTGATAAACTTCTGAAGCAGATCTTGTAGGACTGACTGTTCTTCAGGCTACAGGAAATCAGCTAACTGCTGGTATGGTAGAGTACTATTGAATGGTTACTGCTGCATTCATTCATAAAAATCCACCAGGACTTCATGAGAGGGATTTGCTATTGGATGATCTGAAGTATATTTTTGGATTCGAGATGAAGGGTCATCTTCTGTGTGTCTACCAAGTAGACAGGCTACTAGCTTTCTGGAGGTTTAATTAATAACCCCAGAAACGAGTTTTAATCTGCCCAGCTATCAAATCTCAACATCATCTGGTGTTGCAAAAGCAAACTCTAGTAGATCTTCTACTGCTAGCTGTTTTTCGGTCGCAGGAGACCTCTTAACGCCATCTTCAGGAAAAAGTGGCTAGTTGAAAGACTTCTGATGTCCTGTAACAGATCCTCTACCAAAAGCTGTTTTACAGCCAAGGGGGATCTAAGAATGCTGTCATGGATTACTCAACCTTCAGCATGAAATATTGTACTTCAGATCTGTAGAATCGGAAGTTTAAAACTCCTTTCTTCTTAGCACGAACTCTATGAATTCTAAAAGAACGCATCTGCCGACTTGGAAACGGGCAGAGTAGAAAAAGCTTCACGTGTTGCCTCCTCGACGACCAAAAATTGAATGAGGATCTCTCGACAAGTCCAACCGACAATGTGTTGTGCGCATGCACACCTATCACTAACTACGGGGTTCACCTCTCGAACAAGAATAATTTTTAAATATTCTTGTTGGTCGCCGCGTTTTGCCTCCACAAAACCAAGTAAGCATTTGTGAGGATAAGGTAAGGCTATTTTACGCAATAAAATAGACATTTCAACTTAATCACTTAATAAATCTCATAATCACTAATAATCTCTGAGAAAAATCTGTTAATACTTCAGAACTGACCAAGGGCAGGTGCATTAGACTCTATGAAAAAAGTGAACTACAGTAAAAATGAAATCAGTAAAATTTAATTTATTGCTGTAGACACCACACAAGTGTAGTTCTACCCAAAGAGAAAAAATAATTTTAAAATTTGGTAGATTGAAACCTGATCAGGTCTGGTTAATATCATAAATCAAGTTGAGTCAGTAGTGGGTGAATATAGTTGTTTTGCTGAACCATACGTCATAATATCACACTCTGCTCAACTCTTTAAAACAAGAATGTACTAAACTTAATATATCATTAAAATGTGGGTCTTATACATTTGACATTATATAAAGTAAAACTTATACAAAAAAACAACAACAAATTTGACCTCTATTTGGCAATTTAGAAATTCAGAGAACTGACCTCTCCTGTAACACAGAGGTCATTTCCTGCTACCAGTTCCTTGTGACCTTGACTTGGTACCATGGGAATGATCACCTTGTCATCGATGGACTGCCAGTGCCAGTGTGGATCTGCAGATAAGCACGGAATTTTGAACTTGTTAGACTGTGTTGCAAAGGACCAGGGCCTATGTCCATAAAGAGTTCTTAAGTATGACTTACTTACACATCAGTAGTTGGACCGGTTCCGAAAATTAAATCCGGTTTCCGGGGCTTTTAAACCGAACAAAATCTGGGATTTTGAATGCTTGTAATGATATAGTGAAAATTTACGGCGAGTGTACCTGAGCAATATTATAAAGAGGAAATATGTATTCCTGAGATATTTTGAAGTTTATAAACTTCATTTACCATGAGTATAAAGTGAAAATGTAGGATGTTTCCTCAAATTTATATGTTCTTTATTCTTCTGACTAAGTATTAACCAGTAGAAAGCCAAATATAATGACCTTTTCAATACCCGGTAATTAAATATTCTTTGCGGATTTCTACGTAAATGAAAAGAAATGTGGTATGCCGGTTTCCTGTTCACACCACCAGTACACATCTATGTAGCTTCCGATATCGGAGGGTCGATTTGCAATTTTTGTCACCAACCATCCAATTTTCTACAAAATACACTGTGATTTTTTTCTTGTCATCCATTTTTTTTTTCACTGCTAAAAATTCTCTGCTGCAAATTAAATGTCGAGTGTCGCACATAACTTAGAACTCGGGAGACATGTAAACAACCATACATAAATGAGAAGGTTGGAAAAAATCCGTGTCAAATCTGATGTCTGATGTCATGCGCAGCATACAGGAGTTATTTGAGATATTGTCTCAGCTAAAAACAAGTTTCAAATTTTTGCATTGACAAACAGGTTGTCACTGTGACCAAGCTCATATCAGTATTTATGTATTATAAGTCACATTAAAATCTACAACACCTATTTCAATAAAAAAAATAAAATTTGGGCAATGAATATTTTCATTTGCGTGTCACTAATTCAGATAATATTTTGCATTGCCAGGATACCAAACATCTAACATCAACTCATGCCTCAGTTCCCGTTTGTACCTGGTTAATTTCTAACTCGGCTGTTACTAGAAAACAGGCAGGAAACCTGATAAATCATGTGATATATGTCTAATGTGAAAAGATAAATTATATGACCAAAACAATCACCAAAATGATCCATTCCCAATTGCTATGACTCATTAGTATAACTCACAAATGTAATCCACAGGTCAGTATTCACAATGATTTTTAATCTTGATATCCGTCTTTTTTATAGAATTTTTATATGAATTGCAGCTTATCTTGGAAAAAAATTTAGGAATAAGAATTTTTTATTCACTAAAGTTTTATTCTTAGAATCACTCTTATTCTTATTGTTCTATGGAAAGATTTTTATTCTAAGAATAAGAAAGTTCTTAGATTAGAATTTTTCATTGACTTCAGTGTAATTCTAATAAAAAATTCGAAGAATCTTTGTGAATACAGACCCTGCTCACCCTTGTGCAGTAATCCCAGGACTACTATGATTAATCCTCTATTTATGATGGTTTGGCTCTAGTTTCATAGAAAAGTCTTCAATACAAGTTATACCTTTAAGATAAGTCACAGCACCCTTAAGGTAAATCATAACTCTCTGGTGCCTGAAAAAGATTTGTTGTGATTACAGAGGACAGAAAAAGCTCACAATCTTTCATATTTTTAAACATGTTTAAATTAAGGAACTAGAGTCCATGACCATTACAACTATATTCCAGCCTTTGCAACTGAAAAGATAAGTCACATGACTGATTATGCTAAAATCTACATTATCGTGGCAGTCAGAGACAAATTCACCAGTGTTGAACAAGGTATTCCTGTATACTCATTTTGCTCTTTTCAAAAATTCTCAAAATATGACTTTAAAAAAAAAAAGAGTTATAAAAAGTTAAAAGAATATAGCATTAAATTTAATTTTTACCTCTTGCATTGGGCCCGGTGAGTATCAGTGTGTTGCAGTGTTTCCGGGTGATTCTGAGTTCCTTAGCAACGTGACAGGCTGTCAGTGGGTTGTCTCCAGTTATCATCACAACCTGAAGCAGGCACAAAACTCAAACGTCAAAGTTGGGGTTTTACGTCCCGTTCAACAGCCACTGTACAAAACACACTCAGATCAAGCACATTTTATCATAAACCCCCTCACAGCCTAGTGTATGCAGGATCTTTTTTCTATATGGTGTTTATTATAGGAATAAAAGACCTATTCGAGTGCTTTATGATGGTTTTAAACTATCGATCGGCTGAATATTAAAGCCACGAAGGGCTGAGTGCTTTAATACAGCAGATCGATAGTTGAAAACCATCATGAAGCATGAGAATTTGTCTTTTATTCCTATTCTAAATGGTTACATTGATATTTTGTTCAAAATAAGGAGTAAATCTTACGCAAAAATCAAAACAAATCCAATTCCATGTTGGCTGTTCCATTAACTGAACATGCATAGTGATTGATGTGCAAACAGCCTTTTGGTTAAAATATTGTTAGAAAATCCCCCACACAATTCATAAATATTAATGAGTAGTCGATCTTTAAATGAAATATTGATAAAAATCCCCACTGAATCATTTGATTTCATATTTGCTGCATATAATTTATGTTTTATTTTACCGCGAGTTGTTTACATTTGTACGCGAAGGGACTATGCAAGCAGAATTCAACAGCGTTGTTTTATTTACCGTTCTATATTTGCGATTCCAGCATTGCGCAAAAGACGTGTCCAAGGTCACTGCGCAGCGTACCATTTTAGAATATACATTACTGAAGGTTTTCACTCCAACAAGTAGCAATGCTGAGGTCAATTCTGGCTGTTGGAAGGGAAGGTAAATTTGTAAAACCTTAACTTTGACCTTTTAACAATAGAGTAAGAAATCTAAAATTCGCCACATATCTGAAATTCGCCACATGTGGAAATACTAATAAAATAAATGAATTGAGGTGAGATTTGTTGAATGTATGGTAAATTAAGGCTTTTTGGACTGAAAAATGCCAATTTTCAGACAAAATATCATTTTCTTCATAAAATTAACTAAGGTTTTAGAGGTGGCGAATTTTAGATTCCTGGCGAATTTTAGATTTCTTACTCTAACAGTTTTGAAAATGCTTTGGTGTTTGTTACATATTCATCACATACATGCATGAAAAAGTATTGTGAGATCACAATGATGGTATTTTATACAGGGAACTTCAGTAAATATTGGCAATCAGTGTGACTCTAGTATAAAACTTTAATGTGGAAATAAATGCTACATAATACAATATTACATGTACAACTTCAACTCTAGCTGTGTATCAATATTACATGGGGAAAGAAATGTATCCTCTTAAGATAATAAATAAGAAAAAAAATTAGATAACTTTGTTCTTTAAACTTGTTATTTTTTATAATTCATTAGTAATTATGTTTTTAATCTATTAAATTATTTGCTTGTTACACAATAAGAAACAGAGAAAAAAATACACATATAATAAATGTTTAATTTACTTAAAACTCTCCTAAAAGCAGGGATGGGTTGTTACCAAAATGTGTACATCGGGAATTATGGTTTGGATGTTTTGAATATTACCCATACATATAGATGTAGCAATACATGCTTTTATGTGGAATTGGGGCAAAACCTGTGGCTCACTTGATGCAATACCATCTGTTACAATGGGAAGCTGCAAAAGTAAAACAGTTAATGACTTCTAATATAACTTTAACAGTGCTTAATCTACACAAAAAGACACCGACTGTGCTGACATGCAGTACCGAGACTCCGGGCCTACCGACCCATCCTTACCTAAAAGTACTGCAAGTAGGCATTTCACATAGAGAATACCTTTGTACTTTTCGTAGTTTGTACATTTGTGGCAACTCACATGGTGTGACGCATGCTGTATTTCTTGCACCACTGCTTTGGAGTCACGTTTAAGTGGACAGGAAATGATAACAAACCCAGCAAAAGTTAGCTGACACTCACAGTCATCCCGACTCAGATCTCGCACCTGTGAATGAAAATGACACCCTGTCAATATACTGTCAATCAAAATAAGTCACAATCAAAATAACCATCAATCAACAAAGTTGCAAAAGTAACAAGCATTCTGACGCATGCATTTATCTCCCGCCATATAAATTAGATGTACTAAAGATAACATATTTTAACAAGGTGCTGTAAATGCAATACTTTTCAAGTTATAATTGATTTAGTGCATGATTTCATGAATTTTAATGCATTAAAAATTATTTAAAAAATTCATTAAAAAAATTTAGCATGTGAAAGCTCTCCAAAATGTAGGTGAATGAGTTATTTGAGAAATATTGGCTATCTGCAATACTTTTAGTGATAATAGGCAGTTACTCATTTTGAGTAGGTGAGTAATTAGCTACGGATCTGAAAATTCACTAATTGAAAGCTCTCCAAAATGTATGTGAATGAGTTATTTCAGAAATACTGGCTATCTGCAATACTTGTAGCGATAATTCGCATTTACTCATTTTGAGTAGGTGAATAATTAAGTACGGGTGTGAAACTTCACCAAGTGAAAGCTCTCCCAAAAGTAGGTGAATGAGTTATTTGAGAAAAATTGGCTATCTGCAATACTTTTACAGATAATTCGCATTTACTCATTTTGATTAGGTGAGTAATTAGCTACGGGTCTGGAACTTCACCATGTGAAAGCTCTCCCAAAAGTAGATGAATGAGTAATTTGATAAAAATTGGATACCCGCAATACTTTTAGAGAAAATTAGTATTTACTCATTTTGAGGAGGTGAATAATTAGCTACGGCTCTGAAAATTCACCAAGTGAAAGCTCTCCCAAAAGTAGGTGAATGAGTTATTTGATAAAAATTGGCTATCTGCAATACTTTTAGAGATAATTCACATTTACTCATTTTCAGTAGGTGAGTAATTAGCTACGGGTCTGGAACTTCACCATGTGAAAGCCCTCCCAAAAGTAGATGAATGAGTTATTTGATAAAAATTGGATATCCGCAATACTTTTAGAGATAATTCACATTTACTCATTTTGAGTAGGTGAATAATTAGCTACGGGTCTGAAACCTCACCAAGTAAAAGCTCTCCCAAAAGTAGGTGAATGAGTTATTTGAGACAAATTGGATATCTGCAATACTTTTAGAGATAATTCACATTTACTCATTTTGAGTAGGTGAGTAATTAGCTACGGGTCTGGAACTTCACCATGTGAAAGCTCTCCCAAAAGTAGATGAACGAGTAATTTGATAAAAATTGGATATCCACAATACTTTTAGAGATAATTAGCATTTACTCATTTTGAGTAGGTGAATAATTAGCTACGGGTCTGAAACTTCACCAAGTGAAAGCTCTTCCAAAAGTAGGTGAATGAGTTATTTAAGAAAAATTGGATATCCCAAATACTTTTAGGGATAATTCACATTTACTCATTTTGAGTAGGTGAGTAATTAGCTACGGGTCTGGAACTTCACCATGTGAAAGCCCTCCCAAAAGTAGATGAATGAGTTATTTGATAAAAATTGGATATCCGCAATACTTTTAGAGATAATTCACATTTACTCATTTTGAGTAGGTGAATAATTAGCTACGGGTCTGAAACCTCACCAAGTAAAAGCTCTCCCAAAAGTAGGTGAATGAATTATTTGAGAAAAATTGGATATCTGCAATACTTTTACAGATAATTCACATTTACTCATTTTGAGTAGGTGAGTAATTAGCTACGGGTCTGGAACTTCACCATGTGAAAGCTCTCCCAAAAGTAGATGAACGAGTAATTTGATAAAAATTGGATATCCACTATACTTTTAGAGATAATTAGCATTTACTCATTTTGAGTAGGTGAATAATTAGCTACGGGTCTGAAACTTCACCAAGTGAAAGCTCTCCCAAAAGTAGGTGAATGAGTTATTTAAGAAAAATTGGATATCCCCAATACTTTTACGGATAATTCACATTTACTCATTTTGAGTAGGTGAGTAATTAGCTACGGGTCTGGAACTTCACCATGTGAAAGCCCTCCCAAAAGTAGATGAATGAATTATTTGATAAAAATTGGATATCCGCAATACTTTTAGAGATAATTCACATTTACTCATTTTGAGTAGGTGAATAATTAGCTACGGGTCTGAAACCTCACCAAGTAAAAGCTCTCCCAAAAGTAGGTGAATGAGTTATTTGAGAAAAATTGGATATCTGCAATACTTTTACAGATAATTCACATTTACTCATTTTGAGTAGGCGAGTAATTAGCTACGGGTCTGAAACTTCACCAAGTGAAAGCTCTTCCAAAAGTAGGTGAATGAGTTATTTAAGAAAAATTGGATATCCCAAATACTTTTAGGGATAATTCACATTTACTCATTTTGAGTAGGTGAGTAAATAGCTACGGGTCTGGAACTTCACTATGTGAAAGCTCTCCCAAAAGTAGATGAATGACTTATTTGATAAAAATTGGATATCCGCAATACTTTTAGAGATAATTATCATTTACTCATTTTGAGTAGGTGAATAATTAGCTACGGGTCTGAAAGTTCACCATGTGAAAGCTCTCCAAAAAGTAGATGAAGCAGTTATTTGAGAAAAATTATGTCATTATTTTGCCACAAATAAGAAAATAGCTATTACTCACTTATGGCATGCAATAGAACCCCAAACTACATGCCAGCTTATAGCTAAGGGCAAAGTAGCTGAACACCATATTTGAAGAAAAAGCTTTAACTGCAATAGTTTTGGAGTTACAATGGATTTACTCAACAGTCACAATTTCAAAGTAGCTATTACTTAGCTATGCAATGTGCAACAGGTCTGAAACTTTACTATGTGATAGCTTACAAAAAAGTAGATGAATGACATATTTGAAAAGAATTCTGTAACTTTAATACTTCTGAAGATATTTGACATTTACTTATGTCATTATTTTGCTACTAATAAGAAAATAGCTATTACTCACTTATGGCATGCAATAGAACCCCAAACTACATGCCAGCTTATAGCTAAGGACAAAGTAGGTGAACAACCTATTTTACGAAAATATTGTAACTGCAATAGTTTTGGAGTTACAATGGATTTACTCAACTGTAGAATTTCAAAGTAGCTATTACTCAGCTATCCAATGTGCAACAGATCTGAAACTTTACTATGTGATAGCTTATGAAAAAGTAGATGGATAACATATTTGAAAAGAATTCCCTAACTTTAATACTTTTGAAGATATTTGACATTTACTTATGTCATGATTTTGCTACAAATAACAAAATAGCTATTACTCACTTATGGCATGCAATAGAACCCCAAACTATGTACCATCTTATAGCTAAGGACAAAGTAGCTGAACAACATATTTTAGGAAAATACTCTAATTTCAAAGTAGCTATAACTCAGCTATCCAAGGTGCAACAGGTCTGAAACTTTACTATGTTATAGCTTACCAAAAAGTAGATGGACAACATATTTGAAAAGATTTCCCTAACTTTAATACTTTTGAAGATATTTGAGATTTACTTCTTCTGTTATTTAGCTACAAATGAGGAAATAGCTATTACTCACTTATGGTAAGTAATAGAACCCCAAACTATGTACCATCTTATAGCTAAGAACAAAGTAGCTGAACAACATATTTTAGGAAAACACTCTAACTGCAATACTTTTTTAGTTACAATAGCTTTACTCAACAGTCATAATTCCAAAGTAGCTATTACTCAGCTATCCAAGGTGCAACAGGTCTGAAACTTTACTATGTCATAGCTTACCAAAAGGTAGATGGACAAGATATTTGAAAAGATTTCCCCAACTTTAATACTTTTGAAGATATTTGCTTCTTCTGTTATTTAGCTACAAATGAGAAAATTGCAAATTTAATAAGTAAATTAAATTTTTATAAGTTAATACCCTATCCAATGGACAATTGCTTTACCGGTCGGTGCGACCGGTCCCGCCAAACGCCAGAAAAAGACGTCCTGTATATAATACCGGCAGGTCAGTAGTGTGCATTCGCTAGGTGGCGCATCATACTTGCTTCCTGTCCAGACAGAGTGACGTCAGTTCATCTTTTTCGTTGTCTAAACAGATTTAGACCCCTAGTAAGCTGGTAGCGGGGTCGGTTGGGAGGGCCTTGCCTGTCCATTGGATAGGGTATTAACTTATAAAAATTTAATTTACTTATTAAATTTGCAATTTTATTGCGTTAATACATCCTATCCAATGGACAATTGCTGAATAACTACTGCTTGGTAGGCGGGTAAGCAGCTAGGGACTTCTGTGAACTCATAACAAAACAAAATAGTACAGGCCCATTTGACCTAGGGTCAGAGAACCCTGACAGGTCAAGGTCGGCCACCAACTCACCGGTTAACCGGGAGTCTACCGACGTTGCCCCCCCCTTTTTTCTTTCCTTCCAGAGTCGGTTTGAGAAGGGAAATATAGAGAGAGAGGGGCTGAGTTCAGTCCCAGAAGAAATAAACTTCCCAAGGGAAGCAAGTCACAGTTTTTTTTTTGTTTTTTTTTACAATATGTACATATTTACATATATACAACATCCCCTCACTTCTGGGCCTGGTGGTGCACCTGCTGGGCAGCCACTACAGGACCCAGGTGGAAAAGCTCCGAGTCAGCCCAGGCAACATCCTTCAAATAGAATTGGGTGAAGGTGTTGTGAGATTTCCAGTGGCAGGCTGACAAGATCTGATCTAAGGAAATCCCTGATTGGAAGGCCTTAGAGGCAGCAAAGGCCCTAACATCATGGGCTTTAACCTGATGAAAGGTGAGGGCCTCCTGGTCAGAGAGCTCATAGCACAGAACCACAGTCTGTTTGATCCATGAGGAGATGGTGGCAGGTGAGATGTCTTTATCAAAACCCTTCTTGAAGGAGACAAAGACTAACTCCTTATTCTGCCTGAGGTCTGCAGTCCTGTCCAAGTAGTAGCGCAGGGCTCTAACTGGACATAGGGACCTGTCACCTTTGAGTGACCTATCCAGAGATGGTGCCAGGGCTGGGATGACCACTGGAGCCACACTATCTGGACCTTCCTTAGCCAGCTGGTTCTTGGATAGGAAGCTGGGTGAGGGGTACAAAGACACCTTAGACCAGTCTGACTGGTGTCTGATGTTCTTATGTAACCAAGCATGGATCTCACTCCTGCGTTTACCTGAACCCAAAGCCAGCAAGAAAACAGTCTTGAAAGTTAAATGTTTCAAGGAGGCCTCTTTCAGGGGTTCAAAGGGAGCCTTTGTGAGCTGATGTAAAACCAGTGAAAGGTTCCAGGAGGGGATGCCCCTCCTGCCCTTAGGTCTGTCTCTATGGAAACTATCCAGGAGACGAGTGAGATTCTCATCTTTGCTGACATTAATGGTGGAACTGCCCAGTTTGTCAGCAATGGCGGATCTGTAGCCATCACCAGTGCCTGCTTGTAACTTCTCCTGAAACAAGTGCAGGAGGAAGTCAGCAATGGCCTTCAGAGGTGGTGCCCTGAAGTCCACCTGATTACTGAGGCACCACTTTGTAAAAATGGTCCACTTTGCCTCATAGACAGATCTGGTTGATCTTCTTTGAGGAGCCTCAATTTGTGCTGCCACTGCCTCAGAGAAGCCTTGCTCCTTGATTGCTGAGGCTCTAGGAGCCAGGCATGTAGGTTCAGATTCGACAGGTTCCTGTGAAGGACCTGGTTGAATGGCTGAGACACTAGGTTGGGTATGCTGGGCAGACACAGTGGGATCTGGCTTGACATTGCTACCAGGTCCCAAAACCAGGGCATGTTGGGCCACCCTGGAGCAATCAGAATTATTCTGTTGCAGGGGTAGTCCTGGAGCTTCTCCACCACTTTGCCCAAGATGGCTGCCGGTGGGAAGGCGTATGGGTCCAGGTCCTCCCAGGAGAGGCTGAGTGCATCCACTGCCCAAGCCTGGGGGTCTGGTACCGGTGATACAAACTGTGGTAGTTTGTTGTTGAACCTGGTGGCAAACAGGTCCACTTGTGGCTGATGCCACCTCGAACATACAGCTTGGAACACTTCTGGATGAAGTGACCACTCTGTTTGAATGGTCTGGTCAAGCCTGGATAGCTTGTCTGCTATCACGTTCAGCCGGCCGGGGATGTGACGTGCCCTGAGGGTTACTTGCTGCCTGGTGCACCAGGACAGAATTCTCCACAGTAGGGCACACAGAGAGCCCGATTTCATCCCCCCTTCTTTGTTGATATAGGCAACCACTGTTGTGTTGTCTGTAGCTACCAACACTGTCTTGTTGAAGACTAGGGTTTGAAACTCTTTTAGAGCTAGAAATACTGCTTTCAGCTCCAAGTGGTTTATGTGTAACTTGCTCTCTGGTAGGGACCACTGTCCCCTTGCAGTGTGCTCGTCTAAGTGAGCGCCCCACCCTTCTTTTGATGCGTCTGTAAAGATTTGCAGAACATGTTTTAGAGGGTGTAATGGTTGACCTAGAAGCACATTGCTTTCCTCCAGCCACCACCTTAGATGGGGGTGGAGGGATTTGGAGACCGGGATCACCTTTTCCAGTGACTCTGGGACCCTCCAGTTGTTTTTCAAGTGCCACTGTATGGGTCTCATGTTAGTCGCCCTGAGTGGACTTGCTTTCCTGTTGCTGTGAGTAGACCTATAAGGGACATGAATTGTCGGACCGGGCAAAGCGGATCCGACAATATTGATCTGATCTTGTGTGTCAAGGCCTGCCAACGTTCTTCTGTTGGTCTGACCTTGCCCTCTTTCAGGTCGAACTGGTAACCTACGAAGTTGAAGACCTGTTTGGGAACCAGCTCTGACTTTTCCTTGTTCACCAGCCCCCCTAATTCCTGACAAAGTGTGACTAGGGTTTGAGTATGCTGGAGACAGGTGTGGTGGGTAGAGGCTCTCACCAGCCAGTCGTCTAGGTACTGGTGGATCCTTATACCCTTCTGAAAAGCCACGATTGACCTCTTTGGCCACCACTGTGAACTCCATGGGAGCTTTGAACTGGTAGGACCGACCCTGGAGGTGAAAGCGCATGTACTTCCTGGACTGACTGTGAATTGGTATGTGGAAGTATGCTTCTTTGAAATCTATGGATGTGACCCACTCCCCTGCTTGGAGGGAGGTTCTTATTGTCTCTGGGGTTTCCATCTTGAACGTCCCTGTGTTTAAAAAGGTGTTCAAGGTGCTCAGGTCTAGGATCGGTCTCCACCGGTTGTTGGGTTTGGGTACCAAAAAGCCGGTTGTAAAACCCCAGTGAGTTTTGATTTTCCACCGGTTCGACTGCATTCTTGTTTATCAGCTGATACAGTGCCTCTAAAAGGAAGGACTGTTTGGTTGGATTGTGGTAGTTGCTTATTACAGTCGGTGACCTCGTCAAGTGGGGTCTGAACCGGAAGGGGAGAGTGTAACCCTCCCTCAATCTCTAGCCACTGTCTGACCAGCTGGGACCCGAAAGGGTAGGCTGGCTGACTGGTCAGGTAGCTTGACAGGCATTTCACCGGGACCAGTGACTGATCAAAGAATTCCTCTGTAACCAGTTCCTTAGGCTGCCACTGGTTGGCCTAAACAGTTGTTTTGGCCTTTAAGGAACTTCTGCCGGTCTGTCAGTCAGTCCTGGAGACCTGCCCAGTACCAGGCCTTAAACGGTTATACGCGAGGCAATGCTCTGTAACCGGTTCCTGGTGGCTCCACAGTTCTGCATAAACTCACCGGAGTTGGCAGAACTGGGTGAACTACTTCTTAGCAAGGATAGGCTCATATGAAGTTGCCTTCTTCCTGTCCACAGCGGTGGTTCAGCAGCTTTTCTCTGCAATCAAACAGGCTCTGTAACCGGTCAAACCGGTAGGCTCTGAGAGAAGGCTAACTGCTGAACCTGTTCTCAGCACTGAATTTGAAGCTGGTTCCTTGCCAGTAAGGATGGGAACAGCAGATTTCTTGTAACCAGCAGCACTACGGTTCCGGAACCAGCAACACTCCGGAACCGGCAAGTCTCTGTAACCGGCAAACCTGTTGTCAGCACTGGATTTGGAGCTGGTTTCTTGCCCTTAAGGATGGCTACAGATTCCTCTAACCGGCAACACTCCGGAACCGGCAACACTCAGGAGCCGGTAATTCTCTGAACCAGTAGCCCTGCTGTAGGTCACCAGCAACTCTGTGTAACCGGTAATCCTGTTTAACCGGTAGCCCTTGCTGGATTTCTGTGACCACAACCGGCAGTCTGAACAGAACTGGTGCCGGTATCCCTCATCACTGGCTGGCTAGTGACCCTACTGGTAGCCTGAACAGGACCGGTACCGGTCCAAACTTCTGCACAGGGAAGATAAGGGTCTCAATGGTCACCGCGACTTCTGGTAGGTTTCATCCCCCCTTTGAGCAGCCGCACCGGTGGTCTGAACAAGACTGGAACCGGTACCCCCAACAGTCACACCAGTGGAAAGGCCTCTGGTGGAGGTTCCAGTATCAAAACAGGGCTGATCACTGGTAACCACTGAAGGGGGGTTCCTTGACAGCTTCACAGGAACATGACTGGAACCGGTACCCAACAGTCCCACCAGTGGGGAGGCCTCTGGTGGAGGTTCCAGGATCAAAAAGGGGTGATCACTGGCAACCACTGAAGGGGTTTCTTCACAGGAACAGCACCCACCGGTAGTCTGTACAGACCGGAACCGGTACCCCCAACAGTCCCACCAGTGGAAAGGCCTCTGGTGAAGGTTCCAGTATCAACACAGGGCTGATCACTGGAACCACTGAAGGGGGGTTTCTTGACAGCTTCACAGGAACATGACTGGAACAGGTACCCCAACAGTCCCACCAGTGGAAAGGCCTCTGGTGGAGGTTCCAGGATCAACAGGGCTGATCACTGGTAACCACTGAAGGGGTTTCTTCACAGGAACATGACCCACTGGTAGTCTGTACAGACTGGAACCGGTAAAACCCATCACTAGTGCTCCCCACCGGTAGTCTGACCAGAACTGGTACCGGTAAAACTCATCACTTCTTGTCAGCTGAACCAGTCACGCTTGGGGATTTGCTTGCCGGTAGTTGTGTTGAGATCTGTGAAGTCACATGACCGGCACCGGCAAAATTTGCAGAATTCAAAGACTATTTGACATCTAACTTCTTCAGGTCAACAGACGAGTTGCTGGATTTCTTCTTGCCAGTTAAAAAGTGGTTGTAGAGTGATAAATACTCGTCTTTTCTTCTAAAACTTATGTTGAAAAACGATTCCTCCATTGTAAAATGCGTATCACGTGACCTCCATTGTTGAATGCGTATCATGTGACCAGGTCCGTGTCACGTGACAAGCATAAGCTGAAAGTGATGACGTCAGACGATGCATTCTTCTTTCCTTCTAATTTCTTCTCGTCGACATACACGCAGTGTTACTTGACAATGTAGAATTAAATGGAGGGTGAATCGTGGTAAATACACGCTTCTGACCAGCAGAAGGAATGCTGCAGGGACGACACACGACCTCTCACCCACGATTCCTCTCGACGACAAGTACACAGAAATTCTTCAAAACTGGCTATAAAACGCTGGATAATGCCTCGTTTAAGTCCTGGAGAGGCCATAAAATGAATGTAACACAATAAATATATTTTCAGATGAAAATAAGCTTTAATTTCGTAGAATAAACCGCGTTTTCTTCAAACTTGGAAATAAATTCAAAACGCGTCTGCACACTACACGCGCCAAACGAAAAAGATGAACTGACGTCACTCTGTCTGGACAGGAAGCAAGTATGATGCGCCACCTAGCAAATGCACACTACTGACCGGTCCTGCCGGTATTATATACAGGACGTCTTTTTCTGGCGTTTGGCGGGACCGGTCGCGCCGACCGGTAAAGCAATTGTCCATTGGATAGGATGTATTAACGCAATAAAATAGCTATTACTCACTTATGGCATGCAATAGAACCCCAAACTATGTACCATCTTATAGCTAAGGACAAAGTAGCTGAACAACATATTTTAGGAAAATACTCTAACTGCAATAGTTTTGGAGTTACAATCGCTTTACTCACCAGTCAGAATTTCAAAGTAGCTATTACTCAGCTATCCAAGGTGCAACAGGTCTGAAACTTTAGTATGTGATAGCTTACCAAAAAGAAGATGGACAACATATTTGAAAAGATTTCCCTAACTTCAATACTTTTGAAGATATTTGACATTTACTTCTTCTGTTATTTAGCTACAAATGAGAAAATAGCTATTACTCACTTATGGCATGCAATGGGACCCCAAACTATGTACCATCTTATAGCTAAGGACAAAGTAGCTGAACAACATATTTGAAGAAAAAGTTGTTACTGCAATAGTTTTTGAGTTATGAGCCCTTTACTCAAAGTAGCTAAGATTGCTATTACTCACTTATCCTTAGGCCTAAGTCAATAAAACCAAAAATTTTTTCAAGGGCATGAAAATTCATTGGGACAATTAATTTACAAAAAATCTGTAGCTGTAGTAGTTTTGGAGAAATCTGCGTGACTAACTAACGCACGCACACACGCACGCACGCACACACAGACATCATTTCATAATCTCCCTCCCGGGCTAAAGCCCGGCGGGAGATAACAAGTTGATGTGAGAATTTAACTGCAGTATTTCCATGATGATATGAGACAGTTTCACTAATATGTTTGGGATTTGTTCAGATATTGATGACACCGTTTGCTCAGCGATTCAATTATCTCTTGACAAGTGTTTTAGACATTTATTGGTGAAAGGACATTTTACTTGTATAAATGTGTTTACCTGCTAATGTGACAGTTGTTACCTGTTTATGTCACAGTTTTTACCTCTTAATGGGAAAGACTTTACCAGTTTTATCTCTCAATGAGTAAGCCTAACCTGTTGATGTGAATATTTTATGTTGATATGACAACTTTAACTGTATTTTTACCTGCATTAATCTGTTGATGTCAGTTTTCACTTGTATTAGCTCTTAACAAGATCGTTTTACCTGCTGATTTGATAGATTTTACTTACTGAAGTAAAATACTTTATCCTGCTGATATGACAGGTTTTACTTGTACTTGTACTCACATTTACCTGTTGATGTGACAGTGTTTACATGAATTTTCTTTGGGATATTTTTACCAGTTAACATGAAAGGTATTTACTTAATGATATTACTTTTTGTGCCGGTATTTTTAACCTGTATGTACCCGTTGATGTGACAGGTTTACCTGTATTTGTTTACCTTTTGATGAGGCTGTTTCTCTCTGTATTTTTACCTGTACTTAGAGTAAGAATTCTAAAATTTGTCACATATCTGAAATTCGCCACATGTGAAAATACTGATAAAATAAATGAATTGTGGCGAGACTTGCTGAATATATAGCAAATTAAGGCTTTTTGAACTGAAAAATACCAATTTTTAGACAAAAACATCATTTTCTTCATAAAATTAACTAAGGTTTTAGAGGTGGCAAATTTTAGATTCCTGGCGAATTTTAGATTTCTTACTCTACCTGTTGATGTGACAGTTTTACCTGTATTTTTAACCTGTATGTACCTGTTGATGTGACAGATTTACCTGTATTTTTTTACCTTTTGATGAGGCTGTTTCTCTCTGTATTTTTACCTGTACTTACCTGTTGATGAGACAGTTTTCCCAGTGCTTTGTATCCCAGTGCCAGCACTCTGGCCCCTCTCCTGGCCATGTCCAGATACACGTCCTCATAGTTGTCTGGTACTGACGAGAACTAAAGCAAAATTATACAAGAATTTCAGCAATTTTACATTCAGTACCAAATTTGTACAATAATAAGTTAAATTTTTATTTACAGTGTCTCTAAACGTCAGGTCTAACAAACACACTAATGCCAATTAAGCTTTTGGCATTTTTCTCAAAGTTTTAACCATAAAACAATTTATGAAACAAACATTACATTATTATCAATTTGATATCAATTATATTACTTCAAAATTACATAGGATATTGAGGTAAAGTTCTAAAGAGAGTCAGAAGTAAATTTATATATACATTGTTGAGTTATAGTTCCTTCTATTTAATCATGTTTTTCTCGATTAATATAAATTGGGAGGCACTATAGCACAGTGGGTAGCACACTCATCTCCCACCAGTTAAAATCCTAAATTTGATTCCACGTCAGATCACAAGTTGAAAAGATGGTATAGTAGAGCCTTTACTATCCAAATTTTCAATTATCCAACCAACTCTCCCAACTCCATTTAAACCTGTTATTTTTATTGTTTCCATTATCCAATTGTCAGGCTGAAATAGTTAACCCTTAATAACCGATTATTAGGTTACCAAAGCACTAGTCGAAGCCAGTATTCTTGAACCGGTTAAATGCTTTCCACCTTATATGAGATTTTATGAGATCGTTAGATTTCTTAATATCTGGAGTCACAATTGAAAATGGTAGCAATTCAAAGCATTTATCTATTTATTAAGTTAAATTTTAAAAATATGCACTTTATTTGCAGATTATGTGATAATTTGAATGAATTTTCTTTCCAAGTGACTTGAGATCCGCCATATTGTTGACAATATTTATATCCCGAGTGCATGAGCCGATGACATTTTCAGTATTTCCTCTTTCTCCACATGTACTATATATCGGAAACAGTTAACCGATTAGTCGACGGTTAATGCAAGCGACTACCCAGCTAGAAAATATTGCTAATCGTTTCAGCCTTAGTTGGATAATAGAGGTTCTACTGTAGTTGCTTTGCAGTGCTTGATTTTTAGTTTTCACTGCAAATACAACTAGTATGCAATGGTTTCCTCTATTCCTTTAGCTATTCTTCATGATATACTTAAACAATTTATACAATGTGCTAACGGTGACATGAAATGAAAAATAATCAGTCAACAGGAAAAGTTTCTCTTGTAAAGGGACATTTATTTCTAGTAAACAGGGTACTCTAGTTGTTGAAGAGTTTTATGGTAACAGGTTTGACTGTACAAACATTGCATTGAAACACACCATGGGTTTAAGTGTCTCCGGGGCTCCTTTAACTGTTGTCATGTAATCTGTTTCCATGGATCCCGGCTGTGTATAACCACAGATCACAGACATACGCTTCAGCGCACTGGCAAAGTGATAACTGGAGAAACAGATAAAATACAAAACTGTTTAAAAGTCAATTCCACTTACGGTAACTGCTTTCTCAAAGACCCATTCCTTTGAAAGTGACTTCCCCCAATCTTTTGTTATCTGCCCATAATTTTGGTGACTATTCATTTTTCAATATAGTTTTCCTTCTTTTAGCAGTTACTTCACCTTTTATTTCAGATAAATTTGTTTACATCATCTTTTATAATCATATTTTGCTTCCAGTTGGTGTATACTAAAATTTGTGTGACCAGATTTGTGTCACTTTTTTCAAATGGCCGATCGATGAACTGGTCATCCTAAACCTTTGCAAAATATTTCATCATATCACCATGGGAGTTTCAGAGAGTGGATGAAGTAATATTTTTTGGTGCTGACGGAATTAATGGGTAGTTTTACAGCATTACATTTAGCACTTGCCTACTCTTACATCATAACTGTACTCGTTACTGAACATTTTCCTTGAAAATTAACTGTATTAACTATTAACACGTGCTGACTTGCTTCAATTTTATAAAATTATTTACCACCTGGGCCAGGGAACCTGGCTATGTTAATTGACTAACTCTATAAAACTGCTTTTGGATTGTTGTGTCTTAGATTCTGTCAAATGCTGGAGATTAAGGGCTATAAAAGTCTATATTTGATTAGATTAATTGAGCTGTGAAAAAAATATTCAGCAAAACCTGGCTATGACCCATTAAACTAAGACTTGAATAAAATAAACAACTGTACATTTTGCTTTTGATTTTATTTAATACTATAAATTTTCAATTTACCGGTGGAATATTTTGAAGCCATGAGTCCGTCCTTTTCTTGGCAAAACACTGTCACCTGCGAAAACAAAAACTAACTAAAAACAAAATTCAAAGAACTTCCCACAATTCAATAAGATAACTGGGGTTTCCTCAAAAGCAAATTTTATATAATGTGGCCAATTTCGTATTTCTTACGGTTTGCTTCAAAAAAGTTGAAAAACAAATACTTTTGCTTTAAGTTTATATTAGGGACTGGTCCATAACAGGTATCTCAGTTATGAAATATTATAACTGTGACCTCCATGGTCAACACATAAATTGGATAAAAAAATTTTAAATATTGGAAACACGTAATAAATATTACGTCATGTATTTTCACTGATGTGATAGCTTGGGTGTTGAATTACTTTTGTGTAGCATTAATTATTGAAGTAAAAAATCTCATCTGACCTTTGAGGTTCAGACAATGGCAGTAGAGAAGAAGTCTTAAGAGATCAGAAAGATTTCCAGCACTTCAATAGAAAAGGGTCGTTAAGGACCTTATATTCACTGCTATTCATCAAGAAATTCTACACATAGGGTCCGCTCTGTGACCATGGTACAAAATTACGTTTACTTAACACCCATAGAATATGTTACATTAATAGAGCAACCTTAATAGTAAGTATTATTTATGTGTACATTCTGACATTAAGAGTCCAGTCCATTACACCAAGACTGACAAGTCACCAGTGGATGTCAACATATAGCAAAAATTCTATGATTATCAGACTTTCTGTTATATGAATATTCAATTTAATTTATGAACTCATTTAATATACTCTCTCAAAGTTGTGTTTCCTTTGAACAAAATTTCCCAACCTGGAGTGGAATTATGTACTGATATTTCAATACTGATTGACATATCCTGTCTGGATTTCAATATCGATACCAAAGGTTTTAATTTTATTACTATTTCTCATACCTTATGAGGTACTATGTTTTGTAACTACTTTCTATTTTATTAAATATTAATATGTTATAAGATTTAGTTTGAGATTATAAAGAGTATGATTATTTGCATACTCATTAGCAGTCTTGTTGTTAAGCTTATGATGTTTCTTAAATACCTAAAATTGCTTCTCAAAATTAGCCACTCATGGGTATAAAAGGATACATTTTTAAATACGAAATGATATTTCATTTACTGCACAACTGAATACAAACCTTTAGTGAGAGTCCAGTCTACTGCACTGAGTGTAGCTTTTTCCAATGGATCTCCCACCAAATCATCCTCTAGCTGAGCCAGTGAGTGACAAGTGGCCAGAACCTGTACAGTCTCCAGCGGGGCATCAGACACCGAGATGATTTTATCCTCTCCACTGCAATTAAAAGAGAACATTTTTATCATTCTAATGAAAGTAGTTGTCATAACAAAGTGGGCACTCTGCAAATTAGGGAGCAAGAAGAAAAATTAATAGAAACAAAATCTTTTCTACATTTTCAGCAGAATCATGAAAAGATAGTGAATACTTGAAAAAGAAATGTCCCATAATGCAAAGTACTGTAGGATTTCCTTGGTGGCAAATTTTAAAAAAACGAGTAAGCGCTCCTTACGGGCCACTTAATTACATCACAGTTTTAACATTTTTTTACACTCTCATTCAACAAGGTCCCACATTTTTGCATCAATATTATAAGTTTTAAAGGTATGTTGGTATCTGCTTTGCATATGATGCCCCAATGATTCGGAATGATCTGTCTGATGATGTACGCTCGGCCAAATATTTCTCTTCATTCAGGGAGAAGTTGAAAATCTGTCTCTTTGAAAAAGCTTACCCACCCTAGTATTTCTGGTCTTGTCTCGGTCTTTCTGAGTGGTGCTGACCCCTGCAAAGTTTTCTAATCTTAAGATTACAATCTCTGATTTCTATTCTGATTTATGCATTTTAGAGTCCATCAATAGATGGAGATTAAGCGCCATAAAAGTACATTTAGAAATTAGAAGTTTTTAATGTCATATCTATTGTAACAGTTTAAATGTATCATAACTAAAAAAATCTCCTTGTTAAGTGATAATAACCCACCATTCAAACAGCAGTCCCTGAGAATACACAAACCCTCGGTAATGGATAGTGCTAATAAATAGTGCTGGGAATCGCCTCCAATTTTCCTAGTCGATTATTCGTCCATTTTTCCGAGCGATAATCGACCCATAATCGATTATTTTACTCCCTTATTGTTTATTATTTAAGAAACAATTTCCGGGATAAAGTATAGGTCAATCCGGTAAGAATAACGATGTTTCAACATTTAGAATCTACCGAAAGGCCCTACTTCATGTAAATATGGCGGTTGACATAAACAAACTCAAAATGCATGACAAATCTGTTGATTTATTAAGTAAAAATTTGTAAAATATATGGAAAATATGTGGATATTGATATAAATCAGGAAATGTAAGATATAAGCTTAATAATCGATCATTAGAAAACGCCAGTGACCGACCACGATTCTACACTGTCACCGACGATTAATCAACAATATATCTAATCGTCACACCACTAGTAGACATAAACAAACTCAAAATGCATGACAAATCTGTTGATTTATTAAGTAAAAATTTGTATAATATATGGAAAATATGTGGATATTGATATAAATCAGGAAAGGTAAGATTTAAGCTGAATATTCAATCATTAGAAACGTTAATGACCGACCGCGATTCTACAATGTCACCAACGATTAATCGACAATACGTCTAATCGCCACACCACTACTGATAAAATACTTAAACAATTTGTGGTCTCCATCCAGATCTAGACCAGAGGCCGTATTCTACAACAATACTTAGATAAGGTGACCTTAGATCTAAGGGTTAGATCCCACCTTCTGTGAAAATATGACCCTAATCCGATGCATAGTTATACAGTTACCTGCACAGACTGACAGACAAACAGACCCAATTACAAAACCCTGCTCCTCCATTTTCAGGGGGTGAGCACAATTAGCAAGGGAGGGAAAATTCATCAGAAATTTTTAACTAGACTTTCCAACTACTTAACAATCATGATGCCAGAAATTTCGGCAGAAATCTAAGGTTCGCCAGAAATCTAAAATTTGCTACCTCTAAAACCTTAGTTAATTCCATGAAGAAAATTGCAAATTTTAATTAGTAAATTAAATTTTTATTAGTTAATACCTTACCTACCAGACGATAGCTATATGCCGGCGCCAGCCGGTCCCGCCAAACAAAAGAAAAAGACGTCCTGGGTTTCACCCCCGGCAGGACCGGTACACTACACTCCACTCGCCAGGTGGCCTAGTTCCTGCCTCACTCGCCATAGGGACGTGACGTCATAGCATCTTTTTCGTCCCTAAGGTTGAATTGTAAGGCTGAAAGCGGGGAAGGCTGGGTGGGAATTTCCCGTCTGGTAGGTAAGGTATTAACTAATAAAAATTTAATTTACTAATTAAAATTTGCAATTTCATTGCGTTAATACATCTTACCTACCAGACGATAGCTAGAATAACTACCCAGTGGAAGGAGGGCAGCCTTCTGAGGATTGGAGAGAACTCTTATATTATACCTAGGTGTGAGGTTCTAGTCCTTTGAGGAGACATGTTAGTCTCGAGGGTAACTAGACCCACCTGCCCCCCCCCCCCCCCCCCTTTTTGACTGCTCTGAGGGGAGGAAGAGAGTAAGAGTTCAAGTCAATGATTCCCACGGTTAACCTGGAAGAGTAGGGAAAGTCCTATACCCAGAGGATTACTCTGAAGTAAAAGACTTTGAGAAGCCAAGGCCTAGGCTAAAGGTGAGCCTACACCTAAAACTAACTAGTATGTACACTATATATAATTATATACAAAGAAGCTTAGGGGACTAGTGGTGGATCTGCTGGGCAGCCACCACAGGACCCAAGTGAAAAAGCTCCTTATCTGCCCAGGCAACATCCTTAAGGTAAAACTGTGTAAAGGTGTTGTGGGACTTCCAGTGGCATGCTGCTAGAATCTGGTCCAGAGATATGCCACCTTGAAAGGCTTTGGAGGCCGCAAAGGCCCTAACATCATGGGCCTTAACCTGATGTAAGGTCAAGGAATCTTGGTCAGAGAGATCATAACACAACACTACTGTTTGTTTGATCCAGGACGAGATAGTGGCAGGAGAGATGTCCTTGTTAAAACCTTGTTTGAATGAAACAAAAACTAACTCCTTTCCCGTTCTTAGGTCCTGCGTTTTGTCCAGGTAGTAGCGAAGAGCCCGAACGGGGCAAAGGGATCTGTCTTCCTTTAAAGACTTATCCAGAGTGGGGGCTAAGGCCGGGATGACCACAGGGGCCACGCACTCTGGTCCCTCTTTCGCCAAGTGATTTTTCGCCAAGAAGCTTGGTGAAGGGTAGAGGGAAACTTTGGACCAATCAGCTTGGTGTCTGATATTTTTGTTTAACCAAGCGTGAATCTCACTCCTGCGTTTTCCTGAAGCCAGGGCTAGGAGAAAAACAGTTTTGAAAGTAAGGTGCTTCAGAGAAGCCTTTCTGAGTGGTTCAAAAGGCGCTTTTGTAAGCTGGTGTAAAACCAGGGAGAGGTTCCAAGCAGGAACCCCCCGGCGCCCTTTGGGTCTATCTCTGTGAAAACTGTCTAACAGTCTAGTCAAATTGTCATCCTTGCCGACATTAACCGAGGTATTTCCCAGTTTGTCTGCAATGGCTGACCTGTAACCATCAATAGTGCTGGGCTGGAGATTCTTCTCCTGGAAAAGATGCAGGAGGAAATCTGCTATTTGTTTTATAGATGGGTTCCTGAAGTCCACCTGACTTGTTTCGCACCATCTAACAAAAAGGGCCCACTTCGCTTCGTAGACTGCTCTGGTTGAACGTCTTTGAGGCGCCTCAATTCTTGACGCCACTGGGCTAGAGAACCCTTGCTCCCTGATTGTCTGGGCTCTTGGAGCCAGGCATGGAGATTTAGGCTTGCCAGATCCCTGTGACGTGCCTTGTTGAAAGGTTGGGTCACTAGATCTGGATGGTGTGGAAGACAAAGAGGAACCATCGCCGACAGCTCCACTAGGTCCCAAAACCAAGGCATGTTGGGCCATCCCGGAGCAATCAGGATTGCTCTGTGATACCAGTGATCTGACAGCTTGCTGACCACCTTCCCCATCAGAGACACTGGAGGGAAAAGGTACATGTCCAGGCCTTCCCAGGACATTGTCAGAGCGTCCACTGACCAGGCCTTTGGGTCTGGAATTGGGGACACAAATTGGACTAGCTTGCAGTTGTACCTTGTTGCAAACATGTCCACTTGGGGATAATGCCAAGTTCGACAAAGGATGTCGAAGATCTCCTGATGGAGGGACCACTCTGTCTGAATGACCTGTCCCTGGCGAGACAACTTGTCTGCAATTACATTCAGACGGCCCGGAATGTGTCTGGCCTTCAGTACTATTTGTCTGAGATTGCACCAACATAGGAGCCGCCAAAGAAGGGCACAGAGTGAACCTGACCTCATACCTCCCTCCTTGTTGATGTATGCCACAACTGTAGTGTTGTCTGTGGCAATCAGGACGACCTTTCCTTGCACTAATTGTTGGAATCTTTTTAGTGCTAACAACACGGCTTTTAGTTCTAAGAAGTTTATGTGCAACTTGCTTTCGGGCACTGACCAAGTACCGCTTGCTGTGAAGTCGCCTAAGTGAGCACCCCAGCCTTCTTTTGAGGCGTCTGTAAAGATTTGCACTGCGTGTCGTAGGGGGTGTAAGGGTTGACCCTTTAGGACATTTTTCTCCTGGGTCCACCACTGCAGGTGCTGATGGAGAGACCTCGGAATTGGGATCTCCTTTTCCAGAGATTCCAGGACTCTCCAGTGTTTCTTGAGGTGCCACTGAATAGGTCTCATGTGCAGTCTGCCTAGGGGCACCTGTTTCTCTGTCGCAGTGAGTAGACCTATAAGAGACATGAAGGTTCTCACTCGGCAAGATCTGTTCTGTAATAGCCCTGTTACTTTTTGTTGAAGGGCTTCCCAACGGTTTTGAGTAGGTCTGACCAATCCGTTGAGTAGGTCGTACTGGTAGCCTACAAAATCGAAGACTTGTTGGGGTTCCAGTTCTGATTTTTGCATGTTTACCATCCAGCCCAACTCCTGGCAAAGGGCTAGGAGGGACTGGGTTCCCTGGTGGCAAGAATCTTCGGTAGGGGCTCGAATCAACCAGTCGTCTAGGTACTGGTGGATTCTTATACCCTGTGACTGAGCCATTAACTTGACCTCTTTCACCACAGCAGTGAACTCCATGGGAGCTGTTGACAGGCCAAAGGGAAGAGCCCGAAACTGGTGCGACTGGTTCTGGAAGTGGAACCTGAGGAATTTTCGGGATGTGAAGTGAATTGGAATGTGGAAGTAGGCGTCGCTGAAGTCTAGCGATGACACCCACTCCCCTTGTTGTAGAGAGGTCCGGATTGTCTCTGGAGTCTCCATTTTGAATGTTTTTACGCATAAAAACTGATTTAGAGTACTGAGATCCAAGATTGGCCGCCACTTTTGGTTCGGCTTTGGGACAATGAACAATCTGTTGAAAAAGGCTAGTGAGGTTCGAACCCTGACCCTCTCTACTGCCTTTTTCTTGATCAGAGCTTGTACAGCTTCTTGTAAGTGGGAGTCTCTGGTGGGGTTTGCATAGCCGCTTACTATCAGGGGTTCCCTTATTAAGGGAGGTCTGACTTTGAAGGGAAGCACATAGTCCTCTTTCAATATGGATACTACTTTTGGGTTTGCACCCTTGAGAGCCCATATTTTCCAAAAATTTTGTAGGCATCCCCCCACTGATTGAACATTTGCAACACTGAGGACATTTGACACACTTGGGGCAAAAACACAGTGATTTACAAAAGAAGCATTTTTCACATACTTTATTGTATTTTGTGAGTTTAAGATTGGACTTATGCCTTTCTTTTGCGGCTGCCTGATGTTTTTTACAGAAAGTACATGATGAGCAACATTGTGACAATTTACAGAGTCTTTCACAAGCACAGGAAGATCTGTCTTTGTTACATTCACAACACCAAACTCCGGACAAGATGTTACTTCCGGAGAAACTTTGCAGTGATTGTCATTTATACGCCTTAGCTTCCTTGGCAGGGCGCGAACCGCGACCGGGTTGACCTCCCCTGCCTCTGCCACGGGCTCTCCCGCGATTGCCAAAGGCCTTCCATGCAGGCATCTCTTTGCCAGGAGCCCCTGAGTTTCCGGAATCTTCCTGTTTCCATGTTGAATATGGCTGGTAGCAGTGTTGTTTCTTTTGAGCACCGGCGAACCCACCACGGCCCGGACCGGGCTGGTTGGTACGCTTGTGTGACTCAAATGCTGCTATTTCATCTTCCGCCCTCCGGATAATGTCGTCCGGAAACAAAGCCTTGGTTTGTAGAGGACAATTCCTGAGTGCGGAAAAGGTATCTGGCTTGATGCCAGCTTTCAGGTGTTCAAGATAAGAATCCCTCCTGACCAGAGTTAAATTAGCCATTTGTATAAAAGTAAAATCGGAGAGGTGTTGGAGGGATTTGCCAACTGCGAAACTCACATTTTGATTGAATGCAGACAGGAAATGTAACTCATCAAGTGCACCCTGAGCTTTCGCGGAAGATTTTCCTTTTCCCAACTCTGCCTGAAGAATTTGTAATTGTTCTTGTACAGAATCTTGTATCTTTGTAATGCACCTATTGAAACCAGCTGACTGGTTACAAACATAACTGGTCTCTTTTGCTGCTTTTTCCCATTTCCGGAGCGTATCCTGAGCAATAGGGCGGGAGGTGGGTTGAGATGAAGCAAGAGAAGGTTTACCAATTCGGGCAAAGGAACTATTCAATTTTGCGGCGTCATTGGGCCAAGTTGTTACATATTTGCCCGGCCTAGTGATGTCTTTATTTTCAGCGGGATGGATCCCGTACCACCTTGCCTGAGACTTGGGAGGGCGGAGATACTGATCAACATGAAGTCCACCCGGCTCCGCAGACTTGGAAGGGTACCCTTCTATGAAGACAAGGTTTAGATTTTCAAGTTTTTTACAAAGCCAGTCCTCTGGTGGTAAGTCAATAGAAACCTTGCCTACAGGTTGTGCCCGGTGGCCAATCCAGGGATTGTCTGACCTGGAACTTGGTGTATATTCGAGATCTGGGATATGTGACCAGCCCATGAATGCACGTACTCCCCTAACAGTTTCTCTGTAGTTTTGGTCTTCGCTCAATGTTTTATCCAAGTCCGGAGATTCTTGATCAGGTTGGTCAGTGACGTCTTCTTGGTCAGATACCTCACCTTCCTCAAAGTGTTCCGGAGCTGACCTGAACAAGCTGGATTGCGGTGGAGGTTGAGGAAAAGCAGAGGCCACCGGGCCGGAAGAGCTCTGTTGAGAGAATACCGGTTCCGGGTCCTGTTCAGTATAAAGGCCTTCTAGAGGAGACGTCATAGCTATTGAGCTGGTAGTTACAGTGGCACTAGGTTTTATCCTATCCGGGCCAGAAGCCGGACCGGCTTGGCCGGAAGGGACAGATGATAAGAGAAAAGGTGCCTGAGAGAGAGCTCCAGCGGGAGCTTGATGTGATACCGGTGCTTTGACTGGTGAGAATGAAGGTTGAGGTGAAGGACGCTGCCCCAATGTAATGAGTGCTTCCAGACGGGCCATACGTACTGACCACTTTTCGTCCAACTCTTTCAACTCTTGGCGGAACATAGGTGGAGGTAAAGAGAGATCTTGCTCAGCAACATGGGGTGGAGAAGTTGAAGCAACTTCCTGAGATTCCACCTGCGACACGATAGTTACAGTGGACGGATCCACAAGAGCTTCTTTACTTTTAGATTTCTCCTTCCGCAGCTTGTACGTAGGGGTTGAAAGCTGGAGCAATTGCTCAGGGGTTAAATTGTCACACAATTCACACTGCAACTTTAAAACGCACGGGTCTTGGCCCAAACCTTTGTCTCTGCATCTGGCACAGCGAGAATGAGGGTCAAAATTAGCCATGATGTGCCCGCAGGCTCCTTTTCTTTGTCCTGGAGATGCCATGGTAGTTTATCCAACTAACTGACAAATCGTAACATTTAACACAATATACAACTTAAGAAATCCTCAAAATAAAAACAGTTTCCAAAATTCAAACTTTGAAGATCGCGCCAAACGAAAAAGATGCTATGACGTCACGTCCCTCTGGCGAGTGAGGCAGGAACTAGGCCACCTGGCGAGTGGAGTGTAGTGTACCGGTCCTGCCGGGGGTGAAACCCAGGACGTCTTTTTCTTTCGTTTGGCGGGACCGGCTGGCGCCGGCATATAGCTATCGTCTGGTAGGTAAGATGTATTAACGCAATGAAATGATGCTTTGTCTTAAACTCAAGGTATATTTCAGTTCAAAAAAAGCCTTGATTGACAATACATTCAACAAATCTCACCTCAATTCATTATTTGTATTAGTATTTCCACATGTGGCAATATGTGACAAATTTTATGTGACAATTTCTCACTCTATACATTATTGATTGTATGAGTGTCTACAACATCTATATTATGAAACTTTGAACATTTGGTGTAACCTTTTATTTGACATGCATTACAAAAACAAACAATATTTAAACACACTAGGGCAATTGACATGCAAAAGCAAATACATAGCTTTACACGTGTGCCTCAGCATGGAAAATAGCATCAGAGATGCCCGTAGCCCACAGCCTGGGGAAATATTTTACAGCACCATGACATACAGAAGTAGTGAAACAGTACAAAGACCGGAATACTTTCAGCATAGTGTCACTTGTATAAAGATCCAAATAATGTTTAAGTAGAGAAAATAACATCTAAGAGAAAGAAAATATATGTAAAGATAAAGTACTAAAACAAGACAAGTCAATAGAAAGAAGACAGCATTAATCAGTAAACTAAAAAATATGAAACTGTAAAGTATCAACTTCCTACACCTTACCATTTCCGAGATACAGCCTAGACAAGATTTTATAAATCAAGGTCACTATGGCAAGGTCAAAGGTCAAATAAAGGTCACACCATGGCATTGCACACCTACACCACCTAACCAATGTCCCTATCAAGTATCAATTTTCTACACCTTACTGTTACAGAAATATAGCCCGGACAAGATATATATGTCAAGGTCACTATGGCAAGATCAAAAGTCAAATCAAGGTCACACCATGACGTTGCACACCTACACCCCCTAACCAATGTCCCTACCAAGTATCAACTTCCTACACCTTACGGTTTCCGAGATATAGCCCGGACAAGATTTTATAGGTCAAGGTCACTACAGCAAGGTCAAAGGTCAAATCAAGGTCACACCATGACATTGCACACCTATCCCTAACCAATGTACCTACCAAGTATCAACTTCCTAAATCCTACGGTTTCTGAGATATAGTCCGGACAAGATTTCAAACTAAAGGTCACTACAGCAAGGTCAAAGGTCAAATCAATGTCAGACCATGACGTTGCACACCTACACCTCCTAACCAATGTCCCTACCAAGTTTCACCTTCCTACACCTTACGGTTTCTGAGATACAGCCTGGACAAACTTTTTCCTGCCGCCCGCCCAACCACACGCCCATCCGGACACCATGGGTGAAAACAATACCATGACAGCCCTTAAGGGCTGTGGGGTAAAAATGGGAAAGTGTACCAATATTGCTACAACCTAGGATTTCCTTGACTTCATTTCCTGTTGGTGGGCCTACACAATTGGCCCAACATAAGAACTTGGCTTTTTCAGAATTTTGCATTGACAGAATACTGATAAGGAAAATATGTCTCCATCTGGTCCTTATTTAACACAAAAGTTGTTTTTATTATTTTTGGCACTATGCTGAGGCACAAACACATATAACATAGACAATACTTTATAAAGGCCATGTATTTGACATGCAATTGCTAAGCAGATGTGCATGCTATAATATTGAAGTCTTCATGTAAAAAACAAGTCATTTCTGTACTAGACTGAGGCACTCTACGCCTTTACACATTGACGAGAATAAAATACAATCTGATACAATTAATCAGAAGCTGAAACTGATTCAAGATACTATGTCCACAAGGACAAACAATGACATGAAATAATTTTCATTTTGAAGAATTATCACACTGGTAGAGTTATTTATTATGTGGAGTTTTACATCGCTTTTAACACTGTACAATTCATATCACGATGGGTAGTTTTATGGGCAAAGGAAACCAGCACATACAGTTGGTAAAGGTTCTGTACTGTAAACTGCCGACAATCGGTAAGCAACTACCAACTTTCTCACATAAGGTCTGGGTTTTAAACCGCCGAGCTCAGAGGTGGGAGGGGAGTGCGTTACCACTGCGTCACCATAGCCCCCCCCCCCCCCCCCCCCCCCCCCCATCAGACTGGTAGGTGTCATTAGCATAAACAAAAGACTTCCAGTTAAAATGACTTAATTATTTTGGTTAAATTTTTATAATTTTTAAACAATTTTCTTCATTAGAAGAGGGCTTGTTTCTCAACATATTGTGTGATCTTAATGAGTCAGTTTGGTGTATTATGTCCTTAAGTTATATAGAAGTTAATATAACATGGACAATACCTGACAAAACACAGATGTCTCGAATGCAAATAGTTTTACCAACAGCACAGTGGAACTGACAAAGTTAACATGGATAATATTAACTCTTCAAAATGAAGTCACAATGTATTTCACAAATGTCCCTGTCTATAAAAATATAGCAACATAGAGCTTGTGGTCATTCATGTGACTGCAAGGCATATTGATTTAAAACATATTAGGCTGGAAAGAGAACTAGAATATTTGTTTAAGAAAAATGGAATGATAAACTAGAAAGTCAAAACTGTATTCTTTTCTTAATATTGACATTTCATTGAGTCATTTTCTACCATTATTAAAACTAGGGTGAAGTGGCTGGCTTTCTGCCAACCACAGAGTCGAATCTTAGGACAGCAGTGGGTGTTGAAATCTGTAAACTTGGTATTATCGCCCACAAGACAGAGTGAGGTGCGGTGACAGTAAAATATTGCTGGATTATATATATTTGTAAAATATTGTTAGAAACACCATTGTAGCCTCACGTTTTCATCACTCTGTGGGTGTACAACTACCAGCATTTGATATTTTATTTGTTTTATATATTGCGAGAAGACAGTGAGGTGCGGTGACAGTAAAATATTACAGGATTATATATTTGTAAAATGTTGTTAGAAACCCCATCGTAGCCTCACGTTTTCATCACTCTGTGGGTGTACAACTACCAGCATTTGATATTTATTTGTTTTATATATTGCGAGAAGACAGTGAGGTGCGGTGACAGTAAAATATTACAGGATTATATATTTGTAAAATGTTGTTAGAAACACCATTGTAGCTTCACGTTTTCATCACTCTGTGGGTGTACAACTACCAGCATTTGATATTTTATTTCTTTTATATATTGCGAGAAGACAGAGTGAGGTGCGGCGACAGTAAAATATTGCTGGATTATTTGTAAAATGTTTAGAAACCCCATCGTAGCCTCACGTTTTCATCACTCTGTGGGTGTACAACTACCAGCATTTGATATTTTGTTTTAAATATTGCGAGAAGACAGAGTGAGGTGCGGTGACAGTAAAATATTGCTGGATTATATATTTGTAAAATGTTGTTAGAAACCCCATCGTGATACCTTCTAGGACATACAAAAGTGCCTTCTAGTGTTTGAATGTAGAACTACGGAATTTGAATATTTTCATTGTCTCTGCCAGAGGTGTTCTCGATTCTGATTGGCTGAATGACAAATGTGTAGTACTACCGTGACGTCACTTCATTCATTAATTTCTTTGCGGTTTATTTGTTTGACAAATGAGTAATAGGCTGTAGATGCGCAGACAACAATTCTATATAAACAGTAACTGCGTGATAAACCCAGCAGACCAATAAATTAATTGGGGATTCACATCTACAAACCAGCAGACGAAACCGTTAAAAAAGACTCCTTCGAGTAGACCACTACAATGGCTAACACAATAGTTTCTAGGACATACGGGTTCTTAGAGAAAGCCAGACGTAGTGCTAGACAAGCTTTTTACTTTATAAAATATAACTGAATAAAAGCATTAAAAATCTTCAAAATGGCAGAGTGTATAATATACACCTTAATGTATTGATATGTGAACAAATATTATTCAGAATTTGATATTTAAGGGTTTAAACGGCCAATTTAAAATCGTGGCCGCAACTCAGTACATAACTCGAATCAAAGATTCGACTAAAAAAAAACTAAAATTACTGCTCTTTCCAGCATTAAAACAAAGATTTATTTAGTTTCCTACGTCATGCCTAGTTCCTTATCAATTATATTGTAATGGGTAGTTGGAAAGGCAGAGGAATCCATGCATATAGTTGGTAAAGGTTCTGTAAAGTCCCGACCAACAGCAAGCAGCGGACAGTTTTCCCACTTGAGGTCAGGGCAGGATTCAAACTCTGATCTCAGAGGTGAAGGTGAGGACGGCACATACAGGCAACTAGGCTTGAAGAATGACTTTTAGTTTTTTTACACAAGATATAAGCATATTTTCTCAAAAATTTAAACTACTCAAATGTATTGAATTTGGCCAAACGTTGAGCCCAAAATTGTTCAAATCCCGATGCAATGAATAAATTATTGGCTCAAGTTTGTTGATCTCTTTTCATTATACAGTCCCAGATGGTTAAACATTAATTCTAACATGACATGGATTTGTCCGTGAATTTGATTGGCTAAACGACAAAATAATTCATGGGTAAAATACAGCATAACCCTGTAGCTCCCTTCTATCGCTCATTATGGCTGTCATAACAATAAATGTCTTGCCATAAAATTTGAAATAATTATTCATCTTAAAATAATTTTTCATGTTAGAATAGGAATAACCCCGTCCAAAACCACAGTATACACAGAATTTTACCATTGGTTTGAGGCAATAAACCGCGAAGGTGAATAACCTCAAACCGTGGTAAATTCTGTATATACCATGGTTTGGTCGGGGATTATTCCTATAATATTGCATGCATTTCACAAACACTGACTTATTTGCACTACATCAGGATAGAGACATGCATAACACAGATAATATACCTCACAAAGGCCAGGGGTCTCCTTCTACTGACTGCTCTGTGTCACACGGAATAAAGGCAAACAGAAAATAACTAGCATAAACAGGTCAGAAAAACTAAAACACTTAAAATCATCTTAACATTTGAGACACCCAGAAGAAAATTGTTTTTTAATAAATATTTTTTTTTGGCAAAAAATGTTAATTCAATGCAGACTGACAATGACTAGGGATAACAATTGAAGAGCTGGTTTTCAATTAGGGTTCTTGTGAAAAAAATACTGCAGTATTCATTAAAGAATAGAGAAGTGAGTATTCACAAGTATAAAATTTATAAGTGTACCCTTTATTTTTAATATTTTGAATTTCGTACATATTCATCTACAGATTGGGTGAATTGAGTTAACTTTGGACATATTTCACAGAAAAAGGAGCCACATTGGTACATTTTAATGCAAAAAAACTAGAGATTGCGTCTCGACGCAGTGTATCCCCGGACAGGACATAGTTAAGGCGTGAATATGTCGGTCTTGAGCCTGTTTCCTGGAGCACCAGGTCAGGATTCTCCATAGTACCAGATTACTCCGAAAAGCTAATCACTAGTTATTTAACTTATATCTGTCTTTAAAAATTACATTTCATGGATCCAGAAGATCCATATAGTGATCCTGATAACTTCCAAAATTCAATCATTTAATCCTTTTACCTTTTCAGACATATTCTAAAAATTTCATCAAAATCCGTCTATAAGTTTTTGAGTTATCTTGTACACAAACACATCTGGCAGCCTGGATCCACATGATCCAGACAGTGATCCAGATTACTCCCAAAAACTAATCACTTGTTCTTTGTCCCATTTAAGACATTTCCTGAAAATGTCATCACAATCCATCCATAACTTTTTGAGGTATCTGTCTTTAAAAATTACATTTCATGGATCCAGAAGATCCATATAGTGATCCGGATCACTCCCAAAATTTAATCATATCTTCCTTTTACCATTTTGGACATATCCTGAAAATTTTATCAAAATCCATCTGTCAGTTTTTGAGTTATCTTGTTTACAAACAAACAAACAAATAGAGGGCCAAAAATGATCCTCAGTCAGGTACTTTGGCGGTCAGTGGATGACCTTAAATGAAGAGCTGTAACCGGTAAGCCTGGATGCTGCTACTCCATCATGTACTCAACCTCCAAAGCCATTTTCAATAGTTTCCATGCATGTAGTCAGCATTAAGTGTGAAAATATCTCCAAATTTGCCAAAAATGACCCTTGGTCAGGTACTTTGGCGGTCAGTGGATGACCTTAAATGAAGATCTGTAACCAGTAAGCCTGGATGGTAGAAGTCCATCATGTACTTAACCTCCAAAGACATTTTCAATAGTTTCCATGCAACATAGTCAGCATTAAGTGTGAAAATATCTCCAAAAAGGCCAAAAATGACCCTCGGTCAGGTACTTTGGCGGTCATGGATGACCTTCAATGAAGAGCTTCAAGGTCAAATTTCTGCATGCTTACAGAGGACATATATATGTATTATATATACCAGCCATAGGATGATCTGACTTTCTGTATAGGAGAACTGGGCCAAAAAGTGAAAAAAATGGCCAAAATCTGACCTTTAAGAGGCCACCAGTGACCTTGAGATTGAAGGTCAAGGTCACAAAACAATAGCGTTCGTGGCATTGCCCATATATACCCACATACCAAATTTGAAAGTTCTAACTAAAATATTTTTGAAGTTATCGCATCCAAAAGGAAATCTCTGCGGCGGCGGCCGCGGCGGCGTGACCGTACTGAATCCTAAGTATCCCCGACTTTCGTCCGGGGATACAATGATTCATTAGATTCATTCAAAGTAATGTAAGAGAATATATATGCAAAAGTGGTCACTCTTCCCATGCCCTTACTTTAATAGCTACTTTTTAATTGCTCAAGTGTAATGAAATTTAGCCATCTTGATAAATACAATTCTTTTTTAAATATTTCAAAAGAGGAGAGAAATATTGAACTATCATGACAAAAATAGTCTGTTGTATATGATTAATGAAATCAGAATGTAAGAGATAAGGCCAAAAAGAAAATAAAAAACAGGCGAGTTGCCAGAACTTGATCAGTTTTGAGAAAAATTGAAACAAGGGAAAATTTTTGAGTTCATGACACTTAAAATTTTTAGAATGTTTCACTACTACTTGTTTCTGGTGTTACATTTAAATGGACATTACTATTTTGAGTTATTTATAATGTTCACAAGTCTAATTCACTGTCCTTCAGTTCAGGTTACTTACCGGTATATAAATAACCTATGAATAGACAGTTTTTGTTCACTCTTGAATCTAAAACATGTGTTGTGTACTGTATGGGTTCAATCAACAAGGTTAGGTTAAAAGGTGGACTAAAACTACTGAAACTGTAAAAATAACTGCTCGATAAATATATCCAAAACAGGTTTCTCCCATAAAACAATACACTAAAGCGGGATTCTTAGAACAATATCTGTGTGGTCCTTTAATATTTAAATGAATACAGAAGTTTATTAGCCAGATGGTAATTTAAAATTAAATGCAACATATGAAATAGGTTTAATCATAAACATCTTAAAACATTCTCGAAATAAAAAAAAATTCAAAATAAGTTTGAAAATCATAGTAAATTAAACTTAAAGAATAATGGTAATACAAGCACAAATAAAAGTAAAGAATCTATTTTAAGACCATTAAATTCAAATATGAACCATTCACTATATATTTTTTCATAATACATTATAGAGTAAGAAATCTAAAATTTGCCACATATCTGAAATTCGCCACATGTGAAAATACAATAAAATAAATCAATTGTGGTGAGATTTGTTGACTGTATAGTAAATTGGAAATTTTAATTACTTAAATGTAGCTTTTATAAGCTACAAGCTTACCATGTGGGACTTAATGCTGTTCTCGGGTTGCCACACCCGGGGCCAACGTCTTAGAAAAAAAGACAGTTCTTGTTAGCCACCGGATATACTGGTAGTTGTCGTCACGTGATAACTTCTGACCAATCGTCCTACTTTCTCGTTGAAATTTTTTAAACCTACCCCTCAGCTGTAAACAGTGGGGAGGCAGGGTGGCACTCTTCTAAGTCCCACATGGTAAGCTTGTAGCTTATAAAAGCTACATTTAAGTAATTAAAATTTACAATTTTATTACGCTACAATAGCTTACCATGTGGGACTTAATGCTGAATTCAACCGCCCGGTGGCGGGATTACAGCTGAGACTGGAAGGTATGTCATTTTTTTCTAAGATTTTGAATTAAACGTATAGAATAGTGCCAGAAATACCAGTCTGAGTCCTATTTACAGTGCCCCGATCCCGAAGGCCGGGCCTGTAACGAGCCAAAAACCTAAGTAAATGAGAGACAGTGCTAAAACTGTCTAGATGTTTTATTGTAGGACGGAAGTGCAGCAGTGCTCACTCCGAGGTCTGAGGGTCCAAAAGGGCCCTTCACGTATGACTGACCAACCCAGTGGTTGGGCATCTCATAAAATTTTTACAACCTGAATATGAGATTAATGACAACTAAATAAGTCCTTAATAGAAATTACTTGATAATTAAAGGATAAAATGACCTTACCCGTAACATCTTGAAGGTAAAGGAATACCTAGATCCTGGGAAAGACTCCTGAAGACTTGGTTGTAGCGGATGTGCCCCCCCCACTGTTTTCTTTCCGAGGACAACTGGTCTGAGGGGAAGGATCTAGGACTTGTTGTGCAGCCACTACGGGTCCCAGGTACAAATTGTTGTCGGTGTCCGACCAAGTAAGGTCTTTTAGGTAAAAATTTGTAAATGTGTTGTGAGCTTTCCAGTGACAGGCTTGCATGATTTGGTCCACCGATACCCCACCGTAAAAGGCCTTAGAGGCCGCGAAGGCCCGGATGTCATGCGCTTTGACTTGGACCAAGTCCAAGGCTTGTTGATCTGCTTGTTTGTAACAAAGTAAAATGGTTTGTTTCAACCATGAAGAGAGTGTAGCGGGTCTGATGTCTGAGGTATGTCCTTTCTTAAAGGAGATGAAAAGGAGAGAACGAGACCCTCTCAGGTCTTTAGTTCGGTCCAAATAAAACCTCAGGGCCCACACGGGACACAGGGTCCTGTCTTCTTTAAACTGTCTATCTACAATGGTAGTCAGAGCAGGGATAGTCACCGGAGACACACTTTGAGAACCTTCTCTTGCTAGTTGGTTTTTGGCTATGAAATCAGAAGAAGGGAACAAGGCAACCTTTTCCCATTGGCCTAGATTAGATACTTTGTTTGCGACCCAGGCATGGATTTCGCTGCGGCGCTTGCCGGAGGCCAAGGCTAGCAAGAAAGCAGTTTTTAAAGTGAGATGTTTGAGGTCTGAGTCTTTCATGGGCTCAAAAGGTGCTTTGGTGAGCTCGTTAAGGACAACAGAAAGGTTCCACTTGGGTAAGTTTCTGGAACTTTTAGGACGATCCCTGTGAAAACTGGAGAGTAACCTATGAAGGTCTGCATTGTGTGCAATATGTTGGGCCATTGGGCCCAAAGTGTCAACGATTGCAGTCCTGTAACCATCAATGGTCGAGGGGCGCCTGTTTAGGTCTTGGTACAGGTACATGAAGAAATCTGAGATTTGTTTCACAGATGGAGTGGAGAAATCCACCGAATTTTCTCTGCACCATTTTTCAAATAGGGCCCACTTTGACTTGTAGATGGTCCTTGTTGATGACCGCTGAGGGGCAGCAATTCTCTCTGCCACCTCCACAGAGAAGCCTTGTTCTTGGAGTTGTCCGCTCCTAGACACCAGGCGTGGAGGTTCAGGTGCTGGGGGTTGTTGTGGAACACCAGCTTGTGGGACTGTTTGAGTAGGGTTGTTGACACTGGGAGTTGCAGTGGGATCTCTGTTGAGAGCTGCACTAGGTCCCAAAACCAGGGCATCCCTGGCCAGCCTGGGGCTATTACGATGATCAGGCACTGGCATTGCCTGATCTTTTGGATCACCTTGTGAAGGAGAGCCGTAGGAGGGTACGCATATGCCGTGAGGTTGGTCCAGTTTATGTTCAGAGCACCTATGTCCCAGGCCTTTGGGTCTGGGATAGGAGACACGTATAGAGGGAGCTTGTGGTTCAGGTGAGTGGCAAACAAGTCTACATGAGGGGTGAACCACTTCTGGCAGATCTGTTTGAAGACCTGTGGGTGCAGAGACCATTCGGTTGACTGCACTTGGTTGGACCTGGATAGCAGGTCGGCCATCACATTCAGGCACCCTGGAATGTGCCTGGCTTTCAATGTTATGTGATAGTGATGGCACCAGGTCATGATCTTCCACAGGAGAGCACACATCTCTGCCGAGTGTGTTCCTCCTTGTTTGTTGATGTAGGCTACCACTGTTGAGTTGTCCGTCGCAACCAACACTGTTTGATTCTGGCACTGGTCCTTGAAGTCTCGAAGGGCCAGGGAGACCGCCTTCAATTCTAGGACATTTATGTGTAGCCTTTTTTCCCGATCTGACCACAGACCCTTTGTAGAATTTTGGTCTAAGTGAGCGCCCCAACCTTCGTTTGAGGCGTCGGTAAAGAGTTGGATACTGTGGTCTTTGGGATGAAGGTCTGCACCTTTCATCACATTGGAGGGATTTTGCCACCAATCTAGGTGGGCTGCAATGGCTTCTGTCCAGGGAAGGAGGTTGTCCAGCGACTGAGGATATCTCCAGTGCTCCTTGAGATGAAACTGAAAGGGCCTCATGTGAAGGCGTCCCTCCGGGACCATTTTCTCCGTTGAGGCTAGCAACCCAATTAGAGACATCAAACATCTTGCAGTCAAAACACGTTTTGACTTGAGTCGTAGGATCAAATCCTGAAGTTTGAGCCATCTCTCTTGAGTGGGTTTTACAAGGGCTGAATCTAGGTGGTATTCGTAGCCCACGAACGAAAACACCTGTGTAGGTTTCAGTTCTGATTTTTCCTGATTTATTATCCATCCCAAGGACTGAGTCAGTTCTACTACTGCCTGAGTGTTCACTTGGGCTTCCTCCTGAGACTGGGACCTGATCAGCCAGTCGTCCAGGTATTGGTGAATTCTGAGTCCTCTTGAGAGGGCCATTAGTTTCACTTCCTTTACGATCATTGTAAAGACCTGGGGGGCTGTGGCTAGTCCGAACGGGAGGGAGGTGAATTGGAACACCTGAGCCTTGTAGCAAAACCTTAGGTATTTCCTTGAGCTTGGGTGGATGGGGATATGCAGGTAGGCGTCCGACAGGTCTATCGACGATACCCACTCCCCTGGAATCAGGGAGGTCCTGATGGACTCTGGAGTTTCCATTTTGAACTTTTCTACGTGTAGAAAAGTATTGAGCCTGCTTAAGTCTATGACTGGCCTCCACCTTTGGTGAGGCTTGGGTACTAGGAACAGGCGACTGTAAAACCCGAGAGATTTTACATTGTCTACCCTTTCGATAGCGTTCTTTGACAGGAGAGACTGGATACAAGTAGCCAAGGCTTGGTCTTTTTGTTGGGCCTTGTACTCTGACAGAATCAGAGGAAATCTGATCAAGTTTGGCTTTGAACGGAATGGCAGAACGTAGCCATTGGTGATAATGTTTAACACGTTTTGAGAACATTTGTTTGTGAGCCAGTCTCTCCTGAAAGAACGGAGGCGACCTCCTACTGGTGGACTGAGTGAGGCTTTGGAGGAGTCATTGGGGAGGGGGGTTTCCACGCCCCCTTCCTCTATTGTGGGGTCGAAAACGACCCCTGGAGCCTCTGAAGTTGGATTTTCCTCTTCCCGAGGGAAAGGACTGGTTACTGCTTTGAGAGGTATTGCCCCCATAGGGGCGTTTCCTGTAGGAGCCTCTTTTCTTGTGGGGACCACGAAAGGGCTTATTCTGGTAGGGTGCAAAACCCTGAGAATCTTTTGAGGTGCCTTTTTTGAGAAGGAAGTCCTCACCTTCCTTCACTAATTGAGACTCGAACAAGGAAGGGTCCCAAAAGGACGAGTTCCTGAGTTCTTGACGTCTCGTTTCTCCTAATTGAGGATGTAATAGAGTCATTTCGGCTTCGCGCCTGAGCAAGCCGGTATTAGCCATAGAGTATAATTCCCTCTGCAAAATATGGGCTAGAGATTTGCTGAGACAAGTGAGGGCCCTGTGTTGAACAAGTACTGTCTTGTTCCAAAAATCTAAGTAGTCAGCTACTTCCTCATATCCGCGCTTTGCCGCTTTCTCAGGATTGGCACCTTTCTGAATCTGAGACTTAATCTTCTTGACCGTAGACTTGATGCTATGTTGGCATTTTTCCAATGAAGCATTGCAAGAAGAGGAGGTTTTGGCAAAAGCAGCGGTGAAGTTGAGGGTAGAGATGTTTTGTCTAGCCTGAAGTTCCAGCTCCTTGAGAACTGGCAGGGGAACTCTGGCTACTGGAGACCCAGAAGGTCTAGGAGTAATACAGATCTTAGCAAAGTCCGTATTCAACTCCTGAATTTTGTCCTGAAAAGTTGGTTGTCCCACCTTGTACCACTTTGAAGTTGAGGGAGGAGGCTTGACATATATTCCCTCAGATAAGTTGGCAGCCTTAAAGTCATGTTGGAATTTATCAAAGGCGTCCTTGATAACTGAGCTAAGTGGAAGAATAGAGGAGGGACCTCTAGGTCTGAGCTCTTGACGGCCTTTTTCATCATCCAGACCCAACACTGAGGTGGACGACCTGGGCATAGATTCCCTGGGGTCAGGGAGAGACAAAATACGCCTGAAGGTGTCCACTTCTTCAGAGTATTGTGAGGGCATGTCAGACAAAGCTACTTGCCTATAATAAGGGGGGTCTGGATCATGTTGTGGGAGGTCTTGATCAGAAGCTACTCCTGAGGGCTGAGCCCTAGAGGGCTTAGAAGACCTGTGTCTGGCTAAAAAAGGAAGCTAAAAACACGCGAAAGTTAAGAAATACTTAAGGTGTGAAAATCAGAATTTTACAGAATGATCTATAGCATATAATAAAAGAAATATGCAAATATTAGCCTCCAACAATAAGTAAGAACTGAGAAATAAATAGAAATGTCTGTATATTTACAAACTGCTACCAGTCAATCGTGGCCAACGAGAAAGTAGGACGATTGGTCAGAAGTTATCACGTGACGGCAACTACCAGTATATCCGGTGGCTAACAAGAACTGTCTTTTTTTCTAAGACGTTGGCCCCGGGTGTGGCAACCCGAGAACAGCATTAAGTCCCACATGGTAAGCTATTGTAGCGTAATAAAATTAAGGCTTTTTGAACTGAAAAATACCAATTTTTAGACAAAAACCTCATTCTATTCATAAAATTAACTAAGGTTTTAGAGGTGGCAAATTTTAGATTCCTGGCGAATTTTAGATTTCTTACTCTACATCAAAAGCTATAAAGCAGGTAACATACATTTCATACAAATATCACTTCCAATAGTTATATATTGACGTTTTTCAAAAATTTTTGGTTACACATAATTCTAACATGACACGGATGTTTCCTTGATTCTGATTGGCTAAACAACGAAATCCTTCCCTGGTAAAATACAGCATAACCAGGTAGCTCCCTATTATCGCTCATTGTGGCTGTCGTAACAATGAACATTTTACAGTAAAACTTGCAATAATTATGCATCTTAAAATAATTTGTCATGTTAGAATAGGAATAACCCCCTCCCAAACCACGGTATACGCAGAATTTTACCATGGTTTCAGGCAATAAACCCCTCAGGCTTCGCCTTCAGGGTTTATAACCATGGTAAAATTCAGCGTATACCGTGGTTTGGTCAGGGGTTATTCCTATATTATAAGAAGCAGTTCACCAATGCTGGCAGCTAGGGACGTCATCGTGTACCATGATATCATCACATCGCCGATGGTTTAAGTCCACACACGATATCAAGCTTTGTATTCATAACCCGATTTCCAGGGTTTAGTTCCCACATTAGTGAAAATTAAATACGTGGGTGTACATGAGCCTGAACTCGGAAGTGGAAATGGCTCTCAGTTTATTCTAAAGTAAAGATCCTTGGATTTTACCCTTATTAAAGTAAAAATCGATGTTTTTTTTGGAGAATTTACAGGGTTTATAATGTTTTGAATCAAAAACATGAAGTTGAAATGTAGATATTAACTTAGCGATTAACACCACAATATCGCCCACTATTTTGCTCACAGTATCGAGACAGCAAACTTCTACACAATGACGTCCCTACTGCCAGCACAGCCACATTCCTCTTGGGTTGCTATGTTGTTCAAGTAGTTTGGAAAACTCTGTGACATATTCTGAGGTCAATCTTCGACAATTCGGCAATCTTTATCAATATTTCTCATCATCATATGCGACTTTGATCTCTTAATTTAACACGCTAAATTCATAAATGTATTGCTTTTATTAGTTAAAATTGACCTATTTTAACTGGACAATTACTGGAACAGTCTTTTTTGATAACATGGAATAGAAAAATATTTAACATTGGTGGGATGTAGACAGAGATGGATAACATAGACCAATCCCTAATTGTTACAACTTACTTATTGAGGCCAGCTATCCCCTCTACCACTAGATTATCACTGGTCAAAGTGCCTGTCTTGTCAAAGCAGCAGACATCCACTTTCCCAGCAAATGGAATTCTGAACGGTTCAGTGCAGAACACATCTGTAAGATACATTACATACATTTATAGTAGATTGAAAATACTGTGAAACTTGACTGTAAAGACCGCCCTTGGGAAATAGAAAAACAGTCTTTACAAGGGGTCGGTCTTTATGTAAAAGTAAAAAAGGGGAAATACAAGTTTTGGAAACAGGAAGTGGTCTTTATATACAGGTAGATCTTTATATAAAGGTGGTCTCACACTCAGGTTAGAGTACAACTTCAAAGATTAAAATATTTGCAAAATACTTAATATAAAAGCGTTTTTTTTCTGTAAAATTTTGAAAAATTCTCTGAAATTAATTTTCTCTGAGCTGAAATTAAATTAAACCCCCCAACTCTAAGTAGGGGGCTCGGTGGTGTAGCGGTTAGAGTTCTCGCCTCCAACCTCTGAGTCCGCCGGTTCGAATCTCGGGCCGGGTGCTTCATGTTGGAAAGTTGGTAGTTACTTGCCGATGCCTGGTGGTTTACAGTGCAGTATGCACTGGTTTCCTCCACCTGTAAAACTACCCGTCGCAATATGACCCTGGCTGTTGAACACGACGTAAAACAACAAATAAATAAACCCAACTCTAAGTAAAACCATTACTTACGTAGTTTGGACAATGCCAGGAGGGAGGTGTTGACTGCCAGTGACAATTCTATAGGCAGTTCTGGGGGCACGACAGAAGTGAGAATCAATGTACACTCCAAAAACAACTTGTACTTATTCCTGTTGGGGTCTTCTGTGCCTGAAACACCACACCAATGGTTCAAATATTATTCTAACATGACACGGATGTGTCCTCGATTCTGATTGGCTAAACGACGAAATCCTTCCCTGGTAAAATACAGCATACCAGGCAACTCCCTATTATCGCTCATTATGGCTGTCGTAACAATGAACATTTTACAGTAAAACTTGCAATAATTATTCATCTTAAAATAATTTGTCATGTTAGAATAGGAATAACCCCCTCCCAAACCACGGTATATGCAGAATTTTTTCGCCTTCGGGGTTTATGACCTCAAACCATGGTAAAATTCAGCGTATACCGTGGTTTAGTCAGGGGTTATTCCTATAATATAATTTTACTTTAAGGACAGTGATTAAGGCTTCAAAGTATCTTAAAAATTCCATGTTTTGTATTTGGAAGCAAAATTAGCATGGTCACTTGTTACACTGGAAGCAAGTTTATTTTACAATATCATACAATTTTAAATACTAGAGACGTGGAAATTTGTCTTTCAAGCACCAGTTCCTAACAAAAGACAAGAGTTCCTGTGACTGGCTACATTTGTCTATGATTACAAACACTGAACATAACATAGTGCCTAACAGGTACTGGACAGCCTACCGTTCTAGGTTGCAGATTTCACTGTCAATTTTCATACAGATCAAAATTGCAAAAAAATGATAACCAACAAACTGGGGTGTGGTTAATGAATGAAAATGAGCAAAAAATTGGTCTATCTCTTACCGTTTTCAAGATAATTGTAATTTTTAAGATACAATCTAGTCACAAAATGCTGTCAAGATGAATATTTTTAAAATTTACCATAAGGTTTCCAAGGATTGTAACCATTGTGGTGAAAAAATAGTTAAAAATCACTTTCAAAAAGAAATACAAAGAGAAAACTGAATTTATTATCATTGGTGATAGACAAGCCAGAGAGTCCTTCATCAACAAATTCCCTACTCAACTTCTTGGAAATTCTATCTCCCCTACCGATACAGTCAAGAACCTAGGTGTTACTTTTGACTCCGGAAACACCTTTACTAGCCACATAACCAATATGTGTCGCGCCTGTTAGTACCACCTTAAGGACCTAAGACGCATCCATAAATTCCTCAGTGTGGATACTGCAGCTTTGCTTGCAAACTCAATGATCAGCAGTCGACTTGACTACTGCAATTCCCTACTGTATGGCGTAAGTAAATACAATGTATCTAAACTCCAAAAGATTCAAAATGCCCTTTGTAGAATTGTTTTTAGACTTGATAGAACTAGCCATGTCACTCCCTTTCTTCAAAAACTACACTGGCTCCCTATCACATACCGCATCTTGTTTAAGTACAATCTAATTACTTTCAAGGCTATCGAATTCTCTCAACCCATATACCTATCATCCTTGATCAAAACCAGTTGTTTAACGCGTGGAAATCGTCTCTTTCCTCAGTCTCTCACAAAAAGGCCATTGGTAGGCGAGGTTTTGCAATGGCTTCCCCCACAGAATGGAACAGACTCCCACAATCAGTACGATCACAAAACAATAACAGGTTTCCGTAGCCAGCCAAAGACCTATTTGTTTAGACTGGCATGTCCTCCACCATAGTACATCTCCCTGGTGGGCGCTAATTTTGGATCTAGACCTGATACGTCCCTGGACTTTCCCTTTTTGACCTCAAGCGCATTAGAGGATGTTACATCAATTTTGCGCTATATAAATGTTTCTATTCTATTCTATTCTAAATATTGTCATGAAAATAAGTGCAGCTTTTAAGCTAGTCGTAAAGGTTGTAACTATGTAAAACACTAGCTGGGACATAAACCTGCAACAGATTGCAGTAGAAACAAGACCACTGCCGTGGTATGATCTCCCGCCGCACTACATCAAAAAGTAGGTCAACAACATATTTGACAAAACTCCTTTAAATTGAATAGTTTTGCTGTTATAAATTATTTAAATCAAAAAAGTCAAAGTAGCTATTACTGAGTTTGGCCATCGAATGGCCACATTCCAGAGTTAGAGCCACTGAATGTACATATTCCGCAGTTATGTACATGTAAGATATGCACTAAAAAGGTTTGGATATCTTCATTCCACCTCAAAGAAGGGGCCCAAGGTCTTACCCTTACCCTGTGCTTTTCCACAGATTGGTTTGAAGCTCTCCCAAAAGTAGGTGAATGAGTTATTTGAGAAAAATTGGCCATCTGCAATACTTCTAGAGATAATTCGCATATACTCATTTTCAGTAGGCGAGTAATTAGCTATGGGTCTGAAACTTCACTATGTGAAGGCCCTTGCAAAAGTAGGTGAATGAGTTATTTGAGAAAAAATTGGCTATCTGCAATACTTTTCAGAGATAATTCGCATTTACTCATTTTGAGTAGGTGAGTAATTAGCTATGGGTGTGAAACTTCACCAAGTGAAAGCTCTCCCAAAAGTAGGTGAATGAGTTATTTGAGAAAAATTGGGTATCTGCAATACTTTTAGCGATAATTCGCATTTACTCATTTCGAGTAGGTGAGTAATTAGCTATGAGTGTGAAACTTCACCAAGTGAAAGCTCTCCCAAAAGTAGGTGAATGAGTTATTTGAGAAAAATTGGCTATCTGCAATACTTTTAGAGATAATTCGCATTTACTCATTTTGAGTTGGTGAGTAATTAGCTATGGGTCTGAAACCTCACCAAGTGAAAGCTCTCCCAAAAGTAGGTGAATGAGTTATTTGAGAAAAATTGGCTATCTGCAACACTTTTAGAGATAATTCGCATTTACTCATTTTGAGTAGGTGAGTAATTAGCTATGGGTCTGAAACTTCACCAAGTGAAAGCTCTCCCAAAAGTAGGTGAATGAGTTATTTGAGAAAAATTGGCTATCTGCAATACTTTTAGCGATAATTCGCATTTACTCATTTTCAGTAGGTGAGTAATTAGCTATGGGTCTGAAACTTCACCAAGTGAAAGCTCTCCCAAAAGTAGGTGAATGAGTTATTTGAAAGAAATTGTGTCATTTTTCACATTTTCACCAAAAGTAGCAATAAAGTAGCCATTACTCACTTGTACATTGAGCAACAGTTGTGAAACTTAAATATGTTACAGTTCACAAAAAAGTAGATAAACAACTTATTTGAGAGAAATTGTGTAGCTGCAATACTTTTGAAGATATAAGGCGTTTACTCATTATGGTTATCATTAAAAATTGACAAAGTAGCTATTACTCACTTAGCTATGGAGATACACTTCCAAACTAGTGACCATGTTGTAGCTGTAGAGATAGTAGCTGAACAACATATTGGAACAAAATTGTGTAGCTGCAATACTTTTGAAGATATAAGCCATTTACTCATTATGGTTATCATCAAAGTAGCTATTACTCAGTTAGCTATGGAGTTACAGCTGTGAAAATTCACAATACAGTATATCCAAAAGATAGGTGAACAACATATTCAACAAAAATCCTCTATATTCAATAGTTTTTGAGTTATAAGTGACTTGCTCAATGGTCAAATGTTAAACTTAGTATAGCTATTACTCAGTTAGCTATGGTGCTACACCTTGGACACCTCACCATGATATAGTACATGAAGGAGTTGTTGAACAACATATTTCAGGCCAATATTGTAAGTAACAGTTACAAAGACAAAATCAATTTACTCATTTTGCTCATTGTTAATAACAGAAAATAGCTATTACTCACTTAGCTATGAAGATAGAACCCTAAAAATGGTACCATCTTGTAGGCATGGAGAAAGTAGCTGAACAACGTATTTTACAGAAACACTCTAAATGCAGTCGTTTTGGAGTTATGAGCACTTTACTCAAAGTAGCCACCATTGCTATTACTCACTTAGCTATGGTCCTAGGTGTGAAATAACAGCATCAAATGAAAGGACATAAGCAATAAGGTCATCAAAAACATTGAAAAGGCCAAGGAGAAACAACCAGTGTGATGTACAGCCCTTTATAAAAGCGTGACACACACTCAATAACACACGAACACACGCACTCACGCACGGAATGCGTTTTATAATCTCCCACCCGGCCGGCGGGAGATAATAAACTGAATTGCTTCATGTGAAAGAAACAAGAAATCAGTACTGTCCATATGGGCTCAAAAAATGACAAATTCGCCATACTATATGAAATTCACCAGTGAAGAGTAACAAATCTAAAATTTACCAGATATCTGAAATTCTCCACAAGTGGAAATACTAACAAAAATAATAAATTGAGATGAGATTTGTTAAATGTATAGTAAATCTAGGCTTTTTGAACTGAAATATACCAAGTTTAAGACAAAGCATCATTTTCTTCATAGAATTAGAGGGTTTAAAGGGGGTTAATTTTAGATTTCTGGCGAATTTTAGATTTCTTACTGCAAGTCCTTGACTTGTGGGAAATTTTTTACACATTTGTGACTTTTGTGAATACATGAGGCCTTTTATCTACTCTGATGCAAAATTGGCATAAATATTGGTTATTTTTGTTTTATTTTTAAACCACTGGTGCATTTCAGAAATGTTGGACAATTTCACATTTCTTACCTATGTCTTAGCCTTCCTTACTCACCTTTGATCCATACATAGGAAGCTGCAGCAATGGCAAAGATCAATAAGAACATGATAAAGAAGAAGGTCTCCAAGTTGTTTGCAGTCACCCGCTTTACCCCATATAGAATAGTACGCAGCAGCTTGCCTTGCGAGGTACTGAAACCATTACGCAGAACAAATGCCACACAGCCATTGTCTGTCGCTGTGAAATAGATTAAATAAAAACACAAATAAAAACATGCAGAATGCAACTTTGTAGCTTCCTCATGTGAGGTACTGAAACCTTGATGCAGCATTTAAGTCACTCAGCCATTGTCTGTTACTGTGGGGTAGAAAGGATATAATATTATAATTCTACTTTTATAGCACTTAATCACTGGAAACAGGAGATTCTTATGCTCCATTCACACTACAGATGTTACGTCCCGCGGTTAGAGGTTTTCCCGAGGCTGCGGAACCCCCTCCAAGGAGATCATGTACCTTCCGAGGTTTGGTGTAGCATTCACACTCCAGGCAGTATAATCCGCGGTCGTAGATGTTCGGTGATATGCCACTGTCCTTCAACTACCGCCCGCGAAGTTCGTACTCTACTTTGTGACACAGTGGTGAAACATCCACTTACATCCACTCGCCTTATGTCGCTGTGTTACACCAAAAGACGACCGAGTCACAACTTTATATACACTGTTGACTACACCTTCAGATACTGTGGCAAAAATTTATTTGTGCATGCTCGCTTTTATCTGCGCATGCTCATGGTTCCGAAATCAGAGGCGGAAATTTTAAACATTTCAAAACTTCTGTGGCATGCGTAAGGATTTGGACAGTGGGCCACTGACTCAAAAGTTTCCTAACGGATGCCAGGCGGTGATCCAAGGACAGGGATGTTTCACCAAATGCAGGTCACCACAGGTGATACTGCCTGTAGTGTGAAAAGGGTAGAAGGTACAAGATATACATTAGCCAGAATCCAAAATTCTGATATCACGGAACAAAGAATCAGCAACCACAGAACACCAGGAAAGAAGTAAATAAGGTGAATAAGCTTTTGAGAATGGACCTTTTCACTGATACAATAAACTATATGGTAAATTTACAAAATATAGCACCGGTTCATTTTTAATACCTGGTTGAAATTAATGTCTGGTGCAAAACTTAGGAAATTTTTGTCAGTATTTTCATTAGGAATAGGTTGGTGTCGCCAGTAACAGGTATTGACAGGATTTTACTGAAAAACCGTGGCAATACTTTAAAACTGCCATCTTGCTTGTCAACACCTAGAATTATAGGAAAAGTTAAAATACTGGAAACAGACCCTAAATCTGAAGAAATCGATACCTTTATCCCATATTTTGTACACTTGGGGACTTTTATTGTGATTTTATTGAGAAAAAAAATACCATACTTTGGTTTCATGAGTTTCACTTCCTGTCATTAGCCAATTTGATTTGAGGTGTACTAAAGGTCAAAGTTGGGGTTTTACATCCCGTTCAACAGCCATGGTCATATTGGGACAGGTTCTCAGCATTGCCACTTGTGGAACTCGAACCACACAGAGGTGACAGCCTGTGACTAGATGCCAAACTTGCTATCCCACTAGGCCACTGAGGACCTCTTGAGGTGTACTTTTTCGGGAATCCTGGAATTTGAACGGCTGTGCATTGGTTGCCTCCATATAGGGGGGCGACCGAGCAGTCGACACTCGCCGAGCGAGGCAAATTTCACGAAAATTTGATCCCAATTTTAAGGGTCGACTACTCGTGTGCATACAACAACCTATTGAAGCGGTTACGTTTTTTAGGAAATAAAAAATAAATAACATACCTTGCTGGCATTTAATCGCACAATCCACCATTTTTAACATAATATTAACTTAATTAGCTGATTTCACCATACAATCTACATAATATTATTAAGTATATTATATGGTGAAATCAGCTAATTTAAGCGATTCAAAGCTTTTATTCTTATATTTTTGTCATTTATGGGAGCCACCATATTGGATGTTGTTTCCTGTAATGGTGGATACTAAACTTTGCAAGGGCTCGATGTCGAGTCGGTTTTTTGTCCGCGAGCAATCGACCCGAATTATTTGTACTCGTCACACCCCTACCTCCATATATATATGCATTTTTGATACCAACCCATCCTGCATTATACAGATGTCAACACAGATGTCTGGTTTCAATTAATTCCCAGTCTACTGTAGAAATAAAGTCCGAGGGCGAGTACTTTATGACCTCTATAAAAGGACGGTACTTTCGGCGGATAATGCGCTCGTCCATTATGCTGAAGTTCCGTCCTTTTATAGAGGTCATAAAGTACGAACCGGAAGACTTTATTTTTATTATAAAGACTGGTTTCATTTATGAATCCATAAATATTATTGTAAATATGTTTCTATACACACCTACTTGTCGCACTATATTTTGTATGTATCGTTTGGTTCTCTATTATCGGCGATCGTCCATTTATTGCCTCAGATAAATGTACGCAAAAATATGCGCACTGCATTGTTTTGTGTAGTCTGTGCACTTCCGGTTTTTATAATAGATTTTGAAAATAACTAAAGTCTGGATCATATTTGGCAAATATTAATCTATCTAATTTTTTACAGTGCTAATTACCAGTAGATGCTCAAGCACATAAAACAGAGACAACATTATGCAGTTCATCATTTTTTATTAATTTAATCTCATAGTGACACATTTCCTTTGCAAATTATCCGCTGTTATTCAAAAATCCAGCTTATACACTTCCAGTGAATGAGTGTATCAAGCTGGGCATACCTTTTAGACCTGGTCCAGTTTTCTGTGGTGGGGAATGCTGCACCACTTTAGTGCCTCCATACAGAATGTGGAGTTTACCATGATTCTCTAAGTCTAGAACTGTGTCTTCCTCCAAACTCTCAACTGCTTCCTGTCAATATGCAGTTACAAACAAAAAAAAAATATTTAAGGCTTTTGGTCATTTTCATAAAGGTGCTTTACTAAAAGAAAAGAAAAATTTTGTAAAATAAACAAAACTTGTTATTTTATTTTAAAGTTGAAATAAGATAAATAATCTTAGCAAATAGGGTTATTGGGAACACTCATCCATTGTAAGGATAGAGCAAAAAAATGTGAAATGCACAACAGCATTCAAATTTTGCCACTTTTGCAGCCAATCTGTTGAGTGACCTTAAAACTTGCACAATTTTGAAATAAAAGGAAAATAAATATTGTTAACTATAACTATCGGTATATAAAACTTGACTTTGTACATCAGAGAACCAATGTATACTTGTATCCACCAAAAAGACATCAGATAGAGATTAAGTGCTGTAGAAATACTTATCAGATTAGATTAGATAGACAAAGCACCATATTTTACAAACACTTTACCTAGCACCCGTGCAACAGGACATTACATTTTAGGTCAATAATAAGCGAGATATGATTAGTTTTACATTTGGCCTTAAATAATAGTTTAAGTTCAAACCTTACTACATCAAAAAAATCCCAGGTCATGATATTCTATATGTTGGTTTCAGATTCAAAAGCTCTAGGACCAATATAAGCAAGTAATGAACACTTTGGCCACCTTCTCCCTGGTGATTCTATTGTAGAGACACTGCACATACACTCATTTAGCTTATGATATTGGTAATATATGATAATTTCTATTTGTTTATATGTCAATGTTCTACAATTAGAAGTAAACATATGACTTTGCCAGCATTTTTATAGTTATTGCACATGAAACCATTCTAAGTTTTGATAACAATACATACATTTAAATCTGGTGGGTACACAGACTAATTGGAAAATTTAATAAGTAAATTAAATTTTTATAAGTTAATACCTTACCTAGTGGACAGATGCAATTGTCTGGCGCCTTGCCGGTCTCGCCAAACGTTAGAAAAAAATGTCCTGAGCTGGGCTCTGGCCGGGACCGGTAGTGTCCTGTTCATTCGCCAGGTGGACAGATGCAGAATAACTACCCATTGGATGGAGGGTAGCCTGAATTAAAAGGGGGAATTCCTAAGAACTCTAGACACACGAAGGGTGGATCTGGTAATGGCTAAGTCAGCCAACGTATAGGAATAACACCCTTGCCGCCCCCCCCCCCCCCCCCCCCCCCTCGTTTTTTACATAGTACTGGCTCGGCTAGAGAGCACCGTAGGACCTAGGGGAGTGAGAGTTCTGAGATAACGAGGAAGAACAGGAACCATGAACTATCTTTCCAGTACTCCTGGACCCACTTTGGATCATGGCAGACCAGGAGATAGCGGAAGTTTTTTTTTTCTTTTTTTTTTGGGGAAAATTATCTACCGACTATACACTATATACAAAGAGAGCAGGAGGATCGGTTTACTTGCTCTCTTGGATCTGTTGGGCTGCCACTATGGGGCCCAAATGATACAGCTCAGAATCTGCCCAAGCCAAGTCCTTCAGATAGAACTGGGTAAAAGTGTTGTGGGCTTTCCAATGACAGGCTGAGAGGATCTGTTCCAGTGAAACTCCTCCCACAATAGCACTGTCTGTTTAATCCAGGAAGAGATAGTGGCAGGGACAATGTCCTTTTGAAAACCCTTCCTGAAGGACACAAACACCAAGTCTTTTCCTTTCCGGAGGTCCTTTGTCCTGTCCAGGTAATACCGTAAGGCCCTTACCGGACGGAGTGATTTGTCTTAAGACAAGGACTTATCCAAAGTGGGCGCCAAAGCCGGGATGACCACCGGAGCCACAGAGGCCGGACCATCCCTAGCTAGCTGATTTTTGGAGAGAAAACTGGGTGAAGGATAGAGAGAGACCTGATTCCAGTTTTCCTGGTGTATGATATTTCTGTACAGCCAGGCATGGATTTCACTTCTTCTTTTGCCTGAACCCAGTGCTAGGAGAAAGACTGTTTTAAAGGTCAAATGTTTGAGAGAGGCCTTTTGCAGGGGTTCAAAGGGAGCCTTAGTTAGCTGGTGGAGCACCAGAGAGAGGTTCCAAGAGGGCACACCCTGCCTTCCTTTAGGCTTATCTCTGTGAAAGCTGTCCAGAAGACGAGTGAGGTTTTCATCTTTGCTAATGTTCAATTCAACATTGCCCACCATGTCTGCGATGGCCGTTCTATAGCCTTCAATAGTACTGGGTTGCAGATTTCTCTCTTTGAAAAGATGTAGAAGAAAATCCGCAATTTGGTTCACAGAGGGCGACCTGAAGTCCACCTCGTGTGAGTCACAACATTTAACGAAAATGGCCCACTTTGACTTGTATACGGCTCTGGTTGATCCCCTCTGAGGAGCCTCAATTCTTTCTGCCACCTCATCAGAGAACCCTAGTTTCTGGATGGCAGAGGCTCTAGGAGCCAAGCATGCAGATTCAGATTGCTGAGGTTCCTGTGGACTAACCCGTTGAATGGTTGAGTCACCAGGTCCTTTACCACTGGCAGACTGAAGGGAATCTGAACCGACAAATTTACCAGGTCCCAAAACCAGGGCATGTTTGGCCACCCTGGTGCAATGAGAATCATTCTCCGACAGCCCTGATCCATCATCTTGGCAACCACCTGGGGAACCAGGGAGACTGGAGGAAAGGCGTACATGTCCAAATTCTCCCATGGAAGACTGAGGGCGTCTACTACCCAGGCTGCCGGATCCGGTACCGGTGATACAAACTGAGGAAATTTGTGATTGAACCGGGTTGCAAACAAGTCTACTTGTGGCCGGGCCCATCTGGAGCACAAAAGATTGAACACCTGCTGAGGTAGGGACCACTCTGTTTGAATCACTCGATTGTGTCTGGAGAGCTTGTCCGCTATCACATTCAAGCGACCTGGAATGTGCCTTGCCCTCAGGACTATTCCTCTGGGGTGGCACCAGGATAGAAGCCTGACTTCATACCGCCCTGTTTGTTTATGTAAGCAACCACCGTTGTGTTGTTCGTTGCAACAAGGACAATCTGGTTCCTGCATAGATGCTCAAAACTCTTTAGGGCCACAAAGACTGCCTTTAGCTCCAAAAAATTGATGTGGAGGCGACTTTCTATGGCTGACCAAACGCCTTTTGCAGTGGAGTCCCCTAAGTGTGCACCCCAGCCTTCGTTTGAGGCATCTGTAAACAGCTGAAGAGCGTGTTGAAGGGGGTGCAGGGGTTGGCCCCTCAGCACATTGCTCTCTTCCGACCACCAATCTAGATGGGGGTGAAGAGACTGGGGAACCGGAATAACCTTCTCCAAAAGTTCGGGAACATGCCAATGTCGCTTCAAGTGCCATTGGATGGGCCTCACGTGAAGTCGACCGGACCACACCTGCTTTTCCGTTGCTGTGAGCAGTCCTATCAGAGACATAAACTGCCTGACAGTGCAACTCCTCCGGTTTTTTATGAACTTCAACTTCTCTTGGAGGGCAGAACCCGACCGGTCACCAGGTCGAACCGGTAGCCTACGAAACTGAAGACCTGTTGCGGTATTAGCTCTGATTTTTTCATGTTTACCACCCACCCTAATTGCTGGCAAAGGGCCAAAAGGGTCTGGGTGTGTTGTAGGCAGGTTTCCGGGCACGGGGCTCTCAACAACCAGTCGTCTAGGTACTGGTGGATCCTGATACCCCTTGCTTGAGCCATAAGCTTCACTTTCTTGACCACCTTGGTAAACTCGAGAGGAGCTGTGGCCAAACCAAAGGGAAGAGCTGTGAATTGGAAGGTTTGATTGTACAGGAAAAACCACAGATATTTTCATGACCTTTGATTTATTGGAATGTGGAAATATGCGTCGCTGAAGTCCAGCGATGTCACCCATTCCCCTGCCTGTAAGGATAACCGGATTGTCTCCGGAGTTTCCATCTTGAAGGTATTGGTACGGAGGTATAAGTTCAACTGACTCAGGTCCAAGATTGGTCTCCATTTTCCGTTTGGTTTGGGGACAAGGAAAAGCCGGTTGTAAAAAGCCAGAGACGACTTGATAACCACCTTTTCTACTACCAACTTGTTCATGAGACTTAGTAAGGCTTCCTTAAAGAACCAACTAGAAATAGGACGCCCTGTTGATAGTAGGTGCAAATAGAAACAGGATAGCATAGAAGATTATCATGTGTAATGTCCACCCCATGAACCTTTTGCCAAAATTGTACAGTAGTCTTACAAGACCCTGTTTCATTTGTAAAATATATCAATGATGCTTAAATATTTATTAGTGTAGATGTAAATTATTTCAGCTTCATGCCTTTTTGCATTGGTTGGGTCGAAAATTTTGACGAAATCACTCTATCTTGCACGGTTAAGAAGATAGAAGCAAATTCCTGTTTTTCTATTTCTTAGATACCCTATGGGTCGAAAATTTCAACGAAATAACTCTATTTTGCACGGTTAAGGCCAATTTGTGTTTTTCCATTTTGGGCAAAATTCGAAAATTCAAAATGGCCGCCATATGTGGGGAGGGGAAAATTTTTTGAAAATTGAAAAGAGTACATTTCTTAGATACCCTGTGGGTCGAAAATTTTCGGTTAAGGAGATAGAAGCAATTTTGTGTTTTGCTATTTTTGGCCAAAATGCGAAAAATGGCCGCCATTTTTGGGGAGGGGAAAACTTATTGAAAATTGCAAAGAGTACATTCCTTAGATACCCTGTGGGTTGAAAATTTCGACGAAATCGCTCTATCTTGCACGGTTAAGGAGATAGAAGCAAATTCCTGTTTTGCCATTTTTGGCAAAAATTCGAAAATTCAAAATGGCCGCCATTTTTGGGGAGGGGAAAATTTTTTAAAAATTGCCAAGAGTAGAATTCTCAAATACCCTGTGGGTCGAAAATTTTGACGAAATCGCTCTATCTCGCACGGTTAAGGAGATAGAAGCAAATTCATGTTTTGCCATTTTTGGCAAAAATTCGAAAATTCACAATGGCCGCCATTTTTGGGGAGGGGAAAATTTTTTAAAAATTGCCAAGAGTACAATGCTCAGATACCCTGTGGGTCGAAAATTTCGATAGAAGCAAATTTGTGTTTTGCCATTTTTGGCAAAAATTCGAAAATTCAAAATGGCCGCCATTTTTGGGGAGGGGAAAATTTTTTGAAAATTGTAAAAGAGTACATTCCTTAGATACCCTGTGGGTCAAAAATTTCGACGAAATCGCTCTATCTCGCACGGTTAAGGAGATAGAAGCAAATTTGTGTTTTGCCATTTTTGGCCAAAATTCGAAAATTCAAAATGGCCGCCATTTTTGGGGAGGGGAAAATTTTTTGAAAATTGCGAACAGTACATTCCTTAGGTACCCTGTGGGTCGAAAATTTCGACGAAATCGCTCTATCTCGCACGGTTAAGGAGATAGAACCAAATTTGTGTTTTGCCATTTTTGGCCAAAATTCGAAAATTCAAAATGGCCGCCATTTTTGGAGAGGGGAAAATTTTTGGAAAATTGCGAAGAGTACATTCCTTAGGTACCCTGTGGGTCGAAAATTTCGACGAAATCGCTCTATCTCGCACGGTTAAGGAGATAGAAGCAAATTTGTGTTTTGCCATTTTTGGCAAAAATTCGAAAATTCAAAATGGCCGCCATTTTTGGGGAGGGGAAAATTTTTTAAAAATTGCAAAGAGTATATTCCTTAGATACCCTGTGGGTCGAAAATTTCGACGAAATCGCTCTATCTCGCACGGTTTAGGAGATATGAGCACATTTGCCTTTTTCAGTATTCAAAATAGCCAATTACTCATTATTTAATTAATTACTCACTCATCTATGAAGCAATTCCCCCCCAAAAGCAATCCCATACAAGCTATTAACCCAACTAGAAATAGGACGCCCTGTTGATAGTAGATGCGAATAGAAACAGGATAGCATAGAAGAACACACATTATCATGTGTAATGTCCACCCCATGAACCTTTTGCCAAAATTGTACAGTAGTCTTACAAGACCCTGTTTCATTTGTAAAATATATCAATGATGCTTAAATATTTATTAGTGTAGATGTAAATTATTTCAGCTTCATGCCTTTTTGCATTGGTTGGGTCGAAAATTTCGATGAAATCACTCTATCTTGCACGGTTAAGAAGATAGAAGCAAATTCCTGTTTTTCTATTTTTGGCAAAAGTTTGAAAATTCAAAATGGCCGCCATTTTTGGGGAGGGGAAAATTTTTTAAAAATTGCCAAGAGTAGAATTCTCAAATACCCTGTGGGTCGAAAATTTTGACGAAATCGCTCTATCTCGCACGGTTAAGGAGATAGAAGCAAATTCATGTTTTGCCATTTTTGGCAAAAATTCGAAAATTCACAATGGCCGCCATTTTTGGGGAGGGGAAAATTTTTTTGAAAATTGCAAAGAGTACATTCCCCATTTTTGGGGAGGGGAAAATTTTTTGAAAATTGCAAAGAGTACATTCCTTAGATACCCTGTGGGTCGAAAATTTCGACGAAATTGCTCTATCTCGCACGGTTAAGGAGATGGAAGCAAATTTGTGTTTTGCCATTTTTGGCAAAAATTCGAAAATTCAAAATGGCCGCCATTTTTGGGGAGGGGAAAATTTTTTTGAAAATTGCAAAGATTACATTCCTTAGATACCCTGTGGGTTGAAAATTTCGACGAAATCGCTCTATCTCGCACGGTTAAGGAGATAGAAGCAAATTTGTGTTTTGCCATTTTTGGCAAAAATTCGAAAATTCAAAATGGCCGCCATTTTTGGGGAGGGGAAAATTTTTTGAAAATTGTAAAAGAGTACATTCCTTAGATACCCTGTGGGTCGAAAATTTCGACGAAATCGCTCTATCTCGCACGGTTAAGGAGATAGAAGCAAATTTGTGTTTTGCCATTTTTGGCAAAAATTCGAAATTTCAAAATGGCCGCCATTTTTGGGGAGGGGAAAATTTTTTGAAAATTGCGAACAGTACATTCCCTAGATACCCTGTGGGTCGAAAATTTCGACGAAATCGCTCTATCTCGCACGGTTAAGGAGATAGAAGCAAATTTGTGTTTTGCCATTTTTGGCAAAAATTCGAAAATTCAAAATGGCCGCCATTTTTGGGGAGGGGAAAATTTTTTAAAAATTGCAAAGAGTATATTCCTTAGATACCCTGTGGGTCGAAAATTTCGACGAAATCGCTCTATCTTGCACGGTTTAGGAGATATGAGCACATTTGCCTTTTTCAGTATTCAAAATAGCCAATTACTCATTATTTAATTAATTACTCACTCATCTATGAAGCAATTCCCCCCCAAAAGCAATCCCATACAAGCTATTAACCCAACTAGAAATAGGACGCCCTGTTGATAGTAGATGCGAATAGAAACAGGATAGCATAGAAGAACACACATTATCATGTGTAATGTCCACCCCATGAACCTTTTGCCAAAATTGTACAGTAGTCTTACAAGACCCTGTTTCATTTGTAAAATATATCAATGATGCTTAAATATTTATTAGTGTAGATGTAAATTATTTCAGCTTCATGCCTTTTTGCATTGGTTGGGTCGAAAATTTCGATGAAATCACTCTATCTTGCACGGTTAAGAAGATAGAAGCAAATTTGTGTTTTGCCATTTTTGGCAAAAATTCGAAATTTCAAAATGGCCGCCATTTTTGGGGAGGGGAAAATTTTTGGAAAATTGCAAAGATTACATTCCTTAGATACCCTGTGGGTTGAAAATTTCGACGAAATCGCTCTATCTCGCACGGTTAAGGAGATAGAAGTAAATTTGTGTTTTGCCATTTTTGGCAAAAATTCGAAAATTCAAAATGGCCGCCATTTTTGGGGAGGGGAAAATTTTTTGAAAATTGTGAAAGAGTACATTCCTTAGATACCCTGTGGGTCGAAAATTTCGACGAAATCGCTCTATCTCGCACGGTTAAGGAGATAGAAGCAAATTTGTGTTTTGCCATTTTTGGCAAAAATTCGAAAATTCAAAATGGCCGCCATTTTTGGGGAGGGGAAAATTTTTTAAAAATTGCAAAGAGTATATTCCTTAGATACCCTGTGGGTCGAAAATTTCGACGAAATCGCTCTATCTTGCACGGTTTAGGAGATATGAGCACATTTGCCTTTTTCAGTATTCAAAATAGCCAATTACTCATTATTTAATTAATTACTCACTCATCTATGAAGCAATTCCCCCCCAAAAGCAATCCCATACAAGCTATTAACCCAACTAGAAATAGGACGCCCTGTTGATAGTAGATGCGAATAGAAACAGGATAGCATAGAAGAACACACATTATCATGTGTAATGTCCACCCCATGAACCTTTTGCCAAAATTGTACAGTAGTCTTACAAGACCCTGTTTCATTTGTAAAATATATCAATGATGCTTAAATATTTATTAGTGTAGATGTAAATTATTTCAGCTTCATGCCTTTTTGCATTGGTTGGGTCGAAAATTTCGATGAAATCACTCTATCTTGCACGGTTAAGAAGATAGAAGCAAATTCCTGTTTTTCTATTTTTGGCAAAAGTTTGAAAATTCAAAATGGCCGCCATTTTTGGGGAGGGGAAAATTTTTTTAAAATTGCCAAGAGTAGAATTCTCAAATACCCTGTGGGTCGAAAATTTTGACGAAATCGCTCTATCTCGCACGGTTAAGGAGATAGAAGCAAATTCATGTTTTGCCATTTTTGGCAAAAATTCGAAAATTCACAATGGCCGCCATTTTTGGGGAGGGGAAAATTTTTTTGAAAATTGCAAAGAGTACATTCCCCATTTTTGGGGAGGGGAAAATTTTTTGAAAATTGCAAAGAGTACATTCCTTAGATACCCTGTGGGTCGAAAATTTCGACGAAATTGCTCTATCTCGCACGGTTAAGGAGATGGAAGCAAATTTGTGTTTTGCCATTTTTGGCAAAAATTCGAAAATTCAAAATGGCCGCCATTTTTGGGGAGGGGAAAATTTTTTTGAAAATTGCAAAGATTACATTCCTTAGATACCCTGTGGGTTGAAAATTTCGACGAAATCGCTCTATCTCGCACGGTTAAGGAGATAGAAGCAAATTTGTGTTTTGCCATTTTTGGCAAAAATTCGAAAATTCAAAATGGCCGCCATTTTTGGGGAGGGGAAAATTTTTTGAAAATTGTAAAAGAGTACATTCCTTAGATACCCTGTGGGTCGAAAATTTCGACGAAATCGCTCTATCTCGCACGGTTAAGGAGATAGAAGCAAATTTGTGTTTTGCCATTTTTGGCAAAAATTCGAAATTTCAAAATGGCCGCCATTTTTGGGGAGCGGAAAATTTTTTGAAAATTGCAAAGATTACATTCCTTAGATACCCTGTGGGTCGAAAATTTCGACGAATTCGCTCTATCTCGCACGGTTAAGGAGATAGAAGCAAATTTGTGTTTTGCCATTTTTGGCCAAAATTCGAAAATTCAAAATGGCCGCCATTTTTGGGGAGGGGAAAATTTTTTGAAAATTGCGAACAGTACATTCCTTAGATACCCTGTGGGTCGAAAATTTCGACGAAATCGCTCTATCTCGCACGGTTAAGGAGATAGAAGCAAATTTGTGTTTTGCCATTTTTGGCCAAAATTCGAAAATTCAAAATGGCCGCCATTTTTGGGGAGGGGAAAATTTTTTGAAAATTGCGAACAGTACATTCCCTAGATACCCTGTGGGTCGAAAATTTCGACGAAATCGCTCTATCTCGCACGGTTAAGGAGATAGAAGCAAATTTGTGTTTTGCCATTTTTGGCAAAAATTCGAAAATTCAAAATGGCCGCCATTTTTGGGGAGGGGAAAATTTTTTAAAAATTGCAAAGAGTATATTCCTTAGATACCCTGTGGGTCGAAAATTTCGACGAAATCGCTCTATCTTGCACGGTTTAGGAGATATGAGCACATTTGCCTTTTTCAGTATTCAAAATAGCCAATTACTCATTATTTAATTAATTACTCACTCATCTATGAAGCAATTCCCCCCCAAAAGCAATCCCATACAAGCTATTAACCCAACTAGAAATAGGACGCCCTGTTGATAGTAGATGCGAATAGAAACAGGATAGCATAGAAGAACACACATTATCATGTGTAATGTCCACCCCATGAACCTTTTGCCAAAATTGTACAGTAGTCTTACAAGACCCTGTTTCATTTGTAAAATATATCAATGATGCTTAAATATTTATTAGTGTAGATGTAAATTATTTCAGCTTCATGCCTTTTTGCATTGGTTGGGTCGAAAATTTCGATGAAATCACTCTATCTTGCACGGTTAAGAAGATAGAAGCAAATTTGTGTTTTGCCATTTTTGGCAAAAATTCGAAATTTCAAAATGGCCGCCATTTTTGGGGAGGGGAAAATTTTTGGAAAATTGCAAAGATTACATTCCTTAGATACCCTGTGGGTTGAAAATTTCGACGAAATCGCTCTATCTCGCACGGTTAAGGAGATAGAAGCAAATTTGTGTTTTGCCATTTTTGGCAAAAATTCGAAAATTCAAAATGGCCGCCATTTTTGGGGAGGGGAAAATTTTTTGAAAATTGTGAAAGAGTACATTCCTTAGATACCCTGTGGGTCGAAAATTTCGACGAAATCGCTCTATCTCGCACGGTTAAGGAGATAGAAGCAAATTTGTGTTTTGCCATTTTTGGCAAAAATTCGAAAATTCAAAATGGCCGCCATTTTTGGGGAGGGGAAAATTTTTTAAAAATTGCAAAGAGTATATTCCTTAGATACCCTGTGGGTCGAAAATTTCGACGAAATCGCTCTATCTTGCACGGTTTAGGAGATATGAGCACATTTGCCTTTTTCAGTATTCAAAATAGCCAATTACTCATTATTTAATTAATTACTCACTCATCTATGAAGCAATTCCCCCCCAAAAGCAATCCCATACAAGCTATTAACCCAACTAGAAATAGGATGCCCTGTTGATAGTAGATGCGAATAGAAACAGGATAGCATAGAAGAACACACATTATCATGTGTAATGTCCACCCCATGAACCTTTTGCCAAAATTGTACAGTAGTCTTACAAGACCCTGTTTCATTTGTAAAATATATCAATGATGCTTAAATATTTATTAGTGTAGATGTAAATTATTTCAGCTTCATGCCTTTTTGCATTGGTTGGGTCGAAAATTTCGATGAAATCACTCTATCTTGCACGGTTAAGAAGATAGAAGCAAATTCCTGTTTTTCTATTTTTGGCAAAAGTTTGAAAATTCAAAATGGCCGCCATTTTTGGGGAGGGGAAAATTTTTTTAAAATTGCCAAGAGTAGAATTCTCAAATACCCTGTGGGTCGAAAATTTTGACGAAATCGCTCTATCTCGCACGGTTAAGGAGATAGAAGCAAATTCATGTTTTGCCATTTTTGGCAAAAATTCGAAAATTCACAATGGCCGCCATTTTTGGGGAGGGGAAAATTTTTTTGAAAATTGCAAAGAGTACATTCCTTAGATACCCTGTGGGTCGAAAATTTCGACAAAATCGCTCTATCTCGCACGGTTAAGGAGATAAAAGCAAATTCGTTTTTTGCCATTTTTGACAAAAATTCGAAAATTCAAAATGGCCGCCATTTTAGGGACAATGCTCAGATACCCTGTGGGTCGAAAATTTCGACGAAATCGCTCTATCTCGCACGGTTAAGGAGATAGAAGCAATTTTGTGTTTTGCCATTTTTGGCAAAAATTCGAAAATTCAAAATGGCCGCCATTTTTGGGGAGGGGAAAATTTTTTGAAAATTGCGAACAGTACATTCCTTAGATACCCTGTGGGTCGAAAATTTCGACGAAATTGCTCTATCTCGCACGGTTAAGGAGATGGAAGCAAATTTGTGTTTTGCCATTTTTGGCAAAAATTCAAAATGGCCGCCATTTTTGGGGAGGGGAAAATTTTTTGAAAATTGCAAAGAGTACATTCCTTAGATACCCTGTGGGTCGAAAATTTCGACGAAATTGCTCTATCTCGCACGGTTAAGGAGATGGAAGCAAATTTGTGTTTTGCCATTTTTGGCAAAAATTCGAAAATTCAAAATGGCCGCCATTTTTGGGGAGGGGAAAATTTTTTGAAAATTGCGAACAGTACATTCCCTAGATACCCTGTGGGTCGAAAATTTCGACGAAATCGCTCTATCTCGCACGGTTAAGGAGATAGAAGCAAATTTGTGTTTTGCCATTTTTGGCAAAAATTCGAAAATTCAAAATGGCCGCCATTTTTGGGGAGGGGAAAATTTTTTGAAAATTGTAAAAGAGTACATTCCTTAGATACCCTGTGGGTCGAAAATTTCGACGAAATCGCTCTATCTCGCACGGTTAAGGAGATAGAAGCAAATTTGTGTTTTGCCATTTTTGGCAAAAATTCGAAATTTCAAAATGGCCGCCATTTTTGGGGAGGGGAAAATTTTTTGAAAATTGCGAACAGTACATTCCCTAGATACCCTGTGGGTCGAAAATTTCGACGAAATCGCTCTATCTCGCACGGTTAAGGAGATAGAAGCAAATTTGTGTTTTGCCATTTTTGGCAAAAATTCGAAAATTCAAAATGGCCGCCATTTTTGGGGAGGGGAAAATTTTTTAAAAATTGCAAAGAGTATATTCCTTAGATACCCTGTGGGTCGAAAATTTCGACGAAATCGCTCTATCTTGCACGGTTTAGGAGATATGAGCACATTTGCCTTTTTCAGTATTCAAAATAGCCAATTACTCATTATTTAATTAATTACTCACTCATCTATGAAGCAATTCCCCCCCAAAAGCAATCCCATACAAGCTATTAACCCAACTAGAAATAGGACGCCCTGTTGATAGTAGATGCGAATAGAAACAGGATAGCATAGAAGAACACACATTATCATGTGTAATGTCCACCCCATGAACCTTTTGCCAAAATTGTACAGTAGTCTTACAAGACCCTGTTTCATTTGTAAAATATATCAATGATGCTTAAATATTTATTAGTGTAGATGTAAATTATTTCAGCTTCATGCCTTTTTGCATTGGTTGGGTCGAAAATTTCGATGAAATCACTCTATCTTGCACGGTTAAGAAGATAGAAGCAAATTTGTGTTTTGCCATTTTTGGCAAAAATTCGAAATTTCAAAATGGCCGCCATTTTTGGGGAGGGGAAAATTTTTGGAAAATTGCAAAGATTACATTCCTTAGATACCCTGTGGGTTGAAAATTTCGACGAAATCGCTCTATCTCGCACGGTTAAGGAGATAGAAGCAAATTTGTGTTTTGCCATTTTTGGCAAAAATTCGAAAATTCAAAATGGCCGCCATTTTTGGGGAGGGGAAAATTTTTTGAAAATTGTGAAAGAGTACATTCCTTAGATACCCTGTGGGTCGAAAATTTCGACGAAATCGCTCTATCTCGCACGGTTAAGGAGATAGAAGCAAATTTGTGTTTTGCCATTTTTGGCAAAAATTCGAAAATTCAAAATGGCCGCCATTTTTGGGGAGGGGAAAATTTTTTAAAAATTGCAAAGAGTATATTCCTTAGATACCCTGTGGGTCGAAAATTTCGACGAAATCGCTCTATCTTGCACGGTTTAGGAGATATGAGCACATTTGCCTTTTTCAGTATTCAAAATAGCCAATTACTCATTATTTAATTAATTACTCACTCATCTATGAAGCAATTCCCCCCCAAAAGCAATCCCATACAAGCTATTAACCCAACTAGAAATAGGACGCCCTGTTGATAGTAGATGCGAATAGAAACAGGATAGCATAGAAGAACACACATTATCATGTGTAATGTCCACCCCATGAACCTTTTGCCAAAATTGTACAGTAGTCTTACAAGACCCTGTTTCATTTGTAAAATATATCAATGATGCTTAAATATTTATTAGTGTAGATGTAAATTATTTCAGCTTCATGCCTTTTTGCATTGGTTGGGTCGAAAATTTCGATGAAATCACTCTATCTTGCACGGTTAAGAAGATAGAAGCAAATTCCTGTTTTTCTATTTTTGGCAAAAGTTTGAAAATTCAAAATGGCCGCCATTTTTGGGGAGGGGAAAATTTTTTTAAAATTGCCAAGAGTAGAATTCTCAAATACCCTGTGGGTCGAAAATTTTGACGAAATCGCTCTATCTCGCACGGTTAAGGAGATAGAAGCAAATTCATGTTTTGCCATTTTTGGCAAAAATTCGAAAATTCACAATGGCCGCCATTTTTGGGGAGGGGAAAATTTTTTTGAAAATTGCAAAGAGTACATTCCCCATTTTTGGGGAGGGGAAAATTTTTTGAAAATTGCAAAGAGTACATTCCTTAGATACCCTGTGGGTCGAAAATTTCGACGAAATTGCTCTATCTCGCACGGTTAAGGAGATGGAAGCAAATTTGTGTTTTGCCATTTTTGGCAAAAATTCGAAAATTCAAAATGGCCGCCATTTTTGGGGAGGGGAAAATTTTTTTGAAAATTGCAAAGATTACATTCCTTAGATACCCTGTGGGTTGAAAATTTCGACGAAATCGCTCTATCTCGCACGGTTAAGGAGATAGAAGCAAATTTGTGTTTTGCCATTTTTGGCAAAAATTCGAAAATTCAAAATGGCCGCCATTTTTGGGGAGGGGAAAATTTTTTGAAAATTGTAAAAGAGTACATTCCTTAGATACCCTGTGGGTCGAAAATTTCGACGAAATCGCTCTATCTCGCACGGTTAAGGAGATAGAAGCAAATTTGTGTTTTGCCATTTTTGGCAAAAATTCGAAATTTCAAAATGGCCGCCATTTTTGGGGAGCGGAAAATTTTTTGAAAATTGCAAAGATTACATTCCTTAGATACCCTGTGGGTCGAAAATTTCGACGAATTCGCTCTATCTCGCACGGTTAAGGAGATAGAAGCAAATTTGTGTTTTGCCATTTTTGGCCAAAATTCGAAAATTCAAAATGGCCGCCATTTTTGGGGAGGGGAAAATTTTTTGAAAATTGCGAACAGTACATTCCTTAGATACCCTGTGGGTCGAAAATTTCGACGAAATCGCTCTATCTCGCACGGTTAAGGAGATAGAAGCAAATTTGTGTTTTGCCATTTTTGGCCAAAATTCGAAAATTCAAAATGGCCGCCATTTTTGGGGAGGGGAAAATTTTTTGAAAATTGCGAACAGTACATTCCCTAGATACCCTGTGGGTCGAAAATTTCGACGAAATCGCTCTATCTCGCACGGTTAAGGAGATAGAAGCAAATTTGTGTTTTGCCATTTTTGGCAAAAATTCGAAAATTCAAAATGGCCGCCATTTTTGGGGAGGGGAAAATTTTTTAAAAATTGCAAAGAGTATATTCCTTAGATACCCTGTGGGTCGAAAATTTCGACGAAATCGCTCTATCTTGCACGGTTTAGGAGATATGAGCACATTTGCCTTTTTCAGTATTCAAAATAGCCAATTACTCATTATTTAATTAATTACTCACTCATCTATGAAGCAATTCCCCCCCAAAAGCAATCCCATACAAGCTATTAACCCAACTAGAAATAGGACGCCCTGTTGATAGTAGATGCGAATAGAAACAGGATAGCATAGAAGAACACACATTATCATGTGTAATGTCCACCCCATGAACCTTTTGCCAAAATTGTACAGTAGTCTTACAAGACCCTGTTTCATTTGTAAAATATATCAATGATGCTTAAATATTTATTAGTGTAGATGTAAATTATTTCAGCTTCATGCCTTTTTGCATTGGTTGGGTCGAAAATTTCGATGAAATCACTCTATCTTGCACGGTTAAGAAGATAGAAGCAAATTTGTGTTTTGCCATTTTTGGCAAAAATTCGAAATTTCAAAATGGCCGCCATTTTTGGGGAGGGGAAAATTTTTGGAAAATTGCAAAGATTACATTCCTTAGATACCCTGTGGGTTGAAAATTTCGACGAAATCGCTCTATCTCGCACGGTTAAGGAGATAGAAGCAAATTTGTGTTTTGCCATTTTTGGCAAAAATTCGAAAATTCAAAATGGCCGCCATTTTTGGGGAGGGGAAAATTTTTTGAAAATTGTGAAAGAGTACATTCCTTAGATACCCTGTGGGTCGAAAATTTCGACGAAATCGCTCTATCTCGCACGGTTAAGGAGATAGAAGCAAATTTGTGTTTTGCCATTTTTGGCAAAAATTCGAAAATTCAAAATGGCCGCCATTTTTGGGGAGGGGAAAATTTTTTAAAAATTGCAAAGAGTATATTCCTTAGATACCCTGTGGGTCGAAAATTTCGACGAAATCGCTCTATCTTGCACGGTTTAGGAGATATGAGCACATTTGCCTTTTTCAGTATTCAAAATAGCCAATTACTCATTATTTAATTAATTACTCACTCATCTATGAAGCAATTCCCCCCCAAAAGCAATCCCATACAAGCTATTAACCCAACTAGAAATAGGATGCCCTGTTGATAGTAGATGCGAATAGAAACAGGATAGCATAGAAGAACACACATTATCATGTGTAATGTCCACCCCATGAACCTTTTGCCAAAATTGTACAGTAGTCTTACAAGACCCTGTTTCATTTGTAAAATATATCAATGATGCTTAAATATTTATTAGTGTAGATGTAAATTATTTCAGCTTCATGCCTTTTTGCATTGGTTGGGTCGAAAATTTCGATGAAATCACTCTATCTTGCACGGTTAAGAAGATAGAAGCAAATTCCTGTTTTTCTATTTTTGGCAAAAGTTTGAAAATTCAAAATGGCCGCCATTTTTGGGGAGGGGAAAATTTTTTTAAAATTGCCAAGAGTAGAATTCTCAAATACCCTGTGGGTCGAAAATTTTGACGAAATCGCTCTATCTCGCACGGTTAAGGAGATAGAAGCAAATTCATGTTTTGCCATTTTTGGCAAAAATTCGAAAATTCACAATGGCCGCCATTTTTGGGGAGGGGAAAATTTTTTTGAAAATTGCAAAGAGTACATTCCTTAGATACCCTGTGGGTCGAAAATTTCGACAAAATCGCTCTATCTCGCACGGTTAAGGAGATAAAAGCAAATTCGTTTTTTGCCATTTTTGACAAAAATTCGAAAATTCAAAATGGCCGCCATTTTAGGGACAATGCTCAGATACCCTGTGGGTCGAAAATTTCGACGAAATCGCTCTATCTCGCACGGTTAAGGAGATAGAAGCAATTTTGTGTTTTGCCATTTTTGGCAAAAATTCGAAAATTCAAAATGGCCGCCATTTTTGGGGAGGGGAAAATTTTTTGAAAATTGCAAAGAGTACATTCCTTAGATACCCTGTGGGTCGAAAATTTCGACGAAATTGCTCTATCTCGCACGGTTAAGGAGATGGAAGCAAATTTGTGTTTTGCCATTTTTGGCAAAAATTCAAAATGGCCGCCATTTTTGGGGAGGGGAAAATTTTTTGAAAATTGCAAAGAGTACATTCCTTAGATACCCTGTGGGTCGAAAATTTCGACGAAATTGCTCTATCTCGCACGGTTAAGGAGATGGAAGCAAATTTGTGTTTTGCCATTTTTGGCAAAAATTCGAAAATTCAAAATGGCCGCCATTTTTGGGGAGGGGAAAATTTTTTGAAAATTGCGAACAGTACATTCCCTAGATACCCTGTGGGTCGAAAATTTCGACGAAATCGCTCTATCTCGCACGGTTAAGGAGATAGAAGCAAATTTGTGTTTTGCCATTTTTGGCAAAAATTCGAAAATTCAAAATGGCCGCCATTTTTGGGGAGGGGAAAATTTTTTGAAAATTGTAAAAGAGTACATTCCTTAGATACCCTGTGGGTCGAAAATTTCGACGAAATCGCTCTATCTCGCACGGTTAAGGAGATAGAAGCAAATTTGTGTTTTGCCATTTTTGGCAAAAATTCGAAATTTCAAAATGGCCGCCATTTTTGGGGAGGGGAAAATTTTTTGAAAATTGCGAACAGTACATTCCCTAGATACCCTGTGGGTCGAAAATTTCGACGAAATCGCTCTATCTCGCACGGTTAAGGAGATAGAAGCAAATTTGTGTTTTGCCATTTTTGGCAAAAATTCGAAAATTCAAAATGGCCGCCATTTTTGGGGAGGGGAAAATTTTTTAAAAATTGCAAAGAGTATATTCCTTAGATACCCTGTGGGTCGAAAATTTCGACGAAATCGCTCTATCTTGCACGGTTTAGGAGATATGAGCACATTTGCCTTTTTCAGTATTCAAAATAGCCAATTACTCATTATTTAATTAATTACTCACTCATCTATGAAGCAATTCCCCCCCAAAAGCAATCCCATACAAGCTATTAACCCAACTAGAAATAGGACGCCCTGTTGATAGTAGATGCGAATAGAAACAGGATAGCATAGAAGAACACACATTATCATGTGTAATGTCCACCCCATGAACCTTTTGCCAAAATTGTACAGTAGTCTTACAAGACCCTGTTTCATTTGTAAAATATATCAATGATGCTTAAATATTTATTAGTGTAGATGTAAATTATTTCAGCTTCATGCCTTTTTGCATTGGTTGGGTCGAAAATTTCGATGAAATCACTCTATCTTGCACGGTTAAGAAGATAGAAGCAAATTTGTGTTTTGCCATTTTTGGCAAAAATTCGAAATTTCAAAATGGCCGCCATTTTTGGGGAGGGGAAAATTTTTGGAAAATTGCAAAGATTACATTCCTTAGATACCCTGTGGGTTGAAAATTTCGACGAAATCGCTCTATCTCGCACGGTTAAGGAGATAGAAGCAAATTTGTGTTTTGCCATTTTTGGCAAAAATTCGAAAATTCAAAATGGCCGCCATTTTTGGGGAGGGGAAAATTTTTTGAAAATTGTGAAAGAGTACATTCCTTAGATACCCTGTGGGTCGAAAATTTCGACGAAATCGCTCTATCTCGCACGGTTAAGGAGATAGAAGCAAATTTGTGTTTTGCCATTTTTGGCAAAAATTCGAAAATTCAAAATGGCCGCCATTTTTGGGGAGGGGAAAATTTTTTAAAAATTGCAAAGAGTATATTCCTTAGATACCCTGTGGGTCGAAAATTTCGACGAAATCGCTCTATCTTGCACGGTTTAGGAGATATGAGCACATTTGCCTTTTTCAGTATTCAAAATAGCCAATTACTCATTATTTAATTAATTACTCACTCATCTATGAAGCAATTCCCCCCCAAAAGCAATCCCATACAAGCTATTAACCCAACTAGAAATAGGACGCCCTGTTGATAGTAGATGCGAATAGAAACAGGATAGCATAGAAGAACACACATTATCATGTGTAATGTCCACCCCATGAACCTTTTGCCAAAATTGTACAGTAGTCTTACAAGACCCTGTTTCATTTGTAAAATATATCAATGATGCTTAAATATTTATTAGTGTAGATGTAAATTATTTCAGCTTCATGCCTTTTTGCATTGGTTGGGTCGAAAATTTCGATGAAATCACTCTATCTTGCACGGTTAAGAAGATAGAAGCAAATTCCTGTTTTTCTATTTTTGGCAAAAGTTTGAAAATTCAAAATGGCCGCCATTTTTGGGGAGGGGAAAATTTTTTTAAAATTGCCAAGAGTAGAATTCTCAAATACCCTGTGGGTCGAAAATTTTGACGAAATCGCTCTATCTCGCACGGTTAAGGAGATAGAAGCAAATTCATGTTTTGCCATTTTTGGCAAAAATTCGAAAATTCACAATGGCCGCCATTTTTGGGGAGGGGAAAATTTTTTTGAAAATTGCAAAGAGTACATTCCCCATTTTTGGGGAGGGGAAAATTTTTTGAAAATTGCAAAGAGTACATTCCTTAGATACCCTGTGGGTCGAAAATTTCGACGAAATTGCTCTATCTCGCACGGTTAAGGAGATGGAAGCAAATTTGTGTTTTGCCATTTTTGGCAAAAATTCGAAAATTCAAAATGGCCGCCATTTTTGGGGAGGGGAAAATTTTTTTGAAAATTGCAAAGATTACATTCCTTAGATACCCTGTGGGTTGAAAATTTCGACGAAATCGCTCTATCTCGCACGGTTAAGGAGATAGAAGCAAATTTGTGTTTTGCCATTTTTGGCAAAAATTCGAAAATTCAAAATGGCCGCCATTTTTGGGGAGGGGAAAATTTTTTGAAAATTGTAAAAGAGTACATTCCTTAGATACCCTGTGGGTCGAAAATTTCGACGAAATCGCTCTATCTCGCACGGTTAAGGAGATAGAAGCAAATTTGTGTTTTGCCATTTTTGGCAAAAATTCGAAATTTCAAAATGGCCGCCATTTTTGGGGAGCGGAAAATTTTTTGAAAATTGCAAAGATTACATTCCTTAGATACCCTGTGGGTCGAAAATTTCGACGAATTCGCTCTATCTCGCACGGTTAAGGAGATAGAAGCAAATTTGTGTTTTGCCATTTTTGGCCAAAATTCGAAAATTCAAAATGGCCGCCATTTTTGGGGAGGGGAAAATTTTTTGAAAATTGCGAACAGTACATTCCTTAGATACCCTGTGGGTCGAAAATTTCGACGAAATCGCTCTATCTCGCACGGTTAAGGAGATAGAAGCAAATTTGTGTTTTGCCATTTTTGGCCAAAATTCGAAAATTCAAAATGGCCGCCATTTTTGGGGAGGGGAAAATTTTTTGAAAATTGCGAACAGTACATTCCCTAGATACCCTGTGGGTCGAAAATTTCGACGAAATCGCTCTATCTCGCACGGTTAAGGAGATAGAAGCAAATTTGTGTTTTGCCATTTTTGGCAAAAATTCGAAAATTCAAAATGGCCGCCATTTTTGGGGAGGGGAAAATTTTTTAAAAATTGCAAAGAGTATATTCCTTAGATACCCTGTGGGTCGAAAATTTCGACGAAATCGCTCTATCTTGCACGGTTTAGGAGATATGAGCACATTTGCCTTTTTCAGTATTCAAAATAGCCAATTACTCATTATTTAATTAATTACTCACTCATCTATGAAGCAATTCCCCCCCAAAAGCAATCCCATACAAGCTATTAACCCAACTAGAAATAGGACGCCCTGTTGATAGTAGATGCGAATAGAAACAGGATAGCATAGAAGAACACACATTATCATGTGTAATGTCCACCCCATGAACCTTTTGCCAAAATTGTACAGTAGTCTTACAAGACCCTGTTTCATTTGTAAAATATATCAATGATGCTTAAATATTTATTAGTGTAGATGTAAATTATTTCAGCTTCATGCCTTTTTGCATTGGTTGGGTCGAAAATTTCGATGAAATCACTCTATCTTGCACGGTTAAGAAGATAGAAGCAAATTTGTGTTTTGCCATTTTTGGCAAAAATTCGAAATTTCAAAATGGCCGCCATTTTTGGGGAGGGGAAAATTTTTGGAAAATTGCAAAGATTACATTCCTTAGATACCCTGTGGGTTGAAAATTTCGACGAAATCGCTCTATCTCGCACGGTTAAGGAGATAGAAGCAAATTTGTGTTTTGCCATTTTTGGCAAAAATTCGAAAATTCAAAATGGCCGCCATTTTTGGGGAGGGGAAAATTTTTTGAAAATTGTGAAAGAGTACATTCCTTAGATACCCTGTGGGTCGAAAATTTCGACGAAATCGCTCTATCTCGCACGGTTAAGGAGATAGAAGCAAATTTGTGTTTTGCCATTTTTGGCAAAAATTCGAAAATTCAAAATGGCCGCCATTTTTGGGGAGGGGAAAATTTTTTAAAAATTGCAAAGAGTATATTCCTTAGATACCCTGTGGGTCGAAAATTTCGACGAAATCGCTCTATCTTGCACGGTTTAGGAGATATGAGCACATTTGCCTTTTTCAGTATTCAAAATAGCCAATTACTCATTATTTAATTAATTACTCACTCATCTATGAAGCAATTCCCCCCCAAAAGCAATCCCATACAAGCTATTAACCCAACTAGAAATAGGATGCCCTGTTGATAGTAGATGCGAATAGAAACAGGATAGCATAGAAGAACACACATTATCATGTGTAATGTCCACCCCATGAACCTTTTGCCAAAATTGTACAGTAGTCTTACAAGACCCTGTTTCATTTGTAAAATATATCAATGATGCTTAAATATTTATTAGTGTAGATGTAAATTATTTCAGCTTCATGCCTTTTTGCATTGGTTGGGTCGAAAATTTCGATGAAATCACTCTATCTTGCACGGTTAAGAAGATAGAAGCAAATTCCTGTTTTTCTATTTTTGGCAAAAGTTTGAAAATTCAAAATGGCCGCCATTTTTGGGGAGGGGAAAATTTTTTTAAAATTGCCAAGAGTAGAATTCTCAAATACCCTGTGGGTCGAAAATTTTGACGAAATCGCTCTATCTCGCACGGTTAAGGAGATAGAAGCAAATTCATGTTTTGCCATTTTTGGCAAAAATTCGAAAATTCACAATGGCCGCCATTTTTGGGGAGGGGAAAATTTTTTTGAAAATTGCAAAGAGTACATTCCTTAGATACCCTGTGGGTCGAAAATTTCGACAAAATCGCTCTATCTCGCACGGTTAAGGAGATAAAAGCAAATTCGTTTTTTGCCATTTTTGACAAAAATTCGAAAATTCAAAATGGCCGCCATTTTAGGGACAATGCTCAGATACCCTGTGGGTCGAAAATTTCGACGAAATCGCTCTATCTCGCACGGTTAAGGAGATAGAAGCAATTTTGTGTTTTGCCATTTTTGGCAAAAATTCGAAAATTCAAAATGGCCGCCATTTTTGGGGAGGGGAAAATTTTTTGAAAATTGCAAAGAGTACATTCCTTAGATACCCTGTGGGTCGAAAATTTCGACGAAATTGCTCTATCTCGCACGGTTAAGGAGATGGAAGCAAATTTGTGTTTTGCCATTTTTGGCAAAAATTCAAAATGGCCGCCATTTTTGGGGAGGGGAAAATTTTTTGAAAATTGCAAAGAGTACATTCCTTAGATACCCTGTGGGTCGAAAATTTCGACGAAATTGCTCTATCTCGCACGGTTAAGGAGATGGAAGCAAATTTGTGTTTTGCCATTTTTGGCAAAAATTCGAAAATTCAAAATGGCCGCCATTTTTGGGGAGGGGAAAATTTTTTGAAAATTGCAAAGATTACATTCCTTAGATACCCTGTGGGTTGAAAATTTCGACGAAATCGCTCTATCTCGCACGGTTAAGGAGATAGAAGCAAATTTGTGTTTTGCCATTTTTGGCAAAAATTCGAAAATTCAAAATGGCCGCCATTTTTGGGGAGGGGAAAATTTTTTGAAAATTGTAAAAGAGTACATTCCTTAGATACCCTGTGGGTCGAAAATTTCGACGAAATCGCTCTATCTCGCACGGTTAAGGAGATAGAAGCAAATTTGTGTTTTGCCATTTTTGGCAAAAATTCGAAATTTCAAAATGGCCGCCATTTTTGGGGAGGGGAAAATTTTTGGAAAATTGCAAAGATTACATTCCTTAGATACCCTGTGGGTTGAAAATTTCGATGAAATTGCTCTATCTCGCACGGTTAAGGAGATGGAAGCAAATTTGTGTTTTGCCATTTTTGGCAAAAATTCGAAAATTCAAAATGGCCGCCATTTTTGGGGAGGGGAAAATTTTTTGAAAATTGCAAAGATTACATTCCTTAGATACCCTGTGGGTTGAAAATTTCGACGAAATCGCTCTATCTCGCACGGTTAAGGAGATAGAAGCAAATTTGTGTTTTGCCATTTTTGGCAAAAATTCGAAAATTCAAAATGGCCGCCATTTTTGGGGAGGGGAAAATTTTTTGAAAATTGTAAAAGAGTACATTCCTTAGATACCCTGTGGGTCGAAAATTTCGACGAAATCGCTCTATCTCGCACGGTTAAGGAGATAGAAGCAAATTTGTGTTTTGCCATTTTTGGCAAAAATTCGAAATTTCAAAATGGCCGCCATTTTTGGGGAGCGGAAAATTTTTTGAAAATTGCAAAGATTACATTCGTTAGATACCCTGTGGGTCGAAAATTTCGACGAATTCGCTCTATCTCGCACGGTTAAGGAGATAGAAGCAAATTTGTGTTTTGCCATTTTTGGCCAAAATTCGAAAATTCAAAATGGCCGCCATTTTTGGGGAGGGGAAAATTTTTTGAAAATTGCGAACAGTACATTCCCTAGATACCCTGTGGGTCGAAAATTTCGACGAAATCGCTCTATCTCGCACGGTTAAGGAGATAGAAGCAAATTTGTGTTTTGCCATTTTTGGCAAAAATTCGAAAATTCAAAATGGCCGCCATTTTTGGGGAGGGGAAAATTTTTTAAAAATTGCAAAGAGTATATTCCTTAGATACCCTGTGGGTCGAAAATTTCGACGAAATCGCTCTATCTTGCACGGTTTAGGAGATATGAGCACATTTGCCTTTTTCAGTATTCAAAATAGCCAATTACTCATTATTTAATTAATTACTCACTCATCTATGAAGCAATTCCCCCCCAAAAGCAATCCCATACAAGCTATTAACCCAACTAGAAATAGGACGCCCTGTTGATAGTAGATGCGAATAGAAACAGGATAGCATAGAAGAACACACATTATCATGTGTAATGTCCACCCCATGAACCTTTTGCCAAAATTGTACAGTAGTCTTACAAGACCCTGTTTCATTTGTAAAATATATCAATGATGCTTAAATATTTATTAGTGTAGATGTAAATTATTTCAGCTTCATGCCTTTTTGCATTGGTTGGGTCGAAAATTTCGATGAAATCACTCTATCTTGCACGGTTAAGAAGATAGAAGCAAATTTGTGTTTTGCCATTTTTGGCAAAAATTCGAAATTTCAAAATGGCCGCCATTTTTGGGGAGGGGAAAATTTTTGGAAAATTGCAAAGATTACATTCCTTAGATACCCTGTGGGTTGAAAATTTCGACGAAATCGCTCTATCTCGCACGGTTAAGGAGATAGAAGCAAATTTGTGTTTTGCCATTTTTGGCAAAAATTCGAAAATTCAAAATGGCCGCCATTTTTGGGGAGGGGAAAATTTTTTGAAAATTGTGAAAGAGTACATTCCTTAGATACCCTGTGGGTCGAAAATTTCGACGAAATCGCTCTATCTCGCACGGTTAAGGAGATAGAAGCAAATTCGTGTTTTGCCATTTTTGGCAAAAATTCGAAAATTCAAAATGGCCGCCATTTTTGGGGAGGGGAAAATTTTTTAAAAATTGCAAAGAGTATATTCCTTAGATACCCTGTGGGTCGAAAATTTCGACGAAATCGCTCTATCTTGCACGGTTTAGGAGATATGAGCACATTTGCCTTTTTCAGTATTCAAAATAGCCAATTACTCATTATTTAATTAATTACTCACTCATCTATGAAGCAATTCCCCCCCAAAAGCAATCCCATACAAGCTATTAACCCAACTAGAAATAGGATGCCCTGTTGATAGTAGATGCGAATAGAAACAGGATAGCATAGAAGAACACACATTATCATGTGTAATGTCCACCCCATGAACCTTTTGCCAAAATTGTACAGTAGTCTTACAAGACCCTGTTTCATTTGTAAAATATATCAATGATGCTTAAATATTTATTAGTGTAGATGTAAATTATTTCAGCTTCATGCCTTTTTGCATTGGTTGGGTCGAAAATTTCGATGAAATCACTCTATCTTGCACGGTTAAGAAGATAGAAGCAAATTCCTGTTTTTCTATTTTTGGCAAAAGTTTGAAAATTCAAAATGGCCGCCATTTTTGGGGAGGGGAAAATTTTTTTTAAATTGCCAAGAGTAGAATTCTCAAATACCCTGTGGGTCGAAAATTTTGACGAAATCGCTCTATCTCGCACGGTTAAGGAGATAGAAGCAAATTCATGTTTTGCCATTTTTGGCAAAAATTCGAAAATTCACAATGGCCGCCATTTTTGGGGAGGGGAAAATTTTTTTGAAAATTGCAAAGAGTACATTCCTTAGATACCCTGTGGGTCGAAAATTTCGACAAAATCGCTCTATCTCGCACGGTTAAGGAGATAAAAGCAAATTCGTTTTTTGCCATTTTTGACAAAAATTCGAAAATTCAAAATGGCCGCCATTTTAGGGACAATGCTCAGATACCCTGTGGGTCGAAAATTTCGACGAAATCGCTCTATCTCGCACGGTTAAGGAGATAGAAGCAAATTTGTGTTTTGCCATTTTTGGCAAAAATTCGAAAATTCAAAATGGCCGCCATTTTTGGGGAGGGGAAAATTTTTTGAAAATTGCGAACAGTACATTCCTTAGATACCCTGTGGGTCGAAAATTTCGACGAAATCGCTCTATCTCGCACGGTTAAGGAGATAGAACCAAATTTGTGTTTTGCCATTTTTGGCAAAAATTCGAAAATTCAAAATGGCCGCCATTTTTGGGGAGGGGAAAATTTTTGAAAATTGCGAAGAGTACATTCCTTAGATACCCTGTGGGTCGAAAATTTCGACGAAATCGCTCTATCTCGCACGGTTTAGGAGATATGAGCACATTTGCCTTTTTCAGTATTCAAAATAGCTAATTACTCATTTATTTAATTAATTACTCACTCATCTATGAAGGAATTCCCCCCAAAAGCAATCCCATACAAGCTATTAACCCAATGAACCTCCATACCAAATTTCAGAAAGTTAGGCTTAATAGCATTCCTTAAAATGTCTGGAAACCAAAGAGCTACTCAAAAGTAGCAAAGTAGCTATTACTCAGTTAGCTATAGAGCTATCATCACCAAAAGCAATCCCATACAAGCTATTAACCCAATAAACCTGCATGCCAAATTTGGTAAAGATAGGATAAGAACTGTTGCCTAAAATGTCTGGAAACCAAGTGGGACGCCGGACGGCGGAAAAAGCAAAAATAATATGTCCACCCCCCAGTGGGGTGGACATAATTCTTTACTGGGCCTGCATAACCACTCTGAACTATGGGAAACCTTGTCAAAAGGGGTGTCTGTTTGAACGGAAGGGTGTAACCCTCCTTCAAGACAGAAATCACCCGAGGATTTGTGCCCATTTCTTGCCAAACTTGCCAAAACATTTGCAACCTTTCGCCTACACTCTGTTCGATGACAGCATTGGGGACATTGGGAATAGGAGGGACAGAAAGACATGGATTTACACAACATACACCTTAGACATGCTTTATTCTGTTCACTGTATGATCGGGACTTAATCCTTTCTTTTGCGGATGCCCATGTAAGCAGACAAAAGGAACATGAGGAACAACATGATAAGGCACATCCGACTGCCAAGCTTGAGTCACTCTTAAGTTTATTGCCTTTGAAATCTTTGTTTTTACATTTAACTTGTCCATATCCTGAGCCCTTGAGAACACCATAGCACTTTCCGGGTCCAACTGAACTGAGTCTACTTGAATAGGAGTTGGACCTACACAATGATCGTCATTTATAGGGCTTATACTGGTGAGACTTGGAAAAATGAGGGTTAGAACCCCGTCCGCGTCCCCGGCCTCTAGATCTACTCCTACTGAACTGTCTCCAAGGCTGTTGTTGTTGGGATGAGTGATCAGCAGAGGAAGAGGTCTTTTTATCTCTGCGCTCATAAGGGCGAAACCTGTGGGAGCCTCTCCAGTTAGTGTGCTGAGGAGCACCCGGTCCAGGTCTCTGAGCAACACTACTGGTTTCATGTTTTTGGATATCCTGTTCGGCTGACACAATGGCCGCATCCGGGAATAACCCATATCCGAACAACGGGGCATTTTGCAAAAGGTTCATGGTGTCTTGTTTTACCCCAGACTTGACAAAGTCCAAATAAGCGTCCCTTCTAAGGAGGATCAAGTTGGAAAGATTCACAAAAAGGTTGTCCACGAGGTGCTGAAGAGACGTGCCCGTGGCTACCGAAACTCGCTGATGAAAAGCCATGAGGTCACGCAGGTCATTCAAAGCACCGGATACGTCTTTAGGAGCTTTGCCTTTATTTATACGACAGCAGAGAAGAGAAATGTTCTGTGACATCTTGTCCTGCAACTCGGAAGAGCACCGATTGAAACCAGCTGTGTGGTTAATGATGTAGCTATTTTCCCTTGCTGCTTTTTCCCAACGACGGAGAGACTCCTGGGAAATTGGTCTAGAAGGCCGGCCGGTTGACGGATAAGAGGCAGCCTTAGTAATTCTTGGGAACTGTGAGTTTACCTTGGCTTCAGAGTCATGCCAGGTGAAAACAGCGCGTCCCGGTCTGTGTGGACCATCAGGCTTGATCATGTGCATTCTATACCACCGGGACTGTGACTTCGGGACCTTTATGAACTGGTCACGTTTAAGTCCCGCAGAATCTTGAGCCCTAGACGGGTAACCCTCTGCCACTGTCAAGTTTAACCGTTCCAGTTTCTGGCACAGCCAGTCGTCCGGGGGCATGGCCACAGAGATTCTAGTAGGCTTTCTGGGTTGTTTGCCCTTCCAGGGATTGTTGGATTTATCTGAAAAGTCCGACTCAAAGGTGGGAATGTGATGCCAGCCCATAAAAGATCTCACAGAGCGAACCGTTTCCCTGTATGTCATATCTTCAGTTTGTTCCGGTGGCTCTGTAGAGTCCGACAGTTGGCCCTCATCTGAACCGGAGCAAGACCCAGACCGGTCAAAATCATCCTCAGAAATCTGCTCAAATAGAGTGTCTTGTGTATCCGGTGGAAAGGCACTGGTAGAGAACTGTCCAACATCAGGTTGGTGGGAACCAGAAAAGGATTGACCGGGAGGACCGGCTTGAACTTTTTCCTGACCGGTAGGGGGCTGATCAGAGCCCCATGCAGTGGAAATATGCTGATTAGCAGACTCCGGGCCAGAGCTGGGATCAGCCGGGGGATGATCAGGTTGAGTTTGTTTAATCTCTGAAGCTTTCTTAATTCTTAGACACCGGTGACTTAGACCAGTCACGCTTCCTGTGAGTTTTTGAGTCACGCTTTTTGTCAGACTGTTTAGCAGATTGTTTAGTACTGTCCTTTGACACGGAATCTTCTTTTCGTGACTTATGAGACTTCTTCTTAGATTTCTGTTCATCTGAAGACACTTTAACCCGGGCATCAACGGCTACTGGAACCTTCACCGGACCAGTGGGACGGGTAGCTGGAGCCAAAAATGGAGTCTCAGAAACAAGCTGTTGAGAATCTACAGGTTTCACAGCTGACACAGAGATAGAAAATATGTTTCCGCATGATAGCAAGGCCTCCATGCGAGCAAACTGTTCAGCCCACTTATCAGACATGGCTGTAAACTGCTCAGCAGTAACAAAACCGGAAGGTTGAGCAGCAGAAGACGCCATTGAAGGATGCGCAGGAGAGTGTGCAGAGGGACCACTTGGGGACTGAAAAGTTGGCGCCATATCTACTAAGGCTGTGACTTCGTTAGAAAAACGACACCGGGTATTCGCCTCGAAAGAATCGATCCGAATTCGGGTAACCGTCTTTTAGGTGTCACCCAGTGGAAGTGGCAGAGAAGCAAACATGGCGGATGATGTAAACAAAACGTTGTGAAAAATAATGTTAAATATCTGTATAAATAAGGAAAATTACGTGAAAAACTTACAGTAATTAAAGAAATCTGACACAATACTAAGGTTTTGCCAAGTATTTCATTGATTTATGCTATATTTAATATTTTTTCGGTTACCGGCTTCACCAGTTTGCACTCGGTTTCATAAACAATTCGGACCGGTTTCGGGTAACCGGGTAACCTATCACAGCCTTAATATCTACTCAACTAATCACCGTAACCTCATTAGGGGACACTAACAAGCCCGCTTTTTTGTCTTTTCTTATCCTGTAAGACGGTGTAGCAAGTAACTCTCTTTGAGTATCAGTGAAGCCATCACAAATGGGGCAAGGTTTATCTAGTACACAGTTATCTTCCCCAATACGTTTATCCCGACACCTTGCACATTTCTCATGCGAATCAAAAGTGGCCATTATATGACCACGGGATCCTTTACGCTGTCCTTTCTTTTCCCCTGGGGAGGCCATGATACTTAAGAATCCACGCTACCACAAATATTCACACAAAATGAAAGCACAACAACTATAAAATATTAATAAAAGTTTCTCTTAAACTTCAAGCGTTTTCCTTCCACGTGCCAAACAAAAAGAGGAAGAGCGCATGCGCAAGCATGCGCAGTACACCGGCAGGCGGGCTACACAGCCCCCTGGTGAATGAACAGGACACTACCGGTCCCGGCCAGAGCCCAGCTCAGGACGTTTTTTTCTAACGTTTGGTGAGACTGGCAAGGCGCCGGACAATTGCATCTGTCCACTAGGTAAGATGTATTAACGCAATAAAAGTATATTTTGGATATAGCCACAAATGGCGAAATACATATAGGACCCCTTGTCATTCTGACGTCTCTCAAATTGCTCAGAGAGAGATATAATTTCAATATTTTAAGTTGTGACGTCACTATGGACACCTAGTTCCCTTACATCTAGTCTAGACATACTATTGTAAATTTCACAAAACTGCTAAAATGTGGATAAATGTTAACCTAATACTAAACTTAAACAGAAAAGTGAGAAGACCTGAGACATGCAAGACCAACAACTGCCAATCCTCCAACTCTGAACACTTTGCACTTCAAACACAGCAATCTCTATATGCCACACAGCATAAATGCTGGCGACACAAAAATAGTTCTTCTCTTTCTGACAGGTACTGACACAATCTGACACAAGTGATTCTTACCTTCATAACAGGCACTGACTCTCCAGTAAGCATGGATTCATCCACAATACACGGCCCCCTCAGTAGTAACAGGTCACATGGTACTAGTCGCTCCTCCTGTGACCTGCCTACAATACACAGTCACTGTCTTACAAGGTGTATTTACAATGTAAAGTTTTCATCTCGGGACAAAAATCTTATCAAATTTCACTCTTTGAATATTCATAGGTGTTATTTAGCAGAATAAACAAACCCAGCTGGCTGTTAAGGTATTTCATGACATCTATAAACAATGAAATTCTCCATAAAGCATTACATTTGCAGTAGTCAGACTATTTTGTTATGTTCAGAATATGTATGTTCATGGGCAGTGTTCCAGCTTCAATATGTATAATATTAATTATGTGGCACTATTATGTATATGCTAGGATGTTTACTTTAGCATCACATTTGACTGAGGAATGGGTGACTTTGAATGCACTCTGAACTCTTGAGTTTGGGATTAACTATATTATATTACTAGATTACTATATTATATTAATACTCTTGTAAATTCAAACCCTTTTTCAGTAAAAACTGTGTTCAACGGAATTCCCTTTGGGTCCCAAGAGATACACTGTTCCTATTACCTGGCTTTGCTAGTAAACTGGAAGCATTTGTCTTGTTCCTAGTAATTTCACTTAACATGATTTAACTGTAATCACCTCAGTCATTTTTTGAGTTTGAGTATAAACTCAAATTTAGGGTTTAAACCCTAAATTATAGGGATTATATTTGATTTTTAGATTTTTTTTGCGAATACCAGCCTAGAACTTTCGGGATTCCCCTTCAGTTCAGCATGTTAAGAGTCAGACTTGTGTTTATTTCTGTGTGTAATCCTAGGGCACTAGGATCAAACCCCAGCAGAGACAAGACCATTTATTTTGACAATTTTCAGTTATTATCAGCAAAAAAAGTATTCATTAAATTTCAGAATATTGGTACTTGAACAAAAATTTTAATACCTCTGGCAGCCTTATTTGAAAGGTCACAATCAGTGAATCTATAACAAACCTATAGAAATGAGGTCTCCTGGTGCTAATTCATCACTCATAACTGCCCTCCACTTCCGGTTTCTATAGCACTGAAACATGGAAGGAAAAATAAATGCCATAAATTTCCAAAAGTATTCCTTACTTTCTGAAAAATGCAAGGCTCTGCAAATAATTTTCATGTTTGAAGAGTAGAATCTATTGATACCTGGTTTTTCATCACCTGAATATTCAATTTGATGAACTCACTTTCTATTATTTTACAAAAAACTATATATGTGGTTTTATAAGCCTTCTCCTATCCAGACAGAACATTTTGAATTATAGAGGTTCAGTAATATTTCTATTTAGGAACTGAATGCCTGGCTCAAAATGACATCTGTTCTTCTGGAACTTAAAAATCTTAAACTCTCAAGGTATATATATATCAGAAAGTTACTGTGCATGTTATTTTTTGCACAGTACGTTAATATTCAAGTTAGAACTATGGCAGACAGGAAATTTCATAATATGATTTAGACTCAACTGTTAAATATTTTTTTTAAAAGTTTTCAAATCCATCAATTAACACCAGTTTCCCCAATCAGCAAGAGTTTTGTAAATCATCCCTCCACTAGTAACTTACATGTATAGGATATGGCTTGTTCCCCATCTTTCTAATCTCAGCCATGTTTCTCAGCTGTTGCTGAACTAAGGTAGCTTCAAACGCAATAAGCATAAACAGGGTAAAGACGCTGTAGTACCAGTACTCATCTAGACACCACAAACCCACGCAAAACACTTGGAACACAAAGAAGGGAGCGGTGGCTCGCTCTTTAAACAACTCCTTGAAATGTGGAATGTCCATCACCATACTACAAAAATAGCCATAAGTGGAAAAGAACTTTAATTGTTGCTTTTGTCATATGTTAATCAAGAGGGGGCCACGGTGGCAGAGTGGTAACACTCTCGCCTCCCACCTCTGAGGCCGGGGTTCGATCCCCGTCATGGCCTTAAGTGGGAAAGCTGGTAGTTGCTTGCCGTTGGTCGGCAGTTTACAGTACACAACCCTAGCGAACTGTATGTACTGGTTTCCTCTGCCCTTCCAACTACCCGTCGTGATATGACCTGTACAGTGTTGAAAGCGACGTAAAACCCCAAATAAACAAACATATGTTAATCAAGTGATATTAAGTTATCTTGTTAAGGTTTGAAAATACAATTAAACTTATATCTCATATAGCCTCACTATCATTGTTTCACACACAACCTTAACATTTTAGGTAATTTTACACAGGTTTTTTTTCAGTTTTAGATGTACCCTAAACATAAGGCTGGTGTGACAGGGGCTTAAGTAAGTTAACAGATGTTTAACATCACTAAATAACTAATTCTTACATGACACGGATGTGTCCGCGAATTTGATTGGCTAAACAATGAAATACTCGTAAAATCAGCATAATCTGTGGCTTCCTATTATCACTTATTATTACTGTCTCGACAATTAATCCAATTTTGTCATATAATTACAAACTAGAAGATCGCTTACAAATCAAAGTGATTGTTTTTGCATGGCAAAAACAAAGCGTCCCGAAAAGGAGAAATAATGGCAGCTTAATCATGTCTGTGGGTCAAAAATTTGGCAAAATCGCTCATGTCGCACTGTTTTTGAGATACAAGCATTTTTTTGTGTTTTGCAATTTTTGCTAAAAAATTTGAAAATTCAAAATGGCCACCATTTTTGGCAAGTAAATATTCGTTGAAACTTGGAAAGGTTAGTCTTCACAGATACAGGTCAAAAATTTTGCCGAAATTGCTCTATCTTGCATGGTTTTCGAGATACAAACATTTTTGTGTTTTGCGATTTTTGCGAAAAATTCTAAAATTCAAAATGGCCACCATTTTTGGTGGGACAAAATTTTTTTGAAAACTGCATCAGTTGCTCAGCAGAGTTACCCTGTTGCTCTATCTAGCACGGTTTTCGAGATACAAGTATTTTTGTGTTTTGCATTTTTGAAAAAAATTCGAAAATTCGAAACGGGCGCCATTTTTGGCGAGTGAAATATTTGTTGAAACTTGGAAAGACTAGTCTTCACAGATACCCTGTTGGTCAAAAATTTTGCCGAAATCCCACTAGTAAATTTTTATTTTATGAAGAAAATGGTTTCAAAAAGTACTCGTACATCACTTAGTATTGTTCTGTATGTGTACCTTATGACCATATATTTCCAATTTTGTGTTTTGCATTTTTTGTCAAAAATTCAAAAATTGAATATGTCCCCCATTTTTGGGGAGGAGAAAATTTTTGGAAAATTAGAGAGAGTAGTTTGTTTAGATACCCTGTAGGTCGAAAATTTCGACAAAATCGCTCTATCTCACACGGTTAAGGAGATACAAGCAGTTTTGTGTTTTACTTGTTAAGAAAATTGTTAATGCTTAATTAATCATCAATAACTTCATTTCCTAACCTATTCCTGCCAAAATTTAATGTCACCCAGATCTTTTTATGAGAAAGGTATTTGCTAAATTTCAGGTGGATAGATAAAATGCTTCGTAAGTTATCATCCGGAAAAGGACGCCCTTCCAAAAAAACACACATTTTTGGTCATGTGACCTCTCTGATTGGTAAAAATGTCACTGCAGCATATTCAGAAAAATTTCCCAGGGCTACTGCATACACCTGCCAAATATGAAAAGAATCTGCAGTATGGCTGCGAAGCTATTGCGAAAAGAAAATACGGATCCGGCGAATCCGGCGGAGTCGCTTCTCCCATACACAAATAAGCGTCCCCGGCGGGATGCCTAATACTAAATGATATTTATAAAATTTAAAGACTTGTCATGTATATGCAGAATGTTTCAATGGTCTGAGGCAATGGACCCCTCAGGCTTCCCCTTAGGGGTTTATAACCTCAAACCATGGTAAAATTCTGTGTATACCATGGTTTGATGGGGGGGTTATTCCTATGACAAAAAACATTTTCCAATATATCCATATTGTTTTGTGTCAACATTATTCAGATATTTAGAGTAAGAAATCTTAAATTCGCCAGGAATCTAAAATTCGCCACCTCTAAAACCTTAGATAATTTTATGAAGAAAATGATGTTTTTGTCCAAAAATTGGTATTTTTCAGTTCAAAAAGCCTTAATTTACTATACAGTCAACAAATCTCACCACAATTCATATATTTTATTAGTATTTTAACATGTGGCGAATTTCAGATATGTGGCGAATTTTAGATTTCTTACTCTAATATTTGTTAACATCCCAGTCCTACAAATTTTCTGATTAACAACCTGTTCTTGCCATATTTCCTCTCAGCGACCTTGACCTCCTCCTCCTCCTGATAGCCCTTCCATTGCATGTACTGTCCAAACGTCCAGTCCACTGGAAATCTCGTCATCTCAAAGCGCTTCTTCTCCTCACCTTCATACATGTAGCGCATTTTCTGAAACACGTACCACATCTCCAGTTTCTTGCTGACTGGATTCTGTTGATAGAAAAAGAAAAAAGAAGAATTATAACAGAGTATTTTTTTAATAAAAGTACCAGTAATAGTATAGTGGCTGAAGTGACCAAATTTGAGTGGTAATTATGTATATAATTAGTGATATTTACAAAAGTATTTTATTCGATGGGTACCCTGCCCTATTCTGCTGCCCTTTACTTCACATATGTGACACAAATTATATATATATACATATATACTTCAGTTCATTCAGAAGCTAAACATTACCTCTTGCTTATACAAAGGCACAAGCTCAGTGAATCCATTATTTGCCGTTGGAACAACTTTTACCCAAGTAGCTGACTCTGGTGTTGAAGCCTAAAAAAATACAGAAAACATCAAAGAAAAGAATGGTGCAGCTCTAGAGACGAGAAAACACAAAATATATGAAATATAACAAAACAACAACAGATAGTTCTTGTTCAATTATATCAAATTTTTGCACATATTTGTCATTGCCGTTTAACTACACTTACAGCTAAGAAAAAAAAAAATTCATGTTCTCAGTTTAGAAAATCATAAAAAGTTTGTCACTTGTCACAGATGGTGAAAGGCAAGATTGAGACATACTGGTGTACAATTGGACTTTGAAAAATTTTATTTCTCTCTCTTATTTGTAAAAGGATTTTAATGCAACAAAATCAGCTGAAGCACTGCTTAAATACCTCTCAAGAGATACACAGTGTCTATCTTCTGGTGTTGTCTTTTTAAAAATATATGTAAACGATAGGGATGGGTCAGTATTGAAAATGTGTACATCGGGAGGCCACCAATGCAAAACGGTTCCGATTCCGGGACTTCGCATTTTAGTACACCCCAATCAATAATTTTCTGTCATCAAAATCACAATAAAAGTCCTCAAATGCACAAAATATGGGATAAAAGTGTCAAATATCTTTAGATTTCTGGTTTGTGCTAAGTTTTCCTTCTATAATATGTGTTGTCAAGCAAGATTGAGGTGTTAAAGTGTTGTGACCAAAACATGATAGTTCTGCTCAACATATCACTATAAAAGTCTACAAATGCGAAAAATATGGGATAAAAGCTTGTAATTTCTTTAGATTTTTGGTATGTTTCTAACAGTTTATCTCTTCATTCGATTATATGTGTTGGCAAGCAAAATGGTGGTTTAAAATCTTGTCACAATATTTCAGTAAAATGCTCTTGATACTGAGACATTTTGCTTTGCAAAGACTAGCTTTTATTAGCAAACAATATACATAACTCTTTTTTTTTTCACCATGCTTTCTGTGATCCTTGAATTTCATTGGCTGATTAGAGTCAACAGAAGTGTGGTACAGCACAAAAGTGAAGATAATGGGTGACAGAAGTATTGAGTATAGGTTAATTCATGAAATATCTATCACCGTGTTATTTGCACTAAAGAGTCTTGATTGCATGTTAAGGAGAATAGCAATTGAATGCACTGAACAGTCCTGACTGCAGGTTAGGGTAAACTGCAAACTTGGTGCTGACAAGGAATTGCATTCTGATTCGATTGTATTTTAATCAGGTAACACAGGGATCAACGTTCTGAGTTTCACCCAACTATTAACACAGTGGCAAGGGTTAATAATCTTGATTATAATTACTGTTGCTTGCGTGGTGAATAAGAGGGGATGACTTAGAGCTGACTGTCAATTTAGTTTTATACTATGATCAGTGTATACACATTTATGGTAGAATGGCTATATTTTGTGAGGGGAAATGTTTAAATTCTTGAGGATTTACCTTCTCAAATTTCTGAGCATGAAAAGGAAAACCTTAAAAACGTCGCATAGAAGCATTCCAGGATAGGACCATTGAGAATGCTGTCAAATGTGGCTCTAACTAGTCACACAACCCAGCCTCAGTGTTTGCTGAGGTGAATTTTGTGTGTAAGCACAGTTTGTCATGCAGGCCTCGACCATCAAAAGGAGTGGGGCTGAATACAAGAACAAAGAATATGAATACATTATAATGGTCATAGCTATTACTGGCCGACAGGCCTTGCTGATCAGTCATTTCAATTGAGTGCACAATCATGATACGTCTTAATTTCAAGCAAAGGAGATTGGAACCGGAGACTGCCAACAAGATAAGTGTCAAGGACAACTTTAAGATGGTACAGTCACACTTTTCAAAGAAAACTGGAAAAGTGCTATGTATGAGTGATATTCAAAAAGGTGCTTTTGGTGGATACCATTCACAAAATAACTGACAGGAGGATGGTGCTTTACACATTCTTGTGTTATGATGGCAGGGATGGGGTCAAATACATTAAGTTTTGTATTTGAAGTATTTAAATACTTTTTTCAAAGTACTTGAAAGTATTTTAAATACATTGAGGAAAAAAGTATTTGCATTTAAATACATTACTAAAGTATTTGAAATTTCAAATACTTTTCAAATACTTTCAAATACATTTGATAAGCTGCTGCTACTACTATATACTTTAAATGATGTTTTTAATTAATCTGCATTAAATCAACAAGCCAAGTTTTAAATGTTCTTCTACAAAACAAAAATACTCTCATATGGGTAGTGTTATTAAATCCCTGTGTAAAGATTATTTTAACCGTCATAAATCAAATGAAACTTGAGTAGTAGCAGTTATGTACTGCATATATGATATTGTTTCATCTTTTAAATAATATATATATGTATCACAATAAAATTGAGGATGGTTGGTACTTATCAAAAGCATTTCAACCAGACCCCCCATGCCTCCCTCTCCATCAACTACAGAAATGGAAGAGTACTTGAAGATGACTGTTCTGCCTTCCACTGCTAATCCACTAAACACATGGAGAAAATACCAGACCGAGTTCCTTAGATTAGCCAAACTTGCAGAAAAATATCTCTGCATACCTGCCTCCTCTGCACCAGTGGAAAGATTATTCACCATGGCAGGAAAAATCATCAGACCGGAGAGATGTTGGATGAGTGATACCATGTTTGAAAAAGTGATGAAAATTTGTTGCAGTAATTTTTTGTTGAGAAAGAAAACTTTGTTTTTGAAAATGTGTTTGAAAAACTGATGACAATTTGTTGCAGTAAATTTTAGTTGAGAAGGACAATTTGTCATTTAACATCATTTCAGTGTATGTGTTGTATAACAAAGTTTACTGTTCAATTAACATGTTAAATAAATATAAATTTAAATGATGTGCTTTTATTTCAACACTCATAAGTCGCAAATAAAGTATTTGAAAGTATTTGAAAAGTATTGCAAATACTTTGTCAAAAAGTATTTGAAAGTATTTGAAATACATTCACAAAAAAGTATTTGTACTTGTAGTTTAAAATATTCAAAGTATTTGTATTTAAATACATTTACATGTATTTGATCCCATCCCTGATTGATGGCAATGGAGATAACCAGATAGCAGCAATATTTTTGATTCAGCAGAAGGCTGTTTTACTTTGCTCTATGGTTCAGAAGATTTGAAGACGTTATCACAGACAAGGACACAAATGGGTGTGTTGCATTAAAAGTAAAATGCCTTAAATATGCCTAGGAATTTGTTTATTTCCTGCCCTCAGAGCCTTTGGTAGGGAAATCACTGCTGAAAAGTTGGGGATAACATTACGAGAGAGAGCAACATTGTTGGAGCTGGTTCAGGATATTGCTTACACATACATTGAAAGGGTTACCATCACAAGTATTCTGCCCATTGTGAGGCAGTTCCAACTATAGTGATAACATATTATGACCAAAACTGGCACATCAGATGTAAATGGGTGACTGGCCTCAAAAAGAGAATCGACTTCTGAACCTGTACCAACAGGATAGAATCTTTTTTCCTAAAGTCAAGTCCTTTGTCAGAAAAGTATTTTAAAAGATCGTACATCTGGTCTGATGTCAGTGATAACCATTCTCCACAATGAAAGAAGGCACCGCTTGATGAAGTGTTTGACCAGACTTCCAACTACTCCTGTCCTAGATAAAATGGCACCATTTTTAGAAGTGTGTCACTCTGTTTGCATTACAGCACATACAATTACAACACATAAAGTCCAAATGAAGTCCAGACATCCAGCTGAGTAAAGTATGTGGAAGTTAGTTCCTGTGAGTGTGATTTCTTCAAAAGTATGTCCCTTCCACCAAGATGAAAATGATTTGCCTTAATTGTCTGTTCCTGTGCCATCCACGAGTGACCTCTTAACAAGAGATCTTGTCTTTAGCAACAAGTCAGTTGCTGAGGCCGCCCAATAGAAAACCACACAACAGCGAAAAGGCCAAGCTTACATCTAGGGCAATAGCTTTCCATAAGAAAGCTACCACAATGCAAAGGTTATTGCTGCACTTCTTTGTTGATGACAATGATAATGGAAAAGCTATGAAGCCGAGTGTTGAATTACTTGCAGAGGAGTCAGTCTCGACAGATATTGAAACAGTTTCATCTGACTGTCTTGACCATCACATACACGTAAATATGATCAAGAATTTGTTTATAGTAATGGCTGGATGGTCTAGATTGAAACATGAAATGAGGAAGGAGCTACCTTGGTACTGTGCCTCATGTACCAAATTGAATGTGCTGGAAGGAGACTCACTAGATGTGACAGCTGTTTATCCTAGCAACACAGGAAGTATCCTTACATAAAATCTACTCCAAAGACAAAATTTTGGTATTGAAAGCACTGTAAGAACAATATGAGTTTTTTTCTGTCTATTTTGCATGCATTTTAGATTATGTAAATAAACCTGTTATCATTATCTGGCCATTTTGTTGCTGTCTCAACATTGCCACACAACTTTTAATTTTCTTTTTGAAATAATGATTGAGCTTCATATCCACTAATATCATCCGCAGAGAAAGAACTTCACATGCTGTGACTTCAGGCTTTATTTTTATGTCACAATACTGTGACTTTAGGGAGAACAACCACAGCATCAAGACAGCAGTCACATCGGAATTCTAGAATGTCTCCAGCACTTGTGCACCACTGTCATTTTACCTGTAAACACTGGGCTACCAGGGAATGTCATCTCATATGCCTTACTGAGCACCTGATGTAAAATGGCCTCATTCAACATCAGCAAAATAACACAGAAGTGAACAATTAGGCATGGTGTCCCTGATGGGTACACTAATTGCAAAATATTTACTGACTTTCTACTATTGTTGTGTCATCTATTATCGATGTTTGTCTATTTCCAATGTTATTTTAAAAAGATCTCTGAGAGTTTCTTCGGCAGTTCTCACGAATACTTCGTTTTTTGTTTATCAACAGACGCACATTTCTTTGTTTACAGTACATTTTCAAGACGAAAAAATGAGAAAGAAGCAGGTAAGTTGTTATTTTATATTTAATGTATAACATGTAACCCCTTTTTACTATTCCTTTTTTCCCACTAAATTTCTTGTTATAAATATAGTAACTTTGCATTTTTTATGATTTTTTCCTTGTTTTCTGCAACTGTCATTATTGTCCATCAAAAGTGTTTCCATAATGTACTAAAATTTTGCCACATCCCAGGATAATAGTAACTGAAACCCTCTATGCTCCTTAACTGGTCTGAATGAACATGATATTTTTTACAATAAATATGCGGGCTAGTGCTTTACAAAGTAATTTGTGTTAAACCATGTATCTGTCCATTTGATAAAATTAAGTCCTTTTTTATATCTTAAATTTTAATGTTTGTTTTTCTGCCTTACTATTGCTCAGGTTTTATATCGTTAATTTTTTTCAGAATTTATGGCTCCTTTTCCTCTTTTTACTCCTATTAAACCTGTGCCACAATATATGAAAATGAAGTGCACCTATTCCCCCAACAAAGTTGATTCGTGCTTACAAAGCTGGACAAGAAGAGAAACTACCTGTGCAACAAAGCTGCCAATATTTATGGTGTTCCAATATCTACTCTTAAAGACAGTGTTCATGGTAGAGTCTCAATTGATACAACCAACTCTGGTCCTGTTAATGTGTTGTCACTGTATCAAGAATCCCAATTGGTAGAGCATCTAAAGGAAGGTTGGGTAAAGCAGATCATCACACTGACTACTGAGTATGCTGTTGCTGCTGGTATTAGGTCACCAGAATCACCTTTGGGAACATTATGGTTTTATAACTTTATGGCTCATTGGGCTAAATTGAAATTGGTGCAGTCGTGCAATTTGGAGGTGTCTGGAGTCAAGTGTGTTGATGGAGACGTAAATAATTACTACTTGAAATTAAGGGAAGTTTTGGAAAAACATGATTTAGTCAATGTACCTAAACACATCTTAAACACATATGAAAAGGGTTTAAGTAGAAATCGCAAAATCCCCAAAGTTGTCTCTTGCATAAAGTTAAAACTCCCAAGTAATTGTATCCAATAGGTTCAATGTTACTGTGATCGCTTGTTGCAATGCCATTGGAGCCAAAGTACCCCCTTTTTCATTTCTCCAGGCAAACGGATGAATCCAGATTACTTAAAGCATACAAGTGTAGGTAGTGATAGGGGTGCAACGAATCAAAATATTACGAACCGAATCGATCCGCGAATCAATCAGTGCAAACCAAATCGATTCACGAATCAATTTGACATAATTTAACTTGCCTGTGCAGTGGTCATTTGATGCTTTAAATGCAGCTTTTGTATAAGTTTCACATATTTTATAGATATTTTGATTCAAACATAAGCGCAAACGAGATTCGCGAACTTTCATTTGCCACCAAGCGGTTCGCGGATATCTGTTCCACCGAAAATGACCGAATATACCGAACCACCGAACTATCGTTGCAGTACTAGGTAGTGATAGCACTTTGAATTGAATCAGGTTGGTCCAATACTGAAATATTTAAGAAATATTTGTCTGACCATTTCTTAAAGTATGTCTGAGACTCCAGTGACAGTTACAAACTTGTTCTTTATGATGGGCACAAGACCCATCTGCATTCTGATATCATTCAGTGGGATTTGAAAAACGAAATAGTGTTGTGCTACCCACCCATAGTTCCCAACTTCCCATAAACTGCAACCTCTGGATGTTGGCTGTTTTGGCCCCTTTCAAAAAAATTTTTCACTGAAAGTTGATACATACATAAAAGGCACATGTTGGTCAGGTCGTAAACAAGTATAACACTGCTGAAATTGCCTCAAAGGCTTACACCAAAGCACTGGCCCCTTCAAACCTAATCTCTACCTTTGAAAAGACAGGAGTCTATCCCTTAAACCCTGAGGCATACGACCACAGCAAAGTTAGGCCCAAATAAAGTTTCAACAACAAAGCACAAACAGGTTGCAAGTTCAGATTCATCTGTGGTGATTGATAAAATAGCATTTACAGAATTTTTACCAAACAGTGACACTGATATCAATTTTGATGCAATACCATGTAAGAGAAACGCCCCAGTAAGAAAAACTGTTCACAATATTGTTTCTGTGAAGCCATTACAGAGGCTGAAGAGGCAAAATAGGTGACTGTTCACTGCACGAAAGGTTCAAAAGGTTTATAAAAAAAAATCAAAAAAATCAAGGGTTTGTAAAATGCTACTCCAAATTTGCCAATTTGCGTAGTGCCAATCTGCAAAGTGATAGTAATATGGAAGCCAGTGAGTCTGAAAAATGCTGTGTTTGTAAACTAATGAGCCTCATTCAGCTTAAGGTCCCTACATCGAATTTGTTAAATGGGGATAGTGTGACAATGATTCATATCAGCACTGGATACATTTGAAATATTGTTCACTTTGCAAACTTATCAGAAGAGGTGTTAAAGTTTTATTGCCCATATTGGTCTGAAGAATACATACTGTAGCTACCTACCATGTTTACCATTGTATGGGGTGAAAGACTTCAAAAGTAACTGAAATATTTCTATCAATGAACTGTAATACAAGCATCATTGTATTTGTTTTATTTGATGCTTTTATTTGTACACTGTAAGAAGAAAATAAAGCATTATATGCCTATATACAACAAAGAATAAAAGTCTGAGACAAATATCTATTAATTTATCAACCTCAGCCAAAAATGATTGGCAATTATTATACAGTAGAACATATTTATTTTAACATCAAATTACAAAAAAGAATTTGCCACATTGATACCAAATCCTCTAAGGTGCTTATGTATTGATGACAGATACATCACAGACCAAAAATAGGTCACATAATGAAAATATAAAGTAGCAGAAAAAATATTCTTTATTAAAAAGTTTATATATTCTTTTCAAATTATTCAAATTATTGGCAGTACTTAAAAATTTATAATTCCTTACTATAACCACCATTTATTTTACATTGCATGTCATATTGTTATCTTACTACCTTAAGAAGAGCATAAAATTACAGAATTACTGCACAGGAAGTGAGCCGTCAGAAACAGACAACTCTTTTATTTTGAGTGTTTTGGTGGTTTACAGCTTTTTCTTAGCAATATACATGAATAACTAAAGAATAGGAATACTGCATGACATTCAAATGATAGCAGGTCAGTGACTTTTTATATTTTAGAATTTGTCTACGGTTGATGCTTTACAACAATAAGTTTTTAGTTAAACTTATTTGGACTGCTGATAACCGATAACACAAGGATACTAAATGCTCACCTACCAGGTCAAGGACAAACACCTTTATAAGACAACATGGGTGTTCACTTGTATTTGGTTTGTTGAGACATGGCCATAATAGAGTGTATTAAAATATTAGATTTTCAAACAAATGCAAAGAACAAAACTACGATTTGTGACTGCTGAGCATGTCTCTTGATGTCTAGTTGTAAAAGAATATAATCTAAAGCTGTTAACATAGTTTGAATGCAAAGCACAAACCAAGGCATGGTCGTTTACTGGTAAAATGCCAGTATCATGGTGAATTAACCATTTGGAAGCATTAGTGGCATTCGACCAGTGAACATGTGCCTCATATTTCTTTATTAAAAGTTGAGGACAAATGTTTCTGTATTTGGTGTTCAAAATGGACATTCACTGGTATTTCTGGGTTTCTAGCCATATTTAACAAACAGAAGATCTATCCAACGATTTACGTGCAACTCGCTGTCATAGGAAGTCGCTAACGGAAACTTGCTGACACAACTCACTGACAAGAAATATATATACGTGCGTATGTTATTTGCATATTTCACTTTAAAATATTGTCAGGAAATGCCAGGGGAAATCCGTGACCTCATGTCTTCTCATGCATATTAATGACCTGGCTGCTATGGCCGTGAGTTCTCGAGTTTAAAGTACTATTTGATATTTGTCGAGACGGCCGTTTTATAAAATATTCCAAGGAAATGCCAGGGGAAAACCGTGACCTCATATCTTCTCATGAATAATGTAGCCTTACATCTTGGCGATTCGCGAGTTTTAACGTTTTAGTTATGAGCTTATTTCATGTCTAAATATTTTATTTTGCAGTAAGTTGGATGTGTTTTATAAAACTATAAATACCAAAGCATCATTTTATGTTATAAAAAGTGAAAATTGGTGCTCGTATATTAATGAAAAACGGTCATACTCGAATCAACAACACCCTCGAATCAAGGACACTTGACTATATTATAAAATATTCCAGCGGAAATCCATGACCTCATATCTTCTCATGAATAATTACAAACCTGCCCATATCTAATTTGCATGTTGTCAGCGAGTTAGTGTCAGTGACTTCCCGTGTCAACGAGTTGCACGTAGGGATACGTGCATATCGCACCCACTTCAAATCGCTACCGCTAACTCGCACCCACAAATCGCACCCGTTTTAAAAATAATATAAGGATTTTTGTCTAAACTCACGGCATTGCAATAAGTAACTATATATAATAAGAATATATATATTAGGTCACGGAAATCTGTGGGGTTTTACAATAAATGTATGTGTAGAAAATTGAGAGGTTTAGTGATGCGTTTGACCGCTACCTACAGTAAAATAATTTCTGTAAGAGATACGTTAAGTTTGAAGAGGATACGTTTGTTAAATAAGGGTTTAGCAATACGTCCATATGAAAGAGTGCAGGTCAATGTATGTGCAGACATAGGAAATATTTGACGATTCTATGGCATTTCTCAACAATATTTAACTTGAAGATCAAAATTCACGAGGTCACGGTATTCTGTGGGGTTTCTGTGGAGATAAAAGACAAGAAAGGAGAAGATGAAATTTTAAAAAAAACGGGTGCGATTTGTGGGTGCGAGTTAGTGGTAGCAATTTGAAGTGGGTGCGATATGCATGTAAATCTTGCACGTACACCTATCCAACTAGTCTGTTTTTGTCTGCAAACATGATTAACTCGAGACAAAGTTCTGGAGTGCGGCAATCCGTACTGCAGCATATTTTCTATGGAACGGTTTTACCGTACTGCAGCCACGCCCTATTTTTAAAGCTTTTTGCTGTGTATTCCTTCTATTAACGTTGGAAATAGTTTTGCCTTATATGCTAGACTTTGGATGCTTATTCTGGTCACTTTATATCTATTTGAATTGTCTGGCGATAATTGGTACCCGGCGATAATTGGTAGCAAGGCAGTAAGAATTTTAAATCAAAATAATAACCACAGCGCGGACGTCAACGGTAGAAAGCTGATGAGACAAGTGAAGATAGAGGTGCCGCTCAGTAAACTGGCGGAAGATCTCCCCCCCCCCCCCCCCCCGACCCATGTTTTAGTGGCGTTTTGACTGAATGCGCCTCTTTCTTCACTTGATCCAGAAAGCCAGGGGCCGTATTCATAAAGAGATCTTAAGTCTGAGACAAAAAATAGTCTCAGCTTTGAGATTTGGTCTCAGCTGAGACCAAGTCTCAGCTTTGTATTCACAAAGAGGTTCTCAGCTGAGACCAAGCTGAGACCAGTCTCAAGTCTTTCCAATGTAAACAAACAATAAACTTGCAAATATATCTAACATTTTTTCAAAGATCAATAGTTTTTGTGTGTTTTAATTCTTAACAAAAATTATACTGTCTATTAAAATAAAAAATAAATAGAAAATTGTGTCAAGTGTTTTTTATTTTTCATGTCACATGATCTACTTCTTTGTTGCTATGCAGTCAGAAAACACTGTTGAAGAGTGTCTCAAAGTAAGGTACTTTTGAAACCAAAGTATGGGATATCCGTTGTTACAAAAGTTTAGGCCAAGTATTATATATGTTGTAAATTATTTCTACTTTACATTAAACCCAAAAAAATTATAATATGCATCTCAGTTAAGATGAAATAATATGCTTGAGACTTTGAACAAAATATTTAAGACAACTATGTACCAGTCTTAAGTTTGAGACCAAATCTGAGACTAAATTTGGTCTCAACTGTTTTGTGAATAGCTAACAAGTTTGAGATCAAAAATGGTCTCAGACTTGAGACCAAAACTTAAGACTTGAGACAAAATTTGGTCTCAGCAAGTTTTATGAATACCGGCCCAGTACTATAAAGGCAATACCGAATCTATTTATAACATAGGTAAAACATAAAACACAGTTTAAGAGTTCTTACCCTTGAACAAGTCATTAAACATCGCACTTGCACAAACCATGCACAGAATAAACAGGTCAGTATCTGCAAGATGCCAATAATAGCCAGAGCGATGCATCCGGCCTCAAAGTAGTCATCAATGCCATACACCACAACCCAAATATATAACCATGCCGTATACAGAGGTATGAATGGAGCTATATAGCCATGGAAAACAAATGGGCGTATGTTATAAAGGGAAATATGTTCAATTTCTTCACACAGCGGCATCTTGTCATATGTATTTCCGGTGAGACATAACTAGCCTTAACGGAAAGATTAGTTATTAAATGAAAAAGTTATCGTTAAAATATTAGATTACAAGACCAGCAATAACTTAGAAAATAAAAACAAACTGAATGAAATACAGAAGATACATAATTGCAGTTATTCGCTGTACTATTGTAAATCCTGTTATGTTCACTGTTTATAGTTAATAAGAAATTCTAAAAAGGCTGTGTTTTAACAAAATGTGTGTCTGTGTTTGAATGAAAATGAAAGATGGGAATGATATTTGGATAGAAATTTAAATAAAATTAATCCTGATTTTTAAACATGATTTTTTGTTATTTATTTAGTGACTTGTCTAGTTGACTTTCTTCAAAACAAAATTAAATTAAATTAAAAACAGTTCAGAATTGTGTAACATTTTTATTCTAATAACATCTAATTATAATAGATAATTCACTTTGTTGCTTGATCTTCAAAGTGGAATATTAAATATCTTTAAATATTTTTCTCCCTGGCCCATCAGAGCACATGGGTTAATTTTTCACCTGTAAAAGCAATTGTATGTGCAACTATTAAGGAAAATAGCATCAGAGACCCCAGTAACCCACAGCCTGGGAAAATATTTTTCAACACCATGATATATAGACATAGTGAAACAGTACAAAGATTGGGATACTTTCAGAGCAGTGTCAGTTAAATAAAGGTCTAAATAATGTTTAAGCAGAGAAAATAATGTCTAAGAGAAAGAAAATGTATGTAAAGATGAAGTATTAAAACAAGACAATTTAATAGCAAGATGACACGCATTAATTTCTTTACTGGAAAATAGATGTCAATGGAAACAGCACAATTATGTAAAAGTACCTATAATAATCAGTTGCACCAATCCATACATCTTTGTCATCAGAGAAATATGTCTCAAATATGGCAGGTGAACACATTTGGGCAGGACCATAGCTAAAGGTCACAACATGATGCACACCTACTAACCAATGTTCTTACCAAGTGTCAACCTTCAACACACTGACAGAATTTAAGAGCCCAGACAAGACTTAAAAACTCATAGTCAACACAACCAGGTCAAAGGTCAAATCATGATCAAACCATGATGTTGCACACATAAAAAAAACTCCCAACCAATGTTCTTATCAAGTATCAACTTCCTACATCTTATGGTTTCCGAGATGTAGCCCAGACAAGATTTATAAATCAAGGTCACCACAGCAAGGTCAAAGGTCAAATCAAGGTCACACCACAATGTTGCACACTTACAACCCCAACAAATGTCTCTACCAAGTATCAACTTCCTACACCTTACAGTCTCTGAATTATAGCCCGGACAAGATTTTATAGATCAAGGTTGCTACAGCAAGGTCAAAGGTCACAGCTTTTGATCAAATAAAAAAACGAGGAAAAACAATGTAAAAATATCTTTCCGGTGTTATATTAAATGTGTTAGTAGGTAAACTGATTTTTTTTAAATATTCCCAAAAACAGCCCTTGTTTACGAAAAATGTGATCACATATAAGAGACCTTTTGTAACCACTTTATAATAAGACATCAGGATGACATGGTACCATGCCCTCTACTTTGAATAAGATATTTAAGGGCAACATAAAACCATTTAATTTTTCAAAAGAATTTAAAATGCACATAAAATGTACATACAATCTTATAGAAACATGAGAAGTATGTATTAAGTTTAATCTAATTTTTTATCAAAAGTGGATATTGTACAATTGTCATAATTATACTTTAAAAAGTAAAAAGGTTTAAAAGATTTTGACCAAATAAAAATCAAAACAAACTTTAAAAGCCTAAGAAAGACGTCACAATTGCCAAATACTACTCCACTGCAGAGTACCTCTGAAAGCCTTCCAATTTGTGCCATTGACCTATAATAGTAATAAAATTTCCAGACTGATGTAGAAGACATGTACTTTAGCAAAGAAAAAAATAAAGCTTTATAAACATGCATTAAATTTTCACTCCAGAAAATATGTTACAAATGAAACATGTGTGTTTACATGTTGGACAGCAAATTATCATAATTAACTTTATTGTCATGGCACATTTATGCTCTGTATGTTTGTTTACTATTTATTTAATGTTTTACATCATACCTAGTAATTTTGTATTGGTTATAGTATGATGTTTAATTACAAAAGAAGAGGACACCAGTACATGCAGTTGATAAAGGTTTGATACTGTAAACCACAGGCCAATGGCAAGCATCTATACCAGCTTTCCCACTTGAAGTTAGGCCAGATTTCATACTCTAACCACAGGGGTAGTAAATGAGTGTTTAACCACTGCCCAGCTTGGCCCCATGTGTTTACTTACAACCATATGCATGGTGTATCTTCCTGGCTGTTTCAAAACTCTAGCTCAGGAGTTGGGTGTTTTCAAATGCCCAAATAATTTCTCTGGCTGTTTCAAAGCCTCTTATTTTAGAAAGGCCTGGCCATTTCAAAACCTAACTAATCAGAATACATAAACCTAATTTAGGCTTTAAAGTGTGTCTTGAGAAGGAAATTATTGAAGTGAGTAGCTATAATTATCCTTTATATCTTCTTATATCTTGCGTAGAACAGATTTTCTGAGTACAGGCAATACATAAAGTTGTTAGCTCTAATTACAATTTGAAACAATATTTAGAACATTATGAAAATTAACTGATCTTTTTCAAAATGCATCATGTCCTTTTATTCTAATAATTGTCAATATTTTTCTGTTTATCTCACCTCAAGAAACATTCTTTATTTACATGCAGAAAACAGAAAGACACAAATGCTTTGTGCAGTTTGATGTTGGTTTGTTGGTCTTACATTAACAAAGTTTAATTTCAAAATTAAGACAAGGCACATTTTCTCAGTGTTAAGTACTTGGCTTTCTTTTGACAATAGGTGAAACAAATCAGATTCAAAAGAATGTTACAACCAAATATAAATCTAGGTTTTGAAATGGCCAGAATATGTGCTTTGCCATTTTAAAATGGAAAATGGTTTCAAACCGCTAAGTAATAGTGTATACCAGAAAACACAGAATACTTCCAGTGGTAGGTATGAACTCACATGAAAAGGCCATATTAACCAATAATACTGATATAAGACGACCTTACATCAAAATAAGGGGGCCACAGTGGTGCAATGATGACACACTCGCCTTCCACCTCTGAGATCAGAGTTTGAATCGCTGCCTGACCTTAATTGGGAAAGCTGGTAGTTGCTTACCATTGGTCAGCAATTTATAGTACAGCACCTTTGCCAACTGTATGTACTGGTTTCCTCTGTCCTTTCAACTAATGGTCGTGATATGACCTGTACAGTGTTGAAAGCGATGTAAAATCCCAAATAAATGGAAACAGAAAGTTAGGAAAGAGTTTTTCACTTGAGTGAGTTTTTCTTAGACTTATTGCTACCCTGCATAAGTTGGCCGCAGGCATAAGTTGGCCGCAGCTCATCTACAGGCTCCAAAAAGACAAATAGGTTATTGTACACCAATGAAATCTGTTGCATATAATAAGTTTAACAATAATATGTGATTTTAGAGTCTAGCAGGCCACTCATGTTAAAGCCCTGTGAAGGTGTGGTGAGGGCGGCCAACTTATGCCTGCGGCCAACTTATGCAGGGTAGCAGTAGTATTTACCTTAACACTAGTAATGTTCGTGAATATGGTTGTATAATTTCTTACTTGAAATTTAATTAATATTTAAAATCTAGGGCCGGAATGTTCCAAGTAATAGAGAGTTTGCGAACAACGTTTTTGATGCCCGTATCTGCTGTCTGCTACGTTACACGTCATTGATTTCTGTGTATGATGCAATTTCATAAGGTTTTAGCTGCACAAGGTTACATTTCGTTGGCGAAGTCATTTGCCACGTAATTTGTTTCCCTTGTGGATTTATTAATTATTTGGCCAATAAAGTGTGTTATACATGTCAGTACAGAGTTCCCCAAGTACTATAGACTATATTTAGCCAGTGTATTATATTTTTAAAAGTCCAAGTATACAACGACCAGCCTTTTATATCACCTGTCAGAAACTCTTCCAATTAATGGATTTGATTTATTTGGGGTTTTACGTCGCTTTCAACACTGTACAGGTCATATCACGACGGGTAGTTGGAAGGGCAGAGGAAACCAGTACATAGAGTTCGCTAGGGTTGTGTACTGTAAACTGCCGACCAACGGCAAGCAACTACCAGCTTTCCCACTTGAGCCCGTGCGGGGATCGAACCCCGGCCTCAGAGGTGGGAGGCGAGAGTGTTACCACTCTGCCACCGTGGCCCCTTCCAATTAATGGAAACAATAAGGCCAAAGACATGCAATTTTTTGTTTCTATAAATCTTCTATCAATGAGATATCCATGTTAGTAAATAATTAACCATGATTTCTGACAGTTTATTTTGATTTATGATGGATTAAATATGAATATTATATAAAACTGGATTTTCTTATAAAGTCTCATACATCTTAAACAATGCATAATAGTTTGCAATCTTTGTGTAAATAATAATTATGTCTAGTTTTGGCCTTACAACCTCCTCTTTTCAAACGTTGTGCGCAAACAAAAACTCTGCCCCGTCTGATGGACTTTCGTATTGATTAATTATGTTGCGTTTTTTGTAAGGGGCGTTTATGAAACGTTGTTTGCAACCTCTGAATACGTCCCCAGGGTATTGCTAAAAAAAGAATAGGCGTATTTCACAACCTTAATCCGTCGAATCTAGATTCGTCAGATCAACGGATTCGCTTGTTTTGTGACTTGAATCTGAATCTGGATTATGAATCCATTGATCTACCCCGAGAGGTAGATCAACCGATTCAGTGTCCTTGGATTACCCATAATTCTTTGTAAAATAATGGCAGCAACATGTGGGAAAAAATTTTAACAGATTCGACGGATTACGGTTGTGAAATACGCCTCTTAGTATGTACCCTTGTTTGGACATTTCGGTTATCTTCAGTGGCGAAAGTCAAGGTCATATTAAATGTGAGCGCAAATTACAAATATAATAAGACAGTTACACACTACAAAGAATATTTTATTCTTAAGCTTAACCTATAGAGTGTTTTGTGTGTATAGGATTCTGTTTAACGTGAAGATATTCCGTTTGCATGAGTTTGTTGTGGGCGATAATAGGATGTACAACAACCGGTCCCGTACTGTAGTAGGCATATTTCACAACCGTAATCCGGGTCCTCAGTGGCCTAGTGGTTAGCAAGTTTGGCATCTAATCATAGGCTGTCACCTCTGTGGGTTCGAGTCCCACAAGTGGCAATTCTGAGGACCTGTCCCAATATGACCCTGGCTGTTGAACGGGACGTAAAACCCCAACTTTGACTTTGACAACCGTAATCCGTGTAATCCAGATTTGGATTCTTTGGATTGTTAGATTTGTGAAATTTCTATTATCTTAATTTTTGAATCCAAAATGAAAAAATAAGATCTAACACTGGTGGCATTCTACCAGTGAACGCCAGCCTAATTCTATATCTTTGTTACTGGTCGGCCAGTGAATTTCGTCACCCCAGTGAAGTTCGTCACCTGCTGTAAAAATGCTCACGGATAGGCAATATTCATATCTAAATAAATGGAATAGCTGGTTTCAGCAACGAGGCATACATGTATGCCGAAAATTCACAGGAAAAACTCCTAAATATTACCATAAAATGCAGGTGACGAAATTCACTGGGTGAGCAGTAGAGGTCAAGGACAAATGCTTCTATTTGCAAACAAATTGGGCGTTCACTAGTGGTGGTGGACCAATTCACGCCCGGGTACCAATTCACGCCCACCCCTAAATTTATCCAAAACAATCACAGTTAAACAATAAATTACAAATGTAAATGATTCATTTGATGATTATCTATGATGTGGTAAACATCTTCTCTATGAAAAATTATAAATCTTCAAGAAAATTGAGGGTGGGCCTGAATTGGTACCCGGGCGTGAATTGGTCCACCACCACTAGTATTTCTGGTTTTCCGTAAAAACGGCCGATAATAGAGATACATTGTCAAAATACAACACTTTCAAAGAAATATTGAATAACATAAATAAGTTCAGTTCAGAAATAAATAAATCAGTAATTGTACTGCATGTCATTTGATGATTTTGTTTAAGAAGAATATAACCTAAATAAACTAATATAGTGTAAAATTTTAAATATTATCTAAAGGACGGACGTTCACTGGTAGAAAGCCACTATAAATATAATTAAAATTACTAAATTTTTAAAATTTGCTGGCACAATTGGTCGCCATTAGTTTGCAAAGCATTATGGATTATCTAAATCTGTTGATCTACCTCAGAAGGTAGAAATAAAATAGAATTTATGTCTCATTTGTTTTGACAGTTGTTAAAATGGTGAATCTTTCCTGTAGGACGTGGAAGTAGTCATCACCATAGTTATGTCACAGATCAAATCAAAACAACACAAATGTAAAAATTATTTGAATATTTCATCATATTTTTATGAAATCCTTTCGAAAATGAGCTAAAGTTATTGGTTGAATATGTTTATGAGATGCATCACGGATAATCATTAATCCTCCATTATTGTCCATTTCTTTCATCACTGGTGATTCTGCGATATTGCCGCTCATGATGACACCACTACCAACCAGAAATGAATTATTAATATTCTTACACAATACAGGTTAAATTATGCTTAAATCTTCTTTAAATTAAACTTTCATGTGGGTGATAATTGGGTGGACTATTACACAGGGCCGGGATTCACAAAAAGTCTTAAGTTTAGGGAATTTTTTTGCTTAGACAAATCTTAAAGTTATGACTTTTGTCTTAGCTAAGATTTCTCTTAAATTGGGATTCACAAAAAGTGCTTAGCAAAATCTTAGCTGAGACAAAATTTGTGCAAAAAGTCTTAACTATTTTGAATTCCAATTAACAAATTTTAGTAAAACCAAAACATTTTTCATCGATAAATACACCAAACATTCTCTTTAAAATTATAAAACAGATTTGTTACTTTTTTTTTTGTAAAATTATGTGAAAAATAGTAATATTTGTGTTTTATTGTGAGTCAGCCATTTTTATGACAATATTTTTACCACAAGAAGGTAAAATGTGGAAATTTATAGGTAATTAAATGATGTAAATTTCTATTACAATCCACAGAAATTACTTCTACAGGAAGTATAGATCCCCATAGTATATATGTTGTTTTCATAACAAAGGGTAAAATGTAAATACATGCAATGGGATATTTTAAATATGACTTAAGTCTGCCCTGCAGTGGTCTTAAAGTTATGACAAAATCTAAGACAAATTTTTGTCCAAGACCTTTTGTGAATCCCATTTTGTCTAAGCAAAAAAAAGTCTTAACTTTATGACAAAATTCTTGCACAGTTAAGACTTTTCTCTTAAAGTTATGACAATTTTTTGCTTAAGACCTTTTGTGAATCTCGGCCCAGAGTTATAATGCAAAGTCTTTTTGCTCTTCACCAATCAGTTTCACTGAGACAGCCATATTGTATTATTATGTCAAACCACCACTTAAGAATAGCTGAAGTTAAAAATTACTTTCCTGTGCGTAAAGCATTTTGTTGATTAAATATGGGGATCAAAATGTAAGCTCCATTTTTCATAGATGACAAACAGGCATTTCTTTATTAAAGCAATACTTCCTTGCTACCAATTATTGCCATCCATAGATAAAATGTATATGTGGCAGTGATTAGGGACGGCACGACTAATCGACAACGGTTAGAATAGTGTTATTAACCGGTTCATATTTTTAAGTTTGAATATTCGCGCAATGTAGTAAAAGATGGCAGAAGGTCTGAATCCGTCAAATATGTCCATATTGTTACATAAAATAAGTTAAAATCCAACATCAGCCATGTTTTCTGTACTGTTTATACATTCACCTAAAACCGGAAGTACCGTATACCTCTTATATCGCCCACTTCCTGTATGACAAAAATGTATCAGAAATCGCAGGAAAACAGCAAATATATTACGTTTTATGGATTATATACATATATTTTAATTTTACTTCACATATTTATAATTTTCATTGCCTTTTACAATATAAAACTTAAGATTTGTGGTAGTTTTATAAATTCGACAGTTATTCGGTGTCGACACGAATAGTACTTGGCGAATAGCCGACTTTGAATTTTTGTAGTCGTGACGTCCCTAGCAGTGATGGTCACATATTTTCAAAGGTTTTGGTGTGCATATACTCTATTCAGTTTGAAAACAGTTATACATTATTTACAAGATTTGGAAGGTACTCTTTGCCAAGGTGTGTGTATTTTACTTCAACCGGGTGATAATTGGTTAAGGTAAAGTTAAGTTTTATTTTATAAAGTGGTTATTTATGTACCAGCTGTGTACATAAGAGGAATTGTGGCTTTTAGGTACACAATGGCTGTCATAACTGACAAACTGTAGCCAGTTCTCAGCTGTACACCTTTGTGCTCTGTGTTCACAGTAATCCATGGAGTGCATAAGTACCCCACCTGGCCAAACTTAAAAGTGCCTTTCTTTGCTTACTATTGGTTGTAGAAGTTTCAGATCTGAAATCAGCCTGTAGGATATCATGGAAGAGAAATCCTTTGATGTTGACAGATTTAACCTTGGACCACCTGTTCTAAGTCCAATTGGAGTCATAAAGATACTTAAAAAAAATCCCACATATGAACAACTTTTCCCAAACTGCAATGTTGAGAAGGATTACAAACTACTTTATTTGATGGCTCATTCACAGTACATTGAAAGCTGTTCCTGTTATCTTTCAGTTGCTGAGACACAGAGGTTCAATTAAAAGCTAGAAATGTTTGACATCAGCTGTTACCCAGGGTGGTAAATCTAAGGCATGGGTCTAATTGTATCCCTGGACGAAAGTCGGGGATACTTAGGATTCAGTACGGTCACGCCGCCGCTGCAGCCGCCGCTGCAGCCGCCGCTGCAGCCGCCGCTGCAGAGATTTCCTTTTGGACGCGATAATTAGTTAGAACTTTCAAATTTGGTATGTGGGTATATATGGGCAATGCCACGAACGCTATTGTTTTGTGACCTTGACCTTCAATCTCAAGGTCACTGGTGGCCTCTTAAAGGTCAGATTTTGGCCATTTTTTCACTTTTTGGCCCAGTTCTCCTATACAGAAAGTCAGATCATCCTATGGCTGGTATATATAATACATATATATGTCCTCTGTAATCATGCAGAAATTTGACCTTGAAGCTCTTCATTGAAGGTCATCCACTGATCGCCAAAGTACCTGACCGAGGGTCATTTTTGGCCTTTTTGGAGATATTTTCACACTTAATGCTGACTATATTGCATGGAAACTATTGAAAATGGCTTTGGAGGTTGAGTACATGATGGACTTCTACCATCCAGGCTTACTGGTTACAGATCTTCATTTAAGGTCATCCACTGACCGCCAAAGTACCTGACCAAGGGTCATTTTTGGCAAATTTGGAGATATTTTCACTAGTACTGGGACGAGTTGACTGAAACTCGAGTCATAACTCGATGGGCGATAATTAGGGGTGACATCGATCTGCGCAAGTGAAACTCGAGTTTTTGAAAACGTCAATATTTAAAGCTGACACTTCACCAACACAACGGAAATATCCAATATTTTTCAAAAATATATTGCATTTTTACTTAATTCTGGCTTAAATCAATGAAGATTTAACATAAATTATATCGCAAAAACCATTTCCAGGTCAAAGTTTTGGCTAATGTACGGTTATGTAAAATATTTTCCATATATTAATGGCTAACAAACGAAATACTTTATCCCGAAAATTACTCGAGTTCAACTCGCTTCTAACAGGTGATGCTCGATCTGCCATTTTAGCTGGCGATCCCACCACTAATTTTCACACTTAATGCTGACTACATTGCATGGAAACTATTGAAAATGGCTTTGGAAGTTGAGTACATGATGGAGTACCAGCATCTAGGCTTACCGGTTACAGGTCTTCATTTAAGGTCATCCACTGACCGCCAAAGTACCTGACCGAGGGTCATTTTTGGCCCTCTATTTGTTTGTTTGTTTTTGAACAAGATAACTCAAAAACTGACAGATGGATTTTGATAAAATTTTCAGGATGTGTCCAAAATGGTAAAAGGAAGATATGATTAAATTTTGGGAGTGATCCGGATCACTGTCTGGATCTTCTGGATCCATGAAATTTAATTTTTAAAGACAGATAACTCAAAAACTTATGGGTGCATTTTGATGAAATTTTCAGGAAATGGGACGAGGAACGAGTGATTAGATTTTGGGAGTGATCTGGATCACTGTCTGGATCATCCGGATCCAGGCTGCCAGATGTGTTTGTGTACAATATAGCTCAAAAACTTATGGATAGATTTTGATGAAATTTTCAGGATATGTCTGAAAAGGTAAAAGGATGAAATGATTTAATTTTTGAAGTGATCCGGATCGCTATATGGATCTTGTGGATCCATGAAATGTAATTTTTAAAGACAGATACCGCAAAAAGTTATGGATGGATTGTTTCAGCAAATGGCCTAAATGGTACAAGGAACAAGTGATTAAATTTTTCATCTGGATCAGGGCTGCCACATAATCTTGGGATGGACTTTGAAATTTTTAGGATATGTTACAAATGGTAAAAGGAAGAAGTGGTAAAAGGAAGAAATGATTCAATTTTGCGAGTGATCTGGACCACTATCTGGATCTTCTGGATCCAAGAAATGTAATTTTTAAAGACAAATAGCTCAAAAAGTCATGGATGGATTTTTATGAAATTTTCAGGAAATGTCTTAAATGGGACAAAGAATAAGTGATTAGTTTTTGGGAGTAATCTGGATCACTGTCTGGATCATGTGGATTCAGGCTGCCAGATGTGTTTGTGTACAAGATAACTAAAGAACTTATGGACAGATTTTGATGAAATTTTTAGAATATGTCTGAAAAGGTAAAAGGATGAAATGATTGAATTTTGGAAGTGATCCGGATCACTATATGGATCTTCTGGATCCATGAAATCATTGAAATGTAATTTTTAAAGACAGATATAAGTGAAAGAACTAGTGATTAGCCTTTGGGAGTAATCTGGTACTATGGAGAATCCTGACCTGGTGCTCCAGGAAACAGTGTCAAGACCGACATATTCACGCCTTAACTATGTCCCGTCCGGGGATACACTGTGTCAAGACGCAATCTCTAGTTTGATCTCTGACCCCCAAAGATTTTTTTTTGAAGGGTTAGATTTAACCTTTATCAACTGGTTCAGTGTCAAAAGGGCCATTCATATTAAAAAGTGTGACAGTGTACTAATAACAAACTTTTCAGCAGTTTTAATTCGTTCCATTTCTCACTTCGATTCTTGTCTGGGAATGCATTGTGCCATCATAAGTAGTCTAGTCTTATTAATAGGTCATAAATGCAATTTTCACTAGCTTGGTTAACCAGCCATTAGCTATACAGGAATTCTATCTCTTTTGGAGACACAACAGTTTGGTACATGAGCAGTTTCTACAATCTTTGGTAAACAGCTGATGTGTATATAAGAATACACTACTTTCTTGGGGACACAAGGGTTGGTTATATAAAACATATTTTCTGTCTTGGGCAAACAACCATTGGGTTTGGTGATCCATGGGGTTTTCATGCTATTATTTGACTCTAAACATTAGAACAAATAAATTTTCAATCTGAATTGTATTTGATCAACAGAAATTTTTGTATATTTCTTCATTATAACAGGAGAAAACTTTTAAGGAATTTTTAATATTTTGAAGCCAAAAAAATATGAAAACAAGGGTAAATAAAAATAGTCACTAGTGCTGGGAGATCGCTTGGATTTTCCCTGTCGATGTTCGTATCGGACATTTGTAACCAAACTTCGGACATTTCCGATTATGGAGTCGAAGTGTAAAAAAGACAGATAAAATCAAATATTAAATTATATCAAGTAAAATACACACAAATTACCACAAATATGACCAAAATATAATATAAAAGCCATTCACAGACGTCTCCCTCACTAACAGACCATGCTTGATGTATCCTCACTTGTGATTGGCTGATTTTATGATCACCTTGACAACAGTTGGAAAACCCCAAGGTGTTTCTATTTACACATTCACGGCTAGTTTTGTGATTTTAACTGATGGATATTTCAGATTTTTACAAAATATTATGAAGGTTAGCATTTTATTGTGACCAAAAGGCTGCAAAGAAATGGATTTAGCAAATATCGGTTTTACTTAAATTTTACCGATCATTGATTGGCAATGAGCCAGCGAGCGATAATACCGAAGTTTGCGAACATCGTCCCAGCACTAATAGTCACTGTGGAGTTTTCATGCTGTATGCTGATAACCAATTTGCAGGTGCTTTGGATTGAAAATTTTAAGAGTATTTCTCATCAAAATATAACTTTCAATAGTGTAAAACATATCACAAAGGCCATTGTGTCATGGGACAACAACATAGATATAATTTTCTGAGTTAAATCTAAGCATACATTTCTCACATGACAATGTACCAAGCAGCACTCCTCTATAAAATCGATTTTTAGTTACATTTTCACTAAAAATCAATTATTTGTTAAAAGGAAGTAGAAATACAAGCTTAAATGTAGACTGTTAGAATATAACTTGTATGTAAAGTTTGTAAACCCAAGGAAAATATGATGCACAAAAACTCCAATGACACGGAAACACCACGGATGGCTATATGTAAGAGTTTATTATTGTTTTAGGAACAGAACAGTGAGGTACATAGGACAAAATTCGAATGTGATATAATATTCTCCACCTTTCTTTTTAGTTTTACACCAGCCTACAGTGGTGTTGTTTTGGTGTGATGTTTTCAGTTGGGTGCATTCTGACTAGTATTTAGTGTAGCATTTCAGGAAGTAAAATTAATAAATTCACCAAAATAGATACTACCATACTTCATGGGTACAAAATATTACTGTATTTTTGCAATGCATGCACATAAGTGTGGAAACAAGTTTGGTGGATAGTTAGTCATAATTGGCATATTGAATTAAACATCCCGCAATGGACGCTTGTTTGTATATGGCAGGATATCTGGCTCCGCCGGCTCTGTGAGCTCCGCGTTTTCTTTTCCTGATAACTCTGTGACTGTTCGGCGGATTCCTTTCAAATTTGGCAGGTGTATACAGTAGCCCTGGGAAATTTTTCTGAATATGCTGCGATGACATTTTACCAATCAGAGAGGTTACATGACCAAAAATTTTGAATTTTCGGATTTTTTTTTCAAAAGTGCAAAACACAGAAATGCTTATATATGCGAAAACCGTGCTAGATAGTGCGATTTCGACGAAATTTTTGACCCACAGGGTAACTCTACTGAGTGGGTGACCCAATTTTCAAAAATTTTTTGTCCCGTCAAAAATGGCAGCCATTTTGAATTTTCCAATTTTTTTCAAAAATCGCAAAACACAAAAATACTTGTATCTCGAAAACCGTGTCAGACAGAGCGAATTTGGCGAACTTTTTGACCCACATAGTATCTGTGAAGACTAGCCTTCCAAGTTTCAACAAATATTTCACTTGCCAAAAATGGCGGCCATTTTAAATTTTCGAATTTTTTTCAAAAATGCAAAACACAAAAATGCTTTTATCTCAGAAACCGTGCTAGATAGAGCGATTTCGATAAAACTTTTGATCCATAGGGTAATTCTGCTGAGTAGCTGACCCAATTTTCAAAATTTTTTTTGTCCCACCAAAAATGGCGGCCATTTTGAATTTTCGAATTTTTCAAAAAATTGCAAAACACAAAAATGCTTGTATCTCGAAAACCGTGTCAGATAGAGCGAATTTGGCAAACTTTTTGACCCACACAGTATCTGGGAAGACTAGCCTTTCCAAGTTTCAATGAATATTTCACTCGCCAAAAATGGCGACCATTTCTTTGAGTATGTAAGCAGACTACTCTACCCAATTTCCCCCCAAAAATTTACCCTTCCCACAAATGGGGGTCATTGTCAATTTTCAGATTTGTGACAAAAAGTGCAAAACACCAAATTGCCCCTGTCTCCTTAACCATGCAAGATAGAGCAATTTCATCAAAATTTTTGAAACACACTGTATCCAAGATAACTACCCTGCCCAAGAACCACTTTTCCTATATTCTGGCTTTGTTGAGCTATAAGCAGAACTTTCTTACATGCTTAAGCTGCCATTATTTCTCCTTTTCGGGACGCTTTGTTTTTGCCATGCAAAAACAATTGCTTGCTTTGCAAGTGATCCTGTAGTTTTTATATTTGTCCATAACTGTCCACTGCTGTATAAACTATATTGATTGGAAGGAACCAGTGATAATGTTTAGTGCCTGTCCCAATATGATCCTGGCTATTAGAAGGCCATGGATCATAAAACCTCACTTTAAGTTGTGGTTGGAGAAAATAAGACATTCTTCTATGAAACTAGATCTACACCTTTTTATCTGATAATGTAATTCTCGCTTAAACTCCAATCATCACTGTTGAATTTCACAAACTGCAGGAAATTTCACATTTCCTACTCTTGTTTCAACAAAAAACTTTTTGCGCACTAAATGTCCACAAACTTCCAGACAGTTGTCATTTGTGTTAAGTCAAATATTGTTCTGTATAATCTTGGATACAAACAAAACAATTTCCATATTGTTTTTATTATAACCTGTTTTATACCTACATTATACCTGCACTTACATCCATGAGTACAAAAAGTGTTCTGTACTCCTATGCTGTAACTTCAAGTGTCCTACTTTTGAGAATGATGCATATAGAAATATTCCTGTATTTATACCTGTGGCACTTTAATTATAACTTAGACCATTTCAAGCTTTAGCAGGAAACTCGAAGACTTACCTGTTTAGGCTAGCTTATCCACCAACATAGTCATCCTCTCCTGGCAGGCCCTTGCTGGGTTATGACTTGGCTATATGTATGGACTGTCCCTTTTTGGACTCCAGCAAATTAGGGAATTTTCATCAATTCTGCGGTATATAAATGTTTCTGTTATCATTATTATTATTAGTAGTAGCAGTTTTCTTACGAGTGTGGGTGTGTTTTATATCATTTCATGAAAAATATATAAATATATAAAAATATATATAAAAATATAAAAAGGATGCATTTAAGAAGTGTAACGATATTTTAAAGTAAAAAAAATCTTGATATGCTTATTATGCATCTCAAACATCAATCATTAGATATATGAAGGGTAGGGATTGAAAATCAATTACAATATTGGTATCAATTTCCTGTTTATCTCTTTAAATGTGTCTGTTAGTCACAAATTTAGTTTTCTCATTATTGTATCCCCGGCGCGAAGCGGGGATACTGTGGATTCATCATCGTCGTCGTCCGCAGAGATTTCTTGTTAGCGACCTACAGTCCACATTTCTTTCCAGATTTCTTTCATATTTGGCAGGTGGCTTGATATGGTGGAGGACTCGCCACCCTATCTTTTTGGTAGGCTTTATGTCTAAATTAGGCCTGTGGTAGACAAAAATGTCTAAAATGTGGAATATCGCTTGTTAGCAACCTACAGTCCACATTTCTTTCCAGATTTCTTTCATATTTGGCAGGTGGCTTGGTATGCTACAGGACTCGCCAGCCTATCTTTTTGGTAGGGTTTATGTCTAAATTAGGCCTGTGGTAGACAAAAATGCCTAAAATGTGGAATATTGCTTCTTAGCGACCTACAGTCCACATTTCTTTCCAGATTTCTTTCATATTTGGCAGGTGGCTTGGTATGCTAGAGGACTCGCCACCCTATCTTTTTGGTAGGGGTTATGTCTAAATTATGCCTGTGGTAGACAAAAATGTCTAGAATGTGGAATATTGCCTGTTAGCGACCTACAGTCCACATTTCTTTCCACATTTCTTTCATATTTGGCAGGTGGCTTATCGCTTAAAAGTATTGCAGATTGCCAATTTTTCTCAAATAACTCATTCACCTACTTTTGGAAGAGCTTTCACTTGGTGAAGTTTCAGACCCATAGCTAATTACTCATCTACTCAAAATGAGTAAATGCGAATTATCTCTAAAAGTATTGCAGATAGCCAATTTTTCTCGAATAACTCATTCACCTATTTTTGGGAGAGCTTTCACATGGTGAAGTTTCAAACCCATAGCTAATTACTCACCTACTCAAAATGAGTAAATGCGAATTATCTCTAAAAGTATTGCAGATAGCCAATTTTTCTCAAATAACTCATTCACCTACTTTTGGGAGAGCTTTCACATGGTGAAGTTCCAGACCCGTAGGTAATTACTCACCTACTCAAAATGAGTAAATGCGAATTATCTCTAAAAGTATTGCAGATAGCCAATTTTTCCCAAATAACTCATTCAGATACATTTTGAAGAGCTTTCAATTAGTGAATTTTCAGATCCGTAGCTACTTACTTATAACTTGAAAAGTCTTGCATTTAGAGCACTTTGTTAAAATATGTTATTCAGCTACTTTTTATGTCAGCTGACTTGTCAGTCAGCTGACATTATGTCATCACTCTGCGGCGTGGGCGTGGGCGTCCGCGTCCGCGTGAACAACTTCTTCTCCAAAACTACAAGGCCTAGAGACATGCTGTTTTTTTTAAAAGATACCTTATCTATCGAGGATGAAAAATTGTTCAAGGCATGCAAATCTGTCTGTTCGTCTGTTTGCTAGAGACATTACAAGGGGGGTACCCCCACCAAAAGTGTGAAAATTTCAACTTTTTATCACAATTTTCTCAGTGACTATTGCAGGGATTTCTCTCATATCTTGCATATATGTACTAGGCCAGAGATAGATTCTCTTGTGTGAGTATGAGACCTGGATCTGTCTTACTTTTTTTTTAATAAATTTTTTTAATAATTTTTAATGCATTAAAATTCATGAAATCATGCACTAAATCACTTATAACTTGAAAAGTGTTGCATTTACAGCATTTTGTGAAAATATGTTGTTCAGCTACTTTTTTCATAGCTACAATATGGTGAGTAAGTTGGGTGTCTGTCTCAATAGCTAAGTGAGTAATAGCTGCTTTTGGGCTTTTCAGTAACTTCCATTATGAGTAAAATCACTTGTAACTTAAAAACTATTGCATTTAGAGAATTTCGTATAAATCTGTTATTCAGCTACTTTTGGGCCAGCTATAACATAGTGAAATTTCAGACCTGTAGCTCATGGCATAGCTGAGTAATAGCTACTTTTAGGTTATCACTGTTGAGTAAATCGCTTATAACTTGAAAACTATTGCATTTAGAGAATTTCGTAAAAATATGTTATTCAGCTACTTTTGGGTCAGCTATAACATAGTAAAATTTCAGACCTGTAGCTCATGGCATAGCTGAGTAGTAGCTACTTTTAGGTTATCACTGTTGAGTAAATCACTTATAACTTCAAAAGTGTTGCATTTAGAGCATTTTGTTAAAATATGTTATTCAGCTACTTTTTTCATAGCTACAATATGGTGAGTAAGTTGGGTGTCTGTCTCAATAGCTAAGTGAGTAATAGCTACTTTTGGGCTTTTCAGTAACTTCCATCATGAGTAAAATCACTTGTAACTTAAAAACTATTGCATTTAGAGAATTTCGTATAAATATGTTATTCAGCTACTTTTGGGCCAGCTATAACATAGTAAAATTTCAGACCTGTAGCTCATGGCATAGCTGAGTAATAGCTACTTTTAGGTTATCACTGTTGAGTAAATCACTTATAACTTGAAAACTATTGCATTTAGAGTATTTTGTTTCAATATGTTATTCACCTATTTTGGGGTCAGCTATAACATAGTGAAGTTTCAGACCTGTGGCTCATTTCATAGCTGAGTAATAGCTACTTTGAAGTTCTCACTGTTGAGTAAATCAGTTATAATTGGAAAACTATTGCATTTACAGAAATTTGTGCAAATATGTTATTCAGCTACTTTTGGGTCAGCTATAACATAGTGAAATTATAGACCTATAGCTCATGGCACAACTGAGCAATAGCTATTCTCAGGTACTGACTGTTGAGTAAATCAGCTATAACTTGAAAAATATTGCATTTGGAGTATTTTGTTAAAATATATTGTTCACCTACTTTTGGGTCAGCTATAACATAGTGAAATTACAGACCTATAGCTCATGGCATAGCGGAGCAATAGCTATTTTCAGGTTCTCACTATTGAGTAAATCAGTTGTAGCTTGAAAACTATTGCATTTACAGTAGTTTGCTTAAATATGTTGTTCACCTACTTTTGGGTTAGCTATAACATAGTAAAATTTCAGACATGTAGCTCATTGCATAGCTGAGTAATAGTTCCTTTGAGGTTCTCACTGTTGAGTAAATCAGTTGTAACTTGAAAACTATTACATTTAGAGTAATTTGTTAAATATGTTATTCACAGAATTTTTGGTCAGCTATAACATAGTGAAATTGCAGACCTCTATGTCATGGCATAGCTGAGCAATAGCTACTTTCAGGTTCTCACTGTTGAGTAAATCATTGTATCCACTGGATAGCCGCAGTGTGTAGAGAGAGATTTCACCATTACTGCTCTGATGAAAAAAAATATTATAGCTAGCTTTCTTAAGTTTGCAGTATATATTAATAACCATAAAATGTTGTCTGGGAATATTTTTGCCCTCATTTTGAGAAACAAGATGGCCGCCACAGGTGTTTTTTGTCAGTCATGAAAAGTGCTTATATCTCCCTTATTATTGATCCTAGAGGTTTGGGATGATAAACCAACCTGTAGGAAATCATGGGGTGGGAATCTTTTGGTGTGGTCAGATTTGACCTTCAATGACCCCTCCTTCAAGGTCAAACAAGGATAGCCAAACTTAAAAGTGCTTATAACTCGCTTATTATTGGTCCCAGAGGTTTGGGATGGTAAACAGACAGGAAATCATGGGCTGTGAATCTGTTGATATGGTCCGATTTGACCTTGGAACCCTCCTTCAAGGTCAAATGAGGATAGTGAAAATTGAAAGTGCCTACAACTCGCTTATTATTGGTGACAGAGATTTGGGATGGTAAACCATCCCATAGGAAATCATTGGCTCAGAATCTTTTGGTATGGTCAGATTTGACCTTTGGACCCCTCCTTCAAGGTCAAATGAGGACAGCCAAGCTTAAAAGTGCTTATAACTCATTTATAATTGGTCCTAGAGGTTTGGAATGGTAAACCATAGGAAATCATGGGCTGGGAATGTATTTGTGTGGTTAGATTTGACCTTGGACCCCTTCTTCAAGGTCGAACGAGGATATTGCATTTGTAGTATTTCTTTAAATATGTTTTAACCTATTTTTTACACTTAAACAATTACCTTGTTATTTTCCTTCATAATACCATTTACAGGGCACAACTTTTTTATCCTTTTCTTCTGTCAGCTTCGGAATTTCTTTCGAACTTGCTGTTCAGTTACCATTTACTGTATTTATGTACAGCCCTTTTCCTGATAATTATTCTGTCCTCTAATCACCTTCACAAATCAAAAACACTCAGTCAGCTGACACAGTGCCCGTTCACGGGCACTCTCCTCTTGTTTCATAGCTACAACATGGTGAGTAACTTGGGTGTCTATCTCAATAGCTAAGTGAGTAATAGCTACTTTTGAATAACTCATTCACCTACTTTTGGGAGAGCTTTCACTTGGTGAAGTTTCAGACCCGTACCTAATTACTCGCCTACTCAAAATTCATAAATGCTAATTGTATCCACCGGAAGCATCCGGTGGATACTTTGGTTTAGCGTCCTCTACGCCGCCGCCGCCGCGCGTAGAGAGATTTTCGGCGTTAACGCTCTAGGAGGAAAACAACAGCACCTAGGATTCACCAAATTTGCAGGATATCTTCATTGGGGGGTAAGCTTCTCTGGGAAGGAAAATAGCCTCATTCTGAAAAACAAGATGGCCGCCACGGGCATTTCTTTGAAAATAATCTACATTTTTGTACTGGCTGTTGCTCATAGGTAGAAGGTTGAATCTCTTCATAGGTGATATGTATGACTAGTGCTGGGACGATGTTCGCAAACTTCGGTATTATCGCTCGCTGGCTCATTGCCAATCAATGATCGGTAAAATTTAAGTAAAACCGATATTTGCTAAATCCATTTCTTTGCAGCCTTTTGGTCACAATAAAATGCTAACCTTCATAATATTTTGTAAAAATCTGAAATATCCATCAGTTAAAATCACAAAACTAGCCGTGAATGTGTAAATAGAAACACCTTGGGGTTTTCCAACTGTTGTCAAGGTGATCATAAAATCAGCCAATCACAAGTGAGGATACATCAAGCATGGTCTGTTAGTGAGGGAGACGTCTGTGAATGGCTTTTATATTATATTTTGGTCATATTTGTGGTAATTTGTGTGTATTTTACTTGATATAATTTAATATTTGATTTTATCTGTCTTTTTTACACTTCGACTCCATAATCGGAAATGTCCGAAGTTTGGTTACAAATGTCCGATACGAACATCGACAGGGAAAATCCAAGCGATCTCCCAGCACTATGTATGACACATATACATGTCCTCTACCACCTTGCACACATTTGACCTTGAAGCTCCTAATTCAAGGTCATCCACGGAGTGCCGAAGTAACCCACATAGCGGACTTTAAAAGTGCCTATATCTCCCTTATTATTGGTCCTAGAGGTTTGCAATGTGAAGCCAACCTATAGGAAATCATGTGCTGCGAATCTTCTGATGTGGTCAGATTTGACCTTGGACCACTCCTTCAAGGTCAAACGAGGATAGCAGAACTTAAAAGTGCTTATAACTCGCTTATTATCGATCCTAGAGGTTTGGGATGGTAAACCAACATGTAGGAAATCATGGGCTGGGAATCTTCTGGCGTGGTTGGATTTGACCTTGGGCCCCTCCTTCAAGGTCAAACGAGGACAGCCAAAGTTAAAAGTGCTTATAACTCGCTTATTATTGGTCCTAGAGGTTTGGGATGGTAAACGAGCATATAGGAAATCATTGGCTGGGAATCTTCTGGTGTGGTCGGATTTGACCTTGGGCCCCTCCTTCTAGGTCAAACGAGGATAGCCAAAGGTAAAAGTGCCTATAACTCTCTTATTATTGGTCCTAGAGGTTTGGGATGGTAAACCAACATATAGAAAATCATGGGCTGGGAATCTTCTGGTGAGGTCGGATTTGACCTTGGGCCCCTCATTCAAGGTCAAACGAGGACAGCCAAACTTAAAAGTGCTTACAACTCGCTTATTATTGGTCCTAGAGGTTTGGGATGGTAAACCAACCTATAGGAAATCATGGGCTGGGAATCTTCTGGTGTGGTCGGATTTGACCTTGGGATCCTCCTTCAAGGTCAAATGAGGACGGCCAAACTTAAAAGTGCTTATAACTCACTTATTATTGGTCCTAGAGGTTTGGGATGGTAAACCAACGTATAGGAAACCATGGGCTGGGAATCTTCTGGTGTGGTCGGATTTGACCTTGGGCCCCTCCTTCAAGGTCAAATGAGGACAGCCAAACTTAAAAGTGCCTATAACTCGCTTATTATTGGTCTTAGATGTTTGGGATGGTAAACCAACATATAGGAAATCATGCACTGGGAATCTTCTGGTGTGGTCGGATTTGACCTTGGGCCTCTCCTTCAAGGTCAAACGAGGATAGCCAAAGGTTAAAGTGCCTATAACTCGCTTATTATTGGTCCTAGAGGTTTGGGATGGTAAACCAACCTATAGGAAATCATGGACTGGGAATCTTCTGGTGTGGTCGGATTTGACCTTGGGTCCCTCCTTCAAGGTCAAATGATTACAGCCAAACCTAAAAGTGCTTATAACTCGCTTATTATTGGTCCTAGAGGTTTGGGATGGTAAACCAACATATGGGAAATCATGGGCTGGGAATCTTCTGGCGTGGTCGGATTTGACCTTGGGCCCCTCCTTCAAGGTCAAACGAGGATAGCCAAAGGTTAAAGTGCCTATAATTCGCTTATTATTGGTCCTAGAGGTTTGGGATGGTAAACCAACCTATAGGAAATCATGGGCTGGGATTCTTCTGGTGTGGTCGGATTTGACCTTGGGCCCCTCATTCAAGGTCCAACGAGGACAACCAAACTTAAAAGTGCTTATAACTCGCTTATTATTGGTCCTAGGGGTTTGGAATGGTAAACCAACATATAGGAAATCATGGGCGGGGAATGTTCTGTCATGGTCGGATTTGATCTTGGGCCCCTTCTTCAAGGTCAAACGAGGACAGCCAAACCTAAAAGTGCTTATAACTCGCTTATTATTGGTCCTAGAGGTTTGGGATGGTAAACCAACATATAGAAAATCATGGGCTGGGAATCTTCTGGTGTGGTCGGATTTGACCTTGGGCCCCTCCTTCAAGGTCAAATGAGGACAGCCAAACTTAAAAGTTCTTATAACTCGCTTATTATTGATCCTAGTGGTTTGGGATGGTAAACCAACATACAGGAAATCATGGGCTGGGAATCTTCTGTCATGGTCGGATTTGACCTTGGGCCCCTCCTTCAAGGTTAAGTGTGAGGACAGCCAAACTAAAAAGTGCTTATAACTCGCTTATTATTGGTCCTAGATGTTTGGGATAGTAAACCAACATATAGGAAATCATGTTCTGGGAATCTTCTGGTGTGGTCGGATTTGACCTTGGGCCCCTCCTTGAAGGTCAAATGAGGACAGCCAAACTTAAAAGTGCTTATAACTCGCTTATTATTGGTCCTAGAGGTTTTGGTGCATTGTCTTTACGGTGGATACAATTTGCATCGGTTCTCCGATGCGCTAGGTCTAGTTATCATCTAAAAGTATTGCGGATAGCCAATTTTTCTCAAATAACTCCTTCACCTACTTTTGGGAGAGCTTTCACTTGGTGAAGTTTCAGACCCGTAGCTAATTACTCACCTACTCAAAATGAGTAAATGCTAATTATCTCTAAAAGTATTGCGGATACCCAATTTTTTATCAAATAACTCATTCATCTACTTTTGGGAGAGCTTTCACATGGTGAAGTTCCAGACCCGTAGGTAATTACTCACCTACTCAAAATGAGTACATGCGAATTATCGCTAAAAGTATTGCAGATAGCCAATTTTTCTCAAATAACTCATTCACCTACTTTTGGGAGAGCTTTCACTTGGTGAAGTTTCAGACCCGTAGCTAATTACTTACCTACTCAAAATGAGTAAATGCGAATTATCTCTAGAAGTATTGCAGATAGCCAGTATTTCTCAAATAACTCATTCACCTACATTTTGGAGAGCTTTCAATTAGTGAACTTTCAGATCCGTAGCTAATTACTCACCTACTCAAAATGAGTAAATGCCTATTATCACTGAAAGTATTGCAGATAGCCAGTATTTCTCAAATAACTCATTCACCTACATTTTGGAGAGCTTTCACATGCTAAAGTTTTTTTATGAATTTTTAAAATAATTTTTAATGCATCAAAATTAATGAAATCATGCAGTAAATCAATTATAACTTGAAAAGTATTGCATTTAGAGCACTTTGTTAAAATATGTTATTCAGCTACTTTTTCCATGGCTACAACATGGTGAGTAACTAGAGTGTCTATCTCAATAGCTAAGTGAGTAATAGCTATTTTTGGACTTTTCTCTAACTTCCATCATGAGTAAAATCACTTGTAACTTGAAAACTATTGCATTTAGAGAATTTTGTGCAAATCTTTTATTCACCTACTTTTGGGTCAGCTATAACATAGTAAAATTTCAGACCTCTAGCTCGTGGCATAGCTCAGTAACAGCTATTTTTGCCTTTGCCAGTGGATACATCTTGCATCTGGCCACAGATGCATCCTTTGTCTAGTTTCTGTCTGAAGTACAAAGAAGTATGTATATTTGTTTGTCCAGTGCATAAATATTAAATATACAGATTATTCCCAATAATTTATCATAAGTAGGTGGTATCTCAAGTGAGACAAAACTGAGATTAAGTGTAAGAAGCTTAAGTTTGTAAATATGGGCCCTGGGGTTAGGTATTTTAAAATGTAATGCATCAGCATTTTATAACTTTTCAAATTTCAATTTTGGTACATTACTTTACAAATGCTTAAAAATAAAGTAATGTATTATTCATGTACATATCCAGTTTGGCTTATCCTGATCATAAGTCACTTTTTTGCCAAATTTTTAGGGATGCTTCTATGCAGATGGTAGCTAAGGCATGTCCAAAGGAACTCGAGAATTACTTCAGATGTGTTGGAACTTATCCTGAACAATGGAACACCAAGTGTAGTAAGGAAAAGCTTCAAGTGGCTGAGTGTGCTTCCAAAAAGTAGGTAGCAAATTTTACAGAATTGAAACTTCATTCAGTGTCCATCCCTATTAAATTGACATACCAGTAGATCTTTTTTAAAGATTGCAAGTTTATTTTCGAGAGATAATATTGTTCTTTCTGTGTTAGTTTGTGTGAAAATAGCCTAGCAACAGTGGTAGAACTGATTATTCAAAATTTTGAAAATACTTTGAGCAATTTATTTGCAACTAAAAGAGTGTAAAGTATTAGCTTTGAGAGAGTGTGCAAATACAGCAATTTTAAGGTCATTTTTAAGTGGTGTTGAAAAGAACAGGGACTCCAGAATGCTTGTAGCAATTGCACATTATTTTAAGTTAGAATACTGATTTCTTGTATTGTACAATTTGTGATGATACACTCAAACACTTAATTCTCAGTGTTCAGTTATTGCAGACCAGATAAAAATGTTTTCCCAACAGCAACAGAATGGCAGAGTTTGTGAAAAGATATATACTGGTAGTCTCAGATTGCCATACAACTGTCAAGTGTGACGAGAATAACCTGATAGTAAAGTATTGGGTTTTTGTGTGGCATGAGCAGGGAATTTTTCTTTCTGTGGTAAATTTTCACAACATTTTGTATCCATTTCCCACTTCGTGGTAAAACACAGTATGGTTATATTAAGTGCAGTATCTCCTTACTGCAAAATTTAAATCACCATTTCATCTGTAAAAGTAGTGTACTTATTAACCTATGTTTTTTTTTGCATATTTTTAGCTTTTATAGAGATTTGATAAACAAATTTCATTTCACTTCCTCTTAATGGGTATATGTTTAACTGAGAAAACACTAGGCATATACATGTACTTAATTGAGACAACCAGAAACGCAAAGTGTTTCGGAATCTTGGTTTTACAGTTTTGCATTTGCAGACTATCAATGGATGATCAGACTTTGTCCTACTCCTGATTTCTATGCTTGATTTTATTGTGTTGATATTGGACTGACATTTTTTCCGGCTTTCAATATCAGTGAATGTTGAAACATCATTTTCTTACTGTAAAATTTATCACTTTATGACTGAACTTCATCTTTGTATGCCACTGTGTTATGTTATTTTGTCAAATATATTTCAAACCAGGATATCAGGATCGTTGCACTTAAGCTTTCAAACAGCATTTTGTTTTGGATTTTGATGTTCAGTGATGATAAATTATAGAACTGTTTTGAGAAAATGTTCACAGGTTTCTTAGGAATAAAATTGAAGTTGACACTTTTAATCTGAATATTGAATTTTAGCTTTTATTTGCACTTGACAACGTGACACCAACACTGATGTTTTATAATCTTATGCTTCAGTCCATTGGTTCAGAAAATCAAGGAAGCCTGTGGAGCACATCACAAGGTGTACACAAAGTGTTTGAGTGAACACATGGACAATGTGGAACAATGTATGAAACATTTGGAAACATTCAGTGACTGTGCGGACAAAATGGCAGAGGATCACAAGTCAAAATGATTAAAGGATGACAGATACAATTAAGAAAATAAAAATTATAATTGTGCTTTGAATGAAACATCTAGACACAGCAACTGTGCACATAAAGTAATGACTAGTCCAATTAAGATCTGTGTGATATTTTATGACAATACATATCTTGTATTCAGAGTTACTGGACTGGATAAATGACACATCTTGAATTATACAGGATTACAGAAATACCTTAAAACATAGCAAATTATTGTTGGACTCTGATAAAAAAGTCATACATGAATACAGGATACGGTACAAAGTATTAAATAGTATCAGAGAAACTGATTATAGTTAGAGCTGTGACTATGTTAAATGGCATTTTGTGTTTGGTTTGGGTAAGACATCTGACTTGTGCAGATTTACAGTGGGACAAGTTAAAAGTGATAAAATGATCACATAAAAAAATGATCAAATGAAATCTTGGCAGTGTATGCAAAATAAGTTAATAACATTTTGTGTGGTTTATAAAACATCTTGGTGAGTTCTTCAAAGTGACAACCATCAGTCAAAGTGATAAAAAAGGATCACAAATTATATAAACAGAGAATACAATATATTTAATGATGAATTGATAGTTTCAGTAATTATACATATGATTTTAAATGACTTAACAAGCTAGTGACTGAACAGCAAGAAAGTCTGATCACAATTCAAACCAGGAAAATGTGCTCAGTATAAGAAAAATATAAAAGAAACAGTTTAATATAATCACTCCAAACAGAATAATAAATATTGTGATATGGCCCCTGCAACACAGTAGGTACTAGTATATTGTGATAAGTATAGCAATCAGTGTGTACAATATGACATGCTTAAAAAGATAAGACACATTCAGTAAAGATTCAGACAGAATAGTGACAACAAGATATTTGTAAACTTCAGAAAAGTTCAATGATATTTTTTTTCATTAGATGTCTGGATTGATGTGGATACAATGTACATAATGTACTTAATAGCTAAAAAACCCGGTACAACAACAAGTACACTTACTACACCATTAAGTATGGTGATGTATAATACTTAATGTACTTTAGCCATACTTGCTGATAAATACTTGATCAATAAAAACACAATTCACAGATGTTTGACATTTATTTTACAATCATGTCATAGTGCTGCAGTACTGCTTGAAGTGCATTAATTATTCAGTGTGACATTTGTGTTATTAATATACCGGGTAGTTACTACAGAGAGTTACACATGTTCAGTATAACTGTACATAGTTTGGGATATGTTTATTGTTAACAATGACTTTGTTGTAAGGGCACCTAGACAAGATTGGAGCATTTGTGTGATGCAATATTGGTGATGATGCAATATTTTGCAAATGTTTGAATGAGATTACAGTTGGTTTGAATATATCTTATGGATGGATGACATTATAATTTCAGAATAGCTATTGGGAATATCATTGAGTTTGTTATAGTATGTATAATGTGTGGAGTAATAGTGAATATTGCAACTATGTTACAATAACTGAAGTAATAAATAGGCAATGTATTATACACATATATTATGTGGAGTATTATAACTGAAAAAGTGAAAAACCTGGATGATATTTAATGTGACTTTAAGCTGGTCGACTATCAAGACTTAAGCTATTGTTAAAAAACCTTTGAAAGGAATTTCTCAGCAAATGCTTTGTATTATACACTGTGTACAAAATAATGAAAATGTTAATGGTACAACAAAGTAACAGTCTAATTAACATACAACAGAAGCCAGTCATGTGAGAAATTGTTACCAGAAATAAACGTTTATCGTTATATTAATCTGGATTGACCAGAGGGTGACCATCACAACAAAACTTTTGTGGCAGTTACCTTTCCAAAAGTGCATGGTATTAAGTCATATATTTTGATAATATTATGGATACCGTCTATGTTTGACTATATTATCTACAATGGAGTCATTAGCCAGCCTAACAATTACACTTGGCCTGTTTCTTGGCCCCATCTATGAGATAGCTCAGAATTACTACATATCACCTCTAGCGGAGTTTCTCATCAGCTCCCTGATGTGTGCTTTCTTCTACGATTCATTTTTCCGTCTCATCCCATCTGGCTCCAAGCCAGGACAATTCAGAGGAATTATGGGAACTGGCTTATGTTATGTTTTCCTTCTACCTTTGGCATTGTCATGTAACTACAGATCATCAACTCAACCTGAATTTTTGAAGCTGTCTCTACTATTGATATTTATCCCAGTGATAAGTCAACTGGCTTTTACAGCATTGTACAGCAACTGTAACCTATCCATGCGTGTCCTTTTGTGCATCTCAATCATACCTTGGATTGGCTTAACAGTGTTTTGTTTTTCACATTATATTCACAATATTCACCATACTTTGGCAGCCAGAATGTCCATAGCATCAGCAGATTTCGTACTCCTTGGCTTAGGAATAATATCACAGTATTTGATATACAGCTACGCCTCTGATAGCTTTTCTCTTCAAGAAGGTACCATAATATCTCAAGCACTGGTGATCTTTGCTCATCAGACATGGATGCCATTATGTACTGCCCTCTGGAATTACACCATAACAAAGGATATACATATTATAGATCATTTGCTGGAGTTTTATATTCCTAAAATTGAACTGTTTTCAGAGGTGGCAGTGACCTCGGGATTCATAGTATTATGTCTCATCATATTTTGCAAACCATTCCAAAATTCATGGGGATTTTATGGTCTCACATTTTCAACAATGGGATTAGTTTCATATCCAATACTGTACCTGGCATTTCGGCAGGATTTTGTGACCTGGATGTACGATTATGTCAAAGCCACATCTGAAAGAAGAAAGCTCTTTGTACTTTGGGCTCTTGTCTGTCTTATATCCATAATTACTGTAGCCATCACTATAAGGAATAATGGGCCAGACATAGAACAACAGGAAGGGAATGGTGGTGAACAGGAAGTGAGAGGGGATGTCAGGAGTAAGATCAGTGATCATGACAAACATGGAATTGAAGGTCATTTGAGACACAGATGTGGCGATTTTGTTAAACAGGAATCCAAAGTACAGCAGTGCAATAAAAATATGTCCAAAAGTCCAAGTAACTCAGGAATTACCACTGTGACAAGAAAGGTGTTTCATATTATTGCTGTGTCAGCATTTTTACCAGGTCTGCACTATGACGTCACTATTCTGAACTGTGCCTGTTGCAGCGCTCTTGTCATATTCACATTTCTGGAGTGCATGAGGATATTGAAAGTTTGGCCTGTGGGGAGCATACTGCACCTTTATTTGAATATGTTCCGGGACAAACAGGATCAGGGAGCATTCATTTTGACACCGATTTATCTCCTGGTGGGGTTTTCTGTACCAATATGGCTTCAGCAGGAGAGTGGTGCTAATTCAGCCTTATTCAGCGGAGTTTTATCACTGGGAATAGGAGATGCAGCAGCTTCTTATGTAGGATCTAAATATGGGCGCAGAAAATGGCCGAGTGGGTCCAAAACAGTTGAGGGAACATTAGCTTCGATGTCTGCTATGCTTCTGTTTGGTGCTTTGTTACATTATAGTGGAATAAATGTGACATTTCATCTATTTAAGTTAGCATTTGCCTGTGTACTGACATCATTGCTAGAGGCATTTACAACTCAAATAGATAATTTAATATTACCACTGTTTATGTATTGTTTATTACTCTACTAGATTAAGGCTAAGGGTTCAACAAAGTTTTAAGAATTAAATGTCTCAACCTTGAACATAACCTTTCAATATGATAAAAGTTGTTATCAACCCAAAATAGCATTTTTTGTTCAATAAACTTTGCTTTTAATTTTACTAAAACAACAAGAATGTTCATCAGGTGCAAACCTCCACCAAGGCTCTGAAATCCTTTAAAAAAATTTCCTGGATTGAGAATTGGTTGTGGATCATTCTCACAATTAAGTTTATTCTATATTAGACCAAGACTTACATACTATCAAAATTTGATATAAATCTGTGCAGTAGTTTTCTGTAATCTTGCAAACAAACAGTATCCCACAATTGCATAACTTCCTTGACGGAGGTAATAAATCCAAGCCTTTTAGGTTTTCTGCACACATAAAAATGTAATATATTGTTATATAAACAAAATTAATAAATATGTTTATCGATTATGTTTACCTCTTTATATGCCTTTATTATAAGTTCATATCTTGATCTTGAAAGGATTTCAAGAAGGTACTGTAATAGTTCATGTTTTGAATAGATTGTTAACCGGTGTGTTGCTGTGGTCTCCTTCACCTTTGAAATGGTTGAAATAATTACACTTTTTGATATGGTCCAATTTGAAATGCTTTGAAAGTAACAGTAAACACAGATATATTTAGATACAAGTACTAAACAGTTTAGTTGTGTCTATAGTAATAGAAAAAACATTTCAATAGTAAAGACCTCTTGATATGTAAAAGAGGAATTTTTCTTAACAGGGCTCTGCTAATATTTGTAGATGTTTCAACAGGTTAATATCTAGGGAATTTAATTGTTTATTTGACTGTATTTTGGTTGTTTGTAAGTTGTGAAAGAAAACTTGTGTCAAAAATATGCAAGAGATACATAATACACTCTGTCATTGATGCAAATAAATGAAAACAATTATGTATGTCTGTTTTACTGGGCTGTAGGCAAATATAACAGTGTATTTATTTAGCTGTTATTGTGCAGTTGCAACATTTATTTCTTGATAACAGACATCTACAAAAGCCTGGAACTGTCATCCCAATTCAAAATTACGTATTTTGAAATCCAAATAGCATATTTCAAATTTTGGATTTGGATGGCAGTTCCAGGCTTTTGTAGATGTCTGTTATCAAGAAATAAATGCAAAAAAAAAAGAAAAAATGAAAGAGGAACAGTGTTGTTGATGTGAAGACTGACAGGATGATTTATTTATTTATTTTGGAAAGAGTTTAAACTAGAAAGCATTCATAGAGCTTAGACCTCCATCAGGACATCAGATAATTCAGTATTTTTTCATATCCAGAATAATATCTGATTTGGATCTTTCCAAAAATGTTATTACTTATTCCATTGGCCAGGCTCTAAAGCCATAAAGATTTGATGCAGATAATCTCATTACTTTTAGAGTAATATCAAACAGAAAGCCATAGTCAATAATAAAAAAAAAACATTGAAAATGGTAACTTTAAAAATTTAAAATGTTTTCAGAGCATATGATTTAGATCTTAACTTAAGTTTAACCACTTCTTCCTTCGTTCAGGCTCTACCCATATAAAAAAATTCAGAAAGATTTGTTAATTACTTTTGGAACTGTCGCGCAAAGAACACACCCAAAAAACATAACCTGGGCCGGTATTCACTTACATTCCTAATCTTAGTCCTATAGGTCTGGGACTAAGCCCCAATTAAGAGAAGCCGACCCCAACCGATCCAAGCCAGGCCACCTGGGACCACACAAATTTAGTCTGCGACGGTCTGAGGACGCCCCAGAACCGACTATTTTCCGCGTGTCAAAAATTAAAACGAGGCAAGGGGGGTCTGGGACTATATAAGTGGCCGCACACACATTCTCATTGTTACTGACTGGTTGGCTACTGAGAGACGTGTGTCACTGTTTTGTAGGGGTTTTCAGTTTTTAAATATCTTATAATATACTTGAGCTTAGGGCAAATTTTACAGTTAGGCGACACATTTTAGTTTTTTAACTTTTTTTTTATATTGACTGGAGTTATAAGGAAAGAGAAAGGAAAGAGAGGAAAGGAGAAGATGGATGAGAGGCAAGAGGAAAGGGAGAAGGAAGGTGGAGAGTTGGAGGAGAGGACAGGAAAGGACAGAGGAGGGGATAGAGGAGACAGAGGAACGTTTAGAAGTTACTGAGGAAGTTTGCGAAGAAGATGAGAGGTGTGAGGAAGATTCAGAGTGCCACTCAGCAGCCAAGAGAGCCAGGGTCTGTGCTATATTCACTGACAGCCAAGAAACTGCAATTGTGGAGTTTGTGAAGCAGCACCCAGAGCTGTATGACAAGGAGAATGCACGTTTCCACGACAGGCAGAGGAGAGGCTCTCTGGGCAGAAATCTCTGCAGAACTGAAGCTCCAGCCCTTTGATGTCAGAAGGTGGTTCGAATCCCAGAGAACTCGTTATGGCAAGCTGTCCAAGCTACAATCTGGCCAAGCCCCAAGGGAGATGACCAAGAGACAGTCCTGGGTCTACCAGCAGATGGGTTTCCTTAAGACCCACATCAGACGCAAGGGGGCCAGCAGAAGCTCGGGGTTCGAGGCCAGTCCAAACACCCGCAAGCAGGACGAATCTCGTGGATCTACTACAGAACATCTAGAGACCAGTGTCCTGAGGGAGAGTAGGAGTCAACCAGTACTTACATCTACACCAGTTTCAACAGACTCCAAGATACTCGAGCACTTTGACCAGATGAGGACATTGATCTCAGGTTTCCTGCAGCAGAAGTCAGACAGGCAGCCCTTCTTTGACTACGTGGCATCAGAGGCTGAAAAGATGACCCAAGAGGAGTTTGAGGACCTCCAAGGGCAGGATTTTTAGAGACATTGAAACCATAAAGAGCAATCGTAGACGTCAACCACTACCCTGGAGATCAGGCAGTATTACCACAGAGTCCCAGAGGGTCGGGATACTGCCAACAACCACTCAACAGGCGTCTAGTTCCACCCAAGCAGCAGCTAGCAGCAGTTACGTCTACTACACACCCACCCCCATTGGCTTTGGAAACCCTCCATCAGTGGTCACAGTACAGGACGAGGGCAGTAGACACAACTTAAGTGGAATACTACTACCAGATCTGACATCAACACAGATCATTGAGCAGCCTCAGCAACAGCAGCTCTACACTATCACCACCACAGCACCACCTCAACAGCAGCAGCCTCCTCAGTAGCCACCCAGGCAGGGTGGGTCTTTGATCTGCCTAGGCCCTTTTCAGGGCCACCCAAATATTCCAAAAACAAGTTGTTCAAATTCCCCTCCCAAAACATAAAAGTTCAGTACAAATACTTATCACAAGAAAAAAAAGCCCAACACCTACACCACCCCAAACATATAGCTTAAAATCCATGGGATTGCTTTAAATCTGTAATAAAAAAGTCCAACACTGACACCATCCCTAGAGTTAAAAGATAGCCACTAACCAACAAACAGACAAACCCAATACCAAACATAACCCCCAACCAACAGACTGACAAACAAATTTGCAAACATAACTCCCCACAAACAACAGATAAACCATACTGTAAGGATAAACATTTCGGTGGTTATATTTTGTAAATTTTCTGGAAGTAGAATAAAAAAATTTTATTTCGAGATTCGCAACAAAGGAAAAACTTTTATTTTGTGTTATTTGTTCCAAAACACAAGAAAAATATAAATGAAATTGGGGTGTAGCTTTAAAAATGTATGCAATATTTGTTGGGTGGGAGTCTGTTTGTTGGGTGGGAGACTTATGATGGGCATTGGGTTTGTCTGTTTGTTGGGGCACTTATTTTTGAAATGGTTGTGTTATTTGGAACAAGCACAGCTGATTAATTGTTTTTGGAATATTTGGTAGTCCTTAAAAGGACTGGTTATTAGTCCTGAAAAGGACTGATTACTGCAGCAGGAGTTATATTCTGCCATCTTGCCAGGCCACTGCTCCATCATTATTGAAGTAGTCCTTGAGGTAATCCCTCTGTCTTTTGGCTTCTCTAGCAGGGTTTCTGTCTGGACCACCACCAGCAGCACCACCAATCAATCGACAATCACCAGGCACATCATCATCATCATCATAACCAGGCTCTTGACCACCATGTTGACCTTGATACTGACTTCTCAGTATGTTGTGCAGAACCACACAGGTAAATACCACTTCTCTGACTGTTTCTGGGGGGAGTTCAATGGTGGTCCTCATCACTCTGAATCTTGAGACCAGGATGCCAAAAGTGTTTTTAACAACTCTCCTGCCCCTTGATATTCTGTAGTTGGCAATCCTTTCCTCTCTGGTTAACATCCTTCTGCCATAGGGTTTCATGAGCCAGGTCTTCAGGGCAAAGGCACCATCTGCCAGAATGAAGTAGGGGACATCTCTACCACCCCGGGTTATAGGTGCTGGGTCAGGGAAGCCTATGCTGCCATCATCAATCTTCCTCTTCAGCTGACAGGCATTAAATATCTGGGCATCTGAGCAAGATCCAGCTGTACCTGCATCAACCCATCTGAACTTGTACTGTCCATCAACCAAGGCCAACATTACTACTGAAAAGAATCCCTTATAGTTGTGGTACAGGGCTCCAGTGTTCTTGGGTTTCTTCAGGGCCACATGCTTGCCATCAAGGGCTCCCAGGGCATGTGGAACATTCCACCTGATCCTGAATTCCCTTTCCAGTTCTTTCCACTCATCTGGAGTAGGACATCTGAGGTACTCTCTGGTGAACTCATCCTGGATGGCCCTGCAGACCTTTGGTAGAAACTTGGAGATGGTGGATCTGCCAACCCTGAACTGACAGGATAATGATGTGTATGACTCTCCAGTAGCCAGATATCTGATGATGAAGGCTAACTTTTCCCCCACACTGATTGGAGCTCTGTAGTTGGTGGCCTGCCTGGCTAGACATGGTTCCAGTCTGGTCTTTTTCAAAGAATTCTGGGGTCATCCTCATGTAATTGGTGAATCCTGGAATGTCTATGGCATACAGGTCAGCCATAATGTTGTGGTAGGCCCCCCTCTCCTCTCTCTGTAGTAGCCATGGCCTGACCCACATGTTGTGCCTTCTTCTAGGTCTCTGTCTGGCTGGTGGTAGAGGTGCTGGTGGTGCTGGTTGCTGTGGTCGACGTAGAAATAGCAAATACTAGTACATCATTCTATGTAACTGAATAAAAAACTAAAAAGGCCCTAAATTGTTACTGAAGCTGTCTTCCATTAAAAGGTGGCATCCTGCTGTGTTCCTAGAAAAGTAATGGTGATTAGATCGTGGAATTTATATATATACACAGAAAATCCAGTTTTTCTGCAAAACAAGAATCGGCCACATTGGTCTGGGGAAGACCGAGGAGTCCTCAGGACGCCTGAGGAAGTCCGGGCTTAGTCCCAGGAGGCCTGAGGCGTCCTGGGACCCAGTCGGTATGTCTACGACAAAATCGTGCTTCAAACCGACCAGAAAACTGGCTTAATCGGTTCTTAGTCGTAGACCAGCCGGTGACTGTCTGGGGCCTCCTGGGCTTCCTGAGGCCGATCTGACCTCAATCCCAGGCTTCAATACCGATTCCGTATTCCCGCCCATTTTACCTTTTTTTCCACCGACTGTCCACGATTAATGGTCGGGGACAGGATCGAGGCTTAGTCCTTTGTTGGAACAGGGGCAAAATCCTTTCTTTGTCTGAAGTTGCAAATCTTGTTTGTATAACCACATTATAACCACTGAGATTTCATCATGTGATGTAAACATTGTCGTCTGCTTTTTGTGTCACAATGGATGTATATGACATATAAAAAGATATTTATTTATGACAATAGTTAGGATTAAGACAAGACTATGATGCTTTGTGAATACCAATTCACTAGGACAAATTTCCTAACATTTTTATGAAAATGAAAGTCCTTAAGTTAGGACTAAGACTAAGATAGGAATGTTCGTGAATACTGCCCCTGGTAATAACTCTGTCCATACAAATGTGGCCATTGCTTCCATTATGTGAGCACTGAAAACAAGTAACACACATAACTTTTCAGATATTTGGTCATGATATTTGACAAGTATTTTAATATTTGATATTCGTTTCAAAGCTTAATGAAATTCAGCCTAAGCAAGATGATTTCTCAAGCAAAACTGTATTGTCTTTTACTGCTCATGTACATCACAAAATTCATCCTGACATTTATGTCTGTGTAGGCTTCACAAGGTTACACTTTTATACAACAGCTGTGTGTACATTACACAAATGAATTTTCCTGATTAAAAAAAACCCCAAAATATTGTCGAATGATATTCAAATAATACTTGGAATTTGTCTTTCAGCTTTACAAAACCCGAAAATACACTGGTGTTTAATTGTTACTAATGGAAATTTCCCAGAGTTCTCCCTAATTCAAAATCATGCCTTTGGAATGGAACTCGGGTAAATCAGCAATTCCAGTAGTAAAGATACCCAATCAGAGTCTCCAATAGTTCATTCCCATTCCCCATTATGTTGAACCCATGGCTTTTCGGGATCACTAAAGCGTGCTTGTACAGTGTAAAGTCTCAACACCACCAAAATTAGGTAGACTTGTGATAAAAATGAAAACTTGAAATTTAAAATATATATCTATTATGGAGTTTCCACATTGAATACGACCTCAGTCTATCTCTCACTAGAATTTCCCATGTGTTGGATGTTTTAAAATTTTTGTGAAAAACCCACAACTCTGCAGGGTAAAACATGAGCTTGAAATCACCTCAGCATCCTCCCTCCACCTCCTCTTCAAGATATTTGTGATCTAGATTTCAAAGCACATAGGTCCTGTAACCAGGTTTAAATAATTCCCAGGGTGTAGTTGCCATTGAAAATATATTGGAACTTAAATGTCTTATCCTTGCCGCTTCATAAACCATGTTTTTAATGGAAGGAAAGGCAGCAGAAAAGCTACAGAAATGAAAGGACAGCTTGCTGCTACCCTACAGAACTTTTTTATTGCGTTAATATATCTTACCTAGTGGACAGATGCATTTGTCCGGCGCGCTGCCGGTCCCGCCAAACGTTAGAAAAAAACGCCTCGAGCTGGGCTCTGGCCCGGACCGGTAGTGTCCTGTTTACTCGCAAGGTGGCTGTATAGCCTCCCTGCCGGTGCACTGCGTGTGCGCGCGCATGCGTACTGCCTCCTTTTGTTTGGCGCGAAGACGAGAGGTCGTCTGGTTTTTGGAGAAACTTTTATTTTATTTTATATCTGTTACAGGATATATTTTGACAAATTCTTTGTGTAGAAGTGTTGTTTAATAACTATGGATTCACCAGGACAAAGGCGGGGATCGTGCGGCCATAAGATGGCTGGATTTGATATGCATGAGAAGTGTGCTCGTTGTCGAGACAAAGGTCTGGGTAAAGATCCCTGCATTATGGGAGGTGCGATTTGCAAGATTTGTGACAATTTTACAGCTATTCAACGTGAAATGCTGGCCACTCCACAATATCAGATTCGCAAGGACAAGAAAGCAGGTTTGCTAGTGTCACCACGAGACATAACTGTACAGTTAATTCTTCTCAACAGCCAGCTATTTCTGCGCATGCTCAGCAGACGATTTCCGAAGATGACAGTGCGCATGCGCAAGACCTCCCTGGGGGTAGCGATAATGTGAGTTCTTCAGATTTTGTTTCCAAAAAAGATTTTGACAAACTAAGTGACCAGTTAGACGAGAAATTCTCTCGTTTTGAAGCACTCTTGTCTAGAGGCAATATATTTGCTACCCCCAAAGTACCGGTTCAGGTTTCAAACCCACCGGTTTCTGATCAGCCATTCATAGATCCTGCCTCTGCCCGAACCACCGGTCCGGTGCGGTTTCCGGCAGTACAGGATCAGATGGCAAGAAAGATTCAAAGAAGAAACACAAGTCTTCTCATCATAAATCTTCAAAAATAAAACCGGTTCCGGTTGAGGAAAATACTGGTCCGGTACAGAAAAAGCCCTCTGACACTGCACTGCAACAACCTAAACCGGTACCGGTTGGGGAGATGACCGGTCCGGTCAGGGCACACCAAGCTGACACTTTTATACCCAAGGAACCGGTTCCGGTTGTGGATGGATCTTTTACCAGTCCGGAACCGGCTGCACCGGCTGGAGAGCCGTTTATGAGAAACCTTGCTTCTGCTGGTGGCTCAGATGATATGTCCAATTTTGAACACCCCTTAACAGATGTATTGCCTGTGGCTTCAGATGAACCACTCTTTGGGGATCATACATCATTCCACCAGAATGTATCCGTCTCTCTTGGGACAGCTCTACAGCACCTGGCTGATAGCCTTTTTGTGCAGCTGGGGAACTTCATTCTGATGCGTCGGGACTCTTATTTAGATCATGTTCGTCCCGGTATGAAGATGGACACTTGGAATGAACTGAGAAATGCTGCTCTTTTTGGATATGGGTTATTTCCCGATGCGGCCTTGAATGTCGCGGAACAAGATATCAACAAGTTTGAGACACAACATGTGTCGGTCCAGTCTCGAGTTGGTCCCCAGCACCAACAGAAGGCCAAGTATCACTATAAACCGTTTGAGAAGAAGGAGGCTAAGACCATGGTTCAGCCGTCATCTGCTCCTCAACAACCTTGGCGACAGTTTGGGTCACGAGGTCGTGGCCGTGGACGTGGTTCTACTAACCACCGTTTTTCCAAGTATGCCCGGTGTGGCAAAAATTATAAGTGACAATCATTGTACAAACCCACGCAACCAGATAAATCCAAAAATAGTGGGTCAAAACATCAGCTCTCAAACCATTTCAAGGACTGTATACTCAAGAACTGCTGTAATTCCTGTTCCTATTGTTGTCGGTCCCGGGCAGCCGCAAAAGAAAGGCCTAAGTCCCGATCTTTGTCAGACAGAAATAAAACATGTCAAAAGTGCTTCTTTTGTCTCTCCTTGTCGTTCTGTCCCTCATGTACTAAATGTCCACAGTGTTGCAGAAAATCCTCCTGTGGGAGGCAGGTTACAAAGGTTTTGGGAAACGTGGCTCAGCCTGGGTTCAAATCCTCGGGTAGTCTCCATCTTGAAGGACGGTTACAACCTCCCTTTCAAGATGAGGCCCCCATTGACCAGGTTTCCTCTGATAGTCAGCGGATACGCCGATCCTCGCAGAAACAAGTTTTTGAAGGAGGCGTTGCAGTCCCTGATTACAAAACAGGCCGTAGAAAAAGTAGTGGTTCGGGCCTCTCTGTCCTTTTACAACCGGCTGTTCATAGTTCCCAAACCAAACAACAAATGGCGTCCAATCTTGGATTTGAGCAAACTCAATCTTTTCCTCCACTCGGAAACCTTCAAAATGGAAACTCCGGAGACCATCCGACTATCCCTTCAAAAAGGCGAATGGGTCACATAGCTGGATTTCAGTGATGCCTATTTCCATAGTCCCATCAACCCATGGTCGAGGAAGTATCTCAGGTTTCACCTGCACGGTCAAACCTTCCAGTTCAAGGCTCTGCCGTTCGGCCTAGCGACGGCTCCTTTGGAATTCACAAAGGTGGTGAAGGAGGTGAAATTGATGGCCCAGTCCAAGGGTATAAGGATCCACCAGTACCTAGACGACTGGTTGCTTCGAGCTTCCTGTCGGGAGACTTGTGTGAACCAAACCCAGACCCTGATGGCTCTGTGCCAGCAGTTGGGGTGGTTAGTCAATTTGCAAAAGACGGAACTTGTTCCCCAACAGGAGTTTAACTTTGTCGGTTATCATTTCGACCTCTCCAGGGGTCTAGTAAAGCCGACTCAGGAGAGGTGGCAAACCCTAAATCAGAAAATAAAGATGCTAATGAGCAGAGGGCATTGTTCGGTCCGAGAGTTCATGTCTCTCATAGGTTTGTTGAGAGCCACAGAGAAACAGGTGGTTTCGGGTCGCCTTCACATGAGACCGATTCAGTGGCACTTGAAGAATCACTGGCACGTGCCAGAGGTCCTAGAGAAGGAGATTCCTCTTCCCAGATCTCTATATCCTCATCTGCAGTGGTGGCTGGACGAAAACAATGTGCTCAGCGGCCAACCTCTTCATCCTCTACAGCATGCTCTGCAGTTGTTTCCGACGCCTCAAACGAAGGTTGGGGCGCGCACTTAGGAGACCACACGGCAAAAGGAGTTTGGTCGGACTCAGAAAGCCAGTTGCACATAAACTTTCTCGAGCTAAAAGCGGTCCTTCTGGCCCTCAAGAAGTTCGAGCAACAGTGTTGGGGCCAGATCATTTTGATAGCCACGGACAACACAACGGTTGTCTCATACATCAACAAGGAGGGGGGTATGAGATCAGGCTCACTTTGTGCCCTCCTCTGGAGACTGCTTTCCTGGTGCAATCGCAGACAGATAGTTCTAAGGGCCAGGCACATTCCGGGAAGGCTGAATGTGATAGCAGACAAATTGTCCAGGAGTACGCAGGTTATTCAAACAGAATGGTCCCTCCTGCAGGAAGTCTTCGATCACTTATGTGCCAGGTGGCACACTCCTCGAGTGGATCTCTTTGCGACAAGGTACAATCACAAACTACCCAAGTTTGTGTCCCCAGTACCCGATCCACAGGCATGGAGAGTAGATGCTCTCAGCCTGAATTGGGAGAATATGGATGCCTACGCGTTCCCTCCTGTGTCTCTTTTGGGCAAGGTGGTATCCAAGATCCTAGATCAGGGAGTTCACCGGTTGGTCCTAATTGCTCCAGGGTGGCCCAACATGCCTTGGTTCTGGGATCTGGTCAGCATGTCTGTTCAGATTCCTCTCTCCCTTCTAAACGTGGAGAACCTGCTGACCCAACCGTTCAATCAGTGTCCCCACAGAGATCTCCTAGGGCTCAACCTCCACGCCTGGCTCCTAGAGCCTCTAGCATACAGGCACAAGGATTCTCTGATGAAGTGGCAACAAGAATTGAGGCTCCTCAGAGACAATCAACCAGAGCCGTCTATGAATCGAAGTGGTCCATATTTGTCAAATGGTGTGGGTCACACAAGGTGGACTTCAGGTCACCGTCTTTAAATCAGGTAGCAGAATTTCTCCTATTCCTGTTCAAGGAGAAAAATCTTCAACCTAGCACCATAGATGGCTATAGAACTGCTATAGCCGACAAAATCGGGTGTGACAAGGTTAATTTCGGTAAAGACGAAAACCTTACCCGCTTGCTAGACAGTTTCCATAGGGATAAACCCAAGGGTCTTCGAGGAGTCCCTAGCTGGAATCTGTCTCTGGTCTTACATCAATTAACCCAGTTCCCCTTTGAACCCCTTCGAAAGGCTTCTCTGAAACATCTTACCTTCAAAACGGTGTTTCTCCTGGCTTTGGGCTCGGGCAAAAGAAGGAGTGAGATTCATGCCTGGGTACACAGGAACATTAGACATCAGGAAGATTGGGCTAGTGTTTCTTTATTCCCTTCTCCTTGTTTCTTGTCCAAGAATCAGTTGGCTAGAGAAGGGCCTTCTTCAGTAGCTCCGGTAATTATTCTGGCCTTGGCCCCTACGTTGGAGAAGTCTCTCAAGGAGGATAGAACCTTATGTCCAGTTCGGGCTTTGCGTTATTACCTGGACAAGACCAAAGACCTCCGTTCAGGCAAACAGTTGGTTTTTGTGTCTTTCAAGAAGAACTTCAATAAGGACATCGCTCCTGCTACGATTTCTTCTTGGATTAAACAAACCATCTTGTTGTGCTATCAATTGTCCAATGAGGATGCACAGCAATTGCATCAGGTCAGAGCCCATGATGTGCGGGCCTTTGCAGCTTCTAAGGCTTTTCAAGGAGGTGTGTCCTTGGACCAGATCCTCTGGTGGCTCGGGAAACAACAAGGAAAAAAGGGGGGGGGGGGGAAACCAACTATGGTTTAGGGTATGGGAAGAATCCCTAGCCCATGGGCCGGAGGCCCAGAGTTCTGACAAGAGTCCCTTTTTAAGTTTGGCTGCCCTCCATCCAATGGGTAGTTATTCTGCATCTGTCCACTAGGTAAGATATATTAACGCAATAAAATGGAAAATTTAATAAGTAAATTAAATTTTTATAAGTTAATATCTTACCTAGTGGACAGAGGGATTCCCACCCTATACCTTCCCCGCAACAAACATTCCCAGGGGACTCAAACAGGGTGCAAACAAAAGGAGGAAGTACGCAAGCTGTATTACAAATAGATTGTGTTACTGTAACAAGTACAACTGTAACATGACGGAAACTATGTTATGAGTGTGTTTTGTCCTTGTAACAGCTGTAAGCTAAAGCAAGCTATGTTACAGGTATGATTTGTTACTGTACCACAGCTACAAGATAATGTCATCTATATTATAATTTGTGCTTTTTATTGCATCTTTTCCACAATATATTGTCCTTCCATGATTACACAGTCGTCACACTTGAAAGCACAAAAATAATTACATCATCGTACGTAATATTAAAATGCACAGTGTCCCCCGAGACAAACAGTTATGGTTACTCTAACATAATGATCAAAGGTTACCTCAACACACAAAATAAAGTGAGGAGGTGTAAATGAAAAAGCATGGCTTAAGCATGAAATTTATAAAAGTAAACCATCAAATATATAAATAAATGAAAAAGCATGGCTTAAGCATGAAATTTATAAAAGTAAACCATCAAATATATAAGTAAATTACATAGTTACTATAGTTATAACAGGATATAGTTAAGTGTAGTTTCTAAAAAAAGAATAATGTCTGTTAAATTCAGGTAATTTACAGTGTCTCTAAAAAGAACGAAATCAACAATCACTGATCACATTGTTTTGTGCATGGAGCAAAGTCCAGTTTCAGTGGTATACACCAATCACCTGGAACTTCCCCACAACCTCCTACACTTAAATTCAACATAAAGCTATGCCATATTAATAGATTGGGGCAAAAATTCCAGTAATCATTTCTTAAGCCCCTGCACTTCTTCTGACCTGTATCCGTGACTGCTCAAATGACATGAATGTCATGAAATAACGTTTTGCTTTTCCGTTGTTCTATTCTGTCCTTTCATGGCAATGAATCTCTGCCAAGGCAGACTCTAAGCCACGGCATCAGAACCAGTTTAGTAATCACCATTCCATAGACATAGCAAAAGGTCCTCAGTGGCCTAGTGGTTAGCAAGTTTGGCATCTAATCATAGGCTGTCACCTCTGTGGGTTCGAGTCCCACAAGTGGCAATTCTGAGGACCTGTCCCAATATGACCCTGGCTGTTGAACGGGACGTAAAAACCCCAACTTTGACCTTTGTCCATAGACATAGCCAGGTCAATACCACGAAGATGCTGAATAGTTTATATGCTAAGGCTAAAGCTTTTGAGAAGGGTTAAGATTTTAGCTATTTTTCTGAAACAGACAGACAATTGTTGGGGCAAAACAATCATCATCAGGAAATTGATTCCAAACTGTGGGAGCATCAAAAGCAAAACTATGGCCGAAGTGTTATGATGACATCACAATGTATTGCATCATTTGTGATATTGTACATGTGCAATATTAGAGAATTTTTTGTTTTGTAGTAAATGTGTTATTCTTTCCCCAAATAATATCAGTTTTAAAATATGGCAGGGATACACTACCTGGGTGGGAAAATGTCCTGGCTATACTAAAATCTGCCTATGTGGTGTAGCTTTACCAGTTCCTGTCTGACCACGTAAGTTAAGCAGCACTTGGCTTGGCTGGTACTTGCATGGGTGCCCGTCTGAGGTCTGGACAAAGTATAATCAGATACACACTAACTGGGATGATCACTTAAATGTTGGTTTTGTCATAATATAACTGAAACAAGGTACTAGGCACGATATTAAATCAGTCAATCATACCAACCTAGCCATGCTAAAACAACCAGGAGAAAAATAGAAAAAGGAAAAATAGGATTAAATATTAGTATATGGTGGTATCTAATAATTTCCATTGTATTACATCGGCACAAATAATCAAGAAGATTGACATTTCTAATATGTAACTTTGAGACCTTCAGTTGCTTCCTTGAATAACATCTTCTCAACATTAAACTAATTTCTAACTAGAAAAATGTTTTTGCTTACAAAAACAAAGCGTCCCCAAAGGTTTAATGCAATATAGTATAAAAGTAGAAAAATGTTTTTGAAAAGAAAAACCATCAGCACTGAGAGAAGAAGTGAAAGTTAAGTCGACATTGTGGAGATTTATGTAATAACATCAAAGAAAAATGTAAGCTTTAGTTTGTTTTCTATTGTCATAAATTGTGAAAAGGTAATTTAATAAATGCTATAGATTGTAAGAAGAGCTGAATTAGATGTAAAAAAATGGCTACAACAAAGAACCCCCAGTTTACAAAAGCAATAATAATGGAGATATAAAGCAAAAACACAAAATCTCCTATTTTATGACCCCAGTGTGACCCATAACGGGGTCAGGGGTAATTTAACTGGCTATATAGACTCTCCATATGTGGTTTCCCAATACTGCTTAATACATTCTAAAGCTGTAAAAGCAATAATAAAGGAGATATAAGACAAAATCTATTTTATGACCCCAGTTTAACCCAAAAGGGGATGGGGGGGGGGGGGGGGGGGGGTAAATCTGATAGGCTATATTGACTGTGCACATATGGTTTCCCACTACCTCTTAATACATTCTAAAGTTGTGAAACAATAACAAAGGAGATAAAGGGCAAAAACACAAAATCTCATATTTTATTACTCCAGTTTGACCTGTAACAGGGGGGTTCAGGAGATAAATCTGACTGCTATATAAACTTTCCACATATGGTTTCTCAATACCTCTTAATACATTCTAAAGCTGTAGAGAGATAGATAGTTTTTTATTTTACTGACGTTGTGTTATACAATAAAGTAACATCAGACATTAAATACATTTCTTAACACCCAGCCATAAAGGCTTACAAGTCAGTTTAATTCAAAAATCTTTAGTAGAAAGTGCACGTGTGACAGGAAGAATTACGTTACAATTTAAGATTCCAATACACAAAAAAAGAAAATTATTACTTATTTCTCTTCTAATGAATTCTCAGCATTTATAAATTGACAAAGGATTTTATCAACTAACATTAATTAGTTGTATATAATATGGACTTTCTACATTCCCAAATTGACACAAGGAATTTCGCCAAGCGACGAATATGTACACCTTTTAGATTCATTAGAACCATAAATTTATCAAATACATCTATATTGTTAAACTCAACTGTAACATTATCACAGATATATGAAAAGAACGTTTCTCTTTGATTCTGATATCTTGGACACTGAATAACAAAATGAATTTCGTCTTCAATTTCCATTTCATTGCATAAAGTGCAAATTCGTTTTGAAAATTTTTCATTTTTATACCTTCCCTTTTCTATAGCCAATGGTAAAGTACAGGATCGTAACTTTGCCAAGAGGGATCTTTGCATTTTGGTAAGGTTTATTTCTAAGTATTCTTCCTTACTGATATGACTTTTATATGATGTATATGTTCGTAATTTAGGTTTAAAAGCCACAGAGTCTTGCCATTCAAAATCTATTAAGGTGTTGAGTTTTTCTTTTGCCAGGTTTATGTCAATTTCAGCACCTGTAAAGATATTTTCAGACATACCAATTTGGTTTAAAACATTTTCCACGTCACCGGACCAGTTTTCATTTGAGATGTTTTGCAAGTCATTTTCAAAAACTTTATAGGTTAATCGACTGTGGTCCATGTTAATAAGTCGATTGTAGTATTTGAGAATGTTTTCAAACATTCTTTGCTTAGCGGTTATCCATCCCATATCTCCAGTAAGTGCATGAATTGGAGTTTTAGCATTCACACCCATAAAGTAACGTGCTGCTCTGAGTTGTACTTTTTCTGCAAATGATGATTGTTTGAATCCCCAGATGCCATTACAATAATCTGTTATTGGAGTTATACCTTGGTTAAACAATTTTGTAAAAGTATGATAGCCGATATTTTTGTGTGTTTTGAATTTTGAGATAAGACCTCCAAGTGCCCGACCTCCAGCCTCTGCTAATTCTTGTGCAGAGACTTTAAAGTCCAGGTTTTCATCCAAGGTTACCCCTAAGTATCTATACTTTCCCACTGTTTCAATAGCCATTGGTCCTATTTTAAATGGATAGCTTGTTCTTGCTTTCCTCTTTTTTCTGAAATGAACTACTTGACTTTTTTCATTGTTTATAGTCAAATGCCATTTTTCACACCATTCATTTAGTTTGTTTAGCATAATTTGTAAATTTTCCTCATTTTCGGCTAATATTGCAATATCATCAGCATAGAGCAAAATTGATACCTTCCTGTCCCCCACTGTTATACCTAACCCTAAATTCTGAATTTCGATCGCCAAGTCATTGATGAAAATTGCAAAAAGCGTTGGTGAGAGGTTATCACCTTGACGAACCCCTGCATCTACCTTGAACCAATTTGTGTATAAATTATTTAAACGAATACAGGATACAGTTGATTTATAAAGGGCACGTATGGCCCAATAAATTTTACCTTTGATATTATGAATTAATAATTTATACCATAAGAGATCCCTGTCTACCCAATCAAAAGCCTTCTGCATATCTATAAATGCAACAACTGTACTATTATTTGTATGTAAACGATTTCTAATTATTGATGTTAAGGTAAATATATGGTCCATACAGGATCTTGATTGTCTAAATCCATTTTGTTCTTCACATAGCATATCTACTTGATCACAGTATCTTATTATACGTTTATTTAATAGTTGTGAATATAACTTTCCTACATGGGAAAGTAATGAAACTCCTCTATATGACAATGGAATAAATGGGTCCTTTAAAGAACTCTTAGGAATTGGTGAGATGATGGCTTTAAGCCAGCACTCTGGAACAACACTATTTGAAAAGCATACATTAAATAGTTTCATTAAGGCTACCTTACAGTCTATGCTGTACAGAATATCATTATAAATCTCATCAACTCCACATGCCTTATTTTTTTTAGCCATATTGACAACCGATTCTACCTCATCAAAGGTTATCTCAGTATTTAAGTAATCATTTGTATGTATATCTGTTTCCAAAGTGTATTTGTGGTCAAGCATTTCAGCATATGCAATATTTTCATCATTTTTATTTCCTCTATTATATAACTTTTCAAATTCCTTTTCCCATTTATTTAGTACATAATTGGTATCATTACATTCTTTCCCCTCATCATCATAGACTGTCATTGGGATTTTTGATTTCCGTGGTCCCAGATTTTTTATTGTTTTCCAAAATTCCTTTGGGTTTGATGTATTTATTCTTTCTAACTTTTCAATGAATCGGTTGTCAAATTGGCGCTCATAGTACCTTAATTTCTTATCAAATTGTTTTCTGGATATTAGAAATTGAGCTCTTTTTTCATATTTTGCTTGTCTTGTCCCCACAAAACTTCTAAATTGTCTTTCTTTTTTACACATGATTTTCCATAAATTGGTTAACTCCTGATTCCAGAAGGGTTTATGGCTTTTAAATTTTTTACGTGACACAGTGCTTTGAAATTTATAATTTAGATTTTTATCCATTTCGTTTAAGATGCATTTACAAAATTCATGATACACCTGATTCACTTCTTGTTGTGCACCTTGAATATGTTCAAGTTTGTCAACAACTTTTTCAATATTTTCTCTCCAAACGTTGTTTGCCATAAAACAGTCTCGAATCTGGGTAAAATCATATTTTTTTCCTTTTAGTAGATCCTCAGAACTTTTACCAGATATCGACATGGGTTGTCTGTAACCTGTATATATATCAACACACACTGCTGAATGATCTGGTGGTTTACTATTTGAGTTTATAAATGTTTGTAAGTTATATTTACATATGATATCAGTCATTAAAAGTACCTCAAAATTTACACAGTTTTTGAAACAGTCGTGTGGTACCACAATATAGTCAACTACTGCATTTCCTCTATTTGTGGAAGTAAAATTATCTTTATCATCCTTAAAACGACCATTTAGAACACAGCATTGGGTACTCTTTAAGAACTCTAAGAAAATCTCACAGTAGCTATTTTTAGAAACATCTTTGGGCATTCTCTGGGGTATTTTATCAAAATTTATACAGTCAGATCCATTTCCAATTCGTGAATTAAAATCACCACAGATAAATATTGCATTTTCTGTGTTATAACTATACAACTGAGCCATAAGGTGATCAAAGAAATTATCAGGATTTGCCCAAGGAGATCTATCTGGAGGTAAGTAACAAGAGTAAACAACAAAACTATAATGTGACTCTTTGCATTCAAATTTAAGACCCAATATACCATCAACATTCTTATCTATGATATTAACAGAATATTTTAAGAGTAAGGTATTTTTTACAAGTATCCCAACACCCCCAAATGTAACTGGAGACTTTACATGTTTGCTTTCACGGTTAAAACCAAACCATTTGTACTCACTTACTTCTATGATTGCATTCCTTGATAAATGTGTTTCACAAATACATAAAATATCCCTGTTTAAAGCTTTGATTATTTTTTGTCTTAAAGCACAATTACTACTTGTCCATCCATTCACATTTAAAGTCCCAATGCTAAGTAAGTCCTTCTCTGGCTGGGTGTCCTACTCTGTTGTACCCGGGCTGAAGCGTCTCTGTGTGGTGTATGTTGATGCCTCTTCCTGAAAGTCGTCTGACATCATAGAGAGAGGAGTAGGTAATCTTGCTATGTTTGGACTCTGTCCCTGTGCTCCTTGGAGTTCACCATGTAGCCCCCTGTGCAAGGTTTGTGAGTCAGGTTGATCATTCTTGTGTATGATGCGGCCGTTTCCACCAATTCTAAAGTCACTTCCATTGGGTAACTGTCGCAAGAGCTTCTTGAAATTAAATTCTGTAATTGCTGTAAAAGAAGTAATGAAGGAGACATAAGGCAAAAACTCAAAATCTGCTATTTTATCACCCCAGTTTGACCAATGGGGGAGGGGGTAATCTGACAGGCTGTATAGACTCTCCACATGTGGTTTCCTGATACGTCTTAATAATTTCTATAGCTGTAAAAGCAATAATGAAAGAGATGTAAGGCAACATGTCCAAATCCGCTATTTTATGAACACCAGTTTGACCCCTACAAGGGGTGGGGGGTGGGGTAAGGGGAAATTTGACTTGCTTTCTAGACTGTACTCCCAAAAACTATTTTTTGATCATGTGACCTTGATAAAGATCAAAGGCCAAATTTAAGCATGCGGAAAATTTTCCCACACCTAAGGTATGTAACTGCTAAATATGGTTAGATAGCTTCCAATAACAAGGGAGATATACAAGGGAGACCATGGTGCTGGTGGAGGCGAGGAATGTGAAGTGAAAACAAATAAGTATTCTTTCAGGGATGCTTCATTATGCAATTTTACTTAAGCTTCGTATCAAATTTTATATCACAGTATTGATTTTCATCATTAATATGGATGTATTCATAACTGGATAAGTTTTGAGCACAAATTCCAATGGGTGTACTATATTTTGTTATCAACCATATGCTAGATTTGGTCTAAATAGGAGAATACAAGCTGGAAAATAGTTTTTGCACACTCTGCGCCATTTCCAATGCTTAAAACACATTTTTGTTTTCAGATAATAGAAAAAAATGCTTTTAAGCTTAAAAATTCACACTTTAAGCTTAAGAAACCACACTACTTGGATTAAGAATTCACACTTTTTAAATTGTTAAATTTAATGGCCTGATTATAATGTAATTAGGTAAACATAATCCGACAATTTTAATATAGATTTTTTTCAAAGACATAAATTACACAAGCCATCATTTTAAAAATTTAAATCATATAAATCACAGTAGTACAAAAATACATAAAATCAAGCACTTGACTTTGTTTAACACAAATTTTCAAACAATGATAGTCATTTCACAAAAAGAAATATTTGAAACTTGACACCGACTTTGAAACAAACAATCTATCATATTTGGAAAAAAAAAATGCTTTAAGCATTTATGAGTAATTTTAATATACCTTCTGTTTTTGGTGATATGCTACAAGTGATATGTGTACAAGTGTCCTGTGAAAAAAATATCCAATGTTAAGATGAAGTATTACACAGCTTCATTGGTGAACAATCTTCTTAGGATATGGTCTCTGATTGAAGCACAATTTTTCTTAATCAAACAATCCAAAATATTTGGTAAACAGAATGCATGATCTACAATAGTTTTAAATCCTTTCCATATTGCTGCAGGCATAACTGAATTGAAATGATATCATGTAAATCCTCAGCTGAGGAAAATCCTCCAGCCAAAGTGGTGAAAGAAATCAGTTTCTTTAAAGCAATAACCTCAAACTTGGTACATAGATTTAAACTGAGATTCTGACCTTCATCACTCTGGTTTGTTTGTATCCTCCATTTCTGCCCAGTCCACAAGACTGAAAACAAATTTAGACAGAAATACAGTAAAATTTTATTTGATGCTAATACTAATACACATTTTTGACATTTAATTTAAGATTTAAAAAATGTAATTTAATTGGGGGTCTTAACATTGATTTCAAAACTGTACAGGTCAAATCACAACAGGTAGTTTTAGGAGTAGAAGAAACCAGTACATACAGTTGCTCAAGGCTATTTACTCTAAAATGCCAACCATCAGTAAGGAAACACCAACTTTTGTGCATAGGGTCTGGGGTTTAAACCACAGACCTCAGAGGTGGGGAGGCGAGTGTGTTACTACTATCCCGCCGTGGTTCCAATAAAATGTAAAGAACATATTAAAACATAGAGAAATATAGTAAAAAGTGAAATGCCTTACCTTTTCATATCACTGTGCAGTGTGCATTTCTGTTTGTGATTTTCCCAATCCCTTTCAAATAATAATTATCAATATTTTTACGTGTACTTTGAATAATAAACAGGCTTTGTCATTTACTTTCACTGGACATGGTTGCAAAGATGCAAATTTGACACCAAAAATGTTTAAACAAATATACCATCAGAATATAAAATATTCCATTAAAATAAATTGAAAGTTTTCAGAATCAACACTTTTTATTCGAAGTGCAGATCAAAACATTTAATATAATTAGACATTTAGGCCAAATATATGCAAACTCTTTGGTTTTTACATGGCTTTTTTATTGTTTTAAGTCAGAGAAACAAGTCAAAAATGTGGGTTTGTAAATCAGAAAATTACTTGGTCTTCGAAATCGTATTTTCTGATTCACGAACCCATACTTTCTCGTAATTTCTCCTTCACATAATTAGTTACAAAATCTATGTAACGTACAACTAAACAGTCCAGCCAAAGGTCAAAGGTGAGGTTAAGGTGAAGTTACACTTTCACGAATATAGGTTTGTGATGAGTGATGAAACAGGAAACAGGGGTTGGGATATGAGCCTTTTATTTTACAAAGACACAAATAAACACAATTACAATAAAATTAGTACTGTTAACCTACCCATAAAAAAGGACACTAAAAGGCCCCACAAAGACAAAGCTAGTATAGAGATACGTAAAAATTAAGAAGTAACTATAATGATTTAAATGAACCTTTACTTTGCTATGTATAGTGGCGAACCAAACATGTTTGTTGATACACATGTTATGCAATACATATGTCACAGTAGAAACTCCAATCCAGTGCTGTTTCTAATTCCCCTAGTGGTAGTCCCAACTGGAACTACCACTAGTGCTACTTCCAATTGGAAGTACCACTAGTGCCATTTCTAATCCTTTGCTGATAAACAACAATTAGAAGTAGCACTAGTGGTACTTCTAATTGGAACTATCACTAGGGGAATTAGAAATGGCACTAGTGGTAGTTCCAATTAGAACTACCACTAGGGGAATTAGAAATGGCCCTGATTCTTGATTTGATTTCTCATGAAGAAGTTCATCATTGATCACAAACTGTTTATTTACATACATTAAATGACCGTACATACAGTATTTACATAGAGTAAATGACAATACATACAATACACAATATGAGGTCTGTTTACAAGTTTTAATGTTTTATATAACTTGAGGAACCATTGGTTTGGAAGTTTTCAGACAGTACAAGTTGTACTGTACAACACATTTCTGGCACCAATTTTTTGTACTTTAAAGTTTTTGGAAACCTAGTACTTGAAGAAGCTACAGCTTGGTCATATTTCTCTTGTGATATAGAGAAAGTACTTCTACTCTTTTTCACTAGTCCATCAATATGCTTTTCAAGCTGTCTCACAAATTCAGACTTCTGTTCATCAATACTTCTTAGTGTATATGAAACTTTAGAGATAATAACTCTTCATTGTTGTTACCAAAAGTTAAACTGACCATTACCCAGATGAGCTGGTGTTATATAGACACAGCAGCACAGTTAATTACAGAAATGTATTCCTTTGATGGCCCCCCTTTTTTTGTGTTCTAAAGAAAAATAGGTCAAATGATGGCATGGATTACCTGCACAACTATAATCTAGAAGATTAAAGAAAATTGCTACTCTGGTGAGAGCTGCTCATTTCAGCAGATATCACAATTAAAGGGACAAAATGGGGTAATTGGAATTCAAATTAAAAATTAGTGTTGTCATAAAAATGTTGATTTGATGATTTTAGAAACTACACCTTTCAAAGATTTAGTGCCATTTCTAATTCCAATTAGAACTACCACTAGTGCTATTTCTAACTCCCCTAGTGCTGCTTCCAATTAGAAGTACAACTAGTGGTAGTTCCAATTGGAAGCAGCACTATGGGAATTAGAAATGGCACTAGTGGTAGTTCCAATTGGAAGTAGCACTAGTGGTAGTTCCAATTGGAACTACCACTAGAGGAATTAGAAATGGCACTGGATTGGAGTTTCCACTGTGACACATACATGAAATACAATTAAAACATAAAATGCAATTAAAACCCTTCATCACATAACTAATAGTAGAATAGTGGAGAAGGAACCCCTGACCTGATGGGAAGGTGTGGGGCAGGATGATGGGGAGGAGGGAGGGTGCTTTTGAACTCCATCACTTCAAAATCCATAATGAGGGAGCTTGTACAGAAGTGTGGGAGGCCAGATGTTTTGGCGGGAAGTGGAGTTGTGAACCCTGGGGCTGACACTGGTCATTAGTGCAATATGATTGTTAGGTGACACTTGACACTTAGTAATTAAGACCCCTGGCTAGACTGAAAAGTTGTGCCACATGCAACAACAAACACAGTCCAGCCAAAGGTCAAAGGTGAGGTTAAGGTGAAGTTACAGTTTCACGAATATAGGTTTGTGATGAGTGATGAAACAAGGGTTGGGATACGAGCCTTTTATTTACAAGGACACAAATAAACACAATTACAATAAAATTAGTGCTGTTAATCTACACATAAAAAAAGGACACTAAAAGGCCCCAAACCCATTAAGTAGAGAGTTTTTGTTTGAAGATAGTGGCGACTGTGGAAGAAGCTTTGGGTGTATGTTTTAAATAGGAGTGGATGGCAGAGGAGGACCAACCCCCATGGGCCTTGAGGTTTTGCAGGGGGACGTCATTGTCAACAGCCCAAGATACCCCGGACCTTCTGAAGGCATGGAAGCCATAGATGGCAGGATCCAACTTGAGGGAAGACAGGAGCCGGGAAAGGGTGGCACTAATCATGGGGTATGACACAGGGTAGAAGCCAGAAGGGGAGGGGACAAGGAAAAGGGGGGAAGAGGAAGGGACTTTAATTGATGATAAGAGGAGTTTAAGGGCGGACACAGGACAAATAGGGGAGGACTTGAGGAAGGGGATTTGGATTACTTGATACTTGGAAGACCCTTGCATGGCCTTGGCCCATTTTACTATGATGTGGGCCCCTGGGGGACCAAAAATGACGTCACTACGTAGGAAATGACGGGAAGGATCAAATAACCTTGAAGAGGAAGGGGCAAGGTTAGAAAGACGCAGGAAACCAAAGTAGGCTAACAGGAAAATGGCTTTATACAAGAACCCATAACGTATGAGGTCACATGCTTTTGATAATTGAAAGAGGAGGGGAATGGTAAAGTTGGCTTTAACTTTGGGGCAGTAAGGGGAATTCATGGATACTGACTTTATGAACAAGTGGATTTTCCTGTGGTTAAGTGGTGAACAGTCTAAATCATACAGTTTAAAATAATGTCTGAATACTGAGACGTAGCTTGTAAGAGCCACTGCTCTAGAACCATTCTGAGTTAAGAATTCTAGGAAACTTAGAATGGTATCAACATGGGCTAGGGGAAACTGATACCAAATACAAAATGCTAAGAAAAGTCTAAATTTGGATGAGTAGGCAGCTGCTGTTCTTGGACGAAGCCCCAGCTCCAGTTGTGAGTATGCTTGGCTAAGGAGAGGACATCTGCCTGCAATTATACAAGTACATTTGGGTAAAAATTCTTGCCATCAACTGGCCACCATCTGTAATTTTTGAACAACTCTAGCTTTTCGACAGTATATACATCCTGAAATATTCTAGATAGCACATCAGCTTTAGTGTTATGCACACCTGGGATATGAACATATTCAATGTCAATGTCTTTCATTGCAGCAATTAACCATATTGACCTTGCTACACTTTGCAAATATTTGTCTTTAATTCTACCATTGCTCAGTGCATGCACAACTGCTTTATTGTCTACATGAAACTTAATTTTTTGATTTTCCCAGCAATGACCCAAAATTCTCATGGCTATGAGTGCGTTGAGCATCTCAAACTGAGTGATACTCAAGGTAACAGTAGCCAGGATGTGTCTGGACACTGCATAGGCGTTTTCATTCCACCAAGCCCCCATGCCTGTGAGGGAGGCGTCAATATAGACGTCAAACGCCTCTCTAGCGTCTTTGAACATAATTTTGCCATTAAACTTTTCCCAAATTGTTGGAACCACATAATGTCTTTCAACATTTCTGAATTCACTATGATTCTGTTATTTGCATTTCTTAACGTATTGAGCAACCTATTTACAAAACTACGGGCTGGTGGTACACACCTGTGCACGTATAATAGCTTGCCAAGCAAGCTTTGGAGCTGTTTTTTTAGATGACCCTTCTGGTGACAATAACTTGACACATATCCAATATCTCGATTATTTTAGTGTGTGGAATTCGAATTTGGTGCATATCTAAGTCGACTTCAATACCCGTGCATGTCAATGACCTACAGGGACGGACTACTTTATTTGGATTCATCGGAACACCTAGAAATTCGAACAGAGAGTGGAGGGTGTCAAATTCAGCGTCAGCATTATGACGCCTGTGAATACAGATTATATCATCTATATAATTGTACGTCCTGACGTCACGTGAAGTCATGACGTGGCGAATTATGTCAGTTGTGCGCTGGCACAGGGCACTGCCCATCTTTATGCCCATGGGTATACTTATATCCAGGTAGGAATTGCCCTGCCACTTGACGCCCAATACGTCAAAATCACCCGGATCGACGCGAAGGTTCCTGAATGCCCTGCTGACATCTATTTTCAACAAAAGGACATAAGGACCCAATTCTTGTACTGTGTTGATGATATTGTCTACTGATGGGTATTTGGTTTTGGTCGAGATAGAAGGGGTGAATAATGCACAGGGAAAGGGGGGTCATTACAGGGACCCACAATAGCTTTGTGTTTCAACTCTTTCTGAAAATAGGCTGCCATATCCTGAGGGTATTGTTCAGCTGATGAGTAGTTACAGACATTTGTATTGTATTCCAAAGCTTGTTTATCAACACACACAGGGAAACCATACTCTAAGTAATCTAATAATACTTGATCTTTGTAATTTCTACAGAGCGCCCTCCAATTGTCAATTTTTAATTCAGTGGGTACTTTTATGCGACTACATTGATAATTAGGCAAGCCACTGGCAGCCACAATAGAATGGGCCTCACATGCCCATTGTACAATATTTTCACACTTTATCACCTTACCAGGCCGAAACAATGGCACAGGGGTTAAGAATTTGCACATGAACCCAAAATCATTAGTTCTGTTGACAATACAATTTTGACTTTCATTTACTTTTTCATGAACAAAACACCAGGGTAAGTCCCTGTTCCCACATGTACATAAATGTTCTACTGATATTGATTCAGAATTTGCAATATTGAAATCAGATGGATCATAGTCATGATAGTTACTGTCACTTGTACTTAAAACAGACCATGTACCCTCAATGGTATGTGTTTTACTGTCAATTATGGTGGAACCCAAGTCACTACTGTCTGTAAAGTTTATACTATCATTAAACGTGAGGGAAGAGCCCCACACACTGTCCCTATCAGTCCCATAGGGAGCGTCCAGAGTGAGATTGCCAGTTGTGTGAATATCATGCTTGGGAGTAGCTGTGTGGTTGTTGCTGCGAGAGAAATGTGACCTAACGTAACGATTTGTGTCAGTGTAGCGGCGGTTTAAACTGAAGCATCAACTCTGTTTCGCTGTGTCCTTATTGGAGTCACTATTCTTTCATCGTATGCAGTCCTGGACCTTGTGATGGCAGATCCTCCCTGTTTCTTTGAAGCAGTAGGAGCAAGCGTGCTTTACAATCTGGCCGTCCACAATGTGGTCCCCTGGAAATTTGCAATTATTGCTGTTAAAATCAGTACACACTTTGTCGCGAGAGCTGTGCTTTGCAGTTTTAGGTGCTGTCCCACTTGCCTTGGTTGAGATAACTCTGGCTGTATTCCTGATCCTAATCTTTTCTATAGCATCTGGACATTTCCAGGAGCATTTCCCCCTCTCGATCTCCTGTAGGAGCATCAGATGGGCATGCCTTGCAGTCGCCCAGTTGGTTTCTAGGGCATCTTGCAACAAGTGTCTGTCATAGTCCAACATATTAGACTTCACACTGTTGCTGGACTCCTCCTGGATGCACCCCATAAATCCGATCATAAACTATATGGGAAAAAGATCTTTGTACTCGGGCATGTTCCCCCCTTGTTCCGGGAAGCAATGATGGTGGGGCCATGGGATTTCGACCTTCATGGCATTGTCGCCTGACCTATGTAAGCCAGATTTAAAAGTTTTGTTACCTTGGGTGGAAGTTTCCCTTGGTTGGCCCTGCAGTTTCTGGACTTTCCGCTGTGTTCTGTCGTCTTCTCTCAGGAACTGAAGTGAAGGCTGTGTCACAGAGAGTTCACTATCTGATAGTTGTGATATCTGCGTTCTAGACACCTGAGGGGTGTGCACACTGCTGTATTCCTCATCTGAAGACTCCTGTAGTTTAACTTGTTTTGGTGCTCGACGTGGTTTGGTGGTGAGCTTATATTCACACTGCCCAGAACAAATGTTCGAGCGTTTTGGTGAGCTGTGCGACAGCCTGGATGTGGGACTTGAGGTCTGATGGTGTTTATCAAGCCTTTTTTCAAGTTGATTGTTTTTACTTTCTAGCACATCCATCTTTTTGAGAATTAAGTCAAGTTTTGACTCTACCTGGGAAGTCTTTGAACCCATGCCTACAGATAGTGCTGACTCTCCGAGTGACTGCTGACTTCCAGCTGTTTGCTGATCTGCCTGCTGATTGGTGTCGGTCTGGTCCTCATGGTGTGTCTCCGAGACGACAGGGGCACTCACATTTAACAGTCTCTTACACCTATTACCTACTGGCCGAGTATGCCTGATGCCACATCTGGAACACCCTGCCATGTTGATGTGTGTAGTAATCCAGTAAGTCGTATCCAGTAAGTCCACAGTCAATGACAACCCAAGATAAAACCATATAAAATGTCCCAGTATAAAATACTAAAACTTTACATAAGATCGTTGTTAACAAGCCAAATAATCACAAAAATGCTTTTGAATTCCTTCACTTCAAAATCCATAATGAGGGAGCTTGTACAGAAGTGTGGGAGGCCAGATGTTTTGGCGGAGAGTGGAGTTTTGAACCCTGGGGCTGACACTGGTCATTAGTGTAATATGATTGTTAGGTGACACTTGACACTTAGTAATTAAGACCCCTGGCTAGACATGCAACAACAAACATATGTTATATAGTCCATTAGAAAAGCATTTTACACTATTTTTGCTCCTTTTTGTTTATATATTCACTGGTGCCTTTTATGTGTAACAGTCTTTTCTTTTTTAAAAAGGGGGTTACTTTACTTATAATTCATTCCAAATTGTGCATTATGAAAATAGAACAGAATGGCACAGGAAATAGATGATTAGATTTTGGTGGTGATGTGGGTCACTTTCACCGCTTTAGGAATTTTTAAGAGGAGTTTTATCATTGCACTAAAAAATATCAGAGGTATTAGGTTTCGGCGGAGACATGTACTCTCCTAGTGTTCATTCAAATAGTAAATCTACATTCTCATCTGACGCCCATATAAGGTACAGTAATTATATCTATTTGCTGTGGCTTTGTCCACGCCCATAACTCACAAAGTGCACATCAGACATGGGACATAAGCTGACACAAGGTTGGGTCTAACTGTGACTCAGTCATCCATAAAGATGATCAAGACTGAGAATTTATGTATTTATTTATATTTTTAACGCCGCTTTCAACACATTGTATAGGTCATATCACGATGGGTAGTTTTGTGGGCAGAGTAAACCAGAACATACAGTTGGTCAAGGTTCTGTACTGTAAACTGCTGACCAACAACAAGCAACTACCAGCTTTCCCACTTGAGGTCAGGCCAGGATTCGATCTCCGATCTCAGAGATGGGAGGCGAGAGTGTTACCACTCTGCCACCATGGCCCAGATTGAGAAATATTTTTACTGGTTGTAACTCAGTTCTATTGGAAGTATTGACACAAGAGTATGTCAATAAATAAACCAAAAAAAAAAAACAACTAATAACAAAATCATAAAAATCAGGAATCTAAATAATTTTAAAGAGAAAAAAAGCTGAGATATGTAAAACTGATACATTTAATTTCTCAAAGTGCATCATTTTACTTCTGATACAGCCAATGAGTTTATCAGGAATAAGAATCCCATGAAAATGAAATTGTTGAACACAGAGTAAATGTTTTGCACAAATAAAATGGATTAAACTGAAAATTAATTCCTGTGTCCCAAATGTTGTGTCTGTTTTGTCATACCAATGTTATTTCATTTTTGTTTTAGTTTCCTGGGCTGGTATTCACGAAGGGTCTTAGACTTAGCCAGGTCTTAGGCTTAAATCCAGTCTTAAAGTTAAGACTTTTGTCTCAGCTAAGTTTTGTCTTAAAACCGTATTCACAAAGGGTGACTTAGCTAAGTCCAAGATTATCATATAACCACAGTAGTTTTCTGGGTCATGTGACCTTTTATTTCTATTTAAAATATAATATTGGAGACAAATATCCTTCATTTGACAGATTTTATCTAAGAATAAGTGCTGTTTTGAAATGGAAAACCTTGTTACCACATATAAGTTTTCAAACACTGCTTTAGTGAGGTGTTTTGTATAATTATACTTTATTTACAGCCATTTCAAATTTTGAAGTGGAGGAAAGTTTATGGCGGCCATATTTAAGTCCTCTTTACAAAACTTAAGCCCACTACCAACCAGTCTTAGATTTGAGCCCTTGGCTAAGCCTAAGACCAGTCTTAAATTCTTTGTGAATACCAGTAAGCCTAAGACAAAAGTTTTAGCAGTTTTTGGACAGAAACTTGTGACAAAAGTCTCAACTTTAAGCCCAAGACCTTTCGTGAATACGGGCCCAGTCATTCACTGACTTTAGTTCATTTTATCTGTTAAATAACTGTTTTGACAAAACTTTCAGAGTAGTGTTTTCCCTGATAACACTTTTTTTACTGTAAAGTATAATCATAACAAACAAATATAGAGTACCAACTAAACTTACGCAAACATTCTGATATCCAAAATGTTCACTGGAATTGTTTGGATAGTTGTTTTAAACTTCCCTGTTTATTTAGAGGAGAGAGACAATGTGTATTTGCAATGCATATAGACTTAATTTTGATATACCATGCAGTATCTTTGTGTGATTGCTACTTTCTGTTGTGTTAAAATAATAATTAAATACAAGTAAAATATGAAGACCGCTTTAGCAGGTGAGATATTTACTTTTCTAAAAAAATAAGCTAAAAATTTACATGAACTGGTATTTTGATAAAAGGGGAGTGGCGGAATGTAGATGTGTGTGTCCATTTATATCTTGAATCTAAGTTGTCATGTCACAGTAGAAACAGAGCTCTATGTAAATGTTTTAAAGCTTGATTGTTTGATTTAAGGCTGATGGTCCTGTTTAGGTTTGCGACATTAGACTCCATAGATCTTGTATATAGTCGGCGTATTGGAGGTAAACCACTCACCTAATACCCAGGTGCTGAATATTCACCATGGATGCCTTCGAACGCTCCAACTGAGCTTGCAACCGCCAAGAGTGAGAAAAGTTTGTTTTATATATACAAACTCTACGATCGGATTTCTGACTGAACAACTGGGACTATCAGGGGATCAGGGGGCTCTATCATTTGTGTAAAGTGTGTCAAACAAGGCTGAAAAAGGATTTCGGTCTACTAGCTCGAGCAGCAAAACCATCAGAGACACCAGTAGTGCACTGAAGCGGTCACCCATGCAAGGACTAATGTAGCCTGTTGCTGGTTAACTTCAGTGAAGAGACAGGTACTCATCATGCTAGACCACAATCCATAAAAGTCCAGTGGCAAAAAAGTGATCTCTAGAAGTGGGAGCCTGACTTAAACCTGTGCTTGATAAAAAGCAATACAAAACACAATAAATATCACCAGCACATAAAAAGATGTTTTCATCCACATTCCAACAAAATGAAGGGTCAGAACAGGTGCAGATATTTTAAATACTGATAAAAACAGACATCTGTAATCAATATGTTATTAGAAAGATATTTGAACAGAGTGTTCTTGTTATAACTGTATTAAAATCCATCCATAAATAGGGCAAAGTTTGCGAAGTCAAGCTTAGTTTTACAAACACTATTACTTATATCTGATATACAGAACTTTTCCTCAGATATTTTTGCAAGTATACTACCAGAATAGAGAATCAAAATTTAAAAAAAATACATAATAAAATGTCTTCAAATTGCCATAGAGTATCAAATTAGAACCTCAATACTAACCTGGCTATGAATTTTCAAATGTACGTAATTTTGTTGTAAAAAGTTATCCATTTTTTTCACACAAAATCTTAGTTGACACTTTTTTTTCAAATTTCTTTAGTATACATACAATCTTCATACCCTCAAATGAAGATAAAAATTCTGAGTTTCCTGTGGTTTGTCGGGTGTTATTAAGCGATATAAAGTAAAATCTGAATTAGAATTTTACCAATGGTACATGAGGCTGTCCACCTGCTTCACTGTAGGACATAAGTCCAAATTTATAAGACTTTCACAGATTAAACAAATACACCAAGGCCTCGTCTCAACATAATTTATATCAAAACTGTAGACAGATGTCATGCTAGTGTGAGGCCTAAGTGGCCTATTGGTTAACAAGTTTTGCATCCAGTCATTAACTAGACCTACTGTATCGGATAACTGATGCAAATTGTATCCACTGATAAAACCTCACCGAAGCCAGTGAGCAGTTGATACAGTACCAAAGGCTCACTGCAATCATGGTTTGACATTCCAAATCTGTAGGACCTATAATTAGCGAGTTATAAGCACTCTTAAATTTGGCAAAGGAGGGGCCCAAGGTCAAACCTGACCCCATCAAAAGATTTCTACATGACCAATAATAAGCAAGTTATGAGCACTTTTAAGCTTGGCTATCCTTGTTTGACCTTGAAGAAGGGGCTCAGGGTCAAATCTGATCACATCAGTCGGAACATTCCCAGTCCATGATTCCTTCTAGTTTGGTTTCACATCCAAAAACTTTAGGACCAATTATATGCAAGCTATAAACACTTTTAAGTTTGGTTATCCTTGTTTGTCCTTGAAGAAGGGGCCAAAGGTCAAATATGACCACATCAGAAGACTCCCAGTCTATGATTTCCTTTGAGTCCAAGATCAAATGTGACCACTTCAGAAGATTCCCAGCCTGTGAATACCTATAAGTTGGTTTCTGTTGCGAATTTCTCAGACCAATAATAAGTGAGTCATATGCACTTTTAAGTTTGGTTATCCTCGTTTGACCTTAAAGAAGGGCCCAAGGTCAAATCTGACCATATCAAAAGATTCCCAGCGCATGATTTCCTATAGGTTGGGCTATACACTTTCCAATCAATATTCTTGGTAATCAGGTCTCACCAGCACAAAGTGTCAAGAACCTCGGAGTGGTGTTTGATTCCAATTTCACCTTCTCTGACCATGTGTCACAGGTCCAAAGTCCACTAGAGTTCATGCGAGAGACCTCTATAGAATTTGCCCCCTTCTAGACCTTAAAACATCAGTTCTTCTAGCAAATACTTTGGTGAGAAGCAGATTGGACTACTGCAATTCCCTGTTCTTATCACTCACTGATTTTGCAGCTAGTACAAAACTAATTCTGCAGGGTTGTCACCCGTTCCTAAAAAATTTCTGACATCACCCCTCAACTGGAAAAAACTCCATTGGCTTCCAGTGAAGTACAGGGTACAATTCAAAGTAGGCCTCATTACATACGAAAATCCTCAACCAAGGAAACACCTCAAAATCCTCCAGGAAACACCTCAAAACCCACCTTTTCAATTCTGGTTTCTCAACTTAGTCTTCTTCACTCTTGGACTCACTCACAACTCTGGAACACTGACTTTGAAAGCCCCTCGACTCTCCTTATTTTAAAAATGATTTTTGTTAACTAGCGAGTTCCCCTTAGTGGGGAAGATATTGGGCCTGCAAAGCAGTAGATTAGATAAGGTTACATGTTAAACCTTTGGAACAAATGATCAGGGAGATTTTGGCACTTTTAAAGTCCGCTATATGGGGTACTTTGGCATTCTGTGGATGGCGTTGAATAAAAAGCTTCAAGAACAAATGTCTGCATGCTTGTAGAGGACATCTATGTCTATTAAACATATCATCTATGAAGAGATTCAACATTTTGGTTATGCGAACCAGCCAGTGGAAAAGGTAGATAATTTTCAAAGAAATGCCCAGGATGTAATCTTCTTTTCAGAATGAGGCTAATTTCAGTTGCAGAGAAGCTATCTTGCAAATCTGGTGAAGCTAGCTTGTCTAGTTTTTCTTTGAGTGCGGTGGCATAGCGAACACTAAACCAAAGTGTCCACCAGATACAATTAGCGTAAAAACTGCATCAGACTTATATGGATGGGATGATCAAAGTGATCAGAAGCGACTTTGGTGTGCTGACAATCATTTATAAAGTGACAACATTGCACAATAACTTTGCAGATTGTCACCATTACTTCCATCATTTCAGATCAAAAGTTTTTATTCCATGCACAAACACCCGGTGTGGTGAATTTTGAGTTTAAACATCTTAAAAATATTTACTTCCGTTTTTATTTCAGATATTCAGAAAAAGACTGATGCACATTAGTATATGATTACTACGAAAGAGTATTAGCGCCAGCAGTGGGCTTGTCTTTGTTGGAAATATCTGCGTTGGCGACTTACAATGTACATAATTTCCCACCAACACAGATGAAAATACAGCCACCACACATGATATTTTCGCCAACGCACATGATATTTCCGCCAACACACATGCTATTTCCGCCTACACACATGATATTTTCGCCAACGCACATGCTATTTCCGCCTACACACATGATATTTTCGCCAACGCATATGATATTTTCGCCAACACAGATGAAAATATAGCCAAGGCAGATGATATTTTCGCCAACGCAGATAAAAACAATATACATAGTTTCCCACCAACACAGATTATATTTTCGCCACCACAGATGATAATAACACCAATGCAAATGATATTTTCACCAGTACTTGTAGATAAAAAAAATTGCCAACGCAGATGAATATATAGCCAACACAGATGATATTTTCGCCACCACAGATGAAAATAACACCAACACAGATTATTGATTTTTTTCATCAATACTTGTAGATAAAAAATTTTAGCCAACGCAGATGAAAATATAGCCAACACAGATGATATTTTCGCCAACGCAGATAAAAATGCTGCAAGTTACTATAAATAGAATGTTTACTGTACATAGAATGGTCTGCCCTGAATAGAAGTAGGGACAGTTCACTTCTTTGTATCAGGGTATGTGCAAGCTACTACATACACACACAGAATATGTAAAAGATCAAATATAGGTCACTGACCCTAAATGGAGTGACAATACGAGTACAATGACTATGATTACATATAAGTGAATCTTTACGTGTTAATGTTAAATTAACTGTACAAAAGTTAAGCTAGGGTCACCTCAAACTGCCAGAACTACTACAGACCCAGATATTAGAGGACCCTAAAGTCAATCATGCCAAATACCCCAGATCAGAATGAGGAGACCCCAGCATGACTTCAGTTATCCGATTTTTCATTGAACTTTATACATAAAAATTCCCTAAAATTAAATATTACCTTAAAGTATGTTATGGTCACCTTAACTTGTAATGTACAAACTCTTAACTCATTTGCTATTAATATTGTGGTGACCTTGATTATGAACTATTGAACTTAAACTTATGTTATGGTCACCTTAACTTGTAAATATATTCCGTAAACTCATTCATTATTCATATGTCTTTACGTTAGCCTGACACTACTGTATAGACTTTGTTAGGACATAACTCAGTAGTAATCAAATTTATAATTTATGTATTTCATAAATACATTTGTAATACTGTATTTAACAAATAAAAAAATGTGAACTGTCATCACTTGGTAATTTGCTATTGACCTATTCAAGGGCAGGCTATTCTATGTCCAGTAGACTATTTATAGTAACTTGCAGTATTTTCATCTGCGTTGGCGAAAATATCATCTGTGTTGGCTATATTTTCATCTGTGTTGTCGAAAATATCATCTGTGTTGGCGAATTTTTCATCTGTGTTGGCGAAAATACCATTTGTGGTGGCTATATTTTCATCTGTGTTGGCGAAAATATCATCTGTGTTGGCGAATTTTTCATCTGTGTTGGCTAAAATATCATCTGTGGTGGCGAAAATATCATCTGTGGTGGCGAAAATATCATCTGTGGTGGCGAAAATATCATCAGTGTTGGCGAAAATATCATCTGTGTTGGTGAAGTTTTCATGTGTGTTGGCGGAAAAAGTCATCTGCATTGGTGAATTTTTCATCTGTGGTGGCGAAAATATCCTTATATTGTAACTCGCCAACACAGATATTTCCAACAAAAACAACAGCACTGGTGGCGCTAATACTCTTTCGTAGATTACAGATCTCATTTCTATTGGCGTGCTAATTAGGTCAGGTCATTTCCTTTGTGCATTGTGATCTAACTGATCAGTGATCAACTCCATTCGAATGTACTTAATGTGTGGGGTATTTTAAGCCAGCCACACACATACAAGAATTTGATTAATTAGGGATTTCAGAGGGACTGACAGACTTTCGAATGTATCATAGGAAAATGTCCCAAATGACATATACAGAAAAAAATATATAACGAATGAAGATCACAATATTGAGTGCATAGCACGAATATTATATTTTAAATCATAATTAGTGATATATTTGTTCTGTATATGTCTTGTGAGGAATGTTTTAATATTATTATCCACTACGTTTTATAGGTTAAATAACATGAATATTTAATTAGGGAACATGAAATAAGCTATCAAAAAGCAGTGGCAAAAGTGAATATAAAAACTTCAGTCTTTAACTTGCGACATCTCAATCATTTCTGCATGAATTTTTAAGCAACAAACATGAGCAGAAGCGCTGTAAGAATACCTTTCTAATGATATATTATACATATTTGTAAGTTACATGCTTTTCGAGATATTGTTGGAAAAAAAACGGAAGTTATCCACACTCATTATCCGGTCTGTATTTCCCCGTATTAGGGCAAATACGTTGCGCTGTAGATAATAAAAGTTAATTCATATCTCTGTGGTGGGGATGAGTTCCAATCCAAGCACCATCAGCATGTAAATAAACTGTGAGCTTTTCCTGGTATAGTCTTAAATGTTGAAATGCATGTTAAATCCAAATTTTGATCCTTGATTGATCTAGTCATAGACAATTTAGGGAAACCGCCTTATTTTGTAGTTGTTTGGATGAGTCTATGTTTGCTGCAGACACCATCAGCCAGGGCCTTTGAGGGAGAAATAAATAATATCATTTATACAGAGAATGGGACAAGGTCTGTCGTTCTGCCATGTGGCGAAGTTCCCTGGGATATAGTTGCTATAGAGTGGTTTGTGTATGGTAACTATGAATGGGATAAGATACTGAAGTTTTACTACTATTCTCCAGGCAGTTTTCCTAGATACTTTTATGATGATACTTCAGACAAGTATGGTCTCAGTGAATCTGTGAACACCTCCCTTGTCGTAAAAGATGTAGAGTTGACAGATACCAGCTTCTTTCGATGTAGCACATCAGGGAATATGCATCATTTATACACTACTCTGTTACAAGTTGTGGGTGAGTCACTGCTTACATATCTGGTACTTGTGATAATTTGGATCTGCTTCAACAAAATGTTTTTATTTCCACCGACTGTGTATTATATTAATTGACCTTGTGGATGCATTATATTTTTTCACATAAATCACTGTCAACTTAGAATTAACAGAAACAACGGTCAAATGATAACATCCATCCATAACATTGTGCCTTAGAGTCCTCTTTGTGCCTTAGAGTCCTTTTTGCGACTTAGGGTACTCTTGTATGGAGCAATTAAATGCAAAGAAAGTCCAATTAGAATCCAAGAAGGCATTTTAAGGCACACTTATACAAATGATCGACCAATTAGGATCGAGGAATTGTACTTTTGTTGGTTCAAATCTCGGGCCTGCAATTTTACAAAGAAACTACTGCTCAAATTTATTGGCTATTTTGTGAATGCATTACAGATACTACCATGAACGTATACAAATACAAATATAAAATGTAGCTATACTAGTATTCCTGATTGTATTTCACGCACAATATATTCTTGCCTGCATCGCATTCAAAGAGGAAAACGCTTATGAATGTAACTAGGGAAGAATAGAAATCTTATATATTATACCCCAATTGTATGAAATGTTTAAAAAGACAACAACAATAATAATTTATTATGTCTTGACCAAAAATGCTATGGTGTATTTATAGTTTCTTGTCTATCTTTAGTCACAAGATAGACAGTAAATAATTGCACGGCTTGAAAGATATTTATGCAATAATCTACTTTCTTGACGTGTGTATTATTTCCTGTAAAGAGCATCCAGCTGGTCAGCAGGGCTTTGCTTATTATTAATATTGTTAAATTTTGAATAGAAACTGAAATTTAGAAGAAACATATTTCAAGAAGATGTGCTGTTTCTTCCGAAGAAAATTGGTTAATTTTTTATTGTATTTTTTTTTTGTTCAGAAATAATTGCAAATTTTTGTTTGCTGAATTTTTTATTAGATGTAGCTTATTTTTAACTGAATGACACTGAATTGTTGTTTAAAACAAATTACCAGTGTTTGTGTTTCGTATTTATAGTTCCACCAAAAACTGACTATGACCCACACTTAACACGTGGAGATCCCAGAGTATGGCCACCAAAAGACTTAGCTGGGCCATATCTGCAAAATGTAAATGAAGGTTTCACTTGTTACATCAGAAATGTTCTTCCCGGGAAGAACAGCACTTCATTCATGTTCTATTATGATAACAAATTAAGGCTGCAAAGTAAAGCAAGAGCAGGGGAGGTAGTAGAAAGTGATGATAGTGATGGTACCAAGTTCGTGGAGTGGAAGTTTACCATTTCATTCAACAGAAGTGACAATGGAGGCAAAATGAGGTGTATTGTGAACTGGAAGACAGGACAATATAGCAGGACAGGTCTCAAAACCAGGTTAACAGAAAATATTCAAATCGTGTGTAAGTATCTAAAGATAATAAATTAATATAAATGATAAAGTAAGAGAACATTTTGGTGCACCAACACTCAAATATCATACTGTACACATTAACTTTGTAATAATTACTAAAATAAAACAAACAGATGAATATAAAAATAGGTAATTATAATTGGTAAAAGGGCAGAAAGATGAGACTAAAGATATATAAAGTAAAACTTCCTTTATCTAAACATGTTGGTAAAAGATGATTATTTTCCCATAATGGAATGTTCATACAAAAAGAAGGTGTAGAAATACAGTATTAAATAGCAAAGTATATTTTGGGTGTGTCAAAAGACTTCATGCAATTTGAATGTGTCAAATACTACTGCACTGTGTCTAAATGTTTTTGTGAAAAGAGCTTCTTCCACAATGGTTGAATGGCAACTATGACTTGCAATTTTTCATGAAATAATATTTTTGGACAACAAAAGTTTGAATGAAATTCTGCTATACTATGCATAAAGATTTTTGTGAGAAGTACTGTTGTTGAATAGTTTACTGACAACTGTGTTGCATTAAAATTGATCACTTTCATGTAAATATAAAATTATGATGATATTGGCAATTTGTGATATTGCATCATTTTAGTGTGAAAAAGAACTTGTGTTCCATCACCAGCTGGCTGGTCACAAAAAGATGTCATGTTATCATTTAAGAAAAAAAAATTAAGAATTAATACTCAGCGTTTTGCATCAACATCTGGGGGCTTACGGGAGCGTGATATGCATGCTTAGTTATTCAAAACACATTTGGAAGGAGATGTCGTGATTGTAATTTCAAATTTGTGATAATATGTATGCACAAATTATTCACCATTTCAGGGGCGTAGGAAGCAATTTTTGGTTGGGTGGGGGGTGGGGGGCGAGAAGCTAGATTGTACCGACTCGACTCAACACCAACTATTCTGGTTAATTTTACAGAATGTATTGCATGTAGGTAAAATACAAATTCAAAGGTCCAATTAAAATATTTTTAAGTTCCTTTACCAAAGGAAATGTTTGTGATGACAGTGTAACTGACATCAATCCTAAGTTTCCCCGACCTTATTCGGGTATAGAAATACATATAGTCACCTCTGCATTTGAAAGGTATTTCTAATATCTTGACTACACATTTCCAGAACCTATGACCTTTTCCTTCAAGATCTATTTTTAGCAAGGTTAATCCCCAAATTGAGAGGGGTGGGGGTGTATAATCATTGGACTGGCTAGGTCCAATAAACACACAGTAAAGAAAGAAGGGTTCTCTGGGAAAAATCTTATCAGCTGATAAATTGCTCTGCTAAACCATTGATCAGTGTGAATTTGAAACTACATGTCTAAGTTCTAACTAATTAGCAACATGGTAAATTAAATGTAGAAGATTACAAAATGTATGATTTTGGTCTGCATAAGTGAAACGTTTCACAGAATTTTACAAATCCAATGACAGGTTAACTGAAAATGTTCCTTTTACAAATAATAAAATTAAATATTTTATAGTTCAAATTGTACCTTACACAATGGTACATGTAAACAGTGAACAAGGTAAAAACTGGAGTTTAGTTCTATTGCAAAAAGTTGGGGGGCGAAAAGATATCCCCGCCCCCCAACTTTATGGTTGGGGGGGGTGGCTACCCCGCTGCCCCCCCAGTTCCTACGCCTATGCATTTTGGGATAATATTAAATTATAATTACATCTGGTTCAGTACAAAGTTAGAATGAAAAACTGAATCACCATTATGTAGTTATGAATACTGCACAATAATGAAATAATACTAGTGTTGTAACACCCAGTGAAATAACACCAATTGTAATTTCATTGTGAAATACCCTTGGAAAATAAATGGTATTCTATTTCTTTGAATTCTCTGATTTGTGTTTCAGTGTAAAATAACTGAAAATTGGGGGCCATGGTAGTGCAGTGGTAACACAGTCACCTCCCACCTCTGAGAACAGAGTATAAATCACGACCTGTCCTCATGTGGGAAAGCTGGTAGTTGCTAGCTGTTGGCCGTCTGTTTACAATACAGGGGACCTTGACCAACTGTATGTGCTGGTTTCCTCCACCCTTTGAGCTATACGTCACAATATAACATATAAGGTACTAGGTGTGATGTGAAACACTAAATAAATAAATGAGTAAATGAATAACTGAAAATCAACAATAATTCACTTTTACTTTTTACCTTAAAGGGTGTGTGCGTATAGTTTTGACATCATGACATCTGGCTGGGCATTTGGGCTGCAGTCGGACTGGCTAGCAGGCATTGGAGAAAATATCTAAAAATATCTTGTCCAGGCTATATCTCAGAAACCATGAAGTATAGGAACTTCACACTTGGTGGGAGCATTGGTCGGGGTATTGTAAGTGTACAACATCATGGTATTTCCTTGATTTGAACTTGATGTAGTGACCTTTACTTTTGAAATCTTGTTTAGGCTATTTCTGGGAAACCGTAAAATTGTAGGAAGTTGATACTTAGTAGGAAAAGAGATTTGGGGATGTATGTGTGCAACGTCATGGCGTGACCTTGATTTGACCTTTGACCTTGACATTGTGACCCTGACTTTTGAAATCTTGTCACGCTATATCACAGAAACTGTAAGCTGTAGGAAATTGAGACTTGAAGGTGTGAAAAGTTGAAATTTTGTATGGAAATTGGTTTTCGGGTGTGCGTGCAGCATTATAGTGTTACCTTGGTGTGTTATTCTGCTGCACCTTTATGCAACTTAAACTGTCTGTTGTGAAATTCTCCTGATTGTACTTTTTCATCCATTCGAATTCCAAGTGTGTTTTTAGATAGTTATGCATTTTTAGCACCCTTTTCTGATGTTTTGTAGTTGGAGCTACTGCACTGGTGGTAACTGAATCTCCACAATTTTATGTGAAAGAAGGTACAACAACAACATTCAAATGTTCAAGTGATGAAGGGAATCCTCCACCTCTTATAAAGTTTAATTATGGAAATCGGGTCGAAGAAAGAATAACATCTGGGAGGTTCAGTGCTAAAATAACAGAAAGTACATCAGGTATTATAGTAAATAGGACCATGAACCAAAAAGAAATTTGCTGTTTTATTGAACCAGATGAAACAAAAGGCCAAAAGAAGTTGGAGCAGAAAGTCACCATGAGTGTGAAATGTGAGTCATATCTTTCTCCTTGGGTGAAATCTTATACCCCTGTTCCACCACAAGACTAAGGGTCCCGATTAAGGGTTTTGGGGGATCTGTTTCTTGAAAATGTAGAGTCCGAGACTGTCTGCTTGAATCTGTTTGGATCTGTTGTGGTCTGTTTAAAAATCAAACATGTTTTCCTGTTTTTGTATTGATTTTTTTCTTTTTCTGGTATGTCTCGTTCAAATGTGACATACGTGTTACAAGTATCATTTCTCATGTAATAATTTCCCTCAACCAGTTTGTATATTTTGTGGTATTATTTTCATATCTGAGAATATAAGACCACAAGAGATATTGATTCTCTTTTGTCTGATACAGTATCAGTAAAAATATCCTTGGCATTCTGAATTCTATTACTCAATGTACCCATCACATCTTGTCCACATATTTTAGCATTAATAAAAATTACATTAAAAATCTTGTTTAAGTTTTTTTCTTTTTCAAGTTTAAGGGAATAACTTCTTGTGTAAAAAGCTAGTTAGCTTAATGTTATGTCGGCCGACACAGTTGCTGACACATTGTCATGGTCTTGTAGGATACCTGTCTAGAGTATGCTGATTTTATCTGACTTTTGGCATATTCATGATGCATGAAAAATTGTTCATGGCATCATATTTGCTCAACCAGATAAAAATGACGTAAAATTTCAACACTTGTTGAGCTTTTTTCCCTACCTGGGCAAAAAAGTATTTTTTTTGTAAATCCTATGTATAGACATTATCCATTCTTCTTTTTGTGTAAGTTACAGCCAGAGATATTTATTTATAAATTATTACATTTGTTGTTGTTAATTTTACCAAACAATGCAACACCTCTTGGCCATTTGCTCTCTAACTAATATATTTTGTGTGCAGAATTACTAATAGCTATATCAATAACAGTTCTTTATCTTTATTAATTAATTTTTTATGACTTTTTGAAAATTCGGGATAATGGAAAGAATGGATTCAGTACGGTTACGCCGCCGCCGCCACCGCCGCCGCCACCGCCGCCGCCACCGCCGCCGCAGAGATTTCCTTTTGGACGCAATAACTTAAAAAAATTTTAGTTAGAACTTTCAAATTTGGTATGTGGGTATATATGGGCAATGCCACGAACGGTATTGTTTTGTGACCTGGACCTTCAATCTCAAGGTCACTGGTGGCCTCTTAAAGGTCAGATTTTGGCCATTTTTTCACTTTTTGGCCCAGTTCTCCTATACAGAAAGTCAGATCATCCTATGGCTGGTATATATAATACATATATATGTCCTCTGTAAGTATGCAGAAATTTGACCTTGAAGCTGTTCATTGAAGGTCATCCACTGACCGCCAAAGTACCTAACCGAGGGTCATTTTTGGCCTTTTTGGAGATATTTTTACACTTAATGCTGACTATATTGCATGGAAACTATTGAAAATGGCTTTGGAGGTTGAGTACATGATGGACTTCTACCATCCAGGCTTACTGGTTACAGATCTTCATTTAAGGTCATCCACTGACCGCCAAAGTACCTGACCAAGGGTCATTTTTGGCAAATTTGGAGATATTTTCACTCTTAATGCTGACTACATTGCATGTAAACTATTGAAAATGGCTTTGTAGGTTGAGTACATGATGGAGTACCAGCATCCAGGCTTACCGGTTACAGATCTTCATTTAAGGTCATCTAGTGACCGTCAAAGTACCTGACCGAGGGTCATTTTTGGCCCTCTATTTGTTTGTTTGTGAACAAGATAACTCAAAAACTGACAGATGGATTTTGATAAAATTTTCAGGATATGTCCAAAATGAAGGAAGATATGATTAAATTTTGGGAGTGATCCGGATCACTGTCTGGATCTTCTGGATCCATGAAATTTAATTTTTAAAGACAGATAACTCAAAAACTTATGGATGCATTTTGATGAAATTTTCAGGAAATGTCCTTAATGGGACGAGGAACAAGTGATTAGATTTTGGGAGTGATCTGGATAACTGGATCATCCGGATCCAGGCTGCCAGATATGTTTGTGTACAACAATATAGCTCAAAAACTTATGGATGGATTTTGATGAAATTTTCAGGATATGTCTGAAAAGGTAAAAGGATGAAATGGTTGAATTTTGGAAGTGATCCGGATCACTATATGGATCTTCTGGATCCATGAAATGTTATTTTTAAAGACAGATACCTCAAAAAGTTATGGATGGATTGTGATGACATTTTCAGCAAATGACCCAAATGGTGCGAGGAACAAGTGATTAGATTTTGGGAGTGATCTGGATCACTGTTTGGATCATCTGGATCCAGGCTGCCAGATGTGTTTGTGTACAATGTAGCTGAAAAACTTATGGACGGATTTTGATGAAATTTTCGGGATATGTCTGAAAAGGTAAAAGGATGAAATGGCTGAATTTTGGGAGTGATCCGGATCACTATATGGATCTTCTGGATCCATGAAATGCAATTATTAAAGACAGATATGTCAAAAAGTTATGGATGGATTGTAATGACATTTTCAACAACCTAAAAAATACCTAAATGGTACAAGGAACAAGTGATTACATTTTTGGAGTGATCTGGATCATCTGGATCCAGGCTGCAACAGAATTTTAGGATGACTTTTGATGATATTTTTAGGATATGTTACAAATGGTAAAAGGAAGAAGTGGTAAAAGGAAGAAATTATTCAATTTTGCGAGTGATCTGGACCACTATCTGGATCTTCTGGATCCATGAAATATAATTTTAAAGACAAATAGCTCAAAAAGTCATAGATGAATTTTGATGAAATTTTCAGGAAATGTCCTAAATGGGTCAAGGAACAAGTGATTAGATTTTGGGAGTCATCTGGATCATCTGGATCCAGGCTGCCAGATGTGTTTATGTACAAGATAAATCAAAAACTTCTGGACAGATTTTAATGAAATTTTCAGGATATGTCTGAAAAGGTAAAAGGATGAAATGATTGAATTTTGGAAGTGATCCGGATCACTATATGGATCTTCTGGATCCATGAAATGTAATTTTTAAAGACAGATACCGCAAAACGTTATGGATGGATTGTTTCAGCAAATGGCCTAAATGGTACAAGGAACAAGTGATTAAATTTTTGGAGTGATCTGGATCACTGTCTGGATCATCTGGATCCAGGCTGCCACATAATCTTGGGATGGACTTTGATATTTTTAGGATATGTTACAAATGGTAAAAGGAAGCAGTGATAAAAGGAAGAAATTATTCAATTTTGCGAGTGATCTGGACCACTATCTGGATCTTCTGGATCCAAGAAATGTAATTTTTAAAGACAAATAGCTCAAAAAGTCATTGATGGATTTTTATGAAATTTTCAGGAAATGTCTTAAATGGGACAAAGAACAAGTGATTAGTTTTTGGGAGTAATCTGGATCACTGTCTGGATCATGTGGATCCAGGCTGCCAGATGTGTTTGTGTACACGATAACTAAAAAACTTATGGACTGATTTTGATGAAATTTTTCGAATATGTCTGAAAAGGTAAAAGGATTAAATGATTGAATTTTGGAAGTGATCCGGATCACTATATGGATCTTCTGGATCCATGAAATGTAATTTTTAAAGACAGATATAAGTAAAAGAAGTAGTGATTAGCTTTTGGGAGTAATCTGGTACTATGGAAAATCCTGACCTGGTGCTCCAGGAAACAGGCTCAAGCCCGACATATTCACGCCTTAACTATGTCCCGTCCGGGGATACACTGCGTTGAGACACAATCTCTAGTTGTAATTAAGAGTCAATTCTCTGTAGTTCTAGCTTTTTCATGGAAATATAAGCTGACGCAATGCCCACAGGGTACTCTGTTCTAGTTTCAAAATATTTCTTTGCTTTGTCCAAACATATTCTTATAAGACCCACTAAACCTGTTGGTTTGATAGTCTGTTGTGGCTTATTGTAAGTAATTATTCTTAAATGTCATAGATGGTGTGTCATAGTGTGTGACTATAATTTTAGTTGAGGCTACAACAACACACATGACAAAGGTGCCCCAACAATCTGTTGACGAAAGTTCAGTAGCTGAGTACGTATGTGAGACAGACTCTGCCAGTCCCGAACCAGCCATTGTACTCTGGCATGTTGATGGTGTGCCTGTGGAAGCAAATAATGGACACACTGTAGAGAATGATGCATCACCTGGGGATTACCATGGGCAGAAGACAAAGAGTACACTGAGCCTTATAACAAAGAGGGAGATGAACAAGAAAAAAGTCAAATGTGTGCTTGGAAATGATCAAACAAAATTTGATGACCATAATCTGAATGTGACATGTAAGTATTTGCTGGTGCATGTATTACACATGGCATAGTTAGGTTCCTCCCTTTTACATTTATCTTTTACAAACACCAACTTATTTGCAGCTACTGACGAAGATGTTCACAGGTTGATCTGAGAGGTGTTGTTCTGGTAACCTTTGCTTTGGACAACTGTCTTGATTATGGTGCAAGACTTTCCCTGCTTTGCCAGTTGCCATTGGTTTCTATTGCTAAATCTGGAATGACTATTTCATCTGGTTTTCTTTGCCGTGTTTATTTCCTGTTCAAAACTGAATTAACTCCATCGTCGTGAATTTTTTGGACTGTAATGTTAATGCCTGTATCAAAACCCAAATTAAACATCAAGTCTTTAAAATTGATAAAAATTTCTATTTTATTCTACCAGTTAAACCTACAGGACTGGATCTGGATATAGGCGAGGCCGTGAAGGAAAATACAGAGAAGTCAGTGCAATGCAAGGCATACAGTGCCAATCCTGCCAGTTCAGTGGGCATGGAGTTCTTTATTAATGGGAAAAATCAAAGAGACATTCTACCTGAAATCATTGAAACACCTGGTTCTGACAATGGTATAATAAAAACCCTTGTGTTCATGTTTGAAAGTGACAGAAATCAGAATGGAAGGAGTGTAAGGTGCCGTCTACTGTGGGATGGAACATATATTCAAAAATATACAGAAGGCACACTGAACATTACATGTGAGTAAAACACTTCTTGGATAACAAAAAGCACTTGACTTTTACCTCAGCCATGGACAATTTTGGATTTGAAGAGTATCATAAAATATGCTGTAATTTAGACAACTGCCACTGAATACAATTACAGAAGTATATTAGCTGCAACGGACTCTTGGTCTGGTCAGTCATAATAAGTACTTTTAGGCCATTGGCATCTTTTTCAAATTTTAAAAATAATTTGATTAACATATGCAATGATTTTAACAGAGTAGCACAATTCATATAATTCAATTCAATTCACATTCAAAATAGTTTAGCATACAGCCCATCTACAGATGGTACAAAAAAACATTTTCTGGTTCAGATCCACCTGAAGTTACTCTTGATGGTACAGCTTCACCTGCTACAGAGTACACAACAAGAAACATATCATGCAAAACCAATGGTGGTAACCCATCACATCCAGACAGCTATACATATACGTGGATGTACAGACCTACTTATGGTACCTTAATGACATATATTCCTGTGCTGTCTGGTACGTTTTACAAGAAAATGGTTCTTTAAAGGAACTTGTCTCTTTTATATTGCAGCCTCTAAGGTTTGAGCAATTCTCTAGTTTAAGCAGCAAATCATGTCTCTATAGCAGTACGATATTAATTAAGCTTATAGAAAAAACTTTTACTTGGAATTTGTCAATTAGATGTTTTACACACATTTGTACAAACATCTATACAGGTTGCAATTTGTATAAACATTTTGTGCAATTTGCAGTTGGTACAAGATAAGCTGTAAGAATGTAGTTATGAATTTATGTTATATATAATCATGTTATATAATTTCTATAATCTCTTTGTAACAGTAGTTATTCTTGAGCATCAGTGTTTTAACCTTTAGGAAGCTTTGTGATCAATGGTGGTAAAACATTACAACTTAAAGATCTTAGTTATGAAGATATGGCAGGTACTTACAAGTGTACTGTGACAAGTATTGGTGGACAGAGCAGTGGAAGCAGTACTCTAGAAGTGTACTGTAAGTATGATCAGTGAGACTATTCATAAGAAAAAAATATGTGAAATAGCAGGTTAATTGGCGGTATTTGATAATGGCACTAACTAAAATCAGTTTTAGTCATAGATATGTAATATATATCACAAGAAAGATGTATTACAGTGCTTCTGGTTGTATTTATTGTTTTGAAATCCATCCAATATTAAGTTTGTTTTCGTCACTATGTACATTATTGAGGGAATCAACCTAGATTAAACATATAAATATTTAAAATGCGCTCTGAATAACAATAAAACAAAATGGAATGAAAACTAAAAAAATCAACCCCAATAGATATCACCAACCATAAAAAAATTATAGATTGGCCTGCCACAGTTTGATCGCTTTTTCAGCAAATACAGCATATAAACATAACATGAAATTCAAATTAATTTGATAGCAGACTCTTGTTGTGGACTTGTTTCTGCTACATATGCACACTGAATACATATTTATAAGGCATGTTGAAGCACGATAGCAATAACATGTCATAACATCTTTGTTACTTTTGTGTCAGATGTAGCTAAGTCAGAAAACAGACCTGAAGACATGACTGTGTATGTTGACCTTGAATCTACTGCAATCCTAAATGCAAAATTTCGTATGAATCCTGTCAGTGACTACACAGTTTACTGGTTCATGGGCGACTCAGAACTACAAGATACAAACATAATAAATACAGTGAAAGGGGTGCATGTTCAGACCACATACGCCATCACAAATGTTACCAAAGAACAGCTGGGAAACTACACTGCTCAAGTCATCAACCAGGCTATTACTACTGAACACAATGAAGTTACATTGAATGTGTTGCTGGCATTGAGAGGTAAGAAAAGTAAGGCAGTGTCATTTTTATGTATGACCATTGTTTTAATGTACATTTTAACAAAATAATGATTAGTCTGGTTGAGGAAAAGTTTGTCACACTTCATTAGTTGTCTACTTTACCCAGTATGGCTTTATGTTCCAAGCCACTGTACTTGCTACCAAATTTCTACTGTCCCCCTGTCAATCATTTTTTTACCCCAAAGCCTTTAATGGATGTGCAGGTATTGTTTTCACCCAAGGTGTTCGGATGGGCAGGCGTTTGGGCAAGTGATTATTCAGTTGGGCAGGCGGGTGGCTGTATCTCAGAAACCATAAGGTGAAAGAAGTTGACACTTGGTAGGGACATTGGTTGGGAGGAGTAGGTGTGCAATGTCATGGTGTGACCTTGATTCCACCTTTGACCTTGCTGTAGTGACCTTGAGTAAAAATCTTTTCCGGTCTGTATCGCAGAAACCATATGGTGTAGGATGTTGTTACTTGGTAGAGACATTGGTTGGGGATGGGTGTAGGTGTGCAACATCATGCTGTGACCTTGATTTGACCTTTGACCTTGCCATAGTGACCTTGATTTTTAAAATCTTGTCCCAACTATATCTCAGAAACTAGTGACCTTGACCTTTTAAATCTTGTCTGTTATATCTCAGCAACTGTATGGTGTACAATGTTGATACTTGCTAGAAACTTTGGTTGTTGATGTAGGTGTGCAACATCATGATGTGACCTTGATTTGACCTTGCTGTATTGAATCTGGCCTTTAAAATCTTGTCTGGTGTATATCTTAGAAATCGTAAGGTGTAGGAAGTTGATGCTTGGTATGGACATTGCTTGGGAGGATGTAGGTGTGCAATATCATAGCATGACCTTCATTTGACCTTTGACCTTGCTGCAGTGACATTGACTTTGCTCAGAGTTGTAAGTGTGCAACATCTTGGTGTGACCTTGCTTTGACCTTTATTTGCCATAGTGACCTCGATCTTCAAAATCTTGTCAGGGCTACATCTCGGAAACCATGAGGTGTAAGAAGTTGATACTTGGTAGGGACATTGGTTGGGGGTGTAGGTATGTGACATCATGGTGTAACCTTTAACCTCTGCCAAAGTGTGTTTACCTGCCATATTTCAGACATATTTCTCTTATGACAAACATATATTGATTGCTGTTGAATTATCTTGCTTTAATACTTTATCTTTACATGCATTTTCTTTCTCTTAGACATTATTTTCTCCACTTAAACATTATTTGAACCTTTACATAACTGACACTGCTCTGAAAGTCTCTCAATCTTTATACTGTTTCACTACTTCTATGTCTCAAGGTGTTGAAAACTATTTTCCCGGGTTGTGGGGAAAATGTATCCAGGCTATATGTCAGAAATCATAAGGTGTAGGCAGTTTAAACTTGCTAGGACATTGGTTGGGGAGTATAGGTGTGAAATGTTACTTTGTGACCTCTATTTCACATTTAACTTGTGACCTTACAGCTGTTTGTCTTTAGAAATATTAGGGTTTTTTAAGACCTAATGACTTAATACATGCTCCCCACATCAACCCTGTCATTAATTTTTTTCTTGAGAGGCTTATTTCATCATGTTCATGCGAACTCGAGAGATATGACCAATTCATTTGGTCACACTGATTGCTTGTTATAATTTAGGTTCAGCTGCAACAATCTTTGTCTAAAGTTTCACTTATCTGATATAACAGTATCTAAAGTGCTTGCATAGTACATTCTGTGATCCCTGTACCATATTTTCTTATGATTGAGCAGCTTGAAAGTTATGTGTCTCAAAGCACACATGCCAAGGGAGTGGACCATAATTCTCATATTTTTGGTTGGTTTGTTTTTCACAGATTGGATAAGAATGTTGTTTCATGGAACATGCTAAGGGAATGTTAAATGGGTGTTCTGTAATGACCACACAGAAATGATTTAAATTTTTTTTGTTAATTTCATAAATTTATACCTGTCGATCCATATCTTTCATATATATGAATATATATTCATATACACTACATTGTGTATCATGCAAATTTTCTGACAATATGGTTGTAAATTTTTCGGCAGGTTATGTCACATTGATGGTTCATGACCATATTCAGATATATATATATATATTATCCCAATAAATGGTGAAGCAGTCCTCCAAATTTTATATTGTGTTACTGTCTGGTGTATTTTAGGTCCACCCGAAAAACCAAAGAGCATTGTTATTCTTGCAAAGTCCCACAATAGCATAACAGTTGGCTGGGAGGTGGGTATGACTGGTGGATCAGAACAGCACTTTAAAGTCCTGTATCGGGAAATGGGCAAGAGAGTATACTTGGAAAGTCAAGATATTATTACTGGCCTAAAAACTGGACAGAGCACAATTTACACTGTACATGGACTTGAAGCTCAGAAGAAATATGAAATCACAGTTGTTGCCATAAATAAATTCAATGGCAGATCTGAATCTCTTTCTGATATATTAACAGTAACGACTGAAGGTAAGATTTGAAATAACATCAGTAAATACTGAATTCACTGGTGATAGATGGTTGTCCAAACCTTAAAAAATTATGAAGTTCTTTTAAGATTAATTGTTTTTCTTTTTCAGTGTGTTACAACACTTTATGTGCAATAGTTCATTAGGACTCAGATTTAGGTTATACATTGCACTTCAGTTTTTGGTCAAAAAGTAGATTTCATGCTTTGCTTAAACATGCTTTATATGGCCAAATTGTGCAGAGGAGCCATACTTAGCCATTTACTTTAAATGATGCAATGCTTTAAATTTTAAACAGTGCTTGAGGTGGAATGTGTGAAATAAAGTGTGATTTACAAATTAACTGTGAGATTATGATTTATTTGCATTTTAATATTTATAAAGTGGCAATACAGGTGTATGTTGCACCTGTATTCATGGGGTGATCCTTTATGCTGCACTGCTTTTAAAGAGAAGTACCCTTAATTATAATTATGCGGATATATCAACACCTTTGGCGAGTTTTTAGTTTTAACATGTTTATTGGAAAAAGAACCATATTTTTAAAAGAAATTAAAAAGTACATCTTGGAAACAGTAAGAATAATGATAATCATATATATAATAACAATATCGCGGTAATTTCCAGCCAAAGAGGGTACTCAAGTTTTCTCAATTTACAAATGCTTAAAACATGTAGGCTATTTTTCTACCTAAGATGATTCTGCAGAGTACTATCCTTACACCCAAATTATTCATTGTTTCCTGGCACTGTCTCCTGAGATGAGTGCAGACATTCTATTCTTATTATTGCAGTATTTTGGTATTTCACAATTGATTTTATACAGATAATGGATCACCAAATCCAACTGTCATCACCATGGGCGTATTGCTGGGCTTATTGGTCATCTTTATTATCAGTGGATTGGTCTGGTACAAGGCTAGAAAATATCAACAAGGTACATTAGTTTTTATCAATTTGATAGAAAAACCCCATTGCTTTTAGTTTATGAATTGCATTGGATATAAACGAATTATTCCAACTCCTGTCTGTACCAAAGAACAAGTTACATGTTTCCAATATTAACTGTGAATTGTCAGAATATACCATTGTTTTCTAGGTACGCCAGTGAAGAAAGTCAATACAGAAGAATATGAAGGAATTGATATGGTTGAAAGAGTGGAGACTATAAATGACGCAGGTGTTTCTGGTGATTCAGGAAGAAACTCCAGTGAAAATACAGGTTTCACCCTAAAAACTAACACTTCAATACCAGATAACAAAACTCTACATTTGCACTGGATATCAGTTGGCATTCCAATTGTTGTTAAACAAATATAAAGTGAAGTCACAGTGTGCTCAGCTGAATAGTTAGAGACTTTTAAAATACCATATACATTTATAAGTTTATATATTACCTTTACAAATTTTAAGATTTTTTTAAAAATTTGTTTTATTGATAATCAGTTCAAAATTTCAACTTAGTATCACATCAACTCAAATTATAAAACTTGATGTCAACTTTCTGTGATTTTTTTTGGTAAATAAAAAAAGTATAACTTTCATTAATTCTAGTTCAACCTCAAGTAAACAAAGTAAATTCAGAAGGATATGAGGGGCTAGATGTGAATGACAGAGTAGAGCCTACCAATGCTACAGGTGTCTACAGTGATTTGCAAAGAAACTGTGAAGAAATTGCAGGTATCCAAAGTATTGGTAACAACAGTACTATACTAGGCATTATGGTCTGATAATTAAGCTTAAACTCATATGATATACCTTGTCTATTTGTTTTAATGACAACATAATTCCATCCAATACAAACCAATTTTCAGTTTGAAAATTTTTTCAAGCTTTACCTGATTAGTGGGTATCATCAGCATCTAGCATATATGCTTTGTATCATTTTTTGCAACCTGTATGCAGTAATTTTGTAGTGATGATTTTAAAAATGTGAAAGCATCACTCATCAATCTGTGGCCATTTTCATCCATATGGTAACATTGACCATTTATTAATGCATACAATTCTGCAAATTCTTTCCCATTAAGACTGCCTTTTTGTTAATTGGCTGCTTATACTATGGAATAGTTAATATTTTGATTAAATGTGTATGTTCCACCAGCTGACAGGAGTAACAAGCTCATCAGAGAATGTGTTTTAGACCAGCTTTATGTTCTTCGGATCATGTGATATTATATCCACAATGGTGTAAACAATATGTGTAAACAGTTCACCAGGTGAAACAACTATTCAAAATCACTGATAATATTTACTTATTTGGGCATTTTCAAATAAATAAACAAAAAGCTGATATGCAATGATACTTTCCTGGAAATAAATTCTGAAGGTAATATGTAATGTAATTTCCTTGGTATTTCCCTATTGTTCTTATTGCTAAGGGTGATAACAGTACATTGATAATTCAAATCTAATTACCAAGGTAAAACAGTGGGAAAACTATAATAAATTCAGAAGGTCTTTACTAGAAAGAGAAGTTAGTTTAATGGTTTCATGATTTTTTATTATGGCAGTATAACTTTATGGCAGTCTTCCTTAACTGCTGTCATGTTCTGTTATTATTGAAAGCAACTCTAATAATAATAATAATAATTCAATCAATAATAAGAGCATGTGCCAGTAACAAGGTTTAATACTTTCAGAAAAAGTGGCTTTTTGCTGTAAAAATTTCAATTAATCTTCCTGTTTTACATTACAATACTGAGTAGTGTCAAATTTTTGAGACTTTTGGTTTTTCTGTTAAATTACATATCTAATTATCTGAATATCTTTCAACAATTTATTAAAAACAAAACAAACATATCTGCACATCTTTCAGTAATTTGTCAAGAAAAAAACAGGAACAAAAAATACATTGTGAAATAAAATACTAATGTTTAAAACATTGTGGAAGAAAAATAATAATATAAACATTTTTATTGTGAAATAAATCTGAACATACATATGTGAGTATCATTCTCTCTGTGTCTATTCTTTAGTACTTATGCATTGTTAGGGCAAAAATGACGGGTCTAAGGGTTTAAAATATATTTATCTGCCTATTATATTTTGGTGTACAGCCTGAAATTGTTGAATTAAAATTTAAAAAAAGCCTGGACAGAATTATTATCTTTATTCCTTTATAAGCAGTTTGTTTCAGTCAACATCATTTAAGAGTGGATGTGTAAAAATGAACACACTTTAAGCAATAACTTAACAGAAATAACAGATACTACTGAACAAGCTCCATAATATATTGGGAGTAAACATCGTTTTCAACCCATTGTACAGATCATATCAATTTTGCAATTTCTACTTGAAATCGGTGTTCAAAATTTTCACACAATCAATATACAGCTCATAAATCATAATTTGTATAATCATGTTTTTAATTAACAAGGGTTTAAATTTTTTACTTTTACCTGTGCAGTTATCATTTTATCCAAAAAGACGTTTACAGCCTTCCTGCTGACTATTAAAATTTACTTTAATTTTGAGCTTACTTACAAAGCTATATTCAATCTCTTTTATAGAATTTCCAAATTTTAAAAACCAAAGTAATGATAACATATGCAAGTATCTCAATATGGAATGTATGTTGTATTTTGGTAAAATACCTAAAAATGACTTGAGATAATGAAAAATAAAGAAGACTTATTATGGTAGGTAGTTAGGGATGAAGCAAAGTAATGCATACTAGTTGGTCACAATGCACCCTCAGTCCTAAACAGTGTAATGTCAAATTACCACTTTACAACCTCAGAATCACGACCCATGATCCAAGAGGCTGTGGAGAAACATTAGGACTTAAAATAGACAAAAAAAGCTGGAAATAAAGGAGTCCAAGACTACAGTTAGAATGCTGTTATGCAATTGTTATATCATTGATGTCTCCTTACAGGAGAAGGAGAATATGAATACATTCCTGAAAAGGGTTTGCTAAATGAATCTACTACTGATGATATAGGTTTGTCTTTTGACTTTTCCAGTAAACTTTTAATACAATTTTGTTACACAGTGGTTTAAGATATCCTTTTAACTAAAATCTGTTTTATTCTTCTTTTATATACTTATTGTCCTTTCTGTTGTTGTGTACCTGTAAACAGTTCTAAAAGCAATGAATGAGTATGAATATTCTGTCATTAACTTAATTCTTTGCCAACAAAACGGTATTTGCATACATCCAGAATGATAATAATAGCCATTGATCTGTTCTAGTGCTCTTAATTCTCCTTCAAACATCCAGGCACTAAATCTCACTTTATTGCAACAGAAACTAAATTCAAAATGAATTGTTTTGTGTAGCAACTGAGGCCTAACCAACAAGAAACTGGAGTTTCAGAAAACACACAGACATAGAAGTATTACACATGCATCTTGTGAAAATGTGGAGAAGATGAAAACCATTTGTGGACAATATGGTCATTCAATAAATATTAGTTTGCGAGATATAGTGACATCCCATGTGAAACAAACTAGTTGAAGGTTACCAATATAAATACAAAAATGTTACCATATGATTGATTTGTAAAAATTTATCCACGTCTAATGGTATACAAAAAATCAATATTTGCTTGCTTTTTATGCCATATGTATTTGATATATGTTTCTTGTAGCTGTCTAGTAGTCTGATATATATGTTTGGTAGTTCATCATTTTCTGCTCATTGTAATCGGCCAATAATCTTAATGACTGTTTATAACCATGGTAATTTCTTCAGTAAAATTTGTACCCTTTGTGTAAAACCAGTTTGTGGTGAAAGCATCCAGTGCAGGACATAGTAGTTAGACAAGATTTCTGCACTCTAATCCAGCAAGCTTTCTTAAGTCTGTTGCATACTTTCCTTTCAAACAATCATAGCTAACTTGTTTGTGAACACTGACAATAGAGATATGCAGAGTATGTTGAATTAAATGCGTACTTAATAGTGTATGATGTACACATATGTAAATACGTACCCACCCCTGAGGTTATGGATTGAATCACAGCCCTACTTTGACTTTTAAGGATGATTGTTAAGATGATTCTCAATGCCAATGGTTCACAGTGGGGTATCTTTACCAATTAGTATGTACTTCTTGTATTTCTTCTACACAATTTACTATCTGAAAATAGATGACCTATGTTTTGATACAGCTGTGAAACCAAAACCTGTCAAATGATATATGCATGATTATGTCAGCATCCGGGAAACCAATCATTATGCATGATGACTGATATATTAAGTCATTCTGTGTAATTGCTGAAATCTATGGTTTATTTTTATGCAGAGTGACTGACTAGATTTCAATCAATCTATAATTACCCTGCCCCAAAGAAGGGGAAGATACTGTTATGAAATCCCTTTCCTTGTCTGTTTGTCTGTGCACATAACTTTGAAAACACTATACATCAGAATAGACTAATATTTTCACGCAACTTTGGGTCTATTCTTGGCCCTCCTAGTAAATGACCCATAATATCTGGTTTCGGATCCCTGTGCTATGGTTTGTGTTCCCTCAAAAATTGGTTGTTAAGTTGCTTTTTACAAGACCAATGTACAAAATATTGTTCTGTAGAAGATCTTTATACTAGATTTCTTTGTTTTAGGGTATTAACCATTATTTTATCTTTCATCTCTGCATATGTGCTGACTGCTTTCTTTATTAGATTTCTGATTTTCAAAAATAAACACATGTTTTATAACATTAAAATAAGTACTGTCACCTTTAGGAGTAAAGCGTAATTGCATGAAATGAAATGTATATGTGTGAATAGATAGTGATGGCCCTGGAGTTGCCATTTATAACTGATTATGAGAAAACTTAAGTGGTGGTTCCATGTTCCCTATCTTCCTGATTTTGAGGTCGGCATTGTTTTTGGTGAATCATATAGAGAGAGGAGCTAAATCAGGAGGTCCAGAATGGTCAAGAAGGAAATAAAACATGCATAATATTTTGAAAAATAAACAACTTTGCTTCCTGACTCCCTAATTCGGAATGAGTCCAGGATGCAAATTATATCCCTAACCCCCTGTTAGGATATTTGGTAATTTCATGCTTCAGAAGTTGTTGTAAACAACCTTGGTGTCTGGTTTGATGCTGATTTCTTCCTTGCTGATCATGTCCGCAATATTTGTAAGGCATACTTCAATCATATGTGTGATCTAAGACAGGTTAGACAGTATTTGACAGATGAGGCTACTATCCTGGTGGCTAGTGCCTTAGTCAGTAGTTGCCTTGATTACTACGACTCTCTCTTCAGGAGTCTCTCCAGTCTCAACATGTGCAAACTGCAATGTATTCAAAACACACTTGCTTGGATTGTCACAAACTGTAACAAATACACACAGGCATCTCCTATTCTCAAATGACTCCATTGGCTCCCAGTTGAATTTTGCTGCATTTTCAAAACCGCCACTCGATCTAGTTTGCAAGTTTCTCCACAGTGGTCATCTCAGTTACTTTGGTTCTCTTTTGTCTACTCTTTGAGGAAGATATAGTACAAGATACAACTGTTCAGATAAAGGGTTCTGGGAGGTTCCTCAATTCTATCCCTCTGGACATAAATAAAAGAAAAAAACACTTTGGCCACAGATTTTCTTTTTATGATCCCACGGTTTGGATTGATTTACTTGATGAGATCTGATCCCTCTCATCTAGTTAAAAAAAGTTTAAAATCGTATCTCTTCAAAAAGACTTTCCAAACTTAGCATATACTTTGTCCAGCCTCTCCGTGGTATTGGACCTGGCAATGTCTATGGAATGGTGATTTTTTAAATGGATTCTGGTGTTGCACCTTACAGACTGCCTAGTAGAGATTTTTTAAGCACTATAAAAGTACAGAATGGAATAGAATAGAATAGATGAGGTTGTATTGGAGATACAGCAGATAAGTCGGAACACACTCTAGACAGGTTAAGCAGCCTGCCTGACAAAATGTCTTCCAAAATGTTGTTTTTGTTTTCATCCAGGCATGTCAGGGTGTCTTCCCCACAAAATGTAACAGCTTCCCGACATGGGTACTTCCCGAAATGATGTGAACTATGTCGTAAAGCTCAACCAAAAAGTTACCAACATTAACCCTGGACAAAATATGATGCATCGGGAAAGCCTGCTAGCCCTTCATTGGTCTCTAAGTAGCATCAGGAGTACAACCTGAAAGAACGGGAAACCAATTCAGATTTGTCCGAGTTTCCCCCAATTGGCCACGATGTAAAAGTCCCAGGCTTTCTTACTTTCCCTGAACTTGTGAAGGACATATGATAAGGCTAATGACCAATTTTATTGAAACTTACAGGCAGAGGAAGCTAGACTACCGTTGTACAGCATTTTGAACTTCCTCTCACAAGAGACTGAAGAACTTTCTCTTCAGGAGTCTGTCCAGTCTCAACATGCACATTGTGTATTTCTTTATGCTTCTGCACTGAAACCCAGGCTTTGCTGACCTGAACCCAGACACAGTCTTTGGAGATTACAGCCCAGCTAAACATATATACCGTGGCTGTTTAATGGGACATAAAACATCAACTTTGACCTTTGGTCAACCTATATACCAAGGTTCAAGCCAGACCTAGACCTACTGTAATGTCCGTCATATGATTATCTGTACTATGATTATCTGAGAACATTTTCCCCAAGAAGGTTTGCTTCTGGAGAGAGTTAAAATCCAGATTGTTATAAAATGCACTCATTTATTATCCCAAAACACCCAAAAGTAAAGACTTGTAATCAAGTTTAAGCCAGATCATTGTGTATGTTGCTATTTGTATATATGTGGTTTTGCAACACAGATCCTAAAGATAAAAAAAACACATTAGAGTTTAGCATATATTCAAAGGGATAAATATAAAACAATTTCAGAAAATGATGTTTTATGATCTCAGTAGCATATTCTTACATAATGTTTAGCTAGATCTTAGACTTTCCTTTCCGACAAGTCTACAATATTTTTGTTTACATGAAACTCAAATTGAAAAAAAATACCTTAGAGAAAAAATCATTTGTGTATCTTTATTTCAACTACACTAATCATTATGTCCCCATCAATGGGCTTTGCACAAGGTACAGCTAGATTCCATTTATACATTGCACCAGATAAAAGTGAAAGAATCTTTCACTTGTGGATTGTGTAAATCAGAAGCATAAATCATTATATCATCTCTGTACAGGCTAAAATATGTGAATTTCTACATGAAACTAAATCAGTGACTGCCTTTCAATAGCATTGAACAAGCAATTTCTCAGATTACACTCCAATAATGGTTACTCTTATCAGCCAACACACATCTGACAAAACATGTCTGAAAACATATAATGGAGATACGCATCTTTTCCGCTTTTTAGGATACTTGTATTTACAACTTTGCTCAGTTCTGTGTGCTTAAAAGTTTTTAAAATGGTTTGGCTAGTTTGTCCTCGTAATTAATCAACAATAGCTAATGTGGCTTTTTAAGCTCTCTGGGGAGGGCTCACATAACGCTGTGTCCATGTATGATCATTTCTCTATGACTAAATGACAGGATTCGGTTGGTTAGGGGTTTAGACGGGCGTATAGACTTTCGCATTTATTAATATAGATATAGTAATGTCGGTAAACAAGGGTATCTAAATGTACGACGGCTCTGAGCTGTCAAAATCTATTTTATATTAAGTCTTCTATGCAACTTAGTATCTTGTATATTACTATCTCGTATATACGACTTAGTATCTCGTAGATACAACTTATGATCTCATATGTATGACTAAATTACTTGTATGTTCAACTTTCAGCATATCAGTTCTTTCTGATCAAAGCCATTATGAAAGCTGTATAATAAGTTCTAATTTAATCCAGAAACATTTAAAACATTTTGCCTCTCAACCAGAGAATGAAAACAAACAGTGTTTGTTATAAGACATAACTGTGCGACTGCCTTCGGATAATAAACTTGTTGTAAAAGTTTATTTTTACATTGATAACAACAGATGTGATATTAAGAAAATGACAAAAATAAGTAACACTTTATGCAGGATCAATTGCTTATTTCATTTGTTAAGTTCATATACACATTCAATGACTTTGATGGTTGAATGTACACATTCCACAGTTAAACCATTGAATGTACACATTCAATGGCTGCATGCTATACATTACTAAGTCATATATGCGAGATACTAAGTCAACTATATGCGATAATAGGTTATTTTAAAATAAAATAAATTTTGGAAGCTCACAGCATCCGTACAATTAGCCCTGTCAGATTAAAGTTGGGTGCAGTATAGAAACCAACTAAATGTGAAAATTGGTTAAATGTTTGCCCCGAAAGGAAAATAAATAAGAATATTCATGTATTGGACATCATTAATGCATTACTATTGTGACCAGTAAAAAAGTTGAAGTATTTATATACCAATGGATCATGCTTTCCCACTTGGGATTCAAACTCTGATCACTTTAAGAAAAGGTTCAAAATATTTAGAATAATCACTTTGTAGACGATCAAGACCATTTAAAGCAGAAAATTAAAATATCCCTGCATTACTTTGTATTTGCCTTATAGTCATCTGTCGTCTCCATTGTTTCCTGTCTTAGAATCAGTGACAAAACAGGCAGGAAACTGTAAACCACAATGATATTTTTAAGCGCAGGCTCCAGCTAGGCTCGCGCTTCCAGGAATCACCACCTTTTTTATGTCCCCAGACTTCCATTGATTATGGCGTAGTGTGATGAGTATCTGTCTCTCCACTGAAGTTAAGTGGCAATGGGCTACGTTAGTACTGGGATAATCGACCACTTCAGTGCACTGCTGCTGTCTCTGATGGCTTTAATTGCGGCTCGCACTAGTAGATCAAAACTCGTTTCAGTCTTGTTCATTTGTTAAATCCATTTAATTTTTGTCCTTTTTTGGAAATCAATAGAAAATTGCATTGCTCAGTACTGAACAGTCATGTAACTAATGCACGGATGCAGTAAACTCCTAACCATTTCACTGTAGTATGTTAAAATTATGCAGGTTTCCTTAATCTAATCTAATCTATCTAATGTGGACTTTTATAGAGGTTAATCTCCATCAAGGCACATCAAGACTCTAAGGCGCATCTGAACATAAAGCAAGGCAGTTAACATAAATCGAAGGACATAGCCAGGTCATACCAAGAAGACGCAAGGGTGACTGAGGAGACTATCTTGGGTAGGATTTTGCAAACAGGTAAGTTTGGAGCTTCTTTCTGAAGGAGGCAACTGATGTTGCACTGTGCACATCATGAGGGAGTTCATTCCAGATCTTAGGAGCATCAAAGGCAAAACTATGGCCAAAATGTTTGACTGACTTAAAGACTGATGAGTGGAAAGGAGGAACTGTAAGGTATTGATGATCTGGGTGACTACACCTGGTACTATAGGGACAACAGGTAAAAGACAAGACCGGTTCAAAATAGGAAGGAGAACCACTATGCAAAAATTTATACACAAGTGTTGCAGTTTTGAAAATACATCGGTACTTAACAGGCAACCAGTGGAGTTGCTTTAGAATGGGTGTAACATGAGCATACTTTCTATGATTTGCAACAATACGAGCAAAAGTATTCTGAATACTTTGCAATTTGTGCTGATTGAAACATGACAAACCTCTAAACAGAGAGTTACAATAGTCCAGACAACTACTAATCAAATCATTTGCAGCAAGGACTGCCACTTCAGGAGTAAGATACTGTCTTATTCTACGAAGGTCATGCATCTGAAGAAAGCACGCTTTGCAAGTCATCTTGATATGTTCAGAGAAGGAAAAATCTGCATCAAACCACACACCTAGATTCTGACAGAATCAACCAAATGAAGAAGGCTACCAAGAATACTAACAGGAAAGTGGGAAGATATCTTCTGACGTTGAGCCTTAGAACCAAAGACAATAAATTTAGTTTTTTTCAGGGTTGAGCTTCAGCTTACTAAGAGACATCCCTAGGATTTAAGGTAACCAAGGAGAATATTATGGTCTATAGTGTCAAATGAGGCTGATAAGTCAAGAAGTACTAGAGCTGTGGGTTTACCACATGCCAGAGAGAGATGGACCTCATTTTATATCGACAATAAAGCAGTTTCCGTTGAATGTCCTGGCTTATATGCTGACTGATGAGGATTGTCCAGTTTGTTGTTATAGATGTGTGACGACAGATTAGGCTACAGATTAGGAAAATTTAGTTTAAAAAATACACACTTTTGTTGTGCTGCCAATTCTGTTTGTGTTGACATCCGAAATAATATCCCTATATCACCATTCACTTTCTCTTTGAGTTGTTTGATTAAATGAGCATTTTCAAGTCCTGACAATAAACCCTACTTGAATTTTGTGGGTATACAACATTACTTTGCATTTCTGAGGGCAAGTTTTTTTTGTTTCTTTTTTTTTGCTATAGCTCGCACTTCTAGAGGTCACTTTTTTGTGTGTGTGTGTGCGTGTCCAAACTTTCATGAATTAAGGCGTAGCTTGATGAGTACCTGTCTTATCAGTGAAGTTAAGCAGCAATGGGCTACATTAGTACTTGGATGGGTGACCGGACCAGTGAACTACTCATGTCTTTGATGACTTTGCAGCTTGCGCTAGTGGACCAAAACCCCTTTCAGCCTGTTTTTATTATTATTATTTTATTTTTTTAGGGGGGGGGGGGGGGGTAGGGGCTGGATTCAGACGTTGACTAAGTTAATATTTGGCGGGTTGATATTGACTTGATCAGAAACAGAGATTGTCCACCTCCTTATGTAACAGCAATAATATTCAAAGTTGTGAAAAAGCTGTAACATAAAGCCAGCTATATTACAGTTTTGGTTTTTACTCAACACAGCTGTAACATAAAGAAAGTCACAAACGGCAAACCATGCAAAGTATTTGAACCTCATACTTTTTATACACTTTTTCTTTGAATTTGTCTTTCAAAACTACCAGGTGCTTGAACATGATCTCAACACGAGTTGAATAAATTAAGAAAATGTGTTATCTATTTTTAAATTAGTAAAAGTTAAGCGCATGTAATTTGCGCAGGACTGATGGATAAATGATGGTGATAAGAATTAGCACCTATATTAAATATGTGAAAGATACTTAAATTTAGCCCAGCGCTGCTAAATTTCGGTGATCAGTCAGAAAATGGTCAGGTTAGACATAGTTAAGTAGCAGCGGGAGTTCCTCGTTAATATATAACAGCTAAGCTTGGGTTTGTTCCAAGTGCTTGACAATTTCTTTACAACTTGGGTTCTTCCAGAGACACTGTGGTTCAGTTCATTTGGACAGACTGATTAATTTAACGTTAAACTATTAACTTCCCCCACAACTAAACCATTAATGGATCAGCCTCTATAAGATTTTTTTTCCCATTTCTTCTTTTTAATTAAACCCAGTAAGATCATATACCCCCAAAAAGCCATTTTCGGGGCAAAAGTAGCACTAAAATGGAAAACTTTCCGGAAAAAAAGACACAAAGAACCACAGAAAACTGCCTTTATCATCAAGTTATAATGCAAATGTTCCACTCTTAAACATGTTTGACTCTTTATTTTCAATTCTTTCTGAGAAAATAAACCGCATAAGAGATGTGCTGATATAAATTGGCATTTCGTACAATTTCCAGGAAGTGAGTTTTAACAAGCATAACTTTTACAATATCCCAAGTTGTACACAGCATACATTTACATAAATAATGCGGAAGAAGTGTACCCAGTCATAGTTTTAAACTTGTGCGTGAATACAATCATTGTGATATCAAAAATTTTTCTCGGTAGGAGGTGTTTCACGGTTGTTTCTGGATAATAGTTTAAAACTTTTTTGATTGTAGAAGAGAAGTATGTACTCACTATGGCATAACTTTGATAAACCACGCAGTACAATTCAAAAACAGTCTCTATCAGTTGTGTTAAAAACAAAGACAGATACAGATTAAGCGAAACATGAGGAGAAAATTGTCAGGTGAGATATTTGATTTTTCCATGACTTTGCCAAAAACTCATGAAATGCCAAAAATAGTATAATATACAAAAAAAATCATCGTGTGCCCCTATTTGTATATCATTTTACAACAAAGTTATAGAATTGTGAATTTTCTTTCTCTTTTTTGTGAAAGAACTTGTATTGCAGAGTACAACATTTGCATCAAATATGGTCTCATGAAGACAATAATGATCTTCGTCTTTATGAAACCTCAAAGTTATATTTAAGGGGAACGTTTTCATACCGGCACTAAAATCTTGTTAAACTTCACTTTATGTGAGGTGTCGTCAGCCAGATTATCTCATTCAAGTGGCCACATCAAACCACTCAGAATTCTATGTTAAGGGAAATGACTGAATGTAGGTGATTGGGTTTATTTTTACTTCACAGTTTTGGTCTTAGATAGAAACAAAACTCAATGCATAGTTTTATGGACTGATTCTTTGGGGGTTTAATGTCGCTTTCAACAAATTGTACAGGTCATATGATGAGTAAGTCAGGGGGTGGCGGAAGACTGTGCATAATGTATTCCCATTGTGCCAATGAGCCTCTATACAAATCTAATATGAAAACCTGAGAAGAGGCGAAACCCCAAACTACGAGAACAAATAACACAGAAAAAATATTCATAATTTGCTTACGTATTCCATACTTTTATTATAGTATTCTGGTTGTTATTACAGGTCTCATTTAGATGAAAAGCTACAACAAAGACAACATAATAACAGTCTTATAATGATTTTGTTGAGCATTGGGTGAACACGCCTGTCCTTCAACTACTGTCTGAGATTCATTTGTAACCTTGTGACAAAGTGGTGAAAGGTCCATAATCTTGAGGACACTATGGAAGTTTCAATTAATTAATGTGTTTAAAATTCCCGCCTCTGAATTTCATACTGTGGGCATGAGCAGGTAAATGTAAATATGCACCGATGAATTTCATGCAAAGGTAACTGAGGATTTAGTGTATGTAAGGTTGTGACTCAGTCATTTTGCAGCGCAAGATGGCATCATAAGGCGAGTGGTGATAAATGGATGTTTCTCCACTGTGTCGCCAGATGGCATGCAAACCTCAGACCGTAGTTGAAGGACAGTGGCGTTTCACTCAACGTCTATCACCGCGGGGGTTTCCACCTGAAATGTGAATGCAGGGGCGGATCCAGCTTTTAAGTAAGGTAGGGGTTCACATGAGACATACCATAACTAGGGGAGTCCCCCCGGGGAAAAGATTAATTTCTGGTAAAAATATAGTACATTTCCTGTAAATTTAATGCCACTCTCAAGAAATCATTTTGTACTTTGGGTTGAACCCCTTTACATTATTTTTCAAAGGGGGGAGGTTCGAACTATCTGAGACCCCGCAGCCTGGATCCGCTAGTGGAATGATACCTTCCTTGTCTTTCTGATATAGTCTACTCTACTGTCAGCGTTTATGTTGCAATGAGTACAAAATATTTGTGAAAAATACAGAAAAAAATATCTGGAGATTCGATCTGGAACTCGATCTGAGGACTGCGGTACAGATAGACCCCAAGTTATGTGAAAATATAACCAAGATCTAATCTATAGTTTTCAATTCTGTGCATGGACAGACGGAATGACAGAACCAGTTACAATAACTTGCCCCTCCCCTTTTCTGAAAGAAATTATGAGGCTGCATTAAGTCATGTAATGATGCAGGCCTATTTTTTATTTAGAAGAGTTTAGATTCAGTAATATGGTTTTGGACTGCATTAAAAGCAAAATGTTTTGAGTAAAGGTTAGGTTATTGTTGCCATTGAACAATACCTCAATATAAACAGTCAACCCCCAAATTCCATTTTGGGTGCAAGTAAATATCAGTTTTTATGGAAAATTCATTCTAAAATATAGGGTTAATTTTTTTCTAGAAAGTGCTTTCTGTAACTCACAGATCGCTACACCTGTTGTCTCTTTCCATGGTTAGCCAAACCTTTTGGCAACCAAATTATACTCAAAGTTTTCAAGTTTATTCAATATTTAATTTATTTTCCAAATAAAAATTTAAAATCCCATAGAACTAATATGTTGAAAGCGATGTGTGATACCAAGCAGAAATAATCTTTCCTTTTCTTTATATCTTGATGTTTTATCATATTTTACTTTTTACAATCATAGTGATGAGAGACTATCGGAATATGAATTTTGCCTTCAAGCACACCCCTAGCTAGCGTTCAAATCTAGTGCACAGAAAACAGGGATGTAGAGCCCAAGCTTGAACCTTTTATCTAGCAGTGGATAACTTAAGGAACCATTGTTAATCTTGCCCCATGCAGATATGTTTGTCTGTCTGTCTGTCTGTCTGTCCGTGCACATAACTAAAAAACTCTACATTGAGTCTACATAATGTGGGATCTACAAGTGGGATGGTCATCCTCAAAGATGATTCAGACCTGTGCCCGGATTCAAGATACAGAATTAATTTGCAATGTTTCAACAACATTCACATGCATAAATAAACAATTATTCATCAGATCATATTTCACACGTATGGTAGGTCTACCCCTCAGAGATGATTTGGATCTGGATGCAGGTTGAGTCTCACTTTTTTTCCTCATTCCCCACACCCCAAAACCTAGTAAACATTTTTTGAGGTTTGCAAATGTTTGCAGGGAAATGTTATTATATGAACATTAAAAAATATGGGTACGAAACCCATTTATAATTGGTTTTCAAAACATCTTATTAATACCATATATTAAACTTTCAATGACAAATGAAAGAAAAACATTACAAATTAACATTACAATGTCTCCAAAATATTACTTTGGCATTGCTGACAGAAAAAATACAGGAAAAGACAGGAAAGATATTTAGTAAGACCCATTAGGCCCCAAACAGTTAAAGGAGGGGAAATTAAAATACAAGAAATAGTTGGTACTTATTAAACACAAAAAGTGTAACAGCATACGAGGCAATATACAAAAACAAGATGATTGTCAGGCTCAAACCAAATATAAAACCTAGTGAAAGTCTTTGAACTGTAACATTTACCATACGAATCATCTGTTTATCTGTCAACCATTTTATAGTTGTAGCTGTCTGTGTGAGCTTGTGGTTGCTGCAGAAAGCATCAACTACGGAAAGTGATGGAATAAATGACACAGTTTACATAGAAAACGGGACAGAGTCTGCTGATCTGCAGTGTGGCGAAGTTCCTTCGAACGCAATTGCCATAGAGTGGTACCTGTACAAAACTGATCAGTTGATAAGGATACTGAGGTTAAACAAAAACACACCTAACGGAATTCCCGAGTACTATAATGGTTATACTGCAGATAAGTATGGTATCAGTGAATCTCTGAACACCTCTCTTGTTGTCAAAAATATACAACTCTCAGATACTGGCTTGTTCAGCTGTGGCATCATAGGGAGATCTTGGGCATATGGCAATTATACAATATTACAAGTTGTTGGTAAGTCACTTCTGGCGTATTTAGTGTTAGGTTTTTTAATTCACCCAAACTTCAACACATTTGCTTTACTTCCACCTGTTGTGTGTAATTGTATGCTATTTTTTCTATTTAAAGCATATTAATGTAGAATTTACAGAAATTCTCTTAGAGGACAATTTAATGGGCGATTATGCATGTTATAAATGTACTGAGAACCCTGAATCGAGACAAAACCAATAAACCTGGAGTTTACAAAAATATTCGGTTCTCCCAATTCGTTGATATTTAAATTTGTTGTTCATTTTTGAATGCTATAAAATAAACTTTCACTGTCTAAAATAGTAAACAAACTATTGAAAGCATATGACATATGGCTCCAGAATTACTAATAACTGAATGTTAATCTAAGTGCATTGCTTTACGCTGGAGGCTTATTTCTTTACACGAGATTATGGGTGCATATCTCAAGCTTTGCCTTAAATGTAAACATGAACTGCTGTTGCCTCAACTTTATTTTGTGACTTGAGTTATTGATAAAGTTCAAGTAGGAGTCGTATATTTTGTTGTACAAAAGTGTTCATAAGAGAGTACTTTGACTGCATTATTATCATAAGTTCTTTTGAGATTTCAAAATGATTTTAAGGTAACAGCTTATAATTTTCTTCAAGAAAGTTATTCTACAAAAATGCTCACAAGCACATTTTTATCCACTGTACATGTCTTCATTTTGTAATGCCCCTGTTCCACCAAAGGACTAAGCTCCGATCCTGTCGGCGACCCTTAAATGTGGACAGTTGGTGAAAAAAAAGTAAAATGGGTGGGACAATTGAATCGGTATCAAAGTCTGGGATTAAGTTCAGATTGGCCTTAGGAAGCCTGAGGAGGCCCCAGGCGGTCCCAGACAGTCCCCGACTGTTCTGGGACTAAGAACCGACTAAGCCATTTTTCTGGTCGGTTGGAAGCACGATCTTGTCGTAAACATACCGACTGGATCCCAGGACGCCCCAGGCCTCCTGGGACTAAGCCCCGACTAACCCCCAATTAAGTCCTGGCTTCCTCAGGCGTCCTGAGGATTCATCAGTCTTCCCCAGACCAAGATTGCCGATTCTTGTTTTGCAATGGGACTAAGGGTCGTAGGAGACCTGGGACTAAGGGTCGCAGGAAGCCTGGGACAACATAGGACTGTGTAAATTTGGTCTGAGGAGGCCTGAGGAAGCCTGGGACTGGTAATTTTGTTTATGGTGGGGAAAAAATCGGTTTGGATCATGAGAAATATCAAACATGTTTGATTTTTCTCACGGCCCCAACCGACAACTACTGACCCATACAGAACGCCTGGGACTAAGCAAATTTTTTAAACCGACTCCAAAAAAACCCTTAATCGGGAGCCTTAGTCGTGTGGTGGAACACCCATATAATGGAACATACTTCAGATAATGGATATTTATGCAGCATAGTGACGATGTATTGCCTTTACAGGTTCTTGGTCAAATTTTGGACTGAAACTAACTGCTAGTGTAAAATTTGTGTTTTGCATTTCCAGTTCCACCAAAAACTGACTATGAACCAGTTTTAACACGTGTAGATCCCAGACTATGGTCACATAAGGATCTAGCTGGACCATATATGGAAAATGTAAATACAGATTTCACCTGCTTAATCAGATATGTTGTACCTGGAAAAGACAGCACTTCATTCATGTTCTACTATGACAACACATTGAAATTGCAAAGTGACAATGGCACTGGGGAAGTAGCAGAAAGTTATGATCATGATGGTACTAACATTGTGCAGTGGAAGTTTACCACCTCATTTAACAGAAGCAACAATGGAGGTAAAATGCAGTGCATTGTGAATTGGAAGGCAGGGCAGTATGTCAGGTCAGGTCTCAAGGGAAGATTAACAGAACATATTACATTAATTTGTAAGTATCTAAAGATTATACAGGTAAGCAAATAAAGTAACTAAATAAATTAAACAATCAAGTGCCGTTTATTTCATTTTTAGTAAAAAAGCAAACGTTATTTTTATTGTGTTAATACGTCCTATCCAATGGACAATTGCTTTACCAGTCAGCGCGACCAGTCCTGCCAAATGCCGGAAAAAGACGTCCTTTATATTCTACCAGCAGGACTGGTCATGGAGTGTGTATTCGCTAGGTGGCGCATTGTACCTCCTTCCTGTCTAGACATTTTTAACGTCATAGCATCTTTTTAGTTTGGCGCATGTAGTGTTTTCTACAGAGAGACATTTTTGAAGTTTTGCAATGAAGTTATCATTTAAGCATTTCTTCATAATTCTACTAGTATACTGATCATCATGTCGTCCCCTGGACAAAAGAGAGGCCCTTGTGGCCACGTTATGGCTTTGTTTGATAGCGACAAGAAATATGCGAGATGCAGAGAGAAGGTAGTTGGTGACGACCCGTGTGTGAAGAAGTTGGACTGTCAGATTTGCAAAGCATTTACGCCTGCACAAATTGAACAACTTGCCACCCCTACCTAGAAGTCCAGGAAAGAACGTGAGAAGAAAGCTGTTACTGATCCCCTGCTAGTACTACCCCCACTCTCGTGGACCCATCAGAGGTTACTCTTTTGGGACGGGTACACAAAGAACCTGCTTCTGTTGAATTGCCTGCCAGCAAGAAGAAGAAGAGATCTGACAAATTTCCCAAAATTAGCAGTAAGAAGAAATCCAGCAGCAAACCAAGGTCTGATGAAATCAAAGACCTAGACGAGAAGTGGGCTGAACCTTTTGCCAGATTAGAAGCTATGCTGGTGTCCAAGACGTTTGCTGTGCCTGTAGAACCTGTGAAGAAACACTCAACAGTGGTTACCAGTGATCAGCCCTCTTTTGATCCTGGAACCTCCACCAGTGGTTTGTCCTCTGGTGTGACTGTTGAGGGTACCGGTTCTAGTCTTGTTCAGACCACTGGTGAAGCTACTGTTGTGAGTGAGGCTGCCAGCAAGATTGCTACCCGCCCTGTTGAGGGTCTTGGTACTGATGTGCAGGGTTTTTAAAAATCTGTGTATTTGTACTTGTATTTGATCATTGTATTTAGGTGTATTTTATCAAATACATATCAAATACCCAAATACAGATATTATTCCTTGTGTCAAACACACCTTAAATGTTACTCCATTTACTAAAGCTTTCTACTAAAGGCTAAGTGAGAAGTAAATAAATTTTTTCAGTCATTCACAAGTAGCATTGTTTGTACAGTGTCAAATTAAACAACAAATACAGAGGGATTTACAACCGCCTGAACCCCAGGTACCTGTTGTCTCAGTGTAAGAGGCTCAGGCTGGTCTATCAGTCCAGTCTGGTTAAGGTTTATGTATGATGGCCTTACAATTATTCAAGAGTGATATGAAAACACAATTATAAGTGTGGCCAATGTATTATACACCCATAGAAAACTACATCATGCAATCCACTTTTCCAGTTACCCTATTGAAGGATTAAGCATAGATTTATGAATGTTGTTTTTTTTCCCACCAGAAGCCACATGCACTGCCCCTATACCAAGACTCAATTGTTTATCTTTATAATCCACTATTTCCAGTTAACCTATTGAAGGATTAAAAATGGTGCTTGAATGGTGGCTTTTTAATAACCAGAAGCCATATATTCCCTATAATATATCCTTCAAAAGAGTAACTAGAAATAGCTGATTAGAAAAATAAACAATTGAATCTTGGTATACATATGGCCAGTGTGTGTGGTTTCTCAGTAAAATCTTCAATCCAAATGTAATTTTGAAATGAAATTTATTAAATTTCAATTAATGCCACAGAAATAAAAAAAATTACCTTCCTCGAACACATGCTACAAGTTATAATGATTTTCCAAGCCATGGTGAAATCTTTAAACTCCATAATTATTACATAATAAATTTCCATAAAGTTAATTTTTTTAAATTATGTGAAATAATCGGAAATGAGACACAGTTTTTATACCTCAGGATTATTTATTGCAAGTGTCATTTTACTTTTTATAGCCAATTTGAAGTGTTATTTAGAAATTTATTAAATCCCTTTTATGGTTTCATAGTTATACTTAGCCACTTTGAAGTACGGAATACAAAATAGTGTAAGTTTTTTTCCATTTTTTTCATGCTTCTACTTATATCTAACACCCTTTATCCCTAATTCCAGTTTGAGGTTCTAGCTGGATGTATTTGTATTTATATTTGGACTGTATTATATTTGGATCTGTATTTGTATTTGCCTTCTCAAAATCATTCGAATTTGTATTTGTATTTGCCAATTGAGAAGTTACTTTATTTGTATTTGCAATCTTCTTTCTGTATTTGTCCCAACCCTGATGATGTGAGTCAGCAGAATGCCACCCAGCCTGTTGAGACTCCGGTGTGGGTGCTGAGGTTCTGCAAACCAGTACCGGAAGCTATCTGATAGTGAGGAGAATCTGCAGAGTGAGCCTGGCTCCCCTGTGGATGACAACATCTGGTACGGCTCCCCAGACAGAGACCTCAACCAAGACGATTCAGGTGATCAAGAACTCTCTGAAGAAGCTAGTTATAGAGAGACAATAAGAGGTGTGAGGTATTTCATGGGCTGGCAAAAGATCCCTGAATTCGACATCTTCAGATGATAACCTGTTTGCTGATTCCCGAGTCCAGCCAACTGGGAAGGTATCTGTAAAACAGCCTGCAGACGACTGATTTTGTTTAAATATGAAGAAGTTGAACCTCACCAGCACTGAAGGCTACTCTTCAAGAAACACAGAAACTGCTGGACTTCTCAGTGACTAGTTTGTCAAGCCACCGAGGTCGTCTAGATGGTATGACATACAGACAAGAAAGTCTGGCAAAGCTGAATAGTGCATTCAACAGGGTCGCCAGACATAGTTTACCTGCTGCCCCACCCTCCTGGACTTTCAGCCAGGACATTTTAAGACGCTGGGAAAGAGCAACCAGAGAACAGACTGTTACATGCAATCAGGCTGCTGGTTTGTCAAGATGTCTGACAAGGGTTCAGGACGCTATGTCTACTCATCCTAAGAGACTGCATCTGGAGAAGGGAAAAGGCAAGTTGTCTGAAAGAACGCAGCAAGCTGTGGATGAACTGGAGTATTTGGCTACATTTAACCAGTCAATCTTCCAAACCATGGCCAGAACAATGCAAGACTTGTCTGAAGGGGTGTTCATCAGCATGGCGAACTTTAGCCTTGCACGTAGACAGCTGCCTGGAATACTTCTATGCTGCTGTTAAACAAGATACTCTCACTGCCCTACGTACTGCTCCCATCCATTTGCAGTCACTTTTCCCAGACCAGCTTCTCATTATAGCTGAGAAAGAAGTGTCCAGAAGGGAGGAGAGGCATTCTTTAGGCCAATCACACAGGAAACCCAGTCGTTTCCACCCATATGCTTCCAATGACAAGTCCTCTCTTCAACCAGACCAGAAGTCTTCTATCCCAGCTTGGAAGCAAATATGCGAACGCCAACAGTCAAAGAAAGGTCTTAGCAAGCCCTCAAGCTTCTCACAGAAACCAGCCAATGGTTCTGAACCACGTAAATAACAATTACTGTGTAAAATGTGTTATCGGACTGAAGGACTGTGCTTGTGTGTCCAGAAAGATAGGTTTGAACCCTTCACCAGTGATGGCCAAAACCAGAGACTTGACCAGCAACAGCAAGACTGTAAATTTATCGGGTTGCCACAAAAGAAAGGCATAGTTCCCAATTATTGTCAGAAATATAATATGTGAAAGATGTTTCTTGTGTAGGTCACTTGAGCTCTGTAAATCTTGTCACAAATGTCCCAACTGTTGTCATGGATCTACCTATTGGGGCCAAACCTGAGCACACTAAACATGTTCTTAAACACAGAGTAATTCAAAATGGAGACCCCAGAGACAATAAGAATCTCCCTACAGGCAGGGGAGTGGGTTATTTCCATAGATTTCAAGAACGCATACTTCCACATACCAATTTGCAGTCAGTCCAGGAATTACATGTGTTTTCATATCCAGGGTCGGTCGAACCAGTTCAAAGACCAACCCTTTGGCCTGTCCACAGCAGCCATGGAGTTCACAGTGGTGGCCAAAGAGGTCAAACTGATGGCCTTACAGAGGGGTATAAGAATCCACCAGTACCCAGGCTGGTTGATGAGAGCCACATGCCAACAAACTTGCAAATTTAATAAGTAAATTAAATTTGTATAAGTTAATACCCTATCCAATGGACAATTGCTTTACCGGTCGGCGTGACCAGTCCCGCCAAACGCCAGAAACTGCTGAGCAGCCACTACTGGGCCCAAGTAAGGAGGCTCTAAATCAGCTCTAGCCACATCATTCAGAAGGTTCCAAGAGGGGATGCCTCTCTGCCCTTGGGTCTGCCTCTGTGGAAACTATCCAGGAGATGAGTGAGATTTTCATCTTTGCGGACATTGATGGGGGAATTTCCCAATTGTCAGAAAGGGCTGGTCTATAGCCATCAATGGTGCCCAGCTGTAACTTCCTGTTTCGCAAAAGGTACAGAGGGAAGTCAGCTATGGGTTTAAGAGGTGGTGTCCTGAAGACCACCTGATTACTGTGGAACCACATTGTAAAACATATGGTCCACTTGCCTCATATACTGATCTGGTTGATTCTCTTGATGAGCCTTGATTCGAGCTGCCACTGCCTCAGCTAAGCCCTGCTTCCTTGGAAGCTGGGGCTCTAAGGGCCAGGCATGTAGATTCAGATTTCCCAGGTTCCTGTGAAGGGTCTGGTTGAATAGCTGTGTCCAAGGTCAGGCAGAAAGTGCAGACACAGTGGATCTGACTTGAAAAGGTCACCAGGTCCCAGAACCAAGGCATGTTGGACCACCCTGGTGCAATCAGTATGAGTCTGTTGCACGGATGGACCTGCAACTTGTCCACCATTGCCCAAGATGGCTGCTGGTGGGAAGGCACATAGGTCTAGATCCTCCCAAGGTAGACTGAGGGCATCTACTGTCCGGGCTTGTGGATCTGGAACTGGTGAGACAGAGATGTAGTTCGTTGTTGAACCTGGTGGCAAACAGGTCCGCTTGAGGCTGGTGCCACTGAGAGTATATTGCTTGAAGACCTTGGATGAATGAACCATTCTGTTTGAATGGTCCGTCCTAGTCTGGATAGCTTGTCTGCTATCACATTCGGCTGGCCATGGATGTGTCAGGCTCCGAGTCACCTGTTTCTAGTACACCAGGGCAGGATTCTCCACAAAAGGGCACAAAGAGGGTCCGATTTCACCCCCCCCCCCCTTAATACAGAGTCCCACCATGGGGCTGTCTGTAGCCACGACCGCAATATTGTTCAAGCTGAGGTTTTGGAACTCTTTTAGGGCCAAAGGACGGTCTTTAATTGCTGAACTGGAATCACCTTTTCTAGTGAATTAGGTACTCTCCAAATGTTCATCAAGTGCCACTATCGGCCTGATGAGGGAGGCCACCTAAGTGGGCATGCTTGTAATGACTGTCAGTAATGTTACTAAATGCATCAGCCGCAGGACTGGGCATGCCAGTCCGGAGAAAGTTCCTGGATTGCAGATATCTGCAAATGCTCTAGGGCTGACCTCACCTTGCCCTCTTTCAGGCTGAACTGGTGGTCTACCAAGTCGAAGGCTTGTTTGAGGTCCAGTTCTAACTTCCCATGCTACCATTCAAAACTTACTCCTGACACAGAGCTACTACAGATTGTGTATGTTGGAGACAGGTGTGGTGGGAACTGTCATTGATCAACCAGTCGTGCTGGTGGATTATGGTACTTAGTAATGTCATAGTTAGACCTCTTCGCCACCACCGAGAGGACAACCCCCCAGTACTATGAAAGAAAAGCAAACCAGGCGGGGGTGCTTGAATTGGCAGGGGGCCCTGGATGAACAAATTCTGGCACTTCCTCATTGAATGGAGTGAGGGAGTAGGCAACCATGAGGTTGGACACTCCTTGGCTGAAGAGAGGATCATGTGGATCCTAAAATTCCATCTGAGTCATCAGGGTACTAAGCCAACTCTCCTTCCTGGAGACTTGGGCAAAACTGGTCGTTTCCGGGAGGGTATAGCCTCCCTGCATATAAAACTTGGGGTTGGCCCTGGGGCGGCCCAAGACTGAACAGGCAGGTTTGGGCAAAACCACAGTGTCAAACACTGGTGACAGGTTGGTTCACTGATCCACACAGAAGGAACCCATCCAAAGGGAATCTGCGACCTAAGGTCATTTCCACACAACCCCATTATGAGAACTGTGATCCCTGGTCTGATTAACAGATAAATTTCCCATTGCTTGAGTAGTGAAAAAACTGGCAAATGGGTTGTAATATTGAGGGGAAGCTTTAGTTGCAAACTCAGGCTCCTGGTGACAGCTGATACTGGTCACGAGCTGGGTAAAAGGCAAACTGGGTGGCCAGTTTAGGAGGCTGGATAACTGGTATCTCACTGGAACCAGTAACAAAAAACTGATGGACCTCCAGGAAAAACTGATACAGCCGACATCTTGTTGGCAGTAGCCTAACCAGTCCGGTTGAGTTTGAAATCTGTGGGTCTGATAAGATAAGGGTGACAGGTAGTTCGACAAGACACTGTCATGTCACCAGGACTAGCGACTGGTCTAAGAATAACTCTGTAACCAGTTTCCTCAGGCAGCAACTGGTTGGTCTAAGATGGCCATTTGGACCCTTAAAAGGCTTCTGCTGGTCTGTTAGCCGGTCCTGTGAACCTGCCCAGTACCCGGGCCTAACAAGTTATAGGTTAAGCAATGTTCTGTAATGGTTCCTGGTGGCTCTATAGTTCTGCAAAAACTCATTTGAGATGGCAGAACTGGGCGACTGCATCTCAGCAGGGGTAGGCTTATATGACAAAACTTCCTTCTTCCTGTCCATAATGGTGGAATCAGAACGTTTTCGCTGTAACGAACGCCTCTCAATGATCGGTAAGTCACTTAAACTGGTAAACCCGGTAAGCTGGTGTTTCTCTGTAACCAAAAATTCAGACATCCACTGTCTGTATCATTATCTGATCACTTTGAAGATCTGCCAGCCCGGTAGCCTGGTGTTCCAGTTTCAATCAAGTTACTTCACCAGTATTTCTCTGTCTATAAGCCAGACCAGTAGACTCTGTAACTGGCTTGGTATGAAGCCACTGGTTCATGGAGGTAGTGTAAGCCGGAACCCGGTCGGTAGGTTCTGTAACCGGCTGGTTGAGGTAATTCACTGAAGAACTTCCTGTCTATCTGACTGTCACCAGCAATTCTCTGCAACTGGTGGCCCTGTTGTCCTCACTGGATCTGTTGACTGAAGTTGCCTTCCACCCATAATGGAGTTCCCTGTAACCAGTGAGGCTGGTGTCAGCACTGGAATGGTGGGACCAGCAGATTTCTCCGTCATTGGTAAATTTCCTGTAACCGGTAAACTCTGCAACCGGTGAGCCTGCTGTCAGCACTGAAATGGTGATACCCGCAGATTTCTCTGTAACTGGTAACTTCCCTGTAACCAGTAAACTCTGCAACCGGTGAGCCTGCTGTCAGCACTGGAATGGTGGGACCAGCAGATCTCTCTGTAACCGGTAAACTCTGTAACCAGTAGGCCTGCTGTCAGCACTGGAAAAGTGGGACCAGCAGATCTCTCAGTAACCGGTAAATTCCCTGTAACCAGCAAACTCTGTAACCGGTGAGCCTGCTGTCAGCACTGGAATGGTGGAGCAGATTTCTCTATAACCGGCAGATTCTTTGTAACCAGATTAGTCTGTCTAATCAACCTGTATTTCTGCCTGCAAACCAGTCTGGTGGGCTCTGTAACCAGCTAAGGGGAAAGCACACTGGTCAATGAAGACTGTATTAGGCTCTGTCAGCGGCATGGTAGCTGGAGCAACTGCTATAACGGGTTCCCAGTAGGTCCATCCTCTGTAACCGGTTCAGTAGATCTTACTCTCGACCTGCCCCAGTACCCGTACCAAGGTATGGTCAAAGGGGGGGGGGGGGGGGGGCGGCAGAGGGCTAGCTGGAGACCACAGGAAGAGCACCCACCAGGAGTCTGAACAGAACTGGTACCTGTTCAGTAGATCTTCTTACTCTCGACCTGCCCCAGTACCCATACCAAGGTAGGGTCAAAGGGGGGGGGGGGGGAGAGGGCTAGCTGGAGACCACAGGAACAGCACCATCACATTTTGCTAGCTAGCAGGGGACCCCAGCGGTAGTCTGAACAGACTGGTACCGGCAAAACTCATCACTAGGGGTCCCCACCGGTAGTCTGAACAGAACTGGTACCGGTAAAACTTGTCACTTCTTGTCAGCTGAACCAGTCACGCTTGGGGATCTGCTTGCCGGTAGTTGTGTTGAGAATCTGTGAAGTCACATGACCGGCACCGGCAAAAAATTCACAGATTTCTGTTACCACTTGTCATCTAATTTCTACAGGCCAACAGATGAGTTGATTGAATATCTTCTTGCCAGTTAAAAAGGGTGTGGAGTAATAAATGGTCGTCTACTTCTAAGAAGACTTCTGCTGAAAACACGATTCCTCCATTGTTGAATGCATATCACGTGACCAGGTCGTGTCACGTGACAAGCATAAGCTGAAAATGATGACGTCAGATGATGCATTCTTCTTTCCTTCAAATATCTTCTCGTCGACATACACTCAGTGTTACTAGACGAAGTAGAATTAAATGGAGGGTGAATAGTGGAAAAAACACGCTTCTGAACAGCAGAAAGAATGCTGCAGGGACGACAGACGAGCTCTCACCCACGACTTCATCTCCACGACAAGTACACAGAAATTCTTCAAAACTGGCTATAAAAAGCTGGATACTGCCTCGTTTACGTCCTGGAGAGGCCATGAGATGTAAGAAACACAATATAAATATTTTCAGATGAAAATAAGCTTTAAATTCGTAGAATAAATCGCGTTTTCTTCAAAACGGGTCTGCACACCACACGCGCCAAATGACAAAGATGAACTAACGTCACTCTGTCTAGACAGGAAGCAAGTATGATGCGCCACCTAGCAAATGCACACTACTGACCGGCCCTGCCAGTATTATATACAGGACGTCTTTTTCTGGCGTTTGGCGGGACCGGTCGAGCCGACCGGTAAAGCAATTGTCCATTGGATGTATTAACGCAATAAAATTGTCTCCAGTACACACAAACCTTGGTAGCTCTCTGTTGAGAACTAAGTTGGCAGGTGAACAAGGAGAAGTCAGAATTGGATCCAAAAGAGGGCAAGGTCCGGTCCGGTGTGCCCGGTCCGGCAATTCACGTTCCTCATAGGCCTAATCACAGCTACAGAAAAGCAAGTCAACCTTGGTCGACTTCATATGAGGGTCCCAGAATCACTAGAAAAGGTGCAACCAGTTCCCAGATCGCTTTACCTCACTTAAAATGGTGGCTGGAGAAAAGCAATATGCTACCAGGTCAACCATTACACCCACTAAAACATGCTCTGCAGATATTTACAGACGCATCAAAAGATGGGTGGGGCGTTCACTAAAAGAAACGCACTGCAAGGGGAACCTGGTCCCTTCCAGAAAGCAAGTTGCATATAAGCCATTTGGAACTAAAGACGGTCTTTCTGGCCCTAAAAGAGTTACAAGACCTCTGTTCAAACAACATAGTCCTGGAGGCCACAGACAGCACAACAGTGGTTGCCTATATCAACAAAGAGGAGGAATGAAGTCAGGCCCTCTCAATGCCCTTCTGTGGAGAATCCTGACATGGTGTACCAAGATACAGGTAACCCTCAAAGCTCGACACATACAAGGGTGGCTGAATGTGATAGCAGACAAGCTATCGAGACTAGGTCCAACCATTCAAACAGAATGGTCCCTTATCCCAGAGGTATTACAAACCATATGTTCCCAGTGGCACAGGCCCCAAGTGGACCCGTTTGCCACCAGGTTCAACAGCAAACTTCCACAGTTTGTCTCACCAGTTCCAGACCCCCAGGCATTGGCAATGGATGCACTCAGTCTGTCCTGGGAGGATCTGGACCCATATGCCTTCCAACCAGCAACCCTCTTGTTCAAAGTGTCAGAGAAGTTGCAGGACTACAAATGCAACAGAATAATTCTGATTGCACCGGGTTGGCCTAACATGCCTTGTCTCTGGGACCTAGTGGCCATGTCCAATCAGATCCCACTGTGTCTGCACAATCTGTCCAATCTGGTAACTCTGCCATTCAGCAAGACCCTGCACAGGAACCTGTCAACCCTGAATCTTCATGCCTGGCTCCTAGAGCCACCGTGATCAAGGAGTAGGGATTCTCTGAGGCAGTGGCAGCACGAATTGAGGCTCCTCAAAGAGGATCAAGCAGATCCATCTATGAGGCAAAGTGGGCCATTTTTACAAAGTTGTGCCTCAATAATCAGATGGGCTTCAGGTCACCACCTCTGAAAACCACAGCTGACTTCCTCCTGTACTTGTTTCAGGAGAAAGTTGTACCCAGGTACCATTGATGGTTACAGATCAGCCATTGCTGATAACTTGGGCAACTCCCCCATAAATGTCAGCAAAGATGAGAATCTCACCCGTCTCCTGAATAGTTTCCGTAGATAGACCCAAAGACAGGAGGGGTATCCCCTCCTGGAATCTTTCCCTGGTTCTACACCAGCTGAAAAAAGGCTCCCTTTGACCCCTTAAAAGAGGCCTCACTAAAACACTTGGCATTCAAGACTGTTTCTCTGTTGCCCCTGGGTTCTGGTAAACGAAAGGAGTGAGATCCATGCTTGGTTACATAAGAATATCAGACACCAGTCAGATTGGTCTAAGGTGTCTTTGTACCCCTCACATAGCTTTCTGTCCTAGAACCACCTAGCTAATGTGAGCCCAGATAGTGTGGCCCCAGTGGTTATAACAGCTCTGGCCCCCACTCTGGATAAGTCACTTAAGGGTGACAGGTCCCTATGTCCAGTCAGAGCCCTGTGCTATTATTTGGACAGGACCTCAGATCTTAGGCAGAACAAGGTGTTAGTCTTTGTCTCCTTCAAGAAAGGTTTTGATAAGGACACCTCACCTGCTACCATCTCCTTACGGATCAAGCAAACTGTGATCCTATGTTATGAGCTCTCTGATCAGGACTCCCGCACACTACATCAGGTTAAAGCCTATGATGTCAGGGCCTTTGCTGACTCTAAGGCCTTCCAGTCTGGGATCTCCTTGGAGCAAATTTTGTCAGTCTGCCACTGGAAGTCACATATCACCTTCACACAGTTCTATTTGAAGGATGTCACTTGGACTGATACAGAGCTTTTTCATTTGGGGCCAGTGGTGGCTGCTCAGCAGGTCCACCCCCAAACCCCAAAATTTGGAGATCTGCAGATATGTAAATATGTATATATGTACATATGGTGTATATTTTGTATATAATATTTAAGTATGGAAAAGAAAACAAAACAAATGTGACTTGCTTCCTTTGGGAAGTTTATTTCTTATTGGACTAAACTCAGAGCTAAACTAAAAAGAGCAGGTCTGAGAAAAAGGGGGGAACAACCGTAGACTTCTGGGTAACCAGTTAGTGGTAGCTGACCATGACCTTACAGGGTTCTCTGACCCTAGGTCAAACCGGGCCTTCTCAGCTTTGTTCTGTTTATGAGTTTACTTGAGTTCCTAGTACCTTACCAAGCGGTAGTTATTCAGCAATTGTCCATTGGATAGGATGTATTAAAGCAATAAAATTACAAATTTAATAAGTAAATTAAATTTGTATAAGTTAATACCCTATCCAATTTACAGGCAAGGCCCACCCATGCGGCCCCGCTATGAGCTTACTAGGGTTCTTAATAGGACTAGACACAAAAAGATGATGTCACAATGTCTAGACAGGAAGGAAGTATGATGCGCCACCTAGAGAATGTATACTCCCTGACTGGTCCTGCTGGTAGTATATACAGGATGTCTTATCTGGTGTTTGGCAGGACCGGTCGCGCTGACTGGTAAAACAATTGTCCAATGGATAGGGTATTCACTTATTAAATTTGCAAATTTTTAAAGTAAACAGATCAATTTAAAAAGAAGGTACACACAGTGGCCATATTATTAAATGTCATTTTAAGCATTGAATGAATATCCATATTTTTACAACTGCTTTAAAGAGTCATAAATCTTTAAAATATAAACATTGAAAGACACATCAACATTGTTTTCACAAGTAATTTTAAGGATATGTGTTCTATGGTATTTTGCAGAACACGTAACCATTGAAAAAATCTGTTCAGTGTCTATTTTGCACAACACTTAAACAGCAAACTTATGGATATGTATTTCTCTGAATATATGTTGATGTACCCCGTAAAACCCGTCCACTTACTGTTAATACATGGATCAGAAAGGAAATAAGTATTGAAGTTGAAGACGTTCAAACCACTCCAAAACATAAAATGAAATACTTTACATAAATATGGTAAATATTCGAAGTGGGGAAAGATGACATGCAGCCATTTTTAAGACTGGTCTTAAATATTTAAGACAACCCTCATCCAGTCTTAGGTTTATGATGAAAGATAAGACTAAGATAAGACCAAAAGCTTTTGTACATTGCTCTAAGACTAAAACAAAAGTCGTAACAAGTTTTTGTTGCATGAGAAGTGTTAGATTTAAGACAATGATTAAGATAAGACCTTTCGTGAATACAGCCCCGATCCATTTCTTTTAATTTTTAAATGATAATGACACTGTAAATTTGTAGAATTGTATCATTCTGGTACACAAGATACACATAAATGAAATATTTTAAAATAAAGTGCTTTCTATACAAAACCTTTGTAACTTTGGTCCAATTTTACATAAATGGGTTAGTATTTTATATATCCAACCAGAGGCGGTTATAAAACCCAATCGTTGGTTTTCTGAAAGTTTTATTGGGGTATTTAGCAAAGATGCCCTTTACCAGCTCTGCATTTTGTTTTTGCGTTAGAGATTCTGTCTAAAATTCTGAGAGATGGTAACTCTATAAAACGGATTCAAGTTAAACAGTATTCTTCCACAAAAACATTGAAAATCTTTCAATATGCGGATGGTTCAGTAATAATATTGGAACATACTGGCCGGATAGCCCCTTTATTAAATAAAATACAACAGTTTGGCTAGTTAGCTGGATTAAAATTAAACTTAGAGAAAAAAACCCATAAAAACATAAAAAAAGTTTAGGAATCTATGTTGAACATGACAAGGAATATTGCATTAAAAAGAACTGGAATGATAAAATAAATAAGTAGAAAAGTATGCTAAAATATAGAGAGAAATATCTTTCACACTTTTAGGTAACATATTGATTATTAAAGCTTTGCCGCTTCCTCCTGTCTCATTTGTAGCATTTAATTGCTATACACCAGATTGGATTGCTAAAACTGTCAATAAAATATTTTCAAAGTCTTTAGAAGGTAAAATTAAAAGAGAGACAACAACAGATCATATTGATCAAGGTTGGCTTAATATGATTGATGTAGGTTCTTATTGGCATGCATTAAAAGCCTCTTGGGTTAAACGTCTGTGTAACGCAAGCAGCACTTTGGCTTTTAATTCCAACCTGTATTTTATGAACCCTGCATGTTCTGGAAGTAATTGATCTACTTTATGAACCGGACATAAACAAATATCAATGTTTGTGGTCCAGTACTGTATTTTTTAAAGTACTGGTCAGCAGCAACAATAAAAACTGTGTGTCTGGGTATAGCTTTTCAAAAGGAATTATATCAAATCTAAACATGTATGTCAGTACATATAAGTTATGTAATTTTAGAAATGTAGTTACAGGGGCGTATCCAGCCTTTAAGTAAGGTGGGGGTTCACATTAAGTAAGGTGGGGGTTCACATTGAGTAAGGTGGGGGTTCACATCAGACATATTATAACTAAGGGGGTTGGGAGGCATGCCCCCCGGAACCCTCTGACCCCCCCCCCCCCCGATCCGCTAGTGAGTTAACCTGGTCGAAATTTTAATTTTACATTGTGTTTCAAATATACAATACTATGAAACTGGTAAATAATATAATTTTAATGCATGAGAATAAATATAACTTAAACCTTAATGTAATTGTCCCATGTAGCTAGCATTGCTATTTCTTCTTCTTCTTCTTTTTTTTTTTTTTGAAAAAGAAGACTATATATTAATAGAACTGGAAACACTGTCTCTCTCTCTTGCTGTCCTAAATCTGGTGATTATTAGGTAAATTAATTTTGGTATATAACATAAACACTGTATTTTGTCCCTTTTTTCAAAGGCGCAAAATGCATAAAAAGGTTGAGGGGAAAAATCTCTTAAGTCGTAAGAGCATAGGCAACTGAGTACAGCATGTTCAAAGTTGGTTCAAAGTCAAAATCATGCAGTAAAGGAGCATTATGAGGTGACAAATAAATTCACAATAACGAAATAATATCAGTTTTGTAACTGTGATTAACCATGGAAAAGTTAAGGACATTGGGATGTGAACATCTACGTCAATTAACATTTACTTTATGGAATTGCTGAATGAATTTACAAAGCTCTGTTTAAATACAGATGTTTGCATTTTTAGCATAATTTTCTGATATTTTGTAGTTGGAGCCACAACATTGGAAGTATCCCAATCTCCATGGTCCACTGTAAAAGAAGGAACAACAGCAACATTTAAATGTTCAAGTGACGAGGCAAATCCTCCACCTGAAATCATATGGACTGAAGGAAATGGAACAGATGAGGCGAAACCTGGCAGATTCCATGCTTTAATAGCAGAAAGTACATTGAATATCACAGTACACAGGACTATGAACCAAAAGGAAATTTGCTGTGTTATTGAAGCAAATGAGACAACAGGTCAAACAAGATTGGAGCAGAAAGTGACCCTGAGTGTGAAATGTAAGTCATGTCTTTCTCTTTGGTGAAATCTTATTTTTGACTTTTTACCCCACAGCCTTTCAGGGCAACTATGGTATTGTTTTCATCCATGGTATCTTGATGGTTGGGTAGATGGGCAGGCTGTATCTCAGAAGCTGTAAGGTATAGGACGTGGATACTTGCTAGGAACATTGGTAAGGGGATGTGCAGCGTTATGGTGTGACCTTGATTTGACCTTTAACCTTGCCGTAGTGACCTTAAGTTTTAAAATCTTGTCCAGGCTATATCTCAGAAACCATAAGGTGTAGAAAGTTGACACTTGATAGTGACACAGGTTTATGGATACAGGTATGCAACATCATGGCATGACCTTGATATGACTCTTGACCTTGACTGTAGTGGCCTTGACCTTTAAAATCTTGTTCGGACTATATCTCAGAATTTGTATAGTTTAAATCTGTATGGTTTTATTTGGTATGGACATTGGTTAAGATGTGTAGGTATGCAATGTCAAGGTGTGACCATAACGTGAGCTTCGTTTGTGCTTATGTGTATGTATCTTTTACAATAAACCGTCACATTATCTGTTGTTTTGACTGTTGCATGACAATAAAAGCCAACATGATAACAACAGGGCCCTCTATTGTTGCTTAAACCATTTTGTTGATTTGTTCACATATATTCTAAATGAAAAGTTACCTTGTTGAGACAATTATTCATAAATGGTATGCGTGGACTGTCATAGTGCATGCTGTTAACTTCAGTTGAGGCTACAACAACAGATATGACAAAGTTTCCCCGACAAGCTGTTCAAGAAGTTTATCAAGTCGAGTATGTATGTAAGACAGACTCTGCCTATCCTGAGCCTCCTGTTGTACTCTGGCATTTGGATGATGTACCTGTGGATGTATATCATGAAAACACTGTAGAAAATAAAGCATCACGTGGACAATACTATGGACAGAAGACTCAGAGTACACTGAGATTTAGAGCAGGGAAAGACATGAACAAGAAAAAAGTCAAATGTGTCCTTGGAAATGATCAAACAAAATTCAGTGAACAAAATCTGACTGTGCTATGTAAGTATTTACTGGTTTATGTTTATCAGATGACATAGTTAAGTTTCTCGCCTTTTACTTCTTCCTATAACTATATACTTCTACACCTATTAACAAAGATGTTGATATGGAAACATTAGAGGTATTTAACCAGCACCCTTGCTATGGTTTCTTGTACAAAATGAACCTTATCTGGCTTTCTCTGCTGGAAACTGATTTAACTCTGTTGTTGTGAATACATTGGGCTCTCATGATGTTATCACTTCAGAGTTCTTCTTTATAATTCATAAAGTTTTCTGTTTTGTGATACCAGTTAGACCTGGTGGCATATACATGGACACAAAGGGGGCAGTGACGGAAAACACAATACAGTCAGTGGAATGCAGCACAAGCAGTGCCAATCCTGTCAGTTCAGTGGGCATGGAGTTGTTTATTGATGAGATCAATCAAAAAGGCATTCTGGCTGAAGTCACTGAAACACCTAGTTTATACCATGCTATGGCCAAATCCTTTGTGTTCAATTTTACTACTGACAGATCTCAGAATGGGAAGAGTGTAAAGTGTCATCTGCTGTGGGATGGAACATATACTAGAAGAAATTTAAAAATCAATTTGAACATTACATGTGAGTGAAACAGTTTCTGGTCGACAGACAAGGACTTGTCTTTTGCTGTCTGAATAGTGTCATAAAATACTCTTTGAATACAGATAGAATAGGAGAGATAGTTTGTTTATTGTAGTGACATGTACATGCAAGTATAAATACAAATTTCATTATTACAAATGGTGTTGGGGCCACGGTGGCAGAGTGGTAACACTCTCGCCTCCCACTTCTGATGCCAGGTTTCGTTTCCCGGCACGGCCTCAAGTGGGAAAGCTGGTAGTTACTTGCCATTGGTCAGCAGTTTACAGTACAGAACCCTAACGAACTGTATGTACTGGTTTCCTCTGCCCTTCCAACTACCCGTCGTGATATGACCTGTAGAGTGTTGAAAGCGACGAAAAACCCCAAATAAATAAATAAAATAAAATACAGATGGAGTTGTACTCAGCCCTACATGGGCTTATATGTCACCTATATCAATTGTAGGTGTGAAGACCTATACATTGTCTAAAAGACAATATCATTTGCAAACTCATAACATTTATCTCTTTTTTATTAAACTTGGAATATGGTTAGCAACTAAGCATTATCAATTATATAAAATACTCTTTCTCCTTTCCCATGAAAAACATATATATTTTGCTAGATTTTTTTCACACATCTTGTTAGTAAATCTAAATTTCTCATTTTGTTAAACTCAGTGTCATAAAATATTCTTTGAATACAACAATTAGGCAGTTTTGTCCCAAATATCCTGAAAAATTTTGTGATACAGGTTCAAGATCCCTGATTTAGGCAGACACAGTAAATAGACTTAAACCTTGGACTAATTACTCTCAAGTTTTAAAATGATTACTTGGATCATTATGTTAAAAGTGGTTTGTTTGTAAAATATTTCTCATTTATTCATATTTGAAAAATCAACGTGTTTCTTAGATTTATTACATTTAAAGATTCATGAAAAATGTGAAAATGTCTACAAAAATTAGCAATAAATTCATGATCAGTAGATATAATTTCAAATGATTTGTGAATTTGTTATGATACAATTGCAGTCAGGCTTTTTCCTCTTGTACGAAAAGCAAAAATTCAATATAATAAGTGAAATTATAATATTTAACAGACAAAAAAAAACACCCAAATCTGATCTTTTCTAATGTCGCTATGCACTGTGAAACTTTTGCAAAAATATGACTCAGGAATACAGAATACTTTTACATTGGTAAAAATTCTTGAAAAAGCAACCCACTTCATGAAGCAGCCTACTTCATGTACTTTGACACATTGCTCGTCTTCAGTTTCTACATATTAGTACTTTTTGTCTAGATCCACCTGAAGTTAGTATTGATGGTACAACTTCACCTGCTGTGGAATACACAACAAGAAATTTATCCTGCAGGACAAATGGTGGTAACCCATCAGATCCAGGCAGCTACACCTATGAGTGGATGTACAGGCCTACTTATGGTGCTTTGATTGCATATATCCCTGTCCTGTCCGGTAAGTTTTAAAAGACTTCAGCAGCTGCATGCATCGATGATAGCGGTACAATACTGAAGTTATAGACCTAAATAAAATTTACCTCCTAAAATTAATTATATATGCCATGGGCAAATTGAGATTTTGTACAGACATGTAAAATTAGTTTGTACGTGTTGCAATTTATTCAAGCAGTTTGTAAAAGTTGTAATAAGAAGAAGATAGGCTGTACAAGAAGTCCATCACGAAATAAATTCAACTTGGGCAGCACTGGTGCAGTAATAGGTGCAGTGGGTTAGAACTCTAGTAAGAAATCTAAAATTCACATCATACCTGAAAGTCACCATATGTGGAACTACTAATAAAATAAATGAATTGAGATATAAGGTGTAGAATGTATAGTAAATTAAGCACTGTTGTAGCAACAGGCCCATTCGGTGAGAATTCTACTAAGCAATCTAAAATTGGCCACACATCTGAAATTCACAGCATGTGGAAATACCAACTTTAAAGACAAAGCATCAGTTTTAGGGCGTATGATTAAGTGAGATGTTAACTATATTAGACAAACTGCTTAATGGTATAAGAAAAGGTTCAATAATGTAGTTTGATTTTATGTAATCATGACATATGTTTCCATAATCTCTTTGTCGCAGTAGTTATTCTTGAGCATTATTGCATCCACTTTTAGGAAACTCTGTGATCAAAATTGGCAAAACATTACAGCTAAAAGATCTTAGTTATGAAGATATGGCAGGTACTTACAAGTGTACTGTGACAAGTATTGGAGGACAGAGCAGTGGAAGTGGTACTCTGGACGTTTACTGTAAGTATTATAATTCATATAAGCAGCGCCTTAGAAAGCACAAACCTTCACAGCCAGTAGTGCTAAAAGCAAGCAAAAACTAGACCAAGGACGCATCTGTGGCCAGATGCTAGATGTATCCACCGGAAAGGCCAACTAACATAGTTTAGAAGATAAACAGCATTTTTCAATAATAAGCAAGCTGAAAGCACTTTTAAGTTTGGTTACCCTTATTTGACCTTGAAGCAGAGGCCCAAGGTCAACTCTGACCACATCAGAAGATTTGCAGCCCATGACTTCCTATAGGTTGGTTTACCATCCCAAACCTCTAGCACCAATAATAAGCGAGTTATAAGCACTTTTAAGTTTGCCTATCCTCGTTTGACCATGAAGGGGTGGCCCAAGGTCATATCCGACCACACCAGAAGATTCGCAGTACATGATTTCCTGCAGGTTAGTTTGAGGGGGCTCGGTGGTGTAGTGGTTAGAGTTCTCGCCTCCAACCTCTGAGGCCGCCGGTTCAAGTCTCTGGCCGGGCGCTTCATGTTGGAAAGTTGGTAGTTACTTGCCGATGCCCAGTGGTTTACAGTGCAGTATGCACTGGTTTCCTCCACCTGTAAACTACCCGTCGCAATATGACCCTGGCTGTTGAACACGACGTAAAACAACAAACAAATAAATAAAGCAGATTGGTTTGACATTCCAAACCTCTAGGACCAATAATAAGGGAGATATAAGCACTTTTCATGACTGAAAAGAAACGCCTGTGGCGGCCATCTTGTTTTTTTTTTCAAAATGAGGCCAAAAATATTTTCAGTCAAGATTTTGTAATGATGAACATATTCTGCGAATTTGAGATCTCTGCCTATAATTCCCTTTGTTCTAGAGGGCCAACAAAACTCCTTGCTGAAAGTCGAAAAACGCCCGTGGCGGCCATGGAAAGTTTTTATGGTTATGAATATAATCTGAAAATTTGAGAAGTATACCTATAATACCCTGGCCTCTAGAGGGGTAACGGAAAATCTCGACACACTGCAGCGTACTCATACGTAATCATAGCATCCACCGGATGCTATCTGGTGGATACAATAACCTGGCTACAGATGCTTCATTGGCCAAGTTTGTTCATGCTTGCAATTTTAAGAGGTTCTCACTGTGACCTTCATTGTTGTCATATCATTTCTATTTCTCTCACTTTAACTGATTTTCACTTGACGACCCCACTAGACACATTTCTTGTCTTTTAAATACTAAATACAGTATAGTCTTCTGCGCTCTCGGCTTATGGGTTGAGTAAGGACAAAATATTTGTGAAAAAAGAATTAAAAAAAATTAGATGCTTCATGTGGAGCATCTTTGAAGAGGGCCTACCCAAGGGTAGACCCCACCTTGTGTAAAAATATGATCCATCTTAGTGTATAATCAAAGAGTTATGTGCATGGACAAACAAACAGACCCTATTACTAAAGCTACATCGGTCTATTTTTCTTTAGACTGATTAATCTGTCTCTCAGCAAATATTTAAAAGATGGATGTATTGACGAGAGACAGATGGCATAAGTATGCAAATAACATAAACGTCCTGAAGGGCAACAAATGACACACATCCTGACATTAAACATGTACTATGTTACCACCTTGAGTATTAAAGATGTGCCCCGCATTAAAAGAAATAAACTTTTTGCATAGTTAATGGATATATTTACCAAAATTTATTTCACTTGCAAAATTTCATCATTGTTTATACAAACAGGAAGTGCAGAAAAAGTGTCTATATTACTGCAAACACAGAAAATTGTGTTCCTGCATCTAAATGCTTTCTATTGTTAATACATTCAAGTGGATATTTTAAAGTTTAAAGTAACAGTAATTTTTAGATATTTAAGTTTTTTATGTGGCGAGGAACTCTGTCCCAAAATGTCATCCATCAGTTTTGAAAAGGCATATTTTGGGACAGAAAAGTCGGTCTAATTTTCCTTAAACACAAATTTTCCCCCAGAAACACATATTCAGTCAACATTATAATACACACTAATAGTAGAATGTAGATTGTAGAACTAAAATAAATAACAAGTTTACTGCACTTGTGGTTCTTTTCTTCTCTCCACCAGCCATCTTACCACAGACACACTTCTTGGACTGATTTGTAAATATGAGCCCAGGGGGGCTGGATGAAACTATTCTATAAAAAACTTAAAACAAGTGCAGTAATATTAATAATTCTGTACAACAGAGAAAATTATAATGGGAAAAACATTATTAAAACATTATTTGAGTCATTTTCCGAATAGAGATAGTCATAATACTAAATTAATCGATATACTGAACAATGAGGGAGATATCTTGAAAAAAAAAACTTCTCTAAATCAGAAACTTGAAATGTTTTTGTAACTCTGCTGTAAGCTCTATGCTCAGAGCATGGGGTAAACAGCTTATACAAAAAATACATCTTTGAAGAAAGTTATAACATAGATGAAATAATGTTGAATGTATTTTACAACCAATAGTAAATAGATTCCCTTAAGAAAAACTAATTCAAAAGAAATGTATGAGGTTTTGATAAAATGTTTTACAAATCCACAACCGTCAGTTAATGTATGAATTGAAATATACCGGGTACCCCCTCACAGAAAAAAAAATCAACTGACAGTTGCAGGTTAAAGAACCTCAAGGACGTTGATAAATGGTCATCCTTAAGCCTCTATCTTCCAGTTAGGGGAATGTCAGTTACTTGTGAGTTGGGGCTGTACCTGTACAGTCAGATTGGTTAAATAGCGCTTTGAGTCCTGTAGTATATGGAGATATTGCGCTGAGTAAATACATAATAATAATAACTGGAAAGGCACATATATTTTCCTATGTAAAGTTTTTGCAGAACCACATGTGCCAAGTTTTTATTACAAAATATTCAACAGAATAATTAATTGCAATTGTAATCCTTACAAATGTAACATTAAGGAATTCCAATATAATTTTTTTGTCACAAATTCAAGTGCAGTATCACACCATATCTATGAGTGTACTGAATGTCAAGACTTCTGGAAAATTTTTTATATTGGCTAAACATACAAATTGGAAAATTTAATGGTTAAATTAAATTTTTATTAGTTAATATCTTACCTAGTGGACCAGTGCATTTGTCCGGCGCGCAGCCGGTCCCGCCAAACATTAGAGAAAAACGTCCTGAGCTGGGCTCTGACCGGGACCGGTAGTGTATTCCTCATTTGCCAGGTGTCGTGACTGCACCCAGCTCCCCTACTGCGCGTGCGCGCGCATGCGTACTTCCTCTTTTTGTGGCCTACCTAAGAATGTCCCCCTTTTTAGCTATTGCGGGGCAGGTAGGGTGGGACTCTTTTGGTCCACTAGGTAAGATATTAACTAATAAAAATTTAATTTAACCATTAAATTTTCCATTTTATTGCGTTAATATATCTTACCTAGTGGACCAGTGCAGAATAACTACCCAGTGGTTGGAGGGTAGCTATGGAAAAAAGGGGAGACAGAGACTCTAAGATCTACATATATACTCCGTAAATCCAGAGGGAATCACCCGGGAAGGGTTTCTAACTACCCTGGATAGGTACAGTCTCTTGCCCCCCCCCCCCCTGGTTTTGTAGCTGACGAGTCCACGAGGAAGTGAAGAAGGGGAATTGAAGATTAAGATGGTCCCCCATCTTCTTGCAACGCAAGACAGACTGCAGAGACCTGATGCAATTGTTGAGCCTGTTGGTCTGACATCTGGTAACAAAGGACGATGGTTTGTTTGATCCAGGAGGAAACGGTAGCAGGGACAATATCCTTCTGGAAACTCTTCCTAAAGGAAATAAAAACCAATTCTTTGCCAGAACGGAGATCTTTGGTTTTGTCCAAGTAATAACGTAGTGCCCGGACCAGGCACAGACTCCTATCCTCCTTGAGGGATCTGTCCAATGAAGGAGCCAAGGCTGGAATGATAACAGGGGCCACGCAGGCGGGACCCTCTTTAGCCAGGTGGTTCTTAGAGATGAAACTAGGAGAGGGCGATAAGGAAACATTCGACCAATCCTCTTGGTGCCTAATGTTCCTGTGAACCCAAGCATGAATTTCACTCCTCCGTTTCCCAGAGCCCAAGGCGAGAAGGAAGACAGTCTTAAAAGTAAGGTACTTCAGCGAAGCCTTCCTGAGAGGTTCAAAGGGAGGTTGTGTAAGTTGGTGAAGGACCAAAGACAAATTCCACGTAGGAATCCCACGCCTGCCTTTTGGTTTGTCCCTATGAAAACTGTCCAACAACCTGGACAAGTTTTCATCCTTGCTGATGTTAATTCTGGAGTTCCCCACTTTGTCGGCTATGGCAGTCCTATAGCCCTCTATGGTACTAGGTTGAAGATGTTTTTCCTGAAAAAGGGACAGGAGAAAATCCGCAATTTGCTCTATAGAGGGAGTTCTGAAGTCCACCTGATTTTTCTCACACCATCTGACAAAAACGGACCACTTTGATTCATAAATGGCTCTGGTAGAGCGTCTTTGAGGAGCCTCAATTCTTGTTGCCACTTCTGCCGAGAACCCGGCTTGCTGGATGGCAGAGGCTCTAGGAGCCAAGCATGAAGGTTCAGATTGGGAAGGTCCCGGTGAGGACACTGATTGAACGGCTGAGTTATCAAATTCGACACCTGAGGGAGCAGGAGGGGAATTTGAGCTGACATGTTGACCAGGTCCCAAAACCAAGGCATGTTGGGCCAGCCTGGTGCTATCAGAATGAGACGACGGAATCTGTGGTCCAAAAGTTTTGTTACCACCTGATGAAGAAGGGCCGTCGGTGGAAAAGCATAAGCGTCCAGGTCCTCCCAAGGGAGACTTAAGGCATCCACTTCCCATGCTGATTGGTCTGGGACCGGGGACACAAACCGGGGAAGTTTGTGATTGAACCGGGTGGCAAACAGGTCCACAGACGGGCGGTGCCAACGCCGGCATATTTGAGCAAACACCTCCGGGAGGAGGGACCATTCCGTTTGGATCACCTGATTGAGTCGGGACAGCTTGTCGGCTATGACGTTCAGGTGACCCGGAATATGCCTGGCCCTCAGGACAATCTGCCTTTGATTGCACCAAAGCATCAGTCTCCAAAGGAGGGCACAGAGTGAGCCTGATTTCATACCCCCTTCCTTGTTGATGTAAGAGACCACAGTGGTGTTGTCTGTACAAACAAGAACTATCTGGTTGCAACATAACCGCTCGAACCGTTTTGAGGCCAGCAGGACTGCCTTGAGCTCCAACAAATTTATGTGCAAGGCGCTTTCTGACTCTAACCAGACTCCTTTTGCCATGTAATCGCCTAAGTGAGCGCCCCAACCTTCGTTTGAGGCGTCTGTAAACAGTTGAAGGGCGTGTTGAAGAGTGTGTAAGGGTTGACCGGAGAGCACCTTGGCCGGGTCCAACCACCACCTTAGATGAACATGGAGAGATGAAGGAATTGGAATGACCTTTTCCAGAGATTCCGGGGCATGCCAATGCTTTTTCAGGTGTCATTGAATGGGCCTCATATGCAGTCGCCCCGATACTACTTGTTTTTCTGTTGCTGTCAGAAGGTCGATTAAAGACATGAACTGCCTGACTGTACAACATTCCAGTCCCAGGAGAAGGTTGAGTTTCTGAGATAGACTCCTCCACCTGTCCTGAGTTGGTTTGACTAACCCCTGAGATAGGTCGAAATGATAACCTACGAAATCGAAGGTTTGTTGGGGAACCAGCTCTGACTTGTCCATGTTGACTACCCAACCTAGAGAGCGGCAAAGGTCCAAAAGGATCTGCGTATGATGTAGGCAAATTTCCCGGCACGGGGCTCTCAGCAACCAATCGTCTAGGTATTGGTGGATCCGAATACCCCTCGATTGAGCCATGAGTTTTACCTCTTTGACCACCTTTGTGAACTCCAACGGAGCCGTCGACAGGCCAAAGGGAAGTGCTGTGAACTGAAAGGTCTGACCTTTTAAGTGGAACCTGAGATATTTTCGCGACCTGTGGTTTATGGGGATGTGAAAATAAGCGTCGCTGAAATCCAGCGAAGTGACCCACTCCCCCTGTTGCAGGGAGAGTCTGATGGTCTCTGGAGTTTCCATCTTGAACGTTGCCGGAGTAAGGTACAGGTTCAGTTGACTTAGGTCTAGAATGGGCCTCCATTTTTTGTTGGGTTTTGGAACCAGGAACAACCGGTTGTAGAAGCCCAGAGATGACTGAACTAACACTTTTTCTATAGCCTGTTTTTGACCTAGAGACTGTAAGGCTTCGTTCAGCTTTTTGTTTCTTAAAGGAGCTGATGAACCACTGACTATTACAGGATATCTTGCTAGAGGTGGTCTCTCCTTGAAGGGTAGTTGATACCCTTCCCTGAGGATGGAGACTACCCTTGGATTTGAACCCAGGGAGAGCCAAACCTGCCAAAACAGTTGCAGACGGCCTCCCACAGGTGGATCTTTGACAACACAAGGTACATTTATGACATTTGGGGCAAAAAGACATTGATTTACAGACAAAGCACTGTTCACAGATTTTATTTCTATTTTGGCATGAGAGGGTCTTACGTTTTTCTTTTGCAACGGCCCTGTTACAGAAACTGCAGGAAGAACAACAGACAAATTTACAGTCTTTTGAAAAGTCACTTTGTTGGTCTCTGACACTAGATTGAGATCCCCGGACTTTGATTTTAATTGAACTAGGGGACTCCACAAACATTGATTGTCATTTATATGGCTTACTACCACGGGCAGGCTTGGAGTAATATGTGGAGCTAGAGCCACCTCTACCACGATTCTTGCCTCTGCCTCTGCCTGAAAACTGTCGCCAAGGTTGCTGAGTCTGAGAAGACGAAAAACCAGATTGACGACTATCTTTCTTGTCGTAGGGTTGGTACCTGAACTGATGTTTCTTGGAGTGCTGGTATGTGCCCGAACCGGGACCAGGAGCACTCCTATTAGACTCATGCTTTTGTATGTCTTGCTCAGCCACCGCCAGAACATCATCCGGGAACAACCCGTAAGTAAAAAGGGGGGCATTGCGCAGCTTGTTCCAGGTGTCAGGTTTCAGTCCTGGTCTAACATATTCTAGGTAGGAGTCTCTCCTCAACAAAATGAAATTTGCCAGTTGGACAAACAAACTGTCTGCGAGGTGCTGAAAAGCAGTACCCAAAGCCACAGAGACGCTAGAATGGAAAGCTGATAAGTCTTTTAAGTCCTTGACGGCGTCTGTGACTTCCTTTGGGGCTTTCCCTTTAACAATAGTACTGTTCAGAAAAGAAATATGTTGGTTCATTTTGTCCTGGATCTCACTCACGCACCTGTTAAACCCTGCGGCATGGTTGGTTATCAAGGAGCCTTCCCTGGCACATTGCTCCCATCTTCTAAGGATTTCTTGAGAGATAGGTCTGGAAGCCGGACCTGAGGACGGGTAAGAGGAAATCTTGGCGATACGAGAGAACTGAGAGTTCAATCTAGCTTCGGACCCCGACCAGCCATAGATAGTCCTTCCGGGTCTTTGGTTGCCATCCTGTTTTATTCGGGATTGAGTATACCATTTAGCCTGGCTTTTAGGTGTCCTGATAAACTGGTCCTGTTTCAGACCTGCTGCTTCCTGAGCCCGGGAAGGGTAGCCCTCTGCAGCCCGCGTATTAAGTTTTTCCATTTTATAACACAGCCAGTCATCTGCTGGCAATTCTACTGACACTTTTCCTGTACGACGAGGGTGTTTACCCTTCCAAGGGTTGTCAGAGCGGTTATCCGTGTCACCTACAGCAGCTTCAAAATCTGGTATGTGAGACCAGCCAAGGAAAGACCGGACCGACTGGACCGTTTCCCTGTAGTTCATTTCTTCGTTTCTTTCAACTACCTCAGAATCTGAAAGTTCACCTTCTTCACCGGAGTCTTTATCTGACCGGTCCGGAAGGGGTTCCTCATCTGACAGAGCCGGATCCGGCTGAGTAAAACTGTCTGGAGCAAATGAAGTAGACCCACTGGAAGGTTGCGTACCGGTGATGACCGGTTGAGAAGAGGATCCAAGAGAAGTGACACTGGTAACAGTTTCCTCCGGTTGCTCAAGATCTTGCAAACCCGGACCGGGCACAACTGTCTTGAGAGGAGGAATAGGATCCGAAGCAATCTGACTTGAAGAACCGGCACTAGAAGCCGGTTTACCAGCTTTCTTGTGTTTAGACTTTCCCTTATGTTTTTTAACAGCAGGTGAAACCTCTAACCCCTGACCTGGAGGCCTCACCGGACCGGTGGCTCCGGGGTCAGGAGACGGGTTGATAAAAGGCGTGTCAGAAATGGGAGCTTGAATTGTAGATACAGGCATCTTGGGGGTTGAGAAGATATTAGTTCTTGAAAGGAGAGCCTCAAAGCGGGCAAACTTTTCTTCTAATTGATTGTTTAACAGTTCCAAGTCCTGACGGGAGACAAAATCTCCAACACTAGCTTGAGCAGCCGGTGAAGCACCGGTAAAAACCCGTTCCTGCGCATGCGCAGCGTCCGGGGCCATTTGAAAGTCAACCTGATCCTCTACGGGACCCACAACAGTTACTTTACTAGGGGAAACCAATGTTCCAGCTTTCTTATCTTTCCGGATCTGATATTGTGGGGTTGCCAACATACCCTTCTGAGAATCCGAAAAACTGTCACATAAATCACAACGCTGACCTTTGACACAAGGGTCATCTCCCATCTTTTTGTCCCTACAGCGGGCACATTTTTTGTGTAAGTCGAAAGCAGCCATAACATGGCCACAACTTCCACGCCTTTGTCCTGGTGATGCCATGATAAATATATTTCGCAAATATCCAAAACTTTCCTTGTAACACACTTGTAAACAACTAATATAATTCAAAGTTTATTCCACTGAAATTTATCGCTAACACACTATGGCGCCAAACAAAAAGAGGAAGTACGCATGCGCGCGCACGCGCAGTAGGGAAGCTGGGTGCAGTCACGACACCTGGCGAATGAGGAATACACTACCGGTCCCGGTCAGAGCCCAGCTCAGGACGTTTTTCTCTAATGTTTGGCGGGACCGGCTGCGCGCCGGACAAATGCACTGGTCCACTAGGTAAGATATATTAACGCAATAAAAGTCAAATTTCATTTTCCTCCCTGTGAAATTATCTTTGGTCTGTCTCTTACCGGTAACCCTCTCCTAGAGGTTTTACATATTGTTATAATTCTAGCCAAACGATTGATCAACCATAACATAAACTACATCAAGGAACTCAGACTTATTGAATATGAATATGCACTAAAGGAGAAATTAAAAGTAATGATTAAATTGAAAAAATGAAAATGCACCAGAAAATCTAAAAAGAAATAACACAAAACTATGTTTTTATGACATGTTGGATAAATCTTGAATAGTTTTTGTGTGATGTTTGTAAATCTTTTATACTGTATCTATACATGTTTTTTCTGATGGAAATAAAACATTAAAAAACACTATCAGACTAAACCAAACCACGAGCATAAACATAAAAATTCTAAAATGCAAATTACAATAGTATTTACAACAATAATAAGAGTGTTTATACTATAATCTTTTTCTATGTCAGTGTCGTAACCACTATCAGGACGGTCTAGGTGTATTGTTGAAAGAATTTTTAGGCTATCAACAGGACAGACACCTTCTATTTTACTCCCACTATCAGACGAAAAATGGATAAATTTTTATTTGTCTGAATTAAATTTAATGTGATATTCTGCACCAAAATCATCACACAACTTCATCATTTTCTTAAGTCAATGCAGTGTTGGCGCTTATAAAACAATATCATCTGTAAAACCAAAGACCCATGAAGTTGTTATCAGTTTGACATCCCAATAAAAATTTACTCATTATGTAAAGCAACCTGGCCATATAAACTGTAAAAATAATAAAGACAGTTCCCCTAGATTTACACCATCAGAAACCTTGACTGGTAAAGATATAGACTTTTCTCATTTCAATCTGATCTATTGATTGGTATGCATATGCTAGAGAATTATATATCATTCTATATAAGGTATAAGTGAAACTTTGAACTATACTGGACAAAATCCTTTGGATATATAAGGTTCTAGTTATACAGCTTGTACTAAATATAGTAACATTTTTGCTGTTCTTGTTTCAGATGCACCTAAATCAGAAAACACTCCCGAAGACATGACTGTGTTTGCTGACCTTGAATCTACTGCAATCCTAAATGTGAAATTCCGTATGAATCCTGTCAGTAACTACACAGTTTTTTGGTCCATGGGTGACTCGGTTCTTCAAGATACCAACATAAGAAATGCAGTGAAAGATGAACTTGTTCAGACCATTTGCTCTATCTCAAATGTTACAAAAGAACAGCTGGGAAGCTACACTGTTCTAGTCATCAACCAGGCTATTACAAGTGAACACAATGAAGCTACATTCAATGTGACACTGGCATCGAGAGGTGAGAAGCTTAAGACTGCGTCACTTTCTCCATGCAGTTATTTCCTGCAGGTGATACCTGTCTGACATATTTCATTCATTTGTTTAACATTTCAAAATGTTACAGTAAACAGAGATACATGCAAATCTAATAAAATATAAGCACTGTTAGATGTGATAAAAAAGGCAAACATTTTCATATAACAAAAACAAATTATAAACAAGGCCGAAAGGGCTTTCGGTCTACTATTGCGAGCCAACAAAGCCATCAGAGACAACAGCAGTACACTGAAGCGGTCACCCATCCCAGTACTAACATAGCCAATTGTTGCTAAACGTCAGTGGAGAGACAGATACTCATCACACTATTCCACAATCCATGAAAATCCGAAGAAAACAAGCCCTGAAAAAAAGATTCCTGGTACCGCATGCCTTGCCAGAACTAGCGCTTAAAAATACATGTGTGATTGTGCAGTTTGTTTACTCAGCAATACATACTAACACAGGGTATCCAGAGTACAAGTAAAAAATTTCTTTCTTTGCCTTGTTTGACATGGGAAAGATGGTCAAAAAAAAAACTAACCAATAATCTACAGACATAATCCGAGCATATTTCTTTCTATATTAAATTTTTGATAAACCCTGAATAAATTTGGAAATGTGAAACATGCGAAATGTCCCTATATTCTAAAAAACTTTCTTTGCCATTAAATTCCCATGGTCTCCCAACGTTCAGATTTAAACTATTCACTTGTTGACCTGGTCATATATGTCTGTCCCTTGATAATATTTCTTATGGATGTATGATCTGCACACTCAATGATATATGTATGATACATGTGTATTTATTCATTCATTTTTTTCACATTTTCAGGTTTTCTCTTTTTTATACCTGTAATCTAAAATTTCACTTATCCCATATAACAAAACGCAAAAATGCCTCTTTGGTGTTTTTTTCAGCTGCATGTTCTATATTTTCTTATGATTTAAGAGTTTGAAAGCTGTGTCTCAAAACACACTTTCAGGTGACCATAGTTCTTGATCTTTTGGCAGGTAGGTTTGAGTTTATTTTTACAACATATTGTGTAGGCCAAATTGTCATTGATGGAAAGCCGTGTATACTAGTTTGTCACGATTCACCGCTGAAAACTATAAGACATTGGCAAGCAACTACCAACTTTCTGACCTTCAAAGAGGGTAAATAAATGTCTTTTGTGGAAAAAAAAGTTTCTGACTTCAGACTAGGTTGGAATCCAAACCCACAAGAATAGAGAAGGGAAATCACGTGTTTAGCACCATACAGGAGTATCCCCAATGTGCTCAGATTTGCTTGTTTAGATTTGAATAAGATAATCAGGTTCAATGGACAGATTATATCACCATCATGATGGTCCTTGGGCAGATTTACATATGACCCAATCATTGATGCATGCCCAAAGCCAATAAATGTTGAAACAGCCCTCCAAAATATCTTATATTCTGTAACTTTCTGGTGTACTTTAGGTCCACCAGAAAAACCAAGGAATGTCGTTATTCTTGCAAAGTCCCACAATAGCATAACTGTTGGCTGGAAGGCAGGACTAACTGGTGGTTCTCAGCAGCGCTTTCAAGTCCTCTATCGAGAAATGGGCAAGGGGAATTACATGCAAAGCAAAGACAGTATCACTGGCCTAAAAACTGGGCAGAGCACAATTTACACCATGCATGGGTTAGAAGCACAGAAGAAATATGAAGTCACAGTTGTTGCCATAAACGAATTCAATGGCAGATCTGAATCTCTTTCTGCTACAGTTACAGTAACAACTGAAGGTAAGATGTCTTGGTATTGTTTTTTTTCAGTGTTTTATACATGGTTAGCATTTTTTATTATATTATTTGAAGTAGTCCACGAGGGAAGGATATATTAAAATATTATGTTGAATTCGTGTTTTTCTGGCAACAGGCAAATGTGCTATATATTTTTCTCTTTCGCGGGTTATTTATCTGCTACATTCTAACTTTAACCTTTTGAACTACAAACAAAGTTTACTATTTCCAAAATCACCATACATTTGATAATAGATGAAGACGTGATCTTTTAAAATTCTGTTAAAATGTGTAAGAGTTAAACTAACTTTTTAGTGCCATTAAGACTGAGTTTCGAGCTTGCATTCACAAAGTAGTATTCAGTTGACACAGATCTGAGAAAAGCATATTTTATGAACAAAAATACTAGTAAAATGAAACTTGAAGTATTTAAAAATGCAGGCATGTACACAAAATGCGTTTTACACTATCTGGTGCTTTGTTAAAATCAGTTGATATTGTTTTGTCAAATAAACTACTGCTACATGATTTTGGCCATTGTTTTCTTTCTACAGTTAGGGGGAATCTTAGATATTTAGCAAGGTAGCAAAATGTCACACGTGATACTGCTTAAATTTTTACAAATTTTTGAAAAACTTTGACAATTCCTTTTTACTAAAAACTTAAAATACTTCAGCACTGACACAGTTTCTCGAATTTCAAGATTGTATATTGTCCAAGTAGTTTATTTTACATTCAAAATGAGGATAATAATTGAGGTGTTTAGAGAAATGAACATCCAAGAAAATTGATTTGTAAAATTTAACATATCTTGAAGAGAGACAGACAAATTAAGACAAATTACGGAACAGTACAAAAGAGAACAATACAGTTTTAATTTTGACCCCAAAAGGGTAGTGGCTTAAATCCTACCTGTACACCAAGTCATACTCACCTTAGTCTTAACCATCCCCTGACGTTTTTTGTGGTGCTTGACCTCTTTTTGTCCCTGGACACTGAAATTGGTTGACTGTTGTGGTGCTCTTGCGCCTTAGAGTCCCCCTTTAGTTAAGCAGAGATTAAGCGCTATAAAATGCCGTTTAGAATTGGAATAACTCAAGATTACTGTCACTGAATGTACTAATGTTCAAATGTCAAGATCATTTTTGTCTACGATTGACGACACTATGTCAATCAGATAATTATTGTAGAGTAAGAAATGTAAAATTCGCCACATATCTGAAATTCGCCACATGTGAAAATACTAATAAAATCAATGAAGTGTGGTGAGATTTGTTGACTGTATAGTAAATTAAGCCTTTTTGAACTGAAAAATACCAATTTGAGACAAAAACATCATTTTCTTCATAAAATTAACTAAGGTTTTAGAGGTGGCGAATTTTAGATTCCTGGCGAATTTTAGATTTCTTACTCTAAGGGGTTGTTAATGATCATAATTATGAACATGAAGGAAAAAACCCATAACAGAAGCCCAGTACATGTTATCTGACAAAATATCCTCTACCTTCATTGATTGTGTTGCTTAAATGAAGAAATCATTTATATCTAGACATAAACCTTACTTTTTAAGTGAGGAATCCCTTCAAATTGTAGTGATAGGCATGTCCAACATTCACTCTATGTAGATATACATCCAAAACCAGGAAACAGAAGAACTTGCTCTCAATAGTGGAAGTTTTGAAAACAATTTCATCTGTCATGAATAGATTCACAAAATCAGATTAATAGCACTCCTTCAGAAGGAATCAGCTTTTGGGTGATCTAAAAATCGCAAGAGGTCACTGTGCAAAGTTTACATTGGGTATATGACAAAAATATCTCTCTGAGTACTTGGTTGATTTGTTCAAATAAAATACAACACAAACTAGTTTCATGGCAATGTCAACTTGTATAGTGCTCGGAGAAAGCTTTATTTTTGTTTCTGTTTTATTTTGGTGGTTCACTATGTATTTTATACAGATAATGGGAGACCAAACACAACAGTCATCATCATGGGTGTATTCCTGGGCATATTAGTGATCCTTATTATCAGTGGAGCTGTCTGGTACAAGAGAAGAAAATCTCAACAAGGTAGAGTAAGAAATCTAAAATTCGCCACATATCTGAAATTCGCCACATGTGAAAATACTAATAAAATAAATGAATTGTGGTGAGATTTGTTGACTCTATAGTAAATTAAGGCTTTTGAACTGAAAAATACCAATTTTTGGACAAAAACATCATTTTCTTCATAAAATTAACTAAGGTTTTAGAGGTGGCGAATTTTAGATTCCTGGCGAATTTTAGATTTCTTACTCTACATCATAAATTGTCGTTTTTCTATTTTCAAACATTCTGCAGTTTTTTTGGACATTTTCATGGAAAATCTGAACAGTCAGAACAGTAAATGTTTCATTGGTTCACTGGATAACAAAGCTAACAAATACTGTAGGTGCCTTAGAGTAATTTACAAAGACATTCAAATGAAAATACAGGTCTCTGTTAAGGCTACGTTTTATAGTCAGGGGAAAATAGAGGCAGATCTTAGTTCTCAAACTTTATTTATTCGCTTGAATAACCAACAACATATCTGCCTTAAAGTTCCCCTAGATCTGCCTACTTGAAGATTAACAAGATTGACAAGACTCCATCGGAGAAATTTATTTTTAGAAACCACAATTTCTTGTGAAAGTGTGATATTACATAACAAGGAAGGAATTTAATGTGCAAGATTAATGAATTGTGAAAAAAATGTTTTTACTGGCTTTCTAAGACCTTTGTAGTCAACAATACAGCAAATATAATTCACTGCATTCTAGATCAAGTTAAAAAAGTCAGTGTAGACGAATATGAAGGTCTTAATATGAATGATAGAGTGGAGACCAGCAATGTTGTAGTGGTCTACAATGATTTCCAAAGAAACTCTGAGGAACATGCAGGTATGTAAACTGTTCATATCATTTCTTTGACTCTGGTGGCTAGAGGACGTAGTTTCAATTATAAAGATAGTCATTGCTTTCAAAACTTTTTACCTACTTCATTATGAAATAAAAACAAAATTCGACTTAATTGTTCGACTCAATGTTGGTATTTTGGCAATCTGACTTAATTGTTGATCTAAAATTCATACAAAGATTCAGTTCAATGGGTAATAATTTAGTCAAATTGTTTAGTTTCACAAATACAAGTGTGCAACAAACCTGCAAATGCACACATCATACTAATAGATTTGCAATTATGTACGGATCTCAGTTATAATTATTACAATGCATTATATGACTAATTCGAGTAGTTTTAGTGTACATATTATTATTGTTTGGTTTTTAATATTGATTTTCAGCTTTTAGTATAGCTCATATCACGACTGGTAGTTTTATGGGCAGAGGAAAGCAGAACATATAGTTGGTTCAGGTTCTGTTCTCTAAACAGCCGACCATCAGTAAACAGCTACCAACTTTGCCATATAGGGTCTGGGGTTTGAACTGCAGAGGTGGGAAGCGATTATATTACCACTGCATCACTGTGAACCCATTTGGTGTATATCTTAACCAAGCATAAAATGTCTAATAGTTGACTGGAAGGGACATAGAGGAATGTTGAAACAGATAAAATACATTCAGGGTGGAACAAAAGAATTCGAAGGTACAGTTACCTTGTTGTGATGCAATTGCAAGATCAGTGATGTTTTCTTACAGGTGAAGAAGAATATGATTACATTCCCGATAGGGGTGTGTCCCATGGGTCTGCTATTGATACAGGTGTGTTTACTTTGCTTATCCTGTAAAACATTTTCAATACAGATTGCTACACAGTAGTTTAAGATTTACTTTAAACTGAAATGTTAAACTTTGTTCTTATTTTATACACTTTCAGCTATTTCTCTTTGGAGGAGTAGCTTCAACACTTCTGAAAGAATATAGTGTTATTAATGCACATTGATAGTCTGTGAAATATTCAAAACTTCACCGTTTTTCTCTTAATTTTAACTGTCTCTTTTTATCTTGAATTTCTCTTTTGTCAATTTTGGTATTTCTTATTTCATCTCACAATTTATATTCAAAATCTACACTGAAAAGATATGGTACATATGATACATAGCCTTTCTTACAACAAGTACCAGATGACCTTTATAACATAATTACATAGTCTTTCTTACAACATCACACAGCTTCATTACTCAGGTGTACTAGTGTTAGAAACAAAACCTATTAGGAAAAAGGAGGTAGTAATGGCATTAAAATAAATACTTTCCAATCTGTTGGAACAAGCATGTAATCTTCGTCTACAAATGTAGTAATGATAGGCACCCCCCCCGCCCCCGGCAAAAAAAAAATAGTTGTCCAATCTCACTATTATCAAACATAAGGAAGGTATTAGTACAAGTAGTCTTTGAATATTTATGTCAATGTTGTATTGGTAACTGGTGGAATTCTAGTTTGCAAGCTTCTTAATTCTAAGATCAATCAACTTATTGTTATCTATTGATGAAATCGCAGCATTTGACTCTGTGTCTAGTTTACAAACTGAAAAGCAATGGAATTGGCTCACGCTTTTACAGATCACCTTTTTTGTTTCGTCTCCGAACTTAGATGAAATTTACCTGTGCATTAAGAATTTCCTTCTCTTGCTAAATAGCTAAAAGGACACATGTCCTTATGGCTTTTTCCCATATATATGCCCCTTTGTCTCCGGACTTTGATAACATTGACAACACTCCAATAGCTAAAAGGACACATGTCCTTTTGGCTTTTGCCCATACATATGTCCTTGTTGCATCAGACTTTCAGGAACTGTGGCACAAAGTGATCACTATTTGTCTGCTCACTGAAGTTAAGCGGCAATGGGCTATGTTACTACTTGGATGGGTAACCGTCTCAGTTCGACACCAGCTGTGGGATGTATCTAAGTTGGAATTTCTTTCTGTCACGAGACTTTCGTAAATTCTAGTGCACTACTCATGTCTCTGATGGCTTTGTGCTCATGCTAGGGGACCAAAACACCTTTTTGCCTTGTTCTTTATATATTTCAATGATATTGTAGATGATCTTGATTCTGACTGCTTTAGTATGCAAATGACACATCCTTGTGCGGACTGTGGCCACAAATTGATAATAACTTTACAATTCTTAATAAAGATCTTGATTGTCTAAACAAATGGGGACAAAAGTGGTTATTCAATTTTACTTCTGCAAAAAGCACACTTCAAAGAGTTGATTACCTTATCCATCTTGGTGTAACATTGAATTCACATATGACATGGGATAATCAAATACAGAATATGGATGGGTCTCTTAAGATAAGGAAGGTATTAGGATAAGTACTACTGTTAAGTACTGTTGTATGTTCAAAACTGCAACACTGGTTTACAAATTTTTTCATAGTGGTTCTCCTTCCTATTTTGAACCGTTCTTGTCTGTCAGCAGTTTTTTTAACAAATATTTGCTTCTTTTATTCACTCTTTTTTCCCATTACACTTGTAACAACCGGGGGGGGGGGGGCGAGAGTGGACAACCCCCCCATCGTTGTCTTACAAAAATGTCATATATGCAGTATGACTTGTGATAACTGAATACTGTCTTTAACATTGTTGTTAACAAAATATATCATAACTTACATGTGGAACAAACATTCTATGTGTATTATGCCCATTAAAGGGTATTAGTGTAAAAAATGGTGGTTTACTACATTATTGACAAAAAGGTATATGGAAGTCTTGACTCCAAGGTTAGGTTATAACTTTAACCGGATGATTCTACCTATTAATACCATCGAATACATGTTTCCAAATGTTTCACCTTTTTTCGAATTGGGTTGATTGTGAAATTATCAGGCTTAATGTTTCTTGTTCCAAATAAATTTTTTTTAAATTTCTTTTTGAAGGAAAAAGATATTAGTTTATATTTATTTTTTTCACACCAGAATATATATTTCCAAGTAATCATAAGTATCAGGTTTGAGGGCAACAATTTTGATCATTTAGTAATTAGCCATGTAGCTTCATTAAATTTGCTAGGACTAAATTTATTAATCCATTGTTGAACATTGTCCCACAGCTGTGTCACTTCTCTACATTTGCAAAATAAGTGCTCCAAGTTTTCATCATACATTCTGCAAAATGAACATGCACTATTCATATTTATTTTTAACTTTTTAAAATAGTCTCTGGTTCCTAAAATGCTGTTCAGTATATGATACTAAAACCAAATTACATTGTTTTCACGTACTGAATAGAAGCAAATCTTGTATATTTGTTTCCATCTTTCTTTAATCTGTATGTCCAAATTTTCTTTTTGAACAATATTTGTCCATTTTATTTCACAAGTTGGATTATCATTCTGAGCCTCTACATTATTGAGTACATGGCAGCAATCCCTACAACCACTTTTTGCTTTGAAGAGCACATCTAAATGAGAAGGATAAGTAGGCCTTTCTAGGATCAAATTACCTAAAGGTTTATACTTTGATGTGAATAGTTCAATTTTGGCTTTTATTGTATAATAATTCAGAATGTTTACATTTATATTAAATTTATTCTTTAAATATCTAATACTTATAGGCTTGCCATCTGTATTTATAATATAATTCACCAAATAAATACCTTTCTTGTACCAGTCAGGAAAAAATATTGTGTTTTTAGAGATTTGAGAATTGTACCAAATGAAATTTCTTAACAGTTCGCAGTCATTCTGTGCTTGTATTTTATTTAGTGTTTGCCAATCTCTTAATAGGGGGCCACGGTGGCAGAGTGGTAACACTCTCGCCTCCCACCTCTGAGGCCAGGGTTCGATTCCCAGCACGGCTTCAAGTGGGAAAGCTGGTAGTTGCTTGCCGTTGGTCGGCAGTTTACAGTACAGAACCCTAACGAACTGTGTGTACTAGTTTCCTCTGCCCTTCCAACTACCCGTTGTGATATGACCTGTACAGTGTTGAAAGTAACGTAAAACCCAAAATAAAAAAATAAAAAACCAATCTCTTAATACTTTGTGCCAAAATTGATTATGAATGATTAGAGACATTTTACTGTACCATTGATCTCCAAAAATTAAGATTTTGATTATATTTTCATACATTGCTGTCAGTAGTTTGTACCATTGTGAATTTGGTTGAGTAACTAGCTTTTTTGTCCAGCTTATTTTAAGTGCTTCATCAAAATTGTGAATGTTGATCATTTTCATACCTCCCTGCATATAATATAAAGAAATAGTGGATCTTCTTATTTTATCTGGCTTCTCATTCCATAAGAATTTGTACATGATGGTGTTCAGTGTTTTAAGAAATGTTTCTGACCTTAGTATAGTAGATAGTAGATGGACACACTGTGATATTAGGTTGTTCTTGATGACTGTAATCTTGCCCAAAGGTGTCAAGTATCTGTTGTTCCATGTCTTCACCAACTTTTTAATTTTTTTCTAAAGCCTTTGCATAATTGCACTCTGTTATTGTTCATAGATTTATTGAAAATTCTATGCCTAACAGAGTGAAGTTGGTACATCTCCATTCTAGGTCTGTGGTAATGTTTAATTTATCTTTGGAAATTTTTTTTTGCCCAATCCAGATTACTTTAGTCTTTTCTTTATTCATTTTAGACCTGATATATTTCCATATATTTCAAGAGTATTTAAAACCAACTGTAAAGAGTGCTGGCTACCATTCAGTATTAACGTGGTGTCATCCACAAACTGTGTTATTTTAAATTTGATAATTTTTATTTTTAATCCAATTATGTCTGGATTAATTTGGATAAATCTTGCTAGAATCTCAGCTCCAATAAGGAATAGATATGCTGAAATTGGATCACCTTGGCGGCAATCTCTGTTAATTTTTATTGGTTTTGACAAAAAAAACACACTGTACCATGTGTGCAGTTATTACGGTGTTAAAAAGGTTCACCCACTTTATAAAATTTTTACTATATCCAAAAAGTTTGAGAACACTGTACAGAAAGTTCCATGAAAGTGAATCAAATGCTTTCTCAAAATCTATTAACATAAGTAATCCTGTCATATTTTGATCTTCTGCTACATGCATAAGATCATAGATCAATCTGGTAGATTCACTTATGTACCTTCCCTTTATGAAACCAGTTTGACAGTCTGAAATGACATAATGTCTTAAGTCTTTCTGCTATGGTTCCGGATGCTAACTTATAAATTACACTCAACAAGGAGATAGGACTCCAATTTTTTATTAAAGAATGACCTTTTTTAGCTTTTGCTAGGCATGTTATTATACACTCCAAAGTGACACTGTCAGGCATCCCTTTAAAAATCCACAGTTTATTGCATTTATAATGAAGTATATTAATTGATGCCAAAATGCTTTGACAAATTTGACTGTTATGCCATCAATACCATGTGTGTTTGATTTCATTTTCTTGAAAACTTGTCCTACATCATCGACAGTTAAGGGTAAACCAATGTCTTCTTCTGGGACTCTTGTGCTTGCTTTGATACCTAAATTTTCAAAATTTATATTTTGCAGGGCATCGTCTTTATTTTTAAAAAGATTGGAATACTGTTGTGCCTGACCTAGTATGCCTTCCTGATCTGTTATTACTTCTCCATTATTTAATCTTACTTTTCTTATTGTTTTTTCAATAAAGTAATTCTTTTCAAGGTTTGAAAAGTGTTTTGATGGTTTCTCTCCATCTTGCAGCCATTGTAGCAGAGATCTTACTAACTGCCCTTTTAGCTTTTTGACCTTATACTTTCTAATTTAGCTCGTTTATCCAGTAGTAATGTGGAATTTACTGTGTAATTCAGATCTTGGGCTTCAAGAAATTCGATGTCAGACATTAACTGCTTTTCTAACTTTGAGGAGTTTTTCTTTTGGGTTGTGGCAAATTTAATGGTTTCTCCTCTTATTCGGAGTAATAGTGTTTCCAAGAATAAATCATGGTCTATTATCATCTCGAAATTGGTGAAGTTGTTCTTTAAAAAATTGAGATTGTACACAGGAATTGCATATTTGAGCTTTTCATCTTCTATAATTCCATTTACAAGATCGACATATTCAGGGCATTCTAGGAGATCATTATTGAATTTACAGAGGCCTTTGCCTTGTAAGAATTTATTTATTTTCATTTCTAGTTCAATCATGGAATGATCAGATCTATAGCTTGCTCTAATTTCGCAAGTGTTCATTATATCTAATATATTTGAAGAAGCAAGAAACAGGTCAAGTTTTGCCTGTTTGACAGGATTCCGTCTTCTCCATGTGAATCGTTTTGTATCGGGATGTAAATCTCTATAGATGTCGGACAAGTCATATTGTCTCATTAGATCAAAAATGGCTTGTCTAGCCCGCAGGTTGTTTACATGCCCGTAGTTAAAAGTATCAATCTTAGTTTCTAGAGTTATATTAAAGTCACCACATAAACTGTTGTAGTCTGCACATACATTTTCTAATAATTTAGAGATTTCTTAAAAAAAGAAGGGCTGTCATTGTTTGGTCCATATAGCATTATCAAATTTATTGTCATTGAGCTTAACTTCATAAGCAGATTAAGATTTGCCATTTTATCTTTGTTACATGAGAATATTTCATATGCAAAATTGTTATTCAAACACCTCATGAATTTGTTTTACCTCCATTTATGTAAATATTGTTATTCCACAGTTCTTTAACAGCCATTATATCATCTTCAATTAAATGTGTGTCTAGTAAACAGATGATGTTTGCATTTGTTTCCTTAAAGTATGAGAGCACATCTATTCATTTTTCAATATTCCTTAAACCTTGGCAGTTTGCGGACAACACCTTAATACCATTTCCAACACATGGCATAATTATTTTGGCCAGCACTCAAATTGTTGAACTTATGCTTTTTGTATGTTTGAAATGCAGTATAGCGGTCTATGTATAATGTCAGGTGACTTCCATATACCTTTGAGTATTTCATGTTATCTAATTTGTGAACTAATAAGGAAACAACAAGTGAAACATAACATATATACATTGTAACATACATTGGATAATATAGTATTGTAGATTTTGCCTATTGATAGAGAAGACTATAATAATCAACCTAGCGATACCTCATTGCAAGTTATGCTTTCCTCAGCGCTGGCCGATTTTGTTCATTTCCAAATCGACATTTTTATTTGTAATGGATTTGCATCTAGTTATTATTCAAATTAAAATTTACATATTATCATGAGATGAAAATTTTATGTTTACTTTATCAGTGAACCAATATTACCCCAATGTTGGTTATCACTATTCCATTACAAGGTAAATCACCTTAGTTTTCAAGTGATATGTAGTTTAGTCTATACCTCCTCTCGACATGACATATCATGACACTCATAACATTTATATTACAAATTAACATAACACAAATATACATAAAGTTCAAGCAGAACTTGTGAATGTTATATGTGGACAATATATTACCTGCAATGGTAGCTATCATTTTAACTTTGTATTTTAGTGTATTTCCTATCTCATATTGTGTCTTGACATACACACTACGTATGTTTCTGATTAACATAACATGAATGTGGATGCAGTTCATAGCATAACATATGAACACTTCTCAGGTTATTATTATTCCACTACAGGGTAAAGTACCTTAGTTTTCAAGTGATATGTAGTTTAGAAAATATGTCACAATAGCATGCCATGACACACATAATACATTTGCTATAGATCAACACAACATGAATATACATAATGTTCAAGCATAGCATGTGAATTTTATGAGTGCATAGAATATTACCCTAATGGTAGCAATCTTTACTGCATTGCAACTTTTCAGGTAACATATTCAGGTACATCCCATCTCATTATAACATACCGTGACACTCATAACAGTAGAATTAACTTTATCAGTCTGAAAATGTTACCCCAATAGCAGTTATTAATACTCCCTTGCAGGGTGATTTGCCTTATTTTTCAATTTCCCTTCTCATAATGTGTTATGGCATACATAATACTTATGTTATAGATTAGCATAGCATGAATGTACATACAGTTCAAGCTTAACATGTGAACACCTTTTAGGTTATCATTGTTCCATTTCAGGGTATATTTCCTTAGTTTTCAATATCCCATCTCATAACATGTCATGACATACATAAAACTATGGATTAGCATAGAACAAATGTGCATACCTTTCAAGCTTAACATGTGAACACTTTTCAGGTTATCATTGTTCCTTTACAGGGTAAATTTCCTTAGTTTTCAAGGAATATGTAGTTTAGTGTATATATCATCTCATAATAACATGTCATCACACACAAAATAGTTATGTTATATATTAACATAACACAGATATACATAACGTTCAAGCATAATGTGAATTTTTTGAGTGAACACACTATTACCCTAACGGTAGTGATCTTTACTGCATTACAACTTTTCAAGTGACATATAGATTTCGGTACATCCCATCTCATAATAATATACTGTGACACTCATAGCAATTACATTAGCATTTTGCTTTGTAATACTGTAATTGTACAACCTGTGCAATTGACTTATTAATGGGAAAATATTACCCAAATGATAGTTATCATTACTCTATTGCAGGGTAATTTGCCTTATTTATCAATATCCCATCCCTTAGCATTTCATGACATACATAATACTTATGTATATGTTATGACCCAGATGTGAAATTGTTCCAGTTTCCCAGTTTGACAGGAGCAAAGGTGATCCTCCAAACCTTATTGGGGTTGTTCTGAGAAGAAATCCCAATGGTTATAGAATTGGGACCAGAGCTGGCCTAATCAGAGGTACTTTAGCAAGGAATCAAATCAAGTTTGTGAAATTTTCTGGCCTTAAGGCAGAAGATGTACCATCAGAACACTACACAGTTCATGAACTGGTCCGAAAACTAAGTATATGTGGAGGCCAAGGATATGTCCGATGTCACTGCCGTACCAACTGCTTGACAAAAAGATGTTCATGTCTGAAGAAAGGTCTTCAATGCAACAGTGCCTGACACAGTCATAAATCTTGTGATAATGTGGACAAGTAAATAACACTTACAATAAGTATTGTAAAGAAACTACCAATGTGGCTTACTGTTAAAAGCTCTTAAAGTTATAAAAACCTATAGTTTAGTCCCACCTAGATGCTATCTCTAATTCCAAATAAATTCTTATGAAATGTAAATACATGTACAACTCTTAACAAATACTTAACTAATATTGTTAAAGAAAATGTTAAAGGAATTATAATAAAATGCACATCACCAGTATACATTAGGTAAAAGTACAACCTTTGATCCATTGATGTATTCCAATACTATGTTTCAATAAAAAAATTTTTCACTGTGAATGAGAGTAAAAATTTCGTACATTTAGTTGTCCATTTCATGAAATGGACAGTGGATTTTTTATCCATTTCACGAAATGGACAAATATTTTGTCCATTTCACGAAATGGACAGTTGGGTTGTCCATTTCATGAAATGGACAATTTACTTGTCCATTTCACGAAATGGACAATTTCACACCTGGGTCGTAACACATATACAACTGAAGCATAACCTTTTTCAGATTATCATTGTTCCGTTACTGTGTAATTTGCTTTAGTTTTCAAGTGATATGCAGTTTAGTATATATCTCATCACATTATAACATGTTGTGACACATATAATCCTTATCTTACAGATTAACATAACATGAATATCCAAACCGTTTAAGCATCACATGTGAATCTTATGAGTGAACAAAATATCACGCTAGTGATCTTAACTGCATTGTAGCTTTTCAGGTGACATGGGTTTCGGTACATCCGATCTTATAACATAACATACCGTGACACTCATAACAGTTATGTTAGCATATAGCCATGTAAGGCTGTAATCATACAACCTGTAGAATTAACTTTCTCAGTGGGGAAATATTACCCCAGTGGTAGATGTCATTACTCCATTGCAGGATAATTTGCTTTATTTTTCAAATGGCAGGTATATCCCATCTTTAATATCCTATCTTAACTCACAGAATATGATGCAACTATGTGATAGGATCTGAAATAAGGTGCCCACTTTTCATAATTTACCATTCTCTTTATGCAACACACTTTATTACATTCAAGTTGGTGCTGCAGTTAGGTACATGTAGTACATAACATGTCATGACTCATAGAATACTTATATTGATATATAGCTACATAACATTTTAAATAACGATGTACAACATATCTAGAACAGAATATGACTCATGGTAACATGTCGTGAGCAGGATATTACCCCATGGTACTGATCTGTACTCCATTGCCAGATAATGTGCAGTACTTTTCAAGTGACCTGGAGGTCCCCAATTTGCATTAGTATATAGCCACGTCACGCTTAAAGTAGGAAATGCACCATGTATATTTAACTTTATTACTGATCAAAATATTACCCCAATGGTAGTTATCATTACTCTATTGCAGGGCAATTTACTTTACTTTTCAAGTGTAATGCAGGGCAATTTACTTTGCCTTTCTAGTGTCATGTAATTTAGTGTGTATCACATTTCATAACTTGCCATGACATACTGAATACCTATACTGGTATATACTCAGGCCTTTTTCAATCAGAATGTACATATAGACCTCAATTTATCTCTATACAAAGTATTACCCCAATATAGTGTATATCACAATTCATAACTTGCCGTGACATATTGAATACTTATACCGGTATATAAGTCAGGCATTTTTAAACAGGAATCGACATGTAGACCTCAATTTATCTCTATACAAAGTATTACCTCAATGGCAGTTATCATTACTCCATTGCAGGGTGGTGTACCTTACTTTTCAAGTGACATGTAGGATAGTGTATATCATATTTAACCTTTCAAATTTTGACACTCATATTAGTATATATGGTAGTAGTATTTATAATGAAAGCCCCACTATCCGTAATATAACTGAGTATGTTTATTCTGAATTACAGAATACTGAAGGGTGAGCGTGTTTATTTTAATAGACCTTTAAGGGCTTTGTCAATTTTCTCACAGGAAAAGGTTAAGTACCACAGCTCCTTTGTCAGATAAGTGTAAACCGTCCTGATCAAAAAGCTCTTTTTTCAGGCATTTACTTTTGTCAAAAAAGGTTTGTATGAAGGGATGAAGAAGATTTTGTTTTGGCTGCCGAATTTTTTCAATATTTGGTTACAGCTTATCCTGATTAAGTGGTGCCTGCCATGGTCCCATGCTCTTGGGATAATTGCAGAGATGAGAATGACCGCTTCTTTGTTAATTTTGGTAATCAGGTCTAGTAGCTCTTGGTAGGTATCTCTGCAAGTATTTGTGCTTTTGATTGGTGGAGGGGATTTAAGGATGCACTCTTGGAATTGTATTCTTCTTTAGAATAATGACCCTTTAACATTATGAGATATAAACCCCATTCGTCTTTTTGGCTCAACCAGTTTGTCCCAACATGGAGAATGATTACCCTGTAGTTTATGATGGAGCTTGGACACTTCTTAATATATTCAATGGCTTTTTGTGGTGTACCACCTCTTCTGGTTATTACATTTGTATGGACCATTTGGAAGAATCCTTTTGTAAGGGAGTCTGCCAAGATCAGTGAGTTGTAATGGTGTGAGTTGTAATTTAAAAGTTGCATCTATGACATCCAGACATAAAGGGGTACAATTTGTTTGTGTTTAAAAGATAATATCTACAACATATCAGGATACTTGGACAGAGTATAACTCTTTATATGCAGTTTGTTAATGTAGTTTATGTAGTGCCTTCATTCCTATTTCTGTAATAATTTTGAATCTTTTAGATGCCAAATTTGGACCGACATGTTTTCTTGTAACTGCCAAGAAGGTATTCGTTAGCCCATATTCCTCGATTAGGTTTACCAACAGCCTTGACGCAGCCCACTCGCCTCCATCGTTGTTTCCCACAATTTTCATTCCTGAGGGGTAAGTTATGCTGTACGTATATATTAAGTAATCGCTTTTGGCTACTGTGGGGATTTGAAAAAGGCTATCTTTAGCCGATGCCGCTTCTGATATTGAATGCACTTGTACGGCATGTCCCTGGAATGTACTTCCATTAGTTTCTTTCAGCTCGGTGTGTTTTAGGGCTGATTGAGGTTTTGGGAGACTGCAAGGGGTTGTAACCAAGGGTTTTTTTCTGAAGGCATCTTCCACTACCTTTGTGCCTACTATCAGTTTGTCTTTGATCAACTTCACCTGAGTGTCGGAGTCTCTATACAGTTCCTTATACTTTTTCAATGAGTCTTTTTGGACCAATCTGCGTCTGTCAGCAGTTATTACAATGTTATAGTACCAGGCATAGTCACCCTGATTGCCAATACCTTACAGTTCCTCCATTTCACTCATCAGTCTTTAAGCCAGACAAACATTTTGGCCATAGTTTTGCCTTTGATGCTCTTAATATCTGGAATAAACTCCCCAATGATGTGCGCTGCGCAACGTGAGTTGCCTCCTTCAGAAAAAAGCTCAAAACCTACTTGTTTGCAAAGGCCATAGCCTCCCCTGTCAGCCCTGTGCCTCCTTGGATTTAGATTTATTTGTTGTTTTACGTAGCGTTCAACAGCCAGGGTCATATTGCGACGGGTAATTTATGGGTGGAGGAACCAGTGCATACTAGTTGATCAAGATTCTGCACTGTAAACCACCGGGCATCGGCAAGTAACTACCAACTTTCCAACATGAAGCGCCCGGCCCTAGATTCGAACCGGCGGCCTCAGAGGTTGGAGGCAAGCATTCTAACCGCTACATCACCGAGCCCCCCTCTGTGTCCCCTTGGTTACAACCTGGCTATGTCATTGGATTATTGTTTATTGCCTTGTTTTATGTTCAAATACACCTTAGTCATGTCATTGATGGAGATTAAGCACTATAAAAGTCCATATTAGATTAGATTAAGGTACTCTTTAAGATAACATTATTGTGCATCAAGCTTCCACACTAAAAAGACAACTGTGCTTAAGCTATGCATACCCATTTCTTGAATATGGGGCTGAATTGTGTGATGGTTACTCGGATGAACAACAGAATAATCTAGAATCGGTACAACACTCATTTTGTCTTACATTCAATGGTGCATATGAAACTGTAAAACAAGAACCCATCTTAAAAGAATGTGGTATTAAACTCCTTCAATCCAAACATTTGGCCTAGAAATTATTAATAACGTACACAATAGTTAATAAGTATTCGCCTTAATCCCATAAACATCAAAACAGAATGCAGTGATAGAAGGTTATAAATTAAGAGGAAAATTGAAAATATCCAGCCAGTTCTGTGTATAAAAGATTATTACTATAGATCATTTTACCCATCAGCTATAAGATCCTTTGAATAATCTTAACTTTAATATAAGATAAATTTCTTCTCTTGGGATGTTAAAATCTAAGGTGAAATCAAAATATTAGGTACAGTTAAACAATGCATATCAATGGCACATACTCTGCGGTACACCATAGTAGACTAAGAATGGGTCTCTGAGAATTAAATTTTAATCTGTAAAAATATCATATCATAGCTGATGATTCTTGTCATTCATGTAAAAGTCAAAAAGAAACAGTAACTCATTTTTGTCTTAAATGTTTTGCCAAGGCTGCTCTTAGAAACGTAAGTGCCTCAGAATAAAGAAACTGCTCTACCTGACAAAAATTTTAAGAGGTTAACTGATGGAACTCTGTATGAGACAGGTTCTTTTGAAATAGATCCTGTGTTATTTGAAGCAGTCCAGTACTTTATCAGGAAAACAAATAGACTTTGATTTACATTTAAAAGTAATTTGAATTTGCTCTGACGTTTTTCTCTATGTTTTTTTCACATAGAAGTTTGAATTTTGAACTTACATCGAGTGTTATGTTTGATGAAAACCCCCTAGTGGCTTCTAAGATGTAGGTAATCATCAGTAAACCTGTGAAGTTTAAATAAAAAAGTAAATACTTAAAACCTCAAATTTGCAAAGTAAAAAATGAATTCAAACTCTAATCAGTCAAAATTACTGCTAAAAGATTTGGTTTGTACGTTTCTTGTTGATTGATCGTTTGCCCAATTTGGGGAGCCAATATGTTTTGTCATCTCACCTTAAAAGTTATGTCGAAAGTGAAGTAGTGTGATATTCCATGCATATAATACATGTGTATTATGCTCTTGTATAGGTGCATGTTTTTATAGAAATTTAAATGTAACAAATACAAAGAGGAATTTTGTGAAGTTGCATGATTTTATCAAGCCAAGTAGTATGTTAGGTTGAAAACAACTAGCAATAGTTTATGAGGAAGAAATCCTGACTGACTACTGTGAACTTATAAATATATATTCGGAGGTACATATTGTCCATTTGTGCACTACTTTTACTATATTTTGAAGTAACTCTATGTTTAATTTGGGGGCTTAACTGCATTTTGAATCCAATGTTAAGATTATATTTCTGATAGGTTATTGAAACAGTAAATATAGGAAAAGTATGACATACTATTCAGTACAGACTCACTTGGCAGTTGTTACAAAACTATAGGCCTATTCCTATAAACCAATCAAAATGATAATAAGTCCATCTTTTTGCTCGTATGTCGATCTTCAACCCAATTTTCAGTTGCAAACCATAAGGGAACTTCTGGATTGTATCCCTATCATAAAGCCTGATTGTCTGTGACATTTGAAAAGAACCAATACAATTGCCTCCCCAAATGCAATAAAATTTTCCAGAGGATGAAGCTACATAGGAAGGAAGGATCTGCTGAGGAAGAGGAACAAAAGGGCAAGAGATCCAGTAATGTTGTGTTTAAATAAGAACAGAAGATGAACTGATTAGGAACAATGAACTGATATAAAATAACAAACTCAAGGACTATGAAGACCCAAACAATCAAGAGGCCCTATGGAACAAGTTCTGTTTACAGAGAATGACATGGACAAGGCTGACTGCAAGAGGTGGTTTCAGAGCCAAAGGACAAAATATGGCAAGATCAAGCATATTTTATCTGGGTAGGGTGCACATCAACTGACTGACAGCAGAAGTAACTGAAACAGAATTTTCACTTCGTCAACACCCATGTTGTGCACCACTTTTCTTCCAAGAGTGCTTTCAAACCACAAGGCTACAGTTTCCAGGCCACTCGATGCTGGGCCATCAGAGGAATCAGAGCAGCCCACAGCCACAGAGAGTATTCTAGTGGAATTCGATACCACTTAGCAGCAGGCTGGACCCACAGAGGAGATTGTCATTGTCATCTCCCCTACCCCTTCCCAAACCCCCCAAGCCCTAAACCATGTACCACCATTAAAATGAGTGAGTCCGAGGACCAGCTAGAAGTCCTGGAGAGACACAAGAAGTTGAAAGCGCAGGAAGAGAAACTGGAATACATGATCTTCCAGAAGACCAAGAATCAATCTAAAGCATGGCAGCAGAACTGAATAACCTTTCACAGGGTTCTTTGAAGATGTTTATATAGAGGCATTGTGCTTATATGTAACCTCAAACTCATTGACAGGCAGCAAACAGAGCTCACGCCAGCAAGCCATTTGCATTGCATTTGGGCCCACTCCCACTTTCAAACAGTCAATACTTGCGCATCAGATGATGTCAGTGCAGCAGTGCCAATCACATCAGACATTCCAGTAGCAGGCACAAAATGCACAGCCATCCAATAGTAGATGCAGCCACTCATCCTTCAGGTGATGCAGCCACCCATGCAACAGCAGATGTAACAGCCAATTCAACAGCAAATGCAGCCACTCCAGAGCCCAAGAACAAGCCACTTGTCATCGCCAGCCCCTACACAACTTTCAAAAGTAGCATGTCTTCAATGCTTATGGACTCACCCTTAGTAGCCTCAACAGACAGTTAATTTTGGTTACTCATCTGAAATTTATCCCACACGTCAGTATATGAGAGCTACAGCAACCACGATACCCCATCCCTTCCTGCCAGAGACCAGTACCAGCTGCAATGACTGCAGAGGCAGTAGACCAGTAGATGACACCTCAAAAATGTTTGTCCAGCAGCCAGTATTCAGCTAAAAGATTTTAAGGTCCTTTTCAGGGTTGCCAAATCATCCTAAAACAATTAGCTGAGTTGTAAAAATAAAATAAAATAAAATTCCCCAAAGTCCCAGCATTTCTAACACACATATTTCACTTAAACCGAGCCTAAGTCATGTGATACTGTGTCATGCAACAAAACATCATCCCCTCAAAAAAGTTAAAGTGTCCAGGATTCAAACTCTTCCCCATCTCTGTCTTTCAAACTGATAGGCCACAGAGCCTAGCCTCCTCAACCCCTCAAACCCCCCAAATCTCAAAGTATCCAGGGTTCAAACCATTCCTGAGCTCTGTTCCACCACATGACTAAGGCTCCCGATAAAAGGTATTTTGGTAATCAGTTTCCAAAATATGTGGAGTCCTGGACAGTCGGTCTGAGTCTGTTTGGGTCGGTAATCTAATCTAATCTACTGCTTTGCAGGCGCAATATCTTAGTACTAGTCGGTAGTGTCTGATATTTGTCATGGCTGTAACTGATCCACTTTCCCCCTACCCACAACTTTCCTAGTCTCAACCAAATTTACACATCCTATGTTGTCTGAGGCATCCTGCGACTCTTAATTCCGTGACTCTTAGTCGCAGGAGGCCTGGACTAAGACCCAGACCTCAATAAAAATCGTCCATTACTCTTTCTGTAAATTGGTTATTAGTAACAGGAGGCCTGAGGAACCCTCAGACCAGTCAGGGACCAAGTCGGTATATCCTCAACAGGATCGGAGTTGAAACCGATCACAAAACGTAACTTAATTGCTTCATAGTCAGGGAATGATTGTGACTTGTCTGAGGACATCTGAGGCTTCCTCAGAATTATATGGATTTGATCCCAGACCTGGATCAGGATTCCATCAGGACTCTCAAGGATTAAGGGTCCCAGGGCCAATCAGGGCTTAATCCTTTGGTAATACAGGGGCAAGACCGGCCCCCTCCCCGCTGAAAAAAATACAAGTTAAGGTGCACTGGGTTCAAACACTGCCATGCCTCGGTCATCCAAAGTCTAAACAAGTTTAAAGTTAAAGGAGAGACGGTTCAAGCCCTCTCACACCTCTGTCACCTCTCTTTTTGATCTTTTGGATCATATAAACAATCTTTTTAATTGTATACCCGATCTTCATGATCGTTCAACCCGATCAGTGCTATCAAATATACCTATCACAGAAGTTGTTTGTCAATTGTATACTTTTTATAGTAGATTGGGATCGTATTGCAAACCTTATCAGGAACCTATTATATCGGTCATAAACCTAAAATCTGACCAGGAAGTAGATTGCAAACCCATCACAAACCTTTTTATGCTACCGCCCACTATGCACTGAATCACAGAGGGAAGAGCCCCATTAGATTTACACTAGTTATCTCAGAGCTTAATCCAGATAAGACTGAATTCATTTGGTTTGGCTCCAAATGCCAGCAGAATAGTGTCCGTGAATATTTCCCTGTGAGAATAAATGGAAACATTGTCAGTCCTGCTATTGTCATTAGAAATTTAAATGTGCTGCTTGATTCTTACTTTCTCTTCACTAGCCATATGCTCAGTCAGTAATTCATTCATCTGAGCGATCTTAGGCAGATTAAGAAACTACCAATACGACAGTAAATGCTTTCGTTAGTAGCCATCTTGCCTATTGCAATTCTCTCAAAGTCTTTCAAAATCAAACCTCCAGAAGTTGCAGTTGCATCCAGAATAGTTTTACTTGCATGTGACACCTATCTTCAGAAGTCTACATTGGCTCCCTGTTGAGTATCACTCCATTTTAAAATAGCTACATTGGTGAATTAATATACTCACATTGGCTATCCTAAATATCTGGGTTCATAGTTAAACTATATACCTCTTCCATAATACCAGGAACAGTTGGTCTTACAGTTCTCAACAGTTCTCTTACAGGTCTCAACTTTTTATCCTTTGATGCATCAATAAAAGAAAGACTTCGACATTAGCTTTGCTTATGATACACCGACCATATGGAATGACATGCCTGCCAACATCTGGTCGGCTGCCTCTTTAACATTTAGATCAAAATTAAAAGCTTCCATGTTTTCAAATGTTTATCTGCCTTAGTTTTTGTCTCTCAGGTGCCTGTGTGGTTGCTCACTACCATTTTAAATACTGATAGCAAACATTTAGACATTATGTTGTCACATAAAATTATGATATAACTTAAAATACAAAAATCACCATAAAAGTATTTATCTGTCGAAATTAGGTCATTGTATTCCTTAATTTGGTAGATTTGGGAATTTTTCTTTAGTCTAAAATGAGGAAATACTGAAGTAAGAAAAATTTTGAAGGTCTCAGAATCACAAAAATTTATCATGGGTTGATCATTCATACACTCTGTAAAATCTAACTAAATTTCTTTATATAAGCAAAAGTTACCGTTTAACTGTAGAACAGAACCTAATAAGATCAAGGATTCATTTCTTTGTTTGTCTGAGCAAACATTTTGCAGGCTTTCACGATTATGAAATATGTGTATATTTCAGACTATCTAGAGCCGGTAAACAGTACTGACGTTGCAGAAGGTAAATCCTGTCTTCATCTTTGTTTCCAATTTTTCTTAGCAAAATTTTGAATCTATCCGTAAAATATGATTTACTTAAACACAGATATTTTTACAAAAACCTTGATGGCTAATTGATATATATTGACAAATCTATATCCACATTTGTTTCCACGTTATGTGTGGGGCTTTATCGTGTGCATCAAATGATTTTATTTATTTTTATTTGAGGTTTTATGTCGCTTTCAACACTGTACAGGTCATATCACGATGGGTAGTTGGAAGGGCATAGGAAACCAGTACATACAGTTCGTTAGGGTTCTGACCAACGGCAAGCAACTACCAGCTTTCCCACTTGAGGCTGTGCCGGGAACCCAATCCTGGCCTCAGAGGTGAGAGGTGAGAGTGTTACCACTCTGCCACCGTGGCCCCTGTGTGCATCAAATGAATGTCATTGGTTAATCTAGTGGTGAGATAATTGTACTGGTGTACTTATATCGGAACATTTTAGTGAAAAAAACTAATAGAAGACATCATGTTAGCATATAAAATTATGATGGAACAATAAAAAAAACATGAATGACCAGAAAAATATGTCTGGAGAAATGATCTCCCTGTGTCCTATTATTTTGTAGATATGGAATTTTCATAAATTTTTCTTGAGGGGAAAAATGAGAAAGTACTGGAGCAGAAGTTTTCTTGAAGGTCTTTTATAGGTCGACTATCAGTCAATATCATTTAATTTTCCATGACATGGATTCATTGTTTGTGATGTAAGACTCTATTCTGTAAAATTGATCTGAATTTCTTCACCCATGCAAAGTTTATTATTCAACTGTAACATATAACCTGGGTTAGATTTAAAAAAAAATCATTTTTTTCATTTTGTGGGCATAAATTTGGCAGGCTTTCATGATTATAAAATATGTCTATCTTTCAGATTATCTAGAGCCAGTAAAAAGCACTGATATGGCTGAAGGTAAGTCCTGTCTTTATCTCAGTTTCCAATTTTTCTCAGTGAAATTTTATTTAATTTATAGCAACATAAAGATATTTTTCCCAAAACCTTGATAGCTAATTGATATATAATGTACAGAGCTATCTCTACCTTTGTTTCCCCATTATGTGTGATTCTTTATTGTGTGCATACAATGAATGTCATCGTTTAATGTAGCGGTGAGATAATTGTACTGGTATACTTACATCAGAACATTTTGGTGAAAAGCTAATAGATGACACAATATTAGCAAATAAAATTATTATACAACTTAAAAAAACATAAATGGCCATGAAAATATATCTGGAGAAATCATGTCCCTGTGTCCCATTATTTTGTAGATATGGGTTTTTTTTATCAATTTTTCTTAAAGGAGAAATTGGAAAATACTCGAGCAGAAGTTTTGATGAAAGTCTTTCATGGGTCGACTATCAGTCAATATGATTTAACTTTCCTTCACACGGATCCTTTCTCTGTGATGGAAGACTCTATTCTGTTAAATCGAACTAAATTTTTTGATCCATGCAAAGTTTATCATTTAACTGAAACATAGAACCTGTTTAGATAAAGTAATGATTTCTTTAATTTTGTGGCCACAAATTTTCCGGCCTTTCGTGATTAGAAAATATGTCTATATTTCAGACTATCTAGAGCCAGTAAATAGCAATCGTGTGGCCGAAGGTAGGTCCTGTCTTTATCTGTATTTCTAATTTGGAATAAATATGTAGAATATTATTTACTGAAAAATTATAGATATTTTTCCCAAAATCTTGACAGCTAATTAATACATATTTACAGAGCTATATCTACCTTTGTTTCAACATGATGTGTGGGGCTTTATTGTGTGCATACGATGAATGTCATTCTTTAATGTAGTGGTGAGATCATTGTACTGGCATACTTATATCAGGACATTTAGTAAAAAAGTAATGGATGATATTAAAAACACCATGTTAGCATATAAAAATTATTATGTAACTTAGAAAACTATAGATGGCCATAAAAAATATATCTGGAGAAATTATCTACCTGTGTCCCACAATTCTGTAGATTGGGGGATTTTTATCAATTTTTCTTTAAAGAAAAAATGGAAAAATACTGGAACTAAATTTTTGATCCATCCAAAGTTTGTCATTTAACTACAACACCTTATTAGAACCTTATTTTTGTGAGCACAAACTTTGCAAGCTTATGGAAAATGTCTTTCTTTCAGACTATCTAGAGCCGGTAAGCAGCACTGATGCAGCCAAAGGTATGTCCTGTCTTCATCTCCATTTCCAATTTTTCTCAGCTGAATTTAGATTTATCTATACAATGTTATTAACAGAAACATATTTTTTTCCAAAAAACCTTGATACGTTAATAATGCATATTTAGAGAGCTTTATGTACTATTGTTTTTACATTGTGCTTACTAATAAACATTGTATGGACACACTATATAGCACATCCAAATAATAAATAGTTTTAAATCTGCATTGTAAATATGTCTTAGTATATTACCAAATTTGTGACCCTAATCTTACATCTAATAAAAATCTAACATTTGACCAATATTTATGATATTGTAAGTTCTTCAGACCAGATGGGTTAGTTACACAAGATCAAATGTTGACTATGTCATTCATCTTTTGTTCTGCGAAAAAAGTTATGTTACATCTTCCAAATGCAAGTTTTGGAGACACAGACACAGAAAGGTGTAACAGAAGTTTATTGAACTTTGAACATATGAAAACATACAATGTTACATCTGAATTCTGCTGGGTAAAGTTGGTGTTCCACTGGAGTCAACCCTTACTGACTCTAGAGTTGGTTAACTGAGTTGGGAATCAGGTATAAAAATCAAGAAAAATGAGCAAGAATATCCTGGCTTGTCTGGACCAAAATCCCCGCCTGACCTAGGGTCAGGATGTTTTTCTCCATGATCAGACATAGGAGCTACTCAAACAAACTGTTGAGTTTAGTTTAGTTTATTTGGGGTTTTACGTCGCTTTCAACACTGTACAGGTCATATCACGACGGGTAGTTGGAAGGGCAGAGGAAACCAGTACATAGAGTTCGCTAGGGTTGTGTACTGTAAACTGCCGACCAACGGCAAGCAACTACCAGCTTTCCCACTTGAGCCCATGCGGGGATCGAACCCCGGCCTCAGAGGTGGGAGGCGAGAGTCAAACTGTTGAGAGTCAACTGACAAGTTGTATATGGTCACGACAAGCCGTAGAAGGAGTGACAAACCGTCAAGACTGAAGCAGTGTAACAATGCAGCCTGACTAGACTGATTAATTTCTGGAGTCAGGATTGCTAGTCAGGATCCCAGCAACACTATATAAACTCCTTCTGGCTACTGTTATTTTTTCATCACTGGAAAGATACGAGCTTTACACCCGAGAGACTTTCTATGGATGCTTAGGACCCTATTGTGTTGTATTGAGTTAAAAAATTGGAATATTATTCTGTTTTGCTGACAAAAAAGGACACATCTGAACACAGGACCGCCACCTGCCATACAGCCAGCATCTTCACCACATCCCCCACAACCCCTCAGCAGAAGAGGAAAAGCAACAAAACCCCTGAGACATGCCCTCGGATTCTTTTAAGAAAAAAGATACTATAAAAACCTAATGGAAGACTAAATACAGACTGATATCCCAGGTTACCATAATTTTGTCAGGATACCACCTGCATTTTTCGACCTCATTTATTGAACAATGCGTGCACCACCCGCATCAAGAAGAAAGTCACCAATTTTTGGAAACTTTTAGAAGTTGGCTTGATACTGGAAATACCATTGAGACACCTGGCAACAGGAGAAATGTACAAGTCATTACAGTATCACTGGCTGGTTGATGAAACCATAATATGTAACTTCGTCCCTATTTTCTGCAGGGTCATCCTTGCTGAATTGCAGAAAGAGTATTTCATCTATGCTACCACTCCAGAATACTGGAAACAAATTGTGGAAAAGTTCAGAACCCGATAAAATGTGCACCGCTCTCTTGGGATACTAGATGGAAAACATATCACCATGAAGAAGCCAAAGAAATATTTCCCTGGTTCTGTTGACCCTGGTCTGCACCAAATAAAGATTCCTTTGAGTAGATGTTGGGTCATTTAGATTTTCATCAGGTGCACAAATACTGAACCACTGCAAATTAAAGAAAATTCAAGAGAATTGCAGCTTAGGATTTCCGGCACCTGAACCTCTGGGGGAGGAAGGGGCTGATTCGCACTATTTTTGCTTGGAAACGATGCCTTTGCCTTGAGGCCATGGCTTGTTAAACCCTACAGCAAAAAAACCCAAAAAAACCCAGTTTACTAGGGAAGACAGAATAGCAAGCTACAGGACCTCCAGAGACAAGAGGGTGGTGGAGAATGCATTTGGAATCCTAGCGAGTACATTTAAGGTACTACTAGACACAATGGAGCAAAGACCAGAGGTTGTTAAAGACATTGTTTTGACATGTGTTGTGTTGCACAACATGCTGCCAGCACACCAAGGCATAGTAGCCAGGGCACCTACCTGAGCAGATGAAGTAGCAGTCATACTAAATGAAGTAGTCATATATCTGACTGATGGAAATGACAGGAATCCCTCAAGAGAAGCAAAAACAACAGCAAGGCCTACTCAAGGATTACTTCAATCAAGTTGGTGCATTGGCTGGGTAGTAGGAGAGGATCTGAGATGTGACAAAGGACTACCTTGGGGACAGAAGAAGCTGATATCTATTAGTCCTTAGCAGGACTACCCAATTATTCTGCCTAATTTATTTAAGTAGTGTTGTACCAATATCCCCAAATTTGAACCAAAGTTTTATAAATTTTGGGGGGATTTTTTTTAAGGTTTCAAAATATTTCAAACTTTGAAAGTTTCCAAATCAGGCCCAAATCAGGTTCTGGTTGCTTATGACAAGCCGGTTTATTTCAAATACAGTCGGTCTTGTTCAATGGCTTGTGATTTGGAGGTACTTGAATATGACAGGCCAGCAAGTGTTTTCCAACAAGATGGTGACACTATAGTACCTCTCTAAAGTGACTACAACAGGATGTACAGACCCATGACAAGACAGTTTTCAGGTGGGGGAGCAACAGTCAGGATAATGAGTCATGGAGGGCAGTGAAATATCAAATACGTGTGATATTTTGCCAACCCACCACGACAAGCTGGGAAATCACAACTGACCCAAACCAACTCTGTAAACGATGCAACCGATCTTCCAAAAAACCTTAGCAATTGACAAGATGGCCCCAACAGAATACCCCCATAATACAGATCATATGTAATCTCCATTGGCAAAAAAACAAGCAGTTTGTAACAGATGGTTACTACTGTTCTAAGTCATAACTTGACACAAGTTTAACAAAAATCCGTGTGGTTGTTTTATAAATAAACTAGTTTAAGATTCCCTTCCTTTGTGCGGCACTTTAAGGCAGCTCCTGCAGGAGACCCCTCCAACATTAGGATTTGATTGGCAAAAGAAATTTTGTACTAATAATGCAAAGCACTCGATAGGTAATTATCTGTACCTGAAAAGCTCAATAGACAAAAATAACAGTGCTCTCTTAATAAAATAATTCAAACAAATCGGCTAGGGGTTCCAGATGATCTACTTTTGGCATTTTAATGTACATTACATCGATTTCATTCAGTTTAAATATACACTAAAACCAGAACTGAGAACTTGCACCGTGAAATTCCCTTGAAGTATGTAATTTATTTTTTCATCACTTTAGCGACAACATCATCCCTTCTTATATGGTACTGTTTTTCACCCAAAATGCCCAAGGGTGGCAAATGACAACCAACTGTTGATTGTATTCTGGATTATGTTTTGTGACGATTACGTTGAGGCATGTAACAAGTAATAATGCCAGGCACACTGACTTGTGAGTGACTCATCTTAATTTAAATGCATATCATACATCTTGCAAAGACAAATGTACCACTTCTCCCACAAATATTGTCCTTCAAAAACATTCAGACAAATCTTACTTTAGTATCACTAATATAGAACTAAATCATAGTAAAATGTATTATTTTGTAGGTATGAAGGCCTAACCAACAACGAATTGGATGTCCATGCATACATACAAGTATGTCACACACATCTGGTGAAAATGTGGAGATGATGAAAACATACGCAGACAGTCTGATCAATTCAATAAGCATTGGTTTTCCAAAAATGCAAAAAAAATAATGGTGATGAAAACATGGTAACTGAAAGGTTACAAAATAGCCGCAAAAAGTGAAAGGATGATTGGTTTTGGAAATCTGAAAGATTTTATTTCTAAGTAATGCTGCACACAGAACAATTAGTTACAAAACATATATCTAACTTGCTTTAGGTATCTATGTATTTGAGATATAATGCTTTTAGTGTCACCAGGTTCACATATGCATGTCTTCTTTATGAATATGTGTATATTGCAATTGTACTTATATTGTACTTACACATTTATTGTGGATCTATAGTCTGTATTGTAGGCCACCAGGGCACTACATAGTAGTTAGGCAAGATTTCAACATCAGTGATCTTAATGAAGTCTATTGTACAAATGGAGATTTTTGTAAATTTAAATTAAATGCTGTAAAATAGGATATTTTCAAGTGCAATAAACCTGTCAACAAAAAAAATATTAAAATTCGTGAATTCACAAGATGCAAGGCTATGTGCAGAATGGTTGAGACCCAACGAAATTTATGAAGGATTCTATTTTTATTAGCACTGTGGGAATTTCATTTTAATCATTTTCGTATTTTCAAGTGAAATTTGTTTATCCTATTTGTGTGTTGGCCAATGATATTATCTGTTATGCCTCTTCCACATGCCCCAACATTTCTTCATTGTAGATAAGTCACTACATAACTGACATATATTTTATTCACACTCTAAAGACTGACTTGTGTTTTACTCTCTATTTTATTTTTTGGTTTAATTGTATTGTTATTGTGTAGTAAGGGATTTGAAATTTCTCCCCTCAGTTTTAAGAATTGTCAGTGCATACATTATAGCTAATGTATCTGAGTTTACTAAAGGGAAGTGCCCAATTACCTGAAGGAAGCTACACTTCATCAAAAGACGACACCCTCTCAGATTATGGATTGAATCTCGACCTTTTGAATGGGCGCGTGGATCACAGTCGAGAATTGGCACCAACCATAAGGCAAATTTAACTTGTACTATTTTTACAAGCCAAATAAAAGAGCAAAGAAACTCTGCAAGCAGTTTAACACTGCAGTATTTTTTTTCTCAAACTAAGATAATTTATTAAAAGACACAAGTTGAGACTCTAATTTACAAATTTGGCTGACTAACAAACATTAATCTTGAAAGCTCAAAAGTCTTTGAGTTATTATAGGCAAATGTTCCAAAACTGTACTAGCAACATACGCATGTGTGCTATCACAAATATTAAACTTGAACAGCACGTCTAGCCACTTTATTAAACTTTGCTTTCACATTAGTATAGATTTCATATTTGTTTAAAAAATCAACTGAGACATCAATAGTTATCAGTTAACTTAATTTTAAAAAAGACCTTTTAACAAATGATATCTTATGTACCTAAACCTTTTAATTATCACACATGTATCTATCAATTGCTAGAATATGTAGGTAAGGATCAGAATGATTCATTACCTTCGCCAAGGATGATATGAATCATAAGATTCCGTTTGTTATCACGTTTGTATAAATACTACTGGACAGATGGCAACATAGATGTTGGACATCTGATGGCTGCAACCATAAGCAAAAGGATATGTCACATAATAAAATGTACACAACGAGAAAGGCAGTGAATCAAAGATACACTAATTTATGGTTTCCCAAACAACCACAATATGTTGTCAATCATTAATTATTTGCCTGCTGCCAGCCTCAGTTAAAGGTGGTGTTTTCTTCTCTTTGCTTTGTGGAGGATGTGGTAAACTATATTAAAGGTGAAATATACAGATGGTGATTTATTTGGTTTTGTGTTCCCCGTTGCTTGTCCCTTTGTCTTATTGCCATCCATTAGTTCTGTTGTCTGTTTTGTGACATAGATCAGGGAATGGTGTGTCTCATTAAAAGCGGAAGGACATCTCATAAACAGACAGAGTTTCTCTGACCATTTTTGCACAACATGAATACTGCTTAGTTTCTCAAAATTATTATTTTCTTCAGTTTTGGGAGCCATTTTGAAATTTTGCGATTTTATTATTATTTTTTTCAGATCAAGAATATTTCACAACCCATAACAGAGCAATTTTGATGTAATTTTAAAAACAAATGGATAGTTTAAACACCTTGAATCAATTTTCTAAATTTTCTAGCAGTCCTCTTGAACTTTTTACCTTTACAGTACTGTTAACATATATATCTCAGAGAAACAGTAAGAGGGGCATCAAGTTTGCTTTCACTTTAAACTCTATAGGTTACTCAAAACTTTCCAGGATTCAGTATCAAAATATTCGTTTGAGCAAATTTATAGTGTTTGCAAATTTATAGTTTTTTTTGTAAATCTAAAGTATTTCAAAAATTGAAAGAGGAAGAACTATATTGAAGTTAGTTTTTATTCAACATGATACCTAAAAATTACCAGGACTAACCTTTGACTTCATCTTGATTATTCTTATGATTTTATGGCTTTACAAAATTGAAATTATATTTAAAAATTCCATGTTTTATTCAAAACTTTTCTTTCCAAATGACAGCATGATCTGCATTCATCAAGAATTTTGAGAGGGGGAGGGGTTACAATGTCGGTTGCCATCCTCTATGGCAGAAATATGTTTGGAACTTCTGCTACTCAGCCGGCAACCTGCTTTTTACTTTAGATTTCACAACTTTAAAAGTTCATTCGGATACCTCAAAAGTCTTGTGACACCTCTTCAACTTAAGTTTCCCAACTTAGTCTACTTTCCTCTTGGTCACACCCACAACTCCGCACCATTGGCCTTGAACTCCCCTCAACTGTCTTTACAGTAAATGATTTTTGTTAACTAGCACACTGAAGATATTGCGCCTGCAAAGCAGTAGATTAGATTAGATTGTCAGTTCCCAATCAGGCCAGTTCTATACCTATTAGCAGCTAATCTTCGTGTAAGTTAGAGGACTAATCGTCTTCCTGTTCAGACCACCTGACAGGCTGTCAGCTTTAGAATACAGGTGCAAAAACTTCAATAGTTTTCCTCTGTGAATTTTTGCATTTTGCATAAGCCATTCTGCCTGTCATTGCACTGATACATCTTATTGTTAGAGGTGGTCAAGTCGTGATTAAAAAATGCGCAGTACTATTTTTCATTTAACATGCAATCATAGCAAAATCATAAAGAATACTAAATGGAAACAGAATCTTGTGGATCTCAGCACTTATTGAATTTGTACATTTGAAAAGTCTTCTTTTATCACTGGACCTGCAACTAGTCAATTTTTAAAGACAATCACCAGGTACGCTGTTCGATGACCTTAACCTACTCCCTATGAACAAAGTGCATTTTGGGACTGATTGTCTCAAATGGCCATATGCTAATTTCTTATAATCAGTAAATTTATCCTAATTATATTTACATGGATATTTTAACCATCAAATTTGACCCTTTTGGGGATGTGAGAATGTATATTCTACATGGTGCTAATACGAGTTCGGTTCTTTAGCATCTATGAATTTGCACCATTTTAGAAAAAAGTCAAGTTGTTCCTCATCAAACATGTTTACATTTAATACAACCTCGTGGAATTTCTTTACTGTAGGTTAAACTGCCTCAATCTGTTTCTTCTAGCCTTTGATACTGTCTGTTTTCTCTCTTGAGTCTACAGGTATAGAAGCTGAAATAAATAGCAAATAATAAGCTGATGTGTCAGTTTTTAAGGTAAATGATTGCAATCAAGTTAACCTAGGGATGCTTTAACTGACTGACACATTTTTCATGTAATGTTACATTGGATTATTTTCTTGTTCAATATCTATACTGGGTGTTCTGAATAGATAAACTAAATACAACCACCCAAATTTCCCAGGTTTCAATGCAGAATTTTCACTTGACTTTGAATTTCTTTAGTTTACTTGTTGACAAAAAATTGTCAATGGAGACACTAGAATTTTGGATTTGGGAAACGAGTCTTTCTAAGAAAGTTGTGGTTAATATGCATTATATAATTTGGGGGATGGATTGATGTGTATCTAGTAAATGATTCTACTGACAAAATGATACAGCTAGTTGCACTGGCTTTACACAAGCTACACCCATGTGTGTGGAGGCTGAAACTTCACTTTGCCTTCTTTGCCTATTATTCACAATTTTGTAAGTATTTTCAGAAGTCATCGTGACTGTTTGAGAACTGACAGTCAGTCTCTTAACATCCGTGTATTAAAGCCAACATATAAGTCAAATTTCAGAGAAAAGCTCAGAGTTTAGACTTAAACCTTTTGAAAATCTGCCTCCAGACAGAGTATACCAGCTTCTACTATTAAACATTGCAACACTCTGTTAAAGAAATAAAGTGGCATACAACTGAAACTATTATCAAACAGGTAAAATATGAAAAACGTAGAACATTACAGAAAACCCGAACTACAGCTGTAATCAACAGGATACTCACTTCAGGTCTGAACTTATACTTTGTACACTGGACTTAAAGATGTTGTAGATACCACCCATAGGTAACTTACATATTGTAAATAAGGTTATACCTTGATTACTAATTCTTACCGACATATAATTACCACTTCATACAGTAACTGTTAGTAGATATATGCCAGTAACTGATACACTGAGTTTTTTAAGTAGTAGGTATGATTTAAAACAAGGCTTCCCTTAAATTCTACAACTTACATGAAGATAAACACGACAAACGAGTAAATCACAGCTGCAACAAGGAAGACAAAAGACGTAGAAATAAACAATGTCTCAGCATAGACAAAACTGAAAAACTCTACTCCAGCCAGTGTAGCCAGATTCTCCACCACTGCAATCACTCCAAACATTGAGCCTGAAATGACATCATACATCAGTGCAGGTAATTGTCACCAAACTAACTACAATATATATTATATCTCAGATATAGACATCACTAAAGCAGCTTTCCTGTTTTCAGTGATTAATAATATCATTTCATCCAACTTATTACATTACATTGTTAATTAGAAGCTGTTTGTCCTCGACTGGAGATCTCTGAATGCAAGAAATATATTCACTTCAATAACATATGTGTACTCAGATTTGATACCAAAGCATTAGTATAAAATAACAGATAACTTTTACCCTTCAAACCACAGTCATTGTACCATGCTCACCATATCATGGGTTCTCAGATTGATCAATACGAAAAACAACAACAAAAGATAAACCTCCCAGTAAACATTTTTAGGTTTTGCAAACATTTCAAAGGAAACGTTTGGCAAAGGTTAAAAAAATAATGGGTAGGAAAACCATTTGTAATGGAATGTTTTTAAAATGTTTTATGAAAACCGTTTATTAAACGTTTGATGATAAATGTTAGAAAAATGTTATAAATGAACATAATAATGTCTGAATAATAATGGGGTCAGAGGTCAAATTCAATATCTTTGTATGGTTGCTCACTATTGCAAATATTATTTTCATGTCTAAAATTGTAAGATAGTGGGTTAGAAATTGTGCCCCCATTGAATTCATAGTTTTAGGGATTGCATGTGGGGCAATTTTTGACAAAGTCCGCTAAAATCCCCTATTATTGCTCACCGTCATCTTTGTTTGGACATGTTTGAAGGTGAAGGTTTAAAATTATAGGTTTAAAAAACGTTTTTAATAGAATGTTTTTAAAACATTTGACAAGCAATGTTGGTTAAACATTTTATGTGTACTGTTTATCAAACATTTCATAATAAATGTTAGAAAAAACATTTCCAGCAAAACCTTAATTTCTTCAGCTATTTTATAAATGTTTTAAAAATGTTTCCAGTCAAACCTAGCTTCTTGAGTTATTTTATAAATGTTTAACAAACATTTGCAGTAGAAACGTTTAGAAAACCAAAGACAGGGTTTACTTAGGTTTTAAAAACATTTTGTAAACGTTTAAACCATTTAAAAACGTTTCTAATGTTTACTGGGCTATGTTCCTCAATGCTGGCCTCTAACTGCTTATGGCTGATGCCAATGAGTGACTCTACTTATCCCACACACAAAACATTAAAGACTAATCTTGTATTTTTGTTTTTCAAAAGCATACCTTTGTTGTGGGGTTTTATGTATGTCGAGTGCATTTATTTGACCACCACAGCTTTCTCTTACCAATTCGGATCATTTTGCACCACTAAAAATGTGTATGGAGAATAAGATTGTCATTGGCAGCTCTTAAGTAAAATAAAACACTTCACAAAGACCCCAATTACTATGATAAAATTATTAATGGCACTGGCAATCAATAGTGAGAAATATATGCTAAATGTTACCATGAATAGAAAAAAGATACTACCTTGTTCATGTAGGGCAACATTTTGAGACACCAGGGCTCTGGTGGTTGGCATCAGTGCTATGGTGAAAACTCCAAATGCTGATGCTGTAAAGGATGTTAGTTGATGCAAAGTGAAATTAGTTTGAATAAATTCTACAAATGAAAGAAAGGGAAAAGAGGTTTTACTCTGATTTAATTTGGGGTTTAGTGTCATATTTCTCATATTTTATACATGTATCAGCAGTTGTGGGTTGAATGAAAGCACTGATTTTGGGGGGTTAAGATTATCTGCTGCGAACTACTGGACATGAGCAAAGTAACTTATTGGCAGGGTTGAGGTTTGAATATCAACTAGAAAAAAAAAACACTCAGAAGGCACAAACCTCAACCAAAAAGCTCGTTTCCACCTGTGTTTTTCTGTTCTTGATCATAATACTGAAATTTGGGTAGGGTCCACAGCAAACTTAACTATGTTATAGGCTCCTGTATTTTTTGCCAACTAATCTGATACTTTAAATTTGGTGTGATATATAAACATAAACGCAACAATAAAGGATCTTTTTTAAATCCTAGATGCAGATGGTGATCTAGACCAGCACAAAAATCAAATCACCTGTTTATTGTTCCACTGTTAACATTTTTGTATATATTTTTTTAATTATTTTGCAAACAGACAAACAAATGCTGGCAAAAATCATATCCACCCAGACAGAGATAAAGATGAAACCCAATGGAATGGAAAATCCCCCCCGCAAAAAAAAAAAAATAGCTTTAAATAGTTTTTGTGGGGATGCATCTTTCTGCAATATTTTCCACCCCTTTTATTGCAGAATTGGAGAATGCTGAATCTTGAATGCAGTAGTGTACAGCCATCGAAAAACTGTACGCCCTTCTCATGCATATGAACTGCTATACATATTATTTCTTAAGAAAGTGAATTTTATTAGACAAATTCAGAGTAAACATCAAATAGTTTAAGTGTACTTGGGACAAAAATAAGTTAGCGTCTTTTAGTATTGAAAACTCAAACATACAAAATGAAAAAAGAATATTTGTGCATGAGTTGATGTCTTAGTCAAATATACGATACTGCTTTGCAGGCACAGTATCTTGCACACAACTGGGGAACTCTATGCATTTAACATATACAGAACTGACAAAAAATGATATACAGATTATATTCTCAATTAGTAATCATGTGGGAGATTACAAGTAAGGAAACGTTAGCTTAATAGGCGAGTCATAAGTTGTTTCTTAAAGAATATCACTGATTGCTTGTCCTTACATGAAAAGGAAATGAGATATATAAGACAGTGCATCATGAGGATGGCATTTGCTCTATATTTTCATTACACCTGAGAAATTTTCTTTTGTTAAAATTGGCCAATATCTTTCACCAATGGGCAGTTGTTTTGATCTTTTTTACACATTTCCAAAGAAACCTTTCTACATTTATTTCAACTAAAATAATCATACCCCCTCCCCCACAAAACACACACCAGAAATATAGGGATCCAAAGTAAGGATATTAAGCAACATTTATAAAATTAAAAATTAGGGAATGAGTGTAACTTACAGGCTTAACAGGCTTGTAAATGTCCAGTATTTAAAAATAATGGACTGTTAACTTGGCCCCTTAAGGACCCCGTAAACAGTTCATTATTCTCAAATATTGGATGCTTGCTTGTTCAAAAAAGGGATGAAGAGATATCTTTGTTTAGGCTGCACAAGACATGTCCAATGTAATACCTGCAATAAAAGCCAAGAAAAAATTCAATTATACTCACATAAGAACATCATCAATGTGTTTTTGATGAATGCCATGAAGATAAACTGAATAGTGTGTGCCAGAGATGATATAATTCCAATAGTTTCATCAGAGAGTATCGCTTTCAGCCCTCTTGTGATGCAAAGACCACCAAAAGCAGCAACTACACTGGATGCAGTTTTGTAATATCCAATAGTAACAGAATCCCAACAAAGAGGAGTGTTCAATTCAAAGAGGGACAAGGGGGTCATTACCCCATACCCAATACAGTATGTAATAAACACGAGAAGCAAAATCCAAAGCTTCCATCTACGATTTGTTTCATCATTTTTCACAAACATTTCTGCACTTCTCTTCATATGTGAAAGGCTTAAGAATTTTGCATTTTCATCTTTTTTCACTGTTTCTGGTATAAAGAATATAGCATATGCTGTGTTGATGCATTTACATGCCATTATGGCCACAATTGGCCAAAGGTACCCCTGGTGCTTAATCCAGTAGCCAATACCGATAGGTCCAACAATTGATGCCAGCTGTTCTAAGATATCCAGAAGTGTGAATCTGAACAACCTTTCTTCCTTTGTGGTTGTATCAGCAATATAAGAGTAACACCCCACATGCATCAATGCCCACCCTCCAGTCAACCCACAGAGAACAGTATTCACCTGTAATATCCAAACAGACATTTTGAAGTAGAAAACAAAGAATAACACAATACTGCTTACTAATTCAGCAACAATATAAGGAACTATAATTATTTTTCTTCCACCTTTGTCTGAGTATGGTCCCAAGATAATCATTGCTATCAGTGCAGGTAATGTGTTGGTTACTTGGGAAACCATTAAATAGTGTGCATTTTCTGCTTGGGCTGCCTGAGTAAAGTTGTACTGCATGGAATATTTTTTTATATCCTCTTCACAGGGATTAATGGTGAGGTTCCTGGTGTGGTATACCTCCATCTCAGACTTATTCACACCAGTCCTTTCGGCAACATTCTCTTCTATTCTTTCGTAAACATATAGCTGATAAATCTGGAGTATGGCAGTGGATGATAAGTAGTACATTACCAGCAAAGGTTCAACAACAATTTTTCTCCTAGGCCGTACAACACCGTCAAGGTCACTGTTTTGAGTTTTAGCATCAACATTACTTTGGCTAGTGTTTGTTTTATCTGATTTATTGATGTTGCATTCATTTTCTTCCATTTTGTAGTTGTATGATGGTAAACTTATCAGCAAATCATTTTTGTCCATGAATGATGATCATATATTCTTATCTGTATTGAATTAGAAATGAAAAAAAAAAGTTAGAACATGGAGATACGTGCGGCTACTTGTATAAAAAATGTCGTACACACAGTGTTTATCATCATTAGGAAATGGCCAGATTCACCCTACAGTAATATAGCTTCTGTATAAGAAAAGGTTACTACTGGAGTAAGAAGGTAAGTTATGAGTTACAAACATGTATCAGCCCTTCTATATCTTTAAGGATCCTTATATGTGACGTTAAAATGAATGATTTAGTTTGATCCACTGTAAACTTGAGGAACAAAATTTACAACTGTAAAATGTTGGACAAATAAAATAATAAGCTACATTAAGACTTAATCATGATAAGATACAGCAATTCAGATAAATTATACCGATTACCCATTAACACTGAAATTGGCGGGTATCAAGTTTAAGGCAGTTCAGTACAGTCAAACCACCTTCGAAGAGCGACCCATAACATTTTTACATAAATTTGAACCTGCAGAGAGCTAAATGCAGAGAGCTGTAACACCAATTACAACAGCTATTACTGGTGCTTATAGCTTAAATACATATGTATAGAATAATACTGTTTTCCCTACAAATATAACCTACAGGTACATTCATAATAAAATCAATATATACACTGTCACCCACGACCTTCATAGCTGAACATAACTACCTGTGCAAAGCATCCACTTTTGGAATTTCCCAGGGTGGTTTTTCTTTAGAGGTTCGACTGTGATTGTCAATAACTACTTTTCACAAACATTCACGTTTTCCTACAAACAGTTTTCAGTGATAGTTTCCAATCTATTTTTTAATGTCAACATAGCATTAATCGGTGTGACAGTTAAGTTAAAATCAAGAACTCATTTTTTTGCATGAAAACTTAACACCAGTTACAACTCAAATTGGCAATGAACTTAAAACAGGTTTGTATTATTGTCTCACTTGTTGCAATTTCACGTTAATGCATGTCAATACATTTATTCTGTTGGACCTTGTTTACAAACCTTTCTGATAGCTCCTTGAATTGATGATTGAATAAAAAGTGTTTCAGTATATTATATTTGACATTGTTATCCTAAGAGTGTGAGAACAAAGGCTTGTGTGTGAATTTTGTGTTGGTATCTCATGACCACTTGTCTTGTCTACCACACCAACATTTAAGCTATAGCAGATATTTATCTTACACTTGTTATTGCAATTGCTGTATTTTTGCCATTATATAAATTTACCTAGATAATTATCATCATTTAAAGATGGTTAATTAACTAACTTGGGGTCCTTATGTATCATGTGAACGACCCATTTATAATTAGATACTTCAGTGACACTTGTATTGTTACACCCACTGTTAACATGTTCTCTTTCTGAAACACATGTGAGGTGTCAGAAAACAAATATTGTCAATTTAAAAAAATCTAGGCAACAGATAATGCTGTCACTGTAGCTCTTGATATTTTCTTTTTGTACACAAAACACCCTTTAAATAGATCTGGTAGTAACAGATATAGTTTTTCTTTACCATTATGTCTTAATATTTAAACCATATGAATTTGACCCTGGGTTAAACATTCTTAAACATTTGACAGTTAGTTACACAATGCCATTTTACTTTTCTTTCAGTTGTACTTAAAACATGGCTTTTAGTGACACCTTCCTCTGCTGCACAGTAACAGAATGTCCCATTTTAGTTAAAACATGAAAACTACTAGAAAAACATTTATACAAAATCAACTGTGTTGTATAACTTGGGACAGTGAAATAAGATCTATTAGATAATTTAAATTCATGTCTTTGTTTTTTATTTAAAACAGTTCTGTCAGAATTGTGTCTAATACCAAAAGTGAGAAGATAAACTAGATTCACTCATATTTTCAAAAAATCGCATTGATTGCCCATCAAATATTGTTCAGCATTCAAAAGTGCGTCACAGGTTTGCAATTTTTTAAAACTGGTTACACAAAATATTTTGATGCATAGTAGTTTTGTGGGCAGAGGAAACCAGTATATACAGTCGGTCAAGGTTCTGTACTCTAAGCTGCCGACCATTGGTAAGCAACCACCAACTTTGCCACATAAGGTCTGGGGTTTGAACCACTGACCTCAGGGGTGGGAGGCGAGTGTGTTTCCACTGCGCCACCGTGGTCCCTCCAAAAGTTTATTGCCTGGTGAGGTTCGTTCTTCCTCCTTTATTGTCTCCTTCATCAAGAAACCTAAGTTTTACCTCTTTCTTAAAGCATATCCGCCAAATCACAAACACAATTCTTCATTCACAATTCAGAGCTAGTTCTAGACCGATGTTTGAAACAGCATGAGCTATGGTGAAACTCCACAATGTGTGGAAAATATGATCCTCATCTTCTGCCATCTGTGTGATGTGATTTCAGTTTCCACAAGTGACAATGGCGAGGGCTTTTCTTTATATTACCCTGGCTGATGTTCATGATGTAAAACCAGTTGAAATGTGCAAATGTGCATATACACATGTGCTGCCTGTTTGAGTATTCCTTTTTAAGTAGTTTGTTTTTGTCATATTTATAAAACATCAGCTTTGACATGAAAACTCCACAGTAAATACTGTCACGTGTGTTCAGTTTTGTGTAGTAATTATCGATTTCATGTCTTGTTCAAAATGATAAAAATATTCTTTTTTACTAATATTTAAAAAAAAAATCCAATATGTTATGCATTTGAAGAGCTCAAAAGACATATTGACTAAACTAGGCAGCAACAAGGTTCATTTACATGACAGCTTGTTTATCAAAATTCAAATACCAGGTGTTTTCACAAATGTGTGACCAGATCTTTAGTGGTCTATAATCTAACACCTGTTACGGCTACAATAAGCTATCAAGGTGCACAAAATTAAACACATAGTGTAATTGCGCTTGTTATGGCTTCATTCAGCAGCCAATATATTTAAAAATAAATTCACTCTCATTGAGATAAATGTAGTCATATATTTATTACCCATACAACAAACAGTTACAAGCAATCCACAGGCACAGGTTGGGGAGCTGTTTTGTTGGTTGAAGTATACGTGGACATTGTGGATTTTTTTCTTCAAAAAATGGTTCAAATATCATGGACCTAATAGCCTCAGTAAATTATCAGTCATATTATTCACAATTCACAAATAACCAAGAAACTCAATTACACTAAGGAAGCCTCAGTTAACCGGCAATCACAATTTCTGATATATGATCACTTTGCTTTAAGCTTTTGGCTGTGGGTTGAAATCAAAATTTATCCTGTCTCAGTATGAACATAGTTATTGAAAGTTAAACATTGACATACTTATATGAGTCATATTGATACACTATTAGAATAATAAAGTTCTGCTCTATACGAATGATATTTTGTACCAAAAAATAAATTTAGTTATTCTTCATCAAATACAAAATGGCATAGTGAACAAGTAGAATACTATATTTTTTTATATTGCATACAAGATTATAGTATTTCTGTACATAAAACTGTCTCAATCTGATTCCTCTAGTCTTTGGTATTGTCTGTTTTCTCTCCAGAGCCTGCAGGTATAGAAGCTGAAATTGACAACATTTGATGAGTAGACAAGTCAGTTTTCAGCAAAATGAGTGCAGTTCTGTTAATCTGTTGATGTTTCACAAGCTGAAAATATTTCATCTGACATAATTTAATTATGTTATTGTTTAACAGCCACAATAGATATTCAAAATATAGATATATTTCGGGGTAGCCACTCAAAAAGGCAAATGCTTGGAGAATAATGACCAAAAAGGAATTAAATTACAGTGATAGAACAGTTAGGGGGCAGCAGTAGATAGGCAAAAGAGGAATGATATATATTCTGCCTTATGCTCCGCTAGATTTTAAAAGGACAAGTAAGTACACATATTTTCACGTTTAAGCGCAGAGTTTTCTGCCATTTTTTAAACCTTGGTAATTGATTAAATTTTAAAGACAAAAACTTCCTCTTAGATTTTATCTATTATTCAAAACTTTGTTAGAATTTCCCAAAACCACTGTGACTTAGTGGGGGAAACCTGAAGCCCCTCTTAAAGAAGTCTTATGTTAAAGCCAAAATATGAATAAAATCTCAGAAAAAATATCAGAGTTGATACTGGTTTGAAACTGGTTCCATGCTGCCATGCTGCCATCTACTGTTCCAAAACTGCAAAGGCTCATTAAAGCAGAAAATTGGATATTGCTGAGAATTATTATCAATTGGATAATATCAAGGGGGTAAAACATTATTGAAGTTTTGATCTACAAGTTACTGATATATACACATCCTGACTCGCATGTTCTACAACCAACTCATGCAGGCTGTAGATATCATGTGGAAACTTGAAAATTCCAGTAAAATGTAATAGATGAATTTTGTAACAGCAAATAGACGACTCACTGACATCTATCTGTTATGCCCAATCCATGAAATTGCCCATTTCATGAAACAGGCATACGGCCTCCCCCAAAGTCATTATCCAGACTACTTACACATAGGTAATCACATCAAGAGAGTAAACCATAGCTGCAACAAGGAAGACGAAAGTAGTAGAAATATACAATGTCTTGGCATAGACAAAACTGAAAAACTCTACTCCGGCCAGTGAAGACAGACTCTCCAATACTGCAATTACTCCAAACATAGAGCCTAAAATGACACCATATGGTATTGCATGTACAGTGATGAAGCATTAACATGTAAACATCTAGGATGTATGTATTACAAATAAATGTGAATGTAAATAATAAAGTATTTTCTGAGAGTTTATCCATTTTATGATAATATGTCATTTCATTCTTATGGTACATTTCACACAAATTATTCACCAGAAATATATGCTATTTACTGACTAACAAGAATTATGTGCCCAGAAAGTGATATACCTGAAAGCATAATATCATTTTGTTCAGTAAAATGTTTAGACATTATTTAATACCCATTAATAGCAATGAGAGATATCATTTAAATGTCAAACCAATGTTATTTCTATCACAGTTATTGTGCATTATATTCTTAGATTAATCAATTGAATAAGTAAGAATATGAATAACCTATATATATATTGCTTATGGATGATACCAACAGGTGAACACACTATTCCTACACACCAGACCTTCATTTGGCCAATTTTATATTTTTATTTAAAATAAAATTCACTACCTTGCTCATGCAATGTAACATGTTGAGACATTAAGGCTCGCGTGGTTGGCATCAGTGCAAGGGTGAAAACTCCAAATGCAGTTGCTGTAATGTATAAGTTTATACAAAGCAATATTAGCATAAATAAATTCTACTCTATACATTTGAAATCCCAAAGGTGATTCCACTCTTATTTGAAAGGTTGTACCTCAGTAGCAGGTTACAATAATGTACTGTGAACTCTTTAACATCAGCAAGTAACCTATAGTCAGGGCTGAAATTCAAATGTCAAAGAAGAAATCCAAAAATTTACAGTTGGGTATAATGATGTCTTGGTTTTGAAAACTTGCACATGCATCAAAAGCTAATTAACCCAGAACAGTTTGTATCTATTATTTTAGCCTTAATTAGGATAGTATTGACCTTGATTAAGATTGTATTGCAATTGTCTTTGTTTAATGCACATTTTTGTGTGTCATCAGCATTATTCTTACCCAGATATAGTAATAGATAAAGATAGAGAAACCACTGTTTTGGTCTTTTAAATATTCATGCTCACTGTTACATATATAATGAAAGCCAGGAAGTAATTCTTTCCATCATACTCACATAAAAACATCATTAATGTGTTTTTGATGAATACTCTGAATATGTACTGAAATGTTTGTGCCAGAGAAGCTACAATTGCAATAGCTTCGTCAGACAGTACTACTTTCAGCCCTCTTGTAAAACATAGACCACCAAGAGCAGTAACAGCAGTGGATGTAGTGTCATAGTATCCAATAGTGACAGAGTCCCAGCAAAGAGGAGTGTTCAGTTCAAACAGGGACAAAGGGATCATTACTCCAAACCCAAAACAGTATGTAGTAAATATAACAATCAAAGTCCAAAGTTTCCACCTACGATTTGTTTCATCATTTTTCACAAATACTTGTACACTTCTCTTCAAATGTGAAGGGGTTAAGAATTTTGTATTTTCATCTTTTTTCACAGTTTCTGGTATGAAGAATACAGCATATACTGCATTGATGCATTTACCAGCTATTGCAAATACAATTGGCCAAAGGTACCCTTGTTGCTTTATCCAGTATCCAATACAAATAGGTCCAATAATTGATACTAGTTGTTCTAGGACATTCAGAAGTGTGAATCTGAACAACCTTGCTTTACTTGTAGTTGTATCAGCAATGTATGAGTAACATCCAACATACATCAATGCCCACCCTCCAGTCAACCCACACATAACATTATTCACCTGTAATATCCAAACAGACAGCTTAAAGTAGAAAACAAAGAAAAATAAGATACTGCTAACAAATTCAGCAACAATAAAAGGGACTATAGTTATTCTTCTTCCACCTTTGTCAGAGTATGATCCTAACAGGATCATTGCTATCAGCGATGGTAATATATAGGCTACTTGGGAAACCATTGAAAAGTGTGCATTTTTTGCTTGAGCTGCCTGGGTAAAGTTATACTGCATGGAATATTTATTAATCTCCTCTTCACAAGGACTTGTTGTATTGTTTCCATTGCGGCGTATTTCCATCGCAGATGCATTCCAACCAGTCTTTTGGGCAACAATCTCTTTCATTCTGTTATACAAAAATAGCTGATACACCTGGAGTAGGGCAGTGGAAAATAAGTAGTACATCATCAGCATAGGCTCTACAACAATTTTTCTTTTAGGTTGTATAAAGCCATGGTGGTCATCGTGCTGTGTTTCACCATTAACAATACCTTCACAAATATCTTTTTCTTCTGATTTATTAATATTGCATTCATTGATTCCATTTTGTAGTAGTATGATAATAAACTTCTTTTTAAATAATGCTTGTTGGGAACTAATGTTTAATTGTTTCTTCAACACTGCATGGTAATCCATATATTGTCAAAACTTCCGGTTGACACTTTCTCCATGGATGGTCACATTCCTTATTTGTTCTGAATAAAAACTGATATACAATTGAGCAACATGCATCCAATCATATTGGACCGTTAAGCATGGTGGTTTAATACATATTTGCTTTCTGAACGAAACCTCACCCCTATGCCTAAAACAGATCTTGTATCTGGCTAGTACATTTTAGTTTCTCTTTGAGAGGAAATAATCTGTTTTTTCAAACAATTAAAGAAATCAGTCCCAATTGCAAATGACATTCCATGTGTCCTAAGCAAATGCAAATCATACCAAATCACAAAAAGATGTCCATAAAGACCCTAGTAAATCATATCACAGTGATCCACAACCGAAAACAAACAATTCCATTTGATTTTAGCTCATGACCCAAGTACAGAAAGGTATGAATCAGGGAGTAGTCTCTCTACAAAAGCATCCAACAACACTAATACATTTGCAGTAACAGCACGACTTAACAAGGCTTTGTTTATTATTGAAAAGAAAATTTTTACATTAATATAGCTACTTAAAAAAAAGGTTGATGCTACTATCGCTACAAAAGTGGGATTTGTCAAAATAGGATTGCTGACATTAATTTACAATGAAGAATTATAAGTGTGTTTTGATCCATTGGCAATTTAAACAGCACTGTATAACATTGGAAAGTCATTAAGAAATAGAAGAATAACAGTTTTTGAACATTTGCAGAGAGTAAATTAGTGCGTAAGAAGCAGAAATTTAGACTTATTTATACAGATTACAAATGATCACTGGAACGTCTGGCATGGATTTTAATGCAATAGAAAAAAATCCCATTTACATAACAGCACAATATTTGTCAATGCTTCCATTCTGCAAACAATATTCCTTGACACTCAATCTATTGTTTAACGTAAGCATTGCATAAACTCGTGTGAATGATAAAATTTAGTCCCTGCCTCTTGGCAATTTATAATTGATGCATAATATATTTAATTTATGAGATATTATTTTGCAAACCTTTTTGATAACTCAAAGATTCCTTTTATAATTGAATAAACCATAATTTTGCAGATTTCATTCTTTAGTGTTGTCCTAAAGTTTATATCAAAAGATTTGTATGAATTTTGTACCCGTATCTCATGATCACTTATCTTAGTTTACAATACCAGCACTTAGGCTATATCTATATCACAAAAACACCCAATCAGATAAATGATCTCAGGCTAAATATAGAGCAAAATTTATATTATTTTTATTATTATATCCGTTGTATTTATTTATTTATTTGTGGTTTTACGTCCCTTTCAACACTGTACAGGTCATATCACGACGGGTAGTTGGAAGGGCAGAGGAAACCAGTACATATAGTTCACTAGGGTTCTGTACTGTAAACTGCCGACCAACGGCAAGCAACTACCAGCTTTCCCACTTACGGCCATGACGGGGATCGAACCCCGGCCGCAGGTTGGAACCATATCCATATGGGTGTAATGACAAATATCTTTAGTTTTTATTATTTCTCATAGCTTCTTTTTGGTTTTTGAGATTTTCAGCCACATTTTGCCACACAATGGTGATATGCATATATATAAACCTAGACTAGTGACTCTCCTATTGTGTCAATTTCCCATTATTTTTGCATAATGGAGAGTTAACATTATTTTCTAACAGTAAAATGTGGTTTAGTTCAGTGGCGTGTCTGCCCAGAATCAAATAGTGTTTGCCTGTCATCCTCAGCACAATACATTCAGTATTAAATTGTTTTCACAACTTTTTTATGTTAATTACTTAAGTGGGAACATTTATAAAGTCTTTTAAATTCAGCATGAAATTTAGAGTGCACGGAAAAATACCTCATAGAAAAATACTACCTGGAAAAAATACTGCAAATAAAAAGAAGTAATTTAATTTATAAAGCTAGACATTTCTAAGCCTTTGCATTTCACAATATGACTTTACAATAACCCTGCATGTATTTAATTGCAATAGCAACTACCCTTTCACACATACTCAGTGTGGCTTATAGTGTACAGTGTTAAAAATCTAACCCATAGGAACTATATTAAAAGGACTGGTTTCATTGGTTCTGAATGTATCTTTCATTGATTTACAATTCAAATTATGCCACACGAAAGCAATTTTTCTCAAGTAAAATAAAAAAAACTGTTATAATGTAGGGCTGAAATGCATTAGGGCTAAATTTATATTGGATTTCAATTTTTGAATTTTTTAAATTGAAAATATGGAGTATAATATAGGAATAAAAGACATATTTGAGTGCTTTATGATGGTTTTATACTATCGATCGGCTATATTAAAGACACGAAGCCCGAAGTATTACAGTGCATACAAAAAACTGTCTTACATTGAAGTATTACAGTGCATACAAAAAACTGTCTTACATTGAAGTATTACAGTGCATACAAAAAACTGTCTTACATTGATCAAGAGTATATTTAAAGTGCTAGACTATAAGTGGAGATTGCATATGAAAATCTGTAGATTGAAAATGCCCAGATTAAAAATCCTTGAATATTTTAAACTCACAGAAAATTCCAAGATGTGGCATTAAACATCACCAATATAAAAATTCCTAATACAATTGTATTTACAAATACATTATTATTTTGTCTTATTATTCATTCACTGCTGTACAATGACTTTTAATGATGAATGAAACACATTCTTCGATTCCCAGTAATTTAGTCCTGCAGAAAACATACACAGCCATCATGACCTCCACACACTTAAATATTCCAAAATTCAAAATTCACCATACAATTTACAACAAGTTTAATTGTCATTTTGTGTCCGTGTATTGTTTTCACCCATGACTGAGCATATGAAATCTTTCAATTGGTCATTAAGTAGCCCATCTGTGCAGTTATGATGATCAATCATGCCAAAAATTATGTTTTTTTTGTTGTTGTTGGTGGTTTTTTTAAAATTTTAACATTATATGAATATGCAGTTTTAATTCTGCAATCAGCTATAACAATATCTTTTATTTAAGTTTGGACTCAATTATAATATAAATGTGCTTTGAAAATCATTTCAAGGTTTTGGAATGTTTACTGTCATACCTTTTCTATACATCAAAGCCAAACAAATTGCATCATTAACATTCAATAATGTGGACAAGGAAGGAAAAAAGTAAAATTAGAGTTAAGTTATGATGGTTGCTATGGAAATTCCCTCGTTGCTAGGGAAATTGATAAAATCCTTTAACATATGTTTCATTTTGCCATATTAATTTTTTTAAAGGACTAGACCCCACTATGTGATAAAAGTACAATGCTGGTCTTCTGCCATGTATGTGTGACTTCAATTTCTATAACAATTGTGGCAATAATGGGGGTTGTCTTTACATTACCCTGGCTCTTAAATAGAATGTAAAAACCCTAAAACCTGAGGCCGTATTCATAAAGAGATCTTAAGTCTGAGACAAAAAAAATAGTCTCTGAGATTTGGTCTCAGCTGATCTACTTCTTTGTTGCTATGCAGTCAGAAAACACTGTTGAAAAGTGTCTGAAAGTAAGGTACTTTTGAAACCAAAGTTTGGGCTATCAAGTGTTACAAAAGTTTAGGCCAAGTATTATATATGTTGTAAATTATTTCCACTTTACATTAAACGATAAAAAGTAAAAACATGAATCTCAGTTAAAGTGAAATAATGCTTGAGATTTTTACCAAAATATTTGAGACAACTATATACCAGTCTGAGAGTAGATTTGGTCTCAACTATTTTGTGAATAGCTAACAGTCTCAGATTTGAGACCAAAACTTGAGACTTGAGAAAAAATTTGGTCTCAGCAAGTTTTATGAATACCAGCCCTAGTTTCTAAACAGTTATTTAATGTGCACATACACAATTTCAAAAGTCTGCTACGTGTGCAATTATTCATTGTAAAGTGGTTTGTTTCTTTCAAACTTACAAAACATAAGTTAATATTGGATTACTTTTTGGCATTAAACATCGCTTTTAACCAATTGGTTAGAAGGTTTTTCACGGCAAAGTTGTCAGCAAGTTTGGCATTTCTTCACAGACTGTTACCTGTACGTGGGTTTGACGCCCACAAGTGGAAATACTGTGAACCCTGTCTGTTTGCACTTGTTATATAGTAAATGAGGGTTGATTTCACTTTCAAGAAACATGAATTGACACAAGCACAATATATAAATGGACTTTACACAAAATTGTATTGTATATTTATCTAAATGAATGCCTTATAATGGGTAATCATGCAATTTCTACTCGAATTAAGTGCCCCAAATTGACACATGACCAATGAATATACAACTTACAAAATGTAGTGCGTACATCAGTGTTGCTGATTGGCTGGGGTTCAAATTGATTACTTTATTTGGTGTCAAATTAAAAATATGCCAAATTATCAAGCCAAGAAGTAAGCTTGCAATTTCAATTTGCATAATGTCATGGGCTGTATCTCCCTCTTCAAGTCTGATTTAGTTACTCTTCTTTCAGATGTACTGGCTCTTTGGAACTAGTATATAGGGCTATACTCAATCTCATGTCACTTGATTTTATCAAATTGCAAAACTTTTAGTTATAATGGGCTCACAATATGCACATATATGACAGCATTTCCTTGGTGTGGATGGATTATGAAAAATCCTAAAGTGACTTAGCTTGTGAAAAATGTGAAGACGTGAGAGAAGTTAAAAACATCTGTGAATAATGTGGGCATTTCAATAAATAACAGTTTGGAAAAAATGGTTCTGTGTCATGTGAAACAAGCTAAGTGAAAGGTTACAAATATAATATAAAAAAAATTACCATGTAGTTAAATATTGAAAATGTGAGTTATCTCTACATAATGGTGACCAAAATTCAGTAATAACTTGTTTTTGTATCTATATATTTGAGATACAATAGTTTTAGCTTTCATATGCTCTTAGTTTTGATTAAGAATATGTCTCTTAGAAAATTCTCTTACAATATTGTATTGTAATAACCTGTTAGCGAAAAGGTAAAATTTTCAAATTTATAAAGTGCAAGGCTATGCACGAATGGGTGATGCCCAAACTAAATGTAGAATTGTTTAGTACCAACACCGTTTAGGCATTGTGTTTCAGTCATTTTCACATGTTCAGGTGATTGCTTTTTTGTCTTTTGACCAATGGTATCCTCTGTTATATTTCAACCAATCAGAAGAAATTTTTGACATTGAATTCTATGGCCTCATTCTTTGTTTTCTCCATTGTGACATTTAAAGTAGATTAATCAATATGAAAATGCATTACAATACCACTCAAACAACCGATCTTGGTGTTTTACTTTTGGCAGTAGCAAGTGTTCCTCATCAATGTAATTCCTAAATATACTTTTTTGTTAAAAACTGACACCCCATTCAGTTACTGATTTAATCCCGGGATTATTTTAATGGGGGAAAGTTACCTTATTTTTCAATACCAAAAATATATATATGGTTTGTCATCATTAAAAGGCACAGGATAAATACAAGATGGGGCAAAGTATTTACGTGAAAAGTTAAAATTGTGCAAAGATGATCAAGCATGTTGAAGTTAAAAATACTGTGAATAGTTTTCCCTACAAGTCAAATATTTAAGTCTCAAAGAAATGGCAATTTTCAAAGATTTGCAACAGCTGAAAGTCCAAATAACAACAAGATAAACTGTCTTTTCTGAAACATATAACTGGTGGAGAATTGTCAACTAACTAAAACCCATTCAACAAGTTTAACCCTAGCTAACACTATTGCACAACCAGTCCCCCCCTCCCCCAAAACTACAAGCAGTTCAACAATGTTACGAGAAACTTTTTTCAAACATACCATTTATTGGAAGACACAACTTTTGACTCATATTGGTCATACACATATATTTTAAAAAGTAACAATGAAAAGTTCAGGAAAGTTTATAAATTAACACAATTTGATTGATTATTTAATGATAATAAAGTATTTTTATCTTATTAAGACCGGGCAAAGATCCAGAACATATTGACATTGGTTAACAATATAATAATCAGTCAGTTCTTAACAAAGAGTAAAAAGTAATTTTTAATGTACATTGGTACTTTTCAGTGTGAAATATTTGTGATGCCAACACTTATACCGATGTACTAGGCATGGGGGACATAATAATGAACCTGGGCATGGGGACATAATAATGAACCTTTAAAAGGTGTCTATTGTTTTTCTCTTAGTCAACCTGGTCTAAACATAAGATAACTGTACACCATACAGGTCCATGCTGGCCTCAGAAGGCTACATGAGTGTAAAATATTTGATTTTTGAGGGTTCTTTTTAAGGATGGTCTCCTTTTGGCTTCATAAGTCAAGATTAGTATTTGGGTCAACACAGCAGAACTGGCATTTCCTGCTCATCATATTCTTAATATTTAAAAGTGGTGGAGTAGAATGTTTGCACTAGGTAGCAACAACAAGGCCCATTTACAGGATAGTTTGTGGAGCAAAATTCAAATACGAGGTGTTTTGACTACACAGAACTGCATGGCCAGGCTTTAAGCAGTCTTTAATGTAACAAGATGGCTTCAATAAGCCATCAATATGTACAAAATAAGCACTCTCTAATTGCAATTCTTATGGCTACACTAAGCAGTAGATAGATTTAAAATAAGTGCACTCGAATTGACATATAGTTACACATTTATTTGGTACATACACCAACCAGAAATACTGAAAGCAATTTATACAGGTTAGGATGCTTTTTTTCAGTTGGAGTGTATGTGAATACTGTGGATCTCTTCCACAAGAAATGGTTCAACTTTCATGGACATAACAGCTCCAGCAATTTCAGTAATATTATTTGCAAGTAACAAAGAAGCCCAACAAAACTAAAGGAGCCTACACCAACCAAAAATTTTGACATTTGATTACTTTATTCTAAACTTTTGGTCATGGGTTAGAATACAACTTTATCTTGTCTCAATATAAAGATAGTTGTTGAAAGTAGAACATTAACACAGTTTTGACTTATACGAGTCACATGTGTACACTGTTAGAATATTAAAAGTTCTGCTCTGTAGCAATTATAATGTGTTCCAATATAAAAAGGAATTCAGTTGTTCTTCATCTGTCTGTCTATGGTGTACAGATAGATTACTAGATTTACATTGCACAAGCGTATGGTGTTTCTTTGATTAAAACTGACTCAATCTGATTCCTCTAGTCTTTGATACTGCATGTTTTCTCTTCTGAGCCTACAGGTATAGAAGCTGAAATGAACAGCATATGACGAGTAGATAAGTCAGTTGTTGGCCAAATGCTGCAGGGCAGTTAATCTGATGTTTTACTTTTTTATTTATTTGGGGTTTTATGACGCTTTCAACACTGTACAGGTCATATCATGATGGGTAGTTGTGAGGGCAGAGGAAACCAGTACAAACAGTCGGTCAAGGTTCTGTACTGTAAACTGTAAACCAACGACAAGCAAGTACTAGCTTTCCCACTTGAGGTTTGGCAGGGAACCGAACCCTGATCTCATAGGTGGGAGGCAAGAGTGGTGTTTTACTAACTGAAAACTGTTTCATGTGATATAACATATGAGTATCATATTGCACACTAGATATTCCATAAAGATAAATTGGAAGTAACAAAAAGTGCAGGCCCAAAGATACATGAAGTAGTGTCACAAAAAAGGAATTGCATGGGATGGAAGAGTTGGGAGGCAGCAGCAGAATATCAAAGTGGAATGGTACATGTTCTGCCTTAGAGTTAATAGGATAAGTAAGTAAGGACACAAATGTCTCAAATTTCAGTACAGAGTTTTCTTTCATATTTGAGACCTTGGCTATTGATTAATATTTGGAGGCAAATACTTCCTCTGAGGTTACAACTTTTATTTATAACGTTGTGAGGATTTCCCAAAGCCACTTCGATTTAGTGGGAAAAAACTGAAGCCAATCTTGTAGTGGTCACTTTAGTAGTTTGAGCCAAAATGAGTTAAATTTTAGAAAAATGCAAGAGTTGATACTTCAAACCTTTTAAAAATCTGGCTCCATGCAACCAGGTAATTTAGTTTCTACGATTTCAAAATTGAAAAGGTCCACGAAAAAGTGCATAAGGCTGAAAATCATTATTAACTAATATCAAGAATATCCAGGGACTAAATTATTATTGAAATTTTCATTTACAGCTCTAATCTACAGGTTACTGGTATCTACATGGTCTTAACTCACATATTGTACAACTAGGGGTGTTGCGGTAGTACCGGTATCGTCTGTATGGTAAATAAATTATTGCAAACCATCATAAAATTCAGCTACCAGTTTTCTGCTTACAGTTCAATATAAAGTAACTTTACTAACCTTACATACAAAATAAATGTCATAATCCACTTTTATTTGCTTTTTACTGTAAAACAACAGCCATAATGAGCGATAATTCAGAGCTACCACATATTTTGTCATTTAGCCAATCAGAATCGAGAACACATCATTGTTATGTTAGAATTCTTGTTTTACAGTATGGAAACTATTTGGTTCTCATGTTTTGTTAAATAAGAGACGGTAACTGACTGGGAAGTACCAGACATGAAACCGGAGGGAAAAAATTGCTACCGCTACACCCCTACTTATGCATGATGTAAATACCATCTAGAAATTTATCCATGAAATTGCCCATTTTGCAAAAGGGGCAACTCTGTTGGCCATTTCATGAAATAAGCAATTTATCTAGTTTTTGCTTGACTATTTTATAAAACGAGCAAAACCTTCTCCCAAACTTTTTTCCAGACTACTTACATATAGGTAATCACATCAAAAGAGTAAACCATAGCTGCAACAAAGAAGACAAAAGTAGTGGAAATATACAATGTCTTAGCATAGACAAAACTGAAAAACTCTCCCCCAGCCAGTAAAGCTAGACTCTCCACTACTGCAATTACTCCAAACATAGAGCCTGAAATGACATTATACGGTAGTGTATGTAACTGTGATGAAACATCAACATGTAAATATCTACCATGTAAATATTTCTAAAAATGAAACAGCATTTTCTGAGGGTTTTCCTGTTTTATGATTATATATGATATCATCCTTATGATACATTTCACACAAATTATTCATCAGAAATATTTGACTTAAAATGACTAGTAATATTAGACTCAATGCGTTAATCTGTATGTTTTTCATGTAATATTATGCTAAATGATAAAACTGACTTTTAGACTAATTTAGTCATTAATTAACTAACAATAAATTATATGGTAGTATATATACAGGAATGGATATACCTGAAAGCATGTCATTTTGTTCAGTAAAATATTTGGACAAATATTCAATACCAGTGTATTGACAGCAATAGAAGACAGGATTTAAACTTCAAACCAACATTATTTGTTTCACAGTCATTGTGCAATATATTCTCAGACTCATAAAAATGATAAGCAAGAATATGAATAAGGCTATATTCTTTAATGCTGACACCTGATTGCTTATGGCTGAAACCAAGAGCTGAACGTATGATTCTCATACACCAGACTTTAAAGTGACTGATCTTATATTTTTTAACAAAATGTGTCTAATAAATCCACTACCTTGCTCATGCAGTGTAACATGCTGAGACATAATGGCTCTCGTGGTTGGCATCAGTGCAATAGTGACAACTCCAAATGCAGTTGCTGTAATGTGCACAAGTTTATATAAAGTATAATTTTGTGAATGAATTCTACAATATAAATTTGAAGTCATAAAGGTAATTCTTTTCTGATCTAAAAGGTCATATCTCAGCAGTAGGTTACAAATTGTGAACTACTGAACATCAGTAACTAACCTATGGTCAGGGTTGAAATTCAAATGTCAAAGATGGAATCAAGAATCTCAGATGTGGGGATGATGGTCTCTTAGTTTTGAAAACTGACACATGTAATAAAAGCTAATTAACCAAGAACAGTTTACATATATCCTTTAACCTAATTAAGATATTAAAGAACATGATTAATATTGCATTGTAATTGCATTTGGCTAATAAAAGCTTTTGTGTCTTATCGTTATTATGCTTACCCATATATAGTACTATTTTTAAACAGACAAATGACAAGATGTCACCGTTTTAGCCTTTTTAAATGTTCATACTCACTATTACATTTGCAATGAAAACCATTAAAAATTAATTCTGTCATACTCACATAAAAACATCATTAATGTGTTTTTGATAAATGCTCTGAATATGTACTGAAATGTTTGTGCTAGAGAAGCTATAATACCAATAGCTTCATCAGACAGTACCACCTTCAGCCCTCTTGTGAAACATAGACCACCCAGAGCAGCAACTGCAGTCGATGTAGTTTTGTAGTATCCAATAGTGACAGAGTCCCAGCAAAGAGGAGTGTTTAATTCAAACAGGGATAAAGGGGTCATTACCCCAAACCCTATACAGTATGCAATGAACACAAGAAGCAAAGTCCAAAGCTTCCATCTGCGATTTGTCTCATCATTTTTCGCAAATACTTGTACACTTCTCTTCATATGTGAAAGGCTTAAGAATTTTGTGCTTTTATCTTTTTTCACTGTCTCTGGTATAAAGAATACAGCATATATTGTATTGATATATTTACCGGTCATTGCAAACACAATAGGCCAAAGGTACCCTTGTTTCTTTATCCAGTATCCAATACCAATAGGTCCAATAACTGATACCAGTTGTTCTAGGATAGTCAGAAGGGTGAATCTGAACAACCTTTCTTTCTTTGTAGTTGTATCAGCAATGTATGAGTAACAACCCACATACATCAATGCCCAGCCTCCAGTCAACCCACAGACAACAAAATTTACCTGCAATATCCAAACAGACAGCTTGAAGTAGAAAACAAAGAAAAATAAGACACTGGTTACAAATTCAGCAACCATATAAGGAACTATAGTTATTCTTCTTCCCCCTTTGTCAGAATATGATCCCAATAGTATCATTGCTATCAGCGATGGTAATGTGTAGGCCACTTGGGAAACCATTAGAAAGTATGCATTCTCTGCTTGAGCTGCCTGGGTAAAGTTGTACTGTATGGAATATTTATTCACCTCCTCTTCACAAGGATTTATTGTGTGGTTCCTGGTGTGGTGTATCTCTATTTCAGATGTGTTCAAACCAGTCCTCTGTGCAACAATCTCCTTCATTCTGTCATATAAAAATAGCTGATACACCTGGAGTAGGGCAGAGGAAAATAAGTAGTACATCATCAGCATAGGCTCTACAACAATTTTTCTTTTAGGCTGTATAACGTCATGGTGATCACTGTTCTGTGTTTTATTATTAACATTACCTCGACAAATGTCTTTTTCTTCTGATTTATTAATGCTGCATTCATTTGCTTCCATTTTGTTGCAGTATGATGATAAACTTCTTTGTAAATAATGCTTGTTGGCAACTTATGTTTAAGTGTTACTTCAAAACTGCATTTGCAAAATTTTTGTAGTTGGCATTTGATATAATGTCAAAACATCATGTTGACACTTTGTCCATGAATGGTCACATTTGCTTATCTGCACTGAGTAAAAATAAAAAAAAAACAATTTAGCAATATGCATCCAATCATTTCAGACGTTTTTGTGGGGTAGTTTCTATATGTATCTGCTTTCTGGGTGAAAGTCTCATCCTTATGCCACCCAAAACAGACCTTGTATCTGGCGAGTGCATGTTGATAAACGAGCCATCTTGCATATCAATCCGCACCTACACCCCTTCAGCTTGTACATTTAAGTTTAGCTTGTGAGAGGAAATAAGTCTTATTCAAACATTTCAAAAATTAGCTTGGAATGCAAATCACATTCCATGTTGTGTCAAATGTGTCTTACCCAAATGCTAATCATACCAAATCAGAACAAAGACGTCCTATCAAGACCCAAAGTGGACCATACTACAGCAATCTACAACCTATAATAGACGAGCCCATTTGGTTGTAGCTCATGACCCCAGCAAGGAAAGATATGACCTATGTATTTGTCTCTTTTCAAGCGCTACTAATAGAGTAAGGAATCTAAAATTCGCCAGGAATCTAAAATTCGCCACCTCTAAAACCTTTGTGAATTTTATGAAGAAAATGATGTTTTTGTCTAAAAATTGGTATTTTTTAGTTCAAAAGGCCTTAATGTACTATACATTGAACAAATCTCAGCACAATCCTTTTATTTTATTAGTATCTTCACATGTGGCAAATTTCAGATATGTGGCGAATTTTTTATTTCTGACTCTAACACTTTTGTACTTGTAGTAAGAACAGGTTTTCTTAGAGCTTTGTTTATTATTCAAAAGAAAAGGCTAGATTTCTACATTGGCTATTTTATAAGAAACTGTTGATGCTAGTGTTTCTACAAAAGCTATGGGATTTGTAAAAATAGGACTGCTTACATTTAGTCAATGTGAAAAGTTTATTTTTACACTGTGTGCATCTTGATCCATCAAAAACTTCAGAAGCACTGTACGTAGAACATTGGAATATCATTTAGAAATAGAAGAATAACATTTTATTGAACATATGCAGAGAGTAAATTAGTGCTAAGATGCAGCAATTTAGATAAATTATACAGATTACAAATTGACACTGAGATTGTCTGGCATGGAGTTTAGTGCAATAGAAGAATCCCATTACCAAATTTGTCAGTACCTAATTTTTCAATTTTTCTTGACATTTAATACACTAGTGTGAATGATAAGCTTAAGTCAACAACTTATTGCAATTTGTAATTGATGTATTATATATTTAATTTGTCAGTCCATATTTACAAACCTTTTTGAAAACTCCTAGATTCCTTTTATGATTGAATAAAATTTTATTTTGTAGATGTCATTTTTCAAACTGTTATCCCAAAAGTATGTAAACAAAGACTTGTGTGAATTTTGTACCCATATCTCATGACCACTCGCCTTAGTTTACAGCACTAGCACTTAAGCTATATCTATATCAAAAAAGCACCCGGTCACATAATTGATCTCAGGCTAAATATAGAACAGATTTTTACACTGTTTTTATTATTATATCTGTTCTAATCACACCTGTCATTAATCAAGGCTATTGTGTCATGTTTGTATCATTTGATTTTAAGTTGAATTATTTGTATACCACTATATTTTGCAAAAGAAAAAAAAAACAAATCATTTTATGGGGGCGATTATTTAATTTTAAAAGTTATCTGGCCTTCTCAAATTTTTGGGAAGCTGTCTTGGGGTAATTTAAAACATTCATGAATTGGATTACATTATATTTATGGAGTCTATTTTAGTTTGGTTTAATTTGGCTATGGGCGATATATTAACGTTAACATGGTTGCTTTAGGTCATATGATTTTATTTGATTTTTCTTACTTTGTTTCAAATAAAACTCGCTTGGTTGTAACTGTTGTCCTTTTCTTAATTGTTTTTGATTCAAGTATGTCACAGCAGTAGATGGCTGTTACAGCAGCCACAAAGAAGCCATGATTTTGTGTGTTCATTCGTCTGTCTGTGTTTACAATAACTGCAAAAGTAATTGAAGGATCTTTCTGGAATTTATTATGTGGGTAACCAAATGCCTAATCAAAGAAATTGGGAATAAACGTTGGGAAACAAAATCACTTTCCTAGTGGTAAGCAAACTTGGCATTAAACCATAGGCTGTCAGTGTGACTCAGTGTCTCAGTGTGCCTTCCACAAGGGACAATGCCATAGGATTGTAAAAAGATTATAACCAGTGGCAAGTTTTAGGAAAGTAATCAAATGTCATCCTTTAGGCAAAAATGCCATATCATATATGTACCACAATAATTATCCTTATATCAAAGCAATCACAGCAACTCTGAAAACACAGCCAAATCTAGCATGTTTACGGATTTGGAGATGCCTATGTATCATATGACTGAACAGACTTTTGATTGTATCATATGATCAATCAATGATACTTAGATACTTCAGCTACAATAACATTGTCATGTCCAATGTTGATTTTTTCTTTTGCCTGGAATTTTTAAAATTATATTTATTTGAGACCACATTAATATATTTTCATTGATAATTAAAGGTTATTTCTGAAACATGTGCTTGGTTTCAGAAAATAAAAAACTCATTGGATCATTTGGATTGCCCATTGGCAATTTGGCAAAAATGTTATCACTACATGTGGGTAACAGATAATGATATTGTAACACTTGATATTTTCTTCTTGTACATTAAAGCAACTTTCAAACCAAGCTGGTAGAAACAGATATGTTAGTTGAATTTTCTAGAATTTCGGGGCCTCATGAAGGTGTGGCCTAGGTCAGTTCTGTAGAAGTAGTGTCAATCTTAAATTATTTTACTTCATACCAATTTTATATGACTGTTTCTGATTGGTCACCCATTGGCCATCGTTTGTGAACCCTCCTTCACTCTGTCATTTTGAAGTTGGAAGCACACGGGGCAACATTGAAAATTTGTGTGAGAAAATTTACAGAAGACTTCAGACAAATTCTATGCAACTCAAGTGGTTTATATGTGTTTATATATTTGACACTTACATTTAAAACATAGTCTGGGTCAAACTCAGTACAGCTACCACTACACAAATTCATATAGGTGATCTTAATTGCAGTGCAATGGTGGAGAGCTCAGACGATGAATAAATCCCCAGTATTCAAAACATACAGAGTACTTCAAATACTTCAAGTACGATAGTTGGGGGAAGTGCATTGTCGGATGTTGCCACTCAGCAGGCGATTTATGTACAGATTGTTTCACAATCTCGTCAATTAGTGACAGATTTAATATTCTTGAAAAGAAAGATGTCAAAAAATATTCGGATCAGAAAAAGAAGAAGTCAACTGTTAAAAAAGAAAGCCAGTGGTCATGTTGCCCCGGTCACACTGCCACAACCCCAGTGTCATAATTTGACAATGTCTAGTTTGCCAGACATCAGACAAGATGCTCTTACATAGAGACAGGTGGACCAGAGACTAAAAGAACTGTCACAATCTGATAACGCAGGTACTAAAATTAAATCTCTTAGGGGGGGGGGTCCCATTGAAGTAGTGGTTCCAAACCGGGTTAAGTGGCCCCAAGAATTTGTCCTGTCCGGATTTAAGAGGGAAAGAATGCAATATGACCAGTTGTCCGTAGTGCAATGGGTGGCTGGCTATTGTGGCATCCTAAGGGAGGAACAGAACCTCCAAGTCAGGACCTCTTGCTTCTCTATTTTGAAAATCTTTATCTTTAAGAACTGATTTAAAGTACTGATGCCTAAGATGCCACTTTGCTTGGGTTTTTGCACAAGGAACAGACAGTTGTAGAAAGCCAAAGATGACTAGATTTTGATCTTTTCCACTGCTTGTTTTGGAAGGTAATGTTCCAGGCTGGCCAATGTTTTTGCAGTCTGACCCCTACAAAAAGACCTTCTACATAACTAAACAGATTTCTCACAAGAGAGGCAGGAGAGAGATTTACAGAAAAAGCATATTTCATAGACTTTATTGGCTTTTCTCTGTATCATGATTTTTGTCTTTCTTTTGTGGTTGCTCTGCTATAAACGCAAAAGTTGCATGAGTCACAACAAACACACAGTTTACACCTTCTCTCAGAACATAAACACTGAAGGAAAGAGGAAGGAAGATAAAATCTTTCAAGTAAAAAACAATTTAACCATTGTCCTGTCTTTGAATAAAACTGACAAATTCATTGTCATTTAGCTCTTTTTCCTTTTTCCACCAAAGCCGGATCCTTTCCCCTTCCCTCTGTTCACAGCAGCTGTTGTCAAAGGAGCAGCAAATTGGTACATCCATGTCCTGTCCTGACCTGTGGAGGTGAACTGGATTGAGTTCTAGCTCCTATGTCCCTAACACATATGTTGCCTGTGAGACCCATACTGTTGGAGCCCAATCTGGCCTGGGAATCACAGTGTTCAGTCTCTGCTCTGACAGTCTCACCCTCTGCTCAGTATATATCATCTGGGAATACGAATTCAAATGGCTGTTTCTCAAAGTACACCATATAAACCTGATTTATGATACTCCATATAAGCGTCTCTCCTAAATAAGGTAATATTACCCATCTGCACAAAAATAATGTCTACCAGATGATGCATTATTTCTCCCATGTTGAAACCTACGTTTTGGGAGAGCACTGTTTAGTCACAAAATTCTGGGGGTTTGTTTACTTTCTTGAGGACTTCCCTTTGGAGAGCTCAGCATTCAGAGATCTTAAAGTTTCTTATTTGTCAGTCTGTAAGTTTGTGATGAAGAGATGAAACCTGCAGCTTGGTTGTAGACATAAGTGCTCTCTCGCGGTACCTTGTCCCATTTATACAGGGTGTCCTGAAGGAGGAGTAGTAGCAAGTTCTCAAGGCTTTGATATGTCCTTGAAGGGCCTGAGTACAGAGCAAGCCCCTGACACGAGGAAAAGAAACATGACTGTCTATATAGTTTATTTGCTGCAAAACCGGTCCTCCTAGGGTAGAACTACAGAAATCTTTCTTACTGATTAACTTCTACAAGTTTATGTATAAACAGACACCTCTAACAGTCTCGAGGAAACTTTGGTCTTCAAAAAAAGCCTTTCTTGTTCTTGCAGATCTGTTTCAGAACTGGAAACTGCATCTACCTGGAGGTCATGATAAGAGACTGGGGTGCAATCTGTCTGACTACAAGTGGGTTCTGCCTTTTTATTAAATTGCACAGTACACTGACTATATGACATAAAAATAAGTTTTACTCCAAATAATGTATTGTTTTAAACAAATAAATAAAGCTTTATACTAACAAATACAATTATTAGCTTTCTTGAATATAATACTCTTTGAACACTTTAACTAATTAGTTTTTCATTTTGTTTAGACCAAAATCATAAATGTAGATTGTTTTCACAAATAATATGTGATGTTATAAAAATCCGTAAAATGTTCACATTTAAATATATCACCTGACTGAAAAATGAAACAGAAGTGGACTTATTTCCCAATTTTTTCACACATTTTTATGCAAAAAAAAATTGTAAAACTTCATTTACCATACTTTATAAGAAGTATTAAAAACTGCGGTTTAAGTTAATCATTTTATTCATAAGGTAATGTAACAGTGTATAATAATCATAATATGAATTAATTAATTTTTAACATGGGGCATGTTGTTATAATGTGGTCAAAAACATATATTTTTAGGAAATTACAGATTCATATTTAATCTTACATGGATCATGGTAATACACAGCAACAATCTTCAACAGACTGTGACAAATAATATAACTTTTTATGATGCATTTTTTGCAAAAAATACTTTTTGGTCAGTATTTGTGTGAAAAATTGATGGTTCCCAACTTTAAAGTAATTTTTCTAGACTAGAACATTTGCATTTGATATTTACATTTGTAAGACTTACATTTTTAAAATTTTTCATACATTTTTCATTCTTTTTTTACATAAAAACAACCATTCATCCTTTTGGACTAAAAAACATAAGTCTACCCCTCTGAACTTTTGGACTATTGACAATGTCTACTGTCCAGTGTATCCAGACACTCACTCCAGTTTACTCCAGCAAGGAAAAAACAGACAGAAATGTAGATTGCATTGCATTTTATACTCTTCACTCATAGATAAATGATTCCACAATTAAGTATTACAACTTCAAAAAGACTACTGTGCATGCAGCACTCTAGTTCAATATTAACTAATTTTTTAAACTTATATATATATATATATATATATATATATATATATATGCAGCTTGGGATTCTAGAAGGTCTTAGAAAGAAAAGCAAACAAGTGATACGTGTGCAGTCAGTAGAAATATATTGAGCAAGCTCCAGAATTAATAAATTGTCAGCCGTGCACAGTACAGAAAAAAATTATTCTCCAGTGTCTTCATGTGAAAATAGAACTCAGTATACTTATATGTAACACTGTGTTGATTTATTATTGATTGACAATCAAGTATTTCTGTCTAATGATGGGAAAAAATATCTAGTACAATTAAATGACATTAAAATGTTCAAGTTATGCAAGATCCATTCTTCACAGCAGGTAACAAATTTGTTCTTCTTTTATCATACCCTTTGGTGCTAATATTTTACTTAGTAAACCTGGCCTAGAAAGAATGTAACCTCAGCAGCTTTCAACATAAACATATATGTATGGATACACTAAGCTCTGGCACTGTGGCCTAGCGGGTAACACAGTTGTCTAGGAACTCAGAGGACGTGGGTTCAATCCCAGGTACAGGCAGATACATAGTGGCTCGGATGACCACTTAAAATGGCGGTCCTCTGTCATTGGGTCCTATCCCCAGTGGCAGGTTAAAGAACCTCAAGGACGTTGATAAATGGTCATCCTTGAGCCTCTGTCTTCCAGTTAGGGGAATGTCAGTTACTTGTGAGTTGGGGCTGTACCTGTACTGTCGGATTGGTTACATAGTGCTTTGAGTCCTGTAGTATATGGAGATATTGCACTGAGTATAAATACATACACATAAGCTCCCTATATTTAATATTAAGTAAACTACAAATGCATTTGATATGGCTATAATAAGCATTCAATTTAATTAAAAAGTGCACTCTAATTGAGAAATAAATGTAGTCATAAATTTATTGCATGCAGCAAGGGAAAAATATATGCATTTATAGATACAGGTGGGATCACTGTTTTGGTGGTTAAAGTGTGTTTTGACACTGCAGATTTCTTACAAAAATGGTTAAAGTATCCTGGGCTTAATTGCTCCAGTTAATATCAATAATATTATTCACAATTTGCAAATACTCAAGAAACCCCACATAAATAAATGAGTCTCCGTCACGAAGCAGCAATTAAACTTTTGCTTGTCGGTTAACATTTAACTTTATCCTGTTTCAATGTAAAAATAGTTGTTCAAATGAAGTAAAATCTCAGTTTTGACTTATATGAGCCACAAGTTTTGAATATAAAGGTATGCTACCAATTATAATGTGTACCATCATAGAACTGAATTCGGGTGTTCTGTATTAAACACTAAATGGTATATTCTACAAATAGATCACTAGCTTTACAACAAGTGCAAGCTCATGGTATTTCTCTGCTACACATAAAACTGTCTCAACCTGATTCCTCCAGTCTTTGATACTGTCTGTTTTCTCGCCTGAGCCTGCAGGTGTAGAAGCTGAAATGAACAGTAAATCATAATGAGATAAATCAATTGTTAGCAGTTTATTGCTTTTGCTAATTGAAAAAAAACTGTGTTATATGACAGAACATTAGGTCATCTTCATGTTCAGCATCCACACTAGATAAATCCAAGTAGCTGAAGTAAATATAACCACTCAAATTCCTCAAGTCTTAGTGCAGAATTTTCTCTTTAATTTGAAATCTTTTGCATTAATCACTTTTTTAGATAAATACCGTGTCTGAGATTTCGCCTATTATTTGTGATGAATTTGAAAATCTTTTCAATAGCACTATTGATGTAAAAAGTGAGGTCAGTAAAAAAATCCTTGATGAATTACCAAAGCTTGAATTATCTGTTGGAAATGATACCAATAATGAAATAAATTTTCCAGTTTGCAGTTCTGAGGTTCAGAGGGCTGTAAATAGATCAAAAAATGGTAAAGCTATAGGTTTGGACCATCTGCCATATGAAATATTTAAAAATCCCAATTCAGTATCATTACTCACTAAGCTCTTCAACTGTATCTATGAGTCAGGCATCATTCCCTCTATTTGGAGAGTAGCTATTATAAAACCCATCCCAAAGAGTTCCACACAGGATCTAAGAATTCCCACACAGTACAGAGCAATAAATCTACTATCTACTGTGTACAAGTTATTTACTACCATTATAAATAATAGAATATCACAATACCTTGAAAGTAATTGTCTTTTGGCAGATGAACAAAATGGTTTTAGGCCAAACCGCAATTGTGATGACCATATTTTTGTTCTGTTAAACCTTTTAAAGAATCGAAAAGCCAAACATCTATCAACCTTTGTTGCATTTATAGATGCAGAAAAAGCTTTTGATCGGGTTAACAGACATCTTTTGCTGTATAAACTTTTAAAAGCAGGCATTACTGGAAAGGTTTATAGTATCATAAAAAACATATATCAGCTATGTCAATGCTGTGTTGATATAAATGGTCATATTACTCAAAGATTCTTCAGTAATATTGGTGTACGTCAAGGAGACACACTATCCCCAACTCTCTTCAATATTTTTATAAATGATATTGTTCACGAAATAAATAGCTTAGGCTTGGGCATTTTGCTTGATAATGGTGAAAGGGTATCAATACTTCTTTATGCAGATGACATTGCCTTGTTAGCTGAGTCAGAAAGGAATCTTCAAAAAATGCTTGATGTAATTTTCCACTGGGGCCAAAATTGGGAAATTAAGTTCAACTGCAATAAATCTCAGGTTATGCATTTCAGAAAATACTCTGTCAGTTGTTCCAACTTTGTTTTCAAGCTAGGTGATAATAATCTTCAAACAATAAATGAATACAAATATTTGGGCCTTGTATTTAATGAACATCTAGATATTGGTAAAATGGCAACTGTTTTAGCTAATTCTGGAAATAGGGCTCTAGGTGCTATAATGAACAAATTCAATCACCTAGGGGGACTTAGTTATAACACATACAAAAAACTCTATGATATGTGTGTAGCACCTATACTTGATTACAGTGCTGGAGTTTGGGGGCATAAGTACGTCAGTCAAATAGAAAGTGTTCAGAATAAAGCAATGAAATTCTTTTTAGGAGTACATAAGTTTGCACCCACTGATGCTGTATATGGGGATTTAAATTGGGTTAGTAGTTACAATAGAAGAAAACTAAAATTATTAAAATATTAGAATAGACTTTGTGAAACTGATGAATCAAGACTGTTATATAAGGTCTTTTCTTGGGACTACAGAAAGAGAACTCGGTACTCATGGTGCAGTGAAGTTAAAAAAATCCTTGACATTTTTCCTTTAGATTCAAATTTTACAAACCGAACTTCCGTCGACCTAAAACAATATGAAACATACATATTTCAAAAAGAAATAGATAACTGGAAATTAAATGTTCAAAATAGCCCTAAACTCAGAACATATTGTACATTTAAAGATACATATCAATTGGAACCCTACATTTATAAAATACAAAACAGGCAGGAAAGATCACCACTTGCTAAATTTCGATTTGGTATTCTCCCACTACAAATAGAAATGGGACGCTGGAAAAATATCAAATATGAAGATAGAATTTGTAAAATATGTGATCAGGGCGTTGAATCTGAAAACCACTTTGTCTTTTTCTGCTCATTATATTCTGAAGAAAGAGGACTTTTCAATAGACATCTAGCTTCAAATTACAACAATTGGTATAACCTTAATGCACAGGACAAACTCAAAATACTAATGAAATGTGAAAATGTGGTCCTTTTTGTAAAACATCTATATAAAATTTATCAAAAAAGAAAAATCTTCTTTGAATCTAAGTAAACTACCTTGTAATTTTATTTTGTTCAAGTATAATATAATGTACGTTCTATTACTAGTGTCTTTATTTTAAATATGATGTGATGTTAAGTTTAATCTTATTGTACAATGTAATTCTGGTTTGTTTGTTTTTTTTTGTTCTTAACATTTTGATCTAATGTGTGACATTTAAATATAATTCTCTTTTTGTTTACAGTGCCTCATAAGCCCTAGTAATAAGGGCTGGCTGTTTTGTGATTTTGCTGTTTGTTCATAATACCATTTCATGCTACTGCAGGTGGCACTTTCATAAAAAAAAATATCTCTCTCTCTCTATTTAAATTTTCTAAAGCTACTTTAATTAATTGAGAGGAAACTGAATCTAGTCATGTAGTAGCCTTGTGTTAAAGTCAAAATAGAAGTCCAATCTCACTGGCTATAGACAACCAGAGTACTTTGGTGTCTACTATTTAAACAGGTATATTAGATGAGCAAAGTGCATATTGCTAAAAATCATCAAGACAGAATATCCCAGGCGTCAAACCTTAACCGAATCTCTGAATGAAAGCTCAAATCTCCATGTTACTGATATCTACACGGTTTTCATTTGTATATTGTACAGCTGACTTGAACATGTTGTAGATAACACAAAGGTGATTAGAGCCATAAGTAGTATATGAAGTTATAACATGTATAATACCACTTACTAACATGTTTTATTTTTAATACAATACCTATTAGTAGATATGTGTTAGTAACTTGTAGACATGAGTTACTAACAGAGATTCTGTCCAGACTACTTATACTTACATATATATAATCACATCAAAAGAGAAAATTACAGCTGCAACAAGGAAGACAAAAGTAGTAGAAATATACAATGTCTTGGCATAGATGAAACTGAAAAACTCTCCTCCAGCCAGTAAAGCCAGACTCTCCACCACCCCAATTACACCAAACATAGACCCTGAAATTACATCATGTATTGGTATAGGTTATTGTAACAAAACATTAATATAATTCTCTCTGATGTAAATATTTCTATAAAATAAAACTATATTTTCAAATGGATTTCTTGGTTTTTTTTGTTCACCTGCTTTTAATTATATGCTTTAACCTGTATTTTTATGTGCAAAATGACACTAAATAATAAAACATATTTTTGGGGGCTAATTTAATTATTAATTAGCTAACTTTAAATTTGATTTCCAGGAAGGAAGAATCTGAATGTATGATATTTATTCCATAACTTCCTAAAACCAATTTTGGTCATTCTTCACCTATACACAGTATTACATACATAATTTCTGCTACATGCACAAAAGGAAGGTGCAAACTGCGTGTTAAAATTAAAACATATATCTCTACCTTGCTCCTGCAGTGTAACATGCTGAGACATTAAGGCCTTTGTGGTTGGTGTAAATGCAATGGTAAAAACGCCAAATGCAGTTGCTGTAATGTGAATAAGTTAATGTAAAGTAAGATAAGTGTGACTGAACTCTACTCAATACATTTGAAATCACAAAAGTAATTCTTCACAGACATGACCAATTTGAGGGATTACTGTCCATTTAAATATATTGTGTAGGTCACACATCAACACTTGTGGGGTGAAGGGAAACAGTGCATATTTGTGAGTTACAATTATGCGCTGGCGACAACTGGACATCAGCAGAAAAATAATGGTCAGGTCTATTTAAACATTGAAGTTGCAGTTTTAGCTTAAAAAAACAGATACTGAAGTTATTTTATCAAAAACAGTTTTATGTATCATTATAAATATATAAACATAACCTTTGATTAAGACAAAATTGTTTTGTCTTTATTTAGCAAATAAACATTTGTTTATTTCATAAGGATCATGTTTTTATATATAGCACTCTTTTTAAATAAACAAATGAAGAGATATATGGGTTTTAGTTGTTTCAACTATTCCTGTTCAATAACACATATGCATTGAAAGCCAATTAAAATAATTTCCATCATACTCACATAAAAACATCATTAATGTGTTTTTGATGAATATTCTGAATATGTACTGAAATGTTTGCGCCAGAGAAGCTATAATACCAATAGCTTCATCAGAGAGTATCACCTTCAGCCCTCTTGTGAAACATAGACCACCCAGAGCAGCAACTGCAGTCAATGTAGTTTTGTAGTATCCAATAGTGACAGAATCCCAGCAAAGAGGAGTGTTCAATTCAAACAGGGACAAGGGGTTCATTACTCCAGTCCCAATACAGCATGTAGTGAACACAAGAAGCAAAGTCCAAAGCTTCCATCTACGATTTGTTTCATCTTTTTTCACAAATACTTGTACACTTCTCTTCATATGTGAAAGGCTTAAGAATTTTGTATTTTTATCTTTCTTCACTGTTTCTGGTATAAAAAATACAGCATATATTGTATTGATGAAATTACCTGCTATTACAAACACAATTGGCCAAAGGTACCCTTGTTGCTTTATCCAGTACCCGATACCAATAGGTCCTATAATTGATACCAGCTCCTCAAGGATTTTTAGAAGTGTAAATCTGAACAACCTTTCTTCCTTTTTGGTTGTATCAGCAATGTATGAGTAACAACCCACATACATCAATGCCCACCCTCCAGTCAACCCACAGATTACATTATTTATCTGTAATATCCAAACAGACAGCTGGAAGTACAACACAAAGAAAAATAAGATGCTGCTAATAAATTTAGCAACAATGTAAGGTACTATAGTTATTCTTCTTCCACCTTTGTCAGAGTATGATCCCAGAAGGATCATTGATATCAGTGATGGTAATGTGGTAGTCAATTGGGAAACCATTGAAAAGTGTGCATTTTCTGCTTGAGCTGCCTGGGTAAAGTTGTACTGCACTGAATATTTATTGACCTGTTCACAAGGATTATTTGTGTTGTTTCTTGTGTGGTGTATCTCCATTGTGGATATATTCAAACCAGTCCTCTGTGCAACAATCTCCTCCATTCTGTCATACACGTATAGTTGATATACTTGGGATAGGGCAGAGGAAGCTAAGTAGTACATCATCAGCATAGGTTCTACAACAATTTTTCTTTTAGGCTGTATAATAATACCATGCTGGTCACTGCATTTTGTTTCAGCATTGATATTGCTTTGGCAGATGTCTTGTTCATCCGATTTATTGATGCTGTGTTCATTTGCTTCCATTTTGTTGCAGTATGATGATAATTACTTATTAATGTCTAACTTTTCCCTAAAACCTTTTCATCTACAAAGCTGTCGTTTATAATAATAATAATGTACATAGAATAATAGTAAAAAGATATTTAATATAAATAATATCTAAACTTCAGGTTGACACTTGGACCATGATAATCACAAAACCTCTGCACAGTGTAAAAATGATAAAAGGTCGAAAATAGAGCAATTCATATCCAAGCAAAAGCACTTCTGTATTTGAAGTAACAAATTTGTAGTTAGAAAAAGTGAATCCTGGTATCCCTGAAACAGTTGTGACACTTGTGAAGTAGTTAGTGTAACAGTTACAAACATGAATCAGACGTACTACAGAATATAATAAAATAGAATTGCTACGTGTGCTACACTCGATTCAAAAATGAATAATTGTGTTATGCAGTTAGTAAACTAAAACCAATGCTTTTTTGTGGCGAACTGTACAATAATACAAAGTAATTAGTGAATAGCAAAATATAAAATATTATATAACAGTTATATCATATCTGCAATGCATACATTCATGGTGGGGTGTGGTAAATCAGACAGATTTTGCTGAAAACTAATTAGAACTGGAAATGCCTAGAATCTAGTTTCATGAAATAGAAAAATCTTATTGACATAACAACTCAATATTTGTGAATACCTAAGTTCCACAAACATTCTTTCTTTTTTAAAGGCGGTTTTGCTTGACATTTAATCTGTTTACAATAAATGCTGCATAAAAGCTAAGCTGAAGCATGAACTCTAGGTTCACACAAAATCTCTACACTTACGCCATACCACTCAAATTTTAAATGAACTCAAGTATGTTAGCTTTATTGGCCAATATTTTACAATCCAAAATTATGTGTGTATATATTTATTTTATTAGACCTTACTCACAAACCTTTTTGATGGCTGGGGGGATTCCAATTATGAATGATTTAAATGATATTTTACAGATTCCATTTTTCCCATTCTAATCCTTGTCTACAAATATTTGCGACAATTCTGTACCAGTGTCTCATGACCACTTGTCTTGTTTACGACAAAAATATGTAAGCTATCTCTCAGGTATATCAATGTACAATAACACTCAGACACATAACTGAATTAAAGCTAAATATAAAACAGAATATATACATATTATTCTTATGATTGCATTTACTGTATTAACATTTATCTTTAATTAAGGATATTGAGACATGATCACAGTATCTGGTTTAAATTTGAATGATTTGTATATTTCCATATTGATACACATAGCCTTTAAATGTTAATTGTTCTGTCTCTTATCTCAAAATTTTACTTTACGGAAATTCCATTTCCCTGAACTTGGTTCTTTGTTTGCCATTACCATGTATTTGCGGAAAGAGAAAGATAGGAGTTTCTTCTGGAAATTTTCCTTTAAAAAGACAAAAACTGGCCAACATTTTTTTGTGTTGGCAATTATTTAAGTTTAAAAGTTAGCTGGCCTTTTTATATTTTCGGATGCTATCTTGCGGTAGTTCAAAACATTTAACAATATATTTGGGGGTGTACATTATGTTGGCTTAATTGTATACAGGAGACTAGACATATTAACATGGTTGGTTTGAGCATATGATTGTATTTAATTATTTTCAACAAAAAACTTGTAAATTGTTGTTGCATAGCCTAACAGTTTCTAATGAGAACCTGTTTAGTTGGCTGTTGGAATACAGATACAACAATAGGACAGATGCAGGGATGTTTGAGTTATAGTATTTTCCTCTTGGCTGTAACTGTTGTCTGTTTTCTCTGTTGTGGTTGATCTGCCACAATAGTAAAGGTTCTTGGGGATTATCAAAGGTTCTTGCAGATTGTTGAGTTTGGCGTCCAATCACAGGCTGTTACCTCTGTTTGAGTGACAATAACTAGCAAAGTGACAATGCTGAGGGTCTATCCAGTTATGATTTGAGCTGTTGAACGGGACATAAATCCCTTAACTTTAATTACATTATTCCGGAGTCTCCAGGTTTATTTTAAGACTCTGTCTTCTTGGTCTTCTGCAGTGATTGGCAGTCCTTTTTGTGCCTCACTGGAGATATTTTGGAAACTGTGTAGAGTAGACGGCAAGAACCAAATTGGAATATCTGAATGTTAACCTAGCCCTGAAATATGAAATGTAAACAAATGCCATCTTCTCGTGGAAAAGAAATTGTCTTTACATATCTGTACCTTGATGATTACCCTCATTTCAAAACAATCACATCAGCTCTTACAGCAGACTCACATCAACAGTGTTTGCTTTTAATGGGCTTTTAGCATTAACATGTGACCAGTCGGTGTTGCTGGTTTTCTTCAGTTTTGTGTTTAAGGTATTGTGGATATGGAGCACACAGCAGAAGGTAACCTATCACATGCGACATGTGGATGTAAATACAATTAAGTAGCTATATAGTCAGAGGTAAGTTCCAGAAAGTTTATGTGCAGCTTAAATTTGAATATTATAACAAAACATTCAAGTTATAGTAGCATTTAGTAAAAGTTGAAGTAACACACAACGTATTTGCCAAAACATTAGTGTATAATAAAGAATTATTGGATTAAACAGCTTCAACTTCAAAATTCGTTTTAATTGGAAAAAGGATGTTCCCAGATGTAATTATTGGTATTTTATACTCCGTTCGATTTCTCCTTTACTGAAGGACGCAGCGCCAATTAACCCAGATCGACTGCAGAAATACAGCTGAAGTTCTAGCGATTTGTATTCCCCTAATTGAAACAGGCCCTGGGGCTGATTATTTATCAACTTCCCTGAGGTTCTTTAGCCTGCCACTGGGGATTATAACCCAATGCCAGAGGACCCCCTTTTCAAGAGGTCATCCAAGCGAGTATGTATCTTCTGCAGTTGACAGCAAATCCATGTTTACATCAGTACAAGTATTTATAAGAAAATATAACTGTTTATGTTTGACCTCTAAGTTCCAGAAAAATGATCAAATGTCATCCTCACTGGACTAACAAGTTTGCTATTTCATAACTGCCAGAAAAATTATCCTCATTGTAAATAATAGCAATGTCCATTGCCTATTGACTTGGGTATTGTCTGCATCATATGATCAGATAAGTTCTTTACAATATCATATGACAATTTACTTATAATTAGATACTTCAGGTGCACTTACATTGTCCCACCCACTGTTAACATTTTCGAAGAGGCTGAAAATTTGCTATTCACTTTAGATCATATTGACTTGTTTACAGTGAAAAAAAATTAATAGAAATAAATTTCTGAAGCATGTGCGTGGTATCAGAATTTAAATAGTTATATCGATCCTTTGGAATGCCCATTAAAAAATAGCATAGAATGTAATCAGTAAATTAGCCCAGGTAACACAATGCTATCATTGTATAACAACAAACAGACCTGGTTAAGATATATTATCTGAATTTGTCCATATAAATTGCTACCCTGGATTCAACATTTTACAATTGAAAAACTCCTTTTCAGTTTACCTTGTTGTAGTTACACTTTCGAGTCAGCAAATATAATTTAAGTGGATTTTTTGTACAGTAACAGACTGACCTATTTTCCCAGATAAAAGCATAATATTAATTCAAAAATATTTCTACAAAATTAACAATGTTATATAGCTTTTGGCGGAGAGATAAGTGAAGTAGATGAGCTAAATTCATATCATTATGTTTTTTTCGTTAGAAACATTTAAAGGCAGTTTAGTATTCAAAATTTGGTAAATTTAGGCAGGACTGAAATAACATTTATTTTAATCTCTACGACACTTATTTCATTTCTACATGTATAATCTTTTTCAGCACGAGCTCTAGCGAGGCTCATGCTTCCAGATCACTCTCTATATGTCCAGACTTCTAAGAATTGTGGCATAGTTTGATGAGTTCCCGTCTGATCACTGAATTTAAGTAGCATTAAGTTAGGTTAGTACTTACATGGGTGACCGTCTGAGTTCTGGGCCAGATCAAAATAACTTGGGCCTTGTTTAGTTATGTTTGATTTTACTAGTAATCTGTTGTCATGAGGTTTTATATTCCCATTTGTATGATGCTTTCAAAATACATAAATAAGTAAATAAATAAAGACAATATGTTATGGATATTTATTAATATCATGAAAAATAGGGTTAATGTATTTCTATTTCAAACACCACTAAAAGTGAATGAAAACGAATATTCCTTTGCATACTGTCTCGAGTATTGTGTAGGATTGGAGTTTCCTAATAGTAGTTTTACAGCAGAAAATTACAATGCATGCTCACACTGTTTCTCTGTTTTTATCTGCAGTATAAAACTAATTATTTATTAAACATTTATATTCTAAGGTAGACCACTAGGCAGAGTACATACAGACTATCCTGTGTGAGAGACCACCTCTATATAAAGACCGCTTCTTGATTCAAAGATATATCTAACATATACCTTAACTTGGCACAAGACAGAATACTAACCAACTGTTAGTTGTTGCCACCAACACAAGTATATTTCTTGGAATACAATGATACATATAAAGAAGAGGTTATGGCAGCCAAAAAGACGAAGAAAATAAATTAAATTTATCCAGGAATTTGCAGGTGAAGATTCAAAGGTTTGCGTCAAACTGAGCTGTAATTGCAAGCACAAATAATATTATGGTCCCGTAAGAGTCTCTAAAAGCTTAATCAAAATGACTTTTATGGGTTAGTCATATTTATCCCTTGTGCTTGCATCAATGCATATTTCAATCATAGCTATGCCAGCCACTTGCAGATGTTCAAATGTAATTCATTCTGCATCTTCCAGTCTTCGATATGACTTCCGTTCTCTGTGTAATCTGCAGGTGTAAAAACTGCAACACAACATCATTAAATTGTAAAGACATGTAGAAGTGACAAGCAGAATAATGCATAATAACAAAACTAATAACATAAATTAATACAGTAAGTAACGTGATCCAGAATAATTCATACCAAAACAAATAACATAAATAGAGTAATTATGTGTTGCACAATAACACTTCAAAACCAAACGAATAAAAAAAATAAATAGAGTAATTTTGTATGGACTGCAGTTTCTGTCTTTAAACTTATTATGGTACCATATTGCTGGGTGCCATAGCTTGGCACATAACTCGAGAGCAATCTAATGTAAACAATTAATTTAACACACAGTTAATCGAGATCACTGATACAAAAATTATAACTTGTAAGCTGTGTGTTGATTGGTCAAGTCCCAAGTTTGGTGCTGATTTGAAGTAGTAATAAAATCATCACTCCTTCAGCACTGCAAAAGCTTAATTCAGTGGAATGCTTGTGGGTAGTTGACATATACATATTTTTATCAAAAGATATCAACATTATAACACTCAAAAGCCCAACTAAAGAATGTATGCTCAAAGTGTGCTTAGTTCTTTCTGAACATGTATCAAATTTGTCAATTAGCGTGTATCACATATGTTTCTTTAGTAAGATTGCCTTTATTTTGTGGATAAGAAATTGTATGAACATTTACTTTGGTTTAACCAACTAGAAAACACTGCTTCAACCTTCTACGTCTAAAAATAACTGTCTTAGTAGTGATGTAAACAATTTGTTCAATTAAAACCCAAGTAAATGAAAAAAATATCACATGACTAGAAATGATAGTGGAAGATATACAAAATCTTCTGAGAAATTTTATTTCTTTTGTTGTATAAGTTTTAAGGAATTCGAGAGAGTAATTTTCACTTATGACCACAACTTAACAGAGATTTAAAGTTTCACAGATTTAAACCACCAACGTTGCATAATAAGGTTACATAACTTACATTAATAAAAATTAAATATTTGTCTTTCTTAAAAATTACCAAGAAACATGCTATTGTAAGTATATACATAGAGATATTTCATGTTCTGTACTTACATGTAGATGAGAGAAACAGAGCCATAAATAATAGCCGCAATAATGAATACAAAAGCTGTAGAAATAAACAATGTTTTGGCATAAACAAAACTAAAAAACTCTCCTCCAGCCAATACAGCCAAATTCTCTACCACTGCAATTACTCCAAAGGTTGAACCTGAAAAGACAGTTTTGAGCTTCTGTTGTTAGAACTAGCATATTACCATTTATTTCAATATGATTTTGAATCCCAGGTACTTCTACATCTTTGTAACTAAGCATCAGTTTCTAGTTCATAGTGTTTAAATTTACTGTTTACCATATCTGTCATAAACTTGTTTTTGTTAATCATATTACGTCCATATTTAATGGCACTCCAATTTTTTTTTCAGGTGAAGTTAAACATAAGTCTAACCCAAGTGTAGAGGACTATGGCAGTATTTTCAAGTGTTTTACATATACTTTCATAACAAGAAACTGTTCTCTCATTGTGTAGATATAAATTAATACAACTCGCATAATTTTATTGACAAAAAGCCACTTTTTTCTCCATTCCATACCTTGTTCATGTACAGTCACATGCTGAGACATCAGTGTTCTTGTGGTTGGCATCAGTGTAATAGTCACAATTTCAAAAGGAAGTGCTAAAACATGTGAAAATCATTTTTTGGAGTTAACACAATATATTGACACTGCAATGTGCTTAAACAAGAAAGATGAATATGAAAATATTACAAAGAAAAATTTTTTAGAATAAAAATAAAGAAGAGATGTATTTATGATGTAAATAATTATAAATTATAAAATCTTTCTGTCATGTTACATGCAAAACAAAAGTATAGCTGAATTGTGTATGGCGTTGTGTTGGTGAAGCAATGGCTTCTGTTGCCTGACAGTACCATACATAGTTCCAGTTCATATTGTGGCTGGTCAGTCTATTACACCACATGGAAAAATATGAAAGTGGTAAGAGTACAAATGATGAAGTGACAGATGAATGAAAAAAATGATGCCACATGTATTATGAGGACTATTATCTCTCACAACTTTAAGGTCTTACATGCTGTATTATATATTTACCTAAATGAAGATAAAAATGGAATTTTTGGTGATTTTTGATAATATATTTATGAGACTCACAGAGAAACATCATCAAGGTGTTCTTGACAAATGTTCTATAAATGTACAGAGAAGCATGTGCCACTGATGCAATGATTGAAATTGCTTCATCCGATGCAATCAACTTGAGGCCTTTTGTTGCACACACACCACCAAAGGCCACTGCAGCTGTGCGAGCAGTTTTGTAGTACCCTAAGGTAACAGAGTCCCAACAAAGTGGAGTGTTCAGTTCAAACAAAGACAAAGGGGTGGAGACTCCTGACCCAATGCAGTATACAATGAATACAAAAAGAAGTGTCCATAATTTCCATCTGCGATTGTTTTTGTCATTCTTCAAAAACACCCTTGCACTGCGCTTAATGTGAGAGAAGGTAAAGAATTTGGCATTTTCATCTTTTTTCAGAGTTTCAGGAATAAAGAATACAACATATATGGCATTAATGAAACGACCAGTCATTGAAAACACAACTGGCCATACATATCCCTGTTTTTTTATCCAGTAGCCAATACCAATGGGTCCAACAATTGAAATCATTTCATCAAGTATCACCAAGAGGGTAAACCTGAATAATCTTTCTTCCTTGCTTGTGATATCAGCAATATAAGAGTAACAACCCACCATCATTAAGGGATGCCCTCCACTCAAGCCAATTATTGCATTGTTAATTTGCAAAATCCAGACAGATAATTTAAAGTAAATAACAATAAAGAAAAGAACAGCACTGAAGAATTCAGCAATGATAAATGGGACGATAACTACTCGTCTGCCTCCCTTGTCAGAATAAGATCCCAAAATCACCATTGCCATAAGAGAAGGTACCGTATACATAAGACGACCAATCATTGAATAATGCGTATTTTCTTCTTGAGCAGCCTGGGTGAAGTTATATTGAATGGTAGATTTGTTTACGGCCTCTTGACATGGATTAGTACTGTGATTCTTAGAGTGTTCATCCAGCAAAGACATATTAAAACCAGCCCTGTGAGCTACAATTTCCTCCATTCTACCATAGACAAATAACTGTGACACTTGGCTCAGAGGAGAAGTAAATAAGTAATACATTATCAACATAGGTTCTATAATGACTCTTCTTTTAGGTTTTATCACTTCAATTCTTATCCTTTGACTTTCAGCACTCAGTACTTTAGAATCCAATGAATTAGTGCTGTTACATATGTCTGTATCATATGATTTATTGATACTATATTCCTTTTCTTCTTCCATGATTTATTTTGTTCATTCAAACACTTTTGATTCTTGGTTTAATTGTTTGGTAAATTTAAAAGTTGACAAAACAGCTAAATTTTACATAAAACAGAACATACAAAATGAATAGTTTGTTTTGGAGCAAAAATAAAGTCAGACTTTATGCATATATAGTTAAGATTATTCAGTACAAGGCAAAGTTTTAAGTTGGTGTCTGATCATATGATAAACTGTGTATTTGTAATCTATTATTTGATCAATATGTGCTGTATCTTTGTTATGGATATTACTTTTTGTCTTATCAGAACAAAATAGACTATCCTAAAATGAGTCAAGTAATTATATGTTTACATGTAAATTTTTTCTTAAATGATCAACAGGCCATATTATGAGGTTAGAATTATTGTCCTTCGTAAAACGTAAAACTCATGTTTTTGTTATTGTAAAAAGCTTCATATGTGTGAAGTGGATTGTCTTTTGTTGAAGAGAATTTAATATTACCGACACGCTGTTATTTAAAATATTATGAAACATCTATTTCACAAATTAATGAAATATTGGTGATGGTCTTATATTTAGATGGAAATGTGTTATGCTTTATATATCTGGGCAAATGTGTTCTCTTTACAATGGTCACTCAGACCAGTTATCAGTATATTAATATTTTAAGTGTAAACCATAAAGGATTACAGAACAAAGCAAAAACATATGATATGTGAATTTAAACATATGAAATACATACAGTTGCACAACTGTCATCCAAAGAGTTTAAAAAATATTGGAAGATGGAAGTATATTTATTGTGTATATGAAATTATCTTAAAAGCACCCAAACCCAAAAATATGAGGATTTGATTTTTCAAGTGGTTCAGGTGGCTGGACAGACATACAAACTTTCACATTATGAACATAAATTAGTTTAGAAAGTGTCCAAAACTCTGTTGAAACATGGGTAAATTGCTTCCCTTTTCGTGAAAGTAGAATACTTTATTTATTCAATGTCTGCAGAGTGCTCCAGGAATTATATCCGTGCAGCTTGAAATAAAAATACTGAACAGCATACCTTATAGTAAACATGTTAATATATATCAACAAAGTTTGGGTCATATAAATACAATTGGTATCCATCAGTGACTTAAACAGTTCAATTTAAATTAGAAACTTACAGGAGTTCATTATACCACCAGCATTTTGGAGTAAGGGGATAGTCTCCAAAAAGACTTATGCCACCCATTTGGCCTCAACTGTAATGGGGGATGCATTTATGTAGATTGTATCCACAAAAGTATTGAAAAACTCCCAACATAATATTTTTTCAAAAAGACAAAAAATGAATCAACAAATGACAGCATGACAAAAGATGAATCAATCTTCCAATCCACGAAATCTCAGAAAACCAATTTTCCACAATCTCAAACTTCCTCATACAACCAGAATAAAACCAGAAGTCCAAAATAAAAGGTGAATAACAAGGAACTAGGGACATGGTGCATACACAGTAGCAATATCCACAGTGCTGAAGAGAATATATATATATTTTTTATAAGTTTTGGAATTGACTATACTCATTTCATGTTACTATAGTAATTAATAAAGCAACTTTACATATTATAGCTATATAGTTGCTTACCTGATTGCTCTTATAATAAATAAATATGGATTGGTTGATGTAAAATTTCCACATATTATTAATGTAACATCTACCTTAGCTTATGTGTGATACTGAAGCTATAATAACCAAAATATTTTAAAAAAATAAACAACCACCATACAACAGGAAATCCCAGACTATAGTAAATGGGGTGGGTGGAAGGAATAAAATTGGCTACCACACTTGACATGTTAAGAAGATGCCAGCATAGCATGTTCCATTGATGCATGATGTGGTTGTGAGATATCAAGCACAAGCAACTGTAAATATAGTAGAGCAGGCACCACTGTACAATTTAATTCAAATGTGAAAGGGATGCATAAATAATGAAGATGTTTTTTGTTAGAGTACACTATATAAATATTTTATCTTATAATCACATGTCAAGACTTCAGCATTTCATATGTTAAACTAAAAGGTCTAGAATTATCATTATTTTAGATCTATCATAGTAAAATGTTCTGACTAACAGGTCACTGATGTCCTAATAAGCTGTATTGAGTAAAGTAAGAATATTAAACCAGAAATAAGTTGCACATGTTACTTTGTACGATTTTTACCGTTAAACCTTTCATCATCAACAGCACTGACCACTGGCCATAATTGACTGACCAGTATGCCATCACCAATTACCATTGGCCTTGGGGTCCTAACAAAATAGAAACACAATATTTTGTTACACATCTTTGTCAAATTTCATTCCTGTTCTTAAATTCCTTTTCTATTAAGCTTATTGCATGTGCCAAAGTGAAATGTACAAATTTTATGCCTGTAGACCAATTTGCACAATCTCCTGTCTCTTAAGTTTATTCCATGAGCAATACTGACCAGTTGCCATATTGAACTGATCAGAATGCCATTACAAATGACTATGGGCTTTGGCGCCCTCACAAAATAGATTCACTATGAACAAATATAAATTTGTGCCAAATTTCATGCCTGTAGAACAATTTGCACAATCCCCTGTCTCTTAAGTTTATTCCATGATCAATACTGACCAGTTGCCATTTTGAACAGACCGGAAGGCCATGACAAATAACCATGGGCTTTGGCGCCCTCACAAAATGGATTCACTATGAACAAATATAAATTTGTGCCACGTTTCATGCCTGTAGAACAATTTGCACAATCCCCTGTCCCTTAAGTTTATTCCATAATCAATACTGACTAGTTGCCATTTTGAACAGACTGGTATGCCATTACAAATGACCAATGACTTCAGCGCTCACAAAAAATAGATTCACTACATTCTAATCTACATCCATGCCAAATTTCATGCTTGTAGACCAATCTGCGCAATCCACCCCTTTTGGAGCCCTTACAGCCCAGACTATGTATCTTATCACAGTTTTCAACCATCACTAATATCGCCATGTCACTAATTATATGTTAGACGACATTAATGTTAGACAAGTTTACGTAATTTTAAATTGTTAAGAAATGTAGTAAGTGAACCCTGGTTTATATGTATCAATGTATATGTACCAAATAAAATGGGTTAAGCTAACTGTTTTATATCATTTTATGTGAAAACTATTCCAGTATTGGTCACCTGACTGACTGATTGGACGATTCTCTGGATTATTTGAGTCAGAAAAAAATTGTCAAAAGAGAAAAACTGCTAGCTCTGGGTGAGATTACATTGGGAAAACTGTAGCTCTCCTACTAACAGTCTTAACTGGTGTTAGAACAAGTGGACTTAAAGGGAGTCTTATTCAACTCTTTAAGAGACAGTTTTATTCCTTAAATTATTCCACAAATGGAAACATTTTGTAAATAAACAAAAATTCTTAATCCTTGCACGAAATGAGTAAAATCCTGTAAATATTGTACCTTGCATCAAACCAGTATTTGTGTCAGGATAAGCGATAAAAATGACATTATCGCCTCTGTTCAAAGACGAAGTTTCAGAAAAGTGATCACATGTCATCCTTACTGGACTTAAAGTTGGCCATTTCATAATTGTGCCACAATAATTATTCTCATTTCCAAACATTGACAACATGGAATATTTATATTCTAGTCACACTACAGGCAGTTTTGACTATGTTTACATGTGTTTTGTTAAATTTCTCATTCCTGCAATTACTGATACATTTCTGATTGTGAACTTGAGAAACTCTGGTTATCCCTGCTTCACCTGCCAATACACACAAAAGTTTGGAAATGTTCAAAATGCTTGCCTGCATGATTTCTGCATCATGTGACTAAATACATTATTTACAGTATCATTTTATTGTTAGATAGTTCAGGTGCACTTGCATTGTCACACCCACTGTTAAAATTTTTCAAAGAGCATATGGATCTGTTTTAGCAAATAAAAATTTAAAAAAAATAACTGAATTTGTCCACAAAAACAGGTGCCCAGGTTTTAACATATTACAATTATTAAGACACTCCATTCTTGTTTGTCTTATAGTTGCACTCTGAAGCCAGCAAATATAGATTTCAGAGGCACCCGTTTTGATATATTAAAAGAATGACTCTTTTCCCAGTTAAAAACTAAAAAATTAATTGAAAAATATTCCTAGAAATAAAGCAAGCTTTATAGCTTGTGCCAAAAACACAAAGTGAAATAGATAAGGTAAATTCATAGTATTAAGTATAAAAAAATACACCTCCCCCCCCAGAAGACATTGTGGTCATTTCTTCATATATAACTTTCTATATTTGAATTTTATTGTACTAGTATTTTGTTGTTTTCAGGTTTTATTATCCAGCTTGTATGATCAGTGTAAAATAGATAAATAGTGTAATAATTAATATTTATAACTAAATCACAATTATTATAATCAATAGCTGAATTTAAAATCATGGTGTAAATGCAACATGTTATGGATATTCATTGTATCCTGACAAATAAGGGCTCATATACATCCATGTCAAACACTGCTGAATGTACATGGAAACAAATAATCATTTACTGTCTCAATTATTTTGTTGAATTAGAGCTTCTGGGTTTAAGTTTTACACCAGAAAATCACAATGCACACTCATATTGTTGCTGTGTTTCCCTCTGCAGCAGAAAATATAATTCTTTATGACACATGCATATTCCAAGTTATGCCTCAAAGTAGTATATGTATCAATTGAAGTATTTCATGAAACAAGAGTTTCTGCTAGTGCTTGGTGTCATAACTTGAAGAAAGACAGAGTATTAACAGACTGCTGGTTATTGTTAACACTGGTACTTTTCTGGTGATGCAAGATGCGTATAGGCTGTAGGCGATGGTAACTGAAGTGACGACAAAAAATAATTAAATATTGCAGAGTCCCAGCTTTGTACCTATTTGGGGCTGTGATTGCAACTACAAATTGTATTGTTGTATGTTAAAACACTGTGAAGAATTAATTTGACTTTTAGTAGGTGAAGTATAGGCCAATGGTCAAGAAAGTGTCCAATATTTGAAAATAATGGATTGTTTTCAGCTTCCAAAGTTGCATTCACATCAAGATTTTCATTTCAACTATTTGCGATACAATAATTGTGATGAATTCTTTAAATTTATTTTCTCATTTATTTATATATTAATGATAAAGATAGACTACTTTTAACAAAAAGAAAACTCTCAGCTGTAATTCAATTATGTCTATAGCTTGGGCTTCTTGCAATGTGCATTTCAATTAAAAGAAATTCATGTTAATAAACATAGAACAACTAAAAATAACGATTTTGCTGTCAATTTGTGAAAAGTAGAGGTCTTAGTCTTAAACTTATCCTAGTACCAATATTGTATGACAAACTCCTTTAAATGGTTATTTATTTTGTGTACATGTTTAGAATAATTCACAATGAGTACAATTTCATATGACCACAATGCAGATTTTAAATTTTTGCAGGATTTGGACGACCCCTGTTAAGTAATAATGTTAAATAACTTACGTCAAATCAAAGTAAAAGATTATGTTGTTCTAAACTTATAAAGTAACATGCTGTTGTAAGAATAACACTGAACATTTTTTTTTCAATATGACATTGACCTCAACAGTGCTTTTACATGTTTATAACTAAGTATCAGTTCATTGATCAAGCTGTTAGAATTTTTTGTTTACCATGTGTCTATAATATACTGATTCGTCTGCCAATATCATACAAATACTTCCAGCTCAGATTGTAGCTCACCAGTCTCTTAAAACATGTGGAAAAGTATGAAAGTGACAAAAGAAATGACTGATGCATGGATAAACAAGACCACTGCAACCGTGCTTAACTACAGCCGACTATTTAGCAAACATGGTGTTGTGACCCAGAGTAACAAACCTAAGGACCAATAATAAAGGGATCAAAGGGTCATATTTGACACTTGCAAAAGATTCATACGCCATAATTTCTTGTAAGCTTTTTTCAGACTCCGAAAGCCCTAGGACCAATAATAAGGGAGACATGAGGCCTTTTCAGTATGATGACCCAAATTGTCCTTGAATCAAAGGTCCAATTTTATACTTGCAAAAGACTTACAGGCCATGACTTCCTATAGGTTGTTCTCATATTTCTAAGTGCTAGGATCAATGATAAGGGAGATATTAGGCCTTTTTAATATTATGACCAAATGTGACCTCTAAGTAGGAACCAAAGGTCAAATTTGACACTTGTAAAGATTCACAGGCGATGATTTTCATACAGTTGTTTTCACATTCCAAACTTCCAGGACCAATGATAAGGGAGATATTAGGACTTTTTGGTATGATAACCCACATTTTACCTTAAAGATGTAACATGGCGGCCATTTTCTGCTCAAAACAAGGCCAAATTACTCCCAGGACAAGCTTTTCTAGCCATACACATTTTGCCCAAATCTAAAGCTACCTGCAATATTTTAAGTTTTATAATGTCTTAAAGAGTTTTAAACAATTGGCTATGGTGACCATTTTGTTTTTTTTTTCAAAATGAGGCAAAAGATTTTTATAGACATGTTTTCACAGCCAAAAACATTCTCTATAAATTTAGTGGCGATATCTTCATAAATGAATAAGATATAAAGGTTTGTGTAAAAAAGTATATTGACACATGCATGCACAAGATAATTATAGCACATGTATTATAAGAATGATAAACTCTTATAAAATCAAAGTTTTTATGTGCTAAATTACATTTTAGAAACAACATATTTTGTAATTAATTTTAAAACACTAACGGTTCGTAAATTTTACAAATCAAGATTCTGCAAATCAATGTGGTGTTATTATATTTATTAAGATATTAAATTATCATCACATCAATGCAGATATAAAGGAAATATAACAAGTGTACAAAATTAAACCTTTTTCTACACTATTTGCTACTCATCCCTTTTAATTTTTAAAAGATTCAAGTGACACTCACATAGAAACATCATCAAAGTGTTCTTGACAAATGTTCTGTAAATATATAGACAAGCATGTGCCACTGATGCAATGATTGAAATAGCTTCATCCAATGCAATCAACTTGAGGCCTTTTGTTGCACACACACCACCAAAGGCCACTGCAGCTGTACCAGCAGTTTTGTAATATCCAAGGGTAACAGAGTCCCAACAAAGTGGAGTATTCAGTTCAAATAAAGACAAAGGAGTGGAGACTCCGGCCCCAATGCAATATACAATGAATACAAAAAGAAGTGTGCATAACTTCCACATCAGATTACTTTTGTCATTCTTCAAAAACACCCTTGCACTGCACTTCATATGAGAGAAGGTAAAGAATTTGACATTTTTGTCTTTTCACTGTTTCAGGAATAAAGAATACTACATATATGACATTGATGAAACGAACAGTCATTGAAAACACAACTGGCCATATATATCCCTGTTTTTTTATCCAGTAACCAAAGCCAATGGGCCCAACAATTGAAATCATTTCCTCAAGTATTATCAAGAGGATAAACCTGGTACAATCTGGATAAACCTTGAATAATCGTTCTTCCTTGCTTGTGATATCAGCAATGTAAGAGTAACAATGCACCATCATTAAGGAATGCCCTCCACTCAAACCAATTATTACATTGTTAATTTGCAAAATCCAAATAGACAGTTTAAAGCAGAGGACAATGAAGAAGAGACTCAGGAATCATAAATGGAACTATCGCCACTCATCTGCCTCCCTTGTCAGAAAAAGATCTCAAAATCACCATTGCCATAAGAGAAGGTACCGTGTACCCAAGACGACTAATCATTGAATAATGAGCATTTTCTCCTTGAGCAGCCTGGGTGAAGTTACACTGTATGGTAGATTTGTTTATGGCCTCTTGGCATGGATTAGTACTGTGATTTTAGAGTGTTCATCTATCAAAGACATATTAAAGCCAGTTCTGTGAGCTACAATTTCCTCCATTCTACCATAGACAAATAACTGTGACACTTGGCTCATAGGAGAAGTAAATAAGTAATACATCATCAACATAGGTTCTATAATGACTCTTCTTTTAGGTTTTATCACTTCAATTCTCATCCTTTGGCTTTCAGCACTCAGTAATTTAGAATCCAGTGAATTAGTGGTATTACATATGCCTGTATCATAGGATTTATTGATACTATATTCATTTTCTTCCTCCATGATTTGATTTGATCATTAAAACACTTTTGATTCTTAGTATAACTGTTTTATAAGTTCAGAAGTTGACAATGCAGCTAAGTTTTACATTAAACTGAATGATGTATTTTTGCCCAACTAAATCAAATCAGACTTTTTATCTTATACATAGATTATTCAGTACAATGCAAACCCTTTAGTTGTAAGTTAATCTATTATTTTATTAATATCTGTTATATCTTTGTTATGGATATTATGCTTGTCTTCTTATCAGACAAAAATCAACTATCCAAAAATTAGTGAAGCAATTATGTTTACATGTAATTTTGTTTTTGAAATGAAAAAGACACCATATGGTGTGGTCAAAACTACTGTCCTTGGTAAAACTTGTGTTGATTCTGTTATTAAAAAAGCTTCAAATGTATAATAAAGTGGACTGTCTTTTGTGGAAGTGATTTGAATATTACAGACATGCTGTCATTTAAAATATTATTAAACATATATTTCACAAATCTTTTAAATATTGTTGATGTTCTTTTGTTGAGATGGGAATATTTTGTGTTGTACATATCTGAGTACTCTTGTTTTCTCTTTAGAGTGGTCTTCAGGCTGGTCATCAGTATATTAATATTGTAAGTGTAAACTGAAAAGGATTACAGAAGAAAGCAAAACAAATATGATGTGTTTTCATTGTGTATATGAAATAATTTTGAAGACACCCTAAAATAGGAGGATCTGATTTACCAAGGGCTTCAGGTGGTGGCTGGAAAGACATACAGACTTTCACATTGTGAATGTAAATTACCAAAGTTTCCAAAACTCTGTTGAAAAATGTGAAAATCATTTTCCTTTTCTTGAAACTGGAAAACTTTATTTGTTCAATATCTGCAGTTTGCTCAGGGAATTATATCTGCACAGCTTTAAATACAAAATATTGAACTGGATACTTAACAGTAAACACAATTTGTTTAGATTAAGGTTTACAGTGTCTGTTGCCCATTGTTTACATTGTGATAAGGAAGAAAGCAGTTCATTAAAAACCATCTGCTCTAGTATGAATCTGAAGATTTTTGGAGCTAGTTAGAAAAAAAACACATTTTCACAAATGTGTAACTTATCAATCTGTGATCCACTTTTTTATGTATCGTGTAATTTGCAAAACCAAACCACTATATTAATCCAGAAACTTGATACTATTGGAAAAATGATGGTTATATTGTTGGAAAATTCAAGATAAATCATGGTATAAAGCAATAACAATAAGTTAACATTGATCAAAGATGTACTAATAAGAATTAAATAAGCATTAAAATACTTGATTTATGAAAAATGTGAAGTTTAAATTTGGTAGTTAATATGCCAGGGAAGGGAAAACAATTACTACATGCTGAGCAACATAAGCATTAGTACAACTTTTTATTGTTTAAAAATAACTACATGTGTTTGCTTAATTATGAATGAATATCATATTAGTGGAATCTGAACATGCCAAGGTTAAGAGTCACAAGAGAATACTAATTTACTAATTTTTCTATTGTAATATTTTTGTAGTAAAAGGATATCATTTCCATAATTATAGGAATATGAGTACATAAAACTACAATTTTAGTGATTACCTCAAAACTTATCTGCTTGCAAAAGCCTATCTGCCATAGCCTCCCCTTCGCCCCTGTATCTTCTTTCGTATGGCCAAGCTATGTCATTGTACTTATAATTACTCACCCTTTTTGTGTTCAGTTGCAGTGCTGTAAAAGTCACCATTAGATTAGATACCTTGTGAAAGTCATGATTTTCAAGTCTAAGTTCTTTATATTTAAAAATAGCTTTTCCAACTCACAATTTATGCAGCAATACAAGATCAGTTCGCCTAGATGATAGAGTAAAACGTTAGGTCAAAGAGGGTTTGTTCCATAGGGGTTTAAAATGCCAAAGGTCACTACTAAGGTCACGGTGAGTTTGAGGAATTTTATTTTGCATGTTAATAACTATGTGCAGATTGTTACGAGGTAAGAATTTTAAAGCACCATACATAAAATAATTTAGTTACTTAAGTGTACTTAAGGAACAGTTACTCGAAAATTTTTAAAATTGGTTACAGTAAGAAATTAAGACCTCATAAAATGATACAGTCACTTAAGTGTAACAAAAAAGAAGGAACAGTTACTCGAACCTGATGATATACTGACATGTATATTAAAACAGTTACTAGAACGTAAGCAATACATTGGTGAGAGAATATGTAAGTGAAAAGTATAGTCAGGGTGAAAGTTGACAAATCTGTAGGGGCCACCAGGGTCAGCCTGGGGCAGCCTATCCCTCATACGATAACACCCTACATCAATCCATCCAGAGACCTCCCTAGCCCTTCTATGTGTACAGAATAGAATCCTAGATCAAAAGGTTACTTAGGGTTGATCAAGTTAGGCTACAGCTGATGAAACGAAATGTATAGTTAAGAGGGGCAACCAGGGTCAGCCTGACGCAACCTATCCTTAATATAACATGGCCCCATATCCATAACAAACGAGGGGGAACTCCCTTCCGCTGGGACCTAGCAAGAAGGGGTCCAGGACCATGAGAGCCAAAAGTTTTCATGACCTTAGTTGGCTGCTTAAGTCACTAGGACTCCATTGAACGGTAGAGACCAACCCATTGATCTGTTGAGCAGTTGTGCTGGGTGTGGGTAGGTGGGTTTTTAAAATTTTTCATGTATGCTATTTGACTTCCAAATTCAATATGGCCTATCTGTTTTCCCTCCTTGGGTCCCCAGCCATGTAGCATTCTCATTGGCTATTGAAAATCGACTTCCAGTTCAAAATCTTCAAAATCTTCTACTAGTATTAAGGCCTAGCCATCACAGTTCGCCTAGATGATAGAGTAAAAGGTTACTTCAAAGAGGGTTTGAATCCGAATGCAAGCCTACCTAAAGGTTAATTTTAATGGAATCATATTCAAAATGTACTTGTCACCAGAATTAGTCATTTTAGACTATCTATTATCATTTTGTTACTTGTTAGTTTCCAGAAAAATGCAATTGTTCTGTAGGATAACTCTTGATCCTGTCACTGTAAGGATTACTGCACAAAACCCCTTAATTTAATAATTGACCATGATCAAAGTCACACTAAAAGTTTGCTAACTGCTAATTTCAAAATCATTATAATGTGAAATGTCTTGTATAAAGTTACCTCTGCCAAGGCGGTTGTGATATGCAGACAAAAAACTACTGCACAGATTTACATCACATTTTTACAGAAGGCAAGTCTTGGTTATCACATAAAAAAATGGGTTAGCTACCTGTTTTATACCGATGTCTATTATTAATGCTGTCTAACATTATATAGTGACGAGTTATAATGAAAATTGTTGCAATATGTGTTAATCTTACTGATTGGACAATTCACTGGACGACTTAAATCAGAGAAAATAGTCTTAAATCAGAGGAAAAGAGTTTAACTATTTGCTCTGGATGAGGAAACTGTGGCTGTCCTACTAAAAGTTTTAACTGGTGTTAGAATGAATGAATTTAAAGGGAGTTTTAAACAACTCTTTAATAGACAGTTTTATTCCTTAACTTATTCCACAAATAGAAACATTTTGTAAACACACAAAAATTTCCCCATCCTTTCAAAAAAATGTGTAAAATCCATATATGTATATATTATATCCAGTCAATATAGTTTAAAATATAGCTGCAAAAGTAGGACTGACGGCAGTGATGCTTGAAATATGGTATTTTTAGTCGAATCTTTGATTCGAGCTACACATGAGAATCCGTGCGCAGTCAGTTTATATGTAAATCAGTCGTCTGCGCATCCCCAACAATTAATTTACAGAGTATTTGCTATGAACCAATCACATTGCTTGAGAGATATTTGTGTTTAAAATACGAAGTCGCAGCCTTACTGATTTGTCAAACAAGTAAACCACAAAGAAATTAATGAATGAAGTGACATCACGGTAGTAGGGGACATTGGCCAATAAAACTATGGGTGGATCCGTAGACAGGGATTTTACACTAACAGAGACTGTGCAACACTCGAGGGTTATTATTAGAAGCATTTACGAAATTAAAATTCGTGCTTTGTGAGATCTGCTAAGTCTAAGTCCATAGATTTAACATTCTTTTGACAAAATTAAAGACCAAAGTCTTACATTTAAGTCTAAATCTGGACTTAAGTCCCTTTGTGAAATCGGCCCCAGTAGTTCTACATTCAGCCACCGGAAGGCACTATTGGGGTTTTCCTAGAAGTTATCACGTGATTCAATCTTTGTCTGTCAGCTGTTTCGAGGTGACAATATGCAATATTTTATCTTATTTTAAATAAAATCGTTGAATATCTTATTAAAATATTTACAGTTTGCTTGTGTAAAATATCCGTATAACACTTTAATTTATGTCTTCCAAATTGTTTTATATTTGCAAAAAAAATCTGTTCACTAATCTTATTTTATATGTACGTACACTGAAAACATAAACCTTCGAAATCAATATCCAAACTGTCTAGTTACACTATAAATACCCAACACTCCTCGCTACACAGTCTCACAGAGCTGTAAATGTCTTTGCAATCAGCTTGCAAATGTGGGCCATAATAGAACGATTTACAGATTTCAACACCCATTACTGTGTTAAGATTGTGACCAACCATGGTTGGCAGAAAGCCAGCCACTGCACCCTTATTCTCATATGTTGTGGTTGATCACAGGCCCTCAATAATTTTCAAGTTCAGCATCTAATAACCAGCTGTCCACTCTGTTTGGGTTCTACGAGCATAAGTAGCAATGCTGTGAGGGCCTCTGACAAAATGACCAGAGGTGACATAAAAACCCTAAACTTGGACTTTGACCACATTAGTACTGACTCTCCAGGCTTCTTTGGTCAGTCTGTGTTATTGGTCTTCTGCGGTGCTTGGCAATTCCAAAAATGTAATCACACGTCATCTTCTTTGGGCAACGAAATTGTCTCTTTATATTTGTACCACTATTTTATCCTCATTTCAAAACAATTACAGCAGATCTTAAACAGACCCAAATCAACAATGTTTCCAGACTTGGGGAGGTTATGTATCACATGACCGAATAGGTTTTTTAGTAATAATAACACCTGATCAGTGGTTATCTTCAGTTTTGTACTTGATTAAGTTATGTGGAAGTAGATTGGACAGAAGTAATGAGACAGTCAGATGTAAGCTCTGGGAAGTTCCAACTTTCAAGAGTTTTAATAACATGGAACAACAAGTAAAGATTCAAGTTATTTATGACAAAGCCTTCTTTTGCAAAAATTGATTTTAAGAATGATGCATTTGCCAAAAAATCAGTGCATTATAAAATTTTAGTGGATTTAACTTCTTTTTTTTCAATTTCCAGAAAAGTGATCATATGTCCACCTTACTGGACTAAAGAGCTTACCATTTTATAATTGTGCCACAATAATTATTCTCATTTTGAGACAATCACCGCGTGGATTAGTTCTATTCCAGTAGCACTACAGGCGTTATTGTGGTATACATGGGTCTTTTTAAATGCCTCATTTCTGTAATTACTGATACATATCTGTTTGCTGAACTTCAGAAACTCTGACTATCCCTGCTTCGTCTGTCGATAGAAACAAAAGTTTTGAAATGTTCCAAATATTCCTGCCTGCTCGATTTTCAGGATTTTTTTTTGACATTTTGTAAACGTAGACAATACTGCCTATAGTATGACTGGGGTAATATTGACTTGGTGTCGTACTCTTTAACAACACACAGACTTTTCCTAATTTGGAATCTAAGTTTTTCTCAAGCTCTTACTAATTACTTATATCAAAATGTTATTTATCAACATTCCTAACTTTAACGTCACCTTAGGCCTCTACTTAGATTTCAAGTGATCTGCAGAGGTGCCTTAGAGGATAGAATGTTCTTAAATATGCAATTATTACAGGGAATCTTGTGGTTTTTATATTAAACTGTGACACAATATTGAAAACAGTATTTTCCCTCAAGAAAATGAGCTTTTCACCATATTTAACAAAGCAGATGATTCAGTAAGAAATCAAAGTACACCTTACGTAAGAATTGTTGTGGACTTAGACTATTCCTAACTTAGATATACTGGTTTCCAAGTTTACAGTTACAGTAAAAAGTATAAGGAGTTTTCCTAACCTAGAATCTAAGTAATACTTGACAAAGTAGAGGTTGATGAAAATAAATCTAAGTAATATCTTGGTAAGTAGAAAATCATTCCTAACTTGGATCTATGGTGACCTTAGCAAAGTATTGTTGAAGAATACGGCCCCAGGTTTTCTTCTGCATCATGTGACCAATACTTTATTTATAGTATCATATGACCATGCATTTATTGTTAGATAGTTCAGGTGCACTCACATTGTCACACCCACTGTTAAAATTTTTCAAAGACATATTCACAATGCTATTCATTTTAGAACATAAAAAATAACTGAATGTGTTGACACAAACTTGTGCCCAGGATTTAACATATTACAAGTATTATATTAAGATACCCCTTTTTATTTGTGTTATAGTTGCACCTTGGAGCCAGTAAATATAGATTTCAGTGACACCCGTTTTAATACAGTAACAGAAATCCTTTTTCCAGTTGAAAACTATAAAATTGATTGAAAAATATTCCTAAAAACAAAACATTCTTTACAGTTTGTGACAAAAAGATTAAGGTGAATTAGAAAAGATAAATTTACAGCTTTATCTATTTGTTGGCTACCTTTGCAAGGCAGTTTAGTATCTAAAAAGTTGTAATTAACGAACAAACCAAAAATACATATTTTCCCTGTTGAAGGCACTTTGGTAATTTTCTACATATATAACCTTCTATAGTTAAATTGCTTTTACTAGTATTCTGTTGTTTCCAAGTTTTATTTTCCAATTTGACAATGTATGATCAGTGCAAAATAGATAAATAGGTAAATAAATAAAATTTATAAAAAAGTCACAATTATTGTAATCAATAGCTGAATTTAAAATCTTGGTTTATATGCAACATGCTATGGATATTCATTTATATCATGACAAAAAGGACTTATGTACTTCCATGTCAAACAGTGCTAAAAGTGCATGGAAACAAATAGTCCTTTACTGTCTCAAGTACTTTGTTAAATCAGAGTTTTCTGGTTGAAGTTTTATGCTAGAAAATCACAATGCACACCCATAGTGTTTCTGTGTTTCAGCAAAAGACTAAATCTTTATAATACATATCATATTCCAAGGTATGCCTCTAAGTAGTATATATATCAACTGAAGTCTTTCATGAAACAAGAATTTTAATCAGCCACTGCTTGATGTCATTACTAGGAGAAAGACAGAGTACTAACAGACTGCTGGTAACTGTCACACCTGTACATTTCTGGGGATGCAAGATGCATGTAAGGCAAGGGCGATGGTGGCTGAAGTGACGACAGAAATGAATTCAATATTGCAGATTCCAAGTTTTGTGCCAATTTGGGACTGTGATTGCAATAACCAATGGTATTATAGTCTGTTAAAACACTCTGCAGGGTTAATTGTAGGTTAAGTATTGGCCAATGGTAAAAAAGTGTCCAATATTTGAAAATAATGGATTGTTTCCGACTTGCAAAGTTGCATTCACATCAAGATTTCAATTTCAGTTATTTGAGATACCATTATTGTGATTGATTCTTTCAAGATACTTTCTTATTAAGTGTATATTAATGATCAAGATTGAGCACTTTTAACAAAAGGAAAACTCTCGGCTGTAATTCAGTTATATCTATGGCTTGTGCTTCTGGCAATGTATATTTCAGTCAAAAGAAATTCATGTAATAAATATAGAACAACTACAAATAAGGATTATGCTTTCAATGTGTTCTAAGTAAAGACAGGGAGCCGTTATGCCAGCCACTTGAAAATGTTCAAATATAATTCATTCTGCATCTCCCAGAATTTGATATGACTTCCGTTCTCTGTGTAATCTGCAGGTGTAAAAACTGCAACAGAGTACATAATAACAAACAAAGTAATGTATATTAATAGTCTAATTATGTTATCCATAATAATACTTCATAACATGTAACATAAATTAATAGAGTTACTGTGTGGTGCATTTTATATTCATAACAAAACAAATAACATAAATTAATATGGTAATTATGTATGGGCTGCCGATTTTGTCTTAAACTTACCCCAGTACAAATAATTCTGGGTGTCGTGGCTTGATACACACAGTTTGACATAAATATAATTTTAGCATTTAGTTTTCAACGTTCAGCCAATTACGTTACCGATACAAAAATTATGTTTTGTGTGTAAGTTGTGTGTCGATTGACTTTGTGCCAATTTGGGATGTTTATATGAATTGGTATATGTATTATTCCTCCTTAAGATTTCCTAAAGGTAAAGTGATTGGAATGCTTGTCAGTCAAGTCGATTTATGACTTGACGATGTTGCATACATGTTTTAATCAAAGGAATTCAGATTGTTACACTTAAAACATGCACACATGAAGAATGTGTACTCAAGGTAGCCAGGTTTTGGCCGGAAATAGTATCTACTTTGCCAATTAAAGTGTACCATATCTGTTAACTTTGTTTGATAAGGATCCACATAAAATATACTTTGATTTAACCAAATAGAATACACTGCTTCCACAGTATACGTCTTAAACTACCAGTATTCATGTTATCTCTACAATATGTTTTATCTGAAACACCGGCAAATAAAATAAAATCGCATGACAAGAAACTACAGCACAGGATATACAGAAACTCCTTAAAATGGTTATTACTTTGTGCACGTGTTTTGAAAAATTAACAATGAGTACAATTTCACAAATGATCACAATGTAGATTTTAAACGTTTACAGGATTTGAACCACCTCTGTTAAATAATAAGGTTAAATAACTTCTATCAATTCAAAGTAAAAATTTGTCTTGCATAAAACATATCAAGTAACATGCTACTGTAAGAATATATACTAATATTTTATATTTCTGTACTCACATATAGATGAGGGAAATAGAGCCAAAAATCACAGCAGCAATAATGAAAACAAAAGCAGTAGATATGAACAATGTCTTAGCATAGATAAAACTGAAAAACTCTGCTCCAGCCAATAGAGCTAGACTCTCCACCACTGCAATTACTCCAAACGTTGAACCTGAAAAGACAGTTTTGAGATTCTGTTGTCAGAGCAAATATATTTTTTCCTATATGATATTGACTCCAATAGTGCTTCTACGTCTTTATAACTAAGTATCATTTCATAGCTCAAGCTGTTTGAATGTGTTGTTTACCATGTCTGTAATATACTTACTGGTCATATTAAGTTTGACTCCAATTTTTTTTCGGATGAAGTTAAACTTAGGTTATACTCAAGTTTATTGGATAACAGGATCTCTAAGTGGTAGCACACATTTTCATCACAAGAATTTGCACTATGACATTATTAAAAATTAACCATAATAATAAAATAAACTAATCATTTTAGTAACACAACTGACCTGCTATTAATTTACAAATTGTTAAATAAATTTGTTAAGTAAAACTTTTTGTCTTTCCCAAATGCAACTTAATAGCAAGTGGTAACTGCTACTACGCCCTGAGACCATGACACAAGGCATGTATGACTTAATGATAATAGCTCAACAATAAATAAATGGAAAAATCTGTGTATCTGATATTTTTCTTTTATATCTAGGTGGTGATCTGGATCACTCTCAAAATTTAATGTGATATAAATTGGAACAAGTCTCAACTTAATTTTTTGAAAAAGATCCAACCAGTAGTAATCACATAATCCTGCTGACAAACAAATGGAGAGACAAGTAAACAGTCATGAATTTTTTCCCTCTTTGATGGAGGTAATAATACTACGATTTCCATTATTCTATACCTTGTTCATGTACAGTCACATGTTGAGACATTAGTGCTCTTGTGGTCGGCATCAGGGCTATAGTCACAATTTCAAATGTAAGTGCTGAAACATATGAAAATCAGCTTGGAGTAAATAAAATTTATTAACATTACAATGTGTTTAAAAGGAAAAAGAATGTGAAAATATTACAGATTAGTTTCTTAGAAAAAGGGCTCTATTAATGCAAATACACATAAATTATAAAAACTTTCTTTCTTGTTACTTGCAACCAAAAAGTATAAGTGAATTGTGTGCGGTATTGTTTTGCAGTAGTTTCTGCGTCTGCCAATATCATACAAATACTTCCAGCTCATATTGTGGGTCGCCATTCTCTTAAAACATGTGGAAAAGTATGAAAGTGACAAAAGAAATGACTGATGCATGAAAAAACAAGACCGCTGCCATGGTGCTTATCTATAATCGACTATTTAGGAAACATGGTGGTGTTACCCAGAGAAACAAGCCTAAGGACCAATAATAAAAGCGATCAAAGGGTCACATTTGACACTTCCAAAAGATTCATACGCCATAATTTCCTGTAAGCTGTTTTCAGACTCTGTAAGCCCTAGGACCAATAATAAGGGAGACATGAGGTCTTTTCAGTATTATGAAACAAATTGTCCCTGAAGCAAAGGTCCAATTTTATACTTGCAAAAGACATGCAGGCCATGACTTCCTATAGGTTGTTTTCATATTTCTAAGTGCTAGGACCAATGATAAGGGAGATATTAGGCCTTTTTAATATGATGACCAAATGCGACCTTTAAGTAGGAACCAAAGGTGAAATTTGACACTTGTAAAGATTCACTGGCTATGATTTCCATAAAGTTGTTTTCACATTCCAAACTTCTAGGACCAATGATAAGGAAGATATTAGGTATTTTTGGCGCGATAACCCCTATTTGACCTTGTAACATCACGGCCATACACATTTTGTCCAAATCTAAAGCTATCTGCAATATTTTTAGTTTTAGAAAATCTTAAAGAGTTTTAAACAATTGGCTATGGTGACCATTTTGTTTTTTTTTTTCAAAATGAGGCAAAAGGTTTTTCACAGCCAAAAACATTCTCTATAAATTTAGTGACAATATCTTCATAAATCAATAAGATATAAAGGTTTGTGTAAAAAAAACGTGTATCGACACATGTATGCACACACACCCACATGTATGGAAGCTGTTTCATCACTGACGGACCTGGTCTTCTGCTGGTGGAAGATAATTATAGCACATGTTTTATAAGAATTATAAACTCTTATAAAATCTAAGTTTTATGTGCTAAATTACATTTTAGAAACAACATATTTTGTAATTAATTTTAAAAACACTAGCGGTTTGTAAATTTTACAAATCAAGATTCTGCAAATCAATGCGGTGTTATCATCTTTATTGAGATATTAAATTATCATCACATCAATGCAGATATAAAGGAAATATAACAAGTGTACAAAATTAAACCTTTTTCTACACTGTGTTCTACTCATTCTTTTTTTAAAAGATTCAAGTGACACTCACATAGAAACATCATCAAAGTGTTCTTGACAAATGTTCTGTAAATATATAGACAAGCATGTGCCACTGATGCAATGATTGAAATAGCTTCATCCGATGCAATCAACTTGAGGCCTTTTGTTGAGCACACACCACCAAAGGCCACTGCAGCTGTACCAACAGTTTTGTAATATCCAAGGGTAACAGAGTCCCAACAGAGTGGAGTATTCAGTTCAAATAAAGATAAAGGGGTGGAGACTCCTGCCCCAATGCAGTATACAATGAATACAAAAAGAAGTGTCCATAATTTCCACCTCCGATTGTTTTTGTCATTCTTCAAAAACACCCTTGCACTGCGCTTCATATGAGAGAAGGTAAAGAATTTGGCATTTTCGTCTTTTTTCACTGTTTCAGGAATAAAGAATACTACATATATGACAATGATGAAACGACCAGTCAATGAAAAAACTACTGGCCATATATATCCCTGTTTTTTTATCCAGTAACCAAAACCAATGGGCCCAACAATTGAAATCATTTCCTCAAGTATTACCAAGAGGGTAAACCTGAATAATCTTTCTTCCTTGCTTGTGATATCAGCAATATAAGAGTAACAACCCACCATCATTAAGGAACCTCCACCACTCAAACCAATTATTACATTATTAATTTGCAAAATCCAAATAGACAGTTTAAAGTAGAGAACAATGAAGAAAACAACAGTGCTGAAGAATTCAGCAACCATAAATGGGACAATGGCTACTCGTCTGCCTCCCTTGTCAGAATAAGATCCTAAAATCACCATTGCCATAAGAGAAGGTGCTGTGTAAACAAGACGGGTAATCATTGAATAATGTGCATTTTCTTCTTGAGCAGCCTGGGTGAAGTTATATTGAATGGTAGATTTGTTTATGGCCTCTTGACATGGATTAGTACTGTGATTCTTAGAGTGTTCATCCAGCAAAGACATATTAAAGCCCGTCCTGTGAGCTACAATTTCCTCCATTCTACCATAGACAAATAACTGTGACACTTGGCTCAGAGGAGAAGCAAATAAGTAATACATCATCAACATAGGTTCTATAATGACTCTTCTTTTGGGTTTTATCACTTCAATTCTTATCCTTTGACTTTCAGCACTCAGTACTTTAGAATCCAATGAATTAGTGCTGTTACATATGTCTGTATCATAGGATTTATTGATACTATATTCCTTTTCTTCTTCCATGATTTAGTTTGATCATTTAAACACGTTTTTTTGTTGATTTGTAACTTCAGAGTTTTACAATAAACAGAAAGAACAAAATTAATTGTTTGGTTTGGATCAAATATATATTTACTCAAATCACATCAGACTTGCATGCATTAAATATATTCTTACTACTATTCAGTGTAAGGGAACCTCTTTAGTTTTAAGTTCGCATCAGATCTTATGACTATATGTATCTGCAATCTGTTGTCTGATCAATATCTGTTGTATCTTTGTTACACATATTTCTGCTTGTCTTCTTATCAGAGAAAAAATAGACCAATCCAAAATTGTGTCAAGTAATTAGGCACATTTCACTGACAACAATTCACATAATCTGTGCAATTCATATTTAGATGTGAATTCTTTGGAGATAGCTAGATTTGTGAAAAGCAATTTTCTGTAGGTCTGAATCCAAAATAAAAAAAGATAAAACACTACAAATATAAAAATTACCCAATTATTAATACTTGCTGTCACAATTATAATGGATAATCCAAGGAATCTGCAGCCAGATTCATCAAGGTCTTAGGTCTCAAATCTTATCATTTTTGTCTCAAATCTGAGATATATCTTAAATTTTTCTCAGATTTGAGACCTTTTGCTCAGCTGGGATTCACAAAAGATCTCTGGATGAGATTTGGCTCAAATTTTGGTCTCAAATCTAAGACTGCCTAGGGGTTGACTTAAGTTTTCTTAATATAGAGTATATGTAGTTACAAGTCTCAAAACAAAATGAAAATTTCCAAGTATGACATATTTCTAACTGTCAACATATACTAAGAGTTTGCATGAAAACAACAGTAAAACATTTACATTAGTAATGTACATGAATGGTTTGTTTTGCTGTTTTAACCAGTTATTATGTATACCAGTACAAATTATAGTAAAAGGAAAACATTTTACTTGATAGAATATATTATAAAATGTGAATACATGTGGTACGGCTGTAATTATAAATGTGTATGCTTTACACTGATGTCAACAGAATGTTACATCAATTTTGATTGGTCCAGACTCAAAACATGTCTGAGATTTTGGTCTCAGCTAAGATCCCTTTTGTGAATCTCAACTTGAGCAGAATCTCAGCTGAGACTAAAATCTCAGATTTGAGCAATCTCAGCTGAGATTTGGCTAAGACTTGAGACCATTTCTGAATCCGGCCCCACAATCCAGATTGGAGCAGTCTCAGCTGAGATTTGGCGAAGACTTGAGATTTTTGGTAAATCCGGCCCCAGAATCCGTGAATCCACCTGAGGTAGGTCAATGTTAATCTGAGGAATATAGAAATATGCATACTATATATATATATATATGGCTTCTGGTATTGAAATAAAGCTTTAAATCTATAAACGTGAAGTGTTGTTGAACTTATTTCAATATTACAGACATCATATCATTTAAAATATTATAAAATAATTATTTCACAAATCTCCGAAATATCGGTCTTTTGTTGAGATAGGAATATTTTGCACTCTACATCTCTGAAGATATGTTGTGTTTACTTTAAAATTGTTATCTGTCTGATAGCCTATCAATGCATTAGTATATTAAACGTAATTTTAAGTAATAAATGAACAAAGCAAAATTTAGTAAGAATGAAGTAACAAACAAAAACTATTTATGCATCCATCTTATGCCCCTGTTCCACCAAAGGACTAAGCCCCGACCCTGTCCCTGACCCTTAATCGTGGACAGTCTGTGACAAAAAAGGTAAAATGGGCGGGACTACTGAAAGTCTGGGATTAAGTTCAGATCGGCCTGAGGAGGCCCCAGGCAGCCCCAGACAGTAACAGACTGGTCTGGGACTAAGAACCGATTAAACCATTTTTCTAGTCGTAGACAAACCGACTGGGTCCCAGGACACCTCAGGCCTCCTGGGACTAAGCCCCGACTAACCCACGATTAAGTCCCGACCCTCCAAGGTGTCCTGAGGCGTCCCCAGGCTTCCCCAGGCTTCCCCAGACTGAGATGGCCGATTCTTGTTTTGCAATGGGACTAAGGGTCGCAGGAGGCCTGGGACTAAGGCACAAAGGGTCTGGGACTAAGGGTCGGGGACTAAGGGTCGCAGGCGGCCTGGGACAACATAGGACTGTGTAAATTTGGTCTGAGGAGGCCTGAGGAAGCCTGGGAGTGGACATTTTGTTTATGGCGGGAAAAAATAATCGGTTGGGGTCGAGAGAAATATCAAACATGTTTGATTTTTCACACGGCCTCAACCGACCCTTACAGGATGCCTGGGACTAAGCAAATTTTTGCAACCGACCCCCCAAAACCCTTAATCGGGAGCCTTAGTCGTGTGGTGGAACACCCACATTATTGTGCCACAGTCAACAGGGCAAGGGCGGTAACAGTTACCGATTGCTTTCAAGTTGCAACAGGAAAAACCCCAGAAAGCTTCATTTAACAAATTTAATTAATAATTAATATAATAATTTCACTTAACTGAGATACTCTAACGGTTAATAATACAACAATGAAACTAATCTGACCTGATCACAAACATATACACCTAATAGTTAAAAGAAGTTTGTCCACTCTATCCAGCAATCTGTCCAGTGATCTGGAAGGTAGGCCCCAACACAAAATGTCTGTATCCAAATGTCCAGCATGTCGGTATAACTATGATGTTCACTCCAAGATATGAACAATATCCAATTTGGACCAATCAACTCTGGTTGATCCAGGCACTATATCCAGTGCATCTAATTAAAGTTCACTCCAAAAATGCATATAACAAGGAGCCTGTATCCACTTGGCACACAGATAAATATATCTACAATAAACAACGACAGTTTCAAAGACTATTATCCATTTTGCACTCCACTTCAACACTAATTGTGGTCAGTCTTTTTACACTTTATACAGTATATAGTTCGAGATTATAGAAGGTTCTAGAAAGAAATGCATTTCCGCGAATAAGAAATATATAAAAGGCTCTACAAGTCAATAAATATGCCATTCTGAAGAATACAGAGAAAAAAATCAATAATTCAATATTCTCATGTGGTAAAAGAGCTCTCCACTCACATACAATAGCCTCATTTAATCAAAATTGGTACTTGAACAGTACCATTACATGTAACAGTTATATAACTGACACCAAAACAATTAAGCTGCTTTGAAACATATTGAAAGGGAAAAGTTCTTTCTTTGTGTAAATATTAATTTTAAACGCACTACAGAAACAGGAGGATTTGATTCAGGTCGAGGGATAGATGTATAGACTTTCCCATTATATAAATATAAATTAGTTAACAAAATTTCCACAAATCTGTTGAAACATGAGCAATCCGTTCCTCTTTCCTTTAAATTAGGATACATGATGTCTTGTTATCCATGTCTTCAGGGTGCTTCAGGAGTTATATCTGCACAGTTTAAATACAAAATCCTGAACAGAGTACTTTTAATGTAAACATAGTCTGTTCATATTGCATGTGACAGTGTCCTCTGCCCATTGTGAATAATGTAATAAGTAATAAAGTGGAACATTAAAAAAAAACATCTACTCCAATGTGAATCTGTAGATTCTTGAAGCAATTTGAAAGAATGGCCCAGACAGAATATTTCATAAAAGTGTGACTGTTCAACCTGTGAAGTGCTGTTTTGTTAATCAAGTAACTTTTACCAAGCCAGTATCTTAATCGAGACAGTTGATACTATTGGGAAAATATAGTCAGAAATCCAATAAACATCTTTTTGCTTGTATTTAATTTGATAGTTTTTAATTATGGTATAACAATAAGTCTATAATGATCAGTGTTGATGACAACTGAAATATATTACCTGCTTCATTTCTATTGCATGAAATAAAATAAATTAAAAGTTTCATCTTTACCAAAACTGCATTTTTAATATGAAAATATGTATATATATATAGTTCTTTTTTTAAATGTATATGAGACTTCTGATAAGTATCCCAGGCTGCACTTGGCCCTTTATGGGCCTATATATCAATTTAACTGAACTGTATTTTTTCTTTCAGATCAGGAAAATCTTTCATCTTCTCTTCATACACAGTATCAAACATTTCATTCTGTGCCACAGTAAAGTGGGATTTCCAGTCGGATGTACTACCTGAATGGACATTAAAATATTTGATTTTAAAGATATAAAGTTTAATTTTGCTAGTTTATACAATAGAAAGAAAAAGAAAATAATTATTACATACTGAACTAACACAAGCATTTTATGGCTCTTTTATGATATAACAATAAATATTTATGTTTGCTTACTGATGAATGGTCAGTATCATGATATTAATTGAAACTGAATAAGTCAAGGTTTAGAATGACAAGTACTTACTTCTTTTGGTACAAAAATATCGTTTTCTATTGCGAAATAGCATCATTATATTAATAAATAAATCAATATAATAATATAAAGACTACAATTATTAGTGATTGTCAGCCATATTATTCAAGTCTAACTTTTTTTAAAAAAAATAATACCTTATCCGACTCACTATTCAGGTAACAATACAGGACAAATGTACCACAATAACTGTATTTTGCTGGTATGTCAGTCGCCTTCAATTTCCGCAGTTAACAAGGTGTTTTATTTTAATGTTGTCTATAGTACTGATACTATATAGCCCAGATGTCTGAAATTTGCAATTCAAAATTCAAACTTACCCAAAGGCTATTTTGATAGGATCATATTCATAACTTACTTAACTCCAGAATTCATTGTTGTATTCAACTGACAATAAATTGGTTTCGTAAAAATTTTGGCATGACAAAAATGACTAAAATTTCGAAAGATTCAAAAACTTTTATTATTTTTGTTACCTATGATGTTTGATAGCCTCCAGAAAAATGCTATTGTCCTGCAGCAACAAGTTAAATTTTGATCCTGGCACAGTCAATATTACTGCCAAGATTGTACAAACACTTAAATTTAAATAATTTAAAACGTGAGCATGGGTAAAGTCACACTACTTATTTACTACATATCAATTTCAAATTCATTATAATCTGAATTCTAACATGACAGCGATGTCACAGAGTTTCTGATTGGCTAATCGAATAAAAATACCATGCTCAATATCATCACGAACTTGTGGCTGTCACTTCCGGTTGTCATTAGCCTCTAAATACGTAAGAAAGTAATAAAAATATTTTATTATGTATGGATTTTATGGTATATCCCTATATTATTTTGGTTATTCATTACCTCTGCCAAGATGGACGAGATCGGCAGATACGAAAAAGCTACGGAACAGATTTGTATCACATTTTCACAGTAGTTGGTGCTTGGTTTAACATTCAACAGATTTAATTTTGGGAATGATACACAACTGACATTAGATTCAGGATTTATTTAACCTATTTATTTATCATTGCACTCATAAGTGATGGAGGTGAAGGGCCTTGGCAGATGTATGCGTTCTATGAATGCTCTTGTTGATATTGTTATTTATTTTACAGAGGAGAGATAAGGACATATTGTTGGTAATTATGGCATATAAACTTATTCTTCCAACGCTTATTGGTAGTGACAACTCAGTAATTTGAATATTTGAATAAAATTAGGCTTAATTACCAGTTCTAAAAAAGCTCTTATTCTCATTTATCTCCATTGGTAATTTTTGAAGGACTGACTTCTCTGAAGCTTTCATCTTCTGGAAACTGGTTTCTTCTTTAACATGCTCCAGCCATGTATCATTTGCATCAACATCCAGGAAATGTGCAATTAACTTAAATTCCTTCAGGGGATTCTACAACCAAGTAAACATTTTTTTTGGTTCTGCAAATGTTTGAAAGGAAAAGTTAAATTTTTTTTTAAATGATGTGTATGAAAACCATTTATGTTAAAATGTTTTTAAAATGTTTTATGCATACCGTTTATTAAACGTTTAATGATAAATGTTAGAAAATGTTACAAATAAACATGATAATGTCTGAATAATAATGTGGTCAGAGGTCAAATTGAATATCTTTTTAAGGTTGCTCACTTAAGAAAATATTTTTTATGTCTAAAATTGTAAAATAGTGGCTTAGAAATTGTGCCCCCATTCAATTCTTACTTTTAGGGATTACATGTGGGGCAATTTTTGACAAAGTCCTATAAAATCCCTTATTACTGCTCACCACCATCTTTGTTTGGACATATTTGAAGGTGAAGGTTTAATAAGCATTCTAAAAATGGGTTTAAAACGTTTTTTCAAAACATTTGATCAACAATGTCGTATAAACATTTTATGTGTTCTGTTTATCAAACATTTCATGATGAATGCTTGAAAAATATTTCCCGCATAACCTTCATTTCTTGAGCTATTTTATAAATGTTTAAAAAACATTTTAAAACATTGAGTTATTTTATAAACGTTTAATAAACGTTTTCAGTAAAAAAAAACGTTTGTATATAGAATGTTTATAAATCGATTTTAAAATGTTAAAGCCTAAACGCTCACTTGGAAATGTTTAGAAAACCATAAGATAGGGTTTTAATAGGTTTAAAAAACGTTTTGTAAACGTTTAAACCATTTAAAAACGTTTCTAATGTTTATTGGGAATGTATTTATTTATTGTTTTACTTCACACCTTATTCTTTATCGCTTATATTGTGATGGAACGGCTGAGGAAACTAGCAGATACAGTTGGTCAAGGTTCTGCACTATAAACTGATGACCAATGGCGAGCAACTACCAGCTTTCCCACATGAGGTCAGGCCAGGATTCGAACTCTGATGTCAGAGGCAGGAGGCGAGTGTGTTACCACTGTGCTACTGTGGCCCACAAGGATTCTACAAATCAAATGGGAAGAAGTGACACTGGAACTAGTTGAGTAATGACTTTTGTTAATACTTACATTTTGTGGGTTATAGTAATTAAACAGGGCTAAGGTAATGGTAGCCTTAGCTGCAATTTAATGTATGTTTTACTTTTATTTTTTTTAAATGTTTACTACAGTTTTGTGACCCCCATTTGTTGTCAGAACTACCACAAAAGGCGCACTGGATAAACCGTTCACAGAGATATTTATTTGAAAAGGCTTAAAATTTAAATTATAACAAGCGAACCTTTTTCAAATCTTCGTAAAATACAAATAATACATTCTTCCTTCCTTTCAGAGCTTCCCAGTATTCTGTGACCTGATCAAACCAGTTTCCATGTAAGTTGTCTGAAACAAATGGACAAAACAAAAAAATAGAGTGCCAAGTTAAAAAAATTAAAGAACAATCCTCAACCTTTACACTCTAATTTGATAACTTTAGGGAAGTTTGTCACAAGGTTTTTACAACAATATGACATAATATATAACCAAACTGCTTATGGAAATTTAAGTCAAGAAAAGGGTTACAATATATATTTAACAGGATGGAGTTAGATGTTTTATGTGAAACAGAAAATATTGCTGCAGATATAAGATATACAGTGTGTTTCCAATATAAATCATTGAAATTAAACTAATTCATACAAAAACACAGGGGCCACCGTGTTGCAGTGGTAACACCTTCCCATCCGACCTCTGAGGTTGGTGGTTAAAACGCCGGACCTTATGTAGGAAAGTTGGTAGTTGCTTACCAATGGTCGGCAGTTTACAGTACAGAACCTTGACCAACTGTATGTACTAGTTTCCTCTGCCAACAAAACTACCTGTTGTGATATGACCTGCACATTTTTCAAAGTGACGTAAAGATCCAAATAAATTTTAAAAAACAGTTAATCCTATTCAAAGACATATCTATCTGCCTTTTTCACTTATTTTATCTCAAATTTGAGTTGATTGTATTGCCATATTGTAACTATAATACCTGCGCCTTCAATGAAACCAGGAAGGTAGCCCGCAAATGTCCCTTCATACTCATAAAACTTAAAAAACCTTGTGTGGTTGTAGAAGGACACTGCCACTGATTTGGGATTTCTTATAACATAGATGATCTTCCCCTGAAATATGACAAAAGTCACTAGATAAAGTACAATTTCTTAATTTATAAAACACCATCTTTAAATGCCCATTTCAATTGTTCATACGCATCAAAAGAAGCCTTAAGGCTTCACACTGGTGGATATTTTCTTATATCCCTTTCAAATTTGAAAATTATAAACACACTCTCTCTCTATTTTAAAAGTTCATTTTCAATAACCAGTCCAACTCAACACCCACCAACTTGTCAACACCACTTAAACTTCAGTACAATAAACTTGTCACCACAAACAAATGAATGAAATTCTAAGCCACTGATATCCATGAAGGGATAGTCCCATTGCCAGAAAAGTCTATATCAGTGCTATGGGGGTGTTCCATTAGAACCGACCCTTCAAAACTCTAGGGTCTACGTGGTGGGTGGGTCTGCTAAATATGAACCCAGCCCAGATATAGAGGAAACAGAGGGAGAAGAGACAGGAGAAGGAAACTGAGAGGTTAGGATCAGAAAGAGGACTACAAGAGAAGAGACAGAGGACAGAAAGGGTGAGAATGAGTGAGATAGAGAGGCTGGAGGGAAACTGAAGGGGAAGGTGACCAGTATTTACCTAACTGATTGGTGCTATTCAATTTTGTGATGGACCACAAGGAGCTATATGACAAAACCATTGAGCTCTGGGAAAGCTTCACAAAGACATACAAACTCTCTGTCCATGTCTGCAAGATGTGGGTCAAATCCCAAAGGACTCTGCGCAGCAAGTTCGCACATTCCAAGTCTGTCCAAGCCCCGAAAGGAGTGACTGAAAGATAGTACATTTGTTGGAAATGTGTTGGAGATTGGTTGGAAAATATTTGGAAATTGTAGTAACACTTTCTCAAATGAAAGTTTGGATAGTCCTGAAAAGGACTGATAGATCCAGCTACTTATGTCCCCAGCGTAGGTCCTTCTAATGTCAGATCTTCAGATCCTTTCCTCCTGTCCAGGCAAAAGCACCAAAGCGGTTGTAATCCTTCACTAGGTCTCTCTGTTGCTTTGCTTTTGTGGCTTTCTTCTTCGCCTGGGTGGTGGTGGTGGGAGGGGAGTGTGGAGAAGGTGTTTGAAGTTTCACAAGATGAATTAAAAGACATTGGTCCCATTGAAGTCTAAATTTTATTCACACTCGTACATCTACATATAGCTGGCATCTACAAGGGCAAACAGAATAACTGAGTGGAAACCCTTGTAGTTGAAATACAGTGACCCACCATACTTAGGACATCTGATCGCCACATGCTTTCCATCTAATGCCCCCAAGGTGTGGTGTAACTTCCACCTGGAATAAAAATCTACGGCTATAGCTTTTCACTCGGCACTGGTCATATGGCATTACATTACCTTGTCTGAGTGTTCATCAAAAATGGCATCACAACACTCACAGACAATCCTAGAAATGCTATTGTGTGCCACACGAAAGCCATACATGAGGCTTCGGTATCTCACCGGTTGCCAGGAAGTGGAGTGTGATGGCAATTCTGCAACCAGGATTGATGGCTTTGCGGTACCAAGTGTAAAACTTCTCATAAATACACTCTTGTTAGAATTTCTTGAAAAATAGTAGGGTCCATACAAACAACATTATAAAAGGTTGCCACATATTCATGCTACAATTCAGTCATAAGTTTGTCATAGTGCCCATAATGGGGCCGTCTGGCCAGCCAAGGTCTGATCCAGTACCTTCGGGCCCTGGGATGATGCCTTCACCACCTCTCAATAATAATTCTGGCCAAAATTTTGTCTTCCTGAATGAATGAAATCTGGATGCAGCTTTTTAGATGGAAAAAGTATCCGGTCGACGATGCATTGTAAACACTCTCTGGATCCTCAATCCTCAGAGCGCGATCTCCAGACCATCGCCCTGGATCTCAAGGGATTTTTTATGCCATGCAAGCCATTCTCAGTAACATGTGGCACATTATTTTGTATATCGTACTTCCACCATCTCAGATCAACGGGTTTTGTACATAGTTCTCGGGGAATTGCTAACGAATCACAAAGTATTCGTAGAAACATCATACTAGCCTTGTAAAGCCTCATGTAAGCTATGTGGAATGAAGGCAGGGCGTCATAGATTTTTGACCACATGACCACAGTTTGGAGCTTCATCTCGGCAAACTTCTGCGACCTCGAGTTCTTGGCTATTCTACCTTATTTGCCATTATATTTGCAGCACCCTCGCCACTGTGGGACCTGGGCATTACTGATACCCAGCAGTTTACAGTGCTGAATCTTGATTCCTTAGTATATACTGGCTTCCTCTGCCCTTAAAGCTACCTGCCGTAATATAACATTATACAATGCATTGAAAGTGACGTTCAACCCCAAAAAGCCAAATAAATACATCCAAATCTCTCAATGGAGACACATCACTTTGAACTTACTGAGTGGAGGATTTCCCTTGGCATATACTTCAGCATTAAATGGGTGTTCAGAATCCTGGGGGATTTCATTTGTTCAAAATGCTCAAACTCAGAACTGGCTTCTAGCATTCTGGCAGCTTTGTCCAGCAATATCACACTGGGTTCTTTGTGTACCAGCCAATTCACAATTTCATTCATCCAATTTGAACCTGAATTTTACAAAATATTTTATTAGCATGACATGGTCATTTTTCTATCATATCTGATGTTATTCCGTGTCTAGCAGATATGACACCATACTAGTAGTAGATCTCCAAAATGCTCCAGAAACAGGACTTTTGCATGACTTTATTTAACACCAGAATATCAAAACTACAAGAAAGTAAAAGAAAACACATACAGTTCTTAGCTATTACAAGACTAAAGTTAAATAGCTACTAATAATGCATATAGTAAATGTATTTAAAGCTTGCAAAAAGGAGTGCATTTTATCCATAAACACTAGCAGCTGTACAACTGTTAATACAGCTAAAACAAAATTTAAAATATCCAGAGGAAAGCTTTATGATATCGATACTCAAATACATAGAAGCAGAAAACTCAACTCAACTGAAGTCCTCAAGTGGAAAGTTCTATCACATATGGATGGCTTGGGAAAAAGACTTGATACCTGGGTACAGTGAGTGTGATGGTAACGGAAACATTTTCCTTTAATACATCTTATCAATCCATATATGGACACATACTACTGTTTTATTAGTTCAATATACAATTAATTTTGTTCTCAGTATATAATGGATATCTTCAAAAACATTGAAAGTATACACTGATAAACCTGTTTTGCTACATCAGTCATTTGTTAAAAGTCTTGAAACAGCTTCATACAACAAAATAACAAAATTTTAATCTGTACAATGGGTAAAAACCGAGTACATGTGCCTACAGTTTTGTTTCTTTTTGTTTTAATTTAAAGTGAGTATGCATTTGTTGGAATTCTCTAACTACTTAGGTAATTCCTTAATCTTGTAAATGGCAGGGCTGCAACCAAAATATAAATATATAAGAATAACACAATACATAATTGGTGCCCCTCAGGTGTAGATAAATTGTGTGCACAAGGCTTACAAAAGAAGAAAAAATTAAAACAATAAATTCACTTTGAGGCAAACCTTCTGGGATTAAAGAACATTCATAATCACTCATGTCCCTAATCATATGTGATGCATAAACATCAAAACACATAAACATGATAAGTACTGCATACTTAATGCATACATCGAATCATTGATACTGCAGTGATTTTAAGTGTTAAGAGAGGATTTCCTATCATGAAAGTGATATACAACAGTTCACCATCCAGTTAAATGTATAGTAGATAACGTCTCTAAATATACTCAAAGCAAGATTTGTTTGAATTTTATTCTGAAAAGATGTCTGTTCTGTTTCAAGAAATTAACAGGCTGTGACAAAATCTTAGCAAACATTTTTACACTAGCCAGAATCTTCACATCTGATCTAATGAGGTCTTTTATATAATCTCTATCGTATGCAGTAAGTTTAACACTTTTTTTCACACAGACATACCAGATTTACTGAAGTCTATTATCCATATGTCATCATCTCTTCTTGGAAAGCTGTGCATGTTTTCCAGAACAAAATCCACCCTTGAAAACATTGCTGGATGCTGGATTATCTGATTTTCAAAGACCACCTCACCCACTGTATATGTCTTGCCTTCTGCATCCTTTTTATACACTATGTGTTTGGCCAATTCCATTTTATTATTTAACTAAGTATATTAGAAATTGTAGAACTTATTATGTCAGAGTAGGTGTAAATAATGGATAAAGCTTCACTCCCTTCAGTGTCTTAAAACAAATATATATCATTGCATTGTGTCCAGACAAAAGTGGTCCTTTTGTTGAAGTAGAGTATATCGTCTTGTACCTACGTTGGGTGTATTTAAAGGCTATTGATGTGTCATCTCAATTCTAAATACTTGCTAAGTACAATATATTAGGTATTATCTCAGCCCAAAAGGAGAAAGTCCAATGTAAAGAAGAACAAGTTATTAACAACATTTGTAAATTACTAAACATTCTATTGAAAATCAACACACTCAATAAATGTCAGATTACAGGGTTAGCTTTGCATTTACAGGTTATACGTTAACATGCATAACTTCTTTAGGCAACTCAACTCACTTCATACCTGTAACAAGGTGTCTTAGAAATAAATTTAAGCAAAGTTACAATCATGGATTCATTCCTAGTGACATAAAATTAGTCTACTTGTTCAATTTTAATGTTTATACATCCACACCTGCTGCTGAAACTATTTACACATCATGATAGCAATTACCACTAAAGCTTGCCAAAAAGCTTGAACTCATCTTCAGCTGTATTTAAGCATTAAACTGAGCTTAAGATCAGCTAAAGTTTAAAGTTTCTTTTCTAAAATTTCCTGAATCTCTAAGATTTAAATTCAAATTGCCAACATATGAAGATCTAAATTCCCCAAACCCAAAAGTTAGTTGTTGAAAAGATATAGGGATGTAGTTGGGACTATACATAAGGTTGTCAGCACTATGGGAAGATGTACCTTAAATTTAATTTTAAATAAATGTCTTAGATGGTTAATATTATGTATTTATAATTTCGACCAAGTGGTTTAGACCTCTTCACAGGCTAATGTCGAAGTTACACTTAGCCCTCCTGTGGTGCTAAAAGTATGCCAAAAACTGTTAGTTGCGGTTTGTATACTCTTTGTACATATAGTATTGTTTTTCTGAGCATCTCATTGGTAGAGAGATGTAACATTGTCTACATGAATACATTTAGTGGTGTTGCATGTATACAAACCGAGGCTGCCGTTTTTTGCTGTTGCTGTTGAAAATAGGGCACTGTACATTACAGCATTATTCTAAGTTACCGCAGTTCTGATCAATGTCTTTAACATAGTAACTTTGAAAATTCCTATTAGTCCAGCAGCAGGACGGGTCAACCTTGCAAAGTTAAAACCAACCAGGTTTTATTCATTTTAGTAGAGGAAGGTGCACAGCATTAGAATCTGAACAATGTCCAACTGACATCCTCACAGGGGAATACATCAAATTCAAGATAGTGTCTGAGAAAGCTGGTGCTAGGATTGACATTCTTCAAATAGTCTTCATTTTTTTATTTCTTGATCAATTTTTCAGTGCAATACATCAAGTCTTAGGGTTCTTAGGTCATAAAAATCAATTTTAACAATAAAACAATATTTTTTGTCACTAACAATTCCGTCATCAGTCTCACCTGATTTACTTTGCTATCATGGGGATCTTTGATCAGAGGATTGCAGCAGTTGGGACTGGAAGAGATTTGCACTTGCAACAGGTACTGAATAGTTATTTGTTGCTGATCGGTAGTTTACACAATAGAACCTTCACCAACTCTATGTACTGGTTTCCTCTGCCCTTCCAAGTACCCATCACAATAAAACTGTTGTGGTATGAGGCGTGACGTAAAGTAACAAATAAATAAATAAATCCAACTAACAACAGTGGGAGCAAAAGCTGGTGGGTCACAATGCAACGCTGCTTTCCATGTAGGCTTGCTTGATATTGAACTCTCTTTACATACAGACTAAAGGTACTGGAGCTGGGTAGAAGGGTTGTCATTTTAAACTTTCTAGATTTGCCTCTTCCCACTTTGGTTTGTTACACACCTTTTCCCGCTTTGTTTTGGTCCACACTGCAACTCCCCTGACATTGTGACAGTTTTTTCTGCAAAAATTGTTTGAAAAACTTCTGACAGGTTTTTTACATAAGATGCATCTATACTGTACTTGTATGGGCAATATTTGTAAAGTGTAGGAAGATGGTACTTTGTAAGTACATTGGTTCAGCGGTGTAGGTGTGCAACATCATGGTGTGACATTGGTGTAACCTTTGGCCTTGTCTCTGCCAGAATGTTTCTATTGCCATGTTTGAGACGTATTTTCCCCATCATAAAGACATATAAGATTACTGAAATTGATTATTATATGTGCATTATCTTAATGTGCCATCTCCATTGACAGTTATACGTCAATTAATAAAGTTTATAGTTTCATAACTTGTAATGCTGTCAATTTGATATTGAATTGTCCTGTTTTGATACTTTTTCTTTACATACATTTTGTCTTTATGACAACATTTTTGTGACAGGTGACACTAATGATGGAATGGTAAATGAAAAAGGTGGGTTTCGCACTTGCAAAGTAACGTCTTTGTGGTTCATTACTATATTGAAAAAGAAACTATACTTTTAGCATGCTTTATTTTGCTAAAGTAGCCTTCAAAATCATCTTAAATGTATTATGTTTAGCACAGAAACTTTCTAGATACATTGATTTAATTTCACAATGTTGTTACATAAAATTGGTTCTGTCCATTAAAAGAATGTAAAGATCAAAACTTTGTACAGTTACAACTGTTGTATTGTTAAACATGATTCCTATGACCTCAGAAAGCCTAGATTTGATGCATTACATTGTAAAATCAAACAAGAAATAACAATGAGAACTATGTGCAGAATTTCATTCCTATCCACAGCCATCTTGGACGCCATCTTGAATATTTCAAGTTCCCCAAAGATGCCAGGTTATGAAGATATAATCAACAAGCAGTGTCTTTAAATGCACAAACCATCACCCACGGATAGTGTTAAAAAAGACACAAAATAAATTTCAGAAGCATCCTAAGTGGGGTTTTGTGAAATTTTAAGAGAGTTTCAGTACGGCCATCATCTTGTCTTCTCATTTCTCCCCTTTTTAACTGGTTTACACATAATGACCCAGCTATATATCTTCATAGTATTTTCCATAGTGTCTTCTGTGCTATCATCTTTTGTGTACAATTAAGTATAAAAGTATTCATAAAAATTAAGGTGAAAAACTTCTGGAGACATGATCTGGATGCAGATATCAATCATCTTTGATGAGGACTGAGCCAAAGTCGGCAAACAGACAAACAGACAGACGAATATACAGATAGAGAGGCCCAGTTACAATACTCTCAGCGTCTCCTTCCAGCATCAAGGGTAACAATTTGTAGTTAATTCTAAATCAACTATAGCTTTGCAATAACCCTTTATGATATGAAATCCTGAAATAAATATTAATTTGTGATGTTAAGATTTTAGGAATATAATTAGGTCAGGTGTCTCTATTCTTCTATAAGCTAAATAAACAGCTGGTGTCTTGAACTGACAATGAAATTTAAAGTATTAAATTAATTTTAACTTTAGGTGACAATGATTAATTTAATGTAAAATCAATGACCAATTTTTTAGTGTATTCTCTTGTCAGTTGTTGAATAATGCCACAGTCAAAAATGCACAAGAAAGCAGGACTACTTTTGGTATGTGTATTTTTATTTTTGTACTGGCCAAGGATAGTTAAATGAGATGTTTATTGGAATATTTTTCAACTTTACAAATTTTTGTGACATGGTGTAATTTCTGTTAAGTATTGTCATTCGTATAAATTAATAATAGTTTAAAAGATCCACTTCTGAGCATTTGGTTGAAAAGTTTCTTTGAAATAATTTCATATGTCCAGAATAAATGCTTTGTACTATTTTAACATGGATATATTAATTGGTTTTCACCCTTATTTTATTGGTTTGAATCGTCACAAAACAATATGTGAAATGCACATCTACATACTTAATGTCTCTCAATATCATAAATATGTGTTTGAAAGATGTTTAGCTGAAATGAAGTTTATTATTTTAGGCACTCACTGTATGTGGATTTGTGATGTATTTTCTCAGTTACAAGATTAGCAAAATCGGTACGTGTGACAGATTGTATTTAATAATTCATACCTGTGCATATAAATAAACTGGTGAACTCTCTTACTTATTAATAATAAAAAACTAATGAATATGCTTAAATACTTCAATTGGTTTGTTTTGTGGTATATTATTTTATCAACTAAGCTAATTTGTTGATTACTTGAAAAAAGTAGCACATTGTTCTGTTATTTAAAATGCAAAGAACACTGGTAACGTTGGAGGTAAACTTGATATATTGACAAGCATAATATTGGTGCTTGTATATCTTGGGATGCTCAATTTGGTTGCAAATTTTAAAACTGGCCAGTTTACTTTAATCTGGACTTGGGCATGTTATACATCTTATGATGAGATAGTTATAACCAAGCCCATCTTAAGATTGACCATCCAGTTTTGCCATTTGTAACCAAACTTAGTTATCCAAAGCTAATCCAGAGGGGATCTTTAGATTGGCAAGATCTCAAGTTGGTCTCAAACATTAACATTGTTGAGACTAGAAATATACAGTACTGAGATTTCATTTGTGTATCATTTTTTGTTGATAATTTGACCTGAGATAATAAAATTGTATGCATTGCCATATTTATCTTTAATGTTTATTGCTTCATTCTTGTCACAGTTTCAGATACCAAGGCATCTTGGAACCGCAATGTTGGGATCTTTGGGAAAACAATGTCACTAGACTCTTGCCAGCCACATCAACATGTGTACTACCTGAAAATACCAAAAACTGGCAGCTCCACATTTTCAGGAATGCTTAACAGATTAATCTTGCGACATAATCTTACAGCATATGACAGAGTAAGTGCCATGAAAGCAGATATTTTTTCAAAATTTGATGCACATGCTATACATGGTACATTTAATCGTAAAACTGCACAAAGGGTTATGAAAGCAGATACAATCTATGTAGCAACAATGAGACATCCATTTTTACATTATAGGTCAAAATTCCTGTTTGTGTTTCGACGGAAAAATTTGTTGACAGTGCAAAATGAAATGGAGAAGGCTATAACGGAGAGTTATTTTGACAAGTCAAAAAACAAATATGTTTTTTCAGGTCTTAAAATGTTTGAAAATCCAACTTTAAAGTATTTTGGTTTTAACTATAACAAGGCTTTGGCAAATAACTCCTATTTCAAAGAGTGCATGGATAACATCACTGACTTATTTAACATAATTATTACAGAACATTTTGATGAAAGTGTTTTACTACTTAATGAGAAGCTCTGTTGGGACATAAAAGATGTGTTATTTCTCACTCATAAAAATGCATCATATTCAGGAAAGGAGAAAATGCCAGCTGACTATGGTGTCTTGTATGAAAGGCATCAAAATATATCCCATCTTGACTATGTTTTGTATGACCATTTCCTGAAAAGACACAAGCAGAAGGTACTGAATGCTGGAAAGGAATTTCAGGAACAGCTGGCCATATATCGAGAAATGAAAGACAGTGCAAATGCTTTTTGTTTCAGAATATTTGAAGAATTAATGCATTCACCAGACAAATCAACAAGTTTCCATGTTGTAATGGCACAGCAACATACAATTAAAGGTAATAAGTTTTTCAATTCTGTCAGAATTGGTGGGAAAGACTGTGTTGCATCATTTGTGTGTGACGGAAAAATTCGAGAGGCTGTAAGAGCACTAAACTATCCAATATTATGCAAAGATATGAAAAATATTTTTTGTAAAGATGAAAGCATCCCTGAGGCAGAAGTGTTTCAGCATGAACATCTGCACTTTACACTGAACAAACTAAAGCAGCTGATTTCATGTGACATGATATTAGAGTATCACTGATTGTAACAGATGCCTGAACTGTAAGGAAGTAAATTAGATATTATTTTGATTAAATATTGGTAAATTAATTATTAGGATTTGCATTTGAAAATATTTAGGATGTGTAAAACTGGAAATTTTGATTGACAGATTTTGATGAAATTAGTATTTAATACTAAACTTTTGGTGAGTTTCCAAAGATGTTTTATCATAAGCCATATAGGTGGTATTGGGACTTCAGTAGGTTTGTGTTCACTGAGTACTTTTCTAGTTATGTATATAATAAAAATATTCATAAGATAACTTTTAAATACAGACTTAGCCATGATTAAAGTGGGGTCCCAAGATAACAATGTCCTGTGTGACCTTGAATATCATTCTGAGAATGAGAATCAAGCTAAATATAACAAACCACTAGCCAACAGGAAAAACTTTAGGGTCATGTGTAAAACTAAACGACAATTATAACCTCTATGCTGATAAATGTAGGACAGAGTCAGTAGAAGAAAAATGAATAAAAAGGAATATTCCACTTAACCCCCCCCCCCCCCCCCTCATTGCATTATCGTTTATAGAAATAAGCCCCAAACCACAACCTATAAATAACTTCTAATGAGTGTTCACGTTCAAACCTCATGCCACTACACTTTAATGTCAAACCTCAGAGTCCTAAGTTCTATATTCAAACACGTCTGCAGCATTCTATTACTTCAGTTTGTGCTTTGCGTTCATTTTTCATGATAATGAAATTGATCATGATTTTTTGCTTTGTACTTTTTTCATAATTTTTCAAACATAACTTGAACAAAATTTTCTGGAAAAATTTGTGCAGAACCCAAAGTGAGACGGCCTGATAAAGGTTTCCACGTTGCCTTCAATCTGAGTTGGTTCAAGATCACAGTGGCCAAAATGAACTTATTGCTTACGCAATGGGGAGTCCTTAATGTGCTAAGTTTGTCCAAGATCGCAGTTGCCAGCACATTGTAGTCAGGCCTGTCAAGGAAACACTGTCACTAAAATATCGAGGGATTTTGCATGTACAGTACGAATCTGGGCAAATACACATATAATTGTTCTTTACGTGCAAGACAGATCAACAATCTCACACATTAGAAGGTCGAATGTAGTTCAAATAGCAGGACTCACTACAATGGTAATAGTTAACAGAAAACCTCACCACCACCTGGAAAAGTTTTACTAAAAACCTATAGTCTCTGAAGGCCACCCAAACCTTTCCAAAACAATGATTTAACTCTGTGTTTCTCCCAAAGTAAAAAATACACCATCCAACACTTACACATTCCCAAAACCCATAAAAATTGAGTAAATGAGTGAGTAAATGTTTGATACATATAAAAAATTTAAATACATACAACCAAAAAAAAACTTAAAAACAGTAAACTAACTTTGAATGAATGTGTGGATGGACTGATAAACAAACTAAAACACCAGTCACGGACTAGCTTGACCAAAATGTTTCACAAAGTGACTGACAGACTGACTTACCAACAGAGTGATCAACTTGGGACTGAGAAAAATACTTAGAAACATAACATGTGACTGATGGACTTAATTTTTTCCCAGGTGACTGACATTAGTGTGTATTTGTTCACACTGATAGCTTTTGGGGTGTAATTGCCAAACAATATTTCTTTTTAAAATATCTGTGAAATAAAATATTTACTTTGGCGTGAAATTATTGAACAAAAAAGACAAAGCTGCAAATATGAAGTTCTAAATAAATGTGTTTTGAGATTAAACTCTGATATTAGAGGACTTGGTTTTAAATCATTATGTCTTTCAGATTTTTTAGCTGTGACATTGGGTTGAACACTGGTTAAAACTGGGGGTGAATTTTGGTGAAATTATGTTGGGATGTGGTTGAGAATTGGTTGGAATTTGGTTTAATATTTGTGTAACACCATTAACATAAAAGTTCTTGGAATATTTGGGTAGTCCCGAAAAGAACTGATAGATGACAGCTTGTTCTTGACCGCTTGGTCAGCCTGTGGGGGTTATATGTCATCTACTGGGTGGGTGGCCTGTCTGCTCCACCCTGATGTTTTCTCAGCATGCTATGTAGTACAACACATGTTAACACAGTGTCCCTCACAACCTCTGGCCTTTGGTCCATGGTGGTCAGCAGTACCCTGACCTTCACACTAATATGCCAAAAGCATTCTTGACCACCCTCCTTCCGCTGGATATCCTGTAGTTGGCAATTCTCTCTTCCCTGGTCAGTTGTCTTCTGCTGTAGGGCTTGACCAGCCAAGGCATTAGGGCAAAGGCATCGTCACCCAACAGGAAGTAGTGTAGATTTGGCCCTCCAGGTCCCTGTGGTTCTGGTTGTGGTAGTCCCAAGGTCCCATTCTTAATTTTTCTTCTTGGTTTGCTAGGTTGAATATCTGGGCATCAGAAGAAGAACCACTGGACCCAACATTTACCCACAGGAATTTGTACTCTGCATCGACCAGGGCTAGCAGTACCACAGAGAAGTAACCCTTGTAGTTGAAATATTCACTGCCTGACTTCTTGGTTTCTTCATATCAATATGTTAGCCATCTAGGGCACGAAGAGCATGGGGGACATTTCATCTGTTTATAAATTTCTCCTCAATCTCTCTCCAGTCTTCAGAATCTGTTGGACAGATCAAATACTCCTGCTGAAATTCTTGAAAGATGGCTTAGCACACCTTGGGAACAGATTTGCAAATGGTAGTTCTACCAACCCTCCAGTGGTACCACAATGAATTGTAGCTTTCTCCTGTTGACAAGTGCCTCAATGTAACTGCCAGTTTCAAACCAACTTCTAGTGGCCTCTGAAATTTATGTCTGACTTCTTGAGGTGGTGGTAAATTCTTTCTTCAATTAAGTCAAAAAAGGCAAGTGGCATCCTGATGAAATTCCTGTAATCGGGTATGTCAATTGTTATTAGCTCACCCAAGAGTGTTCTGTAGCATCCTCTCTCGGAAATATCCAGGGCATAACCCATGGATTCTGTGGCTTCCTCCTTCTACATGGTGTGCACCGGGTGTGGTTGGAGTGCTGGTTGGGCAGGTGCTGGATTCTGTTGTCTTATTTGTCTAGAAATAAGCATGAAAAATAACATATTCAACTCAGTAAAAAAAACACACATTTACTTTTATAGAGCTTAATCTCTGTCAAAAGACAGACTCTAAGGTGCATCAATATTCATAAACCAGAGACATTGCAGGGGTCAGCACCGTGGAGAAAGCAGGAGGAGATTGAAAACTTAGGGTGGATATGCTTTTCCAAAGAGCTATGACTTCAGCTTTGACCTGAAGGAGGCAAGTGAGTCTGTAGAGCAGACCTCGTCAGGAAGGTCATTCCAGATCATAGGTGCCTCATATGCAAAACTGAATCCAAAATGCTTTCGAGACTTGAAAACTGAAGCAAAGTGGGGAACCTCAAGAAACATGCCATCAGATTGACTTCAACGAGTGTTATATGCACTATGTCTGGGTATCAGAAAGGGTTCAAAGTATTTGGGGTTACCATTGTGTAGGAACTTACAAACAAGCACAGCAGTCTTAAAGATAGAACAGTACTTAATCGGCAACCAATGTAGTGCTTTTCTAAATGGAGTGATGTGTGAAAACTTGGTGGTATTGGCAACAATTCTGGCAAGACTCTTCTGAACACATTGAAGTTTATGCAGATCCAGAGCTGAGAGACCTCTGAACAGAGAGTTACAGTAATCAAGATGACTTCTGACCAGAGAATTGGCAGCCCTAAGGACAGCTTCATGTGTCAGAGTGTCCTCAGAGTCGCTTAAGATCTCGGACATGAGCAAAACATTCTTGTAGACCTTCATAACATGGCAAGAGAATGAGAAATCAGAATCAAACCAGACACCAAGGTTCTTAACTGCATCTACTGGTGATATAAGATTACCGAGTATGTTGACTGGGAAGGAGTGATTAAGATTTTCACACTGAGACTTAGAGCCAAACACAATGAATCACAATGAAACCATGTCTTAATTTCTTCTAGGCATTGTGACAGCTTATCAAGGGCTGAGGCAACATTTTTATGTGTGAGATGCACATACAATTGTGTGTCATCAGCCTAGAATTGGAAACTAATACCAGGATGATTCTGTATGACTTTACTCAGCAGAGTAGTATAGAATGAAAAAAGGATTGGCCCCAGGACAGAGACTTGAGGCACACCATACAATAACTTTTTGGCGTCAGATAAAAATGACCCAATCTTATTGCACTGAACACGGTCTGAGAGATAAGACTTGAACCAATCGAGGGCAACCCCGCTGACACCAAACCAGGAGCTAAGAGAATCAAGAAGAGTATCATGATCAATAGTATCAAACGCTGCTGATTAATCCAAGAGAAATACAGCAGTAGCCTCACCTTTAGCAAAAGCCAGATGAACATCATTCTTAATTGAAAGCAATGCAGATTCAGTTGAGTGACCTAGTTTATAGGCAAACTGCCTGACATTCTCCAGTCCATTCATACTGACATGGTCATTCAATGGAGCAGCAACAGCACATTCAACAAGTTTTAATATGAAGCCCAGCCCTGAAACAGGCCTGTAGTTGTTTAAGTCATTGGGTGGTAGTGGTGACTTTTTAATCAATGGGGTTACAAAAGCCTTCTTAAACTCATCGGGTACAACACCTTCTGACAATGAGCAGTTAACAAGCCTAGTAATAGAGGACAGTAGAATATCTATACATTCCTTAACATGAAATGTGGGCCATGGATCTAATAAACAAGATTTAGAGGGTTACTTCATAATAATTTTTCTAGTTTCCTCCTGAGAAACTTGTTTAAAGCAGCTGAAATTAGGCACATCAGGTGCAGTGCAGGCCTATGGAGGAGGAAGGGTGAATGAGTCACTAGATAAAAATTAGTTTTTGATTTTAGCTATTTTGTCACTGAAGAAAGTGACAATCCGGTCAGCAAGACCTTTCTTATATTCATGAGAAGGGAGTACTGCTTCAGGACTAGAGTGTAGTGCAGAACATAAGACCATAGCTTCTTAGAGTCACTAGCATTTTCTCTGACCAGATTTCTAAAGTAATTTGCCTTAGCTTTATTGACCAGTGAATTGCACCAAGCAATCTGTCTTTGAAGTCTAGCTCGATTGTAGGCAGATTTATCTTTACGCCAGATTTGTTCCAGTTGTCACCTGATGTTTTTTGCCAGCCAGTAGGAGTCAGACAGCCAACCAGTAGCTTGTTTAGTAAAAGTACGAGTAACCAATGGTGCATGCTTATCAAGCAATTTGCTCAAGTTGCCTAAGTATTGTTCACACAGAACACTGACTGTATCACCAGGGCGTCTTATGAATGAGCAATTTCCCAAATCCTTATGCAAACTGTCCAAGTCAATTTTATGATACCTCCTATAGGTGACCACTTTTTTCTTATGTGAAGGAGGATTAACTAAATCTGAGCTAGGACAAGAGCATGATCAGAAATAAATTCAGCAACTCGTACATTGGAAATGCCACTGGCATAAGTAGGAGTGAGAACAAGGTCTAGAATATGACCATGAAGATGGGTAGCCGTTTGAACTTTTTGTGTAATATTGCATGATTCTAAACAGTTCTGGAATTTAATACTATCATTTGAAGAAGTATCCACATGAATATTAAAATCACCACAAATTAGTAATGAGGGAGAAACTGAGGATAAGTATTCTAAAAGATTGAGAACTTGGTCCAGGAAACCATTAGAGCATAAGCCAGGTGGATGATAGACACAAGTTAACACAAGCGGTTGAGCTTCAGACCCAATTGCAATGCTAATATTTTCAAAGGAACTGAATGTAGGAGTATTCAAAGATCTAAACTGTATAGCTTTGTCGATAAAAAATCCAACACCAAAGGACCCTCAACTTGTCAAGAAGCTCATCTTGATGTATTTCTGTCATCTTTGCAGTGATAAATGAGTGGCTTATCATAGATGAAGAGGGTTTATATAGTGTGAAATGGATCCCGTTTTGGATCCCGACTCTGGATACCGACACCCTAAATCAGTCTTGTCATTATGGGTCGGGAATGTGGAGCCAGCCTGTCTGTTTGTCTTTATGGCTTGTCTGTTTGTGATGCGACTTTTCTGTTAGGGGTTTAGGGCTTGTCGTACCAGTTTCTTGACTGATTGTGCATAAAACGTCCCCGATGCTTGGGCTTGTCTGTATACTCATTATGTACTGTCGGGAAGTCTACCGTCTTGTTGGGGATTTCTTTCCCAAGTATGGTTTTTTTTCTACAATCCTTTCTACAATACTTTCACACCGACCCTAGAGTGATAGGGTCAATTGCAGGGTCGGCTCCAGTGGAACACCCGCATTGCTCTGCCGAAATCAATAAAAACCTGCTTGGGGTATTTTGCAAGCTCCAACTCAGGGTTTTGCTGCCAGACTTAACCTTATTATGTAGATATAATCAACAAGCAGTGACTGAGAATGAACAAAGTATCTTTTTGCAGAGAGTGCTACAAATGACATGAAATAAATTTTCCACAGATGCATCCTAAGTGTATTTTTGTGAACTTTTAAAAGAACCTCTCACTGTGACTATCACCTTGTCTTTTCATGTTTCCCCTTTAATTGGTTTGCACTTAATGACCCTACTACAAACTTTCGTTGTATTTTGTATACAGTGTTCTGTGCTGTCATATTTTGTGTGCAATTAAGTACAAAATATTTGTTAAAATTAGAAACTTCTGGAGACTCCATCCAGATATGAATTATTTGTGATGAAGACAGCCCCCACCTTGTGTTAGACACACAGACAGACACACAGAGACCCAGTTACAATGGTCTCAGCCTCCCCTTCGAGGACAAGTGTAGCCGTTTGTAGTTAATTTTAAATTAGCTATAACTTTGCAATAACCCTTCGTGATATGAAATCCTGAATTAAATATTAATTTAAACAGCTATTTGTTATGTTAAATTTTAGGAATATAATTAATTTAGGTGCTTCCAACCATCTATAAATTGAATAAACATCTGGTGTCTTGAACTGACAAAGAAATTTCCCACATTAAAATTGATCACTTTAACAAATTAACAAATTAATACAAAATCAATGAACAATTTCTTGGTGTATTCTCTTCTCAGATTTTGAGTAATGGCATACATTGAAAATGTACAACAAGAAAACAGGATTTTTTTGGTATGTGGCTTATAGCATTTTGTTTTTTACTGTATATTTTATTGAATTTCTTATTTATATACAGGTATCGTATATCATGTTCGAAAGTAAGACTGGCTCTTATGTTTAAACAATTTTAAATATCAGGCTATTTTTGTACTGGCAATGTTAAAGATATACTGTATATTAGTGATAAAAAATGTTGCCAATTTAACAGGTTTTACTTGAGATGTTTATTGGAACATTTTTCAACTTTATACAATTGCTGTGACATGGTGTAATTTTTGTAGTAAGATATTGCCCTTCTTTTGTTTTCTTTATGTTCTTGTGTGGTTTGCTATGTTCCTTGTTGAGTTCTTCTTTCTTCTTCTATATTTATTGACTGTTTATATGTTAATAATAATAATAACCTCCACCAGGGAGGTATTATATCATGATTGTATGTTGGCAGGATTATGCTTATACTACTGTATCTTCTTCAAGATCAGAAGATGTGTCTTGGTTGAGCTTAAATTCCCATTAAATTTGAGAGTGATCTGGATCACCATCTGAATGTAAACAAAAAAAATCACTTAAGTAAATTTTCCTTATACTTATTATGAGGTGCCTTGTAGGCGTCCTTCAAGTGCTCTTTTAATTTATGCAGATACAAATATATCATCACCGTTGTGTAACACCATGGTATGACCTGTCCAATTGGAACACTTGTAAATTGGTTACTTAAAGTGAAATGTTATAAAACCTTAATAGAAAGATCGACTTTACAGCATTTGGTTATATAATATAGCAGTTGCTATAATTATACATATACGGGATATATTCTTTGTACCATTTTAAACATGTATATATTAATTTGTTTTTACCTTTCTTTGTTGGTTTGAATCCTCACAAAACATCATGTGAAATGCATACCTACATATTGTATGTCTGATAATGTCAGAAATATGTGTTTGAAAGATTTTAAAACTAAAAAGATGTTTAATACTTTTAGGCACTCACTGTATGTGGACTTGTGACTTATTTTCTAAGATATGACATTACCAAAATCGGTATGTGTGACAGATTACATTTAACAATTCATAGCTCTGCAAGTAAGGCACTCAGTGAAGCTTTTCACTTATTAATAAAATTTAAAATTAAAATGCGTAACTGCTTCATTATATATTATTTTATTGACTAAGCTAATTTGTTGATCATTAAAGAAAGAGAAAAGGCAAGTATTGCTCAGTTATTTAGAATCCATACAACATCTGTAATGTTGTGGGCAAAATAAAATTGATATTTGTACAACTTAGGATCCTCAATTTGGTTGCAAATTTGAAAACTGGACAGGCTATCCATCTTAATTGGGTAGCTATTTGCAGCATGTCCAAGGCCATTTTAAGATTGACCATTCAGTTTTACCATTGGTAACCAAACTTAGTATCCAAAGCTAATCCAGAGGGATCTTTAGATCGGGAAGATCTCAAGTTGGTCTCAGAGATAAACATTATTGAGATTGTAAACATACAGTGTTAAGATTTCATTTGTGTCTCATATTATTGTTGTATGCTTGTATGTTTATGTTTAATGTTGATTGGTTCATTCTGGTCACAGTTTTAGATACCAAGTCATCTTGGAACAGTGTGGGAATTTTTGAGAAAACAATGCCACCAGGCTCTTGCCAGCCACATCGACATGTGTACTTCCTCAAAGTACCAAAAACTGGAAGCTCCACATTTACAGGAATGCTTAATAGATTAATCTTACGACATAATCTTACTGCTTATGATAAAAGGAGTGCCAAGACAACAAATGTTTTCTCAAAGTTTGATGCACATGCTATTCATGGTATATTTAATCATGAAATTGCACAAAAGGTAATGAAAGCAGATACAATCTATGTAGCAACAATGAGACACCCATTTTTACATTATAGGTCAAAATTTCTATTTGAGTTTCGAGAAAAAAATTTGTTGACAGTGCAAACTGAAATGGAGAAGGCTATAACAGAGAGTTATTTTGACAAATCCAAAAACAAGTATGTTTTTTCAGGCTTTAAAATATTTGAAAATCCAACTTTACAGTATTTTGGGTTTGACTATGAACATGCTTTGCTAAATAACTCATATTTCAAAGAGTGCATGGATAATATCACTGACTTATTTCACATAATTATTACAGAATATTTTGATGAAAGTGTTTTGCTACTGAATGAGAAACTATGCTGGGATATAAAGGATGTGCTTTTTCTCACTCATAAAAATGCATCATATTATGGAAAGGAGAAACTGCCAGTTGACTATGGTGTCTTGTATGAAAGACATCAAAATATATCTCATCTTGACTATGTCTTATACGACCATTTCCTTAAAAGACACAAGCAGAAGGTAATGAATGCTGGAAAGGAATTTCAGGAAAAACTATCCTTATTTCGAGAAATGAAAGACAGTGCAAATGCTTTTTGTTTCAGAATTTTTGAAGAATTAATGCATTCACCAGACAAATCAACAAGTTTCCATGTTGTAATGGCACAGCAACATACAATTAACGGTAATAAGTTTTTCAATTCTGTCAGAATTGGCGGGAAAGACTGTGTTGCATCATTTGTGTGTGATGGACAAATCCGATATGCTGTAAGAGCACTAAACTATCCAATATTATGTAAAGATACGGATAACATTTTTTGTAAAGATGATAGTATCCCTAAAAAGGAAACCTTTCAGTATAAAAACCTATATTTTCCACTGAGCAAACTGAAAAAGCTGATTTCATGTGACATGATATTACAGTATCAATAATTGTAACAGATATCTGCAATATAACAGATGTCTGCACTGTAAGGAAGTAAATTAGACGTTAATGAATAATTAGTTGATAAGTCTTGGGGATTTGCATTTGAAGATATTTGGGGATGAATAAGCTGGAAATTAATAACTATCTAGTTTAGGCATCAAAGAATGGGAGCCAATGCAGCCAACCTTGATGCTGCTATCTTCAACCTGTCAGGACTGAGAGAATTCTTTGTGAAAGATCTACCATGCCTCCCAGCACCTACACTGATGTTGTGAGGTGACTGTGCACTCCCTACTTCCTCCTGTGATGTATTCTTTCTTCAGAAAATGGATAATGAACACTCATTAACCTCAAACAATGTGTTGCATGTACCCAGTCACAATTTTTGAGTTTTGCAAACGCTTGAAAGCAAACACTTGGTGAAGGTTAAAAATTGATAGGTACGAAATCCGTTTATAATAGAAGGTTTTCAGCACATTTCATGTACACCATTAATAAAACATTCAATGACAAATGTTAGAAAAGCATTACAAATTAACAAAATAATGTCTCAAAAGTATTACTTCGGCATTGCTTAGAAATATGAACCTTAATTGGGGTCAGAGGTCGAATTCAATATGTTTTTCGGTAGCTCACAAATGAAAATATTATTTTAAAGTCTACAAATGTAAGAAAGTGGCTTTAAAATTTTGTTCCATTCAATTCTTACTTTTAGGCATTGCAGGTGGGGCAATTTTGAGTCCCTACAATCCCCTATTATTGCTACAGCTATCTTTTTTTCGCGAATGTTTGAAGGTAAACATTTAATATGATTAATTTTAAAATGATGGATATGAAAGCCAGTTGCCATTGACATTTGTAAAACATATTCAGGGCAAATATTTATAAAACACTGTCAATAAATGTTGTTTAAACTTTTATCTGTACGGTTTATCAAAATTTCATAATGAATGTTGGAAAAATATTTCAGGCATAACCGTCATTTCTTCAGCTATTTCATGAATGTTTCAAAAACATTTCCAGTCAAACCTAGTTTCCTGAGTTAATTTATGGCCATTTAAAATTGTTTTCAACAAAAATGTATGAATAGAGAATGTTTATCAAACATTTTTAAACATTACAATGTACACATTTACTTGGAAATGTTTAGTAAACTATAACTTTGGGTTTAAAAACGATTTAAAAACATTTGCTCAAATGTTTACACTATTTTAACACATTTTTAAATGTTTATTAGGTAATTGAATTTGTTGATTTGCAAAATAACTGGAAAAGCTGATGACAGAGTTTGAAGACATTTTAAGGAAATGTTGACAATGGTAAAAAGAACAGATGATTACCTTCTGGATCAGGGAATTTTTTGAAGAAATTTACTGTTTGGATCTAGAATTTTAAAATGATTTTTATCATTACACTAACAAATCATATGGGATGCATTTTGAGCTTCGAGGAGGTTTGTGCTCAATGATTGCTTTTCTAGTTATATATACAACAAAAATATTCATAAGAGAATTTTTCAATACAGACTCAGCCATGTCTAAAGGTAGTCTAGATACAAACTTCAAGATGCTGCAAGCAATAATTAACAAGTTCTGAAAGTGATGTCAAAGATAACAATGTGTTGTATTACCTGGAACACCTTTCTATGAATGAGAATCAAAGTAGATATAAGACAAGCTGACAGGAAAAACCCAAGGACCATGTGTAAAACAGGAGAATAATTATAACCTCTATACAGATAGATGTAGGACAAAGGAGAATAAAAATAAATGAAAAGCCCTAATTCAGTTGATCTCCCTCCCCCTCCTCATCTCATAAAAACTTACTGAAATGACCTCCAAAACCACAACCCATAAATATCTTCTTCTTAATGAAATTTTAGACCTTGTATCATTACTCTTTAGTGTCAAACCTCAGAGTTCTATTTTTGGTATGCAGAGCAGTACTCTTTTGTTTCAGTTTATGCTTTGTTTTCATTTTGTTTCCTTTCCTCATGATAATGAAAATTATTCTGATAACTTATCACCCAATCAGTGGGTAACCCATAACCTTTTCAGTTTGTCCAAGATCACAGTGGCCAATATGTGCTTATTGTTTATTCAATCGGTAGCCTTTAATCTTCTAAGTTTGTCACAGATTGCCAACACAATACTATACAGTTGTCAGTGCTTTCAAGGAAGTTGTATCACTACAACATTGAAGTCAAAGTTGGGGTTTTACGTCCCGTTCAACAGCCAGGGTCATATTGGGACAGGTCCTCAGAATTGCCACTTGTGGGACTCGAACCCACAGAGGTGACAGCCTATGATTAGATGCCAAACTTGCTAACCACTAGGCCACTGAGGACCTCCACTACAACATTGAGGGAGCATGCATATGTTGTCATGCATGCATGTGAATCATATCCAATACACATATAATTGTGCTTATAGTGCAAGACAGATGAGAAATCTCACACATTAGGAGGTCAACTGTAATTTTTAAGAGCAGGACTCATGAAAAAGCTAATTATTTAAGAAACCTCACCAACACCTGGAATAGTCTCTGACAGTGGGATTACTAACATTAATTTTGATTTGAATTTGAATATGAATTTTGAATTTTGATATGAAGCCATTGAGCCATGTTAGTGATTGGTTTCAACCCCGGGATATACCAACTGGGTCTCAGACTGATCTGAGGCTTCCTTAGGAATCGTAGGACTAATAACTGAATTAACTGGACTAAGTCCAGGCCTCCTGGGACTAAAAAGTTCTAGGATTAAGACTTGCAGGACGACTCAGACAACATAGGATTGTGTAAATGTGGGACTCCGGAGGCCTCAGGAAGCCTGAAACTGGGAAATTTGTGGATCAGTTACAGTTGTGACAAATATCAAATTACAGACCACAACAGACCCAAACGGACTCAAGCAGACTGTCCAGGACTCTACATTTTTTTAAAACAAATCCCCAAAAATCCTTCATCGGGAGCTTTAGTCATGTGGTGGAACAGGGGCATAATGCATCAAATGCTAATGCAACTGTATTTGTTCTGCAATAAGTATAATTTCAGTTGGATACCCAAACAATACAATGCAGTATGTCTTATAAAATGAACAAATCAACTAAAAGGTGCAAGGTCTTCAGCCGTTAAAAATGGTGAACTGGTTGGAAAATGGTATATTTTATACTTGTATATGTAATCAACTCTATATGTATAGTTGATGATTGCATTAAATTTTCTAAAACATTCAATTGTATGTGGTGTATAATACAGATGTCCTGGGTAATAAGAAATTCTGCCAATAAACACATTGTTGCAAATGAAAATTTTATCAGTAAAGTTTTATCGATCGTAAAAGTGGTACGAAAAAATTACAGTTCTCTGTTATGCGTACATGGCAGCAAACAAAACAGAAGTGGCTTATATTACTCAGCACTTAACAGGGACAACTTCAGGATCTCGCCCAAACTTGGATACCTAGGGTCAATCTAAGGTCAGTGACTATGTACTTGAACAATTAAAACTGAGCTAGGCCATTAAACAGCACCAACACCTCCTCCCAACTCGTCACCCATCCTGTGCATAGTGCAATACATCTTGCGAAAGAATGTGGCAGGTCTTTAAAACATTTTTTAAAGTCTGATGACAGCCTGGTAACACTGTCTATGTTGTGGTGAACACATCCTATATAAATTATAAATCCTTACTTATGTGTACTTATGAAACCAATCCAGAACTACCAAAACACAAAATACATTGAGCCAGGGGCCATGGTGGCACAGTGGTTACACACTCGCCTCCCACCTCTGAGGTTGGCATCCCAGACTCCCGAACCCTATGTGGGAAAGATGGTAGTTGCTTACCGATGGTCACTGAGTAGTGCACTGAGGCAATCACCCATCCAAGTTCTAGAGTAGCCCATTGCTGCATAACTTCAGTCATGACACAGGTACTCATCACGCTACACCACAATTCATGAAAGTACAGAGACACACAAAAAAGACCAAAAAAGTGATCTCTAGAAGCGCGAGCATTGAGCCACAAATGAGCCCCAACAAACTAAATATTTTGCACTCAAAAGTAGCTGGTGAGGCCAGTACAGAACTGTGTGTACTAGGTGTATGAAAACGCTTTCACGTGTCCTGTACGTACCTTTTACAAGGTGTCGGTAATTGATCAACCAATGCATTGACAGGAATCAGCTATGGCCCATTACTAAATTGAATGACTCAATTAATAAACTTAATTAATAGCTAAATGTGTCCACAACATGATGTCATGCACTGCTTCTAACATTTCTACTGACACTACTGAGATATGGAATGGGTTACCACTACATCTGGACGCACACTTAACTGTTGTCAACAAGGGCATGAAAAACAGTATGCTGTCAGAGTTTCATCAACCTGCTAAATGCATAATTTTTTTAATGTAACAAGATATAACTTTCTGTTTTCCTGATTTGTAATACTCTGGATTGTATAAGATTACTTTGTAATTAGGAGCATAATTCATTGTAACCACCAATAGGTAGGGATTCCAATTAAATCAGTCCTCAATATTTAGGCCTTGGAAAATTATTTGCAGGTCTTACCCGATACCTACAGTTTTTCTCTTTAAATAATTGCTTCCCATCAGTGGATGACATAGTAGCTGAAATCCAATGGCCTACTCTTGGTCCCCATGGTGAGAGCATTTGGCAGCCTGAGAGGTGATCTAGTGTATAACATTGGAAACAACTCTTCTGAATATCAAAAAAAATTATATCAAGACTGGCATCTTAATATCTTAACAGACTTTGCATCTTATATGTAACTGTAAAATAACGTAAGAAGTATTTGTCTGAGGACATAAAACCCAGTAAGAAAAGTATAAACCCAATTCATGGACATCCATTTGACTTGCATATGTGAAAGACAACTTATATATTTTATTTGGGGGAAAGAAGGAAAGAAGGAAGAATTTGTGCATTATAGTCAATGTTAAATAGTTTCTTCTATTTTAATGTCTAATTGAACAATAGGTAGATATTACTGTGAATATATTTTCACTATTTTAGGATAATGATAAAGTTTTCATACCTTTGGCCTATAAGCAATGTAGGGCAGTGTACAATTACACTTAACATCTCGTGATTTTCTTGTACTTTGTATATATCTTGTATATTGGGTTACTGTGGCAAAATATCTATTTTGATATACCTTATGACTATCAAGAAAAACATATCATATAACAAGGCCAAAAAGACTTTTGGTCTACATGCGCTAGCTGCACAGCCATCAGAGACACGAGTAGTGCAATTGAATTGATGAAAGTTTTGTGACACAAAGAAATTCCAACCCAGACACATGACATAGCTGATCTAGAACTACTAGCGTAGTCCATTGCCATTTAACTTCAGTGCAGAGACAGATACCCAAAGCACTACCCCACAATTTATGAAAGTCGGGAGACAAAAAAAACGAAAAAAAGTGATTCCTAGAAGTCCTCTAGCCTCGCTGGAGCTTGCCCTTGAAACATGAGATTTATCTTTTGTGTATTTTTAAACATACATAAATATCAAGTTTTTGACTGTTTGAAGCTCAAGAAGTTACTTGAAATATATACTTCGTACAATTTATATCCAATAAACAAATGAAATATATAAAATTGTTTTAAACAAATAAGAGAGTTTGAAATGATTTGTGTGGATAACGAACATAGATTTAGTCATCATGTTTATCTTGGTGCATGGCAGTGCATCTTTCCAGAGGGTTTACGATGTTGTCACTTATACCATGACCAAAAGAAACTGTAAACGATTAACTTACAGGGATAATTACATTTTGGACAGCCACAAGAGAGAAGTTTAATGTAACTTTCATGATCTTTCTAATCTTCTCTCAGCACACTGGTTACCAAAAAATGCAAACAAGTGTACCCAACTTGAAAATTCCTTACTTGCCTTGGCAGGACAATTGATAGAAACTATAAGTAGTACAATGAGTTTTTGAACATCAAAAGCTTCTGGCCATATTCCAGGAATGCATCAATGTTGGGAACAAAGAGTTTCTTTCAAAAAAAGGCTTTCAATTACCCCTATTAAATCAAATTGACAAAGATAAATTAAGTGTAATAATTAGGAATTTTAAATAAACTGGATTTTCGTCCTGGCTAAGACTCATGTCAACAAAAATACAATGAGGATTACAGATCATTCAAAGATGTGGACTGGTTCAAAATATTTCTACCTTCTTTCAATGGCATAAATTTTTAGCAAGTCAAACATTGTTTAACTGTAAGCTACTCACAAATTGAAGACCTCCCTCCTGGGACACATTTCCGGAAGTATAGGGCATTTTTGCATCCAGAATATTAGGTGGAACCTTTATTAATATGTAAGCATTTGTTTTCTTGGCAGGCGATACCTGAATAAATGTTTTACGAAGATATGCTCATTACCTTTGGAGTAAAGACAATCAGATAACCAAAGTCATTAAAATATATGCATGTTAAAAATGGGACCTATGAAAATCCTGAGATTTTTTCCAGAATATTATCCGGAGTTTTCCCAAAACTGGATCACTTGTTTGGGCCTTACCCACATAAGAAATCAGAAAGATTAATTCATTAATTTTGGATTTATTGGAAACACAAACAGACAGATGGACAAAAGAACGCAGCTAAAACATAACCTTCTGATGGAGGTTAATTAATACCATGCACCTAGATTCCTCCCTCAGTGGACAAAGCACAATCGGATGATGGGTAATGACAAAACTAATACAGCCCCCAGGGAGCCCAAGACAATGAAGTACAAGGTTGGGTTTTAAAATACTATTCTACTGTTCTTACCATCTCACTGAATATAGCCAAAGACAAGGTCAAGATGTTAAACCAAAGGTCAAGCAATTCGCTTTGACCTTGGAAACAAGAAAGGTCAAACTGAAGATGAAGGGCAAAGCCCTGAACCATGAAGAAGCCAGGTTAAATGAGGTGGTGAAAGGCGAGAGAATTTTACTCTAATTATTGACATAGAGACAGGTTGAGGAAAGTGGGGATGTTGTATGTAAACAAGTGAATTTTTTTTTAATATGAACAAGTAAGGATATAATTGAAAATATAAGGTAAATTTGGTGAGGAAGAAGAGTATGTAGGCACCCAAACCCAAAGTAGAATCAAGGACATAGAGCAGCCTGGAAATGGGAGAAGTAAGAGAGGGGAAGAAAAGAGGAATGGCATCAGACCTCCAATTGCCATGTTTCATTATGTGCTCCAGAGGGAGTGCTTGTTTAAAAGCCCAAGAGACTCCTGCCCATCAGGAAAGCATGAAAGGTGATAAGTGGCGAGATGTTCAAAGCTGTGGAAATGTTTTTCAAATGTTTTCTGGCGACAGAATCTGTACGGGTTTGAAGGGTTAGGTAGGACAAAAAGTGGATCATTAGGACCAACTACAAATTTTTGTGTCATGTTGGTGAGGGCAGCAATGGGGCATAAAGGAGAGTAACATAGAAAGGGAAGAAGAATGGTATGGGTAGTTTTGTGATCTTGGATAGTCTTAGACCACCTTAGTAGAAGAACAGCACCACTGTGAGAAACAATAAAATCCCTTCGGGCTAATTGATGGGTATGGTCAAACGTGCTGGTAGAATGTGGCAAGAGATTTGACAGTCTGAGAAATGAAAAATCACGTCAAATACAGTGCTTTAAAATGATAGGGTGGGGTAAAACTTGGCATTGAATCATAATATTTTGAAGAATGTCTATATCCGAAATTGATTTATTCACTGAAGTTAAAGGAGCAGAAATTGGCAATGACTTCAAAAATAATTGGATTCGTTCATCTTTCAAAGGTTCAGTATTCGAACCATGGATGATGTGAAAGGCCCTGATTGCTGCCAAATAGTTTGAAATATTGGATATAGAATGTTTATTTTCGACAAGAAACTCCATGAAGTAAGTAAGTAAGTTAAAATTAAAGTGCAAAAACACTTACTTTGCTGCACTATTACAAACTAATAAATACATTAACTAATATTTACAATAACAAGCACAAGTATATATACAAATAACAACATATATATACAATATATATACAATAACAACAATTAACAAATGGCCAAAAAAAGACCAAGAAAAACAACATTATAAGAAATGACTAGAATAAAGACTAGAGGAAAAAAGAAAACAAAATGTAAATATAAAACAGAGATAAAGTATGAAAATATCACAGTATAATTCTAACCAAGACTAGAATAGAAAAATAAATTAACATAAAGGAAAAGACACAAAATAAATTAATTAAAACTTTTTAAACAGGCCACATTCTTTTAAATAATTTATAATATTACAAATATTTTCATTGAATAACTTTTTCATCGTATCTATATCTCTATAACATTTTATTCTAGTGTCATGCAGGTCAATACAGTCTAATAAAATATGTTTGACTGTAATAGGACAATGGCATGGAATGCACCAGAGCATCTCTTCACCTTTTAACAGATAACTGTGTGTGAAATAGGTGTGTCCTATACGGGCTCGAGTAATTACTAATATTATCAGGACACACATTCCATTGAGCTTGCCACTTTTGTTTAAAAACACTATTTACATTCACTTTCAAGTCTGTATAGGGGACTTTCAAGTCTAAAACATTAAATTCAAGGCCTGTTTGGCAAGCTCATCTGCTTTCTCATTGCCCTTTATGTCTATGTGACTTGGAACCCAAGCTAAAACAACTTTTTTATTCACTGACACACAATCACTAAAAAGTTTTAAAACATCTTGAATAAAAGGATGATCGCAGTTGTTGCTATCGAGAGCTTAAAGACTAGATAAAGAATCAGTGAATATGCTAAAATGATCCCAATCACAATTTTTTACAATATTAAAAGCTATTTTAAGAGCCTGTAATTCAGCTCTGAATATACTAGCATTGTCAGGAAGTCTGACCTGGGCACTGAGGTTATTGGATGTAGCAGCTGCAGCAACCCTATTTTCTGCCTCTGATCCATCAGTATATATAGCCCTATGGTCCGGATAACAATTTTTCAACTGAGCAAATAGACTTTGAAAAAGACAATCATCACCAAGATGTTTCTTTTGATGGGTGAGATATAAGTCTATGTGAGGCTTCTGTACAGTTCAGGGTGGGTCATCTGGCAATGACACAGTCTGAATTAAATCCAGCTGAGGACAGACAGCAGACAAATCTTCCTCTATACAATGCCCAAAAGATCTTATTGCAGATGGTTTCTTATCATAAAGATCATAAAACTGGGGGTTAAAAACAACATCGTAAACTGGATTGTCAGGATTACTTCTCAATTTCAAAGCACACTGAATACATAATTTATCAAACCTTAAATACAAGGGTGGTTCATTTGCCTCTACATGCAAGCTTTGCATTGGAGAAGTCCTGAAGGCTCCCAGGCATATTTTTAAGCCCTGGTCTTGAATGGGTTCCAATTTCTTAAGATAAGATTTACGAGCAGAACTAAAAACAGCACAACCATATTCCAATCTAGAACAAACAAATGAATGATAAAGTCTCATTAAAACACTTCTATCTGCTCCCCAATCCATTTTGGCAACAACTTTCAGTAAGTTCATGGCCTTTTCACATTTCTGAAAAATATAACCAAAGTGTGCTTAAAATTCAGCTTATTGTCAAATATAACACCAAGGAACTTAGTTTGTGAAACAACAGGGATTTGTGAATTGTATATTGTTAATGCTGGGTCTGGATGAAGTTTTCTTTTGTTACAGAAATGCATGCAAACAGTTTTGGTTTTAGAAAATTTAAAACCATTTTCATCAACCCATTTTTCTACCTTTTTCAAACACAACTGAAGTTGCCTTTGTATTGAAGCCATATTTCTAAAGAACAAGTGATTGAGAAATGATCAACAGAATGAGACCTTTCAAAGCTAGCTGGAATCACATTAGCAATACTGTTAATCTTTAAAATAAATAGTGTAACTGATAGGATGCTGCCTGGAGGGACACCCATCTCTTGCCCATGTATATCTGAATAAACAGATCCTAAATGAACTCTAAAAACTCTGTTTGATAAGAAATTCTGAATAAACATGGGCATTCACCCCCTTAGGCCTACTTTATGTAGATCTCTTATAATGCCATACTTCCATACTGTATCGTAGGTTTTTTCTAAATCAAAAAATATAGAGACTACATGGTTGTCTTTTAAAAAGGAATCTCTAATAAAAGATTTAAGTCTTATTAATTGGTCTGTTGTAGTTCGACCTTTCACTTTGATATTTTGATAAAATATTATTTTTCTCGAGGAACCAATCTAATCTAGTATTAATCATTCTTTCCATGGTTTTGCATAAACAGCTTGTCAGAGATATGGGGCAGTAATTGGACGGGTTTCTTGAGTCTTTGCCTGGTTTTGGAATAGGTATTACAATGGCCTCCATGAAATTCCATGAAAGATAGTAATATATGTACATTCACCTAACAGGGAGTTAGCCCAGCCTTCACCTGAAACAACAGGAAATTAGTCCATATTCTCGTGTACTGCCTTAAGGTAGCAGGTCTAAAACCATGCAGGATTCTGGCAGAGGCAGAGGTGGCCAGCTGAGCTGCCGAACCCTGGAGATCTGAAAATAGAGAGAAGTGTGTACTATATTGAATGGTTCAGAGATGTAAGGGTAAGGTGGTTTGGAATCAAGGTATAATCTTGACAAATTTCTTCTAATTTTAGTGATTTTGCCACCTGGAAAGTAAATTTGCTAAAACATTGGTTTTGCCAGGGAGATGTGAAAATTGAAAATCTATATTGAACATGGCAGCAATAAGCCAGATATTTTGAGCACATGTGGCTAACATCGAGTCCCTGGCTTTACCTGTTGTCAAGACCTAGACAGCGGTCATATTGTCACAAATGATTTGAGCCTTTTTGTGGGACCAGTGTGAGGACCAAATCTTTGAAGCTACCACAATATTAATCATCTCCAACTGTGTAATATCATAATTTCCATAATTTGGGAGGAACGGGGAGGTTATATATCATGGCACCATTTTTCTGATTCATTTTCTTGTTATTCTGGCTAGAAAAATTTGAAAAATGGTGCCTTTGTGGATTAGCATGCCTAATACGGTCAATTTTTTTCAACCTCACTATAGATTTTGATCTCTCCCTGTTCCATTCTGCACAGTAGAATGGCGTGGCTGGCTTTGGTTGCATCCCAAGAAAAACCATTTGCATCATCAAAAAGGTCTACAAGATAATCTAACAAATGTTCCTTAATTTCCTGATTTTTTCTTCTTCATGATGTGACCAAAGCCAGCCACCCACTGAGTTACAGATAGTTGGTCATAAGTAATTCGTTCTTTTGCTACACCAGAAAGTACATGGGGCTACTTAACACGGTTGGCTACCATGACTTCCACAGGACCACCCCCCCCCTTAAAAACTTGAGTTTTGTATCTGCCTTCTCACTATCTGTGAGGTCCTTAAGGCATTTGGCAACTTGAGCTTGGAGAACTGCATCTTGTCGAATATTATGTAGATCTGAAATGTGAGGTAAATCCTGGTGACCAGGGGGAAGTGTGACCGGTGCAGTAATTTTACTTTTGGATTTCACATGTTTATTCTTGATTTTTGTGGAATCAGTACTTTTGCTTCCATTGCGTCCAAACTCTTGCCCATTGTTTGTAATTGACTAAGAATCTGGACTATTAATAGCCAGTTGTTAAACATTTGGTATATCCGAACCTGTCGGATCTGAACTAGCAAGTGATTTTTTGTCTACAGTACTAGGAATTTCAGACTCTTGCTCATCATCCGAACTAGCTATTAACTATTAACGCTTCACAATCAGATTCATTACTGGATGAATTATCAGAAACTTGTCCAGAATTGGTGGATCCTTGTGTTGCCAGTAAATTTTTCAGGAAAGTACTAGCTGTTCTCTGCCATCTGGATTTGCATGGGTAAGTGAATTTCATCCTCTCTGCCAGACCTCAAATTGTACTGACGAATGGGTATATCAGCCATGTCGTCAGTAATCAATAAACAATAAAAATTAAAAACCCTAGAAATTGTAAAAAAGACTTTGTAAAATAGTTGCTGAAAATTTTTTGTGTCACCCTGTCACCTCTAGATTTGAAATGGCCGATCAAATGGTCAAGGTGACAGATCAATAACCAATAAGACAATATAAAACCACTAGCATTGACACTAAATCCTACACCAACCGAAAGTAGGCACCTCCAGGGCTAAACTACCCGACAGCCTAATGTCGCCCACACATTTCTGACCACATGCATTACAAACATTTTGCTAATCCCCCCCCATAACACACCTGGAAAAATTAAACTAATTTCAGGTCTATCTAATAATGCTAACTTATAATATAGGTTGCAGTCGGATGGATTGTGGATCAATAACAACTCACATTGACCTTAACTATATGTGGGGTAAATGATCTTGTTTAAGTTAACTTCAGAGAGAATTTTCAGGTTTTGCACAGCTTCCACCACTGCCTCTCAATAGAGTCATTCCAGAACTTTTCTTTCCTTTATGTTTTTCGAGGTCCTTCATGTTTCTTAGACAATATATTATATTTTCTTGGAATAGTTATGATAGATTTCTTTGTCTCCCAAAGCTATCCTGAACTATTTTCTCTCACTTTCACAATGGCTAAGTTGTGTACTTGATCATACTTACCTTCTTCGCCTTGTTGTGTCTAGATGCCCTTTCAATCCCCAGCTCAAGGTCATCTTTGACATCTGAACTTTTACCTTCTTCCCTTGTCATGTGACTTTTTTTTTTGAACGAAGACGCACCAAGACAATAAATCTTATTATGTCTTTCAACTTTCAGAGCATAAAATATTTTCCTATGCCCAGTCATAGCTCTTAATCCTCTTACTAAGTCTTATCCTTTACCTGTAACCTAACCCCCTCCCCATCTTTTTGAAAAATCTAATCTTATCTTATTTGCTGCTTTGCAGGAATAATATCCTCCCCATAAAGCGGAATTCAGTTGAGGTATTGGTCGTTTCATGACGTGTTCATCTGATGGCTACCAAAGGTGAGTTATGTTGGTTCACGGTGACCAACGTTTGCAGTACTGTCATTCTACTGTTATTGACACTTAAAAAATGTGTCCAATTAGTAGACGTCTGTCTGTGGTGTGAACAACTTGGATGAAATGGGGTGACCTGGAGGAGGTTACGCCACTGAGAAAAACTTCTTACCGTGGGGTGTACTACCTGTAGTTCAAATGGGGCATAAAATAGCTCCTGCTGAGGACTTATATAATTTTCAGAGTGTGGAGATTTGATAGGTGTTTCTGATGGATGGACAGATGAGCATATATGGATATAACATTGAGTAAGAAATAATGCTTTTGGTATAGAGTTAGTAGCATTGTGTAAATTAATTAATTTAAAGTTTATTTTGGTTAATGGAAACCTCACTATTCACATTCAATAAACTATTTGTAGTTAATAATAAGCTATGGTTCCACCATGATTCTTCATTGAATGAAATCTAAAATACATATTAATTTAAACACCCATTTCTGACGTGAAGGTTTTATGAATACAATTAAGCCTACATTAAAGCCAATCAACATCTTGATTCATCAATTGACAAGGCAAATTAAAATGTGAAAATTGATCCCTCAGGTAAATCAAATCAATTACATGGTATATTCCCACCTCAATGTCAAGTAAATGAAATCAATTTCATGGTATATTGTCATATTTATTGTTGAATAATGTCATAAGCAAAATGTTCAGCAAGAAAATAGGACTAGTTTTGGTATGTTTACAAGATTTATACCTTGTTTTGTTGTTATTTTATATTTTTATGTCCTCTTTTTCTTTATATATATATATATATATATGTATCATATTTATTTTATTTTCATAAAATATGTGTATGTATTTGGGAACATAAAGTGGTTATGAACAACATTAATTTAATAATGTTATATCATAACATGACCTTTTGTCAAAAATGTTATCACACATTTTTAAACTAACCTATTAAAGGTAACACGTTCGTTTTTGGACTTATTTCTGAAAAAGGTGTTTTATGAATCCCATTAAAGTATAGGGATTTTCTTTAGAATGCAAACCATGTTTCTTGTGACCATGACAAAAGTATAACAAGTGCAGAAACAAGTGAACTGGACGTTATTGATGTAATGTAAAGTGCACTAATTAACCATTGAGTAGGGCTCATATTGGAAAGTCAGGGTTTTTCCCTTAAATGATAAATGACGTACAAAATATGATTTTGTATATTGACAAATGTGTGATTGTTGTACATAGGTCCAGTCTATTATAAAATCTGTATGTTCCTTTTGATTAATGTCTATGTTAATGTTTTGCACAAATGTGACATTTAAACCGTTCAGACAAGAATGTGGGAAGGACCAGATTCAGTAAATGTAATTTATTTGTATTATGCTATATACAATATAAACATAAGAATTTTTTTTACTTTTTGAGGCTTTGATAACCAGTAGAGTGTGTATGTAACCATTTGTTGAACCAAGTGCGTTTTTTAACTTTCAGACATTCTCTGTGTGCGGATTTCTTATCTGTTCTCTGGAACACCAGATCAAAAAATTTGGTACGTGTGACAGACTCCACTTAATAATTTATGGTTCTGGAACCATCAACTGACTATGTCATTCATGTACTAAAAATGTTAGCCATGTTTAAGTGGTCACTTTCTTCTATTTGTTTGTTAGCTTCCTGGTAAAAGTAAACAGTCTTGGATACCCACAGACAGCCCAGGGGAGACTCTAGGATTTTTATTTGGTTTGCCCTGATTTCATTAATGATTCTACTAACAAAAGGCTACACCTGGGCGTACTAGCGTATACATAAGCTATGTCTGTTACAACCATTAACATATCAATTACCAATAATGTAACAGCTAACCAATAATGTAGCCAAAATTGACCAATAATGTATCATCAACCAATAATGTATCAAAAGTAACCATTAATGTATCAATTCTCAAACCAGTAATGTAAAAATCACCTTCTTCAATAACTTATCAACAAGTAAGCAGTAATAATCAAGAGTATTTATGTGTTATCCTCTGGGATTTACAATTTCCTCAGTATTTAAGGAGTATTTGTTTCAATTGTTTTAGTTTTATTTTAAAACTCAGGAGAGGATTATATGTTCAGATATAAAAGAGTGAGACTATTAAGCTATACATAGGCTTCAAACATCAAATTTAGGGTCTTACTTCTCGTCCAACAGTCACTGTCATATTCACTAGTAAGATTCGAATGCACACAGAGATGACAGCATGTAATTAGATGCCAAACTTGCTTACTGCTTTGATCCCAAGGACCCTACGTGCACTTCAAATATGCAAGAACTGTTAACCATTTCTAATCTCTGCATACTGAAAGGTGAAGGTAACAAATGAAAAGTCATTAGTGTTACAACTAAAGCATAAAATGTTCCAAAATTGTAAGAGTACCGCTGCCGGAAAATTCATGCTTTATTGAACTGGATGAGGATTTGATGGGGAACCTGTGTCACTGGGGATGTTGTTCAATGGAAATCTTTGGTCTTCAGTTTGAAGCTGTTTTATAATGTTTGCATCTTAGAACCTTTTTGTGACTATACAAATACATGGATCCCTTAACTGTGTTCTGTTGAAAACCTTAGCATATGAAATATTTCCTAATACATTAATGGTTCATATATTACTTGTTAATATGTTATTGGAGCAAGTGATTTTTACATTATTGGTTATAGAATTGATAGATTTATGGTTAATTTTGATACATTATAGGTTGATGATACATTATTAATCAATTTTTTTGCTACATTATTGTTAATCTGATAAATTATTGGTTGTTGATACGTTAATGGTTGTAACATACGTCATGTAACCTCATATAAGCAATCTCATTTCTGAAATAGCTGCCAATCTGATTTAGTGAGAATGGCACCATGGCAGGTTACTTAATGTTTTCATCTATTTATTAGGGTTTTGACTAAGTACAGCTTGTTCTTTTGCAGGGGGGGGGGGAGCAAAGCTTACTTTACTTAACCACAAAGCTTTTCACAAGAATGGCCCTATTGCTAGTCCATAGTAACAGTGTTACAAAAAGACTTGAGATCTCTCTGATGTCATGATTGTCACGTTGCCAACTCAGGATCCCAAGTTTATTTGTCAATTTTAAGATGGAATTTGTCAAGCTGGCGAATAATATACCCCAGTCATGATGGGGCAATATACCCCAGACTGTGAAGCTGATCCAATGATTGGACTGCCAAACTTAGGATCCTAGGTTAGCCTAACACCAATCTCAACATATGCAAGGTTGCAGATTGACTTCAACAGCAATATTGTTTGGGATTAAAAAGTACAGTAATCAGATAAGTTTTATAGCATCTGTCATATTTTCATATTAATTGTGATGTTGATTAATTGTGATTTAAAATTATTTTCTTTATTGTGTACATCTTTAATGCTTATTGGTATATTCCGGTCACAATTTCAGGTGACACAATGTCTTTGAAAAGCGATGATAGGATCTCTAAGAAGGCACTTGGACAAGGTCCTTGCCAGCCACAGCGACATGTCTACTCCCTCAAAATACCAAAAACTGGCAGCTCTACATTTACAGGAATGCTTAATAGATTAATCTTACGGCATAATCTTACTGCTTATGATAAAAACAGTATTACAACAACAGATGTTTTATCAAAATTTGATGCACATGCTATACATGGTAAATTTAATCATGAAATTGCACAAAAGGTGATGAAGGCAGATACAATCTATGTAGCAACAATGAGACATCCATTTTTACACTACAGGTCAAAATTTCTATTTCATTTTCGAGAAGAAAAGTTGTTAACACTGCAAACCAAAATGGAAAGAGCTATTATTAAGAGTTCTTTTGATAAATCAAAAAACAAATATGTTTTTTCAGGCCTTAAAATGTTCGAAAATCCAACTTTACAGTATTTTGGATTTAACTATAATGAAGCTTTGTTGAATAACTCATATTTCAAAGAGTGCATGGATAATATCACTGACTTATTTAATATTATTATAACAGAACATTTTGATGAAAGTGTTTTACTACTAAATGAGAAGCTATGCTGGGATATAAAAGATGTGTTATTTCTCACTCATAAAAATGCATCATATTCAGGAAAGGAGAAAATGCCAGCTGACTATGGTATCTTGTATGAAAGACATCAAAACATATCCCATCTTGACTATGTTTTGTATGACCATTTCCTGAAAAGACACAAGCAGAAGGTACTGAATGCTGGAAAGGAGTTTCAGGAACAGCTGGCCATATATCGAGAAATGAAAGACAGTGCAAATGCTTTTTGTTTCAGAATATTTGAAGAATTAATGCATTCACCAGACAAATCAGGAAGTTTCCATGTTGTAATGGCACAGCAACATACAATTAAAGGTAATAAGTTTTTCAATTCTGTCAGAATTGGTGGGAAAGACTGTGTTGCATCATTTGTGTGTGACGGAAAAATTCGAGAGGCTGTAAGAGCACTAAACTATCCAATATTATGCAAAGATATGAAAAATATTTTTTGTAAAGATGAAAGCATCCCTGAGGCAGAAGTGTTTCAGCATGAACATCTGCACTTTACACTGAACAAACTAAAGCAGCTGATTTCATGTGACATGATATTAGAGTATCACTGATTGTAACAGATGCCTGAACTGTAAGGAAGTAAATTAGATATTATTTTGATTAAATATTGGTAAATTAATTATTAGGATTTGCATTTCAAAATATTTAGGATGTGTAAAACTGGAAATTTTGATTGACAGATTTTGATGAAATTAGTATTTAATGCTAAACTTTTGGTGAGTTTCAAAAGATTTTTTATCATAAGCCATATAGGTGGTATTGGGACTTCAGTAGGTTTGTGTTCACTGAGTACTTTTCTAGTTATGTATATAATAAAAATATTCATAAGATAACTTTTAAATACAGACTTAGCCATGATTAAAGGGGGGTCCCAAGATAACAATGTCCTGTGTGACCTTGAATATCATTCTGAGAATGAGAATCAAGCTAAATATAACAAACCACTAGCCAACAGGAAAAACTTTAGGGTCATGTGTAAAACTAAACGACAATTATAACCTCTATGCTGATAAATGTAGGACAGAGTCAGTAGAAGAAAAATGAATAAAAAGGAATATTTCACTTAACCCCCTCCTCATTGCATTATCGTTTATAGAAATAAGCCCCAAACCACAACCTATAAATAACTTCTAATGAGTGTTCAAGTTCAAACCTCATGCCACTACACTTTAATGTCAAACCTCAGAGTCCTAAGTTCTATATTCAAACACGTCTGCAGCATTCTATTACTTCAGTTTGTGCTTTGCTTTCATTTTTCATGATAATGAAATTGATCATGATTTTTGCTTTGTACTTTTTTCATAATTTTTCAAACATAACTTGAACAAAATTTTCTGGAAAAATTTGTGCAGAACCCAAAGTGAGACGGCCTGATGAAGGTTTCCACGTTGCCTTCATTCTGAGTTGGTTCAAGATCACAATGGCCAAAATGAACTTATTGCTTACGCAATGGGGAGTCCTTAATGTGCTAAGTTTGTCCAAGATCGCAGTTGCCAGCACATTGTAGTCAGGCCTGTCAAGGAAACGCTGTCACTAAAATATTGAGGGATTTTGCATGTACAGTACGAATCAGGGCAAATACACATATAATTGTTCTTTATGTGTAAGACAGATAAAAAATCTCACACATTAGGAGGTCGAATGTAGTTTAAATAGCAGGACTCACTACAATGGTAATAGTTAACAGAAAACCTCACCACCACCTGGAAAAGTTTTACTAAAAACCTATAGTCTCTGACGGCCACCCAAACCTTTCCAAAACAACGATTTAACTCTGTGTTTCTCCCAAAGTAAAAAAATACACCATCCAACACTTACACATTCCCAAAACCCATAAAAATTGAGTGGATGAGTGAGTAAATGTTTGATACATATAAAAAATTTAAATACATACAACCCAAAAAAATTTTTTAAAAAGTAACTAACTTTGAATGAATGTGTGGATGGACTGATAAACAGACTAAAACACCAGCCACGGACTAGCTTGACCAAAATGTTTCACAAAGTGACTGACAGACTGACTTACAAACAGAGTGATAAACTTGGGAATGAGAAACAAACTTAGAAACAAAACATGTGACTGATGGACTTAATTTTTTCCCAGGTCACTGACATTAGTGTGTATTTGTTCACACTGATAGCTTTTGGGGTGTAATTGCCAAACAATATTTATTTTTAAAATATCTGTGAAATAAAATATTTACTTTGGCGTGAAATTATTGAACACAAAAGACAAAGCTGCAAATATGAAGTTCTAAATAAATGTGTTTTGAGATTAAACTCTGATATTAGAGGACTTGGTTTTAAATCATTATGTCATTCAGATTTTTTAGCTGTGACATCGGGTTGAACACTGGTTAAAACTGGGGGTGAATTTTGGTGAAATTGTGTTGGGATGTGGTTGAGAATTGGATGGAATTTGGTTTAATATTTGTGTAACACCATTAACATAAAAGTTCTTGGAATATTTGGGTAGTCCTGAAAAGGACTGATAGATGACAGCTTGTTCTTGACCGCTTGGTCAGCCTGTGGGAGTTATATGTCGTCTACTGGGTGGGTGACCTGTCTGCTCCACCCTGATGTTTTCTCAGCATGCTATGTAGCACCACACATGTTAACACAGTGTCCCTCACAACCTCTGGCCTTTGGTCCATGGTGGTCAGCAGTACCCTGACCTTCACACTAATATGCCAAAAGCATTCTTGACCACCCTCCTTCCGCTGGATATCCTGTAGTTGGCAATTCTCTCTTCCCTGGTCAGTTGTCTTCTGCTGTAGGGCTTGACCAGCCAAGGCATTAGGGCAAAGGCATCGTCACCCAACAGGAAGTAGTGTAGATTTGGCCCTCCAGGTCCCTGTGGTTGTGGTTGTGGTAGTCCCAAGGTCCCATTCTTAATTTTTCTTCTTGGTTTGCTAGGTTGAATATCTGGGCATCAGAAGAAGAACCACTGGACCCAACATTTACCCACAGGAATTTGTACTCTGCATCGACCAGGGCTAGCAGTACCATAGAGAAGTAACCCTTGTAGTTGAAATATTCACTGCCTGACTTCTTGGTTTCTTCATATCAATATGTTAGCCATCTAGGGCACGAAGAGCATGGGGGACATTCCATCTGTTTATAAATTTCTCCTCAATCTCTCTCCAGTCTTCAGAATCTGTTGGACAGATCAAATACTCCTGCTGAAATTCTTGAAAGATGGCTTAGCACACCTTGGGAACAGATTTGCAAATGGTAGTTCTACCAACCCTCCAGTGGTACCACAATGAATTGTAGCTTTCTCCTGTTGACAAGTGCCTCAATGTAACTGCCAGTTTCAAACCAACTTCTAGTGGCCTCTGAAATTTATGTCTGACTTCTTGAGGTGGTGGTAAATTCTTTCTTCAATTAAGTCAAAAAAGGCAAGTGGCATCCTGATGAAATTCCTGTAATCGGGTATGTCAATTGTTATTAGCTCACCCAAGAGTGTTCTGTAGCATCCTCTCTCGGAAATATCCAGGGCATAACCCATGGATTCTGTGGCTTCCTCCTTCTACATGGCGTGCACCGGGTGTGGTTGGAGTGCTGGTTAGGCAGGTGCTGGATTCTGTCTTATTTGTCTAGAAATAAGCATGAAAAATAACATATTCAACTCAGTAAAAAAAAACACATTTACTTTTATAGAGCTTAATCTCTGTCAAAAGACAGACTCTAAGGTGCATCAATATTCATAAACCAGAGACATTGCAGGGGTCAGCACCGTGGAGAAAGCAGGAGGAGATTGAAAACTTAGGGTGGATATGCTTTTCCAAAGAGCTATGACTTCAGCTTTGACCTGAAGGAGGCAAGTGAGTCTGTAGAGCAGACCTCGTCAGGAAGGTCATTCCAGATCATAGGTGCCTCATATGCAAAACTGAATCCAAAATGCTTTTGAGACTTGAAAACTGAAGCAAAGTGGGGAACCTCAAGAAACATGCCATCAGATTGACTTCAACGAGTGTTATATGCACTATGTCTGGGTATCAGAAAGGGTTCAAAGTATTTGGGGTTACCATTGTGTAGGAACTTACAAACAAGCACAGCAGTCTTAAAGATAGAACAGTACTTAATCGGCAACCAATGTAGTGCTTTTCTAAATGGAGTGATGTGTGAAAACTTGGTGGTGTTGGCAACAATTCTGGCAAGACTCTTCTGAACACATTGAAGTTTATGCAGATCCAGAGCTGAGAGACCTCTGAACAGAGAGTTACAGTAATCAAGATGACTTCTGACCAGAGAATTGGCAGCCCTAAGGACAGCTTCATGTGTCAGATGTCCTCAGAGTCGCTTAAGATCTCGGACATGAGCAAAACATTCCTTGTAGACCTTCATAACATGGCAAGAGAATGAGAAATCAGAATCAAACCAGACACCAAGGTTCCTAACTGCATCTACTGGTGATATAAGATTACCGAGTATGTTGACTGGGAAGGAGTGATTAAGTTTTTCACACTGAGACTTAGAGCCAAACACAATGAATCACAATGAAACCATGTCTTAATTTCTTCTAGGCAGTGTGACAGCTTATCAAGGGCTGAGGCAACATTTTTATGTGTGAGATGCACATACAATTGTGTGTCATCAGCCTAGAATTGGAAACTAATACTAGGATGATTCTGTATGACTTTACTCAGCAGAGTAGTATAGAATGAAAAAAGGATTGGCCCCAGGACAGAGACTTGAGGCACACCATACAATAACTTTTTGGCGTCAGATAAAAATGACCCAATCTTATTGCACTGAACACGGTCTGAGAGATAAGACTTGAACCAATCGAGGACAACCCCGCTGACACCAAACCAGGAGCTAAGAGAATCAAGAAGAGTATCATGATCAATAGTATCAAACGCTGCTGATTAATCCAAGAGAAATACAGCAGTAGCCTCACCTTTAGCAAAAGCCAGATGAACATCATTCTTAATTGAAAGCAATGCAGATTCAGTTGAGTGACCTAGTTTATAGGCAAACTGCCTGACATTCTCCAGTCCATTCATACTGACATGGTCATTCAATGGAGCAGCAACAGCACATTCAACAAGTTTTAATATGAAGCCCAGCCCTGAAACAGGCCTGTAGTTGTTTAAGTCATTGGGTGGTAGTGGTGACTTTTTAATCAATGGGGTTACAAAAGCCTTCTTAAACTCATCGGGTACAACACCTTCTGACAATGAGCAGTTAACAAGCCTAGTAATAGAGGACAGTAGAATATCTATACATTCCTTAACATGAAATGTGGGCCATGGATCTAATAAACAAGATTTAGAGGGTTACTTCATAATAATTTTTCTAGTTACCTCCTGAGAAACTTGTTTAAAGCAGCTGAAATTAGGCACATCAGGTGCAGTGCAGGCCTGTGGAGGAGGAAGGGTGAATGAGTCACTAGATGAAAATTAGTTTCTGATTTAGCTATTTTGTCACTGAAGAAAGTGACAATCCGGTCAGCAAGCCCTTTCTTATATTCATGAGAAGGGAGTACTGCTTCAGGACTAGAGTGTAGTGCAGAACATAAGACCATAGCTTCTTAGAGTCACTAGCATTTTCTCTGACCAGATTTCTAAAATAATTTGCCTTAGCTTTATTGACCAGTGAATTGCACCAAGCAATCTGTCTTTGAAGTCTAGCTCGATTGTAGGCAGATTTATCTTTACGCCAGATTTGTTCCAGTTGTCGCCTGATGTTTTTTGCCAGCCAGTAGGAGTCAGACAGCCAACCAGTAGCTTGTTTAGTAAAAGTACGAGTAACCAATGGTGCATGCTTATCAAGCAATTTGCTCAAGTTGCCTAAGTATTGTTCACACAGAACACTGACTGTATCACCAGGGCGTCTTATGAATGAGCAATTTCCCAAATCCTTATGCAAACTGTCCAAGTCAATTTTATGATACCTCCTATAGGTGACAACTTTTTTCTTATGTGAAGGAGGATTAACTAAATCTGAGCTAGGACAAGAGCATGACCAGAAATAAATTCAGCAACTCGTACATTGGAAATACCACTGGCATAAGTAGGAGTGAGAACAAGGTCTAGAATATGTCCATGAAGATGGGTAGCCGTTTGAACTTTTTGTGTAATATTGCATGATTCTAAACAGTTCTGGAATTTAATACTATCATTTGAAGAAGTATCCACATGAATATTAAAATCACCACAAATTAGGAATGAGGGAGAAACTGAGGGTAAGTATTCTAAAAGATTGAGAAATTGGTCCAGGAAACCATCAGAGCATAAGCCAGGTGGATGATAGACACAAGTTAACACAAGCGGTTGAGCTGCGGACCCAATTGCAATGCTAATATTTTCAAAGGAACTGAATGTAGGAGTATCCAAAGATCTAAACTGTATAGCTTTGTCGATAAAAAATCCAACACCAAAGGACCCTCAACTTGTCAAGAAGCTCATCTTGATGTATTTCTGTCATCTTTGCAGTGATAAATGAGTGGCTTATCATAGATGAAGAGGGTTTATATAGTGTGAAATGGATCCCGTTTTGGATCCCGACTCTGGATACCGACACCCTAAATCAGTCTTGTCATTATGGGTCGGGAACATGGAGCCAGCCTGTCTGTTTGTCTTTATGGCTTGTCTGTTTGTGATGCGACTTTTCTGTTAGGGGTTTAGGGCTTGTCATACCAGTTTCTTGACTGATTGTGCATAAAACGTCCCCGATGTTTGGGCTTGTCTGTATACTCATTATGTTCTGTCAGGAAGTCTACCGTCTTGTTGGGGATTTCTTTCCCAAGTATGGTTTTTTCTACAATCCTTTCAACAATACTTTCACAACCGACCCTAGAGTGATAGGGTCAATTGCAGGGTCGGCTCCAGTGGAACACCCGCATTGCTCTGCCAAAATCAATAAAAACCTGCTTGGGGTATTTTGCAAGCTCCAACTCAGGGTTTTGCTGCCAGACTTAACCTTATTATGTAGATATAATCAACAAGCAGTGACTGAGAATGAACAAACTATCTTTTTTGCAGAGAGTGCTACAAATGACATGAAATAAATTTTCCACAGATGCATCCTAAGTGTATTTTTGTGAACTTTTAAAAGAATCTCTCACTGTGACTATCACCTTGTCTTTTCATGTTTCCCCTTTAATTGGTTTGCACTTAATGACCCTACTACAAACTTTCGTTGTATTTTGTATACAGTGTTCTGTGCTGTCATCTTTTGTGTGCAATTAAGTACAAAATATTTGTTAAAATTAGAAACTTCTGGAGACTCCATCCAGATATGAATTATTTGTGATGAAGACAGCCCCCACCTTGTGTTAGACACACAGACAAACAGACAGACACACAGAGACCCAGTTACAATAGTCTCAGCCTCCCCTTCGAGGACAAGTGTAGCCGTTTGTAGTTAATTTTAAATTAGCTATAGCTTTGCAATAACCCTTCATGCTATGAAATCCTGAATTAAATATTAATTTAAACAGCTATTTGTTATGTTAAATTTTAGGAATATAATTAATTTAGGTGCTTCCAACCATCTATAAATTGAATAAACATCTGGTGTCTTGAACTGACAAAGAAATTTCCCACATTAAAATTGATCACTTTAACAAATTAACAAATTAATACAAAATCAATGAACAATTTCTTGGTGTATTCTCTTCTCAGATTTTGAGTAATGGCATACATTGAAAATGTACAACAAGAAAACAGGATTTTTTTTGGTATGTGGCTTATAGCATTTTGTTTTTTACTGTATATTTTATTGAATATTTTATTTATATACAGGTATCGTATATCATGTTCGAAAGTAAGACTGGCTCTTATGTTTAAAAAATTTTAAATATCAGGCTATTTTTGTACTGGCAATGTTAAAGATATACTGTATATTAGTGATAAAAAATGTTGCCAATTTAACAGGTTTTACTTGAGATGTTTATTGGAACATTTTTCAACTTTATACAATTGCTGTGACATGGTGTAATTTTTGTAGTAAGATATTGCCCTTCTTTTGTTTTCTTTATGTTCTTGTGTGGTTTGCTATGTTCCTTGTTGAGTTCTTCTTTCTTCTTCTATATTTATTGACTGTTTATATGTTAATAATAATAATAACCTCCACCAGGGAGGTATTATATCATGATTGTATGTTGGCAGGATTATGCTTATACTACTGTATCTTCTTCAAGATCAGAAGATGTGTCTTGGTTGAGCTTAAATTCCCATTAAATTTGAGAGTGATCTGGATCACCATCTGAATGTAAACAAAAAAAAATCACTTAAGTAAATTTTCCTTATACTTATTATGAGGTGCCTTGTAGGCGTCCTTCAAGTGCTCTTTTAATTTAGGCAGATACAAATATATCATCACCGTTGTGTAACACCATGGTATGACCTGTCAAATTGGAACACTTGTAAATTGGTTACTTAAAGTGAAATGTTATAAAACCTTAATAGAAAGATCGACTTTACAGCATTTGGTTATATAATATAGCAGTTGCTATAATTATACATATACGGGATATATTCTTTGTACCATTTTAAACATGTATATATTAATTTGTTTTTACCTTTCTTTGTTGGTTTGAATCCTCACAAAACATCATGTGAAATGCATACCTACATATTGTATGTCTGATAATGTCAGAAATATGTGTTTGAAAGATTTTAAAACTAAAAAGATGTTTAATACTTTTAGGCACTCACTGTATGTGGACTTGTGACTTATTTTCTAAGATATGACATTACCAAAATCGGTATGTGTGACAGATTACATTTAACAATTCATAGCTCTGCAAGTAAGGCACTCAGTGAAGCTTTTCACTTATTAATAAAATTTAAAATTAAAATGCGTAACTGCTTCATTATATATTATTTTATTGACTAAGCTAATTTGTTGATCATTAAAGAAAGAGAAAAGGCAAGTATTGCTCAATTATTTAGAATCCATACAACATCTGTAATGTTGTGGGCAAAATAAAATTGATATTTGTACAACTTAGGATCCTCAATTTGGTTGCAAATTTGAAAACTGGACAGGCTATCCATCTTAATTGGGTAGCTATTTGCAGCATGTCCAAGGCCATTTTAAGATTGACCATTCAGTTTTACCATTGGTAACCAAACTTAGTATCCAAAGCTAATCCAGAGGGATCTTTAGATCGGGAAGATCTCAAGTTGGTCTCAGAGATAAACATTATTGAGATTGTAAACATACAGTGTTAAGATTTCATTTGTGTCTCATATTATTGTTGTATGCTTGTATGTTTATGTTTAATGTTGATTGGTTCATTCTGGTCACAGTTTTAGATACCAAGTCATCTTGGAACAGTGTGGGAATTTTTGAGAAAACAATGCCACCAGGCTCTTGCCAGCCACATCGACATGTGTACTTCCTCAAAGTACCAAAAACTGGAAGCTCCACATTTACAGGAATGCTTAATAGATTAATCTTACGACATAATCTTACTGCTTATGATAAAAGGAGTGCCAAGACAACAAATGTTTTCTCAAAGTTTGATGCACATGCTATTCATGGTATATTTAATCATGAAATTGCACAAAAGGTAATGAAAGCAGATACAATCTATGTAGCAACAATGAGACACCCATTTTTACATTATAGGTCAAAATTTCTATTTGAGTTTCGAGAAAAAAATTTGTTGACAGTGCAAACTGAAATGGAGAAGGCTATAACAGAGAGTTATTTTGACAAATCCAAAAACAAGTATGTTTTTTCAGGCTTTAAAATATTTGAAAATCCAACTTTACAGTATTTTGGGTTTGACTATGAACATGCTTTGCTAAATAACTCATATTTCAAAGAGTGCATGGATAATATCACTGACTTATTTCACATAATTATTACAGAATATTTTGATGAAAGTGTTTTGCTACTGAATGAGAAACTATGCTGGGATATAAAGGATGTGCTTTTTCTCACTCATAAAAATGCATCATATTATGGAAAGGAGAAACTGCCAGTTGACTATGGTGTCTTGTATGAAAGACATCAAAATATATCTCATCTTGACTATGTCTTATACGACCATTTCCTTAAAAGACACAAGCAGAAGGTAATGAATGCTGGAAAGGAATTTCAGGAAAAACTAGCCTTATTTCGAGAAATGAAAGACAGTGCAAATGCTTTTTGTTTCAGAATTTTTGAAGAATTAATGCATTCACCAGACAAATCAACAAGTTTCCATGTTGTAATGGCACAGCAACATACAATTAACGGTAATAAGTTTTTCAATTCTGTCAGAATTGGCGGGAAAGACTGTGTTGCATCATTTGTGTGTGATGGACAAATCCGATATGCTGTAAGAGCACTAAACTATCCAATATTATGCAAAGATACGGATAACATTTTTTGTAAAGATGATAGTATCCCTAAAAAGGAAACCTTTCAGTATGAAAACCTATATTTTCCACTGAGCAAACTGAAAAAGCTGATTTCATGTGACATGATATTACAGTATCAATAATTGTAACAGATATCTGCAATATAACAGATGTCTGCACTGTAAGGAAGTAAATTAGACGTTAATGAATATTTAGTTGATAAGTCTTGGGGATTTGCATTTGAAGATATTTGGGGATGAATAAGCTGGAAATTAATAACTATCTAGTTTAGGCATCAAAGAATGGGGGCCAATGCAGCCAACCTTGATGCTGCTATCTTCAACCTGTCAGGACTGAGAGAATTCTTTGTGAAAGATCTACCATGCCTCCCAGCACCCACACTGATGTTGTGAGGTGACTGAGCACTCCCTACTTCCTCCTGTGATGTATTCTTTCTTCAGAAAATGGATAATGAACACTCATTAACCTCAAACAATGTGTTGCATGTACCCAGTCACAATTTTTGAGTTTTGCAAACGCTTGAAAGCAAACACTTGGTGAAGGTTAAAAATTGATAGGTACGAAATCCGTTTAAAATAGAAGGTTTTCAGCACATTTCATGTACACCATTAATAAAACATTCAATGACAAATGTTAGAAAAGCATTACAAATTAACAAAATAATGTCTCAAAAGTATTACTTCGGCATTGCTTAGAAATATGAACCTTAATTGGGGTCAGAGGTCGAATTCAATATGTTTTTCGGTAGCTCACAAATGAAAATATTATTTTAAAGTCTACAAGTGTAAGAAAGTGGCTTTAAAATTTTGTTCCATTCAATTCTTACTTTTAGGCATTGCAGGTTGGGCAATTTTGAGTCCCTACAATCCCCTATTATTGCTACAGCTATCTTTCTTTCGCGAATGTTTGAAGGTAAACATTTAATATGATTAATTTTAAAATGATGGATATGAAAGCCAGTTGCCATTGACATTTGTAAAACATATTCAGGGCAAATATTTATAAAACACTGTCAACAAATGTTGTTTAAACTTTTATCTATATGGTTTATCAAAATTTCATAATGAATGTTGGAAAAATTATTCTGATAACTTATCACCCAATCAGTGGGTAGCCCATAACCTTTTCAGTTTGTCCAAGATCACAGTGGCCAATATGTGCTTATTGTTTATTCAATCGGTAGCCTTTAATCTTCTAAGTTTGTCACAGATTGCCAACACAATACTATACAGTTGTCAGTGCTTTCAAGGAAGTTGTATCACTACAACATTGAAGTCAAAGTTGGGGTTTTACGTCCCGTTCAACAGCCAGGGTCATATTAGGACAGGTCCTCAGAATTGCCACTTGTGGGACTCGAACCCACAGAGGTGACAGCCTATGATTAGATGCCAAACTTGCTAACCACTAGGCCACTGAGGACCTCCACTACAACATTGAGGGAGCATGCATATGTTGTCATGCATGCATGTGAATCATATCCAATACACACATAATTGTGCTTATAGTGCAAGACAGATGAGAAATCTCACACATTAGGAGGTCAAATGTAATTTTTAAGAGCAGGACTCATGAAAAAGCTAATTATTTAAGAAACCTCACCAACACCTGGAATAGTCTCTGACAGTGGGATTACTAACATTAATTTTGATTTGAATTTGAATATGAATTTTGAATTTTGATATGAAGCCATTGAGCCATGTTAGTGATCGGTTTCAACCCCGGGATATACCAACTGGGTCTCAGACTGATCTGAGGCTTCCTTAGGAATCGTAGGACTAATAACTGAATCAACTAGACTAAGTCCAGGCCTCCTGGGACTAAAAAGTTCTAGGATTAAGACTTGCAGGACGACTCAGACAACATAGGATTGTGTAAATGTGGGACTCAGGAGGCCTCAGGAAGCCTGAAACTGGGAAATTTGTGGATCAGTTACAGTTGTGACAAATATCAAATTACAGACCACAACAGACCCAAACGGACTCAAGCAGACTGTCCAGGACTCTACATTTTTTTAAAACAAATCCCCAAAAATCCTTCATCGGGAGCTTTAGTCATGTGGTGGAACAGGGGCATAATGCATCAAATGCTAATGCAACTGTATTTGTTCTGCAATAAGTATAATTTCAGTTGGATACCCAAACAATACAATGCAGTATGTCTTATAAAATGAACAAATCAACTAAAAGGTGCAAGGTCTTCAGCCGTTAAAAATGGTGAACTGGTTGGAAAATGGTATATTTTATACTTGTATATGTAATCAAATATATGTATAGTTGATGATTGCATTAAATTTTCTAAAACATTCAATTGTATGTGGTGTATAATACAGATGTCCAGGGTAATAAGAAATTCTGCCAATAAACACACTGTTGCAAATGAAAATTTTATCAGTAAAGTTTTATCGATCGTAAAAGTGGTACGAAAAAATTACAGTTCCCTGTTATGCGTACATGGCAGCAAACAAAACAGAAGTGGCTTATATTACTCAGCACTTAACAGGGACAACTTCAGGATCTCTATCCAAACTTGGATACCTAGGGTCAATCTAAGGTCAGTGACTATGTACTTGAACAATTAAAACTGAGCTAGGCCATTAAACAGCACCAACACCTCCCCCCAACTCGTCACCCATCCTGTGCAATACATCTTGCGAAAGAATGTGGCAGGTCTTTAAAACATTTTTTAAAGTCTGATGACAGCCTGGTAACATTGTCTATGTTGTGGTGAACACATCCTATATAAATTATAAATCCTTACTTATGTGTACTTATGAAACCAATCCAGAACTACCAAAACACAAAATACATTGAGCCAGGGGCCATGGTGGCACAGTGGTTACACACTCGCCTCCCACCTCTGAGGTTGGCATCCCAGACTCCCGAACCCTATGTGGGAAAGATTGTAGTTGCTTACCGATGGTCACTGAGTAGTGCACTGAGGCAATCACCCATCCAAGTTCTAGAGTAGCCCATTGCTGCATAACTTCAGTCATGACACAGGTACTCATCACGCTACACCACAATTCATGAAAGTACAGAGACACACAAAAAAGACCAAAAAAGTGATCTCTAGAAGCGCGAGCATTGAGCCACAAATGAGCCCCAACAAATTAAATATTTTGCACTCAAAAGTAGCTGGTGAGGCCAGTACAGAACTGTGTGTACTAGGTGTATGAAAACGCTTTCACGTGTCCTGTACGTACCTTTTACAAGGTGTCGGTAATTGATCAACCAATGCATTGACAGGAATCAGCTATGGCCCATTACTAAATTGAATGACTCAATTAATAAACTTAATTAATAGCTAAATGTGTCCACAACATGATGTCATGCACTGCTTCTAACATTTCTACTGACACTACTGAGATATGGAATGGGTTACCACTACATCTGGACGCACACTTAACTGTTGTCAACAAGGGCATGAAAAACAGTATGCTGTCAGAGTTTCATCAACCTGCTAAATGCATAATTTTTTTAATGTAGCAAGATATAACTTTCTGTTTTCCTGATTTGTAATACTCTGGATTGTATAAGATTACTTTGTAATTAGGAGCATAGTTCATTGTAACCACCAATAGGTAGGGATTCCAATTAAATCAGTCCTCAATATTTAGGCCCTGGAAAATTATTTGCAGGTCTTACCCGATACCTACAGTTTTTCTCTTTAAATAATTGCTTCCCATCAGTGGATGACATAGTAGCTGAAATCCAATGGCCTACTCTTGGTCCCCATGGTGAGAGCATTTGGCAGCCTGAGAGGTGATCTAGTGTATAACATTGGAAACAACTCTTCTGAATATCAAAAAAAAATTATATCAAGACTGGCATCTTAATATCTTAACAGACTTTGCATCTTATATTTAACTGTAAAATAATGTAAGAAGTATTTGTCTGAGGACATAAAACCCAGTAAGAAAAGTATAAACCCAATTCATGGACATCCATTTGACTTGCATATGTGAAAGACAACTTATATATTTTATTTGGGGGAAAGAAGGAAAGAAGGAAGAATTTGTGCATTATAGTCAATGTTAAATAGTTCTTCTATTTTAATGTCTAATTGAACAATAGGTAGATATTACTGTGAATATATTTTCACTATTTTAGGATAATGATAAAGTTTTCATACCTTTGGCCTATAAGCAATGTAGGGCAGTGTACAATTACACTTAACATCTCGTGATTTTCTTGTACTTTGTATATATCTTGTATATTGGGTTACTGTGGCAAAATATCTATTTTGATATACCTTATGACTATCAAGAAAAACATATCATATAACAAGGCCAAAAAGACTTTTGGTCTACATGCGCTAGCTGCACAGCCATCAGAGACACGAGTAGTGCAATTGAATTGATGAAAGTTTTGTGACACAAAGAAATTCCAACCCAGACACATGACATAGCTGATCTAGAACTACTAGCGTAGTCCATTGCCATTTAACTTCAGTGCAGAGACAGATACCCAAAGCACTACCCCACAATTTATGAAAGTCGGGAGACAAAAAAAAACGAAAACAAGTGATTCCTAGAAGTCCTCTAGCCTCGCTGGAGCTTGCCCTTGAAACATGAGATTTATCTTTTGTGTATTTTTAAACATACATAAATATCAAGTTTTTGACTGTTTGAAGCTCAAGAAGTTACTTGAAATATATACTTCGTACAATTTATATCCAATAAACAAATGAAATATATAAAATTGTTTTAAACAAATAAGAGAGTTTGAAATGATTTGTGTGGATAACTAACATAGATTTAGTCATCATGTTTATCTTGGTGCATGGCAGTGCATCTTTCCAGAGGGTTTACGATGTTGTCACTTATACCATGACCAAAAGAAACTGTAAACGATTAACTTACAGGGATAATTACATTTTGGACAGCCACAAGAGAGAAGTTTAATGTAACTTTCATGATCTTTCTAATCTTCTCTCAGTACACTGGTTACCAAAAAATGCAAACAAGTGTACCCAACTTGAAAATTCCTTACTTGCCTTGGCAGGACAATTGATAGAAACTATAAGTAGTACAATGAGTTTTTGAACATCAAAAGCTTCTGGCCATATTCCAAGAATGCATCAATGTTGGGAACAAAGAGTTTCTTTCAAAAAAAGGCTTTCAATTACCCCTATTAAATCAAATTGACAAAGATAAATTAAGTGTAATAATTAGGAATTTTAAATAAACTGGATTTTCGTCCTGGCTAAGACTCATGTCAACAAAAATACAATGAGGATTACAGATCATTCAAAGATGTGGACTGGTTCAAAATATTTCTACCTTCTTTCAATGGCATAAATTTTTAGCAAGTCAAACATTGTTTAACTGTAAGCTACTCACAAATTGAAGACCTCCCTCCTGGGACACATTTCCGGAAGTATAGGGCATTTTTGCATCCAGAATATTAGGTGGAACCTTTATTAATATGTAAGCATTTGTTTTCTTGGCAGGCGATACCTGAATAAACGTTTTACGAAGATATGCTCATTACCTTTGGAGTAAAGACAATCAGATAACCAAAGTCATTAAAATATATGCATGTTAAAAATGGGACCTATGAAAATCCTGAGATTTTTTCCAGAATATTATCCGGAGTTTTCCCAAAACTGGATCACTTGTTTGGGCCTTACCCACATAAGAAATCAGAAAGATTAGTTCATTAATTTTGGATTTATTGGAAACACAAACAGACAGATGGACAAAAGAACGCAGCTAAAACATAACCTTCTGATGGAGGTTAATTAATACCATGCACCTAGATTCCTCCCTCAGTGGACAAAGCGCAATCGGATGATGGGTAATGACAAAACTAATACAGCCCCCAGGGAGCCCAAGACAATGAAGTACAAGGTTGGGTTTTAAAATACTATTCTACTGTTCTTACCATCTCACTGAATATAGCCAAAGACAAGGTCAAGATGTTAAACCAAAGGTCAAGCAATTCGCTTTGACCTTGGAAGCAAGAAAGGTCAAACTGAAGATGAAGGGCAAAGCCCTGAACCATGAAGAAGCCAGGTTAAATGAGGTGGTGAAAGGCGAGAGAATTTTACTCTAATTATTGACATAGAGACAGGTTGAGGAAAGTGGGGATGTTGTATGTAAACAACTGAATTTTTTTTTAATATGAACAAGTAAGGATATAATTGAAAATATAAGGTAAATTTGGTGAGGAAGAAGAGTATGTAGGCACCCAAACCCAAAGTAGAATCAAGGACATAGAGCAGCCTGGAAATGGGAGAAGTAAGAGAGGGGAAGAAAAGAGGAATGGCATCAGACCTCCAATTGCCATGTTTCATTATGTGCTCCAGAGGGAGTGCTTGTTTAAAAGCCCAAGAGACTCCTGCCCATCAGGAAAGCATGAAAGGTGATAAGTGGCGAGATGTTCAAAGCTGTGGAAATGTTTTTCAAATGTTTTCTGGCGACAGAATCTGTACGGGTTTGAAGGGTTAGGTAGGACAAAAAGTGGATCATTAGGACCAACTACAAATGTTTGTCTCATGTTGGTGAGGGCAGCAATGGGGCATAAAGGAGAGTAACATAGAAAGGGAAGAAGAATGGTATGGGTAGTTTTGTGATCTTGGATAGTCTTAGACCACCTTAGTAGAAGAACAGCACCACTGTGAGAAACAATAAAATCCCTTCGGGCTAATTGATGGGTATGGTCAAACGTGCTGGTAGAATGTGGCAAGAGATTTGACAGTCTGAGAAATGAAAAATCACGTCAAATACAGTGCTTTAAAATGATAGGGTGGGGTAAAACTTGGCATTGAATCATAATATTTTGAAGAATGTCTATATCCGAAATTGATTTATTCACTGAAGTTAAAGGAGCAGAAATTGGCAATGACTTCAAAAATAATTGGATTCGTTCATCTTTCAAAGGTTCAGTATTCGAACCATGGATGATGTGAAAGGCCCTGATTGCTGCCAAATAGTTTGAAATATTGGATATAGAATGTTTATTTTCGACAAGAAACTCCATGAAGTAAGTAAGTAAGTTAAAATTAAAGTGCAAAAACACTTACTTTGCTGCACTATTACAAACTAATAAATACATTAACTAATATTTACAATAACAAGCACAAGTATATATACAAATAACAACATATATATACAATATATATACAATAACAACAATTAACAAATGGCCAAAAAAAGACCAAGAAAAACAACATTATAAGAAATGACTAGAATAAAGACTAGAGGAAAAAAGAAAACAAAATGTAAATATAAAACAGAGATAAAGTATGAAAATATCACAGTATAATTCTAACCAAGACTAGAATAGAAAAATAAATTAACATAAAGGAAAAGACATAAAATAAATTAATTAAAACTTTTTAAACAGGCCACATTCTTTTAAGTAATTTATAATATTACAAATATTTTCATTGAATAACTTTTTCATTGTATCTATATCTCTATAACATTTTATTCTAGTGTCATGCAGGTCAATACAGTCTAATAAAATATGTTTGACTGTAATAGGACAATGGCATGGAATGCACCAGAGCATCTCTTCACCTTTTAACAGATAACTGTGTGTGAAATAGGTGTGTCCTATACGGGCTCGAGTAATTACTATTATTATCAGGACACACATTCCATTGAGCTTGCCACTTTTGTTTAAAAACACTATTTACATTCACTTTCAAGTCTGTATAGGGGACTTTCAAGTCTAAAACATTAAATTCAAGGCCTGTTTGGCAAGCTCATCTGCTTTCTCATTGCCCTTTATGTCTATGTGACTTGGAACCCAAGCTAAAACAACTTTTTTATTCACTGACACACAATCACTAAAAAGTTTTAAAACATCTTGAATAAAAGGATGATCGCAGTTGTTGCTATCGAGAGCTTAAAGACTAGATAAAGAATCAGTGAATATGCTAAAATGATCCCAATCACAATTTTTTACAATATTAAAAGCTATTTTAAGAGCCTGTAATTCAGCTCTGAATATACTAGCATTGTCAGGAAGTCTGACCTGGGCACTGAGGTTATTGGATGTAGCAGCTGCAGCAACCCTATTTTCTGCCTCTGATCCATCAGTATATATAGCCCTATGGTCCGGATAACAATTTTTCAACTGAGCAAATAGACTTTGAAAAAGACAATCATCACCAAGATGTTTCTTTTGATGGGTGAGATATAAGTCTATGTGAGGCTTCTGTACAGTTCAGGGTGGGTCATCTGGCAATGACACAGTCTAAATTAAATCCAGCTGAGGACAGACAGCAGACAAATCTTCCTCTATACAATGCCCAAAAGATCTTATTGCAGATGGTTTCTTATCATAAAGATCATAAAACTGGGGGTTAAAAACAACATCGTAAACTGGATTGTCAGGATTACTTCTCAATTTCAAAGCACACTGAATACATAATTTATCAAACCTTAAATACAAGGGTGGTTCATTTGCCTCTACATGCAAGCTTTGCATTGGAGAAGTCCTGAAGGCTCCCAGGCATATTTTTAAGCCCTGGTCTTGAATGGGTTCCAATTTCTTATGATAAGATTTACGAGCAGAACTAAAAACAGCACAACCATATTCCAATCTAGAACAAACAAATGAATGATAAAGTCTCATTAAAACACTTCTATCTGCTCCCCAATCCATTTTGGCAACAACTTTCAGTAAGTTCATGGCCTTTTCACATTTCTGACAAATATAACCAAAGTGTGCTTAAAATTCAGCTTATTGTCAAATATAACACCAAGGAACTTAGTTTGTGAAACAACAGGGATTTGTGAATTGTATATTGTTAATGCTGGGTCTGGATGAAGTTTTCTTTTGTTACAGAAATGCATGCAAACAGTTTTGGTTTTAGAAAATTTAAAACCATTTTCATCAACCCATTTTTCTACCTTTTTCAAACACAACTGAAGTTGCCTTTGTATTGAAGCCATATTTCTAAAGAACAAGTGATTGAGAAATGATCAACAGAATGAGACCTTTCAAAGCTAGCTGGAATCACATTAGCAATACTGTTAATCTTTAAAATAAATAGTGTAACTGATAGGATGCTGCCTGGAGGGACACCCATCTCTTGCCCATGTATATCTGAATAAACAGATCCTAAATGAACTCTAAAAACTCTGTTTGATAAGAAATTCTGAATAAACATGGGCATTCACCCCCTTAGGCCTACTTTATGTAGATCTCTTATAATGCCATACTTCCATACTGTATCGTAGGTTTTTTCTAAATCAAAAAATATAGAGACTACATGGTTGTCTTTTAAAAAGGAATCTCTAATAAAAGATTTAAGTCTTATTAATTGGTCTGTTGTAGTTCGACCTTTCACTTTGATATTTTGATAAAATATTATTTTTCTCGAGGAACCAATCTAATCTAGTATTAATCATTCTTTCCATGGTTTTGCATAAACAGCTTGTCAGAGATATGGGGCAGTAATTGGACGGGTTTCTTGAGTCTTTGCCTGGTTTTGGAATAGGTATTACAATGGCCTCCATGAAATTCCATGAAAGATAGTAATATATGTACATTCACCTAACAGGGAGTTAGCCCAGCCTTCACCTGAAACAACAGGAAATTAGTCCATATTCTCGTGTACTGCCTTAAGGTAGCAGGTCTAAAACCATGCAGGATTCTGGCAGAGGCAGAGGTGGCCAGCTGAGCTGCCGAACCCTGGAGATCTGAAAATAGAGAGAAGTGTGTACTATATTGAATGGTTCAGAGATGTAAGAGTAAGGTGGTTTGGAATCAAGGTATAATCTTGACAAATTTCTTCTAATTTTAGTGATTTTGCCACCTGGAAAGTAAATTTGCTAAAACATTGGTTTTGCCAGGGAGATGTGAAAATTGAAAATCTATATTGAACATGGCAGCAATAAGCCAGATATTTTGAGCACATGTGGCTAACATCGAGTCCCTGGCTTTACCTGTTGTCAAGACCTAGACAGCGGTCATATTGTCACAAATGATTTGAGCCTTTTTGTGGGACCAGTGTGAGGACCAAATCTTTGAAGCTACCACAATATTAATCATCTCCAACTGTGTAATATCATAATTTCCATAATTTGGGAGGAACGGGGAGGTTATATATCATGGCACCATTTTTCTGATTCATTTTCTTGTTATTCTGGCTAGAAAAATTTGAAAAATGGTGCCTTTGTGGATTAGCATGCCTAATACGGTCAATTTTTTTCAACCTCACTATAGATTTTGATCTCTCCCTGTTCCATTCTGCACAGTAGAATGGCGTGGCTGGCTTTGGTTGCATCCCAAGAAAAACCATTTGCATCATCAAAAAGGTCTACAAGATAATCTAACAAATGTTCCTTAATTTCCTGATTTTTTCTTCTTCATGATGTGACCAAAGCCAGCCACCCACTGAGTTACAGATAGTTGGTCATAAGTAATTCGTTCTTTTGCTACACCAGAAAGTACATGGGGCTACTTAACACGGTTGGCTACCATGACTTCCACAGGACCACCCCCCCCCCCCTTAAAAACTTGAGTTTTGTATCTGCCTTCTCACTATCTGTGAGGTCCTTAAGGCATTTGGCAACTTGAGCTTGGAGAACTGCATCTTGTCGAATATTATGTAGATCTGAAATGTGAGGTAAATCCTGGTGACCAGGGGGAAGTGTGACCGGTGCAGTAATTTTACTTTTGGATTTCACATGTTTATTCTTGATTTTTGTGGAATCAGTACTTTTGCTTCCATTGCGTCCAAACTCTTGCCCATTGTTTGTAATTGACTAAGAATCTGGACTATTAATAGCCAGTTGTTAAACATTTGGTATATCCGAACCTGTCGGATCTGAACTAGCAAGTGATTTTTTGTCTACAGTACTAGGAATTTCAGACTCTTGCTCATCATCCAAACTAGCTATTAACTATTAACGCTTCACAATCAGATTCATTACTGGATGAATTATCAGAAACTTGTCCAGAATTGGTGGATCCTTGTGTTGCCAGTAAATTTTTCAGGAAAGTACTAGCTGTTCTCTGCCATCTGGATTTGCATGGGTAAGTGAATTTCATCCTCTCTGCCAGACCTCAAATTGTACTGACGAATGGGTATATCAGCCATGTCGTCAGTAATCAATAAACAATAAAAATTAAAAACCCTAGAAATTGTAAAAAAGACTTTGTAAAATAGTTGCTGAAAATTTTTTGTGTCACCCTGTCACCTCTAGATTTGAAATGGCCGATCAAATGGTCAAGGTGACAGATCAATAACCAATAAGACAATATAAAACCACTAGCATTGACACTAAATCCTACACCAACCGAAAGTAGGCACCTCCAGGGCTAAACTACCCGACAGCCTAATGTCGCCCACACATTTCTGACCACATGCATTACAAACATTTTGCTAATCCCCCCCCATAACACACCTGGAAAAATTAAACTAATTTCAGGTCTATCTAATAATGCTAACTTATAATATAGGTTGCAGTCGGATGGATTGTGGATCAATAACAACTCACATTGACCTTAACTATATGTGGGGTAAATGATCTTGTTTAAGTTAACTTCAGAGAGAATTTTCAGGTTTTGCACAGCTTCCACCACTGCCTCTCAATAGAGTCATTCCAGAACTTTTCTTTCCTTTATGTTTTTCGAGGTCCTTCATGTTTCTTAGACAATATATTATATTTTCTTGGAATAGTTATGATAGATTTCTTTGTCTCCCAAAGCTATCCTGAACTATTTTCTCTCACTTTCACAATGGCTAAGTTGTGTACTTGATCATACTTACCTTCTTCGCCTTGTTGTGTCTAGATGCCCTTTCAATCCCCAGCTCAAGGTCATCTTTGACATCTAAACTTTTACCTTCTTCCCTTGTCATGTGACTTTTTTTTTGAACGAAGACGCACCAAGACAATAAATCTTATTATGTCTTTCAACTTTCAGAGCATAAAATATTTTCCTATGCCCAGTCATAGCTCTTAATCCTCTTACTAAGTCTTATCCTTTACCTGTAACCTAACCCCCTCCCCATCTTTTTGAAAAATCTAATCTTATCTTATTTGCTGCTTTGCAGGAATAATATCCTCCCCATAAAGCGGAATTCAGTTGAGGTATTGGTCGTTTCATGACGTGTTCATCTGATGGCTACCAAAGGTGAGTTATGTTGGTTCACGGTGACCAACGTTTGCAGTACTGTCATTCTACTGTTATTGACACTTAAAAAATGTGTCCAATTAGTAGACGTCTGTCTGTGGTGTGAACAACTTGGATGAAATGGGGTGACCTGGAGGAGGTTACGCCACTGAGAAAAACTTCTTACCGTGGGGCGTACTACCTGTAGTTCAAATGGGGCATAAAATAGCTCCTGCTGAGGACTTATATAATTTTCAGAGTGTGGAGATTTGATAGGTGTTTCTGATGGATGGACAGATGAGCATATATGGATATAACATTGAGTAAGAAATAATGCTTTTGGTATAGAGTTAGTAGCATTGTGTAAATTAATTAATTTAAAGTTTATTTTGGTTAATGGAAACCTCACTATTCACATTCAATAAACTATTTGTAGTTAATAATAAGCTATGGTTCCACCATGATTCTTCATTGGATGAAATCTAAAATACATATTAATTTAAACACCCATTTCTGACGTGAAGGTTTTATGAATACAATTAAGCCTACATTAAAGCCAATCAACATCTTGATTCATCAATTGACAAGGCAAATTAAAATGTGAAAATTGATCCCTCAGGTAAATCAAATCAATTACATGGTATATTCCCACCTCAATGTCAAGTAAATGAAATCAATTTCATGGTATATTGTCATATTTGTTGTTGAATAATGTCATAAGCAAAATGTTCAGCAAGAAAATAGGACTAGTTTTGGTATGTTTACAAGATTTATACCTTGTTTTGTTGTTATTTTATATTTTTATGTCCTCTTTTTCTTTATATATAGATATATATATATGTATCATATTTATTTTATTTTCATAAAATATGTGTATGTATTTGGGAACATAAAGTGGTTATGAACAACATTAATTTAATAATGTTATATCATAACATGACCTTTTGTCAAAAATGTTATCACACATTTTTAAACTAACCTATTAAAGGTAACACGTTCGTTTTTGGACTTATTTCTGAAAAAGGTGTTTTATGAATCCCATTAAAGTATAGGGATTTTCTTTAGAATGCAAACCATGTTTCTTGTGACCATGACAAAAGTATAACAAGTGCAGAAACAAGTGAACTGGACGTTATTGATGTAATGTAAAGTGCACTAATTAACCATTGAGTAGGGCTCATATTGGAAAGTCAGGGTTTTTCCCTTAAATGATAAATGACGTACAAAATATGATTTTGTATATTGACAAATGTGTGATTGCTGTACATAGGTCCAGTCTATTATAAAATCTGTATGTTCCTTTTGATTAATGTCTATGTTAATGTTTTGCACAAATGTGACATTTAAACCGTTCAGACAAGAATGTGGGAAGGACCAGATTCAGTAAATGTAATTTATTTGTATTATGCTATATATAATATAAACATAAGAATTTTTTTTACTTTTTGAGGCTTTGATAACCAGTAGAGTGTGTATGTAACCATTTGTTGAACCAAGTGCGTTTTTTAACTTTCAGACATTCTCTGTGTGCGGATTTCTTATCTGTTCTCTGGAACACCAGATCAGAAAATTTGGTACGTGTGACAGACTCCACTTAATAATTTATGGTTCTGGAACCATCAACTGACTATGTCATTCATGTACTAAAAATGTTAGCCATGTTTAAGTGGTCACTTTCTTCTATTTGTTTGTTAGCTTCCTGGTAAAGGTAAACAGTCTTGGATACCCATAGACAGCCCAGGGGAGACTCTAGGATTTTTATTTGGTTTGCCCTGATTTCATTAATGATTCTACTAACAAAAGGCTACACCTGGGCGTACTAGCGTATACATAAGCTATGTCTGTTACAACCATTAACATATCAATTACCAATAATGTAACAGCTAACCAATAATGTAGCCAAAATTGACCAATAATGTATCATCAACCAATAATGTATCAAAAGTAACCATTAATGTATCAATTCTCAAACCAGTAATGTAAAAATCACCTTCTTCAATAACTTATCAACAAGTAAGCAGTAATAATCAAGAGTATTTATGTGTTATCCTCTGGGATTTACAATTTCCTCAGTATTTAAGGAGTATTTGTTTCAATTGTTTTAGTTTTATTTTAAAACTCAGGAGAGGATTATATGTTCAGATATAAAAGAGTGAGACTATTAAGCTATACATAGGCTTCAAACATCAAATTTAGGGTCTTACTTCTCGTCCAACAGTCACTGTCATATTCACTAGTAAGATTCGAATGCACACAGAGATGACAGCATGTAATTAGATGCCAAACAAGCTTACTGCTTGGATCCCAAGGACCCTACGTGCACTTCAAATATGCAAGAACTGTTAACCATTTCTAATCTCTGCATACTGAAAGGTGAAGGTAACAAATGAAAAGCCATTAGTGTTACAACTAAACCATAAAATGTTCCAAAATTGTAAGAGTACCGCTGCAGGAAAATTCATGCTTTATTGAACTGGATGAGGATTTGATGGGGAACCTGTGTCACTGGGGATGTTGTTCAATGGAAATCTTTGATCTACAGTTTGAAGCTGTTTTATAATGTTTGCATCTTGTTTACATTATTGGTTATAGAATTGATAGATTTATGGTTAATTTTGATAGATTATAGGTTGATGATACATTATTGATCATTTTTTTGCTACATTATTGTTAATCTGATAAATTATTGGTTACTGATACGTTAATGGTTGTAACATACGTCATGTAACCTCATATAAGCAATCTCATTTCTGAAATAGCTGCCAATCTGATTTAGTGAGAATGGCACCATGGCAGGTTACTTAATGTTTTCATCTATTTATTAGGCTTTTGACTAAGTACAGCTTGTTCTTTTGCAGGGGGGAGCAAAGCTTACTTTACTTACCACAAAGCTTTTCACAAGAATGGCCCTATTGCTAGTCCATAGTAACAGTGTTACAAAAAGACTTGAGATCTCTCTGATCTCATGATTGTCACTTTGCCAACTCAGGATCCCAAGTTTATTTGTCAATTTTAAGATGGAATTTGTCAAGCTGGCGAATAATATACCCCAGTCATGATGGGGCAATATACCCCAGACTGTGAAGCCGATCCAATGATTGGACTGCCAAACTTAGGATCCTAGGTTAGCCTAACACCAATCTCAACATATACAAGGTTGCAGATTGACTTCAACAGCAATATTGTTTGGGATTAAAAAGTACAGTAATCAGATAAGTTTTATAGCATCTGTCATATTTTCATATTAATTGTGATGTTGATTAATTGTGATTTAAAATTATTTTCTTTATTGTGTACATCTTTAATGTTTATTGGTATATTCCGGTCACAATTTCAGGTGACACAATGTCTTTGAAAAGCGATGAAAGGATCTCTAAGAAGGCACTTGGACAAGGTCCTTGCCAGCCACAGCGACATGTCTACTACCTCAAAATACCAAAAACTGGCAGTTCTACATTTACAGGAATGCTTAATAGATTAATCTTACGACATAATCTTACTGCTTATGATAAAAGCAGTATTACAACAACAAATATTTTCTCAAAGTTTGATGCACATGCTATACATGGTAAATTTAATCATGAAATTGCACAAAAGGTGATGAAGGCAGATACAATCTATGTAGCAACAATGAGACATCCATTTTTACACTACAGGTCAAAATTTCTATTTCATTTTCGAGAAGAAAAGTTGTTAACACTGCAAACCAAAATGGAAAGAGCTATTATTAAGAGTTCTTTTGATAAATCAAAAAACAAGTATGTTTTTTCAGGCCTTAAAATGTTCGAAAATCCAACTTTACAGTATTTTGGATTTAACTATAATGAAGCTTTGTTGAATAACTCCTATTTCAAAGAGTGCATGGATAATATCACTGACTTATTTAACATAATTATTACAGAACATTTTGATGAAAGTGTTTTACTACTAAATGAGAAGCTATGCTGGGACATAAAAGATGTGTTATTTCTCACTCATAAAAATGCATCATATTCAGGAAAGGAGAAAATGCCAGCTGACTATGGTATCTTGTATGAAAGGCATCAAAATATATCCCATCTTGACTATGTTTTGTATGACCATTTCCTGAAAAGACACAAGCAGAAGGTACTGAATGCTGGAAAGGAGTTTCAGGAAAAGTTGGCCTTATATCGGGAAATGAAAGACAGTGCAAATGCTTTTTGTTTCAGAATTTTTGAGGAATTAATGCATTCACAGAACAAATCAACAAGTTACCATGTTGTTATGACACAACAACATACAGTTAAAGGTAACAAGTTTTTCAATTCTGTCAGAATTGGTGGGAAAGACTGTGTTGCATCATTTGTGTGTGATGGACAAATCCGATATGCTGTAAGAGCACTAAACTATCCAATATTATGCCAAGATACGGATAACATTTTTTGTAAAGATGATAGCATCCCTGAGACAGAAGTTTTTCAGCATGAAAATTTATACTTTCCACTGAACAAACTTAAGGAGCTGATTTCATGTGATCTGATATTAGAGTATCACTGAATAAGGTTGCATTATAAAGAGCTAATTAATTCACTTAGGGTGTGCATTTAAAAATATTATTTGAGGGTCAATAAAGATGAAATAATGTTTTTGTTTATTTGGGTTTTAACATCGCTTTCAACACTGGATAGATGCTATTGCGACAGGTAATTTTATGGGCAGAGGAAACCAGTACATACAGTACATACTGTCAAGGTTCTGTTCTATAAACTGCTCACCATGGGTAAGCAACTACCAGCTTTACCAGATGAAGTATGAGGTTTGAACCGCAGACCTCAGAGGCGAGTGTGTTACCACTATGCCACTGCAGCCTCTCTAAAGATGGAATCAACCACTATTGATGTTAAGTACCAAAAGAAGTCAATAAAATGTAATTTAATCTACATCTTAGCAGGTGCAATGTCTAATTCATGCTAACAAAAATGGACAAAAGACATTTTCGAGGGACTTACTAGGTAAATAATCTAGGATTGTAAACATGAAACGGGGGGAATACTTTGTATAAGTTAACGTTGCAGAGGCAAGTTTTAACTGTTTCATAAGTGTATATGCCTCATAAAAGATGTTATTGAGTGATTTGTTCTTATTTGAAGAGAAAGGAAGTCCAATGGTGCAAATACATAATGCTTGAAAGGCTTCAAAGATAAATGTTGGTGGGATTTACAAAAAAAAACATAGAATTGAAAGATTGTCATCTAAAATTTCAAATTTTGGGCCATCTTTGTCTGACATTTTTAGATATGGTGTACAGACGCTACTTGACAATCTTTGTTTTTGTAGGAATTGTAGAGACAGGACAGAAATGAACTAAAACTAAAGAAAACCGGATGTATTCCAATCAGTGAAAGTTAGTCTTAGTGGGGGTTTAATTAGATTTTAGAATGTTTGATCGGGTTTGCATAGGGTAATGCTTTGTTTTTAATTTGTGTTTTTATTTTAGTTTAGCATATCTCAGGTATAATTGTTTATGTTTGGTCTGATTGATTTGACTTTAGTAAATATATATGTATGCCACAGGCACAGTCACAATTAGCCTGTAAAAATTAAAATTGTTAATAACCTTACCACTACTCCCTCATTTACTAAGTAAAAAATATTTAAACCTGCCAAGGCGACATCGAAATTTTACTTTGTCCAGGAAGATGTAAATTGTACCTGGAGCCAATAAAAATTGGATTTGTCTGGATGATATTAAAATATTTTTCAAGGTTATTAAGTGAAAAATTGACCTGACACAGGCAAGATATAAATTTTTATTTTACCTGAGAAGTTCACCTGGTAGATTTATAATGGGGTTCTAGATACACTTTATGTTGAACATATGGTCACAAAGATATAAGCCAAAATATATACACTTTTAAAGATGAAACTGTTGCAAGAAACAGTGTAATAACCCAGCCTAAATGCCAAAGTATAACTAACATTAACCATAAACTCCACAAGGTTAAAGTGCAAAGGTCAAGATTTTAGCAGTTCACACTATATCCATATTGTAGTCATATCATATGCATACATGAAGTCCTGGGTTCAAACCCACGGCAATTAGAGCCGAGCAATTAAATGTCAAAGTTTGCGACCAGTCAGCCTCTGAGTCGTACAAGAATGGGGTGGTATTCAAACCAAGGTCTTACCTTAGTACTCTTAAATCTAATAATTTTGTCGTAACTTTGGACAAATATCACTTATATCAATGTGTCTTAGTGCAAGTCACAAAAGGTCCTAGTTTATCTTTGATCGTAACTGTAAATACTGACTTCAGGTGGTCTTAAATATTTACGAATATACTTAAATATGGGCACCACGTGCATGGTTTGCTCCGAATCAAAAGTCTAAATGGTGAAAACTAACTTTAAAGTACTTGCCACACCTCTCCAAAATAGTTATTGTTATTTTTTAGTCGTTATAAAAATTTCAAATGCAAAACTTATTCCTTTCTAATCTAAATGTTAACAGTGGACAGATTTTATTGTGTATATCATCACATATGTTTGAAAATGTGTAAGCCATAAATTTGAAGTATACCTCAACATTATACAACACATACTCAGTGAAAAATATTTCCAAATATCCATATTGATCAAATGTATATATCCACTTTGAAAGCTTTAATATCCATTGTTTGAGTATTTCTCTATTTGTATTACTTAAACAGTTTACTTGTGATAATGTGTGTGGATATTAATAAGTTTTTGTGCATTAATCTTTAAAAATGGATTAGACTATTTCAGCAAAGAAATATTTGTCTTATTCGGGAAAGGAAGAGAAAGATAGAATAAAAATCACGGTCACAAGAGAAAATGGAAGGAGAAAACATCCATATGATTTGAAAGATAGCTCATATTTGTGGTCACAAATCTAAATGCCACACATTATTATATTTTTCTGGAAATTTAGGATCCTAACTATTTGAATGATTTCTGAAGTTTTGACATTCATGCCTTTGCGATATCTGGCAAAGTTAGCATAATTTTTACATTTTAATTGTAGAAAAATCAACACATTTTAGATTAGAGCAGCTTTACATAATCCTCAGGCCATTATTGGCTGTTGGACTTGTCGTAGTTGATAACAAAGGACTTACACACAAGCATTCAGAAGTGAATCACATTCGGAAGTATGTCCCAGATGAATATAAACTGTTTGAATGTTTCCTTAACTTTATGCAGTCTTCTACAGCCCTGTCAGATTAAGCATTAGGGAACTCAATCATTTAACTATGTTAACATTCCTAAAGAAATCTTCGGATTTTGTCAGTTTGTTGCCCTTTGGAGGAATTCGGGAAGCAATCAGATCTCAAGGTTTTGGGAACCCATTGGAACTCCTCGGGAATCAATGCAAAGGTATCAAGTTCTAATCACAACATGCCTGGCAAAAGCTAGAGTTTTTAACCACATCCAACCCCTCTCCATCCATGGATCATGACCAGTCCCAATTTTTCCAATAAGGGCAGGGTATACAATCTAATCGTCAATATGAAACAGCCATCTTAGCTATTTGAATTAATGTCAAATACTTTGACAAAACTGATTATACACTAAACATTTTATGATTATTTTAACATAAGTCCTATTCTTTTTTCGTTGTATACCACACCTTTGAGCAAAGTAATCTCTAAACATCCAGATGTCAAATTTCACTTTTATGCAGATGACACAGCTGTTTATTCACCTCAAACATGCAAAAATTGCCTTCGATCGGCTAGCAAAGTGCCTCGAAGATGTCAAACAATGGCTGTGTGCAAATAAACTAAAGCTGAATGCTGATAAGACCGACTTTATTATATTTGGCGCCAAGTCTCAACAAGAAAAGTTAAACCCATTCTTTCCAGTAAATATATTGGGTGAATCACTGATACCTTCAGATGCCATTAAGAATTTGGGTGTCTGGTTTGACTCAGACTTTTCCTTCACCAAACATGTTAAAAATGTATGTAAACTATGTTTCATTCAGATGAGGGATCTTAGACAAATTCGACAGTACTTGACTCGTGATGCTGCTCTTACGGCTGCAAACGCACTTGTGGGCAGTAGGCTTGACTACTGTAACTCCTTGTTTAGGGGTCTATCTGTTGCTAACCTACGCAAGCTACAATGCATTCAAAACAGTTTGGCCAGAATTGTTTGCAGAACCACATGTCTTTCTCACACCACTCCACTAAGAAAAGCCCTTCATTGGCTACCCATAAGGCACCGTTGCATCTTCAAGACTGCCTTGTTGGTATATAAATACCTACATACTAACTGTCCAAAATATTTCAGCCCATTTCTCAAAGTTAGACAATATGCCTATAATACTCGGTTGAGTCAATCTGATGGTATAATTCTACATGTTCCTCAATACCAACCATCTATTTACAAATCCACAAAGCAGTTTGGTCTAAGCTTTGCATATGATGCTCCCAAAATATGGAATGAACTCCCTGATGATGTACGATCTGCCACTTCTATTGCTTCCTTCAGAAAATAACTTAAGGCATACCTATTCTGCCAAGCTTATCCTCCTTAGTATTTTCCACCTCATATCGCGTTCTCCGTGATGTCAACCATAGCTATGGATAATGACAATGATTTTTGTAACTATGCTTATGATGTTGCGCCTTAGAGTCTGTCACTTAGGCAGAGATTAAGCGCTATAAAAGTTGAATTGGAATTTGGAATTAGGTTCAACCCTGATAGTGTTGGTCTGTCACTTAATGTCAAATATTTTTTCAAAGGGTCAAATTTTAAACTAGCTTCTGGCTTAAATTAAAGTGTTACTCATAAAGATGAGAAGCATCAACAGCACACATTAATAATAATATGTAAAACAACAATACCCCAGATAATTTGAAAACCTAATTTCCAACCATTGTTTGGAAATATTACAAATTGTGACCTATATAATGGTTGTATTTTATTTAGTTTACCTACTGGGGCGAATTATGTTACCCACAAGGTTTGTGTTTCCAAAGGGGAGATTGTGAGAGATGTGATAACCAACATAATTTCTTCATCCTTCTTTCACTGTGTTCAAATTATCGACTTTGCTCTGCTGATTGGAAGGTTATATTTTACAGTTTAACGAGCTTAAAGATCATCCTGTGTAACTGAGGAATATTGTGCCTTATGAAAAGAGCATTCAAAATCTGCTGTACTGCACCTACCTTCCTTGATTTTTAGTTAGTTGGGTATTATCAAAAATAGTGTTAGGAAATTACCCAACTGAGCGTGGCTTCATCCCTATAAAAAGTACAGCTGTGGCAAACAAAACTATTCTGCTTAATTACTTAGTTGTACTTGCTTTAAACTTATATATCATTTTTTGAATGAATAATGTAATGGCCAAAAGATGTGTAGATGTGTGTATTTAAATAAACTTAACTATCAATAAGTATAGTCAATTTAATGTAACAGTGTTTCATGCAAGAAATGCTTGCCATTGATTTAATTGTTACATTAGACAATGCTGTCATCACCTTTGAATAAACCGCAAGAAATATTTCCAATACATCATAAACTTCTCTGAATAGTGATACTTCTAAAGTGGTCTTGTGTATAGTTTCCATTGATTATTTTGGCTATGGAGACAGCTGCATGAACCGTTTCATACTGTGCAATTACATTATGTTTATTTGTTTCTGATGGCGAAAAACAAGTCAGGAAGAAAAATAAGAAAAAAAAAACAAAAATTAAAGGGCTTTTAGAATCATTCACTCTCCTTTCAAATGTGATATTAAAGTAGACATATATGCATGTCAGGTAGCACAAACTTACAGCACATTTGAGAGTACAACTGATTTGAATTTAAAGGGTTACAGAGACTTTCACCATCACGCAGATGATTTGTCATACCCCAGCAAACAGTTGGGGTTATTGACGTCCGTTCATAACAACTCTGAAATAGACTAAAGTGGAGTTTATCTGTATTTTCGTTTAAGAACTTTAAAATCAGATTTCATGACATTACAAAAACTTATAAGCTTAAAGATCTAAATTGATATTAGGACAGCTTTCAAGCATTTCTAAACATAGAAATGTTTGGACCCTTGACACAAGAACTCAGAGAAAAATAATATTTATGCCACTTCAAATTTCAAATATATAATCAGAATATAACAAAAAAGCATAAATAAAAGTCAATTTACTCTGAAAATATTGGATCCAAGTTTGAGGTTGGAGTTTCAACATGTGGGTTAAACCATTGAGGGATCATCACAGTCAACTGATGCCAAAGCTGGAGTGGTGGGGTCTAAGTACTGACCATATACAAAATGCAACATCTATTATCTCCTTCAGGAAAAAGCTCTGACAATGTACATAATGCAACAACATCTATTATCTCCTTCAGGAAAAATCTCAAAACTTACCTGTTTGTCAAAGCCGTTCTGTTATAGCTTTCTTGTCATCCCTATGTCTTTTCTGGTTTGCCCCCGCTATGTCAATGAAGCCACAACTATTCAATTTGTTTATCTGGGCCTTAGAGTCTGTCAGTTGATGGAGATTAAGCGCTATTAAAGTCCATATTAGATTGTAGTAGAGGCACATGAATATATAAATGAAAAGCGCCAAGCCACCTCTCTCAAACTCCACCCTATTATCATTTACTGACCCAACTTTAAAATAATAATATAAATTTTTTTTTCTCTCTCTCTCTTTGAAAGCTTAGCCCATTGTAAGTTCAAACGTCATACCAATAGTATTTAATTTCAAACCCCAAACTACTACTCTTTGACTGCAAACGCAAGAACAATGCCCTTTTAATTTCAGTTAGGCCTTTTTCATATTTTACACAACCATAATCATGTCTAGTGGGGGGGGGGGGGGGGGGGTAATATTTTTTCCAACTCAACTTATTAAATGTTTTGAAAGAATTGTTATAACTGTGGCCGCCTGGGTAACAACACTCATCTAGGAAGAGAGGCGACCTGGGTTCAATCCTAGGTACAGACAAATATATATACATATATAATGCCTGAGGGTATTACCCACAGTGGCAAATTAAAGACGCTCAGGATATTTAATAAGTGGTCATCCCTGAGCCTCTGTCTATCAGTTAAGGGAATGTCAAGTCACGAGAGGGCTGAGACTGTAGCTTGTGTATTCAAGCTCGGACAAATTGTGCTTCGAGTCCTGTACGACAAAGAGATGTTGTACAAAAAGAGTGAATAAAGTTGGAGAAGGAAGAGAACACTGGCTAATCTTCTGCTTGTGAGAGGTGACCAGTGTGCTCTTTTGGTGCATTGAGTTGAAACTGAGGATGTATTAGGCTGAGAAATATCTATGAATATTAACAAAGATTGTCTTTTGTTGATGTGACAGTTATGCAAAAAATTCATTCTCGTCCCATTTTGGAATATGTCTAAACTTTTCCAGTGAGCATTTATCTTCCATAGTCACATCTGATCTTTTTATTCTCAAAATGCTCACAATTTGTTTTTATTACAACTAAATCTTAGTATTGTTACAACTAATCGTGTATCCTCCTCTGTAAAAATACAGCAGAGTGGTCTTGTCCCAAAAGGAGATTAGTTTTCTACTCAAAAGTTATCAGGGCTTGGTATTGTGACTAATCTTTATGCAGCAGTTTGGGGCTTGTTGTTATACCCCTGTTCCACATATGCCAAGTGGCGTCCTGACCACCCCAAGTTTACAATTGGGACTACAATCTTCTCCAATCTCATCAGTCATATGACGTATCTTTTCACTCTTTGACACTCTTTTCAGGATTGCATCTGTTGCACAGGATTTTACAAATGTTTTAAAAACTTTGCAAGTGAGTTTCCAAGAGACGACTTGTGCTACTGTTCCACTTATGGCAAGTTATTACCCGCTGTTTCAAAATCGTTCCCAGACCACAAAGACATCAATGATTACTCTTCGCAGGTCATACAACTTGTTTAAAAGATAGGAACAAAACATGTAACCAACAAAAAATGACATTTTTCGCTTTTCCTCCAAGATTTGCTCCAATTTACAAATGGGCACTCTCTTACAATAACTCACCCTAAGTGGAACAGTATTATAGGAACAATCTTTTGAGTTGCTTGACTTATCTCAGGAGAGTCTGCATGCTTTGCCAGTTTTACCCCTTTTTCAAAAGGACAAGTCGGACCAGCTTCCCAACTTATAAATTCTCTGGCACTTGTGATCCATTGCAAAAAGTTGAATTGGAGTATAACTCATAATAATCTTTTTCTTGTCAAATTGTTACATTCCCTACTGGTTTATGTTTGATCTCTTCAATATGTATCAGATGATGGTAACTGTTTTTAGTATATTTTATGTTATACTGTATTAGTGTATTGTATATTAGAATAGAAAATATATTAAGTAGGTCATTCAAACCACATCCAAACAAACCAAAAATAAAAACCACAGAAATATCAGATATCATCATGTGATTCATGGAGAGGATACTTGCCTAAATGAGATGACAGATGTCACATGATGCAAGTTGTCACATGGTAAAATATAAATTTTATAAACTGATAATTTCACTTAGTCTGTCTGACAAGCGGATACTCATGTTTCTGACAAACTTAAAGTTGCATATATTACAGGCAGTTAAACATTGTTTTCAGTCTGTTAAATTCTTTGTCCTTGTCAGGCTGCAGCTCCCTTTTGGTCCCAATTTCCCAGATCCCAATTTTGGTCAAGTTTATTCCTCAGTTCCACTGTCACAAGTTTTCTTCCTCTTTGCCCTCTATATTTTGCTCTAATGAGCAAAAACATGGAGGATATGTGCCCAATCTTTTCTGTTGTGAAAATCGGGCGGGAGCCCACTCACAACAGTCATGGCTGTCAGTCTGTGTCTGTCTGAGCCTTTCAAACCTTCCGTAATAGCTTCCATTTGTACTTGTATATATGTCAATATGAGTCCAGCACCCGACATTATTAGATATTTTTATTCTAGCAGCCTCCTGTACCAAACACGAGAAGCTATGGCCTTGTACATACCGGTATATTTACCATCCTGGATCAATTGATTTTGCCACAAGCACAGTTCTTTGAACATTTGATTGAACCAGTTTTGCCCAGTTGTAGGATCCATCTTCATTATAGCAGTAACAAAGGGAGCTGGTTTATTTAAACGGAACTTGTTTTAAAGTTAAACAAGTGAACAACTGAGCAAAAAGGATCATTAATCCCTCAATTTTCGCTATCCTCTCCAATATTCCCCAGAAGGGTTCACTGTCCTCAAAACTTCCACAGGTTTGGTGTCTCTTTAATGCGGGGGTCGAGCTGGTCTCTGATTCTAATATGCTAATGTCCACATCTAAGGCTTCACCATCATGGTTTGGTGTGGATATCTTCGGGGTGGTGACCAGTCACGATTTTCCCTTGAAGCCTGACCTTGTGATGTCTGGCAGATGATATGCAACCTCATAGAATCAAAACTGCCCTGCACCAAAATCTGTTGTTCAATGACCTCTGGGCTGGCCTGGCCCAACGTGCCAGGGTGAGCCTCCAAAACTGTATCCTCTGTGTTGCAAACCAATGTGTCAGCTGCTCATTGTCTCAATTCATTTTTTGACATTTTTCGCTTTTCCTCCAAGATTTGCTCCAATTTACAAATGGGCACTCTCTTACAATAACTCACCCTAAGTGGAACAGTATTATAGGAACAATCTTTTGAGTTGCTTGACTTATCTCAGGAGAGTCTGCATGCTTTGCCAGTTTTACCCCTTTTTCAAAAGGACAAGTCGGACCAGCTTCCCAACTTATAAATTCTCTGGCACTTGTGATCCATTGCAAAAAGTTGAATTGGAGTATAACTCATAATAATCTTTTTCTTGTCAAATTGTTACATTCCCTACTGGTTTATGTTTGATCTCTTCAATATGTATCAGATGATGGTAACTGTTTTTAGTATATTTTATGTTATACTGTATTAGTGTATTGTATATTAGAATAGAAAATATATTAAGTAGGTCATTCAAACCACATCCAAACAAACCAAAAATAAAAACCACAGAAATATCAGATATCATCATGTGATTCATGGAGAGGATACTTGCCTAAATGAGATGACAGATGTCACATGATGCAAGTTGTCACATGGTAAAATACAAATTTTATAAACTGATAATTTCACTTAGTCTGTCTGACAAGCGGATACTCATGTTTCTGACAAACTTAAAGTTGCATATATTACAGGCAGTTAAACATTGTTTTCAGTCTGTTAAATTCTTTGTCCTTGTCAGGCTGCAGCTCCCTTTTGGTCCCAATTTCCCAGATCCCAATTTTGGTCAAGTTTATTCCTCAGTTCCACTGTCACAAGTTTTCTTCCTCTTTGCCCTCTATATTTTGCTCTAATGAGCAAAAACATGGAGGATATGTGCCCAATCTTTTCTGTTGTGAAAATCGGGCGGGAGCCCACTCACAACAGTCATGGCTGTCAGTCTGTGTCTGTCTGAGCCTTTCAAACCTTCCGTAATAGCTTCCATTTGTACTTGTATATATGTCAATATGAGTCCAGCACCCGACATTATTAGATATTTTTATTCTAGCAGCCTCCTGTACCAAACACGAGAAGCTATGGCCTTGTACATACCGGTATATTTACCATCCTGGATCAATTGATTTTGCCACAAGCACAGTTCTTTGAACATTTGATTGAACCAGTTTTGCCCAGTTGTAGGATCCATCTTCATTATAGCAGTAACAAAGGGAGCTGGTTTATTTAAACGGAACTTGTTTTAAAGTTAAACAAGTGAACAACTGAGCAAAAAGGATCATTAATCCCTCAATTTTCGCTATCCTCTCCAATATTCCCCAGAAGGGTTCACTGTCCTCAAAACTTCCACAGGTTTGGTGTCTCTTTAATGCGGGGGTCGAGCTGGTCTCTGATTCTAATATGCTAATGTCCACATCTAAGGCTTCACCATCATGGTTTGGTGTGGATATCTTCGGGGTGGTGACCAGTCACGATTTTCCCTTGAAGCCTGACCTTGTGATGTCTGGCAGATGATATGCAACCTCATAGAATCAAAACTGCCCTGCACCAAAATCTGTTGTTCAATGACCTCTGGGCTGGCCTGGCCCAACGTGCCAGGGTGAGCCTCCAAAACTGTATCCTCTGTGTTGCAAACCAATGTGTCAGCTGCTCATTGTCCCAATTCATTTTTTGACATTTTTCGCTTTTCCTCCAAGATTTGCTCCAATTTACAAATGGGCACTCTCTTACAATAACTCACCCTAAGTGGAACAGTATTATAGGAACAATCTTTTGAGTTGCTTGACTTATCTCAGGAGAGTCTGCATGCTTTGCCAGTTTTACCCCTTTTTCAAAAGGACAAGTCGGACCAGCTTCCCAACTTATAAATTCTCTGGCACTTGTGATCCATTGCAAAAAGTTGAATTGGAGTATAACTCATAATAATCTTTTTCTTGTCAAATTGTTACATTCCCTACTGGTTTATGTTTGATCTCTTCAATATGTATCAGATGATGGTAACTGTTTTTAGTATATTTTATGTTATACTGTATTAGTGTATTGTATATTAGAATAGAAAATATATTAAGTAGGTCATTCAAACCACATCCAAACAAACCAAAAATAAAAACCACAGAAATATCAGATATCATCATGTGATTCATGGAGAGGATACTTGCCTAAATGAGATGACAGATGTCACATGATGCAAGTTGTCACATGGTAAAATATAAATTTTATAAACTGATAATTTCACTTAGTCTGTCTGACAAGCGGATACTCATGTTTCTGACAAACTTAAAGTTGCATATATTACAGGCAGTTAAACATTGTTTTCAGTCTGTTAAATTCTTTGTCCTTGTCAGGCTGCAGCTCCCTTTTGGTCCCAATTTCCCAGATCCCAATTTTGGTCAAGTTTATTCCTCAGTTCCACTGTCACAAGTTTTCTTCCTCTTTGCCCTCTATATTTTGCTCTAATGAGCAAAAACATGGAGGATATGTGCCCAATCTTTTCTGTTGTGAAAATCGGGCGGGAGCCCACTCACAACAGTCATGGCTGTCAGTCTGTGTCTGTCTGAGCCTTTCAAACCTTCCGTAATAGCTTCCATTTGTACTTGTATATATGTCAATATGAGTCCAGCACCCGACATTATTAGATATTTTTATTCTAGCAGCCTCCTGTACCAAACACGAGAAGCTATGGCCTTGTACATACCGGTATATTTACCATCCTGGATCAATTGATTTTGCCACAAGCACAGTTCTTTGAACATTTGATTGAACCAGTTTTGCCCAGTTGTAGGATCCATCTTCATTATAGCAGTAACAAAGGGAGCTGGTTTATTTAAACGGAACTTGTTTTAAAGTTAAACAAGTGAACAACTGAGCAAAAAGGATCATTAATCCCTCAATTTTCGCTATCCTCTCCAATATTCCCCAGAAGGGTTCACTGTCCTCAAAACTTCCACAGGTTTGGTGTCTCTTTAATGCGGGGGTCGAGCTGGTCTCTGATTCTAATATGCTAATGTCCACATCTAAGGCTTCACCATCATGGTTTGGTGTGGATATCTTCGGGGTGGTGACCAGTCACGATTTTCCCTTGAAGCCTGACCTTGTGATGTCTGGCAGATGATATGCAACCTCATAGAATCAAAACTGCCCTGCACCAAAATCTGTTGTTCAATGACCTCTGGGCTGGCCTGGCCCAACGTGCCAGGGTGAGCCTCCAAAACTGTATCCTCTGTGTTGCAAACCAATGTGTCAGCTGCTCATTGTCCCAATTCATTTTTGTGCCCCCCCCCCCCCCCCCCCCCCCAAGTAGACCTCTTTCCTGACATTGTAATCAGATTACTTTTTCTTGAACAGTATGTCATAGTCCCCTAAAGTAGTCAAGCAAGTTTTGTTCTATGTTTGAGAGTGTTGCACACGTCTTGCACCTCTTAAGCTTCCTTGGTGTAGATGGTTTTCCAAATAGATGGAAAGCCACGCAAGGTACCTCACAAACCATCCCAGTCAGCAGCGTGTCAATCAGGAACAGTGGAAAGCCACTCTGACCAGTCCAGGGATGTGGTCCCATTTGATGTTTTCATGACACAGGGTAAACAAAGGTCACACTTGCTAACACCCCAGTGACTGGAGTGAACCTTGGACAGCTGGGGCGTCAGGTGGCATTTTATCAGATTGGGACAGATGCTAAACATGGTCAAAATGTTCACCCACACTGATTTTTTTGTGTACAGATGGCCCAAAACCCTGGATGATGCTGTATGTACGAAACCATACCAGATAGTCCATGGCCACCTAAAGGGATGGTCACAATCTATCTGGTCAGTGGAACAGCTGCTTAATACAAATAATTGATTGAGGTAATCATTGCATAGGATGTTATCTAACATCGAAAATCTGACCATCAAAAACATAAAGATATACCACATGGACAAAAAAACCTTTGAATATACACACATCTCTCTATAAGACACCTGTAGAATAGGTTATATTTATCTCTGTTGTAAACAATATATTAACAGTTTTTAAACCCAATTAACTGTAACTAAATATAGCTGCAAAGTCTTTGTTTAATGACAAGTGTTACTATAAATATATTTGCAATTACTTGTTAACTCTTTGCAATATTTTATTATGACATCAAGTGCATGCTCTTAAATGAATAAGAAAAAGGTTTAAAGGCAAACAACAACATAATGCACTGATACAGATTTATATGTCGGACTTTTAGTGTACATTCTAAAAAAACATAACACCATGGTCCAGTCACCGCTTTATCAACACTTTATTAAAAGAACCTGAGGCATTCAACCACAAACTAAAGTAATTGTTTCTTTATTCAGTTGCAAATGTTTCAAATACACCCATACATTCAAATCATGGGAGAATTGTACATATAAGTTGTATACAGTTCAGGCAGCTGAGCCTGTAACTATAAAAAGTCACTCCCAGACCCAGGTTAAACCTTGTTCACAAATCGAATGGCCAATGATTCTCTTGAGAATGGTTTCATCAACTTCATATCCTTTCACATTTTAGCTTTAAGATTTTTTAAGTTGCCCATATTATGGTTACTGATCATTTTAATTTTAACTGTTGCAATCATTTTTGCAACGTGGTTAAATTACTTAAGGTTTCATATAAGTGTAAATTGCTGGGTTTCCAAGCGTTTGTTGCCTAACAAGCTGCCAATTAGCTCTCTAACACATATTGGTTTACGTCAGAAAATATGAAAAAATTACCGCATAATTCTTACCTAATTGAGAAAAAAATAAGATATAAAGAAAGCCTCAGAAGGATCAGTTATTATCATGTGATTACGGGCGGTGATACTTGACTCGATGAGAAGATAGCTGTCACATGACAACAACTGTCACGTGATTAAATACAAGTTACAGTATCAATCACCTCACACATACAAGGAAACCTGAGTTTGCTAGTTTTATGGGCAGAGGAAACCAGCACATACAGTTGTTCAAGGTTCTAATTTTTCTCTTTTTCTGGTGAGATATGATCAGTAGTTTACAATGCATACATGTGCTGCAGTATGTTCAGCTTTCATTACCGCCAAGGAGGTATTATATTTTAGATGGGGATTAAGGGCGATTAAAGCACTATTAGAATTAGAATTATTCTCATGACCGTCTGCTTGTCTTAAGCATTACTGAAGTATTTTGCAGTAAGATTTGGACAGAAATTAGGGATTTCTTATATCCATGCTAATTCCCCGGTCACACTATATGCAGTATTACCAATCTTTACAGGTGGTTTTACTATGTCATCTTTCCATCTTTGTCATCTTTTCCGCAAGTAAAGCATGCTGATGCATTCTCTGCTTTCAAGTGAGTAGCCACACATACAGATGTTTACTGCTCAAAAAAATTCCTCCTATCATAGGCAATTTCAAGGTCCATGGGGTCACTGTAGTATGTCCTATCATTGCTGTAGTTCTTCTGCTACCTTACAACCACATTCAGTGTTATTTGTCTCTTTCTGCATGTCTAGTGACGTCATGGTTGTGGTAACTTTGGCATATCTTTACAGTACCTTTTCTGTCTCCAACTGTGACCATTGTCGTCTTGAATTCTATTCTCTTCTGTAGCAAAAATGCAGAGAAGGGTGTGTATCCAGGGGGGATAGTCAGAAAGTTGTGATTATATGCAATATTTGTTGTGGGTAGAGAAATTGTATTAATCAATACTGACTCAACTAACAAACTGGTACGCCTGGTCGTTCTGGCTTATACATAAGCTAGGCCCCTGATTTTCACAGGAAGTACAACATTTTGCCTTTTCCTGCCATCTATAGCCGCCAAAATGTTGCCTGTAGCGTCACTGGGATATTAATTCTTGTTACGCTTATTTTTTGGTTAAAAAAAGGAAATTTCAGAAAGAAGTTTTTATTTTAACCAGAAGACTATGTTCAAACATTAAACGTAACAAAATTATTATCGATTCTATATAAAATTTCATAATAACAAACCTACGGGATAAGCATTATAATTTGCTATTTCATAGTCTTCAAAATATTATAAAATAATTTTATGCTTATTACAGCCCAAGTATGCATCAGTGAGTTGTGTCTGTTGTTATTACAGTTTTTTTACCACAGATGGGAGGGCCAAGTGAAACTTGGCAAATATTGGTGCTTCCCAGGTCATTTGAAACTGCCTGACTTTAGAGATTTACTGTTTACCCATACCGAAGAGCTGTGACACTGATGTCGCTATATTTCTTCCTATTTTGGGCTGAAATGCACTACTGCCTTCAAATTGCTCTCTTCATACTTATACAAAAGATAAGTTCCACACTAAAGAATTTGGTGTCCCTTCTACACACACCCATTGAGTTATTGACAATAACATATGGCATATTTTTTATGATACATATTTGGCATATTTTTAAAATAAAGACAACTGTAAATTAATATGGCCTGCAAAAATCCTACTGATTTTCTAGACCATTCAGAAATGTACAATTATGTTAAAAACTCATTCCTGGTAACATTTATTTTAATCTGTCTGGATCCAAACAAGCATCTTCTAGATAAAACTACAACTTTCCAATTAACATCTTGCGTAATCAGTTGTTTCAGAGGTTTAGATTTGTCTTGTTGGACGTTTGATTCAGACTTCTCTTTTGGATGCATGTCCGGTTGACATAAAGATTCTTTGTCGAGTTGGGGGCCTATACCAGGATTGGGCCCTAATTATCTCATGACACTGCAGCCAGGTTAGCAAATGTTTTGGCTGGCATTCATCTTGACAGCTGAGATTCTGTTTCATTAAGACTTCCTGTGCGACATCTCAGTAGGTTGGAGTGTATGTAAACGTTTTGCCAGAATAGTTACTATAATAAGTAATAACTCCAAGTACACTCCGATTTTTTAAAAGCCTTCATTGGTTCTCAAGCAAAAATTGAGCCAAAAATTAGCTACGCTGAGCTGAAAAAAAAATGAATTAGGTTATAAAGAATTTTAACTAATTTTTTCAGCTTAGCATTTTAACTAGGTTTGACCTACCCACTAAGGTTGTTTAAATTATGTATTCAATATGGTAAAACTAGTTGATTTGATCCAAAAATCATCTTCCCAGTGTACCAGTTAAAACCAAACCTAAGGCGAGCAATTTTTCGTGTACAATTTTATCTGATTTTTGGCTCGGTGTGAGAATTCTTTATGAATACAGTCCCAGGACTGGCATAGTATATATGGTCTCAAATTACAACGCAGGCAATAAATACTTTGCAGCCCCAAAACTTTGGAACATTTTGCCTCGCAAGTTTCAGTTCCACCCGTATCCATGCCCAGTGCTTGCCAAGTGTATACATTGTTAATGACCCACGTTTGTCCAAGGATTTTTTCAGTTTTAGAACTGATTTTGTTTAATGCACTTTTATATATGTATCAAGAAAGTATTTGGCTTTTGCTGTAGGTTAAAATCATGATAAATTATTTCAAAAATTTTCTGTTTTAATGTCCACTATTTTTAACCATTTTATTCCCCAGGCAAACTTGAGCAAAAACAAGGCTGAAAGGGGTTTTTGGTCTACTAGAGCAAGCAGCAAAGCCATCAGAAACACAAGTAGTGAATCAAAATGGCCACCATCCCAGTACTAAGGTAGCCCATTGCCGCTTAACTTCAGACAGATACTCATCACGCTGTGCCACAATTCATGAAAGTCCGGAGACAAAAACAAAAAAAAATGAAAAATAGTGATTCCTAGAAAAATTAAATCAGATGAAATTTTTTTGTAAATACAACCCCAGATGTGTTGTGAGAACACAATCAAGGCTATGGGGCTTGAATTCCAGCCTCTTATCTTAAATGACAAATTTTGTAGTTACTTACTCCTGCCAGTTGGTTTTTCTCCAAACCTTAATTATCCGTTGTGACATGACAAATTACAATGTGTTGCAAGTGACGATGAACCGCATTTAAATCAAACCATCTGTCATTTGTCCAGCTAAAAAAATGAAAAGATCCTGATGAAAATCAACAGAATCTGTTGAAAAGGTTGGCGGATGTGAAAACACCAGAGGGTTTAAGTTTATTTCATTATGGAGATACCTCCACTGTGATCGATTTGCGATCCCAAATATTTTCCATTTGGGAACTTAATATTTTCATCAGTAGCCTCAGTGGACAGCTCATTTTGATTGCTTATCCATACCTTGGCTCACGCCTCAGTAGATGACAGCTACGGCAACCTCAACACCCCCATCCCCTCCTGCCAGAGACAATCGCAAGGCTAGATGACCAAGGTGACGATGAGCGGTAGATGACACCAGGAAAGAGTCTGTCAAGCACCTAGCAGCCAAGATTCAGATTTTAATTGAAAAATTATAACGCCCACTTTTAGGGCTGCCAAATTTTTCAAAAGCAATAAATCAGCTGAATAGCTAAAATAAAATAAAAATTAAAATAATCCTCCAAAGTTAAAAATATTCAAAAAACTTCCACAAATTTCCAGCACACATTCAGAAAGCCCAAATCATAAAAACATGTCCTAAAAACAGCCCCTATACCCCCAAAATGTTTCAAAGTTATAAGGTCCTCAGGGTTCATATCTTTGCGAATCTCTGTCATACAAACTTGCAAATTTAATAAGTAAATTAAAATTTTATAAGTTAATACCATATATACATTATGTACATATCTAACATTTTATAATATGTACATATTTACATATATACAATATCTCCTCACTTCTGAGCCTGGTGGTGCACCTGCTGGGCAGCCACTACAGGTCCCAGGTGGAAAAGGTCTGAGTCAGCCCAGGCAACATCCTTCAAATAGAATTGGGTGAAGGTGTTGTGAGATTTCCAGTGTCAGGCTGACAAGATCTGATCTAAGGAGATCCCTGATTGGAAAGCCTTAGAGGCAGCAAAGGCCCTAACATCATGGGCTTTAACCTGATGTAAGGTGAGGGCCTCCTGGTCAGAGAGCTCATAGCACAGAATCACAGTCTGTTTGATCCATGAGGAGATGGTGGCAGGTGAGATGTCTTTGTCAAAACCCTTCTTGAAGGAGACAAAAGACTAACTCCTTATTCTGCCTGAGATCTGCAGTCCTGTCCAAGTAGTAGCGCAGGGCTCTAACTGGACATAGGGACCTGTCACCCTTGAGTGACCTATCCAGAGATGGTGCCAGGGCTGGAATGACCACTGGAGCCACACTATCTGGACCTTCCTTAGCCAGCTGGTTCTTGGATAGGAAGTTGGGTGAGGGGTACAAAGACATCTTAGACCAGTCTGACTGGTGTCTGATGTTCTTATGTAACCAAGCATGGATCTCACTCCTGCGTTTACCTGAACCTAAGGCCAGCAAGAAAACAGTCTTGAAAGTTAGATGTTTCAAGGAGGCCTCTTTTAGGGGTTCAAAGGGAGCCTTTGTGAGCTGGTGTCGAACCAGGGAGAGGTTCCAGAAGGGGATGCCCCTCCTGCCCTTAGGTCTGTCTCTATGGAAACTATCCAGGAGACGAGTGAGATTCTCATCTTTGCTGACATTAATGGTGGAATTGCCCAGTTTGTCAGCAATGGTTGATCTGTAGCCATCAATAGTGCCTGGTTGTAACTTCTTGTCCTGAAACAAGTGCAGGAGGAAGTCAGCAATGGCTTTCAGAGGTGGTGCCCTGAAGTCCATCTGATTACTGAGGCACCACTTTGTAAAAATGGTCCACTTTGCCTCATAGACAGATCTGGTTGATCCTCTTTGAGGAGCCTCAATTCGTGCTGCCACTGCCTCAGAGAAGCCTTGCTCCTTGATTGCTGAGGCTCTAGGAGCCAGGCATGCAGGTTCAGATTCGACAGGTTCCTGTGAAGGACTGGTTGAATGGCTGAGACACTAGGTTGGGTATACTGGGCAGACACAGTGGGATCTGGCTTGACATTGCTACCAGGTCCCAAAACCAGGGCATGTTGGGCCACCCTGGAGCAATCAGAATTATTCTGTTGCAGGGGTAGTCCTGGAGCTTCTCCACCACTTTGCCCAAGATGGCTGCTGGTGGGAAGGCGTATGGGTCCAGGTCCTCCCAGGAGAGGCTGAGTGCATCCACTGCCCAAGCCTGGGGGTCTGGTACCGGTGATACAAACTGTGGCAGTTTGTTGTTGAACCTGGTGGCAAACAGGTCCACTTGTGGCTGGTGCCACCTTGAGCATACAGCTTGGAACACTTCTGGATGAAGTGACCACTCTGTTTGAATGGTCTGTCCAAGCCTGGATAGCTTGTCTGCTATCACGTTCAGCCGGACGGGGATGTGACGTGCCCTGAGAGTTACTTGCTGCCTGGTACACCAGTATTCTCCACAGTAGGGCACACAGGGAGCCCGATTTCATCCCCCCCTCTTTGTTGATAATAGGCAACCACTGTTGTGTTGTCTGTAGCTATCAACACTGTCTTGTTAAAGACGAGGGTTCGAAACTCCTAGCTAGAAATAATGGTTTCAGCTCCAAATCGTTTATGTGCAACTTGCTCTCTGGTAGGGACCAAGTTCCCCTTGCAGTGTGCTCGTCTAAGTGAGCGCCCCACCCTTCTTTTGATGCGTCTGTAAATATTTGCAGAGCATGTTTTAGAGAGTGTAATGGTTGACCTAGTAGCACATTGCCTTCCTCCAGCCACCACCTTAGATGAGGGTGGAGGGATTTGGGAACAGGGATAACCTTTTCTAGTGATTCTGGGACCCTCCAGTTGTTTTTCAAGTGCCACTGTATGGGTCTCATGTGTAGTCGCCCTAAGTGGACTTGTTTTTCTGTTGCTGTGAGTAGACCTATGAGGGACATGAATTTTCGGACCGGGCACACCGAATCCGACAGTATTGATCTGATCTTGTCTGTCAAGGCCTGCCAATGTTTCTCTGTTGGTCTGACCCTGCCCTCCTTCAAGTCGAACTGGTAACCTACGAAGTTGAAGACCTGCTGTGGGACCAGTTCTGACTTTTTCCTGTTCACCAGCCACCCTAGTTGCTGGCACAGTGTGACTAGGGTTTGAGTATGCTGGAGACAGGTGTCGTGGGTAGAGGCTCTCACCAGCCAGTCGTCTAGGTACTGGTGGATCCTTATACCCTTCTGAAGTGCCATGAGTTTGACCTCTTTGGCCACCACTGTGAACTCCATGGGGGCTGTGGACAGGCCAAAGGGAAGGGCTTTGAACTGGTAGGACCGACCCTGGAGGTGAAAACGCATGTACTTCCTGGACTGACTGTGAACTGGTATGTGGAAGTATGCGTCTTTGAAATCTATTGATGTGACCCACTCCCCTGCCTATAGGGAGGTTCTTATTGTCTCTGGGGTCTCCATCTTGAACGACCCTGTGTTTAAAAAGGTGTTCAAGGTGCTCAGGTCTAGGATCGGTCTCCACCGGTTGTTGGGTTTGGGTACCAAAAATAACCGGTTGTAAAACCCCAGTGAGTTTTGATTTTCCACCAGTTCGACTGCATTTTTGTTTATCAGCTAATACAGTGCCTCTAAAAGGAAGGACTGTTTGGTTGGATTGTGGTAGTTGCTTATTACAGTCAGTGACCTTGTCAAGTGGGGTCTGAACCGGAAGGGGAGCGTGTAACCCTCCCTCAGTGTGTTTACCACTTTTGGACTTGAACCCAGGGTTTCCCATTTTTCCCAACACTGCTGTAACCTGGCCCCTACAGGAGGATCTATAACAGCATGTTGGGCATTGGTGACAAGATTTACAGAACACAAGTGACCTACACAGGAAACATCTTTCACATATTTTATTTCTGTGTAAATTTGACATGCATTGGGATTTACGCCTTTCCTTTGTGGCAACCCGGTGACAATATGAGCATTTGCAACACAAGAGTCTACATTCAAATTTAAAGTCACTTTGCTGCTCCCTGCTTATCACTGGTCCTGGGTCCAAGTCTCCCTGACCAGTAACACATACAGAATTCATCTGACCGGTCACAGAATTTACACAGTAATTGTCATTTATGAGAATTGGAACCCTTAGCCGGCTTCTGGGAGAACGTGGAGGCTTTGCCACGACCTCTCCTAGCTTGTTGCTTGTCTTTGATCTGTTTCCAAGCAGGGACGTTCTTCTTGTCGGTGTGATGGCTAGTAGACTTGTCACTTGATGCATATGGATGGAAGCGACCTTGATGTCGGTGTTAAGTACCGGACAAACGCCTCTCATCACTCTTACTGATTTCCTCTTCAGCTTTTGCAATGAGCTGGTCCGGGAATAAAGCATTCAGATGAACTGGAGATGTTCTCAAGGCGTGCACAGTGTCTTGCTTCACCCCAGCATGTAGATAGTCCAGGTAATTATCCCTGCCAGCAAGGGTGAAGTTGGCCATGTTGATAAAAACTGCTTCTGAAAGGTCTTGCATAGTCCTGGCCATTGCTTGAGATACTGACCGGTTGAAAGTGGTAAAATACTCCAGTTCACTAACAGCTTGCTTCACCTTCTCAGATGACTTCCCCTTACTGTCCAGACGCAGGGTTTTTAACTGAGAGTTCATAGACTCTTGAACCCTGGTCAAACACCTTGACAAACCAGCAGCCTGGTTACACATTATTGTCTGTTCACGTGCTGCCCTCTCCCAGCGTCTGAGGAGATCCTGACTGAAGGCTCGAGAGGGTGGAGCAGAAGGCAAATTTCTTCTTGCAACCCAGCTGAAAGAGTGGTTGAGTTTAGCAGGATCCGGTGACCAGGTATGAACTGTTGAACTCTCACTGTCGTTTTCAGCATGCATCCCATACCATCTAGAAGGTCTAGGGGTTTTGATGAACTGATCTCTGAGGAGGCCGGTGTTGTCAGTGTTCCTAGTGGGGTAGCCTTCCTTGATTGTGAGGTTAAGACTGGACATCTTCCTGCACAACCAGTCGTCCACAGGAAGTTTCACACTGACTTTACCGGTTGGCTGGACACGTGTACCGGCAAAGGGGTTGTCATCTGCAGTAGAGGACACAGTTTCGAACTCAGGAACCCTGTGCCAGTTCATGAAACTTCTCATACCTCTCATGGTTTCCCTGTAGTTAGCCTCCTCAGTGGGTTCAGTCTCAGGGCCATCTCTGGAGGCATCCTTGTCTGCTGACCGGTCCCGGTGGATGTCACAATCCAGGGAACTGGTTTCGCTGAACTGGTCAGCTTCACTGTCAGAGGCTGCACTCAGATCTACTTCACCGGTGTGCTGAACCTCTGGGAATGAACCGGGGGCCTGAACAGGCTGGGTTGCTATCCCTGCACCGGGAGCCCCAAGGGGCTGGGTGGCAGTCTGCATCTCCTCTACAGCAATACTGGTGGCCTGGTCAAGGCAGGGACCGGATCTGTCTACTGGCAGACTGTTCTCCACAGGTAGATTGCTGGTGGTGGCACCAGGGTCAAAAAATGGCTTCTGAGTGGGAGTCACATCTGAAGCTGGCTTCACAACCGGTTCAACCAGCACTGTGAAGGTCTTGGCTAATAACATCGCCTCAAGTCTGGAAAACCTCTCTGCCCACTTATCATCAAGTTGTTTAAGATCTTCAGTTGAAGGTCTACTGCTTGAAGATTTCTTCTTGCTGGCAGACGGCTTGGGAGACTCACTACGTTTCGTCTTCTTGGTAGGGGTCGACTGCACACCCTTCACCTTTTCCACTTTACCCAGTACGCCAACGTGTGCTGGGTCCACAAGAGTGGGGGTGGATGAAGTCATAGAATTGGAGGTCGTCTTCTTCTCTTTTCTGTCCCTGTAGGTTGGTGTAGTCAACTGAAGGGTCTGCTCAGGGGTAAACCCTTTACAGATTACACATTCCTTCTTCAGGACGCAGGGGTCATCGCCTAGCCCTTTGTACCTACACCGTGCACACTTGGAGAGGGAATCAAACCCAGCCACAGCGTGTCCGCATGAACCTCTTCTCTGTCCTGGTGATGACATAGTTGTAGATAATACTTCTAAACTACTTCAGAGATGAAATAAAGCGGTTGAGTTCGGTATAAACCAAAAATTCCTTGTCGTTGAAAACACGTCTTCACTCTCCACACGCCAAATGAAAAAGATGCTATGATGTCACGTTGTCTAGACAGGAAGAGGAAGTACGATGCGCCACCTGGCGAATGCGCTCTCCTGACCGGTCCTGCCGGTATTATATACAGGATGTCTTTTTCTGGCGTTTGGCGGGACCGGTCGCGCCAACCGGTAAAGCAATTGTCCATTGGATAGGATGTATTAACGCAATAAAATGCAAATTTAATAAGTAAATTAAACTTTTATAAGTTTATACCTTACCTAATAGACAATTAGCTATACCAGTCAGTACTGACAAGTTGAGAAGTGCATTCGCCAGGTAGCAGACCCTACTTCATTCCTGTCTAGACAACGTGACACAATAGCATCTTTTTCAATGCCTAGATAAACAGCTAGTAAGCTGCGAGCGGGGTTATTTTGAGGGCCTCTTTTAAATGTTCAATTTTATTGCGTTAATATAACTTACATTATGGACATTTAGCTAAAATAACTACCACTTGCAAGGTGGGTAGCTTACCAGGAACTTAAGACTAGGCATTAGTAGCCTTCGAGGCACATCAGCTACATTGTTTGCCAGTGAACAGGTTACCGGATCCAATTGACCTTGCTCCCCCTCTTTCTGAACAGACCTCTGAGGTGGGGAAAGAGAGAGGGAGTTCAGTCCCTAGAGAGGCTCTCTTTGGAAGGAAGAGGTGACATGTTGGTCTTGAGCAGACCAGTGTGACCTTGAAGACTCTTGGGTAAGGTGGCAGGATGTTTACTCATGCATGGGCTAGTGGTGGATCTGCTGGGCAGCCACCAGTGGACCCAGATGAAAGAGCTCTGCATCAGCTCAGGCCACATCTTTCTCAGCTCACCCTATGCTCAGCTCACAGCATAGGATCACAGTCAACTTGATCCATGATGAGATAGTAGAAGGAGGTATGTCTTTTTCCTTTCTTAAAGGAGACAAGGATCAGTTCTTTATTCTGCCTGAGGTCCAAGGTCCTGTCCAGATAGTAGTGTAGGGCTCTAAATGGGCGTAATGACATAATCGGCCATGAGTAATTTTCCAGAGTTGGGGCCAGGGCTGGAAATAACCACTGGGGCCACATTGCCTGGACCCTCTTTGCTTTGCTCTTTGGAAAAGTCTTCCTGGTGTCTGATATTTTTCTTGAGCCAAACATGAAGCTTACTTCTGCGTTTGCCAGAAAAAAAGAGCTAAGAGGAAGATAGTCTTGAAGGTCTAATTCTTCAAGAAGGTCTCTTTAAAGGGTTCAAAGGAGTCATTTTTATTTGGTTTAAGACCAATGAAAGGTTCTAATAGGGAATGCCTCTGCAATCCTTAGGTCTGTCCCTATGGAAAGAGAGATTTACGTCCTGGCTGACAATAATGGGCAAATTACCCACTTTGTCGGCTATCTGTAGCCATCTCTATAGTGCTTGGCTGTAACTTCCTGCCCTGGAACAGATAAAGGAGAAAGTCAGCTATGGATTTGATATGTGGTGCCTGAAGTCCACCTGATTACTGTAAGACCCCTTTGCCTCATAGACTGATCTGGTTGAGACTGTTTAAGGAGCCTCAATTCATGCTGCCACTGCCTCAGAGAAGCCTTGTTACTTGATCGCTGAGGCTCTATGAGAAAGGCATGGAGATTTAGGCTCGATTCAATGGCCGAGTCAGTACATTGGGCAAGTTGGGCAGGCATAAAGTGATCTGGCTGGATATGGCCACCAGATTCCAGAACATGTTGGGCTACCTTGGAGCAATCAGAACGATTCTTCTGCAAGGGATGTCCTTTTAGTTTTGCCACCATTTTGTCCAGCATGGCTACTTGTGGTAAGTCCGACTGTTATTTTAAACAGAGGTCTTGGAACTCTTTTAGAGCAACGAAAACTGTTATCAGTTCCAGGTAGTTTATATCCAACTTGTTGTTCAGACATGGACCAGGTCCTTCTTGCCCTGTGATCGCCTAATGCCCCTGTTCCACCAAAGGACTAAGCCCCGATCCTGTCTGCGACCCTTAATCGTGGACAGTCGGTGAAGAAAAAGGTAAAATGGGCAGGAATACTGAATCGGTATCAAAGCCTGGGATTAAATTCAGATCGACCTTAGGAAGCCTGCGGAGGCCCCAGGTGGCCCCAGACAGTCCCCGTCTGTTCTGGGACTAAGAACCAACTAAGCCATTTTTCTGGTCGGTTTGACCCACAATCTTGTCGTACACATACCGACTGGGTCCCAGGACGCCTCAGGACTCCTGGGACTAAGCCCTGTCTAACCCCTGATTAAGTCCTGGCTTCCTCAGGCGTCCTGAGGCCTCCTCAGTGTTCCTCAGACCATGATGGCCGATTCTTGTTTTGCAAAATAACTGGATTTTCTGGGCATATATATATATATATATATATAAATTCAGGGAAGTAATTATCATTACTTGTCTAGGAACACAGCAGGATGCCAGCTTTCAATGGAAGACATCTTCAGCAACAAATTACGTTTTTTTTTTTTTATTCAGGTACATATACTGATGTATTTGCTATTTCTACGTCGACCACAGCAACCACCACAAGCAGCACCACCACCACCACCACCACCAGCCATACAGAGACCTAGAAGAAGGCCATGGCTACTACAGATAGAGGAGAGGGGGCCTACCACAACATTATGGCTGAACTGTATGCCACAGACATTCCAGGATTCACCAATTTCGTGAGGATGACCCCTGAATTCTTTGAAATGATAAAGACCAGACTGGAACCATGTCTAGCCAGGCAGGCCGCGAACTACAGAGCTCCAATCAGTGTTGGGGAAAAGTTAGCCCTCACCATCAGATATCTGGCCACTGGAGAGTCATACACATCATTATCCTGTCAGTTCAGGGTTGGCAGATCCACCATTTCCAAGTTTCTATCAGAGGTCTGCAGGGCCATCCAGGATGAGTTCACCAGAGAGTACCTCAGATGTCCTATTACTCCAGATGAGTGGAAAGAACTGGAAACAGAATTCAGGATCAGGTGGAATGTTCCACATGCCCTGGGAGCCCTTGATGGCAAGCATGTGACCCTGAAGAACTCTGGAGCCCTGTACCACAACTATAAGGGATTCTTTTCAATAGTAATGTTGGCCTTGGTTGATGGACAGTACAAGTTCAGATGTCCTATTACTCCAGATGGGTGGAAAGAACTGGAAACAGAATTCAGGATCATGTGGAATGTTCCACATGCCCTGGGAGCCCTTGATGGCAAGCATGTGGCCCTGAAGAACCCTGGAGCCCTGTACCACAACTATAAGGGATTCTTTTCAATAGTAATGTTGGTCTTGGTTGACGGACAGTACAAGTTCAGATGGGTGGATGTGGGTACAGCTGGATCTTGCTCAGATGCCCAGATATTTAATACCTGTCACCTGAAGAGGAAGATTAATGATGGCAGCATAGGCTTCCCTGGCCCAGCACCTATAACCCAGGGTGGTCGAGATGTCCCCTACTTCATCCTGGTAGATGATGCATTTGCCCTGAAGACCTGGCTGATGAAACCCTATGGCAGAAGGATGTTAACCAGAGAGGAAAGGATTGCCAACTACAGAATATCAAGGGGCAGGAGAGTTGGCATCCTAGTCTCAAGATTTAGAGTCATGATGACCACTATTGAACTACCCCCAGAAACAGTCAGGGAGTGGTCATGACCTGTGTGGTTCTGCACAACATACTTAGAAGTCAGTATCAAGGTCAACATGGTGGTCAACAACCTGGTAGTGATGAAACATAATTCACCCAACCAACAAACAAACCCAATGCAAAACATAATTCAACCAGCCAACAGACAAACCCAATGCAAACATAATTCACTCAACCAACAAACAGACAAACCCAATGCAAAACATAATTCCCAAAAATAACATACAAACGCAATGCCAAACGTAAGTCACCCAAACAACAGACAAACAGACAAACCCAATGGCCAACATAATTCCCAGAAATAACACACAAACTCAATGCCCAACATAATTCCCACACAAAAAAAAACAGACAGATAAACCCCATGCCAAACATAACTTGGTAATTGGAATAAATATTGCATATATTTGGAAATCGACACCCTAGTTTCACATTTGGTTCTTATTCTGGAGAAATAACTGAAACTGAAAGTTTTTTCCTTTATTGCAAATCTCAAAATTAAATTTTTTTATTCCACTTCAGGGAAATTTACAAAATATAACCACCCAAGTGGTTCTCTTTACAGTATGGTTTATCTGTTTGTTGTTGGGAGTTATGTTTGCAAATTCGTTTGTCAGTTTGTTGGTTGGAGGTTATGTTTGCTATTGGGTTTGTCTGTTTGTGGCCAATTTTTTTTCTCTAGGGATGGTGTCAGTGTTGGACTGTTTCATTAATAGATTTAAAGCAATCCCATAGATTTTAAACTACAAATGGAGCAGATTATTTATTTATCTATTTTTTTCTATGTGGCCTTATGTTATGTGTATTACCATGGGTTATTTGTTTCATGCTTGGGGTGGTGTGGGTGTTGGGCCTTTTTTGTTGTTGTTGTTTTGTGATAAGTATTTGTACTGAACTGTTATGTTTTGGGAGGGGAATTTCAACAACTTGCAGCTAAATAATTGTTTTTGGAAGATTTGGGCGGCCCTGAAAAGGACCTATGGGGGGTACGAGACCCACCCGGACTGGCTGGCTACTGAGGAGGCTGCTGCTGATGAGGCGGTGCTGTGGTGGTGATGGTGTAGAGCTGCTGCTGCTGCTGAGGCTGCTCAGTGATCTGTGTTGTTAGATATGGTAGCTGGCTTAGTATTCCACTTAAGTTGTGTCTGCTGCCCTCGTCCTGTAATGTCAGCACTGATGGAGGGTTTCCAAAGCCAATGGGGCTGGTTGTATAGTAGACATAACTGCTGGAAATGCTGCCTGGTCGCTACAAGCATATTTTGAACAACAGTGTAGAACCTGGTGACAGCTTGGACAGAAAACAACTGATCTACACAGGAAACACCTTCCACATATTTTGTTTTACAATGGGACTTGTCTTTTTTGTGGCTGCCCAGCAACAAAAGGTACATGATTCAAAGCAAAAAATTTACATTTAAAGTCTACCAATTCTCCACAAATGTCTCCGTCCTTCCGGCCATTTCTACCAAATCCCACTGGGGTACACAGTATTTGTCATTCATAAGAACTTTGTCCCTTGGTGGTGGTTGGGAGTAGTTGGAGACTTTTCATTATCCTCGTCTGTGCAGACCACAAAAGCTCAGTATTTTCCAATCTGGTGGACCAGAGACTGATACTGGTCAGACTTTTTCTGTGAGCTGCCCGAGTAGTACTTTATGGTGGGCAATTTCCTCCTATGCCTTGGAGATAACAATGTCTGGGAGCAGAGAGGTCATATGAAGTAATGCCTCAAAAAATCCAGGCAACTGTCACATCTGAGCAGAGTGACTTTCGCCATGTTAATGAAAACAAAGTCTGACAGGTCCAACATAGTCCTAAGCCAAAGCATATGTGATATTCTGGTAGAATGTCATTAAGTAGGCTACCTTATCAGCTGTCTCCTGTGTTTTAGTGGCCGACTTGCCCTTTGTTTTCTATCTTGAAGGTTAGTGGCCATATTCTCCTGCACTTTAGTTAAACAGCAACTAAAGCCGACTGCCTGGTTGCAGATAAAGGTCGAGTGTCTGGCTGACCTCTCCCATTTCCTTAATGTTTACTGTGCAATGGGCCAGTCATCTTGTAGCCAGGGAAGGTCAAGCAATTCTGTTGAAGACACTATTGAATTTTACTGGTTCATTATGCCAGTAAGTCACTTTGGACCAGGAAAAGTCTTTTTTGAGTGGAGATCATACTACCTCTGAGTGTGAGGAACCAATACAAACTGGTCCTTTGCCAGTCCACAGGTATCAGTACTGTGAGTAGGATACCCATTCTGTGAGTGTCATGTCTTTCCAATTTCCAGCAGAGCCAGTCATCTGAAGGCAGTTTTACAGAGATTTTGCCAGTTAATTGTCCTCTGGGAACGGCAAAAGGGTTATCATCTTGTGAGGAGGCTGAGCTTTCAAACTCTGGTACCTGGAAGCAACCCATAAAGGATCGGACTCCTCTGATGGTTTCCCAGTAGTTTTCTCTTCAGATATTTGTTGATCAGAGTCATGTTTCCCGGTCAGACACTCACCCTCTTCCTCAAGAGGATGGACAGGGGAAGTGCGGTAGGCTTCTAACTCAGAATCTGGACACTGAGGTCTGAGAGTCACCACCAGCAGTTGAAGCAGTACGCAGGCACTTGTTGGTACCGGTCACAGGCTGGAGTACTTTTATGTCACTAGAGCCATTTACAGAGTGTTGATGAAGAGAACATTAGCTGATGTAGTTGGTTTCTGACTGGTACTGGCAGGGGCCTGACTGGTAATAAATTGGCACACCAGTCTGGTAGGTTGAGCCAATGGCATCTCACCCGAATCGGTAACTGGCCGACTTGAGGTCTGACTGCCCGGTCTGGCAGGCTGAATGAATGGCCAATCTAAAGTAAGTCCACCAACCGGTGACTGCCTCATAGGCGATACTGGGATTGAGATCTGTTAAAAAGAAGGCTGACCGGCAGTAGGTGGAAAAGTCTTAGCTTCAAGTCTGAAGAACCTATCCAACCATTTCTCGTCCAGTGAGTCGATATCCTCAGCAACAGAAGAGCTGGACAACATAGAATACTTCTCTCTTTTTGGATTCATTTGGGTAGCTTCTTTCTTGTCTGTAGCCACTCTGATCAGAAAGACTGGAACTGACCTTCCAAGGGTCTGAACAGATCCTGGATCTACAAATGTATTGGATTAGTGGTGTTCTTTTCCTTTTCTTTCACTGTTTTATAAGTGGGGGTGGCCAGCAGAAACTTTTAATCAGAAGTCAGTTAAAGAGTTCAAAGTCTTTCTTCAACAAAGATCAGTGCCAACACCCCTATCACAACATCTCGCGCATTAACATGTAGGTGAAACCCAACCATGATGTGCCCACAACTCCCACATTTCTGTCCTGGAGAGGCCATGATATATACAATCACTTGATACAAAGTATTTGAAGAAATGTTTTACAAAGTTTCCATCAAATTTTGAGGAGCTTTGGAATGCATATGCACAAAATGAAAAAGATGCTATGATGTCACGTTGTCTGGACAGGAAGAAAGTAGGAAATTCCAAAAAAATGAATTAACATACATCTACCTTATATGGTATGTGGAAACATAAATATGGGCAATAAAAAACAACTATTATCAAATGCTTGATCTTCCAGTTTGTGCCAAGATATGGCTTGTGCCATGTTACAACGCCAAGTGGTACACTCCTCTGTGTATGTTCGGAGAAAATAACAAGAGGAGAGTGTCCGTGAACGGGCACTGTGTCAGCTGACTGAGTGTTTTTGATTTGTGAAGGTGATTAGAGGACAGAATAATTATCAGGAAAAGGGCTGTACAGAAATACAGTAAATGGTAACTGAACAGCAAGTTCGAAAGAAATTCCGAAGCTGACAGAAGGATAAAAAAGTTGTGCCCTGTAAATGGTATTATGAAGGAAAATAACAAGGTAATTGTTTAAGTGTAAAAAATAGGTTAAAACATATTTAAAGAAATACTACAAATGCAATATCCTCGTTCGACCTTGAAGAAGGGGTCCAAGGTCAAATCTAACCACACAAATACATTTCCAGCCCATGATTTCCTATGGTTTACCATTCCAAACCTCTAGGACCAATTATAAACTAGATTGGGCCAACTCGGCGCCAACATATCCCCAGACAGGTCATCAATCACGCCACAGGTTTTGATCGGGAATTTTTTAAAACATAATTACCCATTATTATATGAACTTCAGCACATCAATCTACTCTGTTTATATCTCCCCAAGGAAGATGGTGTATCCCCAGACGCCGAATACATAACTCAAATTATATTTTCAATCTTCCTGCAATGATAACTCTAAACCTATTTTCAAAGTATTTAAATGATTGATGATTGAATGTCCATTCTAAAATAATAATCCCAAAAGAGCATATCTGTTTCTATATTTGTTGACAAATAAAATATTATTTTTAACTCAACTCATCATATTTTTCAATCTTCCTTCAAAGTATTTAAATGATTGATGATTCAATGTCCATTCTAAAATTCATAATCCCAAAAGCGCATATCTGTTTCTATATTTGTTCACAAATAAAATATTATTTAAAAAAAAATTATTTATATTATTATTTTATTATATTATTTTTAGAATTTGCAAATTGTTTTCAGTTATTCATTTCCTCTATACCTATATATGTGGTCCATATATATGCAACCTAAATATGTGACACAATCTCAGTTCTGACTCCCCTTTGTGTTATATGTAATGAAGCCCACCACCTCCCACCCCCACCCCTCTCCCCTTCTCCACACCTCTCTCACTATTACACAAGATCTGCAACCCCATTGAGTTCTTTGTTTCTCATCTGATATCATTAAATACCTTTGTTTATTTAGTGTCACTCAATATAGCTGGAGGTCCCAGAGGTGGGTGGGGGGAATCCGGGTGGGGGATGTGGGTTGAGCATAAATGGTAAACAAACAATCTATATAAAAGGGGTACTCAAATACAAAAAGAATTGAGAATTTTAAGTATGTGATTATCAACTGAAATGAGTTCATAACTGTAGGAGCTGTGCCAAAATTAACTGAGGCAAGTTGAATAAAACTGGGCTAGTTGAGGGTTAAAAATCCCCTAGTTTTACTACATAAGGATATAATTTCATTAATATTGGGACTTAAAGCTCACTTAAAGTGTCCATTTTGTCTACTTGAATATGTTTAACCAGTTTCATTTTAAAAAGTGAAAAACTCAGCAAGCAGAGGTATAACACACAAAAATAAGTTCTTAAAAGACTAAGATAGCCATAACATTATTAATATTCAAAATTTAAATAGACAGGCATTTCCTTTTAAAAATTCAAAGATTTCAGCTCTATAACCCACATAGTTTGACAGTTACTGGGCTTTAAAGTGGCATAATATCCATAAATTGGGTTTCTGTGGGCATTTTACAATTGTTAAAGAGACCTTAGCAATTAAACTACAGATCTGAAACTTTTTGGGGGACATACATAACAAACAAAAATTATATATAATACAGTTTAAGACTTGTCACACTAAGCATTTCCAAATAACAGGGCAAAATACGGAAAAAATGTCCAAAAAGGCACTTGGGCGAGTGTCTATGGCCCTCATACACAGGTTAAATGTCTACTAAAAACCTTGATTTTCGGCATATGTAAAAAGGACATAATAATGCATTCCCAGATGGGATTTCAGCTCCATCAATCACATAGTTTAACAGTTACAGGGCTTAAAGGTGGTAAAAAGTCCAAATATTGGGTCATTGTGGGCCTTTTAGAGATCTCAATGTGGCTTTCAAATTAAAGCTTCAGACTTAAAATTTGTTACATACTAAGATTACACATAGAATATGTATCTAATAAAGTTTGAAACTTCTCAGACTTACCATTTCCAAGTTACAGAGCAAAATATGTGAAAAATGTCTTAAAAGGGTCACTCAGGTGGGTGTTTAAGGTCCTCATACACAGGTTAAATGTCTACTTGAAGCCTTGATTTTTGGCACATGTAAAAAGAACATAATAATGTATTCCCAGATGAGATTTCAGCTCTATCAGTCACATAGTTTAACAGTCACAGGCCTTAAAATTGGCAAAAAGTCCAAATACTGGGTCTTTATGGGGCCTTCTAGAGACCTAAATGTGGCCTTCAAATTAAAGCTTCAGACTTAAAATTTGTCACATACTAAGATTACACATAGAATATGCATCTAATACAGTTTGAAACTTCTTAGACTTACCATTTCCAAGTTACAGGGAAAAATATGTGAAAAATGTCTAAAAATGGTCACTCGGGTGGGGATTTATGGTCCTCATACACAGGTTAAATGTCTTCTTAAAGCCTTAATTTTTGGCACATATAAAAATAACATACTAATATCTTCTCAGATAAGATTTGAGCTCTATCAGTCACATAGTTTGACAGTCACAGGGCTTAAAAGTAGCAAAAAGTCCAAATATTGGGTCTTTGGGAGCCTTTTAGAGACCTCAATTTGACCTTCAAAATTAAAGCTTCAGACTTAAAATCTGTTACATACTAAGATTACACACAGAATATATATCTAATACAGTTTGAAACTTCTCAGACTTACCATTTCCAAGTTACAGGGAAAAAGATGTGAAAAATGTCTTATAAGGGTCACTCGGGTGGGTGTTTATGGTCCTGATACACAGGTTAACTGTCTATTAAAGGCCTAAATGTTGGGGCACATATAAGAAAACACATAGATATATTCCCAGATGATATTTAACTTAGATGAGAGACATAGTTTGAAAGCTACAGTGCTTGAAAGTGGCAAAAAGTGCATAAATTGGGTCTCTGTGGGCACTTTTGAGACCTTAAGTCGACCCCTTTGGGTAAACCTACAGCCCTAAAATTTTCTACAGACAAGGATTACATATCAAAGTTATACCTAGCGCAGTTTGAGACTCATCAGAATTATCACTTCCAAATTATAGGGCAAAATATGTGAAAAGTATAGCAAAAAATCCCTAAGTGGGGGTATTTATGGGCCTCAAACACAATTTTCTCCTCAACTTAAAGTCATGATTTTTGGCACATGTACTAAGAACATATTAATGTGTTGTCAGGTAAAATTTCAGCCAGCTGAGCATCATAGTTTGTGACCTACAGGGCTCTAAGTGGCCAAAAGTGCAATTTCTGACCTTAAGGTGGCCATAAGTTCTTTTTTACTGGGAGTTTAAGGTCACCTTAAAATAGGGATCTTCCTTTGGGCACCCTTAACATGTGTACCAAGTTTGAAAAAAAAATATTAATTTGTTTTTGAGTTATCGCGTCCACAAGGAAATTTCTACGGCGGCGGCGGCGCGACGGACCTGAATCCAATATATCCCCGACTTTCGTCTGGGGATATAATGAGTTATAAGCACTTTTAAGCTTGGCTGTCCTCATTTGACCGTGAAGGAGGGGTCCAAAGGTCAAATCTGACCATACCAAAAGATTCGGAGCCAATGATTTCCTATGGGATGATTTACCATCCCAAATCTCTGTCACCAATAATAAGCGAGTTGTAGGCACTTTCAATTTTCGCTATCATTTGACCTTGAAGGAGGGTTCCAATGTCAAATCGGACCATATCAACAGATTCACAGCCCATGATTTCCTGTCTGTTTACCATCCCAAACCTCTGGGACCAATAATAAGTGAGTTATAAGCACTTTTAAGTTTGGCTATCCTTGTTTGACCTTGAAGGAGGGGTCATTGAAGGTCAAATCTGACCACACCAAAAGATTCCCACCCCATGATTTCCTACAGGTTGGTTTATCATCCCAAACCTCTAGGATCAATAATAAGGGAGATATAAGCACTTTTCATGACTGACAAAAAACACCTGTGGCGGCCATCTTGTTTCTCAAAATGAGGCCAAAAATATTCCCAGACAACATTTTATGGTTATTAATATATACTGCAAACTTAAGAAAGCTAGCTATAATATTTTTTTTCATCAGAGCAGTAATGGTGAAATCTCTCTCTACACACTGCGGCTATCCAGTGGATACAATGATTTACTCAACAGTGAGAACCTGAAAGTAGCTATTGCTCAGCTATGCCATGACATAGAGGTCTGCAATTTCACTATGTTATAGCTGACCAAAAATTCTGTGAATAACATATTTAACAAATTACTCTAAATGTAATAGTTTTCAAGTTACAACTGATTTACTCAACAGTGAGAACCTCAAAGGAACTATTACTCAGCTATGCAATGAGCTACATGTCTGAAATTTTACTATGTTATAGCTAACCCAAAAGTAGGTGAACAACATATTTAAGCAAACTACTGTAAATGCAATAGTTTTCAAGCTACAACTGATTTACTCAATAGTGAGAACCTGAAAATAGCTATTGCTCCGCTATGCCATGAGCTATAGGTCTGTAATTTCACTATGTTATAGCTGACCCAAAAGTAGGTGAACAATATATTTTAACAAAATACTCCAAATGCAATATTTTTCAAGTTATAGCTGATTTACTCAACAGTCAGTACCTGAGAATAGCTATTGCTCAGTTGTGCCATGAGCTATAGGTCTATAATTTCACTATGTTATAGCTGACCCAAAAGTAGCTGAATAACATATTTGCACAAATTTCTGTAAATGCAATAGTTTTCCAATTATAACTGATTTACTCAACAGTGAGAACTTCAAAGTAGCTATTACTCAGCTATGAAATGAGCCACAGGTCTGAAACTTCACTATGTTATAGCTGACCCTAAAATAGGTGAATAACATATTGAAACAAAATACTCTAAATGCAATAGTTTTCAAGTTATAAGTGATTTACTCAACGGTGATAACCTAAAAGTAGCTATTACTCAGCTATGCCATGAGCTACAGGTCTGAAATTTTACTATGTTATAGCTGACCCAAAAGTAGCTGAATAACATATTTATACGAAATTCTCTAAATGCAATAGTTTTCAAGTTATAAGCAATTTACTCACCAGTGATAACCTAAAAGTAGCTATTACTCAGCTATGCCATGAGCCACAGGTCTGAAATTTCACTATGTTATAGCTGGCCCAAAAGTAGCTGAATAACATATTTATACGAAATTCTCTAAATGCAATAGTTTTTAAGTTACAAGTGATTTTACTCATAATGGAAGTTACTGAAAAGCCCAAAAGTAGCTATTACTCACTTAGCTATTGAGACAGACACCCAACTTACTCACCATATTGTAGCTATGAAAAAAGTAGCTGAACAACATATTTTCACAAAATGCTGTAAATGCAACACTTTTGAAGTTATAAGTGATTTAGTGCATGATTTCATGAATTTTAATGCATTAAAAATTATTAAAAAAATTTATTTAAAAAAAAGTAAGACAGATCCAGGTCTCATACTCATACAAGAGAATCTACCTCTGGCCTAGTACATATATGCAAGATATGAGAGAAATCCCTGCAATAGTCACTGAGAAAATTGTGATAAAAAGTTGAAATTTTCACACTTTTGGTGGGGGTACCCCCCTTGTAATGTCTCTAGCAAACAGACGAACAGACAGATTTGCATGCCTTGAACAATTTTTCATCCTCGATAGATAAGGTAGCTTTTAAAAAAAACAGCATGTCTCTAGGCCTTGTAGTTTTGGAGAAGAAGTTGTTCACGCGGACGCGTACGCCCACGCTGCAGAGTGATGACATAATGTCAGCTGACTAACAAGTCAGCTGACATAAAAAGTAGCTGAACAACATATTTTCACAAAATGCTGCAAATGCAACACCTTTGAAGTTATAAGTGATTTAGTGCATGATTTCATGAATTTTAATGCATTAAAAATTATTAAAAAAATTTATTAAAAAAAAAGTAAGACAGATCCAGGTCTCATACTCACACAAGAGAATCTACCTCTGGCCTAGTACATATATGCAAGATATGAGAGAAATCCCTGCAATAGTCACTGAGAAAATTGTGATAAAAAGTTGAAATTTTCACACTTTTGGTGGGGGTACCCCCCTTGTAATGTCTCTAGCAAACAGACGAACAGACAGATTTGCATGCCTTGAACAATTTTTCATCCTCGATAGATAAGGTATCTTTTAAAAAAACAGCATGTCTCTAGGCCTTGTAGTTTTGGAGAAGAAGTTGTTCACGCGGACGCCCACGCCGCAGAGTGATGACATAATGTCAGCTGACTGACAAGTCAGCTGACATAAAAATCAACTGAAACAAGAGCACTCAGAGAGGACATACCTGTACCTAGGCACGCAATAATAAGTAAATGGGAAAATACCTTCTTCTTTTTCGTATCCAGTCGGTGATCCAGGTACCTCTCGAAATTTAATGGGTTCCAAATTGTACCAAGACCTATCTGATATATTTTTTATGAAGATCCAAACAGTAGCATCTGCATAATCCTGTTAACGAACAAACTCAGAAAAAAGACCTCACAGATGTGAAGGTTTGTCCATATTAAACAGTCTGCACTTAAAGCCAAAGAACAGGTTGGTGATGAGAGAACCAATTCAACATTGTTCAGGAAATGATAATAAGCAAGAACACATGCAAGCAAAACAGTGACATCTTCTTATATTTTATTAACAACCACATATGTATTAAAGTATTGCTTCTGACCTTATCGACTTTTCATACTGACTAATATATATGGATTTGTACAATAGCAATGTATGTTTAAATCTGTACACATTAATGTAACACAATATACACACATTAACAAACAAAAGACAAAGACAGACTCACTTAAGTGTTCAATTTACTAAACCCCTCATAAAATGACACAAATATTTTCAAGAAAAAAATATAATTTCAAAAACTTTATGAACCCAAAATTCTGTCAGTTAGAACAGGTCACATTAAATATGTCATCAATGTGACCTTGAATTACCATTGTCATTAATTTTTAACCTTATATAATGAGATTACTGTATTAAAAGTGAAATTTAAGTATATTTCAATAAGATGTGGTATTACCAACAAAAACAGGCTTGACTCAAAATACTATATATGCCAGACAATAAAAATAATACACTTTACAATATTCAACATTTTAGTGATTGTATTTAAGCACTTCTAAAAGGCTACTAGAATACAAAAGCAGACAAACAAAATATGCGAATATATATAATTTAAAAAATACAAGAAAACAGCATACCCAGAAACTACAAAATGAATGTACACCCAGAAAGTAGGCATAGCAACATAGGTAAAGATATCTACCCCTTACAAACACCTGGTTTAATACATTAACAATAATTACACTCTTTGATGTTTATATGAGAGAATCTCTTTTTTCTTCTCCCTAAATTATACATGTCAAAAAATATATTATCGTGCTGAGAATTGCAGTAAAGTTACAGACTCGCAATATTTAATGCTTATTTCTTGAATATTATACAGTAAATTTACATAAATAACCCACTCATCAAAACCATCATATGTGGAAGATGGATTTATTGTTTGTACAAGCACAAGGCCTGAATGCACCAAACCAAGCCAGTCAGATACAAGCCCTCTTCATTCTGAAAATTGTGAAATATTTAAAATAACGGACTACGAATGGGGACGTTATGGTAGTTTTAGCTGGGTAGTATGTTGCTCCATCTAGCAAAAGGTTGGGGTATCAACGCCATCTGATGAGTGAACATGAAACTACAACTGCTCACGATGTTTTTTTCTCACATTTGGCGGGACCGGCAGGTGCCAGGCAAATTCATCTGTCCACTAGGTAAGATGTGTTTATAAAAAGAGGATGTCATGGCAATTTTAGCTGGGGCACTTTTATTGCATATGCTGAGGATACACACTGATCATATAAAACTGTGAGAATTCTTCAAAATAAAAATAGTTTGGTATCTGACTGGACTGTATCACTGGTGAGTATCAACATGGTATTTGATATTAGTATTAACTGTATCATTGGCTCAGATCAGTTACACGTGTAAGTGCCTTGACCCTTAGCCATTTGCTGGCAAATTTCAGGCTAGAGTTTGTGATGTCAGGATTTGAAATGCTGCTGGATCGAACTTTCTGATACGACATATACAAGAAGGTGTTCCTTGAACCCCAACCAGATTGACACTACTGATAAACCCCTCAATCTAGCCAGCTTATTTTTTCCACAATACAAAAGAAGCGATGTGGACTTCCATCTATCAATTGAAAAACTACAGGATCTCATCAGGCAAGCATTATTTATATGACCGAAAGTCCTGTCAGAATCAACAGCAGTCTACTACACAAGTTTCAGTTAGATGAACCAAAGACAAAAACGATACACAAACATTTACAAAGAACAAAGCCATTAATGACCACTCAACTGTGTTACAAACTGGCAAGAAAAACAAGGAAGCTGTGCCTCAACACTCTTTGTTAATTTAATTTTTTTTTTTTACCCCAATACAAAAACCTTGCATCATGAAATATATACACGGAGAGTAAAAACTAGCAATGGCCATAACTATTTTACAGCATTCTTTTTTTTTCTTCATGGTTAACATATACACAAGAAATTCTTTTACCTGAACTTTTCTAATCCAACTGTTTTAAGTTTGTGAACACACTTCTACTGTCTGGTATACATTATTTCTCACAGTTTTACATAAAATTCCACAAAGAATTTACAAACCTAATTACATCCAACAAAATATCACTTTCCTAACGTGTTCAAATAACAGAGGTTCTTCTGTATCCTGAACTGATTGTTTCTATATGTTAATTCTTCTCTCTTTTCATACAAATTAAAATGAACACCTCCCTGGATTAAGTCACTTATACCCCTTTCACACCGCAGTTGGTATAACCCACAGTTACAGGCGTTAGACGAAATGCCTGTCCTTCAACTACTATCTGACGCCCATATGCGAACTTGTGACACAGTGGCCAGACGTCCATTTCCTTGAGCGCCCTATGGAAGTTTTAAAATGTTCAAAATTTCCGCCTCTGAATGTGTAATCGTGACCTTCCACGGATGAATTTTTCATACGGTAACTGAAGGTGTGGTCCGTGCTTTATATAGTTGTGACTCGGTCATGTTTGGTACAAGACGTTAGTGTGACGGCTACATAAGGAAGGCAGAGGTAAATGGAAGTTGTCTCCCGGTGACACACATTTATACTACTCTCATTCTACTGCCATCCTACTGATATTTATAGTTACACACCTTGTCCAATTAGTGGCCTTGCACGTCATACCTTATGGATACACCAAATATCAGAAGATATGGGGTGTCCTGGAACGTAGTTCTGCCGCCAAATAAAACTTCTAACTGCGAGGTATGCCGCCTGTAGTGTGAATGTGGTATGATTTACTTATTTTACTTTTAATTTTAATTTTTTTTTTTTTTGGGGGGGGGTGGGGGGGTATTATTTTACTTTTTAATTTTTTTAAATTTATTTTTCTTTCAAATGAAAAGTAATGAAAGAGTAGGTCAATATCAACCAATCAGATATTATAAACATTTTTAAATACAATACTAAAACCCTAACAAGGCCGTTTTTTTGGCCCATGTTTTTCCAATTTTTGGTAAGCAAATAATATGTTGGCCAAGGATGGATAAAAAATGGCAAAAAAACCTGACTTTACTGTGGTCACTGATGCTTGACTGTACATTTTACATAATCTCCCCAGATGATCTGGCTTAAAAAGTTACATTTCCAGGGCACATAGACAAAAGTATGAGGTTTTAACAGCTTTTATTCACTATATATATAGCACATGTTATCGCTGAGTCATCGAGAAATAGCAGTGTTGGTAGAAGGTGCAAACATTTTACAATGTGTTTTTTGTCATGAAGATTAATTAGAATATGTTTTGTGCTAAATACCACTGAATTATGATTGGATGCTGAAGGATCAGCACCTCTGTATTGACCAATGAGTAGGATGGCTCCAAAATGTAGCGATTTTTTGAAGAAAATTGAATAATGATATTTTCCTTAATAGCAATGCACTCGTGTGTCATAGCACTACTGCAATGACTAAAATTGATCACCAACATCTGAAACCTTCAGAGTAAGGAATCTGAAATTTGCCAGAAATCTAGAATTTGCCACCTCTAAAACCTTACTTGGTTCTATGAAAAGTAATGGTTTGTCTTAAACTTGGTATTTTTCAGTTCAAAAAAACCTTAATTCACTTTTTTTTCAATAAATCTCACCTCAGTTCATTTATTTTATTAGTATATTCACATGTGGCGAATTACAGATATGTGGCAAATTTTAGATTTCTTACTCTACTTCCCCCAAAAAATGAAAACGCAAGCTTACTGAAACAGTGAGAAATGGCATGTTACTGTGGTCAGTAGTTCACCCAATTGCCACACAGTGGCAGTACTATAGATACAGTGTTCTACCATTAAGGCAGAAATACATCACTAAAGAAACTGACTTTGTAATGTCAATAGCCAAAAACTGCACTGAAAGCATCAGTATTCATTGAAAATTCAACATGGGGTTTGATCCAGAGATTTATTTAAAAAAACTAGATAGTAAAGGATGTACAAGTTCAACCAACTAAAGGCAGACTGGCTGATATCAACACAATGTACACGTGTCCGACATCTGAAAACATCTCGCTGTCCGTGGTAATACTTTTATATAAAAGACAGAATACACACATCAACAACATTTTTGGCATTTCTTTTAAAAACTATACATCTACAAAAAAACAAAAAAAAATATTATGAAGAAGCTCTAACACAATATTTTCATATCCTTGTCAATTTGCTTTATGGGATGTTAAAACCTTGATAAAGTTGAAACCTGACCAGTCTAAACTCAAGGAAAAAAAGAAAAAATATTTCTATTTTTCTAGGAATTTCGGATCATTGGATAAAGATCAACGGAACAATCAACCAGACATCCATCATTTTATTTTTAATTTAAATGGTTTTAGTTTCTCGTTAGGTTTAAATGCACACACACTAACTTAATCCATTTTACTGAGACATTCAAGTTTTTTTGTTTTTTTTTTTTTAAATGCCAACTTCAACTCACATAGTTCCATGTAAGTTAAGAGTTATTACAATATGCCTAGATAAGTCGGAAACCCTAAAATTCCTCATGGTAGAATTTCATCTATTTTATTTTTCATTCAAACCAAAATGATGTGGTTGTGGTAAATTCTTTCTTTCTGGTATAGCATCAATGATGTAAGAAGGTATACATAAAGGCAAATTAACAAGGATTATAGCAAACATTTGCGTATTCAAAATCTAATAGCATAAATATATTTGTATAAAATTCTATGTACAGAAACAAAAACCATATATACACTGTGGAAATAAACACATGATTTGAGTAGCAAAAGATTGGAGGGTTTTTCTTCTTATGTTTCAAAGTAGAAATTTGTTGGCATGTTACTTGTATATATTGTTGTGACCTGAAAAAAAAAACATCCTACTAATTGCTTTGAGGCAGTTTTTAAATTTGTATGCTGTGTCACCTTTGCGTGTCCTGAGGTAGACAAAATTATCAGTTTAGGTAAGCAAGAAGTACAAGTGTTTCTACAAATCAAAGGTCAAAAATTCAAAAGGGAAAGCTTTAATAAATTTCCACTATTTTAGAAAAATTAAAACTGTATTGGTAACAATAAATCCACAGGCCAATGATACAATGAATCACTAAAATCTCTGAAGATTCATATCATCAGTTTTTTTACTTCCTAATTTCTGGAAATACAAGTGATTGATGTCAACGTACAAATACTTGATAAAACGGTGTGACCAGATAAAGACATGCACTAAATACCCCCCTCAAACACACAGAGAGAGAGGGTACACCTTTATTTGTCTAGAATATAAAAATGCAATATACAACACGTTAATTCACTGAGATAAAAACAAAACAATGCAAGTCATCACAAAGATAAACTCCTCACCCACCAACTCATCACCAGCATATTGGCCTTAAATGTCATTCTTTGTTTTTTTTGGTGCCCCCCCCCCCTAAAAAAATCTAGCCATTCTACTTACAAACCTTTTTTATCTGGTATTTCAGGCATTTTTTGTTACAATCATTGTACCTCCACAATTCAATTTTCATGCTTTGGACTGTTTATGTGGAGTTGGTTACGGTGGTGATGAGTTGGGACCAGTGACAAATTAACTGGATACTGATGGACTCGTTTGGCTGACACCACAAAAAAAAACACATCAGAAAACAGAGTCATTTGTGAGACTCAATACACATGAGAAAAACAGACCACATAAAGCAACTTTAAATGCAGAAAAATAAGCTTGTCTAATGCAAGAAATAATTCTCTGGATGATTATTCTTATCATCAAAATGATCTATAAGGAGAGTTTTATATATTACTAATACTTTACGATTCTTCATTATGCAAACAAGTACAGTTTTAATGTGACAAATACGAGACTACCACATAAGATTTACTACTTGGAACTATAAAATATATGTATCTATTTATTATTCACTAGTATTAATCAGTGTTCCTAGCATTTCTTACTAAACTCTTAGACACTTTATACTCAATAATATCAAAGTAAGTTATAATAAGCACCTCTGTTATGTAGAGTTTTCATCTTCAGTTTACCAATATTACCTTCTTTGGAATCTTTTGTAATCATAAAGTGTAATAATGACTTAGTCAACACGAAATGACCACAGTTATTAGATGTACTGCTATTTACCATGGGTTTATTGACCCTTATTTAGGGTGACCACCTAAATTTACTTAGAAACTTAATTGGATTAACCTAATTTATTTATTTATTTGGGGTTTTACGTCGCTTTCAACACTGTACAGGTAATATCACGACGGGTAGTTGGAAGGGCAGAGGAAACCAGTACATACAGTTCGTTAGTGTACTGTACTGTAAACTACCGACCAATGGCAAGCAACTAACAGCTTTCCCACTTGAGGCCGTGACGGGAATCGAACCCCGGCCTCAGAGGTGGGAGGCGAGAGTGTTACCACTCTGCCACCGTGGCCCCTGGATTAACCTAATTATACATTATGATACATAACTATGGCACAAATATTTATCCTTGGGTGGAAAGCAAAAAAAATATTCAAATAAACAGAGAATAGCATACACACATGAATGATTGATTTAAAAGAAAAAGAAACTTACCCTTATCTGGTACATATGAAAAATAGTTTTATTATTAATTATTTTTTAACATTTTTATAGAAATAAAAATCCATCATACATTACAATAATGAATGAATAACTTTGTCCTTTCTCTGTTTCTCCCACAGAATATATAATATATACACATATATATTTATAATTTTCTTTATAGACACACAAAAATATACCAAGAATACAAAAATATATATAGACACGATACTTTAAACCACAAAATATCGGCTGAACCTTAAATTCACATGCACCTACTGTATTATCAGACACACACTTTGTTATAGTGACTTTAAAAATGCACACTCATTAAAAGGCTAAAAAACATCTGAATATTAACATGTAACAACATGACCTGGGGACTTCATTTTCCTGGAGTTTTTTTTCTACTTGTATTTTTAATAAAAGCCAAATACATTTTCTTCAGAAATATGATACATGATGATGGCAATAAGCACAGATAATTTGAAATATTATAAATTTTCATATTTTTGTTGCCAAAACATTTTGAACTACACGATATGATTACTTTGTTTGAATAAATGTCAGTGTACACAAAATATGGTGTCAATTTGAGGGAAAAAATTTAAATGTGGAGTAATCCAAAGAAATTTCGAAAATGAAAGTTGAAGTGATATATTATGGATGTTAACAAAATGAAAATGTACAGTTTAACATAGCATATAAAATACCACATTTTTGAAACAATTCCTTATTTTAACAAATTGGTATAAACACTTCTAAGACACAAACAATGATAGTCTTTAAATGTGAAATGTAAATACAAATCCACTGTTTCCTAATATGTCTACACTGAATTTTAGGGAAAGTTTTAATGTCATTACAGACATTTCAATACATATCACACAATTATAAACCATTTAAAAAAAATTGCAAACTTAATAATTTTCAAACCTTAATTTTTACTTCAATAATAAATTTGAAAGTAACAAACAAACTAACCTAAAACAAAACTTTATAGCAAATTAAAAAAAAAATTCAGAATGCGAGCATATTTTGTTTTTAAAAAAATGGCTTTCTTTGGTTTTTCTTGAAATTCTAAAACCATAAAGAGTATAAGATACATTAATTCATTAATCCCAAGTATTTTTGGCGACCTATTTCTCCAGTTAAAATGTTGAAATGCACTTTTATTCTGGAATTTCACTGTGATTACATAAATATCTTTGAGAAAAAGAAACAAACAGAAAAAAAACCATGTATTTAAAAAAAAAAAAAAAAATTACAATTGTTCTGAGAACAAAGAATATAAAAAGAAGAAATATATAAAACTTCACCAATCATGCACCTTTTACCCTGTTACGATATGGTCTTATACATTGTCTTGTCACGTAATAATTACTGGCAACAAGTTTTTCAGAGACTTCTAATCATTATAAATGGCAAGATTATTATGCACTGTACCCATTGTCAAATATGTATTAACTACATTACTTGCTTGTCCTGGCTTAAAAAAAGCAGTTTAATCTTAATAATCTAAAGCTCATTTTCCTCCTATAGGAGAAGTCAAACAGGAGTTTAGAGCCGTCGACAACTGAACTAAGCATACTTTCCAAAATCTGGCCACCATTACACTGTGCACCAATTAACCATAAACTGATAAAAGTGCAACTGTAGAAAGTCTAAACCAAGGCAAGAAAGCAATGATTTGACAAGGGAACCTCAGTCAATTCTAACGGAAGTCATGTTTTAAACACTCTTCGTAAAAGAAAAAAATCCCATGAGCCATTAGAGTCACATGACAAAGTCACATGACTTAAAAAAAGTCACAGAAAAAAAAATAAGAAAAGAATCTGACCCAAACAGGAAATACTTTACTCTAAAACAGCCATTTTACCAAAACTTTACATTGACCATACATTTTATATTTTAGCTTTTAAAATATAAATTAAACCTTCAACTAGATAATTAGGAATAATTACCATTCAAATGAATTATTTGGATTTATCTGTAGTATACATTAACCCTCTTCTCCATTTTGGCTACTATTTTCAAAACTTAACTAAGAATTTAGAAACAAATGTAACTAACCGTACACAACTTGATTTTTTTAACATTAATCATCAACTGTAAATTAGCCTGTCGAAATAAAATGCTCAGACAAAGTTAAACATTGCTTAAAACAGAACTTTTCTTTTTCAGAAATCGAGTGCTTAAGAATGAAACAACAATGCTTAAAAATACCATTCCACCTACAAATATGATTTATGAGCTTTTACATTAACTCTTTAACACACATTCTACTCAGTGTTTCTTTTTAACTATTTAAAATGAATTACTCTCTAGCCAATATAATTAATATTTTACAAATACATGTCACCAACATAAAAAGCCTATAAACTGAAAGGCTTTACAGCTGATTTTGTTTAATATGACCGGGAAATCTTCATTAGCATTTACTACAGACAGATCCACCAGGTTTTTTGACACACAAACTTTCTTTATATATATGGATAGATACATACAGTTTTACAGTACACAAGTGCATGATAACACATGGAGTTGTATACATACAAAGACAAAGAAGCCACTTCGTGGCTTTAAGATATAGCAGCTACTACTCCGCATTAGGATCTCGCACCTCAGTCATCTCACCCAATAAAACTTACATCTCAGTTCTTCAACGAAAAAAAAAACAAAAACTTTCCTAATGATGTCACAGTACAAAAGTTTATGCAAACAGAAAAAGCATTGCAATTTTACCACAACAGATTTTTACCTCAGAATGAGCATACAATCTTTGTTTAGAGAAAGAAACACAAAATTTGCCAAAGAATGCCAAATATGCCACTAGGGGTGGATGACATGATCCTTTAAAATTGAGACAAAAATCATCTGATTTGTACCAATATGGCATTAGGGGAGAGCAGAGGCAGAATGTAGATGGATAAATTTCAAATGTATAGAAGGAATTATCTCGAGTCAATTGGAAAATAGAAGGTAAATTTTACATACTGTGGCAAATTTTAATATTTCTTACTCCATATACCCAGAAGATTAAGATTAATAGCACAGAATTAACCAACTCGACATCAGTGTTATGCCTTAAACGCTTAAAAATGAAAAAAAAAATATTTAATTGATTATTCAGCATCCAGAAAAAAAAAACTTTTCAAAGAAAAACCTTTTTGGGCATGTATTTTTACTTCTTTTTTTTTAATCTTTGAATTCTGAAACCTGAGTATTCTTAGGAATCGTTAGTGTTACTTCTTACAACATTCAAAGATTATTTCTCCCTTAATTTTGTCTTAAAAGATTCTTTAGTTACATTATACTGCACAAATAACACACTGGCCTTGTGGTTTACTGAACCAGGCTCCTGCGTTGACGTGTAACTCTATTTTTATAAGTAGCACTGGCTAAGCCATATAACAATACTGCGGGCTGTGCTAACATCAGAAGATGATCCAGCCTATGGGTTTCTGTGAGTACAAACACACTAGACATATATGGGCTTTTCTCTTGTCCCTAGTTTTACACTTGTTGCATGTGGGGATCATACACATTAGATGTTGAAGTCGGCAGTCCGTCACCATTGTAACCACTCTGCAAAACAATAAATAACATGTAAATACTGGAAAAACGATCCATGTGACCAATATGGAGTCAGTCACATCTCTTGAGTTGGCATGAACCTCAGATTATTGTATTGTATTGTGTATTTATACTCAGCGCAATATCTCCATATACTACAGGACTCAGAACACTATTTAACCCATCCAACTGCACAGGTACAGTCCCAACTCACAAGTAACTGACATTCCCCTAACTGGAAGATAGAGGCTCAAGGATGACCATTTATCAACGTCGTTGAGGTTCTTTAGCCTGCCACTGGGGATAGGACCCAATGACAGAGGACCGCCATTTTAAGTGGTCATCCGAGCCACTATGTATATGCCTGTACCTGGGTTTGAACCCACGTCCTCTCAGTTCCTAGACAAGTGTGTTACCCGCTAGGCCACAGTGGCAGATTATTGGCCATTTAATAGATTTTCAGATACCATAAAGTAAAATATGCGAAAAGTAAATCTGCCTTGCATATTTTTATGACACATCCAATGATTGGCACAATTTTAAGTATTTTTACAGAATTTTCACCAATTTTCAGCTAAAACAATGGGTGGCGAAAGTACGCGAATTACATATTTAAAGAAACTACTGAAAATGCAATAGTTTTCAAGTTACAACTGATTTACTCACCAGTGAGAACCTGGAAGTAGCTATTGCTCAGCCATGCCATGACCTACAGGTCTACAATTTTACTATGTTACAGATGACCAGCACGTAGGTGAATAACATATTTAAACAAAATTCTTTAAATGCAATAGTTTTCAAGTTACAACTGATTTACTCAGCAGTGACAACCTGAAAGAAGCTATTGCCATGAGCTACAGGTCTACAATTTCACCATGTGATAGCTGACCCAAAAGTAGGTGAATAACATATTGAAACAAAATTCTCTGAATGTACCAGTTTTCACGTTACAACTGACTGATTCAACTGTGAGAATGTCAAAAGTAACTTTTGCTCAGTTTTATAAATGGATACACACAGACACTGCAGAGTGATGCCACAATGTAAGCTGACTGACAAGTCAGCTGACATAAAAAAAATTCTGGATTCAGAATTGGGTGTGCATGTTGCAAAGTTAAATCAGTTTTATGTTAAACCAAAAACCAACTACTGAAAATTTCATGTAAATCTGTGCAGCAAGTTTTTCCATGATCTTGCTAACAAACACACAACGTATACTGATCACATAACCTTCGTAACAAAGGTTTGGCAGAGGTAAAATCAAGTAAATGTTGTCCTAGTCATGTTCAAAATACACACCTGTGACTGTTCGGAGGTAGGAGTGCTGCTGTAGTTATTTCCATTAAGATTCATGTACATTCCCTGGCCTTGACCTTGGCCCACCATGTTGTAAGAGGAAGCACCTGTAAAGATCACAAAAAACAGGCTCGTTTAATCCATACCTGTATTTAAGATGTTTTCTTTTCATGCACCTTGAATTTATTGTTATTTAAAAGGATCTGATTTTATATGTTTTGTGTATATCATAAAGACGAGATCACCTCTGCTAATAAGAGGCTATTAATATTACTCCATCATTACTAGGGTTACAAACAACTGTGTTTTAAATATTGTGATGATGAATTATCTCTGGTCAAGAAAGGTCAAAAATATTTCAGAGGGAAGTGTCCACTACTTTTGCCTATTTTTTATCTCCCAAAATAATACCAGCAAATTGTTGAGAAGTGGTCAAAGAAAAATCTTGAAGTACAGTTTTGACAATTTCTAAGTCACAATTCCACAAATAAATAAGTTTAATATCTGAAAAATTATTTTACTTACACTATTACATGATATCAAAGTGTTTATGAGGTTTACATTCTGTAATCAAACTTTGGTTTACCAACAAATTTTAGTAAGCTCCAGAGAGACCTCGCTGTTTTTTTCAAAAGAGAAGCGATTATTTATTCAATTATGCAATTATATAAAATTTTAAAAACACCAAAAACACCACACCATTTCAGTCTATTGTGATCCCACAACAACCAATTATACCAAATGAAGCAAGTAAAAATAAAAGACCAAATTGCACAGGGCACCAAAAACACAAGAAAATACTTTCAAAACAGAACAAAATTTGGGGAAAAAATAAGAACCCAACATCAAAAGCTTTTATTAAAATGGCAGTCTTGAGTTTAAATTTCATGAAAAAAGGGGGTTGGTATTACACCTTACTCATTTGATTTTTGGTTCATCTTTCATGGCTATTTTTTGTGAATAAGATCTTTGGAATGTATCCCCAATTTACAATACAAACAACAAACCCTCTTTATGCCTGACCCTGGGTTATGACTGGATAGCCAGATAATCAAAAAAAATGGATTGAGCATTTTAAGAAACTGAGTATAAACTAGCAGGTACTCATAAAACTATTAAAATATTGTTTACACCTATTTACAGCATGGGTGAAACCCGATATTCAATCAGATCTGTCTTTTTAGGTCCAAATAAGATCATTATTTACAAATATTATTTTACATATTATTTTCAACAAATTTGCTCACATTAACCTCCATTTTTGTTTTACTGGTACTTTCGGTTGGTCCATACTAAAACACATCCTCAGTCTAAAGTTACACCCATATGCCAGACATCACAAAACAAATCACGAGAATGTATTTCAATAGGCAACAGCCTACTCTGCAAATGTATAAAGATGGTCATCTGTTACTCTACTGTGGTTTACTATTATAGCCAGCAGGCTTCTCTATATACCATACATATATATTTCCCAGCATGTGTACCAAAAAAAAACAGGTCACTGCAACACAATATGTATTAGCACTGAGACTCCAATTTTACATCTCTCCACTGCTGACAATAATGGCCATTGTGCACTAATTGTCCACACTACATTGCATGACCGACCTTGGTCATCCTCCTTTTTGAGAGCAGGGGGTTGCGTGGAGGAAGAAGAGGATGGTGAGGTGGCACCTGGCTGTCCCTTCAAGTACATGGCCGCCTCATCCTGACCCTTGCCAATGTTCTTCTTAAATCGGATTCGCTTGTTGCCGAACCAATTCGACACCTTGGCGTGAAAAAATGGGCGAGACACATATATACACATATATACTATAGACAGGAATATACAGCTACAGTCCTAAGGTAATGAATCCTGAGGGCAATTGCCAATTGGTGATCCCTGATTATAAAAAAACTCTCACTCTTGAGATAATTTTTATCAAAGGAACCCTACAGCTAAGAATTTTCTAAATTTGGATCTAACAAGAATTTAAGGGAGTAGGATATGTCACTGGCAATGCTATCCACTGAGCTCGAGATCCTTTCCTCGTCCAGTATTTGTCACATCCACAAGCGAAGATTAATAAATCTACTTTGCTGCCAGAATACATGCAGAAAGCTGTACAATGTATAAATATACAAGCACTAAACATCTATTACACCATTAGCGCAAGCAACAAGCAGTACATAAAAACTGAAGGTAAGTTTGAAAGTGATTAGACTAGACATTGTACCCAAAAATCAGGTTATGACAATATACACAGCTTTCAAGGTTAACCATGCAAATGATCTAGACATCAAACAAGCAGGTAAGTTCGTGCAAGCAGTGAGTATGATCTTTTGTACATTATCCTTTGAATCTTCTGGTGCAGGAAAATCAATAACATAATTTTCCCTTGTGATATCACCAAAGCAACAACAAATAGGTACATTTCTCATCAAACTTATTGATATAGACTGCAAGTCAGAACTGATATTTCTACACCTTTACACCTTGAAAATCTGTGTTCACACCTGTATCACACACAGCTGCAACAAAAGCCAGACAGAATGGACAGACACCTCAAAAGACATGGGAGATCAAAATAAAGCCATACAGGATGTGCTGGATGCATCCCGACTAGACATTCAAGCAACAGGACAAAGAGTACAAACACGCGTCAATAATATATCATTTTTCCTTGGCTAGACCGACTATTCTGTCACCAGAAGAACAGTGGTATACCTTTATGGATATACTTATCTCTGACAATACATTAATTGCTGACAAAGCATATATCCTTGGTAATGGTCGTCTAAAATATGAGCATGAAAAATGGCTGAACAGAATAATACTGGAAGCAAAAACAGATTATTCGGTCTAGTGTATTATTCTTTTCCTTTGCAATTTTTTATATATATTTCCATATTTAAAGAAACACCACGTGAAGTGAAAGCTTAAAAACATACAGAGCTGAACTGCCATGACGCACACACCAGCATGCCACATGGTTACCTGGCCTGTGGGCACTGTGTTCTTGCTTGGGTGTAGCTGACCCTGCCAGTGGGTTGGTGTTACTGGCCACAGAAAGCGGGACAGGGGGCGACGGTGGTGCCCCCCCACTCGCGTTATGCATGGAGCTGGTGAGGGAAGAGTGTTGTTGTGGGGGCGGGAGTTGAGACTGCGCCATCTTGGCAGAGTACAAATTGGCCTCTTCCTGACCTTTAGTAATGTTCTTCTTGAAACGGATACGCTTGTTGCCAAACCAGTTGGACACCTGGTATACAGATAGCAAGTCAAACACCAGAGATACACATTCAGTAGTATAATTCCAATAAGTAAAATGTGTGTAAAAGACTTTGATGCTTTATACTTGTTGCTAGCAGATTTTAGAAGCCTAGAAGTAGTGTGCAACCGACCCAAAATAAGTAAATGATTTCTTGGTATTCGTAGAAAGGAGTTGGATGACCACAGTGGATCCACAAGGAGCATGGCAGAGTACCAATGAAACAAAGTTGAAGAGAAAATTATACATGGGGGTGGAGATTATGTAAGAAAAATATTAAAAAACTTGCCTCGTCCCTCACTTTGACTTTATCTGTGGCTTAAATGGCTTATATGTTAGATCGATCCAAAATTGCTTGACTAAATACCCTACCTTAAAACAAGAAAATCATATTGTGAGAAAATATGTGTCTTAAGAATGTAGTCCAATGCTTGTGCATGGACTTACCCTGTTTAATAAGACCATTCAAATCATAACTGGTACAAAAAATAAATAAATAAAATGGGGTGGAGGAACAAAACACATGACAGCTACTGAACACTAAGATTCTTTATTTTTTTCTAAAAAAAAAAAAAAAAAAAAAAAAAAAAAAAATACCAATAAAAACTATTCTCTCAAGTTACAAAGGATGTGATGTATTTGGCCCTATATCAAGCTTTATGAGAGATGCTGTCATGTTTATTGTTCAGAAGCATTTACTAGAATGTCACATAAGAAGAAAAACATTTCCCTCAAACATCAAGAAAGCAGGGGGAAACCACCAAGTTTTAAACTGAACTGCCTCACAAGCAAAGATTCCGTGAAACTGAAAACTACAGACTGAACCAGATTAATATGTTATTGCAACAAAAGGTAACACGTTTTATTTGGGCCTTTTTGTTTTGAAAATGTCATTAATGTGATAGCTGTAAACAAACAATAATTGTGCGAAATGTAAATGTCATTGTAAATGAAATAATTACTGATTTTTAATAAATGAGCTTTTTCTTCCCCTATACCCAGCATAAAATACATTGCTATTGTAGCACCAGAAAGGCTGAAATTGACGACTGTGTGTGGTCTACATGGCTCCAGGTAAGAAAATAACTCAACAATTACATCATTTTATTATTATTATTATTGAACAAACTAACTGTAAAAATAATTACAAAATGGATAATTAAACAGTTGGTGACTTTTTATGCCAGATTTAAACACGGTGTTAAAAAATAAAAAGATGGATAATTCTACATCTGGTTTAAAACTCTAAATGCAAGGCAGTTCAGTATGAAACCTGCAAATATAAAAGCCACCACCATCAGGGAGTACCAGAAACACAACACAGAAACCAATCCACCACAGCCACCAAGTACTGACAGACCACTTGAGACTAAATGCAAGAGGTGCAAAGAATTATGTTGTGGTCCAGTTCAAATAATTGAAATAATTTAATGATGTTTCACCTGTTTTATAATTTTTCCCTGTTTGTTGATCACTGACTATCAAGATTTTTTCACGAGACATTGTTTCATCTCCAAAACTAGGTTTAACAAAAAGATTGTCAACCAACTCAATATGTAGTTTCTTTGTACCTCGCGTAAACAGATAGTCTGCAGGGAAGGTGGGACCCACGATAAAAAGGCATACAAACCATATATTAAGCATATATACAACTCAATACTCTGTGTACAAGGTCACAAAGACATTATTTACAAACAGCGAAACCCGGTTAAGTCGACGTATTTTTTGAAATACAGTGGAAAACCCTGTATGTCAAACCTCAAAAGACAATTTGAAAATAAGAAAAAGGCCCACCAAGAATTACAGCTAATGAGTTAATTACACTGGAAAAAGGCCCTGATGTTTAGTTCTACTGGAAATCAACTTCAACTAAACAGAGCTTTACTTAAATGGGTTTGACTGTATTCATACACTCAAACAAACAGAAGAGGGGACAGAGTAAACATCCACAAGAAACAAAAAAAAAAAAAAAAAAGAAATACACACATACACACAGGGAGAAAAGGAAAATTCATACAGAGTAAGAAGTCAGAAATTTTTGTCACTGAGAAATATCCCCCCACCCCCTTCCTTACTCTTAATATTTTGTCAGAGAATGTTGGGAAACTCTCAACAAAGTCGCTGCAACTTTAATAACTGCCATTGTGAATGATTCAGTTTGTTGCAGAGTTATAAACTTTCATGGCGATATTATTTACTTGCCTGCAGAATTTCTCAGTAATTTGCCTAATCTTGGAGGTGACCCAAGTGACGCATTTCACATCATGTGGCAAAATTTCATGTTTCCTTACTCTATAGATTGAATGTGCTAGGACAAACAAAAAAAAAAAAAGAGGAAAGAGGTGAGAGAGACACTCCACATTTTGTGGGGTTTTTCCATGGATGGGTTTTTTTCCATTGAGAACTGACCTTGACCTGTGGGTGAATCTGCAGAGTTGTTGTTGTTGGTGGTGACTGCGGTGGCGGTGGTGGTGGGATGTTGTTGTGGGGAATGTAAGCTAGCGGCTGCTTGTGCAGCTGCAGCAGCTGCTGTTTTAGCTGCATAGAGGTTGGCCTCCTCCTGCGCTTTGCTAATATTCTTCTTGTACCTGATACGTTTGTTACCAAACCAGTTGGACACCTAGTGGGGAACACAAGAAAACATGCTAAGTTCCAGGAAAAAAATAGAGAAAGACAATACGTCTTTTAAGTTAAAAGTAATATACTTCTTCTTATTTTACTTACAATTTGTTTATTTTGATGGTTTCGTAATTTCTTACTTACAAAAAAAAACATTTGTATTTCTAATGTTTCCGCAGACTATATTCTCTTAATTTTTGCCCTAACTTTGTATATGCACTGTTTAAGAAAAAAACAAAAGACACTGTTATGTACCATAATTATTAAACTCTCGTTTAAGTAGGTTTTGCTGTAAATTAACCAACACATCTGTGTCTCTGTCTTTTTATAAAAGTATTCCATGATGGAATCCAGTATGTTAAGCTTCATCTCACCTCAATATAATTAGCTTGCCAATGTGAAAAATTTAGTTGAAAGTACATTAATCTGCTTTCAAAAGAGGTCCAATTTAGCCAAAGTGTACTTAGTTTAAAGTCTCTGTTTTGTCAAGATCAATGTGTCTTGAAAGAGACATTTTACAAATGTAGTCATTACCATAGCCTACTACAAATCCAAATATTTACTGAGTAAGCTACATTACAATCTCACAATATTTAATCCTGTTTTCACCTCTTAAAAATATATAAAAATATAAATTTACACAGCAGACACAACACAGTTGTTGTTTTTTTAAAACCGCACAGTAGTTTCAAATAACAGTAATATGTTTCTTAAGAAATTGACAGAAAGACTTAATAAAAAATATATATAACAAAAAAAATGCTGCCAAAAAATATAGACACAATTAAAGAAAATAAGAAGAAGTATGAAAGCTTGTATGATTTATTGCCATATAAAAAGATTTAACAGGGATGCGCATCAGGTACAAGATGAATAGAATTCTGTTGTCAACAAAAACGTCAATACTTGCCTGCGTACCTGTGAGTTGGGTTTTTTTTTCACATTTTGGGGGAAATGGTACCAAAAGGGTGTCACAAATGCAAGGACATGCAAAACTACACAATACAAACAAGGAATCATTACAACTAGTATATGTTCTACTTGTGTGCAATATGCAGGGAACTGTTAAAAATCTACACATGGTGGGTTATCATTACATTGTCTTGTATATATCCACATGCAGAGGACTTTCTATTATCCATACCAAACAGTTCTATCATGCCTTGCATGCTTATTTTCCTCGGTGAGGATATAATATTTAAAATTTGGTACCAAAAAATCACCCGAGTTTTATCTTAGTATGGTCCAAATTAAACCGTGGCACAGGAGTTTTGAATCTGATTTTTTAAGATGTATATAAGCTATATTTTTACACTTGAAATTAAAGTTATACATGACTAGCATGAAATTAAGAACAAGGCTGTACTTTCCAGATAAATACTTCTACTGAAAATTAGTCAGTTACAATTCAAGGCTTCATAGAGTCTTTAGGTATGAAGAAAAGGGCAGATGGTCTGGATAACAGAAATTCATCTTCTGTGAATAAATACAACATTTTAAAACTAATTACTATGGAGGCACAAACGGGAGACATTGTTAACAAATATGGAGTACTTTTCATCAACTTGTTTGGAAAAATATATTCTTATAGCATTAAAGTAATTCTAAAGTGAAAATCAAATTGGACAGAAACCTAAAATATCTGTGGCAAAAGTATATAAATTAGATCAATTTCTGTAATATACCTGTAAATTTGTGGGTAGCAGATAAGCAAGGGTACTATATACACTTCCATAGGGCTGTTGATACAACAGTCATGCTATGACATGACTAAATATACAGTATATGCAATATATATGAAGCCTGCACGAATAGCAGATTGAAATGTTTTTGTCAAAGCTAAATATAGGAGGCAGGTAGGCATAACTTAATGAACAAACCACTCAGTGGGTTCAGGACGCAAAGCATGATACAAAAGAATAGTCAGAATTATAAATCTCTTAATGCAAGAGATTTGTATAAAAAAAAAAACAAGTACTTTGGTATAAGATAGTTATATGTGAATAGTAAATTTTCCTAGATTGCTTTTCAATTTTATTATTCACTTTTGCATTAACTTTTAAAACCCAACGCATAAACTACAATCCCAAACTTGTCCATATAGAAGTGCTTTAAATGCAATATGAAATATTGGTCCAGTTTCAAGGAAAGATGAGGGATGAGTTTAATCTTCAGATTCAAAAAGCAGTTTTAGTAATTCTACTGTGTAATTTGTACCTAATTTTGTATACAATTGCGGGTTATGTACATGCATCACAAATCATCACAATTCTGTGGAACCAGATACTCAGAAATTAAGATGCAGGGATATACGTATCATTTCATCACAGCTTCCACAACATGCAATAATTCAGAAAAAAAAAGGAAAAAAAAACACGTTATTAATAATTCTTCTCTTAATATTATTACTCTTCATTGAACACCAGGTTAGCAGTCAAGGCTTCTTATTAACTTATATGCTCTATTTTGTATTTGGATGTAAAAATGGCATGACTGTTGCTTACACTATTAGCAATATTATTTCAAATACTATTTAGATTTGAATGCCAGGATTCTAAATTTGTCTTCTGAGCGCCAGTTTTTATGTTTATGGGAGTTTCAGTGACTCTACAAATGTTGGCCTGATCGCCTATGCAGTTAACTCAGATGATTGGTATTCTTTTTCAAAGTCACTTGATAAGTTCAGTACATGAACAAAGAAAATGTGTCAAAATTGCAGGTAAACATACTGTACAGTAACAGGGTCCACACATGAGTAGATTAGGTTAATTTAAGTCAAATAAAACCATACAAAATGCAGTGACAAAATTGAAATACAATGTTCCGGTGTTTCTTTCAAACAAGGTAATATTTTTCAAAAACAAATATGGTTTGTTGTTGGTTGGTCCAATTATCTCAAAACACGAGTGAGAATTTCAGAAATAGGACAAAAATCAGCTGATCACCATTATATTTCTGACTTAAAACCAATAGGATCTGTCAATGTAAGAAGCTAAACCAATCAAACTTGTTGCTGTAATAAGGGTATTTTTTACAATATCACTCGTAAGCATATGTGCAAGAAATAGGCCTTTCCATATTTGCACATTGGCTAGTAACGCATGCTAGTGATGAAGATTAGCCATGGAAATACACCTGACAAGGTGTCCACACAAAACATGTGATGGCACAGTAGATCCCATCCAGTCAACGCATGAGTTAGAAAGAAATAACAAGAATTCAAGGACGACTATATTTCAAGAAGTGAACACGTCTCTCAGTACTGAGAGCCACCGTGATAACAGCTTGAATTTGAAGTGTTCCCAAGCCTAGCTATGAAAATCCAAATGTTACTAATTACTGGCACTACTTGAAAGTTGTTTACTTAAAAGGTTAAAATATGTATCTAAAAGGGACTGCTGTGTCTTCTGAAGACAACAAGGGTCGTAAATCACAGGAGAAATCGAACGCGGACTAATTGTGTTGAAAATGTTAAGACAAAAGATTGCTACCTCTATGATACAACAAAAACCTATGATTTATGGCATACTGGCTCGGACTGTTAGTTAATGTTAATGGGCCGTTATGTCAAAGCACTTCTACTTGCAATTAATTTATGACCAAGCTTTAGATTCTTTTTTTTTTCTTCTTTTCAAATTCTATTTTTTTAAATTTCGTTTTTATCTTCTCTTCCTTTCTCAAACCTGTGACATTTCTACAGAGGAAATATTCGAGTCCGTGGATAACATTGCATGGGAAAGACATAATGCAGCAAATCTGCACTCAGCTTGCTATAAATTAGAACAAGTTGAGGAATCTGATCAAATATTTAACAATTACAAAAACTATGGGTAATTTTCATCAGAGTGCATAACCAAAAGCCTCTCAACATTCTCAGCAGGGTCAGTTTATGAAAATTATATTAAAACATTTTTTTTCTGTTATTGCTGAAATCTTTTCTTAGTAAAGCTATAGACATGTAGACAATGAATACAATCCAGGTTTCCTAAATTTCAAAATAGAAGAACAGTTATTATGGCAACATAACCTTCATAAAAACTATCCTCTTTTTTTTTTCTTATCTATCGAATTCAACAAAGTAAAAAATGCCTGTTATTGCCTATATCCCAGTAGTTAAGAAATGTTCTGATGATCAAATGGAAGCTGGTTTAATTTCCTGTGCTGTAATATTTGCCACCTGACTGTAAGATCCCTTGACTTGGATATTACAACAGAGCAAAGGTCTGTGAGTAACTCTCACTTGTTGCATTCAAAGGTCAAAGATGGGGTTTTCTGTCCCGTTCCAACAGCCAGGGTCATATTGGGACAGGTCTTCAGCATTGCCACTTGTAGGGGGTCCAATACACACAGAGGTGACTGCCTATGATTAGATGCCAAACTTGCTAACACTAGGGGACGGAGGATCTCTCACTTGTTGCTTTCATGGAGCACTTTAAAGGATGAATATTACACCTTGTAACAAAATATTTCAGTCATTTTACGAAATGCCTTTTCACACTGTTTATCTACAGAAGTTTCAAGTAGAAGTAGTAAAGTTTAATTTAGGTGAAAATAAGACAGGTTTTAAGGTCGAAGTATTTCAAACTACAGCAGGTTTGCAGGAAAACCTTAACCGCCCTTAACCATAACATTTAACTTGTAATGTATGCCAATGTTTTACTCAGCCAGCAAGAGTTCTTCAAGCAAATACAACCAAGAAGTAGTCTGTTTTTAATTTAAATGAAGTACGAATAACTGTGGATTTCCTAATGCTTTCTATCCCTAACATACCTGTTGCACTGTGATACCGCACTTTCTTGCTAGTTCCTCCTTGGCCTCTTCAGAAGGGTAAGGGTTCGACAAATGTGAGTAGAAGTACTCATTCAGTACCTCTGACGCCTGTTTGCTAAAGTTACGCCGTTTTCGTCTGAAATTTACAAGCATATCAAAGGTTATTCAAAAATTTTTGCCACGGAGATAATAAACTGTCCATTTACATACATAAAACAATAATTAATTACAAATAAGTCGAAGAGTCCAACTTGGGTTTTAACATCCTTTTTAACAACAAGGGTCATATTGGGACAGGCCTTTCAATATTTCCTACATGTTCAGTTGGATTTGAACACAAATGCTACTGTGGCGATAATTCTGCATCAATTACTGGCCTCCCCTCAATTTTAATAGGAAACTATTGCACTTTACATGTATATATTTTAAAAAAAGACATGTCACTGCTCATTTTCAGTGTTAAGTATTAATATTTTTATTTTAAATAATTTTTACTAATTCTTCGACTTTCACAAAAGAACATTATAAATATACATGTCTTCAATGTTTGTAATGCATATATTAACTTTGGCACAATATGACTTCCAGAACATCTGTGTTACATCTGAAAGGCTAAAAGCCATGTAACATTACAAGTTACATTCTAGAGAAAGAGGCAAATTACTTTGCTCCCATTTAGTTTAATGTGCAAATAATGCAATCTGAGTATTACCACAGGACTGAACCAGACATGAGCCAAGTAACAACATACACATACAATAGCACAAGAGTGACAACAAAATTGCTTTAAAGAAAATTAGACTCTAAATAATGAGTTCGGTGATTCCTGTTTTCCCCTCTAATGCTCTGTGTGTTGGGTATTTTTTCCTCTTCTAGAGCTACAAACTAAAAAGACAGCCATTAGTAGCACTGGGTAGACTGTGTGTCCCTTGCAACTGAAACAGGCTCCACATCTGTTTGAAAAGTTAATCATCAGTGTGACTTTGAGACGACTTTTGCAACAAAGACTTAAACTCGTGTTGAATTCTGTGCACTGTGGAATATGGTTCTATTCTGTCCTTTCAAAAACATCAAACTTTGTGATCAAAAAGAAAAGAAAAAAAAATTGATAAAAATGAAACAAATTCTAACAAATGGTATTTTTGACAAAACTTAGTACACATTAATTCTACATGTGAGCTAAGTGAAAAGTGCAAATTTATGCAGAGTAAATTTTTGAAATAGATTATCTGCAGGGTATCTATTAAGAAAAGGACTAGTGAATTTCATGTTTCAACTTAAATTCATACTCCAAATACTTAAAACACTTACAAATTTCACTTTTACAGAGTTTTTATACACTATTTTCCCTCTGCATTCAGCGAGAAATACAGTAATTTTGGCGATTTGTTTTTATATGTACAAATTAAATTGAACTGTGTTAAACAGATAATCATAATCTTAACAGTTTAGTTAAACCTGAGATTTAAGGCGAAAAGGCTGCCCTGGCAAATTACCGTATTTTCTCAAAATATGGCCCGGGCGTTAATTATTTTCAAATGGCATCAGACCAGGCGTTAAATTGAACCAGGCGTTCTTTTGAAATACAAAAAACAGTGTTATAAATTGTAAACAGTTTGCTTGGTACCAGGCGTTAATTTGAACCAGGCGTTTATTTGAACCTGGGCGTTATTTTGGAAATTTACGGTACATCAATTTTGGCATTAAATTCAACCACAAGTCTTGCACCAGCTGAGTTGGAATGAGAGGGCTACAACAGAATTACTAAAATCAAAACTATCCTTGTGTGCATTTTTGTTGTTTTGTGCTATTTCATCAGGGTTCCAGCAACACTGCTTGTTTTTAGGTATGGGTCGGTATGAAAAATATGTACATGGCGAGGTCGCCAATGCAAAACCGTACCGATTTCGGGACTCCGAGTTTTAGTACACCCCAATCGAACATGGACGTCTCCTCTTAACAACATTGCAATAAAAGTCCCTAAATGCACAAAATATGGGTTAAAAGTGTGTAACTTCTTCAGATTTCTTGTTCATTCCCAATATTTTAATTTTGCCTTCAATTATACATGAGTGGACAAGCGAGATTCACGTTATAAAGTGTCGTATCCAAAACATGGCATTTCTGCTCAACGAAATCGCTATAAAACTCTGTAAATGCACAAAAATAATGGAACAAAAGCTAATAATTTCTTCAGATTTGGGGTATGTTTCTGATATTTAACCCTTCCTTCCATTATATGTGTCGGCAAGCGAAACGGCTGTTTCAAAATCTTGTCATGGTACTTCAGTAAAATGCTTTCGATATCAAGATACTGGGCCTACCGGCCCATCCCTACTAGTTTTCAAGCAATATTCACAACCTCCATTATGATTTAAATATCAAACTACCCAAAGAGTAGGGGTGTTGCAGTAGTACCAGTATCGTTGGTACCAGTGGTGGGATCGCCAGCTAAAATGGCAGATCAAGCATCAACTGTTAGAAGCGTGTTGAACTCAAGTTAAATTCGAGTAATTTTTGGGATAAGTATTTCGTTTGTTGGCCATTAATATGGAAAATATTTTACAAAACCGTACATGAGCCGAAACTGGAAATGGCTTTCGCGATATCATTTAAGTTAAATCTTCACTTATTTAAGCCAGAATAAAGTAAAAAAGCTATATATTTTTTGAAAATTTCGGATATATCTGTTGTTTTGGTGAAGTGTCAGCCTTAGATGATGAAAATATTGACGTTTTCAAAAACTCGAGACCCACTTGCGCAGATCGATGTCACCCCTTATTCTCGCCCATCGAGTTACAACTCAAGTTTCAGTCAATTCGTCCCAGCACTAGTTGGTACGGTAAATAAATTATTGCAAACCATCATAAAATTCAGCTACCGGTTTTCCGTTTTCACTTCAATATAAAGTAACTTTAATAACCTTACATACAAAATAAATGTCATAATCCACTTTTATTTGCTGTTTACTGTAAAATAACAGCCATAATGAGCGATAATTCTGAGCTACCATATATTTCGTCGTTTAGCCAATGAGAATCAAGGACACATCCTTCTTATGTTAGAATTCCTGTTTTACAGTATGGAAACTATTTGGTTCTCATCTTTTGTTAAATAAAAGACAGTTAACCGGTAACCGACCCAAAAGTACCAGACATGAAACCGGAGGGGAAAAAATTGCTACCGCAACACCCCTACAAAAGAGTGTTAATTTTTTTCTTGGGTGAGTCATTTTGGTTTGGGGACCCTATCAACACATTGTGGACTTCATACCATTACATGTAGTTGGGCAAATGGAGTAAAAGCCGTGTATATTAGCTGGTCAACATTTTGTGCTTCAGATAATAGGGCACTAGAAAATATCTATTAATTTTACCTTGACAGGGTTGGGAGAAGTGTATTACCAACGATGACACCATGCCCTTTTTTGGTCATTATGAATCAATAGTTGCAGGTAAGGACAATGTAAAAATCAAAATTAGCAAACAACATATTTCATAACATCATTGCATGTGTTTAATGAGTAAAACATCCATAAACTAAGTCATAACAACAACTGAAAACCATGAGAACATCGGAAACTAAATAATATTAACATATTAAAAACTGCACACAATAAGCCAAGGTGAAGGTTGAAGCAGGCAAAGAAGCAGCGTGATTGGCTAGCTAAATATAGAGATAAACAAAAATCAATAATAGCTCCCCACTTTTAGCTATTATCAGTTTATAAAAAGGTCAAAACATTTCTTCTTGTAATTTAATAGAATCTGTGAAGATTTATAAATAATATTTTGAATATTTGAAACCAGAATAATCTGATGTTTTTTTGGGTTTTTTTTGGTCTTTTTTTGTTCAAAACATACATCCCAATTTCTTCCCCAACTTAAAATTCCTCCACATTCTTGTTCATTTTTCACACAAAAAAAATATTTGTCTGTCTTAAATTCTCTCCCAATAACATAAGGAACATATCACACAGTTTGCTTTGCCGAAACATCAAACCTCACCTGGCATCAAGGAAGCGAGATCGTAAGATCATGATGGCTTCACAGCTGCTCTGTTTGAGCTGCGTCTCTATGCCTGAGAACTTCTTACGAATGCTTCGCACCATCGCCTCGATTTCTTTCTGAGCCACAGGCCGGGTCTGACTCTGCTCTCTCAACAGGTTCACAACATGGCTCGTAAACTCAGTGCATGCCTGCAACAGGGGTGTATGAAACCCTGTAACTTTATCAGATTTACTTGGGATTGGTTTATTAACTTTTTTACTTTTTTCCACATTCTTTTCAACCCCTGATGTCATACTTGGACAGACCATTTGTATTTCCATGTGCTTTTTTTCCGTGGTCTGGATTCTTGTCAAATGACCACCGAGATTAGAAGGATTAAAATATCAAGTGTTTTTCAACTAAAGTAAGCCCGATAGAGAGTAACAAGCTGGAAAGAAAGAGAGGTGTTACTCAGTTCTGAAAATGAGTATTTACGAAGCAAAAATATTGTTAGCTTGGGTTAATTTGAGATAAACTCAGTAGAAATTACTTTGAATTTAATTAAATGTTTTACAAAGTAAAAAAACAATGAATAGGCTGCACCAAAAATACTCAATGCAATATAATACATGTGGTCCAAGTATTTGCATAATAAATAATATTTTTGCTTTAAAATACTTATTTGGTTGTTATTTAGTCATTCTAGTGTACATGTTATCATCAGACAAAACCAATTCTGTGGTAGTGACTTGATAAGACTTTTTGGAATGATTTTCACATTTGAAATGCCACTGGTACAACCACTTAACATTAACCTTCATTTTCTTTATCACGTTTACTTTTGTATACGTTTATATCATTTGTGTTAAAATACTAACTGCTCTTGATTAGTAGGATATTACTTATCTATCAGTGATTACACAGAAACACCTGAAATCAATTATTTCACTTTACTGGTCAATAAACACAGAAATGGTTATAACTGACAAGGAAAAATGTTGTCATCATACAAATGCAAAAAAAAAAATGTACAAAACACAAAGTAAAAGGTTGAAATAGTACAAATCGAACAAGTGCAACAATCTCCAAAGCTCCAAGCATACAAACAAAAGTACTTTAGATCCTACAATAAGTTCTGGTAAAAAATTTTAAAGGGGTCAGGAGGATGAATTGGAACTTTTGTATCCCACATTAAGTTTCATGATTTAACAAATATTTTGGTTCAAAACTGAGTAGAGAGAAAAAAATTAGATATATACTGACCTAAAAAGACTGTAACACTTTGATTTATATTTGAATGGTGTACAGAAAAAAAAGTTTAGTTTGTACTGAAAATGAACTTAGTCCATCAAATTCTGTGATGTATACTAGTGCTTTGCTGTAGTTTGCTGTACTAAAACTATTTCTTTGATTTGAAGAGTTACAACAAAGTCAAGGGCAAATTCAAATCAGACCTTTAAAATCATCTAAAACCTCTGCATGACAGTGCATGTCCACCAAAATGATGCATGAAAGTAAATCATGTACCACATTCTATAGTTGATTACATTCACTATTTAACTAGTGGTGGGAATCAGACTTGAAAATCCAAATCGATTAATCGGAAAAGTCCAGAGACGATTAATCGAGTCGAATCGATTTTTGAGTCATACAGGGAATTTTACAAAATTCCTTCCATAAAAAATACGGTCTGGACTACTGTCAGTGACGGATTTACAATAATGATCTTGGTTACCAGTAGAAATAACTGTCAGTAATTATCTTTGAAATCTATCAATTGTTCCTGATATTTTAATGATATATATGTTGTACTGTGGGTCTATGTTATCTTTAATTCATTTACGATAATAGTTATTATAATATATATTATAATAATAGTTATTTCCTGAATAAAATGGATCTAAGTTCTGTCACTTTATTGTCAAGAAGTTTCACAACTTGCAGTTAAGTTTCATAGATGATAATTAACATGTAAACTTCTAAATAGTGACAAATGTATTGAAATAACATAAAATATCCTCAGTGTGACAGAATACAGCTAATTAAACTGAACACAATGGTGAAAAAATTATAAAAATTGGACAAGAAATAAGGAAGTTATGACTATTTAAACATACATTAAACAGAAAAACGAAGTACCGCGATCGCATATTTTCCCAATTATCGCCCATTTAAAACCACTTTAGTTACTGCTGACGTTTCTGAGACTGTATCTTGTAGCCAGTTAGTTCGCCTTCATGTTAATAATATCGCTATTCATTGTAAAATCATGCCAGTTGTGTGTTATTCCTTCATTGTAGCCAGTATTTCTATTATCGTCCACTCAAAACGTCTTCCGTGGTTTCGTTTTTTTCCGTCGCCGACGTTTCCAATAGGGATCGATGTAGATGCTAAAATGCGGACTCGAGTTTGGAAATCGAGTTCTCGGCGAATCGTTCCACCACTATATTTAACACAAAATTTTACTTAAAAAATCTTTGCATATCCATTTACTTTCAGTCTGAACTGGGGATGTATTTAAAAAATCAGGTTTTCAGATTTCATTTTATTCATCATTTTGAAGCAAAATTCAGTTGACATTTTGAGGAAAAAATCCGAGTACCTTGTTTATATTAGACAAAGCAAGATATATACCATTACTGGATAGAGTCTTGATCTGTAATGACCTTGTCAAGGTTCACATGTAACCTTTATAACCTTCAAAATGTGGCACTTACAGGGTATATGGACACAGCCATTTACAACGTTGTTATGTACTTTTCAACTGAAATGTGGCTACATTTCACAAATGTGTCTACAAACCTCATAGGACATATTTGTAGCCACATTTCAGTGGAAAAGTGCATAATGACGTTGTAAACGGCCATGTCCATAAACCATACACCCTGGAAGTACCCAAAATGTGTACCCTTCACAAATGAATTTATTAAATATAAAATATAGAAAAAATATATTAACAGTTAACATAATTTTATAACATCATAAGATCCAATGGCTCATACAAGTAAGAATAGGGTATATATCTTATTACTATAATTAAACACTTTGAGAAAGACAGCTGCAATACAGTGGATTAACAATTGTAATAATATGGCATTGTTGTGATTTATTGTGGATGTAAACTTTACTGTGTATTTATCAAAAGCAATTGTTGAAAGGTTTTATTCTATGTTTTTTCCCCCAAGAGATCAGTGCACACAGTAGATGAATCAATAAAACAATTGACCCACTGATTAATAAGTACAGGGAACCAAGGCTGTAATAAGTAGTTACTTTTTGTAACAGAATACTTATTTTGAAATAAACCATATACGTGTAACGAAATAACGAGGGAAGATTACTTACTTTCACAATCTGTAAAGTAATTATTACTGTATTTTTCAGAATGGCTCTATTCTTTACCCTGGACAGTAAACTTGAACTACTCTTTCACAGCCTTGTGTACTACACAGCTGCTTGACAAAAGGAGTAACAGGAAGAGAAACCAGAAAAGACAATACAACAATGGCACTCCAGTGGTATCTCTGTCCAACTTATGTTTTAACTTGCAAATGCAAACTTGTAAACTTTTGACTCGTTCAAAAAGTGATGATTACAATAAATTGAATGATTTTAAAATACATGTATTATTTTGTATTGAAGAATATATAACTCTGTGCAATTTATCACCAGTTTTGTCAATTTTTACACTAAATAATTTTAAATAACTGTACTTGATACAATTATTTGGGAGATCAAAACTACTTGCAAAGCAACTAACACTAAGTAATGTAATAATTTTGCTTGCAAAACAGAAGTTTGGACAAATTCAACCTATCTGGAGCACTAAGCTATTTTGCAAAGCGCAAAGTACAAGCCTCCTCAAAATGGTGGTTTAGCACTCAAGGAAGCAGCAATTTTGGCACCAGAAATACACGTCTTTTTCTGCTTCTGTCGTTTTTCTCTCACCTTGCGTCTAAGAATCGCGACCGCAACATCATCACTGCCTCACAGGTGTTTTGTTTGAGCTGTAACTCAATGGCTGAAAACTTTCTCTTGATGATACGAATCATGTGGTCTATTTCTCGCTGTGATATGGGTCGGGTTCGACTTTGTTCCCGTAACAAGTTGATCACATGATTTGCAAACTCTGAACAAGCCTAAAAGAAAAAGAATGCGAGATAGTATGAGAATTTGAATCAAAGAAAAAAATATTACAAATAAAAAAAAAAAGTTTTATTTTCTCCATTGTTTCAACCCATGGATGGTGAAAAGTATCTTGAAATCGTAACACTTGAAATAAGATTCTTGTTAATTTGAAATAAGTTCCTTGCAAATTTGAACTGAGTTCTTCCTATACCATAGGTACTAAGGATGGGTCAGTACTCAGTAGCATACTTTCTATTTCGGTACCCTGCCAGTGCAAAGCCATTCCCATTCTGGGATACCAAAAGAAGTTGTGATCTAGTATATCCCCAATCAAATAGGACCAAAATCAGAAAGTGGGGTTCAGGAACATGAAACATGGCGATTCCACTCAAAGAAATTGTTATAGAAGTCTTAAAATCTAGAGAAATATGGGATTTTGTATACCTAAAACAATAGCACTACTAATTTTAAGTTCGGCCACAATGATACATGCTGACAATCAAGCTGACGAGGTCACAGTATTTCAGTAAAATGGTCTTAAACAATGAGACACTAGTGCCATCGTTCCATCCCCACTCAAAAGAAGATCCTTGTAAAGCTTTCCACCCTGGCTTTTGATTGAAACTTTATTTTTGACCAATAAGCTGCAATGAAAGAGTTTGATGAAATGTAGCAACTGTAAAAATTATATCAATACCATAAACACTACTAGTTTAATATTTGCTACTTATTTAAAGCCAATGAATGTGAATGGAAAATATTTCCCATCATTATGAATTAGGTATGGGTCGGTAGACCCAGTGTCTTGGTATCGAGAGCATTTTAATGAAATACTGTGACAAGATTTTACAACCGCCACTTCACTTGTCAACACATGTAATGGAAGGAAAAGCTGGAAAACTTAAAATATTGGAAACCAACTCCAAATCTGAAGGAACCACCAGAGTTACACTCTTTTATGATATATTTTTGTGCCTCTGGGGACCTTTATTGCAATTTCATTGAGAGGAAAATCCATGTTTACTATTGTTTAGTGGAGTCTACTAAAATGTGAAGTCCTGGGATTGGAACAGTATTGCATTGGTGACCTCCAAATGTACACATTTTTAATACCGACCCATCCCTAATATCAATATTCTAAATTATTGTCTTCCAAGTTTTGAGGTCCTCTGCCACAAATTTCCAGTAGTCAGTGACTTGGACACATTATTTATAAAGACTATATCAATATTCACAACGACATAATTACTATGCCACTGGCACCGACTTATTTAATATAAAATAACTGATAACTCATCAAATATATGTACATCACACTTATTATAACAAAGATTATAAAAAGACAAATACTTAAAAGTTGATCTCTTCTTTTGTCGTAAAATGATTATTATTCTATTACATATTGAAAAGAACCTGCTCAAACCCGCTCAAACTCATCAATCAGTGCTGAGAAAGAGTTGTGATCTGTTGCACGTCTTATGGGTGTGTTACATTCTAGTATCATGCCTATAGAAAACCTCCTACCCCTAATAGGCCAATTTATTTCTTTACGCTCTCTGCCTCTAGCTTTGGACTCTGATTATGAAAATTGTCTCCAAAACCCCAATTTATTCTTTTTTGAAATGTATAAGTCGACAGATTTATTTCCTCAAATTCCACTGCAGATCTTAATATGTTCGCTGTTGGGGTTTCACAATACAAGCTTAGACCCTTAAATCACTTTTTATGTCCAACCTTTCCCACAAAAGCTCCTTTCAAATCGCATAACCTTTCCTCATTTAGGGCTAGTCGGCTGCATAAACCCCTCCGTAAAGAAGACCACTAAATTCTAGTAGCGTAGCTACAATCTCAGTTTAACTCCCCAGCTTACAAGGCATTATTTAAAGGGTCGTGTTTCATAAAAAGTCTGCAAACATATTAGATAGGGCATATATCCATAGTTAGGAGAGCATTAAATCAGCTGCTTCTGTCAAAAAGCTTTGTAATGCGATTGCACATATGTGGCAAGTATGAATAGCTACTCTAAATAGCAGTTTGCTTTGTTTACAGAACATGTTTCTCATTTGGATTACCATCCAATAATCGATTTCCCTTCTTTTCCTTTTTTTTCTCTTCACTGTTTTTATTATTATTATTATTTTTCCCCATTAAAAGTTTTCAACTTATAATAAGTTTCTGTATTTAAAACTTTTTTTTTTAATAATTTAAATATTCATAAACATTTTTTTATTATTTGGGGTGAGATGGGGACCCCTGGTGTGAGAGGAATTTTGTTAAAAGTTAAAACCCTGAACTAAACTGTCAAAATGTCAGCTGTCTGAAAACTTTTGTTGAATACCTCAATATTGACTGTCACCTGTACACATTCAGGAATTAGGTATTAGCTTGTAAATTGAAGATATTTTAACTCGCATACATTTGCAAAAACTTCTATTTTCACGAATGGTTCACTTTGTATCTTCTACATGACATTTTCTGTATAAGTTCTACAATGTTATGTAGATGGTTATTTGTCTTCTTCCACAATTGTTTTAAGTCAGCATTTCAACTGAATTTGCACATCCACTTGAAAAAACATGTTCACTTAAGGGAAGTGATCAAAATACTTAAATTTTCTACATTATTATCGCTGTTCAGAGTACTCTAATAATGGATTATTTGGAATATAAAATAAGTACCCTTAATATTCACATTAAAATTTGCTTAAAATGATCATTTCTACTACCTCTCAAAGCAAAATGGACATATTTTTATCAAAGTTATCATTAATAACAGTATCCGTTGAAGTCACTTGAAGAGCAGAATAGAAACCACCTTGATTTCTCAAATTCTGATGAATAAGTGGAATTTTCTTTATTTTTATTTACATTTGCTACCATTTAAACCACTTTCATTGTCTTGTGCATTCATTTTATCATTAAGCTAAATTATCATTCAAAACATTTTTGTTTGTTTGTTTGTCTTGAAATTTTATTAAAGATTTTTTAAACTACATTCCTAAACAAATACTGAAATGTCAACAGAAGCACCTTCCTGATTAAAGACCTAGATTTTACATGGGTACAGTACAACTTCTTAGAACTCTTTAAAATTAACTAAGTTTTAAGTCAATTTATACTTGCAAATTAGCATACACAAACTGAAATCCAACATACGGTAAATAACTCATATTGTTAACCAAAGAAAAAGAAAAATATTCGAGTGACATGAAGACTCTGACTCGTGCCTGGATCAGCACCTCTGGGGTTGTGATTTGCGAGCCACAGATACTGTGAAATCAATGCCAAATTCAATTCACTTCCAAATATGACTGCACATTAATCAATATGAGGTCAAAAGGAAAGGCTGGAAAGCCAATCTTATGTTTAGTTCCAACATCTGAAATTACGCAGATAACATTTCCCTCTCGCTATGAATAAATCATTCCCCAAAGTCCAATCTGAGGGCCTCAATGGCTTTTTTTTCTGTCCTTATAGTTTCAAGGACTTTTTCCCCTACAAACAAGGTCCTCAAGATTTTAAACACCCTCCCTCTGCCTTGCCCATTACTAGTTGCTACCCATTTATTCAACCTGTATCCTCTCCATTATTACCCACATTATTAGGGAGTTTAAATTTGGGTGTAGCATCACCAAGCTAATCTTCATGGAACTGATGCCATAAGATAGGTAATGCAATGAGAGAAATACACAATGTACATCATTAACAGCAGCTTTTCTACTTAATATCCTTACACAGAGCTGCTGACTTGAAGCTTTATATTGAAGCCTATGCATATAGGTAGAAATCCTTATAGTAATTCTCTGTTATATAATGGTGGGGCTGTTTTCAAAACAAAGTCTGATATTTAGTTTGCTTGTCAGTGATATGGTGAAAGCTTAGCTGCAAGTGTACACGAGGCATAATTTTAAACTGTGTTTTTTGAGATTTTATTAAACTTAATGACTCCAATTTCCATTCAAAGTCAGCATGTGAAATATTTGAATTTCCTTAGAGTAGAAGTGAACATTCAAGTTTCATTGAAATTCAGTATAATCTGGAATTCCCAGGTAAATGGACATATTTTTCCATTATATTGAGCATCCAGATTTAACAGGTTGCAACTGTATTTTCATGTTTTGCCGATGGCTCAATCATACTTTTGCCAATATGGCAATGACAATGCTCGTCTGTTGTTGGGTTAAGCCGTTCTTTTCTTTCCAAACTTTAAGCAACAAAAATGGCCATAGTCATTGCATTTTCTCCCCTTTGAATGAAGCTTTTATAATCTTTTGATGCCCATTGACTTCATTCGCATTTGAAATTCATGATAAAAGCTGGCGTAAAATTTGTGCAAATGACAGCAAATGGGAAACTAAACACAATTAATTTTGGACCTTTATGTAATATTTATGTAAATCAGTTTTGCATTACTTTGGGGCTATTTAGCTGACAAGAAGCATTTGTTTCAATTAGGATATGACTTTGGGTGAGTCTTTTTTGTAACATGGCTAGCAAACAAAGACATGCAGTTACTGCCAGTTAGGTCTCAGGCAGTCTCCTGAGTGTCACACTGGTGTGACAGATGCCACCATGATGTAACTAATAAACTGTAAATGTGCAAGTCTGATGAGTTAAGTAGTCAACAGGCCTCTCACAACCACCCCCCTACCCCCAAACAAAACAGTATACTACTGTTCTTGAGATACACCTCAGGGCTGACATCTTTTTCAGTTGCATTACAGTATATAATACAGCTACATGTATGTTATTGTAATTGTAAATATGGAGGAACCACACAGTTGGGAGAGCAAGATTTTTTTTATTTTTATTTTTTTTATTTTATTTTTTTTAACTGACATGATAATCGGTTCCTAAAATACCTCATTTTTCACCTTATATTAACTGTAAATGAAGTTTATAAGCTTCAAAATATCTTGTGAATACATATATCCTGTTTCAGTCATGGCTCATGTACGCTAGCGAGAAATTTTCACTATATCAGTTAGTGCTGTAACGAGTTGACTGAAACTCGAGTCGTAACTCGGTGGGCGATATTTGGGACCACATCGATTTACGTAAATTAAACTCGAGTTTTTAAGAAATAAATTATGATATACTAGTCTTGTTATAAAACCAGCACTTTTACAGTTTATCTAACCATAAAGACAAAAAATTTAATGAGCAATGGTCGTTTTTTTTATTTCCTTATTTACATGGATGTTCCATAATGTGCTCATACATACCTGTCGGCAACAGAATATATTTCCTTGCAATAAAATGGTACTAAATACGTTAATGGCGGATCCCTTGATGACAATATTTGGACATTATTATTTTATTTATATTTGTGTCATTTACTCGAGTTCAACTCGCATCTAACAAGCGAGCATCGATCTACAGAAATCACTGATGATTACAGCTCTAATATCAGTACAGGCATTCAAAATCCCGGATTTCGTTTAGTTTCTTAAAGCCTCGAAATCCGGTTTCCATGTTCAGAACCAGTCCGACCACTAGTACCTTGATGTACCTGTTTTAAAATATTCTGGGTAGTTTTATTCAATAGACAGACCTGTATTTAATTTTTGGTTATATATACTCCGAAACATTTACAGGAAGTGCGTACTTTTGGTACATTCTAAATGTTGGAAATCCAGATAACACCTTTATTTTTACAGGATTGACATATTCTTAATCGCAGAAAGTGTTTCTTGGGAGAGTTACCAGCAATGAAATAAGATAATCAATTCTGGCTCGATTATCAGTCTGAAAAATGGAAGAATAATCGAGTAAATCGACCATCACAAATGAAGCAATTGCACACACTACTTCCTAGGACCATGTGCGTTTGCTTGGGGGAAAACTACAGACACATAAACTATATGCCTAGACATATGTTTCTAATACCCCCTTCACATTACAGGTGGTATCACCCACAGAAACCCGCTTTTGGTGAAACGTACCTGTCCCTAGAATCACCGTCTGACGTCCATATGCGACCTTGCGCGTCAGTTGTAAACTCTCCATTACCTTGAGAGTCCTACCAAAGTTTTAAAATATTTGAAGTTTCTGTCTCTGATTACGGTACCGTGAGCATGCGCAGACGATTTCGCGCATGCGCATATGAATTTTTTACTACAGTAACTGAAGGTGTAGTCCACCGTGTACATAAGGTTGTGATTTGGTCACCTGTCGGAATAACACGGCGACATAAGGTGAGTTATGGTTTTGGTCATTTCGCCATGTGTTTGTCAGATTGCTACCGAGAGTGAGTTGAGGTTAATAGAGGTTATCTCTCGGTGGCCGTCTGCTTGTAGTCTGAACAACTCCGACAAAAATGGGGTGACCTGGAGGTGCTTCCGCCGCCGAGAAAACTTCTAACCATGTAGTGTGAAAGTGTTTGAGTAGTGTTGCGGTTCATTTCAAATTTTAGAACTGGTTCCCGAAAGGTGAAATATGATAAAAATCCGGGTGTGTTTGATTTAATAAACATTTTTCAAAATGTGTACATGATATTTTAGTTTCATGTAAATATGAAGCAAGATTTGCTTTTTGAAGACTTTTTTTGGACAAAAATGGCATATGCATTAAAGAATATATACTGTATTGTAAAATTTTAGATGTAGTTGAATATATTGGTACAATTGGGTTAAATTATTCAAGGAAGCTGGTTTTGTTCACATACAAATGGAAGATAACTGGAAAAGTAAGTTATGTTACTTGAATATTTATACGTTGACATGGATTATTCTACTTCCATTTTTTTTCTCTCTGAAACAAGAATGTCAATATTACAGTAATAATAAATATGAATCTAATTGAATAAAATACCCCATACACACATCATGTACAGGTAGATAAAACGCCACAATTTTACTATTATGGAATCCACACAGCATGCGTCTTTCAAAGAGCAAATGTCTTGCGGTGTTACTCTCCATATATTGTGACAAAATATTGGAGTAATTTGTACATGCACACATCGCAGTGGTACATGACTTCAGTTGCCCCAGGCTTGCAGTAATTGTGAGCAGTGAAAAAAAGCTCTAATATCTAACGCAATGTACTACAGACACTGCAGTCCTGGCTTATCACATTACTATTACATAGCCACTCATGCTCTGTGTGTGTGTTTTGTGTGGTTCACTCGCCATTGTTTCGTAAATGCCATTTTGCATTCACTTGGCCTGCTAATATTACATCTCCGGCATCATTAAAAATTATTTTTATGACCATTCAATGTACACTTGATGATGCAGGATTCCTTTTAGTTGGCACAATTTACATCTGAAAACTGGGCACCTTAACAAGGCCTTTACAGGTGTAACTCCTTTTGGAACGATTTCAATTCAGCTGGTACATAGGAAATTTTTTATTATATATATATATATTTTAATGATACAACATAAATTTCAGCACGTCATTTCAATATTTAAAAAGCAACAATGAAAAATATTAAAGACCAAATAATTGCAAGTCTGAATTAGAATAACAGCAATGTACTTTTAACAATATACTTAATATAACTTCCCATACATTGTACGGGATAATAGAGTAATCCCTTTACACTAAATTTTGCCTTATAGTAGAATTAAACATCAGGCTAAAGGGGCTTTGAGGCTTATTAAAATTTACTTGGTTACTTGGAATTGCTGGTTAAGTAGAAATATTTTCCAGCTCTTTATTACTTGGTTTTACAAAGTTTATAATTTATCCATAAAATTAATTGAGAGATTAATAATATTGTCAAAGAATTTTATACATTTATCTTTCTTTTATTCACTACAAAGTTTTTAAAACAACCCTCTTACCACATGTCTGAAATGTCTAGATTTTTTCCATATACTTATGTCCCCATGAAATAATCAACATTACATTAACTATATTCATTTACATACAGTATAAAAACAACAGTTGTTTCCTCTCATTAAACAATATCCAAGCTTTCTCCAAGAGGTCTCTGTAGACAACAGCTAAACCCTCATGTTCACACTTTGAACATCACTACAGAACCCCAAGGCAGTTGACTTCACCTTCAATGAGATGGCTACATTTGGTGATGCCCTCTCCCTCTTTTGCCTGAGCATTTTCTGTCCTATTTTTCACCCATGGGGTAGGGGTAAATCTCTGCCCCAGCTGGCATGGATATAGTCCTGACAGCTCCTTTTATCAGCAGCCACATTATTCAATTATGACACTTTTGCCCAAGACTTTCTTTGGATAATATTCCCTAGGCTTTTGCTACTCCATACTTTTATCTGTTACTGTTCACAAAGAAGAGAAAGCTTTGTGGCTTTTTCTTTTTGTTTTGCATAGTATTTTGTATTTCATCCATTGGAAAGTATATGTCAACTTGACACATTATAACATATATGATAGTTAGCAATTTCAAGTTTTCAACACAATTATTTGCAATAATATAATGGGTGCGACTGTACCAGATTTTCTAGTTTGGGATTCCGCCATTGCAAAACCGTCCTGATTCCAGGATACCGAAAAAGTTGAAGGTTCAGCATTTCCCCATACGAATATATCTACAAACAGAAAGTGATTTTCCGTAATCCAAACCATGGCAGTTTTTGTCAAGAAAGCGCTATAAATGCATTAAAATCTAATGAAAAATGAGCTAATAGTTCGTAATTTCTTCAGATTCAGGTTTGGTATTTAATATTTTACTTTCCCAATAATTAATTAGATTAGCTGACATTCCAGATTCCGGTTGTGAAAAAGGTCACGGTATTTCAGTATAATTGTTTCACTACCGGTATACCGCCACTACCGACTCACCCTTAAAATATTAAATATTTTCGCAATATATTTTTTCATTCAACTTCGAAGGTTGAAATACAGCCACAAAATTATTGATAAGCAATAGCAAAAAGCTTTTTATTGCTGCTTTTTTAGTACATATATCAAAGAAATACTGAAATAGCAATGGTAAAAAGCTTGCATTTTTGTGGGCAAAGGTAAATACAAACAAAAATTTACAACCATTAATAATTTGAATGTAGATGTTACTTCATCCAGAATTCAGTCCAAATCTGTCATCATGGTAAAAATGTAGTCATTATTCACTAAAAACCAGTTTCTAAATACCGGTAAATCATACACTGTATCAGAGATGTTAACTAAACTTAAATTCACTGTCCAATAATGCTGGGACGATGTTTACAAACTTCGGTATTATCGCTCGCTGCCTCATTGCAGGTCAATGATCGGTAAAATTTAAGTGCAATCGATATTTGCTAAACTCATTTCTATGTAGCCTTTTTTTTCACAATAAAACACTAACTGGAATAATATTTTGCAAAAATCTGTAACATTCATTGGTTAAAATCACAAAACTATAACCAGAACTAAATACTACGGATATAGGATTTTTTTTGTGATTAAGATTCTACTATATATTTACAAGATCATTGATAACCATGGGAAGTAAAATTCTTTCACTCACAAAGTGACACTGCCTACCACACAACTGGTTGTTCAGGTTTTATTGTTTACATCAGAAAGGAAAGATTTTTTATTTTCAACATGTTTGTGTCTGCTCATGCTATAAAAAACCACCAACACAAGATATTATGTGAGAGGAGTTCCTTGCTTCTTAAAGCCATTGTCAGCCAGTGTGAGAGAGAAGAAAAAGATAGGGGGAAAGGGGGGTGGTTAAAAAAGACCAGAAAAGCCTTGTGACAAGGGCTGCGTTATCAATCACTGCCAAACTCATTTTCTTTTGATTTCCTGTCTACGGAAGAAAGTCTAAGGATAAGCCCCATCATGGGCCTTTCAGTCTTAGTGGCTAAACTCACCAACGAATCAACACAGCCCCATTAACACAACACTTGCTTTTCAAGCCCTTTCTTTAAGGTGTACTTTTTTAAAAAGAAGAAGAAGAAAAAAACAGTAACAATGAGCAATTCAATCGAGTTTCCAGGAGAAATTTTCCTGTAAACTTCACCCTACTCATGATCAGGAGATTCATGCAATATATAAAGGGTACATTTATAATTTACATACCCGGTAATGACAAAGGTAGTCGATTATTCATCATTAAAGATGCAATATTCTCCATAATAAGTAAAAGGTTTCAGTATAGTATAGTCAGTATAGTCAGACTTGGGTACATATATTTTTGGGGTGAGAAAAAAATCTGTATTTCTAAGTTCTTTCTGTTTGTTTATACAATGAATCTATTCCAGCACATTTAGAAAATGTTAGTAGTAAAGACGGCAAAATGGATAGTTGGTTTCTATTCGATTTATATAAACATTAATAGCAAAATCCGGTGACAGAAGTTCAAGAACCAGTTCCCGAAATGTCCCACATTTCACATCAAACGTATAAAACATTGCACAGAAACGCTTAAAAATATTTACGTGTGTAATATTTTGCCAATATACAATGCAATAATATCCAAAACTTCAAATTTTATTAAAAAATAAACCACATTTTAATTGATGTAATTGTTCATGTACACACAGAAAAGATTTTACAGTTTGGTGCATACTAATTCAAACGAATCCAGTTTTTGATGAATTTTTGTTTTTGGGACCTGGTTTCCATATTTACTTTCGATCGTAACACTAGAAAATGTGCTCCTCTTTCCAAGAAAATGTGTTCCCCTTTGTAAATGTTTTTGTTCTCTCTCAAAACTGGTGAATGTCATAGTTAGTCGCTCATGTGACCTTGTCACTCTACAGTCTAATACTGTCTTGATTTCCTTTTTTCATAGTAATAATTAAAAAAAAAAACATTATGAAGAAAACTATGGTTGATTCCTGGAAAATGAATATCAAAGCAACACAAAGCTACTTCTGTTTAACCAGGATTTATAGACAATTGGACAAACTTCAATTTTAAAGGTATCTTAAATAGCTGTAATTTATTTTTATTTAATACAGGGAAATTTGGCTCATTAGAGTTTTGACTTGAAGATGTTTGTTTCTATCAAACAAACATTTTGTAATTGAAAACACTGTTTTCGAAGCAAAATATGGCATAGAAACTTAATACAAAAGTCTTCAGCTAAAAATAAAGAGAACAAGCCAACGTTAGGGCACAAAGGAGGTGTAGCCATGGATCAATACCTGGGGTCAGTTTTCTTTTGTGAGTGAAAAAAAACCCTGTGGAGGTTTTAACAAGATGTAATGAATGGCCATGTGTGTGATTTGGCAGTGAATGTGAGTGCTATTATTACAGTATTATGGTTTGGCATGGTTAGAAGTCAAATCACTGCTTCCTCCTTTATTTATGGCACGGCATGTTTCAATCTCTAGATGCTCAATTAAAACGGTCAGAAAATGCAAGTGGAAAATAAGACTGTGACTTCGGGAAAAAACATATTTGTGTGGCAAGAGCCGACCAGATCCAGTGTAACCTTATTAACGTAGAAAGTTAATAGTTTAGAAACCAACTTTTAGTACCATTTAAGTAAATGTGGTAGTTGACATAAACAAATTTATGAGATAGAAAATGTCACATATGTGTGAAAATAAGGAAAGCTGTACATGAAAAGAGATACAAGGACAAATCTGACTCAAATCAAAGGTTTACCCAAGTTACTTGTGGATGTGAACTGTATTTTAATAGTTTTTCCAGTAACAAGGTCAAAGTTGACCACATCAGAAGATTCCAAGCCCATGATTTCCTATAAGTGAGTTTCACATTGTAAATCTCTAGGACCAATAATAAGCGAGTTATAATCACTTTAAAGTGTGGGTATCCTCATTTGACCTTGAAGCAGAGGTCTAAGGTTAAATATGACCACATCAGAAGATTCCCAGCCCATGATTTCCTAAAGGCTGGTATCATATTGCAAACTTCTAGGACCAATAATAAGGGAGATATAGGCACATATGGGGTACTTTGGCACTCTGTAGATGACCTTGAATTAAGAGCTTCAAGGTCAAATGTCTGCAAGGTTGTAGAGAACATGTATATCTGTTATACACATCACCTATGAAGAGATTCAACCTTCAGCCTATGAGAACCAACCAGCAGCGGCGGTGGCATAGCGAATGCTAAACCAAAGGCATCCGGTGGATACAAAAATAGCCAGCCTCGGCAGTCAAGAACCCCAGCCCGCAGGTACAACTAAATGGGCAACAACATTGAGATTTGGGAAAATCTTATAACCTAGTCACACTACAGACGGTATGTCCCGCGGTCAAAGGTTTTTTCAGCAGTAGAACCGCTTCCAAGGACGCCTCAGATATTCTGAGATTTGGTGTTTCCATCACACTACAGGCTGTATAACCTGTGGTTACAGGAGTTGAGCAAAACTCCCCTGTCCTTCAACCACTGTGAGGCTCATATACGAAGTTGTAACACAGTGACAAAACGTCCATTTACCTCCACTTGCCTTATGTCGCCATTAAATAACACTAAAAGTCTAAAAGACGACCGAGTCACAACCTTATATACACCTGGACTACAACTTCAGTTACCGTAGAAAGAAATTCATCTGCTCACATTCATCTGCGCATGCCCACAGTACCAAATTCACAGGTGGAAATTCTGAACATTTTAAAACTTCCGTAGAATGAACAAGGTAATGGCCATTTCACCACTGTGTCACAAGGTCGCATCCTAACCTCAGATGGTAGTTGGAAGGACAGGGGCATTTTGCCTAACACCTATAATCGCGAGTTACAGCACCTGTAGTGTGACTGGGGTTTAGGAACAACTTCAGTTATAAGGAGTATAAAGAATCCATAAGATGTTGTCCACAGGCCACGATTTCTTACACGTTGTTTTCATATTTTGAAGCCCTAGAACCAATTATAAGGGAGATATAGGGCCATTAAGCATGATGACATGACCCTACATGACCTTAAAGCAGGGATCAAAGGTCAAATTTGACACTTGCAAAAGATTTGCTGACCATGATTTCCTGTAAGTAGTTTCCTTATTCCAAACCCCCAGGACCAATTGTAAGGGAGGTATATGGCCTTTTTGATATAACACCCCCCCCCCCCCCCCTCCCCATTTGACATTAAAGATGTAATATGTCGGCCATTTTGTTTTCAAAGAGGGTCAAAATTACTCTCAGGTAAGGTTTTCTAGCCATTTACATTTTGTGCAAATCTGACATAGCTAGCTGCAATATTTTAATTTTTAGAACATATTAATGATTTTTGAACAATCAGCTAATGGCTGCTATGGTGGTCATGTTGTTTTTTAAAATGAGGACAAAAGTTTTACGGACATGTTTTCACTACCAAAATCGGAACGGTTTTGCAATGTTGACCTACCGATGTTCACATTTTTGAAACCAACCCATCCCTAATTTTTAGAGATATTTCACATTTTAGTTTTAGTGGATATGTCTGGATAAGAGAGAATGTGCTGTATACTTTTGCACAGCTGTTTCAAACTGTTCACTTACTCCAGGCAGACATATTCTGTAATCTGCATATGTATTGTACTGTATCTGTTTAAACAGGACAATGTCTGCACCTTATACACATATACAAGAGTAAGGTATCACAACTACATGCATGTTTCACCTTTCCGATGCACTGTCAACACACTTATGGTGGATTTGTTCACATTTTGGGTGGTTTACAAGTACTAATATTGACAGCTTTACGACCTGCTTAGACCCTCTTCTGGGACCCTGTCACCAGGTTGTGTCAAGTGTCATCATACATGTTTGTCAACACTACACAGCCACTACCTCATATCACCAGATATTACACAATCTTAAGTCTTAACCCAAAATAGCAACTCTTTTTTTTCCAACTGTCTCTCGCTCTCTACACATTTGTCTCAGTTTTATGTTCCTGGGCTAATAACCTAACAATTCAAATATGATAAGAGAAAGTCTATGCACCTCAAGTGTGGGCACAGACATGTTGAGCCTTTATTATTCTACCTTCAACTTAAACTTATAAATCTACGTAAGAAGAGCTTTATTAAAAATGTATTGCAGTCACAAAGAAGTCACAATAAAATTTCTTTGAAATGCATATATTACTGATGAAATATAAATGTAATATAATGTAGAAATATTGTCATTATTGATTTGATGATACATTCAGAACATTTGCAAGTTTGGGAAGAAGCTTATGTTTCCTGAAATCTTAATTGAACAACCCTTGTGTCTGGACAAGTACAACTTCAATACAATAAATATAATGTGATAAGGATAATTATGCTTCCCTGTGTTGTCATAAAACTGCAGCCATTCAAAATATTGGGGCACCACAATTTTCTACCTGAATGCGTTTTAACTACCCTCACTAGTTAAAATTTATTCCAGAGATTCACTTACAAATAACAAAACAAAAATTTGAGAATTTTAAAGTGTAAATTTAACCTGACCTGTCAAATAACCTCAAAACTTATACATATAATCCAACCTTTTAAAGTAGAGACCCTTATAAGTAGGACCATCCTCTTCAGCAGATGAAACTAGGGTATATCCTGGCCAACACTATATCTATTGCAATACACCCTGTTGTGTGGAACTTCTGTCCAGACAGAAATATTTCTGGTTTCTTGAAATTCACCTGACTAGATTTAGCTGTATATGAAGTGGAAGCAGTATACCCTACCTGTTCATATTTCTCTAGCTCTGTGTGGTAGATCTGCCTGATCTGTGCAAGTTTAGCCCTGTAGTCGGAGTGTTCGATGGCGTTCTCTGCACTGGAGACAGCCTGTGATGCAGTACCCGCGGCTGTGGATCCACCACCTTTCTCTGGCCCTGCCACACCCTCAGCTATCAACATGTTGTCCAAACGCATCAGCTGTGGATCTGGGGGCTCCTCTTCCTGAGCTCCTCGGATACTTAATACTGAAAAGACAGAGATTAAAAGGCTGGGGTCAACTAAATGTAATAGCACCAGCTGTCCATTGGACAGTGTCCAAAATAGTCAATGTTTTACCACAGAAGAGAGAAACTTGGGAAGCTTAGATATATTTTGTTTTTATTATGAAAGAACGAGAAAACTCAGCTTATAAGTTGGTCAATTACATTCTTAAATTCTTGTTGATAAATATCTTTTGTAACAGACGAAATTGGCTCAATAAAACACAGAAACATAAAGCCTGAATTAATTTGTTACGCTAAAACCTAATCAAGTCTGAAAAATAAGTGCAGGCCACCCACAAAACTGACTCAAGAGGTCTCAAATGAGCACTTTCTGTTTAGATAAAATATATTTTTATCATTACATGATAATAATAAACAGTTTGGAACGCTTCTTAATTCTTCCTATACATACATAAAGTGTTGTTTCTTTCAAGACATGCCAGACAGCCATTTCCATAATTTGTATCCTACATTGATTTAATGAAGTCACTTTTCCACTGGACTTGTCACTTCAAGTTAAGTCCTTATGACAGGAAGACTACTTCAAAGTTAGAGGTCTGTGGACAACTATAATAACAGTATTGCTGAAGAGCTCAATAGTTCCACTAATTTATACATGTTTGGCATATAAATTTATTTGCTCTATTACCTACGGAAGATTGGATTACCCTGTTGAAAAGGATATAAGATATCAGACAGAGGTTATTTGTAAGGAAATGAGGAGCCCATATATTAGTAAAATAAGCAAGCACTTCATTAAAAGATCACCTCAGCCATGAAAGAAGGCATAATATTTATGTTCATCCCTCTTGTGCTGCAAACTACCACTCCTTACAAACTGATTATAGGTGTCTCTCAATGGGACCGACTTCAGAAACAATGTATGCAACTTAATGTCACTGACTTATGCACGGTATATATACTCAGGTTAACTTGAAACAAAATGTTAAAAAAAAACTTAAATACAAGTACTTCAGTGACCATTTTGTATAAATAGTTATTAGATAAACAGAATAACAAACAACTTTAAGAGTTTTAAATGATATAATATTTAGATGTTAAGATGAAATATCATCAAGGTTTTCAGTGGAGGATATACGGTGTGCTCTGCTTTCTTTTCAAACCCTCTATATTGTTATGCAGTTCTATTACACAGGTCTTTTGAACTGATCATCCACCCATAAATTGAGAGAAAGATCCAATACTAAAGGACCATAAAAGAAGACCCACTTGCTATTTGACCCCTTGAATTATTTTCTCCTTTGTGTTATAGCTTAAGATTTCAACAACATTTTATTGCAAATTATTGAATCGAATGTACCTTTGTGTTATTTTATACTTTGAATCACAGCTCAGCAAACTAAGCTTGCATTTATTACAGTTTAGAATTGACATGAAAAAGGAAAGTTTGCATTGGGAAATTAGTATTTATAAGCTTATTCTTCAATTTAAATCTTGAATATAGGTATGTAGATAATATTCAATCAAAAAAGTAAGAATAAACAGTAACTGAACAAAACCTAAACACAACTTGACAATAGCTGAATCATCACCGATGTTACCAAGTGAACTTTTTGGACTAAAACATAGATTCCTTCAACTAAGATTCACACACCTCCCTGTACATAAAATAATTGCGATCTATATAAATCACCATTCTGGAAATCCTTAGCTTGCAGCCTTGTAATTCAGTAACAGACCCAAAGAGAGCAGACTTACGTTGAACTCTTTGGTCATTCCCAACAAACTGTAAAATGTGTGGGGTGGATCAAAGCAATGTACACTAGTTGGTCAAACTTGCTCACTGAAAAGCCATGGAAAGGCAACCTTCAATCTGGGCCACAGGATTGGAATTGAACCTATGATCAACGAGTGTATTACCACTGTGCCACCACTGCAGACTGTGCAGAGTGTTGCACAACTACATAGTCCAAGACTGAGAGTTCTCTGACTATTATCGCCTTAGTTTGTCTAATATTCATTACCAATAATTTGGCAAAAAATCATACTATGAAGAATATTGACAACACAAAATTACATTATTTATAGCTAAGTGTAATTGTTACAAACATCCTATTTCTTTGACAAGTTATTTGATATACATGTAAAATAGTGGGTATATCATTTGGTTGTGCAGATATCAATATTTTGTTCTACCATTTCCCGAACTGCTAACAGGAAGTGAAATTTAGCAAAACAAAACATGACAGTTTTCAACAAACACACAGTGAAAACTACAAAAGTGTGAGCTAAAAGTGTATAATTTCTTTAGATTAAGACTTTAGTTCAAATTGTAAGTGTACACTTAAAATGGTAATACTGACATATGTCTTTAGACACTGAAATCAGCATCCCTGTCCCAAAACAATAAATATAGCCAATACTGATAAACACTGTACCTAGTACTACCTATTAATATAAAATATACCATATTAACATTGCAGTCCAGAACCTGTATATATTCAGTTACCCTGGTTAACTTTCAAAAACGATTTAAAGTTCTCACTTTCTTTACATCACTGAAATTCAAGAAAGGGAGAGAAATGAAACACTTGAGAATATTTATCACTCTTGTGATTGTGACATCTGAATCCGTGCAGAATATACAGGAATATAATGAAAGAAATTATGGATTTTGAGCCGATCTTGATGCAGTGTTTATGGTGCCTTTTAGCCTATTCTCACTGTAAAGATCTCACCTTTGAATCAATATTATTATGAAAGGGCTGCCATTAAAGTATCATAAAGATTGATTAGATCTAAGTCACTCTCACCCGATGTCACCATTTGGTCTAATAACTGTGGCTATCACTGCAGATAGATCTGTTTATTAAGTTAGGTTATGATTTGTCCCACAGGAATAAATCAGACCAGATGATGGCCAAATATCAAATTAAATGGGTGAAAACAGCCATATATAAAGTTGGTTTGAATGTTATGCAACCCTCTGTAACTTTCATGTGGTTTTGGCCTTCAGAATGTACCTTCCTGAATAAATATGTACACAGCATCTCAAAAGGCAATGTCATAACAGGGATAATGGTCAAAATGGGCTTTGATGGCTTTTTGGTACAAAAACTGGGAGGGATGAACTATTTAAATGATTAGTATATAAACAGTATGTGCTTGAAAGGGCAGACATACAGTGGGATTTCTCAATAGAAAGCCAGTAAACTAATGTGGAATATCACTTCTTAAAATACAATTCTACAGAATACAATTTTTTGTCACCATGCCAAAATGGTCCCTAAAACTTATTTAGGCCTGTTTTACAAATCTTTAATTTATGAAATCTTTTTTCCCATGTTTTGCATTTAGCTATCTATTATAACTAGAAAATGGCAGATTTTGCACACAAAAATAAAGCAACCCCAGTATATGGAAAAAAAATATGCTGCTGCAAAGTAGAGTTTGTCTGAAGAAGTGACTGGCACTGCATTTTCAAGGGAATTCAAAGCTAAGAGGATAACCACAGAAATTGCAATATTAGGGCAGGTTTTTTGAATTTTTGAAAAATCAGCCATTTTTAAAAAATTGCTTTTTAGGACACCCAAATACAGAAAAAAAATTTTTTTTTTCCACATATGCATGTATGAATATGATGCACTTGGTAGATCCATAACAGGTAGGAGTGTGATAACTGGGTTTGATTCCGCAGTGACAACATTTTGGCTTAACATCGAGTCCTAGTGATTACTGCTAGTATTGTTTATCGATACTGAAATATTAATTAACTTATGCTAAATATACCAATATGGATAATGTAGGGCACAATATCAATATCCGAACATACTTAATAGATCCATGTCTGCTGCCTTCCATTAAGTACAAATTTTGAAGGCTTTATTGCTTTTCATATCATGTTTCTTAACTATTACCGCGAAAACGGAACTGCCATATGTGTTTACGTTTTGGGACACAACTAAAACTTGCGAAAGAGTTTGGATTAGGTCCCCCACAGGAAAGCATCTCATGCCCGGATATTTCAATATCAATCGATACGGAAGGTAAAAATATGGTTTGATATCTATATACATATGTTTATTGATACCAACACTACTTGTGATGTTTAGTATGTACTTTGAAAGAAAACAACAGGCAAACAAGGTGGTTCTTATGAAAGAAAAATAAAAAGATAAAAACCTTAATTCATTAGAATTAGCTGATTTCACCATATAAACTTATAAAGTAGTAAATATTAGGGGTATGAACGGTTACTCAAGCCTCATGAGACATGTCGGTCTTTGCTAGGACTCGAGTCCATTTTAACTACTCGTTTACTCGCAAGGTATTTTATTATTGCCAGTGTAATGAAATGTTTGTGTAAAATAGGCTTCATTTTTACATTTTCCTCACTTAATAATTAATATCAATTGAAGTTGTCCTTTTTGTTAAAAAAAACATATAATTTACTCTATATTGTATAATATCTGGTTAAATAGAAGACGTTTTTCTACCAAAAATTTTGTTACCGGAATTGACTATTTGTTAACAGAAGATTTCTAACGGTTGGTACTTAATCTCGCGGTTACTCTAATTTCGGGCTGGTTGTCAGAGGGTGAGTACTTGGGGCTGTTTTTTAGCATCCGTCCCAGCCCTGGTAAATAAGTAAATATCATGTCCAAAATGGTGCATTATGTGATTTAATGCAAGTAAGGTGTCTTACTAAGCTTTTATTACATAAAACCGCAAATAATTCAATTGCATTTTAGTATTTTACATATATGCGAGCAAGAGATTGAGTTTTAAAATTGAGATCAAATTTTTATGAAATTTGGATCATTACTTCATTGGTGAGCATTGACTCCTTGTTTGCACTCAATTCACTCAAAATTACCTCTCCCTCTGTTTTCAAGATACCAGCCTTTTTTTTTAAATCACTCTCTGGGTCACAAACAATACCTTTGTGCTAATGAACCATGTGAAATTAAAATGTTACCTGTGTTCTATACAACTGGTGTATCTAATATTTGTCAATAGTTTCTTGAGAATCCTAAACATTCTACAGCATTAAATTAATACTACAATTAATCAATTATTATTCCCAGAAGATTCCAAGTATAAGAGTAATCCTGAGAATAAGAAGTGAATGATAAGCCTGGACCATTCAAATACGCCCTTTTATCTGGCCTTTTGGATTTGACATATCGGGGTTCAATTATACTACCATGCTCAACAACAAAATATTAGTGTCTCATATATTTTTGTTATTTTTAATTTAAATTCTAAGGTGAATCAAACAATGGAGTTATTTTTAGACATTTCTCTCATTTGTCACAGCCATGTTACCAATTTTGGAAGCAAAAACAGCAGATGTTGAGGTTCAATTGAGAGCAAGTCAGTGTTTTGTTTTTGTTTTGTTTTTTTTTCTTGTAATTTGTACAGATTTATCACAGTCACTTGGTTCGTTCTGTGATACACAAATATTATTCACCTAGCACCAGAAAAACATGTAAACACTGATCACAAATAATATGGACCAAAATAGTAACTTTTTTTTGGCTTCATATAACACAGAACCCTCTTCTGTACAAAACAACCTCACAAGTCATCCGCTGATTCACAGAGTTTCCGCACTAACCTTACTGCAGCTCATATGTAATCTGGTCACTAATCACTTTTGTCTCAATAATAGAAAATCTATGGTGGTAACATCAACATATACAGTGAAAGATTACTCATTAAATGGTCAAGGAAACAGCAATGAGTATTACAAAGTATAACAGTAAACAGATATTCCTTATTTGGTTTAATTTTTATGTTTTTGTAGACATTCACATGCACATTATGTAAAGTGAGTCAAATTCAAAAACACTGAAATGCATCTGGGACCTTGTGATTCATTTTACAAAAGCTACAAAAATTAAAACTGGTTTCTGCGGCGGGAAACCTGTCAATGATCGTTAATAAAAAATGCCTTTGCCAGATGTTTTTAAGTTAATAAACTCCATTTCTATTCAATATACAATAAAGTCTGATATGTTTTGATCAAGTTTATACTTCTTTTTATTGTTTCAATCAAGTGTCAGCCATTTGGAAGCTTAAGATGATTGCATTTTCAGTGACCAGTTCATTAATATCATTTGTAGATTCCATCCTTTCTACCACAACAAAACGGAAAGGGAATACCAACAGGTTCCCCGAAGAAGATTTTTATTTGGTTTAGTCTTGATGATGATGACTTTAACAATACGAGTCTTTGGAAAGGTTAGCATGCAAGCACAGGAGAAAGAAGCCAAAACAAGGGAAAATGCCCAAAGCAGCTTTGGTCTCAGCCCTGGTGCATTCATGTTTTCTATTGACAAGGTCATTCTAATTGTCTGGGTAACTTCTAAATAAGGCCCTGTCCTCAGAAGGCATCAATCAGTCACAACCCTCAGCTCAGAACATGTAGCATTTTGTGACAAGTGGTTAGGTTTGCCTTCAGGAGTGTGCTAAAACACTGATGGGGATGGTTTGTTTTATGGCATTTTAGGGGGATTGCAGAAATACATCTACCTGTCTACCACAATTATAGAGTTAAGGTCATAATCACACCAGCCCATGCAAGGACAATGTTACTTTTCCCTAAGACCTATAAATAATTCAATTAGATGAACAATAAAGCTGTTATGTAACACTGTCCTTTTCACAGACCCGGTACTTATTACTACTTAATACTATTTCACTAAGTCTGTTTAACTTGAGGTATCATACAAATGCCATGGATAATTTTTTTTTTTTTTTTTTTGCTTATATCATTAAAATCATACTGCTTTGGAACCAATTATCGCCGCCAGTAAGTAAAACATTTATAGTTCAGTGGTGTCCAAATATTCTGAAAGCCTTTTGTTAAATTTGTTCTTTTGTCCAGGAAACCTTACATTTTTTTCACTTTCTGCCTCGAATTTCACCAAATCTCATCTGTTCCACTTTTTAACATTTTTTACCAACATATTAACATTTGATATGTGCAAACATTACTTCACACAGATTGAATTTTTTTTACATGAAATTTTATATATACTTTAAAAGTTTCCAATCTTTCGATAACATATCGATGTGCAGGAATATTATGATAATTAACAGAAACTAAGTAAACTCACTAAAATACACACCATTAGATCTGGCTGATCTTGTCATCTTGTCCATTTAGTATATACAAGCAGCTAAGAAAACTCTTCAGGCTTTGGTACTATAGCATTTGAAATCTACAAACTTGTTAAATGACCCACATTAACTGACAATGAAAGTGAATGACAAAATATCCAAGCTAACTTTTTTTGTTACATCTAGCAACAAAGCATTCAACCACTCAGCTATTTTCCAATCTAAGTTCAATGTGATAAGACAAAAAAATTGTCTCCCTCTGAAGGCTAAAACTCTAGAACATGTGCATACAATTTCCGACGTCTTTTCTTTGAAGTTATTACCATGTACCTCCACCAAGCAAATCGCCCCTGGCCCTGCCCTTCAACTACTGTATGACACCCGTATGCGAACTTGTGACACAGTGGAGAAATGTCCAATACCTTAAAATTTCCACATCTGACCATGAGCATGCGCAGATGAATTTTCTCATATAGCAACTGAAGGTGTGATCGATGGTGTATTATAACGTTGTGACTAGGTTGTGTTTCGGTTTAATATGGCTACATAAGGTGAATGGAGGTAAATGTAGGTTGTCCCTTGGTGATACACGTTTATACTAATGTCGTCCTACAGCCATTCTACTATTATTAACGGGACACACTGTGTCCATTCAGTGGCCACATGTGTCATACCTCATGGGTACACCAAATCTCGGAAGATATGAGGCATTCTGGGCGGCGGTTCTGTGGGGGATTACCGCCTAAAGTGTGATTGGGCAATAATGACAGTATCTTTATGAAATTTATCACATGGATAGGGTCTAATCAATGACAGAAGTGTATTTAAATGATTATATTTTGGAAAAGATCTGGATATTAGCGATATTCATTGTTATGGACAGGGTTGCCGATATCAATGTCTAAAGACGTTGTATATCAATATCACCACTTTAAGCAAAACTGTAAACTTACACTGCAAATGTCTGAAATAAAGCCTAATAAATCTGAAGAAATTGTACACTTTTTTTATCTCATACTTTTGTTGTTTTTGATAAAAGCTGTCATGTTTTGATTTGTCAAAGTTCACTTCCTGTTAGCAGTTGGGGATATTCTAGAACAAAAACGTTCCTGGTACCCTGGATTCGGACTATTTAGTAGACAATCTCAGCCTCCCGATATCGGGCCATACTGAAATATTTTTACATTAGATCTTCATATCCACAAAGACAAACGATTTACCTACTATTGAGGTCTCTACAGTTTGCATTTATGTCCAACCACACAAAAAGGTACACAAATATATCTGAATTAATCAAGGGCCAATTTTGGGACTTTGACTGTCACAGTTCATTAGTATAATTACCCTTCTATTATCTTCTCATAATTAATCTTCTGGGAACAGAAAGCCCTGAAGTAATTGCCTCACACTACCAGTACCCTGCTCAGTGTAGCCATTTAGCCTGATTACTTGATGACATCTGGAAATCCCCAACAATTTGGTTCATTACTAAGTCATTAGTCCAGGGGAAGAGGAGACTTGAGACAAAGGTGACAAACTTGGTACTCATCCATGCTCAAAACTCTATGAAAGTGATGTAAAATCATTTTCACCTTTTGCTTAAGCCTGAAGTATTTCAAATATTTAATTTCAAACAAACTGCATGTGACAAACTTCTATGAATTACAAAATTTATAAAAGAGAGATTTATGTGTTTGACTTTTGTTGCCTTGGCAGATATAATTATGTTCTGGCCAACTGATCTTGTCTAAAATAAACTGAACACTCAGAAACAGAGAGCTGTTTCAACATCTTGGCTTTTGGTAACTGTTAAACCAAAGTAGAACTCTGCCAAATAGTAGTGGTGGGACAATGTTTGCAAAATTTGCTATTATCACCAGCTGACTCATTGTCGAGCAATGATTGGTCAAATTTAAATTCAATCAATATTTGCTTAACTCATTGTTTTTTAATTCTTTTTTTTTTTTTTTTTGTGTCGCATGAAAAAAATCATATTTTACGAAAATTTTGTACGTAAACCAGATTAAATCACAAAAATAGCTATAAATACAAAATTATAAACAGAAAACACCTGGAGGTTTTCCCACTTTTGTCAAGGTGATCATAAAATCAGCCAATCACAAACGAGGATACATAAAGCATGGAATGGAGTTAGGTAGAAGTTTGTACAAGGCTTTTAGATTATATTTTTTTATATTTGTGTCTATTTTCCTTGTTTTTATTTAATATTTGACTTTCTTTGTCTGTTTCTCCCAGCACTAGTAACTTAGTAAGTAGTATTTCCCTTTGAGTGGAAGTGAAATTTGGTTTTCACGAGGCTTTTATAGTGACACTTGTGATTTTGACAGCAAATTAACCGTTTTTGTAAGTAGGGACTGGACAGTAGCATTTTATCTTTACCGGTAAAATGCCATGGCAAAACTGTTTTGATTCTGGAATACCGAAAAAACTGTGTTGTAGCGTTTCCCCAAGCGAACCGGCCATCAACAGCAGGAAATGGGAGTTGATAAAAACGAAACATCATCCAAATCGCTACAAAACCTACAATTTGTAAAAAATACTTTGTAAAATGTTAGAAATTCTTCAGATTTATTATATGTTTATAATATTTCTTGTTTTCCTGCCATGCTATACATTGACTTTTCAGTATTTATGTTTTGTTTCAGTATCTCAGTAAAAAGGTCTCAATACCGTAACACCAGTAATATTGTCTCATCCATACTTTTGAGGGGGTTGGAACTGAAAACAAAATCTGTTTGGCATTGCTTAATGTCATATCTCTCCACCTTAAGATTTTTATCTCTGGCCAAATATATGATCAGGTATTTTCTGATCATGATCCAGAAAAGTGTAACAGACATTTATGTCATGATCTCCTTTTCTCTTCTCAGTTTTCCCCGCAATTCTATTCTGCAGTGTAAACTCAACAGCTGCAGACTGGAGATTCAGTTGTTGCTGCTCCAAAGCATTTGTCTTCATTTGCAACAGTGAGAAGTGATAAAACATATCACTGCTCTTTGCCACCCTTATCAAAAGACAACATGGTCAGGTGCCTATGAAAAACCCATTGGTCTGATACCACCAGATTACTGCAGCCTTGTTCTTTTATCTCTGGAATCATGTGTGCAGAACTTTCATCAGATCCAGAAACCCACTATCCCTGTAGCTCAGTCTCTTTGTATATAAAATATAGCCAACTGAGAAAATACACCTGTTATTACTTGTAACTTACAAAATGTCCCCCTTACACAGTGTAGTGATGTGAAGCATAAATCTTAGCCATTCAATCTCTTTATAAGGAAACAAGTATATTTTTCAAGCTTTGCACCAAAGGAAAGGCCATAATGTTTTGTTCAGGAAAAAAAACAAAAAACCTGTTTTCCCCGTAAACAATAAGCTTACCTTTGGAAAACACCCAAATTCTTATATTCAGTAAGACCCTGAGTGACAGTAGTTTAGCTAAAAGGTATTACTGCAGGAAATTTTAATATTCAGGTATTTACTTTACAAATTTAAATTGATACATATCTATAAGTGGCAATAAAATAGTATGTTTCTTCTTAATTCCTACCATTTTCATAGATCTATGCCAAAAGAAATCAGAATTTTTCCCAGAAATATATTATCCTCCTTGGTATTCTCTGACAATTTTTAGACAAGCCTAACGACTACTAGATCAGTATGGAAAAAACAGGAGACAGCATCTGCTATATCCTCCAGAGTTACAGCACACAATAATTTTGGGGGCAACCTATGAATTACTTTAAGTAACTACTATAAACAAATAATAATTCTTAAAATTATGGCAAACATTTTTTTTTTTAAGTTTCTACATACGGTAAGTTACAAGCAACCACTGATGATGAAACTTGGGTCCAATGATGACTCATTGGGAGAATGTTTCAAAATGCTTATATGAAAGTTTTCAAAAAAGTATTTTCTTTTGTTCCTGAGACTTTCTCATAACAGAATTCTACAATACAAAGTTCAATGGATATTTTGGCCATACATACAATGGTAAATTAAACATGATGCTTTAGTAGGCTAAAATATAGCATTTTACAGCAACCAAAAATCTGCTTTGACAGATATTCCATAATTTTGATCACATTCGGAGAAAGGTAAATCCTACTGTTTTTACATAGGCAAGGCTTTAAATATGTCATTGTTTATATACTGGTATATACTAAGATAAAAGAAATGCCCCTATGGGCTGATATTAGATGGTTTACAGTAGCGGAGAATCTCTGTCCCAGCAGCCCACCTTCAGTCCCTACATCACAATCTGGCCACTTACAAGTTGACAGGCAGGAGACAGCTTTATGCCTGGTATCAGGGTTGCGGACAAAGGGGCATGGGAGCTGGGGAGATGGGAGGTGTCACATTCCACTTTATTTAGGGCTTCATGCTTTTCTGCTACATTGCTCCCTGGTGGAAGTAGCTTTGTGGAGAAAAACCTGAAGATTGAAGTAACAATTTTTTTTTTTTTTTTTTTGGGGGGGGGGGGGGAATTTTATAAGTTTCACAGTCTAAAATAGCCAGCTTGTAAGTTTTATCTATGTTATGATGAATTTATAAGTGTAACATTCTGGCTTTATTAAATACAAGATTCTTATTAGGTATAGATGTTTTGGTGAAATATTTTCAGTGGCTCCAGTCTCTATAAGAAGCTGTTTGCTTTTCACCGACCATTAACACACAATGGCCAAACAGTGTGATCACTGACACTGATTCTATCCCTTTCAATGATTTTAATATACTAGTATTTCAGCAGTCAGATGGCAAATAATAGACAACTGACAAGTATGGTGTAAGTGTAATTTAATTTTTAATAGGTACAAGCATTATGGGTGTGACTCAGGCAGAAAACACAGGCTAGGTATTGGGTGTTGTATAATTGTCCCAAAGTAGAGTATCTGCATTTTAGTTGCTACCAACTGGAAGTACCAATGAAGCCCATCTTTTCCCCAAAACTCAATGTTACTAGACAGTATCAATTTGCTACTTCTCACAGTTTCTAATGCCCCGTTCAAACTACAGGTGGTACAACCAACCCATGGTTAGCAGCTTTACTCAGTGGCGGAACCACCTTCCAGGACACCTCATATCTTCCGAGATTTGGTGTACCCATAATGTAACACATGCATGGCCAATGATTGGAAATGTTTTTTAACCGTTAATAATTGTAGGATGGCAGCACTATAAACGTTTGTAACCAAGAGGCAACTTCCATTAACCTCAACACACCTTCGGTAGCCATTGGATGAACACATGCAACCAAAACACAACCAAATCAAAGGTCATTGCCTTCTGTTACCGAATGAAAAATTTATCGGTGGAAGGTCACAGTGAGAAATTCGGAGGCAGAAATTTTAAACGTTTTAAAATTTCTGTAGAACACAAAGGAATGGACGGCATGCCACTGTATCACAAGTTTGCATAAGGATGTCATATGGTAGCTGAAGGACAGGGACATTTTGAACAACACCTACTACTGTGGGTTATACCACCTGTAGTGTGAAAAGGGTACAAGATATATACTGAACAAAAATGTCAAGGTCACTACAGCAAAGTCAGGTCAAATCAGGGTCACACCATGACATCACACACCTACATCCCCCAACCAAAGTCCATATCACGTATCAACCTCTATTCCTTACAGTTTCCCAGATATAGCAGAGACCAGATTTTACACATCAAGGTCACTATGACCAAGGTCAAAGGTCAAATCAAGGCCACACTTTGACGATGCACACCTACATCCCCATACCTATGTCCCTAACAAGTAACAAGTACCAAATTCTACACTTTACACTTTCCGAGATATAACGTGGAGAAAGGTCACAATGGAAAAGTTCATAGATTAAATCAACTTATCAAGGTCACACCATGATGCTGCACATCTACACCCCGAACCAATGTCTACAAACTTGTATCAATTTTCTATACCTTATAGTTTCCAGCCTAATAGCCCGGACTAAATTTTAACAGTCAAGATCACCACAGAAAGGTCAAATCAAGGTCACCCCCAACCACTCTCCCTATCAAGTATCATCTTCCTATTCCTTACAGCTTACGGTTTCCAAGATATGGCCCTGACATGTTTTTAAAGGGCAACGTCAATACAGCAAGGTCAAATCCAGGTTTCATTAAGACGATTGCACAACTACACCCCCAAACAATATTCCCCACCAAGTATGAACTTCCTATACCTCGGGGTTTCTGAGATACAGTGCAGACAAGATTTTTTCCCAAAGCCTGCCCGCCCGCTGCCAAGCAGCACCATGAGTGAAAACTATACCTGCAAAGCCCCTAAAGGCTTCTGGGTAAAAACAAAGAGAGTTATGGCTTTTAGCCTTTTGCTATATACACATCCATCCATGTTACAGATCAGCATTGGGGAAACACAAGTTTACTGTCACTTCAAACTTCACTTGCATGTGTCACTACACTACTGTATGTTTAGATCTCCCACATACCAATGTATCTTTGTTCCAAACCACAAGATGTGGAGATGGAGTGTGAATTCCTTGCCAAGCAAGGGTTTCAATTAGAGCATCAGGGAGCTGTCTCTGCCCAAATGATTGATGACTTGCTAACCTCCACCTTAATCAGTATTTTTAATAACAGGAATGTTTCTGCAGTCACAGTCTTCCTATCAGAAGCTTACAAGAAAGACTATCTACCCAAAAACCTCAACCACACAATAATACTGTCGTTTGTATGAATGGAGCATACATCTTTTCACTCCACTGATTCTTATCTACACAAATCTTTGCATTCACTATTTAATTTAGATGAGTTATGTCACAAATTTTCCTGATACAAAGCGCTGATTCATTCCAGGAGAGATGAATACCAATATTTACTGTAAAAACGTGGTCTTAGTCTCTTGGATTTGACAAAGTATGAAACTAATGGAAGTCAAACTAAAGCTGTGAAATGTTTATATGAAATAGAATCAAGATGTTTCTCAACATTCCAAACTTGGCTGGTGGACAATCATAACCATTTTTGTTGTGCTGAATCTCCCAAATCATTTCCTATGTATTTTAGACACCGTATTTATCTGTATAAACGCCCAGGGCGCGATGCACTTTTCAAAAGGGGGGGGGGGGGGGGGGGGGGGGGGGGGGGCGACTATTACCTATTAAAAAAATCAACTCTCGAGTCCAGTGGCAATGGGCGACACTTACAGCCTTGATCTCGCTTGTCAGCATGTATAATGGCGAGAGCTTAAAATATTGGAAACAAACCTTAAATCTGAAGAAATTATAAAGTTTATCTCATATTTTACAGATTTCATTGCCTTTATGATCATAATTGCTTTGTTTTGTTGTGACTTTCTTTATTTCTCGTAAGCGGTATTCCATTGGGGAAGTACTAAAACGCATCTTTTTTCGGAATCCTGGAATCGCAAAGGTGCTGGCTGTTGATAGGGATGTAAAACCCCGAAATATGAACTTTGCAAAGGTAGACAGGAGGGGGTGTCAATTTGGTGATTTGGTGTCAATCCACCTTATCTAAAAGTAAAATCCAAACCGAAACCAAGGTGATTGTGAATTTTCTATTTTCTGGTGCCAAAATATTGACTGAAACCACAGCATAAGAGTTGTTTCATGAAGCAAATTCCCCAAGTACACATTGGGAAACCAATATCCCAAGGAAAGTACCAATGCCATTACATGCTTATCTTCTTCCAAATTTCCCCATCCCAGTAAGCCAAACAAACCTTTAGATGTATCCCACAATTCCCTGTTTTAACCCAGTATTTCTTAAAGAATATTACTATGGATACTTTACAGAAAGTCCAAAAACAGTGGACTAAACAGTTTTGTCTCAATACTGTCTCCTACAATGGTTTTTCTTCTTTTTTTTTTTAAATAAAAAATTTTACCTGCTATTAAGCCATTATAACCCCCAATTCGCCTGAAATCTGACCACCAGACACTAGAAAAATCTTTATTCACAAGATTTTAGCAAACTCATTGTGAAACTTGCCACGTATTATACTCAGTATTATAATGTTAATTCTTTCCCAAAGTGTTGAGCCTACAAGACAGATACTGTTTAGCGTTGGAAGTCATTTCTATCCTCAAAGTGGGTCATTCTCAGGAATGTGCTGAATGGAATAGGGGGGCTAGTTTTTCTTAACAAAATGGCAGCCATGATAAAGTATGACCAACAGCACAAGGCTAAGCACACAATACAGACACCATAAAAAAGCCATAAACATTTACAAGGTCATGGCCATTATCTAACCATAACATAAACAGAGAGCAGATTTATAATCTCTCTGAGAATCACAATATTTATTACCCAATCTTCTGGCTCAAAGGTATAACTGGAAATTGTGTTATATATGTGATGTAATCATAAAGAAGTTTATATTGTGAAAAGATATAATATTATATTAAAGTATTATATAGCAAGTTTATAGTTTAAAAAACAGGAGAAAAAGTCATTGTATCCATCTGTTGCCCCTTTTTCAAACAGAAGTAAGAAAAATAAATTAATAAGTACCAAATCAATCCCACCAAAAGCTGTTCGAAAAATTGTAAGTTATAACATATAATTTTAAGATCTGTTTGATTCAGTGAGGAAGCTGTTCAAATCCACAGTGTTAATTCTGCCTTTCTCTTTAATGCTAAACACAATTAGGTTTTCAGCAAGAAAGTTTTGTGCAAAACACTGAAAACAAACATCTATTTGGTGAAGCACCATATGGGGTTTCTTTTGAGCAACTTGGAGGCATATCTGGTACACCTAGTTTTGCTACAATAAACTCTTTCTGTTTGTTAAAGCTGATAACATATTCTTTAAGGAAAACTTCCAAATTATTTAAAACCTGAAAGATTTTGACATTAATTCTTATATTTGAAAATATAACTCAAACTTTGAAGTGATCAAGGTACAGAAAATTTATGTGTTTAATAAAATATTGTTTTGTTTTCTTGTTTTTCCCCCCATTTAAAAATGGATACTACTTTATCAAGTTTGTGCAAGTTGGAAATACCTACCTGTTCTGTAATACTATCAATAAAAAACACTGGACCATCAGTTTAACTTCAATAATACGGTATATCATCCCTGTCACAACGCAAAATTGAAAATGGTTGATTAGTAAACAATTCTATTAAACCTGTTTACAACACAAACCAACAACCTTCTATAGATATAGCCTACTTGTTTATGATACAGCAAGCCTTTGTTGTTTAATATAACTGAACTGAGGAGTTCCCAGGGAATGCTACATTAGACAAGACTAGCACACCAAGTTATACATCCTTCTCCTTGCTTTAGAAACCCAATGTGTGTGAAGCCTCTCCTGTTGACCTTCTCTGCTCACCAGTGTGGAAAGATCAAAAACTCCAAGACTCCTGTGGCCACTTTCCCTCTGCACTAGGTGTAAACCACTGAGTTTCTACTTAAAGTCAAATTATAACAGGTGTCATCTCCAAACCTTATACTTTTTACTTAGAAAATACATAACTGAAATTTCACTGCCAGTGACACTACTAATAGTTAGCAAGAATATTGTAGACTAAAGCGGGATGCTTCAATATTACTCTAACTAATACACGTCTTGTGCAAAAACCTCTACTTCTACCAAGTTTCATTCAATCAATTTCTTTTCCAGCTTCTGACAAAGAGCCCTGGCAATTCTTAGTGACATCTTAGTATCACAGTAAGGCTCCCCCAAGGCTTGGCAATGAGTCTTACAGTCAGCCAACCCATTAGAATGGGACACTACCTGCATGCTAAAGATAACTCTACAATTCAACTTACATCAATATCGGACTAAGTCAATGCTCTACACGTGAAAAATAAAACTTTGGATTAATATCCAATTTATATGAACTACATATTAACTTGCATCCTTCATTTTAAGCAATCAATTTTAGTTCCTCAAAGAAGTTCTGCAACAAAAAAAAGTTTATGACTCTTGTCAAATCTAATATTTTGTTGTAGCACTTGTAAAATACAGTTGAATTCTTCAAGCAGCAGATATGAAACTACTGTAAATAGAACTCTATTTCACCAAAAAAATGACTAGTCCTCAAGAGCCAATTTTCTGTTGTATCAGCTCAGTATAGAAAATATAAATTGCTTTTCTGAGTCCTCTGAGAATTAATTTCAGGAGATTCTGTATAGAATTATATTTATTTTTACTATATCTTCTGGTATAAGTTGCCAAGTGCTAAACATTACTTCACAGATTATGAAGAGGCAGAACAACATTTGCTGGCCTGTACCTCTGAGACATTTGCCCCAGTGGGATTTTCACAACAGGGGACTTCGCAAGGCAGAAGGACCACAAATTTAGGAAAGAATCAGAGAAATCCCCCTACGGCTAGTCTGCAATCAAACTAATCTGAGCTGCTGCACCCTGCTTCCCCAGCCCTAACAACCTCGTTCCCACTCACTCCAAGCTGGTTAATATCTGAAGTACTCAGAGGGGAGGGGAGAAACAGTGCAAAAATTGGGGTTCTTTCTTTGGCTGTCTGTAAAGAGGCTGGGTTTGATTTTCTGTCAAAATTGGGAATGAAGTATGATCGCAAAGGGCAGATACAGTGACCTTACTGTGGGCAAGTGGCTAATGCAACCCTGTTCTTTTTGACAATCCTCATACCCCTGTATAGATAGCTCGCAATTATGGAGTGCTCGCATGATGGAATTACATTTAGCTTTGATGTTCGGCACTCTATAATCAAAATCTTTTTCTGAATATTAAAGGCTCTCTCACTCCTGCTCTCCTGTCTGAGGGAGGGTCAGAAAGCCTGGATATTATGTGCACAGACAGGGTTAGAGTGGATTATGACGAGTTACATGACTCTTGTCATCAATGCTACCTTGCTGAATTGTCTCAACTCTGATTTCAGCAAGAAATGCCTGTGTCCTACATACATAAATCAAGCCACCCCTTTATCACAGAACTCTGCCGTATCATGCAATACCTTTCAACCATAGGCAAAATTAACCCAGCACAAGAAATTACACTTCAAACTGGAACATAAATTCTAGCCAAAGAAAATGGCCAATCAGGTTAATCAAATGTCCCTGGATCATGACAAAGCACAGTAAAAAGGCAGGTGCTCCTTTGGTCCACACTTCTGAAAGAGCGTTAATTTCTTTTTCATTTAATTATTTTTCCTTACAAAAACTAAGAACTTCTCAGAAAACAAGAGCAGTAAAACATATACACCCGTCAGCAATAATAAGACTTCTGTAACAAGCTTCTAATTTTCAGCAAATTAAGAAGGACAAAAAAGAAGGGAAAAAGTACAAAAAAGAAACTGTTATTTTATAATCAAGAGTGTTTCTACCTTTACAAAGATTGATGAAAAACCTAGGACGGTGGAATCAATATGTCCTTAAACTTGTTCAATACAAGTAACTGATACAAAGACCAGTTATCATTAACAGGTGGGAACAGATGCAGGGCTTGAATCAATGGGATTCAAGTTTGACTCACAGGTGAAAAGGTATTCACAGCATCCAAGGTTTTGCTATCACATATGTAGATGGCATCAAACAACAACAAACAATAATGCTGATTTCTCTGTATCCCAACACTGTGTATGTCAGTTCTAGCAAAATGTGAATTAAAACACTTGAAGTTTAGGACAAAGGAAGAAATGCATCAGGAATTCATTGTCAACGAAGATGTGGAGGTTACTTTTTTCAAACAGTTTGCAATAAACAGATATCTCTGACAGGGGTCAATACATAAAAAACAGAAGTTATCCAAAGAATGTATCACTGAAATTCACAAAGCTGTACATCCTAAGAAGTAGAATGCTAGGCTAGAATGTTCATACACTCAAAAAAAAAAACAGTCAAACATTCTTATGTTGATACACTCGGAAAAAAAAATCCCAGTCAAATGTACTTATGTCTTCCTGAATACAAATTATATTTTCACCTCAGCCTAAAAGGTTATGATCATTGGATTCTCTCTACTACTAGCAAGGTTATGAAAAAATGATGCAAAGATTGGCATCAAATTTCCACAGTAGATGAGTCTTTCTCTAGCACAGAATCAATTTAATTTTGGTAATGATGCATAACATACTGGTGTTCGGTGATGGCAGAGCTTTGCACTCTTCAAAATCTAAATGGTTAGTTTAAAAAAATTGCAATCACTGTAAACTTTCAACTTAAATCAATATCTGTGTACCCTTTTTGGAACAAATATAAGACAAAATGACAAATACAGTCTTATTAAAATGCACAGATATTATTATACATATAATTCATTTGTAGTTTTTAACAAAATATGAGTAGTCCCATGACTCAAGAGAGCAAAAAAATAATAGAAAACCAGAGAAAAATGCAAGACATGGCTTGTCAGAACCATAAAGGACAGATTTATGGCTGTCTACTCCATCCTAGCCCAATAATGATTATGGGGCTTTTATGGGGAACAGAGCACTTGACTATGTATACAAATGACCAGTAAAAATTCATTTATGAACCTACAAAAACACAGGAGAAAGAGACAAAAAAGGCCAGTCTGTGGGACCTCTCCAGTTGCACCACTTCACCAGCAAATGTCTATCTCCTCAGGTGTCAATCAAATAGGAATCTGTATCATGCAGAAGTAAACATTACCCAAACTTTTCAATCAGTGGATCATCATGAGTATTTAATGGCCCTTTACCAAATGGATTTAAATTTTCAAGAAAGACCATAGGGGGTGTGTGGCATTCCAAGTGGAACATGAGTATGGGGGTTTTCTCATATAAATAAGGATAAATACTATGTGTACATGCATACATAATAATAAAATTAAATGGTGATAAAGACAAAAGTTTGTAAACAAAAAATTGAGATATCTAAACATTGAGAAATGTGCGTAATTTTAAAGCATTTGGAGCTTTGAATATACATCTGATTTATAAATTAATCTTTAACGAGTGTTTCCAGGTCAACAACATAATATTGAGGGTTAACATCAACACAAGAATATTATGTGACATAAATTGGGCCAAATTATGCATTTTATGGTGTGAAATGATCCGTCAATATCAATCAATATGCAATGTTAAATAACAGTTTGAAAATGATATTGAAATTGTAGTTCAGTCACACAATTATAAACACGCGTTTATTCTACAATAATGTTCACAGTCTCCCAGTGTTTCCAGACAATCATCCACAAGGCATTGAGAGTATATTTATTTATAAGGATATATTCACATGGGATATTTACATACTTGATATAGACTATAAATATATCAAGTTACTGTTCTGAAAACAGTTCTTTGTTATTAGATTTGTTAAAATCTATTTTACTCTTTTTTTTCATCTACATATCTGACACCTGAATTAGTGGCACAGAGGTGAGAGCTGAAGAAAATCAAGAAATATTTACAAATTTTGAAAAGAAAAGCCCAATAACTGTAAAAACACAGAAGCTGCCTGTACAAATGTACATGGAATCTAATGTTACAATATAATGATCCTAACACATGCTTTCTACTGCCTCCCACTGGTTTCTCACAATTAAAACCAAAACACTTCCAACCCATGTAACAATCACAGCCTGAGTCTGCTAAAACAAAGCCTAATCAACAACAGAGGGCCATTAGCATAGCAGCTTCATTCTGCCTTCAAAAATAGACTTTCTCTTGTAAATACACCAAGCAGAAGATTTCTCCACTGTGCTTCTTTCTTTTTCCTTTTTTTTATATTCTCAAGGAAGCAGTGGAATAATATCTACAGCTGTAGGATTACACTGTACTGGAGTCAAAATGTTGTTAAAACTATTGATGCATTCTTGAAATGTAATGGAAACTGTCAAGTATTTTTTTTTCTAGGAATAGTGAATATTTATAAGCATATCCCAAATTGTTGCTGAATAACTCCTTTTGTCTTTGGCAGTTTCAGTTCTAACAAATACGCAAAACCTCACCTCAAACAATGAAACATTTTGTAGCATTCTCTTGAAAATTAGTAAACCAGAAATGCAGCTATGTATTGCAATCAGGCAGCAGCTTGGTTTTATACCGGTGCCACACTCTGTAAAGCCAATGTTTTCGGAAGTGCAGCACCCCCAGTACAACATTACATTGTCGGTAATAAATTGCTAATATATTGGTCACCAAAAGCGGAAATTCGACAAAAAACGGGTATGTTTGATTTAGTAAATGCCATAAGTTTTCAAATATATACATGAGCTGTAACTAACTCTCGCATGAATATAAACCACGTGCGCTTTTTGAAGACTCTTGAGGACAAAATATTTGATATAGGATACAGATTTTTTTTTTTTGAACACCCAGCTAGTTTTCATTGTCGTAAATGTCCATTCGCCAACTTTGGCAAACACTTCATCAAATTAACCATGGGCACTTCAGAGCGGATAAGGGTTTATGTGAAAATAAAAATCCAAGTCATCTTATTTGTCTACGCTACATTAAGCATCTTCTAAATGATCAATTGTTCAGTACGAAGAATGATCGCATTAAGGCTCTAACAATGAAGGAGTGCTAGAAATATTTGTTTATTTTTATTTGGGGTTTTACGTCACTTTCAACACTGTACACTGTGTACAGGTCATATCACGACAGGTAGTTGGAAGGGCAGAGGAAACCAGTACACATAGTTCATCAGGGTTCTGTACTGTAAACTGCCGACCAACGGCAAGCAACTACCAGCTTTCCCACTTGAAGCCGTGCCGGGAACCGAACCCCGGCCTCAGAGGTGGGAGGCGAGAGTGTTACCACTCTGCCACCATGGCCCCTGCTAGAAATATTTGAAAACTTCTTTTGGGAGATCCACAATAATATTAACTTGGCTAAGAAACTGTCTAAAATTCATAATTAGCGCTAGGAATTTCCTTTTCATGGTCGATTATTCATCCATTTTTCCGACCAATAATAGTCATAATCAACTATTTTTTGCTCCATCGTTGGTCATTATATCATGAAATACTTTGGGGATAAAGTATAGGTCAATCTGGTTAGAATAACAGCATTTCGACATTTAGAATCTGCCAAAAATACCCACTTCTTGACAGTTCCTGTAAATATGGTAGTAGACATAAACAAACTAGAAATTCATGACAAATCTGTCAATTTATTTAATGAAAATGCATAAAATATTTTTAAAATATATGAATACTGAGATACAATAGGAAAGGTAAGATTTAAGGTGAATAATTAAATTAATCATTAGAAAACATCAATAACTGACTGCAATTGTACACTATTGTCCAACTGTCCACCCACTATTAGTATTTAGTAATATGCATATTATTGAAGATATATTTTGAAAGATGTTATAAAACTGAAAGCTTTTGTAAGTGCTTGGACAACAGCGCCCAGGTACCTCCAAATGGTCATATTTGTTGAAAAACTAAGTGAAAACTAGCGAACTGGATACACACAGGATTATTAAAATATTGCTTATTTCCATTTAAGAACAATGTGTAAAACCCAGTATTTAATCAAATTGTCTACCTGATGTTCGTGTAATTTTCTTTCATTTCTTTCATTGCCACCAGCCTACTACTTACTTATAACTTGAGTAGCCGATTCTAAATCATCTGCCTCTATACCTTGTTAGGAAATATCACCATCTCTGTGATTTCTTTTTTTTTTTAAATCTAAAATGATTGACAGCTGAACAGAGAATGACAGATGGCAAGAGAATTACAGACCTCACCATATATAGGTAAACAGTCTCACCTGTTTTCTCTTTGATTTCACAAAGAACTTGAAACATTGCTGGTTTCATCCTATGACAATTCAGTGTATGTTTCCTGTAAAACATATATGGAAATTATTTTAACACAAAAAACTGATACATTATTTCCCCATTTAAAGGATAACTAAAACATTGGATCAGAAAGTAGCACATTTTTCTCACTGGTATTCTACCAATGCAAAACCATTCTCATTCAAGGACGCCCAAAACATTGTGTTTTAGTGTTGTGACTGCTGTCCTAATCGAATAGGCCAGGGGTGTGAACATGTAGCTAATCCAAAATTCAATGCTCAAGTCCATATAAAATACCACTCAAATGACTCAATCAGTTCATTTTGACACAAATTCATTAATTACATACCTTACTTATATTAAAATGATAAAATCAAAAAATATATCACTTCTGTTGTGATATTCACTGTCTCATGTGCTGACATCAGCTAATTCCGAAGATTTGAGACCTTTACCATTATTGAATATTATTTTTCATTTCAGCACCCACCATATTAGAGGAGGATTTCATGTGAAGGTACAAACTACCTCACGAGTGCTCTATTTTGAGCCAAATTCCACGAGTTATCAGCACCAGTTATTTGAACCCCCCACATTCCAACAACCACTGCCTACAACAGGCCTACTACCAGGAAACAGAATCAATGAACATAAAACAAGTAAAGACACAAAAAGTTTAATCCGTATTTTTTCAAAATATGGCCCGGGCGTTAATTATTTTCAAATGGCATCAGACCAGGCGTTAAATTGAACCAGGCGTTCTTTTGAAATATAAAAAAACAGTGTTATAAATTGTAAACAGTGTGCTTGGTACCAGGCGTTAATTTGAACCAGGCGTTAATTTGAACCTGGGCGTTATTTTGGAAATTTACAGTACATAAATATTGGAGAAAAGGTTATAATTGTTCCATATTTTATGCTTGTAATATTTTAATTTTTCCCCATCACTTTATGTGCAAAAAAGGTTACAATCAATATGCCCATATTAATTGATTGCACATAACTGCACTACCATCGTATCGCAGTTTTTTTACTAACCTGAAGTACTCATTATGCAAATATGGCAGCTGGGTATGAACAAAATTTATCTAAATAAAATAAAATGTCAAACTGCTATAAAAATGAGAAACATTGTGTGGAAAAACAAAAGTGAGGTAGTGAAATCAGAACAAAAGATATCGGGCATACAGTGGTGTAATGTTCTGCTGCTGTAATATTATTTTGAACCAAGACACCAGAAAACTGAGGGTTTTATGTCCCATTCGACATGAACATTTTCCCATTTTGGTTCCAATTACACAACGGACAGTTTGTTTGCTAGGTTACACTGGACATGTAAACAACAAAACCTATACTGGCCATCCAGTGAACTTTGTCACCACAGGGAAGTGGGTCAGCTGGGGTAAAAACACTCGAGGACAAGCATTACTCACAATTAAATCTACGAATCGACTGCTTTTAGCCGCAAGATATAATTTTATGTTGAAAATTCAGTCAACAAGTCTTAATATTGCCATAAGTTTTATGGACAACTCGGCCCACTTCAAACTCGGCCCCTTTCAAAGTCGGCCCCCTGCAAAGTGAACATGAGAACAACTCAATAATATTCACATTTATGTATAAAATATGAAATCACAGTATTCTTTACGATTTTCTAACAATAGTTATAGAAATGCTGCCTGGAGATCAAGTATATGTTACCTGGAAATGTGTACTTAGCTGAAGAATTAATATTTCAATTTTGTGGACTTAGACAATTCATTTATATTCATGTATACATAAAAATATGAGGTCACAGAATTCCGTGGGGTTTCCTTACAACATTTTATTAATAGAAACGTTGCGTAAAAGTCAAATAATATACGTGAAACTTTGTTTAACCCAACTACCTCAATAAGGCTTATAGTTTGTATGGGCCGAGTTTGCAGGGGGCCGACTTTGAAATGGGCCGAAATGACCAGATTCCTTGCCATAAAATGCACCTGCCAAAGTTCACTGGGTGATGAACTTCACTGGCCGAGAAGTACAGTACTTTCCTAATGGCTAGCTGCATCAAATTTTTACAGTTTTGAAACAACATAAAACATCTATACAGTCAATGTACCATCAAAATTACATTTTCACATAGATGTCATTCCATAAAAGTGATAAAAAGCAAACAAACTATCCCTGTGGAATCAAAACCTGCACAATGGAACTTCTGAAAAAAGAGCAGACACATGTAAACAAACCTTGCTTGAGCTTCATCCAAACTCTGATCAGTGATGGTCATAATTTGCTGCAAAATGTCCGAGATTTCCTGTGTCTTATTATCCTGATTGACTCCCCCATCCTGCACTGTCGGAGGTTGCTGCTGATGGGGCACTAAAGCCCCATGGTAAGCCTGTGGATGACCCTGTAAACTTGGGGGTTGGTACCGACTGGGATCCTCCATCACTCTTGTGCCGGAGTTTGATGTCCAATGTCAACAAAAGACAAACCCACGGCAATACCTCGGTGTAATATTTTATCCGCTAATGAACAAGTTAATATATCCCCGTGTACTGCTTACACTTGTCTTTGTGATCGATTCATGTGAGTAGTATCCTGACAGGATTATTTTGACAGATTGTTAGGTCTTTTGGGAGGCCCCTAGATAGATGTCACTCAATTTTCTTTGGCAGAATCATAACAATGTCTGAAATGAAAATGGCGGACTTAGAACTTTACACAAAGTAACATTAGCCAATCAGAGGCGAGTTCTTTCAAACAAGGACCAATGGGGGCTGAGCTTAGCGTGACGAGGGCAGGTCAATCATGCTGCCTTAAATAGATGTCTGGGTCAATCTGTGTTCCTCATTTTCTAGGGAGAAGAGCTGCTTTTTGTTTTTGTGTCATATTATTTTAATAATGCCACAAAATATGTAAAACACCTTTGCTCCCGCACTGCTCTTTATGTTACTTTACACCTCAAATATGTACAGCCCATGATAGATACATTCTTTGTATTTTAAACATAAAATTTATGATATTTTATTTAAGCACGAAAGACGTATCGCACCGCCCCATCTTGTTAGAGTTGTCTATTTTCGTCAGTAATCCAACCTTTGAACCCGACAGATGACGAAGATTGGCATTTTCGGACGTAAAACCCAACAAGAACACTCTTTAAAATATTGGAACGTAGGGTATGAATCAAACTATTTCAGAAAACATGTGTTTCTTCAAAGTTTTATTAGTAATAATTTTCGCGAGATTTATTTCAATACTAAATACATTTTATGTCCATATGTCCACAAGTAAAATTATGCTTTATGCAAGTGTAGCTAAAATTATTTTTGTTGTTCAGCAAAATAGTTGTTCCTATTACAGGGATTTGTCTATTGCAAAATGACAAATTTAATAGCATGATATTGTACAATGTTTATTGGTAATATAATCTTTCCTCTTTCCTTATTATCAGGGCATCAGAAATATTTTTAAATGTATTAATTTGGGTCTATGATGTGATAAAATTCTAATAAAAGTAATAGAAGTAATAGATATGCAAATTTTAGAAGGGATGGTAATAATAGATGGCACAGTGTGAGTGCCAGTGGATTACTTGTGATAGACCCTATCCCTGATGTCTAATTCAAATTTTGTTAACCAATTTATCTTAGATTCCAGCAATCAAACATAAGTCTCTGTCATTTTGTTTTTATTTTCATGGTACTTTGTTGAGGTGCTCCTTTATCTCCCTCTGACTCCCTCTGTCAATACAGCTTTACCCAAATCATTAATTTCCCATCTGATTTTCACAGCCATATATTAGATGTTGTATGTCTGAGGGACACCTTCTCACAGGCAGTTTGTCAGAAGGTTACAGGGAGGCTGTCTGACTATCTTGCCATAATCTTTTCGGTCAATATACCTATCAAGACACCCTGCAAATTTAGGCAGGTTAATACACAGAAAATTCAGAAGATAAATATGACTTCATTCAGAGAGGACATCCTGAATTCTAATGTAATCAAGCATCCTCATACAACAGCCAGTTTACTCAGTCACCAGTATTTTGATACCCTGTGCAACATTCTTGATAATCATACTCCAATCAAAAGGAAAGAGGCACCATTGCACCCTGACAAATGTTTTGTGAATTCAGACATCCTCTCAGCAAAGCGTCTTAAGCAGAAGTATGAGTGAGTAAGGCACAGTGACAATTCCTCAATCAACCAGAGTAGATATCAAGCTGCTGTCAATCACTATAATTTTCTACTGGAACAGTCTAGACACAGGCACTATTCCACAGTCATTGCTGAAAATAATGGTTACCCCAAGGCTCTGTGGAATACTTTCAAAAAAATTCTACATAAATCCTCAACCATCATCTTACCTGATTACATCAGTCCAACTGATTTAGTCAATACTTTTGGATCTTTTTTGGACAAAATTATGAAAATCAGAGTGGCACTACAGTCATCAGTGCCTCTCTCCACTACAAGACCAAGAAGCAACAACGGTGTCCTATCTTCCTTTGAGGCAAGATCTGAGGCTGACATCGTCAAAATCCTTAATTAATCACCCACCAAATCATATGATCTGGACCTGATACTAATTTTCCAGTTAAAAAGTGCTCAGACATTCTAGTCATTCAAATTACCAACATTATAAATTACTCGCTCAAAGAAGGGAGTTTCCCAAACTGCTTCAAAACCGCATATGTCACCCCCTTCTCAAGAAACTCAACCTAGACAGAAATCTTTTGAAAAATTATAAACCGGTGTGCAACCTTAGTTTCAGATCGAAACTGATAAAAAAGGTAGTGGCTAAACAGTTAAATAGTTACATTAATAGTGAGAGGTTCTCCAATGTTAACCAATCTGCTAACAGGAGATTGTATTCTACAGAAACAGCACTGCTTAAAATCCAAAACAATTTGAAAAATTTTGTTGTAATTTTAATTTTTATTAGATAAATACTTACCATTTCCTGACCATTGCTATATGTTGGTGCCATCCAACTCACTGGCCAACGTTGAGAAACATTTTAAGAAACCTTAAGAGGCCAGTGAGTGAGTGTGAACTAGCATGTCCCCCTAGTGGTCATGTGACCACGCTAGTAAACAACCTTCATTATTTTTGTTGCAGAAAATACTCCCCTAGTACTGAATCTGCGGGGAGGCAGGGGGGGACTATCCTGGTCAGGAAATGGTAAGTATTTATCTAATAAAAATTAAAATTACAACAAAATTTTTCAATTTTATTGCGAAAAATACACTTACCATTTCCTGACCATTGCTGAATGCAGCCTTCATGGAAGGAGGGCAGTACTAGAATTTAAAGACCCAGTACACCACTCTGCACAGCTATCATACACAGCACAAACCTATAGGCATTCAGATCCAAACTAACCTCCCAGATGAGGCAGTGGAACTGTTGAGCACTACAAAACAACACAGCCTTGTTGCTGTTGTTGTTGCTGTTGTAGGAAGGAAGTAATCATAACAGAGACTCACTACCTAGCCTACAACTAAAACATTATGAGAAGTTTACATTGAAATTTACATGCATACCACAACATATAAACTTCCAACAGTCACCACATACCATACAGATCCCCTAAATCATAGTATGAAGTTGAAGTTCTCACAAACTGACAGTCATTGTCACAGTTGAATGTTGCATCTAGACAAACATCCAACACCCACACAGGTGACACAAATATTGGAAGTGTCATCAGCATATTGTGTAATTCCAAGCCTGAATGAAGTCAACAATTCTGCCTAATAAAAAGACAGATAGTATGACAGACATACAGATGCAAATGTATACTAAAGTATCAAAATAGGTATCACACATATACTTATAAGATAACAAACTGTAGGACACAATATCAAAGTCTGACCACAAGCAAACCAAGCAGGTGAGACTGAAAATTGGTGAAAAAGTTATGGTTTCCAGTAACATGCATCTAAAAATTCATATACAGAAACACTATACTAAAACCTAAAGATTCTTGCTTTGACTCGCTGCTGTTGAGAGTCAGAATTTGACTTCTCCTCAGTCAAAAAGCTAGTCTGCCTACAGCAAGATAAGATAGTAGACCTGAAAATATCTGCTGTAAAGCCTTCCTAACTAGGCACAGACAAGACATAATAATTCCTCATTGAATCCTTTGTCCCAAGTAAAAGTATTTCAAAACCTCACAAGACAAAGAGATCTATCTTGAGTAAAACTGCTGTCCCAGTGATTGAGAGCTGGCATATCGACCGGCTTAACTGAAGTAGGCCCATCCAAAGCCAACTGAATCTTGGCTAATAAATGGCCAGAGCCACTTGTGAGCAATACTCATTCAAAGTAAGGGAAGACAAAGCTAACGAAAATACCCTTCTTCCTTTGCCTAATGCCAAAGTCAAAAGAAAGACCGTCTTGAAAGTTAATAACCTCCAAGAAATCTTCCCCAAAGGCTCAAACGGCTGTCTGGTGAGACCAAACAAGACCAGAAACAAAAGGTAAAGAAGGCTTAACCTATTGACTACTGGATAGTCTCTATAGAAATATGTCAACAATCTATACAGCTGAAGAGTTCTAGAGACTTATTCTCCTTCAAGGAAAGCAATCTACCATTGTTATTCTGAAACCAGCAATAGTAGATGGCTTAAGATTCCTTTCCTTAAAGAAATAATTAAGGAAATTTGCTACATCTAGAAAAGAAGTATCTGAGAAGTTCACCACAAAGAAGCCTCAGATGTGCATAGATTTACCAGGTCCCACAACCAAGAACATCCACCATGACCATCATGATTCAATCATGATGAATCTGCACCTGAAGGTGGTCATCTTCTAAATCACCTGAAGAATCCTTGGCTATCCTGGTGCAATCATGATGATTCTGCACCTGTAGGTGATCATCTTGAGTCACCTGAGGAATGAGAACCACTGGAAACAAACACAAAGCTGTCCAGATCCTCCCAAGAAATGAGTAATGCACCTGATCCCCAAGCCCCACAGTCTAAGAAAGGAAACACATACACTGGAAGCTTAAGATTCAGGTTGTTGGATACCAATGGCATAATGATTGAACTCACCAGCAAGGGAAGCCTTAAAAAGGAACCTTTGTGGAACAGATCCACCAGATCCCAAAAATAAGACATCCCTAGCCACTCTGATGCAATCCAGATGATTCTGCACTTAAATCTTGGAGTAGCCTTTCTTAATAGCTACAAAAAGAATTTTCTTGACTTTCCTGAGATCTTTGACTTATCCAGATAACCTCTCAAGACTCTCACTGGACAAAGAAACCTATCTTGCACCAAAGCATGATCTAAAGAAAGTTCCAAAGCAGGAATGACTACAGGATGAAAATCAAAGGAGCCTTAGAAGCCAAATGATTCACCTGCATCACCTGAAGAATCAAGGTCACAGGACCAACAAACTGTCCAGTCCATCCCAAGAAAAGTTGAAAAAGACAAGCTTGTGGTTCAAACTAGTTGCAAAACAAACCCATCATTGGTGATTGTAATCAAAGACAGATTTGATTGAACACCTGAATCAGAATAGAAGATTCAAAAGTCATCCAAAACACATTCAATTTGAATCATCTTGACTCTCATGAACAAAGAATTTGTTGGAATATTTGTATACCCTGGGAAGTGATATGCCTGAACCTGAACCCATGGCATTCGTCCAAGGAATGATTATTCAGATAAGAAAAACATTCCTGAAAGTGGATACCTCCCTACCTGTTCAGATAGGAAACCACTGATGAAATATCTGGGGAAATCAACAGATTCAGAATCCGAATCAGAACTCCAAATGATTCTAAAGGTAGTAGCCCTGTTACTGTGGAGTCTTGAGCCCTCATGATACAACAGACCAATGGCTGTTTGATGCCATAATTGTGCATCCCAACCGTTAAAGAAAGATCTAATAACAGAAGGAGATTGTGCTCCTTCTGATGAAGTACAGGGAGCTCCTGCAAACTGAAGATGATCCCTAAGAACCTGAGAACAGAAAAACTGGTACATTATCTGTGTATAATGTGTGGTATCTGTGGTACATTAGCAGCTAAACAAATGACCCAATGGCACTGTTTTGTCCTATGAAGCCATACCGCCACCAAAGAAATGGCTTCCTTAGAAACCATTAGCCGGAGAAAATGCTTTGCTATGAGTGAAGAAGTACCCTAAGGTGGAATCTGCAATCCAAACTAAAAATCCTGGTGCTTTAGACAAGATGTTGTTTTTTTTTTTTTGTTTTTTTTATATAAGCTGGTGAACACCCAATGCCTTCTACTGCAGCCATCAGGCTCACTATCCGTTGATACAATAGTAAAGTCGAAAATAAACCATTTCCAAGAGCAAAGCAATGAAATGGTCTATATATTGGTAAAGCATGATGCGTTCTTATAGATCCCACAACCTCACCATGGACTAACATAGCAAACAGGCAGTGAACCGGTGTGAACTGTCATCAACAGGGAAGTGAAGATAACAATTCGCGTGAATCTGGCTATGGAAGAATGCAACTGCACTGTAAGGAAACGCGTTAACACACCCATTCACTTACAAGTAACAACTCGCAAAAAAACCCAACAATATGAAAATAAGGTACTTAATTAGGCTTATTTACCTCAACTATTAGCGGTAGCCATCTCTTCCCAGCTTATCACAACCGATAAACTGTAAAATTGTAGCGATATCACCATCTTACTGGTGTTATCGCCCTTTTGTCGATCATTTCATACACAGCTTTTATGCAAACTGATGTCTCCCGCATTTTATTCATTTATTCTTCAAACACATGTGCACCACTGCTTTAGGAACATGAATAAGTAATCCTTCCTGCTACTGTTGCTTCTGTAAAAAGTAAAGTATGGTTGAAAGAATCCTCTTACTATGTTGAGATGTAAAATGTAGAATATCTGCCACTAGTGGACAAACATTCCTCCTAAAGATTACTCCCAACCCCTCTAAGACTTACAGAGGAGGAGAGTTTGAAACAAAGTTGGAGGATTAATTATCATAATGGGAACAAAAACTGCCCTGGGGCACTAAACCCTTTTCTAGCCATGAGTAGGAGTTTGCTCCTTCCCAGACAGAGGAAACACTATAGCCGAGATCACAATATGAAGTTTTCCTGGACATTTGACCAAAAGTTCAGCAGGAGAAAACCTCATTAAGAGTGAAAAATGCACTTTTATTCTACCAAAATCATGTAAGAGATAAGATAGAGAAAAGTAAGACTTGTAACACTCCTGATAAGTAACAAGTTGAAGACTGCTCCCAGCACTGCCCAACAAACAATTCCTGACTACTGAGGCTGTAATTGCAAACTCTGCACACAGCCCAAGGCATAAAAGAAACTCTGTGAGATCCTGCAATCCTTAGCTCCTTGAAGACGTCCTGCCAGAGGTCCTGTTAGACCACTTCAAAAAATTATCCAGGCTTTAACATGCTCTCTGCAGCAGAAACCCAGAGAACCTGTATTCCCGAATAATAAAATGATAATGGCTACTAGTTCATAAGTACCGGTGCCGGTCTAAGAGCAGCCGAAAAACCGGTAAGAAACCACAGAAACAAATGCCCATTACTGGGATGAATCACAGCTCCGGGAATCTGACAAACCGATTTCTGACCTTTTGGGAGGTATGGAAACTCGATTGTATTCGGATGACGTCATGCAGGTATTTTCCTCCGTGAAAAGTTTCGACTGAACCTCACCGGAGGAAATAAACGGTGTAAAAGATCCACTCTGCATCCGGAACTTGCCCACGATGTAGCCTCCAAGAAAATCAATGATGTCTGCCACCACGGGGAATTCCAACCGGTGGCCTATTCGGTAGAGGAAGATGTGGTGAGATCTTTGCTACCAAACGCCTGGCTATACGAACCCGACGTGTGATAAGCTTTGTGACAATCGAATTGTCTCCATCGTTTCCTTTGTCGCCTAGCAACATGTAAACTGTCCCTGCCGGAGCTAGTATGACTGCCGACAGTTTCAGTGTTAATAAATGAAGTAAATCTTCAAAACTGCATAAAAAGAACTCCCATATGATGTAATACGAGAGTTATGAAGAAAAACAGGCATTCTGAGCAGCAGAAGATCTTCATCCAGCGACAAACATCCCTGTCGCCATTTTACAAAAAGTGGTAAACAATCCGTGAAGAAAAGTCTACAAAAGCACTTTTCCTCTGTGCTTTTCCTCTTAATTTTGTCCTGAGAAGACATAGTCAACACAGACGTCTTATAACAGAACTCAAAACCACAAAAAGTCCAAATACTTAATAAAAATCCGAAAAGAAAATAAACATCCACACTCTAGGATGGCCAACAAAAATAATGAAGGTTGTTTACTAGCGTGGTCACATGACCACTAGGGGGACATGCTAGTTCACACTCACTCACTGGCCTCTTAAGGTTTCTTAAAACGTTTCTCAACGTTGGCCAGTGAGTTGGATGGCACCAACATATAGCAATGGTCAGGAAATGGTAAGTGTATTTTTCGCAATAAAAATTGCTGCTTCAATGGACTCTGGTAAAGCTATTGCACTCACATTGCTGGACTTCTCAGCAGCATTTGACACTCTTGACCACAACATTCTTTTTAACTGCCTCAGAGGTTGGTTTGGTGTTGATGGGACTGTGTTGAGGTGAATCAAATCCAATCTTACACACTGCAAACAGAAGCTTAAACTAGGTAGTATCTTTTCAGACGTTTTTTCACTCCCTATGAAGTACCCCAGGGTTCTGTCCTTGGTCCCCTCCTTTTACCATTTACACTACCCCTCGTAGTAATATCATTTCCAGTTTCAATGTCACCCACCATTTATATGCTGATGACATCCAAATATATCTAGAACTTGACCATAGGAAATTTGATTCTAGTTTTGCTGAGCTCACTGAGTGTCTTAAGTGTGTCCAAAAGTGGATGGATGGTGTAAAACTGAAACTCAAACCAGAGAAAACAGAATTCATTATCATTGATGAGACTCACTCATGCAAAATTTCCCACCCAACTTCTTAGAAACTCTCCCCTACCGATATAGTCTAGAGCCTAGGTGTTACTTTCGACTCTGACAACATCTTTACCAGTCACATAACCAAGATATGTTGTGTCTGTTACTATCACCTCATGGACCTAAGACGCACCCCAACATTCCTCAGTGTGGAGACTGCAGCATTACTTGCGAACTCAATGATCAGCAGACGACTTGACTACTGTAGCATCCTACACTATGGTGTATGTAAATATAATGTGGCAAAACTTCAAAAGATTCAACGTGCCCTTTGCAGAATTGTTTTTAGATTTGATAGAACAAGCCTTGTCACTCCCTTCCTTCAAAAACTATACACTGGCTCCCCATTTCATACTGCATCTTGTTTAAATATAATATAATTACTTTCAAGGCCATTAAATTCTCCCAACCTACATACTTATCATCCTTGATCAAAACCAGTAGTCTCAGGCCATCTCTTTCCACAGTTTGTCCTAGAAAGGCCATTGGTAGGTTGGATTTTGCAATGGTTTCCCCCACTGAATGGAAAAGACTCCTACAAGCAGTCCGATCACAGCACATAATAATAGGTTTCCGTGGCAAGCTGTTTCTATAGACTGGCATATTCTCTACCATAGCATATCCCCCCAGTGTGGGCCAATTTGGATCTCGACCTGGTCCATCCCTGGACTCTCCCTTTTTGACCTCGAGCACATAAAGAGGATGTTGTCTCAATTTTGCACTATATAAATGCTTCATTTGTATTTTATTCTATTTTGTGAGTTTTTCTTTTATGTGACACAAGATTATCCTCTTTAAGACATTTCAGTATACTTTCTTACAGCCTCTCTTGGTATCATCAGAGGTTTATCAATCCATCCAGAAAAGCATTCTGACTGAAAGTGTTAATGCAGAATATGCATCCCATTATGTCCATAGCCCTGTGTTACATAAATGGGCACTATGCCAATGCATGATGTTCTATGAAGAAAGTGTTGTGTATATATATATATATATATATATATATATATATATATATAGTATTGAATGTAGATAACTGTTGAATGTATAGATTCAATGGCCCAAGTGTTGAATGTATACATTCAATGGCCTAGGTGTTGAATGTACACATTCAACAGCAAATAGCCATTGAATGTGTACATTCCACAGTTTGGCTGTGGAATGTGTACATTCAACAGTTATGATCATTGAATGTGTATAAGTTCTTTAAATATTATGATTTTTATAAGTAGTCCCTAAACAGTTTAATATTTATGTAAAACTTATTTAGTTTAATATTTATATTGTATAAATTAATGATGCAATGTTAATACTATTATAAAACCTATTTAATTTAATATTATATTGTATGAATTAATGATGCATTTTTACTAATATAAAAGTTAAATGTAGTTATGAGTTTATTAGTATAGTGTATTATAGCCTTAAATATTTTTTCAATATTTATAAAACATGGTTTAATTATTGTTTAAATATTTTGTAAAGGATAAAAAAGAACAAGAAATATTAATCTATTTTCCAATTATATAATCACAATGAACCCCAATGCTCTTGTGTTTCTTGGTGTGGTAAGACTAATTGCAATTGCACCTCTGTGATCCTCTTTCATGGATTAACTGTAAACAATCACACACAAATTTGGAGAGCATTAAAGAGGTACTCAGGTGACAACTTTTTCTGTAATCAGTGATCAAAAGATTACTCAGGCTTGAACTGTCTCTCTTTGTTCTTTGCTTTGATTATCACAGCAATTGTTTTAATGTGTGTAGATTAGGGGGTAAATCGTTTGGCTTTGTGGGTATCGATATTGAATGTAAAAATATTTCAATATCGGGCGATATCGGGGGGTTCATATTGTCTACCAAATAGTCCGAATTCGCTAACAGGAAGCGAAAATGAATCAAAACAAAACAATGCAGTTTTCATCAAAAACGCATTGAAAACTTCAAAAATGTGAGATAAAAGTGTACAATGTCTTCAGATTTTTGCTTTACTTCGAGTATTAACAGTGTAAGTTTACAGTTTTACTTAAAATGGCGATATTGAAATACATGTTTAGATCTCGATATCGGGAGTCCAGTTCCAAAACAATAAATATCGGCAATATCGATAAACAATTTACCCACTAGTGTAGATTAAAGGGAACTCTTTATGTTTATAAAGTCTTTAATCCTACAAGATTCTTCTTCTTTGAGCCCCTGCTAACACTTCAATAGAAGACTTTTTCTTTTGATCATCCCTACAACTACTATAAATAGTGATTTGATTTTAGAAAATACTCAGTGTATGTTAAAGTGTACATAAGTCTTCATACTTCCAATCAACTTATCAACTATAAGTTATTTCCACATTCCATGCCCTGAGCCATTGAATGTACACATTCAACAGTTTCACCCATTGAATCTATACATTCCACAGCTGAGCCATTGAATGTATACATTCAACAGTTTGCCCATTGAATCTATACATTCAACGGTTTGACCCGTTGAATGTATACATTCAACAGTTATCTACATTCAATACAACATATATATATATATATTTTGCCATATAAGGTAATTATTGATGTTTTTTGTATTCACTGAACTGGCCAAGTTAACACTGATGTTTGTTACTCTGCTAGAGTAATCAAATTATAGATTTGGGGAACCACCTAAACTGGTTTCTAGAACCTCCTCGGTGGTTCTTGTGACAGTGTTTACTTTCAAGTTATTTCTAAATCTTATCCCGAAGTAGGAAAGAAATCTGAAAAAGTAACTCCGAAAGTCCATGGTCCTTCAAGTAATTGAAAGAAAAACTGGTTATCTGAGAACACTGAGAGCCTAAACTTGTTATATTATGTCTCAAAGTTTAGAAGTGGGTAGAATAAGGCTTGTTAAAATATCTCAGTCGAAAATGAAGATGCTTTATGATAGCAAAATCCCAAATCCGTGTTTGTGAACCAGGTGACAAAGCTTTAGGTTATTGCTTGTTCAGAAGAATACATTTCAGGCCAGAAATCATGGGTCATTCAATGTGATAAAGAGAATAGGAACTGTTCATAGTACTTGAAAACCCTGATGGCAGACAATTAACTCAATTGTGTTATGTGAAGTCATACTTCGAAAGGGGTATAACATAAGTTGTCATGGCTATTGCTTGTAACACTGTTAATGACAAGAATTAAGTGTATAAATAGGACTTTTTAAAAGTAAAATATGGCATCTGTATGGATGTGACTTATCCATACAATGTTTAAAACACAATTTGTATTCATGTGGTTGATAAGTTATACAAGGGATGGATGTTACTTTTGTATTGAGATAAATATGCTTTGTGAAAGTTATTACCTGTATATGTACACGTGTATTTGCTACAAAAAATTGTACAGAACTGGTCAAGTTGACACTGATGTTTGTTACTCTGCTAGAGTGATCTAATTATAGATTTGGGGAAACCCCCTAAACCAGTTTTTAGAACATCCACAGTTGTTCATGTGACATTGTTTACTTTCAAGTTAGTTCTATGACCTTCTGGACATTTCCCAAGGTATATATAAGTGCTGTACACCTGACCACAGTATTATTATGGATCTTGGTTGCTATAAGGAAAGTTAATTGTGTCTTAGAACTGCTATACAGTGTTATTTACATCTTGTGGTGAACTCTTGTTCGAGTGAACTGGATGTAGTGTGTCGATCTGCCAGAGAGTGGATTTGCTGTATTTTGGACATTGTTTATATCTGGATATATTGTGTGCATCTACCAAAGAGTGGATTTGCTGTATTTTGATATTGTCCATATCTTAGAGGACAGCATAGTTGTGTAAACTATCTGAATATTTATATACAGATATTTTGTGTTAGTAAGCACAAAGGATCACAGGATACAAACATTTTGTTAGTGGACTCAGAATGGATCACAGGATACAGACATTGTGTGTTAGTGGACACCGAACAGATCATAGGACAGATTGCTGGATACAGTGGACAAACTTAACTGATAATTATGTGGATAGAACTGTGGCCAGGTCAGATTGGTTTCATTTTTGTATTATTGTATGAAATATTAAGATTATCTGAGTTGACTGTAATTATTGTTTAAATTGTTAAATATATTTGTTAGTTTCTACTTTTTGTCTTTTCCTGTTGCAACTTTAAGACAACTGGTAATTGCTATTGCGCTTGCCCCATGACCATAACACCCTGACCTTCAGTTTTTAAATCAGTAGCTGTATGCCATAAACAGGTGATTTACAGTACAGAATCTTGTGACTAAATTATCAAAGGATAAGCCTGTTCTTTACCTCTGACCTCCTATGTATTAAATCAGGCTGAGGTACTTGGAAGGGAATCTTGGTTTGACCAAACTTTTTTCAGTCTTCCCTGACTGCTCTAATCTAGTTTATTATACCTTAATTTTTGATGAGAAAAGAGTATCTACACTGTGATTACAGCTGTGGGGAAGTAGATGAAACAAAAAAATAAAATTAAAGGGGTTGAAATTATATTCACAAGACAAAATTAAGTTCCTCCTGCCACTGGCTCACTGTTCAAGTGGCCAAATAGCCCTCTCTTTGCCCTTAAATGTAGAATAAAGTCTGCAAATGTGGTAGAACAATATATATTTTCAGAGCCATAATGACAATTTTCATTGGGGTAAACTTTGTGACATAAATCTGCTTGAGAATTGTTTTAATTTTGACAAGCATCACATTTCATCATTTTTCTTGTACTTGGGGATATGTCACTCTCCCTGTTTAAGCAAATATTGATACATCTAGAGCATCAATTACACAATTTGGTGTGCCTTATTAAATCCAAATGCTTTATCAGATCTTTTGATCCCAAAGATTTGTGAAAACCCCTTTAGAGTGTTGCTGTGACTTGTATCCCGATTTTATGCAGTATAGATGACATTTTAAGACATTTTCAATGAGATTTCTGAAAATCACAGACAACAGTGCCAAAAAATGCCAAAGATTATAATAGACTCAATGTGTCTGAAATGTTTCTGAAAATTCTAAAGCCATAGGTTCACTTCATGAACTCTACCAAGTGCTTTGTACATTAAAAGAAATATAAATTCCTGGCATGATGTTTATTTTAATGAAATTATATAATTTGTGATCACTAAGATAATCTAAAATGACTTTGTTAAAATTTTCAGATTAATTTATACATTATTAACTTGATACTTAGGCATTCTGAATCAAGAATCCAGCAAAGTTGGAGAGCTTTTCACTGTCACCAGCAAACTGAGAAGAACGGCCTCTTGATCTGATCCAAACCAATCCATCCACAGGGCAATTGACAATCACACTTGTTGCACATTGCATGTAAACATCAGCCGTACCCAAATTGCCGCAAAAGGCATTAGCAACCAGTTGGTTATTGACCACGATATCTGCAACTGTTGTTGCATAATCATCAACATCCAAGGGCCCACTATGAAGGGATATACTGAAGAAATACATCCCTTCCACTGGACATCTGAACTGACTTGTGACAGGGTTGTAATGATTTCCAAAATTGGTGATGACTATGGTAAAAGGGATGGCTGATTTGTCAATTGGATGATAGTGACCATGCTCCATAGTTGCTGTAAACCCAATAGCAGCTTTTGCAGTAAGATGTTCTGTAAAATATACAGAATACACATTTATCAATGTGAAACATTCTGGCAATTTATTTAGTTTTCATCCCAGCACAAAGGGATGGGCATGGTGTCATATGGCATGGAAGGCTGAGACATAGGTGTGCATTTGAATTTCACAAAGAAAATCTTTTTTTTAATGAATCTGAAATGTGCCTTACATGATCTCTTACTTAATACCTGCAATATACATATTGCAAATATAGTAGAGTTTTGGGATCAGAGTGGTGTATTGGCAACACACTCCCCTCCCCCTATGAAATCAGAGTTCAAACCCAGCCAGACCTTAAGGTAGAAACATGGGAATTGTTTTCAAATTGGCTTTTTACAGTACAGAACCCTGACCAACCATGTGTACTAGATTCTTCTGCCCTTCAACCTGGATATAACCAATACAAAGGTACTAGGCATGATATAATAGCATAAAATAAAAAAGAAGCTGTACATATTAAAGAATGTCAATTATTGGACTACATCAGAGATACTGATTTATTTTAAATATCTGGAAGTTTATTAATTGAAAAAAAAAGTTATTGGCCCAAATGTTGAACCAAATATATTTGGAGAGTACTGTAATTCAATACAATAAATAATTTTGCATTTGTATCCTTTCCATGTTGAACATTGGTTACTGTATGAATGATAAAATTACACAGTAATATTTCTATTCTTTATAAAGTAATTATGTTGGAGTACTGATAAAAGATAAATCAAACAAGGAAGAGTCTATACAATATAGGAACACTGAAGTGTCTATAATATATGACCCATGACATATTATGAAAATGGTATTGAACTTAATTGAATCATTTTTAATGCAAATTTCACAAAAAAAGTTAGAAATAGACTTTTATTGGTATCACACATAGAAGTCAGTGGAGCCATGCAAAAACAGCTGGAACTTGATGAATATATAAGGTTACAATAATTTTATCGTGTAATTGCAACAATTAAAAACCATTAGTCATAAGAATGAAAATGTAGTAATTTTTGAATGCAGGTTTCTAATCATTTCATGTTTCCAATTATGCTTGGCACATTTTAATTACCTTTCAAGTTGTCTATTTCGTTCTGTTGTTGTGACACAGTTTGTTTCAATGACTTAATCTCCCTGGAAGTTTCATTGGTTTTATCCAGGAGATCTGTGTATAAATCCTGGACCAGATTTAAGATTTCATCAATATTCCTGGTCCCCATTGTTTTCTTAACATTCTTTGTGGCATATCCAGAAGCAAAGAATATTATTATTGTGAAAATATAATGTATACGATGCATTTTATGGAGTGAGCCTTTTACTCTTTCTGTTAACTTGTGAGCAAAATAAAAACACAATCCATGATCTAGACAGCTATAACTAATTTCTTTTCCAATATACAAATGAGTAATGACATTTTCCTGCATTTTTTTTCAGCCCCGTAGCTTTTTTTTTTTCACAAATTTTCCAAAATGCTGGTACTGGTGATTAGTCTTATGATTTATGTACTTTGTTATATTAGATGGGTATGTTTATGCTAAAAGTTTTCTCTTTTTTTTCAGAAATTTCAAATGATTTATTAATCCAGCATGAACAAGCTTAAACTTTATGCAGTTGATTAATTGTTTTAAATATTTCAGATAATTTTGTCAAATACACTACATTCTTTGATAACAAAAATATTCTGCTTAAAAAGGAAAAAAACATAGGGAACCCTAGCATGAATTATAGCAGTGACCTACCAGTAGTTTCACAGGAAATGATGATCACAATGATAATATAAATATTATTGCTTTTAAAAAAAATTAGAGAAAACTATTTATTGTAGTTGTAAGCTTTAAATGTATAGATTTATTTGATAACAATGTATGAGTACATTTGGTAAATGTGACAAAAATAATATTAAATAAGTTTAGAATGTCAAATGTAGTGCTGTTGAAATCTTTTAAGTTGACTCTCAGGCATCGGAAAATATTTCCTCTTTGCTGGGATTTCAAAATAACGGAAAATGTCAATGCCTTACAAAAGCCCTTCTGAAAACCTGGAATTTCTATTTTAAAGAAAAACATACTTAATACAGTTCTATTTAAAGGGATTTGAATATATGAGTCAATGGTAATCCACACAATGACAGACATGCTCCAGCCAGATATAGCTTTAAGCTTAACTAGGCTGCTGAAAATATCCAGCCTCATTTATACATTCAAGAACTATGTTATGACTCATATTAAAATATGGTCTGCTGTATTGGTACTTTTGATTCCCCTGGGGCCGGAGTCACGAAAGGTCTCAAGTCTTAAATCTGAGATTTCGGTCTCAGCTGAGATCTCTTTCGTGAATCTCAACTTAAGCAGAATCTCAGCTGAGACAAAAATCTCAGATTTGAGCAAAATCTCAGAGGAGATTTGGCTAAGACTTGAGACCTTTCGTGAAACCGGCCCCAGGAATCTTTGTCTTGTGTTAAATGAGCTTATTCTATGTTTCAAAAACAAAAGCTTTATTGAAATAATATTTATTTCATTTCAACATCTTTTTCACAGAAACAATTTAAAGCAATCAAGCTTGCAGCTGACTTAGGCAATATAACATATATGCATCTATATATACTTACAGCCATTTATTTCTTGACATTTTTGTTCAGGAGAATTCTTATTTCTTGAAGATACAGCAGTTTGAAAAAAATACTCACAAGAACTATATATATCACAGACTTGACTTATATATGTATACAAAAATCTATATTAATACTATTGTCCACAGAGTTTAAGAGAAAGGTAATGTATCAAGATACCTCTTTGAACATGAATCTCTTTAAGTTCAATATACCAAATTAAAAAGCAAAACAATGACTATATAACTTGCAATAAACAGATATGAATTCGCAAAATTTGAAAACATAAAATACTACTGTTAAACTCTGATACAAGAAAGCTCATACGACCAGAAAATACTTCTGCTCAGTCAGCAATTTCTGGGTCATTAGTCTGCCCACATGCACAGTTTTAGAAGCATGGACCTCTCACTAAGGGTCCCTCTTCTAGAGAATATATTTTTATATATTTATATATTTATGTTATCTCTGGACTTTCATGAATTGTGCACTGCTCTGGTGCACCAATCATATTTCTGATTGATTTGCAGCTTGCACAAGTAGACCAAAACAAATGCTCAATTTCGGAAAAAAGGCCTTATTAGGAGCTGATAATATTTTCCATATTTTTTACTTCAAAGGGAAGTCTATATAACACAGTCTTACACAATAGGGTAGTACCTTTACACATATTATTTGGTTGCTTGGCAACCAACTGAAGCACACAATAACAACATCAAATATATTTGTACATGCATTCTTCTAGCAGTAGAGCTGTTGTCATCAAAGGCTGTTTTCATTTACACAACACAGAAACAATAAGGAAACATTTAACTCTGACACATCTTAATGACTTATCATTTTGGTGTGCTTGTATTATCCAAATTAATAGCCTTTTAATTTGGTAATTATAACTTAAGTGACCATGTCTATTTATCATGTATTTTTCTATTGTAAATCAAGATACAGACATTGTCGCAAAATAACTTAAAAAATTCCAGGATTCCCAATGTAGATCCAGGACCAAGCCAGGGTTACACCTATCTTGTATGAAAATAAGACCACAATCTAAGTAATAGTTTTTGAGTTAGAGTAAGAAATCTAAAATTCGCCAGGAATCTAAAATTCGCCACCTCTAAAACCTTAGTTAATTTTATGAAGAAAATGATGTTTTTGTCCAAAAATTGGTATTTTTCAGTTCAAAAAGCCTTAATTTACTATACAGTCAACAAATCTCACCACAATTCATTTATTTTATTAGTATTTTCACATGTGGCGAATTTCAGATATGTGGCGAATTTCAGATTTCTTACCCTATAGAGCAGATGTTGTCAATAAATCACTAATAATCCGAATCCATATCATCTTTGTGGACCATGGGTAGACTCCACCTTGTGGGAAAATATAACTTTACAAACTGTATTACTCAAACCAGTACTGAAGTATCACCCATAAAACTTTAATTTTATTATGATCTATTTCTTGACATTAAAATAATGTATTTAACATCATTAACATGCCATAAACAGTAATGTTGATGAAATTTTCTATATTATATTTAATACTTGTGGAGTCAAATCTCAAGGGATCAGAATAATACTTCTACTTAACCCAGGATTTTTGATAATAGTAACTAGAAAGCACTTGTAGAGTACACACCTCCACCAGGAGGAATTTCTGAAATTTTGGAATTTTTTTGTATCCAGAACATCAAGATCTTTCTGAAAATGTTATCATTTCTCCCTTTTGCCAGGCCCTGTAAACATAAAAATATTCATGAATATCTGCACATTTCTTTTGGAGTAATGTCAATCAGAAAGTCCATGTGTAGGAATTTTTATTGATTTTTTACAACAATAAAAAGCAAATTCCCCTCCAATAAAACATATTGCCAAAATAAGGACAAAACATATGTTGACATGGATTTGTTTTCTTTGTTCATACAGAGAAAAAAAGTGGTAAATGAGAATTAGCTATAATAATAAATTTGGCTACAACACAAAAACACTTTATAAAGCATATTGCACACATGAGTGGTGAAATGAGATGCAACACAAGTAAAAAATTGGAAATAAATACTACATAGCTTTCACATATAAGGAGTACTCACGTAGGTTGGGTGATTATTTCTATAAAGAAAATATTCTAATGTTACAAGAAGCTGCATAGCCTTCTTCCTGTTTTGATGCACTTGCGGAGAGATCAAATATGTGTTAAAATTTGGTGTTTTGTAATATTTACACAAATTCAATAAGTGATTAACCCCTAATATGTAAAAATACATCTGATCAGTCAATTAAGTGAATTGGGAGTGCAATTTCTATGGTTATACAAGAGCCTAGTTACAAGACACACTGGTCTATGTTCTTTACTTTGGATGATGGATTCAGTACTTTTTAGTCGTGGAAACTTGTTAAAATGTGGTGGCAATATTTTAAATATAATTGCACTGATTGTCGCCAAAAAATATGTAAAAAGCAGGAAAAAGAATGCCTGTTTTGCAGGCATAACAAGAGTACCGTAAATTTCCAAAATAACGCCCAGGTTCAAATAAACGCCTGGTTCAAATTAACGCCTGGTACCAAGCACACTGTTTACAATTTATAACACTGTTTTTTGTATTTCAAAAGAACGCCTGGTTCAATTTAACGCCTGGTCTGATGCCATTTAAAAATAATTAACGCCCGGGCCATATTTTGGAAAAATACGGTACTCAGAGAGAGCACAAACCCCTATGAAAAAAAATCCTTTAAAAACTTTCTGGATCCAGATGGTGATCCGGACTACCACCAAAGCTGAATAACTTTATCTTCTACTATTGTTAACATTTCCTCAAAATTTCATCAAAATTCATCCCAAAACACACTGCCAAAAACACGAAGTCCTTGGCCAAGGTGAAAAATTCAAGCCACTTTTATTTTTATTACGTCCCTAAACACGTTAAATGGAAAGGAAAGTATCACCAAATCACATGCATGGAAGTACATACTTAAATAAATATAAACATATAACATGTACATATATCACAGTGAAAAAAACATGACATATATAACAAATATCAGTTCAGAAGCGAATACTTTGAACACATATGAACTAGGAATGTCCATGCTAAATTTAATCTATATTTAACACCTTTTCCAACACATTTCTATTTAAAAATGCAAGTGCTCAGTTCACACCTTAGATAATATCAGCTTGCATTTACGGAGCTGTTATTCTTCTTAAAAAAAAATTCTATCACTGATAGATACAACATTCTCCATTTCATTGTGTATCAAACAAAGGAAGCATATATACCGTAATTTCTGTAATAAAAGCCCTCCTCTAATAATATCCACCCCCACAAATGTTTAATATTAAATGTTAGTGATCAAGGGTCAGAAACTGAAACATAACTTACTATAAAATGCCTAGTAAGTTTCAGTATTTTTTCAGTCTGCATTTTATATATCATAGCAATGTAGCAAATCATGATAAATAATATTATGTCTTATGATTTTACAGTAGCTGTGACAGTGTTCAACCAAGAATATGCAGTAAAATACCTTACATGTTTACGTTTGTCAGTCATGTTTGTTAACCACTGTACAAACAGAGAAAAGTAAACCTTTGAAAATGCTGAAGAGACAGTATTATTGAATTATTTAAAGGTGTATATTCATTGAAAGCAAAATTTTTAAAACTTCTTGATGTTGTTCTTATAAAGGCCACCCCTCTTTGAAAAAAAATGTGTAACCCTGGAGCTATAAAGGGTATTTTCAGGATAATGTGACACAAATGTAAGGCTGTTAAGGATACTCAAATTAGTCAAGTACTCATTAATGGTTAGAGTAATGGATGGAGTACTAAATGCACAGAGTATTCTTTTCTATTGAAATTATAGCAGTTTTCTCAAATTTATGTACAAATTTGCATTTAAAAATAAATTTCTACTACTTTTAAAGGGAAAATTGCTTAATTTATATGATTATCTTTATAACAGTGTTATCATCCAAAAAAATATTCCTTAAGGAGCAGAGAGTTGGGGCGAGGAAGTACTCAAAACTTACCATCCGTACGAGCCCCTACAAAGATGGTTTTAACATTTTTTGTCAATTTTGTGGCAATGTGTAATCAGGTGTATATCACTGACTTTAACACTTAAGCTTTTAAGTATATTAGCTTCGTGTCACTGACTGAAATCAGTAATAGATTTTAACTTGTTTGTTACTACTAAAATTGTGAAAGCCACATACTCTTAGATTGTTCTTACATTTTTTAATTTTCTAATAGAATAGGGTGTCTCCAAAGAAAAAAAATTATTAGAATAAAAAAAGCTTTTTGTATTTTATTATTATAATTTTTTTTGTATTTTTAAAATATGTGATAAAAGTGTACTATAATGCAAATTTTCCACAAACAATATATTCATGTTGCTCAACATGATAAACAAAAATAATTAAGGAATTTTTAATTTCTTATTTCCAGTAATTTTTCTTATTCTTACTTACAAGATCATAGAGGGCTAGAAACAACATATTTTGTATCAACGACTTATTTTGTATTACCTGACTTATTTCGTATCAATCTTTGACTAAGTAATACGATATAAGGCAATTTTACTACAAAATAAGTCAGTAATACAAAATAGGTAAAAAATTTATACAAAATAAGTCATGTAATACAAAAGAAGATGCTGATACAAAATAAGTTGTTACAGGGCTTTACCATTTATAAAATAATATACAAAAATATTAAGAGAAAATTTACACACTGAACACAGAGAAACTTTTCTAATTAATTAATTCAAGTAATATCTGAATGTCTATCGAAACAAAGCAATTGTATTTGGGCTGTATATAAAACAAGACCACTGCCGGTGTGTGTATCTTCCGCTGAGCATTAAAGGGGAGGAAATACCTTTTCCGAGATAATCACAATTTTTCATTTTCCGCTAAAATCCAAGATGACATTTTTCCCCTAGGCACAGAATACTGTTGTACTACCCTGTGGGTCAAAAATTCGCTCGAAATCGCTCTGTCTGTCACCATTTTGAAGATATTTTCAATGTTTATTTTCTGCTAAAAATCCAAGAGAGCCGCCAAAAGTGGTGAAAATTGAATTTTTTCCCTTTTGCATAGTATACTCATGTACTACCCTGCGGGTCAAAAATTCACTCAAAATCGCTCTATCTTTTAAAGTTTTCGAGATATTAAGACTTTTTCATTTTCCGCAAAAATCAAAGTAGCTATTACTCAGTTGGCTCAAAATTTGCCATTACACAATACATCAAAAAGTAGATGAACAACATATTTGACAAAAATCCTTTAAGTTCAACAGTTTTGCTGCGATAAGCGATTTACTCAATGGAAAACCATGAAAGTAGCTATTACTCAGTTAGCTATGGACCTACAGCTCTGAAACTTTGCCATGACACAGAACATTAAAAAGTACATGAACTACATATTTGACAAAAATCCTGTAAATTTAATAGTTTTGCTGTTATAAGTGATTTACTCAATGGAGAACCATCAAAGTAGCTATTACTCAGTTAGTTATGGACTTACAGGTCTCAAAATTTGCCATTTCACAGTACATCAAAAAGTAGGTGAAGAACATATTTGAAAAAAATCCTCTAAATTCAACAGTTTTGCTGTTAAAGGTGATTTACTCAATGGAAACCCTCAAAGTAGCTATTACTCAGGTATCTATGGAGATACAGCTGTGAAAATTTCCCATGACACAGTACATCAAATAGTAAGTGAACAACATATTTGACAATAATTCTCTAAATTTAATAGTTTTGGAGTTATAAATGATTTACTCATTGTTGAAATTCAAAGTAGCCATTACTCAGTTAGCTATGGAAATACAGCTCTGAAACTTTTCCACGACACAGAACATTAAAAAGTAACCGATTAACATATTTGACAATAATTCCCTAAATTCAATAGTTTTGGAGGTATAAGTGATTTATTCAATGTTGAAATTAAGAAATTTAAAAGTAGCTATTACTCAGTTAGCTATGGACTTACAGCTCTGAAAATTCAGCACGGCACAGTACATCAAAAAGTAGATAAACAACATATTTGACAAAAATCCTCTATATTCAATAGTTTTTGAGTTACAAGTGACTTGTTGAATGGTCAAATGTTAAACTTAGTGTAGCTATTACTCAGCTGGCTATGGTGCTACACCTTGGAAACCTCACCATGATATAGTACATGAAGGAGTTGTTCAACAACATATTTGAGACCAATATTGTAAGTAACAGTTACAAAGATAAAAGCAACTTACTCATATTGGTCATTGTTAAAAACAGAAAATAGCTATTACTCACTTAGCTATCAAGATAGACCCCTAAAAATGGTACCATCTTTTAGGCATGGAGAAAGTAGCTGAACAACATATTTTACAGAAATGCTCTAAATGCAGTCGTTTTGGAGTTATGAGCACTTTACTGAAAGTAGCCACCATTGCTATTACTCACTTAGCTATGGACCTAGGTCTGAAAAATACCAAGCAGGCTATTTTAGGCTGTATAAAAATGCAACTACACACTTATGGCAGCCATCTAAATTAAGGAAAAAAATCCCATGGCAGAAGACCTGAGAAAAAAACCATGGCAGCCATCTTGTTAACACCCGTGGCGGCCAGCCTGTTTTTCCAAATCAGCCGAAAAAGATTCCCAGGCAAGTTTTTTCAATGATGAATTTATCCTGCAAATTTGGAAGCTATAGCTATAATATTTTAAGAGATAAAAAGGCTTTTGTAAAAACGTGACAAACGGACGCACGCACGCACGGACAGAGGGCATTTTATAATCTCCCGTACCGGGCCTATCGGCCGGTGGGAGATAATAAATACACCAGTTAACAAAGTTCTCTGGGGTTGACAGATAATTAAGCTTAATGAACTGCATTTTGAGCAAGACTTTCTACTGGGTACTCTTCCACATACAAATCAGATTTGCTGTAACACATTGTTTAAATCAGATGACTTTGGACTGCAGTTGTAAGCCTTTTTACATGCATATACATTTGGACTGGACTTATTGGATATATTTTAGATTTCTTCATGCATGAGAGGGGCAGTTGGTTCTTTGTTCCGCCTGCCATTCCTCTGTGTAAGTGCATTGCTCTGATAATTCCTGTACAATTCTTTCAGGAACTCTGCCACTATTAATTCATTGCTGTTGATACCGACAAGCCGTAGTACTAAAATACCATCTTGTCTGAGATAATATCTGGTAAAGTAGTTGATTCTCTTCTTGTCTTCCTCCTCCAGAGGTTTCGATTTGAAGCTGTCCATAGCCACAAGGTGATGCTTGACATAGCGCACATGGTCAGCCTTAACCATGGCCCGGTATATCCAGGTGAAGAGGTTCAAGATGATAGCCAGAGCATCAAAGACAAACCAGAACCACAGGAAGATGTAGATCTTTTCATTGAAAAGATTAATGGGTAGAACACACTGGACTGTATGGCGGTGGATATTTCCCAGTGTCCGTACATGAAAGTCGCACAATGTCACTCTGGGGAAAACCTCTGAGGCTGCCCATTCTTCGTCATTAGCGATTTTCTTCAGGATATCATAGCCGTATACATGGTAATTGGTACCAAGAAAGGCATTGAGCAAGAAAAGCTGTCCGACAACATTAAGCAAGTACAAGAATTTACAGAAGAGATACAACACTAGGATATAATTCCCATGTCTTTTACCACACATGATCACAAAACGACCAATGAAATTGACAACGTAGCCACAGCAGTGTTTCTTATGGTCTCTCTGGCAGCCCAAGGTTTGGTCAAAGTGCTTCACCATGAACTGGATGTTTTTGTCTCGGATTTCATGGTAGGCCCCATTTTGCAATGTCACTGCAGTTTCGACAATGTTGTTGACATCGATGCCAGATTTGTTGTTCATGAGTCGCCATATGGTGACCGGTATGTAAAACATGACCGCCTGCACTAGTAATATGAGTGGCACCCACTGGTAATAACCAATCTTGGCCTGTTGTTCTGGTTCTTCTGGGATTTTCTTCTGGCTGATAGGGACATAGTAAGTGTTGGAGACCCAGCAGATCTTGTTGGTAAAATCCTCATGGTTATCTGCCAGAAAAAATATGATAATTTTCAAGTAGATAGTTATTTAAGTGAGTAGAGTGGAGCCTGTATTATTTGACCATGTAGTTTTTTTCCGCCTACAGGGGTGTTCCACTAGGGCCGTCTTCTCTGTAAGTAGTGATTTTTTGAGGGTCTGGAGCAATGTTTACAGAGCCGGTTGTAGTTTCCATGCTTGTCGTAGTGAGTCAGCAAAATATCAAACATGCTGGATATTTCACCGACCCTCCCCGACTCTTGATCCCAACCGTGAATCCATCCACCCCAACCCAAAGTCAACTCGGGATCTAGATCTAGACAAGCCAAGATGTATTAGCTTTTTTCTGGATTATTGTCCCAGATCTCCGACACAGCTAACCAACTGGTCAGTTGTGGGGTCAGCTCCAGTGGAACACCCTCCATATTAAAAAGGATTTTCTGAAAAACAAACTCAGAGAATACAAAAAATTACTAAGCATATGAATTTATTAAAGATGCCAAGATGCACTTAAGGAGAATATTTATATAGTTTTGCTGCAAATAATAAATTAATGAAAAATACTTGTCAATAGTTGAAATGATAATGCTGACTTATTTTCTACACATGTATTACCCCGGTATATCCAATATTCATAATTGTTTCTATAAATCTTAAAATTCTCAGGAATATAAAAATATATTTAATATTTTCTCTTACTCTATGAATGTTTCTCAACAGTTTGAATTTTTATTCAGAATTTTAACATCAGAATGATAGTGAAATTGGAACCTGGTAACTGTTATTCTCTACTAGCTGTATCTGATTAGAGTTTATTATAATTTTGCTATTGCTTCTGTTATTAATCATTTTAAAACACAATGTTTGATATAATAATTTATCAATTAATAAATATCTATAATTAAGATAATTTTATGGACAAGCATAAACTGAGATCTTTTGTAGATTTATGGGTTTTCAAATATTAAAAGTGTTATATGAAGACAATAGTTCACTATATTATGCCATTTAATGTCATATTTTAAACTAGAATTTGGCCACTCACTTTATTGCGAGCTGGCAGTGTATCTCCAAAGTCAACATAGCAAACCAATAGAAGCAATAAAAGAGATCGAGGCACTTTAGGGTTTTACTAGACATTTTACAAATCTCTTGTGCCTGTGTACTGCATACCAAAGACATCTTGTTTGGCTAATTTTAAGGTAACTATAACATGAAGATGTAAAGTTTGAAGGTGTAAACCCAACTTTCATGCTTCAATAACACACTGAACGGGGGTGGGACAGGTGAATGAAAATGGTCTCACGTAAACGTCTTTGTAAACTCGACTCATGTCAAGTGCCCATTGTTTAAAAGAAAAAATGAAATTTAAAATGAAACAGGTCACAACTGATTTACTCCAAAGTCAGAATCTCAAAGTAGCTTTTGCTCAGCTATGCAATGAGCTACAGCACTGTAATTTTACTATTTAATAGCTGACCCAAAAGTAGGTGATTTACATATTTAAACAAAATACTGTTAATGTAATAGTTTTCAAGTAACAACTGATTTACTCAACAGTGAGAACCTGAAAGTAGCTATTGCTCATCTATGCAATCAGGTATATGTCTGAAATTTTACTGTTTTATAGCCGATCAAAAAGTAGCTGAAAAACATATTAAAACAAAATTCTCTAAATGCAATAGTTTTCAAGTTACAATCGATTTACTCAACAGTCAGAATCTCAAAGTAGCTTTTGCTCAGCTATGTAATGAGCTACAAGTCTGCAATTTTACTATGTTACAACTGACCAAAAAGTAGGTGAATAACATATTTAAACAAAATACTATAAATGCAATAGTTTTCAAGTTACAACTGAATTGCTCCACAGTGAGAACCTCAAAGTAGCTATTACTCAGCTATGTAATGATCTACAGGTCTACAATTTCACTATGTTATAGCTGACCCAAAAGTAGCTGAATTACATATTTGAATAAAATTCTTTAAGTGCAATAGTTTTAAGTTACAACCAATTAACTCAACAGTGAGAACCTCAAAGTAGCTATTGCTCAGGTATGTAATGATCGAGCTACAGGTCTATATCTACATTATGTTATAGCTGACCCAAAAGTAGGTGAATAACATATTTAAAGAAAATACTCTAAATGCACTAGTTTTCAAATTAAAACTGATTTACTCAACAGTGAGAACCTCAAAGTAGCTATTACTCAGCTATGCAACGATCTACAGGTCTGCAATTTTACTATGTTATAGCTGACCCAAAAGTTGGTGAATAACATATTTAAACAAAATTTTCTAAATGCAATAGTCTTCAGGTTACGAGTCAAAATATTAGATGTTTTTAACTCCCCAGGGCATAATTTTGACTCCTGGGTTTAAAATAGCTATTACTCGCTTGATTTTGACTCCAGGCCTACAAAAAAGATAGGGTGGCGAGCATCATACTCACCAATTTATGCACTAAATATAAAATAAATCTGAAAGAAACTGTGCTCTATAGCTAGAACACAAGCAATAGTCAAAATTTTTGAAGTTTTTGACTCCCCAGAGCATAATTTTGACCACTGCATGGGTTAAAAAAAGAATAGGGTGGCCAGATCTCTGCCGTAGTAAGCCACTTGAGAAGTTTAAAAGAAATCCCAAAAGAAATGTGGTGAAATTGGTCAAAATATTTTCAAAATTGATACAAAAATAAGGAAGCTATGTTTGCTTTAAATGGAGTTTTGTGGTTTTTGCTGATGATATGAATGAATCCACTAAAAGCTGGAGATATCTTCAAATTCCAAATTGGTTATGTTGGCTTGTATTGTGTGACAGTTTGTAAACATACACAAGGTTTATCAAATGAGTTGCACCTTTAATGTCAGGTCTTATCATATTGTCTCATATCATTGTTTGTATCTACAGGTCTTAATGGTCTGCTTTGAGTAAACAGATGAACTGGAAAATTTAATAAGTAAATTAAATTTTTATAAGTTAATACCTTACCTAGTGGACAGATGCATTTGTCCGGCGCCTTGCCGGTCTCGCCAAACGTTAGAAAAAAACGTCCTGAGCTGGGCTCTGGCCGGGACCGGTAGTGTCCTGTTCATTCGCCAGGTGGCTGTATAGCCTCCCTGCCGGTGTACTGCGCATGCTCACGCATGCGCTCTTCCCCTTTTTGTTGCCTACCTTAGAAAATTCCCTTATGGCTAAGATTAGCGGGGAAGGTAGGAAGGTATTATATACAGAATATACAATATGTACAAAAATTGTGGAAAGAACAATTTATTTGCTCTCTTGAATTTGTTGGGCTGCCACCACCGGGCCCAAATGAAACAGCTCAGAATCTGCCCAAGCCAAGTCTTTCAAGTAGAACTGTGTAAAGGTGTTGTGGGCCTTCCAATGACAGGCTGAGAGGATTTGGTCTAAGGAAACTCCTCCTTGAAAAACCTGGGAGGCCGCAAAAGCCAGGACATCATGGGCCCTAACCTGATGTAAATCCTGGGCTTTTTGGTCTGAGAGCTGATAACACAGAAGTACCGTCTGCTTAATCCAAGGAGAGATGGTGGCAGGGACAATGTCCTTTTGAAAACCCTTTTTGAAAGACACAAGGACTAAATCCTTCCCCTGATGGAGATCCTTGGTCCTGTCCAGGTAATACCGTAAGGCCCGCACTGGACACAGCGATCTGTCCTCAGAAAGGGACTTATCCAGAGTGGGGGCTAGAGCCAGAATGACCACCGGGACCACAGCAGCGGGTCCATCCCGAGCTAGCTGATTTTTGGCAAGGAAACTGGCAGAAGGATAAAGAGAAACCTGACTCCAGTTCTCTTGGTGTCTAATATTCCTGAACAACCAGGCATGAATTTCAATTCTTCTCTTGCCTGAGCCTAGCGCCAAAAGGAAAACTGTCTTAAAGGTTAGATGCTTTAGAGAAGCTTTCCTCAGAGGCTCAAAAGGAGCTTTAGTAAGCTGGTGGAGTACCAGAGAAAGGTTCCAGGAGGGGACCCCTCTTCTACCTTTCGGTTTGTCCCTATGAAAACTATCTAGCAGGCGGGTAAGGTTTTCATCTGAACTGATATTCAGCATGTCATTGCCTACCATGTCTGCAATGGCTGTTCTGTAGCCATCAATGGCACTGGGTTGTAATTTTCTCTCCTTGAAAAGGTAGAGGAGAAATTCTGCAATTTGATTCACAGAGGGCGACCTGAAGTCCACCTTGTTAGATTCACACCATTTGATAAAAATGGCCCATTTTGACTTGTACACAGCTCTGGTTGAGCCCCTCTGAGGAGCCTCAATTCGTGCTGCCACTTCCTCAGAGAAACCGTGTTTCCTGATGGCAGAACTTCTAGGAGCCAAGCATGGGGATTGAGATTCTTGAGGTTCCTGTGTAGCAGCCCGTTGAAGGGTTGAGTCAACAGGTCCCCTATCAGAGGTAGACTGAAGGGAATCTGAACTGATAGGTCCACCAGGTCCCAAAACCAGGGCATGTTTGGCCAACCGGGGGCAACCAGAATCATTCTGTGACAACCCTGATCCCGTAACTTTGAGATTACCTGGAGAAGCAGGGCGACTGGAGGGAAGTCGTATGCGTTCAGATGCTCCCAGAATAAACTCAGGGCGTCCACTGCCCAGGCTGCCTGATCCGGCACCAGTGACACAAAGCTTAGTAGCTTGTGATTGAACCAGGTCGCAAACAAATCCACCAGTGGTGGGGCCCACTTGGAGCGCAACTGATTGAACACCTGTTGAGAGAGGGACCACTCTGTCTGGATTACTTGATTGTGCCTGGAAAGTTTGTTGGCTATCACATTCAAGCGACCTGGAATGTGTCTGGCCCGTAGGGTTATGCCCCTGGGATGGCACCAGGACAGAAGTCTCCACAGGAGGGCACAAAGAGAGCCTGACTTCATACCCCCTTGCTTGTTTATGTATGAGACCACTGTTGTGTTGTCCGCTGCAACAAGCACAATCCGATTCTTGCAAAGATGTTCGAACTGTTGCGGGCCAGAAGGACTGCCTTTAGTTCGAGAAAATTTATGTGAAGGGGACTTTCCAAAGGAGACCAAACGCCTCTTGCAGTGAAGTCTCCTAAGTGTGCGCCCGAACCTTCGTTTTAGGCGTCGGTAAACAGTTGAACGGCGTGCTGAAGAGGGTGCAGGGGTTGACCTCTCAGTACATTGGCTTCGTCCAACCACCAGTCCAAATGAGGGTGGAGTGACTGAGGGACTGGAATCACTTTTTCTAGGACTTCCGGGACATGCCAGTTTTTCTTCAGATGCCACTGAATGGGCCTCATATGAAGGCGACCCGCACACACTTGTTTCTCGGTGGCTGTCAGGAGGCCTATCAAGGACATGAATTGACGAACCGTACACTGGTGATGGCCTTTTATGAACCTCAACTTCTCCTGAAGGGTTTCCCACCGGTCTTGAGTGGGCAGAACCCGACCAGGGATCAGGTCGAACCGGTAACCCACAAAATTGAAGACCTGTTTGGGAACTAACTCTGATTTGGCCATATTTACTACCCAACCTAACTGCCGACATAGGGCCAAGAGGGTCTGGGTATGTTGTAGGCAGATTTCCGGGGAAGGGGCTCGCAGTAACCAGTTGTCTAGGAACTGGTGGATCCTGATACCCCTCGCTTGAGCCATGAGTTTCACTTCTTTGACCACCTTGGTAAACTCCAGGGGAGCTGTGGCCAACCCGAAGGGAAGAGCTGTGAACTGAAAGGTTTGATTGAACAGGAAGAACCTGAGATACTTTCTTGACCTTTGGGCAATTGGGATGTGGAAGTATGCGTCGCTGAAGTCCAGCGATGTGACCCACTCCCCTGTTTTCAAGGACAACCGGATCGTCTCCGGGGTTTCCATTTTGAAAGTGCCTGTGTTGAGAAATACATTTAACTGACTCAGATCCAAGATTGGCCTCCATTTCCTGTTTGGTTTCGGAACCAGAAAAAGACGGTTGTAAAAGGCCAGGGACGACTTGACAACCACTTTTTCTACTACCAACTTCCTTTTGAGATTTAAGAGAGCCTCTTTTAACAACAGATTCTTTATAGGACTGGCGTAACCACTTTGAACCAAGGGGAATCTGACCAAACGGGGTCTCTGCTTGAAGGGAAGAGTGTAACCCTCCTTGAGGATAGAGACTATCCGAGGATTTGCACCCATGTTTTGCCAAACTTGCCAGAATCTTTGCAACCTTCCCCCTACAGCCTGTTCAGAAACAGCATTGGGGACATTGGGAACAGAAGGGACAAAAAGACATGGATTTACACAACATACACCTTTGACATGCTTTGTTTTGCTCTGATAAAGAGCGGGACTTACTCCTTTCTTTTGCGGAGGCCCGCGTAAATGAACAGAAGGAGCATGAAAAACAGCAGGACAACACACATCCTGAGGATTAAGGTCTCTGTGTAAACTGAACTGGTTAATGTCTGATAACTTTGTAATGTCTGAGATTCTGACACAACTTTGTCCTGAAACTGGGGGTCCCTTTGAACTTGGTTTACATGACTATAATTTGGACCCACTAAATAATTGTCATTTGTATTGTTGGTAAGAATGCATCTTGGAAAAACGAGGGTTAGAACCGCGTCCACGCCCTCTGGGACGACTTCTACCAAACTGACGCCAGGGTTGTTGTTGCTGGCCAGACTGATCAGATGAAGCGACAGGCTTCCTATCCTTACGATCGTAAGGTTTATACCTGTGAGAACTCTTCCAGCTAGTGTGCTGAGAAGCACCCGGTCCGGGTCTCTGAGCAACACTACTGGCTTCAAACTTCTGGATATCTTGTTCTGCTGTCATGATGGCAGCGTCCAGGAACAGCCCATAGCCAAATAAGGGGGCATTGCGTAGCAGGTTCATAGTATCCGGTTTTACCCCTTGCTTGACAAAATCCAAGTAAGCATCGCATCTCAATAAGATCAGATTTGACATGTTGACGAATAAGCTGTCAGCCAAATGCTGAAGAGACGTGCCCATAGCCACTGAAACTTTCTGATGAAAGGCCATGAGGTCACACAAGTCATTCAAAGCATTGGTGACGTCTTTGGATGTTTTTCCCTTATTTAGGCGGGAGCACAAAAGGGCAATGTTCTGTGACATTTTCTCCTGAAGCTCTGTTGAACATCGGCTGAACCCAGCCGCGTGATTAATTATGTAGCTATCTTCTCTGGCTGCCTGTTCCCATCTTCTAAGAGATTCTTGGGCAATGGGCCTAGAAGGTGGTCCAGTGGAAGGATATGCAGAGGCACGAGTAATCCGAGGGAACTGAGAGTTTACTTTAGCCTCAGAGTTTCTCCAACTGAATACAGAGCGACCTGGGCGATGCAGTTCTTCAGGCTTCATCAAATGCATTTTATACCATTTTCCTTGAGATTTTGGTACTTTCACAAACTGATCCCGTTTTAGGCCTGCCGAATCTTGGGAACAAGAGGGATAACCCTCTGCCACAGTAAGGTTCAATCTTTCAAGTTTCTGGCAAAGCCAGTCATCCGGGGGCATGGCCACAGAGATACGGGTAGGTTTCCTGGGGTTCTTGCCCTTCCAGGGATTGTTCGACTTATCGGGTTCAGCATAATCAGTTTCAAAGGCAGGAATGTGATGCCATCCCATAAAAGATCTTACAGAACGTACTGTCTCCCTGTAGGACATATCTTCCGTATGCTCCGGTGGGTCGGTGACATCAGATAACTGACCCTCATCAGAACCGGCAAGGGAAGCAGATTGATCCAACTCATCTTCGGAAACTTTTTCATAATGTTCAGTCTCTTGCGGGAAAGCACAGGCACCGGTTTGAACAAAACTCTGTATACGCTCCGGTGGAGCCACAGTAGAAGACCGGGAATGAGAAACAGTAACATTCTTGTCAAAGTTAACAGCTCTGCTATTCTCCCCTTTGGTTATACCAGCCTGATGAGCAGACTCCGGACCGGAGCTGGTATCAGGTGGAGGGGAAGAAGAGGAAGGTCCTTTCTTCTTAAACGACCTTGGAACCGGTGAAGCAGACCTGTCACGCACTCTCACAGACTTTTTGTCCACACACTTTTTATCTGTTTTGGAGACAGATGAAGAGGATTTAACGTCTTTATCAGTATGTCTATCTTTCCTAGATTTGTGAGACTTCTTCTTTTCCTTCTGATCCCTATGTTTATCATCCACTGGAGCCTCCACAGCTACCGGTGCCTCAACCGGACCGGTTGGACGGGTAGCTGGAGCTAGGAACGGGTTATCAGAAATGAGATTGTGTGTATCCACAGGTTTAACAGCAGACACCGGAGTGGAAAAAACATTGCCCCGTGACAGAAGCGCCTCCATACGGGCAAACTGCTCCGACCATTTGTCTGCAATGGCTGCTAACTGGCCTGAAGTAACAAAACTCGTCTTTTGACTTGAGAATGATGGCGGAGTGGATGGTGGATGAGCAGGAGATTGAGACGGTTGACCACTGGGGGACTGAAAGGTGGGCTCATTATCCACCGGCTGTAAAACAGTTACGTCTTTGGGGGAGACGAGAATACCAGCCTTTTTCTCCTTCCTAATTTTATATGATGGGGTAGCAAGCATATCTTTCTGGCTAACCGAAAATCCATCACAAATTTTACAAGGTTTATCCTTCACACAATCATCTTCACCAATAAGCTTATCCTGACATCTGACGCACTTGTCGTGCAGATCAAAGTTTGCCATAACATGGCCACATGAACCTCTTCTCTGTCCTTTTTTATTTCCTGGAGATGCCATGACACTTCATACAAACAACTAACACAAATATTTTCACCAAACTGTAGGTAACATATAAATATAAACAATTTTAAAAGTTTCTCTTGAAAACCAAGCGTTCCTTCACGCACCAAACAAAAAGGGGAAGAGCGTATGCGCGAGCATGCGCAGTACACCGGCAGGGAGGCTATACAGCCACCTGGCGAATGAACAGGACACTACAGGTCCCGGCCAGAGCCCAGCTCAGGACGTTTTTTTTTCTAACGTTTGGCGAGACCCGCAAGGCGCCGGACAAATGCATCTGTCCACTAGGTAAGTTGTATTAACGCAATAAAAAGATGATGTAAAATTTGACAAGGAATTAATTGTCAGCAGCCAAGCTCATCATTTAAAACAACTATTTAATTAACACCCAATGAAAATCAACTTTTACACTGTATTGCATTGCATTAGTATGTGCAATGATATTACAGAATATCCAGCTAAGTGCTAGCAAGTTGACAATATACAGGACTAATCATATTTTATTAATTCATCTTTCGTTATTATTTGTAAACTTGTATAGTAATTTATGATCCATGTTAAAGCAGTACAAGTTATTTTATCTTTGTTATATCTTTATTAATCTATGTCAAATTTATAATGAACCAGCTATTGACTGATTGGTTGATTAATTAGTTGATTGACTGATTAACTGACTGCTTACTTGCTTGCTTGTTTGATTAATTGATTGAACTGCGCAGTTCAAGAACCTTTACAAACTTCATGCTATGTTTAGGGGCTAATTTGCCCTCACATATATACTATATTTGAACATGGAAGTGTATTATAATAACTCGAACAAAGATATGACAGGATTTACCTGTAAACTGTGCAGGACACCAGCAGTTGATAGGCTCTCCCACATACTGTTTTGTGCTGACTACAATAGCGAAAATGATGAGCAGAAATGTGGTGTATCTGTGGTGAAGTCTGTCCACAAAATCATCATCCCAGCGCACCTTAGCATCTCCAATGGTAGCAAACGCACCAATCAGACGTTCCATTCTAGTTCATGTGACATGAAGCTATCAGGTGTGGTCTGTTAGTATAAAGATCTGTGTGCAATGGCTGAATAGTATATTTGTTATCATAATGCAATAACGTGTAAATATTTATTATATATTTAACACAGTACAATCTCTTAAAGTAGATATTAAGATACTGAAATTATTAGAATAAAAATATAATGCAATTTAAAGTCTGAAGTTTCTGCAAATATTTGTTCTCTGATTCAGATTAGAAGTATTTTACATCTAAATCTTCTACTGAGCAATCCTAGCATGTCACTTAAAAAAATGACATAAACACAAGATATTTTGTGTGTAACATGTTTTAAACATGTCTATTAAACATTGATGTTAATTAATTGAAAACTTTCAAATCATATAATATTTCCACATTCATATATTTATATATCTCCCAAAAAAAACTAGGTTAAAAGGTGCATAATATTATTCAGAGGTTTTGTCAGGTTTATGAATTATGCATTTAGATCCCCTCCTATACTAATATGCTCTTAATCTTCCAGTAAACAACAACACATATATACATTACTCTTCACTTTCTTGTGGCAAGCAATTTTTAAGCTTCCTCTAATTATTTGAATTTTCGTCCTTAAACTAAAACATATGCTTACCATTATATCCATATGCAATAATTTGTATGCTTGGCACTTGAGCAATGCATATTACATTAGAATAAATTCTTACTGCACACCAATAACCCCAGCCAGCTGAAAACTAATACAGAGATAGAAATCTTAATACAGCATGCAAATATATATTTATGGACAAACTAATACTTTACTCAGTTTGAATTATGCACCTGCTAAGGATCCAGACAAATATATATTTGCTCATATATAACACATGCATGGCTATTGCTCAGAAAGGAGCATTTATCTATAAATGCAAGCCGATTGATCCAGAGATTTGAACACTCCATTGATTTCTTTCTGATCCAGATTTAGTTCTATTGTGATAGGTAGCAAATAAATTCATCGAGAATGGCTGGCATAATAGATAGGGTCTAGGGAGTTTGATTTGGTTAAATATTGACCATTGATTAAAAACCTACACAGTTACACAAGAGAATCTCTATGTCTCTTATTGATAGGGCGTATTACGCATTGATACCATGAATACAATTTTTAATGGGACTTTTAATGGGATTTTTAAAGACTCAATAACAGAAGGTGTAAATACAGTAACACCTACATTATCAGTGCTAATTACTCATCAGATTTACTCAGTAACCTCAGAGGTAATAATCTGATTTCATGCTTACAGCAGAGCTTTGTTCAGTCAAATGTCAAGGAACTAGAAAAGTTATGAATAATATTTTTGGTTTAAAACAGCATGGTAAACTTAAATTCTACATAACCAGAAACTACAAGTAACAGGCTAAATAACAATGAAAAAGATCCTTTACAGGCATGATGCTTGCAACTATTTTAAATAAATTCTTCTTTATCAAGATCCTTGTAATATTTTTCATATTTTTACTTTTTATCCATAGCAAAACTCTTAAATTTAATCAGTTAATAACATAATATATATGTATTTGAAATGTAAAACAAGAGGGTCAGAGATGCCCCACAAGGCGGGTTGCGCAGGCATCAATAAGGTTAGCGACTGCTGAATTTAAATTTAGAAACAAGGAAAGAAATGTTAGGCCACCCGGTTAAGGTAAATGTGTTAGACATGCTAAGAAATGTAAAACTTGTAATCTATGTTACATAATTGTATCTATGCTATAAACAGACAAACAAATTTTGAAAGGAACCTAGATATGATGGTGATCTATCTCCCTGTCAAGTTTGAATTTGATTGGACAAAGCATTTTCGAGTCAGAGTCCGGAAACAGAAATGTTGACAGATAGACCAACAGACAACCAAACAGACGGAATTACACCAGTTTCAAAAGCAACTTAGCTATGATGATGATTTATCTCCCTGTCAAGTTTGAATTTGATTGTACAAAGCATTTTCGAGTTAGAGTCCTGAAACGGAAATGTTGACGGACAGACAAATGGATAAAAACAGACAAACAAACACACCGAATTACACCAATTTCGAAAGCAACTTAGCTATGATGGTGATCTATCTCCCTGTCAAGTTTGAATTTGTTTGGACAAAGCGTTTTTAAGTTAGAGTCTGGAAACGGAAATGTTGACAAACAGACAAAAAAAACGGACAAACGAACTGACGAAATTACACCAATTTCGAAAGAAACCTAGCTATCATGGTGATCTAGCTCCCTGTCAAGTTTGAATTTGATTGGACAAAGCGTTTTTGAGTTAGAGTCCGGAAACAAAAATGTTGACGGACAGACAGATGGACAGACGGACGTTGGACACATCAATCTAATAGGTTGGTTAATGGACCATATGTTTCCTAAAGATAAGAGTTCTACCTTGGTTTTTGTACATACACTAAACCTGGTATATAGTTAAGAATGTTCAGAAAATTCCACAAAACTTAAATTCAATTTAAAGGGGAACAGATGTACTGAGCCATATTTAAATATAATATGGTTCATATGATAAAGAGAAAGTGTTGAATACATAGAACTAATTGTATTTATAGCTAAACTAAGCCTATATATTGTAAAATATCCTTACTTGACAATGACCATCATAGACATTGAAAGCAGGGATTATAATAGTTCTTAGATAAATGTTATAAAGGTTTGCATTAGCAATTTTGTCACAATTTTTCTTTGATATTCCTACAATCGGGAATGAATTACCTGATGATATTGTACTCTTTCCTCTGTCATCTCCATCAGGAAGAAACTTAAATCTTTAAAGTTTGCAAAGGCCTTTCTGCCGTAGTTTCTGACTTACCCAGTGTCTCTGTGAAACAACCATTGAGAAGTCTATGATGCCTATGTATTGGTGAATTTGAATATGGCTCATGGTTGTTGTTCTTTACAGTCTGTATTGAAAAGATTAAGCACAATAAAAGTCCAGAACAGAATGAAAATTAGTACCTGTATTGAAACAGCATGATTATAAAAAGTATGGAAGAGGCCATGGGAGATTAAATTTGGATAATTAAAAGTCCATATAATAGATTTCTGATATTTTTACATAAAACAAAAGGAGACACTAATTTGGGAGAGTGACCATGGACCTATTATGATTACCTACAAATTTTTCAGTGCTTACTTCCATAGTAGCACAGATTATAGGGTAAAAAACAACAACATAATCATAATTTGTTAGACCATGGACGGGAAAAAGTCTATGATACCCCTTTCACACTACAAGCGATTATAGGGGTTGAGCGAAATGCCCTTGTCCTTCAATTACTGTCTGAGGTTCGTATGGCACCTTGTGACACAATGGAGATTGGAATGTAGGATAATACAGGTAATGTGTAACATAAATATGAGTCAGTCTCTAAGAAAGTTTCATTCCGGTGGAGTTTTATTGCCATATCCTGCCATATCCTGTGATTATTGATGTAAACTTTGTGCTTAATTTGTGAAGTATTAATCCTTTGCCATACCAAGGTACGTCCATATTTTAATAATGAGAAAATGTTTACCATACATGTCATTAAGCTGGATACTTAATGAAGTAGGACTAAGTAATATATCGTCCCACAGAGCATTCTTTCCATTTTGACTTAATTCAAGACAGAGCAATTGCATGTCACCATTCAATATTGATTTTTGCCACAGGAAGAAATTGAATGATTGCATAAGTCAACGAGTATAAGTATGTTCTATAGAAAAGATCATTTTATCAGAACAGCTTTGTTTGAAGTATACACTGCTTTATTAATTCCACTACAAAAGGCTCATCTCAAGTTTCTATTGATTTGTTGCAACACAGGTTTTGGGGAAGAATTAGCAGGTACCATATTGCCAAAAGCTCTTTTTAGCAAAAATCAGAGCAAGTAGAATTCCCTTTCAAATAGAAATAGAAAGCATTCCTAGAGCACAGACCTCTGAAGGCAGCCAAATATCCCATCTTGTAATTTCACCTGAATATTACTTTTCTTTTTTTAACCTTCATAATGGGGGTATCTGCCACTGTGGCCTAGCGGGTAACACACTTGTCTAGGAACTCAGAGGACGTGGGTTCAATCCCAGGTACAGGCAGATACATAGTGGCTCGGATGACCACTTAAAATGGCGGTCCTCTGTCATTGGAACCTCAAGGACGTTGATAAATGCTCATCCTTGAGCCTCTATCTTCCAGTTAGGGGAATGTCACTTACTTGTGAGTTGGGGCTGTACCTGTACAGTTGGATTGGTTAAGTAGTGCTTTGAGTCCTGTAGTATATGGAGATATTGCGCTGAGTATAAATACACAATACAATACAATACAACATGACCATGACAATCATTCAAAATGGGTTTGTTGAAAATTAAGGATTTTTTATCCAGAGTGTGATCCGGATATTTGCCAATATTTTATCTCTATTTCCTTTGGTCAAGCCTTACCCACATAAAAAATTTCATAACGATGTGTTCATTAGAATTGGAGTAATTGTGAACACAAACAGATGGACAAACAGATGAACACACCTTAAAACATTACCTCCTTAGTGGAGGTTAATATACAGGAAGTCTTTAAGGTACTTTTTCTGTTTAAAATTTGCTATTATCTGGAGTTCATGGCTGAACTGTATTCTCACTTATCTACATGAAAAAAAAAACAAAAACAAATCATGTAATGGTAACATAGCTATACTCATATTTGTTTATTTGGTGTATTTATATATATTTTACTTCATTCTCAGCATAAATTTAAATTACACAAACTGAAATATAAAAATATGTTTATTATTTATTTTTGCTTGGCATGATATATAAAGAATAAAATCCTGAAAACCAATAAACAATTTTTATTAAGATTTTTTTCAGTGATACAACTGAACCCTATTAAACTGAACTTCAAAATATCAGAAAAATTCTTCCACTTAACCAGACTTCTACATAACAGAGTTAATTGTATGGTAATGCACTCTTTACTTTTACTTTGCAGGGAATTCTAGTTAAGTGGTTTAACCGTTATTTTTTCTTACATTAAGCAATGTCAAATGCAACACATTATATGAAATTCAATAGTAAGTAAACCCCCTTTCTACTTTTTGACTTGTTGGAAATTCTTTACAGATTTAAGACATAAGTTACCAGGCTAAGTCCTCTGATTACCTCTGATGCCAAATTAGCTAAAATTTTGATTATTCTATCTTACTTTTAAAGAGTGCTCACAAGGCAAATCTATTTCACATACTGTGGAAAATCTAAACATTTGGTTTTCTTTGTGAATTGAATACCATGCTTTATAAATTTCCATCAAATATTGGGACTTAACTCTTGATTCAAGTTTGATTATATCAGTTTTGTGCTGGAATAACCAATAAAGAAAAGGCCTGAGTATTTGAATAATCCTATTTCTTTCATAGCTCATTTCTGTTATATAATGTAGCTATTGTACTATATTGAATAAACAAATCTCTCTATAATTGGCTTTGTTTCTTTTCCCATATTTTCTTTGTTTTGACTGAGGTACATTCTCATTTCCTTGCCAGAAATTATGAATTATGTAAACACACACATAATATACTGTATGTTTATCCTGCACCTGGGAATCCAAAAGTTGGACCAAACCTAAGCCATACATACATGGTAAATATAACATAAACAAATAACTGTGTGTAAGTGCAGTCTAGACATTTCTTTAAATGCCTTATATTTCTCACAAGCTGTTTAAATATTTTGATCAACTTTATACTTGATCTCATCAAAGATTCACCACGGATGGTCTTTAGCTGTGATTGCATTTCCCGATGAACCTTGAAAAGGCAGCGGTTGAAGCTTGCGGCTTGGTTGCATATCACAGAGGCCTCTCATGCGCTCTTCTCCCACTTACGTAGGGTATCCTGTGAAATACGGCGTGAAGCCGGAGTAGTCGAGGTCATGCCCGTCTTTTGAGATATCCTCCCAAAACTGCTATTAAGCTTAGTGGAACCAGTGTGCCAGCTTGAAACTGAAGAAGAAAAATCAGTCTGTTGTCCGGGATAGAGTCCGTACCACTTATTCTGTGAACGGGCCGGTTTCAAAAAGCTGTCCATAGACAAGTGTCCGGCCTCAGCAGTTCTGGATGGGTATCCTTCTATCAGAGTTAAGTTTAGCTTGTTCAACTTTTTACACAGCCACTCCTCGGTGGGCATTTGTACAGACACTTTGTTAGGGACTGGAGCCTTGGGTCCCGCGAATGGGTTATCATCCGACGGGTTTGAGCTATCCACGTCTGGTACATGGGACCAGCCCATAAAAGACCGAATACCACTCATGGTCTCTCTATACGTCTGCTCCTCTGAAGTCGGCTGCTCCGACTCACCAAACTCTTGATCCTCTGAAAGCTCTCCTTTCTCCACGAATAACTCAACCGGAGGCCGGTCGGAAAAGTCACTGTCGGCTTGAGACTCTAAGCTGGAGACACTGTCTCGTCGGCTAGCCCGTAGAGGTGGTGATTCAGATCCAGTAACACCAGAGGAGCCAGGTAGGTCGGTGCGAGGTCGGTGTGATGAAGGTCGGTCGGTGGCTAGTTTGCTGGTTGAGAGCTGTTTGGAAACAGCAGGGGCGGAGTCTGATGGTACACTGTCCGGTGGGTGTCGGTCGGACACAGGCTTACCGGTCGACTGGTGTTTTGCAACAGTGTCTGGATCAGTGCGCCTTGATGAAAGTGTTCTAGGTCGGCCTGGATCCGACTTGAGCTTACCGGCCGACTGATGCTGTAAAGCATGAATGTCTGGGCCAGTGTGCTCTGAAGAAACCTGTCCATGTGTATCCTCTGCATGAAGCTTACCGGCCGACCGCTGCAAAGCAGCATCAGTGTCTGGGCCAGTGCGCTTAACAGGTGACATATCCACAGGTCGGTTAGTTGGCTGGAAAAAGGGTTCTGTGTCTTTGGTGATTCCTGATGGAGGAGAGTGTGTAGGTACTAGGTGAAAGGCGAACCTCTGAAGAAAAGGTTGGTTGGAATGATCTGGCCAGTAGGAGGGCTTCCAACTTGTTAAAACGTTCCGACCATTTTTCATCCAACTGGGAGATCTTGGAATCAGTAGACGTCGATTCAACAGATTTCTTAACCTTAGCTGGAATCTTATCCTTCTTGGATTTCTTCGGAAGACGCCTGGGTACTACTTGAGGTCCCAACAGCCCCAATAATGGAGGCAGTAGAAGGATCTACTAAAGAGCTATCATCTGTGGGGTTACTGTCAGCACGTTTAGCCTCCCTTTTCTCCTTCTTAATCTTGTATGACGGAGTTGCCAATTGCATACGCTGCTCTGGAGTTAGGGAATTGCAAAACTTACAATCCGCAGTTTCTTTATTTGCAATACAAGGTTCTTCTCCCTTCCCTTTGTCACGGCAACGTGCACAAAATGAATGTCTGTCAAAACTGGCCATAGCATGGCCACAACTACCCCTCTTTTGACCTGGGGATGACATAACGTTCTACACACTCTAAGAAGTTAAGTTTATATGAAAAAACAAATAATTCTTGCATAAAGCAACAATAATCCACAATTTTCTGGCTGATATGAAAATCCGTGTGCACTAGTTCGCCAAACGAAAAAAGATGCTATGACGCCATACTGTCTAGACAGGAAGTATGACACGCCACCTGGCGAGTGCACTAGTACTACGGACCGACCTGCCGGTGGAAAACACAGGACGTCTTTTTCTGATGTTTGGCGTCCATTGGATAGGATGTATTAACGCAATAAAAAGACAAATTTCACAGGGAGTAAATCGGTCTGAAATTTACCCTTGTATTCTGTTTCTGTGACTTTTAAATCTGACAGTATTAAGTGCTATAAAAGTATGATCACATTGGGATTGAAAAATGTCAACATATTAGCCATGCCAAAAAAAATTATAAAAAGTATTGAAATTTGTGCATTTCTTTATAATTTTATTTTTTTTTTTCAGACAATAAACAGGCAAGACAAGAAGTTTTGCAACAATTTTTATTAAGTTCCTAAATGTGCAGGATTTAAAAGTTACTTTACTATATAAGGCCGAGAAGTAAAATAAAATTGAAACAATTACACATATATTCATCAATTTAAATATTTCTAAAAAAAAAGTTTGCATGTTAAAGATTTCACTTTATAGCTAAGAATATTGAAAGAAACGATGAAGTCTATACAGAGTATATGAGTACATTGTAGCTGATTGTAACATTAAAAAAAATAGCATTGGAGATTCCTGTAACCCACAGCGCATGGAAATAGTTTTCAACACCATGAGACTTCGAAGTAGTAAAACAGTATAAAGATCGGGAGACTTTCAGGGCAGTATCAGTTATATAAAGGTCCAAATAATGTTTACATACAGAAAATAATGTCTAAGATAAAGAAAATGTATGTAAAGATTAAAACAAGACAATTCAACAGCAAGATGACAGCATAAATCAGAAAACTAAAAATTATGAAGCTCTAATATTTATTAATTATGTATAGCTGTCAATGGTAATAGCACAATTAAGTAAAAGTAAATATAAGTTACACCAATCCATATATCTTTGTAACAAGAGAAATTGTTCTCAAATATGGCATTGAGCACACTTTACAGAGCCAAGGTTAAAGGTCACACCATGATGATGCACACCTACACCACCTAACTACTGTTCCTACCTAGTATCAACTTCCTGCACCTTATGGTTTCCAAGATATGGCCCAAGCAAGATTTAAAGGTCAATCTGACTATGGTAAGGTCAAATCAAGGTCACACCATGGCGTTGCACACCTAAAACCGCTAAGCAAGTATCCCTACCAAGTATCAACTTCTTACATCTTACAGTTTCCAATATATAGCCCGGACAAGATTTTAAAGCTCAAGGTCACTACGGCAAGGACAAATTAAGGTCACACCATGATGTTGCACAACCACAACCCCTAAGCAGTGGCCCTACCAAGTATCAACTTCCTACACCTTATGGCTTCTCAGATGTAGCCCAGACAAGATTTTGAATTTCAAGGTCACTATATACTGCAAGGTCAAAGGTCAAATTGAGATCACACCATGATGTTGCACACCTACAACCCCAAACAATGTCCCTACCAAGTATCAACTTTCTACACCTTACGGCTTCTGAGATATAACCCGGACAAGATTTTAAAGCTGAAAGTCACTACAGCAAGGTAAAAGGTCAAATCAAGGTCATACCATGATGTTGCACACCTACACCCCCAAACCAATGTTCCTACGAAGTATTGACTTCCTACATCTTACAGTTTCCGAGATACAACTTGGACAAACTTTTTCCCTGCATCAGCCTATCTGGACACCATGGGTGAAAACAATACATGCATAGCCCTTACAGGCTGTGAGGTAAAAATGACTCTGGCAGAAAAATTAATTCTCTGTACATTAGGTGGCCATATTGAAAGGTTATTGAAAAATGCTAAATATGTTATGCTCGAGTTTTACATGTTATATGAGTACTTTGTAGTTTTAAGAAAAGAAATCTATATGTGTGGATTGTTGTAACATTATAACAAACTCGTATTGGAAGAAAAATCAAATCGCTGTACATTAAGGGCACACACTCTCCAAAAATATTATTAAAAAGCTGAGCCAAATATATTAGCTTAAATTTAACACAAAAGCTGTGTAACTGATTTCATTTTAATGTAGCCTTTGACTGAACCCTTTTGTAAATACCAGTCCATGTTTTTACATGACTATGTGATTTTGGTAATCATAGATTAGTGATTTATTGTATATCACAGATAGCATTTAATACATAAAGAAAACAAACATTGTGAAAAAACAGGCAATAGTAGGTGCTCCATAAAAATATTTTTGCAATATTTTCAATAACTATGGACAACAACTGGCAAAAGCAACAAAGCATTAAAAAATATTGATTTTCATTTGGAAATTTGTTTCAAATGAAAATGTAATCTACTTTCTTAGGGGTTAAGTGACATAATTTGAATAAGAGAACTACACAAAATATCTCCTCAAATTTCAAAAAGTCCCCCAAAAAAATAAAAATTAAGAAGATAAAGAAAAGTGTCACTTATCATGCAACAGACCATACACAAACTTTACTGTTATTTGTTGCTCGATGTATTATAACTGGTCATAATATTTCAACATCAATTTATTATGATTCAATCTTACATCCTTCTTTCATGTACATTATAAAAAATGTTTAAAATTACTGTACAATACAATAATCCTATTAAATTATATGTTGTCAAGATACAATTCGACCTTATAAATTCATAATTTGGAGGATGAGAAATATACTTCTACATGAACAGGAATCAACATGACTGGTTACAATTCAACTAATGACCTAATATTTAGTTGTATTTAAGCAAAAATCATAGATTTTTTTGAAATTTATACATACTGAATCCCACATATCATTAGTCCCCTCTTTATTAAAAAAAAACAAAAAAACTTGAAATCCCTCATAGGGCTCCACACAAAGTTATTTGCAAATTATTATACATACAATTTTACAATGTATAAGTTTACTTTAATTAACAGTCGATCCATCTCTGCTCCACCTATTCATGGTTGACGAGCATTTTCCCAGATACATCACTTCCTGTTTCACTTCCCCTACTCTCACTTCCTCTTTGGATCCACTTCCTGTTTCTTCGGCTTCTGACCTCGGGTTGCCCTCCTTCCTCCAAGTAAACTGGAGGCTCTTCCACAGGGATTTCCTCCAAGTTTACAGGCTTTTTCTGTTCCAAGTAAGCTGGGTTCATTGCGCCAAGCACTTGATGAACCTTGAGACTGACAGGTTGTTTTGGGGGGTTTACGGGCTTAGGAGGACTCGTGGCATAGTATGTTGGTTTAGATGACCTCTCTGCACCTAGAAATATCAGTTAAGCAGGTAGTTAAACATAGATGATGAAGAATCGTAGCTTATATTCTGCCCCGTATTTTGTGATACTGAGTGTCAGGGTGTGTCTAATCTAATCTGAGTAAGATTCTATTGTGTTTAACTGTAATACTAGCAGATTGTAAGGTAAATAGAATTGGGTCATTACAACATGCACTAGTCATAAACTACTAAGATGCAGGGAGGCTGAGGAGACTAAACATAAAATGTTCTGATAAACAAGTAGTGGTTTTAGCCTTTGTTTGATAGGGCAGCTCAAATATCTAAGGAAAGCTTATGCCAGAGTATATGAGACACTATGGTTAAAGTGTATTTTCTTCACATTAACATAAACAGTAGAGTTAGGGACACTCAATAAAGCTTTGTCAGGTCTAACATATCTGGTAATGCATAGGTTTAGGTATGCAGGGAGGTAAGGCTCTACTTCTGTGGATACCAACAATAAAAACATTCTCAACGCCTGCCATTATATTATTAAACCTTTATGGTGTGGCATCATTTCTTGGCACAATAACAAAAAAAATTTTCTTTTTCTGTGGTTAATTTCTGTGGTATTAGGTAGGTTTCTATAGGAATGACACCTGACAAACCATGGTGTATGCAGAATTCTACCATGGTTTGAGGTTATAAACTCCGAAGACAAAGCCTGAGGGGTTATTGCCTCAAGCTATGGTAAAGTTCTGCGCATACCATGGTTTGGAGGTTATTATTCCTATTCTAACATGACAAAATATTTTAACGTTACTATTACAAATATGATCATAAACTAATTTCATTGCACCGGGTTATTATCAGAACAGCTAACATGTATACAGGGAATTGAAGACACAGCTGTGTCATGTTAGAAATTTGACTAAATTGTGCTTTGACAGAATTGAGTTAGAAGTACAAAAAATCAATTGACCTTTTACAGTCGTTTTTAAGGAGTGATAATGTAAAATTCTACATAAAATTAGCACCCTAAATTGGCACGAAACTTGGAATATCTGCACTCAGGAATCCCCAAATATATCTAATTTATTTCCATTATCACTTTAGCTACCATAACCTCAAGTTTATGCATTAGTAATTAAATCAGCTCAAACACAGACAATTTAATAATAATGAAATATATATATATAAATTAAACAGGTAGCTCTTTTGTAAATACCATGCTTTTTCTACATAACTTGCTAGAGAATATACCTTTTCAGTTGACATGATTTTTACAACCAAGTCTTTAATTGAAAGCGATGTATTTAACAATGCTAAATCTGATAATAATTTACTCCTTAAACTGGAGAAAAAGGGACACTGGCATATAAAATGTTTTTCATTTTCAACTGAAGAGTTGCATAATTCACACAGTCTATTTTCTAGTTGAATGCTGTGGAATCGGCCAGTTTTAACTGCAAAACACAATGTACATGATCTTATTTCTGCCAAAAGTGACCTTTGAGTTTGACTTAAATTTACAGTTGAATATATCGTAGTTTTGCAATTGGTTTTAGAGAGTTTAAATGATAACCAACTGTTGACTGCTTTTATATATTTTGTTTTGTACCGAGCTAAGGTATGTGCCAAGTTATGACACCAAGGATTAAGGTATGTGCCAAGTTATGACCCCAAGGGTTAAGGTATATGCCAAGTTATGACACCAAGGGTTAAGGTATGTGCCAAGTAATGACACCAAGGATTAAGGTATGTGCCAAGTAATGACACCAAGGATTAAGGTATGTGCCAAGTTATGACACCAAGGATTAAGGTATGTGCCAAGTTATGACACCAAGGATTAAGGTATGTGCCAAGTTATGACACCAAGGATTAAGGTATGTGCCAAGTTATGACACCAAGGGTTAAGGTATGTGCCAAGTTATGACACCAAGGGCTAAGGTATGTGCCAAGTTATGACACCAAACAGTACCTTTATCTGGCTTCTGCTGCTTCAGTTGTCCCATCTTTTGCAATGCCACCACTGACCTCAGTTTCATGTGACCCTTTTGGAGCATATTTTTGCTGGGTTTATTTTCACTGTTGTTGACCATGCTTTCCTTGCCTGGTTGCATTCCTTTGTGGAACCAGTAAGGTGGGGGAGGGGAATTTACCACATCATCACTAACGGCTGGGGCCACAAAGACTGTTGACTTCTTTCCACCATAGAATCCTACCATAGCTTTAGTTTTGAGCTTGGCCATGTTTGAGAAATCAATCTTAATGTTTTCTTTAATCTCTTTCACTTTCTTCTTGGCTTTACGGACCTAGATTGGTAGATACAGAAGAAGAGTTTGATAAAGCTGAACAAGCATTATTGTAGAAAAGAAAGATGCAACTTGTACTTTTTGTGTAGTCAAATTCATGTTTTACCATTTTTGATAGCTTAAATCAGTACTCCAAATGGTTTGGCCAAAAATGCCTGCTTAATTTTAGTAAAAAAATAGTCTTAGTTTATCTCCTTGGTTTATTATGTATCTTATCTTCATGTAGAGTAATGTATTTGCTCTTATCATGGGACTTGACAAAATAGCTTTGATTAACCACTTTGCTACCAATTTGAAAAATTTTGAAAAATATTCCAAACACACATCCATACTCAAGGACGGCCAACAAAAACAATGAATGGTGCCTATTGGCGCGGTCACATGACCATTGGGGGGCTTCCTAGTCCACACTCACTCACTGGCTTCTTAAGGTACCTTGAAAATGTTTCTCAATGTTGGTCAGTGAGTTGGATGGCTCCAACATATGGCATTGTTCAGGAAATGGTAAGTGTATTTTTCGCAATAAAAAGTAAAATATTGAATTGTACCAAAAGAAATTCCAAGACAGACCAGTTTGCAGACAGTTTTACTTGCTAAGACACAACAACCCCTATCATCCATAATGCCCTTCTACATAATACTTTAAACAACACATTCAAATAAACCAAGAGTTTTAATTACACGGAGATGAAGGGGATTAATATAATCATAGAAGGTGTCATCTGTTAGCTGATAGATATGGCACAGATTATGGTACAGCACTTTACTGTCGATTCAAGTCAATAGACAAGGTCTTTGAGGTTAAAAATTGAAGGGAGAAATTAAGGGGACAAAGGTCTTGTGGGAAATGTATAAACGTTATCTCCACAAAATTTACATAGTTCATATTGTGCTTACCAATTTCACTCAAACTTTATAAGAGTTTCTTTTAAGATTGGAGGAATTTTTTAATCAATTTTGTTTATTTGACTATGATAACCAGCCTAGTAATACCTTCATGTTAAGATTTCTTCTCAGCAAGTTGATGTCTTTCTGGATTGTGGCAAGGTCAAGGACAATCACTCCGAACACTTCCAAGCCAATCAGTGCCAGACCTATAAAACCACAAAGTAAAAACAACAAATATAGTACAATCTCTATTATCTGAACAAACCAGAAGGGTATAATTTTGTCCAAATAACAAAATGTTCTTAAAATAGAATACAATCTAATCTAACCTACTTCTTTGCTGGTGTAACATCTTCCCAATAAGAGAAACCTTGAGTTTATGAGGGGAGTCTTAAGACATTTCCTATAAGATATTATATAAGTACTGGTTCTAAAGTAAAGAGATAGAGCGTCTCAGAAAGTAGGTGCTTAATGGTTGAAAGAGTCAGAGGCTTGATCCATATTCACAATCCTATCATATAACTTTGTCCCTGACGGGAAAATTTTGAATCAATCGTGATCCACAGGTGGATTTTATGGAAAAATGATAGTTTGTTGAGAGACATTGTGATTGGTCTCCAAATCCTACGATTAGTTTTCTGAAATGTTCTAAACTCTCCTGAATGGATTACAAACCTATTCAGTCACTATGACTCACTTAAGATACAAAAGATTACTTGTCAAAAGTTAACACAGGTTCAGGATGGAGTTCCTGAATGTTTAACCTGATAAGGAACACAGATAGTTTACAACAAATTCAAACAGTTAAAATTTATCGGGGGACAAACAAAGTTCACTCCCGAACATTCCCGATGTTTAATTGGCCATTATGAGCTGGTCACAAAGGTTAAGATTGTGGTCTACGAATCTCCTGAAAGAAAACATTAACCTCCCAAATGCCTTCAAAAGGCTGATTTTCAAGATTGTAACCAAACTGGGGGAGGATGGGTGGATCGCCAAAGAGGAACAGCCATGCTTTAAAAATACTTGTAGGATTTGCAAACTTTGTGGTCAGTTATTACAAGAGAAGATGTATGGAACAACTTTTTGACTAAGGTATACCTGTTGGTAGTTAGTGGGCAAATAACTTTAAAAAATACAGGAAATACAAATATTGCAAAGTGAGAATAAGTTCATAAAATTGATTATTTTGATGACAGAAGACCAGCTAGATGTTCTGCTGTGTTCATGTATGGTTGACTGTTCAAAATGATATGTGTGGAACATGTAAAGCTACCCCTATTTTCCAACAATATGGCCTAGATATTAAATACTTTCAAAATATTGGCACCAGACATAAATTTGAACCAGGTATCTGTTTGGAAGACTTAGAATAATGATAACAGTTACAATTACTGTGTCAAAAATAATGGCCACTGTGGCCTAGCGGGTTTCACACTTGTCAAGGAACACATAGGACATGGGTTTGAACCCAGACATAAACGGATACATAGTGGCTCAGATGGAGGTCCCCTGTCATTTGGTCCTATCCCCTGCGGCAGGCTAAAAAACCTTAGAAACATTGATAAATGGTCATCCTTGAGCCTCTGTCTTTTGGTTAGGGAAATATCAGTCACACAAGAGCTTAGGCTGTACTTGTGCAGCCAGGTTGAGTCAAATAGTGTTTTAGTCCTGTAGGTCAAGGTCTACTAGATCAGTTCTCACACAGATTTCGGTGTTTTTTTAAGCACGAGCTGTACCGAGGCTTGCGCTTCTAGAGATCACTTTTTTCCCTCATTTTGTCTCTGGACTTTCGTGAATTGTGGCATGTCTGTCTTTTACAGAAGTTGTGGTGTGGCCACAATGACTGTCGTTTACAGAAATTAAGCAGCGATGGGCTACGTTAGTACTGGGATGGGTTACCGCTTCAGTGCACTACTTGTGTCTCTGATTGCTTTGCGCTTGCACTGGTAGACTGAAACCCCTTTCAGCCTTGTTGATGAAAAGATGGATGCCAATGTTCTGAACAGCAAAACTAGATTCAACAAATGTTGTCCTTGATTCTTATCTCACTTTTTCACAATAACAAAACAATTGTTAAGCTAATTTTTCAAAAACATTCCGACAAAAAATACTTGATACAAAATTAATAGAAATGATGTTTATCTCCTTTTGAGAATCACTCAATTTGACTGACCCATTATACTTGTGTAATATGGAAGGTCACACCTGGAGAACTACAAGCAATTAGAAAAAATAGTATATTTGAAATTAATTATTATTCATCACAGTGATATTTGTTTCTTAGATTATTAAATACAGTAATAATCACAAGCAAAATATCTGTAAAGTTAGCACAATAACCACAACTTTGTGAAAATCAATTATACAACCCCAAAATTCCTACCAAAACTCACCAATATAACCATATGTCTGTGCATCATCAGCTTCCGCTGGCTCTTGTGGCACTTTTTCAGGTTCTTTGACACTTTCAAATTTTGGTACACCTGCAAAAATACAAAACCAGCACAAACATTGTACAAAATTCTTCATACACAGAGCACATTAATGCTTATGTAAAGGATTTGATCGCTATGTTGATGTTAGTATGGGGTATCAGGCTGATTAAAGAGTGTCGCCATGATATTAATAGCTGTAAAACTGAGGATACTTTGACAGAGTGTATTTCTGAGACACCCAGGTATGAGGAATGCTGGGGATCACTCGTTTCATGTGGTTAATATTTACTTCTTGGAACAGAGACAAAAACATGGTTTTTCACATCTGCAGTTTAAATGGTATTCAACCCAAATCTGCCTTATATTTGTAAGATGTAAGAAAAAATAGCATCAGAGATGCCCGTACCCCACAGCCTGGGGAAATAGTTTTCAAAACCATAAGATATAGAAGTAGTGAAACAGTACAAAGATCTGGATACTTTCAGAGCAGTGTCAGTTATATAAACCTCCAAATAATGTTCAAGTAGAGAAAATAACATATAAGAGAAAGAAAATGTACATAAAGATAAAGTATTAAAACAAGACAATTCAACTGCAAGATGACAGCATTAATCAGTAAACTAAAAACTATGAAGCTGTAAAATTTATTAATTGGAAAAAAGCTGTCTGTGGACAAGCACAATTATGTAAAGATGCATATAATAATCAGTTATGGCAATCCATATGTTTGTCATAAGACAAATATGTCTCAAATATGGCAAATGAACAAACTTTGGCAGAGCCAAAGTTAAAGGTCACACCACGATGCACACCTACAGCCCCTAACAAATGTCCCTACCAAGTGTGAACCTTCTACACCTTATGGAATCCAATAAATAGCCCAGACAAGATTTTCAAACTCATGGTTACTACGAGTAGTTAACAGGTCAAATCAAGATTACACCATGACTTTGCACACCTACAACCCCCAACCAATGTTCCTACCAATTGTCAACTTCCTACACCTATTGGTTTCTTAGGTATAGCCCAGACAAGATTTTATAGTTAAAGGTCACTACAGCAAGGTCAAATCAAGGTCATACCATGACGTTGCACACCTACAACCCCTAACCAATGTCCCTATCAAATATCAACTTCCTACACCTTACAGTTTCCGAGATACAGCCCAGACAAGATTTTATAGGTCATGGTCACTACGGCAAGGTCAAATCAAGGTCACACCATGATGTTGAACACCTACAGCTATAACAAATGTCCCTACCAAGTAACAACTTCCTACACCTTACGGTTTCTGAGATATAGCCTGGACAAGATTTTATAGGTCAAGGTCATTATGGCAAGGTCAAATCAAGGTCACACCATGAGGTTGCACACCTACACTCCCTGACCAATGTCCTTACCAAGTATCAACTACCTACATCTTACGGTTTCTGAGATACAGCCTAGACAAACTTTTTACTGCTGCCCACCCGCCAGAACACCCGCCCTCCCTAACGTCCACCCTTCTGGACACCATTGGTGAAAACAATACCCAGAAAAACAATACCCTTAAGGGCTGTGGTGTAAAAATGATCAATTCTCAGTTCACTCACTTATACAGTGGGGTACAGGTACACTCCAACTCTTAGTGTCTAGACATCTCAGTAAGTAGTGTCCATCTGGATAGTAGTAGCCTGCCTTGCAGTGGTAACGCACAGTACTGCCATAATCAAACTGGTTAGAAGAGACCTCACGGGTAGCGTTACCTCCAGGGCCTGGGTCTCCACAGATAATCTCTGAAAAGATAAATGAAATCCATTAAATATGTCAACCCTCCACAGTTTTAAGTTTCATTAAACACTCTGATTTATCATTTATTCTACATGTATTTCATTCTTACTTTGATCTCCTGACCACTCACTTTGACACTTCAACCACTAACTCTGACACTTAATTCACTAATGTGACACTTAATTAACTCTGACACTTTGATATTTATTCTGACACTTAATTCACCCACCCTGACACTTAATCCACTCAACAGCTGACACTTTGAACACTTAGTCTTACACTTAATTGACTCAGTTTGACATTTTGACCATTAATTTTGATACCGGTCCTAAACAATGACTCTGACATGTTATTCATTCACTTTGATGCTTCAAACACTTTGTTGACACTTTACTCACCATGACACTTAATTCACCCTGACATTCTGACCACATAGTCTGACACTTAATTCACTCACTCTGACATGTGGGCCACTGCCCTGTCCATGTTCCATCAGCCTGACATCTGACCACTGTCCAAGTAGTGCCTGTGTCTGTCTCATACCCTGTGGAACACGTGTAATTGACCACCAGACCATAAGTAAACTTCATCCCCAGCTTGTAGGTACCTTCAATGTCCCCGGGATCTCCACAGTCAACAGCTGTTATTACACAGGAAATGACCAGTGTTTCAGTAACAGAAGATTAAGAGTAAGGTTGTGACTTCGTTAGAGAAATCTGACAGAATACTGAGGTTTACCCAAGGTTTTTGTTGTTTTACAGTATGTTTAATATTTTTCGGTTACCCGCTTCTCCACTTTGTACTCGGTTTTCAAACCATTTTCGGGTAACCGGATAACCTATCGCAGCCTTAATTACGAGTTTATTGTCTTGAAAGGAAACTTGACATTGCTCCTGAGAAGTGTTCATTACAGTCATACTGTCACGGCAAATGGTTTATTGAGATTCTAATATTACCCACAATTGCTGTTTACATCATCCTAAAAATGTGACATATTATTTATCAACTTTAACAGAAATGCAATGAGGAACCCTGGCAAAGAAATACTCAGAGTCTTTCTATTGATATAATTTTGCAGTCAGTTTATATCAGGAACATATCAGAAATATACAGAGCATTAAAACCTCTATTGTCTGAATCTCTGTTATAAAATCATTTAATTTTTATGAATCTACCTTACTACTCACAGATCTACTTTTCCAAAATTTACTATTTTCTAACAGTTTTATATTAAAACTTATTTTTCTATTTAATGAACCACTTTTATTAAAGCAAAATATTACTCTCCCAGTTTAGACAGATATTACAGTTTTCACTGAAAGTATGGAACTAGATATTAGTTAAAGGTAAAACTGGATATAAATTAGGGCTTATTTTTACACTTAAAAATACATAACAATACAGGACAAATCATTCATCAGTTACAGTAAAACTACAGTGGCAATTCTCTATTTGGATGATTTTAAGAAAACATTCATGGTATATTAATACATCTGTTGTTATCAGTATACTCTTTCACACTGTTAGATACTGATAAAATTATATTGCCCTTTTTTTCTGGAATGTTTTCTACGGTTATTTTATGGACAGTTTCTGTGTGAATAACTTTGATGCATCTCCTTTTATTTTTCATAAGATATGACCCCTCTTCATTAATCTTCAAAGAAAGACACTCACGTTCACAGACTGGTCTTTTTCCACTCCAGCGAGAGGTGGCATCACAGCTCCTCTGTAGTGATCCACTATTACTACTCCAGTGATATCCTGAACAAAAAAAAAAAACATGGTTAACATGTGGTCATTAGACTATCTGCCTCTCACCTCTGTTTGTGGGTTTTAATCCAATTCATGACAACATGTGACATACACTAACTATTGGTCCTGATATTTTAATTCTAAAAGTACTTTCATACCACTTAATCTCCATCTATTGACAGACTGTTTAGGCGCATAATACCAGAAAGCAGAGATCCATAATCATTTAGAAATGTCACAGGGGTCGGTGACACAGAGAAAGACTGAGACAAGACCAGAAAACTGGGGGCGGGTATGCTTTTGCAAAGAGATAGGTTTTCAACTTCTTTCTGAATGAAGAGAGAGATTTGGCTGAGCATATATCATCAGGCAGATCAATCCAAATCATCATATGCAAAGCTGAGACCATCCTTTTGAGACTTATATATTGATGCAAAATGGGGGACCTCAACTTTGACTAAACAAACACATAACTACTGTAATCTCAGTGCATTTGTTCACTACCCTAGCAGAGTTAAAGGTACATGTGTCAAACAGTTTGGTTACAGCTTTGCTTTTGATGTTCCCACTGTTTGGGATGCTCTTCCTGATGAGATTCATGTATCTCCCTCTGTTGCTTGTTGCTGAAAGAAGCTGAAATCCTACTTCTATACCAAAGCATACTAACCTTAGTTGTCTTAATATTCTGCTGATGTTCTTCATGGTGCTTGATTACTTGTTCTCATTACCTGACACTATATATATGTTATAAAAGGTCCTCATCACAGTGACATCTGCATGTTTCAGACAGTCCTTACCACAAGGACATGTGTGTTTTGGAAAATGGCTTACCAAAATGATGTAATAGCCATGTTTAGAGGTTCCTTAATATAATGACATATTTGTTACAGAAAGTATAAACCATATGTGTATGTGTTAGAAATCATTACCACACAGACATCTGTATGATACAGAAGACTTTTACCATAGTGACATTTTTTTAGGTTCAGAAATCCTTACCATAATGGTGTCTATATTTTTCTGAAACCTTTGCCATGATGGTGTGTTTATTTTACAGGAAATCCTTACCGTAATGACATATGTATGTCACAGAATCTCCATACTCAAAGTTTTGACCTGGAGTATCAGGTGTAAAGTCAGCATGTGGCAAATCATCAGGGTCACTGCAGGTCAAACCTGCAATAAAGTACATACACAGTCACACATCTGGAAAAATTATGTTATTTCGATCCAGAAAATGAGTCAAACTTTGTAAAAATTGGTATATTTTAGTGAGCATCAAATATTTCTTGTTTAGATTCCTGTTTAACAGACACTACAAGTCCCGGCCAGAGCCCAGCTCAAGGCACTTTTTCCTGTTGTTTGGTGTGCCTAGCAGCACTCTGGATGTATACAATTTGTCTTCTAGGTAAAATGTATTGATGCAATAAACTTACCATTTTCAGCAAATGTCAAATTTCTTTACCTTATATGTTGCTCATCGTGTAAGATTCCTTTTAAAGAACTTTACTAAATTACTACAATGACTGTATGTGTGCTCAATAGTTATTAGCCATAATATATTGTTCAAATCTTACTTTTAATTCAAAAGGCCACATACAAGGACATCTTACACAAGACTCAAACTGTACTATATCTTTTAATGCATCAGCCCCATTAAAATCTTGGGGCCCTATTCACAAAAGGTCTTAGCCAAGTCTCAGGCTTAAGTTGGCTGTATTTTTGTACAAAAGTTAAGCCTAAGACTTGGCTAAGACCTTTCATGAATACGGCCCCTGAACTTTTGTCAATTTTCCTTTTACAGTTATGGCATTTGTCTAGTAAACAGTTGCTGTGCAGTTTTTGTGCCCTGACCATTTCTTAGTTATTTAAAATATGGTGTGATTCCATAAGAGTGTAACATTACACCTTTGGTTTAACCTGTCTTCAAACAACAGAATGCATAATATCATAACTGGACACTTTTATTCCAAGTATATTCTTTTACAATAGTTGTTTTCTGAGGAAAATATTGAAAGAAGAAAAGACTTTATTCTGCAAGTTTCCAATTGCTAAGGAACTTGCCCAGCAATTGATCACATAATATACAGTCTTTAATTTATTTAACATTTCTGAAAGAATCCTGAATTCATTTCACATGTACATATATGTAGAGGCAGTTTAATGCATTAGACGGTAGTGTGACATCACACTGATGATATGTGACAGTAGAATCTCCATATCAGCAGAATCTCCGATTCTATGAGTAGAAACTCTGATCGCACTTTCTACTACGAGAAACTCTGACTGATATATACTGTGAATTATACAAATCCTCACAATAACAAAATGTTTATTAAAAGTTATTTACTGAACAGTCATATGCAAAAAAACATGTAGAGTAAGAAATCTAAAATACGCCACATATCTGAAATTCGCCACATGTGAATATACTAATAAAATAAATGAATTATGGTGAGATTTGTTGACTGTATAGTAAATTAAGGCTTTATGAACTGAAAAATACCAATTTTTAGACAAAAACATCATTTTCTTCATAAAATTAACTAAGATTTTAGAGGTGGCGAATTTTAGATTTCTTACGAATTTTAGATTTCTTACTCTACATCATTGTAAATTTACTCACAAATTAGCCATGTGAGTTTAACTTGAAACATTTCATCATCCATTCTTAGTTCATTTGTCAGTCTATACTTTATTTTGGCAAATATATTATGGCTGGACAGATGACATTTTGTTGAACATTTTAACCCAGCTTTCCTACATTTGCATCTGTTACAAACACAGCTACTTTTGCATGAACAGAATGATGGTCCTTGAACCGTAGTGGCATTCTAATTTGAGTTCATCTGTGAGACTTGAATGATGCTTAGTTCTTCAAGAATTGTTGAGTCCACTTTTTCAAGAGCAGGAAAACACACATTTCTCACTCGCTTAGTTGAGATTGTGATGGCAGTTTCTACTAGTAGAATCTCTGATTCTCCTAGGAGAAACTCTCATCAGAGTTTGTCCTGTGGAATCTCTAATTCTCCTAGTAAAAAGTGCGATTGGAGTTTCAACTAGTTGAATCAGATTCCCCTGGATTGGAGTTCCTACTGTGACATATGTAAGTATAAAATCAGCAAATATTGGCAATTACCATAGCTCCAGTATAAAACCTAACTGTCACTGTTGAGGGATTAATTAGTAATCTTTTGAGCTGTCCTGCTTACAGCCATACACAGATAAGAAAGGATGACTGCACAGGCTTTATGAGAGGTGAAAGTAGCAGCTACTTACGTTGACACTGAGGTATCTGTTCACTCCAGTCTCCTGAAGCCTCACACTGCATAGTCTGAGCTCCAACCAGCTCAAACCCCTGTAGTAAGAGAAATAGTTTAAAGTATTATATAAAATACTTTAACTAGTTGTTTCAAATACTTTGCATTCTTTGTATTGTATTGTATTGATCACCACTAGCCTTCAGTGACTGAAATTTCTGGGAAGGGGACACTGACCGGGGGCGATTTGATAAGTTTTATTCCCTGGTGTTCCTTAGTAGCAAAATTGTAGATTTTTCATAAATATATATAAAACTAAAGCCAAAACCTTAAAGAGCCACAACCCAGTGGAAATTTCAATAGTAGAAATATTAAAACATAAAATACTATTATCTGGCAATGAAGAATTTGAAGGTCCGTTGGCTAGCAAGCAACAGACAAAATTTAGTCATCAGTATCAAGTGTGCTGCAAATATTGTTGAAAAATACGAGCATGGCTTGGTAGTGGGGGTAGTAGAGATTTGCATGTGCAAACAAGGTGTATTCATGGAGCCATGGACGCATTTATAGCAATACTGCGTGCACGCAGAGAATAATGTGCATGTCAATTTTTATTGCAGGGTCCCTGCAACTTTGAGATTCTGTTATAAAATCTCACGTGTAGCTTAAGTATACATTGCAAATTAGCCAATTTCTCTCTGTAACCATCACGTATGTGCATGTACAATGGGATGTAACAGAGACTTTACATCCTTGTATGATTCTAATGGTTACTACACACTGTCTAATTAAAACTCTTTATGAATGTGCCATTCAAAGTTTGACCAAAGACATAACGGATGAAAAGAAGCACAAGCATGCATTTTAGTTACTTAATCTGCTTTTAATATTGTTCCATCTAAGACTATCCTTAAAACAGTCCTTTACATAAAAATTAAAAGAAGTACCATAAATCCAGACATCTTGCCTCAAAACAGTAAAGGGAATTCATTGGTTATTTAAACTCACTGTATTACAACGAAAAGAGACCCTGCCTCCATATCTGAAATTGCTTCCAATTTTCTCACCATCTTGTAAACTGGCTGGTTCACCACAGTCTTTTTCTGAATTAACAAAAAAATGGTCAAATGCAAAAAGGAAGGTCTCTAATGGTAACATTGAAAATGAATACCAAAATCATTATCTGAATAATAATTCGCTGACAGTATTTGCCAAATATTCAAATGTTTGGTATCTGTTTTGAAGTTTATTTCAATAAGCCGGTTATTTAATGGCAAACTTTGAAGCCTCCCCTTCTGTCAGGGTCCAGGGGTACCTAAGGGTCAAGTAGTGACCTTAGATTCATGTAATGTAACATAAATATTGAACTGTAAACTCATGAACTCTAGTCATGACCTTTCATGATCTATGAACTTATGAACTTTAAAACTCTAGTCTATATGTTCACAGTTGGTAATGATTTCATTTGGCTGCTAGTATGTACAGTAATTTCTCTTATCAGCCTTTAACATTATTTTTATACACTTGTTAAGATTTTATGTGTACTTTTTACTAGACCTGTACATAATATATAGTATTAGTACTGTATATACAAGATATATATATATATTTTATTAATAAATGGTACCCGTATCTGTGTTGTTCCTGTCTTGGCGGTTGGGGATTGTGCTCACAGTATTTGCCAAATATTCAAATGTTTGGTATCTGTTTTGAAGTTTATTTCAATAAGCCGGTTACTAATAATAAAAAATACATTTTCTTCGATTACTCAAATAAACCCTCAAAAATTTATCATGAATAAAAACATTTGATGTTCATTTCAAAATCCACATGAATGAGAGCTCAGCTACAGTTCATTCTGCAACTGACTTTTATAAATGGCCAGTTTGCATTTTAAGATAAAGCAATCCACAGAAATGCACCTTTGATGCATGAATATACATGCAATTAAAATTTATCAACATATTTGCTGTTATCAAATGATATATTCAAAAAGAACTACTTGTGAATGAATGGCAAAAATCTGGTAATATATCCTCCATTTTTATATCAGTTATTACTGGTATTGTGATGGGTAGTTGGAAGGGCAGAGGAAACAAGTATGTACAGTTGGTTAAAGGTTCTGTACTGTAAACTGCTGACCAATGGCAAGCAACTGCTAGCTTTCTCACATGAAGTCAGGTTTGGACTCTGATGTCAAAGGTGGGTGGCAAGTGTGTTACCAGTTCACCACCGTGCCCCCACCCCCTCCCCTTGCATTGAATGTCTGGAGAACTTTCCTTTATGCCACAAGCAGAGTGCCTCTGATCCAGCCCTTGCCTGTTCACCAGTTTAATTTGACATTCAAAAATATTGCACACTTACAAAAAGTTAAGTGAACATTGTTGTAACCACATGTCTGCAGAAAGATAAGGTTTATAATATGCTTTTGTATATTATAACTACCAATATTGCACTTAAAAGAAATCACAACAATAGGAGTTTCCACCATGAACAGTAGAGGGGTTGTCAAAACAACCACATATATATATATAACAACCTATCCTCACTTTATAAAAATGAAGTCCCAATGTACCCCTGCTCGGATATGTGTCTTTAAAGTCTGAGATCATGTCATATCAATTCCTACAGTGTGTAGAGTAAGAAATCTAAAATTCGCCAGAAATCTAAAATTCGCCACCTCTAAAACCTTAGTTAATTTTATGAAGAAAATGATGTTTTTGTCCAAAAATTGGTATTTTTCAGTTCAAAAAGCCTTCATTTACTATACAGTCAACAAATCTCACCACAATTGATTTATTTTATTAGTATTTTCACATGTGGCGAATTTCAGATATGTGGCGAATTTTAGATTTCTTACTCTAAACTGCTTGTAATTGGATCCATAAGAAACGTTGTCATGGAACTTTTTGACTATCTAAAACAAATTGTGGTGAAAATTCAGAACTTACACATTCTTCATTGTTTTTGGTCATGTGAGAGTCACATTTCAAGACTTATCTGATACTTTGGGGATCCGTTACCGAAGCTGTATTGGCGATATTAGACCTGCCATAGTGATACATTCTAGTATCTTAGAACTACAATTTCTCTTTCCCATTGTGACAAAAGTATAAAAGGAAGTATACTTTTATCCATGATTATGATTTTGTGTAGATTTTCTTCCCCAATCTTCTCTGCTTAAATATAAGTATCAGGACTACATCAGAGACGGTAAACACAATATAATGAGTCCCCAAATTTATCTTCCCAAACAGTAAAGATTAGGGGGCTAAGTATTGGTTGCGAAGTACTGATTCCTCTCATAGAAATTGACTCCCTTCTGTTGTGTCTGCACTTACAAGTTGGAAATAATGTAACAAAAACAGTATATAAATATAAGTACCCAGACCCTAATGACAGGTGCTCTGATCCAGTTGGAAAAAAATCTATCTAATCTAATCTACTGCTTTGCAAGCGCAATATCTTCCCACAAAGGGGAACTTAGTGCGCTAATTAAACAAAATCATTATCATAGGGAGGGTCGAGGGAAAATGAAACAAAAACAGTATAAAAACATAAATATCCAGACCCTAATCACAGGTGCTTTAATATAACTCACAGAGGGTAAAAGAGGGGACAGATTAGTGGGGGAGGTGGGGACTTGAAATTTTGCAGGTGGATAAAGACTATTTCTACCATGTTCCAAGATACTGACTCTCTAGTCACAAATATAGAAGAATCAGTTTCATTCATTGCAGTGAATCATTGTGAGCCAGGCATAAAGAGAGTTTGTGAATACTAACCAATACAGTAGAAAGGTTGCCCAGTCCATCTCCTATTAGCCTCACACGTACTGTTGTGATCCCCCTTCAAGTACACATACCCAGTATGACACCGGTACTCCACTGTGTCACCATACAGATGACCTGGGTACGATTCTAACTTCACATTCAAATGCAGATCTGGCTCACCACAGGATACTCCTGCAACATTGATTTATTAATTTTTATTTTTAATTTCAGACAATGCAGGTACAATAGCACACAGTATGAACATTAGAAAAACAATGCAGAATTTCAAAGCACCAGCAAATTATTTTCATTTTTTAGAAAGACTTCCAGAAAGCAGGACAAGTTTGACTGACATCTATTAAATATCTCTACTGAAGAGGCTCCTTCTGCTTGACAGGGTTCAATTTAAAAGGGTTCAAATGTATTTGTAATAGTGTAGGGGAATCCCTGGAAGCCAATGCTTTGTGAATGCTGATATACACAAACAGATTGATATACACAAACAGATGACACACATGTTTATGGGAAAAAGCTTTGAGCTAATATATATTGTTAGATGTAGGTTGGAAGGGGACCAGAGGTACAACATATTGATTTGTATAAAAGTCATGTAAATATACCAGCAATTTGTCAATTGACATGGCATAGAATACATTGAAGGAGGAAAGTTGTGGTGGTATAGCTAGAAGAACTTCGCTCCCATCTCCCAAAGTGGAGGCTTTGAATCCCAGTGTTTCCAACCTGGAGGGGGAAGAGTTGGTATTTCCTTGTTGGTGCCTAATGGTTTTCACAGAAGAATTTTCAGCAATGAGTATGCATTGCTTTTCCCCATTTGCTAAACTACCTGACATGTAGTGTTGGTATCGAATAAGAATATATATATCGATATCAAACTATATTTTGCCTTCCGTATTGATCAATATTGAAATATCGGGGCATGAGATGTTTTTCTAAAGACACCTTCCAACTCTTTCGCATGTTTTAATACGTTCCTGAAACATAAACAAATATCGCGTTTCCGCTTTAGTGGTAAGTAAAAGTGGACAAAAATAATATGAAAACCAATATATTCTTCAAATTTTGTACTTTATTTGAATGAAAAACACAACTGTTGTACCAGTTAAGTGGTATGTTTCGATATTGATATTGTACCCTACATTATCGAGATCGGCAAACTTAGCTTGAATTGATAATTATTTCAATATCGATAAACAATACCAGCACTACTGTCATGACATAACCTGTATAATGTATTCTAATTCTAATAGCACTTTTATAGTGCCTAATCACTGTCAGAAGACAGAATCAAAGCGCATCACACCAAAAAACATTGTTCAATATTCATAAGTCAGAGACATTGCAAGGGTCAGCATCGCGGAGAGAGCAAGAGAAAAATGGAAAATTAGGGTGGATATGCTTTTCCAAAGAGGTAAGACTTCAGCCTTGACCTAAAAGAGGCAAGTGAGTTTGTAGAGCGGACAAAATCAGGGAGGTTGATCCAAATCATACATGCATCATATGCAAAACTGAGGCCAAAATGCTTTCGAGACTTGAAAACTGAAGCAATGTGTATTGCTAGTGATGCTGTTTTACACATTTTATTCACATTTTGTGATTTTGATAATATACCAATAATTATACATAGCCCTCTTGCATGATGAAATATACTATGGAAGAAATTATGAGGCTGAAATGACAACTCTAGCATGAAATAGAGAAAAAAATAAATAGAAATCAGTCAACATTTAGGACTCAAAAAAAGGAGACCAAACTACACACATTTTCACTTACTTGTACACACAGGCAGTGGTGAACTCCAAGTCCTGTCGGCCTGGCAAATCACCGAAGTCTTAAAGGCCAGGTTTTGACCTTGGATTTCATACCCAGGGTCACAGGTGAAGGTGAGTAGGTCTCTGTATTCATTTCCTGGTCCTGTGATGTTCACATGACTGAAGTTCATAGTCCAGGGGTCAGGGCATCTCACCTCTGAAATTTAGAGGATACAATACATCCTGCTGTCACTGGTACATGCTTACTTATGATTTTGAGGAGCCAGGAAGGAAGTACCATGTGCCACCTAATGCACAGTATGAGATCGGTCCTGCCAGTGGAAACATAGGACAGACTTTTCTGTCATTTGACGGGCTGGTCTATGCCGACCGAATTAGCAATTGTCCCTTGGGTAGGATGTATTAACGTAATAAAAATGAACTTTGCCATTGAGAAAACCTACTGATTTTATCATATATTGTGGGAAATTTGTATCAAGATTTTAGGTTATATATCTGAAGGTAAAGTCATTCTTCGAGCTAAGCTGCTCATATGGCTGGTGTCTCTGTGGCATGAAGCAACTACTCAGTATCTTTCTACTCTCCAGCTTATCACAGGTTTACTTCCACCAACCAGTATAAGTGTCCATCTGTTCTCCTGCATGAAAAGGGACACATATATGTACAGTACTTTGTTTCAGAGTACAATATCCATGGCCATGACCATATCAATTAAGGACTGTCTTTGTAAGTTATTACAAAAGTGTGAATTTTATGTTTGTGGCTTAGCTTTAATCATTGGAAAGGCAGTTTTACATAGCTTTGGGTCATGTTTGTTGCATTAAAATATATATTGAAATGGCAGAGAAATCTCAAGTTAAAAAAATTGCAAATTTTAATTAGTAAATTAAATTTTTATTAGTTAATACCTTACCTAACAGACGATAGCTATTGTCCGGCGCCAGCCGGTCCCGCCAAACGCCAGAAAAAGACGTCCTGAGTTTCACCTCCGGCCGGACCGGCACACTCCAATCCACTCGCCAGGTGGCCTAGTTCCTGCTTTATTCGCCAGAGGGACGTGACGTCATAGCATCTTTTTCGTCCCAACTTAGGTTAACTGAAGCTGAAAAGCGGGGAAGGCCGGGTGGGAATCTCCCGTCTGTTAGGTAAGGTATTAACTAATATAAATTTAATTTACTAATTAAAATTTGCAATTTCATTGCGTTAATACATCTTACCTAACAGACGATAGCTAGAATAACTACCCAGTGGAAGGAGGGCAGCTTCCCCAGGACTAGAAGGAACTCTATAAATAGGCACGTAACCTCTGGCCCGGCTGATAAAGAAGCTCAAAGGCTGTTCCTTAAGCTACCGAGCAGTGCCACTTCTCCCCCCCCCTTTTTCTGCTCTGAGAGGGGGAAGAGAGAGAATAGTTCAGACCTAGAGATTCCATTTAGCCTGTAAGAGTGGAATAATGGTCTCATACTCCTTGCCCGAGGCAACTTAGTAAAAAACCTTAATTATTATGTACATTATTTACAATTTAGGAGCCCAGAAGGTTCATTGGTGGATCTGCTGTGCAGCCACCACTGGACCTAAGTGAAAAAGCTCCGAATCTGCCCACGCCACATCTTTAAGGTAGAATTGAGTAAAGGTGTTGTGGGACTTCCAGTGGCATGCAGCTAAGAGCTGGTCTAGCGAGATGCCACCCTGAAAGGCTTTGGAAGCCGCGAAGGCTCTAACGTCATGCGCTTTCACCTGATGAAGGGTTAGACTCTTGATCTGACAGATCGTAGCAAAGGATAACCGTCTGCTTAATCCAAGATGAGATCGTAGCAGGAGAAATATCCTTCGTGAAACCCTTTTTGAAGGAGACAAACACTAACTCCTTTCCTTGTCTGAGATCTTGAGTTTTGTCCAGATAGTAGCGCAAAGCTCTAACTGGGCAGAGTGACCTGTCTTCCTTCAAGGATTTGTCCAAAGTAGGAGCCAGGGCTGGTATAACCACTGGAGCCACGCACTCTGGCCCCTCCTTTGCTAAGTGATTCTTAGCCAAAAAACTTGGTGAAGGGTAAAAGGACACCTTTGACCAGTCAGCTTGGTGTCTAATATTTTTGTTCAGCCAAGCGTGTATTTCACTCCTACGTTTTCCCGAACCCAGAGCGAGGAGGAACACCGTTTTAAAGGTTAGATGTTTTAATGAGGCCTTTCTGAGAGGCTCAAATGGAGCTTTGGTGAGCTGATGCAAAACCAGAGAGAGATTCCATGAAGGAATTCCTCGCCTACCCTTTGGTCTATCTCTGTGAAAACTGTCCAAAAGGCGAGTTACGTTTTCATCTTTGCTCACATTCAAAGAAGAATTGCCCAACTTGTCCGCAATGGCTGATCTGTAACCATCAATGGTACTGGGTTGGAGATTCTTCTCCTGGAACAGATGTAGGAGAAAATCTGCTATCTGTTTGACAGATGGAGACCTGAAGTCCACCTGACTTGATTCACACCATCTGACAAAAACGGCCCACTTTGCCTCATAGACTGTTCTGGTTGAACTTCTTTGAGGAGCCTCAATTCGTGACGCCACTGGGCTAGAGAACCCTTGCTCCTTGATAGCCTCGGCTCTAGGAGCCAGGCGTGTAGGTTCAGATTGGTCAGATTCCTGTGACGCGCCTTGTTGAACGGCTGTGTCACTAGGTCGGGATGACTGGGTAGGCAAAGAGGGATCTGAGACGACAGTTCCACCAGGTCCCAGAACCATGGCATGTTGGGCCAACCCGGAGCTATGAGAATCACTCTCTTGTAAAGATGGTCTGATAGTTTGCTGACCACCTTGCCCAGTAACGATACTGGGGGAAAAACACACATGTCCAGGTTTTCCCAAGAGACTGTTAGGGCGTCCACTGCCCAAGCATTGGGGTCCGGCACTGGAGACACATATTGGGCTAGTTTGCAATTGTACTTTGTTGCAAACATGTCCACCTGGGGACGGTGCCAGGTCTGAACTAGGAGGTCGAAGACCCCCTGGTGAAGTGACCATTCTGTCTGAATGACTTGGCCTTGACGAGACAATTTGTCTGCAATCACATTCAGACGACCAGGGATGTGTCTGGCCTTTAGGACTACTTGTCTCAGATTGCACCAACACAGGAGTCGCCATAGAAGGGCACAAAGTGAGCCTGACCTCATACCTCCTTCCTTGTTGATGTATGCCACAACTGTAGTGTTGTCTGTGGCAACTAGAACTACTTTGCCTTGTACCAAGTGCTGGAACCTTTTCAAGGCCAGTAAGACCGCTTTTAGTTCCAGGAAGTTTATGTGAAGATGACTTTCTGGAACTGACCAAACGCCTCTTGCTGTGAAGTCTCCTAAGTGAGCACCCCAGCCTTCTTTTGAGGCGTCTGTAAAGATTTGCACGGCATGATTCAAAGGGTGCAAGGGCTGTCCTGTTAAGACATTTGTCTCCTTGGTCCACCATAGAAGGTGTGGGTGAAGGGACCTTGGAACCGGAATCTCCTTTTCCAGGGATTCTGGAATTCTCCAATGTTGTTTTAGGTGCCACTGGATGGGTCTCATGTGGAGTCTCCCCAGGGGAACCTGTTTTTCTGTTGCTGTAAGCAGGCCTATTAGGGACATAAGTTCCCTGACTCGGCAACTTGGCTTGGATGGGATGGATTCCAACTTTTGGAGGATCGACTCCCACCGGTTCTGGGTCGGTAAGACCAGTCCCTGGGAGAGATCGTACTTGTAACCCACGAACTCGAAAGTCTGTTTGGGTTCTAGTTCTGACTTTTGTAGGTTGATAATCCAACCCAACTCCTGGCAAAGGGCAAGGAGGGATTGAGTGCCCTGGTGGCAGGATTCTTTGGTAGGGGCTCGAATCAACCAGTCGTCTAGGTACTGGTGGATCCTTATACCCCGGGATTGAGCCATTAACTTGACCTCTTTGACCACACAAGTGAACTCCATCGGAGCGGTGGAGAGGCCGAAGGGAAGGGCCCTGAACTGATAGGACTGATTTTGGAAATGGAACCTGAGATATTTCCGGGACTGCACATGAACTGGAATGTGGAAATAGGCGTCGCTGAATTCCAACGAAGTCACCCATTCCCCCTGTTGCAAGGAAATCCGAATTGTTTCTGGGGTTTCCATTTTGAATGTTTTTACGCTCAAAAATTTGTTTAGAGCACTGAGGTCCAAGATTGGTCGCCATTTTTGGTTTGGTTTTGGAACTATGAACAGTCGGTTGAAGAAGGCTAGAGATGTTCGAACCCTCACCATCTCTACTGCCTCCTTCTGCAGCAAGGCCTGCAAAGCCTCCTTCAGGTAGAGGTTCCTGAGGGGGTTTGCATAACCACTGACTATCAACGGATCCCTTACCAAAGGAGGTCTGATTTTGAATGGGAGAATGTAGCCGTCCCTCAAAATGGACACTACTCTCGGATTTGCACCCAGGAGGGACCACTTCTGCCAAAAGTTTTGGAGACGTCCCCCTATCAGGTGAGCATTGACAACATTGTGGGCATTTGGAGCAATGGGGGCAAAAACGCAATGATCTACAGAAAAAACACTTTTCACAAATTTTATTTTTGCTTTCACTTTTGATGAGGGACTTCCGCCTTTCTTTTGTGGCTGCCCTCTCACATTTAAGACAGAAGGTACAGGACTGGCAACAGGACACAATACAGGTTTTTGAAGTACATGAAAGTTCTGTCCCAACACTCTGAGTACACAATCGACTGGCCGGGCCATCGGCTCCGGACTTAGTAAACAGTAATTGTCATTTATATGGATGGTTATCCTTGACCGGGCGGGTGCCGCGTCCTGGCTGACCACCCCTGCCACGACCCCTAGCTCTTCCTCTGCCTCCAAAGGATTTCCATGCAGGCATATCCTTGCCAGCTTGACCTCCAGATCTGGCTGTGTCCTGAGATTTTGTCCAGTTTGTAGGGTAAGGTTGGAAACGCCCCTGTTGCTGTTGCTTTTTAAAGCCACCAGTGAACCCCCCACGGCCCGGTCCGGGCTGGGAAGTACGCCTGGCGTTTTCAACATGAGTGATTTCGTCCTCAGCTTTCCTTATGATATCATCAGGAAAGAGTGCGTATCCATTGAGAGGACAGTTGCGTAGAGCTGAGAAGGTATCCGGTTTAACTCCGGCTTTCAAATTCTCCAGGTATGAGTCCCTGTGAGTCAATGTCAAATTGGCCATCTGAACAAAGATAAAATCAGACAAATGTTGCAGAGATTTTCCTATGGCAAAACTGACGTTTTGGTTGAATGAGGCCAAGTAGTGTAATTCATCTAAGGAGGCCTGAGCCTTGGAAGAGGATTTTCCTTTGGATAATTCTGCTTGTAAAGACTTTAAATGCTCTTGTACAGAATCCTGGATCTTTGTTATACACCGATTAAAACCAGCAGCTTGATTGCATACATAGCTTGTTTCCTTAGCTGATTTCTCCCACTTGCGTAAGGTGTCCTGGTTAATGGGACGGCTTGGAGGGTGGGAATTTGCAACAGCGGGCTTACAGATTCTGGGGAAGGCACTGTTCAATTTTGCCGCATCGTTGGGCCATGTATTTACAGATTTCCTAGGCCTCAAAGGGTCTGTAGCTTCTGCAGGATGGATGCCATACCATCTATTCTGTGATTTGGGTGGTCTAAGAAATTGATCCACATGGAGACCTCCGGGTTCACTAGACTTGGAGGGGTAACCCTCGAGCAACACCAAATTCAAAGTTTCTAGTTTACGACATAACCAGTCTTCAGGTGGGAGGTCTACAGAAACTTTTCCCACTGGTTGTGCACAGTGTCCTACCCAGGGGTTATCAGATTTTGAGGAAGGGGAATACTCCAAGTCGGGGATGTGTCCACCCCATGAACGCTCTCACTCCTCTTACAGTTTCCCTATAGTTCTGTTCTTCACTCAGTACTTTGTCAGACTCCCCGGCTTCAAAATCTGGTTGTTCTTCTGGGTCTGATACTTCCCCTTCCTCAACAGGTTCCGGAGGCAGGTAACTGGAACTGGAGACCGGAACAGAGTGAGATAAAAGGTCACCATAAGACATCGGACCGGGCTGTGAGAACACCGGATCGGTAGAGTCAATGTCTGCTTCTGGTTCCGGGTAAAGGTTTTCCAGAGGAGAAGTCATGCCCACACTTGTAGTAGTTGTAGTAAAGCTAGTTCTATCCGGACCGGAGGCCGGACCGGCCTGGCCAGAAGGAACGGCTGAAAGTAGAAAAGGGGCTTGAGATAGAGAGCCTGCGGGAGGTGCATGAGAAACCGGTGCCTTGACCGGTGAGTATGAAGGCTGTTGGGGACGCTGTCCCATAGTTATCAATGCTTCAAGCCTAGCCATGCGCAGAGACCATTTCTCGTCCAAATCCTGTAAGTCTTTCTTAAAGGAAGGCTGAGGTAAGGACAGAACTTCGGAAGGAGATAAAGAAGATGAAGCACCCACCGACTTGTCCTGATCCACTGAAGACAAAACAGTAATAGTACTGGGATCAATAAGGGACTCACGCTCTAGTTTCTTTTCCTTTCTGATTTTATAAGTAGGGGTTGAAAGTTGTAAAACCTGCTCCGGCGTTAAAGACTCACAAACTTCGCAAGGTAGTTTCTTCACGCATGCGTCATCCCCCAGACTTTTGTCCTGCATCGAGCACACCTAGAATGTAGGTCAAATGAAGCCATAATATGGCCACAGGCTCCCTTTCTTTGTCCTGGTGATGCCATGATAGATAAAATATCCGTATATCACACCAAGAAACACAAAACACTGAAGTTAAGGAAATATATCCAACTTGAAAACTGTGAAAAAATTCACTACTTCCTAATCGCGCCAAACGAAAAAGATGCTATGACGTCACGTCCCTCTGGCGAATAAAGCAGGAACTAGGCCACCTGGCGAGTGGATTGGAGTGTGCCGGTCCGGCCGGAGGTGAAACTCAGGACGTCTTTTTCTGGCGTTTGGCGGGACCGGCTGGCGCCGGACAATAGCTATCGTCTGTTAGGTAAGATGTATTAACGCAATGAAATTGAAGTTTTTATATTCAATGGTGCCAGCAAGTATGAATACATTTCAAAGCATTTCTTTGTATTCTTTTTGCATTCACCCATGAAGATGATCAATATAATGGTCATGCTACTCTCTCGTATTGTATTGTCACCTTCATTCGTGATATTTTTTTCGTATATATGTCATTCCAGAAATTGTCCATGTGGCTGCGTGGCAAGGTGGGGTTTAATGTACATTTGTATAAAATAAGATCAAATACCTACTCTGACACTTTGGCGGTGCATCAGAGAAGTGCCTGGAAGCCTCACATGTCCTGGATTTTTGGACAGAGCCATCTGGCAGGCTATAGCCAGAAAGACAGTACATGGTCTTCACATCCTGGTAGTAGTAGTGCTCATTATTGATCTCTGTGTTTTCTGATGTATTCGTCTCAACACATCTCACACCTGTGTGTCAGAAGGGTTATGAAGAAGCTACAGTGAAACCTCTATTTATCAAACATATTGGAAGACTAACATTTTACTCAGATAACTGAAGGCTAGTAAAAAGTATTCTAGTATTTAAGACAATAAGTAGTAAATGTGACAAGGCTCATTTCTTAATCCTAATCAATGTATATCCCAAATTTTGTTTTCAAATAACAAAAGAAACAGCTTTTTTATGTTTTTTGATGGTTATTTTGAATTTTACAGATGAAAAAAAGTTTACCCTGATATGCAAAATTTGCATCCTGTAGAGATACAGTCTAACCCCATTATGTTGAGTCTCAAAGGCCTAGAATAATACTTCTGCTTAACCAGGAATTTCTAGACAACTAGATAAATTCCACATTTCATATAGAGTAAGAAATCTAAAATTCGCCAGGAATCTAAAATTCGCCACCTCTAAAACCTTAGTTAATTTTATGAAGAAAATGATGATTTTGTCCAAAAATTGGTATTTTTCAGTTCAAAAAGCTTTAACTTACTATACAGTCAACAAATCTCACCACAATTCATTTATTTTATTAGTATTTTCACATGTGGCGAATTTCAGATATGTGGCGAATTTTACATTTCTTACTCTATCATTGTAAATAGATCCCATTGTGCAAGAAGGCTTGATATAATTGTTAAATCAATTGGTGCCTAATTATGAATAAAATATGTTTACAATAATTAGATAAAATTTCAATGGAAAATATCTTATTGGGGCTGGATATTTACTTCCACTAATGAGGAATTCTGTTAAACAGGTATCTAGTCAAAACATTGTCAACTGTATTATCAGTCAGCCTCAAACTACCAGGAACAAGAATAAAACATTTATCAAACACAATCATTTTCAGCCAAATCATTTGAGACATTTTACATTATCATTTTATTGTTTTTTGTAACAATAATAACCATCAACAAATATATACCAATCATAAGAAACTTCAAGAGGCTGTCTTTTTATATTTTTATTTGTGAATGAGAGTTTATCATTAGCATTTCACTTACGCTGACAGGAGAATGGAGGGAAGTCCCACACTCCCCTCCATGTACATGTTATCTGGTCGATGCCCACCGTGTAGTTTGCTTTGTAACCCTGGTTACACGTGTACCTGATCGTCTCTGGAAACCTGTAAGTGGGATTTGCGGGAGTGAACGTTGCATCTGTTACCTCAGGAGGTTCTCCACAGTACATACCTGGAAGAATTGTAAAACCTCAGGTGTCAAGTTACATTCAAACCTCTTTAAGTAAAACCTAAGTACAACATCTGTTTAAGTAAAAGTAAACATGACTATACACTATACAGGATTCATATAGAGTAAGAAATCTAAAATTTGCCAGGAATCTAAAATGCGCCACCTCTAAAACCTTAGTTAATTTTATGAAGACAATGAAGTTTTTGTCTAAAAATTGGTATTTTTCAGTTCAAAAAGCCTTAATTTACTATACATTCAACAAATCTCACCATAATTCATTTATTTTATTAGTATTTTCACACGTGGCGAATTTCAGATATGTGGCGAATTTTAGATTTCTTACTCTAGGCTGTTGTAAAATAAAGTTTTTTTTTCTGAAATGAAAACTGGGCTTATACAAAAATGTCTACGCTAAATGTGACAAATCACAGTGTCATTATCACACATATTATTTGAGAGATTTGCTTTATTACATGATGCACTGTGATTGAAAATTCATGCATTAAGATGTAATATAAATACAATACAAATAAATGTTAGCACACTGCATAGGTCTGACAACAATGAGTCACAGTTGGTTAGGACTTTACAATGTCATCTAATGGGCGTTGACACACGACCACCAAATTTCCTTTCTTAAATCCAGGTTGGAGATTCAAACCCATGTCCTAGAACAGAAGGTGAGTTACACTGTATCACCAAGTCCCCTATGTTAAAAATAATTTAGTGTATTTGGAAGCATATACTGTTTGTTTTATATATGAATGTTTCAAGACGAGACTAAGAACCACCTATGCTATTCAAAGTGGTCTCTAATTCATAAACTTCAAAATTAACTTGCTTTCATAATGCATTTGTACATAGTGTAAAGCCCTTAATTTTGGCTCTAGTACCCTTGCTTACCTGGATGATTACTGATCTTATTTTACACATAACAGTAATAAATAAACTTGTATTTTACAATGAGGAAATGTATGAAAAGCATCTGTTTAAGGAATTCAATTAGAATCAGTAGATTCTGTATTATTTGTAATGTATCTGGTATTGTTTTGAATTCAAGGTATCTAAATTCCATAATGCAGAATTGTACAAATATAATAAATGAAATATTATTTGGCCCTCCATGGTGGATTTGCTACCATCACTCACCTGAAGGGGGAAGGTAGGTACTAATACTTAAACACCTGGTCACATAATTCTATGCAGTTGTAACAACTCGTATCTGAATGTGTGTTCACAAGCTTGTCCGTATAGTGCTTCTCAAAACATCAAAAGAGGCCTGTATGTTGGTAGTGCACATGTAAAAGTGAGCTGCTGTGTATAGCAATTGTAGCCCCTCCCCCCTCCTGCATGAGTTAAATACAGGAGGATGTGGCAGGTTTTTACCCCACAGCCCTTAAGGGCTGTCTGGGTATTGTTCTCACCTATGGTGCCCGGATGGTTGGGTGGGCAGGCGGCGGGAAAAAGTTTGTCTGGCCTGTAGCTCAGAAACCGTAAGGTGTAGGAATTTGATACTTGGTAGGGACATTGGTTAGGGAGTGTAGGTGTGCAACGTCATGGTCTGACCTTGATTTGACCTTGCTGTAGTGACCTTTAGTTTGAAAATCTTGTCCAGGCCATATCTCAGAAACCATAAGGTGTAGGAAGTTATACAAGATACTTGGTAGGGACATTAGTTAGGGAGTGTAGGTGTGTAACGTCATGGCCTGACCTTGATTTGACCTTTGACCTTGCCGTAGTGACCTTGACCTATAAAATCTTGTTCGGGCTATAGCTCAGAACCGTAAGGTGTAGGAAGTTGATACTTGGTGGGGACATTAGTTAAGGGGGGTGTAGGTGTGCAACGTCATGATGTGACCTTGATTTGACCTTTGACCTTGCTGTACTGACCTTGACCTATAATACCTTGTCCGGGCTATATTTCGGTAATCATAAGGAGTAGGAAGTTGATATTTGGAAGGGGCATTGGTCGGGGGTTATACGTGTGCAACGTCATGGTATAACCTGGATTTGACCTTTGATCTTGCATATCTGATGCTATTTTATCTCTCTACAGGGTTATGTGATACTATTTAATTTCTCTTATATCTCTCACATCTTTTTACTTGAGTCTTGGTTGTTGCACCTTTGGGTGTCTTTTGATGTTGATTAAGCACTGTTAAAGTCATATTAGAATTCATTAAGAGTTTTACTTTTGCAACTTCCCATTGTAACAGATGGTATTGCACCAAGTGAGTCACAGGTTTTGGCCCCAAATCCACATATAAGCATGTATTGCCACATCTGTATGTATGGGTAATATTCAAAACATTCAAACCATAATTCGATCATACATAATTGTGATATTTTCATTAACAGCTATTCTCCAGTAAAGAAATTTTACAGCTTCATAACTTTTAGTTTACTAACTTGTCTTGTTTTAATACTTAAACTTTACATGCAGTGCTCTGAAGGTATCCCAATCTGTGTACTGTTTCACTACTTCTATATCTTATGGTGTTGAAAAATATTTCTCCAGGCTGTGGGATACGGGCATCTCTGATGCTAATTTTCAAATATTTTTAAAAATCTGATACGTGACGGAAAAACTGTCCATGTTTTGGTGAAATAGGTCCTACTGCAATGGATACTACTAAAACATGAAACATATTGAGCCACAATGGAGCCCACATGAGTTACAACTAGAGGATCGCTCGCAAAAAAAAAGATAATGTTTTTGCATAGCAAAAACAAAGCGTCCCGAAAAGGATATAAAGGTGAGTGCTAAAGTATTAAGAAAATGCTTCGTTTCTAGCCTTATACTGTTGTGGCAACCAAAGTCAGCGCAGTCTGCTCTATCTAGCACGGTTTTCAAGATATAAGCATTTTTGTGTTTTGCAAAAAATAAAAAAATTAAAAATGTCCGCTATATTTGGCGAGACAAAAATATTTTGAAAATTGGCATGGCTACTCTGCAGAGATACCCAGCAGGTCCAAAATTTTGTTGAGTTCGCTCCATATAGCACGGTTTTCGAGATATAAGCATTTTTGTGTTTTGCAAAAACTTTGAAAATTCAAAATGGCCACCATTTTTGGGGAGACAAAAATTTTTGTCAAGACCACTGCCGCGGTGTGTATCTCCCGCCGAGCATTAAAGCAAAAGAAATAGCTTTTCCGAGATATTCACAATTTTTCATTTTCGTGTGTGAAAGCTCTGCCAAAAGTAGGTGAATGAGTTATTTGAGAAAAATTGGCTATCTGCAATACTATTAAGAGATAATTCACATTTACTCATTTTGAGTAGGTGAATAATTATCTATGGGTCTGAAACGTCACCAAGTGAAAGCTCTCCCAAAAGTAGGTGAATGAGTTATTTGAGAAAAATTGGCTATCTGCAATACTTTTAGAGATAATTCGCATTTACTCATTTTGAGTAGGTGAGTAATTAGCTATGGGTCTGAAACTTCACCATGTGAAAGCTCTCCCACAAGTAGATGAATGAGTATTTGATAAAAATTGGGTATCCGTAATACTTTTACAGATAATTAGCATTTACTCATTTTGAGTAGGTGAATAAATAGCTATGGGTATGAAACTTCACAGAGTGAAAGCTCTCCCAAAAGTAGGTGAATGAGTTATTTGAGAAAAATTGGCTATCTGCAATACTTTTAGAGATAATTCGTATTTACTCATTTTGAGTAGGTGAGTAATTAGCTATGGGTCTGAAACTTCACCATGTGAAAGCTCTCCCACAAGTAGATGAATGAGTATTTGATAAAAATTGGGTATCCGCAATACTTTTACAGATAATTAGCATTTACTCATTTTGAGTAGGTGAATAAATAGCTATGGGTCTGAAACTTCACAGAGTGAAAGCTCTCCCAAAAGTAGGTGAATGAGTTATTTGAGAAAAATTGGCTATCTGCAATACTTTTAGAGATAATTCACATTTACTCATTTTGAGTAGGTGAATAATTAGCTATGGGTCTGAAACTTCACCAAGTGAAAGGTCTGCCAAAAGTAGGTGAATGAGTTATTTGAGAAAAATTGGCTATCTGCAATACTATTAAGAGATAATTCACATTTACTCATTTTGAGTAGGTGAATAATTATCTATGGGTCTGAAACTTCACCAAGTGAAAGCTCTCCCAAAAGTAGGTGAATGATTTATTTGAGAAAAATTGGCTATCTGCAATACTTTTAGAGATAATTCGCATTTACTCATTTTGAGTAGGTGAGTAATTAGCTATGGGTCTGAAACTTCACCATGTGAAAGCTCTCCCACAAGTAGATGAATGAGTTATTTGATAACAATTGGGTATCCGCAATACTTTTACAGATAATTAGCATTTACTCATTTTGAGTAGGTAAATAATTAGCTATGGGTCTGAAACTTCACCATGTGAAAGCTATCCCAAAAGTAGGTGAATGAGTTATTTGAGAAAAATTGGCTATCTGCAATACTTTTAGAGATAATTCGCATTTACTCTTTTTGAGTAGGTGAGTAATTAGCTATGGGTCTGAAACTTCACCATGTGAAAGCTCTTCCAAAAGTAGGTGAATGAGTTATTTGAGAAAAATTGGCTATCTGCAATACTTTTAAGAGATAATTCGCATTTACTCATTTTGAGTAGGTGAGTAATCATCTACGGGTCTGAAACTTCACCATGTGAAAGCTCTCCCAAAAGTACATGAATGAGTTATTTGATAAAAATTGGGTATCCGCAATAGTTTTTGAGATAATTAGCATTTACTCATTTTGAGTAGGTGAGTAATTAGCTACGGGTCTGAAACTTTACCAAGTGAAAGCTCTTCCAAAAGTAGGTGAATGAGTTATTTGAGAAAAATTGGCCATCTGCAATACTTTTAGAGGTAATTCGCATTTACTCTTTTTGAGTACGTGAGCAATTAGCTATGGGTCTGAAACTTCACCAAGTGAAAGCTCTTTGGGATAGCTGCTCTGCAGAGATACCCTGAAGATAAAAAATTTTGTCGAAATCGCTCTATGTAGCACGGTTTTCGAAATATTAGCATTTTTGTGTTTTGCAATTTTTGCGCAAAAATTGGAAAATTCAAAATGGCCGCCATTTTTGGCAAGACAAATTTTTTTTGAAAATTGGCATGTCTACTCTGAAGAGATACCCTGTGGGTCAAAAATTTCGTCGAAATCGCTCTATCTAGCATGGTTTTTGAGATATAAGCATTTTTGTTTTTTGCAATTTTGCGAAAAATTCGAAAATTCAAAATGGCCGCCATTTTTTGCGAGAAATTTTTTGTTTGAAAATTGGCATGGCTACTCTCCAGAGAAACCCTGCGGGTCAAAAATTTCGTCGAAATCGCTCTATCTAGCAGGGTTTTCGAGATATAAGCATTTTTATGTTTTGCAATTTTTGCGAAAAATTCGAAAATTCAAAATGGCCGCCATTTTTGGCGAGACAAAAATTTTTTGAAAATTGGGAAAAGTACTCCGCAGAGATATCCTGTGGGTCAAAAATTTTGTCGAAATTGCTCTATCTAGCACGGTTTTTGAGATATAAGCATTTTTGTGTTTTGCAATTTTTGCGAAAATTTCGAAAATTCAAAATGGCCGCCATTTTGGGCGAGAGAAATTTTTTTTGAAAATTGGGAAAACTACTCCGCAGAGATACCCTGTGGGTCAAAAATTTCGTCGAAATCGCTCTATCTAGCACGGTTTTCGAGATATAAGCATTTTTGCGTTTTCCTTATTTGGAAAATTCGTAATGATTAATTAATCATTAATTACTCGGCCATTTCTTGATCAATCAATGCCAAAATCTAATGATTTCCAGATTTTAATAGAATGAATGTATTTGCCAAGTTTCAGGTGAATTGATAAAATTCCTTTCAAGTTATCATCCGGACAAGCTTCCCCATCGAAAAAAGACATTTTTGGTCATGTGACCTCTCTGATTGGTTGAAATGTCACTGCAGCATATTCAAAAAAATTCCCCAAGGCTACTGCCTAAACCTGCCAAATTTGAAAAGAATCCGCCTAACGGTTACAGAGTTATAAGGAAAACAAAATGCGGAGCCGCCGGAGCCGGCGGAGCCACCGGAGCCTGAAGCTCTCCCATACACAAACAAGCGTCCCTTGCGGGACGCTTAATTCTTTGGTATGTATGTAGCTCATGAGGCCAGGCATGGAACCTGTGTGACCTAAGTGTTAGTTTTCATTTAATGAAAAAAAGGTCACTCAAACAGTTAAACATTACCAACAGTAGTGTGAGTGATTTTGTATAAGAAAAATCAATGCAAGTCAAACTTAGGTATCATGGGGCCAATTACCTAGGCAACGTGGTTGACCAGATCCGGTCCAACTAGAATTCTCTTGACAGGTCCTGTTGAGAGGTCCGCTATGTGGATCATGGTAAAATCCATGGTTACAGCTGTAGATAAGCACTGTCCCTGCTCCATTACCCGTGACAATTCTGCTGGCATTGGCAACCATCCCTGGATCTCCGCAACGAATTTCTGCACAAAAATACAGTTGAGCATTTGAATGTTGGATCTCAAAAGACAAGAGAAATTATTATCATTTTTAAAAAAAGGAAGAAAATTTCTGGAAATTAGTTCTTGACATTGTATTATTTTTTTTCTTTTAAAGCAAAACCTTTATTATGCTCTGTGTTATTATCCATGTTACACGGGTGGTCGTAATTGTGTCCGGTTCATAATAATGTCCGATTTTTATTGGAGTTTATGTTACATCCAGAACTTTGAATATTTTTTTTCAAATTATATTCATTGAGATTGATTTTATTTCATGAAAATGTTGAAAATTGAACTAAATCCCCAAACTGAGTACATTCACGTTCAATAAAAAATTAAAGGACACAATTATGAACCGGACACAATTGTGACCACCCGTGTAGATTTAATGAACTCATTTTAGCTCTCTCAAATGTGCAATTTGGTATATTTTTATACTTAAATGCCTCTGCTTTTTTAACAAAACATTTATTATCCAACCAACCGTCTTATTTTTCTCAACATGTTCCCAAAATAGGGGTTGTACTTATATTATATGTTTTTTGTTTTGTTTTTTTGTTGCTCTTAATGATATTCTATTTACCCCTGCCTTACATGAGTGTGAACTCACACTCATTCCACAACAATTCCTGACACGTAAAAATCTTTATCTTGAAAAAATCATTCTATTTGTAGTAAGTTTCACACAATATTCTTCTTGCCTTTGATAAAAATTGTGTGCTTATATTACATATTTGGTCAAAAACATCTGTGATGCACGTCATCAATTCCAAAAAATGCTGTAGTTACACAGGAACATAATAGTGGTGGTACTTTTTAAAGCATGAGCTCTCCGATGAGTGCGCTTCTGGATCACTTTTTTTCGGGTTTTTTTTTTTTTTTGGTCACCAGACCTTCATGGAATTTATGTTTCCAGTGAGAAATCTGCCGTTCTAGTGTGCACTATTCGTGTTTCTGATTGCTTCCAAGCTCTGATGTCCGTGCCCTTCTGATGGCTTTACCGCTCGTGCCTGTAGCTCGAAAGACCTTTCGGCTGTGTTTATATTATTACTACTTTTGTTGCTACTTTTGCAATTATTTTTTTTTAGAAAATGAGACTGGCTTTTGAAGCTAAATATCATTCTGAAAGTTCAATTTTGTCTTAATCTGTCTCAAGTAAAAACTGACCATCAGAGAAATTTAATTCGAGTGAATGTCTTAAAATTAAAAAAATAAATTAAATTTTATTCCAGCTCATATATATATCTATATATATATATATATATATATATGTATATATTTGTTGTCTGTTGCCTGATATGCCTATCTTACCTCCCTGTACAACCGTAAACCTTTCAGCACAATTGAATTTACCATTTATAATATTATGCATGAGGACATTATGATCGAGTAAACCATCTAATTATAAATAATTAATATAACACTGATTGATTACATTGGCCATTTATTTTTATTTAACCAGGACACTTAGTCTAGTTATTAATCAGAACCTAGCTGTCGAAACAGTATATATTTATCAGGCACATTATTTTATGCAAGTTGGCTAAATAATGGAAGATTATGCAAATTTAAACAATTCTGGTTTATCATAATAGTTTCATATAATTGTGTTCATTTGAAGTCTTAATATATATCATATTTGTCAACAATAAAACAATTCCTACGTAGCAGGCAAACATAGCAGTAACACTGATTAATAATGGATTAATTGTTTTGTTTTTTATCTTTCTTTAGCTTTTTGGCCAGTTTTTCATCCCTGTTGAAGGTTTTCCTACCTACTGTCAGTTTAAACCAATTTTCACCTTGTTATGTCGAAAACGTGTTTTTGACACAACACGCCAACCCTGTGGTTGTACCTTTAGTAACTGATGACAATAGAGGTCTCTACTGGTTACACTTGGTGTTTGTTTCCTTACAAATAATACACAAATTGGCAAACATGATTTACAATTTATGTCTAGCCAGATGAACAAACTTTTGCCAGCCTAAAGGCTACAATAAAAAATCTTTTCTGATTTTGAATAAATATCCAATATCATTTAAATATTGATTAAAAAGATATTTAAAAGGTAAAAGCTTATTGGTCTTCTCCATTTGTAAATGACTTTTAATTGAAGAACAACGAAAAAAATTGCATGCAAACAAAATATTGCAACAATGTAGTGTATCTTATTCTAACCAATTTTTATGGCACTTAATCTCCACTAATACGCTTATTTTAAAAACAAGTACAAATCCCAATTTTAAAAATCCATGAACCAAGTAAAAAGGTCAGCACCATTATTGTAAACATTAAAAACAGTTTTAAAAGGTTGAGGCATTTATTAAACATTTTTACACCCTATCTTTGGGGTTACTAAATGTTTCCAAGAAGTAATAGGGGATTTTGGAGAACTTTGTCAAAAATTACCCCACATAAAATGCCTTACAGCAAGAACTGAGTGGAGGGCAACCTGAAAACAGGTTTAATTTGACCTCTGACCCCAATTGAAGTTATTATTGGTAAGCACTGTTGAAGAATATTTCTGGGACATTGCAATGTTCATTTGTAACATTTTTCCAACATCTGTCATTAAACATTTAATAAATGATAGAGTAAGAAATCTAAAATTCGCCACATGTGGAAATACTAATAAAATGAATGAATTGAGGTGAGATATGTTGAATGTATAGTTAATCGAGGCTATTTGAACTAAAATATACAAGGTTTTAAGACAAAGCATCATCTTCTTCATGGAATTAACTAAGGTTTTAGAGGTGGCGAATTTTAGATTTCTGGCGAATTTTAGATTTCTTACTGTACATATAAAATGTTTCAATAACCTGAATCTAGCTCCTCTCAGTTTGAGGACAATAATGACCCATATGATGATCTCCCTTTGGCTGTTTTTAAGCTATCACATGCAATCTTCAATTGTGACCTTCAGGAACTGGTGAAAATTGACAGAGAAGTCATAGCATATGACATACAGATGATGACTCACTGGAGTTTGTCAGCCCCGGAAATTTTACAAGATGTAAAAAAGAAAGTGACTGTGACAAAGATGATGAATCCATTGCAAGTAAAAAGACCTGCTCCTCATTGGAAGCTTTCCAGTAGAGAACCTCAAGCTTTATGTAGAATCTAACTTATTTTCCTCTGTTATGTCTCTGTATGACCAACTGTCAAAAATCAAAATGAACTTAAGCAGTAAACAAACCTCTATAGAGAATTTTTATGTAGTGAGATATGTGTGGTAACAACCCATCAGTATATGACGAAAATCAAGTTATCAGATGAGTTGAGTGTTTTAATGTGAATGTGTGTTTGACTAATGGGTTTTTAAAATGATTTTATAACCACATCTGAGGCATCTCTTTAGATTACTTGAAAAATAATTGATACGAGTTATATAGTCCTCCCTGTTATTTTAACCTAAAGAAATAAAACAGTCTTAATGTGTTGTTATATTAAAACCTCCTTGCCCCAAGCAAATTGCACTTAAATGACTTTACTGGGGAAAAAATTATTGACTGATTAACAGAAGAAACATTTAATCCGTGTGTGTGCTTATAACTTTCTTGGAGTAGGATTTATGTCTTGATATCTGGTAACAAAGTTATTAGTTTCTCAAGACAGGTGTTTTTTCATTGGACCCTCAGTTATGGATGTTTTATACAGTGACCAATCCTTCCAAGAGACCATTTTCTAGAAATCTCCTTTATGGTCCTCTTACAAAAGTTTGATTGTAAATGGGTTTCCTACCCATCATTTTTTAAGGCTATGTTGGATATGCTTTACAAAATAAGTCCGACTTAAGTACTCAAGGATGCAATAAAGGAAGAGGCACTAATCTTTTTAGGTAACTCATTCCACACTCATTGCTTCAAAACTATGGCCTAAAACATTCAGGAATTTTGTGAAATTATTGAAATACATGTTTACAGCACACGAGTGGTCACAATTATGTTTGGGTCATAATTGTGTCCTTTAATTTTTTACTGAATGTGAATTTATTCAGTTTGGGTGTCTGGTTCAAATTTTAGAGTTTTCATGAAATAAAATCGATCTCAAAGGGAATAATTTGAAAAAAAAAAAAAAAAAATTCAAAATTCTGGCTTCAACATTTTAAAAATAAACTGCAATAAAAATCAGACATTATTATGAACCGGACACAATTGTGACCATCTGTGTAACATGTATATCTGAAACATAAAAATGTTTACTTACTGAGGCATTCAGGCCAAGTTCCACTCCACAGCCCTCGTTCATCACATGTGAGTTCCACATGAGCAGGGACTTTTGGTCGATATCCAAACCAGCACTTGTAGTTCACCTTGTCTCCCAGTCTGTAGGGGCCAGTTAATGGGGCGATACGGTCGGCAAATGGTATATTTTGAGGTTTTACACATTCTATCACTGAAAAAGTGGCAATGCATATTACAATACAGGGATTCTTAAAACTACAATACACAGCCTCCCTATGATAACGGTCACCTTTAATATAGGGTTTTTCTTGAATTTCTCCCTCTTTTAATGAAGCTCAGACTGACAAAGAAAGAAACTTTGAAATTTCATAGAAATTCCCTTAGATTTTAAGGAAGCAAAGGATATACCTTAAAGTTATGGAAATGCCCTCCAAGGAATGTTTATTAATTTTTGCTCTTCTGTTACAGTTTCAACGAACACCTTTGGCAAGGACAGTTAAAGGAGGCTCTGTGACATTTAAATTTAAGGTGGTTTTCCTACTGACATTCCTGTCCTTTAGGAAGTCCTTTCCAAATAGGATGCATTGTGAAACCGGGCCAAGTTTACCTACTTTTTACCTCCACTCTGTCTGAGTAGAACCTCCTTTTTCTACACTGTTAGAAACTTCTATGAGATATTTACATTTTGGATATTGTTTTTTTTTGTCTTTGTAATATATTAATTTTGTGGTTATTGTTTGTAAATATGGTTTGGTTAGTGTATTTACTATTTCACTGCAGTTTATAACATAAGTATTGGTCCACTTTATTTTGAACTTTACTTACTCTGTAAGGGAAAGAGTATGACATCACAGAGTCAATGAGAGTGCTAACTATTGGTCTTACACAGAAAAAAACAATCCCATTGGTCAGGCTAGTACCAAATTCTGATATTTACTGTGTCATTTGAAGAAACATACTGCAGCACAAATAGAGAACTGATTTTAGTGTTTTCAAAATAATCTGTCATATAGAGTACGAAATCTAAAATTCGCCAGGAATCTAAAATTCGCTACCTCTAAAACCTTAGTTAATTTTATGAAGAAAATGATATTTTTGTCTAACAATTGGTATTTTTCAATTCAAAAAGCCTTAATTTACTATACATTCAACCAGTCTCATCTCAATTCATTTATTTTATTAGTATTTTCACATGTGGCAAATTTCAGATATGTGGCGAATTTTAGATTTCTTGCTCTATCACCTACCAGATGGTGGTAAGAACTCAAGACCAGCAATTATACCAAAGTCACACTGTTCTGTACTGTCCTCATGAGTTACAGACAATTGCAAAATATTTAACCCATTAGGCCTCACTATATTTCTGTGCATTTTGTAGAAGTGTCCATTGTGTTTCATGACTGTAATTAAATCATGATTCGTATTTTGGTAGGATTTGTTGAACACGTTATAAAGTTTTTCCAGAGTATAGCACTTTTTTTCAAATATTTGAAACAGCTGAGAATTCCTCTCACAAGCATTATTAAAATATACAGGTGGGAGGGGTAAAGGTAGTGGGCCAGTATCGCTTTACAGGGATACTCATTATTAAGTGAGATGCACTACCCACATATTACAAGGTCCATTTACAGAACACTAAGGTTGAGAAGCAAAATTCAAATATAGGCTGTTACAATCACCCAAAACAGTGTGAATGGGCCATAACATGCATCAAGAGGTCAATATAAAAAACTTGTAATGATGTGATGGTCAGATGCATTCTTTTACAAATGCACCATCACAGACCTTCAACTTAAGCTAAATGACAAAGGAATAATAAGTGCTTCACAACCGCACCGCAACATCAGTTGCCTCCTTCAGGAAAAAGCTCAAAACTTACATGTATTCAAAAGCCTATCTGCCATAGCCTCCCCTGTCACCTCTGTGTCTCCTTGGTAGGACCTGGCTATGTCAGTGGATTAAGGTTAATTGCCTTGTTTTATGTTCAAATGTGCCTTAGAGTCAATCATTGATGGATATTAAGAGCTATAAAAGTCCATATTAGATTAGATTAGATTAGATCTCAAAACCTCTCCAATCCAGGTAGTGCTGATCCAACAAATATTTGTTACTGAAGCAAACACTGATTCAATCAATAGTTTACTGATGTAATCAGTGACTCATGCAAAAACATACCCATGCAATCACTGAATCAAACACTTGATACACTCACTCATGTAATTATTTACTGATGCAATGACATATATACAATCAGCAATAGATTCAGCCAGTTAATACAATCATTTACTCATACTATCATTTACTCAAGTTATCATTTACTCATGCAATCACTTATTCATGCAATTTCAGATTCTTTTACTAAATTATAAATGTAGTCCGCTGGCTGGTCGAATAACACAGTGACTCAATTACAAATTCAGTACACATACAACCATTCACTCATAAAATCAGTTTCTGACACTTTTTAAATACACATGCATGTCAATTATTGATGTAATTACTTATTCAGTCGTTATTGCAGCCGCCCAAGATATATATAAATGATAATGCCAGGTTGGGGATACTAATTTATTAAAATCTATGAGGTTAAGGTTACATGTATGTACAATAGCAAATAAGAAACTAGGGGACCAAAACCCCACACTGTTACAATACAAGGGCTAAACAGCCAAAATACAGAATAAGACTAAAAACAATACAATAATGGGTTAAGAAGTAGGGGGGGGAAATTAAAACTGTTCACTTGCTTGTTACAGAAACACTACCGACGGAGTAGCTGAGAGGCCGGTTTATATAAGGTAAAGGGACTGTGACAAGGGCAATGATTGGTGGACTTGTGTGACTGGGTCTGATTGGTCCAACCAGAGAAGGACGAGTCAAATGTGGGACGGACGAGTACAAAACGACTGAAAGCCAATCACAAGGGGTGATTGCTCCTACAGTCGTTATTGCAGCCGCCCAAGATATATATAAATGATAATGCCAGGTTGGGGATACTAATTTATTAAAATCTATGAGGTTAAGGTTACATGTATGTACAATAGCAAATAAGAAACTAGGGGACCAAAACCCCAGCCCAACTAGCATTATTGTAGGGAATTAGCAAGATGTTGAAAAAGAAGAGGAACCTGAAGGGCTTGGGAGGTGTTGTCCGAGATGTAGGACCAGACTGCATCACTATTCCAGACCCCATGATTTTTGATATTGTGGAGTGGGATATTGGAATCAAAGGCTAAGGTGGCCCCCGACCTACGAAAGGTGTGGAAACCAAAACCCAACAAGGGAAGGTCCATCAACTTCAATATGGTGGCTAAACGTTTTCTAAGGAGAGATTGGGTAAGAAGAGAGCCATCCTGGAAAACCAATAGAGGAGCTGAGGGGGGAAGTGAAACTAATCTAAGAAGAGTTATAACTGACTGTGTGGGGCAAAGTAGTGGGTCCTGAACCGCAGGCAGCTTGATTGTATGGGTCTTCTCGGGTGTCTGTATGTTTTTGGCCCATTTCAAGTTAAGGTGGACGCCAGGAGGGGCCAGGACCACATCTTGTCTCTGAAAGTGTTTCTGAACGGAAAAGGATTTGGTAAATGGGGGGGCCACGTTAGATATACGCAGGAACCCATAAAAACCCAATAGGAATGCCAGCCTGTAAGTAAGTGGGTTATCAAACGAGTCACATAAGTGAGAAATGTGACGGATTTGATGAAAGGAGAACACCCCTTTAGGGGAGGGTTGTTTTGATATGGAAAACTTAATGCCTCTCAGCATCCGTCTAATAAGTGGGGACTCAAACACCGTGGTAGACCAACCATAAGAATCAAAACCAAACTTTAGTGCGGACACATAATTAACAATCACTCTCGAGGATAAACCATTTGTGGCTAAAAATTCAAGAAACAACAACACAGTTGTGACTTCACCTAAAACTGTCAAACCTCGTGAGATTACAAATGCTAGATATAGTCTAAATTGCCTCTCATACTGCTTTCTCGTGTGAGGTTGTAAAGAGTGACGTGATCTGGCCAAGGCGTGATCCAGGGACGCCTGTAAACTTGGTTTCAACACTACAAAGAGATAATAACACTTGACGTGATAAAACGTCCCACTGTAAATCACCCAATTTATGAAACTGTTTGCGGGATAATGCATCCGCCACCACATTATTTTTACCCTGAATGTGGGATACCCTCAAATCTATGTTATATTTAGACGTGAGATGCCAGATTCTTTGTAGGCATATATTCAAAAACTTATCTCTGGTTTTACCTGTGTTGCACACATATACCGCACTTTCATTGTCACATCTCACAGCTATCACTTGATCCTGCCATAAGTGTGCCCACATTTGTAACGCTACTACAATGTTGAACATTTCAGCCTGGGTAATTGGGACGAGACCTTGAATGAGCTCTGGCAAGGGGAGAGAGTACGCGCGTGAACCCCATACCCCCCCACGTGAGTTAGGGTAGCATCCACGTGAACAGTGTGTTGTACAGGTATTCTCGAGAAGACTCTGATACCGTTAAAGGTTTGCAGGAAGTTTATAAACCACCAAATGTCCAAGTAAAATTCTGTGGGAGGGTTGATCTTTCTACAGTCGTGATGTGACCTATATACCTGGAGAATACGATTGAGAAATATGCGCGCCCCCTTTACACAGCGAGATATGTAAAGCAATTTCCCTAATAGGGATTGAAGATCTTGTTTCATGATAACGGGGTTAATGAAGGCGTTGACACATTCTGAATAAATCTCGTCTAACTTCTCGTTCTCAATACTGAATGTTTGTTCATTTACATCCACCACAATACCCATGATAGACAAACGAGTACAGGGGGGATGTAACTTTTTGGGGTTAATTGGGAGGCCTATTTCCGTCAAAACTTGGACCAGGGTGTCAAAACATGCTTGTGCCTTGTCCTTATGGCAACAAGCGTATATATCATCAATATAATTGTATATTGTGAAACCTCGTTTTGCCAGTATGTATCGTATGAGGTCTGTGATTCTCTCAAATATGGCTGTGCCATGGACTGCCCCGAAGGCTAGGTTCTTGTCCAGGAAAAACTTTCCCTTCCAACAAATACCCAGGTGTAAGGCATCTCCCGGATCTATGCGGACATTTCGAAAGGCCCGCGAGATATCCACTTTTAGCAAACGCGCATCTTTACCTAAAGCCACGAGAGTTGGAATTAACGCTTCAAGTCAGGGCAATTTGAGAGTAAATGGAAAACCATCATAACATTCCTTATTCGTGGCTCTGTTGACTGAGAATTCCCCAAACGAGAGGTCCAAAATTACTCTTCGACCCAGACCTTTAGGGCGTGTCATGAGGGGTGACCAAGTAAAGTTTCTATGAGGTGGGTGGTCAAAAGGGCCTAGTAAGGCACCATAGTTAATCTCGGCACCAATATATTCTTCAATTGCTTGTGGGAATTGATTGGCCGATGTATGGTTTTCAGTTGCATTATTCTTAATGTCTTTATCTTTATTGATACCCAAAGGAAAACCAAATCTCAAATAGTCAAGCAGTATTTGATCATTGTAATCCTGGATTTCTTTCTCAATGTATTTTAGGTTAAAAGAAGAAGGAAGTGGTACACGCAATCCCTTATAGTTGGGAACTCCCGAGGCTTCAACTGCACTTGCTAACTCCAGGTATTCCTGGGGGTCAGCCATATTAACTGGTGCTTTCACAGGTAAGGAAAGACAAGACGTACTTTCAGTTATAAAACCAATATTACTATCAAAACTGTCTTTATTTACAGTGTTAACAGTGGGAGACCAGCTCTCCTGGTGTGACCTGTGCACATGTACTTTCTCTTTCACAACACGTGACCCACTCCGGTCACCACCCCAAAGTAAGTTAACTGACTGAAATTTAACTAACGGACAACCAATAAAATGTAATACTTTCCTGTCCCGTAGGTTACCATAGGGACCAAAACTATGTAAATTACAAATTTTTATATCTTTATTGATACCCAAAGGAAAACCAAATCTCAAATAGTCAAGCAGTATTTGATCATTGTAATCCTGGATTTCTTTCTCAATGTATTTTAGGTTAAAAGAAGAAGGAAGTGGTACACGCAATCCCTTATAGTTGGGAACTCCCGAGGCTTCAACTGCACTTGCTAACTCCAGGTATTCCTGGGGGTCAGCCATATTAACTGGTGCTTTCACAGGTAAGGAAAGACAAGACGTACTTTCAGTTATAAAACCAATATTACTATCAAAACTGTCTTTATTTACAGTGTTAACAGTGGGAGACCAGCTCTCCTGGTGTGACCTGTGCACATGTACTTTCTCTTTCACAACACGTGACCCACTCCGGTCACCACCCCAAAGTAAGTTAACTGACTGAAATTTAACTAACGGACAACCAATAAAATGTAATACTTTCCTGTCCCGTAGGTTACCATAGGGACCAAAACTATGTAAATTACAAATTTTTATATAAGATGTACAACACTGCCAACACTCCCAATAGGGAATCAACGAGGGAGGGCCCTCACATAACCCACCACCCAGACAACTGTTTATATGATTATGACAATGAAAGGTACGACACTTATGCTAATCAGAGGGTTTTTTCTTGTTCATACACTCTAATTCTGTATGTCCATTGTTACGTTTCAATGTTCGGAAGCAGTACATACATATGTGTCTAAATAACGTTCCTCCTGAGGCGTCCAGATGGTCTGCAGGGTGGGGGCACGACCCCTCGTTATACCATTTACATGCTATTCGTTTCAAAGTACCACTATTCTGTGTTGGTGTCCCTGGCCTGGGGGACATGGTTACTGATCCGCTAAACACTGCAGATTGTGAGAAAGTTAGTCGATTATCCGCCAATTGCCTGGTACAATCCCAAGTGAGAGTTCCGTCTTCCAACTTGTGCATGGAGGTGGCAAAACCCCCCTGACGATAGGCCATGACAAGTTTTCCGCGAGTTTGATAGTCTCGTTTAATTCTGTCAACATGCATCTAGCTACCTGCGGGTCCTGCGTGTCCCTGACATTGTTAAGGAAGCCAATGACGAATTGGCCCATCGTTAAATCATCGTATGCTGGTCTTTTCCTGTTTGTCCCCACCAAACACGATTCGTTGGGCCACCTCATGTGTGTAGGCCCACAAGGGGTGTCGGCAGTGTTATACCTCCCTGATTTCCTTCTTAGCACATTACCCTGACTCAATTCCGTCTTCATTCTTGTTTCTAACAGGGCAACCCTTTCCTCCACCAGTTGTTGAATGATGGGATTGTTTCGCAGAGATTCCATGGACTGCTGCTGTACCACCAGCGGGTTGTTGGCTGCTCCTGCATCTGTGTAAGTAATTTGACTAGCCATTTCTGCTTGTACAGGTGCCTGAACTTGTACTGGATTACCATATTGATCCGTGAAACTCAGTACATTATGATTAAAGTCAGTCTTTGCCTGTGTCGCTGCTCCAGGTAAGTTCATGACTGCCACTGCCTCCCACGTGGGGTTACTGTCTGTGGGTTTACTAACTGTGGCTGTCACCCTAGGCAACGGATTCTTTGTCACATGTTTCGTTTGTAACTGCGGTGGTTCTTTAAACAATGAAGTCACGCCAAGTTCACTGTCCTTTACTTGCTTCTTATGACGTGCTGGGGTGGCTGCAGGTCTCACAGCCACTGCAGTATCCGCAAACACCTTGGCAAATGTAGTCCCGTCTTTAGCTTGCACCACTTCACGTTCTGGAGAGGTGAAGGGGGGTTTATCTTCGTCATCTGAGATTTCAATTCTGCGAATTTTCTCTCGTGAACGAGATTTCCTTGTAACAGAAGTCCCACTGCGCGAGATCTCACCAGGCGTAGCAAGCCCCGAGATCTTCTGCTCCATCGCCATTAGTTTCTCACTGAACGAGTTCATAGTTGATAACATGGTCTCAAGCATTTTATCCTGCGTTGAAGTCTTTAAAAACATAAAATTAAAACTGTTCACTTGCTTGTTACAGAAACACTACCGACGGAGTAGCTGAGAGGCCGGTTTATATAAGGTAAAGGGACTGTGACAAGGGCAATGATTGGTGGACTTGTGTGACTGGGTCTGATTGGTCCAACCAGAGAAGGACGAGTCAAATGTGGGACGGACGAGTACAAAACGACTGAAAGCCAATCACAAGGGGTGATTGCTCCTACATTCACTTGCTGAACCAACCACTAAATGATACAGTCGCAAATGTTTATAATTAGTGACAACCATTTACTGCTTTTATTATCAACTCCTCTGTTACTAATACAATCAATTACTGATTCAATTGCTCACTCATACAGTCACTTACTAATTCACTCCTTGACCCAGGTGATTTCTTATTCATGTAATCACTGGTAAATATTATTAGCTATATCTACAGTCACTTTCCAAATCATATACAAAAACACAGTCACTGAGAGACATAATTACTGACCTTACTGAACCAATCACTCAATGAAGTAACCGCTTACTAATCCATCCAATTAGTTGATGAAACTACTTACTGTTGCAATCATATACTGAACCAACCACTAACTCATGCAGTCACTTACTGATGCAGTCCACTGGCTGTGGGTCCCAGGTTTTGTCTGCAGTGCAGGTGGTTTTCAATGAGTTTGACCAGTCTGGCATTCTGTAGCCAGGGTGGCAGGAGTAGGTGACCAGGTCCTGATAGTGGGAGCCCTGGGTATGGTCTGAATGGTCTCTGTCCCCAGGGTCTCCACACAGAACCCCTAAAATGTTTGCACACAAAAACCTGATAAGTTGTAATACCATACAGGGATAAAACAAGGCTTTCCCAAACTGAAAAGGTGAAGCAAGTTTATTTACACATTCTCTCAAATTGGAACTGTAAGAAAACTCCATAGTTTAGGAGCATTGTATGAAAATCTATGATTGAATTGTTCTTTGAAATTGTGGGTAGCAGAAACAAAACTGAGAATGTTTAATATACAGCAATTAATGAAATCTATCTTGAAATACTTGTATATTTGGGAAGCTATCTTCTATTATTTAACTTATTGATATATTTTTGTAGATCTTTTAAAAATCTGGCCTCTGATTAATCTCCATTACTCACAGTCTGGTATATGACAGATAGACAGAATAGACAAGACAATTTATTGGATACTTTCCAATTTACACCGTATATATGAAGTTAACATCCCCATACTTCTACTTACTCTGACAGCTGGGCAGACTGGTGTTCCATCTATCTGTTTCCAGACATTCCATCACCACAGTATTGGAGCCCTCCTCAGTGCTGATCTCATAGCCCTGGTTACATGTGTACTGCACTAGTTCACTGTGATCCAGACCAAACAATATACGCTTTGAGTTCTGTATAGATCCAGGATCATTGCAGCTGGCCAGCACTGAAAGTATGTGAAAGATTTTTACACTTGGAACTGGAAAAAGAAAGGGATCTTTGTTCAATATTTAAATTTAAAAAGTGACTGCAATACACTTTAAATTTCTCAAAATCTGTGTTACATTGTATATAATTTTGATATAGCAAGCATTTAAAAGATTTGATAAATTACATTGACACAACCATGAACTTACAAGAGCTATACTTCAAGGCTATTAGGTAAGGTTGATTTCTAGCAATTGATATTCATACTATAAGCTTAAATGTTAGAAATTTCATAGTAGCTACTGTTAGGTATAACATTTAATGAAATACTTGAGGTGGAGAGGTTTTCATTTATGATCAACCAAAGAACAGAATTCTGTTGGGGGGAAGAAAGCAGATATTGGACATAATTGTGGTGTGAGAAGGGATTGAAAACATCTGTCAAACTACAGAGCTAAACCAGGGCATGTGTGAATAGTAAAGATAATCATAGAGATATTTTTTGCAAGATTGGCTACATGAAACATCTGATAAATTAAAACAAACAAATTTGTATTCATGATAGGAAGTTATTGCTTAAATCTGCCAAAATAGTTTGAAGCATTTTTATTTCCAATGTCTACGCATTATGCAGGGATATCTCTAATACTCGGCCATTATATTTGTTTATGGATATATAGATTTGAATAAACATGAAAATGTAATAATAAAAATAAAACTATATTAGAGTAAGAAATCTAAAATTCGCCAGGAATCTAAAATTCGCCACCTCTAAAACCTTAGTTAATTTTATGAAGAAAATGATGTTTTTGTCTAAAAATTGGTATTTTTCAGTTCAAAAAGCCATACTTTGCTATACATTCAACAAATCTCACCACAATTCATTTATTTTATTAGTATTTTCACATGTGGCGAATTTCAGATATATGGCGAATTTTAGATTTCTTACTCTAAACTTACCAGTTTTACACACGACAGTCATGGAAAAAACAAAATAAATACACAGAATCTGGAAAACATGTAGACACAATTGATTTAATACTTTTTTTTCTGTAATTAACAAGTTAATAAATGTTGAAACATGTATTATTAATTACTGTCAATATCCAAAATATTGTCAAGGTTCATTTTAAAATCTGGTTTAACCATAAGGCCTGAGCTATCAGAAAAGCCATGAAAAGCAAATGAAAAATCAGCTCTTGAGTATCCTGTAGGGTTAAAAGTCAATTACATGTCTATCTCCTAACATTTCTGACATATCACTGATTTTCTGAAATATTGTGAAAAAAAGAATTCAAAATGGCTAGATAAAAAAGGAAAATTCAAAGCCACTTAGATATGGAATCCTGAAACTCTTAAGTACCAAATGCGTTAAATATGAGCTCAAAGTGCCTATCTTTCACCATTTCTAAGATTTTCACAAATTTATGCTTTCATGACATTTTTTTTCATTATAAAGACCAAAAAACATGTATGTATAAAAAATTATTGATCAACAGTTTCACATCTGTAATATACATGGGATTAAATACTGTCATTGTTCTATCCCTACATAAAATATGGCAATATTCCTCACCCAGAGAGGCTAAAATAATGACAAAATGTTGCAATTTTGAACAAAAAGGAGGGATGTCTCACTTTGGAAACGCAGCAAATAGATCTGGATTACACAGACCATTTTTGAGCCCAGTAAATCAATTATTTAGGCAAACCATAAGTCTCTCTTTGGGTGTTGTGATTTCTTCAGACAAGTCAATGTTACATATCCAAATGTATATGCATCTTCTGATATTTTCTTATTATGCTGTAACACCATTGTGTAGTTACAATAAAAGTAATAAATTAGATAAACTTAGTACTCCAGTACAGAACTATTTCAGAACTGATGAATATATACAATAAAAGTATAAATAGCAAAACAAGAGAAATTGTTCTCAATGTTTGTACATATGAGTCTCAAATTATAAAGAAGTTTTTTTTTTAAATTTTATATGCTAGTGTTGTACAAAATGAAAAACTTTTTAATAACAATGCAAGATTTCTAGAAATAAATCTTGAAACTATTGTACAAATTTTGAAAGGCCCATCAGGACACAGGCATTCTCTTATTAAATAGCAAATTTTGTGCCAGTTTTCACTTAATGGTTGTTTTTATATATAAAAACAAAATTGATTCAGAAACTCTGCTTAACCACATTTATGTTCATTTAATGTATTTAGGTTTAATGTCACTTTCAACATATTGTACAGGTTATATCATGACGGGTAGTTTTACGGGCAGAGGAAACCAGTACATACTAGTTGGTCCAAAGTCTGCACTGTAAACTGCTGGGAATCAGTAAGGAACTACTAACTGGGTCTGGGTTTGAACCACAGAACTCAGAAGTGGGAGGCAAGTGTGTTACCCACTACACTACCAAGTCTCTTCAATGCTGTGTTAAGACAAAAAATTAACACTGGGGCTAAGTTCACAAAGAGACTTAGAATTAGCCAAGTTTTTGGCTAAGTCAGGGACTTAAATCTAAGACATTGGTCTTAGCTAGGTCTGGGACTTAAATGGATTTCACAAAGAGTAACTTAGCTAAGTCCAGGCTTATCAAGTAACCATAGTGATTTTCTGTGTCATATAACCTTTTATATCTATTCAAAATATATTATTGGTGACATATATCCTTCATTTGATGCATTTTATCTGAGGATAAGTGCTGTTTTGGAGTGGAAAACCTTGTTACCACATATAAACTTCCCAAAGACTACTTTAGTGAGGTGTTCTGTATAATTATACTTTATTTACAGCCATTTCAAATTTTGAAGTGGAGAAAAGTTCATGACAGCCATATTTAAGTCCTCTTTTAAGCTCACTACATACCAGACTTAAAGTTAAGTCCATTGACTTTGCAATTTCATGGACTTAGCTGCTTTGTGAAATCCACTAAGTCTAACACCATGGACTTAACATTCTGTTGACAAAATTTAAAACCAAATTCTTAAATTTAAGTCTAAGTCTGGGCTTAAGTCCCCTTGTGAAATCGGCCCCTGAACTCCAAATTCAGCCTTAATTAAGGAAAAATTACTAACACCAGATAATGCCTTAATTTTTTTTCCGTTTCATTGTTGGTAACATCTAGGTTATTATTGTAATACTATAAACCTATACACTGCCTACATATATTTTATTTAAAATGAAATAAACTGTACCTTTAAACAATAAATTCAAAATTTCTGCACCTTTCAAAAAGTATAATAAACATACAAACCTTTGAGGTTTCCATATTACTCTAAAAATAATACACCATTTTGATGCTAAAAAGCAAATATGTATCACTTAAATTACCAGAGAAATGTTCCACATAAATTTCTGAATATGCAACAAAAATATTTTATTTGTTGTATTGGAGGATACACTTGACAGAAATGTTCTCATTAAACATGCAGGAGGTTTTATTCTATTATAATTCCTCAGAAGAGCATAAAATATTGCAGAGAAGTGATGAACAGTGGCCTATGCCTTTGTTACACTTTTCAGATAATGCATCCTGACCCAACTTATGTTTGGATATGTGCCATGAAATTCTGAGATTGTGTACCATTATCTTATTAACCCTTGTAGTGCCAAACAAAGATAGATGTAGCTTTTATAGGCATTTCAGTGAAACCCAAGCTGGATATATCTGTCAATGGACCATCCTTATTTGAGGTCCATCGAAATATTTTAAAATTTAATTTACTTCTATGTGTATCCTACTTGACAATTGAAGCAATAAAGTGTTGCTCTTTAAACAGTCCTTGTGATTCTGTTTCATTTGGTATATTATCTGTCATTACTGCTTAAAAATGAACAAAATATGAGAAAATTAAATATGTATTTTGAAATTAGCTTTTGTCACTGAAAGTAGCCAGTCTGAGCAGCACACAGGCTTCCAGGCAGTTGGCACCACAAGAGTTAAGTATTTGAGTTACTGTAACTAAAGTTTCCACATTATTTTCTCTGCCAAGATTATCATCTCAGTATACCACATCGGAATCACATTGGAGATGTTACACCGGGAAGTGTGAACAGGACATAAAACAGTGTCTATTTCAAATAAACAATCAAAATTTAAAAAGCTATTTTTCTATTACTGCTAAGTTCCTTATGTAATGTAGGAAGTAAAACAATTTAAATAGATTCTTTTCTTCAAACAAAATACACCTTTAAAAACAATTAGAACAGTTACAGAGTACAATTTCAGGTATTGTCATACAAGTGGTTGAGTTAAGTATGTTGCACTTAATGTCACAGGATATGACTAAAACAAAAAGCGATGGAAGACAATAGCATAAATAATAGATTATACTTGGAAATGGATTGGCATATTGGGTTGGAAGAGACAAAAATATCTATCATCCATAATTAAATACTTACTCATTTACACTAACAACGGTTTATCGCTTTCTGTACCCAATAGATGAATAATTTTAATGGGAACACTTGCATCTGAAATACTCAATGTGTGTGCAATGCTTAGTCTTGAACCAAAAGTTATAACTTGTAAAAAAATCATGATTGTATAAGTTATAATTTATACAACAAAATTCTTGATTGATGTTTAACATATCTTTTACTGTAAAACTGTTAAAAAAGGCTAAAATTGCAACTTGTTAGTCACAGTGTGTTGTTGTATGGGTATTGTCAAGCTTGACCTGTCAGATGATTCTCACTTGATGTATCTTACCTATTTTTAATTTCTATATCACCTGTCACCTAGTACAACTACTTTAACCATTTTTTTCATGTATTTTCAATTGTTTTTACAAAAAACTATATAAACTATTCATAAAATGTACTGGGTTTTCAAGAGACTTGTTTAGGTTTTGGTAAGTGCAAAACTTGTTGTAAAAGTAAAAATTTTAGAAGCTCGGCAACTGTAAAACATATAACTTGCACATAATTTTACTATGATTTTGTACAAGTTATATCCTGCACAACATCCTAACTTGTACACAATACATACATGTATATCAATCCAAAAGAATGGACATGCAAGTAGAACTGCCATCAGTAGAATTTTCTCCAAACTCTTCAGTGACAATAAAAGAATTACACGTATTAGAAGTTCAGCTCAATGTAGTAAAATAGCATCAGAGATGCCCGTACCCCACAGCCTGGGGAAATAGTTTTCAACACCATGAGATATGGGTGTAGTGAAACAGTACAAAAATCAGGATACTTTCAGAACAGTGTCAGTTATATAAAGGTCCCAATAATGTTTAAGTAGAGCAAATATCATCTAAGAGAAAGAAAATGTATGTAAAGCTATAGTCAGTGTTAAAACAAGATAATTCAATAGCAAGATGACAGCATTAATCAGTTAACTAAAAATTATGAAGCTTTAAAATTTGCAAATTTAATAGGTAAATTAAATTTTTACAAGTTAATACCCTATCCAATGGACAATAGCTTATCCGGTCGGCGCGGACCGGCCCGCCAAACGTCAGAAAAAGACGTCCTGTGTCTCCACCGGTCAAGCCAGTCCAATGTTGTGCACTCACCAGATGGCGTGTCGTACTTCCTTCCTGTCTAGACAGCATGACGTCATAGCATCTTTTTCGTTGTCTAAACTCATTAGACCCCTAGTAAGCTGGAAGCGGGGTCGGTGGGAGGGTCTTGTGTGTCCATTGGATAGGGTATTAACTTATAAAAATTTACCTATTAAATTTGCAATTTTATTGCGTTAATACATCCTATCCAATGGACAATAGCTGAATAACTACCGCTTGGTCGGCAGGTAAGTTACTAGGGACATAGGTGAACTCATAAAACAGAACTAACAAGATTTTCTCCAAGCCTGGGTTGAGCCTGAGGTCAGGGAACCCATACGGCCATGGTCGGTTAAACGGTCCAACCGACATACCCTGCCCCCCCTTTTTTAACAGACCTGCTCTGAGGTAGGGGAAGAGAGGGATGAGTTCAGTCCCATAAGAAGTAAAATAAACCTCCCGAAGGAAGCACGTCAGAGTTTTTTTTTTTTTTTGCTTCTTAACTATATGTACAGCTATTTACATATGTACAACATCTCCTCTGGCTATAGGACTACTGGTGGATCTGCTGAGCAGCCACGACAGGTCCCAAATGGTAGAGCTCTGAGTCAGCCCAAGCCACATCCTTCAGATAGAATTGTGTGAAGGTGTTGTGAGATTTCCAGTGGCAGGCAGACAAGATCTGCTCCAGGGAAACCCCTGATTGAAAGGCTTTAGAGGCAGCGAAGGCCCTAACATCATGGGCTTTAACCTGATGTAATGTATGGGCCTCCTGATCTGAGAGCTCGTAACATAGGATTACAACTTGTTTAATCCATGAGGAGATAGTGGCAGGTGAGATGTCCTTGTCGAAACCTTTCTTGAAGGAGACAAAAACTAACTCCTTATTCTGCCTGATGTCTGAGGTCCTGTCCAAATAGTAGCGCAATGCTCTGACCGGACAGAGGGACCTATCAGACTTGAGGGACCGATCCAGAGTTGGGGCCAGGGCTGGTATAACCACGGGGGCCACACTCTCAGGACCCTCTTTCGCCAGCTGATTCTTGGAAAGAAAGCTGGGAGATGGATACAGGGAAACTTTAGACCAATCCGATTGGTGTCTGATATTTTTGTTCTGCAAACATGAATCTCACTTCTGCGTTTCTCAGACCCGAGGGCTAAAAGGAAGACTGTTTTGAAGGTCAAATGCTTGAAGGAAGCTTCCTTAATAGGTTCGAAAGGAGCCTTTGTTAGCTGGTGTAAAACCAGAGATAAGTGCCAGGAAGGAATTCCCCTTCTACCCTTGGGTCTGTCCCTATGAAAACTGTCCAGGAGACCAGTGAGGTTTTCATTCTTACTGATGTTGAAAGGTACGTTGCCTAACTTATCAGCAATGGCAGACCTGTAACCATCAATAGCGCTAGGTTGTAACGTCCTTTCCTCAAAAAGGTACATAAGGAAGTCAGCCACTGAATTCACAGGGGGTGCCCTGAAGTCCACCTTATTAGTGACGCACCACTTTGTAAAAATGGTCCACTTCGCCTCATAGACTGATCTAGTTGAGCCTCTCTGAGGAGCCTCAATTCTCGCTGCCACTGCTTCAGAAAAGCCCTGCTCTTTGATTGTCGAAGCTCTAGGAGCCAAGCATGGAGATTTAGATTTATCAGATTTCTGTGAGGGATCTGATTGAATGGTTGTGTCAGCAGGTTCGGAAGGTTGGGCAGGCTCAGGGGGACCTGACTGGACATAGTCACTAGATCCCAAAACCAGGGCATGTTGGGCCACCCAGGGGCAATCAAGATGAGCCTCCTGCATGGAGAGTCCTGTAACTTCTCCACCACTTTGCTCAAGAGGGCTGTTGGTGGGAAGGCGTAAGGATCCAGATCCTCCCAGTGAAAAATGAGTGCATCCACTGCTACCACTAGTGGGTCTGGAACTGGTGATGCGAACTGAGGTAACCTGTTGTTGAACCTCGTGGCAACTAGGTCTATTTCTGGTCGGTGCCACCTGCTGCAGAGAGCTTGAAAAACCTCTTGAAGGAGGGACCATTCTGTTTGAATGGTCTGGCCTAGGCGAGATAGCTTGTCTGCCACCACATTTAGCCGGCCTGGGATATGTCGAGGTTTGAGAGTCACTCTGTGTATGGTACACCAGGTCAGAGTTCTCCACAGAAGGGCACAAAGTGGGCCCGACCTCATCCCTCCTTCCTTGTTTATGTATGACACTACTGTAGTGTTGTCGGTTGCTACCAGAACTATATTGCCGGTGCAAAGGCCTTGAAACTCTTTCAAGGCGAGGAAGACTGCCTTTAGCTCCAAGAAGTTTATGTGCAGTTTGCTTTCCGGTAAGGACCAAACCCCTCTTGCAGTGCGGTCGTTTAAGTGAGCGCCCCACCCTTGTTTTGATGCATCTGTAAAGATTTGCAGAGCATACTTTATAGGGTGTAACGGTTGACCTGTAAGAACGTTGTCTTCTCGTTGCCACCATTGTAGATGAGGGTGCAGTGATCTGGGGATTGGAATGACCTTTTCCAGGGATTCCGGTACTCTCCAATTGTTTTTGAGATGCCATTGTATGGGTCTCATGTGGAGTCGGCCTAGGTGAACTTGCTTCTCCGTGGCTGTTAACAGACCTATTAAGGACATGAATTGCCGGACCGAGCAAGCCGGCAGCAGAAGTAGAGACTGAATCTTTTTCTGAAGATTCTGCCAACGGTCTGGTGTCGGTCGGACCCGGCCAGCACTGAGGTCGAACTGGTAGCCTACAAAGTCGAAGACTTGTTTTGGTTCCAGTTCTGACTTCTCCAAGTTCACCATCCATCCTAGATCCTGGCATAACCTCACTAGCCTTTGGATATGTTGGAGACAAACAAGGTGGGACTTTGCCTTCACCAACCAGTCGTCTAGGTACTGGTGGGTTCTTATACCCTTGTGCATGGCCATCAGCTTTACTTCCTTTGCTACCACAGTGAACTCCATGGGTGCCGTGGACAGACCGAAGGGCAGAGCCTTGAATTGGTATGTCTGACCCTGTACATGAAATCTGAGATATTTCCTGGATTGTTCCTGTATCGGTATGTGGAAGTGGGCGTCTTTGAAATCTATCGAAGTAACCCACTCCCCTTGTTGGAGGGAAGTTCTGATGGTTTCGGGAGTTTCCATCTTGAAAGTGTCCGTTTTTAGAAAAGGGTTCAGTTTGCTCAGATCTAGTATAGGTCTCCACTTGTTGCTGGGTTTCGGAACTAAAAATAGTCAGTTGAAAAACCCCAGAGATGTCTGATTTAACCCTTTCGCTACTGAAGGAACATTATTCCACCGGACTGTAGCCATATGACGTCATATCACGTCAGAAACGCCAATGAAGTAAAATAATAACTCATAACCTTATGCACTTTATTTGCGGTATTTTTCGGCATATTTCATTAGGAATTGATGAAAGTCGAATGGAAAAATTCGTGGAATTCCCCAAATAAAAATAACCATGAGTAAACAATATGCAGGTATATGCGGTAAATACGGCAATATATACAGAAACCAGTAAAAATAGGTGAAATGGTGAATTTTTTTTAAAAATATAGCATAACTTTCATATAAAATACTTAAAAAATCAGTTTAATACTGATACACCAAAGAAAACGTATAACAGTACACTGAACGGAGAGAAGAAATATATATTATTGCCGTCGACAGACATGGACCCCTGTAATACACATTGATGTCGACATACATGGTAGCGAAAGGGTTAATACCCGCTCCACTGCGTTTTTGTCTATAAGCTGATGTAATGCCTCCAACAGGTAGCTGTTCCTGTGAGGATTGACATACCGGCTTATGACTGTGGGAGATCTTGAGAGTTTTGGCCGGGTCTGAAAGGGGAGGGGGTAACCCTCTCTCAAGATTTGAACTACTTTCGGACCGGCTCCCAGATCTAACCAAGTTTGCCAAAAGGTTTGGAGTCTGGCCCCTACAGGCAGCATTGGGGGCATTTACTACAGGTTGGACACAAGACAATTGAGTGACACAAGAAACACTGTTTACATATTTTAATTTGTAATTGCTTGATATCTGACAATCTGCTGTCCCGGGACTTAGCTCTCTCTTTTGGGAGTGCCCGGGAGCAGAAGGTACACTTTTTACAACATGAAAGATTGCCAAGTTTAAAGTCTTGTCCTTTGGTAATGTCTGGCTCCCGGCCAGCAGTCCTGCCTGTAAACTGTTTACAAAGTAATTGTCATTTAAAGGACTGTTGGCCCTTGGCTGGTCGCGAGGAGTAGTAAGAGGCCTTTCCCTTGTTCTTCTTACTTTGTCCTCTGTTGCCAATGTTTTTCCAAGCGGGACGGTCAGACTTCCTGTAGTCGGTACGCTTATCCTGTCTTTCGTAGGGATGAAAGCGACCCTTCTTCCCTGACTGGACCTGACCCTTACTCTCAAAATTGGCGATATCCTGTTCAGCTTGTTTCAAAACAGTGTCTGGGAATAACGTGGCAATATGCAGAGGTCCAGTGCGTAAGGCAGCAAAGGTATCAGGCTTGATTCCCATCTTAAGATGAGAAAGGTAAGAGTCACGCCTTGCAAGGGTCGTATTAGCCACTGTGACAAAGACGAAGTCTGTCAAGTGTTCAAGAGTCTTGGCCATGGACTGCGTGATGCTTGAGTTAAAGTTCAGTAAGAACTGCAGTTCATCAGCAGCATGTGAAACCCTCTCCGACGACTTTCCTTTACTTAACTCCGACTTCACCACTTTAAGTTGAGTTTGCATACTATCTTGCACCTTGTATAAACACCTATTGAAGGCGGCCGCTTGATTGCAAGTGATGGAAGCCTCGCGGGCTGATTTCTCCCAGCGTCTCAGGCTGTCTTGAGAGATCTGTCTGGAGGCTGGAGCAGTTGATGCAATGCCAGCAGCTTTGGCTATACGGCTGTACGTGCTATTGACCTTTGATGCGTCCGTACTCCAAGTATGCACAGTCGTAGGATCCTGATCACCAGAAGGTCGGTTCGGAACAAAGCTGTACCATTTGCCCTGAGATTTTTGGGGCGTACGAATTGGTCTTTTAACAGGCCACCGGCCTCAGAGCTACGCGACGGGTACCCCTCTGTAAGAGTGAGGTTGACTTTTCCCATCTTGCTACAGAGCCATTCGTCTGTCAGCATGGACACTGAAACATTCAGTGTAGGTTGTGTCTTGGGTCCCGCGAAGGGGTTGTCCTCTGACCTAGATGCCGTTGTATCCATCTCTGGGATGTGGTTCCACCCCATAAATTATCTGATGCCGCTCATGGTTTCCCTATAGTTCTGCTCTTCTGATAGGGTCAGATCTGGGTCGGCAGCAGAGTTCTCATGGTCCGGTTCGCACAACTCCCCTTCCTCGACAAAGAGGTCTACTGGGGGACGGTCAGAGGTGTCGGAATCAGTGTCCATTGAAGATATGCTCTGCCTCCTTGCGGGGGCTGATGATGACCTGCTTGGTACTTGTTGAGATATGGGTGAGTCAGTACTAGCCAGATCTGTAGGTTGGTCCGTGGACACCTTTCCTGTGGTCGATTTGCTGGTCGACTTGAAGACAGTCTGAGCATTACCAGGCAAATCTGTAGATGAGCCAGTCGGTCGGTGCAGGTTTGATGAACGGCTTGGAAGACACAACTGAACTATGAGGTGGTGAGTGTGTAGGTGCAACCTTCACAGTTGTAAAAGCCGGTTCTGGTTGATCTAAGGATTTTGCTAACAGTAAGGCCTCTAGTCTATTAAAGCGTTCGGACCATTTCTGGTCCAACTGTTCGATCCTGGAGTCTTGAGAGGACCTGTGTGGTTTGAGCGACTTAGATGGCTTGTCAGCTTTAGATTCCTTTGAAGTCTGAGGTTTAGGCTTGTCAACATTTTGCTTTTTCTTCTTATCAGAACTAGAACCAGGGGACTTTACAATCCCGTGGTCGTCCACTGCTCCCACTACCGTAACTGTAGACGGGTCTATGAGAGAGGAACTGGAGTCCTGCTTAGGGGTGTCAGAAACCTTTTTTGATTCACGCTTCTCTTTTTTGAGCCTATAAGAAGGCATGGACAACTGGATACGTTGTTCCTCAGTGAGAGAATTGCAAGCGTTACAGTCGAGATGGGAGATACAAGTGTCAGAACCTTTACCTTTTTCCCTGCACCTGGCGCAGAAACAATGGCTGTCGAAGCTAGCCATGATATGTCCACAGCTCCCGTGTTTCTGGCTTGGTGAAGACATAGTAACTGATGTAATAATATAAAAACTGGTCCAGAAAGGTCTATAAGCACCCCCCAACAAAATAGTATCATTAAAAAAACACACTCTGAATAAATGAAGTCCAAAAACTTTAAAATAAGATTACTGATAAAAACTCCGTGTACACAGCATGTGCGCCAAATGAAAAAGATGCTATGACGTCATGCTGTCTAGACAAGAAGGAAGTACGACACGCCATCTGGCGAGTGCACAGCATTGGACCGGCTTGGCCGGTGGAGACAGGATGTCTTTTTCTGACGTTTGGCGGGCCGGTCCGCGCCGACCGGATAAGCTATTGTCCATTGGATAGGATGTATTAACGCAATAAAATGATTAATTGGAGAATAGCTGTCAATGGAAAAAGCACAATTATGTAAAAGTGCATATGATAATCAGTTGCAGCAATCCATACATCTTTGTCATAAGAGAAACATGTTTAAAAGATGGCAGGTGAACACACTTTGGCAGAGCCAAAGTAAAGGTCATACCATGATGCACACCTATACCACCCTAACTAATATCCCTACCAAGTGTCAACCTTCTACACCTTACACAATCTATGTAATAGCCAGGACAAGATTTTAAAAGTCATGGTCACTACGACAACGTAAGAGGTCAAAGCAAAATCACACCATGATGTTGCACACATACAACCCCTAAGCAATGTCCCTTCCAAGTATTAAGTTCCTACACTCTACGGTTTCAGAGCTATTGCACAGACAAAATTTTAAAGGTCCAAACTGCAAGATCAAAGGTCAAATCAAGGTCACACCATGACGTTTGACACCTACAACCCCCAACCAATGTCCCTACCAGGTATCAACTTCCTACACCTTATGGTTTACGAGATATAGCCTGGACAAGATTTTACAGGTAAAGGTCACTACGACAAGGTCAAAGGTCAAATCAAGGTCACACCATGACATTGCACACCTACACCCCCCCCAACCAATGTCCCTACCAAATATAAACTTCCTACACTTTCCAAGATATAGCCCGGATAAGATTTTCAAACTAAAGGTCACTCTGGCAAGGCAAAGATGAAATCAAGGTCATACCATGATATTGCACACCTACACCCCTATCCAATGCCCTTACGATGTAAACTTCCTACACCTTACTATTTCTGATATACGGTCTGGACAAACTTTTTCCCACCACCCACCCGCCCGCCCGCCTGTACAACATGGGTGAAACAATACCCTGACAGCCCTTAAGGGCTGTGGGTAAAAATGGCACACTGAGTCACCAATCAACATAGATGAAATCAAAAACTTCAATTTTCTTTATTTTTTGAAAGATTCATAGGACATTTTTTGTAAATATGTTTGTCGTTAGAATTACAAAGGTGTATTACAGTATACATACCTGAATTCACCAGAAGAGCCAATTGTATTATATTTAAATTAGATATATTTCTACAAAAGACTGACTATAACATCAATATACAGTGGACTTGTATTGCTACAAGAGCCATCATCATAAACTGTTGTATTTTCAAAGATAGCCATAGGACGTTCTCTCTGCACAGAGTCAATTGTAGCATCATGCAAAATTCTTTCTCCAGATGTTGAATGGAACTGTAGAGTAAGAAATATCAAGTTTATCAGTGTGTGAAATTGACTGATGAGGAGACCCCATTCTATTCCCTTGGCCTGTGGAAATTCTTTACACATTTTGGATTGTTGTGACTGGATTAGGCCACTGACTTATTGTGTTTAACAGATTAGTTAACAATCCAATTCACCTTAGCATATAAATTTCACTACTAGCCTTTACTCTACTAGACTTTTGGGAAATTCTTTATCAATCGGTGATGTTTGTGACTACACGGAACCTCTGGACTCAACTGATACAAAAACGGGGCTCGGTGGTGTAGCGGTTAGAGTGCTTGCCATCAGCCTCTGAGGTGGCTGGTTCAAATCTTTGTCGGGGCACCTCATGTCTGAAAGTTTGTAGATACTCGCTGATGCGGGGGTGGTTTACAGTGCAGAATCTTGACCAACTAGTATGCATTGGTTCCTCCACCCGTAAACTACCTGTTGCAATATGACCGAGCTGTTAAACGCGAGTTAAAACAACAAATAAACCTAAATCTAATATTGATGCAACATTGGTACAAATTTAAATTATTTTATCTTACTTTTACCAATGTTCACACACGAAAATGCAAAAAGATAAAAATACATTAAAATCATGATTGCACAATAATACTCAACAATTACAAAGGAATAAAAGTTTTATTGCATGTCACAAGCTTGGTCATAAAAATATGCAAGTACAGGAACCAATGGAAAATTAAATCATAACAGAATTACAATTTTTGACTAATGTATTTCAACATTAATCCCCTCAAACTGTTTAAACTTGTGCATTGTATATCCTACAGCATATGAAGAGTATATCATGTTAGTGCATAACTGTCACAGAAATACCCCGACGAGACTTTTGCTTTCCTTCTGTACTGCATTTAGCAGCCAAATGAACATACTGGGAATACTGTCCTGCAAGTTATTGATGACATCAGCCTCCAATTTACTGTGCTGTACAAAAGCATGTCAATTATGCCTGAATTTGAGAAAATGTCATTAGTTTTACGAAAACTTAGGTATTCAGATATTTCAGTATGCCTTAAAACAAAAGGTGTCAGGACTCTAAGAGTGATTTGTTTGTCTTTCCCAGCACTGTTTTTTCCATTGAATATGAATGACAATTAGTCCCTCTGTAATCCCTTGTGAAATAAATCTTTGTATTAGGTTCAAGTTATCTCTTTAAAAACTAACATGAAATCACCTTTTTTTTGTTCAGTGTAGGTTCGAATAATACCTAAAATATAAATTTGAAGTTCGAGCTATAACATGAATCTGTACTGTAAATTGTTAGGGCTTCAAACTTGCTCAGAATTACAGTAAAATTTGAATAATACAGAATCGAGTTACACAGAGTTTTATTGTAATTGTAACAAATTTTATTGTAATTTAACTTTTTACAAGTTAAATACTTACCTTATCCTCACAAGTGCTTGTTTGGTTTTGTGGAGCAAAAACGTATCGACCGACAAGAATTTTTTAAGGAATATTCTTGTCACAAGAGGTGACCCCTTTGTCTGCGCATGTTCGCGCTTGCGCAGTAGTCGTTGTCGACAGACGATTGTCGAGAGCTCTTCATTGTATTTTTGGTCCCCAGAAAACAAATTATGCGGGGAGGTAGGGTGGGTTTATCCTTGTGAGGATAAGGTAAGTATTTAACTTGTAAAAAGTTAAATTACAATAAAATTTGTTACATTTTATTGCGTAAAATAGCCTTACCTTATCCTCACAAGTGCTTGAATACAACCATAACAGGTGGAGGGTATTTGTTTTGGCCACACTGTTAGATGATTGTCAGACAAGGGGTCACCAAATAAAGCACTTGATAAGAGGATAAGATAAGCTTCCATTCGCCACATCTTAGGTTATATATATTACTTCTTCATCACAGATAAGTAATTTGCTAACCTCAACAAGAGATCCATGATGTGGTCGTCATTGTTGCTGCTGTTGCTGTTGTAGACAATTTTACAACAAATCATATAGCAGTATTAACCATCACCCGGTATTGGCCGGAGATGTCTGCATGACTCCCGAAACAAGATGTCATCATCTGACAATGAGAATATCTCCAAGCAGGCAAACTGAACTGCATGAACTGCAGATATGGGGCCATATGTAAGTCAAGAAAGACATATGTCAGTGACGCAACACTTGTATAACTGGAGAGAACATAAATATGTGAGTCATATGAATAAGATGTATAAGTACATAAAAAAATTGACTACATGCTGAGGTGAATCCACAAGACCCAATTTGTTCATGGACTGGTCATGGGATTGCCAAGCTACATCTTCGAGTAGAATGTAGTAAAGACTTGTGGGTCTTTCAATAACAAGAGTTTGATATCTGCTGAGGTAAGACCCCACTCTTGAAAACTAAAGAGGCAGCCATGGATGTAATATGTGTCTCAATGTATAGATTCTGAGAATCAGAATCAAAGGACTGGCAATGTAATCATGCATCCAGATTGATCCAGGAAGAGATAGCAGAACTCAAGATATCTCCATCAAGCCTTCCTTAAAAGATATGAGCAAGAGATTCTTCCCCTCCTTGAAGTACTTGTACTGTCCTGATAGTAACTAAGTACTGTAAGAGAGCAGAGTGTCACAACATCAGTCCAACATTAGCTCAAGAAGGGTTTGTGAGCTGGAATGACCACTGGTTTGAGCCATCTGGGCCATCAGAAGCCAACTGATTCTTGCTAAAAGGCAGGAGAAGGAGACTTTCCCTTTTCTCCAAGCAGTAGTCCTGTCCAAGAAGGATCTAAGTGCTGTAAGAGGACAACGAATCATGTGTCCAGGCAATTTGAGTTCAGGAATGATCTAGAGCTGAAGTGACCACTGGAGGCAATCTAGACCAACCGAGGCTAATTGGTCCTTGTTGAAAAGGCAGGTAGGAGGGAGAACTGTAAACTCCTTCCTATGAGGCTTGTGTCTGAAGGAGCCAAAGTCCCAGAATACACTTCCAATGGCATTGCAACAGTCTTGCAAGTCAAACTTTTTTAGACTGACCTCCTTTGAAAGGTTAACAAGAAGCCTTTTGTGAAAACCAACAGAAGCAAAGGCAAATCCCTTGATGCTGTACCTCTGTTAGCAGTGGGCTTCTCTCTATAACACTTGCAATAGGCCTATAAAGATGCAGGCTTTGGTTCAACTCCTGCACAAAAAATGTAAATGATCAGCTATGGCTGCTGCTAAGCCAACAATAGTGACAGGTTTCAGATTTTTTGCAAGTAAATGGATCAAAAAATCTGGTATATTTGAGACCGTAGGCTCTGAGATGGCCACCTTATTCTGTGGGTACCAGAGCTCAAAATGGCCCATCATGACTCATACATTCCAAGATGAGGGTCCTTGAGATGCCCTAAATCTCTCTATCCCTAGCCCAGAGAATGATATAAGAGATTCTGAGTGGTGTAAAGGTACCAAGCATGAAGGTGCCAATGCAACAGATTCAGATGGTATTTCTGATTGAATGGCTGTTTTTGAGACCAGTGAAGTAGCTGTAATGGAGGTATGGTTGAATGAGTCACCAGACACCAAAGCCAATGTATCATGGGCCACCAAGGGGCCACTACAATCATTTTGCACCTGGTGTTCACTTGTTCAATGACTTTTAGGAATAAGTGGTATAGGACAAAAGGCCTAGCAGTCCAGAACCTCCAACAAGATGTTTAATTCATCTATGTTCAGAGAATTTGCATCCGGGACTAGCAACATAAAATGGAAGTTTGTGACTCATATTGGTGGCAAACATCTCTACCATTGGTATTTGACAAACTATGTAAATCAAATAGAATATTAAAGATGAAGCCTCTCCTATCTGAAATATTTCGTTCTTTGTGGAGAGGCTGTCATGACATCTAGGCAACCCTGAATATATCTGGCTCATATGAGAATATTTCAAGGATTGCAGTAGGCCAAGATGCAGCATACCTGCATAAAACACCTATTGTTGATTTGTGCCAAACTTGCACGTTGTCTAGAACCATAAAGGGAGTAAGAACCATTCTGTACCGATTACTTTTGTCCCTTCTGTAGAGATCATTGAGTATGACATTTAAGTAACCCCAGAATATTTCTGTCTCTTATGAGTATATTTCAAGGATTGCAGTAGGCCAGGATGCACCAAACCTTTATCCCTTCTGGAGATGATGTTGAGTATGACCTTTAAGCAACCAAGAATATGTCTGTCTGTTATGAGTATATTTCAAGAATTGCAGTAGGCCAAGCTGCGCCAAACTAGGAGGTATACGCTCCCCCCCCCCCCCCGTTTGTTCAGATAACCGAACACAGTGGTGTTGTCTGATGCTATCAGAATTCTTTTGTGTGGAATTTGTCTTGAAGGCTTTTAAGGGCTGAACACACTGCCTTCAGCTGTATGACATTGAAATGTAATATATACATTTTTAACTGTCCAAAGCCACTAACTGTGATGCTTATAGATGGGATCATCAACCCTGGTTTAATGCATCTACGAAAATAAGGGAATTGTGCACCCGTGTATAGAAAAGGCATCCTATTTCCCATTTTTTTTTTTTTTTTTTTTTTTTTTTTTTTTTTTTTTTGGCATTTTCCACCAGTGAATATGCTTTTTCAGAAGGATTAGAAACAGGAATTCTCACAACTAGTGACTGGAGATATTGCCAGTTTTTTCTAGATACCACTGAAAGGCACACATACATAACTGACCCATTGGTATAGCCTTTTCCAAAGATGCTAGTATCCCTACCTGGGATATAAGCAACCTTGGGGTTAACTGTGATGAGATCGCCATGACTTGAATAGATTCTCAGGTATTTAATTTTTTCGAGGTAGAAAGACATTTCCTGGTACCAAAATGTAGTGGTAACCCAGGAAATCGATATCACGAAGCCCAGTTGATGCATAATTGGATGAGTTCTTTGGTTTGAACCCAATACTGGTGTCTTTTACGTACACTAAACAACCAGTAGTCTAGGTATAAGGTGAAAGAAATCTCCTGGTACCAAAACGCAGTGGTAACCTAGGAAATCGATATTACGAAGCCAGTTGTTGAATAATTGGATGAGTTCTTTGATTTGAACCCAATACTGGTGTCTTCTACATACACTTAACAACCAGTGGTCCAGGTATATGGTGAACTCCTATTCCGTGAGACTGAAGAATGAGATTTGCCTCTTTATTACGCGCATGATACTGTAGAGGGGTCGCTAACCCGAATTTCATAATGCTTTAAACTGATAGGTTTGACCGTGTACATTAAACTGAAGTAGATGTTGAGAGACCTGTGAATCGGTACATAGAAGAACGCATCTTTTGTAACCGAATTTCTAATAATTTCTGCTGTCTCCAGTTTAAATGATGCGGCAAGCAGGTATTTATTGACATAGTAAACGAACTTCACTCGTGGGCAGTGACCGTTGAAGTTGTATTTATAAATCAATTCAGGACACTGAGATGTATCAGAGGTCGTCATTAGCCGAGTTTCTATACAAGAAATAAACTGCCATAGAAACCTGGAGTTCTGCAATTCTTGACTGGATAACTTGCAGTCTTTTGAAGCATTTCCAGCAATATTTCAGCGGTATTTACTGTAGCCATGTTTTCCTGTCTGACGTCATCGCTTTGCATTGTGGGTAGTACAGGCATTGGCGAATTCGATTGGAGAGTAACTCGACAATCCCAACTGAAGATTCGCACCACTCTGGGATGGCAATGAAAAAATATCCCATCACTGCCAGTAACACTGCAAGAAGAGCCTCCATGGTGACTTGCATTAATGTAGCCACGTTCTTCTGTATCCCTCTGACCTGGTAAACTAGGCAGAGTGGTACGACGATCTTTTGTGGTTAGTAGGGGAAATTACTGGACATAGCTCCTGTCCTGAATATACTGTGCAAAATACACTGTAAAAGTTGGAAGCAAGGACTTCAACATATAAAATAATATAACATAAAATCTCATCTAGCCAGTTTGATCTTCGTTGAGTTTGCAGAAGAATTCTTCAACAGGGCTGAACAGACAAGCAGTACACATACTGCCCGAAAGATGTCTGTTGGATCTTCATCCAAATTTACAGCAAAGGAAGGTAATCTGTCCATATTTTCATGTCTTGATAAGCAGGAAGTTCACTGTACCTGCTGGGAAAATAAATAATAACTGCAAGGATCCGTGGATACGCTTCTGTAGTCGTTCTTTTGGAGGGAGACCTATTACTGTAACAGAGTGGCGCTCCACTCCCAGTAAAGAATCTACGACCTCCGTTGTAAAGATAACTAAATTCTTTCTTCTTTGTTTCCCACTGGAAACTTCACAGCAAACTCTTCTTGCAACCCTTTCCTCGACAAGCAGGTAGTTCCAGTCGAATAGAAGGTGAGTGCAGCCGTACAACGTCTTCCGCTGAAGACTTCACAGCAAGATCTCTTGTATAAAACATCTTTATTGTGACCTTTTTCAGGACAAGGGAGGTAGAATTAGTGGTAGTACCAGTCCAGTAATGGACAACTACAGCTAGGTGCACGCTTGCACGCTTCAAAACTTCATAGATCTTCGTCTGTAAATGGACGATAATAAAAGAAAATACGTGTTGCTCCCATATCGACCAAAAATATAATGAAGAGCTCTCGACAATCGTCTGTCGACAACGACTACTGCGCAAGCGCGGACATGCGCAGACAAAGGGGTCACCTCTTGTGACAAGAATATTCCTTAAAAAATTCTTGTCGGTCGATACGTTTTTGCTCCACAAAACCAAACAAGCACTTGTGAGGATAAGGTAAGGCTATTTTACGCAATAAAAATACATTTTACCAACAAGACAGTAACATTTTCTGATGTTAAGGTAGTTACATTGGTTCCACTACTACTGGTTTAATATACAGAATATATCGCTCTGTTTGGAGAGTAATTCTAGAAAGTGACTGGCAAAGCAATATCTATCAATAAAGACTCAGTACCAATGTATGAATATGTCAGAAATGAAAGTCCAAGAGACTCATCTTAGATGAAGAATTGCGATTGGCCTTATAACACAATAATGACGTTAGTTGTGGAGACCAATTTTATTTTAAGGCAAATTGTCAGCCATTTTCCAATGTTCTTGAAATTTTTTTGTACCCATTAAATGGTTTGACCTATTTTTCCTCTCATTTATTAGTTTGACAAGAACATTTACAAATTTTGCCCCTGTGGCTTTTGCATTCTATGCACATTTCTCGTCTTTATAATTTTTGCCCAACACTGTTTAAGTAAAACTCACAGTATTTTGGATAGGGATGGGTCGGTACCAAAAATGTGTACATTGGGAGGTCACCAGTGCAAAACCGTACCGATTCCGGGATTCCGCGTTTTAGTACACCCCAACCAAACATGGACGTTTCCTCTGCACTATCGCAATGAAAGTGCCTTAATGCAAACAATACAAGGTAACAGCTTATAATTTCTACATATTTCTTGTTTGTTCCCAATATTTTAAGTTTTCCTTCAATTTTATGAGTTGACAAGCGAGATTAATGTTATAAAGTGTCGTAACCAAAACATGGCAGTTCTGCTCAACATAATTGCTAGTACTGTGTAAAGTCTGCAAATGCAGGGAAATTGGGGATAAAAGCTTATAATTTCTTCAGATTTTGGGTATATTTACAATATTGTAACTCTTCCCTCCATTATATGTGTTCACAAGCGAAGTGGCGGTTGTAAAATCTCATCACGGTATTTCAGTAAAATGCTCTCGATACCGAGATACCGGGCCTACCGACCCATCCCTAATTTTGGAGGTCGCCCTTTACAGTCTCATGCATGAGGACATGATGGAAAATGAGGCATACTTGGTAGTTTAAACCGTAAAATCCTTCTCCCTTGATGGAGGGTGTTTAAAAATTGGGTACATTGTGTATTGGTATTCGCGATATTTATTGCTTTGGAACAGAGTGCTGATATCGATTACTAAACACGTATATCAACATCGCCATTTTATGTAAAACTGTTAACGTACACTGCAAATATCTGAAATAATGCCTAAATTTTAGGAAATTGTACACTTTCATCGCGTATTTTTGTAGTTTTCAATGCGTTTTTGATAAAAACTGCTGTATTTTGTTTTAGTATATTTCACTTCCTGTAAGTGGTTGGGGATCTGTTAAAACAAAAACGTTAACGGTATCCCAGATTTGGTCTATATGGTAGATAATATTATCCCCCAATATCGGCCGATACTGAAATATTTTTACATTCAATATCGATATCCACACAGCCAATCGATTTACCCACTAGTGGGTCACACCTTACTCTAAGGCTGTGATGAGTAGTCCTGTACATGTTAAAGAAATAGCATTATGAACTAGATTGGGCCAACTCGGCGCCAACATATCCCCAGACAGGTCATCACTCACGCCACAGGTTTTGATCGGGAATTTTTTATTTAATCCATTTGTTGTATGCCATAAATATTGGGAAAAAGTTATATGAACTTCAGCACATCAATCTACTAAGTTTATATCTTCCCAAGGAAGATGGTGTATCCCCAGAAGTCGAATACATAACTCAACAGATCATATTTTCAATCTTCCTGCAATGATAACTCTGAACCTATTTTCAAAGTATTTAAATGATTGATGATTGAATATCCATTCTAAATTAATAATCTCAAAAGAGCATATCTGTTTCTATATTTGTTGACAAATAAAATATTATTTTTAACTCAACTCATCATACTTTTCAATCTTCCTGCAAAGGGTAACTCTGAACCTATTTTCAAAGTATTTAAATGATTGATGATTGAATGTCCATTCTAAATTCATAATTCCAAAAGCGTATCTCTGTTTCTATATTTGTTCACAAATAAAATATTATTTAAAAATCATATATTATTTATATTATTATTTTATTATATTATTTTTAGAATTTGCATTGTTTTTCAGTTATTCATTTCCTCAATTCCTATATATGTGGTCCATATATATGCCACCTAAATATGTGACACAATCTCAGTTCTGACTCCCTTTGTCTTAGATAATTAGATAATGAAGCAAACACCACCTCCCACCCCCACCCCACCTCTCTCCCCTTCTCCACACCTCTCTTACTATTACAGAAGATCTGTATACCTTTGTTTATTTAGTGTCACTCGATAGCTGGAGGTCCCAGAGGTGGGTGGGGGATGGGGGGGGCAGGACTACAAAGAGATGGAGTGCTGCAGCACAAATGGTAAACAAACACTTATAATATAAAAGGGGTAATCAAATACAAAAAGCTCAGTTAATCTTATCACTAAAATAAAATCAAATATATAAATAAGGAATGTCTATTAAAGGCCTAAATTTTGGAGTACATACAAGAAAAACATATTGATATATTCTCAGATGATATTTCACTTCGATGAGAGACATAGTTTGAAAGCTACAGTGCTTGAAGATGGCAAAAAGTCCATAAATTGGGTCTCTGTGGGCAATTTTGAGATCTTAAGTCGGCCTAACAGGTAAACCTACAGCCTTTAAATTTTTCACAGACAAGGACTACATATAAGAGTTACATCTAGTGCAGTTTGAGACTGATCAGAATTACCACTTCCAAATTATAGGGCAAAATAAGTTAAAAATATAGCAAAAAAGTCCTAAGTGGGGTCTTTATGGGCCTCAAAGACAATTTTCTCCTCAACTTAAAGTCTTGATTTTCGGCACATGTACTAAGAATATATTAATGTGTTCTCAGGTAAAATTTGAGGCAGATAAGCCTCATAGTTTGTGACCTAGAGGGCTCTAAGTGGCCAAAAGTGCAATTTCTGACCTTAAGGTGGCCATAAGTTCTTTATTATTGGGAGTTTAGGGTCACCTTAAAATAGGGATCTTCCTTTGGGCATCCTTAACATGTGTACCAAGTTTGAAAAAAAAATATTAATCCGTTTTTGAGTTATTGCGTACACAAGGAAATTTCTGCGGCGGCGGCGGGGCGACGGACCTGAATCCAATATATCCCCGACTTTCGTCTGGGGATATAATTATATGGAGGACAAATCAGTATAAGAGTATATAACTGTATATAACTCCTTCTTGATAGTCACAGTTTTGCAAATAGTCTTACACAATTCACCCCAAGTGAGCCATTTTCTGTAATTTGAAACAGATATTTGTGCAAAATCTGGGTACTCTGGGCAGAATTTATCATATTCAAGATTTTAAACTACGGTGGTGAAGCCTGAATCATTTATTCTCTAGAATCATGATAAAATTCTGTGTGTATTTTTGGAAGGTGTTATTCCAATTCTAAAGGACAAAATGTTTCAAAAATTATTGATGTTATTATGAAAATCATTCTTACATAATAAAAAGCAGGTTGTTTCATTTATTACACTTTTCAGGGGTTATCAGAACAAATAACATGTATACAGGGTTTAATACAGGTATTAACAGAGTTTTGGCGTATGAAGTACTACTTTTATCACAATCCAAACACCACAGTCATTTCTTTTGAGCAAAGTACTTGTACAAAATTTCTGTCAATTCAGGCAAACTGGCATCAGTGCGGACAGCATGTGAATCAAACATGGTTTTACTTGCTCTGAATCCTTCTGCATGGAGTTTGGACAGAAGCCTGGGTACCCTGTGAAAAACACAGAAAGAAAATTATAAAGTATTATTTACTATGAAATAACAGTACTTACAGAGTGCAAACCATTTCCAAGGTTCAAGAACTCAGCCATCTTGCAATCAATAAACTGCCAAATGATCACTTCAAAATACCCCCCAGTTGTAGACCAACAGTATATGCTACTTTAACTTTTTTCCGGGCTTTAAATTTGGGTTATATATATCCTTTTAAACAGCTACTCTGATATTAGGAGAAGGACACAGTGGTTTCCATTAGTTACCATAAGCTAGATTCTGGCCAATGAACACAGAAGTAAGAGTACAATGACAAAATGTCAAGCTTCACCATCAACATACAAAATCGCAAGTCCCGGAAACTAGGGATAGGTCGGTTGGCCCGGTATCCTGATATCAAGATCATTTTACTGAAATACTGTTATGAGATTTTACAACCGCCACTTCGCTTGCCAACACATATAACGGACGGAAAAGTTAAAATATTAGATACATACCCAAAATCTGAAGAAATTATAAGGTTTTATCCCCAAATGTCATGCATTTATACAGTACAAGCGATTACGTTGAGCAGAAGTGCCATATTTCAGTTCCGAAAATTTATAACCTCAATCTCGCTTGTCAGCCCATACTACTGAAGAAAAACTTAACATATTGGGAATAACAAGAAATCTAAAGAAATTATAAGCTTGTATCTCATATTTTGTGCTGTTTGGGACTTTTATTGCAATGTTGTGAAGAGGGAAACATCCATGTTTGTTTGGGGTGTACTAAAATGCCTTTTGCATGGGCAACCTCCCGATATACATGTTTTTCATTCCGACCCATCCCTACCGGAAATCAGGTTTTTGACTTTCAGAACAGGTGTGACCACTGTACGTTGCTAAAGGAGAAATTTAACTGAACAACACTTACTTTGGTACATCTACCTTCTTAACTCCTCGTAAGTGCAGGTTGTAATAGAAGGTAGGCATCTCGTTTGTTGCATAGAGTCGCACCTTTTTCCGCATTTTTTTTGCTGTGTTTTCCTCTCTGTTATCACTCACCCCAAGTTGTCTCTTCTCAACTACTACTGACCCTGACGCCAAATTGTCTGACACCTTTAATCCTCCATTACTTGTACTCTTCACATCATGATTGTTTTTTTCAGCAATCTCTGACAATGCTTTAGATCTTGTCAATTCCTCACTTTTTTCTATATTTGATAAATTTGTAGTTAAAACACAATCCTTTTCCTCTAGTAAATGTTTGCTTTTGCCTTTACTTTGAACACAGTCTTTGTTTTCATGGTCTCTCAGTTGCTGGCTTTGACAGGCCAAGTCAGTGGCTAGTTTTGCATTTGTGTTTACTGGTTTAACTGTGGACATCTCTTCTTCCATATAATCTGGACATCTGGATTCCACCTGCATGGTCTGCAACAAGGACCTGGTAAAAAGGTTAATGATAATAAAACTGAAACTTGAACCAAAATGCATTTCTATACATTTTCCAGGAGTACTTTATGTGGATAACATTGAAGGGCTCTAACATTCTCTGAATGTGATTTAACGGTACAATTATGCTAGTCTGAGGAAAACACTAAAACACCCAATAAATTGAAAATGCTGAACATTGTTTTTATAACAAAAATGAACTACCTCCGATCATAAATTATTTATCCTTTATTTCAGGCTATTTTGAGATTTAATCGTTGATAAAGCCAGTGCATGGAATAAGGTCACAACATAATAATGGAAAAAGTTTTGTTCAGTTATTTAGATATTCTAACATTTGTTTAAGCTGCTTAAGCTTTCAAAATGTTAAGTTGTCAATACACAGTAAAACTTATTTTAGAGGAACTCTGTTGAATTGAATTTTTATTTAAATACAAATAAACATAAGGGCTTCATCTCAGGAAATTCTCATCACTTTGTTCAAACAGAAGTACAAAGTCTCTCAATATGTTACTCGGTAAAGTAAATGGCTATTATAACATGACACAGGTGTGTCAGTGAATCTGATTGGCTAATTGAGGAAAGAATTCATGGGTAAAATCTATATTTATGACTGTCTTGAAAAAACCACTGTAAAGTGAAATGAATGAAACAACCTGTTTTTTTTTGGTGGTAAAAATGTGTTTAATAATAATATTTAAAAATATTGCTATGTCACAATATAAATAAGCTACTACAATCTCAGTGTTAGAAGAGATTTTACAACAAATAGCTCATGAGAATCACTCTGGCATTTGGCTGTTCTGAAAATAACCCTCTGCAAGGAAAAATGGGTAAAAAAGCTTAGTTTCACTGTAAGATTTTGAATAATTAATTAGGTTAAAGTTAGTCATGCTAGAAAAGGAATAATCCCCTCCAAATCATGGTACACGTGGAATTTTACCATGGTTTGAGACAATAAACCACTCAGGCTTAACCTTGATGGTTGATAACCTCAAGCCATGGTAAAATTCTGTGTATACCATGGTTTGTTGGGATTATTCCTGTATCAATAGACAGACAATTTGACTCATATAATGATATGGTGGTTTATAACACTTGTAGATTAATGATGAACTATGCCAATCTGAATTATATCAACAAATGGTCACCATTTTATAGTAATTAGCTTTGGATACAAAAGAGTTTAATTCTCACTGACAGTGTCAAATATGGTCAGTTTTACGGGGATGGGGACCTTGCTTTTACTTAAATAAACAAATAAACAAAAAAACCTGGCTCTGTCACTGAGTTTGTATTCTTCTGCTTTTTCAGACATCAACTTTAGAAAGTCTGTGCTGAAGATCTCTCCCAGCCTGAATACAGAGAAAACCACTTGTGTGAACTCTCAACATTGGTAAAAAATGAAAGACAAGTTTTGTGCAAAAAGCAACATTTAAACAAATTTATGTTCAAATTGTTCTATTTTTTTTGAAAAACCATAGTTTAGAATAGTAAACAAATAGTAATAAAATAGCATCAGAGATGCCCGTACCCCACAGTCTGGGGAAATGTTTTTCAACAACATGAGATATAGAAGTAGTGAAACAGTACACAGATTGGGATACTTTCAGAGCACTGCATGTAAAGACTAAGTATTAAAACAAGACAATTCAGTAAACTAAAAGTTATGAAGCTATAAAATTTCTTAACTGGAGAATAGCTGTCAATGAAAATATCACAATTATGTATGGTCGAATTATGGTTTGAATGTTTTGAATATTACCCATACATACAGATGTGGCAATACATACTTAATGTGGAGTTGGGGCCAAAACCTGTGACTCACTTGATGCAATACCATCTGTTAAAATGGGAAGTTGCAAAAGTAAAACCCTTAATGAATTCTAATATGACTTTAACAGTGCTTAATCTACATCAAAAGACACGCAAAGGTGCAACAACCAAGATTCAAGTAAAAAGATATGAGAGATATAAGAGAGATAAATAGTATCACATATCCTTGTAGAGAGATAAAATAGCATCAGATATGCAAGATCAAAGGTCAAATCCAGGTCACACCATGATGTTGTACACCTATAACCCCCGACCAATGTTGCTACCAAATATCAACTTCCTACACATTATGGTTTCCGAAATAGAGCCGGGACAAGGCATTATAGGTCAAGGTCAATACGGCAAGGTGAAAGGTCAAATCAAGGTCAAACCATGACGTTTTTCATCTACATACCCCAGCCAATGTCCCTACCAAGTATCAACTTCCTACACCTTATGGTTTCCAAGATATAGCCCGGAGAAGATTTTGTGGGTCAAGGTCACTACGGCAAAGGTCAAATCAAGGTCACGCCACAACGTTGCACACCTACATCCCCTAACCAATGCTCCTACCAAGTATCAACTTCCTACACCTTACAGTTTCCGAGATATAGCCTGGACAAGGTTTAATAGGTCAAGGTCACTACGGCAAGGTCAAAGGTCAAATCAAGGTCACGCCATGACATTGCACACCTACAACCCCTAACCAATGTCCCTACCAAGTATCAACTTCCTACACCATACGATTTCCGTAAAGGTCAAATCAAGGTCACACCATGACGTTTTTCATCTACACACCCTAGCCAATGTCCCTACCAAGTATCAACTTCCTACACCTTATGGTTTCCGAGATATAGCCTGGACAAGATTTTATAGGTCAAGGTCACTATGACAAGGTCAAAGGTCAAATCAAGGTCACACCATGACATTGCACACTTACAACCCCTAACTAATGTCCCTACCAAGTATCAACTTCCTACACCTTACGGTTTCCGAGATATCGCCCGGACAAGATTTTATAGGTCAAGGTCACTACGGCAAGGTCAAAGGTCAAATCAAAGTCACGCCATGACACTACACACCTACAACCCCTAACCAATGTCCCTACCAAGTATCAACTTCCTACACCTTACGGTTTCCGAGATATAGCCCGGACAAGATTTTATAGGTCAAGGTCGCTACGGCAAGGTCAAAGGTCAAATCAAGGTCAGACCATGACATTGCACACCTACACCCCCTAATCAATGTCCCTACCATGTAACAACTTCCTGCACCTTATGGTTTCTGAGATATAGCCCGGACAAGATTTTATAGGTCCAAGTCACTACGGCAAGGTCAAAGGTCAAATCAAGGTCACACCACGACATTGCACACTTACAACCCCTAACTAATGTCCCTACCAAGTATTAACTTCCTACACCTTACGGTTTCTGAGATACAGGCCGGACAAACTTTTTCCCACTGCCTGCCCATCTGGACACCATGGGTGAAAACAATACCCCGACAGTAAAAAACAGCCTGTTATAGCAGTTGGGAACACAAAGCAATGGGTATAATTGAAACAGTATCATGTGACTATCTGGAAATATCCTAAAATTTGAGAAAATATGTGTTGGCATTTGGTAAGTAAGAGCGCCCACATCAAAATACACAAAAATAAAAAAAGTATCGGCATGGTACAGTGGCCAAACTTTTCACAAAACTTAACTAGCTCATAAAATGGTGCAAAAATTTTTGAAGTGGTTTGTAGTGTTACAAAAAAATGTAGGGAAGTCAATCAATCAATGATGGTTAGAACAGTATTATATATTGGAATTATATTTTAAAGGATGAATGTTGCATAAGGTCTGAGACCATCAAATACTTATACACTGTCACATAAAATAAGTTAAAATCAAACTACAGCCATGTTTTCTGTGTTGTTTATGCATTCACATAAAAGCGGAAGTACCATATACCTCTTATATTGTCCACTTCCTGTCTCATATAAACGTACCAGAAAAGTTGCAGGAAAACAGCAAATTTAATCAATTTCACAGATTATGGGCATATATTTTCATTTTATTTCACATATTTAATGTTGTCATTGACTTTTAGAATATGAAGCATAAGATTTTTGGCATTTTTATAAATTCAACAGTGATTTGGTACCAGCATGAATAGTACTTGATGATTAGCTGACATATCTGGAGTTGCGATGACCCTACAACAAAGTGTATGCCCACCATTGCTGTTACTGTAGTTCATAAACCCATAAAGACTTGGGTTAATGAAAATGTGTATCACAATCGTGAACATTATATTTTATAGAAGACTTGAACACTTGATTTTACAATAGCAAACACTGTATTACACAGTAGTAAACACTGAAACTTATAGAAGGATGCAATATTTTACTGCGTCAAACACTTCAGTTTACCCTAGTAAAACACTATTTATCATAGAAATAACCTTACCACATGGGCCCTAAAACAACAGCAGTTTTCCCAGGCTTTTCGCTGTTACACTTGCAAGGCAGATACTGGTATGGATTGTCTGTAAGTAAAAATTCCATTAGCATCATGTAGAAACCAGTTCACTTGATTAGGTAAAGATTAACATAAACTTAGTATTAATTCTTAATACTACTATTAATAGTACAAACACATAGCCACCAGTTTGTGTACCCACAAAATGACTTGAATCGGGGCATTAATTTGAAATTAAGTAAATAATGCCTCAAATAGTACTCCACCTGCTTTGAACTAATTTCAATTTCATCCAGGTATTTTTTTAAGTCTTGAAAATATACGAATATTTCCACTTCAGTCTATAACAGTTTTTTTAAAATAAATTTTGCAAAAAGTGTTATAAAATTAAAACAAGAAAACAGAAAATTTCAAAACAATAAAGTTGTAATATAATTATATTTTAGTTAGTGAATGTGGATAGATAATCAAATTGTCATGTCTCAATTTAACTGGGAGTTAGAATGTTTATTAATATGGGCCATAGAGATTCAAGATTATATTCCATTTACTATTTCAGCATTATTTACTATTTATGAGAACAATGTTTCTAATGTCCTCAAGAATGAATACTTTAGGAATTACTGAAGTTCAAGTATGAGTACTTATTGAAAATGTTATTAAAAGTGGAAAAACATAAGTTTAAACAGTTGTAATGTATATTATACAAACTCTCTTTATGTTCATAATTTCCATTACTCTTTTGTGGAATTTTTATTCTGAGAAAAGTATACCTATCAAAACTTTGAGAGAGCTATATATGTTTAGATGGCCTGGGATGAGGAAGGCATATCATTTACCAGGACTACTCCAAATTTCTTTTATCCACATCTCACTTTCTTATGTAAAGAATGGACTTGATGAAATGCATTTATCTTTCTCTGTCTAGTTTAGACTCAGATATTTAGGACTCAACCTACTACCTGGACAGACGATTACAATTATATCTCAAATTTCAAGATACCCAGTGCAGTGATAATGATGGGTACAAAAAAGTGGACTTTAATACAGAAGATTGTGCACTTCACCCAGTATGTGTTAATGGTTGGTAAATCCTCTTGAATACAGATATAGAAGTACATTACATTGACTCAAGTTAAGTTTCACACTTGACACACCTATTGGTGAATTGGTGGTCGGCAGTCGTCCCCACTCCTGACAGTGTCTGCAGTGTAAGATCTGACCAATCTGAGACATTGCCTGGTTACCGTGGTTTGCTCCACGTTTGATCTTCACTCCGACCTGTAAACGTAAGTATATAACTCCTGCAAAATTGCAAATTTAATAAGTAAATTAAATTTTTATAAGTTAATACCCTATCCAATGGACAATATGCTATACCGGTCGGCGCAGACCGGCCCGCCAAACGTCAGAAAAAGACGTCCTGTGTCTCCACCGGCTGGCCGGTCCTCACACTGCACTCGCCAGGTGGCGTGTCGTACTTCCTTCCTGTCTAGACAAGCTGACGTCATGGCATCTTTTTCGTTGTCTAAACCTATTAGACCCCTAGTAAATTGATAGCGGGGTCGGTGGGAGGGTCTTGCGTGTCCATTGGATAGGGTATTAACTTATAAAAATTTAATTTACTTATTAAATTTGCAATTTTATTGCGTTAATACATCCTATCCAATGGACAATATGCTGAATAACTACCGCTTGGTCGGCGGGTAAGTTAATAGGGACTCATGCGAACTCAGAGAATAACTAACAACTCTAAGCCTGGGTCGGTTTAAGGTTATCAAGACCCTTAAGGCTATAGTTGGTCAACAGAAACCGGTTAACCGGTCCAAACCGACTCGCCTCCCCCCCCCCCATTTTTTAACAGACCTGCTCTGAGGTAGGGGAAGAGAGGGATGAGTTCAGTCCCAGGAAATAAACCTCCCGAAGGAAGCACGTTTGATTTTTTTTTTTTTTTATGCTTCTTAACTATATATACACTATATACATATGTACAGATCTCCTCCCTGGCCTGGGTTACTTGTGGATCTGCTGAGCAGCCACTACAGGGCCCAGGTGATAAAGCTCAGAATCAGCCCATGCCACATCCTTCAGATAAAATTGTGTGAAGGTGTTATGTGACTTCCAGTGGCAGGCCGACAAGATCTGTTCCAAGGAGACCCCCGATTGGAAGGCCTTGGAAGCAGCAAAGGCCCTGACATCATGGGCTTTAACCTGATGTAAAGTGTGGGCCTCTTGGTCTGAGAGCTCATAACATGAGGAGATCGTGGCAGGTGAGATATCTTTGTCGAAACCTTTCTTGGAGGAGACAAAAACTAACTCCTTATTCTGCCTGATGTCTGAAGTCCTGTCCAAGTAGTAGCGCAATGCTCTGACCGGACAGAGGGACCTGTCAGACTTGAGGGACCTATCCAGGGTCGGGGCCAGGGCTGGTATAACCACTGGGGCCACGCTGTCCGGACCCTCTTTGGCCAGCTGATTCTTGGAAAGAAAGCTGGGAGATGGGTACAGAGACACCTTAGACCAGTCCGACTGGTGTCTGATGTTCTTACGTTGCCAAGCATGAATCTCACTTCTGCGTTTGCCTGAACCCAGGGCTAAGAGGAAAACTGTCTTGAAGGTCAAGTGCTTCAAGGAGGCCTCCTTAATTGGCTCAAAGGGAGTCTTCGTTAACTGGTGTAAAACCAGAGATAGGTTCCAGGAGGGGATACCTCTTCTGCCCTTGGGTCTGTCTCTATGGAAACTATCCAAGAGACGGGTGACATTTTCGTCTTTGCTGATGTTGAGAGTTGAATTTCGCAGTTTATCAGCAATGGCAGACCTGTAGCCATCAATGGTGCTGGGCTGTAATTTCCTGTCCTCAAAAAGGTACATAAGGAAAACAGCAACTGATTTTACAGGAGGTGTCTTGAAGTCCACCTGATTTGTGATGCACCACTTTGTAAAAATGGCCCACTTTGCCTCATAGACGGATCTGGTTGATCCTCTTTGAGGAGCGTCAATTCTTGTTGCCACTGCCTCAGAGAAACCCTGCTCCTTGATAGCTGTGGCTCTAGGAGCCATGCATGGAGATTTAGGTTTGTCAGACTCCTGTGAGGGGTCTGATTGAAGGGTTGAGTCAGTAGGTTTGGCAGTTGAGGCAAGAGTAATGGGATCTGGCTGGACATTTCCACTAGGTCCCAAAACCATGTCATGTTGGGCCACCCCGGGGCGATGATGATCAACCTCCGGTATGGGGAGTCCTGCAACTTCTCCACCACTTTGCCCAATATGGCTGTCGGTGGGAAGGCGTATGCGTCCAGATCTTCCCATGACAAACTGAGTGCATCCACTGCAGTGGCCATGGGGTCCGGAACTGGTGATACGAACAGGGGCACCTTGTTGTTGAATCTCATAGCAAAGAGATCTATTTGAGGCTGGTGCCACCTGTCACACGGGGCTTGGAAAACCTCTGGCAGGAGGGACCATTCCGTCTGGATGGTTTGTCCCAGTCGGGACAGTTTGTCTGCCACTACATTTAAGCGGCCGGGAATGTGTCGGGCCTTCAGAGTCACTTGTTTCCCGGTGCACCAGGTCAAGATTCTCCAAAGTAGGGCACAAAGTGGGCCCGACCTCATGCCTCCCTCCTTGTTGATGTAGGCCACTACTGTAGTGTTGTCGGTTGCTACTAGAACCATCTTTCCCATGTATAGTTTTTGGAACTCTTTTAGAGCCAGAAAGACTGCTTTTAGTTCCAAGTAGTTTATATGCAGTTTGCTTTCCGGTAGTGACCAGGTTCCTCTGGCAATGAACTCGTTTAAGTGAGCGCCCCACCCTTCTTTTGATGCGTCTGTAAAGATTTGCAGAGAGTGTTGCAAAGGGTGTAGTAGCTGGCCGGTGAGGACATTGTCTTCCTTCAGCCACCATTGCAAATGAGGATGTAGAGATCTAGGCAGAGGAATCCGTTTCTCCAAGGATTCCGGTATTCTCCAATCGCTTTTGAGATGCCACTGAATCGGTCTCATGTGCAGTCTGCCCAGGTGCACTTGTTTTTCTGTGGCCGTCAGTAGACCTATCAGTTACATAAATTCCCTCACCGAACAGGCCGGTAGAGAGATTAGCATCAGAATCTTGTACTGAAGGCTTTGCCACCGGTCCGGTGTCAGTCGGACATGACCGGACTCGAGGTCGAATTGGTAACCTACGAAGTTGAAAACTTGCTTGGGCTCCAGTTCCGACTTTTCTACATTCACCAGCCAACCTAGTCGTTGGCACATTTTGACTAAGACCTGTGTATGCTGGAGACAGGCCTGGTGGGATGTGGCTCTTACCAACCAGTCGTCTAGGTACTGGTGAATTCTTATACCTTTGTGGATGGCCATCAGTTTTACCTCCTTTGCTATAATAGTAAACTCCATGGGGGCTGTCGACAGACCGAACAGCAGTGCTTTGAACTGGTAGGTCTGTCCCTGGATATAGAATCTGAGGTACTTCCTGGACCGTTCCTGTATCGGAATGTGGAAGTAAGCGTCTTTGAAGTCTATGGAGGTTACCCATTCTCCCTTTTGGAGAGATGTTCTGATGGTTTCCGGTGTCTCCATCTTGAACTTTTCGGTCTTGAGGAAAGGATTCAGGTTGCTTAGGTCTAAGATTGGCCTCCACTTGTTGTCGGGTTTTGGAACTAGAAATAGCCGGTTGAAGAAACCTAGTGAGACCTTTTTGTGAACTAGTTCTATGGCGTTTTTGTCCATAAGCTGATGTAATGCCTCTACTAGTTTGAGGTTTCTGTGAGGATTGCCATAGCAGATTATGACTGTGGGAGTCCTTGACAAGTTCGGCCGGATCCGAAAGGGGAGGGTATAGCCCTCTTTCAAGATTTGAACCACTTTCGGTCCGGCACTCAGTTTTTCCAAAACTCCTGAAGCCAGGCCCCTACAGGCAAATTTGTGATAACATTTGGAGCATTTAAGACAGGATTTACATAAGACAATGGAATGACACAAGAAACACTTTTCACAGGTTTTAATATATCTTTCTTGTAAGTACAACCTGCTGCCCCGGGACTTATTTCATTCTTTTGAGAATGCCCGGGCGCAGTATGAACAGAAGGTACAACATTTAGCTTTACATTTAAAGTGTTCATTGTCTTTCCTGTGGGGCTCCCGGTCAGCAGCAGAGGCTTCAACAGTGATACACAGTGATTGTCATTTGTACTGCTGCTGACCCTTGGCCGGACGCGAGGAGTACTGTTGTTTGCCCTTGTTATTCTTCCTACGTTGAGTACGGGACAGATTCTTCCAAGCTGGCCTCTCTTGCTGTTTGTCGGGTCTAGAATCCTGTCTTTCGTATGGATGATACCTCCGACCCTTGTACACTGAAGTTGACCGGCCTTTGTCAAATGAGGTAATGTCTTCCTCTGCCTTTCTTACGACACTGTCCGGGAACAGAGTGTCCAGATGAAGAGGGGCAGTACGAAGAGCATTCAGGGTATCCGCCTTTACACCGGCCTTGAGATATGCCAGATATGAGTCCCGTCTAAGGAGAGTGTTAGCCATGGTAACAAAAACAAACTCTGTCAAGTGTTCCATGGATTTCGCCATGGCTTGGCAAACACTAGAGTTAAAATCTAGCAAGAGCTGGAGTTCATCTACTGCTGATGTCACTTTGGCTGCTGCCTTTCCTTTGGACTCTACTCTCAAAGCCTTCAACTGATTGTTCATGTTCCCTTGAATCTTTAAAAAACAACGGTTGAAGCCGGCTGCGTGATTACATATCACTGTAGACTCCCGCGCAGACCTCTCCCATTTCCTTAGATTTTCCTGAGATATCGGATGACACATGGGAGGAGAAGTGGCAATACCGGCCTGTCGGGCTATTCTAAGATAGGTGCTATTCAACCTGGATGATCCGGTATGCCATGTAGAAACAGTCTGTTCAGAGTCCTTCTTGGGGTTTGCATGGAACCCATACCACTTCTGCTGAGACTTTGGAGGCCGGACAAATTGGTCCCTTAACAGTCCTCCGGCTTCAGAAGTACGCATGGGGTATCCCTGCACTAGTGTAATGTTTAGCCTTGACATCTTCTGACACAACCACTCGTCGGTTGGCAAGTTAACAGAGACCTTGCCCAGTGTGTGAACTTTCGGACCCGCAAAGGGGTTGTCCTCAGAAGTAGTAGCACCGGAGTCAATGTCGGGGATGTGTTCCCAGTTCATGTACGAGAGGATTCCTCTCATTGTCTCTCGATAGGATTGCTCTTCGGAGAGTGACTGTTCCTGATCTGAGAGATTTGCTTCCGGATCATCTGAAAGTTCCCCTTCCTCCAGGAAAATATCTATAGGAGGTCGGTCAGATGATAGAGAGTCGGTGTCGGATGCACTAGAAGAAGGAGAATCCTTTCTCGACGTGTCAAAGGCACTGGTCAATTGTCTCTGAACAGTTTCTCTGGCAGCCGGTGCGGGCTGGGCAGAAGTTGAAGCTCTTGCAGCAGGTCTGGGCTGAGAAGAGTCGGTGGCCAGTGAGTCAACAGCAGGGTCGGTGACTTGAAGAGGCTGAGAGACCGGCTTCAAACGGGTCTGGCCGGACCACGTTGGCTGGTGGAGCATGAGCCGGAGTGACCTTCACCGTGCCGAACACGGGGTCTTGAGGTTTTTCTAAAGTCTTGGCCATCAACAGGGCTTCCAGCCTGTTAAACCTGTCCGACCACTTTCTGTCTAGGTCTGAGATCTTAGCATCAGCAGAAGAGGTGGTAGACCTGCTCTGGTCGGTGGTTGAGGAAGAAGATGGTCGGTTAGGTGATGACTTCACCGACTTCTCCGGCTTAGTTGACTTTGAAGTTGAAGATGATGATTTCTTGCTCTCAGTCTTCTTTTTCTTCTCAGCCGGCCCACTCAAACCAGAGGTTGTCTGGCCATCCACGACCCCCACTACCGACACAAGTGCCGGGTCCACGAGGGTGGGACTGAGAGTGTCTGATGCCTTAGCTGGTGTAGACGACTTTGCTTCTTTTTTCTCCTTTTTGAGTTTATAAGAAGGGGTTGACAACTGGGCCTTTTGCTCTGCAGTTAAGGCGTCACAATGGGAGCAAGTGGCAGGTGGAGTTTCAATACAAGGGTCAGAGCCCTTTTTCTTATCGCGGCAACGCGCGCAAACTGAGTGAAGGTCAAACCCTGCCATCATACGGCCACAACCCCCTCTACGCTGGCTAGGAGAAGACATAATGGTCTATAGTACTTATAGAATAAAATATTAAAGTTCCGAAGCAAAGTACAATCACAAACTCATAAAATATAAAAAAGTATTTCCAACTAGAAAATTCGTGCAGGCAGTGCATGCGCCAAACGAAAAAGATGCCATGACGTCAGCTTGTCTAGACAGGAAGGAAGTACGACACGCCACCTGGCGAGTGCAGTGTGAGGACCGGCCAGCCGGTGGAGACACAGGACGTCTTTCTCTGACGTTTGGCGGGCCGGTCTGCGCCGACCGGTATAGCATATTGTCCATTGGATAGGATGTATTAACGCAATAAAAACTGAAATCTGAGCTCAATTGTAGTACAGTAGAACCTCCATTATCCGACCCTCTTGGGAGGGTAACAATTAGGTTGGATAATAGAAAGGTTGGATAATAGGAAGGCTAAAATAACAGGTTTAAATGGAGTTGGGAGAGTAGATTGGAGATTGGATAATTGAAAATTTGGATAATAGAGGGTCGGATAATAGAGGTTCCACTGTACTTACTCTTAATAACAACACTAAATGTGTGGATTAAATGTGTGGAAAAGACAAAATTTCCTGAAGTGCAAGTTTTCTTCTGTAAGGGCCTTTTCCACCAAAATTGAGGCTGTCAGCATCAAATATATGTACATTGGTAGGCCACCAACGTAAAACCGTTCCGATCCCAGGATTTTGAAAAAAGATGCATTTTTGTACATCTCCAATCAAAACACATGAAAACAAAACATGGCAAATTGCTACAAAAGACTTAAATTCGACAAAAATATAGAATAGATTTCGAGATAGTTTCCAATGTTTTAATTTTTTCCTTCAATTATTTGTGATGACAAGTAAGATGGCGGTTGTAAAATACTGTCACAGTATTTCAGTAAAATGTTGTCCATACAAAGAGACCAGGCCTGCTGACCCATCAGTAACTTTATCCAAATGTTCCACAAGCTGTACTTGACCCCTATAGAGGGATATACAGAGCGGGATATATATTTTTTTTATACAATAGCGCCTCCGTACCATGGATAATAAATCTCAATAATTTGCTGTTTTTCACAATATCTCAGAAACTGTGTAACCAATAAATATGTATTATATATCATTAGAAATGTCTTTTTACAGCGCTTCTGCTCCCTTTAGTTGCATAAAAATCCATGCAGAAATGGCCGTCAAATCGCAAGTTAAAGATTGATGTTTTTATGTTCAATAGTGCCCCTGTATATATGACAGCCTTTTTCCACATTCTCTCTAAAAATATTAATTTATTAAAGTCATAAATGGTACAAAATAATTGATAATAAAAGTAAAACATCCCTCATTTTATATATACAGAAAAAATATATCACTCATGAAGATTAACAATATAATACTCGTACTATGCACTCGTATAAATATTGTTATCTTCATTTGTACAAATACTAAGTTTAATGAAATTCCTTGGAGTAGAAATCCCAGTAGTAGCGTCATTACCTGTTAAGTAGAAGTAAATACCAAATCCATAGGATTTAACACTGAACCATTCCCTGTTACATGGAAATTCTTGTCTTTTTTTTGTCTTTAAATATGTGACTTAAAATGATTCACCAATATGTTGTAATTTTACTACCTGGACAAAATGTTCCACTGCCAAAGAATACACAACATCAAAGCCTTTGTTACATTTGGCTGCTGATCTGAAATTAAGGGTAAAGAGGCTTACATTACTGGTGATTATTAATAAGATAATATTTGTGCTCTAGCACTTTTCCATCATAATTCTACTTTTAAATAAATACTTTTCTTAGTGATAAAAACAAGAAAAGGTGTCAGTTTTCCTTGAAAATTAACAGAAAATTGATCAATTTTATGTCAATTTTTATGTGAATCTTTTGACAACTGCCAATCTTCAAATGGAGACAGAGTACTCTCTTCTAAATTCAGTACTCCAAACAGTCAACTACTTTACTCTTTATTGAGTACTCAAATGAATACTCTACTTCACAGGAGGTGGAAATTCTAAAGAAATGAGCACCTATCAAAAAGCTCTACTTTTAAGAATAGGCCTAACATCTTCATATTATGATACTAAAACTACTATTTATCAGCAATAAAAACATTTAGAAATTTACTTTATTTGTTTGTTGGTAATAATTCAAATCTAATCAGGAATAATGTGGCTAACAATTCAGTCATCTGGGTGTTTTAAATATAACAATTTGTACTTCAAAGCAAAAACCATGCTGATGTATTACTATAATTTTAAAAATAGCATCAGAGATGCCCGTATCCCACAGCCTGGGGAAACAGTTTCAACACCATGAGCTATAGGAGTAGTGAAACAGTACAAATATCGAGATACTTTCAGAGCAGTGTCAGTTATATAAAGCTCTAATAATGTTTAAATGGAGAAAATAACATCTAAGAGAAAGAAAATGTTTGTAAAGATAAAGTATTAAAACAAGAAATTTCAATAGCAAGATGATGGCATTAATCAGTAAACTAAAAATTATGAAGGTGTAAAATTTATTTATTGTTTTGTTTGTTTTTCGTTTTTTTATACTCAGCGCAATATCTCCATGTACTACAGGACTCAAAGCGCAATATGACCCATCCAACTGTACAAGTATATTCCAACTGTCAAATTACTGACATTCCCCTAACTGAAAGACAGACGCTCAAGGATGACCATTTATCAACGTCCTTGAGATCCAGATCTGGCTAGGACCCAATGACATACGACCGCCATTTTAAGTGGTCATCCAACCCACTATGTATCTGCCTGTACCTGGGATTGAACCCACGTCCTCTGTGTTCCTAGGCAAGTGTGTTACCCACTAGGCCCCAGTGGCAGAATAGCTGTCAATGGAAATAGCACAATTATGTAAAAGTGCATATAATAATCTGTTGCAGCAATCCATATATCTTTGTCATATGAGGAAGATGTCTCAAATATGGCAGGTGACGAACACACTTTGGTAGAGCCAAAGTTAAAGGTAATACCATGATGCACTCCTACATCCCCTAACCAATGTCCCTACAGTGTGTCAACCTTCTACACCTTATGGAATCCAAGAAATAGCCCAGACAAGATTTAAAAATCATGGTCACTATGACAAGGTCAAAGGTCAAATCAAGGTCAGACCATGACATTGCACACCTACATCTCTTAACCAATGTCCCTACCAAGTATCAACTTCCTACACCATATGGTTTCTGAGATACAGCCCGGACAAACTTTTTCCTGCCGCCCGCCCACCCGCCCATCTGGACACCATGGGTGAAAACAATACCCCGACAGCCCTTAACGGCTGTGGGGTAAAGATGTATTGAATAATGACAAAGAAAATTCAAATAAAATTGAATCAACCATAAAAATTTTGTTGACCAAAATGGGGTGCAAATAGCAGAAGTTTGGTTACCTTGCAGCCTCTGCCAGTAGTATTCTCACAGCCATCTCCTTGGTGTAGTCTGTCCTGACTGTGAATGCCGCATAATTACGTAGTGTCACCTGAAGTATAAGAAGCAATATTCTAACTGTAAACGTCACGTAATTATGTAGTGCAACCTTAAATGTTAAAAACACTTAGGCCACTATACAGTATCACTTTAATGGTACAAAACATTGGGCTCACTGTGAACAGCACTTGATTGTAAAGTGTCACCTGAAATATACAAAACAATGTCCTCACTGTGAACGCCACATAATTATGTAGTGTCACCTGAATGTACAAAGCATCGTACTCCATGTGAATGCTGCATAATTACGAGGTGTCACCAGAATGTACAAAACAACATCCTCACTCTGATCACCGCATAATTACGAGGTGTCACCTGAAATGCACAAAACACTCTCCTCAATGTTAACACCGCATAACTACGGAGTGTCATGTAGAATGTACAAAGCACTAGTTTTCACTGTGAACATCACATAGTTATGCAGTGTCACCTGAAATGTACAAACCACTGTCCTTACTGTGACTGCCACATAAGTATGTAGTGTTACCTGAAATGTACAAAAAAATGTGCTCACTGTAAACACTGCATAATTACGTATTATCCCCTTAAATTGACAAAACACTGTAGACGCTGCACAATTTCGCAATGTAATCTAAAGTGAACCAAACACTGCATTCTTTCCCAAGTATGACCTGGATATTAGTTATTTTCAAAAGCTCCATAGATTGAACCAGGTATCTATCTGAAAATAACAAATTTGTGTACAAGTTGTTACCTAAGTGTTCAGCGCCAGTGTATTTATCTGACCAGGCATTAGGCACAATACATTTTGATTCACTGATATTGTTGGTTGCTGTAAGGTAAGGTTACTTCTGAATAACCAATTACTTGAAAAGTGCAAGCACAGTCCAATATTGAACATATGCTCCAGGATGAATAATCACAAGTCTGATGACTCAAATGTTAAAACACTAATTGCAAACTTACTTGAGGGCATTTGCCATACAATGCAGCGATATCTGTGGATGTGAGGACAACCATGCCTTTGTGGTAGACATTCTTAAAAGTTGCATCCAGGTACTGTACTGTGGTTCCAAATGGATCAACTGAACTGCAATTATAAAAACAGAGAGTGAAGGTACCTGATAGAGATATATTGTTTGCTGTTACACTCTTCAAACATGATTTTACATTTTATCCTTTAAAACAAATTTTAAAACACACCATAAATTGGAACTTCTTAAAAAAATTATAGTACGACACTTTGTAAAAGACATAAAGTTCTTCTGCTTGAACTTTACTTATTATTCAGTTCTAGCTATTTTCTTCATCATAAAAGCACAACCATATGTGAGACAGTTGATATTACTATAGACTTGTTGGGACATTTCTTTTGTTATCTCACCACTGTAAAACATGGTAATAATCCAGTGTTTGAGATCAAGCTCAAATATACACAGTTCCCACAACTCCAAAAGGGTGAATAGTTGAATCTAAACTTCAGATGCTTGTGACCATGTCAGTTAAAGGCTTTCAAACATCAGAAATACATTTGTTTCCAGTTAAAGAAATTGGAATGTTAGTTTTGCCTTCAAAATGCAAAATAATTGAGTTTTTACGATCCTACGGGGCCTTTGTCACTGTCCCTGCAATTATGATGACAAGCATTTTTTTATTTGTATAGTTTCTGAAAAACTGATGATGTGAATACCAAAAAGCCATTATATAAAATCAGCTACTTTTTCAACCATCATAAAAACTATGAGCTTAATCAAACTTACATGAAGTTAAACTGCCTTCTGTGCATCAAGATATTTGCATCTTCTTGTGAAACTTCTATTGATTTTTCAGCAAAATCTGGCACATTAACAACATAATTTTAGTGCTTGTGATCATGTTTCAATTGTAAATAAAAGCCTTGTTAATAAATCAGTAGCAATTTTAGAATTTTAAATACGTATTATGTTATTTCTTTGACCTGATAGGATACCAAAAATGCTGTAAATTCTATATAAAAAGAGCTATTACTCACTTATGGCATGCAATAGAACCCCAAACTATGTACCATCTTATAGCTAAGGACAAAGTAGCTGAACAACATATTTCAAGAAAAAACTCTAACTGCAATACTTTTTGAGTTATGAGTCCTGTACTCAAAGTAGCTAAAATTGCTATTACTCACTTATCTTTAGGTCTAAGTCCACAAAACCAAAAAAAATTTCAAGGGCATAAAAATTCATTAGGACAATTAATTTACAAAAAATCTGTAGCTGTAGCAGTTTTGGAGAAATCTGCGTGACACACTAACGCACACACAGGATGCATTTTATAATCTCCCTCCCGGGCTAAAGCCCGGCGGGAGATAAAAAGATAAATAAACTAGACCAACGACACATATGTGGCCTGATGCAAGAGGTATCCACCAGATAAGGACAACTTACATGGAGGTCAAGATTAAGAATATTTTAAATTATTCACATGAATTAAAGGAGTAGTCCTAACCATCCAGTGGGACCAACATTCGCCCGACATCGCTATATATGTTACGGCTTTCAAGATAAATGACATTTCCATTTCCGCCAAAATTCAAGATGGTTGCCGAAATACCTAAAAGTCTCCATTTTTCAGAGGACCTGGAGGAGTAGTCCTAACAAACCAGGGGGTCCAAAATTTGCCTGAAAATCACTCTATCTATTATGGTTTTCGAGATAAACTACATTTTCCATTTCCAGAAAAATTCAAGATGGTGGCTGAAGTTCAGCAAAGTTAAATATTTTCAGAGGTTATAGAGAAGTAGTAAACCTCTATGACAAACTAGACTAAGGACGCATCTGTGGCCAGATGCTGGATGTATCCACCGACAAAGGCCAACTAACATAGTTTAGAAGATAAACAGCATTTTTCGTTAATAAGCAAGCTGAAAGCACTTTTAAGTTTGGCTACCCTTATTTGACCCTGTAGCAGGGGCCCAAGGTGAAGTCTGACCACATCAAAAGATTCGCAGCCCATGATTTCCTATAAGTCGTTTTCACATTGCAAACCTCTAGGACCAATAATAAGCAGGAGGGGCCCAAGGTCAAATCTGACCACATGAAAAGATTTGCAGCCCATGACTTCCTATAAGTTGTTTTCATATTAATGAGTTATTTGAGAAATACTGGCTATCTGCAGTACTTCTAGAGATAATTCGCATTTACTCATTTTGAGTAGGTGAATAATTAGCTACGGGTCTGAAACTTCACCAAGTGAAAGCTCTCTCAAAAGTAGGTGAATAAGTTATTTGAGAAAAATTGGCTATCTACAATACTTTTAGAGATAATTCGAATTTACTCATTTTCAGTAGGTGAGTAATTACCTACGGGTCTGAAACTTCACCATGTGAAAGCTCTCCCAAAAGTAGATGAATGAGTTATTTGATAAGAATTGGATATCTGCAATACTTTTAGAGATAATTAGCATTTACTCATTTTGAGTAGGTGAATAATTAGCTACAGGTCTGAAACTTCACCAAGTGAAAGGTCTCCCAAAAGTAGGTGAAGGAGTTATTTGACAAAAATTGGCTATCTGCAATACTTTTAGAGATAATTTGCATTTACCCATTTTGAGTAGGTGAGTAATTACCTACGGGTCTGAAACTTCATCAAGTGAAAGCTCTCCCAAAAGTAGGTGAATGAGTTATTTGAGAAAAATTCGCTATCTGCAATACTTCTAGAGATAATTAGCATTGACTCATTTTGAGTAGGCGAGTAATTACCTACAGGTCTGGAACTTCAGCATGTGAAAGCTCTCCCAAAAGTAGGTGAATGAGTTATTGAAGAAAAATTTGCTATCTGCAATACTTTTAGAGAAAATGCAGAATTACTCATTTTTAGTAGGCAAGTAATTTAGCCACAGGCCTAATTTAGACATAAAGCCTACCAATAGAATACTGTGGTGCACCCTCTAATATACCTTGCAAACTTGAGAAGGCTAGCTATAATATTTTTTTTCGTTAGTAATGGTGAAATCTCTCTACACACTGCGGCTATCCAGTGGATACAATGATTTACTCAACAGTGAGAACCTGAAAGTAGATATTGGTAAGCTATGCCGTGACATAGAGGTCTGCAATTTCACTCTGTTATAGCTGACCAAAAATTATGTGAATAACATATTTAAACAAAATACTGTAAATGTAATAGTTTTCAAGTTATAACTGATTTACTCAAAAGTGAGAACTTCAAAGTAGCTATTACTCAGCTATGCAATGAGCTACAGCTCTACAATTTTACTATGTTATAGCTGATCCAAAAGTAACTGAATAACACATTTATGCAAAATACTGTAAATGCAATAGTTTTTAAGTTACAATTGATTTACTCAATAGTAAGAACCTCAAATAGCTATTGCTCAGCTATGAAATAAGCTACAGGTCTGCAATTTTTCTATGTTACAGCTAACCCAAAAGTAGGTGAACAACATATTTAAACAAAATACTGTAAATGGAATAGTTTTCAAGTTATAACTGATTTACTAAACAGTAAGAACCCGAAAAGAGCTATTGCTCAATTATGTAATGAGCTACAGGTCTGCAATTTCACTATGTTATAGCTGACCCAAAAGTAGCTGAATAACATATTTACACAAATTTCTGTAAATGCAATAGTTTTCCAATTACAACTGATTTACTCAACAGTGTGAACTTCAAAGTAGCTATTACTCAGCTATGCAATGAGCCACAGGTCTGGAATTTCACTATGTTATAGCTGACTCCGAAATAGGTGAATAACATAATTATTATTGAAACAAAATACTCTAAATGTAATACTTTTGAAGTTATAAGTAATTTACTCAACAGTGATAACCTAAAAGTAGCTATTACTCAGCTATACCATGAGCTACAGGTCTGAAATTTTACTATGTTATAGCTGACCCAAAAGTAGCTGAATAACATATTTATACAAAATTGTGTAAATGCAATAGTTTTCAAGTTACAAGTGATTTTACTCATGATGGAAGTTACTGAAAAGCACAAAAGTAGCTATTACTCACTTAGCTATTGAGACAGACACCCAAGTTACTCACCATGTTGTAGCTATGAAAAAAGTATCTGAATAACATATTTTAACAAAATGCTCTAAATGCAACACTTTTCAAGTTATAAGTGATTTAGTGCATGATTTCATGACTTTTAATGCATTTTAGACATTTTTGTCTACCACAGGCCTAATTTAGACATAAAGCCTACCAAAAAGATAGGGTGGCGAGTCCTCTAGCATACCAAGCCACCTGCCAAATACGAAAGAAATCCGGAAAGAAATGTGGACTGTAGGTCGCTAACAAGAAATCTCTGCGGACGCGGACGACAACGATGATGAATCCATAGTATCCCCGCTTCGCGTCGGGGATACAATAATAAGTGAGTTATAAGCACTTTTAAGTTTGTCTATCCTCCTTTGTCCTTGTGGGAGGGGCCCAAAGTTAAGTCTGAACACATCTGAAGATTCCTATAAGTTGGTTAAACATTGCAAAACTTTAGGACCAAGAATAAGCGAGTTATAAGCACTTTTAACTTCCTATCCTTGTTTGGCTATGATGGAGGGGCCCAAGGTCAAATCTGAACACATCAGAAGATTCGTAGCCCATGATTTCCTACACGTTGATTTCACATTGCAAACCTCTAGGACCAATAATAAGGGAGATATACTTATTGGGTACTTTTAAGGCCGGCTATGTGGGGAAATTTGGCACTCCGTGGATGACCTTAAATGAAGAGATTCAAGGTCAAATTTCTGCATGCTTGTAGAGAACATATATATCTGTTATAAATATCACCTATGAAGGGATTCAACCTCCTAGTTATAATTTATTTATTGGGTTTTAACCTCGCTTCAACACACTGAATAGGTCAGTTTTATGGGCGGAGGAAACCAGTACATATAGTTAGTCAGGCTTCTGTACTGTAAACCAACGGCAAGCAACTACCAGCTTTCCTACTTGAGGTCGGGCTGGAATTCGAAAATTCGCCCCTCTTGATGCATCTGTAAGGATTTACAGAGCATATTTAAGTAGGTGTAATGGTTGACCTTGAAGCACATTGTCATCCTACAACCACCATTTTAGATGGGGTGGAGTGAACTGGGATCACCTTTTCTAGTGAGTCTGGTACCCTTCAGCTGTTCTTCAAGTGCCACTGTATCAGCCTCATGTGGAGGTGACCTAGGTTGACTTGCTTCTCTATGGGTGTCAGTAACCCTTTCAGTGGCATCAGCTGCCGGACAGGGCCTGTGGGTCTGGAGAGAAGTTTCTGGATTTGCATTCAAGGTCTGCTAACGTACTAGGGCCGATCTGACCTTACCCTCTTCAAGCTGAACTGATAACCTACCAGGTCAAAGACTTGCTACAGGTCCAGTTCTAATTTTTTTCATGTTAACCATTAAAACTTACTCCTGACACAGAGCTACTAGTGATTGTGTATGTTGGAGACAGGTTTGGTGGGCACTGGCATTGATCGACCAGTCGTAAGTGAATAACATACTTAAAAAAATACTGTAAATGCAATAGTTTTCACGTTAGAACTGATTTACTCAACTGTGATAATCGCAAAGTAACTATTACTCAGCTATACAATAAGCTACAGGTCTACAACTTTACTATGTGATAGCTGACCCATAAGTAGGAGAATATCATATTTTAAAACAAAATTATCTAAATGCAATAGTTTTCAAGTTATAACTGATTTACTCAACTGTGAAGACCTCAAAGTAGCTATTGCTCAGTTATGCAATGAGCTACAGGTCTGCAATTTCACTATGTTATAGCTAACGGAAAACTAGGTGAATAAGATACTAAAAGAAAATACTGTAAAGGCAATCGTTTTCAAGTTACAACTGATTTACTAAACAGTGAGAATCTCAAAGTAGTTATTGCTCAGCTATGCCATGAGCTACAGGTCTACAACTTTACTATGTGATAGCTGACCCATGAGTAGGTGAAGAACATATTTTAAGAAAACATTCTAAATGCAATAGTTTTCAAGTTATAACTGATTTACTCAAAAGTGAGAACTTCAAAGTAGCTATTACTCAGCTATGCAATGAGCTACAGCTCTACAATTTTACTATGTTATAGCTGATCCAAAAGTAACTGAATAACACATTTATGCAAAATACTGTAAATGCAATAGTTTTTAAGTTACAATTGATTTACTCAATAGTAAGAACCTCAAATAGCTATTGCTCAGCTATGAAATAAGCTACAGGTCTGCAATTTTTCTATGTTACAGCTAACCCAAAAGTAGGTGAACAACATATTTAAACAAAATACTGTAAATGGAATAGTTTTCAAGTTATAACTGATTTACTAAACAGTAAGAACCCGAAAAGAGCTATTGCTCAATTATGTAATGAGCTACAGGTCTGCAATTTCACTATGTTATAGCTGACCCAAAAGTAGCTGAATAACATATTTACACAAATTTCTGTAAATGCAATAGTTTTCCAATTACAACTGATTTACTCAACAGTGTGAACTTCAAAGTAGCTATTACTCAGCTATGCAATGAGCCACAGGTCTGGAATTTCACTATGTTATAGCTGACTCCGAAATAGGTGAATAACATAATTATTATTGAAACAAAATACTCTAAATGTAATACTTTTGAAGTTATAAGTAATTTACTCAACAGTGATAACCTAACAGTAGCTATTACTCAGCTATACCATGAGCTACAGGTCTGAAATTTTACTATGTTATAGCTGACCCAAAAGTAGCTGAATAACATATTTATACAAAATTGTGTAAATGCAATAGTTTTCAAGTTACAAGTGATTTTACTCATGATGGAAGTTACTGAAAAGCACAAAAGTAGCTATTACTCACTTAGCTATTGAGACAGACACCCAAGTTACTCACCATGTTGTAGCTATGAAAAAAGTATCTGAATAACATATTTTAACAAAATGCTCTAAATGCAACACTTTTCAAGTTATAAGTGATTTAGTGCATGATTTCATGACTTTTAATGCATTTTAGACATTTTTGTCTACCACAGGCCTAATTTAGACATAAAGCCTACCAAAAAGATAGGGTGGCGAGTCCTCTAGCATACCAAGCCACCTGCCAAATATGAAAGAAATCTGGAAAGAAATGTGGACTGTAGGTCACTAACAAGCAATATTCCACATTTTAGACATTTTTGTCTACCATAGGCCTAATTTAGACATAAAGCCTACCAAAACGATAGGGTGGCGAGTCCTCTACCATATCAAGCCACCTGCCTAATATGAAAGAAATCCGGAAAGAAATGTGGACTGTAGGTCGCTAACAAGAAATCTCTGCGGACGCGGACGACAACGATGATGAATCCATAGTATCCCCGCTTCGCGTCGGGGATACAATAATAAGTGAGTTATAAGCACTTTTAAGTTTGTCTATCCTCCTTTGTCCTTGTGGGAGGGGCCCAAAGTTAAGTCTGAACACATCTGAAGATTCCTATAAGTTGGTTAAACATTGCAAAACTTTAGGACCAAGAATAAGCGAGTTATAAGCACTTTTAACTTCCTATCCTTGTTTGGCTATGATGGAGGGGCCCAAGGTCAAATCTGAACACATCAGAAGATTCGTAGCCCATGATTTCCTACACGTTGATTTCACATTGCAAACCTCTAGGACCAATAATAAGGGAGATATACTTATTGGGTACTTTTAAGGCCGGCTATGTGGGGAAATTTGGCACTCCGTGGATGACCTTAAATGAAGAGATTCAAGGTCAAATTTCTGCATGCTTGTAGAGAACATATATATCTGTTATAAATATCACCTATGAAGGGATTCAACCTCCTAGTTATAATTTATTTATTGGGTTTTAACCTCGCTTCAACACACTGAATAGGTCAGTTTTATGGGCGGAGGAAACCAGTACATATAGTTAGTCAGGCTTCTGTACTGTAAACCAACGGCAAGCAACTACCAGCTTTCCTACTTGAGGTCGGGCTGGAATTCGAAAATTCGCCCCTCTTGATGCATCTGTAAGGATTTACAGAGCATATTTAAGTAGGTGTAATGGTTGACCTTGAAGCACATTGTCATCCTACAACCACCATTTTAGATGGGGTGGAGTGAACTGGGATCACCTTTTCTAGTGAGTCTGGTACCCTTCAGCTGTTCTTCAAGTGCCACTGTATCAGCCTCATGTGGAGGTGACCTAGGTTGACTTGCTTCTCTATGGGTGTCAGTAACCCTTTCAGTGGCATCAGCTGCCGGACAGGGCCTGTGGGTCTGGAGAGAAGTTTCTGGATTTGCATTCAAGGTCTGCTAACGTACTAGGGCGGATCTGACCTTACCCTCTTCAAGCTGAACTGATAACCTACCAGGTCAAAGACTTGCTACAGGTCCAGTTCTAATTTTTTTCATGTTAACCATTAAAACTTACTCCTGACACAGAGCTACTAGTGATTGTGTATGTTGGAGACAGGTTTGGTGGGCACTGGCATTGATCGACCAGTCGTAAGTGAATAACATACTTAAAAAAATACTGTAAATGCAATAGTTTTCACGTTAGAACTGATTTACTCAACTGTGATAATCGCAAAGTAACTATTACTCAGCTATACAATAAGCTACAGGTCTACAACTTTACTATGTGATAGCTGACCCATAAGTAGGAGAATATCATATTTTAAAACAAAATTATCTAAATGCAATAGTTTTCAAGTTATAACTGATTTACTCAACTGTGAAGACCTCAAAGTAGCTATTGCTCAGTTATGCAATGAGCTACAGGTCTGCAATTTCACTATGTTATAGCTAACGGAAAACTAGGTGAATAAGATACTAAAAGAAAATACTGTAAAGGCAATCGTTTTCAAGTTACAACTGATTTACTAAACAGTGAGAATCTCAAAGTAGTTATTGCTCAGCTATGCCATGAGCTACAGGTCTACAACTTTACTATGTGATAGCTGACCCATGAGTAGGTGAAGAACATATTTTAAGAAAACATTCTAAATGCAATAGTTTTCAAGTTATAACTGATTTACTCAAAAGTGAGAACTTCAAAGTAGCTATTACTCAGCTATGCAATGAGCTACAGCTCTACAATTTTACTATGTTATAGCTGATCCAAAAGTAACTGAATAACACATTTATGCAAAATACTGTAAATGCAATAGTTTTTAAGTTACAATTGATTTACTCAATAGTAAGAACCTCAAATAGCTATTGCTCAGCTATGAAATAAGCTACAGGTCTGCAATTTTTCTATGTTACAGCTAACCCAAAAGTAGGTGAACAACATATTTAAACAAAATACTGTAAATGGAATAGTTTTCAAGTTATAACTGATTTACTAAACAGTAAGAACCCGAAAAGAGCTATTGCTCAATTATGTAATGAGCTACAGGTCTGCAATTTCACTATGTTATAGCTGACCAAAAATTAGGTGAATAACATATTTAAACAAATACTCTAAATACAATAGTTTTCAAGTTAGAACTGATTTACTCAACAGTTATAACCTCAACGTAGATATTACTCAGCTATGCACTAAGCTACAGGTCTGAAATTTTACTATGCTGTAGCTGACCCAAAAGTAGCTAAATAACATATTTATACAAAATTCTGTATATGCAATAGTTTTCAAGTTACAGGTGATTTTACTCATTATGGGAGCTACTGAAAAATCAGAAAGTAGCTATTACTCACTTAGCTATTGGGATAGACACTCAAGTTACTCACCATGTTGTAGCTATGAAAAAGTAGTTGAATAACATATTTTAACAAAATGTTGTAACTGCAATACTTTTCAAGTTATAAGTGTTTTAGTGCATGATTTCATGAATTTTATTGCATTAAAAATTATTTTAAAAATTAATAAAAAAACAATTAAGACAGATCCAGGTCTAATTCTCACACAAGGTAATCTACTAGTGGCCTAGTACATTTATGCAATATATGAGAAAAATCCCTGCAATAGTGAATGAGAAAATTGTGATAGAGGGTTGAAATTAACAGACGAACGAACAGATCTGCATGGCCTGAACAATTTGTCATCCTCGATAGTTAAGGTATCTTTTAAAAACAAGAGGAGAGTGCCCGTGAACGGGCACTGTGTCAGCTGACTGAGTGTTTTTGATTTGTGAAGGTGATTAGAGGACAGAATAATTATCAGGAAAAGGGCTGTACAGAAATACAGTAAATGGTAACTGAACAGCAAGTTCGAAAGAAATTCCGAAGCTGACAGAAGAAAAGGATAAAAAAGTTGTGCCCTGTAAATGGTATTATGAAGGAAAATAACAAGGTAATTGTTTAAGTGTAAAAAATAGGTTAAAACATATTTAAAGAAATACTACAAATGCAATATCCTCGTTCGACCTTGAAGAAGGGGTCCAAGGTCAAATCTAACCACACAAATACATTCCCAGCCCATGATTTCCTATGGTTTACCATTCCAAACCTCTAGGACCAATTATAAATGAGTTATAAGCACTTTTAAGCTTGGCTGTCCTCATTTGACCTTGAAGGAGGGGTCCAAAGGTCAAATCTGACCATACCAAAAGATTCCGAGCCAATGATTTCCTATGGGATGGTTTACCATCCCAAATCTCTGTCACCAATAATAAGCGAGTTGTAGGCACTTTCAATTTTCGCTATCCTCATTTGACCTTGAAGGAGGGTTCCAAGGTCAAATCGGACCATATCAACAGATTCACAGCCCATGATTTCCTGTCTGTTTACCATCCCAAACCTGTGGGACCAATAATAAGCGAGTTATAAGCACTTTTAAGTTTGGCTATCCTTGTTTGACCTTGAAGGAGGGGTCATTGAAGGTCAAATCTGACCACACCAAAAGATTCCCATCCCATGATTTCCTACAGGTTGGTTTATCATCCCAAACCTCTGGGATCAATAATAAGGGAGATACAAGCACTTTTCATGACTGACAAAAAACACCTGTGGCGGCCATCTTGTTTCTCAAAATGAGGCCAAAAATATTCCCAGACAACATTTTATGGTTATTAATATATACTGCAAACTTAAGAAAGCTAGCTATAATATTTTTTTTCATCAGAGCAGTAATGGTGAAATCTCTCTCTACACACTGCGGCTATCCAGTGGATACAATGATTTACTCAACAGTGAGAACCTGAAAGTAGCTATTGCTCAGCTATGCCATGACATAGAGGTCTGCAATTTCACTATGTTATAGCTGACAAAAATTCTGTGAATAACATATTTAACAAATTACTCTAAATGTAATAGTTTTCAAGTTACAACTGATTTACTCAACAGTGAGAACCTCAAAGGAACTATTACTCAGCTATGCAATGAGCTACATGTCTGAAATTTTACTATGTTATAGCTAACCCAAAAGTAGGTGAACAACATATTCAAGCAAACTACTGTAAATGCATTAGTTTTCAAGCTACAACTGATTTACTCAATAATGAGAACCTGAAAATAGCTATTGCTCCGCTATGCCATGAGCTATAGGTCTGTAATTTCACTATGTTATAGCTGACCCAAAAGTAGGTGAACAATATATTTTAACAAAATACTCCAAATGCAATATTTTTCAAGTTATAGCTGATTTACTCAACAGTCAGTACCTGAGAATAGCTATTGCTCAGTTGTGCCATGAGCTATAGGTCTATAATTGCACTATGTTATAGCTGACCCAAAAGTAGCTGAATAACATATTTGCACAAATTTCTGTAAATGCAATAGTTTTCCAATTATAACTGATTTACTCAACAGTGAGAACTTCAAAGTAGCTATTACTCAGCTATGAAATGAGCCACAGGTCTGAAACTTCACTATGTTATAGCTGACCCCAAAATAGGTGAATAACATATTTAAACAAAATACTCTAAATGCAATAGTTTTCAAGTTATAAGTGATTTACTCAACAGTGATAACCTAAAAGTAGCTATTACTCAGCTATGTCATGAGCAACAGGTCTGAAATTTTACTATGTTATAGCTGGCCCAAAAGTAGCTGAATAACATATTTATACGAAATTCTCTAAATGCAATAGTTTTTAAGTTACAAGTGATTTTACTCATGATGGAAGTTACTGAAAAGCACAAAAGTAGCTATTACTCACTTAGCTATTGAGACAGACACCCAAGTTACTCACCATGTTGTAGCTATGAAAAAAGTATCTGAATAACATATTTTAACAAAATGCTCTAAATGCAACACTTTTCAAGTTATAAGTGATTTAGTGCATGATTTCATGACTTTTAATGCATTTTAGACATTTTTGTCTACCACAGGCCTAATTTAGACATAAAGCCTACCAAAAAGATAGGGTGGCGAGTCCTCTAGCATACCAAGCCACCTGCCAAATATGAAAGAAATCTGGAAAGAAATGTGGACTGTAGGTCACTAACAAGCAATATTCCACATTTTAGACATTTTTGTCTACCATAGGCCTAATTTAGACATAAAGCCTACCAAAACGATAGGGTGGCGAGTCCTCTACCATATCAAGCCACCTGCCAAATATGAAAGAAATCCGGAAAGAAATGTGGACTGTAGGTCGCTAACAAGAAATCTCTGCGGACGCGGACGACAACGATGATGAATCCATAGTATCCCCGTTTCGCGTCGGGGATACAATAATAAGTGAGTTATAAGCACTTTTAAGTTTGTCTATCCTCCTTTGTCCTTGTGGGAGGGGCCCAAAGTTAAGTCTGAACACATCTGAAGATTCCTATAAGTTGGTTAAACATTGCAAAACTTTAGGACCAAGAATAAGCGAGTTATAAGCACTTTTAACTTCCTATCCTTGTTTGGCTATGATGGAGGGGCCCAAGGTCAAATCTGAACACATCAGAAGATTCGTAGCCCATGATTTCCTACACGTTGATTTCACATTGCAAACCTCTAGGACCAATAATAAGGGAGATATACTTATTGGGTACTTTTAAGGCCGGCTATGTGGGGAAATTTGGCACTCCGTGGATGACCTTAAATGAAGAGATTCAAGGTCAAATTTCTGCATGCTTGTAGAGAACATATATATCTGTTATAAATATCACCTATGAAGGGATTCAACCTCCTAGTTATAATTTATTTATTGGGTTTTAACCTCGCTTCAACACACTGAATTTGCAAATTTAATAAGTAAATTAAATTTTTATAAGTTAATACCCTATCCAATGGACAATTGCTTTACCGGTCGGCGCGACCGGTCCCGCCAAACGACAGAAAAAGTCATTCTGTATAAAATACCGGCAGGCCCGGTCAGAGTGTACATTCGCCAGGTGTCGCCTCGTGCATACTTCCTGTCTAGTCAGAATGACGTCATCGCGTCTTTTTTCGCTGTCTAAACCTATTAGACCCCTAGTAAGCTGATAGCGGGGTCGGTTGGGAGGGTCTTGTCCGTCCATTGGATAGGGTATTAACTTATAAAAATTTAATTTACTTATTAAATTTGCAATTTTATTGCGTTAATACATCCTATCCAATGGACAATTGCTGAATAACTACCGCTTGGTTGGCGGGTAAGTTACTAGGGACTTGAGTGAACTCAAAACTAACAATTTTCTGGCCCAGGTAGACCTGAAGCAGGCTACTCATCAATGGCCTAAGTCGGTAACCAGGAACCGGTTAACCGGATAGTTTAACCGACACTGCTCCCCCCCTTTCTTTTCTTTCCAAGCATTTCTGCTCTGAGTGGTGGGAAGAGAGGAATGAGTTCAGTCCCAAGAAATAATAAACCTCCCAAAGGAAGCATGTCACAGTTTTTTTTTTTTTTTTTTTTTTTTTTTGATTGATTTATACTTATCTAAGTATATACACTATGTACATATTTACAAGAATGTCTCCTCCCTATCGGGCTTGGTGGTGGACCTGCTGGGCAGCCACGACCGGCCCTAGGTGGAAAAGCTCTGAATCAGCCCAAGCCACATCCTTCAGATAGAATTGTGTGAAGGTATTGTGGGATTTCCAGTGGCAGGCCGATAGGATTTGTTCTAAGGAAATTCCAGCTTGGAAGGCCTTAGAGGCAGCAAAGGCCCTTACATCATGGGCTTTGACCTGATGCAAAGTAAGGGCCTGCTGGTCGGAGAGCTCATAACATAGGATGACTGTTTGTTTGATCCATGAGGAGACTGTGGCAGAGGAGATATCCTTGTCAAAGCCTTTTTTGAAGGAGACAAAGACCAACTCCTTATTTCGCCTGAGGTCAGAGGTCCTGTCCAGATAATAACGTAGTGCTCTAACTGGACACAGTGACCTGTCACCCTTGAGTGATTTATCTAGCGTGTGGGCCAGGGCTGGAATAACCACCGGGGCCACACTGTCTGGACCCTCTTTGGCCAGCTGGTTCTTGGAGAGAAAGCTGGGTGAGGGATAAAAAGACACCTTAGACCAGTCTGATTGGTGTCTGATGTTCTTATGAAGCCAAGCGTGGATCTCACTCCTGCGTTTGCCAGAACCTAAGGCCATCAAGAAGACTGTCTTGAGGGTTAGGTGTTTCAAGGAGGCCTCCTTAAGGGGTTCGAAGGGCGCCTTAGTCAGCTGGTTTAGTACCAGTGAAAGGTTCCAAGAGGGGATGCCCCTCCGGCCCTTGGGTCTGTCTCTATGGAAACTATCCAGGAGACGAGTAAGGTTCTCATCTTTGCTGACATTAATGGTGGCGTTGCCCAGTTTGTCAGCAATGGCTGATCTGTAGCCATCAATAGTACCTGGCTGTAACTGCCTGTCCTGAAATAAGTGAAGGAGGAAGTCAGCAACGGCTTTCAGAGGTGGTGCCCTGAAGTCCACCTGATTACTGAGGCACCACTTTGTAAAAATGGTCCACTTTGCCTCATAGACAGATCTGGTTGATCTTCTTTGAGGAGCCTCAATTCGTGCTGCCACTGCCTCAGAGAAGCCTTGCTGCTTGATTGCTGAGGCTCTAGGAGCCAGGCATGCAGATTCAGGTTCGACAGGTTCCTGTGAAGGACCTGGTTGAATGGTTGAGACACAAGGTTTGGTATGCTGGGCAGACACAGTGGGATCTGGCTTGACATGGCCACCAGGTCCCAAAACCAGGGCATGTTGGGCCATCCCGGAGCAATCAGAATTATTCTGTTGCAGGGGTAGTCCTGTAACTTCTCCACCACTTTGCCCAAGATGGCCGCTGGTGGGAAGGCATACGGGTCCAGTCCCTCCCAAGACAGGCTGAGAGCATCCACTGCCCAGGCCTGGGGGTCTGGAACCGGTGAGGCAAACTGAGGGAGCTTGTTGTTGAACCTTGTGGCAAACAGGTCCACTTGAGGGGTGTGCCACCTTGAGCATATTGCTTGAAAAATCTCCGGATTGAGGGACCATTCTGTTTGGATGGTCTGACCCAGTCTGGATAACTTGTCGGCTATCACATTGAGACGGCCTGGAATATGTCGAGCTTTGAGGGTCACCTGATTTCTTGTGCACCAAGTGAGGATCCTCCAAAGTAAGGCACACAGGGGGCCTGACTTCATTCCCCCTTCTTTGTTTATGTAAGCTACCACAGTGGTATTGTCGGTAGCTATGAGAACTACTTTGTTCACACAGAGAGCTTGGAACTCTTGTAGTGCCAGAAGAACTGCCTTTAACTCTAGATAGTTTATGTGCAACTTGCTTTCCGGGAGTGACCAGCTTCCCCTTGCCATATGCTCGTTTAAGTGTGCACCCCACCCTTCTTTTGATGCGTCTGTAAAAATTTGCAGAGCATGTTCTAGTGGATGTAAGGGTTGCCCTGTAACCACATTGTCTTCCTCCAGCCACCATTTCAGGTGTGGGTGGAGTGACTTTGGAATGGGGATTATCTTCTCTAGGGATTCTGGTACCCTCCAATTGTTCTTGAGATGCCACTGTATGGGTCTCATGCGCAGTCTGCCTAAATGTACTTGTTTCTCTGTGGCAGTTAACAGACCGATCAGGGACATTAGTTTCCGGACCGGACAGACTGGTTTTGTTAAGATCTCCAATACTTTGTTTTGCAGGGTCTGCCAACGTTCTGTGGTGGGTCTGACCCTGCCTTCCCTCAAGTCGAACTGGTAACCTACGAAATTGAAAATTTGTTTGGGTTCCAGCTCTGATTTGTCCTCGTTTACCAGCCACCCCAATTCCCTGCAGAGTAAGACCAGATTTTTGGTCTGTTGAAGACAAACCCGGTGGGAGGTGGCTCTGACCAACCAGTCGTCTAGGTACTGGTGGATCCTTATACCTTCTTTCATTGCAAGCCATTTCACCTCTTTGGCTACCACAGTGAATTCCATGGGGGCTGTCGACAGGCCAAAAGGTAGAGCCTTGAATTGGTATGTTTTGTCTTGAATGTGAAAACGCATATACTTCCTGGACTGGCTGTTTATAGGGATGTGGAAGTATGCGTCTTTGAAATCTATGGAAGTCACCCACTCCCCTGTCTGGAGGGAGGTTCGTATTGTCTCCGGTGTCTCCATTTTGAACGACTGTGTTTTCAAATAGTTGTTTAGTCTGCTCAGATCCAAGACGGGTCGCCACCGGTTGTTGGGTTTGGGGACCAGGAATAACCGGTTGTAAAAACCCAGGGACTGAGGATTTTGAACCACTTCTACAGCCTTTTTGTCTAACAGCTGATGCAATGCCTCCAACAGGTAGCTGTTCCTGTGAGGATCTACATAGCAGCTTGTTACTGTGGGTTTTCTGGTCAGGTGAGGTCTGGACCGGAAGGGTAGGATATATCCTTCCCTCAGGACTGATATAACCTTGGGGCTGACGCCTAGTGCTGCCCATTTTCTCCAAAACTCGTGCAATCTTGACCCTACAGGAGGATTTGTTACAGCAAGTGGGGCATTTGTGACAACTTGAACAGAACTCAATTGATCGACACAAGAAACACCTTTCACAGATTTTATTGACTCTTGATGGTCGGGCATTACGCCTTTCTTTTGCGGCAACCCTCCTGCAAAAGGTACATGAGAAGCAACATGAGATAATACAGTCAAATGAGTTCCTGTCTTTACATTTTTGTCCACATAACAGTCTACTCCGGTCACTGGTACACCGTTCAAACTTTTCACCACACTTGAAACATGAGGGATCTTCTGACCGGTTACATTTACAGGAATCAAATTTCCTGTCACATAATGAGCACAGTAATTGTCATTTATACTGCTTCTGTGTCTTGGCCGGTCGCTGGACAAAAGAAGCAGTACGACCCCGGTGAGATCTTTGTCCCCGCCTTCTGCCCAGTTGTTTCCATGCAGGTAGACCAGGCTTGCGTTCTTGTTCCGGCTGTTGCTGTTTAGTGGCTTGGTAAGGGTGGAAACGATGTGGACCCTTATGTGAGGAGCCGGTTGTACGTTTTTCTTCATGGTGCCTTATTTCTTCTTCAGCTTTGCTGATGAGGTGATCCGGGAATAAGGCACTCATGTGCAGAGGGGCAGATCTCAGAGCGTTCAAGGTGTCCTGTTTGATGCCTGCTTTAAGATAGTCCAGATAACTGTCCCTTCTTGTGAGGGTGAGATTGGCTACATTGATGAAGACACCTTCAGATAGGTCTTGCATCGTCCTGGCCATTGCTTGGGAGATGCTTTTGTTAAAAGTTACCAGAAAGTCTAGTTCTTCGATAGCCTGATGGGATTTTCCGGTAGCCTTTCCCTTGCCCTTGTCATTCTGTAAAATTTTAAGTTGAGAAGCCATAGAGTCCTGTACTTTGGTGAGGCACCGGGAAAAGGCAGCAGCCTGATTACACATGTACGTTTGATCTCTGGCTGCTCTCTCCCACTTTCTTAACGTGTCTTGTGTAACAGGCCTGGAAGCTGGTGCTGAAGGGAGTGACCGGTTAGCAATACGTGGGAAACTGCTGTTGAGACGTGCCGGTTGGTTGGTCCAGGAAGTGACTTTAGATCTGGAGAATTCCTTCTTCTCAGTATGCATGTCGTACCATTTAAGAGTTCTTGGTGGTTTGACAAACTGGTCCTTGACCAAACCGGAAGTCTCAGAAGCTCTGGAGGGGTATCCTTCCTGTATAGTAATGTTCAATTTCTCGAACTTCCGGCACAACCAATCGTCTACCGGAACCTTCAAGGACACTTTACCCGGAAGATGAGGTTTGGTACCGGCAAAGGGGTTGTCATCTTGAGCAGAGGAAGAGGAATCGAATTCCGGCACTTGCTCCCACCCCATAAAAGATCTCACTCCGCGAAGGGTTTCCCTGTAAGTCTGTTCAGTGCTTAGTTCTTGGTCAGTCTCTGTAAGCTCTTCGCGATCCTGACCTACTGACAGAACCTCAGATAGTTCACCCTCATCGAAACTAAGTTCTGGCTGATCACTGAACTGATCTTCCTCTGAAGTAACTTCTTCCGGTTGATCAGTAGTGGGAGGCTGGGTTGTGGGACCTGGGGGCTGGACCTCGGGTCGACCACTAGTAGAAGCACCAACGGATGAAAAAGCAGCCTGGTCGGTGAGTTGAAGATCTACCCCAGCACCGGGAGCCTCAACAGGCTGGGTGGCTAATTTCTTCGCACCGGGGGCCTCAACAGGCTGGGTGGCTGACTTCTTCTTCCTACCGGACACACCGGTAGCAGGACTCTGATGAGTAGAATGTTCAACTGGTGGGATAAAAGGCTTCTCAGATACCACCACGTTGGAGCTCTGAACCGGTTCCACCGGGAGCTGAAAGGTCTTGGATAAGAAGAGAGCCTCCAGACGCGTAAAGCGTTCTGACCATTTTTCCTCCAAATTCTTCAGGTCAGACTGGAAATCTGGGGCTTTTGGAGGCTTGGAAGTCTTCTTTGGGGATTTGTGAGAGGTCTTTTTCTTCTTAGGGGTTTCGCCTCGATCACCTGAATCACCCTTGTCACTCTCAACCTTCCCTACCACAGTAACAGTAGACGGGTCAACCAGGGAGGGAGAGGTAGCTTTCTTCTGAAGTTCTTTCTCTTTTCTTGCTTTATAAGTGGGGGTGGCCAACTGTAGCTTCTGTTCAGCTGTAAGGTTATTGCAAATAGAGCAGTCCTTCTTTAACACACAATCATCTTGGCCCACACCCTTGTCACGACAACGTGCACACTTCGTGTGTGTGTCGAATAAAGCCATAGCGTGGCCACAAGTCCCTCTTCTCTGTCCAGGGGACGCCATAACACTCCAGAAGAAGATTAAGTATATATAACTTCAAATAAAGTTCAATAAAAAAGGTTGTCTTTAAAACTTCAAACGTTCCAATCACATTAGAAAAACACGTCCGTACACTCGTGCGCCAAACGAAAAAAGACGCGATGACGTCATTCTGACTAGACAGGAAGTATGCACGAGGCGACACCTGGCGAATGTACACTCTGACCGGGCCTGCCGGTATTTTATACAGAATGACTTTTTCTGTCGTTTGGCGGGACCGGTCGCGCCGACCGGTAAAGCAATTGTCCATTGGATAGGATGTATTAACGCAATAAAAAGGTCAGTTTTATGGGCGGAGGAAACCAGTACATATAGTTAGTCAGGCTTCTGTACTGTAAACCAACGGCAAGCAACTACCAGCTTTCCTACTTGAGGTCGGGCTGGAATTCGAAAATTCGCCCCTCTTGATGCATCTGTAAGGATTTACAGAGCATATTTAAGTAGGTGTAATGGTTGACCTTGAAGCACATTGTCATCCTACAACCACCATTTTAGATGGGGTGGAGTGAACTGGGATCACCTTTTCTAGTGAGTCTGGTACCCTTCAGCTGTTCTTCAAGTGCCACTGTATCAGCCTCATGTGGAGGTGACCTAGGTTGACTTGCTTCTCTATGGGTGTCAGTAACCCTTTCAGTGGCATCAGCTGCCGGACAGGGCCTGTGGGTCTGGAGAGAAGTTTCTGGATTTGCATTCAAGGTCTGCTAACGTACTAGGGCGGATCTGACCTTACCCTCTTCAAGCTGAACTGATAACCTACCAGGTCAAAGACTTGCTACAGGTCCAGTTCTAATTTTTTTCATGTTAACCATTAAAACTTACTCCTGACACAGAGCTACTAGTGATTGTGTATGTTGGAGACAGGTTTGGTGGGCACTGGCATTGATCGACCAGTCGTAAGTGAATAACATACTTAAAAAAATACTGTAAATGCAATAGTTTTCACGTTAGAACTGATTTACTCAACTGTGATAATCGCAAAGTAACTATTACTCAGCTATACAATAAGCTACAGGTCTACAACTTTACTATGTGATAGCTGACCCATAAGTAGGAGAATATCATATTTTAAAACAAAATTATCTAAATGCAATAGTTTTCAAGTTATAACTGATTTACTCAACTGTGAAGACCTCAAAGTAGCTATTGCTCAGTTATGCAATGAGCTACAGGTCTGCAATTTCACTATGTTATAGCTAACGGAAAACTAGGTGAATAAGATACTAAAAGAAAATACTGTAAAGGCAATCGTTTTCAAGTTACAACTGATTTACTAAACAGTGAGAATCTCAAAGTAGTTATTGCTCAGCTATGCCATGAGCTACAGGTCTACAACTTTACTATGTGATAGCTGACCCATGAGTAGGTGAAGAACATATTTTAAGAAAACATTCTAAATGCAATAGTTTTCAAGTTATAACTGATTTACTCAAAAGTGAGAACTTCAAAGTAGCTATTACTCAGCTATGCAATGAGCTACAGCTCTACAATTTTACTATGTTATAGCTGATCCAAAAGTAACTGAATAACACATTTATGCAAAATACTGTAAATGCAATAGTTTTTAAGTTACAATTGATTTACTCAATAGTAAGAACCTCAAATAGCTATTGCTCAGCTATGAAATAAGCTACAGGTCTGCAATTTTTCTATGTTACAGCTAACCCAAAAGTAGGTGAACAACATATTTAAACAAAATACTGTAAATGGAATAGTTTTCAAGTTATAACTGATTTACTAAACAGTAAGAACCCGAAAAGAGCTATTGCTCAATTATGTAATGAGCTACAGGTCTGCAATTTCACTATGTTATAGCTGACCAAAAATTAGGTGAATAACATATTTAAACAAATACTCTAAATACAATAGTTTTCAAGTTAGAACTGATTTACTCAACAGTTATAACCTCAACGTAGATATTACTCAGCTATGCACTAAGCTACAGGTCTGAAATTTTACTATGCTGTAGCTGACCCAAAAGTAGCTAAATAACATATTTATACAAAATTCTGTATATGCAATAGTTTTCAAGTTACAGGTGATTTTACTCATTATGGGAGCTACTGAAAAATCAGAAAGTAGCTATTACTCACTTAGCTATTGGGATAGACACTCAAGTTACTCACCATGTTGTAGCTATGAAAAAGTAGTTGAATAACATATTTTAACAAAATGTTGTAACTGCAATACTTTTCAAGTTATAAGTGTTTTAGTGCATGATTTCATGAATTTTATTGCATTAAAAATTATTTTAAAAATTAATAAAAAAACAATTAAGACAGATCCAGGTCTAATTCTCACACAAGGTAATCTACTAGTGGCCTAGTACATTTATGCAATATATGAGAAAAATCCCTGCAATAGTGAATGAGAAAATTGTGATAGAGGGTTGAAATTAACAGACAAACGAACAGATCTGCATGGCCTGAACAATTTGTCATCCTCGATAGTTAAGGTATCTTTTAAAAACAAGAGGAGAGTGCCCGTGAACGGGCACTGTGTCAGCTGACTGAGTGTTTTTGATTTGTGAAGGTGATTAGAGGACAGAATAATTATCAGGAAAAGGGCTGTACAGAAATACAGTAAATGGTAACTGAACAGCAAGTTCGAAAGAAATTCCGAAGCTGACAGAAGAAAAGGATAAAAAAGTTGTGCCCTGTAAATGGTATTATGAAGGAAAATAACAAGGTAATTGTTTAAGTGTAAAAAATAGGTTAAAACATATTTAAAGAAATACTACAAATGCAATATCCTCGTTCGACCTTGAAGAAGGGGTCCAAGGTCAAATCTAACCACACAAATACATTCCCAGCCCATGATTTCCTATGGTTTACCATTCCAAACCTCTAGGACCAATTATAAATGAGTTATAAGCACTTTTAAGCTTGGCTGTCCTCATTTGACCTTGAAGGAGGGGTCCAAAGGTCAAATCTGACCATACCAAAAGATTCCGAGCCAATGATTTCCTATGGGATGGTTTACCATCCCAAATCTCTGTCACCAATAATAAGCGAGTTGTAGGCACTTTCAATTTTCGCTATCCTCATTTGACCTTGAAGGAGGGTTCCAAGGTCAAATCGGACCATATCAACAGATTCACAGCCCATGATTTCCTGTCTGTTTACCATCCCAAACCTGTGGGACCAATAATAAGCGAGTTATAAGCACTTTTAAGTTTGGCTATCCTTGTTTGACCTTGAAGGAGGGGTCATTGAAGGTCAAATCTGACCACACCAAAAGATTCCCATCCCATGATTTCCTACAGGTTGGTTTATCATCCCAAACCTCTGGGATCAATAATAAGGGAGATACAAGCACTTTTCATGACTGACAAAAAACACCTGTGGCGGCCATCTTGTTTCTCAAAATGAGGCCAAAAATATTCCCAGACAACATTTTATGGTTATTAATATATACTGCAAACTTAAGAAAGCTAGCTATAATATTTTTTTTCATCAGAGCAGTAATGGTGAAATCTCTCTCTACACACTGCGGCTATCCAGTGGATACAATGATTTACTCAACAGTGAGAACCTGAAAGTAGCTATTGCTCAGCTATGCCATGACATAGAGGTCTGCAATTTCACTATGTTATAGCTGACAAAAATTCTGTGAATAACATATTTAACAAATTACTCTAAATGTAATAGTTTTCAAGTTACAACTGATTTACTCAACAGTGAGAACCTCAAAGGAACTATTACTCAGCTATGCAATGAGCTACATGTCTGAAATTTTACTATGTTATAGCTAACCCAAAAGTAGGTGAACAACATATTCAAGCAAACTACTGTAAATGCATTAGTTTTCAAGCTACAACTGATTTACTCAATAATGAGAACCTGAAAATAGCTATTGCTCCGCTATGCCATGAGCTATAGGTCTGTAATTTCACTATGTTATAGCTGACCCAAAAGTAGGTGAACAATATATTTTAACAAAATACTCCAAATGCAATATTTTTCAAGTTATAGCTGATTTACTCAACAGTCAGTACCTGAGAATAGCTATTGCTCAGTTGTGCCATGAGCTATAGGTCTATAATTGCACTATGTTATAGCTGACCCAAAAGTAGCTGAATAACATATTTGCACAAATTTCTGTAAATGCAATAGTTTTCCAATTATAACTGATTTACTCAACAGTGAGAACTTCAAAGTAGCTATTACTCAGCTATGAAATGAGCCACAGGTCTGAAACTTCACTATGTTATAGCTGACCCCAAAATAGGTGAATAACATATTTAAACAAAATACTCTAAATGCAATAGTTTTCAAGTTATAAGTGATTTACTCAACAGTGATAACCTAAAAGTAGCTATTACTCAGCTATGTCATGAGCAACAGGTCTGAAATTTTACTATGTTATAGCTGGCCCAAAAGTAGCTGAATAACATATTTATACGAAATTCTCTAAATGCAATAGTTTTTAAGTTACAAGTGATTTTACTCATGATGGAAGTTACTGAAAAGCCCAAAAGTAGCTATTACTCACTTAGCTATTGAGACATACACCCAACTTACTCACCATATTCTAGCTATGAAAGAAGTAGCTGAATAACATATTTTAACAAAATGCTCTAAATGCAACACTTTTCAAGTTATAAGTGATTTACTCAACAGTGATAACCTAAAAGTAGCTATTACTCAGCTATGCCATGAGCTACAGGTCTGAAATTTTATTATGGTATAACTGGCCCAAAAGTAGCTGAATAACATATTTATACGAAATTCTCTAAATGCAATAGTTTTTAAGTTACAAGTGATTTTACTCATAATGGAAGTTACTGAAAAGCCCAAAAGTAGCTATTACTCACTTAGCTATTGAGACAGACACCCAACTTACTCACCATATTGTAGCTATGAAAAAAGTAGCTGAATAACATATTTTAACAAAATGCTCTAAATGCAACACTTTTCAAGTTATAAGTGATTTACTCAACAGTGATAACCTAAAAGTAGCTATTACTCAGCTATGCCATGAGCTACAGGTCTGAAATTTTAGTATGTTATAGCTGACCCAAAAGTAGCTGAATAACATATTTGCACAAATTTCTGTAAATGCAATAGTTTTCCATTTATAACTGATTTACTCAACAGTGAGAACTTCAAAGTAGCTATTACTCAGCTATGAAATGAGCCACAGGTCTGAAACTTCACTATGTTATAGCTGACCCCAAAATAGGTGAATAACATATGAAACAAAATACTCTAAATGCAATAGTTTTCAAGTTATAAGTGATTTACTCAACAGTGATAACCTAAAAGTAGCTATTACTCAGCTATGCCATGAGCTACAGGTCTGAAATTTTACTATGTTATAGCTGGCCCAAAAGTAGCCGAATAACATATTTATACGAAATTCTCTAAATGCAATAGTTTTTAAGTTACAAGTGATTTTACTCATGATGGAAGTTACTGAAAAGCCCAAAAGTAGCTATTACTCACTTAGCTATTGAGACAGACACCCAACTTACCATATTCTAGCTATGAAAAAAGTAGCTGAATAACATATTTTAACAAAATGCTCTAAATGCAAACCTTTTCAAGTTATAAGTGATTTACTCAACAGTGATAACCTAAAAGTAGCTATTACTCAGCTATGCTATGAGCTACAGGTCTAAAATTTTACTATGTTATAGCTGACCCAAAAGTAGCTGAATAACATATTTATACGAAATTCTCTAAATGCAATAGTTTTCAAGTTATAAGCGATTTACTCAACAGTGATAACCTAAAAGTAGCTATTACTCAGCTATGCCATGAGCTACAGGTCTGAAATTTCACTATGTTATAGCTGGCCCAAAAGTAGCTGAATAACATATTTACACGAAATTCTCTAAATGCAATAGTTTTTAAGTTACAAGTGATTTTACTCATAATGGAAGTTACTGAAAAGCCCAAAAGTAGCTATTACTCACTTAGCTATTGAGACAGACACCCAACTTACTCACCATATTGTAGCTATGAAAAAAGTAGCTGAACAACATATTTTCACAAAATGCTGTAAATGCAACACTTTTGAAGTTATAAGTGATTTAGTGCATGATTTCATGAATTTTAATGCATTAAAAATTATTAAAAAAATTTATTAAAAAAAAAGTAAGACAGATCCAGGTCTCATACTCACACAAGAGAATCTACCTCTGGCCTAGTACATATATGCAAGATATGAGAGAAATCCCTGCAATAGTCACTGAGAAAATTGTGATAAAAAGTTGAAATTTTCACACTTTTGGTGGGGGTACCCCCCTTGTAATGTCTCTAGCAAACAGACGAACAGACAGATTTGCATGCCTTGAACAATTTTTCATCCTCGATAGATAAGGTATCTTTTAAAAAAAACAGCATGTCTCTAGGCCTTGTAGTTTTGGAGAAGAAGTTGTTCACGCGGACGCGTATGCGTACGCCCACGCCGCAGAGTGATGACATAATGTCAGCTGACTGACAAGTCAGCTGACATAAAAACAGCATGTCTTTGGGTATTGTAGTTTAGGAGAAGTTGTTCACGCGTACGCCCACGCCACAGAGTGACGACATAAAAATTTTGTCTCACCAAAAATGGTGGAGCCAAAGCTGAACCAAAAGTAGGTGGACAACATATTTAAACAAAATATTCTTAATGCAATAGTTTTCAAGTTATAACTGATTTACTCAACAGGGATAACATCAAAGTACCTATTACTCAGCTATAGAATGAGCTACACGTCTACAAGTTTACTATGTTATAGCTGACCCAAAAGTATCTGAATAACATATTTATACAAAATACTGTAAATGTAATAGTTTTCAAGTTACAGCTGATTTACCCAAGAGCGAGAAACTCACAATAGCTATTGCTCAGCTATGAAATAAGCTACAGGTCTGCAATTTTACTATGTTATAGCTGATCCAAAGGTAGGTGAATAAGATATTAAAACAAAATACTCTAACTGCAATAGTTTTGAAGTTACAACTGATTTACCCAACAGTGATAACATCAAAGTAACTATTACTCAGCTATGGAAAGAGCTACAGGTCTGCAATTTTACTATGTTATAGCTGACCCAAAAGTAGCTGAAGAACATGTTACACTAATTTCGGTAAATGCAATAGTTTTCAAGTTATAACTAATTTACTCAACAGTGATAACCTCACGATAGCTATTGCTCATGTATAAAATAAGCTACATGTCTGCAAATTTGCTTTGTAACAGCTCATCCAAAAATAGGTGAAAAACATATTTAAAGAGATACTCTAAATGCAATAGTTTTGAAGTTCTAACTGATTTATTCAACACTGATAACCTCAATTAGCTATTACTCAGCTATGCAATGAGCTACAGGTCTGAAATTTTACTATGTTATAGATGACACAAAAGTAGCTGAATAACATATTTATACGAAATTCTCTAAATGCAATACTTTTCAAGTTACAAGTGATTTTACTCATTATGGAAGTTACTGAAAAGTCAAAAAGTAGCTATTACTCACTTAGCTATTGGGATAGACTTCCAAGATACTCACCATGTGTAGCTATGAAAAAAGTAGCTGAATAACACATTTTAACAAAATGCTCTAAATGCAATACTTTTCAAGTTATAAGTGATTTAGTGCATGATTTCAGGAATTTAAATGTATTAAAAATTATTTTAAAAATTCATAAAAAACTAGACAAAAGTTTTTGTACACAAAAACAAAGTGTCCCTACAGCTTTTAAGTTTTATAAGAAATGCTAAAGGACCAATGTGAAGAGGTAAATGTTATTGGTGAAGAGAAATTCTCCTGAAAGGACCATGTTAGGGTCACAAGAGTGATCTTAAAACGAAAAAAGCAATCAGTGCCTGTGAACAGGTTCTGTATCAGCTGACTGTGTCTTTTAAGCTGCAAAGTAGAAGAAGCATGCTTAGGTTTGGCTATGCTGGTTTGACCTTGAATGAGAGGCCCAAGGTCAAATCCGTCCACACCAGAAGATTCCCAGCACATGATTTCCTACATGATGGTTTCACATCCCAAACCTCTAGGACTAATAATAAGCGAGTTATCGAACTTTTAAGTTTGGCTATGCTCGTTTGACCTTGAAGGAGAGGCCCAAGGTCAAATCTGACAACACCAAAAGATTGCCAGCCCATGATTTCCTATATGTTGGTATACCATCCAAAACCTCTAGGACCAATAATAAGCAAGTTATAAGCACTTTTCAGTTTGGCTATGCTCATTTGACCTTGAATGAGAGGCCCAAGGTCAAATGCGACCACACCATAAGATTCCCAGCCCATGATTTTCTATATGTTGGTATACCATCCCAAACCTCTAGGACAACTAATAAGCGAGTTATAAGCACTTTTAAGTTTGGCTATCCTCGTTTGACCTTGAAGAAGAGGCCCAAGGTCAAAACCGACCACACCAAAAGATTCCCAGCCCATGATTTCCTATATGTTGGTACACCGTCACAAACCTCTAGGACCAATAATAAGCGAGTTATAAGCACTTTTAAGTTCGGCTATTCTCATTTGACCTTGAAGGAGGGGCCCAAGGTCAAATCCGACCACACCAGAAGATTCCCAGCACATGATTTACTGTATGTTGGTATACCATCCCAAACCTCTAGGACCAATAATAAGCGAGTTATAAGCACTTTTAAGTTTGGCTATGCTCCTTTCACCTTGAAGAAGAGGCCCAAGGTCAAATCTGACCACACCAAAAGATTCCCAGCCCATGACTTCCTATATGTTGGTACACCATCCCAAACCTCTAGGACCAATAATGAGCAAGTTATAAGCACTTTTAAGTTTGGCTATGCTCATTTGACCTTGAAAGAGAGGCCCAAGGTCAAATCCGACCACACCAAAAGATTCCCAGCCCATGGTTTCCTATATGTTGGTATACCATCCCAAATCTCTAGGACCAATAATAAGCGAGTTATAAGCACTTTAAACTTTGCCTGTCCTCGTTTGACCTTGAAGGAGGGGCCCAAGGTCAAATGCGACCACACCAGAAGATTCCCAGCCCTTGATTTCCTACATGTTGGTATACCATCCCAAACCTCTAGGACCAATAATAAGCGAGTTATAAGCACTTTTAAGTTTGGCTATGCTCGTTTGACCTTGAAGGGGGGGCCCAAGGTCAAATGCGACCACACCAGAAGATTTCCAGCACATGATTTCCTATATGTTGGTATACCATCCCAAACCTCTAGGACTAATAACAAGCGAGTTATAAGCACTTTTCAGTTTGCCTATCCTCGTTTGACCTTGAAGGAGACGTCCAAGGTCAAATCTGACCACACCAAAAGATTCCCAGCCCATGGTTTCCTATATGTTGGTATACCATCCCAAACCTCTAGGACCAATAATAAGCGAGTTATAAGCACTTTAAACTTTGCCTATCCTCGCTTGACCTTGAACGAGGGGCCCAAGGTCAAATCTGACCACACCAGAAGATTCCCAGCACATGATGTCCTATATGTTGGTATACCATCCCAAACCTCTACAACCAATAAGGCTTAATCTTAGCAAAATTTTTATGAACTTATAATCAATTGCCCGTCAATCGGTCAATTATGGCCCGACTGATCCCAATATCGACTGGCACCTAGATTCTTCCCTCAGGAATGTGCATACCAAATTTGGTTGACCCACACCCAGTACTTTCTGAGGAAATCTAGTGAAAAGGAAGTAAATTTTTTTTTGAATTTTTGATAATGTGACCTTGATAAAGGTCAAAGGTCAAATTTATGCCTGTCAAAAAATTTCCCCACGCCTATAGAAGAACACTGCCACATATCATTTGGATAGGCCTAATAACAAGGGAGATATTCAAGGGAGACGATAATGTGGCGGCGGCGGCAGCGGCCGACTGAAAACCGGGGGTGAAACCAATAAGCGTCCCCTTTTCAAGGGACGCTTAATTAAGAGAGATCCAGGCCTGATACTCATACAAGGGAATCTACTTGTGGTCTAGTAAATGTATGCAAAATATGAGAGAAATCCCTGCAATAGTCAATGAGAAAATTGTGATAAAGTGTTGAAATTTTCACACTTAGGGTGGGGGGTACCTCACTTATAATGGCTCTACCAAAACAGACGAACAAACAAATCTGCATGCCTTGAACATTTTTTCATCCTAGATAGATAAGTTATCTTTTAAAAAAAACAGCACGTCTCTGGGCCTTGTAGTTTTGGAGAAGTCACTCACGTACGTACACACCGCAGAGTGACAACATAATGTCAGCTGACTGACAAGTCAGCTGACATAAAAACTAATCAGCTCTAGATCCTTTTTGATTAAACCTATCATGAAAGTTTGGTGAAACTCAATGCATGGTTTAGGCTGTGGAACAGCCACAAGTCCCAAAAATCTTAAAAGCAGTGCCACTGCAACAGTTGTTGCCAAATCCTCTTGGGTTAAACATATCCTGAAAAGGTGGAACACCCACAAACTTTATGGCTCCCAGCCAGACAGCGTATGGGCTGACTATAGCCCCAGTCCATAAAATATACTACTGGTTATTACATTAGGTAAGCCAATACTGTTACAAAATACTAAACCATTATTAAAATCACAGGATATGGTTACTAACCCTATTGAAACCCTATGATTTCAAATAAAATTCCATTTAATCACAAATTTTATAGTGAGAAATATTTTTGACAATGTGACTGACAAATTAAACAAGCGTTCTTTCCCACAAATATTTTGTACTGTATTTGTACTGTATTGTATTTTAGGTCACACACCTAATAGTTTACAGTTTTCAGACTCAAGAGAAGCTGTGAAATGTGAAACAATTAATATTGACTCCTGCAAGTAAGGTTAAAAATACCCTAAAAGTCCCCATTATCTTTTACCCTTTCAGAGACATCTGTGATTTTCAAAAATACTGTAAAGTCATAGTAATATACAATGGCACAGAGTTTGAACTACCAACAAGTTTGGATAATAATGACACTACCATACTAGAAGTAGAGTAAGAAATCTAAAATTCGCCAGGAATCTAAAATTCGCCACCTCTAAAACCTTAGTTAATTTTATGAAGAAAATGATGTTTTTGTCCAAAAGTTGGTATTTTTCAGTTCAAAAAGCCTTAATTTACTATACAGTCAACAAATCTCACCACAATTCATTTATTTTATTAGTATTTTCACATGTGGCGAATTTCAGATATGTGGCGAATTTTAGATTTCTTACTCTACCAGTATCTGTACCTTCCTCCACTAAGCTGAATTCTCTTACAGTGTAGCCATTCTTCTCACAGTTACCTCTGATGCTTTCCACACACTCTGGGCTCACATCATTCACAGTCACTTCCAGTGGTAAGGTCACATGATGTTTCCATAACAGCCCTGAAATCCCTACAAGCCACACAACGACAGAATTAATTTATTGTAGTGATCAGCATGTTACAATATATAAGAACAATAACATCACTATATACAATAGTTAGCCCACTATAATAGCTTTCTAGTCACTTCTGTCTGTTATCTACAAATCAATATGTAAAGCCAAGTAACCGTTTTGACATTGATTTGTAACTCCATTAAAACACTGACAATTTCCAAAGATTTTTTGGTATAAAGAAACTCCACATGTAGAGGATGCCAAGGCTTCATGATATTATTTTTCATCCTTATGACATTACTTACCTGATGCACTGAATGCATCAAGGCATTTTGTTTTCCCAGTCCTGTCATTGCAGTATGCTCCTAATCCTGACAACACAAATTCTCTGAAAGGGAAAAGATGAATGTTTTATACATGAAGAGCATATGTTAATTGCATTAGGCTTCAAACTTGTCTTGCAACTACAAAAGATTAATATATAATGGGTGTTTAAATGTCCAAGTTTTGCCAAGTTACGGCGGGGAGCATGGTTTGGGAGAAGTTGGACAAAAGCAGCAATGGAATCGCGGCTTGGACTGATAGCGGCGACATTAATTTTAACTGAGAAGAAATCTGGAATGGCAGGTGGCCATGCAGTGGCAATTGTGGCGACAGTCCAAGTCAAGACCCACCCTAGAAGCCAGATCTCATAAATGAAAAATGTCAGGCTAGAGTAAGGTCTATGTTACATGAAAATAAAGAGATGTAAAATGAAAAAAAATAAATTTGAACTAGAGGATCGCTCACAAAAAAAAAGATAATGTTTTTGCTATGTAAAAACAAAGCGTCCCGAAAAGGATATAAAGGTGAGTGCTAAAGTATTAAGAAAATGCTTCGTTTCTAGCCTTATACTGTTGTGGCAACCAAAGTCAGTGCAGTCTGCTCTATCTAGCACGGTTTTCAAGATATAAGCATTTTTGTGTTTTGCAAAAAATAAAAAAATTAAAAATGTCCGCTATATTTGGCAAGACAAAAATATTTTGAAAATTGGCATGACTACTCTGCAGAGATACCCAGCAGGTCCAAAATTTTGTTGAGTTCGCTCCATATAGCACGGTTTTCAAGATATAAGCATTTTTGTGTTTTGCAAAAAATTCAAAAATTCAAAATGTGTATCTCCAGCCGAGTGTGTATCTCCAGCCGAGCATTAAAGGAAAAGAAATAGCTTTTCCGAGATATTCACAATTTTTCATTTTCGTGTGTGAAAGCTCTTCCAAAAGTAGGTGAATGAGTTATTTGAGAAAAATTGGCCATCTGCAATACTTTTAGAGATAATTCGCATTTACTCATTTTCAGTAGGTGAGTAATTAGCTATGGGTCTGAAACTTCACCAAGTGAAAGCTCTCCCAAAAGTAGGTGAATGAGTTATTTGAGAAAAATTGGCTATCTGCAATAGTTTTAGCGATAATTCGCATTTACTCATTTTGAGTAGGTGAGTAATTAGCTATGGGTGTGAAACTTCACCAAGTGAAAGCTCTCCCAAAAGTAGGTGAATGAGTTATTTGAGAAAAATTGGCTATCTGCAATACTTTTAGCGATAATTCGCATTTACTCATTTTGAGTAGGTGAGTAATTAGCTATGGGTCTGAAACTTCACCATGTGAAAGCTCTTCCAAAAGTAGGTGAATGAGTTATTTGAGAAAAATTGGCTATCTGCAATACTTTTAAGAGATAATTCGCATTTACTCATTTTGAGTAGGTGAGTAATTATCTAAGGGTCTGAAACTTCACCATGTGAAAGCTCTCCCAAAAGTACATGAATGAGTTATTTGATAAAAATTGGGTATCCGCAATAGTTTTTGAGATAATTAGCATTTACTCATTTTGAGTAGGTGAGCAATTAGCTATGGGTCTGAAACTTCACCATGTAAAAGCTCTTCCAAAAGTAGATGAATGAGTTATTTGAGAAAAATTGGCTATCTGCAATACTTTTAAGAGGTAATTCGCATTTACTCATTTTGAGTAGGTGAGTAATTATCTACGGGTCTGAAACTTCACCATGTGAAAGCTCTCCCAAAAGTACATGAATGAGTTATTTGATAAAAATTGGGTAGAAAGGGTGTAGACAGGGTGTAGACAGGGAGACCCTATTGCCTCTTACTTGTTTCTCCTATGTGCCCAGATCCTTTTATTGCTTGTTGAATCTAATATTAAAATAAAGGGTATTTATGTTGGGCAAAAAGAATACAAAATATCACAGTTTGCGGATGACACCACTCTCATCTTGGATGGGCATCAGGACTCTCTACAGGCTGCAATAAATACGTTAGAACTGTATGGGTCACTCTCTGGTTTGAAAGTAAATACAGACAAAACGCAATTAGTCTGGGTTGGCAAAAAGAGAGGTTCAAAAGAAAAATTGAACACAAACAAAATCTTCAACTGGGATACACAAGAATTTAAATTATTAGGTATCCATTTTTCTAGCAATTTAGCAAATATCCCAAACCTTAATTATGAGAAAGCTATAGTTGAAGTAGAAAGTATACTTAAAGTCTGGCAAAAACGGCTTTTGACTCCATTTGGAAAAGCCACTATTCTTAAAACTCTGGTATTGCCAAAATTTACTCATTTATTTCTTTCTCTACCAAACCCCTCAGGAGACTTCATAAAAAAATTTAACAGTCTTATATATAATTTTATTTGGAACAATAAACCTGAGAAGATCAGCCGAAATCAGCTGAATATGGAATATCACCAAGGTGGTATCAAAATGATTGAAATTAACAGCTTTATAAAAGCACTTAAACTAACTTGGATTCGTAAATTATATATGACACCAGAAAGTCCATGGGCTCATCTCACATCCTTCATAGTAGGCTCACTAGATAAAATAATACTCTTCGGTCCACAGTGGTCTGAAACAGTCGCTAAGAGAATTGACAATCCTTTTTGGAGAGACGTTCTCCTCTCATGGAAGGAACTGCTTCATCTGTTACCATTAAACTCTACTCTACATGGCTCCCTCTGGTTCACTCCAATTTCCAATAACACCACAGTCTCTATCTACATCCCAAAACTCTACCAGAAAGGCATTTTATCCCCTCTTGACCTTATTTGTAATGGAAAGTTAATGTCTCAAAATGAGATACAGAAAAGTTACAATGTAAAATTAAATTTTCTTGATTACCACAGGATCAGCATACTACTAAATTCTTACATTTCAAGAGACATGGTTGTACCTAGTAATTTGACTAAACCATATTTACACTCAAATGTAAAAACTCTAATGAAATCTGCTAAGGGTAGTCAAGACTTCAGAAAGTTATTGACCTCAAATATAAAATCCCACAATTCCTCCCATCTCCAGCACTGGACTAACTGCTTAAATTTTGAATTTGATCAACTTACATGGCAAACTATAAATAACCTATGCTTTAAAACTATAAAGGATAATAATCTGAGCTGGTTTCAGTATAGATTAATATATAGAATCCTTGGGACACAGAGCTACTTGTACAAAGTAAAGATTTCTGAAAATTCAAATTGCAACCTGTGTTCACAGTACGATGAAACTATCCAGCATCTATTTGTTTTATGTCAGAAAGTACAAAGCTTTTGGAACAACATTAAAATCTGGCTAGAGAAGAAATTAAACTTATATTTTGATACTAATCCAATAAAGATTTTGTTCGGCGACATCTTTTCCTACCAAAAATATCATCCAATCAATCTAATTTATATGACTGCAAAACATTATATATTCCATTGTTCAAAATCAGGAAAAAATTTGAACATTTTTGAGTACCAATCACTGTTGTATACAAAATATGCAGAACAAAACTACTTGTCGCACATTGAAATGAGACACGACCAGTTCAAAAAAAAATGGTCATCTTTTGAAAATTTGTTTACTTGAAGGCGTCAATTTAGTGTCATTTAATTCGCCAACCATACTATACCCAGAGGGTGAGCCCAATTATATAACAGCTATATAAAATTTGTACTCAAGTCATCTACTTTGTGTAAATTGTCTGTCATAAGATTATGATGCTTATGATTATTATAAGATACTTTAGAGTGACCCCAATCATATCAAATGTGTAATCAAGTCATCTACTTTTTGTAAACGGTCTGCTTTAACATTGTAATGTTTATAAGATACTTTAGCCTTTAAAAATTATCAGTGTAATAGTGTAGATGTAACCTAATTGTTGGCAGCGATGGGAGGTTCCATACCCTCGCCTCCCCGCAGGTATGCCAAGCTCATGTAAAAAAAGGGTAAATAAACAATTGTGCACAAAAAAAAAAAAAAAAAAAAAAAAAAAAAAAAAAAAAAATTGGGTATCTGCAATAGTTTTAGAGATAATTCGCATTTACTCATTTTGAGTAGGTGAATAATTAGCTACGGGTCTGAAACTTCACCGAGTGAAAGCTCTTTGGGATAGCTGCTCTGCAGGGATACCCTGAAGATCAAAAATTTCGTCGAAATCGCTCTATGTAGCACGGTTTTCGAGATATTAGCATTTTTGTGTTTTGCAATTTTTGCGCAAAAATTCGAAAATTCAAAATGGCCGCCATTTTTGGCAAGACAAAATTTTTTGAAAATTGGCATGGCTACTCTGCAGAGATATCCTGTGGGTCCAAAATTTCGTTGAAATCGCTCTATCTAGCATGGTTTTCGAGATATAAGCATTTTTATGTTTTGCAATTTTGCGAAAAATTCGAAAATTCAAAATGGCCGCCATTTTTTGCGAGAAAATTTTTTTTTGAAAATTGGCATGGCTACTCTTCAGAGATACCCTGTGGGTCAAAAATTTCGTCGAAATCGCTCTATCTAGCAGAGTTTTCAAGATATAAGCATTTTTATGTTTTGCAATTTTTGCGAAAAATTCGAAAATTCAAAATGGCCACCATTTTTGGCGAGACAAAATTTTTTTGAAAATTGGCATGGCTACTCTGCAGAGATACCCTGTGGGTCAAAAATTTCGTCGAAATCGCTCTATCTAGCAGGGTTTTCGAGATATAAGCATTTTTATGTTTTGCAATTTTTGCAAAAAATTCGAAAATTCAAAATGGCCGCCATTTTTGGCGAGACAATATTTTTTGAAAATAGGCATGGCTACTCTGCAGATATCCCCTGTGGGTTAAAATTTCGTCGAAATCGCTCTATCTAGTACGGTTTTCGAGATATAAGCATTTTTATGTTTTGCAATTTTTGCGAAAAATTCGAAAATTCAAAATGGCTGCCATTGTTGGCGAGAGAAAATTTTTTTCAAAATTGGGATAACTACTCTGCAGAGATACCCTGTGGGTCGAAAATTTCGTCGAAATCGCTCTATCTAGCACGGTTTTCGAGATATAAGCATTTTTGTGTTTTGCAATTTTGGCGAAAAATTCGAAAATTCAAAATGGCCACCATTTTGGGCGAGACAAAAATTTTTTGAAAATTGGGATAACTACTCTGAAGAGATACCCTCTGGGTCAAAAATTTCGTCGAAATCGCTCTATCTAGCACGGTTTTCGAGATATAAGCATTTTTGTGTTTTCCTTATTTGGAAAATTTGTAATGATTAATTAATCATTAATTACTCGGCCATTTCTTAACCAATCAATGCCAAAATCTAATGATTTCCAGATTTTAATAGAATGAATGTATTTGCCAAGTTTCAGGTGAATTGATAAAATTCCTTTCAAGTTATCATCCGGACAAGCTTCCCCATCGAAAAAAGACATTTTTGGTCATGTGACCTCTCTCATTGGTTGAAATGTCACTGCAGTATATTCAAAAAAATTCCCCAAGGCTACTGCCTAAACCTGCCAAATTTGAAAAGAATCCACCGAACGGTTACAGAGTTATAAGGAAAACAAGACCACTGCCGTGGTATGATCTCCCGCCGCACTACATCAAAAAGTAGGTGAACAACATATTTGACAAAACTCCTTTAAATTGAATAGTTTTGCTGTTATAAATTATTTAAATCAAACAAGAGGAGAGTGCCCGTGAACGGGCACTGTGTCAGCTGACTGAATGTTTTTGATTTGTGATGGTGATAATGAGAGGAAAGCATAACTAGAGGATCGCTCGCAAAAAAAAAGATAATGTTTTTGCATAGCAAAAACAAAGCGTCCCGAAAAGGCTATAAAGGTGAGTGCTAAAGTATTAAGAAAATGCTTCGTTTCTAGCCTTATACTGTTGTGGCAACCAAAGTCAGCGCAGTCTGCTCTATCTAGCACGGTTTTCAAGATATAAGCATTTTTGTGTTTTGCAAAAAATAAAAAAATTAAAAATGTCCGCTATATTTGGCGAGACAAAAATATTTTGAAAATTGGCATGGCTACTCTACAGAGATACCCAGCAGGTCCAAAATTTTGTTGAGTTCGCTCCATATAGCACAGTTTTCGAGATATAAGCATTTTTGTGTTTTGCAAAAACTTTGAAAATTCAAAATGGCCACCATTTTTGGGGAGACAAAAATTTTTGTCAAGAACACTGCCGCGGTGTGTATCTCCCGCCGAGCATTAAAGCAGAAGAAATAGCTTTTCCGAGATATTCACAATTTTTCATTTTCGTGTGTGAAAGCTCTTCCAAAAGTAGGTGAATGAGTTATTTGAGAAAAATTGGCTATCTGCAATACTTTTAGAGATAATTCGCATTTACTCATTTTGAGTAGGTGAGTAATTAGCTATGGGTCTGAAACTTCACCAAGTGAGAGCTATCCCAAAAGTAGGTGAATGAGTTATTTGAGAAAAATTGGCTATCTGCAATACTTTTAGAGATAATTCGCATTTACTCATTTTGAGTAGGTGAGTAATTAGCTATGGGTCTGAAACTTCACCATGTGAAAGCTCTTCCAAAAGTAGGTGAATGAGTTATTTGAGAAAAATTGGCTATCTGCAATACTTTTAGAGATAATTCGCATTTACTCATTTTGAGTAGGTGAGTAATTAGCTATGGGTCTGAAACTTCACCAAGTGAAAGCTCTCCCAAAAGTAGGCCAATGATTAATTTGACAAAAATTGGCTATCTGCAATACTTTTAGAGATAATTCGCATTTACTCATTTTGAGTAGGTGAGTAATTAGCTATGGGTCTGAAACTTCACCAAGTGAAAGCTCTCCCAAAAGTAGGTGAATGAGTTATTTGAGAAAAATTGGCTAGCTGCAATACTTTTAGAGATAATTCGCATTTACTCATTTTGAGTAGGTGAGTAATTAGCTATGGGTCTGAAACTTCACCAAGTGAAAGCTCTCCCAAAAGTAGGTGAATGATTTATTTGAGAAAAATTGGCCATCTGCAATACTTTTAGAGATAATTCGCATTTACTCATTTTGAGTAGGTGAGTAATTAGCTATGGGTCTGAAACTTCACCATGTGAAAGCTCTCCCACAAGTAGATGAATGAGTTATTTGATAAAAATTGGGTATCCGCAATACTTTTACAGATAATTAGCATTTACTCATTTTGAGTAGGTAAATAATTAGCTATGGGTCTGGAACTTCACCATGTGAAAGCTCTCCCAAAAGTAGGTGAATGAGTTATTTGAGAAAAATTGGCTATCTGCAATACTTTTAGAGATAATTCGCATTTACTCATTTTGAGTAGGTGAGTAATTAGCTATGGGTCTGAAACTTCACCATGTGAAAGCTCTTCCAAAAGTAGGTGAATGAGTTATTTGAGAAAAATTGGCTATCTGCAATACTTTTAAGAGATAATTCGCATTTACTCATTTTGAGTAGGTGAGTAAAATGGCCGCCATTTTTGGCAAGATAAAATTTTTTTTGAAAATTGGCATGGCTACTCTGCAGAGATACCCTGTGGGTCAAAAATTTCGTCGAAATCACTCTATCTAGCACGGTTTTCGAGATATAAGCATTTTTGTGTTTTGCAATTTTGCGAAAAATTCGAAAATTCAAAATGGCCGCCATTTTTTGCGAGAAATTTTTTGTTTGAAAATTGGCATGGCTACTCTGCAGATATACCCTGTGGATCAAAAATTTCGTCGAAATCGCTCTATCTTGCAGGGTTTTCGAGATATAAGCATTTTTATGTTTTGCAATTTTTGCGAAAAATTCGAAAATTCAAAATGGCCGCCATTTTTGGCGAGACAAAATTTTTTTCAAAATTGGGATAACTACTCTGCAGAGATACCCTGTGGGTCAAAAATTTCGCCGAAATCGCTCTATCTAGCACAGTTTTCGAGATATAAGCATTTTTGTATTTTGCAATTTTTACGAAAATTTCGAAAATTCAAAATGGCCGCCATTTTGGACGAGACAAAATTTTTTTGAAAATTGGGAAAAGTACTCCACAGAGATACCCTGTGGGTCAAAAATTTCGTCGAAATCGCTCTATCTAGCACGGTTTTCGAGATATAAGCATTTTTGTGTTTTGCAATTTTTACGAAAATTTCGAAAATTCAAAATGGCCGCCATTTTGGACGAGACAAAAATTTTTTGAAAATTGGGAAAACTACTCCACAGAGATACCCTGTGGGTCAAAAATTTTGTCGAAATTGCTCTATCTAGCACGGTTTTTGAGATATAAGCATTTTTGTGTTTTGCAATTTTTGCGAAAATTTCGAAAATTCAAAATGGCCGCCATTTTGGACGAGACAAAAATTTTTTGAAAATTGGGAAAACTACTCCGCAGAGATACCCTGCGGGTCAAAAATTTCGTCGAAATCGCTCTATCTAGTACGGTTTTCGAGATATAAGCATTTTTGTGTTTTCCTTATTTGGAAAATTCGTAATGATTAATTAATCATTAATTACTCGGCCATTTCTTGACCAATCAATGCCAAAATCTAATGATTTCCAGATTTTAATAGAATGAATGTATTTGCCAAGTTTCAGGTGAATTGATAAAATTCCTTTCAAGTTATCATCCGGACAAGCTTCCCCATCGAAAAAAGACATTTTTGGTCATGTGACCTCTCTGATTGGTTGAAATGTCACTGCAGCATATTCAAAAAAATTCCCCAAGGCTACTGCCTAAACCTGCCAAATTTGAAAAGAATCCGCCTAACGGTTACAGAGTTATAAGGAAAACAAAATGCGGAGCCGGCGGAGCCGGCGGAGCCTGAAGCTCTCCCATACACAAACAAGCGTCCCTTGCGGGACGCTTAATTATCAGGGAAAGGGCTGTACAGAAATACAGTAAATGGTAACTGAACAGCATGTTCGAAAGATATTTCGAAGCTGACAGAAGAAAAGGACAAAAAAGTTGTGCCCTGCAAATGGTATTATGAAATAAAGTAACAAGGTAATTGTTTAAGGGTAAAAAGTAGGTTAAAAATATTTAAAGAAATACTATAAATGCAATATCCTCGTTCGACCATGAAGAAGGGGTCCAAAGGTCAAATCTGACCATACCAAAAGATTCCCAGCCAAAGAATTTAGGATGGTTTACCATCCCAAACCTCTCGGACCAATAATAAGTGAGTCATAGGCACTTTTTAAGTTTGGCTATCCTTGTTTGACCTTGAAGGAGGGGATCCAAGGTCAAATCCGACCACACAAAAAAATTCCCAGCCCATGATTTCCTGTAGCTTGTTTACCATCCCAAACTTGTAGGACCAATAATAAGCGAGTTCTAAGCAATTGTAAGTTTGGCTATCCTCAACTGCCCTTGAAGGAGGGGTCCCAGGTCAAATCTGACCACACCAAAAGAATCCCAGCCCATGATTTCCTATATGTTGGTTTACCATCCCAAACCTCCAAGACCAATAATACGCGAGTAAAAAGCACTTTAAGTTTGGCTATCTTCGTTTGACCTGGAAGGAGGGGTCTAAGGTCAAATCCGACCACACCAAAAGATTCCCAGCCCATGATTTTCTATAGGTTGGTTTTCCATTCGAAACCTCTAGGACCAATAATAAGTGAGTTATAAGCACTTTTAAGTTTGGCTATCCTCATTTGACCTTGAAGGAGGGGTCCATGGTGAAATCCGACCACACCAAAAAATTCCCAGCTCATGATTTTCTATAGGTTGGTTTTCATTCCAACCTCTGGGACCAATAATAAGCAAGTTATAAGCACTTTTATGTTTGGCTATCCTCATTTGACCTTGAAGGAGAGTTCCAAGGTCAAATCGGACCATATTAACAGATTCCCAGCCCATGATTTCCTACAGGTTGGATACAATGATTTACTCAACAGTGAGAACCTGAAAGAAGCTATTGCTCAGCTATCCCATGACATAGAGGTCTGCAATTTCACTATGTTATAGCTGACCAAAACGTCTCTGAATAACATATTTAACAAAATACTCTAAATGTAATAATTTTCAAGTTACAACTGATTTACTCAAGAGTGAGAACCTCAAAGTAACTATTACTCAGCTATGCAATGAGCTACATGTCTGAATTTTTGCTCTGTTATAGCTGACCTAAAAGTAGCTGAACAACATATTTAAGCAAAATACTGTAAATGCAATAGTTTTCAAGTTACAACTGATTTACTCAATAGTGAGAACCAGAAAATAGCTATTGCTCCGCTATGCCATGAGCTATAGGTCTGTAATTTCACTATGTTATAGCTAACCCAAAAGTAGGTGAACAATATATTTTAACAAAATACTCCAAATGCAATATTTTTCAAGTTATAGCTGATTTACTCAACAGTCAGTGCCTGAGAATAGCTATTGCTCAGTTGTGCCATGAGCTACAGGTCTGTAATTTCACTATGTTATAGCTGACCCAAAAGTAGCTGAATAACATATTTGCACAAATTTCTGTAAAGGCAATAGTTTTCCAATTACAACTGATTTACTCAACAGTGAGAACTTCAAAGTAGCTATTACTCAGCTATGCAATGAGCCACAGGTCTGGAACTTCACTATGTTATAGCTGACCCCAAAATAGGTGAATAACATATTGCAACAAAATACTCTAAATGCAATAGTTTTCAAGTTATAAGTGATTTACTCAACAGTGATAACCTAAAAGTAGCTATTACTCAGCTATGCCATGAGCTACAGGTCTGAAATTTTACTATGTTATAGCTGACCCAAAAGTAGCTGAATAACATATTTATACTAAATTCTCTAAATGCAATAGTTGTCAAATTACAAGTGATTTACTCAACATTGAGAACTTCAAAGTAGCTATTACTCAGCTATGCAATGAGTCACAGGTCTGGAACTTCACTATGTTATAGCTGACCCCAAAATAGGTGAATAACATATTGAAACAAAATACTCTAAATGCAATAATTTCCAAGTTATAAGTGATTTACTCAACAGTGATAACCTAAAAGTAGCTATTACTCAGCTATGCCATGAGCTACAGGTCTGAAATTTTACTATGTTATAGCTGACCCAAAAGTAGGTGAACAACATATTTAAGCAAAATACTCTAAATGCAATAGTTTTCAAGTTACAACTGATTTACTCAATAGTGATGACCTAAAAGTAGCTATTACTCAGCTATGCCATGAGCTACAGGTCTGAAATTTTACTATGTTATAGTTGACCCAAATGTAGCTGAATAACATATTTATACTAAATTCTCTAAATGCAATAGTTTTGCAATTACAACTGATTTACTCAATAGTGAGAACCTCAAAGTAGTTATTACTCAGCTATGCAATGAGCTACAGGTCTGAAATTTCACTATGTTATAGCTGACCCAAAAGTAGGTGAACAACATATTTAAGCAAAATACTGTAAATGCAATAGTTTTCAAGTTACAACTGATTTACTCAATAGTGATGACCTAAAAGTAGCTATTACTCAGCTATGCCATGAGCTACAGGTCTGAAATTTTACTATGTTATAGCTGACCCAAAAGTAGCTGAATAACATATTTATACGAAATTCTCTAAATGCAATAGTTTTCCAATTACAACTGATTTACTCAATAGTGAGAACTTCAAAGTAGCTATTACTCAGCTATGCAATGAGCCACAGATCTGAAACTTCACTATGTTATAGCTGATCCCAAAATAGGTGAATAACATATTGAAACAAAATACTCTAAATGCAATAATTTCCAAGTTATAAGTGATTTACTCAACAGTGATAACCTAAAAGTAGCTATTACTCAGCTATGCCATGAGCTACAGGTCTGAAATTTTACTATGTTATAGCTGACCCAAAAGTAGGTGAACAACATATTTAAGCAAAATACTCTAAATGCAATAGTTTTCAAGTTACAACTGATTTACTCAATAGTGATGACCTAAAAGTAGCTATTACTCAGCTATGCCATGAGCTACAGGTCTGAAATTTTACTATGTTATAGTTGACCCAAAAGTAGCTGAATAACATATTTATACTAAATTCTCTAAATGCAATAGTTTTGCAATTACAACTGATTTACTCAATAGTGAGAACCTCAAAGTAGTTATTACTCAGCTATGCAATGAGCTACAGGTCTGAAATTTCACTATGTTATAGCTGACCCAAAAGTAGGTGAACAACATATTAAAGCAAAATACTGTAAATGCAATAGTTTTCAAGTTACAACTGATTTACTCAATAGTGATGACCTTAAAGTAGCTATTACTCAGCTATGCCATGAGCTACAGGTCTGAAATTTTACTATGTTATAGCTGACCCAAAAGTAGGTGAACAACATATTTAAGCAAAATATTGTAAATGTAATAGTTTTCAAGTTACAACTGATTTACTCAATAGTGATGACCTAAAAGTAGCTATTACTCAGCTATGCCATGAGCTACAGGTCTGAAATTTTACTATGTTATAGCTGACCCAAAAGTAGCTGAATAACATATTTATACAAAATTCTCTAAATGCAATAGTTTTCCAATTACAACTGATTTACTCAATAGTGAGAACTTCAAAGTAGCTATTACTCAGCTATGCAATGAGCCACAGATCTGAAACTTCACTATGTTTTAGCTGATCCCAAAATAGGTGAATAACATATTGAAACAAAATACTCTAAATGCAATAGTTTCCAAGTTATAAGCCATTTACTCAACAGTGATAACCTAAAAGTAGCTATTACTCAGCTATGCCATGAGCTACAGGTCTGAAATTTTACTATGTTATAGCTGACCCAAAAGTAGCTGAATAACATATTTATACGAAATTCTCTAAATGCAATAGTTTTGAAGTTATAAGCGATTTACTCAACAGTGATAACGTAAAAGTAGCTATTACTCAGCTATGCCATGAGCTACAGGTCTAAAATTTTACTATGTTATAGCTGACCCAAAAGTAGCTGAATAACATATTTATACGAAATTCTCTAAATGCAATAGTTTTTAAGTTACAAGTGATTCTACTCATGATGGAAGTTACTGAAAAGCCCAAAAGTAACTATTACCCACTTAGCTATTGAGACAGGCACCCAACTTACTCACCATATTGTAGCTATGAAAAAAGTAGCTGAATAACATATTTTAACAAAATGCTCTAGATGCAACAGTTTTCAAGTTATAAATGATTTTGTGCATGATTTCATGAATGTTAATGCATTAAAAATTATTAAAAAAATTTATTAAAAAAAAAGTAAGACAGATCCAGGTCTCATACTCACACAAGAGAATCTACCTGTGGCCTAGTACATATATGCAAGATATGAGAGAAATCCCTGCAATAGTCACTGAGAAAATTGTGATTAAGTGTTGAAATTTTCACACTTTTGGTGGGGGTACCCCCCTTGTAATGTCTCTAGCAAACAGACGAACAGACAGATTTGCATGCCTTGAACAATTTTTCATCCTCGATAGATAAGGTATCTTTTAAAAAAAACAGCACATCTCTAGGCCTTGTAGTTTTGGAGGAGAAGTTGTTCACGCGGACGCGTACGCGTACGCGGACGCCCACGCCGCAGAGTGACGACATAATGCCAGCTGACTGACAAGTCAGCTGACATAAAAAGTCAAAGTAGCTATTACTGAGTTAGCTATGGACCTACAGCTTTCAAAATTTGCAATGAGTTATTTGAGAAAAATTGGCTAAGTACAATACTTTTAAGAGATAATTCGCATTTACTCATTTTGAGTAGGTGAGTAATTATCTACGGCTCTGAAACTTCACCATGTGAAAGCTCTCCCAAAAGTAGATGAATGAGTTATTTGAGAAAAATTGGCTATCTGCAATACTTTTAGAGATAATTCGCATTTACTCATTTTGAGTAGGTGAGTAATTACCTATGGGTCTGAAACTTCACCAAGTGAAAGGTCTCCCAAAAGTAGGTGAATGAGTTATTTGAGAAAAATTGGCTATCTGCAATACTTTTAGCGATAGTTCGCATTTACTCATTTTGAGTAGGTGAGTAATTAGCTATGGGTGTGAAACTTCACCAAGTGAAAGTTCTCCCAAAAGTAGGTGAATGAGTTATTTGAGAAAAATTGGCTATCTGCAATACTTTTACAGATAATTCGCATTTACTCATTTTGAGTAGGTGAGTAATTAGCTATGGGTGTGAAACTTCACCATGTGAAAGTTCTCCCAAAAGTAGGTGAATGAGTTATTTGAGAAAAATTGGCCATCTGCAATACTTTTAAAGATAATTCCCATTTACTCATTTTCAGTAGGTGAGTAATTAGCTATGGGTCTGAAACTTCACCATGTGAAAGCTCTCCCAAAAGTAGATGAAGGAGTTATTTGAGAAAAATTGGCTATCTGCAATACTTTTACAGATAATTCGCATTTACTCATTTTGAGTAGGTGAGTAATTAGCTATGGGTCTGAAACTTCATCAAGTGAAAGCTCTCCCAAAAGTAGGTGAATGAGTTATTTGAGAAAAATTGGCTATCTGCAATAGTTTTAGCGATTCTTCGCATTTACTCATTTTGAGTAGGTGAGTAATTAGTTATGGGTCTGAAACTTCACCAAGTGAAAGCTCTCCCAAAAGTAGGTGAATGAGTTATTTGAGAAAAATTGGCTATCTGCAATAGTTTTAGCGATTCTTCGCATTTACTCATTTTGAGTAGGTGAGTAATTAGTTATGGGTCTGAAACTTCACCAAGTGAAAGCTCTCCCAAAAGTAGGTGAATGAGTTATTTGAGAAAAATTGGCTATCTGCAATACTTTTAGCGATAATTCGCATTTACTCATTTTCAGTAGGTGAGTAATTAGCTATGGGTCTGAAACTTCACCAAGTGAAAGCTCTCCCAAAAGTAGGTGAATGAGTTATTTGAGAAAAATTGGCTATCTGCAATACTTTTAGAGATAATTCACATTTACTCATTTTCAGTAGGTGAGTAATTAGCTATGGGTCTGAAACTTCACCAAGTGAAAGCTCTCCCAAAAGTAGATGAATGAGTTATTTGAGAAAAATTGGCTATCTGCAATACTTTTAGAGATAATTCGCATTTACTCATTTTGAGTAGGTGAGTAATTAGCTATGGGTCTGAAACTTCACCAAGTGAAAGGTCTCCCAAAAGTAGGTGAATGAGTTATTTGAGAAAAATTGGCTATCTGCAATACTTTTAGCGATAGTTCGCATTTACTCATTTTGAGTAGGTGAGTAATTAGCTATGGGTGTGAAACTTCACCAAGTGAAAGTTCTCCCAAAAGTAGGTGAATGAGTTATTTGAGAAAAATTGGCTATCTGCAATACTTTTACAGATAATTCGCATTTACTCATTTTGAGTAGGTGAGTAATTAGCTATGGGTGTGAAACTTCACCATGTGAAAGTTCTCCCAAAAGTAGGTGAATGAGTTATTTGAGAAAAATTGGCCATCTGCAATACTTTTAAAGATAATTCCCATTTACTCATTTTCAGTAGGTGAGTAATTAGCTATGGGTCTGAAACTTCACCATGTGAAAGCTCTCCCAAAAGTAGATGAAGGAGTTATTTGAGAAAAATTGGCTATCTGCAATACTTTTACAGATAATTCGCATTTACTCATTTTGAGTAGGTGAGTAATTAGCTATGGGTCTGAAACTTCATCAAGTGAAAGCTCTCCCAAAAGTAGGTGAATGAGTTATTTGAGAAAAATTGGCTATCTGCAATAGTTTTAGCGATTCTTCGCATTTACTCATTTTGAGTAGGTGAGTAATTAGTTATGGGTCTGAAACTTCACCAAGTGAAAGCTCTCCCAAAAGTAGGTGAATGAGTTATTTGAGAAAAATTGGCTATCTGCAATACTTTTAGCGATAATTCGCATTTACTCATTTTCAGTAGGTGAGTAATTAGCTATGGGTCTGAAACTTCACCAAGTGAAAGCTCTCCCAAAAGTAGGTGAATGAGTTATTTGAGAAAAATTGGCTATCTGCAATACTTTTAGAGATAATTCGCATTTACTCATTTTCAGTAGGTGAGTAATTAGCTATGGGTCTGAAACTTCACCAAGTGAAAGCTCTCCCAAAAGTAGATGAATGAGTTATTTGAGAAAAATTGGCTATCTGCAATACTTTTAGAGATAATTCGCATTTACTCATTTTGAGTAGGTGAGTAATTAGCTATGGGTCTGAAACTTCACCAAGTGAAAGGTCTCCCAAAAGTAGGTGAATGAGTTATTTGAGAAAAATTGGCTATCTGCAATACTTTTAGCGATAGTTCGCATTTACTCATTTTGAGTAGGTGAGTAATTAGCTATGGGTGTGAAACTTCACCAAGTGAAAGTTCTCCCAAAAGTAGGTGAATGAGTTATTTGAGAAAAATTGGCTATCTGCAATACTTTTACAGATAATTCGCATTTACTCATTTTGAGTAGGTGAGTAATTAGCTATGGGTGTGAAACTTCACCATGTGAAAGTTCTCCCAAAAGTAGGTGAATGAGTTATTTGAGAAAAATTGGCCATCTGCAATACTTTTAAAGATAATTCCCATTTACTCATTTTCAGTAGGTGAGTAATTAGCTATGGGTCTGAAACTTCACCATGTGAAAGCTCTCCCAAAAGTAGATGAAGGAGTTATTTGAGAAAAATTGGCTATCTGCAATACTTTTACAGATAATTCGCATTTACTCATTTTGAGTAGGTGAGTAATTAGCTATGGGTCTGAAACTTCATCAAGTGAAAGCTCTCCCAAAAGTAGGTGAATGAGTTATTTGAGAAAAATTGGCTATCTGCAATAGTTTTAGCGATTCTTCGCATTTACTCATTTTGAGTAGGTGAGTAATTAGTTATGGGTCTGAAACTTCACCAAGTGAAAGCTCTCCCAAAAGTAGGTGAATGAGTTATTTGAGAAAAATTGGCTATCTGCAATACTTTTAGCGATAATTCGCATTTACTCATTTTCAGTAGGTGAGTAATTAGCTATGGGTCTGAAACTTCACCAAGTGAAAGCTCTCCCAAAAGTAGGTGAATGAGTTATTTGAGAAAAATTGGCTATCTGCAATACTTTTAGAGATAATTCGCATTTACTCATTTTCAGTAGGTGAGTAATTAGCTATGGGTCTGAAACTTCACCAAGTGAAAGCTCTCCCAAAAGTAGATGAATGAGTTATTTGAGAAAAATTGGCTATCTGCAATACTTTTAGAGATAATTCGCATTTACTCATTTTGAGTAGGTGAGTAATTAGCTATGGGTCTGAAACTTCACCAAGTGAAAGGTCTCCCAAAAGTAGGTGAATGAGTTATTTGAGAAAAATTGGCTATCTGCAATACTTTTAGCGATAGTTCGCATTTACTCATTTTGAGTAGGTGAGTAATTAGCTATGGGTGTGAAACTTCACCAAGTGAAAGTTCTCCCAAAAGTAGGTGAATGAGTTATTTGAGAAAAATTGGCTATCTGCAATACTTTTACAGATAATTCGCATTTACTCATTTTGAGTAGGTGAGTAATTAGCTATGGGTGTGAAACTTCACCATGTGAAAGTTCTCCCAAAAGTAGGTGAATGAGTTATTTGAGAAAAATTGGCCATCTGCAATACTTTTAAAGATAATTCCCATTTACTCATTTTCAGTAGGTGAGTAATTAGCTATGGGTCTGAAACTTCACCATGTGAAAGCTCTCCCAAAAGTAGATGAAGGAGTTATTTGAGAAAAATTGGCTATCTGCAATACTTTTACAGATAATTCGCATTTACTCATTTTGAGTAGGTGAGTAATTAGCTATGGGTCTGAAACTTCATCAAGTGAAAGCTCTCCCAAAAGTAGGTGAATGAGTTATTTGAGAAAAATTGGCTATCTGCAATAGTTTTAGCGATTCTTCGCATTTACTCATTTTGAGTAGGTGAGTAATTAGTTATGGGTCTGAAACTTCACCAAGTGAAAGCTCTCCCAAAAGTAGGTGAATGAGTTATTTGAGAAAAATTGGCTATCTGCAATAGTTTTAGCGATTCTTCGCATTTACTCATTTTGAGTAGGTGAGTAATTAGTTATGGGTCTGAAACTTCACCAAGTGAAAGCTCTCCCAAAAGTAGGTGAATGAGTTATTTGAGAAAAATTGGCTATCTGCAATACTTTTAGCGATAATTCGCATTTACTCATTTTCAGTAGGTGAGTAATTAGCTATGGGTCTGAAACTTCACCAAGTGAAAGCTCTCCCAAAAGTAGGTGAATGAGTTATTTGAGAAAAATTGGCTATCTGCAATACTTTTAGAGATAATTCGCATTTACTCATTTTCAGTAGGTGAGTAATTAGCTATGGGTCTGAAACTTCACCAAGTGAAAGCTCTCCCAAAAGTAGGTGAATGAGTTATTTGAGAAAAATTGGCTATCTGCAATACTTTTAGATATAATTCGCATTTACTCATTTTCAGTAGGTGAGAAATTAGCCACGAGTCTGAAACTTCACCATGTGAAAGCTCTCCCAAAAGTAGATGAATGACTTAAAAAGTAGATGAACAACTTATTTGAGAGAAATTGTGTAGCTGCAATACTTTTGAAGATATAAGGCATTTACTCATTATGGTTATCATTAAAAATTGACAAAGTAGCTATTACTCACTTAGCTATGGAGATACACTTCCAAACTAGTGACCATGTTGTAGCTGTGGAGATAGTACCTGAACAACATATTGGAACAAAATTGTGTAGCTGCAATACTTTTGAAGATATAAGCCATTTACTCATTATGGTTATCATCAAAGTAGCTATTACTCAGTTAGCTATGGAGTTACAGCTGTGAAAATTCACAATACAGTATATCCAAAAGATAGGTGAACAACATATTCGACAAAAATCCTCTATATTCAATAGTTTTTGAGTTATAAGTGACCTGCTCAATGGTCAAATGTTAAACTTAGTATAGCTATTACTCAGTTAGCTATGGTGCTACACCTTGGACACCTCACCATGATATAGTACATGAAGGAGATGTTGAACAACATATTTCAGGCCAATATTGTAAGTAACAGTTACAAAGACAAAATCAATTTACTCATTTTGCTCATTGTTAATAACAGAAAATAGCTATTACTCACTTAGGTATGAAGATAGAACCGTAAAAATGGTACCATCTTGTAGGCATGGAGAAAGTAGCTGAACAACGTATTTTACAGAAACACTCTAAATGCAGTCGTTTTGGAGTTATGAGCACTTTACTCAAAGTAGCCACCATTGCTATTACTCACTTAGCTATGGTCCTAGGTGTGAAATAACAGCATCAAATGAAAGGACATAAGCAATAAGGTCATAAAAAAATTGAAAAGGCCAAGGAGAAACAACCAGTGTGATGTACAGCCCTTTATAAAAGAGTGACACACACTCAATAACACACGAACACACGCAGGGAATGCGTTTTATAATCTCCCGGCCGGCCGGCGGGAGATAACAAAATGCGGAGCCGGCGGAGCCTGAAGGTCTCCCATACACAAACTAGGGTGAAGTGGTTGGCAGAATGCCAACCACAGAGTCGAATCTTGGGACAGCAGTGGGTGTTGAAATCTATAAACTTGGTATTATCGCCCGCAACACAGAGTGAGGTACAGTGACAGTAAAATATTGCTGGATTATATATTTGTAAAATGTTGTTAGAAACACCATTGTAGCCTCACGTTTTCATCACTCTGTGGGTGTACAACTACCAGCATTTGATATTTTATTTGTTTTAAATATTGCGAGAAGACAGAGTGAGGTGCGGTGACAGTAAAATATTGCTGGATTATATATTTGTAAAATATTGTTAGAAACCCCATCGTAGCCTCACGTTTTCATCACTCTGTGGGTGTACAACTACCAGCATTTGATATTTTATTTGTTTTAAATATTGCGAGAATTAAGACACAGTGAGGTGCGGTGACAGTAAAATATATTGCTGGATTATATATTTGTAAAATGTTGTTAGAAACCCCATTGTAGCCTCACGTTTTCATCACTCTGTGGGTGTACAACTACCAGCATTTGATATTTTATTTGTTTTAAATATTGCGAGAAGACAGAGTGAGGTGCGGTGACAGTAAAATATTGCTTGATTATATATATTTGTAAAATGTTGTTAGAAACCCCATTGTAGCCTCATGTTTTCATCACTCTGTGGGTGTACAACTACCAGCATTTGATATTTTATTTGTTTTAAATATTGCGAGAAGACAGAGTGAGGTGCGGTGACAGTAAAATATTGCTGGATTATATATATTTGTAAAATGTTGTTAGAAACCCCATCGTAGCCTCACGTTTTCATCACTCTGTGGGTGTACAACTATACCAGCATTTGATATTTTATTTGTTTTAAATATTGCGAGAAGACAGAGTGAGATGCGGTGACAGTAAAATATTGCTGGATTATATATTTGTAAAATGTTGTTAGAAACACCATTGTAGCCTCACGTTTTCAGCACTCTGTGGGTGTACAACTACCAGCATTTGATATTTTATTTGTTTTAAATATTGCGAGAATTAAGACACAGTGAGGTGCGGTGACAGTAAAATATTGCTGGATTATATATTTGTAAAATATTGTTAGAAACCCCATTGTAGCCTCACGTTTTCATCACTCTGTGGGTGTACAACTACCAGCATTTGATATTTTGTTTTAAATATTGCGAGAAGACAGAGTGAGGTGCGGTAAAATATTGCTGGATTATATATTTGTAAAATATTGTTAGAAACCCCATTGTAGCCTCACGTTTTCATCACTCGGTGGGTGTACAACTACCAGCATTTGATATTTTATTTGTTTTAAATATTGCGAGAACATAGAGTGAGGTGCGGTGACAGTAAAATATTGCTGGATTATATATTTGTAAAATGTTGTTAGAAACCCCATCGTAGCCTCACGTTTAGAAACCCCATCGTGAAAACTTCTAGGACATACAAAAGCGCCTTCTAGTGGTTGAATGTAGATATACGGAGTTTGAATTTTCATTGTCTCTGCCAGAGGTGTCCTCGATTTTGATTGGCTGAATGACAAATGTGTAGTACTACCGTGACGTCACTTCATTCATTAATTTCTTTGCGGTTTATTTGTTTGACAAATAATTGAGTACACGTAGATGGGCAGACAGCAATTTTACATTAACAGTGACTGCGTGATAAACCCTGCAGACAAATAAATTAATTGGGGTTTAAGGTCTAGAAACCAGCAGACGAAACCGTTAAAAAAGACTCGTTCGAGTAGACCATTACAATGGCAAACACAATAGTTTCTAGGACATACGGGTCCTTGGAGAAAGCCAGACGAAGTGCCAGACAAGCTTTTTACTTAATAAAATATAACTGAATAAAAGCATTAAAAATCTTCAAAATGGCAGAGTGTATAGTATAGACCTTAATGTACCGATTTGTGAAGAAATATTATGCAGAATTTGATATTTAAGGGCTTAAACGGCCATTTGAAAATCGCGGCCGCAACTCAGTACATAACTCGAATCAAAGATTCGACTAACAAGCGTCCCTTGCGGGACGCTTAAAAAGAAACTTGCGACACTGATGCTTTATAAATAAAAAGACATCCTGGCCATCACCGCCCCACACCCCCTCCCCATTTTCACAGGAAAGTCATTGTAGCTTGTACATATTGTTATTGAGGGAACATGAGGCACCAGGTCCATTTTTTTAAATGTTTTTTTGCAATAAGCCTAATCAGCATTTCGATTCGCGCAAAGCATCACGGGAAGGTATCGGGATAAACAAAAAAACGACTTTGACAGAAGAACCAGGAAATAGCGAATATTTAATTTATGTGATTTATAGATATATACGCATTTATCTTATAAAAAGTATAATGGAAATAGTATAATAAATTATATAAATTATGGATTTTCTGTGAGATATTTGTGGCAGTCTTAACATAAATCCTTTATTTTTTCCCACTTGCAGCTAAGATCTAACTGGTGTTATAGATTCGTCATTTTTCTTTGATATTTCAAAAAAAAATATGTAACTTAATAATATGTTATATATATCATTGGAAAGGTATTTTAGACAGCTTCTGCTCGATTTATTACATTAAAATCCATGAAGAAATGGAGAAGGAATCACAAGTTAAATTAAAAATTTTTTTTTTATTTCTTGCCCCCATATGACAGACGTTTATTATATTTTGGTATTTTTTATAGATGTAATTGTAGATCTAATTGTAACTTATTTTTATGGCACTTATATCCACTCAAAAATAAACAATTATAGTACAATATTTTTGTAAAATATCCTATTATTCTTTTTTAGCCTCACTTATTAGCTTTATTATGCATTAATCTTAAGTGCATTATTTGGTCTTTAGTTTTCTTGTTTAAGGTCAGCCAGGGAGTACATAACTCCACCACCAATGGGACTATATGTACCGCTCCCTTTAATTATATTTTTCTACCCTCTTTTACACAAGTGAATTATACATACTGGGAAGGCGAGGTTGGCTAGCCTGCTAAATCTTAAAAAATTCAGATATTTATTTTATAATATTTGGAAAATTTTTAAGCTTAAAAACATATTCATTTTTGACAAGCTGTGTTGATAATATCAAAATAAGAGTAATTACTTAACTTTTAAGGAATTGTAATTCCTATTTTTAATTTTTTGTCCAGTTGCTAAGAAAATGGATGATGCATGTACAGAAATACTCATCTTGTGTCCACAATGTTTTTTTAAAAAATTTTTATTGACACCCCGAAATACAGTCAAAATGCCACCAAACCATAACGACCTCCCCAAAACGCCACTCCATAATGCCACCACATATAAATATTTGATATATACTTGAGTCAACTTTGCTCTGCTATGGTGGAGTTTACTGTAGGTAAGCAGGGGATAAATAATATAAATAAACAAGGTATAAACTTAAAAGAAAAGATTTTTCCCATCTTATGCAAAGAAAAAGTTCACAACCAAGGCTCATGAAATGCTGTACATGTATGCATAAAGAAAATGTGTTAAAACAATATTATATGTTGCATTGTGCGTTTAACTCTGCCAATGAGAATTTTATTTATTTTATTTCTTTAACAGCTTTAACTCTGTTTAGAAAAATAAATACAATAAATACAAATTATGTACCTGCATATTCTTTACATTAATCTTGGTTAGTGGTGGTGTTATGGGGGTGGCGTTTTGGAGGTGGCGTTATGGTTTGGTGACGTTCTGGCTGGTTTCCCAGACCCCCTCCCCCCAACATTGCTTCCCCTCATATTCATTCCGTTAAAAGCTACCCATAAATAAATAAAATAATAATAATAATAAAATTATTGAAATTTAATTTTTTTCCCAACTTTATGGAATTTTTTTCCCCAGATATTTGTACCCCATTAATATCTTCCCACCAAATTTGAACCCAACATTTTATCTAAAATTTTCCAGAATTTTTAACAAATACGTACACAACTATTTTCAGCTAATTAATATATACAATTGCTGGTGTTCTCAACAATTTCCGAAATTTATTAGATGGAAATGTACAGATTATTTAAAATAAAAATATGTGATAGCTACAATAATTTTTTAACATCTGTATTTAATTTAAATAATCCATCAAAAATCGTCTCCAAAAATAACTGTAGAGGTTAAGTAACCCCATTTTCACCCAGCTTAGAAGAATAAGAACAATATTTTAAAGTATCTTTTCTCTGCGAAAAAAACAGTTTTGTAGATCCATTTATATATTTTTATAAAAAAATTAAGCTTAGAGTGTGTCATGCACAAAAAAATATATTATTTCCATTTTTATAATGTAAAAATCACTTCCTGGTTCATAGCTTCGTAGATTTGTTTATCCCAAAATGGAAGAAGGGATAACTTTTTCACGCATGCGTACTCGAAATGCTGATTAGGTTTATAATTTATAGTGGTATTCTATCAGTAAACGCCCATGTTGAAGTTAATATATTGAATTTAAATTATATTCACAGCTTTACATTTTATTCTTCTACTACCTTATTTTCAAATGACATACACTACAATTAATAACCGAGGTGCATGTCATTATATTTGTTTCAAAGCTTTATATTTTCATAATTTATCTGTATTATCGGCCGTTTTTACCCCAAACCGGAAATACCAGTGAATGCCCATTTTGTAGATAAATAAAAGCATGTCCTTGACCTCCAAAAAAGAATTATAAGGCGGGCGTTCACTGGTAGACAGGCTTTTACTGGTAGAAAGCCACTAAACTAACAGAGATTATATAATGTTGAGTGGAATATCCAACATTCAGGACATTAATGTTAATGAGAAAATATGAGGCTCCTTTAAAAAGTTGGACGATCAAAATCTTGTAGTACAATATGTATTTTTTCTAATTATATTTACTGCTACCCTGCATAAGTTGGCCGCAGTCATAAGTTGGCCGCGGCTCATCTACAGGCTCCAGAAAGACAAATAGGTTATTGTACACCAATGAAAACTATTGCATATAATAAGTTTAACAATAATAGTGGCTTTCTACCAGTGAACGCCCGTCCTTTAGATAATATTTAAAATTTACACTGCATTAGTTTATTTAGGTTACATTCTTCTTAAACAAAATCATCAAATGGCATGCAGTACAATTAATGATTTGTTTATATATGTTGTTCACTATTTCTTTGAAAGTGTTATATTTTGACAATATATCTCTATTATCGGCCGTTTTTACGGAAAACCGGAAATACCAGTGAATGCCCAATTTGTTTGTAAATAGAAGCATTTGTCCTTGACCTCTAGTGGTGGTGGACCAGTTCACGCCCGGGTACCAATTCACGCCCACCCTCAATTTTCTTGAAGATTTATGATTTTTCATGGAGAAGATGTTTACCACATTATAGATAATCATCAAATTGATCATATACATTTGTAATTTATTGTTTAACTGTGATTGTTTTGGATAAATTTAGGGGTGGGTGTGAATTGGTACCCGGGCATGAACTGGTCCACCACCACTAACAAAGATACATAAGGCGGGTGTTCACTGGTAGGCTGGCGTTCACTGGTAGAATGCCACTACATGGTTTTAGAGTGTACTGCTTCTAGGCATAAGTTGGCCGCGGTCATAAGTTGGCCGCCACTAATTTAATTGTGCCAAACAGACAAATAAGTCTTTGTACAGTGTTTAAAATGAATAAAAAGCATAAATGTAATAATAATGGACCATTTACGATTGCAATCAGCTTTTAAATTTGTAGCAATTTCAAGATTTGGTGATGGTGGCCAACTTATGACTGTGGCCAACTTATGCCTAGAAGCAGTAGTAGGCCACTCGATCATGTTAAAGCCCTGTGAAGCTGTGGTGAGGGCGGCCAACTTATGACTGCGGCCAACTTATGCAGGGAAGCAGTAACAAAATTATGACATGTTTTCTACCTGTGTACTAAATTCGAAGGGTACTTTTACCTTGAAATTTTCATGACTGGGTTATAAAATGTAGTTGACTTGCTTGGATTGTCATGATTATCATTGACACAAACTTTAACATCGTTCTCCGAGAGGTAGGTTGTCATATCTGTAAAACACTAAATTATCGCCCACCAGTTTGATACATGTACGTTATACCGAACGCCCGAAATCCACTCGATTTCGTCTGGTATTCTGGCACGTACTAGAGTAAGTGCTGTACACCCGGGGTCAATGGATCTAGCAGTGTTTATATATTTTTGCATAACGTCAGAATTAATCTTAAACCATCAGTAACATTTTAGTGCAATATGGAGATGCGATTAAAATATTTATATTATTTCCAATTTAACTTGCTTTGTCATTTGTGTACTTTTGTATTGTTTTACACTTGTACCAATTCTGCAAACTTAAGTGGACAGTGGAACCAGCAGTTGAAGAAACATTGTTGCTCATGAATATTTTTGAGTTGGACTTGCAAGTCCTTCTGTAAATTTGAAGCAGTACATAATATGTGCATTTGTGTGAGCAAGCATTCACCAATTCTTTAATTCAATTGGTTAATTATTCTCAATAGAAAGTAGCAGCAGGTACAAGATAAGGACAGATATGATAAAAAGTCTTAGCCTGTGTTCAGTATAATTTTGTCTATAGCTATCAGTGTGCCAATGGTTGGACAGTTAATTAGATTGACTTGTTACCTGTTTTACTTTGGGTTTTTTTTTTCACTTTAAGCCACTACTGCTGTGGCTATCTGGCAAATGTTTGCAAATGTTTGGTGTTCTGGGTAAATGTGCAGTTGTATTATTTTGGTTTTGAAGTGTAAGAAAGTCCACAGTGTCGTAGTGGGCTTACAGGTTTAGCATCTCAGCACACACCATCACCTCTGTGTGCATGGGTTTGACTATCACCTAAAGTGACAATGCTGAGGAGCCTGGCTGTTGAACAGGATGTAAAACCTTAACTTTGACTTTTGACGTTTGAAAGGTAAGATGTATATTTTAAAGGAGAGTTTAGACAAAAATAAAATTAGCCAACTAGTTTATATAATAAATATAAAACCATTTGGATTAACATGGGCATTATTTGGATATTTTACACAAGCAAACTGTTAGTATTTTATAAAATATTCAATAATTGATACTTAAATATATTGTCTTGGTATTTATATTTAGTGTCAATGCAATATGCACCATTGTTTTTCGTGATCATATATATATTCAATGTTTATAAATATTTTAAAGTAAAATAACGTTACCTACTGCTTTTACATTTTCGTAGATATTTCTAGTTATATTCACTTATAAAAGCAACTGTTTACAAATCCTTTTGTTGCCATACGCTTTTGAAACCCCATTTAACAGATGTGCTCTTTACAAGACTTTAATGTATATGTAATTTAATGTACAAGTCCACAAATAGTTGTTATATTTGATTTACAAGTGATTTTACATAGTTATATTTTCCCCAAAAATAAATCAGACGCAAATACTTTGTTAAATTGTCAAAGTCAATGTCAGCATTGTCACTTTTGGGACTTGAACCCACAGAGGTGAGAGCCTATGATTAGACGCCAAACATGCTAACAACTAGGCCACTGAGGACCTTTGTTAAACTGTCTCTCCACACACTTTTCTATAGCTATATTTCAGAATGTAAATCACATCTTGTGGAATGTAAAAGCATCCCAGTTTAACCCACAGAAACAAATGAATGAAGTGACGTAATTGGAGTAATACAGCTTACTCAGCTTACTACAGCTGTACTTTTCTATTATGAACTTTTGTAGGTGTGATGGGTTCAACTCTTAGCAGTATTTTGCATAAGGATAAAGTACCCTGTGATCAGTGAAACAACGTTTTAGTTTATGCTCAATATTTGATGTAAATATGTAGTTTCTGTACTGTGATATAGTAACTGTACTTCATGATGACAAAATATTAATAATTCGTTCGGGAATTTTTTTGCCTTTTACAATGTTCAGATAACAAAACACTTTTCGGTGTTCGGTACATTCAAAATGGCCGTCATAATACACGAAAACACGGTTTGCAAATGCGCATGCGCAATTAGTCGTTGTCGCTTCCTTTGGCGAGTAAACAAACGATACTTTTGACCAGGTACATATATATTTTCACTGTCTTGAAATACTTTGTAAAATCATTTATGCTTACTAGATAAATAAAATCTTAATATGGAAATGTGTATCGTCCAGTGAACATTTGTTCTGTATGTCGATTTGAAAGTGTCATGTCAAAATTTTTACGTTTGTAGCAAATAAACCTAATTATCGCCCAGCACTGTTAGAAATTGCAGTTCAAAAATTGAAGTTTATATATTGGTTAATACCTGGAATGGAACTCAGACGGTCACCCATCCAAGTACTAACCAAGCCCAGTGCTGCTTAACTTTGTTTGTGAGATGGATACTCAACGAGCTATGCCATATAAACAGACTTCCAAATTTAAGTCATACAGTAGTGCACTACTGCCTTGCTACCAATAAGCGTTATTGGAGTTCCGTTCGTGGAAAATGTATGTGGATAAACAAACCTACGTAGATCTTAACCAGGAAGTGATTTTTACATGATAAAACATGAGAATAATAAATATTTTCTTAATAACAGACATTGTATTTAATTTTTCTAGAAAATATGTGTCTTGATCCACAAAATCGTCATTTTTTACCATGAAAAGATGCTTTAAAATACTGTTTTAAGAGTTTAAATGGGCGAAAATGGGGGTTTCTAGACATAAATAATTTGTTTCATGTCTCAAGTTTTGACTGCTTATTTAAATTATTTATAACATTAAAAGTGATATTTTTGTAGTTTTTGATAATTTTTAGCTTAATAAATTGGTAGGTTTTTGAAAAATAAAATTTTAAGTGTTTAAAACAATAGAAATTAGACGTTAAAAACTATACACGAAAACATGGTTTGCAAGTGCGCATGCTCAAGTAGTCATTTATGTGGATACTGTATATTAACACGTATATGTTATGAAATTATTACTGGAAATAGAGGAATAAATTATATAAATTAGTTCTGTATACACTAGTGGTGGTGGACCAATTCACGCCCGGGTACCAATTCACGCCCACCCGTAAATTTATCCGAAATAATCACAGTTAAACAATAAATTACAAATGTAAATGATCCATTTGATGATTATCTATGATGTGGTAAACATCTTCTCTATGAAAAATTATAAATCTTCAAGAAAATTGAGGGTGGGCCTGAATTGGTACCCAGGTGTGAATTGGTCCACCACCACTATAGAATTTATGAAAATTATATGCTGTAGTTTTAATACAATATCTCCTATTTTCGCCCACTGCCAGTTGTCAAATTAGTACTATTAACAAGTGCCAATGTTTCTTTGATATTTCTGAAACCTACAAATGTGTTGCATACATCAATAGAGAGGTATGTTTACAGAGCTTCTGTTCGTTTTTACTGCATCAAAATCAAATGAAATGGATGAGAAATCGCAGTTTAAAAATTAAGTTCAAACCAAAGACCCTGAGGTCATATAAAGGTCAATTTCGCCAGAATTCCCTATTATCTGCTTATCTATTATACTGTTATAAAGTTTTCTGGAAGGTAATTTAGAAAATCATATGCAGATATGAATATTCATGAGCAACATTTTTTGTTGTCTATATTTAATCCATGTACATTTAATCCCACCTGAGGTCAGGCCATAACAACCTTGACCTTTCAAATATTGTCTCTGTGTTACTAGAAGTTACAGTTTGTGCGCATTTGTTACATAGCTTGGAGAAATTAAGAACAGTTTTTAAGGTATAAAAGTCATTGGAAATTTTTATCCTTATTAAAAAAAATTTAAGTGCAAACTCAGACTGAGAGGCCTGGGTTTGATTCCCAGTGATGTGTAAATCAAGACATCATAGCTCAGTGATAGAGCACTCAATCTGGGTATTGTATTATTTTTTTTGGGGGGGGGGGGGCACATTATTATCTCCCACTGGCCGATAGGCCCGGTACGGGAGATTATAAAATGCCCTCTGTCCATCCGTGCGTGCAGACAGAGCGATTTCGAGCAAATTTTTGACCCACAGGGTAGTACAACAGCATTCTGTGCCTAGGGGAAAAATGTCATCTTGGATTTTAGCGGAAAATGAAAAATTGTGAATATCTCGGAAAAGGTATTTCCTCCCCTTTAATGCTCGGCGGCAGATACACACCACGGCACTGGTCTTGTTTATATATATTGTGTTATTTATTTATTTTTTTAGGCCACATTATTTACTACCTCACTTTTTTTACTAAGTTTTTCTGTTTAATAAATTCTTTGGAATAAGGGCCAAAATTCATTGAAGTACTTGACTGGAGGGATTTTACTTTAAAAATTTTGTGAAGTATTTTGTGTTTGTACTGTTGAACATGTATTTTTTGGTTCTGTGTGTGTGAGTGTATTTTTTTGTTGGGGACTGTGTTATGTATTTTGACTAGTATGGGTAGATACATCCCAGATAACATTCCACCGGTGGCTCACCGGCATGCGGTTGGCAGATTTGACCACCGTTGCGCCACCTTTGGCCCACCAGTGGCTTTTGGTTGTATAATTAGCAGTTTGCCACCATTGGGCCAACGGTGGCTTGCCAACCAATCTTCATGTCTGTAGAATTTGCCACCAGTGGGTCATCAGTGGTTTTGGTTCAAGATGGCAGTGAGCAATAATAAAGGATTTTGGGAAACTTGGTAAAAATTTATTTATAAGCGTGTGTCTAACAATGAGATTTCAGTGAGCCCACAATTGTTAACTCATTATTTATCAATTTTGGACATACAAACAATATTTTTATTAAAAATTCACAATACAAAAGTTGTCACCTATTAGTTAGGGAGTGCAATTGTACAGCATCTTGGTATGACTTTGATTTGACCTTTCACCATGCTGCAGTGACCTTGACCTTTAAAATGTTTTCTGGGCCACATATGTAGTTTTACTTAACTGTGCTATTTCTATTGACACTTACACTTGAATACATTGTACAGCTTCATGTATTGTCTTGTATTTATGTTATGTACATAATCATGATGTAAAAAGGTAAGAAAATGCAGCTGTATAATTAATATGGCAAGGTCTAAAGTCAGTGTAGATTTAACTTAATATTTATTTTGCTTCCATTTGCATACACCCAGACTGAGTGCTCTATCACTAAGCTATGATGTCTTGATTTACACATCACTGGGAATCAAACCCAGGCCTCTCAGTCTGAGGTGACACTTATTTTTTTATAGGAATAGGTAAACAATTTCCAAAAAAATAGTTCTGCATCTCAAAAAAATATAATTTTTTTTTTCATGCATAACTGCAAAGGCATAATCGATTTCCATCTTATGTTAAAGCAATCTATATATTAAAGAATAATGGACTACTATCTACCTTTAATCATGGCTACTTCAATCTCAGCCGGCTACTGTCACATTCTGTATGGACTGTTTTCGTTGCAAAACGTCCCCGTGGATATTGAACTCTACACTAATGCTGATTAGTTTACTCCACGATCTGTATATATATGTAAATTGTCTCTTCTATCACTCTACTTTTAAACTACGTCCTTGCTTGTAAACTACACAATATTTAATATGGCTGCATTTGCCGCATTTGTCATGGTTGAACTCACAAGACGACTCTCCTCGTTTTCCGCCGACCTTCACCTTTTAAGTATCGGCCGTTAGTGGCTATATAGACGTTTTCTACGAAAACTCTCAAAGTTCACCACAGTATGTTGAAATCTGACATTTAAACTTTTTAAAAAAATTACTCAAAAATCAGTCGTTGAACTTATATCTGCTAACCCTTTAAATTTGGAAAGCCTTGGAAATGTACTTTCTTGTGGTCTTTATTTGGCCAAAATTGATCGATAAATGCCAAAGTTATTCAGCATTTTATAACCCCTGCCACATATACATACATATATTGCATATACACTGGGTGATAATAGATGATTTTAGTTAAATATACACTAATTATCATGACCTTAGGCACAAAAACGTTTAGTTACCACAAATAAATTCAGAACAAACTTTTGATGAAAGCTCAACAAAAAGTGCCTTTGCCTTTGGACAAGAATACCACAGTTGACCAGAATCAGGAAGAGGCTACACAATGGGCGATAATATGATATATGAAGCAATTACTGCATATGACAGATATTATATGTTTCAAAAATATTCTAAGCAATATGTAATAAATATCCTCGATGTTTTGTTGTTAACATTTGTGAATTTATGGCAATATTCAAGGAAACGAAATAAAATATATTTATATAGAGATCCACTCTTTGTTTACTCGCAGTTTCGAAAGTAGGTCAAGATGGCGGCGGAACCGTGTTTCCGTGTATGATGATTTTAATAAAATCTTAAATATTGACCCATTAGGTTTGTACAATTCTTTTCTCTTATCCCACTTTGTGTGACGCTATTGTTATGTTTTATATGAAACAGTTAATATTTTAATATTTAAATTATTTTGTTGCCATATTATTTGTGACTGCAGTGCCAAATCCCTTGTCCCCAATGGAAGTGCAGTGTACACGGGTTGTCACAATTCCGTGCACGTCATAATACCATGCATTTCTGTTTAGAAATCCACCCAGCAATACCCCAGATAGCATGCTGACGTTGGGCCAACGTCGGCACATCCGTCGGCCCGACGATGGCTGCCGACGTTGGCCCAACGGCTTTTTGACCGGCGGCGCGACGTTATTTATTGGCCCAACGTCGGCCCAACGTCGGCAAAATCTGCCGACCTTGCGACCAACAGCCAACGTCGGTCCGACGGCGGCATGCTATCTGGGACATTGTCTATCAACATGTAATATTTTATTCAATTTTCATTTAATTGGACGTTATTTATACCCCAATAATTTATATCGCCGATGTTCCTGTTTTGGTAGGGGTTGTGTTTTCGTGGTTTACTCTTTCTAAACAATAGCCTGGTTCCCGATTTGCTTTTCTATACAGAAATGTCAAGTGGACTGGTTTCCAGTTTATTTGCTCACTATTAAATTAATCGAACTGGTTATTTACACCACGGCTGTGTACATAAGGGTATTTCAGTTCTTTATGTACACCACGGCTGTCGAGTAATGCAATAATACACTACAATAATATAAAGTAAAACAAAAGCTGTTTTATCAGTGTTAGTTTGAAAATAAATGCAATTTCTCTCTTTTACAAGAATATATTTGATTAATGCTTATAAAGTTGAAACAGAAAGGCCAAAAACAAGTTGACATTGTCCTGTTCACTCTCCATGGATATGTATTTAGTGAGAAATATAGAATCTTAAAAAGAATGTTTTTTTTTTTGTATTTTTGCTATATATCACTTTTTTTAAGGTGTGTAGATGGCCGTGTGTAGAGGCTTTCATGCCATTAGAACCTGGTACATTTGTAATGTATGTTACTTGTATGATTCTTGTTCCATGTGTATAATGAATAAATAATGAAACAAAAAATCACATCTTCACCGTCTTTGTCATCTAAGTGTCATCTAACCCAAGTTAAGCCACAACTATTTGACCTGTGGGGATCAAAAGGCTAATTATGTAAAAAATTTTACCTGGCCGGGTACACAACAAGGTGTGTATAAGAAATTTAATTTAGTTTCCACAGTACAATAGTGGGGAAGACTAATCATCCCATTTCTAGGGGGACTGACATAGCATGCACAATAAGGTGGTGTAGAAGACCATGTACATTAGCTTACCTACAGTTTAGTGGTACACAAAATATCCCAAATATCTTGCATATGTACACAAGATATTCAATCTAGCTTACATAAACAGCGGTGGTGTACATAAGGGACATTATCTGGCTAATATACACAACGGTGGTGTACATAAGAGACATTATCTGGCTAATATACACAACGGTGGTGTACATAAGAGACATTATTTGGCTAATATACACAACAGTGGTGTACATAAGGAACCATATGTAGCTTATGTACACAGCGGTGGTGTACATAAGACGACTTTTCGGCATTGCGTACACAGCGGTGGTGTAAATATCCTCTGCCTAAATTAATTCCTGTGTTTTATAGCCTGGGGCCGTATTCACAAAAGGTCTTAGCCAAGTCTTAGGCTTAAGTTGGATATATTTTTATACAAAACTTAAGCCTAAGACTTGGCTAAGACCTTTCGTGAATACGGCCCCTGGAGTCTTTAAACTACTTACATTATTTAAAAATAGGTAGTAAGATATGAAGTTCTAAAATATTAATTTTAATTAAAGATATCGATAGTGGTTTTGTGTCCTTGGGGTAAAACTCATACACTGCTAAAACAAAAATATCTTTTCAATTAATTAAAAGTTCATGTTTTAGTGTAAATTTTAAATTACAATATTTTTTGGATTTTAGTGGAAAATAAAACATTGAAAATATCTTGGAAACGGTAAGAGATAGAGAGATTTCGAGTGAAGTTTTGACCTGCAGGGTAGTACAGGAGGATCCTGTGCCTAGGGGAAAAATTTCATTTCTCACCACTTTTGGCGACCATCTTGGATTTAAGAGGAAAATGAAAAATTGTAAATATCTTGAAAACCGTAAGTGATCGAGCCATTTTGAGCGAATTTTTGACCCACAGGGTAGTATAAGAGTGTTCTATGCAAAGGGAAAAATTTCAGTTTGCGCCACTTTTCTTGGATTTTAGTGGAAATGAAAAATTGTGAATATCTCGGAAACGGTATTTCTTCCCCCTTAATACTCGGCGGGAGATACACACCGCAGCAGTGGTCTTGTTTTTTCTTTTTCTTTTTTAAAGCATAATAGTTTCTTAAGTTTTAAGTTAAGATGGCCATGCCCAAATGACTGACAGTGAATGGCTAAAATGGCTAAATTATTAAGCTGTTACATTCCTGGTGAGCAGCCTGTGAAAAAAGTTGTGGCAAATTCAAACATAATTAGCTCCACAATTATGTAATATTTTTCAGAATCTGAAATTAATTTTGGGTTAAATATTGCAACATGGAGAAAAAGAAAACAAAGACTAGTAACTGCGTTCATGTTTCAACAATAGGGGACAATACCTGGGAGGATGTTGTCAAGCATAAACAGGTCAGTGTGGCAAGATAATGTTTTGTTCAGCCCTCTTTGTGCAAATATTTTAATTAAGGCTTTTGTTGTAAATAAATGATTTTCTATTTGTTTTCAGTGAACATCAACATTCAATAATTACACCAGTAAAACAGCTGGTCTTTGATTTTATCACAAATGCTCAGATTATAATGTTTCCCTAATGTAAATACCAATAATTCTATATCAGAATTGCTTTCTTATTTTTTGTTGAGTTAATTGGAAGTTTTGGGTTTTATTGTATGTGTGTATTCAGGGCCAGAAGAGATGTGAGCAATGTGGTAAGGAGGGTCCCAACCTGTGGCTGTGTCTGCACCACCGTTGCCTATTTGTTGGGTGTGGGGAGGCAGGGAAGGATTGCAGTACTAGACACAGTCAAGTGAGTTACACAAATGTATAAATGCTAGTAATGTGATACTCATACCCTGTTTATTTTCTACTCCACCAAGAATTCTAAATAGCAAAATTTATCTGAAAAAGGTTCTCCAAGCACTTGATATTTGCTTCTACCTGAAAGGAATTTCACTTGACATATTTCAACTTATAGGGGTTCAGTTGTGTAAACACTACATTTTGAAATAATGTTAAAAATAAGGCTGTGGTAGGTTACCTGGTTACCCGAAAACGGTCCGAATTCCTTAAGAAACTGAGTACAAACAGGCGAAGCGGTTAACCGAAAAAATGTGAAATATAACGTAAATCAATGAAATACTCGGACAACCCTTACTATTCTGTCAGATTTCTTTAACTGATATTAGTTTTTAGCTTACTGACCAACGGCCGTAAGCTAATGGCATGGCCTCGCGTCGTCTTCGTTGTTGTTGTTGTTGTTGTCGTCAACAATTTTTTCCAGCCTCTTCTCCTCAGAAACTACTGCACTGATTTCTTTGAAATTTGGTATGGAGATTCCTTGGGTAGAGGACTATCATTTTTCCTCATTGCATGTTTTTCAACCAATCAGAGAAGGTCACATGACCAAAAACATGTTTTTCAAAAGGGTGTGCTTGTCCGGATGATAACTTAAAAAGCGCTTCACCTATTCACATGAAATTTTGCAAGTAGGTTCGTTATATACATGTCTGGAAATCAATAACTTTTCGAAGTGATCCAATACAAAATGGCCGACTTATTAATAATTTACTAAATGTCTCGATTTTTCTTAACGCTGAAAAAACAAAAACGTGTTTATCTCAGAAACGGTGCGAGATAGAGCGATTTCGTCGAAATTTTCGACCCCAGGGTATCTAAGGAGCGTACTCTTTGGAATTTTCAAAAAATTTTCCCCTCCCCAAAAATGGCGGCCATTTTGAATTTTCGATTTTTTGCCAAAAATGGAAAAACACAAAATTGCTTGTATCTCCTTAACCATGCGAGATAGAGTGATTTCGTCGAAATTTTCGACCCAAAGGGTATCACAGGAATGTACTCTTGGCAATTTTCAAAAAATTTTCCCCTCCCCAAAAATGGCGGCCATTTTGAATTTTCAAATTTTTGCCAAAAATGAAAAAAACGCAAAATTGCTTCTATCTCCTTAACCGTGCGAGGTAGAGCGATTTCGTCGAAATTTTCGACCCATAGGGTATCTAAGGACTGTACTCTTGGTAATTTTCAAAAAAAAATTTTCCCCTCTCCAAAAATGGCGGTCATTTTGAATTTTCGATTTTTTGCCAAAAATGGAAAAACACAAAATTGCTTGTATCTCCTTAACCGTGCGAGATAGAGCGATTTCGTCGAAATTTTCGACCCAGAAGGTATCTTGCGAATGTATTCTTGCCAATTTTCAAAAAATTTTCCCCTCCCCAAAAGTGGCGGCCATTTTGAATTTTTGCCAAAAATGGCAAAACACAAAATTGCTTCTATCTCCTTAACCGTGCGAGATAGAGCGATTTCGTCAAAATTTTTGACCCACAGGGTATCTAAGGAATGTAGTCTTGCCAATCTGTGGAGTCACAATAACTGTGAAGGACTTTCTCAAGGGAGTACAGCATACCATTATTTATTTTTAAATGCAGATAAATGCTAAACCACATACAAATAAAACCAGCACTACTCAAACATATATATTTTACAGGCAAAATGTGTTCTTTTTTATTTTACATTTATTGTTGTATAAAACATATATTAATTGCTGCACATTTATAACATGAAAAAAGTATTTGGGTGGCACAACCACAACATGCGGGTCGCCAGTAAGCAGCAGGCCTTGGCCTATTTTTCACTTAATTTTCCTTATTTTTACAGATATTTAACATTATTTTTCGTAACATTTTGTTTACATCATCTGCCATATTTAATTCTCTGATACTTCCACTGGGTGACAACTAAAACATGGTTACCCGAATTCGAATCGGTTCTTTCGAGGCGAATACCCGGTGTCGTTGTTCTAGCGAAGTCACAGCCTTAGTTAAAAATATACCGACAGGAATATTTTAAAAATATATATATTCACGTTGGTCGTTGATGTTTGCTCTCGCCAACATTATAGCATTTGTGAGGCTATATTATGTATTAAAATAATTAGTGTACAATTCTAGTGGGAAGAAATTTTCAGTAATTTTCAAGTTTCCCAAAATTCAGAAGAATTTTCAGTTTTGATAAGTTTCTGCTACAGAGATAATTACATATTTTAAACATTGCTGGGAATTAATTTTTACTTTCTAAGGTGTTCTAGAAAATAATATAGATTTCTTTCCCAAGAAAGTAATTTATTCTTACTGGAAAAAAAATTATGTAACTAGATTTAGAACCTACTTTAAATGTGTATTTAGTGTTCAGGAATATATAGCTACAATGAACTTAAACATTTGGGCACGTTGATCTGTATTTAGCTGGTTGACTATTATTTTTGTATAATTGTCTGCATTATCTTTGTATTCTGCATTCATATTATCATTTCTACTGTTAGTATTTCCTGATTCATATTCATGCCTGTGTGAAATAGACAACTGGGCTGGTAGAGTAAGAAATCTAAAATTCGCCAGGAATCTAAAATTCGCCACCTCTAAAACCTTAGTTAATTTTATGCAGAAAATGATGTTTTGTCTTAAAATTGGTATTTTTCAGTTCAGAAAGCTTTAATTTACTATACATTCAACAAATCTCATCTTAATTCATTTATTTTATTAGTATTTGCACATGTGGCGAAATTCAGATATGTGGCGAATTTTAGATTTCTTACTCTATTCATTAAAACAATCTGACAGAGATTAGTCAATTCGTCTTGTCTGAACAGTAGAAATGTAATCAAATTTCAAATTTGTACCTGGCTCAAAAAAAAGTTTGTTTTGCAGTATCATACACTATATACAAGCTGTTGGTGTCATATTACTACAATGTAATACTGCTATTTTTAAGGTTGTAAATAAAAAATTGGTTGGCCTGGGTGTTGGTTGGTTTTGTCAAAAAACCCACAACTGGTAATAAACTTTTTAAAACCATTTGTCTCTCTTTTAACATTAGAAATAATTTCTTTGGTGTTATTTTTCTTCAAATTGTAAATAAGATATTATTAGAGATTACAAAGGGCTAAAAATCTGATGGAATAACATTTCAACCTTCTGGGCACTTATTACCAAAAATTATAACATAGAGTCACCAAATTGATGGATGTGTATGCTTCATTTGTGATTGTTCAACAGGCTTTTTCATACAGTTTCCAAACCAGTTAATAACCAGTTGTCGCTTGTTTTTGGAAACCAACAACCAGTTTTGGAAATTTAAAACCATCAACAACTCCAGTTGTGGGATTGTTATTGTTGTGCCTTACTTTATCCTCACTAGTGGATCTTCTTTGGTGGAAAGTACATAAGTAGCCTATATAGAATATTTATCAAAACATTTTCTTGTTGGCAACTGCATAGTTAGTGATTTTACATGCCTGTAGTTGTCTTTGCTATTGTTTTCTTCATATTTGCTTGTAAATCAGTTATTGTGAGAGAAGATGTGATTTGTGTCTTCATTGTATTTGTTTAGGAGAGTTCACATCACCTCACACTGAATCTGACCTCCATGCGGATTTGGTGTTACACCTGTGAGTTTGAGGTGTACAAAGACACCAACGTTCCCCCATTCAAGTGAGTATGGTTTTGTGTTGTGTGTAAGTAACAAGGTACAGGATTTTATAAAAGATATTTAAATTATGTGCATATTTATAATCATAAAAGAATAATTTTGGTTTTCAAAGGACATAGTGTTGATATTCCAGCACACTTAGCTCATACCTTTTGTTAAAATGTTTCATGTACACTGCTACAAGATTTTAAGGTTAGGTGTTTACTAATTCAAACAAATCCGGTTTTCATTGAATTTTTGTTTTGAGCACCCGGTTTCTAATTTATTTTCAATCATAACACTAATTTTTAGTCAAAATAAATAATAGCTACTGGAGAGAGACTTTTCCATTGAAATTTACTGGGATGCTTGGAATGTATGTTTAAATAAAAGTATGTCTGTCATTAAACCTATGTTATTAAACCTAAAGGATTAAAGAATTAAACCTAAAAATGGCTTATTTATATTAATAAATAGAAAAAGTTACTTGGCGACAAAATTATTAAAATAATAATGTTATATTTCAATGTAATAATATTTGAGGTTAATAGTAAAGGTTTTATTTTAAAACGACATGCTTGTCTCTGTGATTTTCATAAATAGAAATGGCTACTAGATTATAAATCTCTCTAAAGGTACACCTTGTAAAATCTAACCTAAATAATAAATTAGAAACATAGTGCATGTTTATTTTGTAACAATAATGATCATCCATCAGTGGGTGGATTTTTGCAAAATGTACTGTGTAGCAATTATTGATTGTCGATGCTAGCACTTGATCCCAGTGCCTTTAGATTACACGCAGAAATAAACACAAATCTATCTCTTTTACCAGCTGAGCTAAAAGAGAATAACCTGGCCCAGGTGTTATCAGACCCGATATATGTGAAGGTATTGCAAAAGTGATGTTCTAATTGGCAGTGTAGAACTACTCAGGCTTTGTGTTCATGGTTCTATGCTGCCAGTCAGAATGTAATACTGCATAAGTTCCGCCAGTGAATGGATTTTTACAAGGGATGCGATGGTGTCAAAGTGTATACATGGGGAGGTCGTAAATGTGAAACTGGTCCAATTCCAAGATGCTAAAAAAAATATGTGTTTTAATCCATCCCCTCCCCACTCAAATTGGCATATGACGGCAGAGAAACCCACAAAACCAAAACATGGCACTTTTCTCTCAACGAAATGGATATAAAAGTCCCCAAATAAACAAAACTATGATATAAACTTTATAATTTCTTGTGATTGAGGATTTTTGTCTATTATTTTAAGTTTTCCTTCAATTATATGTGTTGATGAGTGAGTTGGCTGTTGTAAAGTTTCGTTACAGTATTCAGTAAAATGCTCTCGGTACCGAGATACTGCAACCAACTGACCTGTCCCTAGTTTTACTATAATACACATGTTTTTCAGCATGAGAGGAAGTCACTTCACTGCAGCACAGCAGCGTCTGATGCACGATCAGTTGACTTCTCATGAGGAGCTCTGTCCCAATGAATGGCGGGAGGCTGGGACTACTGGAAGAGGAGTACCATCGACAGGAGCAACACACGTAGCCAATGAAGCAGAGGATCTGACAGAAGATGAGGAGGACGAGGAAATGGACAGGCCCAGAGGTGAAGAGAGAGTATTTATCTTAAAGCCACTTAAGTGTAGTGGTAGGTACGAAAACAAAAGACCTCATTAGCATGCCTGTGTGACAGGCCAACGCTGATCACTTATTACAACAATTACATTGCATATAATTAACACAGAAATTAAAAAAATTTTCATGATTTAGGTATGGGTTGTATTTGGCTAGTGCAAGGAATCACCTACAAATTTTATGTTTGATTATTCGTCAATTTTCCGACAGATATTTGAGCCATAATCTATTTTTTTACACCATTGATGGCCATGATATCATGAAACACTTTACGAGATGAAATTAATATCAATCCAGTAAGAATAATGGTGTTATCTACATTTCTGACATTAAGGATCTACCAGAAGCACTCACTTCCTGTGGAAGATATAAACAAACCACAAAATAGTGAAAAGTATATTGATTAATTAAAGAAAACTAATAAAAATAATTTTAAAAATTCATGGAAATTAAAATGCATAAACAAAGGTAAGATTTTAACTGAATAATTGATTTTGCTAGAAACTGTCAGTGACTAACTTACATGCATTTGTAAACAGCAGTTCATTTATACCCCAGTCACAATACAGGTGGTACGTCCCACGGTAGTACGCATTGGGTGAAACGCCCCTGTCCTACAAATGCCGTTTGAGGTTCATATGTGAACTTGTGACAGGGTGGCGAAACGCCCATTTCCTTGTGCATCCTACGGAAATTTTAAAATAGTTAAAATTTCTGCCTCTGGTACTACTGCGCATACGATGAGTGTGCATGCTCGGATACCTAGAAAATCCTGATTTTCTTCACTCCAATTTTGGTTTACATTTTGTTGCTTGTCACTGGTTCAGTTTAACATTGATGTGAGCCAGCACGAGTCCTAATATGAAATGGTAAATGTGTGTGTCAGAGATTATGTAGTTAATAAACTCCATTTTTTTCCAATGCAAAGTTAAAATATGAGCTTTTTTACCAGAGTTAATAGGATTTGTTTTCATTGTTTATATGAAACAGGGTTCCCACATCCTTGAAAATCCTTGAAAGAAATTGCTTCATTTTCAAGGCCTTGAAAGTCTTTGAATTTGGGCGAAATTGAATAAAATCCTTGAAAAGTCCTTGAATTTGTTATTGCCCAACTTCTGCATCTGCGTCATCTAGTTTTAAGGCTATCCTTTTGTGGGAGGAACGGACAGCTAAAAGGGGAGGTAAAGGAGGCCGTGCCTTAAAATATATCCGTGAGAATTGTTGTTGACCTTGAAAATCCTTGAAAAGACCTTGAATCCAGCTTCAAAAGTCTGTTGAAGTTTCAGTCATATAAAGGGGTAAAATTTATAATTATCTTTTCAGCAACTGATTCTTTACTTTATAAAGTAGTTTCCCTCATTTTTATCATGACCCAATGAAATGTGGGATACCAGTTTTCTATTTACAATAGTAGTACATGTATATACCTTATAAAAACTGTTTGTTATCACAGGTTTAGCAGGACTGCAAAACATAGGAAACACTTGCTACATGAATTCAGCACTCCAAGCACTGTCCAACTGGTAAGACTGCACATTTTCAAATACACCTTTTTCAATCAGAAGTTTTTTCAACTGGTGTATACTTCCCATTTTTTTTTATCGTCAGTGGTGTATGACTCAAATTAACTGCAAAAGTGGGAACAAACATGCAGGTTAATTAGTACATTACTCTGGTTTGTCATCTCCAATGTCATTTGGACAGAGTTTAGCAGTGTAGACAAGATTTCCAGGGTCATTCTGCAAAAAATCACAATCATGGATGATATGTCCATATTTTTGTAAATTTTTCAGCATGGAAAGAGAGATTATCATTGTTTAAATGTGATTAACCAGATTGTTAACATATGTTGGCTCTGTAGTAGTAGTGGAGGGCTAATGTATCAAGATTTGTAAAGACTAGGCAGTACAGGTGTCTCAGTATTGAGATTTTTACTTAAATAATGCTATCACACTTCATGACTGGCATCTCAAATGTCAGAAATGTTTGAAACATCCCGCAAAATCTGTAGAAATTGTTTTGAAAACTTTTAACTCATATTTTTGTAGATTTTAGCACTTTCAGTAGCAATTTCTTTGAGGAGAATAACAATGTTTTGTTTTTGAATGAAATTCACTTCCTCTTAATGGGTCTATTCTATTGGGGACATGCTAGAACACAACTTTTTTAATATCGTGGAATTGGAATTGGAATAGTCTTGATTTAGTGCCACACCAAAATGGACACCATGCTACTGACCCTACTCTATACAGAAAGTGTTGAACACAATATGACACATTATCTAACCTCAAGGACCCATTTTCATCTAGGGTTGCATCAGGGCATATCACTGAAACAATGTTAATGGTGTATTAATGAGGAGTACTTTCTCCTTGAAAGTCTTAGGCACAAAAGTACATCCGTCATTCCAAAAAATCCTTTGAAATTAAGGATTTCTATGATTTGTTTTCCCTTTTCATTTACATTCCTTCAGGTAAAGATCCTTTGCTTTATGTTTTCTTTGCATTATGAAAGCCAGAAGAAGCCCCTGTGAATGGATTTTTTCAAGGTTACTTACAAAATTGAGTCATCAGCAATGCTCATAGGAATTACTTTATTTTGTTAAGTAAAAGAACCTTAGAAATAAATGAGGATTAATTAATACTGACTTGAGACTTTTGTAGCAGGTGGAATGTGTGTTTAATGTATCATTTTAATTGTATTTTCAGCCCCCCACTGATGCGTTTCTTCAGAGACTGCCCTGGGTTTGTTCCCCATATTGCTATGGGCAGGAAGCCGGTGTTGTCAAAAAGTTACCAGAAACTTGTCACTGAGATCTGGCATAAGAGAAGGTAATATGTGACAATTACTCTCTGCAGTTTCTAAAAAGTAAATATAAAGTGTTGGAGGATAAGCTTAGCAATTTAAAATTTAACTTGTTAGCAGGGTTACACAAATACTACTGGTTAGAAGTTAATGAAAAAAAATCAGAAGATGGTTTGTGGTCCAACTTAGATCCCATTAAATTTTGAGAGTGATCTCTATTATCTGGGAGCGCTTTTGTTTTTGTTAAAATAACTTCTATTTGTTTAGATGTTTTAATACAGGTGTTTATTAATGTTCACCAAATGCAAGTCAGGTAATAGCAGTTTTTACCCCACAGCCCTTAAGGGCTGTCGGGGTATTGTTTTCACCCATGGTGTCCAGATGGGCGGGCGGGCGTCCTGTCGGGCGGGCGGGCGGCGGGAAAAAGTTTGTCCGGGCTGTATCTCAGAAACCGTAAGGTGTAGGAAGTTGATACTTGGTAGGGACATTGGTTAGGGGGTGTAGCTGTGCAACGTCATGGTCTGACCTTGATTTGAGCTTTGACCTTGCCGTAGTGACCTTGAGTTTGAAAATCTTGTCCGGGCTATATCTCGGAAACCATAAGGTGTAGGAAGTTGATACTTGGTAGGGACATTGGTTAGGGGGTATAGTTGTGCAACGTCATGGTGTGACCTTGATTTGACCTTTGACCTTTCCGTAGTGACCTTGACCTATAAAATCTTGTCCGGGCTATATCTCAGAAACTGTAAGGTGTAGGAAGTTGATATTTGGTAGGGACATTGGTTAGGGGGTGTAGTTGTGCAACGTCATGGTGTGACCTTGATTTGACCTTTGACCTTGCCGTAGTGACCTTGACCTATAAAACCTTGTCCGGGCTATATCTCGGAAACTGTAAGGTGTAGGAAGTTGATATTTGGTAGGGACATTGGTTAGGGGGTGTAGGTGTGCAACGTCATGGTCTGATCAGGATTTGACCTTGCTGTAGTGACCTTGACCTATAAAATCTTGTCCAGGCTATATCTCAGAAACCGTAAGGTGTAGGAAGTTGATACTTAGTAGAGACATTGGTTAGGGGGTGTAGTTGTGCAACGTCATGATCTAACCTTGATTTGACCTTTGACCTTGCCGTAGTGACCTTAACCTATAAAATCTTGTCCGAGCTATATCTCGGAAACCGTAAGGTGTAGGAAGTTGATACTTGGTAGGGACATTGGTTAGGGGGTATAGTTGTGCAACGTCATGGTGTGACCTTGATTTGACCTTTGACCTTTCCGTAGTGACCTTGACCTATAAAATCTTGTCCGGGCTATATCTCAGAAACTGTAAGGTGTAGGAAGTTGATACTTGGTAGGGATATTGGTTACGGGGTGTAGGTGTGCAACGTCATGGAGTGACCTTGATTTGACCTTTGACCTTGCCGTAGTGACCTTAACCTATAAAATCTTGTCCGGGCTATATCTCAGAAACTGTAAGGTGTAGGAAGTTGATATTTGGTAGGGACATTGGTTAGGGGGTGTAGTTGTGCAACGTCATGGTCTGACCTTGATTTGACCTTTGACCTTGCCGTAGTGACCTTGAGTTTGAAAATATTGTCCGGGCTATATCTCTGAAACCGTAAGGTGTAGGAAGTTGATACTTGGTAGGGGCATTGGTTAGGGGGTGTAGGTGTGCAACGTCATGGTCTGACCTTGATTTGACCTTTGACCTTGCCGTAATGACCTTTACCTATAAAATCTTGTCCAGGCTATATCTCGGAAACTGTAAGACGTAGGAAGTTGATACTTGCTAGGGATATTGGTTAGGGGGTGTAGTTGTGCAACGTCATGGTGTGACCTTGATTTGACCTTTCACCTTGCCGTAGTGACCTTAACCTATAAAATCTTGTCCGGGCTATATCTCAGAAATCGTAAGGTGTAGGAAGTTGATACTTGGTAGGGACATTGGTTAGGGGGTGTAGTTGTGCAACGTCATGGTGTGACCTTGATTTGACCTTTGACCTTGCCGTAGTGACCTTGACCTATAAAACCTTGTCCGGGCTATATCTCGGAAACTGTAAGGTGTAGGAAGTTGATATTTGGTAGGGACATTGGTTAGGGGGTGTAGGTGTGCAACGTCATGGTCTGATCAGGATTTGACCTTGCTGTAGTGACCTTGACCTATAAAATCTTGTCCAGGCTATATCTCAGAAACCGTAAGGTGTAGGAAGTTGATACTTAGTAGAGACATTGGTTAGGGGGTGTAGTTGTGCAACGTCATGATCTAACCTTGATTTGACCTTTGACCTTGCCGTAGTGACCTTAACCTATAAAATCTTGTCCGAGCTATATCTCGGAAACCGTAAGGTGTAGGAAGTTGATACTTGGTAGGGACATTGGTCAGGGGCCATAGGTGTGTATTATCATGGTGTGACCTTAATTTGACCTTTGACCTTGTCGTAGTGACCTTGACCTTTAAAATCTTGTTGCACCTTTGGGTCTGTCTTTTGATGCAGATTAAGCACTGTTAATTCATATTAGAATTTATTAAGAATTTTACTTTGATAACTTCCCATAACTACTTGTAAGAGATAGAATTTCATCAAGTGAGCCACAGATTTTGCTCCAACACCACACATAAGCGTTCATTAAATGTATTACCACTTCTGTATGCATGGTAATATTCAAAACATCTAAACCATAATTCGGCCATGCAGATGTAGATAAAGAATGTTGAATTTTAGTTTACTGATTAATGCTGTCATCTTGTTATTGAATTGACTTGTTTTAATACTTCATCTTTACATGCATTATCTTTCTTTTAAACATTATTTTCTGCATTTAAACATTTTTTGGAACTTTATATAACTGACAGTGCTCTGAAACTGAAAGTATCCTGAACTTTGTACTGGTACAGTGCTTCTGTATCTCATGGTGTTGAAAATACTTCCCTAGGCTGTGGGGTACGGGCATCTCTGATGCTATTTTTTAAACTTATTAATATTGAAAAACCAAAGTGGACTTTTTGGAAGTAATGATATAATTATAATTGTAGAGTTGAAAAGCATGATCCTACTAAATAAGACTAATGTAATTGATGTTTTACAATGTTAAACAGATGTAATAACACTGTCGTATGCGTGTCCGTAAAACAAGGTTAAATGTGATAATCAATTTTTATTTACTCAGATTTTTGACACTTTCATTCATTATTCATGTATGGATATTACAACCATAATATTAATGAAGACACATTATTCTCTTTATATAGCACTTACGTATCTTACATTATATGCTAGGAATCAGAATATTCATGGGGTTACAGTGAAGACTTGTGACCAACTATTCTGCATTGTTTTCCTGCTCTCATCCACCTGTCATGATACAATGTGTTGACAGTGATATTAAACCCAAATATATGGTGGTAACATACACAATGACATAACAGCTCTTAAATTGCCTTCCAAACCTTCTTAAATCAGAATTATTTAATGCGGGCATGCTTGAACACATTCTAAAATCCTTTACAGTTCCTCTCAAATATATATTCCATAGGACTGAAACACAAGAGCATGTAAGAACTCTTAAATGCCCTTCTAGGTGCTCTCATATCCATCATATATACATGTAGTACTTAACATACATAAGTATGTTACTGTTCATCAGTTCCCTTCTGTATTATATTATGTACATTATACTTCTTATATTCCCTTTCACTCTGATACACAAGTTCCCAGATCAGCTCAGATTTGATAAGCAGTCGAGATCTCTTTATCTGATTCCAGAGTAATAAAACTGGTAGAGTAAGAAATCTAAAATTTGCCAGGAATCTAAAATTCGCCACCTCTAAAACCTTAGTTAATTTTATGAAGAAAATGATGTTTTTGTCTCAAAATTGGTATTTTTCAGTTCAAAAAGCCTTAACTTACTATACATTCAACAAATCTCACCACAATTAATTTATTTTACTAGTATTTCAACATGTGGCGAATTTCAGATTTGTGGCGAATTTTAGATTTCTTACTCTACTTGTGTGTAGGAGTGTTTGAGCTCCTCCCATATCTTTATTATATCCCCAGACGAAAGTCGGGGATATATTGGATTCAGGTCCGTCGCGCCGCCGCCGCCGCCGCCGCCGCCGTAGAAATTTCCTTGTGGACGCGATAACTCAAAAACAAATTAATTTTTTTTTTTCAAACTTGGTACACATGTTAAGGGTGCCCAAAGGAAGATCCCTATTTTAAGGTGACCTTAAACTCCCAGTAAAAAAGAACTTATGGCCACCTTAAGGTCAGAAATTGGACTTTTGGCCACTTAGAGCCCTGTAGGTCACAAACTATGATGCTCAGCTGGCTGAAATTTTACCTGACAACACATTAATATGTTCTTAGTATATGTGCCGAAAATCACGACTTTAAGTTGAGGAGAAAATTGTGTTTGAGGCCCATAAATACCCCCACTTGGGGATTTTTTGCTATACTTTTCACATATTTTGCCCTATAATTTGGAAGTGGTAATTCTGATGAGTCTCAAACTGCGCTAGGTATAACTTTGATATGTAATCCTTGTCTGTAGAAAATTTTAGGGCTGTAGGTTTACCCAAAGGGGTCGACTTAAGGTCTCAAAAGTGCCCACAGAGACCCAATTTATGCACTTTTTGCCACTTTCAAGCACTGTAGCTTTCAAACTATGTCTCTCATCTAAGTTAAATATCATCTGGGAATATATCTATGTGTTTTCTTATATGTGCCCCAACATTTAGACCTTTAATAGACAGTTAACCTGTGTATCAGGACCATAAACACCCACCCGAGTGACCCTTATAAGACATTTTTCACATCTTTTTCCCTGTAACTTGGAAATGGTAAGTCTGAGAAGTTTCAAACTGTATTAGATATATATTCTGTGTGTAATCTTAGTATGTAACAGATTTTAAGTCTGAAGCTTTAATTTTGAAGGTCAAATTGAGGTCTCTAAAAGGCTCCCAAAGACCCAATATTTGGACTTTTTGCTACTTTTAAGCCCTGTGACTGTCAAACTATGTGACTGATAGAGCTCAAATCCTATCTGGGAAGATATTAGTATGTTATTTATATATGTGCCAAAAATTAAGGCTTTAAGAAGACATTTAACCTGTGTATGAGGACCATAAATCCCCACCCGAGTGACCATTTTTAGACATTTTTCACATATTTTGCCCTGTAACTTGGAAATGGTAAGTCTAAGAAGTTTCAAACTGTATTAGATGCATATTCTATGTGTAATCTTAGTATGTGACAAATTTTAAGTCTGAGGCTTTAATTTGAAGGCCACATTTAGGTCTCTAGAAGGCCCCATAAAGACCCAGTATTTGGACTTTTTGCCAATTTTAAGGCCTGTGACTGTTAAACTATGTGACTGATAGAGCTGAAATCTCATCTGGGAATACATTATTATGTTCTTTTTACATGTGCCAAAAATCAAGGCTTCAAGTAGACATTTAACCTGTGTATGAGGACCTTAAACACCCACCTGAGTGACCCTTTTAAGACATTTTTCACATATTTTGCTCTGTAACTTGGAAATGGTAAGTCTGAGAAGTTTCAAACTTTATTAGATACATATTCTATGTGTAATCTTAGTATGTAACAAATTTTAAGTCTGAAGCTTTAATTTGAAAGCCACATCGAGATCTCTAAAAGGCCCACAGAGACCCAATATTTGGACTTTTTAACCACCTTTAAGCCCTGTGACTGTTAAACTATGTGATTGATGGAGCTGAAATCCCATCTGGGAATGCATTATTATGTCCTTTTTACATATGCCGAAAATCAAGGTTTTTAGTAGACATTTAACCTGTGTATGAGGGCCATAGACACTCGCCCAAGTGCCTTTTTGGACATTTTTTCCGTATTTTGCCCTGTTATTTGGAAATGCTTAGTGTGACAAGTCTTAAACTGTATTATATATAATTTTTGTTTGTTATGTATGTCCCCCAAAAAGTTTCAGATCTGTTGTTTAATTGCTAAGGTCTCTTTAACAATTGTAAAATGCCCACAGAAACCCAATTTATGGACATTATGCCACTTTAAAGCCCAGTAACTGTCAAACTATGTGGGTTATAGAGCTGAAATCTTTGAATTTTTAAAAGGAAATGCCTGTCTATTTAAATTTTGAATATTAATAATGTTATGGCTATCTTAGTCTTTTAAGAACTTATTTTTGTGTGTTATACCTCTGCTTGCTGAGTTTTTAACTTTTTAAAATGAAACTGGTTAAACATATTCAAGTAGACAAAATGGACACTTTAAGTGAGCTTTAAGTCCCAATATTAATGAAATTATATCCTTATGTAGTAAAAGTAGGGGATTTTTAGCCCAGTTTTATTCAACTTGCCTCAGTTAATTTTGACACAGCTCCTACAGTTATGAACTCATTTCAGTTGATAATCACATACTTAAAATTCTCAATTCTTTTTGTATTTGAGTACCCCTTTTATATAGATTGTTTGTTTACCATTTATGCATCCCCCACCCGGATTCCCCCCACCCACCTCTGGGACCTCCAGCTATATTGAGTGACACTAAATAAACAAAGGTATTTAATGATATCAGATGAGAAACAAAGAACTCAATGGGGTTGCAGATCTTGTGTAATAGTGAGAGAGGTGTGGAGAAGGGGAGAGGGGTGGGGGTGGGAGGTGGTGGGCTTCATTACATATAACACAAAGGGGAGTCAGAACTGAGATTGTGTCACATATTTAGGTTGCATATATATGGACCACATATATAGGTATAGAGGAAATGAATAACTGAAAACAATTTGCAAATTCTAAAAATAATATAATAAAATAATAATATAAATAATTTTTTTTTAAATAATATTTTATTTGTGAACAAATATAGAAACAGATATGCGCTTTTGGGATTATGAATTTTAGAATGGACATTGAATCATCAATCATTTAAATACTTTGAAGGAAGATTGAAAAGTATGATGAGTTGAGTTAAAAATAATATTTTATTTGTCAACAAATATAGAAACAGATATGCTCTTTTGGGGTTATTATTTTAGAATGGACATTCAATCATCAATCATTTAAATACTTTGAAAATAGGTTTAGAGTTATCATTGCAGGAAGATTGAAAATAGAATTTGAGTTATGTATTCGGCGTCTGGGGATACACCATCTTCCTTGGAAGATATAAACAGAGTAGATTGATGTGCTGAAGTTCATATAATAATGGGTAATTATGTTTTAAAAAATTCCCGATCAAAACCTGTGGCGTGAGTGATGACCTGTCTGGGGATATGTTGGCGCCGAGTTGGCCCAATCTAGTTATATAGTACCAACATATATGAGCTCATTACAATTCTGAAATTCCCTTTTGGATCTAGTTAAGTGTACGGCACAATTATACATAAGCTCATTACATCTCTTATATTTCCTTTCATCTGTATTGTCTAATAAGCTACCTATATCTATATCATACAAGCACATAACAGATTTTGTATTTGCTGTTAGGCCCTCTCATTTGGTGCCAAGCAGTATAGCTGGGGGAATCAAGATCCTGTACCCGATGTTCCGTGGTTATACACAGCAAGACACCCAGGAGTTCCTCCGGTGCTTCATGGATCAGCTGCATGAAGAACTGAAGCAGCCAATCATAGCAGGCAATACAGATGAGGGGGAGACAGATGGGGAAGTGGAGATAGTGAACACCAATGAGAATTGCTGTAACATTGAAGCAGAGAGGTACTTGGGATATGAATTAATTATGAAAAAAGAATGTTTTACATTAGGTTTCCCCATTAAATGGGTGTAGTGAATGTTTCCAAGAATATAGATGTAATAAAGTAAACAACTAAAACTAGAAATATTTTAAGTTGAATTTACTAGTAAGTGGAGGAAAGTATTATGTCCCAGTATCCCTGTTTTCATTGAAATTTACCACTGAATGGAATTCCTGCTTGCTGGTATTAGATATATACTTCCTACTGTCTGTAGTATGTTATAATAGGTGTCTGTTATTCATTCCCTCAGTGGAAACATTTCTGCATAAAGTCCTCAGCCTGAAATGGCACAAAACCAATCAACACACAGATTATAAATCATGCCATTTTGTCCCTGTGATCGTTGATTGCTTATAGTTTGAATTTATTGTTATTTTTTTTGCAAATTTATACTAAATTAAAGCATATGCCAAGTTAGGGCTAGAATTGGTATGTATTCACTTTTGATAAATTAAGAATAATCAAGTCACAAAAATTGTTTCAGGATGTCAAGTCCACTGTTGCAGACGAAGGTGAAGGAGTCAGACACTGAATACGAGACTTGTGAATCCGGACAGAGCAGTGAGAGATCTTCTGTGGAGAGTAACAGACAGGAAGCTGAGGAAACACACACAGGGGAGGGACATGCTAAACCTCAGATAAGGGTGGACCATACTAAAACTCACACTGATGAGGGATATACTAAAATGCATGCTGGAGAGGGACATGCTAAATGTCAGTATGGGGAAGATTTGAGTCGTCAAGACATTGATGAGGGACATGTTAAATACAAAGTAGGGGAGCATCAGCAAAATGAAGATACTGAAACTCAAACTAAAGTGGCTCTCAAAAAAGGTGGTTTTAAAGCTCCGAAAGTGGATGTGGATAGAAAGGGGGACATGCAGTCTCAAGATTTACTGAAAAAGGAGAATAGTAAAACTCAAACTTCTGAGAAATCTATGAAAGTGAATAACAAACCGGATGAAGTGGTTGCCAATGGTAGCAGTTTCCAGGGACAGCAGCAGAGTGATGAAGAGAAGGATAAGGTGACAAAGTTGAGTTATGTGGGTACAATATCAGAAAGTGATAGCTACCGACCTCCTCAGACGAGGAGTTCACAGAAAAAGCGAGGAGAAGTGAACAGAAGTGTTTCAAAAGACAGTGGGATAGAAAACTCGCATTCAGAGGGGTCATTAAGTGCACAGACTAGTGGGGAGATACAGGACAGTGAGAGGCAGGGGAATAGAGAGGTGAGAAGTGTGTAAACATGCTCGAGTACCGGGAATGGGGGTCTATTACAACTTACAAGCAGTCTATTTCTTTGCAATGTGTTACTATCACTATTTTCAATCTTTTACTATTTCTTTCATTATTCATTTCAATCTGTAACTGTAAGTGCTTGGACCTGTTCTGAATATCAAAACCGTTTTCTGGGGCTTGGAAACCGAACGAAATCCGGGATTTCAAATCCTTGCATTCATATGGTGAAAACTTACTGCGAGCACACATGAACCAAGATTGAAATAGGATATATGTATTCCCAAGATATTTTGAAGGTTGTAAACTTCTTTTACAATGAATATAAACTAAAATGTAAAATATTTCCTGTAATTTATATGTTTTTTTATTTTTTGTTTTGGCAAAGTATCAACCAGTAGAAAGCCAATATAATGACGTATTCAGTAACCTGTACTTAAATATTCTTTGCTGATTTCATCACATTTACCTAATATGGTATGCCTGTTTACCATTCACAACATGACACTGTAAGATGGTGGTCGTACCGGTTCTGAAAGTTAAGCTGGTTTCTGGGGCTTTGAAACCGAAAGAAATCGGGGGATTTTGAATGCTTGCACTGATGTCATGAAATTTAACTGCGGGTGTATATGACCCATATTTTCAACAGGAAATATATTGCGAGATATTTCAATGTTTACAATGAAAAATAAATGAAAGTTAATTATTTCTTTTGATAGAAGATTACCCAAGAATGCTAACATTTATTGAATGACTATTACTTATTGTCTCTTCAAAGGTGTGAACAAAACCTTTAATCTATCCAAACCTTAAACTACTTAGGATTACATGTCCTAACATTGTGTTCTGATACATAGACTAAAAGTATTTACAGCACAGTGACAAGTTATTTTGACACTATAGTGCACTTGTATGATCATACACTCCTTTTGTCTCATGATCTGTGATTTGCTCGTACTGATAATTCATAGAGTATCAGTTATCACACCTATCATTAGCCAAATGCTAATAATTGCACATCAAAAAAAATATATATATAATAAATAAATAAATAAAATAAAATAAAAAAAGAAATCGAGTTTTGATATCAATATAGAACTTGTAATTCAAATCCATCTGTAATACTTACAGGATAATGTATCTGAATCTTCACAGTAAGACTCATTGTGATCCTGTATTTTAGTTCTCACTTTACCATTTATCGTAACACTTATGCTGAAGCCGCATGTCCCAATTATAGACTGCTTTCAAAATAAAAATACAACACCTTTGTTATACCACCAGTGTGACCTTGCTTAGAATTTTGAAATTGATGTTTTATTGCGTTAATACATCCTATCCAATGGACAATTGCTTTACCGGTCGGCGCGACCGGTCCCGCCAAACGCCAGAAAAAGACGTCCTGTATAGAATACCGGCAGGACCGGTCAGGAGAGTGCATTCGCTAGGTGGCGCATCATACTTCCTCTTCCTGTCTAGACATCGTGACGTCATAGCATCTTTTTCGTTTGGCGCGTGGAGAGTGAAGACGTGTTTTCAACGACAAGGAAATTTTGGTTTTATACCGAACTCATCCATTTTATTTCATATTTGAAGTAATTCAGAATTTTTATCTACAACTATGTCATCACCAGGACAAAGAAGAGGTTCATGCAGACACGCTATGGCTGGGTTCGACACCCACTCCAAGTGTGCACGTTGTAGGGACAAAGGGCTAGGCGACGACCCCTGCATCCTGAAGAAGGAATGCGTGATTTGTAAAGGGTTTACACCTGAGCAGTCCCTTCAGCTGGCTACGCCTACCTATAGGGACAGGAAGGACAAGAAATCTACCTCCAATGCTACGACCTCATCCACCCCCACTCTCGTGGACCCAACACACGTTAGCGTGCTGGGTAAAGTGGAAAAGGTCAAGGCTGTGCAGACGACACCTTCCAAGAAGACGAAACGTAGTGAGTCTCCCAAGCCGTCTGCCAGTAAGAAAAGATCTTCAAGCAGTTGACCTACAACTGAAGATCTCCAGCATTTGGGGAGATAGATTTTCCAGACTTGAGGCTTTGCTGCTAGCCACGGCTTTCACAGTGCCGGTTGAACCGGTTGTGAAGCCTGCTTCAGATGTGACTCCCTCTCAGAAGCCATTTTTTTACCCTGGTGCCACCACCAGCAGTCTACCTGTGGAGAAGAGTCTGCCAGCTGAGAAATCCGGTCCCTGCCTTGACCAGGCTACCGGTAGTGCTGTAGAGGAGATGCAGACTGCCACCCAACCCCTTGGGGTTCCCGGTGCAGGGATAGCAACCCAGCCTGTTCAGGCCCCCGGTTCGTTCCCAGAGGTTCAGCCCACCGGTGATGTGGATCTGAGTGCAGCTTCTGACAGTGAAGCTGAGCAGTTCAGCGAAACCGGTTCCCTGGATGGTGACATCCACCGGGACCGGTCAGCAGACAAAGAACCTTCTAGAGATGACCCTGAGACTGAGCCCACTGAGGAGGCAAACTACAGGGAAGCCATGAGGGGTGTGAGGAGTTTCATGAACTGGCACAAGGTTCCTGAGTTCGAAACTGTGTCCTCTACTGCAGATGACACCCCTTTGCCGGTACCCGTGTCCAGCCAACCGGTAAAGTCAGTGTGAAACTTCCTGTGGACGACTGGTTGTGCAGGAAGATGTCCAGTCTTAACCTCACAATCAAGGAAGGCTACCCTACCAGGAATTCTGACAACACTGGCCTCCTCAGGGATCAGTTCATCAAAACCCCTAGACCTTCTAGATGGTACGGGATGCATGCTGAAAAAGACATTGAGAGTTCTACGGTTCGTAGCTGGTCACCGGATCCGGCCAAACTCAACCACTCTTTCAGCAGGGTTGCCAGAAGAAATTTGCCATCTGCTCCACCCTCTCGAGCCTTCAGTCAGGATCTCCTCAGACGCTGGGAGAGGGCAGCTCGTGAACAGACAATAATGTGTAACCAGGCTGCTGGTTTGTCAAGGTGCCTGACCAGGGTTCAGGACTCGATGAACATTCAGTTAAAAACCCTGTGTCTGGATAGCAAAGGCAAGTCATCTGAGAAGATGAAACAGGCTGTTAGTGAACTGGAGTATTTGACCACTTTCAACCGATCAGTATCTCAAGCAATGGCCAGGACAATGCAAGACCTTTCAGAAGCAGTTTTTATTAATATGGCCAACTTCACCCTTGCTTGCCGGGATAGTTACCTGGACTATCTACATGCTGGGGTAAAGCAAGATACGTTGCACGCCTTGAGAACGTCACCAGTTCATCTGAATGCTTTATTCCCGGACCAGCTTATATCAAAAGCTGAGGAGGAAATCTGTAAGAGCGAAGAGAGGCGTTCTTCCGGTACTTCACACCGACAGCAAAGTCGCTTCCACCCATATGCTGCAAGTGACAAGGTTACTAGCCATCACACCGACAAGAAGAACGTCCCTGCTTGGAAACAGATCAAAGACAAGCAGCAGGCTAGGAAAGGTCGTGGCAAGGCCTCAACTTTTACACAGAAACCTGCCAAGGGGTTCAAGTCTCATAAATGACAATCACTGTATATTTCCAGTAACCGGTCAGAAGAACTCTGTACTTATTACTGGTCAGGGAGACTTGAACCCAACACCAGTGGTGTCAGAGAACAACAAAGTGACTTTAAATTTCAATGTAGACTCTCATGTTGCAAATGCTCATATTGTCACCGGGTTGCCACAAAGGAAAGGCGTAAATCCCACCTTTTGTCAAATGTACACAGAAATAAAATATGTGAAAAATGTTTCTTGTGTAGGTCACTTGTGTTCTGTAAATCTTGTCACCAATGCCCAACATGCTGTTATAGATCCTCCTGTAGGGGCGAGGTTAAACCAGTGTTGGGAGAAATGGGAAGCCTTGGGTTCGAGTCCAAAAGTAGTCACCACACTGAGGGAGGGTTATACTCTTCCATTCCGGTTCAGACCTCACTTAACAAGGTCACCGACTGTAATAAGCAACTACCACAATCCAACCAAGCAGTCCTTCCTTGTGGAGGCACTGCATCAGCTGATAAACAAAAATGCAGTCGAACCGGTGGAAAACCCAAACTCACTGGGGTTTTACAACCGGCTATTTTTGGTACCCAAACCCAACAACCGATGGAGACCTATTCTGGACTTAAGCACCTTGAACACCTTTTTGAACACAGAGTCGTTCAAGATGGAGACCCCAGAGACAATAAGAACCTCCCTACAGTCAGGGGAGTGGGTCACATCCATAGATTTCAAAGACGCATACTTCCACATACCAATTCACAGTCAGTCCAGGAAGTACATGCGTTTTCACCTTCAGGGTCGGTCCTACCAGTTCAAAGCCCTTCCCTTTGGCCTGTCCACAGCCCCCATGGAGTTCACAGTGGTCACCAAAGAGGTCAAACTCATGGCACTTCAAAAGGGTATAAGGATCCACCAGTACCTAGACGACTGGCTGGTGAGAGCCTCTACCCACGACACCTGTCTCCAGCATACTCAAACCCTGGTCACACTGTGCCAGGATCTAGGGTGGCTGGTGAACAGGGAAAAATCAGAACTGATTCTCCTGTCCTGGTGCACCAGACAACAGGTGACCCTCAGGGCACGTCACATCCCCGGCCGGCTGAACGTGATAGCAGACAAGCTATCCAGACTTGGCCAGACCATTCAAACAGAGTGGTCACTTCATCCAGCAGTGTTCCAGGCTGTATGCTCAAGGTGGCACCAGCCACAAGTGGACCTGTTTGCCACCAGATTCAACAACAAACTGCCACAGTTTGTGTCACCGGTACCAGACCCCCAGGCTTGGGCAGTGGATGCACTCAGCCTCTCCTGGGAGGACCTGGACCCATACGCCTTCCCACCGGCAGCCATCTTGGGCAAAGTGGTGGAGAAGCTTCAGGACTACCCTTGCAACAGAATAATTCTGATTGCTCCAGGGTGGCCCAACATGCCTTGGTTTTGGGACCTGGTGGCAATGTCAAGCCAGATCCCACTGTGTCTGCCCTGCATACCAAACCTAGTGTCTCAGCCCTTCAACCAGGTCCTTCACAGGAACCTGTCGAATTTGAACCTACATGCCTGGCTCCTAGAGCCTCAGCGATCAAGGAGCAAGGTTTCTCTGAGGCAGTGGCAGCACGAATTGAGGCTCCTCAAAGAAGATCAACCAGATCTGTCTATGAGGCAAAGTGGACCATTTTTACAAAGTGGTGCCTCAGTAATCAGGTGGACTTCAGGGCACCACCTTTGAAAGCCATTGCTGACTTCCTCCTGCACTTGTTTCAGGACAAGAAGTTGCAACCAGGCACTATTGATGGCTACAGATCAGCCATTGCTGACAAACTGGGCAATTCCGCCATTAATGTCAGTAAGGATGAAAATCTCACTCGTCTCCTGGATAGTTTCCATAGGGACAGACCCAAGGGCAGGAGGGGCATACCCTCCTGGAACCTTTCTATGGTGCTTCACCAGCTGACAAAGGCTCCCTTTGAACCCCTAAAAGAGGCCTCCTTGAAACATCTGACTTTCAAGACTGTTTTCTTGTTGGCCTTAGGTTCGGGTAAACGCAGGAGTGAGATCCATGCTTGGTTACATAAGAACATCAGACACCAGTCAGACTGGTCTAAGGTGTCTTTGTACCCCTCACCCAGCTTCCTATCCAAGAACCAGCTGGCTAAGGAAGGTCCAGATAGTGTGGCTCCAGTGGTCATTCCAGCCCTGGCACCATCTCTGGATAGGTCACTCAAGGGTGACAGGTCCTTACGTCCAGTTAGAGCCCTGCGCTACTACTTGGACAGGACTGCAGATCTCAGGCAGAATAAGGAGTTAGTCTTTGTCTCCTTCAAGAAGGGTTTTGACAAAGACATCTCACCTGCCACCATCTCCTCATAGATCAAACAGACTGTGATTCTGTGCTATGAGCTCTCTGACCAGGCGGCCCTCACCTTACATCAGGTTAAAGCCCATGATGTTAGGGCCTTTGCTGCATCTAAGGCTTTCCAATCAGGGATCTCCTTAGATCAGATCTTGTCAGCCTGTCACTGGAAGTCTCCTTCCACCCAATTCTATTTGAAGGATGTTGCCTGGGCTGATTCAGAGCTTTTCCACCTGGGACCTGTAGTGGCTGCCCAACAGGTGCACCACCAGGCCCAGAAGTGAGGAGATATTATATATATGTAAAAATGTACATATTGTAAATATGTAAAATATGTACATAATGTAAATATTTGTTGTACATATAATTTAAAAAAAAAAAAAAAAAAAAAAGACTGTGACTTGCTTCCCTTGGGAAGTTTATTCTTCTGGGACTGAACTCAGCCCCTCTCTCTCTATCTTTCCCTTCTCAAGCCAACTCTGGAAGGAAAGAAAAAGGGGGGGGCAACGTCGGTAGACTCCCGGTTAACTGGTGAGTTGGTGGCCGACCTTGACCTGTCAGGGTTCTCTGACCCTAGGTCAAATGGGCTTGTACTATTTTGTTTTATTATGAGTTCACATAAGTCCCTAGCTGCTTACCCGCCTACCAAGCGGTAGTTATTCAGCAATTGTCCATTGGATAGGATGTATTAACGCAATAAAATTGCAAATTTAATAAGTAAATTAAATTTTTATAAGTTAATACCCTATCCAATGGACAGGCAAGGCCCATCCAACCGGCCCCGCTATCAGCTTACTAGGGGTCTTACTAGGACTAGACACGAAAAAGATGCTATGACGTCACGATGTCTAGACAGGAAGAGGAAGTACGATGCGCCACCTAGCGAATGCACTCTCCTGACCGGTCCTGCCGGTATTCTATACAGGACGTCTTTTTCTGGCGTTTGGCGGGACCAGTCGCGCCGACCGGTAAAGCAATTGTCCATTGGATAGGGTATTAACTTATAAAAATTTAATTTACTTATTAAATTTGAAATTTAGTGTCTGTACAGACTAGCAAACTTGGATCTAGTTATATCATCCATACATATTTTAGATAAATTTCACGATTACTTTCTTGTGTATGTTTTTGTTTTATAGCTAGCTTGGTAAAAGTAACGTCTTTTGTGCCATTTTGGTGATCTCTAAACATTTTGTGGAGATCAAATTTGTAAGGTTTTAATAGAACTTTGTTTTTGGGGTAGTTTTTGAGTGAACTGTTGAACATCTTCAAACATCATCACAGGATTAATATTAACACTGCAAAAACCAATTGCAGATTGATAGACATATTAAAATGCATTTCAGTCCTTATATTACTGTAGCCATAAAACTTAATGTAAGCGCTGCACAATTGAATGATAAGTTGATATTTAGAATGTATTTAAACTCCTACAATTTTTACTGGGGATGGGTCGGTAGGCCCTGTATCTTCGTATCGTTAGTATCCTGAGCATTTTACTGAAATACCCTGATGAGATTTTACAGTTGCCACTTCGCTTGTCAGCACATATAATTTAAGGAAAACATAAAAACTAGTAGACCCAACCTCTCAATCTGAAGCATAATGAACTTTTATCCCATATTTTTTGTGCATTTGTAGACTTTTTATACTGACGATTCTATTGAGCAAAGCTGACATGATTTGCTAAATAAGTTATCACACTTTATAACTTAATCTGGCTTGTCAACACATACAGTGGAAGGAAAACATAAAATAATTTACACAAACCACAAATTTGAAGGAATTGCATACTATTATCCTGTAGTTTTTCTGCATCTGGGGCCTTTTATTGCGATTTCATTGATAGGAAAAGTCCATGTTTCATTTGGGTAAACAAAATTGGGGAGTGCTGGAATCAGAATGGTTTCTCATTGGTGACCTCCCGATCTATACACTTTGGATAACCATCTATTCCTACGTGTCACATGTTTGAACTGTGAACTGTGCTGTTTCTGTTAACAGTCTGCTGGTGGTGAGAAGTCAAATCAGGTCCGGTCATCTGTGTCCAGTACCACAGAGACGACCAAGCCTGTGGTCAAACAAGGTTCAAGGATAAGACAGGCCTCAGATATTGACCGCACTCCCAGTAAAACTCAGAACCAGCCCTGCAAGTCTGGTGAGTAGGGTGTTCTCTGTTTCTTGCTTTTGAACATTTTTATTTAATGATAATCTCTTCATTGATTGATTGTTTGGGGTTTAACGTCACTTTCAACACATTATATAGATCGTATCACAACAATTCTTTGATCCAATGGAAGCCAGCAGTGCATTATATTTGGTCAGTATTCAGTATTTTGCACTGAAGGCCACTGGCCTCTGGCTAGTCATAATGGAGATTAATTGTTTCATTTGTACTTCACTAAAATAATAAGTTCAGTATTCATTGTAGTTACCCTCATTATTGACAAGTGAAGTATGCTTGAAATAGCCTTTACAATTTCTCAGTTATGCACACATTCCCATTACATATTGATTTGTATTCATAACAAAAGTATGCTCTTGTGAACTTTAAGATTAAAATATATCCTTTATGTAATCATCTTCTCTGGTGTTTACTTACTGGTATATTTTCTGTGTTGATGTTATAGGTCATGTGACTACCAAGTGGAAGAAGAAGCCTCCCATAGAGTACCAGAGTGTGATCTCAGACGTATTTGATGGGAAGTTACTCAGTTCAGTGCAGTGTCTCACTTGTGAAAGGGTGAGTTCTTGAAATTATATCCTCAAGCTTTTCAATATGACAAAACGTAAAAAGAGAATGATGAATATCACAAGCACTAACAAAGTTATCAAAGCAAACTTACATCCGCAAAGTCTTTGTTTCCGTATGAAGGCATGTCCATGCTAAGATATTATTAAAACATTATCCAGTAATGACCCTGTGAGTTGAAAGTTAAAACAATCAAAAATGTGAGTTGTGTACACATGTATGTGGTTAATATTTAATCAAAAACAATGAAAAACTGTAAATTTAGTTAAATGTCTCACAGTTTGACTTTACATTGGGCAAAAAAGGGGCAAAACCTGCACTTCATCAGACCAGTGACAAGCTGATAAAATACTGGATTTTGTTTGTTTCAAGACCCCAGAAAACCAGTATTGAATTTTGCTAATAATTATACCACTACAAGAAAGGGTTCGTTGCATCAAGACTCCAGATAATCCTATTAAATGGAAAGGTTTCAAGCATTTGTTTGAAACAGTATTTCATTATGTGGCTCATCTTCCTTAGTTTTCTATCATTATATGCACTTGTTCTAACAAACTGCATGCAGATATTTGACCTTGAAGCCCTAAATTCAAGGTCATCCACAGAGTGCCAAAGTACCCCACATAGCAGAGTTTAAACGTGCCTGTATCTCCCTTTTTATTGGTCCTAGAGGTTTGGCATGTAAAGCCAACCTATGGGAAATCATGGGCTGGGAATCTTCCGATGTTGTCAGATTTGACCTTGGGCTCTTCCTTCAAGGTCAAACAAGTATATTCAAACTTAAAAGTGCTTATAACTCACTTATTATTGGTCCTAGAGGTTTGCAATGCTAAACAAACTTATAGCAAATTATGAGCTTGGAATCTTCTGATGTGGTCAGATTTGACCTTGAGCCTCTCCTTTAAGGTCAAATAAGGGTAGTCAAATTTAAAAGTGCTTATAACTCATTTATTATTGGTCCTAGAGATTTAGAATGTCAACTAATAATTGCACTGAGACTTCGGTACTACCTCAACTGCTCACTGACTTTGGTAAGTTGTCTTTTTGGTGGATACAATTTGCATCAGTTCTCTGATGTGCTAGGTCTAGTTTATTTTTCAGCAAGTATTTAAATCTTTAGACTAGTTCCATATTTCACTCATTTGAACAAGATTACTACTTTCTCCATTTTTGTTCAGTTGACATGCAAACCAGAAATACCATTTGATGCTCATTCCCTATATATTACTATTTCCAGATGCTATCAAACAATTATAGGCAAGCATGAGCTGGTCTTCCACCACTAATTTTCACTCCTGTTTATCTCCCGCCCGGCTTGCCGGAGGGAGATCATAATTTGCACCATGTGCGTGTGCACGTGCGTGTGTGCGTGTGTCACGCAGTTTTCTCTGAAACTACTACAGTTACACATTTTTGGTAAATCACAAGTCCTAATGAATTTTTTTGCTCTTCAATATTTTTGGGGTTTGGTGAACTTTGGCCTACTTTTGAGTGAGTAATAGCTATTTTAGCTAATATAATTATATGGCTTATAACTCTGAAACTATTGCATTTACAGTATTTTGTTCTAATATGTTGTTCAGCTACTTTCTCCACAGCTACAACATGGTCAGTAGTTTGGAAGTGTATCTCCATAGCTAAGTGAGTAATAGCTACTTTGTCAATTTTTAATTATAACCATAATGAGTAAATGGCTTATATCTTCATAAGTATTGCAGCTACACAATTTTGTTCCAATATGTTGTTCAGCTACTTTCCCCACAGCTACAACATGGTCAGTAGTTTGCAAGTGTATCTCCATAGCTAAGTGAGTAATAGCTACTTTTTCAATTTTTAATGATAACCATAATGAGTAAATGGCTTATATCTTCAAAAGTATTGCAGCTACACAATTTTGTTCCAATATGTTGTTCGGCTACTTTCTCCTCTGCTACAACATGGTCAGTAGTTTGGAAGTGTATCTCCGTAGCTAAGTGAGTAATAGCTACTTTTTCAGTTTTTAATGATAACCATAATGAGTAAATGGCTTATATCTTCAAAAGTATTGCAGCTACACAATTTTGTTCCAATATGTTGTTCAGCTACTTTCTCCACTGCTACAACATGGCCAGTAGTTTGGAAGTGTATCTCTATAGCTAAGTGAGTAATAGCTACTTTTTCAATTTTTAATGATAACCATAATGAGTAAATTGCTTATATCTTCAAAAGTATTGCAGCTACACAATTTTTCTCAAATATGTTGTTCATGTACTTTTTTGTGAACTGTAATATATTTAAGTTTCACAACTGTTGCTCAATGTACAAGTGAGTAATGGCTACGTTATTGCTACTTTTAGTGAAAATGTGAAAAATCAGAAATATCTCTCAAACTGTAAGATATAGAGCAATTTCGAGCAAATTTTTGACCCACAGGGTAGTACTAGAGTATCCTATTGCTAAGGGGGAAAAAGTTTGGTGAACTTTGGCCTACTTTTGAGTGAGTAATAGCGCTTTTACCTAATATAATTATATGACTTATAACTGTCAATGAGTAAATGGCTTATATCTTCATAAGTATTGCAGCTACACAATTTTGTTCCAATATGATGTTCAGCTACTTTCTCAACAGCTACAACATGGTCAGTAATTTGGAAGTGTATCTCCATAGCTAAGTGAGTAATAGCTACTTTTTCAATTTTTAATGATAACCATAATGAGTAAATGGCTTATATCTTCAAAAGTATTGCAGCTACACAATTTCTCTCAAATATGTTGTTCATGTACTTTTTTGTGAACTGTAACATATTTAAGTTTCACAACTGTTGCTCGATGTACAAGTGAGTAATGGCTACTTTATTGCTACTTTTAGTGAAAATGTGAAAAATCAGAAATATCTCTCAAACCGTAAGATATAGAGCAATTTCGAGCAAATTTTTGACCCACAGGGTAGTACTAGAGTATCCTATTGCTAAGGGGGGAAAGGTTTGGTGAACTTTGGCCTACTTTTGAGTGAGTAATAGCGCTTTTACCTAATATAATTATATGACTTTTAACTGTCAATGAGTAAATGGCTTATATCTTCAAAAGTATTGCAGCTACACAATTTTGTTCCAATATGATGTTCAGCTACTTTCTCAACAGCTACAACATGGTCAGTAATTTGGAAGTGTATCTCCATAGCTAAGCGAGTAATAGCTACTTTTTCAATTTTTAATGATAACCATAATGAGTAAATGGCTTATATCTTCAAAAGTATTGCAGCTACACAATTTCTCTCAAATATGTTGTTCATGTACTTTTTTGTGAACTGTTACATATTTAAGTTTCACAACTGTTGCTCAATGTACAAGTGAGTAATGGCTACTTTATTGCTACTTTTAGTGAAAATGTGAAAAATCAGAAATATCTCTCAAACTGTAAGAGATAGAGAAATTTCGAGCAAATTTTTGAACCACAGGGTAGTACTAGAGTATCCTATGCTAAGGGGAAAATGGTTTGGTGAACTTTGGCCTACTTACTCACCTCCTCAAAATGAGTAAATGCGAATTATCTCTAAAAGTATTGCAGGTAGCCATTTTTTCTCAAATAACTCATCCACCTACTTTTGGGAGAGCTTTCACTTGGTTAAGTTTCAGATGCGTAGCTAGTTACTCACCTACTCAAAATGAGTAAATGCTAATTATGTCTAAAAGTATTGCAGATAGCCAATTTTTCTCAAATAACTCATTCATATACTTTTGGAAGAGCTTTCACTTAGTGAGGTTTCAGACCCCTAGCTAATTTCTCACCTACTCAAAATGAGTAAATGCGAATTATCTCTAAAAGTATAGAAGATAGCCAATTTTTCTCAAATAACTCATTCACCTACTTTTGCGAGAGCTTTCACTTGGTGAAGTGTCAGACCTGTAGCTAATTTCTCACCTACTCAAAATGAGTAAATGCTAAATATCTCTAAAAGTATTGCAGATAGCCAATTTTTCTCAAATAACTCATTCATTTACTTTTGGAAGAGCTTTCACATGGTGAAGTTTCAGACCCATAGCTAATTACTCGCCTACTCAAAATGAGTAAATGCGAATTATCTCTAAAAGTATTGCAGATAGCCAATTTTTCTCAAATAACTCATTCATCTACTTTTGGAAGAGCTTTCACATGGTGAAGTTTCAGACCCATAGCTAATTACTCACCTACTCAAAATGAGTAAATGCGAATTCTCTCTAAAAGTATTGCAGATAGCCAATTTTTCTCAAATAACTCATTCACCTACTTTTGGGAGAGCTTTCACTTGGTGAAGTTTCAGACCCGTAGCTAATTACTCACCTACTCAAAATGAGTAAATGCTAATTATCTCTAAAAGTATTGCAGATAGCCAATTTTTCTCAAATAACTCATTCACCTACTTTTGGAAGAGCTTTCACATTGTGAAGTTTCAGACCCATAGCTACTTACTCGCCTACTCAAAATGAGTAAATGCTAATTATGTCTAAAAGTATTGCAGATAGCCAATTTTTCTCAAATAACTCATTCATATACTTTTGGAAGAGCTTTCACTTAGTGAGGTTTCAGACCCCTAGCTAATTTCTCACCTACTCAAAATGAGTAAATGCGAATTATCTCTAAAAGTATAGAAGATAGCCAATTTTTCTCAAATAACTCATTCACCTACTTTTGCGAGAGCTTTCACTTGGTGAAGTGTGAGACCTGTAGCTAATTTCTCACCTACTCAAAATGAGTAAATGTTAAATATCTCTAAAAGTATTGCAGATAGCCATTTTTTCTCAAATAACTCATTCATTTACTTTTGGAAGAGCTTTCACATGGTGAAGTTTCAGACCCATAGCTAATTACTCGCCTACTCAAAATGAGTAAATGCGAATTATCTCTAAAAGTATTGCAGATAGCCAATTTTTCTCAAATAACTCATTCACCTACTTTTGGGAGAGCTTTCACTTGGTGAAGTTTCAGACCCGTAGCTAATTACTCACCTACTCAAAATGAGTAAATGCTAATTATCTCTAAAAGTATTGCAGATAGCCAATTTTTCTCAAATAACTCATTCATCTACTTTTGGAAGAGCTTTCACATGGTGAAGTTTCAGACCCATAGCTAATTACTCACCTACTCAAAATGAGTAAATGCGAATTTTCTCTAAAAGTATTGCAGATAGCCAATTTTTCTCAAATAACTCATTCACCTACTTTTGGAAGAGCTTTCACATTGTGAAGTTTCAGACCCATAGCTACTTACTCGCCTACTCAAAATGAGTAAATGCTAATTATGTCTAAAAGTATTGCAGATAGCCAATTTTTCTCAAATAACTCATTCATATACTTTTGGAAGAGCTTTCACTTAGTGAGGTTTCAGACCCCTAGCTAATTTCTCACCTACTCAAAATGAGTAAATGCGAATTATCTCTAAAAGTATAGAAGATAGCCAATTTTTCTCAAATAACTCATTCACCTACTTTTGCGAGAGCTTTCACTTGGTGAAGTGTGAGACCTGTAGCTAATTTCTCACCTACTCAAAATGAGTAAATGTTAAATATCTCTAAAAGTATTGCAGATAGCCATTTTTTCTCAAATAACTCATTCATTTACTTTTGGAAGAGCTTTCACATGGTGAAGTTTCAGACCCATAGCTAATTACTCGCCTACTCAAAATGAGTAAATGCGAATTATCTCTAAAAGTATTGCAGATAGCCAATTTTTCTCAAATAACTCATTCACCTACTTTTGGGAGAGCTTTCACTTGGTGAAGTTTCAGACCCGTAGCTAATTACTCACCGACTCAAAATGAGTAAATGCGAATTATCTCTAAAAGTATTGCAGATAGCCAATTTTTCTCAAATAACTCATTCATCTACTTTTGAGAGAGCTTTCAAATGGTGAAGTTTCAGACCCGTAGGTAATTACTCACCTACTCAAAATGAGTAAATGCGAATTATCTCTAAAAGAATTGCAGATACCCAATTTTTCTCAAATAAGTCATTCATCTACTTTTGGGAGAGCTTTCACTTGGTGAAGTTTCATGCCCGTAGCTAATTACTCACCTACTCAAAATGAGTAAATGCAAATTATCTCTAAAAGTATTGCAGATAGCCAATTTTTCTCAAATAACTCATTCATCTACTTTTGGAAGAGCTTTCACATGGTGAAGTTTCAGACCCATAGGTAATTTCTCACCTACTCAAAATGAGTAAATGCGAATTATCTCTAAAAGTATAGGAGATAGCCAATTTTTCTCAAATAACTCATTCATCTACTTTTGGGAGAGCTTTCACTTGGTGAAGTTTCAGACCTGTAGCTAATTTCTCACCCGCTCAAAATGAGTAAATACTAATTATCTCTAAAAGTATTGCAGATAGCCAATTTTTATCAAATAACTCACTCATCTACTTTTGGAAGAGCTTTCACATTGTGAAGTTTCAGACCCATAGCTACTTACTCGCCTACTCAAAATGAGTAAATGCGAATTCTCTCTAAAAGTATTGCAGATAGCCAATTTTTCTCAAATAACTCATTCATCTACTTTTCGAAGAGCTTTCACATGGCAAAGTTTCAGACCCATAGGTAATAACTCACCTACTCAAAATGAGTAACTGCGAATTATCTCTAAGAGTATTGCATATAGCCAACTTTCCTCAAATAACTCATTCACCTACTTTTGGGAGAGCTTTCACATGGTGAAGTTTCAGACCTGTAGCTAATTACTCACCTACTCAAAATGAGTAACTGCGAATTATCTCTAAAAGTATTGCAGATAGCCAATTTTTCTCAAATAACTCATTCATGTACTTTTAGGAGAGCTTTCACTTGGTGAAGTTTCAGACCTGTAGCTAATTACTCACCTACTCAAAATGAGTAAATGCGAATTATCTCTGAAAGTATTGCAGATAGTCAATTTTTCTCAAATAACTCATTCATCTACTTTTGGAAGAGCTGTCACATGGTGAAGTTTCAGACCCATAGCTAATTACTCACCTACTCAAAATGAGTAAATGAGAATTATCTCTAAAAGTATTGCAGATAGCCAATTTTTCTCAAATAACTCATTCATCTACTTTTGAAAGAGCTTTCACATGGTGAAGTTTCAGACTCGTAGGTAATTACTCACCTACTCAAAATGAGTAAATGCTAATTATCTCTAAAAGTATTGTGGGTACCCAATTTTTATCAAATAACTCATTCATCTACTTTTGGAAGAGCTTTCACATGGTGAAGTTCCAAACCTGTAGGTAATTACTCACCTACTCAAAATGAGTAAATGCGAATTATCTCTAAAAGTATTGCAGATAGCCAGTATTTTTCAAATAACTCACTTCACCTATATTTTGGGAGAACTTTCAATTAGTGAATTTTCAGATCCATATCTAATTACTCACCTACTCAAAATGAGTAATTGCCTATTATCACAAAAAGTATTGCAGATAGCCAGTATTTCTCAAATAACTCATTCACCTACATTTTGGAGATATTTCACATGCTAAAGTTTTTTTATGAATTATTAAAATATTTTTTAATGCATTAAAATTAATGAAATCATGCACTAAATCGATTATAACTTGAAAAGTATTGTATTTAGAGCATTTTGTTAAAATATGTTATTCACCTACTTTTTCCCACAGCAACAACATGGTGAGTAACTTGGGTGTCTATCTCAATAGATAAGTGAGTAATAGCTACTTTTGGATTTTTCACTAACTTCCATCATGAGTGAAATCACTTGTAACTTGAAAACTATTGCATTTAGACCTTCAGGGTAGTACAAAAGTGTCCTATGCAAAGGGGAAAGATTTCAATTTTCGCCACTTTTGGCGGCCTTCTTGGATTTTAGCGGAAAAAAATGAAAAAGTGTGAATATCTCGAAAACCATAAGAGATAGAGCAATTTCGAGCGAATTTTTGACCTGCAAGGTAGTACAAGAATGTCCTGTGCAAAGGGGTAAAATATCAATTTTCGCCACTTTTGGCGGCCTTTTTGGATTTTTGCGGAAAATAGAAAAGTGTCAATATCTCGAAAACCGTAAGAGATAGAGCGATTTTGAGCAAATTTTTGACCTGCAGGGTGGTACAAGAGTCTCCTGGTCAAAGGGGGAAAATTTCAATTTTCGCCACTTTTGGCGGCCATCTTACATTTTTGCGGAAAATGAAAAAGTGTCGATATCTCGAAAACCGTAACAGATCGAGCGATTTCGAGCGATTTTTTGACCCACAGGGTGATACAAGAGTGTCCTGTCCAAAGGGGAAAAATTTCATTTTTCGCCACTTTCGGCGGCCATCTTGGATTTTTGCTGAAAATGGAAAAGTGTCAATATCTTGAAAAGCATAACAGATAGAGCGGTTTCAAGCGAATTTTCGACCTGCAGGATGGTACAACAGTGTCCTATGCAAAGGGGAAAAATTTCAATGTAGTATTTCTTCCCCTGCGGTACTCGGCGGGAGATACATACCGCGGCAGTGGTCTTGTTGTCTATGTTATTTTTCTGATTTCAGATCTCGACCACTAAGGAAACATTCCAAGACCTCTCGCTCCCTATACCCACTAAGGACCACATCGAGGCAATACACGGGCAAGCTGTCTGTTTACCACCAGGCTCCGCCCCCCACCACAAAGGTGCCTGTGGAGAGGTGTCAATCAAACAGGGATGGTTTTCCTGGATGTTTTCGTGGATGAAAAGGTGAGATCAATATAAACAGGGATAAATACAGGGCACACTTTATTATCCGAACGGGTTTGGTGAGATTTTGTTCAGAAAATAGAAGGGTTATAAAATAGAAGACATATATTATTATAAAACTATAGAAGCACAAATTTGGAAAAGTGGAAATCAACTTGTAAAACTTAACTATTCAGGTAATAGATGGTGGAATAACGATGTTTCTACTGTTCAATCAGGAATGGGTCTCCAAGGTGTTTACCTGGATGAAAAGGTGAGATCAGTGAAGACAGTAAAGGTTATCAGGGTGTTTACCTGACTGAAAAGGTGAGATCTGTACAAACAAGTACGGTTATCTCAGATGTTTACCTGGATGAAAAGTTGAGATCAGTACTGACAAGGATGGTTGCCTTGGATGTGTTTACCTGGATAAAAAGATGAGATTAATACAAATCTGGAATGTTTACCTAGATGAAAAGGTGAGATCTGTACAAACAGGGATGGTTATCGGAGATGTTTACCTGGATAAAAAGCTGAGGTAAATGCAAACCGGTATGTTTATCTTGGATGTTTACTTGAATGAAAAGGCGAGATAATTACAGTGATAGTTAAGGCTATCTGGGATGTTTATGTGGATGATCAGTTAAAAGAGAGATGATTCTCCTGGATGAAATGGTGAAAATTTCTGAAATTTGGACAAAATGGTTAGAATTTGCCAACATCATAAAGGATTCGATTTTCAGCCATCTATAAAACTTGGTTTTATCGAGAATATGGTGAAATTTCTCAACAGAGTGACAAAATTTTATGTTACATATCTCTGTTTAGTCAAGTTTTAAAAATGTTGGTTTTATAATCGCACTAGATTGAAGTTAGCTAGCTTCTAGAGATCCCAATTATTGAACACAAAGTACTAAACAATTTCAATGTAGTTTTAAGTTAAATTCAAATAAATGCAATATTACTTGTGCCACTTGCCTGTTTTGATGTGGTCACTCACTTACCATATTTTACATTACACTTGTATTACCTGGACATCATTTATCGTATTTCAGCTGGTTTTGGGGTCCATCCGTCAAACTGCAGGACTGCCTAGCTGCTTTCTTCTCAGCTGATGAACTAAAAGGGGACAACATGTACTCCTGTGAAAAGTGCAAAAAGTAAGTACATGTGTAATTAATTGAATAATGCAAAAAGTAAGTACATGTGTAATTAATTGAATAATGCAAAAAAACTCAGTGTATTTGTATTTAATTAAAAAGAGCAAAAAGTGTATACCAAAAAAAAAAACAGTAAAAATGTAAGTGTGAAAAGTGAGATAAAAAGAAAAATTGTGAAAAGGTGCAAAATAATAGAATTAATATTGCAAGTGTAAAAAGTTGGTATTAAAAGTAACAAAAAATTTCAAAATTTTAGTATCCAATGTTAAAAAATACAAGAAGTAAGTACTTATTTAAAAATTGCAAAAATTAGAAAGTTTGAAAGGGAAAATATGTTAAATAATAATAATAATGTTAATAAGTTACATAATTGCAAGAATATTGTTTTTTTTTCATTAATTTCAGACTGCGTAATGGGAGCAAGTACTCAAAAGTCTTGAAGCTCCCTGAGGTGAGTAAAGTACATTGTAATGGTATTACATCGTTACTGCTAACTTCCATTGATACCTACATATATACAGTATTTTCTGACTTGGGAACTTCAAAAAAGTCATTTCCTTTGCATCCCTTTTCCATATCTCCAGTAGCCTGCTTTCCAATTCTGTGTTGTAGAAATATGATTTTTATTGCGTAAAATAGCCTTACCTTATCCTCACAAATGCTTACTTGGTTTTGTAGAGGCAAAACGCGGCGACCAACAAGAATATTTAAAAATTATTCTTGTTCGAGAGGTGAACCCCGTAGTTAGTGATAGGTGCGCATGCGCACAACACATTGTCGGTTGGACTTCAGCGAGAGATCCTCATTCAATTTTTGGTCGTCGTGGAGGCTGCGCGTTTTTCTTTGGAAGGTCATCATGGCGGAGTCACAGTTAAAATCTACGAAACGTGCTTCTGGTTGTGGTCACCCACTGTACGATTGGGACACACACCTTTTCTGTTATCCTTGCAGAGACAAGGGCAAGGGTCAGGACGTCTGTGTCACTTCAAAAGAAGAAGATTGCTTCAACTGTTTACAGTTCACTTCTGAACAGAAGAAAAAGCTTCGTTCCAAGTCCAAAAAGAAATCTAAAGATATTATTGTGTCCAAAGAGGTTGAAGACTCCTTGTTAGGGCAGGAATCTGACCCTATTCGTTCGAATCTTAGCCTGTAGCAGAGGACTCCTTGCTAAAAATTCTACAGAGATTAGAAGATATGCAGTCACAAATTACTTCCTTGAAGACGAATTCGTCTTCCTCATCTTCTTTGCCGACACCCCACCAGCCTCGCCCTAGAGCTTTGGAATCTGGTGAAGATGCGTTCTCTGATGTCAGCTCGGTCCATGAATCTACGAGTATTTCCTCACGCAAGAGGCTTAGATCTCCATCTCCTCATGAGGAGGTTGAAGAAGATCCCACTTACAGGGAAACTCTGGCTGCTGTCAGAACTTTACTACAGGTTGAAGTTCCAGAAGAATCCTCTGACCAACCTACCAAAATTTTTGGTTCCAAGAGCAAGGAATCAAAGAGAAAACAAGTTCTTCCCATGGTCATGCCACCTTTGGAAGCCATAGTTGAGCGTTGGGATTTTTATGAGGCCAAAGCTTCTGGTAACCCAAAGAAAGGTGAGCCTGAGAGGTTGCAGTGCAGTCCTGTTAACACTGACAATTTTTTACAATATAACAGGCCTCCCATGAAGTTCTACAGGTCGTCCACGGTAGAATTCTCGAACTCTGCACCCAAATGTCAAGATGCCTTCAGATCTCTCTTCCCAAAGGCGATTCCATCCTCTGTTCATGTACCTATCAAGCAGCATACAAGTATGGAGACCGTATCTAGAGAATGTGTGCAAATTTTATCTTATGTCAATTGGTTCATGAGGGCTATTGGCAAAACTTCATCTTCTATGGAGGAGTTGCTTCAACAGAGTGGTTCAGATGTTCTCAGGGACTCTGATAAGCTGTTATCTCACCTGCAAATGCAGTCAGCCTGCCTTAGTTCACTTGATAAGGCTTTGGAGTCTGTCACTGATCTCTCTATTGCGTTGGCCTGTAACTTACAGTTGGCCAGAAGAGATTCCATCTTGAAAGTCTGTGCTTCACACTTGCAGGAACACGACTTCAACAAATTACGAAGAACAGGGTTCAAATCTGGGGACTTATTTTGTCCCACTACATTGGATCAAATACAGAAGAAACAGGACAGATCCCCCAAGAGGTTGAAGACTGATAACCGCCAGTCTTTCCAGTCGAACAGTCGCTCTGATGACAGGCGTTCTTCTGCCTCTTACTCCTCTGGTTCAAAATTTTTTCGTGGCCAACCAGATAGATTCAATAAGAAGCCCTACCAATCGTCTTCAAGACGAGGAGGCAATAGACGCAAGTGACTACCCACTTCTATTACATGGAGGCCGTTTGCAAAGATATTGGCAGGTATGGCAACACCTTCATTGTCATCCAAGAGTTGTGCAGATCTTGAGATTCGGTTACCAAATTCTTCCTCAATCGAATCCGCCCAAGTCAGTGCTTCCCACAATTCGCAGTGGTTACAGCACACCGGAAAAGCATCGCTTTCTCACAGATTGCGTAGAAGATATGCTCAAAAAAGGGGCTATTTACCCTCTCAAGGTATGCACAACTCTAGGTTTTTGCAGCAGATTGTTTCTTGTACCAAAACCCGGGAAAAAATGGCGCCCAGTAATAGACTTAAGTGTACTGAACAGCTTTCTGCAGGTTCCGACTTTCAAGATGGAGACTGCAGAGATCATCCGAAATTCGCTTACAAAAGGGGAATGGCTGGTGTCCATAGATCTCAAAGATGCGTACTTTCATGTTCCCATACACCCGGCCTCTCATCATTTGCTTCGCTTCCATGTAGACAAGCGAACGTACCAGTTCAAAGCTCTGCCATTCGGGCTAGCAACAGCACCTCTAGAGTTCACGCGAATCGTACAAGAAGTAAAGCTTGTTCTTCAGTCTCGCGGAATTCGTATTCACCAGTATCTAGACGACTGGTTGTTAAGAGCAAATACCAGCCACCAATGTCGTTCACAGACAAAAGAACTCATTCAGGTGGTACAAGATCTCGGCTTTGTGATAAACTTCGAAAAGTCAGAGCTCGAACCTACACAAAAAATCGACTTTCTGGGCTACAATTTCGATTTGATTCAGGGAAAAGTCTTTCCAACCGAAAAGAAGTTGAAAATTCTAGAAAAAGCTGTTCAGGACATGGAGGTTGTATCACAAACAACCCCAAGGTCGCTTATGTCCCTGATAGGTGTACTAGCATCCCTAGAAAAGACAATACCAATGGGCAGGCTCCACATGCGTCCGTTTCAGTGGTACCTGAAGACACATTGGCAATATCCCCAGTCTCTAGACCTGAAGATTCCGGTTTCAAATCTTCTGAAAAGTTATCTTCAATGGTGGAAAAATCCCAAAAATCTAAAAAAGGGTTGCCCTTTACATCCTCAGGAACACAATACCCTTATTTTCACAGATGCGTCAAATCAGGGTTGGGGAGCTCATTTAGAAAATCTGACAGTCAGTGGCAATTGGACAGATCAGGAAAAATTGCTTCATATCAATGTCCTAGAGTTAAAGGCGGTGTTTCTGGCCTTAAAAAGCTTTCAAAACAGTATCGTAGACAAGAGGGTTCTTATAGCAACAGACAACGCCACTGTAGTCAGTTATCTGAACAAACAAGGGGGAACACACTCGTGGGACATGTGTCTCCTGGTTTGGCGCATCATGGCCTACTGCAATCCTCGAAACATACTCATAAGAGCCAGACACATTCAGGGTTGCCTCAATGTCATAGCCGACAGTCTCTCCAGGAAGGACAAAATTATTCAGACAGAGTGGTCACTTCATCCTCAAATATTCACCTTAATTTGCCAAATTTGGCACAAACCAATGGTAGACATGTTTGCCACCAATTTGAATCACAAGCTACCAATCTATGTCTCACCGGTCCCAGATGCAAATGCTATGAACATAGATGCATTGAACATCTCCTGGGAGGGTCTGGACGGCTATGCCTTTTGTCCTGTAGCTCTCATACCAAAGGTCATACAGAAAATGAACACCTACAGGTGCAGAATGATAGTAGTAGCACCAGGGTGGCCCAGAATGCATTGGTTTTGGGATCTAGTCAATCTGTCAACCAAGCCCCCATTACAACTTCCTCATTGGCCTCATCTGCTAAAACAACCTTTCAGTCAGAAGTTCCATCAGAATCTCATGTATCTGAATCTTCATGTTTGGCACCTAGACACCACTCAGAATCACTTGAATCATTCTCTGAGCAGGTGGCAGGTCGAATTAAGGCACCTCAAAGACCCTCATCTAGAAGATTATATGAGTCAAGGTGGTCCATTTTTGAACTCTGGTGCCAACAGAATAAGGTGGTCAGCGCAGAGCCTTCTATCTCAGACATAGCAGAATTTTTGAACCATCTGTTTACTGTCAAAAATTTGAAGCCTGCCACAATTGCTGGCTACAGAACTGCAATTTCTGACCATTTAGGACCTTTTGGTCTGGAAGTGGGCAAGAGCATACACTTGAATAGACTTCTTGCAAGCTTTTACAGGGACAAACCTATTCTCAATAGAGGTATTCCCTCTTGGGACCTATCTTTGGTTCTTATGGCTTTCACTAAGGCTCCTTTTGAACCTTTGAAGGATGCAAGTCTTAAGGTTTTGACTTTCAAGACTGTTTTCTTGATGGCTTTGGCATCTGGCAAAAGGAGGGGGGAGTGCACGCTTGGACATTCTCTTCCCTCAGACATAAGCCTCACTGGAGGGAGGTCACTATCTCTCCTTCTCCTGCCTTCTTGGCTAAGAACCAGTTAGCTTCTGAGGGTCCAGATTTGATCAGACCTACAGTCATTCCAGCTCTAAAACCATTTTTGAGCTCCGATCTGTCTGATGATATGACTCTGTGTCCTATTAGAGCTCTTCGGTACTATTTGGATAGGACTTCTACTCTAAGAAAGGGCAAAAATCTTTTGTTCATCTCCTTTAAGGAGGGCTTTGACAAAGATATTCAAAGATCCACTATTTCATCTTGGATCAAACAAACTGTTGCTTTAGCCTATCAATCTTCGGATTCTATGTCCGACAATGTTCATGTAAAGGCTCATGACGTAAGATCCATGTCAGCCTCTTTGGCCTTTAAGGGTGGGGTCTCATTAGAACAAGTTCTAGGCTCTTGTTTTTGGAAGAGCCACAACACTTTTACCACTTTTTATTTGAAGGATGTAGCTTGGCAGTCCACCGACCAGTCAGATTTCAAGTTAGGCCCAGTGGTTTCTGCTCAACATGTGGTGAATTTTTGAGTATGTTTTCCATGTTTTTTCATATGTTCTACATACTTACATGTCTTCAGCCATACCAGTAGCTTGTACTGACATTTGTCTTCTTTTTTCAGATGGCCCCATGACTGTATTTAAGGAGCCATAGAAGTCAGCTTGGGGGTGCCTTTCTGGTGGATGACAGCATCTTGCTCGAGGGACCCAGGAAGCCATCCCCGACCATTCAGTTAATCGGTGATGGGTAGCTGTAAGATAGCACATACCAATTGAATCAAGTGTCAACAACAACAGTGCATCATGAATATTCATGAGGTTAGCATTCATTACTTACCTTCACAGATTTTCACAGTAATGAGTAATCTTAGTGCAGCGTTCTTAAGCTTATCTTATCCTCTCCTTCAAATGCTTTTATGGTGAACCCCATAGTCTATTAACAGGGAGGTTTCAAAACAAACCCCTCCTCCTGTTAGGGTTGGAATCAAGCATTTGTGAGGATAAGGTAAGGCTATTTTACGCAATAAAATGTAACAAATTTTATTGTAATTTAACTTTTTGTAAGTTAAATACTTACCTTATCCTCACAAGGACAGACCCACCCTTCCTCCCCTCACAAGTTTGTTTTCATAGGGGACCAAAAATTAAATGAGGATCTCTCGCTAAAGTCCAACCGACAATGTGTTGTGCGCATGCGCACCTATCACTAACTACGGGGTTCACCTCTCGAACAAGAATAATTTTTAAATATTCTTGTTGGTCGCCGCGTTTTGCCTCCACAAAACCAAGTAAGCATTTGTGAGGATAAGGTAAGTATTTAACTTACAAAAAGTTAAATTACAATAAAATTTGTTACAATTTGTAGGCTACATTGTGTAGTGATTATCAAGTTTGGGAAGTTGCCACTTGCTTTTCAGTTTGAAATCCAGCTCAGTGTATCATGGGGGAAAAAAAAAAAAAAAAAGCAAGGCCAAAAGGTGTTTTAGTCCCCCAGCGCGAGTGCAAAGTCATCAGAGACACAAGTAGTGCACTAGAATTAACGAAAGTCTTTTGACACAAAGAAATTCCAACTCAGACACATCCCACAGCTGGTCCAGAACTCAGACGGTCACCCATCCAAGTACTAACGTAGCCCATTGCCGCTTAACTTCAGTGAGCAGACAAATACTCATCACTCGGCGCCACAATTCATGAAAGTCCGGAGACAAAAAATGAAACGAAAAAAAAGGCGATCTCTAGAAGCATGAGCTTTATCGAAGCTCGCGCTTAAAAAAAGTAGGGCAGAATTGGTTGCTCTGTAATGAGACCTTTTCACATAAATACTTTGACAACACACTACACAACTGGCATCTCGATAGTTGATGCGTAAAGTTGTACGAACAAATTGAGTACAAGAAACAAAACCTAAATCAGAAGAAATTCTAAACTTTTATCTCATATTTTTATGGATTTTAAGACTTCTGTCATAATTTCTTTGAACAGAACAGCCATATTTGGTTTTCGTCAAATTTAATTTCCATTAGCAGGCCTATTAGATTTGGGATAAGATAGAACACCAGTTTTGGTACGCCATAATTGGAAGAGTTATACATTGGTTGAAGTGCAGTTGCACCGATTAAATCAAACCTCGGGGTGCCAGGAGAGTACGTAATTAGGATGCAACAAGTTAAATTTTAATTGAATAATAGCTTTTACAGAAGCTTGTGGCCCATATTCACCAACATTCCTTACCTTTGAATAAGACTTTTGTTAGAATATATCATATTTATCTGATTAAACCCCCTTGGGGAATGTATTTTTAAGAAGGAATCGCAACTACAACTGATGGAAAAAAACCTCTTGATTCTTCTGGCAATGGGCGATACATAGACACTGTGTACCTGCATTGCACATATATTGGTGGAAGAACACACTCACCTAGCAACAAACAGTACATGACTTTAAACCCAGGTACAGGCAGATACATAAGGGTTCAGACCTCTTAAAATGGCAGTCCTCTGTCAGTGAGTCCTATGCCCAGTGGCAGGTTAAAGAACCTCAAGGATGTTGATAAATGGTCACCCTTGAGCCTTTGTCTTTCAGTTAGGGGAATGTCAGTAACTTGAAAGTTGGTCTGTACTTGTAGTCGGCATTGGCCAAATTGCACTCTGAGTGCTGTAGTACATGGAGATATTGTGCTGAGTATAAATATATACACAATACTGTCTATGCTTTGTAATTTTCACTATAATGTGTTTTGCAGGTGTTGTGCATTCATTTGAAACGGTTCAGACACGAATTTATGTTCTCCACAAAAGTGAGCACTCCAGTCTCCTTCCCAATGGATGGTCTTGACATGCGGCCCTATATCGACAAAGGTAAGATGGATTCTAAAGTCTGATTTTTTTTTCTCCCAACATGTGACAGTGTTTATAATGATGTGGGGAAATGGGTTAAAAAAAACGGTTACTGCCCAGCAAAGAGTAATGTTTTAACTACCACATGTGGTAAATTGGTAATAACTTGTAAGCTGATTGAACACAAACAATCTGTGTGTAGTCATGTGACTTCCACCAATTTAGTTGAATTTGGTTCTTGTAGTACATTAATTATGAAGTAAATTTGTAAAAGGTGAAACAAAATGTACAAAAAATAAATAAATGCCTGAGTTTTGACCAGCCTGTTGGTCTAAAATAAGTTTCAAAGTCAGTGTTTAGTAACATAGTGCTTCAACTTGAAAAACATCTAGAGTAAGAAATCTAAAATTCGCCAGGAATCTAAAATTCGCCACCTCTAAAACCTTAGTTAATTTTATGAAGAAAATGATGTTTTTGTCCAAAAATTGGTATTTTTTAGTTCAAAAGCCTTAATTTACTATACATTCAACAAATCTCACCACAATTCATTTATTTTATTAGTATTTTCACATGTGGCGAATTTCAGATATGTGGCGAATTTTAGATTTCTTACTCTAACTGTAAGCTTTAAATAGTAACAATAGTAATAAATATCAGTAATTGTGATGGGTGCTGTTGTTTCAGACTGTAAGGATGAGGAGACTCAGTATGACTTGGTGTCTGTCATCTGTCACCACGGCACTGCTGGGGGTAAGTACACACAAGGCTGGCTAAGTACTAGGGCAGGGTCGGTAACACCGGTATCTCGGTATCGAGACCAATTCACTTCAACACCGTGGTGACACTTTACAGCCGGTATTTCGAATGTCAGTGTATAATATTGTGAAACGTAAAATATTAGAAACAAACCTCAAATCTGAAGAAATTACAAACTTTTATCCCATATTTTTGTATATTTTAGCACTTTTATAGTGATTTCTTTCAGAACTGCAATGTTTTCTTTTCACGAATCATACTTCCGGTTGGTGGGCTTATTCGATTGGGTGTATGCTAGAACAAAATTTCTTCTTTCGGTATCCCGGAATCGGTACGGTTTTACACAGGTGGGATACCGAAATGAAAAATATGCTACCGACCCTGCCCTACTAAGTACAAACAAGGCTGAAAAGTCTTTTGATCTACAGGCATGAGCAACAAAGCCATCAGTAGGGCACTGACACCAGGACTTGAAAGTAATCAGAAACACGAGTAGTGCACTGGAATTTATGAAAGTCTGGTGATAAAAACAAATTCTGAGTCAGATACACTCCCATACCTAGCGTAGAACTCAGACGGTCACCCATCCAAGTACTAATGTTCTGCCTCATGTACGCAGTGTGAATACTTTTTAATGCACACTAACAAACATACGAAATACTGGATTTCATTTGTTTGAAAGCCGTGGTAACTGATTTTGATTTCTGTAAACGGTCCCGTCACTAACATTATGTTACAAGAAAATGAACCATTAACTTCAGAAAATTCCTAGAACAATCTATAAATTGCTAGAATCACAACAAAGGATTAGAAAGAGTGTTTTCAGTAGTGCTGGATCGATATATCTAGAAGCTCAGTAGCTGACTCGTTGACTTCTCAAAAACAAGGTTCAGTTCAAACATCTGAAATTCGGACTTTGCAAAGCTTTTAGGAATCTACAGCATCACAAGGGATGCTATTTTCAGCCATCTATAAAACATGCATTTAGGGTTTTAAAATTACATGAAGTGAATTAATGGAATTATTTCTGTTTACAGGAGGGCACTACACCAGTTATGCCCTAAACTACATCAATGAGACATGGTACGAGTTTGACGACCAGTTTGTGAGTCCAGTGGATCTGCAGACTGTAGAAAATTGTGAGGCATACGTCTTGTTTTACAGGTAAAATAGTTGATGTTAAATGGATTATATTTGGCCATAATTGTAACACCTATTTGGTAGTAATAATAAAAATGATCACTTAAATAAGGATAAGATGTATGATTTAAAGTGTAATATACTAGAAAAATTCAAAGAAATCGTGAGATTCATGGTGTTAGACATCAGAGAAATTTAACTAAATTACAAGATTCAAAGTGTAAACAGGTTAAAGATATATTATGTTGAATCCCAATAAGCAAATGGCCTCAGAAATTGCAACATACTTGCACAATAAGGGCGTTACAATATGAAAATTTGCAGAGTGTAACAAACAAAAATAAACACTCAGAAAGGTTCCTTGTGTAATATCCAAGAGAAATTCTATTAAACAATAAGAGAAATTTAAATTGTAACGTGCCAGAGAATTTGAGATTCTAATGAAATTCCAAACTTACAAGACTCGTAATTGTGTTTAAATAAACAGGAAGAAGAATGACCACATGCTGAGCAAGAGGACCAAGGCATCGGAAATTGCTCTGAGACAGGAGAATTCCTTCATGAAGTTTTACATTTCCCGTCAGTGGATCAATAAATTCAACACATTTGCAGAGCCTGGGCCCATTTCTAACCATGACTTCATCTGCAGACACGGGGGTATGTGCATGCGTAATGAAGGTTTTGTGTAAGGTGCTCTATCCCTGTGAAGTGGCATTTCTGTATTAGGAGTATTGTTCCATTTCTACAGTCCTTTCATGGCAAGTTGAAGACACACCTTTACAACCAGGTGTATGCATGTATCTCTCTTCTGTTCTCAGAGGACACATGGTTCATGACCTCCTTCTGTCAGTAAATTTATGGCTCAGTGATGTGATACTGATTTTCACTTGCCAAAAAGTTTCAAAATTGTAGAAAAAGTAATGATGAGCATTTAGTTACAAATGGATGAGTATGTTATGGGTTATTTTCTTGCAAGGGATATCCCAGGCTTATAAATACCAGTCATAATAACAAAAACATTTAAAAAAAATTTAAAAAGGGTTTATTGATAAAGGTAACAGTATATATATATAAATAAATAGTTAAGTGTTTATTCAGCACTGTCACCCGAAAAATACAAGAACTACATACAGATATTTAAAGGTGTAATTAGTTAATTTTAATGTTCTTTGTGACATGTATTGTATTAAAGTGGTATTAATACATTTTTGATGTATATGGAGACGGATGTGAAATGATGTTATCTGTGTTTGCGGTTTTTACCCTACAGCCCATAAGGGCTGTCGGGGTATTGTTTTCACCCATTGTGTCCGGATGGGCGGGCTGGCAGCGGGAAAAAGTTTGTCCGGGCTGTATCTCAGAAACCGTAAGGTGTAGGAAGTTGATACTTGGTAAGGACATTGGTTAGGAGGTGTAGGTGTGCATCATCATGGTCCGACCTTGATTTGACCTTGCTGTAGTGACCTTGAGTTTGAAAATCTTGTCTGGGCTATATCTCAGAAACCGTAAGGTGTAGAAAGTTGATACTTGGTAGGGATATTGGTTAGGGGGTATAGGTGTGCAACGTCATGGTCTGACCTTGATTTAAACCTTTGACCTTGCCGTAGTGACCTTGACCTATAAAATCTTGTCCTGGTTATATCTCTGAAACTGTAAGGTGTAGGAAGTTGATACATGGTAGAGACATTTGTTAGGGGGTGTGGGTGTGCAACATCATAGTGTGACTTTGATTTGACCTTTGACCTTGCTGTAGTGACCTTGACCTATAAAATCCTGTCCAGGCTATATCTTGGAAACCGTAAGGTGTAGGAAGTTGTTACTTGGTAGGGATATTGGTTAGGGTGTGTAGGTGTGCAACATCATGGTGTGACCTTGATTTGACCTTCGACCTTGCTGTAGTGACCTTGACCTATAAAATCTTCTCCGGGATGTATCTTGGAAATCGTAACATGTAGAAAGTTGATACTTCGTAGGGATATTGCTTATAGGTTGTAGGTGTGCAACATCATTCTGTGACCTTGATTAGACCTTTTACCGTGTCATAGTGACTATGAGTTTTAAAGTTTTGTTGGGGCTATTTCTTGGATTCCATAAGGTGTAGAAGGTTGACACTTGGTAGGAACATTGGTTATGGGGTGTATGTAAATGTATTTATATTGCGTAAAATAGCCTTACCTTATCCTCACAAATGCTTACTTGGTTTTGTGGAGGCAAAACGCGGCGACCAACAAGAATATTTAAAAATTATTCTTGTTCGAGAGGTGAACCCCGTAGTTAGTGATAGGTGCGCATGCGCACAACACATTGTCGGTTGGACTTTGTCGAGAGATCCTCATTCAATTTTTGGTCGTCGAGGAGGCAACACGTGAATTCTTTTACATTCTGCCCATTTCTTAAACGGCAGATGTGTTCTTTCGGAATTCATAGAGTTCCAACCAAGAAGAAAGAAGTTTTAGACTTCCTATTCTACAGAAGTACAATTTTTCATGCTGAGGGTTGTGTAATCCCATGACAGCATTTTTAGATCCCCCTTGGCTGTAAAAACAGTCTTTGGTAGAGGATCTACTGCAGAAGATTCTTCGATTTTTTGGTTCAAGTTATCTACCTCTTCATGTATGAGGGATGTCCAACAGAAGTCTTTGAACTGGCCACATTTTCCTGAAATGACAGTATTAAGAGGTCTCCTGTGACTGAAAAACTGTCAACACTAGAAGATCTACTGCAGGTTTCTTCTACAACATCATATGATGTTAAGATCTGATAGCTGGGCAGATTTAAATTCGTTTTCTGGGGTCAGTAATTAAACCTCCAGAATGCTGGTAGCTTCTCCACTTGGTGAAAACAAAGAAGATGACCATTCATCTTGATTCCAAAATATTTATCAGTGCTTCTAATGGGAAGCCCCTCATTGAAGTCCTGGTGAAGTTTATGAAGAAGGTCGGCAGTAAAACATTCATTATCTGAAGGATCTTCCCCTCTAAGAAACACAAATTGCTTTCATAGTGTGGAGTTCAATATTACTCTGCCATAACAGTATTTAGCAGTTTTTCTGTAGCCTAGAAAACAGTCAGTCCTAGAAGATCTACTACTACAGAGGTTTTATCAAGGTTTGCCATGACCTTATTAACCAGGCATCAAGACAGTTACATTCCTCCATTGCCTTGTGTTAAATCTACAACTGGCTTGGGGACCATTTACTAGTTCTTCTATTCATAGTTCATTACAGAGAAGATAACACATAAGTTTTCCCACCATTATCCTCAATGAAATGGGGATTCTGGTGTAGTAGAAGAAATACGTATAAATAGCTATGTTATATGAAAATATTATTGCCATCTCAGGGTTGTGCAGTTTTTGAATGGGTGCTTTGTAGCCCTCCAATCAAAACTCACCTTTCATGTGGCTCTACTGCAGGTGCTACAGACAGGAAACAATCCACCATGTTGCTGAAAATATTGTGTTGCATTTATTATGTTATTTACACACAATTTCTTCTGTAAAAGACTAGAAGTCGCAGGATTTTCTCAGTAAAATAGTTTCCTCTATCATATCTGACACAATGCTGCTTGTTTTAGATGGATACATTTGCTTTTTTCAAGACATGGATCGTTGGTGTGTTGTGTGCTTTATAAAATGTATAGTACGGATAGCCTACACAAGAAGTTTAGTCTATTCAAGGAAGTTAATCAGCATTGGGCAAGGTTAGTGAGTGGATAGATGACTATTCCTGTCATTTTCTTTGCATTAATCTCACAATATCATTGGCCAGTGGGGATCTCTGTGTCCTGAATATGCATACGTCTCTCCAAGCTGTGAAATGGAGTCGACAATTTTTATTAACAAACACGGTCACAAAAGGTTAATTGCCAGTTTCAACAGATCTCCATACCTAATACAAGGGTTGTGCAAATCGTGAGACGGCTTATCGAATAATATTCCAGTCGAATCCGCCCATGTCTGTACATCCCATAATTTAAAGCGGTTACAGACAGGAAAAACATGGCTACCTAAGAGTGTCGAAAATGCTTCAAAAAAGGCACAATTTACCATCTCTAGGATTGCACAACTCCAGATTTTACAGCAGATTATTTCTTGTATCAGAACCCGGCAATAAATAGCGCCCTGTGACAGATCTCAGTGTCCTGGACAAATGCCTGCTAGTTCCAACTTTTAAGATGGAGACAGCAGAGATAACCAGAAACTCGGTCATTTAAGGTGAATGGCTAGTTTCGATAGACCTGAAAGATGCGTTCTTTCACGTGCGCATACACCCAGATTCATAACATTGGCTATGTTTCCATGTAGACAAACAAACGTATCACTTCAAAGCACTGCCATTGCGGTTGGCGACTGCACCCCTATAGTTCACGCGGATTGTAAAAGAAGCAAAGCTCATTCTTCAGTCTCGCGGAATTTGAGTTCACCAATACCTGGACTACTGGTTGTTAAGAGCAAATACCAGACACCAGTGTCAGCTCCAGACAAAAGAACTCGTCCATACGATTCAAGAACTCGGCTTTGTGATAAATTTAGAAAAATCAGAGCTCGAAACTACATAAAAAAAAAAAAAAAAAAACAAAACAAAAAAAAACGACTTTCTGGGTTACCATTTCGAGTTGATACAGGGAAAAGTCTTTCCAACCGAAAATAAGTTGAAAATTCTAGGAAAATCTGTTCAGGACATGGAGATCGCATCACAAACAACCCCAAGGTTGCTTATGTCCCTGATAAGTGTACTAGCATCCCTAGAAAAGACAATACCAATGGGTCGGTTACATATGCGCCCTTTCCAGTGGTACCTAAAACAAACTGGCAGTATCCCCAGTCACTAGACCTGAAGATTCCTGTTTCAAACTTTCTGAAAAGTCATCTTCAGTGGTGGAAAGATCTAAAAAATCTAAAAAATGGGTTATCCTTTTCATCCACAGGAACACAATACCCTTATTTTCACAAATGCATCAAATCAAGGTTGAGGAGCTCATTTAGAAAACATGACAGTCAGTGGTAATTGGACAGATCAAGAAAATTGCTTCATATCAATGTCCTAGAGTTAAAGGCAGTGTCTCTGGCCTTAAAAGAGCTTTCAAAACAAACTTCTAGACAAAAGGGTTCTGATAGCAACAGACAATGCTACTGTAGTCCGTTATCTGAGCAAACAAGAGGGAACACACTCTTGGGACAGGTGTCTCCTGGTTTGGTGCATCTTGGCCTACTGCAATCCTCGAAACATACTCATAAGAGCCAGACACATTCAGGGTTGCCTCAATGTCATAGCCGACAGTCTCTCCAGGAAGGACAAAATAATTCAAACAGAATGGTCACTTCATCCTCAAATATTCAGCCTAATTTGCATAGTTTGGCACAAACCAATGGTGGACATGTTTGCTACCAAATTGAATCACAAACTACCAATCTATGTCTCACCAGTCCCAGATGCAAATGCTGTGAACATAGATGCTTTGAACATCTCCTGTGAGGGTCTGGACGGCTATGCCTTTTGTCCTGCAGCACTCATACCAAAAGTCATACAGGAAATGAACACCTACAGGTGCAAGATGATAATAGTAGCACCAGGGTGGTCCAGAATGCATTGGTTTTGGGATCTTGTGAATCTGTCAACCAAACCCCCATTACAACTATCTCACTGTCCTCATCTGTTAAAACAACCGTTCAGTCAGAAGTTCCATCAGAATCTCATGTATCTGAATCTGCATGTTTGGCACCTAGACACCACTCAGAATCTCTTGAATCATTCTCTGAGGAGGTGGCAGATAGAATTAAGGCACCTCAAAGACCCTCATCTATAAGATTATATGAGTCAAGGTGGGCCATTTTTGAACTCTGGTGCCAACAGAGTAAGGTGGTCAGCGCAGAGCCTTCTATCTCAGACATAGCAGAATTTTTTAACCGTCTGTTTACTGTCAAAATTTGAAGCCTGCCACAATTGCTGGCTACAGAACTGCAATTGCTGACCATTTGGGACCTTTTGGTCTGGAAGTAGGCAAGAGCATGCACTTGAATAGACTTCTTGCAAGCTTTAATAGGGACAAACCTATTCTAAATAGGGGTATTCCCTCGTGGGACCTATCTTTGGTTCTTATGGCTTTGACTAAGGCTCCTTTTGAATTTTTGAAGGATGCAAGTCTTAACATTTTAACTTTCAAGACTGTTTTCTTGATGGCTTTGGCATCTGGCAAAAGGAGGGGGGAGGTGCACGCTTGGACATTCTCTTCCCTCAGGCATAAACCTCACTGGAAGGAGGTCACTATTTCTCCTTCTCCTGCCTTCTTAGCAAAGAATCAGTTGGCTTCTGATTGCCCAGATTCACTAAAACCAGTGGTCATTCCAGCTCTTAAACCTTTTTTGAGTTCAGACTTGACTGGGGATATGACTTTATACCCTGTCAGAGCACTTAGATACTATCTAGACAGAACTAGTGCTTTAAAGAAGGGAAAGTATCTCTTGTTTATGTCCTTTAAGGAAGGCTTTGACAGAGGTCTCATGGGATCTACGATCTCTTCTTGGATCAGACAGACTGTCTTATTGGATTATCAGTCATCCAATTTTGATACACAGGACCTACAGGTTAAGGCACATGATGTTAGGTCCATGTCTGCTTCTTTAGTATTCAAGGATGGGTGTCCCTAGAGCAGATTTTAGGCTCCTGCCATTGGAAGAGCCACAACACGTTTTCTACCTTTTAAGCTATGTGTCTTGGCAGTCCACAGACCAAACAGATTACAATTAGGCCCAGTGGTTTCTGCTCTGCTTTGGCTTTGAGTATGTTCTTGAGTATTTCATATGGCTTACATACTTTACTCTTCCTTCCATACCAGTATCTTGTACATATGTCTTCTTCTGTGGCAGATGGCCTCATGACTGTATTTTGTAAAACACAGAAGCCAGCTTGGGGTGCCTTCTTGCTGGATGACAGCTCCCAGCTCGAGGGACCCAGGAAGCCATCCCCGACCACACAGTTATGGGTGATGGTTTAGATATAGGACAACTTTATGCTACATTGGACAAGTGTCAACTACAACAGTACATCATGAATATTCATGAGATTACCTATCATTACTTATCTTTACAGATATTTTACAGTAATGGAAAATTCTGTTGTAGCATACTTAACCTTATCTTATCCTCTCCATCAAATGCTTTCATGGTGAACCCCATAATCTATTAACAGGGAGGTTGCAAAACAAACCCCTCCTCCTGTTATGGTTGGAATCAAGCATTTGTGAGGATAAGGTAAGGCTATTTTACGCAATAAAATGTAACAAATTTTATTGTAATTTAACTTTTTGTAAGTTAAATACTTACCTTATCCTCACAAGGACAGACCCACCCTTCCTCCCCTCACAAGTTTGTTTTCATAGGGGACCAAAAATTAAATGAGGATCTCTCGACAAAGTCCAACCGACAATGTGTTGTGCGCATGCGCACCTATCACTAACTACGGGGTTCACCTCTCGAACAAGAATAATTTTTAAATATTCTTGTTGGTCGCCGCGTTTTGCCTCCACAAAACCAAGTAAGCATTTGTGAGGATAAGGTAAGTATTTAACTTACAAAAAGTTAAATTACAATAAAATTTGTTACAGTTTGTATCATGGTGTGACCTTCTTTCTCTGCCAAAGTGTGTTCATCGGCCATATTTAAGACATCTTTCTCTTATATGGATTGCTGCAACTGATTATTATATGCACTTTTACATAATTATGCTATTTCCATTGACAGCTATTCTCCAATTAATAAATTTTACGGCTTTGTATTTTAAGTTTACTGATTAATGCTGTCATCTTGCTATTAAATTGTCTTGTTTTAGTACTTTATCTTTACATACATTTTCTTTCTCTTAGATGTTATTTTCTCTACTTGAACATTTTCTGGACCTGTGACACTGTACTGAAAGTATCCCGATCTTTGTGCTGTTTCACTACTTCTGTATGTCATGGTGTTGAAAACTGTTTCCCCAGACTGTGTGGTACGGGCATCTCTGATGCTATTTTCTTTTTTGTCACGCAGGTGTTCATCCCTATAAGTACAACACAGTGGACCTCTTGGCTATGGAAGTCCCTCAGCCTATGTGGGAATACCTGTACAACCTGTAAGTCAGAATCTCCTGTCAGAAACTGCACTACATACAACTTTTATATGACCTTTGGTCCTGGTCCTAAATTTTTTGTGTGGCAATTAAATAAAAATATATGAACAGTTTTCTAACATTGCAGGACCTTCGGAACTGTAACCCTATAAAGATACAGGTCTGTGAGAAAATTTACAAGTCTTGGATGGGGGGGGCGGGGGGGGGGGGTAGGTGTTAATTTCATACACTGCGCTGTGGCCAATGGTGCGACATGGTCTGCATTGCATTTCCAAATGTAGAGGTACATATCAGATAAGGATGGATGGGGTTTTAGTAGTGGAGTTAATGGTAAGCGCTTATTCCACATTTCATTTCCTTGTGATGAAAATGACAAAATCTTATACTTAAGTACCGGTTATTGAAGATGTCATTATTTTATGCTTTCTACAGGCTGATACTCCATCAAACTAATAAAATCTATCAAGTTGTGGAAATATCCAATTTTTTACTGTATATTCATTATATTCATTATAAATGAAATTTAGTAACTTTAAAATATCTCTTGAAGATGGATCCTGTTTTAAATTATAACTCATGTAGGATCGTTTCATCATATCAGTGACAAGCATATGAAATACCTGATTTTGTTTAGTTTAAAAGCTATGGAAATGCAACTGATTTTTGTAAACAGTCACACCATTAGGTGTTAGAAAGCGAAAGCATGCCAAGTACTCCAGTCTCTTGAGATTCGGCTGCATACAAATTTAAGTATGGAGGAGGGCCTGCAGTGACTTACCTGTACTCTTATTACACCTGTAAATGTTTTTGAGATTTGTGTAATTACAAGTATTGAGGAGGGCCGGCACTGATATATCAATAATCTTGTTACACCTGTAAGTGTATTTGACTATTGTGTAATTACCGGTATGGAGGAGGGCCTGCAGTGACACACCTGTACTCTTTGTTGTATGTGTAAATTGTATAATCACAGATATGGCGGAGGGCCTGCAGTAACACACCTGTACTCGTGTAATACATGTAAAGAGGAGATCGATAGACTCAAAAACAGGCAGAAGATGGAGAAAGAGACATTTATTAAGGTGAAAACAGTAAATTATTTGCCTACATATGTGGCTGTAATGATTAATTAAGCGCCTTGCGGGACGCTTTTTTGTGTATAGTAGAAAATCAGGCTCCGCTGGCTCCGCGTTTCGTTTTCCTTATAACTCTGTAACCGTTGGGCAGATTCTTTTCAAATTTGGCAGGGGTATGCAGTAGCCTTGGGGAATTGTTTTGAATATGCTGCAGTGACATTTCGACCAATCAGAGAGATGCATTACCAAAAATGCCTTTTTTCGATGGGTAAGCTTGTCCGGATGATAACTTGAAAGGGATTTTATCAGTTCACCTGAAACTTGGCAAATACATTCATTCTATTAAAATCTGGAAATCATTAGATTTTGGCATTGATTGGTTAAGAAATGGCCGAGTAATTAATGATTAATTAATCATTACAAATTTTCCAAATAAGGAAAACACAAAAATGCTTATATCTCGAAAACCGTGCGAGATAGAGCGATTTCGATGAAATTTTTGACCTGCAGTGGGCATCCCAATTTTCAAAAAAAATTTGTCTCGGCCAAAATGGCGGCCATTTTGAATTTTCGAATTTTTCGCAAAAATTGCAAAACACAAAAATGCTTATATCTTGAAAACCGTGCTAGATAGAGCGATTTCGACGAAAAGTTTGACCCACAGGGTATCTCTGCAGAGTACGCATTCCAATTTTTAAAATATTTTTGTCTCGGCCCAAATGGCGGCCATTTTGAATTTTTCGCAAAAATTGCAAAACACAATCAATGCATATATCTCGAAAACCGTGCTAGATGGATCGATTTCGACGTAATTTTTAACCCACAGGGTAACTCTGCAGAGTGGCCATTTCAATTTTCAAAAGATTTTTGTCTCACCCAAAATGGCAGCCATTTTGAATTTTCGAATTTTTCACAAAAATTGCAAAACACAAAAATACTTATATCTCGAAAACCGTGCTACATAGAGCGATTTCAACGAAATTTTTGACCCGTAGGGTATCTCTGCAGAGTAGCCATTCCAAATTTCAAAAAAATTTTGACTCGCCACAAATGACGGCCATTTTCAATTTTTCACAAAAAAATGCAAAACACAAAAATTCTTATATCTCGAAAACCATGCTAGATAGAGCAGACTACACAGACTTTGGTTGCCACAACAGTATAAGGCTAAAAGCAGAGTATTTTCTTAATACTTTAGCACTCACCTTTATATCCTTTTCGGGACGCTTTGTTTTTGCCGTGCAAAAACATTATCTTTTTTTTTTGCAATTGATCCTCTAGTTTTCTTGTTGTCATCCCTTCTTGAGACCAGTTTACTGGATCTTCTGAGGTATTTCCTGATATTGTGGTATTTTACTTTAAATGATTAAGTAGCAGAAACTACATAGCAGTTTAAGTGGATAAAATGACTTTTTTAATGTGAATTTTGCAGATGAATGAGGAGTTTGCACAGGAGGAGACTAGTGGCGCCATCTATGCCATCAGCATGTCATGGTTCAAGGAGTGGGAGAACTTTGTGCGGGACAGGACTGAAGGTTAGTTGTTTCAGTCCATCTTAGAAAATCCAGGCTGATTCTTAGAGCCTTGTTACTGACAAACTTACATGCTTTTTGATGATCAAGCTGTTAAAAAGGGACTTTGATCTGTTTTATTAAAGATTCTAAATAAAGCACGGATAACCAGATTTATTTTATTCTTATTTTTACAGCCTGCAAAATCTTGACACAGACTGGCAACTTGGTAGATTTATATTGTCTATAAACCTGTACATTTTTCAGGGCATATTGAAGACTCTTCATTACAGAAATGTTATCTGTGCTGGTATGTCAATACCAATAATACCTTGGAATTCTGGGAATTTCTCTTTAGCCTCTTTCAGGAGTTTGAGTGTGTTCATTTCAGCATCATATCACATCTGTGTTCACAATCAGAAGGCACTAGAATTGAACCCCAACAGGGGCAGAGTAGTTTACATAATTTAAATGCATTGTAGGAAAAAATAAATCATATGAAATTATAGAACAGTTTAAAGAGTTATTTTTATGAACCATGGATTTTCTGGAATGTACAGTTCAGTAGCAGATATTAAGAGATCTTTAGTGGAGATGGTTATTGTTAAGCAAAACAAAGCAATCATCAACCAATTAATTCTGGAACAAAATGTTTATGTCAATGTGTGCATACAGCATACTTTTTGCAAAAGACATTACAGATGCAAAGAAATTCAGTATTTATAGAATAATAAAAATGTTTACTTTCATATGTGACTTACCTATCCACCCTTATAAATCCATACATAATTTGTCTCATAACCTTCATAACTGACAGAAGAACCATTTGTGAAGAGCGGCCACTCTTTGGAATTTTCTTTTTTGCAAGTGTGTGCTGTTTAAGTTTAGATGATACCTTTATATGGTTTTTCTGTTGATATTTCAGAGCCACCCGGACCTATAGAGAACTCGCGTATCTGTGTGATGAAAGGAGGGGTGCCTTTGTTACGTCATCACTCCGATTACGGCCAAGTTTCCGAGGAGATGTGGCACTTCCTGTATGAGATTTATGGCGGAGGACCTGAGATCATCACCAGACCTCCAGTTAAAATAGTGCAGCAGCAACAGTACAAGAATGCAGCATCTTCTGAACAGGAAGAGAGTGATAGCGACTGATTGGTACATTTAATGATGGTTAAAAAGGAGGTTTTGTAACTCTGTTTGGTTTTATTGCTCTGTTTGAACAGAGTTGGCTATAACCCCAAGCATAGTCAATGTACCAGACTTCGGCCCAATCCAATTTCCAGTCTAAATGTTTATTGTTTAATGTCAAATCCAGACAGTTTGCTTTGAAAGTTTTGGATCCTTAAAATAAATATGTTGTTAGTTATAAACACAACTTTTGGGGGAGAAGATAGAGTAAGGAATCTAAAATTCGCCAGAAATGTAAAATTCTCCACCTCTCAAAACCTTTATTAATTCTATGAAGAAAATGATGTTTTGTCTTAAACTTGGTATTTTTTGGTTCAAAAAGCCTTAATTTACTATACATTCAATAAATCTCACCTCAATTCATTTAATTTATTAGTGATTCCACATGTGGCGAATTTCAGATATGTGGCGAATTTTAGATTCCTTACTCTAAGTAATTTAAATATTTTATATGTTAGAGTGTCCAGATGTTTTGATAAACTGGAGATGGGTACACTCATGGCATACTGTTTTGGAATTTAAGCATTTAATTTACTAGACTCTCACCTCTGCGATTGTGGGTTCAAACCCAGCTGATGGCAACACGTGGAATCCTTTGAAGGACTGTCCTTATAAAACCTCTGTACAGAATAGGATGTTAAACCCTAACTTTTGACCTATGTATACTATTTTGTACAGAATGTTAGAGATTTCATTTGTTTCATTGACGCTATTTGTGAAACTTGATCAGAAAATCACCTTCAATTTGGAGTTAATTGTTGTACGTGCTTTTACACATTTATGTATATTTATTGCATAATTGTATCATCTTCACACAGATATGTTTTTTTCACTGAAAACAAAGCCACACGAAAAAGTTCTGCTAAATAGAATTCCAGTTTAACAGTAATGTATAAGTAAAGTTCAATGGGGACTACGTTCGGTGCACTATAAAGAACTGCACTTGTGGCAGAACAATAGATGAGCCACATCCACTTCAGAGGCTATTTCAGTGAAGATCTCCTTAGATTTTTGGAACAACCCTTCCACAAAACATTAGATAGGCTTAACATTATCAGCCTTTGGGAGTCATTTCAAGGCATACCTTTTCCGGAGTGTGTGTATCCATTATAATTCATCTTTGCCCTGGGTTGGAATGCCATATGTTTCCGACTCAAACATATCCTACGACTAATGAACCATGGCCAGGCTGTTCTAAAGACCTGAGAATTATATACAATAATGTGATACCAATTTGCTTAAATTTAAGTGTAAAATTTGCTAAAGTTTTATTCTACTCAATAGTTATTGCAATTTATTACGGTACAAGATTTTAATTGTTTTATTCTGTAACCATTTTCCATGTTGAGATGTTTGATGCAAAATGCACCAGGGCTGTTTGAGAACCCGCCAGTACTCATTGAAGATTACAGTAATTGATATTCTAGAATATAGAATTGAGAAAAGCATTCTCTTTGCCACTGACACAGTGGCAGATTTTGAAATATTCACACAAAAAAATGGGTCAGTTTCTATTAATTTTAATCAAAGATAACACATTTTGGTGCTTCTGTAGTTAAAACAAGAATGTTTATTGAAAAGAGTCGAGAACCCGCTGAAAGAGTTTTTGTGTAAAAAACCATAATTACAGGTCACAGGTTGCTCTATATTGTATAAAAGTAACTGCCTGCTAGTGTTAATAAGTTATTCCTTGTCTAGTGTCTATGTATCCGGTACAGTGTTTGTGTTTAACCTTATTTACCTCAAAGGTCCTCTTTCTCATCAAACGACAGATTATCACCTCTCAGTGGAGGTTAGACCCACAGTAGTGGCAATGCTGTGGACCAGTCCTAAATGACTCTGGCTGTTGAATAGGAGGTAGACCTAACTGTTAACTGTAACCTAACCAAATTGGCTCCGATATTCAGACTGTGCATTGTGTATTTGGTGCACATGTACCCATCCTATGCATACTTCTTGTAATTTCTGTCATAAATGCCTGGGGGTTATGTACTTTTTGTTTTTTAATAGTGGGGTGTTTATAGCAACTAATGGCACTGGGATAAGATTTTTCACACAAGTTAAACAGCAACCTTAAAAATGTTAAGTGAATTTTTCTCCATTAATTTTGGGATCTACTTCCTGAGGGTATAACAGCTAACAAACACGACTGATAAAAATTAACAATGCAAGATACTGCGTATACTTTAACTTACTGTAAAAATAGTCATTAAATGGGCTATTCAATGCTGATTACGGTTTGCTAAAATTTCTGAACCTTGCTCACTGAAAATTGTGATTAAGTGTTTGGGGCTGTAATTAGAAAGGGGGCGTTAATTACAGAAATTACTGTATTCTACACCTTGGAAAGTATTAGGACTGATTAATTTTGACTCTACTTTTGTCCAGTGATATCCTACAGTTCAGAGCTTATAGGGATCACTAACTTAACAGGACCTGAACACAAACACTGTAAAGGTTATATCAATTAATATATAGTAGTTAAGTTAATGGCATAGATGTATATGTGATATTTATTTGACTAGTCAAAAGTGAAACTTAGACTCTTCTGCTTTATTGTAGTGTAGTTTTGCAGCATAAAGTAAAAACTACACTGGTTCGTAGCTAAAACATGAATAGTCCAGCTTAAAACTTTTAGAGGAAAAAATTATACTAATTGCAAAAGTTAATGATCTCAAAAATATCAGAAGATAGTGGTAACTGTTTAGATGTTTCTATGATACCTTTAAGTAGGTTTTTATTCACCATTGGGAAAAAATCCTTTGATATATAGAGTAAGGAATCTAAAATTCGCTAGAAATCTAAATTTCGCCACCTCTAAAAACATTACTTGATTCTATGAAATAAAGATGTTTTGTCTTAAACTTGGCATTTTTCAGTCCAAAAGACCTTAATTTATTGTACATTTAACAAATCTCACCTCAATTCATTTATTTTATTAGTGTTTCCACATGTGGCGAATTTCATATATGTGGCGAATTTTACATTTCTTACTCTATATAGTAAAATCTCACTTATCTTAACCAGCCTGAAGAGGGAGAGTTTAGTTGGATAATAGAAGGTTAAAAAATTACAAAAGGAAATAATAAATTTAGGAGACTAGAACTTTGTTATTAAAAATCAAATAATTGTGTAAGAGAAGTTGATGGCTCATATTTACAAAAATTCTTAAACTCATTCTTAAACTCAGACACATAATTTCCATTTTTGTCTCAACTGAGATTATGTTGAAATTGAGATTGTCAAAAGTAATCTCAACCTCAAAAGCCCCCTTCATATATTAGTGGTAGTGTAAGGCAGTGATTGGCGGTTGTATTTCACCTAAAGAGACGACCTTAATCTCAGAAACATACAGCAAAGTTTGGCATATCCACAGGTGTGAGGCGGTGAGAAGTGATTTTCAATAACTCGACAGAGGATTTGAACATATTCCAAAATTTCTGTGGCAAGGACAAATACAGGGAAGGTAGCTAAAGGTAGAAGGCGGAACTATAAGATTTAAAGAAGATGGGAGGAAGGTTTGAGACGGCTTTATAACTGTCATTTGCTGCCTACTGAAAATGTGTATATGAGAAGGGAGCATAAGTTTATGCTTAAACTCAAAATGTGTGTTTGTCCTCAGCACACTACTTTTTTTATTTCCAGTCATAAAGTTGCCTTCTTTCAGGACATTTGTTTGTAAGTATAAATTCTTTAAGTAAAAACTCGGAGTTTTAAAATGAGTGTCAGTTTAAGAATTTTCTCTATTGTTTTAGCAAGTTTGAGTTTAAGCATAGACTCACAAAAATGAGTTTATGATGGAGTTTAAACAAGGATTTAGGTTAAAGAATCTTTATAAATACGAGCCCAGGAAATAAAGATTTTACCTTTTAAGAAGTGAAAAATATAGGTTGTCTTAAGAAAAACAACAACAGAAAAATATGACTTTTATTACATTTTTATAGTGGAAGAAATGCTCTATAAAATATGTAATCCATTTATGTCTGTATGTTGATGGATTTATTTGAAAAGAAAAATGTAAACAATAAAAGAGTAAAACAGCTTGGAGTTATTGATTTGATTGTTTTTCTGATGGCCTTTTAAGCATTGTATTATTTTTTGTTGTGATATATTAACAGAAATTGATATCATCAACACACCAATGTGAGATCATCACTTGACAGAGTGGTGTCATGATAACAATTTTAAAATACTGATTTTGGAACAAAAAACATTTTATATTTTCAGTAAATATTGTACCCAATGAGTAGCTGGGCCAAATGTGCCAAGTGTTAATGACATCTGTGTACATATCATATTAAAAAATATATCAGCAAAGAAAAGCATACATATCACCAATAAAACAAATATCATTATATATTCAGGTCAAAATCAAATTCATATGCACACCTAAAACACTTACAGTCATATTTGTCAAAAAGCTTTTACTTGTGTTTGAAACTGGTTTATTTTCAGTTCAAATGGCATTTAATGAATATTTTGTTTCATCGATGCTTCACGACACCCAAATAACAAATGTCTTCATAATTTACTCACATAAAACTAGAAAGCACTCGTAAATTGCAGGTCTTCACTAGGACACGTTTCCAAAATTTGATATATTGTTGTGTCCAGAGTATGCCCCAACTGATATTTGTCTTTGCACATTGATATTGGCAACCCTCTCCCAAAATAAATATTGACTATCAATAAATGGCGTAGTCTGTACCTTCAGTGCATCCCACATGTTGTCAAAAGCTGCATTTCACATAACCACCAGAGATTTGACAACTAAGTAATTAAATACCAAACTTGTTAACCACTATGTCATTGAGGTTTCTCAAAAGCTTTCCCAAGTATCGGAAGTGTTTGTCTGATTTGTATACTCACCATAAAACTAAAACAAATGGATACTACCCAAAACACAAAACTTGTTAAGCCACAAACGAGCATGACCAAGTTAAATAGTTTTAGCTTGTAGGTAGCTCTAAAAGGCCATCAAGAATAGGTCTGGACTAAGTATAAAACCAAAAAAAATGGCAGATTGTTTTTGGAGGGTTGAGGGGTTCATTGCCAATATAAAATTCTAAGCTGTGTAGACCCCAAACCTGACCTGATACTACTTGCAAACCATATGCTCTTTTTAGGCCAAGAATTATTAATCACTTGCAAGATACACACAGTTTCAGGTCAAGGATGATTAACTTCTCTTCAAGGTACACACAGTTTTAGAAAAACAGTGGTTAACTACTGACAGGCCACACACTTTTAGACCAAGGATGATTAAATTTTTACAGTGCATACACTGCTTTAGGTGAAGGATGGCTAATTACTTTCTGGACACAGACAGTTCCAAGCCAAGGATGTTAACTACTTGCAGGCCACACTCTATTTAGGCCAAGGATGGCTAACTTCTTACACACCAAATTGTTTTAGGTCAAGGAGATTAACTACTTAAGTATACTGTCTTAGGTCAAGGTTCTTGATTACTTATAAGCCATACACTGTTTTAGGTCAATGATGGTAATTACTTTCAAGCCACTCACTTTTAGGCCATGGATGGTGACTCGTTACAAAGTTGTTTAGGCTTAGGGTAGTTTACTATTTGTTCACCACACACTGTTTTAGGCTATTCATTGCTAGTTCTAAAGACTGTATTACCAGTATTCTTTGTGTTTCCAGGCACTTGCAATATTGGTAGTAATGTTTGTCCAGTGGTTGTATGATATATAAGAAATGCATTCACACACCGTATTTGACCGGTATAGAAGGATATACAGAGCGTGATTTTTTATGTCATCACTCTGCGGCGTGGGCGTCCGCGTCCGCGTGAACAACTTCTTCTCCAAAACTACAAGGCCTAGAGACATGCTGTTTTTTTTAAAAGATACCTTATCTATCGAGGATGAAAAATTGTTCAAGGCATGCAAATCTGTCTGTTCGTCTGTTTGCTAGAGACATTACAAGGGGGGTACCCCCACCAAAAGTGTGAAAATTTCAACTTTTTATCACAATTTTCTCAGTGACTATTGCAGGGATTTCTTTCATATCTTGCATATATGTACTAGGCCAGAGGTAGATTCTCTTGTGTGAGTATGAGACCTGGATCTGTCTTACTTTTTTTTAGATAAATTTTTTTAATAATTTTTAATGCATTAAAATTCATGAAATCATGCACTAAATCACTTATAACTTCAAAAGTGTTGCATTTACAGCATTTTGTGAAAATATGTTGTTCAGCTACTTTTTTCATAGCTACAATATGGTGAGTAAGTTGGGTGTCTGTCTCAATAGCTAAGTGAGTAATAGCTACTTTTGGGCTTTTCAGTAACTTCCATTATGAGTAAAATCACTTGTAACTTAAAAACTATTGCATTTAGAGAATTTCGTATAAATATGTTATTCAGCTACTTTTGGGCCAGCTGTAACATAGTGAAATTTCAGACCTGTAGCTCATGGCATAGCTGAGTAATAGCTACTTTTAGGTTATCACTGTTGAGTAAATCGCTTATAACTTGAAAACTATTGCATTTAGAGAATTTTGTATAAATATGTTATTCAGCTACTTTTGGGTCAGCTATAACATAGTAAAATTTCAGACCTGTAGCTCATGGCATAGCTGAGTAATAGCTACTTTTAGGTTATCACTGTTGAGTAAATCACTTATAACTTGAAAAGTGTTGCATTTAGAGCATTTTGTTAAAATATGTTATTCAGCTACTTTTTTCATAGCTACAATATGGTGAGTAAGTTGGGTGTCTGTCTCAATAGCTAAGTGAGTAATAGCTACTTTTGGGCTTTTCAGTAACTTCCATCATGAGTAAAATCTCTTGTAACTTAAAAACTATTGCATTTAGAGAATTTCGTATAAATATGTTATTCAGCTACTTTTGGGCCAGCTATAACATAGTAAAATTTCAGACCTGTAGCTCATGGCATAGCTGAGTAATAGCTACTTTTAGGTTATCACTGTTGAGTAAATCACTTATAACTTGAAAACTATTGCATTTAGAGTATTTTGTTTCAATATGTTATTCACCTATTTTGGGGTCAGCTATAACATAGTGAAGTTTCAGACATGTGGCTCATTTCATAGCTGAGTAATAGCTACTTTGAAGTTCTCACTGTTGAGTAAATCAGTTATAATTGGAAAACTATTGCATTTACAGAAATTTGTGCAAATATGTTATTCAGCTACTTTTGGGTCAGCTATAACATAGTGAAATTATAGACCTATAGCTCATGGCACAACTGAGCAATAGCTATTCTCAGGTACTGACTGTTGAGTAAATCAGCTATAACTTGAAAAATATCGTATTTGGAGTATTTTGTTAAAATATATTGTTCACCTACTTTTGGGTCAGCTATAACATAGTGAAATTACAGACCTATAGCTCATGGCATAGCGGAGCAATAGCTATTTTCAGGTTCTCACTATTGAGTAAATCAGTTGTAGCTTGAAAACTATTGCATTTACAGTAGTTTGCTTAAATATGTTGTTCACCTACTTTTGGGTTAGCTATAACATAGTAAAATTTCAGACATGTAGCTCATTGCATAGCTGAGTAATAGTTCCTTTGAGGTTCTCACTGTTGAGTAAATCAGTTGTAACTTGAAAACTATTACATTTAGAGTAATTTGTTAAATATGTTATTCACAGAATTTTTGGTCAGCTATAACATAGTGAAATTGCAGACCTCTATGTCATGGCATAGCTGAGCAATAGCTACTTTCAGGTTCTCACTGTTGAGTAAATCATTGTATCCACTGGATAGCCGCAGTGTGTAGAGAGAGATTTCACCATTACTGCTCTGATGAAAAAAAATATTATAGCTAGCTTTCTTAAGTTTGCAGTATATATTAATAACCATAAAATGTTGTCTGGGAATATTTTTGGCCTCATTTTGAGAAACAAGATGGCCGCCACAGGTGTTTTTTGTCAGTCATGAAAAGTGCTTATATCTCCCTTATTATTGATCCTAGAGGTTTGGGATGATAAACCAACCTGTAGGAAATCATGGGGTGGGAATCTTTTGGTGTGGTCAGATTTGACCTTCAATGACCCCTCCTTCAAGGTCAAACAAGGATAGCCAAACTTAAAAGTGCTTATAACTCGCTTATTATTGGTCCCAGAGGTTTGGGATGGTAAAAAGACAGGAAATCATGGGCTGTGAATCTGTTGATATGGTCCGATTTGACCTTGGAACCCTCCTTCAAGGTCAAATGAGGATAGCGAAAATTGAAAGTGCCTACAACTTGCTTATTATTGGTGACAGAGATTTGGGATGGTAAACTATCCCATAGGAAATCATTGGCTCAGAATCTTTTGGTATGGTCAGATTTGACCTTTGGACCCCTCCTTCAAGGTCAAATGAGGACAGCCAAGCTTTAAAGTGCTTATAACTCATTTATAATTGGTCCTAGAGGTTTGGAATGGTAAACCATAGGAAATCATGGGCTGGGAATGTATTTGTGTGGTTAGATTTGACCTTGGACCCCTTCTTCAAGGTCGAACGAGGATATTGCATTTGTAGTATTTCTTTAAATATGTTTTAACCTATTTTTTACACTTAAACAATTACCTTGTTATTTTCCTTCATAATACCATTTACAGGCCATATTTCTTCTGTCAGCTTCGGAATTTCTTTCGAACTTGCTGTTCAGTTACCATTTACTGTATATCTGTACAGCCCTTTTCCTGATAATTATTCTGTCCTCTAATCTCCTTCACAAATCAAAAACACTCAGTCAGCTGACACAGTGCCCGTTCACGGGCACTCTCCTCTTGTTTTTAAAACAACGGCGCCCCTGTACAATGGATAAAAAGTGTCAATAACTTCAAGTTTTTCAGTAATATCTCGGAAACTATGTAACCTACAAATCATATTATATCTTTAGAAAGCGGTTTTTACAGTGCTTCTGCTAGCTTTTGTTGCTGAGATATTGCAAGTTAAAGATTGAAGGTTTTATATTCACTGGTGCCCATGTTTTTTTCACAGTCTTTTTCACATTCTCTCATTAAATATTGATTTATTTAACTCATAAGTCATACAAAATGGTGGCTAATGAAAGTTAAACATCCCTCAGTAGACATATACAGAAATAATATATCACTCTTGAAGATTAACAATATAATACTCATACCACGCACTCATATAATATAATTTGTTGTTTTCATTTGTGATGTATTTTTCTGTATGTGTTATTTGGGAAGTTTTTTGCTGTTGTATTTCATGTTATAATTTTTACATGTCAACAAGGTAAGTTTGACAGAGTCAATATCCGACATTGATACTACGGTATGACCTTAGGCAGCTTGATTTGAAGCAAGAAATAGAGTTCCTACTTCCTCTATGTAGATTCAAAGATTTGCAATACATTTTAATACTATCCACAGTTTTCACAAGGCAGTTTTGTCAGTGTTTTCAGAAGGAATTTTATCAAAGTTGTTTGTTTTATCCACGTCATACGCTGGCACTGCTTTTTGGGGTGTTGAGGTTTGTTGTTGGATCTGGTTTGATTAATTCTCTACTTCCTGTTTTAACAGTTCATTCAACATTTTCTCATCTGGTGGCAGGCTTTGGAAGTAAATTGAAACAAAGTTGTTGAATTTCTCTGAAAAAAAGAAGAACATGATGTCCACAAGGCCTCGGGTTTATATTTTCATAAGTTATCAGTTTTCAGAGCCAAAAAAAATATTCAGACAGTTGGTATATAATTACACCTTCATAAGAAAATAGATATAAAATGTGAAATGTTTACACTAGCTGATTGATGAATGGGAAGTGGCCTTGCTGCAATAACATTGTTTAATTATTTACAAGTAGTATATTTTGATATACACAGTTTGCAAACTGACAAAAAGGAAAAAGAGGAAAAAAGAGAGAGAAAAAACTTAAATAGTAATGTACAATTTCACAGCAAGTGAGTAGACAGGTGTCCTCTTTGTGGCCCTGGTACCTTAGAGTCGGCCATATCATGAACATTAAGTGCTATATAATTATTAATTACTTTACATGACTTACTGCTAAATAATCTTAGAGCCAGTATTGTGCATTATTTAATTTAGTACTCACCCATGCCTGGGATTTCTTTCTTGAAGAAGACAAATGGAAAGTAGAAGATCAGTCCACTCACAATAAATAGGAAGGCGTACAGGAACTCAATCTGTGGAGCTTGAATGATTGGAGCAAAAACCATGAACAAGGAGATGATGAATGCAATGATTGGGAAGACAATGGGGCACTGGAAAAGGAGGTTAGAATAAACTGTTATAGCAGACTCAAAATGTGGAGATTCACTTATTAGAGCTTAAAGGAGTCATCCTTACATGTTACAAAATTCGATCCTGATATAATCAAATTATTCATGGCTGTATCACAACATCATCACAATTAAAACACCAATGGTATTTTGAAATATTGTTACAGAAATACACCAGTTGTTAAGATATTTCAACCATTTTAAGTAAAATTCTGCTAAAGTTAAATGTGTGTAAAATTTTGCTAAATTTAGAATATATGATGTACTCTTTGTCATTCTTCCACGGGAAAGTCTGTAACTCAAGTAAGATAACAATAATTGTAGAATCTAAAGTGTACGATAATTTTTGAAAACTGTAAGGAAGTACTAGACAATATTATAATGATGATGTAATGATTCATGTAGCTTTCTATAAATATGTAAGGTAAGGGGTAAAGTCAATCAGGTCCAGTGCCCCCTGTCTCTTGTGATTATTCTGATCTCCTTGGCATGAAGTAATAATAGAGTATTTCCACTGAACAATATAACAAATAGTGTTGCGCACCTCCCCAAATATTGCTGGTACAGATTTATACCCATGTGGTATGAGCAGAGACGCATGTCTGTTTATTGTCTACCTTGCTGAAAGGAACATTATTTCCGTGGCAATACACAATGACTTTAGCCAAAACCTTCTGTTTCCAAGTTCAGCACTCTAGACACTTTGATATCAGTATGAGAGTATGTATGCATCTCTGAAATAAGAGTTCACATCTCAGCCTGGCCTTATGTGGGAAAGCTGGTAGTTGTTTGCCATTGGTCTGCAGTTATTTATTTATTTGGGATTTTACGTCGTTTTCAACACTGTACAGGTCATATCACATCGGATAGTTGGAAGGGCAGAGGAATTCAGTACATACAGTTCGTCAGGGTTCTGTACTGTAAACTGCCGACCAACAGCAAGCAACTACCAGCTTTCCCACTTGAGGCCAGGCCGACCAACAGCAAGCAACTATCAGCTTTCCCACTTGAGGCCAGGCCGGGAACCGAACCCCGGCCTCAGGTGGGAGGCGAGAGTGTTACCACTCCAACCTTGGCCAACTGCATGTACTGGTTTCCTCTGCTCTTCCAACTTGCCGTCAAAATATAACCAATGAGGTTCTAGGTGTGACGTAAAAAACTAATAAACAAAATAGTATATAAAAAATCAAAATATGTTTTCTACACACTGTCATTTTAATGACTTGGTTCTCGCCTATGTGGACATAGGTTCAAATTCGCCTCATGACAACATGTGAGAGGCACTGCAAATCTGTCATACAACCATGGCTATTGTTCTTAACAATATCATTATACTCTGACCTTAGTACACTACCTTAACCTCAGCATTATTCCCATATAGTTACCTTATATGGTCTTGGGACATCCGGCTTTTTGAACCTGAGGTAGACAACAACAGCAAATACGAAGCCATTAAACATCCAGGTGGTAAAACTGAAGAAGTCAATGAGACTGCCAATATCGGATGGGATAATGAAAAGAAAGCTGATTGCACCCTGAAAATTCATGAAGAAAATAATGCCTAGGTTCACACCTTTCCATACTGTGGTCATTAGCTTGCAATAAATTATGTTTCATGACCTCATCCTTATAGCTTTGAAAAATACATCATATCTTGCTAGTACATACTGAACAATCAGCTACCCTGTATGTACACCCTCACCTCACCCTATCACATTTGTCTACTTTTACTCATGAGAATTCGCAGGAGGTTTTTAAATACATTTTAGAAAAAGCAGAACTGAATGCAAGTCACTATCCGAGCTGTATCAAATGCATCCTACCCAATTACAAATCTCACCAATTGTGCCAATCACGTCTTACCAAGTTATGAAGTACACCATACCACAACAATCCTTAACCAAAAAGTCACGAGCCCATTTATTTGTAGCTTGTGACCTCAGCTCAGGTGTTATAGATAGAATGTATTATACTTATAAAGTCAAGTAACTATTTTTTTCTTGGAGCAATCTATTTGGGGGATTTAAATTTGTACTTCATTGTGATGATTTACTATCTTGTGGCAACGAGATAAAAAAACTGACAGGAAAACAGTTCTATGTCCCTTCCAGGGCTCCGTACCTTCCTGTGCTCCGTAGTTACTAGATGTCACAAATGTTGTTTTATGTGCTGGTCAGAAAAGCACATAGATCCTGATAATTGGTAACACGAGGATATAGGCACAAGGATATCATACAGTATGTGGAAGAAGTACAGGTTACCCTGTCAGTGGGAAAAGATTTCATTCCAGAAGAAAATCCTACTAGATGTCTATTTCCGGGTGTTCCAGGCTTTAATATGGCAGCAGATGTAAATAAATTCATTTAAATTAAAATATCCTACATCTTTGAAAATGAGGAAAATTATCCTGAAAACAAAGATGGAATGAACAAATTTGGCAATTTGTTTTCACCTGTGTTTTTTTTTTCTTTCTTTTCTGGCGCCCAGGTATAGCCGCTAGTTTTCAACACAGTGAAAATTGCCTTAACAAACGATATATGAAGATCTCACAAAAATACTCTGAATGTAACAGGCTTTTAACTTACATTACAAATAAGGGCACACATTGGAGTGTGTCTCTTCACATGTACCAAGGAAAGAAACTTCACCATGTGTTTTTCTTTGGCAGTAACATACAATGACCTGGATATTTAAAAAGAGTAACACTGTTGAACATTATGTAAAGTCAAAGCTGAATAAACCAGAATATGACTGGTACACAAAATACCCCATTAAACTTGCAATTTTATTGCGCTACAATAGCTTACCATGTGAAACTGAATGCTTTCTCAGGAGGCCGCAGGCATCCGGCCAATGTCCAAGAAAAATAGACGTTTAGTATTGACCAAATCCCCGTGCTGAGAGTGTACCATAACAGTGTAATCTCGCATCTAACCCTTCTTCTCTCATTGGCCACGTGACTAGCAAGTGTTTAAAATAAGCTTACTTTATTTTCCTGTTTTCTCAGGATATACGTACTGATGGATGTTATTTTTCAGTCATATATGTTATTTTATATCATAGATCATTCTGACAAAGTTTATAAAGTGCAGGATAAGTATTCTTTGAATATTTCTTGTTTGTGAGTTTTCCGCATTTCAAGTTGGATTTTATTGCTGTAAAAATGTCTTCCCACCAAAGTAGTGCAAAGTCCAGATCATCAGAATGCAAGCATTTTTGTTCCTTATTTGATACTCATAAGCTACGTGTAGGGAAGCTGGCAAAGGGGATGACCCTTGTGTCACAAATGAAACTCCATGTAACATCTGTGCAAATTTTACTGAAGAACAACAAATAAAAATCAAGCACAGACGTATGTAAGGTATGTAAGGAAACAAAAAGTATCGGATCCCTGCCATACTTCTAAAAAAGATGATCTGGACTTATTGGGGGATGATGTGGAGACGTTTTCTGGCTCTCAAGCAGACCTTGAGGACGCTGCTGACAATTTATTTTCATCTCTTCTATGCCCCCAACCCTTACGTTTCAAAAAGTCTTTGTCTTTAAGGACACCTTAAACTGTCCCACCAACTCCAGGTACTGCATTGCAGAATAAGATTGAAAATAGACTAGAAAAATCCTTGGGTAATCAGCTCAACATCCACCTCCAACAGCAAATGGGGGACTTTCAAGCATCCCTGCTGGAGGCTATGAAGTCTCTCAGAGATGAAATGCATTCTATGAAAAAAAGCCTCTGAGGCGGAGGTAGATAAGACCTCCTCTCTTTGTCTAAAGTTGGACCAAGTAAACAACCAGACCCAACCACTCGGGTTTCAGACCCAGCCACTCGGGCATCTGACCACTCGGATGCTCAACCCATGGACATGGACTTATATGGTCCTTCCCTTCCACCAAAGTTCACTCAAAGTGTTGAGTTAGATCTTCAATCCAACCACTCGGATCCCCATTCTGAGTACTCGGAACAACCTAAAAGGGTGTGTTCCAAAGCCAAGAAGCATTCAGACAAGAAAAAACACAAGGTTCAGGCAAAATATTATTCTCAGTCGTCTTCTTCAGAGGAAGATCAGTCCTCTGTCCCTGTCAAGAAGTCTGTTAAACCTCAACAGGCTCCTGAACATGATCAACAACAGGATAGCACAGACCCAGTTTTCTACAGGGAGGTATATATGTCTGACCTCCCTTCACAATATGCAGAGGAAGTGGAAACTTTTAGGCACATTCTTGATCTCCCTGACCCCAGGGAAACTTTGCCTAGGTCCTTTACCACTGTGCTAGGCCTGGATGACGAGAAAAGGGCAACAGGAGCTAAGTCCAAGAGGCAATGCCCCTTTAAATTCCATTCTCAAAGATGTTTTTGAGAAGTTTGAACAGGATTTCTTGGCCTCTAAGTTACCTGAGGGTAAATACATCAAACCCCCTCCTTAAACAGCAAAATATTACAAGGTGAGACAACCTTGTTTTGAAGACAAACTTCTGAAGCTCAATACAGATTTTGCCAAGATCTGTATTTCTCCTAAGCCCTCTGGGGCCCCTATGGGCAAAGTTCCCCTACAAGTTCTTAATGAACTTGAACACCAATCTAGGCAGAATCTCTCTACCATCAATTGTACAGCTATTTTCACAAAGACTGCTTCTGCTTGTAACACTGTTATGGAGAAGTGTCAGCACAGTATCAAGGCTACCTTTAAGAGGGTTAAAAGCCAGATTCATAAGAGTGCCGATCCTGAAAGAGCTGCCAGGCATGGCTATGAACACGCCTGTGACTATTTTGAGATTATGAATAAGTAAATTCTTGTTCAACAGAGAGCCTTAGCCTGCCTCAGCAAATCTGTAGCCCATATACTCCAGCGAGAGCTGTATACCAAGGGCAACACTGGCCTACTAAGATGCAAGGCCGAGATGACCCTCCTTCAACCGCATCTAGGGGACTCTAGATGCCAAGAACTGAGGAACTCCTCTGTTCAAGTCACAGTTAATCAAAGATGGAGGAGACTTCCTCCTTTAAAAAGGCACCTCCAAAGATTCACAGGGTTTTGGACCCTATCAAAACAAGCCCTCTTGTGGTCCCTACCACAATAAAAAAGAGGCTCCTACAGGAAAGGTCCCTATGGGGGCAACTCCTCCCAAAGCAGTAATCAGTCGTTTTCCTCAGGTAGGGGGAAATCAAACAACAGAGGCTTCAGAGGTTGTTTTCGACCCCACTCAAGGGGATGTGGGCGTGGAAACTCCTCTCCCCAATTACTCCTTACAAGCCTCCCTCAGTCCACCAGTAGAAGGTCGCCTCCGTTCTTTCAGAAGAGATTGGCTAGAAAACAAATGCTCAGATAATGTGTTAAACATAATTACTAATGGCTATGTTCTTCCATTCATTTTAAAACCCCTGATTCGGTCAGGTTACAAGGCCCTTCAAAAAGACTAAGCTCTGGCCTCTTGTATCCAGTCTCTTCTGTCAAAGAACGCAATAGAAAGGGTGGAAAATATGTAATCTCTTGGGGTTGCCTGTTTCTACTACCCAATTCTCACCAAAGGTCGAGGCCTGTAATAGACCTCAGCAGGCTCAACACCTTCCTATTTGTAGAAACATTCAAAATGGAAACACCAGAGTCACCAGAGTCCATTAAGACTTCTCTTATAATTTACTTATTAATTATTACTTATCTTAGGTTAGATTACATACTCTTAATACTACAGGTATCTCTTATAAGCATTGGTTGTTATTAAGGTAGAATATATGTAATGTGTACCAGAATTAAAAGTTGTTAAAATTGGCTGAGAAAATATTCTATGCAAAATCATCTGACAACACCTGACAATCTAGCATATAACATAAAAAGTATGGAATGTAGCATGTGTAAAGGCGTACGGTGACACTGATTGCTGTTACAATCTTGTGTCAGCACTGAAACTAACATGTAACTTCAGGAGTAGGTAATGTAACATGTGAAACTGGGTACGGTGACACCGATTGCTGATACAATCTTGTGTCAGTACTGAATTTAACATGTAACTTCAGGAGTACGTAATGCAACTCGTGAAACGGTGTACTATGACACTGATTGCTGTTACAATCTTGCGTCAGTACTGAAACTAACATGTAACGTCAGGAGTAGGTAATGTAACGTGTGAAGCAGAGCACTGTGACACTGATTGCTGATGCATTCTTGTGTCAGTGCTGAATTTTAACAAGTAACTTTAGGAGTACATAATGTAGCATGTGAAACAGTGTACTGGGACACTGATTGCTGTTGCAATCTTGTGTCAGTTTTGATACAAGAATACAAAGTGGTAGCATGGCAGAATATATGTGTAACAAGTGTCAGATTGAAAAATTTGTTATAACATATGAAAATATACTGTGAACCCAATGTAATAGGGTCACTGAGAAAATATATATTTGAAAAAAATTATATATTGTAAACTATATAGCGTGAACCAAAAGTAATAGGGTCATTGCGATAATATATAATGTGAAAACAATATATGTATATTTGTGTACAGTGTGTCTAATGCAAAATTTGTTATAATACATATATTACGTATATTACGAATATACACGGTGAAACAAAAGTAATTGGGTCACTGATGAAATAGTTTGTGCACAAATCTTGTGTCAATACTGGATAACTTAGCATGTAACATTAAGAGTATGATACGCAACAAGTGTAACTCCGTTCTGTGACACCAACTACCCGTTACAATCTTGCGTTAGCACTGATGATAGAATTTAGTGGTACTAAGGTAAAACATGAGTGTGTCAGAGTGAAATAAAAGTAATAGGGTCACTGAGAAAACATTCTATGCACAGTCTTGTGACAACACTGGAAAATTTTAGCATGTAATATAAAGAGTATGTAAGGTTACACAACTGGATAATTTTAGTATGTAACACTAAGAGTATGTAAGGTAACAGTTGAATAGTTTACTGTGACACTGATTGCCTTTACAATCTTGTGTCAGTACTGGTAATGGATACAAAGTGGTAAATCAAGAAAACTGTTATGATGCAAGAATGCATACTGTGAACTAAAAATAATACGGTCATTGTGAAAATGTATATGTGGAAAATTATGTGAATATATGTGTAACATATGTCAGACTCAAAATGTGTTATAATGCATAAATATATACTGTAAAACGAAAGTAACAGGGTCACTGATGAAACTTTGTGAGCACAAATCTTTGGAACAACACTGGATAATTAAACCTGTAGTATTAAGAGTATGTAATCTAACACGTGAACAGTCTATTATGACACAGATTGCTGATACAAACTTGTGTTAGTACTGATAACAGAATTTTTTTTTAAAGGTAGACTAGATATACAATGCATACCAGAACCAAAAACTATTAGAATGCATGAACATACACTGTGAAGCAAGATGTAATAGAGTCACTAAGAAACTATTTCGGTGCAAAATGTTCGTGACAAAAGGAAAATGGGTATGTACAGTATGTAAAATTTGCCTTGTACCTAAGTAAATATGTGTACGGCAGTTTTCATACCTGTCCTTTTTAATACGATGTAGGTGAAAGTGTGTCTGTTTTTTGTAGTCTGTAATCTTCAAGAATTTTAGATCTATTATAATTTCATTATTCTCACAGTTCTACATGAGAAACTATTTTCCTCCAAGGTACAAAAAAATAAACCCCCCGGCTCCAAACCATCATTCATTCATTAGTCATGAAATTTTTTGTTAAACCTTTTTCTAGAATTCCTTTCTTGTGTTTGTTAAAACTACCAAACTGCAGAGTATCAAAATATACATATTATTTGCAAAAACTTCTAAACAGAAGCTTGTTACCAATGACTATTAGAAGCTCAACCAGTATAAAAAAATGAGGATGTTATCTGTATCTGTTTGGTCATCCAGATGCTTGTATGTAATTTTTGGTATAACTTAATGAAATGAAAAGTCAAATAACAATTTCTAGCATGAATGTCAGGGGGTTAACGGATACTGTTAAAAGAAAAGATGTTTTCAACTGGCTAAAGAATGAGAGGTACTCAATATATTGTTTACAAGATATTCGTGTGGGTGAAAAAAATTTAAAATGTTTCAAAGAGGATTGGGGAGCGGAGGTAATAACCTCAGTTAACTCTTCCGAAAGTCGGGGAATAGCGATATTATTTGCAAAAAACCTTGATTACGAAATTGTAGAGGTAGAAGAAATAGAAAGTGGAAATGCATTAGTTGTACAGTTACATACTGGGGATTTAAAGTTCCACCTTTGTGTACTGTATGGCCCAAATACCGACTCTCCAGATTTCTATATAAACCTCAAAAATAGGCTATTGCAAAAGGAAAATGTCCCCATTATAATATGTGGAGATTGGAATGTTGTAATGGACTATAAATTAGATACTCGGGGGTATCTTAAGGAAAATAATACAAAAGCAAGAAGGGAAATCTTAAATATGATAGAGGCTGCTAATTTGGTAGACACTTGGAGATCTGAATATAACACAGCCAAAAAGTTTACATGGGTTAGTGGAAAAAAGCCAGTAAAAATGGCAAGATTAGATTTCTTTCTCGTAACCCCTGACATTCATGCAAACATAAATAAACATATACTCAGTTTCGGTTATAGGAGTGACCACTCACTGGTGGGTATTGAGCTAAATACTGAAAATTCAGAACGTGGAAAAGGCTTTTGGAAATTTAATTCAGCCCTTCTGAAAGAACAAGAGTATGTAACATTGGTGAAAAATGAAATCAATAATGTAATAAGCGACTTTACGAAGGGTCAGGGCTTACAAACTCTGACAACTTCTAAACAAATGTTCTTTGAAGTGCTAAAGCTTAGAATAAGGGGTGTCACTATTCCTTACTGTGCCAAACGTAAAAAGAAACTAAATGAAAAAGAAAAAAGAATAGAAGCTGAAATTCAAAGGTTAGAAACATTACTTGCAAATAATTCAGAAGAAGTAAAAATTGAGGACATACAGGTCCTGAAGGAAGATTTAAGAGTTATGAGAGAGACTACTTTGAGGGGGAATATGTTAAGGGCAAAATCACAGAAGTACATTGATTTTGAGAAACCAACAAAATACTTTTGCAACCTAGAAAAACAGAACTATACTGGTAAGGTGGTGAACAAAATCAGGATCAAAAACGAAACCATAACCAATCAGCAAATGATCCTGAAAGAGTTAAAAATCTTTTACAAAAATCTCCTACAGAGTAAACACGAAGATAATCAAAACCAAAGTATATCCCCATTCCTGGTTAAAGAAAATATTAAAAGCTTGAGTGAGCAGGAGCAGGTGAAATGCGAAGGTTTAATAACTGAAAGAGAGGTTATAAAAGTATTGAAAGACATGAAGAATGGGAAATCGACAGGTACAGATGGCTATACTGCAGAGTTTTATAAATTTTTCTGGAAGGACATAGGGAACTTTGTTCTTGAGAGCTTGAATGAGTCTTTTAATACTGGTGAACTATCTATTACACAAAAACAAGGTCTGATAACGCTACTCCCAAAAGGTAACAAACCGAGAGATCTGATTAAAAATTGGCGGCCAATCACACTTCTAAATGTTGACTATAAATTACTGGCAGGAGTTCTAGCCTCCAGAATGAAGGAAGTTCTCCCCAGTATAATACAGAATGAACAAAAAGGTTTTTTAAAAAATCGATATATTGGGGAAAATATTCGGACAATAGCAGATTCTCTAGAATATATAAGACAAAAAAAAATTATGGGTATGACACTTCTAATAGATTTTGAAAAAGCATTTGATTCCCTCGAGTGGGACTATTTAGACTCTGTTTTAAAAGTATATAATTTTGGGGAAGACTTTAGAACATGGTTCTCTATACTCTATAAAAATAGCAATAGTTGTGTTATAAATAACGGTTTTTTTACAGAATTCTTTAAAATTGGAAGATCATGTCGACAAGGAGACCCTTTAAGTCCTTACTTGTTTATATTGGCAGTGGAACCGCTGGCAACAGCAATAAGGAATAGTGACAAAGTGAAAGGTATCATGGTAAATGATAAAGAGATAAAAATTGGGCAGTATGCTGATGACACTTTCCTCTTGCTTGATGGCACAGTCCAATCTGTGAATGAGAGTTTTAGCATTTTAAAGTCTTTTCAAAAATACTCAGGTCTCAAAATAAATATGGAAAAAACCCTAGCTGTTTGGCTTGGGAGTGAGAAAGAGAGATTAAAGATGTCACAAACTTATCCGCTAAACTGGGTAAACCAATTTGAGCTTCTTGGAATAACCTTCCATGTTACTCAAGAAAAAATATTTCAATTAAATTTTGATAAAAGAATAAGTGAAATTGAAAGAATAATAAATATGTATAGTAAGTTTAGTTTGTCTCTAATTGGGAGAGTTACTGTAATAAAAACACTGATGCTGCCGAAGATAGTATATCTATTAACAGTTCTACCGACCCCTCCCGGCAACATTTTCGAGGCCATTGAAAAAAGGTTAAAAGATTTTCTCTGGAAAAATGGCAACGTTAGAATTTGTAATAAACAATTGGAAAAGGAAATAGGGGAAGGTGGCTTAAAGCTAACAAATATTAGGGATTTTAATAAGTCTCTGAAATTATCTTGGTTAAAGAGACTCCTGACAACTGAAGGAAGCTGGCAGGCGATCTTTGAAAATTATTGTGGAATACCTAAAAAGATGGTTTTAGAACTGGATGGAAAGTCACTTATGGAACTAGTTGAAAAAATTCCAAATCCTTTCTGGAAAGATGTCCTTCAGATATGGAATGGTTTTAAAAAATGCTTCAGTAAAACAAATGACTTCAGAACCTACCCATTGTGGGGAACTTGTTATATGACAAATCCAAACTTAAGTAATAGGTCAACAGAACTGATTTCAAAAGGCATAGCATATGTAAATGACTTGTTATCAAACTCAGGAGACCGTCTTGGTTATTACGACTTTATAGAAAGATACCAAATCAAAATATACTTTGTAGACTTCTATAGTTTGACTCATTCATTACCAAGCCATTGGTTAAAAAGTGAAAAAACACAACAAAAGGAAGGTGAAATGAAACTAGCTTTCCTACAATCCTTTTTGCAACAAAAGCAAACAAGCAAGTGGGTATATCAAAAACTAAGGACATTAAATAAATACAATAGAGGTCATGAAATAAAATGGGCTGAAATCTTAGGAAGGGAGATATCAGAATCTGACTGGTCAAAATATTATCGAAATAACTTCCAAAGTGTAATAGAGACATCCTTGAGAGACTTTCAATATCAAATCTTGACCAGATCAATTCCAACTAATAGATTCTTATCTAAATGTAAATTAACAGAAAGTGATAAATGCTTCTACTGTAAGGAATGTGTCGAAACAGTGGAGCATCTCTTCTGGTACTGCCCAGTGGTAAAGACATTTTGGTTCAATTTGTTTGATGTAATATTTGTAAATAGAGAGATCAGCTTTAACCTAGATGATGCGAAAGTGTTGCTGTGGGGTGCCGAAAATGAAAACAAGGACGTTTTAAATTATCTTTTCACAGTGGTAAAAAAGTATATTTATAATACAAAATGTAAACAACAGCAACTTAGCGTTAAATGTTGTATAAGTTTACTACAATACTATCACTCCTTAGAGCAATGTGTAGCGACAAACGAATATGGTATAATAAAGGGTTATGTCGAAAGATGGGAACTATTGAGTCCCTTTCTCGAATACAGGGCAACTAGTAACTGAAAAAAAAGGTAACGATATTAATATGTTTTTTGGGGGTTTAAAGGAGACATGAAAAGAGAAATTCTAACGGCAGTTTGGTATAAATATCTATCGAACTTTTTGTTTTTCTTCATTTGTAGTTTTTAAAACAAAGTAAATAAAAATATAGTGACACAAGTTTAAGTGTTGTAAATAAAAAAAAAGGTAATGTGTGTTCTTTATTGGGCATCCTGCGAGATGCTATTTTTTGTAAAGGTCCTGGTGAGTGGTTTTAGAACCCCATTTACTCTGCACCAGGTTCCTGAAACCTTATTTTTAAATGGGGGAATAAAAGAATTTGTGCACTTAAAAAAAAAAAAAAAAAAGACTTATTCCAGGGGAATGGGTGTCGTCGATAGACTTATCAGATGCCTACCTTCATATCATCATCCACCCAAACTCAAGGAAATACCTAAGGTTTTGCCACAAGTCACAGATTTTCCAGTTCACCTCCCTGCCCTTCTGGCTAGCAACGGCCCCGCAGGTCTTTACATTGATTGTAAAAGAAGTGAAGCTGATGGCCCTGACAAGGGAAGTCAGACTTCACCAGTACCTGGACGACTGGCTTATCAGGGCCCAGTCTCAGGAAGAAGCACTAGTGAACACTCAGACAGTGGTAGATCTGACCCAGTCCTTAGGGTGGATAATAAATAATGTAGAAATCTGAACTAAAACCTACTCAAGTGTTTTCCATCGAGGGCTATGAATACCATCTGGATTCGGCCCTTGTAAAACTTCAGGATTTGATCCTACGACTCAAGTCAAAACATGTTTTGACTGCAAGATGTTTGATATCGCTAATTGGGTTGCTTGCCTCAATAGAGAAAATAGTCCTGGAGGGACGCCTTCACATTAGGCCCTTTCAGTTTCACCTCAAGGAGCACTGCAGATTTCCTCAACAGCCTTCTTCCTTGGACAGAAACCAATTCAGCACACCTAGAGTGGTGGCAGAATCCCACAAACATGATGAAAGATGCAGACCTTCATCCCAAAGACCACAGTATCCAACTCTTTACAGACGCCTCAAACGAAGGCTGGGGCGCTCACTTAGAGCAAGCCTCTACAAAGGGTCTGTGGTCAGACAGCAAAAAAATGGCTACACATAAATGTTCTAGAACTGAAGATGGTTTCTCTGGCCTTTCACAGGTTCAAGGACCAGTGTCAAAACCAAACAGTCTTGGTTACTACAGACAACTCAACAGTAGTAGCCTACATAAACAAACAAGGAGGAAACCACTTGGCGGAGATGTGTGCTCTCCTGTGGAAGATCATGACCTGATGCTATCATTACCAGATAACCTTAAAAGCCAGACACATTCCAGGGTGTCTGAATGTGATGGCCGACCTGTCCAGATCTAACCAAGTCCAGTCAACGGAATGGTCACTGCATCTGCAGGTATTCAAACAGATCTGTCACAGTGGTTCACCTCTCATGTAGATCTATTTGCAACTCGTCTGAACCACAAAGTTCCAGTGTACATATCTCCAGTCCCAGACCCAAATGCTTGGGACATAGATGCTCTGAACATAAACTGGTCAGGTCTCACTGCTTATGCTTACCCTCCGACGGCTCTCCTTCACAGGGTGATCCAAAAAATCAGGCAATGCAGTTGCATGATCATTATAATATTCCCAGGCTGGCCAGGGATGCCCTGGTTTTGGGACCTAGTGCAGCTCTCAAGAGATCCCGCTTCAACTACCATTGTTAAGAACTCTTCTCAAGCAGTCCTACAATTATGTGTTTCACAGCAATTGACAACATCTCAACCTCCACACCTGGTGTCTAGGAGTGGACAGCTCCAAGAACAAGGCTTCTCTGCGGAGGTGGCAGAGAGAATTACTGTCCCTCAGAGGTTATCAAAAAAGACCATCTACAAGTCAAAGTGGGCCCTATTTGAAAAATGGTGCAGAAACAATTTGGTGGATTTCTCCACTCCCTCTGTAAAGCAAGTCTCAGACTTCTTCAAGTACCTGTACCAAGACCTAAACAGGTGCCCTTTGATCATTGATGGTTATAGGACGGGCATTGTTGACACCTTGGGCCCAATGGGGCTCCATATTTCAGACCTTACCCTTATCACAGCATCTGGTACAGTGGGTATGAAAGTCAAATCCTGCCATGACATGGCCGCAGGCTCCCCTCTTCTGTCTTGATGATGCCATGTTGTGTTGAAAACAATATGAGATGTAGCCAAAAAGAAATAACATTCAAATTTTCAAAATTCACAAAATTCTTCAACTTCTGAGAGTTTCTCAAAAATCTGTCTGCACAATACACATGCCAAATAAAAAAGATGCCGTGACCTCACTCTGTCTAGACAGGAAGGAAGTATCATGCGCCACAGGTAGTGAATACACAGTACAAAACTGTCGTTTGGCAGGCCGGTCTGTGCCAACTAGACTAGCAATTGACCACTGGGTAAGCATGTATTAATATGCAATAAAATTTCCATTTTTTACATTGAGGTGTAATCCACAAGAATCAACAAAATCTGCTGTTGATGTGTTACTGTTGTACTTTGGCATTTATATACACTACAATACTGTATATTCTTTACTACAGAATTCAATGTGCCATTTAACCTATTATGACTGCACAAGTACAGCCCAAACTCTGGTGAATGACATTACTGCAACTGAAAGACAAGAGTTTCGGGGGGTGACCATTCAAAGACATAAGTCTTTACAGTAAGTGTTTACATATAGATAACTATAACCTTAGCTACAATTTTCAATTCAAATAAAACTTAGGGCAGGTCTGTTTCCAACCCCATAAATTTGGAGGAGGGCAGTTTTGTGGGAGATCAGATTTCTAGAAGGTCAATTTTATGTTCCCGTCGTTATACTGCCACTCGGATAGGATCCTGTGACAGAGTACTGCCATTTTAAGTAGTTACCTTACATAATTAGAGAAAGGAATGCACAATCTAAATAATCTGCTACTTTGTTAACAATACAAATTTCATGTAAACACATTACACCATTCAACAAAAGTACAGTGTGACAAACTAAACAACCTTTCTAAACTTTACATTAAAAAGGGCTTTGATTTATTTATAATCAGCATTTTTTGTTTTTAGAAAGTCTTTTTAGTTTAATAAAAATATATTTAAAGCTATCTTTCAAGCACGAATATGTGTGAGCCTCTCTGTTAATAATACAAGAATTAAATGCTAATAATTTCTGTCAACTTTATAAAATCCCAGAATTTTTATAAAAAGTTTTTAATGTCAATGTTATTTCAATTTATAGGAAATCTGAACTTCAATGTTTTGCCATAAGTATTTGGGCATTGTTTTGTTACTTAGCAGATTATCATTAATTAAATCATTTACCTTCCTCCTGCAAACATGCTTCCATTTGCTGAACCAAATGTTGACATGGCCACAAAGATTGGAATCAGAAAAGCTACATCAGGAATGACTCGCTGTGCCCAAGTCTGAGAAAGCAAACCAATATGTCTGACTATTGTTTTATTTGTATAAAACACCTGTCGCACTTCCCCGTGTGCCACTCGAATAGAGCTCTATTTTGAAATGAAGGGTATATTCTTCCCTAAATGTACCACAAAGCCCTTAAATACTGTACATCTGGATATTTTTGACAGCTTGGGCTGGTTTAATGAAGCATCCTTTGGAAAGGACCTCCTTTAGTAAAGGAAGATCATTTTTATTCCTTTGGGAAGGCCACCTTAAAATTTAGTTTCACAAAGCCTCCTTTAACTCTCCTTGCCAAAGGTTTTCCTTGAAACTTAAGGAGGGAGCAAATGTTCTTTAGAGTTATTAAACATTTGTTGAAGGTCTCGAGGAAAGAGGCTTAAATTTAAGGTGACTTTTATTTTAAGGAGGCTTTGTGAAACTGGCCCTAGGTGCTATAGTTTGAAACTGAACAGCTACAGCTAGCAAGGTCAAAGGCGAAATCAAGCTTACAAGATGATGGTACACAGCTATACCCCTAAAATACCCCTACCACGTATCAAATACCTCTGCCTTTCCGTTTATGACATATAGTCCTGGACAATATTCAAAAGAAAAGGTCATATGACACATCAATATAAGGTCTTTAAAGGTCACCACTGCAAGGTTAAAACTCAAATGAAGGGCATTCCATGTTATTGTACATGTCACAGAATGGGAGTTCAGCACATCCTTAAGCGACAAAACTGTGGAGTTGGACATGCATTGTGAAACTTTAGTGCTGTGTTTTAAACTTCCAACTCTAGTGAAGCTCATGCTTCAAGAGATCACTTTTTTCATTTTTCTTTGTCATGAATTATGGTGTAGCATGATGAGTATCCATCTCATCACTAAAGGAAACCAGCAATGGGCTATCTAAGCCAGATATGGAATGTATCATAAATTCTAGTTCACTACACTTGTCTCTGGTGGCTTTATGACTTGTGCATGTAGGATGAAACACTTGTTGGCCTTGTTTACATTGTGCTGGCAAACCTTCAGTGAAATGTGCTATATTGAGTGAACATACTTTTGTACTTTTTTAAATGATTGAAACACTTACAACAGCCACAGCAGGGGACTCCAGCACATCATCTGGTGAGAGTACTGTGAAGTAGGAGATGTTAGTGAGCAGGTACACTATGGTCACCAGGGGAATGCCTATAAAGATAGCACGTGGCAAATCTCTGATAGGATGCTTCATCTCTTCAGTCACCTTGTTGAGGTTGCTCCTGAAGCAGAATCAGTTGGTAAATTTACAAATATTACTTATCTATACTGTATGTAGAGAAATTAAACAAAACACTGAACAAGAAAATTCAAAATCCAAAAATAGCAACAGAGATGCCCGTATCCCACAGCCTGGGGAAATTGTTTTCAACACCATGAGATATAGATGTAGTGAAACAGTACACAGATTGGGATACTTTCAGAGAGGTGCCAGTGTCCAAATAATGTTCAAGTGGAGAAAATAACACCTAAGAGAAAGAAACTGCATGTAAAGATTAAGTATTAAAACAAGACAATTCAATAAACTAAAAATTATGAAGCCGTAAAATTTATTAACTGGAGAACAGCTGTCAATGGAAATATCACAATTATTTAAAAGTACATATAATAATCAGTTGCAGCAATCCATATCCTTACAGTTGCCGAGATATGCCCGGACAAAATATTATAGGTCAAATCAAGGCAGGGTTTGAAATTAGTGCTGATCCGCCAGTCCGCAACCAACAGAAATGCTTTCAGCTTGAAAAGATTAAGACCCTGCCAGTCTGTTTGTCCTAGAAGCTGTAAGATAGTTATGCATGCACATCTTGCACAGTTGAATTATGACTTGCATGTTTTCGATATTGACCAACCATACCAAAGTGACCTCATACATTTGTGTGAATATTTAAGACTTCTCACATTTTTATGTTTGTTTTGTATGGTCGAATTATGGCTTGAATGTTTTGAATATTACCCATACATACAGATGTGGCAATACATGCTTATGTGTGGTGTTGGGGCAAAACCTGTGGCTCATTTGATGGGAAGTTGCAAAAGTAAAACCCTTAATGAATTCTAATATGACTTTCACAGTGCTTAATCTATATCAAAAGATACCCAAAGGTGCAACAACCAAGATTCGAGTAAAACAATATAAGAGAGATATAAGAGAGATAAAATAGCTTCAGACATTCCTGTAGAGAGATAAAATAGCATCAGATATGCAAGATCAAAGGTCAAATCCACATTACCCCCGACCAATGTCCCTACCAAATATCAACTTCCTACACCTTCTGGTTTCCCAGATATAGCCTGGACAAGGCATTATAGGTCAAGGTTTCTACAGCAATGTCAAAGGCCAAATCAAGATCACCCCATAATTTTTACATCTACACACCCTAGCCAATGTCCCTACCCAGTATCCACTTCCTACACCTTACGGTTTCCGAGATATAGCCCAGACAATATTTTATAGGTCAAGGTCACTACGGCAAAGTCAAAGGTCAAATCAAGGTCACACCATAACGTTGCACACCCACACCCCCTAACCAATGTCCCTCCCTACCAAGTATCAACTTCCTACACCTTACAGTTTCTGAGATACAGGCCGGACAAACTTTTCCCTCCGGCCCGACCGTCTTCCCACCCGCCCATCCTGACACCATGGGTGAAAACAATACCTCGACAGCCTTTAACGGCTGTGGGGTAAAAAAGGAATTGTAGAAATGATAAATGTTTTTAAACAAGCACTAATAAAATTTGAAAGGAGCTCATTTAATTATTAGTATATGTGCAAAAGTTAAAAGTATGAAAATTGTACTTGTATATTTTAAATGAAATGACTATTTTAATTTACTAAGGGATAGGGGGCACCTGGGTAGGGGGTGCCAAAAGAGGGCATAGCTTCATACAAACATGTTAATGCCTGCAGGGTGGAGTGTAGGGAATGCCCAAATATAATATAATTTTTGGCTTCTGCGCTTGGAGGTGGTATTTGTACTTTTTGGATCCCCCATCCAATGAAAAATGCAAAACATCCATATTTTTAACAGAATGGTCTTTCTGTGTTGTCACTACACACAAGTCTATTTTAACTTATTTTAATTTACTGTATATTTTTGAAATGTACAAGTGACTTGTAGTTAGCACATGCCAGATTTGTAATATTCTTTAGCTCCTCAAAATCTGGCTGTAGTGTTGTTACCAAAACAGGCATAATCAAAGGTAGCTGAAAATATGTTCAGTGCATACAATTCATTAGATTTAAAGCTGAAAATGTAAAATTATATCATCTATAAAAGTGGTCAGAAGAAAAGTTTTTGTGGTGGTCAAAAATTCGGCAAGCACCATAGCTGTACTGAAGGTATTCCTCTGTTAGAACAGAGCCTAGGCCTAACAGTACATATCACAGGCACACCTCTTATGATACTGTTGAGAACATAAACTTAGAAAGGTTACTGATTACTGTAAAGCAATGGAAGATCACTCAAAAACAATTCATAATATTTGAAACTTACTCATTTACTTGAATGTGAATTAATTCCACCATTTTGAATATTATTGATCTATGTCCCCTGTAAAACTTGTTTTAATAGTTTCTATATACTTTCTGTCAAAATTCAAAACCTTTAAACTAACTATCAAATAACACGTAAATTCATTGTAAAAAATAGCTAAGCAACATTTATATATGACATTTTAACACAAGAGACAAGTCAGCATAAATCAGTCAACGTGTGTGTACTGTCTTCAAAAGTGCGACAAAAATTAAACAAACAAACAAACAATGATCAAACAAATTGGTAGGATTGGTTATGTGATGTATTCAAACTTCACATGGGTTGTTTGTATCATATAGTCAACTTGTAATGCCAAGACATGAAACCCACCACATCACAGCTGGAATGTGAGCATTAGATAACTTGAGAAAAAAAATGAGAAAAATAGCATCAGAGATGCCCGTACCCACAATCTTGGGAAATAGTTTTCAACACCATGAGATATAGAAGTAGTGAAACAGTACAAAGATCGGGATACTTTCAGAGCAGTGTCAGTTATATTAAGGTCAAAATGATGTTTAAGTAGAGAAAATAACATCTAAGAGAAAGAAAATGTATGTAAAGATAAAGTATTAAAACAAGACAATTCAATAGCAAGATGACAGCATTAATCAGTAAACAAAAAATTATGATGCACACCTACAACCCCTAAGCAATGCGACCTACCAACTATCAACTTCCTACACTTTACAGTTTCAGAGATATTGCCTGGACAAAATTTTATAGGTCAAGATCACTACGGCAAGGTCAAAGGTCAAATCAAGGTCACACCATGACGTTGCACACCTACACCCCCGAACCCATGTCCCTACCTAGTATCAACTTCCTACACCTTACGGTTTACGAGATATAGCCTGGACAAGATTTTATAGGCCAAGGTCACTATGGCAAGGTCAAAGGTCAAATCAAGGTTATATCATGACGCTACACACCTACAACCCCCAACCAATGTCCCTACCAAGTATCAAATTCCTACACCTTACGGTTTACGAGATATAGCCCGGACAAGATTTTATAGGTCAAGGTCACTACGGCAAGGTCAAAGGTCACACCATGATGATGCACACCTATACCCCCTAACCAATGTCCCTACCAAGTATCAACTTCATACACCTTACAGTTTCCGAGAAGTAATAATGATGTTTCAACTCACCAACCATCATAGGCCCACATACTGCTATAGAAACCAATTGCAATCTCTCCTACATTTGAGTTGGTGCCTTCAAACCCATTCTCCAGATACTGTGTATAGCCTAGAGAAAGGTAACAAGAGTTTAAATATATTCCATGGTTCGGTTATCTTAATGTATATGTTAAGTAGGTTTGTGGCTTAATAGCATACTTTGTTCACAGAAGCTTGTCTGCAAAATAACACAATGACACCATTATATCAAACATACACTCCAGCTAATGCAACATTAACAAAAAATAAACAGGAGACAGGGCAATCATACTGCTTACATTTTATAAACAGTATTTTAAACAAATGTAGATTTTTAAAAATTCTATTGGTGTCTGAACTGATTTGACTAAAAAAAGAGTTTACATAGTATGCAGTTATTATGTTATTAACACTTTTCATACACCCTGCAGTCTGATGTCATTTGAGGTACAGACCATTATAATACTGTGCTCTTTGACAAACTACAATAAATATCACACTTGCCGTGCACAGTGTATACTTAAAGCGTATTGACTATCTGCAAATATATATATATTTGGGGGGTCTCACCCTGTCCTAACTTGACAAAGCCACCAATGATGATGATGACCAGGGCCAGTAGCTTTGCTCCAGTGAAAAAGATCATTACTTTACTGCTGGCTGTGGCACTGTAACAGTTGAGGAAAACCAACAACACTGCAAAAAATAAACAAATCAAAGATGTGTAAAAGTATACTAAAGGTCAATCAAATGTATGCATAAAGGTATTGTTCTATGTACCATAGGATTTACTAGTACAGAGGTAAAGCACAATAAAATATTACATTACAGTTTTATTTCTTTTATGATTTAAGTTTGCTGTTTCTTTCAAGGCATTGCATAGTTCTTACAACAATTGATAGATATATGCAGATGTTTTTAGATCCAAAAAAGCCAGCCTCGGCAGGCAAGAACCACAGTCCACAGATACAACCAAATAGACAACAATATTGAGATTTTGGAAAATCTTAGGACCAACTTCAGTTGTAAGAAGTATACAGAATCCACAAAATGTTGTCAGATGTAAAATTCACAGGCGATGATTTCTTGCAAGTTGTTTTCATATTTTGAAGCCCTAGAACCAATTATACGGGAGATATAAGACCCTTTTAGAATGATGACCCTACATGACCTTGAAGCAGGGGTCAAAGATTAAATTTGACAATGCAAAAGATTTGCAGGCCATGATTTCCAAGAAGTTGTTTTTTATTCCAAACCGCTAGGACCAATGAGAGGGAAGATATTAGGGCCGTCCATTTGACATTAAATATATGATATGGCCTCAAGATTGTTTTCAAAGCAAGGCCAAAATTATTCTCAGGCAAGCTTTCCTAGTCATTTACATTTTGTGCAAATCCGACATAGCTAGCTGCAATACTTTAGAACATATCAATGATTTTCGACCAATCAGCTATGATGTTTTTTAAAATGGGTACAAAATTTTTTACAGACATGTTTTCACAGATAAAAACATTCTTTGCAAATTTAGTGAAGATATCTTCATAACTGAATGAGATATAAAGCTTGATTTAAAAATGTGACAAATGCACACATGCATGCACACGCATACTTGTTAAAGGTGCGAACTGAGGACTCCTTTTTTTACTATAAAAGTGAGGACACCTTATTTTAAGGATTTTGGGATTCATTTTGGTAAAATAACAATAGTAATTTTTTTTTAAATAATAATTTTACGTAAAGGTTAAATTTACTTTTATTTTTAAAGTGTGAATTTTTAAACAATAACTGGGGACTCAGGGTTCAGTGAGTACATGTCTCAAATTGTGGACTTAACAGCGTGTGTTTGTGTGTCCCCAGTTTAATATGTCAAATATCACCCAAAGTGTAAACAAACATTCTTTATTTATTCAAGTTTGTACCACAGCGCAGGTACCTGGATCAATGCAAAATAAATGTGATATGTGCACTATAAATATCTCATTTTAAATTTACTTTGCAAGTTGTGCAAAACCCCATTTCAGATAAAATATATTTAAAATGAAATATTGTGTCAGCAGTGGTACAAGTGCCTAATGTATCTGAGCCTTTAAGAAAAAATAAAAGCTACCACAACAGATTTAGCCAATGAATGTTATGTTTTATGTACATTTATGCTATGTTTTGTTTATCCTTCATGGTATGTGTAATATCATAAACAAATGAGAAAACATATGCATTATGCATTACATATAACTGAATGTGTCAAACCTTTCGTCACTCTGGACATGACACATCATATATAGCCAAAGGTCAAAGGTGGGGTTACGCCATTCAACAGCCAGGGTCATATTGGGACAGGTTCACACAGATATACATGGTACTCCATATACAATTGAGTACACACAGATATACATGGTAAATCACATATAACTGAGGACACACACGTATACATGGTGCATCATATATAACTGAGTAAACACAGATCTACATGGTACATCATATATAACCGAGTACACACAGATATACATGGTACATCATATATAACAGAGTACACACAGATATACATGGTACATCATATATAACAGAGTACACACAGATATACATGGTACATCATATATAACAGAGTACACACAGATATACATGGTACATCATATATAACCGAGTACACACAGATATACATGGTACATCATATATAAGTGAGTACACACAGATATACATGGTACATCATATATAACTGAGTACACACAGATATACATGGTACATTATGTACAACCAAGGACACACAGATATACATGGTACATCATATATAACAGAGTACACACAGATATACATGGTACATTATGTATAACTGTGTACACACAGATATACATGGTACATCATATATAACAGGGTACACACAGATATACATGGTGCATCATATATAACCGAGTACACACAGATATACATGGTGCATCATATATAACCAAGGACACACAGATATACATGGTGCATCATGCACACAAGGAAGGCATTTCATAATCTCCCAACTCCGGACTTGGCCAGAGGGGGATAAAAATCCAACAGTAGTAACATCGGCTTAATAGCGCCCCTTTTTCAATTAAGAAATTTAAGATTGAAAAGTATCTTAAGCATTACCATGGCAACAGGTGTTGCCAGATACCCTCCAAAACATACTCAGCTCTAGATCCTGTTTTAGTTATCCTGAACATTTGGTGAAAATCCACACATTGGTTTAGGCAATACCCACAAATGCTAAAACACAAAAATATTCAAAGTGTTGCCATGGCAACAGTTGTTGTCGGATACCTCTCAAAACCTAACCAGCTCTAGATCGTCTTGGGGTAAACATATGCTGAAAATTTGGTGAAAATCAGTGCATGGGTTGAGACAGTGAAACACCCATAAACCTTAAGACCCAAAAATCTTAAAAGTTTTGCCAAGGCACAACTTGTTGCTGGATACCCCCCAAAACCTAATCAGCTCTAGATTCTCTTGGGGTTAACATATCCTGAAAATATGGTAAAAATCCATTCATGGGTTTAGGCTGTGAAACACCCACAAACTTTAAGGCCCAAAAAATCTTAAAAGTGTTGCCATGGCAACAGTTGTTGCCGGATACCCCCCAAAACCTAATCAGCTCTAGATCCTCTTGGAGTAAATATACCCTCAAAATTTGTTGAAAATAGGTACATGGGTTTAGACTGTTGAACACCCACAAACTTTAAGACCCCAATATCTTAAAAGTGTTGCCATGGCAACAGTTGTTGCCAGATACCCTCCAAAACCTAATCAGCTCTAGATCCTCTTGGGGTAAGGTTTAGAATGTGGAGTACTCACAACCTTTATGCCCACCGGCCGGACGGTGCAGGGGAAGACTATAACCCCAGCCTTTATGGGCTATGGTTAAAAACAGGTCATACATTGTAGAAGATGTGACATAGTCTTACTATCAAGACCATTTTCCAAAGAGTTCTTCAACGGTCTTGTGGGTTAGCAATTAAACATCATTTCCTTGTGGTTAGACTCATCAAACTAACAGGCATACAAAACTTATCTGAATTCATTACTTACACAGAACTGCCATGGCCAGTAACATGACCTCTGTCCTGGGAGGAGGTCCACAGTCATCATTAAACAGAGGCACCAGTACATACTCTGTACAGGTCAGGCATATGATAGCAGCTGAAGATGGTCGTAGTAGCACTGTAGTAATGTATGAATAGAGGAAGGCAAACACAGGATGGGTGGACTCCAACAAATAGATGTACTCTCCCCCTGACTTGGGGATCATGGTACCGAGCTCCGCAAAGGACAGAGCCCCTAAAACAGATCAAAATACAAGGTCAAGTCATTTACCAAAACAAACCTCTCTTAATGTGGGCATAGTGAAATCCAGTTCAGCAAATCTGAAAAAACCAAACAAAATATTTTTAGGATGTCAGTTATGGGGGTGTTCCACTGGAGCTGACTTGTCGGTAACAAGTTATTTTTTGAGGGTCGGGAGCAATCTTTACAGAGTCGGTTAGGATCAGTTGTAGTTTCCCGACTTGTTGCGGTGGATTGGCAAAATGTCAAACATGTTTGATATTTCACCGACCCTCCATGATTCTGTATCTAGACCTTGGCTCTGCGCACCTGGAAACTGCCCTGTCATGGATATCTACAGCTTGTTGGTTACACTTCCTGTCTTGTCCTATACTCTAACGGTCTTGTCTTGAAAAACTTGCTCTTCTGTCATGGTTAAGTAACAGGACTCCCAACAGGCCATACACACCAACCGACCGTACTTGAATGGAAACAGGCCTGTTGTAAACATAACCAACATGACCTGGACACTTCCTATCAAGATGGATAAAATTCTAAATTGATAAACTTGATTATTTTAGTTGCTAAACAATTTGTTTTCCATTGTGCAGCAAACTATGAAAAAAGTAAACATACATGTTTTCAAAAAAAATTAAAGTGGCCTTCAACAATTAACACTAAGTAGAATACAGAGTAAACATGATATTCTTAACAATGATTGGCTATCATTGGAATCACTGGTTCCAAATATCTTAATTAAAATATTAATTTCTGAAGGGTATGTCTCTGTTTTTGTTTGTGTGGTTTTATATATACTGCCATGTGTATAATGGATAAAAGTAATGAAATGTGAATGTTGTGGAGAGAAAAAAAAATAAATAAAAAGGTGAGAAATCTCCCAGTCTTCAACTGTAGAGTTGGTAACATCTTAGTAGGACAAGCCGGGGACACATACAGACAAGCCGTAAACAGAAACTGACAAGGTGGTTACAACAACAGACAAGCTGGGAACTGTGTAGGACAAGCTGGCTTTATTTTTCTGACCAACGGCTTGTCTGTTATGCAATATCTGTCTATATAAGGTGAGCCGGTTTGCACAATGCATCATTTGGAATCTGGCATCTGATGCTTTACATCTGGCAGCATTTCAAGATATGAGTTTGTTTTTTCATCAAATTATTTAGGGCTTAGTGTTGAGTTAAAAGTTGGGCTGACTTTTAATTTAGGATTTTCTTTTTAAAACACTGCTTTTACAAAGAAAAATGGGTCCAAAGAAGGGCACAAGAGTGAGGAAGATAGAAGTTTCCACAGACAGTGTTCCTGAATTTGAGCTGGGGGACACAGCGGCAGACTTACAATAGAGGAGGGAGGAGAGGGAGCCAAGACAGATGGAGGAAGAGGCACAGAAAAAGAGGGAAGAGGCCAGGGGGGAGGTAACTACACAGGAGGGAGTGTCAAAAAAGAATGCAAGGACAGACAAAACGGACACAGAAATGGATATATGCACAGAGGCTGGAGGAGAGGTGGGCACATCTCAGTCGCAGTCAAAGCATAAGAAGGGGCACATGACCCACATCTACCTGATGGAATTGGATGAGGAGGGAATTTTGGACTTTGAGAAGGACCACGTGGAGTTGTACAACCAGACTAATGAACATTTTAAAGACAAAGCAAGAAAAGAGTGTCTCTGGGAATGGTTTGCTAACAGTCCCAATCTGTCTGTCAAGGTGTGCAAGATCTGGTTTGAGTTGCAAAGGATATGTTGCAGCAAGTTCAAGCAATCCAAGTCTGGACAGGCCCCAAACGAGATGACAGAAAGGCAGAACTGGATACAGGATAAATTTCACTTCCTGAAGTCACACATCAGATGTAAGGGGCTCAGGCTTCAAGTCCCAGGCTCAAGGAGCCAGTGCTTCAGCACACAACATCTTCAGATCTTCAATCAACATGGACAGTATGGAGATCAGCATGCGACCAGACACCACAATAAAGCCTTCAGATACAAGCCCCGGTGCAGTTTCAGCACATTCTTTGGGCAACTAACAGGTCATAGACTAGATCACACAGGTGAGCACTGTGCTGCCAACATTCATTGGGCAAAAACAGGAGACAACAGGAAGAGCCTTTTGTCACTACCTGGCTTCGGAGGTGGAGGCCTTAAAAGATAAAGACTTTCAGACATTCAGAAACGAGGGTGTGAAACTTCTTAGCAGCATCCAAAGCAGGGCAGAGGAAAGAGGCCATCAGCCCCAGCAATCACAGCAACAGATACTTTCACGAAGCTCAAGTGTAACTTCAACATTTGTGTCACAGCAATTCAACAGTCACAGCAACCAGCACCAGACTCAGATGCCAGCAAGCCAGCTCATCCAATCCATTCAGCAGATACAAGTGGCAATGAAAAGACAGCAGGAGCAAACCAGAGGCAGCCAAGTTCCTTTCTAGTAGTTGACAACCAACAGGCTGGACCTTCATGACCTCTCACCTTCACATTGACCCAGACAAAGCACTTCAACCAACCTCTGCTACAGGCAAAGAAAGTCAACCCAACATATGAGGACTCTCAAGCTTCATTTAAAAATATTCAATCTGTGATTAGCTACCAACAGATTGACACACTGCAGCCATTTTCACCACTTGACATGCAACCACCAGCTGCCTCTCCTCCAACCACCACCTTGCAGCAAGAATATCGGCAGAAACCAGCGCAGCCTCAGCCTCCTCTGCAGTCAGACAACACCAAACAGCAGCAGCAGTAGAAACACTGCACTTGCCACCAATCGGTCCTTTTCAGGACCACTGTTGTAAAACATTTAAAAGTCCTTTTCAAGACCACCCGAATCTTCCAAAAACAAAATCCCCACTTTGGCCCCTAAACATGCAAAAAAGAATGAATGAATGTGTGAATAAAGAAAAATACTTTAAAGTTGTCAAAAACTGAACTTAAAAACGCTAAACATAGAAAAAACAAATAAAAATTTGTATTAATCTAATCTAATCTAATGTGGACTTTTATAGCGCTTAATCTCCATCTCAGATGGACTCTAAGGCGCAACAGAACATAAAGCAAGGGCAATTAACATTAATCCGGGGATATAGCAAGGTCGTACCAAGGAGACACAGGGTGACAAAGGAGGCTATGGCGGATAGGCTTTTGCATACAGATAAGTCTTAAGCTTCTTTCTGAAGGAGGCAACTGATGTTGCACTGTGCACATCCTGAGGGAGTTCATTCCAGATTCTAGGAGCATCAAAGGCAAAGCTGTGATCAAAATGTTTGACAGACTTAAAGACTGATGGGCAGAAAGGAGGAACAGTAAGATATTCACAATCTGGGTGACTACGCCTGGTCCTATACGAACTACTACTGGGAGACAAGTAAGGTTGAAAGTAGGAAGGGGAGCCACTATGTAGAAATTTATATACTAGAGTTGCAGTTTTGAACATACATCTATACTTCACGGGCAGCCAGTGGAGTTGTTTCAGAATGGGCGTAACATGAGCATACCTTCTATGGTTTGTAACAATACGAGCAAGGGTATTCTGAATACTTTGCAATTTGTGAAGATTGAAACATGACAAACTCCTAAAAAGAGAGTTACAGTAGTCCAGGCGGCTACTAACCAAGGCATTTGCAGCTAGGACTGCCACTTCCGTAGTGAGATACTGTCTGATTCTACGAAGGTCACGCATCTGGAGAAAACACGCTTTGCAAGTCCTCTTGACATATTCAGAGAATGAAAATTCTGTATCGAACCACACACCTAGATTTCTAATAGAATCAACCAGATGAATAAGGCCGCCAAAGATACTAACAGGAAAGTAGGAGGAAAGCTTCTGACACTGAGACTTAGAGCCAAAGACAATGAACTCCGTTTTCTCTGCATTAAGCTTCAGTTTACTGAGAGACATCCATCGTTTCACATCAAGAAGGCAGGCATTAAGCCTGGCGAGAGCCGCCAAGGCATTTTTATGAGAGAGATGGATGTAAAGCTGTGTGTCATCTGCATAGAAGTGAAATTTGATATGTGGATGAAGGTGGATGATTTTACTAAGTGGTGTAGTATAAAGTGAAAACAGCAATGGACCGAGAACTGAACCTTGGGGAACGCCGTAGATGAGCTTGCTTAATTCAGATAGAGTAGAGCCAATCTTAACGAATTGGCAACGATCACCCAAGTAGGAAGCAAACCACTTAAGTACATTTCCACCAAGACCGAACCAGGATTTAAGGTAACTGAGAAGAATGGTGTGATCTATGGTATCGAACGTGGCTGATAAATCCAGAAGGATAGAGCTGTAGGTTCGCCACGTGCAAGAGAGAGATGTACCTCGTTCTTTATAGACAATAGAGCTGTTTCAGTAGAATGTCCTGGCTTATAGGCTGACTGATGTGGATTATCCAGTTTGTTGATATTGATGTGTGACGTAAGTTGCTTAGCAACAACTCGCTCAACCAACTTTGAGAGGAAACAAAGACCAGACACTGGGCGGTAATTCTTAAGGTCATTTTTGGGCAGAGATGCCTTTTTAATGAGGGGGGTGACAACAGCCCTTTTGAAAGCACTTGGAAAAGAGCCATCACTAAGAGAGTAATTAACCAACTTGGTGATAGATGGAAGGAGTATATCAAGACAGTCCCTGAGGAGGAATGTTGGTATGGGATCCAGTAGGCAAGATTTAGTAGGAGACTCATTGATGCACTTTCTGACCTCGTCTTCAGTCACAGGCTTAAAGGTATTGAAGGCGGGGGGCACATAATCAGGTGTATCATTGAATGAACCAGAAGCGGAGAATGTGTCCCTGATTTTACTTATTTTATTTGTAAAGAAAGAAGCAAATGTGTCTGCAAGGTTTTTTTCCGAGCTATGAGCTGGCAGAACCGTCTCAGAGGTGTGATGCAATACCTTCCTTAATGACTGCCATAGCTTCTTAGGGTCTTCACTATTTGCAGTTATAAGATTGGCATAATAGGAACCCTTGTCTTTGTTGGCCAGTCGATTGCACCATGCAATTTGCTTGCGGAGCCTCGACCTGTTCGACAATGTCTTATGTTTTCTCCACATCCGCTCAAATTGCCGCCTTAGGGAGTGAGCCATACGATATGACTCAGACAACCACTCATCTGACTGCCGTTTTGCCATGGGTGAGATGATAGGAGTGTGCTTGTCAAGTACCTGGGTAACGTCAGCCCGGTACTGATCATACAATTCTGTCGCGGTTCCTGCAGGAGAGAGTACAAATGGAATATTTCTAAGGTCTTTGCGGAACTGGTTGATATCAATCCTATGATACCTTCGATAAGAGACCATTTTTTCAATGCAGATTGCTGGGTGGGAGAAATCAAGTTGGCATCGTATTGCAGCATGGTCAGAGATAAAGTCCCCAACATTGACATTACAGACAAAATCTGAGTCACCAGGAGATATCCAAACGTCCAAAGTGTGACCCAGTATGTGAGTCGGACTATTGACACGCAAGCTATGTAAAAATGCCCCCATTAATGCCCCAATTAATAACTTATAAAAAACAACAAAAATTGCATTAAAAACTCAGGAAAAAAGTTTTAGGATTAAAAACTTGGGGAAAAAAAGTTTGGCCAAAAAAAATGGGTCGAAGACAATGAAACTTTGGCCCACTCCAAAATTAAAAAATTAGCAAAAAAAAAAACCCCCAAAAATTTGACGTTAAAGAAGGTTTGACATTTGTGGGAAGTATTGGATTGACCATTGGATCTGACCTTTTGACTTTTGACCCTTGAGAAACTTTGGACCTTCCCCAAAGATTTTGATGACTTGGAACTTTAAAACATCTTGTAAATTTGCAAGAAAATAATTTTGAAAAAAAAATCTTTATTTAAAGGTTTGTAAATTTGGACTTTTAATGGGGGCATTTTTACATAGCTTGCGTTGACATTTTTCAACAGGGGACTAGTGATTTGGTTTCAAATATTTTTGAAACTTGTTGGAAATGGATTAGATTTTGTTTGTAAATCTTTTGGACATTTGAGTGACACCAGCTTTAATAAAATTTCTTGGAATAATTGGTTAGTCCTGAAAATGATTGATGGATGTCAGCTTCTTCTGCCCTCAGGGTTGTTGGTTAACACATCTTAAATCCTGTCCTCCTGCCCAGTCAATGCCCCCACAAGACTGAATTAGTCTTTCAGTAGTTCTCACTGATGTTTGGCCTCCCTCGAAGGGTTCCTGTACTTCTCATTAGGCACATACACCATTTTGTAGGGCCACTTCATCATATGCTCGGGTTGGTTCCTTGTCTGGCCCACCCTGATGTGTCCTCAACATGTTGTGCAACCCCACACATGTAAAAACAATGTCTCTGACAACCCTTATCAGAATCGGGCTAGAGTTATAGAGTCGGTTAAAGGTAGGTTCCCAGTGCAACATCCCCATTAACTAACCATATTCCTGGGGACTTGGGTATCATGGTATCCAGCGCAGAATCAGAAAAGGCACCAAACAAATGGAAACGATAGAAAATAAACGCTAGATTAATGAGCTGTTGCAACAGTAACACTGGAAAATATTTCTTAAATGCCAGCAAACTGGAAAGTCATCGCTATAGTATATCAAAGTACAGGCGATTGCAACAACTACAACCTACATTATAAAAATTACAATTGCAAACAGGGAGGTGATGTCTAAAGTTATACAACAGTCACTGCCTAAGTGATGGAAAATACAATAACATATCAATAAAACATTACTAAAGCAATATCACAGACATCACCCCAATGATAGAAAATATAATACTACATTGGTAGTTACTGAAGTAATACTACAGACATTTGCTAAATTTCTAGAAGATTCAAGAGACCATCAATAAAGCATTACCACATTAATACTGCATACATCACGTCAAAGATAGAATACAATGACATATTTGTTAAGTATTATTAAAGGAGTGCCACAAGACATCACCAAATTATAGGGTATACAATAACACAGAGTTTATACAGAATAGATTTTTCTTATTCAAGTGCTGTGACACATAATTCACTGAATATTTACCAAAAAAATGGCACCTGGACTGGCTGGACATATATTATATGGAGGATTGACCTCCCCTGGTATGCCTGCAGCCACTGGATGAGACATAAAAGCCCCAAATTGATGATTGACCTTGACTCATTTTGCCCGACAATCATTTTCTTCAAATACTTTATTCGAAATGAAATGGTGCTCTTTTCTTGTTTTTATGTCATTCTAAAATTTGGGTACTTTCTTAAATAAGTGTAAGAATAAAAATATTTGTGGATATGAACCAAGAATATACTAAACGCAAGTCAGGAGATATCAGTTGCTTAGGCTTGGTACTTGTATTAAATCTGAGTCAACCTGGAAAGGTTTTGCCAAAGAGTATGAACAGGTACCAAGATTAGTTAGGCAGAATAACCTGCTGCAGACTTGTATCCTGTTTAGCAGAGTAGAAATATTTTGAGTCATTCTATGCTACATTAATGACAAATGAGCACCATAGAAATGGGTAGCTGGGCCTGAAAAAAATACTTTACTTTTACCTACCAACTGTGCTTAATTAGCTACTACCTGTTTTTGTTAAACAAAAGTAGTTCATCAAAGGCATTTACCAAACATAGATACAACTCCTCCCATCAACCAGATAACCAGACTCATGCCTGTTGAACCCCCACCTTCCAGCACTCCCTTGGGGGAAACAAAGATTCCCGACCCTGAAAACATGATAATAGTTATGTTACAGTAGCTTATTATACCACATTGTTACATTGATTAATTTAATTGGCTAAACTCTGATCACACGGCACTTTATAAATATTCCTATAGCATAACCAAAACAGGTTAGATGATTGTATGACCTTTTATGGACCTTTGGCCCCTAGACTCAAAAGAAGATCCATCTTGTTGATGTTCTCACTTCAAAAATGTATATAACATTTTAGATATATATATGATATATGCAACATATATGATCTTAATAGTTAAATGGATACAATTTGCAGAAATAATAATATTTTACATAACTCTCATGCATAGTTGACAGATGTTGGAGCCTGACTTAGGAGTCAGCCCATCTGAAGATGGGCTATAGCCTAACTTAGGATCATAATTTTTTCAGGAATGATTTTAATGCTAAAATTTATTATTTACCTGTTAGATAGATTGTACATAGCTCATTCTAAGATGAATTGACAGATATCAGCCCAACTTATGTCTTACACCATGGGTGGTTTTAACCATGAAATTGAGTTTAACTGCCATTTTTACTATTGACATTTCAATTAAACAGCCTGTGATTGGCAAATGTCCCACAAACAGAACTATGTTTATAACAAAATTCTACTACTCATTGATGTCTTCAAAATGATGCTCATGTTGTAAGTATTATGCATATATTTTAAAATGTAGAGATATTTTAATATTCAAAGTGAGAATAGGTATGATGAACTGCAATTTGAGTTGAGGGCAAATAACTGCTATACTGTCCTCTGCTTAGTTGGCGGCAGTGACAATAATGCAATAAGATTTTATCCAAACAAAGTTATGAGTTTGCCAAGAAGGTAGAAATTAATTTTGACAGTGTATGGTTTCCAGTTTGTATATATTCATTGTTATGTCATTGTTATCTCTCATGTCAGAGTAATAAAATGTATAATTGGGAGAAACAGCAGGGGCTGCCATAAAAACACTGTGCCTATCATAACTCTATTGATAAATTGATAAGCCACTGATTTTATTTACAATTCTCTTCATATTAACTTGTAAGTTGTCATCTGTTTGGTTGTGTATAATAATCCCATAGTACACACAACAAATAACAAAAACCTACCTATCATGACTCCAACAATAAAAGAGACTGCACCTGTTAGACCAACAGTTTTCTTCATGCCAACTCTCGAGCTGTCATCTGATTGGTTGCTTTTCAAACTTATCTTATCGCTCGTGTTGGAGCGCTGGCGAGCTTCTGCATCTCCAAACATGGTCTTTGGTATTCTAGAAAATTAAAAATATATTAAAAAAATAATGGAGAATAATATAGTGAAAAGGAAATTGAATTGGGAAATAATTAACTTGTGTTAAAATGCTTGTTTACATAGAGCGTTGAGAGGTGGCAGCCATCCGGTGTTAGCACTGCCAGTACATGTGTGGTATCCAAGCCAGCAACGGTGGAGAGAGAAGTGCTTGATCAGTTCTCCCAGATTAACGCCATATTGACCTCTTTTGGGGTACAAGACAGGAGAGCACCAGGCTAGCACTCTGTAATTGCTTGGCCTCAGAGGTGGCGAAGTTAAAAGAAAGAGACTTTCAGATTGTTAGAAGTGAAAATATAAAACTACTCAGTGGTATCCAGACCAAGACAAAGGAGAAGGCCCGTCAGCCACAGCCACAGCCAAGTTCATTTTCAAGGACAGTTTTCAGTTTTCAACATATGTGCCACAGACTCCTTTTACTCAGCAACAACCACAGCAACAGACTGCCTCTTCCAAAGAGTACATACTCACATTTCCAGAGACACAGCTGCTTCAACCACCACAATAAATCCAGGTTCTCCAACCAGCACAATCCCAGGTGTCATGAGTATCACAGCAGCGAAGGGGTTGGTCAGGGGCACAGCACACGTTGCACATGTTGCAGTGGATGACCACATGCCTGGAATATCACAACAAGTGCATTTGGCTATCATCCCAATCAAGAGCTTCAACCACCATCTGTTGCCTCAGCCATGGGAGATGACACAGTATACAATATCTCAGGCCTGTCAAGCCTTTTGAGAACATCCATTGAGCCAGTACTGTGGGGATATCTGACTAGACAAAGATTAAGGTGAAATTTAAGGCTATGTTTACACGAGGAAGCACTTAAGTTTCTCTTGGGGGTGGGGTTAAAGGACTAGGTTTCTCTTTTTGAAACACTAGGGATGGGTGTTACCGTGTTAGGAAGTTTTTCTTTGATAATTTGTTGGTTCAAATATTTTTTAAACTATTTCAAATATTGGGGTTTTCTGTGAGTGTGAATACAATAATTTTTTTTTTGTGAGGAGTGCTGTTACTTTGGGACTTTTGGGAAATTTGTTGAACATTTGCTGAAACATTATTTCTGGGAACAATAGAGTAGTCCTTAAAAGGACTGATAGATGCCAGCTCATTCTGTCCTCAGGTGAGGTCTTTCTCATGTTAATAATCAGATCATTGATCATTTCCTCCTGCCCACACAATGCACCGTCATAGTTAAAATAATCTTTAAGACGGCCCTTGTTGCTTGGCAACTCTTGAGGGATTCCTGCAGTTTTCATCTGCTCCATCTAATAACTGTTCATATGGCTGCCAGGTAAACCTGTGGGTTGGTTTGCTGGGCTCATCCTTGATGTGTTCTCAGGATATTGTGTAGCACAACACATGCTAATGATATCTCTCTAACAAACTTCAGTCTTTGCTCCATTGTGGTGAGAAGGACCCTGAATCTGCCTCCTGCCTTTGGAGATCCTATGATTTGCTATTCTATCTTCCCTACGCAGTTGTTTTCCACTGTATGGGTTCATTAGCCATGGTTTCAAGGCCAAAGCATCATCACCCAGTAAGATATAATTCAAACAAGACCCTCCCCCCCTGAGGTTCGGGTGGGGGAAGCCACAAGGTCTCTTTCTCTATCTTTTTCTTCAAGTCACAGTGATTGATAAATGGTGCTTTTGATTGAGATCCACTGATCCAAAGAGGAATCTGTAGTCAGCATCAACCACGACTAGTAGAACCAGTGAAAAAAGAGGTCTTTGTAATTGTAATAGTTGCTCTCAGACCTGAAAACATCAGGAACGAATTTACATATAGTAGTTCTCCTTCTCTCCAGTGACAGCCCAATGATTTGTAACTTTCTCTAGTAGCCAAGTGTCTGAGTGTTATGGTCAGCTTGAAGTCCATTTCTAAAACCTGCCTGAAATTAGTGGTTTCCCTCTTCAGACGCTGATCTATGTACTCCTGAACAAGGTCAAGGTCTGTTAGTCTAGAACACCACTTTGAATTAACGCAGCCTAGAGGTTGTTGCAATACAATGTGTCTTTCCTTTACCATATCCTTGGCAAAACCAAGATGTTTGGTGGATTTCTTATTGGTCTGGGCGGTTGTGGGGTCTGTGGTGGATGTGGTGGCTATAGCATGGGGGACATTCCATTTATTGTGAAACATTTTTCAATCTGTCTCAATTTTGCAGGAGTTTTAGGACATATTAAATACTCTTCCTGGAATTCATGAAGGATGGCCCTGAAAACATCAGGAACGAATTTACATATACTGGCTCCTCCTACCCTCCAGTGACAGCCCAATGATTTGTAACTTTCTCTAGTAGCCAAGTGTCTGAGTGTTATGATCAGCTTGAACTCCATTTCTAAAACCTGCCTGAAATTGGTGGCTTCCCTCTTCAGACACTGATCTATGCACTCCTGAACAAGGTCAAAAACTGCATAGGGTATTATCACATAGTTCTGGTAGTCTAGAAAATCACTTTGAATTAAATCAAGCCTAGAGGTTGTAATATAATCAATCTTTCCTTTGGCATATCCATGGAAAAACCCAGGGATTTGGTGGATTTATTTTCTTGGTCTGGGTGGTTCTGGGGTCTGTGGTGCACATATTGGCTGTGTGGCAGGTAGTGGTCCTGTATTCAAAGGTTCCAGATGTGTCCATCTTTGTCTGCACATCAGAGTTAAAATGAAAATATTCAATTCAATAAAACAAAAAGGCTCCAATCTTCTGTAGGAAGTAACTTGATATGTATAGCTGGTATGTTTGCAATTACAATGAAGATAAATGAGGAGTAACAGCAGCAACTAGGGGTATTTAGTGCTACTGCAAACTAGACTGGCAATCCGGATGTAAAAATTTATCAGCCTGTTGCTATGAGTCTGGACATTGCTCCAATCCAATTGAGATGTCACTACGGCTTATTGTGGCCAGCCACAACATGTCTGTTTGTCTCTTTAGCCTGTCCTTTTACATTTGACTGTGCTAGAAAACCAGTCCACCCTCAAGACATGCCAGTAGGCATATCCGGACAAGTCTGGATGTACTATGTCCTGTGGTGAAAGTGTAACTGGACTTTCATTTTTCCGTCCTACATTGGCTATGTCTCACATCCTGCCTTCCTGACGCTGAAGTAGGTCATAGTCAGTGACCATCGGCACAAGTGAAACACCTCCAGAATGTAGGATGTGCTCACCACAACATGGATGGCGTGTCCATCACATTGCCTTTTTTACAAATGTTTGAGAAACCTGCCGTTAGCTCTCACATGCTAAAGTAACATATACACTTGGGGGTGGTGAAGGGGGGCAGAAAGGCTATACAATGCAGTTTGTTTTTTAAACGTGCACTGCCATGATACATGGTCTCTTCTAAGAGCTGTGGGGACAATGCCGGGAATTACTAGTTGCTCTGGCTGCACAGAAGAGGCCTTAACAGATCTATGAAGATCCAGGGAAGAAGATCCATGAGATCTATGAAGATCCAGGGAAATTGTGACACAGTTTTCTACATTTTAGATTTGAACAGTATAACATAGCAGAGAAGAATTATGTTACAGATCTAATAGCAAGAAGGCTGATCATATGGTAAAAATATTTAACATGCTTACACATTTTAACGGTCCGTTCTAAATGATGTACAGCAGTGCACTTTACCAGAGTAGTGTGAACGAAGTACAAACCTCAGTGTCTTATTCAGTTAGCAAAGACTGGGTTGATCATAGAAAGAAAATATTTCATGTAAAAAATAACTAAAATCTTTTGATAGTATTTACAAGTTAGTTAAATAATATTATCAAAAATTTAAACTTTAAGGTACCCAGTTCATAGCTTGCCCAAATACATTCATGAAGCATTTTGTTCATTTAGGACCGTAATTACCAAAGGTTTAAGGCAAGTCTTAGGTTTAACTTTTGTCTACATATAGAACCAACATAAGACCAGAAAAATAGCTATAAATCTTTGGTGAATACAGCTCTTGAAGAGGTAATTAATTTACTAAGATATTCATTAATTTAATCAGCTTCAAACTTTTGATGTTATGAGCAATTTCACACGGACAAGTTAACACTCATTTCATAGATATTAAAAGTCAATTATCAAACCTGAATGTGTGCTTTCATGTGACAATATTCCACTATGGTATAGCCATCTGTCCAGTGAGATGTAACTTTTTGACAACAGTTAAAATACTGTTTTTCTTACTAACCGGGTCATCCTGTCAGATAAAATATGGATTTTTTCTCATGAACCCAACACTTCACCTGTATGGATTCATAATACAGTCTTTTTCTGGACTTTGTAAGCATAAGTTTTCTTTCACATATGTAGTTTTCAATAAAAAATTTTTTCTGACTTTATGTAAATTCATACCAATTTTAGAAACTGAAAAAGTAAAATATAAACACACAAACATTACTAAAGTAGTTAGCATACTGTGACTTCCTGGGAAGATATTTTGGGTGTGCAGCTTAATTTCAGCTAGACAGTTTTGTTAACGTTCGTCAATCTGTAAACAATTTTGTTTATCACTATGATAATTAATTACTTTTTTTATGTGCATCCATGCTGAGATACTTGACAAAATGATGGTGTATTTATCTGTTAACATTGCCCCTGTTTATAAGTGAGATACTCTATGATTTGCTGATAAAGTAATTCACATGTTTATATTGGTGGTGACCGGAAACAGTCTGCTGAATGATTCACACATGCTTCAATTAAAAAGTATGTTACAACATGACACTTGCAAACCATTTACCAGGGTAATAAAGTCTACCTTTGCATCTTTCTCTATTATTATTATTAATATCTATTAAACGTCTATAAAATAACTCAATAAATTATGTTTGATTGGAAACTATATTATTCTATATTTGACTATATTTTTCAAACATTAAGAAATTACTTCAAGAAATGAAGGTTACGCTGAAAATGTTTTTGAAACATGCACCATGAAATATTTGATAAACAGTATACATAAAATGTTTTTAAACAACATTTGTTCGCAATGTTTTGTAAATGTTTGCTCTCAAAATGTTTAATACAATCTGTTTTTCATAACCATAATTTTAAAACAGTTTTGAAACATTTTTTCTATCAAATGTTTTGAAAACATTCGGTCACAAGCATTTTTGTACCCATATTTTCTGAATGCTTCCCAAATCTTTGCCTTCAAACATTTGCAAACAAAGATGGTGGTGAGCAATAATAGGGGATTTTAGAGGTCAAAAAGTGCAGCATATGCAATGCTAAAAAGTAAGAATTGAATGGGGCAAAATTTTTAAACCACTATCTTACAATTTTAGACATTAAAAATAATATTTTCATTGGTAAGCAACCTAAGGACATATTGAACTTGATCTCTGACCCCAATTAAGGTTAATATTGCTAAGAAAAGCCAAAGTACTATTTTAAAACACTATTATGTTCATTTGTAACGTTTTATAACATTTGTTATTAAATGTTTAATAAACGGTATACATAAAACATTTTGAAAACATTCCATTATAAATGGGTTTTGTACCCATCATTTTTTCACTTGTGCCAAACGTTTCTTTGCAAAGCCTAAAAAAATGTTCACTGGGTTGTTTGAGGATGCCTAACCCATAGGTACACCACACCATATGTGAAAATATAACCCAGTACAATGAATAATTGTTTGAGTTATGCATATAGTTATGCATATGTTGATATCGTCGAAAAATCATAAAACTAATTAGGGATGTGTTATCTGGATCCAAAACATCTTTGCAGAGGATTGGGCCAGAGATGTACCCAACCTTGTGTGAAAATGTAACCTCGATCTGATATATAATTACAGGTTAATAACTTATGGGTGCAGACAAATTGTCAGGGTTGAGGGAATAGTATACAGTCACTTACAGTCATACAGTATACAGTCTATTGCACACATGCTTGAGTCAATCAAGGGCCATGTTCCTAGACTTTCATTACACTGCAGGCATCCGTTACTACTTAAGGTATCAAGCTTTCACCTGTATTATTGATACTTTCTATCAAAATAGAACTATATATATGTCTCAGTTTTCATTGTGATATTACAACTTAAAATATGGATAAATGAATCTAATGTGACCACTTTCATGTGGTTTGTTCTACTGGATGACAAAATGACAAAATTTTTTTTTAAAAAAACACGAAAAAAGTGATCTCTTGAAGTGGTGAGCCTTGCTTGAGCTCGCACTTAATAAGACATCATCTGAAACAGTGGTAGCCAACAGCAAACATGTAAAGCTTGCAAAAATGCCAATGTAGGACCACAATAATGCCTAGCATGTTTTAAGGATTGTATTAGTGTCAAATATTGGCTGGAAAAGTCTCACTGAAGTTGAGCTGTTTACATGTTCATAGGATTATTCATCATCAAGGAATTAATCCAGCTCAGCACTGACAAGCAATGGCCATAATATATGACTTTAGCTCAAACTTCACCAGTGAACTGGTTAAATTATAAGACTTGTTTGAGAACAGTCAGGACTGAGAAAAACTACCATATGTTAGGCTTCTCCAGCAGGGGAGAAATACAGTTTTAGCACATGGTAAAATTCTGAAATCTTTTCTATTTGTTATGTACAAGCAAGAACCAACATCGATTTGTGATATCATCCATTTGTTTAACTGGATGACAATGCCATGATTAGTCAAGACTTGATCCTCCTCTTCCCACAAATTCATTGAAACTGAACTGCCAATACCGACTGCAAGATTGAACATGGTGAGTCACTTTGTCACTATGGCTTGTCGTGACCACCTATGACTTGCCTGCTATACCTCTGTGGCCTGTCCTCATAGTTTCATGTCTGGTCATAGAGAAAACAGGCCAAAACTCAAGTCAGGTACGGATCTAGATCCAGACAAACCGGGATGTACTACACCCTGTTGGGGAGGTAAAACCAACCGATATTTTTTCCTTTCTTTTTTCTGGATTTTTGTCCTCAATCCCTGACTTAGAGTCGGTTAGGATCGGCTCTAGTGGAACAGGCCCATTAATTTCACTGTTTGCCCCAGTTCCTTGAATATATTATTTACATTCCTCTTTTGGGGACAGTATCATAACATATTTGGTCTAGGCTTAAAGTAAAGACTCTTGTTTTAAACTTTGGCTAAGTGTCTGTGGTCTTTAATTTCACAAAGCTTTGGCTAAATCTTGGGCTTAAAAGTTAAGTTCACCTCGTAGTGGGCTTAATTTATGCAAACAAATACTTAAATATGGCAGCCATAAATTTGGCTACAGAATCATATAGTGGACTTGACTGAAAGTGATCTGATATTATGTTATTCATAAAATGTTAGTCTTTGAACAGCCTGGAGTTAGCATACTGCAGTTATTCTTTTAAGGCAACGATCAATCTTGCAGTTGGTATTGCCAGTCCAGTTTTTGATGAATTTCTGGGAAAAAGAAGAATCAAGTGTTGACCTATCAACAAATCGAAAACTTTGCCAATAATAAATATTTGGATCCCATTATGTGACCAAAAATACAGCACTGACATTTTTCTTGTTTTCAATTAAAGTTTTAGGGTTTCGACTTTTATATTACATAAGAAATGTATCAACCTATTTCTGATTTTGAGAAAAAATCCTCTTAAAATAAAAAAATTTCATTCACAGTATTGCATCAAATTCAAACATGCACAGGGAGATGTGCTTCTGAGAATATCTCACGTGACAAGGAAAACCCCTGTCGCTTGTTCCTGGCTTTTATACTCCAAATTTGAACTTCTGGGAAAGCCACCTTTATAATTTCGTCCCTGTGGGCAATATATCTCTACACCTTTATACCACATAAATACTAGCCTCTGGAAAAGACCCAATATTCTGGACATAAGGGTAAAACATACTGTCTTTCTGGGCACGTGATGGGGTCCAAACAGTATGTTGACTGCCCTTGACCTAATTTTCTCGATTTTTTGATTGGTCGACACTTGATCCCTCTTTTTCCCAGAAATTATTTATGGGTTTTTAATAGCTTAGAAAAAGTTATCATCTGATGGGATCCAAATATTTGGTCGACTTTCGTTGAACTAATTTCGATTTTTTTCATTAGTTAATACCCCTGTTCCACCAAAGGATTAAGCCCCGATTGGGTCTGGGACCCTTAATCGTGGACAGTCTTGGAAAAAAATGGAAAAAAATTGACCAATGGACTGCAAAACAGAATCGATATGAAGGTCTGGGATTAAGTACAGATCGTCCTCAGGAAGCCTCAGGACCCCTCAGGCGGCCCCAGACAGTCCCTAACTGGTCTGGGACTAAGAACAGACTAAGCCATTTGTCTGGTCGGTTTGAACCACGATCCTGTCGTACACAAACCGACTGGGTCCCAGGACGCCTCAGGCCTCCTGGGACTAAGCCCCGACTAACCCAGGATTAAGTCCCGACCCCACAAGGTGTCCTGAGGCGTCCCCAGGCGTCCCCAGACCGAGATAGCCGATTTTTGTTTTGCAATGGGACTAAGGGTCGCAGGAAGCCTGGGACTAAGAATAGAGGGTCTGGGACTAAGGGTCGGCGACTAAGGGTCGCAGGCGGCCTGGGACAGCATAGGACTGTGTAAATTTGGTCTGAGGAGGCCTGAGGAAGCCTGGGACTGGACATTTTGTTTATAGCGGGAAAAAATAATCGGTTGGGGTCGGGAGAAATATCAAACATGTTTGATATTTCTCACAGCCCCAACCGACCACAACCGACCCTTACAGGAAGCCTGGGACTAAGCAAATTTTTGAAACCGACCCTCAAAAACCCTTAATCAGGAGCCTTATGCCCTTGTTCTACCAAAGGACTAAGCCCCGACCCTGTCCCCGACCCTTAATCATGGACAGTCTGTGACAAAAAAGGTAAAATGGACGGGACTACTGAAAGTCTGGGATTAAGTTCAGATCAGCCTGAGGAGGCCCCAGGCGGCCCCAGACAGTAACAGACTGGTCTGGGACTAAGAACCGATTAAACCATTTTTCTAGTCGTAGACAAACCGACTGGGTCCCAGGACGCCTTAGGCCTCCTGGGACTAAGCCCCGACTAACCCACGATTAAGTCCCGACCCTCCAAGGTGTCCTGAGGCGTCCCCAGGCTTCCCCAGACTGCGATGGCCGATTCTTGTTTTACAATGGGACTAAGGGTCGCAGGAGGCCTGGGACTAAGGCACTAAGGGTCTGGGACTAAGGGTCGGGGACTAAGGGTCGCAGGCGGCCTGGGACAACATAGGACTGTGTAAATTTGGTCTGAGGAGGCCTGAGGCCTCATGTTTGATATTTCTCACGGCCCCAACCGACCACAACCGACCCTTACAGGAAGCCTGGGACTAAGCAAATTTTTGAAACCGACCCTCAAAAACCCTTAATCAGGAGCCTTATGCCCTTGTTCTACCAAAGGACTAAGCCCCGACCCTGTCCTCGACCCTTAATCGTGGACAGTCTGTGACAAAAAAGGTAAAATGGACGGGACTACTGAAAGTCTGGGATTAAGTTCAGATCAGCCTGAGGAGGCCCCAGGCGGCCCCAGACAGTAACAGACTGGTCTGGGACTAAGAACCGATTAAACCATTTTTCTAGTCGTAGACAAACCGACTGGGTCCCAGGACGCCTTAGGCCTCCTGGGACTAAGCCCCGACTAACCCACGATTAAGTCCCGACCCTCCAAGGTGTCCTGAGGCGTCCCCAGGCTTCCCCAGACTGCGATGGCCGATTCTTGTTTTACAATGGGACTAAGGGTCACAGGAGGCCTGGGACTAAGGCACTAAGGGTCTGGGACTAAGGGTCGGGGACTAAGGGTCGCAGGCGGCCTGGGACAACATAGGACTGTGTAAATTTGGTCTGAGGAGGCCTGAGGAAGCCTGGGACTGGACATTTTGTTTATGGCGGGAAAAAATAATCGGTTGGGGTCGGGAGAAATATCAAACATGTTTGATTTTTCACACGGCCTCAACCGACCCTTATGCCCTTGTTCCACCAAAGGATTAAGCCCCGATCCTGTCGGCGACCCTTAATCGTGGGTAGTCTTGGAAAAAATGGAAAAAAAATTGACCAATGGGGTGGAAGACAGAATCGGTATGAAGGTCTGGGATTAACTACAGATCGGCCTCAGGACGCCCCAGGAGGCCCCAGACAGTCCCTAACTGGTCTGGGACTAAGAACCGACTAAGCCATTTTTGTGGTCGGTTTGAACCATGATCCTGTCGTAGACAAACCGACTGGGTCCCAGGACGCCTCAGGCCTCCTGGGACTAAGAGCCGACTAACCCAGGATTAAGTCCCGACCCCACAAGGTGTCCTGAGGCGTCCCCAGGCGTCCCCAGACCGAGATAGCCGATTTTTGTTTTGCAATGGGACTAAGGGTCGCAGGAGGCCTGGGACTAAGAATAGAGGGTCTGGGACTAAGGGTCGGCGACTAAGGGTCGCAGGCGGCCTGGGACCACATAGGACTGTGTAAATTTGATCTGAGGAGGCCTGAGGACGCCTGGGACTGGACATTTTGTTTATGGCGGGAAAAAATAATCGGTTGGGGTCGTGTGAAATATCAAACATGTTTGATTTCTTACACGGCCTCAACCGACCACAACCGACCCTTACAGAAGGTCTGGGACTAAGCAAATATTTCAAACCGACCCTCAAAAACCCTTAATCGGGAGCCTTAGTCGTGTGGTGGAACACCCACATTACAGGACGCCTGGGACTAAGCAAATTTTTTCAACCGACCCCCCAAAACCCTTAATCGGGAGCCTTAGTCGTGTGGTGGAACACCCACATAACACTTTATCCCTTTTCCACCAGAAATTGCTCTGTTGAAATAGACTGAGAATTTGATTATTGTGTGACAAAATAAAACCACTTTTTCATGTTTTTTTTAATTATTTCATACTTCAAAAGTATGATTACTTGTACTGTTTTTCTCATGAAGTTTTGCCCAAAGGCTAAACTCAGTGACTAAAGACTTTTTGTGTAATTATGGGGGCCACAGTGGCAGAGTGGTAACACTCTCGCCTCCTACCTCTGAGGCCGGGGTTCGGTTCCCAGCACGGCCTCAAGTGGGAAAGCTGGTAGTTGCTTGCCGTTGGTCGGCAGTTTACAGTACACAACCCTGACAAACTGTATGTACTGGTTTCCTCTGCCCTTCCAACTACCCGTCGTGATATGACCTGTACAGTGTTGAAAGCGACGTAAAACCCCAAATAAATAAATTTTGTGTAATTATTGGCCATAATGGACGAATGACTATGCTTAAGTGATACTTAAGGTATGTAGTTTTGTTTTATAAATACATGTATTCCTAAAACAGTATTTGAGTGGGTTTAATGTTTACATGTATCCCAGTTTACATGTTTACAAAGAAATATCCTAAAAATATCTGAACATTCAGACACATAAATATAAGCAAAGTTTATACTATATTGAAAATATCAACACAATACCTACAATTCAGCTGTTAAACCAGTGAAATACGTCACCTGTTGAAGTTTTAAATGTGCTCTGAAAACAATAAAGTAAAATCAATATTTAGAAATGAAGCAAATGGAACAAGTACTTACAGTACTTAGTGTGAAAAGACTTTAATCACTGTCATAAATGGAACAAGTACTTACAGTACTTAGTGTGAAAAGGCTTTAATCATTGTCATAAATGGAACAGGTACTTACAGTACTTAGTGTGAAAAAAACTTTAATCATTGTCATAAACGGAACAAGTACTTACAGTACTTAATGTGACAATATTTTAATAATTGTCATAAAATGCAAGTAACGAACTTCACTAGATGAGAAATAAGCTAATGATTAAATTTCTGCTGTTGATCCTTGTGGTTTGTTCTTTGTATGTTCTGTGTGATATAGTTTTATATCACTTTGAATTTAATTGGAACTGTATCTGTATAAGTAAAATTGACACTTTGACCAGATATCTTCAAGATGTTAATTGCTATCATTGCAATATATGAATATATATGTGCACACTATATGAACCCACTACAGAATTCTGAATTTTGTTTAAAATACTTAAATAGCACATATATTACTGTGTAGCACTGTTGCAATTGTAATGCTAGAATTGTCACAATACAAAATAAAGTTTTTATTTCTGGAAAGCTCTATAATATCTTTAATATGGATGGATTTGCAGCAGTATAAACACCATTTTGAAAAAGTACTAAAATTACTTTTATAAAATGAAAGTAATTTGTTTGAACAACAGATGTAAAATACAAGTACACGTTTTAAACACCAGAATAATCATGTTTGAACAACAGATGTAAAATACAAGTACACGTTTTAAACACCAGAATAATCATGTTTAATATTTTTTTAAATAATATTTTTAAATAAGCCATTTTGTATACCTATACGGCTTACTTAGGTGACATTATCAACGTATCATCTGTGAACTGCCAAGGACAACCAAACTGAAAACATGATAATATGCCATGTCATACTGTAGAGATAAGGGTACATATATCACAGTGAATATGTGTAATATAGGAATAACGCCTGACAAACCATGGTATATGCAGAATTTTACCATGGTTTGAGATTATAAACCCCGAAGGCGAATACTTGTAATTTCCTTATATTTTGTAAAAATCTTGTCCATTTCACAAACGTTCGAAACAAATCAGGCTGTTCCAGCAATTGCACATTGTGGCAGTAGCATTTTCTCACTAAATATGCCGAAAATAAAGAGTTTTTAAAATTTTTTTATGTTCTATATATTTTCTTTTCATTATAAGAATTATATTCAATAAAAAAGTGCTTTTGTCAATAATAATAAGTTGTGATCCTTAATTGTCAAAAAACCGGAAGCTTGTACTTGGTTATTGTTATTTGCGATGGGATGATAATGCAACAGCCAAGATGTATATCGAGGTTTTACCATAGCTCTCAACCAATCAAAATCGCGGACACAACCGTGTCATGTTAGAATCAGGGATTACGTATATCCCTGAAATTTTATTCCCTGGTTTTGATGACCAGGGAACGTAATAACATCAACCCATTGTTTTTAGCTTTTTCAGGACATTATAGACAGAATTAATGCTGCTTGTTTGGTTCTACGTGAACACTTCAACTAGATTTTAAACCCCGAATTAGACATTTAAAACTACAAACAGTTTCATAAACAAAAACCATGAGTAACAGACATTTTCATCCCATAAGTAGGTGATACATGGAGAAGAGAAAACATCAAAACATGTTTGACTGTACCTTTGCTTCTACTGTAGCCATATGACTGACATAGTTAAATCTTGTGATATAGAAGTGGATTAACATGCTGATCTTTACCAGAAGTTACAAGTTAGTTATCCAATTTTTTAGTCATCTGTTAAAATAAGTATTACCTAGATTCACTGAAGTAATTGAGTAGGAAACTATATAACATGTTGATGTGTGTAAGTTTGCAACTTTGAAAAATTACTACAAATACAATAATATTTTTTGAACAGAAAGGAGTGATACCTGGAAAATACGGTCTTTTAATGTTAAAAATAATCATTCTCACACATGATAAAAAAACTTTAAAATGTTTGTCTTTGTGATAAAGGTGTATAAAGTTGATCATGTCAAAGTGGTAAACATATAATGGCAAGAGGTATACAGAATTACAGTGGTACCAAGAAGGAAAAGAAGGAAAGCGACATTTTTTTTAGTAAATATTAATACAAGTGTATTCAGTTTATACAGTTTTCAAGAAACGTCCTAAGGGTAGCAGTTATAGTAGTTCACTTTACTATTCATGGAGACTGTCGTAGGTCATGTTAACTGTTACAAGCCATACACTGTTTTAGGACAAGGATGGTTAATTACTTACAGGCAACTCATTATTATATCTTAGATGTTAGCTTAATCTAAAATTCCCAGAGGGTTTGCTAACACTTCCGTAAGCACTATCAAACATACTGCTGGTACAAATGCCTGTCCAGTTGCAAGTGGTTAGGAATTCATTCACAAGTTGAGATCACTTCCTACTCAACCGTACTAACTTGTGGTTCTATGTATTGAGAGTGTACTAAGTGCCTTACAAGTCTAATTAGATAAGTTTCAAAAGTTTGGGTAATATATTTTCAACATGTCAGTATTGTCAGTGTTAATTTTAGAACAATTATGATTCTTCAAATTGAGCCCCATAGAAGTGTATTCACAAGAATGTATTATAATTAGATTAGATCTTACTAAGGTCAGCAGATTGTCATCAACTGAACTAGTGTATAAAAATAGTAATTTTTTAACATGGTTGTACTAATGAAGCTAATCAATATTATGTATAAAAACTAAATATGTTTTGAAATACATTGTTTTTTTCTGATTGATCTTTCCCATACACTGATAGAATGTGCAATTTTCACATGTGCAGTTTTATCAGTGTTAGTCTTTTTTTTTTGTCAATTCAAACTACGGCACCAGTATTTGTCAATGGCTATATGGCTTAAGAATGTGCCACAAACTGTACAGTTTTCGCTTCTAATTAGCCTAAAAAAGTATTTGGATATCTTGTAATACTATTCCCAGTTTTCACAAGGCTATACTGTACGTGTGGTTTGTTTTATCTATGTTAGACACTGGTTCTATTTTTCTGGATGTAGCTGACTGTGGTTGGATCTTTTCCAACTCATTCTCTGCTTCCTGCTCCAACAGCTCATTTAACATTTCCCCATCTGGTGGCAGGCTTTGGAAGTACATTGAAACCAAGTTGTTAAATTTCTCTGAAAGAAGGAAAAGCATGACTATATTACCAACAAAGCTTCAAGTTTACATACACTGCAATAGAATTGACACATACTACAGTTTTACTCTTATTACAGTGAAAAATAGAAAGCACTCAGACAACGCACCACCTCCACCTGGGACACCTCTTCTAAAAACTCGGATTTTTTGGGGTATCTAGAACATGATCCTTATCTTTCGCAATTTTTTTTTAAATCTTCCTGTGGCCAGGCTCTGCCCAAATATAACTTTATAAATATTGATGCATTACTTTTTGGAGTAATGTCAACCAGAAATCCAATGTCATTGAACATACAATGAAAATGGGACCTTTGGAAATACAGATTTATTTTTGTATCCAGAATATGACTCATATAACGAAACCTCCTGCTGACAATAATAAAATATATAGTCCCAATGTACTGCATGGATGTATGTGAGGATGGAAAATTTTAATGTAAGGTAGATGCACTATCTTTATGTAATTTTATATTTGTTTATATTGTACTGTTATCTGTTTACTTGCTGAACATGTAAATAGGCATGACTTGCTTGAATAACAATACAGCATCACAATGTAGCTTATTATGTTAGTGGTAGTAAAATCTCTCCATTCTGAAGAAGGAAATTAATTCTTGAATTGTAGTCGGTATAGTTTTAGTATGGCACTCACCCATGCCTGGGATTTCCTTCTTGAAGAAGACAAATGGAAAGTAGAAGATCAGCCCACTCACAATAAACAGGAAGGCGTAGAGAAACTCAATCTGTGGAGCTTGAATGATTGGAGCCAAAACCAGGAACACGGCAATGATAAATGCAATTATTGGGAAGATGATGGGGCACTGAAACAGAAAGGGTTAGACAAAAACTGTTTTACCGGAGGAACTCTATTTGTAGAGACTGACGTAATACAGGAGTAACAATTTTACAGAATGACACAGCAATATGATAAATCAATTAATGACAATATCACGCTATTGTTACAATTAAAATGCTGTTAGTATTTAGTGTTATGGTATATTTATGACCACAAACAGCTCAGAGAGTCATAATGACAAAAGAGAGTACACCAGTAATATATAAATTATAGAGTTTTTGAAAATAATTTATCTGGCAATTTTACAATGTCCATTGGTGTTTGAAACAGCCTAGCCATTCCCAAACCTATCTGAACTGAGTAGATAATGCCTTTTTCTTTGATGTAAATTTGTTTGAAGTTGGTTTTGATGATTTCTTTCTTGGATTTCTATAATCATCTGTGCCTTTTTACCATACATGGTTCAACTGTTTATAAAAGGCTCAAAATATTCGAGCCAGGTAGCAGGATGATGCCTATTGTTTTAATACATTGGTTAGTTAGTGTTCGGTCTATAACAGAAGTAAACAATTCTAATCAACAGATTATATACAAATGTACTTTAGAATATAATCCATTATGGAAGGAATGACCACTATTTTCCCTTGATGTCAATTTGTCAATATCTCTTTAAGTAATCACATGATTTGATCCTCCCTTGGAAGTTGGCGCATGATTAGTCAATAGCAGAAGTTAACTGCAATCAACTATGCACCTCAAAAACAATCCACATCAATAGGATGGCTTCCCCTAGTCTGCATTTTTTTCTAAACTGAAGTCATTCTTTGATGATAATTTTTCAATCATTCTTTCAGCAATCACATGATTGAAAATTCCCTATTGCTAGGGAATCAGAGAAAAGACTTTTATAGTGATAATACTGATGGTTTTGAAATAGCCAAACATGTTTATTAAGTAGTTTGGAAACGGCAAAACCATATCAAAACCTCATCTTGAAATGACCATCAGATCTATTTGACTGTTGCAAATGGTTTCAAAATGGCAAGTAGCACTTATTTGCACTGTTTCTTTTGACATTTAATACATTTTCTAAATGTACCATTTCTTTGGCTAAGGTAAGGGTGTCACAATGTTCATCACCCTAACCAGTTGGCCTCAAGGATGGCTATAAACATGCAAATAAATCCAAAATAGGTTACTACATATAGTTATAAGTTACTTGGTTTAATGCTTGTAGTGATGGGCTCAAATCTAGCTAGTGACAAAATGTGTGGGATACACTGAAGGGTATGCCCTAATGTGACCTTAGCTGTTGTTCATAGCATAAATATAAAACTCAGCCATTTGTAACACAGTACTGACTCTATGACTTATTCTATATAATTACCTTATATGGTCTTGGGATGTCTGGCTTCTTGAACCTGAGGTAGACAACAACAACAAATACCATGGCATAAAACATCCAGGCAGCAAAACTGAAGAAGTCAATGAGAGTGCCAATGTTGGATGGGATGACCATAAGGAAGCCAATGACACCCTGGAAAGGTAAAAATATAATCACAGAAACCTCCAAGTGATTTAATTCAAAAAATGGACAATCAAAATCATCTTATATCTGTATAAAATATATTTCATGTATACCAAAATTCAACTTGTGGCTGAGAAATTTTTCCACAAACATAGGTGACTTTCAAAATGGTTGGAAATTTAAGTAATAATGTACAATTAAGTAATAACTAAAAGATTCACTTTGATTTCTACCAGGTATTCTCTTCATATCACACATAATGCAGTAATCAATTACTGCACTGCATTACTGTTATTATTACATGCTAGTCCCAAAAGCATTCGATAATTAAAAAACCTGAACCAGTTGGATATTTGTAGAAATGTTATCATGTGCAAGGAGTGTAGATAAACCCCATTTAGGCACAAAGCTTTCATTCTGGGCCAAAAGTCCAATCATAGTTCTCATTCGGAGGTCTATATGGAAGTGTTTACTGTAATAATCAACAAACCTAATTGGCTGCCAAGATATTTCATATCATCAGCTAAGACAAACTATTTTATGAACTCATATATTTACAGCGGTATTACTGCTTTCATATATTGTAAATGATGTGGCAATCTTCATGTTTAGTTTTAAGATGTTTGCATTACCATCACATCTGACACTAGAAAAGGGGGCCATGGTAGCAGAGTGGTAACACTCTCGCCTCCCACCTCTGAGGCCGGGGTTCTGTTCCTGGCATGGCCTCAAGTGGGAAAGCTGGTAGTTGCTTGCTGTTGATCGGCAGTTCACAGTACAGAACCCTGGCTGTTGAACGGGACTTAAAACTCCAATTTAGACTTTGTCTATGAAAGATGGGATTTGATAGAATTTCCACTGTATAATGTGTATTGTTTTAATGCAGTTGTAATTGCTTCAAGAAGATATGAGAAAAGAGCATTTGGGCAACAAGCTACAACTCACATTACAAATAAGGGCACACATTGGAGTGTGTCTCTTCACATGCACCATGGAGAGAGATTTCAACATGTGTTTTTCTTTGGCAGCAACATACACTATCCTGGAAATTGAAAAAAGGTAAAACTGTTCAGTACAATTACCAATGCATCCTTAATTATAATTTTTGACTGAATGAGTTTCCTCCTTTTGCATATTCAGGGGACTTTACCTAAATGAAAAAGATGTTTTGTTCCAGAATAAAAATCCTATTAAAATTCAATTTTGACACATTTTGAAGTGTTATCTGCAAGAGAGAAAATACACAAAAGTTACTGTTGAAGAATGCCATAATTTCTATTTGACATTAGATTTGCTCTGTATATGCTAGGATGTTTACTTTAGCATTGCATTTGCTCTTAGATCTTTTGGCTGTAAATTATATAAAATCATTATTATTGAAAAGAATATTTGATGGTTGGAAGTGAGGACATTTCCATCTGCACAGCACTTTTGAATATGTTCATAAGTCACTCAATAAAACCGTCTGTTACATAACATTAGATCACATAAAGGGATGCACAATCCGACATTTTTTTCCACTTAATGGATTCTCTTTTCTTGAACAATTTACCTTCCTCCTGAAAACATGCTTCCATTCGCTGCACCAAAGGTTGACATGGCCACAAAGATTGGAATGAGGAAAGCTGCATCGGGAATCACTCGCTGTGCCCAGGTCTGCAAAGAAGAGCGTAATCTCTGAGTATTACTTTTCTGAGTATTTTTTGTAATCCTGTGAGGCTGTATGATCTTCTTTTCTTGAAATTTTTGATTTTCAGTCGTATTTAGCATGAGCAAATTTTTACATGTGAAACTACTCATTATATTTTAGGATAGGCTATGCAATGCCATTGTAAAGTAAGCTAGTCTGGATCTTTGCTATCAACAAAAAAATCACTAACTTAGAGTGCCTCTCTGGCATGGTCAAACAGGCTGCCTCCATCACGACATGCTGAAGGAGACATTGAGATGATTTTGCCAGACCAACAAGGGAAATAATTGTGAGGGAATCTGCCATATCTCTAGTAAAGTGTCTTTATAAAATATTGCAATGTATATTTCAATCATAAGTTAAAATTATAGAAAGCCAATTTATACAAAGCAAATAGAAAAATGATTTTGTGCCACAAATCTGTTTTAATAAAATAAGTATTTAATGAATTTACTTATTGAAGTACTCACAACAGCCACAGCAGGGGACTCCAGCACATCCTCTGGTGAGAGTACTGTGAAGTAGGAGATGTTAGTGAGCAGGTACACTATGGTCACCAGGGGGATGCCTATAAAGATAGCACGTGGCAAATCTCTGATAGGATTCTTCATCTCCTCAGTCACTATATTCAGGTTGTTCCTAAAGCAGAATTAGCAGGTGTATTCATGAAGATTCTTACTCTATTCTCGTATTTAACATAATATATTTTCATTAAATTTCTCATTATTTTTCTTTAAAGAAAATATCCAATCATAAAATAGTTCCATTTTGAAGCACAGAGTAATTACAAACCCCAAAACTTTACGTTGAATAAGTTAATAGCTTTCTTTATTTTTAAGTCTTCTTAATTAATAAAATATGACAATATAATTCAAGTGGGCTGTTTTAAGGACAAACTATGAACCTATGGACCCATGGTGAGAATCAAGTGTGTTGGAGGAGATAAGTGAAAAAAGTACTCACAATAATCACCAAATGATTACCCTATTGAATTAACATTAAGTAAATTTATAGTACTTTACTTGATGAATTTCACTTAACCTGGAAGGCCTGAAGTGGGAAAGTGAGATGTTGCTTGGGAATGTCCCATGTCCAGTGCATATTTTGACCAACTAATATGCACTGTTTTTGACTATTCCCTCAACTACCTGTTATGATATAACTGTTATATGTAAAACCAAATCATACAAAGTGCAGCAAATTTTAGTGTAACATATTCACCCTTCTTACTTTTCTTTCGTTTGTGATAGTAGTCAAATAAAATAAAATGTGAGCTCACCAGCCATCATAGGCCCACATACTGCTATAGAAACCAATAGCAATCTCTCCCACATTTGAGTTGGTACCTTCAAACCCATTCTCCAGATACTGTGTATAACCTGCGTGGAAATAACAAAGTGTGTCACTTTAGCTGTATTGATGTTGTCTTACTCTATTCATTGGTTACAGCAAGTAATTACCAAGTTTCCCACCCTACATTGGGCTCAGAATTACACTAGAGGTTCTTTGAGTATGTGCAACATGGTCAGTGTAAGGAGTTGGTCTTTATATATATATACATTGTACAGATAAAGATCTTTGTGCAATGTGGTAATGTGAATCACAAAGAGGTCCTTATATACAAAGTGGTCTTTACATGGAGTTGATCTCTTGTACATGAGTGGCTGTAGTTTTATATTTGTCTCACCCTGTCCCAACTTGACAAAGCCACCAATGATGATGATGACAAGGGCCAGTAGCTTTGCTCCAGTGAAAAAGATCTGTACTTTATTGCTGGCAGTGGCACTGTAACAGTTGAGGAAAACCAGCAACACTGCAAAAATATAAACATATGTTTTAAAATATATAAAAGGTCCATCAAATGTATACATGGAGATTCTGTTTTGCTTAAGAAACTACTAGGGGGCTCGGTGGTGTAGTGGGTAACCAACTCACCTCCCTCCTTTAAGGTCTGCAGCTTACACCTTGGATCACAAAACAGCTACATTTGTTGACAAGTTTCATCATACTGGTTTTTCAAAGTATTTTACTCCCTATCTATCTTCTTACAGTAGTTCTTACCGTACCAGACACAGAGTGGTGGCAATTTCCTTGTTGTTACAAAGTTCTACCCTTCTACTCAAAAGTCTGTCAAATAGTTTATTTACAGTTTTGCTTTTGATGCTCCCACTCTTATTGATGGCATTCGTGCATTCCCCTCCCTCTAACCTCTTTCAAAAAGCAGCTTAAAACCCACCTGTACACCAAGACATTCCCGCTCTAGTCTTAATCATCCCCTTGCATTATCTGTGGTGCTCGACCTCTTTTCCTCCCTCAATATTGAAATTGGTTGACTGTCTCAGTGCTGCTGAGCCTTAGAGTCCCCTTCTGTTAAGTGGAGATTAAGCGCTATAAAAGTTCAATTAGAATTAGAATCATATTTAACTTCCCTGTGCTTACAAACAACAGATCTGTAAACCCAAACTTAATCAGACTGACTACTTACATAGAAATACCATGGCCAGTAACATGGCCTCTGTCCTGGGAGGAGGTCCACAGCCATCATCAAACAGAGGCACCAGGACATACTCTGCACAGGACAGACAGATGATGGCTGCTGAGGAGGGCTTCAGTAGCACTATACTAACGTATGAAAACAGGAAGGCAAACACAGGATGGGCAGAGTCCAACAAATAGATATATTCTCCTCCTGACTTGGGGATCATCGTACCTAACTCAGCATAGGACAGAGCACCTAAAACAGATCAAAGTGTTTGGCACCTTTTGAAGAATATAAAATATGTAGTTTTAGAACAAGAATGTTATGCGCTGATCACTCTACAGGAAAAATATTGCCAACTTTCATTTTCAACTTTGGTTTATTACAATGCATATTCATCCATTTACTGCCAGACTTCAGTATTGGATTTCAGAAATAAGTGGGACACTGATATTGCAGCATTAATAGTGTTTTTACATATTTACATATGCAAATATATGAAAGAACATTTACCAAACATGGAAAGCACTCCTCCCATCACCCAGATAACCAGACTCATGCCTGTAGAACCCCCACCTTCCAGCACTCCCTTGGGGGAAACAAAGATTCCCGACCCTGAAAAGTGATGATGCAATTTTTATACAGTAAAGTATGATTGCAAAGTGCGGGTCCACATCTAGGTGTGGACGGGTTCATTCCTATAAACCCTCTCCAAGCTTTAGCAAGCACATTTGTCCTAGTTTTTCCTCTCCTCTGATTGGTCATACTTGAATGCTTTATAATCCTTCACCTGACATTGTCATTCAAACTTCAGCTGGCAGTGGGGTCACATTCAAAACAGCAGACATCTTGTCTTCTAGTCAAACTGGACTTTGGTTTTATATTTTCATTTTATATTTTCATTTTATTATGCTCTTTTATATGTTTTAGTGTTTTATATTAACTATATATTGATGTACCGTTAATACACATATCTTTTTATCAGATTCTATATGTAATGTGGTGCCGTTAACGCACATAGAAGTTACCGTTGTTTTCTATATGTATTGATTTACCGTTGCCGCATATAGATATTATTCCACATTCTATGTTGTACCGTTAGTGCATATATGTCATTTATAATCATGCTATATGGTCTGACATTCTGAGCCTGGGATTCCATGGATACCCACAGCACCAGGAACCTAGCCTTTTGGATTTGGATTCTTTTAGCTCGGAATGCCCTTAATGGACAACAGGAGTAAGCCTAACTTTCATTCACATAGGAGGAACCTCCCAGTACTAGGAGCCACTTGGAACATTTCCAGTTCCATTCTACCATCCTCTAAAGGCTGTTTTTTTTCTTAACAATTTTTGATATGTATTCAATTGTTATGTGGCCTCTGTGAATTCCATGGTATGGTAACTTAGCCTTGTGCAAATTATAGCCCACTAACCTATGTTAATTTCATTCTTATCGTACTATTTTATAATTTGTTTTTCCCAGTCGGAGTCACATTATTTCCATTTCACCGCTTATTTCTTATAATTTAACTCCAAATTGGTGCTCTCTGGATGGTTACACCATATCAAGGTCAGGTGAGCCCGAACTACGACTCGGTCTATTAACCTTCCAAACTGTTCACGGTCTCCCCCTTTCAGTCAGGTCTCTCTTGACTTTACCTGTCTTTCAATCTGACGGTTTGACCTTTTTGACCTCTTACCTCAGATTGCTTTCATTTCATGTTCGAGCTCCCCTGGCCCAGAGGCCAAAGGTTTATAAAGTAGTCACAATTTCACAGTGGGAAATTATGCTGAAGTTTGGATCAGTGAATGTAATCAAATCTTTATGGTTAGTTATCGTAATTATGCCTGTAAACAGTCACATTTATTAATCTTGAGTGTGCAGTTTGAAATATCATTATGGTTAACTTTTCTGTTAGTATCATTGTTCTAAGCGTTAAACAAGTTAAAGTAATCAATAATGATGTATGTAGCTGAAGTTTGAATTCCCACTCATTTTATCATAACTAGTGCTAATATGATGATTTAGTTCATCTACTGTTATATATGTGTTTTAAACAATTGTACTAATTGTGCTTGCTTTAATGTTAAAGAATAAAATTTTAAATCCCAATCTTCTGTCCTTGGGTTTTGGGGAATGCAATATTCTGCTCATAAGGCCTCTGTCAGTAAATGCAACGTGAATAAATTTGGTGAGTGTGATCACAGTTTATATCACACATGTCTCTGTAAAATTAAAAAGTAACAGAATGTTGACTAAATCAATGCATAACTGAGAAGAGCAGTATGAGTCTAAGAACACCATTTCTACTATTGATACCCCTGTAATGACTTACAAAATATAAGTTAAAAAACCTACCTATCATGACTCCCACAATGAGAGATATGCCACCTGCTAGACCAACAGTTCTCTTCATGCCAACTTTGGAGCTGTCATCTGATTGGTTACTTCTCAGACTTACCTCATCGCTCACCTTGGAGCGCTTGCGAGCCACTACTTCACCAGACATGGTGTTTTATATGCTGGTAAATATAAATAAAAATCTATCACTATTACAGTGAATATTCAATAGAACTGGGAAAAGAATCATAAGCAACATGTCCATAAAATTCATACACACCAGGAACACTTACTTCTTACTTGGGCTTGTTTTTAAGTAAACAAGCATGGGCTTCTATTCATATGTAATGCATTGACTAAAGCACAAAGTATATGTTTATTTTAAATGAAAAACAGTTAACTAATTAATCTTTCAGGGGTCTTTAAATAGCCAGGTCAGACCGTGGCGATTTTAAATGGCGAATACGTATCAAATTCTTCAATGTTCTTGGTGGATTCCTCATTATTCTTTGTCATCAACCCTTTTCATTTTTTGGTGCCTCACATTGACAACAACCTGATGTTTAAAATTATCGCTGCTATTCGGCGATTTTCAAGTTCACCATGACAATTCACCACCATAGGTAGCATATTCTTCCATGTCGTAGCTCTGCCGTACGGCAATCGTCAACTAATCATATTTGTTTCTTGGACGTGGTAAATTTGCCAGATATTCCCCCTTGTTTTCAAACTATTCTTCCTTTGTGGTAGAAGATTCTTCACAGATTGCATTCATTCTCAACTAAACATAGCTAATTCATGGTTAATTGTAAAAAAAATCCTATCCCTGGACAGTTGAAGAACGTGGTAGAACATTGTGAAAGTATGAAGATCTTTTTTTATTATGTAACCACACTTTCCTGCCTTTTTTCAGTGAATTCTGGCGAATTAAAAATCGCCCCTTTTCTTCTATATTCGCCGATATGATCGTATCAGCCCTCTTCAGTCTGTGACCTCTCCATAAAGTGTTGATACCAACAGACACTTTACATATCACGAATTTTATTTCATACTTCTATTTTATTTCTTGGATTTATAGAGAGCAGGACCAATTCGATGGGAAAGGATATTCAATTCATCAGTGTTATGTTTCAACTGATTATAGTTTTGACGGTATTGGAGTATAGCTTCGGTATTGGAAACTTTCAATATTCTTATCAAACTTCAACATATCTTTCAATATTTCTTTGGTCATAATATTAAGCATCACTTTACAGATGAATTCATACTGGATTTGCCAATATATTATGTATGAAATAAGCAATAAATCCATGGTTTATAATATATAGTTCTTATAAATCACAACAACATGTTGACCGCAGTTTGCACCGATTGTTCAGAAATGATACTGAAATCAGTAGCATCATCAACAATAAAATACTGATATGATACTGAAACACATCTTCGCACTGTTTATACGGTTATCAAATTTGGAAAAGGAACAGTTGACCCTCACAGCTGTGAACATGCACAACGTGTGTGAACATATTAGAAAATTTCTAGATTATTCAAAGGTTCCCGTAGCTGTTAAAAGGTGTATTAAAATCTAATTTAGATTAACTTTGGGTCTAGTACATAGAAAAAACACTGTCTTAACTTAAACAGTAATTCTGATTTTCAGCTTTATCATGATCACAAACTGCTTTGAGGCTTTATATCAAATGCATTTTTTTCCCTTAAAGTGATCTCTTACTTTAGGTTGCCTTATATCTTGAAACTGTGAGATAACCACATTTTGATTACACTGGGGCGTGTAATGCCATAGAAGTGGGTATGTGAAGGGTTGACACTCTCTTCACATTACTTTTGAGTAATAACTACTTTCATATTCTCGTTGTTCATTTGAACTAATTGCCACTGAGTGGCGAATGTTTTATCTTGGCTTAAAAGTGATAGATTTGTTAACTACATTTCACAGAAACCATAAAAGTATGACAAGTTATAAGTGTTGTTTACAACATGTGTCAATGTAACAAATCACTTATCTCTTTATAGATAAGTACCTTTGATTTATTTTGCCTTGTACTTGTATTTAATGTATTCTATGTGAACACAGCTTTATTCTTTTATGACGTGGATAATAATAATAACAATAGGCTCCAATGGGATATTATCCACTGAGGTTAAAACAGAGGCCTCTAGATTACAAATTATAGTCTCATGGCCCAGTACTTTATGTTATGCATTGACACACTCCTTGAATAGAACTTTGTTATGAGGTATTCCTTGTGAAGTAATTTATAGATACACGCTCCTTAGAATGCCTTCCATTGCAATTTCATTTGTCTCGAATTTCTTGTTAAAGTTGAAGTATTTTCTATTAAGAACACACCTGAAGTAACTCATCTGGGTTCAACTGTACTTGTCTCATGTAAGAAGGCGAATATCTATGACGAATTAACACTTATAGATTATAGCCTTCAACAGAAAACTAGAGTTCCTCAGTAGCCTAGTGGTTAGCAAGTTTGGCATATGATCAGAGGCTGTCATCTCTGTGTCAGTTTGACTCCCACCAATGGCAATGCTGAGGACCTGTCCCAATATGACCTTGACTGTTGAATTGGACATAAAACAACAACTTTGACTTTGCAACAGAGAACTTTCTGATACATGACATATCTTCCTAGCCAACACTTTTGCAATATATAATCCAATTCGAGGAGTGGTATATATTTAGAATAAAATTTACTTCCAGCTATGTGTAATTTGTGAGCCATTTCAATTTCACAGACATTCTTTACAAGAAGCAGTGTAACACTAATATGAAATCCAGACAAGGGTTCACACAATGAAAGTGCAGATAAGAATCAGCTTAGAATTAATGTAAAATACTTTATACGAGAGCTGATGATTCACTGAGCTGTAGCTGATTCTTTTTGTGGATATCTACTCTATACATACAAGTAAGCCCTTTATTGTAATTTGGAAAAAGCTTTCAGTTTGAGTTAAGGTATAAACTTCATAATGTAGCCTCAGATATTTATATTTTATGGTTTTAACATCAGCACACTGCGAAGATGGAGACATTCTCTGGTAAGCTTGTATGTTTTCACACGAACGAGTACTTGATGAATACCAAACATTTGTGTACATCTTTGAAAAAGGATTTTGTTATAAATTTGAGCCTTAAGCAGGGCTATATAAGACATAGTATGTCTAGAAGTCTTGAAGTGTTACTACTTGTGAACATGTACACTTGTACAATAATATTCCCAAATGTATAAGGGGGCGGGGCGGGGCTGCATATGGAAAACTGTCTTTTGAAGAGTCACATTACAATGTGTTCCCTGTCTGTTGACAAAACCATAACAAGGCTGAAAGGGGTTTCGGTCTTCTAGCGCGAGCTGCAAAGTCATCAGAGGCAGCAGTAGTGCACTGGAACAGTCACCCATCCCAGTACTAATGTAGCCCAACACCGCTTAACAGCATTGAAGAGACTGGTACTCATCAAGCTAGGCCACCATTCATGAAAATCTGGAGACCATAAAAAAGAGAAAAAAGTGATCTCTAGAAGCGTGAGCCTCGCTAGAGCTCATGCTTAAAAAGGTGTCCTTGATATTTTAAACTGTTGAAAACCTTTTTGGGGCAAATCCAAAATGGATCTGTCATCAATTTTGTTAACTTTGCAGAGGAGGTTGTGCGATCGCTGGATTCTGTTCTGTATGTTAGCACGATTACAAAAACAACTACTGCATGGATTTTATAAGGCAGTGTATGGGCACTGCACAGTTCAGTCCTGGGGTCTCAGCACTCTGTCAGGTCATTCTAGGTGGGGATACAGTACATTAAATATTCAGGGGACCAGTCTACTTGTTAATTTCTCAAACTCCTTGTTGTCAACCACGCATCCCCTCTTTTTGTGTCCAGTTCTGTGATTGGCTATTTCATAGGGGAGACTTGTTTGTAACCTTGTATACATCAATTATGATTTTGAAATTGAACTGTCAACATCGTTTTACTTTTACATTTTACATGGAACTTTAATTTGTGTGTTTATATATACAGTTTTACAACCAGACATCGTTATACTGAAGTGCTGTGGAGTTTCCATTGTTAACCACCGTGCAGCTCTATTCTGACAACCTCAGGCTTGGTTAACTACCCTAAGAGGGATGGTCTAAACTTATTCTGGGGGGCTAATCTGGGGCCGAGAAGTGTTCAAATTTCTCATCATATTTGCAACCAAGTCCTCAGGAGGTCAGTGTAGAGCTCTGCGGGTCAGCTTATCTAATTTCAGTCATTCATAAACAATATGCCAAACAAAAATTACTGTCATAAATGCAGAGATAGACATATCCCACCCACAGGAGGAAATGTAAACGCATGAAACAAGTGGAGGAGAGTACAGATGATGAAGTGGAGTCACAACAAGGGAATCTTGCAAGTAGTTCAGTGGTTTTTAATAGCACGGACAATGACATTGTTATACCACGTAGTGGTGCTGCAGTGGCAAAGGCCAAGAAGAGTGCTATTTCCAAGAATACAGTGAAAAGTGCCAAGTTGAAAAATACCAGTATGACAATGACTTTGTTATGCCACCTAGTGGCGTTCCAGCGGCCATGGCCAAGAAGTGTACCAGTGGGGTAACTGCTGCGTTTTCATCTGATGATATTTCAAGTGATGAGGATTCTGTGTCATTAAAAATCTTACAACAGCTGAAGCACATGAATTCAAGGCTGGAAGTAGTGGAGGAGCAGGTAGCAGAGGTCAAGGTCAGCAAGCGACAGAAGCGATGCAGAACAGCAGAACTGTCCAAGTTAAGCAGCAGCAATGTTAAATCTGTAACTGTCAAAAATTCTGAAAAGACTGTCAATGTTAGTAGTAATGAAAGTGAATCAGAATTAGATACTGGAAACAACTTGCCAAACCTAGCCACCTGGAGAAGTTCCGTAGAAATACAACGCAAGGTTGACAGTAGGTTAAGACAACTTGAGCAATTGCAGCAAGAGTCAGGTAATGACAGTAGCAGTAAAATTAAATCCAAGTGATGGGGGGTCGGTTGAAGTCATTGTTAAGCATAAAGTAGCGTGGCCCCATGAGGCTATACTTGGGGGAGCTAACAGAACAAGGCTTACATATGATCAACTGACTTTATCTCAGTGGGTGCAAGGGTTTTCGTGAAACATCTTGGACGAGAAGGATAATAGCAAGCGGGAGAAGTTGATAAGTTACATGTCCGACCTAATGGAGGACGCAACGGACTTTAGCTGGCAAGGGGCTAAAGCAGGTCACGCAGTTCTTTGTTGCGAATTGGGAAGGGGGTCTGTGTCATGGAACGATGTAGACAGAATTGATAGGATCAGGCGGGCACACGCACAAAAATATATCACTGCAAGTCCAAGGTCCAAGTCACTGCAAGTCCATGGTCCAAGTCAGAATTTACGCGAAGGCCATGGTTCTGTAAGTTCTATCAAAACGGTACATGCAGTTACAACAAGGACCATGAAGTGTCCGGGAAGTTACATAAGCATGTGTGTGCGCGTAAGCTACAAAATCATCCTGAGAAAGATTTTGTAATGGTGAAAAAGAACTTGCCATCATAAAATGAGTTAGGGGCTGCTCATTAACAGTAGTGAGCAGCAAAGAACACATCGCTTCTAAACACATAAAACAACAAGTTAATTATCAACAGTCTGTACTTAGGTCATACAATGCAAGTAAGCGTCAATCCAGATATGTGTATAACTCAAAATGTAACCCCAAACAGATAGAATCTGAAATGGTTCATCCCTTACAGTATTCATTTATGTTAGGCCGTGCAGTACTCAATGATGTGTCAAAACGTTCCTATGCAAGTGTGGTTAAGGCCAAAACACAAAAATGCATCCCTTGTATGGCAGTGAATTCAGAACAAAATAGGGAAACGCACATAACAAAGGACGAACACAAAGAGTCGGTCTCACTGGAGGAACATAAAAAATGTTCACAGCAGTCCTGTGGCAGTGGAGGTGTGGAGGTCAGGGGTCAGTCGGTTGTACCAGAGGGTGCACTTGGTCGGGTTAATACTCATAGTGGACCAGCTGAAAGTAAACACTTACAGTTTGACATTGATTCCTGTGTAAATGACAAATTTGCTCATGCGTTACTATACAGACTTTCAGGCAGAGATGTCCACCCAAAATCAAATTGCAGTATTTTCCAACAATTTAAAACACAATCAAAGTACAACTTCGGTTTTGTACCCCTTTCAGAACAAATCCTTCCTTCAAGCAGACATGAAAGTAGTCAGAGTTTTGACTGAATATTCAAACTACATGACCATGTTAAGTCCTGGGGTGTACCAAATTACCTAGGTGCTCGGGTTCCAGTGTCATCTCAGTTGAACACATCCAAATGGCAAGAATACCTGCAAGGGTATTGGGACAAACAACTGGTCCAGTTATTAAAGTTTGGTTTCCCGATAGGCTTCGACAGGAACTGTCCTTTGTTTCAAAACTCAGGCAACCACAAATCTGCGGTGAATTATCCACAACAGGTACAAGAGTATATAGATGAAGAAATCAAATTTGGGGCTTTAGTTGGTCCATTTGAGTCCACCCCTATTGATAATTTGCATTTTCGCCTCTCATGTCAAGATCAAAACCCAATTCCGAGGCCAGAAGGGTCATTATGGACTTGAGTTGGCTGAAGGACTTGTCGGTAAATGACAAGTTGATAAAAATGGCTACCTAAATTCAGATTTCACCTTGACCTTTCCTACCATTGATCATCTCACGGAAGAACTAGCATGCATTGGTAAAGCAGCTCATATTTACAAGATTGACGTCAGTCGTGCATTTCGTCATCTCAATATTGATCCGTTTGATCTAGATTTATTGGATTTGAATTGGAATGGTGTGTATGTAGACACACGGCTGCCGTTTGGCAGCAGGCATGGAAGCCAGTTCTTTCAGCGCATGTTATGTCATGTGCGAACATGGACATGACGTCATAAACTATATAGATGATTTCTTAGGTTTTGGCACTCCTTCTGCTGCGCAATTGTCATTCGATGCCTTACTCGACATCATGCGTCAATTGGGTCTGACAGTCAGCCAGAAAAAGCTCATACCTCCCAGCACTAAGGCGGTTTGTTTGGGTATATTGGTAGACACAGTGGAGGCAACAGTCTCAATACCAGAAGAAAAGTTACTTAACATCCGTGATATGGTGGACGTATACTCCACAAAGAAGCATTGTACCAAAAGAGTTGCAATCTCTACTTTGATCACTCCTTTATATACACAAATGTGTAAAACCAGCCTGGTGTTTTCTCAACAGAATGTTGGACGTCCTGCATCGCACAAGTAACCCAGCAAAAATAGTTCTTACAGATGATTTCAAGTGTGATATCCGTTGGTTTTAAAAGTTTCTTCCTAGATACAATGGGGTTTCATTCTATGCTCATAACATCATTGACCACACTTTAGAATTGGACGCCTGCTTAACAGGTCTAGGTGCAGTATGGGGCCATCTTGTGTACACATTAGCTATTCCCATTGGCTTTTAGAACATGAATATAGTGCAACTGGAAATGGTAAATGTTCTTCTGGCAGTTAGGGTCTTTGCCAGCTCATGGAAAGGAAGGCGCGTCCTTATCAAATGTGACAATCAGGCAGTAGTCGTGACTCTCAATTCTGGGCATGCTCGTGATCCATACCTTGGCGCATGTGCTCGGAACATATGGTATGAGGCAGCTCTCAATGATGTTGACATTCAATATGTTCACGTAATGGGAAAAAACAATAGACCAGCAGATCTGTTATCTAGATGGTGTAACTCACAGGGCAATGTCACAAAGAAATGTAATGGACATCCCCACACTGAAGCGTCTAATTTCACTAGTAGAAAAATGCAGCAATGGTTTTACTTATAAGGCCATGTTTTTGGTAGGTTATTTTGGTTTCTTCAGACTTTCAAATCTTGTTCCCCACTCAGTTTAAGAGTTTGATCCGAGTCACCATTTTGCGGGTGGGGATGTGTTCTTTTCAAATAACAATGTTAAACTGCTGTTGAAGTGGTCCAAGAACATTCAGACCAGGGATCAAGTTAAGGTTATCACCTTACCGAAATTGGATTCATGTATTTGCCCATATCAGGCCCTCAGGCAGTTGTATAAATTGTACAAACCAGGGGACATGGAGCCCTTATTTCAAATATATTCAACTTCAGGTTCCCAAGTCATGACAGATTCCCGGGCAAGAAAAATGCTGTCGACTTTAAATCAGGCTATGGGTCTCACCAAGAACTTCTATACATTCCACTGTTTCCGACGTTCAGATGCCACGCTCGCTTATAAAAACGTGTATCAGTCGATGACATTCAGCAGCATGGTACCTGGACGTCGGCCTGCGTTTGGCGTTACATTTCTCTGGACAGTGATTTCAGTGTGTGGGTGGCGTCGGCTTTTGGTAATATGTTAGCATAGATGCGATTAATATTGTTTCCTACTCGTTGGGTTTGGCACGTTTAGATAAGTTTATTGTAAGTACATGCATGTGGTATAGATACAGGATTCCTGACCTCAGAGGTTTATACCTCACAGGTTCTAACTTATTCCGTATACACAGTGTGGGATTAGTAGGAGTTATTTATGGGCCAGTTAGGTTTTGGATCTCATAATCCATGTAATCTGGTTCACTGGTTCAGGAATCCTTCACCAGCTAAGTTTTACTTACAATTTTAGTTACAAGGTAGTAATCATTAGGCATGTTCTTAGTAACCGAAAAAAAGAAACTCAAGATATATTCTAAATTACTGTTTATAAAACTTGCGTTTCTTTCTTAGTTAAGTATACGAGGACTTCCGTTATTTTTAGGTCACTTTGTCAAAGCCAGGCAAAAATCTTTTTCGGTATGGTGATGTTGGAGCCAAACTTAGGAGTCAGCCCATCTTGGGTTATAGCCCAACTTAGGATCCTAGGTTGGGTAACCTATCTTAAGATGGGATTAAGATAGAACATACTAGCCCAACTTAGAATAAGTAAAGTCAAGAATGATTTTAAAGCTAAAATTTGATATTAACCAGCTAGTTTAATATTAATTTATTATGTCACACTCGATTGCTGGTTTTTATCATGTAAGTGAATATAACTGCCGGTTTATTTAAATACTGAAAATTCAATTATACATTACACATTGGTTAAATATTATTAAAGAATTGTTGTGTTTATTTTATCTGAAGATTTGGAAACATATTTTGGCCCAACTTATTACATTAAAAATCCCTTTTATTAAAACTGCTTTATGGTTTCCTTATGGCTCAGTCACACTGCTCCACTGTTGTCATAACAACTCGCATTTGAATTTTGCTTTATGACATTGTCTTTATTGTTTTAAAGATTGACTTCGAATTTGGGTAGTGTTTGTTTTAAAATGAGCCGCCTCTTTATGTAATCTGGCTACCCTTCACCCTCCTGCTTCCTGCCCTTCTTGGCCTTGCTTAAGGCTGAAATTTGTATGACGTCTTTTTCTTTATTTATTTATTTGGGGTTTTAGGTCGCTTTCAACACTGTACAGGTCATATCACGAAGGGTAGTTAAAAGGGCAGAGGAAACCAGTACATACAGTTGGTCAAGGTTCTGTGCTGTAGACTGCCGACCAACAGCAAGCAACTACCAGCTTTCCCACTTGAGGTTGGGCTGGGAACTTAACCCCAATCTCAGAGGTGGGAGGCGATAGTGTTACCACTCTGCCACCGTGGCCCCTATGACGTCTTTTTCAAACATGTATACAAATATTCAGTATTCATAAAACACTCATACATGTAAGGAGGTATAAGCTTATCAGAGAGAGTCTTTCTCTCTTAGCTGTATGGGGCTGTAAAAGTCAGAACATGTATGAGTACATTATATAAACTGAAAATCCATTATCTGAACTTAACATTTTCCCTAACTGCAAAGAAACTTGAGCCTTCAGCAAGTTAACGCCCCTCCTATATTTTAATATAGCTTGTGAGAGGATGTAAAAGCTACTTCAAACATTAAAAAATATGCTATATGCTGAAAGCACTGTCCGTGTTGTGTTAAATGCATGCTATCTAAATATGAATTCTGACTTATTTACACTTATGAAACGTAGCAGGTACTACTAAAATATGAATTGCATTGGGCCACAGATGAAACCAGATGAGATAAATATCTCTGGTTCATCTGTAGTTTGTTGGACAAGCACAGACCAGTGTGATCTAAGTAAAACCCTGTATTATCGCTCATGATAGACTGTACACTATCCGGAGATACGGATGACAGAGGGCCGGATAACCTAGGTTCTACAGTATTACATAAGGAGACCTGAACTACAGGACCTTAAGTTAAATGAGTGTAATCAGCATAGTCATCTGGTTGGTAAAGTTACCTAAGCTCACTCGGGCTCATTACTCAACAGAAAATTGTTCTTATGTGACATTTATACTGAATATATATTACATTTAGAAGACCTCAAAGGTTGCTCCAGTTTTAGTTTAAGTATTTTATTATTTTTCTTGTGAAATTCAGACTTATCCCTGGAATAGATTTCACTCAGAGGCCTTATCTTATTATCCCTTTCAGGAGCCTTTTTCACCAAAGATGTTAGCCATATTTGTACATATAGGTAAGCCTTAGAATTGACAAAGAGATTGGATGAATGTGGCCCCTGGTTCACCACTGCACAATGCCCTTATATGGGATAATTCAAATGTCTTATTCAGGATCACCTTTGTCCAGTACACTGTTGGTTAAAATGAAAATTCCAGATTCTAAAAACAAGCGTAATAATTATATGAGATATATAATAATGATTTATTTTGTCATAGTACCAAGAAATTCTTATTTGACCGAAAACAGCCTCATTTTATGATTTTGCTTCACAATAGTTTGAAACAGTTTATAATATTTGGTATGAATTGCCCTGGTCATTTGTGGGAAAGTTGGTAGTTGCTTTTGTTTACCCATACCTGACAGTTTACATGGCAGAAGTTTGACCAATTAGTATGTACCGGTTCTCTTTGTCCTTAAATCTACCTACCTTGAAAGTACCAACACACCCAAATAAATCAAATCAAACAAAATTCAAAATTTCAACCACAGAAGATGGCAACCACATTTTACAACAAGTAAGATAATATAAACACATGAAGCTTTATGTTTTTAACTTTTAATCTCTCAGTTTACAGCTACACCACATAAAAACACACATGAAACACCTTTTTACTGAGAAAGCAATTTATTTATCCAATTAAAACAAAGAATGTTTTGTTACAAAGTACACTTATAATAGCATTAACAATTTTATAAGCCAAGATAAAACTTACTCATTATATAGCTAGTAGAAATTAATTATCAAACCTGAATGTACACTTAGATGCAGAAATATTCCACTGTGTTATGGATATGGATCAAATGAGATATGATAATTTTCCAACAGCTAAAATATTGCTTTGCTGTTAGTTTGGTGATGTTATCAGATAAAATATGCATTAGGTAGTGTCTTACAGCCCCCAACACTTCAGTGTGGCTACCATAAATAGTCTATTTCTTGTCTGGTTATGCAGGAAGTAGGGTTCCGTAAATTATGTTCTTATCTGGATCCTGTGTACATTCATAAATTATGGAGGCCCAGAGCTATGGTTAAAGATGATTTACTTCATAGAATGAATAGTAATTGTTCTGGCTTTAACACTATTGAATTGAGGTGTTGGTTGGAACATTTTTCAACTTTAAAATTAAATAAACATAATGTCATTTGGTTATGTCCCAATGTCCCTTGTGATGTTTCTTTTTTATATTTCTGTCGTTCTCTTTGAACATTTACTGTACATATACATTTCTTTCATTTGTATAACTCTGTGTAAGAATGACCGACTTATTAAATGTACAATAGAACCAAGTACATCAAGGTTTGTAATTTTATTTTTCATTCGCTAGTTATGTTTGGGGTCGTTAATTGGTAAACTGTTGCATTTGTTGACATGCTAATTAATTACTGTTTTTATATGACAGCCACTCTGAAGTACTTGGCAACACTATGGTGTATTTTTATCCATTAACACTGCTTCTGTTTGTAAATGACACACTTCATAATTTGCAGATAAAGTTTTATTAATGTTTGTATTAATGGTGACCACAAACACTATTTTAAATAATTGTCTTGTATTTCACTTGAAAATATATGTTCTGGCTTGACATTGTGGTTTATAAAAGTGTCATAAGTAATCAGATTTAAACATAAGATTTTTTTGGTATTTCTGTGACTAGTGGGAGATAAAAATAATCAAAAATAAAGCAAACTTGAATATCACAAAAGATATGGAGGTTTGTATCAGTTTCTAAAACTTTGGTTTACTTTTCTGTTGGGACAATAAATCCATAAATTTTGATGATAAAGTAATTTTGTTTTCAGAACACGTCTCCTGAAACAGCCTGTGGTAAAGGCCTACTACTACTATTATTACTACTACTGCTACTACTACTGCCGCTGCTACTACTACTACTACTACAACTACTACAACTGCTACTACTACTGCTACTACTGCTACTACTGCTACTGCTACTACTACCTAGTAAGTAAGTAGTAAGTACCTTTGGGCAGACGAGTTGCATGCATATGTCACTCTTTACCCAGGGCATCACTAAGTACTAACTTTAGTTTGGGAGATAATCCTGCAACAGGATTGCACCCCAGACGATTAGCAAAACTCTTGGTAAATGCCATGTTTCATTTCTTAACCGATGAATAGGAATAAGGAATGGCTATACTGATCCATTGCTACTAAAACTAACTTTAACTATATAATTATTAAGCTATTTATGCCAGAGAAATTTTAGTTTGAAAATAAAAATAAATAATTTCCAATTTTTACGACATGTACTAAAATTTAATTTCAATAATGGCTAATTTCTACTTAAGTGATTATTACATAAAATTTCACAAAGGTTACTTTTCTCTCTCCAAGCTCATTAGCACAAGAGCTATAATTTTTAGCTAGTGAATATTTCCATTCTCCTTCCATCTCTCTATTTGGATCAAACTCCTCGTGGTAATCCAGTTGGGAAATTGACATAGACACAGTAGCTTGCAATTGCATAATCTTAACCAAATATAGGACTACCTTCCTCTACCACTATAAATCTGCTAGTGGTGACGTGACCTTTACACAATTTAGGTCTATACAACAGAGGTTGTCCCAGATATTTATAGACTGTTCCAAACTATTGTGACATAATCCCTTATTGTGTAATTAATGTGTACTTTTTACAGTGTTTAATCTCTGTCAGCAGACTAGATTGCTAGAGGTAGGTGATACAGGTAGGTTCAGAAGAAGAAAATAAAAGTCATAGGAGATAGCAGACTTCTCTCCAGAGACAATGAAAATCAAGATCGATATGGGGTGGTATTGTAGGAGCATTCTATCTGTTTGAGGAAGAAACCAAAATACATTGGGATACCAGTGTATGATAATTATAAACAAGTGTGCTAGTTATAAAACTACAGCATTGTTGAATTGGTAACCTTTGTAGGTCTTTAAAGAAAGGTGTGATTTTTTTAAATCTGGGACTGTTTGTGACAATCATGGCCAGACTATTCTGGACTCAATAGAACCTTATCTTATTGAATTTGGTTACTCCTGAATAGTGAGTTGCAATAGTTAGGACGACAGCCAACCAGAGCATTTTAGGCAAGAAATGTTAGATGCCATTTGAATACACCTGGAGTCACATATGATATGAAGTTCAGCTGGAGATAATATATGAATCAGAAATTTTCCTCTAAAGGAGTTTGAACCTGAAAAAACATACATAACTTCATGAATACCAATGTAGGACCGTTATCAGTATCATGATCAGTGTTAAGGACTGTGTAAGATATTTTTATATTGTCAAATATAAACAAATTAACCAACTTAGTTTTGATTGTATTATAGATCAAATGTGATTGTGTTCTATGTGTTTCAGGTTTAGGTATACCTTAAGAATAATACTAGATTCTTCCGTAAATATGTAGAGTGTCATCTACCAGACCTAGACCAAAGTATCATAGATAATGGTCAGATTGAAGCAGATTACTTTGTTAAACAGAGATCAGATGTAATGTGTTCGCAATGTGTTACACATAATTCAAGACCAAATAAAATTTATAATGTATCACATTGGAAAGATTTATAGATGGTAAGATACTTTTGAATGTGACATTTTACCCAGCCAAACCAGCTGGCAAACATACAGCCAGGTCTGGGGTGAAAAGTTAACCCATATAACTAGGGCAAAAATATAGAATTAAAAACACTTACATCATATAACTCAACCTAATTTAAACCAAAAGTACAACACTACTGACCATATCACACATAATGCAAGCTCATTACCACAGAATCCAAAGAAGTAGCATCTGTATGACCCCATCTACCTTGCTGGCAGAATCCTGTGTCAATTATGACCTCTACGAAGCAGGTATTAAATTCAAGATCATTTCTTTGTCTGTTTGTCCTTTTGTTTGTAATACTCCTTTCACACTGCAGGTGGTATCCCCCACAGTAGGGTGTATTTGATGAAATGTCCCTGTTGATGGATCACGTCCATTTTCAAACTTGTGAATCAGAACCGGTCATAACCTGGCACATCCTCTGGAAGTTTTAAAATGTCCAAAATTTCTGCCTCATTTTCCGCAGAAAAATACGAGTAAGCACAGTTAAATTTCTAGCTACTGTAACTAAAGATGTGGTCTACGGTGTGTATAAGGTTATGACTTGGTCATCTTTTGGTGTAATACGGTGACAATAGACAAGTGGGAGTAAATGGATGTTTTGCGACTGTGTCACAAGGTCGTATACTCATGTCAGATGGTAGCTGAACGACCGGAGTGTTTTTCGCCTGATGCCTATAACCACAAATGGTACCATCTGTAGTGTGAATGCTACACCGAGTCTCGGAAGGTATGGGGCGTCCTTGGAGGTGGTTCCACTGCCAAGAACCATGGGACATACTGCCTGTAGTGTGAAGGGGGGCATGAGTAGGATTACACAAATACTACTGGTTGGATATACATGAAAAATGAGAAGATGGGTCTTGGTCCAACTTTGATCCCGTTAAGCTTTGAGAGTGATCTGGATCACCATCTGGACACAAAAAATGTTAAAGACATTTTCTTTTCCCATTTCCTTATTATGGAGGCACTTAAAAATAATACAGATTTTCGTTCTCAAAGTGGTCTTCTTTATTCTCTTTCTCTCTTTTAGTTTACTATTTTCCTCTGTAAAACTGGCATGAAAGAGTATATACTGTCTTCTTTGATCAACTCCATCACCTGTCCAGATATGATCTATATAAGGTGTTGAAAGATAGGTTATACCCCAATCAATTAATTCATTCAGCTGTTTTACAGCAATGCTGTCCTCATTGGCCTAGTGGGTTAGCAGGATTGTCATCTAATTGCAGGCTGTCAACTCTGTGTGAGTTCAACTCCCACAAGTGACAATAATGACGACTTGCTCCAATATGAAACGGCTGTTGAACGGGATATAAAATGCCTACTTTTACTCTTTGCATCACAGCTTTCAAACTACTCTTAACAGTGATCACATTGGTCTTCCACTTGTGACTCCCCACAGGCGGCAAAAGCCTCTGACCTGGCCCAATATGATCCTGGGGGTTGAACAGGATGTAAAACCCTGAAGTTTGACTTTGACTTTCTACTTTTGAGGCTGTGAATTCAGGTCCTCACCCTGGCATTTGTTTTTGAAATTTAATGCAGTAGCTAACCTATGCTGAATGGTGTACAGTGCGTAGTCTTCACCACATAGCACATCTTAACTATTATTATTGTCCATTATGATGTGCCCTGTACCAAAAATGAAATGTGGTATTAAATCAAAGTTTATCAAAATAAAATAAAATTCCTATCAATAATAGTAAAAAAGTTTCATCAAATATTGATCAGAAGGGGAATGTCCATATTGCACAAAATAAGTCACAAACAAGGTAGCGTTTGAACTGGGTAGTGTCAAAGGGGAATAGCCTTTTGTTGAAAGATCGGTCTTCAGACGATTTGTGTAACCAGATACTGTATGCTGTGGCTTGAACATTTATCAAAATTTATTCCATTCAGTTGGATCCAGAGGTCAGTAAGCTATTATCATCTATATTTGCCTGAGCCTTTGTTTCACCTTAAAATACATCAATATTTTTATGCATAAAATGTATTGCAATTCTACTAAAAACTTTAAAACCCCATAAATCTGTATTGTAATAAATCTATGATGTAAGCACTCTGCTCAAGATAACACCAATCCATCATTCAACACAAGTGTCTTGGAAAATATGGACCTTTCATGTTAATAGCATTTTTTCTTGCTACAAATAAAGGCCTGTTTACACCATTCTGTGTGGTCATATTAACACATATTTGGTTTTAACCTAACAGCCTTATCCTGTGTGTTTCTTAAATGGACCTTCTGTATGGGTAGCATACAATCATAAAATGGACCGCCCCATGTGGCCATTTTACCCATTCACCCCTTTGGCAAGTACATTTTAGTTTAGCAATGTGAGAGCTCATAATATGTTTTCAAATATTTAAATATTTAAAAAATCTATTATGTGCATGAAATGCTGTACTCACTGTGTAAAATGTGTCCAGTCCAAATACGAATTCCGATTTATGAAAACTTATGGATACTAACGAAACTTCCAGCACATTGAACCAGAAATGATCTTGATCTAGTTAAATATTTTCCGCTGATATGTAGCATATGAGGCCAGCATGAACTGGTGTGACATAGGTGTAATATATTTAAAATGTATGCTTATCATAATGGTGTTCAAAGTAAAGTACCATTAAAGTGGTAAATTGGCAAAAGTTTTCTTGCTACAACATTTCAGTTAAGACCCAACCCAGCGGTTGTTTTAGCATTTCAAGTCTATTATAACTGGCAGCCAGTGAGTGAACCTGTATGACTTTAATTCCCGCCAAAAAGTAATAATTTTCCACTGGATACTTTCTTATTTCTCACTTACATGTCAATCTTCAGTGAGTTAAGAACATCCACCCTCCGCCCCAACAATCTCCTGGCACCACACCTTTTTACAGGACATGTGCAATTTTGTTATCACTACATTGCTGCCACCCATAACATTCAGATTGAAATTGACCATATTCAAGGAACTTGCACTAACACAGCAGACTTACTATCCTGACTCTATTCTGACAAACCACATGACCAAACTTTGCTTAAAGAACTTGAAAATACTTGTACATGGCATAAGATTCCCATACAATTCAGGCAGGGGCAAAAATGTTTGCCTATATAGATGATTTTATTCTAATCTCACCAAAACAACACTCTGAACAACATTTTCAACGCCTGGCGTCACTTTTGACTGAGTTGGGGTGCCTAGTAACCCTGATAAGCAAACTTCTCCTTGTCGCAAACTGACTTGTCTGGGCATACAGATTGATTTAGATGCCAACACCCTAAGTATTCAACCTGAAAAGCTACAGAGCATTCATGCAGAATGTCTTGCAACCTGTAACAAGCGTCAACTTACTAAGACAGCCTTCCAGTCACTTCTTGGCAAATTACTCTATGTCCATAAGTGTGTACACCCAGCACGTACATTCATTAACATAATGTTGGCACTCTTCAGAGAAAATTCTTCAGCCAGAAAGATAACCTTGACCTCATCCTTGCCCACCTGGAGCTCACTTACTGTTAAAATGGACGAAAACCCTTCAACATCATAACGCTCACCATTGGATTCAGTTACCCACCATTCAGAACCATTTCTTATGCCCAGTTAAGGCTCTTAAATCCCTCCTTCAATTAAGGTCACTCCCACCATCAGCTCCCTTGTGTGCCAACATTTTCAAACTACATTCACAGGTCATCGATACTCATGTACAAGATGCTTTGAAATTATTTTAGTGCACAACAACATTCCATTAAAAGGCCATGGTTTCCACACATTCAGGCGATCTGGAGCCACCCTGGCCCTTGACAATAATGTTCAACTCCAGGACATTATGGCCCATGGCCTCTGGAAAAGTTCCTCTGTGTGGACATACTTGGAGAATGCCTCACAGGCTCCCTCTATTGTTCTCTCCACCTTTGCTCGTATCATCCCTACCTTTTTCTAGCTGGGCTTGGGGCTTTTAAAATCTTACTGAGTAACATTTTAAAACTTTAATTCATTTTACTAACGTGTAAATAAATATTTTTCCCAACCAGCATCTATAATTTCACCTTCACTTGACCTTTGACCTCTCAGATTAACCCTGGATTTGAACCCATGACCTTGTGACATTTCACTAGAACGCACTGGCAAAGAGCAATTGGCTGGTGCAACTGTTGTAGGCCCATAAATAGGTCACAATTCTACTTTGTCTTTAGTTTCCCAACCAAACGTATTGGGGGCTCATTGGAACCTGCTACACAACAAAGCAGAGTTTGTAAGTGTGTTATCTTGATGTAAAAAAGCAGCTTTATTAGTCGGTGGCAGGACTTTAACCTTAGGGAGGTTTACTTTTTTGTTAAAGAGTTGGTATCTATAGCTATTAAGGTCAGTTTCTCTAGATGTGCAACCATAAAGGTATAGCAGTACTGTTGATCCTAGTTCTAAATTGATGTCATCAGATATACCTCTGATTTGAGTAGGAGGTTAGCAACACTGATTTTCCCCTTCCAAAGGGGTATGATACAGTATCACAACCTATTAAGGCATGTAAGGGTAGTAAAGTAATACACCTACTTCCAAGTCTTGATGCTGTTTCATTTGTAGACTATCAGTAAGACCTAAGACAAGGACTAGTTAGGCCCACCTCAGACAGATGGGAGGCACTGAACTGAAAATAAGGGCTCTTCTAAAGCAAAAGCAGTGTACGGTGAGGCAGTTCATATCACTGATAGGTCTGCTCACTGCCACTGAGAAGCAAGTTCCTTCAGGCTGCCTACACATGGGGCCTATCCAGTGGCACATAAAGGCAAATTGGCATGTCCCAGAGTCCTAAGAAAAGTCTATCCCTGTTCCAAAGTCTCCCCACAAACACCTAAAGTGGAGGAAGACAATGCCCCAGTAGGCCAACACCCCACATCATCTACAATCTGCTCATCAATTATGCCTTTCCACCAACTCCCCTGACAGTGAATGTCATAAACAAGATTCTCAGAAATGACTGTCAGAGGATAATAGTCATAGCTCCTGGCTGGACCAACATGTTGTGGGAGTGGGATCTAGTGAGCCTGTCATCCCAGCTCCCCTTTGCCTACCTTACCAACCAAACCTTCTAACTCAACTATTCAATGGGAACCTACACAGAGACCTCAATCTGAATCTCCATGCTTGGCATCCCTGCACTATGCTACTACCTGGACAGAATTAAGGACCTCAGAGGAAACAAACAACTGGAGTCATTGCAAGTGTATCAGGTAAAGGTCCATAATGTTAGGGCCTTTGCTGCTTGCAAAGTCTTTCAAGGAGGAGTTTCCTTACAATAAATCCTCTTGGCTTCATTGGAAGTCTCACAACACCTTCACTCAGCTCTAACTAAAGGATGTTGCCTGGGCTGATTCTGAACATTATCACTTGGGTCCCATAATGGCAGCACATCAAATTCATCATTGAGTGCCTGTACTATAAAATCTAGTTTTTCTTCCACCTGTTGTACCTTGTTTAGATATTTGAGAGGGGGAACTTTTCTGGAAAATCAGCAGAAGGGTGTTTTCACTCTGTAGATTCTACTTTGTTCACGGAACCTCTCCACCTTGCTGCTGTAAGAGTTACAAGTTCTATCAATGTTTCCCTGTCTTTCCTCTGAAAATCCCTAGGGACTGAACTCTTTCTTCCCTCTCTTCTTATTTTAGGGGAGAAAAAATGAGAGGGTTACCCATTCCGGTAACTGGTCAACTGGTTGGACCTAGGACCTGACAAGAGAGATTTTCTGTCAAATTCCTCCTTAGAGTTCTATCTAGCCCCTTCAGTAAGCTACCCACCATCCTTTTGGTAGTTATTGTGGCATTAGTCTGTTAGGTAAGATATATCAACACAATAAAATACGAAATTTAACAAGGAAATTAAATTTTCATAAGTTAATATCTTTAAGTTACCTAACAGATGGGAGAGTCCCACCCCCAGACCCCGCAAATCTACCTTACTAGGGTTCACAATGGTCAAGATTTTCAAACATAGAAGTGACGTCACTGGCCACCTGGCGAGTGAGGGATACACTAGCCCCATAGTGAGTGGGGGTTGCACCATGGCCAGTTCTGCTGGAGGAGACTTAGAACATCTTTTTCTGATGTTTGGTGGGGCCAGCTTGCACCGGGCAAATGCCATTAGTCTGTTAGGTAAGATATGAACTTATAAAAATTTAATTTTCTTAACAAATTTTCGAAATAACAAAGTTTGTTTGGAAAATTAAGGATAAAGGAGAGTTGTGGCCTATCATGGGCCTGCAGCGGTTGCACCAGCAAGTCTTCTACAAGATGTAGCTTGCTCATGTTCATCACAAATTCCATGTAATAGTAATCACTGTAGTTGCGGTAAAGTTGGACTATCATGCACATCTTTCTGCCACTGTGAGGCAGAATTGAACTGTCGAAATAAAAGCACTGTAATTGTGTAAGCACTGTGTTTTACTGGTGACTTAGACAAAGAATAGAAAAAAATTTTCATGTCTATGAAGCACTTTCATATACATGTATATCGGTTCAGTATGTTGATGGTTTTCACTTTTTGATGTGACATGATTTGAATGAAGACTTGCTTTATTTGTAATACAAATATTATGATTTAAGTCTCCTAATATATGCTAATAAATATGTTTATATTAAATCTATGCATTCAGTATTTCAGGTCTAAGTAAAATTAGTCAGTAACAGACTGCATCTACAATTTATTGTCACTTCGCAAAATGACTGTATAATCATAATTTTGTGAAGGTCTATCACTGTGGCCATTTTAAATTTTGAGGAAAACTAACATCTGTTTTGACCATGTGATAGAGTATAAAAGTCTGAAAAAAATGACATATTACACATGACAACTGATTAAGACATAACGATTTAATGGCCATTTTTAATACAACAATATTGATATGGCGGCCATCTTGAATTTTGCTAAATAAAAAAAATGCTTAACAATGCCAGAGTGGCACCCATCAGATTATTGATCTACACCCCCTAAAGAAATGATTTCAGCAAAAAAACGTTGTTCATGCTAAATTTCACGCTTTTTCAAATTTTTACTGGACTATTAACCAAAAGTTAGTAAAAGCCATAAACCACACCCTCAAGCTGTCTCCGTAAGCCTTGTACATGGAAACACTCTCTCTCTAATTATAATATTTGATTTTTTTGCTGTAAGCAGCACCTGCAAGCCGCATACTGCATCAACCTACATGGAAACCTACACCAACATAGTAGAATGGATTGCTGCTGTGTCTTGATTTGCAGAGACTGAGGGCCAAAAGGGCTGCGTATCATAGTGGTAATCTATATCTTCTTTTTTTGTTATAGTATGAAGCACACCATGACATTACAAAATATCAATAACAAACATTATCTAGGCCAAAGATAGACTAGGTATTGGTAACAAACCCAGTACAAGGAAAGTGTATTAATTTGGCCCTCTCCAGACTTTAATCTGCCCTGTTTTGGGTTTTTTGACTAAATAGTTTCACATGGACTGGATAGTATAATGTTTTTATAGTTTATTATGATATGTCACAGTATCAGGCTTGGCAAATTAGGATTTTACAGGGCACCATTTCAGTGAAGTGTAACAGGAAATAAAACATGTTCATAGAATATTAAGAAAAATGTTCCTTTATCCTCTAAAGGAACCATAAAGGGTAGTTCATATTCACAATCACAGTTTTGTTGGACTATTATAATTGGATGGATTGTTCAAAGCAATCATGTGAGCTGGTGTATCATGAAAGTATCATGTGCATCAAGGTGAACGGTGACATCTATTTACAGTCTGTAGGTTTGATGTCTGTCTGTGTATTGGGTAAGCTGTCTGCCTATCTGTTATATGTATACATGTATATATGTTAGATATCTATCTATTATTTACACTTTGGTCTATTGGTTAGATGTTTGTCTGTATGTTAGATGTTTGGATGTATAACTGTCTGTCGGTTAATTAAATTTTTATAGGTTAGAAATCTCCTTCTGTTCTGTACTGGTCTGGTCTTGATCTGCCATAGGATGAACCTTCCCAGATGCTGCAGTCTGAGGCCTGCTCCCCTCTTGAGTTGGCTGGGATTCTGCTAACAGCTCCTCAATGTACTGTTGATCTGGTGGGAGTACTTGCAGATACATCTCAATGTAAGTGTTTAACTTGGCTGTAAGTGTATAAACAGGGTAACATAGAATAAACAAAGATCATGGCCTCATACATTATGTGACTGAAAATGACTGACTGGCAAGTTTATAATGGCAAATACCTGGATGTAAAAACACATCCTGTTTACAAAACGTGATGTTATTGTTTGTAATAAAAGTTATATAGTTTCTGAATCATAGTTCTGTTCTTTGCCACTTAGAATCTACCAGACGAGATATTCAGTTAAAGTTATATTACATTAGAAAATCTTACATAGGACAAGAAAATTCTGGATACTGGATAAAAGAAGGCTATATATAGTCATATTTCAGATAGTCAGTATACTTTGGGCACTCACCCATGCCTGGGATTTCCTTCTTGAAGAAGACAAATGGAAAGTAGAAGATCAGTCCACCCACAATAAACAGGAAGGCATACAGAAACTCAAGCTGTGGAGCTTGAATGATTGGAGCCAAAACCAGGAACAAGGCAATGATAAATGCAATGATTGGGAAGATGATGGGGCACTGAAACAGAAAGGGAAAAATAAAACTATTATGACAGAGTAACTCAATCTTTGGAAAATAAATAATTGCAGCTAGTAATAGAATCATCAAAATAAAGAAAGCATCAATGAGGGGAAAATTAGAAATGGTAAGCCTTAATTGTTATGTAAAAGAAGGTTATTATTCAGATGAATACACTGTTTAACAGACGACAAAGACAGGGAGTGGTTAAAATTACTAGTCAACTTAGTCCTCTGCATCTGTTTGCCTACCACCTCTGATATCATGGATCCCAACCATGGTAATTGCATACTGGTGTGCCTGGTGGATTTCAGTGCAGAATTTAGACCAACTGGTGATCACTGCTATCATTCACTTTTGTAGTTGTTGACAGTGATGTGTTTGAAGAAATATTAATCAGAAACAACTCAAATTGAATATGTACACTGATGCAAACATTTATCAATAGGCCTAGTGTAATTCAGTATCAAGTAATACTAATAGTTTATACATTAAAATGTTGAAAGTATATCTTGTAATTATGTATTTAGGGTTTTATGTCGCTATAAACACTGTATAGGTCATGTCACGATGGGTAGTTTTGTGGGCAGAGACCATCGGTAAACAACTTCCAACTTTCCCACATTAGGTCCGGGGTTTGAACCACCAACCTCAAGGGTGGGAGGCTAGTTTGCTACCACTCTGCCACCGTGGCCCCAAGTATATCTTGTCATAGCTAATATATATTTACTTCTGGTGAATAGACTAGACATAAAGAGTTGTAACAGTATGCAAATTCTTCCAACACCCTTTCATGACTTCCGTTTAATAATTACCTTATATGGTCTTGGTACATCTGGTCTCTTGAACCTGAGGTAGACTAACACAAGGAAAACCAAGGCATAAAACATCCAAGCAGCAAAACTGAAGAAGTCTATGAGAGCCCCAATGTTAGATGGGATGACCATAAGGAAAGCTATAAAACCCTGTAAAATGTGGGGAGAGTGTTATGACTATTGAAAGGAATAGACATATCAATACAAACTACTACTGTTAATTTGGTATGTATGAATAAAATGGAAATGTAAGCTTTAATGTTTAATCCAAGTGCAGTTAAGGTACATTGTCTGGTAAATATGGACTTATTTTATTCGTAACATAAATCAAATAGTGTGCTATAAATGCCCTTGCAAAGTGTATTTCTAAGTTTTACCAAAAAAGAGACAAAAGAACTCGGGTGTGATTGTTGCTTGTGTTCCCTTATGATATAATGAAAAATATACGCCACAAGGGTAGTTATCCTGTTTCCACATAAAATAATTTTTTACTCACATTGAGCATCAAGGCACAGACTGGCGTGTATCTGGCCACGTGGACTGTTGACAATGACTTCAGCATGTGCTTCTCCCTTGCTGCTACGTACACAAGTCTGAAACAGTGAAAGAATGTTTGCAATATATGAAATATAAATCTTAATGTTTTAAAATGCTTAGCTATGCTAACATGTAACCTGTTAGAGTCTTAGTGTAGAACAGGTCAAAGTAGAGGTCTCATACTCAAACTTAAGACCACAGAGCTGGGGGTCGAGTGACTAAATAGTAAATTTGTTCACCACTCGTGCATTAAGGTCCTTATATTTGAAAAGATTGGTTATAATGATTTATTTATTTATTGAATAACAGTGCTGACGTTCCCCCAACGTATGTACTTACTATGTTACTTATTATATATATATATATGTACACATGCTTAACCTCTAGCTAGATATAGAAAAAGTCACCCCAGTAAAAAAGGTTATCTTCGTAAGTTTGAAGTGTCACTTCTTCTCTTAAGTTATATGGTTAGTGTTCGATAATAGCTCATGCTTACAAGTTGTTAACCTATATCTACAGTGATTAATTTGTGGAATACGATGTAATAACTCATACCATTCAAATCATTTTGTAAATGCTTCTCAGGTAACTTGTAGATATGACTCAAATAACCCTTGTCTGTAAACAGAGTATCTGTGTCATGTTAATATTGTGATCTGTAATAGGGTAGTTCTACCGTGCTCCTTGTCTTGACAAATTGTCTCAGTAAATGATGTATTTACCCACCTAAAACTTGTGCAAAACATAGAGCTTTAACTGATAAAGTAATTTATTGGACTGGTTAGTTCATTGAAACAAAAACAATGAAGTTATTGAACATGTCTCTTAATGCAGGTAAAGGGGCTTATATTTAAGATCGCTTAACTTTTATAAATGTACATTAAGTCATTTTGCATAAAGGATCATTATTAGAAGCAATAACTGAAACTATCTACGAAGTGTCTATCACGTTATTATTTTAGCAATATATTTATAAATTTAGAGTGAACGTCCTTTAGTAAATATGTACTTGGAATTTAAAAGCATGGAATCTGCAAAAGTCCATAACAAAATACCCTGGGTAACTATAAATGCTTCAGGCTTATAATAAGCGATGATAGTCCATGTCTATACCATATGTCCCTACATAATTCCATTGTTGTACTATTAACATATCTCAGTACCAAATCTGAGCACGTGGCTGAAATAAGACCACGTGACCTTTAGTAAATACAGATATCGACAAGATAGTAAGCCAAAATATGTCAGAGGACTGAATGTCATGCAATACATTCAAATAAAGATCTGTCAGTGCTGTTCTCTTGTGAAACAGTAAAAGTCTATCTAAGCTCTGGATGCTTTTTCATCAAAAAAATTAACATAAATGTATAGCTAATTATATACATTTATCTCTATGTTTTCATCATCCTAATCACTGGTTACTGTTAAACTAGAATACATTCAAAAGATTGGTTCAGTAAATGCAGCTTTTAAGTTGAAAATTAAATACATTGGTATGATAAACGGATGAGATGTCTGAGGACAAATATCAGGATTCATGATGCAAGAGGAGATGTATATAAAGCTTTCTTGCCATTTTCCTGAAGCCCCACCTCCCCCCCCCCCCCCCCCCCCCCCCCAAAAAAAAAAAAAAAAAAAAAAGATCCGTCCTAGGGATATATTGTCTGTAATTAATACTGACCTTCCAGTAGAAAACATGCTTCCATTGGCTGAGCCAAAAGTTGACATGGCAACGAATATAGGAATGATGAAAGCAAAATCTGGAATCACAGCTTCTGCCCAAGTCTAAAACACAAGGCAAGATTATTTTGAAATGTTGAAATGTCCATCCCAAGGGGGCAAGACAGTGTTGAGTAGTGTGTAGGAATTTGTAAATAGCTGAAAATCTTAGACTAACAACAAAAAATAAATGGGTACAAAATAGGTAATATTACAAAGGCTGTGGAGGCGGGTAGAGGTTATATTTTATTTGTTATATTATTTTTGTGATAAATAAATTAACATTGTTAATAGATTTTTTGATGGATTGACCATAAACTCCTCAATTTGTGTCTTATTTTGAAAATTCTTTCACCATAGTTTTCAGTTGAATGAGACAAACATTTTAATCACAACATGAAACACGTGCAAGAATATGGCTTCTATGTGGCTTACTTGTAGAAAATTTATAGGGAAAATATATATCCTTATGGCAATTTTGACCCCCCTCCAAGGAGATTATGTTTTTGTCTGGGTTTGTCAGTCTGTCTGTCCGTCTGTTTGTTTGTTTGTGAACAAGATAACTCAAAAACTTATGGACGGATTTTGATAAAATTTTCAGGATATGTTCGTAATGGTAAAAGAAAGAAGTGATTAGATTTTGGGAGTGATCTGGATCATCTGGATCTTCTGGATCCATGAAATGTAATTTTTAAAGACAGATAACTCAAACAGTTATGGACGGATTTTGATGAAATTTTCAGGATATATGCTAAATGGGACAAGGAACAAGTGATTAGATTTTGGGAGAGTGATCTGGATCACTGTCTGAATATATGAAAAATAAATTGGGAGTCATCCGGATCACTATCACTAAAATATGAAATAGAGGGGGGGAAAGCAATATCAGTGCTAATGGTAGGTTTTGAAAGTCCAGGAATTGAGCTCCTGTGGCGGAGGTCTGCGCTCTCCGAGTGCTCTTGTAACTCTAAAATTGTTCTTTTATCTAATAGTGTCTTATTGTCAGAATTTTATTTCAAAATATCTAATTGAAAACATGTTAGGGAATATGGGCCCAGGGATTTATTTTCTTTGTCAGTCCAATTTCAAAACTATCTGGGAATCCATTATTACTTTAGAAGTTTATATCTTTAAAAAAGTTCACCACAAACTAGATTAACCATAACAATGAAAGCTGTACAAACAAGAAATGTACTTTTAGCTGACTGATTAAGTGCAGGATACATTTTTTTGCTGCAACTGACATATTCTGTTAGTTCTGTAAGAAATATATAGTCGAGAGGTGGAGCTAGCTGTGGAGGTGCATATTAGTTGGTTAACATAATACACTTTGAAGAGCGTGGCCTGTCAGGGGCCTGCTATGGCAGTTTTGTCTCCTACCTTAAGTTTGGATTTTTGACCACTACCTTAAACACCAATTCACTGAACCCTATTGCTACAGCCTTTACCCCAATCGTTGGCTATTGGTATTTGGCGCCAATACCCATTGTTGTCACTTTGTATTTAGTTTTCAACAAGTAACAACCGAATTTTAAAATATTAGATTTTTACATTTGTGTGTTTTATAATTGAACATGCCTAAGAGGAACAAGAAAGCTACTGATACTGGACATAGGAAGACAACTGCTAAAACTAAGAAAAGTGGTACAGTTGTCGCATCCACAGACATGGATCTTAATGGATCATTTTTGATGCCGTCAGGTGGAACTATAGTGAGTACAGTTTCTTCTCCTCAACCACCTCCACTCAGTAGTGTCCCAGTACCAGGAAATGACATAGTGTTAGCATATTTACAAAGAATTGACGCCACTAATCAAGCCCTACTCAAGAGAGTGGATGACTTAGAGAGTCAACGTGTTAACCCTACGACTGTGCAGGCTACTAAGGCTACTCTAGGTCAGGGCCCACCCACTGGGACACATTCGGTACAGCCAGGACATCAGTTATCTTCAAGCAGCCTAAGTTCATCTCAGCCCGGCTACCCGCAAGCTGCTACCAACACCATGGGTCCACCCCTCCCTGGGACACAGATGACACAGAACAGTCATTTACACGATGCCATCATCCCTGATGTTAATGCTATTCAGGCTAGCCCCACCATCTCACAGTCGGTGTCGCAGATCCTCTCATCATTGGAAGCTGGTTCCAGGGTTGAGGCGACCCAAGGTAAGACCACACAGAAGAAATCTGGTAGATTTAATGCTACTAATACAGTTACGGCAATACCCGAATTACGGTGGCCAAATGAGGGTTTCCATGGGATTGGTGGTCGCAAACGTACCCTATATGACGACTTAACCATACAAGAATGGGCTGTGGGTCAGCTGTACAATATTTACCATATCCAGGACCCACTACTGGTTAAACAAGTACTCCTACAAGTAATTTTATCCCTCAGGGACGCCACCTCCCTACCCTAAATTTTTCTGTTCAGAACCAGGAATTGTATAATCCTGTGATGTTTTGTTCAAAAAATGACCTACATAATGACCCCCCTCCTACTGACCAGTACCTTTTTGCACTGAATCAGCTGTTTATATATCAGAATATGTTTAATAGTTCTCAGAATACGTTTAATAGTTCTCTTGTACATAATATTAACCCATATTATACTCTCTGTGGGACCAATGTCAAGAATGTGTCGAACTATGAAAATTATTGGGGGCATTATGCTGGTCATTTACCCCAAAGTAGTTCAACTATGCATGTTTACAACCCTCAATATTATAGTGTTTGTATTGATACTAACATCCATCGTCAGTCAAATACAAGTGTTACTGATGTATTGACAACCCCAGATGTGGGTAATATTGTATTTATGGCTTGCAAGTGTCAAGTGCCGTTCGAAGATTGTGATGTTGACATTTCACTGAATGACAGTCTTCCAGTATTGTGTACTTTAGATTTCATTAAATCTCTGGATACTGGTCACACCCATCAGGTAGTATTTTTTCATGATTCCAGGGGCCTCAGCTCTGGATTTTATTACATGTACCAAGAAAGCGTTGACAGTATTTGTCTTTATGTGTGTCATGACGAGGAGTTGGGCCCTTTCCAAGTCATTGACAGTAAACTAGCCAGAGTTGTCTTTTGTAATCAGGGTTTGGCTATTGATTGCAATGCTAATTTTTGTCACCAAATCAAGTGTTTCACGACTATAACAAGGACTTATGGGCACATGTCAATCATGGTATGGATTATACCCAGTATATAGAGTCCATTATTGACGAGATATGTAGATTTATGGACTTACAAACTCACAAGGCCGAGACACAGGAACTTGACACACCAAATGACGCTACAGACATACCACTGGTCCCTTACAGCATTACTGCTCTGTTGGGTGATGACGGTGCTAAACCTTTACAGGTCCATCACAATGCATATATCCCTTCCAAAACAGTGGGTTTCTTAGTCATGAACACAAAAGTTTCGAATTTATAGGTCCTGACAGGCACCCAGTGTGTATTGACTCTGTGGACAAATGTATTGAAATTGCGAATATAATTAGAGATACAGGAGTTCCTAATTATAAGATGGCTCGTGTTCCCATTACATCAAATCTGAATGTGAAAGCTTGGGAGGAAGTATTTAGTGCTTATCCAGACAAACACCTCCTTCAATACATCAAATTTGGGTTCCCTCTGTCCATAAATCATCCCAACCGCCTTAAAAATAGCAGGGCAGTCAATCACCATTCCGCCATACAGTATCCTGACGCTGTTGCCAAATACATTGCTAAAGAACAAGGCTTTGGCACCATTCTCAGCCCTGCCTCTCAGATTCATACTCCTCATTATCATTGCTCCCCCCTCCTTACCAGGCCCAAAGATACTAATGACAGAAGGGTTATTCTAAACTTGTCCTACCCCAGGGGTCAGTCACTGAACGACTATTTCGACAAGTTCAATTTTGATAGTAGGCCATTTACATTAAAGTTTCCTTCTGTGGATGATATAGTGGAACTTATTTTACAATTCACAGATCCACTAATTTTCAAAATTGATGTGGCCAGGGCATTTAGGAACCTCAGGGTTGACCCTGTTGATGCTCTCAAGTTTGGCTTATCTTGGCGTGATGCCCTATATATTGACGCAGGCGTCGCATTCGGCTGGGTGCACAGGTCCGCGGCCTTCCAGATGGTGGCTGACGCCATCTCTTACGTCATGGCGTCGTCGGGTTGCGTCATTAATGGGATTCAAATACTTGTCCTTTTCAGGTTCCTTAAAGTTTGACTTAGAATGAAATTCAACTGGTATTTTTCATGTTTTTGAGAATCTGCTAACAGGATAAAACTATATACATTAAGCTTTTTTTAAGATTCTACGTCTATTATCTGGTGCCTCTGGTGCTGGAGAATTTCTCTTGACAGGCCTTGTAACAACTTATTTTGTATCAACAACTTGTTTTGTATTACTTGACTTATTTTGTATAAACTTTTACTTATTTTGTATTACTGACTTATTTTGTAGTAAAATTGCTTTATTTTGTATTACTTGGCTGACTTATTTCGTATCAGCAGTTGACTTAATATGTTACAAAATGGTCCACAGAATTTTGACAAGATGTCAGGGTGATACAAAATAAGTCGATAATACAAAATAAGCTGCTCTATAGACAACTTGTTTTGTATCACTGACTTATTTTGTATTATCAGGTTATAAAACTGCAAACTGTGCAAGAAATTTTGTTTTTAAAACTGTGGAACTCTTTGTTTAATCATTATTTTTATGTTACATTAAGACTTTAGCATAGATTACACTAAACCACTTAAGTTATACATATATACAGCATTGGTTTAAATTGTTTGTAGTTGTTGTAGATCACACCTTGTCCTTTAAACTTGTAATTGATGAAATACCATAATTCATTCAATTGACATCCAGGGAAAATTCACTTTATTATGGCGAGGCCCCAGATAACATTCTACCATCTGCAAGACACTAGAGAATAGTCATAAAACATTAACATGATGTTTTTATTTTGGGTGAATACTAACGCAACAGTGACTACAGTAGGCAACATATTTCTATGATTAGATTTTCTTTCATATCAAGTAAACTAAAGTTTCCATCATATATGTCAACCATGGTAATATTAAGCAGAACCTTTACAATGTCATTTGTCGGAGTTGAACCAGTAGAACCAAAATAGTGACACTAGTATTGGCCCTAACTGTAGTACAAATGTAACTTTTACAACAGACAAGGCAATAAATCAATCTTTGTTATGTCGCAACATGTAAATTTTTGCAGTGGCAAGTGAATGTGAAGATATAAATTGTCTTCTGTTTTGTGCAAAGTTAAGGCATTTTCCAAGTTACGGGTTAAAGCATTAGACAGCCCCCAAAATCTGTCTTTCATCAGCCATGTTAAGACAGCTTAAGTACAATTTAAGTACTAATTTAAATGGCAGTGGTCTAAAATTCACTTGCACCATTGTATAGGTAATCTTTGAATGTGAAAAGGGAAGTAGAACATATGCTCATCATGCCAAGGCAAGCAAGTATCAACCTTATGACAATACATGATGAAATGGGGAAAACTAACATTTGACTTGTGATGTAATCTTGGAACAAGGCCTTCACATTATTGGCTTACTGATCATACAATATTTATAAATTCTGTTTTATTGAATAATTTAAAGTCAGTTATATTATTCATGCAAGTTAGCCATATAGAAATAAAAGACAAATTTACCTTTAATTCTTGTATCAGAAATCTACTTATATTTTTGATACTGAGAACTATGATTTATAGCTTACCCACCATGTCTCCTATAATCTTATTTTACAAATGTGAAGCTTACTTCACAACCTTCAGCTTTTCACCTGCAATATTTCATGCTTAATAAATGTTGATCTCTGATTTTTCTTATTTGATGTTCCTCGGAATCTGTTTAATGTGTCTTGGAATCTGGGGTCCAGTCCATGCATACTTCAACCCAGTAACTGTCTTTAGATAGAGATTAAATGCTATAGAAATACTATTAGAGTTAAAATTACCTAGTGTTGATTACTTAATATATGTTTTGAGAGTGTCATGTATACATAGAAATCTTAACTAACTGTATGTAACATGTGTCAACGAAATCCCATGCATTCAGCATCAATTTCTACCATAAATGAGGCAGAAATTAAAACACATGATTCAAATATTTTTGGATCATAGTGAATCAAAAGTTAGCATGGAACAGTGTTGTCTGGTGTATTAATCACAGACACTCTCATTATAAATTGGTATTAAAATAAAGGGGCATTAATTAGAAAATATATGGTATATGTAATGATCAGTATTTATCTTCATTTATAGGTCACTGTTTAAAATGTATAATGAAAAAGCCATACATGGGGATTATATGTTTTTATGATGAGATACAGTTTATTTTGGATCACAAAAAAGTATTCATCTGGTGGCTCTACACATGAAAGCATGTGGACAATAACAGTTTCATAGATGGCAGACACCACATGATTAATAAAGTTATTTGAGTTCTGCAAATCTATTTAGAATTTCTCCCTCAGAAAATGTTATTGCCTTCTCTGTTAGGAGTTTCATTTGTAAATCTATCATAAAAACACATTTTAACAGTCTTGGTAAATGCCATTGTTCTATTCAAAAACACTATTTTAAACATCTTGAAAGTTACTGGATGCTAATCAGCTCTCGTATTGTTACCCTTGTGGTATATGTATGTTGTTATCTAAACACAATTAATTGATATCTTTTATTCTGGGTTTAACCCAACTTTAATCTAAAGATTCGACTTTGTGGTTTTCTGAAAGACAGCCACTGTTCCCTTGTAGTTCCTAGAGAGTTGGCCTAGTCAGTAAAGGCAGAATAACCACTCGTCCACTTACCACAGCCACAGCAGGGGAGGCCAGCAGTTCTTCAGGTGACATGGCAGTGAAATAGGAGATGTTGGTGAGGATGTAGGCTACAGTTACAAGGGGGATGCCAATCATAATAGCTCTTGGTAAGTCTCTGATAGGATTCTTCATCTCCTCAGTTACCAAGTTCAGGTTGTTCCTGAAGAACAAAACTCTAAAACAAGTATTTCTTACTTTTCTGTCACCAGGTTCATCTTTTACTATGTCTAAAGTTTTTAATAATAAACGTTATTATATGTATACAGTTATTGGGACTGTGCTGTCTTGTAATGAAAAGACCTATTATTTTTATCTTTATTATGTATAGGTTAATGGCCAAGTAAGTATCCAATATTGGAAAATAATGGACTGTTGACGAGGTCCCGAAGGGACCGAGTCCACAGTTCATTATTTACCAATATTGGACACTTATGAGGCTATTAACCTATTTAAATTACACCTCTTCCTTAATTTATAATTTTATAATTTTAAAGATGTTGTTTAACATCATTACTTTTCATTTCTATATTCCTGGTGTGTATTTTTTTCGGTTTTATGATCATTTTAGTTGAAATAAATGTGAAAGGGTTTCTTTGAAAATGTGCTAAAAAGACTTCCATATATGGTCAAAATCACAAAGTGACCAATAGTGAAAGATATTGGACACTTTTAACAAAAGAAAAACTCTCAGGTGTAATTTAAGAGATGATACTAGATCAGTGTCATGAGATATTACTATCTTTGTAATTATGGATTTGTACTATCTTGTTAACTGACTGTCTTATCTTCTTAAATCTAGTTACAACAAAACAGGTTAGAAATGTATACCAATCTTTATGCATTATGAATTGTTTGCATATTAAAACACTCACCATCCGTCATAAGCCCACATACTGCTGTAGAATCCAATGGCAATCTCTCCTACATTTGAATTGGTACCCTCAAACCCATTCTCCAGATACTGTGTATAACCTGGGTAGAAGATATAAATTATCTCACATCAGATGTGCCATTGATAATTATGGATATTGGTGACAGTATTGTAGCCGTGGTGAGAGAACGAGAATTAAAATAAGTGAGAAATAAAAGGTCGAGATTTGGGCATACTACTTTTATTAGCTTCCAACATGTTAGTTCATAACACATGAGATCATAACGAAACATGTTGTATGATATTTTGCCGTTCCACTGCGTCAAGTGGGGAAACTACAACCAATCCTAATCGACTCTGTAGATATTGCTCCCAACCCTCGAAAAATACCTAGTTACTGAGAAGTCAGCTTCAGTGGAACACCCCCTTTAGATTCCTATTTGACTGAGAAATGAGTAATGTTGAATGCCCTTTGGCCTCTCGACTTAGGGCTTTAACCATTCATATTATTGGGATACTTCCATTCGTCTAGGGTAAAATATAAAAGTCCATACCTTGGCCAAGCCTCACAAAGCCTCCGATAATGATGATGACTAGGGCAATGAGTTTAGCAATGGTAAAAAAGATCTGCACTTTGTTGGCTGCACTGACACTCAGGCAATTAATGGCTGTCAGCAGGACTAGAAAGTAACACAGAAAACAAGTGATATATCATATATATGAATATTCAAAACTCAAACGTATTCATTTGGAAATATTTTCAAATCTTTTAAAAGGCAAGTTTTTGCGACTCTCCAGAGTTTCTGGCCATTAGAATACAGCATGACAATTTATTAAGATATAAATTTATCTAAGATGCTACTGTAAGCTACAACTGAAGTTCATCTGAAATGTTCATGTTTTTAACAATACTTGTATATTTAGGTTTATGAACATAACATTGTAAAAATAAGAAAATATTATGATTGAAGATTAAAATTATTATTGATCAGAGATTAAAATCGACTTGAAATTGGATTCCCAAATTAAAAATGTCATTTTTAGATATCTTTTTCTGACAGTTTGTTCGGGCTGATAGATTAGAAGAGTTTTCCACTGTTAAGATCTTTTCCTGTCTTGGACCAATTGGAAAAGTGTGAGCTCCATTTTTAAATGTGTCTCTATCAATTACAATTGTTTGAGACTGTCCACGGGTAAATATAATAGCCAATTTTGTGTGAGAATTTTGAACACTGTTCACGGTGGCTTACATAGATTCATTGAGATTGCTAAGACTTACTGGTACTTACTTAAAACCACCATTGCAAGGAGCATGACTTCAGTTCTGGGTGGAGAACCACAACCATCGTTAAACAAAGGCACAAGAATGTACTCAGCACAGGTCAGGCAGATGATGGCTGCTGTGGAAGGTTTTAGCATTACCGTGGAAACAAATGCAAACAGAAAGGCAAACACTGGGTGGATGGAGTCCAGTAAATAGATATATTCTCCCCCTGACTTGGGTATCAGAGTGCCCAGCTCAGCATAGGACAGAGCACCTAAAACAGAGAGTACAATAGTATATTAATGAGGCATTGTCAAAGCAAAGTTTTATCATTTACTGCTCACCAGGTACTTATGGTCAGCATACCATTTTTTTGGTTACCTTATGTATTTCTAATTGAATTTATTAACACCCGACAAGGAGGTATATGTAATAAGTGGGATTTGTTTGCAAAATAAGTTCAAAAAGTTGTGGATAGATTTTGATGAAACTTTTTGGAAATGTTGACAATGGCACCAGGAACAGATTATATTTCGGTTAGTGATTCGAATTACCATCTAGATGGAGGATTTTTAAATGAATTTTTTTAAGATTGGGCCTTGCAGGAGGTCTCCTCTCTCTTAGTGTTTCTTCAATTTTCTCACATCAACATAAACTAAATTTTTACTCGTTTTCTTGATCGGGTTGTAGATGTCTTCTGAAACTTAAAAGAGTAGCAATTCAAGTCGGTAATAGCTATTTATTTGACCATAAGTGAACCTGAAATTTCTTTGTAATTGAATAAATGTTTATATAATCTAGTGATGCATATCATGGGTTTTATATCCAACCATTTCTAAGATGGTGGCTGGTGAGCAAATATCTCCTGATATTCCTTAAAGCAAATTGCTTTACTTTTTTGTGTACATAATTAAACAAGGCTTAAAGAAGGGAGCATTTTGAGCTGTTTGAGTTATATATGAGAATACTCACCGAACATGGAGAGAATCCCACCAATAAGCCAAATGAACAAACTCAGCCCCACTGAACCACCCCCTTCCAGTACGCCTTTGGGTGAGACGAAAATTCCAGATCCTAAAATAAACACAATAAAAGTATGAGATAATAATTTTCTGTAGTATTATAACAGTATTTTTGTATATAAAAAAACTTATTAGAGTTGAAACCTAGGTTGCAAATCTAACTAGATTGCAAATCACAGGCTGTCACCCCCTGTGTGCTTTAGACTCCTACATGTGATAATACTGAGGACCAGTCCTATGTTGACCATGGCTGTTAAACTGGACATAAAGCCCAACCTTAAAAACTAGTTTGCACAATTTTGGAGATTTTATTGGAAATTCCTTGTGATAAAATGTTTAATGTCCAAGTTAAATTTGTAATTCCATTAAGTTAAAATGATATATTTCTGATTATAAAATACTGAAAGAGGAACTACATTTTGTACATTTTGCAGCAGCAGCAGAAGTGACATAGACTTGTTATTGGTGAAGTTAAATGAACTTAGCCGTGTATCTTTTTACTTCACTAATCTGGTGTACAAATGTAATCTAACAAGTTGTCTATTCTTGAAACTTTTGGAGCTGACATTGAATTGTGTTTGAGAAAAAAAAGTATCTTCCAAGTTTCTCAACAACTGGAAAGGGTTTTTTATGTATCTATACATGTGACTGATGTTGTATTGAAAGAGAAAGATTTTATAGAATTCAAAACATTCCACTACACAGTTGTATTTATGTCCAGACAAGAAAAAGAATTTGATCACATGTTTATCAAAACTTCTGTCATGGACAAGTGGCTGAACAGTGGATGACTGAAACAAATCAGAGGCAAAAATAATAGCATTCTCAGCTGAAACAGTACATTTAAATATATACTTGTCTTATCAGTACATACAATGTAGACCCATCTCACTAGGTATATAGCTAATTTAGCTAATCAAATTATAATAATGTTTTATTGCACTGAAAAATGAGAATCAGGTACAAACCTTCTGCTTCAATCAATGGTTAAATTCATTTTTGTAATTCAAGATTTTAAAAAAACCCACTGATTTCCAAATTGCTGGATTGATGGGCCTTATATGTTGAAACAAACAATTCACTTAAGTTATTGTGGCAAGAAAGCTCATCAATGTTGTTGTTAATTGTTTCATAGCAACACTATCACACTTGACATTCAATTCCTTCATTTAAAGCTCTTGTCTGATATTTTTTATATCCAATCTATGGTTGATTTGGGTTAATTGTTATCTGTTGAATGACTATACAACTGACTCAGCAGTACAGATAAACAAAAGAAGAGAACAGGTGACTTTTTCATGCAAACCTGTGGAGAGACTTTGGTTATTGTGTCATATTCGTGTTTAATCTTTCTGAACAAAAAGGACACATAGATAACAATATATACTTATATGATCTTGTTGAAATAAACAATATATTGACTCTTGAATTTCTCTTTAATCCACCAAAGTTAACAAGTTGTCAACCACAGTGTTAATTCTTCTAAAATATTGATTCAACAGTTAGAAAACAAATGACTAATTAAACAGTTGAAAATGAAAAGTGGTGCTTGTGATATTATTCAGGAATATAGAACACTAGCCTCCTTTTTTATGGATAAAAATGAATTATTATTTATGTCTCATCTACATATTTATATGTCTATATTTATGTTCTGTTCCATTTTTTCCCAGAGAAGAAGAGAGCAGGTTGCCTTGACCAATTAGTATGCACTGCTTCCCTTCATCCTGTCAACTAACATGTCTTATTTGACCTGTTTATTTTATTGAAAGCAATGTTACACCCAAATCAATCATTTTTTTTATTTTAGAAGCGTTAATAAGAGAAGCAGGGTAGACATTCAACATAAAGTAGTCAGGCTTAGCACATCATTTTTGCAATTAGATTAAAAAAAAACATAAAAACACACTCCTGCCTTTTATAGAAATTTGTTTACATTTTTAAGCGTGAAAATAGCTATGACGTGGGATGTTTCTTTTTTTTTCACTTAGAAGCGTTCTCTTGTTATGGTTTAAAGTAAACCAGATATTTTATTGAAGGTAGAAACAAAAGGCTGGTCTCCACATATAAACCAGTTATACTCTAAACCTTTAAACAATATATGGCGAGATTATTTTAAAGGGGAATTCACATTTTTTTCTTGAAAACTGGTGGCGCAAAAATTAGAACAGCTAAGAAAAGAAATATGTTTGGTTTGTTAGTTATTGTTATGACATGTATTTTTCTTTAATGTTACAAAAAATAGACAACAGAGTATAATAAATGGCACGCCCTGCAAACACCTTATATGTCTCTCTGACATACACAATGGCAATGAACCGAGTGGAAATATAGAAAACTTAAGATACACTATTTATAAAATATAAATACTATGTGTTACATTATGGTCTAGTATGCAAGCAAAATATGTTCGCTAATCGTGAAAGCAAAAAGTCTTTTTATCAGAGCTTCAATAATAATTCACTGGTAAAAATGTCACCTAACTAACTGTTATCAATGAATAAGGGTTGTCTTTTTCTTACTGAATTGAACTGATTATTTTTTTTTCATATTTATATTATCCATATAAACAAAAACATACAGTGACAAATACAGTACAAAGTATTACAAACACAATTAAGCATAATACAATATTACAAGAATGCACAAAAACACAAGGCAAATATACAAGTTTTTTAACACAGATGATGCCAAACACAGTTCTAATTATAAATAATAACAGATATGGTTAAAAACAAATATAAAACTCTTTTTTTTTGTAATAAATTGGTTCATTGTAGGCTGTTTAGTATTTTATCAAGTAATGTAAAGAATGGCTTATTATTCTCCTTCTTTACTTCCTATAAAACTTCTAATTTTTATTTTATACAAATAAAATATTCTGAAAAATGCATCTCTTTATTGTCACTCTTTTTATTGTTCAAAAACCTTTTGCCAATAAGCATTAGGTAAATGATTGCTTCAAAAAATCCATTATCAGATTGATAAAACCAAAAAGTATTTCACATACTGTAAAGTTAAATTTAATGCCCAAGATACTTTTGAACCATTCTGACAATTGTTTCCAAAACTTCAAACTCACATTACAATAATACAAGTGGTTTGGATCACTGGTTAATTTTTATTTAGAAAGATTTTCTCTGCAATTCTATATTTTATTCAGAATTTTGTACTGAAGGCTTTGATAGAAGGGCTCAGTTGATATTTTTTAAGGGTAGCAAAAATGTTTTCTCCATGAATAGTTTCCTATAAAAGGAAAGAAAGTACGTCTGTACATTTATTGATGATCGTAATGTGGTTTTCTTACTGAGTGATTGTCTATAAATATCCTTAGTTTTGGTATGTTCAGTATTAACCAGCTTATGTCCTAATTTTATACATATTAAGTCTGGGAACCTATCAATATTTTAGTTGATGAAGACTTTAACTTTTTATCCACAATTCTAGACTAGCACTTTTTAATATCAGGAACTGCATGTAGTTTAAGCAACACTTAATTTTGGTCTCTAATACTTGTTTAGCCATACATGCGGTTTTATAAAATATCTATAATTTTAAGAAATTTATTTTGTTTATAGAAAGATCTAAACCTTTGAACATTCAATGCGTCATTGCCAGAAGGTAATAGGAAAAATATATTCATTTAATATTTTGTTGCATGATTATGGAACAGTTTTTATAGATATCCAGCTTTATATTATTTGTTTATGAAATTTTGTTTTACATGCATCAACATATGCTGGACGCATTTTATATACAAAATGTTGTTAATCTATGTTTAATAACTTATACATTAAAATTTTTTATTCACCATCTCTGTCAATTACTGAACCCTTTACCCATGTGATTTTTGCTGCTTTATTTCAAATGTTTAAAGTATTTTTAAGTCCCCACCCTCCATCATACTTGCAAAGATGGTTTCTCTTTGTTTTATTGTTCCAAAAGATAGAAGTAGTTTTTCGAGAATATATAATGGCGGTAACAAAACTGTAAACAAAAATGAAATCTGAGGAATTATTAGAGTTCTTAAAATTGTTATCTTACCTTCAAGTGACAGATATCTACCCAATCAGATCTGAAACAGTGTTTTAACCTTTTCAAGTCTTGGAGCATAATTTAAGTCAATTATGTCGTTTAAATTATTTGAAAACCAAATTCCTAAAGCCTTAAAGGGTCCCATGTTATTGGTGATCTTTTGATCTTTTTTAGATTACCTGATAAATTTATGGTTTTATTTCAGTCTCTTCCCAAAGGAATTATTTCAGTTTTTTCTAGATTAACAGTCAGACTTTAAATCAGCTTAGCAAATAATGCGATACTCTGAGCAATCAAATCAAGATCAGCCAAGAAGAGAGTAGTGTCATCTAATTGAGTAATCCTATATGTATGAGGTGCCTTGGTATTAAATTAGAGGCCATGAATACTTTTATTTGTTCTGATGGCTATTGCCAATATTTCTGCAAATAAACAAATAAAAGGGCCAAATTAAAACATTCTTGTCTTATTGTTCAAAACAAGTTAAAACTTTCAGAGTTATACCCATTGTTACTAGCACATGATTTTATATCTGTATATAAAATTTTTATCCAATCCAGAAACGAATCTCCATATTAAATGTCTTTAATCATTTAAACAGAAAATTCCACTCAATACTATCAAATGCTTTCTCAAAATCTATCAATGTAATAAAGCCATTCATATATCTTCTGTTAGATACACAATATCATGTATTGCGCGGACAGTTTTACCAATAAAGTGGCCTTTTATATATCCAATTTGATCCTGGTTAACTATTTGGCCAATCACAATCTGCAGTTTTTGTGCTTGCCTTTGTCAAAAGTTTGTAGTCAGTGTTAAGCAGACTTTTAGGATGCCAGTTCTTTAAGAAATGCAGGTCTTTGTCCTTTTAGGAAGTAAATTTATTATTGCTATTTTTTGCTCTTGTGAAGGTTTCTTATTATCATAAGTATAGCTTGCCACCAGTAAATCACAAATATCTGGCAAGAAAAATTTGTAAAAGTTTGTTGTCGAACCCTTATCCAGGGGACCAGTTATTGACAAGGTTTTTAAAACACTGCCTTAGTCAGTTAACTGTAGCTTTTAATCACAAAAAAATTTTTCATCATCTGAAAGTTTTGAAATAGTGTTATTTCTCAAAAAGTGATATTTTACATCGCTGACATTTTCAAAATAATGTTACTTTGATGAGTAGGATTATTATAGTATCGTTTTTTGTACCTTTAATGTAGCTATGGGGTCAATTATTATGTTCCTTCCTTGTTTAAGCTTTCTTATGTACTTAATATTATAATTTATTTTCTCAAGATTTAGGAAGAAAATTGAAGAATGTGCTATTTTGGTCGCCACCTTCAACCAATTATGTTTTTGACTATAAAAGTGAGCCCTTTAGTTCTAACTTTTGAAAATCTTCCCATTCTTGTTAGACCTTGTAGTATTCATCTAATTGCCTACAATCAGTGGCCAGCAATGCTTCGAAGTTTTTTTACGCCTCCAAGAGTTTATTTTAGTCTGTTTTTGATTTTTGAATGGAATCAGCTTCAGTTTGAGTCCTAATTCTGCATTTACAAAATGCCAAAGTAGTTAAATTTCCAAAAGCCTTTGCCTCTTTCTTGAGTGTCCAGTAACTGTAAATTGATAGACATTATGATCAGAATTATTTCCTGGTTTTATTGTAGTTAGTTCAATTTAAAGCCCAAGGGCAATAGAAACAAGCCAAAAGTCAATTCTAGATTGTACAAAATCCTGTTTTTGAATTCTCTCTTCAGCTGTATTTGAACCGGTCTGGGTACCTTATTCTCCATGTATCGACAATGTCTATTTCTTCCATAAAAGACTTTAAATCTTTCACACAATGTGATTCAATTTCTCTATTTCCCCCCTTTTCATCATATATTAAATTTAAGCATATATTGAGGTCCCCACAAATGAGTAATTTATTACTGATAGTCATTTACCATACTTTGAAAGAAGCTGTGGTGTTGGTTTATCTTTAGTGGGCAAGTATACACAATGACAAATGGATCCATACAAATCTTTACATTCTAAGACATTCAACCTGCCATTTTGATCAGTTTTTATATTTGTGACTTTTATATCTGAAAATATATTATCAGGGATTAAGATTGCTACCCCAATACTATTTGACCGGCCATGTGAGTAATATATTTTACCACTCCACTCCTTCTGCCAAATTTGGTCATCTAAAAGTGATGAGTGAGTCTCTTGAAATGCTGGCATGCCAGAATGATTATGCTTAAGCCACTGGAAAATATTAAGTCTTTTTTCCTGTCCTGTAAACCCTGGCATTTGAATGTATTAATTTTTACTTTATTAAGTGTCATTGTAATAACTCAAAGAGATTTGCAAATTTATATTTTCTTTCAACACATCACATTTAATATGGTGTACTAGCTCCATGTTTACAGCTCACACAGTTTAAATATGGCCTACAAACACCACAATATTTTAGTTTAGTTTTCACACAAAGAATTATAAGGCTGAGTAATGAACTGAGTAATTTATATTGCGCCAAATTGATTTAATCTACTCTAAAGAACTGCTTTGTAAGAAGGGGTGGTCGAATGGTCCATTAGACAGGCGGAGATACCCACTAGGTGAGACGAGGGAAGTCTCAAAAATATGTCAATTTATTTCTTGAAAGAAACCATGGTTATTTGCAACCTAAAGTGGTAATCCAACCAAGTTGTTAGTGGGTACAATTAGAAACCGAGAATTTATCACCAGGACTGGTTTTGTTATTGTTATTGTTTGCAGTCAAATCATTAGGTTGACTGAAGTTTAATAGCACTTGTACTGGAACTGATGCAGTGTATCTATAAGGTTACTTTTTTATTTGTCTAGAGTGTCATGGTTTTGAGGCAATATGTTGTCATTTTAAAATCGTTGAATGTTTTTAAATATATTTTTTGTGCTTTGTCTACTGAACATGGTGAAAATAAATAAACAATAAACAAATAATGATTATGAATAATCAGCACCCACCTATCATAACCCCCACAATAAGGGAGATGCCACCCATAAGACCAACAGTTCTCTTCATGCCAACTAGTGAGCTGTCATTTGATTGGTTGCTCTTGATGCTCCCATTATCACTCACAATGGATCGTTTCCGTAGTTCTGTTTCTGAGGACATTTTGATGCAGATAGATGGGTCTACAAAATTTGAATTTAAATTATTACAGAGGTTCAAAACAAAACGAAACTGTGTCACATTTACATTAACACATTAGCTGCTGTTCTTTTAGATCATATTTTCAGCAGAATTCGTATTTCAATACATGTTTCTAGCCTTTAATCCTATACACACTCCACACGGTGGTCAATGAAAGTGATCAATTTCCTCATATAGTCTTCTAGTGGTTTGGCCAGTTTTACCTCACCACACTTATTCTATAGCCAGATGCCCTATCAGCTGCTTCGCTGATATTCTCAACAATTATTCTTTTCTGTTCAGCTTTAACACCAAACGCTGATATCCACTGGTGGACTGACTGAGCTGGAAAACTTTTGACCCCAACCTCTTAACTGCTTAATATAACATATTAAAGGGTAAGAACTATTTTGTTATTATGTATGAAGTCACACCTATCAGACAGTTGATATGACAATTGTTATTAAATTATTTTTTATTATTATTATTACTGTTCCATGTATAAACCATTTGTGTAAACTTCTGCCTTATTATGTTACATTAGTCTGGTTAAAACACGCCATAAAAAAGTTTACAATTGAGGTTATCTTGATTATAAGACTGCTACATTAAATTAATTTTTCGTCAAATTGTGCAAACACTTTTGTTTATGTAAAAGCCACCATTCTGAAAGTTTTTCAGCAGAAACTAAATAAATTTAAATTATCTTTTGGAAAGTTTTGGTAGGTCTGAGCTACTTTGTCATCATATCAGCTGACTGGCAGCTACAAGTTATTCATTTTTGTCTACAAGTTGCAAACTTGTATCATACTTAATGCTGGTAAAGAATGACTGTAACATATGTACAAATTTATATATTGTACAGATACATGTTAATTACTTGTAGACTAAATGAAAGAGCTGGCAGTTAAAAGTTTCCATAATAATCACTTTATTAAAAAGATTTTTTATCTATGGAAAAACAGTATTGTTTTTAATTCACCCATTAAAGACACCTATACAAATAAAGTACTTTTAATACATATTGCTCATTTTGGGTTTATTCTATTATACTTAAACAAAGTTTTCGCTTGAAATCCTCATAACCTGGTCAATCTCTTCAGAAATGAAAAGCACTTACCAATCTTATTTGTAGTTATCCCCACGTATTGACACCTGACTTAAAATAACAGAAGACCACTATCCTTGTAGCCTTATTGAAAAGCTGTGACAAACAGATCAATCTAAAAGTGGATCTTTTTCACTTAATATATCTGTTACTACTGTGCAGTTTACCAAGGATGAGTCCCTGATTAGTTGCTGGGCTTCTTTTTATATGCATGGTGGAGAAGCTGATAAAGATGATATAGTCTTACCACTGACCAAAGTGTATCAGTGATGCAATAAACTGTAAATGTTTTGGATAAACAAGTACAACTTGATAATAATGTGATAAATATGTTCAATGATTATATTAATTTTGTATTATACCTCATGTGTAGGCTGGTACTTGAAATGTGTGTTGTCCCTGTGTGTTTTTCATATATTATCACTGAATGTAAGATTGAGCCTACATTTTGTAATTGTTGAAGCTGTACACTTCTTTAAAATGTGCAAGTTATTATACGTGTCTGTGGTGCTATAGACATTTAAGATTTTAATTACTATTCTAAATGTAACAAGTCTAGCTTTAAAACTACAGTTGTTAGTTAAGTTTCACTGAGATTTTTGTACGGTCAAAAAGTTATAACATAGATAAATACAAATGATAAAATTTTTCTACTTTTCAGTTTGAATTGATGAAAATATATGGGATAGAGAATGAGATTACAATTGGATTTGCAGTGTTAGCATTCTAGGTGCTGACAAGTGACCCTTATGTCATTTGACTAGGCACGCCAGGGGCCGATTTCACTAAAGGACTTAAACCAAGTCCCTTTATTGGCTAAGTCAGGGACTTAAATCTAAGACTTTGGTCTTAGCTCCAAAAATGGATTTCACAAAGGTGACTTAGTTAATTCAAAGCCTATCAAATAACCACAGTGGTTTTCTGTGTCATGTGACCTTTTGTATCTATTTAAAATATAATATTGGTGCCATATATCCTTCATTTGATGTATTTTATCAAAGAATAAGTGTTGTTTTGAAATGTGGACTTAAGTCCCTTTGTGAAATCGGCCCCAGGACTCTGTTTTATTGAAATACTCTTTTGGTGAACAGCTCCTTAACAAAAGAGGGGTTTACCTCCAGCTTTGGGGAAAATTTAAATTCAACCTGTGTGGCACAGGGTACGTACATTTCGTTGGATAGATTCCTATTAGGACATTACAATTTTTGTTGAATTTGAGATATTTTAAATACTGTCAACTGAAAAAAATATTTGCGTGAAGACCACCTTTAATGAAAGTATTTCAACTCAAATCCAACTTATTCAAATTGTTTCTGGTGAACTTCTCATTTTAACATTTAAATTAATGTAACTTGTATTTGACTTGTAAACTTGCACTCAACTTATTTATTAAGATCCTCTAATGTATTGTATGTAATTTTAAAAATATATATATATTTTTCTTTCTTGAAACCAAAATATTTTAGTTTGTTAAATAAATCAGTTTTTTTTTCTGGGTTCACATGTACTGATGCAGATCACACAAAAACCATTTGCTGACCACTGTACCCTTCATTATTTTCCATAGTTTTGTAGTTTGCTTATTGACAATGATTCAAAGATTGCCACATGATTTAAGGAGCTAGTCTCGAATCCACACCCAGCATGGTGACAGCAAAGTTATTGAATACCAAATTTGTTAAGCACTGATCTGTTGAGGTATAAGTCTCTTGTTATAAATTATTAATTCTTTACGCTGTAATGATCAGTTATTTTTAACATTCTGAGACAAGTAAATCTATATGAAACACGTTAAATTTTGATTGTCGTTATTTGTTTGTTAGTAGGACTACTGGTTGGATCCTCAAGAAGAAATGAGATGGTGGATCTTGGTGCAATTTGGAATCAATTAAATTTTGATTTTTTTTTTTCGGATCACCGCCTGGGTACAAAAAATATCAGAGTATTGCCCCATTTAGTTACTATTGAGCCATTTATATAACGTACTGATATTAACTATACATGACTTGGTGGATGTCTGTGCTCCCCAAGCGCCCTTGTTTTTGTTATTAGTTTTACCGATTTTCCAGAGTCTATATTAATAACATTGTGAAGTAATTTACAGAACATCAAAACAAAAAAACAAGGGCAACATTAGTAGTTATGGTTTTCATTGAGTGGAATGCTGAAGTTGGATAAACATATTTACAATTTATCTTCCAAATAGCACAAAGCACTTATCATATAAGCTGTTCAAATAAAACAAACATTTAACACTGATTAAATCACTATTGTTTTATCTTAAATGGGCGATTAAGAGGTAGACTATCTAACAAAATGTAAGGTTACAAAATAGGTACTCCTTGAAAGTAAATAACATTGAACAGTAACTTGACGTCTTACCAGTTTTCTACATATTTGTTACACTTCTCAACACAATACTAGAAGGTATCTCATTGTTTCCTTATCCCCAAATAATTCATTTGATTTACCTTTGAACTTATAGGCAAGAAAGTAAATAAACTTAAAGTGCACCGGGCCCTCAATTTCAGCATTTTGTCCTTGAGGATGAAGCCTGCTCCCTCAGAACCCCAGCTGATGAAACCTTTCTCCTGTGGAACTTTCGACATGAACAAGCGGATCTACTGGATCAGCTGTGGGACAAGGGGTCTGGAAAATCCATTTGATATTTTGGCCAGTAGGTGCCGGGCATGTTTATGTGCATCATCATCACATTGCCTTTGTGGCAAAAGAGATTGGGAGGCAATTTCAACCAGAGCACATGAGTTTAAACCTGGGCAATGTGTTGCAGGGAAACCACCTGCCTTATCAGGGGAGAAATCCCACTGAAGCTGCCAAGAAAAAGAGAAGGGTTTTGGCCTATTACTTCAGAAATGAAAGAACTGTGTCTGGGCAGCTGGGCATATTGTAAAATGTGGACACTAGTCAAAGGACGATTTAAACACGGGCCACTACTTTTGTTACAATTTGAAAAATACATTGCACATTAGATAATTTTCATATATTTAGTTATACATTTGTTGCACGCTATTGTCATCAGTAGATGTGCAAGGATTGGCTGTGTGAAAGTGGCAGTGGCTCTAAATGTGGCGCAAATGGCTTGCTAGAGTAAACTCTATTGCTCTGGGTTGTTTTTGACCTTGACTTTGAGGTTATTTATGAGCTCTGCCCCACTCATGTTGGGGTTCACACATGGCTTCTTGGGATATTCTGGGAAGTGGGGGAGATACCTGACAATCTCATCAGCTCTTCTGTGGATCCACGTCTACTGCTTAATGGTATCAACTATAGTGACATGCTCTCTATGGCTGTGGGCTGCTCGGACTTCTCTGATGTCCCAGCATAGGGTGGCCTGTAAAAGCTGGCCTCACAGGGTGGCTTGAAAGCACACAGTGTGGGTGTTGAAGAGCCAAAGTTCTGGTTTAGTCACTTCTTTCTGTCACTCAGATTAAGTGCACCCAGATTTCACGTGTATGATCTTGCAGTAGATTGTCCTTTGGCTTTGAAACAACCTCTTGCAGGAGGCCTTGTCAATGTCATTATCTACACAGAACTTATTACATAGAGCCTCAAGCTTGTTTGGGGTTTTGTAGTCCACCAGTGACTTCTTATACATCAGTTCATTGTCCTTAAGTACCTATATGCGTTTTATCTCCTGTTCTTCTTTAAAAACATCAGCATTCGATCTCTCGCACCTTTTGTCCCCTTCCTCAGTCATCTCCTATGTAGTCTCCTACGTAGCCTTCTTTGAAGCCTCGACCTCACCCCAGTAGCCTCCTGGTTATCTGCCACACTTGCAGTCTCACTCTCTGGACTTTTGGATCTGTCTGTTGCAGAATGCATTCTCTTTTGTTGCTTTTTGGTGGCATTTTAGAACTAGTTTTAACACACTATACAAAATTCCATCAGTAAAAATTTGTTTAAAATTGCAAATAACATGATATCCAATAGATCTGCAAAATACGACAGAGTATTAAGTCGAACAAAAATATGTCCTATTTGATTGGTGTCCTTGCTTTTTGATTTCCTGCCATGAAATGAATGCCTGAATCGAGGGGTTTATATATACTGTATGACATACTTTGATGTAATCTTTTAAATCCCACCCCCCACCAAGAAACTATGACAAACCTATCGCAGACACATTTTTTTTCATCCAATTTCAATCTTTTCAATGACAAACCTCTTTTGGATCAGGATGGCTTCTTTTGACATCGCATACTTTTACTTTGTTCAGGGAGGCAATCCCACTAGATCTTTTTAAATTCAAAAGGTTTACAGTGTACAATATACTACCCAAAAGATGGACTTAAGATGCATATAATAGATATGCAACAAGGCATACAAACGCATGATCAGATAATAACCAGGAAATTATGGGGAGGTACATGATAGCTACCCAATAGGTTTTCAACCCGCTCATACATCCTGATAGAGGTTTTCAATGAAAAATAGAAAAAGATAGAGTAACCGAATGGTAATTGGGATCGTAACTCGATCTGTGAGGACAGTCACAATAGAGGAACAGCCCTATTAGCAGGAGTGAAATAAAAATGCTAAAAACTGTAGAAGAATGTAGGTTTTCCGCAAAACAAATTGTAGGTGTGTTTATATATTGACAGTATGAGTGTATTTCCATAAAATTTAAGGAAAGGTAAATTTTTGTCTCTCCCCTTTAAGAAAAATATTATATAAACACTTTCTTTTTAAACTGGTAGATATTGTCGTAAAAAAAATCATTATTCAAAATCCATTCAACCATCTGAGGTGAATAGGTGGTTACCCAGGGGGGGGGGGGGACAAGCTGATATAACTTTGTTAAAAGTACACACTACATAATTAGATAGTTTACAGTAGTTTAGACAAGTGTTAGTGAAGTCAAGTAGATTACCTTTCCTTCAAGAACAGACACAGTCACCTCATGTGATATTGATTATATGTGAATAAGATTTGTAATCTGCTTCCCCTTATTCAGGGTCAAAGTAAATATCAACAATGAGACAGCAATTATTACAAGTAAACATGGTATATTTTTCACCATATAAACAATTGTCCCAAAATGACTTCGTGTTGTACTCTTTTCTTACTGCCGACCACCAAAGCCAAATTGGCGATGGCTGGTGATACTGTATAAGTACAAATTTCACCTTGAAAAAAATTGTATTCAGTCTTTGTTTTTAAGAAAATTTCTAGAATTAATTTCTTTCACCAATGGATAGTTTCTACTTGACATGTTAAATAGAAGTTTAAAATTTCACTTTGGGTTAATTTTAACCATCCAGCCTCCTTAGCTTAAATAGCTAAAATTAATGCCTAAAGGAAATTTTCACAGCTATTTTTTCATTCTCTTGGTAAATATAGATTTATTTTACTTACTATATATATAAAATAGTGAATTATAAAAGTAAAACATCTCTCATTAGACGTAAACAAAAATATTACGTCTTCCCCATCATAAGTTACCATGGATAATTACAAATGTGTAGACAAGTGCCTTTTTTGACGTATCAATAACTATATAAGCTACAATTATATACATTTTGAGAAAGGTATTTCTACACAGCCTCTAATCGTATTTTTTTTATTCACTTATTTTTATTTATTTTTGTTTGTTTGTTTATTTTTAATTGGACCTATCTTTATTTGATATCTCATTTTATTATTTATCCACTACTGTCTATATATGAGCAGATTTTTGCTACATTGAGGGAAATTACGATCAGTGTTGGCAAATGGTCATCTGCATTATCTATGGTCAGTCAAAAAGATCAACTCTTATAATTAATTCAAAAAGTGACCAAGTCAGCCATCAGTATTGTGGCACCAGTGCGAGGTGCTATGTGAATAGTTTTTAAAGGATTCTATTTTTAAACCCAACCATCATGACATATTTTAAAGAATGGTTGTATGTTTTACGTCTTTACCCTTCTGTTTGTTCAGTATACCTACAAAATATTTATAAAAGGCATAAGTGCAAATTAATGTTTTTACGTGTTCATTTGGTACAAATGGGATGGAAAATACATTTAACGGGTATATTACATTATATAATTATATAATATTACTATATTTACAGGGTTTGTTTTATTACAGCACATTTGTGATGCCATTATGTTGTTAAAGTTTGTATTATTTTTTGAGTAATACACACACCTTTGTTTTAATTTACAGACACCCGAAACATCCAAATGTTGTTTTTCTCTTTGCCTGAACCATGCGATAAATGTTATTTAAAGTGCCCCTTATGTAGTCCAGAAAAGCTCACAATATAAAACTTTTTCACCTTTGCAATAGGAGGACATAACAAATGTGTTAAAAATCTAGAAAATCGGTTGAATTATCCACTCCATTTTCCCAAAAATGCCCTGACATACAAATACAAACAAATGATTATAGTCACTTTTTAAGCGTGAGCCTCGCTAGAGCTCGCGCTTCTACAGATCACTTTCCCATACATATGTCCTTTTGTCTCCAGACTTTGATGAAATTGAATTTCTCTCTCTTGCTCTCCAATAGCTAAAAGGACACATGTCCTTTTTCCCGTACATATGTCCTTCTTGCATCAGACTTTCATGAATTGTGGCACAGAGTGATGACTATTTGTCTACTCACTGAAGTTAAGTTGGAATTTCTGTCACGAGGCATTCATAAATTCTAGGGCACTACTTGTGTCTCTGATGGCTTTGTGCTCGCGCTAGGGGACCAAAACACCTTTTGGCCTCGTTTATTCCTGCAACCTGTTATGGAAATTGTAGAAATTCTACAGAATAGAAGAAATGCCATAAACCAAAATCAACACAAGGGGGTTTACTTACCAAAATTATCTGGACAATATTAAAAGAAGCAAAGGCAAGTATAAACAACTTGTTAGTTTTTTTGAGATTTAGGTTAATTGGTAATGCAGGTGTTCCACTAGAGCCAACCCTGTAACCGATCCTACGACTCTAGGATCATTTGTCATAGGGTTGTGGGAAAAAAAGGCCAGAAAATGCTGAGTCGGTTATGAAATCGCCAACCGGACGGTACAGTTACAGACAGGACGTGATGGCCATCACAACAAAATGTAGGGTCAGGGATGTTTTTTTTTGCATGGTCAGTCATAGAAGTACTACGACAAGCCCTAAACCCCTAACAGACAAGCCGGATCATAAACAGACAAGACCCTTCCCAACTGGACTGATTGTTTTTGTGGGTCGGTATCTAGAGATCCAGAATCAGGATCCATATCACACTATATGAAATCCCCTCCCCTGTGATGTGCCACTCATTTAACACTTCAAAGATGACAGCAACACATCAAGAGCAACTGATTGATCACTTGAGGGTCCTTATGTTTTTTATTGAGTTGAATATGTTATTATATATCAAGACACAGAAGACAGCAGAACCCATCACCTGCCCAGCCAGCATCACCACCCCCACCACCTAGAAGGAGAAGGAAGCCACAGAAGCCATGGGTCATGCCCTGGATACTGCAGAGGGCAGAGAGAGGTTGCTACAGAACACTCTTGGATGAACTAATCACAACTGACATACCAGAAACTTCACCAGGATGGAACCAGCATTTTTTCATTTGATTGAAGAAAGAATTACCCCCCATCTCAGGAAGTCAAGCACCAACTTCAGGAAGCCACTGGAAGTCGGGTTGAAACTGGCAGTTACATTTAGACACTTATCCACAGGGGAAAGCTACACTTCACTGCAATACCACTGGAGGGTTGGAAGAACAACCATCTGCAAATTTGTCCCCCAGGTCTGCAAAGCCATTTTGAAAGAATTTCAACATGAGTACTTGATGTGTCCCACTGATCCTGAAGACTGGGAGAAAATTGAAGAAAGATTTAGAAACAGATGGAATGTCCCCCATGCAGTCGCTGCACTAGATGGAAAACACATTGCTATCAAGAAGCCCAAGAAGTCTGGCAGTGAATATTTCAACTACAAGGGCTAATTCTCCATGGTACTTTTGGATTTAATCGATGCAGATTACAAATTCCTGTGTGTCAACGTGGGGGCCAGTGGGTCATCATCTGATGCTCAGATATTCAACCGCAGCAAACTGAAAAGAAGAATTGAGAATGGAACCTTGGGACTACCACCACCTGAACCACTTGGACCTGGGGGTCAGATCAACACTACTTCCTGCTGGGGGACGATGCCTTTGCCCTTATGCCTTGGGTGGTCAAACCATACAGTAGATGATGACTGACCAGAGAAGAGAGAATAGCCAACTACAGGATATCCAGGGGGAGAAGGGTGGTCAAGAACTCATTTGGTAAACTTGTCAAGAGATTCAGGGTGCTGTTGACCACCATGGAGCAGAGGCCAAAAGTTGTGTTAACATGTGTGATACTACATAACATGCTGAGAAGCCATCAGGGGGGAGCAGACAGACCAACCACTTTATCCGACAACATACAACCATCACAGGCAGACCAGGGGGAACAGGGACATAATTGTAACTTTAGAAACCTATCGAGGGAGGCCAAAGATCAACGAGACCTACTGAAAGACTTCTTCAATCATGTGGGGGCGTTGACTGGGCAGGAGGACAGAGTTTAAGAGGACTGAGGGCAGAAGACTGAGGGGAGAAAAGACTGTCATAAATCAGTCCTTTTAAGGACTACCCAAATAATCCAAGAACTTTTATTCAAGCGAAGTGTTGAATCAAAAATAACCACATTTTTCTAACAATTTAATGCAAATTTAATGCAAAAATAATCCCCATCACACACAAGTCCCTCCAAAACTATTCACAAAATGAAATATCAGCACATACAGATTTAAACCCAGGTCCACAATTTACATCCCAAACCAACAAGACCTAGGTTTATTTAAAAAAATAACCTGCCAAATAGTAAAAAAAAATTATCCCCTTTTCCAAACAAATTCTGGTATGCAGACTTTGGGCCATAAGTTTCATCACCCTGCTTGACTGACCTTTTAACCTTTGTCATTTAAATCTAAATTAGCCTCTTGTGTAGTTTCTTCTATTCTGTATTTTCAGATTCCTTCAAGTAGTTGCCACATTTCAAATTCTTATTTAAAGTAGTCCCAAGCTATATACTTTGTACCCCATTTCACATTTTTCTTTATTTTGAGGATTTCAGCTTCTTAATAACACACTTCTCATTCTCTTTAACTTTAAGATTTTGCTCCAAATTATCTCAGTTTGTGTCACATTTCACATCCAAGAGTGATATGGTTTATATCAATAAGTGATATAGTCTTTGCCACATTTACATTTATTTATTAAGATTTTGCCCAATATACCTAGTATTTGCCATGATTGACATCATTCTTATTAATTTCACACACACCCCTTTCTAATGTTATCTAGTCTATTCCACACTTCCATAATTTTTGTCATTTTTGTCCACCTCACTCTGCATCTGTTTTGCCTGTTGGTTGAGTGACTTGTAGATACAACATCCACATGGTTTGAATTTTCCCTGAAACAGAAAAAATGTGCGATATTCAGGATACTTCTTGGCTCATTCATTCATCTCAGTTTGGAAACAAGATCATTACTTGTAAGACAATATTTTAGCAATTTCTTGTTTACACTGTTTTGCGAATTCCTTTTCTATAAGAATATGTTACACAACCTCAACTTTTAAATAGATTGCACACACAAAAGTACAGACCATAATTTCAAATCTCCAATTTCTTTTGTAGTTGCTTGCTTATTTTCCATCGTTTATAACACTGTTTTCCTTTTCTCCCGAAATCTGCATTTGTGAAAAAAAGTTTATGGGAAGGGCTTTGGTAGTGTAATGGAAACACACTGACCTATCAAATAGGAAAGATGGTTGTTACCTAGAATGGCAAGTCATACAGTAGAAGGTATAGAGTACATAGAGTGAATGTTATGAATGATGTGTATGTTTAATGGCAGGTAAGATAATAAAAGGCAGGAAATTAAAAGGAATAGTACCTATATCAACAAATTACAGAGTGACAGATGCAGAGTTTAACTGGATTGATGCAGGGAATAAGAGATCATAGGTACTTATGATAGAGATCATTGGTACTTCGAATGGCAGAGTTAAATTTCCATCGAATGAGTTTGTACAAGTTATAACTTGCACAACTCAACAGAACAGTGTTATCTGAACAAAAGGAGAGACGGTTTCTTTAGAAATGTGTTAAAAGGGCTTCCATATATGGTTATTATCACTGAGAGGAACAACTGCCCTTAATGGAAGTTAAATTACACTTGAGAGTTTTTCTTTTGTTAAAAATGTCCAATATCTTACACTATTGGCCACTTTGTGATTTTGACCATATATAGAAGTCTTTTTCGCACATTTCCAAAGAAACCCTTGTACATTTATTTCAACTAAAATGATCAAAAATCCTAAAAAAATACACATCAGAAATATGGAAATGAAAAGTAATGATGTTAAACAACATCTTAAAAATTATAAATTAAGGAAGAGGTGTACTTTAAATAGGTTAATAGCCTCGTAAGTGTCCAATATTGGAAAATTATTGTTTTCCAATATTGGACACCTACTTGTCCATTAACCTATACATATTGGACACTTTTAACCAAAGAAAACCTCTCAGGTATAAATAAAACATAGTCTACATATAATACAAAAGCAAAACCCTACCTTGTACGGTCTTGTTGCATCAGGTTTTGTAAATCGAAGGAGAATTAACACAGCAAAGACAATGGCCATAAACATCCAACTTGTAAAGCTGTGGAAATCAATAAGGCTGCCAATATCTGATGGAATGACCATTAAAATAGCCATAAAACCCTATGAAATTATGAGAGTATCAAATTAATTCTAAACGTATTTATATGATATTTACCTATGTGAAGGAGGTTATGTGACTGTTGGATTCTGTTTGTTTGTTTTTATTATTTATTTGGGGTTTTACGTCGCTTTCAACACTGTACAGGTCATATCATGACAGTTAGTTGGAAGGCCAAAGTCAAAGTCAAAGTTGGGGTTTAACGTCCCGTTCAACAGCCAGGGTCATATTGGGACAGGTTCTCAGCATTGCCACTTGTGGGACTCGAACCCACAGAGGTGACAGCCTATGATTAGATGCCAAACTTGCTAACCACTAGGCCACCGAGGACCTCGTTAGTTGGAAGGGCAAAGGAAACCAGTACATACAGTTGATCAAGGTTCTGTACTGTAAACTGCCGACCAACGGCAAGCAACTACCAGCTTTCCCACTTGAGGTAGAACCGTGAACCGAACCCCGGCCTCAAAGGTGGGAGGTGAGAGTGTTACCACTCTGCCACCGTGGCCCAGTTTGTTTGCAGATTACAGAAAAAAAACTACTTCACAGATTGCCATCCAATTTTTACAGGATGTGGGATGTTGGTCTAACATTGCACTAATTTAATTTGGGAATAACCTGCAACTAATACTGGATCCAAGTTTTTAAAGCAAATTTTTATTATTGCATTCATAAGCAATAGTAGAGATGCTGGGTCTTGGTGGAGGAAAGCACTCTTCAAATGCTCTTGTTATCATATATTACAGAGGTAAAGCACAGTATATTGCCTTTCCTGGATGTAGTTGATCAGCTATTCAGGTCACTTATAGTATCATTTAATTTCTGCTTTGGTCCTTATCAGGTCAGCTATCTTATATGTGTACATTGTAATAAGATACATTTTCCCATGTTTAACATTGATTACTTTTTCTCTGACACAAGTTCACGTGCACTGAGTTGATTTTGAATGTAATTAATATATTGCATACTTAATTAAGTTACTTATTCTTAAGTTTATATACTGTATATCATGTCACAGATTTTTGGGTCCTATCTCCATTGGCAGGCTAAAGAACCTCATGGACGTTGATAAATGGTCATCCCTGAGCCTCTATCTTTCAGTTAGGGGGACTGGGAGTTACTTGTGAGTTGGGACTGTACTTGTGCAGTCGAATGGGTTAAATAGTGCTTTGAGTCCTGTAGTATATGGATATTGCGCTGAGTATAAAAATAAATACACAAGTACACACACAGATATTGTTAATACACCTATTCCACTGTCACAGGATTGCCTCCTGACCAGTCGTTATGCTTATAAATGTTGGCAGCAAAATTGCAACTGCAGTAGAAGCCAGTTAAAACTATTTAACACTTATGAATGAGCATTTCTGTTCCCAATTCTCAGAATCAATATTTTTAGCTGTACCTGCATTATGGCCTATCTTTTTGGTGCTACAAACAATCTTTACAGATCAGTCAAATCCTTTTCTAATAAGTTTTCATTAGATGTTCCTAAGATTTAGAATGTCCTATCCAACAATGTACACATTGCAACATTTATTGCCTCCTTCAGAAAAAAAGCTCAAAACCTACTTCTTTAAATCAGCCTATCTGCGTTAGCCACTCCAGTGCTTTCTGTGGCAGGACCTGGCTATTTTAATGGACCTACTACTATTCAATATGTTTATGTATAGTTGTGCCTTGGAGTCTCTCCAATGATGAAGATTAGGTACAATAAGGGTCTTATTGAATTAGATTAGATTGTCAACGCTCCTCATTATATAACTTCCTGTAAAATAGGACCAAGTGATCTTGTCCCAACAGAATGTTGGCTCTATGTTACTGTAGTTAAGCTTTATCATAATGTAGTACTATGTCACAACTGTGAGCATTTCTACATATACCAATAAAAATTAACAACTGATAAACCAGACCTTTTTGCTAATAACTTTTGCTAATAACCAGATGGGTAACACTTCAAACAGACATACATTGAACAATATAGCTGGTGTAGGTGTTAACCTCTGTACTTGTACAAAAGACAGCACTTGCAGCATATGTCCCTCACGTGCACCTACATATGCCAATCTTCCAGAGCCAAAGAGAATGCCATTGGCAGCTCCAAACGTGGAGATGCATACAAAGACAGGGATCAAAAAAGCAATGCTAGGCATAACCAGCTCAGCCCAGCTCTGAAAAGTAAGATAATGGCAATATTCAGACTTTGTGGATTTGACCAATTATGTCAAATTCCTTGTTGTACAGAGAAATTTATGCATCATTTTTGAGGCAGTTTAAAATACACAATGTAGAAAGATATCTTTTACATGTAAATGACGGTACTATGCCAACCAAAGGGTGTTATACAATTCAACATAACTATAAGGGCACTGTAATTTATACATTGACTTTGCAAAGACTTTTTGTGGCAATTAATTTTGGATTCTCATAACACTTGACTTATATTATTATTGGAGAGCCAATACCTAATATGCCACCATTTTCCTAAAAAAATAATGATGGTAAATTGAAAAATAGCATCAGAAATGCCCACACCGCACAGCCTGGGGAAATAGCAATGGCCTTCATGAGATACACAAGAGGTACAGTACTAGGAGTCTTTCAGACCAGATGACGTTGCACACCTACACCCTGTAACTAATATACTTATCACATAGCAACTTCCTACACCTTAAAGTCTCTGACATATAGCCCAACAAGATTTTAAAGGTCAAGGTCACTACAGCAAAGTCACAGGTCAAATCAAGGTCTTACCTCAACACTGCACACCTACACACCCATCAAATGTTCCTGCCCAGTATTAAGTTCCCTTATATTACCATTACCAAAATATAGCCTTAACAAGGTTTTAATAGAGGTGTGTCACTGGAGCCGACCGGCCGGTAACTATGCATTTTTGGCAAATCGGGACCAATGTTTACATGGACGGTTAGGGTCGGTTGTAAGTTCCCAGCCTGTCGGGGACAGTTGGTGAAATATCAAACATGTATCCCTTGTATCCGACCCTAAATTCATCCACCTAGCAACAGACCTGTCGGTTAACTTAAGGGCCTGTCGGTTACACTTCCAGGCTTGTCGTTATCACTTGCAGGCCTGTCGTAATATGAAGCCGGCTTGTCTTGTGTAACTTAGGTACTGCTCATTTGCAGTCCATTTCCAGCATGATGTGAGGTAAAAATATGATCGAAAATTATGTCAAGAATGACAAAGAAACAGTGCAAGTGATCTTAATTTCAAAGTTAAAGAGACAGAAAAGGTCCACATGTATGCCGTAAATAATTGAGAAACCTGAAAAAGTGTTTTATTTGGTGACATAATAATCAAATTCTCAGCCTATTTCACCAGAGCAATTTAAATAAAAGTTAACAAACTATTTGGATTCAATCACAATATATTTCTTCTCACTGTAAAAACCCATTAGCAATTTTTGGGAAAAAGGAGGATCAAGTGTCGACCAATCAACAAATCTAAAAGTAGGATCCCATCAGGTGAACAGAACTATAGCAAGTTTACCCCCTTCACGAGAATAGGGTCTTTCCCAGAAGCTCGAAATTGGAGTATAAAAGGCAGCAACAAGCAAAAGGGTTTCATTGTCACGTGAGATATTGTTAGAAGCACATCTCTCTCTGCTTGTTTGCACAGGATATAACATTTTAAATAAAAAATTCATATTTTAAGTGGCTTTTTCGTTCATTATCTGCAGCAGACAAACACTGATGTATTTCTCATTTAATATTAAAGCAAATACCTGGAAACTATAATTGAAATAACAAAAAAAGTAAAGCTGGACGTTTAGGTCACGTGATGGGATCCAAATATTTACTAGTGACCTAGTTTAAGAATTGTTTATTGGTCGACACTTGATCCTCTTTTTTCCCAAAAATTCATCAAAAACTTACTTGCAATACCCACTGCAACTCTGGTCGGGGTGATTCTGTCTATTTCTCCAGTCCTGTCTGTTTGTCAGTACAGCTTCTCGGGACCTGCTACGGCTTGTCTGTTAGGGGTTTAGGGCTTGTCGTAGTACTTCTGCGACTGGCCGTGCAATAAACATCCCCTACGTCTTGTCGGGGTAGTCACCACGTCCTGTCTGTGAGTGTACCGAGCTGTCGGGGAGGTGCAACTGACCCAGTATTTTCCCGCCCTTTTTTGTGAATTTTTGTCCCCGACCCCCCGACTTTTGTAGCCGACCCTAGAGTCGCAGGGTTGGCTCCAGTGGAACACCTGTATAAAGGTCAGAATCACTATGGCAAGGTGAAGGGTCAAATTAAGGTCACACCATGATATTGCACACTTACACCACTAACAAGTAACCGCTGATTGTCAAACTGCACAGCTGGTTACCATTAATTTTGTGAGAACAATTGTGAATACAAAACAGCAGTATTAAATATATAAAAAACGGTACAAACCAGTGCCACAGCCTGAGATTCCAGTAAGGCTTCTTTGGACAAGACAGTAAAATATGAAATATTGGTCAGAATATACACAAGGGTGACACAAGGGACAGCAATAAAAATTGCTCTGGGCAAGTTCTTGAAAGGTTCTTCTAATTCTTCTGTTGACAGGTTCAGTTGATACCTGTCACAAGTTATAAATATATTAGCTTTATATGAGGACATCATCAAACTTTGTTAAAATTATTTAATTGCTTCCTTTGAGCTCCTTATTTGACATGGTGCGGAAATATCATTCTTACATATGGCATACAGCTTTAGCCCTCTTCTCATAAACGTGGACAAAAAAATCCATATTTATAATGTCTATAATGGATACAAGTAGTTGCTTTATCTGAGTGGAATCATTTGAAAGCTGATGATCTATCCTAGGCTCACCTGTACTCACCTTAGCTACCCCATTATCAATGTCTCTCTGATGACTGGGGTATAGGCCCAAAACGGTGGGGTGGCGCAATTGGTTTCAGGGATAGGATCCAGCAACAAATTTCAAGTTTACAAAAGCAACCCTGGGTGCTGTCTTATCACTCTGTTAAGTTTAAAATCAACAGGCTGAAGTGTCTTTGAGTTAGAGTTCAGAAACGGAAACCAAGATGGAAAGCATGGCTTAAATGTTTTTTTTTTCAAAATCACATCAATTTCAAAAGCAACCTAGCACATATGGTGTCCTATGACCCTGTTAAGTTTCAAATTAATCAGCAGAAGCATCTTTCAGTTGGAGTACAGAAACTAAAATGTTGATGGACAGGCACATGAACAGACGGATGCACTGACTGGCACCAATTTAAAAAGCAAGCTGGCACAGGTGGTGTCGTACCATACTGTCAAATTTCAAATCAATTGGTGCAAGGGACTTTGAGTTAGAGCCTGGAAACCAAAATGTTGACGAACTGATCAATCTAATAGGCTGGTTGGTTTCATGCAACCAATCCAATAATAACAATTAAAATATTATTTATGTAGATATATAGATAATACCAAAGAACATTTTTTTCTGTGTCCCAGAATCAGATAAATTAGTAGGGTTACTAATATGGAAATATGTCAAAGACATAGACTTCACCTACCAGCCACTATAAGCCCACATACTGCTGTAAAAGGCCAGTGCAATGTAACCAGCATTGGTATTTGTTCCCTCAAATCCTGACTTTAAATGGGTTGTGTGACCTGAATATGTTAAAATGCATTACTACAATTAGTAATTGCTAAATTATTCAGAACATTTCCTAAACCAGCATTACCATCAGTTAAATAATTATGTTAAGAATTATTAATAAGGACCACTTTCACAAAATGATAATTAAAAATAGCTTGAAATTGATAGGCTTTCAGTATTGTGTTTCTGTGGAAATAACCAGATTCTAGGAGTTAATTTTTTGTATAAACCCCATCAGAGGTGTCCTTTTTAGTTACACTGTAAACCATCAGCCATAGGTCAGTAACCTCTAACTTTCATTTGACAGCTTCAATCACTGTGCTGTAAACCATGACCCTATGTACAGTTTGACAGGAGATGCATCTGAAGCTAAGTTGAAGTGACATTTCATGACACAAAGTGTAAATAAGGGTTTTGTTTTCAAAACCTAGTTATATAAATATGAAGAATTTTGATTTTCAAGAATCAGTCACAAGGGGTTACATACAAATCCATTTAGTATTTAGTTGTAAATATAACAAATATTTCTTTTACATACCTTGGCCAAGCTTGACCAGTCCTCCAACTATAATAAACAATAGAGCTAGTAGCTTAGCTCCTGTGAAGATGATTTGTATTCTGTTAGCTAATCTCACACTGTAAATGTTAACAGCTACCAGCAGTACTGTAAATGTAACAATGTAATGTAATTAATGACTAAATAATATGTGCTGACACATATATATGACATCATGGCTATAATTATGTGGATAAACAGCCAATATATATGGACTGCCTACACTTTCATACTTGCCAATTAAACTGGCATACCATTAATTGGCACAATGATTAAGTAGGCAGTTATTTCAACCATTCACTATAACACTCTGATAAATGCTACTATGTTTGTCTAAAAGAGAATAAGATAACTCCGTTGTACAGCACTTTAGAGTAGCCTATTGCATGGTTATTCAATAGCACTTTATATTTTAATAAGTTACTCTCTATATGAACAATAACACACAAATTAGTATCACTATAATAATTAAATTTGAGATGACTCTTATGACTGTGTGGTCTTGAGGTTTTGAGAAGACTATCCAAGAATATGGAGCAACCACAAGTAGATACTGAATATTAGAAACTTTTAATGTATAAAGTTTCTGTAATCTCTGTCCTGAGAAGAGTAACAGCAATAAAGCTATCTTTTTGACAGTGTTTTTAAGTTAATTGTTTGTAATGGCAGAGTCTTTAGGTGGTTCAGTACATCAGTGATGTCCCAAGTGCAGGTGTACTGTGGCAGGGATTGCCTCAAGTTGAAAACTAATTTCATAAACCATGCTATCATGGGTTATGTGTCTATACACACACACATATATATATATATATATATATATATATATATTTTTTTTTTTTTTTTTTTTTTTAAATAAAAACCAGAATAGGCACAAGCATTTTCATAAATAAACACAAGCATATTCATAAGTGTTGGGAAATAGCTTGAGTGCTACAAAAGGGTACAATGGTCACCCTGTGGCCTCATCAACACCTATCTTTTGGGGCCATCTTCTGCAGAAACTCCAGTAATGAGTGCAAAGTTAGGAAAAGTATAGAATTTTCAAGATTTCCAATTTATAGTAAATACATTCACAAACATAGCTTCTGGATCTGGCTTGTAACTTACAAAAGATGTTAACTGATAGTTTAATCTTGATGCAAAGGGATCAATGCTACAATTCACATTTAACACAGATAGGGCTTTGTGGAAAACATTTTTACTCAATTTCTATGCAACTTATAATTTTTTTTATATCAGGACTGACAATAAGTTCACCCTTAATGTAGGTAGAACTTAACCACAAGTTTCTCTGTTTTGCAAACTGCCATATGTCCCAGGCTATTTCATTGCACTGTTTAATTTTACTGCTCCCATTTCTCTAATATATGCTACTGCAGTGATATTATCAAGCATCAGCCTCACATGTGTGTCAGTGGGTGGAGTGTAAGCTGCTTTTCCAATTTTAAGACATTTATATATTTGTTAGCCTTTTCATCGGTAGTCCATTGGCTCTATCAGTAGTTTTATTATTATAGCCTCCTCTCCAACCTTTGAGTGAACTGTCTGACTGAAGGACTACCTGGGGATCACATGTGTAACTGGACACCATGAGCTGTTTATGTGTCCTGTACACCAATATAGTTCTATTTATTGACTCATCACTAAACTTCATGGGCCTTTCAAACTTCCCTCTGAAAGATTTGAGTGCCTGTGTTTGTCAAATGCAAGGCATCTGTAAAACATTGGCCCATACATGACCCCAGGAAAACTAGAGACAAGTTTCCCAATAACACTGCTAACCTGCCTTATAGAGGGAGTGTTCAGAGATAAGAGCTCTACACAAGCTTATCTGACACTGTTTTCTCTGGAGTGAGGGAAATTCTCAATAAAGGGAGTCAAGTACAAAACCTAAAAATGTAAGTTTTTGAGTTGGCACCTGTAGTAATTCATCTGGGTGAATTTCAAATCCCAGGGATTTTAACAATGTCAGTATATCATAAAACTGAAATATATTTGTCCAGACATTTGTAATGGAGAAGGCAAATATTGGATTGCAGGTTTTTGCATAGACACATAGACCAGGTCAAGCAGGGATGCGAGAGGTGTTTTGTTGTACAGCCTGTCCACTTGCCTTGAGTGTTCTTATGGTTTTGGATGACATAAGGATCTTGTGATGACGAGAAAGAGGAGGGGTGCTATTTTCTCTGGACATCCTTTACTGTTCAATAAGCGGCTGTTGAAATTTTATACTTCTTTACATGCAGTTATATCATTTCCCATTGATTGTTAAACTGTTCAGATTTACTCTATTGTTCATATATATATTCCATGCGTTTTATATTTCTTCCTTTATGTATCTTTACATTTCTGTACATTTTGTAGTCTGATCAACAATAGTAATGTCTATTAAATTTCAATATCACTTAATTTAGATTCGAAGGCAGACGTTCTCATAACTTTACAATTACATAAGTTGGACAGCCAAATATGGTCTGGAGGGTAGGTGTTTCGTTATTACACAACTTCTGTTTAATGCGCTATCTCAATTCTGCTTTATGTTTCAAAGTGTTGCAATGAACATTTTGTCATATTGAAACCCTTGACTAAGAAATTTGGATTAACCTTTTGAATTGTGTTAAATAATTGTTTTATTTAATTTATGTTCAATATTATTCTGAACTAATTGCTTGCAGATATATCAAAGTTTTGATATTTGACTTGATTCAGCAGAAAGGATTTTTTTGCATCCATGTTCTACTGTTTTAAGACCTGCTCTTATGAAAGAAAAGAAACATGTTTATACACTGAAATGTATTTTGGTCTTTATGATTTTCATTGAAGTAAATAAGTATCATTGTGGTGTAACCTGTCTGGATTAAGTGTGGAAAATAGTCTTGGTTATAGTCTTTCTGTACTCTATAGATATTTGTACAGATAATTATGACACAGACTAAAAAAACACTAAATATGAAACTTGATCATAACAATATCTTCATGCAAATGCCTTGGTAAGACTGGACAATGCTTCTTACATGGCCTGTGACTATACACATGGCATACTTACTTTTCAAAATGACTTACGTATCACAGAAATAGCCAACAATTTCTTAATGACTTCAGGTGGTGGTCCACAATCATCTGTGAATATTAACCCCAGAAAGTACTGAGAGAACGTCAGGGCTACAAAGAAAGGGATACATACCTTGTGAAAAAATGCCGTATCATTACATATTCTTGATTGGCATTAAGTATAGGTTAGTGACCAAGTAAGTGTCCAATCTTTGAAAAAAATGGACTATTAAGTATTAAGGACTATTAAGGCTATTAACCTATTTAAAGTACACCCCTCCCTTAATTTATTTTAAACAACATCCTTACTTTTCATTCCTATATCTCTAAAATATAAAGTATTGGTAACTGAACACAGATTTCAGTGATTCAATGACTTCCAGCTAAACTTTTACACTAACATAATATTTACATTATAAGTTTGTTTCAAAGAATTGTCTCCACTTTTCATATAATTCTAACTTATTTAAACGATTCTAAAGTTTATTAGCACACTCACCTCCCATCTCAAAGATTATGGGTTCGGATGTCACAATGTTTTTAGTCCCTTTAGTCTCTTAACAGCTAAGTTCATATCAGGACAGACTGTAATGGCCAGTAAACACTGGATACCATATTAGTCTAGCTAGGCATAATGTGAGTTCTCGTTGCACAGAATATGAAAACTTCTTCAAAACAGTAGCATTTGCCAACATATAACTACCAAATGTAATGGAAATTGCTGTTATCAACTACAACAAAAGTCAAAATTATTTCAAGACAGTCTGTCATTGAATCCTCCCTGCTGGGGGGCCATGGTGGCAGAGTTGTAACACTAATATTAATCAACTATCATGCCCTACTTTCTCATATCACTGCCATGGCATGATTAATACAGTACTGTTGAGAGTTACCTTAACGCCAAATGAATCATTCAATAAAAATACTTATGATTCCTATAGAGGCAGGTTTCTGAAGGATTATAGACGTAAACAACTGCAAGAAGGCAAACACTGGGTGGACAGCTTCCAGGAGATAGGAATACTCGCCCCCTGACTTTGGAATCATTGTCCCCAGCTCTGCAAAGGACAGGGCACCTGGAATACAGGTTTAAACAACACCTTCCAAACCATCGCCATATCTTAATGCAAAAAAAAAACACTTGAAGAGTGTGTACTTCTGCCAAAAAATGTATGAACGGTTTAAAATTAGGTAAATGTAAAAATCCGAATTTTAGATAGTATTTTGTACCCTGACGGTGATTGAGATCACTATCAAAATTTAATCAGATCTAAGTTGGAAAAAAACACATCATTTTTATGAAGATCTGACCAAAAGTATTTGTGTCATCCTGCTAACAAACAAACAGACAAATAAATGGTCATGAATTTAATACCTCCTTAAACCTTTGTCTGCGTTTGATTGGAGATGTGGTATAGTAAATATCAAGTTAGAAGTTTAACCTTTGAGGCATGAAAGTTCCCAGTGTGACTAGATATGAATGTGTTAACATTAATTTCATTTTTTTTAAATCAAAAGAAATGGCAGATGCCTTACCAACATTAAATATATTGTGAAAGAAACTCCAATATGACCAGATTTGAAACCAAGAAAATGCATTCATGATTTATAATTAGCTAATTGCATATTTATCACGATTGGAGTTTCTGTCATCAAAATTTCATATCTTGTAAATAGAATTCAAAATAGTTCCAGTAATTATCTAATCTTTATTAATAATAGGCTATATTTAAACCCAAATTATGTCAATCAAATAATAAAATCTTGGCAGATATTATATGCAATGTTAGTACATATTTGACTTCATGTCAGTCAAAACTTAATTAAAATTTCTATATTTATTATTAAATACAGATGAGGAGAATGACAAACTTCCATATGAAGTTTAATTCTTGTAATATTTGAGTTTGTCACAACTACAAACATACCACAAAGTGTGATAAACCCTCCAGCTATCCAGATAATCAGAGTTAAACCAACAGAGCCGGAACCTGCTAACACTCCTTTTGGTGAAACAAAGATTCCAGAACCTGCAAATCAGGGAAAAACAAATGCAAATATAAAACAAACTGGTGTTAATGATCATTAAAATGGTGTTTTTGTGCATTTGCACAGCACCCATTATCTATAATTACAAAATGAATAAGTGTTTAAATGGGTTTTCATGTATCATGGGTTACTGACTTTTATGTGCCCAAGAAGTTCCTCTTTACCTACTGATTTGAAATATTCCCAGCTTTGTAAAAGAATAAGGATTATAACAATTCATTTTGCAACAGAAATATATTTCCTTTATATTTCCTCCAATACCAAATCAAACTCATCAACAAACAACCATTTTCTCATCACCCCTACTGACTCAAAATTAGAATTATAAAATATTATTTCTACGCCCATACATTGCAACCTGGTGTTTAAAAAGGTGTTTAATCATTTTACCAGGTGTGTTCCAATCCACAGATATATCACAAGAAATGTCTTTATGCGTGTTTTCCAACTTTTTTCTTAAAAGCAAGTTTTGCTGACAAGGGGGGTAGGAGTAGTGGTTGGTTGGTTGGTTGGTTGGTTGGTTGGTACTGAGTTGGCATTAGCCTTATATTAAATTTATTTTTTTCTGATAATAATAAATTTTCCTAAAAACTTTGTATCACAGACAGAAAAGGGTTTATTGGATATTAATCTTTTTACTTGTTAAATCGATATTAAACAAACATAAACATTACCTATCATTATTCCTACAATGATTGAGATACCACCAAAGATGCCTAATTCAGGTTTTAAACTGACACCCCTGTTGGTTGCCACTGATGTGTGAGATGTTTTTCCCATTCTTATATGCTGTCACAATATTCTGGAAAAAAATACAATTTATTAAATATGAAAGATTGTTTATCATTAAAACCACCAATATCTAAAGAATATCTGAATTCCACTTACAGAAACCAATCATTTACTGATGTCAGAGCCACAAAACTGGTTCAATGGACACCTTAATTCCACTAACACTCATTCTACTCATCCCAAACAGTCACTATGGATTACATGAGATAAGGAGTGTTAATAGCCCAGTCAGTTTCTGGTTTGTTGTTACCCAGTGCAGATGTGTTTTTCTCCAGAATGTGTGTATTTGTGTTCCTTCTGAGGATATATTCTGTGTAGGAGAAATCATGAGAAAATGTGGGTTCGTGAATCAGAAAATATGAGGCCGAAGGCAGAGTCATTTTCTGATTTACTAACCCATACTTTTGAGTGGTTTCTCTGGCATAAACCACAAAAGAGGCCATGTAAAAACCAATGTTTACATATATGTGGCCTAAATCTCTAATTATATTGAATGTGGTGACCTGAACATTGAAAAAAAGTTTTGATTATAAAAATGTTCAATTGATTTAATTAAATCTTTGGTATTCTGCACATGCATGTATCTTTAGCAGTTATGGTGTCAAACCTGCAGCTTTGCAACCATGTTCATTGAGAGTACATGGCAAAGCCTATTTATTATTCAAAATAAATACAAAAATATCAGTGATTATAGGTTGAAAGGATTTGGAAAAACATATATAACAGAAATGAACTGTGCACAGTGATGTGAAAAGGCAATGTATTTCATTTTTTGCTATTTTCATTGCATTTTATTGTGTTCTTTGTACATTTTATTAAATTTTATATTACATGTCAGAATGTTAGTATAAATGTTAACATACAAATTATTGACTGCACTATCAAATGACAAAACATATTTCTGTACTAATTTCTTAAAAATACCATCATTAAATATTGTTCCCAAATTGATTTAGCATCAAATAATGTTTCCTTGTTTTGTCTGAAATTGTTTTCAGTCTTGCTGGACTGGGTAGCAAAGCTACCTGAGAACTCAGGGGGTACAACAAACCAGAGACTAATGAAAGGTTTGGAAGTCTATGTACCGAATCTGAGGTTATTGCTTTAAAGAAAATGGATTTCATTTGCTGCTTCACTTTGGATGGAGGATTTTCCTGATGAGGATTTGCATGATATCTCAATTCAGATACAGCGATATGGAAATGATTTAAAATGAATGTGGTCACATGCTGTTTATTTACAAAATGTTTTGGATTGTTGGATAATGAAAAATTGTGCATACAGGACACCCCAAGAAGCTTGTTCACTAATGAAGCGTTGTGATGCTCCATCTTACATTTGGATATTTTTCTCACAGGATACTTGTACAACTTAATCATTTGCAACACATCGCTAAATACACTCAGGGATTGTAAAATTACTCATAAATGTCAAAAGCAATATTTGTTCCAAATATTAAGATTGTTTCAAAGTCAGTATCAAGTTTCAAACATTTTTTTGTAAAATGAGATTAATTTTCATCTATTTTTGTACTACTGTGGTTTATATGTGTAAATTGTTAAAATGATGGCTCATAAAACACACTTCTTAAAAAAAATCAATATTGAAATTGTCAGACTATGTTTACCTGATTATCTTTTCATCAGGGCCATTAAATTAAACAATTTAAAAGTCTGAATTTTTAATCTAAAAAGTGTGGATTCTTAACCTAAAAAGTGTGAATTCTGAAGCTCAAAGTGTGGATTTTGAAGCTGAAAAGTGTGGATTTGTGAAAAAGAATTTACACTTTTTCTATTGTCTGATACCAAAAGTGTGGTTTAAGTGATCAAAAAGCATTTGTTTGGATACGATATTCATTGGATATTCTGTTTCAGAATTCATTGCTCATTGATATCATGTTTTTGACATGATTTTTGACACTTTATGCACTACAAAGTGTAACAGAGTATTTCTCTGTTTATCTTCAACTGTGCTGCAGTTAGTTTAACTCTGTAGTTGTAATATTGGTAATGCCATATTCAAAATTTTGTACTGCAAACTTTTACAGAGTATTGCTTTGTCTCCATAGCATGATGCCTGACTCAGAGCTTAGTGCTGAGGGGGTATGAACCCTTTAACCGTAATGCAAGTGTGCTGAGAGAAATGAACGCAGGTGTATCTGTAACTGTAATGCCATTGTGCCGAGGGGGGAAATACACCCGTGAGTATTTCTAACCATAATGCAGTTGTGCTGAGTTGGAATGCACCTGTGAGTATCTTTAACCGTAATGCGGTTGTGCCAAGGGAGAAATGCATGTCTAAGGTATGAGAATTGTGGTAATCTTGTAATATGATGCAATGATTAGATTTGCTAAGGGCTAAGCTGTTTCTAGAGAAAGAACAATGTAAATTAGGCTAATGCCAATGAGCTGTCATACCCATTACCACAACTAATGTGCAGAAGACTTAAAAATAGTGTTTCCTTGCATTCCTGCGATTGAGAGTTATTTGGGATGACCTGAAATAAAAATGATGTGTGATTTCGAGCAGATCTTAACAGAGAACATAAGGAACAGTGGCTAAACAAGGGCAACAAATGTTCTATTCAAAACAAAATAAAACAAATAAAAGACCATGACTCAAAAGAAAACCCAATTTGGCAGGTTGACATTTAGGTGTCAACCCTAATAATTCCAGGGCTCCAGGAATTTTAGTTTGATTTCCATTCACTAGGGGGCTACTTTTGACACATGTCTATTTCTGATTGGCTATTAACTGGACATGCTTGCTTTACAGTGAGGGTCCCTCAGATTTGAATTGGCAGTCGCATGGGCAGGACGTGAAAATATTAAAAAATTTTAGTCTAGATTTTATGTTTTTATAGATAGAATTTTTAGTGTAACTTCACTCCTACCTAAGAATACAGCATGGCAGCAAGACATAAGCAGAAGCAGGCAAGTAACTCTTAAAATTTGCGGAATCGGGTTGAGATACCTTTTGAATTACAAATTGAAGAAGACGGTACTTTCTTCGATGAATTTTCTTCACAGCCGAGTGCAGGTCAAGTACTTTTTAGTTCTGAAAGTAGTGATTCTGATACTTCCAGTAGTAGTGGTGGACCAATTCACGCCCGGGTACCAATTCAGGCCCACCCTCAGTTTTCTTGAAGATTTATAATTTTTGATAGAGAAGATGTTTACCACATCATAGATAATCATCAAATGGATCATTTACATTTGTAATTTATTGTTTAACTGTGATTGTTTTGGATAAATTTAGGGGTGGGCGTGAATTGGTACCCGGGCGTGAATTGGTCCACCACCACTACAGATGGGTACGTTTTTTCAAAAGAGTATTGACGGTTCTAATCATTCTCAATTCACAGACTAAAGACAAAATGTTTAAAGCTAAATCATCCGTTTCTTAGTCAAGACAGGAGTCTGATATGTAGGATCAGACTTTTATCAATGATAGAATTCTATCTCAGCTCGACGCAATAAGTAAGTGGTTAGATGGCATTGAAAATTCTTCTGCTTCAGTCGGGAAGCTACATGCAGCCCCTAGGGGCAGAAAACGGCCTGTAAAAACTGCTGATTCAAATTTTAAACTTGACGGTTCAGTCAGAAATTTGGATGTTAATTTGCCAGACCCAAAATCTATCAGACAAGATAAGTTTATACAACAGCAAGTCGAGGAGCACATAAGACAGCTATCTGGTCCAGATAAAACAGGTACTGAAACAAAAATCAAGTTGCTTAGGGGGGATATTGAAGCGTACGCCAAACAATGCATCAAATGGCCACATGAGTATGTTTTGGCTGGGAATAATAAAGATAGAGTAGCTTACAGCCAGTTGAACATAACAGAATGGATGGCTGTAGAATTATGAAAGAAGAAAAATGCGAGGAAACAAAAGATTGTATGCTTGATTATTTGGTTGTGTTGTTAGATGACAGGAAAACATATGAACATTGTCAATGAGGTAGGGAAAGGAATGTTTGTGATGTTCAGAAATGGGACTATAGTGACCTCTGTAGCATGCACCTCATTGGTGTTTTGTAATACACCACAAATGAAAAGGCTTGCTTGTAAGCTGTTTACTTGTGTGGGTATTACATACAGTTGTCAATGCAGGGAAAGTAAAATCATACCACTTTTAAAATATGAACATGGTCAAAAGGGGCTTCGGTCTACTAGCACAAACTGCAAAGCCATCAGAGACACAATAAGTGCACTGAGGCAGTCGCCCATTCAAGTACTAAGTTCTTAACTTAGTGATGGGAGAGGTACTCAGTCATGCTATGCCACAATTCATGAAAGTCCGGAGACAAAAGAGAAATAAATAAATTTAAAAACTAATAAAAAACGGAAAAAGGCACAAGTCTATCATATGTTTATCATATCCACATATATCCAGATTACCAATAACTTCCCTGCCTTTTTTTAAGATAGAAAACAGAAGCAAGATTCTCGATTCTGAATACTAGCTTACAAAGATGTACACTAGTTAGAAAAGTTTATTTTATTACCTATTATATCGAAGAAGTTTTTAATACTTACCACAAAGGTGAGGATGAAATAATGTCAGTTTTAACCAAATAGAATTCTTTAAAACTAACCAATGATTTCTATTGATTTTTATCAACAAAGGTATGATCTATTCACCTCTTGTTCCTGTATTTCCAATCTATGGGAATTCAGTCTATTAATTTTTTTTTCTGTTTTGTTTTAGAATTATCATGCAAGTCTATATTTCTGGGTTCGCACCTCCCTGGTCTATTGCCTCCAATGTGATTCTGACATCTTTATAGAGGTAGATGAGGTCAGAAGGCTTAAATATATAAAAATCTGCATCATGGCTATGATGTCAGGTTTTCAGTGTCTTAAAAGTCAACGTTCCAACCTTGTCTCCCTGCTATTGCGATTATGATACAAACTGGAGACAGACATGGATATGCCCCATTTTTGTTTTTATTTTGTAAATTTGCACATGTAAAGAGAAGGTGCTGAGTTCAAACACGGCCTACAAGGCTACCAACTTCAGTAAATACGATCATCTCATTACAGAACTTGAAAAGACAAATTCAAGAATATTGAAATAATGGATCTAAAATATCCTTGCGGAGGTATTGAATAGAGTGCCTGATATCCACAAGAAAGTAACATTTTACAGGCATCCACTTACGTACGGGTTCAGTCACAGGCTTAGAACCCTTGACAGTTTACAAAACTTTACCAGTCTTTTTTACCATTCTAAAAACATGCAGAGCACACAATGTTATGAATGAAACTTTTTTTGGAGAAATACATGCAGGTTCAGCCATTTGGGTTTGGATCCCCAAAAAATAAAGCAGTAACAGATAGACATATTGTTTGTACCCTGAAAAGTTTAAAAGAGAATTGGGTGACTTTTTATTGTTCCAACACGGAAGCTGGCACGCACTCTAACAGCTCATGTGACACAACCTCAGACAATAATGAAGTACACTAAAATATCTTATCGGAAGAGTATGAATGGTGTTTAACATATCCACTTTATATTTGTTCATTTGTAATACTTTGTATTGACTTCATTTGGTATTGCACCGATACACTAATTATGTTAATGGACAGTAATTGAATATTATCATTGTAACTTGATACTTTGCAATAGACAATCAGGGAATCTATTAAGTGTTATATGTACAGTTAAATGTTTAACTCCACCTTGGGGATTTTCGGGGTCAACTGTTGGCAATTTTGAAGTCCTCATTCCTTGTGCAATACTCAATATAAGTTGTTCTAAGTATTTATTTCACCTTTAATGTCTTTTTACATGTATCCAGGCCTTGGCAACTTTTTGAACTCATTTTTGCAATCACCACTGTGATTTTGGACAATCATTATATTGTCTCCCTTTAACAATGTGATACCCGCTGGAAGTCGGTTTTAAATATAACTACATCTCAGTAAATACTTATTTCCACTACACTATTTCATATTTCTAATTTTCAGTGACCACTAGCCAAAATGGAACATCATTAGTCTGGATGCCAAGAAAGAACATGGAATGGGTGATGGCCATGATTATTCAAAAGCTCTTTTCGTGAGATTATAATAATTATTCAAAACCTACAACAAATTTAAATAGCCTAAGGTTTCTATGTTATTTATAACACAGATGTCAGCATTTGGACAAAATGGATACCATGTGGTATACTGGGTTATTTTCCACTGTCTGTTTGTTAGCCTGTCTGTAAGCAGTATGTGGGATTAATACAGGACAATGTTGATAAATATTTTTCGTGGGTTGAAACATCACTTTTGGTACATTGCATAAATCTTTTCCAGGCCTGAACACAAAAAGTTAGTGCCCCATATTAATATGGTTTTATGATTTTGTTTTTCATGATGTTAGAATTGCATTATATACAAACTCAGGAATGCTTTCACTGCGCAGGGAACCTTTGGGGACTGCTCGGGCTGGCATCATGGTGTCTGCAAGATCATTCATGCTGAGTCCCCGATTGTTAAGTAATGAGTAAGTTTTAATTGCTTGCATAATTTGAGGTCTTAGTAGGAGAGTGTTTGACAAGTTGCATCGTGTGTTTAGGCTCATTGCAATATCTCCTTGTAATACAGGATTTAAATCGTTTTATGATCCATCATGACTACACAAGTACAGACCAAGCTATATAATGTCTGAATGACTGACAGTCCTCTTACTGAAAGACGGAAATTCAAAGATAACCATTTATCAATCTCCCTTAGGTTCTTCAATCTACCACAGGTGACAGAACCCAATGAGGACTGTCATTCTAAGTGGTCATGCGGACCACTGTGTATTAGCCTGTATCTGGGTTCAAAACTGCATCATCCGTGTTCCTAGGCAGGTGTGTTCCCAACTAGGCCACAGTGACAGGCAAGCTCAAATCAAGCCAACAACAATAAAGGGGGGAAACATGTGACAGTGTCCTGATATGACCCAGCTCTAGAGAGGTACCATAAAAACACTTTGACTTCGTAACATAACCTAATTAATTTACCGTTTTCTGTGACAGGCAGAATCTGCCGAATCTTGATTCCTTGGAATAATTGATTTAGTTACGATGTGAAGAGACTCAAAACCTGGATTTGAACATTTATGATCTATCTCTAGAGTTAGATAAATGTATACAGATTGTTTGAATTACCCACAGTTCCATGTCTGAAAAAAGGGAATGTATATTCATTTTTTCAAAAAAAAATATTACACGCCCCCAGGGAGTCCCAAGTCGGAAATAAAACAACAACTGGGTTTTATATTTATATTTCTACTTCTTTTGACATATGCACATAAAGTTTAAAAATATTTACAATACTAACATGACTGGCAGTGGAATGAACTAATCATGAGATTGACCTCCATACCAAGGTCGTGATAAAACACCGACCTACACATCTGACCTTGAAAGGTCACAAGATTATTAATGAGAAAGGTGAGCAATGAAGGTCAAACTTTAACGACCTCAAAGACGCTTGGAGGTGAAAACAATACCCAACTGATGGAGGCATATATAACTACTGATGACCACATGCGGTAGTTCATTGCAATGCCAGAACTTTACTGTTGTTCTAAGGTCATGGTGGAGGAGAGATGTGTTACACACACGTAAACCAGTGATCAAAAATACTATTGTAAATTGTGTGTGTATGACTATTAGTAATATAAGGACAATTATAACTGTATAAATACATAATTTCCACAAGAAAAGTTCACCCAAAAACCCAAGTAGTGACTAGGGACGTAGTGCAGCTTGAAAAGCAAGGGAAACAGGGGAGGAACAGGAAGTTGTGGAAGAGAGGTATGACCATACGGCATCGGATTTCCAGGTGCCATGTTTCATGATGTGTTCTAATGGAACACCCTGCTGAAAAGCCCATTTGGCACCTGCTCTCCTGAAATCATGAAAAGTCAAGGAAGTGGTGAGAGATAATGACTTAGAAATATTTTTTAAATGTTTCCTGGCAACAGAATCAGTAAGGGGAACAATCCTGGAAGTTCTGGGCATTAGAAACAGTGGATCATTAGAATCAGCTGGAACCAATTGAATCATCTCATGGATAGCTGCAATGGGACACAAAGGGGAAGTTCCCAAATTTGGCAAAGGGATGGTTACCGCCTGCTTCCTGTCCTGCATTGTCTTACTCCACTTGATCAAAAGCACTGCTCCCTGTTGAACAGAAATAAAATCTGCTCTGGCCAGTTGCCTGGTCGGATCAAATGAAGTGGTGGTATGAGGGAGTATGTTGGACATACGAAGAAATGAAAAATAACAAAGAAGGTACAAGGCTTTAAATATGTGAGAGTGAGGAAATGAATCACATAATGCTATTATTGAAGACAAGAGTTCTACATCCACATGGGATCTCAGAGGAATTCTAAGGGGAGATTGCATCTTCAAAGCTTTCAAGAACAATGGTATACGTTTATCTTGGAAAGAATCAGTCTGTAATGCAGATACAATGTGAAAGGCTCTCAAGGCAGCAATATAGTTAGCAATGTGATCTGTAGATATATTGTTGAGATGTAAAAATTCCATAAATGAAAGTAAAATCTCTGTATTCACCTGATAATCTGGCAGCCCAGCCGCCACCTGGAAAGCAAGGAAATCTTTCCACATGCGCGTGTACTGCTGCAAGGTGGAAGGTCGGAAACCATCCAGCAGTCGCTTGGAAGCCAAGGTGGCCAGCTGGGCCGCCAGGTCAGGTAATTCTGAAAATAGAAATGAATGGGGTAGAGAACTAAATACTGTGATTGAGGATTGTTAGATCTAAATGAGCATCTACCCACAAATAATCTTGCAACAAACCATTAAGCGTCTCCAGTGGATTGTATGTGACAGCCCATCGAGACAATAAGTCTGCTATACTATTGGATTGGCCAGATATGTGGGAAAAAATGAATTCAATGTTAAATGTGGCTGCAATCAGCCAAATATTTCGAGCACAGGTTGCCAAAGTTTGATCCCGAGCCCTACCTGTGTTCATGACTTGCACTACCGACATATTGTCACAAAATATCCTAATCTTTCTATCTCTCCAGTGAGTTGCCCATAACTTGGAAGCCACTACTATATTTAACATCTCTAAATGACATATGTCATAATTTCCATAACCTAACGGTATATCTAGAGCATAGATCATTGGACCATAATGACCCCCCAGACCTGTGAGACAGGCATCTAAATATACTTGATCAGTTGGGAATTTTTTGTCATAATATGTAACACCATTAAAATTGGTTAAGAAAGTGTTAAACCAGGAGAGATCTTGAAAGAAAGATTGGTCTAATAGTATCTTATGAACAGCATGATTATTTCTCAACAAAGCCAAAATCCTGTTGAGGAAAAAACGAGCCGGTTTAACACACTTACTGACATACAACAAACTGCCTAATAAAGATTGCAACTGCCTTTTGCTGCAGTAAGTTTTTGACTGCCATGACTGACAGATATTTACAATTTGACTCAATTTGTCATGAGGGATGGACAAAGTTCTATTAACCGTATCAATTTGAATGCCTAAGCATATGACCGAGGTGGATGGAGGTACAAGTTTCTTTTGAGAAATGTCCAAACCCAGGTCTTGAAGCAAGTGCAAGAGAAAATGAAAGGAGTGGTTGATGTTAGAGGGCAATCCCATATATATAAGATCATCTATATAGTTCAATAGATGAGGAAAGTCATGTTGTTGCATGATAAACCTAATGGCATTGGTGCACCTCTGAAAAATTTGGCTTCCATTCCGATATCCGAACGGTACCGATTTATCGATAGAGTACTGATCTTGAAACTTCAAGCCTAAAAGATCTATATCCTTGGGATCAATTTTAATTTGCCTAAAGGCACGACTTATATCAACCTTGTAAATAAGGGCAGCAGGACCTAATTTGACCAAAGAATTAACAATGGAATCTATTGAAGGATAGGTAAGTGCATATTGAGTACCTAAGTATACATCTTTTAAGACTGAAGCATTTACTGAAGCCCCTTTTGGCCAACTAAGATCCATGATGGTTCTTTTCTTCATTGAATCCTGTTTATCCCTGACCATTAAAGGGGATACATGCAAAGATATAGGCTTGGCCTGAAAAGGACCTAGCATGGCCTGAAAAGATCATTCTTCTTGAATATAGGCTTGAACATGCGAAGAATTTTGTAAAGCCGAAGCATGATTGGTTTCCGTGGATATAAGTGCTATGTCCCTATCAACATCCAAAGGAAACCCATACTCTAATAGATCTAGCAATTGTACATCCCAATAATTAGATAAGTACGAACGCCAGTTCATAATGTTAAGCTGGGAAGTCACTGGAATTCTGGCAGCCAGATAATTAGGTTTGCCAGTAGCTGTGACTATGGTATGAGCTTCGAGGTCAGTGTAACATGTATTCCAAGTCACTGGATTACCTATGTACAGTCTCAAAGGTGTAAGGGGGCAAAACCCAAACGTATGAACATCATTACTCACTATATTTACCAAATGTTTTTGATTTTTAGCGACTGCAGTGTCACTGTCCATGGTGTCTAAGATATTAAGGTCATAGTTTTGGTCAAATACTAGGTCCACATTGTCTGTGGTTACTCTATCATTATCCCCAGCTGTTATGTTAACGCTGCGAAAATTGTTTGGATTCGAACTACTGACCTGCACTTTAACCCCATCAGAAGGCCCAGTTTCGTTTTTATTCCCCTCCAAAGTATGAATTTCTTGTGAAGTCAATAGTGACTCTCTGTGCACGTCAGGAGCATCACAAACAATGCCAGCAGACTGACAATTAGCAATGGAGTCAAATTGTGTATTTTCGTGAGTTTTTCGAGAATAGGTGGACAACCTATCATTGCCTTGTTCCTCCATGTAGTTAACATCCCCAGCGAAACACCCATTTTCGTTTTTATTCCCTGAGAATAAGAGTTTTTCCTGAGTAGCCAATAACGGCTCTGACATGGCATTGGAACAAATAAGCGATGGTTTGCACTCCTCTGAGTGCTGTTTGGCATGATTCTTCACCTTGAACTCATTATTCGATACTGAATGTTGTTTGTTTGCAAAAACCTCAGTGCACGTGTGAATATCATCGTGAATAACGTTGTTTTTTGAATCACACAAGTTCTGTAAACATTGAAATCTATTATTCAATGCGATAGTACTACCAGGTACTTGAAAAGAGTATTCAGCTGGTGTACACTTGCCAAACTTCACAGGGACCCTGGCCACAGTGACAGCTTTGGAAGGGCATTTGTTAGCAAAGTATGGATATTTTTGACCTGTCAGGTGGGACTTTTTATTTTTTACACGTTTGTCAGCACATGTATAATTTCTGACACTAATATTGGGAAATCCAGATTTGCTAGCATTGTTCTTAACAGCCATAGCATATGACTTGCCGGGAACTGTATTATGAAAAGACTTAAACTTGGTAAACCATGACAGGGCAAGTTCCTTACTAGCCTGTGTTTCTTCCTGAGCATTTTTGAGTAGATCAATCTAGAAAAAGATGGTGGGTGACTTGCCCAAGTAGTACCCACATTTATTCGTTTTTTGATACCGATGCTTTTTTGAATTTGTTTTTGCATTCCACCTCAGGATGTGGAAAATTTTTTCCATGAGCAAAGCAGGCAGTACAGACATGATTGTAACGAATACCTTTTGTGTCATGACTTTTGTTGTGAGAACAAGTACCTTGGTTGAAATACTGGCATGGCATGACTTTCTGAGATTTTTGAACAAATTTTTTGTGGGACTGACTGTGGGGATGGATATGCCTCTGTGCATTAGCACGCCTGATACGGTCAATTTTATCAATTTGTGAATAATTTTCAATCTCCCCCTGTTCCATCCTACATAATAAGACGGCGTGGCTGGCTTTTGCCGCTTCCCAAGAGAAATCCTGGGCATCATCAAGCAATGAAACTAAATAATCCAGCATGAATTCTTTTGAATCAGTATTTTTTTCTTCCCTCATTATGCGGCAAAAGCCAGCCACCCACTGAATAACTGAGAGTTGGTCATAAGATACACGCTCTTTACTGGAACCTGACAATATGTACTCGTGGGGCCATTTGACTTTATGTTTAACCATAACTTCAAACGAACCGCCTCGGAGAGATTTCAATTTACCTTGCTTTTCAGTTTCCTGCAATTCCTTAAGTCTTTGCTCCACCTTGAGTTGAATCAAGGCATCTTGCCTCAAAGCATTTAGATCCGGAGTAGCGATGGAGGTATTAGGGGCCACTGTGACCGGGGTATCAGTGCTCTTAACCTTTTTCTTGACATTTTTTGATTTAATTTTACTTTGATCACTGGTTTTTTTGTAATTTTTTGTCTCCATATCGTCTAACCTTTGACCCAAGGACTTCAACTGGCTCAAAATTTGCATATTTATGACTTGCTGGCTAACGCCAGTAGCATCCGACAAACTCGGATCCGACACATGTTTTGTATTACAACCAGGAAGACCTGAACCACTCGCCTTGGCAAGAGGACTAGTAATCAAAGCATCACAGTCATTATCACTTAATGAGGAATCGGAACCCGAAACTTGCCCAGTTTGTGTCCTATCTCCAGCCAGAAGGTCTGATATGAATTTTTCGTCATCAGCCAAGTGTAACTGCACAGGCAACTCCACCACTTGCTCCCTCGATCTTAGGTTGTACGGACGAGTGGCTGCTTCTGCCATGTCACCAAAATATAATAACTAAACAATAAAAAACTAAAAACTTAAAATTGAATTGTAAAAGTTGTTCAGTGAAAATGCAGTGTGACCCCGTTCACCTCCAAAATTCAAATGGCAGAGCTTGAAGGACTACCACAAGGTGACCACTTGACCACCAATGAAATGCGAGATAACAAATTAATTAATGAAGAACACTAATATCCCAGCAGTCCGAAAAATAGGACACCCCCAGGGCTGAACTTGCTGGCACCTTGATGCCAGCCCGAAAAATAAACCACCATTTCCTTTTCACCGAGTAACTTTAAGCAAAAGGCTCTTCTGCAAACATTTTAGCTGCTATAAAAATTAGCAAAGGACATTTTATGTAGCAAAGTGAAAAGAATTTAAAATAATAACATCTTTTTTTTAAGTTATGACTTGTGTCTTCTTTTGTAATATGTGTACTATCATGACGTAAGTATGAATATAGACTGCCCCAAAACAAGATTACAAAACCTATTGTAAGAACTTGCAACAGTTCAATGCTCACTGTGAAGCTAATTTATTAATGCCAGACTACCAATCAGCATATAGGACTAACTACAGTTGTGAAACAGCTATAACTAGATTAGTCAATGACATACTTTGGGCGATGGAGAACCAAAATGTAGCAGCCTTGTCCGCAATTGATCTCAGTGCAGCTTTCGATACTGTAGATCACAATATACTGCTGGAAGTTTTGAAGGTAAAATTTGGCATTTCTGGCACTGCCTTAGACTGGTTCAACAATTACCTGAGACCCAGATACTGTAAAGTCAATGTGGGCTGTGAATATTCATCACCAAAAGAACTGTACTTTTCTGTCCCTCAAGGTTCCTGTGCTGGACCAGTCTTGTATCTGGTATATGCAAGTACTATGAGAGAAATAGTTCCCACCTCAATATCATTATATGGATATGCAGATGACCATGCTCTAATGAACTGTTTTAAATCTGGTGACTTATGTGCTGAACTAGAGTGCATCGATGATATTGAAAATACAATGGAAAATGTGAAAGAATGGATGGATTGTAATTGATTAAAGATGAATAGTACAAAAACTGAGTTTATTTTATTTGGAAATAAAAAACAACTTCAAAAGTGTGAAACAAAATCCATCACTGTTGCAGGAGAAATAGTTCAGAAAACCTCAAAAATTAAATATCTTGGAGTCCAACTGGATGAGTCTCTTTCCATGAAGTCCCACATTGCAAACAAATGTAGAGTTGCAATGTTAAACATTCAGAGAATTAAATTTATCAGACCATCACTTTCTGTTGAAACATGTCAAACACTTGTACAAGGTTTAGTCATCTCACACCTTGATTATGCTAATGCAACCTTGGCTGGACTACCATCATATTTAATTGGCAGGGTTCAAAAAGTCCAAAATACTGCTGCCAAATTAATACTGAATAAGAACAAGTTTGATAGTTCGACTGAATGCATGAAGGAGTTACACTGGCTACCCATCAGAGCCAGAATAGAATTCAAAGTATTGATGCTAGTCTACAAATGCCTGCAAAACAAAGCACCTTTGTACCTGAGAAACCTCATAAAGAAAAAGGAGTGCAGAAGAGAGGGTCTGAGATCAAGTGAAGATGATTTGATGCTGGAAGTTCCACATACTCTCAAGAAAATCTATGCCAGTCGATCATTCAGTGTTTATGGTCCAGAGCTATGGAACAGATTGCCATACAACATTAGGAGTCAAAATACACTTCAAAAGTTCAAGAGTGACTTAAAAACTCATCTGTTTACAAGAGAATATAATGCCTAAATAATAATAACTGTGCTCAGATTGGATTTATGGTATTTTGTTGTCATAGGCTTGGAAGTATTGTAAAGCGCATTCGATATGCTTATTGTGTTTGATTTGCGCTATAGAAATGTATAATTCTAATTCTAATTTTAACTTGAAATGCCATTGTTCAGGCCAGGTAAGGTCGAGGAGGTGCCTGTTGACTGTCAGAGACAACATTTAATCACAGCCAGCTGGTGTCCCTTACAAGGTAAGTCTATAGGGTTCAGGGCAAGCTTGTATTGCTCAACTCCTCAAATGATTTAGTTTTGGTGGGATTTGTTTGCTTGTATGTTTGCAAAATAACCTCAAAAGTGTAAAATAACAATGGCACAATCAATGGACAATTGAGTTATGTTGATGATCCAGATCACCGTCTGGATCCAGGGATTTTTAAGGATCTTATCATTGCGAGAAAGATCAAAATATATATGTATTGTCCTTTATAATTAAACATCAAATTGCATGGCAAAAATACATGGTCTGTCCTCTTCGAGGGCTTTTCTAGTTTTTCTATTCTAGTAACAATATTTAAAAATATACCCCATATACACATAGAGTCAGAACTAAGCCCCAGTAGGGTAAATATATTGTGTGTTTGTATGTAGACCATGAGGTGAGGTTAGGTAGTTTGGGTTTTTGTGTGTAGAGTACATTTACTACCTCTGCTTGTGTGAACCTATATTCTTACAAAGGAAAACCAGATTGATTTAAACAACATAACTGCATATTAACAATTTATACTCAAGTTATGGCGAATCACCAGGCTAAAACGAATACAAAACTATACTCTAGCAGGAATTCAAACTACAAAAGGAGGTCCATATTATTTAAAAGTTATGATACCATGCATTGCTTAAACTGGTTTTTCAATGTTTTATGCAAACCTTTAGAATAGATCTGAATAACAATACTTCTGCTCCAGTCATATTACAGGTGGTAAAATCCACGGTTATAGGCACTTGGAGAAACGCCAGAGTCCTTCAACTACCATCTGAGGTTTGCATGTGAACTTGTCACACAGTAGCGAAACGTCCATTTACGTCGACTCACCTTATGTAGCCGTATTATACAGAAAGACGACAGAGGCACAACCTTACATACACCCTGACCTAAACCTTGAGTTACCATAGCAAGAAATTAATCTGTGTATGCTCACATTCATCTGCACATGAATATTTTAAAACTTCCATAGAAAGCACAAGGTCTTGGACATTTCACCATTGTGTCACAAGGAGACATATGTACCTCAGACGGTAGTTGAAGGACTGCGGCTTTTTGCCCAATGCCTATAACTGCCGTAAATACCGCCTGTAGTGTGACTGGGGTTAAATCTTACTACCTTACTTACTGACTGACTTTATGTACTGATTTAAAATATCTAGGATCAACATTAATATCAACACTGAGACAGCAATTGATACAACTAAAGGGTGTATTGTTTACCATAAACTATGTATGACCTCAAGAGGCCCATGAACAATGAATTAACACATATTTGAGTATTGCTTCATGGTCTTGTCCTTATTGCTCTGAAAATGGACTTCATATGTTGGTACCGGAAAACTTTCCGAACAACTTCAGTTGTAAGAGGTATACAGAACCCACGAGATGTTGTCAGATGTAAGACCTTTCATGCAGTTGAAGAAGGGGGGAAAACTTACATATTGTATTCATTCATGATGTTCCAAGCCCAAGGACCAACATATAAGAGATATATGGCGCAGAGGATGACCATAGGTAAAGTATTTTGCGCTAGTACATAGCTCATGAGACCTGTACTGAACAGTGTGATGTAGGTATTATGTGCAATTGCTTTTCATCAAGAATGTCACAGCCAATGTTCATTTGGTGATGATGGCCACTACTGTTTCAACGCAACAGATACTGAAGGCCAATCCTGTATGTTTATATAACAAAAGCTAGATGTTTTGTATTTTTGAACCATAACCTTCTTCTTTTACAGCAGATTTGACAATACTTCTGCCTATGTTCTCTGTATATAAAGACAATTTTTTTATTAGGCTCCATAAAATAAATACCATACATGTATCTTTACTGAAACTTTGATTATCACGAAACATATAAAATTGTGTTTGGCCATCAGCAAACAGCTTTCATTGGGCAGTGGTACACTAGTAGTAGGACAAGCCCACATATAAACTTGCTATACATAGGTCACACTTATCTGAAGTGTTCTTTCTGTATGTATTTAATTTCTGCTCAATGACCTTGTATCCTTCTGATGAGAGACATTTTATTTGGATAATGTATTCAGAAGAATGAACTCTCCTATATAGTTTTCCAGCCCCCCTTTCACCCACCCTTATGTGTAGAGTTTGAAACCGGTCAAGAGGGTTAACAGGAGATTTTTCAAACATTTAACAGAGTGATCCACAATGCCAATCGCATTTTATACAAATCCTATGTTAACAATAAATCCTATTGAATCATGACAAAGACGTCCAACCAAGACATGATGAGACGGACCAAACCACTAGGATCAATCAACTGAAAATGCACAACCCTGTATGTTTGTCGCTTGTGATCCAAGCACGGAAAGATGTGACCCAGGTATTACTTTTTAGGCTCTGGCATTATATTTTCAAAGAAAATAACTCACTGAAAAGGTTTTCATATTTGTAACTGTATCATTGTTTTTCTTTTACATTTTTTTTTTCAAATTTTTGTTTAATGTTCAAATTCATGCTTGTTATGTTAGTTTAGTTTTTGTAAAGCGCTTTTGTAAAGATCTCTTCAAATCACACCTTTGTTTTTGATTCAGAAATTCCTCTGTTCCCATATATGTTAAAACAGATAACGTATATCTGGATGGCATTCAGTTATGTAGCAAAAATCAGTTTGTAACCACATTTGTGATGACTATTTGTTGTCAAAGGTCAAATTTGGGGGACTTCAAATCCCGGCCACCAACAGCTGAGGTCTATAAGTGGAAAACATAAACTTCCAACATCACAAAATACATCTCATGCTCAGTGAATCACATTTGTTGCCACAAACCAGACTCCAACGTATGCTTGCTAACCACTCTGCCACTGAATATTTTTGTACCATATTCATCCAACAAATATTTTGTGCTGATGTTGATGTGTCATTGGGTAACACAGTGGTCAAAGGCCAGTCTTAGGTTTCTACATCCATTTTAATTGCTATTGTTACAGGTTTTAAAACAAGTTTTCTGTTTGAAATAAAAACTTACTTAAGTTTGTTTTATGTAGGTGTCTGGTCTCAATTCTTTGTTTAGTGGTTTCAGTTAACGGAGTGGTTATTTACCCAACGGCTGTGTACGCTAGCTGTGATATTGGTCTAGCGTACCCAATGGCTGTGTATGCAAGATCTATGTCATGGCTAGCTTACCCAATGGCTATGTACACAAGATCATTGCTAGTGTACCCAAATTTTAATCAATTCTCCCTTAGCTCATTTCTGACATGTCCTTTAAAAATTATCAGAATGTAACAATAATCAAGTTATTCTGCTGTTTCACAGTGCAAACCCATGCTAAGGTAAATAATTTTAATTCAGAGTGATCCTTGGCCCATTTCTGATTACATGAAAAATTTCCTTAGAAACTAATTGCTTCACAATGCCTTGGATACAGACCTGCTGTAAAAGGTACTGATATCGAGTGCACAACCATTGAGTGCATACTACCTTGGGCAATGTGAAATTGGGTAGGCTGTAAAAAATTTGGAGTTGTTGGCTACAGTAGCAGTTATATATCTTGTGTGCACAACCACTGGGTACACTAGACCAATATCGCTGCCAGTGTACAGAACTGCTGGGTATGCTAGTAGTGAAATGAATCATGTGTACACCGCCACTAGATATGCCAGCAATGATATATGGGTGCACAACCATTGGGAACATAGAGCCTTAGGTACAGGGTAGTTGGGTATGCCAGTACCTTACACAGCTTTTGGGTAAACTAAGAAAAAAACATAAATCTAGGGTAAATAACCATTGGGAAAATAGAACTTAGTTAGCTGGATATGCCATTAGTGTACAAACACAGCCGTTGGGTATGCTAGCAGTGATATAGATCTTGTGAAGATAACCATTGGGTACGCTAGACTGATATCACTGCTAGTGTACACAACTGTTGAGTATGCGAGAAGTAAAATACATCTTGCATACACAACCGTTGGGTACACTAACAATGCTATTGATCTAGGGTGCAGAACCATTGGGAACACAAGTTCACTGCTTTTAGTACAGGATATTTGGGTATGCCATTTGTGTACATACACAGTCTTTGGGTACGCTAGCAGTGATATGGGTCTTGAGTACACAGCCGTTGGGTGTGCTAGACCGATATCACTGCTAGCATACACAACCAATGGGTAGACTAGCCATAAAATAGATCTTGCGTACACAACCGTTGGGTACACTAAGAATGCTATTGATCTAGGGTGCACAACCATTGGGAACACAGGGTTCACTGCCTTGAGTGCAGGTTAGTTGGGTATGCAAGAAGTGTACATACATAGCCGTTGGGTATGCTAGCAGCAATATAGATCTTGCATACACAACCATTGGGTATGCTAGACCAGTATTACTGTTAGTTTACACAACCGTTGGGTATGCTAGCAGTTAAATAGATCTTGCGTACATAACCGTTGGGTATGCTAGCAGTGAAACTGATCTAGCCGTTGGGTAAATATCCTCTACCTTCAGTTAAACCTTGCCAGAAGGTAGCCCAAAGTCTGTAAACCTTGTTAATTCAGACTTCTTCTGGTCATCACTAGAAACACTAAATTTGATAGTTTTTTAAAAATGAAGTCTTGCTTCATCAGTTATTTTGAACTTGTTGACACTGCTATGAAGTACTATTATTGGTGATGTAGATCTTTGAAGAAATTTGTTTTAATTGTGATATCAAAACTATATAGTTATTATCACTTTTCCACAGCCACCTATTGCATTAAACACATATAAGCATCACATTTATGTTTAATCTAATGCAGCATTGTGACTAACCATGTAACATCTCTCTGTAGTATACACAGTATCTTTTTATAGTATGTGCAACCCACCTCTCATAATATATTTCTAATTATTTTTGATGCCCTACCTCACCCTAGTTAACTAGTTTTTGTCCAGTGTTCACAACTTTATAGGTTTCTTTCAAGATTTCCCCCAAGTTATCTAGTTTATAATGCACTAAACATAATTTTCACAACTTTCTAATCTCTATCCCGTTTGTCTGTTGGTTGGGTCACTTGCAGCAACAACATCAACATGGTTTGAAGTCTGCCTGCAAAAATCGTCAATATCATTTACAATATATACTGCTTGTCTCATTACTTAAGAACAATTTAAAAACAAGATATTTATTTGAATTTGTTTTGTAAAGATCCTATTACATTTGGATCTCAATCCAAATCTCAAGTAGCAAACCCATTGGTCAATAGTGATATGACTAAGAAAGTGTTAAAAGACTCTTTTAAAATGTTACTGTTTGCCAGCTGTAAATCACAAAACGGGATTTTCTCTGGTTGTTTTATGTAAATTAAGGTAAATGTAATAAAAACATGCATTGTCACAAGTAACATGTTAAATTTATTTTATTTGTTAAATACTGCACTAATTAGCTTTTTGAACTGTTTTATGATACTATAAATGCGGTTTCTATTTTAAAATCAATGTCTCAAATTTCAACAAGACCAATCATACTCACTTATGTCTGGTAGGCTGATGTGGAAGTGTACAAATGGTACATAAAACACCAGACCACCTAGTATGAAGAGAAAGGCATAGAGAAACTCTATCTGTGGGGCCTGGACTATTGGAGCCACCACTAGGAAGATGGAGGTTATCAGAGCTATCACAGGAAACAGGATTGGTACCTAGAATGGCAGATCAAGAATAAATGACAGGGTTTGAAATAATTTAATGTTTCTAATAGTAGATAATAGTCTGTATTTCATAGAGTTCAAAGGGGTGGGTTTGACTGGGAGCTGGACGAATCGGCCCTTTGCCAAATCGGCCCTCAGCAAATCGGCCCCCTAAAAAAGTCGGCCCTTGGCAAATCAGCCCCCTAAAAAAATCAGCCCTCGGCAAATCGGCCCCCAAGTTGAAAACAAGCAGGAGTGTGCAGAGTGTGTTGCCTAACCCTAACAGGCAGTTTGCAGCTTATACATAGATCCATTCTTATATTTTATTTATTACTTATATATTTATTGTAGTGACATGCAATTTACAAAAACATGTTTTTAATAAATTAAACCAATAGCCCAGCCCCTAATGAGCTTATAAGTCACTTCAAATCCACAGTATTTCATTTGTTGGTTGAGCATGTTACAATTACATAATTGATCATGTAACACAAATTCATTTGATTTGAGTATTCAATGATATCATGCTACTTTGGAATTCCAAAGTTGAATGATAATTGGAGAAATTAGAGGCCCATTTATAGAGGAAATGCATCACTTAATTGTAATCAGGCTCTTATTAAAATAATGGGTTGGTTAAATATGTATGACAATGTTATGAAAATAGTGTTGATTGTTTATGTGTTGTTTTACTAAGTGTAATTAACACATATGAAAGATGTCTTCCCATGTCAAGATACTGTAATCAATCCCTTGTAACCTATGTGCAATAAAACCTGTTTATGTAAGAATTATAAAAGTGCAATTACATTGTCTGCACAGCCTCTGTGAATGGGATTATAACTTTATTGATCTTTGGTATTTATTTAGTATAGGGATTACTATCTAAAGTGTTAAACAAACAGTATTAGACATTAAAAGGTGATTGCTCCCTTTGATGTCCATGCAGGGGATTATATCATCTCCCCCCTTGTGAGCATCAAGAACAATAGGCATTAAGTTCATCTCTACAATTTAATACAAATAATTAATATTATTGCTATTATTATTATTAATTTTATCATTTCTGTGTGTGTGTGTGAACAAGCAAGGAGGTGGAAAATTCATCACAAGGGAATTTTGAATTATTCTGGATAACAAAATTATAAACAGAGTTCAGAAAGTGGATAAATAAAAAGTCTCTTATACAGATATCACTTTGGAAAATGTGTGTGAAAATATGTCAAATAAGAAGAGAAATAGAGACAAAATAAAATCTGGTTCAGTTTCACCAAAAGAAAATAAAAGATTAAACATGGCTGCAAAAACACCAGATTTAGTGGACATAACTGAGCTTAATATTGGTTCAGAGTCTTATATGAAGTGCTAATGAAAGTTTGTGAAGGTGTTAATGAAATTCACAAAGACACAAAATCAATCAGGAAAAGTGTTGACAAACTAAACACAAAGGTGGATGATATAACTAAACGCCTTGAAAAACTGGAGGATATTGTTACAGTTCATGACCTGGATATTCTAGTGAAAAACACAATACTGTCTTTGTACTCTGTCAGTATTATTGACAAACAAGTTGATGATATCTTAGCAGCTGAATTCAAAAGTAAATTTTCAGAGTGTAACTTTATAACATTTTGCTGTTACTTACCCCCTATAAATTCACCTTGGGCAGAACCAACTAAATTTTTTGGTCATTTGCTCTCCCAGCTGTATTTACATGACAAAGCTGATCTAATTCTTATGTGTGGAGATTTTAATGCTCGCATAGGGAAGGAAACAGATCTTGCTAATTTTGATCATATTCCAAATCGAGTAGCTCTGGATACATGCAAAAATGGGTATTGTGATATATTTTTAGATTTTCTAAAGGATAGTAAATGCTGTGTTTTAAATGGAAGGTTTGCTAAAGACAATTTCACTTCTACTCACAGGGGTAATGCTGTTGTTGACTACATCCTAACTCCGCATGATTGCTTTAAAAACTGTTTGAATTTTGATGTTCTTTTGATGAATGATTTGTTATCCGAGTATGACCTTTTCTCGCATATTAGTGCACAAAGTAAACCCCCTGATCACTCAGTTTTATGTGTAGATATTGTATTTGATAAAAGTACTGCCACAATAACCACATAAGAAAATATGGTTAACTGCAAAAATAAAAAATGGAATACAAAAAAATATGACTTTGAAAATATTCCTAATGCATTTATGCAAAGTCAAAATTGGATGAATCAGATTAATGGCTTACTAGAAATGCTACAAAAAACTGAAAATCAACAATGTCAGCTAGATCTTGTGTATTCAGAATTTTGTCAATGTACTATTGCAGAAATGGATAAATATATAAATTACAAATCTCAAGGAAAGACATTACGTAAAAAATTTAAAAGTTCCAAACCATTTTGGAATAGTGAATTAACTAGCTTATGGAAGGATATGTGTCATAAGGAAAGGTCAGCTCGATGTGTAACAAGTAATTTACAACATAAAAAATCATTAAGAATGAAATTTTTAACTGCAAGAAAAACATTTGACAAAAGACTCCGATATTATGAGAGGCAATATAACAAAAATATTATTGCAAATATAGAAACTGCAAGTTCTTCAAATCCCAGGGAATTTTGGCAAAAAATAAAAAGCTTAGGCCCACGCAAAGCTAAAATCCCAACCTCAGTATATGATGATAACAATTCACTGTGCTCTAACCCTGATACTGTATTAGACAAATGGAAATCCGAATTTGAAAAACTCTACTCAAAAACCAATGCTATATTTGAGGAAAATTACCAAAATATGTTGTACCATAAATATCTTCTTGAAAATCTTAATGATCCTGATAACTACAATGAATTGCTTAATAGAAATATATCCTATGATGAAATTGAAAAGGTGATAAATGGGGCCAGTTTAAAGAAAGCCTGTGGGTTTGACGGTATATATAATGAAGTGCTTAAAAGTAATGAGTGTAAACATGTGTTATATAGATTCTTCAATTTGTGTTTTGAATATTTGTAAAGTACCAAGTATTTGGCAAAAAGCCATCATAAGCCCTGTACCCAAAAGTGCTATGAAAGACCCACATGTGCCCTCAGAATATAGGCGAGTGTCTTTGCTCTCATATGTGGGCAAAAACTACTCTCAAGTTGTAAACAACCGTATAGTAAGTTATTGTGAGATCACTGATCTATTCTGTGATGAACAAAATGGCTTTCGCAAATCATGTTCATGTGAAGATCACATTTTTTCCCCTTACAACAATAATTCGAAATAGATTAAAGATGAAAAAAGATACATTTGTTGCATTCATAGATGTGCAAAAGGCATTTGACTGGGTAAATAGAGACTTTCTGTGGTATAAACTGTTGGTTCATAACATAACAGGCAAAATTTACTGGGCAGTTAGGTCAATATATAACTATAATGAATCTTGTGTAAAAGTAAATACTCTATTGAGTGAATGGTTTAAAGTATCAGTGGGTGTCAGACAAGATGATAATCTTTCACCAACCCTTTTTGGTATATTTATTAATGATTTAGCAATTGAAATAAAAAATATGGGTCTTGGTGTACTCTGTGGTACAACAACAGTGTCAATTCTATTATACGCAGATGACATAGCTCTTATAGCTGAAAATGAAAAGGACTTACAAAAAATGCTGACCAAACTTGAGGAATGGTGTACAAAGTGGCAACTGCTTTTGAATGCCAATAAAAGTAAAATTGTACATTTTAGAAAGAAAAATAAACAAAAAAGCAATTTTGAATTTTATGTTGGGATATCAAAACTGTAAGTTGTCAGTGCATATAAATATTTGGGCATTACACTAAATAAATTTTTAGATTATCAAGTATGTGCCTTGGAACTTGCAGAAGCTGGGGGCCGGGCACTTGGTGGAATAATTTTAAAATTTAAGACTTTTAAGAATATTGGGTTTAATACATTCACCAAATTATATCATACTGGTGTTGTCCCAATAAATGAATATGCAAGTGGAATTTGGGGATTTCGAAACTTTAGGCAAGCTGAAAAGGTCCAAAATAGGGCAGTTCGTTATTTTCTTGGTGTTAACAGCAAAACTCCAATTGATTTTCTAAATGGAGAAACCGGGTGGTCAAGGCCAAAATACAGAATATATTTAAATATTTTAAGATTTTATAATCGTCTGATGAATATGAATAATGACAGATTAACCTATAAAATTTTTGAGTACGATTTACAAAATATCTCAAATGACAATAGTAGTGGAGAACTAGAAAAAATATTAGATGACCTGAACATGCAGGAAAGCTTACTGTCAGGACAAATAGTTGATCTGAAAGCTGCAGAAGAAAAATTTAACATTACCAGTGACCTTGAATGGCAAGATAGTCTGGGCTGGAAGTCAAAATTAAGAACTTACACTAAATATAAGTTACATATGGAATGTGAAAATTATTTGACTCTCAATATCAATAAATATGAACGCTCAATGCTTGCTAAATTAAGATCTGGAACCCTGTCATTATATATTGAAAAGGGCAGATATGAAGGAAAAAAATGGAAAGGAGGACTTGTCCCATTTGTAAGACTAATGAGGTTGAAGATGAAATACATTTCGTTATTAACTGCAATGGTTATACTACAAAAAGAACTTATTTTTTCTCTTATATTTGTAACAATGTGTCTAATATTTTTACGAATTCGGATTCTGAAGAAAAATTTATTCAATTGATGATTCTGGAAAATGCTAGCTTAAAAAGATTTGTTAAGTTTTTGGTTGATATTTGGGAACACAGAAAAAATATACTTCTTACCGAAGAAAAAAAAACTTTGTTTATGTCTCGTTAAAAAGTTACAATGTAAAGAAACACACTGTCAGTATAATAAAAAATTTATCTATCATTTTCCGTCATTATTGATCAAGTCCGTCGGCGGTAACACAGATAACTATATTGGAAACCGGCGGCGGTAACCCAGTCACTTCGAATTTTATTTTGTGGGCCGATTTGACGGGGGCCGATTTGGCAAAGGGTCGATTTGTCTATGATTCGGTTTGACTTATCGATTGATTTAGCCATTTTTAAGCGTGAGCTTCATGCTTCCAGGAATCACTTTTTTGTTACATTTTTTTTGTTTCCAGACATTTATGAATTGTGGCGCAGTGTGATGAGTATCTGTCTATTCACTGACAGCAGCAATGGGATACGTTAGTCCTGGTATTGGTGACCGCTTCAGTGTACAACTTGTGTCAACTTGTGCTAGTAGACCAAAACCACACTGTGCCACAAAATTTTACAAACGTTCTAAAAATTCATTTATGTGTCCTTGTTTTTTTTTCAAAAATTTTGAATTACATGATTTGGTTGTACAAGTTAGATCGAGCAAGACCTTTGTTTATACAAATACTTCTCTCAAAGGGTTTATTTTTTCTCATATGTACTTGAATTCTGAATTAAGTATCTCTTTTATATACATATCTGATATTCATGTGCCAATTCATACGAATTTGTTCAGAAGAAAGTTGTTTTATTGTTACTTTTGTTTCTGGTTTGAATGATGTCTAAACTTTAACCTTCACTATTCATAATTCCTTGGTGAATAAAAGAAATGTGCCGTTTAGTGGACATCTGTTTAAGCTATATTTAAAATAACTGGAATAAATGGGTTAAGAGAAACATTCTATTGAATAAAATGTAAGCAATTGGATATCAACACAAATGTACTTTGCTTTGAATCAGTACAAATTTTAACTTTTATACGGGTGTTCCACTGGAGTCGACCCTGCAACCAACCCTACAACTCTAGGGTCAGTTGTGAAAGTCGTAAGGTTATAGAAAAAAGGCACCAAAAAACCATAGTCGATAAAGATATCCCGGACAAGATGGTAGACTTCCCGACAGGACATAATGAGTGTACAGACAAGCCCTAGGGTTGGGGATGTTTTATGCACTGCTACAGTGACTGACAGATCGTTGGTCTTATGACAGACTGAGTGTCAAAACACTGAGACCGTCGGGGGCCACAGCCACAGCTTCAGTTCCAGACACTCCACGAGAGACTGAATCTGAGATGGAAATCAGCACAGCATCAGATGTTACTCATCAACCATCGACTACAAGCTCTTCACACTGGCAAGCTGCTGTCACCACCACCACTGCTAAAAATACAGTTTCAGATCAGTTCCAGCAGATGAGGTCGATGATTTCCAGTTTCTTGGGGCATGTCAGGATTCTACACCAAATCCACGACATTCATTCTGCAACTATCTCTACTCCAAGATGGTGCAATTGGAAGAGCAAAACGTTTTAACCTTCAGGAATGAGTAAAACTGAAGAACACAAGAGACAGATCACAACAACTCAACAGGCTGAAGTTACAACTTTTCAACTTCAAGAAGCTACACAGGCCAGTACAGGATGTGAATACATCCTCATGATTCCCGATATTCAACAAGTTTCAACACAAGCTCTTCAGCCAAGCCAAGTAGCAGCACCACAACCTCCAACAATGATTGTGAAAGTTCAACCTCAGAAGTCATCATCAGCGTCATCACAGCCTGTATCTTTTCTTGTTGTAGATGACCAGCAAACTGGGCCATACAGACAACTGATGTTTGAGCCCAACAAAGACTTTTGACCCGCCATTAGTCACCTCTGAACATCAGGAAGACAGTCAGCACAACACTTCTGGATTATTAAGTCTTTTCAGAAGTATTCCATCCATACTTCAGTACCCCCAGAGCGACACACCACAACCATCTTCACCCTCTCAACTTCAACCAACACCATCACCAGTACCAACTACCACTCAGCAAGAACAAGCAAGACCTCTCAGCCAGTGCAGGCAGGAAAGTCAGCCCAGATCAGCAGATTAGCCTGCATTAAGTCCTTATCACGACTGCTCACGCCAAAAAGGCCAAAATCAATTAATAGCTATGCTGTTCTCCCAAAACAAAAAATACACCATCCAACACTTACACATCCCCCAAACACATAACAAAGATTGATTGAATGAGTGAGTGAATGTTTGATACAAATAAAAAAAATATTCAAACACACACAACACAGAAAAAATTATAAATAACTTAACTTTGAATGAATGTTTGGCTGGACTGACAAACAGACTAAAACACTGTCCACCGACTAACTTGACCAACATATTTGACACAGTGACTGATAGACTGACTTACAAAGACAATCAAATACAATGACTGACGAGTGACAGACTGACAGATACCACGACATATACTGACTGACACAAACATTACTGACTGCCACAGTGACTGACAGATTGGTGAACCTATGACTGACTGTCAAAACATTTGACAGATTGACTTAATTTTGTCCCAGGTGACTGACATTTCATTTGGAGTCAATTTGTTCACAGATAATTGTTTAAACTTTTGGGGTTTTCTTGTCGAATAATATTTTTAAATATCTGTGAAATAAAAGATTTACTGATGTGTGAAATCGCTTCAAAAATATTAAAGAAAAAAATTTCTGCTTGCATGAAAAGCAAGACAAAAATGTAGACAAAAATTTCTAGGTAAATGAGTTGCGAATTTGAACTTTGACACTGGAGGACTTTGGTTTAAATCTTTATATCTCTTGAATTTCTTTTTTATCTCTAAAAATGGGATGATTATAGGTTAAAGTGGGTGTTCATTTTGATAAAATTGTGTTTGGATTTGGCTGAAATGGGTTAGAAATTGGTTAAGTATTTTTGTAACATCATTAAAATTAATGTTCTTGGAATAATTTGGTAAACGTGAAAAGGACTGATAGATGATAGCTAGTGCTCTTCCTAGTCATCATGAAGGGAGCTGGACGAATCGGCCCTTTGCCAAATCGGCTTCGGCAAATCGGCCCCCTAAAAAAGTCGGCCCTCGGCAAATCGGCCCCCTAAAAATTCGACCCTCGGCAAATCGGCCCCCAGTTGAAAACTTTTATAAATACAAATTATCTATAGAATTTATAGACCTGCACAAAGCATTGGACTGGGTTGTTTTTTTTTCAGCATCATTACAACTTCTTAAGTTATAGACTATATTTGACACACATCAAAGATAATTGGATGGTGTTATCAATTCCTTTATAACAATATCCTTTATATTCTTGTTTATGTCAAAATTATTTAAATTGCAATTATATTAAATGCATAGCCTCTGCAGATGGGATAATAACTTCTGTGATGTTTTAGGAGAAATTAGCTTTTAATGTATGCTACCGCATAGAGGCAGAGGGGATATTAACTTTTGTGATGTTTTAAGTGCAATTAGCTTTTAATGCATGCTACTGCTTGATTAGTATCTGTTCTAATAATCCCTCTGCTTAGACATTAAGCTGTTTTGTAACTCTTGTGATTATATGAGAACAATTGGCTTTAAGTCATTAATATTTGTGTAATATTTTGTATAAGTTTGTTTGATTAACATTTGTGTAATATTTTTATAAGTTTTCAGACTGAGCTGAATAATCTTTATGTTTATATTTTATTTTAAAGTTAGGAATGACATTGTTATTTCTGAATTTTCACATAGATTTATGCATTTACCATTTAGGGGCCGATTTGACCAGGTTAAAATTTCCAAGGGCCGATTTGACTAGGGTGTTATTTTCAATGGGGCCGATTTGACCAGAATACTTTTTCCCGGGGGGCCAATTTGACAGGGGCCAAATTGGTAAAGGGTCGAATTGTCTATGATTCATCTTGAATCCTGTCTAGAAATAATGATGAAAAATAACATATTCAACTCAATAAAAACCAAAGAAACCTCAACTTGTCAAGAAGGCACATCTTGATGTGTAGCTGTCATCTTTGCAACAACAAATGAGTGGCTTATCACATGTGATGAAGGGTCTATATAGTGTGATACAGATCCCGACTTTGTATACTGACACCCTGTTGTGATGGGTCAGGAATGTGGTCCTGGCATGTCTGTTTGTCTGTACGGCTTGTCTGTTTGCCATCTGGCTTGTCTGTTAAAGGTTTAGGGCTTGTCGTACTAGTTTCCCGAGTGATCATGCAAAAAAACATCCCTGACCCTAGGTCTTGTCTGTATACTCATTACGTTCTGTCAGGAAGTCTACTGTTTTGTCAGGGATTTCTTTACCGACTATGGTTTTTCATGCTTTTTTCCTACAACTTTCATAACTGACTCTAGCGTCGTAGAGTCGGTTGCAGGGTCGACTCCAGTGGAACACCCACATTAGATATGTACAAGATTGTGTGCAATCCATACAAAAGTGCAAAGCACAACATAAACATAACAGAAATTATTACCTACCTTGTATGGCCTCACTGCATCAGGCTTTGTAAATCTTAGGAGAATTAATGCCACAAATAAAATGGCCAAAAACAACCAAGTTGCAAAGCTGTAGAAGTCAATAAGGCTGCCAATATCTGATGGAATGACCATTAAAATAGCCAATAAACCCTGTAAAATTGAGAATCAAATGAATTTTTCATGTATAGAATGATTTGATTCATTTTATAGGCTACAGAAGTATAGTATATTACACTAAATTTGTTCTGCTGTGGACCACTGTGGTGCAGTGGTAACATACTCGCCTCCCACCTCTGAGGTCTGCTTTCAAACCCCGGACCCTATGTGGGAAAGTTGGTAATTGCTTATCGACAGCGGGCAGTTTGCAGTATAAAACCTTGACCAACTGTATGAACTAGCTTCCTCTGCCCAAAAAATTTCCCGTCATGATATGATGTATACAGTGTTGAAATGGGTGTTAAAACCCAAATAAATAAATAAAAGCTTGTTCTGTGCAGTGAAACAGCTACCCAGATAACTAGTTCAAAGGCTACAACGTCATCCTTTGACTGTTAATTTCTGCTCAGTCGTTTGTTTACATCAGTATATTATAGTTTGGTTCATTGAGCCAGCAATAATAAGTATAGATTAATGGCCAGGTAGGTGACTTGGGACCAAGTCATTAGTCCATTATTTCCAAATATTTTATTTTCATTTTAGTTTAAATAAATGTAGAAGGATTGCTTTGGAAATGTGTACCAAAAGGCTTTAATATATGGCCAAAATCACAGCGTGGAACAACTGCCCGTTAGTGCAAGATATTGGACACTTTTACCAAGAGAAAAACTCTAAAGTGTAATTAAACTATGTGCATAGAACAAAAAAGCTCCTTTTTTTGCTAAAAACTGGGAGGAGAATCAGTCTAATAGAACTTCAAATAGATATACATTGAAGAGTAGAGCTGGCGTAGGTGTAACTCTCTGTACTTGTACAAAAGACAGCACTCGTAGCATGTGACCCTCACGTGCACCCACATATGCCAATCTTCCAGAGCCAAATAGAATGCCATTCGCAGCTCCAAATGTGGAGATGCACACAAAGACAGGCATAATGAAAGCAAAACCAGGCATCACTTGCTGAGCCCAGCTCTGAAAGGTAAGATGCAAGTATTGTTCAAACCTTGTCCATAAAGGTGGTTCTAGTTGTGAGGTTTGTTAAAGCGACTTAGTTGAAATTTTCACTAAGGATTAATTTTAGCTATTTTAACTGGTGGTCTTAGTCTTTTAACATAGTCTGTATTAATATATTAATTTATTAATTTATAATACTAAAACTAAATTATGCAAATTATCTTCAACAGTAAGCAATTGGTACTTGTGACACATGGCTTGAATAAAAATAATGACAAATTGCAAAATGGTACCTGAACGGGGGACTGGTTATAAATAATTAAATATAGAAAAACACATTTTGATAGAATGGATTTTAAGGTTGGAAACTAAATTACACAATAGCCCAGTAAACATTTTTGATGTTTGCAAACTTTTGAAAGGAAACATTTGGTAGCATTTGGTAGCATTTGTGATAGAATGTTATTAAAACATTTGATAGAAAACATTTCAAAAACGTTTCAAAATGATGGGTAATGAAAACCACTTGTCATTAAATAATGTATGTTATTATATGTTTTATGAGTTATTTTATTAACGTTTAATACAAGTTTTCAGTAAAACAATTTGTTTTAAGAAATGCTTATTAAACGTTTTTGGAGATTACAAAGTAAGAGTTTACTTGGAAATATTTAGTAACCCAAAACATAGGGCTGAAAAATGTTTTGTAAATGTGATAAGGATATAAAATTCTTTACAAACCAGTGCCACAGCCTGAGATTCCAGTAAGGCTTCTTTGGACAAGACAGTAAAGTATGACACATTGGTCAGTATGTACACAAGGGTGACACACGGGACAGCAATAAATATTGCTCTGGGCAAGTTCTTGAAAGGTTCTTCTAATTCCTCTGTTGATAGGTTTAGCTGGTTCCTGCCATTAGTTCAAGATATAAATATTTGTAGCTATTCTACAATTATCTAAAGTTTCCTTTTAGCTCCATAAGATATATGGTTTTGAAATATATTTTGAGCAAAATACATGTTTTGCAACTTCTACCTATTTCCCACATATGTAAACAAATATAACCATTTTGATAACATCTCACGCTACATAAGAGTGAAAGAGTTGGCAGCTGAGTTTACATCTCAAACAAGCATACTGTGTTTTGGAAACAAGCTCAAAGCTTATCTTCAGATCCTACTCACCACCTCTTTATCTACTTTCAGCTACACATATGTTTCTGAGGACAAACCAGTTTTTTTTACTTTAAATTAATCAATTTTAGGTTATATGTACATATACATCGATGTGATACTTGATGTTTTGTAACAATTATTTTATTACATTTGTTTCATACTACCATTCATCAGGGAGTTTTATACTACCATTCATCAGGGAGTTTTATAGTGCCATTCATCAGGGAGTTTTATAGTACCATTCATCAGGGAGTTTCATACTACCATTCATCAGGGAGTTTTATACTACCATTCATCAGGGAGTTTTATACTACCATTCATCAGGGAGTTTTATACTACCATTCATCAGGGAGTTTTATACTACCATTCATCATTTATACTACCATTCATCAGAGAGTTTTATACTACCATTCATCAGGGAGTTTTATACTACCATTCATCAGGGAGTTTTATACTACCATTCATCAGGGAGTTTTATACTACCATTCATCAGAGAGTTTTATACTACCATTCATCAGGGAGTTTTATACTACCATTCATCAGGGAGTTTTATACTACCATTCATCAGGGAGTTTTATACTACTATTCGTCAGGGAGTTTTATACGACCATTCATCAGGGAGTTTCATACTACCATTCATCAGGGAGTTTTATACTACCATTCATCAGGGAGTTTTATACTACCATTCATCAGGGAGTTTTATAGTACCATTCATCAGGGAGTTTTATACTACCATTCATCAGGGAGTTTTATACTACCATTCATCAGGGAGTTTTATACTACCATTCATCAGGGAGTTTCATACTACCATTCATCAGGGAGTTTTATACTACCATTCATCAGGGAGTTTTATACTACCATTCATCAGGGAGTTTTATACTACCATTCATCAGGGAGTTTTATACTACCATTCATCATTTATACTACCATTCATCAGAGAGTTTTATACTACCATTCATCAGGGAGTTTTATACTACCATTCGTCAGGGAGTTTTATACTACTATTCGTCAGGGAGTTTTATACGACCATTCATCAGGGAGTTTCATACTACCATTCATCAGGGAGTTTTATACTACCATTCATCAGGGAGTTTTATACTACCATTCATCAGGGAGTTTTATAGTTCCATTCATCAGGGAGTTTTAAACTACCATTCATCAGGGAGTTTTATAGTACCATTCATCAGGGAGTTTCATACTACCATTCATCAGGGAGTTTTATACTACCATTCATCAGGGAGTTTTATACTACCATTCATCAGGGAGTTTTATAGTTCCATTCATCAGGGAGTTTTAAACTACCATTCATCAGGGAGTTTTATAGTACCATTCATCAGGGAGTTTTATACTGCCATTCATCAGGGAGTTTTATACTACCATTCATCAGAGAGTTTTATACTACCATTCATCAGGGAGTTTCATACTACCATTCATCAGAGAGGGGTCTGTGGCTTGTCACAGAATAGATTCAATTTTACTGTTATGGAACAGCAAACTGACATATTGATTATCAAGACATTCAGGGTTGCCAAAACCTAAACATTACCAGAGGACAATAACTTGGAAAGAAATTATCCCATAATCTAGCAGATATTTGAGGCTTTATAGTGGTTTTAACAAGTATACTTAATTTTCAGAAATTCTATGTCCTGTAACAGGCCTATTTGAAAAAAAAAATAATACATGTACTAGGACACGACTTTTACAGAAAATATGCTGCTAATCCATTATACTGTATATTTATCCTCAGTCTAAATGCTATTTTACGCATCCTAGCTGCCTAGGTACGGCCTAAGCTTTCTGCTGACATTTCCCCATAATGAAAGACAGAGTCTCAGGGAATGGCCATCTCTTTAACCTGCCACTGGGGTAGGGCCCAGTGACAGACGACCACAATTTTAAGTAGTCACCTGAGCCTGCTTTGGATCGAACCTACAACCTCTGTGCTCCTATGTGAAGGTGTTACCCACTAGGCAACATAAGTCCACAGAATTCACCTACCAGCCATCATACGCCCACATGCTGCTGTAAAAGGCCAGTGCAATGTAACCAGCATTGGAATTTGTCCCTTCAAATCCTGACTTTATGTACGTTGTGTGACCTGAATATTACAACAACAAAATTAATAGTAAATAGTTGTAGAAATAATTCAGAATATATACTAAATCAGCACAAGGAGCAAGGGAACAATTATTTTTTAAATATTAAGGCCCAATAACACAGAATAATAGTAACAGTTTGAAATTGACAAGATTTATCTTTTGTTAGTCTGTAAAAATCACTAAAATCTAGAGTTTGGCCTTTTGGTATAAATTATAAGACAGGTAGTAATATGTCTGGCTATGGCTGTATCACTGTGTTTCAGCACTATAAACCATCCGACATTGGTTAGTAACTATCAACTTCCTCACTTAAAAACACTTAAACCAACAAGCTCAGGGGTGAATCATAAGTGAGTTAATACTATATCTTTCTGCCCACAACATCACTGTCTTAAACCATGATCTTATGTACAATTTGGCGGGTATATATGTTGCTAAAATATCGTGATTTCTTTGACTGTTATAGAAGGATTTATGTATAGAATAGTAGAGTATCTTATAAATCTGAAGGATTGATCATATTTATGAATTTGTAAGAGGGGACTACACATGAAACAAGACTGTATCTACTTATAAATGTAAAAAAAAAGTATGTTGCTTTTTTCACATACCTTGGATGAGCTTGACCAGTCCTCCAACTATAATAAACACCAGAGCAAGTAGCTTAGCTCCTGTGAAGATGATTTGTATCCTGTTAGCTAGTCTCACACTGTAAACATTCACAGCTACCAGCAGTACTGTGGATGTAATATCACACATAATTTATGGTCAAACAATTCTTCGGGTGACACGTGAAGACTAAAGGCAACCAATAAATATAACAGCATACAAAGACAAGATGTGAAGTTGGTATATTGTGCCTTAGTGTATGAATCCTAGGTTAGTGTCTCTTGGAATATTGATGTAAAAACTTAGCAAAACTCATTGCGTTGGCCCGGGATGAATTACATTATATAATGCTGCCCACACTTAGTACTCAGTGAAGAAATTTGGTATACACCCTCAACTCTTTCTTCAGGAGCCTGTCCAGTCTCAACATGCGCAAACTGCAGTGTATTCAAAAGACACTTGCTAGGATTATCACAAACTGTAACAAATATACACAGGTATCTCCTATTCTGAAACGACTACATTGAATCCCAGTTGAATTTTGCTACATCTTCAAAACTGCTACTCTAGTTTACAAGTTTCTTCTCAGTGGTTATCCCAGTTACTTTGGTTCTCTTTTGTCTACTCATTCTGGAAGTTATAGTACAAGATAAACTGTCCAGATAAAAGGTTCTTGGAGGTTCCTCGATTCTATCCATCTGTACATAAATAAAAAACACACTTTGGCCACAGCTTTGTTTTTGATGCTCCCACAGTTTGGAATGATTTACCTGATGGGGTCCATTCTGCCCCAACTCTCACCTGTTTCTCTTCGAAAAGGCTTTCCTAACTTAACATACACTCTATCCAGCTTCTCTGTCATACTGGACTTGGCATATGTTAGGATAACGCCAATATATGCTCCAAATATAATTAGACATAGCCTTTAGAGCATATTTTAATAATTTAAATATATCGTAAAATTGGAGTAGCATTCTGTAGGACATCAGAGAAAAAGACCACAAAGTATGAAAATTGATTTGTGTGATGATTTCTTTGTGCAGTTGCTTTACATGACCCCTGACTATGCACATAACCTAACAAACAAAATTACTTACATATCACAGAAATAGCCAGCAATTTCTTAATGACTTCCGGTGGTGATCCACAATCATCTGTGAATATTAACCCCATAAAATACTGAGAGAACGTCAGGGCTACAAAGATAAAGATACATTATCAGTAAAAAATACTATATAAATGCAAGTTTTAACTGAACATTGATCTCAGGTAAAATTTTACAACTATGCTAGTATAAAACCCACTATTGAAAGTTCTTTTTCACCTGGAATTTTCATTAAACATTTGTAATAATTACTTAAAACGTATTAATATTTATTTTAAGCTATTGCCTGTTAAAGGTTTTTCGAACCATGTTTTTTCAATGGTAACTTACTTGCCTATAATCACACAGGGTAGTGAATCCACAGCAAAATATTAAAATCTATAACAACAGTTTTTAATCCCTTTAAACCTGTTGAAGTCAGAGCAGGCTATAATAGTAAGGAGTAAACACAAGATAATATCTGAATAATCCTGAGACGTTCAATGGGAGGTTTCATAACACAATGAGAATACACAATCCCCAAAAATATTAACTGTTATAATTTCAGATAATTTTCTTTCAAGTACTAATTATTGTGGCAGAGTGAGTAGAAAATGAACTTCCTGCCTCTCAGATGGTGAGTTAAGTCCCAGTTTGAAATGGAAAAAAATGTCTGTTTCTTACCGACACCCAAGAGGTTCTTGATGGCCTAGTGGATAGCAAGTTTGGCTTTTAATCACAGGCTGTCACCTCTGTGTTGGCTTGACTCCTACAAGCGACAATCCCGAGGGCCTGTCTCAAAAAAGACCTTGGTTGTTGAATGTGGTACATTCATTTATGGGGTTTTAATGTCGCTTTCAACTCTGTATGGGTCATTTCACAACAGGTAGTTTTATGGGCTGAGGAAACCAGTACATATAGTTAGTCAAGGTTCTGTACTGTAAACTGCCGACCATCGGTAAGCAATTACCAACTTTCCCACATAGGGGTCTGGGTTTTAAATCACAGACCTCAGAGGTAGAAGGTTGAATAGGGTGTAAAACACCAACTTTGAACTTACACCAGTTTTCGTGACAGAATATTAACCAACTAGTAAGAGCTACTTCTCCTAAATAAGGCAACCTTAAAGCCAAATTAATCAATAAAAATACTTATGATTCCTATAGAGGCAGGTTTCTGAAGTGTAATAGATGTAAACAACTGCAAGAACGCAAACACAGGGTGGACAGCTTCCAGGAGATAGGAATACTCGCCCCCTGATTTTGGAATCATTGTCCCCAGCTCAGCCAAAGACAGGGCACCTGAAATACAGGTGTGAACAACACCTTTCAAATAATTGTACTATTCTACTGCAAAGCGCCAGTCAAGCAGCTTAGACGTCTGGGATTCAATTCAAATTTGCATACTTTTATAAGCATTTTTCTCCGCGAGGGGCATGAGCCACAGATTTTTTCCTTCAACTTCAGCCTATTCTGCACCAAAGACTTTCATCTCTCTTCCAGTTAATCCCAGCTCTCTGGCCCTATTACTGTGTTTCTTCTCCAGCTTTTTGCTTTCTTCTTTTACCATTGAGGGCTCCATCTAAGTGCTACATTTGTATTGTTACAGATTGCTTTTCTCGTGAGTATGTCCAGACAACCTACATTTACTTATTTTAATTTTAAATTTTAATTTATGCGTAATTAGGTCTTGGTTAGCAATAACCCAGAGCTCTTCCTTACTCTGATTTTAGGCCAGAAGGGTCCTACTCAGTCATCTTTCAAATGAAAGCTTGTAGATTTTGAATGATAGCTTTGGTAATCCTCCAAGTCTCTGATCAATATATGGTAACAGAGACTTCACATGGGAATGATCACTTGATAACTCTTTGTCTTTATTAAACTTTTTATGTCCTCTAGCTGTCATATTTTGTTAAGGCTTCAGTGTGCTATTCTGGCTTTTTCATACTTTTTGTTGACCTTTTCTTCTGGTTATTTTCTGTTTAACCTGCTGCATAGGTGGATGAATTCTTCCACTGCAGTATAATATGCCCTAAGTTACATTTCTTTGTGCTATTAACTTTCAGGGGTTTTTTGTTTGTTTTGACCAAGTTGAGCAGGAGACCACCTTTGCTGACTGCTGAACTGGCTTATTTGTTTTACTGTATCTGTGACTGGGTTTGGGATTGTAGTGGCAGGTACAGAAAAACCATAGTCATGTAGTTCTCTAGTCTTGGTGAGTGTTCACTGTAAACCCAGCTTCTCCCCATCTGTAGATTTTAACATCCAATCTAATGGTATGACAAAACAGGAACAGGGACACTATGCACCACTGTTTTACACCTTAGTTAAGCAAAACTACCCCACCCGGGTCTACCTTTCTCTGAAATCAGTAAACTTTGAACATAAGCCTTTAAATATTGTAGTGCCATTATACATTTATATGCATACATTCAATGTTACACGTCCTGAATAGTGGGAGGTTATAACATTTATAAGAGAAATATATTGTGACAGAAACTCCAATGTGACAAGATTTGAAATCCATAAAATCCCATTTTGGTTTATTGTTTACTAAATACACAATCAGGATTGGGTTTCTCTAATTAGAATTTCTATCAAACGTATCTGACAAGAACCCCAATTTGACATTTAAGCCTTGTAATATTTGAATTTGTCACAACTACAAACATACCACAGAGTGAGATAAACCCTCCAGCTATCCAGATAATCAGAGTTAAACCAACAGAGCCGGAACCTGCTAACACTCCTTTTGGTGAAACAAAGATTCCAGAACCTGCAAATCAGGGAAAAACAAATGCAAAAACAAACTAATGTTAATGATCGTTAATAATGAAATCTAACGTGACATTTATGTGGGACACATTAATGTGTTCAAGTGGGTTTCCAGACATCATATGCCAGTGTCTCCTATGTGATAAGGATTTATAACGTCGTAATTGTGTGGAAATGTGCCCAACTTTCTGAAGTATAAGGAAAAAGCCATTCACACTTGCAGTGAATATAAAAGATTCCTTAAATCTCCTCCGTCAGACATCCTCCAACAATCTTTGAATGGACATAGCTCAAGTTTTGGGTGCAGATTAAATTGGCCAGTTGCCAAGTTGTCTCTCTGCAACTTGGCCCCTTATAAGCTTGGCAAATCTGTCCCTGTAAGCTAAAATGCAATGCAAAAAAGTGTACTTTTAGCGTTCTTAATCTTTATCATAGGAAACAGTCTGAGACACATAATGCGAGATAACTCTTTATGGTCATGTTATTTTTGTTTCACAAGGGTGACTTCTTCTAAAGTGATATTTAGCACAGCTTGATTAACACACAGATATTTGGATATTTCATTAATTTATATGATTCTTTAGAAACTTTGTGCTAGAATAATAAGACGGTCAACAAGATAATCATGTCAAGAATGATAACTACTTTAGTGACATTTAGCAAAAGTGCAATTTATTATTATTATTATTTATTGTTATTCGTACACATAGTATAATATGTAAGCACAAAAAGTAGAAACATTTAGAAATTAACACTTTAACTGAAACATATATATACATACATATATACTGATTTAGTTAAAGAACTAGATTGGGCCAAATCGGCGCCAACATATCCCCAGACAGGTCATCACTCACGCAACATGTTTTCACTGGGTATTTTTGTCATGGGACCCCTCCTGTGTGATATAATTTTGAGATAAAACATGATCAACCACTTATATAAGAACTTGAGTAATTCAATCTACAATATTTTTATTTTGCAAGCAAAATGGTATCCCCAGACGACTGATACAAATCCAGGAACTTTGCCACAAGAACTTTGCCCAATGCAAACTCTATCCACAGGCACTTTGCCCACAAGGAAATTTGCTGCCCACAACAATCTGACAGGGTAGGATGTTCACCCACGATCAATCATTCAATCAATCAATCTATCAACCAACCAATCAACCAACCAACCAACCAACCAACCAATCAATCAATACTCCATTCAGAGAACTACTCAGGATATATAGTGTTGAAAGAGATAAACATTAACTGAACTAAAGTTGCACTATATAAAGTATGCAAGTTGATTTCATTAGCATTTAATTCACTGTTAATAGATTTACATAGTACTGCAAAATGGAAACAATAAAAATACCAGAGGTGGCCAAAACTTTTGAAATGAAGAACGCATATATACAAAAAAGGTTTCAAGAAAGTCCAACAGTCATTGAGAATATTATTACATTGTAACATTACATACTTAAAATTCGACAATATAATAAGAAGCTGACCTTTAATATGGCAGATATTGTACACTTACACTTCAATAAAAAAATTTAAAAGATTGTTGAAATTAAAGATTGTTGGATACTGTAATCAATATATTTTACCCTGTATTCTTTACTCACTTCTCTGAATTATTAAAATATGAAATAATTTAGTGGAGATTTAGCGTTATAAAAGTTTTATTGGATTATATGTTAGGTTATATCCATGGCTTCTGTTTACTGGCACATAATTTTGTGATTTTCTCTTCAGGAATACAGTGGTTTTGTGGGGGCCGATTTGACTAGAGAGTTTTTTTCCTGGGGACCGGTTTGACTAGAGAATTTTCCCCGGGGTCAATTTAACTATCGTATTTAATCTTGGGGACCAGAATGATGGGGGATGATTTGGGGAAGGGCCGATTTGACTATGATTCTTGAGTTACCAAGTCAAACTCTTGGCAAACCACATCGTCAACACTATCAATTCAGCACCACTAATTATTTTAGGGAAGAACAAAGCTGTCTCTGGTTTATGGATCCAACTTTTAAGGTTATAAGAATTATTTTACCAGTTGTGTTCTATCCACAAAATCGTAAAAAGAAATGGAGAAATGATAAAGGTCCTCATGATGTTTGACTAACTTTGATGTTTGTGATACATTTGTAGTGAACATTTTTATGATTCACAGAATGGCATTGTAAAATGTTAGCTTCCATATTTTGTATGCATATAGTTGTAATTATAACACCTTAGTCTGAAATACAATTTATTCCAAATTGATAAATTTTCCTAAACCAAATATACATAGAGTCTATGTCACAGATAAATTACAATATGAAATCTTTATTAAATGTATAATTGTACATATACAATACCTATCATTATTCCTGCAATGATTGAGATACCACCGAAGATGCCCAATTCAGGCTTTAAGCTGACACCCTTGCTGGTTACCACTGATGCGTGAGATTTTTTACCCATTATTAGTTACTGTCACAATGTTCTGGAAAAAATTTAAAAACCTAAATTGCATACAGTAGATTGTGCACCACTAGAATCCCAGTATCCACAGAATTTGGATTTAGTTAATCATAACTTCCTCTTATACCTACACAAACAAACTGTTTTCTAATCTAATCTAATCTACTGCTTTGCAGGTGCAATATCTTCCCCACAAAGGAGAACTCAGTGTACTAGTTAAACAAAATCATTTATCATAGAGAGAGTCGAAGGGCGTTCAGGGTCAGTAATCCAGAATTGTGGGTGTGACCAGGAGGGAAGAAGACTAAGTTGTCTGAAACTGGAACATCAAAACTGGTTCCATATTCGACTAAAACTCGTTATACTTAATTAAACTAGACTAAATTATTCAATATAAGTACTTACCAGTAGCTTGACAAAGGCAATGTATGCACTTTTGACCAATTGATTTGGATTTTGCTATTTTCTCTATTAATCTGAACATAACCTTATCCCCATGTACATGCCCCTTGCATTGTGCATTCTCTTATTACATCAGCTAATGAAAGCACTGATATATTGTTACGGCCTTTCAGCGTTGATATCATAAAATCAACTTCTTCAAAAGAATAACAACTCCAGAGATGCTGATAATTGTAAATGCTAGTTTATTATATTCAGACTCACAATTGTAGATGTAATCCAGATATATCAGCTCCTCTTATTGTCATTGCAATAATTTTCCCAGGTTTTATAAGGAAACAAATAAAAGCAATATGTTACATCCGTTACTCTAAATGCAACATCACAAATCGTTGGACTATTTTGAAAAGTTAATGTGTACAAGCTTATAAGAATTGTCCATTAAGTAATAATACTTACCATACAAATAAGAACAAAATAAGAACAGTTTAACCCAAAGAGAATTCATTCAAACTAGCCAATGGTTACTTTTATCCACAAAATCTGTTGGTATTGTCTTTATTGTTCATTTCTTGTCACTGTATGTTCTATATGGGATAATTTAGTCTAAACGTTTTTTTTTAATATGTAAGAATTACTGTCTATTTAAGCCGGGTTACACTTACCAGGTTACAGCAAAAATAGAGGCACTGCCTAACAGTGAATATTGTTATAGATTCAGTACAACACACTTAAATACAACACAATGTCAATTTTTATTAAAATTTTTTTATTAATTCATTATTATTTTTTATTATAAAAGTGCCATCTCTCTGACTCTTAAACTGTGTCTTTAAATACAAGACTACACATATGAAATACAGGAACACCCTGAAGGTTCAGGGCTCTTATGGTACATAAAAAGGCGGTTGGCAATTGCAAGTAGCAGGTAGTTGCTCTTTGCAGGTTCAAGTTAATGTAAATATCATGAGTGATTTCGAAAGTGTTTGTTCTTTGTAGGTGGTTTCTTGAGCAGATGTGACTGAGGTCTGAAAGAGAAGTTGAGCTAAGGGCTTAAATCTTAAAACTCAGCATAATGGTTGTGATCTCTTTATCTAATAAGCCAATGATCCGACCTTAATACCTTCTATCCTGGATATCATACAAATTTGAAATGATTTTGATAATTATTCCCCATTATCTCTCAATTTTAAAATGCTAAAACTCCCTGCTAAAATCTTTTCTTGGTATGGTAGTGTCAAATACCAAAACACTAGTCTGAACCCTAGTAGTGTTAAAGAGATCTCTGGAGTTACATTGTTCAGTGCATACTTGCAGGTTCAGATGCATATTGCATCTTGAACAGTTGAAAATATCTGAAATGGCTTTTTACTGTTCTCAAAACAAGTAATTAACATATTGTAGCAGACATTGGAACATGATCTGAGATATTAAACCAAGAACAATTTCATTCTTATGCATCAGGGTGGTCTCATCAGAAGAGTGTGAATCAGTTATAACATGTGTATTTAATGTTTAAAAGTTAATTTGTTTTGCAATGATGCACTGATTATGTAAATGAAGTGAAATTAAATAGTGTCATTGTGACTTGATACTTTATAATGGACAATTAAGAGAATATATTAAGTGACATTTGCACTGTTCTGACAAAGTGATTTAAGTTTAGTGTGACCTAATTTAAATGAATACACAAATCAATAAATACTTATTTTGTGCTACACTTATTTTTTTCTTTTTGTAATTTTGAGTGACCAGTTGTTAAATTGGAAAGCTAGATGTCTGGTGCCCAATTAAAACAATGTATGAGATATGAAAATTACTCCTTTATCTGTGTACATTTATATATGACTTTGTTTTAATAACTGTTTAACAATTTAAGTATCCTTCAGTTAGTTTAATGTATGCAAATTAGGCAGAAAACGTTCTGTCTGTAAACAGTTTATATATCCAAATATAATCCGCTTTTATTTATCATCACACTATTTAGAGAACACTGTTAGTGATTTTGATATGCAGGTGTTCCACTGGAGCCGACCTTATAGTGGTGTTCCACTGGGGCTGTCTTGTCAGTAACTAAGGATTTTTTGAGGGTCAAGAGCAATGTTTACAAAGTCAGTTAGGATCAGTTGTGATTTCCTGGCTTGTTGTAGTGGGTCAGCAACATCTCAAGCATGTTTGATATTTCACTGAACCTACTTGACTCTTAATCCTCAGCATGGCTTCACCCACCTGGAAACCAGCGTGTCCTAGAAAAACATGCTTAGTTATATATTGTGTTTTCCTTTACTAGTAGGTATATTGTTAAACTCTTGCAAATAATTAGATATTATTATCTGTATTTTGTTCTTTTAGTATGTCAAAGACTGTAAAATATTGTCCATTTATAATTCTTATAGCAACCACTATTATGAAGTATTACTTACAAAAGTGACATATAAGTCCATTGGGGCTGGGCAAATTGTTTACTGTCTTATTTGATTATTGTTAAATGTATTTGCATGTCACTATAATAAATAAATTCTATTCTAATTCTATTCCTAGTCACTTCCCGTCTGGTTCTAATCATTTCCCGTTTTGTCCTATCATGAAACTGGCTTATCTTTGTCACTTCCATCTTATCCTACCCATTTGCAGTCTATTTCCAGTATATTGTTAGGTAAAAAAAAATACGACAATAAATTATACTAAGAATGAGAAAAAAGTGAAAATAATCAGAATCTGGAAGTTAATAGGTTGAAAGGTCCACATGTATTAAGAAACCTGAAAATGTTTTTATTTTTGGGGGGTCACATAATAATCAAATTCTCTGCATATTTCAGTAGAGCAATTTGTTGGGAAAAAAGGACCAAGTATTGACCAATCAAAACATCGAGAAAATCAGGCAAAGAACAGTCAACATAATGTTTGGATTCCATCATATGACCAGAAATACTGCATGTTTTACCCTTACGTCGAGAATTGGGTCTTTCCTTGGGGCTATTTGGTATAAATGTTCAGAGAAATTGCTCACAGGGACGAAATATTGAAGGTGGCTTTCCCAGAAGTCCAAATTTGGACTATAAACGCAAAAGGGTTCCTATTGGCACGTGAGACATTCTCAGAAGCATATCTCCATCCTCTTGTTTGAATAGGATGCAATACTTTAAATGATTTTTTTTAAATTTTCAGTGTCTCTTTGTCATATTCAGGAATAGTTTGATTTATATTTTATATAATATTAAAGTCCAAACCTTGAATATCATAATTTAAAAAACGTCAATGCTGTACTTTTGGACGCGTAATGAGATCCAAGTATTTAGTATTGACCTAGTTTTTTGATTTGTTGATTGGTCGACACTTGATATTTCTTTTTCCCAGAATTCATGAAAACTGGACTGGCAATACTGACTCAAGTTTGGTGTGGTGAGTTGGTACACTTCTGCAGTCTTGTCTGTTTGTCATTACAGCTTGTCGTGATGACAACTTGTCTGTTGTGTCTCTATGACTTGTCCTAGAGCTTCCAAGTTTAATGTTACAGGAAACAGCCCAACCCCAAGTAAGGTCAGGATGTGGATTCAGTCAAGCCGGGATGTGTTATGTCCTTTTGTGGAGGTTTGACAGACTCTTCATTTTCCCGCAAAATGGCCTCGATCCCCAACTGAGCTAACTCACCCTAGAGTCATAGGGTTGGCTGAAGGGTTGGCTCTAGTGGAACAGCCTCATAACCTACGTTAGGTGTTGGCATTGGACTTTTTAAAGTACAATCTAACATGAATGTTTTGGAACAAGCCATAGAGGCAAACAGACATGTCACAGTTGGTGACAATAAGAAAGTTAGTCAATAAGACCGGTCTGGAAGTGAGCAGGATAAGACATAAAGTAAGGATAAAAACGTGAACTTAGGGTAAGATGTCAAGTGAAAAGGATTGTTTTTCAGCATGATACAACGTGAAAGTGTTAGGACAAGCGATAAAGGCTATCGAACATATCGTAGCTGGTGATGATAAGATGGGAAGTTAATAAGACTGGTCTTGAAGCAATCACCAAAAAGATATAAAGTGACAAGGACAAAACGGTTTCATCGTGGGCAGAGTCACGGTCGGGTGATGAGACTTGGAGGATCAGTGAAATATCAACATTTTTATTATTTTACTGGCCCACCAAGTATAGCAGAGAACCCCTAACTGACCCTAACAGGCACTGTATACAGAGCAAAATGACCATAGATCGGAATAGGGTTGGCTCCAGTGAAACACCATTAATATGTAGCTTGCCTCTTCACTTATTATTCTTATTGCATTAATTTTTCTGTCATGGCTGTTATTTTGCTAGCTTGTCAGTCAGAAGTCCACAGATAAAATAATAAGATTTTCTCATGTGTTTGCATTATAAGGTTGTAAACATATTAGATAGTTCAACTCACCGCTGACAGAAGGGTAGAGAATTTCCGAGAGTAGTTGAATGTCAAGATTCTACATTGTAAGTCATCATGGGCCTTATTCACGAAAGGTCTTAGCCAAGGCTTATGTGTAACTTTTGAATAGAACCAAAGATTTAGCTAAGACCTTTCATGAAAACGGCCCCAGGGATATATAAGCAACTATGAAACCTCATTGTAAATAATCAAGGATAAGATCTAAATCCTAAAAGACCACAGGCGATTTACTTTTTTTTTAAACTTAATGAGAAATTAGTGAATTGTAGTTTTCTAGACTTGAATCCTCTATTAATGTGTGGCGATGCAGTACCTTGACTCCAGAAATTAGTAAATCATTTAGCTTATTTGAATAACATTTTGATAGGAACGTTCTGAGATATAATGCCTCATGATAATATAATAATGTCCTCATAAAACGATGTAGGCAACAAATTATGCAATTAACCCATGCTTTTCCAAGGTCGGGGACTCCTGGCTGATGTTGAGGCTGGCATTTATGGGGTCACCAATTGTTAAAACTTTGCAAGTGTTAGTTGTATTTGTATTTACACTCAGCGCATTATCCCCATGTAGTACAGGACTCAAAGTGCTATATGACCCATCCGACTGTACAAGTACAATCAAACTCTCAAATCACTGACATTCCCCTAACTGAAAGACAGAGGCTCAAGGATGACCATTTATCAATGTCCTTGAGGTTCTTTAACCTGCCACTGGGGATAGGACCCAATGACAGGGGACCGCCATTTTAAGTGGTCATCCGAGCCACTATGTATCTGCCTGTACCTGTGATTGAATCCACGTCCTCTGTGTTCCTAGGTGTATGTGTTACCCACCAGGCCACAGTGGTAGATATAGTTGTCACCAGACCTTATTTATTTAACCTCTTCTGGGATTGGGTCCACAAAGCTTATTCCCATTTTGATGCAGTACTTTATATGAACACATTGATCTTACTTTCTGATATTACTGATTATGCATGATGTAGACAATATCACTAATTGAACTTTTTCTTTGAGTGAACATTTGAAATGCCATTGCCTTTTAAAATGATGTGGTCCAGGTTAAAATGTTCACATCTCAGTGTCAATAAAGATTTAAAAAGTGACATTTCTTGGAAAGAAATTTTAATGTCAAGTTGATGGTAAGTAATAAAAAATATTACCTTAACATTTGACAATGACAATTAAACTTTGACAATATCACTAGTGAACATTTGAAATGCCATTGCCTTTTAAAATGATGTGGTCCAGGTTAAAATGTTCACATCTCAATGTCAATGAAGATTTAAAAAGTTACATTTCTTGGAAAGAAATTTTAATGTCAAGTTGATGGTAAGTAATAAAGAAAATTACCTTAACATTTAGATCATGTGATCGTCTAAAGGTTAATAAGGTCAGACAGCACCACTTAAGTTTGGCTGTACCACAGAAGTTTATTTAACCATTAAACTTCAAAGACAAACAAGATCTCAGGAAAGAGCTTTATTTATCAGATATACACAATGATAACACTGACATAAGATTCATTCATTTCAGTACCTCTATTATATTTCAACTAACTTGTGTTTTCTTAAATTTACATCAGACACGTTTTTTGGCTAAAATATATGTTAATACTTGTAATATTTGGCCACATTAAAATTGGAGTCTGTGTTTTAATAAAAATTATAGTGAAATATTTATATTTTTTTAAATAATTTGTGTACAACTATGTTATGACCCAATTTTGACTTCTTTCCAAAATTCCCTTCAGATTTTTTGGTGGTATTTGGCCATGTGGGAACTGAGTTTAGTGGTTTACAATTTCATTTATATTATTACTACTGTACTACTAAGCATCAAATATAAATGTTGGAATCAGAATAGGTTCTGTAGAAATGGCAGTCATTGTGCCTTATATGAGCACACTGTAGTATCATGCTGGCTCTACTTAAGCCAATTTATTGGCTATATCATCGCTGAAGCACCAGGCATTCCAAGTACTCTGCCAGGTACAGTCGTATCTTATACCAGATCCAATCTGAAATAAAAATACACTGGACTTACACATGCTCTTAAACTGTACTTTAGATACATTTTTGAGGTTGTTGCACTTATTTTCATCATGACACATGTCCATTTGGCCAAAATATTTAATACTGACTTGTAAGCTTTTTCAGGCTGGGTAGTACATTATGTAGCTATGATATATTGTATGTACATAACACGCTGTCAAAATAATAAAAAAATATCACATACCTATTGCAACAATGAAATTTAAAAGGGTGTACTATGTTAGCCTATTTAAGGAAGGTCATTTGTCAGATGGGTGTCGTTTATTTAGCCATGTACAGACGTTATTACCCTTATCCCCAGTAAAGGAGGGGCAAAGATATTGTAATCATACCGGCTTGTCTGTTTGTTTATCCCCTCACATCACTCAAAAATTAGTATTCACATTCGAGCTATATGAACATTCTAGGTGGGGTCTATCTGACAGATGTGATTCCAGATCTAAACTTACTTTCCAACAAGGTTAGTGCTACCTTTGGCTCCATCCTTCTCAAGATGATTCAGATCCGTATTGGGACTTTTGTTTTTTCCTTAAGGATTAACTTTAAGAATAAACTATTTTTAAGTGAAATTATCTTCCATCTGGCACTTCAACTGAAGATTCTGTATAACATTTTAAATGCAAAGTATAATTTAATCTGCAATTTATGCCCCCTATTGTAAGATGTGTGATCAGTTTCAACTACCTGCCGATGGATATATTTGTATCCACCGGATAGCATTGGGTGAATACTATGGATTATGCATAAGTGAGCTGTTGCTGCCACCATAGTGTGTAGGGAGTTTCTTGGTACCCCTCTAGAGGCCACGGTATTACAGGTAGAGTTCACAAATTTGCAGGATATATTCATAACCATAAAATCTTGCTTGGAATATTTTTGGCCTCATTTTGAAAAACAAGATGGTTGCTACAGGCATTTTTCGACTTTCAACAAGTTTTGTTGGCCCTCTAGAACAAAGGGCATTACAGGTAGAGATCTCAAATTCGCAGGATATTGTCATCATTACAAAATCTTGACTGAAAATATTTTTGGCCTCATTTTGAAAAACAAAATGGCCGCCACAAGTGTTTCTTTTCAGTCATGAAAAGTGCTTATAACTTGTTATTATTGGTCCTAGAGGTTTTGAATGTGAAACCAGCCTGTAGGAAATCATGGGCAGTGAATCTTTTGATGTGGTCAGATTTGACTTGGGCAGCTCCTTCAAGGTCAAATGAGGATAGCCAAACTTAAACGTGGTTATAACTCGCTTATTATTGCAATGTGAAACCAACATATAGTAAATCATGGGCTGTGAATCTTCTAATGTGGTCAGATTTGACCTTGGGTGCCTGCTTCAAGGTCAAATGAGGGTAGCCAAACGTAAAAGTACTTGCAACTTGCTTATTATTGAAAAATACTGTTCATCTTCAAAGCTATGTTAATTGGCCTTTTCCGGTGGATACATCTTGCAGCTGGCCACAGATGCGTCCTTGGTCTAGTTATTTTGTGGATTGTTGTATGTGGCCTTAAAAGTAACCTTTGCGTGATAATTCACTCTATCTTCAAACACAGAATTACTGTTTGTGGTTTCTTTCGATAACAAAACATATTATTACAAGTGGGGGGATTTGACTGGGGTTAAATTCAGAAATGCCGATTACACTATGATTCAAGTGGAGACTATTTGATACCTTTATAGATTCATTAATTTATTTATTTATTTGGGGTTTTATGTCGCTTTCAACACTGTACAGGTCATATCACGACGGGTAGTTGGAAGGGCAAAGGAAACCAGTACATATAGTTCGTTAGGATTCTGTACTGTAAACTGCCGACCAACGGCAAGCAACTACCAGCTTTCCCACTTGAGGCCATGCTGGGGATCGAACCCCGGCCTCAGAGGTGGGAGGTGAGAGTGTTACCACTCTGCCACCGTGGCCCCCTATATAGATTCATTAAGGCTCATGTACAACTATAGTTGTTTTATGTGGCATAATTAAGTTAACATGTACAGAACGAAATGGTAAAGTTTTGGTTTCCAATGGCATGTGAGTAGATATCTATGATAAGTATTTTATAGCTTCTTTCTTTCTATTTTACAATAAACCACACAGCTTAAATTTATTCTAGTGAAACCTATCACCCTAACATATGCAAAAATATGCATTTATCTGAAACAGAATTTGATCTTGACACAAAATGACACTTACTTTGATGTCCACAGGGGCCTAGTGGGTTAGTAGGTTTGACATCTAATCGCAGGCTGTCACCTATGTGTGGGTTCGACACCCATAAGTGACAATATTGAGGGCATGCCCCAGTATAACCCTGGTTGTTTATAGGACATAAAATCCAAACTATGACCTTTGATACTTACTCTGTCGACGCAGCCACTCCGTGAATACTGGATGGGATACATAGCAAAGCCTTCATCGATCCATCCACATGAGCACAGGTCCATTCCTGAATGAGGGTAAAAAAATCAAAGGTGGAGAGTTTCTTTCATATAAGACTTGAAATCAAATTTCAACATTTGTACAGGATATAAACGACACCTCATCAGGTTAAGGACTTTGTTTACATTATCATACTTTCTGTTGCATTATGCAAAACTTCCTAATCTTTCCTGATACACACAGTTTTAACCAACAGTGTAACAAGACAGTTATTTTCAACATTAACCAAAAATATACTTTAAAATAAATGTTATCATATTGTGCCATAAGCTTGGCATAATAATAAGTGCAGTATTAGTGATTGCAATGCTCTCAGTTGTGACCTACACTTTTGATAAACTGATGGAATACCTTTTTCCCAGGCTGCTTGCATCTGTTTGTAGGTAGCCAGTTTGGCTCCCTTGTTACTACACGCCTGTCTCGCCTCTGCCAGGGTGTACTGGTAATGTCCATATTGAGACACCTCAGAAAACACAGGGTATACTGAAAATAGAACATTTTCTCCCACAATATAGTGTATCATTGATTTACTGTCCAATCAAACAAAAGGGGGCCACATGAGCACAGTGGTAACACACTCAAACACATTTGAAAACCTTTGCAAGTGAGCTTCTCTATCCATCTCTGTCTCTTTTTTTATTGTAAAGCACTTACAACTAATCTTAAGGTTATTAGGACTAATCTTTAGGGTATTACAGCTTATCGTTTGACTGCTACAATCGATCATGTTCTCTCCTCTATAAAAAATGGAGTCAAGTGATTATTTTCCCAAGAGTAGACTAGGTGTAGGAATCCTTGGAATACTGCAAAGAAACCAGTGATTTTTCTAAATCTAGGTAATCAGGAGTAGGTAGTGAGGTGGTTTTCCGACCATGTTTTCACTTGGGAATAATATTATGGGATTTGACTCTTTCCCTGGCCCTTTTTTGACAGAATCAACTGCCATGAGTCTAAATTTGCCAAGGTCTTGCAATGAATCCGGACAGAGGGAAGAATGGCAAAACATACTGAATTTAAGTGTGTTTAGTAACCATTTATTGTGAAAAACATACTTATTCTCAGACTTTCAACATTGACAAAAAATACACACATACTGTGTCTAAATGTTGGTGTTGTATGCCCCTTTCAACAGTAAAAGGCATATCAGGAAAGACCCTTAGTCAGTCCCACATTTTATGTAACTTGCATGCATTGATCATGAGAACATACACTAACAAGAGCACTCTGGGAGCTCAGACCTCCGCCAAGGCATGTATTACAAAAAAAACTTCATAATAAGTAAATGTGAAAATCTGGATCTATAGCATTTTCAGTACCCAGGCATTGACCCGAATTACTCTCAAGATTTAATGGATCTCAGACCAAGAACCATCTTCTCATTTTTTCAATGAATATCCAACTAGTAGTATTTACGTAATCCTGCTAACAAATGGATAAACAGACAAATGAATGGTCATGTATTTAATACCTCCTTGGTGGAGGTTTTTACCTGTTCACCACAAGTTCACCATTATCTTGCAACTCTGTGATTTAAAAAAATCATAATGAATTTTAGTTACAAGTCTCTACTGCGTTGTGTTATTTAAATCGGCAAGCAAAATATACTTTAAAATATATATGCTGTCACTTATTCAATATCATCATAATAAATGCTCGAAATGTATTATTTTGACACGTAAACTGTAGCAGTGATGGTGTTTATCACAAACTACGAATACAACTGCTTAGCCAGCAATTATTGTCAGTACACCTATTTTGGTTACCCCACATATCTTTAAGTTTAGTTCTATATTATAAATTTCTGATGTCAATACAAAACTTTATTTCAATGGTTGATTAAATTTATGTAGATTCTACCATTTGCGAAAGGTAGCTCTCTTTCAAACCTTAATGAATTGTGGTTTTAAAATGGTCTGAATCCCAAATATGGTCATCTAACATTTTTCACCGGTTCCTAAATTGTAAGCTTTTACTATAAAAGTAATGAATACATCTAATGTGGGTAGGGCTGGACCAAATGTAGAATGGATTAAAGTTTGGAATTGATGTAGATCATATCCTGGATACAAAAAGTTCCTGTTTTCAATGTATTTTCAATGACTTCTGAAATGTCCCCATTGGCGGAAGTCTGTGTTCTGCGAGTGCTTTCTAGTTCCAAAAGTTTCCACTCACCTGGTCTGTATTCTTTGGGTATGACTTCACTTCCGGTTTGTTTACTCTCCACTTCAGTCTTCAGAGCTTCTATTGCAGCAGTCTGGGTTGTGACCAACTCGTTCAGTTTTTCTATCTCTTCAAGTAAGTCTTCATTCTTAACAGCAGGTTCTGAAAAGAAATAGTCATTTTTAAATATTAAAATATATATCCCAATATTGTCAGACAGAGTGTATTGATTAAGGCCAAGTTCACACTGCAGATATATTTGCTATTTTTAAGGGCATTAACTATAATGTCTTATTCCTCCATATACTGCCACACTTCTGTGAGTAAAGTTTGCTTAATGTGACATATACACATAGATGGTGTTTAAAACTTTTCACACTTTCCACCTTCAGTGGGTGGTATGATGGTCCCCCCATAACCAGCCATAACCTCAGGATGCCCCGTCATTTATGCAGCTGTTCTGCTACCTTTCCTGCTATTCTTGTGCTATTCTGTCTCTTTCTCTGTTCTCAAAAATTGTATGTTTGTCTTAACGTTACTGTATCTTTACAGTATCTTTTTACTGTGAACTGAAAAGGCACTATCCCCTCCACCATTGTAATGTCATCTTGTTAAACAAAACCATTGTAAAGGAGGTTTCTGTCTCTCTTTTACAGTCAAAAACTGCCAGAAACACCGCCTATAGTGTGACCAGGGACTAAAAAGTTTAATTTCCTAGCACAAGGTATATTTGGTCTAAACAGTAGTTTATAGTAAGAGGGATGTATTTTCTGTATACTGGGGCTATGCATAATAAGAGTCACAGTATCATTCAAAATATTTATGAAGATATGTAATATACAAATATGCCATTTTCGACATAAGAAGGGTATGTTTACAGAGATTTTGCTCTCAATTCAAATCCCAAATCTTTAGTTTAATAGGTTCTATATTTACTGGTGCCCCTTTTAACATATGGCAGCCACTTAAAGTCTTTAAATTTTAGACATAGGATAATTAAAGTTAAACACCCCTCATTAGACATATACGAAAAATATATCACTCATGAAGAATAAGAAGAGTTTTTGCCATAAAAAAAACACATTTTATTGATTTTATATACATATAGTCTTACCATCACAGTCGTCAGGTTTAGGACAAAAAGAGTTGCAGATGAAATCCAGGTTTTCTGCCATATCATCACCAAGAGCTGAAATGTCCAGACCTCCTAGATCCATTCCGTCCTGCTTCTTATCTATAACAGGTGACCCATCCCTCTGGTCTGCATCACTTGCACTGAATGCAAGTGTGACTGAACACAGCAATAGCAATCCTAACACCTTACTATCAACCATTGTGTTTTTAGTCAAGATCCTGGTCTCCTCCTGCTTGAAATGTAGTGGTACACATAGTAGTGAAGCCAGGGTTTATATACACACATGATCACAGATTATGTTGATGTTTCCATTTTAACAACCACTGATAACAGCTCATTCTATCGCTTCCACAGATGTTTTTTATAAATGTATCTGTATGCCAACTCTTTTACAGTCAATGAACAAAAATACCTGAGGATTAAATTGATTGATTGATTCATTTATTCATTCATTGGTTCATTCATTCATTCATTCATTGGGGTTTAACATCTCTTTCAACAAATTATATAAGGCATATCTCATTAACTTATGCACCTGCAAGCAACCACATATTTTTCAACTTTTGGTCTGGTCAGGAATTAAACCTTAGAGGTTGGTGGTAGTCTTCATTTCAAAATATGTATTTGTGAAAAATGGAACAGAAAGTTACTTTTTGTCCCCGTTTTAACTGTACAGTCATATCTTCTAACCCATTAGAGCTCTATAGGGTCATGTTAAGATCCAGTCTTTTTCTGCTGACAAGATCAATGTTATGTTATAATTATGCTATTGTTGATCCCATTTTTCCTTCGAGTAGCAACAAAAAGAATAAAAAAGAATACATTAAATAAAGCCATATACAAATTTCAGTACAAAGATGAGGTGAACAAAAGTAGCTGGGAAAAAGTAAGGTTTTATGTCATATTCAAATATAATTCATCGAGGTCCAAATTCTTGATCATTATGATAATTCTGTCATCAAAATTACTCTTACTGGAGATATTTGTCTGAGAAAACCATTATCTTTTCTGAGAAGAACTTTTAGAAATAGAAGAAATTTTAAGAATAAAAATTCTTAAAATTCTTGAAAATATAAAGCATTAATATCTGAAGTGTTGACAAGAATGACAATATTATTTATAAAAAAATAACTCTATAAAAATACTTTTTCACGACAATTTACAAAAATTCTTATTTTTAGAATTTTTTTCTGAGAAATTGTTAGAAATGTGTATATTTTCAGAAAATGTTTAGAATAAGAAAATTCTGTGAATACAAAAACTTTTAAAATAAGAGTATTCTAAGAAAAAGATATGTTTTAGATAAAGCATAATCTGAGAATAACAAAAACTTGAAGAATAAGAGTATTCTAAGAAAATATTTTTTAATTTTTTTACAGTGATAGAATTCTTAAGAAGGTTATTATATATCAGCCTGGATATGTAGCAACACTAGGTTCAGAGATTGCTGTTAAGGAAACATAGATTTAATCTGTGTGGGCTGCATATTGTCTAGAAATAAGTACTTAGTTGAGTCATATATTATTCTGGCAGTTGTTGTAAAGTTATTACTGAACTGATGTGGGACTCGTCTGAACCTGTATATATTTTGTAATTCAAATATGTAATTATGTAATAACAAAGAAAAGTTCAATGATACAGGAAATTATGGAAGGGTATTAGTGCAAAGAACAATTAAATGCCTTTTTTATTTTATTTATTTATTTACTTATTTATTTATTTATTTATTTTTTTTGGGGGGGCATTATCATTTTATTCTATTTTAAAAGAGATAAATCTTTTTTAAAACTTGACAATCTGAATTAACAAGAAACTGATTCTTCTACAGAAATTTATTAGCTTATCATTTTTATGGCAAACATCGAACATGAAATCTTATTCATAACTGTCTTTTGTTAAGTTGTGGTTTCTGTGGCTAATGTGGGTGTTCCACCACACGACTAAGGCTCCCGATTAAGGGTTTTTGAGGGTCGGTTTGAAATATTTGCTTAGTCCCAGACCTTCTGTAAGGGTCGGTTGTGGTCGGTTGGGGCCGTGTGAGAAATCAAACATGTTTGATATTTCACACGACCCCAACCGATTATTTTTTCCCGCCATAAACAAAATGTCCAGTCCCAGGCGTCCTCAGGCCTCCTCAGATCAAATTTACACAGTCCTATGTGGTCCCAGGCCGCCTGCGACCCTTAGTCGCCGACCTTAGTCCCAGACCCTCTATTCTTAGTCCCAGGCCTCCTGCGACCCTTAGTCCCATTGCAAAACAAAAATCGGCTATCTCGGTCTGGGGACGCCTGGGGACGCCTCAGGACACCTTGTGGGGTCGGGACTTAATCCTGGGTTAGTCGGCTCTTAGTCCCAGGAGGCCTGAGGCGTCCTGGGACCCAGTCGGTTTGTCTACGACAGGATCGTGGTTCAAACCGACCACAAAAATGGCTTAGTCGGTTCTTAGTCCCAGACCAGTTAGGGACTGTCTGGGGCCTCCTGGGGCATCCTGAGGCCGATCTGTAGTTAATCCCAGACCTTCATACTGATTCTGTCTTCCACCCCATTGGTCAATTTTTTTTCCATTTTTTCCAAGACTACCCACGATTAAGGGTCGCCGACAGGATCGGGGCTTAATCCTTTGGTGGAACAAGGGCATTAGTGGTTGGAGTGCTGGACTATAAAACAGAAGGTCTGGGTTGCAATCCTTCATGATTCAATGGACATTAAACATTTGGACAGGGTATGTTACACATATGTGCTCCTCTTTACCTGGGAGTTTAAAATGGTGCTGATATAAGTTGGGAAGTTAAAGCTGCATTCTGTTTATGGGAATAGTTATACTCTGAGTCTCACTTTATCTCAAAGAAACTAATAAAATGCACTGGCCATTTGGGTCACTAGGCCCAAAAATGATTTAACCTTTACATTTCATTGAGTTGTAAATTATTTGCTTTATAATTGTTTGCAAGTGACAAGATAATGTTTCTGATTTTTTGTCATCCATTTTACAATGCCCTACCTAACTTTAACATTATAGTAAAACGTTGAATTTGGGATATGCTATTTGGGATATACATATGCTTTTATTAAGTTTTGGGAATTTTATTTTTCATCAACCATAGCTTCCTCAATAATAAAATAGTTTTGAAAATATTCACATTAAAATAACAATGCAGAGTTTTAAGCGTTGCCCTTTAAAAAAAATTAAAACTACACAGATAAAACTCGACTTTACCATTTCTTTGAAAATTCATTTGTGCGACCTATTTTAAAGACTCCAAAAAAGAAACATAAAAAAATAAAATTAGCATCATGCAAGATTATATTCAAATTTACATTCAACATATCTCATTACTAGACTAAATATTGATTACTTATCTAATTGTAACAATATTTGGATAGATCTTTTTGTTTAAAACATACCCTGTTGTTTTCAAGTTTATATTTTTAAATTTAGGCAGCTCGCCAAGCTTTTGATAATATCACACACCTAGAGTAAAAACTATTACTTATTTTGTCTAAAAGGTGCCTCAGTTGTAAAATTTCATGTACTGTGGAGCATTTTATGATTCTTTATCATGAAAACAACGTGATTTCCAAATGTACCATTCAACCAATCACAAATAATGGGGCTTTTTAAACAATTAATTTAATATTGAGCATTAAGCGGATTGAGCTGCAGCAAATATTTCATGAAACTTTCTGATCGTTTTTTAATCTTTGATTGATTTCGTTTTAAAGTTGCTTTCAACACATTGTATGGGTGATATTTTAGCAGTTAGGTAACGGGATGGAGGATATTAGTGCATACTAGTTTGTCAGCATTCTGCACTGAAAACCATATGACATTGGAAAGCAACTACCAACAATTCCACTTCAGGTTGGGGCTGGAATTTGAACTGAGCGGTTAAATTTATTTATTTATTTGGGGCTTTAGGTCGCTTTCAACACTTTACAGGTCACATCACGACGGGTAGTTGAAAGGGCAGATGAAACCAGTACATACAGTTCGTTAAGGTTCTGTACTGTAAACTGCTGACCAACGGCAAGCAACTACCAGCTCTCCCACTTGCGGCCATGCCGGTAATTGAACCCCGGCCTCAGAGATGGGAGGCGAAAGTGTTACCACTCTGCCACCATGGCCCCCCTGAGCGGTTAAAATGAAGGCATATATTTTCATTAAGCATGTAAGTAAGTTTATATATCTGAACGAGCTTATCCTCTACATAATATTTGAACTAATGAATACTGTTTAATACAAGTTTGCTAGTTTTCAGAAAACAACACTAAATATCCATTGTGATTTTATATTTACCTCCATCAAGAATCTTTTGTTTTTGAGTACATGTATTCGCCCGTTCATCTGTCTGTTTTATTTATCTATTTATTTTTTGTATGTGTTAGTGACAACTTCAAAAGTAATGAACAGATCATTATGAATTTTGTTTATGTTTTTATATGGATAGGGCCTGTCCAAAGTAAGAAGTGGTGAAATTTTGGGTAATATCTGGATTATATTGTAGATACAAAAAATCCCAAATTTTCAAAGACACCACCTTCAATGTATTTTTGATGACTTTGCCTTCTGGTTGATATTACTCCAAATGTAATGACCAGATCTTCACAATTTTTATACCTGGACAGAGCCTGGCTAAAAATACATTTATTACATTTGGAGAAGGATCCAGATCATCTTCCGGACACAAAAAAAAATCACCAAAATTTAGCAAAACCCTGTGGAACCTATCTGTGCTGTCTGAGTGTATAATGTGTTAACCTAAAGTATTACAAGGTGCTACAGAGTACACAAGTACGATTTGCAAATGCCATTTTCATTTTTACCAGGCGATAGTGTTCATACGTTGTCAATATTTAGTTAGGTTGGGTTGAGTTTTGATTTGCTTTACTTTGGTTTGGTTATGTAAGTTAGGATTAGGTAGGTAGCTGGGTATGCAGGCTGGCTGCCCATCTAACTGGCTAGTTGGTTGGTTGCATACATAAAAACATAATAAATCACAAAAATCAAGCCTACATATCCTAAATATCATACACATAATCTCCATAGACTGCTTCAAATGTAAACAAAGTCATCAATTGAGATAGACCTGATTTTTTTTTCAAACCCAATAACTGTTTGAACAAGCAGCTGATATTTTTGCACGATCAAATATGGGCCTTATGTGGGGTTCACACTTCTCCAGTCTGTTATTCTGACCTGATTTAACATGGCAGACGAGAAGCTAAAAAAATATCACTGTTGTGTGTATATTTTATAAATTCCTTTCACAATGCAAAGTAAGATTTTGTTGTTCTAGAATGTATCATTAATGCCCAGGTCCCACAGTGGCCAATTTTAAAGGTGAATATCGATGAATAGCAAATTTGTCAGTATTCTTGGTGGATTCCTGATTATTCTTCATTTGACTTCAGTTTCTTCATAGATAACCACTTCATGGCGACAAGAAGCTGATGTTCAAAACTGTCACCGATATTCGCCAATTTTTAGCGATCTTTAAGTTCACCATGAGGATTCGTAACTGTTGGTAGCAGATTCTTCTACGTTGTAGCTCTGTGGTAGGACATTCGCCAGCAAATCGTAAAAACCTTCTTGTTCTCAGTAAACTCGCCAGTTATTCTTCCTTGTTCTCAACTGGTTTTTCCTTTGTTGTAGATGACCCTTCAAAGATCGTATTCATTCTCCCCTAGCTGTAGCTAATAGGTGGGTAATTGTAGTCAAATTACCAGATATCTTCACCAGTTCATATGGTATTCTCAGTATATTCTTGCTTTGTCGAGGGTTAATCTTAGGACAGTCGGAAAAGAATCAAAGAAGGGTCATAGAAGGATGAAGTAGGAAGATCTTTTATCACATGACCAAGCTTTCCCGCCTTTTTTCAGCGAATTCTGGCAACCAATCAAACACTGTAGAAGATAATTCCACCGTAAGCTTAGACCACAAAAACCTGCTTCCAATCTGAGTGAATGTGAATGGGGTATTATAAGAGGCTAATTTCAGTTATTTAAATTTCCTGCTGAATGAAATCATTGCTCTTGATTTGCACCACTATCCTACCGGCAGCTCAACAAAATAACAGGATATAACAACTTGTATCCAAGTGATTTGCCAATATACTGATGAGGCATAATTGTGTGTACAAGGAAACAAGTTCATAGAATAAGCAATTTAAAATATCCTACACATTTTGAAATTCGCCTGGAATTGTCCTTAAATTCTAATAAGTAAGAAATAATCAAAATTTGTAGCAATTGTGCATCAAGAGAGACCAGAGTCCTAATGCACCCGTAAAAGTCACAAATATGTAAACAATGGCACACACGTTAATAAAATAGAATTGGACTATAGTCACAGGTGAAAATTTCACATACTGTGGAAAAAATTCACATTTTACTGTACTCAGCCAGAAATTGAATAAATTGAGCTTTATAAGTTTTAGTAGCCTTCTTCTGATGTGAATAATAACAGTAAGTTTTGATGGAATTGTGTTTTATGTAGTATTCAACACATGGTATACACGTCATAGGTCGATTCATACAGGCTAGGTGGAGGAATGCTATGTTTACAAGTTGACCAAGACGTTGCACTAATATTTACTGGGACGCAGCTGTCATCAAGTTTATAATAATAATAATAATTTGGAATATGTGTCAACTTCTCTTAGGACCCTTTCAGCAAACAAATACACTTTGAGTCACATGACCTATGAAAGGTAAATGAATTTGTGGCACGTTACTTTCTGAACAGGGCTTCTCATTGTACAACTATTGAATATACTGGTGGAACATCCTTGTCATTAAGGCATTATGACTAATCTTTTGGGTTACTAAAACTTATTATTTTCATCTGCACATATGGTGCAGAGTAATCTTTTCCCTCAAGAATATTAGCCGTGGGAGTCTCTCTATTATTTTCAAGTTATATTTGTTGGAAGCCGGTTGCGAGGGCTATCTATTTGGTTGTTTACCTTAGCTTTTTCTAAGGACAAATCACGAGATTCATCGGTTTTGTCATCTTTTTTTTTCAATAGGACCAGTCATAAGAGCTTACAATCAGCTAGGTCGGACTATAGAGATCATATAGCGGTGAATTAACATTGCTAGATTTTGCACAGGACTTTTACATGGGGAACTTAAATTAAAACTAGAAAAGGTTTTTGAAGACAAAAATAAAGCATCCCAAAAGGCTTAAAAAGTCAAAAGTGTTAAAGTTTAAAGGAACGGAAAAGGAAATAGTTAAAAATTTCCTCATACAGAATTAATTGTCACAGAAGTACATTGGTGAAGTTATTTTTAAATGTTAAACAGTGTGGAACAACTATTGCAAAATGATGTGTTTCTGATGTAATTTTTTCCCGAGATATTTAACATGAGCGGGAATAACATCCTTGCTGAAGGGTCATGTCCCTTTGCAAATAAGGGAAAACATACATAAAAAGTTTTCATTTGCCATTATGTACTATTACATATACATGGAATTTACATCAGCTATTGCCTAACATGTACGAGTGTTCTACTAATAGAAACTATATGTGTATATCTTTGATTTAGATTTAATTTTTGTTTTATGTCACATTCAACAGCCAGGGTCATATTGTGATGGGCAGTTTAAGGGTGTTGGAAGCAGTGCATACTAGTTGGTCAAGATTCTGCACTGTAAACCATCAGGCATCTCCAAGTAACTACCAACTTTCCAACATGAAGTGCCCAAGCTGAGATTTGAACCGGTGAAGTCAGAGGTTGAAGGCAAGCACTCTAACTGCTATATCACCAATCCCCTTATGTACACGTTTGAAAAAGATATGGTAAAATTTGAGCTTAAACCAAGGCTAGGGAAAATATCATATCCATTTGTAAAATATACCATTTATACATAAAGAGACAGTGAGAAGAAACATTGCATAAAGCAGTAATAAATGATAACCCAAAACACAAGATCTGTGATTTTATTACCCCAGTTGGACCGACAAGGGAGGGTCTGGGCTAAATATAACAAGCATTCTAAACTCCATAGATATGATTTCCTATCACCTCCCAATACACCCAAAAGCTCTAAAAGCAGTATAATAAAGGAGAAAAAAGTTTTTAAAAAATTGCAATTTTATTACCCCAGTTTGACCCATAACGGGAGGCCAGGGAGTAAAGCTGACTGGCATATGGTTTCCTAATACCTCCCAATACATTCAAAACCTCTACATGCAATAATGAAAGAGATATATGGCAAAACCTAAAAAGCTGTGATTTTATGACCCTAGTTTTACCTACAAGGGAGGGCCAGGGAGTAAATCTGAGTGGATTTTTATACTCTCTGTGTATGGTTTCCTAGTAGACGAAAGAATCAATTATGATCCTATTTTTTGATGCTTTTTGAACTTTAAACCTCTATATCTTGACTTTTGCTCAACATATTTTAACGTATAATGGCTCATTAGATAGGTATGTCTCTTAGCTATTATGTGCTAAAGTTTTATTCAAATCATTATGTTGAAACAGGGGCGGATCCAGCTTTTATGTAAGGTGGGGGTTTACATCGAGTAAGGTGGGATTTCACATTGAGTAAGGTGGGGGTTCACATCAGACATATTATAACTAAGGGGGTCGGGGGGCATGCCCCCCTGGAAAAAAAAAATTTTTGGTAAAAATAGAGTGCATTTCCTGTAAATTTAACACCACTGTCAAGAAATAATTTTGTACTTTGGGTTGAACCCCTTTACATTTTTTTTCAGGGGAGGGGTCGAACCCCCCTCCCCCCCCCCCCCTCCCCCCCCCCCCCCCCCCCCCCCCCCTGGATCCTCTAGTGTGAAAATATATGAAAATCATAATTTTATCATTAGAAGTAGTGTACTACCTGTGAATCAATTAATGAGCCTAATTTGCACTATGTAAACCTTGGCTATGCCGTGTGAGTTTTTAATGGTAAAATTAAGTGGGGTTTGATTCCTCAATGTTTGAACACTTGTTCAAGTGCCTTTGTAAAGAAAACAATGTATACAATCACATTTAATTGATCAATATTAAAAATATATAGCATTTGATACAAGTAGTTAGTTTTAATCAAGTAGTTACAGTCACAAACATAAGGATTACTTTCATACCAATGAAAATATTTAATAGCAATAAAGTTTTAAAAAGTTATTGAATTCAAATAAAATTATGTTGAACTTATATTAAGAAATGCATTTTCAAAACTTTTTGACTATTTTCGGCTAATTATTGTTCATTTTAGTTGACAGGATATTTAGTGTATTTTATTATTCCTACATTTCCATCTTATCTCTCCAGCAAAAGTACTTTTAAGATTTCAGTTGGTAACATACTGACATTTAAGACTTTTTTCAAGACTATATTTCTGAATGAACAAGAATATACCATAGCATGGATTAGAATGCACAATAAGTTTGGCATCTAATCACAGGCAGTCACCTCTGTGTAGGTTCGACTCCCACACATAGCAATGCTGAGGATCTGTCCTAATATGAACCTGGCTGTCGAATGGGATGTTATGCCCTTGTTCCACCAAAGGATTAAGCCCCGATCCTGTCGGCGACCCTTAATCGTGGGTAGTCTTGGAAAAAATGGGAAAAAAATTGACCAATGGGGTGGAAGACAGAATCGGTATGAAGGTCTGGGATTAACTACAGATCGGCCTCAGGACGCCCCAGGAGGCCCCAGACAGTCCCTAACTGGTCTGGGACTAAGAACAGACTAAGCCATTTTTCTGGTCGGTTTGAACCACGATCCTGTCGTAGACAAACCGACTGGGTCCCAGGACGCCTCAGGCCTCCTGGGACTAAGCCCCGACTAACCCAGGATTAAGTCCCGACCCCACAAGGTGTCCTGAGGCGTCCCCAGGCGTCCCCAGACCGAGATAGCCGATTTTTGTTTTGCAATGGGACTAAGGGTCGCAGGAGGCCTGGGACTAAGAATAGAGGGTCTGGGACTAAGGGTCGGCGACTAAGGGTCGCAGGCGGCCTGGGACCACATAGGACTGTGTAAATTTGGTCTGAGGAGGCCTGAGGACGCCTGGGACTGGACATTTTGTTTATGGCGGGAAAAAATAATCGGTTGGGGTCGGGAGAAATATCAAACATGTTTGATTTCTCACACGGCCTCAACCGACCACAACCGACCCTTACAGGAAGCCTGGGACTAAGCATATTTTTGAAACCGACCCTCAAAAACCCTTAATCGGGAGCCTTAGTCGTGTGGTGGAACACCCACATAAAACCCCTACTTTGAACTACCCTGTGGTGTAATTTTTAATTCCGATGTCCCTTTGTACTTTTAGAAAAACAATAAAACAGATTACTTCGTGACTTACAAATATGTAAACCCCACTTGCAGGCTTTCACTATTGTCTGATATGTCCAATACTATTCAGTACTGGACACTTTCTCTCAGTGACTATTTTGGGGGATTAATTTATTCCAGTAAAAATAGAAATTACAGAATGTTGGGATGGACTATCATATATCTTGGGACCAGGCATCAAATAGTATATATAGTGTGGTTTACAACAGCCAAACTCCTCAAGAGTGGCCAATACCAGAAAATATTGAAAATCTCGGCCCTATCGGGCCTCGCTCTCCAATATTTTCTCGTATTGGCCACTTTTTTAGAGTTTAACTGTATTAGTATCTTTGTTTTCGGTAGCAATACTTATTGGTATTTTTCCTTGAAATCTGTCAATCTTTCCAAATAGTTTAATGACATTTGTGTTATTTTGTGGTTATCTTTAATGAATTTACAATCAGAAAATAGTCATGTTTTGGAATAAAATGGACACTAATTTTGTCACTTTATTGTCAAGAAATTACATGACTTGCAGTTGATTTCGTAGATGATAATTAACATATAAACTTATAAAGAGTGACAATAAATAACATAAATATCCATAGTGTGACAGAATTCACCTCATTAAGCTTAACGCAGTGGTGAAAAAATTAGAAAAATTGGACAAGAAATAAGGATGTTATGGTGACTTAAACATAGATTAAATGTACTGCGATCACATATATTCCCCATTATTGCCCATTTAACACCATTTTGTTTGCTCTTGATGGCTTTAGAAATAAATTATTGGGTTACCGGCTATGCAGCCACACCGTATTTGTATTGTTAATATTAAAAGTAATTCTTGCTTTTATATTTTTGTTTGGAGAACAATAAATGTGTGCTTTATTTAGTGAATAATGTCTGGGTTACTGGGGTTAAACTTGGTGACTATGACAGGTGTGCTTGTCTTTGTTTTTTGTTTCACTGTCACTTTGTTTCACACATTCATCTTGTGTGAATTTGGCGGCTTTGAGCATGTGTTTTTTCAGAGCATGTAATGGGTAACCCCTATTAAGGTAATACTCAATGAGTTTTATCCCATTGGTGATAAAATCGCCATTTTGGTGCATATTCTCTTAATTCTGAGGAATTGCCCATAGGGACCCTTTGTGTGGCAGGGTTTGTGGTGTGCAGATGTGTAGTGTAGATACAAGTGTGTATCTGTTGGTTTTTCGTACAGCTTTGTGTACAAATAAATTTTGCATACTGACACTCTGTCTCAGGATTTAGTTCTAAGTAGTGATTCTGAATGTTCCATGGACAATGACCCACACATTAAGATTATGGCTGAACACATTGAAAAAAATGGTCTGCACTAAACCAACCAGATCAATTGAGGTAAACACTGATCAGTCCAGAATTCACACTGTGGATAAAGGAACCCAGACTGAACCACTGATAATCTTGACACCAGATGAGTTAGTGTCCTTCAGTGATGGTATCACTCCTTTACTAATAATATAAGGATTTTTGTGGATACTGTCAATAGCACAATAGTGATGTCAAGACCAAATCTATCCACATCCCCTGAACCAGAGACCCAGATAGGACTCTTGAAAATACAGCCTAGTGCCTTAAAAGGATTCAAACCAAACCATCAGTTCCCACTAAAAATAACCAACTTGAGGATATGTGTGCAAGAAAACCCACAAGACCAAGCCTGGTTATTCCGAAGTGTAAGAGGGATACCCTTATTGTGCCTGAATCACTCAAAAGCAACCCACAAGAGAAAACAAACACTGTGGATAAGTGTTAATGGACAGTAAAAAAACAACAGTTTATTTTTATTAACATTTAGTTTTACATAACAAATCCTTTTAATATTATTTAAAATTAAATAACATATTTCTTAACAAATAGAATATTGACTCTACCCAAGTAAGATCATCACAACTCAATGTGTAATAATTGTCTTCTGGAGAACATTATCTACAAAAGACAGTGTAATAACTCAACCACATTATTCATAATACACACACATTTTTAATAATATGTTAATATGTCATATTACGTTTTGTAATAAATAACTGTGCTCTTCTTATAACTTATTTCTGGGTTCATATATACTAGAAATTGACCTTATTCTTACCTGTAAATTACGGATTCATCCAAAACAGGTAACTATATACAATACAGTGACTATCACAACTGGGTTTAGAAATGGATGGAATACACAACCACACTATAACCAGTTATGACAGCCACATAAATCTGAAATTACTGCTCCTACTTAAAAACCCCACCCACAATCAAACTCCCAAACATAGAGCGACTGTAAGTATTTAATAACCCATTTAAACTACTAGGGGAACTAGTAGATGAACTGGGTCAGCAATTCTGATTAGATACCTGTAAAGAGTGTAAATAACACTAGGGTAACCCACTCCCTAATCAGAACCAACGGACTGACAACCCTAACTAGTAATATATCTTATAGCAATTGCACTTCTGAAAAAGTACTTCAGGGGGAGTGTTAGACTTATTCTCCAGCCTCTGATGAGGTAGCACACTTTGACTATCGAAATACAGTTGTGTATAACATTACAACAGTATAAGGCCCAACTCTCTATATATTTGGTATAAAGTGAACTTTATCTGTGACTACCATCACTTCTGCATCTGTTTTCTTTCAATTTTTGGAGATAATTATCTCAATTTTGTGAGATTCTAAGTCAATATTTTTAGACACTAAGGTAATTTTTTTAGATGTTATCTCAATTTTTGAGACATTAAGTCAATTTTTGGAGATAATTATCTCAATGTTTTTAGATACTAGGTCAATATTTTGAGACACCAAGGTAATATTTTAGATATTATCTCAATTTTTGTGATACTAATTCAATTTTTTTTATATATTATCTCAATTTTCTGAGATATTAAGTCAATGTTTTTAGATATTATCTCAATTTTTCGAGATATTATCTCATTGTTTGAGACAGTAAGTCGTTTTTATATAATTATCTCAATTTTTTGAGATATTAAGTCAATTTTTTGAGATATTAAGTCAATTTTTTAGATATTATCTCAATTTTTTTTTTAAATATGAAGTCAATTTTTTTAGTTAATTATCTCAATTTTTCAGATGTTATTATGTCTATTTTTTAGATATTATCTCATTTTTGAGATACTAAGTCAATTTTGGAGATAATTATCTCAATTTGTTTAGATATTAAGTCAATTTTTTTGAGATAGTTATCTCAATTTTTCAGATATTGGGGCAATTTTTTTAGATATTATATCAATTTCTTGAGATATTATCTCAATTTTTTGAGACATTAAGTCAATGTTTTGAGATACTATCTCAATTTTTCGAGATATTGTCTCAGTTTTTGAGATATTAAGTCTATTTTTTTTCAGATAATTATCTCATTTTTTTAGATAATTTTCTCAATTTTTTGAGATATTAAGTCAATGTTTGGAGATATTACCTAAATTTCTTGAGATACTAAGGTAATATTTTGAGATATTATGTCATTTTTAAGATAGTAAGTTAATTTTTTGACGTAATTATCTCAATTTTGCGATATAGTAAGTCAATTTTTCGACAAAAGTATAAGAGAATTAGTGGGGAAAAGGAGGTCAGTCGTGTACATGTGAGATTTGGAGAACTAGACCATTCATTACTTTACCCATTCATATTTGAACACTCAAAATTTACTGGACAATGTTATTTATTTATTTATTTTTGATTGACAGCTGAGCTGAAGCTTGACTTTTAATGATTGTAGCCCATATTGGTGAAGTTTTTGGAACTCAAAACCCCACCCACAGACACAAAGAGAGTGACCAATCAAAGGGGAGTCATTAATTGGAAAATTTTCAAGGTTTTCATTTACGATTTTTAAGCTTAAAGCAGCAGAAATTGAGTACTAACACATGCATCTGTTTGTATATTGAAATTAAAGAAAAGAAAAAATTAAATATTTATATCATTATTAAAGCTACATGCCAAAGAAAGTAAAAAAATATATATATATAGGTTTAACGAGACAGAAAATGGAGCTTTATTTACACTTTGACATGAAAATTTGAACTGAAAAGCACGGAAAACTAATTTTCAAAGGATAAGGGCAGTTTTCTGTTTGGCCCTTCGATACATGAAAAAAATAATAATAGAGAGGACCCTCATTATGTCTTTTCATTGATTGCATGCCACACGTCTTTGAAGTACATGTATTATTATAAAGGCAAATTCTCACAAGCATATGGCTGCCCCACTCATCTCCCCTCACTGTCCTGTAATTATCTCCAAAAATTGAGATTATATCTAAAAAATTGAGATAATTATCTAAAAAAGTGACTTAGTTTCTCAAAAAGTTGAGATAATTATCTCAAAAAATTGACTTAATATTTCAAAAAATGATGTTATTATCTCAAAAAAATTGACTTAGTATCTCAAAAAAATTGAGTTCATGTCTCAAAAAATTTACTTAAGTATCTCAAAAATTTTGGACAATTATCTCAAGCAATTGACTTAGTATCTCAAAAAAAAATTGAGATAATATCTCAAAAGAATTGACTTAGTATCTCAAAAAATTGAGATGATTATCCTAGATATTTTTACTTGGCCCTAATGCCTTTCCATATAGGTTTGCTCTTTGTTCCATGTAAAAAGGTCTTTCAACAAAGTCTCAAAAATGGGACAAGGCTTTTCTTTAGAGGTCGCAAAAATTGTTTGACTTTCTTCTGTATGGATTTTCTCTGCAGTGTCTTTTTTCTGTTGTATGAGATAGACCAGTTGAAAGAATATTTGTTGATAACTATCAAGAGTGTAAATTTACTTGATTAATAAATAGTGTAGGGTATTTTCGAAAAAGGAAACATGAACTAATAGCGATTTCTGTAACTTGATCAATTTTGCACACCAGTGATATGTGTAGAATATCTTTGAACTTCAGGAGTAATTCATTGAGTCTCGGTGAAAAAAATTCTGGTAGAAAAGTTATAAATGATGTTTTCCCAAACCTCACAAGTGTGTGTATATATGATTTATGTACTTTTTCACAATTTTATACTTCCTAGACATTGGAGTTGCTTGTGAGTTTTGTGTATCTACAATAGACAAAATATTATCTATTTAAAATATAAAATTAATAATAATAATACTTCTCCCATTGTTCTCTTTGATGCCCACAAGCGGGGAGATGATATAATCCTCTGCATGGACATCAAAAGGAACAATCAGCTTTTAATGTCTAATACTGTTTGTTTAACAGTTTAGCTAGTAATCCCTATACATAACCATCCAATATTTTAATATGAGATTGATTACACAAATAAATGTCATACCATTTCAAATAAGGCATACAGTTTCTCTTGAAAAAGACCCCTCATTTTTCTGTTTAATAATCCTGAAGAAGTATATTTATCAACCTAGTCATATGCTCTCTGCAGGTCTATAAATAAGTTCTAATTACAGAAGTTTTAAATTGGGCCAATTTGCCCAGGGCTGACCTTTTTTAGGGGACCGATTTGCCCAGGGCCGAACTGGCAAATGGCCGAATTGTCCAGCTCCCATACATGCATGCTCCTTTGAGTTAATCATTTGTCTGGTACACATTTAGCCCCATTTTGGGGGAAGGGTGTACTAAGTCCTTCATCCCTCCAACAAAATGGGTTTATTTTAAAAGTTAATCAGTTGATGAGCTTGAATACCCGTTGTACACACTTCACTACCCTTGATGGTTACTTCAAGCTCCACCCACATACCCGTTAAATGATTTCATTGGTGATTCATACATAAGTCAGTGTAACGATGGGTGACAATAGGTGACAATGTAATTTTAAACACTAGTACATTCAAAACCTGTGAAAGCAATAATTAAGAAGATAAGAGCCAAAAACACAAAATCCGTGATTTTATCACCTCAGTTTGACCCATAATAGGGGGGGCAGGGGGTAAATCTGACCAGCTTTCTAAACTCCCTCTATAAGGTTTCTTATTACTTCCAAATGTATTCAAACCTTTAAAAGCAATTATAAAAAGATAAAAGCCAAAACAAAAACACACTGAAGCTTAAAATGTTGACAGTCTCTGAAACAAATGACAATATTATATAAAGTTGATTGTAAGTGATAAAGAATTTTAGCTTGTCATCTAAGTCACGTGATTACCTAAAGGTTAATTATCAGACTGCACCACAGATGTTCATTTGACCATCTAAGTACATTATAAAAAAGATCTCAAGGAAAAAACTTTATTTATCAGACATATACAATGATGACATTTGACATAAAAGTCCACAATATATTTAAACTGGCTGATGTCCTCTTAAATTTACCTCAGATACACTTTATGGCAAAAATTTGGGTATATGCTGGTACTATTTGGTCAAAAATTATTTGGTTAAAACTGGATTCATTTTTTGCTAAAATCATACACAATTAATTGTATTTTTATGTCAGTGTTATTATTCAAACAGGGACTTTAGTGATCGATACCTAATTTGTGTACAAGTAATTTATGATTCAGTTTAGACTTCTTTCCAGAATTCCCTTCAAATGATTTTTGGTGGGAAATGAGTTCAGTGGTTTATTAATTCATACATATTATTGTTGTACTGTTAACAATTACACATAAATTTGAGAAACAAAATACAATCTGTAGTGATGGCAGTCATTGTGTCTGGTATGAGCACACTGTAGTATCCTGCTCTTTGCTTTAAGCCTCCACTTTATTGGCTATATCATCACTGAAGCACCATGCATTCCAGGTACTCTGCCAAGTGCAGTTATATCTGATACCTGGTCCAATCTGAAATAAATACACAATGAACTTACACATGCTCCTAAAATGAAGCAATCACTGTGCAGTATACAATGGTTTGTTTAGGGGTTTTTTGCGTATCATCGACCCTGATTGGTTGCATATTAAATTTATTGTTTTTTTCCTGTTTGTACCAAGTTAAAATGTGTGTTTAATTACCATGACAAGAAGTCTGTCATAATAAAACCTTTATGCACATGTAAGATGGATAACCCTGGAACATGATTCAAGTGACAAGGTAAAAACACAATTGTTTACCTTTTTGATATATCAAGTTTCAATATATTCAGGGTTATTTACAATTATGGCTGTTTTTTGTGGCATAATTGGACTTGGAACTGGCAAAGTCTATGGAATGATGATTTTTTTAATTGGTTTATGGTGTTTCGCCTTAGAGTCTGCCTGGCAGAGATTTAACGCCAAAAAAGTACAGAATAGATTAGAATAGAATCAACTATGTCTGTATATTTCTATAAGACACCTCCAATTTCATTTAGGGTGATTGAGATGTAAATATGTATAACACAGAATGAGAAAGTGTGAACTTCCAATTCTCTGTAAATAAATATATAAAAACCATTTTTAATTCACAGCCCAAGACAATGGTTGCAACTTTGGAAATCTCTTTATCATGTCTATTTGACAACAAACTACAAAAAAATTAGTTTACATCAAACCTATCACCCTAACATATCTAGAAATATGCATTTATTTGATACAGAATTTTTACTTGACACGAAATAACACATACTCTGTTGCTGCAGCCATCACGGGAATACCAGATGGGATACATAGCATAGCCTTCATCAATCCATCCGCACGAGCACAGGTCCATACCTGAATGTGGGACAAAATTAATGGTTGTATGGTAAACAGCTTGATACAAATCAGGGTTTAACATCTGGAATAGAATAAATTACATTGCTGTAAAGTTGAGGATGTGTTTTACCTTATGTTGCATTACACAATTTCCCTCATTTTTCTTGACATGCTGCCAGTCCAAGTGTTTAGAAAAAAGGTGCTTTAACCATCAATTTAGCAATATTTCACCAAAAATGCAGCAGCTGCATCTCACCAATAACTATGTTAAATATTAATCAGTAATGTAGGAATTAATATACCATAATCACATCGTCCAGTAACCCTGACATTATTAATAGTACAGCTTGCATAACTGATTATTGGCTAGTGGTCTGCTGTTGGGAATAACATAAGTTTCCGTGAGACAGATTGAATACCTTTTTCCCAGGCTGCTAGCATCTGTTTGTAGGTAGCCAATTTGGCTCCCCTGTCACTACACGCCTGTCTCGCCTCTGCCAGAGTGAACTGGTAATGTCCATATTGAGACACCACAGAAAACACAGGGTATGCTGAAAAGAGACATTTTTTTCTGAAAATAAACTGTCATTGATTTAATGTCCATGCAAACCAGGAACCAGTCCACTTTAACAAAAAGGGGACTGGTACTGCCTACAGTGATCAATGATCTTGTCCATCTAAGCTGTAATGCACTGTGGTCGTAAATCAGGAATGCCAGTAAAGCCTCTCCCCATTGTACATGCACCTACCTCTTAGCCACAGATAAAAAGGGGGCTAATTTGCAAGTGACACTAAAGCTACATGTGTGAATATCGAGGTCGCAGAGACCCCGGAATGAAAATTGGCATGCAAATTATTCTCTGCATCCTTGCAGTATGGCTACAAATGCATCCATGTCTCAAGGGTAAGTTATGAGTGACTTTGGCATGTGCATTTTCCTCGATAGTGTTGTAGGTTCTCCCCATTTACGTACAGGGTTTGCACGTGCGGTATCATACACTCACATCTACCTTGCATGTATATAAACCCATTGTGCTGCCTGTAACTAGTCGCAGTCTTTTCTTGGATATTCAAATTGTGACACTCTTGTTGGGACAATTCACCTTATTTGCACGTGCAAATCCCTGCTACCCGACTACCAGACTATGCTTATATTTTTCAACAATATTCGTAGCACACTTACATGAATACACAGGTGCAATGGGAAGTAAGAGAAGCTTGAATTAATAAATTACTTACTACTAATTACTACTAATTACTCACTATTTTACAAACAGATTTAACTTAGACTTATTATGTATAACAGGATTTCACAGTGTATATTGACAGAGAATAATATTGAGTTTGACAATTTTTAAAAGAAGAAACTCGTTTTGTGAGGAACAATGAACAAACTTCAACCTTTAAATTGATATATACACTTGTTTTTGTTTAGGACAAATGTTCTTAAATTATCTCATAACATTAGGCTATAAAAGAGGGAACTAATGTCAAAATGTGCACCATAGGAGTTAGCCAGAAACATATTATGTTGCCCTTTTTATTACTGCTGCTAAGTGTAAGTACCAACACTAATCAACCAAAATGGCAACCGATGTTGGATCCTCAGAGAAAAGCAGTGTGGGAACCAGACTACTGTATAATATAACATACCTATTTGCCTCTCAACCACCTGATAATGTTATCTGAAGCATTATCTTATAAGTCTTGTAACTTAACTTTTTAGTAATGAAGGTCCAAAGTTTCAAACATGTTTGAAACCATTTACAAGTGATGACCCCCTGTCCTGGGTACTCGCCATGGAACTTTGTGGTCGTAAGGTGGTTACAACTAATTGTAAGGGTGCTAGACATTTAAGGTGTTAGAACTAACTTTTAGGAGCTAAAATCTATCGTGTACTGTAGTCAAGCTTATTATTATTTTGTTATAAAGGGTAACTAATCTTAAGGGTAATAGGATTAATCTTTAGGGTGTAACAATAAACTTTTGGCTGCTATGATCTTTTATGTATCCTCTGCTTTTAATATAGAGCAGAGTGATTTTGTCACAAGAGAAGATAGGTAGGAGTTCTGAGATGACTGTATATGAGTGGTTTGGGGTTACTATTACAAGTGATCTTTCTGAATCCCAGCAGGCAGGATTATGTCATAAGGAGGTTTTATGATCGATCTTTCCACTTGGCGCAATGTTGTTCATCAGTTTTCCTGCCCCATTTTGACAGGATTAGTCATGGTACCACCTTGAGTTTAAATCCAGCTATTACTTACAATGAGTCACAACTGTGGAACAGTGCTTTTAAATACCAAATGTCAGTGTGATTGCTAACCATCCATTGTGACAAACATAATTCTGAGAGTTTTGACACTTATGAGTACATATATTTGTTGGTATCCTGCCACTAAAAGCATACACACTGTGGTTAAATGTTAAAATTGAAAGCTGGTGTTCTATGTTCCCTTCAAAAAGCAAAATCCTATCAGGACAGGTCCTGAGTGGATCGCATATGTTGTATTTACTGGGTTACAGATGCTAAACTTGTTCACCACAAGGCCACTGTGCACTTCACACTATGATTTATATTTGGGTGATGGATTATAGTTACTAGTCTAATACTGCATTATTATTCATTACGGAAAAGAGATATTTGAATTTATAAGGACTCCATTTCAATATATTTCCATTGAATTCTGAAAAGCCCCTGGTGAAGGTCTGTGCTTCGCAAGTGCTTTCTAGTTACAAAAGTTTCCACTCACCCGGTCTGTATTCTTTGGGTATGACTTCACTTCCAGTTTGTTTACTCTCCACTTCAGTCTTCAGAGCTTCTATTGCAGCGGTCTGGGTAATGACCAACTCTTTCAGTTTTTCTATCTCTTCGAGTAAGTCTTCATTCTTAACAGCAGGTTCTGTATAGAAACACATTATTATATTCAATCGGAAAATAAGCATCAAAGATAGAATGTCTCAGCCAAGTTGTATGTTTGCCATGACATTACTGTATCTATAAAGTGTGTTTACTTTATATGTTCAGTGTGAAGCTATGGGTATTGTCCACCTCTCCCCACTTCCAATCTTTTCTACAACAAAACCATTGTAAGAGGTTTATGCCTCTGTTTTCCTGCTGTCAATAACCGCCAGAAATACCGCCTGTGGTGTAATCAGGGAAGGACATTTTACAATCTACCATAAGCCATATTTGATCTAAATAGTGGAACATAGAAGTACGTTTAAACTATGTAGCACTTGAATGGTATAATACTAGGATGTTTAGGTTTGCATAACACAAAAGGATAAGCATTTCTAAATGCCCTTTATGCTCCATTCACACACTACAGGTGGTATACCACACAGTTAGATTTTACTCAACAGCAGAACTCCCTCCCAGGAAACCTCATATCTTCCTTGAGACTTGGTGTATCCAAAAGGTATGGCATACACTGCCACTGGTTGGACATGGTGTGTATTCGTAAATAACAATAGCATGGCAGTAGGATGAGAGTAGTATAAATGTGTGTCACCGAGAGGCAACCTCCATTTACCTCCACCGTATGTTGCCGTCGCACTAACGTGTTCACACAGCCTAGTCACAACCTTATATAAACCATGGACCACACCTAAAGTTACCATATGAAAAAAATTATCTGGGCATAATCACGGTTCTAATTTCAGAGGCAACAATTTTAATCATTTTAAAATTTCCAAAGGACTCACAAGGAAATGGACGGTTCGCCACTGTGTCCCAAGTTCACACGCAGACATCAGACAGTAGTTGAAGGACAGGCTCATACTGTCTGTAGTGTGAATGACTTATTTACCTCTTCATTTTGAGGCTCAAACTCCAATTTATAATGTAAACTCATATGTACAATATGTTCAATGCATGGCAAATGGCTTAAAACATTCTACATACACCCTCTTTTATATTTGCCAAAAATTCCACATTTTATTGATCTTATGTATTCAGTCTTACAGTCTTACCATCACAGTCGTCAGGTTTAGGACAAAACGTGTTGCAGATGAAATCCAGGTTTTCTGCCATATCATCTCCAAGAGCTGACATATCCAGACCTGCTAGATCCATTCCATCCTGCTTCTTATCTATAACAGGTGACCCATCCCTCTGGCCTACATCACTTGCACCGAATGCAAGTGTGAATGAACACAGCAATAGCAATCCTAACACCTTACTATCAACCATTGTGTTTTGAGGTCAAAATCGTAGTCCCCTCCTGATTGAAATGTAGTGTTACACAGAATAGTGAAGCCAGGGTTTATATAGACATAAACACAGATTATGTTGGTGTTTCCACACTATCAACTATTGATGCCTGATTGATGATTCCATTGCTTTCATTGATTTGTTTTGTAATTGTATATGTATGCCCACTCTCTTACATTTCATTAACACAATTACCTGCTGATTAAATTGATTGATTAATTTTTTGGAAGCTAATTTACAAAAATTCTTATTTTTAGAATTTTTTCTGAGAAATTATTTCAGAAAATGTCTATAAAAATATTCTAAGAATAAGATTTTTAAGAATAAAAATGTTTTAAGAATTAAAAAATTCCTAGAATAAGAATATTCTAGAATAAGAATTTTTTAGAATAAGAATATTTTTAAAATAAGAAAATGATAAGAATATGAACGATTTTAGAATAAGAGTATTCTAAGAATACTAAGAATAAGAACTTTTTAGAATGGGTATTTTGGATTAAAAAAATAAGAATTTTTAGAAAAAGAATATTCTGAGAATAAGAAGAGTATTCTAAGAGTAAGAAATATTTTACATAAAAAGTAATCTGAGAATAAGAAAACTTTTAGAATAATAGTACCCGAAGATAAAGATTTTTTTATAATTTTTTATTATAAGAGTATTCTTAGAATAAGAATGTTATTGTGTGTCAGCCTGAAAAGAAACACTAGGTTCGGAGATCATTGTTGAGGAAGCATAGATTTAATCTGTGTGGGCTGCATATAGTCTATATATATGTACTTAGTTGTTATATATTTTTGTATTAGTCATTGTAAAGTTATTACTGAGTTGATGACGGACTCATCTAGACCTGTATATATTTTGTAATTCAAGTATGTAATTACATAATGACAAAGAAAAGTTCCATGATACAGGAAATTACTGAAGGGTATTAGTGCAAAAAAACTATTAAATGTCTCTTTTTTGGAGGTCATTATCATTTTGTTCTATTTTAAAACAACTAAATCTTTTTAAAAACTTGACAATCTAAAATAACAAACAACTGATTCTTCTAAAGAAATTTATTAATTTATCATTTTCATGGCAAACATTGAACATGAAATCTCATGAATCATCGTCTTTTGTTGAGTTGTGGTTTCTGTGGCTTGGTGGTTGGAGTGCTGGATTTTAAAAGCGGAAGGTCTGGGGCTCGATCCTTGGCAATTTGATGGATTTTGAACCCTTGGACAAGGTATGTTATACATGTGTGCCCCTCTTCCCCTGGGAGTATAAATGCATACTGACATTTGTTGGGGAGGTAAACCAGCGAAAGACTGGCATCCTGTTTAGGGGGGAACAGATACTCATTTCATCTCAAACAAACCAGAAATAAGCACTGGCCATATCCGTCACTAGAATGAGTTTACCTTATCTTTTATTGAGTTATAAAATACAATTAATTGTATTTTCTTTGATAAAAAAATCATGTTTTACTTGGTCTAGTACTCTTCTGTGCAAACCTTAACATGAGAAGATTTATTACCATTGTCCAGATGAAACTGGTTTCCGATTTTTTTTTTTATCCATGGTTCAATACCCTACCTGATCACTTTAATATTTTAGTATTTATTTATTTGGGGTTTTACATTGCTTTCAACACTGTACAGGTCATATCAAGAATGGTAGTTGGAAGGGCAGAGGAAACCAGCACATACAGTTCATCAAGGTTCTTACTACTAGCTTTCCTACTTGAGGTAGAGCCATGAACCGAACCCCGGCCTCAGAGGTGGGAGGCAAGAGTGTTACTGTTGGAGCCCAACTTAGGAGTCAGCCCATCTTAAGATGGGCTATAGCCCAACTTAGGATCCTAAGTTGGGTAGCCTATCTTAAGAACATAGAACATATCAGCCCAACTTAGGATAAGTAACTCAGGAATGATTTTAAAGCTAAAATTCAATATTAACCAGCTAGTTTCATATTAATTTATGTCACACTCCATTGGTGGTTTTAATCATGAAATTGAATATAACCGTGCTAGTTTATTTCAATACTTATATTTCAATTATACAGTATATGTATATGAAATATTATTAAACATTTGTTGTGCTTATCCCATCTAAAGATTTGGTAACAGGTATTAGCCCAACTTATAATTTGCACACATAGTTTTTATTTTTGAAATTAAAGTATTATTTACTTATTTTTCTAATAAAATGTAACTTCTTTTCTTTACCTCATTATGCATTGATAGGATTAATCTTAATTCCCTTATTCTGTCTCAATTAATTTGACAATGGGAGGGTCATTAGGTCATAAGGTGTCAATTTCTATTGTTCAACCATTGCTTTCAACTTGATTTGTTTCACTTGTGGGAAGTGATTAGGCAACTGGATTAGATTGTGATATATCTATTGTTTCAACATTTCTTTTAAGTTGATTTGTTTGACTATGTGTGTGACTTAATAACTGGATTAGTCTTAGATTTACCTTTTGTTCTAGCACTCTTTTGAACTTGATTTCTTTCACCTCTGGTTGAATGACTAGCTAACAGGATTAATTAGGCATAGTTGAAAGACTATACAAACTGATTACTTTAATCACAATTTTCAAATGTTTAATGTTAAGTTCTTAAATGGACATTTAGCCATACAAGTTAATAGAAAACACCAATTTTTTTATGCAATGTGTACTTTATCAATTTTTATCAATTTTATGCATCAGTGTGTTTGACTAAATTCATCAAATTAACTTGTTTGAATTTAATTACATTTTCCAATTAATTAGTGGTACTGAACTCCAAAGATAAAGTGCTTTATAAATCCAGTTTAAATACTGTCTAATAATATAGAAAAGCAATTTTATAATTCTTCTTTAAACTTAAAATATACAATCAGGCTCACCCATAAAATCACCCACTATATTTGGCTTGCCCCCTCATAGGTTTGATAGAATTAAGCCTCATTATATTTAGAGATTTCTTTGATGTTGATATGTTTCCCTTTATGATTTGGGGTATTCCCTATTGTGTACTTCACCCACCCCAAGTGAAACAAATCAACATCAATAGAATGTTGAAACAATAGGCACAAATCCAATTAAGAAATCATTCCGATGAAAGACATAGACACAGACATCAAAGGAATATTTTAATGCTTATGAGGCTCAGAAAACACATTTCATTTTAATTTCTGCAATTAAACACTTTTTGTTCAGGTTAGATAAGTTAAACATATTTATATAAAATAAAAAAAATGAGTACAAAGTATTTCTGTACAAGGGTCAGTTAAGTATATCAATGTCATCTTTTTCATGAAAATAATTTCCTTGTAAATGGTTTATATTACTGTATATTTGACATAAAAATCACTCTTGAATTTTATTATCTTAAGTTGGGCTGATATGTTCTAGCCCATCTTAAGATAGGCTACCCAACTTAGGATCCTAAGTTGGGCTATAGCCCATCTTAAGATGGGCTGACTCCTAAGTTGGGCTCCAACATTACCACTCCGCCACCATGCCCCCCATTAATATTTAATAAAACATTGAATTTAGGGGATGCTATTTGTGATGTACATATGCTTTGATTATGCTTTTGGGAATTTTTATCCTTTATCTTAATAATCCTTGTTTCCTCAATAATGAAAAGCTAGAAAAATCTTAATATCAAAATAACGTCACAGAGTTTTAAGCCTTGTGATTTAAAACTAAATTTTCATGGAAATAAAAGTGACACTAAAACTACACAAATAGAATTTGCCACTTTATCACTTATTAGAAATGATTTTTGTTAACTAGCGCACTGAATTCCCCTTAGTGGGGAAGATATTGCGCCTGCAGAGCAGTAGATTAGATTAGATTATTTCATCACTGTTCCATTAATGAAAAATTGGAAATAAATGATTGTTTTTGCTCTACTCTTAAAAGGTGCCCCCGATTGCAAATTTCATGTACTGTGACAAATTTAATGATACATGTACTTTCTTTATTATAAAAACAATCTGATTTCCAAATTAACCATTCAACCAGTCAGAAATAATGATGCTTTTTAAAGAAATTCATTTAAGAGTAAGATTTACATAGATTGAACTGCACCAAATATTTCATTAAACTTTCTGATACTTTTTATTCTTTGATTTGGTTTTAAAGTTGCTTTCAACACATTGTATGGGTGATATCATAGCAGTTAGGCAAGGGGATGGAGGATATCAGTGCATACTAGCTGGTCAGCATTCTGCACTGAAAACCATCTGGCTTTGGAAAACAACTACTAATAATTCCATTTCAGGTTGGGGTTGGGATTTGAACTGTCATTTAAAAAAAAATTAATATTTCCATTAAGCGTATGAGTAATAATTGCAAATAGCCTGATTGTCTACTTTTCTACAGGAGACTTGATCTAATTTAATAATGTTTGTGTTTGTAAAGCACAGCACTTTTTTTAGTATACATTTAATAGGGCTATTAAATTCCATTGTGAATTTATGCTAACCAATACCAAGGATGTTGTTGTTTTGGGTGTTTGTATTCCTTTGTCTGTCTGTTTGTGTTAATGATAACTCCAAAAGTAATGAACAGATGAACTTTTTTCTGTTTTCATGTGGGTAGGGCCTAGCCAAGGCAAGAAGTGGTGAAATTATGGGAAAGATCTGATTCATATTTTGGACAGAAAAATCCCAACTTTTCAAATGTCCAGTTTTTAATGCATTTTCGATGACTTTGGTATTCTGATTGATATGACTCCAAATCTAATGGATCTCTATGATTTTATATTTAGGCAAGGTCTGGTCAAGTATAATGTTATTACATTTTGGGAAAGATCCAGATCATCTTCTGGATACAAAATTTTTAGAAATGTCCTCTGACAGAGGCCTGTGATCTATGAGTGCATAATGTTTATGTCAAAGTATTGCAGGACATTTCCAAATATACAAATACAAATTACGAATGCGATTGTATTCATACTTGGTCAATATTTTGGTTAGTTTAGTTTAGTTTAGGTTGGGTTGGGTTGGTTTGGTTTGCTTTAGTCAGTCAGTCACTTAGTTAGAAACCTAATAAATCACAGAAATCAAGGCAGCACATCCCAAATCTCATAGATGATCACCATAGACTGCTTCAAATGTAAACAAAGTCAATGATTAAGATAGACTTAAAGTCTGATTTTTCAAACCCATAAAACTATTAGTAGCTGATATTTTCCCATCAAATACGGGCCTTATTTGAGGTTCACACTTCTCCAGTCTATTATCTCTAATGTAGTTCTGACCCAGTTTAACGTGGCAGTTGAGAAGCTCAGAATCACTATTGCGTGCATATTTTATAAAACAAAAATTCACAATGAAAATGGAGATGTTTATTGTCGTATGATGCATCACTAACACACAAGTTGTAGTGGCAGCAGATCCGGAAGGTACCCAAGTCAAAGTTAAGGTTTTACCTCCCATTTGACAGCCAAAGTCATATTGGGACAAGCCTCCAATATGATCACTTGTAGGGGTCGAACCCACACAGAAATAACAGCCTGTGATTAGATACCAAACTTATTAACTACTGGATCACTGAGGACCACCCTAGAGTACCAAGGAGGGCTGAACCAATATCAGTAAACATCAGCCTCATTATAGGTTGAATTTTTTTTTTTGAATCCAGAAAGAAACCAATCAAAAACTAGAAAATCATGTCACCGTAACCTAAGACCAGAAAAACCTGTTTCCAAACAGAGTGGCATCAGATTGTCTTATCAGGAGAATGTGAATGGGATATTATATGAGGCTATTGTCAGTTATTTAAATTTCCTGCTGAATGAAATCATTGATCTTGATTGCACCACTATCCTACCGGCGGTTCTACGAAATAGCAGGATATAACAACTTGCATCCAAGTGATTTGCCAATATCAAATATGCTGATGATGCACAGTTGTGTGTACACAGTTTTTTTTTAATTCGAAGGGGGGGGGGGGGGGGGGCTGCTCTTAATTCTAATAAGTAAGGCATAATCAACATTTATAGCAATTTTGAATCAAGGGAGATCCGAGGCCCAATATACCCATAAAAATCATGAATATGTAAATGACCCACAGGTTAGTAAAATAGAATTTGACTATAGTCACAGGCGAATTTCACAAACACTAAATTTCACATTTTACTTAAATTGAATAAACTGAGCCTCATTAGTTTTAGTAGCCTTCTTCTGGCGTTAATAAAGTAATTATTGGTGGATTTGTGTTTTATGTTGTACTCCACACATGGTGTACTTGTCATAGAACAAGACATTGCATTACTATCTACTTGGCAGTTATCTAATTATGCAGTTCAGATGCAATATTAGCAACAACAAGTAAAATTAGGAATAGGGGGGGTTCTGTCGATTTTACAAAATGTGCATTAATTACATCTGAAAGGGTAGTAGAAGTGGCCGAAAGCAGTGCATACCAATTGGTCCAATATTATCTAACATTCTTTACAAAGTCACAGGTCAACAGCCAGGGTCATATTGCAACAGGTCTCCAATATTCATTCTTTCAGACCGAAAGTTTAATTGTACATGCTGCATGACAAGATCAATTCGGGTCATTCTTTTATAAATTGTGAGAAGCAACACATACATAGGGAATGTAATATTTTCTCAGGTCCTGTGTTGTACACTAGCTTGTTGATTGCATTACTGATTCAATAAATGATGTGGAGAAAGCCAGTGAAACCCTCCCATTTGTGCAACATATCTCAACATAAAAATATTTATGTGCATTGCCTAAAATATAATTCATGTCTCAAAAGTTAGATCAAATAAAACACAATTATAATATATTGATTTTGTTAGTTTTTCTTATGTCTTTGTAGATCTCCTGTGGTGCAGGGAAAAACCTGTCATCTTAAAAATGACTAAAAGTCTTTACTTTTTATGCCAATTAATTGTTTATGTGTAAATAAAGCAATAATGAAAATGTTGTTAGTGTTTTTCAAACTTTTATTGGTATGCGAGGAAAACCTTGTCTATCCAGACTGGCCTAAAAACCTCACAAATCACTGCAAACACTCCTTTTTTCAAGCTTTTACACACACGTACAGTATAAAGGAAAACTACAATGTTATACAATATTTATTTATAACACCAATTTTACTGGCACCTAAAAGCAGAATCTATTTTAAACACCTAAACATATAATGTCGGATTGAGGCAAAAGTTGTAAACATTACACTTTCAAACAGGACTACATGGCAGAGACAAAAACAGTGAGACAATGCATGATTGTAGTGCCAATTTTCGAAGCAGGTAAGCCGTCACAGCATGGTGAACTCACACTGAGTATATTTTCTGTCTCCACAACTTTATTCTGAAACATGAAATAAGTGCAATTAAAGAAAACCAGAATTACACTTTACAATAAATTAATTCAATTTTTGGTAAAGTGAATTTATAAATTCATGTAATACGAAATGTCGTGAAATAAAATAACTTGGAAACAAGTGAGATATAGTAATATAAAAGTAAAGCCAAAAATGGCAAATTCTTGGCGAATTACCATCTAAGAGCATTCTAAATTATTCTAAAATCTGTTTACATTTATGTTTGAAGTTGCCGTTAAAATCATATTGTAAAATAATTTGGATAAATATAGATACAATAAGGAATTCCGTGACCTGGTTTCTATTTTTGGTCAAAGTTACTACATCAGGCTATATAATGGTTTCATTGTTTTAACACGAATGGAAGTTTTGAATGCGTGTTATGACCTAAGACATCGAATCCTACAGCTTGGTGATCTTTGTCAATAGTGACCAGAGAAATATTTTAAGAATTATGTGTGATTCCTAGTGACAAGTTCCTGAAATAGCAGTTCCAGTTACGCAAACCAGTTCCCGTATTGTCCCCATATAAAGAAAATTTGAGATTTTTTGGCAATCGTGGACATCCTGGTGGACTACCTCAATTATCCGGAGGATCATGGACGAATCTTGGATGTTCCGGTTCCTTCCAGAAAAGTTCCTGAATATTTGCTATGAAGTAATATTTACCATGGAATATAAATTTCCTAGCTCATAGAACCAATCAGGGACAAAATTCAGCCAATGGCCTGCGAAAAATAACATCAAGTCTGTAAACGACTATGTTAAACTTAAATTGATTTTTGCTTCAAGTTTTACTGATCCTCATTGCTTACCCAGCCTTTGTTAAACTTTAGCTATTTTAGCTTATGAGCTTGGATAGTGAAAATTAATTCCTAGTAAATTTTAAGTCAGTATTAATATCTCAATGGGAAACTAGCCATTAGTGAAAATTAATTTCTAGTAAATTTCTTTAAAATGAAGAATTAGTAGAATTTTCTAACTAAAATTTTTAATTATACAGTGTACTGGGATTTTTCTGAAGCTTTACAAACATAATCAGCCACTGACAACTCCTGGTTGCTGAGACTGGTTGCTCACATTTCAAGGAGGTTTGGTATAACGACACTCCTCGTGGGAAGACATTAAACATAAAAATTTAGGGTGAAGGATGTTGAAAGTGTTTAATTTAAATAATAGGACAACACTGATACCCTACTATTTGCAGAAATTTCAGGCAATTTTTCTCTGCCATTGTAAAATATGCAGTAGATTCAATTCACACCAAACTGTCTCTCAAAACAATAAAAATATGTACTTCTAAACCAGAGCCTACGAGGTCTATTGTTACTTGTCGCAAGAGCCTTAGTTCAAACCTTGAGTGTACTAGTTCACTTACAAAGTTAGGTTCGCGTCCTTTTCAATGGCCGAGGTCACATCAGGAGAGGCTATGGGTGTATCTTTATTTTCATTTACTAAAGTAACTTGTATACAATGTACATATATATGGAAACAACAAAAATACAGTGAATGGGCCTATATGTTACTTTGAATCCATGTTATCTACAATGGTCAGGTAACAGCAAAAAGAAAACAATACAGTATACTTTTCCTGGTTTGCCATATCTCATTAATATAGTTTACCAACAGCTTATATTTCTCTGTTTTTTTAATTATATTATAAAACTGTCTCTATACATCCATTTCATATATCTTAGAAAGTTTGTTAAAATGTGGGAATTGTTTCAATTTAATATCTAGATATGCCATACACTTGCAGATACGAGGTACAAATGGAAATTAGCCATTAGTGAAAATTCTGGTGAGGTACAGTAATAACAACCTACTTCAACAGCAAGAGGGAGAATACCAATACATAGTTGAGTTATAAATGACCATTTAAAATTTAGAGTACCTGTAACAAAAGCCTCAGGTTCAAGACTATTTTTGATGAGCATATATGTTCTAAGTTTAGACTTCAGTGATAGCTTTTCACAACAAGCACTATAACATAACAAAATTTAATCAGCTTTTTGCTTACATAATGTTGTATTCTTTACCATTTAAAAATGTGTCGTTTAAATTTAACAATTAAAGACATTCCATATTTTACCACTCTCACTTCTACTCCAACTCATTGTCTGTCAAATGTTCCTCCAACATTATACCCAAATCTTTATGCTTTGAAACCATTGCTAATGGGTCATTTCCAAATTTGAAAACATATTAATTTGTTGTTGTTTCTAGTTTTCCTAAAGTGTATAATTTCACTTTTTGTTAAATTAACATTTAACTTAAATTTCTTACACCAATTATTAAAGATATCTAATTGCCTTGAAATAATTTACTTCATCTTCAGCTAGCAAAACAGTGTTATATGCATATAGTAGTATACAAATATTTCTACCACTGATTGAAATGCCCAAGTTCGCTCCATTTATCATAGACTAGGGTCATTAAGAAAGATTGAGAATAAGGTTGGTGAGAGGCTATCCAATTGTCTTACACCATAAAAAGAAGGAAACCATCTGTGTACATACTATTAATTCTTATACAATTCTGAGTATCTCACATGTTGACATGATCTGGATTCAAACCCATGACCACAAAGCTGATTAGAGTGATTACACATCAAACTTATTACTTTGCAAAATTTTTGCAAAGTTTATTGCTCATGTTATTTGTGTGATTGTTACTTTGCAAAAATTTTTGCAAAGCCTATTACTCATTCTGTTTGCTTGTTTGTTTATAAGATTGTTTTGCCAAATTTTTGCAAACTATGTTATTCAGTTCATGTGTTTGGTCGTGTATTTACAGCTTAACTCAAAAACTACTGCACTAATTATTAAATTTTCAGGGAGCATCACAATGTTACAAGAACTTATCCAAATTTGGCCAAGATCGAGTCAATATCCTGGATTACCATATAAATTATTGCGATCATTCATTTAATGGCAAGTGTAAAAGTTTTGCAAGGTTTGCACTTGGCTTTCAATTCTGAGTACCTTTGTTTGTTTGTTTGTTTGACCGCACAACCCTTAAAATTACTGCACAATAATGAAATTTTTAGGGATCATCAGAACTCTTACAAGAAAAAAAATGATTAAAATTTGGGCATGATTTAAAGAGGACAATGTGTCTGTGGCTGCTTGCACAATTTTTTTCTTATTTTACCATATAAGGTTTTGAATCATTGATTTTTTTCTGTAGTCTACAGAATTGCTCTCGCTAGTGCTGACCTCCCTTGTGCTATACCGGAGTGATCTATTTATATATTATGTTGATCTACCAATGAGGGGATTTGCTGTATATTGTCTATTGCCTGCATTATGAGTGGACAGCTTAGTTGTACAGACTCCCTGAATATTCGGATAGACACTTTGTTAGTGGATGCTGCATGGATCACAGGCTACACACATTGTATTAGTGGACACCAAATGTATCACAGGACAGATTGCTGGATAGAGTGGATAAACTTAACTGATAATTATGTGGATAAGACTGTGGTGCTGTCAGATTGGTTTCACTATTGTATTATTCAATGGAGCAATGCCCTGCTCCAATCATGTGCAAAGTCTGCACGCAGCTTGCTCCGATAGCTCTTGTTTGTAAATTTCTTTGTTTACAATATAACTCTATTGTTTGATCTGAGGAAGAGAGTTGTATATGTATTACCATTTAAGGTAATCGAGTTATTGATTTTTTGTATTATGTGGTATTGATATTTACTGTACTGATCTATTTATAGATGGGGGAAATCCCTCTGTGCTTCTATAACTCCAGCGATTCTATTAATAGATTTGGGCCTCACTGATTCTGGTTAGATATTTCCTTCCATTTAGCGCTATAATCTTCTGGACATTTGCATAGCTGTATATAAGTGCTGTACATCTGACCACAGATGGACATAGTATTCCCTGGCTAAAAGGAAAGCTTATTGTGTCTTATAGCTACTAACAAGTGGATATAAACTTCTTGTGGTGAACTCTTGTTGGACTCAACTGTGTACAGTGTCTGGATCTACCAGAGAGTAGGTTTGCTGTACTTTGGATTTGATTTGTATCTGAATATAGTGTGTAGTTCTACCAGAGTAGATTTGCTGTATTTTTGACATTGTCCATATCTTGTAGCGGACAGCATATTGTGCAAACTCTCTGAATATCTGCAGACATTTTGTGTTGTTGGACATTGAAAGGATCACAGGATAAAAACATTTCATGTTATTGGACATGGACGACCCTGGACGTGAAAACGCATGTACTTCCTGGAATGAATGTGAATTGGTATGTGGAAGTATGTGTCTTTGAAATCTATTGAGGTTACCCACTCCCCTGTCTCCAGGGAGGTTCTGATTGTCTCTGGGGTCTCCATTTTGAACAACTCTATGTTTAGGAAGGTGTTCAAGGTGCTCAGGTCCAAGATAGGTCTCCACCAGTTGTTGTGTTTGGGTACCAAAAAATAGCCGGTTGTAAAACCCGAATGTGTTCTTGGTTTGCTACCTGTTCTACTGTAATTTTGTTCACCAGCTGATACAGGGCCTCCAAATGGTTTTTGTGAGGGTTCGTATAACTGCTTACGACAGTTGGTGATCTGGTTAGGTTGGGTCTGAACTGGAACGGGAGGGTGTAGCCCTCTCCAAGTGCTGTTACTAACTTTTCTGTGAAAAAGTGGAAGGCTTGCCACATTGTTTACTGCTAACACCTTGACAATCCTGCAGCCTGATTGCACATAACCGACTGTTCTCTGGCAGCCCTCTTCCAATGTCTCAGGACTTGCACCGGGAGCCTCAACAGGCTGGGAGGCCGTCCCTACATTGGGAGCCTCAACAGGCTGGGTGGCATTCTGCTGGCTCACAACACTTGTATCGGGACCCTCAACAGGGCTGGTAGCACTCTTACATGCAGTCACAGACCCTCTCGTACCGGGAGCCTGAACACACTGGGTAGCAGTCAAAACAGCTGGATCACCGGTGGTTTGAACAAGACTGGAACTGACACCCTCAATAGTCACACCAGAGGACAAGCCACTGGGGAGGTTCCAGGATCAAAAAAAGGGCCGATCACTGGTAACCACTGAAGGTTTCTTCACATAGGCTCCACAGCAAACGCCTTTGACAGCAACATGGCCTCCAGTCTTGAAAAAACGTTCTGACCACTTCTGGTCTAGGTCCCTCAGTTAACCAGACCTGGGTTTGCTGCTGGATTTTTTCTTAGTGCTGGGCTTGGGAAATTCGTCAGCTCTTTTCTTCTTGCCAGCAGGGGCTTCAGACTTCTTAACTGTCTTCTCTCTGTCCACCCCTCCCAACACACAGACCTGTGAAGGGTCCACAAGAGTGGGGGTGGTAGAGGCAGAAACCTTCTTCTCCTTATTCTTCCTCTCTCTGTAGGTGGGGGTGGCACGTCGAAGGATCTGCTCTGGGGCAAAGGCCTTGCAGACTGGACAATCATGTTTGAGGACACACGGATCGTCACCAATCCCATTATCTCTGCATCTTCCACACGTGAGGTGGCCTATTAAACAAAGCCATAATATGGCCACGTGCCTTTCTTCTCACCAGGAGACGACATAATGATCAGTACTTCAGTAGAACTATGTAGATATAATCAAAAGTTTATAAAATGTATGAATTTGTTGTAAAAATTCAAAAATGTTTCTCTGTAGAAAACATGTCTGCACACTCCACGCGCCAAACAAAAAAGATGCTTTGACATCAGGATGTCTAGACAGGAAGGAAGTACGATGCGCCACCTAGCGAATGCACACTCTGTGACCGGTCCTGCTGGTGGTATATACAGGACATCTTTTTCTGGCATTTGGCAGGAATGGTCGCGTTGACCGGTAAACCAATTGTCCATTGGATAGGATGTATTAACACAATAACATGGTCATTTTCAAGGCAAAACAAAATGCCAAAAAAAGGACAAGACTTTTTAAAAAATATTTTTATTCATCTTTGCATTCAATAAAACTGAATATAAATTCCAAATTTCAATACACACTGAAATCCTAAAAAGAATAATTAATCTGTGACAATAAACTCTTTTAACTGTTTTATTTATTTAGTGTTCTATATCACGCCTATTACCTTATCGGTTATAATTGTGACAGGTAGTTGGAACAGAAAAAGAGACCAGTACATTCACTTGGTCAAGGTTCTGTACTCTAAACGTCCAACCAATGGCAAGCAACTACCAGCTTTCCCACATGAGGTCAGGCCAGGATTTGAACTCTTAATTTCAGATATGTGAGGCAAGTGTGTTGCCACTGCACTTCCCTGGGCCCCTTTATAACTAATAAAATGCACATTCAACAAAAAAAGGAGTCTTTTTGTTGCTTTGTTGTTTTTCAATAGCATTTTATTCTAGTTGACTAAATATGTGTATCAAAAGTCTTATTTTTTTTATATCTATATATATATATTAACATATATACAGAATACAAATGGGTATTATGATGATTAACTCTTACAACGCCATCATTGAAGTAGAAACTGCAATTAACTGCATTTCATATACTACTTGTATTAACAGGGCAAACTCAAATTCCCTAAATTATGTTTCAACTTTAAAGAAATCTATTTAAAAGTCACAAGTCACAGCTTCTGTTATTTTTATGAATGTTTCACATTTTCATGTATTTATAGCAGCACACTTTTTCAAAATTGAGGTTTTATATCCCTCTCTAAAGCTTGGGAATACTGAGGACCTGTCCCAATATGACCCTGGCTATTTTTAATGGACTTAAAACCCCACCTTTAACTTTGACCCTCTCTAATGCTAAGGTCGCTTCTGGACAGGACCACCTCAGTTTATCACACGTGGCCAAAACCTGGATTTAAACAAACATCCACACAGAGGTGAGAGCCAGGCGATTAAATACCCAGGCAAACTCTAAAAGTATACAGTAGACTCTTCTATTACTTGAATATAAACTCATTCACACTCTCTCAACTGGTATTTCACTATTGATTATATCTTTAAATGCAAATCTTGTTTTATTGACCTTGTCTTACCCCAACAAAACCTCAGTGTCTTAATAAGTTTGGGCAACAATACATTCCAGTTCAATAAGTGTATAAACTACCATACTGAACGAGTAACATTTTTATGTAGTAAACTGTTGATAAGACAGCTTATTTGCATTAAAGATCACATAATGCTGTATGTTAACATGATATTCACTATTTTATATTGTGCGAATAGATAATTCCAATAATTCAAGGCTTTTATTTTTAATTTCTTTTTACATTACAGGCCTGCCATACTGGATGTTGTTTCCAGTCAAGGTGCATGCTCAACTTCACGAGGGCTCAATGTCAAGCCGAAATTTCATCCACCAGGACTCAACCCCAATTATTTGACTCATCACACCCCTAGTATCAATGTGGGTTAAGCACTAAAGGTGAAAGACAGGGCATCATACCCCATATAACATCATGTATAAACATAAAGCTGAATAGGATACACTCTCTTGTAACAGAAAGCTTTCACATTTAAACCACATATAATACAGAAGAAGCGTATTATTAATAGTTTATCTTCTTCAACACAAACAAATGTAGCCAAGGTAAGATGAACAGAATTTGTCAGACACAAACTGAAGCAGCTCATGTAACATTAATGGAATTTTCCAGACACAAACAGCAGCAGCAATCGTCAGATGAATGGAATTTTCCAGAAACAAACAACGCAACCAATGTTAATAAATGGAATTTTCCTGACACAAAGCAGTAATTAAGATGAATGGAATTTTCCAGCAATCCCATCACACAAAACAAACCAAAAAGTCAATTCTTTTGTTTCCTGTTTTTCCTTTCTTTAGCTAGAGCTGGGTACACTGTTTCTTTTTGGGATTTATGAAATCTAATCTGAGACTTGCAGTACTGTAAAATCATATAAACTTTTGGGTTCAATGTTTGGTATCTCTACAAGTTGGCGAAATTCTATCTAGTTTGATCATCGTACCAATGCCTGCAAAACCAGTAAAAATAAGGAAATCTTGGCCATATCAATTGAACCATTCAGTCCAAAGTGAACAAGAAAAATAACAACAAGGCATTTTACTTCAGGCATATGTCACATGTATGAAATATATTCAAATAATATTCAAACTAAAGCTTTTACACTGTACACAATTGTACAAAAATTACTGTATAAGTGGTTACTACCATGCAAACACAAGTTTCTGAAAACTGAGGATAAATTTTGCAGGAACAAAAGTTTGACTTTGTAGTTTCTGTAATATTGCCACTGAATGTTTAACATTTAGACTATTAACATCATTTAACATTGGAAAAGTACCATGATGTCCCTAATGCCCAACTACCTCCCCTGTATGTCTGATAGTCTTCGTAATTTTAGTAATACCTTCAAATATACATTATTCATATATACTACAGCATTTTTTCTTGTCCTATAAATACTCAAGTGAGTTACATGATAAAGGATTTACTTATCAGTGCCCTTCCAGTACTACAAACAAAAGAGTAGAATGACCTCAAGATATGGGGTTAGCTGAGATTTTAATGAAAGAGCTTACCACTGTTTGTTTGCATGGATAGGACTTTTAAATACACTTCCCAGGTGGAGATTGACCTCAAATCAATCTATTATTGTCAGATCTTTCGAAAAGGTATCTGTTGACATTTATGTACCATGTACCAAGACAAAAAATAAAGAGACTTCACAATTCAGGTGCGTGTTGATATTCTTTGTAAATTGAACCAAAAAAAAAACTTTTAAAAATTCATAGAAAAATGAAACAACATCCAGAGCCATAACTTGCATGCAATCAAGTAGTATCAATTTTCCATCGTCCCATACAATTAAAAAAAAAAACCCTCACCCGGGCACTGATAGGCTGACAAAAAGTATTGAAATTTAATGAAAAAGTGGGGGGTTACTTCACTTTTTGGCATAGTTATGGTACATAACAATAATTTTACATCATGGTTAATAAGGTTTCAGATAATCCAATCCACATCTTTATGTTTCGACAAGAGAAGTTGAGGCCACAGAGGTGGAAGCGGACACACAAACCGTAAGACTTTGACAGCTGAGCATAGCTCAGGGCCAGAGTGTCCACCCCTGGGTAGAATGGCTCGTCAACCCACCCTCACTTGGGCAGGATGAAGATACATAGGTATCTATGGCAACAGTTCTGGGTACACACAACAAGAGATGGAGACAATGGGAAAAGGCTAAAACCGCAGGTGTGACTTGTGCTTGTACATGTACCTGAAAATATAACAAAGGTACACGTACAGAATGAGTAGACTTCACTGAATAATCTATAACTTGTACAAGATCCTCCTGTCACCATTAAAACACTGATAATGTTTTAGTTTCATGAAGTATTAGTTACTGCAAAATTATTTTTCTATGTCATTTTAACTAGACAATAACCAGTAGTGAAGAAACTTAGGAACACTTTTGAACAAAATATGTACACAGCTTTCAATAAGATTATTGGGTAAGTTTAGAATGTCTATGTATTAACTAGGGTATAATATTTGCCTGATTTATACAATATTTTATGTAACTATCTTTTCACAATTTTAAAATTGAGGCTCTAGTATACTGTTGGACAGAATGTCAAATTGCCCTACTTACTGGTCTTAACACTTGTTTTTCTGGACACTAATCATTATACAGAAAAAGTAAATATCTCACGCACTTGTCAAGCTGCTCCCAAAAGGTCTGGAACTTGGCCCTGTCCAGATGGCGCTTGTTCCTGTCGATGTTAATCACACACACGTTCCACTTCTTCACATTACTGTCCAGAGGCAACTCCTGCCACTTCAGGTGAAATGCCTTCACTGCAATATCAAAATTTGGGCTTTACGTCCTCTTTCAACAACACCAAAGGTCATACCGGGTCAAGCCTTCAGTGTACCCTGTATGTTGCTAGAGTGAGGAATCTAAAATTTGCCAGAAATCTAAATTTTGCCACCTTAATACACCTTACTTAATTCTATGATAAAAAGATGTTTTGTCTTAAACTTGGTATTTTTCAGTTCGAAAAGCCTTAATTTACTGTACATTCAACAAATCTCACCTCAATTCATTTAATTTATTAGTGTTTCCACATGTGGCGAATTTCAGAGATGTGGTGAATTTTACATGTCTTACTCTATTAGGTGGAACACTCTCACAGCCACAGAGTCAAGTAATTAAATGCCAGACTTGTTAATGACTCTCAACTTTGAACACTGGTATAGCCTTAATACAAAACTGTTCTTAGTATGGAACACTATTACAAGATTCCACCCAAAACACCCCCTTATATGCAAAGTTTGTCATGAGAAGAATATGTAAGTTTGTGGTAGTCAGAATCTCTGTAAAAATTGAAAATTGTTGTGAGCACGGGTTTTTGTTTACTTTTAAAAAGGTTAACACCAGAGGATTCATGCCGGCAAAGGTGGTGATTGATAGTAAATAATGTCCAATAGTCAAACACCAATTTATTACACACATATTATCAAATATTTTTTATAAACTTAAACCTAATACACTGAAATTTATGTGTTTAAAATTGTTTTCACTTTGTTAGCTTGTTAGCTTTAAAATGACCCAAAATTCTTCAGAATCAAGTGAGAATTGTCATTTTATGATACATTAATATGACTCATGAGTTTTCTTCTTCATATAAGAAAATGGGGAAGTGTTGCCCAAGTCTACAATGTCCTGCTGACACAATTTTCTCCGAGATTGTTGTCTTCTAAAACAAAATCTTATGAGAGAAGTTATCAGAATCTTCACCTTTGTGGTACCAAACTGTAATCAGACTATAATTCTGCATAATGTCCAACCAGTGTTAGATTAGTACAATTCGAATATAAGGGTTAAGGGTTAAACTATGTCTAAATCTGCTTTTAAATGACACTTTTTGTGGGTGATAATTGGGCAAACTATTATGCAGTTATAATCGAAAGATTTTTGTTCTCGACCAATCAGATTCACTGAAATAGCCTTGTATTAGAATGCCTCTCCTTTATACTCACCTCTGCTAAAGATCTCCACAGGATTTCCTCCCCAAGGCCAGTTCTTGAACTGCCAGGCTGGTCCTTGAACACACACTGCAACCACACGGTCCCTGCAATACAAGCGTCACTCTGATCAGACTTCTATAAAACTTAATCTCAGTAGTTGACTGTGGTAGTTTGACCAATTTCAAAAATCAAAGACAATTTCCAGGATTTTAAGCAAATGAAATCTGGTATTAAATCTGATATAGTTAAACATACACATGATTGTATAAGAATGATAACTGAAAACTGGAAATGTATTTGGAAGATATTTGAAAGTTAATAAGCTCAATAAATATTACATTTAAACTTTAAAACAAAAGATATAACGACAATGGATTGCTCAAATTTAAAGAAAATAATATCATTTTTTGCAATGTTACCCAGTGGCTATAGACAACTGTTTCTTGCAACATCAGTCATGTGATGTGGGTTTTACCATTTCTCTATAGTAACACTCACCAGTCATCTGATGTGAGTTTCAGGGGATTGTCAATCACTCTGTAGGGTACAGTGAGACCACCTGGTTTCTGTCTCTGTAACAAGACCTCGTTATCTCTCTTTGTGCCCCTTGCTTTCTTATCATCTGTGCTAACAAATCTGTGAAGACATTACAAAGACATACGGAGTAATTTCACACAAAACCTGATTGATCTACACAAATTTATCATCTTAATTTGTAATCTTTATACATATTAGGAAACATATGAGGGAAGTTATTTACCTATTTATTTCTTCAGGGCTTATGTTGCCTGTCTTTAGTAGGAAGTGACATAAAATGGAGCAGGGTTACTATATTTCAACAGATGTCCAAAATCTGGATATTCATGCTTTAGTATTTATCAACTGGCAGTACCAGTAAAACAAATACATTGTGGTTGATATTAACAAATCCTTCTAATCTCAAATGTCAAACATCGGAAATTAGACGAAAAGCGATTATTAGGCTGACAAATCTGACTGAAAACCAGATGTACAGTCCATATTAGTTATTGAAACAATATCTTTACATGTTTAAGAGGTTTTATGACAGTTAGTTTTCTGAAATACCCAGGCACCGGCCTAGTATTTAGTTCATTACAGGTAACCTATTACCACAACTGCTAAATACTCCAGGTCACTATCTCACCTGAGGTCTTGTAAGATATCCTTTGCGTTATACATGGTGATGAGTGAACTTGGTGCAGCTGGGATGATAATAATTGGCGTCTTTGAACCTGCATACAAAAAAGATTACCATTTATCCACCGTATCTGTAACATCCTCTTGTTTACCAGCATCCATATAACTTTGGACTTTCACAAATTTACGACTTATGGCAATAGTCCGACTCCTGCTTACTCTGTACAAATCCTGAGGTTTTGGTATCATACCTCAGCTTTTCTTTTCTTACTTTATTTTAATTAGAGTAAGAAATCCAAAATTCGCCACATATCTGAAATTCGCCACATGTGAAAATACTAATAAAATAAATGAATTGTGGTAAGATTGTTGAATGTATAGTAAATTAAGGCTTTTTGAACTGAAAAATACCAATTTTTAGACAAAAACATAATTTTCTTCATAAAGTTAACTAAGGTTTTAGAGGTGGCGAATTTTAGATTCCTGGCGAATTTTAGATTTCTTACTCTACATATTAAAATGTCACATGACAATCAGCAGAAGCTTACAGTTGAGGGAAACCAATGTAGAGAGGATGACTGACTTCTATGAGCTATAAACCAGGGGAACAAGTTTATATTGTTGTTCTCAGTATTACTCTTAAAAATTATAAAGAAAAAAACTAATATAAAGAATTAATTTGAATTGCCAAATAAAGTGTATTTCACTTTGCCTAGCTCCTTTCTAAACTTTTTATGCAGTTTATCATATATAATTTTACTATTATTAAAGTTCTAAAAACTATCTAGAGTTTAAAAATTAGCAAGATTATGAAGAATTACAAATTTTTTATTCCATTATTTTTATTTGCTTTTATGTTATTTTTTCCTTTTATTTATCTTTAATTTTACAACCATATGTGGCTTAATGGTTCCATCTCTTGCTCACTCACTTTTTTTCTGCTGAGAACCACCACTAGGGGGCCTTGCTGCCGAGATGGGTTTCTTCTCGGGCTGTTTGGGCACGTTTTCCTGCTTCTTTGCAGAGACTCCCTCAGTCACAGACTTCAGCGTCATGCCATGGTAAGTACCCATGGTGTCGATCTTGAAACCTTCTGTGTCAGCCTTGGGCTTACTGAAGATTTCCTGGTCATAACGACTGTATCCTACCATGTGACCTGGTTTCTGAAATACAGGGCACAAGCACAGTAATTATCATTCGCGAAAAGGACACTGGACATTTATTAATTAGGATTGGGACTGTAGGATATTTTCAGTACCCTGCCAATGAAAACCATTCTGATTACGGGATACCGAAAAAAAACATTGCATTTTAGTGTTGTCTCAATCAAATTAACCTGTCACAGGAAGTAAAGTTAATGAAACCAAAACATGTTTCTTAAAATTGCAATAAAAACTAAAATGTGCTAAAAAATATGGCAAAAACGGTTAGAACGTTTTTATTAGATTTATTGTACATTTTTTATATTTGATGTTACCGTGCTATTTCATTTGCTGACAATCAACATGCCGGTAATAATATGTTATTTTGGTATTTCAGTAAAATGGTCTCAATTCTGAGACACAAGTAATACAGTCTCATCCCTTGTATTAATAGTCTCATTAATGGAAGTTTATTTCTGCATAAGTATCTAATTCATTCCATGAGAAGAGACTGCTATAGTTTTAGTTCCTGTTTACTCACAGAGGGGGCGCTGCTATGGTCTTTATCGTCTTCTTTCACTCGCCTTCCTTTACTTCCTTCCTCTCGCTGTTTAATGGACTGAAGAATTCCAAACACATTCTTCCCAAATTGCTGAAATGCAAAATGAATAAAATGCAAATTAGAAATTGTTTTTCCATGTGACAAAAGCTGTGAGAAATCCTTGTGAGAATTCATTACTGTTTTCAAACCAAAATCCAAAGAAACTACAATGTAGTCATGATTATGAAAAGTGTGCTTTTAAAATCAAATATTTTAAAATTGAAACACTTTGCAGAAAAGCAAATTCAACGCTAGAAAGCACTCCAAGAGCACAGACCTTCAACAGGGAGGGTTTCTGAACTTAAGAATTATTTGTATTGTAAATATCAAGCTTTCCCAAAATGTAATCACATGTTCATTTGGCAAGGCCTTACCTAGACAGAGTTTGTGTCCCATTGACAATTACTATTGATATACTGAAATTACTGATGGTATGCAATGGCAAGGGACTGAGTTCTCATGTACTTGTTTTCTGTGTTAATCTTGAATGGCATATTTCTACCTATTTTACCACAGGTATAAAGTGTTATTTGCATTCTTTGAGGTACATACATGTGCCGTTCACTATTATTTAATGCCTATCCACCTGGTATGAATCAATTTCAACATATTTTTAAAATGTAAACAAACTTCACCACCCTTTCCTGCCCCCTAAGTGTACACCATTGTAATATCTGAAACGTTTGGGAAATATATTTATATTACAGTTTGTTTCAGATACAATTAGTTCAAAGGAACAAGTCAAATTGGACAAGATTACAGAAAAATGCCATTCCAGACTTACACAGAAAACAAGTACATGTGAACTCTGTCCCTCGCCACTGCAAACCATCAGTAAATCAATAGCAATTGGCGACGGGGCAGAAACTCAGTCTAGGCCTTAACATGAAACATTTCATGAAGATCCCCTACCTACTTTTGCAGTAACCAGAAAGGTAAGTCACTGAAAATACATTGAAAATGGGACCTATGAAAATTTGGGATGTTTTTGTATCCAGAATATAATCCAGATCCTTCCTAAATTTACTTCTTAATTTGGTGAGGCATTAACCACATAAACAATTTCAGAAGCTTCCTTCATTACTTGTGGAGCTTTCACGAACACAAACCGACAATGGATCCAAAAACATAACCTCCTGGCGAAGGTAATAATGCAAATCAGAAAAATATAAAATTGTTTTTTCCATGTGACAAGAGCTGTGAAAAATCTCAATACTAGCCACAAATGCAAATGTATAAACACAAACAGAAAAACCTTGGGTTTTACTCACTATTGTCAAGGTGATCACAAAACTGACCAATCACACGTGAGCAGTGGTAGAATATGGTTTGTGAAAGAAATAGAGTAATAAAGTTGTTTGGGGAATACAGTAGAACCTCAATTATCCGAACCCAGTGGGAGACATACAATCCGGCCGGATAATCGAGGGGTTCGGATAGATGAAGGAAACCGAAATTCACCGTCTGTAGGTTACTGAGTGGGTGATAATTGAAGAAACATCGATTTATGCATTAAATATAGACGTCGGTGGTATTTGAAGATATAGTTTAATATATTTGTGTGATATTATATAACTGAACCTATAATTGTCACTTATTTGCTTAATATCTATGGATATTTTCATTTTTATTTAAAATATTACGCGGATTTGAAATGGTTGTGTTCGGTTGCTACATGCATTGTGGACGTTTTAATTTTAGATTAACATCGTTGTGCATTTTGTCATTTGGAAAACTACAGGAGATTATTTATTGTAAAACGCAGAGCGAACACGCCTTCAATGATAGGTGTGTTTGGTTGGTAATGCATTGTTGACGTCTTTTCTTTTGATACATGTTGTCAGTTTGTGAACCTACTCCGGAAGATTATAAATTGCGAGAGCCAATCAAACACGCTTTCATTGATTGCCGCATATTATAAAAGAAGTTGTCGTGGGGTCGTGTAATTGAATTAATCCCTCCCTTATTGTAACAATGGTGATAAAGATCAAAGAAGTTAGGCGTTTCTGTGAATGGTACGTTTTATAAAGCACTAGAATTAATAGTTTCCGAGACTGTGTAAAATCCTGTATTTTCGCTCACGCTTGACGATGCAAAAATAATGTATATGTAGGAAGACACGATTTCGGTTAATCCGGAGATTCGGATAATAGAAGGCCGGATAACCGAGGTTCTACTGTATTTGTGTAGTTTAGTATCTATTACAATTGCTTTGGTTCAGTGTTTGATTTGATCTGTTAAATATGAGCAAGTTAACTGGTTTTGAAATGTCAGGATTCATTTGTGAAATCTAAAATCACAGTACTATGGTAAGCCGTTTTACCTTTAACAGTTTACAATATTGTTTCAACTCTTAACTTTCAAGTGCTCTGCAGTACAATGGATTGGTCACTTACCTTTCCTGTACTCTGCAGTATAGTGGTTCGAGTCCTCCACTGTCTTTCCCGACTCACAATATCACGTGTCACATCCAGTTCTAAATCAATGAAACTCTCAGTCTTATTTCGTTTCATCTCAGTGTCAAATTCATCATCAACCTGAGGACAGAAAGCAAGCAACATGGCAATCAAAATCTGGGAGTTTAAGTGAAAGGGTGTGAGTGCTCGATCCCAAGTCGAATTTTTATCCACGAACAATCCACCCAAATTATTTGTATGGTGATCCATGGGGTTTTCGTGGTAGTAAACATTTTACCTACTTATAATATCTGACTATTTTTGTAAATCAATTCTACTTTAATTTACACTGAAATATGAATTAATATTACATTTAAAACATATTATTTTATAAAAATGTAACATTCCGTCTGTATCAGTGTTAAATCCTTGGTTAAATATAGAAGATATTACTATTAGGGATGCGACCGAGCAGTAGACACTTGCCGAGCGAGGCAAATTTCACAAAAATTCGATCACAATTCTCAGGGTTGTTTGCTTGTGTATACAAAATAACCTATAGAACGGTTACGTTTTTTTTTTACATAAATAACACACCTTACTTACATTAAATTGCATAATCCACCATTTTTAACATAATAGTATTGATATTATGTGCTGACAATAACTAATTCAAGCGATTCAAAGCTTTTATCTTTATATTTTTTTTGTTTACAGGAGCCACCATATTTGATGTCATTTCCTGTTGAGGTGGATACTAATCTTCGCGAGGGCTCAATGTCGAGTTGAGTTTTTATCTGCGAGCATTCAACCTGTATAATTAATACTCGTCACACTCCTAATTACTATACAACAAAAACTTCAATGGCACGAAAATACCAGAGCTACCCATACTCATCACACCCCTACTATTTACACCCTTGATGTATGAAAGTAAACAAATATACAATCAAGCTCCACTATGGAGTGGCAGCATATTTGCTGCATATGCTATCCTACCAGGTTAGAATAATTCCTGGATACCTGCTGTAGTCTGACAGTATTGGCCCAAACTAAATTGGCCTATTAATATGAGGTCGACTTCATTGAAACAAAACATGCTTCTCAAGTTCAACTAAGAACCATTGAAATCTGCAGAAATTTTTAAGATTATAACTTCTTAACTTTTGTTACTAATTGTAATATTTTAAGTTTTTGCTCCATTTTATGTGCTAAAATTAAAGATAATGGTTAATTTCACTTACATTTTGATAATTTAAAAAATAGTTTTGATTTGGAAATACTGTTGCTATGAACCCCTCCTTTCACGCGTACATGCTAATTTTCAAATAAACTGACTTGACAATATTTCAGACAACTAAACGAACTGACCTTGATGGTGGCTCTTTTCTTAGCAAGCCACTTGGCTTTGATTGCAGCAATCTTGTCAATGGGAATGGCTTCTGACAGTGAGGATGACCTGAAAGCACAAACAGCTTCTAGTATTAAAATTGCCAGAAATATCTAGTTTGATTTTCTGGTTCAAGGAAAAGCCAGAACAATGAAACCATATAAAACTAAATGAAACTACATATTTCCCTATCAAGTATCAACTCTAGTAAAAAAAGAAAAAATATAATCAAAACCTATTGGATCTGATGCCAAGGCCGATTATTACTAGATAACAGGCTAAATTTGAAATTTCACTTGAAATGGCCTTCTTGGGAAAGGAAGTGCCACATGTAATTGAATCAAACTACAGAGATTCTAACATAGTATGCTGGAAGATTTCCCAATTAACATCTGATCTAACACCTCTTTGATGTAATACTACCCACGTTATAGTATCAGATGTGCAGAAAAATTACAAGTCAAAACTAGTTTCCAATGACTTTGAAGCAGATTTTTTTTCTTTACTTATGACCAATACTGTGACAAATGAACATCCAGGGGTTATGATAGAAAATGACTTTGTAAGATATACCAAAATCAATTCCTTTCTATTGGGTTTTTTTCTTACTGTTTTAAGGAAATATCAGAAAAGAAATTATTTTTGTACCAAAATCTGGTCATTCTAACTTCGGGTCTAAATGTATCAAACATCTGATTCAAACAGTTTAATATATAAAAATTACAAATCGGTCAGTATCAATAACAAGAGGAGAGTGCCCGTGAACGGGCACTGTGTCAGCTGACTGAATGTTTTTGATTTGTGATGGTGATAATGAGAGGAAAGCATAATTATCAGGGAAAGGGCTGTACAGAAATACAGTAAATGGTAACTGAACACATGTTCGAAAGATATTCCGAAGCTGACAGAAGAAAACGACAAAAAAGTTGTGCCCTGCAAATGGTATTATGAAATAAAGTAACAAGGTAATTGTTTAAGGGCAAAAAGTAGGTTAAAAATATTTAAAGAAATACTATAAATGCAATATCCTCGTTCCACCATGAAGAAGGGGTCCAAAGGTCAAATCTGACCATACCAAAAGATTCCCAGCCAAAGAATTTAGGATGGTTTACCATCCCAAACCTCTCGGACCAATAATACGCGAGTTATAGGCACTTTTTAAATTTGGCTATCCTTGTTTGACCTTGAAGGAGGGGGTCCAAGGTCAAATCCGACCACACAAAAAAATTCCCAGCCCATGATTTCCTGTAGCTTGTTTACCATCCCAAACTTGTAGGACCAATAATAAGCGAGTTCTAAGCAACTGTAAGTTTGGCTATCCTCAACTGCCCTTGAAGGAGGGGTCCCAGGTCAAATCTGACCACACCAAAAGAATCCCAGCCCATGATTTCCTATATGTTGGTTTACCATCCCAAACCTCCAAGACCAATAATACGCGAGTTATAAGCACTTTAAGTTTGGCTATCTTCGTTTGACCTGGAAGGAGGGGGTCCAAGGTCAAATCCGACCACACAAAAAAATTCCCAGCCCATGATTTCCTGTAGCTTGTTTACCATCCCAAACTTGTAGGACCAATAATAAGCGAGTTCTAAGCAATTGTAAGTTTGGCTATCCTCAACTGCCCTTGAAGGAGGGGTCCCAGGTCAAATCCGACCACACCAAAAGATTCCCAGCCCATGATTTTCTATAGGTTGGTTTTCCATTCGAAACCTCTAGGACCAATAATAAGTGAGTTATAAGCACTTTTAAGTTTGGCTATCCTCATTTGACCTTGAAGGAGGGGTCCAAGGTGAAATCCGACCACACCAAAAAATTCCCAGCTCATGATTTTCTATAGGTTGGTTTTCATTCCAACCTCTGGGACCAATAATAAGCGAGTTATAAGCACTTTTATGTTTGGCTATCCTCATTTGACCTTGAAGGAGGGTTCCAAGGTCAAATCGGACCATATTAACAGATTCCCAGCCCATGATTTCCTACAGGTTGGATACAATGATTTACTCAACAGTGAGAACCTGAAAGAAGCTATTGCTCAGCTATCCCATGACATAGAGGTCTGCAATTTCACTATGTTATAGCTGACCAAAACGTCTGTGAATAACATATTTAACAAAATACTCTAAATGTAATAAATTTCCAATTACAACTGATTTACTCAAGAGTGAGAACCTCAAAGTAACTATTACTCAGCTATGCAATGAGCTACATGTCTGAATTTTTGCTCTGTTATAGCTGACCTAAAAGTAGCTGAACAACATATTTAAGCAAAATACTGTAAATGCAATAGTTTTCAAGTTACAACTGATTTACTCAATAGTGAGAACCAGAAAATAGCTATTGCTCCACTATGCCATGAGCTATAGGTCTGTAATTTCACTATGTTATAGCTAACCCAAAAGTAGGTGAACAATATATTTTAACAAAATACTCCAAATGCAATATTTTTCAAGTTATAGCTGATTTACTCAACAGTCAGTGCCTGAGAACAGCTATTGCTCAGTTGTGCCATGAGCTACAGGTCTGTAATTTCACTATGTTATAGCTGACCCAAAAGTAGCTGAATAACATATTTGCACAAATTTCTGTAAATGCAATAGTTTTCCAATTACAACTGATTTACTCAACAGTGAGAACTTCAAAGTAGCTATTACTCAGCTATGCAATGAGCCACAGGTCTGGAACTTCACTATGTTATAGCTGACCCCAAAATAGGTGAATAACATATTGAAACAAAATACTCTAAATGCAATAGTTTTCAAGTTATAAGTGATTTACTCAACAGTGATAGCCTAAAAGTAGCTATTACTCAGCTATGCCATGAGCTACAGGTCTGAAATTTTACTATGTTATAGCTGACCCAAAAGTAGCTGAATAACATATTTATACTAAATTCTCTAAATGCAATAGTTTTCAAATTACAAGTGATTTACTCAACATTGAGAACTTCAAAGTAGCTATTACTCAGCTATGCAATGAGTCACGGGTCTGGAACTTCACTATGTTATAGCTGACCCAAAAATAGGTGAATAACATATTGAAACAAAATACTCTAAATGCAATAATTTCCAAGTTATAAGCGATTTACTCAACAGTGATAACCTAAAAGTAGCTATTACTCAGCTATGCCATGAGCTACAGGTCTGAAATTTTACTATGTTATAGCTGACCCAAAAGTAGGTGAACAACATATTTAAGCAAAATACTGTAAATGCAATAGTTTTCAAGTTACAACTGATTTACTCAATAGTGATGACCTAAAAGTAGCTATTACTCAGCTATGCCATGAGCTACAGGTCTGAAATTTTACTATGTTATAGTTGACCCAAAAGTAGCTGAATAACATATTTATACTAAATTCTCTAAATGCAATAGTTTTCCAATTACAACTGATTTACTCAATAGTGAGAACCTCAAAGTAGTTATTACTCAGCTATGCAATGAGCTACAGGTCTGAAATTTCACTATGTTATAGCTGACCCAAAAGTAGGTGAACAACATATTAAAGCAAAATACTGTAAATGCAATAGTTTTCAAGTTACAACTGATTTACTCAATAGTGATGACCTAAAAGTAGCTATTACTCAGCTATGCCATGAGCTACAGGTCTGAAATTTTACTATGTTATAGCTGACCCAAAAGTAGGTGAACAACATATTTAAGCAAAATACTGTAAATGCAATAGTTTTCAAGTTACAACTGATTTACTCAATAGTGATGACCTAAAAGTAGCTATTACTCAGCTATGCCATGAGCTACAGGTCTGTAATTTCACTATGTTATAGCTGACCCAAAAGTAGCTGAATAACATATTTATACGAAATTCTCTAAATGCAATAGTTTTCCAATTACAACTGATTTACTCAATAGTGAGAACTTCAAAGTAGCTATTACTCAGCTATGCAATGAGCCACAGATCTGAAACTTCACTATGTTATAGCTGATCCCAAAATAGGTGAATAACATATGGAAACAAAATACTCTAAATGCAATAGTTTCCAAGTTATAAGCGATTTACTCAACAGTGATAACCTAAAAGTAGCTATTACTCAGCTATGCAATGAGTCACGGGTCTGGAACTTCACTATGTTATAGCTGACCCCAAAATAGGTGAATAACATATGGAAACAAAATACTCTAAATGCAATAGTTTCCAAGTTATAAGCGATTTACTCAACAGTGATAACCTAAAAGTAGCTATTACTCAGCTATGCCATGAGCTACAGGTCTGAAATTTTACTATGTTATAGCTGACCCAAAAGTAGCTGAATAACATATTTATACGAAATTCTCTAAATGCAATACTTTTGAAGTTATAAGCAATTTACTCAACAGTGATAACCTAAAAGTAGCTATTACTCAGCTATGCCATGAGCTACAGGTCTAAAATTTTACTATGTTATAGCTGACCCAAAAGTAGCTGAATAACATATTTATACGAAATTCTCTAAATGCAATAGTTTTTAAGTTACAAGTGATTCTACTCATGATGGAAGTTACTGAAAAGCCCAAAAGTAGCTATTACTCACTTAGCTATTGAGACAGGCACCCAACTTACTCACCATATTGTAGCTATGAAAAAAGTAGCTGAATAACATATTTTAACAAAATGCTCTAGATGCAACAGTTTTCAAGTTATAAATGATTTTGTGCATGATTTCATGAATGTTAATGCATTAAAAATTATTAAAAAAATTTATTAAAAAAAAAGTAAGAGAGATCCAGGTCTCATACTCACACAAGAGAATCTACCTCTGGCCTAGTACATATATGCAAGATATGAGAGAAATCCCTGCAATAGTCACTGAGAAAATTGTGATAAAAAGTTGAAATTTTCACACTTTTGGTGGGGGTACCCCCCTTGTAATGTCTCTAGCAAACAGACGAACAGACAGATTTGCATGCCTTGAACAAGTTTTCATCCTCGATAGATAAGGTATCTTTTAAAAAAAACAGCACGTCTCTAGGCCTTGTAGTTTTGGAGGAGAAGTTGTTCACGCGGACGCGTACGCGTACGCATACGCGTACGCCCATGCCGCAGAGTGACGACATAATGCCAGCTGACTGACAAGTCAGCTGACATAAAAATGTATAATATCTTCAAATTTCTGGTTTCTTTCCAATATTATAAGGTTTTCTATCATTACGTGTTGATGAGCAAAGTGGCAGTTGTGAAATCTTGCTACAGTAGTTCAGTAAAATAGCATCAGAGATGCCCGTACCCCACAGCCTAGGGAAATATTTTTAACACCATGAGATATAGAAGTACTGTATCAGCACGAAATTCAGGATACTTTCAGAGAACTGTCAGTTATATAAAGGTCCAAACAATGTTTAAATAGAGAAAATAATGTCTAAGAGAAAGATAATGCATGTTCTCTTTATCTATATCTGGCATGATATGGCAAATCTTAGGCTCACTTGATGAAATTTCATCTGTAACAATGGGAAGTTGTAAAATTAAAATTCTTAATGAATTCTAATATGACTTTAACAGTGCTTAAATCTGCATCCAAAGACAAACCCAAAGGTGCAACAAGATTTTCAAGGGTCAAGGTCACTATGACAAGGTCAAATCAAGGTCACACCATGACGTTGCACACCTACACCCCCTAACCAATGTCCCTACCAAGTATCAACTTCCTACACTGTACGGTTCCGAGATATAGCCCGGACAAGATTTTCAAACTCAAGGTCACTATAGGTCAAGGGTCAAATCAAGGTCAGACCATGACGTTGCACACCTACACATCCTGACCAATGTCCCTACCAAGTATGAACTTCCTACACCTTACGGTTTCTGAGATACAGCCCAGGCAAACTTATTCCCGCCGCCCAGCCGCCCACCCACCCATCCGGACACCATGGGTGAAAACAATACCCCGACAGCCCTTAAGGGCTGTGGGGTAAAAATGATCTCAATGCCAAGACACCAGGCCGACTGACCCATTCGTTGTAAAAAAATTAACTGAAGTTTTATATCCATCCCTAGTGAAAATATTAACAGAAGTTTTATATCTTTCAAACAGAAGTGTAGTTTGTTATAAACATGACTTGGGGGGTGAGTGGGGGCAAAATAAGCGCTCTCAAATATTTCAAATGCTATGGCAAAAAATTAGACCACAAATTTTTATCAGACTGGAAATAGGTACAGTAATCATATCATAATAACTGTTGCTAAATCCTCTTTCTGGTATTACTTTGAGTTTACTTTGTTACTTTTTACTTTTTTTTAATTTTGACTTAAAACTCTAGCTGTTTAGTACTTTATCTGATCTGGAATCACTGATGTTTCTTTATGCGAGTCCAACTTCTTGGCGAGTCTCTCCTTGTCTCGTAAAACCATCGCTTCCTTTGAAAAAAAAAATAAAATAAAATTTACAAATAACACAATTCCACTAAAGTAAGTTTGACTTTCACAATCCCATATGGTTCTATGGTTCTACCAAACTAACAGAGCTCCACCTAATCAAAAAAAAAAAAAAAACACTCTGTGCAAAAGTAGAAGTTCAAGGTGTAACAGAACTCCCCATAAATTTAAAAATTAGAACATTTCTCATAAAACATAAAATTTTATACACATTTAACATCTCCATTAGTGACAGGTCAGCTTAACCTCTACCTGTAATTGATATCTTAGTCTAAAAAGTAAAAGTAGGTAAATAAGTTTCCCAAGAAATTCTTATTGAATATAAGATTTTTATATTTATATAAAAATTTGAAGAAAGGTTCCATGGTTATATGAACTTTACAGCCAAAGTCAAAGTTGGGGTTTTACACATCCTCTTCAATAGTCAGGATCATATTGCGACATGCCCTCAGCTTTTGTCGCCTGTGTGGGAAGTGATTTGATTTAGACTCAAACTAACCAACCACTACACTAAATATTACTTGTTGTCAAATGTTATTCAAACAGTACAGCTGGCAAATGAAAAACACATATCTGATCGTTCGTCTCGCAGCATATCTACTGTATTTATCCATACAAATGGCCCCCCATTATTAATTCCCCTCCCCCATCCTGCCTACCTTTGCAAAATTCATATTTCAGGGTTTTACATCCCTCTCAACAGACAACTCCTTTGCGATTCCGAGAATCCGAAAAAAGATGCGTTTTAGTACTTCCCTAATCAATACTGCTGACAAGAAATAAAGACGCAATGAAATCTGCAAAAAATACAACATAAACTTTATAATTTCTTCAAATTGAAGGTTTGTTTCTGATATTGTAAGCTCTCCGAGAAATTAAACATGCTGGCAAGCGACATCAAGACTATAAGAGTCCATTATCGCCCATTTCCACTGGACTCGAGAGTTGATTTTTTATTAGGTTATAGTCCCCCCCCCCCCCCCCCCAACCCCTTTTGAAAAATGCATCGCCCCGGGTTGTTTATAGGAATAAATACGGTAGTATCTAAAACCTCACCTCCATACGCAGCTTCTTCTTTTCCTGTTCTGAACCGTCATCATGGGATCTTTTCACTGTGTAAAACATACATGATGACCATGAGACATCTCAAATCCCAAAACTTAATCATGTGCAACCTGGGTTATATTCATTAACATTCTTTTTCTTACAAAAAAAAAATTTTTTTTTTTAATTTATCACTGCCACTTTCTTAGAAAAATTTAATGAGAAAGAAAATGTTTCAAAAAAAGAAGAATGGTGAGATTCACCAACATTTTAGAATTGCAAGTTAATAATGAAACTTTGGATACAATGGTCGAGAATAAAATATTTAGAATTCGTATTTCAGTTGTTGATCATAATAAATATGTTACCTGAATATAAAAACTGTACTGAAATGATAATTTTAGTGCAAGTTAAACAATTCTTACCCTCAGAAACCTGTAATCTTAAAATATTCCTTTTTCAGTAATAATAAGCATTCTGACGCGTGCATTTATCTCCCGCCATATAAATTAGATGTACTAAAGATAACATATTTTAACAAGGTGCTCTAAATGTAATACTTTTCAAGTTATAATTGATTTAGTGCATGATTTCATGAATTTTAATGCATTAAAAATTATTTTAAAAATTCATTAAAAAAATTTAGCATGTGAAAGCTGTCCAAAATGTAGGTGAATGAGTTATTTGAGAAATATTGGCTATCTGCAATACTTTTAGTGATAATAGGCAGTTACTCATTTTGAGTAGGTGAGTAATTAGCTACGGATCTGAAAATTCACTAATTGAAAGCTCTCCGAAATGTATGTGAATGAGTTATTTCAGAAATACTGGCTATCTGCAATACTTGTAGAGATAATTCGCATTTACTCATTTTGAGTAGGTGAATAATTAACTACGAGTGTGAAACTTCACCAAGTGAAAGCTCTCCCAAAAGTAGGTGAATGAGTTATTTGAGAAAAACTGGATATCTGCAATACTTTTACAGATAATTCACATTTACTCATTTTGATTAGGCGAGTAATTAGCTACGGGTGTGGAACTTCACCATGTGAAAGCTCTCCCAAAAGTAGATGAACGAGTAATTTGATAAAAATTGGATACCCGCAATACTTTTAGAGATAATTAGCATTTACTCATTTTGAGGAGGTGAATAATTAGCTACGGCTCTGAAAATTCACCAAGTGAAAGCTCTCCCAAAAGTAGGTGAATGAGTTATTTGATAAAAATTGGCTATCTGCAATAATACTTTTAGAGATAATTATCATTTACTCATTTTGAGTAGGTGAATAATTAGCTACGGGTCAGAAACTTCACCATGTGTAAGCTCTCCAAAAAGTAGATGAATGAGTTATTTGATAAAAATTGGATATCCGTAATACTTTTAGAGATAATTCACATTTACTCATTTTGAGTAGGTGAATAATTAGCTACGGGTGTGAAACCTCACCAAGTAAAAGCTCTCCCAAAAGTAGGTGAATGAGTTATTTGAGAAAAACTGGATATCTACAATACTTTTACAGATAATTCACATTTACTCATTTTGAGTAGGTGAGTAATTAGCTACGGGTCTGGAACTTCACCATGTGAAAGCTCTCCCAAAAGTAGATGAACGAGTAATTTGATAAAAATTAGATATCCACAATACTTTTAGAGATAATTAGCATTTACTCATTTGGAGTAGGTGAATAATTAGCTACGGGTCTGAAACTTCACCAAGTGAAAGCTCTTCCAAAAGTAGGTGAATGAGTTATTTAAGAAAAATTGGATATCCCCAATACTTTTAGGGATAATTCACATTTACTCATTTTGAGTAGGTGAGTAATTAGCTACGGGTGTGGAACTTCACCATGTGAAAGCTCTCCCAAAAGTAGATGAATGAGTTATTTGATAAAAATTGGATATCCGCAATACTTTTACAGATAATTATCATTTACTCATTTTGAGTAGGTGAATAATTAGCTACGGGTCTGAAACTTCACCATGTGAAAGCTCTCCCAAAAGTAGATGAAGCAGTTATTTGAGAAAAATTATGTCATTATTTTGCCACAAATAAGAAAATAGCTATTACTCGCTTATGGCATGCAATAGAACCCCAAACTATATGCATTTACCCTGCAGTCACAATTTCAAAGTAGGTATTACTCGGCTATCCAATGTGCAACAGGTCTGAAACTTTACTATGTGATAGGTTATCAAAAACTAGATGAATAACATATTTGAAAATATTTCCCTAAGTTTAATACTTTTGAAGATATTTGACATTTACTTATGTTGTTATTTTGCTAGAAATAAGAAAATAGCTATCACTCACTTACGGCATGCAATACAACCCCAAAATATATACCATCTTATAGTTAAGGACAAAGTAGCTGAACACCATATTTGAAGAAAAAGCTGTAACTGCAATAGTTTTGGAGTTACAATGGATTTACTCAACAGTCACAATTTCAAAGTAGCTATTACTTAGCTATGCAATGTGCAACAGGTCTGAAACTTTAATATGTGATAGCTCACAAAAAAGTAGATGAATGACATATTTAAAAAGAATTCCGTAACTTTAATACTTCTGAAGATATTTGACATTTACTTATGTCATTATTTTGCTACTAATAAGAAAATAGCTATTACTCACTTATGGCATGCAATAGAACCCCAAACTACATGCCAGCTTATAGCTAAGGACAAAGTAGCTGAACAACATATTTGAAGAAAAAGCTGTAACTGCAACAGTTTTGGAGTTACAATGGATTTACTCAACAGTCACAATTTCAAAGTAGCTATTACTTAGCTATGCAATGTGCAACAGGTCTGAAACTTTACTATGTGATAGCTTACAAAAAAGTAGATGAATGACATATTTGAAAAGAATTCCGTAACTTTAATACTTCTGAAGATATTTGACATTTACTTATGTCATTATTTTGCTACTAATAAGAAAATAGCTATTACTCACTTATGGCATGCAATAGAACGCCAAACTACATGCCAGCTTATAGCTAAGGACAAAGTAGGTGAACAACATATTTTACGAAAATATTGTAACTGCAATAGTTTTGGAGTTACAATGGATTTACTAAACTGTAGAATTTCAAAGTAGCTATTACTCAGCTATCCAATGTGCAACAGATCTGAAACTTTACTATGTGATAGCTTATGAAAAAGTAGATGGATAACATATTTGAAAAGAATTCCCTAACTTTAATACTTTTGAAGATATTTAACATTTACTTATGTCATGATTTTGCTACAAATAACAAAATAGCTATTACTCACTTATGGCATGCAATAGAACCCCAAACTATGTACCATCTTATAGCTAAGGACAAAGTAGCTGAACAACATAATTTAGGAAAATACTCTAACTGCAATAGTTTTGGAGTTACAATGGCTTTACTCAACAGTCAGAATTTCAAAGTAGCTATAACTCAGCTATCCAAGGTGCAACAGGTCTGAAACTTTACTATGTTATAGCTTACCAAAAAGTAGATGGACAACATATTTGAAAAGATTTCCCTAACTTCAATACTTTTGAAGATATTTGACATTTACTTCTTCTGTTATTTAGCTACAAATGAGGAAATAGCTATTACTCACTTATGGCAAGCAATAGAACCCCAAACTATGTACCATCTTATAGCTAAGAACAAAGTAGCTGAACTACATATTTTAGGAAAATACTCTAACTCAACTGCAATAGTTTTGGAGTTACAATGGCTTTACTCAACAGTCAGAATTTCAAAGTAGCTATTACTCAGCTATCCAAGGTGCAACAGGTCTGAAACTTTACTATATCATAGCTTACCAAAAAGTAGATGGACAACATATTTGAAAAGATTTCCCTAACTTTAATACTTTTGAAGATATTTGACATTTACTTCTTCTGTTATTTAGCTACAAATGAGGAAATAGCTATTACTCACTTATGGCAAGCAATAGAACCCCAAACTATGTACCATCTTATAGCTAAAAACAAAGTAGCTGAACAACATATTTTAGGAAAACACTCTAACTGCAATACTTTTTTAGTTACAATAGCTTTACTCAACAGTCAGAATTTGAAAGTAGCTATTACTCAGCTATCCAAGGTGCAACAGGTCTGAAACTCTACTATGTCATAGCTGACGAAAAAGTAGATGGACAACATATTTGAAAAGATTTCCCTAACTTTAATACTTTTGAAGATATTTGACATTTACTTCTTCTGTTATTTAGCTACAAATGAGAAAATAGCTATTACTCACTTATGGCATGCAACAGAACCCCAAACTATGTACCATCTTATAGCTAAGAACAAAGTAGCTGAACAACACATTTTAGGAAAACACTCTAAGTCCAATAGTTTTGGAGTTATAATGGCTTTACTCAACAGTCAGAATTTAAAAGTAGCTATTACTCAGCTATCCAAGGTGCAACAGGTCTGAAACTTTACTATGTCATAGCTTACCAAAAAGTAGATGGACAACATATTTGAAAAGATTTCCCCAACTTTAATACTTTTGAAGATATTTGACATTTACTTCTTCTGTTATTTAGCTACAAATGAGAAAATAGCTATTACTCACTTATGGCATGCAATAGAACCCCAAACTATGTACCATCTTATAGCTAAGGACAAAGTAGCTGAACAACATATTTGAAGAAAAAGTTGTTACTGCAACAGTTTTTGAGTTATGAGCCCTTTACTCAAAGTAGCTAAGATTGCTATTACTCACTTATCTTTAGGCCTAAGTCCATAAAACCCAAAAAATTTTCGAGGGCATGAAAATTCATTGGGACAATTAATTTACAAAAAATCTGTAGCTGTAGTAGTTTTGGAGAAATCTGCGTGACTAACTAACGCACACACGCACGCACGCACACACAGGCATCATTTCATAATCTCCCTCCCGGGCTAAAGCCTGGCGGGAGATAAAAAGGTCAATGGATATAAACCATTGGGTGTATGACTAATCTATTCGGTCAAAAATGCTGGGAGCATACATCACTCACTAGTCCTAATTCTTTAAACATGTTAAAAACCCGATTCAAGTTTGACCAGAGTGATCACAACCATTCCTTACAGCTGTAAGTCACTTCTAACATATTTTTCGGTAGTTAAAACTTAATTTTAGGGTATTATAAATTATATAACTTATAATCAATTTTTTTTACTACAATTGACTTTGTGCACTGTTCTGTAGACATAGACTACATAATCTTGTCCTGTGGAAGAATAGTCATACAAGTCCAGCAATTAAACTTCTCTGCTTCCAAAGAGTGATCTGTCCCTGTTGTTACGACTTATCTTTTTGAATTGTAACAGAGAGGAGCAGGTTGTATAATTTTTCTTTTCAGATGTATGACATTTACATTAAACATTGAAACAGACCCTTGTTTAATGCATAATTTATCAAATCCTATAAAATACATACAGAGACAAATCTGAAGAATGTTACAATCTTGACAACGCTGAAAAAATTACCTGGGGCAGGACGCCTAGAGATTTCTATTGGAGCAGACTTGTCAATGTTTGCTGAGGTTTGAATTTCTCCATTAAGATAGCCCAGTAAGTCCCTCCTGTCAGGCAAACGCACCACAGGCACATTTGCTGCCTGGATTGTGACAGTCAAAAAAAAAATAAATCACAGATTTGTCAAGAATTGACAAGTATACACAATATTTCCTCATTATATAATAAAGTTCTTAGAACACTAATGACTAGTTAAAAAGTAAAAGTGGGAGTACTTTGAGCTTGTATTCCTATTAATTCTACTCAAAACAATGATCAAGTAATCGATGGTAAGCATCTGAACGAAGGTTGAGCCTTCATCAAAAAAAAAACACAACACCAGGTACTCACCTGGACAGACCCAATCCGAATTCTGGGGGCCGTATTCTACAACAATACTTAGGGTCATTTCTAACTTAGATTTCAAGTATTTCTTAGATTTTAAGAAAGAAATTATGAAACTGAACATTCCTAACTTTGTTTTAAAAATACAAAGTGTAAGGAAAATTTGAGTGAAAAAACTTCCCTTACTTAGATCTAAGGTCATCTGATCTAAGTATTGTTGTAATACAGTCCCAGGTAATCATATTTTAGTTGTAACAAAATGAAAGTACCAGTTATAAAAACAACTGTTAAATATCTGTAGAAATAGGAAAAATTGCATGAAAGACTTGTACCAGGTAGAGAAAATAGCATCAGAGATGCCCGTACCCCACAGCCTGGGGAAATATTTTTCAACACCATGAGATATAGAAGTAGTGTAATAGTACAAAGTTCAAGATACTTTCAGAGCAGTGTAAGTTATATTAAGGTCCAAATAATGCTTAAGTAGAGAAAATAATATCTAAGGAAAAGAAAGGTATATAAAGATGAAGTATTAAAACAAGACAATTCAATAATAAAATGACAGCATTTATCAGTAAACCAAAAATGGCCGAATTATCGTTTGGATGTTTTGAATATTACCCATGCATACAGAAGTGGCAATACATTCAATGAATGCTTATGTGTGGTGCTGGAGAAAAGCCTGTGGCTCACTTGATGAAATTCCATCTGTTACAATGGGAACTTGCAAAAGGAAATTCTTAATGAATTCTAATATGACTTTAACAGTGCTTAATCTGCATCAACAGACAGACCCAAAGGTGCAACAAGATTTTAAAGGTCAATACAGCAAGGTCAAAGGTCAATCAGTATTACACCATGACGTGGCACACCTAAAACCCTCAACCAATGTCCCTACCAAGTATAAACTTCCTACACCTTACAGTCTCTGAGATATAACCTGGACCAGGTATTATAGGTCAAGTTCACTTTATAGGTCAAGGTCGCTACAGCAAGGTCAAAGGTCAAATCAAGGTCACATGACGTAGCACACCTACACCCCCTAACCAATGTCCATAACAAGTATCAACTTCCTACACCTCTTACGGTTTCCAAGATATAGCCCAGACCAGGTATTATAGGTCAAGTTCACTACAGCAAGTACAAAGGTCAAATCAAGGTCACACCATGACATTGCACATCTACTACCCCCAACCAATGTCCTCACTAAGTATCAGCTTCCTAAACCTTACAGTTTCCGAAATATAGCCCAGACAAGATTTTATAGGTCAAGGTCACTACGGCAAGGGTCAAAGGTCAAATCAAGGTCACACCATGATGTTGCCAGCTACTACCCCCAACCAATGTCCTCACCAAGTATCAGCTTCCTACACCTTACAGTTTCCGAAATATAGCCCGGACAAGATTTTATACGTCAAGGTCACTACGGCAAGGGTCAAAGGTTAAATCAAGGTCACACTATGACGTTGCACATCTACACCCCCTAACCAATGTCCCTACCAAGTATCAACTTTCTACACCTTACAGTTGCCGAGATATAGCCCGGAAAAGGTTTTATAGGTCCAGGTCAATACGGCAAGGGTCAAAGGTTAACTCAAGGTCACACTATGACGTTGCACATCTACACCCCCTAACCAATGTCCCTACCAAGTATCAACTTCCTACACCTTACAGTTGCTGAGATATAGCCCAGACAAGGTTTTATAGATCAAGGTCACTACAGCAAGGTCAAATCAAGGTCAGACCATGATGTTGCACACCTACAACTCCTAACCAATGTTCCTACCAAGTATCAATTTCCTACACCTTACAGTTGCTGAGATATAGCTCGGACAAGGTTTTATAGGTCAAGGTCACTACGGCAAGGTCAAAGGTCAAATCAAGGTCAGACCATGACGTTGCACACCTACACCCCCTAACCAATGTCCCTACCAAGTATCAACTTCCTACACCTTACAGTTTCCGAGATATAGCCCGGACAAGATTTTAAAGGTCAAGGTCACTATGGCAAGGTCAAAGGTCAAATCAAGGTCAGACCATGACGTTGCACACCTACAACCCCTAACTAATGTCCCTGCCAAGTATCAACTTCCTACACCTTTTGGTTGCCGAGATATAGCCCGGACAAGATTTTCAAACTCAAGGTCACTACGGCAAGGTCAAATCAAGGTCAGACCATGATGTTACACACCTACACCCCCAACCAATGTCCCTGCCAAGTATGAACTTCCTACACCTTACGGTTTCTGAGATACAGCCCGGACAAACTATTTCCCGCCGCCCGCCAGCCCATCCGGACACCATGGGTGAAAAAAATACCCCGACAGCCCTTAAGGGCTGTGGGGTAAAAACTATATTTAAATTGTTTTAGTTAGCTACTTGTCCATTTTGTACTCGGTTTCTCGAAGAATTCGTACAGTTTTGGGATAACCATGTACCATATCACGGTCATAATCTGAATTCTGAACTAAAATTTACTTTGTCATATTCTGTTTAAATCAAATTTTTCAATCAGAAGATGCAGTAATTGTTTACTTACAGCAGCTTGTCGGACATACAAGGCATGAGGGAGGTTAACATTTCGTAGCAGGAACAATATGCAATCTAAGGTGTAGTAATCTTTGGCAATACCTTCTTTTCCAGTTCTGAAAAGTCATATAAATAAAATTTGTAACAGTGTATCAATCAGATTCCAATTCATTAGAACTGCTGGCTATTGATCAGGGCCTGTATTCACAAAGACTCTTAGAATTTTTCTTAGAATTGTCATTTTTCTTAGAAAAATTTTAAGAATAAGAATTTTCCTATTCACAAAGATTCTTATTCTCAGAATCATACTTATTCTTAGAATTTTTCTAAGAATGGCTTTTATTCTTAGAATTTTTTCTAAGAAAATGAAATTCCTATATGCACAAAACTCTTTTTCTTGACACCAGAATTGCATCCAAATACAGAAAGCCACTTCTGGGCCTGTATTCACAAAGATTCTTAGTATTTTTCTTTGAATTACTTAACACTTAGTAACCTGTAAACACATTTATTTTTACTTCTATTCTGAGAATTATTCTTAGCTAAGAATTGTTTTGTGAATAGGTTTTTAATCTAAGAATAAGAAAATTCTTAGACTTAAGTGTAATTCTAAGAAAAATTCTAAGAATCTTTGTGAATACAGGTCTAGCAATCCCTAGCAATTTATATTATGTTAGTATCAGTGAATAGTGTTGAGAACAGTAAACCGGTATCCCATGAAAAAGTTCCCATGAAATTTGTTCCTTTTGCCCATTTGTATGCTATCACACATGCACAGAAACGGTTATATTATCCATTGAAAAATTTAATATTTAACATAATATTCAACAAATTTTTAAAAAACAGCATCAGAGATGCCCGTACCCCACAGCCTGGGGAAATATTTTTCAACACCATGAGATATAGAAGTAGTGTAACAGTACAAAGTTCAAGATATTTTCAGAGCAGTGTAAGTTATATTAAGGTCCAAATAATGCTTAAGTAGAGAAAATAATATCTAAGGAAAAGAAATGTATATAAAGATGAAGTATTAAAACAAGACCATTCAATAATAAAATGACAGCATTTATCAGTAAACCAAAAATGGCCGAATTATGGTTTGGATGTTTTGAATATTACCCATGCATACAGAAGTGGCAATACATTCAATGAATGCTTACAATGGGAACCTGCAAAAGGAAATTCTTAATGAATTCTAATATTACTTTAACAGTGCTTAATCTGCATCAACAGACAGACCCAAAGGTGCAACAAGATTTTAAAGGTCAATACAGCAAGGTCAAAGGTCAATCAGTGGTACACTATGACGTGGCACACCTAAAACCCTCAACCAATGTCTTCCTACACCTCTTACGGTTTCCAAGATATAGCCCAGACCAGGTATTATAGGTCATGTTCACTACGGTAAGTACAAAGGTCAAATCAAGGTCACACCATGACGTTGCACACCTACTACCCACAACCAATGTCCTCACCAAGTATCAGTTTCCTACACCTTACAGTTTCCGAAATATAGCCCAGACAAGATTTTATAGGTCAAGGTCACTACGGCAAGGGTCAAAGGTCAAATCAAGGTCACACTATGACGTTTCACATCTACACCCCCTAACCAATGTCCCTACCAAGTATCAACTTTCTACACCTTACAGTTGCCGAGATATAGCCCAGACAAGGTTTTATAGGTAAAGGTCACTACGGCAAGGTCAAAAGTCAAATCAAAGTCAGACCATGATGTTGCACACCTACAACTCCTAACCAATGTTCCTACCAAGTATCAACTTCCTACACCTTACGGTTTCCAAGATATAGCCTGGACAAGATTTTTTAGGTCAAGGTCACTACAGCAAGGTCAAAGGTCAAATCAAGGTCAGACCATGACATTACACACCCACACCCCCTAACCAATGTCCCTACCAAGTATCAACTTCCTACACCTTACAGTTGCTGAGATATAGTCCGGACAAGATTTTATAGGTCAAGGTCACTACGGCAAGGTCGCAGGTCAAATCAAGGTCAGACCATAATGTTGCACACCTACAAATCCTAACCAATGTCCCTACCAAGTATCAACTTACTACACCTTATGGTTTCCGAGATATAGCCCGGACAAGATTTTATAGGTCAAGGTCACTACAGCAAGGTAAAAGGTCAAATCAAGGTCAGACTATGACGTTGCACACCTACACCCCCTAACCAATGTCCCTACCAAGTATCAACTTCCTACACCTTACAGTTGCTGAGATATAGTCCGGACAAGGTTTTATAGGTCAAGGTCACTACGGCAAGGTCGAAGGTCAAATCAAGGTCAGACCATAATGTTGCACACCTACAAATCCTAACCAATGTCCCTACCAAGTATCAACTTCCTACACCTTACGGTTTCCGAGATATAGCCCGGACAAGATTTTATAGGTCAAGGTCACTACAGCAAGGTCAAAGGTCAAATCAAGGTCAGACTATGATGTTGCACACCTACACCCCCTAACCAATGTCCCTACCAAGTATCAACTTCCTACACCTTACAGTTTCCGAGATATAGCCCGGACAAGATTTTAAAGGTCAAGGTCACTATGGCAAGGTCAAAGGTCAAATCAAGGTCAGACCATGACGTTGCACACCTACAACCCCTAACTAATGTCCCTGCCAAGTATCAACTTCCTACACCTTATGGTTGCCGAGATATAGCCCGGACATGATTTTCAAACTCAAGGTCACTACGGCAAGGTCAAAGGTCAAATCAAGGTCAGACCATGACGTTGCACACCTACACCCATCAACCAATGTCCCTGCCAAGTATGAACTTCCTATACCTTACAGTTTCTGAGATACAGCCTGGACAAACTATTTCCCGCCGCCCGCCCACCCGCCCGCCCGCCAGCCCATCCGGACACCATAGGTGAAAACAATACCCCGACCGCCCTTAAGGGCTGTGGGGTAAAAATTATCAAGGTATTTGTACATTATAATTCCTAAGCAATCATGTAACAAAAATAAACTAGACCCACACATCGGAGAACCGATGCAAATTTGTATCCACCGGAGACAACTCACCAAAGTCAATGAACCATCGTTTGACCTTGAAGAAGGGACCCAAGGTCAAATCTGGCCACACCAGAAGATTCCCAGCCCACGATTTCCTATATGTTGGTTTCACATTGCAAGCCTCTAAGACCACAAATAAGCGAGTTATAAGCACTTTTAAGTTTTGATATCCTCGTTTGACCTTGAAGGAGAGCCAAAATGTCAAATGTGAGCACATCAGAAGATTCCCAGCACATGATTTCCTATAACTTGGTTTCACATTGCAAACCTCTAGGATCAATACTAAGTGAGTTTTTGGCACTTTTAAGTTTGGCTGTCCTTGTTTGACCTTGAAGGAGGGGCCCAAGGTCAAATCTGTCCACACCAGAAGATTTCCAGCCCATGACTTCTTATATGTTGGTTTACCATCCGAAACCTCTAGGACCAATAATAAGCGAGTTATAAGAACTTTTAAGTTTGGCTATCCTCGTTTGACCTTGAAGGAGGGGCCAAAGGTCAAATCTGACCACACCAAAGATTCCTAGCCCATGATTTCCTATAGGTTGGTTTACCATCCAAAACCTCTAGGACCAATAATAAGCGAGTTATAAGCACTTTTAACTTTGGCTATCCTCGTTTGACCTTGAAGGAGGGTCCCAAAGTCAAATCCAACCACACCAGAAGATTCCCTATATGTTGGCTTACCATCCCAAACCTCTAGGACAAATAATAAGCGAGTTATAAGCACTTTTAAGTTTGGCTATCCTCCTTTGACCTTGAAGTAGGGTTCCAAGGTCAAATCGGACCACATCAAAAGATTCTTAGCCCATGATTTCCTATAAGTTGATTTACCATCCCAAACCTCTGGGACCAATAATAAGTGAGTTCAAAGCACTTTTAAGTTTTGCTATCCTCGTTTGACCTTGAAGGAGGGGTCCATGGTCAAATCTGACCACATCAAAAGATTCCTGGCCCATGATTTCCCATAACTTGTTTTCACATTGCAAACCTCTAGGACCAATAATAAGTGAGTTATGAGCACTTTTAGGTTTGGCTATCCTTGTTTGACCTTGAAGGAGGAGCCATCATGTACTCAACCTATAAAGCCATTTTCAATAGTTTCCATGCAATATAGTCAGCATTAAGTGTGAAAATATCTCCAAGAAGGCCAAAAATGGCCTCGGTCAGGTACTTTGGCGGTCTCGGGATGACCTTCAATGAAGAGCCTCAAGGTCAAATTTCTGTATGCTTACAGAGGACATATATATGTATTATATATATCAGCCATAGGATGATCTAACTTTCTGTATATGAGAACTGATACAAAATGTGAAAAAATGGCCAATACCTGACCTTTAAGAGGCCATCAGTGACCTTGAAATTGAAGGTTAAGGTCACAAAACAATAGCATTCGTGGCATTGCCTATATATACCCACATACCAAATTTGAAAGGTCTAACTAAAATATTTTTTCAAGTTATCTCGTCCGAAAAGAAATCTCTGCGGCAGCAGCGGTGGGACCGTACCGAATCCTAAGTATTGGGAAAATGCTGTCCAATTTTTCGACAGCCCTAATTTTATTGCCATAGGACAAGTTCTATGAATGTATTTGTACTTCTCACAAAATATTTTAGGATGCCATTATCATTTTACAGTTTGAGGAACCTCTTTTCATTCTGATAACTTTTATAAAACCACACTGCATATTTGTTCTCAAGACACTGTATTTTGGTGTTTTTATGGGTGAAATGCTGTTCCCTCTTGTATAACGGAGAAAATCCAAAGGCCAACTACAGGAACTATAAATTGCCAATGTGTATGTTTTTAAGTTGATGAATAACATTATTTGATAAAATTAGTGCTCTAACGACTTGACTGAAACTTGAGTTGTAACTTGATGGCGGTATGTGGAGATCACATCAATTTACGCAATTTAAGCTCGAGTTTTAAATAAATAACTAATGCTATACTAAACCTTGTTTCAAACTATAGTAGTTTTGCAATTTATCTAACTACAAAAACATAAAAGTCAATGAACAATGGTCATTGTTTGTTTACCTTACTTACAAGGCTGTTCCATAAAGTGCACATACATATCTGTACAATTTAACCAGCAACAAAATTTATTCAAAGTGGCTGGAGTACGGGTAAATCACTGCTCTCGAGAAGAAATTCTACAGTACAGTAACATTCATTTGCCGTATTCCAGTAAATTTACTAGAGTGCGGTTCAAGCTGGTAACCTAAACATCTCATCGAGTGAAGGGAATATGAGGCCACCATGGGGGGGTTCTATATTTTAGAGATAGGAAAATCTAGCAATATTTTACAAATAAAATATCAAATCTATGGTAGTACTTGTACACATGGACATCTATAGCGAACGGCAATCTATCATAACATTAAAAAGATAGATAGCAGGGGCACAGGGTTCCAACACCCCCTTATTTCAATATATGAATAAATAAATGATTATCTAACCACTGGTGAACCCTAAATGTCATGGTAGATTGCCGTTCGCTATGGCTGTCCAGTTCGCTAACGTGACCCCCCCCCGGTATACTGTATAAATATTTATGAACTGTATAGTCTATCTAGCATTTGATCTTAAAGCAGAAAACATTGTTAAGAAACCACCATTGAAATCCGTGACCTCATGAATATTAATATATTGTCCGTGAATATTGATCAAGTAAGGTATTTCTACATAAAGTGTTGGGAAACCCCACGGAATTCCATGACCTTGTATATACATTCTACACAATTGTCAAGGAAATGTAACACTAGTAAATTAACTGAGTTGTCGAAATTCATTGATTTTTAATGTGATGCCATGACTTTAGACGGAAACTTCAAACCATGATGCCGTGACAGGAGTCACTTCGTTATATTTTTGTCATTCAATCGAGTTCAGCTCGCACCAAACAGCTTCCTCGATGTACAGAAATCTCTGATGATAACAGCCCCAGAAAAAATTGCTTGGCTAGCAGTATGATACGATACAGTACAGTATGTCATGAATTTCTTAACAGACGTCAACTTACCCCCATATCAAATAGTTAGTTTTGGCTGTCTTTGGCCACGCAAAATCAGAAAATATGACTTGGTCATCCCTTTCTTCCACTGGTTTCTTATCAACATTGAACTGTCGAAGTACACTTAAAATATCAGCCATTCTTTATATTCTTGACTTCCTTTTCCAATTTTCAGTAGATTCGATGTTTGAGGCTTTTGGCGATTACTACTACAACATGGGGAGAGGGGAGAGGCAAGCTAAAAATCGTATCAAAAGCTCAGGCACGCTTTTGCTTTTTTTTTTTTTTTTTGTTTTTTTTTTTTTTTTATGTATGTAATTATTTAATGTGTTTTATCATGCTTGTATTGTGATGGGTATTTAGAAGGGAGGGAAAGCGGAAACCAGTAAGAATGCCACCAAACCATAATGCCAACTTCAAAACACCACCACCATAACGCCACCACTAACCAACATTAATGTACACTCAGATGGCACGTAACTTTAAAATCTGGTTGAATCAAATGTAGAAATCTGGTTGAAATACGTGTAGATTTTGCAAACCATTTTTAGTTGGATCCAGGCACTGAAATCATGTCGAAACCAATGTTGAAATTGGGATTGAATTCAATGGGTGAAATCTGGTTGAAATACGTGTAGATTTTGCAAACTGTTTTTGGTCGAGTCCAATGCATGAAATAGGATTTCAATTCAATGGGTGAAATCAGGTTGTTTACACTGTCTTATTTATTTGAAACAATGTAGCTTGCGTGTCATAATGAGAACTTCTTAATAATATTGAACAAGGATAAACTCCCAACTCCAGATTGTAAAAATGACAACGGGGATTTCTTGATTCATGCAATTGTAACTTTAATGTTAATCATGCCAAAAACTATTGACAGCTTTTATGCTCATAGATAATTATTGGATACTCCAATTTATAATGTTTTATATTTATCAGTAAGTCATAAACACAAAATTATTATACAAGACTCCTCTGTTGGCTGACTATATAATTATGCATATGTGGAAAGGAAATTGAGGAGACCTAAATAGTAGAGAGTAAAAATACTATCACAGGAGACCAAACATTTTTAAATGTCAAATAACTGAACATTCTTTTTAATGATCCTTTCATAGAAATCGTATTAAAAAAAAAGTTTTATACGATTTCTATGGATCCTTTTTTTTCCGAATCTTGTATATTTTCGTTTTAGTAATTGCAACCGAAATGAGTTCCCGAAAGTATAACATCTTTGAAACTGACAAGGAAGTAGCCTCCCAGTCAGCTGCGTTTGTCATTGAACTAGCAAATAATGCTATAAAGGAAAGAAATATATTTAATATAGGAGTTTCGGGTAATGACATTTGTTTTCAATCACAAAATTTGAATAAAACATGATGGCATAGTGGGCGATAAAGGATGTTCCGGTGTTCCGTTAAATTTACTGTAGTGTAGAAATTTGTTCCTCCGTCAAGTAATACTGCTCAGCCAGTGAAATTCGTCACCCAGTGGATTTGCATTTAATGACAATATTTAAACATTTTTATGTTTAATTTTCATCGCTGAATTAAATATTGATATTACAAGCAGTGTTTACATGTGTTTAAATAATTACATAGGCGTATTTCACAACCATAATCCGTCAAATCTAAATTCGTCAGATCAACGGATTCGCTTGTTTTGTGACTTGAATCTGAATCTGGATTATGAATCCGTTGATCTACCTCTCGAGGTAGATCAACGGATTCAGAGTCCTTGGATACCCATAATTCTTTGTAAAATAATGGCAGCAACATGTGGGGAAAAATTTTAACATTTGGGAAATTTTTATTATATTGTAGTATGATAATATTAATTTACTATATATTGGCATATATTAATATATTATATTTATGTCAGTTCATCTTATTTTCATATTTTAGATTCAGATCTATAGAAAATTGCATTTCACGAATCTAGCTAATCCAACGAATCCAAATCTGAATCTAGATTCGACGGATTGTGCAGATTCTTGGTTGTGAAATACGCCTACTGTGTACTAGTTCTGAACTTCAGAACGGCTCGGTAAGCAAATATCAAAAAAGCCCTCGTAGTGAAGAATTTCAGGACTAGTGTTTAAATATATATTTCTGGTCTTTGAGGGTTTATATTAGGGTTGCGAACGGTTACTCGAGCCTCGATAGACGAGTCGATCTTGGCTAGTTCTTGAGTCCATTTTAAGTACTCGGTTACTCGCAAGGTATTATATTATCGCCCACGTAAAGAAACGCTTCTGTAAAATATGCTGCATTTGAGCATTTCCGTCACATAATATCAATTAAAGACTTTAAAGTTGTTGTTTTCGCTTAAGAATGTATAATTTACTCCATAATCTATAATATCTGGTCAAATAGAAGACGTTTTTTCTCAAAAGTTTCGTTCCGGAGTCGACTATTTGTTTACAAAAGCCTTCTAATGGTAGGTACTAAATCTCATGGTTACTCAAATTCGGGCTGGTTGTCAGAGGGCAAGTACTCGGTGCCATTTTTCAGCACCCGTCGCTGCCCTAGTTTATACGGCAGGTGACAAAATTCACTGGGTGGCAAAATTCATTGGCTGAGCATTAGAGTTATGCATTTTGGGAACAATCACGGTCACTGCACAACATTTTAACCAGCAAATTTCTCTTACCCTTTACAAACACTCAAGAATTGCCTCAGTGACAGTCAAAATTTCATTTTCAGAAATAAATTTAGATGTGGTTACCTTGATTTGCTCTAGCTACTTTACTTGCAAACAAAGTAGAACCAAGATATCCATGTCTAAAATAAATTAAATCTAAACCCTGACAAAACTGAACTTATCTTGATGGACTTCAAAACAATCGTAAACAAAGAGCTCCTTCCAATCAATATTCTGGGCAGTCATACAAGTCTCACAAGCACAAAATGTCAATTAAGAACCTTGGAGTGTTGTTTGACTCCAACTTATCTTTCTCTGACCATGTGTCACAAGTCATAAAGTCCAAGAGAGTTCATGCAAGAGACCTTTGTAGAATTTGTCCCCTCATGGACCTTAAAACATAAGTCCTTTTGGCAAAGGCTTTGGTGAGCAGCAGATTGGACTACTGCAATTCCTTGTATGCATCACTCCCTGATTTTGGATTAAGAAAATTAAGCACATCCAAAACTCATGCTGCAGGGTTGTCACCGACTCCTCTAATATCACCCCATAATTGAAAAAAAAAATTCATTGGCTCCCAGTCAAGTATAGGGTACAATTTAAAATGGTCCATATCACTTACAAAATTCTAAAACATGGCCAACCAGCTTACTTAAGTGAAATAATTCACCCCTACACCTCTTCTAGAAATACCAGACGCAGCAGCCCTAAACTTAAGTTCCTTCACATCCCCACCTTTGACCACAGAGTTCACAAATCACATAAACATTTTTCTAATTCCTTTTGTCACTACACACCTGCTCTTTGAAACTCTCTACCTTTTCAAATAAGAAAGAGCCCCTCTGTCACTTCCTCCAGGAAACATTTGAGAACTCACCTCTTTTACTCTAGTTTCCCCACTTAGTCTCCTTCCTTTCAGTTACACCCACAACTTTGGATTACCGCCCTTGACCACCCCTCGACTATCCTAGTGATCAATATTTTTGTTTACTCAGCACACTGAGTTTCTGGGGAAGATATTGCATTTGCAAAGCACTAGATAAAGTGGATTTATTTAACATGTTATTATCATTGAAGCATGCATATTTTGCATCTTTCTTGTCATAAGAGGTGAAGGTCACAATCTCCTTTTCACCCTCACAGCCCTTAAGGGCTGTTGGGGTATTGTTTTCACCTATGGTGTCCAGATGGGCAGGAAAAAGTTTGTCTGGACTGTATGTCAGAAACTGTAAGGTAGGAAGTTGAATGATACTTGGTAGAGACATTGGTTGGGAGTGTAGGTGTGCAACATTATGATTTGACCTTGATTTGACCTTGCCGTAGTGACCTTGAACTATAAAATCTTGTCTGGGCTATATCTCGGAAACCATTCTAATTCTAATAGCACTTTTATAGCGCTTAATCTCCGTCAAAAGACAGACTCTAAGGCGCATCACACAAAAACATTGTTCAATATTCAAAAACCAGAGACATTGCAGGGGTCAGCACCACGGATAAAGCAGAAAGGAGATTGGAAATTTAGGGTGGGTATGCTTTTCCAAAGAGGTATGACTTCAACTTTGACCTGAAAGAGGCAAGATTGACTTCGACGAGTGTTATATGCACTATGTCTGGGAATGAGGAAGGGTTCAAAGTATTTGGGGTTACCACTGTGTAGGAACTTATATACCAGCATAGCAGTCTTAAAGATAGAACGGTACTTAATTGGCAACCAATGTAGTACTTTTCTAACTGCAGTGATGTGTGAGTACTTGGTGGTGTTGGCAACAATTCTGGCAAGGCTATTCTGAACACATTGAAGTTTGCGCAGATCTAGAGCTGAGAGACTTCTGAACAGAGAGTTACAGTAATCTAGTCGACTTCCGACCAGAGCATTGGCAGCCATAAGAGTAGCTTCATGTGTCAGATGTCCTCGGAGTCGCTTAAGATCCCGGACATGAGCAAAACAAGCCTTGCAGACCTTCCTAACATGGCAAGAGAATGAGAAATCAGAATCAAACCAGACACCAAGGTTCCTAACTGCGTCTGTTGGTGATATGAGATTACCAAGTATGTTGACCGGGAAGGACTGATTAAATTTTTTTCGCGCTGAGACTTTGAGCCAAACACAATGAATTCGGTCTTATCTGGATTTAGCTTGAGCTTATTTGTAGAGAGCCATCTCTTTACGTCTTCAAGGCAGTGTGACAGCTTATCAAGGGCCGAGGCAACATTTTTATGTGTGAGGTGTACATACAATTGTGTGTCATCAGCGTAGAACTGGAAACTAATACCAGGATGATTCTGTATGACTTTACTCAGTGGAGTAATATAGAGTGAAAAAAGGATTGGCCCCAGGACAGAGCCTTGAGGCACACCATACAATAACTTTTTGGCATCAGATAAAATTGACCCAATCTTAATGCACTGAACACGGTCTGAGAGATAAGACTTAAACCAATCGAGGACAACCCCGCTCACACCAAACCAGGAGCTAAGAGAATTAAGTAGCGTATCATGATCAATAGTATCAAACGCTGCTGATTGATCCAAGAGAACGACAGCAGTAGCCTCACCTTTAGCAAAAGCCAAATGAACATCATTCTTAATTGAAAGCAATGCAGATTCAGTTGAGTGACCTAGTTTGTAGGCAGATTGCCTGACATTCTCAAGTCATAAGGTCTAGAAAGTTGATACTTGGTAGAGACATTGGTTTGGGGTTGTAGGTGTGCAACATCATGGTGTGACCTTGATTGACCTTTGATCTTGCTGCAGTGACTTTGACCTTTAAAATTTTTTCCATGTGTAAGGTCATGGTTTGAACTTGATTTGACCTTTGACCTTGCCAAAGTGACCTTGACCTATAAAATCTTGTAAAGGCCATATTTCTGAAACCGTAAAGTGTAGGAAATTGATACTTGGTAGGGACATTGCTCAAGGGGTGTAGATGTGTAACATCATTGTATGATCTTGATTTGACCTTCAACCTTGTCGTCATGACCATTAGTTTTAAAATCTTGTTCGGGCGATTTTTCTTGGATTCCCTAAGGTGTAGAAGATTGACACTTGGTACGACATTGGTTAGGGGGTGTAGGTGTACATCATGGTATGACCTTTAACTTTGGCTCTGGCAAAGTGTGTTCACTTGCCATATTTTAGACATGTTTCTCTTATGATAGTATTTAGTACGCACCACGGAGACGCTTTTTCTTAGAAGTTCATCTCAACAACGGTCTTTTAAGTGCATATATAGAGTATTTTACACTGAAACCTACCTCAAATATTGTATAACATATATTATCTGTAGTTAGATCGTGTTTTTATAGTTTTATCTTTACTTAACTCATTGTTATACCTACTTCCTAAAATAGCGGGTATTATCGCCCATTATACCGGGAATTATCGTTGTCCCTTTCCATGAAATATTTTATTTAAATCAAATATTAGGTTAATCCCACCAACTAGCTTGTGTCTGGTTGTTTTCTTTTGTTAATATTCATTCACTTTATATATACTACTGTTGTTGGTGGTCTGGTGGGTTTAGCTTAAGGTGAGGCTGTAGTGTGTGGTGTTCAGACCATGGAAGAGTCTAGATTAGGGTAACATACTTGACCTGTCCCACCAGTCATGATTTGTCTTCGGGCTCTCCTCTTTGTGGCCCTATTCACAGTAGCACTTGCTCATAGGTCTGTGTTTCCATACTAGTATATCCAGTACATTGAGTACCACAATGATCAGAATTGTAAAATATTTCTCATATTCTTGTTCATGTTGTAAATTTTCAAATTCGGTCAACGGTAGAGGGCTGATGTTGTTACTATTATTGAGCGGAGATGTGTCCCTCAACCCTGGTCCCCTTACATTAGGGGTAGTGAATACCAGATCCGTAAGGAATAAGGGCCCTCTCCTTGCTGATATTGTAGCATTAAATGACCTCGACATTCTTTGTCTCACCGAAACACATGTTCGGCCCTCTGATTCAGACAGTTTTTTACGATCCATTACTCCTGCTGATTACACATTTCCTCAAAGGCCTCGTCCCTCAGCTATCGGTGGCGGTGTTGGGTTTTTCATCAGATCATCCTACAGCCTACATAAAATGGAATCTCCTTTATACCAGTCATTTGAAAACATGGTGGTGTCTCTTGGACTTCATGGTCGTTCACTGATGCTTGCCTGGGTCTATCGCCCTCCAGGTTCATGTACCTGCAAATTTCAGGAAGAATTCATGTCCTTTGTTGGTTTCTTGTCATCCATCAACTCCTCATATCATATTTTTGGTGATTTTAACATTCATGTCTATGTTCCCGGTGGTGATGGTAAAAGATTCATGACCTTTCTTGACTCATGTGATGTCAAACAGTTCGTTAATCAACCTACCCATCTGCATGGTCACACACTTGATCTCATTCTTTCTCCCAGCGATCAGGATACTATTGTTAATGTCAAAATTGGTGATTTTGTATCTGATCATGCATTAGTCAAATGCTCAATTATCCTACCTCATCAGGCTGTTCATACTCCAAATAAGATTCAATATAGAACGTACCACCTTATCAACATGTCCAATTTCCGCTCTGAGCTTAAAAATACTTCCTTTGTCAAATCTCCTGCTGATTCTGTTGTAGACCTTTACGACCAATATGTACATGACTTGGCAGATGTTCTCGACAAGCATGCACCACTGATATCTAGATTGAAAAAGAAAGATTCTACTGATTGGGTGTCTGATTCTTATAGACGTGCTAAGTCCCTTAGACGTCAGTTTGAAAGAACTTGGCGCAGGGCCAAGAATCCACTGAATAGAAGTCAGCTTCGTCGCTAAATTGCTCGGTGTAATTCACTGGTTAACAAGGACAAGTCAAACTACTATAGTAAACTTATCTCTGATAATAGTCAAGACCCTAGAAAACTGTGGCACGCACTGCGGAAAACCCTGGGTAGGGTCTCTGACACTTCCACCTCACGATTCTGAGAAGTCATTGGCTGACCAGTTTGCCTCCTATTTCCATAATAAAATCAAGACAATTAGAGACACTTTCATCCCCTCTGGCATTGAAAAGGATGTTCATCCGTCTTCTGATCCTCCAAAAATTACTACCTTTACTGAAGTCCCTCAAGATACTGTCGATAAAATCATCAGAAACTCGCCTACGAAATCATGCCTGTTGGACCCCTGGCCTACTTTTCTCATCAAAGAGTGTAGTGACATACTATTACCATCAATAACAAAGCTGGTTAACTGCTCACTCATGGAGGGTTGCGTCCCTGATGGTTTCAAAACTGCTGTAGTTAGTCCCCCTTATTAAAAAGGCTACTCTTCCCGCAGACAATTTTAAGAACTATCATCCTGTATCTGGCCTTGGTTTCATTTCGAAATTAGTTGAACGAGTGGTCGCTAAGCTACTGTTAGAACATATTCATGTTCATAGCTTAGACAATACATATCAATCGGCATATAAAACAGGCCACTCGACTGAGACAGCTCTTCTTTCTATTAAAAATGAAGTCCATCTATCTCTGTCACGAGGCGAACCAACTGCTCTTATACTGCTTGATCTCTCAGCAGCATTTGATACAATTGATCATTCCACCCTTCTTCATTGTCTTCAGACCTGGTTCGGAATTGGTGGTTCTGTTCTTAAATGGTTCACCTCCTACCTATCTGAGCCCTATCAGTCAGTAAAAATTGGTTCTACTCTCTCCGATCTTTGTAAACTCCTGTTTCGTGTGCCCCAAGGCTCTGTCTTGGGTCCTTTATTGTTTTCTTTGTATACAACCCCCCTTAGTTTGATTATTGGTAAACACAAAGGAGTAAAGTTTCATTGTTACGCAGATGACACACAAGTCTATATCCATCTATCCCACAATAATTCATCTGCTGCCTTTGAAAAGTTGAACAGGTGCCTGGACGATATAAAAGAGTGGATGTCAGCCAGTAAACTCAAACTTAATCCAGATAAAACTGAGTTTATTGTGTTTGGTTCAAAAAGGCAGAGGGACAAATTGAAAGCATATTTTCCTTCTGCCATCTTGGGTAGTCCTCTCTGCCCTGCCGAGTGGGTCAAGAATCTGGGTGTGTGGTTCGATTCTGATTTTTCCTTGTCCAAACATGTTCAGAATGTCTGCAAAAGTTGGTTTGTGCAACTCCATGATTTTAGACATGTCAGGCGGTTCCTTACTCGTGATGCTTCTATACTTGTGGCCAATGCTCTTGTAAGTAGTCAGTTGGATTACTGTAACTCACTTTTCAGGAGTCTCTCTAAGTTCAATCTTCGCAAATTACAGTGCATCCAAAACAGTGCTGCTAGAATCGTATCAAATACCAGTAGATACACTAGTCTAACCCCTGTTCTTAAGAATCTGCATTGGCTTCCTGTTCAACATCGGTCAGTCTTTAAAACAGCTACCCTTGTCTATAAGTTTCTCCACACTGGTTATCCCAAGTATTTTGCTCCTTACATCTCCTCCTACAGCAGCTCCTACAATACCAGGCGCAGTCAGAGTGGTGGTTATTTCCTTGTCATTACCAAGTTTCAACCCTCAGTCCATAAATCTGTCAAACAGTTTGGTCATAGTTTTGCTTTCGATGCTCCCACTGTCTGGAATGCTCTTCCTGATGAGATTCGTGCGTCCCCCTCTTTTGTCTCATAATTTTTAGGTTACTGATTAATGCTGTCATCCTGCTATTGAAGTGTCTTGTTTAAATACTTTATCTTTACATACATTTTTTATTAGACGTTATTTTCTCTACTTAAACATTATTTGGACCTTTATATAACTGACACTGCTTTGAAAGTATCCTGATCTTTGTAATGTTTCACAACTTCTATATCTCATGGTGTTGAAAATTATTTCCCCATGCTGTGGGGTACGGGCATCTCTGATGCTATTTTTCAGTTATGTTGCCATAGAAATCAATGAGATCATTTATTTAATGCCCTCAACGCTACACATTGATCCCACAACCTGTCAGTAGTAATTTTTCCCAGTCCCTGCCTTTTGCTAACGAAAAGAGAGTGCACTGAGAGGCTTTTGATTTCTTCTTTTACCATATAAGGATATTGAATTTTTTTTCTGTAGACTACAGAATTTGTCTAGCTAATGTTGATCTCTGTTGTGCTATACTGGAGTGATCTATTTGTAGATGGTAGGAAATGCCCCATTTTCTGGAAATGTATTTTGGATTCTTTCTAGAACCTTCCAGTCATTGTATTATGTACATTTTTCTAGAAACTTCTATAATCTCCACAAAATAAGGGGTTGAAACCCTAGCCACAGCAGAGTGTTTAAAGTTAGTGTGCTATTAAGATTGCTATTCTGTGAACCACTTCATTTCTGTGTCAAGTGAGTATAAACTGCTTGTTATATTCATTTTGTGGTGAACTTGTTGGAGTGAATTGGATGTAGTATGGGGATCTACCAGAGTGGATTTTCTGTATATTGCATGTTGTTTGCATCCTGGAGTGAACAGCTTAGTTGTACAGGCTCTCTGAATTACTAGATACAAACTTTGTGCTGGTGGATCCTGAATGGGTCACAGGATACAGACATTGTGTGTCAGTGGATGTCAAACAAATCACAGGACAGATTGCTGGATACAGTGGATAAATTTAGCCGTTAATTATGTGGATAGGACTGTGGTCAGGTCAGGTTGGTTTCATTATTGTTTTATTCAACAGAGCAATGTCCTGCTCTAATCATGCGCAAAAATTTTACATAGTCTGCACTCGCCTCCCATCTGTATGCTCTTGTTTACTAGTTACTAGGTAATCTTATTGTCTGGTTCAACAAGTGTAAAAAGTGAGTTCTTTCTTTCTAGGAGGAAGTGTGTCCAAGTTTTTATGCAGTGAGCTTCCTGCTTTGGAGACAGATTGGTCAAAATGGAGGATATTTTTCTGTGATGAGCGACATGTAGATTTCAGTGATGCAGAATGCACCTATACATATTACAAGGACAACTTGTTGTCAAAGGTGAGATCTCTTATGTGTCTGTGTGTCATGTAACACTGTAGGTAAGAATAAAAACATGGGCTGATCTCTGAATTACTTTTCAGGCAGTCAGTGCAGAGATATTTGTCATCCCTCTAATTCGAGTTGGCAGTTCTACTTGTAACAGAACCAAAGAAGTGATAAAATGACAACTACTGGTTTGGGTAGTAATAATTTCCCTTATAGTTCATCTGATAGATTTGAGGCCTTTAGAGTAATAGGTTGTTGGTTCACATCCCCAGAAAACCTTGCCCTGTGACATATTCTATTTCTCAATGAGCGTGGATAGTAAAAATTAAAACTTGATGAAATTTTAAATCAATATTATTATATTAATACGGCGTTATTACTGAAAGAGGCCATGGTTGTTTATGACTTGACTACAGGTGGTAATCTATTCATCTGACACTCATTAGAAACTTATTGCTTAAGAACCGATAATTACAATAAACAGTTATTTTATCTTTACTACGAATAGATTAAAACTTTTACACATTGAGTTTGAAAATTGTTGAGATTATTTCAGGTACCAATAAAAGCTGACCAGATTTTTCCAGATGATCCGTTAATATCAGGTAAATATTCTGGTGTGTGTAGCTATGACAGCAAGGATGACATATCCTCGGTGGCCTAGTAAGCTGGGCACTAATCACTCTGAGAATTTTACCATTAAACATGTATTCTGCTGAGTGGTGCTTGATGGCCTAGTGTTTAGCAAGTTTGGCATCTAATTACAGGTTATCAGGTCTGTGTGGCTTATTAAGCGTCCCTGAAAGGGCGCTTATTTGGTTTCGCGTCAGTTTCCTCGCCGCCGCCGCATTATGGTCTCCCTTGAATATCTCCCTTATTATTACAAGCTTTTTAACCATATTTGGCAGTTATATACTTTAGGCGTGGGAAAATTTTTCCACATGCTTAAATTTGACCTTTGATCTTTATCAAGGTCACATGATCAAAAAATAGTTTTTTTTTCGGGTACACCCGCCCGTCATCGCAGTTCAGGAAAATCTACTGACCGCAGAGGCTTGTAACTTCATACACATGTTTATACTATTAAAAACGTGAGCTGATTAGATTTGGGGAGCAATCCGATGAAAATTGACCGATTTATGAGTGATTTTCTCACAGGTACCAATCAGAAAGCTTAAAATTCATGTGAACCCCCCTATTATCTTCTTAAGTATTGCATTTAGAGCCATAAAATGTATTGGGAGGTAGTAGGAAACCATATGTGGAGAGTCTAGAAAGCAAGTCAAATTTCCCCCCCCCCCCCCCCCCCCCCCCCCCCCCCCCCCCCGACCCCCCTGTAGGGGTCAAACTGGGGTCATAAAATAGCCAATTTCATCTTTTCCCCTTATATCTCCTTTTTTCTTGCTTCTAGAGCTTGAGAATGTATTAAGAGGTATTGGGAAACCATTTGTGAAGAGTCTAGATAGCCGGTCATATTTACCCCCAGACCCTCCCTTATGGGTCAAACTGGGGTCATAAAATAGCCGATTTTGTGTTTTTGCCTTTTATCTCCTTTATTCTTGCTTTTAGAGCTTTAGAATGTATTAAGAGGTATTGGGAAACCATATGTGAGGAGTCTAGATAGCTGGTCAGATTTACCCCAGGACCCCCCCTTATGGGTCAAACTGGGGTCATAAAATAGCCAATTTTGTGTTTTTGCCTTATATCTCCTTTATTCTTGCTTTTTACCCCACAGCCCTTAATGGCTGTTGGGATATTGTTTTCACCCATGGTGTCCGGATGGTTGGGCGGGCGGGCGGGCGGGTGGGCGGGCGGCGGGAAATAGTTTGTCCGGGCTGTATCTCAGAAACCGTAAGGTGTAGGAAGTTGATACTTGGTAGGGACATTGGTTAGGGGGTGTAGCTGTGCAATGTCATGGTCTGACCTTGATTTGACCTTTGACATTGCCGTAGTGACCTTGAGTTTGAAAATCTTGTCCGGGCTATATCTCGGAAACTGTAAGGTGTAGGAAGTTGATACTTGGTAGGGACAATGGTTAGGGGGTGTAGTTGTGCAACGTCATAGTCTGACCTTGATTTGACCTTGCCGTAATTACCTTGACCTATAAAATCTTGTCCAGGCTATATCTCGGATACCGTAAGGTGTAGGAAGTTGATACTTGGTAGGGATTTTGGTTAGGGGGTGTAGCTGTGCAACGTCATGGTCTGACCTTGATTTGACCTTTGACCTTGCCGTAGTGACCTTGACCTATAAAATGTTGTGAAGAGTCTAGGTAGCTGGTCAGATTTACCCCCGGATCCCCCCTTATGGGTCAAACTGGGGTTATAAAATAGCCGATTATGTGTTTTTGCCTTTTATCTCCTTTATTCTTGCTTTTAGAGCTTTAGAATGTATTAAGAGGTATTGGGAAACCATATGTGGGGTCATAAAATAGCCGATTTTGTGTTTTTGCCTCTTATCTCCTTTATTCTTGCTTTTAGAGCTTTAGAATGTATTAAGAGGTATTGGGAAACCATATGTGAAGAGTCTAGATAGCTGGTCCGATTTACCCCCGGACCCCCATGGGACAAACTGGGGTCATAAAATAGCCGATTTTGTGTTTTTGCCTTTTATCTTTTTTATTCTTTTAGAGTTTTAGAATATATTGAGAGGTATTGGGAAACCTTATGTGAAGAGTCTAGGTAGCTGGTCAGATTTACCCCTGGATCCTCCCTTATGGGTCAAACTGGGGTTATAAAATAGCCGATTATGTGTTTTTGCCTTTTATCCCCTTTACTCTTGCTTTTAGAGCTTTAGAATGTATTAAGAGGTATTGGGAAACCATAGGTGAAGAGTCTAGATAGCTGGTCCGATTTACCCCCGGACCCCCCCTTATGGGTCAAACTGCGGTCATAAAATAACCGATTTTGTGTTTTTACCTCTTTTCTCCTTTATTCTTCCTTTTAGAGTTTTAGAATGTATTAAGAGGTAATGGGAAACCTTATGTGAAGAGTCTAGATAGCTGGTCAGATTTACCCCCGGATCCCCCCTTATGGGTCAAACTGGGGTCATAAAATAGCCGATTTTGTGTTTTTGCCTTTTATCTTTTTTATTCTTTTAGAGTTTTAGAATGTATTGAGAGGTATTGGGAAACCTTATGTGAAGAGTCTAGATAGCTGGTCAGATTTACCAGATAGATGTGTTCAAAGCATTGTGTCATAAACTTCTTGCCTTTCTAAAGGCTCACATTTTACTATGCCTTTTTCTAAAATGTAAATACATGTAGATATATGGCATTTATAAAGCACTGTTACTCTTTAAATAAGTAGTTTTATGGTGTAACTTTCAACCTATTATAAGTATTGATGCTTTATGCATTCTTAGCCAGAGCATTTATTCAATTAACTTTTCGCAATTTATGACCATAGAAAACAAAATAAAGCTTAAATTTTTCTTTCATGTTAATGCACAAACTTCCACACTGTCTGCTTAACTTTCACTTCTTCTGTCAGCACTGCATGTTTTTATTTTCAAAAACCTTTTTCTACTGTATATTATATTGCAGTGAACCTTTTTGGGACGCTTAGTTTTTGTTAGCAAAAATATTTTTCTAGTTCTCACATGAAGTGACAATGCTGAGAATCTCTCCCAATATGACCCTGACTGTTGAACAGGTCTTAAACCCTTAAGTAACTTTGACAGCAGGGATTAGCCATATTCCGCAATGCTGAAATCACTGCTAGATCAAAATTTTCATTTGAGGCAGGAGGTTGGTATTTTTTGGAGTAATTGTCTTTACCTCGGAAAAGGAAAGATACAGGACAGGGTTCAGCTTGTTTGACACAAAGGGTGTGCAATAGTCCATGGAATCATAAATTATTTTTTTCATCTTTATCACAACTCTTGCAACATCAAAGTGTTTTTTGAAATATCAGTATTCTCTTGTTTTTAAATTACCGGTATGATAGCCCTTTTGTTTTTTTTTCAAAATCAAGAATATCTGAAACAGTAACAAATACAACAATTTTGAGGTCTTTCAGAACCAAGATTTTATTTAAGAGTTCTATCCATGCAAATATTTTAGACTATTTACCAAATAAATCGGCTGATACAGTGCTCAGAGAGTAATGCTGTACAAGTTTAAAATTTTTCACCTGGCTTTCATTTTGGCTATTTAAGCAAATGAGCTTGGGTTTTAAAAAATTAATTTCTAATGAAATTTTAAATCTGTATTAATCTCTCAAGTAGAAACTAACCATTAGTGAAAATTAATTCCAGTGAATTTCTTAAAAATGAAAAATTAGTGAAATTATTTTCTAGATAAAATTTGTGCTTATACAGTATATACTTGTGTTGTTATTCCCCATCAGTGGAGGAGGCTGCAGTCAGATATGAGAAGAAGATTAAAGAACTGGTGGAGCAATGTGGTGATTTGCCACGCTTTGACTTGCTGATGCTGGGGATGGGACCTGATGGACACACATGCTCACTATTTCCAGGCCATAAACTCATGGACGTGAGTTTACCTTGTGCAGTTAAAAAACCTGATAAGTCACTTCTCAAGTAAGGTTGAGACTCAGATAAGAATACGAGACGGGGTATCCATTAAGCAAGAACTGATCTGAATATGTTTAACAGCATTTTACTTGTAACTAACTCCCAGGTACCAGTGAAGTAAATATGATGAATGGTGTTAACTAATTTACTGAAAATAAAATGTTAAATATCTGAGAAAATAAGGAAATTTACATAATAAACTAATATCAAGTTGACCAATCTGACTGAAAATGGAGTTTTACCAAAGTAATTCCTGTATTTAAGCTATTTTTTATTCATTTTTCAAGTACTTTACTATGAGGTCATTTTCAGGTAACTGGGTAAAAGTAATTTTGCTTACCACAGAGTTGTGATATAATGTTAATTTTTTAATGGATAATGAAGACTAGCTATTTACTTTACCAAAAGGAGATCTATACCTACCAGAGTTTGACTTAAAGAGATTTTTCCATACATGATTAAATTTCCACGCAAGTCCAGTGACTGCTTGGTGCCGTATCATGGCACAAACGTCATCTTGGCACAAAACAAATGTTAAAATATTCTGTTCTTTATCTCCCACACTGGTGCATTTCTGCATACCAAATAAGGAAGTCGAAGTGACAACAGAAATACTTCAAATATCTTCAGGAATTTCCGTATGCAAATTGTACCAAGTTGGGGTGCAGATGGGCACTAACAGAAGTTATATGATCACCCATTAAAAGAGTTATTGTTTTCATTAAATGTTAGTAAAATACTTTCATAAATTGCACTCGTGTCAATGCATATTTCAAACCCTGGTACAGGCAGATACATAGTGGCTCGGATGATCACTTAAAATGGCGGTCCTCTGTCATTGGGTCCTATCCCCAGTGGCAGGCTAAAGAACCTCAAGGACATTGATAATTGGTCATCCTTGAGCCTCTATCTTTCAGTTAGGGGAATGTGAGTTACTTCTGAGTTGGGACTGTACCTGTGCAGTTGGATGGGTTAAATAGTGCTCTTAGTTCTGTAGTTTTTGGAGATATTGCGTTGAGTATAAAAATAAATACACAAATACACAAAATACACAAATATAAAGAAATCCACGTAAGTACACTTAAAACAAGCAAAAAATCAGCTTTTTGTGTCCAAGTTGTACAAAGTTATGGTGGGAAGTAGTATACAGAAAAAATTCATCACAAATAGTGGGTACAACATTTATCAATATTGGGGATATTTATTGTTCTGGGACATAGTTGCCGATATTGATGTCTAAAGACTTACATCAGTATCGCCATTTTAAGTAAAACTTCAAACTTACACTGCAGACATTGAAGTAAAGCCTAAATCTGAAGAAATTGTACATTTTTATCTTGCATTTTTGTGGTTTTCAATGCCTTTTGATCATAACTGCTATGTTTTGTTTTGATAAAATTTCATTTCCTGTTAGTGGTTGGGGATATGCTAGCACAAAAAGTCAAGGATATCCCTGATTTGGACTATTTGGTTTAGAATTCTACAGTATTTCTTTCTGATGGGTATGAGTATTAGACAGCTATATATATATTTTTTTCTAAGTTAACAAACCAAGTAACAAGAGATGAAATATTTGAATATTCCCCAGTCAGTTAATGTACTATACTTTAGGAGAAGACTCGGTGGGTATGCAGTATTTCAGACTCACCTAAACCTCCACCGCAGAGAATCACACTTACACTTCCTGTACTAAACGCAGCAAGGAACATTGCATTTATCTCCTGTGGAGCGGGAAAGGCAGATATGATCAAGGTGAGGCTAGTCATATGGTTAGTATACTTTGAATACAAGCATTTATGTTAATTTGAGGCAAGGGTGTGAATCTGCATGGGGAGAGAAAATAAAGAGGTATCTGGTGTGCAATAACCGACTCAAATCAGAGTACCTCTGTTTAAGTTGTAACCAACAGGATTTACCAGTAAGGCAAACGTGGCGGCTGATTTTAAAGAAAGTGTGAAATATCTGAAAATAATGAAAATTATTTTTAAACAGAAAAATTTAAATGATCAAATTTAATGTTTAATTTGGTTCACTTATGTCTATTTTGCTAGTTTGTTCCCCATCTGTCAACATACACGGTCCATTTTCAAATATCTGTGCACCCTGACACTTCCCTATGGTTGAGATAAATCAGTCTTGTAGCTGAGCCCAAAATATATGGTGTACCCAGAACCCATCAGTAATAATCAATAGATTGCAACAGGCAAATTTCTGAATCCTTGCAATTTAAAACCTCTGGAATATTAAAATGGACTTGCTTCCAGTGAAAGCAATGGGCATTTAACTTTTGCTTCCCAATAGAAAACGAGCAGTCGATAAGATACTCAGAAGATTTAAAAGCCATGTATGTAACTAAAATACCTTGTACTTCCACTAATTTGTAAAAATTGGGTACCATGGCACAAAAATAGAGTAACATCTGTAAGTCATACAATAAACGTTCAATTATATGACCACAACAGGAGTGAGATTTTGTTCAGATAATAAAACCCCTTAAAAGAGAACAGATAGTTTTGTGTAAAAGAATGGGGAAATAAATGTTTGGTTTATTGGAAATCGGGTATTAAAATGAAATAATGAGATAATAGAAGGTTGGATGACAGAAATTTTATTGTAATAATTATCAGTGTTAAACTCTTGAAATAGAAGTTGTCTGAGTTGGTGCATAGGTATGCCATTGGTAAAAGTGAATATGAAAAAAAAATTGCAGTAAATTTTGGAGTGAATAAAGAGTAAACATTTGTACTTCACATTAAAAAAATTACAATACCAGCTAATTGTTGGAATATGGGATTTATTAATGTCTAGAACTGAATAAAAAATATGACAGAACAAAAAGCTTTAAATATTCAGCATAATCTGTTATTATGTGATTCGTGGTAAGTTTAACACTTCCTAAGGCATAACTTTATTGTAAATATGGCACTGGAGTACTACTTGGTACAGTTATATCTGTGTTGGGGTATTGGAGATATATTATTGATCATTCAGTTGTGTCCTTGGTTTTTATGTTACAGAGAGTGTTAGAAGGGGAGGAGTCTCCTCCATTACCTGCCTCCCAAGTGTTACCCACACATGGTACAGTACACTGGTTCATGGACAAACCTGCTGCAAGACTACTGTCATCTGCTCAGCTCTGATGTGTGTACATTGAAATAATGACCTGGTGAAAATCAGTGTGAAAATTAACATCCAGGTGGAAATTAACTTCTAGCTGGAAATTAATATCAGCTTCATGTTGTGAAACTTTCATTAGTTGTAAGAAAAGGTGAAAAAAATGATTTTCACCAGTGGTCAGTTTGTACTTAGTAAAAATAATAATAATATAAAGTATTTATAAAGTGCCAAACAAATTAATATGATTGACATCCAACTCATGACCACAACACCTCATACTCACAACTCGTGCATAAATACTATTACCTATTAACAACAATATTTTATCGCAATTAAAATTTATTCTGCCCGAGTATCAGATATTTGTAATAACAAGCAGTAGTAAAGTTTAAGTGAGTTTAACAATTCCCAGCTCATGAATATTAATGAAGAAATGTGACAGTCACCCGATTCCGTTTTGTAACAATAATTTTTAAAAGGAAATGCTGGTTGAAGATCAAGTATTTTATGAAAGGACATCCATTTAGTTGAAGGATAAATAGATCTACTTGAAATTCTCATACTTGTGCAACTCATTAATATTCATGTATGCAGATTTGAGGTCACAGAATTCGTTAGCTTTCTTAAAAAAAATTTTTTTTCTTTTTTAATAGAAATTATATGGAGAATGGTATTTTATGTGGAAGGTAAAAAATATCTTGGCTATGAGTTGTGGGTGCAAGGTGTTGGGTCACAAGCTGCCATGGTCACGAGATGCTTGTATACCATTGATACAGACATCCTCTAAGACACTGATGTCCAAGAAGGGATAGCCAGTTTACCAGAAATAGTCCATGTCCATGTTAAGATCTGATAGGGGAGACAACTATGGGGGAGGGGAGGGCGAATAGGCTAATCTGAAAGGGAACTTGAAATTAAACTTTGAACTATACTTTCACAATCCTAAGTCATGAGCTAAAAAGCTATTAATACCAAGTGAAACTGTCCACTTGCAGACTATATGCCTCTAAAAGGCCAATCAGCTTACTAGAATTTCAACTAATGGAGAAATTCAGCTGAAGAGATTAATACAGATTTAAAATCGTAAAAGAAAGCATTTTCTTTACAAAAGGTCCTTTGCTGACATAGCTGAATAGTCCAGTGACAAAATTCCACTTACGTTGCATTTATATCCGCTGACCAAGTTGAAGAACCCAAACTGGCACTCAAAAATGCTGGCAGTCATCTCAGAAAAATTTTAAAGTTTTATGTTAGCCAGATTTTTGTCAAATTACACCATTCACAGGTGGAACACAATCTTGTGAATTAAAATATATATTTTCTGACTACTTAAATTCAAGTAAACACAGTGGCAGAAGACTGGGTGTGATAATCTTTTATTTTGTTTTTGCTATCATTTTGTTATTGATTATTGAAAGAATTTAATAAGTATTATGTAAATTTTAACAGCATTAAATTGTTAGTGGATTGTTGAAGTGATAACTAATGATGAATTGAACTGGAAATCATCTGTTTATGCTTTTCTAATTTAAATGAAATATACAATGACTAGTAAATAAAAAGTTAATGTCTGGGAATAATACTGGTCTCTTAGTGCTGTAGGAAAACTGAAAGTAATCGCCTTTATCAAACTGAGACACAGAAAACACGACTGGACAGCATTTTATAGATTACCCAATTGTTAAAACTATCCTGTATTTCAATTTCGGTGATTTTTAGGCGGGTTGCGTGTAACCAACCCGCCTATTAGATTGATGTGTCCGACGTCCGTCTGTCCGTCCACATTTTTCGTTTCCGGACTCTAACTTTAAAACGGTTTGACCAATCAAATTCAAACTTCACAGGGAGATAGATCACCATCATAGCTAGGTTCCTTTCGAAATTGGTGAAATTCCGTCTGTTTGTTTGTCCGTTTTTCCGTCCGTTTCTTCGTTTTTGTCCGTTTTTCTGTCCATCCATCTGTCCGTCCACATTTTTGTTTCCGGATTCTAACTCGAAAACGGTTACTCCAATCTAATTCAAACTTCACAGGGACATACATCACCATCATAGCTAGGTTCCTTTCGAAATTGGTGTAAATCTGTCCGTTCATTTGTCTTGTTTTTCTGTCCATTTGTTCGTTTTTAGGCGGGTTGCGTGTAACCAACCCGCCTATTAGATTGATGTGTCCGACGTCCGTCTGTCCGTCCACATTTTCCATTTCCGGACTCTAACTTGAAAACGGTTTGACCAATCAAATTCAAACTTGACAGGGACATAGATCAACATGATAGCTAGGTTCCTTTCGATATTGGTGAAATTCTGTCCGTTCATTGTCCGTTTTTCGTCCGTATGTCTGTCCATCCGTCTGTTTGTCCACATTTTCGTTTCCGGACTCTAACTCGAACACATTTACCTTAAGTGGGTAACCTAACATTTCTTTCCTTGTTCCTAAATTTAATGAGAGCAGTTGCTAACCTTGTTTCCTGCGTGCGCAACCCGCCTTTTGGGGCACCTCTGACCCTCTTGTTATTCAAAACGAATACTGTATTGCAGTTCAGTGTGAAAATCCTGTAAATGTTGTGTACATCTTTAATAATGTTAGTACACGTTATATTAACAGTAAATAATATGAGAATTCTATATTTAAAGTGAAGACACAGCAGTGTTTGGATGTATATAGTCCAAGAGTTCGGAGGAGCAGACTTATGTTTTTGAGTCCGAAAGGATAAATGGTTGTTTTCACTGTAAAAAAGTATGAGAAATTCAAATATGCAAGTCTTACAAATGTAAACGTCAAACTTCCTTTAAGAAATTACTTTAAAATTGGGTACCGTCCGATTTTCACACAAATTCTGACTAAAAAGTCTTTTTTGCCAAAACACGTCTACAGATCATGAAAGTGATATCATTAGTCAAAAATACTTTGTTGAAGGTTATTACATTACCATGATCCCTTGGACAATGGATGGCACACCTTTTAAAGAGAATTCTAATCCAACACAGCAGTGTCGGTGAATCTGATTGGTCCAGAGCTAGGGTAAAATTCCTGTATGCATATTGGCTGTTACGATATAATAACACTCTGCAAAGAATAATGGATGAAACAGCCTCAATAAAAATTGATTAATCATCAAATTTGTAATTATTAATAACATTAAAATTTGTCATATTAAAATAGGAATAGCAGCCTCCAAACCATGGCATACGCAGAATTATACCATGATTTGGGGAAATAAATTTGGTTTGTCAGATATTATTCCTATAATAAACATTATTGGGGCATTGCAGAATTTTCAACATGACTATTGCCTTAATAAAAAAATGTGATATAGTCGAACACTTCTTCAGGGCCTATAAAGGCTTTATTACCATTTCACTATGCTGGAAGCTTGAACTACTACTTACGGAAACCATTTGGAAATACACTTTATGCAACAGACAAGAGGGTATGGAATGTTTCCTATAGGATGGTTTATCATCCCAAACCTCTAGTACCAATAATAAGCGAGTTATAAGCACTTTTAAGTTTGGCTATCCTCATTTGACCTTGAAGGAGGGGCCCAAGGTCAAATCCGACCACACCAGAAGATTTCCAGTCCATGATTTCCCATAGGTTGGTTTACCATCCCAAACCTCTAGGACCAAAAATAAGCACTTTTGACTTTCACTATCCTCGTTTAACCTTGAAGGAGGGGCCCAAGGTCAAATCCAAACAACACCAAAAGATTCCCAGCCCATGATTTCCTATAGGCTGGTTTACCATCCCAAACCTCTAGGACCAAAAATAAGCGAGTTATAAGCACTTTTAAGTTTGGCAATCCTCGTTTAACCTTGAAGGAGGGGTCCAAGGTCAAATCTGACCACATCAGAAGATTCGCAGCACATGATTTCCTATAGGTTGGTTTCACATTGCAAACCTCTAGGACCAATAATAAGGGAGATATAGGCATTTTTAAAGTTCCCTATGTGCGGTACTTTGGCACTCCATGGATGACCTTGAATTAAGAGCTTCAAGGTCATATGTCTGCAAGGTTGTAGAGGACATGTATATCTGGTATACATATCACCTATGAAGAGATTCAACCTTCTACCTATGAGAAACAGCCAGAAAAAAATATAGATAATTTCAGTGATGCTTCTAGAGCGCGGGATACGCGATATCTCGCGAGTTTTAGTACTAGCCCGCAATTCGGTATATTCGGCGTGTTCGGTAGAGGATGTTTACAAAATGGAGGGGCACCGATTGTTTCATGAGAATCCTTTAATTTTATCATCATAAAGGCTATATTTAGTCGTTTTTTGTTATTTAATATGAAAACAAAACGGATACTACAGTTTGAAAGTGGATGATGCAAACGTCAGATACTAACAACAATACTGTTGAACCAGTTCATACAGCATGTGTGTTCCCTCATATCTTCTCATGAATATTAATGAGTTGGGAGCTATGGCCATGAGTTCTCAAGTTTATGATGCAAATGTCAGATACTAACAACAGTACTGTTGAACCAGTTCATACAGCATGTGTGTTACCCCATATCTTCTCATGAATATTAATGAGTTGGGAGGTATGGCCGTGAGTTCTCAAGTTTAAAGTCTTAGATCTTTGTTGAGGGTTCTATTTTATAAAATATTGCTAGAAAACCCTAATGGAAATCTATGACCTCATATCATCTCATGAATATTAATGACTTCGGTAGAGGATGTTTACAAAATGGAGGGGCACCGATTGTTTCATGAGAATCCTTTAATTTTATCATCATAAAGGCTATATTTAGTCGTTTTTTGTTATTTAATATGAAAACAAAACGGATACTACAGTTTGAAAGTGGATGATGCAAACGTCAGATACTAACAACAATACTGTTGAACCAGTTCATACAGCATGTGTGTTCCCTCATATCTTCTCATGAATATTAATGAGTTGGGAGCTATGGCCATGAGTTCTCAAGTTTATGATGCAAATGTCAGATACTAACAACAATACTGTTGAACCAGTTCATACAGCATGTGTGTTACCCCATATCTTCTCATGAATATTAATGAGTTGGGAGGTATGGCCGTGAGTTCTCAAGTTTAAAGTCTTAGATCTTTGTTGAGGGTTCTATTTTATAAAATATTGCTAGAAAACCCTAATGGAAATCTATGACCTCATATCATCTCATGAATATTAATGACTTCGGTGCAATATTGTTAGAAAAGTATTGTTGTAGAATATGGCCCCAGGTCTTTGATTTTTTTTATCCAAGCACTGATCCAGATAAGTAACATAACTTAATGTGATCTAAGTTGGATCAGTTTCCATCTTCTATTTTTTTCACGAAAATCCATACAGTAGCATTTATGTAATCCTGCTAACAAATATACGGACAGACAAATGCTTCTGAAATTAATCCCTCTTTGGCGGAGGTACAAGTTCCCAGTTTAATTGACCAAGCCCCCACATTTTTTGGACATGGGGGGGGAACTGCCCCCACATTTCAAAATTTCTAGAATCTACACTGAATTTTCAAAGAAATACCCGCGGCGGCCATCTTGTTTTTACAGAATGAGGCTAATTTCAGTCCCAGAGAAGCTTACCCCCCAATGAAGATTTCCTGGAAACTTGGTGAACCTAGCTAGTGTAGTTTTCCTCTGAGAGCATTAAAGCTGAAAATCTCTACGCGTGGCGGTGGCAGCGCAGCGAATGCTAAACCAAAGTATCAACATGAGCCAGTAAGTTATACAGCCAATAATAAAGGAGGTATATGGCCTCACAGTCTTATATAGGCATGTATATGCAGGAAAAGGTATCATTTTGAGTCATTTTAGCAGGCCTAAGGTGACCTTGCAAACAATAGCCAAGGTCAACAAACTGGATGCTTGTACTCCATCATGTACTCAACCTCCAAAGCCATTTTCAATAGTTTCCATGCAATATAGTCAGCATTAAGTGTGAAAATATCTCAAAAAAGGCCAAAAATGGCCTCGATGAGGTACTTTGGCGCTCTGTGGATGACCTTCAATGAAGAGCTTCAAGGTCAAATTTCTGCTTGCTTACAGAGGACATATATATGTATTATATACAGCACCCACAGGATGATCTAACTTTCTATATATGAGAACTGGGCCAAAATGTGAACAAAATGGCTAAAATCTGACCTTTAAGAGGCCACCAGTGACCTTGAAATTGAAGGTCAAGGTGACAAAACAATAGCCTTCATGGCATTGCCCATATATACCCACATACCAAATTTGAAAGTTCTAGATATATACGTATATAAGTAAAAAGTCAAACACTTTCTTTGCGATTTATTGACACTTTAAATGCAAACCTAACTAGGACTTTGCATTGTAAACATCCACAAAATCATACAAAGGGAACGATCGGCTATACAGATTAATACTTTATTGTCTGGATTGATCACAATTCATTTCTTTGTGTAAGCATCTGTATTATATCTGAGCAAAATCAAAGATTGCTGTAGAACCCTATGTAATAGACTGAAATTACATGTTCAAAATCTTGTTAAAAGTTAGAAATAGGTCTTTCAGGCAGTACAATGCAAATTACATTTAATTTATAAAGGTGTAATTAAGCATCAGCTACTGAACTGTTGTTCAAAAATTTTGATTTCCAGATGACTGCACAGTCAAGTAAGAAATGGACAACTTTTATATGTGGTGTGCGAAGTTTAATACTGAAGAAACCACTGAATTTTATTTAAGATTCATTTTTTATGGCCATGTCCTATATTTTATATATTACAAAGTATTTGTAAATTATAGTCATTTGCTCATACACTTTGTATCAGTGATATATATAATGCATTACAATGTGAAAGACAGTAGTGTTGCATATGATATTTATCAAATAAAAATGGGCGATTATATTGCTACAGTAATCACAAACATTAAAATTGTGTGGATAAAAACATCAGCAGCGTTGTAACTTTAATAAAAGTTCCACAGATCCTCTGGGTTAAAAAAATAATCGTAAAGAATACATTTGTTTACAAATAACTTAACTATTTTCATGAATTAAGTTGACACCAGGTCAATTGCAGGTGGAACCTAATTTATGACTACGAATGGGTCATATTTTGGAAAAGTTTAACCTGCTTGATAAAAATTTTTTACATACAATTATTTATAAAGAAAAAATGCTGCATACCTATACATGAAGCACAAACCTCAGTTTAACAACACATTTACACATTTACTCATAACCTCTATACTATTTAACATTAACAAAGGGGTAAATCTACAAAAGTAAAATATGAAACGGAGGAATCCCCACTTAATTAATTTTTTTTTTTCTGTTACTACTTTAAAGCATTTGTAGAGCATCGATTTCCATCAAGACACATTTCCGAAAAATTTGGGATTTTTTTTTGCATCCAGAATATACTTTGTATCATTCCTAGAAAGCAATCACTTTCTTCCTTTCACTGGTCCCCACCCACAGTTTGGAGTTTTGTCAACCAGAAAGTCAGTCATTGAAAATACATCGAAACTGGGAATATTTGGGATCTATTTGTATTGAGAATATGATCCAGATCTTCCTAAAATTAAATCCCTTCTTTCTTTGACCAGACCCTACCCACACAAAAAAAAATTCCCAAAATCTGTTCATTACTTTGGAGTTTGCATGAACACAGACAAACACACCAAAAAAAATAACTTCATTGGGAAAATAATTCTTCTCAAATGTGTCATGTTACTGACAATTACATACATGTATATGATATACTTATACCTATTTCCAATGTATCAAAAAGTGTAGTCTTTTTTTTATAAGCTGTAACATTTGAAGAATTTTAGTGCACTTGTCTTGTCCCACAAAAATGCTTCTGTGACAATCATCACTTCTGTTTCAAGAATATATAGCTTCCTGTTCATATTTTTGCACATAAACATGCTTCAGTCTAACATTAAAAGCGTTAAAACCGGAATGTAAAATTGACCGGATTCTGGTTCATGAAGGATATCTTTTTTTCTGCATTTTGTCATGAAGGCTCAAGTGGGGTATCCATAGCAACAAATTTTAGACTACTGTCTTGGCTCTAAGTTCAACAACAAAAAAAAAACTATTAAACACATACTACTAGCACATCTACTGAACTCAAACTACTGGCAGGAAGCAAAGCTGTAAATACGAAGACATGCACTGGTTACAACATGCATTCACATGATACATGCTGGACTGTGTACTATAACTAAAATACAGTGTAGCATAACTACTGGGGACGTGATCTGGGGACCTCGAGACTAAATACAAGACAGACACTCTTACTCTTTAGGCAGTTTTGTTTCCGACACATGGAATGAAAATCAAATCCAAGGTATACTGTAAATACTGTAAAGTATAGAGAAATACTGGGAGTTTTATGACCCTTTCCACAGCTGAGATTACAAATGTTGCCAGGAGCTGCATGATCCTCAGTGATGAATTTTACAGTATTTTTTTGGCTCTACAACATCTCACATCTGGTAATTGCATAGCCCTGAAAGGGGCAATTTTACTTTACTGGTACAGGATCCGCCATATTTGATAATTGCAGGAAATTGTCAAGGAAATGTGAAACTATCAAAGTTATAAATGGGGGTAAGCCCCCTACCCCCATGAATAGTATTCCAATGTATTTCAATAAAAATAAGAGGATGGAATTGCTAAAAACGTGGAATTATATTATCGCCCATATCTCGTACCGGTAAAGTAAAAACTAGCCCCCTGAAAAGCTGTGTATACTAGCCAGTAGAGATTCTTCCCCATAAAATCACCCGGTGTCCGTGAGATACTATCAACTTTTCAACAAAAGATTTTACAATGCTAAGAGTAGCCAGAAGGAGGATGAAGTTCTTTAGGTGCCACAGTTTATTCCATCTGTTCAATGAAGCAATTTGGCTTTAATTTAATGATGTTCCCAAGGTATGGAATGAGTGGCCAGGATGACATCCGCTCTGTCACACGTGTCCTATCTTTTTGGAAGAAACTGAAAGCTCATCTCTTCCCAAAAGCCTACCCATCCTAGGTTTTATTGTATTTTCTGATTGTCTGTGGTGCCCCTCTCTTGGTGGCTGTGCCTGAGAGTCTATCTTTTGATGGAGATTAAACACTGTAAAAGTCATGTTAGTACTAAAATTAATACTGAGATTCAAGCCTACAATCTCAAATGTGAGTTACCACAATACTATGATACCTTCTTACATCAGGGTTGGTATTTATGAAAAGTCTTAAACTCAGTCTTAAACTTTAGCATAATCCCCATAATTTAGGGTTTAAATTCTATATTTGAGTTTATACTTATGTAGGACTGAGTTTGAGACTGAGGATAAGTTTGAGACTGAGTTTGAGATTTTTCATGAATACCAGCCCAGGCTGATCCCATAAGATTGGTGGAGAGAGGCAAGGGTTTTACCCCTATATCTCCCCATCAATAACAAGACAACTGTCCAAATTACTTTTTGCTGATTTTTTCCCTTTTGATCCATTACACAGTCCAGTATGTCATGTCCACCTTTCTAGCAGAGCGGCGATATACAAAAGAATTACAAAATGTATACAAAAGGAACACTTTATACAGCAGCTGAATATAATATTTCAGATTTCATAGTTTTAGCACCATTAGATAATATACAATTATTACATGTTAATAATGTTATACAGAATAACGATTTTAACCTTCATTTTTTTTAAACAGACAACAAAAATACAATTTTCAAAGACTAATTTCATTCATTTTCCTCCAATTTAACTGATATATGTATCACCATAAATTTTACCATCTTTCACAACTTGAAGGATTTCTCTGCCAAAAGATTCAAATTTAGTATATGTTGAGTCCACTATATTTGTGACAAAATTAAAGTTTTTTAACCAGTTAGGAAATTCTTTGCATACAGTGAAACAAACAAAATCCTCTTTTACATTTTTACTGGGTTTTTTTCCCCTTACGATACCCCAAATTTTCCCAACATAATCAAAACTTGTGACCAAATAATTCTAGTTTTTTAGGGAGAAAAGAGATAGATATAAAAATATACATACTATGCACTTGCAAATTCATGAGATTCATAGGAATATGTAAACTCTTGATCAAACTCTGATTGACAAAGTAACTACCACATTAGTGACCGTGTAATACAACATTAAAATATGAAAAATAGAAATAAAATATACAACACAGTTTGATTCATAACAAATACTCACATGGCTATTTCTGTACTAAATGCTATAACATAAACTCCACACATATAAAACAAAGATGATTTGATTTTTGTCAATACAAAAGCAGCATTTGTCATTATTCTGTCAATTTGATTTATTTTGTTACAATATCACTTTTTGCACTCGATCCTTCAGCATCTGTGTCAACCCTGTATTTACATTAACTTAAAATCCCTTTCTGTACTTCCTATTACGTAGAGAACATAGGGTATACAAGTACACAGAAACCCCTACTTCCCAGAGGTTTACCAACGAAATGCATTTTAATGATGCCATATGGCATAATGTTCATGTATAATAAATACTGAATCTTAATCTGACCACAGCATGATCTCCCAGCATGGTCAAACAACAGAGGTTCTACTGATAAACTTAACACATGTGGTGATGTGGTAAAGTTGTTGAACAATAATGTAAATGTGTTATAGTTTCCCCGCAAGTTTGGCAAACAGTAGGGGGGGGGGGGGGGGGGTTTCCTCAAAGGTGAATTTCAGATTTTTCACTTTAGGTCATATTTCTATTGTAACAATCATTACTATGCCCATGAACTGATGAATTTAGCAATATTGCTTATGATTGTTGTGCCTTAAGAGTCTCCTTAAATGCAGTGATTAAGTGCTACAAAAGTCCAAGAATGGAAGCCCATCACAACAGGTAAATTGGAAAGGTGTAAAAAATGCAGTGTATATACTAGTTGCTTAAGATTCATTATAATTTGAAATAATAATAATAATCTGGATGAAATAAAACACACCTCTAACACTGTTCATTTCCTTTTACAGTTCACCACTGGCAGACACAAATAAACCAAAAACAACAACCTACTCAGATTTCCTAACACTGAACATATAAAAGTGTACTTATATAATATACAAGATAATAACATACACTGATTCAAAAGTACAAAAAATCCTCCTAAGGGAATTGTGGAATAAACTTCCAGGATTACACACACAACCAACACTAAATGTAAACAGGTAAATAGAAAAGCAAAAAAATAACAAATAGCAAGTCTACATATAAAGCCGTACATTTCGTCAAACACTGGACATTTTAATGACCCAGACACTGAATATTTTGACAAACAGAATTTGGTGACAGTTAGACAATGAATACTCAAAGTAACTAGAACTGTTGTTTTATGTGGCTGATATTAGGATCAAAAGTTTTCTTCAACAATATAAAACTTATAAATTTAAAAATTTATTGGAATTATAGCTCATGAACAAGGGTATTCATATTTTCAATATATCAGAGAGAAACAAAATACCTGATTTCCTTTGATTTAAGGCCCAGGAAAACCAGGTTTTGGTTTCAGAAATTCTGCAACTCCTGATGTTGGGACCTTTAAATAGATTTCACTTGTACTTAAATCTGATTTACACTGGTTCAACTTGTATAGTGTATGATCTTTATCCTGATAAAAATCCCCAAGATAACTAATTGTGTGCTGTATTGCATGGTGGCGAGCACAATTTACATAAATTCAAAATATATCTTACACTTAGACATGATAAAGAAAAAGTTGGTTTTAACTTTTTGCATTTAAATATTTACTGGTTGGTTTATAAAGACAAAAACAATACAGTCAACCCATTTTAATCACTTAGAACACTATTATCCAATCATTTCATTCTAACAACTGAAGCTTCATTAAAAAGTCATTTGAAAATAAAATGACACTAACTAACTGCAAACTGGCAAGGCACCACAAAGTTTTGAACATTAGGAATTTAATGTGACCGAAATTTCTGTTATATTACACATATAAAGATTTGGCCTAGCAAACATATAGCACACAGTTTTATTACAACAGATGAACCCTAACTATTGTGTTTGTTAGCATTCTCATTCAAGTATAAGCAGAGGACATTTTTTAGCAGAATTTTACAATTATCTAGAATTATGGCTTATTTATGTGTCACCAGTGTAAATCAAATGGAAATACCAGTTGGGCCCACATTCGCCAATATTCTTATCCTAAGAATAAAAATTTTCTTAGAATAAAGACATTTTCTTGTGAAAAAAAAAAAATTGCAAATCAAGAAAATTTCTAAGACTACAAAAATTTCCAAAATCAAAATTTTAATTAAAGTGTATTTACGATACCTTTTTTTGGCAAATAAAACAATGTGTTAATCTACTTATTTTCTGCTCAGTTATTGTATCCAATCTGTCATTGTTACCTTATTCATAGAGAGAATTTTTCTTATAGAATGGTTGTTTTCCTAGAAAGTTCCAAGGATATGAATAATTCTAAGAATAAGAACACTAGTGAACATAGGCCCTAGTTATATTTACATAATTCTCTGGTTTGTTGAGATTCCAATGAGTCAGTTGTGCTTATAGCACACACCTACTCTATATCCTTGACATTCCTGTTGCACAATTTAACACCATTCTTATAGTGTTGTAGCAAAGCCTCAACCCAAAAAGTTTGTTTTTTTTCTGTGCCAATCTGTTAAAAAAAAATTTTTTTCCCCAAGATATTTACTGAATCCCAGTTGAAGTTAAGCAAAGTAATAAGCCAAAGATTAATGAAAAGTCAGCATAACTATAAAACTTTTTGATAAAGTTAAGCTACTTTCTGGCTTATCCTTTACTAATCCCTTATGTGAGTATGGTCTCTAGAAGTTGCATAATTTAGCAATAGTATTTTTAAAATACCCCCCAGCATCACAAGGCTTGAGGATAAAAGAAGACTGAAAAATTTATGCTCAGATTTAAGGCCTTACTGTCTGAGAGTAAAAATATCATTACCGCAAGAGAGGTTCTCACACTGTTATGTCAAAATAATACAACAGCATCTGATTGACATAGGACCCTGCAATGGATATCACTACAACTCCGTCTTACCCCCAAAGTCACCCAGTCTGGGGTCACCCTGACTTCCCTCATTTGGCCCACTGGGTCCAGTGTTCCTCATCTCCTTGCTGTTCTTGCCTGTCTGATCCCCTACTGAAATTACCTGTGAGTGATCTGTGTCTGTCACATACCCCTCCTCTCCTAGTGGATGAAAAGATAAAGCAAATATAGTACAGATAAAATATGTTGAAATGTAATACAAACGACATGGCAAAATATCGACAAGAATCGGTGGTTAAAATATTGTTGTTGACATATGTTAAAAGGTTTACCAATCAACAATTGCAAAGACGTTTCTAATCTTCACACTCTCACCTGTACTGTGTTTAATCTTACCTGTGTAGTGTGTGGGGAATATAAACAAAGGATGCACAGAGAATGCCTTCAAATCCCGTGGTGAGAACGGCGTCTTCCACTCATCCCTGAAAAACAAAAAAAAGACTTTCTCTTTATTTTTTTGTTTCATTGGGATTTATATTCTTTTTATTCCAAATAAAGCTTTCTGGAACAACTGATGATTTTGCTGGGGTTTATTTTTCTAACGCCAACTAATATTTGATTCAATTAACACTTGCAGAAGGCAAATCACAGCACTTTAAATTGACTCCTGGTCTGTGAGTTTTTCACTAAACAATTAGTGCTTATGGTATACTATTAGAAAAAAAAAAAGATTTTACCAGTCTGAGGGTAGATGTTAAATCTACATTCAATTTATATCTAGCATGTGGAGTAAACTGGCCATGCAACATGACTGTAAATTTATTGCTGTTAGTATATTGCTGGATAAAATTTGTCAAGGTCTGTTGTTTATTACTGCTTGGGCCAAAATCTGGTATTTTGCTTCATTGTTAGTGATGTGATAAAAATGTAGAAGTCCCACATTAGCCGAAACTTAAACTGGAAATGTCTGTGACTTATTTTCAAGTCAAGATGTGACATATTTAATAAAATATTGATTTTTCAAGAACTGGTCTTGCAAACTTTTGCTGGTTCAACAAGAAGTGGAAAACTGCTTTACCAAAACACACCACTACTCACACTGGATGTTCATCGAACATAACAGGCAGGTATTCATCCACAGGGATCAGTTTACGGAGTGGTTGCTGGTCAATAAGTTTGCGGGCCCCACTGGCTGACAAAATGTAACTGAGTGTCCAGTACGAGTATTTTGGATACACTATAACTTCAGAGCCTTCCAGGTAAGATTCTTCCTTGAAATTCAGACGCTTTCGACCTAGGTAGCTAGAATGTCATGGGAAAAAAAATACAAAAAGGTTAGCAACAGAAAGACATTAAATATCAACAAGAGCACTTGGAGAGACTCTGTCAAGCCATGTATAGTTTATATCAGAACCTTACCTTTCTTTTCTAACGCAAAATGGCTCAATAATAAGTAATTGGAAAAATCCGGATCTTTAATATTTTATTGTATCCATGTGGTGATCTGGATCACTCTCAAAATTTAATGGGATCAAAGTTGGAATAAGACCCATCTTCTTTTTTTCCCATGAACATCCCAGCAGTAGTATTTGCATAATCATGCTAACAAACAAACAAATGGTTATGAATTTAATATCTCCTTGGCAGAGGTAACCAGATATTGTGTCTTAACGCAGTGTATCCCCGCATACAGAGTGATATACACCATTATAGGTATGAAGGACCACATTCGACCTACAAGGAGTGCTCCAAGGTCAAATCTGACATCACCAAAAGATTCGGGGCACATGATTTCCTACAAGTTGTCTTCACATCCAAAACCTCCACGAATAATAGTAACGGAGATATAGGCCATTATAGGTATCAAGTAGGGGTGCGACCGAGCAGTCGACACTCGCCGAGCGAGGCGAATTTTACGAAAATTCGACCCCAATTCTTAGAGTGGAGCGCTGGTATATATATAACAACCTATAGAACTGGTTACGTTTTTTAGTTAATAAAACATAAATAACATACCTTACTTTCATTAAATCGCATAATCCACCATTTGTAACATAATATTATTGATATTATGTGCTGACAATAGCTAATTCAAGCGATTCAAAGATTTTATCTTTATATTTTTTTTCGTTTACGGGAGCCGCCATATTGGATGTCGTTTCCTGTTATGGTGGATACTAAATGTCGCGAGGGCTCGATGTCGAGTCGAGTTTTTATCTGCGAGTAATCGACCCGAATTATTTGTACTCGTCACACCCCTAGTATCAAGGACCACATTCGACCTTGAAGGAGGGGCCCAAGGTCAAATGTGACCCCACCATAAGATTCAGGGCAGATGATTTCCCAAAAGTCGTCTTTACCGCCAAAACCTGTACGACCAATAATAAGGGAGATATAGGCCATTATAAGTATCAAGGCCCACATTCAACCTTAAAGGAGGGATCTAAGGCCAAATCTGACCGCACCAAAAGATTTGGGGCACATGATTTCCTATAGGTTGTCTTCACATCGAAAACCTGTACGACCAATAACAAGGGACATATACGCCATTATAGGTATGAAGAACCACATTTGACCTTGAAGGAGGGGTCCAAGGTCAAATCTGAAACCAGCAAAAGATTCGGGGCACATGATTTCCTATAAGTTGTCTTCACATCCAAAACCTCTACGACGAATAATAAGGGAGATATTGGCTCCTTTAAGTTTGGTCACCTCAGATTTTCAAATTCGTTACCATAGCAACCAACCAAATTGAACAAAGTGGACCAACTGTTAGCCAGGCAAGATTTCATAGCAGGGAAGATATCCTGAAACCTCAAAGTAGCTATTACTCAGTTAGCTATGGACCTACAGCTCTGAAAATTTGCCATGACAGAGTACATTTAAAAAATAAGATTACTTACTTTCGTCCGGGGATACAATTATTTAGTGTATGTGTCTGTGAGCATAGCTTGCAGATGCAGCTTGAGCATGTGGTTTTTAATTTGGAGCGGTATAAATTAGCATTAGCTTTCTTTAAACTGTCATAACTCCCTTATCTGTGATCCAATTTTATAAACTGTTTAACATTTTATTCTCTTAAATGTACATAACCTTAGGTATTGTCTGATATATCTTGAATCTTTCTTGTGGAAGCTTGTGGATGTGGCAAAATTTGATCAATGCTTGAAATTTAACACAAGCTGCACCCAAGAGCAGTGCTTGAAATGGCTGCTGGTTCGGTGGCCCGAGGCCACCAAGTATCGTTGCAGGCCCACATCTTTGAGGACTTCTTGGCCCAGTTAGCCAGTAAAATTGTAAATTTTAATTACTTAAATGTAGCTTTTATAAGCTACAAGCTTACCATGTGGGACTTAATGCTGTTCTCGGGTTGCCACACCCGGGGCCAACGTCTTAGAAAAAAAGACAGTTCTTGTTAGCCACCGGATACACTGCTAGTTGTCGTCACGTGATAACCTCTGACCTCTCGCCCTACTTTCTCGTTGACATTTTCTAAAACCTACCCCTCAGCTGTAAACAGCGGGGAGGCAGGGTGGGACTCTTCTAAGTCCCACATGGTAAGCTTGTAGCTTATAAAAGCTACATTTAAGTAATTAAAATTTACAATTTTATTACGCTACAATAGCTTACCATGTGGGACTTAATGCTGAATTCAACCGCCCGGTGGCGGGATTACAGCTGAGACTGGAAGGTATGTCATTTTTTCTAAGATTTTGAATTAATATGTATAGAATAGTGCCAGAAATACCAGTCTGAGTCCCATTTACAGTGCCCCGATCCCGAAGACCGGGCCTGTAATGAGCCAAAAACCTAAATAAAATGAGAGACAGTGCTGAAACTGTCTAGATGTTTGATTGTAGGACGGAAGTGCAGCAGTGCTCACTTCGAGGTCTAAGGGTCCCTGAGGGCCCTTCACTAGTGACTGACCAACCCATGGTTGGACATCTCATAAATTTTTTACAACCTGAATATGAGATTAATGACAACTAAATAAGTCCTTAATAGAAGTTACTTGATAACTGAAAAACAAAAATGACCTTACCCGTAACATCTTGAAGGTAAAGGAATACCTAGTTCCTGGGAGAGACTCCTGAAGACTTGGTTGTAGCGGATGTGCCCCCCCCCCTTTTTTCTTTCCGAGGACAACTGGTCTGAGGGGAAGGATCTAGGACTTGTTGTGCCGCCACTACGGGTCCCAGATACATATTGTTGTCGGTGTCCGACCAAGTAAGGTCTTTTAGGAAAAAATTTGTAAATGTGTTGTGAGCTTTCCAGTGACAGGCTTGCATGATTGGTCCACCGATACCCCACCGTAAAAGGCCTTAGAGGCCGCGAAGGCCCGGATGTCATGCGCTTTGACTTGGACCAAGTCCAAGGCTTGTTGATCTGCTTGTTTGTAACAAAGTAGGATGGTTTGTTTCAACCATGAAGAGAGAGTAGGGGGTCTGATGTCTGAGGTATGTCCTTTCGTAAAGGAGATGAAAAGGAGAGAACGAGACCCTCTCAGGTCTTGTTTGGTCCAAATAAAACCTCAGGGCCCGCACGGGACACAGGGTCCTGTCTTCCTTAAATTGTCTATCTACAATGGTAGTCAAAGCAGGAATAGTCACCGGAGATACACTTTGAGAACCTTCTCTTGCTAGTTGGTTTTTGGCTATGAAATCAGAAGAGGGGAACAAGGCAACCTTTTCCCATTGGCCTAGATTAGATACTTGTTTGCGACCCAGGCATGGATTTCGCTGCGGCGATTGCCGGAGGCCAAAGCTAGCAAGAAAGCAGTTTTAGAGTAAGATGTTTGAGGTCTGTGTCTTTCATGGGCTCAAATGGTGCTTTAGTGAGCTCGTTAAGGACAACAGAAAGGTTCCACTTGGGTAAATTTCTGGAACTCTTAGGACGATCCCTGTGAAAACTGGAGAGTAACCTATGAAGGTCTGCATTGTGTGCAATGTGTTGGGCCGTTGGGCCCAAAGTGTCAACGATTGCAGTCCTGTAACCATCAATGGTCGAGGGGCGCCTGTTTAAGTCTTGGTACAGGTACATGAAAAAATCTGAGATTTGTTTCACAGATGGAGTGGAGAAAACCACCGAATTTTCTCTGCACCATTTTTCAAATAGGGCCCACTTTGACCTGTAGATGGTCCTTGTTGATGACCGCTGAGGGGCAGCAATTCTCTCTGCCACCTCCACAGAGAAGCCTTGTTCTTGGAGTTGTCCACTCCTAGACACCAGGCGTGGAGGTTCAGCTGTTGTGGATTGTTGTGGAACACATAGTTGTGGGACTGTTTGAGTAGGGTCGTTGACACTGGGAGTTGTAGTGGGATCTCTGTTGAGAGCTGCACTAGGTCCCAAAACCAGGGCATCCCTGGCCAGCCTGGGGCTATTACGATGATCAGACAATAACATTGCCTGATCTTTTGGATCACCTTGTGAAGGAGCCGTAGGAGGGTACGCCTAGGCCGTGAGGTTGGTCTAGTTTATGTTTAGAGCATCTATGTCCCAGGCCCTTGGGTCTGGGATAGGAGACACGTACAGTGGGAGCTTGTGGTTCAGGTGAGTGGTAAATAAGTCTACATGAGGTGTGAACCACTTCTGGCAGATCTGTTTGAACACCTGGGGGTGAAGAGACCATTCTGTTGACTGCACTTGGTTGGACCTGGACAGTAGGTCGGCCATCACATTCAGGCACCCTAGAACGTGCCTGGCTTTCAATGTTATGAGGTAGTGATGGCCCCAGGTCGTGATCTTCCACAGGAGAGCGCACATCTCTACTGAGTGTGTTCCTCCTTGTTGTTGATGTAGGCTACCACTGTTGAGTTGTACATCGCAACTAACACTGTTTGATTCTGGCACTGGTCCTTGAAGTCTCGAAGGGCCAGGGAGACCGCCTTCAATTCTAGGACATATATGTGTAGCCTTTTTTCCCGATCTGACCACAGACCCTTTGTGGAATTTTTGGTCTAAGTGAGCGCCCCAACCTTCGTGTGAGGCGTCGGTAAAGAGTTGGATACTGTGGTGTTTGGGATGAAGGTCTGCACCTTTCATCACGTTTGAGGGATTTTGCCACCAATCTAGGTGGGCTGCAATGGCTTCTGTCCAAGGAAGGAGGTTGTCCAGCGACTGAGGATATCTCCAGTGCTCCTTGAGATGAAAATGAAAGGGCCTCCTGTGAAGGCGTCCCTCCGGGACCATTTCTCCGTTGAGACTAGCAACCCAATTAGAGACATCAAACATCCTGCAGTCAAAACACGTTTTGACTCGAGTAGTAGGATCAAATCCTGAAGTTTGAGCCATCTCTCTTGAGTGGGTTTTACAAGGGCTGAATCTAGGTGGTATTCGTAGCCCATGAACGAAAAACACCTGAGTAGGTTTCAGTTCTGATTTTTTTTTGATTTATTATCCACCCCAAGGACTGAGTTAGGTCTACCACTGCCTATGTGTTCACTTGGGCTTCCTCCTGAGACTGGGACCTGATCAGCCAGTCGTCCAGGTATTGGTGAATTCTGAGTCCTCTTGAGAGGGCCATTAGTTTCACTTCCTTTACGATCATTGTAAAGACCTGGGGGGCTGTGACTAGTCCAAATGGGAGGGAGGTGAATTGGAACACCTGTGACTTGTAGCAAAACCTTAGGTATTTCCTTGAGTTTGGATGGATGGGGATGTGTAGGTAAGTGTCCGATAGATCTATCGACGATACCCACTCCCCTGGAATCAGGGAGGTCCTGATGAACTCTGGAGTTTCCATTTTGAACTTTTCTACGTGTAGAAAAGTGTTGAGCCTGTTTAGGTCTATGACTGGCCTCCACCTTAGGTGAGGCTTGGTACTAGGAACAGGCGACTGTAAAACCCGAGAGATTTTACATTTTCCACCCTTTCTATTGCGTTCTTTGACATAAGAGACTGGATACAGAGGCCAGGACTTGGTCTTTGAAGGGCCTTGTATTCTGACCGGGTCAGGAGTCTGACTGGACTTGGATTAAAAAGAATGACAGGATTTGTTTGCCAGTCTAATCTGAAAGAACGGAGAACTCCTACTGGTGGACTGAGTGAGGCTGGAGGAGTCATTGGCGGGGGGAAGGGTTTTTATGCCCTCGTCCCCTGGAGTGGGTCAAAAGACCTTGGAGCCTCGGCTACTCGATTTCCCCCTACCTGGGGAAAACGATGGATACTGCTAGGGATGGAATGACTCCCATTGGGGTGGTTCCTGTAGGAGCCTCTAGATGTGGGGAATTGGAAAGGGTTGATTAACAGGGCCTAAACCCTAAGTGTTATTACAGGTGCCTTGATGAGGGACTCCTGTCCCTCCTAAAGTAGTTGTGAATGGGGAACTTTAAGATCTAAAGATCCAGTATCTCACCTGAATTCACCATACCCCTTCTGACTACTTATATGCACCATGGAATTGAGTTTGACCTGTCTGGTAGTAGCCTTGCTACTGTCTTAACATATATATATATAACCAGGTTGTATTCAGAAAAAAACCTAGTGAAGAGCAGCTTGAAGCTCAACTCTTGCTGACCAGAAGGGGAGGAGGGGCTTACCCAAGGAGGCCCCTAAGGAGATACAAATTTGAAAACTTGTTCCATTTTAAGGGAAATTAAACTGCCCAAGTTCCTGTTGGCCTAGTAAATCATTCAGAGTCCAGACTGTGGAGGATCTAGGCATAATTCCCTGGGGGCAGGGAGGTTCAAAAAACTGCCTAAGTTTCAATGTCCTCAAAAATTGGTTAGGGTGAAGTCAGGCAACCTACTTCCCTAAAATATAGAGCCAGGACTGAATGAAGGACCTTGTTTAGAAGGCCTCTTGGGCTTGAGGACTTGGACTTTTTGAACTTGGACCCAAGCCTCCAATAGGTGATATCTACTGCCAGGCTGGTGAACTATTACTCCAAGTTTTTTTTTTTTTTTTTTTTGTGTGTGTGTGAGGATTGTTAGTGTTCTGATCTGGAATCAACATCCGAACATCAGAGTAGATGATCCGATCATCCGAGGATCAGATCTACATACAATGAACCCAGCATTGGATTTCAGATGATCCGAGAGATGCAATGAAAATACTGCATCCGATTCTCGGGTGCATAAAAATCTCGGATGAAATAAGATCTTATCTGGCTTCAGATTCAAGCAGGGATCTGATCCACCCTGGAGAAGAAGTTGGATACTATAATTTCTATGTAAGCTTTCCTTAAAAGTAAGCTTCCATGTAAGCTTGCCTTTCTTTCTTTGAAGGAACTACACAACTGGATTTACGTAGGTAAATCAAAGTGACACAAGGTCACCTGCCCCACCCGCCTCACTGCAGGTAGGGCTAGTTGTGAGATAAGGAAAGCAATAATTACACAGAATTTAATTAAATAACATAGAATCTAAAAAACAAGTATAATATTTCTTATATTATAAAACTGGATGAATTAAAATATGATTAAAATAATGGCAAACCAAGGTTACCTTAGTTTGAAGAAAACACGTAGTCTAGACAATTTGATGAAGGATTCAATTCCTGTTTATTTAAGTATTAACATTATAAATGGTCAATAATACAGGAAAGAAGGGATAAAATATTTTATTTCATTGAATTTATTCAATTTTATTTTATTTTATTTTATAAACGCACTGCAAGAAACACGCGTCTCTCAGCACATGCAGTCTAGACGTGATGTCATCACAGGGGTTTCCCCGAGGATTCCCCAGTTAGAATCGTGCTTTATATGATATTTTAACCCTTAAAATGGACCAATAGAGTAAAAGAACGGGGGTAAACCCTTGCAAAATCTATTTAATTTGATTTCAACAGGCATATATTCCTGTATAAAAACTACCAACGCGAGACGCGCATTACAAGAAATTGCTGTCTTGACAATAAAACGGAAGTTGTTTCCGGAGATTTTACTCGGCCAGGACTCGTTTGTGTTACATTTATACACTTTTAAACCCTAAAAGGGGTCCAATAATGAAGCAGATAGGGCTTAAATATTTTGTTTTATTTTATTTTACTGACAGGCATATATAAATATCCTGTATTAGAAACCACATAAACGAGTCGCCATTGCTTTACGTGAATCCGGAAGTGGACTTCAGTTGTAAAATATAGTAAAGATACTTATCTGAACTATGAAAAGGCATCGAATTGTGATTCTATGCAATAAAATAAAGAAACTGGTGTAGTTTCCATATCCAACAATAAGTATATCCTTGTAAAAATGAAATAATATTCCTTGCAAAATAAAGCATTGCTAATTCGCGTGGCCAACGAGAAAGTAGGGCGAGAGGTCAGAGGTTATCACGTGACGACAACTAGCAGTGTATCCGGTGGCTAACAAGAACTGTCTTTTTTTCTAAGACGTTGGCCCCGGGTGTGGCAACCCGAGAACAGCATTAAGTCCCACATGGTAAGCTATTGTAGCGTAATAAAATAACAATTTACAAAACATAGAATTCTTAAATTTTAAAGAAAATAAAACAAAACTCATCATTTCTGTTCAGATTTTATCTCACATTGCTAGCTTTTATTATCGCTTATTGCCACAACCATTCAAAATGTTTCCAGTGGTAATATTTGTTTTTCTGTGGACCAGCAAACATTTTTGTACGAGTCGTGAACACTGCCCATGGGCCACATCAGCAAGCCGTATACATGGAAACACTCCCTATATAACAATACCATTGGATTTTTTGGCCCCAAAGTGCATACCACATCTGCACACATGGACACATACACTAATACACGTGGTGTCATCATTCACAAAAATCAAAAGCAGTTTTTCTGAGGGCTTAAAACAAACGTAATCTGGTATTTCTTTAGACTTCTTTTTACTTGTAAAAAGACTGTCCACTTAAAGCAATTTTTACTCTCTTATGTGTAGGCAGACTGAACTAACTCTTATGCCCCTGTTCCACCAAAGGACTAAGCCCCGATCCTGTCTGGGACCCTTAATCCTGGACAGTCGTTGAAAAAAAAGGTAAAATGGGCGGGAATACTGAATCGGTATTGAAGCTGGGATTAAGGTCAGATCGGTCTCAGTAAGCCTCAGGAGGCCCCAGGTGTTCCCCGACTGTTCTGGGACTAAGAACCGACTAAGCCAGTTTTCTGGTCGGTTTGAAGCACGATCTTGTCGTACACATACCGACTGGATCCCAGGACGCCTCAGGCCTCCTGGGACTAACCCCCAACTAACCCCCGGCCTCCTCAGTCTTCCCCAGACCAATGTGGCCGATCCTTGTTTTGCAATGGGACTAAGGATCGCAGGAGGCCTGGGACTAAGGCACTAAGGGTCTGGGACTAAGGGTCGCAGGCGGCCTGGGACAGCATAGGACTGTGTAAATTTGGTCAGAGGAGGCCTGAGGAAGCCTGGGACTGGACATTTTGTTTATGGCGGGAAAAAAGAGTCGGTTTGAGTCGGGAAAAATATCAAACATGTTTGATTTTTCTCACGGCCCCAACCGACAACTACTGACCCTTACAGAACGCCTGGGACTAAGCAAATTTTTGAAACCGACTCCCAAAAACCCTTAATCGGGAGCCTTAGTCGTGTGGTGGAACACCCACATTACAGTGGGCTGACGATCAACATCTTGTGTATTCTAATTCCTCTGAAAAGGTAAATAATACAATAGAAATACAATCTGGATTGAAGACAAATATAGGAAAATACACAAACATTACATTGCTATGTATTTTACTTAAGTCATAATAAGACTTCTTAAAAAATATTGGACTACCAACCAAAGACAAATGCTCCTGAAAACAAAACTTTTCACCCTCAATAACATTAGCTCTGCTTACATAAGATCCCACTCAAGCTGTCTGGTAGCCACTTCAACCATCAGGTTGTGGATACGTGTATTGAAATACGGTTCAAAACGGAGGTCATCCTCAAAGACTATCACCTGCTTGTATCCATTCTCAAGTACCTTGTGGAAATAATGAAAGAAACATCAGTTGACTATATACATGCAATTAACTAGATTGGGCCAACTCGGCGCCAACATATCCCCAGACAGGTCATCACTCACGCCACAGGTTTTGATCGGGAATTTTTAAAAACATAATTACCCATTATTATATGAACTTCAGCACATCAATCTACTCTGTTTATATCTCCCCAAGGAAGATGGTGTATCCCCAGACGCCGAATACATAACTCAAATTATATTTTCAATCTTCCTGCAATGATAACTCTAAACCTATTCTCAAAGTATTTAAATGATTGATGATTGAATGTCCATTCTAAAATAATAATCCCAAAAGAGCATATCTGTTTCTATATTTGTTGACAAATAAAATATTATTTTTAACTCAACTCATCATATTTTTCAATCTTCCTTCAAAGTATTTAAATGATTGATGATTCAATGTCCATTCTAAAATTCATAATCCCAAAAGCACATATCTGTTTCTATATTTCTTCACAAATAAAATATTACTTAAAAAAAAATTATTTATATTATTATTTTATTATATTATTTTTAGAATGTGCAAATTGTTTTCAGTTATTCATTTCCTCTATACCTATATATGTGGTCCATATATATGCAACCTAAATATGTGACACAATCTCAGTTCTGACTCCCCTTTGTGTTATATGTAATGAAGCCCACCACCTCCCACCCCCACCCCTCTCCCCTTCTCCACACCTCTCTCACTATTACACAAGATCTGCAACCCCATTGAGTTCTTTGTTTCTCATCTGATATCATTAAATACCTTTGTTTATTTAGTGTCACTCAATATAGCTGGAGGTCCCAGAGGTGGGTGGGGGGAATCCGGGTGGGGGATGTGGGTTGAGCATAAATGGTAAACAAACAATCTATATAAAAGGGGTACTCAAATACAAAAAGAATTCAGAATTTTAAGTATGTGATTATCAACTGAAATGAGTTCATAACTGTAGGAGCTGTGCCAAAATTAACTGAGGCAAGTTGAATAAAACTGGGCTAGTTGAGGGTTAAAAATCCCCTAGTTTTACTACATAAGGATATAATTTCATTAATATTGGGACTTAAAGCTCACTTAAAGTGTCCATTTTGTCTACTTGAATATGTTTAACCAGTTTCATTTTAAAAAGTGAAAAACTCAGCAAGCAGAGGTATAACACACAAAAATAAGTTCTTAAAAGACTAAGATAGCCATAACATTATTAATATTCAAAATTTAAATAGACAGGCATTTCCTTTTAAAAATTCAAAGATTTCAGCTCTATAACCCACATAGTTTGACAGTTACTGGGCTTTAAAGTGGCATAATATCCATAAATTGGGTTTCTGTGGGCATTTTACAATTGTTAAAGAGACCTTAGCAATTAAACTACAGATCTGAAACTTTTTGGGGGACATACATAACAAACAAAAATTATATATAATACAGTTTAAGACTTGTCACACTAAGCATTTCCAAATAACAGGGCAAAATACGGAAAAAATGTCAAAAAAGGCACTTGGGCGAGTGTCTATGGCCCTCATACACAGGTTAAATGTCTACTAAAAACCTTGATTTTTGGCATATGTAAAAAGGACATAATAATGCATTCCCAGATGGGATTTCAGCTCCATCAATCACATAGTTTAACAGTTACAGGGCTTAAAGGTGGTAAAAAGTCCAAATATTGGGTCATTGTGGGCCTTTTAGAGATCTCGATGTGGCTTTCAAATTAAAGCTTCAGACATAAATTGGTTACATACTAAGATTACACATAGAATATGTATCTAATAAAGTTTGAAACTTCTCAGACTTACCATTTCCAAGTTACAGAGCAAAATATGTGAAAAATGTCTTAAAAGGGTCACTCAGGTGGGTGTTTAAGCTCCTCATACACAGGTTAAATGTCTACTTGAAGCCTTGATTTTTGGCACATGTAAAAAGAACATAATAATGTATTCCCAGATGAGATTTCAGCTCTATCAGTCACATAGTTTAACAGTCACAGGCCTTAAAATTGGCAAAAAGTCCAAATACTGGGTCTTTATGGGGCCTTCTAGAGACCTAAATGTGGCCTTCAAATTAAAGCTTCAGACTTAAAATTTGTCACATACTAAGATTACACATAGAATATGCATCTAATACAGTTTGAAACTTCTTAGACTTACCATTTCCAAGTTACAGGGAAAAATATGTGAAAAATGTCTAAAAATGGTCACTCGGGTGGGGATTTATGGTCCTCATACACAGGTTAAATGTCTTCTTAAAGCCTTAATTTTTGGCACATATAAAAATAACATACTAATATCTTCTCAGATAGGATTTGAGCTCTATCAGTCACATAGTTTGACAGTCACAGGGCTTAAAAGTAGCAAAAAGTCCAAATATTGGATCTTTGGGAGCCTTTTAGAGACCTCAATTTGACCTTCAAAATTAAAGCTTCAGACTTAAAATCTGTTACATACTAAGATTACACACAGAATATATATCTAATACAGTTTGAAACTTCTCAGACTTACCATTTCCAAGTTACAGGGAAAAAGATGTGAAAAATGTCTTATAAGGGTCACTCGGGTGGGTGTTTATGGTCCTGATACACAGGTTAACTGTCTATTAAAGGCCTAAATGTTGGGGCACATATAAGAAAACACATATATATATTCCCAGATGATATTTAACTTAGATGAGAGACATAGTTTGAAAGCTACAGTGCTTGAAAGTGGCAAAAAGTGCATAAATTGGGTCTCTGTGGGCACTTTTGAGACCTTAAGTCGACCCCTTTGGGTAAACCTACAGCCCTAAAATTTTCTACAGACAAGGATTACATATCAAAGTTATACCTAGCGCAGTTTGAGACTCATCAGAATTATCACTTCCAAATTATAGGGCAAAATATGTGAAAAGTATAGCAAAAAATCCCTAAGTGGGGGTATTTATGGGCCTCAAACACAATTTTCTCCTCAACTTAAAGTCATGATTTTCGGCACATGTACTAAGAACATATTAATGTGTTGTCAGGTAAAATTTCAGCCAGCTGAGCATCATAGTTTGTGACCTACAGGGCTCTAAGTGGCCAAAAGTGCAATTTCTGACCTTAAGGTGGCCATAAGTTCTTTTTTACTGGGAGTTTAAGGTCACCTTAAAATAGGGATCTTCCTTTGGGCACCCTTAACATGTGTACCAAGTTTGAAAAAAAAATATTAATTTGTTTTTGAGTTATCGCGTCCACAAGGAAATTTCTACGGCGGCGGCGGCGCGACGGACCTGAATCCAATATATCCCCGACTTTCGTCTGGGGATATAATGATCACATAACAATTAAGGATCACTCAAGTAATGAGATACACAGTATTTTTAAATTTATTAGAAAAGGACTCGCGAAAAACTGAAACAATTACCAGAAAAAAGCATGTTGACACATTGAATAAATACTGTGTTAAATTACTTGGGAAATACTGCTAGAAGTAGAATCCATCGTATGAGTGAATTAAACACACCAGAAAATAACGCAAGTATATATATTAGTTAAGTTTAATAAGACAGACACACAAAAACACATACAAACATCAAAACTACCTATCTGATATTTTAATTTACTAAGTGTCTCATGAAGGTGCTTAGCATGAAAAGTGACACAGTAGACTTGGAACTGCCATAAAGTCATGTTGTGCCATCAATGGTTATCCCTTTCAAGTAAAGTACCAATATATTGGTGCAAAATATAATTATAACTTGTATTCAGTATGTTCATATGAAACAGGTGTTCATAAAGGATCAAAAGTTGTTTTGGCTGAAAGTAATTATAATGTTGAAGCAAACTGATTATATTTTGTAGCTCTGCCTCTGAATTACACCTAATCCGTTATTAAACTAGTTCTAAACACTCTTTAAAAAGTTTCCTTTTTCGCATCTATGATTTTTTTTTATTCCTATACACTTGTAATAGTTTCAATACATGGAATATGTTATTCCAGGTAAATTTGAATTTGCAATGTCAGCATCAAAAATTCCAAATTCACTTTACCTGTTTGTGGTTTTACAAACCAATAACTAGAAATAGGACGCCCTGTTGATAGTAGGTGCGAATAGAAACAGGATAGCATAGAAGAACACACATTATCAAGTGTAATGTCCACCCATGAACCTTTTGCCAAAATTGTACAGTACTCTTACAAGACCCTGTTTCATTTGTAAAATATATCAATGATGCTTAAATATTTATTAGTGTAGATGTAAATTATTTCAGCTTCATGCCTTTTTGCATTGGTTGGGTCGAAAATTTTGACAAAATCACTCTATCTTGCACGGTTAAGATAGAAGCAAATTCCTGTTTTTCTATTTTTGGCAAAAATTCGAAAATTCAAAATGGCCGCCATTTTTGGGAGAAGGAAAATTTTTTGAAAATTGCCAAGAGTACATTTCTTAGATACCCTATGGGTCGAAAATTTCAATGAAATAACTCTATTTTGCACGGTTAAGGCAAATTTGTGTTTTTCCATTTTTGGCAAAAATTCTAAAATTCCAAATTGCCGCCATTTTTGGGGAGGGGAAAATTTTTTGAAAATTGTAAAGAGTACATTCCTTAGATACCCTGCGGGTTGAAAATTTCGACGAAATCGCTCTATCTCGCACGGTTAAGGAGATAGAAGCAAATTCGTGTTTTGCCATTTTTGGCAAAAATTCGAAAATTCAAAATGGCCGCCATTTTTAGGGAGGGGAAATTTTTTTGAAAATTGCCAAGAGTACAATGCTCAGATACCCTGTGGGTCGAAAATTTTGACGAAATCGCTCTATCTCGCACGGTTAAGGAGATAGAAGGAAATTTGTGTTTTGCCATTTATGGCAAAAATTTGAAAATTCAAAATGGCCGCCATATTTGGGGAGGGGAAAATTTTTGAAAATTGTAAAGATTACATTCCTTAGATACCCTGTGGGTCGAAAATTTCGACGAAATCGCTCTATCTCGCACGGTTTAGGAGATAGAAGCAAATTTGTGTTTTGCCATTTTGGGCAAAAATTCGAAAATTCAAAATGGCCGCCATTTTTGGGAAGGGGAAAATTTTTTGAAAATTGCAAAGAGTACATTCCTTAGATACCCTGTGGGTCGAAAATTTCGACGAAGTCGCTCTATCTCGCACTGTTAAGGAGATAGAAGGAAATTTGTGCTTTGCCATTTTTGGCAAAAATTCAAAATGGCCGCCATTTTTGGGGAGGGGAAAATTTTTTGAAAATTGCAAAGAGTACATTCCTTAGAAACCCTGTGGGTCGAAAATTTCAACGAAATCGCTCTATCTCGCACGGTTAAGGAGATATAAGCAAATTTGTGTTTTGCCATTTTTGGCAAAAATTCGAAAATTCAAAATGGCCGCCATTTTTGGGAAGGGGAAAATTTTTTGAAAATTGCAAAGAGTACATTCCTTAGATACCCTGTGGGTCGAAAATTTCGACGAAATCGCTCTATCTCGCACGGTTAAGGAGATAGAAGCAAATTTGTGTTTTGCCATTTTTGGCAAAAATTCAAAATGGCCGCCATTTTTGGCGAGGGGAAAATTTTTGGAAAATTGCAGAGTACATTCGTTAGAAACCCTGTGGGTCGAAAATTTCAACGAAATCGCTCTATCTCGCACGGTTAAGGAGATAGAAGCAAATTTGTGTTTTGCCATTTTTGGCAAAAATTCGAAAATTCAAAATGGCTGCCATTTTTGGGGAGGGGAAATTTTTTTGAAAATTGCAAAGAGTATATTCCTTAGATACCCTGTGGGTCGAAAATTTCGACGAAATCGCTCTATCTCGCACGGTTTAGGAGATATGAGAACATTTGCCTTTTTCAGTATTCAAAATAGCCAATTACTCATTTATTTAATTACTCACTCATCTATGAAGCAATTCCCCCCAAAAGCAATCCCATACAATCTATTAACCCAATGAACCTCCATACCAAATTTCAGAAAGCTAGGCTTAATAGCATTCCTTAAAATGTCTGGAAACCAAAGAGCTACTCAAAAGTAGCAAAGTAGCTATTACTCAGTTAGCTATAGAGCTATCATCACCAAAAGCAATCCCATAAAAGCTATTAACCCAATAAACCTGCATGCCAAATTTGGTAAAGATAGGATAAGAACTGTTGCTTAAAATGTCTGGAAACCAAGTGGGACGCCGGAAGGTGGAAAAAGCAAAAATAATATGTCCACCCCACTGGGGGGTGGACATAATAATGGCACAACACAATTAAAATGAGGTGATGCTTTTAACAGGTTCAGAAAGAAATCATTAAAACAGACAGGGCAAAATAATTGATAGAGTAAAAACAATAATAGTGTGAAAAATGTATAAAACTAACATTGTAACAAAAATGAACCAAGCATAATACATACATCTTCCCAGATATGATAATGACTGAGGAAACAGCCAATCTCTCCCATTGTAAGTGGTCTGTGTGGATGAACATTGGAAAACAGAAAATAAGTGCCTCATAAGAAAATTGTATTACCTTGTGTTCATTCTCACTGACATTCTTATTCTGAGAACTACTTGTTCGTGAAATGTTCAAAGAATAAGAGAAATCTCCATAAAAAAAAAGATTTTTTTTTATATAACCCAAGAAACAGAAATTTTTATGAAGTACGAATTAGTAAAAAGGTATTGTTTTGCTGAAAAAGCACATGAATTGAAAATCTACTTTTAGGATATATTTGAAAATAATCCTTATTGTTAAATATTTCATTATTCTTCAGAAAAAAAAAGAGTATTCCAAGAACATAAGTGCTTGTGAACATCCCCCACCTCCCCTTCTCTATTACCATTTTAGCCAATCTGACATATTACAGATGACCTGAAAAACTTGCTTCATAACCCAGAAAAAACAGACTTATTGATTTTTTTTCCCAAGTCCCCTCCCCCTTTATTGTTATCAAGTTTAACAATGCACACTTATAGTGTAGAGTTTCTTTTTTTTTTTTAATCATCTATAATGCACACATATCAACTGCAAATCACTGAAGCTCAATCACATTTTTTTACGTTTACCATTAAATTAAGAAAAGTTATTAAAGTATCATGTTTAGTCACTTCATGTATCAGAGAGATCGCCAGTCATCTTATCCAATCACTTTCATGGTTTTTTATTTTTAAATGTAACAAAACAAAAAGTTGGCCAATGACACAAATAAAAATCTATTAATTGGTGCAATTATTTCACTCTGGTGCAAGGTCCTTTGTTGTTCTAAAATGTGCATAAAAATCATAAGCATCAACAGTTAACCAAGATATTTACAGCAGATATTGAAAGAATTAACAGTTACTTCAGAAAGTACCAGAAAAGCAAATAAAAGCCACCACAAAAAGTGTCAGTTAATATCAACTAGAGGAATGCTTTTGCTAACAAAAGCGAAGCGTCCCTTACAGTTTAAAATGCTTTGTGGTTTTAATAAGCATGCTGTAAAGCTAAGAATGCACAAAGCTGCACCGTATGCTTTCCCAATACCTCTTAATATATTCTGAAGTTATAAAAGCAACAATAAAGGAGATATAAGGCAAAAACTCCAAAGCAGCTATTTATGACCCCAGTTTGGCCCATAAGGGACGGTCGGGGGGTAAAACTGACCAGCTATTTAGACTCTCCACATATGCTTTCCCAATACCTCTTAATACATTCTGAAGGTCTAAAAGCAACAATAAAGGAGATATAAGGCAAAAACTCCAAAGCAACTATTTTATTACCCCAGTTTGACCCATAAAGGGGGGTCGGGGGATAAAATTGACCGGCTATTTAGATTCTCCACATATGCTTTCCCAATACCTCTTAATACATTCTGAAGCTATAAAAGCAACAATAAAGGAGATATAAGGCAAAAACTCCAAAGCAGCTATTTATGACCCCAGTTTGGCCCATAAGGGGGGGTCGGGGGGTAAAACTGACCGGCTATTTAGACTCTCCACATATGCTTTCGCAATACCTCTTAATATATTCTGAAGCTATAAAAGCAACAATAAAGGAGATAAAGGCAAAAACTCAAAATCGGCTATTTTATGACCCCACTTTGACCCATAAGGGGGGGTCGGGGGGTAAAACTGACCGGCTATTTAGACTCTCCACATATGGTTTCCTATTACCTCCCAGTACATTTTATAGCTCTAAATGCAATACTTAAGAAGATAATAGGGGGGTTGGCTTAAATTTAAGGCTTTCAGATTGGAAGGTGTCAGAAAATCACTCATAAATGAGACATTTTTCATGGGATTGCTCCCAAAATCTAATCAGCTCGCGTTTTCGATAGTATCAACACGTGTGTCAAATTATAAGGCTCTGTAGCAAGTAGTTTTGCCTGAAGTGTGATGACGTGATCATGTGACCTTCATAAAGATCAAAGGTCAAATTTAAGCATGCAGAAAAATTTTCCCACGCCTAAGGTATATAACTGCCAAATATGGTTTGAAACCTTCTAATAATAAGGGAGATATTCAAGGGAGACCATAATGCGGTGGCGGCGAGGAAACTGAGGCGAAAACAAATAAGCGCCCTTTCAGGGACGCTTAATTAAAATCTGCTCAATAGAACACATTAGCTCACAAACTCTCAACATATCACCCTTTCAACTTCCAAGATAACTTGTTAACAGACACATCAATTCATAAACTGATCACATGATGTTAGTTGTCAGTGACTAAATTCTTTGAATTACAAAAACAACACCATAGAACACAAGTCACACATATCCTGCGAAAATAATGTCTCACTTAAGGTGAGAAACTTCGAGAAACACATACAAAGAGATCATTAGTGATCAAATTTTGTTTTTAAGTATTTAATGTAAATTCCTGCGACACATTTTCACCTGCATTCTTTTTATTTTTTTTAAGGCCTCAGAGGCTGAGAAGTAACAAGTTTGGAATTTAAAGTATGCTCTCATTGCTGTGCCTGTGGGTTCAAATCTAGGTCACATGACCTGTGGGATTCACCGAGGCCCTGCCCCAATATGACCTTTGCTGTTGAAACAGAATGTAAAACTAAAACCCTCAGAGGCTTACCAGCAATGAATAAATTTGATTGACTTCACAAATCGCACCTATTTTCAAGCAAAAGGTTTGATTTTATCACATTTGCTAAAACTTAAATAGAGGAGTGCCCTACCTGCCGTGGTATGGGTCTGCATAGCCCTCCAGCATTTTTACCTGTAACTTGTCCAAGTAAGATTGGTTGAGCTGCCTGTAAGTATTAATAAACTCTTGGTTAGTTATTTACTTGGCATGTTTAGGTCATGAAATTGCCACAATATGAGGTTAATGAAGACACAAAGTTTGGGTTCAGTGTATTGTGTAATGTATTACTATATTATTGATTCAGTTAATTACTTTCATAATTATGTTTCACTAGCATGTTTAATTTTTATTTCATTTATTTCATATACATGTTCACTTTTTCAACAGAATATAATCTATGTTTTAGTCCTAAAATTTCGAAGATTAGAAAAGTAACTAGACCTACGCATCGGAGAACCGATGCAAATTTGTATCCACCGAAAAGACAACTCACCAAAGCCAGTGAACCATCGGTTGACCTTGAAGGAGGGGCACAATGTCAAATCAGAAAACATCAGAAGATTCCCAGCCCATGACCTCCTATAAGTTGGTTTCATATTGCAAACCTCTAGGACCAATAATAAGCAAGTTATCAGTACTTTTAAGTTTGACTATTGTCGTTTGACCTTGAAGGAGGGGCCCAAGATCAAATCTGACCATATCAAAAGATTTCTAGCCCATGATTTCCTATAGGTTGGTTTCACATTACAAACCTCTAGGACCAATAATAAGCGAGCTATAAGCACTTCTAAGTTTGGGTATCCTCGTTTGACCTATGAAGGGGGGGAACAAGGTAAAATCTGAGTACATCAAAAGATTACTAGCCCAAGATGTCCTATAGGTTGGTTTCCCTTTGCAAACCTCTAGGACCAATAATAAGCAAGTTATAAGCACTTTTAGGTTTGGATATCCTCGTTTGACCTTGAAGGAGATGCCCAAGGTCAAATCCAACCACACTAAAATATTATTTGACCTAGGACCAATAATAAGCAAGTTATAAGCACTTTTAAGTTTGGCTATCCACGTTTGACCTTGAAGGAGAGGTCCAAGGTGAAATCTGACCACACCATAAGATTCCCAGCCCATGATTTCCTATAGGTTGGTTTACCATCCTAAACCTGTATGACCAATACTAAGCGAGTTATAAGCACTTTTAGGTTTGGCTATCCTCGTTTGACCTTGAAGGAGGGGTCCACACCAAAAGACTAGAAATAGGACGCCCTGTTGATAGTAGATGCGAATAGAAACAGGATAGCATAGAAGAACACACATTATCATGTGTAATGTCCACCCCATGAACCTTGCCCAAATTGTACAGTAGTCTTACAAGACCCTGTTTCATTTGTAAAATATATCAATGATGCTTAAATATTTATTAGTGTAGATGTAAATTATTTCAGCTTCATGCCTTTTTGCATTGGTTGGGTTGAAAATTTTGACGAAATCACTCTATCTTGCACGGTTAAGAAAGTAGAAGCAAATTCCTGTTTTTCTATTTTTGGCAAAAATTTGAAAATTCAAAATGGCCGCCATTTTTGGGAAAAGGAAATTTTTTTGAAAATTGCCAAGAGTACATTTCTTAGATACCCTATGGGTCGAACATTTCAACGAAATAACTCTATTTTGCACGGTTAAGGCCAGTTTGTGTTTTGCCATTTTGGGCAAAAATTCGAAAATTCAAAATGGCCGCCATTTTGGGGGAGGGGAAAATTTTTTGAAAATTGCAAAGAGTACACTCCTTAGATACCCTGTGGTAAGGAGATAGAAGCAAATTTGTGTTTTGCCATTTTTGGCAAAAATTCTAAAATTCAAAATGGCCGCCATTTTTGGAGAGGGGAAAACTTTTTAAAAATTGGCAAGAGTAGAATTCTCAGATACCCTGTGGGTCGAAAATTTTGCCGAAATCGCTCTATGTCGCACGGTTAAGGAGATAGAAGCAAATTAGTGTTTTGCATTTTTGGCAAAAATTCGAAAATGAAAAATGGCCGCCATTTTTGGGGAGGGGAAAATTTTTTAAAAATTACCAAGAGTACAATGCTGAGATACCCTGTGGGTCAACAATTTTGACGAAATCGCTCTATCTCGCACGGTTAAGGAGATAGAAGCAAATTTGTGTTTTGCATTTTTGGCAAAAATTCGAAAATGAAAAATGGCCGCCATTTTTGGGGAGGGGAAAATTTTTTTAAAATTACCAAGAGTACAATGCTGAGATACCCTGTGGGTCAAAAAATGGCCGCCATTTTTGGGGAGGGGAAAATTTTTGGAAAATTGCAAAGATTGCATTCCTTAGATACCCTGTGGGTCGAAAATTTCGACGAAATCGCTCTATCTCGCACGGTTAAGGAGATAGAAGCAAATTTGTGTTTTGCCATTTTTGGCAAAAATTTGAAAATTCAAAATGGCTGCCATGTTTGGGGAGGGGAAAATTTTTTGAAAATTGCAAAGAGTACACTCGTTAGATAACCTGTGGGTTGAAAATTTCAACGAAATCGCTCTATCTCGCACAGTTAAGGAGATCGAAGAAAATTTGTGTTTTGCCATTTTTGGCAAAAATTCTAAAATTCAAAATGGCCGCCATTTTTGGGGAGGGGAAAATTTTTGGAAAATTGCATGGATTGCATTCCTTAGATACCCTGCGGGTCGAAAATTTCGACGAAATCGCTCTGTCTCGCACGGTTAAGGAGATAGAAGCAAATTAGTGTTTTGCCATTTTTGGCAAAAATTCGAAAATGAAAAATGGCCGCCATTTTTGGGGAGGGGAAAATTTTTGGAAAATTGCATAGATTGCATTCCTTAGATACCCTGTGGGTCGAAAATTTCGACGAAATCGCTCTATCTCGCACGGTTAAGGAGATAGAAGCAAATTTGTGTTTTGCCATTTTTGGCAAAAATTCGAAAATTCAAAATGGCCGCCATTTTTGGGAAGGGGAAAATTTTTGGAAAATTGCATAGGTTGCATTCCTTAGATACCCTGTGGGTCGAAAATTTCGACGAAATCGCTCTATCTCGCACGGTTAAGGAGATAGAAGCAAATTTGTGTTTTGCCATTTTTGGCAAAAATTCGAAAATTCAAAATGGCCGCCATTTTTGGGAAGGGGAAAATTTTTGGAAAATTGCAAAGATTGCATTCCTTAGATAACCTGTGGGTCGAAAATTTCGACGAAATCGCTCTATCTCGCACAGTTAAGGAGATAGAAGCAAATTTGTGTTTTGTCATTCTTGGCAAAAATTCGAAAATTCAAAATGGCCGCCATTTTTGGGGAGGGGAAACTTTTTGGAAAATTGCAAAGATTAGATACCCTGTGGGTGGAAAATTTCGACGAAATCACTCTATCTCGCACGGTTAAGGAGATAGAAGCAAATTTGTGTTTTGCCATTTTTGGCGAAAATTCAAAATGGCTGCCATTTTTGGGGAGGGGAAATTTTTTTAAAAATTACCAAGAGTACAATGCTCAGATACCCTGTGGGTCGAAAATTTCGACGAAATCGCTCTATCTCGCACGGTTAAGGAGATAGAAGCAAATTTGTGTTTTGCCATTTTTGGCAAAAATTCGAAAATTCAAAATGGCCGCCACTTTTGGGGAGGGGAAAATGTTTTGAAAATTGCAAATATTACACTCCTTAGATACCCTGTGGGTCGAAAATTTCGACGAAATCGCTCTATCTCGCACGGTTAAGGAGATAGAAGCAAATGTGTTTTGCCATTTTGGGCAAAAATTCGAAAATTCAAAATGGCCGCCATTTTTGGGGAGGGGAAAATTTTTGGAAAATTGCATAGATTGCATTCCTTAAATACCCTGTGGGTCAAAAATTCTGTCGAAATCGCTCTATCTCTTACGGTTTCTGAGATATTAGCAAATTACTCAAAAGTAGTACTGAAAATACACAATGAAGTACCTAAATGGCTATTACTCATGTACTGACAAAGCTATCAGTCCCAAATGCAATACCAAGCAAGCTATGGACATAACAATCTTGTATTCAAAATTGTGGTAAAATATCTTTAATTATTTTGGCTTAAATGCACGGAAACCAATGGGTACTGAAAATAGCTGTACTTAAGTATTACTCAGTAAGCAAAAGAGGTACAACAGCCAAAAGCAATCCCAAGCAAGCTACTGACCCAATAAGCCTGCATACCAAATTTGGTGACAATAGCTCTAATACTTTTCCTTTAAATGAGCGGAAACCATGCGTGACGCCGGACATCGGACGCCGGACATCGGACATCGGACAACGGACATCGGACGGCGCAAAAAGCAAAAATAATATATCCACCCCCCAGGGGGGTGGACATAATTATCAGCCTGTGATTTCCTATAGGTTAGTTTACCATCCCAAAACTCTAGGACCAATAATAAGGGAGATATAAACACTTTTTATGTCCGACAAAGAAACACCCAAGGCACCCATCTTGTTTTTCAAAATGAGGCCAAAAATATTCCCAGTCAAGATTTTGTAATGAGGAACATACCCTGCGAATTTGAGATCTCTACCTATAATACTCTTTGCTCTAGAGGGCCTCCAAAAGTCCTTGCTGAAAGTCGAAAAAACGCCCGTGGCGGCCATCTTGTTTTTCAAAATGAGGCCAAAAATATTCCCAGGCAAGATTTTATGGTTATGAATATATCCTGCAAATCTGAGAAGGCTAGCTATAATATTTTTTTCATTAGAGCGGTAACAGTGAAATCTCTCTACACACTGCGGCGGTGGCGGCGTAACAAAGCGAAATCCATAGTATTCACCGGATGCTATCCGTGGATACAATTATACTTCAATCATTCAACAAAGCTTAATGGGTTTCAACATTTGAAACCAAATTATAGCCAATATTGAAAATACGTTCCAATCCCTAAACCGTACAAGACATACAGAAAAGACAAACCAAGAAGTGAGTGAGCGGACCACATGAACCTGAACTTACTTCCCATCCACTGCATCAACTATCTCGGAGTCAATTCCCAGAATGTCAAATGCACTTAGCATTTTTTCCCTCCTGTCAGGCCGCCGCAATAGGTTTATCATGTACACCTGCAAGAAACAAACTGATTACATTAAAGAAAGAACTAGGGTGAAGTGGCTGGCCTTCTGCCAACCACGGAGTCGAATCTTAGGACAGCAGTGGGTGTTGAAATCTGTAAACTTGGTATTATCGCCCGCTAAACAGAGTGAGGTGCGGTGACAGTAAAATATTGCTGGATTATATATTTGTAAAATGTTGTTAGAAACCCCATCGTAGCCTCACGTTTTCATCACTCTGTGGCTGTACAACTACCAGCATTTGATATTTTATTTGTTTTAAATATTGCGAGAAGACAGAGTGAGGTGCGGTGACAGTAAAATATTGCTGGATTATATATTTGTAAAATGTTGTTAGAAACCCCATCGTAGCCTCACGTTTTCATCACTCTGTGGGTGTACAACTACCAGCATTTGATATTTTATTTGTTTTAAATATTGCGAGAAAACAGAGTGAGGTGCGGCGACAGTAAAATATTGGTGGATTATATATTTGTAAAATATTGTTAGAAACCCCATCGTAGCCTCACGTTTTCATCACTCTGTGGGTGTACAACTACCAGCATTTGATATTTTATTTGTTTTAAATATTGCGAGAAAACAGAGTGAGGTGCGGCGACAGTAAAATATTGGTGGATTATATATTTGTAAAATATTGTTAGAAACCCCATCGTAGCCTCACGTTTTCATCACTCTGTGGGTGTACAACTATCAGCATTTGATATTTTATTTTAAATATTGCGAGAAGACAGAGTGAGGTGCGGTGACAGTAAAATATTGCTGGATTATATATTTGTAAAATATTGTTAGAAACCCCATCGTATCCTCACGTTTTCATCACTCTGTGGGTGTACAACTACCAGCATTTGATATTTTATTTGTTTTAAATATTGCGAGAAGACAGAGTGAGGTGCGGTGACAGTAAAATATTGTTGGATTATATATTTGTAAAATGCCAGAAACCCCATCGTAGCCTCACGTTTTCATCACTCTGTGGCTGTACAACTACCAGCATTTGATATTTTATTTGTTTTATATATTGCGAGAAGACAGAGTGAGGTGCGGCGACAGTAAAATATTGCTGGATTATATATTTGTAAAATATTGTTAGAAACACCATTGTAGCCTCACGTTTTCATCACTGTGTGGGTGTACAACTACCAGCATTTGATATTTTATTTGTTTTAAATATTGCGAGAAGACAGAAATATTGCTGGATAAAATATTTGTAAAATGTTGTTAGAAACCCCATCGTAGCCTCACGTTTAGAAACCCCATCGTGATAACTTCTAGGACATACAAAAGCGCCTTCGAGTGGTTGAATGTAGAACTACGGAGTTTGAATATTTTCATTGTCTCTGCCAGAGGTGATCTCGATTTTGATTGGCTAAACGAAAAATGTATAGTACTACCGTGACGTCACTTCATTCATTAATTTCTTTGCGGTTTATTTGTTTGACAAATAATGGAGTACACGTAGATGCGCAGACAGCAATTTTACATTAACAGTGACTGCGTGGTAAACCCTGCAGACAAATAAATTAATTGGGGTTTCACCTCTAGAAACCAGCAGACGAAACCGTTAAAAAAGACTCTTTCGAGTAGGCCATTACAATGGCAAACACAATAGTTTCTAGGACATACGGGTCCTTGGAGAAAGCCAGACGAAGTGCTAGACAAGCTTTTTACTTTATAAAATATAACTGAATAAAAGCATTAAAAATCTTCAAAATGGCAGAGTGTATAGTATAGACCTTAATGTACCGATATGTGAACAAATATTATGAAGAATTTGATATTTAAGGGCTTAAACGGCCCTTTTAAAATCGCGACCGCAACTCAGTACATAACTCGAATCAAAGATTCGACTAAAAATACAGGTAAGCTGATCATTCACACCTGAAAAGGTGATTCTATCCTTCACACTGCCAGTGCCAAGGAGTGAAGAATTTACCATCTTGGCATAGCAACAGCAAATTACACATTTGACTGTTACAACACTTATTTGTGTCAAAAACACAGAATTTAAGTTTATTGCAATATTTTATAGTAGTTATGATGATCTTGAATTTTCTTCAACACACTTTAACAAGTTGACCAGACACAGAAAACATTGAAACTGAATACACAACAAAACCTCCATAAAATCACTATTGATTGGAGGAAATAAGTGAGACCAGGTATTCAGTGAAAGTGTTTTGTCTTCTTGTGCGTAAATCATGAATGTCTACAGGGGTTTAACATGTTCCCAATTATATACTTTTAGTGCCATCAGAATCTCCTGCGTCATTGATTATGTCACATCAGTAACAGGATGAAATATTACATTGTCATATCAAGGTCCGTTTAACAGGACTTGAAATAATAATTAATGTTTGATAAAAATTTCAGCAAGTTATCGTATCCTAGAATTAGAAGGACTTTGTACTTATTGTGATCTCGTATTATGCTAATAGAACAGGCCTGCCTGGAAGTTGAGTAAATGAAAATCTTCTAAAATCAATGTCAACCGCCAGAAAGCTTGGGCTATACTTATGCAGTCACAATAGATCCAATAGTGTTTTGAGCACTGTAACCGAGGAGACATTGTGTATACAAGTACACAATACAATCACTGTGAAACATGATGAAAGATTGTCACAGAGATGATCCACGATGTCACATGACAAGAACAGAAACTCACCTGGTCAAAGCCAAGCTTGGTCTTCTTTTGAACTTCCACCTCCACATATGGCAGTTTCTGCAGATGCTCTACATATACTAGAACAATGCAAAAATATGGGAAACTATAACAGAGTTTATTCTAGGGATGGGTCAGTAGGCCCGGTATCTCAGTATCGAGACCATTTTACTGAAATATTGTTATGAGATTTTACAACCGCCACTTCGCTTGTGAACACATATAACGGAAGGAAGAGTAGAAATATCAGAAATATACCCAAAATCTGAAGAAATTATCAGTTTTTATCCCCAATTTTCATGCATTTGCAGACAATATACAGTATTAGTGTTTACATTCAGTAGAATTGCCATGTTTTGGTTACGACAACTTATAACCTAAATCTTGCTTGTCAGCTCATATAATTGAAGGAAAACTAAAAATATTGGGAACAAACAAGAAATCTGAAAAAATTATTAGCGTTCATCTCATATTTGGTGCATATGGCCACTTTTAGTGTGATTGTCGTGAAGAGTAAATGTCCATGTTTGTTTGGGGTGTACTAAAACACGGAGTTCTGGAGTATTTGTGTAGTCTATTCTCTATAGAGCCTTATGAAAAAAATTTGGTAGTTCTGCTCAAAGAAATGGCTATTAAAGTCACAAAATGCACAAAAATATAGGATAAAAGTTAAAAAATAAAATAATTTCTTCCGATTTAGGGTTTGATTCTAATATATTTAAGTTCTCCTTCACTTATATGCACTGACAATCAAAATACCAGCTCCAAAATGTCATCATAGAGTATAAGTAAAACAGTAAAACGGTATCCATACCAAGATACTGATGTCACCTACCAATTCCAACTATCGAGCAGGGCTTATGATAAAGAGTTCCTAAGTTCACATTAAAGAATCAAGTTAGGAATATTCTAGAATGCATAATTGAGAGACAAGCACTCTTTTCTAGGTACACTAATTTTCACTAACAGATTTTCATCTGTAATTAATGAAAAAATAATGCTTTGTTTTATTTGAAGTGAAAGCAAACCATTTTGTATGGTTTAGCGCTAAAAAAAAGGTAGTACTGGTCAGACAGGATCAGGTAGGATGTGCAAAAATTCCCAGTCTTACTAGCCTTAAGTATGGAAGTGGCCAATGTAATAGATGCAATAAAAAGTAATCTAAAAGTAACAGGTTGAAACATGATAACAAAAGATTGGAATGTAACTGTGGCCTAGTGGGCAACACACTCATCTAGGAACACAGAGGACGTGGGTTCAATCCCAGGTACAGACAGATACATAGTGGCTCGGATGACCACTTAAAATGGTGGTCCTCTGTCACTGGGTCCTATCCCCAGTGGCAGGTTAAAGAACATCAAGGATGCTGAAAAATGGTCACCCTTGAGCCTCGGTCTTTCAGTCAGGGGAATGTCAGTACTTTGAGAGTTGGACTGTACTTGTACAGTCAGATGGGTCATATAGTGCTTTGAGTCCTGTAATACATGGAGATATTGCGCCGAGTATAAATACAAATAACAGTAATAGAATGAAATGGAACTGATTCTGTCTATGACTTGTTTAAATTATATTATACTTTCTTTTTAAATATTCAAGCTTAAGCATATGAATGCAGTACAACTAATGAAGAAATACTTTTTACAATGGTAAAAACATTAAATAATTTTGTACTTAGAGCCTCTAAGTGTACTCAATAAGAATGTACAAGTGTACTTACTGACACTCTCCACCTGTATATGTAGGAGCTGCTCTGCCTCTTGTGGCAGAGTGTTGTGATTCTGCAGTGGGACAGGCACAAAGCCATAGAAGTCTGTATTCAGCAGATGCATGGGAATCTCGTTATAGAGAGCCGAGTGTGCGAACACGATGATGTCATCAGAAGAACCATCAAACACTTGAAAATGAGAGAAAAGGAGAGATCAAAGAAAGCCCAACACAAACAGGTCAAATGGAGGTCATGAGAGGGTCAATGCTACAACAGAGTAATTTTTTTTTATTTTCGTCTTAGTTTTATTACCACCCAGAATTTCTATCTCCTCTTACCTATCAACAGGTTAAGGTGAAGAATGTTTCACTTTGTCAATGGTATTTTACGAGGTTTAACATGTTTTGCTAGGTTTTTTACTCACAAAGGGAAAGATTGAACCCCGACAGTAACAAGTTCATGTAACACAGATAGACCACCTGGAAGTGTATCTCCTACCATTAAATAGGTTAAGGTAAACAAGAGGAGAGTGCCCGTGAACGGGCACTGTGTCAGCTGACTGAATGTTTTTGATTTGTGATGGTGATAATGAGAGGAAAGCATAATTATCAGGGAAAGGGCTGTACAGAAATACAGTAAATGGTAACTGAACAGCATGTTCGAAAGATATTCCGAAGCTGACAGAAAAAAAGGACAAAAAAGTTGTGCCCTGCAAATGGTATTATGAAATAAAGTAACAAGGTAATTGTTTAAGTGTAAAAAGTAGGTTAAAAATATTTAAAGAAATACTATAAATGCAATATCCTCGTTCGACCATGAAGAAGGGGTCCAAAGGTCAAATCTGACCATACCAAAAGATTCCCAGCCAAAGAATTTAGGATGGTTTACCATCCCAAACCTCTCGGACCAATAATAAGTGAGTCATAGGCACTTTTTAAGTTTGGCTATCCTTGTTTGACCTTGACGGAGGGGTCTAAGGTCAAATCCGACCACACAAAAAAATTCCCAGCCCATGATTTCCTGTAGCTTGTTTACCATCCCAAACCTGTAGGACCAATAATAAGCGAGTTCTAAGCAATTGTAAGTTTGGCTATCCTCAATTGACCTTGAAGGAGGGGTCCCAGGTCAAATCTGACCACACCAAAAGAATCCCAGCCCATGATTTCCTATATGTTGGTTTACCATCCCAAACCTCCAAGACCAATAATACACGAGTTATAAGCACTTTAAGTTTGGCTATCTTCGTTTGACCTGGAAGGAGGGGTCTAAGGTGAAATCTGACCACACCAAAAGATTCCCAGCCCATGATTTTCTATAGGTTGGTTTTCCATTCCAAACCTCTAGGACCAATAATAAGCGAGTTATAAGCACTTTTAAGTTTGGCTATCCTCATTTGACCTTGAAGGAGGGTCCAAGGTCAAATCCGACCACACCAAAAAATTCCCAGCTCATGATTTTCTATAGGTTGGTTTTCATTCCAAACCTCTAGGACCAATAATAAGCGAGTTATAAGCACTTTTATGTTTGGCTATCCTCATTTGACCTTGAAGGAGGGTTCCAAGGTCAAATCGGACTATATTAACAGATTCCCAGCCCATGATTTCCTACAGGTTGGATACAATGATTTACTCAACAGTGAGAACCTGAAAGAAGCTACTGATCAGCTATGCCATGACATAGAGGTCTGCAATTTCACTATGTTATAGCTGACCAAAACGTCTGTGAATAACATATTTAACAAAATACTCTAAATGTAATAGTTTTCAAGTTACTACTGATTTACTCAAGAGTGAGAACCTCAAAGTAACTATTACTCAGCTATGCAATGAGCTACATGTCTGAATTTTTGCTCTGTTATAGCTGACCTAAAAGTAGGTGAACAACATATTTAAGCAAAATACTGTAAATGCAATAGTTTTCAAGTTACAACTGATTTACTCAATAGTGAGAACCTGAAAATAGCTATTGCTCCGCTATGCCATGAGCTATAGGTCTGTAATTTCACTATGTTATAGCTAACCCAAAAGTAGGTGAACAATATATTTTAACAAAATACTCCAAATGCAATATTTTTCAAGTTATAGCCAATTTACTCAACAGTCAGTGCCTGAGAATAGCTATTGCTCAGTTGTGCCATGAGCTACAGGTCTGTAATTTCACTATGTTATAGCTGACCCAAAAGTAGCTGAATAACATATTTGCACAAATTTCTGTAAAGGCAATAGTTTTCCAATTACAACTGATTTACTCAACAGTGAGAACTTCAAAGTAGCTATTACTCAGCTATGCAATGAGCCACAGGTCTGGAACTTCACTATGTTATAGCTGACCCCAAAATAGGTGAATAACATATTGCAACAAAATACTCTAAATGCAATAGTTTCCAAGTTATAAGTGATTTACTCAACAGTGATAACCTAAAAGTACCTATTACTCAGCTATGCCATGAGCTACAGGTCTGAAATTTTACTATGTTATAGCTGACCCAAAAGTAGCTGAATAACATATTTATACTAAATTCTCTAAATGCAATAGTTTTCAAATTATAAGTGATTTGCTCAACATTGAGAACTTCAAAGTAGCTATTACTCAGCTATGCAATGTGTCACAGGTCTGGAACTTCACTATGTTATAGCTAACCCCAAAATAGGTGAATAACATATTGAAACAAAATACTCTAAATGCAATAATTTCCAAGTTATAAGCGATTTACTCAACAGTGATAACCTCAAAGTAGCTATTACTCAGCTATGCCATGAGCTACAGGTCTGAAATTTTACTATGTTATAGCTGACCCAAAAGTAGGTGAACAACATATTTAAGCAAAATACTGTACATGCAATAGTTTTCAAGTTACAACTGATTTACTCAATAGTGATGACCTAAAAGTAGCTATTACTCAGCTATGCCATGAGCTACAGGTCTGAAATTTTACTATGTTATAGCTGACCCAAAAGTAGCTGAATAACATATTTATACTAAATTCTCTAAATGCAATAGTTTTGCAATTACAACTGATTTACTCAATAGTGAGAACCTCAAAGTAGTCATTACTCAGCTATGCAATGAGCTACAGGTCTGAAATTTTACTATGTTATAGCTGACCCAAAAGTAGGTGAACAACATATTTAAGCAAAATACTGTAAATGCAATAGTTTTCAAGTTACAACTGATTTACTCAATAGTGATGACCTAAAAGTAGCTATTACTTAGCTATGCCATGAGCTACAGGTCTGAAATTTTACTATGTTATAGCTGACCCAAAAGTAGCTGAATAACATATTTATACGAAATTCTGTAAATGCAATAGTTTTCCAATTACAACTGATTTACTCAATAGTGAGAACTTCAAAGTAGCTATTACTCAGCTGTGCCATGACCTACAGATCTGAAATTTCACTATGTTATAGCTGGCCCAAAAGTAGCTGAATAACATATTTATACGAAATTCTCTAAATGCAATAGTTTTGCAATTACAACTGATTTACTCAATAGTGAGAACCTCAAAGTAGTTATTACTCAGCTATGCAATGAGCTACAGGTCTGAAATTTTACTATGTTATAGCTGACCCAAAAGTAGGTGAACAACATATTTAAGCAAAATACTGTAAATGCAATAGTTTTCAAGTTACAACTGATTTACTCAATAGTGATGACCTAAAAGTAGCTATTACTCAGCTATGCCATGAGCTACAGGTCTGAAATTTTACTATGTTATAGCTGACCCAAAAGTAGCTGAATAACATATTTATACGAAATACTCTAAATGCAATAGTTTTCCAATTACAACTGATTTACTCAATAGTGAGAACTTTAAAGTAGCTATTACTCAGCTATGCCATGACCTACAGATCTGAAATTTCACTATGTTATAGCTGGCCCAAAAATAGCTGAATAACATGTTTATACGAAATTCTCTAAATGCAATAGGTTTTAAGTTACAAGTGATTTACTCAATAGTGAGAACTTCAAAGTAGCTATTACTCAGCTATGCAATGAGCCACAGATCTGAAACTTCACTATGTTATAGCTGATCCCAAAATAGGTGAATAACATATTGAAACAAAATACTGTAAATGCAATAGTTTCCAAGTTATAAGCGATTTACTCAACAGTGATAACCTAAAAGTAGCTATTACTTAGCTATGCCATGAGCTACAGGTCTGAAATTTTACTATGTTATAGCTGACCCAAAAGTAGCTGAATAACATATTTATACGAAATTCTGTAAATGCAATAGTTTTCCAATTACAACTGATTTACTCAATAGTGAGAACTTCAAAGTAGCTATTACTCAGCTGTGCCATGACCTACAGATCTGAAATTTCACTATGTTATAGCTGGCCCAAAAGTAGCTGAATAACATATTTATACGAAATTCTCTAAATGCAATAGTTTTGCAATTACAACTGATTTACTCAATAGTGAGAACCTCAAAGTAGTTATTACTCAGCTATGCAATGAGCTACAGGTCTGAAATTTTACTATGTTATAGCTGACCCAAAAGTAGGTGAACAACATATTTAAGCAAAATACTGTAAATGCAATAGTTTTCAAGTTACAACTGATTTACTCAATAGTGATGACCTAAAAGTAGCTATTACTCAGCTATGCCATGAGCTACAGGTCTGAAATTTTACTATGTTATAGCTGACCCAAAAGTAGCTGAATAACATATTTATACGAAATACTCTAAATGCAATAGTTTTCCAATTACAACTGATTTACTCAATAGTGAGAACTTTAAAGTAGCTATTACTCAGCTATGCCATGACCTACAGATCTGAAATTTCACTATGTTATAGCTGAATAACATGTTTATACAAAATTCTCTAAATGCAATAGGTTTTAAGTTACAAGTGATTTACTCAATAGTGAGAACTTCAAAGTAGCTATTACTCGGCTATGCAATGAGCCACAGATCTGAAACTTCACTATGTTATAGCTGATCCCAAAATAGGTGAATAACATATTGAAACAAAATACTGTAAATGCAATAGTTTCCAAGTTATAAGCGATTTACTCAACAGTGATAACCTAAAAGTACCTATTACTCAGCTATGCCATGAGCTACAGGTCTGAAATTTTACTATGTTATAGCTGACCCAAAAGTAGCTGAATAACATATTTATACGAAATTCTCTAAATGCAATAGTTTTGAAGTTATAAGCGATTTACTCAACAGTGATAACCTAAAAGTAGCTATTACTCAGCTATGCCATGAGCTACAGGTCTAAAATTTTACTATGTTATAGCTGACCCAAAAGTAGCTGAATAACATATTTATACGAAATTCTCTAAATGCAATAGTTTTTAAGTTACAAGTGATTTTACTCATGATGGAAGTTACTGAAAAGCCCAAAAGTAGCTATTACTCACTTAGCTATTGAGACAGGCACCCAACTTACTCACCATATTGTAGCTATGAAAAAAGTAGCTGAATAACATATTTTAACAAAATGCTCTAAATGCAACACTTTTCAAGTTATAAATGATTTTGTGCATGATTTCATGAATTTTAATGCATTAAAAATTATTAAAAAAATTTATTTAAAAAAAAGTAAGACAGATCCAGGTCTCATACTCACACAAGAGAATCTACCTCTGGCCTAGTACATATATGCAAGATATGAGAGAAATCCCTGCAATAGTCACTGAGAAAATTGTGATTAAGTGTTGAAATTTTCACACTTTTGGTGGGGGTACCCCCCTTGTAATGTCTCTAGCAAACAGACGAACAGACAGATTTGCATGCCTTGAACAATTTTTCATCCTCGATAGATAAGGTATCTTTTAAAAAAAACAGCACGTCTCTAGGCCTTGTAGTTTTGGATGAGAAGTTGTTCACGCGGACGCGTACGCGTACGCCCACGCCGCAGAGTGACGACATAATGTCAGCTGACTGACAAGTCAGCTGACATAAAAACTTTCTACTGTGTTATCAGCTTTTCACATTTTCCCCACATATAGGTAGTTAGAATCCCTCAGAATTCAGACAGGTGCCATATGTTGACAACATATAAGTTCTCTTTAACTATTAAATTGTCACTGTTACAGTTAATACTAAGTCTTCATGTGGTTTCCTACTCACAAGGAGGTGGAGGGTCAAACCCCAGTAGCTGTGAGTCCATATGGCGTAGGTTGATCAGTACTGCTGTGTGGACATTTGCCACCTGGAAACAACCCTGCCATTCCCTGTGCATGATGGGAAGGTACTCTGGGGTACGCTTGTAGTAACCCTGTAAACAGGAGAGAGGGTACACAGAAATGTAATATGTGGATCAAAGTACACAGAGATCTTAAATGTAGATCAGATTTGCGCTCCCGCACACAAGCAGAGTTAATATGTTTATCAAACTATGCAGAGAGATATAATGATAAGTGGTCAGGCTGGTTCTGAAAATATAAAAACCAGTTTCCAGGGTTCTGAAATCAAACAAAATCCGGGATTTCAAATGCTGTACTGATATGGTGGAAATTTACAATGACCATACATGAGCCATAATTTAAACTGGAAATAGGATTCACAAAATATTTATGAAGTCCAAAAACTTTATGAAATATTAACCAGTAAAAAGCCTCATATAGTGACCTTGTCAATAACTGGTACTTAAACATTCTTTGCGATGTTTGTCATTTCTACCTAAACGAAACCAAATTTTGGTATGCTGGTTTACCGTTCAGACCACTAATAATTATAACCAATTGGTCTAGATTCAACCAGAAATCAATCAAGCAACAGCAATGGATTTTCTGACTCACTCAAAACAGAGAAATGTTTTTTTAATTAGCTCATACTCACATTTTCATCCATTCCAGCCCAGAAGTTGGAGTAAAACTCAGACGCTGTGGTATTCAACAGTGGAGCAATGACAGTCCTGGGATAACAAAACACATATCATAAAACAAAGACATAAGTCTATGAATTATCACCTGGGTTTAAATTAATACTTTGTTCAAAGAAACACCTGCTGTAGAATAGCATGGTGGCATTATTTACACTCTTTTATATTTCTAAGTTTCATAATAACACCTGGCTTACTGGGTTTTTTAAAATAATAAACACCCATAAAAAATGTGATAGATCAAATAGACTTCATTAATTTTGAATTAATTTTAATTTGCTTCAATTAAACATCATTTTTAACTGGAGGTGTCACTCAGGCAATAATATATCAAAGTATATCACTAAAAAGGTCTTTTTACAGCACTTCTGCTTGTTTTGGTTACATAAAAATCTATGCAGAAATGGCTGAGAAATCGTAAGTTAAATATTGAGGTTTTAATATTCACTAGCCCCTGTATATGTGTCAGCCATTTTTGCATTCTCTCTTTAAACAAGACCACTGCCGCGGTGTGTATCTCCCGCCAAGCATTAAAGGGGAAGAAATAACTTTTCTGAGATATTCACAACTTTTCATTTTGCGCTAAATTCCAAGATGGCCGTCAAAAGTGGCGAAAACTGAAATTTTTCTCCTAGGCACAGAATACTCCTGTACTACCCTGCGGGTCAAAAATTCGCTGTCTCTTATGGTTTTCATGATATTCACACTTTTTCATTTTCCGCTAAAATCCAAGATGGCTGCCAAAAGTGGCGAAAATTGAATTTTTTCCCTTAGGCACAGGATACTCCTATACTACCCTGTGGGTCAAAAATTCGCTCAAAATCACTCTATCTCTTACCATTTACGAGATATTTTCAATGTTTTATTTTCCGCTGAAATCCAAGATGGCCGCCAAAAGTGGCGAAAATTGAAATTTTTCCCCTCTGTATAGGATACTCTTGTACTACCCTGTGGGTCAAAAATTTGCTCGAAATCACTCTATCTCTTAAGGTTTTCGAGATATTTTTTTCACATTTCCACTGAAAGTAGCAATAAAGTAGCCATTACTCACTTGTACATTGAGCAACAGGTGTGAAACTTAAATATGTCACAGTTCACAAAAAAGTAGATAACATATTTGAGAGAAATTGTGTAGCTGCAATACTTTTGAAGATATAGGCCATTTACTCATTAAGGTTACCATTAAAAATTGACAAAGTAGCTATTACTCACTTTGCTATGGAGATACACTTCCAAACTACTGACCATGTTGTAGCTGTGGAGAAAGTACCTGAACAACATATTGGAACAAAATACTCTAAATGCAATAGTTTGAGAGTTATAAGCCATATAATTTTATTAGGTAAAAGTGCTATTACTCACTCAAAAGTAGGCCAAAGTTCACCAAACCCCCCAAAAATATTGAAGAGCATAAAAAGTCATTAGGACAAGTAATTTACCAAAAATGTGTAACTGTAGTAGTTTCAGAGAAAACTGCGTGACACATTCACGCACACAGCACGGACGCACGCACGCACACACGGTACAAATTATAATCTCCCGCCCGCGAGCCGGGCGATAATATGGACTTATCTAACTTACAAATCAAACAAACTGGTGGATAATAAAAGTAAATCATCCCTCATTAGACATATACAGAAAAAAATATATCACTCATGAAGATTAACAATAGAATAATCGTGCTACATACTCATACAATACTGCTATCTTTATTCGGGATATATTTTTTCTGTATATGTCATTCGGGACGTTTTCCTTTGTTTACTTCTGTTACCCAGACTGATTCACGGTACAGGGAACTTGCTTGGGCAACATTGAGAAGATCAAAGTGATTCACCACAGTCGCTGTAAAACCACCTACAAGTTCTATCTCCCTCTACTTTCACTTTGTTAAGTTTAATTCTAACGACTGACAAGTTTACCATTTAAAGCCAGGCCTTAAAACTTCAGAAATGTAAGGAAAGTGTGTTCATCTCTTCACCATTTACTTCCCAATATCTGCTATATATATGCCTCACAAAGTTACCCCCAGGTGTGCTTCAGTTACACAGACTTGTTCATGATACAGGGAACTTACTTGTCTTGAGCAATAAGTTCACTCAGTGTATTCTTATTGATCAGAATGACATCTGCATCCAGAAACTGAAATGAAAAACAATCAAAGGCATGAACAACACGATAAAATGAAGATGTGCTGAAACAAAGCAGATTTACTTTAGGTAAAGGTAAAAGTTTAAACAGCAGCAAAAATACACATTTAGTCGACATAAGAATAGAGAAAATCTATGATCGACCTTATCTATTGCCCAATTTTACTCCATAAAAAGGAGTAAAATATACACATTTTTACAGAAGTTTGTGTTTTTCTCACAAATAAGTAACACACTGCATTCCAGTTCTGTAGTCTAAGAACACTAATTCTTGTGTGTGGTAAATGACCTGTAAATTTGGAATTACAACAAAGAGTTCTACGATAACACAAGGCAGAATAGCAGAAGTACTTTAGTACTTACAAAGACAAAGTCAGCCCATATGTCACGTGCATAGTCCAGTGCTTCCTGTTTTAAAGAGATCACATGGTTAAACCTCTGCTCCGTCCAGTGACAATCTGCCTGCTGTCCAGGGTACTCTGGAAGAGCGGAAGTACCAGATATCAAGTTATCAATAGTGTTTGTGCTGGGTAAAAGGTCAAAGTTCAAATCAGGACAGGCCTTCAAAATCCCCAAAAAGTCAGGAATGTGGCAAGTAAGATACCTTGTACTTATGTTGAGAAATTGCTTGGGATTTTGGATTCAATGTTTGATATCTCTACAAGCTAGTTAACTTCGATCTAGTTCAATCATAGAACCAATGTTTTTAAAACATGTAAAAGTACAGAAACTTGGCATAAAATCTTGTCACTTTGTTGACAATGTGGTATAACATAATATCCATAGATATTTTGGGAGAGCTGCACCATGTTCTCAATAAAACGCAAGTATTATAGATGTGCAAAAATGACATCCTTTGTGGTGTTGGTTATTCCTACATGTTTTGCGGAAGCCAAACTTTAGACTTTTAAATGAAACTTTGTATTTGGGACAGTCAACAAGCGAACTATCGAACATCTACAAATATCCTCCTAGCACTACTTTGTACCCATGAACTTTAACAACGGGATAAAATTACATGTCTAAAAATTGACCAAAATGTTTTTAAATTTAAAAACTTCAAGCAGATACAATGATAATGCAGCCATGTGCAGCCCACATCCAGGGCAAAAGCCAGCACCAAAAACAGATTTGCACTCAATTAAGTAACGGGTACACTGGAAATATGATTGTATCAATATTTGGATATCAACCTATATAATTTCTTAAGATTTCAATTTTTAATAGCTACCTATTGTCTGGGATACTAAAAAGAAGGACAAGGTGTTTTTTCACATTTGTTTAATATAAAGTGCCTTAAATAAATGCATTCCAACACTAACTCAACCACTCAACATATCACCTTGTAAAGATAATACAATAACAGTGTATATAGATCTTAGGGATACTCAATATGCATAAATTGGGAGTGGACCAGTAAATATTAGAGGATTTTACTGTAATATTGAAAAATATGAAACACTTTTGATTGGACAATCAGTAATGTCAAAACTCCTAAAAAATATATTTAAAAGGTTGAATGCTTCAATTTTTAAAAGCTTATATCATTAATGTAATAATGATATTGTTGCAACCAGATTCAAAAAAATTATCTGCTTATTACTCACAGCAGACACAGCAAACTTAATTATACAAACTAGAGAGTGTTATGAAGGCTCTATTAATAGTGAAAGTGAAAGCAAAAATCAATAAATCATCACTGTGCTCACCTTTTACTGATTCATCTGCGCTGAAGATAACCTTGTGGTACAGAGGTTCTACATGTTCAATCCAATCTTTAAGAATCTCCACAGAATTATCTATATTGTGGTCTGTCTTTATCCTATTAATTATATAAATGACATACTCTTATTATTATTCAGGCCATTCCAAATAATCATTCTAAAATCAATACACAGTGAAGAAAAGCCAAATATATACTTTCCCAGTATTTTTCCATTTTCTGATTTCAAAAAATGTGTCCATGTTCAGTTTTAATTTTTTATAAGAATGAAATATTTTACAAATAGAATACCAAATGTTAGTGCTTGTACACAAACAGAGTGAAGAAAAAATGAAGCCATAATGGGGTCTCTTGCAATATTTTACTTTCACCACACCTACGGTTTAACTTTTGCTAGCAATATTTTACAAATAGAACATCACATGCTAGTCATACTTACATACCCACAAAGATTGGTTTGTGTGTTTGACTGTTAACCAAAACGTTGGTGGTTCGAGCCCACCCGGGGATGGTGACTTTTATTTGTCTCATATGGATCAGTTGGTAGGGTTTTGGACTCATAATCCAAGGGTCATGGGTTCAATCCCCACTGATGCCAACTGTTTCATGTGGGATCATCCGGATGACATCTTTGGGCAAGATGTCAACCTGGACTCTGCCTTTCTCCACCCAGGGGAAAATATGGGTACCCAGCTATAAGGGATACTGGCTTCTGCGCCTTGCATGGCAGTAATAGGTAAGGTTACCAAGGTTAGCTATCCTTGCTGGGGTAAAACCGTGTAAAGTAGTGCTGGGAATCGCCTCCAATTTTGATGGTCGATTATTCGTCCATTTTTCCGAGCGATGATCGACCCATAATCGATTATTTTACTCGCTTATTGTTTATTATTTAAGAAACACTTTCCGGGATAAAGTATAGGTCAATCCGGTAAGAATAACGGTGTTCCGACATTTAGAATCTACCGAAAGCACCCACTTCCTGTAAATATGGCGGTAGACATAAACAAACTCGAAATGCATGACAAATCTGTTGATTTATTAAGTAAAAATTCATAAAATATATGGAAAATATGTGGATATTGAGATAAATCAGGAAAGGTAAGATATAAGCTGAATATTCGATCATTAGAAAACGTTAATGACCGACCGCGATTCTACACTGTCACCGACGATTAATCAACAATACGTCTAATCGCCACACCACTAGTGTAAAGCAAATTTCTCTTATAATAGAGAAAGCACTTTATAAGAGGTTAGTATTATTATTATTTCTCAGCAAAGAATTACAAGGTGGGCATTCAATGATAAGCGGGAGTTAATTTGATGGGGCATTCACTTTGCTGCCTTGCTACTAATTATCGTCAGGTCAAAATAAAATGTATATCAATCAATCAGTTGTCCAAGTACTTAATCTCCATATCTGCAGATTCTAAGGCACACCATCCAGTTCGTTAGACGTAAATCATCAAGACGTTAGACATATTCCAAGTCGCACCCAAGGAGGCAATCCGGTGTTCGGTAGTTAGAAACTAAGGTGGAAATGATTTCTGAAATAAGTAGGTCTTTAGTCGACTTTTGAAACATGAGAGATTTGGAGCACTGCGTACATCATGTGGAAGATCATTCCATAACTTTGGGGCATCATATGAGAAACTGTTGTTGAAGTGTACCTTTGATTTATGGATGGAAGAACAAAAGTGAGGAGCATGGTAGACCGAGTTTCTGTCCCGTCGCCAATTGCTTTTAATATACTGATGGACACAATGGCGAGGGACAGAGCTCACATGCACCTGTTTTCTGTGTAAATTTTGAACTGTGGAGAATTATTGCATTCACTTTAAAAAGTTATTGTTATGTCTATTATAGCTGTATCCAATTTCCAATCCATATGCTGATAAATTAAACTATTTTAGATGCCGGGATTGTTTTTGTAGGGAACTATATAATGTTAACAGTTTGTTTACATTTTGAAAATAGGTTGAAATATATACATGCCAGTTTGATTGGCATGAAATATAAGTGGACGGCACATGTACATACCTTAAAGAAACCAAATAGCACTTTTATACTTGTGGTAATATATGTACAAATATGCCGTTCAAAATTTACACAGAAAACAGGTACATGTGAACTCTGTCCCTCGCCATTACAAACCATCAGAAATATTAACAGCAATTGGCGACGGGACAGAAGCTCGGTCTAGGAGCATGGAGGAACAAATTATTTGGGTTAGAGCGTCTTGTGTTCGCTGCTGATTTGTACAAGGAGAGATATGGTGCAAAATACTTAGGCTGGCCTGTAGTGAGGTACTTGTACACAAGAACTACGGTTTTAAAGATGATTCATTTCTGATAGGTAGCCAATTAAGTGTCTTCAAGCTAGATGTGATGTGAGTGAACTTAGAAGCACCCGTGACAAACCGTGCAAGACCATTTCGAACGTACTGGAGCTTGGTAGCATTACGGGATGACAAACTACGTAATAGAGAATTGCAATAATCCAAACGACTGCTGACCAGAGCATTTGTAATCACCACTGATGTATTAACGGAAAGAAACCTCCTGACATGATGAAGGTCCCTGAGGCTAATAAAACAAGATTTGATAACAGAATTTACATGATTAGTGAAACAAAACTTTGCATCAAACAGAACACCCAAGTTTTTTTTTTATCAACTTCCTACACATTACGGTTTCTGTGATACAGCCCAGACAAACTTTTTCCTGCCCATCCAGACACCATGGGTGAAAACAATACCCCGACAGCCCTTATGGGCTGTGGGGTAAAAGCGTGCCCTGATGACTGTGGTTTGATGGCGTTCTGACTGGTTTCCGAATATAACGAGAATAGCCACAAATGCAAACTATTAGTCGGAACATGGGCGTTAACAGGTAGAAAGCCACGACTTGGACAGAAGACGTTAGAATTTTAATTGACTTCCAACAACTGTCATTTTCTCTGAACACTTACCACAAGACGATTCTGTCTTGGGGATAGTCCAAAGACTGCAGATATTGGAGAGAATAAGGCAATACATGTCCCTTGTTTCTAACTAACAGAGCTATAACTACTGTAGGTTTGATCAATTCAGGTTCTCTAAGTGAGTCTCTACTACTTGCAGACCCCAAAACATGGGGAACATTAATAATAGTAATCAAAAAGCACATAGATACTATGGAAAATACACAAAGTTTATAAACTAGACTTCGTGCCATTTTGACAGTTACAAAAACGAGGCTGGGGAATCCCTTCCAACAACTTCCGGGGTAACAGCTAGTAATAAAAGCCAGATGTTGACCGAATATTTGAAACTTGCCAAATTTTTGAAATCCCAATGTAACGAGACACTGTTGTGATGTATATGTTGCTTATGGCCCATGGTTATCTCAATAATGTTAAATAAAGCTTAACTAACGTATATTAACATATATTTATCCTAAAATTCTAATGTAGAGGTGTTTTATATTTACTTACATTGAAACAGTTTCTAGCTAATTTTCAACAACTAATATTCATGTCATATATTCCAAGGAAAGACAAAAGTATGATTAATAAGAACACAACAAAAAGCACCAAATATGTTGCTGTTGTGTATAGTATCACCAGAAAATCAATATCTTGTTCATCTAAAATTAAAAATAATATTTATTTATATTTTCCATTCATATAACATGTAAACCATTTCAATACAGAAACACCAAAACTGTAATATCTACTATAGCAAGCCAGACCCATCCAATCATTATGTAATTTGAGACAGCATGTTGTGAAAAGCACTTAATCAATTGATGCATTTCACTATTTGATAAAAGAAAAGATAAGGAACATGTTTATATTTTGGTCACATAAAGACCCCTTTGGATTTCATTAAGTGATAAGACTAAAGTAAGATGCATAAGTACAATGATAATGTGTCAGATATTTAATAAGTCATGTACTTAAGATTGTATAAGGGTGAGGAGAAGTTGAATACCAAGCTCTTTCTCTTTTTTGATCAGGTAAGCTGATAAAATAAAATTTTCATTTTATTTGCTCAGTGAGAATGCAGCAATATAGTTATCTTTTGTGAAAATGTAATATGTACAGGTTTTGTATGTTTAAAAATAACTTTGCAGCTTCATTTTGACGTATCACTATACATGAATAGTCCTGTCCCAGTAAACATTAGAAGGGTTTTTAAATGGTTTATACATTTACAAAATGTTTTTAAAACCTATTTAAACCCTATATCTTATGGTTTTCTAAACGTTTCAAAGTAAACATTTAAGCTGAAATGTTTAAAAAAACATCTTAGCATTCTTTATAAAAACGTTTTTACTAAATACATTTATTAAACATTTATAAAATAACTCAAGAAGCTTCGTTTCACTGGAAACATTTTTTAAACATTTATAAAATAGCTAAAGAAATGAAGGTTATACTGGAAATCTTTTTCAAAGATTCACCATGAAATGGTTTATAAACAGTACACATAAACTTTAAAAACAATGTTGACCAAATGTTTTAAAAACAATCTACCAAAAAGTTTTTTAACCCACATTTTCAGAATGCTTGTGAAACCTCTTCCCTTCCAACTACCCGTCATGATATGACCTGTACAGTGTTGAAAGTGACATAAAACTCCAAATAAATAAACAAACAAACCATAAAAAATTTTTAAAATATTCGATTATAAATGGTTTTCTTACCCATCATTTTTTAACCTTTGCCAAACTTTTCCTATCAAACCTTTGTGAAACCAAAAACTGTTAACTGGGGTAAAATATTTTAATGAAGTTTTTCAGGATTTTTCATGCCATAATTTTTGAAGACACATTGCAAAATACAAGAAATACAGTTTCATCTTGAGGGAGACTTGTGGAAAAAAGTTGATGGGCTCTCAATACATTCAAAAGCTCTAATCACAATGATAAAAAAAGTTTTAAGCAATAAGTGAAAATCTGACCCATTTAGAGTCATAAAACTGACCTAGAAAAACAAAAAGATTGAAAAGCCATATCACTACCCAATAAGCATTTAAAAAGGATTTAAAATGGTTTCGTGGTTTAAAAAACATTTTTAAACCCTTTTTAAACCGTATCTCTTGGGTTGCTAAATGCTTGCAAGTAAACGTTAAGATTATTGTGTTTAAAAAATGTTTGATAAACATTTTCTGTACAAATGATTTGCTAAAAATATTTATTTAAGGTTTATTAAATACTTCAAGAAACAGAGGTTTGACTGGAAATATTTTTAAGCATTTATAAAATAGCTAAAGAAATGAAGGTTATGCTAAAAAAATGTTTTTCAAACATTCATAATGAAATGTGTAACAAACAGAATACATAAAATGTTTTAAAAAGATTTGTTGACAATGTTTTGCAAATGTGTGATCTGAAAATGTTTTACCAACATTAAATAGCAACTGGTTTTCATACAATCATTTTAAAATGATTTTTAAACATTATCTATCAAATGTTTTGATAACACTCTGTCACAAACATTTTTGTACCCAAATTTTTAGAATGCTTATTAAATGTTTACCCTTCAAACATTTGCAAACAAAGATGGCTGTGAGCAATAATAGAAGATTTTTGAGGAGTTTGTCAAAAATCACCCCACATGCAATGCGTAAAATAAAGTATTTAATGGGCCCACAATTTTAAGCCACTATCTTATAATTTTAGACATAAAAATAATATTTTTGAGCAACCTGAAAACATGTTGAATTTGACCTATGACCACAATAAAGGTTAATATGGCTGAGCAATGCCAAAGTAATATGTTTAAGACATTGTAATGTTCATTTGTAATGTTTTTCTAACATTTGTCATTAAATGTTTAAAAAATGGTAGTAATAAAATGTTTTGAAAAAACCTATTATAAATGGGTTTCATACCCATCATTGTTTAACCCCTAAAAATAACCCAGATAGCAAGATGCTAGTGGGCCATTTTTGGCTATGGGTGGCAAAATATAGCTAGTGGGCCACCAATGAGCCACAGCTGGACCACTGACTGCATTTTTTTCAAAATTTTTAAAGCATTATAAATAACTTCATAAGCAACCTCAACTACTGTTTTCAGACATATTATTTAACAATATTCAATGTTAGAAACACATTATTTCAAAATATATATTGCATGGCCCACTGTTGACCCACCGACTACCAAAGTCAGTGGCTGTAGCTCAGGGAACAGCCTATGCCCACTGGTGTAAAATTCCTGGAAAAATTAGATAAAATGTGCATTTTCTTTCACCAAACATAAGTTAATGTCATTTATATAAACACACTTATTCTGTACTCCTTCATTTTGCTCAGTCAGTCTTTCCTCCACTTTTTTACTTTATATATTGCTTGCTTATATATTTGCCACAGGTGGTCCATCAATGGTCCACCCGCTACATAAGTAGTACAGGACCCATGATGGGCATCCAGTGGGCCACTGGTGGCAAATATTTTATTTTTTGTTAAAGTTAAAGATATCTTCATTTTTCCGTTTTATATAATACTTTTTTATATACTTAGTTGGTGGTCCTCTGGTGGCTAAACCTCAAGCTCTGCTGAATAGCATTTGTTTTGACAGACCTTGAAAAATAATGCCAAAAAATGACAACAACAAAAATGGCAGTCCCAGTAATTTTTTTTCGGAGTCCAAGCTACGTAACAGATATCACAATTTTGGCATTTTAAGTACTGTATTTTTCTATTTACTCTGTATTATTGTATCACGGTATTGTTTATTACATTGTCTGAAAATAAAATTATGATTTTATATCTCTCTTAATATTTTTTACTTGAATCTTGGTTGTTGCACTTTTGGGTCTGTCTTTTTATGCAGATTAAGCACTGTTAAAGTCATATTAGAATTCATTAAGGCTTTTACTTGTGCAACTTCCCATTGTAACTGATGGAATTTCATCAAGTGTGCCACTGGTTTTGCACCAACACCACACATAAGCATTCATTGAATGCATTGCCAGTTCTGTATGTATGGGTAATATTCAAAACATCCAAACCATAACATCTGCTGACAGATGGCTGCCACTAGTCAAGCTTGTTCCCAGATAACATTCTGCCATTAGACTGATGTTGGCTGGTGGTCATATGGTCGGCAGATTTTGCCAACATTGGCCCAACATTAGGCAAACATGGTTATTGGTTGCATGATCAGTAGATTTTTCCAAATTTGGGCCAATGTTGGCCCAATGAAGGCTTGCCAACCAAAACTCAGGCTGCTGAGGTTGGGCCAACGGTGGGCCAATGGTGTATTTTTATTCAAGATGGCGGCGAGCAATAACAGGGGATTTTGGTATGATTCTGATATTTATTATGGTATGTCTAAAAATCATATTTCAGTGAGCCCACAATTTTTAACTAATTAGCAATTTTAGACATAAAAATAACATTCTCATCATAAATTCACAATAAGAAAAGTTGTTTCTGAACATGATAATTTTATTATTTGATTATGGACTATATCATCTTAAGATACTGTTCCACCATTGTTTATGTTTGGTCATGTGACTTATCAGGGATTCCCTTAACTAAAATCCACCCACAGTCTATCAATTATTTACTTTCTGTTAAACAATGGCCACATAACTCCAGGCTGCAATCTGATTGGCTGATGGTATAGTGGCAGTAAAATTTTACCATCGGCTTGCCAATGTCAGACCGACGGCCAAAAAGCCATTGGGCCAACAGTGGCTACCAACGTCAGACCAACAGATATACCAATGTTAGGCCAACGTCTGCATGCTCTCTGGGTTGTTGGCTAATGAAGGTGATCCACCAGTGGACCAATAGAAAAGCTTATCATTCGCTGCCAACAGTGGGCCACTGATGGACCACCAGTAAACCTTATTGTCAGCTGCCAATGATGGACCACTGTCTACCAGCTGGTCACGCCAATGGCTAGCCACCAGCTACAGCCAATATCGGACCGACTGCTATGCTGCTGGTGGGCCAGTGGTGGCCCTACAGAGTCTTGCTATCTGGGAAGTGTCCCTTTTTTAGGGATGTTTCCATATAGTCTCAGAAAAAGTTTCTCTGGACGAGTCACATAGTTTTGAGTGCTACAGGGCTTAAAAGTGGCAAAAAGCACATAATCCCTGTCGAAATATTTTGAGACCTTATGGTGACTTAGAGAGCTCAAATTTTCAAGAGAAAAAAATGCATATATCTTTGGACTTACAATTTGGACTTACCATTTCCAAATTACATGGCAAAATGTTTGAAAAATAAAGGAGAAAGTCCCCCTCATGGGGGTCTTTATAGTCTTGTACACAAGTTAAATGTCAACTTAAAGTCTTGATTTTTGGCATAGGTAAGAACTTTGTGAACTGTTCTCATGATATTTTGGCATCATAAAAGTTATACAAGTTGCAGCTAAAGATATCTGAAAAATAGATTTTGTGAAAATGCTGAAACTGCATTCATTTTCAAGATATAAGCAATTTTTGTCAACCATGAGATTATAAAGTAACCATTGCTCACATATGAAAGTAGTTATTACTCACTTATACACTGAATAACCAGTCTGAAACTTAGCCATGTTATAGTTCAATACATAGGTGAACAATAACTTTGAGAAAAATTGTATATCTGTAATTTCAAGATATAGGCCATTCACTCTTTATGGTAACCACTGAAAAGTTAGTAGCTATAACTCACTTAGCTTTTGTGATACCCGATGAGCAGCTTTTCTCAATGTTCACTATAACATACCACTATGTGATACACCTCAATATGTGATATGTATTGAAGCTGTAGTGAATGAGCCAAACAATGTGTTTTACAAAATACTGTAGATGCGAAAGTATTCAAGTTTGAACCGATTTACTTGATGCAGCTTAAGTTGCTATACCTCACATAGCTTTGGACCTGAGGCAGCAATAGCAGCAAAAATGAAGAGCATAAAATTCACTAAGATAACAACTTGAGTGAACTGCTGCAACTCCAGTAGGTTAAGTATCCTTTGGCCTTCAGTGTAAATGGGAAGAATTTCTTCAGAAAACTGAGCCATCTTTAAAAAAATTTGAAAAAGCGACAAAAAAATGGCCCAAGTGGGGAATTTTAGGGGTCAAGGGATGACCTTGAAGGACCAGTTTAAAGGTCAAATATCTGTAGGCTGTAGAGGAAATACATATCTATTAAAATATCAATCATAAAGTGATTCAATTCTCCACAGATGAGAAAATAGCATCAGAAATACCCATACCCCACAACCCAGGGAAATAGTTTTCAACCACCACAAGATATAGAATTAAAACAGTGCAATGATCAGAAGACTTTCAAAGCAAACATTCTCAGTTGTGTAAACATCCAAATAATGTTTATGTAGTGAAAACAATGTTTAAGAGAAAACATATGTAAAAATAAAGTATTAAAACAAACGATTCAATAGCAAGGTGACAGCATTAATCAGTAAACTAAAAATTATGAAGCTGTAAAATTTAAAGGTCAACGTTACTGTGGCAAGGTCAAAGGTTAAATCAAGGTCAACACTATGACATTGCACACCTACAAACCCCAACAAATGTCCCTACCAGATATCAACTTACTACACCTTACAGTTTCCCAGATACAGCCCAAACATGAATTTTAAGGTCAAGGTCACTATAGCAAGGTCAATGGTGTTGCACACCTACCTGATTTCCCTACCAAGTATCAGCTTCCTACACCCAGTTTCCAAGATACTGTCTGACAATATTTTAAAGATCCAGGTCACTACATAAAGGTCAAATCTATGTCGCTACCAAGTATCAATTTCCTTCTCCTTACCGTTTCAAAGATATAGACCATAAACAAATTTTAAAGTCAAGGTCACTATGGCAACGTCACAGGACCACTCAAGGTCACATCATGACATGGCACACCTACAACTCTCAACCAATGTCTCTACCAATTATCAACTTCCTACACCTTCAAGTTTCCGATATATAGTCCGAACAAGATTATATAGGTCAAGGTCACTCAGCAAGGTCAAATCAAGGTCATCCCCAACAATGTCCCTACTAGGCCTGGGGTAATGGTAATGCCCTGTAATGCATTACATTTTCAAAAGTAATGTACTTTTGAAAGGTAATGTGAATTCACATTACATTTACATTACTTCGTTCATGAATATTTTAACTTGATCAGTATATTCTTTTTGACTGAAGCCAGAGTTGTCATTTACTGTCAGTTACTATTTGTTCTACTACAGGGAAAAAGACTTAAAAATACTTGGATTATTCAGTAATATTTAAGTATGACCATTTGTTGTTATTAGTGCATAATTAATCAATTCTATTAATAATAAGTCATTCTAATGCTACATAATCTGAATTGGTTGGCCACTGGGTTACAGGTGTCAATTGTACTTTGGATTTGGGTTAATGTACAAGAAACTATGATCAATAGAATAAAGTACAATACAGCTACTCCCTTTGATTCAAAGTACAAACAAGTTAATAATCTCCCTGAATAGACATATCTACGCTGCCCTTTCATATTAATCCTACTATGGAAATAGGAGCACAAATGAAAGGTCATCAATCTGGCATAAAGGCTGGATTCAGATGTCACTAGTCATTCTAATATTCTCAATTGTGTCAGTAATATTAAGTATCACTTGTCAGTCTTTTGAAATGGCAAATGTTAAAACAAAGCAAAGTGTATGCAATCATTTTCACTTGCCAGCAGAAACTGATGGTAAATTTAAAGCTCAATGCAAGCACTGCTATTCAGAGATAACTGATAAAAAGAAAATAAATTCAAAGTTTCTTACACGCTTAAATGTAAGACATACCTTTTTATTAACATTTCTAGTGAGTCTCTGAAGACTGTAAAATTTATGGATGTTAAAAAGTAGGTATTGTGTACATATAGAGAAAATTTAGTAAATAATCTTAACATCTTGGTTCAAGATTCTTGAGTCTTTCTGCAGAAACTACACTGTAATTCTTGTACACATTGGGCATTTTTTGTACTCACAACGATTATAAAACATGAAATTAAAAATAAGTAATGTAAACTGTTTTCCTTATAGGATAATATCTGCTTTATTATATGTTGTAACAAGCATTATGACACATGCATTTATCTCCCGCCGTATAAATTAGATGTACTAAAGATAGTGGAATATAAATTTTCTTGTGAGATGGAGGCACATGTAGAAGTGACAACAAGTTTAATGTTTGATTGCAATACTTTTAAAGCCAAAAGGCATTTACTCACTTTAGTAGCTATTACTCTGCCATCCAAAGAGCTACAGTTCTGCAACTTTATTATGCAGTAGATCAACCCAAAGTAGGCAAGGACGTATTTAGAAGAAATTGCCTATCTGTAGCACTTTTAGAGATAAAAGATATTTACTTATTTTAGTGGCTATTACTCTGCCATCCAAAGAGCTACAGTTCTGCAACTTCACTATGTGGTAGATCACCCAAAGTAGGTGAATGACTTATTTAGAAGAAATTGCCTACCTGTAATACATTTAGAGATAAAAGACATTTACCCATTTTAGTAGCTATTAGTCAGCTATCCAAAGAGCTACAGTTCTGCAACTTTACTATGTGGTAGATCACACAAAAGTAGGTGAATGACTTATTTAGAAGAAATTGCCTGTGTGTAATATTTTTACAGATAAAAGACAATTACTCATTTTGGTAGCTATTACTCACCTATCCAAAGAGCTACAGTTCTGCAACTTCACTATGTGGTAGATCACCCAAAAGTAGGTGAATGACTTATTTAGAAGAAATTGCCTACCTGTAATACGTTTAGAGATAAAAGACATTTACTCGTTTTAGTAGCTATTAGTCAGCTATCCAAAGAGCTACAGTTCTGCAACTTTACTATGTGGTAGATCACACAAAAGTAGGTGAATGACTTATTTAGAAGAAATTGCCTATGTGTAATATTTTTACAGATAAAAGACAATTACTCATTTTGGTAGCTATTACTCACCTATCCAAAGAGCTACAGTTCTGCAACTTCACTATGTGGTAGATCACCCAAAAGTAGGTGAATGACTTATTTAGAAGAAATTGCCTATGTGTAATATTTTTACAGATAAAAGACAATTACTCATTTTGGTAGCTATTACTCACCTATCCAAAGAGCTACAGTTCTGCAACTTCACTATGTGGTAGATCACCCAAAAGTAGGTGAATGACTTATTTAGAAGAAATTGCCTACCTGTAATACTTTTAGAGATAAAAGACATTTACTCATTTTAGTAGCTATTTCTCACCTATCCAAAGAGCTACAGTTCTGCAACTTCACTATGTGGTAGATCACACAAAAGTAGGTGAATGACTTATTTAGAAGAAATTGCCTACCTATAATACTTTTAGAGATAAAAGACATTTACTCATTTTAGTAGCTCTTGCTCAGCTATCTACTCACTTAGCTATTGACCTACATCTGCAAAAGCAACAAAAATATAAAGGACACAGATTTGCGTAACTTTGGTACTTGTGAAGGTATTTGACATTTATTTCCATCATAATTTTGCTACAAATAAGAAAACAGCTATTGCTCACTTATGACATGCAATGGAACCCCAAACGATATGCCATCTTATAGTTAATGAAAAAGTAGCTGAACAAATTATTTTAGGAAAATCCTGTAACTGCAGTAGTTTCTGAGTTACAATGGATTTACTCAACAGTCACAATTTCAAAGTAGCTATTACTCAGCTGTCCAGTGTGCAACAGGTTTGCAGCTTTACTATCTGATAGCTCATCAAAAACTAGATGAATAACATATTTGAAAATATTTCCCTAACTTGAATACTTTTGAAGATATTTGAAATTTACTCATGTCGTTATTTTGCTTCAAATAAGGAAATAGCTATTACTCACTTATGGCATGCAATAGAATCCCAAACTGTATGCCATCTTATAGTTAAGGACAAAGTAGCTGAATAACATATTTTAGGAAAATACTCTAACTGCAATAGTTTTGGAGTTACAATGGATTTACTCAACAGTCACAATTTCAAAGTAGCTATGACTCAGCTATCCAATGTGCAACAGATCTGAAACTTTACTATGTGATAGCTTATCAAAAAGTAGATGAATAACATATTTGAAAAGAATTCCCTAACTTGAATACCTTTGAAGATATTTGAAATTTACTCATGTCATTATTTTGCTACAAATAAGAAAATAGCTATTACTCACTTATGGCATGCAATAGAACCCCAAACTACATGCCATCTTATAGTTAAGGACAAAGTAGCTGAACAACTTATTTTAGGAAAATAGTCTAACTGCACTAGTTTTGGAGTTACAATGGATTTACTCAACTGTAGAATTTCAAAGTAGCTATTACTCAAGCTATCCAATGTGCAACAGATCTGAAACTTTACTATGTGATAGCTTATCAAAAACTAGATGAATAACATATTTGAAAAGAATTCCCTAACTTTAATACTTTTGAAGATATTTGACATTTACTTATGTCATTATTTTGCTACAAATAAGAAAATAGCTATTACTCACTTATGGCATGCAATGGGACCCCAAACTATGTACCATCTTATAGCTAAGGACAAAGTAGCTGAACAACATATTTGAAGAAAAAGTTGTAACTGCAATAGTTTTTTGAGTTATGAGCCCTTTACTCCAAGTAGCTAAGATTGCTATTACGCACTTATCTTTAGGCCTAAGTCCATAAAACCAAAAAAATTTTCGAGGGTGTGAAAATTCATTGGACAATTAATTTACAAAAAATCTGTAGCTGTAGTAGTTTTGGAGAAATCTGCGTGACTAACTAACACACGCACGCACACACAGGCATCATTTCATAATCTCCCTCCTGGGATAAAGCCTGGCGGGAGATAATAAATGTTTCAATATGGACTAATTCTGTTTGTTTGAAATTTGCGAAAAGTAATGTGTAACGTAATGCTTTACATTTGAAAAGTAATGTAATGCATTACTTTCTGTAATATAAAGTAATGGTAATATAATTTAATGCATGCAAACTCAAATGTAATGGTAATGCATTAAATCTGGATGTAATTGACCCCCGGCCTGGTCCCTACCAAGCTTCCTACACAGTTTCCAATTAATAGCCTACCGAATTTAAAGGTCAAATCAAGGTCATACCATGACGTTGCACTCCTACACCCCCTAACCAATGTCAACATGCTACACCATACAGTTTCTGAGATATAGCCCAGACAAGATTTTCAAACTCAAAGTCACTATTGCAAGGTCAAAAGTGAATTCGAGGTCACACCATGACCAAGTATTAACTTCCTACGAAATAATGTATTTGCAATGATAAGGTCATCTTTGTGAGAAATGGAAATACCAAGAAACGTGTAGAATATCCACTGTAAATATCTTCCATTGCAACAACTCTTCATTGGAAACAATAGCAGAAATAAGACGGGGCCTATGAAATGATCCACATCTATTGTCCCCCAATAAAAATTGTTTTTTTTTTTTTAAATAATATTTAACAGGGCAAAAGGTCATGAACTTTGTGTCAATAATAGAAATTCTTCCAAAAATCTGTATTTCAACTGACTGAAGACCGAGAAAGAAATCAAAATGGTATTGAGTAAAATTATTCAAAACCCATCTGAAAACAGCAAGTAATGACTACTGGAAATAACCGCAAACTAAGTAATGCTCCACGAAATAGTAACCTCTTGAGTTTGTGCATTCGCAACTCAAGAGATAAAAAAAAACACATGATAATGTTACCTATGATTCCCTGCCCAATTTGGTGATTTTTATTTGTTCCAATACATGTTAAAGCACAAGTCAAAATGCACAATGCTGCTCAACATCGTGAAACAATTGTATCCCTGACTTTTGCCTGGGGATATAAGGAGTAATATAAGAAAAGAGTTGATACTGCAACGAGCATTTCGCCTTGTAGCCATTCAGTAAAATCTGCTAAAAAGCAATTGAAGTTTTTATATATACTTGGTAGCGATAGGAAACCAAAACAGTGTTTAATGTATCTAGTTTTATTTGGTAAAAAAATAGTTGCAACATTATAACACAGAATTACCTATACATGGTATTGAATCTTTTAACAAGAATAACCACTTTCTTATGTAGCTAGCAACACAAAACACAAAGTTACCTTTACATGGTAGTAAACCTTTCAACATAAACAACAAACTGATTATTCTAACCTTGACAAAGAGTCTAAAAAACATTAACACTTTGCTCCATTAAAAATAAAGATTCATCATTTACCAAAACAATTCTAAAACTAATACTAAAAGCCACCAAAATATTAAGTTTATTAAGACAACAACGACAAGCTCTAAGCAACAAACAAAATTGGAAATACAATTTTCAATAAGCTTACCTTTTTGGACAACAATGTTACGACAATTGGATTTTAAAGGCTGTGAATTTGATAAATATAATATGCTTCATGCACTTCAACAGAGTGTCACAAATTTACATTCTAAAATGCACAATTAATACATGCAGCTTGGTGACAATTTTGACACATATTACCACCAAATCATTGGTAATTGGGTCTTCAGACATGTAGCACCTTATACAGCCATACAACCAGACCCTAATCAGTAAAGTGGAAATCCCTTTTAACTAGATGTAAATATCATGAACAAAACTTGGATAAGATGATTTTAGATCTAAGTAAGGAGAGGTTTTTTATTTAAGTTTTTCTTGGAATCAGTATTCACCAAACCAGAGTTAGGAATGTTGGTAAATATGGCTTCATACTTTCTTACTTGAAATGTAAGAAATACTTAAAATCTAAGTTAGATATGGCCTATGGTTCATGAGTAGAGCCACTAGCTCTTAGAGGGACTTTCACAGTTAACAATGTTATCTGGAGGTATAAGTGACTTTAAAAAATACATATGTAATGCTTCCTTCACGCCAATCATGTAACAGAGATGGCAAAATAGCAAAAAAAATCGAGCTTTCCAAGTCATGGCCCTTTGTCAGCCCAGAATTTTCCTCTAAAAAAAAAACAATTCCTCAAAAACCAAATGTGCGGAGGGCCAAGGGCAAGAAGAATTTTGAACATTTCAAAAGTTACTTCAGTATTCCATTCAGACATTTCCCAAACTGTTACTAATTTTTCCTTATTACTCCCCTCATTTTTTATCATTTCTGTGACATGAGCTGATGAATCTCTGGTGTGATGCAGGTCTAGTCTTAGAAATAGCATTAGTAATGCAATTGCCTAGGTATTAGGTTCCAATCTGGCCCAACCCATAGTGGGAGAGCTGGTGGAGTAGAACCTCTATTATCCAAACTGATTGGAAGAGTAGGATTCTGTTCAGATAATAGAAGCTTCATAGAACAGAAAAAGTGCAGAAAAAAAACACAATGGGAAATATGGATTTTGGGAAGTGGAAATGAGTTCATGAAAGGGAATATTCAAGTAATAGAAAATCAGATAATGGCACTTTTACTGCAGTTGTTTGCTGACCAATGATGATTTAGATTTGAGAACCCTGAACCAAATATGTATATATATAGTCTGAAGCACATTTAAAAAGGAACATACAGAGTACACATAAATACTGAGTATATACAGTGAACGGGCCATCAAGCTATATTACTGCTCAAAGATCAGACAGGAAAATGTAACTGTAGCAAACAAACTGCTAAAGAGATATTTATGCTTACATGCTTACAGCCTATTAAGCAATTATTATCATGGTAGAAATTGTGGTCACGCTAATTTTCTATCTCTAATACTTTATGTTTGGAGAGATACTTACTGTTTCATATTGTTAAATCAATTTAGAGAACTGAAATAATTATAACACTGACATAACAAATCCTGACCCTTAAATTAGAAAATACACAGGGTGACCATAGATGTTGCACTTACCATAACTAGTACTTGGCAAATAGCATCAATTTCTAGTTATGACACAGTTGTACATTTAATTCTGAGACAGAAAGATTTTTTTGGATAAAAACAACAGTAATTAAACAAACCTATGTTTGCACTGATGTTTATGTATTGATATTCAGTGTCATTACATTTGAATAGGCCACTGTAACACCAAAAACTGTGAGAATTTGATTTTGAAATTGACAGTTTGGTGATGATATTCGCACCTCTTTCACTGAACTAAAATAGGTTAAACAGATTGTATTGTTTATTTGTACTCAGCGCAATATATCCATATACTACAGGACTCAAAGCGCTATTAAACCCATCCAACTGCACAGGTACAGCCCCAACTCACAAGTAACTGACATTCCCCTAACCGGAAGACAGAGGCTCAAGGATGACCATTTATTAACGTACTTGAGGTTTTTTAGCCTGCCACTGGAGATAGGACCCAATGACAGAGGACCGCAATTTTAAGTGGTCATCCAAGCCACTATGTTTCCTGTACCTGGCTTTGAACCCACGTCCTCTGAGTTCCTAGACAAGTGTGCTAACCGCTAGGCCACAGTGGCAGATGCATCTTAACTACTTCAAAAGTTTTAATGGATAGATATATTACATGGTTTTGCATCATACTTTGAGAATTGAGCATTTTTGGCACAAAATATCAGTATTATCTTGAATATATTAGGATTTATTAGTAGTACCCTGTAGTCCCATAAATAAGATATCAAAATTGAACCTCTCCATTTTAACAGACTGGCTACACCCTCAACAGACAATGATGATTTATTACTGTTTGTAAATTGCTAGAAATTATTTGAATGGTTTAACACACTACTACACCCTCAGACATACCAGGGTGTATTTATGCACCTTGTCTCCCATTTCTTAATTGCTAATATATGTATCAAAATTAGAGAATAAAGTACACAACTGCACACACTAGGATAATTTATTGCACTTGTACCTCTCAAATGACTTAGCTAAATCTCACAGTCAAATAGACTTAGCATACCACATACATGTCAACTGCAAGGGTTTATACTGATTAAAAACTGACTTCAACATAAACAGATTCCAAATCCCACTGTTAATTCTCCCGCTGTTTTGTGAAGTACTAAAACTGAAATTTGTTGGTCTGACAGTTTAATTGCACCCCTATGACTGCTTGTTTCCCTGATGTTTCCGTTGTCTACTCCTGGCCTCACTCCGGTGCACTGTATACTCAAACCACATGATGTTTGGTATCAATGTGGAGTCTCTGAGCATCAAAACCTCTGAGATGTGCCTGGAATGAATACAATCATTTCTAACAAGTCATTAGTCCTTGTACTCTCTACATAATACATACATCTCACAGTGTGGACTCTGATCTATTATTTATGGGTTGTATTCACAGTTTCCACTTGGGGAAACTCTGGACTCCATACAACATAGATTAGGTGGGTCGGATCAAAAAGTGGGTCGATTTTTCAGGAATTTGCACAAAAATAACAGTGCTGCAAACCAATATCATAAAATTTGGGAAATATTTCACAATGTAAGCTATATAGCAACGTGCCAGTTTTGAATGTTTTATTACCTGTGTTTTATTAATATATTGATATTTTCTTGTCAGTAAACATTTTTATGAACTTGTAAATATTAAAAATAAAAAAAATTGATATTGTAATAATATTTATAGGTGAGAAGTATTCTAAATAAACAAATGAACATTTTCTGCAGATTTTTTTTTCAAAAATTTTGTGCAATCACAGTTGAAAGAAGAAAGTTATACCTAAATTATTTAATATTTTTACTTTGTTCTACCTTTCTACCAAACACCAAGTTTCTGTGTTATTTAGGTTTCTACACAGCAATTAAAACATGAAAAATCAACCCACTGCATGCTAACCCACGTAATGGAATCTCCAATTCCCCATAAAAAAACATGACATGACAGTGGACACAAAGAGAACACAAGTAAAATGTAGAACAAGAGGGTCAGAGATGCCCCAAAAGGGGGGTTGCGCAGGAAATATTGACGGACAAATGGACAATAAATGGACAAACGAACAGACGGAAGTACACCAATTTTAAAAGCAACCTAGCTATGATGATCTATCTCCCTGTCAAGTTTAAATTAGATTGGACAAAGCATTTTCGAGCAAGAGTCCAGAAATGAAAATGTTGACCCACAAATGGACGGACAGAGTTACACCAATTTTGAAAGCAACCTAGCTATGATGGTGATCTATTTCCCTGTCAAATTTGAATTCGATTGGACAAAGCGTTTTGTGTTAGAGTCCAGAAACGAAAATGTGGACGGACAGACGGGCGTCAGACACATCAATCTAATAGTCGGGTTGGTTACAGGCAACCCGCCTAAAATATTAAATTCATCTTATAAAACTTTGTTTTCAGTTATTCATATCCTTTATAAACAAATATTCTTTTCTGATAAATGGTACTTGGTTAAGCAATTAAGGCCCACATTCACTAACATAATTATTCTTAGAAATTTTCTTATTCTTAGAATTTTCTAAGGAAACAACCATTTCATAAGAAATTTTCTTGGAATAAGAATACTGCTGACAATAAGAATTGTAAAATGTTTATATCACTTTCAACACTGTAAAGGTCATATCAAGATGGGTAGTTTTATGGATAGAGGAAACCAGTAAATACAGTTGGCCAAGGTTTTGTACTGTAAACTGCCAACCATCGGTAAGCAACTACCAATTTTCCCACATAGGGTCCAGGGTTTGAACCACAAACCTCAGAGGTGGGAGGCGAGTGTTAGCACTGCGCCGCCATGGCCCTCATGCTTTTTAAATCTCATATTCTAAGATACACAAAACAAAAATTGAGACAGCTGTATCCCATACCGTTTATCACAAAACATTATTGGCGAATATAAACATCTGGATTGACAAGTGCTTTCTTTGAATTTCTACTGTAAAATACTGTTTCAAATGTTATAATTTTCCTGTACATTTTAACAATACTAGTGGTGACGGGTTTTTTCCTGGTTGTTTTAACATGCAATAATCTTACCATGATGCAATGACTGGGAAGTGTGGGGTGAACAAATACTGAACTAACAGAAACCACAGACAGCCTAAAACAGATCCAACTGTTGCCCCACAAAGAACCTGGCGGAAAGTGTGGTACTCCAAGTAAATTCTACAAGGTAAAGGTGTAAATGTTTGGAATAATAAGCAGAAACAAGTCCAAGTAAATCCTGAATTCTAATACTACATGGATGTGTCACTGAATCTGATTGGTCGAGAGAAAAAATCTTTGGATAATAACCCTGCATAATAGTCCGCTTAATTATCACCCATATAAAGCCACATAAAAGTGTCATTTAGAAGAAGATTTAGACATAATTTTACTCTTTTCGTATTAGAATTGTAATAATCTACCACTGCTTGGACATTATGCAGGATTCACGTTTCTGGTTCTAAACTGACAATCGGACTATAATGTCCACCCCAGTGATGGATTATTACTAAAATATAGAGGTATAACAACATGAAAAATCAAGTAGTAACAATAGACAGCCACACTATGTGATAGCATGGGGTAGAGTGGTATGCAAGTAAATCCTGTTTCACTAAAGTATCGTCCAAAATGATACCACAGCATTGATACTCTTGAAATAAGTGATTAAGCTTTGTCATTTTCTTGAATTATTCTTCTCTTGTTCAGTATTTACCCTACCATTTAACACTAAGAACTGTTAAGTTTGTGACAAAATGTGGAATTTGCCATGAGGCCACCCATTAAAAAATAAATAATCAAGATTTGCAACAATTTTGCATCAGAAGAGATCAGAGGCCTCATAAAATCACAAAAAAATCACAGAACTATAAAGAATTTCTCAAAAGTCAATGAAAAGGAAGAATTTCTTACTCTATATGACGATTGTTCACACTTGCAGGACCTTCATATTTACTTTGAAGACTTCAATAAAATAGTCTGAATGCAAGACTTACGGTGTTATCAACTTATCCCCGATCAAAATACAGCATTTTCTGATGCCGGGACCTCAACCTGGTTTGTCCGGTACTATGATTTGACAAATACTGGCTCTAGTGAACAGAATCTACTTTAAATACACAATTTATATACAGACCTGTATACATTTTTAATTATATATTTTTATTAGATACTTACCTACTGTATCCCACTATAGCAGCTGTAAACAGACTTCCAATACTTAACAGATATTTCCATACAGTTTCTCTGAAACCACTACTGTGATGGACTCTGTAAAAAACCGCAATGTTCATTGAATGTAATTACTTTCCAGAGTATGCAAAGTACAAGCTTAATTACTTAGACTGAAAAATAAAAATTTCTGATTCAATGACATATGTGCATACTCCTGGTCTACACCTGTTATAGTAAAGTTGTGTAACTGGTAATATCGCAAAACTGCTAAATGGTTCGGGGATTTTACAAATTTTACTGGTTTGGTCAGTAATTTCATGAAATTCCTTAAAGTTTCAGTAATTTCATTTAATTCATTAATAATTTTCTTTTTCAATTGAATGCTTCTTTTTCTGTGACTAAGATTACCTGGATAAATTTTTCCATGCGCCATACCATTTGTAAATTTGGATTAACTTAAGTTTAAAACAAGATTTTGATATTTTGTGCCAAAAGCTTTTAAACAACATACAAAATATTTTTTTCCTCGAACAAGTCTTCTGTCATCACTAAAACCGAGTTATGTGCCTTTTAAGTTAGGTAGCAGTGTTAATATCTTTTTGGAATTTAATATAATACCTCAATTTTACAAGCACTTGCCGGTCAAGTTAACATATTTGGAAGAGTACTAAATGGAATCCATTTATGTCTAGAACACAAAAAACAAGTTCTCACATGTGCCTTTTATTAGGATACTTAAAATAGATGCTAAAGTAAAAGAACCATAGAAAGACCACAACAGCAAATACATGTACATTTAACTAACACATGTGGCACACAGACTGTTAACTGGAAGTGAATGGTGACCAAGGGTTTATGATCAAAATTAAAATTATTGTTTACCTGATAAAAATAAACAGCACAAGATATGTGGAAAAGAAACACATGTACTGTGTATGACTGGAAGGCATGCCATATTCTGTGTTCAGAGCGGTCTTATCTACAATGAGTTAGTTCAGTAAACATCAATAATCTGACCTATTATAACCACATATTCAATTCCTTAAATTCACAAAATATTGCCCTGAAGGATTAAATTAACACCAAATTCAGAAAACAATTTATGTATTCTACTTGCATTAAGTATAATTTTTTCATACAGTCACCTGTAATGAACTAGATTGGGCCAACTCGGCGCCAACATATCCCCAGACAGGTCATCACTCACGCCACAGGTTTTGATCGGAAATTTTTTAAAACATAATTACCCATTATTATATGAACTTCAGCACATCAATCTACTCTGTTTATATCTCCCCAAGGAAGATGGTGTATCCCCAGACGCCGAATACATAACTGAAATTATATTTTCAATCTTCCTGCAATGATAACTCTAAACCTATTTTCAAAGTATTTAAATGATTGATGATTGAATGTCCATTCTAAAATAATAATCCCAAAAGAGCATATCTGTTTCTATATTTGTTGACAAATAAAATATTATTTTTAACTCAACTCATCATATTTTTCAATCTTCCTTCAAAGTATTTAAATGATTGATGATTCAATGTCCATTCTAAAATTCATAATCCCAAAAGCGCATATCTGTTTCTACATTTGTTCACAAATAAAATATTATTTAAAAAAAAATTATTTATATTATTATTTTATTATATTATTTTTAGAATTTGCAAATTGTTTTCAGTTATTCATTTCCTCTATACCTATATATGTGGTCCATATATATGCAACCTAAATATGTGACACAATCTCAGTTCTGACTCCCCTTTGTGTTACATGTAATGAAGCCCACCACCTCCCACCCCCACCCCTCTCCCCTTCTCCACACCTCTCTCACTATTACACAAGATCTGCAACCCCATTGAGTTCTTTGTTTCTCATCCGATATCATTAAATACCTTTGTTTATTTAGTGTCACTCAATATAGCTGGAGGTCCCAGAGGTGGGTGGGGGGAATCCGGGTGGGGGATGTGGGTTGAGCATAAATGGTAAACAAACAATCTATATAAAAGGGGTACTCAAATACAAAAAGAATTGAGAATTTTAAGTATGTGATTATCAACTGAAATGAGTTCATAACTGTAGGAGCTGTGCCAAAATTAACTGAGGCAAGTTGAATAAAACTGGGCTAGTTGAGGGTTAAAAATCCCCTAGTTTTACTACATAAGGATATAATTTCATTAATATTGGGACTTAAAGCTCACTTAAAGTGTCCATTTTGTCTACTTGAATATGTTTAACCAGTTTCATTTTAAAAAGTGAAAAACTCAGCAAGCAGAGGTATAACACACAAAAATAAGTTCTTAAAAGACTAAGATAGCCATAACATTATTAATATTCAAAATTTAAATAGACAGGCATTTCCTTTTAAAAATTCAAAGATTTCAGCTCTATAACCCACATAGTTTGACAGTTACTGGGCTTTAAAGTGGCATAATATCCATAAATTGGGTTTCTGTGGGCATTTTACAATTGTTAAAGAGACCTTAGCAATTAAACTACAGATCTGAAACTTTTTGGGGGACATACATAACAAACAAAAATTATATATAATACAGTTTAAGACTTGTCACACTAAGCATTTCCAAATAACAGGGCAAAATACGGAAAAAATGTCAAAAAAGGCACTTGGGCGAGTGTCTATGGCCCTCATACACAGGTTAAATGTCTACTAAAAACCTTGATTTTCGGCATATGTAAAAAAGGACATAATAATGCATTCCCAGATGGGATTTCAGCTCCATCAATCACATAGTTTAACAGTTACAGGGCTTAAAGGTGGTTAAAAAGTCCAAATATTGGGTCATTGTGGGCCTTTTAGAGATCTCGATGTGGCTTTCAAATTAAAGCTTCAGACTTAAAATTTGTTACATACTAAGATTACACATAGAATATGTATCTAATAAAGTTTGAAACTTCTCAGACTTACCATTTCCAAGTTACAGAGCAAAATATGTGAAAAATGTCTTAAAAGGGTCACTCAGGTGGGTGTTTAAGGTCCTCATACACAGGTTAAATGTCTACTTGAAGCCTTGATTTTTGGCACATGTAAAAAGAACATAATAATGTATTCCCAGATGAGATTTCAGCTCTATCAGTCACATAGTTTAACAGTCACAGGCCTTAAAATTGGCAAAAAGTCCAAATACTGGGTCTTTATGGGGCCTTCTAGAGACCTAAATGTGGCCTTCAAATTAAAGCTTCAGACTTAAAATTTGTCACATACTAAAATTACACATAGAATATGCATCTAATACAGTTTGAAACTTCTTAGACTTACCATTTCCAAGTTACAGGGAAAAATATGTGAAAAATGTCTAAAAATGGTCACTCGGGTGGGGATTTATGGTCCTCATACACAGGTTAAATGTCTTCTTAAAGCCTTAATTTTTGGCACATATAAAAATAACATACTAATATCTTCTCAGATAGGATTTGAGCTCTATCAGTCACATAGTTTGACAGTCACAGGGCTTAAAAGTAGCAAAAAGTCCAAATATTGGGTCTTTGGGAGCCTTTTAGAGACCTTAATTTGACCTTCAAAATTAAAGCTTCAGACTTAAAATCTGTTACATACTAAGATTACACACAGAATATATATCTAATACAGTTTGAAACTTCTCAGACTTACCATTTCCAAGTTACAGGGAAAAAGATGTGAAAAATGTCTTATAAGGGTCACTCGGGTGGGTGTTTATGGTCCTGATACACAGGTTAACTGTCTATTAAAGGCCTAAATGTTGGGGCACATATAAGAAAACACATAGATATATTCCCAGGTGATATTTAACTTAGATGAGAGACATAGTTTGAAAGCTACAGTGCTTGAAAGTGGCAAAAAGTGCATAAATTGGGTCTCTGTGGGCACTTTTGAGACCTTAAGTCGACCCCTTTGGGTAAACCTACAGCCCTAAAATTTTCTACAGACAAGGATTACATATCAAAGTTATACCTAGCACAGTTTGAGACTCATCAGAATTATCACTTCCAAATTATAGGGCAAAATATGTGTAAAGTATAGCAAAAAATCCCTAAGTGGGGGTATTTATGGGCCTCAAACACAATTTTCTCCTCAACTTAAAGTCATGATTTTCGGCACATGTACTAAGAACATATTAATGTGTTGTCAGGTAAAATTTCAGCCAGCTGAGCATCATAGTTTGTGACCTACAGGGCTCTAAGTGGCCAAAAGTGCAATTTCTGACCTTAAGGTGGCCATAAGTTCTTTTTTACTGGGAGTTTAAGGTCACCTTAAAATAGGGATCTTCCTTTGGGCACCCTTAACATGTGTACCAAGTTTGAAAAAAAAATATTAATTTGTTTTTGAGTTATCGCGTCCACAAGGAAATTTCTACGGCGGCGGCGGCGGCGGCGCGACGGACCTGAATCCAATATATCCCCGACTTTCGTCTGGGGATATAATTAATGTCTGTTCTACTTAAATATCCAAGCCTTATTCAGAGAAGTATACTGCTTGGCGCCATATAATGGCACAAACTTTAAATTGGCACAAAACGGAAGTTAAAATATTAAGTAACACTTGTACTTTATCGCCCACACTCACGCATTTTCGCTTAACAAATAAGGAAGTGGAAGTGACAACAGAAATAATTTAAATATCATCGGCAATTTCCGTATGCAAATTGTGCCAATTTGAGGCGCTGATTTCATATAGAAACTAGATTGGGCCAACTCGGCGCCAACATATCCCCAGACAGGTCATCACTCACGCCACAGGTTTTGATCGGGAATTTTTTAAAACATAATTACCCATTATTATATGAACTTCAGCACATCAATCTACTCTGTTTATATCTTCCAAGGAAGATGGTGTATCCCCAGACGCCGAATACATAACTCAAATTATATTTTCAATCTTCCTGCAATGATAACTCTAAACCTATTTTCAAAGTATTTAAATGATTGATGATTGAATGTCCATTCTAAAATAATAATCCCAAAAGAGCATATCTGTTTCTATATTTGTTGACAAATAAAATATTATTTTTAACTCAACTCATCATACTTTTCATTCTTCCTTCAAAGTATTTAAATGATTGATGATTCAATGTCCATTCTAAAATTCATAATCCCAAAAGCGCATATCTGTTTCTATATTTGTTCACAAATAAAATATTATTTAAAAAAAAATTATTTATATTATTATTTTATTATATTATTTTTAGAATTTGCAAATTGTTTTCAGTTATTCATTTCCTCTATACCTATATATGTGGTCCATATATATGCAACCTAAATATGTGACACAATCTCAGTTCTGACTCCCCTTTGTGTTATATGTAATGAAGCCCACCACCTCCCACCCCCACCCCTCTCCCCTTCTCCACACCTCTCTCACTATTACACAAGATCTGCAACCCCATTGAGTTCTTTGTTTCTCATCTGATATCATTAAATACCTTTGTTTATTTAGTGTCACTCAATATAGCTGGAGGTCCCAGAGGTGGGTGGGGGGAATCCGGGTGGGGGATGCATAAATGGTAAACAAACAATCTATATAAAAGGGGTACTCAAATACAAAAAGAATTGAGAATTTTAAGTATGTGATTATCAACTGAAATGAGTTCATAACTGTAGGAGCTGTGTCAAAATTAACTGAGGCAAGTTGAATAAAACTGGGCTAGTTGAGGGTTAAAAATCCCCTACTTTTACTACATAAGGATATAATTTCATTAATATTGGGACTTAAAGCTCACTTAAAGTGTCCATTTTGTCTACTTGAATATGTTTAACCAGTTTCATTTTAAAAAGTTAAAAACTCAGCAAGCAGAGGTATAACACACAAAAATAAGTTCTTAAAAGACTAAGATAGCCATAACATTATTAATATTCAAAATTTAAATAGACAGGCATTTCCTTTTAAAAATTCAAAGATTTCAGCTCTATAACCCACATAGTTTGACAGTTACTGGGCTTTAAAGTGGCATAATGTCCATAAATTGGGTTTCTGTGGGCATTTTACAATTGTTAAAGAGACCTTAGCAATTAAACAACAGATCTGAAACTTTTTGGGGGACATACATAACAAACAAAAATTATATATAATACAGTTTAAGACTTGTCACACTAAGCATTTCCAAATAACAGGGCAAAATACGGAAAAAATGTCCAAAAAGGCACTTGGGCGAGTGTCTATGGCCCTCATACACAGGTTAAATGTCTACTAAAAACCTTGATTTTCGGCATATGTAAAAAGGACATAATAATGCATTCCCAGATGGGATTTCAGCTCCATCAATCACATAGTTTAACAGTCACAGGGCTTAAAGGTGGTTAAAAAGTCCAAATATTAGGTCTCTGTGGGCCTTTTAGAGATCTCGATGTGGCTTTCAAATTAAAGCTTCAGACTTAAAATTTGTTACATACTAAGATTACACATAGAATATGTATCTAATAAAGTTTGAAACTTCTCAGACTTACCATTTCCAAGTTACAGAGCAAAATATGTGAAAAATGTCTTAAAAGGGTCACTCAGGTGGGTGTTTAAGGTCCTCATACACAGGTTAAATGTCTACTTGAAGCCTTGATTTTTGGCACATGTAAAAAGAACATAATAATGTATTCCCAGATGAGATTTCAGCTCTATCAGTCACATAGTTTAACAGTCACAGGCCTTAAAATTGGCAAAAAGTCCAAATACTGGGTCTTTATGGGGCCTTCTAGAGACCTAAATGTGGCCTTCAAATTAAAGCCTCAGACTTAAAATTTGTCACATACTAAGATTACACATAGAATATGCATCTAATACAGTTTGAAACTTCTTAGACTTACCATTTCCAAGTTACAGGGCAAAATATGTGAAAAATGTCTAAAAATGGTCACTCGGGTGGGGATTTATGGTCCTCATACACAGGTTAAATGTCTTCTTAAAGCCTTAATTTTTGGCACATATATAAATAACATACTAATATCTTCCCAGATAGGATTTGAGCTCTATCAGTCACATAGTTTGACAGTCACAGGGCTTAAAAGTAGCAAAAAGTCCAAATATTGGGTCTTTGGGAGCCTTTTAGAGACCTCAATTTGACCTTCAAAATTAAAGCTTCAGACTTAAAATCTGTTACATACTAAGATTACACACAGAATATATATCTAATACAGTTTGGAACTTCTCAGACTTACCATTTCCAAGTTACAGGGAAAAAGATGTGAAAAATGTCTTATAAGGGTCACTCGGGTGGGTGTTTATGGTCCTGATACACAGGTTAACTGTCTATTAAAGGCCTAAATGTTGGGGCACATATAAGAAAACACATAGATATATTCCCAGATGATATTTAACTTAGATGAGAGACATAGTTTGAAAGCTACAGTGCTTGAAAGTGGCAAAAAGTGCATAAATTGGGTCTCTGTGGGCACTTTTGAGACCTTAAGTCGACCCCTTTGGGTAAACCTACAGCCCTAAAATTTTCTACAGACAAGGATTACATATCAAAGTTATACCTAGCGCAGTTTGAGACTCATCAGAATTACCACTTCCAAATTATAGGCAAAATATGTGAAAAGTATAGCAAAAAATCCCCAAGTGGGGGTATTTATGGGCCTCAAACACAATTTTCTCCTCAACTTAAAGTCGTGATTTTCGGCACATGTACTAAGAACATATTAATGTGTTGTCAGGTAAAATTTCAGCCAGCTGAGCATCATAGTTTGTGACCTACAGGGCTCTAAGTGGCCAAAAGTCCAATTTCTGACCTTAAGGTGGCCATAAGTTCTTTTTTACTGGGAGTTTAAGGTCACCTTAAAATAGGGATCTTCCTTTGGGCACCCTTAACATGTGTACCAAGTTTGAAAAAAAAATATTAATTTGTTTTTGAGTTATCGCGTCCACAAGGAAATTTCTACGGCGGCGGCGGCGGCGGCGGCGCGACGGACCTGAATCCAATATATCCCCGACTTTCGTCTGGGGATATAATTACATTATCGCTCATTAAAAACGAGTGTAAAAGGTTTATTGTTTTGAGTTTATGCCGGTAAAATGCTTTTATAACTTGCCCTTGTGTCAATACATGTTTTAATAAAAAGAAATCCACGAAACTTCACTTCAAACAATCAAAATTAAGCTGTTTGTGTCCAAGGTGTGCCAAGTTAAGGTGTGAAGGAGTAGTGTCGATTTTCTTTCTTTAATTAAATCTTTCAACTGGACAATGGATAGATGGAATCAATATACTCTCAGATATACCTCTATTGGGCCGTGGTTCACGTACAATATGCTTCACTGTCCAGTTACAGACTTCATTTAATAAAATACCAACGGCATAACAGATCTAAAATACAAGCATGTGTCAATATAGGGTTTCAAATTTTACTAATCTTAAAAATTAAGAATCTGATATTTTTCAGTTAATATTCTTGTTCTGCGAAAATCAAACATGAAAAGTTAACAATCTGATATTATTCACTTAATATTCTTGTTCTGTAAAAATGAAACATGAAAAATTAACCCAAAACTTAGGTATTTTTAGATTTTAGTAAAAAAAAGCAATTTTTTTTTTTTTACTTTAGAGAATCTAGTTTAAGATTTCAGGTAGCTTTAAGTTCTGATGAGTTATAGTTTCAGAAATATACATACAGTGTGCAGATCTCTCTTGAACAAAATTAAAGTGACAAAACCAACAAATATGAAGATAGGCAGCATACTGCACCAAGCCAGAACATATCCCACTAAATCACCTGAAAAAAAAGAGAAATACATGTATCTGCATTTCTCTTACAGTTATCTCTGGATAATTTTTAATATGAAATGTTATTAATTCCTGGAAGTTTGCATATAATTTGTATATTTACATAGGATACCACACAATGGAAAATAGCATCAGAGATGCCCGTACCCCACAGCCTGGGGAAATAGTTTTCAAAACCATGGGATATAGAACTAGTGAAATAGTATACAGATTGGGATACTTTCAGAGCAGTGTCAGTGTCCAAGTAATGTTCAAGTAGAGAAAATAACATCTAAGAGAAAGAAACTGCATGTAAAGATTAAGTATTAAAACAACATAATTCAGTAAACTAAAAATTATGAAGCTGTAAAATTTATTAATTGGAGAATAGCTGTCAATGGAAATATCACAATTATGTAAAAGTACACATATAACAATCAGTTGCAGCAATCCATATCCTTGCGGTTGGACATATATGCCTGGACAATATATTTTAGGTCAAATCAAGGCAGGGTTCGAAATTAGCGCTGATCCGCCAGTCTGCAACCGACAGAAATGCTTTCCTGTTGAAAAGATTAAGACCCTGCCAGCCTGTTTGTCCTACAAGCTGTAAGATGGTTATACATGCACATTTTGCACAGTTGAATTATGATTTGCATGTTTTCCATATTGTTTAACCATACCAAAGTGACCTCGTACATTTGTGTGAAGATTTAAGACTTGTCCCATTTTTATATTCATTTTATATGGTCAAATTATGGTTTGAATGTTTTGAACATCACCCATACATACAGATGTGGCAATAGCCGCAATACATGCTTATATGGGGAGTTTGGGCAAAACCTGTGGCTCACTTGATGCAATACCATCCTTATAATGGGAAGTTGCAAAAGTAAAATCCTTAATGAACTAGAAATAGGCCGCCCTGTTGATAGTAGATGCGAATAGAAACAGGATAGCATAGAAGAACACACATTATCATGTGTAATGTCCACCCATGAACCTTTTGCCCAAATTGTACAGTAGTCTTACAAGACCCTGTTTCATTTGTAAAATATATCAATGATGCTTAAATATTTGTTAGTGTAGATGTAAATTATTTCAGCTTCATGCCTTTTTGCATTGGTTGGGTTGAAAATTTTGACGAAATCACTCTATCTTGCACGGTTAAGAAGATAGAAGCAAATTCCTGTTTTTCTATTTTTGGCAAAAATTTGAAAATTCAAAATGGCCGCCATTTTTGGGAAAAGGAAATTTTTTTGAAAATTGCCAAGAGTACATTTCTTAGATACCCTATGGGTCGAAAATTTCAACAAAATAACTCTATTTTGCACGGTTAAGGCCAGTTTGTGTTTTTCCATTTTGGGCAAAAATTCGAAAATTCAAAATGGCTGCCATTTTTGGGGAGGGGAAAATTTTTTGAAAATTGCAAAGATTACATTCCTTAGATACCCTGTGGGTTGAAAAATTTCGACGAAATCGCTCTATCTCGCACGGTTAAGGAGATAGAAGCAAATTTGTGTTTTGCCATTTTTGGCAAAAATTCGAAAATTCAAAATGGCCGCCATTTTTGGGGGAGGGGAAAATTTTGGGAAAATTGCAAAGATTGCATTCCTTAGATACCCTGTGGGTCGAAAATTTCGACGAAATCGCTCTATCTTGCACGGTTAAGGAGATAGAAGCAAATTTGTGTTTTGCCATTTTTGGCAAAAATTCGAAAATTCAAAATGGCCGCCATTTTTGGGGAGGGGAAAATTTTTTGAAAATTGCAAATATTACATTCCTTAGATACCCTGTGGGTCGAAAATTTTGCCGAAATCGCTCTATCTCGCACGGTTAAGGAGATAGAAGCAAATTAGTGTTTTGCCATTTTTGGCAAAAATTCGAAAATTCAAAATGGCCGCCATTTTTGGGGAGGGGAACATTTTGCCGAAATCGCTCTATCTCGCACGGTTAAGGAGATAGAAGCAAATTAGTGTTTTGCCATTTTTGGCAAAAATTCGAAAATTCAAAATGGCCGCCATTTTTGGGGAGGGGAAAATTTTTTTAAAATTACCAAGAGTACAATGCTCAGATACCCTGTGGGTCGAAAATTTTGACGAAATCGCTCTATCTGGCACGGTTAAGGAGATAGAAGCAAATTTGTGTTTTGCCATTTTTGGCAAAAATTCGAAAATTCAAAATGGCCGCCATTTTTGGGGAGGGGAAAATTTTTTAAAAATTACCAAGAGTACAATGCTCAGATACCCTGTGGGTCGAAAATTTTGACGAAATCGCTCTATCTCGCACGGTTAAGGAGATAGAAGCAAATTAGTGTTTTGCCATTTTTGGCAAAAATTCGAAAATTCAAAATGGCCGCCATTTTTGGGGAGGGGAAAATTTTTTAAAAATTACCAAGAGTACAATGCTCAGATACCCTGTGGGTCGAAAATTTTGACGAAATCGCTCTATCTGGCACGGTTAAGGAGATAGAAGCAAATTTGTGTTTTGCCATTTTTGGCAAAAATTCGAAAATTCAAAATGGCCGCCATTTTTGGGGAGGGGAAAATTTTTTAAAAATTACCAAGAGTACAATGCTCAGATACCCTGTGGGTCGAAAATTTTGACGAAATCGCTCTATCTGGCACGGTTAAGGAGATAGAAGCAAATTAGTGTTTTGCCATTTTTGGCAAAAATTCGAAAATTCAAAATGGCCGCCATTTTTGGGGAGGGGAAATTTTTTTAAAAATTACCAAGAGTACAATGCTCAGATACCCTGTGGGTCGAAAATTTCCACGAAATCGCTCTATCTCGCACGGTTAAGGAGATAGAAGCAAATTAGTGTTTTGCCATTTTTGGCAAAAATTCGAAAATTCAAAATGGCCGCCATTTTTGGGGAGGGGAAAATTTTTTGAAAATTGCAAAGAGTACAATGCTCAGATACCCTGTGGGTCGAAAATTTCGACGAAATCGCTCTATCTCGCACGGTTAAGGAGATAGAAGCAAATTTGTGTTTTGCCATTTTTGGCAAAAATTCGAAAATTTAAAATGGCCGCCATTTTTGGGGAGGGGAAAATTTTTTGAAAATTGCAAATATTACACTCCTTAGATACCCTGTGGGTCGAAAATTTCGACGAAATCGCTCTATCTCACACGGTTAAGGAGATAGAAGGAAATTTGTGTTTTGCCATTTTTGGCAAAAATTCGAAAATTCAAAATGGCCGCCATTTTTGGGGAGGGGAAAATTTTTTTGAAAATTGCAAATATTACATTCCTTAGATACCCTGTGGGTCGAAAATTTTGCCGAAATCGCTCTATCTCGCACGGTTAAGGAGATAGAAGCAAATTAGTGTTTTGCCATTTTTGGCAAAAATTCGAAAATTCAAAATGGCCGCCATTTTTGGGGAGGGGAAAATTTTTTGAAAATTGCAAAGAGTACACTTCTCAGATACCCTGTGGGTCGAAAACTTTGACGAAATCGCTCTATCTCGCACGGTTAAGGAGATAGAAGCAAATTTGTGTTTTGCCATTTTTGGCAAAAATTCGAAAATTTAAAATGGCCGCCATTTTTGGGGAGGGGAAAATTTTTTGAAAATTGCAAAGAGTACACTCCTTAGATACCCTGTGGGTTGAAAATTTTGCCGAAATCGCTCTATCTCGCACGGTTAAGGAGATAGAAGGAAATTAGTGTTTTGCCATTTTTGGCAAAAATTCGAAAATTCAAAATGGCCGCCATTTTTGGGGAGGGGAAAATTTTTTGAAAATTGCAAAGAGTACACTCCTGAGATACCCTGTGGGTCGAAAATTTTGCCGAAATCGCTCTATCTCGCACGGTTAAGGAGATAGAAGCAAATTACTCAAAAGTAGTACTGAAAATACACAATGAAGTACCTAAATGGCTATTACTCATGTACTGACAAAGCTATCAGTCCCAAATGCAATACCAAGCGAGCTATGGACATAACAATCTTGTATTCAAAATTGTAGTAAAATATCTTTAATTATTTTGGCTTAAATGCACGGAAACCAATGTGTACTGAAAATAGCTGTACTTAAGTATTACTCAGCAAGCAAAAGAGGTACAACAGCCAAAAGCAATCCCAAGCAAGCTACTGACCCAATAAGCCTGCATACCAAATTTGGTGACAATAGCTCTAATACTTTTCCTTTAAATGAGCGGAAACCATGCGTGACGCCGGACATCGGACGCCGGACATCGGACGGCGAAAAAAGCAAAAATAATATATCCACCCCCCAGGGGGGTGGACATAATTCTAATATGACTTTAACAGTGCTTAATCTACATCAAAAGACACCCAAAGGTGCAAAAACCAAGATTCAAGTAAAAAGATATAAAAGAGATATAAGAGGCATAAAATAGTATCAGATATCCCCGCAGAGGGATAAAATAGCATCAGATATGCAAGATCAAAGGTCAAATACAGGTCACACCATGACGTTGCACACCTAAAACCCCCGGCCAATGTCCCTACCAAACATCAACTTCTTACACCTTATGGTTTCCGAAATATAGCCCGGACAAAGCATTATAGGTCAAGGTCACTACAGCAAGGACAAAGGCCAAATCAAAGTCACACCATGACGTTTTACATCTACACACCCTAGCCAATGTCCCTACCAAGTATCAATTTCCTACACCTTACGGTTTCCGAGACAAGACCCTGATAAGATTTTATAGGTCAAGGTCACTACAGCAAGGTTAAAGGTCAAATCAAGGTCACGCCATGACGTTGCACACCTGCACCCCCTAACCAATGTTCTCACCAAGTATCAACTTCCTACACCCTACAGTTTCCAAGATATAGCCCAGACAAGATTTTATAGATCAAGGTCACTACAGCAAGGTGAAAGGTCAAATCAAGGTCACACCATGACGTTACATACCTACACCCCCTAACTAATGTCCCTAACAAGTACCAACTTCCTACACCTTTCGGTTTCCGAGATATAGCCCGGACAAGATTTTATAGGTCAAGGTCACTACAGCAAGGTGAAAGCCTGAAAGGTCAAATCAAGGTCACACCATGACGTTGCATACCTACACCCCCTAACTAATGTCCCTACAAGGTATCAAATACCTACACCTTACGGTTTCTGAGATATGGCCCTGACAAGATTTTCAAACTCAAAGTCACTACAGCGAGGTCAAAGGTCAAATCAAGGTCGCACAATGACGTTGCACACCTACACCCCCTAACCAATGTCCTTACCAAGTATCAACTACCTACACCTTACGGTTTCTGAGATGCAGGCCCGACAAACTTTTTTCCCACCGCCTGCCCGCCCATCCGGACACCATGGGTGAAAACAATACCCCGACAGCCCTTAACGACTGTGGGATAAAAACTGCTCCATAATCAAGGATATTGACACAATCATGCCAAAGCTTGAACTAGAGATTGCGTCTCGACCCAGTGTATCCCTGGAGGGGACATGGTTGAAGCCTGACATACAGAGTATTATGTCAAATCTGACCCCACCAAAAGATTCGGGCACATGATTTCCTATAAGTTGTCTTAACATCAAAAACCTCTATGACCAATAATAAGGAAGACATAGTCCATCATAGGTATCAAGTACCACATTCGACCTTGAAGGAGAGATCCAAGGTCAAATCTGACCCGCCAAAAGATTCAGGGCACATGATTTCCTATAAGTTGTCTTCACATCCAAAACCTCTACGACCAATAATAAGGGAGATTTAGACCATTAGAGGTATCAAGGACCACATTCGACCTTGAAGGAGGGATCTAAGGTCAAATCTTACCCCACCAAAAGATTTGGGGCACATGATTTCCTATAGGTTGTCTTCACATCCAAAACCTCTACGACCAATAACAAGGGAGATATAGGTCATTATTGGTATGAAGAACCACATTTGACCTTGAAGGAGGGTCCAAGGTCAAATCTGAAACCAGAAAAAGATTTGGGGCACATGATTTCCTATAAGTTGTCTTCACATCCAAAACCTCTACAACCAATAATACGGGAGATATAGGCTCCTTTAAGTTTGGTCACCTCAGATTTTCAAATTCATTGCCATAGCAACCAACCCAATTGAACAAACTGGACCAAACTGTTAGCCAGGCAAGATTTCATAGCAGGGAAGATATCCTGAAACCTTGGTAAGGATAGGTCATTATAGGTATGAAGAACAGGGTAGCCACAGGATTTTCATTTTGAAATTCCATGATTTTTCCATGATTTTTCCAGATTTTGTCCAGGTTTTCCATAAGTATTTAATGGCAATATCGAACAATATTATTGAGATACATGTACTACATTTAACTGGTACATTACTGATCAATAATTGACATCATATGCCCTTATAAAAGACACTTAAAGAGACAACTGTACAACAATAAACTATACGAGAATACCCCTATGACCTGGGCTTACAGAAGGTTTCAAGGGGAAGGGTAGGGGGAAGGTTTGTTGGAGTTGGATGGTGGGCACACGCCGCACAACACCTCAGAAACTTTATGATCCAAGCAAAATAGCTACAATATTACATGGGGACTTACCATAGCAATATGAAATTATAGTGATTATAGTGCTAACTGCTAAGTTAAAGATCTTTTACTACTTGTATCTGGTTATATCAAGCCACAACCCATTACTCTGTTTTAGGTACAATGTAAGATACATCAAACATGCTCAAAAATATACAAAATATGCTGGGCAGCAACCACAGGACCAGACCAGGTTCAGTCAGGCCAGACCATAGGCCATATTCGTCAAGTCAAACTGTGTGAAGGTGATCTGGGACTTCCAATAGCAGGCTGAGAGAATCAGCTCTAAAAAGACCTCCCCTCCTCCCTTGCAAGGTCTTAGAAGAAGCAAAGGTTTTAACATTATGAGCTTAGATCTGGTGCAAGGTCAAGGATTCTGATCAGACATATGGTAACACTGGAGCATTCGATCCAAGCAGAAATAAATCATTTTCTTCATTAAATGAGGCAAAAACAAGTTCCTTGATGTCCCCCAGGACATTTGTTTTGTTCACATAATAACGGAAGGCTCTGATTGGCCAAAATGATTCACCCTCCTTGAGAGATTTGTCTAGAGTCAGTACTGGAATGACCATTGAGGCCACACTCACAGGTTCTTGCTAGTTGATTCTTTGATAAGAAACTAGGTGAAGGGTAAAGGAACAATCTTAGACAGTCTTTCCGATGTCCAATGTTTTTATTGGGGCATGCATAGATTTCCCTTCTGCACTTACCTGACATGAGGGCCAGAAGGAAAACCATCTTGAATGTTAAATGATTCAGAGAAGAATCCTTTGGTGGCTCAAAAGGAGGCTTTTTAGCTGATGCAGGATCTAGTAGAGGTTCCAAGCGGCGATACCTCTATGACCCTTACGTCTATCCCTGTGGAAGTAATCTAAGAGTCTACAAAGATAATCACCTCGAATTATGTCGAGAATAGAATTGCCAGTCTTGTCTGCAATGGCTAACATGTAACCAATGGTCGTTTGAAATCCATCAGATTTGACTCACACCATCTGACAAAATAAACCACTTTGTCTCATAGGCTACTCTTAGCTTCTTTGAGGGGCCTCAATTACTGCTGCCACTTGGTCAGAGATGCTCTGCTGTTTCATAGTCACAGCTAACGCAATAAAAATATATGTTGAGGTTTGAGGTCCTTGTACAGACTTCCTTTGAATAGTTGGGTTAACAGGTTCTCTGAAGGAGAAGGCACAGAGGTATCTGGAACAAAAACATCAATAGGTTACAGAACAAAGGCATTTTGGGCCAGCTCTGTGCTATCAAAATTACCTTGCAATTGTAGCTCTTGGTTTTGCAGACCACTTTGCCCAGAAGGAACACTGCGGGAAAGGATATAGAATCAGACTCTCCTAAGACAGGCTGAGAGCATCCATTAAGATACAAACTCTGCTGGCTTGTTATACCTGGTGGCAAACAAGTCTATTTAGGGATGGTGCAACCAGTTTCTGATATGGTCAAATGGCTCCTGTGACAGATCGTTTTCAAATACATTCAATTGACACATAACATGCTTTTAAATTATCTGTCTGAGCTTGCAGCAGGAGAGGAGCCTCCACTGGAGGGCACAGAGCCAGATCTCATACTTCCCTCCTTGTTTATGCAGTATACTATTGTGGTGTTGTCTGTGACAATCAAAATGGTCTGACCAAAACACAAGTGCTCAAGCTTTCCTTTAGTTCCAAAATGTTTGTGTAGTTTGCTTTCTGGAACTGACAAAACATTTTTTGCAGTGCAATCTCGTAAGTGACATCTCTAATCTTCAATTGATGTGTCTGTAAAAATTTATACTGCATGTTGCAAGGGGGTGCAGAGGTTCATCAGGAAGCAGGTTAGTTTCCTCTAGCCACTAGTGTGAGTGTGGACAGACCTGCAGGCAGTAATATTCTTCTCTGGAGACTCATGCACATGCCAGTTGCTTCTCAGGTGCCAATCAATTGGTAGCGTGTAAAGATGGCCCTTGGGCACTTGCTTTACTGTGGCAGTCAGCAGACCTATTAGAAACATGAGTGGTCATACTGAACAACCTGGATTTGACATAAAGTACTTTACTTTCAGACCCATGGCCTGTCATCTTTCTGTGGTGGGTCTTTAATAGGTTGTTCTGACAATCCACAAAGTCGAGGAATTACTTGGGGTCCAACTTGATGTTAGGAGATTCCCAATTTCTGACAGACAGCTAGCAGTTTTGTGTCTTAGAAGAAATCCCTTGTTGACAGCTTATTCAGTTCTCTAGGTACTGGTGGATTTTTATACCCCTTGCCTGTGGCATGAGTTTCACTTATGACTATTGCTAACTCCACTGGCACTGTGGACTGATCCAAGGGAAGAGCCTTAAACTGGAATGTTTGACCTTGATATGATAATAAATTTTTAGGTGCTTTCTTTGTTACATGTAAGGGTATTGTGCCAGATCATTGTGTATGAATCAAGAGTTCCTTTACTGTATAAGGACACTGGATTATTGATATTCTCTGTATTTTGAATTAGTGGCCTTGTCAGCACTCACCTTTCTTGTACTCTACTACGGTGATCTATTTTTAGATCTAGTGAAAATATTTCAAAGCTTCTAGAACCTTTTGTGCATTTGTTTTTTTCTTTTTTGGAAATGTACTGATGAGTTTACATTTGTTTCTAGAACCTTCTAGAGTCTCCAGCTATAATAAAGGGTAGAAGGTCTGACCATAGTTAGCATTGAAATAGTGTGCTATATGAACAGAGGTCTCTGAAACTCAGATATCCGACTGGATTTATTTGAACTGGATTTAGCTGGATATCCTGGACAGTGGATTTTTGCTTATCAGCGAACATTGTTCGCATTTGGGAGCAATCAGAAGAGTTCTGCAAACATACGGAACACACTGATACAGAGATTTTGTACTGGTGAACACCAGACAGATCACTGGACAGAGTGGACAAACTGGTTGTTAGGTGAATAGGACTATGGCCAGGTTTGATTGGTTTCATGTTGTTTACTATTATTATACTATTAACCATCTTGACTATGGTTATTACTTTAATTGTTAAATAAATTTGTAAAGGGAAACTCTTTCCTGTTACAACTTGAAAATAACTGGTAATTGCTTTCGTGCTTGCCCCGTGGACTTAACACCTTGACCTCTGATTTATAGGGATGTGAAAATGAGCTTTGCCGAAGTCTAGCAAGATCATCCATTTCCTTTCTGCAGGAGAGAATTTTTGCATTGCATTGTCCCCCAAAATTGTGACATTCTGGACAAAAGATGCAAGATGTAAAACATATATTCAGTGAGGACCTAACATGCTTTATAAACTGATTTCCCTTTGCTCAGTTCCTGGTGTAGAATCCTAATATTACTCTGTATTTCATCCTGCAACTTACTTATGCACATATTAAACCTGCTGCAGAATTACAGATAAAGCTAGCCTCTTTGGCCGCCTTCTCACACTTTGGGGCAGTTATCAGGTGATGGACACTGGGTGGAACAGTGGCAACACCAGAAGGCTTCAAAGCTTAAGCAAACTAGACTGTTAACCACTGCAGCATCTTTTTGCCACAAGACTGACCTGTCAGGTAGCTTAACTTGTGGCTTTTGGGCTGGATGCAAGATATACCACCAAGACTGTGATTCGGGTGGTTTTGTGAACTGGTCGAAGTCAAAGCCACCAGCTTCAGTGGAGCAGCTTGAGTATGGTAGATAAGGTAAGATTCACACCCTCTAGCTTATGACACTGAAAATCATCTGGAATTACCAGCACTTTGGCACTGGCTGGCCTCCGGTACTAGTTCACATGCTGTCTGTAGAAGACGCTTGGGTATGTTTGAGGTCAGGGGTGAAGGACCACCCCATATACAATCTAATACCTCCAACAATTTTTTTCTGTAGGATTTGTCCTCTGCAAATATTGATCTTCGTCTTCATGACAGGAAAAGTGATTAATCTGTGACTGCTGGACTGTTGCAGCATCACTTTGTGTGACGGCATACTTTAGACAGTTTACACTCAGCTACTGGCATGAATATGGGCCTTTACTTATGGTGAATTAACATCATTTGTCTCATTTTATTTGCCATTTATTGAATTTACTTCATCATGGCATCACAAAAATTGTTTTCACAATAAGTATGAAACAAATAGTGAACCAAATTGAGCTCACATTTCACTCCAGTGACAAAGGACAGGTTCTCAATTCTCCTTCAGGTGTTCCACAAAAAAAACACAATCAATAAGTTGGCCATTTAAAACTTTCGTGGGCTTTGAAAATAAAATTCCATGATTTTTCCATGATTTTGCCCAAATTATAAAATTCCATGATTTTTCCATACCTGGAATTTTTTTTTAGCATTTTCCAGGTTTTCCAGTGTCCGTGGCTACCCTGGAAGAACCACATTTGACCTTGAAGGAGGGATCCAGGGTCAAATCTAAAACCAGCAAAAGATTTGGGGAACAAGATTTCATATAAGTTGTCTTCACATCACAAACCTCTAGGACCAATAATAAGCGACTTATACGCACTTTTAGGTTTGACTATCCTCATTTAACCTTGAAGGAGGGGTCCAAGGTCAAATCTGACCACACCAAAAGATTCCCAGCCCATGATTTCCTACAGGACACATTATAAACCTCTAGGACCAAGAAAAAGCGATTTATAAGCAGTGCTTATTAAGCACTTTAACTTTGGCTATCCTCGTTCGACCTGGAAGGAGGGGCCCAAGGTCAAATCTTACCACATCAAAAGATTCCCAGCCCATGATTTTCTATAAGTTGGTTTACCATCCCAAACCTCTACAACCAATAATAAGCGAGTTATAAGCACTTTTAAGTTTGACTATCCTCGTTTAGCCTTGAAGGTTGGGTCCAAGGTCAAATCTGACTACACCAAAAGATTCCTAGCCCATGATTTCCTATAGGTTGGTTTCCATACCAAGCCTCCTTCAAGGTCAAATGAGGATAGCCAAACTTAAAAGTGCTTATAACTTGCTTATTATTCATCCTAGAGGTTTACAATGCGAAACCAACTCATACAAAATCTTGGGCAAGGAATCTTCTGATGTTAGATTTGACCTTTGGCCCCTCCTTCAAGGTCAAACAATGGTTTACTGGCTTTGGTGAGTTGTCTTTCCAGTGGATACAAATTTGCATTGGTTCTCCGATGCGTAGGTCTAGTTATTATTTGAAAAGCTCACCACTTTCAGGGAAGGTATACAATTAACATACTCATGTCACACATTTTCCCGTATTCAGTATGTTTTTGTTCCAAAATATGACTACTTGTTCCCTTAAGAAAACAAACTTGGAATTATTATTGAAAAAGTATACATCAATTTTAGGATCAATTTTCAACCCAACATCACCAAGATTTCTTGTCTGAAACATAACTACTGAACCTACACAAGAATTAGTGTTGATTATTCCTGTAAAACATGACTACTTTTTCTTGTTAGAAACTTTTTCTTGTTAGAAATTCTTAAATTTAGTGTTGAAAATATGTCAGGATCAATTTCAACACTAAATCACCAGTAATTCATGTCTAAAATATGACTACTTTTCATGTCAGAAAACTATCTTAGATTGCGTGTGTTAAAAGAGAACATCAACATCAGGACTGATTTTCAACACTAAATCAACATGTTGTAAAAGGTATGTGCCTGCTGGGTAGTGTTTTTATTAGTGTTTATTGCTTTTCTTACAAAATTATATAGGTTTTGTTGCACTTTTAGTTTTATTATGTTGGTGATTTGTAACTACAGTGATTTTTAGTTGCTCGCTACGATCTTGTAGTGATTATGAGTAGGTAGCCTTAAAATTGGTATAAATAAAGTTAAGAGAAGTTGTAAGAGAAGTGTATTACAGGCTAAATAGATAAATTTCTGCATAAAAACACACTGAAAACCTTATATTCTAGCTTCATAAATCTCCTTGCAGTATATCAATCTCATTGCAGTCTCCTTATGGTATTTCCCTCTTTGCGGTAAATAGCCCGGCCCCTTTTGACTGTATTTTACATACAAGCGTGCAAATTTTCAGTATTTAAGCTTCAACTAAATAGACATATCTAAATAAAATGCTTTATGTTCTAGAAAATTGCAATTATAAAATATTGGTAGGAAACCCCATATTATCGGTACTTTTTATGTGAATTTTTACATAAGCTCAGGAGGAGATTAAAGAAAGGGTTTCAAGTCCTATTTAACACCCAGGGGCCGTATTCATAAAGAGATCCTAAGTCTGAGACAAAAAATAGTCTCAGCTTTGAGATTTGGTCTCAGCTGAGACCAAGTCTCAACTTTGTATTCACAAAGAGGTTCTCAGCTGAGACAGAGCTGAGACCAGTCTCAAGTCTTTCCAATGTAAACAAACAATAAACTTGCAAACATATATCTGACATTTTTTTCAAAGATCAATAGCTTTTGTGTGTTTTAATTCTTAACAAAAATTATACTATCTATTAAAATAAAAAATAGACACAAATAGAAAATTGTGTCAAGTGTCTTTTATTTTTCATGTCACATGATCTACTTCTTTGTTGCTATGCAGTCAGAAAACACTGTTGAAAAGTGTCTCTAAGGTACTTTTGAAAACAAAGTATGGGATATCCGTTGTTACAAAAGTTTAGGCCAAGTATTATATATGTGGTAAATTATTTCTACTTTACATTAAGCCATAAAAAGTAAAAACATGAATCTCAGTTAAGGTGAAATAATGCTTGAGACTTTTACCAAAATATTTGAGACAACTATATATATATATATATATATATATATATATATATATATATATATATATATATACCATTCTTAGTTTGAGACCAAATCTGAGACTAAATTTGGTCTCAACGATTTTGTGAATAGCTAACAAGTTTGAGATCAAAAACAGTCTCAGATTTGAGACCAAAACTAGTGACTTGAGACAAAATTTGTTCTCAGCAAGTTTTATGAATGCTGGAACATGTCCTCGGCACTGCCCCTTGTCGAACAAATACAGTCGTGATAGCCGAGGATTACATGCCAAACTTACATGGGTGGACACAATGATAAACGGACACAAAGATAAACCGTCCTCCGAATTTTTCAAATAAAAGTGGTCTAATCAGCAAAATTGCATGAACTAAGTAACAGAATATGCTTAAATTAAGCTTATCAAGACATTTGTTATTTAGGATCAAGTGAAGAAAGAGGCGCATTCAGTCGAAACGCCACTAAAACATGGGGCGCGGGGGGAGATCTTCCGTCGGTTTGCCAAGCGGCGCCTCTATCTTCACTTGTTCCCGTTTATCTTTGTGTCCACCCGTGTACCGTATGTCCACAGTTAGACCGAGTATCTGTCCCGTCGCCAATTGTTATTGAAATACTGATGAGTTCCCATGTACTTGTTTTCTGTGTAAATTTTGAAATGTTGAAAATTATTCCATTTACTTTATAAAGTTCTTTTTCCGTTTATATAGCTGTATCGGGTTTACAATACATATGTTGTTAAACTAAACTGCTTTTACAAGCAAAAAATTTCTTTTATAGATAACTATGTACTGTTGACGGTTTGTTTACATTTAAAAAACAGGTTGAAATACATGCATCCCAGTTTGATTGGCATTTAAATATTAGTGAACGGCACATAAATATAAAAAAAGAATTCAAATAACGCTTTATGCTTGTTGTAATATGTCTAGAAATATGCCGTTCAAAATTTACACAGAAAACAAGTACATGGGAACTCTGTCCCTCGCCATTGTGTCCATCAGTATTTCAATAACAATTGGCGACGGGACAGATACTCGGTCTAGTCCACAGTGGACACACATGAGAGAAGAGTAGGGGTTACTGCCACTATGAAGAAACTTCAACTTTACAAAAGTGTTTCAAACATAACAAACCTTTAGGATATTCGATATATAACAGTGATATTGGCTTCCATTCTGTTTTGAGAGTATAATCATTGGTATTCCCCCATTCATCTGTATCCATTTCTGCTACGGTGAAGGCGGAAGTACGCGGTTAATAACGGAAAATATTGAGCAGAAAAAAAAAAACAATTATCCGAAGATTACAAAAAAACTACCGTAGTATTTTATTCATATTTTTTCCCCGATAAAGTGAATACAGATTCAGTGGGCACATTTCACCGACATAAACTGTGCAATCCAGATTCAGATTTGGATTCATTAGATTAGCTAGATTCTTGAAATACAATTCTCTCCAAATTGGAAAAAATCACTTAATTCTTAAAATTTGATTTCAACAAGTTGCAACCATTTTTTTGCAAAGAGATATGGGTGATCCAATGAATCTGAATCCACCTCTGGAGGTAGATCAATGAATTCATAGGGTCACAACACAAGCAAATCCATTAATCTGAGGAATCTAGATTCCACAGATTATGCCTGTGAAATACACTTAATGCTCACATGTAAAAGAGATACTTATTTTGATGAAGAGCTCCAATCCATGACATCGTGAATTTAAGATTTACCTTTTTCCCCCTGCATCCTAAAATATGCTTGTATAAGCATTATTTGAGAGACGTTTAGGAGAATATATGTGGTAATGAAATCATATGGAGTTTCCTAACAATATTTCAACAAATACAATGCTGGGGAAATAAAGTAAATCTTACAGAAATGGCTACCCTGGGTTGACGCTCTTTGTATTTTGAATGAAACTAACATTTGTAGCTGTATTGATTGTAACAGAAAAATCCACTTAAATGTCAAAAGTAGCAAAAAGCTTTTTTAACGTGCTTCAAACGAAATATCCCATCAAAGGCTGACTGCCAATGCTTAATATCTTTTATATATAAATAATTTATGAGCTATTCGGAGTGGGATAGCTGTAAGCTAACCGTAACACTGCCTGATAAACTCACACAGTAAGTACACTTGAATGCACACTTCTTTATTTTTCCAACATTATTTTCTTTCATTTGATTACTTTTTCAAAGTCATGTATGGCAGGATATCTACAACATAAATGTGTGCATGATTACATGATTAATATAGCTGACTTTGTTATAAATTTACTTGAAATAAACTTAAATTGTTTTACGGGCAGATAAATAAAACAGGGTCAAAAAGTTTTTCAATATACAGGTGTGAGCTGCAAAGTCATCAGTAGGGCACTGACATCAGAGCTAGGAAGACATGAGAGACATGAGACACAAGAATTTATGAAAGTTAGGAGACAAAAACAAATTCTGAGTCAGATACATATAGCATAATTCATCATTACTGTGCTACTCCAGCAAAGAAAGTGTTTAGTGATTTAGTAAAATATAATGTTTTAGTGTGTGGTAAATCAGGATGTTTGTCTTGACAATGCAAAGCCAGTTCTACTCTCATCTCTCATAAAACATTTTCTTTGTCTCCCTTTCTATCTTCGGTTAAGGTAAATGGGAAAACTTATTTCCGCTATGGTAAAGTGTAAACAAAAACAACAATGGCTGCCACGAGGCCGCATGCTCTCAAATTTAAGATTTTGGCAGAGTGCTCAAAGAGTAAGGCTCGATCATCCCATTTAACTTTACCTCACAGTTTAGTGGAAACACCTGTGTTTATGCCTGTTGGAACTCAGGGTACATTGAAAGGACTTGCAACTGAACAACTTGAAGAACTCGACTGCCGGCTTATCTTGGGGAACACTTACCATCTAGGACACAGGCCAGTAAGGATTGTTTTAGTTTGTTTATGTGAAACCAAACCTGGTAGATCAAAAGCATGGGTTTAAACATAAGTGTATAATTGTAATCCTTTTGGATCAAGTGAAGAAACAGGCACACTCAGTTGAAACACCGTTAAAACATAGGTCGAGCGGGGAGATCTTCCGTCAGTTTGCAGAGCGGCACCTGTATCTTCACTTGTCCCATCCTTTTTTACAACACAACATTTAGTAGTGGTTTTCTACCAGTAAACGCTCTCTGCTACCAGTGAATGCCCGTTTTAATGTCTAGATTTCCGGACTACATTCTGGAGGATTTCTGCCAAGCAGATGTGACAGTGGGTGATAGACGTCATCTGATAATGTACACCACCAAACAGATGAGCCTCCTGAAAAAGTCCAAGAGGTGGTACATTAATGCCACTTTCAAGGTAGTCAAGGCTCCCTTTACACAGTTATTATCAGTACATGCTTTCATCAAGCATGGAGACTGCGCAAAAAAATTAAGCAGGTGCCATTGCTTTATGCACTGATATTGGAGAAGAGGGCATAGGACTACAATGCCATTTTCAGGGCACTGAATAAGTCCATATAAGGCACTTTTATATAGAAGAAGCCATGATGACTTTGAAGTGGGCATGTGGTCAGGATTCAGGGCACTGTTTCCATGTGTTAGTGTTGAAGGGTGCATGTTCCACTGGGTGCAGGCAGTGTGGAGGCACATCCAGGGCGTAGGCCTCCAGGAAGCGTTCAACAAAGATGCTGGTACTCGCACTTTCCTCAGGAAACTTATGACTCTGCCATTCATACCACGTGAGCATGTCCTGAGGGTATTCCTCCAGTTTGCCCCACTGGCCAGTAATGAGAAACTGAAAAAGATTTGTACTTACATACACAATACTTGGATCAGTGGCAATATGTTGCCCCCCTCGGCATGGTCTGTATTCCAAAAGAATATTAGGACCAATAATGATATCAAAGGGTGACATCACAAGCTCAACAAGAGGGCTGGCCGGGGCCAGATACAATTTTATTTGCTCCTGGATCTGCTATTTGAAGAGTCCAAGTTTGTTGAGGCTCAGGCCAGACTAGTGCAAGAAGACAATATTTCTCAAATGCAAAGAAGAGAGTACAGGAGGGTCAAATCACAGGTCAACACTCTTGGGGACAAATTCAAAAATGACATTCTCAGTACAATGCAGCTACTGCAAATATGTGCCTAAATATATAGACCATCTGAGGAAAGTTCACCAGCTCCTGAAAGTGGTGTATGTGCAACTCTCTGACACGGGAAGTCGCTGACACTAACTCGCTGACAATATGCGAATTAGATGCGGCAGGTTTGTACACACGGAAGCCCGTCCGTATAATGTTTTCGTTATACAGACGGAAATGTGAAAATACACGGGAATCGTAAGGTTTTCCCCTGGCATATCCTTGCAATATAAATACATAAAAACAGGCATAGAACCCAGGTCATTAATATTCATGAGAAGATATGAGGTCACAGATTTCCCCTGGCATTTCCTGACAATATTTTATAAAACGGACGTCTCGACGAATATATCAAATACTTTAAACTTGAGAACTCACAGCCATAGCACCCAGGTCATTAATATTCATGAGAAGCTATGAGGTCACGCATTTCCCCTGACATTTCCTTGCAATATTTTAAAGTAAAATACGCAAATAAGATAACATGTATATATACGCACGTATATATTTCTTGTCAGCGAGTTGTGTCAGCGAGTTTCTGTTAGCGACTTCCTATGACAGTGAGTTGCATGTAAATCCTGAAAGTGACAGTAGTGACAATGAATAAAAATGACTGTTTTTCCATTTGTATTGTAGTCTTCTGTTCATTTGCTGTATAAAATCTGTTATTTTTCATTTTTGTCACTGTATTGTAGTTTTCTACCGATAAAGTTCTTTGGTTCATTTTCTTTCTCTTAATTTACTTCCTATGAACTTCCATATTTCCGGGATAAAACCTCCCCAGGTTCTCACTGTTAAATAAATCAGTTGTAACCTGAATACTATTGCATTTACAGTATTTTGTTTCAATATGTTTTCCACCTACATTTTACTCAAACAAGGTACTTTACTTTGGAGTGCCATATGCAGGATACAGTTTTTGTGTCCTTTTCTTCCTTCACTTCTACTCTAAAACTCAAGACACACAGTCAGCTGATACAGAGCCTGTTCACAGGCATTGATTGCTTGTTTTGTGCAATGCAATTACTTTAGACAGAATATTAAAATCATGATACTGTGACAGGGGTCATTTTGATTTTTTTTTGTTAGAGGTCAAGGATAAATGCTTCTACTTTTTCAAAAACAAAGTGGCTGGAGTACGATGATTTACCTCACCCAAGAAGAAATGCTAAAGTACCGCAACATTTATTTACCATATTCCAGTAAATTAACTAGAGTAGGGTTCAAGCTGGTATCCTTAACTAGACCTAGATGTTGCAAATTTTCAAATGTTGACTAAACAATCATATTTGTTTACTGGTTTATTTCAGTAAGAAAATAGGCGTTCACTGGTACTTCCAGTTTGTGGTAAAAACGGCTGATACTAATGATATTTGGTCAAAATGTATGACTTTGAAACAAATATAAGTCTGCACACTTCAATTATAAATTGTTCTGTATGTCATTTGTTAATTGGATAAAGAAGAACATTGGTAGAAAGCTACTAAAGGTTGTGTAGGTTTTGTTGCTGTGTAAATGTTTTTACATGTGGCTCAACTTGAGCTTGATCCCTTTTGTGAAGACCAACCCAAATATTTTTCATTTTATCAATTATAGTTATTGTATGTCAATTATATGTCAAGACCAAAAACTGTTTTACCTCAGTCAACATGATTTATGCTTCTGTTCATACTTTATTAGCTTGTACTTTGTTCATTCAATTTGTTCACTTGTTTTACTGTAGGGTCCAGAGTTGTTGGATAAAGCCAATGGTCTACACAATTTTATGTCATGGAATAAAGCATTGCTTACAGTTGAGTACTTAGCAGTTGCATCATTAGTAGCCTAATGGAGTCGCTTTTATCCTAAATTTATGTGAATAACCTTTATTTAATCACGTTTAACATCTTTTTTGGGAGGTATATTTTTTCCATTCAATTTCAAACAGTACTTGCAATGAGGATCAGAAGATATTTTTACCCCTCAGCCCTTAAGGGCTGTCAGGGTATTTTTTTCACCCATGGTGTCCAGATGGGCTGGTGGGCGGGCAGCGGGAAAAAGTTTGTCCAGGCTGTATCTCGGAAACTGTAAGGTGTAGGAAGTTGATACTTGGTAGGGATATTGGTTGGGAGATGTAGGTGTGTAATATCATGGTGTGACCTTGATTTGACCTTACTGTATTCACCTTGACCTGTAACATCTTGTTTGGGCTATATCTCTGAAGCTGTAAGGTGTAGAAAGTTGATACTTGGAAGGGACATTGTTTTGGGGTTGTAGGTGTGCGGTGTCAGGCTTTGATTTGACCTTGCCGTAGTGACCTTGACCTATAAAATCTTGTCCGGACTATATCTCAAAACCGTTAGGTGTAGGAATTTGATACTTAGTAGGAGAATTGGTTAGGGGTTGTAGGTGTGCAACATCATGGTGTGGCCGTGATTTGACTTTTGACCTTATCATAGTGACCTTGACCTGTAACATCTTGTTCGGGATATATCTCTGAAGCTGTAAGGTTTACAAAGTTGACACTTGGTAGGGGCATTGGTTGTTGGTTGTGAAGGTGTGCAGTATCATGGTATGACCTTGATTTGACTTTTGATCTTGCCATAGTACCCTTGACCTTTCAAATTTTTCTGGGCAATATCTCTGAAACTGTTGACATTGCTTAGGGGTTTTAGGTGTGCAACATCATGGTGTGATCTTGATTTGACCTTTGACCTTGTCATAGTGACCATGAGCTTTAAAATCTTGTCTGGACTATTTCTCGGATTCTGTAAGGTATAGAAGGTTGACACTTGGTAGGGACATTGGTTATGGGGTGTAGGTGTGTATCACGGTGTGGCCTTTAACATTGAATCTGCCTAAGTGCGTTCACCTGCCATATTTGAGACATGTTTCTCTTATAACAAAGATATATGGACTGCTGTAACTTCTCCAATTAATAAATTTTACAGCTTCAGAATTTTTAGTTTATTGATTACTGCTGTCATCTTGCTATTGGACGGTCTTGTTGAAATGCTTTATCTTTACATACATTTTCTTTCTTTTAGAAGTTATTTTATCAACTTAAACATTATTTGGACCTTTATATAACTGACACTGCTCTGAAAGTATCCCGATAGTTGTACTGTTTCACTACTTCTATATCTCATGGTGTTGAAAACTATTTCCACAGGCTGTGGGGTACTAGCATCTCTGATGTTATTTTTCATATCACAATGTTAGCAGAATTAGTACACAGAGGGCATTCTATTCTTGACATTTTTTGTTGACAAAAAGTTTGACAAATACTGTGTCCATGTTGCAGGACAGTGGTGGATTCCAGATGGTGTCATTGCTTGAACTGGCAGAGATCACAGAAGAAGGGGTGAAATTCAAATCACCACACGATGGCTCAGACATGATGCTCACTCCAGAACATTCCATGGCCATTCAAAATTCTATTGGTGTGTCCACATATATCTGATATGCTCATTTGAGACATAAATTTGAACGTATATTGCAATGTATTTCCACCATAAATTCTGGTCCCAGAGACTAGCAAGATATGGATTCATTTGACTGGTTGGCTCTCATAGATAATAACACTTACTATGTTCAGTAAATCAAGTACATGATTTCAGTCAAAAGGGATAACCAGACCTGAGTCGCATGCTCACTATATTTCAATAAATGCAGCAGGATGAATTGCCTCAAGTACACTTACATTTTCTCTGGCCACTTCCTTTTTGACATTTGGGTTTTCCTGACAAAACTTTCACATAAAACTGTCAGTTTGAAGAACAATAGTCTTTTCAACAGACATTTTCAAAAATCAAGAATATGTCACAAGTGGCAGGAGATGAAATAATTCATATACATGTACATACTATATATCTGACAATGTGTGGGCCTTGGACCAACTGTATTCTGATCTTGTTAAACATCTGGGTTTGTATTATTAATCTTATAAGGATTTGTATTATTCATCCTGTATGGGTCTGTAATATTATATCAGTGTATATTATCAATACTCTGTTGGGTGTATCAATTCCCTTTGGGTATGTGTTAATCCTCTGTGGGTGTTAGCAGTTATCTTGGCATATATTATTAGGCTCTGATATTATTAATTCTTGATGGGTGTGTATCATTTATGGATCTTTTGTGGGTGTCTGATGGTACATATAAACAATAGACCATCAGAGTGTGTTTATGAGAGTATTTTAATAATATTTAAATCCCCTCTGCTTGCATCCTGTTAGGTGCAGACATCATGATGCAATTGGATGATGTGGTGCACAGCTCTACTACTGGGGAGAGGCTGGAGGAAGCTATGTACAGGTAATACTCCATTCACAATACAGGCGGTATCCTCCATGGTAGGCCGAGTTTAGTAAAAAGTTCCATTCCTTGGATCACTGCCTGATGTCCACATGAATATTTTGATATGTGAATTTGAATATTATGGTGGTTGATGTGAACAGATTTGTCAAAAATAGAATGATGAATGTGTGTGTGAAATTAAGGAAAATTAAGCGAAAACACCAACTAGCTGTATAAATCTGACTCAGCTCTAAATATTATGGATGAATATATATATCACTGTAGAGTTGAGGTGCATTAGATTATTACACAGACGTATTAGTCATACATTGGAGGTATGTATAGTAGTTAGTTAGAGGTGGTTCTTTATATGGCACATTTGGTGTAACTGGCACTGCCTTGAGTAAAATATAGCCATAAATAGAAGTAATTTCTCAGTCCTAACAATAAGCAGTACAAAATTTCATGATGACTAGAAGTTTGACTCCCAGACATTGACCCTAAATAGAACCCAATTTGATGCAACAGTTGTTATTTTTAATAATTAAGCCTTTAATAACTAAGTCGTAAAGTTGTTGTATGTACAGGAGCGTCCAAATTCTTAAAAGAGGTGACACAATATCTTCACTTTTACTTTCTACCTTGGTGTTCATGTTACAATAGGTTTTTAAATAACTGTTGTGTTATTAAGTCTATACACCAAACAGATAGATTACCTACTGGGGAGATTATACAATATCAAGTTTTGCAAGAGAGCTAAATTGCATGATATTTTCAGTACTTGATTTTGCAAAGTAGGTATAACTGTAACTAGTTCACATCTTGCCACTTCAACTTAGACCAAATCTACTGTATTATTACATTCGGTAGCAAGGCAAGTCTGTTATGACTCAGGTGTACTAGTATATATTATAGATCTACTAGATGGTTAATTGTGCATTATAAAACGGACACCTGCGCAGTCGACGAATATGCGTCTCTGCATTATTTCGTGAGAGTATTTAATAGAGAAACTAATGTACACTGTTCCAATCTACAAACATGGTTGCAGAATATAATAACCAATAAACAGAAAACTTTGTAAAAAGACGTAACAGACGTTTTATAATAGAAGTAAACTACTTATGCTTGGACTTTATCACCGATTCAATCACAAAAATATCCTCTAAATAAAGGACCCAGGCCTTCTGCCTTCATCCTTTATTTGAGGCTATTTTTGTGATTGAATTACTGATAAAGTCCTTGCATACATAGTTTATTTCTACAGGAAAATATAACAGTTCCAATAGTTTGTTAGTAAAGTGTATTTTTATATATTACAGGTCCATTCGGTGGTTAGATAGATGTATTGCAGCTCACAAGCGCCCTAAGGACCAGAATCTGTTTGCCATTGTACAGGGAGGGCTGAGTACAGAACTCAGGACCAAGTGCGCAGAAGGTTCATATAGACTTGATACTGTATTAAAGAATTCAGTAGAGTATGCAGGAATTGTGACGAAGGCATTACTACTGAAAAGATGGACATATTGTTTTGCATGATTTATATGTGTCCAGTAACACATTTTTAGTTCATTAAAGAAAATCTTTGGCACATAACATTATCAAATTTTAATTTGAGCTGAAATGTGTTGATAGCCATCTTGTTATTAGACTTTAGTTTGACCCATTTAGCCATTCTGGGTTGGTATTCACACAAGAGATCAAGCTCAAGTTGAACCAACAAACACCTCAAATTTACAGTTGTTAATATTAAACTTCAACTGATTTTGGCTATCAGGGACTGACTAGATAGGGTATCTGATCATTTTACTGTTGTCTTGAGACTGGTCTCAGCTGAGTATCTGTTTGTGAATACCTAGCTGAGAACTGGTCTTAAGGTGAGCCTAAATCTCAAACCTGAGAGTCTTTATAGATGAGGACCCTGGTGAAGAACACCTTAACTATAATCTTTTCAAACAGGTGCCTGGTTCAAATTAATGGCCCGTTTACTAGATTTAAAAATAAGAAATGTCTCAGTCAAAATTTTGGAAAATATGGATCATAAGGCGAACCCATTCCATTTGCACATTGTTGGGAATGACAGATTTTGTAATTAGGTGGATGAGTGCAGAGGGTTGTATATCTGATATGTTCACTCTTTCCCATTTTAGAGATGATTAAGCGCGATATGCCAGGTTTTGCTATTGGAGGGCTCAGTGGAGGAGAGGAGAAGTCTGTGTTTTGGAGAATGGTTACTTTATCCACCGATATACTACCCAAAGACAAGCCAAGATACCTTATGGGAGTCGGGTACGTGGTCAGACTGTTTATAAAAGACATAGAGTAAGAAGTGTAAAATTCACCACATACCTGAAATTCGCCACATGTGGAAACACCATTAAAATAAATGAATTGAGTGAGATTTGTTGAATGGATAGTAAATTACGGCATTTTGAACTGAAAAATACCAAATTTAAGACAAAACATCCTTTTTATTAGTCGAATCTTTGATTCGAGTTATGTACTGGGTTGTGGCCGCGATTTTAAATTGGCCGATTAAGCCCTTAAATATCAAATTCTGAATAATATTTTTTCACATATCAGTACATTAAGGTGTATATTATATACTCTGCCATTTTGAAGATTTTTAACGCTTTTATTAAGTTATATTTTATGAAGTAAAAAGCATGTCTGGCACTACGTCTGGCTTTCTGTAAGGTCCCGTATGTCCTAGAACCTATTGTATTCCCATTGTGATTTTCTACTCAAACGAGTCTTTTTTAACCGTTTCGTCTGCTGGTTTCTAGACCTTAAACCCCCAAGTAATTTATTTGTCTGCTGGTGTATCACGCAGTCACTGTTAATGTGAAATTGTTGTCTGCGCATCTACCCATTTGTCAAAGAAATAAACCGCAAATAAATTAATGAATGAAGTGACGTCACGGTAGTACTATACATTTTTCGTTTAGCCAATCAAAATCGAGGACACCTGTGGCAGAGACAATGAAAATACTCAAACTCCGTAGTTCTACATTCAAGCACTCGAAGGCGCTTTTGCATGTCCTAGAAGTTATCACTTGATTTCATTTTTCTGTCAATCCGTTTGTTATTTTGGAGGAAGTTGTCTTCCAATCTTATTTCCTGACAATATTTTATAAAATGGACGTTTCGACAAAGATCAGATACTTTAAGCTACAGAACTCGCGACAAAATACTTCATCGGTAAAATACAGCATAACCTCATCCCCGATTATCGCTCATTATGGCTATCGTAATATTGTAGAAATAACACACGAATATTTTATTTAAATACTTAAAATTTGCTTCTGTAAAATATCCATATACTATATTGTCAGGAAACCCCTAAGGAACTGCTGTGACTGCGCATATTTGCTCATTAATATTAATGAGGCAAGTCCGTGGACAGGAAATATGCTGGTAGTTTTCATCTTAAACCAGCCTTGTAAAATATCATCAGGAAATCCCCTCAAAGAACTGCCGTGACTGCGCATATTTGCTCATTAATATTAATGAGGCAAGTCCGTGGACAGAAAATATGCTGGTGGTTTTCATCTTAAACCAGCTTTGTAAAACTGCGCATCTACAGACCCTTTTTATTTGTAAACAAATACCCATCTCGCGACACAAATCTGAAAACTTCCCTGAAAGCGGTTTTCAAATGCGGGCGATAATACAGAGTTTACAACACCCAGTGCTGTCCTAAGATTCGACTCTGTGGTTGGGTGAAACCTAACCACGTCACCCTTGTTACAATAAAGTAAGGTTTGTAGAGGTGGCAAAATTTAGATTTCTGGTGAATTTTAGATTCCTTACTCTAATTGGTCTCCGTGGCTTTACAACGAAAGTAATCCAGTATTTCATACCACTGGTGTATTATAATTTAAACTAGATAAGTATTCTTGAGATATCTTAAAGGTAATAAGCACAACTTTTACCCCATATAAAATAAAAATGTGACTTATTACCTTTGATCTGATGATGTGAGTAATGTTTTAAACTTGTCTTATGTTTGTTGTGTACACTATTCCTTCTGTTCCTTTTCCTTTAAGTTTCTATTGTACATTTGATTGAATAGTGTACAGTTTTATTCCATCAAATTTATATTTACCCAAGGAGAATCTCAATGAGTATGTTTGGAAAATAGAGATATGGTGTACAATCTGTAAATTTCAGGTTGACAGTCATTCTGGTGGTATTGTTGCTTCTTGTTGTCACTTGTTTGGTTGTGTTTTCTGTACATTTCAAGTTTATAGTCGATGTGGTTATGCTTACTGCTTTGGCTTGTGACATGTTTGTGTTTTTATGTACATATTGTGTCTACTGTTGATCTGGTTGAATGTGTTGCTCTGCATTGTGACAAATGTTATTGTGCTTTCTTTCATATTTTGGGTTTGCAGTGGATGAAGTCATATATGTTGCTTTCAGTGGCGAATTGTTTGACACTATTTTTCTATCTATTTCAGGTTAACTGTTGATCTAGTCATAAGTGTTGCTTTTTGGTCCAGAAGTGTTTGATTGTTTTTCTATACATCTCAAGTTTGCAGTTAATTTGGTTGTGTTTGTGTTGCTTCGTTGTGACATATTTGGTTCACTTTTCTGTATATTCTAGCCTTGCACTAGATCTGCTGGTGAAGGCCACGGTGGCCCAGTGGTAACACACTTGCATCCCACCTTTGAAATCTGTGGTTCAAACCCCGGACCTTATGTGGGAAAGTTGGTAGTTGCTTACCAGTGGTTGACAATTTACAGTACACAACCTTGACCAACTGTATGTACTGGTTTCCTCTGCCCACAAAACTACCCGTCGTGATATGACCTGTATTGTGTTGAAAGCGATGTAAAACCCCAAATAAATAAAATAAAATAGAGGCTAGTAACACACTAACCTCCCACCTCTAAGATCGGGGTTTGGTTCCCGGTCTGACCTCAAGTGGGAGAGCTGGTAGTTGCTTGCTGTTGGTCGGCAGTTTACAGTACAGAACCTTTTTTTTTTTTTTATATTTTTATTTCTTTTTCAATAGGAGTTAACATTTACATGTATTATATTTTACTAACAATTACAAGCTTTCCATAGTCACAGTATTATAAAAAAAAAACAAAAAAAACATGAATATTACAAAAGTATGTTACTGTAATAGTCGTGGAATAAAATCCCACTTTTTTTTAAATTCACTTTCGTGGTTCTGTATTCTTGACACATACTCCTGTTCAAAAAAAAATTTTTTTAGCATCTCAAGAGCTTCAACTACCTGTGGAGTTTTTTTCTTTCCGGCTGCCACAAAAATATATTTTTTCATAGTTACCAATAAAATGTTCGCGGGCCACATTTGTTTTTCTTGGTAACCCAAAATTATATCTTTGCTTGAAAAAATTAAATCTCTATTTATGTCGGCTTTTATTCTTCTGGTCAAATCTTCCCAGAATTTTTTTACAGGGTTACATAAAGTGAATAGATGCACTAGAGTTTCTTCATTTTCATTGCATAATCTGCACACATTGTTTAGTGATATGCCCATTTTAAATTTTAAGCTTTCAATTCCCAATATTCTATTTAAGATTTTATATTGAAACCAAATCAGGTAATTATCTTGTATAGTTTTAAAACAAACCAGGTAACTTTTTTCCCACATGGGTTTTGTAATTTCAACATTCAAAGATCTTTCCCATTTTTGTCTAAGCTTGTCATCGTTAAAGTGTTTTTGTGAAAGCAAAATTTTATAAAATTCACGTGAACCTTTTATGCCTTTAGAGAGAAGGTATAATGTTATAGGGTAAACGGGCCTTTCATTTATTGAAGTATCCGATGTACCTAGGAAGTTGTTCACACATTGTTTGACCCTATGATAGTCTAAGAAATTATAGTGTACAGAATATTTTGCCATTAGTTCATGATACGTTAGAAATTTTCCTTGGGAATCGATTAGATCGATTACAAATATGATGCCCTTATTGAACCATTGTTGCAAAAAAAGTTCTATTTTTGATATCCTTGGATTATACCATATCGGGCTTGAAAGTTTCCTATTTTCGTCTAGTGAGTTTACATTCAATAAGCATGCCCAGGATTGTAAGGCTTCTTTCCAAACAGTATTTGTTATATTTAGTGCAAGATTTTTAGGCCAAGTCGAGCCAAGATATTTTAATCTGATTGGATTTTTAATGCAATGTAGTCCTAAAGTTTTCCACACCGGTGTATCATTACTCAGCAATCTTTTGATCCAAGAGATTTTAAGGCTGGTTATGAAAGCATCCACATCAGTCATTTTTAGGCCTCCTTTTGGATAGCCTTGTGTTAGTTTTGCTCGACTTATTTTGTCTGGTTTATAATCCCATATAAACGAATAAAACAACTTATTCAGTAATTGAATGGTCCGAGGGCTAGGTCTAGGGATCGTCATGAATAACGTGGTTAACCTTGGTATTATGAATGTTTTTAGTATGCATATTTTTCCAATTGGGGTGAGTTTCCGTTGCCTCCAAGGCACGAGGGTTCTTTCTACCTCTACAGTTATAGTATCATAGTTTAAACTGGGCATGTCATTATATCCCCAGACGAAAGTCGGGGATATATTGGATTCAGGTCCGTCGCGCCGCCGCCGCCGCCGCCGCCGCCGCCGTAGAAATTTCCTTGTGGACGCGATAACTCAAAAACAAATTAATATTTTTTTTTCAAACTTGGTACACATGTTAAGGGTGCCCAAAGGAAGATCCCTATTTTAAGGTGACCTTAAACTCCCAGTAAAAAAGAACTTATGGCCACCTTAAGGTCAGAAATTGGACTTTTGGCCACTTAGAGCCCTGTAGGTCACAAACTATGATGCTCAGCTGGCTGAAATTTTACCTGACAACACATTAATATGTTCTTAGTACATGTGCCGAAAATCACGACTTTAAGTTGAGGAGAAAATTGTGTTTGAGGCCCATAAATACCCCCACTTGGGGATTTTTTGCTATACTTTTCACATATTTTGCCCTATAATTTGGAAGTGGTAATTCTGATGAGTCTCAAACTGCGCTAGGTATAACTTTGATATGTAATCCTTGTCTGTAGAAAATTTTAGGGCTGTAGGTTTACCCAAAGGGGTCGACTTAAGGTCTCAAAAGTGCCCACAGAGACCCAATTTATGCACTTTTTGCCACTTTCAAGCACTGTAGCTTTCAAACTATGTCTCTCATCTAAGTTAAATATCATCTGGGAATATATCTATGTGTTTTCTTATATGTGCCCCAACATTTAGGCCTTTAATAGACAGTTAACCTGTGTATCAGGACCATAAACACCCACCCGAGTGACCCTTATAAGACATTTTTCACATCTTTTTCCCTGTAACTTGGAAATGGTAAGTCTGAGAAGTTTCAAACTGTATTAGATATATATTCTGTGTGTAATCTTAGTATGTAACAGATTTTAAGTCTGAAGCTTTAATTTTGAAGGTCAAATTGAGGTCTCTAAAAGGCTCCCAAAGACCCAATATTTGGACTTTTTGCTACTTTTAAGCCCTGTGACTGTCAAACTATGTGACTGATAGAGCTCAAATCCTATCTGGGAAGATATTAGTATGTTATTTATATATGTGCCAAAAATTAAGGCTTTAAGAAGACATTTAACCTGTGTATGAGGACCATAAATCCCCACCCGAGTGACCATTTTTAGACATTTTTCACATATTTTGCCCTGTAACTTGGAAATGGTAAGTCTAAGAAGTTTCAAACTGTATTAGATGCATATTCTATGTGCAATCTTAGTATGTGACAAATTTTAAGTCTGAGGCTTTAATTTGAAGGCCACATTTAGGTCTCTAGAAGGCCCCATAAAGACCCAGTATTTGGACTTTTTGCCAATTTTAAGGCCTGTGACTGTTAAACTATGTGACTGATAGAGCTGAAATCTCATCTGGGAATACATTATTATGTTCTTTTTACATGTGCCAAAAATCAAGGCTTCAAGTAGACATTTAACCTGTGTATGAGGACCTTAAACACCCACCTGAGTGACCCTTTTAAGACATTTTTCACATATTTTGCTCTGTAACTTGGAAATGGTAAGTCTGAGAAGTTTCAAACTTTATTAGATACATATTCTATGTGTAATCTTAGTATGTAACAAATTTTAAGTCTGAAGCTTTAATTTGAAAGCCACATCGAGATCTCTAAAAGGCCCACAGAGACCCAATATTTGGACTTTTTAACCACCTTTAAGCCCTGTGACTGTTAAACTATGTGATTGATGGAGCTGAAATCCCATCTGGGAATGCATTATTATGTCCTTTTTACATATGCCGAAAATCAAGGTTTTTAGTAGACATTTAACCTGTGTATGAGGGCCATAGACACTCGCCCAAGTGCCTTTTTGGACATTTTTTCCGTATTTTGCCCGGTTATTTGGAAATGCTTAGTGTGACAAGTCTTAAACTGTATTATATATAATTTTTGTTTGTTATGTATGTCCCCCAAAAAGTTTCAGATCTGTTGTTTAATTGCTAAGGTCTCTTTAACAATTGTAAAATGCCCACAGAAACCCAATTTATGGACATTATGCCACTTTAAAGCCCAGTAACTGTCAAACTATGTGGGTTATAGAGCTGAAATCTTTGAATTTTTAAAAGGAAATGCCTGTCTATTTAAATTTTGAATATTAATAATGTTATGGCTATCTTAGTCTTTTAAGAACTTATTTTTGTGTGTTATACCTCTGCTTGCTGAGTTTTTAACTTTTTAAAATGAAACTGGTTAAACATATTCAAGTAGACAAAATGGACACTTTAAGTGAGCTTTAAGTCCCAATATTAATGAAATTATATCCTTATGTAGTAAAAGTAGGGGATTTTTAACCCTCAACTAGCCCAGTTTTATTCAACTTGCCTCAGTTAATTTTGACACAGCTCCTACAGTTATGAACTCATTTCAGTTGATAATCACATACTTAAAATTCTCAATTCTTTTTGTATTTGAGTACCCCTTTTATATAGATTGTTTGTTTACCATTTATGCATCCCCCACCCGGATTCCCCCCACCCACCTCTGGGACCTCCAGCTATATTGAGTGACACTAAATAAACAAAGGTATTTAATGATATCAGATGAGAAACAAAGAACTCAATGGGGTTGCAGATCTTGTGTAATAGTGAGAGAGGTGTGGAGAAGGGGAGAGGGGTGGGGGTGGGAGGTGGTGGGCTTCATTACATATAACACAAAGGGGAGTCAGAACTGAGATTGTGTCACATATTTAGGTTGCATATATATGGACCACATATATAGGTATAGAGGAAATGAATAACTGAAAACAATTTGCAAATTCTAAAAATAATATAATAAAATAATAATATAAATAATTTTTTTTTAAATAATATTTTATTTGTGAACAAATATAGAAACAGATATGCGCTTTTGGGATTATGAATTTTAGAATGGACATTGAATCATCAATCATTTAAATACTTTGAAGGAAGATTGAAAAGTATGATGAGTTGAGTTAAAAATAATATTTTATTTGTCAACAAATATAGAAACATATATGCTCTTTTGGGATTATTATTTTAGAATGGACATTCAATCATCAATCATTTAAATACTTTGAAAATAGGTTTAGAGTTATCATTGCAGGAAGATTGAAAATATAATTTGAGTTATGTATTCGGCGTCTGGGGATACACCATCTTCCTTGGAAGATATAAACAGAGTAGATTGATGTGCTGAAGTTCATATAATAATGGGTAATTATGTTTTAAAAAATTCCCGATCAAAACCTGTGGCGTGAGTGATGACCTGTCTGGGGATATGTTGGCGCCGAGTTGGCCCAATCTAGTTAAGATTTACTGAAAAGGTTATACCCAAAACTCTGAAGGTATTGGCTTCCCATTTCAAGTTCGCGTGCTGGCATATTTTTTGTGTGTTACCCTTTTTTGAGCCAATCCATACTATTTGTGTTTTCTCTTTATTCACTTTTAAACCTGAGTATGTGCCAAATATCTCAAGGACATTGAGAGCTGATTGGAGAGAGCTTTCAGAGCCATCTAAAAATATTGTTGTGTCATCTGCAAACTGGATAATTTTTAAATATTCTTTGTTTATGTTTAATCCTTTAATTGAACCGCACGTTTCTACTAAGGTTGTTAAGAAAAGGGAGCATATTATGAAAAGATATGGTGCAATTGGGTCTCCCTGTCGACAACCCCTTTTAATACAAATCTTATTGGATAAGAAACCACATTGAAGAACAGTTGCGAAAATGTTTGTGTTCAAAGTATTTATCCATTTGATGAAATTCTGTCCAAAGCCTAATTTATTTAGAGCTTCGATAAGGAAATCCCATGACACTGAGTCGAACGCTTTTTCAAAGTCTACAAGCATAATTAAGCCCGGGATCTTATTATATTCTGTAAAATGCATTGTGTCGTATATCAAACGTGTGCAATCGCTCATATAGTGTCCTCTTATAAAGCCTGTTTGCTGCTCTGGGATTAAGTGAGTTAATACTTTTTTTAATCTATTTGCTATTGCCGCTGAACCTATTTTATAAGCTACTGACAAAAGTGAAATAGGCCGCCAGTTTTTCAAATACTCTCTTGGTTTATCACCCTTTGGCAAGCATGAAATTATGCTATGACACATTGTTACAGGTAGTTGACCTATGTTGTAGCTTTCATTCAAGGTTCTCAGAACAAAAAATTTCAATTTTCTCCAAAAGACTTTGTAGAATTCTGATGGAAATCCATCTATCCCAGGACTTTTATTATGTTTCATATTTTGTAGGGATTGGCTGATTTCATCTTCCGTGAGTTTTCCTTCAAGCGCATCTGATTCTAACTTTGATAACCGATTATAACTATTTGGGCTTATTTTTTTAAAAAAGTCTTTTGCGTATTTATTTTCTTTCTTGTTAAATAGGTTAGAATAAAATTTATGAATTTCTTTTAATATATTGTCTTGTTCATATATATTTTCATCCTTTTCATTTTTCAAGTGTTTAATGGTTTTTTCTATATATCTATGATTTTCTAGCATACAGAAATATTTTGAAGGCTTTTCTCCATCCGTCAGCCATTTTACCCTTGATCTAATTATTGAGCCTTTTATCTTTTCGCCTCTGAGGTCTTCGATTTCCTTTTTCTTTTTTCCTAACAGTTCTAAATCCGGTACTTCTTCTTGTTCAATAGAGTCAATTTCTTTTATTAAATTCAGTTCTTTACTGTTCACTGACTGCTTTTTGAGCGATGAAAATTTAATAGTTTCACCTCTTATTTTTAGCAATAATACCTCAAAAAATTGGCTGTCTGATATAGTAAGTTGCAACTCAGTGTCTTTAACCTTTGTAATATTATTAGGGTTATATATTGGGACAGCATATCTCATTTTTTCTTCGTCGATAACATTGTTTATTTTTATTAAATAATCTTTGTCCTTCAATAGTGAGTTGTTAAATTTCCAAACTCCTTTTCCCTGTCGGAAGCTGCAAATCGTAATATTTAGTTCAAGTATCGAGTGATCTGACCTATAGGATGCTCTTATTGGGCAATCGCTTACTAGATCAGAAAACGGTCGAGAAATTATAAAGTAATCTAGCCTTGCCTGTTTGAGTGGATTTTTTCGCCTCCACGTATATCGTTTCTCATTTGGATGGTTTAATCGGAATATATCGCATAAATTATATTTATTAATAACAGACAACATTTCGTTTCTTGCACAGGGGTTATTGAGTTGTTTATAATTATAACTATCTAATTTGGGGTCTAAAGTAATATTAAAGTCCCCAGCTAGCATAACATAATCCATATTACTTGACTCGATTATGTTTCCAATCTTTTTAAAGAAGTCGGGAGTATCTTTGTTCGGAGCGTAAATATTAATTAGCTTCACTTTTAGCTTTTTATTTATTAAAATATTTAACCAAATGATTTTCCCTTCATTGTCTATGAAGTGTTCAACTACCTCATATTAAAAATTAGACTTAATAAGTATTGCTACTCCATTTGAGTTTGTCTTTGTCCCACCTAAAAAGCAATCGCCTTTCCAAAGGTTTTTTATTGTGCTTAGATCGTTTTTAGTCCAATGGGTTTCTTGTAAACATAGGATATTGCCGCCTAACGAATCAAGATAGTTTATCACATCGGCTCGTTTTTTTAGGTCTCTTAATCCTTGACAGTTTGCAGACAACACTTTTATATGACTACCTATTTTCCCATCCATTTTTGATACATTTCTCTCTCCATCCACACCGTGTCCTTGTTTCACTACTAATTCTTAGAGTAATTTCCCATCTCATTAAATAACTCTTTTGACAAATTACATGATGTGACTTGCTAGGATTTTTTGTTAAAATCAACAAATGATACTTGAAAACTCCTGATATTATACAAAACAGAAAAAACATAATTGAACATGGATAAAAAAAAAGCCGAATGTAACCATGATTTAAAGCATAAGTATTGTACATTACTGCTTTAAACATGCAAGGCTTCTCTTAACAATACGAGATATAAGAATAACGTTTTTGAAGGTTATTCCCTTCTACAAGCACTGGCAATATTTCATGCTTACTTACAACAATTAACAACGCTTATTTGCCAACGTATACAAATTACTAAGCCATCATGTTACACCATGGCCATTTTGTCAATTGAGTTATATACTGCACTTTGAATTAAGGTCTCATTACTCTCACCAAAGATGCTTTCTCCTACTTCTCCAAAATTAGAATACATCAGTTATCACAAGTTTGTGGTCATTTCCAGATTATGTAGATATTTTTTAATTACATCAAAAGGTTACACCGCTTATGTAGCGTCTTCTTATAAAACCTGTTACTGCTTTAATATCTCCATAAACCTGGTTAAGTTATATCGATATTTTAACTTTCACATGGCATAATCAGTTGATATAAACCTGCTATGTAAACTATCTTCTACAAAGCAGCAGCTTCAATTCAAGGTATTATTTCGACAAACCTTGTAAAATTATATCAATACTTCAACTTTCATTTCACCACATGACATAATAAGTAAATGTAGACCTGTTATGTAAACACGCCTTCAAAGGCAACAGTGTTAATGCAAGGTAATATCTCCATTAACCTGGTAAAATTAGAAAATATTTAGTACAGAACCTTGACCAACTGTACGTACTGGTTTCCTCTGCCCACAAAATTATCCATCGTGATATGACCTGTACAGTAGTGAAAGCAATGAAAAACCCCAAATAAATAAATTACTAGATCTGCTGGTGTGTTTTTCTTTTGGATGTGATATCTTTGCTTAAGTTTTGTGTACATGTCAAGTCTGCAGTCTACCTGGTGGTGTGTGTTGCTTTGGATTGTGAGATGTTGTGTTTTCTGTACATTTCAGGTTTGCAGTCCAAACAGTTTGTTTGTGTTGCTTTGGGTTGCGACATGTTTGTATTTTTTTCAGGTTTGCAGATAAACTGGTTCGGTGTGTTGCTTTGAGTTATGACGTGTTTGTGTTTTCTGTACATTTCAGGTATGTAGTGAATCTGTTTATGTGTTTTGCTTTGGGCTCTGATATGTGTTTCCTGTACATTTCAGGTTTGCAGTTGACCTGGTTGTATGTGTTGCTTTGGGTTGCGACATGTTTGACTGTGTTTTTCCCACCAGAACTGCTGTAAGTTGTCCAGAGTTTAAAATGCAATTTGAACACTGATATAAGTTTGACTTGACACACCACTATTTCTGTGTTGTAATATAGTTCCATTTTGTACCATAATACCTCATTTTATAACTACCAATGTATTGTTTACCAAAAAGGTTAATTGACAGAATTATTTAACTGAGACTTCTTTGGCTATTGTGAAAACCAGTGGTGCAAATACAGAGTAGAAATTCATTGTGGCAAAATTGCTTTATTTTACTTTGAATAGCAATTATCTAATCAAATCGGAGAAATACTTTTATAGTGCTTAATCTTTATCATGTGACAGACTCTAAGACACAAATATACATAAACACATTGCGTGTGTTCCCTTGACATACCAAGGTCATACCAGAGAAGACCCATGGAAGCGGGGTAATTCAACGCAAATCTTATGCAGTGTGTTTATTTTCAGGCCGAAAACTTAATCTGTTGCAGAATTTCAATAAATTTTACTTCTTGTGGCTTCCATTTTGAGAAATGGGTCAAAGACAAATTTCATAAATAAAGCTTCAGAACTGTATTTAATATATTAAATATTTTAATTTATTCAATCCAGTAGAAAACGTCTATTATTCAATTTATGACAGTGTTTCTACTCCCCACTAATTTGTATTTCTCCTTTGTTTTATACAGAAGCACCTCTTTTATTTTATGAACTTTTACAAACTCTTGGTATCCCAATATGGTCAGATAATAGAGGTTCTGCTGTATATAGAGTAAGAAATCTAAAATTTGCCACTTACCTGAAATTCGCCACATGTGAAAGTACTAATAAAATAAATGAATTGTGGTGAGATTTGTTGAATGTATAGTAAATTATGGCTTTTTGAACTGAAAAATACCAATTTTTAGACAAAAACATCATTTTCTTCATACAGTTAACTAAGGTTTTAGAGGTGGCGAATTTTAGATTCCTAGCAAATTTTAGAGTTCTTACGCTACCTATTTATACTAGTAGTTGTCACAGTGACCATTCAGTCTTACTGTACATTCTATGCTGTCTGTCTGCCAGCGTTTCGGCACTGCGCTAGTTCCATGGGGTCAGCTCAAACTGAAGGAGAAGCGGTACAGGGAAGACTTCCGTCCTATAGATGAAAACTGCAAGTGTAAGACATGCCAGCACTATACACGTGCATACCTTCACACCGTTGTCACCACGGAGAGCGTAGCATGTTCTCTTCTCACTGTACACAATGTTGCATATCAGGTAAATACTAGAAATAGTATGCACTGTTAACAGTAGCTTGAAAAAAAACAGAATGAGATGTTCTTTATTTATTTATGTAGTGTTCACATCATGCCTAGAACCTTATCGGTTATGTTGTGATGGGTAGTTGGAAGAGCAGAGAAAACCAGTAATTACACTTGGTCAAGGTTCTGTACTGTAACCTGCTGACCAGCCTCAAGAAAGTTCCAGCTGTCCCACTTGAGGTCAGGCCAGCATGCAAACTCTCATCTGAGTGTCTTACCACTACACCACTGTGGTCCCTAACAGAATGGCATAAAAAACATATTATCATGTTTAATGTCCGTCCTATCACAATCTCTTCTTAGTCTACAATGAAGCATATCAGGTGAACATTACAGTTGTGACCCATAGAAAAAAACATGCCCACATATTTGTTTGGCAAGAACCTTAATCAGGATAACCATGTTTTAGTAAACACCTACTGGAAGTTGTAGTGAAGTGAAATATGGCAGTTGATGTTAACATATTTATAAAAAATAAAGTATTTAATATCACTGAAAATAAGGAAAATTGAATGAAAAAAACTAATATTATGTTGACATGTAATACCATATACTGTGGTATACCCAAGTATTTTTTAACTTTATTTATGGATTTAAACTATATTTTAGTGGTCCCTCGGTGACCTAGTGGTTATCCAATATGACAGTCAATCACAGGCTGTGACAGCTGTGTGGGTTTGACTCCTACAAGTGGCAAACATTGTGGACCTGTCCCAGTATAACAATAGCTGTTGAATGGGCTGTAAATGAACAACAACAACAACTCTGATTTTAAACTAAATTTTAATAGGTTTTTGAGTGTCAGGTTTGCTACTTTATACCCAGTTTATCAGACTGTTTTTCATTAACTATCACTGTCATCAAATCCAGATCAAGATCAGATTTCATTTGAGAAAAAGGGTTTCAATTGAGTCAATGGATCAAAAATCTAATCACAAAGCAGAGAAAGCTGTAACTTTAAAAGATAAAATATTGTATTTTTGTTGTATCTGTTAATACTATGAATAAAGCTCTTCATTACTTAAAATCCACTTGAGCCATCAGGTGGGTAAAATATCCTGTCCAACAGTAAAGTGACTAATAAAAAATTCAAGTTCTTCTGAGATATCTTATGCCATTCATTCATTCATTTGTCCATTTTGATTTGAAACTTAATTCATCAAACTGCATGGATCAATCTTTATCTTAAATTTTATGCAAAAATCCGATCAAATTTTTAAAAATACCATGCCTGTTGTAGATGGAGCTGATGTTGCTTACATCTGCTTCATTGTCAGATCAAAATCTTGCACTTGTCAAGTAATAAAGCATTATTGTGTATTGTCCAAACATTCAGTTTAATCAACTCATTCTTGCTGTCCCTAACTTGGAATTTTCCTACTCTTTTATATTGAATCATTTCATTCAATATTTTATGAACCTTCTGTTATTCAAACAAAACAATCCTTTTCAGCATCAAAATAATACTTGTATAGATGGCGTTGCGTTTAGCCAAAAAATTATATGTAGCACTGAAAGTAGACAGGATATGATGAGTATGGCAGTAAAACATTGGAATAGGTTATAAAATTAACATCCCAGTGTGAAAGTCATGTCACACCTTGAGTGTCCATTACCCCTATCTTAAGTACCTGGGGCAGTATTCACTAACATTCCTATCTTAGTCTTAGTCCTAACTTTAGGATTTTTGTCATAAAAATATGTTAGGAAATTGTCCTAAGTGAAATTGGTATTCACAAAGCATCATAGTGTTATCTTAGTCCTAACTATGGTCATAAGTCTTGTTCAGAACTCGTCTCAACTGTACTTAATTCATCCATTGTGCCACAAAATGCAGACAAGAATGGTTACATCACGTGATGAAATCTCAGTGATTATAATGTGGTTGTATAATCTCTCATGAGATTTGCAACAGTGGACTAAATAGCTAGGATTAGGAAAATTGTCCTAGCTAGGACATGCTTTGTGAATACCAAGTTGGGACCTATCTTAACTAAGACAAATGTCATAAATTTTATGACTTAGATTAGGAATGTTAGTGAATACCGCCCCAGATGCATCCTGTTTCTCGAATAACTGAGCCCAAAAGGTCATAATGCCCCAGTCACACTACAGGCAGTACGTCCTGCGGTTAAAGGTTTTACTCGGTGGCGGAACTGCCTCCATATCTTCTGAGATTTGGTGTTTCCATCACACTACAGGGATATAACCTGCAATTATAGGTGATGAGTGCAACCCCGCTGTCCTTCAGCTACTGTCCAAGGTTTTTTGTTATGGTTATACCACCTGGGGCCGGTTTCACGAAGCCTCCTTAAGATAAAGGATTTCCTTGAATTTCTTTAAAAAATCTGTTTCACAAAGCCTCCTTCCTTAAAATAGACCTTGAAAACTACCTTAAATTTCAAGGAAGCTAAGGACTTACCTTAAATTTAAGGAAGTTTCCTACAAGCAATGTTAAATAACTTTAATGAACATTTGTTCCCTCCTTAAGTTTCAGGGAAGACCTTTGGTAAGGAGAGTTAAAGGAGGGTTGATGAAACTGAATTTTAGGTGGCCTTCCCAAAGAAATAAAAATGACCTTCCTTTACTAAAGGAGGTCCTTTCCAAAGGAGGCTTTGTGAAACCGGCCCCAGTAGTGTGACTGGGGTTTTAGGGAATTTTACTGGTCAGAGTGGTACTCAAAGGAGGTTCAAGTGAATATGTCATTCCTGTACTGCTTTTCTGTTGCAGATGGAGCTGATGCGGTCTATGAGAAGAAGTATCGAAGAAGACAAGTTCCCACAATTTGTACAGACTTTCTTTGACAGAATGTTCCCGAACAAAAAGTATCCACAATGGGCTGTGGAGGCATTAAGTTCTGTCAATATTCACATCAGCTAGCATTAGGTTTAATTAGTAAATAAGTAAAACAAGCTGTTTAAATTGATGGGAACGTCTACCGAGATTTTGAGGTTCCAAAAAGGGGAAAATCAAAAGTCAGAGAGAAATGATATTCACAAAAGGCATCTGAGCAGGGGAAAGATTAAAAATGGGGGTATTGGCCTGTCTAAATATTTAAATCTTTAAATGAATTCAGAATCCAGATATTTTGTCCTGTACAACTATCTAGGAAAACTGATTGCATTCTACCCGAACTGGGAGGGCAAAGGAGTGTCTGCCAATTTTAATGTTAAAGCAGGTTTAAGATTTGCCCTATGCTGGACTTAATGAAAGAGGACAAAAAATATGGACATCGGTTCAGTTTTCTGAAAGGGCAAACGTACGAAAGAAAATAAACAAACAAATAAAAAAACATGGGCTTTTGTGTGTCAAGTTTCAGATTAATAAAGCTAGTAAGGCCAATCTAAGGGGTCACTCTCCATCTTACATCTTGTATTATACACATCTTGTATCTGGTTTTCAAAAAAGAGACTGAAGTATCTAGGATGGCCAGTATGAAAGCATTTAGAAACCAGTTTTTCTGTTCTAAATGAAGACCACAGTTCCATCAGTCAAAACCAGTGTAAACTCGTAAGTCTAGAAGTTATGTGGGTGTGTTATATTTTAAACACATTTTAACTTTCAGAGGTTAAAAACTGTAGTTAGTATAATGTATATTTTTCACTTAACATTTGGTACATTTAGAGGCATTCCTTTTGGAAATGCTATCCTTTTTACGATGAAAGTTGTAAAGACTGATGAATTTTAGAGGGTCATTTGGCTTAACTGGCACAGTTGACCAGAATTGTCCTGACAATATTTCAGGAAAAGTTGTATTGAGGAAGATTATACTTAGTTACTGTTTTACTGTGTGGGTGATAGTTCATTTTATGTCATCATCTGACATCAGTCTTTTACCTTGATAGGGTGACCTTTACCTAAAATAATAATTTTATCAAGCTTTTTCAGGTAACATAGTGGGACATGTAAGCCGAGAGTTTGTTTGTTTTTTTTTGTTCAGAGGAATATTATTAAATCGAACCTCAAAGGCCTAGGAAAAGGATTTTACTTTATATATACAGAACACGTAATACAGGGAGGTGGACCTTGATGGTACAGTGGTAACACACTCACTCCCACCTCTGAGGTCTGCGGTTCAAAGTTCAAACCCCAGACCCTATGTGGGAAAATTGGTAGTTGCTTACCGATGGTCAGCAGTGTACAGAACCGTGATGAATTATATGTACTGGTTTCCTCTGTTCTCCCCCCCCCCCCCCCCCCCCCCCCAAAAAAAAATAAAAGTGTCATGATATCACTTATAAGATGTTGAAAGCGATGTTTAAACCCAAATAAATAAATAAATTGATACCATCACTTTTAACTGGAAATTCAAAACCAGTAGGTTGAACCAGGTCAAATTTGGTGAACATATAATTTCAAAGGGTATATTTGTTTAACATCTCGAGCATGTTTCATTTATAGGAGAAAAATATAGGGCTGTGAAATCCAATAAGTATTTATTTAGAAAGTTACTGTAGAATACACCATTTTCTGCACTCCCTCCAAAGTTCAAATTTGAACTGGTTACTATGTCAACGAAAGAGGATTCAGGCGGATGCAAAAATCCTACCTCAGGGGAGTGAAAGTAGCTTTATCCTAGCCTCTGATGAGATGAGGATACATTTATCTAATTGAAAAATTGGTATTCAATAAATGCATATATGTAGAAGGCAGTTTAGACAATGGTGTGATGTATATTATCTAGTTCAATTGCAATTTGATTATGTTTCATTTATAGCATCTATTAACTTGTAATTGGCAATGATAAAAGACAGATTTGGATATTCTGCTGCCACTGTTGATTTACTCTTGCCAAGTAACTGAAAATGTCATTCATCATTCATTGGTCACTGCTTATCAGAGTGTGAATTTTACCAGTAAACTTTCCCAGTCCAACAGGCCAGCTACTCAAAAATGTTGCAGGTCTGTGGCAAAAGCTGCCAGTCCGTCTTGTGTGTAGGTAAAATCTACATCAAGTCTCAAAATTAACCAAGTGGCAAGTGATAAAGAATAAATGGTTTAATGTTATTTTCAATGAAAAAAGTCTGTTGTGGTGACCCTTTTCCCGAAATAATTTTTGATAAATGTGTTTTTCTATGAAAAAAGTCTGTGGTGGTGACTCTAGTCCCAAAATAATTTGTGTGGTTAAAAAAAAGATAGAGTAAGAAATCTAAAATTCGCCACATATCTGAAATTCGCCACATGTGAAAATACTAATAAAATAAATGAATTGTGGTGAGATATGTTCACTCTATGGTAAATTAAGACTTTTTGAACTGAAAAATACCAATTTTTAGACAAAAACATTTTCTTCATAAAATTAACTAAGGTTTTAGAGGTGGCGAATTTTAGATTCCTGGCGAATTTTAGATTTGTTACTCTATATGAACAGTTTTGAACATCTGGATCAGTAACTCTAGAAAGATACAAAAGTCCATTACAAAAGTTACCAGTGTTGGACAGGAGTGGGGAGGGTACAGTTAATTTCATACACTGCTACTTAATCAATTAATATGTGGTTAATTTCAAAGGAATTAAACTATTACTACTTCATCTTTCATAAAACCATGGCCCTTTCACAAACTAAGCTAATAACTGGACAGGTCCTGAGTGTATCCAGTGTTGCAGTGAGATGGATTCAATCCCACAATCACAGATGTGAGAGACGTATTATTAAATCCCAATCTTGACCACTTTTACCACACCGAGACCTCTTAGGCTCAGTCTTAAGCTCCGAGTTGTCTTAAGCTCTAATTGGTGAAGTTAAGAAATACTATAAAAACATAAGAAAACACGTCACATGGATGAGAAGACTCAAATTATCTCTCTGCACAAATTGGGTGGTATTGTGTCTCACCTATAACATGGCATATAGTTAGAGCCTTTCAAACTATGGCTCCTTCTTCAAGATCAGCTTTCAGAAATAGATGGCTAATGCAGGACTTGCACCTGCCGGGTCTGGAATTACAAGGATGTGATATACGAAGTGATATATGTTTTTCAAATTGCATAGCGGGTTTCTTTGATTAGATTGTAAATAAAGTATGTTTTGCAGCAAATCAAGGGGCCAACTTTCATTGTTCCAGTTTTCTAGTTATAGAACCTCACCAGTCACCTTGCTGACTGTTTCCTTTGTGTCTCAGCAGACACTTTTTAAGCGCATAGCGAGGTTCGCACTTCTACAGATCACCTTTTTTTTCTGGACTTTGATGAAATTTACCTATGCATTCTGAATTTCCCTCTCTTGCTCTCCAATAGCTAAAAGGACAAATGTCCTTTTGGCTTTTGCCCATACATATGTCCTTTTGTCCGGACTTTGACAACATTGACAACACTCCAGTAGCTAAAAGTACGCGTCCTTTTGTCTCCAGACTTTGATGACATTGACAACACCTGTGCATTCTGAATTTCTCTCTCTTGCTCACCAATAGTTAAAAGGAGACATGTCCTTTTGCCTTTTTCCCATACATATGTCCTTCTTGCATCGGACTTTCATGAATTGTGGCATAGAATGATGACTATTTGTGTGCTCACTGAAGTGGCAATGGGCTATGTTAGTACTTCGATGGGTGACTGTCTCAGTTGGAGAGCAGCTGTGGGATGTATTCAAGTTGGAATTTCTTTCTGTCACAAGACTTTCGTAAATTCTAGTGCACTACTCGTGTCTCTGATGGCTTTGCGCTTGCGCTAGGGGACCAAAACAGCTTTTGGCCTTGTTCTTTATTAAATCTCAACTAAAGTACACCAGCAAATGAGAAGCGAGGTTTCATTGACCCATTGGCAGATATGTAACCTAAAAAAATCATGTGCATTGACTGCTTACTGCATTGATACATGGCAGTTTATTATTATCTCTGCAAAGGAGGTATTATTTTTATGACCGTTTGTCTGTTGGCAGTATTACACAAAGATGGGTTTTGGTCCAACTTAGATCCCATTAAAGTTTGAGAGTGTTTTGGAGCACTGTCTTGATTTTTGGAATTTCCCATTTACTTATTATTATATGCCTTGGCAGAGGTCTGTGCTCTCTAAGTGCTTTTGTTTATGTTTTTTTACTTCAAGAATCAGAATCCAGTCAAAAGTAAAAGAATATTATTTTTTTGGTCTGTAAAACTTTAAAAAACATTTTGAGGTATATTTTCAAGTAATTTCAGATGTTTTTGCGTGTAGAATTTACAATTATAGTTTGTGGTAAAAATTGGAAGCAAAATGTTGTTTGTGTACCAAAAAATTAATGTTCAGATCTTGCATTGGCCAAAATGTAAGTTGATGGATCAATAATTTTTATGTCGTCACTCTGCGGCGTGGGCGTACGCGTGAACATCTTCTCCTCCAAAACTACAAGGCCTAGAGACATGCTGTTTTTTATGTCAGCTGACTTGTTAGTCAGCTGACATTATGTCATCACTCTGCGGCGTGGGCGTCCGCGTGAACAACTTCTTCTCCAAAACTACAAGGCCTAGAGACATGCTGTTTTTATGTCAGCTGACTTGTCAGTCAGCTGGCATTATGTCGTCACTCTGCGGCGTGGGCGTACGCGTACGCGTCCGCGTGAACAACTTCTCCTCCAAAACTACAAGGCCTAGAGACGTGCTGTTTTTTTTAAAAGATACCTTATCTATCGAGGATGAAAAATTGTTCAAGGCATGCAAATCTGTCTGTTCGTCTGTTTGCTAGAGACATTACAAGGGGGGTACCCCCACCAAAAGTGTGAAAATTTCAACTTTTTATCACAATTTTCTCAGTGACTATTGCAGGGATTTCTCTCATATCTTGCATATATGTACTAGGCCAGAGGTAGATTCTCTTGTGTGAGTATGAGACCTGGATCTCTCTTACTTTTTTTTAAATAAATTTTTTTAATAATTTTTAATGCATTAACATTCATGAAATCATGCACAAAATCATTTATAACTTGAAAACTGTTGCATCTAGAGCATTTTGTTAAAATATGTTATTCAGCTACTTTTGTCATAGCTACAATATGGTGAGTAAGTTGGGTGCCTGTCTCAATAGCTAAGTGAGTAATAGCTACTTTTGGGCTTTTCAGTAACTTCCATCATGAGTAGAATCACTTGTAACTTAAAAACTATTGCATTTAGAGAATTTCGTATAAATATGTTATTCAGCTACTTTTGGGTCAGCTATAACATAGTAAAATTTTAGACCTGTAGCTCATGGCATAGCTGAGTAATAGCTGCTTTTACGTTATCACTGTTGAGTAAATTGCTTATAACTTCAAAACTATTGCATTTAGAGAATTTCGTATAAATATGTTATTCAGCTACTTTTGGGTCAGCTATAACATAGTAAAATTTCAGACCTGTAGCTCATGGCATAGCTGAGTAATAGCTACTTTTAGGTTATCACTGTTGAGTAAATTGCTTATAACTTGGAAACTATTGCATTTAGAGTATTTTGTTTCAATATGTTATTCACCTATTTTGGGATCAGCTATAACATAGTGAAGTTTCAGATCTGTGGCTCATTGCATAGCTGAGTAATAGCTACTTTGAAGTTCTCACTATTGAGTAAATCGGTTGTAATTGGAAAACTATTGCATTTAGAGAATTTCGTATAAATATGTTATTCAGCTACTTTTGGGTCAGCTATAACATAGTAAAATTTCAGACCTGTAGCTCATGGCATAGCTGAGTAATAGCTACTTTTAGGTCATCACTATTGAGTAAATCAGTTGTAACTTGAAAACTATTGCATTTACAGTATTTTGCTTAAATATGTTGTTCACCTACTTTTAGGTCAGCTATAACATAGTAAAATTTCAGACCTGTAGCTCATGGCATAGCTGAGTAATAGCTACTTTTAGGTCATCACTATTGAGTAAATCAGTTGTAACTTGAAAACTATTGCATTTACAGTATTTTGCTTTAATATGTTGTTCACCTACTTTTGGGTCAGCTATAACATAGTGAAATTTCAGACCTGTAGCTCATTGCATAGCTGAGTAATAACTACTTTGAGGTTCTCACTATTGAGTAAATCATTTGTAATTGGAAAATTATTGCATTTAGAGAATTTAGTATAAATATGTTATTCAGCTACTTTTGGGTCAACTATAACATAGTAAAATTTCAGACCTGTAGCTCATGGCATAGCTGAGTAATAGCTACTTTTAGGTCATCACTATTGAGTAAATCAGTTGTAACTTGAAAACTATTGCATTTACAGTATTTTGCTTAAATATGTTATTCACCTACTTTTGGGTCAGCTATAACATAGTAAAATTTCAGACCTGTAGCTCATAGCATAGCTGAGTAATAGCTACTTTTAGGTCATCACTATTGAGTAAATCAGTTGTAACTTGAAAACTATTGCATTTACAGTATTTTGCTTAAATATGTTGTTCACCTACTTTTGGGTCAGCTATAACATAGTAAAATTTCAGACCTGTAGCTCATGGCATAGCTGAGTAATAGCTACTTTTAGGTTATCACTGTTGAGTAAATCAGTTGTAATTGGAAAACTATTGCATTTAGAGAATTTAGTATAAATATGTTATTCAGCTACTTTTGGGTCAACTATAACATAGTAAAATTTCAGACCTGTAGCTCATGCCATAGCTGAGTAATAGCTACTTTTAGGTCATCACTATTGAGTAAATCACTTGTAACTTGAAAACTATTGCATTTACAGTATTTTGCTTAAATATGTTGTTCACCTACTTTTAGGTCAGCTATAACAGTAAAATTTCAGACCTGTAGCTCATGGCATAGCTGAGTAATAGCTACTTTTAGGTCATCACTATTGAGTAAATCAGTTGTAACTTGAAAACTATTGCATTTACAGTATTTTGCTTTAATATGTTGTTCACCTACTTTTGGGTCAGCTATAACATAGTGAAATTTCAGACCTGTAGCTCATTGCATAGCTGAGTAATAACTACTTTGAGGTTCTCACTATTGAGTAAATCATTTGTAATTGGAAAATTATTGCATTTAGAGAATTTAGTATAAATATGTTATTCAGCTACTTTTGGGTCAACTATAACATAGTAAAATTTCAGACCTGTAGCTCATGGCATAGCTGAGTAATAGCTACTTTTAGGTCATCACTATTGAGTAAATCAGTTGTAACTTGAAAACTATTGCATTTACAGTATTTTGCTTAAATATGTTATTCACCTACTTTTGGGTCAGCTATAACATAGTAAAATTTCAGACCTGTAGCTCATAGCATAGCTGAGTAATAGCTACTTTTAGGTCATCACTATTGAGTAAATCAGTTGTAACTTGAAAACTATTGCATTTACAGTATTTTGCTTAAATATGTTGTTCACCTACTTTTGGGTCAGCTATAACATAGTAAAATTTCAGACCTGTAGCTCATGGCATAGCTGAGTAATAGCTACTTTTAGGTTATCACTGTTGAGTAAATCAGTTGTAATTGGAAAACTATTGCATTTAGAGAATTTAGTATAAATATGTTATTCAGCTACTTTTGGGTCAACTATAACATAGTAAAATTTCAGACCTGTAGCTCATGCCATAGCTGAGTAATAGCTACTTTTAGGTCATCACTATTGAGTAAATCAGTTGTAACTTGAAAACTATTGCATTTACAGTATTTTGCTTAAATATGTTGTTCACCTACTTTTGGGTCAGCTATAACATAGTAAAATTTCAGACCTGTAGCTCATGGCATAGCTGAGTAATAGCTACTTTTAGGTCATCACTATTGAGTAAATCAGTTGTAATTTGAAAACTATTGCATTTACAGTATTTTGCTTAAATATGTTGTTCACCTACTTTTGGGTCAGCTATAACATAGTAAAATTTCAGACCTGTAGCTCATGGCATAGCTGAGTAATAGCTACTTTTAGGTCATCACTATTGAGTAAATCAGTTGTAACTTGAAAACTATTGCATTTACAGTATTTTGCTTAAATATGTTGTTCACCTACTTTTGGGTCAGCTATAACATAGTAAAATTTCAGACCTGTAGCTCATGGCATAGCTGAGTAATAGCTACTTTTAGGTTATCACTGTTGAGTAAATCGCTTATAACTTGGAAATTATTGCATTTAGAGTATTTTGTTTCAATATGTTATTCACCTATTTTGGGGTCAGCTATAACATAGTGAAGTTCCAGACCCGTGACTCATTGCATAGCTGAGTAATAGCTACTTTTAGGTTATCACTGTTGAGTAAATCGCTTATAACTTGGAAACTATTGCATTTAGAGTATTTTGTTTCAATATGTTATTCACCTATTTTGGGATCAGCTATAACATAGTGAAGTTTCAGATCTGTGGCTCATTGCATAGCTGAGTAATAGCTACTTTGAAGTTCTCACTATTGAGTAAATCAGTTGTAATTGGAAAACTATTGCATTTAGAGAATTTAATATAAATATGTTATTCAGCTACTTTTGGGTCAACTATAACATAGTAAAATTTCAGACCTGTAGCTCATGGCATAGCTGAGTAATAGCTACTTTTAGGTCATCACTATTGAGTAAATCAGTTGTAACTTGAAAACTATTGCATTTACAGTATTTTGCTTAAATATGTTGTTCACCTACTTTTGGGTCAGCTATAACATAGTAAAATTTCAGACCTGTAGCTCATGGCATAGCTGAGTAATAGCTACTTTTAGGTCATCACTATTGAGTAAATCAGTTGTAATTTGAAAACTATTGCATTTACAGTATTTTGCTTAAATATGTTGTTCACCTACTTTTGGGTCAGCTATAACATAGTAAAATTTCAGACCTGTAGCTCATGGCATAGCTGAGTAATAGCTACTTTTAGGTCATCACTATTGAGTAAATCAGTTGTAACTTGAAAACTATTGCATTTACAGTATTTTGCTTAAATATGTTGTTCACCTACTTTTGGGTCAGCTATAACATAGTAAAATTTCAGACCTGTAGCTCATGGCATAGCTGAGTAATAGCTACTTTTAGGTTATCACTGTTGAGTAAATCGCTTATAACTTGGAAATTATTGCATTTAGAGTATTTTGTTTCAATATGTTATTCACCTATTTTGGGGTCAGCTATAACATAGTGAAGTTCCAGACCCGTGACTCATTGCATAGCTGAGTAATAGCTTCTTTCAGGTTCTCACTGTTGAGTAAATCATTGTATCCAACCTGTAGGAAATCATGGGCTGGGAATCTGTTAATATGGTCCGATTTGACCTTGGAACCCTCATTCAAGGTCAAATGAGGATAGCCAAACATAAAAGTGCTTATAACTCTCTTATTATTGGTCCCAGAGGTTGGAATGAAAACCAACCTATAGAAAATCATGAGCTGGGAATTTTTTGGTGTGGTCGGATTTCACCTTGGACCCCTCCTTCAAGGTCAAATGAGGATAGCCAAACTTAAAAGTGCTTATAACTCACTTATTATTGGTCCTAGAGGTTTCGAATGGAAAACCAACCTATAGAAAATCATGGGCTGGGAATCTTTTGGTGTGGTCGGATTTGACCTGGGACCCCTCCTTCAAGGGCAGTTGAGGATAGCCAAACTTACAATTGCTTAGAACTCGCTTATTATTGGTCCTACAAGTTTGGGATGGTAAACAAGCTACAGGAAATCATGGGCTGGGAATTTTTTTGTGTGGTCGGATTTGACCTTGGACCCCCTCCTTCCAGGTCAAACGAAGATAGCCAAACTTAAAGTGCTTATAACTCGCGTATTATTGGTCTTGGAGGTTTGGGATGGTAAACCAACATATAGGAAATCATGGGCTGGGATTCTTTTGGTGTGGTCAGATTTGACCTGGGACCCCTCCTTCAAGGGCAGTTGAGGATAGCCAAACTTACAATTGCTTAGAACTCGCTTATTATTGGTCCTACAAGTTTGGGATGGTAAACAAGCTACAGGAAATCATGGGCTGGGAATTTTTTTGTGTGGTCGGATTTGACCTTGGACCCCCTCCTTCAAGGTCAAACAAGGATAGCCAAACTTAAAAAGTGCCTATAACTCACTTATTATTGGTCCGAGAGGTTTGGGATGGTAAACCATCCTAAATTCTTTGGCTGGGAATCTTTTGGTATGGTCAGATTTGACCTTTGGACCCCTTCTTCATGGTGGAACGAGGATATTGCATTTATAGTATTTCTTTAAATATTTTTAACCTACTTTTTACCCTTAAACAATTACCTTGTTACTTTATTTCATAATACCATTTGCAGGGCACAACTTTTTTGTCGTTTTCTTCTGTCAGCTTCGGAATATTTTTCGAACATGTGTTCAGTTACCATTTACTGTATTTCTGTACAGCCCTTTCCCTGATAATTATGCTTTCCTCTCATTATCACCATCACAAATCAAAAACATTCAGTCAGCTGACACAGTGCCCGTTCACGGGCACTCTCCTCTTGTTTTTAAAAGATAGCTTATCTATCGAGGATGAAAAATTGATCAAGGCATGCAAATCTGTCTGTTCGTCTGTTTGCTAGAGACATTACAAGGGGGGTACCCCCAGCAAAAGTGTGAAAATTTCAACTTTTTATCACAATTTTCTCAGTGACTATTGCAGGGATTTCTCTCATATCTTGCATATATGTACTAGGCCAGAGGTAGATTATCTTGTGTGAGTATGAGACCTGGATCTGTCTTACTTTTTTTTTAATAAATTTTTTTAATAATTTTTAATGCATTAAAATTCATGAAATCATGCACTAAATCACTTATAACTTCAAAAGTGTTGCATTTACAGCATTTTGTGAAAATATGTTGTTCAGCTACTTTTTTCATAGCTACAATATGGTGAGTAAGTTGGGTGTCTGTCTCAATAGCAAAGTGAGTAATAGCTACTTTTGGGCTTTTCAGTAACTTCCATTATGAGTAAAATCACTTGTAACTTAAAAACTATTGCATTTAGAGAATTTCATATAAATATGTTATTCAGCTACTTTTGGGCCAGCTATAACATAGTGAAATTTCAGACCTGTAGCTCATGGCATAGCTGAGTAATAGCTACTTTTAGGTTATCACTGTTGAGTAAATCGCTTATAACTTGAAAACTATTGCATTTAAAGAATTTCGTATAAATATGTTATTCAGCTACTTTTGGGTCAGCTATAACATAGTAAAATTTCAGACCTGTAGCTCATGGCATAGCTGAGTAATAGCTACTTTTAGGTTATCACTGTTGAGTAAATCACTTATAACTTGAAAAGTGTTGCATTTAGAGCATTTTGTTAAAATATGTTATTCAGCTACTTTTTTCATAGCTACAGTATGGTGAGTAAGTTGGGTGTCTGTCTCAATAGCTAAGTGAGTAATAGCTACTTTTGGGCTTTTCAGTAACTTCCATCATGAGTAAAATCACTTGTAACTTAAAAACTATTGCATTTAGAGAATTTCGTATAAATATGTTATTCAGCTACTTTTGGGCCAGCTATAACATAGTAAAATTTCAGACCTGTAGCTCATGGCATAGCTGGGTAATAGCTACTTTTAGGTTATCACTGTTGAGTAAATCACTTATAACTTGAAAACTATTGCATTTAGAGTATTTTCTTTCAATATGTTATTCACCTATTTTGGGGTCAGCTATAACATAGTGAAGTTTCAGACCTGTGGCTCATTTCATAGCTGAGTAATAGATACTTTGAAGTTCTCACTGTTGAGTAAATCAGCTATAACTTGAAAAATATTGCATTTGGAGTATTTTGTTAAAATATATTGTTCACCTACTTTTGGGTCAGCTATAACATAGTAAAATTTCAGACATGTAGTTCATTGCATAGCTGAGTAATAGTTCCTTTGAGGTTCTCACTATTGAGTAAATCAGTTGTAACTTGAAAACTATTGCATTTAGAGTATTTTGTTTAAATATGTTATTCATGTAATTTTTGGTCAGCTATAACATAGTGAAATTGCAGACCTGTATGTCATGGCATAGCTGAGCAATAGCTACTTTCAGGTTCTCACTGTTGAGTAAATCATTGTATCCACTGGATAGCCGCAGTGTGTAGAGATTTCACCATTACCGCTCTAACGAAAAAAATATTATAGCTAGCCTTCTCAAGTTTGCAGGATATATTAATAACCATAAAATGTTGCCTGGGAATATTTTTGGCCTCATTTTGAAAAGCAAGATGGCCACCAGGGATGTTTATTCGACTTTAAACAAGGACTTTTGTTCGCCCTCTAGGGCAAAGGGTATTATAGGTAGAGATCTCAAATTCACAGGATATGTTCCTCATTATAAAATCTTGACTGGGAATATTTTTGGCCTCATTTTGAAAAACAAGATGGCCGCCACAGGTGTTTCTTTGTCAGTCATGAAAAGTGCTTATATCTCCCTTATTATTGGTCCTAGAGGTTTGGGATGGTAAACCAACCTGTAGGAAATCATCGGCTGTGAATCTTTTGGTGTGGTCAGATTTGATCTTTGACCCTCCTTCAAGGTCAAACAAGGATAGCCAAACTTAAAAGTGCTTATAACTCGCTTATTATTGGTCCTAGAGGTTTGGGATGGTAAACAGACATATAGGATATCATGGGCTGGGAATCTGTTAATGTGGTCCGCTTTGACCTTGGACCCCTCCTTCAAGGTCAAACGAGGATACCCAAACTAAAAAGTGCTTATAACTCACTTATTATTGGTCCTAGAGGTTTGGAATGGAAAACCAACCTATAGAAAATCATGGGCTGGGAATCTTTTGGTGTGGTCGGATTTGACCTTGGACCCTGCCTTCAAGGTCAAACGAGGATAGCCAAACTTAAAAGTGCTTATAACTCGCTTATTAATGGTCCTAGAAGTTTGGCATGGTAAACCAACATATAGGAAATCATGGGCTGGGATTCTTTGGGTGTGGTCAGATTTGACCTTGGACTCCTCCTTCAAGGTCAATTGAGGATAGCCAAACTTAAAATTGCTTATAACTCGCTTATTATTGGTCCTACAGGCTTGGGATGGTAAACCACCTATAGGAAATCATGGACTGGGAATCTTTTGGTGTGGTCGGATTTGACCTTGGACCCCTCCTTCAAGGTCAAACAAGGATAGCGAAACTTAAAAGTGCCTATAAATCGCTTATTATTGGTCCTAGAGGTTTGGGATGGTAAACCATCCTATAGGAAATCATGGGCTGGGAATCTTTTGGTGTGGTCGGATTTGACCTTGGACCCTGCCTTCAAGGTCAAACGAGGATAGCCAAACTTAAAAGTGCTTATAACTCGCTTATTAATGGTCTTAGACGTTTGGGATGGTAAACCAACATATAGGAAATCATGGGCTGGGATTCTTTTGGTATGGTCAGATTTGACCTTTGCACCCCTCCTTCTAGGTCAAATGAGGACAGCCAAACTTAAAAGTGCTTATAACTCGCTTATTATTGGTCCTAGAGGTTTGGGATGGTAAACCAACCTATAGGAATTCATGGGATGGGAATGTTTTTGTGTGGTTGGATTTGACCTTGGACCCCTTCTTCAAGGTGGAACGAGGATATTGCATTTGCAGTATTTCTTTAAATATGTTTTAACCTACTTTTTACACTTAAACAGTTACCTTGTTACTTTCCTTCATAATACCATTTGCAGGGCACAACTTTTTTGTCCTTTTCTTCTGTCAGCTTCGGAATTTCTTTCGAACATGCTGTTCAATTACCATTTAATGTACTTCTGTACAGCACTTTCCCTGATAATTATGCTTTCCTCTCATTATCACCTTCACAAATCAAAAACACTCAGTCAGCTGACACAGTGCCCGTTCACGGGCACTCTCCTCTTGTTTATCTAAAGTATCGCTATGTGTCAAAGTCAACATTATTCAAAGTTATTCAGTACCAGTTAGAACAAATGAAATATACCAAAAATTTAAGCAATTTATTATAAATATCTTTCAAGTCATCCTCAACATAAGAACTAGTCCACATTATCACAGTTATATCTACCTTTGAGAAAATAGAACTATCACTTGGTTAGCTATGATACACAGTTATGTTCCTAGACGATACTGGCCACAAAATATGTTTTTTTTTTTATTGAAACACATTCAGATTACAAATACTTCAACAAAATATAAACTTTTCTGAGTAATACTGCCTTGATAAATAAAATGTAAAATCCACATCAATGATTTGTTCAGTAAGTCTCACATTTTGATATCAAATGTAGAACAAAATAACACAAGAACCCACAGCAATAATTACAGTATAATTTTGTAAAATGTTAATATCTCACAATATTGAGTTTCTAATGTTACTAATTAAAAGAAGGTTAACTAGGATAATTCAGTTTGCACACACAAATGCTCAGTGTTAACATTTTAAATACTTTTTCCTTCTGAAAGAAAAAAAAGTTAAACACTCCTAGTTTAATGCAAAGGTTTTTAATTTTAACTTTCTTACAAAAATACTACTATAATGTCTGTCTCTGCCCATTTGTTCCACAACTTTGGATTTAAAAAGAGAAGAATTGTCATGTAAACAAGTGACATTGATAAACAGTTAGAACTGTTAAATTTGCCAGTGATGAAATACTGTACATTTTCATCAGCTTCTGGAAAACTCTTGACACATTTGTAACTTGTTTTAACTATGTTTCTGAACAAATTATAAAGGAATGCATTTGACACAGGCTCTTTTATTGTGAATAAAATTAATATAATTTACACTAATCTAATCCCATTATAAAGAATAACAGAATAACTAAATTCTACTCAATATATAACACATCACAAATACTTTTGTATTGATATAATAATTTGAGTGCTATTGTAAACTACAAGCGCATACTACCATAAACTAAAATAGAGTAAGAAATTTAAAATTCGCCACATATCTGAAATTCGCCACATATGAAAATACTAATAAAATAAATGAATTGTGGTGAGATTTGTTGACAGTATAGTAAATTAAGGCTTTTTGAACTGAAAAATACCAATTTTTAGACAAAAACATAATTTTCTTCATAAAATTAACTAAGGTTTTAGAGGTGGCGAATTTTAGATTCCTGGCGAATTTTAGATTTCTTACTCTATATCATAAGCTGAATTAAAACAGAGGTCGGCTAGTTTTTACTTTACTGGTACGAGATTTGGGCAATAATAGAAATAACATTTTTAGCGATTCCATCCTTTTATTTTTATTGTAATGCACAGGAATACTATTTATGGGGGTTGGGGGCTTGCCCCCATTTATTACTCTGTTAGTTTAATTTCATATTTCCTTGACAATTTCCTGCAATTATCAAATATGGCAGATCCCGTACTGGTAAAGTAAAATTGACCCCAGAGGTCATATTTATTTCACAGTTTACTTAAACTCAGCAAATTTGCAATGATCACAAATCATCATATTTTCCGTTTATGATCTCTGGTAAACTCAATGACCAAAATAACTCCATAAATGTTTAATCTAATTCTCTTTTTAATATATATCTGCGATATTTCCACTGAAGTGTGCTATAGATTAGTGCTTCAAATATAATAATAAACTCAAACCTGTTATTCTATACTGCTTATACCCTTTTCACACTACAGACGGTATCCCCAGCGGTTACAGGCGTTGGGTGAAACGCTCCTGTCCTTCAACTACCGTCCGAGGTTTGTAATGGCACCTTGTGACACAGTGGCAAAACATCCATTGCCTTGTGAGTCCCACAGTTGTGTTCAAAAGTTGAAAATTTCCGCCTCTGATTTCATACCGTGAGCATGTGTAGACGATTCTGAATCCCCCATTTTTCACTGTAAGCTGGCCACGTCATTGGTATTAAGATTTTAAGGTGATCAGAAAATAAAGAGCCCTTTTTGTTGCAATTTATAAGCATGCCAATTTCAACTGAAGTAAATTGAATAATAAGACAGCTGGAAGCTGAAAATCCCCTTAGTTTACTGTAAGGTGGCCAAAACTTCATTGATATTGGGACTTTGAAGTGACCATACAATCAGGATGTCCCTGGTGCCAACCTTTATAAGTCTGTCAAGTTTTATATTTAAAAAAATTAAATACTCACTGAGCCGAGGTTTAAAAACCCTATATTGTCAGTTTAAGGTGACCACATCATCATTAATTTAAATTTTATGGTAGCCAGGGTGTTCCTTAAACTTCCTTTGGTCAAGTTCAGCGACAAGTTAGATTAAAACAGATACTTTTAAGGAAGCCAGAGCTCCATTAATAGTCAGAGTTTAAGGTCACCAGAAAGTCAGAATATTTTTTTACTAATCCTGATATATATGCCAAGCTTGGTTGAAAAAAGAGAAAAGGTAAGCAAACTGGGGGTTGAAAAGCCCATTTTTTGATATTAAGGTGACCATAAGGTTGCAGATACAGGGCTAAAATTTTGTCATGTGAAAGAATATCAAAAAGTAGCTGAATAACTTATTCCAACAAAATGTTGAAATCCTTCCCATTTTTGAGATAGGCCTTTGACAAAATAGACATTTAAAAAAATTGGTGAAAAGAAAACACTTCCCATTTAGGCAACTATGGTACCAACACCTGAAAATCTTTTGCAACGTACAGATTTAGTTATTGAACTACCCACAAATTTTGTAGCACTGGTGCAAGCAGTTTTCTTTCCGAAATGCAATGCAGGGGTGTTTTTGAATAATAATTAAGGTGGCCTTAAATGAAGTTTAAGGTCTTGCCAAAGAATCCCGAAAATTTTTCCTGACCAGCTAATGTTAAAGAAAGGTAAGAAAGAGAAAAATTTCCCAAATCATCGTGGTTAATCAAGGGAGACCATTATCAAGCACAGCAGTGATCAGTGGAACATGCGTCAAAACCGATATTTAGTGCCCCTGATGGGCCATTTAATTATGGCTTTTAAAGCTGTATGTCATGTGTGATACTTATATACGGCACTTATTGCATGTAGATACATTAGTGTCTATTCATATTTTAAACAAAAAAATCCATGCTGATTTACAGAAAACAAGCATATAGAAAAGTGCCAATCTAGTTCTGCCAAATTATCAAGCCAAACTCTACAGATACTATTACTTTGAAGCATGTACGAAACAAGTACACAGTGATCAGTGGTAGTCCGGAAAATACTTTTATTAAGATGGATTTGCTATTTATCATATTTGAACATATTGCATTAATATGATATTAGTTTTCTTAATTTTTTGGGGTTTAAACATTATATGTCACAAAGGCTGTCTTTGTCAAAACACTTAAACAAGTATAGTAATTACACTAAAAGATATAATGATGTTCAGATCTATATAATATTAACAAGTTCTTCCTCAACTGTAACTAATTTACCAAGGCTGATTTTAATCAATATTTTTCCATCTAATGTATGCATAGTTACCCCTATGGTAGAGTAAGAAATCTAAAATTCGCCACATATCTGAAATTCGCCACATGTGAAAATACTAATAAAATAAATGAATTGTGGTGAGATTTGTTGACTGTATAGTAAATTAAGGCTTTTGAACTGAAAAATACCAATTTTTGGACAAAAACATCATTTTCTTCATAAAATTAACTAAGGTTTTAGAGGTGGCGAATTTTAGATTCCTGGCGAATTTTAGATTTCTTACTCTAATTACTGTGAGGAATATGAAAGGGACTGTTCTTTTCTTAAGTATATGTAGGTTCCTAAGGAATTTCAGTGGTGTCATTTTATCAGTTACCGTGTATTTACTTAATATCACTTTAGTGAGAACTGGTCAACATGGCAGGGGATATTTTAGAATCCAGATAAAACATGATAAGAGGTGCTGCAAGGTTACAAAGTTTGTCTTTTCATCATTTTTATTGATTACTCTATGCTTAATTGTGACTATAACAGTAATACTGAATAGCGACATTAGGGGTATTTGAATTACTTAAATATTCATATCTTCTTGGGCCATATTTACTACAATTCTTACTTGAATACTCAAATTCTTAGATTCAATAACAATAAGAGCGAGGGATATCAGTTCCATAAAGGTAATGTTTCTTCATATTTAAATCACTGATTACTGTGTGCTTGCTAATTACTAAGGCACTTCCAATTAGGACCCTGCATGTGAATGTGTTTGAATCCACTTAAAACTTGACCAGTTCTTTCTTGGCTGTTTCCAGACGCAGCAGTTTTGCTTTCAGAGCATCTCTCTTGTTGACCACTGACTCATCCTCATACACAATCTTGTTGAGATCAGGTTCTGCCAGGATGGCCATCACTTTAGTGTGCACCTCCTCTCTCAGCCTGTTAATCAGGTGCAATGTGATGGTGAGGGGAATGTAGTCGGACAGTCTCCTGATGGACACCTGAGTTATTCAATGGAAAATAGTAAGATAAACAAGATCAAAATGGAGTGGGCAAAGGACTTGCACATTTGGACATATGATGAAGAAAATAGCATCAGAGATGCCCGTACCCCTCAGCCTAGGGAAATATTTTTAACACAATGAGATATAGAAGTAGTGTATCAGTACAAAGTTCAGGATACTTTCAGAGCACTGTCAATTATATAAAGGCCCAAACAATGTTTAAAGACAATTCAAAACAAGGACAACTCAATAACAAGATGACAGCATTAGTCAGTAAACTAAACATTACGACACTCTTTATCTATATCTGGCATGGCTGAATTATGGTTTGGATGTTTTGAATATTACCATGCATACAGAAGTGGCAATACATTCAATGAATGCTTATGTGTGGTGTTGGGAGCAAAATCTGTGGCTCACTTGATGAAATTCCATCTGATACAATGGGAAGTTGTAAAAGTAAAATTCTTAATGAATTCTAATATGACTTTAACAGTGCTTAATCTGCATCAAAAGACAGACCCAAAGGAGCAACAAGATTTTAAAGGTCAAGGTCACTACCACAAGGTCAAAGGTCAAATCAAGGTCACACCATGATGCTACACACCTACAACCCCTAACCAATGTCCGTACCAAGCATCAACTTCCTACACCTTACAGTTTCCGAGATATAGCCCGGAAAAGATTCAATAGGTCAAGGTCACTATGGCAAGGTCAAAGGTCAAATCAAGGTCAGACCATGATGTTGCACACCTACACCCCCTAACCAATGTCCCTAGTAAGTATCGACTTCCTACACCTCCCGGTTTCCGAGATATAGCATGGACAAGATTTTATAGGTCAAGGTCACTATGACAAGGTCACACCCCCAGCCAATGTCCCAACTAAGTATCAACTTCCTACACCTTACGGTTTCTGAGATATAGCCCGGAAAAGTTTTTATAGGTCAAGGTCACTACGGCAAGGTCAAATCAACGTCAGACCTTGACACTGCACACCTACACATCCTAACCAATGTTCCTACCAAGTATCAACTTCCTACACCTTATGGTTTCTGAGATACAGCCCGGACAAACTTTTTTCCCGCCGCCCGCCCACCCATCCGGACACCATGGGTGAAAACAATACCCCGACAGCCCTTAAGGGCTGTGCGGTAAAAAAATGCACCAATAATAGTTGCTGAATCAATGTGGCAATGTCATGTGATTAAGTGTCCCGCAAGGGACGCTTGTTTGTATATGGGAGAAGTGGATCCACCAGATCCGCATTTTCTTTTCGCAATAGCTTCGCAGCCATCCGAGGCGGATTCTCTTCATATTTAGTAGGTGTATGCAGTAGCCCTGGGAAAAATTTCTGAATGTAGTGTCATGACATTTCAACCAATCAGGGAAGTCATATGACCAAAACATGTTTTTCAAAAGGGTGTGCTTGTCCGGATGATAACTTAAAAAGCTATTCAGCTATTCACATGAAAGTTGGCAAGTAGGTTCGTTATATAGATGTCTGGAAATCATTAACTTTTGGAAGTGATCCAATATAATATAAAATGGCTGACTTATTAATGATTACCTAAACGTCACAATTTTTCTTAACGCTGAAAACGCAAAAACGCATTTATCTCAGAAACGGAGCGAGATAGAGCGATTTCGAAGAAATTTTTGACCCACAGGGTATATACAGAATCAACTGGTGACTTTTCGCAAAAATCGTTTTCCAGCCACTTTTGGCGGCTATCTTGAATTTCTGCGTTAAACACAAAAACGCATTTATCTCAGAAACGGGTCCAGATAGAGCGACTTCGACAAAATTTTGGACCCATAGGGTATATGCGGAGTCTACTGGTGATTTTTCCCCAAAATCGTCTTCCGACCACTTTTGGCGGCCATCTTGAATTTCTGGGTGAAATGCAAAAATAGCATCAGAGATGCCCGGTGTCAGTGTCCAAATAATGTTTAAGTAGAGAAAATAACATCTGAGAGAAAGAAATTGCATGTAAAGAATATGTATTAAAACAAGACAATTCAGTAAAAAAAAAGATGAAGGTTTAAGACTTCTCCCATTTTGATTTTCATTTGTATGGTCGAATTATGGTTTGGATGTTTTGAATATTACCCATACATACAGATGTAGCAATACATGCTTTTATGTGGAATTGGGGCAAACCCTGTGGCTCACTTGATGCAATACCATCTGTTAAAATGGGAATTTGCAAAAGTAAAACAGTTAATGACTTCTAATATGACTTTAACAGTGCTTAATCTACACCAAAGACACCCAAAGGTGCAACAACCAAGATTCAAGTAAAAAGATATAAGAGAGATATAAGAGAGATAAATAGTATCAGATATCCTCGTAGAGACATAAAATAGCATCAGATATACAAGATCAAAGGTCAAATCCAGGTCACACCATGACGATGCACACATTTTACCCTTGACCAATGTCCCTACCAAATATAATCTTCCTACACCTTATGGTTTCCAAAATATAGCCCAGACAAGGCATTACAGGTCAAATCAAGGTCATGACGTTGCACAACTTCCTAGGCCTTAGAGTTTCTGAGATATAGCCCGGACACGATTTTATAGGTCAAGGTCACTACAGCAAGGTCAAATCAAAGTCAGACCATGACGTTGCACACCTACACCCCCTAACCAATATCCCTACCAAGTCTCAACTTCCCACACCTTACGGTTTCTGAGATATAGCCTGGACAATATTTTAGAGGTCAAGGTCACTACGGCAAGGTCAAAGGTCAAATCAAGGTCACACCATGATGTTGCACACCTACACCCCCTAACCAATGTCCCTACCAAGTATCAACTTCCTACACCTTCCAGTATCTGAGATATAGCCCGGACAAGATTCTATAGGTCAAGGTCACTACGGCAAGGTCAAAGGTCAAATCAAGGTCAGACCATGACGTTGCACACCTACACCCCCTAACCAATATCCTTACCAAGTATCAACTTCCTTTACCTTACGATTTCCGAGATATAGCCCGGACAAGATTTTATACGTCAAGGTCACTACGGCAAGGTCAAAGGTCAAATCAAGGTCACATCATGACGTTGTACACCTACACCCCCTAACCAATGTCCCTACCAAGTATCAACTTCCTACACCTTATGGCTTCCGAGATATAGCCCAGCCAAACTTTTTTCCGCCGCCCATCCGGACACCATGGGTGAAAACATACCCCGACAGCCCTTAAGGGTCTGAAACTTCACCAAGTGAAAGCTCTCCCAAAAGTAGGTGAATGAGTTATTTGAGAAAAATTGGCTATCTGCAATACTTTTAGAGATAATTCACATTTACTCATTTTGAGTAGGTGAGTAATTAGCTATGGGTCTGAAACTTCACCAAGTGAAAGCTCTGCCAAAAGTAGGTGAATGAGTTATTTGAGAAAAATTGGCTATCTGCAATACTTTTAGAGATAATTCGCATTTACTCATTTTGAGTAGACGAGTAATTAGCTATGGGTCTGAAACTTCACCAAGTGAAAGCTCTCCCAAAAGTAGGTGAATGAGTTATTTGAGAAAAATTGGCTATCTGCAATACTTTTACAGATAATTAGCATTTACTCATTTTGATTAGGTGAGTAATTAGCTACGGGTCTGGAACTTCACCATGTGAAAGCTCTCCCAAAAGTAGATGAACGAGTAATTTGATAAAAATTGGATACCCGCAATACTTTTAGAGATAATTCACATTTACTCATTTTCAGTAGGTGAGTAATTAGCTACAGGTCTGGAACTTCACCATGTGAAAGCCCTCCCAAAAGTAGATGAATGAGTTATTTGAGAAAAACTGGCTATCTGCAATACTTTTACAGATAATTCGCATTTACTCATTTTGAGTAGGTGAGTAATTAGCTATGGGTCTGAAACTTCACCAAGTGAAAGCTCTCCCAAAAGTAGGTGAATGATTAATTTGAGAAAAATTCGCTATCTGCAATACTTTTAGAGATAATTCGCATTTACTCATTTTGAGTAGGTGAGTAATTAGCTATGGGTCTGAAACTTCACCAAGTCAAAGCTCTGCCAAAAGTAGGTGAATGAGTTATTTGAGAAAAATTGGCTATCTGCAATACTTTTAGAGATAATTCACATTTACTCATTTTGAGTAGGTGAGTAATTAGCTATGGGTCTGAAACTTCATAGAGTGAAAGCTCTCCCAAAAGTAGGTGAATGAGTTATTTGAGAAAAATTGGCTATCTGCAATACTTTTAGAGATAATTCGCATTTACTCATTTTGAGTAGGTGAGTAATTAGCTATGGGTCTGAAACTTCACCATGTGAAAGCTCTCCCACAAGTAGATGAATGAGTTATTTGATAAAAATTGGGTATCCGCAATACTTTTACAGATAATTAGCATTTACTCATTTTGAGTGAGTAAATAATTAGCTATGGGTCTGAAACTTCACCATGTGAAAGCTCTCCCACAAGTAGATGAATGGGTTATTTGATAAAAATTGGGTATCCGCAATACTTTTACAGATAATTAGCATTTACTCATTTTGAGTGAGTAAATAATTAGCTATGGGTCTGAAACTTCACCGTGTGAAAGCTCTCCCAAAAGTAGGTGAATGAGTTATTTGAGAAAAATTGGCTATCTGCAATACTTTTAGAGATAATTCGCATTTACTCATTTTGAGTAGGTGAGTAATTGGCTATGGGTCTGAAACTTCACCATGTGAAAGCTCTTCCAAAAGTAGGTGAATGAGTTATTTGAGAAAAATTGGCCATCTGCAATACTTTTAGAGGTAATTGGCATTTACTCTTTTGGAGTAGGTGAGCAATTAGCTATGGGTCTGAAACTTCACCAAGTGAAAGCTCTTTGGGATAGCTGCTCTGCAGAGATACCCTGAAGATAAAAAATTTCGTCGAAATCGCTCTATGTAGCACGGTTTTCGAAATATTAGCATTTTTGTGTTTTGCAATTTTTGCGCAAAAATTCGAAAATCAAAATGGCCGCCATTTTTGGCAAGATAAAATTTTTTTGAAAATTGGCATGGCTACTCTGCAGAGATACCCTGCGGGTCAAAAATTTCGTCGAAATCGCTCTATCTAGCACGGTTTTTGAGATATAAGCATTTTTTTGTTTTGCAATTTTCGCGAAATCGCTCGATCTAGCACGGTTTTCGAGATATAAGCATTTTTGTGTTTTGCAATTTTGCGAAAAATTCGAAAATTCAAAATGGCCGCCATTTTTTGCGAGAAATTTTTTGTTTGAAAATTGGCATGGCTACTCTGCAGATACCCTGCGGGTCAAAAATTTCGTCGAAATCGCTCTATCTAGCAGGGTTTTCGAGATATAAGCATTTTTATGTTTTGCCATTTTTGGCGAGACAAAAATTTTTTTCAAAATTGGGATAACTACTCTGCAGAGATACCCTGTGGGTCAAAAATTTCGTCGAAATCGCTCTATCTAGCACGGTTTTTGAGATATAAGCATTTTTTTGTTTTGCAATTTTCGCAAAAATTTCGAAAATTCAAAATGGCCGCCATTTTGGGCGAGACAAAAATTTTTTGAAAATTGGGAAAACTACTGCGCAGAGATACCCTGTGGGTCAAAAATTTTGTCGAAATCGCTCTATCTAGCACGGTTTTCAAGATATAAGCATTTTTGTGTTTTCCTTATTTGGAAAATTCGTAATGATTAATTAATCATTAATTACTCGGCCATTTCTTGACCAATCAATGCCAAAATCTAATGATTTCCAGATTTTAATAGAATGAATGTATTTGCCAAGTTTCAGGTGATAAAATTCCTTTCAAGTTATCATCCGGACAAGCTTCCCCCATCGAAAAAAGACATTTTTGGTCATGTAACCTCTCTGATTGGTTGAAATGTCACTGCAGCATATTCAAAAAAATTCCCCAAGGCTACTGCCTAAACCTGCCAAATTTGAAAAGAATCCGCCTAACGGTTACAGAGTTATAAGGAAAACAAAATGCGGAGCCGGCGGAGCCGCCGGAGCCTGAAGCTCTCCCATACACAAACAAGCGTCCCTTGTGGGACGCTTAATAAGTAAAGCATTCTGACGCATGCATTTATCTCCCGCCGTATAAATTAGATGTACTAAAGATAGTGGAATATAAATTTTCTTGTGAGATGGAGGCACATGTAGAAGTGACAACAAGTTTAATCACTATTATTTATTATGTTTGATTGCAATACTTTTAAAGACAAAAGGCATTTACTCACTTTAGTAGCTATTACTCTGCTATCCAAAGAGCTACAGTTCTGCAACTTTATTATGCAGTAGATCAACCCAAAGTAGGTAAGGACGTATTTAGAAGAAATTGCCTATCTGTAACACTTTTAGAGATAAAAGATATTTACTTATTTTAGTGGCTATTACTCTGCCATTCAAAGAGCTACAGTTCTGCAACTTCACTATGTGGTAGATCACCCAAAAGTAGGTGAATGACTTATTTAGAAGAAATTGCCTACCTGTAATACTTTTAGAGATAAAAGACATTTACTCATTTTAGTAGCTATTACTCCGCTATCCAAAGAGCTACAGTTCTGCAATTTCACTATGTTTTAGATCACCCAAAAGTAGGTGAATAACTTATTTAGAAGAAATTGCCTACCTGTAATACTTTTAGAGATAAAAGACATTTACTCATTTTAGTAGCTATTACTCAGCTATCCAAAGAGCTACAGTTCTGCAACTTCAATATGTGGTAGATCACCCAAAAGTAGGTGAATGACTTATTTAGAAGAAATGTTAAATGCCATTTGGGTGGCATTGCGCTCATTTCGGCTCCCCCTGTCCTTGCATTTAGTATGACAAAGTTAAAGTTGGGGTTTTACGTCCCGTTCAACAGCCAGGGTCATATTGGGACAGGTCCTCAGAATTGCCACTTGTGGGACTCAAACCCACAGAGGTGACAGCCTATGATTAGATGCCAAACTTGCTAACCACTAGGCCACTGAGGACCTTGCATTTAGTATGATACCTAATTTGCATACATAATTGTTATTGGTCAAGACTGACCAGCGTGGGACCTCTCTGTTTTACAGGCTTCAATCCTCCATTCTGTCATTGGAAAGCAACGAGGACACATATTTTCTACATATTTTACATTGAGTTATATGCTGTGCAATACTACACGTGGTGGTTCATCGACTGTATGGTTTTCTTTTTATGTTACTTTATTTTATTCTTTTATAGTATTTATATTTATAACTGTTAGTTTGTACTCGTTGCGACATTGTTATTTCTTTTCCAATGACGAATGTTACTGTTTTATAGCAAGAAATTTTATACATTTTAATCGTGGCTACTATTTTATTTGATCTATAATTGTATGTTAGTTGCATGAATAGTTATGTACAACTTGAGGTCTACTAAGAAAGATACAATACAATTTCCTGTGCAGATTCAAGTAACCGATGATGAGCAATTTTTAACTGATTTACTGAATCAAAACTCAGCTTTACTTAATACTAGTGTAAATATGTCGGATTCTGTGCAGTCTAGTTGGGATAGTGAGGTGGATTATGACGCTCTCATTCAAGATTCGGATAATGAAACACAGTCCACTTCTGCAAAACTTGATAAGAAGGATTCGGATACTCTAGATTCGGATAGCATGGACATTAGTTCACGTTCAAGGTTCAGTTGGTGATAAACTCACAAATTTTAGACCAGTTGCAAAAAATTGGGAAAAGACTTGACAAAATATAGAACGTGGAATGCAAAAAGACATCGGATAAAAGTAAAATTAAAGGCCTCAAAGGCGTTGCAAAATCAAAGAAGTTGCTTTCAGCTAAGTCGGATCCCAAGTCGGATGCAAAGTCTGAAACACAGATTTCCAAGCTTCCTACGTTTGATTCTCTTAAGGAAGATGTCATGATTCAGTCTAAAGTTGAACAAAGACTACAAGAGCTTTCAGAACTAGCCAAAACAGGTACGCTTCAAAAATTAAAGTCCCAAAGAGGTGGCCAAGTCGAGGTCATGGTAAAAAATAGGGTCAAATGGCCCCATGAATATATCTTATCCGGTCTTAACAAGGAGAGAGTTTCATATGACCAACTCTCAGTTACTCAGTGGGTGGCTGGTTTTGGCCGCACCATGAGGGAGGAATCGGATCCGGAAATTAAACAACATATGCTTGATTATATGATCTCCCTCAAGTCCATGCCTTGTACATATTTTAATCAAGGTACATGCTTGCAAAAGAAATCTCATGAGACCAGGGGGGGTCCTTTATAAGCATATCTGTGCTTCTTGTTTTGCTTCAGCAGGGAAAACATTTCCTCATGCTGAAGTGGAATGCAAAAACAAACATAGAGGTCAGTCAAAAAACGATTAACATTGGGTGATCACAAACAGGTGTTCACCCATCGTGATCGAATTTTTGTAAATAAGAATACTGATGTCACTCACATCAACACTCAGTTGTTGGCGACTCGTGACACATGGTCCAAATGGTTTATGGTTAACAGATCGTTTAACACTTCTGTTAACCATAGATCATATGCTGAAGTTTTAAAAAATTCTTCAAACCCTACAGCAAAGCATTCAAGTAGCGTTAACAACCATGCACCAAGCAACTCTGATGCATCCAATTCCTTACAAACTGTATATAGTAAGGTCCATTGCGTTCCCGCCAATTGTGTTCCTGAGCGCATTTCTCACAAATCAAGTACAAACTGTAAGGGGTTGTCTTATACACGCAATTCAGTGTCTAAAGGTCAGCCGTGTGTGCAAGAATTTTCTTTGCCATTGCAGAACAGATATGAAGTATTACATCCCACTGTACAGTCACAGCACTTGGCTCTGCAGCATGATACTTTCTATGAATCTTTGCGGGGCAATAAAAACAAAACTGGGAAAAAATTGGGTACAAATCCATGCTGCAGTGGTACTCCTGATGGTACCAATTCCATAACTTCCAGGGGCAATAAAAACAAAACTGGGAATAAATTGGGCCAGGTACCTCAGGAAGTCCAACAATTACGCCTTGAAGATCAGTCTAAGCACCATGTTCCATATTTCAGGGGCAATAAAAACGGACCTAGGGCCAAATTGTGTCAGGTGCTACCTCATAATGCTAGTGCTATTCATTTTGATACTGACTCTTATGCAAAAAGGGCTTCATTGCATACTGCTTTCACACAAGCCCAAGACACACAAGGTGTCTCCACATCCACAAGTCATGATTTAGCATGCATGGAGGAAAACAATAATGACGAATATGTCTATCTTTATGATGTTTCTGATTCTTATGTGAAACGTAAACGTCATATCCCTGATCATATTTATCAGAATAAATCCTTATCTTTAGGTTATGTCAATTGTGTTCACCAGAACGGTAAGGACTTTGGTTTCTCACCATTGAACAACCTTTTGGTTTACACAGGAAATGAGATCATATGGTCAGAAATTCCTACTATTGTTGAAGCCCATAACATTTGTTAGAAAATCGGAAAAACCTAACTTTATGGGGGCTAGGATCCCTGTACCCAGTCAGTTTAATATTCATGCTTGGAAATTTTATCTTGATCAATATTGGGATAAACAAATTGTAGACCTCTTGCAATTCGGCTTTCCTTTAGATTTTGATAGGTCAAGAGCATTAGAAAGCACTTATGTTAACCATTCTTCCGCTTTAAAGTTTCCAGATCATGTACAAAATTACATTGAAACTGAAAAGAAATATGGGGCTATATTGGGTCCTTTTCAAGAATTTCCCTTCCAATGTCATATATCTCCCTTCTTAACTAGAGATAAGCCTAACTCTAATAATAAAAGGGTTATACTTGACTTAAGTTTCCCACAAGGCAAATCAGTCAATGATGGGGTTAGTAAAGATTTATACTTGGATACATTCTTTGAATTGAACTACCCTTCCGTCGATACTGTGGTAAATCGCCTCAAAGTATTAGGTTCTGAAGCACTTCTGTACAAGATCGACATTAGTCATGCTTTTAGACATATTAGGATTGATCCTGGCGACTTAGATCTTTTAGGCCTTAAGCATGATCAGCTGTTTTTTGATTGTACGCTGCCGTTCGGATTCCGTCATGGTTCCGTCTTCTTTCAGAGGTGTACGGATGCAGTACGGTATATTATGAGTAAAAACTTCAATTTTCCTTATCTTTGCAATTATATTGATGATCTTATATATACGGGTCTTCCACATGAAATACATAGTTCTTGCACTACTCTTATTGCTCTGTTACAAGAATTAGGCTTAGAAATCAGCCAGTCTAAGTTGGTTCCCCCCACAACTACTGCTGTATGTTTGGGCATTGAGATTGATACTGTCAGACGTACATTAAAGGTACCCGCTGAAAAATTATCAGAAATTCATAGTATATGTCAAAAATTTGCTTGTAAGAATAAAGTTACCAAAAATCAGCTACAATCCTTATTGGGATCTTTGCTGTATATTACCAAGTGCATTAAACCTGCAAGATTTTTCCTCAACAGAATGCTTCAGTTACTGAGAGAATATACAGACAAATCTATCATTCATTTAGGTGCTGGCTTTCATAGGGACCCTAACTGGTTCAACACATTTTTGCTTCAGCTTAATGGTGTTACCTTTTTCGACTATAAAGAACCAGATCACACAGTGTATCTAGATGCATGCCTCACTGGCTTTGGGGGAGTTTTTGCAAATAAGATCTATGCATTGCATATACCTCTTGCTTTCAAAAATTACACAATAGTTCATCTCGAGATATTGAATATAGTTGTAGCATTAAAAATTTGGGGAGATATTTGGAAAAATAAAGTTCTTCATATTAAATGTGATAATATGGCGGTCGTGGAAGTTCTCAGGTCTGGTAAAGCTCGTGACCCCATTTTAGCTACTTGTGCAAGAAACATCTGGTTGCTAACTGCCATATTTAACATACAACTTACAGTTACCCATATACCCGGGGTTCAGAATAAAGTTGCAGACTTGTTATCTAGGTGGCAGGGTACAAACCATCAACTTAACACATTATCCTCTCTTCTTCCAAGTTATGAATGGATGCCAGTACACCTGGACCACACTCATTTAAACAAATACATATAGCATGTTCTTTGTATTGTAGATGTATTGCAACATTCCTCACAGCTGGCAGCTTCAGCCTTGGAAAGGCTCAAGACAGGTTTTCATCCAGCTACATGGCTCCAATACAATCGAATGTTTGCACAGTTCCTAGCATTTCTAGAATTTCAGAAAATTCACATATTGCAGGTGAATACTATTGTTTTGCTTTCTTTTATGGAGTTCTGTTATCAGAGTGGTCTTTCGCAGGCTAATATTGCCAATCATTTATCTGCAATTAGAGCCATGTTTATAGTCCATGGGCTAAATACAGATTCATTTAAAGATCATAGATTGTCTTTGTACATTAAATCTCTTAAAATCAATGCAGTTTTCAAGCCTACCATGTCAAAAATTGTGTCTATTGACATGTTGCAAAACATTGTAGCATTGTGTGATCAAAAACAGTTTCCAGTAGTTTTTAAAGCTCTGTATCTCTTCTGTTTCTTCTCTTTTATGAGACTTTCCAACATATTGCCACATTCTGCTGCTCAGTTCGATTTAACTAGGCATTTGACTAGAGGAGATGTCATTTTTAGCCAACAGGTGTGCACAGTCATAGTCAAATGGTCTAAAACCATTCAGGATCGTAAAGAAACTACTACTCTTTCACTGCCACTGTTAGGTTCTTCACCCCTCTGCCCTGTGGCAGCTTTGAAGTCCATGTACCAGGTCTTTCCTGCTTCCAAAAATTCCCCTTTATTTTTAGTACAGGGCCGAAGCAAGCTGGTTCCATTGGCCGACTCTGCTGCCAGGAAGCATCTGAAGTCCATTTCGGCTATGCTCAACATGTCTCCTCATTTAACATTTCATAGCTTTAGAAGATCAGCCACCACTTGGGCTTTCCATAATGGTGTGTCTTTGCAGGAAATTATGAAGCATGGCACCTGGTCATCACAGTCAGTATGGAGATACATCAAATCTGTCCCTTCCTCTTCTTCTCAAGTCTCTCGTACTTTCCACCAACATCTTTTCCTTTAGTTTGGCATTTGGCGCCTTATTTTGCCATTTCTTACATTTTTCATGGTGAAAACATATACAATAACATTACATTTATCATATTAAGCCATGTATTCATGTTTTGAAATGAATTATTATCACTTAACATGGCTGCTCTGTCACCTTTTTAATCTGGGCAAAGTATAACAAAAATGCTATGAACTCATTGCCTATTGGTTTCGGGTTTGCAAATTTATTTTGTGCACCCGTAACCCCATTGGGTCTATTAGGAAACTTGGGGTTGTGAATTAGTTGATTTTGGGTCAGGGTAACTCTGTACCGTGTCTCTTTGTTATATGAGTGACAGGGTTTTCACTTCACATATCTATATGCTGAACTTCATAACGTCCTCCTATATATGGGACATGTTGTGATTATCATTAGGTTATGGCCTACTGGGCTTAATTTTATTAGGCTAAAATTGTTAGGTCAAAAATTTTGGCTCCCGGGTTAGCATGCTCGTGTTCACCCAATTGAGCCCAGTAATTTTTCGGTACTTAGGGGTTCATTTTTGGGGGGAGTCTTATGTTAACTTCTGTTTGTCTGTCTGTTGTTGATACACTTCATCATATCATCAGTATTATATAATGCCTTGTATTACAATGAAATGTCAAATATAGCAATGATGTGTTTTAATAATAATAAAATTATATAACCCATATTATTTCTTACTGTCTTGGGGGGGGGGGGGGGGAGCTGGAAATGTGTTAAATGCCATTTGGGTGGCATTGCGCTCATTTCGGCTCCCCCTGTCCTTGCATTTAGTATGATACCTAATTTGCATACATAATTGTTATTGGTCAAGACTGACCAGCGTGGGACCTCTCTGTTTTACAGGCTTCAATCCTCCATTCTGTCATTGGAAAGCAACGAGGACACACATATTTTCTCCCACCCCTCTGGTCTCATGAGCCCCTCCCCTCTAGTATCTCAGAACAGACTACTGCTTCTATTCTTCTGTATTTTCAGGGTAAGATGCAAAGGTGGTTTTCATCTGGGCACGGACCTGGGTGCGTCATCTTGTAGTCTCAGCAGTGATAGCTGGGTTTGACTTCACACAGTTGGGATCCGATGTTTGTCGGATCTGTTCGGTTTCTGGCTTGTCCATATTCTGGAAGTGTCTGATTGGACATAATGAACAGTCTATTCTCCCAGTATTATCTTGTTTTGATATTGACACTTGCATCTAGATACATGTAACATGGATAAGTTTATGTAATATCGTGTTATCACATTATAATTATGCAATTTCATATTACTCTATCATGTACCTTCTTACCTTGGCTGATTTGGGGCCATCAGCCCATGAAAAGTTAGAATCTGAATCACATTATCCTGTGTAGCTGTAATTATATTCTTTCATGCTTTATATTATTTTGGTTTAGTGCTTAATGCACTGTGTACAGTATAACTAGTCATGCTTCTTATTTTTAGTATTTTATGTGTGGATTATCCTGTGTAGCTGTAATTATATTCCTTCATGCTTTATATTATTCTGGTTTTCAGTGCTTAATGCACTGTGTAAAGTATAACCAGTCACGCTTCTTATTTTAGTATTTTATGTGTGGGCCTTATTTTGCCATTTCTTACATTTTTCATGGTGAAAACATATACAATAACATTACATTTATCATATTAAGCCATGTATTCATGTTTTGAAATGAATTATTATCACTTAACATGGCTGCTCTGTCACCTTTTTAATCTGGGCAAAGTACAACAAAAAATGCTATGAACTCATTGCCTATTGGTTTCGGGTTTGCAAATTTATTTTGTGCACCCATAACCTCACTGGGTCTATTAGGAAACTTGGGGTTGTGAATTAGTTGATTTTGGGTCAGGGTAACTCTGTACTGTGTCTCTTTGTTATATGAGTGACAGGGTTTTCACTTCGCATATCTATATGCTGAACTTCATAACGTCCTCCTATATATGGGACATGTTGTGATTATCATTAGGTTATGGCCTACTGGGCTTAATTTTATTAGGCTAAAATTGTTAGGTCAAAAATTTTGGCTCCCGGGTTAGCATGCTCGTGTTCACCCAATTGAGCCCAGTAATTTTTCGGTACTTAGGGGTTCATTTTTGGGGGGAGTCTTATGTTAACTTCTGTTTGTCTGTCTGTTGTTGATACACTTCATCATATCATCAGTATTATATAATGCCTTGTATTACAATGAAATGTCAAATATAGCAATGATGTGTTTTATAACCCATATTATTTCTTACTGTCTTGGGGGGGGAGCTGGAAATGTTGCCTACCTGTAATACTTTTAAGAGATAAAAGACATTTGCTCATTTTAGTAGCTATTACTCTGTTATCCAAAGAGCTATAGTTCTGCAACTTCACTATGTGGTAGATCACCCAAAAGTAGGTGAATGACTTATTTAGAAGAAATTGCCTACCTGTAATATTTTTAGAGATAAAAGACATTTACTCATTTTAGTAGCTATTACTCAGTTATCCAAAGAGCTAGAGTTCTGCAACTTCACTATGTGGTAGATCACCCAAAAGTACGTGAATGACTTATTTAGAAGAAATTGCCTACCTGTAATACTTTTACAGATAAAAGACATTTGCTCATTTTAGTAGCTATTACTGAGTTATCCAAAGAGCTACAGTTCTGCAACTTCACTATGTGGTATATCACACAAAAGTAGGTGAATGACTTATTTAGAAGAAATTGCCTACCTGTAATACTTTTAGAGATAAAAGACATTTACTCATTTTAGTAGCTATTACTCAGCTATCCAAAGAGCTACAGTTCTGCAACTTCACTATGTGGTAGATCACCCAAAAGTAGGTGAATGACTTATTTAGAAGAAATTGCCTACTTCTCTATGTGCCCCCCCCCCTTTTTTTCTTTCCGAGGATACCTGGTCTGAGGGGAAGGATCTAGGACTTGTTGTGCTGCCACCACGGGTCCCAGATACATATTGTTGTCGGTGTCCGACCAAGTAAGGTCTTTTAGGTAAAAATTTGTAAATGTGTTGTGAGCTTTCCAGTGACAGGCTTGCATGATTTGGTCCACCGATACCCCACCGTAAAAGGCCTTAGAGGCCGCGAAGGCCCGGATGTCATGCGCTTTGACTTGGACCAAGTCCAAGGCTTGTTGATCTGCTTGTTTGTAACAAAGTAGGATGGTTTGTTTCAACCATGAAGAGAGTGTAGCGGGTCTGATGTCTGAGGTATGTCCTTTCTTAAAGGAGATGAAAAGGAGAGAATGAGACCCTCTCAGGTCTTTAGTTCGGTCCAAATAAAACCTCAGGGCCCGCACGGGACACAGGGTCCTGTCTTCCTTAAACTGTCTATCTACAATGGTAGTCAAAGCAGGGATAGTCACTGGTGACACACTTTGAGAACCTTCTCTTGCTAGTTGGTTTTTGGCTATGAAATCAGAAGAAGGGAACAAGGCAACCTTTTCCCATTGGCCTAGATTAGATACTTTGTTTGCGACCCAGGCATGGATTTCGCTGCGGCGCTTGCCGGAGGCCAAGGCTAGCAAGAAAGCAGTTTTGAGAGTAAGATGTTTGAGGTCTGTGTCTTTCATGGGCTCAAATGGTGCTTTGGTGAGCTCATTAAGGACAACAGAAAGGTTCCACTGGGATAAATTTCTGGAACTTTTAGGACGATCCCTGTGAAAACTGGAGAGTAACCGATGAAGGTCTGCATTGTGTGCAATATGTTGGGCCGTTGGGCCCAGTGTCAACGATTGCAGTCCTGTAACCATCAATGGTCGAGGGGCGCCTGTTTAGGTCTTGGTACAGGTACATGAAAAAATCTGAGATTTGTTTCACAGATGGAGTGGAGAAATCCACCGAATTTTCTCTGCACCATTTCTCAAATAGGGCCCACTTTGACTTGTAGATGGTCCTTGTTGATGACCGCTGAGGGGCAGCAATTCTCTCTGCCACCTCCACAGAGAAGCCTTGTTCTTGGAGTTGTCCGCTCCTAGACACCAGGCATGGAGGTTCAGGTGCTGGGGGTTGTTGTAGAACACCAACTTGTGGGACTGTTTGAGTAGGGTCGTTGACACTGGGAGTTGCAGTGGGATCTCTGTTGAGAGCTGCACTAGGTCCCAAAACCAGGGCATCCCTGGCCAGCCTGGGGCTATTACGATGATCAGGCAATGTGAAGGAGGGCCGTAGGAGGGTACGCATAGGCCGTGAGGTTGGTCCAGTTTATGTTCAGAGCATCTATGTCCCAGGCCCTTGGGTCTGGGATAGGAGACACGTATAGTGGGAGTTTGTGGTTCAGGTGAGTGGCAAATAAGTCTACATGAGGTGTGAACCACTTCTGGCAGATCTGTTTGAACACCTGTGGGTGCAGAGACCATTCTGTTGACTACACTTGGTTGGACCTGGATAGTAGGTCGGCCATCACATTCAGGCACCCTCGGATGTGCCTGGCTTTCAATGTTATGTGGTAGTGATGGCACCAGGTCATGATCTTCCACAGGAGAGCGCACATCTCTGCTGAGTGAGTTCCTCCTTGTTTGTTGATGTAGGCTACCACTGTTGAGTTGTCCGTCGCAACCAACACTGTTTGATTCTGGCACTGGTCCTTGAAGTCTCGAAGGGCCAGGGAGACCGCCTTCAATTCTAGGACATTTATGTGTAGCCTTTTTTCCCGATCTGACCACAGACCCTTTGTAGAATTTTGGTCTAAGTGAGCGCCCCAACCTTCGTTTGAGGCGTCGGTAAAGAGTTGGATACTGTGGTCTTTGGGGTGAAGGTCTGCACCTTTCATCACATTGGAGGGATTTTGCCACCAATCTAGGTGGGCTGCAATGGCTTCTGTCCAGGGAAGGAGGTTGTCCAGCGACTGAGGATATCTCCAGTGCTCCTTGAGATGAAACTGAAAGGGCCTCATGTGAAGGCGTCCCTCCGGGACCATTTTCTCCGTTGAGGCTAGCAACCCAATTAGAGACATCAAACATCTTGCAGTCAAAACACGTTTTGACTTGAGTCGTAGGATCAAATCCTGAAGTTTGAGCCATCTCTCTTGAGTGGGTTTTACAAGGGCTGAATCTAGGTGGTATTCGTAGCCCACGAACGAAAACACCTGAGTAGGTTTCAGTTCTGATTTTTCCTGATTTATTATCCACCCCAAGGACTGAGTTAGGTCTACCACTGCCTGTGTGTTCACTTGGGCCTCCTCCTGAGACTGGGACCTGATCAGTCAGTTGTCCAGGTATTGGTGAATTCTGAGTCCTCTTGAGAGGGCCATTAGTTTCACTTCCTTTACGATCATTGTAAAGACCTGGGGGGCTGTGGCCAGCCTGAATGGGAGGGAGGTGAACTGGAACACCTGAGCTTTGTAGCAAAACCTTAGGTATTTCCTTGAGTTTGGGTGGATGGGGATGTGCAGGGAAGCGTCCGACAGATCTATCGACGATACCCACTCCCCTGGAATCAGGGAGGTCCTGATGGACTCTGGAGTTTCCATTTTGAACTTTTCTACGTGTAGAAAAGTGTTGAGCCTGCTTAAGTCTATGACTGGCCTCCACCTTTGGTGAGGCTTGGGTACTAGGAACAGGCGACTGTAAAACCCGAGAGATTTTACATTTTCCACCCTTTCGATGGCGTTCTTTGACAGGAGAGACTGGATACAAGTGGCCAAGGCTTGGTCTTTTTGTTGGGCCTTGTACTCTGATAGAATCAGAGGAAATCTGATCAAGTTTTGCTTTGAACGGAATGGCAGAACGTAGCCATTGGTGATAATGTTTAACACGTTTTGAGAACATTTGTTTGTTAGCCAGTCTCTCCTGAAAGAACGGAGGCGACCTCCTACTGGTGGACTGAGTGAGGCTTTGGAGGAGTCATTGGGAAGGGGGGTTTCCACGCCCCCTTCCCCTATTGTGGGGTCGAAAACTACCCCTGGAGCCTCTAAAGTTGGGTTTTCCTCTTCCCGAGGGAAAGGACTGGTTACTGCTTTGAGAGGTATTGCCCCCATAGGGGCGTTTTCTGTAGGAGCCTCTTTTCTTGTGGGGACCACGAAAGGACTTATTCTGGTAGGGTGCAAAACCCTGAGAATCTTTTGAGGTGCCTTTTTTGAGAAGGAAGTCCTCACCTTCCTTCACTAGTTGAGACTCGAACAAGGAAGGGCCCCAAAAGGACGAGTTCCTGAGTTCTTGACGTCTCGTTTCTCCTAATTGTGGATGTAATAGAGTCATCTCGGCTTCGCGCCTTAGCAAGCCGGTGTTAGCCATAGAGTATAATTCCCTCTGCAAAATATGGGCTAGAGATTTGCTGAGACAAGTGAGGGCCCTATGTTGGACAAGTACTGTCTTGTTCTAAAAATCTAAGTAGTCAGCTACTTCCTCATATCCGCGCTTTGCTGCTTTCTCAGGATTGGCACCTTTCTGAATCTGAGATTTAATCTTCTTGACAGTAGACTTAATGCTATGTTGGCATTTTTCCAATGAAGCATTGCAAGAAGAGGAGGTTTTGGCAAATGCAGCGGTGAAGTTGAGGGTTGAGATATTTTGTCTAGCCTGAAGTTCCAGCTCCTTGAGAACTGGCAGGGGAACTCTGGCTACTGGGGCCCCAGAAGGTCTAGGAGTAATACAGATCTTAGCAAAGTCCGTATTCAACTCCTGAATTTTGTCCTGAAAAGTGGGTTGTCCCACCTTGTACCACTTGGAAGTGGAAGGAGGAGGCTTGACATATTTTCCCTCAGATAAATTTGAAAAATTTAATAGTAATTTAAATTTTTATTAGAAATACTTACCATTTCCTAACACTCAAATTTCCCTCCCGCCTCCCCGCAAGTCATTCTTTTACTTGCAACAAAAATAATGAAGTAAACAATGTGGTCATGTGACCTAATTGGCGGGAGGACGGACTACTGTAACCCAATGGCTTGGTTAAGGTTGTTACATAACCTTAAAATCGCATCTCTGCGTTGGCCATTGGGTTGGATGGCTCCAACAAATAGCTACTGTTAGGAAATGGTAAGTATTTCTAATAAAAATTTAAATTACTATTAAATTTTTCAATTTTATAGCGAAATACCCTTACCATTTCCTAACAGTAGCTGAATTCTTTTTAAGAAAACCACTACCTAACCTACAACTAAACATCATGAGAACTTCATAATGGAATTACATGCATTAATGAACATATAACTTCCAAACATTCACAACATACAACTTCCAAAAAATGGCAGTATGTAGTTGTAGTTTTCACAACTGCTGACAATGTTGGTGTTGCAAAAAGATGTCATAAATAGATAGCCCATCTACATTGTAACATCCGACCCCAAAACAAGGTCAAACCAACCTGTAAGTGTCATCAGCATAATGCCAAATCCTTCCCAAGTCGGATTTAGGCAACACTGATATCAACTACAAACATCCAGCATTGCAGACATACCAGCCACAAACTGCAAATGTACCAATATAAGTATGAAACACATACTTATAAAGTAACAAAACTGTAACTGCAACTGTAGGACCAAATTGGTATACATACAATGGAATTCCCAATAACATGTATCAAGAAACTATGTAAGGAAATCACCTATAAAAACTAAAGATGTAATCAAAACATACATCAATAGTTTCCCTGACTCAATCTTGACTCATTCAAGATGAAATAGGTGCCAAAAGATAAGTCTTATTAAGAAACTTTCTTGATGGCAGTAAAAACAAAAGATTTTGTTCTATCCCAAACCTTTTGATTACCAAAGCCCTAACAGGACAGACAGACCCACATTGAGTCAAACTGTTGTCCAAAGAGGCTAAGAGCTGGCATGACCACAGGCTTAATTGCAGTAGGCCCATCCAAAGCAAACTGGATCTGGCAATTGATGGGCCAGAGTTACTCGTGATCGATTCTCCTTATAACTAAAGGAAGAATATGTCCAAGCATTAATGTCACTCCTTTACCATGACTCTGTAGTCCACAGACAAAGACCACTGACTCTGTTGCAGTAAATGCAGTAGGCCCATCTGAAGCCAACTGGTTCATGGCCAAAAAGGCAGTCAATGGGCCAAAGTTACTTGTGACCCATTCTCCCTATAACTAAGGGAAGGGTCCAAACATGAATGTCACTACTTTACCTGAAGCCAAGACCAAAGACTGTGTTGAAAAGAAAATAACTTAAAGAAAACCTTCCTCACAAGATCAAAGGTTGTCTGATAAGAGCATGTAGGACCAATGACAAAATCCAACATTGGTTTGTCTCTTACTAAAAGTTGTTAGTGTCTTATTTATCTCAACTTTTAGATACTTCTTGACCCGTTTGGCCCCAAACCATCCACAATTGCTGTTCTATAACCCACAATAATGGATGGTATTAGAATGTTTCCCTAAACTAGAATTTCAGGAAATTTGCTCCATGTGGAATGGTACCTGGCTCTCTTCACACCACTTCCCAAAAAGAACAATTGATTCTCAGATTCTCCTTGAGGAGTGCTCCTTCATTGTTTCACCACTTCCTCTGGGGATCTACCATAATCTTCATGCCTGACTTCCAGATGCCAAACATGAATATTCAAGTAAACTAGATTGTAGTGAAGTCTGTTGCTGAATGGTTGAGTCAACAGATTTACCCCCAAGGAAAGTCTTAGAAGAAGTTTTGTGGACAGATTCATCAGATCCTAAAACTAAACAATCCCTGGCCACCCAATCATGATGATTCTGCACCTGTAGGTGGCTATCTGTTGAATCACCTGAGGGATGAGGGCCACTGGACATAACTGACCAGACCCTCCCCAGAGATGTTCAATGCATCTGTTTCCCAAGACTGACTGTCTGGGACATGAGACATATACATGTTACAACACTTGCAGGACCAAGACCCTGGGCAAAAACAGATGTCTGTCCAGACCTTCACAAGAGATGTTGAAGCACCTGTTTCCAGAGCCTGACAGCAGAGCTACATAGGAAACTTGTGATTCATCTTGTTGCAAACACATCAACCACTGATTGATGGCAGCAATGTCTAATTTGATTGAAAACCTGACGATTCATAGCCCCTTTGGTTTGAAATAACTTATCTTCCTAGACAAGGAATCTGTCAGAACATGTGGATTCCCTGGGATGTACTTCCCTAAATCATTCTGACATTGGACTGAATCATGATTCTACAGATGAAGGTACCTATTCCGTGAGTGGAAGCCTCCCTGGCTGTTCACACAGGCAACCACTAAAGAATTGTCTGTGAAAAACAACTGATTTCAACTCAGAAGCTGACTTCTGAATCATTTTAAGGTAACAACATAGCTTCCAGCTGTATAATGTTATGTTATGAGAAGTCTTGAATCTTCCTGTGGATGACTCAAGGAAGCATCCCAACCCATTAGGGAAGCTTCAGCGAAAGGAAAGAAACTGTACTCCTGAAGGAGTGGTGAGTCCTACTTCAAAATTGAACTACTGGTCCACCACTGAAGATGATCCCTGAATCAAAGATATCCAGAGACTGAAGATATCAGCAGTGTTTCCAGATACCATTGGAATGAAACCATGCTTTCAAAGTGACACGAGCTTCCCTGGAGATAAGTGAGAACTTCCAACATGGTAACCGTCTTTCAATCAATTTTCTTTGAATTGAGAAGATTAGACCTACCCTGAGGTCGAATTGTAACAATAAATTGATTACTGGAGTTGGAAATAATAATATGATCTTTTAAAATTATGATCCAACCCAGGCTTCGACAAGATGCACCAACCAGAGGGTGATATCTTGGCATTGCTGCTTGAGTTCATTGTCATTAGCCAACCCTCTATATACTGGCGAATACTGATGCCTTCTGCACAAGCCATCAGCTTCACCTCTTTTGCTACCTTGGTGAACTGGAGAGGAACTGTAGCCATATTGCCGGTTAAGGCAATGAACTGGTAGAATCTGTAGCCTCCAATGAGGCGAAGATACTTTAGTTAGCCGAGTCTACCGACTAGTGAAGAGTGTGTACCCATAAAGGTCGAGTGGCGTCATCCACTGTCGTTATATAGACGAATTCCAAATGTTAAACAATTCATATGGAGTAAGGTACATGCAAAGCTTGTTTACCTGACCTTAAGTATACTGACAGTCATTTCTTCTTCACTAAACCCAAGAAATAGACTGTAACTGTAAGCTTCCAGCGATGTGACTGGTAATATCGCCCTTTTGTCGATCATTTCATAAACAGCTTTTATCAAAATTGCTGTTTCTCCCGTTTTTTTTTTTTTTTGTTTTTTTTTTCGTTTTTTTTTTTTTTTTTTTTTTTTTTTTTAAACTTCTGCCAACCTCACCTCTAAAAAGTCTGGCTGAATATTTTCCTTTCCCAGGACTTGTATAGTAGCAAACTGGAGAAAGGTTCCTTGAAACCACAGGAAGCCAGCTATCATCCCTGCTTCCATAGGCCTGTATAAGTAAGATCCACTCCCCTTTTAACTAGCTGAGGAGTAGGAGGCACTTGTAACTCTATTCCATGGCTTATTAGATCAGAAACTAGAAGCATGCTCACCTCTAGAGTTACTAATCCTTGTTATTTCCATGAAAACACTAGATGAAAATCCTCTGAACATCTAATATGTCCAGCAAGAGAACATCATTAGGAGTGAAAAATGCATTGTAGATTTGCTAAAGACATTCTAAATTACATCCCTCCTGTTGAGTCACATGTTCTTAGACATGGTGAAACTGCAACAAGAAGATTTGGACACCAACTGGTTGACTGGACTAGAAATGCAAACATCATTGCACCCAGTCCAAAGCATATTGAAGTCTATAACATATCATAGTGATCCCTAGGATCCTCTAAATATGACCTAAACTGAAGGAGTGAGAATATACACGCTTCTTCTCTCTTACAGTCCCCTACCAGGGACCTTGTTTGCAAAGTGTCTGAAAGGTCATGTTCCTCCTGCAGACCTGCTGTAACTAAGGAGCTGTCCAGGAAAGTAATGAATGTAAGGAAGTCCAAGCAAACTTCTTCCTGTATAGCTGCTCTTTAAAACATCAGAGGCTTCAAACTCCTTGAAACCCAACCTAAAAGCCACATTTAAATGCTGGCTGTTCACCCAAGAAATGTAAATATGACCAAACAAGGGAGCATTCACAGAAACTGTGCCTGTTAAATCAATCCCTAGCCACTCAATAACAGTCAAGCAAAAGTAAAATAAGGAATAGATTCTTTGTAATGAGATGAATCATAATCACCATCTCCTGACAACCTGAATTCTAAACCTTTTGAGAGGTATAGAAACCCGATTGTACTAAAATTTCTTGTGCATTGATCAAAAAACCTCTCCTTGTAGATATGAATGACACTCCCGGACATCTGACAACCCGAATTCTGACCTTCTGAGAGGTATAGAATACTCGATTGTACATGGATGCCCTCACACAGGTATTTCCTCTGGTGAATGTTTTGACTGGACTTCGACGGAAGTGTTTTCCGAAGAAGTAGTCTTTTCCTGCATTCAAAACTCCTCCACGGTGTCGTGTCCATGGTAACTTAATGGCTGCCCCCAAGGGAGATTCCTTCGTCTGTAGCATCGACAATTTATTCGACTGGGATGCATACTGTGATAAAATTGCTTTCAACGCCTGGCTATTAGAACCCGACGTGAACAGCAATAACGGCCACTCGAATTGTCATTCTCATCCAAGATGGCGCCGTCCAGATTGCTTCTGTTATTGAAGAGTACATTCTTTCTATATACGTATGCTGCAAAATTATAGCTTCCAACGTCCAGCAAACTGAACCAAACGACTGGCAAGCTGTATAATAATATTATTGTTGCAGTAGGACCTTCTTTATGAAGACTTATTTCCTCGAGGTTGAAGATGATAGAACTTTTGATGTCGCCATCCAAAAAGTCCTTTATTTGCATAAAATAATGCATACCTTCGAAGATTCAATAAATGAATCAGTTCTGTATCATATACATATAAAATATAAAGTGAGATTCACAGCAAAATCTCAAAAAATAAATGAAAACCTTGAGAAACTTCTACTAATTCCCAAAGACGTCCATACTGATGATGGCCAACAAAAATAATGGAGTAAACAATGTGGTCATGTGACCTAATTGGCGGGAGGACGGACTACTGTAACCCAATGGCTTGGTTAAGGTTGTTACATAACCTTAAAATCGCATCTCTGCGTTGGCCATTGGGTTGGATGGCTCCAACAAATAGCTACTGTTAGGAAATGGTAAGGGTATTTCGCTATAAAATGGCAGCCTTAAAGTCATGTTGGAATTTGTCAAAGGCGTCCTTGATAACTGAGCTAAGGGGAAGGATAGAGGAAGGACCTCTAGGTCTGAGCTCTTGATGGCCTTTTTCATCATCCAGACCTAATACCGAAGTAGACGACCTGGGCATAGATTCCCTGGGGTCAGGGAGAGAGGGAATACGCCTGAAGGTGTCTACATCTTCAGAGTATTGTGAGGGCATGTCAGACAAAGCTACTTCCCTATAATAAGGAGGGTCTGGATCATGTTGTGGGAGGTCTTGATCAGAAGCTACTCCTGAGGGCTGAGCCCTAGAGGGCTTAGAAGACCTGTGTCTGGCTACAGGGGACTGATCGTCCTCTGAAGAGAATGACACATATCTAGATCTTGATTTATGTTTGCTCTTGTCAGAGTGTTATTTGGATCTAGAAGAAGGGATCCGAGGCTGGTCGGAATCCTCATTTAGTTGGTCCGAGGCAGAGCTCAGGTCAACTGGCTGCCTATGGCTTTGCTTTTTGTGAGAGTACGAGACCTCTTCGGGATGACCTTCAGAGGGGGCAACGTACTGTTCCGAGGAATCTTGAGAGGGTACTAGACGAGGAGGGAGTGCTGGACCGTAGTCCACATCCATTGCCTCGCTTGGAAGGTTAGTACCAGATCTCGGAGGGGGTAAATCCAGAGGGGCAGCATTGTTACTGGACGAGCCAGGTTTGGAAGCAAGAAGCGAGGACTCTACCTCGACTTTTTTTTTGTGTAGCCAACTCCTCTCGGAGTGACTGAAAAGCTTCCAACATGGATGCCTGGAAGGAACCCATTTGCTGCTGTATATGTATATTTAAGGAATCCCCCAGGGATTTCTCAAGGTTTTTCTGGATTTTATTTTGCAAAGCAGTACCTGGGGTGGGTGGAACAGTCTTGGCTGGGGTTTTTAAGGACAGGGAGCTGAAGGCAAGAGGTTGAGGACGGGGGGGTGAGGTAAAAAGATTATCAGCAGCACTCTCGAGGTCTGCATTTGATCCAGTGAAGGAATCCCCGTCGCCTTCACCCAAAAGATCTAGTTCATCATCTTTAGAACTAGTGGCCGCTTTTTGCTTTTTTAAATAACGTTTCCTGTTCTGAATTTTTTGTAACTGCTCATCTGAAAAAGACGTACAGATTTGACAGGGTGTTTCAAAGGTGACACAGGGGTCGTCTCCCTTGCCAGCCTCCCTACAGGTAGGGCAGTAGTTATGTATATCAAAACTGAAGCAAAAGTGGCGGCATTTCTGAGCTCTCGGTTTCTCTTTATTTGCTTGGTGAATCGACATTTTATACGCAATAAAAAGACGTACAATATAATTGTCTGTACCGAGGAAAACTCAAAACACGCGAAAATCAAAGAAATACTCATCCTGTGAAAATAAAAATTTTACAAAATGATCTATGAAATATATATATAGAAATATGCAAATATGAGCCTCCAACAATAAGTAAAAACTGAGAAATAAATGAAAATGTCTGTATATTTACAAACTGCTACCAGTCAATCGTGGCCAACGAGAAAGTAGGGCGATTGGTCAGAAGTTATCACGTGACGACAACTACCAGTATATCCGGTGGCTAACAAGAACGATCTTTTTTTCTAAGACATTGGCCCCGGGTGTGGCAACCCGAGAACAGCATTAAGTCCCACATGGTAAGCTATTGTAGCGTAATAAAATCATTAATACTCAATGGGGCACTTACATTTTCTTTTTCTCTTGCGAAGCAATATTCTAGTTATCCTTTGGTCAGTGCTATTACCAAGGAGTTGTAAATAGACACATAAAGGAGTTTCTTCTGTTATTGTAATCCACATATTTTCCTTAAACATGGTTCCCACTCCCTTTTCCAATTTAAATTCCCTGTGTTTTCCCTGTGAAGTTTATATTTTTCCCTGTGGATTTTATAAATAAAATAACACAATCAAGCCAAAACATCAAATGTGACCTGCGAGTCGCAACCCGCGGCGCGTGAATGCAAATGGCTGTTACTCTTCAAAATCATTCTGAAATTTTCAAATTCCCTGTGTTTTTCCAAAATTTTCAAATTCCCTGTGTTTTCCCTGTCTGGAATTACTTTTCACAATTTTCCCTGTTTTCCCTGTGTCGTGGGAACCCTGTTAAATCATGTGTTTTATCTATGTGTGACTGCATGTAGACAAATGGGTTAAATTTCACTTTAGTATATTTGCCAATATCAAAGTTACAGAAATTGTATGATCTTTATTGAAATCAAGTATACTGAAAGCAAAATACATGCAAAAATTTGTACAACTGAAATTCTTTCCTGATGCTGAAAATGGGTTTTTTGATGTTTGAGAATTGAAATCTGAAGTTTACAATCACGTCAACTGTGTGAATAAAGAGTTTTTAAAAACAAGTGTGGGAACAGTCAATGGTTCTGACCTACATAACATTTTAATGTTTGAGGATGAAATCTGAAATACACAACCATGCCAATTGCGTGAATAAGGAGTTTTTAAGAACAGGTGTAGCAACAATCACTGGTTCTGACATACATAAATGTATTAAAATTATTTTGTATTCTTTCAAACATACTATACAGTGACTACACTTTGATAATTTCATGTTGCATATATAACACAAGCATATTTTCATTCATAGTTTAAAATGTCATGTTTCAATTTTGACACCTTGATTGCCATTATCAAGATTACACTACTGTAATCTCTCAGAAATGTTTTTATGAGAACAGAAACAGATTTTCCTTTTGAAAATAAATTTGGCACAAAACCAGTCAGTATGGAGCTTACACAATTATAATTTTTGTATCAGTAATTCTACGTGGTTTAAATTTGTATGCTCTATTTATTTACATTATGTACACAAGCATGTCCCTAATTACCTCCTAAAACAGAATACTGGTTTACCTCCATATAAGCTTGTATCATGTGGAAGATTTCCTCGGCGGTTGTCCTTCTATGTTCTGCATCTACGTCTCTGCTCTTAGATGCAGAAGATAATCTATGACCTTTGGCCAGGCGTTCATTTATTTGTGCATCTAGTGGAGGAACTTTCCTATGTCCAAGCTGACCATACACTATATCACGAGCTTCCTCCATTTTTCTGTAAGTCTCCTTCACAATATCTATTCCACAAGTAGAAAAAAAATAGCATCAGAAATGCCCATACCCCAACATTCCAGGGAAACAATTTTAGACACCATCAGATATTGAAGTAAAACAGAAAAAGGTCAGGAGACTTTTAGAGCAGACTTTGTCAGTTATATAAAGATCTAAATAATGTTTATTATAATATGTAGAGAAAATAATGTCTAAGTGAGAGAAAATGTTTGTTGAGATAAAGTATTAACAAGACAATTCAATAGCAAGATGACAGCATTAATCAGTAAACTAAAAATATAAAGCTGACTTACTAATTGAAATATAGCCGTCAATGGAAATAGCACAATTAAGTACAAGAATTCAACAGAATTGTACTGTGTCACCAGCTTTGGTTAAAGACTGAAGCGGATGAAATTCGAAAGGACATAACTTATGCCAGATAGACAAAAATAGTTGACGTACGTGCAGCATTTCTGCAAATCCAGACCATCTTTCAGAAGGACTGAGTCACGGTGAAGCCCCACCTTGTTGAAAACTATAACTTAAACTGCTAGTCATATGACCATACAAATTAATGCATTGTGCAAGATGTCCTGTCTTGTCTGCTTCCTCTCTTCATGGAGGAAAGAAGGACTTATATTTGTTCACATCCTCTCTTCATGGAGGAAAGAAGGGCTTATATTTGTCCGCCATTTTGTGGGAGAGCAAACAAGCAAGATCATTGTCTATCAATTCTGCACTGATAATCCACTAGTATAGCACGCTCAGCTCGTCATAATACATGTAAATGCATTGTACAAGATGGGTCATGTCTTGTCTGCCTCGGCTCTTCATTGAGGAAAGAAGGACATCTATTTGTCCACCATTTTGTGGGACAGCAAACGAGCATTGTCTAATCTTGTGGAGTGTTAGGTCACTTTACCATACAGGTTTCTTCAGGACTTTTTATATCCACAACGGATAAACAGAAAAAACTGCTGCCACGGCAACACTAGCTGCCTGATATTGGTTTACCAGCTCCTATTAATGCAGGGGTTTGGAATGCAAAAAATCCACAGAAATATAAGTCAAAGAAACAGAAAAAAGTGTTGCCATGGCAACACTTGTTGCCAGGTGTTACCGAAAAACTAATCAGCTGAAATCAATGCAAGGGTTTGGAATGCAAAGATACCCGAGAAAAATTTTTAAGCCCAAGAAACATAAACAAGAGGAGAGTGCCCGTGAACGGGCACTGTGTCAGCTGACTGAGTGTTTTTGATTTGTGAAGGTGATTAGAGGACAGAATAATTATCAGGAAAAGGGCTGTACAGAAATACAGTAAATGGTAACTGAACAGCAAGTTCAAAAGAAATTCCGAAGCTGACAGAAGAAAAGGATAAAAAAGTTGTGCCCTGTAAATGGTATTATGAAGGAAAATAACAAGGTAATTGTTTAAGTGTAAAAAATAGGTTAAAACATATTTAAAGAAATACTACAAATGCAATATCCTCGTTCGACCTTGAAGAAGGGGTCCAAGGTCAAATCTAACCACACAAATACATTCCCAGCCCATGATTTCCTATGGTTTACCATTCCAAACCTCTAGGACCAATTATAAATGAGTTATAAGCACTTTTAAGCTTGGCTGTCCTCATTTGACCTTGAAGGAGGGATCCAAAGGTCAAATCTGACCATACCAAAAGATTCCGAGCCAATGATTTCCTATGGGATGGTTTACCATCCCAAATCTCTGTCACCAATAATAAGCAAGTTGTAGGCACTTTCAATTTTTGCTATCCTCATTTGACCTTGAAGGAGGGTTCCAAGGTCAAATCGGACCATATCAACAGATTCACAGCCCATGATTTCCTGTCTGTTTACCATCCCAAACCTGTGGGACCAATAATAAGCGAGTTATAAGCACTTTTAAGTTTGGCTATCCTTGTTTGACCTTGAAGGAGGGGTCATTGAAGGTCAAATCTGACCACACCAAAAGATTCCCACCCCATGATTTCCTACAGGTTGGTTTATCATCCCAAACCTCTAGGATCAATAATAAGGGAGATATAAGCACTTTTCACGACTGACAAAAAACACCTGTGGCGGCCATCTTGTTTCTCAAAATGAGGCCAAAAATATTCCCAGACAACATTTTATGGTTATTAATATATACTGCAAACTTAAGAAAGCTAGCTATAATATTTTTTTTCATCAGAGCAGTAATGGTGAAATCTCTCTCTACACACTGCGGCTATCCAGTGGATACAATGATTTACTCAACAGTGAGAACCTGAAAGTAGCTATTGCTCAGCTATGCCATGACATAGAGGTCTGCAATTTCACTATGTTATAGCTGACCAAAAATTCTGTGAATAACATATTTAACAAATTACTCTAAATGTAATAGTTTTCAAGTTAAAACTGATTTACTCAACAGTGAGAACCTCAAAGGAACTATTACTCAGCTATGCAATGAGCTACATGTCTGAAATTTTACTATGTTATAGCTAACCCAAAAGTAGGTGAACAACATATTTAAGCAAACTACTGTAAATGCAATAGTTTTCAAGCTACAACTGATTTACTCAATAGTGAGAACCTGAAAATAGCTATTGCTCCGCTATGCCATGAGCTATAGGTCTGTAATTTCACTATGTGATAGCTGACCCAAAAGTAGGTGAACAATATATTTTAACAAAATACTCCAAATGCAATATTTTTCAAGTTATAGCTGATTTACTCAACAGTCAGTACCTGAGAATAGCTATTGCTCAGTTGTGCCATAAGCTATAGGTCTATAATTTCACTATGTTATAGCTGAGACAAAAGTAGCTGAATAACATATTTGCACAAATTTCTGTAAATGCAATAGTTTTCCAATTATAACTGATTTACTCAACAGTGAGAACTTCAAAGTAGCTATTACTCAACTATGAAATGAGCCACAGGTCTGAAACTTCACTATGTTATAGCTGACCCCAAAATAGGTGAATAACATATTGAAACAAAATACTCTAAATGCAATAGTTTTCAAGTTATAAGTGATTTACTCAACAGTGATAACCTAAAAGTAGCTATTACTCAGCTATGCCATGAGCTACAGGTCTGAAATTTTACTATGTTATAGCTGGCCCAAAAGTAGCTGAATAACATATTTATACGAAATTCTCTAAATGCAATAGTTTTTAAGTTACAAGTGATTTTACTCATGATGGAAGTTACTGAAAAGCCCAAAAGTAGCTATTACTCACTTAGCTATTGAGACAGACACCCAACTTACTCACCATATTGTAGCTATGAAAAAAGTAGCTGAATAACATATTTTAACAAAATGCTCTAAATGCAACACTTTTCAAGTTATAAGTGATTTACTCAACAGTGATAACCTAAAAGTAGCTATTACTCAGCTATGCCATGAGCTACAGGTCTGAAATTTTACTATGTTATAGCTGACCCAAAAGTAGCTGAATAACATATTTATACGAAATTCTCTAAATGCAATAGTTTTCAAGTTATAAGCAATTTACTCAACAGTGATAACCTAAAAGTAGCTATTACTCAGCTATGCCATGAGCTACAGGTCTGAAATTTCACTATGTTATAGCTGGCCCAAAAGTAGCTGAATAACATATTTATACGAAATTCTCTAAATGCAATAGTTTTTAAGTTACAAGTGATTTTACTCATAATGGAAGTTACTGAAAAGCCCAAAAGTAGCTATTACTCACTTAGCTATTGAGACAGACACCCAACTTACTCACCATATTGTAGCTATGAAAAAAGTAGCTGAACAACATATTTTCACAAAATGCTGTAAATGCAACACTTTTGAAGTTATAAGTGATTTAGTGCATGATTTCATGAATTTTAATGCATTAAAAATTATTAAAAAAATTTATTAAAAAAAAAGTAAGACAGATCCAGGTCTCATACTCACACAAGAGAATCTACCTCTGGCCTAGTACATATATGCAAGATATGAGAGAAATCCCTGCAATAGTCACGGAGAAAATTGTGATAAAAAGTTGAAATTTTCACACTTTTGGTGGGGGTACCCCCCTTGTAATGTCTCTAGCAAACAGACGAACAGACAGATTTGCATGCCTTGAACAATTTTTCATCCTTGATAGATAAGGTATCTTTTAAAAAAAACCAGCATGTCTCTAGGCCTTGTAGTTTTGGAGAAGAAGTTGTTCACGCGGACGCGGACGCCCACGCTGCAGAGTGATGACATAATGTCAGCTGACTGACAAGTCAGCTGACATAAAAAGTGTTGCCATGGCAACACTTGTTGCCAGATGTTGCTGAAAAACTAATCAGCTCCAATCTGTGCGGGGTATGGAAAACAAAGACCCCATAAAAATATTTGTAAGTCAAAAAAAAAGAAAAAAGTGTTGCCATAGCAACACTTGTTGCCAGGTGTTGCCGAAAAACTAATCAGCTGCAGTCTGTGCAGGGGTATGGAAAGCAAAGAACCTACAAAAATATTTACAAGTCCAAGAAACAAACAAAAAAGTGTTGTAGTGTTGCCAGGTTTGCCAAAAAACTAATCCGCTCCAGTCTGTGCAGGGGTATGGAAAGCAAAGAACCCATAAAATATTTATAAGTCCAAGAAACAGGAAAAAGTGTTGCCATGGCAACACTTGTTGCCAGGTGTTACTGAAAAACTAATCAGCTGAAATCAATGCAAGGATTTAGAATGCAAAGATACCGAGAAAATTTTTAAGCCCAAGAAACATAAGAAAGTGTTGCCATGGCAACACTTGTTGTCAGGTGTTGCCGAAAAACTAATCAGCTCCAATCTGTGCAGTGGTATGGAAAGCAAAGGACCCATAAAAATATTTACAAGTCCAAGAAACGAAAAAAAAAGTGTTGCCATGGCAACACTTGTTGCCAGGTGTGCCAAAAAACTACTCCGCTCCAGTCTGCAGGGGTATGGAAAGCAAAGAACCCATAAAATATTTATAAGTCCAAGAAACAGAAAAAAGTGTTGCCTGTTGCCAGTTATCGTTAAAAAACTAATCAGCTCCAATCCATGCAGGGGTGTGGAATGCTAAGAACTCCCCAAAAGATATTAAAGCCCAAGAAACATGAAAAAGTGTTGCCACGGCACTTGTTGCCAGATATTGCCAAGAAAGCAATCACACACAAACTCTCATGCCATTAAACTTCTACACCAAATTTAGCTGAGACACATAAAATACTGTACCTGTAAATGAGCAGCAATGAAGGGTGATTCAGATTGGAAAATAAAAATAATATCCATGTCCAGCAGGATGGATATAATAATTAAAATAAGTTGTAACCTTAAACTTACTTTTTTAACTTTCAGGTTTTTATGGTAACATTACAATAAAGATCCTGTTTTGGTCTAGACACATGTACATGTTTAATTTAAATGAAAAACTCTAACCTATCACTTTAATATTGCCAAAACATCACAGAAATTTGTCATAACCTTAAACTGAATGTAAGTCAATGTAAATGTTAAGAGTTTAAGTTCATGTTAACCATGTAGACTCTGTCCAAGGCTACTTATAGCCAAAATTTAAATGTGTTTAAAATCTATTGCACATAATTTAAGATATTATCCAAAATTTTAAAAGAAAAGTAATTATAATTATGCCATTACTGAGAGTTAAAGGTCACCTCAATGTAGTCTCAGGGCATTTCTGCAACATCAGTTACATGTACCTGTAAAATATAGATCAAATATGTCATGCCATTTTGGTATACTATGTGGAATCATAGAAAAAGTTGAGCTCAGTAACATTCTTTTACACATGGAAGTTTAAGGTCTCCTTAAAATAGGGCACACCTTCAGGACTAGATACATCAACATACCAAATTTAAATTAAATCTGTCATGCAGAATTGAAATACTCTCCAGAAATTGAAAAACTTAAATTCAATATAGTTATATTATCACTAGGTGTTTAAGGTCATCTTAAAGTGGGCCACACCTTGATCATTTACATCCACATACCAAATATGATTTGAATCTGTGAAGCCATCTTTAAGCTATTGCCCACAAATCGCAAAAGTAAAATTCAATATAAATGTGTTATAAATGGGAGTTTAAGGTTATCTTAAAATAGGGTACATGTCGATGACCAGCAACACCCACATGCCAAATCTGAATTTCATCCTACTTGCAATTTTTGACATATTTTCCAGAAACAAAGTGTGATGACGATGCTGGTCCAATAGGTGATCCATTATAGCTGAGTGACCCCAAACTATTACAACCTTAAACTCATAAGCAATTTATTGTAACCTTACATATACATGCAAAACTTGAATGAAATTTCTTGAGTTACCTTCAGTATATGCTATGGAAAAGTGAAAAAACTTAAACTCAACATAATTCTTTTATACATGGGAGTTTAAGGCCACCTTAAAATAGGACACACCTTCAATACCAGTTACAACCACATGCCAAATTTGAATTGAATCCATCAGCCAATTTTCGAGATACTGTCTGGAAACTGAAAAACTTAAAATCAATATAAGTATGTTACTATTGGGAGTTTAAGGTCACCTTAAAATAGGGCACACCTTGAAAACCAGTTACAACCACATGCTAAATTTGAATTGAATTCATCAACCGATTTTTGAGATACTGTCTGGAAACGGAAAACCTTAATCTTGATATATATATATACTACTACTATGAGTTTAAGATCACCTTAAAATAGGGCACATCTTGAGGACCAATTACATGCACATGCCAAATCTGAAGTTAATCCATCATGCCATTTTTGAGATACACTCTGAAAATGAAGTGTGGCAACGACGCCGACCATATTTGTCCTCCAACATAGCTGCTAGTGACACCAAGGTAATGCAACCTTAAACTCATAATTGATCAAATATCAGGAATTTACTATAACCTTACAAATGAGATTTTTTCTTGTGTAGACAGATGTACGTGATGAATATCAAAGATTAAAGTCTTAATTAGCACATCGGGGCCACGGTGGCAGAGTGGTAACACTCTCGCCTCCCACCTCTGAGGTCGGGGTTCGATCCCCGTCACGGCCTCAAGTGGGAAAGCTGGTAGTTGCTTGCCGTTGGTCGGCACTTTACAGTACAGAACCCTAACGAACTGTATGTACTGGTTTCCTCTGCCCCTTTCAACTACCCGTCGTGATATGACCTGTACAGTGTTGAAAGCGACGTAAAACCCCAAATAAATAAATTAATTAGCACATCAAATATCTTTCAAACACCAAAAATTGTCCCAACCAATTTAATGAAATTTCTCAAGTTATTTCCAGTATACTCTATTGAAAAATAATGTAAACTCAATATAACCTTTTGATACACAAGAGTTTAAGGTCACCTAAAAGTAGGGCACACCTTGAAAACAAGCATATGCCAAATTTGAATTGAATCCATCAACAAATTTTTGAGATACCGTGCGGAAACAAAAAACCTTCAAATCAATACAAGTATCTTACTACTGTGAGTTTAAGGTCACCTTAAATAGGGCACACCTTGAGGAAAATTAGAATTTATGCCAAATTGCAATTTAATTCAAGACATTTTTGAGATACTCTCTGGAAAGTAAGTGTGAAGACTACTCTGACCATGTATGTCTTCCATCAAAGCTGTTAGTGACACAAATTAATGCAACTTTAAACTCATTAGTTTATAAAATATCAGCAACTTACAACTAGAGGATCGCTCGCAAAAAAAAAAGATAATGTTTTTGCATAGCAAAAACAAAGCGTCCCGAAAAGGATATAAAGGTGAGTGCTAAAGTATTAAGAAAATGCTTCGTTTCTAGCCTTATACTGTTGTGGCAACCAAAGTCAGCGCAGTCTGCTCTATCTAGCACGGTTTTCAAGATATAAGCATTTTTGTGTTTTGCAAAAAATAAAAAAATTAAAAATGTCCGCTATACTTGGCGAGACAAAAATATTTTGAAAATTGGCATGGCTACTCTGCAGAGATACCCAGCAGGTCCAAAATTTTGTTGAGTTCGCTCCATATAGCACGGTTTTCGAGATATAAGCATTTTTGTGTTTTGCAAAAACTTTGAAAATTCAAAATGGCCACCATTTTTGGGGAGACAAAAATTTTTGTCAAGACCACTGCCGTGGTGTGTATCTCCCGCCGAGCATTAAAGCAGAAGAAATAGCTTTTCCGAGATATTCACAATTTTTCATTTTCGTGTGTGAAAGGTCTTCCAAAAGTAGGTGAATGAGTTATTTGAGAAAAATTGGCTATCTGCAATACTATTAAGAGATAATTCACATTTACTCATTTTGAGTAGGTGAATAATTATCTATGGGTCTGAAACTTCACCAAGTGAAAGCTCTCCCAAAAGTAGGTGAATGAGTTATTTGAGAAAAATTGGCTATCTGCAATACTTTTAGAGATAATTCGCATTTACTCATTTTGAGTAGGTGAGTAATTAGCTATGGGTCTGAAACTTCACCATGTGAAAGCTCTCCCACAAGTAGATGAATGAGTATTTGATAAAAATTGGGTATCCGCAATACTTTTAGAGATAATTAGCATTTACTCATTTTGAGTAGGTGAATAAATAGCTATGGGTCTGAAACTTCACAGAGTGAAAGCTCTCCCAAAAGTAGGTGAATGAGTTATTTGAGAAAAATTGGCTATCTGCAATACTTTTAGAGATAATTCGCATTTACTCATTTTGAGTAGACGAGTAATTAGCTATGGGTCTGAAACTTCACCAAGTGAAAGCTCTCCCAAAAATAGATGAATGAGTTATTTGAGAAAAATTGGCTATCTGCAATACTTTTAGAGATAATTCACATTTACTCATTTTTGAGCAGACGAGTAATTAGCTATGGGTCTGAAACTTCACCAAGTGAAAGCTCTCCCAAAAGTAGGTGAACGATTAATTTGAGAAAAATTGGCTATCTGCAATACTTTTAGAGATAATTCGCATTTACTCATTTTGAGTAGGTGAGTAATTAGCTATGGGTCTGAAACTTCACCAAGTGAAAGCTCTGCCAAAAGTAGGTGAATGAGTTATTTGAGAAAAATTGGCTATCTGCAATACTTTTAGAGATAATTCGCATTTACTCATTTTGAGTAGGTGAGTAATTAGCTATGGGTCTGAAACTTCACAGAGTGAAAGCTCTCCCAAAAGTAGGTGAATGAGTTATTTGAGAAAAATTGGCTATCTGCAATACTTTTAGAGATAATTCGCATTTACTCATTTTGAGTAGGTGAGTAATTAGCTATGGGTCTGAAACTTCACCAAGTGAAAGCTCTCCCAAAAGTAGGTGAATGATTAATTTGACAAAAATTGGCTATCTGCAATACTTTTAGAGATAATTCGCATTTACTCATTTTGAGTAGGTGAGTAATTAGCTATGGGTCTGAAACTGCACCAAGTGAAAGCTCTCCCAAAAGTAGGTGAATGAGTTATTTGGGAAAAATTGGCTATCTGCAATACTTTTAGAGATAATTCGCATTTACTCATTTTGAGTAGGTGGGTAATTAGCTATGGGTCTGAAACTTCACCATGTGAAAGCTCTCCCACAAGTAGATGAATGAGTTATTTGATAAAAATTGGGTATCCGCAATACTTTTACAGATAATTAGCATTTACTCATTTTGAGTAGGTAAATAATTAGCTATGGGTCTGAAACTTCACCATGTGAAAGCTCTCCCAAAAGTAGGTGAATGAGTTATTTGAGAAAAATTGGCTATCTGCAATACTTTTAGAGATAATTCACATTTACTCATTTTGAGTAGGTGAGTAATTGGCTATGGGTCTGAAACTTCACCATGTGAAAGCTCTTCCAAAAGTAGGTGAATGAGTTATTTGAGAAAAATTGGCCATCTGCAATACTTTTAGAGGTAATTCGCATTTACTCTTTTTGAGTAGGTGAGCAATTAGCTATGGGTCTGAAACTTCACCAAGTGAAAGCTCTTTGGGATAGCTGCTCTGCAGAGATACCCTGAAGATAAAAAATTTCGTTGAAATCGCTCTATGTAGCACGGTTTTCGAAATATTAGCATTTTTGTGTTTTGCAATTTTTGCGCAAAAATTCGAAAATTCAAAATGGCCGCCATTTTTGGCGAGACAAAATTTTTTTGAAAATTGGCATGGCTACTCTGCAGAGATACCCTGCGGGTCAAAAATTTCGTCGAAATCGCTCTATCTAGCACGGTTTTCGAGATATAAGCATTTTTGTGTTTTGCAATTTTTGCGAAAATTTCGAAAATTCAAAATGGCCGCCATTCTTGGCGAGACAAAAATTTTTTGAAAATTGGGAAAAGTACTCCGCAGAGATATCCTGCGGGTCAAAAATTTTGTCGAAATTGCTCTATCTAGCACGGTTTTTGAGATATAAGCATTTTTGTGTTTTGCAATTTTTGCGAAAATTTCGAAAATTCAAAATGGCCGCCATTTTGGGCGAGACAAAATTTTTTGAAAATTGGGAAAACTACTCCGCAGAGATACCCTGCGGGTCAAAAATTTCGTCGAAATCGCTCTATCTAGCGAATTCCTTTCAAGTTATCATCCGGACAAGCTTCCCCATCGAAAAAAGACATTTTTGGTCATGTGACCTCTCTGATTGGTTGAAATGTCACTGCAGCATATTCAAAAAAATTCCCCAAGGCTACTGCCTAAACCTGCCAAATTTGAAAAGAATCCGCCTAACGGTTACAGAGTTATAAGGAAAACATAATGCGGAGCCTGAAGCTCTCCCATACACAAACAAGCGTCCCTTGCGGGACGCTTAATAACCTTACAAAAGAGACCATTTTTGGTGGATATATATGAACATGATGAATATCGATGCAAAAAGTCCTAATTAGCATATAAAATATCTTCCAAACACCAAAAATATTGCCCAACCTTAAACTGAAAGTTTGTTTGCACTGCTGTATGTTAGCGAGTTTAAGGTAATCTTTTCTTGAAAGTTCTGTTCAAGGTTTGTTACATCCACAACTGAAATGCCTAGAATTGCACAATATTTGAAATATTGTTCAAAAGTTAGCAAACTTAAAGTGAAATAATTCTGTTATTAATGGGAGTTTAAGGTCACCCTATTGTGTGGCACTTACCTATGGCCAGTTATATATAATTACAAAAGTTGAATGAAATTTCTGAAGTTACTTTCAGTATACTCCATGGAGAAAGAAAAAATGTAAACTGGACATAAATTTTTTATATAAGGGAGTTTAAGGTCACCTTAAAATAGGACACACCTTCAAACTAGTTACAACCACATGCCAAATTTGAATTGAATCCATCAAACCATTTTTGAGATATTCTCCGGAAATGAAAAAACTTAAATTGAGTTTAAGTATTTTACTAGTGGGAGTTTGAGGTCACAAAACTATACAGCACACCCCTAGGACCAACCAGTTACATCCACATGCCAAATTTGAATTAAATCTAACAAGCCATTTTTGAGATACTGTCCGGACTACAAATTGTGACGACGACAGACGCCGACGCCACAAAATTGGATGACGAAGCTATATGCCACTAAATGCTGGTGACACAAAAAGTATATATAATAATAAGGTACAGCAATCCATATATCTCTGTGATAAGAGAAATGTGTCTCAAATATGGCAGGTGAACACACTTTGGCAGAACCATGGTTAAAGGTCACACCATGACGTTGCACACCTACACTTACAACCAATGTCCCTACCAAGTATCAACTTCTTACACCTTACGATTTCCGAGATTTACGGCCAGACAAAATTTTACAGGTCAAGGTCACAACAGCAAGGTTAAAGGTTAAATCAAGGTTATACCAGAAAGTTGCTCACCTGCACCCTAAACAATGTCCCTACTAAGTAGCAATCTTACACCTTGCAGTTTTCTAGATATATCAAGGTCATAACATGTTGCATGTTGTCATGTGCACATCTACATCCCTCAACCAAAGTCCCTACCAAGCATCAACTTCCCCCACCTTATGGTTTCTGAGATATAGGCTGGACAAGATTTTTAAATTCAAGGTCACTATGGCAAGGTTAAAGTTCAAATCAAGGTCAAACCTACACCCCTCAACCAATGTCCCTTCCAAGTATCAGCTGCCTCCATCTTACGGTTTCTGGGATGTAGGCTGGGCAAGATTTTCAAACTCAAGGTCACTATGACAAGGTCAGAGGTCAAATGAAGGACACACCATGATGTTGCATATCTGCACCCCCAACCAATGTTTCTACGAAGTATAAACTTCCTACACCTTACGGTTTCTGAGATACAGTCTGGAATTTTTGCCTCCGCCCACCTGTTTGCCATGGGTGAAAGGCTGTGGGGCAAAAACTTGAAAAATCACAAAAGTTTAAATTCGCCAACGAGGAAATCCTCTATTTTCGTAACTGGTGGGTAACTTTGCCATATTTGTCACTGTTAGGCTCCTGAACTCTAGTGATTCATTGTTTGTTCAGTTTAACTTTTAAAATTGAGGATTGGAAAGTAAATACCAAAATTCCTGCTCAAGGCTATGGCTTTGATTCAAACCCACCATATCAGAGGTGTGACACGGGTGTATTGCCCACTTCACAAATTTTGCATAATCTGTACCAGAATTTCGTAAGTGCAAAAAAAAAATTTCTTTTACTTGGGAACAGACTGTCATACACATGACGACTGAGGACTGTGTCTTGCTCGAGGTGAAAATATATTGCGTTAAAAGTGCACAGTTGGTCAGATATCTTGAGTCATGTTTTTGGTCAGTTTAGTCGGTTTCCTCTCATTTCACAGTATTTTGTTAAAGTGGCTAAACTCACCCAAATCATGGCAGTAAATTTTGTCCTGTGTGAAGACAATCATCTCCATTTCAAGAATTTCTTCAATTCTTGCTCTGCAGACTTCACGGGCAGCCAGTCGAATCTCCATCAATCTGGACTGTGTTTAAAACAAATTGGGTTTTCACTAAATTGAGTAATATCTCCTTTTACTTCTTTAGTACTTACTATGCATAAGTGAATTATCTATTGTTTGCTTTCTTATCTATTTTATCTATGTTTACCATGTCTCTCCCCAATAACATTTTATCAAGAAATAATCTCTCTTGGAAACTATTTTTGTATGCCTATTTGTTTACTAAAATATCACTTCACTTAATTTCCCTGCTTTAACAGTAGTGTTGAAACCGACTAGTAGTGTGGCAAGGAAGGTTACTAATTTTGAATTCAGATGAACTTAAAATGAACTACAAACATAGCTAGTATTTAACAGACTGTAGCTTCAAATGGTTCTTTATGTAGACTTTATCTGCCACTGTGGAATAGTGGGTAGCACACTTGTCTAGGAACTCAACAGGACGTGGGTTCAAACCTAGGTACAGGCAGATACATAGTGGCTCAGATGACCACTTAAAATGGCCATCCTCCGTGATTGGGTCCTATCCCCAGTGGCAGGCTAAAGAACCTCAAGGATGTTGATAAATGGTCATCCTTGACCCTCTATCTTCCACTTGTGAGTTGGGGCTGTACCTGTGCAGTCAGATGGGCTTAATAGCGCTTTGAATCCTGTAGTATATGGAGAGTATACATACAAAATACACAATACAATACAAAACAAGCAATCAGTGCCCGTGAACAGGCTCTGTGTCAGCTGACCGTGTGTTTTGAGTTTCAGAGTAGAAGTGAAAGAAGTTTTCGAGTTACAACTGATTCACTCAACAGAGAGAATCTCAAAGTAGCTTTTGCTCAGCTATGCACTGAGTTAAAGGGCTGCAATTTTACTGAGGTATAGCTGACTCAAAAGTAGGTTAATAACACATTTAAAGAAAAAACTATAAATGCAATAGTTATCAAGTTACAACTGATTTACTCAACAGTGAGAACCTGAATGTAGCTATTGCACTGCTATGCAATGAGACACAGGTCTGTAATTTCAGTATGTTACAGGTTACTGAAAAGTGGGTGAATAATATATTTAAACAAAATACTCTAAATGTAACAGTTTTCAAGTTACAACTGATTTACTCAACAGTGATAACCTCAAAGTAGCTATTACTCAGCTATGCAATGAGTTACAGGTCTGAAATTTTACTATGTTGTAGCTGACCCAAAAGTAACTGAATTACATATTTATACAAAATTCTGTATATGTCATAGTTTTCAAGTTATAGGTGATTTTACTCACTATGGAAGGAGTCAGAAAGTAGCTTTTACTCACTTAGCTATTGGGATAGACACCCAAGTTACTTACCATGTTGTAGTTATGGAATAAGTAGCTGAATAACATATTTTAACCAAATGCTCTAAATGCAATACTTATAAGTTATAAGTGATTTAGTCTATGATTTCATGAATTTTAATGCAATAAAAATTATTTTAAAAATTCATAAAAAAATAATTAAGAAAGATCCAGGCCTGATACTCGCACAGATAATCTACAAGTGGCCTAGTACATATATGCAAAATAAGAGCAAAATCCCTGCAATAGTCAACAACAACAAAATAAGTGATTTAGTGCATGATTTCATGAATTTTAATGCATTAAAAATTATTTAAAAAATTAATAAAAAAAATTAAGATAGATCCAGGTCTAATACTCACACAAGGTAATTTACTAGTGGCCTAGTACATATATGCAAGATATGAGAAAAATCCCTACAATAGTCAATGAGAAAATTGTGATAAAGTGATGAAATTTTCACATTTTGGGTTGGGGTACCTGACTTCTAATGACTCTGGGAAACACACAAACAGATAAAAAAAAATCAAATTTATCAAGTACAATACATAACATAAACACATCAAACAAAACTAACCCAAATACTGCAATAAAGATGCAAATACAACAAGACGTAGTAATCCAGAAAATATGTTTCTCAAAGTTCCCTTCTACAGCTCTTCAGTTCATAAATCTAAAGTTGATTTCAACAAGTATTTATCATTACTACTCCAAAACTTTTCAATGATTTGCCACTGGAAATTCGAACTGCTCCTACACTATCATGTTTCAAAAGGCGACTTAAAACTTATCTGTTTCGGAAGTCTTTTCCAACCTAGGTTTTCTTACTACCAAAGACCGATGGTCCCCTTGTGACAACCTTATTATGCATTACGACTTATGATTTCTGCATTACGATTTGGATGGTGTGCCTTAGAATCCGCGGGTTCAGAGATTAAGAACTTGGATACCTGATACAAGTTCTATCTTACCTTCACCATTCTGTTGAGATGTGGAAACTGCTCTAATGCTTCATTGGCTGTCTCCATCATCATATTCTCCACTAACTGTCCCACTCTCTCCAGGCATTGCAATGCAGGGCCCTCATACTGCTTAAGGATACCCTGGATTAGCTTCTCACACACCTTGTAGTTCATAAACCTTGGAAGTTCATGGCCTCTGTGTTGTTCTGCTTCTATTTCTATTTTGCTTACAAAATCAGCAGATCCATAATCTAATAAAAAAAATGTGATGGCCTCAGTGAAGACGATGACTCCTGCATTGACAAGGTTTTGATAAGTTTTGACTGTCAAATCTATATATACGGTATGAAGAGTATACCAAGAGACTGACTAATGAAGAAAAAAATTTGGTTTTATATGCTACCTATTTATTTATTTATTTTTTTGTAAACACCATGAAAACCCTAAAAGAAAGTAGGTGAGACCCTAAAAAAAGTAGGTGAGCTATAAACCTATGGTCATTGAGTTAAATCTAGTTCTGGCAAACGTTAGATGCATTAGAGTACTTGTCTGGGTATGATCAAGCAAAACAATATAACTATGTATTCAGTGGTTGATAAAATAACAAGTCCCATAATTTAGCAAGGTAAAAAAGGCTGTTCTTCATTTTGAAGCAATGTTACAAACAGATCAGCAGACAGATCTGGGTACAAGAAAACAAGCAATCAGTGCCTGTGAACAGGTTCTGTGTCAGCTGACTGTGTGTTTTGAGTTTCAGAGAAGAAGAGAATGAAGAAAGGGACAAAAAAGTTGTGCCCTGCAAATGGTATTCAGAAGTAAAGTACAAAGTTAACTGTAAAGGAGTAAAATGTAGATGGAAAACATCTTTAAGCAAAATATTGTAAATGCAATTGTTTTCAAGTTGCAACTGATTTACTCGACAGCGAGAATCTCATAGTAGCTATATTTCAGCTATGAGATGAGTTAAAGGGCTGCAATTTTACTATAATATTGGTATAGCTGCCCCAAAAGAAGCTGAATTAGAAATAGGACGCCCTGTTGATAGTAGCTGCGACATATGAATAGAAACAGGATAGCATAGAAGAACACACATTGTTATGTGTAATGTCCACCCCATGAACCTTTTGCCAAAATTGTACAGTAGTCTTACAAGACCCTGTTTCATTTGTAAAATATATCAATGATGCTTAAATCTAATGCAGATTGTGCAAAGATCAGAAAATGTGGCAAATGTATAGTTTTATATGCCGCTATTACATAATTTTGCAATCAGCTACAAGTTTGAAATTCTAATATGTTATAGCTGAAAGAAATATAGGTGAAAAACATATTTAACACAATGTTCTAAATGAAATACTTTTCAAGTTATAAGTGATTTAGTGCATGAACTCATGAGTTTTAATGCATGAACAAATTATTTAAAAAATTCATTAAAAAAATTACGAAAGATCCAGGCCCAATACTCACTCAAGTGAATCTACTAGTGGCCTAGTACATATATGCAAGATAAGAGAAAAATCCCTTAAATAGTGAATGAGAAAATTGTGATCAAGTGTTGAAATTTTCACACTTTGGGTGGGGGTACCTCACTTGTAGTGGCTCTGGGGAACAGGCGAACACACAGATCTGCAAGAATTTTATGATTCATCATCTTCGATAGTAAAGGTGTCTTTTAAAAAACCAGCATGTCTCTGGGTCTTGTAGTTTTGGAGAAAAAGTTGTTCACACATACACGGACACCGCAGAGTGATGCCATAATGTCGGCTAACTCACAAGTCAGCTGACATAAAAAAGATGAACACAAAATTTGTGCCCTGTAAATGGTATTCAGAAGTTTACTGTTAAGGTGTAAAATGTAGGAGGAAAATATATTCAAACAAAATACCGTAAATGCAATTGTTTTCGAGTTATAACCAATTTACTCAACACTGAGAACCTGAAAATAGCTATTGCTCAGCTGTGTAATGAGCTACAGGGCTGCAATTTTACTATGTTATAGCTGACCAAAAAGTTGCTGAATAATAAATTTAAACAAACTACTCTAAATGCAATAGTTTTGAAGTTTCAACTAATTTGCTCAACACTGAACCTTACAGTAGCTATTGCACAGCTATGACATGAGTTACAGGTTTGCAATTTCACTATGTTATAGCTGACTCATAAGTAGATGAAAACCATATTTAAACAAAATTCTCTAAATGCAATAGTTTTCTAGTTACAAGTGATTTACTCAACTGTGATAAACTCAGAGTAGCTATTGCTCCACTTTCCGATGAGCTACGGGTCTGTAATTTTACTATGTTATAGCTGATCCATAAGTAGGTGAAGAACATATTGAAACAAAATACTGTTAATGCAATAGTTTTTAAGTTATAACTGATTTACTCAACAGTGAGAATCTGAAAGTAGTTCTTGCCCAGCTATGCCATGAGCTATGGGTCTACAATTTCACTATGTTAAAGCTGACCCATAAGTGGTAAATAACATATTTAAACAAAATACTCTAAATGCAAAAGTTACAACTGATTTACTCAACAGTGATAACCTGAAAATAGCTATTGCTCAGCTGTGTAATGAACTACAGGTCTGCAAGTACCATAGCAGTGTCGTTTGGTAATTCGTCCTGCTTCTCTCGTTATAAATTTAGCCCATAGCCCCACAGCTGGAATACAGCGGGGAGGCAGGGTGGGACTTTCTTCAGTCCCACATGGTAAGCTTGTAGCTTATAAAAGCTACATTTAAGTAATTAAAATTTTTTATTTTATTGCACTACAATAGCTTACCATCTCGGACTGAATGCTGAATGCAAAAGCCCGGTGGAGGGATTACAGCTGAGACTGGAAGTATTTCTCCATTTTTCTTGAATTTAGAATTAAAATATACCAAAGTATTGCCAAACAAGACCACTGCCGCGGTGTGTATCTCCCGCCGAGCATTAAAGGGGAAGAAATACCTTTTCCGAGATATTCACAATGATTTTATAGGTCAAGTTCACTACAGCAAGGGCAATGGTCAAATCAAGGTCAGACCATGACGTTGCATACCTACACCAATGTCCCCACCAAATATCAACTTCCTACACCTTACGGTTTCCGAGATATAGCCCAGACAAGATTTTATAGGTCAAGGTCGCTACAGCAAGGTGAAAGATCAAATGAAGGTCAGACCATGACGTTGCACACCTACACCCACTAACCAATGTCCCTTCCAAGTATCAACTTCGTACACCTTACGGTTTCTGAGATATAGCCCAGACAAAATTTTATAGGTCAAGGTCACTACAGCCAGGTCAAGGGTCAAATCAAGGTCAGACCATGACGTTGCACACCTACATCCCCTAACCAATGTTCCTACCAAGTATCAACTTCCTACGCCTTACAGTTTCCGAGATATAGCTTGGACAAGATCTTCAAACTCAAGGTCTCTGCAGCAAGGTCAAAGGTCAAATCAGGGTCAGACCATGACGTTGCACACCTACACATCCTAACGAATGTCCCTACCATGTACCAACTCCCTACACCTTACGGTTTGTGAGATACAGTCTGGACAAACTTTTTCCCACCGCCTGGCCACCCGCCTGCCCATCCGGACACCATGGGCTGTCGGGTAAAAAATAGATGAACAACATATTTGAGAGAAATTGTGTATCTGCAATACTTGTGAAGATATAAGCCATTTACTCATTACGGTTATCATTAAAAATTGACAAAGTAGCTCTTACTCACTTAGCTATGGAGATACACTTACAAACTTCTGAACATGTTGTAGCTGTGGAGAAAGTAGTTGAACAACATATTGGAACAAAATACTGTAAATGTAATAGAGTGGAAGTTATAAGCCATATAATTATATTAGGCAAAGTGCTATTACTCACTCAAATGTAGGCCAAAGGTCACCAAACCCAGTACAATAGGATACTCTTGTACTGTCAAAAATTTGCTCGAAATCTCTTACAGTTTGCGAGATATTTGTGATTTTTCACATTTTCACTAAAAGTAGCAATAAAGTAGCTATTACTCACTTGTACATTGGGCAACAGTTGTGAAACTTAAATATGTTACAGTTCACAAAAAAGTAGATGAACAACATATTTGAGAGAAATTGTGTAGCCGCAATACTTTTCGAAGATATAAGCCATTTACTCATTACGGTTATCATTAAAAACTGAAAAAGTAGCTATTACTCACTTAGGTATGGAGATACACTTCCAAACCACTGACCATGTTGTAGCTGTGGAGAAAGTAGTTGAACAACATATTGGAACAAAATACTCTAAATGCAATAGTTTGAGAGTTATAAGCCATATAGTTATATTAGGTAAAAGTGCTATTACTCAGTCAAAAGTAGGCCAAAGTTCACCAAACCCAACAGCATAGGATACCGTTATACTACCCTGTGGCTCAAAAATTCGCTCTAAATTGCTCTATCTCTTATGGCTTGTGAGATATTTGTAATTTTTCACATTTTCACTAAACATAGCATATATAATTAGCTACGGGTCTGAAACTTCACCAAGTGAAAGCTCTCCCAAAAGTAGGTGAATGAGTTATTTGAGAAAAATTGGCTATGTGCAATACTTTTTAGAGATAATTTGCATTTACTCATTTTGAGTAGGTGAGTAATTACCTACGTGTCTGAAACTTCACCATGTGAAAGCTCTCCCAAAAGTAGATGAATGAGTTACTTGAAAAAAATTGGGTATCCGCAATACTTTTAGAGATAATTAGCATTTACTCATTTTGAGTAGGTGAATCATTAACTACGGGCCTGAAACTTCACCATGTGAAAGCTCTCCCAAAAGTAGATGAATGAGTTATTTGAGAAAAATTGGCTATCTGCAATACTTTTACAGATAATTCACATTTACTCATTTTGAGTAGGTGAATAATTAGCTACGGGTCTGAAACTTCACCAAGTGAAAGCTCTCTCCAAAGTAGGTGAATGAGTTATTCGAGAAAAATTGGCTATCTGCAATACTTTTAGAGATAATTCACATTTACTCATTTTGAGTAGGTGAATAATTAGCTACGGGTCTGAAACTTCACCAAGTGAAAGCTCTCTCCAAAGTAGGTGAATGAGTTATTCGAGAAAAATTGGCTATCTGCAATACTTTTAGAGATAATTCACATTTACTCATTTTGAGCAGGTGAGTAATTAGCTACGGGTCTGAAACTTCACCAAGTGAAAGCTCTCCCAAAAGTAGGTGAATGAGTTATTCCAGAAAAATTGGCTATCTGCAATACTTTTAGAGATAATTCGCATTTACTCATTTTGAGCAGGTGAGTAATTAGCTATGGGTCTGAAACTTCACCAAGTAAAAGCTCTTCCAAAAGTAGGTGAATGAGTTATTTGATAAAAATTGGCTGTCTGCAATACTTTTAAGAGATAACTAGAAATAGGACGCCCTGTTGATAGTAGCTGCGACATATGAATAGAAACAGGATAGCATAGAAGAACACACATTATCATGTGTAATGTCCACCCCATGAACCTTTTGCCAAAATTGTACAGTAGTCTTACAAGACCCTGTTTCATTTGTAAAATATATGAATGATGCTTAAATATTTATTAGTATTTATACATGTAAATTATTTCAGCTTCATGCCTTTTTGCATTGGTTGGGTCAAAAATTTCGACAAAATCGCTCTATCTTGCACGGTTAAGGAAATAGAAGCAAATTTCTGTTTTTCAATTTTTGGCAAAAATTCAAAACGGCCGTCATTTTTGGGAAGAGGAAAATTTTTTTTAAATTGCCAAGAGTACATTGCTTAGATACCCTGTGGGTCGAAAATTTCGACGAAATTGTTCTATCTCGCACGGTTAAGGAGATAGAAGCAAATTTGTTTTTTTCCAATTTTTGACAAAAATTTGAAAATTTAAAATGGCCGCCATATGTGGGAAGAGGAAACATTTTTTGAAAATTGCCAAGAGTACATTTCTCAGATACCCCATGGGTCGAAAATTTCGACGAAATCATTCTATCTCGCACGGTTAAGGAGATAGTAGCAAATTTGTGTTTTTCCATTTTTTAGCAAAAATTCGAAAATACAAAATGGCTGTCATTTTTGGGGGAGGGGAAATTTTTTGAAAATTGCCAAGAGTACATTCTAGGATACCCTGTGGATCGAAAATTTTGATGAAATCACTCTATCTCGCACGGTTAAGGAGATAGAAGCAAATTTGTGTTTTGCTATTTCTGGCAAACATTCGAAAATTCAAAATGGCCGCCATTTTTCAGAAGAGAAAAATTTTTTGAAAATTGCCAAGAGGACATTTCTCATATACCCTGGGGGTCGAAAATTTTGACGTAGTTGCTCCATCTCGCAATGGTTAAGGAGATAGTAGCAAATTTGTGTTTTGCCATTTTTGGCAAAAATTTGAAAATTCAAAATGGCCGCCATTTTTGGGGAGGGGAAAATTTTTTGAAAATTACCAAGAGTACATTGCTCAGTTATCCTGTGGGTCGAAAATTTCGACGAAATCGCTCTATCTCGCACGGTTAAGGAGATAGTAGCAAATTTGTGTTTTTCCATTTTTTGGCAAAACTTCGAAAATACAAAATGGCCGTTATTTTTTGGGGAGGGGAATTTTTTTTGAAAATTGGCAAGAGTACATTGCTCAGATACCCTGTGGGTCGAAAATTTCGACGAAATTGGTCTATCTCGCACGGTTAAGAAGATAGAAGGAAATTTGTGTTTTGCCATTTTTGGCAAAAATTTGAAAATTCAAAATGGCCGCCATTTCTGGGGAGGGTAAAATTTTTGAAAATTGCCAAGAGGACATTGCTCAGATACCCTGTGGGTCGAAAATTTCGACGAAATCGCTCTATCTCACACGGTTAAGGAGATAGAAGCAAATTTGTGTTTTTCCATTTTTTGGCAAAAATTCGAAAATTCAAAATGGCCGCCATTTTTGGGGAGGGGAAAATTTTTTGATAATTGCAAAGAGTACATGGCTTGAATACCCTGTGGGTCGAAAATTTCGACGAAATAGCTCTATCTCGCACGGTTAAGGCGATAGAAGCAAATTTGTGTTTTCCATTTTTGGCAAAGTAGCTAAGTAGCTATTATCACTAAAATCAATCCCAAGCAAGCTATCGACCTAAGTAATGCTCATACTAAATTTGGTAAAGATATGTCAAATATTTTTCCTTAAAATGCCCGGAAACAAAAGAAGTACACAAAAGTAGCTAAGTAGCTATTACTCAGTTAGCTATAGACCTATCTTCACCAAAAGCAATCCCATGCAAGCTATTAACCCAATAAACACCCATGCCAAATTTGGTAAAGATAGGATAAATACTTTTCCTTCAAATGAGCGGAAACCAAGTGTCTGGATGGCGGATGGCGGAAAAAGTAAAAATAATATGTCCACCCCCCACTGGGGTGGACATAATTCGCATTTACTCATTTTGAGTAGGTGAGTAATTATCTACGGATCTGAAACTTCACCATGCGAAAGCTCTCTCAAAAATAGATGAATGAGTTATTTGATAAAAATTGAGTAGGTGAATAATTAGCTATGGGTCTGAAACTTCACCATCTGAAAGCTCTTCCAAAAGTAGGTGAATGAGTTATTTGAGAAAAATTGGCTATCCGCAATACATTTAAGAGATAATTCGCACTTACTCATTTTGAGTAGGTGAGTAATTACCTATGGGTCTGAAACTTTACCATGTGAAAGCTCTTCCAAAAGTAGGTGAATGAGTTATTTGAGAAAAATTGGCTATCCGCAATACTTTTAAGAGATAATTCACATTTACTCATTTTGAGTAGGTGAGTAATTAGCTACGGGTCTGAAACTTCACCATGTGAAAGCTCTCCCAAAAGTAGATGAATGAGTTATTTGAGAAAAATTGGCTATCTGCAATACTTTTAGAGATAATTCCCATTTACTCATTTTGAGTAGGTGAGTAATTAGCTACGGGTGTGGAACTTCATCATGTGAAAGCTCTCCCAAAAGTAGATGAATGAGTTATTTGATAAAAATTGGGTATCCGCAATACTTTTAGAGATAATTAGCATTTACTCATTTTGAGTAGGTGAGTAATTACCTACGGGTGTGGAACTTCATCATGTGAAAGCTCTGCCAAAAGTAGATGAATGAATTATTTGATAAAAATTGGGTATCCGCAATACTTTTACAAATAATTAGCATTTACTCATTTTGCTCTTATGGTTTGCGAGATATTTGTGATTTTTCACATTTTCACTAAAAGTAGCAATAAAGTAGCCATTACTTACTTGTACATTGATTAACAGTTGTGAAACTTCAATATGTTACAGTTCACAAAAAAGTAGATGAACAGCATATTTGAGAGAAATTGTGTAGCTGCAATACTTTTGAAGATATAAGCCGTTTACTCATTATGGTTATCATTAAAAATTGACAAAGTAGCTATTACTCACTTAGCTATGGAGATACACTTCCAAACTACTGGCCATGTTGTAGCTGTGGAGAAAGTAGCTGAACAACATACTGCAACAAAATACTCTAAATGCAATAGTTTGAGAGTTGTAAGCCATATAATTATATTAGGTAAAAGTGCTATCACTCACTCAAAAGTAGGCCAAAGTTCACCAAACCCAAAAAATTTTGAAGAACGTAAAAATTCATCAGGACAAGTACCAAAAATGTGTAACTGTAGTAGTTTCAGAGAAAACTGCGTGACCCACGCATGCACGCACCCACGCACGGACGCACGAGAAGAGAGTACAGCTGTGTTCACTCAAGATAGTAGCCCCCAAGGGCATCACTGCCATGAATACCAACCCTAGGCTTGAATCTCATCAATTTGCCACCCTAAATATGAGATTATGGTACACTGATAAACACTAAATACATTATACAGTCAAAAACATAAAGCTAGTTATGAGACTTTACCGTAAAACATATGAAGAGGTAACAAATACCTAGACCCTGGGACAGACTCCTGAAGACTTGCTGCAGGTGTGCCCCCCCTTCTTTTCTTCCCGAAGATGAGTATGCTGAGGGGAAGGGTCTAGGACTTGTTGTGCCACTACTACTGGTCCCAGATACATATTGTTGTCATTGTCTGACCAAGTAAGGTCTTTTAGGTAAAAATTTGTAAATGTGTTGTGAGCTTTCCAGTGACACGCTTGTATGATTTGGTCCACTGATATCCCACTGTAAAAGGCCTAAGAGGCCGCAAAGGCCCTAATGTCATGCGCTTTGACTTGGACCAGGTCAAAGGTTTGTTGATCTGCTGTTTATAACAAAGTAAGATAGTTTGTTTTAGCCAAGAAGAGAGTGTAGCAGGTCTGATGTCTGAGGTATGTCCTTTCTTAAAGGAGATAACGGGAAGGGATCAAGACCCTCTTAGGTCTTTGGTTCGATCCAAATAGTACCTCAGGGCCCGTACCAGACACAAGATCCTGTCTTCTTTGAACTGTCTATCTACAATGGTAGTCAAAGCAGGAATAGTCACCGGAGACACACTTTGAGAACCTTCTCTTGCTTGTTGGTTTTTGGCTATGAAATCTGAAGAGGGGAACAAAGCAACCTTTTCCCATTGGCCCAGATTAGATACTTTGTTTGCAACCCAGGCATGAATTTCGCTGTGGTGCTTGCCGGAGGCCAAAGCTAGTAAGAAAGCAGTTTTGAGAGTAAGATGTTTAAGGTCTGTGTCTTTCATAGGCCTATAAGGTGCTTTTGTGAGCTCATTGAGAACAACAGAAAGGTTCCACTTAGGAAGATTCTTGGAACTTTTGGGATGATCCCTGTAAAAGCTGGAGAGTAACCTGTGAAGGTCTGAACTTTGACAGATATGGAGCCCCGTTGGGGCCAAAGTGTCCACAATGGCTGTATTGCTTTACAGAGGGAGTGGTGAAATTCACTACAATTTTCTCTACACCATTTCTCAAATAGGGCCCACTTTGATTTGTAGATGGTCCTTGTTGATGATCTCTGAGGGGCAGCAATTCTCTCTGCCACCTCCACAGAGAAGCCTTGTTCTTGGAGCTGTCCACTCCTAGACACCAGGCATGGAGGTTGAGATGTTGTGGATTGATGTAGACACATAGTTGTGGGACTGTTTGAGAAGAGTTCTTGACACTGGAAGTTGAAGTGGGATCTCTGGTGACAGCTGCACTAGGTCCCAAAACCAGGGCATCCCTGGCCAGCCTGGGGCTATTACAATGATCAGGCAACTGGACTGCCTGATTTTTTGGATCACCCTGTGAAGGAGAGCTGTGGAGGGTAAGCATAAGCAGTGAGACCCGACCAGTTTATGTTCAGAGCATCGATGTCCCAAGCATTTTGGTCTGGGACTGGAGACACGTATAGTGGAAGTTTGTGGTTCAGGCGAGTGGCAAAAAGATCTAAATGAGGAGTGAACCACTTGAAACAGATCTGTTTGAACACCTGCGGATGCAGTAACCATTCTGTTAACTGGGCTTGGTTCGACCTGGACAGAAGGTCGGCTATCACATTCAGACACCCTGGAATGTGTCTGGCTTTCAATGTTATCTGGTAATGATGGCACCAGGTCATGATCTTCCACAGGAGAGTGCACATCTCTGCCGAGTGGGTTCCTCCTTGTTTGTTAATGTAGGCTACTACTGTTGAGTTGTCTGTAGCAACCAACACTGTTTGGTTTTGACACTGGTCCTTGAACCTTTGAAGGGCCAGAGAAACTGCCTTCAGCTCTAGAACATTTATGTGTAGCCTTTTTTCCCTGTCTGACCACAGACCTTTTGTAGAGGTTTGCTCTAAGTGAGTGCCCCAGCCTTCGTTTGAGGCGTCTGTAAATAGTTGGATACTGTGGTCTTTGGGATGAAGGTCTGCACGTTTCATCACGTTTGTGGGATTTTGCCACTATTCTAGGTGTGCTGAAATGGCTTCTGTCCAAGGAAGGAGGCTGTCCAACGACTGAGGAAATCTCCAGTGCTCCTTGAGCTGAAAGTGAAAGGGCCTCATGTGAAGGCGTCCCTCCCAGACCATTTTCTCCGTTGAGGCAAGCAACCCAATTAGCGACATCAAACATCTTGTAGTCAAAACATGTTTTGACTTCAGTCATAGGATCAAATCTTGAAGTTTGAGCCATCTCTCTTGAGTGGGTTTTACAAGGGCTGAATCTAGATGGTATTCGTAGCCCACGAACGAAAACACTTGAGTAGGTTTTAGTTCGGACTTCTGATTTATTATCCACCCTAAGGACTGAGTTAGGTCCACCACTGTCTGAGTGTTTACCTGTACTTCTTCCTGAGACTGGGCCCTGATCAGCCAGTTGTCCAGGTACTGGTGAAGTCTGATTCCCTTTGACAGGGCCATTAGCTTCACCTCTTTTACTATCACTGTAAAGACCTGAGGGGCCGTGGCTAGTCCGAAGGGAAGGGAAGTGAACTGAAACACTTGCGACTTGTGGCAAAACCTTAGGTACTTCCTCGAGTTTTGGTGGATGGGGATGTGAAGGTAGGCATCTGATAGGTCTATCGATGACACCCATTCTCCTGGAATCAGAGAGGCCCTGATGTACTCTGGTGTTTCCATTTTGAACCTTTCTACAAGTAGGAAGGTGTTGAGCCTGCATAGGTCTATTACTGGCCTCCACCTTTGGTGAGGCTTGGGTACAAGAAACAAGCGACTGTAATACCCAAGAGATTTTACATTTTCCCTTTCTATTGCGTTCTTTGAGAGAAGAAACTGGATACAAGAGGTCAGGGCTAGTTCTTTTTGAAGGGCCTTGTAACCTGATCGAATGAGTGGGGCTCTGACTAAATTTGGTTTTGAGATGAATGGAAGAACTTAACCATTGGTGATAATGTTTAACACATTGTTTGAACATTTGTTTGTGAGCCAGTCTCTTCTGAAAGAACAGAGGCGACCTCCTACTGGTGGGCTGAGGGAGGCTTTTAAGGAGTCATTGGGGGGAGGGGTTTCCACGCCCTCGTCCCCTTGAGTGGGGTCAAAAATGACCCCTGAAGCCTCTTGAGTTTGATTTCCCCTACCTGCCTGTAGGCTCTTTTCTTTTTGTGGTGGGGACCACAAAAGAGCTTGTTTTGGTAGGATCCAAAACCCTGAGAGTCTTTAGGGTGCCTTTTTTAAGGAGGAAGTCTTCTCCATCCTTCACTAACTGAGACTTGAAGAGAGGAGAAGGCCAGAAGGGCGAATTCCTCAGTTCTTGACATCTCGAGTCCCCTAGATGTGGTTGAAGAAGGGTCATTTCGGATTCTTGTCTCAGAAGGCCAGTGTTGCCAATAGTATACAGCTCCCTCTGGAGTATGTGGGCTACAGATTTGCTGAGGCAGGCTAAGGCTTTCTGTTGAATAAGAATTCTCTTATTCATGATTTCAAAACAATCATGGGTGTTATCATAACCACGTCTAACAGCTCTTTCCGGATCAGCACCCTTTTGAATTTGGCTCTTGACCTTTTTGAAGGTAGCCTTGATACTGTGCTGACACTTCTCCATACTGCATAATAGTGTTACAGGAAGAGGCAGTCCTAGCAAAAGTTGCTGTAAAATTGATGGTAGATAGATTCTGCCTAGCTTGATGTTCAAGTTCCGCAGAGTAACTGGCACAAATATTGCATGGAGACTGATTTGTGACACAGGGGTCGTCTCCCTTGCCAGATTCCCTGCATGTGGGGCAATAATTTTGGATATCGAAGAGGAAACAGAAGTGCACTCATTTGGTGCGAAGACATTTTTACTGCAATAAAATAATCCGAGTCGAAACGCGGAAAACTCACAAAACACAAATATTTAAGAAATACTTATCTTGTGTAATTCAAACTATATCAGAATAATCTATATAATAAAAAGAAGCAAATAGCTGAAAAATTCTGGGGGACGACTTTATGATAAAGTTTAAACTAATGAAAAATACTTTTTTAGTTTATTTAGACATTTTTAACAGTGGACCTCTATTAATTAGTGATCAAGCCCACTTGGCTACCCAATAAGTAGTGGTTATCTACCATTGAACACCCACCTTTTAGCTAATACTTTCAAATTAATTAAATAAATAATATTTTAAATTCTATTGACAGGCTTTGATTATAATGTAACTGCACCAGAATACTAATTAATAGATATGGTATAATTAGCAGTTAATGTACGTCTGATAATATTTGCTTTAAAGCTATGAATTTTGATAAATTACATCGATTATAAGTCATTTTATGCCAGTGAACAGTCATTTAGTTTACATACAGAAGCATTTGTCCTTGACCTCAATTGTATTGAAGAAATATAAGGTGGGCGTTCACTGGTAGGCTGGCATTCACTGGTAGAATGCCACTATATATAGTTATGTACAAAAGTAAATGTCAGGTGATTATCTGGCCAAATAAAAATAAACTTCAAGCCTAGTGATAGAAATTTTAAAAAAATATATTGAAAATGGTTATTTTCATCAAAGTGACTCCTGTCACGGCATTGTGGTTTTAAGTTTTCGTCTAAAGTCACGGCATCACAAATTCAGTCATTATACCATCAATTTGTACGAATATGTTGGAAAACCCCACAGAATAATGTGACCTCATGTATATTAATGAATAGTCCACAAATTCTTCAAGGAAAATATTGTTAAAAAATCCCATGAAATTGTCAATATTTTCTACGCATATATGAATATTTATGACCTCTGTGGTCCATCTAGTAATTGATCTTAAAGCAGAAAATATTGTAAAGAAACCATTAGGAAAATCTGCGACCTCATTAATATTAATATTAATGAGTTGTTCGTGAATTTGGATCTTTGGTTATTTTCATCAGCACTGGCTTGACTCTCCTGTTGTGGTAACAATATCAAGTTTACTGTCAGTTTCGTTTTTCTTGCCTCCATTTTTCATATAACCATCCACTTTAAGCTTAATTTCATGTTTTGGGTATAATATGTCTAAATACTGTCTGTAGCACATAATATATTTGAGTTCTTTTACATATGTAAAACGATCACGAAACCACATTGTCAACATGCATTATTTGAAGAACGTTTTGACGGAAAAATCAAAACCTCGACAAACTCTCGATCCGTGCGGTGTTTCGATTTTCTAGATCTCTCTTCTTTCCGCTTCATATACTTCCCGCATCGCCTTGTGTACTACACATTCTCATATTATTTTGTCATCGCAGATTCCAAGAAAATCCGCGTTTGTAGGCGAATTTATGCGCGATCCCGCGGAAAACGCGCCCTAGAAGCAACACTGTCATTATGTTATAGCTGATTCAAAAGTACATGAATAACATATTTTAACAAAATTCTCTAAATGTAACAGTTTTCAAGTTACAAGCAATTTACTCAAAAGTGATAACATGAAAGAAGCTATTACCCAGCTATGCAATGAGCTACAGGTCTGCAATTTTACTTTGTTATAGCTGACTAAAAAGTTGCTGAATAACATATTTATACAAATTTTTGTAAATGAAATAGTTTTCAAGTTATAACTGATTTACTCAACAGTGATAACCTCAAAATAGATATTGCTCAGCTATGATATAAGCTATAGGTCTGCAAATTTACTATGTTATAACTGACCCAAATGTAGCTGAATAACATATTTATACAAAATTCTGTAAATGCAATGGTTTTCACATTAGAAGTGATTTTACTCATTACGGAAGTTACTGAAAAGTCAGAAATTAGCTATTACTCACTTAGCTATTGGGATAGATTCCCTAGTTACTCACCATGTTTTAGCTACGGAAAAAGTAGCTGAATAACATATTTTAACAAAATGCTCTAAATACAATACTTTTCAAGTTATAAGTGATTTAGTGCATGGCTTCATGGACTTTAATGCATTAAAAATTATTAAAAAAATTCATGAAAAAAATTAAGAAAGATCCAGACCTGAAACTCACACATGGGAATCTCATTGAGGCCTAGTACATATGTGCAAGATATGAGAGAAATCCCTGCAATAGTCAATGAGAAAATTGTGATAAAGTGTTGAAATTTTCACACTTAGGATGGGGGTACCTCACTTTTAATCGCTCTAGCAAATAGACGAACAAACAGATCTGCATGCCTTGAACAATTTTTCATCCTCGATAGATAAGGTATCATTTAAAAAAAGAGCATCTCTCTGGGCCTTGTAGTTTCGTCGGAGAAGTCATTCACGCAGACGCGGATGCCCACGACGCAGTGATGCCATAATGTCAGCTGACATAAAAAACCCCCAATTTTTTTATGAAAGTTGAAAAAACTACAGTCATTTTATATGTACATCTGTGCTACATATACTGCTGGTACTGAGTGATCTGATAAAGTTGAAGAATTCTTTATAGAAAAGTTATATCATGTGAGTTTAAACTTAATAATCTGATCATATCATCTGATTTCATAGCTTTCTCAATTCGTAACAGGCTTTAAAAGTTTAAAACGCTGATAAAGACCACATACATCTTTGCACTAATTACTTCCACCACAAGGTTATGTTTTTGATGCATCTGTTAGTATGTCTGTCTCTGTTTGCAATAACTCAAAAAGTAATGAATGAATCTGTTTAATTTTCTATGTGGGTAGGACCGACTAAAGGAAGAAGTGATTAAATTTTGAGAAAGATCAAGATCATATTCTGGATATAAAACAATCAGTGCCTATGAACGGGCTCTGTGTCAGCTGATTGCGTGTTTTGAGTTTCAGAGTAGAAGTGAAAGAAGAAAAGGAAACAAAAGTTGTGCTCTGCAAGTGGTATTCAGAAGTAAAGTATCAATTTAACTGTTTAAGTGTAGAAAGTAGGTTGAAAACATACTGAATCAAAATACTGTAAATGCAATAGTTTTCAAGTTACAACTGATTTACTCAACAGTAAGAACCTCAAAGTAGTTATTGCTCACCTATGCTATGAGCTACAGGTCTGCAATTTCACTATGTTATAGCTGACCCAAAAGTAGATCAACAACATATTCAAACATTCTCTAAATGCAATATTTTTTGAGTTACAACTGATTTACTCAACAGTGAGAATCTGAAAGTAGCTACTGCTCAGCTATGCAATAAGCTACAGGTCTGCAATTGCACTATGTTATAGCTGACCCAAAAGTAGGTCAATAACGTATTTAAAGAAAATACTCTGAATGCAATAGTTTTCAAGTTACAACTGATTTACACAAAAGTCAGAACCTCAAAGCAGCTAATGCTCAGCTATGCCATCAGCTACAGGTCTACAATTTGACTATATTATAGCTGATCCAAAGTAGATGAACAACATATTTAAACAAAATGCAATAGTTTTGAAGTTAAAGAAAACACTCTAAATGCAATAGTTTTCAAGTTATAAGTGATTTACTCAACAGTGAGAACCCAAACGTAGCTATGGCTCAGCTATGCAATAGGTCAATAACGTATTTAAAGAAAATACTCTGAATGCAATAGTTTTCAAGTTACAACTGATTTACACAAAAGTGAGAACCTCAAAGTAGCTAATGCTCAGCTATGCCATCAGCTACAGGTCTACAATTTGACTATAGTATAGCTGACCTAAAGTAGATGAACAACATATTTAAACAAAATGCAATAGTTTTGAAGTAAAGAAAACACTCTAAATGCAATAGTTTTCAAGTTATAAGTGATTTACTCAACAGTGAGAACCCGAACGTAGCTATGGCTCAGCTATGCAATGAGCTACAGGTCTAAAATTTTAGTATGTTATAGCTGACTCAAAAGTAGCTGACTAACATATTTATACAAAATTCTCTGAATGCAATAGTTTTCAAGTTACAAGTGATTTTACTCATTATGAAAGGTACTGAAAAATCAGAAAGTAGCTATTACTCACTTAGCTAATGGGATAGACATCCAAGTTACTCACCATGTTGTAGTTATGGAAAAAGTAGCTGAATAACATATTTTAAACAAAATGCTCTAATTGCAATAATTTTCAAATGCATGATTTCATGAATTTTAATGCATTAAAATTATTTCAAAAATTCATCAAAAACAAGACCGGTATGTATCTCCCGCCGAGTACCGCAGGGGAAGAAATACTAAATTGAATATTTTCCCCTTTGCATAGGACACTGTTGTACCATCCTGTGGGGTCAAACATTTGCTCGAAATTGCTCTATCTCTTACGGTTTTCGAGATATTGACACTTTTCCATTTTCTGCAAAAATCCAAGATGGTCGCCAAAAGTGGCGAAAATTGAAATATTTCCCCTTTGCACAGGACACTCTTGTACCACCCTGTGGTTCAAAAATTCACTGGAAATTCCTCTATCTGTTACGGTTTTTGAGATATTGACACTTTTTCATTTTCCGCAAAAATCCAAGATGGCCGCCGAAAGTGGCAAAAATTAAAATTTCCCCCCCCTTTGCACAGGAGACTCTTGTACCACCCTGTGGATCAAAGATTCGCTTGAAATCGCTCTATGTCTTGCGGTTTTCGAGATATTGACACTTTTCCATTTTCCGCAAAAATCCAAGATGGCCGCCGAAAATGGCGAAAATTTAAATTTCCCTCCTTTGCACAGGAGACTCTTGACACTCGAAATCGCTCTATCTTTTACGGTTTTCGAGATATTGACAGTTTTCCATTTTCCGCTAAAATCAAAGATGGCTGCCAAAAATTTTTCCCCTTTGCACAGGACACTCTTATACCACCCTGTGGGTCAAAAATTCGCTCGAAATCGGTCTATCTCTTATGGTTTGAGAAAAATTGGCTATCCACAATACTTTTAGAGATAATTCACATTTACTCATTTTGAGTAGGTGAGTAATTATCTACGGGTGTGAAACTTCACCATGTGAAAGCTCTCCCAAAAGTAAATGAATGAGTTATTTGATAAAAATTGGGTATCCGCAATAGTTTTTGAGATAATTAGCATTTACTCATTTTGAGTAGGTGAGTAATTAGCTACGGGTCTGAAACTTCACCGAGTGAAAGCTCTCCCAAAAGTAGGTGAATGAGTTATTTGAGAAAAATTGGCTATCTGCAATACCTTTAGAGGTAATTCGCATTTACTCATTTTGAGTGGGTGAGTAATTAGCTACGGGTCTGAAACTTCACTGAGTGAAAGCTCTCTCAAAAGTAGGTGAATGAGTTATTTGAGAAAAATTGGCTATCTGCAATACTTTTAGAGGTAATTCACATTTACTCATTTGCACAGGACACTCTTGTACCACCGTGTGGGTCAAAAATTCGCTCGAAATCGCTCTATCTCTTACGGTTTTCGAGATATTGACTCTTTTTCATTTTCCGCAAAAATCCAAGATGGCCGCCGAAAGTGGCGAAAATTGAAATTATTCCCCTTTGCACAGGAGACTCCTGTACCACCCTGTGGGTCAAAAATTCGCTCGAAATCGCTCTATCTCTTACGGTTTTCGAGATATTGACACTTTTTCATTTTCCGCAAAAATCCAAGATGGCCGCCGAAAGTGGCAAAAATTGAAATTTTCCCCCTTTGAACAGGAGACTGCTGTACCACCCTGTGGTTCAAAACTTCACTCGGGATCGCTCTATCTCTTACGGTTTTCGAGATATTTGTGATTTTTCACACTTTCACTAAAAGTAGCAACAAAGTAGTCATTACTCACTTGTACATCGAGCAACAGTTGTAAAACTTAAATATGTTACAGTTCACAAAAAAGTACATGAACAAGATATTTAAGAGAAAATGTGTAGCTGCAATACTTTTGAAGATATAAGCCATTTACTCATTATGGTTATCATTCAAAATTGACCAAGTAGCTATTGCTCACTTAGCTATGGAGATACACTTCCAAACCACTGACCATGTTGTAGCTGTGGAGAAAATAGCTGAACAACATATTGGGACAAAATACTGTAAATGCAATAGTTTGACAGATATAAGTCATATAATTTTATTAGGTAAAAGTGCTATTACTCACTCAAAGGTAGGCCAAAGTTCACCAAACCTTTTTCTACTTAGCATAGGATACTCTTGTACTACCCTGTGGGTCAAAAATTCACTCGAAATTGCTCTATCTGTTACGGTTTGCGAGATATTTATGATTTTTTGACATTTTCAGTAAAAGTAGCAATAAAGTAGCCATTACTCACTTGTACATTGAGCAACAGGTGTGAAACTTAAATATGTTACAGTTCACCAAAAAGTAGATGAACAACATATTTGAGAGAAATCGTGTAGCTGCAATACTTTTGAAGATATAAGCCATTGACTCATTATGGTTATCATAAAAAATTGACAAAGTAGCTATTACTCACTTAGCTATGGAGATAAACTTCCAAACTACTGACCATGATGTAGCTGTGGAGAAAGTAGCTGAACAAACATATTGGAACAAAATTGTGTAGCTGCAATACTTTTGAAGACATAAGCCATTTACTCATTATTAGGTAAAAGTGCTATTACTCATTCAAAAGTAGGCCAAAGTTCACCAAACATTTTTCCACTTAGCATAGGATACTCTAGTACTACTCTCTGGGTCAAAAATTCGCTCGAAATTGCTCTATCTCTTACGGTTTGTGAGATATTTTTGATTTTTGACATTTTTAGTAAAAGTAGCAATAAAGTAGCCATTACTCACTTGTACATCGAGCAACAGGAATGAAAGTTAAATATGTTACAGTTTGCAAAAAAGTAGATGAACAACATATTTGAGAGAAATCATGTAGCTGCAATACTTTTGAAGATATAAGCCATTTACTCATTATGGTTATCATAAAAAATTGACAAAGTAGCTATTACTCACTTAGCTATGGAGATACACTTCCAAACTACTGACCATGTTGTAGCTGTGGACAAAGTAGCTGAACAACATATTGCAACAAAATACTGTAAATGCAATAGTTTGAGAGTTATAAGCCATATAAATATATTAGCTAAAAGTGCTATTACTCACTCACAAGTAGGCCAAAGTTCACCAAACCCCAAAAATATTGAAGAGCAAAAAAATTCATTAGGACAACTAATTTACCAAAAATGTGTAAGTGTAGTAGTTTCAGAGGAAACTGCGTGACACACGCACGCACGCACGCACGCACGCATGCACACACATGGTGCAAATTATAATCTCCCGCCGGCGAGCCGCGCGGGAGATAATAAGTATGATCCAGGCCTGATACTCACACAAGGGAATTACCCATGCATACAGAAGTGGCAATACATTCAATGAATGCTTATGTGTGGTGTTGGAGAAAAGCCTGTGGCTCACTTGATGAAATTCCATCTGTTACAATGGGAACTTGCAAAAGGAAATTCTTAATGAATTCTAATATGACTTTAACAGTGCTTAATCTGCATCAACAGAAAGATCCAAAGGTGCAACAAGATTTTAAAGGTCAATACAGCAAGGTCAAAGGTCAATCAGTGTCACACCATGACGTGGAACACCTAAAACCCTCAACCAATGTCCCTACCAAGTATAAACTTCCTACACCTTACAGTCTCTGAGATATAGCCTGGACAAGATTTTATAGGTCAAGGTCACTACAGCAAGGTCAAAGGTCAAATCAAGGTCACACTATGACGTAGCACACCTACACCCCCTAACCAATGTCCCTACCAAGTATCAACTTCCTACACCTTACGGTTTCTAAGATATAGCCCAGACCAGGTTTTATAGGTCAAGTTCACTACGGCAAGGTCAAAGGTCAAATCAAGGTCACACCATGATGTTGCATACCTACTACCCCCAACCAATGTCTCTACCAAGTATCAACTTCCTACACCTTACAGTTGCTGAGATATAGCCCGGACAAGGTTTTATAGGTTAAGGTCACTATGGCAAGGTCAAAGGTCAAATCAAGGTCAGACCATGATGTTGCACACCTACAACCCCTAGCCAATGTCCTTACCAAGTATCAACTTCCTACACCTTACGGTTTCTGAGATATAGCCCGGAGAAAATTTTAAAGGTCAAGGTCACTACGGCAAGGTCAAAGGTCAAATCAAGGTCAGACCATGACGTTGCACACCTACACCCCCTAACTAATGTCCCTGCCAAGTATCAACTTCCTACACCTTATGGTTGTCGAGATATAGCCCGGACAAGATTTTCAAACTCAAGGTCACTATGGCAAGGTCAAAGGTCAAATCAAGGTCAGACCATGACGTTGCACACCTACACCCCCAACCAATGTCCCTGCCAAGAAAGAACTTCCTACACCCTACAGTTTGTGAGATACAGCCCGGACAAACTATTTCCCGCCGCCCGCCCGCACATCCGGACACCATGGGTGAAAACAATACCCTGACAGCCCTTAAGGGCTGTGGGGTAAAAATTGTAATTCTGTTAGCTCAACACTGACTGGTTTTGATTCTGGTTTCTCAAAAGGAAAATATTCTCTGTTCTCATAAAACCATTTCTGAGAGATTACAGTTATTGTAATCTTGATAATGGCAATCAATGTCCCGATATTGAAACATGACCTTTAGAACTATGAATGGAAACTTGTCAGCCCGCTGACATAAAAAACACAATTTTTTGGAAAATGCTGACCTTTGGTGGTGGTCTGGGCTCTATTGGTGCTTTCTAAATTTACACACAAATGTCTTGACATACTTGCTGTTTTACAACAATATACCTGGTGTTTTAGCGGCCATTTTTTCTAGAAAATAACTGTAGATTTCTCTTGCTGCTGAAAACATTCTTCCTTCTGAATTCTCCTTCATCTTTTTGATAAATCGATTCAATACCTGAAAATAAAAAATGTAACAATTTCTGCCAGCCCTACTTAGTAAAATGCATTATTTGATTGCTACTGCATGGTGCCTCATTTATATCAAAAATAGCATCAGAGATGCCCGTACCCCACAGCCTTGGGAAATATTTTCAACACCATGAGATATAGAAGTACTGTACCAGTACAAACTTCAGGATACTTTCAGAGCACTGTCAGTTATATAAAGGTCCAAACAATGTTTAAATGAAGAAATAATGTTTAAAAGAAAGATAATGCGTATAAAGATGAAGTATTAAAACAAGATAATTCAATGACAAGATGACAGCATTAATCAGTAAACTAAAATTCAACACTCTTTATATACATCTGCATTTCCGAATTATGGTTTAGATGGTTTGAATATTACCATGCATACAGAAGTGGTAATACATTTAATGAATGCTTATGTGTGGTGTTGGAGTAAAATCTGCGGCTCACTTGATGAAATTCTATCTCTTACAATGGGAAGTTATAAAAGTAAAATTCTTAATAAATTCTAATATGACTTTTGCTTAATCTGCATCAAAAGACAGACCCAAAGGTGCAACAAGATTTTAAAGGTCAAGGTCACTACGGCAAGGTAAAAGGTCAAATTAAGGTCACACCATGAAAATACACACCTATAGCCAATAACCAATGTCCCTACCAAGTATCAACTTCCTACACCTTACGGTTTCCGAGATACAGCCCTGACGATTTTATAGGTCAAGGTCACTATGGCAAGGTGAAAGGTCAAATCAAGGTCACACCATGATGCTGCACACCTACACCCCCTAGCCAATGTCTCTACCAAATATCAACTTCCTGCACCTAACAGTTTCCGAGATAAAGCCCGGACAATATTTTATAGGTCAAGGTCACTACAGCAAGGTTAAAGGTCAAATCAAGGTCACACCATGACGTTGCACACTTACACCCCCTAACCAATATCTGTACCACGTATCAACTTCCTACACCTTACGGTTTCTGAGATATAGCCCGGACAACATTTTATAGGTCAAGGTCACTACGGCAAGGTCAAAGGTCAAATCAAGGTCAGACCATGACGTTGCACACCTACACCACCTAACCAATATCCCTACCAAGTATCAACTTCCTACACCTTACGGTTTCCGAGATATAGCCTGGACAAGATTTTATAGGTCAAGGTCACTACAGCAAGGTCAAAGGTCAAATCAAGGTCAGACTATGACGTTGCACAACTACACCCCCTAACCAATGTCCCGACCAAGTATCAACTTCCTACACCTTACAGTTTCCGAGATATAGCCCGGACAAGATTTTCAAACTCAAGGTCACTACAACAAGGTCAAAGGTCAAATCAAGTTCAGACCATGACGTTGCACAGCTACAACCCCTAACCAATGTCCCTACCAAGTATCAACTTCCTACACCTTACGGTTTCTGAGATACAGCCCGGACAAACTATTTCCCGCCCGCCGGACGCCCGCCCGACCATCCGGACACCATGGGTGAAAACAATACCCCAACAGCCATTAAGGGCTGTGGGGTAAATAGTATACAATAAATTTAACAGAATAATGCAATAAAGGCAAAATGGCTATGACATAGCTGAAATTCCATGAATATATCAGAATCTTGTAAGGGTATCAATGATATAATAACTGATAAACTGTAACTATACTGCTGCAGAGATACTATGAACAGTATTGATATTGACACGTTCAGTATTAACATTAAAATAAAGGCTGCAATATTGATTGACAATAAAATGTAAAGATGTGCCTTTGTAATTCTGAAATAGCCCTAACAGATCATACAATATTAACAGTACATCTTTTAACTAGACATTATGTCTCACCAGTCCCTGGATTGGACAAATTCAGTGAAAGAGACAGACACCTCCTCCAAGTGAGCTACATGGGCTCCTAAGTATGTTGATGTCATATATTTTAACCCTGAATGAAAAGGTACAGGTCAAATCTGACCCCAAAAAAGGATCACAGCTCACTACTTCCAATAAGTTGTTTCCATAAATGAAACACCTGTGACCAATAATAACGTAGATAAAAGACATTTTTGATAAGTCCCCCATTCAACCTTGATTTTTTTTTTTTTTTTTTTTTTTTTTTTTTTTTTTTATTTGGGGTTTTACGTCGCTTTCAACACTGTACACCATTCAACCTTGAATCAGGGGGCTGAGGTTAATTCTGAACTTGCTGTAATAACAAAATATATCTTATAAACACAATACCAGTAGTGTAATTACAAGAAAGTATAAAAAGTCAATTTTATGTCTCAACAATATCACTGCCATGAAAGCTATCTCTGCATGGTATTCATTTTGTCTGCATTCCTCAGGTCAATGTCAAAGTTGGCGTTTTACATCCCGTTCAACAGCCAGGATCATATTGGGACAGGTTGTCGGCATTGCCACTTGTTGGACTCCAACCCACATAGGTGAGAGCCTATCATTAAATTCCAAACTTGTTAACCACTTGGGCACTGAGGGCCTGGCATTCCTCAGGATATATACTTAGGAATATTTTGATAAAAAATCCATGCAGTCAGTTTTTAATATTACCATTAGAGTAGTAACTTCAGAGCTACAATAATTAAGTTTTATTTGGGACTTCAAGGGTACTGTTAAGTGGACATCTTCCGGGGTCTAGGTACACCCACATACTAAATATACATGAAATCCACCAAGTATTTTTGGAGTAAACGTCCAAATGGGAAAACGTGATAAATGCATGCACACACAGGCTGAATTTAGTAATCTCCTGCCAAGTGCCTGGTGGAGATAAATATGTAAAAGCACACTCTTGTAATTATGGGAATGCACACTTTATTGTAATTATATGACAGAAAACTTCAAGGTTGGCTTGTATATGCTCCAGATTTCTGTAAACAAATTACCTGAACACAAAAGAAATGCATCTCTGCAGGATCAGTGGGAAGTCCTCTGCCAATTTCGCTCAGTCTCTCTTGCGTTTCATTAATTTTTGTAGCGACATCATTCTTCAGCTCAGGAATTGTGCCCTACAAATAATTTTTTTTTTAATTGTAACCCTTCAGTTCTAAGTGAGGTGCCATGGCTCTACAGAGCTCAACATACAAATAAAATAGAGCTGAGGTAATCACTCTTAGACCTGAGGATGAATCTTTAGTGAGGGGACCTAGGTATATAATATCTTTTTGGTTATCTGTGCCAAAAATAGTTTGGATTTCCAGGAACTTCCTTTTAGACTTGTGCCCCAAATCCATTTCTATGAGTTGTCATTAGACCTAGACGACTGACCACTTGAGGGTTTGTTTTGACTGATCTTGTTGAAAATAGACAGGCAAACTGATTAACTAACTGAGTTTCCCAAGTGGAAAGAAAATTCATACAACTGAAACTGCTATAACTCATGAAGATAATAAACCCTGACCACTTTTGCAGTTCTCCTATGACCAGTTTTCTTTTTGCTAATGACCACCCAGCTCCATTTTTATAGAAAACTGTACATGATTGATCACAACACCAGAAGTTTATCTACAGTAAACCTGAGCAATATGGTCTTTGCGGCCTTGTGGTTAGCATGTTGGAGTTTAAAGTGGGAGGTCTGGGGTTCAAGCCTTGGCCAGGTCGAGGAGGTTGTACCCTTGGACAATGAGTACAAACACTAGTTGGGGAGGTAAACTGGCAACTGACTGGCATCCTGTTCAGAAGAGTAGAAATATTCTCTGTCATTTCATGCCAAAGAAAAGAGAAGTAAGAACTGGCCAGATGGGTCACTAGGCCTGGAGAATGACTTTACCTGTACATCAGTGGCTGTATTAATTTACATAGACACATAATTTTTTTTAATTAAAAAGAAAATAGCAATAATGAAGATGGATAAATTAATGTATTTGCCTCTCAGGATACAATATAATTTATAGGATATTTTCAGTTGTATATGAGATATACCTTGTTATTATGTATATACAGCTGTGTAATTATGGTTTGATTTTTTTTATGTTTGGTATTGTAAAATATAATACTGATCACCACTAACAGTAAATTTAATGAGATAACTGCATATAAAAAGTGTACATATAAATTCACAAGACAGAGAAACTCACTGTGGTTATAGAAAAATCAGTCTTAACTTGGTCTTAAATTTATCATTTTTGTCCTAGCTAAGACCTGCTTTGTGAATGCCTATTCATGACAATTCTTAGTGGAGACAAAATCTGAGATTTAATTTTGAGCCAAGCCTAGGATAAGACAAAGGACTAAGATAAGACAAAGAACTTGTGTGAATCTTGCCGCAGAGTAACAATGCACTGTACATACCATAATTTGGTTCACCAGCTCTGTGGTTAGCTTTTTTGAGAGGTTTCTCACTCCAAGAAGAGATTGGTCCACTTCCCTGAGGTAAAAATATATTAAGTATTACCAATGACTCATGAAAGTAAGGAACAAAGTTAGGGTTTAACATCCCAACCACTGCCACTGTGGCCTAGTGGGTAACAGACCTAGGAACACAGAGGTTCAAACCCAGTTACAGGTAGATACATAGTGGCTCGGATATGACCACTTAAAATGGCGGTTCTCCATCATTGGCTCCTATCCGCAGTGACAGGCTAAAGAACATTAAGGACATTGATAAATGGTCTGTCAGTTAGTTTTCGAGAGTTTGGGCTGTACTTGTGCAGTCGGATGGGTTAAATAGTGCTTTGAGTGCTGTAGTAAATGGGAGTATAAATACATAAAAATAAAAAAAAATCCCTTTCAACAGCAAATTTCATACTATGCCAAACTTTCACATGCTGTCTTGAGCAGAAGTGATTATAAGTGCCTGAGGGACAAAGCGTTTTAAACTGAAAAATTCTGCATTAATTATATAAACTATAACCCTGTTACGTAGAAGGGTCCAGAAAAATACTGGTCAAAAATACTGGTCAGAATACTATATTACCCGAATAAACATATCTAGTGGTGATGCATTTTTGATAAGAGGGGAAGAAGGGGGTGATTATAACTAAAAAAAAACAACTCTCAAGTCTGGTGACAATGAGCATTAAATAGACACCTTTTTTTCATTCAATAGATATCTACATTCAATACAACATATATAAATACCTAAAATGAGGCTGGTCTCTGAAAAATCTATCCTCTTCCCTTAGAGCCTGCTCCAAGGGGACCTTGTCTTGTATCATCTGCTGACCTCTGCACTTCACCACAGTATAACCCTTCTGTAGTGGTACAGCCCGATTGTTCACAATGGAAACAAGTTCATTCTCTGTACCTTTGTCTATCAAATCAGGCTTTGTAACAACACCTGAAAGATAAATACCACAATGGAGAACATATACTTGGATTTGAAGTCCTTCTCACAAAACTTCTAAGAATTCTTTGAAAGAAAATGCCTACACAGCAGATTTGGTATAAGTAGAACTGACATAACCCAAACATTATCCTAAGCAGAAGTTTCTATGTCCCAACAATTATTAGTCCAAAATACAAGGATAACTAGAAATCTAACTTGCATAAACTGGCCCTAACTAGAACCTAATTTGATGCACAAAATTGAAAATTTTAATTACGTAAATGTAGCTTTCATAAGCTACAAGCTTACCATGTAGAACTGAATGCTATCTTGGGAGGCCGCAGGGATCTGGCAAACGACTAAGAAAAATAGACGTGTAGTACTTACCGAGTCCACGTCCTGAGAGTGCACCATAGCAGTGTAGTTTCATAGTTCCGCCTTCTTCTCTCATTGTAAATTTTGCCCATACCCCCTCAGCTGGAATACAGCAGGGTGGGACTCTCTTCAGTTCTACATGGTAAGCTTGTAGCTTATAAAAGCTACATTTGCATAATTAAAATTTTAAATTTTATTGCGCTACAATAGCTTACCATGTGGAACTGAATACTGAATTCAACCGCCCGGTGGCAGGATTACAGCTGAGACCGGAAGTAATTACTCTATTTTCCTTGAATTTTGAACTAATATGTGTATGCCAAAGAATTTTCCAAATTACCAGTCTGAGTCCCGGTTACAGAGCCCCATTTCTGAAAATCGGGCCTGTAATGAGCCAAAAACCAAATTTTAATGAATGACAGCATTGGATACTGTCTGGATGTTGTGAGAGAAGAAAGTGCAGCCATGCTCACTTGAGCGAGTATAGCCCCCAAGTGCATCACTGCAATGAATACCAGCCCTAGGCTAGAATCTTATAAATTTGCCACCCTATATATGAGATTATGGTACACTGAATAACCCTAAATACATTATACAATTCAATACAGAAATAATAGATAAAAGACCTTACCGTAACATCCTGGAGAGGTAACCATATATCTAGACCCTTGGATTAGACTCCTGAAGACTTGGCTGCAGCGGATGTTGCCCCCCCCCCCCCCCCCCCTTCTTTTCTCTCCAAGGATGAGTCGTCTGAGGGGAAGGGTCTAGGACTTGTTGTGCTGCTACTATTGGTCCCAGGTACATATTGCTGTCATTGTCTGACAAAGTAAGGCCTTATAGGTAAAAATTTGTAAATGTGTTGTCAGCTTTCCAGTGACACGCTTGTATGATTTGGTCAACTGATACCACACCGTAAAAGGCCTTAGAGGCTGCAAAGGCCCTAATGTCATGCACTTTCACTTGGACCAAGTACAAGGATTGTTGATCTGCTTGTTTGTAACAAAGTAGGATGGTTTGTTTTAGCCAAGGAGAGAGTGTAGTGGGTCTGATGTCTGAGGTATGTCCTTTCTTAAAGGAGATAAAAAATCCAAATAGTACCTCAGGGCCCGCACCAGACACAAGGTCCTGTCTTCTTTGAATTGTCTATCTACCATGGTAGTTAGAGCAGGAATAGTCACCGGAGACACAGTTTGGGAACCTTCTGTGGCTAGTTGGTTTTTGGCAATGAAATCTGAAGAAGGGAACAAGGCAACCTTTTCCCATTGGCCTAGATTAGATACTTTGTTTGCAACCCAGGCATGAATTTCGCTGTGGCGCTTGCCGGAGGCCAAAGCTAGCAAGAAAGCAGTTTTGAGGGTAAGATGTTTGAGGTCTTGTGTCTTTCATAGGCTCAAAGGGTGCTTTTGTGAGCTCATTAAGTACAACAGAAAGGTTCCGCTTAGGAAGATTCCTGGAACTTTTGGGACGATCCCTGTGAAAACTGGAGAGTAACCTGTTAAGGCCTGAACTCTGGGAAATATGGAGCCCCACTGGGCCCAAGGTGTCAAGAATGGCCGTCTTATAACCATCCATGGTCGAAGGGTGCCTGTTTAGATCTTGGTACAGGTAAATGAAGAAGTCTGAGGCTTGCTTCACAGAGGGAGTGGAGAAATCCACCAAATTTTCTCTGCACCATCTCTCAAATAGGGCCCACTTTGGCTTGTAGATGTTCCTTGTTGATGACCTCTGAGGGGCAGCAATTCTCTCTGCCACCTCCACAGAGAAGCCTTGTTCTTGGAGCTGTCCACTCTTAGACACCAGGCATGGAGGTTGAGATGTTGTGGATTGCTGTGAAACACATAATTGTGGGACTGTTTGAGAAGAGTTCTTAACACTGGTAGTTAAAGTGGGATTTCTGTTGAGAGCTGCATTAGGTCCCAAAACCAGGGTATCCCTGGCCAACCCGGGGCTATTACAATGATCAGGCAACTGGATTGCCTGACTTTTTGGATCACCCTGTGAAGGAGAGCTGTGAGACCCAACCAGTTTATGTTCAGAGCATCTATGTCCCAAGCATTTTGGTCTGGGACTGGAGATACATACAGTGGAACTTTGTGGTTCAGACAAGTGGCAAATAGATCTACATGAGGAGTGAACCACTTGTGACAGGTCTGTTTGAACACCTACGGATGCAGTGACCATTCTGTTGACTGGATTCCGTTTGACCTGGACAGAAGGTCGGCCATCACAGTTAGACACCCTGGAATGTGTCTGGCTTTTAAGGTTATCTGATAATGATGGTACCAGGTCATGATCTTCCATAGCAGAGCCCACATCTCCGCCGAGTGGGTTCCTCCTTGTTTATTTATGTAGGCTACTACTGTTGAGTTGTCCATAACAACCAATACTGTTTGGTTTTGACACTGGTCCTTGAACTTTTGAAGGCCCAGTGAAACCGCTGTCAGCTCTACAACATTTATGTGTAGCCTTTTTTCCCTGTCTGACCACAGACCCTTTGTAGAGGCTTGCTCTAAGTGAGTGCCCCAGCCTTCGTTTGAGACATCTGTAAAGGGTTGGATACTGTTGTCTTTGGGATGAAGGTCCGCACCTTTCATCACGTTTCTGGGATTCTGCCACCACTCTAGGTGTGCTGAAATGGCTTCTGTCCAAGGAAGGAGGCTGTCCAATGACTGAGGATACCTCCAGTGCTCCTTGAGGTGAAACTGAAAGAGCCTCATGTGAAGGCGTCCCTCCGGGACCATTTTTCCCCCTTTTTAAGTTAAGGCCACCACAACTTGACTTTCATGGGCCCCAATGGGCCACCAAATTGACTACAACATGCCTCGTGTGGTAATACAATCCAGTGTGCTGTCATTTTTATTTTTAATTGGTTTTCTTTCCCCCTGGATCCTTAATTATGCATTGTGTTTTGCATATTCCAGATTGAGTTCACCCTTAATAAGCAGCTAAACTCCACACTGTTTCTCTCACTCCTCCAAGAGTTAGTACACCAAGTGGGAAGACTACAGAAAAACAATCAATACATATGCTTTATTAGCCTGGCCTTCCAGGCTGTCTCTACCATAATGCAAACGTGAAATATTTTTTGCCATAATGCACACTTTATCAGAGGCTTTTCTAGTCTGGGAGTTCTCCCCAGCAAGCTAGGCTAAGTAAATGTATGAGAGCATTATGAAAAATACTTATAATGCAATCAAACAGTTGTGTCTATATTATACATATAAACGCCTGTGGCAAGGCTAATGCTTTATAACCAATACACTGACAAGTCCCCCCCCTCACTCACACAAAACTGCCAGTGGAGAAGAACATTCAGCCACACACACTCACTGTCTAGCTTGAACATGCTGGGAAAGTGGACTGAATACAGGTATATGTGACCCTTAACCCCCCCTCCCTTCACACAAGTATAGTTGTTCCACTTATCCACAAGTAAAAAAGGCTTGTTTAGCTGCAGACACTCTGTATAAATTGTATGAAAAGAAAAACATTATTTCTTTGAAGCTTAAAATAATCATAAAACTTGCAAAATTTAAATGTCTTGTGTAAAATTCATTGGGATAATCATGAAATAGACTTTAGTTTCATTTTTAATGCTCGAGGATAGGAGAGGGTTATTGTGATCAGTTTGATTCTGTCTGTCTGTCTGTGCACCGTTTTGCCCTTAAAACTCAAAAACTGTAACACCAATCAAGCTTAAATTTGGTGGGTTGATATTTCATGGAGTACAGATGGATTCTTCTACATTTGGTGTAATTTGTTTGAAAATTAAAGCCAGGAGTGATTTTTTTGTTATTATTATTATTATCAATATTTTGCTTTCTGGTGATGTCATTATTTAATGATGTCAAAATGCAATTGTTATTGTGAGGTCACAAGCCTAGGGTGTGATACTTGTTGTCTTTAAGTAAAAATATTTCTTCCCATTTTCTTACCATGAGTGATTTTTACTAAAAAGTGACTTGTAAGCAATATTTTTTACCTCACCCAGCAGTTTATGTTCTTGTGTGCTAATTGTCTATTTTATTTGTCTGTCTCTTTGAGTTTTTTTTGTGTGTGTGTTTAGATTACTCCAGAACTAATGAACAGATCTGTATTAAAAATTTTTGTGGGTAGGACCTGGCCAAAGGAAGAAGTTGCTAAAAAAGAAAAATCTAGTTCTAATTTTGGATACAAAATAATCATGAGTTTTCAGAGGTCCCATTTAAATGCATTTTAATGACTTTCTACTTGATATTTCTTCAAAAATTAATTTACATGTTTGGTTTTATTTTATTGTCTTCTTACAATACTTTATATGACTCGAGAGACTGGTCACATCGAGTCGAGCATTTTGCTCTCTCTGAGTGCATCTTGTATAATTTGTATTAAAGCTTGAAGTTGAATAAAGAAATTTAACATACCGTAGCCGCGCTCCGTAACGCTCATGCTTTTGAAAGCGCCCATCCACAACCTTATGTTATCGCTCATATGTCGTTTCGAGGTAAACTGTCTCCATATAAACCTAATAATCGGTGAAATGTTATTAATTTATATCAATTTTCAACCAAATTTTCCTTATTTTAGCAGTTATGACAACTTTTATTGCATCGAGATTTGTTTACCAACCGCATATTTTACTTCCAGTCGGTGTGTGCTAAAACGCGGTTTCCCTAAATTCGGGGGTTTTTTTTTCCGAAACGCCCGGCTGGTTTTCATTGTCGTAAACGCCCATCCCCAACTTTCACAAATATTTGGTCACATTGCCCATGGGCGTTACAGAGCGCGGCACCGGTAAATCACTTTTGTATCTTTTTGACATGTCACTTTTAATAAATTAAAAAGACAATTTGTCAGAAAAAAATTTTTAAAAAGTTTTGGGCCATCAAGTTTTAACAGGGGCCACTGAACTTCAGAACCTAGTGGCCCTATGGGGCCACCATTGCTTGGCAACAAATTTCTCACATTGGTGACAGCAAACATCTTGCAGTCAAAAAATGTTTTGACTTGAGTTGTAGGATCAAATCCTGAAGTTTGAGCCATCTCTCTTGAGTGGGTTTTACAAGGGCTGAGTCTAGATGGTATTCATAGCCCACGAACGAAAACACTTGAGCAGGTTTTAGTTCAGATTTCTCCTGATTTATTATCCACCCTAAGGACTGAGTCAGGTCTACCACTGTCTGAGTGTTCACTTGTACTTCTTCCTGAGACTGGGCTCTGATAAGCCAGTCGTCCAGGTACTGGTGAAGTCTGATTCCCCTTGTCGGGGCCATCAGCTTCACTTCTCTTACAATCATTGTAAAGAACTGAGGGACCGTGGCCAGACCGAAGGGAAGGGAGGTGAACTGGAACACCTGTGACCTGTGGCAAAACCTTAGGTACTTCCTTGAGTTTGGGTGGATGGGGATATGAAGGTCGACGTCTGATAGGTCTATCGACGAAACCCATTCCCCTGGAATCAGAGGCCCTGAGGGACTCTGGTGTTTCCATTTTGAACCTTTCTATAAGTAGGAAGGTGTTGAGCCTTCTTAGGTCTATTACTGGCCTCCACCTTTGGACTAGCTTGGGGACTAGAAACAGGCGACTGTAAAACCCGAGAGATTTTACATTTTCCACCCTTTCTATTGCATTCTTTGACAGAAGAGACTGGATACAAGAGGTCAGAGCTTGGTCTTTTTGATGGGCCTTGTATCATGACAGAATCACAGGTGTTCTGGCTAGTTTTGGTTTTGATATGAATGGCAGTACGTAGCCATTAGTGATAATGTTTAACACGTTGTCTTAACATTTGTTTGCTAGCCAGTCTCTCCTGAAAGAATGGAGGCGACCTCCTACTGGTGGACTGAGGGAGGCTTGTACGGAGTCATTGGGGGGAGGGGTTTCCACGTCCTCACCCCCTAGAGTGGGGTCGAAAATGACCTCTGAAGCCTCTGTTGTTCGATTTCCCCCTACCCGAGGAAAACGATTGGTTACTGTTTTGGGAGGAGTTGCCCCCATAGGGGCATTTCCTGTAGGAGCCTCTTTTCTTGTTGTGGTGGGGACCACAAAAGGGCTTATTTTGATAGGGTCCAAAACCCCATGGGTCTTTAGGGATGCCTTTTTAAGGAGGAAGTCTTCTCCATCCTTGACTAATTGTGACTTGAACAGAGGAGAAGGCCAAAAGGGCGAATTCCTGAGTTCTTGACGTCTAGAATCCCCTAGATGTGGTTGAAGGAGGGTCATCTCGGCCTCGTGTTTTAGTAGGCCAGTGTTGCCCATCGTATACAATTCCCTCTGGAGGATATGGGCTACAGATTTGCTTAGGCAGGCTAAGGCTCTCTGTTGAATAAGAATTCTCTTATTGATTATGTCAAAGTATTCACAGGCATTTTCATAGCTACGCCTGGCAGCTCTTTTAGGATTGGCACCCTTCTGAATTTGGCTTTAAACCCTCTTAAAGGTAGCCTTAAGACTGTGCTGACACTTTTCCAAAGCAGTGTTACAAGTGGAAGCAGTCTGCAAAAGTAGCTTAAAATTGATGGTAGAGAGATTCTGCCTAGCTTGGTGCTCAAGTTCCTTCGGAATTTGTAGGGGACTTTGCCCATAGTAGCCCCAGAGGGTTTAGGAGAAATACAGATCTTGGCAAAATCTGTATTGAGCTCCTGAAGCTTGTCTTCAAAACAAGGTTGCCCCACCATTTTGCAGTTGAAGCAGGCTTTAAATTGTATGATATATCTAGTACTTTATTTATTTTTAATGTGAGTATAACTAGGTGTTGCCGTAAGTAGATTGAAGTAAATGGCTGACATTTTGCAACTTCAACCAAATCCACTATATATTTGAAGAAAACTCTTATCCTAAGCTTAATGAAGAATGTCAGTAAATATGGCCAAGGTCTGTATTTTCACTTAACAGGACATCTACTGAGCAAATATCAACTTAAAAGGCTTTAACCGCCACTGGAATATAGCAAATATGAGGCATTGGAAAATGTATAGGGTTTCCATCACAACAGACAAATTTGCATTTTATATATTTTAGAAACAGGTATAACAGCTACTGTAATCCATAACGCACATAAAGCTTTGTGACTATTAAACAGATTCAATTTATTACTCCAAATGCATTAGTTTGGCAGATTTCCAGTTTTGGGAGTCACAATATCAATTAGAAATTGTATTATTATCCCCTAAAATGCATTCCAAAGTGTTAATCTGCTGCTTTTTGGGGGTGTATAGTATATTTATGTATTATTTTGTCAATGAAATTATTCTCAGAAGAAATTTGCTATAAAATGCACAAAAACAAGTACAAATAAATAACTTGTGCCAATTTACAGCAGGAAGCTATGTATGCCAAAAAGAAATGGCAAGACCCCATCACAAATCATGTGGGTATAATATATTTGAAGAAGCAAATAACATGGCCAATGAACCCTAGGTAAAATAAAATGAAAGACATACTTGTACACAATAATTATGTTTTCATCAATTTCTGCACTTGGGACCATTTTGTAAACTGCACAAATTTGTGGTAAATCAAGTTAGCAAATTGTTATCACACAAAAACTACTTTCTAAATTCAATTTAGACATAATCAATTACAACTACACATATTAGTAGATTTGTGGTTAGTGTTTGCCTTTTATAAATAGATAATCTGGTTTGGGAGAAAGCCAGTCAAGACATGGATGTTTGTGGGTATACAAAAAATCAGAATAGTATTATCTAACCCAATGTTCTCCTTCCATCCGGATCAAATTCCTTCGCCAGTTTTATGGCCTCTGTTGTGGCAATGTCCTGATTGGCTGGCACTACAGCTAAGATTATTGTTTCTTGCTTTTCTATGCGTTCCTTGATCAAATGCTTGATCTGAAGTTTAGAGAAACAAAATAAAAAGTAATTCTTAAAACACTATGCTTAAACACAACCACAATATGTATGTTCTTTCTTGTAATTTTTAAGTGATGTTTAAAAGGTATTTTTCATATAAATTATCACTCATTTAGGTGTTAATAGATTTTAATACATGTAATTAGTCATAAATATCCAACTAAAAATTTTATCACTAGCTAAAATCTACTGTAGTAATAATATGCTGGGAATATTCAGATGTAAATTCACAAATGCAAATGAACAAGTAAAGATCAATCTGATCAAAAAAGTGACAGAACTTAAGTTGAAGTGCACGAACCAAGAATAAATGTTTTTTTTTTTCAAAAGCAAAAATTCTACCTTGGTCTCCAATATCACAAGTATCAAATAATTTCTTCTCCGAAATACCCGTAACTGTACCACAAGTATGAACCCCCTTTTTTAAAAAAAAATATTCCGACATGGTCCACAATATCACAAGTATTAACCTTTTTTCAAAATAGTCTGACATGTTCCTCAATGTTACAGGTATCATGATATTTGTCTCACCTGATCTCCGATGTTACGAGCCTGGCCATCTGTAGCAACACGCACAATTCCTGGTAAATCAATGAGAGTCAGGTCTGGCACCTCTTCCGACTCAACATCTAGAGTAATCAGTTTATCACTGATGCCTTTGTCATCCCCAGTGATTCTTTGTTGTGCTGAACAGTATTTTGAAAGAATAACTAGACACTGCATCTCAGTCCAGAAATATCCATAAACAATATAAAATTTGTGCAATACACAAAGAATTGAGGTACAGATGATCCAAGCTACCTTTATATAACTAGAGATTGCATCTCGACGCAGTGTATCCCCGGACGGGACATAGTTAAGGCGTGAATATGTCGGTCTTGAGCCTGTTTCCTGGAGCACCAGGTCAGGATTCTCCATAGTACCAGATTACTCCCAAAAGCTAATCACTAGTTCTTTCACTTATATCTGTCTTTAAAAATTACATTTCATGGATCCAGAAGATCAATATAGTGATCCGGATCACTTCAAAAATTCAATCATTTCATCCTTTTACCTTTTCAGACATATCCTGAAAATTTCATCAAAATCCGTCCATAAGTTTTTGATTTATCTTGTACACAAACACATCTGGCAGCCTGGATCCACATGATCCAGACAGTGATCCAGATCACTCCCAAAATCTAATCACTTGTTCCTTGTCCCATTTAGGACATTTCCTGAAAATTTCATCAAAATCCACCCATGACTTTTTGAGCTATTTGTCTTTAAAAATTATATTTCATGGATCCAGAAGATCCAGACAGTGGTCCAGATCACTCGCAAAATTAAACCATTCTTCCTTTTACCATTTGTAACATATCCTAAAAATATCATCAAAATTCATCCTAAAATTCTGTTGCAGCCTGGGTCCAGATGATCCAGATCACTCCAAAATGTAATCACTTGTTCCTTGTACCATTTAGGTCATTTGCTGAAATTGTCATCACAATCCATCCATAACTTTTTGAGGTATCTGTCTTTAAAAATTACATTTCATGGTTCCAGAAGATCAATATAGTGATCCGGATCACTTCCAAAATTCAATCATTTCATCCTGTTACCTTTTCAGACATATCCTGAAAATTTCATCAAAGTCCGTCAATAAGTTTTTCAGCTACATTGTACACAAACACATCTGGCAGCCTGGATCCAGATGATCCAGACAGTGATCCAGATCACTCTCAAAATGTAATCACTTGTTCCTCGCACCATTTAGGTCATTTGCTGAAAATGTCATCACAATCCATCCTTAACTTTTTGAGGTATCTGTCTTTAAAAATTACATTTCATGGATCCAGAAGATCCATATAGTGATCTGGATCACTTCCAAAATTCAATCATTTCATCCTTTTACCTTTTCAGACATATCCTGTAAATATCATCAAAATCCGTCCATAAGTTTTTGATTTATCTTGTACACAAAACATCTGGCAGCCTGGACCAGATGATCCAGACAGTGATCCAGATCACTCTCAAAATCTAATCACTTGTTCCTCGCACCATTTAGGTCATTTGCTGAAAATGTCATCACAATCCATCCATAACCTTTTGAGGTATCTGTCTTTAAAAATTACATTTCATGGATCCAGAAGATCCATATAGTGATCCGGATCACTTCCAAAATTCAATCATTTCATCCTGTTACCTTTTCAGACATATCCTGAAATTTCATCAAAGTCCGTCAATAAGTTTTTCAGCTACATTGTACACAAACACATCTGGCAGCCTGGATCCAGATGATCCAGACAGTGATCCAGATCACTCTCAAAATGTAATCACTTGTTCCTCGCACCATTTAGGTCATTTGCTGAAAATGTCATCACAATCCATCCTTAACTTTTTGAGGTATCTGTCTTTAAAAATTACATTTCATGGATCCAGAAGATCCATATAGTGATCTGGATCACTTCCAAAATTCAATCATTTCATCCTTTTACCTTTTCAGACATATCCTGTAAATATCATCAAAATCCATCCATAAGTTTTTGATTTATCTTGTACACAAAACATCTGGCAGCCTGGATCAGATGATCCAGACAGTGATCCAGATCACTCTCAAAATCTAATCACTTGTTCCTCGCACCATTTAGGTCATTTGCTGAAAATGTCATCACAATCCATCCATAACTTTTTGAGGTATCTGTCTTTAAAAATTACATTTCATGGATCCAGAAGATCCATATAGTGATCCGGATCACTTCCAAAATTCAATCATTTCATCCTTTTACCTTTTCAGATATATCCTGTAAATTTCATCAAAATCCGTCCATAAGTTTTTTATTTATCTTGTACACAAAACATCTGGCAGCCTGGATCCAGATGACCTAGATCACTCCCCAAATCTAATCACTTGTTCCTTGTCCCATTTAGGACATTTCCTGAAAATTTCATCAAAATCCACCTATGACTTTTTGAGCTATACTGTACACAAACACATCTGGCAGCCTGGATCCAGATGATCCAGACAGTGATCCAGATCACTCCAAAAATGTAATCACTCGTTCCTTGTACCATTTAGGTCATTTGCTGAAAATGTCATCACAATCCATCCATAACTTTTGAGGTATCTATCTTTAAAATTACATTTCATGGATCCAGAAGATCCATATAGTGATCCGGATCACTTCCAAAATTCAACCATTTCATCCTTTTACCTTTTCAGACATATCCTGAAAATTCCATCAAAATCCATCCATAACTTTTTGAGCTATACTGTACACAAACACATCTGGCAGCCTGGATCCAGATGATCCAGACAGTGATCCAGATCACTCCCAAAATCTAATCACTTGTTCCTCGTCTCATTAAGGACATTACCTGAAAATTTTATCAAAATGCACCCATAAGTTTTTGAGTTATCGGTCTTTAAAAATTAAATTTCATGGATCCAGAAGATCCAGACAGTGATCCGGATCACTCCCAAAATTTAATAATATCTTCCTTTTACCATTTTGGACATATCCTGAAAATTTCATCAAAATTCATCTGTCAGTTTTTGAGTTATCTTGTTCACAAACAAACAAACAAATAGAGGGCCAAAAATGACCCCCGGTCAGGTACTTTGGCGGTCAGTGGATGACCTTAAATGAAGATCTGTAACCGGTAAGCCTGCATGCGGGTACTCCATCATGTACTCAACCTCCAAAGCCATTTTCAATAGTTTCCATGCAATGTAGTCAGCATTAAGTGAAAATATCTCCAAATATGCCAAAAATGACCCTCGGTCAGGTACTTTGGCGGTCAGTGGATGACCTTTAATGAAGAGCGTCAAGGTCAAATTTCTGCATGCTTACAGAGGACATATATATGTATTATATATACCAGCCATAGGATGATCTGACTTTCTGTATATGAGTTAAGTGTGAAAATATCTCCAAAAAGGCCAAAAATGACCCTCGGTCAGGTACTTTGGCGGTCAGTGGATGACCTTCAATGAAGAGCTTCAAGGTCAAATTTCTGCATGCTTACAGAGGACATATATATGTATTATATATACCAGCCATAGGATGATCTGACTTTCTGTATATGAGAACTGGGCCAAAAAGTGAAAAAATGGCCAAAATCTGACCTTTAAGTGACTACCAGTGACCTTGAGATTGAAGGTCAAGGTCACAAAACAATAGCGTTCGTGGCATTGGCCATATCTACCCACATACAAATTTGAAAGTTCTAACTAAATTATTTTTTAAGTTATCGCGTCCAAAAGGAAATCTCTGTGGCGGCGGCGGCGGCGGCGTGACCGTACTGAATCCTAAGTATCCCCGACTTTCGTCCGGGGATACAATTATGAGCATCAGGATCAAATCTGAACAAACGGCCAGAGCCAAATTGACCTTGAATCTGATGGTCCAAAGTTCAAATGGTCACGAGCTTGAAACTGATATATTTCCAACTTTCAGTGATAGAGTCTCCAGTTTTCTTACTGCTTACCAAAAATTTTTGTTGTATAAACTCAACAGCACCTTTACCCTGTTAAGTTGAAACTCAGGTGGGATCAGAAACATTCTTCAGCTTAACTAGAAAATCCTGATAACTGGATAAATCACCACGTCAATAGCCAGGGCTTAGTATTCATACAAAACCTCAAACTCCAATATAATCCCTACATTAAACCCTACAATAAAGTGAAAAGTTTTGCAGGCTGAGTTTGAGTTTGAGACGGTGAGTTTGACATTTAGTTAGAGAGTGAGTTTGAGACTTTTTATGGATATCAGCCCGGATTTTGACATCTTCTTTAATATCCCATCATGCACTTTTAACACCTAGACCTTTCTATGCTGGGATTATAAGCTACAAACACTCAAAGGCTATGAACATTTGGTTGTGGAAAATTGCAATGTGGTTCACTTTGTGTGTTGGTAGGATGTCTTTGGGACAATTCAGTTGGATTCACATTTGGAACACCTTTGACACAACACAGAACAAGATTTGTGGTAGAGTACGAAATCTAAAATTCGCCAGGAATCTAAAATTCGCCACTAAAACCTTAGTTAATTTTATGAAGAAAATGATGATTTTGTGTAAAAATTGGTATTTTTCAGTTCAAAAAGCCATAATTTACTATACATTCACCAAATCTCACCACAATTCATTTATTTTATTAGTAATTTCACACGTGGTGAATTTCAGATATGTGGCGAATTTTAGATTTCTTACTCTACAGCAGGCTTTTGTGAAAAGTTGAAAAAAACCTGCCACAACCTCTCACATCGCACAAGCTGTATTAAATTCTACTGGCTGGAGGGGTGGTGGGGGGGAGAGGGGTGCGAGTTGAAGGGGTGGATATATAAGACAGCTTGTTTTTCAATGCATACAAGATCTCTTTTCAAAGTCATAAGGATAAGGTCGTGAAATAAAAATCTAATACATAGAGAAAAGACCACATGGAAAGGAGTAAGCTATGCATTAGGCAACAAGCATTCTGACGCATGCATTTATCTCCCGCCATATAAATTAGATGTACTAAAGATAACATATTTTAACAAGGTGCTCTAAATGTAATACTTTTCAAGTTATAATTGATTTAGTGCATGATTTCATGAATTTTAATGCATTAAAAATTATTTAAAAAATTCATTAAAAATATTTAGCATGTGAAAGCTCTCCAAAATGTAGGTGAATGAGTTATTTGAGAAATATTGGCTATCTGCAATACTTTTAGTGATAATAGGCAGTTACTCATTTTGAGTAGGTGAGTAATTAGCTACGGATCTGAAAATTCACTAATTGAAAGCTCTCCAAAATGTATGTGAATGAGTTATTTCAGAAATACTGACTATCTGCAATACTTGTAGAGATAATTCACATTTACTCATTTTGAGTAGGTGAATAATTAACTACGGGTGTGAAACTTCACCAAGTGAAAGCTCTCCCAAAAGTAGGTGAATGAGTTATTTGAGAAAAATTGGCTATCTGCAATACTTTTAGAGATAATTCACATTTACTCATTTTGATTAGGTGAGTAATTAGCTACGGGTCTGGAACTTCACCATGTGAAAGCTCTCCCAAAAGTAGATGAACGAGTAATTTGATAAAAATTGGATACCCGCAATACTTTTAGAGATAATTAGCATTTACTCATTTTGAGGAGGTGAATAATTAGCTACGGCTCTGAAAATTCACCAAGTGAAAGCTCTCCCAAAAGTAGGTGAATGAGTTATTTGATAAAAATTGGCTATCTGCAATACTTTTAGAGATAATTCACATTTACTCATTTTCAGTAGGTGAGTAATTAGCTACGGGTCTGGAACTTCACCATGTGAAAGCCCTCCCAAAAGTAGATGAACGAGTTATTTGATAAAAATTGGATATCCGCAATACTTTCAGAGATAATTCACATTTACTCATTTTGAGTAGGTAAATAATTAGCTACGGGTCTGAAACCTCACCAAGTAAAAGCTCTCCCAAAAGTAGGTGAATGAGTTATTTGAGAAAAATTGGATATCTGCAATACTTTTACAGATAATTCACATTTACTCATTTTGAGTAGGTGAGTAATTAGCTACGGGTCTGGAACTTCACCATGTGAAAGGTCTCCCAAAAGTAGATGAACGAGTAATTTGATAAAAATTGGATATCCACAATACTTTTAGAGATAATTAGCATTTACTCATTTTGAGTAGGTGAATAATTAGCTACGGGTCTGAAACTTCACCAAGTGAAAGCTCTTCCAAAAGTAGGTGAATGAGTTATTTAAGAAAAATTGGATATCCCCAATACTTTTAGGGATAATTCACATTTACTCATTTTGAGTAGGTGAGTAATTAGCTACGGGTCTGGAACTTCACCATGTGAAAGCTCTCCCAAAAGTAGATGAATGAGTTATTTGATAAAAATTGGATACCCGCAATACTTTTAGAGATAATTAGCATTTACTCATTTTGAGTAGGTGAATAATTAGCTACGGGTCTGAAACTTCACCAAGTGAAAGCTCTTCCAAAAGTAGGTGAATGAGTTATTTAAGAAAAATTGGATATCCCCAATACTTTTAGGGATAATTCACATTTACTCGCTTTGAGTAGGTGAGTAATTAGCTACGGGTCTGGAACTTCACCATGTAAAAGCTCTCCCAAAAGTAGATGAATGAGTTATTTGATAAAAATTGGATATCCGCAATACTTTTAGAGATAATTATCATTTACTCATTTTGAGTAGGTGAATAATTAGCTATGGGTCTGAAACTTCACCATGTGAAAGCTGTCCCAAAAGTAGATGAAGCAGTTATTTGAGAAAAATTATGTCACTATTTTGCCACAAATAAGAAAATAGCTATTACTCACTTATGGCATGTAATAGAACCCCAAACTATATGCATTTACCCTGCAGTCATAATTTCAAAGTAGGTATTACTCGGCTATCCAATGTACAACAGGTCTGAAACTTTACTATGTGATAGGTTATCAAAAACTAGATGAATAACATATTTGAAAATATTTCCCTAAGTTTAATACTTTTGAAGATATTTGACATTTACTTATGTTGTTATTTTGCTACAAATAAGAAAATAGCTATTACTCACTTATGGCATGCAATACAACACCAAAATATATACCATCTTATAGTTAAGGACAAAGTAGCTGAACAACATATTTGAAGAAAAAGCTGTAACTGCAATAGTTTTGGAGTTACAATGGATTTACTCAACAGTCACAATTTCAAAGTAGCTATTACTTAGCTATGCAATGTGCAACAGGTCTGAAACTTTACTATGTGATAACTTACAAAAAAGTAGATGAATGACATATTTGAAAAGAATTCCGTAACTTTAATACTTCTGAAGATATTTGACATTTACTTATGTCATTATTTTGCTACTAATAAGAAAATAGCTATTACTCACTTATGGCATGCAATACAACCCCAAACTACATGCCAGCTTATAGCTAAGGACAAAGTAGCTGAACAACATATTTGAAGAAAAAGCTGTAACTGCAATAGTTTTGGAGTTACAATGGATTTACTCAACAGTCACAATTTCAAAGTAGCTATTACTTAGCTATGCAATGTGCAACAGGTCTGAAACTTTACTATGTGATAGCTTACAAAAAAGTAGATGAATGACATATTTGAAAAGAATTCCGTAACTTTAATACTTCTGAAGATATTTGACATTTACTTATGTCATTATTTTGCTACTAATAAGAAAATAGCTATTACTCACTTATGGCATGCAATAGAACCCCAAACTACATGCCAGCTTATAGCTAAGGACAAAGTAGGTGAACAACATATTTTACAAAAATATTGTAACTGCAATAGTTTTGGAGTTACAATGGATTTACTCAACTGTAGAATTTCAAAGTAGCTATTACTCAGCTATCCAATGTGCAACAGATCCGAAACTTTACTATGTGATAGCTTATGAAAAAGTAGATGGATAACATATTTGAAAAGAATTCCCTAACTTTAATACTTTTGAAGATATTTGATATCTACTTATATCATGATTTTGCTACGAATAACAAAATAGCTATTACTCACTTATGGCATGCAATAGAACCCCAAACTATGTACCACCTTATAGCTAAGGACAAAGTAGCTGAACAACATATTTTAGGAAAATACTCTAACTGCAATAGTTTTGGAGTTACAATGGCTTTACTCAACAGTCAGAATTTCAAAGTAGCTATAACTCAGCTATCCAAGGTGCAACAGGTCTGAAACTTTACTATGTTATAGTACCATCTTATAGCTAAGGACAAAGTAGCTGAACAACATATTTTAGGAAAATACTCTAACTGCAATAGTTTTGGAGTTACAATGGCTTTACTCAACAGTCAGAATTTCAAAGTAGCTATAACTCAGCTATCCAAGGTGCAACAGGTCTGAAACTTTACTATGTTATAGCTTACCAAAAAGTAGATGGACAACATATTTGAAAAGATTTCCCTAACTTCAATACTTTTGAAGATATTTGACATTTACTTCTTCTGTTATTTAGCTACAAATGAGAAAATAACTATTACTCACTTATGGCAAGCAATAGAACCCCAAACTATGTACCATCTTATAGCTAAGAACAAAGTAGCTGAACAACATATTTTAGGAAAATACTCCAACTGCAATAGTTTTGGAGTTACAATGGCTTTACTTAACAGTCAAAATTTCAAAGTAGCTATTACTCAGCTATACAAGGTGCAACAGGTCTGAAACTGTACTATGTCATAGCTTACCAAAAAGTAGATAGACAACATATTTGAAAAGATTTCCCTAACTTTAATACTTTTGAAGATATTTGACATTTACTTCTTCTGTTATTTAGCTACAAATGAGGAAATAGCTATTACTCACTTATGGCAAGCAATAGAACCCCAAACTATGTACCATCTTATAGCTAAGAACAAAGTAGCTGAACAACATATTTTAGGAAACACTCTAACTGCAATACTTTTTTAGTTACAATAGCTTTACTCAACAGTCAGAATTTCAAAGTAGCTATTACTCAGCTATCCAAGGTGCAACAGGTCTGAAACTTTACTATGTCATAGCTTACCAAAAAGTAGATGGACAACATATTTGAAAAGATTTCCCTAACTTTAATACTTTTGAAGATATTTGACATTTACTTCTTCTGTTATTTAGCTACAAATGAGAAAATAGCTATTACTCACTTATGGCATGCAATAGAACCCCAAACTATGTACCATCTTATAGCTAAGGACAAAGTAGCTGAACAACATATTTTAGGAAAATACTCTAACTGCAATAGTTTTGGAGTTACAATCGCTTTACTCACCAGTCAGAATTTCAAAGTAGCTATTACTCAGCTATCCAAGGTGCAACAGGTCTGAAACTTTAGTATGTGATAGCTTACCAAAAAGAAGATGGACAACATATTTGAAAAGATTTCCCTAACTTCAATACTTTTGAAGATATTTGACATTTACTTCTTCTGTTATTTAGCTACAAATGAGAAAATAGCTATTACTCACTTATGGCATGCAATGGGACCCCAAACTATGTACCATCTTATAGCTAAGGACAAAGTAGCTGAACAACATATTTGAAGAAAAAGTTGTTACTGCAATAGTTTTTGAGTTATGAGCCCTTTACTCAAAGTAGCTAAGATTGCTATTACTCGCTTATCTTTAGGCCTAAGTCAATAAAACCAAAAAAATTTTCAAGGGCATGAAAATTCATTGGGACAATTAATTTACAAAAAATCTATAGCTGTAGCAGTTTTGGAGAAATCTGCGTGACTAACTAACGCACGCACGCACACACAGACATCATTTCATAATCTCCCTCCCGGGCTAAAGCCCAGCAGGAGATAATTAAGCTGTTTTAACCTAGACTAGGTATGTAGAGTAAGAAATTTAAAATTCGCCACATATCTGAAATTCGCCACACGTGAAAATACCAATAAAATGAATGAATTGTGGTGAGATTTGATTGTGGTGAGATTTGTTGAATGTATAGTAAATTAAGGCTTTTTGAACTGAAAAATACCAATTGTTAGACAAAAACATCATTTTCTTCATAAAATTAACTAAGGTTTTAGAGGTGGCGAATTTTAGATTCTGGCGAATTTTAGATTTCTTACTCTAATATTCTATTAAATAAGAACAAGTATACCTTCTCTGACATAATCACCAATATCTTCTGGGTTTGTAATGTCTGCCTTTATCTGTTTTTTTGTCTTGTCTAGATACTGGATATGAGCCCTCCACTTCTTGGGCCCTTGTACAGTGGACTTCAGTCTCAACACCAAAGGACATCTAGTCACAATTCCTGTAAATGGTCAAAATCCTTGTGAATTCACTTCTAATAAAGCCTATAAGTGGTGGTTCAAATCGTTATGATTATAAATCTGATACCTCTAATAATAAGTGTTTCACAATTGTTTTGAATTTAAACATGAAATTCAACTAGGCGGTCAATATTCATGTTAAATCTTACAGTGTCATAGTATCTCTATGACAAATGAAAACTCCTATACATGCGGTAAATATCCCAAGTCCTTCTGCAATTAAAGCTTTAAAGCAATTCTTCTGTAATTGCAGCAAATATGCATATAATATATATAAGAACATATAATAATTGAATAAAAATAATATAAATACTTGATATATAAACTGTCAAAATCCTTTACCAAACCTGATGCACAGAGAAATAAGTTATATACAGGATAATGGTTTAATAGTTTAGATTAATGGCTTATTGTACCAAATAATTTATGTTGTAGAGAATAATGCCTCACTGTACAGAATACCTTAATTGTACAGATTGGTGTTTTGTGCAGAATAATAGCTAATTGTACATATAACTAGACCTATCGCATCAGAGAACCAATGCAAATTGTATCCACCAGAAAGAAAACTCATCAAAGCCATTCAAACATCGCTTAACCTTGAAGGAGGGGTCCAAGATCAAATCCGACCACACCAAAAGATTCCCAGCCCATGATTTCCTATAGGTTGGTTTACCATCCCAAACCTCAAGGACCAATAATAAGCGAGTTATAAGCACTTTTAAGTTTGGCTAGCCTCATTTGACCTTGAAAGATGGGCCAAAGGTCAAATCCGACCACACCAAAAGATTCCCAGCCCATGATTTCCTATAGGTTGGTTTACCATCCCAAACCTCTAGGACCAATAATAAGCGAGTTTTAAGCACATTAAAGTTAGGCTATCCTCGTTTGACCTTGAGGGAGGGGTCCAAGGTCATATCCGACCACACCAAAAGATTCCCAGCCCATGATTTCCCATAGGTTGGTTTACCATCCCAAACCCCTAGGACCAATAATAAGGGAGATATAAGCACTTTTCATGACTGACAAAGAAACGCCTGTGGCTGCCATCTTGTTTTTCAAAATGAGGCCAAAAATATTCCCAGTCAAGATGTTAAAATGAGGAACATATCCTGCGAATTTGAGAACTCTACCTATAATACCCTTTGCTCTAGCGGGCCAACAAAAGTCCTTGTTTAAAGTCGAATAAACGTCCCTGGCGGCCATCTTGTTTTTCAAAATGAGGCCAAAAATATTCCTGGATTTTTATGGGTATGAATATATCCTGCAAATTTGAGAAGGCTAGCTATAATATTTTTTTCGTTTGAGCGGTAACGATGAAATCTCTCTACACTCTGCGGCGGCGGCGTAACAAAGTCAAATCCATAGTATCCACCGGATGCTATCCGGTGGATACAATGACATAATTGTACAGATAATGTCTTAATTTTACATATACATGTGATATCTTAATTGCACAGAATACTGACTTACGGTTATGTTTTTTGTATAGCATGTGGACTTATTTGGACTTTGGACTGAAACTGTGTAGATAATGACATAGTTATGAAGAATAATGGCTTACTTGTATAGAATAATAATGTCTTGGTACAGAATAATAAAACAATGGGTTTAAAATTATTTGAAAAAAAGTCAAATGTCCTTTATCTTCAAGACCCTATTGGTAATTATATTCCTGAGAGTTAAACCAGTGACTACAATGGTCAGAATCAAGTGATCACTTACCAAATTTGGCAACACTGCATGCAAAAATGCAATACTTAAATCTGTTGCTTATATTTTTTTCCAACAAAACATAACATTACAGGAAGAATCACTGATTTAATGAAGCAGATTTAGTTGTATATCAAAATAGTGGCTTTTTGTAAATGAAGTAACATAGTGGTTACACAGTTTATTGGTTTCGGCAACCATCACATTAATCTCCTCATCCAAACACTTGGCCCCTTGGTTTGAAGTCGCCTTGTTTTCACTTATCTGTGTAGAAAGGGTTTGGAGGAACAACGACACAATATGCAAATATCAATGTTCCTAAGTTAAACAAAAGGTGACAGTTCAGAGAAATGGGGGACGTGATTGTATATCATGTCCTTGTGTGATTTTTACCTCTGCCAAGGTGGTGGTGATTAGATTTTGGTGGTGACCTGGATCAGTCGTCAGAATCAGGGATTTTATTATGTTTTTGTCACTGCACTCATAAGCAATATTGGAGGAGTTTGACCTTTGGCAGAGGTATGCGCTCTCCGCGTACTCTCATTACTTTTGTAAATGTTAAAATGTTTATAAATTACCTATAAGCGTCCATCTAAATTGTCAGATAATAGGTTGTGCACTGTACATATATTGTAAGATTGTATATTGCTGAATAGATTACTTCTCAATAAAATTTTCCAACTGTTTTCCAGCAGTATTCAGTGATTTAGCTCATGATTATACATGACTGTCAGGCAGTTATTGGGTGCACAAGTCAATAGTAAAGCACTGCATGCTTACCTCTTGGTAACCATTGGCAGTTACAGTTGTAGTCATTTGTAAAATGTCAAAAGGTTCATACTTACCAGAGCCTCTGGGCAGTTGTATGCCTGAGATGGCTTCCAATGTGGAACTTTTTCCAGCACTCTGATCTCCAATTACTGCCACAGCTGGCAAGGACACATCCTGATCCAGTCCATGAGCTCTCAGAGTGTCAATCAAGTCAATGAATGGGCGGACTTTATCCAGGTAATCTCTAGACAGTGGGGCATGTGTTTTCCATGGATTCATTGAAGTTGTTGTAGGCGTCATATGTGTCTCGACAGAATCTTCTGAATCTGTACTTACTTTTCTCACTGCAAAGCCATTTTTTTTCAATTTTTAAAGGATTTTGCGAAACTGAATCAGGAAATAGTCAAAAATTAGGTGACAGTAGTGAACAGCAAATTTACTGTGTCTTGCATAGATTTAAACAGCCTGAGTAAGAAAATAAGAGTAATGTGAAAAATGAAACTCAAATCTCATAAACTGATGGGCAAAGTAAAAGTTGGGGTTTTACATCTCATTCAGCAACCAGGGTCATATTGGGACACATCTTCAGCATTGTCACTTGGAGGAGTTGAACCCACACAGAGGTGACTGCCTGTGATTAGATGCCCCAAACTTGCTAACCACTCGGCCACTGAGGTCCACTCATAAACTGATGGGGAAAACTAATTAGAAACACTGTAAACCATATATCTGTATTATTTTTGAATAAAAACAAAATAAACCTCACACTAAAAATGGCAAATTTGTAATTTGTGCTACCTGAAATATATATTCTAATGTTATATGGAACTAACATTAATCAGATAAAAAGATAGTATTTGTATTGAACTGTGATTCCAATATTGATATCAAAGTTCAATTTGACTTTCCATATTGATGGAAATGCTCTATCAAATGGAAAATTTGTAAAATCACAAAAAAAGGAATAAGCAAGTTGCATAGTTACATACGAGGACTCTGCTGCTGCAGCTTCTGGTTTGAGTTCTTTGTCTGGTACATGCCACCTTTCGGTAGAGTTTGCACATTTGGACTGTTGGCAGGCATGCTTTAATATATGGACACAATTATTGTATATGCTCTGTTGTCTCATTATGCTTTTACATCTGTGAATTTTAAAAATACTTAAAAATCTGAAAGATTAAGTTTAATTTAATAAACATATTGTGGATTTAAATTGGGGTAGTTATGACAACATGCATCCTCCAAGTGTGAACCCTAGCCAATCACAAGTTAAACAAGATGCACTCAGAGAGAGCAAAACACTTGACTCGATGTGACCGGTGTTATAAAATATTGTCTTACTGGCCATCTATTGGTGTTTATATCTGAAGCTATGTAGGGAAGATCATGACCAGCAAAAAAAAAAAAATTTGATCGGGTAGTTTTTTGTGTAGATGGCAAATAAACTTGCATATGCTTGTGAAAGCCAAGCGTTAAATTCTAATTTCTTTAATTATCTGTATTTTTAAGAAATAAAACTATAATTTTGAACTTGCAATTCCTTCAACATTTTTACATGGATTTTTATGCAATAAAATTAGCAGAAGTTCTATAATAATGCCTTTCTAAATATGTAAATAACAGATTTATATTAGCTACATGGTTTTTGAAATATTTCTGGAAAATTGGCACTCATGTTGTATCGCTTTGATACTTACCAGTATCTCTTCAAAGAAATAAATAAACTAGAGGATCGCTCGCAAAAAAAAAAGATAATGTTTTTGCATAGCAAAAACAAAGCGTCCCGAAAAGGATATAAAGGTGAGTGCTAAAGTATTAAGAAAATGCTTCGTTTCTAGCCTTATACTGTTGTGGCAACCAAAGTCAGCGCAGTCTGCTCTATCTAGCACGGTTTTCAAGATATAAGCATTTTTGTGTTTTGCAAAAAATAAAAAATGTCCGCTATATTTGGCGAGACAAAAATATTTTGAAAATTGGCATGGCTACTCTGCAGAGATACCCAGCAGGTCCAAAATTTTGTTGAGTTCGCTCCATATAGCACGGTTTTCGAGATATAAGCATTTTTGTGTTTTGCAAAAACTTTGAAAATTCAAAATGGCCACCATTTTTGGTGAGACAAAAATTTTTGTCAAGACCACTGCCGCGGTGTGTATCTCCTGCCGAGCATTAAAGCAGAAGAAATAGCTTTTCCAAGATATTCACAATTTTTCATTTTCGTGTGTGAAAGCTCTTCCAAAAGTAGGTGAATGAGTTATTTGAGAAAAATTGGCTATCTGCAATACTATTAAGAGATAATTCACACTTACTCATTTTGAGTAGGTGAATAATTATCTATGGGTCTGAAACTTCACCAAGTGAAAGCTCTCCCAAAAGTAGGTGAATGAGTTATTTGAGAAAAATTGGCTACCTGCAATACTTTTAGAGATAATTCACATTTACTCATTTTGAGTAGGTGAGTAATTAGCTATGGGTCTGAAACTTCACCATGTGAAAGCTCTCCCACAAGTAGATGAATGAGTATTTGATAAAAATTGGGTATCCGCAATACTTTTACAGATAATTAGCATTTACTCATTTTGAGTAGGTGAATAAATAGCTATGGGTCTGAAACTTCACAGAGTGAAAGCTCTCCCAAAAGTAGGTGAATGAGTTATTTGAGAAAAATTGGCTATCTGCAATACTTTTAGAGATAATTTGCATTTACTCATTTTGAGTAGGTGAATAATTAGCTATGGGTCTGAAACTTCACCAAGTGAAAGCTCTCCCAAAAGTAGGTGAATGACTTATTTGAGAAAAATTGGCTATCTGCAATACTTTTAGAGATAATTCGCATTTACTCATTTTGAGTAGGTGAGTAATTAGCTATGGGTCTGAAACTTCACCAAGTGAAAGCTCTCCCAAAAGTAGGTGAATGAGTTATTTGAGAAAAATTGGCTATCTGCAATACTTTTAGAGATAATTCGCATTTACTCATTTTGAGTAGGTGAGTAATTAGCTATGGGTCTGAAACTTCACCAAGTGAAAGCTCTCCCAAAAGTAGGTGAATGATTAATTTGAGAAAAATTGGCTATCTGCAATACTTTTAGAGATAATTCGCATTTACTCATTTTGAGTAGGTGAGTAATTAGCTATGGGTCTGAAACTTCACCAAGTGAAAGCTCTGCCAAAAGTAGGTGAATGAGTTATTTGAGAAAAATTGGCTATCTGCAATACTTTTAGAGATAATTCGTATTTACTCATTTTGAGTAGGTGAGTAATTAGCTATGGGTCTTAAACTTCACAGAGTGAAAGCTCTCCCAAAAGTAGGTGAATGAGTTATTTGAGAAAAATTTGCTATCTGCAATACTTTTAGAGATAATTCACATTTACTCATTTTGAGTAGGTGAGTAATTAGCTATGGGTCTGAAACTTCACCATGTGAAAGCTCTCCCAAAAGTAGGTGAATGAGTTATTTGAGAAAAATTGGCTATCTGCAATACTTTTAGAGATAATTCACATTTACTCATTTTGAGTAGGTGAGTAATTAGCTATGGGTCTGAAACTTCACAGAGTGAAAGCTCTTCCAAAAGTAGGTGAATGAGTTATTTGAGAAAAATTGGCAATCTGCAATACTTTTAGAGATAATTCGCATTTACTCATTTTGAGTAGGTGAGTAATTAGCTATGGGTCTGAAACTTCACCAAGTGAAAGCTCTCCCAAAAGTAGGTGAATGAGTGATTTGAGAAAAATTGGCTATCTGCAATACTTTTACAGATAATTCGCATTTACTCATTTTGAGTAGGTGAGTAATTAGCTATGGGTCTGAAACTTCACCAAGTGAAAGCTCTCCCAAAAGTAGGTGAATGAGTTATTTGAGAAAAATTGGCTATCTGCAATACTTTTAGAGATAATTCGCATTTACTCATTTTGAGTAGGTGAGTAATTAGCTATGGGTCTGAAACTTCACCAAGTGAAAGCTCTCCCAAAAGTAGGTGAATGAGTGATTTGAGAAAAATTGGCTATCTGCAATACTTTTACAGATAATTCGCATTTACTCATTTTGAGTAGGTGAGTAATTAGCTATGGGTCTGAAACTTCACCAAGTGAAAGCTCTCCCAAAAGTAGGTGAATGAGTTATTTGAGAAAAATTGGCTATCTGCAATACTTTTAGAGATAATTCGCATTTACTCATTTTGAGTAGGTGAGTAATTAGCTATGGGTCTGAAACTTCACCAAGTGAAAGCTCTCCCAAAAGTAGGTGAATGAGTGATTTGAGAAAAATTGGCTATCTGCAATACTTTTACAGATAATTCGCATTTACTCATTTTGAGTAGGTGAGTAACTAGCTATGGGTCTGAAACTTCACCAAGTGAAAGCTCTCCCAAAAGTAGGTGAATGAGTTATTTGAGAAAAATTGGCTATCTGCAATACTTTTAGAGATAATTCGCATTTACTCATTTTGAGTAGGTGAGTAATTAGCTATGGGTCTGAAACGTCACAGAGTGAAAGCTCTCCCAAAAGTAGGTGAATGAGTTATTTGAGAAAAATTGGCTATCTGCAATACTTTTAGAGATAATTCACATTTACTCATTTTGAGTAGGTGAGTAATTAGCTATGGGTCTGAAACTTCACCAAGTGAAAGCTCTCCCAAAAGTAGGTGAATGAGTTATTTGAGAAAAATTGGCTATCTGCAATACTTTTAGAGATAATTCACATTTACTCATTTTGAGTAGGTGAGTAATTAGCTATGGGTCTGAAACTTCACCATGTGAAAGCTCTCCCAAAAGTAGGTGAATGATTTATTTGAGAAAAATTGGCTATCTGCAATACTTTTAGAGATAATTCACATTTACTCATTTTGAGTAGGTGAATAATTAGCTATGGGTCTGAAACTTCACAGAGTGAAAGCTCTCCCAAAAGTAGGTGAATGAGTTATTTGAGAAAAATTGGCTATCTGCAATACTTTTAGAGATAATTCGCATTTACTCATTTTGAGTAGGTGAGTAATTAGCTATGGGTCTGAAACTTCACCAAGTGAAAGCTCTCCCAAAAGTAGGTGAATGAGTGATTTGAGAAAAATTGGCTATCTGCAATACTTTTAGAGATAATTCGCATTTACTCATTTTGAGTAGGTGAGTAATTAGCTATGGGTCTGAAACTTCACCAAGTGAAAGCTCTCCCAAAAGTAGGTGAATGATTAATTTGAGAAAAATTGGCTACCTGCAATACTTTTAGAGATAATTCACATTTACTCATTTTGAGTAGGTGAGTAATTAGCTATGGGTCTGAAACTTCACCATGTGAAAGCTCTCCCAAAAGTAGGTGAATGAGTTATTTGAGAAAAATTGGCTATCTGCAATACTTTTAGAGATAATTCGCATTTACTCATTTTGAGTAGGTGAGTAATTAGCTATGGGTCTGAAACTTCACAGAGTGCAAGCTCTCCCAAAAGTAGGTGAATGAGTTATTTGAGAAAAATTGGCAATCTGCAATACTTTTAGAGATAATTCGCATTTACTCATTTTGAGTAGGTGAGTAATTAGCTATGGGTCTGAAACTTCACCAAGTGAAAGCTCTCCCAAAAGTAGGTGAAGGAGTGATTTGAGAAAAATTGGCTATCTGCAATACTTTTACAGATAATTCGCATTTACTCATTTTGAGTAGGTGAGTAATTAGCTATGGGTCTGAAACTTCACCAAGTGAAAGCTCTCCCAAAAGTAGGTGAATGAGTTATTTGAGAAAAATTGGCTATCTGCAATACTTTTAGAGATAATTCGCATTTACTCATTTTGAGTAGGTGAGTAATTAGCTATGGGTCTGAAACTTCACCAAGTGAAAGCTCTCCCAAAAGTAGGTGAATGAGTGATTTGAGAAAAATTGGCTATCTGCAATACTTTTACAGATAATTCGCATTTACTCATTTTGAGTAGGTGAGTAACTAGCTATGGGTCTGAAACTTCACCAAGTGAAAGCTCTCCCAAAAGTAGGTGAATGAGTTATTTGAGAAAAATTGGCTATCTGCAATACTTTTAGAGATAATTCGCATTTACTCATTTTGAGTAGGTGAGTAATTAGCTATGGGTCTGAAACGTCACAGAGTGAAAGCTCTCCCAAAAGTAGGTGAATGAGTTATTTGAGAAAAATTGGCTATCTGCAATACTTTTAGAGATAATTCACATTTACTCATTTTGAGTAGGTGAGTAATTAGCTATGGGTCTGAAACTTCACCATGTGAAAGCTCTCCCAAAAGTAGGTGAATGATTTATTTGAGAAAAATTGGCTATCTGCAATACTTTTAGAGATAATTCGCATTTACTCATTTTGAGTAGGTGAGTAATTAGCTATGGGTCTGAAACTTCACCAAGTGAAAGCTCTCCCAAAAGTAGGTGAATGAGTGATTTGAGAAAAATTGGCTATCTGCAATACTTTTACAGATAATTCGCATTTACTCATTTTGAGTAGGTGAGTAACTAGCTATGGGTCTGAAACTTCACCAAGTGAAAGCTCTCCCAAAAGTAGGTGAATGAGTTATTTGAGAAAAATTGGCTATCTGCAATACTTTTAGAGATAATTCGCATTTACTCATTTTGAGTAGGTGAGTAATTAGCTATGGGTCTGAAACTTCACCAAGTGAAAGCTCTCCCAAAAGTAGGTGAATGATTAATTTGAGAAAAATTGGCTACCTGCAATACTTTTAGAGATAATTCACATTTACTCATTTTGAGTAGGTGAGTAATTAGCTATGGGTCTGAAACTTCACCATGTGAAAGCTCTCCCAAAAGTAGGTGAATGAGTTATTTGAGAAAAATTGGCTATCTGCAATACTTTTAGAGATAATTCGCATTTACTCATTTTGAGTAGGTGAGTAATTAGCTATGGGTCTGAAACTTCACAGAGTGAAAGCTCTCCCAAAAGTAGGTGAATGAGTTATTTGAGAAAAATTGGCAATCTGCAATACTTTTAGAGATAATTCGCATTTACTCATTTTGAGTAGGTGAGTAATTAGCTATGGGTCTGAAACTTCACCAAGTGAAAGCTCTCCCAAAAGTAGGTGAATGAGTGATTTGAGAAAAATTGGCTATCTGCAATACTTTTACAGATAATTCGCATTTACTCATTTTGAGTAGGTGAGTAATTAGCTATGGGTCTGAAACTTCACCAAGTGAAAGCTCTCCCAAAAGTAGGTGAATGAGTTATTTGAGAAAAATTGGCTATCTGCAATACTTTTAGAGATAATTCGCATTTACTCATTTTGAGTAGGTGAGTAACTAGCTATGGGTCTGAAACTTCACCAAGTGAAAGCTCTCCCAAAAGTAGGTGAATGAGTGATTTGAGAAAAATTGGCTATCTGCAATACTTTTACAGATAATTCGCATTTACTCATTTTGAGTAGGTGAGTAACTAGCTATGGGTCTGAAACTTCACCAAGTGAAAGCTCTCCCAAAAGTAGGTGAATGAGTTATTTGAGAAAAATTGGCTATCTGCAATACTTTTAGAGATAATTCGCATTTACTCATTTTGAGTAGGTGAGTAATTAGCTATGGGTCTGAAACTTCACAGAGTGAAAGCTCTCCCAAAAGTAGGTGAATGAGTTATTTGAGAAAAATTGGCTATCTGCAATACTTTTAGAGATAATTCACATTTACTCATTTTGAGTAGGTGAGTAATTAGCTATGGGTCTGAAACTTCACCAAGTGAAAGCTCTGCCAAAAGTAGGTGAATGAGTTATTTGAGAAAAATTGGCTATCTGCAATACTTTTAGAGATAATTCGTATTTACTCATTTTGAGTAGGTGAGTAATTAGCTATGGGTCTTAAACTTCACAGAGTGAAAGCTCTCCCAAAAGTAGGTGAATGAGTTATTTGAGAAAAATTTGCTATCTGCAATACTTTTAGAGATAATTCACATTTACTCATTTTGAGTAGGTGAGTAATTAGCTATGGGTCTGAAACTTCACCATGTGAAAGCTCTCCCAAAAGTAGGTGAATGAGTTATTTGAGAAAAATTGGCTATCTGCAATACTTTTAGAGATAATTCACATTTACTCATTTTGAGTAGGTGAGTAATTAGCTATGGGTCTGAAACTTCACAGAGTGAAAGCTCTTCCAAAAGTAGGTGAATGAGTTATTTGAGAAAAATTGGCAATCTGCAATACTTTTAGAGATAATTCGCATTTACTCATTTTGAGTAGGTGAGTAATTAGCTATGGGTCTGAAACTTCACCAAGTGAAAGCTCTCCCAAAAGTAGGTGAATGAGTGATTTGAGAAAAATTGGCTATCTGCAATACTTTTACAGATAATTCGCATTTACTCATTTTGAGTAGGTGAGTAATTAGCTATGGGTCTGAAACTTCACCAAGTGAAAGCTCTCCCAAAAGTAGGTGAATGAGTTATTTGAGAAAAATTGGCTATCTGCAATACTTTTAGAGATAATTCGCATTTACTCATTTTGAGTAGGTGAGTAATTAGCTATGGGTCTGAAACTTCACCAAGTGAAAGCTCTCCCAAAAGTAGGTGAATGAGTGATTTGAGAAAAATTGGCTATCTGCAATACTTTTACAGATAATTCGCATTTACTCATTTTGAGTAGGTGAGTAACTAGCTATGGGTCTGAAACTTCACCAAGTGAAAGCTCTCCCAAAAGTAGGTGAATGAGTTATTTGAGAAAAATTGGCTATCTGCAATACTTTTAGAGATAATTCGCATTTACTCATTTTGAGTAGGTGAGTAATTAGCTATGGGTCTGAAACTTCACAGAGTGAAAGCTCTCCCAAAAGTAGGTGAATGAGTTATTTGAGAAAAATTGGCTATCTGCAATACTTTTAGAGATAATTCACATTTACTCATTTTGAGTAGGTGAGTAATTAGCTATGGGTCTGAAACTTCACCAAGTGAAAGCTCTGCCAAAAGTAGGTGAATGAGTTATTTGAGAAAAATTGGCTATCTGCAATACTTTTAGAGATAATTCGTATTTACTCATTTTGAGTAGGTGAGTAATTAGCTATGGGTCTTAAACTTCACAGAGTGAAAGCTCTCCCAAAAGTAGGTGAATGAGTTATTTGAGAAAAATTTGCTATCTGCAATACTTTTAGAGATAATTCACATTTACTCATTTTGAGTAGGTGAGTAATTAGCTATGGGTCTGAAACTTCACCATGTGAAAGCTCTCCCAAAAGTAGGTGAATGATTTATTTGAGAAAAATTGGCTATCTGCAATACTTTTAGAGATAATTCACATTTACTCATTTTGAGTAGGTGAGTAATTAGCTATGGGTCTGAAACTTCACAGAGTGAAAGCTCTTCCAAAAGTAGGTGAATGAGTTATTTGAGAAAAATTGGCAATCTGCAATACTTTTAGAGATAATTCGCATTTACTCATTTTGAGTAGGTGAGTAATTAGCTATGGGTCTGAAACTTCACCAAGTGAAAGCTCTCCCAAAAGTAGGTGAATGAGTGATTTGAGAAAAATTGGCTATCTGCAATACTTTTACAGATAATTCGCATTTACTCATTTTGAGTAGGTGAGTAATTAGCTATGGGTCTGAAACTTCACAGAGTGAAAGCTCTCCCAAAAGTAGGTGAATGAGTTATTTGAGAAAAATTGGCTATCTGCAATACTTTTAGAGATAATTCGCATTTACTCATTTTGAGTAGGTGAGTAATTAGCTATGGGTCTGAAACTTCACCAAGTGAAAGCTCTCCCAAAAGTAGGTGAATGAGTGATTTGAGAAAAATTGGCTATCTGCAATACTTTTACAGATAATTCGCATTTACTCATTTTGAGTAGGTGAGTAACTAGCTATGGGTCTGAAACTTCACCAAGTGAAAGCTCTCCCAAAAGTAGGTGAATGAGTTATTTGAGAAAAATTGGCTATCTGCAATACTTTTAGAGATAATTCGCATTTACTCATTTTGAGTAGGTGAGTAATTAGCTATGGGTCTGAAACTTCACAGAGTGAAAGCTCTCCCAAAAGTAGGTGAATGAGTTATTTGAGAAAAATTGGCTATCTGCAATACTTTTAGAGATAATTCACATTTACTCATTTTGAGTAGGTGAGTAATTAGCTATGGGTCTGAAACTTCACAGAGTGAAAGCTCTCCCAAAAGTAGGTGAATGAGTTATTTGAGAAAAATTGGCTATCTGCAATACTTTTAGAGATAATTCGCATTTACTCATTTTGAGTAGGTGAGTAATTAGCTATGGGTCTGAAACTTCACCAAGTGAAAGCTCTCCCAAAAGTAGGTGAATGAGTGATTTGAGAAAAATTGGCTATCTGCAATACTTTTACAGATAATTCGCATTTACTCATTTTGAGTAGGTGAGTAACTAGCTATGGGTCTGAAACTTCACCAAGTGAAAGCTCTCCCAAAAGTAGGTGAATGAGTTATTTGAGAAAAATTGGCTATCTGCAATACTTTTAGAGATAATTCGCATTTACTCATTTTGAGTAGGTGAGTAATTAGCTATGGGTCTGAAACTTCACCAAGTGAAAGCTCTCCCAAAAGTAGGTGAATGATTAATTTGAGAAAAATTGGCTACCTGCAATACTTTTAGAGATAATTCACATTTACTCATTTTGAGTAGGTGAGTAATTAGCTATGGGTCTGAAACTTCACCATGTGAAAGCTCTCCCAAAAGTAGGTGAATGAGTAATTTGAGAAAAATTGGCTATCTGCAATACTTTTAGAGATAATTCGCATTTACTCATTTTGAGTAGGTGAGTAATTAGCTATGGGTCTGAAACTTCACAGAGTGAAAGCTCTCCCAAAAGTAGGTGAATGAGTTATTTGAGAAAAATTGGCAATCTGCAATACTTTTAGAGATAATTCGCATTTACTCATTTTGAGTAGGTGAGTAATTAGCTATGGGTCTGAAACTTCACCAAGTGAAAGCTCTCCCAAAAGTAGGTGAATGAGTGATTTGAGAAAAATTGGCTATCTGCAATACTTTTACAGATAATTCGCATTTACTCATTTTGAGTAGGTGAGTAATTAGCTATGGGTCTGAAACTTCACCAAGTGAAAGCTCTCCCAAAAGTAGGTGAATGAGTTATTTGAGAAAAATTGGCTATCTGCAATACTTTTAGAGATAATTCGCATTTACTCATTTTGAGTAGGTGAGTAATTAGCTATGGGTCTGAAACTTCACCAAGTGAAAGCTCTCCCAAAAGTAGGTGAATGAGTGATTTGAGAAAAATTGGCTATCTGCAATACTTTTACAGATAATTCGCATTTACTCATTTTGAGTAGGTGAGTAACTAGCTATGGGTCTGAAACTTCACCAAGTGAAAGCTCTCCCAAAAGTAGGTGAATGAGTTATTTGAGAAAAATTGGCTATCTGCAATACTTTTAGAGATAATTCGCATTTACTCATTTTGAGTAGGTGAGTAATTAGCTATGGGTCTGAAACTTCACAGAGTGAAAGCTCTCCCAAAAGTAGGTGAATGAGTTATTTGAGAAAAATTGGCTATCTGCAATACTTTTAGAGATAATTCACATTTACTCATTTTGAGTAGGTGAGTAATTAGCTATGGGTCTGAAACTTCACCAAGTGAAAGCTCTGCCAAAAGTAGGTGAATGAGTTATTTGAGAAAAATTGGCTATCTGCAATACTTTTAGAGATAATTCGTATTTACTCATTTTGAGTAGGTGAGTAATTAGCTATGGGTCTTAAACTTCACAGAGTGAAAGCTCTCCCAAAAGTAGGTGAATGAGTTATTTGAGAAAAATTTGCTATCTGCAATACTTTTAGAGATAATTCACATTTACTCATTTTGAGTAGGTGAGTAATTAGCTATGGGTCTGAAACTTCACCATGTGAAAGCTCTCCCAAAAGTAGGTGAATGATTTATTTGAGAAAAATTGGCTATCTGCAATACTTTTAGAGATAATTCACATTTACTCATTTTGAGTAGGTGAGTAATTAGCTATGGGTCTGAAACTTCACAGAGTGAAAGCTCTTCCAAAAGTAGGTGAATGAGTTATTTGAGAAAAATTGGCAATCTGCAATACTTTTAGAGATAATTCGCATTTACTCATTTTGAGTAGGTGAGTAATTAGCTATGGGTCTGAAACTTCACCAAGTGAAAGCTCTCCCAAAAGTAGGTGAATGAGTGATTTGAGAAAAATTGGCTATCTGCAATACTTTTACAGATAATTCGCATTTACTCATTTTGAGTAGGTGAGTAATTAGCTATGGGTCTGAAACTTCACCAAGTGAAAGCTCTCCCAAAAGTAGGTGAATGAGTTATTTGAGAAAAATTGGCTATCTGCAATACTTTTAGAGATAATTCGCATTTACTCATTTTGAGTAGGTGAGTAATTAGCTATGGGTCTGAAACTTCACCAAGTGAAAGCTCTCCCAAAAGTAGGTGAATGAGTGATTTGAGAAAAATTGGCTATCTGCAATACTTTTACAGATAATTCGCATTTACTCATTTTGAGTAGGTGAGTAACTAGCTATGGGTCTGAAACTTCACCAAGTGAAAGCTCTCCCAAAAGTAGGTGAATGAGTTATTTGAGAAAAATTGGCTATCTGCAATACTTTTAGAGATAATTCGCATTTACTCATTTTGAGTAGGTGAGTAATTAGCTATGGGTCTGAAACTTCACAGAGTGAAAGCTCTCCCAAAAGTAGGTGAATGAGTTATTTGAGAAAAATTGGCTATCTGCAATACTTTTAGAGATAATTCACATTTACTCATTTTGAGTAGGTGAGTAATTAGCTATGGGTCTGAAACTTCACCAAGTGAAAGCTCTGCCAAAAGTAGGTGAATGAGTTATTTGAGAAAAATTGGCTATCTGCAATACTTTTAGAGATAATTCGTATTTACTCATTTTGAGTAGGTGAGTAATTAGCTATGGGTCTTAAACTTCACAGAGTGAAAGCTCTCCCAAAAGTAGGTGAATGAGTTATTTGAGAAAAATTTGCTATCTGCAATACTTTTAGAGATAATTCACATTTACTCATTTTGAGTAGGTGAGTAATTAGCTATGGGTCTGAAACTTCACCATGTGAAAGCTCTCCCAAAAGTAGGTGAATGATTTATTTGAGAAAAATTGGCTATCTGCAATACTTTTAGAGATAATTCACATTTACTCATTTTGAGTAGGTGAGTAATTAGCTATGGGTCTGAAACTTCACAGAGTGAAAGCTCTCCCAAAAGTAGGTGAATGAGTTATTTGAGAAAAATTGGCTATCTGCAATACTTTTAGAGATAATTCGCATTTACTCATTTTGAGTAGGTGAGTAATTAGCTATGGGTCTGAAACTTCACCAAGTGAAAGCTCTCCCAAAAGTAGGTGAATGAGTGATTTGAGAAAAATTGGCTATCTGCAATACTTTTACAGATAATTCGCATTTACTCATTTTGAGTAGGTGAGTAACTAGCTATGGGTCTGAAACTTCACCAAGTGAAAGCTCTCCCAAAAGTAGGTGAATGAGTTATTTGAGAAAAATTGGCTATCTGCAATACTTTTAGAGATAATTCGTATTTACTCATTTTGAGTAGGTGAGTAATTAGCTATGGGTCTTAAACTTCACAGAGTGAAAGCTCTCCCAAAAGTAGGTGAATGAGTTATTTGAGAAAAATTTGCTATCTGCAATACTTTTAGAGATAATTCACATTTACTCATTTTGAGTAGGTGAGTAATTAGCTATGGGTCTGAAACTTCACCATGTGAAAGCTCTCCCAAAAGTAGGTGAATGATTTATTTGAGAAAAATTGGCTATCTGCAATACTTTTAGAGATAATTCACATTTACTCATTTTGAGTAGGTGAGTAATTAGCTATGGGTCTGAAACTTCACAGAGTGAAAGCTCTTCCAAAAGTAGGTGAATGAGTTATTTGAGAAAAATTGGCAATCTGCAATACTTTTAGAGATAATTCGCATTTACTCATTTTGAGTAGGTGAGTAATTAGCTATGGGTCTGAAACTTCACCAAGTGAAAGCTCTCCCAAAAGTAGGTGAATGAGTGATTTGAGAAAAATTGGCTATCTGCAATACTTTTACAGATAATTCGCATTTACTCATTTTGAGTAGGTGAGTAATTAGCTATGGGTCTGAAACTTCACCAAGTGAAAGCTCTCCCAAAAGTAGGTGAATGAGTTATTTGAGAAAAATTGGCTATCTGCAATACTTTTAGAGATAATTCGCATTTACTCATTTTGAGTAGGTGAGTAATTAGCTATGGGTCTGAAACTTCACCAAGTGAAAGCTCTCCCAAAAGTAGGTGAATGAGTGATTTGAGAAAAATTGGCTATCTGCAATACTTTTACAGATAATTCGCATTTACTCATTTTGAGTAGGTGAGTAACTAGCTATGGGTCTGAAACTTCACCAAGTGAAAGCTCTCCCAAAAGTAGGTGAATGAGTTATTTGAGAAAAATTGGCTATCTGCAATACTTTTAGAGATAATTCGCATTTACTCATTTTGAGTAGGTGAGTAATTAGCTATGGGTCTGAAACTTCACAGAGTGAAAGCTCTCCCAAAAGTAGGTGAATGAGTTATTTGAGAAAAATTGGCTATCTGCAATACTTTTAGAGATAATTCACATTTACTCATTTTGAGTAGGTGAGTAATTAGCTATGGGTCTGAAACTTCACCAAGTGAAAGCTCTGCCAAAAGTAGGTGAATGAGTTATTTGAGAAAAATTGGCTATCTGCAATACTTTTAGAGATAATTCGTATTTACTCATTTTGAGTAGGTGAGTAATTAGCTATGGGTCTTAAACTTCACAGAGTGAAAGCTCTCCCAAAAGTAGGTGAATGAGTTATTTGAGAAAAATTTGCTATCTGCAATACTTTTAGAGATAATTCACATTTACTCATTTTGAGTAGGTGAGTAATTAGCTATGGGTCTGAAACTTCACCATGTGAAAGCTCTCCCAAAAGTAGGTGAATGATTTATTTGAGAAAAATTGGCTATCTGCAATACTTTTAGAGATAATTCACATTTACTCATTTTGAGTAGGTGAGTAATTAGCTATGGGTCTGAAACTTCACAGAGTGAAAGCTCTCCCAAAAGTAGGTGAATGAGTTATTTGAGAAAAATTGGCTATCTGCAATACTTTTAGAGATAATTCGCATTTACTCATTTTGAGTAGGTGAGTAATTAGCTATGGGTCTGAAACTTCACCAAGTGAAAGCTCTCCCAAAAGTAGGTGAATGAGTGATTTGAGAAAAATTGGCTATCTGCAATACTTTTACAGATAATTCGCATTTACTCATTTTGAGTAGGTGAGTAACTAGCTATGGGTCTGAAACTTCACCAAGTGAAAGCTCTCCCAAAAGTAGGTGAATGAGTTATTTGAGAAAAATTGGCTATCTGCAATACTTTTAGAGATAATTCGTATTTACTCATTTTGAGTAGGTGAGTAATTAGCTATGGGTCTTAAACTTCACAGAGTGAAAGCTCTCCCAAAAGTAGGTGAATGAGTTATTTGAGAAAAATTTGCTATCTGCAATACTTTTAGAGATAATTCACATTTACTCATTTTGAGTAGGTGAGTAATTAGCTATGGGTCTGAAACTTCACCATGTGAAAGCTCTCCCAAAAGTAGGTGAATGATTTATTTGAGAAAAACTGGCTATCTGCAATACTTTTAGAGATAATTCACATTTACTCATTTTGAGTAGGTGAGTAATTAGCTATGGGTCTGAAACTTCACAGAGTGAAAGCTCTCCCAAAAGTAGGTGAATGAGTTATTTGAGAAAAATTGGCTATCTGCAATACTTTTAGAGATAATTCGCATTTACTCATTTTGAGTAGGTGAGTAATTAGCTATGGGTCTGAAACTTCACCAAGTGAAAGCTCTCCCAAAAGTAGGTGAATGAGTGATTTGAGAAAAATTGGCTATCTGCAATACTTTTACAGATAATTCGCATTTACTCATTTTGAGTAGGTGAGTAACTAGCTATGGGTCTGAAACTTCACCAAGTGAAAGCTCTCCCAAAAGTAGGTGAATGAGTTATTTGAGAAAAATTGGCTATCTGCAATACTTTTAGAGATAATTCGCATTTACTCATTTTGAGTAGGTGAGTAATTAGCTATGGGTCTGAAACTTCACAGAGTGAAAGCTCTCCCAAAAGTAGGTGAATGAGTTATTTGAGAAAAATTGGCTATCTGCAATACTTTTAGAGATAATTCGCATTTACTCATTTTGAGTAGGTGAGTAATTAGCTATGGGTCTGAAACTTCACCAAGTGAAAGCTCTCCCAAAAGTAGGTGAATGAGTGATTTGAGAAAAATTGGCTATCTGCAATACTTTTACAGATAATTCGCATTTACTCATTTTGAGTAGGTGAGTAACTAGCTATGGGTCTGAAACTTCACCAAGTGAAAGCTCTCCCAAAAGTAGGTGAATGAGTCATTTGAGAAAAATTGGCTATCTGCAATACTTTTAGAGATAATTCGCATTTACTCATTTTGAGTAGGTGAGTAATTAGCTATGGGTCTGAAACTTCACAGAGTGAAAGCTCTCCCAAAAGTAGGTGAATGAGTTATTTGAGAAAAATTGGCTATCTGCAATACTTTTAGAGATAATTCACATTTACTCATTTTGAGTAGGTGAGTAATTAGCTATGGGTCTGAAACTTCACCAAGTGAAAGCTCTCCCAAAAGTAGGTGAATGAGTTATTTGAGAAAAATTGGCTATCTGCAATACTTTTAGAGATAATTCGCATTTACTCATTTTGAGTAGGTGAGTAATTAGCTATGGGTCTTAAACTTCACAGAGTGAAAGCTCTCCCAAAAGTAGGTGAATGAGTTATTTGAGAAAAATTTGCTATCTGCAATACTTTTAGAGATAATTCACATTTACTCATTTTGAGTAGGTGAGTAATTAGCTATGGGTCTGAAACTTCACCAAGTGAAAGCTCTCCCAAAAGTAGGTGAATGATTTATTTGAGAAAAATTGGCTATCTGCAATACTTTTAGAGATAATTCGCATTTACTCATTTTGAGTAGGTGAGTATTTAGCTATGGGTCTGAAACTTCACCATGTGAAAGCTCTCCCACAAGTAGATGAATGAGTTATTTGATAAAAATTGGGTATCCGCAATACTTTTACAGATAATTAGCATTTACTCATTTTGAGTAGGTAAATAATTAGCTATGGGTCTGAAACTTCACCATGTGAAAGCTCTCCCAAAAGTAGGTGAATGAGCTATTTGAGAAAAATTGGCTATCTGCAATACTTTTAGAGATAATTCGCATTTACTCATTTTGAGTAGGTGAGTAATTAGCTATGGGTCTGAAACTTCACCATGTGAAAGCTCTTCCAAAAGTAGGTGAATGAGTTATTTGAGAAAAATTGGCTATCTGCAATACTTTTAAGAGATAATTCGCATTTACTCATTTTGAGTAGGTGAGTAATCATCTACGGGTCTGAAACTTCACCATGTGAAAGCTCTCCCAAAAGTAGGTGAATGAGTTGAGAAAAATTGGCTATCTGCAATACTTTTAAGAGATAATTCGCATTTACTCATTTAGAGTAGGTGAGTAATCATCTACGGGTCTGAAACTTCACCATGTGAAAGCTCTCCCAAAAGTAGGTGAATGAGTTATTTGAGAAAAATTGGCTATCTGCAATACTTTTAAGAGATAATTCGCATTTACTCATTTAGAGTAGGTGAGTAATCATCTACGGGTCTGAAACTTCACCATGTGAAAGCTCTCCCAAAAGTACATGAATGAGTTATTTGATAAAAATTGGGTATCTGCAATAGTTTTTGAGATAATTAGCATTTACTCATTTTGAGTAGGTGAGTAATTAGCTACGGGTCTGAAACTTCACCAAGTGAAAGCTCTTCCAAAAGTAGGTGAATGAGTTATTTGAGAAAAATTGGCCATCTGCAATACTTTTAGAGGTAATTCGCATTTACTCTTTTTGAGTAGGTGAGCAATTAGCTATGGGTCTGAAACTTCACCAAGTGAAAGCTCTCCCAAAAGTAGGTGAATGAGTTATTTGAGAAAAATTGGCTATCTGCAATACTTTTAGAGATAATTCGCATTTACTCATTTTGAGTAGGTGAGTAATTAGCTATGGGTCTGAAACTTCACCAAGTGAAAGCTCTCCCAAAAGTAGGTGAATGAGTTATTTGAGAAAAATTGGCTATCTGCAATACTTTTAGAGATAATTCGCATTTACTCATTTTGAGTAGGTGAGTAATTAGCTATGGGTCTTAAACTTCACAGAGTGAAAGCTCTCCCAAAAGTAGGTGAATGAGTTATTTGAGAAAAATTTGCTATCGGCAATACTTTTAGAGATAATTCACATTTACTCATTTTGAGTAGGTGAGTAATTAGCTATGGGTCTGAAACTTCACCAAGTGAAAGCTCTCCCAAAAGTAGGTGAATGATTTATTTGAGAAAAATTGGCTATCTGCAATACTTTTAGAGATAATTCGCATTTACTCATTTTGAGTAGGTGAGTAATTAGCTATGGGTCTGAAACTTCACCATGTGAAAGCTCTCCCACAAGTAGATGAAGGAGTTATTTGATAAAAATTGGGTATCCGCAATACTTTTACAGATAATTAGCATTTACTCATTTTGAGTAGGTAAATAATTAGCTATGGGTCTGAAACTTCACCATGTGAAAGCTCTCCCAAAAGTAGGTGAATGAGCTATTTGAGAAAAATTGGCTATCTGCAATACTTTTAGAGATAATTCGCATTTACTCATTTTGAGTAGGTGAGTAATTAGCTATGGGTCTGAAACTTCACCATGTGAAAGCTCTTCCAAAAGTAGGTGAATGAGTTATTTGAGAAAAATTGGCTATCTGCAATACTTTTAAGAGATAATTCGCATTTACTCATTTTGAGTAGGTGAGTAATCATCTACGGGTCTGAAACTTCACCATGTGAAAGCTCTCCCAAAAGTAGGTGAATGAGTTGAGAAAAATTGGCTATCTGCAATACTTTTAAGAGATAATTCGCATTTACTCATTTAGAGTAGGTGAGTAATCATCTACGGGTCTGAAACTTCACCATGTGAAAGCTCTCCCAAAAGTAGGTGAATGAGTTATTTGAGAAAAATTGGCTATCTGCAATACTTTTAAGAGATAATTCGCATTTACTCATTTAGAGTAGGTGAGTAATCATCTACGGGTCTGAAACTTCACCATGTGAAAGCTCTCCCAAAAGTACATGAATGAGTTATTTGATAAAAATTGGGTATCTGCAATAGTTTTTGAGATAATTAGCATTTACTCATTTTGAGTAGGTGAGTAATTAGCTACGGGTCTGAAACTTCACCAAGTGAAAGCTCTTCCAAAAGTAGGTGAATGAGTTATTTGAGAAAAATTGGCCATCTGCAATACTTTTAGAGGTAATTCGCATTTACTCTTTTTGAGTAGGTGAGCAATTAGCTATGGGTCTGAAACTTCACCAAGTGAAAGCTCTTAGGGATAGCTGCTCTGCAGAGATACCCTGAAGATAAAAAATTTCGTCGAAATCGCTCTATGTAGCACGGTTTTCGAAATATTAGCATTTTTGTGTTTTGCAATTTTTGCGCAAAAATTCGAAAATTCAAAATGGCCGCCATTTTTGGCAAGACAAAATTTTTTTGAAAATTGGCATGGCTACTCTGCAGAGATACCCTGTGGGTCAAAAATTTTTTCGAAATCGCTCTATCTAGCACGGTTTTCGAGATATAAGCATTTTTATGTTTTGCAATTTTTGCGAAAAATTCGAAAATTCAAAATGGCCGCCATTTTTGGCGAGATTAAATTTTTTTTCAAAATTGGGATAACTACTCTGCAGAGATACCCTGTGGGTCAAAAATTTCGTCGAAATCGCTCTATCTAGCACGGTTTTCGAGATATAAGCATTTTTATGTTTTGCAATTTTTGCGAAAAATTCGAAAATTCAAAATGGCCGCCATTTTTGGCGAGACAAAAATTTTTTCAAAATTGGGATAACTACTCTGCAGAGATACCCTGTGGGTCAAAAATTTCGTCGAAATCGCTCTATCTAGCACGGTTTTTGAGATATAAGCATTTTTGTGTTTTGCAATTTTTGCGAAAATTTCGAAAATTCAAAATGGCCGCCATTTTGGGCGAGAAAAATTTTTTTTAAAATTGGGAAAACTACTCCGCAGAGATACCCTGCGGGTCAAAAATTTCGTCGAAATCGCTCTATCTAGCATGGTTTTCGAGATATAAGCATTTTTGTGTTTTCCTTATTTGGAAAATTCGTAATGATTAATTAATCATTAATTACTCGGCCATTTCTTGACCAATCAATGCCAAAAATCTAATGATTTCCAGATTTTAATAGAATGAATGTATTTGCCAAGTTTCAGGTGAATTGATAAAATTCCTTTCAAGTTATCATCCGGACAAGCTTCCCCATCGAAAAAAGACATTTTTGGTCATGTGACCTCTCTGATTGGTCGAAATGTCACTGCAGCATATTCAAAAAAATTCGCCAAGGCTACTGCCTAAACCTGCCAAATTTGAAAAGAATCCGCCTAACGGTTACAGAGTTATAAGGAAAACAAAATGCGGAGCCGGCGGAGCCTGAAGGTCTCCCATACACAAACAAGCGTCCCGCTTAAGTGACTTAACAAAAGTTGTATATATTGCTGATGTCACAAGTGCTTTCATAGCTGCAGATTTTTGGCATGGACTTTGATTGGACAAAAATTCAAGGAGAAGAAATCTAGATATGATATTGATTTACGTACATGATGAAGAGAGGCAGATTTCATAACAAGAGGAGAGTGCCCGTGAACGGGCACTGTGTCAGCTGACTGAGTGTTTTTGATTTGTGAAGGTGATTAGAGGACAGAATAATTATCAGGAAAAGGGCTGTACAGAAATACAGTAAATGGTAACTGAACAGCAAGTTCGAAAGAAATTCCGAAGCTGACAGAAGAAAAGGATAAAAAAGTTGTGCCCTGTAAATGGTATTATGAAGGAAAATAACAAGGTAATTGTTTAAGTGTAAAAAATAGGTTAAAACATATTTAAAGAAATACTACCAATGCAATATCCTCGTTCGACCTTGAAGAAGGGGTCCAAGGTCAAATCTAACCACACAAATACATTCACAGCCCATGATTTCCTGTCTGTTTACCATCCCAAACCTCTGGGACCAATAATAAGGAACTATTACTCAGCTATGCAATGAGCTACATGTCTGAAATTTTACTATGTTATAGCTAACCCAAAAGTAGGTGAACAACATATTTAAGCAAACTACTGTAAAGGCAATAGTTTTCAAGCTACAACTGATTTACTCAATAGTGAGAACCTGAAAATAGCTATTGCTCCGCTATGCCATGAGCTATAGGTCTGTAATTTCACCATGTTATAGCTGACCCAAAAGTAGGTGAACAATATATTTTAACAAAATACTCCAAATGCAATATTTTTCAAGTTATAGCTGATTTACTCAACAGTCAGTACCTGAGAATAGCTATTGCTCAGTTGTGCCAGGAGCTATAGGTCTATAATTTCACTATGTTATAGCTGACCCAAAAGTAGCTGAATAACATATTTGCACAAATTTCTGTAAATGCAATAGTTTTCCAATTATAACTGATTTACTCAACAGTGAGAACTTCAAAGTAGCTATTACTCAGCTATGAAATGAGCCACAGGTCTGAAACTTCACTATGTTATAGCTGACCCCAAAATAGGTGAATAACATATTGAAACAAAATACTCTAAATGCAATAGTTTTCAAGTTATAAGTGATTTACTCGACAGTGATAACCTAAAAGTAGCTATTACTCAGCTATGCCATGAGCTACAGGTATGAAATTTTACTATGTTATAGCTGGCCCAAAAGTAGCTGAATAACATATTTATACGAAATTCTCTAAATGCAATAGTTTTTAAGTTACAAGTGATTTTACTCATGATGGAAGTTACTGAAAAGCCCAAAAGTAGCTATTACTCACTTAGCTATTGAGACAGACACCCAACTTACTCACCATATTGTAGCTATGAAAAAAGTAGCTGAATAACATATTTTAACAAAATGCTCTAAATGCAACACTTTTCAAGTTATAAGTGATTTACTCAACAGTGATAACCTAAAAGTAGCTATTACTCCGCTATGCCATGAGCTACAGGTCTGAAATTTTACTATGTTATAGCTGACCCAAAAGTAGCTGAATAACATATTTATACGAAATTCTCTAAATGCAATAGTTTTCAAGTTATAAGTGATTTACTCAACAGTGATAACCTAAAAGTAGCTATTACTCAGCTATGCCATGAGCTACAGGTCTGAAATTTCACTATGTTATAGCTGGCCCAAAAGTAGCTGAATAACATATTTATACGAAATTCTCTAAATGCAATAGTTTTTAAGTTACAAGTGATTTTACTCATAATGGAAGTTACTGAAAAGCCCAAAAGTAGCTATTACTCACTTAGCTATTGAGACAGACACCCAACTTACTCATCATATTGTAGCTATGAAAAAAGTAGCTGAACAACATATTTTCACAAAATGCTGTAAATGCAACACTTTTGAAGTTATAAGTGATTTAGTGCATGATTTCATGAATTTTAATGCATTAAAAATTATTAAAACAATTTATTAAAAAAAAAGTAAGACAGATCCAGGTCTCATACTCACACAAGAGAATCTACCTCTGGCCTAGTACATATATACAAGATATGAGAGAAATCCCTGCAATAGTCACTGAGAAAATTGTGATAAAAAGTTGAAATTTTCACACTTTTGGTGGGGGTACCCCCTTGTAATGTCTCTAGCAAACAGACGAACAGACAGATTTGCATGCCTTGAACACTTTTTCATCCTCGATAGATAAGGTATCTTTTAAAAAAAACAGCATGTCTCTAGGCCTTGTAGTTTTGGAGAAGAAGTTGTTCACGCGGACGCGTACGCATACGCGGACGCGTACGCCCACGCCGCATAAAAATTGGAGGAATCTGTGTGTTCTCTAGACTTGCGGATCCGGGGGGCAGGGGGTTCAGGGAACCCCCCCTCTCTTGAAAAATAATAATGTAAAGGGGTTCAACCCAAAGTACAAAAATTATTTCTTGAGAGTGGTGTTAAAGTTACAAGAAATGCACTGTATTTTTACCAAAAATTAATTTTTTTCCTGGGGGCATGCCCCCCGACCTCCTTAGTTATAATATGTCTGATGTGAACCCCCACCTTACTCAATGTGAACCCCCACCTTACTCAAAGGCTGGATCCGCCCCTGCTCTATGAAGTACCTGCCCACTAAATTTCAACTTAATTGAAGTTGTAGTTTTTGAGCTATACAGGCAAGAATGTGTACAGACAGAAGGACAAACAGACGGAGCAAAACTGATTACAATAACCTCCTATTGTTAAGCTTTAATTACACTGTGTGCATATTATATCCCTAGAAAGGATAAATTCAGCTCAATAAACAGAGAATTCTGCCAAGTGGGCTACAAGGGCACCTAACTAATAAGTATCTTCAATCTTTTGGCAATGTCACATTTGACCTGATATGTCTCATTCCAGATCAAATGTGACATCACCATAGGATTCGTGATACATAATTCCTACATATAGTTTCAACTTTTCCATTTAACCTTGAGCCAGGTATCAAAGGTCAAAGCTGAATCTATGAAAAGACACACAGCCGATGTTTTCTCACAAGTTGTTTGATACTCCAAGTCCCTGGGCCTAATAATAAGGAAGATACAAGGGCTTTTTAGTGTTGCCTCCTTTTTGTGGTTGTCTATCAATATACCTGGTAATAGCTTGTCGGGCTGAGACTTAAACAAGGAAAATTCTCTTTACCTACAGCTGCTTTTCTGAAAGCTCAGCGTGGCATTGATTCATTGGGTGCAAAGCATAATAATCCTCACTTTGGCTAATATGGCTGGAGAGTGACACATTTATTAGGTTTTTGTCGGTAAACCTAGTGGCTTCAGCAATGATACCTCAAGCTTAAGTTATGATGTCTTTGTTAAGAACCTGCAAGTCCTTCACATCCCATACCCACCATCAGACTCCGCCCATCATCGGACTGAACAGTAAGGGCCTTTAGGTTATTGCATTATCATTATGCGAGATGTTTCTCATGTATCGCTGAATAACTCATTTTAGAAACATGACTAGGTTATTAACATTGCATTATATTTGTATCATATCTTGTTCTGGACACTAAGTAGACCTGACTTAATGTTGACAAAGGGGTCAAAGTCAAATGTGACCCCTTACAAAACCACATAAATTCCTATAAGTTGTTGTAACATTCTAAAATTACCAAAAACAGGCTTTTTGTGAGTTGATCCTGTTTGATATTGAAGTATTGGTTGAAGGTGAGATGGACAAAGGTACTCAAGGTGAAGGTACTGGATATTACATGGCTTTCTTAAGCCCCCTTTCATTATGTATTTCCATAAATCCAACATAAAATATGCCCACACATGGTTAAAAAGGATCTTTATGGGGATTTTGCACTGTCTTTCTTTTTTTTTTTTTTCCCCCTCATGTTCTGTTTATTCGCCCTTTTTTAACAACAACTGTAATCCTGGGGGGGGGGGGGGGGGGGCAAAGGCGGCAACCTCCCATGTATTTTGCACTGTCTTGTTGATGATAAACAAAGAGATTAAAGGTCAAAATTTTGTAGGTTGACGAAGGAGACATATGTTATACATAGAAACCAAAAAATGATCCAGGCAAATGTACAAGAGAGAATCTTGGTATTTAGAATTCTTGCAATGATTGAAAAATTATTTAAAAGATTCCTGGATCCAGAACATGATCCAGATCACCATCAAAATCTAATCATCTGTTCCATGTGCCATATCTCACCATTTCCTAGTAGAAAAGTTTCAAAAACCTTTGGAATAAGGCTGAAAACTATCAGATTGTTCTGGGAATCTATCCCGACCATCCCCAACCTATGAAATTGGAGTCCCTAGGACTTTTAACCCTGACCTGTACAACTTTAATACAATTTTAATACTAGACAGATCATAGATATGACACAATGGGTTTATATCCCAGACCCTCCCAATCTGTCAGCAATAAAATGGACGATGAGGAAATGGCAAACTTGTTGCCACTTCATTTCACCTCTTGGATCAAAGTCAAGTCGAGGCCAAAAGCTCCCTGACGTATACTATATCAATATGACTGCAATACAATCAGTAGTATTGACTTTAGAATCTGTGTTGAGGCTAAAATCTGGAATATGGAACCACCTCCTTAGTCAAACAGTAAGCTTCAGTGATTTTCTGATTAAGACAGCAACAATTTCATGTGTAGACAGAGCAAGTCTATGTCATGTGAAAAACTAATATTCGGTTCATAAAAAAGACATCTAACAAATAAAATCACTTAAATTCATACAGCACATTTCATGAATCAATACCTTTAGAAGATAAGACCAATCCTATTATTTGGTTACTGCATAAATAGCTGTCATGTCTGAGCCATGTAGAATGATTAAATAACCCAAAATATCGTCCAACAGTGAATTTGCGGAAAGGACGTAACAGGCTATTTTAGAGATACTGTGCTGACATAATTAAATTACTATAATTCTAATTTCTGGAGAAAATTAAAATACAGATTTCTTTTTATAGGCACAGTAATTACAATTTATGAAAAGGCCAGTATAAAAAAGCACTTTTGCCATTCCAAGTTTTATGGAACGTATGATTCAAAAATAGCATCAGAGATGCCCGTACCCCACAGCCTAGGGAAATATTTTCAACACCATGAGATATAGAAGTACTGTACCAGTACAAACCTCAGGATACTTTCAGAGCACTGTCAGCTGTATAAAGGTCCAAACAATGTTTAAATGGAGAAATAATGTTTAAAAGAAAGATAATGCATATAAAGATGAAGTATTAAAACAAGATAATTCAATAACAAGATGACAGCATTAATCAGTAAACTAAAATTCAACACTCTTTATCTACATCTGCATGGCCGAATTATGGTTTAGATGGTTAGAATATTACAATGCATACATAAGTGGTAATACATTTAATGAATGCTTATTGTGGTGTTGGAGCAAAATCTGTGGCTCACTCGATGAAATTCTATCTCTTACAAATGGGAAGTTATGAAAGTAAAATTCTTAATAAATTCTAATACGACTTTTGCTTAATCTGCATAAAAAGACAGACCCAAAGGTCCAAGAAGATTTTAAAGGTCAAGGTCACTACGACAAGGTAAAAGGTAAAATTAAGGCCACACCATGATAATACACACCTATAGCCCCTAACCAATGTCCCTACCAAGTATCAACTTCCTACACCTTACAGTTTCCGAGATATAGCCCAGACAAGATTTTATAGGTCAAGGTCACTATTTCAAGGTCAAAGGTCAAATCAAGGTCACACCATGATGCTGCACACCTACACCCCCTAACCAATGTCGCTACCAAATATCAACTTCCTTCACCTTACAGTTTCCGAGATATAGCCCAAACAAGATTTTATAGGTCAAGGTCACTACGGCAAGGTCAAAGGTCAAATCAAGGTCAGATCATGACGTTGCACACCTACACAGCCTAACCAATGTCCCTACCAAATATCAACTTCCTACACCTTACGGTTTCCGAGATATAGCCCGGACATGATTTTATAGGTCAAGGTCACTATGGCAAGGTCAAAGGTCAAATCAAGGTCACACAATGACGTTGCACAACTACACCCCCTAACCAATGTCCCTACCAAGTATCAACTTCCTACACCTTACGGTTTCTGAGATATAGCCCGGACAAGATTTTATAGGTCAAGATCACTACGGCAAGGTCAAAGGTCAAATCAAGGTCACACAATAACGTTGCACACCTACACCCCCTAACCAATGTCTCTACCAAATATCAACTTCCCACACCTTACGGTTTCCGAGATATAGCCCGGACAAGATTTTATAGGTCAAGGTCACTACGGCAAGGTCAAAGGTCAAATCAAGGTCAGACCATGACGTTGCACACCTACACCCCCTAACCAATATCCCCACCAAGTATCAACTTCCTACACCTTACGGTTTCCGAGATATAGCCCGGACAAGAGTTTATAGGTCAAGCTCATTACGGCAAGGTCAAAGGTCAAATCAAGGTCAGACTATGACGTTGCACACCTACACCCCCTAACCAATGTCCCTACCAAATATCAACTTCCTACACCTTACGGTTTCTCAGATATAGCTTGCACAAGATTTTATAGGTCAAGGTCACTACGGCAAGGTCAAAGGTCAAATCAAAGTCAGACCATGACGTTGCACACCTACACCCCCTAACCAATGTCCCTACCAAATATCAACTTCCTATACCTTACGGTTTCCGAGATATAGCCCGGACAAGATTTTATAGGTCAATGTCACTACGGCAAGGTCAAAGGTCAAATCAAGGTCAGACTATGACGTTGCACACCTACACCCCCTAACCAATGTCCCTACCAAGTATCAACTTCCTACACCTTACAGTTTCCGAGATATAGCCCAGACAAGATTTTCAAACTCAAGGTCACTACGGCAAGGTCAAAGGTCAAATCAAGGTCAGACCATGACGTTGCACACCTACACCCCCTAACCAATGTCCCTACCAAGTATCAACTTCCTACACCTTACGGTTTCTGAGATACAGCCCGGACAAACTATTTCCCGCCGCCCGCCCGCCCATCCGGACACCATGGGTGAAAACAATACCCCGACCGCCCTTAAGGGCTGTGGCCTGTGGGGTAAAAACAGATTACTCAGTAGGTTTGTATAAATATTAAGAAGTGTACTGAAAAGAACATAAATACAGAGCCCAGTAAGGGACATAGAACTGTTCTCCTATTATTTTTTTATCTCATTACAATGATATAGCAAGTCATTCCCACAAGATAGTAAGTCATTCCCCCAATATGGTAAGTTGTTACCATGAGTTATCAAGATACCAACTTATTCCTATGAGTTAGCAACTCATTACCACAAGAGAGAAAGTCATTCCCACTAGTTACTAAGTCATGCTTTGATGCCAATGTACAGGCAATTTCTTTGGATGTCATACCACACTTATCTTGAGGGAACAACCTAATATCTTGTGGTTACAACTTTCTAACTGGTGGATTTGACTTAATAAGTACTGGGTACGACTTACTAAGTGGTTGTAATGCATTAGTTAGTGGTGGGAACGATTTAGAAAGTGGAAGGAATGAGTTATTAAGTGATGGGAACAAGTTAATAAGTGGTAGGGATGAGTTACCAAGTGGTGGGAATGAGTTAGTATATGGTGGGAATGACTTTATAAGTGGTGGGAATGAGGTAGAAAGTGGTGGGGATGAGTTAGTAAGGGATGGGTATGAATGAAAAACTATCTTATGCTAACCACTTAGTATCTTGTTTGCACAAATTAGTATCTCATTCTCATGACTTATTATCTCATTACCACAACTTAGTATCTCATTACCAGGACGAGACATGGTTGAAGCATGACATACAGAGTATTATGGTTGACACAAATATACCCCCGTGGGAAGGGCGCCTAAGTGTTTATGGGAGCAACTTGTACTGACACTAAGTAAACAAAATGTCAACCATCACTTAACCTTGAAGGAGGAGCCCAAGGTGAAATCTGACTACATCAAAAGATTCTTAGTCCATGATTTCCAATAGGTTGGTATGACATTACAAACCTCTAGGAACACGAATAAGTGAGTTATAAGCACTTTTAATTTTGGCTATCCTCATTTGACCTTGAAAAAGGAACCAAAGGTCAAATCTGATCAAATCAAAAGATTCCTAGCGCATGATTTCCTATAGGATGGTTTCACATTACAAACCTCTAGGACCAAGAAAAAGGGATTTATAAGCATGTTTAGATTTTGCTGTCCTCGTTTTACCTCAAAGGAAGGGCCCAAGGTCAAATGTGACCACACCAAAAGATTCCCAGCCCATGATTTCCTATAGGTTGGTTTACCATCCCAAACCTGTACGACCAATAATAAGTGAGTTATAAGCACTTTTAAGTTTGGCTTTCCTCATTTGACCTTGAAGGAGGGGTCCAAGGTCAAATCTGACCGTGCCAGAAGATTCCCAACCCATGATTTCCTACAAGTTGGTTTACCATCCCAAACCTGTACGACCAATAATAAGCCAGTTATAAGCACTTTTAGTTGGCTATCCTCATTTGACCTTGAAGGAGGGGTCCAAAAAGAAATCTAACCACATCAAAAGATTCCCAGCTCATGAATTCCTATAAGTTGGTTTACCATCCCAGACCTCTAGGACCAATAATAAGCAAGTTATAAGCACTTTTCATGACTGACAAAGAAATGAAGGCCTGTGGCGGCATGCATCTTGTTTTTCAAAATGAGGCCAAAAATATTTCCAGTCAAGATTTTGTAATGCGGAACATATTCTGCAAATTTGAGATCTCTATCTATAATACCCTTTGCTCTAGAACGCCAACAAAAGTCCTTGCTTTAAGTCGAATAAATGTCCCTGGCGGCCATCTTGTTTTTCAAAATGAGGCTAAAAATATTCCCAGGCAAGATTTTATGGTTATGAATATATCCTGCAAATTTGAGAAGGCTAGCTATAATATTTTTTTCTTAGAGCGATAACAGCCAATAATAAAGGAGGTACATGGCCTCACAGTCTAAGGTATCATTTTGAGTTATTTTAGCAGGCCTAATGTGACCTTGAAAAGAATAGTAAAGGTCAACAAACTGGATGCTGGTACTCCATCATATACTCAACCTCCAAAGCCATTTTCAATAGTTTCCATGCAATATAGTCAGCATTAAATGTTAAAATATCTGTGAGGTACTTTGGTGGTCTGTGGATGACCTTGAATGAAGGCCTTCAAGGTCAAATTTCTGCATGCTTACAGTGGACATATATATATGTATTATATATACCAGCCATAGGATGATCTAACTTTCTGTATATGAGAACTGGTCCAAAATGTGAAAAAATGGCCAAAATCTGACCTTTAAGAGGCCACCAGTGACCTTGAAATTGAAGGTCAAGGTCACAAAACAATAGCGTTCGTGGCATTGCCCATATATACCCACATACCAAATTTGAAAGGTTTAACTAAAATATTTTTTAAGTTATCGCGTCCGAAAGGAAATCTCTGCAGCGGCAGCGTGACCGTACTGAATCCTAAGTATCCCCGACTTTCGTCCGGGGATACAATAATACAGTTTAACTCTAAAATGTAGTCTGCTGTATTTTAGGTGACTGAATATCACACAATATTTATATCACAGTTTAGTTGGGCTGTAACAGACTTCTTTTGATTGTTCTTATTTATGTAATAATTATTATTCCAAAATTATTGCACAACAATTTCACATATAATTATATTCCAATGTCACTTTTACATTTCACATTTTAAAGTTTCTATTTGAAGCTTCTTCTCAATATCAGTTATTAATTTATTTTGTATTCTGAATGATTCTCTTGCTAATTTTATCTCATATTCTAATATTCTGTCAGTGGTCTAACTCATATTACATGTGTGTTCCCTCTCTCAAAACTCCATCTGACCTAAAACTAACATGTCCCCCATCTTACCATATCAATGCTGAAAATAACACTATTGTTTTCCAGAATAATTAGACAAATGTGGGATGACAAACTATATACACCTGTCAAAACAATACACACAGAATACATTTCAAGTGACACCTGACATGGGAACCAAACAAGAGTGTTAAACAAGGTAATTACACAATTATTAAGGTACACATTAATTAGAGGCAATATACAATATATAAGTACAATGAACAACTGATACAAACAACATAACGTGTTTAAGACCTAAACACGATTCAAATGCCAAAAAATGTGTAAATTACAAAATATGACCTAGAGAATTTCACATATTTACAGTTTCATGTTGTTGGATATTTACCACACTATGACATTTATATGATATATTTATATGCCCAATATATGTTTGTCATCGCCCGATCTTTATTTTCAACTCTTCACCAGTTGCTTGGGCGCGAAATTGGGATCATATGGTCTGACATGAAGATCTATAACCTGTATCTACAGATGTCACCTATGCTGCAATTTAAGCCAAACTTAATAAGAAACGAAATTAAGAAAGGAAAGATTCACGCAGGTAATTGCATGACTGTCTACCATGGTTGTAGGACACTGCCAATGTTGTGTAGTTTGACCAGTTCCCGTCTGTTCACTGAAGTTAAGCAGCAAGGGGTTTGGTTTGAAGCCAGGCTAATTGAGTAGGTAGCTGGCTGAGTTCTGAGCCAGGTAGTGGCAGATCCATTGTGACCCAGATGATTGATAAAATGGCAGTTCCGACGTAATATAACCAAATCTCTAAGTCGGCTAAGATGCATAACCATATGACTCTGGATCCATATATATATTTGCCTCTACCCACTGTGACATTAGTCAGATCTTCAGAGATTTATCTGGGACCCCTCCTTAGTCATTCATGACCTGTACAACTATAGTAGCCTTACTGAAGGCTCAAGTTTCTTTGCAGTTAGGGAAAGTTTTCAGTTCAGGTAATGGAGTTTCAGTTTCTATAATGTACTCATACATGTACTGACTTTTACAGCAGCACACAACTAAGAGAAGTCTCTGATACAGTTCTATCTCTTAACATGTATGAGTGCTTTATGAATACCACATATCTGTGTGCATGTTTGAAAAGATATCATGAAATTTGAGCCTTAAGCAAGACTATAACTATAATACAGTTTCAGTACAACTTGACTGTCTATTCAACATGATGGATTTATATCCACGACCCTCCCGATTTGTTGGCAGTAAAAACTGAGTCACTAGATAGCAATTATGCAGCCACTCCATTTGATGATTACAATAACTCCCGGACTTCTACAATTTTCATTGTAACAGTTATATGATTGGACACATTGGCAATAGGGAAGTCGGTTTAGAATGAGTCCCAGCTTCTTTGATTTGACTTAATGACATTAAAATAGGTCAGGCTAAAGATCCCGACTATGGGGTTGTGAAGCAAAGTCACCAATTTTTTTTTCACAAATTGTTTGATATTTTCATAAATTTTACCAACCTTCACAATGTGTTTCCCGACATATATGATAACTAACATTTTGGTCCATATTGCAAAATATGCAACAGTCGGAGCCAGATTCGGCAGTATGGAACCACCAATTTACATTGAACAGCGTCTGTTGGTATGGCGTTAGTTATAAACTGAAGGGGTCCCCTAGCATATTTATTTCATGCCAGTTATATTATTCCAATAAGATGCCCCATTCTGCTACAGTAAACTGACACTACTGAAACAGAAACTGTTTGTGCTTGTTTTGTATCCATAACTGTGATGATGTTGACTTTTGATCAACATTATCAATAAATTTCTATTGTGCTACAATTACCACAATATCGATTAGCATTGTGACAAAATTACGACATTTGCAAACTTACATTGGTGGTATATTATGTGCTTTTCACATCTTTTTACCAGAGAGGTGTGAACTTAGTATAAACAATCTTTTGCAAGCTCCTAAAGTGACTAACACCTCCCCCTTATCCAACCCAACACATACTCACAACCTTTGCCAATCTATGAAAAGGGAGTATCAATGGATTTGGACAGTTAATGTGGTATGCTTCAGTAGGTATATGCATATAAGAAGGCTTTCAATATCAGTGTGTCCATAAAGGCAGAGGGAATACTGGTTAAGAAGGGATACAGCATTTGTCAACAGGGAAGTTAAACAGTGGTCCATGAAGTATTTATTGTCTAATAATGCAAGTTTTTATTCTTCACAAGGCAATATACTTCAGTTAGAAATGTGCAGAAGGGTTTGTACAGTTAATATGTTAAGTATATCTAGATTACCCTAATTGCATTCAATAAGACTTAGTGGAAACAGCCTACTGTGGTAATTATGGCGATTGATACAGTGGAACAGAATGAAAAGGGACATGATCACAAACGTTACTTGGTGTATGAAAGAGAAACAGACATTTTTCAATGGGAAGACCCAAAAGACAATACAAGGTATACTGTCAAGCCATACAGACATCTGTTTGCATTAGTTATTTTGGGAGAGTACAAAGAACTTAAAGCAACACTAGAGAGCTCTGCTGAACATTCAGATGAAGAAATATGGTGCAGTTCAATGGAAATGAGAAATAATGTACAAGGTTTCCATCAAGCTTTTACCAAGGTGAATATTATTCATTTAGCAGTAATTCTAAGTAAGAAAAACATTGTAGGTATGTTACTTGAGCATGGCCTTACCAGATGTATGGATCAACCTTTTTCTGAGTATACCATTAGAAACTTCTGGTACATGCTGGCATTACAAGGGGGTTGTGCCCTACATTTGGCTATTTACAAGTCATCCTGGGAGATTGTGGATTTATTACTGGATAGAAAAGCAAACATCAACAAAATGTGTGACCGATTTTGGTTTGAATATTTACCACTCCAGAACATTGACACAGTAACAAAATATACACCTAACACAATACCAAGTGAACACCATCCCCAGGAATCCCTTTATGAGCAAGAAATGAAACAATTTGAAAGGGAAGGGGGGGAAAGTAGAATCGATATAAGAAATATATCCCCATTAAATTTTGCAATTTTGACCAATGGAAAGAAAATTGGTGTTGTCATGAAAAAAATAATAGAGGCTTTTGATATCCTGGAGAAATCATGTGGGATACTTCAGTTACCATGGCTGGTTGGAAGTGAACGGAAACTTGAAACCCCAGTTTGTGTTACCCCTTTGGAACTAAGCATCTTGTTAATGAACAAAACCACAACAAAGCATCTGATAACTGTTGTAAGTACCAAGAAGAAACTGCCAAAGTTTCAATTACGTCCAGAAGTAAAAAACTTGATGCACATTAAAGCACATGGATTTTTCATGGAGAGATTCCAATTTGAATTAAAGCAAGGCACAGAGATAATGCACCAGCAACTTGACTTTCTTCAGAATGTATTCTCAGATGATACCAGCTTAGATTATGAAGGTAAGACTCTAAGCATCTGAGTATTGTCGCATATTTATATTAGGACCATCTTCATTTGAACTAGTTACTGTCAAAGAGGTCCTCAGTGGCCAAGTGGTTAACAGGTTTGGCATTTAATCCATTGGCTCTCTTCTCTGTGGTCATGGGTTTCAAGTATAGGGCGACAGTCCAAATATCCAAAAAGCCCTCATAGTGAAGAATTTCAGAACTAGTATAGCTCATGGCAACATGTCAGATGGACTGAGAATCTGTCCCAATAGACTCTTGAAAGGGATATACAACATTTCAACTTTGTCCGTAGAGGTGTGCTGTCTTTTAGTTTGGTTAATTATTAGTTGTTCCGTTTATAATTTTATTAGTTTTCTCCACCATGGAGGTTATGTTTTTGGGTGTGTTCATCTGTCTGTCTGTCTGTCTGCCTGCCTGTCTCTGTTCACAATAATTCCAACGGTAATAAACAGAACTATATGAATTTTTATGTTAGCTGACTTGTCAATCAACTGACATTATGGCATCACTCTGCGGCGTATGCGTGAACAACTTCTCCATAACTACAAGACCCAGAGACATGCTGTTTTTTTTCAAAAGATACCTTAACTATCGAGGATGATAAATCATAAAATCCATGGAGATCTGTCTGTTCGTCTGTTCCCTAGAGCCATTACAAGCAAGGTAATACTTTTCAATGCATTAAAATCATGAAATCATGCACTAAATCACTTATAAATTGAAAAGTATTGCATTTAGAGCATTTTGTTAAAATAAGTTATTCAGCTACTTTTTCCATAGCTACAATATGGTGAATAATTGGGTGTCTATCCCAATAGCTAAGTGAGTAATTGCTGCTTTCTGACTTTTCAGTATCTTCCAAGATGAGTAAAATCATTTGTAACTTAAAAACTATTGCATATACAGAATTTAGATAAATATGTTATTCAGCTATGACATAGTAAAATTTCAGACCTGTATCTCATTGCATAGCCGAGTAATAGCTACTTTGAGGCTACCACTGTTGAGTAAATCACTTGTAACTTGAAAACTATTGCATTTAGAGTATTTTCTTTAAATATGTTATTCACCTATTTTTGGGTCAGTTATAACATAGTGAAATTACAGATATGTAGCTCATGGCATAGTTGAGCAACAGCTACTTTGAGGTTCTCACTGTTCAGTAAATCAGTTGTAACTCAAAAACTATTGCATTTAGAGTATTTTGCTTGACTATGTTATTCAACTAATTTTTGGTCAGCTATAACATAGTAAAATTGCAGACCTGTAGCTCATTACATAGCTGAGAAATAGCTATTTTCAGGTTCTCACTGTTGAGTAAATCAGTTGTAATTTGAAAATTATTGCAGTTACAGTATTTTGTTTAAATATATTGTTCACGTACTTTTGGGTCAGCTATAACATAGTGAAATTACAGACCTGTAGCTCATGGCATAGCTGAGCAAGAGCTACTTTAAAGTTCTCACTGTTGAGTCAATCAGTTGTAACTCAAAAACTATTGCATATAGAGTATTTTGTTTAAATATGTTGTCCAATTACTTTAGGGTCAGCTATAACTTGGTAAAATTGTGGACCTATAGCTCATTGCATAGCTGAGCTATAGCTACTTTCAGAGTATCACTGTTGAGTAAATCAGTTGTAACTTCAAAACTATTGCATTTAGAGTATTTTGTTTGTTAGTCCCCTACTTTTGGGTCAGCTGTAACATTGTAAAATTACAGACCTGAAGCTCATTGCATAGTTGAGTAATAGCTACTTTGAGATTTTCACTGTTGAGTAAATCAGTTGTATCTTGAAAACTATTGCATTTAGAGAATTTTACTTAAATATGTTATTCATCTACTTTTTCATCAGCTATAACATAGTAAAATTGTCGACCTGTAGCTCATTGAATAGCTGAGCAATAGCTACTTTCAGGTTCTCACTGTTGATTAAATCAGTTGTAACTCAAAAACTATTGCATTTACAGTATTTTGTTTAAATATGTTGTTGATCTACTTTTGGGTCAGCTATAATATAGTAAGATTGCAGACATGTAGCTCATGGCATAGCTGAGCAATAGCTACTTTCAGGTTCTCACTGTTGAGTAAGTCAGTTGTAACTTGAAAACTATTGCATTTAGAGTATTTTGTTTAAATATGTTCTTTACCTACGCATGGGCCAGCTGTAACATAGTAAAATTGCAGACTTGTAGCTTATTGTAACGTTTCTTTTTTCACTTTTACTCTGAAACTCAAAGCACATAGTCACCTGACACAGAGCACTGATTGCTTGTTTTATCTGGATAGGTCCTGCTCAAAAGAATAAGTGATTAAATTTTGGGAAAGATTCCGATCATACTCTGGATATCTGGAAATCCCAAATTTTCAAAGATCCCACATTCAATGTATTATCTATAGCTTTGGCTTTGTGACTGACATTAATAAAATAAGTAGTGGATCATTTTGGAAGAGATACAGATCATAATCTGGATGCTAAAAACCATGCTGTTTATTGAAGGTCTTTGCCCTACTAGTGCTTTATAGTTCAAGTACTGAGAAGGTACTGAAAATTACTCGAATGCAGTTTGTTTTCATAATTAATCAAATTTTAATAAAATAAAAATTCACATAAATGCGAATTTCATGATTGCACAAACTCACTGTAACATATATAAGACACAATATACTTTTCTCATTACCCTATAGTATGGATTTCATTCTCTTGTGTCATAACACAGATTCAGAGAGAGAAGAATTATTCAAAGTGATAAGCAAGGAAGCTGCCCACCATTGGCAATATCAGGGACAATGGCTGTCATGGAAAGATCTTGGTCAGGAACTGGGATTTCAAAATGAAGACTTGGAAGAGCTTGACAAAGAGCACTTTCCCAACACACAGGAGGCAGCATTCCAAATGCTACAACAGTGGCATATAAGGGTACTTGGACATAAATGGAGTCAAAAAATATTCCAAGGTATGACATTATTACTGTATAATTGGTAGTGCATTTGGGATTGGATATAATCACCCAATGAAATGGACTGCTTGCATTTTTTCAGAAATTTAAAATGTTTTTTTTTTGTTTTGATCGACTCAGTAATATTTTTATATTGTCAAATTTCAGAGTTGTGATTTTACTTCCCTCTCAATAGCTTGTTACATTGAGGAGGCTTTCAGTTCATCCCACTTGTTACCTTGAGTTTGGGTTTAAATCATAACCACAAAATGATAGCCAAGTAAATGCCAAACCTGATATCCACTGTGGCCTCTTTGTCAACAGAACCTTTGTACTTTATCTGTTACAGTATTAGTGTTATACAATATGAAACGTTTGTAGAAAAGTTGTCAGTATCAGTCTCAATACTTTTATAAATTACCGGTAGACCACATAGAAATATAGTGAACCGTTATATGTTATCAAGGTCCAAAGTTTTGAGTTTTCTTTTATATCCCTCTCAGCAGCTAGTTATGTCCACCCCCCTGGGGGGTGGATATATTATTTTTGCTTTTTTCGCCGTCCGATGTCCGATGTCCGGCGTCCGATGTCCGGCGTCACGCATGGTTTCCGCTCATTTAAAGGAAAAGTATTAGAGCTATTGTCACCAAATTTGGTATGCAGGCTTATTGGGTCAGTAGCTTGCTTGGGATTGCTTTTGGCTGTTGTACCTCTTTTGCTTACTGAGTAATACTTAAGTACAGCTATTTTCAGTACCCATTGGTTTCCGTGCATTTAAGCCAAAATAATTAAAGATATTTTACTACAATTTTGAATACAAGATTGTTATGTCCATAGCTCGCTTGGTATTGCATTTGGGACTGATAGCTTTGTCAGTACATGAGTAATAGCCATTTAGGTACTTCATTGTGTATTTTCAGTACTACTTTTGAGTAATTTGCTTCTATCTCCTTAACCGTGCGAGATAGAGCGATTTCGGCAAAATTTTCGACCCGCAGGGTATCTGAGGAGTGTTCTCTTTGCAATTTTCAAAAAATTTTCCCCTCCCCAAAAATGGCGGCCATTTTGAATTTTCGAATTTTTGCCAAAAATGGCAAAACACTAATTTGCTTCTATCTCCTTAACCGTGCGAGATAGAGCGATTTCGGCAAAATTTTCGACCCACAGGGTATCTAAGGAGTGTACTCTTTGCAATTTTCAAAAAATTTTCCCCTCCCCAAAAATGGCGGCCATTTTGAATTTTCGAATTTTTGCCAAAAATGGCAAAACACAAATTTCCTTCTATCTGCTTAACCGTGCGAGATAGAGCGATTTCGTCGAAATTTTCGACCCACAGGGTATCTAAGGAGTGTAATATTTGCAATTTTCAAAAAATTTTCCCCTCCCCAAAAATGGCGGCCATTTTGAATTTTCGAATTTTTGCCAAAAATGGCAAAACACAAATTTGCTTCTATCTCCTTAACCGTGCGAGATAGAGCGATTTCGTCAAAATTTTCGACCCACAGGGTATCTGAGAAGTGTACTCTTTGCAATTTTCAAAAAATTTTCCCCTCCCCAAAAATGGCGGCCATTTTGAATTTTCGAATTTTTGCCAAAAATGGCAAAACACTAATTTGCTTCTATCTCCTTAACCGTGCGAGATAGAGCGATTTCGGCAAAATTTTCGACCCACAGGATATCTAAGGAGTGTACTCTTTGCAATTTTCAAAAAATTTTCCCCTCCCCAAAAATAGCGGCCATTTTGAATTTTTGCCAAAAATGGCAAAACACAAATTTGCTTCTATCTCCTTAACCGTGCGAGATAGAGCGATTTCGTCGAAATTTTCGACCCACAGGGTATCTAAGGAATGTAATATTTGCAATTTTCAAAAAATTTTCCCCTCCCCAAAAATGGCGGCCATTTTGAATTTTCGAATTTTTGCCAAAAATGGCAAAACACAAATTTGCTTCTATCTCCTTAACCGTGCGAGATAGAGCGATTTCGTGGAAATTTTCGACCCACAGGGTATCTAAGGAATGCAATATTTGCAATTTTCAAAAAATTTTCCCCTCCCCAAAAATGGCGGCCATTTTGAATTTTCGAATTTTTGCCAAAAATGGCAAAACACAAATTTCCTTCTATCTCCTTAACCGTGCGAGATAGAGCGATTTCGTCGAAATTTTCAACCCACAGGGTATCTAAGGAGTGTACTCTTTGCAATTTTCAAAAAATTTTCCCCTCCCCAAAAATGGCGGCCATTTTGAATTTTCGAATTTTTGCCAAAAATGGCAAAACACAAATTTCCTTCTATCTCCTTAACCGTGCGAGATAGAGCGATTTCGTCGAAATTTTCGACCCACAGGGTATCTATGGAATGTAATATTTGCAATTTTCAAAAAATTTTCCCCTCCCCAAAAATGGCAGCCATTTTGAATTTTCGAATTTTTGCCAAAAATGGCAAAACACAAATTTCCTTCTATCTCCTTAACCGTGTGAGATAGAGCGATTTCGTCGAAATTTTCGACCCACAGGGTATCTAAGGAATGTAATATTTGCAATTTTCAAAAAATTTTCCCCTCCCCAAAAATGGCGGCCATTTTGAATTTTCGAATTTTTGCCAAAAATGGCAAAACACAAATTTCCTTCTATCTCCTTAACCGTGCGAGATAGAGCGATTTCGTCGAAATTTTCGACCCACAGGGTATCTAAGGAATGTAATATTTGCAATTTTCAAAAAATTTTCCCCTCCCCAAAAATGGCGGCCATTTTGAATTTTCGAATTTTTGCCAAAAATGGCAAAACACAAATTTGCTTCTATCTCCTTAACCGTGCGAGATAGAGCGATTACGTCAAAATTTTCGACGCACCGGGTATCTAAGCAATGCAATCTTTGCAATTTTCAAAAAATTTTCCCCTCCCCAAAAATGGCGGCCATTTTGAATTTTCGAAGTTTTGCCAAAAATGGCAAAACACAAATTTCCTTCTATCTCCTTAACCATGCGAGATAGAGCGATTTCGTCAAAATTTTCGACCCACAGGGTATCTAAGGAATGTAATATTTGCAATTTTCAAAAAATTTTCCCCTCCCCAAAAATGGCGGCCATTTTGAATTTTCAAATTTTTGCCAAAAATGGCAAAACACAAATTTGCTTCTATCTCCTTAACCATGCGAGATAGAGCGATTTCGTCGAAATTGTTCAACCCACAGGGTATCTAAGGAATGTAATCTTTGCAATTTTCAAAATTAACCGTGCAAAATAGAGTTATTTTGTTGAAATTTTCGACCCATAGGGTATCTAAGAAATGTACTGTTGGCAATTTTCAAAAAAATTTCCTTTTCCCAAAAATGGCGGCCATTTTGAATTTTCAAATTTTTGCCAAAAATAGAAAAACAGGAATTTGCTTCTATCTTCTTAACCGTGCAAGATAGAGTGATTTCGTCAAAATTTTTAACCCAACCAATGCAAAAAGGCATGAAGCTGAAATAATTTACATCTACACTAACAAATATTTAAGCATCATTGATATATTTTACAAATGAAACAGGGTCTTGTAAGACTACTGTACAATTTGGGCAAAAGGTTCATGGGTGGACATTACACATGATAATGTGTGTTCTTCTATACTATCCTGTTTCTATTCGCATCTACTATCAACAGGGCGGCCTATTTCTAGTTATTATCTGTGATGATATTTTCATGTTTTGTAAAGAGTTTGGTGTATTGTTGACAAAGTTAGATCATAAAATAAGTTGCTGTTTATGGTCTGTAGGTATTACAGTTGTTATCTCTTACCGGCCTTGTGTGGTCAAAGTGATTAGAGGTGTGTTTATATAAATGCTAAAGTGAATACTAAAGAAGAGCACCCGGAGAGTGCAGATCTCTGCCAATACACATTATAATAAGTAAATGGGAAAGTCAGGATTTTTTGTATCCATACAGTGATCCAGACCACTACCAAAATTTAATGGGATCAGGGACATGTTTTAGATCAAAAGGAAATAGAAAAGAAATTTAACTTGTCCCAAATTAATTTTCTTGATTACCACCGTGTAAAAATCTGTATAAACATTTTTCTGGGGAAATATATATAGAAAAGGAGATTCTTTTAATTTTATTCAACCTTACATTCCTCACCATATATCATTTCTTCTTTCTAATATAAAGGGAACTAAAGGTTTTTATGAAAAATTAAATGAAAATGTTACTGATATGACCTTTAAAATAAAATGGCATGATGATTTACAAGTTATACTGAATAATCACTCATGGCAACATGTTTTCAAAATTTGTTTTAAAACACTGAATGATCCTTACTTGAAATGGTTTCCGTATAGAATAATACACAGAATATTAGGTACCCAAAAACTTCTCATAAAATGGGAATATCTGATTCATCCGAATGCCTTGTTTGTAATAGTAATGAAGAAACTTTAATACATCTCTTTTACTTCTGTCCCAAATCGAAACAACTCTGGGATCAATTAGAAAATCAGATTTCCAATAAAGCTGGTTTCAATGTTAAATTCACTCCTGAAGATATTCTATTAGGTTAAAAGTATAATATTCCAAACTCTGTTGCAATAAATACAATAACTCTAATAACCAAGAACTACTTATTTACAAACTCTAGAAAAGCTATAGAAATAAATATTGCAGATTTAATAAGTAGAATCAAGACTGTATATGAAGAACAAGTGTTAGTTGCATATTTGGAATCTGATGGTGGAAACTATGAGAAAAATGGTGTCAAATAAGAAACATTTTTACTGTGTGACTTATAAATATCTGGTACAATGAGTTTGCACAATTCCTTTTTTAATTTCATGTTTTTTGTCTTGTAAATTGCTTAATCTTTTGTTGAATGTATTGTTTGTTATACATAGCATGTGACAATCAACCTTGATATTGTTACTTATAAACTTAGTGTTAAATTTGGTTAGGCCACCTTTCCTGCCAGGGTGGTTCTGCCTTTTTTTTTCATGTGTAATGGCGGTATGTTTGTTGCATGAATAAAAATTATTAAAAAAAAAAAATTTAATGGGATCTGAGTTGGACCAAGACCCAGCTTTTGAATTCTTTCATAAAGTTCCAACCAGTAGTATTTGCCTAATTCTGCAAACAGACAAAACAGACAAACAGACAAAACGCCATGAAAATAATAGCTCTTTGACAGAGTTAATTACCTATTTACAGGAGATCTCGATTGAAGAATTTTAATAATAAATATACACTATATATATATATATTTCAGGGGCACTGGCAGTTGTTGGCCTACTTCACTTGACAAAAACTATTAGAGGTAATGTTTAATTCAATTGTTTACTCAACCATAAAAGTCAAAGTTAGGGTTTTACATCTGGTTCAATAACCTGGGTCATTTTGGAACAGGCCCTCACCATTGCCACTTTCGTGGGTTAAACCCACACCTAGGTGACAGCCTGTGATTAGATGCCAAAACTTGCTGACAACTTGGCCACCTAGGATCTCTAAAAATAGGCAGAGACTTATGCTTATTCTAGTTTGTTCCTGTCTGTCTATAATATTCATGTTTTCATATAAAAGCTTTATTTCCTGGAGTAATGTTTTAACCATTAAAGAAGCTTTCTAAATATTATGACTTATGCCTTCTAAATTTTAGTTTATGGCAGGTTAACACTTCACCAGATCCTTAATTTTTGCTGGTAGAATTTGGCACCTCAATAAACAAAAAGCAAACAAAGAAAAAGAAACAAGAAAGTGGATGGGAGTGGGTAAATGTAGCCATACTTTTCTAATTTTAAGTTGTGACTCTATGCATAATGGAAATGGGAATGAATAAAGTTTTGACATGGTGGCTTAAGTCAAACCTGGATACCTTGGTGGGAACAGGAAAATACTGGTAAGAGCATAATCCTCTTTGGACTCAAAAGTCTTTATGTTCCACCATTTCCCCCATATTTTATTCTGTTAAATTTGTAACAATCATTCATCTAATACAAAGAATGATCCATTTGACTTGCAGTGCATGTTATATAGTTTGTATATCAAAACATCAAAAATGGAGGCCAGCATAAAAATATCACAAAAGTATTGAAAATGACCCACAAGATGATAGAATTCAGACCAAAGATTCATTAATTGTTGCAAATCGATATGTCTTGTGTGTCTTTGCAGCTGTAAAGTGACTAAAGAAAGTTGTGGATGTTATACTCAATAAAAGTAAATAAGGTGACATCTGGATTGGATGTGTTTAAGAGGGATTATACTCACAGAAATCCGTTGATGCCTGCTAAGTGTAGAGTGTAAAAAGGTCAAATAAAATATCAAGTGCCTGCCATTTATGCCTTATGTCCGTATTTTTCTTTCATTATTGCCAGTATATGTAACATCTGATGAGAATAAGAATTTTTGAGTAATTCCATCAAAGATATACTTTTTTGACATTCCTTTTCTCAGTTTACCTCAATTTAATGTTGATTTATTATTTAAGGCAGAAAATTAATAAAGCAATAAGCCAGGTAACAATGATTCATTTTTATCTGGTCAGTATATTTTGCAGAACATGGTGTTGTGTACAAAAAGAGTGATGGTGGTGACTCACTTGAGAAAGATAAAACTGAAGGTAGGCCATATATGTGTTGATTACAAAGTTAAATGTCACAAGATGAACTAGTTTGTTCCATTTCTTCAGATGCAATGAGTCATTCTTAGACTTCTGACGCTAAATAGGGCTCATGAAACATAGCATACAAATGTCTTGCATTAATTTGCTGAAGTTGTGCCTGCAGTATTCCATGGTATTCTCATACTAAGCTGATAGAAAGTCTTGCTTCACAGTTTAAATGCGGATAAGATTCTATAAATATTACCATTGCAAGTGAGGTCATAGTGACTTGCCATAGGGATCTATTTTCCTTATATAGACACACTATATTCTATGTTAACGGATGGCTCTCATGACACTTCAGTGAACACCCCTCTTTATGAGTAATAATTAACTTTAAGAAAGTTAACCATACAGGCAAGATCAATAGTAAAAATTATTATGTGACCCAAATATTTTCTCATTTTGCAGCATATGATGGTAAAGACAAAAAGGCTGATGGTGACTCATTTGAGAAAGAAGAACCTGAAGGTAGGTAATGAATATCTGGATTACAACTTAAGATGTCACATGGAGCAATTTTGACATTTTCTGAGATGCTGGGAGACATTCCTTGGGATTAGTATAGCCTTAACAGTGCTAATCAAACATAGTACAAACAAGCACTGAGAAACTGTCTGGAGATGCAAGCATCGACACCGATGATAGCAGTCTCTATATGCCCCCAGTATAGCTGGTAACAAAAATGGTATGCATGTTGGAACTTGTGACTTCACAACTGTATGCTGTAAATAACAGTTCTAGTTTTGTGACAGAAAGTGTCACTTCATAATTAAAGGACTGTTTACATGGCTCAAACAGAACATTGATTTTTGATCTTATGTAATTTTAGTTACATCAATCCATAATTCCATCTAGTACTACAAGGAAGCCATTTATCAATCACTGGAATTTTTTATCATTTTTCATGTTTTTCAGTTCAAAAGTCTCTAGTCTAATATCCATGATGTAATTTTGTTATCGATAGACAAGATTTATGTAGAAATTTGACCAACAATTTCTGTTATGGTTAAATTGGTTTGAAAATTACTGTGATCATAGATTAACATGTCCATAGCTTTTACTTTAAAGGCTGTGTGGGTATTGTTTTCACTCACGGCATCTGAATGAGTAGATGGCTGGGCAGGTGTGAAGGTGGTTGGGCAGAAGGTTGGAAAAAGCTTGCCCAGTTTGTATCTTGGAAACTGTATGTAAGATGTAAGAAGTTGATACTTGATGGAAACATTGGTTGAGGGTTGTGGATGTGTAAAGTCATAGGTTGACCTTGATTTGAGCTTTAACTTTGCTGGAGTGACCTGCATTGACCTTTAACATTTTGTCTGGGCCATATCTGGGAAACTGTAAGGTGTATGAATTTGAATCTTGGTAATCTTAGGGGTATTGGTTGGGGGTGGTGGGTGTGCAATGCCATGGTGAAACCCTGGATAACCATTGCCTGTGCTATCTCAATGGACTTTTAGTTCAGTATATAAACAGATCAAGTTTTATACAGCTTCATAACTTTTAGTTCACAAATTAATGGTAGCATTGTGCTATTAAACTGTCTTCTTTTGATACTTTGTCTCTTTCACAAGTGTTATTCCTCCCACTCCTTTACATAAGTAATACTATTCTCAAAGCCTCCTTATTCTTGCACTTTTTCACCTCAGTCTTCTGAACAATATATCTTATGATGTCAAATACTGTTTCCCTAGGCTGTGGGGTAAGGGCATCGCTGATGCTATTTTTGAAAAGATTTGGTTAGTAAAACGCAATAAAGCTATTTGTGAAAGTTTAAACACATTTTAAGTATGTTCATAAGACATCTTATTGTGAACATGTGTAGTTTAAATATAAGTATACAGACTGAGTTTTAACCTTAAAATCCAAGAAGTAGATGACTCAACTGTACTAAATTGTGTCACCATGTCTTTTCTAATGCAGGAATAGAGGAGGAAGTATCAGAAATGGACAAAGTGCTTCACCAGATTATGAGGTTTGTTCCACCTGTGTATAACATTTCTGTATCTGGTGTTTGTTGAATTCACCATGACTGTACAAATTACATAACTTTCTTGCTTGTATTTACGTGTTAAAGTTACAGAGCCGAGATAGAATGGTAGTACTATTTATTTCATTAGGGTACAATATGTTATGGTTTTAAGGTAATACAAAACAAGTCCTCACCTCCGTCTAGGTGATTATGTGATTATTGGATTCTTTTTTTTTTTTTTTTTCTTTTTTTTTATTTGTATAATAAACAGTATGCAAGGTACATAAGCCAGATGATACAATACAAAAAATTCATACACTTGTAGTATACAGAACAAAAACAGACCAAAACAGGATATGAATAAGAATAGACTTTGTCAAATTCCTATAAATATATCTTTCCAAACTGCCCACTTTTTGTCAAAACCCAATTTGTTATTTAACTTTGCTAGCAACTGTTGCTCAACATATTTTTCTTTAGAAATTAATTGAACTTGATAAACATTTAAATTTCTACCTTTCCTAGCACAATTAAAAATATAGTATCTGACTATCATTAAAATAAAATTGAGTGGGTAGAAATTTTCATCGGGGGAACAATATCCAAGAATAAAATCAGTTTTATTTAATATCAATGCTATCTTTATCTTTGATTCAATCCACTTTTTAATATTACCCCATAAATCATATAATTTATTACATTCTGAAAATAAATGTACCAGCGTCTCAGGCTGTGTTTTACATATTCGACAAAGATTACTACTAGTAATTTTAGTTTTGTGCAAATAATACTGAACTCCTAATATTCTTTTTATGATTCGGTATTGAAACCATATATATCTGTTGTCTTGGATCCCATAAAAGCATGCCAAGTAGAGCTTTTTCCAATTTTTTTCATCTAACTCTACTCCCAATTCAGCATTCCATTTATTTTCATTGACAAAATCATTTTTTTCAACCTGAGAGAATGTTTCATAAATGGCTTTTTTGTTTTTTTTTAAGTTTACAATAATCTTTGGGTGAAACGGAATATATGGTTTCTGATTTACAAATTTGTCTCCACTTTTGTGCTTTTCAATAAATTTTTTAACCAATCTAGCAATATTGTAATAATGTAAAAAATTAACATTTATCTGGTATTTCTCTCTAAATTTCTCATATGACCACACAATCCCTTTATCATTAATTATATCACTTATAAAATTAACGCCATTTTTTGACCAATTCAAATGAAAATTGTATCTATCACTTAGCTGTTTATTAAACCAAATACAACTGTTACAAACATCCTCATTACTTTTTATTTGTTGGCACACACAGAGTTCAGACCAATATGAAGTAACCTGTTGCCAAAAAGGATTAAACCGATGATGGAATTTTAATAGCCATTGTCCACCATAAATGTGTATGTTATGAATATCTTTTAATTCATTAGCTAACAAGTTGTACCAAGTGTGTCCTTCCTGAAAAATAATATATTTTAGCCACCTGAGTTTCATTTGTTTCTCAAAATTGAACACATCTATCATTTTTAACCCACCTTTATCATAATCCATACAAATCTTTTTTCTATTTACTTTATCAGGTTTTCCACCCCAAAGGTATTGATAAAAGGTTTTATTAATTTCTTCTAAAATGGAATTAGGTGTTGGAATTGATGAGAAAAGGTGAATGAATTTTGGCAGGATCATTGTTTTCAGAAGGGTTATTTTCCCCATTGGGGTTAATTGCCGGTATTTCCATGAATTTATTACAACTTTTGCTTTCTGTAAAACTTTTTTAAAGTTTTTTGTTGGGATTCTGTTTAAGTTTATAGAAAAATCAATTCCCAAAAGTGAAAAATCTTCTTCTCCCCAAAGCATTTCTTGAGTTACATTTAATTTTTCTCTAGAGTATTTTTTACTTCCAATCCATACAAGTTTAGTTTTTTCTTTGTTAACTCTAAGGCCTGACAAACTACCAAATATCTCTAGAGTATTTAATGCTGCCTGCAGGGATTCCGTACATCCATCCAGTATAATAGTGGTGTCATCTGCAAATTGCGTCAACTTGATTTCTTTATGTCCTACAGGAATGCCTTTTATATCAGAATTTTGTTCTATCATTATATTAAGTATTTCAGCAACCAAGATGAATAGATAAGGTGAGATTGGATCTCCCTGTCGACATCCTCTCTCTATATAAATGGGTTTTGATAGGAATCCACATTGGTTAACATATGCAGTGATGTCATTGTTGAAAAGTTTTATCCAATCTATGAAGTTTTCATCAAGTCCATAAGTTTTTAAAACCATGTAAAGGAAATCCCAGGAGACAGAATCGAAGGCTTTCTGAAAATCTATGAGCATCAAGAGGCCTGGTATTTTAAGTTTTTCTGTATAGCTCATAATGTCATACACTAATCGTGTGCCTTCTTCAATGCGTCGTCCTTTTATAAACCCTGACTGACTTTTAGAGATAATATCTTCAAGATGTGGTTTTAATCTGTTTGCTATAACAGTGGAGGCTAACTTGTATACCGCAGATAAAAGCGATATGGGACGCCAGTTTTGGATAAGTTTCCTATCTTTATTACCTTTAGGCAGACATGTTATCACAGATTGCCTCAGCGAAACGGAGAGTTTACCTTTTTGATAACAAGTATTTAAAGCGTTAAGGACATAGACTTTTAATTTACTCCAAAATACTTTTAAAAAATCAGCTGGGAAGCCATCAATACCTGGAGATTTGTTATTTTTTGTGTTCTTAAGGGCATCAGTGAGTTCCTCTATTTCAATTTCCCTGCCAATACCTGGGCTCAAAATCTTTGTAACCTTTGAAGATATTTGTGGAGGTATATGTATTTTTTCTTTCTGGTCACAGTTTTTAAAAAGGTCTGTATAGAACTTTCTGATTTCCTCCAATATCTCAGTTTGGTTAGTCAGAATGTGTCCATTGTGTAATTGTAGTTTTTTAATAGTTTTTTCCACAAAATTTTTCTTTTCTAAGTTGCAAAAAAAGGACGTTGGCCTCTCCCCTTCGCCAAGCCATTGCAAACGAGTTCTGGTCATATAGCCTTTTATTTTTTGCCTCCGAATGTTTTCTAATTCTACTTGTTTATCTTCTAAGTGTTTTAAGGTAAACTGATTTGTTTCTAGATTCTCCAATGTTTTAATATCTTCTAAGAGTTTAGTTTCTGTTTGGGAAGTTTGTCTTTTAAGTTTTGAGGCAAATTTAACCGTTTCACCTCTAATTTTTAATAGTAATACTTCCAGAAAAAGATCGTTATCTATAGTCATCTGAATGTTGTCGTTATTTTCTAAAAAATCAAAATTATACACAGGCAGGGCATAATTTAGTTTCTCTTCCTTTATTAATCTGTTGACTAAATTCAAGTATTCGTTGTTTTGTAGCAAACTATTATTAAATTTCCACAAACCTTTACCCTGTTTGAAATTGTTTAAGGCAATTTGCATTTCAACGATCGAGTGGTCTGAACGGTAGCCTGGCTGTATACTACATTTCTCTATTATGTCCATCATATATCTATTTGTGAGAAAGTAGTCTAGCCTGGCTTGTTTAATTGGGTTCTTTTTTCTCCATGTGTAGCGTTTGTGGTTAGGGTGAAAATGTCTGTAAATGTCTATGAGGTCTAGCTTGCTAATGAGATCTAAGACTTTTTGTCTTGATCGTGGATTGTTTACATTTGTATAGTTGTTACAATCTTTTTGGGGGTCTAAAACTAAATTAAAGTCACCGCATATTACAGTATACTCTGTATCACAATGCTCAGCAATTTCCCTTATTGTCTCAAAGAAACTTGGATTATCTTGATTTGGAGCATAAATTGTAATTAAATTAATATTAAAGCCTCCAACAGTTAGTTTTAGTTTTAACCAATTACCATGGTCATCTTTTTGTACATCGTTTACAGTATACTCAAAATTGTTATTAAATAAAATTGCAACTCCCCGAGAATTGTTTCGTTGACCATGTAGATAACAGTCTGGCCAAATTTGTTTAACTGAATTTATTTCTCTTTCTGTGAGATGAGTGTCTTGTAAACACACTATTGATGCCCCTGTTTCTTTCATATAAGATAATACGTCTATGCGTTTTTCCAAAGTACGTAAGCCTTGACAATTTGCAGACAACACCACTATGTTAGACTGGGACAACATATCTTCTTTTAGACGAATCCCTGCAGTTACATAAAATTTTTGCTTTACTTTTGCATTGGTTAAATAATAAAAACATGGTTGTTTGGATATCTTTCATCCTGCTCTTTTCGAGTTGGCTGTTTAGACAATAGACATATTGTACATATTTAAAAATTTTTTTCAGTACCTTTTCAAAAAATTTAAATTTAGGACTATTTATATTTTTAAAACTAAAACACATCTGTAGAAAGACAAACAAAGTGTAACTATTTACAATGTAAATAATGTAACATTTAATAGTTTGAGCATCTTTGTGAGGTTACTATGATTCATAATCATACCCAATTTCCATTACAGAAATGCAAGAAATATATATTGTTTAACTATCTGATAATTTTCAACAAAGTCTCAACAGGTCCAAAAGTACATGCATATAAGTAGTACCAGTATCTCAAGGATATAACCACATTTTATTTGTTTATTTGGGGTTTTACGTCGCTTTCAACACTGTACAGGTCATATCACGACGGGTAGTTGGAAGGGCAGAGGAAACCAGTACATAGAGTTCGCTAGGGTTGTGTACTGTAAACTGCCGACCAACGGCAAGCAACTACCAGCTTTCCCACTTACGGCAATGACGGGGATCGATCCCCGGCCGCAGAGGTGGGAGGCGAGAGTGTTACCACTCTGCCACCGTATAACCACATTTTAATAGTACATAATAGACGAATGCACCTTAACATTAAAGATTCTAAATGAACACTTTATACTATCTTAAAGTTATCAAGTATTATTTATTTTTAAATCATGAAAGAAAGTACATAAAAAAACCAATATCTCAAGGACAGACACAAATAAAAAAAAAAGGTATACTATATTCATCTAGAGAGTGAAAAGTTTATATCTCAAGGACATAACCACATTTTAATAGTGCAAAAAATATGTTTATACACATTAAGGATTCTAAATTCAAAGCCTGTACAGTATATAGCTTTACTTTATCAAATGTTAATTTTTTAAACATAGTAAAAAAAAAAAAAATAAAAAAAAATATTTATATATTTAATACCACATAAGTCTGAAAAAATAAAAAACATGCATTACTTCTATTCAAAGGGTTTACCTCTTTCAGTAAAATTAACAACCGGAAGTTACTGGATACCGCATTTTAATAATGCAAAGATTATGTTTATACACATTAAGGATTCTAAATTCAAAGCCAAGGTGTTCAGTAAAATTAACAACCGTAAGTTACTGGATACCGCATTTTAATAGTGCAAAGATTATGTTTATACACATTAAGGATTCTAAATTCAAAGCCACGTAGGTCTGAAAAAATAAAAAACATGCATTACTTCCATTCAAAGGGTTTACCTCTTTCAGTAGAATTAACAACCATAAATTACTGGATACCTATTAATTTTAGACAAGAATTCCATATAAAACAGGACCCTATAAAATTCATATTCAATACTCAAGCAAGTATATATATGCTAACTATTATACAATTATTAGGCTTACAGTCCAAGCAGTACAGTCATGGTACATCAAAAGTTTATTTGGCTAGAACATCAAGTGCAGTGGCTCTGATGATTTCAAATCTTTTTTTCCCCAAATTAGGACCATTATGATGTCTGGAAACTGCCAAAAATATGTTTGTGAGACCCTTCTCCTGGATAATATTGCTCAGAATGTCACTGGCTCCTGTCTCCCCATCGTCACTCTGTCCTGCAATGTCACCTGTTGCCGTGGTCATCGAGTAGGCATAGCTGATGTGATGGGCAGTTGACACTTCAGGATTCTGAAGAAGTGCAGACCAAGCCGCCTTTGCCTCAGCCAAGGTGTTAACCATATGAGCGTGTCCTTGGAAGTAATTTTTGGAATGTTCAGAAATTTCAGTATGAGACAGATCTTCAAATTTAAAAAGAGTTATTTCCGGATCTTGTGCTAGTTGAAGCGTGTTATTCTCGAAACGGTTTGTCACCCGTTTATTATTGATGAACAGTTTATCACGGGACAATCTAACTCTGACACTAGCATCATACTTGTGGTCCTCCCTCAGTTTCTTGTAGTAATTAAATTGAGTCTCTCTTCTTTCCCTCACTTGAGAAGGTAGCTGTTCACTTATCGAGATGCCTGTGCCTTTTAAGTTTTTTACATGGTTAAAAATTATCTCTTTGCCACGTCGCAATGTTAGTTGCACAACAATGGGCCTATCTCTGCCACCTGGTCGTCCTATTCGATGTGCGATATCAACATGGACTGGTGCCACAGGATATCTTTCTGACAGCATAAGTGCATCTGGAATTTTCAGCTTTGTTGTTAGCACATCATTCACAACAGCATAGATGTCTTCACTTTGGTGCTCCTTAATGTTGTGGATCAAGATATTTCGATTCATAGATCTAGACTGTACATCTTCATATTTTTCATTCAGGTCACTAATCTTCATGGCCATTCTTGTCATTTTCCCATCTACTTCTGTGAGTTTCAATTTTAAAAAATGATTTTCTTTCTTTAATGTTTGGATTTCACCTGTAGTGGCTGTCTGGTGTGCGTCCATTCGCTTCATCATTTGGTCCATCAAATCAATCATTTTGTCCATTTTTGAATGCAAAGTTTCTGTATCAGTATCCATGTCAACAATAGATTTCAGCTTTGATGAATCTAATCCAGGTTCTAAGTTATCCACTATGTCAGTATTCACCTTAGTAGCCATTTTAATGGGTGGGGATGGTGACACACTATTTTTTGACACTTGGCTCAAGTTTCTTTTTTTTGTAGCTTGAAGATTATCAAAATTCTCCATAGAGTAAAGTAGTTGACTGGTTTTCCATTATAAATGTTCACTAGAACATCATAGCCTATCACGTAATCCACAATAGGAAATATCGAAAATTTACCACTTGTTTTAAAATAATGTCTATTTCCTGATTTTGCCAGTCAATTTGCCAGTCAATCTATGTTTTGATTTTGCACTGTCCACTATTCGTTCTATTCATAGCCTTGTTTTTTTACCAGGTTCAATATTACACATGTGCCCCTCTTGATTTTGAAATACACATTGTACTTTGCTTGCCTCTTTGCATTGGTTTCTTTATATGGTCTTTTAATTAGTTCATTATATAAATCACTTCACCTTGACTATACTATAATGTCACCTATTTTCTTTATATGGTCTTCTAATTAGTTCATTATATGAATCCCTTCACCTTGATTATAATATCATGTCACATATTTTCTTTATTTTAAAATCTTTTATCTATATTTTTAGTCCATTGTATTCTTGACACTTTTAGAATTCCATTGATATATTTTGTCTGCACGCCGATGCTCAAGAAACTTGAAAAGTTTAGAAAAACATTTCCTTCATTTTTCCACACACACACTGTCTGTCCTGTCTGTAAAATCCCCCCTCTGTAAAATCCCCCTCTGGATTCTGTTGTGTAAATAAGATTACAAAAAAAAAAAAAACAACTACTGCACATATTTTCATAAAATTTTCACAGTAGGTTGCTCTTGTCTAAAATAAAACTGATTTTAATCTTGGGAATAATCCATAACTAAATATGGATCCAGGATTTTTACAAAGGAATATGTGTGACATTGCCCAGGTAAGCAACAGTCGAGGACCTGTAACATATTCAGAAACAAAATGGACTCGTGACCAAGAGAAAAAAAATTGAAATTATTGTCTGGAAGAACAACTTTCTTGTCTGGACAGGAAAATATGTAGAGTGGTGCAGTGGCCACGTCGAGCTGTAGATACTACAGGTTGTGAGATTGTTGAGTTTTTTATTTACAAACTTGTCTTGACAGAATGGATAGGAAGGTAAGTAAATCACTAAAATAGCTTTGGTTTACCATCTTAATTTATTTTATCATTAAAACATTACACCGATATTTTGATGTTATAAGCAAATACATAGTATTTGAAAGAGAGGTTTGAATGAAGAAATTAATTCTTCAGTAAGAAAATATATTTGTGAAAAATATAAAAACTACTGTTTTCCAGAAATTTTCTTGTTATATTGTTTCATTTTTCAGAAATGCTCCAGAGAACTTCAACTATGGCTATTATGCAGAGAAAATAAATAAAATCCTATTATCTGTGAACCCAGGTACAGTTTCTGAGGCTAAAAATTATATAGCTTCTGTATTCCATGATGAGTCTTTTGAAGACCTGATAACTCTTCAGGAAGAAATGTGGCAGCCTGAGCTACTTGCTAAAGATGACCTTGATGGCCCTCACCATCTTGCTGAGAGTACCAGAAATCCAAGAAGTGTCACCCATCCTCGTCATATTACAAAACTAGGTCTTGGGGCAATAGTATGTGTTGTACATGCAAATAACGTCCATCGGATTCTCCTTGATAAACAAGTAAAAGAGATAGAAGATATAGACAGAAAATATGGCTTTAAATGGACTGGTACATTTACTTGCTTTGCCAGAGACAGAAGGAGCCGAGACCTATTTGGTATAACAGCACAGCATGTGCTGAGTGATGAACCAATGGATGAAAACAAGAAGGAGTATGTTTTATCTGAAATTTACCTGGATAATAGTGAGGCAAGAGATATCAAGGACAGGCTCAAAATACAGGATACACCTTTGGCTGCCTCCAAATTTTCAGGACTACACAGAGTGGAATATGTATATAACATTGGCAGATGGGTAGATGTTGCCATGATGCCATTGTCATTGACAACCTTGAATGGTCACCTGTTAGAAAATCACTTTCAATCACCCCTTCAAATATCCACTCCTGTAATTGGTGATTTGGTGGAAAAAATTGGGGCAAAAACAGGGAGGACATCTGGCCAGGTGATAAATACTAATTTGAGCTTGGGAGCAGGCCAACTTTTTGTGGTGAAAAGTCTTTACCAGGATCAGCCATTTGCAGACAAAGGTGACAGTGGATCTCTTATTTACAAATTCGAAAGAAATAGACGTGTAGCATTAGGTATTGTTCATAAACGTTCACCAGGAATTGATGATATCAATGAGCCTGTTTTCCCATGTGTCAAGATCAAATACTGTGTTGAGGCTTTGAACAGATTATTTAACAAAGATTTACAGCTCTTTGATGATTTGTTAACTCCTGAATGTGTCATGCATAACAGATTTCACCCAAGGCTAGTGGACATATTACCAGAGGACCGACTGGTGAACCCATCTAGGGAGACACAAACAGATTCCAATGCTGATGATCATGGCTTATTCTTGTGAAAAACAATACTTTTCTTGAAAACTTAAATTTACAGGTATTTGACAAGAAAAAGTTTAAATTCCTGGACAAATTAAATCAGTATCTGGACAAAGGAATTAGACTTTTTTCACAAATTTATGAAAAAATTATTTATCCAAACTGCTGCAAACAAGCCTCTTTACTTTTTTACTTCCACATTTTATTACTAGAATACTTGTTTAATTGTGTGTACATTGAGCATATTGGAATCTGTTTTATGATTTCCTACTCTGTAGTATGTAAGAACTGTTGAAGCAATACATCTAGCATTTCTCAAACAGCATCATATCCCAGCATCATATCCATTGTAGTTCTGTCAGCTTGATGTAACAAAACAGTAATACAATGCAATGATTATTTTGGCAAAGTCAAGGTGACTCAAGTTTCCCCAAATATGAGACAGGCACTCATCCAAATGATAAAGATTTGCCTTAATATTATGCTTACATTTATCATAAAATATTTTAAGAGTAAGCCCAAGACTCTATCAACAAAAGCGATAATAACACAAGCAGGAACTCTGCAGTAATAAGCAAAGCCTTGTTGATGATCATATACTGTTATGATTAACCAGCTTTTATGTGTTTTAGGTTTGTGGTTTTAAAAACATCCCACTTGAATTTTAAATATCACAGTTTATTTTTTGAAAAAGTTTATATCAGATGGTTTTATACAAGCGATGTTATGTGGCCTATATGTATGTTTGTTATATTTGTATCTATGCATCAAGGGCCATATTCACCCAAGGCCTTAGCCAAGTGTTAGGTTTAACTTTTGTTTTTGTATTGAAATAGGGCCAAGTATAATAACCCTGGAGTCATATTCACAAAAGGTCTTAGTCAAATCTTAGGCTGTATTAGTTTGATATGTCTGTATACAAAAGTTAAGCCTAAGACTTTTTCAGCTCAAACATACAGTTTTTTAATACCTTGCTAAACCAATTTTTGGCTTATCTTTCACTGATTACTTTGAGAAATATGGCCCTGCTGTTTTATGTCTTTTAGCGATATTATTTGAGATGTATATTGTACTGTGTAACAATTGTGATATTACGCAGTAGCGATATTGTTTGAGTTGCTTAATGAACCAAATAACAACTGTGATATTATGCAAAGGACAGTTGTTTCAAATTATGTGACATAGTTTAAATAATAACCGTGGTGTTTAAGTTATTTTCAGGGTTACGCTGGTGTCCCTTGCCATATTAATTCACAATATATTTTATATGTTCAAGCAATCCAAGTCATCCCATAGTTAAATTGAAAATGTGGTCCTCTTGAAAGGCAATAACAAAACTCTTTCTGATCATCAAACACATTTATATTTTGCAGTCCAGTTCATACAGATAGTTAAAACACTTTATTTTAAATGTTTGTTTTGGTCATTTCAACCAATTTAAAGATGTCAATAAATAATGACTGTGATTCAACATGGACACTTCAAATCCTTCTTGGCCTACATATGAATTTTACACAAAATAGCACTTAAATACTAAGCCTCTGATTAGTCTCTCTGATGACACTGTGCATTTATATATCTTGCTGACACAATGTTGTACATCCATTGGAATGCTGAAGATCACATTTTGATATTTCTGACTCAGCCCATGACCTGCGGGACTGCCTTCAGAATTCTCAAGTTCATAAATATGGTGAGGGAATACAGTGCCAAGAAAGCAACAGATATCATGGGGAAACTGTGATGTCTGTATTTATGCCAATGGTATCTATTCCATCAGCATCTTGAGTTCCCACCCTGAAAGCTTATTGAGTTCAACGTCAGATATTGATTTAAGTAAAACATACATTATACAGCAACTTGAAGGACAGACTCTGTTCATCTGCCCCACAAAGGGATCTGGACAATACACTTTACATATACCCATAAAGTTTTGTGCAGCCATAGCCTCCTGCCAGATTTCTTGGGTTTCTTGATACAGATGTTTTTGACATTCTATGAGGAACATTCAATCTTTTTCTGAAGCATTGATTAAACTGAAGCTAGTCTTCAGAAGTGGTGGGCATATCATGACTTCCTGCTTAAATTCATCACAGATTGTTCTGCAAACCTTTAGTTCAAATTTAGTTATACTTGACCTTCCAACCAAGAAATGAAATCCCAAAGATGTGTGGTTCTCTCCAATAATGAAATACCACAAAGGTTTTGCAAACTTTAAACCAGAATTTAAAGTCATACAAAATTGAAAAATTTCTTCTGCATTGGTCGTTCAGTTCTGCCTTGAATGTTTTCAAAAAACTTGGAGGTCATTATCATAAAATTTTCGGCAGCCAGGTGTATCATTCATCTTCAACTCCGTGACTTGATTGCTGTAGCAGCCTTGAGCCTTCACCCTATCCAGGACTGGATCCAGTGATAGGGAAGACTTTCACTTTGACCTTTGATGGGCTCTATGACATTGTTCACTGACTGGTGTTACCTAAGCAAAAAATCCAGTCCAAAATGAATAGCTTCCAAAATGTCTGTAGCCATGTCTTTGATGTTCTTCAGTGCTGTTGTTTGTAATAAATAACTGCTGTTTAATTAAGATTTTTCCAATTTTATAGGATCATTTGGTTGTGATTGTGCCCCGACTCTTCAAAATGTTTAAATTTAGAAGTGCCCAGTTGTGATGTTAAATTGTGCCTCATAGATTATCACCAGGGCTATTTAGCTTGTCACTTCCCCTCTATGTCTGGTCACCCACTACATAAGCTGGATTGTCATTCAAGGTCGTGTAATCCTGAGAAGGAATTACACAACCAAAAGATTTGTTCCAACTGAGATCTTCATAGAACATGTTCTTCCAGGGTCAGTCACCAACATTTGACTTTTCTATCACAAATTAACTAGAAAATCCTGCCAGACATCAAATTCACAGATTTAACATTTAAGCATAATAGTTTATATAATAAAATATGATAGACAGCTGAACTTGAGAAAGTTGAAAACCCTACCTTTTACTGTACCTAGCAATGAAGTACTCCATTACTACTGAGCACAATTTTCGAAATCACTGTATCTCTTGCAAATCAACTGTACCTAAAACTGAAACAGGCAAACAATAGAATACTATAACATGCAATATCCTAACCATATCATGACAAGTAGAATTTGTAAAAAAAAAATAGTTTAGAAAATGTTCATGTTTCTTCCAAGTCTTCTTGCCACTAGAATTAATGTTGGTGTGTATTTTGTACGGTTACAAAAACTCAGACTATCTGGAAGAGCACATATTTAGCAAAAATTTTAGTTCAGACAATATAGTTTTAGCTTGTATAATCTACTTGATATGCTGGCTTTTATATTCAACATACTACAAAAGTGGTGATTGCATATTCCCAACTTTGTCCCAGACTTTCCAGGTGTTGAGGAAAGGCCAGACAGATCAACAATGATATAAAACAGGTTTAATTTTTAATTCAGTGACTGCTACCCAGCTACCAAAACGAGGATGAGGCTGTATTGGAGATACAACAGATCAGACAAGTCGGAACACACTCCAGGCAGGTCCCAAGGCATGCTTGACAAAATGTCTTCAAAAATCCCGCTTTTTTCAACCACACATGTCATGCATGGTGTCTTCCCGACAATATGTAACAGCTTCTTGACATGGCCTGTGTACTTCCCAATTTGACAAGGGCAATTAATGCCCTCGTCCTCAACTAGAAAGTCCCCAAACCTTGACCCGAACCAAATACAACACTTTGGAAAAGCAATAGCCAGAACCTTCCCGACCTATAAGAAGCATTTGAAGTACACCCTGAAAGAGAACATCATCGGAGAACATAAAAAGTTGTATTTTTGGCATATTCGATTGGGATCACTTTGTTCACTTAAATAACAATCTAAGTGATCATGCAGTCTCTCTCGTAGGATCACTTGGTGTGATGATTTTAGTTGCAAGAGAGGCCCCAATTGAATAGAAAAGATCACTTCGGATCACTAAAATCACTTAAATTGTCGTGCATCGAATAAGCCTATAGTGATACAAAAGGCCCAAACCAAATCACTTCGGATCACTTCAATCATTGTGAATCAAATACACATAGTTAAATCACCTCCAATCGAGTATGAGTACCGAGTAACATGAGAGGTTCAAAGATTGCCAGATTGAAGGAGATTGGAAGGAGCATCTTTTCAGAGGCCTGAACATTACAGGTGCGTCAGAACATAGTTTAATTCCCTAAGGACATGCTATTGGAAGGTAGAAGTGATGAAGACAAAGTCTGGTGCTGCCTCCCTTGAGATGATCAGGAAGAGAGTTGACTCCAGGACCGTTTCTCCTTCATCTAATCACATAATTTAGACATATGAAGTTGTCAGGAATCAAGACCCTGACATGCACTTTGTCAGGCCCTTCAGGCGGTCATGATGCGTCTCACTCTTCAAGCAGTATGGTGAGCATGGGAACAAGTATGAGGAGCCAAAGGCCCACTCCACCCTGTAATACAGGGACTCTCAAGACTGATATTATTGGTGAACTTGTGGAGCCTTTGGGTTGGATGAAAAGGCCTATGTTACTTTTATTGAAAGACAGGCAGAGGAAGCTAGAGCCATATTGTACAGCCCCTTTGTGACTTCACACGAGGGCAAAGAACTGTCTGATGCTGATTTCTTTTCCTTCCACACCTAGACTCACACTTTGCTGACCAGAATTCAGACACAGGCACAATAACAAACCCAGAGCACATTTACCACATTCCATCCAGGCCGAGATTACCGCCCAGCTTGACCTACGTGACAACCTATAGCTAGACCTTGATATATATCTCAGATCAACAACAGCAGCAGTCATCTCAGCCATTGATTTCACAGCTTATTATGCAGCTGATGGCATGTCCCAGTTCTCGAGACATGTATGACCTTTTTAAAAACCTGGACTGTGGCACAACTGACTTCTTGTTTGGGCTAAAATTTTCAATACAGTTAGCAAAAATTACCGCTATAAATGTCGATACAGCTTTAATAAAGATCAATAAAATTTTTAATAGATAGAAGATATGGAATTTATTACCTATTTGCAAAATTGTGATGAAACCTATGTCATTGGTTCTTTAAACCATATGTTTGCTTTTCTCCCATTCAAACAAACAATTTGAAATTTAAATCACTTAGTGTATTCATTTCTTTGGGATAACAAACCAGACAAAGTTAGCCAAAAGCAAATTATGAATGATTATGTACATAGTGGGTTAAAATGATAGATGTAGAAATGTTGATACTGTCTCAAAAGCTTACCTGGATTAGGCGTCTCTTTGCTTCGTCCGAATCTTCTTAATGTGTAAATTATTTTTAACAATAGAAACTCCAGGAAGGGCAAATTTGGGCCCCTAATTTTATCTAGTAGTATTTCTAACCAATTTTCGAAAGAAGTATTGGTGGCATGGGGTAAATTACTTGGAAAAACAAACTGATTTGTCAGAATGATGCACTATTGTCCCCTCTGTGGTATAATTCAAATATTTCTACTTGGCCTTTATTCTTTCTACATTGGTATCATGCAGGAAGTTACATACCATCTGATTTACTCAATAAAGCTGGAAATATTATGTAGTTCAATAAAATAAGCCAATGTTACGAACGAACTCAGTATAAATCTTTAAGAGTATTTAACAGTAAGACGATCTTTGAAAACTTTTCTTGCCAAATTTACTGAGAAGACTTTCTTGTGAAAGACCCATATCCTTCCTCCATATTTGAAGCTCTTGCTTAGGCACAGCAGAGGAAGTCACCATTTCTATGAAATATTTACTCAACAATATGACAATCTTAAACTGAAGACCAAATGAAATGTGACACTCAACATCGATATTGATACAGATGATTGGGAGAATATTAATAAAGTATGTTTCTAAACCCGTAAGAAAAATGATTTTGTTTGGTTTCAATACAAAATCATTCACAGAAATTTGAGTACAAGAGCCTAACTTCACAAAATGAATAAGCATTGTTTTCTGTGCAACATCAGTCTAGACATTTTTGTGTCCAGTAATCCTTCAAGTTTGGACTAATTTAAAAGCTTGGCTTCAACATGTGTTCAGTTTGTACCTCGATCCAAGTCCGTTGAATATTATGTTTTGGTATATTATAAGAGGTAATAGATTTTTTACCTAAAACATCGTAATCATTGCTACAAACAGATATATTTTTTATTGTTGAAGACACTCCAACATATACCAAATGTCAATGCTTTCCAAAAGTATCTTCAAAATATATACAATGACCAAGAACATTAAGCTGAAATAAATTTCCAATATGATAAATACAAATCAAATTGATCTGTGCTCCACAGAATAAAGAAGAGTTGGCATGTCAAGTACAAAAAACTTTTTATGTATAAACTATATTAGTGCTGCAAAAGTTATAATGCCTTGTAATAACCATGTTAAGTAATTCCCTGATGATGTTTTCTTAATTAATATATTTGTATCATTTTGTACATGTATGCATTTTTGTATTCTGTTTTTGAAAAATAAAAATTAAGGAAAGACAGCTGGTAGCATCCCCAACGAAGGTCTTCAGGAGTCCCCCCATCCTCACGCGGGATTGCTTTTCCTCGAAAACAGAGGAAAAAGTCTCGCGAGAGAATGGAGTCCCCCTTCTGTATCAGCTATCTTTGACGAAGATTTGCCACACAACGTATACAGCGCTTCCAGTTTGTTTGAAATATTTGTCACAGAAATTGCATCATCAGATTATCAGAACCTGCATAAACCTGCACCCCTGCTCACCACAAGTCACAGCCGCTACATAGATGTGTTACATGCCATTTTGACCCCATCCGCCGTTTAAAATGGCAGTCTGCCATTTTAAAAAGCAGGCTGCCATTTTAAATGGCCCAGCCAAATAGATAGCAACAATACATACTTCATATATGTATGCAATAATGACATAAGTACCAACTGACTTTTGTATGCCATCCAACCACAATTCAAGAGAACAACCCTTCTACTGCTAGATGTAATTGCAATTAATAGCCCTCCTTTGTACATTACTTATTTATACAAATTTGCATTTCATTAAAGTTGTCCTTAGGAAAAAAACTCACTGCTATGGTGTTTGAAGTACATACATTCTAAATGTTTGAAATTCATCCTTTTGTGAATTGACATATGATTTGTACAGCAAAGGGGGCAAATCTTATAAACTGATTATCTTTCCCTGTGAATTAATCAACAGAAAAGGGTATGGCTTCCACAAATTCATTCCATTATGTTAAATCCAACCTACATATTAGACAATACATCAGAAAGTAATCCTACATGAAAAGAATGGCTTTCCACTGGCTAGTCTTTTCATCACAGTGTGGAACTCATCCCTATTGTATTGATTTGTTAACTATTATTCAAGTGATTACCTAATTGGATTTGTCCCTATTGTTAAGGTATCACAAAATTAGCTATGGCTGAAACTATGATTGACTTGATAGTGTTAAACTGTTTGAAAGAAAATTCATAATTGCTATATATTGATATAATTATATTGCTGCTATTTAATATTTCACTTTTTAAATTTTAAGCTTAAATGACAAATAGTGGATAAAAAGGTAATTACATAATTGTTATGAAACATTAAACTTGTATGCCACAGAAGACAAACACTAATTCAATAGTTAACAAAGTAATAGCTAGAAAAGAGTTAAAATGGCTGAGAGCTGGAGCCCGCCATTTTAAATGGCTCAGCCATTTGCAACCCCTTATTTAAGCCTAGTTGGTGTAAATGGCAGGGTCTGCCATTTAAAATGGCGGGCTCCGCCGTTTTAAATGGCTTGGGGGTCAAAACGGCAGTGAACAGATGCTTCCTCCCCAACACCAGCAACCCCCAGTCATCTACCAATCTTTAGTAGAGGGCTAAGGTAGCCCGTTTGGTCCTGCTTTAAAAGGTCTTTTTTCAAGACCAATCATATCATCCAAAAATAATTAATCAGCTGGAGTTTAAAACACAAAAAAGTCCCACAGAACAAACCCCAAATTATTTTAGTTATGTTTTAAAATAAAATTCCCCAGTCAAATGTTGTAATGAACACTTTGGCCCCTATCCCAAATTATTTGTAAAAGAAAGCACAAAAAATATGAAAAAAGTTACATAGTAAATAATTTGGCCAAATAAAAAGATAAAGTAACTTTGGAAAAGAAACAAAAGCACTTTGGCAAAAAAAGAAGAAATTTAGAAAATAAGAAATCAAAAAGCCATGGTCATGTACTGCGAAGGGTACAGGTTTGACCCCATACCCTATCAGCAACAGTTTTGTTAATCTGGTTTGTGCTACGGATGTGAGTTTGAGTCCACCTTAGGACATTTCTTTTTGTATGAGTTCTGGGCACCTCTAGGAAATTTGTATGTACACAGTTTTGGAGGGGTGTGGTTTTGGAGGGTGAAGTAATTGGGCTCAAGTCCATTTCTTTCCTCATGTGCAGGTAAATAATTCTAAAAGTTTGAAGTACTTGAGTGGTACTTGTATGAGTGGACATGCAGTGATTTAGGTTTGTGAGGGTTTTGAGTATGCACACCAGTTTAATTCTTGGAATAATTGGTGGCCCTGAGGAGTTTCCACTCATATTCGCTTGTCCTGCCATAGTACCGCACCCTCGTTCACAAAGTAGTTCAAGTGTATATCTTGTTGCTCCTTGGCCAGTCTTGAGGCATTTCTGATCTAGTTCCCATTCTGTCCAGGGAAGAGCTGGTCATCTTTCTTCGGTGGGTCATCCTTTGGATTTTCTACTTTGGACTTTGTGGTGGGGAATACTTCCATCAAATTTTTCTGGGATTCCTTCTCATTTCTCTAACCGGAGACAGTTCATAATGGTTCATTGTGTTTGCCCCTGATATAACAGTATCAAGAGACATGAATCTAAATCAAAAACAAAAGATCTCACCCTGATCCTTCTGAAAAATTAACCCGTTTGCTGTTGATCTGATTCTTGATCTGAATAATTAAGAATATGTTTACATAGTTGGGCTTATATTTGTTTGGGGAGGCAATTAATGGTTTCCATAGCAGTCCCGAAGTGCAGTGTTGTTCCTGAATCATAGGTAGTAGTTCTTTTATCCGGATCCATAGAATCCTATTGCCATTATGGCTAGCATTAGGATTGACCCTATAGCTGTTATGTCGCATTGTTGGCAGATCAGGTTGAATCCTAACAGACTGGCATTGAAAGTGGGGAACAGTTTAGGAATAAGCAGTCTGTAAAACAGATATTTTGTTCCAACTCTTCTCAAGATTCGGACCGAATGGATGGTGTTTGTGATGTCTGTTTTTTTTATCAAAACAACACACAATAAGTAATTATTTCATTTACATGGACAGCATAAATTAACTAGAAAGTTTTGATTTTTCCAGTTATGAATTTTTATGTATTTTATGTGAAAGTGAGATGTCGCAAATGTCATGTGATGTGAGGAGAGTTGCACAACAGAAACAAAACACGTGTGATCTGATTTAATTAAAAGTCTTTCTTTGAATATATACTTAGTTTCTGAGAACTTCAAGTAAAAACATTGTGAGTCTGTTTTTTATGCACAGTACTATCTTTCTGAGTAAGCTTCGACATTTGACCGAAAATTCTGAATGTACACTTTAAAGGTTTCAAACGTTTGCCCTTGAGATCCACCAATAATTTAGAGTGGACACATATATATTGCATAAAATAAATCATCTGTTCAGCTTGAATTGAAACTGCATTCAAACTGTGAAGTTACGTGCACAGTGTACTTTGTCAACAGTGGCGTAGGAAGCAGGTGGGGGTGGTGGTATCATATCTTTTGGCCCATACTTTATTATATGGATAAATGTGTCATCTGATTCGGGGGGAATTTCCCAAGAGCCTCGTCTTTATAAGGATTTTGTTTGGAGGTTAACTTTTCAAACTATGTTAACTACAACACGAGAAGCAAAATTTAATGAAAGATCTAGCTATGGTGCATGAAATTTGTTGTTTGTTGAGTTCAGCAACAAGTCACAGTGCTCATACATATGGGTTCTATAAACTATATCATGTCATGACAGCCTCTGGAAATTAAAGAAATGAAAATTGCACCAAATAAATTCATGGTCAAGTGAATGCATACAAATGGCAAGAATAAAATCATCTACTACTATGAATTTGGAAATCCATGTTCTCGCCACTGTCACTCTGAGCCAAAGAAAACCTTATGCCAAACAGAAATAAATTTTGACAAGGACATTAAACTTTAGAGTTTAAGATTTAGAAATAAATTTAGAAAACATGTGGGGTGACCGTAATTGGTGTATTGGCAGTAGGTTAGTTTGTCTGGCATCCAATCACAGCCTGTCACCTCCGTGTGGGTTTGACACCCACAAGTGCAGTGCTGAAGACCTGTCTCAATCTGAGCTGTTGAACTGGGCCTGTATTCACAAAGATTCTTATTCTTAGAATTAGTCCTATTCTTAGAATTTTTCTTAGAATTGTCATTTTTCTTAGAAAAATTCTAAGAATAAGAATTTTTGTATTCATAAAGATTCTTATTCTTAGAATTATACTTATTCTTATAATTTTTCTAATATTTTAATTTTATTCTTATATTTTTTTTTAGTCTAACCTGTGCACATATTTCTTTTATCCATCTATTCTTAGAACTATTCTTAGCTAAGAATTGTTTTGTGAAAAGGTTTTTTTATTCTAAGAATAAGAAAATTCTTAGCTTAGAATTTTTCTTAGAGTTTTAAAAGTGTAATTCTAAGAAAAATTCTAAGAATAATTGTGAATACAGACCGAAGATTTAAAATCGGCGCCACTTTGTCTAAATGTCACACATAGGAATTCATACTTACGTATATCCTTGCATTTTTTGCCTCAGCGTTGAATGGCTGTAGTTTTCTTATACTATTTTGGCGTTTTAATTTGCACAAAATGATTTCTTTCTTCAGTCTGACACTGCTGTATGATGCCTGTTGTTTTTTATTTACCTTGCATATATATCACCTCTTTTATTGTTCACTTGATAAACTACAAATAGCAATGTTATACACAGATTACATTTGCAACTTTATTTTCTCAAAGGTAATTATGTAAGTTAAGTCATAAATTCATCAGTTGACAATATAATCAGGTACATCTAGCTTATAGACGTTCCTGTTGTGGCTAATTTAGAAAGCAAAATTGTTTTCAAAAATAACTGATATTGATCTATAAGTAGGCCGAGTTTCATTTCTCCATGGAGACACACAATTACCCCACAGTGGCATTTAAAAAAACCTACACTGTCAATGGATGCTACTTAAATATGTGTTTATTAACATGCTATTGATGTGTTACCATGAAATATCGATATGTCTGCTTCTGAAAAAATAATCTCTCAGGAAAAAAATAATATCTAATGTTCCCGCCACACCATAGGTGTTTCACATATCTGCCCTTTCTTCCATGTAGTGTCAGTAAACTTTGCACACTGGGCTATTCTCTGCTTCCTATGGCCACACACATGGACGTTTTAAACTGTTCCATATTTCTGTAGGCTGCCTGCAGGACGTCATTTCACTTTTGGAGCTGTTCTGCTGCCTTTAATCCTTCCTCCCCATTCTGTTTTATTCTCTCATTCTGTCTCATTTCTTTATCACCAGTGAAGTTAACTGTTACTGTTTGTCCTAACATTACCGCATCTTCACAGTATTTTTTCTGTGTCAAACCGTGGCCATTGCCCTCCCCATTTCTGATTCCTTTGTGTAGCTAAAGTATTGCTAGGGGTGTGTAGCTCGGTTTCACAGGAGCCACAATATACCACCTCTGTTTATCCTGCCGTCTCCAGCCCCAGGATATACCACTTGTGGTGTAATTGGAGCATAAGAGAACCACTAAATTATTCATTGATTCACATTTCATTGCTTTTCTAGCTTAACAACCTGTGAAAATTACCAACAATTACTAAGCATACAACTAGATATTGATGGTTGGTGTTTGTTTTACTTAAAAAAATCAAAGTGTCTTTTGTAGCAGTGGCAAAAAGTGTACAATCACAAAGTAATGCATTCAACTTTCCTGATTTATTTCTGGCCCTTTCACGCTACAGGCAGTAGTACAGTTAGACGTTTTACTCGGAGGCAGAGTCGCCTCTCAGGTCACCTCATTTCGTCCAAATATTTTACACTACAGAGGCGGTATAATTCACAGTTATTACCATTGGGTGAAATGCCCCTGTCCTTCAACTACCATCCGAGGTTCGTCTGCGACCTTACATTGAAAGATGACTGAGTCACAACCTTATTTACACCATGGACCGCACCTTTGGTTACCATGGCAAGAAATTAATACGTGCATGCATCTGTGCATGATCACGGTTCCAAAATCAGAGGCAGAAACTTTAAGCATTTTAAAATTTCATTCGGATGCACAAGGTAATGGATGTCTTGCCACTGTGTCACAAGGTTGCATATGAACCTCGGACGCTAGTTGAAGGACAGGGACATTTCACCCAATGCAAATGGCCTCTGGACATATGGCCTGTAGCTGTCAAAGGGGTATAAGTATTTGTGAAAATGTGAAAAAAACTAGATACTTAAACTACTGACAAAACATGTGAGATATAGAATGGTGTAGCTGTTTACTTAATTGCAATGATATTGTATTTTTATTAATTTTTCTACAGATAACAGTTTCATGTTATTAAAAAACACAAAAGACTTCCACACTACATGTTCTGTGCACATCTAAGGTATCCGATTTGTTCTTTTTGTCTGAAATATTTTCAGGAGTATAGAAATGCAGATTATATTCAGGAAGTCAACAAATAGCAATTTCAATGCCTGTTTATGTACTTACTTGCTGTTTTACTGAATATTTCATTCATATTATTCATTACATATCATTGTAATTAGATAAAATTTGTTATACTTGCTGTAAAGTTTAAACTTTAAAGTAATTAACTCTGCAGCTTCGTTAACCCATCTATCTCTGTAGTAAATGTGCCCAAACAAAGAGAAGAAATGATAGGTGCTTGTAGTGAATTTCTATGAAAAATTCTTAGAAAATGGAGGGCCATGGTGGCACAGTTGTAACACACGTGCCTCCCACCCCGGACATTGGACTTCGAATTTTGGCCCGACCTCAAGTGGGAAAACTAGCGTGCAACTGCTTACCATTGGTCAGTGGTATACAGTACAGAGCATTGACCAATTGTATGTATTGGTTTCCTCTGCCCTTCCAACTACCCTTTACAATATAATCAGTACAAAGGTGCTAGGCGTGACAAAAACAATAAATAAATAAATTTATTTAAAACAGGAAAAAATTCTGAGAATAGGTATTTTAAATGCAAGGTAGTTTTAGAAATGTAAAGGTAATGATAACAATTTGGATGCAAGAGCAGTGTTGAGAACATGTAGCATAAGTATATAAGTTTTTAATATGAAAGTATAAAACATCAATCGCAATTGCATCAACTTCTGATGAAAATTTTGAAACATATTTTTATCAATAATTAGTAGATTATTTTTAACGGAAATGCCTGTGTAGAATATTCTCATTTTTAGAATATGAATGCTACTTGATATGGGCCCCAGTCGTTTTATTCCTAGTACCTATCTTCTTGCCACTTTTCCAGCAGCCATGTGTAAAAACCACATCCAGTTAATTTTGTACTTAGGAATTTATCACTTCTGATATTATATATTTCCTGACTTCACTATTCTAAGGGTGGGGTGGTGTAGTGCTACAGTGGGTAAAATACTTTCCTTTCATCTCAAAGGTCCGGGGTTTTCATTCACAGATTTATTTCAAGTAGGAAAGTTGCTAGGTTGCTGTCGGTACCTGTATTTTAAGTGCAAGCTCTAGCGAGGCTCGGGCTTCTAGAGATCACCTTTTTCATTTTTTTTGTCTCCAGACTTTCATGTATTGTGGTGTAGCATGATGAGTATCTGTCTGTTCACTGAAGTTATGCAGCAATGGGCTAGGTTAGTACTGGGATGGGTGACCGCTTTGGTGCACTACTCCATGTCTCTGTCTCTGATTGCTTTGTGGCTCACGTTAGTAGACCAAAACCCCCTTTCAGCCTTGTTATTTATTATTTCCAACCCTCTTCATCGTTCTCCCTGCTAACATGACAACAATCTGTTGTTCAAAATTGTCATGGCTATTTCAGTCTTTGAAGTTCATAGTAACAATTTGCAACGATATGTATCTCTTACTCTGATACATAAGTCCTTCACTGGAACAGTTGCCAACAGTTACACTTGATTTATTGTTCTCAGTAGATTCTCGGTATTTTCTTTCTTACTCTTACCTTGTCTTACCCCCTTAATTTATGTCAGAAGAGTCTTCAAGGCTGCAGTATAATCTCAGCTACTCTTAGCTGTGTCTCCAACATATTCTTCACCAGTTCAGAGGGTATTCTTCCCATTATAATCATCCTTAGTTGAGATTCCATCGATATACTCAAAGAATGTTGAACAACAATGTAAAAATACAGAATATTTTATCATATGACTAGAGTTTCCCATCTGTACAGCACAACTGTTGGCGACTTTTAAATTGTCTCGATTTTCATTAATTCTCCAATGTTATTATATTAGTTTCTCCAGTGTGTGACATGGATATAATATCTACAGCTAAATGAATTGGCAAATCACCTACTTCATCTATTTTTTCTGGGCCGGGATTCACAAAATGTCTTAAGTTTAGGCAATTTTTTTGCTTAGACAAATCTTAAAGTTATGACTTTTGTCTTAGCTAAGATTTCTCTTAAATTGGGATTCACCAAAAGTGCTTAGCAAAATCTTAGCTGAGACAAAATTTGTGCAAAAAGTCTTAACTATTTTGAATTCAAATTAACAAATTATAGTAAAACCAAAACATTTTTCATCGATAAATACACCAAACATTCTTTAAAATTATAAAACAGATTTGTTACTTCTTTTTTGTAAAATTATGTAAAAATAGTAATATTTTTGTTTTATTGTGAGTCAGCCATTTTTATGACAATATTTTTACCACAAGAAGGTAAAATGTGGAAATTTATAGGTAATTGAATGATGTAAATTTCTATTACAATCCACAGAAATTACTTCTACAGGAAGTATAGATCCCCATAGTATACATGTTGCTTTCATAACAAAGGGTAAAATGTAAATACATGCAATGGAATATTTTAAAAATGACTTAAGTCTGCCCTGCAGTGGTCTTAAAGTTATGACAAAATCTAAGACAAATTTTTGTCTAAGACCTTTTGTGAATCCCATTTTGTCTAAGCAAAAAAAGTCTTAACTTTATGACAAAATTCTTGCACAGTTAAGACTTTTCTCTTAAAGTTATGACAATTTTTTGCTTAAGACCTTTTGTGAATCCCGACCCTGGTTTACAGCTATTCATATATAGTGTGTTCAGATACTCAAGCAGGAGATATCCATTATTTACGTGGGGATATGTTGTGTCAACAAGGAACACAAACATGTTTTAACAGGAGCTCCATATGGCAAGGAATTTGTGTTCTACCAAAACGTTACAAGATTATATTCCATTCTTATTTTTTTGAAGAATTGTACAGAATACTTGTCTACTAGATTATATATATCCTATGACTCTGTTTTGGTGTGTTCAGAGATGGTTTTTTTAAATAGTGGAGGCTGTTTTGTACAAATACAAATTTGAAGGTTTTTAGTATAAATGCTAAATAATAATGGAGCTATGTACACTGTGGATTTATAGAGTTTAATGTACTAAGTTTATTTTCATTCCGAGAAGGTCAAACAAAGAAGGTATACCTGAGTTTATAGCATTTCCCATACTGGTTGAAGAAATATAGAACCATCAATCTTAATCAGCAACCATATTTATCCTTTCTCGTCATCTAAGTATGTCACATGAATCAATTGTACAGAATCTCAAATACCTAATAATCTTATGGTTACATTTGTTTTTCATTTTAAGAAATGGTTCTTTAAATAAATTTTTCAAACAAAGGAAGTTCTTTCTTTTTGGTGATACTCTACATGCATGGAAGGAATATTGCTATAGGTGGATTCCCCCATAAGAAAAAGTGAGAACCCTTAAATGGTAGCTAAATCTAAAATAGGTTATCTAAAATAGCTGATAGAACAGCTGTATTTAAAAAGATTTATCCCGAAGAACAGCAAGAATGGAAGAAAAGAAACAAAGGACTCAGTCGGGCTTTTACCCAGTCTTCAGAAAGAGATTTAAGTTTTACCTTTTTAAACGCATATCCAACATAAGCCTCAAGCCTCTTGCTTAATCCTGAGTCTCTGTGGTGCTGGCCTTTTTTCTCGTCCCAGGATTTTCAAAATTAGACGTAGAGTCTACTTTTAGTGGAGATTAATCGTTTATAAAAGTTTGTTAGAATTAGAGTTTTGTGCCCATACATTTATCAAAATCACATGTTACAGAAAAAGAAACAATAAATGCTATCTTTGTTCATTGTGACACTTTGTATATCATTTGGTGTGCAAAAACAAATAAAAAAAATAAATAAATAAAACTACTATTAATGTTCATACAATAAATTCTCTAGAAAAAATAACGTTTTTTAGTCTAGCTTAGCTTCAAACACCCCGATAATTGCACCTATACACCCAGAGTGTGCCAACACTGTCGAAAGTAAAAAAAGAAGTGCTTGTTGTATCTGGAACTAAAGCAATCATTGCAATTTGCAATGGATTAATTTCCAATTATAGAAATTGCGATTGCAAGTTATCAATCTATTTAATATTTTATGTTGCAAGCATCGGAGACTTGATTTCATAGATACTAAGGGCCGTAAACTGAAGATTTAATAAAACTAAAAGTGTCTTTAAAGGGATAATAATAGTAATTGCATATGAGCAAGTAGCAATGCACATCTTTGGGTTCAATATTTTATTTTTTTTTTCAAAATGGGAACAACATAAGTATTATAACTCCCAAGTAAACATTAAAACTGTTTATATGGTCTAAACATTTACAAAACGTTTTAAAACCCTATTTAAACCCTTTCTTTTGGGTTACTAAACATTTCTAAGTAAATGTTTACAGTGTAATGTTTAAAAACGTTTGATAAACACTCTCTATGCCAAATGTTGTTGAAAGCATTTATTAAACGTTTATAAAATAACTCAAGAAACTGTGGGTTCAACTGGAAACTTTTAAAAATCTTTTTAAATTAGCTCAACAAATGAAGGTTATGCTGGAAATGTTTTCAAACATTCACCATGAAATGTGCAATAAACAGTATATAAAAAAAGTTTTAACAACATTTACTGACAATGTTTTGCAAATATTTGCTTTAAAATGTTTTACAAACATTTAACAGCAACTCGTTTTCATACCCATCATTTTAAAATGTTTTTGATCAGATATTTTGACAACATTCTGTCACAAATATTTTTTGGTACCCATATTTTTGGAATGCCTATTAAACGTTTACCTTGAAACATTTACAAAGATGGCAATGAGCATTAATAGGGAATTTTTGTCAAAAATTCCCCCACATGCAATGCCTAAAAGTAAGAATTGAATGGGGTACAATGTTGATTAATATTTTCAATGGTGAACAAAATAAAATATGATGAATTTGACCTGTGACCACAGTTAAGGTTAATATTACTTAATACTGCTAAAGAATGCCAAAGTAATATTTCTGAGATATTGTAATGTCCATTTGTAATATTTTTCTAACAGTTATCATTAAATGTTCAATGAATGATATCAAACGTTTTGATAACCTTCTATTTTAAATTTATTTATTTATTTATTTGGGGTTTTACGTCACTTTCAACACTGTACAGGTCATATCACGACGGGTAGTTTTATGGGCAGAGGAAACCAGTACATACAGTTCGTTAGGGTTCTGTACTGTAAACTGCCGACCAACGGCAAGCAACTACCAGCTTTCCCACTTCAGGCCGTGACGGGGATCGAACCCTGGCCTCAGAGGTGGGAGGCGAGTGTTACCACTCGGCCACCGTGGCCCCTCCTTCTATTTTAAATGGCCGGGTTTTATATCCATTATTTTAACCTGCACCAAATGTTTACTGTCTTTACTGGGTCTAGGGCTTATTCCCAGATAACATTCCACCAGTGGCCCAGTGGTGTATGGTTGGCAGATTTTGCTACCGGTGGGCCAGTGTTGGCCCCCTGTGGTTTTTGGTTGTATAATCAGCATTTTACCACTGTTAGGCCCACAGTGGTTTTCCAACAAATCCTCATGTCTGTAGAATAGCCCACCAGTGGGCCAATGTTGGGCCACTGGTGGTTTTTGTTCAAGATGGCAGTGAGCAATAATAAGAGATTTGGGGAAACTTAGTAAAGATTTATTCAGAAGTGTGTGTCTAATAATGAGATTTCAGTGAGCCCACAATTTGTAACTCATTATTTAACAATTTTAGACATAGAAACAATATTTTTATTATAAATTTACAACACAAAAGTTGTCATATTATAATTTTATCAATGAATTATGTAATGTCACCTTAGGACTCTCATCCACCATTGTTTATGTACAACTGATTACATCATTGGTCATGTGACTGTTATATTCCCTTAGCTAAGATCTGCCCAAAACCTGTCAATCATTTGCTTATCCACAAATAGCCACATAACTTTAGGGTGCAATTTGATTGGCTGATGCTATTGCAGAATTTCAACCAGCGGATTGCCACCGGTAGGCCAAAGACAAAAAGACGGTGGCCCACCAGTGACAATCCACTGGTTGAAATTCTGTTATCTGGATTATTGTCTGCTATAGCCTCCTTCAATTTTACTGATATTGGACTTATGAGCAAGGTATATAAACATTATAGATGTTACAGTTAATTTTCTCACTCAAATACTCTAGTTACAGAGTTACATGTCTGCTTCCTAAACTATCAAAGGTGTGAATTATGTTCCTTGAAAAAAAGTAGTTCTAACTGCTCCCTTAAACAATCTTTGTGAGTCAACAAGTAAGTGATTATTGATTCATTGCTTACTTTTTGAAGTTAATTTTGAAAGTGAACTGAATAGAACTGGTTTTCACCATTGTATTACTTCCCTCAAAAGTTGTTCAAATACACTAGGTCAATAAATTATACCAATCATTTCTTACAAGATATTGTCTTCTTCACTCGCAACTATATGAAAAACATATGTGGCAGAATACATATAACTAATTTAGCTTTATTTGATATAATTATATTTCTAAGGTTTATCATTCTAAGATCCCCATGCTGGATGTCATTAACAACGGTTTTGAGTTCTTTCTTTGGTTTCTTCTCTTTCAGCCATGGTAAAACTAAAGAGCAAATTGCTTGCTTCCATATGATGATACACATACGTCACGGTACAAATTATTTTACTTCTATCGAGGTTTATGTAATAGTTATTTTCCCTTTTAAAGGGCCACTGCAACCAAATTTACCAAGCATATTTTTCAGATGAAAAACACAGATTGTTATTCATACAACACTACTGACATTAACAACCAAGCCAGAATACACCCAGTTGTGTATTATCAGCACTTTTATCTCTTGAAATGTATGTTTCTGCTACAGACCGGGAGAAATTAGGTCTGGTTGCTACTTTTGTGTACACGTCATCAACAGAAGACGTACTGGCTTTTCTGATGTTTATGTATGCAGAGATCAGTTGCTTTGTCAGTGTATTCTCTTCATTTTACTTTTATTGGAACTCTTTTGGAATCCTTAAAGGGCCATTGCAACAAAAAAAAACTATTTTCTCAGTATATGGAGTTTTGGATAAACCAATTGAGGAAAAATACAGATATACTGCATACAGACAGTTTGTAAGATGGTGCTGGGGATATCTAGGAAAAAACATTAGAGTCCCTCTCCCTTCTTGTGTTACAGCTGTCATTAGGCAAAAATATAATTCTCCTGACTATGTTGGATTCAAATATTCAGAAACATGAAAACTTCAAATTGACACTGTTTTACATGGACACATGTTTTATTATAAATTAACATTCTGTTGGTGATATATACCAAAGTTTTTTTTACATAAATGAAAACAAATTAGCTGTGAGATGTTTTCTTTTCATGACATTCATTGTTACAATAGTAATGTTTTCATAAATCTAAAGGGACTCACTGTTTAATCAATTGTGAGATCATTGCTTGTATAGCTTTTATGTTCCAAATTGCAAAGACTAGTCTGTGTGACTGTCAGTCAATTATAATTAATCTTCCGGTTGCTTTTTTAACTGCTATGACTTATTTAATAATTTTATTTCTTTTAAAACTTTTTTATGAAAAAAGACACAGGCATATGTGAAGCCCAATCCATGAAATTGTCCATTTTCTGAAACAGGTTAAGAGTTTTGGTCAAACAAGACATATGAAAATCCCATGAAAATATGCAAAAAAAATAAAAATTATGATGAATTGTAAATTATAAACATTGAAGACACTGTTCTAATACTGTTCATATACAATAAATATATGTTTTAATGTATAGCTGATGTTTGAGTTAATAAGAGACATGGTTTATTTAAATTAATAAATGCCTAATTGTATGAAATATGTCTGTTTTATTGCAAATCTAGAACTATGATGATCAATTTCTGTGGTAAAATAGGATTTTTTGAATAAACATTTGAATATAAAGTGTAAGTTAATCTTCACAGTAACAGTGAAGCAATAAAATAATTTTATGCATGAAACTTTTTTTTCATACATGACATTGCCTATTTATGGGCAAGCAAAAACTGCACACATTGGCTATTTGTGATCATTATATGACTTTAAAATGGCTGCAAAATCTGGTCTGTATATTGCAGATGCTGAACATAAAAGATAATTCCAAATAATGATGCTTTTAATGCTTTGTAATTTAAGATAACACAAGGTTTTAGACTCCAAAATACTACACACACACACACTGTTTTTATACTGATGTGTGAGTACAGGAGATTTGTTGTGTTCATGTGATGACATATGTACATGTGATCCAGAGGTCAAATGTTCAGTGAGGCAGATTTCTGCAGGAACGCTAAACAAAAGAATTTTTTGTAGCTTTCCCAGTGGTTGTGTGTATATGTATCTACTAGGTTGGGTACTATGTGTTTTGGTGAACTTATACTGAGAAAATTGTTTTTTGATGTGACATCCTGCTCTGAGAATTCCAAGCTTATAAGTTAACAGCATGGTTTTTATAAATGATTTATCCAAATGAAAACAAATTTCATATTTTGATTTCACTTTACATCATACGGTACCTTTTCTTGATAGAAGTACCACTGATTAAAGGCAAAAAAACAGTATCCAGTACATTTTAATGTAAACTTTTGAATTTGTCAACAGATTTTTAGTTTTATGTAAATTTCTAACTTGTGGAAGGCTACTATCCCATCACAGTCTAAAAACCTTGAAAAAAATGGGAGAATGCAATATCTCATACAAATTTTTACGCTTTCTGCATTCCAAAACATGTGTACTTATAGTATTTCTCCTGTGTTTGTTAGAACTGCTAGTGGTTAAAAATGAGGTTAAACTTGAGAAAAAACAGCATATAGAAAAATAAATGCTAGTGAGCTTTTTCTGGCAAAACTTAAATCTTCAAAGAAACATGTTATCTTCCTTCAGTTTGTAAATATATACATTATATATACTAGACAGAACTTCCTTATGAACCTGTGACGTCATCAATAATTTACTACAAGAAAATCAATATGACGGCTTTTCACTCCATTTTGTTATATTTATTTTTTCTAATGCTATTTATGGCTTTTGTACCATATATTTCTTAAAATAAACCACATTTTCATTCTTATAGGTTGTTTGTCTATTGAATTAAGTTAATTTCACAATTTTGTTGAAAAATACTTCCTATGACCCTTAAACATTTAATGACAAATGTTAGAACATGTTACCCATGAACATGATAAAATATTACTCTGGCATTGCTTAGAAATATTAACCTTAATTATGGTCAAAGTTCACATTCAATATGTTTTTATTTTGCTCACCAATGAAAATATCATCTAACATTGTAAGATAGTGGCTTAAAAATTGTGTCCCCCATTCAGTACTTCTTCTCAAGCATTGCATGTGAGGCAATTTTTGACAAGGTTCTCTAAAATCCCCTAAAATTGCTCTCCATTAGCTTTGTTTGCAAATGTTTGAAGGTAAATGTTTAATAAGAATTCTGAAAACATGGGTATACAAAAAAAGACAATTGTGATAAAAACGTCTTTAAAATATTTGATAGAAAAGATTTCAAAAACATTTTAAAATGATGGGTATGAAAACCAGTTACTATTAAATGAAACAATGTCAACAAAAGTTGTTTAAACATTTATGTGTACTGTTTATCAAACATATGAAGGTTTGAAAAACATTTCCAACATAACTTCATTTCTTGAGCTATTTTATAAATATTTAAAAAATGTTTCCAGTTAAACTTCAGTTTCTTGAGTTATTTATAAATGTTTAATAACTGTTTTCAGCAAAAACATTTACATAGAGAATGTTTATAAAACAGTTTTAAACATTACAGTGTCTTCATTTACTTGGAAACATTAAGTGACCCAAAAGATATTGGGTTTAAAAACGTTTTTAAATGTTTAAACCATTTTGAAACGTTTTAATGTATACTGGGAAGGTTCATAAACAGCTAGATTACAGCTACAAAGAGGTTCAAGCATAAATTCAAAAGGGTGTGGTGGACAGACAAGTCTGCTCATAATCATTGTATGTACAGAGTTGTGGTACACCACTTAAGCCAAGCAAATAAAGGATTATATCACTTAGGAGTGTATCTCAAACAAAAATCAGTTAGTACATTAAGAGCCTTTCCTTCAACCGAAACAGCAGTATACTTAAAATACATTGTGACATTACCATCTTAAGGGACAAAGGTATTGCTGTCAGACTAGTGTTTCTTTATTTGTTCACAGCATTTGAGATCATAGATCATTCTGTCCTGTTTGGCAGCCTAAAACAGTGGTATGGAATAGATAGGGTCATGCTCTGAGGGATAGGATCATACCTCAATTTAAGAAAACAGAAGATTAAAATAAACCTACACTTCTCTGATGCCTTTGATCTCCCCAATATGCTGATAACACACAAATATACTTGGAACTTAATTCTAGCTGCTTCCAGTGTCACTGAACTGGCTCAATGTATCAAGTTTGTTCAGATATTAAACTAAAACTCAATAATGACTAGTGGCGGTGAGGAGTCCAAAAAATAGGTCTATAATTAATATCTGTCTATTTTATATGCAGTGGAAGCGTTTGAATGAAAAACAACCATTAACTAATTTAAATGTTTAATGGTTATGAAATATAGTCACATAGGATATATTTAGTTAAATATTCCCAACAGATATCAATGTCAATATTTGAAATGTCACACTTTAATCATGTACTATTTTTAATTACTATTAATATTTTAATTCCAGGTTACAACTTGCCAGTTATAGCAATCTTTCACAATGTTACTATTCTATATTTAAACTTATGAGTTGAACTATTATGGAAACTATCACTGTATACTATTTAAAATCACACTATATATTATTTTCTATTCTTTACTGTATATACTTTCTATTCAAGGCAATAATCCAACTGTTCTTATCTATATCCTATTTTCATCTCAACTCTATTCAATATTACACCATAGATTATTTACTGTCCTTTACTATATGTATTCCATGCAAATCTGACTGTTTCTATCTATAGCCTATTTGAAAACTCAACTAAAAAACCAGTAGCATCTCTACATTTTAGATATTTGACAAAAAGAAATAAATCCTTACATCTGGCAAACAGAAGCATAGCCTGTACAAAACTGAAACTAATGATGTATAACCTAATAGTATTAAAGAAATATACAGAAAACTAATGAATCAAAGGTCTTGTGCAAGACTACAAGATGTCTATCTGGCTATCTCTTTCTCAAACACATAAAGCTAATGTATGTGGTGATATTGGGTACATTCTAATCATTTCTCTCCACACTCTCAATTAACTACACATCTGCCATAGATTATAGGGGTTTCCAGAAAATATAAACATACTTAAATTTAAAACTACAAAAGCCTTCAAATCTTATTGACTATACTCATTACTTTGTTCATTATATTAAATATCATAACCACTTTTTTATAAATTAATCGACTGACCATAATTAAAATGAATCTTTTGATTTGTCTTCTGAACATTTCCCCCTCCTCAACAGTGATCTAAATACACTGTTGATACTAATATTCCTTTATGGACTTGCAAGTATTACAAGTGAAGTTTGCTATTGAAATTGTTACTATAACTTACACACAAAGTGGTATACATTTACTAACTCCAAAAGACTATACATAGATACCACCTAAGTAACATATTTTACATATTCATTTTCTTTTTTAATTATTATTGTACTCCTATCTAATTCCTAAGTAGCTCATCATTTTCTACTCTATTCCTTTTCAACAAATAATAGATGTTCACGAAAATATACATGTTGACATGTTGACAGACTAATTCAAAATTATATACATAATCCATGAGTAAACTCACAGCATTTTATAGCTTTCGCAGTACACTTTCAGTATTGGCTATTTTAACAAAACAAAACAACTAAAGATTGTTTTATTGTCCCAAAGTTTAAAAACTGTCCGACAGTTCCAATGGACACACCCTTGCTATTGGTCTCTTCATTAGTCGCTGTCCTGCTTGTACTTCAACAACTCTAACATGTCCATCATGTCCTTTGCAAGCTTTTCTCACTTTACCCAAAGGCCAATGTCCTCTCGGAGTGTCTGGATCAAGGATTATCACTATGTCATCTACCTCTATGTCCTTCTCTTCCTTAAACCACTTTTTTCTTGCATTCAAGGTAGGAAGCCATTCTCTTATCCATCGTTTCCAAAAATGGCTAACCAGTTCTTGTACACGTCTCCACCTTTGCACAGTACGATACTGCTCACTGTCAGCCCTACTTGGCAGAAACTGACCTCCAGCTTGACCGAATAGAAAGTGGTTTGGTGTTAGTGGCACATCATCATGTGGACTGGCAGACTGATATGTCAATGGCCTTGAGTTAATAAGAGCTTCTGCCCCAGTAAATGCTGTGATCAACTCTTCGTCTTTGACATCACTGTTGCTCAGGATTGCCATAACTGCTCTCTTTGCTGCTTTAATCATCGATTCATGGACACCTCCAAAGTGAGGAGCTAATGGTGGGTTAAAGAACCACTTCACACCTCTGTTTGCCAGTGATTCTTTGAGCGTTTCCTCATCTAAGTTTGTAACCAGTTCTTTCAATTCTTTGTTTGCTCCAACAAAGTTTGTGCCGTTGTCAGAGTAAATCTCTTCAGGTAGTCCTCTTCTGTTCACCATTCTAAAAAACGCATTTAGAAAGGCATTAGTATCCAGAGAATGTGCCATCTCCAGGTGGACTGCTCTTGACATAAGGCATGTAAACAAACACAGATATCTCTTTTGACGACATTTTCCTCTACCCTGTACTGTCATAAATGGGCCAGCATAGTCCACGGCCACTCTTGCAAATGCGCGTAGAGGTTCCTTCAGTCGACATGCGGGAAGTGGAGCCATCACTTGATTTGCACTTTTCACTTTCAGTCTCTTACATGTGTTGCATCGTCTTTCCCAATGCCTGATTTCTTCCCTACCAGATACTATCCAATATTTTCTGGTAAGCAAGCTCAGAGTATGGTTTGTCCCTATAGCATGACTGTTTTTCTCATGGCAGTCCTTGATGATGAGGGTAGTAACATGATTCTTTGAAGGTAAAATAATGGGAAACTTTGTCTCAGGTGGAAGATAAGTGGCATGTTGCAGTCTTCCATCACACCGAATGATCCCATCCTCATCCAGTCTGGGTTTTAATGGGAGTAGTTTACTTTTTTGAGGGAGTGGTCTTCCTTTACTCAAGTTCACATACTCCTCTGGGAAAGCTTCTTTCTGAGTGTAAGCCAAAATGCTTTGTTCAGCACCTTCTAGCTCTATTGCTGTCAATGGACCAGTCTTTCTCTTTGCAACTTCTGAATGACAATTTTCAATGAATCTATACACATAGGCAAACACTCTTTTATACCTAGTCCAGTCTGAAAACCTTGTTGCATCTAATCTGTCAGGCATGTGCATGGATGAGTAATTCAATGTTACAAAGCTGAAATTTGCTGGAGGTTTTCTCACTTGTTTTCGCTCTTCGTCTGTGCTTTTCACTTCCATGTTGACCTTTGACACAGGCCAATTAAACTCGGATTTCTGTAAGAAATCAGGACCTTCCCACCACTGTGCATTGGTTTTCAGCATTTCAACATGCTGTCCTCTGCTGATTACATCTGCTGGATTCTTCAGTGTTGGTACATATCGCCACTGTTTTGGTGCTGTGTGGGTCTGGATTTCACCAATCCTATTTGCTACGAAAGGTTTGAACTGTCGACTATGACCCCTAATCCACCAAAGTACATTAGAGCTATCTGTCCAAAATGTCACCTTTTCCATGTCCATTTCAAGTGCCTTTACTATAGTCCGTACCAACTTCAGACCCAGCATGGCTCCCATCAATTCTAGTCGAGGCATACTTGTTGCAGTGAGTGGAGCTACTTTTGATTTGGATGCTATTAGTCTGCTTGTTGTTGCACCGCTGGAGTGTACTGACCGCATGTAGACCACTGCCCCAAAAGCCTTCTCAGAGGCATCTGAGAAAACATGAAGAGTCTTTGCTATGGCATTTTGATCACATAGATTTCGTGGGACTCTAATGCTGCTGAATAAATCAAACTGGGCAATCCACCTTCTCAGTTTTTCACTTAAGTCTGTTGGTACTGGTTCATCCCAGTCTACTCCAGCTATCCACAACTCTTGTAGGAGCATTTTTCCTTGAGCCACAAAGGGAGATAAAAAGCCAAGGGGATCAAACACAGCTGCCAATCTTTTAAGGAAGCCCCTTTTAGTCACTATTCTGTTCAAGTCACTATTGTCATCTTTAAATGTCAGTACATCTTGCTCTGCCATCCAAAACACTCCTAAGGTCTTTGTTGTGGGCAGTTCATCTGACAGTTCTAACTCTTTAGCTCTGTCCTCCTGAGGAATGGCACTAAGTACCTTTGTGGAATTTGATATCCATTTTCTTGCTTTCATACCACAACTAGACCATAACTGTACCAGTTGATTATGTGCTTCTTTTGCCTCACTCTCAGTTTCAAAGGAGTCAAGGTTGTCATCCATATATGTGCCTTTCAGAACAGTTTCAGCTGCTATTGGAAGTTTTTCTGACATCTGCCTAGCATGATGCTGAGTTACAAATTGAGCCAAGAAAGGTGATGAGTTGACCCCAAAAACTAGGCTAGCAAACTGATATGTGTCAGGCTCTTGAGACTGATCCATCCCCCTCCATAAGAATCTGTGGAAAGGCCGGTCTCCTTCATCCATGAGTATTTGCATGTACATTTCAGAAATGTCTCCTGCCAGAGCTATCGGTTTGTGTCTAAAACGCAGAAGAACGTCAAAGAGGCTGGAGTGAAGTTTTGGGCCTTGGTGGATGGTTTCATTCAGCGATAGATTTCCATAGTATTTGTCCTTTGCTGATGCATCGAATACTATTCTTGTTTTGGTTGTGTCTCTCTCCATTTTCACCACTGGAAAATGTGGAATATAGTGACAGCCTTCCTCAGGCTCTGTCTTGTGGTCTAATTTTGTGATATAACCCTTTTCTAAATATTTGTCTATTGTCTCGGTATACATCTTCATAACCTCAGGTGTTTTCTTCAACTTATTTTCAGTGTTCTCTAGTCTCTGTTTTGCAAGATGATAATTGTTTGAGAGCTTCTCCTGGCCATCATCCTTCCACGGGATTTTTACCTTATATTTGCCATTTTCCAGAGTCAGTGTATTTTCTACCCTTTTCATGATGACAGCCTCTTCAGGTTTCATTGGTTTGACAGCACACTCATGCACCTCTTCCATCTGCCAGAATTTTTGAGTCAGATCTTCAAGTTTGTTGTCAGCAAAGTAAGTCCTGGCAAAGTGTGTGCTCCGGGTCACACTGTCCCCTCCAATACATGTCCAACCAAGTGGTGTAAGTCTGGCAAATGGCTGACCGGGTTGACTCTGGATTTCTTGCACTGACAGATGTAGCTCTGGGTAATCGACCCCAATAAGCATGTCCACTGTTTCCCTCTGGATGCTCTGAAACTTTATATTCTGCAAATGAGGCCACTTCTGTGCTTCTCTCGCCCAGTCTATCACTTTCATGTCACCTGCAACTTTATTCACTGTGAAGGCACTCATTGGTTTACACAGCTTTCTGTCTACGCTTTCCAGGATAAGATCCACGGGCATGGTTTCAAGAACTTCTGTATGGCCATTTAGAACATCTACCGTCACTCTTTGAAAATTGCCTTCAAGCCCTAATGCTGCTGCTATATCACTGTTTAAATACGATTTGGTGCTTCCATCATCCAGTAATGCATTAATGACTATTTCTTTGGTGCCATTTCTAACGATCACAGGCACAGTTCGCAGAGCTACACCCTCAATTCTGGAATGATGTGTCTGATGTACCGTTACTAAATCCCCCTCCCTGGGACTACTTGACCTCCAGCATTTATCCACAACCTGTGCTTGTTTTTTGTGGAGAAGACGATGGTGATTCTTTTGACACCCATCAATTTCACAGGTGCGTGTCCTTTTGCAGTCCCTGCCAGCGTGGTCCTCTCCGAGACATCTGAAGCACAGTCCATGTTGTTTCGCAGCATCCCATCTATTATTCAGGTCCAAAGACTTGAACTTTGAACAAGCCCATACCCCATGGGGCTCCCTACACACCTTACAAATACGGGTTTCCTTGGCAAAGTATGATTTCACATTCCTTTGATTTCTTGTAGCTGAGAACTGCTTGTCTGACTGTTTGTAATTTGACTGACCCATGCCATGAATTGTCTCAGCTGCCACTGTTTGATATTCAGCCTCTTGTATTATAAAGTCTCTAAGTGTCAGAACTGTACCTAGTTTTTTGTGATCTGACAGCCACCTTTGGAACTGCGCCAGTAGTGGTTCATTCATCTTCTTTGTAAGTTCACTATAAAGGTAGCCACCCCCTAGCTCATCTTCTTTTCCATTTTGCTTTAAATTCAAAACAGCCAAGTCTAATACATCAGCAAATTTTTCCAGGTCTTTGAAATTTTCTTGTCGAATCGGTCTAATAGTGGAAAGTTCTTCAAGATGGAGTGCTATCTGACGTCTCTCACCCCCAAACTTTCGCTCTAGTCGTTCTTTTGCCACTTCATATGCTTCTGGCGAGTGCCCTAGGTTTTCTATTGCCTTAAGTGCATCCCCAGCAAGGCTTTGACGAAGTTGTAACAATTTATATTCTGCTGTGGCTGGTGCCTTGTCAATGCAGGCAGTGAAAGCAGCTTTCCAACTGTCATAGTTGCTTTTACTCCCACTAAAAACTGGAATGTTTACACGTGACAACTGCTTCCACATATCCTGACCCAAATCATTACTGGAAGTTTTGATTGAGCTTCCAGCAAAGCTGTCAATGGCAATTGGCTGAGGGGAGACCTGTAAACTTTGAATTTTGCTGTACTCTCCTTCAAATACTGTCATTTCGTCTATCAGGGCATCGACTTGGGATTTATCCTTCATTTCCATCAGTTTAATTAATTCACTCAAAATGTCAATCACATTTTCGGCCAGGTCATCTAACTTCTTTTGTGACTTGATCAAGTCATCCGGTGAAGATTTACAGCCAATGGACTGTAGAAACGAATTCTTTTGCTTAGTGAAGCAAGTCTTTGCTTTAGCCTTTGATATCTTGAGCTTCTTTATATCATCCTCCAATCTGACCACACTGTCTTCATTTAGCTCTTCAGCTGTTCCAGTATTCTCTGTGCCTGGCATTTTATCTTGGTTGAATGACACAACTACAGCACTCAGGTATATCCGAAATGTAGGTCTGTTCTATTTCTGATAATATCCAATACTATCCTATGACTATCAATACTGTATAAACCATAAACCACGCTCTGCTACCAGCAAGATGGCGGTGAGGAGTCCAAAAAATAGGTCTATAATTAATATCTGTCTATTTTATATGCAGTGGAAGCGTTTGAATGAAAAACAACCATTAACTAATTTAAATGTTTAATGGTTATGAAATATAGTCACATAGGATATATTTAGTTAAATATTCCCAACAGATATCAATGTCAATATTTGAAATGTCACACTTTAATCATGTACTATTTTTAATTACTATTAATATTTTAATTCCAGGTTACAACTTGCCAGTTATAGCAATCTTTCACAATGTTACTATTCTATATTTAAACTTATGAGTTGAACTATTATGGAAACTATCACTGTATACTATTTAAAATCACACTATATATTATTTTCTATTCTTTACTGTATATACTTTCTATTCAAGGCAATAATCCAACTGTTCTTATCTATATCCTATTTTCATCTCAACTCTATTCAATATTACACCATAGATTATTTACTGTCCTTTACTATATGTATTCCATGCAAATCTGACTGTTTCTATCTATAGCCTATTTGAAAACTCAACTAAAAAACCAGTAGCATCTCTACATTTTAGATATTTCACAAAAAGAAATAAATCCTTACATCTGGCAAACAGAAGCATAGCCTGTACAAAACTGAAACTAATGATGTATAACCTAATAGTATTAAAGAAATATACAGAAAACTAATGAATCAAAGGTCTTGTGCAAGACTACAAGATGTCTATCTGGCTATCTCTTTCTCAAACACATAAAGCTAATGTATGTGGTGATATTGGGTACATTCTAATCATTTCTCTCCACACTCTCAATTAACTACACATCTGCCATAGATTATAGGGGTTTCCAGAAAATATAAACATACTTAAATTTAAAACTACAAAAGCCTTCAAATCTTATTGACTATCCTCATTACTTTGTTCATTATATTAAATATCATAACCACTTTTTTATAAATTAATCGACTGACCATAATTAAAATGAATCTTTTGATTTGTCTTCTGAACAACTAGACTGAATTCATTCTAATTGATGAAGATCAAATTAGAGATTCCTGGTAGTCTCCACTCCCTGTTAATCTCCCTATCAATGTCATGGAACCAACTGATTCAGTGAGAAACTTTTGTCTGACCACAGATGCAGTCATGTTGCCAATGTCAGCCACACCTGCTGTTACCATTTCCGGGAATTCCATGGAAGCTGGATGTCACTAAGGAACGGCAGTGATAGCAGCTAATGTTATGGTCAGTAGTTGCCTGCATTATTCAACTCGCTGCTCTGTCACATAATAAAAATGAACATTGGGAGACTCCAGAGAGTTCAAAATGTCTTATGTCACATCATGGGCAGGCTAAACAGGTTCAGTTATGTCACACCATTCTTCAAAAAGCTACATTGGCTTGCCCTTGTTTACTGCATATGGTTTAAATACAACCTCTTTATACACAAAGCAATAAATGTGAACCACCTTCATATCCTTCATCTCTCATCAGGATAGTGACCTCACACAAGGAATCTGCCTTTTGATTTCCTCAACCAGACCCAACAAAAATCCATGAGACTGCACAGTTTTGCAGTAGCAGCTCCTTCAGAACGTAAAAAGCTTACTCCAGTCATCAGAACCCAAGGTAATGACAATGACTTGTCTATTCAGATTAGCCTGTCTCCTACAGTTTTCTCCAATTCTAGGACATTAGTGCTTTAGAGGAGGTCCACATCAATTTGGCTCTTTATAAGTACTGCAACGACGATCGCTTTTATGGTATTTTGTGTTATGATGAATATCGGGAGTTTACGGGAATTACGTGCGATACTCGTTTTTTTTTTTGTTATAATTAAATGGAGTGATTAAATGGTTTCTTGGTTTTTGGTTGTTTAATGGTATTAAATATTTGTTTTACTAACTTGTGGGTATTGTGGGAATTTGGTCTCTCACATGTTTTGGTAGCCGTGTTTGATCTTGTTTACAATCCTGGTATTTTGGGTCTTTTGTTATAAACAAACCACGGAACTGGTATTTGTTTCAAGGATGGGGGTCAAAGGTGTTGACATCAGAAACTTGAGTAGTTCATGTTTTGGGAATAGAGGGGGCATTTCCAACATTCTGGGCTGACCTTTCACTGAACACACTGTTCTTGCCACTAAGCCTTAAAGCTTTGTCAACTATGGAAAGGTAACTGAACAACTATGTTCTGTTTTAGGTTTAGTTAAGTTACTGCTTTAAGTCATTTTAGTCCTTGGGGGTTAGCATTTTAGATGGCATTTTTGTACTTTTTTGCGTGAATATTAAAGATGTATTAGGTGGGGATTAGTTTGGTTGGTTAGAAATATTTCTAGGGAGTCAGGTTTGGGGAATTTGGGTTATATTAATTTCTTTTTGTTGAATTAATATGTTAATATAATAATTTCTGTTCCAGTTTGTTTGTCTGTTTGGCATAATAAAAGTCATTTGTTAGAATGGGTTTTAATTAATTGTGCTATTCTGCCCTGACACATAATTTAGCTCGGGTTGCTACAGTATTTCCTTCTTTCATTTTTCATACAAATATATGAAAGTTACTGATGTGGAAGATTTGAGTTAGTAAAAAAATCAAGAAAGATATTCAATGTAAATGTCATTATAACATACACATTTGTTTTATTTCACCTAGTAAATTCTTATAGATGTTTTAACATGTTAATATTAATAAGAGCACGTTATGGTTATCATGCAAATTTTTTTTCATTTCACCTCACTGAGTCAGTATATATCTCCTAAGCAATAGAAAGAACCCTTTTGTGGTATCAGCTACTTTAGATCTAAATATCATCGCAGTGCAGTCAGCAAGAAACACCAGTACAGAAAAATTAATTACTGTTTTACTGTGTGCCTATAAAGCTCTCTTCACTTGTGAAATTATGTTTGATAATATAAAGGGTTTGTTTATACGTTTAGTTAATTCGGACTATTACCTGACCCAAATTTTCGCATGCTGTTTAGTGATCACCATCTTGCTTTTGTTCATAACGAAAAATTACAACTTATAAGGTTGTATATTTCCCATCTTCTATTTTAGTGTGATTTTATTACACTATTTTACAATCTATTTAAATTGTTTTGCACATGAAAAACGAAAGGAAAGGATCATCAGTTGACGGAATATTGTATTATCGCTCAAAGGATGGTTTACTACAGTACACGGGCGGTCACAAAGATAAACGGTCAAACTGTACTGCTTCCCTGCATAAGTTGGCCGCAGTCATAAGTTGGCCGCCCTCACAACAGCTTCACAGGGCTTTAACATGAGTGGCCTACTACACTCTGAAACCATGTATTATACGTAAGCCAGTTCGTAGTTTCGAGTGCGCATGCTCGAGTCGATTGTTTATGTTGCGAAAGGCACATAAACAAGTACCACGCGGTTGAATGAAATAGACTAAAAATTGGGGTTAAAATTCGTGAAATTGTCATTTCTTGCTTGATTTTGATCAATAATACACCATTTTAAAGCTTATGACACATAGAAAGCATCTACGATGGCAGTACTTCAACATTTTATCACAAACAACACAAAAATAAGTATAAAAGAATAATTACAAAAAAATAAAATAACTTAAATATTTTATTATTTCTTCTTTGCATGGACTTTAATACCATAAAAGAAATGGAAGCTCTGTTCAAATATGTTTCCAGTAATATATTATATATATGTAAGAAAATCAAGTATTTTGGAATATGGGCATTTGTTGAGACCCTCAATCTTGCTGGGATTTGGGTGAAAATTGTTGTATATTGGTTTTATTATTTGACTTATTTTTACCATTTGAAGAGAAATTAATTTGGTTTCTGATATTTTTAAGGGAATCAGTGGAAAATTGGTGAAGAAATTTGAAAATGTGTTGGCTACACCAGAAATTAGATGTTAAAAAACGATTTTTTGCCAAAGAAAGTATATAAATTAAACATGGATATCTAAATAAATATTGAAGCTACAAATATATGGCTTTTTATACGATTTCTATGATGGCATTCATGTCATTTTAAAAGAGCCTTTATTGTAGGTTATACTGCTTTTTATTCTAATAAGTTTGGTTGTATGTTTGCTCATAAGATATTGGAGGAACTGTTAAGTACACCTGAGGTCAGGAAGTATTTGTAAACCCGAATTTGACTTTAAATAATTTTTTTCTCAAGATTTTAATGCAATAATGACCACCACAAGTGTTGTTCAAATACCTTTCTAATGATATTATTATTTTTTGCATGTAAAGTATTTTAATGGTAAATGGTAATTCCTCCAATTTGGTTAAAATTATTGATGTGGTTGTTTTATTGAAGCTAGCAGCATATAATATTTATACCAATTTAAAGGCAAATTATTGCAGGGTATATGGATTTTTATTTGAGGAAGTTTTGTTGTTTGTTAGCAAAGATATAATAAAATTGCTATATAGACCATAGGATGAGAAATGAACAATAATAGAAAAATATAAAGCACAGTGTAAATATATATATATATATATTGCGAATAGTGGATTGATTTTAATGCAATAAAATTAAGCACAAACCTTTTTGAAATATACCTTTGCCGTGATGCTGATGTGTATGTCTGGTTAAAATAGTTTCTATTATAAATTATTTAGTTAGATGCTGATGCCTTCCCATCTTGCAGGAATTTGGTTGAAGATTGATAAATATAAAACAAATATAAAATATGTATATAAAAATATAATATTCACACCATTTCAAAGACAATTTATTACATTTTCTTCTGCTTTTTATTTTGTAAAAATCCATTAAGTATTTCCAGAGATACAGCCCTTTTATTATGAAGAGGAGGACAAAAATTCACCTATTTTCGCCCACCATGTGCATTTGTTTATGTGCTCTCCGACGTTTGTTTACACCGGAAGATCGGAACTACGAATAGGCTTATTGTTAAACTTATTATATGCAACAGTTTTCATTGGTACTGCCTTGCTACCAATTATCGCCGGATACCAATTATCGCCAGCAGAAAATAAAACATTCATATTTCAGTAATTGCCACATTTTGAAAGCTTTTCATTGTGTATCTGTTCTATTCACTGTTGAAATAGTTTTACCTTATTTGCTAGTGGTGGTGGACCAATTCACGCCCAGGTACCAATTCACGCCCACCCTCAATTTTCTTGAATTTTATAGTTTTTCATAGACATGGTGTTTACCACATCATAGATAATCATCAAATTGATCATATACATTTGTGATTTATTGTTTAACTGTGATTGTTTTGCATAAATTTAGGGGTGGGCGTGAATTGGTACCCGGGCGTGAATTGGTCCACCACCACTAGACTTGGGATGTATCTTTGGTCAAGTTATGTCTATTTGAATTTCATCTGCCGATAATTGGTACCCGGCGATAATTGGTAGCAAGGCAGTATACAATAACCTATTTGTCTTTCTGGAGCCTGTAGATGAGCGACGGCCAACTTATGACTGTGGCCAACTTATGCAGGGAAGCAGTACAGTACTGCTCAGCCAGTGAATTTCATCACCCCAGTGAAGTTTGTCACCTGCATTTTATGGCAATATTAAAGAGCTTTTCCTGTGAACTTTTGGCATACATGTATACCTTGTTGCTGAAAGCAGCTATTCCATTTATTTAAATATGAATATTGCCTATCCTTGAGCATTTTTAGGGCAGGTGACGAACTTCACTGGGGTGACGAAATTCACTGGCTGAGCAGTACAGTACAGTAGTGCTAGTACTACAAACTAATATAATAGTACTCTACATCTGCCTTGCTACCAATTACTGCTGGTACCAATTATCGCCAGACATAATTCAAATAGAAAGAAGCATCTCAAGTCTAACAAATAATGTATAGCCAATGTACGGGTTTTCAATATATTCACGTTTTCGATCACTTAAACTATAAGCTCACAGTGTCCTTTTTGGATGACGTTTTATAATATTTTAGAATGAATATGAAGTCGCACTGAATCAGACACTTCGTGGATTTAATGTTGTTGTTATATTTCTGATCATTTTGTTTGCGTACGTTTGGATACTCATCATGCTCCATTTATGTTGTCATATCGAAAACCCGTCCATCGAGGATAAAACTATTTCCAAAGTGAATAGAACAAATGAACAACAAAAACCTTTTACTGAAATATGAAATTTTATTTCTTGGTGGCGATAACTGGCACCCGGCGGTAATTGTTAGCAAGGCAGTACTCTAATGGGGGTGGGGGTGGGGGGTCAATCACCAAAACACCACTGACACAAAAATACCACAGATGACCGACCATACTGGTGAAAATGTAATGGAAGATTGATTTTATGGAGGACTGCTGCTTGACACATTGCATGTGATAATTGTAACCATAGATTTATCTGAGAAAATTGTATTTTTGTTGCTGTCCCATGGCATTGGGCAATATAATAGTGTGACGGGTCCGAGCGGTAAAACCCATCACATTGCGAATGTCTGCCAGTGGTACCACTGCGTGTACATTTCATAGGTCCCACTGAATAAACAGGAGTGGGTTTGTCCATAGAATCAATTCCTGATCCCGCGATCATTTCCACTCCATCTCTCTGTGGTTTGCATTAGTGAGTGGAATCGCCTCAATTTTCATGGTCGATTATTTGTCCATTTTTTCGACCGATGATCGACCCATAATCGACTTTTTTACTCCACTGTTGGCCAGTATATCATGAACACTTTCCAGGATGAATTATATTTCATTCAAGTAAGAATAACGGTGTTTCCAACATTTAGAATCTTCCAAAAGCACCCACTTCCGGTAAATATGGCGGTAGTCATAAACAAACACAAAATTCATGAGAAATCTATTAATTTATCAAAGGAAAGTTTATAAAACTGCTTAAAATATAAAAAATACGTGGATATTGAGACACATAAAGAAGGGTAACATTTAATCGATTTCTAGAAATTGTCAGTGATCGAACGCAATTGTACCATGACACTGACGATTGATCGAACGTTCGTCTAATCGTCCACCCACTAGTTTGCATCCAGATGACATCACTACACGTAGATTTCACAATGTTACCATGCAATGTGGACACGACTGATGCCAGATTTCCCGTGCCACAAAATAACCTTCACCTGGACATGCATGAACAGGAGTTTTCTTCCCAATAGCCCCATGGCTATTTACTGGCAGCACCACCACTACGCGTACATTTCGCAGTGATACTCCAGATCAAGAGAGTTATCAGTCCCCTATACAGAAGTCCACTTGGACTTCATAATCTCTCTCTTGTGATTGATGAAGCAGGGGAAGTGCCCGCCTTCCCCTACAATGAATGAGTGGCAGCGCTGCTTGAGAATCCATTCCTAAATTCCACCAGGGCTTTCTAACAGGAACACTAGGATCTTAAACAGCTTATCTATACTGAACATCATACTGCTGACAGTCTGGCTTATGGTAAGGACTGCCTTCCATCCCTCAGATCCTGACTGACTGATGCTGACTCTGCAAGATGAAAAACTTAGCTAAAATGGGCTATGTGCTTTTCAGTTGCAGTGACTCCAGCTGACTGCCTTTTATCCCACCGGATTTTATGGCTGTCACTCCGGCTCTCTGCAAAATGAAAACTTAGCTAAGGTGTGGTCTCTGTCTGTACTTCTCATGTTCAACTGATTCAGTCTTGTTCCACCTCTGATCTTGCAGAATGGAAAATCTTAAGTATTCAAGATGAGTTTCCTTTTATTGAAACTTTATCAAACTAGGCAGTTAAAGTTGATTAATAATTTACACACATGTCTACTAAACAACCAGTGGAAGGGTACATAGGAAATACAGTTTCTAGGCTTTTAAATCAAGGGTGGGTAACAGGATCAACTTATCCTGAGATCATGAACAATGTATGGATTATAATTAAGCGTCTTGTTTGTGTATGGGAGAGCTTCAGGCTCCGCCGGCTCCGGCGGCTCCGCCGGCTCCGCATTTTGTTTTCCTTATAACTCTGTAACCGTTAGGCGGATTCTTTTCAAATTTGGCAGGTTTAGGCAGTAGCCTTGGGAAATTTTTTTGAATATGCTGCAGTGACATTTCAACCAATCAGAGAGGTCACATGACCAAAAATGTCTTTTTTCGATGGGGAAGCTTGTCCGGATGATAACTTGAAAGGAATTTTATCAATTCACCTGAAACTTGGCAAATACATTCATTCTATTAAAATCTGGAAATCATTAGATTTTGGCATTGATTGGTCAAGAAATGGCCGAGTAATTAATGATTAATTAATCATTACGAATTTTCCAAATAAGGAAAACACAAAAATGCTTATATCTCGAAAACCGTGCTAGATAGAGCGATTTCGACGAAATTTTTGACCCACAGGGTATCTCTGCGGAGTAGTTTTCCCAATTTTCAAAAAAAAATTTTCTCGCCCAAAATGGTGGCCATTTTGAATTTTCGAAATTTTCGCAAAAATTGCAAAACACAAAAATGCTTATATCTCAAAAACCGTGCTAGATAGAGCGATTTCGATGAAATTTTTGACCCACAGGGTATCTCTGCAGAGTAGTTATCCCAATTTTGAAAAAATTTTTGTCTCGCCAAAAATGGCGGCCATTTTGAACTTTCGAATTTTTCGCAAAAATTGCAAAACATAAAAATGCTTATATCTCGAAAACCCTGCTAGATAGAGCGATTTCGACGAAATTTTTGACCCACAGGGTATATCTGCAGAGTAGCCATGCCAATTTTCAAAAAAATTTTGTCTCGCCAAAAATGGCGGCCATTTTGAATTTTCGAATTTTTCGCAAAAATTGCAAAACATAAAAATGCGTATATCTCAAAAACCCTGCTAGATAGAGCGATTTCGACGAAATTTTTGACCCACAGGGTATCTCTGCAGAGTAGCCATGCCAATTTTCAAACAAAAAATTTCTCGCAAAAAATGGCGGCCATTTTGAATTTTCGAATTTTTCGCAAAATTGCAAAACACAAAAATGCTTATATCTCGAAAACCGTGCTAGATAGAGCGATTTCGACGAAATTTTTGACCCACAGGGTATCTCTGTAGAGTAGCCATGCCAATTTTCAAAAAAATTTTATCTTGCCAAAAATGGCGGCCATTTTGAATTTTCGAATTTTTGCGCAAAAATTGCAAAACACAAAAATGCTAATATTTCGAAAACCGTGCTACATAGAGCGATTTCGACGAAATTTTTTATCTTCAGGGTATCTCTGCAGAGCAGCTATCCCAAAGAGCTTTCACTTGGTGAAGTTTCAGACCCATAGCTAATTGCTCACCTACTCAAAAAGAGTAAATGCGAATTACCTCTAAAAGTATTGCAGATGGCCAATTTTTCTCAAATAACTCATTCACCTACTTTTGGAAGAGCTTTCACATGGTGAAGTTTCAGACCCATAGCCAATTACTCAGCTACTCAAAATGAGTAAATGCGAATTATCTCTAAAAGTATTGCAGATAGCCAATTTTTCTCAAATAACTCATTCACCTACTTTTGGGAGAGCTTTCACATGGTGAAGTTTCAGACCCATAGCTAATTATTTACCTACTCAAAATGAGTAAATGCTAATTATCTGTAAAAGTATTGCGGATACCCAATTTTTATCAAATAACTCATTCACCTACTTTTGGCAGAGCTTTCACTTGGTGAAGTTTCAGACCCATAGCTAATTACTCACCTACTGAAAATGAGTAAATGTGAATTATCTCTCTAAAAGTATTGCAGATAGCCAATTTTTCTCAAATAACTCATTCACCTACTTTTGGGAGAGCTTTCACTTGGTGAAGTTTCAGACCCATAGCTAATTACTCACCTACTCAAAATGAGTAAATGCGAATTATCTCTAAAAGTATTGCAGATAGCCAATTTTTCTCAAATAACTCATTCAACTACTTTTGGGAGAGCTTTCACTCTGTGAAGTTTCAGACCCATAGCTAATTACTCACCTACTCAAAATGAGTAAATGCGAATTATCTCTAAAAGTATTGCAGATAGCCAATTTTTCTCAAATTAATCATTCACCTACTTTTGGGAGAGCTTTCACTTGATGAAGTTTCAGACCCATAGCTAATTACTCACCTACTCAAAATGAGTAAATGCGAAATATCTGTAAAAGTATTGCAGATAGCCAATTTTTCTCAAATAACTCATTCACCTACTTTTGGGAGAGCTTTCACTCTGTGAAGTTTCAGACCCATAGCTAATTACCTACTCAAAATGAGTAAATGCGAATTATCTCTAAAAGTATTGCAGATAGCCAATTTTTCTCAAATAACTCATTCAACTACTTTTGGGAGAGCTTTCACTCTGTGAAGTTTCAGACCCATAGCTAATTACTCACCTACTCAAAATGAGTAAATGCGAATTATCTCTAAAAGTATTGCAGATAGCCAATTTTTCTCAAATAACTCATTCACCTACTTTTGCCAGAGCTTTCACTTGGTGAAGTTTCAGACCCATAGCTAATTATTCACCTACTCAAAATGAGTAAATGTGAATTATCTCTAAAAGTATTGCAGATAGCCAATTTTTCTCAAATAACTCATTCACCTACTTTTGGGAGAGCTTTCACTCTGTGAAGTTTCAGACCCATAGCTATTTATTCACCTACTCAAAATGAGTAAATGCTAATTATCTGTAAAAATATTGCGGATACCCAATTTTTATCAAATACTCATTCATCTACTTGTGGGAGAGCTTTCACATGGTGAAGTTTCAGACCCATAGCTAATTACTCACCTACTCAAAATGAGTAAATGCGAATTATCTCTAAAAGTATTGCAGATAGCCAATTTTTCTCAAATAACTCATTCACCTACTTTTGGGAGAGCTTTCACTTGGTGAAGTTTCAGACCCATAGATAATTATTCACCTACTCAAAATGAGTAAATGTGAATTATCTCTTAATAGTATTGCAGATAGCCAATTTTTCTCAAATAACTCATTCACCTACTTTTGGAAGACCTTTCACACACGAAAATGAAAAATTGTGAATATCTCGGAAAAGCTATTTCTTCTGCTTTAATGCTCGGCGGGAGATACACACCACGGCAGTGGTCTTGACAAAAATTTTTGTCTCCCCAAAAATGGTGGCCATTTTGAATTTTCAAAGTTTTTGCAAAACACAAAAATGCTTATATCTCGAAAACCATGCTATATGGAGCGAACTCAATAAAATTTTGGACCTGCTGGGTATCTCTGCAGAGTAGCCATGCCAATTTTCAAAATATTTTTGTCTCGCCAAATATAGCGGACATTTTTAATTTTTTTATTTTTGCAAAACACAAAAATGCTTATATCTTGAAAACCATGCTAGATAGAGCAGACTGCGCTGACTTTGGTTGCCACAACAGTATAAGGCTAGAAACGAAGCATTTTCTTAATACTTTAGCACTCACCTTTATATCCTTTTCGGGACGCTTTGTTTTTGCTATGCAAAAACATTATCTTTTTTTTGCGAGCGATCCTCTAGTTAAAATGCAGTATCGCAGCTGTCGCTCTGGGATCACAATCCGATCCCGGGATCAACTCATAATCCCAGGATAACCAGATCTTGATCCCGAGATCACAGCTTTATCCCAGGCTCACCAGTTGATCCTAGCATCTTACTAATTCCTAATTCTTTTGTTTGTTTGGGTGAGGAGCATGTCAGTGAGCGTCATTGGTAAGTTACATATGGAGTATTCTCGGGAATTGCAGCTCTTGAACGCATGCTAGTTCAAAGACTGAACATTAAGCAGCAATCAGTTCCTGCTCCCGGGAGCAGCTCCTAGAGTGGGCTATTCACTGCTCCGGGATCACCAGTTGATTTCCACTTCCTGATCAGGATCTGTGTCTTTACCTTTTGTCTCGGAGGTATGCACTGGTGGAATTCAACTCTGAATTCTGCCTCTCCACTGGAAAACCACTGCTTATATAGGCTCTCAGCCAGATGGACATGTGATCATCAGGAAGGCTGCAAATGGGGTGGATATGGGAAATGTGTGTGATAACTTCTAAGTAACACCAGTTTGTAAGTTTACATTACATAAACATACAGTTAGCATCTAAACCACTCAAAGTAATTAATCTGTGCAATGTACATCACAGCAAACCATATTCTAAAGTAATTCTCCAAGTTTGGTGTCAGAAATCATTCCTGAGTAAACCTATCACCCCTATCTTGTCAATAGTTGCTCATAAGTTTCAACTTTACAGTAAAACTCCTCCAATATCTCACTAATAACAATTCATAATTAGCCAGAATTAAGTACAACATAAGATGTGATAATTGGATCCACCGGATGCATCCGGTGTCGATGATTTCTCGTTAACCCTGTACAGCCAAAAGTATTAGCAGTAGAGGCCTCAAATTTGCAGGATAGGTTCAATGGTACAAAAGATTGCCTCTGAGGTTTTTTTGGCCTCGTTTCCAAAAACAAGATGGCCACCACGGCCGTTTCATTCAAATTTTTAGGGACTTTTGCTGCCCCAGTATATCAAAGGGCATGCAATGTACACTTTCCAAATTTGCAAGATATGTTCATCATGGTCAAAGCTTCCTTGGGAATTATTCTGGATATCTGGACAAAAACAAGATGGCCGCCGTGGTTGTTTCTTTGACCGTTTTTTTACAAAATACAAAAAGTGCAAATATCTCAAAAACCGAAAGAGATAGAGTGATTTCGAGTGAATTTTTGACCCACAGGGTAGTACAGGAGTATTCAGTTGCAATATGAAAAATTTCAAATTTTATAACTTTTGGCGGCCATCTTGAATTTTTGCGGAAAATGAAAAATGGCAAATATCTCTGAAACTGTCTGAGATAGAGCAATTTCGAGCGAATTTTGGACCCGCAGGGTATTAGAAGAGTATTCTGTTGAAACACGAAAGTTTTCAATTTTTACAACTTTTGGCGGCCATCTTGAATTTTTGCGGAAAATGAAAAATTGCAAATATCTCTGAAACCGTAAGAGATAGAGCGAATTTTTTACCCACAGGGTAGTAGAAGAGTATTCTGTTGAAACATGAAAATTTTCAATTTTAACAACTTTTGGCGGCCATCTTGAATTTTTGCGGAAAATGAAAAATCACAAATACCTCTGAAACCGTACGAGATAGAGTGATTTCGAGCTAATTTTGGACCCACAGGGTAGTAGATAAGTATTTAGTTGCAACACGAAAAAAATTTCAATTTTTTTAAACTTTTGGCGGCCATCTTCAATTTTCACGGAAAATGAAAAATCGCAAATATCTCTGAGCCCGCAAAAAATTTCAATTTTTTCCAACTTTTGGCGGCCATTTTGAAATTTTGCGGAAAATGAAAAATCTCAAATATCTCTGAAACTGTAAGTAATAGAGCAATTTCGAGCGAATTTTGGACCCACAGGTAGTAGAATACTGTTCGCTTGCAACACAAAAAATTTCAGTTTTTACAACTTTTAGTGGCCATCTTAAATTTTTGCAGAAATTAAAAAATCGAAATATCTCTGAAACCGTAAGAGATAGAGCGATTTCGAGTGAATTTTGGACCCACAGGGTAGTAGATTAGTATTTAGTTGCAACATGAAAAAATTGCAATTTTTACAACTTTTGGCGGCCATCTTGAATTTTTGCGGAAAATGAAAAATGGCAAATATCTCTGAAACCGTAAGAGATGGAGCGATTTCGAGACAATTTTGGATACGCAGGGTAGTAGAAGAGTATTCTGTTGAAACATGAAAATTTTCAATTTTTACAATTTTTGACGGCCATCTTGAATTTTTGCGGAAAATGACAAATCGCAAATATCTCTGAAACCGTAAGAGATAGAGTGAATTTTGGACCCACATGGTAGTAGAATACTGTTCGCTTGCAACACGAAAAATTTCAGTTTTTACAACTTTTAGCGGCCATCTTAAATTTTTGGGGAAATTAAAAAATTGCAAATATCTCTGAAACCGTAAGAGATAGAGCGATTTCGAGTGAATTTTGGACCCACAGGGTAGTAGATTAGTATTTAGTTGCAACACGAAAAAAAAATTCAATGTTTACAACTTTTGGCGGCCATCTTCAATTTTTGCAGAAAATGAAAAATCGCAAATATCTCTGAAACCGTAAGAGATAGAGCAATTTCGAACAAATTTTGAATACGCGGGGTAGTATAAGAGTATTCTGTTGAAACATGAAATTTTCAATTTTTACAACATTTGACGGCCATCTTGAATTTTCCGAAACCGTAAGAAATATAGAGAGATTTCGAGCAAATTTTGGACCCACAGGGTAGTAGAAGAGTCTTTTGTTGCAAAATTTCAATTTTTACAACTTTTGGCGGCCATCTTGAATTTTTTCGCAAAAAATGAAAAATCGCAAATATCTCTGAAACCTTAAGAGATAGAGCGATTTCGAGCGAATTTTGGATCCACAGGGTGGTAGGAGAGTCTTTTGTTACAACACGAAAATGCATCTGGCCCAGATCCATTTGCCCTAGTTTACATATGAAACAGGGTCTTGTAAGACTACTGTACAATTTTTGCAAAAGGTTCATGGGTGGACATTACACATGATAATGTGTGTTTTATGCTATCCTGTTCCTATTCATATGTCGCAGCTACTATCAACAGGGCGTCCTATTTTTATGTCGTCACTCTGCGGCGTGGGCGTCCGCGTGAACAACTTCTTCTCCAAAACTACAAGGCCTAGAGACATGCTGTTTTTTTAAAAGATACCTTATCTATCGAGGATGAAAATTTGTTCAAGGCATGCAAATCTGTCTGTTCGTCTGTTTGCTAGAGACGTTACAAGGGAGGTACCCCCACCAAAAGTGTGAAAATTTCAACACTTTATCACAATTTTCTCAGTGACTATTGCAGGGATTTCTCTTATATCTTGCATATATGTACTAGGCCAGAGGTAGATTATCTTGTGTGAGTATGAGACCTGGATCTGTCTTACTTTTTTTTAAATAAATTTTTTAAATAATTTTTAATGCATTAAAATTCATGAAATCATGCACTAAATCACTTATAACTTGAAAAGTGTTGCATTTAGAGCATTTTGTTAAAATGTGTTATTCATTTACTTTTTTCATAGCTACAACATGGTGAGTAACTTGGGTGTCTGTTTCAATAGCTAAGTGAGTAATAGCTACTTTTGGGCTTTTCAGTAACTACCATCTTGAGTAAAATCACTTGTAACTTGAAAACTATTGCATTTAGAGAATTTCGTATAAATATGTCATTCAGCTACTTTTGGGTCAGCTATAACATAGTAAAATTTCAGACCTGTAGCTCATGGCATAGCTGAGTAATAGCTACTTTTAGGTTATCACTGTTGAGTAAACCACTTATAACTTGAAAACTATTGCATTTAGAGTATTTTGTTTCAATATGTTATTCACCTCTTTTGGGGTCAGCTATAACATAGTAAAATTTCAGACCTGTAGCTCATGGCATAGCTGAGTAATAGCTACTTTGAGGTTATCACTGTTGAGTAAATCACTTATAACTTGAAAACTATTGCATTTAGAGTATTTTGTTTCAATATGTTATTCACTTATTATGGGGTTAGCCATAACATAGTAAAATTTCAGACCTGTAGCTCATGGCATAGTTGAGTAATAGCTACTTTGAGGTTATCACTGTTGAGTAAATCATTTATAACTTGAAAACTATTGCATTTACAGAAATTTGTGTAAATACGTTATTCAGCTACTTTTGGGTCAGCTATAACATAGTGAAATTACAGACCTGTAGCTCATGGCACAACTGAGCAATAGCTATTTTCAGGTACTGACTGTTGAGTAAATCAGTTGTAACTTGAAAAATATTGCATTTGGAGTATTTTGTTAAAATATGTTGTTCTCCTACTTTTGGGTCAGCTATAACATAGTGAAATTACAGACCTATAGCTCATGGCATAGCTGAGCAATAGCTATTTTCAGGTTCTCACTATTGAGTAAATCCGTTGTAACTTGAAAACTATTGCATTTAAAGTATTTTGCTTAAATATGTTGTTCACCTACTTTTGGGTCAGCTATAATATAGTAAACATTCAGACATGTAGCTCATTGCATAGCTGAGTAATAGCTACTTTGAGGTTATCACTGTTGAGTAAATCAGTTGTAACTTGAAAACTATTACATTTAGAGTATTTTGTTTAAATATGTTATTCACATAATTTTTGGTCAGTTATATCATAGTGAAATTGCAGACCTCTTTGTCATGGCATAGCTGAGCAATAGCTACTTTCAGGTTCTCACTATTGAGTAAATCATTGTATTCACTGGATAGCCGCAGTGTGTAGAGAGATTTCACCATTACCGCTCTAATGAAAAAAATATTATAGCTAGCCTTCTCAAGTTTGCAGAATATATTAATAACCATAATATGTTGCCTGGGAATATTTTTGGCCTCATTTTGAAAAACAAGATGGCTGCCAGGGACGTTTATTCGACTTTAAACAAGGACTTTTGTTGGCCCTCTAGAGCAAAGGGTATTATAAGTAGAGATCTCCAATTCGCAGGATATGTTCCTCATTATAAAATCTTGACTGGGACTATTTTTGGGCTCATTTTGAAAAACAAGATGGCCGCCACTGGTGTTTCTTTGTCAATCATGAAAAGAGCTTATATCTCCCTTATTATTGGTCCTAGAGGTTTGTGATGGTAAACCAACCTGTAGGAAATCATGGGCTGGGAATCTTTTGGTGTGGTCAGATTTGACCTTTGACCCCTCCTTCAAGGTCAAACGAGGATAGCCAAACTTAAAAATGCTTATAACTCGCTTATTATTGGTGCTAGAGGTTTGGGATGGTAAACAGACATATAGGAAATCATGGGCTGGGAATCTGTTGATGTTGTCCGATTTGACCTTGGACCCCTTCTTCAAGGTCCAACAAATATAGCGAAACTTAAAAGTGCCTATAACTCGCTTATTATTGGTTCTAGAGGTTTGGGATCATAAACCATCCTATAGGAAATCATGGGCTGGGAATCTTTTGGTGTGGTCAGATTTGACCTTTGGACCCCTCCTTCAAGGTCAAATAAGGACAGCCAAACTTAAAAGTGCTTATAACTCGCTTATTATTGGTCCTACAGGTTTGGGATGGTAAACCAACCTATAGGAAATCATGGGCTGGGAATATTTTTGTGTGGTGGGATTTGACCTTGGACCCCTTCTTCAAGGTCGTACGAGGATACTGCATTTGCAGTATTTCTTTAAATATGTTTTAACCTACTCTTTACACTTAAACAGTTACCTTGTTACTTTCCTTCATAATACCATTTGCAGGGCACAACTTTTTTGTCCTTTTCTTCTGTCAGGTTCAGAATTTCTTTTGAACATGCTGTTCAATTACCATTTACTGTACTTCTGTACAGCACTTTCCCTGATAATTATGCTTTCCTCTCATTATTACCTTCACAAATCAAAAACACTCAGTCAGCTGACACAGTGCCCATTCACGGGCACTCTCCTCTTGTTTTTTTAAATGCTGTTTATCTTCAAAACCGTGTTAGTTTTCCTTTTCCGGTGGATACATTTTGCATCTGGCCACAGATGCGTCCTTGGTCTAGTTATCCATGATTTGACCAAATATTAGTGAATATTCTTGTCTCAAAATGAAGAAAATCATAGATTTACCTCTATTATCGTCCATGCGGCCGGATTTGATATTAAGTAAACAAACCCCTTAAAAGGGCATTTTATGAGCCAAAAATGGTTAAAAAATAACTGCGGTATGTGCATTAAAAGTAATATTTACCTTGATTTTCATCCAAAATTGTGACCAAAAGACCCAAATAACTAAATAATTTTCCAAAAATAATCGCTATTTTTGCCACGAAATTTACACGGGTGGTCATAAAGATAAACAGTCGCGGAGATAAACAGCCTTCAAATCTTTCAAATTTAAATAGTGTAAAGTACAAAATCACAAAAATTAAATAATATCATACACATAAACAATGCTTACCATAACATTTGGTTTGTGTTACATTGTTGTTGAAACCCTTTAACCGTTTTTGTGTCATGATTTATGAAGACCGTTTATCTCTATGACCGTTTATCTTTGTGACCACCCGTGTACCGTGGTTTTATATTATCCACCATTTTTTATGATTTATGGGTTAAATAATATGATTATTTAATAAGAAAATGTGAAAAGACTGTCAAAAAGCACAGGCAACAGTGAATATAAAAACTTCTATCTTTAACTTGTAATAGCTCCTTTATTTCTGCATGGATTTTTATGCAACACAAAGAAGCAGAAAATGACCTTTCTAATGATATATAGCTCTTATTGACATTGCCATTGTGATAATACTATTAATCAGAAGCACATACATTTTTTGCAGGCTGAGGATAGTTATGGAAAATGCCACTTGTAATGAGAAAGACCCACAAGAAAAAGGCAAGTAGTGGATTGGGTTACTCTACTACTTAACCTCCTGTCATAACAAAAAAATGATTAAATACTGTACCTTTTGAAGTGGAGAAACTAACCAAAAGTATGTGATATTCTCCATTGAGAAAACCGTAACTTGTGAAAAAGTTAAGCATTGGATCAGGTTGTCCTTCTGCTTAATCTCCTATCAGAACAAAAGATACTGATTAGAAAGATAGATACATGTAGTATAAAATATGTGAAAACACTGTGGTAACACTCCTTGCATTTCAGAAGAAAAAATAGAAGCTGCAGAAGAACGTTTAGAAGCAGGAGTGTTCACTCCTCCACTGTACAAACAGAGGTATAGCCTTGTGGCAGACATCTTAAGAGAGAAGTCTGTGAAATCTGTGAGTAGAAAATTTGGACTGAGTACTCTTTTGCCATCACATTGCACTTTTATAGTCATAAATGGATAACTTCTGTTTAAAAAGTTGAAGAAAATTTATAAATGTTACACCAATGTTTATGTGAATGTAAATAAATATGCCAATATTTACATAGAAAAAAGGACTTTTTTGTTATAAAACGATAAATCATCTATTTATCTACTCTTTTAACTAAATAAATTTTTAACAGCTCAAGTGGAGAAAGTAGACTTAGTTTTGTTGAACAGTTTACCAGGCTTTAACTTGACTTTATGTAGGCTCATCATATATGCCAATGGGGAATACCTCAAAAATATAAGCATCAGAAAACTAAATTGATGGAAATTCTCTGATAAAACAACCTGATATAAAATAAAAATCATTTGAGATTGATGTTATATAGAGTATACAGATGAAATTGTCCAATGTAAAAAAAAAAAAAAAAATGAAAAAAAAGTGAAATTAAAATAATGACACTTACTTGAAAATGAGTTGGTATAGGGCTTAAAATTGTAACAAAGGCATAAGTAACAGAAGAAGGTACTTTAGTTAAAACAAAGGGGTGTCGGGTAGGAATTACATAACTACAGTAGAACCTCTTTTATCACACTCTTTTATCCATTATTCAACCTCTTTTATCAGACTCTTTTATCCATTATCCATTTATCCATCATTCTATTATTCGACTTAATTGTTACTCCCTCAAGATAGTCAGACAGTAGGTGTTATAATGTGCATGTGGAAAATTTAACATTTTATGGTTTCAACTGATTTACTTCAATTGAAGTTTAGAAATTTTACATTAGATTTAATTGTCTTGTATTCACAGAACGTGGAAAATTAAGCAAATATCAAGATTTGAGTGATCCCTTTCATTTTCAGGTTGCGGATTTTGGAATAGCAGAATGCAAGTTTGTTATGTACCTCAGAAGCATAGAAACAATAGAAAACATTAAAGGTATGTACCTCAAAGGCTTGGCAAGCAAATCACCTGGTGCAGTGGATCGGTCAATAATGATAAAGATTCCTGTATACTAATATCATGTCTGCAAACAGTGATGACCCCAAAAAGCTTGGGAATTCTCTAGGAAGGTATTGCACTGCCACTCTTAGACCATTCTGCCACCTCATAGCTCAGATAAAAGCCTCACAGACAAGTTTGTTATATTTTTCTGTGAGAAAACTTAACAACATTTTGGATACATTCCCTACTCCTGGCTCTCCTACTGATGCACATACTTTGGCAGTTTGGCACCTCCTGCTTTCAATGCCTTTGAGCTCATACGTGAAGATGAAGTCTGTTATACTCACTTAATACAAATCCACTAAGTATCATCATTGGCCTTCATCCAGATATAAAATTTCATTTCAACGCAGACGACACCCAACTTTTTGTCCATCTATCTCACAAAAATGCCTCTGCTACTGTTAGCAAGCTGAATACTTGCCTACATGATATACAACAATGGATGGCTCTCAGTAAATTGAAACTCAACCCTGATAAAACTGAATTTATCATTTTTGGTTCTAAGGCTCAATGTCAGAAACTCTCCTCTCAGTTTCTTGTCAATATTCTTGGCAGTCTTCTTCATCCTGCTGACATTGTCAAAAATCTGGTGTGTGGTTCGATGTTGACTTTTCTTTCTCAGAACATGTTCAAAAAACTTGTAAAGCCTGCACTCTCTGGATGTGTGACCTTCATAGAATTATTAGATGGTATCTTACTCAAGAAGGGGCTATCCTTGCTTCATATGCCTTGGTTAGTAGTCGTCTGGACTATTGTTACCGTCTTTTTAGAGGTGTGTCATGTTTCAGTCAGCACAAGTTGGCAGAGTATTCAGAATACACTTGCACATATTGTTACAAATCACAGAAAGCATGCTCATATTACACCTATCCTAAAGCCACTCTACTGGCTGCCAGTCAATTACTGCTGCATGTTCAAAACTGCAACATTGGTTTATAAAGTTTTACACAGTGGTTCTCCCAGCTATTTTGGACTATCCTTGTCTCTTAGTCACCTGATCATCAATATTTGACAGTTCTTCCCTTCCACTCCTCACTGTACAAGTCAGTTAAACACTTGGGCATAGTTTTGCTTTTGATCTTCCTGATAATGTATGCAGGGCAACATCTGTTGCCTCCTTTAGGAAAGTGCTCAAAACCTACCTGTTTGCAGAAGCCTATCCATCATAGCCTCCTTGTCACCTCTGTGTCTTCTTTGGTATGACCTGGCTATGTTATTTTGAACTTATGATTATTGAATCCCCGGATGAAGGTCGGGGATACTTAGGATTCAGTATGGTCACGCTGCTGCCGAGATTTCCTTTTGGACGCGATAACATAAAAAATATTTTAGTTAATATTTTCAAGGTCACTGGTGGCCTCTTTAAGTCAGATTTTGGCCTTTTTTCACATTTTGGCCCAGTTCTCATGTACAGAAAGTTAGATCATCCTATGGCTCATATATATAATACATATATACGTCCTCTGTAAGCATGCAGAAATTTGACCTTGAACCTCTTCACTGAAGGTCATCCACAGACTGCCAAAGTACCTCACCGAGGCCATTTTTTTCCTTTTTGGAGATATTTTCACACTTAATGCTGACTATATTGCATAGACACTATTGAAAATGGCTTTGGATTTTGAGTACATAATGGAGTACCAGCGTCCAGTTTGTTGACCTTGGTTATTGTTTTCAAGGTTATCTTAAGGCCTGCTAAAATGACTCAAAATGGTACCTTAGACTGTAAGGCCATATACCTCCTTTATTATTGACTGTTACCGCTCTAACCGCTCTGAAAAAAATATTATAGCTAGCCTTCTCAAATTTGCAGGATATATTCATAACCATAAAATCTTGGATGGGAATATTTTTGGCCTCATTTTGAAAAACAAGATGGTTGCCAGGGACGTTTATTCGACTTAAAGCAAGGACTTTTGTTGGCCCTCTAAGGGTATTATAGGTAGAGATCTCAAATTTGCAGAATATGTTCTGCATTACAAAATCTTGACTGGAAACATTTTTGGCCTCATTTTGAAAAACAAGATGGCTGCCACGGGCGTTTTTTTTTTTGTCAGTCATGAAAAGTACTTATATCTCCCTTATTATTGATCCTAGAGGTTTGGGATGGTAAACCAACCTATAAGAAATCATCCGCTGGGAATCTTTTGGTGTGGTCGGATTTGACGTTGGGCCCCTCCTTCAAGGTCAAACGAGGATAACCAAACCTAAAAGTGCTTGTAACTCTCTTATTATTTGTCCTAGAGGTTTGCAATATGAAATCAACTTATAGGAAATCATGGGCTGGGAATCTTTTGATATGATCAGATTTGACCTTTGGCCCCTCTTTCAAGGTCAAATGAGGATAGCCAAAATTCAAAATGCCTATAACTTGCTTATTTTTGTTCCTAGAGGTTTGCAATGTCACGCCAACCTATTGGAAATCATGGGCTAAGAATCTTTTGATGTGGTCAGATTTCACCTTGGGCTCCTCCTTCAAAGTTAAGTGATCGTTGATTGGCTTTGGTGAGTTTTCTTTCTGGTGGATACAATTTGCATTGGTTCTCCGATGCGCTACATCTAGTTACATTTGTATCTTTCATTAAGCAAACATTTTTTTACTTAGTGTCAGTATAAGTTGCTCCCATAAACATTTAGGCCCCCTCCCCACAGGGGTATATTTGTGTCAACCATAATACTATGTATGTCATGCTTCAACCATGTCCCGTCTGGAGATACACTGCGTCGAGACGCAATATCTAGTTCAACTTGGTTTTGTTCAGTTGTACCTTAGAGTCTGTCAATTGATGAAGATTAAGCGCTATAAAAGTCCACTTAAGATTAGATTAGACCATGAGATCTTCAAAAATTTGGGATTTTTGGGGGAGATTTTTTTTCTATCAAGAGTATGAGCCAGAACTTTACAAAAATGTAATCACTTCTTTCTTTGGTTAGGACACATAAAAAGAATCAGAAAGATACACTTATTCCTGTTAGAGTTGTTGCGAACACAGACAAACAAATAAACAATTGTTAGTTAATATGGATTGAGATCTATTGTTGTGAACACATTCCATTTACTGTTTTGTGTGTACAGGTGTGGATATAGATGGTGAATTATTAGAGCGCTATAGATTCCTCATCAATCCCCTCACAACAGATTACATACAGCCGAGAGACAGGCCTCTCTTTATACAGCTGTGGTGTGGGAATGTAGCAGAGTGTGATGACAGGATGAAAGACATAGATGCTGTTACCCTCATAGAAATGTTAGTTCATTAGAACTTGTCACCACAAAACAATTGATTCTCTAAAGTGAAACAAGTAGGATTTATATACTGGTAGTTGCTAGTTGTTTATGTGTGATGAAAACCTGTTTGTCTGTATGTGCAGTATTTTCTGAAGCAGTTGCTAAAGACATCTATATTATATATCTTTATGACCCTGATACTTCACCAAATAATTTTAAACACCTTTAAAATTTTTAGAAATAGTTATCATATAATGATGTAATTTGGAGTAAATGTGGGATTGATGAACATGAAGATATTTCACACAGTCATTACTTATTTCATGGTAATACTAACAAGTTAAACATTAGCTGAAAAAAAATTCATAAATTTTTTAGAAAGTCACCAGACATTATTTTCACAAATGGGCAGTTTTATACTAAACAGAATAATACAGATTTTTCACAAGGATTTAATTTTCACTATCCAAGATTGTTACCTAAAATATTGAAATTCAAAGACATTTTTGAATCCACACCAAAAATAAGGGCTGGGAATTGCCCCAATTCTTATGGTCGATTAATTAACACTTTTATGACAGATGATCCAGGCAGAATCTATTATTTTTTTTCATTATAGTTGTTCATTAGACTATAAAAGACATATCAGGATGAGGTATAGGTCACTTTGACATGACATGGCCGTGTCAGTGAATCTGGTTGGCTGAAAGCCATGGTAATATTCCATGTATACAAGTTAGCTATTCAGACAGTAAGCCATTACAAACCTGAAATGACCTTGTGTTATCATCAAATTTGAAATTGCTAATAATATACAAATATGTTTTGTCTTGCTTCACCTTTCTGGTTTATAACCTCAAATCATGGTAGAATTCCTTTCATACTATAGTTTGCCGGGTGTTATTCCTGTAATCAAGTTAAAATTTCAGTAGTTTCTAAGTTTTCAGCATTTAGCATGTACCGAAAATGCTCATTTCCCATAAAATGGTGGTAAACATAAACAAACAGAAAAACTAGTGACAAATGTATCAATTTATTAAATAAAATTGGCTTAAATTTTTTAAAAGCATATGGTTATTCAGATATTCATATAGAAAGGTAAGGTTAAAGTTGAATGATTAATTATTTAAATTATCTCATTGACCAATCATGATTGTGCACTCTCACTGTCATCCCACCAGTAATCCAAACGATTCCAAAATGACATCTTCTAAACCCTTTCTACTGCTTAAGTAACATGAAAAGTTAGTGGGAATGATAACTAAAATATGTCTTTCATTCCCTTTCATTTCCAAAAATAATAGTTTTTCTCCAAAAAAAAATAAATCTATATATATGTTACCCTATTTTTATAGAATAGAACACCTTGAACCTGCCACACTGGAGAAACTTCCAGAGAACATCTTTGGTTATATTTCTCCAAAACTAATTGTCATCACCACCCCAAACTCAGAGTACAATGTGCTCTTCCCAAACTTCTCGGGATTCAGACACTGGGACCATAAGTTTGAGTGGACAAGGAGAGAATTTCAGGATTGGTAAGATTCCATTGAATATTCAAATCTAAATTTATTGGATCTTGTTAATTCAGACATTTTGTTACTTTTAATAAACCACATTATACTTATACAAGTGGCATCATTCAAGTTTAGGTCCAAATAGACTGTTATTTGTTCTAACCTCATAAAATGCTGTACTTTTTTGTGTAAGTTCAAGTCATAAGTAGAACCAAATTGTGTGGATATTGAAAGTTCCAGTTATCCCGTGTGTACTGTTACTTTTGTGACTGATGCGTGTAAATGTTTGACAAGCCATTACCACTGTATTATGACCTTTGTAAGTATTAAACACTACTCAGTCTACTATATGCATATATCATTGGTGTCTTGGAACCAGTATGAACCTTTGTAAATAGGTTTTGTTGGTGAAGGACTGGGGACCTTGTGAATTTGTTAAAACAGAGAATCGCTTGGCAAAAGTGGGATAAAATTGTATATTTTTTACAAGTTATTCTAAAAGTGTATTGAAATAACTGAAAAATGAGTTCAAAGTACCACCTATCGAAGTCAGTACTAAAATAGATTTACAGTCAGTCTTAGGATAAGTATGGGGCAGATGAAAAAACTGTTAGAGTAAGAAATCTAAAATTCGCCACATATCTGAAATTCGCCATGTGTTGAAATACTAATAAAATAAATGAATTGAGGAGAGATTGGTTGAATGTATAGTAAATTAAGGCTTTTTGAACTGAAAACATACCAATTTTAGGACAAAACATCATTTTCTTCATAAAATTAACTAAGGTTTTACAGGTGGCGGATTTCAGATTCCTGGCGAATTTCAGATTTCTTACTCTATATTATCTCTTTTTTGGCATTTAATATGTCCATCACAAAGTCACCATTCCTGGATTTAAAGACTAACTACAATAAAGTCAGTGAGAGACTGTACAAAATTAGCTTGAAAATTAATGTCACTTGTAATGTATCGTCTCTTTGACAGGTGTGAACGTGTAGCGAACCATTACCAATACACAGTCACATTTACCGGTGTGGGGAAAGGTGGTAAAGGCACAGAACACTTAGGTCAGTGTACACAGATTGCTGTTTTCACAAAGCATGAGGATTGTGAACGCTGTGAAACAGAGGAAAACCAGATAGAGAGTGCAAGGTCTTATACATTGGTAATGAACTTATTACTTTTATACATTAGAATCTATGTAGTTAAAGCTAATTTAGGTTGAATTTAGGTAAAAGTGAAACCAATATTTCAGAAGGGTTGTTGTGAAACACCTGATTGTGGGGCTGTTTGGAAAGTGTTGTTGATGCCATTAAGCTATTGTAATAATAATCTAAAAGATTTTTGTCTCACAAAGTCAAGCATGAAATTGAAAAAAGTATCTTACTATCTTTCTTTTTTTTATGTCAGCTGACTTGTCAGTCAGCTGGCATTATGTCGTCACTCTGCGGCGTGGGCGTACGCGTACGCGTACGCGTCCGCGTGAACAACTTCTCCTCCAAAACTACAAGGCCTAGAGACGTGCTGTTTTTTTTAAAAGATACCTTATCTATCGAGGATGAAAAATTGTTCAAGGCATGCAAATCTGTCTGTTCGTCTGTTTGCTAGAGACATTACAAGGGGGGTACCCCCACCAAAAGTGTGAAAATTTCAACTTTTTATCACAATTTTCTCAGTGACTATTGCAGGGATTTCTCTCATATCTTGCATATATGTACTAGGCCAGAGGTAGATTCTCTTGTGTGAGTATGAGACCTGGATCTCTCTTACTTTTTTTTTAATAAATTTTTTTAATAATTTTTAATGCATTAACATTCATGAAATCATGCACAAAATCATTTATAACTTGAAAACTGTTGCATCTAGAGCATTTTGTTAAAATATGTTATTCAGCTACTTTTTTCATAGCTACAATATGGTGAGTAAGTTGGGTGTCTGTCTCAATAGCTAAGTGAGTAATAGCTACTTTTGGGCTTTTCAGTAACTTCCATCATGAGTAGAATCACTTGTAACTTAAAAACTATTGCATTTAGAGAATTTCGTATAAATATGTTATTCAGCTACTTTTGGGTCAGCTATAACATAGTAAAATTTTAGACCTGTAGCTCATGGCATAGCTGAGTAATAGCTACTTTTAGGTTATCACTGTTGAGTAAATTGCTTATAACTTCAAAACTATTGCATTTAGAGAATTTTGTATAAATATGTTATTCAGCTACTTTTGGGTCTGCTATAACATAGTAAAATTTCAGACCTGTAGCTCATGGCATAGCTGAGTAATAGCTACTTTTAGGTTATCACTGTTGAGTAAATCGCTTATAACTTGGAAACTATTGCATTTAGAGTATTTTGTTTCAATATGTTATTCACCTATTTTGGGATCAGCTATAACATAGTGAAGTTTCAGATCTGTGGCTCATTGCATAGCTGAGTAATAGCTACTTTGAAGTTCTCACTATTGAGTAAATCAGTTGTAATTGGAAAACTATTGCATTTAGAGAATTTCGTATAAATATGTTATTCAGCTACTTTTGGGTCAGCTATAACATAGTAAAATTTCAGACCTGTAGCTCATGGCATAGCTGAGTAATAGCTACTTTTAGGTCATCACTATTGAGTAAATCAGTTGTAACTTGAAAACTATTGCATTTACAGTATTTTGCTTAAATATGTTGTTCACCTACTTTTGGGTCAGCTATAACATAGTAAAATTTCAGACCTGTAGCTCATGGCATAGCTGAGTAATAGCTACTTTTAGGTCATCACTATTGAGTAAATCAGTTGTAACTTGAAAACTATTGCATTTACAGTATTTTGCTTTAATATGTTGTTCACCTACTTTTGGGTCAGCTATAACATAGTGAAATTTCAGACCTGTAGCTCATTGCATAGCTGAGTAATAACTACTTTGAGGTTCTCACTATTGAGTAAATCAGTTGTAATTGGAAAATTATTGCATTTAGAGAATTTAGTATAAATATGTTATTCAGCTACTTTTGGGTCAACTATAACATAGTAAAATTTCAGACCTGTAGCTCATGGCATAGCTGAGTAATAGCTACTTTTAGGTCATCATTATTGAGTAAATCAGTTGTAACTTGAAAACTATTGCATTTACAGTATTTTGCTTAAATATGTTGTTCACCTACTTTTGGGTCAGCTATAACATAGTAAAATTTCAGACCTGTAGCTCATGGCATAGCTGAGTAATAGCTACTTTTAGGTCATCACTATTGAGTAAATCAGTTGTAACTTGAAAACTATTGCATTTACAGTATTTTGCTTAAATATGTTGTTCACCTACTTTTGGGTCAGCTATAACATAGTAAAATTTCAGACGTGTAGCTCATGGCATAGCTGAGTAATAGCTACTTTTAGGTTATCACTGTTGAGTAAATCAGTTGTAGTTGGAAAACTATTGCATTTAGAGAATTTAGTATAAATATGTTATTCAGCTACTTTTGGGTCAACTATAACATAGTAAAATTTCAGACCTGTAGCTCATGGCATAGCTGAGTAATAGCTACTTTTAGATCATCACTATTGAGTAAATCAGTTGTAACTTGAAAACTATTGCATTTACAGTATTTTGCTTAAATATGTTGTTCACCTACTTTTGGGTCAGCTATAACATAGTAAAATTTCAGACCTGTAGCTCATGGCATAGCTGAGTAATAGCTACTTTTAGGTCATCACTATTGAGTAAATCAGTTGTAACTTGAAAACTATTGCATTTACAGTATTTTGCTTAAATATGTTGTTCACCTACTTTTGGGTCAGCTATAACATAGTAAAATTTCAGACCTGTAGCTCATGGCATAGCTGAGTAATAGCTACTTTTAGGTCATCACTATTGAGTAAATCAGTTGTAACTTGAAAACTATTGCATTTACAGTATTTTGCTTAAATATGTTGTTCACCTACTTTTGGGTCAGCTATAACATAGTAAAATTTCAGACCTGTAGCTCATGGCATAGCTGAGTAATAGCTACTTTTAGGTCATCACTATTGAGTAAATCAGTTGTAACTTGAAAACTATTGCATTTACAGTATTTTGCTTTAATATGTTGTTCACCTACTTTTGGGTCAGCTATAACATAGTGAAATTTCAGACCTGTAGCTCATTGCATAGCTGAGTAATAACTACTTTGAGGTTCTCACTATTGAGTAAATCAGTTGTAATTGGAAAATTATTGCATTTAGAGAATTTAGTATAAATATGTTATTCAGCTACTTTTGGGTCAACTATAACATAGTAAAATTTCAGACCTGTAGCTCATGGCATAGCTGAGTAATAGCTACTTTTAGGTCATCATTATTGAGTAAATCAGTTGTAACTTGAAAACTATTGCATTTACAGTATTTTGCTTAAATATGTTGTTCACCTACTTTTGGGTCAGCTATAACATAGTAAAATTTCAGACCTGTAGCTCATGGCATAGCTGAGTAATAGCTACTTTTAGGTCATCACTATTGAGTAAATCAGTTGTAACTTGAAAACTATTGCATTTACAGTATTTTGCTTAAATATGTTGTTCACCTACTTTTGGGTCAGCTATAACATAGTAAAATTTCAGAAGTGTAGCTCATGGCATAGCTGAGTAATAGCTACTTTTAGGTTATCACTGTTGAGTAAATCAGTTGTAGTTGGAAAACTATTGCATTTAGAGAATTTAGTATAAATATGTTATTCAGCTACTTTTGGGTCAACTATAACATAGTAAAATTTCAGACCTGTAGCTCATGGCATAGCTGAGTAATAGCTACTTTTAGATCATCACTATTGAGTAAATCAGTTGTAACTTGAAAACTATTGCATTTACAGTATTTTGCTTAAATATGTTGTTCACCTACTTTTGGGTCAGCTATAACATAGTAAAATTTCAGACCTGTAGCTCATGGCATAGCTGAGTAATAGCTACTTTTAGGTCATCACTATTGAGTAAATCAGTTGTAACTTGAAAACTATTGCATTTACAGTATTTTGCTTAAATATGTTGTTCACCTACTTTTGGGTCAGCTATAACATAGTAAAATTTCAGACCTGTAGCTCATGGCATAGCTGAGTAATAGCTACTTTTAGGTCATCACTATTGAGTAAATCAGTTGTAACTTGAAAACTATTGCATTTACAGTATTTTGCTTAAATATGTTGTTCACCTACTTTTGGGTCAGCTATAACATAGTAAAATTTCAGACGTGTAGCTCATGGCATAGCTGAGTAATAGCTACTTTTAGGTTATCACTGTTGAGTAAATCGCTTATAACCTGGAAATTATTGCATTTAGAGTATTTTGTTTCAATATGTTATTCACCTATTTTGGGGTCAGCTATAACATAGTGAAGTTCCAGACCCGTGACTCATTGCATAGCTGAGTAATAGCTACTTTTAGGTTATCACTGTTGAGTAAATCGCTTATAACTTGGAAACTATTGCATTTAGAGTATTTTGTTTCAATATGTTATTCACCTATTTTGGGATCAGCTATAACATAGTGAAGTTTCAGATCTGTGGCTCCTTGCATAGCTGAGTAATAGCTACTTTGAAGTTCTCACTATTGAGTAAATCAGTTGTAATTGGAAAACTATTGCATTTAGAGAATTTCGTATAAATATGTTATTCAGCTACTTTTGGGTCAGCTATAACATAGTGAAATTACAGACCTGTAGCTCATGGCATAGCTGAGTAATAGCTACTTTTAGGTCATCACTATTGAGTAAATCAGTTGTAACTTGAAAACTATTGCATTTACAGTATTTTGCTTAAATATGTTGTTCACCTACTTTTGGGTCAGCTATAACATAGTAAAATTTCAGACCTGTAGCTCATGGCATAGCTGAGTAATAGCTACTTTTAGGTCATCACTATTGAGTAAATCAGTTGTAACTTGAAAACTATTGCATTTACAGTATTTTGCTTTAATATGTTGTTCACCTACTTTTGGGTCAGCTATAACATAGTGAAATTTCAGACCTGTAGCTCATTGCATAGCTGAGTAATAACTACTTTGAGGTTCTCACTATTGAGTAAATCAGTTGTAATTGGAAAACTATTGCATTTAGAGAATTTAGTATAAATATGTTATTCAGCTACTTTTGGGTCAACCATAACATAGTAAAATTTCAGACCTGTAGCTCATGGCATAGCTGAGTAATAGCTACTTTTAGGTCATCACTATTGAGTAAATCAGTTGTAACTTGAAAACTATTGCATTTACAGTATTTTGCTTAAATATGTTGTTCACCTACTTTTGGGTCAGCTATAACATAGTAAAATTTCAGACCTGTAGCTCATGGCATAGCTGAGTAATAGCTACTTTTAGGTTATCACTGTTGAGTAAATCGCTTATAACTTGGAAATTATTGCATTTAGAGTATTTTGTTTCAATATGTTATTCACCTATTTTGGGGTCAGCTATAACATAGTGAAGTTCCAGACCCGTGACTCATTGCATAGCTGAGTAATAGCTACTTTGAAGTTCTCAATGTTGAGTAAATCACTTGTAATTTGAAAACTATTGCATTTAGAGAATTTAGTATAAATATGTTATTCAGCTACTTTTGGGTCAGCTATAACATAGTAAAATTTCAGACCTGTAGCTCATGGCATAGCTGAGTAATAGCTACTTTTAGGCTATCACTGTTGAGTAAATCACTTATAACTTGAAAACTATTGCATTCAGAGTATTTTGTTTCAATATGTTATTCACCTATTTTGGGGTCAGCTATAACATAGTGAAGTTCCAGACCTGTGGCTCATTGCATAGCTGAGTAATAGCTACTTTAAAGTTCTCACTGTTGAGTAAATCAGTTGTAATTGGAAAACTATTGCCTTTACAGAAATTTGTGCAAATATGTTATTCAGCTACTTTTGGGTCAGCTATAACATAGTGAAATTACAGACCTGTAGCTCATGGCACAACTGAGCAATAGCTGTTCTCGGGCACTGACTGTTGAGTAAATCAGCTATAACTTGAAAAATATTGCATTTGGAGTATTTTGTTAAAATATATTGTTCACCTACTTTTGGGTTAGCTATAACATAGTGAAATTACAGACCTATAGCTCATGGCATAGCGGAGCAATAGCTATTTTCTGGTTCTCACTATTGAGTAAATCAGTTGTAACTTGAAAACTATTGCATTTACAGTATTTTGCTTAAATATGTTGTTCAGCTACTTTTAGGTCAGCTATAACAGAGCAAAAATTCAGACATGTAGCTCATTGCATAGCTGAGTAATAGTTACTTTGAGGTTCTCACTCTTGAGTAAATCAGTTGTAACTTGAAAATTATTACATTTAGAGTATTTTGTTAAATATGTTATTCACAGACGTTTTGGTCAGCTATAACATAGTGAAATTGCAGACCTCTGTGTCATGGGATAGCTGAGCAATAGCTTCTTTCAGATTCTCACTGTTGAGTAAATCATTGTATCCAACCTGTAGGAAATCATGGGCTGGGAATCTGTTAATATGGTCCGATTTGACCTTGGAACCCTCCTTCAAGGTCAAATGAGGATAGCCAAACATAAAAGTGCTTATAACTCGCTTATTATTGGTCCCAGAGGTTGGAATGAAAACCAACCTATAGAAAATCATGAGCTGGGAATTTTTTGGTGTGGTCGGATTTCACCTTGGACCCCTCCTTCAAGGTCAAATGAGGATAGCCAAACTTAAAAGTGCTTATAACTCACTTATTATTGGTCCTAGAGGTTTCGAATGGAAAACCAACCTATAGAAAATCATGGGCTGGGAATCTTTTGGTGTGGTCGGATTTGACCTGGGACCCCTCCTTCAAGGGCAGTTGAGGATAGCCAAACTTACAATTGCTTAGAACTCGCTTATTATTGGTCCTACAAGTTTGGGATGATAAACAAGCTACAGGAAATCATGGGCTGGGAATTTTTTTGTGTGGTCGGATTTGACCTTGGACCCCCTCCTTCCAGGTCAAACGAAGATAGCCAAACTTAAAGTGCTTATAACTCGCGTATTATTGGTCTTGGAGGTTTGGGATGGTAAACCAACATATAGGAAATCATGGGCTGGGATTCTTTTGGTGTGGTCAGATTTGACCTGGGACCCCTCCTTCAAGGGCAGTTGAGGATAGCCAAACTTACAATTGCTTAGAACTCGCTTATTATTGGTCCTACAAGTTTGGGATGGTAAACAAGCTACAGGAAATCATGGGCTGGGAATTTTTTTGTGTGGTCAGATTTGACCTTGGACCCCCTCCTTCAAGGTCAAACAAGGAGAGCCAAACTTAAAAAGTGCCTATAACTCACTTATTATTGGTCCGAGAGGTTTGGGATGGTAAACCATCCTAAATTCTTTGGCTGGGAATCTTTTGGTATGGTCAGATTTGACCTTTGGACCCCTTCTTCATGGTGGAACGAGGATATTGCATTTATAGTATTTCTTTAAATATTTTTAACCTACTTTTTACCCTTGAACAATTACCTTGTTACTTTATTTCATAATACCATTTGCAGGGCACAACTTTTTTGTCGTTTTCTTCTGTCAGCTTCGGAATATCTTTCGAACATGTGTTCAGTTACCATTTACTGTATTTCTGTACAGCCCTTTCCCTGATAATTATGCTTTCCTCTCATTATCACCATCACAAATCAAAAACATTCAGTCAGCTGACACAGTGCCCGTTCACGGGCACTCTCCTCTTGTTCTCTTCTTCTAGCCAAAACTAGAATTTTACTAGAGCTAAATCTTGTCAATTAAAAGAGACTGTTGTGCTTTGAAATTGGTAAATGTACAAAACAGACTATGGTATGTGATCATCAGGCTCTAATCCTTGTAATTGTGGCTTTGAGTTGTAACACTAGCTTGTCGATGTATTAACCTTTCGTTAAGTTTTTAAACTCCTACGATTTGTTGTTGAAAATTATATTTTCAGATAGCAGAAAGTCAACATCCATGTAAACAAGACCGGGCTTTGAGCGAGGAGCAAGAGATTCTGTTTGAAGCTCAGTATTATATCAACATGTTGATAAATGACCACAGACAGGCCCAGCTAGCACCTGATTCTGTGGTTTGTAATGTCTTAACTCTCAGTCAATTCTCTGTTTTTTTTGTGTAGTCTCCACTGTCATATTACAGTGTTATATTCATGTAGTTTTAACTATCACCAGACTGTGATATGTACATGTAGTCTCAACAAGCACCTGTCTGAAAGGTGAATAAAGACTTCCAGAGATGGTCTGCCAAGGATTCATGCCCCTGGAACATGAGTAGGTGGAAGAACAGACTTGTTCTTGTAAAAATAATGGCAAAAGATGAGTGGAAGCTGTCTTGATATAAAGAAAGCCCAGACAACAGTGTTACCTGGACTATCTGAAGAATACTTCAGATTGTAGTATGTACATGTAGTCTCAACTAGTACAGGACTCTTGCAAATCTGTCATAAAAAATGCAAGTCATTACAGAAACTATCCGAATGACATATTTCCTAAAAAATTTTGAAAATTAACCCTTGTTTTTACCATTATATAGAGTTAAAAATTTGAAATTCATTACAGTTCAGGTGCCTAACATTTCCTTGAATTCTGGAAATTTGATCATATTAGTGGCAGTGGTTACAGTTCTCGGGTAGAATATTTATAAATTTAGCTTTTTTGTTTTTGTAAGTTGTACACCTGGTGGCAAATTTTACAATTTCTGATGAACACATCCTGCTGTAATCTTTCAAAATTTTGTTCTTTAAAAGGCTTTTCTTGTTAATTTGTCAACAGATAGACTATGAAGTGGACCAGGATTGGCTGGAAATTCCTCTTGAAAAGTTGTTGTGTTTTCACAAAATGAAGCAGAAGTGTGACAATCTCACCAAACTCAGGTGAGTTTGGATTAATGCTGGAGTGTTTTAACTAGAACCAGTGAAAGTCCGATTTGTGTGAAATGGAACTAGTTTTGGTGAGCCAACAAAACAAAATGCTGCAATTTTCTGGTATTTAATGGGGTAAATGACAGATTCAAGGACTTTGCGATTGTTTTAAACTATCAGTTGACTGAATTAAACCCACAAAGCCCATTGGGCTGAGTCGTTTGATACAACCAGTCGATAGTTTAAAATCGTCATAAAGCACAAAAAATTTACTGTTTGTTCCTGTTTTAAAATGGCACCATTCATATTTTGGTACAACTGAGGCATAAAAAATCCAAAAAGCCAGTTTAGCTGTTTTATTATTCAAACATACATAGTGATACAATACATTCCTGAATTAAACTGAGGCTGATTTCACAAAGTGTTTTGAGTGTTTAGACTTAGCCAAGTTTTTGGCTAAGTCAAGGATAAAATTTGAGCCTTCTGCTTAGCTAGGTTTGGGACTTAACCGGATTTCACAAAAAAGGGTGGCTCAGCTAAGACAAAGCTGAGCGAATAACCACAGTGGTTTTCTGTGTTTTTGACCCTTTATTTGCAGTCAAAATATACTACTGATGACATATATACCTTGTTTAACACATTTTATCTTTGGTAAATGCTGTTTTTCCATGGCAGACCCTGTAGCCACATAAAACTATCCAAAGATTAATTTAGGGGGTATACATATATTTAATTATTGTATCCACAGGAAGCATCCGGTGGATACTTTGGCTTAGCGTTCGCTATGCTGCCGCCGCCGCCACCGCATGTAGAGAGATTTTTGGCGTTAACGCTCTAAGAGGAAAACAACAGCAGCTAGGTTCACCAAATTTGCAGGATATCTTCATTGGGGGTAAGCTTCTCTGGGAAGGAAAATAGCCTCATTCTGAAAAACAAGATGGCCGCCACGGGCATTTCTTTGAAAATAATCGACATTTTTCTACTGGCTGTTTCTCATAGGTAGAAGGTTGAATCTCTTCATAGGTGATATGTATAACAGATATACATGTCCTCTACAACCTTGCACACATTTGACCTTGAAGCTGTTAATTCAAGGTTATCCACAGAGTGCCGAAGTAACCCACATAGCGGACTTTAAAAGTGCCTATATATCTCCCTTATTATTGGTCCTAGAGGTTTGCAATGTGAAACCAACCTATAGGAAATCATGTGCTGTGAATCTTCTGATGTTGTCAGAATTGACCTTGGACCCCTCCTTCAAGGTCAAACGAGGATAGCCAAACTTAAAAGTGCTTATAACTCACTTATTATTGATCCTAGAGGTTTGGGATGGTAAACCAACATATAGAAAATCATGGGCTGGGGATCTTTTGGTGTGGTCAGGTTTGACCTTAGACCCCTCGTTCAAGGTCAAACAAGGATAGCCAAACTTAAAAGTGCTTATAACTCACTTATTATTGATCCTACAAGTTTACAGTACGAAACCAACTCATACAAAATCTTGGGCTAGGAATTTTCTGATGTTAGATTTGACCTTGGGCCCCTCCTTCAAGGTCAAACAGTGGTTCACTGGCTTTGGTGAGTTGTCTTTTCGGTGGATACAAATTTGCATCGGTGTCCGATGCGTAGGTCTAGTTTATTCTTTAATTTCAGCCATTTAAAATTGAAAATTTTAATTACTTAAATGTAGCTTTTATAAGCTACAAGCTTACCATGTGGGACTTAATGCTGTTCTCGGGTTGCCACACCCGGGGCCAACGTCTTAGAAAAAAAGATCGTTCTTGTTAGCCACCGGATATACTGGTAGTTGTCGTCACGTGATAACTTCTGACCAATCGCCCTACTTTCTCGTTGAAATTTTTTAAACCTACCCCTCAGCTGTAAACAGCGGGGAGGCAGGGTGGGACTCTCCTAAGTCCCACATGGTAAGCTTGTAGCTTATAAAAGCTACATTTAAGTAATTAAAATTTTCAATTTTATTACGCTACAATAGCTTACCATGTGGGACTTAATGCTGAATTCAACCGCCCGGTGGCGGGATTACAGCTGAGACTGGAAGATATGTGATTTTTTTCTAAGATTTGAATTAATATGTATAGAATAGTGCCAGAAATACCAGTCTGAGTCCCATTTACAGTGCCCCGATCCCAAAGACTGGGCCTGTAACGAGCCAAAAACCTAAGTAAATGAGAGACAGTGCTAAAAACTGTCTAGATGTTTGATTGTAGGACGGAAGCGCAGCAGTGCTCACTTCGAGGTTTAAGGGTCCCTAAGGGCCCTTCATGTGTGACTGACCAACCCAGTGGTTGGGTATCTCATAAATTTTTAACCCTGAATATGAGATTAATGACAAAGGAAATACCTAGATCCTGGGAAAGACTCCTTAAGACTTGGTTGTAGCGGATGTGCCCCCCCCCCCCCCCCTTTTTTCTTTCCGAGGACAACTGGTCTGAGGGGAAGGATCTAGGACTTGTTGCGCCGCCACCACGGGTCCCAGATACATATTGTTGTCGGTGTCCGACCAAGTAAGGTCTTTTAGGTAAAAATTTGTAAATGTGTTGTGAGCTTTCCAGTGACAGGCTTGCATGATTTGGTCCACCGATACCCCACCGTAAAAGGCCTTAGAGGCCGCGAAGGCCCGGATGTCATGCGCTTTGACTTGGACCAAGTCCAAGGCTTGTTGATCTGCTTGTTTGTAACAAAGTAGGATGGTTTGTCTCAACCATGAAGAGAGAGTAGCGGGTCTGATGTCTGAGGTATGTCCTTTCTTAAAGGAGATGAAAAGGAGAGAACTTGACCCTCTCAGGTCTTTTGTTCGGTCCAAATAAAACCTCAGGGCCCGCATGGGACACAGGGTCCTGTCTTCTTTAAACTGTCTATCTACAATGGTAGTCAAAGCAGGGATAGTCACTGGTGACACACTTTGAGAACCTTCTCTTGCTAGTTGGTTTTTGGCTATGAAATCAGAAGAAGGGAACAAGGCAACCTTTTCCCATTGGCCTAGATTAGATACTTTGTTTGCGACCCAGGCATGGATTTCGCTGCGGCGCTTGCCGGAGGCCAAGGCTAGCAAGAAAGCAGTTTTGAGAGTAAGATGTTTGAGGTCTGTGTCTTTCATGGGCTCAAATGGTGCTTTGGTGAGCTCGTTAAGGACAACAGAAAGGTTCCACTTGTGCAAATTTCTGGAACTTTTAGGACGATCCCTGTGAAAACTGGAGAGTAACCTATGAAGGTCTGCATTGTGTGCAATATGTTGGGCCGTTGGGCCCACAGTGTCAACGATTGCAGTCCTGTAGCCATCAATGGTCGAGGGGCGCCTGTTTAGGTCTTGGTACAGGTACATGAAAAAATCTGAGATTTGTTTCACAGATGGAGTGGAGAAATCCACCGAATTTTCTCTGCACCATTTTTCAAATAGGGCCCACTTTGACTTGTAGATGGTCCTTGTTGATGACCGCTGAGGTGCAGCAATTCTCTCTGCCACCTCCACAGAGAAGCCTTGTTCTTGGAGTTGTCCGCTCCTAGACACCAGGCGTGGAGGTTCAGGTGGTGGGGGTTGTTGTGGAACACAAACTTGTGGGACTGTTTGAGTAGGGTCGTTGACACTGGGAGTTGTAGTGGGATCTCTGTTGAGAGCTGCACTAGGTCCCAAAACCAGGGCATCCCTGGCCAGCCTGGGGCTATTACGATGATCAGGCAATGACATTGCCTGATCTTTTGGATCACCTTGTGAAGGAGGGCCGTAGGAGGGTACGCATAGGCCGTGAGGTTGGTCCAGTTTATGTTTAGAGCATCTATGTCCCAGGCCCTTGGGTCTGGGATAGGAGACACGTACAGTGGGAGTTTGTGGTTCAGGTGAGTGGCAAATAAGTCTACATGAGGTGTGAACCACTTCTGGCAGATCTGTTTGAACACCTGTGGGTGCAGAGACCATTCGGTTGACTGCACTTGGTTGGACCTGGACAGTAGGTCGGCCATCACATTCAGGCACCCTGGAATGTGCCTGGCTTTCAATGTTATGTGGTAGTGATGGCACCAGGTCATGATCTTCCACAGGAGAGCGCACATCTCTGCTGAGTGTGTTCCTCCTTGTTTGTTGATGTAGGCTACCACTGTTGAGTTGTCTGTCGCAACTAACACTGTTTGATTTTGGCACTGGTCCTTGAAGTCTCGAAGGGCCAGGGAGACCGCCTTCAATTCTAGGACATTTATGTGTAGCCTTTTTTCCCGATCTGACCACAGACCCATTGTAGAATTTTGGTCTAAGTGAGCGCCCCAACCTTCGTTTGAGGCGTCGGGTAAAGAGTTGGATACTGTGGTCTTTGGGATAAAGGTCTGCACCTTTCATCACGTTGCAGGGATTTTGCCACCAATCTAGGTGGGCTGCAATGGCTTCTGTCCAGGGAAGGAGGTTGTCCAGCGACTGAGGATATCTCCAGTGCTCCTTGAGATGAAACTGAAAGGGCCTCATGTGAAGGCGTCCCTCCGGGACCATTTTCTCCGTTGAGGCTAGCAACCCAATTAGAGACATCAAACATCTTGCAGTCAAAACACGTTTTGACTTGAGTTATAGGATCAAATCCTGAAGTTTGAGCCATCTCTCTTGAGTGGGTTTTACAAGGGCTGAATCTAGGTGGTATTCGTAGCCCACGAACGAAAACACCTGAGTAGGTTTCAGTTCTGATTTTTCCTGATTTATTATCCACCCCAAGGACTGGGTTAGGTCTACCACTGCCTGTGTGTTCACTTGGGCTTCCTCCTGAGACTGGGACCTGATCAGCCAGTCGTCCAGGTATTGGTGAATTCTGAGTCCTCTTGAGAGGGCCATTAGTTTCACTTCCTTTACGATCATTGTAAAGACCTGGGGGGCTGTGGCCAGCCCGAACGGGAGGGAGGTGAACTGGAACACCTGAGCCTTGTAGCAAAACCTTAGGTATTTCCTTGAGTTTGTGTGGATGGGGATGTGCAGGTAAGCGTCCGACAGATCTATCGACGATACCCACTCCCCTGGAATCAGGGAGGTCCTGATGGACTCTGGAGTTTCCATTTTGAACTTTTCTACGCATAGAAAAGTGTTGAGCCTGTTAAGTCTATGACTGGCCTCCACTTTTGGTGAGGCTTGGGTACTAGGAACAGGCGACTGTAAAACCCGAGAGATTTTACATTTTCCACCCTTTCGATGGCGTTCTTTGACAGGAGAGACTGGATACAAGTGGCCAAGGCTTGGTCTTTTTGTTGGGCCTTGTACTCTGACAGAATCAGAGGAAATCTGACCAAGTTTGGCTTTGAACGGAATGGCAGAACGTAGCCATTGGTGATAATGTTTAACACGTTTTGAGAACATTTGTTTGTTAGCCAGTCTCTCCTGAAAGAACGGAGGCGACCTCCTACTGGTGTGGAATGAGTGAGGCTTTGGAGGAGTCATTGGGAAGGGGGGTTTCCACGCCCCCTTCCCCTATTGTGGGGTCGAAAACGATCCCTGGAGCCTCTGAAGTTGGGTTTTCCTCTTCCCGAGGGAAAGGATTGGTTACTGCTTTGAGAGGTATTGCCCCCATAGGGGCGTTTCCTGTAGGAGCCTCTTTTCTTGTGGGGACCACGAAAGGGCTTATTCTGGTAGGGTGCGAAACCCTGAGAATCTTTTGAGGTGCCTTTTTTGAGAAGGAAGTCCTCACCTTCCTTCACGAGTTGAGACTCGAACAAGGAAGAGTCCCAAAAGGACGAGTTCCTAAGTTCTTGACGTCTCGTTTCTCCTAACTGTGGATGTAATAAAGTCATCTCGGCTTCGCGCCTAAGCAAGCCGGTATTAGCCATAGAGTATAGCTCCCTCTGGAGAATATGGGCTAGAGACTTGCTGAGACTTGTGAGGGCCCTGTCTTGAACAAGAACTGTCTTGTTCCAAAAATCCATGTACTCAGCTACTTCCTCATATCCGCGCTTTGCTGCTTTCTCAGGATTGGCACCTTTCTGAATCTGAGATTTAATCTTCTTGACCGTTGATTTAATGCTATGATGGCATTTTTCCAAGGAAGCATTGCAAGAAGAGGAGGTTTTGGCAAATGCAGCGGTGAAATTGAGGGTTGAGATATTTTGTCTAGCCTGGTGTTCCAGCTCCTTGAGGACTGGCAGGGGAACTTTGGCTACTGGGGCCCCAGGAGGTCTAGGAGTAATACAGATCTTAGCAAAGTCTGTATTCAACTCCTGAATTTTATCCTGAAATGTGGGCTGTCCCACCTTGTACCACTTAGAAGTGGAAGGAGGAGGCTTGACATATTTTCCCTCAGATAAATTGGCAGCCTTAAAGTCATGTTGAAATTTGTCAAAGGCTTCCTTGATAACTGAGCTAAGGGGTAGAATAGAGGAAGGACCTCTAGGTCTGAGCTCTTGACGGCCTTTTTCATCATCTAGACCCAATACTGAGGTAGAAGACCTAGGCATAGATTCCCTGGGGTCAGGGAGGGAGAGAATACGCCTGAAGGTGTCTACTTCTTCAGAGTATTGTGAGGGAATGTCAGACAGAGCTACTTCCTTATAATAAGGTGGGTCTGGATCATGTTGTGGGAGGTCTTGATCAGAAGCTGCTCCTGAGGGCTGAGCCCTAGAGGGCTTAGAAGACCTGTGTCTAGCTACAGGGGACTGATCTTCCTCTGAAGAAAAGGACACATATCTAGACCTTGATTTATGCTTGCTCTTGTCAGAGTGTTTCTTAGGTCTAGAAGAAGGGATCCGAGGTTGGTCGGAATCCTCATGTAGTTGGTCCGAGGCAGAGCTCGGATCAACTGGCTGCTTGTGGCTTTGCTTTTTGTGAGAGTACGAGACCTCTTCGGAATGAGGGGGCAACGTACTGCTCCGAGGTGTCTTTGTTGAGCACTAGGTGAGGAGGGAGTGCTGGACCGTAGTCCACATCCATTGCCTCGCTCTGAATGTTAGTGCTGGATCTCGGAGGGGGTAAATCCAGAGGGGCAGCATTGTTACTGGACGAGCCAGGTTTGGAAGCAGGAAGCGAGGATTCTACCTCGACTTTCTTTTGTGTAGCCAACTCCTCTCGGAGCGACTGAAACGCTTCCAACATGGATGCCTGGAAGGTACCCATTTGCTGCTGTAAATGTATATTTAAGGAATCACCCAGGGATTTCTCAAGGTTTTTCTGGATTTTATTTTGCAAAGCTGTACCTGGGGTGCGTGAAATCAGCAGCACTCTCGAGGTCTGCATTAGAACCAGTGGAGTCCCCGTCGCCTTCATCATCTTTGGAACTAGTTTCCGCTTTTTGCTTTTTAAGATACCGCTTCCTGTTCTGGATTTTTTTCAACTGTTCATCTGAAAAAGACGTACAGATTTGACAGGGAGTTTCGAAGGTGACACAGGGGTGAGGTAAAGAGATTATCAGCAGCACTCTCGATGTCTGCATTAGAACCAGTGAAGGAGTCCCGTCGCCCTCACCCAAAAGATCTAGTTCATCATCTTTGGAACTAGTTTCTGCTTTTTGCTTATTAAGATACCGCTTCCTGTTCTGGATTTTTTTCAACTGTTCATCTGAAAAAGACGTACAGATTTGACAGGGAGTTTCGAAGGCGACACAGGGGTCATCTCCTTGCCAGCCTCCCTACAGGTAGGGCAGTAGTTGTGTAAGTCAAAGCTGAAGCAAAAGTGGCGGCATTTGAGGGCTCTCGGTTTGTCTTTATTTGCTTGATGAAGACATTTTATACGCAATAAAAAGACGTTATGAAATTGGGTAAACCGAGGAAAGCTCAAAACACGCGAAAGCAAGAAAAATACTTATCCTGTGAAAATTAAAATTTTACAGAATGATCTATGATATATATTACAAGAAATATGCAAATATTAGCCTCCAACAACAAGTAAAGTCTGAGAAATAAATGAAAATGTCTGTATATTTACAAACTGCTACCAGTCAATCGTGGCCAACGAGAAAGTAGGGCAATTGGTCAGAAGTTATCACGTGACGACAACTACCAGTATATCCGGTGCCTAACAAGAACGATCTTTTTTTCTAAGACGTTGGCCCCGGGTGTGGCAACCCGAGAACAGCATTAAGTCCCACATGGTAAGCTATTGTAGCGTAATAAAACTTTAAGTTAAGCAGAAGTTAAGCCCGTTCTCAGATAGACTTAACTACAAGTCTAAGACTTAGCCAAAACTTGGAATTGTCTGGCTCCTGGTCTTTTGATATTCAACTTGTTTCAGTGACATTTTAGAAGACATGGCACCAGGTTATCTCTGTGGTATTATTAAAAGTTTTTACACATAAACTGCCTTCAATATTTTCAGTGATGTTTTAGAAGACAATGGCAGTAGACTGAGTGGGGACCGTCTCAGTGTTATAGTACGCATAGACCAAAGTGATTCTTCAGGTGATTCGGACTTAGAAAACCAGTCTGATTCTGCAGATAATGACCAAAGAACTGACCACAACTTTGAGACTTTGGACGAAGACTGGGATGCAGAGTTGGAGACTAATGACAAGAAAGCTATGGATTACCAGAAATTTTATTCCCAGAATGCACTGCAGGAACAGGAAGTAGAATCATGGGAAGACAACATAGAAGATGGACCTGCTCACTCAGCGACGTCATTAGAGGTCGACAGGTACACAGCGGTGGAATATGATCAGTTTATGGATGCTTTTGATGAAACAGAAGATTTAAGTATTAAAAATGTAGTTTGTGATAATTGTGAAATGCCTAATGATCCAAACACTACTAGTCAGACAGTGTCTGGAGAGGAAAATCAAAACAAAACTGACTTGTCATTAAATAATCCAAGTCCTCCCAATAATACACATGGAGGTTTCATGAATCAATTGCTCAAAAGATATCAGCCAAAGTTTATGTACACTGGAGAGAAACTGTATTCAAATTCCACCGATATTAAAATGAATAACTGTAGTCTTCCTCCTTGTAGTTCAAGTGAGGATTCTCTGTCTCAAAGTCATTCAGATCAAAGATCAACTCGGGGTTCAGATTTGATCTCCGCCTCACAAGCAAGTACTAGTGATACGAAACCATGTATACCCCAGGATTATACTGCAAAAAATAGCCATACTTGTGAGCCTTACTTAAATTTGTATACCCTCATGAAATGTCAGGGATGTGGTTGTGAAATGAGACAGTTATACCACAGCCAGAATTATTGTGGTATGAGTCGTAAGTGTACTGCAGCAAAGTGGACAGAAAGCCACTCTGGGGACACGAGAACTGGCTTGACTGGATCATATGGGGTAGTTGTAGATGGACAGTTTTCTGATATAGAAGAAGAGTTGTGATCTGTTAATAAGTTCATAGTGTGTTTTATGCAATGCTTTTGTAATAACAGCACTGTAGACTCTCCACAAGTAGGAACTGATCATTATTGGGGAGTTAGAAATTGTCAAATTTATCAAAGTAGGTAAAATTCATCAGTCAGAAAATATACTTATACTTCAAGTAAAAAAAAATTGGTTTCCTCAGTGGCAAAAATTAACATTATTAGGGAGTTAGAAATTGACAAATTTATCAAAGTAGGTAAAATTCATCAGTCAGAAAATATACTTCTACTTCAAGTAAAAAAAAATTGGTTTCCTCAGTGGCAAAAATTAACATAACCAGCACTTAGATGACAAAATTCCACATACTTTGATGGCAAGTTTCTTATTTCTTATTGCACAGAACTATTATTTCATGAATAACCTTTTTTATCTCTCCAAAGTATTTTCGTTATTGGGCTGTTTTGCAGTGACATAACTGCCCTTGAAAGGCTTTATCGTAACAAAATATGTCTCCACCAGCATATTGGGATAGTTTCATATTTAGTCTTTTTGGATTAGATTAATATGATCTTTATGCGTTTTTATTTTTTTATGTGGTAAACACTTTTAAAAGAAAGAATTCATTTTGTTTTACATTTCAAGCAAACAATTGAATCTACAATTCCATTGTTAATTGTATCCCCGGACGAAAGTCGGGGATACTTAGGATTCAGTACGGTCACACCGCCGCCGCTGCAGAGATTTCCTTTTGGACGCGATAACTTAAAAAATATTTTAGTTAGAACTTTCAAATTTGGTATGTGGGTATATATGGGCAATGCCACGAACGCTATTGTTTTGTGACCTTGACCTTCAATCTCAAGGTCACTGGTGGCCACTTAAAGGTCAGATTTTGGCCATTTTTGCACATTTTGGCCCAGTTCTCCAAGACAGAAAGTTAGATCATCCTATGGCTGGTATATATAATACATATATATGTCCTCTATAAGCATGCAGAAATTTGACCTTGAAGCTCTTCATTGAAGGTCATCCACTGACCGCCAAAGTACTTGACCGAGGGGCATTTTTGGCCTTTTTTGAGATATTTTCACACTTAACGCTGACTATATTGCATGGAAACTATTGAAAATGGCTTTGGAGGTTGAGTACATGATGGACTTCTGCCATCCAGGTTTACTGGTTACAGATCTTCATTTAAGGTCATCCACTGACCGCCAAAGTACCTGACCAAGGGTCATTTTTGGCATATTTGGAGATATTTTCACACTTAATGCTGACTACATTGCATGGAAACTATTGAAAATGGCTTTTCAGGTTGAGTACATGACGGAGTACCAGCATCCAGGCTGACCGGTTACGGATCTTCGTTGAAGGTCATCCACTGACCGCCAAAGTACCTGACCGAGGGTCATTTTGGGCCCTCTATTTGTTTGTTTGTAAACAAGATAACTCAAAAACTGACAGACGGATTTTGATAAAATTTTCAGGATATGTCCAAATTGGTAAAAGGAAGATGTGATTAAATTTTGGGAGTGATCCGGATCACTGTCTGGATCTTCTGGATCCATGAAATTTAATTTTTAAACACAGATAGCTCAAAATGTTATGGGTGCATTTTGATGAAATTTTCAGGAGATGTCCTTATTGGGACGAGGAACAAGTGATTAGATTTTGGGAGTGATCCGGATCACTGTCTGGATCATCTGGATCCAGACTGCCAAATGTGTTTGTGTACAATATAGCTCAAAAACTTATGAACGGATTTTGATGAAATTTTCAGGATATGTCTGAAAAGGTAAAAAGATGAAATGGTTGAATTTTAGAAGTGATCCGGATCACTATATGGATCTTGTGGATCCATGAAATGTAATTTTTAAAGACAGATACCTCAAAAAGTTATGGATGGATTGTGATGACATTTTCAGCAAATGGCCTAAATGGTGCGAGGAACAAGTGATTAGATTTGGGGAGTGATCTGGATCACTGTCTGGATCATCTGGATCCAGGTTGCAGATGTGTTTGTGTACATTGTAGCTAAAAAACCTATGGACGGATTTTGATGAAATTTTCAGGATATGTCTGAAAAGGTAAAAGGATGAAATGGCTGAATTTTGGAAGTGATCCGGATCACTATATGGATCTTCTGGATCCATGAAATGTAATAAGACAGATACCTCAAAAAGTTATGGATGGATTGTGATGACATTTTCAGCAAATGACCTAAATGGTGCGAGGAACAAGTGATTAGATTTGGGGAGTGATCTGGATCACTGTCTGGATCATCTGGATCCAGGTTGCCAGATGTGTTTGTGTACATTGTAGCAAAAAAACTTATGGACGGATTTTGATGAAATTTTCAGGATATGTCTGAAAAGGTAAAAGGATGAAATGGCTGAATTTTGGAAGTGATCCGGATCACTATATGGATCTTCTGGATCCATGAAATGTAATAAGACAGATACCTCAAAGAGTTATGGATGGATTGCGATGACATTTTCAGCAAATGACCTAAATGGTGCGAGGAACAAGTGATTAGATTTGGGGAGTGATCTGGATCACTGTCTGGATCATCTGGATCCAGGTTGCCAGATGTGTTTGTGTACATTGTAGCAAAAAAACTTATGGACGGATTTTGATGAAATTTTCAGGATATGTCTGAAAAGGTAAAAGGATGAAATGGCTGAATTTTGGAAATGATCCGGATCACTATATGGATCTTCTGGATCCATGAAATGTAATAAGACAGATACCTCAAAAAGTTATGGATGGATTGTGATGACATTTTCAGCAAATGACCTAAATGGTGCGAGGAACAAGTGATTAGATTTGGGGAGTGATCTGGATCACTGTCTGGATCATCTGGATCCAGGTTGCCAGATGTGTTTGTGTACATTGTAGCAAAAAAAACTTATGGACGGATTTTGATGAAATTTTCAGGATATGTCTGAAAAGGTAAAAGGATGAAATGGCTGAATTTTGGAAATGATCCGGATCACTATATGGATCTTCTGGATCCATGAAATGTAATAAGACAGATACCTCAAAAAGTTATGGATGGATTGTGATGACATTTTCAGCAAATGACCTAAATGGTGCGAGGAACAAGTGATTAGATTTGGGGAGTGATCTGGATCACTGTCTGGATCATCTGGATCCAGGTTGCCAGATGTGTTTGTGTACATTGTAGCAAAAAAACTTATGGACGGATTTTGATGAAATTTTCAGGATATGTCTGAAAAGGTAAAAGGATGAAATGGCTAAATTTTGGAAGTGATCCGGATCACTATATGGATCTTCTGGATCCATGAAATGTAATAAGACAGATACCTCAAAAAGTTATGGATGGATTGTGATGACATTTTCAGCAAATGACCTAAATGGTGCGAGGAACAAGTGATTAGATTTGGGGAGTGATCTGGATCACTGTCTGGATCATCTGGATCCAGGTTGCCAGATGTGTTTGTGTACATTGTAGCAAAAAAACTTATGGATGGATTTTGATGAAATTTTCAGGATATGTCTGAAAAGGTAAAAGGATGAAATAACTGAATTTTGGAAGTGATCCGGATCACTGTATGGATCTTCTGGATCCGTGAAATGTAATAAGACATACCTCAAAAAGTTATGGATGGATTGTGATGACATTTTCAGCAAATGACCTAAATGGTACAAGGAACAAGTGATTATACTGTTGGAATGATCTGGATCACCATCTGGATCATCTGGATCGAGCCTGCAACATGATTTTACGATGAATTTTGATGATATTTTTAGGCTATGTTACAAATAGTAAAAGGAAGAAGTGGTAAAAGGATGAAATGATTGAATTTTGGAAGTGATCCGGATCACTATATGGATCTTCTGGATCCATGAAATGTAATTTTTAAGACAGATACCTCAAAAAGTTATGGATGGATTGTTTCAGCAAATGGCCTAAATGGTACAAGGAACAAGTGATTACATTTTTGGAGTGATCTGGATCATCTGGATCCAGGCTTGCACATAATCTTGGAATGGATTTTACTATTTTCAGGATATGTTACAAATGGTAAAAGGAAGAAGTGGTAAAAGGAAGAAATGGTTCAATTTTGCGAGTGATCTGGACCACTATCTGGATCTTCTGGATCCGTGAATGTAATTTTTAAAGACAAATAGCTCAGAAAGTCATGAATGGATTTTTATGAAATTTTCAGGAAATGTCTTAAATGGGACAAAGAACAAGTGATTAGATTTTGGGAGTAATCTGGATCACTGTCTGGATCATGTGGATCCAGGCTGCCAGATGTGTCTGTGTACAAGATAACTCAAAAACTTATGGATGGATTTCGATGAAATTTTTAGAATATGTCTGAAAAGGTAAAAGGATGAAATGATTGAGTTTTGGAAGCGATCCGGATCACTATATGGATCTTCTGGATCCATGAAATGTAATTTTTAAAGACAGATATAAGTGAAACAACTAGTGATTAGCTTTTGGAAGTAATCTGGTACTATGGAGAATCCTGACCTGGTGCTCCAGGAAACAGGCTCAAGCCCGACACATTCACACCTTAACTATGTCCCGTCCGGGGATACACTGCGTCGAGACGCAATCTCTAGTTTCTTTGTAATTTTGTAGTATACGTACATTAATGTCATAATTATTTCACACATATGGTCAAAAAAGGTATACCGTATTTTTTCAAAATATGGCCCGGGCGTTAATTATTTTCAAATGGCATGAGACCAGGCGTTAAATTGAACCAGGCGTTCTTTTGAAATACAAAAAACAGTGTTATAAATTGTAAACATGTGCTTGGTACCAGGCGTTAATTTGAACCAGGCGTTTATTTGAACCTGGGCGTTATTTTGGAAATTTTTAATTTTAACTGTACATGTAGCCGTTACATTTTACATTATAACTTGGAAATTTCCCTTTGAGCAGCAAAGGTTATATTAGGAGAGGTCATTTTTGTCCACTTTTTATTTGCGGTTCATGTTCATGTAAATCGATACCAAGGCTTTTTTCAGTCCATCAAGAATTAAAATTCTCACTCAATCCTTAATGATATTTATTTTACATTTCAACGTGCATCTGGTTGCGGTCTAATTTTTCATATGAAGGTATAGAGTTAGCCTTGTTATGTCAAATCTCACAGAAGTAACAAAATGCCCGTACCCCACTCCCTGTGGAAATTTTCTCAACACCATGAGATATAGAAGCAGTGAAACAGTACAAAGATTGGAATACTTTCAGAGAAGTGTCTGTTATATAAAGGTCCAAGTAATATGAAAGTATTGTCTAAGAGAAAGAAAATGTATGTAAAGTATTAACACAATTCAATAGAAAGATCACGGCATTAATCAGTAAACTAAAAATTATGATGCTATAAAATTTATTAACTGGAGAATAGATGTAAATGGAGATAGCACAATTATCTAAAAGTACAAATAATAATCAGTTTCAGCAATCCATATGTCTTTGTCATAAGAGAAACATGTCTCAAATATGGCAGGTGAACATACTTTGGCAGAGCTAAAGCTTAAAGGTCACACCATGATGCACACCTACACCCCCTAACCAGTGTCCCTGCCAAGTGCCAACCTTCTACAACTTACAGAAATCAAGAGCCCGGACAAGATTTTAAAACTCATGGTCAACACAACAAGGTCAAATCAAGATCACACCATGATGTTGCACACCTACAACCCCCAACCAATGTCCCTTCCAAGTATCAACTTGCTACACCTTATGGTTTTCGAGATCTAGCCCGGACAAGATTTCAAGGTCAAAGGTCAAATCAAGGTCACACCATGACTTTGCACACCTACAACCACCAATCAATGTCCCTACCAAGTATCAACTTCCTACACCTTTCTGAGATATAGTCCGGACAAAATTTTTCCCATCCGGACACCATGGGTAAAAACAATACCCCGACAGCCCTTAAGGGCTGTGGGATAAAAAACAGAACTACTTAACCAGGAAGTGCAGCTAATGGTAACTTTTAAAGGAAAAATCAAGACACACTGTAGTAATCTGGGGAGTCATTGAGAATTTGAAATTTAACCCGATCACCCATTATCAAGGTCTTCTTTATCAACGTGCAGTAAATAGTGTGTATAAATTCTATATTATTCTAGCAGTTTCACATTATTGAGTCAAAGTTGGACTTTTATGCCCATTATAACACCTGAGATTACATCAGAACTGAACCTGATCATTCTTTTCCTTTTCATGAGCTGGATTCTAGGTCACAACCACAAAAGTGAAAAGCACAATCTGACAACCATTAACCATTTCTTTGAGACTAACCACTTGGTTAAGGTCATATGGAAGGGTGGCTTAAATGTGTGTAATCTCAACTGTGGGCACTGCATAAGATAGATTTTTAAAGTCAGGTTTTTAAAAAAAAAAAATTAAAGAGCATGTACCGTCTATAAAAGAAAGATTACACAACTGAACTGCAAAAAAAACTTTTTTGAACATTGGCTCAGAAGATTAGAAGTAATACATACTTTTAATAAAATAAAAACTAGAAATAGGCCGCCCTGTTGATAGTAGATGCGAATAGAAACAGGATAGCATAGAAGAACACACATTATCATGTGTAATGTCCACCCATGAACCTTTTGCCCAAATTGTACAGTAGTCTTACAAGACCCTGTTTCATTTGTAAAATATATCAATGATGCTTAAATATTTGATAGTGTAGATGTAATTTATTTCAGCTTCATGCCTTTTTGCATTGGTTGGGTTGAAAATTTTGACGAAATCACTCTATCTTGCACGGTTAAGAAGATAGAAGCCAATTCCTGTTTTTCTATTTTTGGCAAAAATTTGAAAATTCAAAATGGCCGCCATTATTGGGAAAAGGAAATTTTTTTGAAAATTGCCAAGAGTACATTTCTTAGATACCCTATGGGTCGAAAATTTCAACAAAATAACTCTATTTTGCACGGTTAAGGCCAGTTTGTGTTTTTCCATTTTGGGCAAAAATTCGAAAATTCAAAATGGCTGCCATTTTTGGGGAGGGGAAAATTTTTTGAAAATTGCAAAGATTACATTCCTTAGATACCCTGTGGGTTGAAAATTTCGACGAAATCGCTCTATCTCGCATGGTTAAGGAGATAGAAGCAAATTTGTGTTTTGCCATTTTTGGCAAAAATTTGAAAATTCAAAATGGCCGCCATTTTAGGGGAGGGGAAAATTTTTTAGAAATTACCAAGAGTACAATGCTCAGATACCCTGTGGGTCGAAAATTTTGACGAAATCACTCTATCTGGCACGGTTAAGGAGATAGAAGCAAATTTGTGTTTTGCCATTTTTGGCAAAAATTCGAAAATTCAAAATGGCCGCCATTTTTGGGGAGGGGAAAATTTTTGGAAAATTGCAAAGATTGCATTCCTTAGATACCCTGTGGGTCGAAAATTTCGACGAAATCGCTCTATCTCGCACGGTTAAGGAGATAGAAGCAAATTTGTGTTTTGCCATTTTTGGCAAAAATTCGAAAATTCAAAATGGCCGCCATTTTTGGGGAGGGGAAAATTTTTGGAAAATTGCAAATATTACATTCCTTAGATACCCTGTGGGTCGAAAATTTCGATGAAATCGCTCTATCTCGCACGGTTAAGGAGATAGAAGCAAATTTGTGTTTTGCAATTTTTGGCAAAAATTCGAAAATTCAAAATGGCCGCCATTTTTGGGGAGGGGAAAATTTTTTGAAAATTGCAAAGATTGCATTCCTGAGATACCCTGTGGGTCGAAAATTTCGACGAAATCGCTCTATCTCGCACGGTTAAGGAGATAGAAGCAAATTTGTGTTTTGCCATTTTTGGCAAAAATTCGAAAATTCAAAATGGCCGCCATTTTTGGGGAGGGGAAATTTTTTTGAAAATTGCAAATATTACATTCCTTAGATACCCTGTGGGTCGAAAATTTCGACGAAATCGCTCTATCTCGCACGGTTAAGGAGATAGAAGCAAATTTGTGTTTTGCCATTTTTGGCAAAAATTCGAAAATTCAAAATGGCCGCCATTTTTGGGGAGGGGAAATTTTTTTGAAAATTGCAAATATTACATTCCTTAGATACCCTGTGGGTCGAAAATTTCGACGAAATCGCTCTATCTCGCACGGTTAAGGAGATAGAAGCAAATTTGTGTTTTGCCATTTTTGGCAAAAATTCGAAAATTCAAAATGGCCGCCATTTTTGGGGAGGGGAAAATTTTTGGAAATTTGCAAAGATTGCATTCCTTAGATACCCTGTGGGTCGAAAATTTCGACGAAATCGCTCTATCTCGCACGGTTAAGGAGATAGAAGCAAATTTGTGTTTTGCCATTTTTGGCAAAAATTCGAAAATTCAAAATGGCCGCCATTTTTGGGGAGGGGAAAATTTTTTGAAAATTGCAAATATTACATTCCTTAGATACCCTGTGGGTCGAAAATTTCGACGAAATCGCTCTATCTCGCACGGTTAAGGAGATAGAAGCAAATTTGTGTTTTGCCATTTTTGGCAAAAATTCAAAAATTCAAAATGGCTGCCATTTTTGGGGAGGGGAAAATATTTTGAAAATTGCAAAGATTGCATTGGTTAGATACCCTGTGTGTCGAAAATTTTGCCGAAATCGCTCTATCTCGCACGGTTAAGGAGATAGAAGCAAATTTGTGTTTTGCCATTTTTGGCAAAAATTCGAAAATTCAAAATGGCCGCCATTTTTGGGGAGGGGAAATTTTTTTGAAAATTGCAAATATTACATTCCTTAGATACCCTGTGGGTCGAAAATTTCGATGAAATCGCTCTATCTCGCACGGTTAAGGAGATAGAAGCAAATTTGTGTTTTGCCATTTTTGGCAAAAATTCGAAAATTCAAAATGGCCGCCATTTTTGGGGAGGGGAAAATTTTTGGAAAATTGCAAAGATTGCATTCCTTAGATACCCTGTGGGTCGAAAATTTCGACGAAATCGCTCTATCTCGCACGGTTAAGGAGATAGAAGCAAATTTGTGTTTTCCCATTTTTGGCAAAAATTCGAAAATTCAAAATGGCCGCCATTTTTGGGGAGGGGAAAATATTTTGAAAATTGCAAAGATTGCATTGCTTAGATACCCTGTGTGTCGAAAATTTTGCCGAAATCGCTCTATCTCGCACGGTTAAGGAGATAGAAGCAAATTAGTGTTTTGCCATTTTTGGCAAAAATTCGAAAATTCAAAATGGCCGCCATTTTTGGGGAGGGGAAAATTTTTGGAAAATTGCAAAGATTGCATTCCTTAGATCCCCTGTGGGTCGAAAATTTTGCCGAAATCGCTCTATCTCGCACGGTTAAGGAGATAGAAGCAAATTTGTGTTTTGCCATTTTTGGCAAAAATTCGAAAATTCAAAATGGCCGCCATTTTTGGGGAGGGGAAATTTTTTTGAAAATTGCAAATATTACATTCCTTAGATACCCTGTGGGTCGAAAATTTCGACGAAATCGCTCTATCTCGCACGGTTAAGGAGATAGAAGCAAATTTGTGTTTTGCCATTTTTGGCAAAAATTCGAAAATTCAAAATGGCCGCCATTTTTGGGGAGGGGAAAATTTTTGGAAAATTGCAAATATTACATTCCTTAGATACCCTGTGGGTCGAAAATTTCGACGAAATCGCTCTATCTCGCACGGTTAAGGAGATAGAAGCAAATTTGTGTTTTGCCATTTTTGGCAAAAATTCGAAAATTCAAAATGGCCGCCATTTTTGGGGAGGGGAAAATTTTTTGAAAATTGCAAAGAGTACACTCCTCAGATACCCTGCGGGTCGAAAATTTTGCCGAAATCGCTCTATCTCGCACGGTTAAGGAGATAGAAGCAAATTACTCAAAAGTAGTACTGAAAATACACAATGAAGTACCTAAATGGCTATTACTCATGTACTGACAAAGCTATCAGTCCCAAATGCAATACCAAGCGAGCTATGGACATAACAATCTTGTATTCAAAATTGTAGTAAAATATCTTTAATTATTTTGGCTTAAATGCACGGAAACCAATGGGTACTGAAAATAGCTGTACTTAAGTATTACTCAGTAAGCAAAAGAGGTACAACAGCCAAAAGCAATCCCAAGCAAGCTACTGACCCAATAAGCCTGCATACCAAATTTGGTGACAATAGCTCTAATACTTTTCCTTTAAATGAGCGGAAACCATGCGTGACGCCGGACGCCGGACGCCGGACATCGGACATCGGACGGCGAAAAAAGCAAAAATAATATATCCACCCCCCAGGGGGGTGGACATAATTATGTAAAGAAAAGAAAAACTGTCTGCATAGAAGTTGAAAAGTGCTTTTGGCTCTTACCACTAATTTCTTCCAAATTAGTTCTCAAATATCAAATTAACAACAACAAAAAATCTATCGTAAGGGAGTTCTTTGACACAAGTCACAAAAGCCAGACTTGTAAATTTTATACAGCCTACAGATGTTATGGCTATGAAAAAAATATTCTGCTAAACCTGTCTTAAGGTATATTAACTTCACTATCAATCAACAAACAAATCTGTAATGCCTCAAAAATGTCTTCTTATAGACATTGATCACGTCGGTGTATAACCTTTCATGATCATCAAATATTGTTGTAAAACTAGCATCGTTGAAACTTCATCCTCTCTAGTGTCAAAGAGTCTTTCCACTCAGTTTGTGAAGTTCTCCAGTGTTGAACAGTCTTTCAACTCAGTTCACAAACTATCTTAACATACTTATAAAAAATAATTGTCAATCAATTAACATATCTACAACGCAACAAATATCTTCTTCCTGTACAGAATGTAAGCCACCACAATCCAGATAGAGGTTCCCCAGAGGGCCAGGAAGAGATTCTGCCAGTGTAACGAGTGGTCAGACATGATCCAAGATACAGGGAAGTAAGAGCTGAACAGGGAGTGACACATGTAGATCACAATTGAGTTCATCCCTGAAAAGACAGTGAAATCTCATTGAGCAGATGTGTATTTACAAATTTCAAACGTTTTGAGTCTTAAGTCCTGTTCAACACTCAGAGTCGTATTAGAACAGGTCTCCAAAGTTCAAACTTTGGGTTTACATTCCGTTCAACAGCCAGGGTCATATTGGGACAGGCCCACAGCATTTATCACTTGTGGGAGTCGAACACACACAGAGGTAAGAGCCTGTGAGGAGATACAAAACTTGCTAAGCACTAGGCCACTGACTATGCTTCTCTATTTTGTAAGGGTGCAGGGTGGATTATTTGGCAACACACTCGCTTTCCACTTGTCAAGGCCTGTGTTTTCTGACCAGGGCCTGTATTCACAAAGATTCTTATTCTTAGAATTAGTCTTATTCTTAAAATTTTTCTTAGAATTGTCATTTTCTTAGAAAAATTCCAAGAATAAGAATTTTCCTATTCACAAAGATTCTTATTCTTAGAATCATACTTATTCTTATAATTTTTCTAAGAATGGCTTTTATTCTTAGAATTTTTCTAAGAATATGAAATTGCCATATGCACAAAACTCTTATTCTTGACACCAGAATTGCATCCAAATACAGAAAGTCACTTCTGGGCCTGTATTCACAAAGATTCTTTTAGAATTTTTCTTTGAATTACACTTTGTCTAACCAGTGCACAAATTTCTTTTACTTCTATTCTTAGAATTATTCTTAGCTAAGAATTGTTTCGTGAAAATGTTTTTATTCTAAGAATAATAAAATTCTTAGCAAAGAAATTTTCTTAGGCTTAAGTGTAATTCTAAAAAAAAATTCTAAGAATCTTTGTGAATACAGGTGCAGACCTAAAGTGTGAAAGTTAATTGTTACTTGCTGGTGGGACCAAGTGATATGCACTGCTTTCCTTCCTCCCTTCAATGATTGCATCATTTTAATGACCAAGATTATGTGTTTTAAGAGACGTTCAACCCCAAAGAAAGAATCAATTCACTATTTTATATGTAGCAGCTGTGTATGTTATAAATATACCCCATTCAAATGCAAGAGTCATTAAAACCTTGTAATGTAAAACAACTCTGTATTATTAAAAGTTATTCTTCCAAAACTGCACATCTCTCTGATAAGGTAAAATTCCACTTTTAGTGTTCTATATATTGACATTTACTGATACACAGATTTTGAATATTGCCTCAAACCAGAATGAGAATGAGAAAATCTCAGAGATAAAAAATATTGAATATTTTAAATAGCTTACCAGGATAATACAATGGTGAGCCAGTCCAGAGACTCCAGATGTCAATGACTGCATACATGGCAGTTAGCAGCACAAATGCCATCCCACTCAGTACAAAGATAAAGGACACGGACCACAGGTTCTTATTAATGGGAATCCACCCAGCATTCAGCTGTCCTTCACAAAGTAGTGTACCTAGGCCGCCCTAAAACAGACCAGTTTCCACATTTACTGGCATTTGTTTTCTTGGAATTTTGTAAGAAAACAACTGTAGAGAATCAGTGTTTAACCACTGTAACTTTATTTTTAATTTTAATGGTAACTATACTCAACCAAAAACAAAATGCAAGTTTTATTATGAATAATTAGAATATATATTGCATGTTTTGGGCTAAATATATTTGTATCCCCGGACGAAAGTCGGGGTTACCTAGGATTCCGTATGGTCACGCTGCCGCCTCAGAGATTTCCTTTTGGACGCAATAACTTAAATATTTTAGTTAGACCTTTGAAATTTGGTATGTGGGTATATATGGCCAATGCCACGAATGCTATTGTTTTGTGACCTTGACCTTCAATTTCAAGGTCACTGGTGGCCTAAAGGTCAGATTTTGCCAATTTTTTCACATTTTGGCCCAGTTCTCGTACACAGAAAGATCATCTTATGGTTGGTACACATAATACATATATATGTCCTCTGTAAGCATGCAGAAATTTGACCTTGAAGCTCTTCATTGAAGGTCATCCACAGACCGCCAAAGTACCTCACCGGGGCCATTTTTGGCCTTTTTGGAGATATTTTCACACTTAATGCTGACTATATTGCATGGAAACTATTGAAAATGGCTTTTGAGGTTGAATACATGATGGAGCATCCAGTTTGTTGACCTTGGCTATTGTTTTCAAGGTCACCTTAGGCCTGCTAAAATGACTCAAGATGGTACCTTTTACTGCATATATATGCCTATATAAGATTGTGAGGCATAAAGCTTGTGGGTGTTCCACAGCCTAGGTCCCTCCACAGATTTTCAAATTTCTGCAAATTTCCAGAGCTGTAGATCCATAGCTAACTGAGTAATAGCTACTTTGACAGTTCACCATTGAGTAAATCACTTATATCTGCAAACCTATTAAATTTAGAGGTTTTTTGTCAAATATGTTGTTCATGTACTTTTAAATGTACTCTGTCGTGGCAAATTTTCAGAGCTGTAGGTCCATAGCTCACCGAGTAGTAGCTACTTTGACAGGTCACCATTTAGTAAATCACTTATAGCTGGAAATCTGCTGCACCTATCCTTACCATTTCAAGATATCTTCCCTGCTATGAAATCTTTCCTAGCTAACATTTGGTCCAGTTTGTTCAATTTGGTTGGTTGCTATGGCAATGAATTTGAAAATGTGAGGTGACCAAACTGAAAGGGGCCTATATCTCCCTTATTATTGGTCGTAGAGGTTTTGCATGTGAAGACAACCTATAGGAAATCATGTGCCCCAAATCTTTTGGTGGGCTCAGATTTGACCTTGGACCCCTCCTTCAAGGTCAAATTTGGTTCTTCATACCTATAATGGCCTATATCTCCCTTGTTATTGGTCGTAGAGGTTGTGCATATGAAGACAACCAAAAGGAAATCATGTGCCCCAAATCTTTTTCATGGGCTCAGATTTGACCTTAGATCCCTCCTTCAAGGTCGAATGTGGTCCTTGATACCTCTAATGGTTTATATCTCCCTTATTATTGGTCGCAGAGGTTTTGGATGTGAAGACGAATCTTTTGGTGGGGTCACATTTGACATAACATTCTGTATGTCATGCTTCAACCATGTCCCATCTGGGGATACACTGCATCGCAAAGCAATCTCTAGTTTAAATTGGATACCATAGAACTGGTAGAAAACAAATGGTATACATGTTAAAGTTGTTGATGTGCATAAAGGTTTTGTTTGGGGGGAACTATGTTGAAGATAAACTGTTCTGATAATTTTGAAAAATTCTTATCCTTATAAATTATTTATATACATGAATTTATAATAATTTTTTCTCAGATACTGTTTATTTCTAAAAAATTCTTAAAATATGAATATACTGAATGTGGACTCTGAAGTTACTTGGGTTTAAATGAAAACTTAAAAGCTTAAGGTCACACGTAAGTAGGAAACCTAACAATTAACTTTATTTCAAGCAATAGTTCTTTCAAAATCTCCCCAGGATATAAGAGAAAACCTCAAAATCTAAATTACATTAATCCCTAGTGTTGTGGTTGAATGCATATTTTAGAATTGGTTTCTGAAAGCAGATATTCAGCGAAAAACTGGATATGTTTAATTTAGCAAATGCCATGACATAAATTATCAAAATGTGTATACAAATATACACAGTGATTTGCTTTTTGAAGAGATTTTTTTAACAAAATGGCTAGCATCTTGATAATATATAATCAGATACTGTGATGTATTTTTTGTAGTAACTGTTGAATATTTTGGCAAAGCATTTCAGTATACTATAAGTTTTAATTACAACTTAGGAAAAGGAAAGTTAAAAAAAACATGCAGGGTAGTTGACTGTTAGTTTAGAGATATGACACTGATGACTACACTTTTCTGTTGACTGCTATCTGTAAAACAAAGTCCTTAAGGGCGTAGATAAATATGTAAAAAATTCTTACCGTTATGACACCCCATATCAGCCATCTTATAATTCTTGCGGAATGACCTTCATAGGCGGCAATAATTTTTCCAGCCTAAAATATTTGAATCATTTTTCTTCAATGTGTTCTGGTGTTTTAAAAGTGTGAAAGTAAGTTTATCCAAACAAGAGGAGAGTGCCCGTGAACGGGCACTGTGTCAGCTGACTGAGTGCTTTTGATTTGTGAAGGTGATTAGAGGACAGAATAATTATCATGGAAAAGGGCTGTACAGAAATACAGTAAATGGTAACTGAACAGCAAGTTCGAAAGAAATTCCGAAGCTGACAGAAGAAAAGGATAAAAAAGTTGTGCCCTGTAAATGGTATTATGAAGGAAAATAACAAGGTAATTGTTTAAGTGTAAAAAATAGGTTAAAACATATTTAAAGAAATACTACAAATGCAATATCCTCGTTCGACCTTGAAGAAGGGGTCCAAGGTCAAATCTAACCACACAAATACATTCCCAGCCCATGATTTCCTATGGTTTACCATTCCAAACCTCTAGGACCAATTATAAATGAGTTATAAGCACTTTTAAGCTTGGCTGTCCTCATTTGACCTTGAAGGAGGGGTCCAAAGGTCAAATCCGACCATACCAAAAGATTCCGAGCCAATGATTTCCTATGGGATGGTTTACCATCCCAAATCTCTGTCACCAATAATAAGCGAGTTGTAGGCACTTTCAATTTTCGCTATCCTCATTTGACCTTGAAGGAGGGTTCCAAGGTCAAATCGGACCATATCAACAGATTCACAGCCCATGATTTCCTGTCTGTTTACCATCCCAAACCTCTGGGACCAATAATAAGCGAGTTATAAGCACTTTTAAGTTTGGCTATCCTTGTTTGACCTTGAAGGAGGGGTCATTGAAGGTCAAATCTGACCACACCAAAAGATTCCCACCCCATGATTTCCTACAGGTTGGTTTATCATCCCAAACCTCTAGGATCAATAATAAGGGAGATATAAGCACTTTTCATGACTGACAAAAAACACCTGTGGCGGCCATCTTGTTTCTCAAAATGAGGCCAAAAATATTCCCAGACAACATTTTATGGTTATTAATATATACTGCAAACTTAAGAAAGCTAGCTATAATATTTTTTTTCATCAGAGCAGTAATGGTGAAATCTCTCTCTACACACTGTGGCTATCCAGTGGATATAATGATTTACTCAACAGTGAGAACCTGAAAGTAGCTATTGCTCAGCTATGCCATGACATAGAGGTCTGCAATTTCACTGTTATAGCTGACCAAAAATTCTGTGAATAACATATTTAACAAATTACTCTAAATGTAATAGTTTTCAAGTTACAACTGATTTACTCAACAGTGAGAACCTCAAAGGAACTATTACTCAGCTATGCAATGAGCTACATGTCTGAAATTTTACTATGTTATAGCTAACCCAAAAGTAGGTGAACAACATATTTAAGCAAACTACTGTAAATGCAATAGTTTTCAAGCTACAACTGATTTACTCAATAGTGAGAACCTGAAAATAGCTATTGCTCCGCTATGCCATGAGCTATAGGTCTGTAATTTCACTATGTTATAGCTGACCCAAAAGTAGGTGAACAATATATTTTAACAAAATACTCCAAATGCAATATTTTTCAAGTTATAGCTGATCTCAACAGTCAGTACCTGAGAATAGCTATTGCTCAGTTGTGCCATGAGCTATAGGTCTATAATTTCACTATGTTATAGCTGACCCAAAAGTAGCTGAATAACATATTTCCACAAATTTCTGTAAATGCAATAGTTTTCCAATTATAACTGATTTACTCAACAGTGAGAACTTCAAAGTAGCTATTACTCAGCTATGAAATGAGCCACAGGTCTGAAACTTCACTATGTTATAGCAGACCCCAAAATAGGTGAATAACATATTGAAACAAAATACTCTAAATGCAATAGTTTTCAAGTTACAACTGATTTACTCAACAGTGATAACCTAAAAGTAGCTATTACTCAGCTATGCCATGAGCTATAGGTCTGTAATTTCACTATGTTATAGCTGACCCAAAAGTAGGTGAACAATATATTTTAACAAAATACTCCAAATGCAATATTTTTCAAGTTATAGCTGATTTACTCAACAGTCAGTACCTGAGAATAGCTATTGCTCAGTTGTGCCATGAGCTATAGGTCTATAATTTCACTATGTTATAGCTGACCCAAAAGTAGCTGAATAACATATTTCCACAAATTTCTGTAAATGCAATAGTTTTCCAATTATAACTGATTTACTCAACAGTGAGAACTTCAAAGTAGCTATTACTCAGCTATGAAATGAGCCACAGGTCTGAAACTTCACTATGTTATATCTCACCCCAAAATAGGTGAATAACATATTGAAACAAAATACTCTAAATGCAATAGTTTTCAAGTTATAAGTGATTTACTCAACAGTGATAACCTAAAAGTAGCTATTACTCAGCTATGCCATGAGCTACAGGTCTGAAATTTTACTATGTTATAGCTGGCCCAAAAGTAGCTGAATAACATATTTATACGAAATTGTCTAAATGCAATAGTTTTTAAGTTACAAGTGATTTTTCTCATGATGGAAGTTACTGAAAAGCCCAAAAGTAGCTATTACTCACTTAGCTATTGAGACAGACACCCAACTTACTCACCATATTGTAGCTATGAAAAAAGTAGCTGAATAACATATTTCAACAAAATGCTCTAAATGCAACACTTTTCAAGTTATAAGTGATTTACTCAACAGTGATAACCTAAAAGTAGCTATTACTCAGCTATGCCATGAGCTACAGGTCTGAAATTTTACTATGTTATAGCTGACCCAAAAGTAGCTGAATAACATATTTATACGAAATTCTCTAAATGCAATAGTTTTCAAGTTATAAGCAATTTACTCAACAGTGATAACCTAAAAGTAGCTATTACTCAGCTATGACATGAGCTACAGGTCTGAAATTTCACTATGTTATAGCTGGCCCAAAAGTAGCTGAATAACATATTTATACGAAATTCTCTAAATGCAATAGTTTTTAAGTTACAAGTGATTTTACTCATAATGGAAGTTACTGAAAAGCCCAAAAGTAGCTATTACTCACTTAGCTATTGAGACAGACACCCAACTTACTCACCATATTGTAGCTATGAAAAAAGTAGCTGAACAACATATTTTCACAAAATGCTGTAAATGCAACACTTTTGAAGTTATAAGTGATTTAGTGCATGATTTCATGAATTTTAATGCATTAAAAATTATTAAAAAAATTTATTAAAAAAAAAGTAAGGCAGATCCAGGTCTCATACTCACACAAGAGAATCTACCTCTGGCCTAGTACATATATGCAAGATATGAGAGAAATCCCTGCAATAGTCACTGAGAAAATTGTGATAAAAAGTTGAAATTTTCACACTTTTGGTGGGGGTACCCCCCTTGTAATGTCTCTAGCAAACAGACGAACAGACAGATTTGCATGCCTTGAACAATTTTTCATCCTCGATAGATAAGGTATCTTTTAAAAAAAACAGCATGTCTCTAGGCCTTGTAGTTTTGGAGAAGAAGTTGTTCATGCGTACGCGTACGCCCACGCCGCAGAGTGATGACATAAAAATAGATAAAAAATTTAAAGTTTTATGTGTTAAAATTTTCAAAATCTGCCAAATATTTAGTGACATATACTACTAAAGAGACCCACCTTAACTTGCTTAGAATGACCAGACTTCTTTCTTGGGAAGTTTTCCACAAGTACAGGATATCCTTGTCAGTGGTTTATTAGAAATTTCAATAATTTCAAATCATAATGAGAATTTTTTCTTAGTTTTTCTTATTGTTTCAATTCAAAGGGTAACACCAGCAGTACATTATACATACTGTGAAAATTTCAAATATTTTACCCTAGCTTTTCACAGAATAAGTCTTAACCATTTCACATCAAGCAATGCTGATACTTCTAAGAAAGCCTACAAGTGCCTTTCAGTGTTTTCTTATGAGACTTATTACAAACAAACTTTGTTCCTATGTTGTTTGAACCTTTAAGTACTTTCTACTATTAAAAATTCAATCACCTGAAGGCCCAGAAAGCACATGAATATGGATGTCAGTGAACCAAGAATTCCTTCAGGGTCATGATTCTGTGGTGAGTTGTAAAGGTCCTGCAAAATAATTACTGATATAAAAACACTATGTAACTTACAGATTCACTGCATAGATATTTGCATGTAGTGCCAATAAGAAATTTACAAGCTGGTAGTTGCTTGCCATTGGTTGGCAGTTTGCATTACGAAACCTTGAACAACTGTATGTACTGGTTTCCTCTGCCCATAAAACTACCCGTCGTGATATGACCTGTACAATGTGTTGAAAGCGACATTAAAACCCAAATAAATAAATAAACGAAATTTACAAAAAGCCTGTGTATTATGGTGGCCCTTTATGAATTTTAACACAGCTGTGCTTATGAATATAGTTGTATATAAAATGAATATTACTTGTGCTTCATGTTTTAATGTGAATCAGATGTCTTTCATTTTAACAATGCACGAGTACAACCAAAGGGTACAATTTACAAAAGTAATGTTCAACTATATATTCTGACCTAGAGGTCGCTTTGAGGGGCAATTACACATTTTCAACAAGAGATTTGTATCTCTGATTGGCACAGAAATAATCGCCAGCATCGTACAAAGTATATTGTGGTCACAATTGGTTAAAGGTAGATTTTACTTTGTACAACTGAATCTGGTTAAAGGTTGACTTTATTTTGTATCAGTGATGACAATTGGTGAAAGACTCAATTTAGTTTCAGTGATTATGATTTTGGTCAAAGATTGAGTTTATTTTGTAGCAGTGATTATAACTGGTTAAAGGTGGATTTTCTTTTGTATCAGTGATCATGATTGGTTAAAGGTTGACCTGCTTCTGTATCAGTGATCATGATTGTTTAAAGGCAGATTTTAATACATAATAAAATTTGACCTTTGACCTCTTTTTTCAAGGTCATGGCTGCCTTCAAACGTCAGCATGTCTGCATTTTTTCATATACTTTTTTTGATATTTTCAGTGATCATGATTGGTTGAAGATTGAATTTATTTTGTGTCAGTGATTGTGATTGGGTAAAGGTTGAATTTATTATGTATCAGTGTTTCAACAGATTTATGGTGTTTGTTGAATTACCAAATTAAGCACTAATGATACCTTGATACTGTTCCACCTGTAGATATGATCCTCTGTAAAGAACTGGCGGTCTATGTAACCTGCAGCCCCACCTGTACAATTGAAGTACTGACCCTCTTCATGTAACCCACCTGGACCAAGATAGCCTCTGTTAAAACATAAAACAGAACCCCTTTTATATGAATACTTAACTGTATAAAGCCACTTATACTCTTACACTAATGTGCTTACTGATCTGTTTGCTTACACAACCTAGTTTGCCAAATTTACTGTGTATTCCTCGAAAATATTCATTTTTAAAATACAAGTGTATAGGCTGGTTTGGACAATTTAAATGGGCTATCAATTAAATAACAGAATCTCTGATTGGCTGCAAAACCATAATATTACCTTGCAATGCCTCTTTTTATCTGAATAAGTTACTCGAGTTTCTATTTTCAAATAGACTTCACTGGCAATGCATTTTGATTTGACAAACTTGATTAACAATCAAATCTGTCAAAGACTCCCTGATTGGCTACAAAACAACTATATTACACCACCTGGCATTGTCTGTCAAAGTTACTGGATTTTTCAGCGTTCAAATAAATACTTTCAGCAATATATATTGTTTAGACAAACATGATTGTCTATGAAATCGGCAAGAGGGGCCCTTATTGGTGCATAACCACCATTAAAGGCAAATCATTAACACAACTTCAATGTTTAATGTTTTGATCATCTGACAGATTTCACTCTCAATCAATTTGTATTGCAACTTTTCACTCCCTAGCAAATCATAAGCCAGATTAGCTTAAGCATTTTACCTTGGACACCCTGGTTCAGCCAGGCCAAATGTGAGTGCCAGATGCAGACCCAGTACACAGAACATGACCACCCACTCTCCCCAGTACAAGACCACATCTCTGATTGGAGACCACCAGGTCTTCTGTTCAAAATAATAGTAACATACTACTGTAGTTTCACAAAACCATGGGCTCAGTAGCTGTCACAGTACAGAGGTGTATTACTATGGTGTGGAAGAGTGCAGAGAAAGGTACAAATGACAGAGGTTTCATCTTACAAAACAGATGTGGCTTATAACCCTGCCCCTCCATATCTACTTGTGGTAAAGGCATAGAGTAAGAAATCTAAAATTCGCCACATATCTGAAATTCGCCACTTGTGAAAATACTAATAAAATAAATGAATTGTGGTGAGATTTGTTGACTGTATAGTAAATTAAGGCTTTTTGAACTGAAAAATACCAATTTTTGGACAAAAACATCATTTTTTTCATAAAATTAACTAAGGTTTTCGAGGTGGCGAATTTTAGATTCCTGGCGAATTTTAGATTTCTTACTCTATGCTATCAAAAACTATTAAACTTGAAAAGGGTTAAAGCTTAGGGGTTTTATTCACAAAAGGGCTCAAGCTTACCTTCAGCCAAAAATCCACTCAAGTTAGGGCAAAAAATGGATCAGAATCAAGTTAGTATTCACTAAGAAGTTGAGCTTATATATGGCTCAACTTTCAGATTAACTTTGATCCACCGAGTTAGGTGGTTCAAATTTTGGATCAAATGTGGTGGAACACCGATTCGTGAAGAGCTAAAAATCAGCTCAGCCTTTGGATTAATCTGTCCTTCTTGCAGTACCAATTTGAGCCAATTTTTAATTGATAAAATTTCATAAAAAGTTTTGCTAATTTTTCACTGAGCCTGATCCATCTTCGTGAATATGGCCCTAGGTGTTCATCCACTCAACACAAATGCCACATCACAACAGACCCTTAGGACCATGTGCTATTCTCTGTTTTTATACGAAAACGTCTTCTGTCAAAATAACTATATGGGCATGTACTATTAAAACATCCCAACAGAATAAAGGCCAAAGTTTGTGTTGCCATATCTGGACTGGAGACCACCAGAAGTTCTGTACAAATAACAGTTTAGCCTTGGTGCAAGCAGACAAATCAAACATTAAAATTTTGGTTTAAGCAATTAAAAGTTAAACCCCTTAAGGAGCTGTTCTACTGTCACGTAGCATTTAGAATCTATCTCGCCAGATAGCTAATTTGTTTTAATTCCTGGTTATTCTGGAGTAAAAAATTTGCAAAATATTTTGAGAGGTAGAATTTTCTTTTAAGGAGAATTCAAAATTTAGACCATGAAAGGCCTTTTCACAATGAAATTGTCCACATTATCTGGACAGTCTAAATTGAGTAGAAAGTATTTTTGACTGGAACCTTGAAAATTGTTTCACAGAGATCAACTCTATATCTGCTTTATAATCGGCACAAACCTTGTCTTCCAAGTTCACATTTCCCAGCAGAAAGTGTGTCACAGCAACAACAAAGTAAGTGATGGAAAATCTCTGCAAAACTCCTGGAATTCTGATGTAATTAAGATCCACTGAAATCAAAGTGAAGGAATATGCTTTGCATTTAATAATACAGTAAACCTCAATTGAGTACATATACAGACCCCCAAAAAGGACATACGTTTAACATACCTCTTCTATTTTATTAACCTTCTTGTATCTTGCCAAAATCTTATTCTCCCAGCTTGGTTGTATAACTAAAGTTGTAATGTGGGAAAATATTGTTAATAGGTCACATCTAAAATTTACATTTTGTAACTAGATGATTTTGGACTAATACTGTTGTAATTAAAAGTAACAACTGTATTTTGAAAATGTAATAGACCTTTCTCATCAGAGGCTGGGGTGTATGTATAACCATCCCCCTGAAGTACCTTTGGAGAAGTGCATATGCACCGATAATTGCATCTGATGCATTGCACTTTGCGTATTGGTGTGGTGTGTAAAGATTAAGTTGTATTGTACTTGTTTATCATCACATTATATGGCGCTTGTTCGATTAGAGGCTCTAAACTAGATCCTAGGTGGCACAGTGGTTAGCAGGTAGTCACCTCTGTATGGGTTAGACTCCCACATGTGACAATACTGAGGGCCTGTCCTATTAAAACCCTGGCTGTGAAACAGGATGTAAAACACCAACTTTGACTTTGGAGGATCTAAACTAAAAAATAGGTCAAATAAAATCCAAATTCTAACAAGACATGGTTGTGTCAATGAATCTGATTGGCTAATCAAGGAAATATTTCATGGTTAAACTTCACATAACTTTTCAGGTTTGAATTATCGCTCATTATGGCTAATCTCAGGGTTATGAATATACAAGGAATATATCATTAGAATCACTCAAGTGTGTGGCTGTTCCTGCAGTAACCCTCTACAAAGAACAAAAAATATACCCTAATGTTTTACTGTAAAATTTTTACTAATTCTTCTCGTTAAAATAGTTTGTCATGTTAGAATAGGAATAACCCCTCCAAACCATGGTGTACGCAGAATTTTTATCATGGTTCAAGTCAATAAACCCTGAAGGTGAATATACTATGGTTTGGAGGGATTATTCCTACATTATTGATGTCTATAGCAAAGTATCATCCTACCACTTGAACTAGTGAGGAAAACCCCTATAACAAAGAGCCAGAAGGTTCTCTTGATGATCCTCCAGATGATAACTTTAGTTGGAGTGTTACGCTTCCTCATCCCTTTAAATGAGAACACCATGGATGTGCCCATGATCCAGATGAACCTTCAGGCCAATCACAAAATAAAATATAAAAATATATTAATGAATGAATACATGGACATATTAAATATCTTTTATATGTATTATCTTAAAAACATCATTATCATGCATGAATTTTTGTCATCAAAATTAATAAAAGCCTTCAAATATGACTGAAATTATATTTAATCTCTGGCACACATTCAATTTCTTAAAATTTCAAAATTAACTGAAATCTGACACAGTTGGAAAAGTTATTGTCCAGAAAACAGAAAAGTTGGATAATGGAAGATGTAGTTTAGCATAAAGCAACGGGGTAATATAAATTTGAGAGAGTAGAAATAAGATCACTAAAGTAAGTAATTGGAAAATAGAAGGCCTGATAATAATGGGTTTGGGATACATGAAGAATTGGGATACAACAGTATAGCTTTTACTACACTCATTTGAGAAGCAGTTAACTTTACAACTAATAGTGTTGTTGATGGTTATGTCCATATATCACTTCTAACATGTGTGATAACAAAATGATCAATTTAACAATAAATAAAATAATAACGTCTACCATTTCTACCAAAAATAGAAAGTAGGACATCACTTACCATGGGAAAACCAGATCAGCAATATACAGGCCATTCCATGACACATGCTGAAAGAAGTAATACTTTCCACCATTGTAGTTCACAAATATCATCACTATCAGAGACATACTGAAAAAAAGACAAACTTATTGAGTACAACCACATGTGACCAAGGTTAATATTAACTAACATTCTTATCCTGAGAGCTGAGGTCTTCAGTGTCCTAGTGCTCAGTAAGTTTGGCATCTAATCATAGGGTATCACCTCAGTGTGGGTTCGACTCCACCAAGTGGCAAAGCAGAGGGCCTGTAACAATATGACACTGGCTGCTGAACAGGACATTAAACACCAGCTTTGACCTCTATGTTGAGAGCCATTTTAACGTCTGTCTTCTCAGAACCTTCGGTTAAGAATGTCAGCAAATATTGAAATGAATGTCAAACTTGTATATTAGTCAGATTAATCTCCAAACATATGTTTTCCCATGGTTTAATATAAACAGATCTTGATCTACCAAAAGAAAATAATACTCTCTCAACCTGATACACGAATCCAAAACTGTAATGCCACACTTGTTGAATAATAACAAGCTCACGATAACATATATGGGGTGCACTAGGCTTTTATGTATAAGTGTACGCATCTGTTGTGGGTATGCGGCTTGCAGGTGCTGCTTCCGGTTACCATTTGTCTATTTTCATGGCTAATAAATTAACACAGCTAATGAGCCTTTCCTTAAATGGCCATAACTTCCTCATTTCTTGTCCTATTTAAAAAAAATGTTTCACTACTGCCTTCTGTTGAATAAGCTTCAAAGTTCGATACAAAATTATTAACCTTTTATTATCCACCGCAAGCTGTATATGACCCGTATAGAGGGATATACGGAGCGGGATATATTTTATTTGTATACACCGGCACCTCCGTACCATGGATAACTAGTGTCAATAACTTCCATTTTTTTACTAATATCTAGGAAACTGTGTAACCTACAAATATGTATTATATATCATTAGGAAGGTCTTTAAACAACACTTCTGTTCGTTTGTATTGCATAAAAATCTAAACCAAAATGGCTGAAAAATCGCAATTTAACTATTGAGGGTTTATATTCACTGGTTCCCCTGTATAAATGTCAGTCATTTTCACATTCTCTTTTTAAATATGGATTTAATTAACTTACAACTCATACAAAATGGTGGACAATAAAAGTAAAACATCCCTCCTCAGACATATACAGAAAAAATATATCCCTCATGAAGATTAACTGCACTCGTATAATAGTGCTGCGCACTCATATAATATTGTCATCTTCATTCGTGATATATTCTTCCTGTAGATGTCATTTGGGAAGTTTTCCTATTATACATCTTTCAGAATATATGTCTATTTTGCTTGTGGTAGCTTTCAGCAAAATTTGATACTTGGCCAAAACTTGACACAAACTACAAGCTGCATCTGCAAGCTGTGTACATGGAAACACTAGTACACTATAATCATACCATTTGAATATTTTGCTGCAAGCTGCACCCTCAAGTCACCGTACCCGCATACATGAATGCCTACATTTGTGGTTGGTAACTGTAACACCACAGTGTTTATTACAAGTAAGAATTTTAATCACTTTGTTCTCACCTCTACGTTTTAGGGTTGAATCCACCAGCTTATGATAACATATATATCGGATGCACTGAGGTTTTATGTGCACTAGAAACTGCAAGTGTTCCAGAATTAAAGCATATTTTGGTGGTCTTGTCAGTTTAGATTACATCACAAGTTGGATATTTTTAACCATTGTGCTAAATGGGAATTACCAGAATTTAAGGTGATAGTTCTGCTGATGTAGACAAGGACATTACACTATGGAGTATGAATTGACACGTAACTACAACAATGATATCAAAATATAATTGGACTTTGCACTTTACTTAATATTGAAATACTTTTAGCCTGTCACTGGGGATAGAACTTAATGTATCTTCCTGTACCTGGGAGGCATTCTGCTAATCTGTGTTCCTTGGAGAGTGTTACCCTGTATGCCACATTACCAGATCCACTGGTGAGCCTATGAATTATTAAAAATTGCAGTTTCAATATTGATATACTGGAAGCTAAACAGTATATTTCCATACTGGTCAGATACTATTAGTTTCTGATGTAGTGTTATAGTCACCCTCTAAATGTGTCCAGTGATCTGAGCCTCTGCCTGGGTTTTGGCTTCTCAGCATGTTCTTTGTTCTTCCCAACTGTGACCTCATTCATGCTTGGACGACTTCCATTTTCTGTCTAAATTACATAAAAATAAAATAATTATTTGCATGAACCCATCAAGGAGCTTGTCTGAAGAATAGCAGTTGTCGGTTGGATTTATTTGTCATGTCTGTCAAGATGTAGTCAACACGTGTGTATGATTATTTGACTTTTCTTCAGCACTGTGAATAAAAAAACTAGTTAACTAGTAGTTATTTTTGAAAAGTTAACATTTATTCCAGTTTTCATAAATACCCACTATATAATGTTAAACTACAGAACTCTTGGTATATTGGAATTCATTGTTTATAATAGTCTGTTTGATGACATTATGAATGATGAAAAATACTTGTCATTTGAGTTTTGGCCATTTAGATATGGTCCTAAATTCACCAAATAGCAATTTGCTTGTCATTTCTAGAAATTTGCTTCTAAAAACTTTATCACAAGAGAAATTTGGGTTGTGGCAAAAATGTAAATGTAACTCATTCAAGCTTACCAGTTCCAGCTTGCTGATGCTGACTGGTTCCAAGTCATGTGACTCTACGCCTGATTGACACCTCTCAAACACACCTTTCCTGTTACAATAAATACAGATGAAGTTTAACCACAATCTCAAGTATGAGTTTGAACTCAAATCAAACATAATACCTATTCTCATGTAAGTATACTTAGCAAAAAAAGAGAAATGTAATATATATTATAATTTAGTCTTTATAAAACTTCTTTTTTGGTTAAATGTATATACATCAGAACCTCTATTATCCAACCTTTCATTATTTGAACATTCAGTTTCAAAAATTCTTTTCCAATCTCTCAAATTTAAAATGTTTTATTGTTTTACATGAAAATACCTGTACTTAAAATTGCATGTAAAAGAGTCTGACAAGTTTGACTTTATGGCTGGCTTGGTTACGAAGTTTTAGATGAAAACCCTTTTAATTTAAACATGACTATATACTTAGGTTGGCTTTCACTTAAGAATACTAAAAATCTGACTTGGTAAATATGTAGAACTGAGTTTGTGACTGTGAGTTTGAATGTGAGATTGAGTGAATACTGCATGGCTTGGTAATTCTGTAACTTTTGCCTTGGTAATTCGAAATTTTGCACACAAAATCCTTAATTGTGCTTCAATTTTATATTTATATGCAAATTAGGCTGGATTTTGATTAGTACAACATGCATAAACACAGGAGCAAGATATAAACATCAGAATAAAGCTCAGACAATCTTTGGCTTAAATCAGTATTCATGAAGTGAGGCTTATGTATAGAGGGTAGAAGATCAAACCATATTTAAAGTTAATCCAAAAGTTTGGAAAAAATCAGATCAACTTCAAGGCAAGCTGAATCCAGATCTATTTTCAGCTCAAATTGACCTGATATTTTTACTCCATTTGAGCTAGGTTGATTCCTTTTTGTGAATTCTAACTTTGTACTGTAAATTATAAATACATGTACCTGTAAAGAAACTTGAAGGTGACCCAGATAACAGCCAGTCCAAGATAAATCAGAAATGCCCACAGGATAGCTACAATATGATTATAGATACAGAAGTATTCAGGTTTATACAACAGTGCAATTAGCCTTAATGTGATTAGACATTATGTATATTTTGTAGATAAGATAAACTCTTTATCATATTGAAAGTCATTACCTTCAGGGAGATTTATAAATATTTACACGGACTCTACAAAAACAATATTGAAACTTGTTATCACTTTCCTTGATATTTACTTTTCCAACAATGAACCTATGAAACATTTACAACATCCGTTTAGGTACCTTGCCTTCTCAAATTCTCAAGAAAGAAAATTCATTGGTAAAACTTTTCAATAACACTATACTGCCTACAAAGATATCAAAAACCTTAAAAATGAGAAAAAAATACTTAAAGCAAGTGAGAATATTTAACATAGTTTGAAATGAAGTATTAGAAGCATTGGATCTTAGTGTGCAGATCTATTGGAGAACCAGAGAGACAGTGGTCCTGACTAAACCACTAGTACTATGATTGATTAATTAAATTTCTCAAAACAAAACCCTACAATCAAAAAATGGTATAAAAAGGGCCATGACATTTACTACCATTATTTCTGATGAAGAGACTGAAACAGATCCTTTTATACATCAAAAAGTATTAAAACCCAGTAATACATACGTAAATAAATGTTTGGAGGGTCATTGAATAAAACTAGGTCACACTGGATGCCATCCACGTCACTGATGATCAGCCAGTACTCTCCTCTCTCACATAGCAGCTTCTCATCACTGAAATATGGTCAAAACCTACAGTCTAACTCTTGTATATGGGACGCTGTCAAAAATGATTACCCATCAGGTCCTCAGAGATCCTTTTCCATTGAAATTTACCATTAAATGTATGACAAAGTTAATGTTATGGTTTTACATCCCATTTAAAAAGTCAGGGTCATATTGGGACAAGCTCTCAGCATTGTCACTTGTAGGTAGATATTTAGTGCAAAGTCACAGTTAGGGTTTAACATTCTGTTCAAAAAGCCAGGGACATATTACGACAGACCCTGGTCATTGCCACTTGTGGGAGTCAAACGCACAGAGGTGATAGCCTGTGATTAGATGCAATACTTGCTAACCACTATGCCATGGATGACCTCACTTAGATGTGTGAAACATAAAGCATTGTTCAAGGATCATACAGACATTGGACAAGTTTGAGGCCTTTACTGTAGAGATATAGGGAAGCAATCATGGATATTAAGGTGGAAAAGCACTGTTGATTAGCTTTCAAGCCCAAAGTCAGGAGGTCAAACAGCGTGTTTATTCACAGAATTCTCATTGTTAATTGTGATGCTGAAGTAATCATCCTTACATATATACATGGCAAAGTACCATAAAATCAATACAGATATCAGTAACCCTGCTGTATGTAGATGTAGAGCTACTAGAGAATATTACAAACAGTCTGAGATCATATGTGTTACTCAGCAGGTTTGAATAGAAAATTTCCCATTTAAGTTCAAGGTTTTAACTTTTTAAGTTTATCTCAAAGTGAATGAGGTAAGTGGCAGTTGCCTGTTTTTTTCTTTTGCAGGGGGGAGTGTGTGTGTGTGTGTGTGTGAAGTAAAAGGGCAAAATTTGGTACACTAAATTAGCAAAGACTTTTTCTACATTTGGGGCCACAGATACTTCTTAAGGAATCAGATAGGGATCACATTACGATGTGAAAATCCTAAATATAGAACCTCATAAATGAAACCAATTTTATGGTAAAACCTGAAGAGAGCTTTAAAAAGTACTCATGCAAATAGTCCTTCAAGAACAGAGTAATGAATCAAGTGAACTTAATTAGGACAAAAGTACTTTTTGTCTTGCTTAGCACAAGAGTATCAGCATTTTTGTTCATATTTTTGTACAGAATTTATCTCAACTTAGTCATTTTGGCAATTTCTTATAATAAGGAAAATCATGCAAATTCAGGCTATATTTTGTTGAAACACAGTACTGGTTCAAAAGCTATATGAAAAAGCAACAGTGGTGACAGAGTCCTTAACTACAAATGTTACTATTCCTTCTAGCCCCTTTATGTGAAGGTGTGCCTTTAGAAGATGTAAACAACTAACTAAAGGTTACTTTGAAGCATGCGGATAAAATAAAATACTTTTCACATACCTGCAAATCTCATCTCCACTTGAGTTTTTAATGGCCAAGTGGTTTCCATATGCTGACTGCACTAAGTAACTGTAGTTCCCGAAAGGTCCCACAGTAGCCAAATTCTCCAGATTACACTGTGACAAACATAGATTAATCTTTTTAATTCTTATTTCATAACTACAATAATAGTGCAGTATGTAACAGAATTACTCAACATTTTTCTTCCATTATCTTTCCATTGTACAAAATGATCAGTCAGACATACAATATAGTCAGTACATATAATTAACAACAATTAGTCTCCTTGTTGACTGCTTATTTTTAAGTTAGTGTTTTTATAACTAAGCCATTACAGTGTACACCTACTCAACATTCATAAAACAGTTGGTATTTTGTTATCCAAACTTTTATTCTGTGAATATTTGATTTCACAAAAAGTACTACTTTTACAAAACTTATTATTTTTTGAATATATAATATTTCTTTATTCGTATGAATATTCTATTATACAAAGTATCAATCTCCATGTTCATATAAAAGAATAAAATATCAATCTCCATGCATGTTCAAGTAACAGAACAAAATATCAGACTCTAAACAAGTACACATAATAGAAGTTCCACTGTCATAATTTGTGTAATGACAAAGTTTTATTTTTTTAGATAAAGGTATTTTTCTTCACAGTGGATCAAAATCAAATTCAATGGAAACTAGAGGATCGCTCGCAAAAAAAAAAGATAATGTTTTTGCATAGCAAAAACAAAGCGTCCCGAAAAGGATATAAAGGTGAGTGCTAAAGTATTAAGAAAATGTTCCGTTTCTAGCCTTATACTGTTGTGGCAACCAAAGTCAGCGCAGTCTGCTCTATCTAGCACGGTTTTCAAGATATAAGCATTTTTGTGTTTTGCAATTTTGGCAAAAATTCAAAATGGCTGCTATATTTGGCGAGACAAAAATATTTTGAAAATTGGCATGGGTACTCTGCAGAGATATCCAGCAGGTCAAAAATTTTGTTGAATTCGCTCCATGTAGCACAGTTTTCGAGATATAAGCATTTTTGTGTTTTGCAAAAACTTCGAAAATTCAAAATCGCCACCATTTTTGGTGAGACAAAAATTTTTGAAAACAAGACCACTGCTGCGGTGTGTATCTCCCGCCGAGCATTAAAGGAGAATAAATAGCTTTTCCGAGATATTCAAAATTTTTCATTTTCGTGTGTGAAAGCTTTTCCAAACATAGGTGAATGAGTTATTTGAGAAAAATTGGCTATCTGCAATACTTTTAAGAGATAATTCGCATTTACTCCCAAAAGTAGATGAATGAGTTATTTGATAAAAATTGGGTATCCGCAATACTTTTACAGATAATTAGCATTTACTCATTTTGAGTAGGTGAATAATTAGCTATGGGTCTGAAACTTCACCAAGTGAAAGCTCTCCCAAAAGTAGGTGAATGAGTTATTTGAGAAAAATTGGCTATCTGCAATACTTTTAGAGATAATTCGCATTTTTACTCATTTTGAGTTGGTGAGTAATTAGCTATGGGTCTGAAACTTCACCATGTGAAAGCTCTTCCAAAAGTAGGTGAATGACTTATTTGAGAAAAATTGGCTATCTGCAATACTTTTAGAGATAATTAGCATTTACTCATTTTGAGTAGGTGAGTAATTAGCTATGGGTCTGAAACTTCACCATGTGAAAGCTCTTCCAAAAGTAGGTGAATGAGTTATTTGAGAAAAATTGGCTATGTGCAATACTTTTAAGAGATAATTAGCATTTACTCATTTTGAGTAGGTGAATAATTAGCTACGGGTCTGAAACTTCACGGAGTGAAAGCTCTCCCAAAAGTAGGTGAATGAGTTATTTGAGAAAAATTGGCTATCTGCAATACTTTTATGAGATAATTCGCATTTACTCATTTTGAGTAGGTGAGTAAATATCTACGGGTCTGAACTTCACCATGTGATAGCTCTCCCAAAAGTAGATGAATAAGTTATTTGAGAGAAATTGGCTATCTGCAATACTTCTAGAGATAATTCGCATTTACTCATTTTGAGTAGGTGAGTAATTACCTACGGGTCTGGAACTTCACCATGTGAAAGCTCTCCCAAAAGTAGATGAATAAGTTATTTGATAAAAATTGGGTATCTGCAATATTTTTAGAGGTAATTAGCATTTACTCATTTTGAGTAGGTGAATAATTAGCTACGGGTCTGAAACTTCACCAAGTGAAAGCTCTCCCAAAAGTAGATGAAGGAGTTATTTGAGAAAAACTGGCTATCTGCAATACTTTTAGAGATAATTCGCATTTACTCATTTTGAGTAGGTGAGTAATTACCAACGGGTCTGAAACTTCACCATGTGAAAGCTCTCCCAAAAGTAGATGAATCAGTTATTTGATAAAAATTGGGTATCCGCAATATTTTTACAGATAATTAGCATTTACTCATTTTGAGTAGGTGAATAATTAGCTACAGGTCTGAAACTTCACCAAGTGAAAGCTCTCCCAAAAGTAGATGAATGAGTTATTTGAGAAAAATTGGGTATCTGCAATACTTTTAGAGACAATTCGCATTTACTCATTTTGAGTAGGTGAGTAATTAGCTATGGGTCTGAAACTTCACCATGTGAAAGCTCTTCCAAAAGTAGGTGAATGAATTATTTGAGAAAACTTGGCTATCTGCAATACTTTTAAGAGATAATTCGCCATCTAGCACAGTTTTCGAGATATTATCATTTTTGTGTTTTGCAATTTTTGCGTAAAATTCAAAAATTCAAAATGGCCGCCATTTTTGGCGAGACAAAATTTTTTTCAAAATTGGGATAGCTACTCTGCAGAGATACCCTGGGGGTCAAAAATTTTGTCGAAATCGCTCTATCTAGCACGGTTTTTCGAGTTATAAGCATTTTTGTGTTTTCCTTATTTGGAAAATTCGTAATGATTAATTAATCATTAATTACTCGGCCATTTCTTGACCAATCAATGCCAAAATCTAATGATTTCCAGATTTTAATAGAATGAATGTATTTGCCAAGTTTCAGGTGAATTGATAAAATTCCTTTCAAGTTATCATCCGGACAAGCTTCCCCATCAAAAAAAGACATTTTTGGTCATGTGACCTCTCTGATTGGTTGAAATGTCACTGCAGCATATTCAAAAAAATTCCCCAAGGCTACTGCCTAAACCTGCCAAATTTGAAAAGAATCCGCCTAACGGTTACAGAGTTATAAGGAAAACAAAATGCGGAGCCGGCGGAGCCGCCGGAGCCTGAAGGTCTCCCATACACAAAGAAGCGTCCCTTGCGGGACGCTTAATTACCTTTAATTCCTGACAAATCAGATTCTGGATTTAGTTAATACAAGTGAAATAAAAAGTTACTTTTGGGTTATAAAATTAAATAGAATATGTTTAGGGCTATTGAACGATTAATATAAACACATATTTCAAAGAATCCAAAGACTCTGGCCCGTTATAAAGTGTAACAGTCGAATTTATGTAGAACATTCATATAAAATAGCATCAGAGATGCCCGTACCCCACAGCCTGGGAAAATAGTTTTTAACACCATGAGATATAGAAGTAGTGAAACAGTACACAGATTGGGATACTTTCGGCGCAGTGTCCAAATAATGTTTAAGTAGAGAAAATAACATCTAAGGGAAAGAAATTGCATGTAAAGATCAAGTATTAAAACAAGACAATTCAGCAAACTAAAAATTATGAAGCTTTAAGACTTCTCCCATTTTGATTTTCATTTGTATGGTCGAATTATGGTTTAAATGTTTTGAATATTACCCATACATACAGATGTAGCAATACATGCTTTTATGTGGAATTGGGGCAAAACCTGTGGCTCACTTGATACAATACCATCTGTTACAATGGGATGTTGCAAAAGTAAAATGGTTAATGAATTCTAATATAACTTTAACAGTGCTTAATCTACACCAAAAGACACCCAGGTGCAACAACCAAAATTCAAGTAAAAAGATATAAGAGAGATATAAGAGAGATAAATAGTATCAGATATCCTCGTAGAGACATAAAATAGCATCAGATAGGCAAGGTCAAAGGTCAAATCCAGGTCACACCATGACGTTGCACACATATAACCCTTGACCAATGTCCCTACCAGATATCAACTTCCTACACCTTACGGTTTCCGAGATATACCCCGGAGAAGATTTTATACGTCAAGGTCACTACAGCATGGTCAAAGGTCAAATCAAGGTCACGCCATGACATTGCACACCTACACCCCCTAACCAATGTCCCTACCATGTATCAACTTCCTACACCTTACAGTTTCCGAGATATAGCCCGGATAAGATTTTATAGGTCAAGGTCACTACGGCAAAGTCAAAGGTCAAATCAAGGTCACACCATGATGTTGCCCACCTACACCCCCTAACCAATGTCCCTACCAAGTATTAACTTCCTACACCTTACGGTTTCTGAGATACAGCCCGGACAAGATTTTCAAACTCAAGGTCACTACAGCAAGGTCAAAGGTCAAATCAAGGTCAGACCATGATGTTGCACACCTACACCTACGGTTTCCGAGATATACCCCGGAGAAGATTTTATAGGTCAAGGTCACTACGGCAAAGTCAAAGGTCAAATCAAGGTCACACCATGACGTTGCCCACCACAAATCAAGGTCACACCATGACGTTGCCCACCTACACCCCCTAACCAATGTCCCTACCAAGTATCAACTTCCTACACCTTACGGTTTCTGAGATACAGCCCGGACAAGATTTTCAAACTCGAGGCCACTACAGCAAGGTCAAATCAAGGTCAGACCATGATGTTGCACACCTACACCTACGGTTTCCGAGATATACCCCGGAGAAGATTTTATAGGTCAAGGTCACTACGGCAAAGTCAAAGGTCAAATCAAGGTCACACCATGACGTTGCCCACCACAAATCAAGGTCACGCCATGACGTTGCCCAACTACACCCCCTAACCAATGTCCCTACCAAGTATCAACTTCCTACACCTTACAGTTTCTGAGATACAGCACGGACAAACTTTTTCCCTACGCCCACCCACCCGCCTGCCTGCCCGCCCACCCATCCGGACACCATGGGTGAAAACAATACCCCGACAGCCCTTAAGGGCTGTGGGGTAAAAATGGTACAGCCAATAAGAAAAATAATGTCAAATGTCCAGCTTAAAACAGTTGCCTACTCCACATATATTATGCCTATATCAGAATGATGGGCAGGCAAGTGTGACTCTTGAAGCCTGGACATATTAACATTAAATACCTTCAAACGATTCAACAAAACACTATTAACAAATTTGGATGATGTGTATCTTCCCAGCTATATTGTAAAAGCCATCACTGAAATCACATAAAAATACACCTTTTCAATTCCTTAGTTACACAGGTGATCAGTACTAAAGGAACATGGCCAAAAAGGGGTTTCAGTCAATTAGCAAGAGCCACAAAGCCATCAGACACAAGTAGTGCACCTAGGTAGTCACCCATCCAAGTACTAATGTAGCCCATTGCTGCTTAACTTCAGGTGATGAGACTGATAATCATCCTTCTACATCACAATTCATGAAAGTCTGGAGAAAACAAAAGAAAAAAAAATCTGTAGAAGCGTGATCCTTGCTAGAGGTCATGCTTAAAAATGAACACATTAATTTACCTTGAAACACTCGCCATGTTGCCACCAATATTCCACAGTGAAGGAGACTTCGGATTTAATTGTCAGCCTGGCTTGGTTAACTTCATAGGACAGGTTAAAGGAAATGCTCTCATTCCAAATGTCGATATGTTCCAGCCATCGGCCATCTGTGGGTTCTTCTATGTTAGCTGAAACAAAATAAGTTTCCATATACTTAGCCTAATTGATTGACTGTTTGGGGTTGTCACTTTCAACCAGTTGGTAGGTCATATCATGATGGGTGGGGACCACGGTGGTAGAGTAGTAACACTCTTGCCTCCCATCTCTGAGTCCAGGGTTCAGTTCCTGGGCCGACCTCAAGTGGGGAAGCGGGTAGGGGTTTGCTGTTGGTCGGCATTTTACAGTACAGAACCTTTACCAACTGTATGTACTGGTTTCCTCTGCCCTTCCAACTACCCATCGTGATATGACCAGTACAGTGTTGAAAGCGACATAAAACCCCAAATAAAGGTGGATACAATAAATAACATATCATGATGGACTAATGACAGGAAGGAGGAAGGCAAAGCATAATTTGGTAAAAATTCTGCAATGAAGATTATTGGACACAATGCCAGCAACTACACACCTTTCTAGTTCAGGTATTATTAGCTGAAAACCTTTATTTCAAACATAATACCTTTATAGTGATGAACAATTAAACTATTAATACTATCAAACACATCAGTTACTATTGCCTAAAACAAAGAAATTATATTTGCTTTTTAAACAGATTGCACTTACCATAAGCAGTAGTAACAAAAATCAGTGTTGTGACTAAACAGCCCAAATACCAAACAGAGTACATCATCATCCTTGGTTGTGTATAAACAGATTATCTCTATCCTAGATTTTTGTTGTTTGTTTTATATTAATAAAACATTGATCAAACTTTTGAAAAAAAAAGAACGAATAAATACTTGCACTATCTACTTTTTACATATAACACTTTATATGCTGTTGCAGGAAATGCACATCATGCATGAATTTTTATGTGAAATATTAACATATCTTTGCCCCAAGGTGTTTGCAAATTACTTTAGACATATTTACTACAGCACTTGGGTATATGTAGCTCTCTCTTGACATAATGTTGTTAAGATGTGATAAACACACAATTCAAGTGGACTGTATGTTATGTACATAATTACATTTCTTGTGTTACACCTGACACTGTGCAAATGGATATTAAAACAAAACCTTAATTTCTGTAAAGCTAAGAACGCACAAAGCTGTGCCGTATGCTTTCCCAAGACCTCTTAATACATTCTGAAGCTATAAAAGCAACGATAAAGGAGATATAAGGCAAAAACTCCAAAGCAGCTATTTATGACCCCAGTTTGGCCCATAAAGGGGGGTCGGGGGGTAAAACTGACCGGCTATTTAGACTCTCCACATATGCTTTCCCAATACCTCTTAATACATTCTGAAGCTATAAAAGCAACAATAAAGGAGATATAAGGCAAAAACTCAAAATCAGCTATTTTATGACACCAGTTTGACCCATAAGTGGGGGGCGTGGGGTAAAACTGACCGGCTATTTAGACTCTCCACATATGGTTTCCCATTACCTCCCAGTACATTTTATGGCTCTAAATGCAATACTTAAGAAGATAATAGGGGGGTTGACCTAAATTTAAGGCTTTCAGATTGGAAGGTGTCAGAAAATCACTCATAAATGAGACATTTTTCAAGGGATTGCTCATTTCTTGTGTTACACCTGACACTGTGCAAATGGATATTAAAACAAAACCTTAATTTCAGCTATTTTAGGTAATGGACTTGCACCATGAAAATAATTCCAAGCGAATTCCTAATCAGCTCGCGTTTTCGATACTATGAACAGGTGTGTCAAATTATAAGGCTGTGTAGCAAGTAGTTTTTCCTGAACTGTGATGAAGGGGGGGGTGTGTACTTTTTGATCATGTGACCTTCATAAAGGTCAAAGGTCAAATTTAAGCATGCAGAAAAATTTTCCCACGCCTAAGGTATATAACTGCCACATATGGTTTGAAACCTTCTAATAATAAGGGAGATATTCAAGGGAGACCATAATGCGGCGGCGGCGAGGAAACTGAGGTGAAAATAAATAAGCGCCCTTTCAGGGACGCTTAATTATCAACATTTACCGGTACCTTAATTTTTTACCTGTACAGTAAATACTTTTTTGACTTTAATATAATGAATGTAATTGTGACAGAACTGAAGTTGATCATGTAATTTACTGACCATAAACTGACAAAACTCTTGAAAGAAAATTGTTCATTTATAACATAAAATGGGCTTCAGACTTTACCCTCTCATAAGTCACCACCATTTGAAAATACAAAATGATAAAGTATGAATCCGTCCTTAAACCATCCTAAAATCTGTTAATGTTATTTGGAAATGAGCAATACCACTGTGATGCAGACCTAAAACGGAACACATTTTGGCAACAGTTTTATTTCTGCACTTTCCTTGAAATGGCAGTCACCAGTTACTTGGTCCTATACCTAGTAGCAGGCTAAATACTCCAGGGACATTAATAAATGTTAATTTCTGAGACTCTGTGTTTTAGTTTGGCGAGTGTCAGTCAATAGAAAGTTTGGGTTTTAATTGTGCAGTCGGGATAAGTCTAATGGCCGCTTTGACCTCTGTAGTAAAAGGAGATACTACCTGGAGTATAAACATATGGAAACAATTAATACAACAGCTCTGCAACATAATAAAACTTCTATCGTGTCAGAAATACACGCAACTTTGTTTACATTCAGACATCACATGCAAAACTTATAATTAGTAATAATAACCACATGTTGTGGAATGTTTATGCCATGATAGCTCTGCTCCACTTTAGAAACATCTTTGTTGTAAATAGATAACTGGAAAGACCAATAAACCTAGTCAAATTTACAACTGATAAATTGTTCTTTTTGTATTGTTTTTCTTGTTTCAACTTTGTCTTTTATGTTACAAAGCTTTTACTGTCAATGACCATTCAGATAACAACTTTCATTAAAATAATGCTCAAACAGTCTGATCAGGAAACTAAAGTTACTTTATTGTATTGACTAAAACTGCAGGTTAATCTTTAATTATCACAATAAACGTATTAGTCATTATATTTATGGGACACTTGATGTCAACATGGTGATCCTTCATGATTATCAACTGTGATACCAATGCAGTGTATACAAAAAAAAGATCAAGCATACTGTAAGTGCAACATTCAAGACAACATTAAAATTAATGCCAAAGATCCACAAACTTAACCTTTAACATTACTTTTAAAACATTTATGTATAGATAACCAGATACTGGGCAATTTGTTTATTCTTGTGTAGGAAGCTGTGGGGAGAAAGTCAAAATTATTTCTTGGACCATTGGCAAAGTTCAGTACTTTCAATAATATACCAAAAAGTTTCTCGATAAATGAGAAAATTTTCATTACATAACAGTTTACCTGACAGACCATTGCCTTAGTCTGATGTATCCTTGTGATTTTACAATAGGCCAGACCCTGGTTAAATATCCTTTAGACAGAGATCAAAGAACACCATAAATTTGAAAATTTTGATTACTTAAATGTAGCTTTTATAAGCTACAAGCTCACCATGTGAGACTGAACGCTGTTCTCGGATGGCCGCAGGCATCCGGCAAATGTTTAAGAAACAAGAATTCAACAGAATTGTACTGTGTCAACAGCTTTGGTTAAAGCCTGAAGCCGATGAAATTCGAAAGGACATAACTTATGCCAGATAGACAAAAATAGTTGACATGCAGCATTTCTCCAAATCCAGACCATCTTTCAGGACTGAGTCATGGTGAAGCCCCACCTTGTTGAAAAATATAACTTAAACTGCTAGTCATATGACCATACAAATTAATGCATTGTGCAAGATGTCCTGTCTTGTCTGCTTCCTCTCTTCATGGAGGAAAGAAGAACTTATATTTGTTCACATCCTCTCTTCATGGAGGAAAGAAGGGCTTATATTTGTCCGCCATTTTGTGGGAGAGCAAACAAGCAAGATCATTGTCTATCAATTCTGCACTGATAATCCACTAGTAAAGCATGCTCAGCTAGTCATAATACATGTAAATGCATTGAACAAGATGGGTCATGTCTTGTCTGCCTTGGCTCTTCATTGAGGAAAGAAGGACATCTATTTGTCCACCATTTTGTGAGACAGCAAACGAGCATTGTCTAATCTTGTGGAGTGTTAGGTCACTTTACCATACAGGTTTCTTCAGGACTTTTTATATCCACAACGGAGAAACAGAAAAAACTGTTTCCATGGCAACACTAGCTGCCTGATATTGCTGAAAAAGCTAACCAGCTCCTATTCATGCAGGGGTTTGGAATGCAAAAAATCCATAGAAATATAAGTCAAAGAAACAGAAAAAAGTGTTGCCATGGCAACACTTGTTGCCAGGTGTTACCGAAAAACTAATCAGCCGAAATCAATGCAAGGGTTTGGAAAGCAAAGATACTCGAGAAAAATTTTTAAGCCCAAGAAACATAAAAAAGTGTTGCCATGGCAACACTTGTTGCCAGATGTTGCCGAAAACTAATCAGCTCCAATCTGTGCCGGGTATGGAAAACAAAGAACCCATAAAAATATTTGTAAGTAAGTAAAAAAAAAAGAAAAAAGTGTTGCCATGGCAACAGGTGTTGCCGAAAAGCTAATCAGCTGCAGTCTGTGCAGGGGTATGGAAAGCAAAGAACCCATAAAATATTTACAAGTACAAGAAACAAACAAAAAAAGTGTTGCCGTGGCAACACTTTTTGCCAGGTTTGCCAAAAAACTAATCCGCTCCAGTCTGTGCAGGGGTATGGAAAGCAAAGAACCCATAAAATATTTATACATCCAAGAAACAGAAAAAAGTGTTGCCATGGCAACACTTGTTGCCAGGTGTTGCCGAAAAACTAATCAGCTGAAATCAATGCAAGGATTTGGAATGCAAAGATACCCGAGAAAAATTTTTAAGCCCAAAAAACATTTAAAAAGTGTTGCCTTGTTGCCAGGTGTTGCCCAAAAAACTAATCAGCTCAGATCTGTGCAGTGGTATGGAAAGCAAAGAACCCATAAAAATATTTACAAGTCCAAGAAACGAAAAAAAGTGTTGCCGTGGCAACACTTGTTGCCAGGTGTGCCAAAAAACTAATCCACTCCAGTCTGTGCAGGGGTATGGAAAGCAAAGAACCCATAAAATATTTATAAGTCCAAAAAACAGAAAAGTGTTGCCATGGCAACACTGGTTGCCAGTTATCGTTAAAAAACTAATCAGCTCCAATCCATGCAGAGGTTTGCTAAGAACTCCCGAAAAGATATTAAAGCCCAAGAGTGTTGCCACGGCAAGATATTGCCAAGAAAGCAATCACACACAAACTCTCATGCCATTAAACTTCCACACCAAATTTAGCTGAGACACATAAAATACTGTACCTGTAAATGAGCAGCAATGAAGGGTGATTCAGATGAAAAATAAAAATAATATCCATGTCCAGCAGGATGGATATAATAATTAAAATAAGTTGTAACCTTAAACTTACTTTTTTAACTTTCAGGTTTTTATGGTAACATTACAATTAAGATCCTGTTTTGGTCTAGACACATGTACATGTTTAATTTAAATGAAAACTCTAACCTATCGCTTTAATATTGCCAAAACATCTAACCAAAAATTTGTCCTAACCTTAAACTGAATGTAAGTCAATGTAAATGTTAAGAGTTTAAGTTCATGGTAACCATGTAGACTCTGTTCAAGGCTACTTATAGCCAAAATTTAAATGTGCTTAAAATCTATTGCACATAATTTAAGATATTATCCAAAATTTTAAAAGAAAAGTAATTATAATTATGCCATTACCGAGAGTTAAAGGTCACCTCAATGTAGTCTCAGGGCATTTCTGCAACATCAGTTACATGTACCTGTAAAATAAAGATTAAATATGTCATGCCATTTTGGTATACTTTGTGGAATCATAGAAAAAGTTGAGCTCAGTAATATTCTTTTACACATGGGAGTTTAAGGTCACCTTAAAATAGGGCACACCTTCAGGACTAGATACATCAACATACCAAATTTAAATTAAATCTGTCATGCAGAATTGAAATACTCTCCAGAAATTGAAAAACTTAAATTCAATAGTTATATTATCACTATCAGTTTAAGGTCACTTAAAGTGGGCCACACCTTGATCAGTTACATCCACGTACCAAATATGATTTGAATCTGTGAAGCCATCTTTACCTATTGCCCACAAATCGCAAAAGCAAAATTCAATATAAATGTGTTATAAATGGGAGTTTAAGGTCATCTTAAAATAGGGTACATGTCGATGACCAGCAACACCCACATGCCAAATTTGAATTTCATCCTACTTGCAATTTTTGACATATTTTCCAGAAACAAAGTGTGATGACAATGCTGGTCCTATAGGTGATCCATTATAGCTGAGTGACCCCAAACTATTACAACCTTAAACTCATAAGTTTCTAAAATATCAGCAATTTATTGTAACCTTACATATACATGCAAAAATTGAATGAAATTTCTTGAGTTACCTTCAGTATACGCTATGGAAAAGTGAAAAAAACTTAAACTCAACATAATTCTTTTATACATGGGAGTTTAAGGCCACCTTAAAATAGGACACACCTTCAATACCAGTTACAACCACATGCCAAATTTGAATTGAATCCATCAACCAATTTTCGAGATACTGTCCGGAAACTGAAAAACTTAAAATCAATATATTAAGTATGTTACTAGTGGGAGTTTAAGGTCACCTTAAAACAGGGCACACCTTGAGTACCAGTTACATCCACATGCCAAATTTGAATTTCATCCCTCATGCCATTTTTGAGTTACTGTCTGGAAAGGAAGTGTGATAACAACACTGACAATGTGTTATTACTGGAAGTTTAAGGTCACCTTGATGTGTGACACTTACCTGTGGCCAGTTACATATATATGCAAAACTTGAATGAAATTTCTCGAGTTACCTTCAGTATACTCTATGGAAAAGTAAAAAACTTAAACTCAATATAATTCATTTATACATGGGAGTTTAAGGCCACCTTAAAATAGGACACACCATAAATACCAGTTACAACCACATGCCAAATCTGAATTGAATCCATCAACAAATTTTCGAGATACTGTCTGGAAACCGAAAAACTTAAAATCAATATAAGTATGTTACTAGTGGGAGTTTAAGGTCACCTTAAAATAGGGCACACCTTGAAAACCAGTTACAACCACATGCCAAATTTGAATTGAATTCATCTACCCATTTTTGAGATACTGTCCGGAAATGGAAAACCTTAATCTTGATATAAATAGGTTACTACTGGGAGTTTAAGATCACCTTAAAATAGGGCACATCTTGAGGACCAATTACATGCACATGCCAAATCTGAAGTTAATCCATCATGCCATTTTTGAGATACACTCTGAAAATGAAGTGTGGCAACGACGCTGACCATATTTGTCCTTCAACATAGCTGCTAGTGACACCAAGGTAATGCAACCTTAACTCATAAGTTTATCAAATATCAGGAATTTACTATAACAGTGAACTTGTTTACGTCGTCCCTGAGTTGTTAAGGACACATGATTGTAAATGCGGACGAAAGAAAACAAGGGCGACTACGTCCCGGGGACGAAACGACGAATATTCCTGTACTTTTATATAATTAAAATAACAAAACTTGCGGATTTCGTCCAATTTGCAAATTCCTTTAATATCGCCCACTGCTAATTGCGAGTAAAAAGCTTGCGAGAACTAACCGTGAGATCTCGTTCAATCATGAGACCTCATTCCTCTCTGTTTTACCGCGATTTTATGCTAGTTTGACACAGTATATACGTGAATCATACATTTGTCTGCGTGAACCATACATTTTACCTTGTTAATCATACATTTTCCAGTGTAAAACATACATTTTTCTCTGCAGTCTGCTGCAATACTGTAATTATGTCAGAATCACCAGCTCTAAAGAAAAAAAAATTAGACATTATAACCCATCTTGGTTGAATGATTCAACTTTTAAATCCTGGTTATTTGTTGGAAATCAATCACAGGGTGGAGCTGAGGCCAGTGCTTCTGCTTGTAGTTCAGATCCAAAAATGTTTTGTTCTGAATGTCAAAAAGCAGGGAAAAGCAACATTTTTACCCAGGGTTGCCAAGATTATCAAAGGAGTGCACTGCTTCGTCATATAGCCTCCTCAAGCCACTAAGATGGCCTTAAAATTCTTAAAGGAAGGGAGGAATTTCAAAAGGCCAAAGCTAGTCAGGTGCTTAAAACCTCCGATGCACTAGAAAGCCAGCTGAAAACTGCTTATTTCATTGCACAAAATCATTTGCCCCTGACAATTTTTCCTGAACTAATTGGTCTACAAGTTGTTTGGTCTTGTTTTTTTGTTGTTGGTGCTCCAAACATGACTCAAACATACAAATCGTATGATGCAGTATCAGATATGATTGAATCTATTGCTTCTGCATTGGATAGAAATTTTAGAGAAATTATAGGTGGCTCACGATTTGTAGGCTTAATGACTGGTCTATGTCAAGGTGGTTAAAGATGATAAATCTCAGGTGTACTTTGCTACAAATGTAACAGTCCCAGATGGAAAGGCAGACAATAATTAATGCAATAACTGAATGGTTGGCCAGTGAGAGGATAGCTATCCAGAAAGTACTTGGTTTTGGTTCAGACGGTGCTGCCGTCATGATGGGGTCTAGATCAGGAGTAGGTGTTAGACTTAAGGAGCTGACAGGTGGCCTTACTATTCATGTTCATTGCTATGCTCACAGGCTGGCACTGGCTGTTTCACAAGCAGCTAACATAGTAGATCAGATAAAGTCCTATCAAGATACAGTGAACTTGATCTATTTCTACTTCCATAATTTAGCAGAAAAGTACAATCATTTACGGGAAATTTATGACCTGCTAGAGGATGATAAATTTGTATCACTGAAACAACCTCACGCAGTGCGCTGGTTGTCCTTAGATCAGGCCGTATATGCAATTAATCACTGTTGGCCAGCATTAGTAATTGCTCTGGGTGAGGCAGCTGCCAATGGTGTTCTAATCTAATCTACTGCTTTGCAGGCGCAATATCTTCCCCACTAAGGGGAACTCAGTGCGCTAGTAACAAAAATCATTTCTTATAAGGAGAGTCGAGGGGCGTTCAAGGTCAGTGTACCAGGTTTGTGGGTGGGACCGAGAGGGAAGGAGACTAAGCTGGGAAGCTAGAGTTGAAAAGGTGCGTTTTGAGGTGTTTCCTGAAAGATGCGACAGAGGGACTGTTTCTTATTTGGAAGGGGAGAGAGTTCCAAAAAACTGGGGCATAGTGACTAAAAGAATTGTTTAATTGATTTGTGAACTCTACGGTCAAATGTGGGGGTATGAAGGAACTTGAGTTTAGGGGCACTTCGTCTAGTATTTCTAAAGGAAGTGTAGGGGTGGATTAGTTCTCTTAGGTAAACAGGCTGACCTTGGTTGAGGATTTTATATGTAATGAGGCCTATTTTGAATTGTACCCTATACCTAACTGGAAGCCAATGGAGTTTTTTCAGTTGAGGGGTGATGTGAGAAAATTTTGAGGAACGGGTGACAACCCTGCAGAGTGAGTTTTGCACTAGTTGTAATCTTCTTAGCTCAAAGTCTGTGAGTGATAGAAACAGGGAATTGCAGTAGTCCAATCTGCTGCTGACCAAGGCATTGGCTAAAAGAACTGATGTTTTAAGGTCTAGAAGGGGGCGTATTCTATAGAGGTCTCTTGCATGAGCTCTAGTGGACTTTATGACCTGTGACACATGGTCGGAGAAAGTGAAGTCGGAGTCAAACACCACTCCGAGGTTCTTGACACTTTGTGCTGGTGAGACCTGATTACCAAGAATATTGATTGGAAAGTGAGGAAGGAGTTGTTTACGGTTGTTTTTCGAACCTATCAAAATGAACTCGGTTTTATCAGGGTTGAGTTTTAATTTATTTGTGAACATGAAGTTTTGGATGTCGTTTAGGCAATTTTTTAGTTTTTGTACAGAGTAAGAAAAATTTGCTGGAGAGAGTGAAATGTATAGCTTAGTGTCATCGGCATAGAAATGGTAATTGATGCTACTGTGAGATTGAATGATGGAGCTGATTGGGTTGGTGTAAAGGGAAAAAAGAATTGGACCAAGGACGGAGCCCTGGGGGACCTCATGCTGAAGGGCAACAGGATTTGAGAGTGTGCTGCCTACCTTGACCGACTGTGTCCTTCCCGACAGGTATGATTTGAACCAGCCAAGTGCCAGTTCACTGATTCCGTAGTAACCATTAAGTCTGTCCAGGAGTATAGTGTGATCAATGGTGTCGAAAGCGGCGGAGAGATCTAGAAGGGTGAGGGCTGTAACAGACCCTTTGGCCATATTGAGAAGAATATCATTATGAATGTTAAGGAGGGCACTTTCATTAGAATGGTGTTTTCTATAAGCCGACTGGAAGGCAGTCATCAGGCCGGCTTCATCAAGGGGAGTATGTAGCTGGGCTGCTACTACCCTTTCAAGTATCTTTGAAATAAAGTTTAGATTGGAAACAGGCCTGTAATTTTTGAAAACTTCCTTGTCTAAGGATGATTTTTTAAGAATTGGGGTTATATGGGCCTGCTTAAAGAAATTAGGACACGTACCTTGTGCTAGAGAGGCGTTGATTATTGAGGTGATGGGGGTAATAAGGATATCCAGGAATTCAAGGACAAGAAAAGTGGGCCAAGGGAACATGATTTAGTGGGAGAGTCTTGAATGATTTTGGTGACCTGCTCTTCAGTTACAGCAGAGAAAGAGGCGAATGTGGGTGGAGGAGAGTCTGGGGTGATGTGTCGAAAATTGAGTGAGGTAGAGAAAATTGAGTGTATTTTTTCAATTTTTTCTGTAAAGAACTCGACAAATCTGTCAGCCAAAAGCTTTGGGGGGTTTATAGATGGGAGAATCTTTGCTGGGATTCTGTGTAACACATCACCCATGACTCGCCATAGTTTTTGTGGGTTGTGGTGATTGTCCCGAATTTTTTCTTTGAGGAATTCAGATTTGGCCTGCATGCAGATTTTATTGTACTGGTGGACTTTCTGCATGTATTGGGATCTATTGAAGGTAGATTTATTTCAGCGCCAAATACGTTCAAAGGTCAAAGTTGGGGTTTTACGTCCCGTTCAACAGCCAGTCAAATACGTTCAAACAAACGCTTGGTCTCCTTTGCCGCAATTACCGTTTCATTAACCCATCCTGGGATATACTTCGCCTTGGTATTTTTGGTGTGTGGTGGTGCATATTTGTCAATAAGGGTGGACAAAGTAGTATGATATTGTTCATAAAGAGTGTCGGCTTCCTTGGAAGGATTATTAAGTAGTTCAGAAGCGAGGAGATCTGTTTTCAATTTGTCTTTATCAATTTTATGGTATTTACAAAAGGTGACAGTAGCCTTGGTTTGGGTTGTAGGGGTTGAGAGGATAAGAGTAAAACTAATTGAAAAGTGGTCGGAAAAGGCATCAGTGGTATGGACATTGGAAATATAGTCATTGTTAGATTTGGTTAATACCTGGTCAAGTGTATGTCCATGAATGTGAGTTGGAAAGTTCAGAAAGTTAAATCAAATGAATCAATCAAAGAATGAAAGGTTTTTGAATTTCAACATGTTGTTTCGAGGTGAAAATTGAAGTCGCCGATGATCACCAGATTCTCCGTGGTATGGTGAAATCCTCCAAAAGTGACTGAAACTGGTCAAAAAAGATGTAGTACTGGAGAACAGAGGTCTATATATATTTAGTAGGTAAAAGGATTCTTTGTGAAGGGTTATCTTGAGGAGGAAATTTTCGAAAGTGGTGCAGGTCTTTGTTGGAACTACAGAAGGATCCAATCCGTCTTTGACCAAAAAGTCCAATCCTCCACCGCGACGGGACGCTCGTGGCTGTTGATAGAGTTTGTAGCCTGGTGGGGTAATTTCGGACAGATTTGCACTTGTGGTGTCAGGTCTTATCCAGGTCTCAGACATGGCGAAGAGATCGGTGTCATTATCAGAAATAAATTTTGCAATGGCAGGATATTTGTTGTGTATTGATCTAATGTTTGCATAGGTGACCTTTGGACACCTGGGTGGTCCTGGGTTTGGGTTTATGTCACCAGCAAGCAGGAGTAGGATGAAAAGACGGAAAGGTGGTAGGGCAGGTGGAATTGAAATTGTAGATTTGATGATAAAATGTAGACAGAAGGTGGTGGTGGTGGGTTTGAAGGGGGAGAAACTGACGACATCAGGGCACTTAATGCTGGAGTTGCTATGGTGCTGATATGAAGCAATAACTGGTTGGATTGCCAGTAAAAAATAAAGGAAAATCATGTTTGAGGTCTTTAGAGTAGATTAGAGTGGTTTGGTGGGTTTGAGTTTTGAGTTTGATGATCCCCGATAACGGGGAATGTGAGCGATAAAAGGGGATCAAACGATAAAGTGGGCAGTTTGCATGTGTAAATATCAATTAACTATGTCAAAAGGGGGTAGATTAAAAAGATTATTTTATTAGTTCTTTCAATAATAGCACCAAGGCAGACGTAAAGTGAGGTTATTAAATTTTTAACTCTATCGGATCTGATTTTCAAAAACGGTACTTCCCTAACGGAACCACGCCATGCCATGGCGTTGCAGTTGCCAGAGGACTAGCAGATAAAGTAGAGAAGTACAGCTTCATCGGGATCACGTCTTTTGGCCGACATCCTTCCAAATTTTTCAAAGATGTCAAAAGTTTTCCAGCGTGAATCTCTAGACTTTGCCATGGCAAGCACAGCCTTAGACACAGTAAAAGCAACTCTGATGACCATGCAGGTACAATTAGAATGCAAACTATATTCCTGAATAATTACCGGTATTTATAAAAGTATGTTAAGCTTAATCTCAATAAAAATTTTAAAACAGGACAAATAAAACTTAACTGAACAAAGAGTAAACTTAACAAAGAGTAAACAAATGAAACTTATCTGATTAGTAACAACATAAAACAGAACTAATACAACTTGTAAACTAAAGATTGAACAAACGTAACAATAATAATGTAACTTATTATAGTAATAACGAGACAAAAAAAATAAAATAAACTTAAACTTTAAACAAATTCAAAACTAAAGCACTTTGATGCAATGTCCCTTTTCAGGATGATAATCAGCTTCAGCATGCATTGCCTTCCCTGTTCCAGTTAGATGAGGCACTTGATACAATGGATGACAACCAAAAACGCTTTCGAGACACAGAAGTGAAGTTTGCTACTCAAGGGAAAGTTACACTCAGGACAACCAAAATTCTATACTGTGTGCTTTACTGTAATACTTACAGTTTGTGTATAAATTTAAGCAGTCCTTACAATTTGTGTATAAGTTTAAGCAGTCCTTATGACACTATCTCTGCAAAATACAATAGTTAGCTTACTGTTCCCTGTTGCAATTATAGAATATACCTACTACTGCTTTGTGGTCTGCTGCGTATAATCACTTGGCTCTCAACTCTGTGGACATGGGTTCAAGTGTAGCTCATGTCAACTTTTGGGAATATTGGAACTTCTGGAAGTCATCCCAATATGACCCTGAATGTTGAATGGGAAACTCCAACTTTGTGTTTTTGCTGGCCTTTTGGTATAGGAGTTTAGCAAATGAACACTTGACTGATGTAAAAAGTTTGAGCCCAAATTTGAGGTGACTGATGGTTTGAGTCCAGCATTAACAGGGCTTAATGCGCAGGTGTTGCTTAAGCCCTATCTACGAGTATACAGCTGAGTGTAACAAATATCAATGTATAGAATATAGTAAAAACTTTGCCTGTATGCCCCCCTGAATCCCGAAATATTCACAGATGGCATCGGATTTCTTTATTTTATTTTCAGCGAGATTCCTTCAAGCACTACTGGACAACTTGGAGCAACGATTCCCTGAAGATGCCCAAGTCACTTTGAAGGCATTAAATATCATTTTAAACCCAAAAGCACTTACAAACAACAATGCTGAAGTTGCTTTGTTTGGACAAAATGAACTTGATTATCTGTTACAGAGGTATGGGCAGAAGAACCAAAATATTGTGAACGCAGCAAGATGCAGACAAGATTTCTTGGCATATAAGCATTTTGTTGGTCTTCATAGAAACAAATCTTTCCCTGAATTTTGTGAGATACTTATCAAAGATCAAAGTGATGTTTTCCCAGATTCCCAAGTCCAAAAGCAGAAATAGTTTGAGAGATGAACAAGTGGACAGGCTAATGAAAATAACAATAAATGGCCCGCACTATGCAGAGTACGATTACACTGCAGCCAAGAACAATTTTTGAGCAATGAAAGACAGGATTCAGTGAACTTACATTGTTTTAGCCAGTTTTAGCTAGTTACAAAGTGTTGAAATTGACATTTAACATTGAAATTGGTTTAAGTAATTTACGTGAAATTGGTTTAAGTAATTTACGTTCAAGGAATTGAATAAAATATTGGGACTCCAAAAATGAAACATAGGACTCATTTTTTTCAAGTCTATTGAGTCCCAGGGACTTAACTTTACCACTTCCGAGTGAGCACGCTGATGGTGATGGAATTTGATGCTGATTGTAAAATTCTTGAAATAGACTGAAAATTTCAGTTTCTGTTATGTCTATCAAATCTGTATTACAGTAAAATATTTTTCTTCAATATGCATTTACTTCATTTATGAAAGTTGCACCTTGCTTAGATGACAAATTTATATGGATAGAAGGCCCCGTACTGTTTGTGTTTTAGTTGGGCTTTCTTTCAAGCTTATATGGAGTTTCTACAAAGATTACATTCTGGTACACAGAGCAATCCCTAAATTTCTGAGATTAGAATATTAAACAAGTTTATTAAATTTCGCACTCCCGAGCAATACCCAAATCTCCTAGATTTGACTTTCTACCAGTAGAAACTCCAATTGGACTTTCTACCAAGTTTATGTTGGTAGAAACTCCAATTGGACTTTCTACTGGTAGAAACTCCAACTGAACTTTCTACCGGTAGAATTTGAAATTCTACCAGATTGGACTTTCTACCATGACATCTCTTTTGCAGATAGGAAGTAACACGGCTTGTTTTATCAAGTCTGAAGACAATTCTACAAAAGGCATTTTGAATATTTTGGAGTTTAGCCACATTATATTTATTCACACCGTAGAGTTTTAGCATTATATGATGCCTGAACACTAGGTTTCAACTGTGTATGATGCAAAACAACCAGGTTCCAACTGTGTACGATGCCAAAATAACCTGGTTTCAACTGTGTATGATACAAAACAGCTAGATTTCAACTGTGTATGATGTAAAACAACCAGGGTTCAACTGTGTACAGTGGCAAAACAACCAGGTTTCAACTGTATGATGGCATATCAACCAGGTTTTAGCTGTTTATGGTGGCTGAATAACTAGGTATAAACCATGTATGATATACATTAACTAGGTTTCAACTGTATACAGTGGCAAAGCAACCTGGTTTCAGTATGTATGATGGCAAAACCATTCTTAAGCCATAATAACCAGGGTTCAACTGTACATGATGCTGAACAACCATGTTTGAAATATATTTGGCTCTAAAGCAACCATGTTTGATGGCAAAGTAACCAGATTTCAACTGTATATGACATCAAAACAACCAGGTTTTATCAACATATAGAATAGAATAGAAACATTTATATAGCGCAAAATTGATGGAACATCCTCTAATGCGTATCAGGTCGAGATCTAAAATTAGCGCCCGCCAGGGAGATGTACTATGGTGGGGGAGATGCTAGTCTAAACAAAATAGGTCTTTAGCTGGCTACGGAAACCTGTTATTGTTTGTTGTGATCGTACTAATTGTGGAAGTCTGTTCCATTCTGTGGGGGAAGCCATTGCAAAACCTCGCCTACCATGGCCTTTTTGTGCGAGACTGAGGAAAGAGAAAGACGATTTCCACACATTAAACAACTGGTTTTGATCAAGGATGATAGGTATATGGGTTGAGAGAATTTGATAGCCTTGAAAGTAATTAGATTGTACTTAAACAAGATACAGTATGTGATAGGGAGCCAGTGTAGTTTTTGAAGAAAGGGAGTGACATGACTAGTTCTATCAAGTCTAAAAACAATACTACAAAGGGCATTTTGAATCTTTGGAGTTTACCTACATTGTATTTACTTGCGCCATAAAGTAGGGAATTACAGTAGTCAAGTCGACTGCTGATCATTGAGTTTGCAAGCAAGGCTGCAGTATCCACACTGAGGAATTTACGGATGCGTCTTAGGTCCTTAAGGTGGTAGTAACAGGCGCGACACATATTGGTTATGTGGTTAGTAAAGGTGTTTCCGGAGTCAAAAGTAACACCTAGGTTCTTGATTGTATCGGTAGGGGAGATAGAATTTCCAAGAAGCTGAGTAGGAAATTTGTTGATGAGGGACTCTCTGGCTTGTCTATCACCAATGATAATAAATTCAGTTTTCTCGGGGTTGAGTTTAAGTTTCACACCAGCCATCCAGTTTTGGACACATGTGAGACACTCAGTAAGCTCAGCAAAACTGGAATCAAAGTTCCTAAGGTCCAGTGCTAGATATATTTGGGTGTCATCAGCATATAGATGGTGGGTGACATTGAAATTGGAAATGATATTACTGAGTGGGGTAGTATAGAGGGTAAAAAGGAGGCCCAGGACAGAGCCCTGGGGCACACCATATGGGAGTGAGAAAGCATCTGAAAAGCTATTACCTAGTTTAACCTTCTGTTTGCAGTTTGAAAGATAGGATTTGATCCACCTCAACACAGTGCCATCAACCCCAAACCAATCCCTGATGGAATTAAAAAGAATGTCATGGTCAATAGTGTCGAATGCCGCTGAGAGGTCCAGCGCAGTGCAACAACCTTTCCAGAGTGTTGACATTGGAGAGCCCCTCACTATCGATATAATTATTTAACTGTTTAGCTACTACTTTTTCAATCAGTTTGGATATAAAACTGAGGTTGGATACCGGTCTGTAATTTTTGAGATTTCTGTCTAAATTAGGTTTCTTGAGAACGGGGGTGACATATGCGGTTTTGAAACAGTTTGGGAAGCTCCCTTCCCTGAGTGAGTAGTTTATAATATTGGTTATTGGAGTGACCAAAATGTCCGCACACTCTTTGACTAGTGCGGTTGGTATTGGGTCCAGGTCGCATGATTTGATTTTGAGGATTTTAGGATTTTGAGGATGTCACCCTCAGATACAGGCTCAAAAGAGGACAGGGCGGTGCTGTTACTATTCGGTCTTGTGAGGGAAACAGGCACTGATGACTTTAGTGCAACTCTGATTTTCGCAATTTTGTCACTAAAAAATGACCAAAAGTGTTGGCTAAGTTGACGGGACTAATATGATCAGGTAGGATGATAGTTGAGGATTTGTGCAAGATTTTCTTGAAAGTGTTCCACAGAGCCTTGGGGTTCCCATTATTTTCAGCAATAACTGTAGAATACTGCCTGCATCTTGACTGTTCCAGTAGGAAATTGTAGCGATTGACAGCAGCTCGATATCTACTCCAGTTAACTGCAGAATTGTTACTGCCCCATACTCGCTCACACTTGCGCTTCAGACGCTTTGCTGAGAGGATGTCCGAATTCACAAAGCCTTTGTCAGGGTGCGATGGAGCCATTTTCCTCTTGATTGGGCATGCTTGTCTAGAATGTTGCGCAAGGTGTTGAAATATTGGTGACTGAGCAAACTGGCTGTTGTGTGAGGATGTTTGATTAAATCAGAATTCAGGATGTTCTCTCTGAAGTCAGTGATGTTTATCTTGTGAATTTTCCTAGTATTAACTTGCCTAAATTTGCAAGGAGCCTTGATAAGTATATTGACCAAGAAAGTGATGGCAAGATGGTCAGACAGCCCAGCTGTAACCATGGCGCAAACTGCCCTTGAGAAGGTGTCTCTCACACATACGACATCTAATATATGGTTAGGGCCAGGATTAATACTGATATCCCCTGAGAGGATCAACAAGAGGGACACCCATGGGCTAACATGTTTGTAAGAATGTGTTACCCTACGAATATGTCCTTGTATAGCCAAAAAGGCATAGTTGACCATGTCGAGACATGGGTGAATGCCAGACTCAAAATGTATGGTGGAAAAGGCGGGGAAAGAAAAATGCAAACTTGAGGCAACAGGAATTGGTGTTGTAGAAGGGTTGTCAGTGGTGATGTTGGTTGCCCGAGCAACCAGCAAAAAGTAAAGACAGAGCCAGAAAGTGCAATGCATGTCCAAAAAGGAATACTAAAATAAAGAAACTAGAACAAGAGGAGAGTGCCCGTGAACGGGCACTGTGTCAGCTGACTGAGTGTTTTTGATTTGTGAAGGTGATTAGAGGACAGAATAATTATCAGGAAAAGGGCTGTACAGAAATACAGTAAATGGTAACGGAACAGCAAGTTCGAAAGAAATTCCGAAGCTGACAGAAGAAAAGGATAAAAAAGTTGTGCCCTGTAAATGGTATTATGAAGGAAAATAACAAGGTAATTGTTTAAGTGTAAAAAATAGGTTAAAACATATTTAAAGAAATACTACAAATGCAATATCCTCGTTCGACCTTGAAGAAGGGGTCCAAGGTCAAATCTAACCACACAAATACATTCCCAGCCCATGATTTCCTATGGTTTACCATTCCAAACCTCTAGGACCAATTATAAACTAGAGGATCGCTCGCAAAAAAAAAGATAATGTTTTTGCATAGCAAAAACAAAGCGTCCCGAAAAGGATATAAAGGTGAGTGCTAAAGTATTAAGAAAATGCTTCGTTTCTAGCCTTATACTGTTGTGGCAACCAAAGTCAGCGCAGTCTGCTCTATCTAGCACGGTTTTCAAGATATAAGCATTTTTGTGTTTTGCAAAAACTTTGAAAATTCAAAATGGCCACCATTTTTGGGGAGACAAAAATTTTTGTCAAGACCACTGCCGTGGTGTGTATCTCCCGCCGAGCATTAAAGCAGAAGAAATAGCTTTTCTGAGATATTCACAATTTTTCATTTTCGTGTGTGAAAGGTCTTCCAAAAGTAGGTGAATGAGTTATTTGATAAAAATTGGGTATCCGCAATACTTTTACAGATAATTAGCATTTACTCATTTTGAGTAGGTGAATAATTAGCTATGGGTCTGAAACTTCACCATGTGAAAGCTCTCCCAAAAGTAGGTGAATGAGTTATTTGAGAAAAATTGGCTATCTGCAAATACTTTTAGAGATAATTCGCATTTACTCATTTTGAGTAGGTGAGTAATTAGCTATGGGTCTGAAACTTCACCATGTGAAAGCTCTCCCACAAGTAGATGAATGAGTTATTTGATAAAAATTGGGTATCCGCAATACTTTTACAGATAATTAGCATTTACTCATTTTGAGTAGGTAAATAATTAGCTATGGGTCTGAAACTTCACCATGTGAAAGCTCTCCCAAAAGTAGGTGAATGAGTTATTTGAGAAAAATTGGCTATCTGCAAATACTTTTAGAGATAATTCACATTTACTCATTTTGAGTAGGTGAGTAATTGGCTATGGGTCTGAAACTTCACCATGTGAAAGCTCTTCCAAAAGTAGGTGAATGAGTTATTTGAGAAAAATTGGCCATCTGCAATACTTTTAGAGGTAATTCGCATTTACTCTTTTTGAGTAGGTGAGCAATTAGCTATGGGTCTGAAACTTCACCAAGTGAAAGCTCTTTGGGATAGCTGCTCTGCAGAGATACCCTGAAGATAAAAAATTTCGTCGAAATCGCTCTATGTAGCACGGTTTTCGAGATATAAGCATTTTTATGTTTTGCAATTTTTGCGAAAAATTCGAAAATTCAAAATGGCCGCCATTTTTGGCGAGACAAAATTTTTTTCAAAATTGGGATAACTACTCTGCAGAGATACCCTGTGGGTCAAAAATTTCGTCGAAATCGCTCTATTTAGCACGGTTTTCAAGATATAAGCATTTTTGTGTTTTGCAATTTTTGCGAAAATTTCGAAAATTCAAAATGGCCGCCATTTTTGGCGAGAAAAATTTCTTTTGAAAATTGGGAAAAGTATTCCGCAGAGATATCCTGTGGGTCAAAAATTTTGTCGAAATTGCTCTATCTAGCACGGTTTTTGAGATATAAGCATTTTTGTGTTTTGCAATTTTTGCGAAAATTTCGAAAATTCAAAATGGCCGCCATTTTGGGCGAGAAATTTTTTTTTGAAAATTGGGAAAACTACTACTCGTCGAAATCGCTCTATCTAGCACGGTTTTCGAGATATAAGCATTTTTGTGTTTTCCTTATTTGGAAAATTCGTAATGATTAATTAATCATTAATTACTCGGCCATTTCTTGACCAATCAATGCCAAAATCTAATGATTTCCAGATTTTAATAGAATGAATGTATTTGCCAAGTTTCAGGTGAATTGATAAAATTCCTTTCAAGTTATCATCCGGACAAGCTTCCCCATCGAAAAAAGACATTTTTGGTCATGTGACCTCTCTGATTGGTTGAAATGTCACTGCAGCATATTCAAAAAAATTCCCCAGGGCTACTGCCTAAACCTGCCAATTTTGAAAAGAATCCGCCTAACGGTTACAGAGTTATAAGGAAAACAAAATGCGGAGCCGGCGGAGCCTGAAGCTCTCCCATACACAAACAAGCGTCCCTTGCGGGACGCTTAATGAGTTATAAGCACTTTTAAGCTTGGCTGTCCTCATTTGACCTTGAAGGAGGGGTCCAAAGGTCAAATCTGACCATACCAAAAGATTCCGAGCCAATGATTTCCTATGGGATGGTTTACCATCCCAAATCTGTGTCACCAATAATAAGTGAGTTGTAGGCACTTTCAATTTTCGCTATCCTCATTTGACCTTGAAGGAGGGTTCCAAGGTCAAATCGGACCATATCAACAGATTCACAGCCCATGATTTCCTGTCTGTTTACCATCCCAAACCTCTGGGACCAATAATAAGCGAGTTATAAGCACTTTTAAGTTTGGCTATCCTTGTTTGACCTTGAAGGAGGGGTCATTGAAGGTCAAATCTGACCACACCAAAAGATTCCCACCCCATGATTTCCTACAGGTTGGTTTATCATCCCAAACCTCTAGGATCAATAATAAGGAAGATATAAGCACTTTTCATGACTGACAAAAAACACCTGTGGCGGCCATCTTGTTTCTCAAAATGAGGCCAAAAATATTCCCAGACAACATTTTATGGTTATTAATATATACTGCAAACTTAAGAAAGCTAGCTATAATTTTTTTTTTTCATCAGAGCAGTAATGGTGAAATCTTTCTCTACACACTGCGGCTATCCAGTGGATACAATGATTTACTCAACAGTGAGAACCTGAAAGTAGCTATTGCTCAGCTATGCCATGACATAGAGGTCTGCAATTTCACTATGTTATAGCTGACCAAAAATTCTGTGAATAACATATTTAACAAATTACTCTAAATGTAATAGTTTTGAAGTTACAACTGATTTACTCAACAGTGAGAACCTCAAAGGAACTATTACTCAGCTATGCCATGAGCTACATGTCTGAAATTTTACTATGTTATAGCTAACCCAAAAGTAGGTGAACAACATATTTAAGCAAACTACTGTAAATGCAATAGTTTTCAAGCTACAACTGATTTACTCAATAGTGAGAACCTGAAAATAGCTATTGCTCCGCTATGCCATGAGCTATAGGTCTGTAATTTCACTATGTTATAGCTGACCCAAAAGTAGGTGAACAATATATTTTAACAAAATACTCCAAATGCAATATTTTTCAAGTTATAGCTGATTTACTCAACAGTCAGTACCTGAGAATAGCTATTGCTCAGTTGTGCCATGAGCTATAGGTCTATAATTTCACTATGTTATAGCTGACCCAAAAGTAGCTGAATAACATATTTCCACAAATTTCTGTAAATGCAATAGTTTTCCAATTATAACTGATTTACTCAACAGTGAGAACTTCAAAGTAGCTATTACTCAGCTATGAAATGAGCCACAGGTCTGAAACTTCACTATGTTATAGCTGACCCCAAAATAGGTGAATAACATATTGAAACAAAATACTCTAAATGCAATAGTTTTCAAGTTATAAGTGATTTACTCAACAGTGATAACCTAAAAGTAGCTATTACTCAGCTATGCCATGAGCTACAGGTCTGAAATTTTACATGTTACATGTTATAGCTGGCCCAAAAGTAGCTGAATAACATATTTATACGAAATTCTCTAAATGCAATAGTTTTTAAGTTACAAGTGATTTTACTCATGATGGAAGTTACTGAAAAGCCCAAAAGTAGCTATTACTCACTTAGCTATTGAGACAGACACCCAACTTACTCACCATATTGTAGCTATGACAAAAGTAGCTGAATAAGATATTTTAACAAAATGCTCTAAATGCAACACTTTTCAAGTTATAAGTGATTTACTCAACAGTGATAACCTAAAAGTAGCTATTACTCAGCTATGCCATGAGCTACAGGTCTGAAATTTTACTATGTTATAGCTGACCCAAAAGTAGCTGAATAACATATTTATACGAAATTCTCTAAATGCAATAGTTTTCAAGTTATAAGCGATTTACTCAACAGTGATAACCTAAAAGTAGCTATTACTCAGCTATGCCATGAGCTACAGGTCTGAAATTTCACTATGTTATAGCTGGCCCAAAAGTAGCTGAATAACATATTTATACGAAATTCTCTAAATGCAATAGTTTTTAAGTTACAAGTGATTTTACTCATAATGGAAGTTACTGAAAAGCCCAAAAGTAGCTATTACTCACTTAGCTATTGAGACAGACACCCAACTTACTCACCATATTGTAGCTATGAAAAAAGTAGCTGAACAACATATTTTCACAAAATGCTGTAAATGCAACACTTTTGAAGTTATAAGTGATTTAGTGCATGATTTCATGAATTTTAATGCATTAAAAATTATTAAAAAAATTTATTAAAAAAAAGTAAGACAGATCCAGGTCTCATACTCACACAAGAGAATCTACCTCTGGCCTAGTACATATATGCAAGATATGAGAGAAATCCCTGCAATAGTCACTGAGAAAATTGTGATAAAAAGTTGAAATTTTCACACTTTTGGTGGGGGTACCCCCCTTGTAATGTCTCTAGCAAACAGACGAACAGACAGATTTGCATGCCTTGAACAATTTTTCATCCTCAATAGATAAGGTATCTTTTAAAAAAAACAGCATGTCTCTAGGCCTTGTAGTTTTGGAGAAGAAGTTGTTCACGCGGACGCGTATGCGGACGCCCACGCCGCAGAGTGATGACATAATGTCAGCTGACTGACAAGTCAGCTGACATAAAAAGATGGACCTACCTTTCCTATGTACTAACCTGTCTAAACAGCAAACCATAGATGAGTAAGTATAAGAACAGTAAAAGATTGGTGCAAGATTAGTATGGACAAGGTATGATATTGTTAGGTTGAAATTTGACAGTATTTTACAGACAGTATCAGAAAGAGAATATCAAAAAGATGAGTAAGTATAAGAACAGTAAAAGGTTGGTGCAAGATTAGTATGCACAAGGTATGATATTGTTAGGTTGAAATTTTACAGTATTTTACGGAGAATATCAAAACAATTTGTATGATTTGTTTAATGTTATTAGGTTGTTTAAAATTATTAGGTTGAATTACTACAGTATGTGAGAATGTTAAAACAGTATGTGAAATCCGTGGGAAATGTCCGGTGAGCGATAATATCCGGAAGCGCCACTATTTACAATTCTGACAAGTTTAAAGAAGTAATATGTGCAGACAATGAATATTGCTAAACTAAAATTGTATAAAATGGCAATAGAAACAGATACAGACCAGCAAGCTGTGTAAAATCGAGAAGATTTAACTACCGGTCCGTTGTGAAATAAAAAACACGTCTCGCCTGGTGAACGCTGAACATCATACAAAACAATACAAATCAACCAGGTTTCAACTGTATATGATGGAAAACAACCAGGTTCCACCTATGCATGATGACACAAAAAAAAACCATAAAACAGTTTTTTAAACAGAAACAAGTATGAGAAAACAATCAGGTTTCAACTGTATATGATGTTAAGAGAACCAGGTTTATCTGTATATGATGGAAAATAACCAGGCTTTAACCGTGTACGGATGCAAAACAACCAGCTTTCAACTGTATCTGATACAAACAACCAGGTTTCAACTGCATATGATGGAAAACAACCAGGTTTCAATTGTATTGCAAAACAACCAGGTTTCAACTGTATATAATGTTAAAACAAGCAGCTTTTATCTGTACATGATGGAAAACAACCAGGTTGTAACTGTGTACAGTCGAAAAACAACCAACTTTCAACTGTATATGATACAAAACAACCAGGTTTCAACTGCATATGATGGAAAAATAACCAGGTTTCATCTGTGTATGATGACAAAACAACCAGTTATCAACTGTATATGATGGAAAAACAACCAGGTTTCAACTGTATATGGTAAAAAACAGCCACTTTTCAACTGTGTATGATGGGATAACATTGAGGTTTCAACTGTGTGTGGTATCAAAACAACCAGCTTTTAACTATATATGATACAAAACAACCAGGTTTCTACTGCATATGACAGCAAAACAACCAGGTTTCATCTGTTTATGATCCAAAACAAAAAGTTTTCAACTGTATATGATGAGAAAAGAACCAGTTTTCAACTGTATACGATCTCAAAACAATCAGGTTTCAACTGTGTATGATGGCAAGAAAACAGTATCAACTGTGTATGATTGCAGTTCAGATTTTAAATGCCAACACAATTAGAGACCATGAACATTTACGTTACCAAATGAGGTATTTTGCGGGGAATCTTGGTCTGATTGATTAAAAGAAGATGAACGTTTCTAAAGTTGTTTAGTTTTTTATTTTTAATGTTATACATTTTGGAGGAGGGAATTTAGATATTTAATACACATTTATGTACATTCAAACTTTATATATTATACAATTATTCAAATCTAAACTTCAATACTATATTACATAAACACATAAAGAGTATGTAACACACTCTTCAGCACTTTTCAGTCAATTACATCATGGTTACCACTAACCCACTTTCTTTATCTTTGGATCAGTTACAATCTCTAAAATATCTAATTAATGGATATAAACTCTACTAAATACACTCTAAAACTCTTATTTTAAAACAGTTTAATCTCTCTCTACAATTTATGAAGCTACGAACACTAAAACTGGGACAAAAATCAGCTGACGAGAGTATACAAATGATTGCCTAACAAACACCACCAAAACCTGAAATATGGCACTTAAATGTAATGGAACATAAAATATCTCATTATAGCTTGCATAGGTTTCAGCATCATCTTGAAAAATTTTAAAACTACGTGTAAATTATTGGCTTCACTTCATACAATATTTGATTTACTATGATTGTTAATAATACAATCTACTTATCAACTAGAAGAATGTTTTTGCTGACAAAAACGAAGCGGCCTTGATGAAAAAGAAGACACCCATAAAAGATGCCAAATATGCATCATAAGCAATAGAAGCGGTGAACTTTATTGCATTGTGTATGTTACTTGTCCCTATTTTCATCTTTAATGAGTGCGCACAATTAAAGTGAGGTCAGCTGAACAATACAATAGCTGGAGATTAAAAACTCCATAATTTCACTGCAAGGTGGCCATAACTTCATTCATATTGGGACTTTAAGGTGACCATAAAATAAGAATGTCCCTTTTCTCATCCTTTATAAGTGCATAAAGTTTAGCTCAGGTCAGTTGAACAATAAGATAGCTGGAGGCTGAAACTTCCTTTTTCACTGTAAGGTGACAATAACTTCATTCATATTGCGACTTTAAGGTGACCATAATATGAGAATGTCCCTTCAATATCAATATATGTTAGATACGGAAAAAGAAAGGAGCCAGATGGCTTTATTCAAATGTTATGACTTTAGGGGGGGCCAAAATTATATTAACAGTTTAAGGTCACATTAAAGTCAGGATAACCCTTTGGTTTGCCATCCTTTATAGGTGTGCAAAGTTTAACTGAGGTCAGTCGAACAATAAGATACTTGGAGGCTGAAAACCCCCTTATTTCACTTTAAGGTGGCTACAACTCCATTCATACTGAGAGTTTAAGGTGACCATAAGTACTATTTTTATCTAGTTTAATACCAGTGATAATTTGGATATAAAAAAATGGAAAAAGAAAGGAGCCAGGGGATTTTATTCCAATTTGATGACTTTAAGCAGGCCATATGTCCATTAACATTTTGAGTTTAAGGTCACCATAAAGTCAGGATATTCATTTGGCAAATCTTACAAATTGTAACAAATTTTATTGTAATTTAACTTTTTACAAGTTAAATACTTACCTTATCCTCACAAGTGCTTGGTTTGGTTTTGTGGAGCAAAACGTATCGACCGACAAGTATTTTTTTAAAAGAATTTTCTTGTCGGCAGGTGACCCCTTGTCTGCGCATGTCCGCGCATGCGCCGTACTCATTGTCGACAGGCAATTGTCGAGAGATCTTCATTGTATTTTTGGTCCCCAGCAAAACAAATTATGCGGGGAGGTAGGGTGGGTTTATCCTTGTGAGGATAAGGTAAGTATTTAACTTGTAAAAAGTTAAATTACAATAAAATTTGTTACATTTTATTGCGTAAAATAGCCTTACCTTATCCTCACAAGTGCTTGAATACAACCATAACAGGTGGAGGGTATTTGTTTTGGCCACACTGTTAGATGATTGTCAGACAAGGGGTCACCAAATAAAGCACTTGATAAGAGGATAAGATAAGCTTCCATATGCCACATCTTAGGTTATATATTACTTCTTCATCACAGATAAGTAATTTGCTAACCTCAACAAGAGATCCATGATGTGGTCGTCATTGTTGCTGCTGTTGTAGATAATTTTACAACAAATCTTTTAGCAGTATTAACCATCACCCAGTATTGGCCGGAGATGTCTGCATGACTCCCCAAACAAGATGTCATCATCTGACAATGAGAATATCTCCAAGCAGGCAAACTGAACTGCATAAACTGCAAATATGGGGCCATATGTAAGTTAAGAAAGACATATGTCAGTGACACCACACTTGTATAACTGGAGAGAACATAAATAGGCGAGTCATATGAATAACATGTATAAATACACAGAAAAATGACTACATGCTGAGGTGAATCCACAAGAACCAATTTGTTCATGGACTGGTCATGGGATTGCCAAGCTACATCTTCGAGTAGAATGTAGTAAAGAATTGTGGGTCTTCCAATAACAAGAGTTTGATATCTGTTCAGGTAAGACCCCACTCTTGAAAACTAAAGAGGCAGCCATGGATGTAATATGTGTCTCAATGTATAGATTCTGAGAATCAGAATCAAAAGGACTGGCTATCTAATCATGCATCCAGATTGGTCCAGAAAGAGATAGCAGAACTCAAGATATCTCCATCAAGCCTTCCTTAAAAGATATGAGCAAGAGATTCTTCCCCTCCTTGAAGTACTTGTACTGTCTTGATAGTAATTAAGTACTGTAAGAGGGCAGAGTGTCACAACATCAGTCCAACGTCAGCTCAAGAAAGGTTTGTGAGCTGGAATGACCACTGGTTTGAGCCATCTGTGGCATTGTAAGCCAACTGATTCTTGCTAAAAGGCAGGAGAAGGAGACTTTCCCTTTTGTCCAAGCAGTAGACCTGTCCAAGAAGGATGTAAGTGCTGTAGAAGGACAACGAAGCATGTGTCCAGGCAAGTTGAGTTCAGGAATGATCTAGAGGTGAAGTGACCACTGGAGGCAATCTAGACCAACTGAGGCTAATAGGTCCTTGTTGAAAAGGTAGGTAGGAGGGAGAACTGTAAACTCCTTCCTATGAGGCTTGTGTCTGAAGGAGCCAAAGTCCCAGAATACACTTCCAATGTCATTGCAACAGTCTTGCAAGTCAAACTTTTTTAGACTGACCTCCTTTTAAAGGTTAACAAGAAGCCTTTTGTGAAAACCAACAGAAGCAAAGGCAAATCCCTTGATGCTGTACCTCTGTTAGCAGTGGGCTTCTCTCTATAACACTTGCAATAGGCCTATAAAGATGCAGGCTTTGGTTCAACTCCTGCACAAAAAATGTAACTGATCAGCTATGGCTGCTGCAAAGCCAACAATAGTGACAGGTTTCAGATTTTTTGCAAGTAAATGGATCAAAAAATCTGGTATATTTGAGACCGTAGGCCCTGAGATGGCCACCTTATTCTGTGGGTACCAGAGCTCAAAATGACCCATCATGACTCATACATTCCAAGATGAGGGTCCTGGAGATGCCCTAAATCTCTCTATCCCTTGCCCAGAGAATGATATAAGAGATTCTGAGTGGTGTTAAGGTGCCAAGCATGAAGGTGCCAATGCAACTGATTCAGATGGTATTACTGACTGAATGGCTGTTTCTGAGACCAGTGAAGTAGCTGTAATGGAGGTTTGGTTGAATGACTCACCAGACCCCAAAGCCAATGCATCATGGGCCACCAAGGGGCCACTACAATCATTTTGTACCTGGTGTTCACTTGTTCAATGACTTTTTGGAATAAGTGGTATAGGACAAAAGGCCTAGCAGTCCAGGACCTCCAACAAGATGTTTAATGCATCTATGTTCCGAGCATTTGCATCTGGGACTAGCAACATAGAATGGAAGTTTGTGACTCATTGGTGGCAAACATCTCTACCATTGGTATTTGACAAACTATGTAAATCAAATAGAATATTAAAGATGAAGCCTCTCCTGTCTGTATTATTTCGTTCTTTGTGGAGAGGCTGTCATGACATCTAGGCAACCCTGAAGATATCTGGCTCATATGAGAATATTTCAAGGATTGCAGTAGGCCAAGATGCAGCATACCTGCATAAAACACCTATTGTTGATTTGTGCCAAACTTGCACGTCGTCTAGAACCATAAAGGGAGTAAGAACCATTCTGTACATATTACTTTTGTCCCTTCTGTAGAGATCATTGAGTATGACATTTAAGTAACCCCAGAATATTTCTGTCTCTTAAGAGTATATTTCAAGGATTGTAGTAGGCCAGGATGCGCCAAACCTTTATCCCTTCTGGAGATATGTTGAGTATGACATTTAAGCAACCAAGAATATGTCTGTTATGAGTATATTTTCAAGGATTGCAGTAGGCCAAGCTGCGCCAAACTAGGAGGTATACGCTCCCCCCCCTGTTTGTTCAGATAACCGAACACAGTGGTGTTGTCTGATGCTATCAGAATTCTTTTGTGTGGAATTTGTCTTGAAGGCTTTTAAGGGCTGAACACACTGCCTTCAGCTGTATGACATTGAAATATAATATATACATTTTTAACTGTCCAAAGCCACTAACTGTGATGCTTATAGATGGGATCATCAACCCTGGTTTTATGCATCTACGAAAATAAGGGAATTGTGCACCCGTGTATAGAAAAGGCATCCTATTTCCCATTTTTTTTTTTTTTTTTTTTTTTTGGCATTTTCCACCAGTGAATATGCTTTTTCAGAAGGATTTGAAACAGGAATTCTCACAACTAGTGACTGGAGATATTGCCAGTTTTTTCTAGATACCACTGAAAGGCACACATACATAACTGACCCATTGGTATAGTCTTTTCCAAAGATGCTAGTATCCCTACCTGGGATATAAGCAACCTTGGGGTTAACCGTGATGAGATCGCCATGACTTGAATAGATTCTCAGGTATTTAATTTTTTCGAGGTAGAAAGAAATATCCTGGTACCAAAATGTAGTGGTAACCCAGGAAATCGATATCACGAAGCCCAGTTGATGCATAATTGGATGAGTTCTTTGGTTTGAACCCAATACTGGTGTCTTTTACGTACGCTAAACAACCAGTGATCTAGGTATATGGTGAAAGAAATTTCCTGGTACCAAAAAGCAATGGTAACCTAGGAAATCGATATCACGAAGCCCAGTTGATGAATAATTGGATGAGTTCTTTGGTTTGAACCCAATACTGGTGTCTTCTAAGTACACTTGACGACCAGTGGTCTAGGTATATGGTGAACTCCTATTCTGTGAGACTGAAGAATGAGATTTGCCTCATTACTACTCGCATGATACTGTAGAGGGGTCGCTAACCCGAATTTCCTAATGCTTTGAAGTGATAGGTTTGCCAGTGTACATTAAACTGAAGTAGATGTTGAGAAAACTGTGAATCGGTACATAGAAGAACGCATCTTTTGTAACCGAATTTCTAATAATTTCTGCTGCCTCCAGTTTAAAAGATGGGACAAGTAGGTATTTATTGACGTAGTAAACGAAGTTCACTCGTGGGCAGTGATCGTTTAATTCGTAGTTAGAAATCAAATCAGGACACTGAGACCTATCAGAGGTCGTCATTAGCCGAGTTGTATACAAGAATAAACTGCCATAGAAACCTGGAGTTCTGCAATTGTAGCGTGTTGAAGGATTTCCAGCAATATTTCAGCGGTATATTTACTGTAGCCATGTTTTCCTGTCTGACGTCATCGCTTTGCATTGTGGGTAGTACAGGTATTGGGGAATTCGATTGGAGAGTAATTCGACAATCCCAACTGAAGATTCGCACAACTCTGGGATGGCAATGAAAGCATATCTCATCACTGCCAGTAACACTGCAAGAAGAGCCTCCATGGTGACTTGCATTAATGTAGCCACGTTCTTCTGTATCCCTCTGACCTGGTAAACTAGGCAGAGTGGTACGACGATCTTTTGTGGTTAGTAGGGGAAAATTACTGGACATAGCTCCTGTCCTGAATATACTGTGCAAAATACACTGTAAAAGTTGGAAGCAAGGACTTCAACATATAATATAATATAACATAAAATCTCATCTAGCCAGTTTGATCTTCGTTGAGTTTGCAGAAGAATTAACTCAAAAGTCACAGTATTCTTTCCAATGGAGACATGGCCATAGGAAGGTTCTCTGTCCATATTTTCATGTCTTGATAAGCAGGAAGTTCACTGTACCTGCTGGGAAACAAAATAATAACTGCAAGGATCCGTGGATATGCTTCTGTAGTCGTTCTTTTGGAGGGAGACCTGTTACTGTACCAGAGTGGCGCTCCACCCACAGTAAAGAATCTACGACCTCCGCTGCCAAGACAACTGCATTCTTTCTTCTTTGCACAAGGTAATATTCATGGTGTGCCATCAAATAAGGGACCATAAAGCAGTTTTCCACTGAAAACTTTACAGCAAAATCTTCTCTGCATCCCTTTCATCGACAAGGAGGTAGTTCCAGTCGAATAATGGGCGAGTAAAGCCGAAGATATACACCGTCTTCCACTGAAGACTTTACAGCAACATCTTCTTGCACATCTTATTCTGACCCTTTTCAGGACAAGGGAGGCAGAATTAGTGGTAGTACCAGTCGAATAATGGACAACTACAGGTAGGTGCACGCTTGCACGCTTCAAAACTTCATAGATCTTCATCCGTGAATGGACGATAATAAGGAAAAGTACGTGATGCTCCCATATCGACCAAAAATATAATGAAGATCTCTCGACAATTGCCTGTCGACAATGAGTACGGCGCATGCGCGGACATGCGCAGACAAGGGGTCACCTGCCGACAAGAAAATTCTTTTAAAAAAATACTTGTCGGTCGATACGTTTTGCTCCACAAAACCAAACCAAGCACTTGTGAGGATAAGGTAAGGCTATTTTACGCAATAAAACTTAATATATGTGCCAAGTTTGGTTGAAAAAAGTGAAAAACTAAGTGAACTGGAGGGCTAAAACCCCCTTTTTGACATTAAGGTGACTTTAAGATTGCAGATACAGGGCTAAAACTTCGGCATGTGAAAGATTATCAAAAAGTAGCTGAATAAGTTATTCCAACAAAATGCCAAAATCCTGACCGTTTTTGAGATACAGACCAAGTACCCATTTTAAAAAAATTTACGAAAATAAAACACCTCCCATTCAGGCATCTATGGTCCGACTGATGAGAAAATCCTTTCCGACCTTGGAAATTTGGTCTAGAATGTACCTGATAAATTTTATAGCACAGGTGTGTGTGGTTTTTTCCGAAACGCGATGACGGGGTGTTTTGGAGTTATGCTTATGGTTACCTAAGTAAAGCTTAAGGTCTACGCAAAGTATCCCAAAATTTTTTCCCGCCCCTATAGTTTTAAAGAAAGATAAGAAGGAAAGAAAAATTTGAAAGGCTAAGAAGTTATTCAAGGGAGACCATAATCCTGCGGTGGCACGATCAGTCGAACTTCAGTGAAAACAAATAAGCGTCCCAGATGGGCCGCTTAATTATAAGAATCTGAATCTTGTGAAAAATTATATTAGACATTGTTACAACACAGATCTTAATTGTGAAAACAAATATTGGTCACAAAATATCAAAAAGGCACTTCTATAAATCTGTTAGCTTTCTCTAGAATGTGACAATAAGTTACAAGAGTTATTTACACTTTACACATAGAACTTTTCCCATTATTTATGCTTTAGTAAGTACAAATAATTAAAACAACTTGATGAATAACATTTACTGGTACAGTTTAGAGCCAACAGTTAAAAATTGCTAAAAGATCATCCTTGATAACAATATACCACTGAAGACACATTTTAGCATATTTATTATCAGTTTAAATTTATATTATATCAATTTTAAAATTATCAATGATAATTATTCTGGCAATTTTTGCAAGACAATTTTGTTAACTATCCTTGTAAAAATGGTGTTTGCTAATATGACATGAACTTAATTTATTTAACTACATCACCTTGTTCAGTGTTTATTAATATATGTACAAAGTTTATACACAGTTTGACTAGAATACCACATGAAATATTCACACTGTGTTCATTACGAGTTTTATTTTGCTAATTTTCACCAGGGAAAGAGGAGAGTATTTGTGATATGTTTTGTAATAATTAAATCCAGTGATTTAACTATGTACATTGAAACAATTGAGCTCAGCTTATTACCAGAAGCTATTATGATATGTGGACTATTAACAAATCATTGAATTTCCAAAATACCTCCTGGGTTTAAATAAATATACTGTTCAATAAAGAAACACTGACTGTAGAACACCTTGAACAGAATATTTAATATTATCTTTCTATTTTAGATTAATAGAGTAAGAAATCTAAAATTCGCCAGGAATCTAAAATTCGCCACCTCTAAAACCTTAGTTAATTTTATGAAGAAAATGATGTTTTTGTCCAAAAATTGGTATTTTTCAGTTCAAAAAGCCTTAATTTACTATACAGTCAACAAATCTCATCACAATTCATTTATTTTATTAGTATTTTCACATGTGGCGAATTTCAGATATGTGGCGAATTTTAGATTTCTTACTCTACTTCATTCATTTCAGACAAATAATATTTTGTTCACTGGTCTTTGAAGATAATGCCCACCCAGGCCTACTTGGGAAATTATGGTAATTTAACAAGGCCACTTACTCCAACAAAACTAAAGAACAGTCATAAAGCATATCTTAAGCTTAAGTGAAACTATTGCTTGTTATAAACTGCTTGATTGTAAAAAAAATGCCAAGAAATAAACTAAAATGCATAAGCTGGAGGCAGCATTACTTTAAGGGGATGGTTCTTTTTTAAATGTACCCTACCCAGGTACATAAAAGGTCCATTTCCAGAACAGTAAGGCTGAAGGTGGTGAAGTAAAATTCAAATACAACTGCACAGAACAGTGTTAACAGGCCATAACTAGAGGATCGCTCGCAAAAAAAAAAGATAATGTTTTTGCATAGCAAAAACAAAGCGTCCCGAAAAGGCTATAAAGGTGAGTGCTAAAGTATTAAGAAAATGCTTCGTTTCTAGCCTTATACTGTTGTGGCAACCAAAGTCAGCGCAGTCTGCTCTATCTAGCACGGTTTTCAAGATATAAGCATTTTTGTGTTTTGCAAAAAATAAAAAAATTAAAAATGTCCGCTATATTTGGTGAGACAAAAATATTTTGAAAATTGGCATGGCTACTCTGCAGAGATACCCAGCAGGTCCAAAATTTTGTTGATTTCGCTCCATATAGCACGGTTTTCGAGATATAAGCATTTTTGTGTTTTGCAAAAACTTTGAAAATTCAAAATGGCCACCATTTTTGGGGAGACAAAAATTTTTGTCAAGACCACTGCCGCGGTGTGTATCTCCCGCCGAGCATTAAAGCAGAAGAAATAGCTTTTCCGAGATATTCACAATTTTTCATTTTCGTGTGTGAAAGCTCTTCCAAAAGTAGGTGAATGAGTTATTTGAGAAAAATTGGCTATCTGCAATACTATTAAGAGATAATTCACATTTACTCATTTTGAGTAGGTGAATAATTATCTATGGGTCTGAAACTTCACCAAGTGAAAGCTCTCCCAAAAGTAGGTGAATGAGTTATTTGAGAAAAATTGGCTATCCGCAATACTTTTAGAGATAATTCGCATTTACTCATTTTGAGTAGGTGAGTAATTAGCTATGGGTCTGAAACTTCACCATGTGAAAGCTCTCCCACAAGTAGATGAATGAGTATTTGATAAAAATTGGGTATCCACAATACTTTTACAGATAATTAGCATTTACTCATTTTGAGTAGGTGAATAAATAGCTATGGGTCTGAAACTTCACAGAGTGAAAGCTCTCCCAAAAGTAGGTGAATGAGTTATTTGAGAAAAATTAGCTATCTGCAATACTTTTAGAGATAATTCGCATTTACTCATTTTGAGTAGGTGAGTAATTAGCTATGGGTCTGAAACTTCACCGAGTGAAAGCTCTCCCAAAAGTAGGTGAATGAGTTATTTGAGAAAAATTGGCTATCTGCAATACTTTTAGAGATAATTCGCATTTACTCATTTTGAGTAGGTGAGTAATTAGCTATGGGTGTGAAACTTCACCAAGTGAAAGCTCTCCCAAAAGTAGGTGAATGAGTTATTTGAGAAAAATTGGCTATCTGCAATACTTTTAGAGATAATTCGCATTTACTCATTTTGAGTAGGTGAGTAATTAGCTATGGGTGTGAAACTTCACCAAGTGAAAGCTCTCCCAAAAGTAGGTGAATGAGTTATTTGAGAAAAATTGGCTATCTGCAATACTTTTAGAGATAATTCGCATTTACTCATTTTGAGTAGGTGAGTAATTAGCTATGGGTGTGAAACTTCACCAAGTGAAAGCTCTCCCAAAAGTAGGTGAATGAGTTATTTGAGAAAAATTGGCTATCTGCAATACTTTTAGAGATAATTCGCATTTACTCATTTTGAGTAGGTGAGTAATTAGCTATGGGTGTGAAACTTCACCAAGTGAAAGCTCTCCCAAAAGTAGGTGAATGAGTTATTTGAGAAAAATTGGCTATCTGCAATACTTTTAGAGATAATTCGCATTTACTCATTTTGAGTAGGTGAGTAATTAGCTATGGGTGTTAAACTTCACCAAGTGAAAGCTCTCCCAAAAGTAGGTGAATGAGTTATTTGAGAAAAATTGGCTATCTGCAATACTATTAGAGATAATTCGCATTTACTCATTTTGAGTAGGTGAGTAATTAGCTATGGGTCTGAAACTTCACCAAGTGAAAGCTCTCCCAAAAGTAGGTGAATGATTAATTTGAGAAAAATTGGCTATCTACAATACTTTTAGAGATAATTCGCATTTACTCATTTTGAGTAGGTGAGTAATTAGCTATGGGTCTGAAACTTCACCAAGTGAAAGCTCTCCCAAAAGTAGGTGAATGATTTATTTGAGAAAAATTGGCTATCTGCAATATTTTTAGAGATAATTCGCATTTACTCATTTTGAGTAGGTGAGTAATTAGCTATGGGTCTGAAACTTCACCATGTGAAAGCTCTCCCACAAGTAGATGAATGAGTTATTTGATAAAAATTGGGTATCCGCAATACTTTTACAGATAATTAGCATTTACTCATTTTGAGTAGGTAAATAATTAGCTATGGGTCTGAAACTTCACCATGTGAAAGCTCTCCCAAAAGTAGGTGAATGAGTTATTTGAGAAAAATTGGCTATCTGCAATACTTTTAGAGATAATTCGCATTTACTCATTTTCAGTAGGTGAGTAATTAGCTATGGGTCTGAAACTTCACAGAGTGAAAGCTCTCCCAAAAGTAGGTGAATGAGTTATTTGAGAAAAATTGGCTATCTGCAATACTTTTAGAGATAATTCGCATTTACTCATTTTGAGTAGGTGAGTAATTAGCTATGGGTCTGAAACTTCACCAAGTGAAAGCTCTCCCAAAAGTAGGCGAATGATTAATTTGACAAAAATTGGCTATCTGCAATACTTTTAGAGATAATTCGCATTTACTCATTTTGAGTAGGTGAGTAATTAGCTATGGGTCTGAAACTTCACCAAGTGAAAGCTCTCCCAAAAGTAGGTGAATGAGTTATTTGAGAAAAATTGGCTGTCTGCAATACTTTTAGAGATAATTCGGATTTACTCATTTTGAGTAGGTGAGTAATTAGCTATGGGTGTGAAACTTCACCAAGTGAAAGCTCTCCCAAAAGTAGGTGAATGAGTTATTTGAGAAAAATTGGCTATCTGCAATACTTTTAGAGATAATTCGCATTTACTCATTTTGAGTAGGTGAGTAATTAGCTATGGGTGTGAAACTTCACCAAGTGAAAGCTCTCCCAAAAGTAGGTGAATGAGTTATTTGAGAAAAATTGGCTATCTGCAATACTTTTAGAGATAATTCGCATTTACTCATTTTGAGTAGGTGAGTAATTAGCTATGGGTGTGAAACTTCACCAAGTGAAAGCTCTCCCAAAAGTAGGTGAATGAGTTATTTGAGAAAAATTGGCTATCTGCAATACTTTTAGAGATAATTCGCATTTACTCATTTTGAGTAGGTGAGTAATTAGCTATGGGTGTGAAACTTCACCAAGTGAAAGCTCTCCCAAAAGTAGGTGAATGAGTTATTTGAGAAAAATTGGCTATCTGCAATACTTTTAGAGGTAATTCGCATTTACTCATTTTGAGTAGGTGAGTAATTAGCTATGGGTCTGAAACTTCACCAAGTTAAAGCTCTCCCAAAAGTAGGTGAATGATTTTTAATTTGAGAAAAATTGGCTATCTACAATACTTTTAGAGATAATTCGCATTTACTCATTTTGAGTAGGTGAGTAATTAGCTATGGGTCTGAAACTTCACCAAGTGAAAGCTCTCCCAAAAGTAGGTGAATGATTTATTTGAGAAAAATTGGCTATCTGCAATATTTTTAGAGATAATTCGCATTTACTCATTTTGAGTAGGTGAGTAATTAGCTATGGGTCTGAAACTTCACCATGTGAAAGCTCTCCCACAAGTAGATGAATGAGTTATTTGATAAAAATTGGGTATCCGCAATACTTTTACAGATAATTAGCATTTACTCATTTTGAGTAGGTAAATAATTAGCTATGGGTCTGAAACTTCACCATGTGAAAGCTCTCCCAAAAGTAGGTGAATGAGTTATTTGAGAAAAATTGGCTATCTGCAATACTTTTAGAGATAATTCGCATTTACTCATTTTGAGTAGGTGAGTAATTAGCTATGGGTCTGAAACTTCACCAAGTTAAAGCTCTCCCAAAAGTAGGTGAATGATTAATTTGAGAAAAATTGGCTATCTACAATACTTTTAGAGATAATTCGCATTTACTCATTTTGAGTAGGTGAGTAATTAGCTATGGGTCTGAAACTTCACCAAGTGAAAGCTCTCCCAAAAGTAGGTGAATGAGTTATTTGAGAAAAATTGGCTATCCGCAATACTTTTAGAGATAATTCGCATTTACTCATTTTGAGTAGGTGAGTAATTAGCTATGGGTCTGAAACTTCACCATGTGAAAGCTCTCCCACAAGTAGATGAATGAGTATTTGATAAAAATTGGGTATCCACAATACTTTTACAGATAATTAGCATTTACTCATTTTGAGTAGGTGAATAAATAGCTATGGGTCTGAAACTTCACAGAGTGAAAGCTCTCCCAAAAGTAGGTGAATGATTAATTTGACAAAAATTGGCTATCTGCAATACTTTTAGAGATAATTCGCATTTACTCATTTTGAGTAGGTGAGTAATTAGCTATGGGTCTGAAACTTCACCAAGTGAAAGCTCTCCCAAAAGTAGGTGAATGAGTTATTTGAGAAAAATTGGCTGTCTGCAATACTTTTAGAGATAATTCGCATTTACTCATTTTGAGTAGGTGAGTAAAATGGCCGCCATTTTTGGCAAGACAAAATTTTTTTGAAAATTGGCATGGCTACTCTGCAGATATACCCTGTGGATCAAAAATTTCGTCGAAATCGCTCTATCTTGCAGGGTTTTCGAGATATAAGCATTTTTATGTTTTGCAATTTTTGCGAAAAATTCGAAAATTCAAAATGGCCGCCATTTTTGGCGAGACAAAATTTTTTTCAAAATTGGGATAACTACTCTGCAGAGATACCCTGTGGGTCAAAAATTTCGTCGAAATCGCTCTATCTTGCAGGGTTTTCGAGATATAAGCATTTTTATGTTTTGCAATTTTTGCGAAAAATTCGAAAATTCAAAATGGCCGCCATTTTTGGCGAGACAAAATTTTTTTCAAAATTGGGATAACTACTCTGCAGAGATACCCTGTGGGTCAAAAATTTCGTCGAAATCGCTCTATCTAGCACGGTTTTCGAGATATAAGCATTTTTGTGTTTTGGAATTTTTACGAAAATTTCGAAAATTCAAAATGGCCGCCATTTTTGGCGAGACAAAAATTTTTTGAAAATTGGGAAAAGTACTCCGCAGAGATACCCTGCGGGTCAAAAATTTTGTCGAAATTGCTCTATCTAGCACGGTTTTTGAGATATAAGCATTTTTGTGTTTTGCAATTTTTGCGAAAATTTCGAAAATTCAAAATGGCCGCCATTTTGGACGAGACAAAAATTTTTTGAAAATTGGGAAAACTACTCCGCAGAGATACCCTGCGGGTCAAAAATTTCGTCGAAATCGCTCTATCTAGCACGGTTTTCGAGATATAAGCATTTTTGTGTTTTCCTTATTTGGAAAATTCGTAATGATTAATTAATCATTAATTACTCGGCCATTTCTTGACCAATCAATGCCAAAATCTAATGATTTCCAGATTTTAATAGAATGAATGTATTTGCCAAGTTTCAGGTGAATTGATAAAATTGCTTTCAAGTTATCATCCGGACAAGCTTCCCCATCGAAAAAAGACATTTTTGGTCATGTGACCTCTCTGATTGGTTGAAATGTCACTGCAGCATATTCAAAAAAATTCCCCAAGGCTACTGCCTAAACCTGCCAAATTTGAAAAGAATCCGCCTAACGGTTACAGAGTTATAAGGAAAACAAAATGCGGAGCCGGCGGAGCCGGCGGAGCCTGAAGCTCTCCCATACACAAACAAGCGTCCCTTGCGGGACGCTTAATTCTACTTGTTAACCAGTACTGGAGTACCCTTTAACAGCCCTACTGAAAACAGAGTAGACATTTACACCCACAACTTAAGTTATGTGACATGGTGTGTGTCAACCACTACATCCCCAGTAGTTTTTTGAAATACAAGCACATGAATTTACTTACTTTACCGCAGGCCTGGAGGATTTTAGATTTAGATTTATTTCTTGTTTTACGTCGCGTTCAACAGCCAGGGTCATATTGCGACGTGTAGTTTACAGGTGGAGGAAACCAGTGCATACTGCACTGTAAACCACCGGGCATCGGCAAGTAACTACCAACTTTCCAACATGAAGCGCCCGGCCCGAGATTCGAACCGGTGGCCTCAGAGGTTGGAGGCGAGAACTCTAACCGCTACACCACCGAGCCCCCAGGCCTGGAGGATGAAATACAGATCTACACACTGAAATTTCCTTTGACTCTTACCCACTTCCCTACCACATCTATGAGTCAGTGACTGTTTATATATATATATGCTTTTGTCCTGTCTGTGGGAACAGGTGACAGAATTTTATGGTCCCTTACAGTTACTGTTCACTTTAGGTTTTTTTCAATTAGATCAGGTAATATTATTAGGCACTGTTACTGAAACACTATTATGTAGTTATTTTCCTGCTTACAATTCTAAACCATATAAAAATATTGACAATGACTAAGTATTACAACACAAATCCACAGCACCAATTTTCAAAGGAAACTTGTGAACTGATACACAAGCATATAATTTTTATTACAAATATATACAATATAAAGAAAACTAGGCTTTGTCTTTGTAAACACCCTAAAAATAAACCGTACTTGTTCTCAACACATTTATCTATATGTAAAACATTGTTTTCAAAAGACCACACAAAACTCATTTATATAAATGCATACCATTCTTCAACCATAGATTCCTCCACTTTATCATGTGACCTTATTGAGAAGATTATACAAAAGTTAAAAAGGTCATTCAAGGTTATCCCCGTGCAGGTATGTCTGTAAATTAACATGTCTTGAGCCATCAAAAATCAAACTATATACAAATGAACTACATAATTGTATTAAATTAAAAAAAAACGTCCCTGCAAAATGATCCCAATATACATCAAAAGTGTTACGATTAGATTTAGCATATTACATGTACTTTACACACAATATACCCAGATAATGAATAGTATTTATGGCTATGCATTGGTCATTGATGGAGGTATTTTTATACTTGACTGTTTTATAAGACACTGTTTAATAAAACTAGCATTTCTCAATATTCTTTACTGCTAACAATATGCATGCTTTGTAACCAGAACAATAGCATCAATGAGGCTAATTCTAATTCTAATAGTACTTTTATAGCGCTTAATCTCTATCTAATGATAGACTCTAAGACGCAGAAAGCCAAAATCAGAGATCGTAATCGTTAAATCAGGGACATTGCAGGGGTCGACACCACGGAGAGACAAAATGAAAAACTAGGGGTGATCTAGGGTGGGTAAGCTTTTTCAAAGAGGTAAGTTTTCAACTTTTTTCTGAATGAGGAGAGAGATTTAGCTGAGCGTACATCATCAGGAAGATCATTCCAAATTCTTGGGGCATCGTATGCAAAGCTAAGGCCAAAATGCTTTTTAGACTTATATATTGAAGCACAATGTGGGACCTCAAGCAGCACACCATCAGATTGACTTCTGCGTGTTCTATACACACTATGCCTGGGTTTAAGGAAAGGTTCAAAGTATTTTGGATGGCCACTATGTAGAAACTTGTACACCAAGGCTAAGGCAATGGTATTTAGTTCTAATAAAGTAAAAACCAAAAACTTCAGTAAAATTCTTCACCATGCAATGACTGTGCTTAAGATACACGTTTCTTTAGCATACAGAAGTTCTACAATTAATTCTGGTGGTAAAAATTTTAAAACATATAATCTGTGCAAATATATTTGCATCGTGTGCACTTTTTTGGTGTTTAGAGTATATGATGTGCACATGGAACTAATTTAGGTCAATATTACATCCAAACACAACCACGCCCAGTGTTCACTACTAATATTCGTAAAATTTCTCTTCATTTTACAATTTTCCAAGAAAATGAATATTTTCTAAGGAAACTTTACAATAAGATTTTCTGAATTCATGTCAATTTTTAGACTTCCAAAGAGTAATAAAGAGACGATGTATGCAAACAGTTGTTGAGAAAATAGGTGACATTAGTATTTTAATCGTTGATAGTGGTCGGACCGGTTCTGAAAATGAAAACCGGTTTTGGGGTTATGAAACCAAATGAAATCCAGGATTTCGAAAGTGTGCTGAGATATGGTAAAAAGTTTTACGCGAGCGTACATGAGCTACATCGTCAATAGGAAATATGCATTCGCGAGATATTTTGACATTTGTAAACTTCATTTATCATGAATATAAAGTGGAAATGTAAGTTATTTCTTCAAATATATATATTCTTTGTTGTTTTAACAAAATATTAACCAGTAGAAAGCCTAATATAATGACGTTTTCAATAACCGGTACTTAAATATTCTTTCCGGATTTCGTCATTTCTACCTAAACGAAACGAAATGAAATGCGGTATACCGGTTTACCATTCACACCACTACTTCTAGGGATCACTCTTTTTGCTGTCTCCAGATTTTCATGAATTGTGGCACAGCGTGATGAGTATCTTTCTGTTCACTGAAGTTAAGCAGCAATGGGCTAAGTTAGTACTGGGATGGGTGACCGCTTCAGTGCACTACTTGTGTCTCTGATGGCTTTGCGGCTCACGCTAGTAGACCGAAACTCCTTTCAGCCTTGTTTCTAAAAAAATGACTTTATTCTAAGAAAATTCCTATTCTTAGAATAAGAATATTAGTGAACATGGTCAAAGTTTTGATATCCAAACATCAGTCAATATAAAAATAGCATCAGAGATGCCCGTATCCCACAGCCTAGGGAAATACTTTTAACACCATGAGATATGGAAGTACTGTATCAGTACAAAGTTCAGGATACTTTCAGAGCACTGTCAGTTATATAACGGTCCAAACAATGTTTAAATAGAGAAAATAATGTCTAAGAGAAAGATAATGCATGTACTCTTTATCTACATCTGGCATGGCCGTATTATGGTTTAGATGTTTTGAATATTACCATGCATACAGAAGTGGTAATACATTTAATGAATGCTTATGTATGGTGTTGGAGCAAAATCTGTGGCTCACTTGATGAAATTCCATCTGTTACAATGGGAAGTTGTAAAAGAAAATTCTTAATGAATTCTAATATGACTTTAACAGTGCTTTATCTGCATCAAAAGACAGACCCATAGGTGCAACAAGATTTTAAAGGTCAAGGTCACTACAACAAGGTCAAATCAAGGTCACACCATGATGCTGCACACCTACAACCCCTAACCAATGTCCCTACCAAGCATCAATTTCCTACACCTTACGTTTTCCGATATATAGCCCGGACAAGATTTTATAGGTCAAGGTCACTACGGCAAGGTCAAAGGTCAAATCAAGGTCACACCATGACGTTGCACACCTACACCCCCTAACCAATGTCCCTAGTAAGCATCAACTTCCTACACCTCACAGTTTCCGAGATATAGCCCGGACAAGATTTTATAGGTCAAGGTCACTATGGCAAGGTCAAAGGTCAAATCCTGGTCAGACCATGACAATGCACACCTACACCCCCTAACCAATCTCCTTACCAAGTATCAATTTCCTACACCTTACTGTTTCCGAGATACAGCCCGGACAAGATTTTAAAGGTCAAGGTCACAACGACAAGGTCAAAGGTCAAATCAAGGTCACACCATGATGCTGCACACCTACAACCCCTAACCAATGTCCCTACCAAGCATCAATTTCCTACACCTTACTGTTTCCAAGATACAGCCCGGACAAGATTTTATGGGTCAAGGTCACTACAGCAAGGTCAAAGGTCAAATCAAGGTAACACCATGACGTTGCACACCTACACCCCCTAACCAATGTCCCTACCAAGTATCAACTTCCTTCACCTTACAGTTTCTGAGATATAGCCCAGACAAGATTTTCAAACTCAAGGTCACTGCGGCAAGGTCAAATCAAGGTCACACCATGATGTTGCACACCTACACCCCCTAACCAATGTCCCAACCAAGTATCAACTTCCTACACCTTACAGTTTCTAAGATACAGCCCGGACAAACTTTTTTCCGCCGCCCGCCCGCCCATACGGACACCATGGGTGAAAACAATACCCTGACAGCCCTTAAGGGCTGTGGGGTAAAAAGTTATTTTTCTTAAGACAAAAAGTAGACACTGTCTATAACCAAAGCATTTGGATATTGTAGACTCTAGTTGTATATAGTATGCTGTTTACAGTATGAGATAGCATTAATTTGTACTGCATACTTTCAAATTAACCTACAAAACTGCATAGTCGGCTTTACAGGATACAACATATATATATATATTGTATTTATACATGTATTATTATATTAATTGTGTTTATATTTCCATGATGTAGCTTACAAATACAGTGGATGAATGAAGGTTATAAAATCAAAGGAATAGAAAGATGTTTCTTTTTGTCATTGCATACAGGGATTTCCTTTTATTGAGCTTAATATTGTGATTAAAGAAGGAAGTTTGACTGCAAATTGTCATTTAAAATGTCATTTAAATGTATAAATTTTCTTCATAAATATTAAAATGTAAACATTCATATGCCATCAGCTGCATCTGGAAGCCACACACACAGAAAATAAAACAAATATCTTTGGTCTACAAATCACAATTGTATATTCTACATAAACAAGCATGCATTGCATTACACAACAGTCATCTTACATCCTTTGAAATTGCACTTTCTGCCAAACAAAAAATAAAACATCAAAAGTTACTTTGAAACAAATTGCACCTTGATATATATTTTAAAATAATTTATACAGACTATAAGTATTTATATTAATTTGTACAAGTAAAAAAACATTCCTTCTCTGATTTTGCATTAATTATTGGCCCAACAGAACAATATAGGCACACTGATTGCATTGAATGATTTTTTACTCCAATAAAACTATTGCCCAGAATCTTTCATGAGTATTAAGCTATTTTCACAGACACAACAATATACACATGTACAAATAATATGTTAAACCAGTTACAATTGAATTTTACAGGAACTTTCATCAAACATTTACATCTGGCTTTCAGTGACTGTCATGTTGATGAACATGTGCCATAATAAGCAAATGTCTTTATGGATAAATATATTTAAAGAAACACTGCATGAAAACAGTGACAGATACAAATAGGCAATCTCGGATCCTTTACTGCAGAAGCATATCGACATACACAGTAGATTCTCTATAAGTAGAACCAGTATAGAGTAAGAAATTTAAAATTCACCACCTCTTAAACATTAGTTAATTCTATGAAGAAAATGACACTTTGTCTTAAACTTGGTCTATTTCAGTTTAAAAAGCCTTGATTTTATACATTCAACAAATCTCACCTCAAATCATTTATTTTATAAGTGTTTCCACATGTGGCTAATTTAAGATAATTAGCGAATTTTAGATTTCTCACTCTAAGTCCAAGTTAGGGAAACATGGAACCAATTTTAATTTCCAAACACAAGAAAATACAATGGTTTAGAGGTATAAGTGGAAGTAAGGCAAATCTAGAACCAAATCCCATGAATATTGGAAGTTCTAGTTATACAGAGTCTACTGTATTTTAGTATGTCTATCACCATATATTTTACAGCAGGCATCTTTGAGTAAAAAAAATATATATATATTAAAATTTAATACTGATTAACATATAATTCATGCCAACTTAAAATCCTTTGCTGATAAACTAAGGAAAGGAAATCACACACACCCAGTGACACCAAAATAATTCATACAAAATAATGCTACATGGCTCTAAACACACCCCATTAGTCATACTGATGGGATTCAGATGATAAATCCAGTAAGGCCAGTATGAAGGTATATACTATAGAACCTCTATTATCAGTTATCTAAATACTTGGTTATTAAAACCCATTTCAACACTCTGAACTTTATACATTCCTAATGACTGATAGCGAAGCCTATCTTATAACTTGAAAGACATTCTTTTATCTAGACATATCTTATGTTTCAATAGTTGTCCATAAAACAGAGGTTCTAATGTACATCTAAGGTATCGAGTCAGTTATTAATATCAGATCTGGAATGAATTCTTTGAGCGAACTCATTCCATTGATATAAATTCAGATAATACAGATTTAACTTTCTTCTGAGGTACTTTTTTCACGGAGTACTCAGAATAGGATCATTGTAGTATCTCTGAAACATTTATTTTGGAAAAGAGGTAATTAAGTTAAAAATAATGGTAATTCTTAACAGGAGATTGATAATTAATGAATAACCTGAATATTGCATGAAAATTAGTTCAGAGCTTCTCAGGAAACTTAATTTAGGAAGAGTGGAAATTTGTTCCATATAACAGAATATTCCACTGACATTGATTCAGACAATACAGGTTCTAGTGTACACTTAAGGCACTCTATATGCTGATAATTAGATCAGATGAGCCTCTCAGGTGGGGGTACTTTGAGCTGATTTCCCATGTCCATTCTGGAGCCGCTCATTTCCTGTCGACTGGGGCTGTACGTACCGCGGGTTGCTCGCTTTTCTTTCACTCGTACAACCAAGCAAATCACCACTGTAAGCAAACAAATCTTAGACATAGAAACGGGGAGAAATTTGAAAATTTTAATTACTTAAATGTAGCTTTTATAAGCTACAAGCTTACCATGTGGAACTGAATGCTTACTCGGGTGGCTGCAGGTATCTGGCCAATGTCCAAGAAAAATGCATTCAGTTCCACATGGTAAGCTATTGCAGCGTAATAAAATCTAAATTTGTCATCTGATTCTATATCATAACTACCAAAATTTAATTTAGAATACTGTACAAGTTAAAATTTTCACTAGGCATTAATTTGAGCTATTTTAGCTAATGAGCTTGGATAGAGAAAATTAATTCCTAGTGAAATTTTACGTATATATTAATCTCTTAAGTAAAATTGCCCATTAGTAAAAAAAATCAATACCAGTGAATTTCTTACAAATAAAGAATTAGCAAAATTTTTCTTGCAGCTAAAATTTCTACTTATACAGTAGTTTGATTAACTTAAAACACTTTTTGACAACCTGAATACAATTGTTTTATAATGTTACTCTGTTTCTGTAAAATGGAACAACTTTTATTCAATCATTACATTGAATTTGATCTTAATATTTTGAATTGTGTTAAATTGATGCAAGCATCCTCTGAGGTGCTGAATGTCCATGAAGGGATATAGTAAATACAATTACAGTAAATTTTAGCAAATGTGTAACTTCTGAGCAGCAAATTTCATATTTTTCACTTTCTGTAATCAAAAATGTATTTATATGTAGATGGTATTATTTAGTTTCAATTAAATAGTGAAGGTACATTCTAAGTAACTTATAAATAAGTACACATTTTATACCATTTTAAGTGATACTCCCAAAAAATCTCAAACCAATAGATCCAGGACTTACATCAAAGCTGTTATGTTACTGAATACTTCAATTAATCACCTTTCAAACATTATAGCATTGATGTTTTACTGCTGTCTTGTAAAAATTAAAATTCTTGAAATAACCTTTTTCAATTTAAATAATTGACAGACCTTACTGACTTAAAATCACAATTTTAACAACAGAGTAAAACAGAGACTTATTTTTTTAATTACTAAATCTGGTTAAAATTAAACAACAAGAGGAGAGTGCCCGTGAACGGGCACTGTGTCAGCTGACTGAGTGTTTTTGATTTGTGAAGGTGATTAGAGGACAGAATAATTATCAGGAAAAGGGCTGTACAGAAATACAGTAAATGGTAACTGAACAGCAAGTTCGAAAGAAATTCCGAAGCTGACAGAAGAAAAGGATAAAAAAGTTGTGCCCTGTAAATGGTATTATGAAGGAAAATAACAAGGTAATTGTTTAAGTGTAAAAAATAGGTTAAAACATATTTAAAGAAATACTACAAATGCAATATCCTCGTTCGACCTTGAAGAAGGGGTCCAAGGTCAAATCTAACCACACAAATACATTCCCAGCCCATGATTTCCTATGGTTTACCATTCCAAACCTCTAGGACCAATTATAAATGAGTTATAAGCACTTTTAAGCTTGGCTGTCCTCATTTGACCTTGAAGGAGGGGTCCAAAGGTCAAATCTGACCATACCAAAAGATTCCGAGCCAATGATTTCCTATGGGATGGTTTACCATCCCAAATCTCTGTCACCAATAATAAGCGAGTTGTAGGCACTTTCAATTTTCGCTATCCTCATTTGACCATGAAGGAGGGTTCCAAGGTCAAATCGAACCATATCAACAGATTCACAGCCCATGATTTCCTGTCTGTTTACCATCCCAAACCTCTGGGACCAATAATAAGCGAGTTATAAGCACTTTTAAGTTTGGCTATCCTTGTTTGACCTTGAAGGAGGGGTCATTGAAGGTCAAATCTGACCACACCAAAAGATTCCCACCCCATGATTTCCTACAGGTTGGTTTATCATCCCAAACCTCTAGGATCAATAATAAGGGAGATATAAGCACTTTTAATGACTGACAAAAAACACCTGTGGCGGCCATCTTGTTTCTCAAAATGAGGCCAAAAATATTCCCAGACAACATTTTATGGTTATTAATATATACTGCAAACTTAAGAAAGCTAGCTATAATATTTTTTTTCATCAGAGCAGTAATGGTGAAATCTCTCTCTACACACTGCGGCTATCCAGTGGATACAATGATTTACTCAACAGTGAGAAGCTGAAAGTAGCTATTGCTCAGCTATGCCATGACATAGAGGTCTGCAATTTCACTATGTTATAGCTGACCAAAAATTCTGTGAATAACATATTTAACAAATTACTCTAAATGTAATAGTTTTCAAGTTACAACTGATTTACTCAACAGTGAGAACCTCAAAGGAACTATTACTCAGCTATGCAATGAGCTACATGTCTGAAATTTTACTATGTTATAGCTAACCCCAAAGTAGGTGAACAACATATTTAAGCAAACTACTGTAAATGCAATAGTTTTCAAGCTACAACTGATTTACTCAATAGTGAGAACCTGAAAATAGCTATTGCTCCGCTATGCCATGAGCTATAGGTCTGTAATTTCACTATGTTATAGCTGACCCAAAAGTAGGTGAACAATATATTTTAACAAAATACTCCAAATGCAATATTTTTCAAGTTATAGCTGATTTACTCAACAGTCAGTACCTGAGAATAGCTATTGCTCAGTTGTGCCATGAGCTATAGGTCTATAATTTCACTATGTTATAGCTGACCCAAAAGTAGCTGAATAACATATTTGCACAAATTTCTGTAAATGCAATAGTTTTCCAATTATAACTGATTTACTCAACAGTGAGAACTTCAAAGTAGCTATTACTCAGCTATGAAATGAGCCACAGGTCTGAAACTTCACTATGTTATAGCTGACCCCAAAATAGGTGAATAACATATTGAAACAAAATACTCTAAATGCAATAGTTTTCAAGTTATAAGTGATTTACTCAACAGTGATAACCTAAAAGTAGCTATTACTCAGCTATGCCATGAGCTACAGGTCTGAAATTTTGCTATGTTATAGCTGGCCCAAAAGTAGCTGAATAACATATTTATACGAAATTCTCTAAATGCAATAGTTTTTAAGTTACAAGTGATTTTACTCATGATGGAAGTTACTGAAAAGCCCAAAAGTAGCTATTACTCACTTAGCTATTGAGACAGACACCCAACTTACCATATTGTAGCTATGAAAAAAGTAGCTGAATAACATATTTTAACAAAATGCTCTAAATGCAACACTTTTCAAGTTATAAGTGATTTACTCAACAGTGATAACCTAAAAGTAGCTATTACTCAGCTATGCCATGAGCTACAGGTCTGAAATTTTACTATGTTATAGCTGGCCCAAAAGTAGCTGAATAACATATTTATACAAAATTCTCTAAATGCAATAGTTTTTAAGTTATAAGCGATTTACTCAACAGTGATAACCTAAAAGTAGCTATTACTCAGCTATGCCATGAGCTACAGGTCTGAAATTTCACTATGTTATAGCTGGCCCAAAAGTAGCTGAATAACATATTTATACGAAATTCTCTAAATGCAATAGTTTTTAAGTTACAAGTGATTTTACTCATAATGGAAGTTACTGAAAAGCCCAAAAGTAGCTATTACTCACTTAGCTATTGAGACAGACACCCAACTTACTCACCATATTGTAGCTATGAAAAAAGTAGCTGAACAACATATTTTCACAAAATGCTGTAAATGCAACACTTTTGAAGTTATAAGTGATTTAGTGCATGATTTCATGAATTTTAATGCATTAAAAATTATTAAAAAAATTTATTAAAAAAAAAGTAAGACAGATCCAGGTCTCATACTCACACAAGAGAATCTACCTCTGGCCTAGTACATATATGCAAGATATGAGAGAAATCCCTGGAATAGTCACTGAGAAAATTGTGATAAAAAGTTGAAATTTTCACACTTTTGGTGGGGGTACCCCCCTTGTAATGTCTCTAGCAAACAGACGAACACACAGATTTGCATGCCTTGAACAATTTTTCATCCTCGATAGATAAGGTATCTTTTAAAAACAAGAGGAGAGTGCCCGTGAACGGGCACTGTGTCAGCTGACTGAGTGTTTTTGATTTGTGAAGGTGATTAGAGGACAGAATAATTATCAGGAAAAGGGCTGTACAGAAATACAGTAAATGGTAACTGAACAGCAAGTTCGAAAGAAATTCCAAAGCTGACAGAAGAAAAGGATAAAAAAGTTGTGCCCTGTAAATGGTATTATGAAGGAAAATAACAAGGTAATTGTTTAAGTGTAAAAAATAGGTTAAAACATATTTAAAGAAATACTACAAATGCAATATCCTCGTTCGACCTTGAAGAAGGGGTCCAAGGTCAAATCTAACCACACAAATACATTCCCAGCCCATGATTTCCTATGGTTTACCATTCCAAACCTCTAGGACCAATTATAAATGAGTTATAAGCACTTTTAAGCTTGGCTGTCCTCATTTGACCTTGAAGGAGGGGTCCAAAGGTCAAATCTGACCATACCAAAAGATTCCGAGCCAATGATTTCCTATGGGATGGTTTACCATCCCAAATCTCTGTCACCAATAATAAGCGAGTTGTAGGCACTTTCAATTTTCGCTATCCTCATTTGACCATGAAGGAGGGTTCCAAGGTCAAATCGAACCATATCAACAGATTCACAGCCCATGATTTCCTGTCTGTTTACCATCCCAAACCTCTGGGACCAATAATAAGCGAGTTATAAGCACTTTTAAGTTTGGCTATCCTTGTTTGACCTTGAAGGAGGGGTCATTGAAGGTCAAATCTGACCACACCAAAAGATTCCCACCCCATGATTTCCTACAGGTTGGTTTATCATCCCAAACCTCTAGGATCAATAATAAGGGAGATATAAGCACTTTTCATGACTGACAAAAAACACCTGTGGCGGCCATCTTGTTTCTCAAAATGAGGCCAAAAATATTCCCAGACAACATTTTATGGTTATTAATATATACTGCAAACTTAAGAAAGCTAGCTATAATATTTTTTTTCATCAGAGCAGTAATGGTGAAATCTCTCTCTACACACTGCGGCTATCCAGTGGATACAATGATTTACTCAACAGTGAGAACCTGAAAGTAGCTATTGCTCAGCTATGCCATGACATAGAGGTCTGCAATTTCACTATGTTATAGCTGACCAAAAATTCTGTGAATAACATATTTAACAAATTACTCTAAATGTAATAGTTTTCAAGTTACAACTGATTTACTCAACAGTGAGAACCTCAAAGGAACTATTACTCAGCTATGCAATGAGCTACATGTCTGAAATTTTACTATGTTATAGCTAACCCAAAAGTAGGTGAACAACATATTTAAGCAAACTACTGTAAATGCAATAGTTTTCAAGCTACAACTGATTTACTCAATAGTGAGAACCTGAAAATAGCTATTGCTCCGCTATGCCATGAGCTATAGACCTGTAATTTCACTATGTTATAGCTGACCCAAAAGTAGGTGAACAATATATTTTAACAAAATACTCCAAATGCAATATTTTTCAAGTTATAGCTGATTTACTCAACAGTCAGTACCTGAGAATAGCTATTGCTCAGTTGTGCCATGAGCTATAGGTCTATAATTTCACTATGTTATAGTTGACCCAAAAGTAGCTGAATAACATATTTGCACAAATTTCTGTAAATGCAATAGTTTTCCAATTATAACTGATTTACTCAACAGTGAGAACTTCAAAGTAGCTATTACTCAGCTATGAAATGAGCCACAGGTCTGAAACTTCACTATGTTATAGCTGACCCCAAAATAGGTGAATAACATATTGAAACAAAATACTCTAAATGCAATAGTTTTCAAGTTATAAGTGATTTACTCATCAGTGATAACCTAAAAGTAGCCATTACTCAGCTATGCCATGAGCTACAGGTCTGAAATTTCACTATGTTATAGCTGGCCCAAAAGTAGCTGAGTAACATATTTATACGAAATTCTCTAAATGCAATAGTTTTTAAGTTACAACTGATTTTACTCATAATGGAAGTTACTGAAAAGCCCAAAAGTAGCTATTACCCACTTAGCTATTGAGACAGACACCCAACTTACTCACCATATTGTAGCTATGAAAAAAGTAGCTGAATAACATATTTTAACAAAATGCTCTAAATGCAATACTTTTCAAGTTATAAGTGATTTACTCAACAGTGATAACCTAAAAGTAGCTATTACTCAGCTATGCCATGAGCTACAGGTCTGAAATTTTACTATGTTATAGCTGACCCAAAAGTAGCTGAATAACATATTTATACAAAATTTTCTAAATGCAATAGTTTTCAAGTTATAAGCGATTTACTCAACAGTGATAACCTAAAAGTAGCTATTACTCAGCTATGCCATGAGCTACAGGTCTGAAATTTCACTATGTTATAGCTGGCCCAAAAGTAGCTGAATAACATATTTATACAAAATTCTCTAAATGCAATTATTTTTTAAGTTACAAGTGATTTTACTCATAATGGAAGTTACTGAAAAGCCCAAAAGTAGCTATTACTCACTTAGCTATTGAGACAGACACCCAACTTACTCACCATATTGTAGCTATGAAAAAAGTAGCTGAACAACATATTTTCACAAAATGCTGTAAATGCAACACTTTTGAAGTTATAAGTGATTTAGTGCATGATTTCATGAATTTTAATGCATTAAAAATTATTAAAAAAATTTATTTAAAAAAAAGTAAGACAGATCCAGGTCTCATACTCACACAAGAGAATCTACCTCTGGCCTAGTACATATATGCAAGATATGAGAGAAATCCCTGCAATAGTCACTGAGAAAATTGTGATAAAAAGTTGAAATTTTCACACTTTTGGTGGGGGTACCCCCCTTGTAATGTCTCTAGCAAACAGACGAACAGACAGATTTGCATGCCTTGAACAATTTTTCATCCTCGATAGATAAGGTATCTTTTGAAAAAAACAGCATGTCTCTAGGCCTTGTAGTTTTGGAGAAGAAGTTGTTCACGCGGACGCGTACGCCCACGCCGCAGAGTGATGACATAATGTCAGCTGACTGACAAGTCAGCTGACATAAAAACAGCATGTCTCTAGGCCTTGTAGTTTTGGAGAAGAAGTTGTTCACGCGGACGCGGACGCACACGCCGCAGAGTGATGACATAATGTCAGCTGACTGACAAGTCAGCTGACATAAAAATTAACAATAAAATATAAGTAGACATCTGTAATTGGTGGCAGTTTCTTAAATAGACTTCTATTACTGTCATTTGGTAACAACTACAGCACAATGATTTTATTATATTGGGTAAACATGGATGATAAAATAAGTCATTCTAAATTAGTGCAATGCTTCAAAATTAACTTATAAATATGTCTTTGCAATGAGCACAACACATTTTTCACACAATTTCAGTAAATTATCATCAAATTCCATCTTTTGTTAGATATTTGAATTTTTTAATGATCTCTTGAACCATTAACAATCAGTAATTAATAAGAAAATGTGTGTGAACACATTTAATTAGTTACAAGTTTCTATTATGAATATCAGTTATTGTTATATATTAATACCTACATCAGAGAGGTTCATTATGTTAGAAATATCTTAACGGGATAAACTTACGTGCTATCAAAGCTATCAAAATGAGAGCCCCAACGGCTGAGCCCACTGCTATAGCGACAGTATTGTCATCATCCTCAATCTACACATGCACACACAGGGTTAAATAACAGGGACGTTGTTAGTACAGTGTAACACACACGTGTTAATATGAAATTGGTGTTACAGTAGTCTCTGGATACACAGTGTGAGAAATGTACAATTCATCATTGCTATTACCCATTAAAAAACCCACAAAAGGTTAATTTCTTTAATTTGGATAAATGGTATAAAACTGCTACAACTTTTCAGAAATTTGATGGGAGTTGGAATTTTATATTTCTCAATCTAACTGGACTTTTGTAATCCCCAGATGAGAAAGTGTAGACCTAGTTAATATTAGAGTAAGAAATCTAAAATTCGCCAGGAATCAAAAATTCGCCACCTCGAAAACCTTAGTTAATTTTATGAAGAAAATGATGTTTTTGACTAAAAATTGGTATTTTTCAGTTCAAAAAGCCATAATTTAGTATACATTCAACAAATCTCACCACAATTCATTTATTTTATCAGTATTTTCACATGTGGCGAATTTTAGATTTCTTACTCTAATGCAAGTACACAATGACTACAACCATATCATTGACATTCAATGTATACAGAGAGCTACTGTACTTCTATGCATATAAATATCATGACAGAAGTTGAAATCTAACAAAATTTGATACTGATAGATCTCTTGACAAAACTTCAAATCCTTGTATTTCACTGGATTTGAGGGACCTTAAGTTCTGTCCACATATATTAAGAGCATTATGTCTTCTTCCTAAAGCCACAGAGAAAAGTAAGTAAAATAGAGGGTTAGTATATTATCAAGATGCAAGAGATATATAGTGTTTTATGCAAATGTAATACACGTATAAAGAATAAAGCCATAGGCAGATGTGGTTTTGCCACTGCTGCTGCGCTGGTGGAATAGAACAGGCTCCCATGCAGTGTCAGATCACAACAGACCATTTCAAGTTTCAGAAACCAACTTAAGACTTCCCTGTTTAGACTAGCTTACCCACCACCATAGTCACCCTCCCCTGGCAGGCACTTGCTGGCTTATGACTTTGCTATGGTTAACGACTGTCCCCTTTCAGATTCCAGCGCAACAGATGATGTTCATCAATTTTGCGTTATATAAATGCTCCTATTATTATTATTATAAGGCAGCTAAGAGTTCTTCAGTACTCCATGAAGAATAGAGTTATGACTTATTGAGTCTTATCATAGAAGTCTTTTTGTAATTAATATTGACATGTTTTGCAAATATTCTCATACAATTAACTTCCAATGAGTAGAATATTAGGCAAAACAGGCAGTTTTAATAACAAACAAGAGGGTCAAAGATGCCCCATAAGGCAGGTTGCGCAGGCAGCAGTAAGGTTAGCGACTGCTGTAATTAAATTTAGAAACAAGGAAAGAAATGTTAGGTCACCCAGTTAAGGTGAATGTGTTAGGCGTGCTAAGAAATGTAAAACTTGTAATCTAGGTTACATAGTTGTATCTATGCTATAAACGGACAAATGAAAGACGAAATTACACCAATTTCAAAAGCAACTTAGCTATGATGGTGATCTATGTCCCTGTCAAGTTTGAATTCGATTGCACAAACCGTTTTCGAGTTAGAGTCCGGAAACGGAAATGTTGACAGATTTCGAGTAAGAGTCAGGAAACGGAAATGTTGACAGACAAACGAACGGACGGAATTACACCAATTTCAAAGGGAACCTTGCTATGATCGGTATCTTTCAACACTTTACAGTTTCAGAGATATTGCCTGGACAAAATTTTTAAGGTCAGGGTCACTACGGCAAGGCAAAATGTCAACTCAAGGTCACACCATGGTGTTGCACACCTACAACCCCTAACCAATGTCCCTACCAAGTATCAGCTTCCTACACCTTACAGTTTCTGAGATATATGAGATATAACCCATACAAGATTTTATAGATCAAGGTCATTACTGCAAGGTCAAAGGTCAAATCAAGGTCACATCATAACGTTGCACACCTAGAACCCCTAACCAATGTCCCTACCAAATATCAACTTCCTACACCTTGCGCTTTCAGAGATATGGCCCGGACAAGATTTTATAGGTCAAGGTCACTACAGCAAGGTCAAAGGTCAAATAAAGGTCAACTTCCTACACCTTACGGTTTCCGAGATACAGGCCAGACAAACTTTTCCCGGATTCCCACCCGCCAATCTAGACACCGTTGGTGAAAACAATACTCCGACAGCCCTTAAGAACTGTGGGGTAAAAAGTACTCATTAAAGGACAGAGTGATGGTTTGTACAAAAATAACTGTTCATTTAAAGGCTTAATCAATAACAAAAACATTACTATTAACAACTTATTTACAAAGCTATTTCATCCAATTGGAAATTTAAAATACAACTACTCTCATAAAGATGTCAAACTGGTATCGCCCATATTACATATGTTTGTGTGTAAATTTAATCTGCACCATAAGTTAATTTGTATCATAGGACATTGGAAAAGCTATTTTATTCAGAATAAAATGCAGCACCCCCAGAATAGTTGAAGCCAATTGTCGGCTCTCAAGATCTTGCATAATGAGAAATTTTATGTCAAGTATTAGTTGTACAGGCTTACAATTTAGTAAACTTCAAAAAAACTTTGTCCTTTGGGGTGCAAACTTGAATAAAACCTAGTATAAAATGTACAATTTGTCACAGTACTAGAAATTAAACCTCTCATTTCACGTCAAATTCTAGGAAATTTTACCATATTTAATATTTCCGTGATAATTTTGGAGTTTTTACATACTGTTGTTGCAAATTCTGGCTGAGTTTGTTTCTATTGCTTAAATATAAAGATGTGACCCTAGTGCCAAATTTCAACATTTTGTGACTGATTCTACATTTTCTTACTCTACACATGGAATCATAAGTTCAATTAGTTCAAAAACTGACCATAAATGTTTTGTGACTGATTCTACATTTTCTTACTCTACACATGGAATCGTAAGTTCAATTAGTTCAAAATCTGACCATAAATGTAGACTATACAAAGATAATTGTGTAGTCAGCTAAGCATAGGATGTCACTCAGTATGTAACAAAAATATGAAAACTATGAGTCTAGACCAATTTGGAATGTTAAACATAATGCAAGTTAGTCAAGGTTAATAAAAGCATTGTTAATATAAGATAACACATGTTGAAACAAATAAACTGATTCGAAGTTGTGATGTTAGCCATTAAGAGATCACCCAAAATCATCAAATACTTTGCTGAACAAGGATATTCATCTAATACGGGAACATAATGTTTCTTTTAACAACAAAAGATAATCTGAGGAATTTTAATATTAAAATGTTAATCAAAGGAATTTTATTATTAAACTGTTTCACAGATCTCTTGCTACTGCAGTTGGTTAGAGTTACTTTCTGACAGTCACAGTAATATCCCATGCATATGTGCAACTAACCCATTAATGTTTGGTCAATGGATCAGTCAGAACTTCAAGAAACATTAAATACTGAAACATTGGCCTGTTTATGAGTTTATCAGATAAGCAGAGGCAGATATAGGATGTTGAAAAGGATAAAGAATGGGCTTTAAAGGTCTTCTGACAATCAGGGACAGGTGAGTGAATACCTCTTACTGTCATGACCTTAGATTAAACCCATGACTACAGACGTGAAAGCTTAGTGATTTAAACCCACTGACGATATCCCATAACAGACAGGATATCCCATTAAGGCATACAAATTGATAATCCCAGTGCATAAACATGTTAGATCTACATTTGAAATATGCAATGGCCAAATTTAGGTCTAAATGCATATAAACAGTTATACAGTAAAACTTCTATCATCCAAATACTCAATTTTATAAACTTATTTATGCTTATGGCAGAAAGGCAAATTCCAGCACTATAATTGAATATCATTTGACAACAACAAATATTTGGTAAATATTAACTATCCATAAAATTCATATTTCAATGATGCAAACTTGTAGTACCTATCTGCAAAAAGTGATGATTCTATTGCCTTCAGCCATAATTTTCACTTTTCCAAAAATGTATTTTCTCAGTGTTTAACACTGAATTATCTGTCTTAATATATTAAACCCATTATACACAAAATTAACATTGCTCTCCCTGGCTAGCTAATAGAAGTTCTACTGTATTGGGATAAAGGCAATACAATCCAATAATAAAGTTTGAATCCACCTTGTCTATTTCTACTGACAATTATATACCAGACAATACAAAACTATTTTTATTTGAAAAATTCTCCAATTTTTTTAGGATTGATGGGTATCATCTCAACGACGAGGCCTCATTTCAAGTGAACATTATTTCTTGAGCAGCTTTGGACAATTTTCAAAATATTCTTCAGTTTGGATCGAAAGTGTATCTAAACTTATCATATTGGATCATATCAGTTTGGTGAATACGGCTATAAAGAGCAGGATATTAGTATGTACCAACAGCAGTTACATAACAGTCCACATTCCAGTCACAGACCTATGAAAACGACAATAAGCACTGCAGCTCCAACACAAACTCCAATGATAACAGCCACCACTGTGTTATCTGGGTCTACCACTGTGGCACCTGGTGTGGCCACCTGTGTAAAAGGCTGAAAAAAGAACAGTAATTAAGAGGAAATCAACGGGTTCTTCACATAAGCAACAAATTTGTAAATTTTAATTACTTAAATGTAGCTTTTATAAGCTACAAGCTTACCATGTGGGACTTAATGCTGTTCTCGGGTTGCCACACCCGGGGCCAACGTCTTAGAAAAAAAGATCGTTCTTGTTAGCCACCAGATATACTGGTAGTTGTCGTCACGTGATAACTTCTGACCAATCGCCCTACTTTCTCGTTGAAATTTTTTATTAAACCTACCCCTCAGCTGTAAACAGCGGGGAGGCAGGGTGGGACTCTCCTAAGTCCCACATGGTAAGCTTGTAGCTTATAAAAGCTACATTTAAGTAATTAAAATTTACAATTTTATTACGCTACAATAGCTTACCATGTGGGACTTAATGCTGAATTCAACCGCCCGGTGGCGGGATTAAAGCTGAGACTGGAAGATATGTAATTTTTTTTTTTTTAAGATTTGAATTAACATATACAGAATAGTGCCAGAAATGCCAGTCTGAGTCCCTTTTACAGAGCCCCGATCCCGAAGATCGGGCCTGTAACGAGCCAAAAACCTGAGTAAAAAGGGACAGTGCTAAAACTGTCCAGATGTTTGGTTGTAGGACGGAAGTGCAGCAGTGCTCACTTCGAGGTCTAAGGGTCCCTATTAGACCTTCACGTGTGACTGACCAACCCAGTGGTCGGGCATCTCATGAAATTTTTTAACCTGAAATATGAGATTAACGACAACTGACTAAGTCCTTAAAAGAAATTACCTGATAATTGAAAAATAAAATGACCTTACCCGTAACATCTTGAAGGTAAAGGAATACCTAGATCCTGGGAGAGACTCCTGAAGACTTGGTTGTAGCGGATGTGCCCCCCCCCCCCTTTTTCTTTCCGAGGACAACTGGTCTGAGGGGAAGGATCTAGGACTTGTTGTGCCGCCACTACGGGTCCCAGATACATATTGTTGTCGGTGTCCAACCAAGTAAGGTCTTTTAGGTAAAAATTTGTGAATGTGTTGTGAGCTTTCCAGTGACAGGCTTGCATGATTTGGTCCACCGATACGCCACCGTAAAAGGCCTTAGAGGCCACGAAGGCCCGGATGTCATGCGCTTTGACTTGGACCAAGTCCAAGGCTTGTTGATCTGCTTGTTTGTAACAAAGTAGGATGGTTTGTTTCAACCATGAGGAGAGTGTAGCGGGTCTGATATCTGAGGTATGTCCTTTCTTAAAGGAGATGAAAAGGAGAGAACGAGACCCTCTCAGGTCTTTAGTTCGGTCCAAATAGAACCTCAGGGCCCGCACGGGACACAGGGTCCTGTCTTCCTTAAACTGTCTATCTACAATGGTAGTCAAAGCAGGAATAGTCACTGGTGACACACTTTGAGAACCTTCTCTTGCTAGTTGGTTTTTGGCTATGAAATCAGAAGAAGGGAACAAGGCTACCTTTTCCCATTGGCCTAAATTAGCTACTTTGTTAGCGACCCAGGCATGGATTTCGCTGCGGCGCTTGCCGGAGGCCAAGGCTAGCAAGAAAGCAGTTTTGAGAGTAAGATGTTTGAGGTCTGAGTCTTTCATGGGCTCAAAGGGTGCTTTGGTGAGCTCGTTAAGGACAACAGAAAGGTTCCACTTGGGTAAATTTCTGGAACTTTTAGGACGATCCCTGTGAAAACTGGAGAGTAACCTATGAAGGTCTGCGTTGTGCGCAATGTGTTGGGCCGTTGGGCCCAAAGTGTCAACGATAGCAGTCCTGTAACCATCAATGGTCGAGGGGCGCCTGTTTAGGTCTTGGTACAGGTACATGAAAAAGTCTGAGATTTGTTTCACAGATGGAGTGGAGAAATCCACCGAATTTTCTCTGCACCATTTTTCAAATAGGGCCCACTTTGACCGGTAGATGGTCCTTGTTGATGACCGCTGAGGGGCAGCAATTCTCTCTGCCACCTCCACAGAGAAGCCTTGTTCTTGGAGTTGTCCGCTCCTAGACACCAGGCGTGGAGGTTCAGCTGTTGTGGATTGTTGTGGAACACATAGTTGTGGGACTGTTTGAGTAGGGTCGTTGACACTGGGAGTTGTAGTGGGATCTCTGTTGAGAGCTGCACTAGGTCCCAAAACCAGGGCATCCCTGGCCAGCCTGGGGCTATCACGATGATCAGGCAATGGCATTGCTTGATCTTTTGGATCACCTTGTGAAGGAGAGCCGTAGGAGGGTAGGCGTAAGCCGTGAGGTTGGTCCAGTTTATGTTCAGAGCATCTATGTTCCAGGCCCTTGGGTCTGGGATAGGAGACACATATAGAGGGAGTTTGTGATTCAGGTGAGTGGCGAATAAGTCTACATGAGGGGTGAACCACTTCCGGCAGATTTGCTTGAAGACCTGAGGGTGCAGAGACCATTCTGTTGACTGCACTTGGTTGGACCTGGATAGGAGGTCGGCCATCACATTCAGACACCCTGGAATGTGCCTGGCTTTCAATGTTATATGGTAGTGATGGCACCAGGTCATGATTTTCCACAGGAGAGTGCACATCTCTGCTGAGTGGGTTCCCCCTTGCTTGTTGATGTAGGCTACCACTGTTGAGTTGTCCGTCGCAACTAACACTGTTTGATTCTGGCACTGGTCCTTGAAGTCTCGAAGGGCCAGGGAGACCGCCTTCAATTCCAGGACATTTATGTGTAGCCTTTTTTCCCGCTCTGACCACAGTCCTTTTGTAGAATTTTGATCTAAATGAGCGCCCCAACCTTCGTTTGAGGCGTCGGTAAAGAGTTGGATACTGTGGTCCTTGGGATGAAGGTCTGCGCCTTTCATCACATTTGAGGGATTTTGCCACCAATCTAGGTGGGCTACAATGGCTTCTGTCCAAGGAAGGAGGTTGTCCAGCGACTGAGGATATCTCCAGTGCTCCTTGAGATGAAACTGAAAGGGCCTCATGTGAAGGCGTCCCTCCGGGACCACTTTCTCCGTTGAGGCTAGCAACCCAATTAGAGACATCAAACATCTTGCAGTCAAAACACGTTTTGACTTGAGTTGTAGGATCAAATCCTGAAGTTTGAGCCATCTCTCGTGAGTGGGTCTTACAAGGGCTGAATCTAGGTGGTATTCGTAGCCCACGAACGAAAACACCTGAGTAGGTTTCAGTTCTGATTTTTCCTGGTTGATTATCCAACCCAAGGATTGGGTTAGGTCTACTACTGCCTGTGTGTCCCTTTGAGATTCCTCCTGGGACTGGGACCTGATCAGCCAGTCGTCCAGGTATTGGTGAATTCTGAGTCCTCTTGAGAGGGCCATTAGTTTCACTTCCTTTACGATCATCGTAAAGACCTGGGGGGCTGTGGCCAGTCCGAAAGGTAGGGAGGTGAACTGGAACACCTGGGCCTTGTAGCAAAACCTTAGGTACTTCCTTGAGTTGGGATGGATGGGGATGTGAAGGTATGCGTCCGACAGGTCTATCGACGATACCCATTCCCCTGGGACCAGAGAAGTCCGGATGGACTCCGGGGTTTCCATTTTGAACTTTTCTACATGTAGAAAAGTGTTGAGCCTGCTTAAGTCTATGACTGGCCTCCACCTTTGGTGGGGCTTGGGTACTAGGAACAGGCGACTGTAAAACCCGAGAGATTTTACATTTTCCACCCTTTCGATGGCGTTCTTTGACAAGAGAGACTGGATACAAGTGGCCAAGGCTTGGTCTTTTTGTTGGGCCTTGTACTCTGATAGAATCAGAGGGAATCTGATCAAGTTTGGCTTTGAACGGAATGGCAGAACGTAGCCATTGGTGATAATGTTTAACACGTTTTGAGAACATTTGTTTGTTTGCCAGTCTCTCTTGAAAGAACGGAGGCGACTTCCTACTGGTGGACTGAATGAGGCTGTGGAGGAGTCATTGCGAAGGGGGGTTTCCACGCCCCCTTCCTCTATTGTGGGGTCGAAAACGACCCCTGGAGCCCCTGAAGTTAGATTTTCCTCTTCCCGAGGGAAAGGATTGGTTACTGCTTTGAGAGGTATTGCCCCCATAGGGGCGTTTCCTGTAGGAGCCTCTTTTCTTGTGGGGGCCACGAAAGGGCTTATTCTGGTAGGGTGCAAAACCCTGCGAATCTTTTGAGGTGCCTTTTTTGAGAAGGAAGTCCTCACCTTCCTTTACAAGTTGAGACTCGAACAAGGAGGAGTCCCAGAAGGACGAGTTCCTAAGTTCTTGGCGTCTCGTTTCCCCTAACTGGGGATGCAATAAAGTCATTTCGGCTTCGCGCCTAAGCAAGCCGGTATTAGCCATGGAATATAATTCCCTCTGGAGAATATGGGCTAGCGATTTGCTGAGACAGGTAAGAGCTCTATGTTGAACAAGAACAGTCTTGTTCCAAAAATCCAAGTACTCAGCAACTTCCTCATATCCGCGCTTTGCTGCTTTCTCAGGATTGGCACCTTTCTGGATCTGAGATTTAATCTTCTTGACAGTTGACTTGATGCTATGTTGACACTTCTCTAAGGAAGCATTGCAAGAAGAAGAGGTTTTGGCAAAGGCAGCGGTGAAATTGAGGGTTGAGATATTTTGTCTAGCCTGATGTTCCAGCTCCTTAAGGACTGGCATAGGGACTTTGGCTACTGGTGCCCCAGGAGGTCTAGGAGTAATACAGATCTTGGCAAAGTCCGTATTCAACTCCTGGATTTTGTCTTGAAAAGTGGGCTGTCCAACCTTATACCACTTAGAAGTGGATGGAGGAGGCTTGACATATTTTCCCTCAGATAAATTGGCAGCTTTGAAATCATGTTGAAATTTATCAAAGGCGTCCTTGATAACTGAGCTAAGTGGTAAGATAGAGGAAGGACCTCTAGGTCTGAGCTCTTGACGGCCTTTTTCGTCATCCAGACCCAACACTGAAGTTGACGACCTAGGCATAGAGTCCCTGGGGTCAGGGAGAGAAAGAATGCGCCTGAAGGTGTCTACCTCTTCAGAGTATTGGGAGGGAATGTCAGACAGGGCTACTTCCCTATAATAAGGGGGGTCTGGATCATGTTGTGGGAGGTCTTGATCAGAAGCTGCGCCTGAGGGCTGAGCCCTAGAGGGCTTAGAAGACCTGTGTCTAGCCACAGGGGAGTGATCTTCCTCTGAAGATGACACATATCTGGACCTAGATTTATGCTTGCTCTTGTCAGAGTGTTTCTTAGGTCTAGGATGGATCCGAGATTCGTCGGAATCCTCATCCAGATGATCCGAGGCAGAGCTTGGTGTTACTGTTTGTCTGTGGCTTTGTTTTTTATGTGAGTACGAGGAATCCTTCGGTAGCTTCAGAAGGGGCAACGTACTGATCCGAGGAAGTTTGATTTAGTACTAGACGAGGAGGGAGTGCTGGACCAACGTCCACATCCATAGCCTCGGATTGTGTATTAGTACTTGACCTCGGAGGGGGTAGGTCCAGATGAGCAGCAGGTTTGCTGGATGGACCAGCTTTAGAAGCATGAGGTGAGGGATCAACCTCGGCAAATTTTTTAACTGCTAACTCCTCTCGGAGTGACTGAAAAGCTTCTAACATGGATGCCTGGAAGGAACCCATTTGCTGCTGTATATGGATATTTAAGGAATCACCAAGGGATTTCTCTAGATTTCTTTGAATTTTATTTTGTAAAACAGTACCTGGGGTGGGAGGAACAGCCTTGGCTGGGGTCTTTAGTGATAAAGAACTGAAGGCGAGAGGTTGAGGACGGGGGGGTGAGGTAAAGAGGTTATCGGCAGCACTCTCAAGGTCTGCATTGGAACCATTAAAAGAGTCCCCATCGCCTTCACCCAAGAGATCTAGTTCATCTTTGGAACTAGTTTCCGCTTTTTGCTTTTTTAAGTACCGCTTCCTGTTTTGGATTTTTTGTAACTGCTCATCAGAGAGAGACGTACAAATATGGCAGGGCGCTTCAAAAGTGACACAGGGGTCATCTCCCTTGCCAGCCTCCCTACAGGTAGGGCAGTAATTATGTGTATCAAAACTGAAGCAAAAATGGCGGCATTTCTGAGCTCTCGGTTTGTCTTTGTTTGCTTGATGAAGGGACATTTTAACGCAATAAAAAGACGTACAATTAAGATTGCCTGAACCGAGAAAACTCAAAACACGCGGATTGTAAGGAAACTACGTAAGTTGTGAAATTAAAAATTTTACAGAATAATCTATGATATATATTAAAAGAAATATGCAAATATTAGCCTCCAACAATACGTGAATACTGAGAAATAAATGAAAATGTCTGTATATTTACAAACTGCTACCAGTCAATCGTGGCCAACGAGAAAGTAGGGCGATTGGTCAGAAGTTATCACGTGACGACAACTACCAGTATATCCGGTGGCTAACAAGAACGATCTTTTTTTCTAAGACGTTGGCCCCGGGTGTGGCAACCCGAGAACAGCATTAAGTCCCACATGGTAAGCTATTGTAGCGTAATAAAAGTATAAATGTTTATTTGACTTCCTTGGCTTTTACATCAAATACATGGTGTAGATCACATCATGATATGTGGCTGATGGGTGTTGAGGAAACATCTGCATGTAAGACAGTCAAAGATACTGCACTATAAAGACTAGATATATACATGCATCACGAGCCAAAGGTGTCATTGCTCAATTTGTAACTGTCAAATATTTGCAGAGGACAGCTATTAAAACAGTTCTAAGGAAGTTAAGTATGAAGTAGTTCTGTCTAAATCACATATATAGGACTGTTCTCCTTAAAATATTCAAAAAATATAACATAAATAAAGTGATTAACATCACTGCCAATTAAGGGCGTCCACCCAGTATGAGGCCATCCTTAACTCTCCAACTAACTACACTCTGTCGAACATTATTTCTACACTACAAACCACTTGGCAACAAATACAAAGAATTTTTATTTAAGACCATGGCTCACTTAAGAACCTCAATAACCCTGTATTTTTGCTTTGAGATTTGTTTTTTTTCTGTCTAAAGCACCTTACAGTCTGTTTCTCAATGGTGATTAAGTGCTTTAAAAGTGCTATTAAAATCAGTATTACAGGTCAGAGGAGAGAGTGTTACAACAATATCAACATGCCTCCACTATTTTAATGGAATTTCGGATTATATTAAGTTTTTTCTATACACTGGGAAATGGGAAGATATTAAACCTTGCCAATGCCCAAATTAAAGTCAATGTTTGCCAGTTATCAAAGTTAAAGTTTTTGTTTCCATCCCATGTATTGATCCCTGTTGAAGGAATTGTATATCCGTCTTACCGAGATGTCACACCTGGGTCCCTCCCAGCTACCCTGGCAAGTGCATTCCACAGTAACATTTTGAACTTCATCATCTACAGTGATGTTACAGGCACCCTCATTCAGACAGTAGTCTGTGAAATAAGCATAAAACTGTAACACCTTCTGGTTATTACCATATATGGTAATACAACATTCATTTTCACTGTCTAGTAAATAGGATGGATTCAACTTATGCTATCTGTTTGGAAATGGCAGATATATTTATTGCAATAACCTGTTAAAACTTTGTTGCAAATATAATTTTTATGTAAAAAATACACCAAAAACCCTTTTCACATAACTTTAAAGATAAATTTTAACCAATTTTGCTATGCATAAGACATTAAAACATGACTTACTTTTTCCAACAGAAAAATTTCATTTGCAGATAAGGTAAAAGACAAATACAGAATGCCTGTCTTTATCGGCTACTCTAAATTTAATCTATAAGATTTCTGTTAATTTCTCCATTAATAACTTTCTCCATAAAAAATTCCTAACTCCACTTATCAGTAAATGCCTGTAAGACTGTCGGTGATTACCTGTATCATTACAAGGGTTGAGGGAGTGACATGTTCTTCCCACATAACCCACTGTACAGTCACAGGTATAAGATCCATCAATGTTAATACACTCTCCATGTACACAAGGCTTCTCTGTAATACATTCGTCTATGTCAATCTCACAATTTGTACCATTGAAGCCTAGAAAAAATAAAACATACTTACAGCTTAAACAGGCAGTACATTTTGTGCCCAAGTATTTTCAAGAATTGTTTTGGCACTCAGTGGTACCACAAACATCTGTGGCAACCAGCTACAGTACAGGTGCACCCAAGTACTTATCTAAGTACAGGCATCCATGTATGAGAGTGTGGTAATGTAGTAATAAATACTGAGTGTGAGGGCGTTTGTTACAGGATATACGCCCGGCAAAAATTCCAAATAATGCCAGAGCGCCGTTAGGCGCGAGGGCATTATTAAGGAAATTTTGCCGGGCGTATATCCTGTAACAAACGCCCGAGCATGAGGTATTTATTACTATTATAAAGACTGGCCTACCTGGTTGAAAGAAATATCTATTTATTTTTACGAGGTGACACGAACAAGGACGCCGCCATATTGTTTTGAATGCATAATCGCTCTCGTAAAAGCAGACAATTTTACTATAGACATACAATCGAGCAATCGAAACAACACTTCCGTTTCTAAGCGGGCCGTTATTGGAGGTTTTACTCAGTGCTAATTCTATGCGCACAGACGGATTTTCGTTCACTGCGCATTTCCGGTCTTTATAATGTGGCTTGTGGGTGTGGCTTGTGGTCACTGTTTTTATCTTTTTGTGGCAAATAAATTAACATAGCTAATGAGCTCTTCTTTAAATGAGAATAAGTTCCTTATTTCTTTTCAGATTTTAAAAATTCTTCCACCATCATATTCAGTTTACTGCGACACAAACTTTGATACTAAAGAACCTTAAATAAATCCAGGGGTCAAATTGACAAAAGGAATCAAGCTGAACCAAAGGGATCAATTGAACCAAAGGGATCAAGTTGAACCAAAAAATCTGGGGCTGATTTCACAAAGGGACTTGAGTCCAGATTTAGACTTAAATTTAAGACTTTGGTCTTAAATTTTGTCAAAAGAATGTTAAGTCTGTGGTCTTAGACTTAGCGGATTTCATAAAGCAGTTAAGTCCATGAAATTGCTAAGTCAGTGGACTTAACTTTAAGTCTGGGAGGTAGTGGGCTTAAATTTTGTATAGAGGACTTAAGTATGGCCGCCATAAACTTCCCAAAGACTACTTCAGTGAGGTGTTCTGTATAATTATACTTTATTTACAGCCCTTTCAAATATGAAGAAGAAAGGTTTATGTAGCCATATTTTTACATCTACACCCCCTAGTCAATGTCCCTTTTCCCAACTATCAACTTCCTACACCTTACGGTTTCCGCGATAAAGCCCGGAAAAGATTTTATAGGTAAAGATCACTATGGCAAGGTCAAATCAAGGTCACACCATGACGTTACACACCTACACCCCCTAACCAATGTCCCTACCAAGTATCAACTTCTTACACCTTACGGTTTCCTAGATATAGCCCAGACAAGATTTTATAGGTCAAGGTCACTACAGCAACGTCAAAGGTCAAATCAAGGTCACAATACGACGTCTACACCCCCTAACCAATGTCCCTACCAAGTATCAACTTCCTACACCTTACAGTTTCTGAGACATGACCCAGACAAGATTTTGTGTGTCAAGGTCACTACGGCAAGGTCAAAGGTTAAATCATGGTCACACCATGACGTTGCACTCCTACACCCCCTAACCAATGTCCCTACCAAGTATCAACTTCCTACACCTTATTGTTTCTGAGATATGGCCCGGACAAGATTTTCAAACTCAATGTCACTACGGCAAGGTCAAAGGTCAAATCAAGGTCACACCATGAAGCTGCACACCTACACCCCCTAACTGATGTCCCTACCAAGTATTAACTTCCTACACCTTACGGTTTCTAAGATACAGGCCAGACAAACTTTTTCCCGCCGCCCGCCTATCTGGACACCATGGGTGAAAACAATACCTCGACAGCCCTTAAGGGCTGTGGGGTAAAAATGACTTAAGTCTGCCCTGCAGTGGTCTTAAAGTTATGACAACATCTAAAACAAATTTTTGTCTAAGACCTTTTGTGAATCCCATTTTGCCTAAGTAAAAAAAAAGTCTGAACTTTATGACAAAATTCTTGCACAGTTAAGACTTTTCTCTTAAAGTTAAGACAATTTTTTGTCTAAGACCTTTCGTGAATATGGTCCCAGTTGTACATTATCTTAAAAGTGCACATGTACCCATACTTACCTGTACCAGTGCAGTTGCACTCATATCCTCCAATCAGATCAATACACTCTCCGTTGACACAAGGAGATGATTCACACTCATTCACATCTTCTTCGCAAAGTGTCCCAACATAACCGGGTACACATGTACAATTGAAACCACCGTCAAAGTTATTACATGTTGCCCCATTTTTACAAGGGTCTGACAAACATTCATCAATGTCCTCTGTACAATTGTCACCTTTCCAACCTGGAATAAAGGCATACATTATTTCACTAACGAACTCATAACAAGAACACTTTACATATTTTACTCTGAAGAGGAGCATAAATAAATCAATGACAAACACAATGAAGTTAAATAACTGTTTCAAATGTTAATATATAACTCGTCCCATGAGCTTTGTGTTTGCAGGGATCATAAAAGAGATCAGTGAAAGATGAACCAAAAATCAGATTCAATTCAGTACAAAAAGCTGTAACTGTGAGGTGTTCTTTGGCTTTCCAGCCCTGCATTCTCAGGTAAAGCAATACATATATGGGTGGCTGCTGAACGGAATGTAAAATCCACCAACTGAACCTTTGCATGTACATAGTAAACGAAAAAATCCCAGAGTACAAAAGGTTATGGCCAAATATAGTCATAGCCACTTTTAAGAATATGAGACCTGAAATTTCGGTGAGTGACAACTATGTCAACTTGCAGTCAACCTCTATGTCTCTTAAAAAGTGTTATGTTTATGAAATTACAGACAATGTCCTTTTGTAATCATTTTCCTTCAGTACTAGCTTGTTAAAGCTCTTGGTATATTAGAATTTCCCATTTAGATATTATGTACGAGGACATTATTATCCTAAGAATTACTTTGGGGAGTTTTATCAAATAAAACAAAGTTTAAGACTTTGGTCTTAAATTCTGTCAAAAATGTGCTAAGTCAGCAGGCTTAGACTTAGTGGATTTCACAAAAGGGCTAAGTCCATGGATTTGCTAAGTCAGTGGACTTAGATTTAAGTCTGGTTGGTAGTGGGCTTAAATTTTGTAAAGAGGGCTTAAATATGGCTGCCATAAACTTTCTCCACTTCAAAATTTGAAAGGGCTGTAAATAAAGTATAATTACACAGAACACCTTACTGAAGTAGTCTTTGGGAAGTTTATGTGTGGCAACAAGGTTTTCCATTTCAAACAGCACTTATCCTTAGATAAAATGCATCAAATGAAGGATATAAAAGGTCACATGACACAGAAAACCACTGTGGTTATATGATGAACTTGGACTTAGCTAAGTCACCTTTGTGAAATCCATTTTAAGTCCCACACCTAGCTAAGACCAAAGTCTTAGATTTAAGTCCCTGACTTAGCCAATAAAGGGACTTAGTTTAAGTCCCTTAGTGAAATCGGCCCCAGGCCCGTATTCATAAACGGGATCAAGATCAAGTTGAGCCAAAAATCAGCTCAAATTTAGTACAAACACTTGTAAACTTGAGCTGATTTTTGGCCACAGAATAACCTTCAGCACAGGGGCTGCTTTCACAATGGGTCTTACATTTAACCCAGACTTAGGCTAAGCCAGGGACTTAAATCTGAGCCTTTTGTCTTCGTTAAGCCTTGGACTTCAAAGGATTTCAGAAATGGTGACTTAGCAAGACAGTCTTTGTTTACAAACATTCAGCCCACTAACAGGTGGACTTAACTTTGAGGCCCAAGACTCAGCCATAGGCTTAGATTTTGCTGCTTTGTGAAATCTACTACATCTAAGACCACAGACTTAGCATGAATTAAAGACACCAGTCTTAATTTTATATCTTAGTCCAGGCTAATTCCTTTGTGAAACCAGCCCCTGGTTAAGACTGAGACCCTTTGTGAAACCCATTCCAGGTTTGGGAAAACCACAAAGTCCAAGATCACAGACGTAGCCCAATCTTAACTTTAAGTCGAAGTTGAGGGTCCTTTTGTAACACCAGCCCCAGGTGACTACACATCATTTGATGACAAGAAAGTAAATGGTTCCAACTTACCATCAGCACACATGCAAAAGTAGTCTGTTCTATTCTGAATGCATGTGGCTCCATTCTCACATGGTTCATCCACACACAGACCTCGGAAGTCACAAGTATCTCCTAAAACAAAATTAGGTCTTTGATTGTTTAATAGGCATTTACAGGTTTTGAATAACTACCGATTATTTAATAGGCATTTACAGGTTTTGAATAACTGCAGATTCTAACCATGTAGAAAACCTGTGTACATCAAACTTCAATACATGTGGAACCAGTCTTTGGTACCAAAATCAGACAGAGCTACATGGCTTAACATTTCTTACCATAAAAATACAAAATGAATCAATTATCAAAGTTTTAAACGTATATAAATTCCAAATTTCCAGAAATGGATTTTTAGTCAACTCATTAAACATATAAAGTTTAATGAGTATTGGCATATAAATGACTATTCAGTATTCACTATCCACATAAAAGGTTACTCTAATTGTTTCAGATGTATGAAAAATAGAAATGTTGTTAAATGTTGTATAACTATAAGCCACATTAACATCCATTCAGGAGTTAGCAAGTTAAAAATAAAACAAAATTAATGCTATTTTTTATAAACTTGTTAAAAACTAATTTGGAGATTACCGTAATATGTACTACCTGGGACGAAGCATTCATTTTTTACAAACCAACCAGATTCTAGCTACTTGTGTTTAGCATGAACCAATCAGTACAGCATATTATGGTGATGGAAAGAGAATAAAAGGTTGATAAATCGAACTGCAAATCAGTTTCACCCATGTTATTATTTATGGTAGTTTTAATAGATTTACAAATACCCAGTGCACTAGTTTCAACTGAATCTCTCAACAAAGTTTGACCATGTTGAGGAATTTGGTTACTTTAGATCAGATCCTTAACACTAATTTCCCCTCCAACACTCTTATAAAAAGACACCCACTCAAGATTTTAAATGTTCTTCATATTTAAAAATTCAGAATGACAGAAGTATGAACCAACCTTCATAGAACGGCAAACAAGCACAGCTCCAACTCTGATAATCCCCATGATCCTCTGTAGTGCAGTTCCCATCATTTTCACAGATATTACTGAAAACATTAAGACACCAATTAATTAATGCAAGCTCAAGGTTTCACATACAGTGGGGCCTCACACTTGTATCTCAGGTCTTGGATTAGATTTCCAGCCTCACCTCAAGTGGGAAAAGCTGGTAGTTTTCAATGCAGAATCTTGACCAGCTAGAATCCACCAACCAGTACTTGAATATTGAGCACCGCTTTCCTCTATTGCCTTAACCATGTGTCATGAACCATATAATGCATTTTTTAAAAAACAGAAAATCCAAATCAATTAATAAACAAGACCACTCAGAGAGTGCATACCTCCACCAAGGCGGGTAATAATAAGTAAATGGGAAAATTGTTAATTGTTTTGAATCCATATGGTGATCCAAATCACTCTAAAATAATTTAATCGAATCTAAGTTTGGAACAAGGTCCATCTTCTGATTTTTTTTAGGAAAATCCAACCAGTAGTATTTGGGTAATCCTGCTAGCAATCAAACTGACAAACAGACATACCGTTGTGAAAATAATACCACTTTTGCCAAGGTAAAAATCACCCAGGCATATTGACAAAACACATCTGTGAGTGTGGAGTCAAACATTAAAACATGACACAAAAAGCTACCACTTTGGCTGGTTGCTTTTGTTAAAAAAAGAGAGTGCTTTTAACTTGTGTAGCATTATAGGGATTAACTGGTATAAACACTGTGCAGTATCAACATAACCAGACACAATTTCTAATTCAAACTGGAGTCTAGCAGAACAAAATTAACCCAGTGCAATTCACATGAAGACTTTTCAAATATCTAAGAAAACTAAATCTACTTTGCCATTACTTTTTTAATGACTATGTTAATTTACTTTTGATAAGGGAATAACATAATATTTATCACTGGTATTTGTCTGAATATGTGTCAACAGGATTTAAAAGTCACTGATTATTGAGAATGTTACAACAAATATGAACTATGGTGGCAATCAGACCAGTCTCTTCAAAGTAATACCTGTATTTAATGAAAGCTTTATTATTTCAGAACAAAAACTCACGTGCAATTGGCACTTTCACAGTTTTCACCATAATAGCCCAAAGTACAGTTGCACTGATAGGAACCGGGTAGATTTTCACACACGCCGTCATTGTAACAAGGATTGTCATCTTCACATTCATCTATTTCTTCTGTACAGTTCATACCTGGAAAGTAAAAGAAATATTAATGCAAGTCAAAGTCATATTGTGTTGAAGAGATTTGATATATAATTTTTTTTTTTTTATCTTTTCAGGTTTAACAAATCAAATATTTTGCAAGAAAAATTGTTCTACAGTATGTGAAATTTATATTATACAAATTAATTGAACAAGTACACTTCACAGTCAAAGCTGTGATTATTGCCCCTTTGGACAGCTAAGATCACAATGGGACAATTATTCAGTAAGTTCAACGACTTCCCATAGAGAGCTAAGTTCACAATGGGACAAACCTTCAGTAAGTTCAATACATTCACATGGACAGCTATGGTCAAAATGGGGCAAACCTTCAGTAAGTTCAACACCTTCCCATGGGCTTGACCACAGACGTGACAAATAAGGGATTAAATGTCAAACTAGTTAAACAGTCACCGACGCCATAATATTAGGATACAGTAGACTCTATCATGTTATGTAATTTGACTGTTATATTCTGTCTGTACTAATGTAAATTCTAAAGGCATGTACACACAAACCCAATCTGACACAATTCGATAAATTTTGCTCAGACATATACATGTTACAGGCAATCTGTGTAACCAGGCATTACGCGTAATGACTGATCATTTCAGTCATTTCACGAAATGCCTAAACAGTTTAGCCATTTCACGAAATGAGATTTCAACAGTCTGTGTAACCATTTTTTCTTTAATTTTATTGATATGATGTGCTATTTCTTGCTGATAGAAGCAATTCAAGTTGCAGTTTTAACTGTATGACTTTTAATTAAGGTTCATTTTGATATCTCTTATATATATTTTTTTTGCATAATTGAATAAATAAATGAGCAGTTTTGCAATGTTATCAATAGTAGTCATATCTTTCATACCTCTTTCATTCTGTTCTAAGGGCATCAAATTACTTTCATTTTTTTTCAAAAGAGTGTTTTTTCTGGCCTTGTTATGTGGGGCTTCTTTGATTATATGAGACAAACACTGAAAACTTTTATCTTAATCCTGTTAGATGAAGATTAACTGCAATTAGGGCTTCCCAACCTTTTAAGCCTCCAAACACTCAGTCTTAGCTTGTTTGACTTAAGTGAGTATTCTGTATTTATGCCCCCCCCCTCCCCCAATGGAAGGTACTAGCAGCTTTGATATATGACAATGACATAGTTTATTTCAAAAGATCAAAAGTGCATGAACATGAAGAAGGATTTTAATGAGTTACAACTCACTTGAGAGCAATATTTTAGCTTTAAATAACTGATATCATTTCTTGACAAGACAGATTACTAATACATTACTCAGTAAAACTTTAGAAGAGAAATTTAAAACTGAACTGTTCAAGGAGTATGAAGCTGATAAAGTTCTGATACCAAAAAGCAGTATACTACAATGATTGAGGAGCTGAAATAAGTCTTGGGTCAATTACGCCACATTTCTGAAACATTACTGTAAACATTATTTTGTATTTGTATGTATATTTATGTTTTCTGTATACTTTATATGGATAGTGATAACAAAACAGTTTCAATAAAATATCAAATTAATTCATGATAATCATTAAATATGATAAAAAACCATGTTCAGGCATTACGCAAAATGCCTAGAGCTCATTTTTAGTCATTATGTGAAATGCCTGAACTGTTTCGGCATTTCGCGAAATGACTGAAATGTTCAGTCAATACATGTAATGCCTCGTTACACAGATTGCCTCTAACATACACAGGAGATAATTGTGAAATTATTCTTATTAAATATCAATCTAGAGATTGAAATTTACAAGTTGTGGAAATTTTCACTGGAGCCATAGGGTATATGCTAATGGTCCCTACCAATCTTGTGTACCACTTCCCGAGTGTTGAATCCATTGTATATTCATACTTAGCAGAATACCACTTTTACTACAGGACTCTAAGTGCTATTTGACCCATACTGATTACACTAGTCAGCTCTGGCTCCCTAGTGACAGACACTCCCTTAATTGACAAAACTGAGTCTCAGTGATGATCATACATCAACATACCTGGTGTTCATTAGCCTGCCACTGGTGAGGCAACCCAATAACAGAGGACCGCCATTTTATCTGGTCATCTGAGATACTACTGTGTTTGCCCGTATCTCGGATTGAACCCAGGTCCTCTGTGTTCCTATGTGAGTATGTTACCCACTAGGCAACAGTAGCATATGAGTGGAAGACTCAATACTATCATTAAGTCTGTGAACTCATCTAATCAGATTTTTTCAAAGTCCATTATATCTATACCAGCATAAAACAGATCGGTATTCTAAAATCATTGTTCATGAGTTTCAGCCACGGAACTATGTAATTAATGCCCTGAAGAAAAACTCCTGTATCTAATAAGGATGTAATAAGCTTCTTACCCTCATATCCAGTGTCTGTACAGTTACAGATGTAGCTTCCGTTGGTGTTAATACACACCCCACCATTTGCACAGATCTCCGTGTTATTTTCACACTCATCGATATCCAGCTCACAAGTGGCGCCTTCCCAACCTGAAACACAACATGAACCATGTTTATTTTACAGAAGTAGTACAGAGTTTTAATCACCCATAGTTGTATGTATCTGAAAATTAATTTTGTGAACATATGACCTTTCATGATCTTTTCCACTCTTTGACTTTAGGTTCAAATGGATTCAAAGATCAGTAAAAACCAGTACCACAGCCAAACTTTTTTATTTCATTTCCATAGATGTTCCATTCTTGTTTCCAAAATTAAATGCCTTTCTTTTCTATGGTTTCAGGACAATATTAATTAATTTTGTTTTTTTTTTTAAAAAGTTTTTATTAATTAAATATTTAACTATCCAAACAATTACTAAAAGTTTGAGCTGTCGAACTTATGGCCAACCAAGGCAAACATTTCAACTACTACAAAAAGGTGGTATACAGGGGTCACTCTCTCTTCTTAGATGATTGTCTTGTGATCTCCCCCAACAGACTGTAGGGATGTTAGTAATGGTTACAGCTTTTACTTGGGTTTTAACATCACTTTCAACACTGTACAGGTCATACCACGATGGGTAGTTTTATGAGTACAGGAAACCAGTACATACAGTTGGTCAAGTTTCTGTAGTGTAAACTGCTGACCATCGGTAAGAAGCTACCACCTTTCCCACATAGGGTTCGGGGTTTGAACCCCTGACCTCAGAGGTGGGAGGTGAGTGTGTTACCACTGCGGTCCCTGTAATGGTTACAGCAGGGATGTCAATTATGACTTCAAGGGCCATATCCAAGAAATGTCTTAGCTAAGTGATAGGCATAACTAACCCTGAGATATGGTTACGACCTTTCATGAATACGGTTCCTAACAATCTTAAACACATGCCCACTGCTCATACTGGAAGCAGATGTATATTAAATATTCTAAGGACTTTCAAAGACAGGGATTCACAATTAATTTACTACATACCTTGAAAACATTTAACCTCCAAGCTTTAAAACTATATTGCTTAAATATGACTGTGGCTGCAAGTTTGAAAACTTCTACCCTGCAATTCTGTAGTTTTATATCCTTTAGGGCGCGTAAGCGTAATTCTGCGTAGCTTTTTTAGGGTATTTGAAATGCAAGGCTGTTTTTATTAGTAAAGCGCAAAAGCGTAATTTGCCGCTGAAAAAAGCTTTCCTTGAAATGCAAGCAGGATGTTGGGGAAAATCCTCTTAAGCGCGTCGATATTTTCATTATTTTGTCATGTTAAAGATTAAGTTTCTACTTATTTAGTGTATATTTTTAATTAAATCATGTATGTTTTTGAAAAGCAAAAACTAGATTTTCCTTGTGCATGAATGAAAATAAGATACAATTTATTGCCTTTGTGTGTTTTGATCCTAAAATCCCCATATATCACCCAGGTAAGATTTATGTCCAGTCATTTATCTATTTTACATGTAGGCAAACAAAATATGGTAAAAATGAATAATATTTATTGAAACTATATAATTTTCCCAAAAACTTGATTCTGGTGAAATGTTATTTGTTTTTCTGAATAATGAAAACTTTACGTCAGAATATGACCATAAAATCCTGCGATTTTACACATTTGCAACTTGATTACAACAAAAATTGTAACTGCAAGAGTGTAAAAATGAGTTGATGAGAAGAACTTCTTGAAAACTTATGATGAAAAATATGCTGCATATTTACACATTATTAGCAATTTTTTATCACAATTTACTATTAGCCACACATTTTTGCATCTACGCTTTCTGTATTTCAAAATCTTTCAAACCACCAATGTGTCATTTTGCTGACAAATGTGACTGAAATATACTAATATTCAACTGATGCTAGTTTTTATGCATTTACAAGTTATCATTGGAAACTCAAACAACTTACAGATTAGTACTTGTATTTTGCATAATTACTAACTGTTGATAATGTTGTATATTAAAATTATTTTACATTCAAACAATCTAAGAATACATTGTCTCCTAAAATATCAAGCACTGTTTAATTTGTACAAATTGCATTACTCAAAAGAATAATCATAATCAATGGCCCTGTCACATTACTTGTATAGCTTTTCTTCACCATGAAATTGTTTAAGGGGAAATTAAATTTTAAACACTTTTACCTGGCTTCATTCTAATTTTTTGCAATTATATTAATATCAGTGTCAAATGAAACAAATTTCCTGCATCAAGAAACTTTCATAAAGTACTTTGCGCTAATATGCCAAAGTGTAAAAATGTGTAGATAACCATTCTACTGTTAAAAAGCAAATGTGTAAAAATGAAGTATTTTCTTAAGAAAATAGATGGGAACTACAGATTTGAACACGTTGCATTTGGAGCAACAACATTTTTGGCACCAAATTACGCTTTTGCAGCTGAACAGTGAAAGCTAGCTTGCATTTCGAAGACCCTAAATAATGGTCGCAAATTTACGCTTTTGCACTCTGAGGGCAAAATCCAGCCCGCGCTCTAAAGGATATAATTGGCCTAAATGTGTATTGTAAGATTAGTTCACATTAAAATTGAAAATTTTAATTACTTAAATGTAGCTTTTATAAGCTACAAGATTACCATGTGGGACTTAATGCTGTTCTCGGGTTGCCACACCCGGGGCCAACGTCTTAGAAAAAAAGATCGTTCTTGTTAGCCACTGGATATACTGGTAGTTGTCGTCACGTGATAACTTCTGACCAATTGCCCTACTTTCTCGTTGAAATTTTTTAAAACCTACCCCTCAGCTGTAAACAGCAGGGAGGCAGGGTGGGACTCTCCTAAGTCCCACATGGTAAGCTTGTAGCTTATAAAAGCTACATTTAAGTAATTAAAATTTTCAATTTTATTACGCTACAACAGCTTACCATGTGGGACTTAATGCTGAATTCAACCGCCCGGTGGCGGGATTACAGCTGAGACTGGAAGATATGTCATTTTTTTTTCTAAGATTTTGAATTAATATGTCTAGAATAGTGCCAGAAATACCAGTCTGAGTCCCTTTTACAGTGCCCCGATCCCGAAGATCGGGCCTGCAACAAGCCAAGTGACGGAAGTGCAGCAGTGCTCACTTCGAGGTCTAAGGGTCCCTGAGTGCCCTTCACGTGTGACTGACCAACCCAGTGGTTGGGCATCTCATAATTTTTACCCTGAATATGAGATTAATGACAACTAAATAAGTCCTTAATAGAAAATACTTGATAATTAAAAAATAAAATGACCTTACCCGTAACATCTTGAAGGTAAAGGAATACCTAGATCCTGGGAGAGACTCCTGAAGACTTGGTTGTAGCGGATGTGCCCCCCCCCCTTTTTTTTCTTTCCGAGGACAACTGGTCTGAGGGGAAGGATCTAGGACTTGTTGTGCCGCCACTACGGGTCCCAGATACATATTGTTGTCGGTGTCCGACCAAGTAAGGTCTTTTAGGTAAAAATTTGTAAATGTGTTGTGAGCTTTCCAGTGACAGGCTTGCATGATTTTGTCCACCGATACCCCACCGTAAAAGGCCTTCGAGGCCACAAAAGCCTGGATGTCATGCGCTTTAACTTGGACCAAGTCCAAGGCTTGTTGGTCTGCTTGTTTGTAACAAAGTAGAATGGTTTATTTCAACCAGCAAGAGAGTGTAGCGGGTCTGATGTCTGAGGTATGTCCTTTCTTAAAGGAGATGAAAAGGAGAGAACGAGACCCTCTCAGGTCTTTTGTTCGGTCCAAATAAAACCTCAGGGCCCGCACGGGACACAGGGTCCTGTCTTCTTTAAATTGTCTATCTACAATGGTAGTCAAAGCAGGAATAGTCACCGGAGACACACTTTGAGAACCTTCTCTTGCTAGTTGGTTTTTGGCTATGAAATCAGAAGAAGGGAACAAGGCAACCTTTTCCCATTGGCCTAGATTAGATAATTTGTTTGAGACCCAGGCATGGATTTCGCTGTTTGAGATGAAACTGAAAGGGCCTCATGTGAAGGCGTCCCTCCGGGACCATTTTCTCCGTTGAGGCTAGCAACCCAATTAGAGACATCAAACATCTTGCAGTCAAAACACGTTTTGACTTGAGTCGTAGGATCAAATCCTGAAGTTTGAGCCATCTCTCTTGAGTGCGTTTTACAATGGCTGAATCTAGATGGTATTCGTAGCCCACGAACGAAAACACCTGAGTAGGTTTCAGTTCTGATTTTTCCTGATTTATTATCCACCCCAAGGACTGAGTTAGGTCTACCTCTGCCTGTGTGTTCACTTGGGCTTCCTCCTGCGACTGGGACCTGATCAGCCAGTCGTCCAGGTATTGGTGAATTCTGAGTCCTCTTGAGAGGGCCATTAGTTTCACTTCCTTTACGATCATTGTAAAGACCTGGGGGGCTGTGGCTAGTCCGAACGGGAGAGAGAGCTGAACTGGAAGACCTGAGCCTTGTAGCAAAACCTTAGGTATTTCCTTGAGTTTGGGTGGATGGGCATGTGTAGGTAGGCGTCCGACAGATCTATCGACGATACCCACTCCCCTGGAATCAGGGAAGTCCTGATGGACTCTGGAGTTTCCATTTTGAACTTTTCTGCGTGTAGAAAAGTGTTGAGCCTGCTTAAGTCTATGACTGGCCTCCACCTTTGGTGAGGCTTGGGTACTAGGAACAGGCGACTGTAAAACCCGAGAGATTTTACATTTTCCACCCTTTCGATAGCGTTCTTTGACAGGAGAGACTGGATACAAGTGGCCAAGGCTTAGTCTTTTTGATGGGCCTTGTACTCTGACAGAATCAGAGGAAATCTGATCAAGTTTGGCTTTGAACGGAATGGCAGAACGTAGCCATTGGTGATAATGTTTAACACGTTTTGAGAACATTTGTTTGTTAGCCAGTCTCTCCTGAAAGAACGGAGGTGACCTCCTACTGGTGGACTGAGTGAGGCTTTTGAGGAGTCATTGGGAAGGGGGGTTTCCACGCCCCCTTCCCCTATTGTAGGGTCGAAAACGACCCCTGGAGCCTCTGAAGTTGGGTTTTCCTCTTCCCAAGGGAAAGGATTGGTTACTGCTTTGAGAGGTATTGCCCCCATAGGGGCGTTTCCTGTAGGAGCCTCTTTTCTTGTGGGGACCACGAAAGGGCTTATTCTGGTAGGGTGCGAAACCCTGAGAATCTTTTGAGGTGCCTTTTTTGAGAAGGAAGTCCTCGCCTTCCTTCACGAGTTGAGACTCGAACAAGGAAGAGCCCCAAAAGGACGAGTTCCTAAGTTCTTGACGTCTTGTTTCCCCTAACTGGGGATGTAATAGAGTCATCTCGGCTTCGCGCCTAAGCAAGCCGGTATTAGCCATAGAATATAACTCCCTCTGGAGAATATGGGCTAGAGATTTGCTGAGACAGGTGAGTGCCCTATGTTGAACAAGAACTGTCTTGTTCCAAAAATCCCTGTACTCAGCGACTTCCTCATATCCACACTTTGCTGCTTTCTCAGGATTGGCACCTTTCTGAATCTGAGATTTTATCTTCTTGACAGTTGACTGTTGTGTTGGCATTTTTCCAAGGAAGCATTGCAAGAAGAAGAAGTTTTGGCAAATGCAGCGGTGAAGTTGAGGGTTGAGATATTTTGCCTAGCCTGATGTTCCAGCTCCTTGAGAACTGGCAGGGGAACTTTGGCTACTGGTGCCCCAGGAGGCCTAGGGGTAATACAGATCTTGGCAAAGTCTGTATTCAACTCCTGAATTTTGTCCTGAAATGTGGGCTGTCCCACCTTGTACCACTTAGAAGTGGAAGGAGGCGGCTTGACATATTTGCCCCCAGATAAATTGGCAGCTTTAAAGTCATGTTGGAATTTATCAAAGGCATCCTTGATAACTGAGCTATGGGGTAAAATAGAGGAAGGACCTCTAGGCCTGAGCTCTTGACGGCCTTTTTCATCGTCTAGACCCAATACTGAAGTTGAAGACCTAGGCACAGATTCCCTGGGGTCAGGGAGAGAGAGAATGTGCCTGAAGGTATCTACTTCTTCAGAGTATTGTGAGGGCATGTCAGACAGAGCTACTTCCCTATAATAAGGGGGGTCTGGATCATGTTGTGGGAGGTCTTGATCAGAAGCTGGTCCTGAGGGCTGAGCCCTAGAGGGCTTAGAAGACCTGTGTCTGGCTACAGAGGACTGATCTTCCTCTGAAGAGGATGACACATATCTGGACCTGGATTTATGCTTACTCTTGTCAGAGTGTTTTTTGGGTCTAGAAGCAGGGATCCGAGGTTCGTCGGAATCCTCATTTAGTTGGTCCGAGACAGAGTCCGGATCAACTGGCTGCCTATGGCTTTGCTTCTTATGAGAGTACGAGACCTCTTTCGGATGAACCTCTGAGGGGGCAACGTACTGATCCGAGGTATCTTGGTTAAGTACTAAACGAGGAGGGAGTGCTGGACCGTAGTCCACCTCCATTGCCTCGGACTGAACATCAGTACTAGATCTCGGTGGGGGGAGGTCCAGATGGGCAGCATTGTCACTGGATGTACCAGGTTTGGAAGCAGAAAACGAGGATTCAACCTCGGTTTTCTTTTTAGTGGTCAACTCCTCGTGGAGTGATTGAAATGCTTCCAACATGGATGCCTGGAAGGAACCCATTTGCTGCTGTATATGTATGTTTAAGGAATCACCCAGGGATTTCTCCAGATTTTTCTGAATTTTATTTTGCAAAGCTGTACCTGGGGTGGGTGGGACAGACTTGGCTGGGGTCTTTAAAGACAAGGAACTGAAGGCGAGAGGTTGAGGGCGGGGAGGGGAGGTAAAGAGATTATCAGCAGCACTCTCGAGGTCTGCATTAGAACCAGTGAAGGAGTCCCCGTCACCCTCACCCAAAAGATCTAGTTCATCATCTTTAGAACTAGTTTCCGCTTTTTGCTTTTTAAGATACCGCTTCCTGTTCTGGATTTTTTTCAACTGTTCATCTGAAAAAGACGTACAGATTTGACAGGGAGTTTCGAAGGTGACACAGGGGTCATCTCCCTTGCCAGCCTCTCTACAGGTAGGGCAGTAGTTGTGTAGGTCGAAACTAAAGCAAAAGTGGCGGCATTTCTGAGCTCTCGGTTTGTCTTTATTTGCTTGATGGAGACATTTTATACGCAATAAAAAGAGGTACAATTAAGATTGCCTGTACCGAGGAAAACTCAAAACACGCGAATCAAGAAATATACTTATCCTGTGAAAATAAGATTTTTACAGAATGATCTATGATATATAATATAACAAATATCCAAATATTAGCCTCCAACAAAAAGTAAAGACTGAGAAATAAATGAAAATGTCTGTATATTTACAAACTGCTACCAGTCAATCGTGACCAACGAGAAAGTAGGACGATTGGTCAGAAGTTATCACGTGACGACAACTACCAGTATATCCGGTGGCTAACAAGAACGATCTTTTTTTCTAAGACGTTGGCCCCGGGTGTGGCATCCCGAGAACAGCATTAAGTCCCACATGGTAAGCTATTGTAGCGTAATAAAATCATAAATCTGATAGGGCCTAAAGGTTTGTACTTCATCAATGAATCTTTTAATATATTCCTTAAGATTCAGAGTAAAATTAGTTTTAATTGCTAATCCAGTTTACCTTCAAAACATCTACACTCAAAGGCTGCAATGAGGTCCACACATTCACCATTTTCACAAGGAGAGTCTGCACACTCATCAATCTCCTCGGCACAGTGGGTGCCAGTGAAACCTGCAATTAAACAAGTATAAAGTTGTAATTGATATCATAAATAGTCTTGTAATCTATTACAGGTAATCTATAACTATAACTGTCAATTCTGCGTCTGTTACTTCTATTTCTTTTTACAGCATTTATTACAATTTACCATGAACTCAAGAGGTACTTTAATATGTAAATAAAACAATTTGCCACCTTTAATAATACTTTAATATTTATCTACTTTTCAAAATAACATATGATACGTTGGATTTTTTAAAGTTTCGAAAGAGAAAAAAAGGTAGATGGCTAAATATGTAGCATTCACAACAAAATTAATAATACATTAGAATCTCCTGTCAATCCTATGGTGACTGCTGATGTTATATTAGCCAATGATCTGGGCATACTTTTCTCAACACACCACACGCAAGTTTGACACAGTTTTAGCTAAGTCTTGTACTTACATATAAAAAAAGGATTTGTTTTGCCATAGAAAACATATTCACTACTTGAAAACTTTCAAAACAAAAAAACTACTTTAGGGACCAATATATCAACTTCCTACACTGTACGGTTTCAGATATCTAGCCCGGACAAGATTTTCAAACTCAAAGTCACTAAGGAAAGATCAAATCAACATCACACTATGAAGTTGCACACCTACACCCTCCACCCAATGTGTCTCAGCAAGTACAAACATCTTACATGTCATGGTTTCACAGGTACAGTACAGACAAGCTTTTTCCCACCACACACACCCAACCCATCCAGATGCCATGGGTGAATGCAATACCTGCACAGCCCTTACAGGCTGCGGGGTGAAAAAATCCTGAATCCAGAATTCACTGCAAATCATTTCCAATTGAAATCAGTTCCATATTTGATAAAGACCCTCCTGCTGTGAACATTTCATGTAATTCATGCAGCATTTTCTTCATAAAATTTTTACCAAACAAACAAACTAAATCCAATGATTCTCATAACCTCCACTGCTAGGCTTACTGAGATAATAACCAGCTGTTGTTGATCACAAATATGTAGAAGCATTTGTAGGCTGTTGTCCTTACCTGGATTACATATACAGACATAGTCCTCTTCAGCTGTTATACTCTCACACGATCCATTCACACAGGGCTCATTATTCTCTTCACAGAAATCTCTCTCCACCTCGCAGAACCTACCCTCAAACCCTGGAAGACAACTACAGTTGAAGGACAGCTGAAAATACATACAATATATATAAAGTAAGAAAATGAGATGTTATTCCAAAACATGAAATTCACTGTATTTTAAATTTAAAAATTTTATTCATGGAGATATGACAGAATATAAGAAATACCCTCCCTGCCAGCCAGCAGTAGAGGTTACAGGATTTGTTAGGAAGAGATTACAGTGACCTTTTAGATTTTCTTTTCATTTTGGGAGACAATATTTAGTTGCAGCTGAACTTTTGTAGTAATTAAAACAAGACCACTGCCGCGGTATGTATCTCCCGCCGAGTACCGCAGGGGAAGAAATACTACATTGAAATTTTTCCCCTTTGCATAGGACACTGTCGTACCATCCTGCAGGTCGAAAATTCACTTGAAATCGCTCTATCTGTTACGCTTTTCGAGATATTGACACTTTTCCATTTTCAGCAAAAATCCAAGATGGCCGCCGAAAGTGGCGAAAAATGAAATTTTTCCCCTTTGGACAGGACACTCTTGTATCACCCTGCGGGTCAAAAATTCACTCGAAATCGCTCGATCTCTTACGGTTTTCGAGATATTGACACTTTTTCATTTTCCGCAAAAATCTAAGATGGCCGCCAAAAGTGGCGAAAATTGAAATTTTCCCCCTTTGCACAGGAGACTCTTGTACCACCCTGCAGGTCAAAAATTTGCTCGAAATCGCTCTATCTCTTACGGTTTTCGAGATATTGACACTTTTCTATTTTCCGCAAAAATCCAAAATGGCCGCCAAAAGTGGCGAAAATCGATATTTTTCCCCTTTGCACAAGACACTCTTGTGCTACCCTTCTGGTCAAAAATTCGCTTGAAATCGCTCTATCTCTTACGGTTTTAGAGATATTCACACTTTTCCATTTTCCGCAAAAATCCAAGATGGCTGCCAAAAGTGGTGAAAATTGAAATTTTACCCCTTTGCACAGGACATTCTTGTACTACCTTGCAGGTCAAAAATTCGCTCGAAATCGCTCTATCTGTTATGGTTTTCGAGATATTCACACTTTTTTATTTTTTTCCGCTAAAATCCAAGATGGCCGCCAAAAGTGGCGAAAATTGAAATCTTTCCCTTTGCATAGGACACTTTTGTACTACCCCGAAGGTCTAAATGCAATAGTTTTCAAGTTACAAGTGATTTCACTCATGATGGAAGTTAGTGAAAATTCCAAAAGTAGCTATTACTCACTTATCTATTGAGATAGACACCCATGTTGTTGCTGTGGGAAAAAGTAGGTGAATAACATATTTTAACAAAATGCTCTAAATACAATACTTTTCAAGTTATAATCGATTTAGTGCATGATTTCATTAATTTTAATGCATTAAAAATTATTTTAATAATTCATAAAAAAACTTTAGCATGTGAAATATCTCCAAAATGTAGGTGAATGAGTTATTTGAGAAATACTGGCTATCTGCAATACTTTTAGTGATAATAGGCAATTACTCATTTTGAGTAGGTGAGTAATTAGATATGGATCTGAAAATTCACTAATTGAAAGTTCTCCCAAAATATAGGTGAAGTGAGTTATTTGAAAAATACTGGCTATCTGCAATACTTTTAGAGATAATTTGCATTTACTCATTTTGAGTAGGTGAGTAATTACCTACAGGTTTGGAACTTCACCATGTGAAAGCTCTTCCAAAAGTAGATGAAGGAGTTATTTGATAAAAATTGGGTACTCACAATACTTTTAGAGATAATTAGCATTTACTCATTTTGAGTAGGTGAGTAATTACCTACGGGTCTAAAACTTCACCATGTGAAAGCTCTTTCAAAAGTAGATGAATGAGTTATTTGAGAAAAATTGGCTATCTGCAATACTTTTACAGATAATTCTCATATACTCATTTTGAGTAGGTGAGTAATTACCTATGGGTCTGAAACTTCACCATGTGACAGCTCTTCCAAAAGTAGATGAATGAGTTATTTGAGAAAAATTGACTATCTGCAATACTTTCAGAGATAATTCGCATTTACTCATTTTGAGTAGGTGAGTAATTAGCTACAGGTCTGAAACTTCACCAAGTGAAAGCTCTCCTAAAAGTACATGAATGAATTATTTGAGAAAAATTGGCTATCTGCAATACTTTTAGAGATAATTCGCAGTTACTCATTTTGAGTAGGTGAGTAATTAGCTACAGGTGTGAAACTTCACCATGTGAAAGCTCTCCAAAAGTAGATGAATGAGTTATTTGAGAAAAATTGGCTATATGCAATACTCTTAGAGATAATTCGCAGTTACTCATTTTGAGTAGGTGAGTTATTACCTATGGGTCTGAAACTTTGCCATGTGAAAGCTCTTCCAAAAGTAGATGAATGAGTTATTTGAGAAAAATTGGCTATCTGCAATACTTTTAGAGAGAATTCGCATTTACTCATTTTGAGTAGGCGAGTAAGTAGCTACGGGTCTGAAACTTCACAATGTGAAAGCTCTTCCAAACGTAGATGAATGAGTTATTTGAGAAAAATTGGCTATCTGCAATACTTTTAGAGATAATTAGTATTTACTCATTTTGAGCGGGTGAGAAATTAGCTACAGGTCTGAAACTTCACCAAGTGAAAGCTCTCCCAAAAGTAGATGAATGAGTTATTTGAGAAAAATTGGCTATCTCCTATACTTTTAGAGATAATTCGCATTTACTCATTTTGAGTAGGTGAGAAATTAGCTATGGGTCTGAAACTTCACCATGTGAAAGCTCTTCCAAAAGTAGATGAATGAGTTATTTGAGAAAAATTGGCTATCTGCAATACTTTTAGAGATAATTTGCATTTACTCATTTTGAGTAGGTGAGTAATTAGCTACGGGCGTGAAACTTCACTAAGTGAAAGCTCTCCCAAAAGTAGATGAATGACTTATTTGAGAAAAATTGTGTATCTGCAATTCTTTTAGAGATAATTCGCATTTACTCATTTTGAGTAGGTGAGTAATTACCTACGGGTCTGAAACTTCACCAAGTGAAAGCTCTCCCAAAAGTAGATGAATGAGTTATTTGAGAAAAATGGGCTATCTGCAATACTTTTAGAGATAATTCGCATTTACTCATTTTGAGTAGGTGAGTAATTAGCTACGGGTCTGAAACTTCACCAAGTGAAAGCTCTCCCAAAAGTAGGTGAATGAGTTATTTGAGAAAAATTGGCTATCTGCAATACTTTTAGAGAGAATTCGCATTTACTCATTTTGAGTAGGTGAGTAATTAGCTATGGGTCTGAAACTTCACCATGTGAAAGCTCTTCCAAAAGTAGATGAATGAGTTATTTAAGAAAAATTGGCTATCTGCAATACTTTTAGAGATAATTCGCATTTACTCATTTTGAGTAGGCGAGTAATTAGCTATGGGTCTGAAACTTAACCATGTGAAAGCTCTTCCAAAAGTAGATGAATGAGTTATTTGAGAAAAATTGGCTATCTGCAATACTTTTAGAGATAATTAGTATTTACTCATTTTGAGCAGGTGAGAAATTAGCTACAGGTCTGAAACTTCACCAAGTGAAAGCTCTCCCAAAAGTAGATGAATGAGTTATTTGAGAAAAATTGGCTATCTCCTATACTTTTAGAGATAATTCGCATTTACTCATTTTGAGTAGGTGAGAAATTAGCTATGGGTCTGAAACTTCACCATGTGAAAGCTCTTCCAAAAGTAGATGAATGAGTTATTTGAGAAAAATTGGCTATCTGCAATACTTTTAGAGATAATTTGCATTTACTCATTTTGAGTAGGTGAGTAATTAGCTACGGGCGTGAAACTTCACTAAGTGAAAGCTCTCCCAAAAGTAGATGAATGACTTATTTGAGAAAAATTGTGTATCTGCAATTCTTTTAGAGATAATTCGCATTTACTCATTTTGAGTAGGTGAGTAATTACCTACGGGTCTGAAACTTCACCAAGTGAAAGCTCTCCCAAAAGTAGATGAATGAGTTATTTGAGAAAAATGGGCTATCTGCAATACTTTTAGAGATAATTCGCATTTACTCATTTTGAGTAGGTGAGTAATTAGCTACGGGTCTGAAACTTCACCAAGTGAAAGCTCTCCCAAAAGTAGGTGAATGAGTTATTTGAGAAAAATTGGCTATCTGCAATACTTTTAGAGAGAATTCGCATTTACTCATTTTGAGTAGGTGAGTAATTAGCTATGGGTCTGAAACTTCACCATGTGAAAGCTCTTCCAAAAGTAGATGAATGAGTTATTTAAGAAAAATTGGCTATCTGCAATACTTTTAGAGAGAATTCGCATTTACTCATTTTGAGTAGGTGAGTTATTACCTATGGGTCTGAAACTTTGCCATGTGAAAGCTCTTCCAAAAGTAGATGAATGAGTTATTTGAGAAAAATTGGCTATCTGCAATACTTTTAGAGAGAATTCGCATTTACTCATTTTGAGTAGGCGAGTAAGTAGCTACGGGTCTGAAACTTCACAATGTGAAAGCTCTTCCAAACGTAGATGAATGAGTTATTTGAGAAAAATTGGCTATCTGCAATACTTTTAGAGATAATTAGTATTTACTCATTTTGAGCGGGTGAGAAATTAGCTACAGGTCTGAAACTTCACCAAGTGAAAGCTCTCCCAAAAGTAGATGAATGAGTTATTTGAGAAAAATTGGCTATCTCCTATACTTTTAGAGATAATTCGCATTTACTCATTTTGAGTAGGTGATAAATTAGCTATGGGTCTGAAACTTCACCATGTGAAAGCTCTTCCAAAAGTAGATGAATGAGTTATTTGAGAAAAATTGGCTATCTGCAATACTTTTAGAGATAATTTGCATTTACTCATTTTGAGTAGGTGAGTAATTAGCTACGGGCGTGAAACTTCACTAAGTGAAAGCTCTCCCAAAAGTAGATGAATGACTTATTTGAGAAAAATTGTGTATCTGCAATTCTTTTAGAGATAATTCGCATTTACTCATTTTGAGTAGGTGAGTAATTACCTACGGGTCTGAAACTTCACCAAGTGAAAGCTCTCCCAAAAGTAGATGAATGAGTTATTTGAGAAAAATGGGCTATCTGCAATACTTTTAGAGATAATTCGCATTTACTCATTTTGAGTAGGTGAGTAATTAGCTACGGGTCTGAAACTTCACCAAGTGAAAGCTCTCCCAAAAGTAGGTGAATGAGTTATTTGAGAAAAATTGGCTATCTGCAATACTTTTAGAGAGAATTCGCATTTACTCATTTTGAGTAGGTGAGTAATTAGCTATGGGTCTGAAACTTCACCATGTGAAAGCTCTTCCAAAAGTAGATGAATGAGTTATTTAAGAAAAATTGGCTATCTGCAATACTTTTAGAGATAATTCGCATTTACTCATTTTGAGTAGGCGAGTAATTAGCTATGGGTCTGAAACTTAACCATGTGAAAGCTCTTCCAAAAGTAGATGAATGAGTTATTTGAGAAAAATTGGCTATCTGCAATACTTTTAGAGATAATTAGTATTTACTCATTTTGAGCAGGTGAGAAATTAGCTACAGGTCTGAAACTTCACCAAGTGAAAGCTCTCCCAAAAGTAGATGAATGAGTTATTTGAGAAAAATTGGCTATCTCCTATACTTTTAGAGATAATTCGCATTTACTCATTTTGAGTAGGTGAGAAATTAGCTATGGGTCTGAAACTTCACCATGTGAAAGCTCTTCCAAAAGTAGATGAATGAGTTATTTGAGAAAAATTGGCTATCTGCAATACTTTTAGAGATAATTTGCATTTACTCATTTTGAGTAGGGGAGTAATTAGCTACGGGCGTGAAACTTCACTAAGTGAAAGCTCTCCCAAAAGTAGATGAATGACTTATTTGAGAAAAATTGTGTATCTGCAATTCTTTTAGAGATAATTCGCATTTACTCATTTTGAGTAGGTGAGTAATTACCTACGGGTCTGAAACTTCACCAAGTGAAAGCTCTCCCAAAAGTAGATGAATGAGTTATTTGAGAAAAATGGGCTATCTGCAATACTTTTAGAGATAATTCGCATTTACTCATTTTGAGTAGGTGAGTAATTAGCTACGGGTCTGAAACTTCACCAAGTGAAAGCTCTCCCAAAAGTAGGTGAATGAGTTATTTGAGAAAAATTGGCTATCTGCAATACTTTTAGAGAGAATTCGCATTTACTCATTTTGAGTAGGTGAGTAATTAGCTATGGGTCTGAAACTTCACCATGTGAAAGCTCTTCCAAAAGTAGATGAATGAGTTATTTAAGAAAAATTGGCTATCTGCAATACTTTTAGAGAGAATTCGCATTTACTCATTTTGAGTAGGTGAGTAATTAGCTATGGGTCTGAAACTTCACCATGTGAAAGCTCTTCCAAAAGTAGATGAATGAGTTATTTAAGAAAAATTGGCTATCTGCAATACTTTTAGAGATAATTCGCATTTACTCATTTTGAGTAGGCGAGTAATTAGCTATGGGTCTGAAACTTAACCATGTGAAAGCTCTTCCAAAAGTAGATGAATGAGTTATTTGAGAAAAATTGGCTATCTGCAATACTTTTAGAGATAATTAGTATTTACTCATTTTGAGCGGGTGAGAAATTAGCTACAGGTCTGAAACTTCACCAAGTGAAAGCTCTCCCAAAAGTAGATGAATGAGTTATTTGAGAAAAATTGGCTATCTCCTATACTTTTAGAGATAATTCGCATTTACTCATTTTGAGTAGGTGAGAAATTAGCTATGGGTCTGAAACTTCACCATGTGAAAGCTCTTCCAAAAGTAGATGAATGAGTTATTTGAGAAAAATTGGCTATCTGCAATACTTTTAGAGATAATTTGTATTTACTCATTTTGAGTAGGTGAGTAATTAGCTACGGGCGTGAAACTTCACTAAGTGAAAAGCTCTCCCAAAAGTAGATGAATGACTTATTTGAGAAAAATTGTGTATCTGCAATTCTTTTAGAGATAATTCGCATTTACTCATTTTGAGTAGGTGAGTAATTAGCTATGGGTCTGAAACTTCACCATGTGAAAGCTCTTCCAAAAGTAGATGAATGAGTTATTTGAGAAAAATTGGCTATCTGCAATACTTTTAGAGATAATTCGCATTTACTCATTTTGAGTAGGCGAGTAATTAGCTATGGGTCTGAAACTTCACCATGTGAAAGCTCTTCCAAAAGTAAATGAATGAGTTATTTGAGAAAAATTGGCTATCTGCAATACTTTTAGAGATATTTAGCATTTACTCATTTTGAGTAGGTGAGAAATTAGCTACAGGTCTGACACTTCACCAAGTGAAAGCTCTCCCAAAAGTAGATGAATGAGTTATTTGAGAAAAATTGGCTATCTGCAATACTTTTAGAGATAATTAGCATTTACTCATTTTGAGTAGGTGAGTAATTAGCTACGGGTCTGAAACTTCAAGTGAAAGCTCTTCCAAAAGTAGGTGAATGAGTTATTTGAGAAAAATTGGCTATCTGCAATACTTTTAGAGAGAATTCGCATTTACTCATTTTGAGTAGGTGAGTAATTAGCTATGGGTCTGAAACTTCATCATGTGAAAGCTCTTCCAAAAGTAGATGAATGAGTTATTTGAGAAAAATTGGCTATCTGCAATACTTTTAGAGATAATTAGCATTTACTCATTTTGAGTAGGTGAGTAATTAGCTACGGGTCTGAAACTTCACCAAGTGAAAGCTCTCCCAAAAGTAGGTGAATGAGTTATTTGAGAAAAATTGGCTATCTGCAATACTTTTAGAGAGAATTCGCATTTACTCATTTTGAGTAGGTGAGTAATTAGCTATGGGTCTGAAACTTCACCATGTGAAAGCTCTTCCAAAAGTAGATGAATGAGTTATTTGAGAAAAATTGGCTATCTGCAATACTTTTCGAGATATTTAGCATTTACTCATTTTGAGTAGGTGAGAAATTAGCTACAGGTCTGACACTTCACCAAGTGAAAGCTCTCGCAAAAGTAGGTGAATGAGTCATTTGAGAAAAATTGGCTATCTTCTATACTTTTAGAGATAATTCGCATTTACTCATTCTGAGTAGGTGAGAAATTAGCTAGGGGTCTGAAACCTCACTAAGTGAAAGCTCTTCCTAAAGTATATGAATGAGTTATTTGAGAAAAATTGGCTATCCGCAATACTTTTAGACATAATTAGCATTTACTCATTTCGAGTAGGTGAGTAACTAGCTACGCGTCTGAAACTTAACCAAGTGAAAGCTCTCCCAAAAGTAGGTGAATGAGTTATTTGAGAAAAATTGGCTAACTGCAATACTTTTAGAGATAATTCGCATTTACTCATTTTGAGGAGGTGAGTAAGTAGGCCAAAGTTCACCAAACCATTTTCCCCTTAGCATAGGATACTGTAGTACTACCCTGTGGTTCAAAAATTTCCTCGAAATTTCTCTATCTCTTACAGTTTGAGAGATATTTGTGATTTTTCACATTTTCACTAAAAGTAGCAATAAAGTAGCCATTACTCACTTGTACATTGAGCAACAGTTGTGAAACTGAAATATGTTACAGTTCACAAAAAAGTACATGAACAACATATTTGAGAGAAATTGTGTAGCTGCAATACTTTTGAAGATATAAGCCATTTACTCATTACGGTTATCATTAAAAATTGAAAAAGTAGCTATTACTCACTTAGCTATGGAGATACACTTCCAAATTACTGACCATGTTGTAGCTGTGGAGAAAGTAGCTGAACATCATATTGGAACAAAATTGTGTAGCTGCAATACTTTTGAAAATATAAGCCATTTACTCATTGACAGTTAAAAGTCATATAATTATATTAGGTAAAAGCGCTATTACTCACTCAAAAGTAGGCCAAAGTTCACCAAACCTTTCCCCCCTTAGCAATAGGATACTCTAGTACTACCCCGTGGGTCAAAAATTTGCTCGAAATTGCTCTATATGTTACGGTTTGAGAGATATTTCTGATTTTTCACATTTTCACTAAAAGTAGCAATAAAGTAGCCATTACTCACTTGTACATCGAGCAACAGTTGTGAAACTTAAATATGTTACAGTTCACAAAAAAGTACATGAACAACATATTTGAGAGAAATTGTGTAGCTGCAATACTTTTGAAGATATAAGCAATTTACTCATTATGGTTATCATTAAAAATTGAAAAAGTAGCTATTACTCACTTAGCTATGGAGATACACTTCCAAATTACTGACCATGTTGTAGCTGTGGAGAAAGTAGCTGAACATCATATTGGAACAAAATTGTGTAGCTGCAATACTTTTGAAGATATAAGCCATTTACTCATTGACAGTTATAAGTCATATAATTATATTAGGTAAAAGCGCTATTACTCACTCAAAAGTAGGCCAAAGTTCACCAAACTTTTTCCCCCTTAGCAATAGGATACTCTGGTACTACCCTGTGGGTCAAAAATTTGCTCGAAATTGCTCTATATCTTACAGTTTGAGAGATATTTCTGATTTTTCACATTTTCACTAAAAGTAGCAATAAAGTAGCCATTACTCACTTGTACATTGAGCAACAGTTGTGAAACTTAAATATGTTACAGTTCACAAAAAAGTACATGAACAACATATTTGAGAGAAATTGTGTAGCTGCAATACTTTTGAAGATATAAGCAATTTACTCATTATGGTTATCATTAAAAATTGAAAAAGTAGCTATTACTCACTTAGCTATAGAGATACACTTCCAAACCACTGGCCATGTTGTAGCAGTGGAGAAAGTAGCTGAACAACATATTGGAACAAAATGGTGTAGCTGCAATACTTTTGAAGATATAAGCCATTTACTCATTATGGTTATCATTAAAAATTGAAAAAGTAGCTATTACTGACTTAGCTATGGAGATACACTTGCAAACTACCGACCATGTTGTAGCTGTGGAGAAAGTAGGTGAACAACTTATTGGAACAAAATTGTGTAGCTGCAATACTTATGAAGATATAAGCCATTTACTCATTATGGTTATAATTAAAAATTGACAAAGTAGCTATTACTCACTTAGCTATGGAGATACACTTCCAAACTACTGACCATGTTGTAGCTGTGGAGAAAGTAGCTGAACAACATATTAGAACAAAATACTGTAAATGCAATAGTTTCAGAGTTATAAGCCATATAATTATATTAGCTAAAATAGCTATTACTCACTCAAAAGTAGGCCAAAGTTCACCAAACCCCAAAAATATTGAAGAGCAAAAAAATTCATTAGGACTTGTGATTTACCAAAAATGTGTAACTGTAGTAGTTTCAGAGAAAACTGCGTGACACACGCACGCACGCACACACCCACGCACGCACGCACGCACGCACGTACACACGCACATGGTGCAAATTATAATCTCCCTCCGGCGAGCCGGAGATAATATAAAATTAAAGTTTGGTGAATCTAGCCAAAAGGGGTATCCTTGCTAGAGTATTAATGAAAAAGATGTGTCAACATTCTGGGGGTCACATATCAATACACAAACCAAAGCATCCACTGGATGTGGATACAATCAAACAAAACCAATAACATTTCTTGCACATGTTGACTTCAATTATTTGGATTTTAAAATTGCTTTAACCACTCAGTACAGACCATGTAAAGGATAAGTGATAAGACTGAGGGAAGCAGTGTGTATCAACTGCTCAACATTATACATTGATACTCATCATGTAATGGATAAGTGAGAAGATTGAGGGAGCCAGGCATATCAACTGCTCAACATTATGCATTGATACTCATCATGTAATGGATAAGTGAGAAGATTGAGGGAAGCAATGCATATCAACTGCTCAACATTATACATTGATACTCATCATGTAATGGATAAGTGAGAAGATTGAGGGAACCAGGCATATCAACTGCTCAACATTATACATTGATACTTATCATGTAATGGATAAGTGAGAAGATTGAGGGAACCAGGCATATCAACTGCTCAACATTATACATTGATACTTATCATGTAACGGATAAGTGAGAAGATTGAGGGAAGCAGTGCATGTCAACTACTCAACATTATGCATTGTTACTCATCAGATAGCCATACCTATTTGAACCCAAAATTCAAATCCACAACCTGAGGACTGTATGTTTAACAAACTCTAAGGCTTGTACACTATAATCTGATACTGTGACAAAATGGCGAACGTTTTTTTTTTTTTTTTTCAAAATCAAACCATACATAAGGAAGTTATGGCTGCATTCATTGAAGGATTCTGTGTGGTAAATGCTGATGATGCTTCATAAAAGAATCAATTAGACACACATGGGTTTCTTTTCCAGTCCATTTTAGTCCGTGTATTCGACTTACATTGGTGATATTGTCAAATTCCACAGTTTCATTCAGGCAGGTGGCATTGTTCTGACAAGGATTTCCTAAACATGTCTTACCAAGCTGAAAATACATTAAAACATGTCACTAATTAGTATCAGGTTTAGATGAGTCCAGAAGTCAATATTAGCTACTTTATAACACTGAACTTTATTCATGTCAAATATTATTATAATTTTTAAACGGCTGAGACTGAGACCCAAATGTTAGTATCCATGTCTACTGACCAGGTTAGATTTAATTTATGATATACACATGTAGACCATTTGGCATGTGTTTGTACGATAATAAGCTAATCATCAAAACACCTGGAGTGAACAAACTGAACAAATTTGGGATCTTGCCTATATTTTAGTACCATGACTGGTGAGAATCTTATCTAATTTATGTGGGATTAGCACAATAATTTTGTGAAAAGAACATTCATATTTCACAACTGCATCAATAGTTTAATAATCAATACAAATTGTTGTTAATATACAGAGAGAAAGTTTAAACAGCTTAACAAAGGGCTGGACGTTAAAGTTTATCCGCACTTGCCAGTTGGCCAAGTGGCATTCAGATTTCACTTGCCCTGACCTAATATCTACTTCTCTGTACTTTACTGTTCCATAACTTATTAAGAATGTCTTAAGATTGTTATAATTATAGGTTTAACTTTGATGATATGACAATGGTTGTGATCAAATCTAATCAGTTTTCTGACTTAATATACGTTGAGAATAAAGTAGTTTTTGCCATGTGGGCAAGTGAAGCACAAAATCAACTTGCCCTGACTGGTAATTCATTTGCTGTGAGCAAGTGGGCAAACGTTAACATCCAGCCTTGCCTAATAATATCACTAATAAATGTGAGCCAGATCAATATTGACTTATACCAATATCAACCCAATAAACTATGTCTTAACGACATAGAAATCTGATTAATAGACTCTTACTTTATTTTTGGTATCTAAAACCCTTTAGTTATTTCAAGTTTACCTAATTATACAAAATACTGAAAACATTGTACAGTGTACAATGATTATGGATATACAGACATGATACCATGATACAAAACTGGCATCATAACTTATCAAATTTTCATGTTATCATAAAACCTATTCACATGCCCGTGGTTTTTTAGTGTTATGAAGCATTTATGATGATAACATGTTTATTTTGTACCATTCTGACAATAAAATAAACCTGCAGTCAAGAAATTTAGAATTTTTAACAAAATGTGGACACAGATATCAATGAGATTTGGCATATTTTGCCAAATTATTAATGTGCTCATTGGGTACACTATTAGTTTGAAAATTAAAAAATATTTTGATTTGCCATAATAGTAAAATATCAACCACAATATCTTTATTTATAATGAATTGTGATTAGATCAGGATACTTTTACAAAAGATTACGTCACTTCCCAGACATTTAGAACTTACTTCGATTTCACAAAGCCTGCCAAAGTAGTCGTCACTGCAGTTGCATGTAAAGCCGTTGATACCGTCCACACAGGTACCATTGTTGTAGCACGGATCCGACAGACACTCGTCAATGTTCTCCTGACACCTGGCAGTTGGTAAGGACAGAATACAACACAATAACAGTGCGAAATATATAGACAAGTGAGGATACATTATGATACGTCTCACAAACCCCATAACAGCATTGTGTGATTTACTAATCACTGAACCACTGACAAAATCTGATGAAATTCTCAAGTGAAAGAGATAGTTTGTATATTTGAATTGACTATGTGGAATGTTTTTTTGATCACATGACTTTTCAAAGTGTACTGCCGTTTTGTCACTTGTATCCTTTACTTCGTCAAGACATAACCACTGACCATATCCTGTTTGATTGTGTAAACATTCCAGACCAATATTTTGACTATTTTCTGTCTCAACTTGAGTCATGTTTAATCTCTCGTTGTGTATCACACATTCTTGATCACAATCCTCATTTTTGTTAATAATGTTTCTCTTACTCTGGCAGTCTGTATGGCCACAGAATGCAGTTGCTTGTTCAGGTTTTACAATATCACTGGATGCCCTGGATGACATATTACAGTGAGAAACATTGATGTAATTACAATGACATGCATTACATGCCAGTCTCAGGCTTCTGTCACTTGGACCATCATCACCAGATGTCTCAAACATAGACACACCAACATCACAAAATTCTTCCATTGTTTTTTATCATTCACATAAGCTACAATAACATTGTTTTCACAAAGATATCGCACTGTCAAAATCTCAGAAGATTATATGACTTTTTCACTTTTTTCGTATTTTGTTTGTAATGTCCTTGTCTTACATCTAACAAGATTATAAGTTAAATACTACTCTGAGTAAAACACCGAGTCTATCACACAGTCTATGATAAATTAATGACTTGGAACACCTGTAAAAATTCTGCAAAGACAATTTGTATAACTACAAGACGTATACTTTAATATATATTTTCAAATCAAACTTTGTTGTCTTTATAAATTTTGTGCATGTTCCACTCAATTCTGCAGTTATAATTTATGATCCCCTATTTTGTACACATTAGCCATTACTTTCCTTTTCAATCTTTCAATCCAGGAAGTTTGTACATTTACTATTAATTCACCGTTTTTATCACTTTCAGCAAACTATGTACTTAACTGGTACAAGTGTACATATAGAACCAAATCAACATTTATCCAAGGTGTAGTAGACACTTGAATTGCTGTCAAGGCTTTAGTGTATATGGCCAGGCATAATAGTAACTCAAATAAGTATGTGACATATCCTACAGGTAAATACCACTCAATCTACCTTTACATTAGTATTTTCTGAAATCTTAAAAAGGTGTAAAAAATATCAATCAAAAGAATTCACTGTAATTCATGACACGGTAGATAAAACCAGATATATCAAATAAATATCCTTAAGAGATAGGACCACATATTGTAAATCATAGTATTACAAATATATTTCAAATGATGTAGCTGGAATAATACTTTGGTGAATGTTATGTCTTCAATAAATCCAAGTTCATTGTAATACACAAATGTTATTTACTTGTCATTTATATTATACTTGGAAGGTAATAATTGTGCAACTTACAATACACCAAAAAGTACTTATTGTCGCAGTGAAATACAAAGTATTTCTCTCTCATAAATACAATAACATCGTGTTTAATTCCACAGGTGTGCATTAAATTGTCATCCTGCAACTAATCTCCTCAGTACTCAATCATCCCTTCTTTATCATTCAAAACATTCTATTGATTATTCAGTCCAATTTACATCCGCTTTTACACAAATTAAACTACTATTGGCTCTCTGAATCTTCTATTGTCTAATTCCACGGACAATCAGATCAGAAAGCTTGTCATCCATAAGACAGCAATTCAAGAATAACATTCGACTCTTTTCAAAAAATTTTATCAAATGATGTCAAATTTCACAGGTAGACATTCTCTGTATATATTTATATTACCATATTTATATGCTTCACCACACTTTTCAATTTGTCCAATGATGAGATGCAATGTTGACACATACCTTATGAGTGAGTGTGTGTGCATGATTCTTTTCATCAGATAACCTAGCCTTGCTAAAATACTTCTAGGCCAGTATTCACTGACATTCTTATTCTAAGACTTAAGAGTAAGAAAAAGTAAATTTCGCCATATGTGGAAACACTAATAAAACAAATGAAGTGAAGTGAGATTTGTTGAATGTATAGTAAATTAAGACTTTTTGAATTGAAAAATACCAAGTTTAAGACCAAACATTTTTTTAATAGAATTAAGTGAAGGTTTTTAGTGGTGGCAAATTTTAGATTTCTGGTGAATTTTAGATTCCTTACTCTATAAAGCCTTACTCCCCAACAACAATACACAATGAGATAATACAATCTGATAATTTAGTTGAAAATGTTTAACGTATCTTGTCCACGTACACTAACAATGATATGACACAAGCCCATACAATTTTTGTTTTGAAGGATGAAGTTTTTTTTTTAATCTGAAGGTATCATCAGTAACAGCATGCACATCCATTTAAAAGTATCATACCTTCAGTTTGAAGATTTATTTATTTATTTGGGGTTTTACGTCGCTTTCAACACTGTACAGGTCATATCACGACGGGTAGTTGGAAGGGCAGAGGAAACCAGTACATACAGTTCGTCAGGGTTCTGTACTGTAAACTGCCGACCAACGGCAAGCAACTACCAGCTTTCCCACTTGAGGTCATCCCGGGAACCGAACCCTGGCCTCAGAGGTGGGAGGCGAGAGTGTTACCACCCTGCCACCGTGGCCCCAATTCAGTTTGAAGATGGCTTGTATTTAAATGCAATGTGTTGGATTAGTTTGATGTATGCAGACCTTTAATCTCATTCTTAACATTTAAAAAGGTCAAAGATGGGATTTTATATCTCACTCAACCACTAGCTTAGAATTTTCAAAGAAAATAGTCATTTTCTAAAAAAAAAAAATCAAAAATACGGAAAAAATTCTAAGACTAAAATTCTAAAGATATTAATGACAAATTGGACAAAAAAGCTGTGTACAAAATAGAAATCGGATATAACAGTATTAGAGTAAGGAATCTAAAATTCGCCAGAAATCTAAATTTCGCCACCTCTAAAAGCCTTACTTAATTCTGTGAAAAAAAGATATTTTGTCTTAAACTTGGTATTTTTCAGTTCATAAAGCCTTTATTTATTATACATTCAACAAATCTCACCTCAATTCATTTATTTTATTAGTGTTTCCACATGTGGTAAATTTCAGATATGTGGCGAATTTTACATTTCTTACTCTACTACATGTATTCTAATTTGTTGACAGGAATGTGGGTATCACTTTTTACTTCTTTTTTTTTAACCAAGCCCCCCCCCCCCCCCCCCCCCCACCCCTCCCCCGTCCCACATTATGATTAAACAAATGAAACAACACCCAAAAGCAGAGCCTTGTGACAGGGCTAGAGTCGACCATAAAAAACTTCACAAATCTCTGACAATACAGCAGTTTTCTACCACTTACATGCCACCGGCTATATTTACCTGACACCCAATCTGTCAAAATGCCCATTTTATGAAAGACTGCACTTATTAAATTACCAATTTTATCTTTTTATTAGATAAATTTGAAGTTTCGTCTATATAGCATGCTGTACACAGAACCAAGAATATGATCATTGTAATATATTTGAGACTTAATATATACAGAGTGTTGTCATCAGAACCAAAAATATGTGAATTGCTAACTTTTCTCTGGAGACACACTTCATTAAATTATTGATTTTACCATTAATAAAAAAATTAAAACTTTGTACTGTTTATTTCAGATTTCAGTGTAACTTAGGAAGGAGTTTAGTTTACTAATTAGATGTTACAGGAAGAGAGCTGATGAATTTGACCATTTCATGGACATGTCATTGCATGAATAATGCAATTTCACAGACTGGATGCACCACCTTTTCATCAGTTTATGTAAACTGTACAAAACACATTTGCGCATGTCCATTAGTTGGCCTTAACTGAGAAAGCATATTCTCTTATGTATACAAGCTGACACCAAAGAAAAGGAAAACTGGTCAAGAGGTCAACTGTATTCCAAACAGGTAATCTCACATTGCCAGATGATGAACGTATCATTTATATGACATTTTCTGTGGCTACTGTGTCAGTGTCCTATCACAAAGCAGGTAAAAACGTATATGACATGCACTGCATAGTAATACTGTAGGTAGAGTAAGAAATCTAAAATTCGCCAGGAATGTAAAATTCGCCACCTCTAAAAAATCGGTTAATTTTACAAAGAAAATGATATTTTGTCTTAAAATTGGTATTTTCCAGTTCAAAAAGCCCTAATTTACTGTACATTCAACAAATCTCACCTCAATAATTTATTTTATTAGTATTTCAACATGTGGCGAATTTCAGATAAATTTTAGATTTCTTACTCTACATATAATCACGGTAGACTTTGGACATTCACTTAAGCTGTCACATCAATTTGTTCCCGATTATCATGTAGTAAGCACATATTTGTTTACATGTTGTGACTGATGCTTTAGCCTGTTTTGTATATTCTAACCATAGTTTTGGGAAATATAAGCTTTGCTTTCAATTTTTTTCACAAATTAATACACCACGGGTTATACTCACTGACATTCTTTAATTCTTTAAACAAGAAAAATTTATAAGAATAATTTAAAGTTCTGAGGTTAATAATAATTACAAATTTGATTCAATAACTGTGTAGAAAACAGGTAGCATTAGCATTTTAATTGTTGATCAACATGAACTGTGTTATTCACAGACACTACTGTACTACAAAAACACTTTTTAATGAAAACTTTGAAAAAGTCTTATTGTTAGAAGTTTTTCTTATTATAAATTATTTATGCCCATATTTGACAAAAGTTTTTATTATAAAAATAAGAATGTTAGTGATTATGGGAACCAGTAATAATTTAAACCAATTTACCATTCATTGATTGAGGTCACCTTCAATGCCCTGCTAATTATGTACCCAAGTAATACTTTAAAGTTTAAACCAACTTACCATTCATTGGTTGAGGTCACTTTCAATGCCCTGATGATTAATGGTCCAAGTAATACTTTAAACCAACTTACCATTCATTGGTTGAGGTCACTTTCAATGCCCTGCTGACTATGGGCCCAAATATTACTTTAAACCAATTTACCATTCACTGATTAAGGTCACTTCCAATGCCCTGCTGCCTGTGGGCCCAAATAGTACTTTAAACCAATTTACCATCCATTGGTTGAGGTCACTTTCAATGCACTGCTGACTATGGGCCCAAGTAATTCTTTAAACCAATGAACCATTCACTGATTGAGGTCACTTTCAATGCACTACAGAGGTCAGTTAAACTGATGGTGGAAAGCTGTACATACTAACAGGTCAACACTCTGCACTAAAACGGCATCAGTAAACAACTGTCAAATTTCCCACGGGAGACTGGGTCACAATTTGAACCCATGCCCTTGTGTTTCACCACAATACCAGGGGCCATGGTGGCGCAGTGGTAACACACTTGCCTCCCACCTCTGAGGTTGGTGATTTAAACCCTGGACCATATGTGGAAAGTTGGCAGTTGCTTACTGATGGTCAGCTGTTTACAGTACATAACCTTGACCAACTGTATGTACTGGTTTCCTCTGCCCACTAAACTACCCACTGTGATGTGACCTGTACAGTGTTGAAAGCGATGTAAAACCTCAAATAAACTAGAGTATTGCTTCGCAAGAGAAAAAGAAATTGTTTTTGCTATGCAAAAACAAAGCGTCCCAATGACTATTAATGATTTTGTAGAAATGACCACCTTCCTTTGTTTTTTTTCCATTTGTGCCAAAATGCAAGGTTTCGCAGATGATTATGGTTTTTTTTCCCAGGGAAAGTCACCAGTAGACTCAGCAGATACCCTGTGGTTTAAAAATTTCGTTGAAATTGCTCTATCTCGCACTGTTTCCAAGATAAATGTGTTTTTGCATTTTACGCAGAAATTCAAGATGGCCGGCCACAATGGTGGGAAATCAATTTTTGGGGAAAGTCGCCAGTAGACTCAGGAGATATCCTGAGAGTCAAAAATTTTGTCAAAATCACTCTATCTTGCACCATTTCCGAGATATTAAAGATTTTTCATTTTCAGCATTAAATTCAAGATGGCCGCCCAAAATGGTGGGAAACAGGATAGCATAGAAGAACACACATTATCATGTGTAATGTCCACCCCAGGAACCTTTTCCCAAAATTGTACAGTAGTCTTACAAGACCCTGTTTCATTTGTAAAATATATCAATGATGCTTAAATATTTATTAGTGTAGATGTAAATTATTTCAGCTTCATGCCTTTTTGCATTGGTTGGGTCGAAAATTTTGACGAAATCACTCTATCTTGCACGGTTAAGAAGATAGAAGCAAATTCCTGTTTTTCTATTTTTGGCAAAAATTCGAAAAATCAAAATGGCCGCCATGTTTGGGGAGGGGAAATTTTTTTGAAAATTGCAAAGATTACATTCCTTAGGTACCCTGTGGGTCGAAAATTTCGACGAAATCGCTCTATCTCGCACGGTTAAGGAGATGGAAGCAAATTTGTATTTTGCCATTTTTGGCAAAAATTCGTAAATTCAAAATGGCCGCCATTTTTGGGGAGGGGAAAATTTTTTGAAAATTGCCAAGAATATAATGCTCAGATACCCTGTGGGTCGAAAATTTCGACGAAATCGCTCTATCTCGCACGGTTAAGGAGATAGAAGCAAATTTGTGTTTTGCCATTTTTGGCAAAAATTCGAAAATTCAAAATGGCCGCCATTTTTGGGGAGGCGAAAATTTTTTGAAAATTGCAAAGATTACATTCCTTAGATACCCTGTGGGTCGAAAATTTCGACGAATTGCAAAGATTACATTCCTTAGATACCCTGTGGGTCGAAAATTTCGACGAAATCGCTCTATCTCGCACGGTTAAGGAGATGGAAGCAAATTTGTGTTTTGCCATTTTTGGCAAAAATTCGAAAATTCAAAATGGCCGCCATTTTTGGGGAGGGGAAAATTTTTTGAAAATTGCCAAGAATACAATGCTCAGATACCCTGTGGGTCGAAAATTTCGACGAAATCGCTCTATCTCGCACGGTTAAGGATATAGAAGCAAATTTGTGTTTTGCCATTTTTGGCAAAAATTCGAAAATTCAAAATGGCCGCCATTTTTGGGGAGGGTAAAATTTTTTGAAAATTGCCAAGAATACAATGCTCAGATACCCTGTGGGTCGAAAATTTCGACGAAATCGCTCTATCTCGCACGGTTAAGGAGATAGAAGCAAATTCGTGTTTTGCCATTTTTGGCAAAAATTCGAAAATTCAAAATGGCCGCCATTTTTGGGGAGGGGAAAATTTTTTGAAAATTGCCAAGATTACATTCCTTAGATACCCTGTGGGTCGAAAATTTCGACGAAATCGCTCTATCTCGCACGGTTAAGGAGATAGAAGCAAATTTGTGTTTTGCCATTTTTGGCAAAAATTCGAAAATTCAAAATGGCCGCCATTTTTGGGGAGGGGAAAATTTTTTTGAAAATTGCAAAGAATATATTCCTTAGATACCCTTTGGGTCGAAAATTTCGACGAAATCGCTCTATCTCGCACGGTTTAGGAGATATGAGCACATTTGCCTTTTTCAGTATTCAAAATAGCTAATTACTCATTTATTTAATTAATTACTCACTCATCTATGAAGCAATTCCCCCCAAAAGCAATCCCATACAAGCTATTAACCCAATGAACCTCCATACCAAATTTCAGAAAGCTAGGCTTAATAGCATTCCTTAAAATGTCTGGAAACCAAAGAGCTACTCAAAAGTAGCAAAGTAGCTATTACTCAGTTAGCTATAGAGCTATCATCACCAAAAGTAATCCCATACAAGCTATTAACCCAATAAACCTGCATGCCAAATTTGGTAAAGATAGGATAAGAACTGTTGCCTAAAATGTCTGGAAATCAAGTGGGATGCCGGACGCCGGAAAAAGCAAAAATAATATGTCCACCCCCCAGTGGGGTGGACATAATTAAAGGTCCCACCTGACACCAGAGTTTGTACTGTTACACCTGAGCAATTTTGCTTGTATCAAATTTCATTTATTCCAGTTTCTTTTATTTTGAAAATACATCTGCTAGTTATTTCCACTTTTGGGTTATTTCAGCCAATTGGAATAGAAACACTTGTATATTTAAAACTGAAATAAGACTTAAAGTTCCTACATTTCAATTACAAAGAGCCAAAATAAAACCTAATCTAATACGTATAGCCATACAGTAACTGAATGATGATTTATACAACAATCAAGTAAAGATAGAAGTGTACAAAACAATTAACATGAGTAATTAGAATGAGAAGCAATTTGTTTAACTGATATATTGCAGATAAAAATATCTGAATGCATACTTCTTTCTTTTCTTACAGATGTTTTCATTTAAAATCTCTATCGGTCTCAGATAAAATCCATAAACCTGTCAGATAAAAATTATTTGTATCCTTTACCGTATCCTTTAGTCTTTTTTATTTAAAAAAAAACCAAGCTCTTGTCACCAATAAACTCATATATAGCTCCTGAGGCAAATTGTTTGACATAAAATTTATACTTTAAAACACTCAGTTAGGAATGTGATGCCTTAGTCTTGGTTATGGATTGAGTTTCTTTGTAATTGAAAAGTACAATGTACCTTTTTTTGTTTTCCTAGTGCACTGATACAAATATCTGCTTTTATGATTGTTGTACCTATTTCCAGTTTATTACCAAAATTGTGCAGTCTTTTTTCGCTGTAACATTTGAAACATTTCAGCACACTTTTCTTGTTCCACAAAATCATGTGTATCCCTCAAAAAATTCTATTTTATGAATATATATAACTTCTGTTTATATATTGGCACAAAAACATACATAAGTTTGATTTTAAAACCATTTAGACTGGAAAGTGGAATGGACCGGATTCTGGTTCACGAAGGATATATCATCATACAACAATGATAAGTATAAATGGGTGATATTGCCTACCTTATAGAGTAAGAAATCTAAAATTCGCCATATATCTGAAATTCGCCACATGTGAAAATACTAATAAATTAAATTAATTGTGGTGAGATTTGTTGAATGTATAGTAAATTATGGCTTTTTGAACTGAAAAATACCAATTGTGAGACAAAAGACATCATTTTCTTCATAAAATTAACTAAGGTTTTAGAGGTGGCGAATTTTAGATTCTTGGCGAATTTTAGATTTCTTACTCTACTAAACCTTTATTAAGACCAAACCTTTGTGTTTATTAAATGAAAAGATTCTGGTACAAATTGAGCCTTAAACAAGGCTGTGATAAGTTCTATTATCAATATTTTATCTTTCAACAAAGATTACTCATCAACTAGTGGTTATAAACTGTCAGTGTTATCTGATGTACATCTTGAGAAATTAAATTAGATAAAAAAAAAGATTTCAGACTCCTCTTACACAGTGAAAATTCATATACTTTTTGCATGAATAAATATAAGCTATGCTAATGATAAATCCAGGCAATGCATTCCTGGATCCTTTACATTTCTCAAAGAAAAAGCTGAATTATATGCTGGATAAACTACGTAAAAGACACACTAAAATACACTGATAAAAGAGGAAAATTTAACAGACATTTTATGGCAACATCGAAGTTTTGTTCAATCTACACCAGTAGCCGATTTCAAGCCATGAAAACAAAGATGGATATAAATTTATTCCTGTCACTCTGAATCAATAAGTAACTGGCATAACAATCTCACATGACTTGTAATGTTTTCCTTTTTTCTATTTAAATGGATGGTAAAAAATCATATAATTTCAATCAGATGCACATGACATTGCAATACAACAGAGAAACCAGACATGTTCAATTGTTATTCATTCACAAAAAAAGACACATTACCTCAAGAGAATTGGCAATTCTACCGGCCATTGTAACAAAGAACCTTTATTATTACTTAAAGGATTATTGTAATAATATTTGTTTAAATATTATACATCCTCAGTGGCCTAATGGTTAGCAAGATTGGCATCTAATCACAGGGTGTCATGTCTGTCACAAGTGGCAATGTTGTGTGACTGTCCTAATACGATTCTGGCAGTTATAACCCAGCATAAAACTCTAACTTTGACTTTACACCTTTTGTTTGAATATCAGAAGAATGTTTGAGATGTGTGTTGACTTTATATATTTTTGCAGCTGAAAATAACATGACAAAATCACCATTACATATAATGGAAGAATCAATAGTGGCCATATCTGAATCAGGATCTAAAACACTTTATTGGGTTTATGATGCAAAGAAAGACAATTTACATATCCCATGGATCTGAATAAATGTTCCATGTAATACTTGTATTGAGCTTTTTGGTTAGTTTGGCCAGATTTTTCAGCTTGAAATTTCTCTGTTTACTAGTTGATTAATTATCTTTAAAAACTAAACTTTTGTTATTAACATGTGACTGCAATGGAATGTCAATCATTTGTAAGGTTGAATCAACATCTGGAGGGATTTAGCTGGTACATTACAATGAGGGAGGTGAATGACTGATTCAACCAATTAAATCAATTTAGACTTTGTATAGTGGTTGGACCGTATACAAAAATCAAAATCGGTTTTTGGGGGCTTTGAAAGTGAATGAAATGCAGTATTTGTTCACTTGTTACTGATAAAATGAAACTTAACTGTGATTGAACACGAGTCATAAGTAACATATATTTCCCAAAATCTATATGTGTATTGTTATTTTCATGAAATATCAGCTATTACAATGCCTACAATAATAATGTTTTTAACAATCAGATCTTAATTATTCTTTTCAAATATTGTCATTTCTATAAAAGAAAATGAAAAGCAGAATATCAGTTCATAATTCACACCATAACCATATTTAATACTCATGCTCTTAGAAAAAAAGATTTATTTGTTTTAAATAATTTATATATAGCACTGAACTAATGGGAACATCCTCTAAAGGTTTTGAATTTCTCAAAAGGGAAATTCTGATAACAAGGGTGTCTAGAACAGAATCTACCCACCAGGACAGAGATAGCCTTGGTGGTGAGAAGGCAAGTCTGGAAAAAAACTGGCTTCATACAGCTTAATAATTTTGAAACAATTTAATTTTTTCAGAAGATAAAAACTATTGCACAGATTTACATCAAATGTTAAAATCAGGTGGGTCTCAGTATAACATAGAACTGATTGAACTGTGAGAATAATCCATAACCAATTCTGGATCAATTTATTTAGTTTGGGTTTTATGTCGCTTTCAACACTATACAGGTCATATCACAATGGGAAATTTTGTGGGCAGAGGAAACCAGTACATACAGTTGGTCAAGGTTCTGTATTGTAAACTGCTGACCATCGGTAAGCAACTACCAACTTTCCCACATAAGGTCCGGGGTTTGAACCGCAGACCTCAGAGGTGGGAGGCACATGTGTTTCCACTGAATTACCGTGACTCTCCCCCCCCCCCCCCCCCCCCAATTAATCACTGCACTCATACGCAATAGTGGAGGTTTGGGGACTTGTCAAAGTTTTGCACTCTCTGAGTACTCTTGTCCTTTCACTGATAAGCTTGGCTTACCTTTCTCCAGTGAATCCTTCCACACAGTCACACGAGAAGTCTGCAATCCCATCCACACAGGTCGCTCCATTCTGGCAGTCGTCATTGTTTAAGCAATCGTCAATGTTATACCCACAGTAAGTGCCATCATATCCAAGGACACAGCGACAGGAATATGCATTCCATTCATCAACGCATGTTGCTCCATTTTCACAGAGGTGTGTATCGCACACTGGATCGCTCTGGCAATCAATAGTGATGTCAATGGATACTACCTCAAAGCTAGTAGAGGCTGTGAAATTTATAAACTTACTCTTCTCAAAAAAAGGCAGCAACACTCCTCCAAAACGAGCTTCATCTAAACAGCCTTTAAAATAGTTCACAGTGGAGGACTCAAAATATCTGGTGTCATATCCACTAGCCACACCACCCAAAAAGATTTGGTACGAGTTATTGACTAATCGGTATAAATTTGTATGGCTAAAACTATGTGCTTGTTCAGTCACGGCACCATCTAGATCTATTTTTACCATAGAGTCGGCAAGTTCAAGCTTTAGTTCATGCCATTTGCCATCTGCTTGGAAAGGCAAGAAATATTTAAATAAAGCTCCACCCAGATCAATGGTGATTGACAGGTTTCTGGCTTCATTTGATACAGAGTCATCCTTGAATATTTCCAATGTTATAAATTGTTTCAGATCTAAGATTGAGGCTGTTTCAGGTCCAAGTGCATGGAAGAGTATTCCATTATCCTCACGTGTTCGGAATTTAACTGAGAAAGTGTTAAATTCCACCAGATCCCCCAGATTCGGTCTGTACTGTACATAATTGCTATTTGCAAAAGTAGCAGGGATAACACATTCAAATCCATCACTGAGATCATTGCAAGTGGAGCCCATAGGACACTGAGTATTTAAGCAGAAGTCTAGTTCTGTGCAGTTCCTACCTTTATAACCATCGGTACATACACAGGTGTAGTCATTAAAGAACTTATTTGAACATGTTCCATTGTTCTGGCATGGTGCCAAAAGTGTACACAGGTCATCTGTCTGTTCACCTTCTCTCACATTGTTCATAACTGGCTGTGCTAATGAGTCAGGCAATTCCTCGCCTGTTGTGTCATTCAGTGGATAAAACTGTAGCAACTTCCCATTTAACCTTCCATCTTGCATAGTGCCTTTAAAATCATCAGCAGTGTAACCAATCACAGGATCTTCCACCTGTCTCCTCTTACGACTTTGGAGGGTTGTCGAAGGCAACCCGCCCATGTATAAATGCTTGGCATTGAGGTCAAGGTGACTTGGGACTTCTAGCATTTCTTTTGTATCATCTACAAGGATAGTTACTACTTGGGACTTGAGTGTTAATTGAACAAAATGTAAGTTACCGTCATATACTGTAACATTATCTACAGTAATACTCTGCAAGGTTTTGTCTAAGAAAATATCTGCCTTAACTAATCCACCAGTAAGCACCACTGCAATGTAAGTTTGGTCCTCTTCTGAGTCGCTCAAGTCACCTCCTATATAAAAAAGCAAACCCTCTCCCTCGCGTGTTCTGATGAACACAGACAGGTCCACTTCTCTCTTCATTTGTTCCTTCTGAAATATATTACATTAAATATGGTTAATTTCTGAACACAACATCCGAGTCAAATCAATGTCAAAGCATTTCACAAATTAAATATAATTTATAGTGCTGTCCTTTTAATCTGTAATATACTTACATATATACTAATACAGGCTAATACTTTTGATAAATACTGCCCACATACTTTATGGCTTATTATACTTTACTGAAACAGAACATCATTATGAAAGAAAAGCATTTATGATTTATTTATTTATTTGGGGTTTTACGTCGCTTTCAACACTGTACAGGTCATATCACGACGGGTAGTTGGAAGGGCAGAGGAAACCAGTACATATAGTTTGTTAGGGTTCTGTACTGTAAACTGCCGACCAATGGCAAGCAACTACCAGCATTCCCACTTTCGAACCCCGGCCTCAGAGGTGGGAGGCGAGAGTGTTACCACTCTGCCACCGTGGCCCAAAAAAAAGCATTTATGAAATACTGTGGATTTGGCATTGCAGGAAGGGAACAAATGTCATTCAATGGTACCATGTGGAGAGACTTATAGTATGAGAAATGTTGGGTAACTGGACTTCATGGACAATTGTAAATAGCAAAGTTGATCCTCAACTGGGTCACTCGGCAACACTCTCACATAGGAACACAGAAAACCTGAGATAGATCCCAGGTACACGCAGATACATACTGAATTAGATGACCACATCAAATGGTGGTCCTCTGTCATTTGGTTCTGTCCCCAGTGGCAGGCTAAAGAACCTCAATGACATTGATAAATGGTCATTCCTGTCTTTCATTTAGGGGAATATTAGTCACTAGACCTTGGGCTCTACTTGTGCAGTCTAGATGAGTCAAATAGCACTTTCAGTCCTGTAGTAAAGGAGAAATTGTAAAGAGTGTAAAATATACAATACAATACTGACCTCAATGTCTGGGATGCTAAACTTGGCCACACTACTTTCACCCTCAAACCCAAAGGTTGCTGGAATAAAGGCTGAAAAAAACAACAACCATGTTTTATAGGAATAGACAATATCTTGAAAAAGAATATTTCAAATAAATCTAAAGATTTTCCACATACACAAAGTAGACATTTATACTTTTGGAAAGCTTGATCTCGCTTAAAAGCAAGAATGTATCAATAACTCAAGTGTTTCAAGAGACCGCCAAACCTCATACCACCTTTAACAAAAGGAGAAGGTACTAGAACAATATATTTGACCAAAATGCTCTACATACAATGCTTTTAATTTTATTAATGATTCACTCAAATTATTGCAAACTGTGGCTAGTTTTGGTACAAGATTTGGGCGATAATATAATTAATGTTTTCAGCGATTCCATCCTTTTATTTTTATTGTACGTAATACACAGGAATACAATTTTGGGGGTTGGGGGCTTGCCCCCATTTACTGTATAACTTTGTTAATTTAATTTCATATTTCCTTGACAATTTCCTGCAATTATCAAATATGGTGGATCCTGGACAAGTAATACGGTAAAATGCTATAGGTCAAGCAGTTTTACAGATAAAAAACAAAAAGAAATAAAATAAATAAAATAAAATAAAATAAAAAAACAACAAAAAGCCTTACTTTTTGCACAAGCCAGTCCTCTATAGGGTCTATGACATGTACAACTGAAGTCAAACCAGAGGTCATTACAGACTCCATTGCCATTACAAGGGTCAGGGTCACATTGCTCCACCCGGTCACATTTTAAACTCACTGTGGCATCACCTTGATTTATATAGTCAAGAGGTACAACAACATCCTCGTTTACAGTGATGTCTTGCATACAACCCACAAACCCTGGAAGATTTGATAGCACAGATGTCTTTACTTGGCTATCGGTCCCACTTGTTTCATCGTAACTGAAAGACGTTTCTGCAAGTGTGTGCATGAGGCTGGAGTGACTGAAGGATTCTCCCGCAGTACATTTCTGTTGATTTTCTGTACCACAGTCTGGATGGGTAAGAGTCACAGTGATTCCACTCCACTGAACACTGATTTCCACCGTGTACCATTCACCATCATTCAGAGCCACCTGAGATTGTGTCTGAACCCGTATAGTGTGGCTAACCATGGAATTATTATACACAAACTCCAGAGTATTGGTATTCTTCAACATAAGCACAAAAAACTTGGTGTTCAAATTTGCTAAATTTAACACTAACACCCCACTGGTCAAAGTAGTTCTGAATCTGAAACTGATGTCAATGCTTGTTGTTTCAATGCTGTTGTATTTCATCCAGGTTTGCTTTCTGAATGAGACAGTGGTCCTATGATTACAGTATATACCTGTGAAACCATGGAGACAGTCACACCTGTACAAGTGTTCCATACTTCCATTTAAATAAGGCACACATACAGCCTCACTTTGACATAAATTATCCACACAGCCGACCAGTTCTATCGTACAATTTTTGCCACCATATTGCTTTCCTTCTGCATTTTCTGGCGCACATGTGCAGGAATAATCGGCCAACTTGTCGACACAAGTGGCTCCGTTTTCACAAGGTGAGTATTTGAGGCATTCATTGATTTCATTGTCACAATTGATTCCATCGTAACCAGGTAGACAATCGCATTCATAACCGTTGATTTGGTCAACACATTCTCCATTTACACAGGGATTAGAGTCGCACTCATCGATGTTTGTCTCACAAGATACACCTGAAACAATGAAACACACACTCTAGTATTGAACAAGAATAAATCCCCTTGTTTGGTAGTTCAAACAAACAAGAGAACCTCTATACATAAGATAAAACAAGATAAAGGGAATTTGAATAAGTCTGAATAAGTGATGACTTTACTGTTTCAGAAACATTACAAGACTTAACTTGAAAAGACCTCTATGTTCTGTGTTGTACAAATGGTCTTATATCAATTATAACTTTTCCTCATGTCACAATAATACTTCAATCTTTCAAGTACAGCATCCAAATAGACACATGTGAACACCCTCTAATAAGAATGGTCAGGTAAAATCCAAGAAATTAGAAGGGAGTTCTCTTAATGGGAAACTCTATACATTGTGGAAAATTTACATTTTTTACTCTATTATCCAGAGATTGAATTAAGAACTGGCAGAGTAAGAAATCTAAAATTCACCACATATCTGAAATTCACCACATGTAAAAATACTAATAAAAATAATGAATTTAGGTAAGATTTGTTGAATGTATAGTAAAATCAAGGGTTATTGAACTGAAATATACTACGTTTAAGACAAAGTATCATTTTCTTCATAGAACTAGATTGGGCCAACTCAGCGCCAACATATCCCCAGACAGGTCATCGCTCAAGCAACATGTTTTGACTGGGTATTTTCCATGGGACCCCTTCTTTATGATATAATTTTGAGGGAAAACATAATCAACCACTTATATAAGAACTTGAGTAATTCAATCTACAATATTTTTATTTTGCAAGCAAAATGGTATCCCCAGACGACGGATATGAATCCAGGAACTTAGCCCACAAGAACTTTGCCCAATGCAAACTCTATCCACAGGCACTTTGCCCGCAAGGAACTTTGCCCACAACAATCTGACAGGGTAGGATAAAGTCTTGATATTCGGATCATGCACTAAGAATATATTAATGTCTTCTCAGGCAAACTTTTAGCCAGACGAGCCTCATAGTTTGTGACCTAGAGGGCTCTAAGTGGCCAAAAGTCAAATTTCTGACCTTAAAGTGGCCATAAGTTCTTTATTATTGTGAGTTTAAGGTCACCTTAAAATAGGGATCTTCCTTTGGGTACCCTTAACATGTGTACCAAGTTTGAAAAAAAATACTGATCGGTTTTTGAGTTATCATGTACAGAAGGAAATTTCTATGGCGGCAGCAGTGGCAGCACAACGGACCTGAATCCAATATATCTGACTTTCGTCTGGGGATATAGTTAACTAAGGTTTTAGAGGTGGCGAATTTTAAATTTCTCGCAAATTTTAGATTTCTTACTCTACAGAGAATTTTGTGCCAATTTATAGCAGTACAGAAGAATTTAAATTAGAAATTTACAAGAAAAGCAACACTTATTCATTAATTATATATCTTTCTTCCCCTCATTCTCACCTGTAAAACCAGGCACACATTCACAGGTATAACCCTCTGCTGTAGTGACACTGTACTCTGGCCTGCTTTTATCTGAATTCTCTAAGCAGGTGCCACCATTCTGACAGGGAGAGGACTCACACTCCAGTATGTCAACCTCACAGTTCTTACCAGTGTACCCAGCATGGCACATACAGCCATAGTCCTACAAAGAATTACAATGTATTAGTGATAAAGACGGCAAACCGGATAGTTGGTTTCTATTCGATTTATAACAGAGTAAACGAAATCCGGTAACAAATTACAAGAACTGGTTCCCGAAATATCACATATTTCACATCAAAACGTATAAAATATTGCACAAAAACATTTAAAAATATTAACTTCTGTAATATTTTGCCAATATACACTGAAATAATATCCAAAACGTCTGTTTTATCATCAAATAAACCACATTTTAGTTGAAATTATTGTTCATGTACACGCACAGAAAGTTTTACAGCTTGACTACAGCTTGGTGTATACTAATTCGAACGAATCCGGTTTCCGCCGAATTTTTGTTTTCGGGACCCGGTTTCCATATTTACATTCGATCGTAACACTACAATGTATTTGAATTTACTTTTGAATTGTATTATAGTAAATTTAAATACAAACTGGATGTACATGTGTATGACTTTTTACTTTAGGAAATAGCACTCTCTTGGTAATTAGCAATATTGTGTATGACTTGACAACTATTTAAAACTCAAGGTTCAGTTGTAATTTTAGAACTGAAGAATGTCTGTTGTCTTGATTTTATAATAGTTTAAAGTACTTTAACAATTGTGGGACTGGCCACATTATCGAGAAATTCCAAAGCTACAATGTGTATGTTGCTATATGTTATTCATTTAAAATGAGGCTTTGTAATATCCAATGTTCACTTTCTTCTGGTGAGGAATTCAAGCCTCTAACTATTACACAGGTGGACACAAAGATAAACGGACACGAAGATAAACTGTCTTGAGAGCTTGGCTTATCTTGTAGTAATAAATACTGAGTGTGAGGGCGTTTGTTACAGGATATACGCCCGGCAAAAATTCCAAATAATGCCAGAGCGCCGTTAGATAACCAGATAACCAAATTGTGGATGTTAAGGGCCTGATCCACTGTCATAAATTACATTCCCAAATCTACCTGATTAAGCATTTTACTCTGTTCCTGGCTAAGAACTAGGGCAGGGTCAGTAGAACCAGTGTCTCAGTATAGAAACCAGGGCCCAGTTCCACAAAGGCCTACTCTCTACTTAGTAGGCTTCTAAATGCTAGTAGTGTACTAAGTCTATACTATCTGTTTCACCAAGACAGTATTCTACTAAATATTTAGTAGGCCTTCATGAAACGGGCCCAGTTCACTGAGATAGAGTAAGAAATCTAAAATTCGCCACATATGTGAAATTCGCCACATGTGAAAATACTAATAAAATAAATGAATTGTGGTGAGATTTGTTGACTGTATAGTAAATTAAGGCTTTTTGAACTGAAAAATCCCAATTTTTGGACAAAAACATAATTTTCTTCATAAAATTAAGTAAGGTTTTAGAGGTGGCGAATTTTAGATTCCTGGTGAATTTTAGATTTCTTACTCTACCATGATGACATTTTACAATCAGTGTGTCAATTGTCAGCACATGTAACGTTGTCTGCTCTCTGATATGCCCATGGGCAAAATTTGTAAAAGTTGGGGGATTGGCAGTTATGAGAATAACAACCGGCCAGATATTCTGAAAAAAAAATGATCTGAAACTTGGTACTCACAATTTACAATATACCAACTGGAAGCAGGTTCAAATTGAAACTCACTCTTACTTACATATATTAATCATCCAAAAAGGAAGACTTTGTGCTTAAGTTCTTAAACAATATTTTATTGAAGCAATCAGGCAAAATCAAGAAAGATTATAATAAGCCTGCTGAAGTTCTACTGCATTACTAAGCCAAGCAGTAGAAGGTAATACGTGTATTTACATTTGTGATATTACACAAATTTCAGATGATATAGAAATATTTATCAAACAATCAAAAATAGCATCAGAGATGCCCGTACCCCACAGCCTGAGAAAATAGTTTTCAACACCATGAGATATAGAAGTAGTGAAACAGTACACAGATTGGGATACTTTCAGAGCAGTGTCAGTGTCCAAATAATAGAGAGAAAAGTAGAGAAAATAACATCTAAGCGAAAGAAATTGCATGTAAAGATTAAGTATTAAAACAAGACAATTCAGTAAACTAAAAATTATGAAGCTTTAAGACTTCTCCCATTTTGATTTTCATTTGTATGGTCGAATTATAGTTTGGATGTTTTGAATATTATCCATACATACAGATGTAGCAATTTGCAAATTTAATAAGTAAATTAAAGTTTTATAAGTTAAAACCCTATCCAATGGACAATTGCTAATCCGGTCTGCGCAGACCGGCCCGCCAAACGCCAGAAAAAGACGTCCTGTGTTGCCACCGGCTGGCCGGTCCGTAGTACTGTGCACTCCCCAGATGGCGCCTCGTACTTCCTTCCTGTCTAGACAACCTGACGTCATAGCATCTTTTTCATTGTCTAAACCTCTTAGACCCCTAGTAAGCTGATAGCGGGGTCGGTGGGAGGGTCTTGTGTGTCCATTGGATAGGGTATTAACTTATAAAAATTTAATTTACTTATTAAATTTGCAATTTTATTGCGTTAATACATCCTATCCAATGGACAATTGCTGAATAACTACCGCTTGGTCGGCGGGTAAGTTACTAGGGACTTATGTAAACTCACAAGTAATAGCAAATTTTAACCTACGGTCTAGGCTGACTTTGTCAGGAGACCTATAGGTCCAGGCCTGGGTTGACTTTAAGGTCAGGAAACCCTGCAAGGCCATGGTCGGTTGCCAGCAGCCGGTTACCCGGGGCTATACCGCCGTCACCCCCCCTTTTTTGTAGACCTGCTCTGAGGTAGGGGAAGAGAGGGATGAGTTCAGTCCCAGAATGCAAATAAACCTCCCGAAGGAAGCACGCCACACTTAATTCTTATGTACATGAAGAACTGTTATGCCCATATACAAGTCTCCTCAATCTAAGGGCCACTTGTGGATCTGCTGAGCAGCCACTACCTAGCCCAATGGTAAAGCTCTGAATCAGCCCAAGCCCCGCCCTTCATATAGAACTGTGTGAAGGTATTGTGACTTCAGTGGCGGGCTGACAAGATTGGATCTAAGGAGACTCCCGACTGGAAGACCTTAGAAGCAGCAAAGGCCCTGACATCATGGGCTTTAACCTGATGTTAAAAGTGGGCCTCCTGGTCAGAGAGCTCATAACATAGGATCACAGTCTGCTTGATCCAAGAGGAGATAGTGGCAGGTGAGCTGTCTTTGTTGAAACCTTTCTTAAAGGAGACAAAAACCACCTCCTTATTCTGCCCGATGTCTGAGGTCCTGTCCAAATGGTAGCACAATGCTCTGACCGGACAGAGGGACCTGTCAGACTTGAGGGATCTATCCAGAGTCGGGGCCAGGGCTGTTATAACCCCAGGGGCCACACTGGACACTCTATGGCCAGCTGATTCTAGGATAGAAAGCTGGGTGATGGATACAGGGACACCTTTGACCAATCGGATTGGTGTCCAATATATCAGTTTTGCTAGGCATGAATCTCACTTTTGCACTTGCCCGACCCAAGGGCCAAGAGGAATACCATCTTGAAGGTCAAATACTTCAAGGGGGCCTCCTTAATTGGATCAAATGGAGTCTTAGCTGGTGCACGGCCAGTAAGAAGTTCCAGGAGGGTATGCCACTCCTGCCTTTGGGTCTGTCTCTGAGGAATCTATCCAGGAGACGAGAGAGATTTCCGTCCTTACTGATGTTGAAGGGTGAATTTCCCAATTTATCAACAATGGGTGACCTATAACCATCAATGGTGCTGGGCTGTTTGCCAAGCATGTATCTCACTTCTACGCTTGCCCGACCCCAGGGCCAAGAGGAAAACTGCCTTGAAGGTCAAATGCTTCAAGAAGGCCTATAATTGGTTCAAAATGAACCTTGTCAGCTGGTGCAAAAACCAGGGAGAGGTTCCAGGAGGGGGTTCCCCTCCGGCCTTTCGGTCTGTCTCAGTGGAAGCTATCCAGGAGACGAGTGAGATTTTCATCCTTACTAACATTGATGGGCAAATTTTCCAGACTATCAGCAACGGCTGACCTGTAACCATCAATGGTACTGGGCTGCAACTTCCTGTCCTGAAGCAGGTACCTAAGGAAGTCAGCAACTGACTTTACAGGTGGTGCCCGAAGTCCACCTGATGAATGATACATAACTTGGTAAAAATGACCCATTTGCCTCATAGACTGATCTGATTGACCCCCCTCTGAGGAGCCTCAATTCTTGCTGCCACTGCCTCAGACAAGTCCTGCTCCTCGATTGCTGAGGCTCTAGGAGCCCTGCATGGAGATTAAGATTTGTCAGATTTCTGTGAGGGATCTGATCGAATGGCTGTGAACAGGCAGGGCAGATTGGGCAGGCTCAGCGGGATGTGGCTGGACATGGCCACTAGATCCCAAAACCAAGGCATGTTGGGCCACCCCGGAGCAATCAGAATGATTCTCTTACATGGGGAGTCTTGCAACTTCTCCACCACTTTGCCCAATATGGCTGATGGTGAAGAGGTGTATCCTTTTAGATCCTACCATGGCCGACTGAGCACATCCACTGCTGTGGCTAGGGGATCCGGTACCGGTGACACAAAACAGGTGACTTGTTGTTGAACCTCGTGGCAAATAAGTCTATTTTGGGCCGGTGCCACCTACTGGATAGAGTGGAAGACCTCTGGAAGGAGAAGCCACTGTTTGGATGGTCTGGCCTAGCCTGGACAGCCTGTCTGCTACCACATTAGGCCGGCCTGGAATGTGTCGTGCTTTAGAGTCACTTGTTTCCTGGTACACCAGGTCAAGATTCTCCATAGTAGGACACAAAGTGGGCCCAACCATATTCCTCCTTCCTTTATGTATGACAATACTGTGGTGTTGTCAGTTGCTACAAGTACTATCTTTGAGCAAAGGTCTTAGAACTCTTAAAGTCAGAAAAACTGCTTAAAGTTCTAGATAGTTTATATACAACTTGCTTCCCGGAGGGGACCAGGTTGCTCTTGCAAATTGCTCATCTAAGTGAGCGCCCCACCCTTCTATTGATGCGTCTGTAAATATTTGCAGAGCATGTTTTATTGGGTGTAAAGGTTGGCCTGTAAGTGCATGGTCTTCCTGCAGCCACCATTGTAAATGGGGGTGCAGGGACCTGGGGACTTGGATCACCTTTTCCAGTGATTCTGGTACCCTCCAGTTGTTTTTGAGATGCCACTGTATGGGTCTCATATGAAGTCTGCCTAGATTAACATGCTTTTCTGTAGATGTTAGTAACCTATCAAGGACATGAATTCCCGGACCGGGCAAGCCGGTAGGGATAGCAGTTTTAACAGTCTCTTGAAGGTTCTGTACCCAGTCCAGAGTCGGTCGGAACCGATCAGACCTGAAGTCGAACTGGTAGCCTACAAAATCGAAGTCTTGAATGGGCTCCAGCTCTGATTTCTCTAAGTTCATTCGCCAACCCAGTTGCTGACACATTATTTACTAGTTCCTGTGTATTTTGGAGACAAGCCTGGTGGGATCTGGCTCTCACCAACCAGTCGTCTAGGTACTGGTGGCTTCTTAAATCCTTGTGTATGGCCATCAATTTCACCTGCTTTGGCATTACGGTGAACTCAAAAGGTGCTGTGGACAACCCGAATGGCAGGGCCTTGAATTGGTATACCCGACCTTGGATGTGAAATCTCAGGCATTTCCTGGATTGTTCTTGTATAGGTATATGGGCGTAGGTATCCCTCCTTCAACAGTTGTACTACCTAAAGTCCAGCCCCCAAGGCTTCCTAAGTTCCCGAAAAAGGGCTTAGTCTGGACCTTATAGGCAGATTGTGTGCCACATTTGGGACATTTGGTATTCTGACAATATGTTCTGTCCCTCCGGACACTGGTCCGGTCTGGTGACAATGATCCAGGTTAACAGTCTCTCTGTTTTTATTGTGGTCTTATTTTCACATTAATAAACTCTTTGCCCCGGGCCAGCAGACTGCAAGGTGCAGCATTTACAGAGCAATTGTCATATGTGAGATGTCAGTCCCCTGGCCGGACCTGATGACAAAATTTATTATCTCTGCAGTCAAGTCCAGCACCGATAACAGGTTGTTGAGAGGTGTGATAAGGGAAGGTTGCCTGGCAGTAGCTTGGGAAACTGTCCTATCATCAAGATCACTGACCAGTTTAAGAATTCTCTGTAACCCAATTAACCTTAGGCAACTCTGTCCGGTACCCGGACTCCATACCCGGTACTTTACTGTAACCAGTAATTCTTGTAACCGGCAAAAACTGGCAGGTTGGGGTCACCAATGAATTTTTTTTTTTTTTTTGTAACCAGTTGGGTTGAAGCACTGTACAGTAAGGACTGTGTAGCCAACACCCTGTTAGTAGACTTGTAACCCATAGAATGAAGCAAGTGTGCAAGGCTGTGTAGCCAGTACCAGTCGGTACACTCTGTAGCTAGTTGCTGAAGCAAGTGTACAAGCCTACAAGGCTGTGTAGCCAGTACCAGCCGGTACACTCTGTAACCAGTTGTTGAAGCCAGTGTACAAGGCTGTGTAGCCGGTACACTGTAACCAGTTGAGGCTACTGTATAAGGCTGTGAAGCCGGTAGCCGGTCGGTACATACTGTAACCAGTTATTGAAGTAACTGTACAAGGCTGTTTAGCTGGTAGTCGGTCGGCACACTCTGTAACCAGTTGTTGAAGTAAGTGTACAAGGCTGTGTAGCCAGTAGGTACACTCTGTAACCAGTTGCTGAATGAAGTTTACAACTATCTTGTGTTGAATTCAGTTTCCTCCATTAATTCCTCTGTAACCGGTTGTTGAAGCAAGTGTACAAGGCTGTATAGCCGGTACACTCTGTAACCAGTTGTTGAAACAAGTGTACAAGGCTATATAGCCGGTACTGGTCGATACACTCTGTAACCAGTTGTTGAAAATTTTTTTTACAACTATCTTTGAACGCACGTCTTATTTGTAGATTTGACAGTTGCTGGGAAAGCCCTTGTGAGCTATATTTAGAAACAAATGTTGGTCGGTGTGTCACGTGACCAGCTTGCTGGTCGGAGGGACAACGTGATTGGCTGATTGAAGACGACGATCAGTTTCGTGAACTGGTCGGAAAATCACGTGACCAACTTCGGGGATACGCCCTCACTAGAGGTGTTCTTTCCTTATATCACAGTAAACGTAAGCTTACTGGTCGACTGATGTCTGTAGCAGAGAAGTCTGTACCAGTACGCTGGAGGTGGATTACAGGAACTAACAAGAGGAGAGTGCCCGTGAACGGGCACTGTGTCAGCTGCCCGAATGTTTTTGATTTGTGGTGATAATGAGAGGAAAGCATAATTATCAGGGAAAGGGCTGTACAGAAATACAGTAAATGGTAACTGAACAGCATGTTCGAAAGATATTCCGAAGCTGACAGAAGAAAAGGACAAAAAAGTTGTGCCCTGCAAATGGTATTATGAAATAAAGTAACAAGGTAATTGTTTAAGTGTAAAAAGTAGGTTAAAAATATTTAGAGAAATACTATAAATGCAATATCCTCGTTCGACCATGAAGAAGAGGTCCAAAGGTCAAATCTCACCATACCAAAAAATTCCCAGCCAAAGAATTTAGGATGGTTTACCATCCCAAACCTCTCGGACCAATAATAAGTGAGTCATAGGCACTTTTTAAGTTTGGCTATCCTTGTTTGACCTTGACGGAGGGGTCCAAGGTCAAATCCGACCACACAAAAAAATTCCCAGCCCATGATTTCCTGTAGCTTGTTTACCATCCCAAACCTGTAGGACCAATAATAAGCGAGTTCTAAGCAATTGTAAGTTTGGCTATCCTCAATTGACCTTGAAGGAGGGGTCCCAGGTCAAATCTGACCACACCAAAAGAATCCCAGCCCATGATTTCCTATATGTTGGTTTACCATCCCAAACCTCCAAGACCAATAATACGCGAGTTATAAGCACTTTAAGTTTGGCTATCTTCGTTTGACTTGGAAGGAGGGGTCTAAGGTGAAATCCGACCACACCAAAAGATTCCCAGCCCATGATTTTCTATAGGTTGGTTTTCCATTCCAAACCTCTAGGACCAATAATAAGCGAGTTATAAGCACTTTTAAGTTTGGCTATCCTCATTTGACCTTGAAGGAGGGGTCCAAGGTGAAATCCGACCACACCAAAAAATTCCCAGCTCATGATTTTCTATAGGTTGGTTTTCATTCCAAACCTCTAGGACCAATAATAAGCGAGTTATAAGCACTTTTATGTTTGGCTATCCTCATTTGACCTTGAAGGAGGGTTCCAAGGTCAAATCGGACCATATTAACAGATTCCCAGCCCATGATTTCCTACAGGTTGGATACAATGATTTACTCAACAGTGAGAACCTGAAAGAAGCTATTGCTCAGCTATGCCATGACATAGAGGTCTGCAATTTCACTATGTTATAGCTGACCAAAACGTCTGTGAATAACATATTTAACAAAATACTCTAAATGTAATAGTTTTCAAGTTACAACTTATTTACTCAAGAGTGAGAACCTCAAAGTAACTATTACTCAGCTATGCAATGAGCTACAAGTCTGAATTTTTGCTCTGTTATAGCTGACCTAAAAGTAGGTGAACAACATATTTAAGCAAAATACTGTAAATGCAATAGTTTTCAAGTTACAACTGATTTACTCAATAGTGAGAACCTGAAAATAGCTATTGCTCCGCTATGCCATGAGCTATAGGTCTGTAATTTCACTATGTTATAGCTAACCCAAAAGTAGGTGAACAATATATTTTAACAAAATACTCCAAATGCAATATTTTTCAAGTTATAGCCGATTTACTCAACAGTCAGTGCCTGAGAATAGCTATTGCTCAGTTGTGCCATGAGCTACAGGTCTGTAATTTCACTATGTTATAGCTGACCCAAAAGTAGCTGAATAACATATTTGCACAAATTTCTGTAAAGGCAATAGTTTTCCAATTACAACTGATTTACTCAACAGTGAGAACTTCAAAGTAGCTATTACTCAGCTATGCAATGAGCCACAAGTCTGGAACTTCACTATGTTATAGCTGACCCCAAAATAGGTGAATAACATATTGAAACAAAATACTCTAAATGCAATAGTTTCCAAGTTATAAGTGATTTACTCAACAGTGATAACCTAAAAGTAGCTATTACTCAGCTATGCCATGAGCTACAGGTCTGAAATTTTACTATGTTATAGCTGACCCAAAAGTAGCTGAATAACATATTTATACTAAATTCTCTAAATGCAATAGTTTTCAAACTATAAGTGATTTACTCAACATTGAGAACTTCAAAGTAGGTATTACTCAGCTATGCAATGAGTCACAGGTCTGGAACTTCACTATGTTATAGCTGACCCCAAAATAGGTGAATAACATATTGAAACAAAATACTCTAAATGCAATAATTTCCAAGTTATAAGCGATTTACTCAACAGTGATAACCTCAAAGTAGCTATTACTCAGCTATGCCATGAGCTACAGGTCTGAAATTTTACTATGTTATAGCTGACCCAAAAATAGGTGAACAACATATTTAAGCAAAATACTGTACATGCAATAGTTTTCAAGTTACAACTGATTTACTCAATAGTGATGACCTAAAAGTAGCTATTACTCAGCTATGCCATGAGCTACAGGTCTGAAATTTTACTATGTTATAGCTGACCCAAAAGTAGCTGAATAACATATTTATACGAAATTCTCTAAATGCAATAGTTTTGCAATTACAACTGATTTACTCAATAGTGAGAACCTCAAAGTAGTTATTACTCAGCTATGCAATGAGCTACAGGTCTGAAATTTTACTATGTTATAGCTGACCCAAAAGTAGGTGAACAACATATTTAAGCAAAATACTGTAAATGCAATAGTTTTGAAGTTACAACTGATTTACTCAATAGTGATGACCTAAAAGTAGCTATTACTCAGCTATGCCATGAGCTACAGGTCTGAAATTTTACTATGTTATAGCTGACCCAAAAGTAGCTGAATAACATATTTATACGAAATTCTCTAAATGCAATAGTTTTCCAATTACAACTGATTTACTCAATAGTGAGAAATTCAAAGTAGCTATTACTCAGCTATGCCATGACCTACAGATCTGAAATTTCACTATGTTATAGCTGGCCCAAAAGTAGCTGAATAACATATTTATACGAAATTCTCTAAATGCAATAGTTTTGCAATTACAACTGATTTACTCAATAGTGAGAACCTCAAAGTAGTTATTACTCAGCTATGCAATGAGCTACAGGTCTGAAATTTTACTATGTTATAGCTGACCCAAAAGTAGGTGAACAACATATTTAAGCAAAATACTGTAAATTTGAAAATTTTAATTACTTAAATGTAGCTTTTATAAGCTACAAGCTTACCATGTGGGACTTAATGCTGATCTCGGGTTGCCACACCCGGGGCCAACGTCTTAGAAAAAAAGATCGTTCTTGTTAGCCACCGGATATACTGGTAGTTGTCGTCACGTGATAACTTCTGACCAATCGTCCTACTTTCTCGTTGAAATTTTTTAAACCTACCCCTCAGCTGTAAACAGCGGGGAGGCAGGGTGGGACTCTCCTAAGTCCCACATGGTAAGCTTGTAGCTTATAAAAGCTACATTTAAGTAATTAAAATTTTCAATTTTATTACGCTACAATAGCTTACCATGTGGGACTTAATGCTGAATTCAACCGCCCGGTGGCGGGATTACAGCTGAGACTGGAAGGAATGTCATTTTTTCTAAGATTTTGAGTTAATATGTATAGAATAGTGCCAGAAATACCAGTCTGAGTCCCATTTACAGTGCCCCGATCCCGAAGGCCGGGCCTGTAACGAGCCAAAAACCTAAGTAAATGAGAGACAGTGCTAAAAACTGTCTAGATGTTTTATTGAAGGACGGGAGTGCAGCAGTGCTCACTCCGAGGTCTAAGGGTCCAAAAGGGGCCCTTCACGTGTGACTGACCAACCCAGAGGTTGGGAATCTCATAAAATTTTTACAACCTGAATATGAGATTAATGACAACTAAATAAGTCCTTAATAGAAAATACTTGATAATTAAAGGATAAAATGACCTTACCCGTAACATCTTGAAGGTAGAGGAATACCTAGATCCTGGGAAAGACTCCTGAAGACTTGGTTGTAGCGGATGTGCCCCCCCCCCCCCCCTTTTTTCTTTCCGAGGACAACTGGTCTGAGGGGAAGGATCTAGGACTTGTTGTGCAGCCACTACGGGTCCCAGGTACAAATTGTTGTCGGTGTCCGACCAAGTAAGGTCTTTTAGGTAAAAATTTGTAAATGTGTTGTGAGCTTTCCAGTGACAGGCTTGCATGATTTGGTCCACCGATACCCCACCGTAAAAGGCCTTAGAGGCCGCGAAGGCCCGGATGTCATGCGCTTTGACTTGGACCAAGTCCAAGGCTTGTTGATCTGCTTGTTTGTAACAAAGTAAAATGGTTTGTTTCAACCATGAAGAGAGTGTAGCGGGTCTGTTTATTTGTTTATTTGGGGTTTTACGTCGCTTTCAACACTGTACAGGTCATATCACGACGGGTAGTTGGGAGGGCAGAGGAAACCAGTACATATAGTTCGCTAGGGTTCTGTACTGTAAACTGCCGACCAACGGCAAGCAACTACCAGCTTTCCCACTTACGGCCATGACGGGGATCGAACCCCGGCCGCAGAGGTGGGAGGCGAGAGTGTTACCACTCTGCCACCGTGGCCTGTAGCGGGTCTGATGTCTGAGGTATGTCCTTTCTTAAAGGAGATGAAAAGGAGAGAACGAGACCCTCTCAGGTCTTTAGTTCGATCCAAATAAAACCTCAGGGCCCGTACGGGACACAGGGTCCTGTCTTCTTTAAACTGTCTATCCACAATGGTAGTCAGAGCAGGGATAGTCACCGGAGACACACTTTGAGAACCTTCTCTTGCTAGTTGGTTTTTGGCTATGAAATCAGAAGAAGGGAACAAGGCAACCTTTTCCCATTGGCCTAAATTAGCTACTTTGTTAGCGACCCAGGCATGGATTTCGCTGCGGCGCTTGCCGGAGGCCAAGGCTAGCAAGAAAGCAGTTTTTAAAGTGAGATGTTTGAGGTCTGAGTCTTTCATGGGCTCAAAAGGTGCTTTGGTGAGCTCGTTAAGGACAACAGAAAGGTTCCACTTGGGTAAGTTTCTGGAACTTTTAGGACGATCCCTGTGAAAACTGGAGAGTAACCTATGAAGGTCTGCATTGTGTGCAATATGTTGGGCCGTTGGGCCCAAAGTGTCAACGATTGCAGTCCTGTAACCATCAATGGTCGAGGGGCGCCTGTTTAGGTCTTGGTACAGGTACATGAAGAAATCTGAGATTTGTTTCACAGATGGAGTGGAGAAATCCACCGAATTTTCTCTGCACCATTTTTCAAAAAGGGCCCACTTTGACTTGTAGATGGTCCTTGTTGATGACCGCTGAGGGGCAGCAATTCTCTCTGCCACCTCCACAGAGAAGCCTTGTTCTTGGAGTTGTCCGCTCCTAGACACCAGGCGTGGAGGTTCAGGTGCTGGGGGTTGTTGTGGAACACCAGCTTGTGGGACTGTTTGAGTAGGGTTGTTGACACTGGGAGTTGCAGTGGGATCTCTGTTGAGAGCTGCACTAGGTCCCAAAACCAGGGCATCCCTGGCCAGCCTGGGGCTATTACGATGATCAGGCACTGGCATTGCCTGATCTTTTGGATCACCTTGTGAAGGAGAGCCGTAGGAGGGTACGCATATGCTGTGAGGTTGGTCCAGTTTATGTTCAGAGCATCTATGTCTCAGGCCTTTGGGTCTGGGATAGGAGACACGTATAGAGGGAGTTTGTGGTTCAGGTGAGTGGCAAACAAGTCTGCATGAGGGGTGAACCACTTCTGGCAGATCTGTTTGAAGACCTGTGGGTGCAGAGACCATTCGGTTGACTGCACTTGGTTGGACCTGGATAGCAGGTCGGCCATCACATTCAGGCACCCTGGAATGTGCCTGGCTTTCAATGTTATGTGATAGTGATGGCACCAGGTCATGATCTTCCACAGGAGAGCACACATCTCTGCCGAGTGTGTTCCTCCTTGTTTGTTGATGTAGGCTACCACTGTTGAGTTGTCCGTCGCGATCAACACTGTTTGATTCTGGCACTGGTCCTTGAAGTCTCGAAGGGCCAGGGAGACCGCCTTCAATTCTAGGACATTTATGTGAAGCCTTTTTTCCCGATCTGACCACAGACCCTTGGTAAAGTTTTGGTCTAAGTGAGCGCCCCAACCTTCGTTTGAGGCGTCGGTAAAGAGTTGGATACTGTGGTCTTTGGGATGAAGGTCTGCACCTTTCATCACCTTGGAGGGATTTTGCCACCAATCTAGGTGGGCTGCAATGGCTTCTGTCCAGGGAAGGAGGTTGTCCAGCGACTGAGGATATCTCCAGTGCTCCTTGAGATGAAACTGAAAGGGCCTCATGTGAAGGCGTCCCTCCGGGACCATTTTCTCCGTTGAGGCTAGCAACCCAATTAGAGACATCAAACATCTTGCAGTCAAAACACGTTTTGACTTGAGTCGTAGGATCAAATCCTGAAGTTTGAGCCATCTCTCTTGAGTGGGTTTTACAAGGGCTGAATCGAGGTGGTATTCGTAGCCCACGAACGAAAACACCTGTGTAGGTTTCAGTTCTGATTTTTCCTGATTTATTATCCATCCCAAGGACTGAGTCAGGTCTACTACTGCCTGAGTGTTCACTTGTGCTTCCTCCTGAGACTGGGACCTGATCAGCCAGTCGTCCAGGTATTGGTGAATTCTGAGTCCTCTTGAGAGGGCCATTAGTTTCACTTCCTTTACGATCATAGTAAAGACCTGGGGGGCTGTAGCTAGTCCGAACGGGAGGGAGGTGAATTGGAACACCTGAGCCTTGTAGCAAAACCTTAGGTATTTCCTTGAGCTTGGGTGGATGGGGATATGCAGGTAGGCGTCCGACAGATCTATCGACGATACCCACTCCCCTGGAATCAGGGAGGTCCTGATGGACTCTGGAGTTTCCATTTTGAACTTTTCTACGTGTAGAAAAGTATTGAGCCTGCTTAAGTCTATGACTGGCCTCCACCTTTGGTGAGGCTTGGGTACTAGGAACAGGCGACTGTAAAACCCGAGAGATTTTACATTGTCTACCCTTTCGATAGCGTTCTTTGACAGGAGAGACTGGATACAAGTAGCCAAGGCTTGGTCTTTTGGTTGGGCCTTGTACTCTGACAGAATCAGAGGAAATCTGATCAAGTTTGGCTTTGAACGGAATGGCAGAACGTAGCCATTGGTGATAATGTTTAACACGTTTTGAGAACATTTGTTTGTGAGCCAGTCTCTCCTGAAAGAACGGAGGCGACCTCCTACTGGTGGACTGAGTGAGGCTTTGGAGGAGTCATTGGGGAGGGGGGTTTCCACGCCCCCTTCCTCTATTGTGGGGTCGAAAACGACCCCTGGAGCCTCTGAAGTTGGATTTTCCTCTTCCCGAAGGAAAGGACTGGTTACTGCTTTGAGAGGTATTGCCCCCATAGGGGCGTTTCCTGTAGGAGCCTCTTTTCCTGTGGGGACCACGAAAGGGCTTATTCTGGTAGGGTGCAAAACCCTGAGAATCTTTTGAGGTGCCTTTTTTGAGAAGGAAGTCCTCACCTTCCTTCACTAATTGAGACTCGAACAAGGAAGAGTCCCAAAAGGACGAGTTCCTGAGTTCTTGACGTCTCGTTTCTCCTAATTGAGGATGTAATAGAGTCATCTCGGCTTCTCGCCTGAGTAAGCCGGTATTAGCCATAGAGTATAATTCCCTCTGCAAAATATGGGCTAGAGATTTGCTGAGACAAGTGAGGGCCCTGTGTTGAACAAGTACTGTCTTGTTCCAAAAATCTAAGTAGTCAGCTACTTCCTCATATCCGCGCTTTGCCGCTTTCTCAGGATTGGCACCTTTCTGAATCTGAGATTTAATCTTCTTGACGGTAGACTTAATGCTATGTTGGCATTTTTCCAATGAAGCATTGCAAGAAGATGAGGTTTTGGCAAATGCAGCGGTGAAGTTGAGGGTAGAGATGTTTTGTCTAGCCTGAAGTTCTAGCTCCTTGAGAACTGGCAGGGGAACTCTGGCTACTGGGGGCCCAGAAGGTCTAGGAGTAATACAGATCTTAGCAAAGTCTGTATTCAACTCCTGAATTTTGTCCTGAAAAGTTGGTTGTCCCACCTTGTACCACTTGGAAGTTGAGGGAGGAGGCTTGACATATTTTCCCTCAGATAAGTTGGCAGCCTTAAAGTCATGTTGGAATTTATCAAAGGCGTCCTTGATAACTGAGCTAAGTGGAAGAATAGAGGAGGGACCTCTAGGTCTGAGCTCTTGACGGCCTTTTTCATCATCCAGACCCAACACTGAGGTGGAAGACCTGGGCATAGATTCCCTGGGGTCAGGGAGAGACAAAATACGCCTGAAGGTATCCACTTCCTCAGAGTATTGGGAGGGCATGTCAGACAAAGCTACTGCTCTATAATAAGGGGGGTCTGGTTCATGTTGTGGGAGGTCTTGGTCAGAAGCTACTCCTGAGGGCTGAGCCCTAGAGGGCTTAGAAGACCTGTGTCTGGCTACAGGGGAGTGATCCTCCTCTGAGGAAAATGACACATATCTAGATCTTGATTTATGTTTGCTCTTGTCAGAGTGCTTTTTGGATCTAGAAGAAGGGATCCGAGGTTCATCGGAATCTTCATTTAGTTGGTCCGAGGCAGAGCTCGGGTCAACTGGCTGCTTATGGCTTTGCTTTTTGTGAGAGTACGAAACCTCTTCGGGATGACCTTCAGAGGGGGCAACGTACTGATCCGAGGAAGGTTGAGTAGATACTAGACGAGGAGGAAGAGTTGGACCGTAGTCCACATCCATATCCTCGCTTGGAACGTTAGTACCAGATCTCGGATGGGGCAAATCCAGAGGGGCAGCAGAAGTACTGGACAAGCCAGGTTTTGAAGCAAGAGTCGAGGACTGTGTCTCGACTTTCTGTTTTACAGCCAACTCCTCTCGGAGTGACTGAAAAGCTTCCAACATGGATGCCTGGAAGGAACCCATTTGCTGCTGTAAGTGTATATTTAAGGAATCACCGAGTGATTTCTCTAAATTTTTCTGGATTTTATTTTGCAAAGCTGTACCAGGGGTGGGTGGGACGGTTTTTGCTGGCGTTTTCAAAGACAGGAAACTGAAGGCAAGAGGTTGTGGACGGGGGGGTGAGGTAAAGAGGCTATCAGCAGCACACTCGAGGTCTGCATTGGACCCAGTGAAAGAGTCCCCGTCGCCTTCACCCAAAAGATCTAGTTCATCTTTGGAACTAGTTGTCGCTTTCTGCTTTTTCAAATACCGTTTCCGGTTTTGGATTTTCTGTAGTTGCTCATCTGTAAAAGACGTGCAAATTTCGCAAGGGGTTTCAAAGGTGACACAGGGGTCATCTCCCTTGCCAGCCTCCCTACAGGTAGGGCAGAAATTATGTGTATCAAAATTAAAGCAGAAATGGCGGCATTTCTGCGCTCTCGGTTTGTCTTTATTTGCTTGATGTGTAGACATTTTGTACGCAATAAAAGACGTAGAATGTATTAGCCTGAACCGAGGAAAACTCAAAACACGCGACAGCAATAAAAATACTTATCCTGTGAAAATGAAACTTTAACAGAATGATCTATAATATATATTACAAGAAATATGCAAATATTAGCCTCCAACAATAAGTAAAGTCTGAGAAATAAATGAAAATGTCTGTATATTTACAAACTGCTACCAGTCAATCGTGGCCAACGAGAAAGTAGGACGATTGGTCAGAAGTTATCACGTGACGACAACTACCAGTATATCCGGTGGCTAACAAGAACGATCTTTTTTTCTAAGACGTTGGCCCCGGGTGTGGCAACCTGAGATCAGCATTAAGTCCCACATGGTAAGCTATTGTAGCGTAATAAAAGCAATAGTTTTCAAGTTACAACTGATTTACTCAATAGTGATGACCTAAAAGTAGCTATTACTCAGCTATGCCATGAGCAAAATTCTCTAAATGCAATAGGTTTTAAGTTACAAGTGATTTACTCAATAGTGAGAATTTCAAAGTAGCTATTACTCAGCTATGCAATGAGCCACAGGTCTGAAACTTCACTATGTTATAGCTGATCCCAAAATAGGTGAATAACATACTGAAACAAAATACTGTAAATGCAATAGTTTCCAAGTTATAAGCGATTTACTCAACAGTGATAACGTAAAAGTAGCTATTACTCAGCTATGCCATGAGCTACAGGTCTGAAATTTTAGTATGTTATAGCTGACCCAAAAGTAGCTGAATAACATATTTATACGAAATTCTCTAAATGCAATAGTTTTCCAATTACAACTGATTTACTCAATAGTGAGAACTTTAAAGTAGCTATTACTCAGCTATGCCATGACCTACAGATCTGAAATTTCACTATGTTATAGCTGGCCCAAAAGTAGCTGAATAACATATTTATACAAAATTCTCTAAATGCAATAGGTTTTAAGTTACAAGTGATTTACTCAATAGTGAGAATTTCAAAGTAGCTATTACTCAGCTATGCAATGAGCCACAGGTCTGAAACTTCACTATGTTATAGCTGATCCCAAAATAGGTGAATAACATACTGAAACAAAATACTGTAAATGCAATAGTTTCCAAGTTATAAGCGATTTACTCAACAGTGATAACGTAAAAGTAGCTATTACTCAGCTATGCCATGAGCTACAGGTCTGAAATTTTAGTATGTTATAGCTGACCCAAAAGTAGCTGAATAACATATTTATACGAAATTCTCTAAATGCAATAGTTTTGAAGTTATAAGCGATTTACTCAACAGTGATAACCTAAAAGTAGCTATTACTCAGCTATGCCACGAGCTACAGGTCTGAAATTTTACTATGTTATAGCTGACCCAAAAGTAGCTGAATAACATATTTGTACGAAATTCTCTAAATGCAATAGTTTTTAAGTTACAAGTGATTTTACTCATGATGGAAGTTACTGAAAAGCCCAAAAGTAGCTATTACTCACTTAGCTATTGAGACAGGCACCCAACTTACTCACCATATTGTAGCTATGAAAAAAGTAGCTGAATAACATATTTTAACAAAATGCTCTAAATGCAACACTTTTCAAGTTATAAATGATTTTGTGCATGATTTCATGAATTTTAATGCATTAAAAATTATTAAAAAAATTTATTAAAAAAAAAGTAAGACAGATCCAGGTCTCATACTCACACAAGAGAATCTACCTGTGGCCTAGTACATATATGCAAGATACGAGAGAAATCCCTGCAATAGTCACTGAGAAAATTGTGATTAAGTGTTGAAATTTTCACACTTTTGGTGGGGGTACCCCCCTTGTAATGTCTCTAGCAAACAGACGAACAGACAGATTTGCATGCCTTGAACAATTTTTCATCCTCGATAGATAAGGTATCTTTTAAAACAAACAGCATGTCTCTAGGCCTTGTAGTTTTGGAGAAGAAGTTGTTCACGCGGACGCGCCCACGCCGCAGAGTGACGACATAATGTCAGCTGACTGACAAGTCAGCTGACATAAAAACTGAAATCACAGTAGACGTGAGTGCAAAGAATGTACTTCCGACCTTCTTGTTCGGTGAACCACGTGATAAACTTTGTGACTGGTCGGTGAAAACACGTGACCAGCTTCGTGAAGACACGCGATTGGCTGACCGAGTATGACGTCAGAGGTCGCGTTCTTTTAGCTGGCCGGTCGGCTGATGCTTTAAAAGCAGAGAAGCCTGGACCAGTGCACTCTGTAGATGAATTTCCTGGCCGGTCTGAAGTCGGTTCTTCTTCTCAGCCGGCTGTACACTCAAACCAGTTTCCTGGCCATCCACTGCCCTTACTACCGACACAAGTGCCGGGTCCATAAGGGCGGGACTGAGAGTGACAAAAATTCCTTCTATGTAGTAAATACTTGAGAGGTCGGTTGAAGAGATCTGAAGAATTCACCTCTTGCTTCTGATGAAAAAACTCTCGAGCTAGGCTGGTGAGACTGATGCTTTACAGCAGAGAAGTCGGTACCAGTGCGCTCTGAAGAATGAAGAATGCATCTTGCTTGGGGAATTCCTTCTTTACAGTGTTCAAAAATACGTAGACTGAAGTTTGCCGTGATTTCTATTGTAGTACTAGAAAAGACGTCTCTATGGTGATTGTAGCTGGAAGGTTACAGCAGGTACATACAACAAATAACACGGATAAAAATACCTTGTAAGTACTAAGTAGTATATCCATTATATTTCTAAATATTGTCGATCTGCCCCTAACAACACAATTGTTGAATGGGAGGAAACTAGAAAATGGCTGCCTTCATATTTCTCGTAGATTACTGCCCTATCATCAACACTAAATTGAGTCAACTAGGGAGCGTTTCCAGCAGATTTCTAGATGTATATCCGTGCTTGATATGTAGGTAACACTTTAACAATAAATTATTTGCAAATAAGGTATAAAATCCATCATAATGCACACTTTTCCTTAAAATATCTGGAGATTGTTGAAAACACGTTCGCACAGTACACGCGCCAAACGAAAAAGATGCTATGACGTCAGGTTGTCTAGACAGGAAGGAAGTACGAGGCGCCATCTGGGGAGTGCACAGTACTACGGACTGGCCAGCCGGTGGCAACACAGGACGTCTTTTTCTGGCGTTTGGCGGGCCGGTCTGCGCCGACCAGATTAGCAATTGTCCATTGGATAGGATGTATTAACGCAATAAAAACATGCTTTTATGTGGAATTGGGGCAAAACCTGTGGCTCACTTGATGCAATACCATCTGTTACAATGGGAAATTGCAAAAATAAAACAGTTAATGACTTCTAATATGACTTTAACAGTGCTTAATCTACACCAAAAGACACCCAAAGGTGCAACAACCAAGATTCAAGTAAAAAGATATGAGAGATATAAGAGAGATAAATAATATCAGATATCCTCGTAAAGACATAAAATAACATCAGGCATGCAAGATCAAAGGTCAAATCCAGGTCACACCATGACGTTGCACACATATAACCCTTGACCAATGTCCCTACCAAATATCAACTTCCTACATATTATGGTTTCCAAAATATAGCCCAGACAAGGCATTATAGGTCAAGGTCACTACGGCAAGGTCAAAGGTCAAATCAAGGTCACACCATGATGTTTTACATCTACACACCCTAGCCAATGTCCCTACCAAGTATCAACTTCCTACACCTTACGGTTTCCGAGACATACCCCGGACAAGATTTTATAGGTCAAGGTCACGACGGCAAGGTCAAATCAAGGTCAGACCATGACGTTGCACACCTACACCCCCTAACCAATGTCCCTACCAAGTATCAACTTCCTACGCCTTATGGTTTCCGAGATATAACCCGGACACGATTTTATAGTTCAAGGTCACTACAACAAGGTCAAAGGTCAAATCAAAGTCATGCCATGACGTTGCACACCTACACCCCCTAACCAATGTCCCTACCAAGTATCAACTTCCTACACCTTACGGTTTCCGAGATATAGCCCGGACAAGATTTTATAGGTCAAGGTCACTACGGCAAGGTCAAAGGTCAAATCAAGGTCAGACCATGACGTTGCACACCTACACCCCCTAACCAATATCCCTACCAAGTATCAACTTCCTACACCTTATGGTTACCGAGATATAGCCTGGCCACGATTTTATAGGTCAAGGTCACTACAGTAAGGTCAAAGGTCAAATCAAGGTCACACCATGACGTTGCACACCTACACCCCCTAACCAATGTCCCTACCAAGTATCAACGTCCTGCACCTTACAGTTTCCGAGATATAGCCCGGACAAGATTTTAGAGGTCAAGGTCACTACGGCAAGGTCAAATCAAGGTGACACAATATACACACCTATACCCCCTAACCAATGTCCCTACCAAGTATGAACTTCCTACACCTTACGGTTTCCGAGATATAGCCCGGACAAGATTTTCAAACTCAAGGTCACTACGGCAAGGTCAAAGGTCAAATCAAGGTCAGACCATGACGTTGCACACCTACACCTCCTAGCCAATGTCCCTACCAAGTATCAACTTCCTACACCTTACAGTTTCTGAGATACAGCCCGGACAAACCTTTTCCCGCCGCCCGCCCGGACACCATGGGTGAAAAAAATACCCCGACAGCCCTTAAGGGCTGTGGGGTAAAAACCTCCTAAAGAACTTATGTCATTTATATTCCAACTAAATGTTACTGCATTAGGTATGTCATATTGGCCTCACATTGACACATCCAAATATTGCAGTGATTAAATTTTGATGTTTTTTTTTCATATTTATTCAAACCTACTACCACCCATGGAAATAGGGTACAGTGATTTGACCAACTGAAACAGACTAAATAACCACAAAGTAATGATATAGATTAATCAAATATTTATGTCCTTGCAGTGTTGGAAAAAAATCATTCAAAATTATCTTTTTGTTTTATCTCAAACAGCAATCATTTAGTGTACAGAGTATGAAATCTGAAATTTGCCACAATATGATAATTTCTATACTGAGGTAACCCCCTATTTTCTTAGAAATATATGTATTTGCAGATTATCTTTTGAGTCTATGACTTGTTAATATGATGGTGTTTTTTGTTTGAGGTTATTTATTTTTATATCTTAAAGATTCTGTAGATTTCACCTTTTTTGCTTAAATGCCAACAAAACTGTGGACATTGTGGCAAATTTCAATACAGTTGTAAATTACACCTATTTACACCATTCCAATATTCACCTTGAAAAATGACTAGAAATGAAAATCATAATATAAACCACGTGGATCAATAATTTTTCAGGCATTTTTTTGGTGCAACAATGCTGAAAGTATCTTTCTCCAACGAGGTGGGTCTGCATTATGTGTGTCTTAACATATTTACATAATTATTGGCCCTTAATAACTCAGTACCCTTGAAAAACTGAAACTGACCAGAATGAAGAAACCTCTCCAGTGATATGATAGATTGACAGAGAGTGCATGAGATCCCTCCCACTTCAACCATCACTTACCGGAAATGTGGGCTGATGGCAGAAACAACAGCTCAAACAATGCACTAACATGTTCATACAACATGTTCATTATATCATTCAGTTACAGAGGCAGTATTCAGAAATATTCTAAGTATCTGAGTGAAATTATTGTATTATCCGTGACTGAATATTCATTAAAAACATTATTTCTAATCGCTTGAAATAGGACTTAAAATTTAAAAATTAAAACAAGGGCTACAATTCTTATGAATTCTTCAAGACAGTTACATTGTAAGACGAAAGACAACACGACAATATAATTTTCCTTTGCTGACATTTCACTATGCTGATTACAATTCAATTATTGTCTGTAATATTAAGGTTTGTCACTGGTGACTGAAAATTTGTATGATAGGCAAGTAACAAGAAATAAGAGGCTTATTGTAAAATATTGCAATGCAGATACCAACAATAGTTGAGGACACGATAAATAACACACTGGTGCCCTGTTCAGGAAAGGTGGCTTCAAACATAGAATGTTATTCTCTTCAGTTAGAGATATTTCAAACATAAAACACACTGATATCCTCTTCAGGAAGAGTGGCTTTAAAAACACAACACACTGATATCATCTTCAGGAAGAGTGGCTTTAAAAATACAACACACTGATATCATTTTCAGGAAGAGTGGCTCCAAAAATAAAACACACTGGCATCCTCTTCAAGAAGAGTGGCTTTAAACATACAACATACTGGCATCCCCTTCAGGGTGAGTGGCTTCAAACATACAACACACTGACATCCTATTCAGGAAGAGTGGCTTCAAACATACAACACACTGGCATCCCCTTCTGGATGAGTGGCTTCAAACATAAAACACACTGGCATCCCCTTCTGGATGAGTGGCTTCAAACATACAACACACTGGCATCCCCTTCAGGATGAGTGGCTTCAAACATACAACACACTGGCATCCCCTTCTGGATGAGTGGCTTCAAACATACAACACACTGGCATCCCCTTCAGGATGAGTGGCTTCAAACATACAACACACTGGCATCCCCTTCGGGATGAGTGGCTTCAAACATACAACACACTGGCATCCCCTTCTGGATGAGTGGCTTCAAACATAAAACACACTGGCATCCCCTTCTGGATGAGTGGCTTCAAACATACAACACACTGGCATCCCCTTCAGGATGAGTGGCTTCAAACATACAACACACTGGCATCCCCTTCAGGATGAGTGGCTTCAAACATACAACACACTGACATCCTATTCAGGAAGAGTGGCTTCAAACATACAACACACTGGCATCCCCTTCTGGATGAGTGGCTTCAAACATAAAACACACTGGCATCCCCTTCTGGATGAGTGGCTTCAAACATACAACACACTGGCATCCCCTTCTGGATGAGTGGCTTCAAACATACAACACACTGGCATCCCCTTCAGGATGAGTGGCTTCAAACATACAACACACTGGCATCCCCTTCAGGATGAGTGGCTTCAAACATACAACACACTGGCATCCCCTTCAGGATGAGTGGCTTCAAACATACAACACACTGGCATCCCCTTCTGGATGAGTGGCTTCAAACATACAACACACTGGCATCCCCTTCAGGATGAGTGGCTTCAAACATACAACACACTGGCATCCCCTTCAGGATGAGTGGCTTCAAACATACAACACACTGGCATCCCCTTCAGGATGAGTGGCTTCAACATACAACACACTGGCATCCTGTTCAGGATGAGTGGCTTCAAACATACAACACACTGACATCCTGTGTTCAGGAAGAGTGGCTTCAAACATATAACACACTGGCATCCTGTTCAGGGAGAGTAGCTTCAAACATACAACACACTGGCATCCTGTTCAGGAAGAGTGGCTTCAAGCATACAACACACTGGCATCCTCTTCAGGAAGAGTGGCTTCAAGCATACAGCACACTGGCATCCTCTTCAGGAAGAGTGGCTTCAAACATATAACACACTGGCATCCTGTTCGGGAAGAGTGGCTTCAAACATACAACACACTGGCATCCTGTTCAGGAAGAGTGTCTTCAAACATACAACACACTGGCATCCTCTTCAGGAAGAGTGGCTTCAAGCATACAACACACTGGCATCCTCTTCAGGAAGAGTGGCTTCAAACATATAACACACTGGCATCCTGTTCGGGAAGAGTGGCTTCAAACATACAACACACTGGCATCCTGTTCAGGAAGAGTGTCTTCAAACATACAACACACTGGCATCCTGTTCAGGAAGAGTGGCTTCAAGCATACAACACACTGGCATCCTCTTCAGGAAGAGTGGCTTCAAGCATACAACACACTGGCATCCTCTTCAGGAAGAGTGGCTTCAAACATATAACACACTGGCATCCTGTTCGGGAAGATAGGCTTCAAACATACAACACACTGGCATCCTGTTCAGGAAGAGTGGCTTCAAACATACAACAAACTGGCATCCTGTTCAGGGAGAGTATTTTCATGCCACAAAAATTGAAAATAACAAGAGTCATAAGGGCAACTTCACCCAAATCATGACTTTACCATAAACTGACATCATTTTGATATGTAACAGATGGTACCTTGATCCCATCTTCACATGTGGCTCCATTTTCACAGGGATTGCTTTCACACTCATCAATATTGAACTCACATACTGTGCCCTTGAACCCTGTGTCTGTGCAGTTGCAGAAATACCTTATATGGAAATAAAGAAAAAAACATCCATATTTTAGACATATCAAGCAATTTTTGTTTCCTTCTCTTTGGAAACATCTAAAAATATCAATAGCTTACTTCAGTCTAATTCTGTTAAAATGAAAGCAGAAGACACAAAATTATTGTAAAAAAATAGCCTCAGAGATGCCCGTACCCCACAGCCTAGGGAAATATTTTCAACACCATGAGATACAGAAGTACTGTTTCAGTACAAACTTCAGGATACTTTCAGAGCACTGTCAGTTATATAAAGGTCCAAACAATGTTTAAATGGAGAAATAATGTTTAAAAGAAAGATCATACATATAAAGATGAAGTATTAAAACAAGATAATTCAATAACAAGATGACAGCATTAATCAGCAAACTAAAAATTCAACCCTCTTTATCTACATCTGCATGGCCGAATTATGGTTTAGATGGTTTGAATATTACCATGCATACAGAAGTGGTAATACATTTAATGAATGCTTATGTGTGGTGTTGGAGCAAAATCTGTGGCTCACTTGATGAAATTCTATCTCTTACAATGGGAAGTTATGAAAGTAAAATTCTTAATAAATTCTAATATGACTTTAACAGTGCTTAATCTGCATCAAAAGACAGACCCAAAGGTGCAACAAGATTTTATAGGTCAAGGTCACTAGGACAAGGTCAAAGGTCAAATTAAGGTGAAACCATGATAATACACACCTATAGCCCCTAACCAATGTCCCTACCAAGTATCAACTTCCTACACCTTACAGTTTCCAAGATATACCCCGGACAAGATTTTATAGGTAAAGGTCACTACGCCAAGGTCAAAGGTCAAATCAAGATCAGATCATGACGTTGCACAACTACATCCCCTAACCAATATCCCTACCAAGTATCAACTTCCTACACCTTACGGTTTCCGAGATATAGCCCGGACAAGATTTTATAGATCAAGGTCACTACGGCAAGGTCAAAGGTCAAATCAAGGTCAGACCATGACGTTGCACACCTACACCCCCTAACCAATATCCCTACCAAGTACCAACTTCCTACACCTTACGGTTTCCGATATATAGCCCGGACAACATTTTGTAGGTCAAGGTCACTACGGCAAGGTCAAAGGTCAAATCAAGGATAGACCATGACATTGCACACCTACACCCTCTAACCAATATCCCTACCAAGTATCAACTTCCTACACCTTACGGTTTCTGAGATATAGCCCGGACAAGATTTTATTGATCAAGGCCACTATGGCAAGGTCAAAGGTCAAATCAAGGTCAGACCATGACACTGCACACCTACACCCCCTAGCAAATGTCCCTGCCAAATATCAACTTCCTACACCTTACGGTTTCCGAGATATCGCCCGGACAACATTTTATAGGTCAAGGCCACTATGGCAAGGTCAAAGGTCAAATCAAGGTCAGACCATGATGTTGCACACCTACACCCCCTAACCAATATCCCTACCAAGTATCAACTTCCTACACCTTACGGTTTCTGAGATATAGCCCGGACAAGATTTTATAGGTCAAGGTCACTACAGCAAGGTCAAAGGTCAAATCAATGTCAGACCATGACGTTGCACACCTACACCCCCTAACCAATATCCCTACCAAATATCAACTTCCTACACCTTACAGTTTCCGAGATATAGCCAGGACAAGATTTTATAGATCAAGGTCACTACGGCAAGGTCAAAGGTCAAATCAAGGTCAGACTATGACGTTGCACACCTACACCCCCTAACCAATATCCCTACCAAGTATCAACTTCCTACACCTTACAGTTTCAGAGATATAGCCCGGACAAGATTTTCAAAATCAAGGTCACTACAGCAAGGTCAAAGGTCAAATCAAGGTCAGACCATGACGTTGCACAACTACACCCCCTAACCAATGTCCCTACCAAGTATCAACTTCCTACACCTTATGGTTTCTGAGATACAGCCCGGACAAACTTTTTCCCGCCGCCCGCCCGCCCTCCCGGACGCCCGCCCATCCGGACACCATGGGTGAAAACAATACCCCAACAGCCCTTAAGGGCTGTGGGGTAAAAATGGTTAATACTACAACAATGAATGTATTTTGTTTGCCAAAATCAGTAACATATTGTTCAATACTGTAATTGAAACTAATGTGGCAGAAATAATATTCCCAAAACAGAAATAACTAAACAGATAAATATTTCATTGAGAAAACAATTTATATGACATTAATATAAATATCGGAAAGTATTTCATAATTCTCATAATTATCTCATAATTTATCACAGGATTAATTTAGCGATACTGCTTATTATTTTTGCGCTTGCTGAGTCTGCTTTAATGCCGAGATTGAGTGGTATAAAAGTCAGTGTACGGAAAAAAGCCCATCAAATGAGTCCCATCAGCAAAAAAGCCCATCAGGAAAATTGCCCACTTGGGATTCACTTGATGGGCATTTTTCCTGATGGGCTTTTTTCAGGGATTCATAAAAGTCTAGTATAGAAAAGAATATGGAATAGACTAAAACTCTTTTGCAGCTGCATCAAAGGAAGGTTAGTCTATTTATGACATGTGAACAATTGTACATTATAGGTAAAATTTGAATATTATTATTATGTAAAACATGCAGGCAGCAAACACTAACTTAAACACTGTTATGCTTATCAAACAGATTGAAATCTTCAATTATAAATTGGGAAACTTAAATGTTGGGAAACTTAAATGTAGAGTTCAACTAAACAGTGAATCTAGATTTTTATACATAGATTTTTTTCCCATTAACAGGAAATGTTTTATAATGGTTACTGGAAACATACAACTTGTATTTTAGCCAATGCCATAATTTCAAAATGTTCTCTGAAATAAATGTCTAAACATTTGTATAATTAGAATCCCTCAAAAAATAGTTGTGCCAACACACAACATTACTGGAGTTTATAGCAAAGGAATACCATAGCAAAGATTGGTGCTATTGTAGTTTTAAAATTCTTCAAGGCTCACATTATCCAGAGTGGGAGCAAAATGGCATGCCAGTTCATCCCTGAATTTCAAAACTAGCTATAACTGTATTACTTGTGTCTAAAGTGGCTTATTCTCATGGATGATATTTAATCTAATTGTTCCTGCTTTTTGTGACCAAGATAAGAACTACCAAAAATATATGCAGAACTAGACCTAGCGCATCGGAGAACCGATGCAAATTGTATCCACCATAAAGACAATGCACCAAAACCTCTAGGACCAATAATAAGCGAGTTATAAGCACTTTTAAGTTTGGCTGTCCTCATTTGACCTTCAAGGAGGGGCCCCAAGGTCAAATCCGACCACACCAGAAGATTCCCAGAACATGATTTCCTATATGTTGGTTTACTATCCCAAACATCTAGGACCAATAATAAGTGAGCTATAAGCACTTTTTAGGTTGGCTGTCCTCACACTTGACCTTGAAGGAGGGGCCCAAGGTCAAATCCGACCATGACAGAAGATTCCCCGCCCATGATTTCCTGTATGTTGGTTTACCATCCCAAACCAGTAGGATCAATAATAAGCGAGTTATAAGCACTTTTAGGTTTGGCTGTAATCATTTGACCTTGAAGGAGGGGCCCAAGGTCAAATCCGACCACACCAGAAGATTCCCAGCCCATGATTTCCTATAGGTTGGTTTACCATCCCAAACCTCTAGGACCAATAAAAAGCGAGTTATAGGCACTTTAACCTTTGGCTATCCTCGTTTGACCTTGAAGGAGGGACCCAAGGTCAAATCCGACCACACCAGAAGATTCCCAGTGCATGATTTCCTATATGTTGGTTTACCATCCCAAACATCTAGGACCAATAATAAGCGAGTTGTAAGCACCTTTAAGTTTGGCTGTCCTTATTTGACCTTGAAGGAGGGGCCCAAGGTCAAATCCGACCACACCAGAAGATTCCCAGTCCATGATTTCCTATAGGTTGGTTTACCATCCCAAACCTCTAGGACCAATAATAAGCGAGTTATAGGCACTTTAACCTTTGGCTATCCTCGTTTGACCTTGAAGGAGGGGCCCAAGGTCAAATCCGACCACACCAGAAGATTCCCAGTGCATGATTTCCTATATGTTGGTTTACCATCCCAAACATCTAGGACCAATAAAAAGCGAGTTATAAGCACTTTTAAGTTTGGCTGTCCTCATTTGACCTTGAAGGAGGGGCCCAAGGTCAAATCCGACCACACCAGAAGATTCCCAGCCCATGGTTTCCTATATGTTGGTTTACCATCCCAAACCTGTAGGACCAATAATAAGCGAGTTATAAGCACTTTTAAGTATGGCTGTCCTCATTTGACCTTGAAGGAGGATCCCAAGGTCAAATCCGACCACACCAGAAGATTCCCAGCCCATGATTTCCTATATGTTGGTTTACCATCCCAAACCTCTATGACCAATAATAAGCCAGTTATAAGCACTTTTATCTTTGGCTATCCTCGTTTGACCTTGAAGGAGGGGCCCAAGGTCAAATCCGACCACACCACAAGATTCCCAGTGCATGATTTCCTATATGTTGGTTTACCATCCCAAACATCTAGGACCAATAATAAGCGAGTTATAAGCACTTTTAAGTTTGGCTGTCCTCATTTGACCATGAAGGAGGGGCCCAAGGTCAAATCCGACCACGTCAGAAGATTCCCAGCCCATGATTTCCTATAGGTTGGTTTACCATCCCAAACCTCTAGGACCAATAATAAGCGAGTTATAGGCACTTTTACCTTTGGCTATCCTCGTTTGACCTTGAAGGAGGGGCCCAAGGTCAAATCCGACCACACCAAAAGATTCCCAGCCCATGACTTCCTATATGCTGGTTTACCATCCCAAACCTCTAGGACCAATAATAAGAGAGTTATAAGCACTTTTAAGTTTGGTTGTCCTTGTTTGACCTTGAATGAGGGGCCCAAGGTCAAATCCGACCTCACCAGAAGATTCCCAGCCCATGATTTTCTATATGTTGGTTTACCATCCCAAACCTCTAGGACCAATAATAAGAGAGTTATAGGCACTTTTACCTTTGGCTATCCTCGTTTGACCTTGAAGGAGGGGCCCAAGGTCAAATCCGACTGCACCAGAAGATTCCCAGCCAATGATTTCCTATATGCTGGTTTACCATCCCAAACCTCTAGGACCAATAATAAGCGAGTTATAAGCACTTTTATGTTTGGCTGTCCTCGTTTGACCTTGAAGGAGGGGCCCAAGGTCAAATCCAACAACGCCAGAAGATTCCCAGCCCATGATTTCCTAGATGTTGGTTAACCATCCCAAACCTATAGGACCAATAATAAGCGAGTTATAAGCACTTTTATCTTTGGCTATCCTCGTTTGACCTTGAAGGAGGGGCCCAAGGTCAAATCCGACCACACCACAAGATTCCCAGTGCATGACTTCCTATATGTTGGTTTACCATCCCAAACATCTAGGACCAATAATAAGCGAGTTATAAGCACTTTTAAGTTTGGCTGTCCTTATTTGACCTTGAAGGAGGGCCCAAGGTCAAATCCGACCACGCCAGAAGATTCCCAGCCCATGATTTCCTATAGGTTGGTTTACCCTCCCAAACCTGTAGGACCAACAATAAGCGAGTTATAGGCACTTTTACCTTTGGCTATCCTCGTTTGACCTTGAAGGAGGGGCCCAAGGTCAAATCCGACCACACCAGAAGATTCCCAGCCCATGATTTCCTATATGCTGGTTTACCATCCCAAACCTCTAGGATCGATAATAAGCGAGTTATAAGCACTTTTAAGTTCTGCTATCCTCGTTTGACCTTGAAAGAGGGGTCCAAGGTCAAATCTGACCACATCAGAAGATTCGCAGCACATGATTTCCTTCACATTGCAAACCTCTAGGACCAATAATAAGGGAGATATAGGCACTTTTAAAGTCCGCTATGTGGGTTACTTCGGCACTCCGTGGATGACCTTGAATTAGGAGCTTCAAGGTCAAATGTGTGCAAGGTTGTAGAGAACATGTATATGTGTCATACATATCACCTATGAAGAGATTCAACCTTCTACCTATGAGGAACAGCCAGTAGAAAAATGTAGATTATTTTCAAAGAAATGCCCTTGGCGGCCATCTTGTTTTTCAGAATGAGGCTATTTTCCTTCCCAGAGAAACTTACCCCCCAATGAAGATATCCTGCAAATTTGGTGAACCTAGCTGCTGTTGTTTTCCTCTTAGAGCGTTAACGCCGAAAATCTCTCTACGCGCGGCGGCGTAGCGGACGCTAAACCAAAGTATCCACCGGATGCTTCCGGTGAATACAATTATACACTTTGTTATTTTCAAACTTTATTTCTCAAGTTTTCTCTATTATTGTCAATTTTCCAGTTTATTTTTCATAATATGCAAATATAACATATTGTATTCATAGGGGTAACACTGGGTGTTAACATATATGGAAGGATAAGGTAAGAACAAGTTAAAGGCAGCTGACTGTGACAACTGTACTTACTTCTGTTATCAACTACAAAAAAATAGCATCAGAGTTGCCCGTACCCCACAGCCTGTAAAAAGTTTTAAAGGCTGTGGGGTAAAAAAACTAATACAAGTCTGGTAAACATGCAAACAAACATTTTCAAAATAAAACACAAACATATATATCATGTAAGTGATGCAAATATGACCATTTTATTTGTACAATTCCATGGGTGGGATGAAACATACAGCATTCTGTGCAACGCTAAAATCACAAAAGCTTTTTTATCTTCTATAACACTGATGAAATGGTTTACCCTTTCTCTCCCCCGTTAACTTGTCTGTCTTTTCTGAAGCAGTATACACCAATGTACACAATGTGTGAATAATAATAACTAGGCTCTTGTTGTAATAGTACATATGTAAGACTTTTTGGCTGTATAAAATTTCATGTTATTTCAACACCTTCATTATATATTATAAAGACCTGAAGTGCGCAGTGAACGAAAACCCGTCTGTGTGCATAGAATCAGTTGGGAGTAAAACATGCGATAACCGCCCGCTGAAAAATGGAAGTGCTGCTTCAAATTGCTCGATTGTATGTTGGTAATAAAATCGTCTGCTTTTACGAGAGCGACCATGCATTTAAAAAAATATGGCGGCATCCTTGTTTGTGTCACCTCATAAAAATAAAGGGATATTTCTTGAAACAAGGCAGGCCGGTCTTTATAATAGTAACAAATACCGATTGTGAGGGCGTTTCTTACAGGATATACGCCCGGCAAAAATTCCTTAATAATGCCCTCGCGCCTGACGGCACTCTGGCATTATTTGGAATTTTTGCCGGGCATATATCCTGTAACAAACACCCTCACAATTGGTATTTATTCCTACAGTATACATAGCATAAACTAAAAGTATTTAAGTATATATGTAATTTTGACTTATCCTGTATAAAGTAACAAGTTTTATATTTTTATAAATGTATCAGCTGAATGAATATCAAATGAAGCTTATAAAATTCAAATGCTGTCTGACAATAAAATACGAGGTCAGCAAAGCCAATGAAAAATCTGAAAAAAACCTTTAACACATAATAGATGCACTTTATATATGACATGCCTACTTAAACTTAAAACCAAACTCTGGGCAAAGAATGGGGCCATGCATCTATTACAGTAACCGTCCTGAATCCAGGTACATAGGTTGTAGTCAAAACTGTTGCCAACCTAAAGTACCAGAAAAGTTAATTTAATAAATTGATTGGACATAAAATGTCAAGACAATTCTGAATGAACATCGAGTTTTGTCAATTTTATAAAAAGGAAATAATAAACACTATTTTTAACAGTTTTATCCGTTTGCACTCGGATTTCTCAAAACAGTTGGCCAGTTCTTCAATAAATTGGCATAATGTTACAGTCATATTTCAAACATTATAAGACAATCAGAGTGCTTATTAACAATACGTGGACTTAATCTAATCATCATACCCAATCTTATTCCTGAAATCCTGCAAAAAATAAATCATCATTAATTACTTTAATTACAAGTAACAAAACTGGATATCAATCGCTTATCTTTTCATCTGTTATGAAAAATGCCAGGAGAGTGAGCAGAATGAAGACAACGAACACTTGGTAATGTCTGCCCATAACAGACCATTAACATATTGCATCTGGTCATCTATATAACAAATATTACTAATTGAAGCACTCGCCACAATAAATATTATTAATTAAAGGATTCACCATTCACAACAAATATTACCGATTTGCAATAAAAAATGCCCAATATTAACAGAAGCTGGCTCTAGTTAAAGCTAACTTTCACTCAAACACCTGCCAAAATGACAGTTATTTTTCATGTTTGTCTCAAAAATGGTGCCACTAACACTTAAACAGTCCTAATCACACAGCAAAATATGGAGTACATTAATGTATAAATATGGTTATTGCACAAAAACTAAGATGCCCCACCTGCTTATTTCATAAAACAGATACTGACAATGTCACTGAGGATATAAACAGATATTTTTAGTGTCACAAAGAATAGAAAACAAAACCATATATACCATAGAGATTCTGTAAAATACTAACCCATTGAGTTTGTCTATGCATTCCCCATTGTTGAGACAAGGATTTGAAGAACACTCATCAATGTTGGTCTCGCAGATTTTTCCTAAAATGGAACACATTACAATGCAATTAATATTGATCAATAGTAAGCCATCATATATGAAACTCTCTATTTTTTCGGCATTAACTGTCATCAACATATGGATTTATCAGTATGGCAAAGTTTTTTTCAAATGGTTACTGGTTAGCATGATATAGTTTTTTCAAATGGTTACTGGTTAGCATGATGTAGTTTTTTTCAAATGGTTACTGGTTAGCATGATGTAGTTTTTTTCAAATGGTTACTGGTTAGCATGATGTAGTTTTTTTCAAATGGTTACTGGTTAGCATGATGTAGTCCACACATTTTTAAGCTCGAGCTCTAGCGAGGCTTGCGCTTCCAGAGATCATCCTTTTTTTTTGTTTCGTTTTATTTTATATAATTTTTTTTGTCTCCGGACTTTCATGAATTGTGGTGCAGCATGAGGAGTACCTATTCACTGAATCGGGAATGGGCTACATTAGTACTGAGATGGGCGACCGCTTCACTGCACTACCTGTGTGTCTCTGATGGCTTTGCGGCTTGCACTAGTACACCAAAACACCTTTCGACCTTGTTTACATTATCATTTAATGGAATTTCCACCAATATCGTTCTTGTTTCTTCTTTCATCTTGATTTACCCACTTCATTCAAACTTTTTAATATTCAGTTTTATATAATATAGGACCTACCTATACATTATTTGTATTTTCCCCATACTTGCTACTAATATTATCCTGTTTTAGTAATACATTTCTACCCATATTTACCTGTTTGCATAATATATTATTTTTGTTCTTATATACTTACCTATTCAATAAAAAAATTTCTACTAATATTGTGTGACTGCGGTTCTGCCGTTTACCAGTTTATATGACACGGTTTTTACTTTTATTTACCTGTGTATATAATATTGTTTCTGCCTATATTTGCGTCTTTATAGTAGTTTATATAACAAGCTTTCTATCTGTATTAATCTGTTTATATTACATGGTTTTTGTAAGTATTACATGGTTTATTTACCTGTTTGTATTACATGGATTCTACCTGTATTTACCTATTTATATGAAATCCATTCTAGCTTTATTTATCAGTTCATATTAAAAGGTTCTACCTGTACTTGCCAGTTTGCCTGACATGTATTTTACCTGTATTTGTATGTTTATAGTATTATTATTATTATGTATTTATACTCAGTGCAATATCTCCATTTACTACAGGACTCAAAGCGCTATTTAACCAATCTGACTGTACAGGTACAGCCCCAACTCACAAGTAACTGACATTCCCCTAACTGGAAGATGGTGCTCAAGGATGACCATTTATCAACGTCCTTGAGGTTCTTTAACCTGCCACTGGGGATAGGATCCAATGACAGAGGACCGCCATTTTAAGTGGTCATCCGAGCCACTATGTATCTGCCTGTACCTGGGATTGAACCCACGTCCTCTGACTTCCTAGACAAGTGTGTTACCCGCTAGGCTACAGTGGCAGATGCACATGGTTGTTGCCTATATTTTCCCACCTGCATTACTTCCTTCTACCTATATTTACCCGTTTATGTGACATGCTTTCTACCTGTATTCATCTGTTTATATTAGGGATGGGTCATTATCAATGTGTGTACATCGGGAAGTCACAAATCCAAAACCATACCGATTCCAGGACACCATGTTTTAGTACACCCCAAAACAAACATGGACGTTTCCTCTCAATGAAATCACAATAAAAGTGCCCAAACACACAAAATAGGAGATAAACTCATGTAATTTCTTCAAATTTGAAGTTTGTTTCCAATATTTAAAGATTTTTCTCTATAATATGTGTTGACAAGCGAGATTGGGGTTTTAAAGTGTCATAATCAAAATGTGGCAGTTCTGCTCAATGTAATCAGTAGTGCTGTATAAAGTTTGCAAGTGTATGAAAATTGGTTATAAAAGCTTATAATTTCTTCAGATTTGGGGTATGTTTCTAATATTTTAACTCTTCCTTCCATTATATGTGTTGACGAAGCAAAGCAGCGGTTGTAAAATCTCATCAAAGTATTTCAGTTAAATGCTCTTGATACCGAGACACCGGGCCTACCGACCCATCCGTAGTTCATATAATATAATTCTACCTATATTTACCAGTTTGCATGACATGATTTCTTCCTATATTTACCTGTAAGTCCCGCAGGACAATTGCAGAAGTAGTCATTCACAAGGTCTTCACAGGTGCTGTTATACTCACAGGGATTGGGTTCACACTCATTGATGTTCACTTTACACCTTTTACCTATTGTAAAAACCAGGTAATTTCATGTTCAATCAAACTTCTATAAACATAGTAAATTTTGGGGGGGTTGGAAGTGAATCTCAAGTAGATGTATTTATCATGTCCAATAACACTTTACTCAACAGGGTTTCACTGTACATTTCTTCAAGCTTAGTTTCCGCATTATTGTCTGGTGAAGCCGGAAAGAGATTGACTCTATACAGGAGTCAACACTTAATTTACACTATATTGCAGTTAACACTTTACAAATATGTAAACTAAATAGTGATAAAAATAACCATAGTTTAAATGTTGGATAAACTGAAATTTTTCCAAAAACATGTTTATCATATCATGTGGCAGTAGTGTTGCTTATTAATTGATAACCAAACATATATTTCATTACTGGTGTTTATGTACAGAGGTTCAACATATTTTTCACAGAAGTAACAAGATCAATGGAATTAAAATAGTTTAAATTTTAATGTTCCCAGACATTAATTCACTGCAGTTGAGAAGGGGTAGTAATGTCTTTATATGCACTATCATGGTATAACAGAGGCACTTTTAACTCAGGTATTGTGACTACAATTTCAAAATCATGTTTTTGCCAGTACACAAACTATTTATACACTGGCAAATATTCATAAACTGAGTTGATCGATACTTTCAAACGGAGCAAAATATGCCAAATTTGATTAAAATTTGTTTATATCCTTGTTAAATAGTTTTCAATGCCTTTACTACTAGCTCTTTCTCAAGGCAATATGACACTAAACAAATATATTGTTGAAATAAAAATATGATACTGATATATAATACCAATGTTTTATCTGTGATATCGTCATGTTATTTTGGTTACATTGTAACGACTCCTACCGTAAATTTCCAAAATAACGCCCAGGTTCAAATAAACGCTTGGTTCAAATTAACGCCTGGGTACCAAGCACACTGTTTACAATTTATGACACTGTTTTTATACTTCAAAAGAACGCCTGGTTCAATTTAACGCCTGATCTGATAACCGCTTGAAAATAATTAACGCCGGGCCATATTTTGGAAAAATACGGTATATAAAGAGAGTGACAGCTAATTGAACTAACTAGTCACAGTTATGAAACTGTTGTTATTGGAGAGATTGGAAAAACTCACCAGTCCATCCAGGCCTACAGTTACACTTGTACTGATAAGGTCCATCATCTACACAAGTGCCTTCATTCTGACACACCGACTCATTCAGACTGTTCTCCTTGATAGTGCAATAACTCAGCCGAACTTCACAGAAGCGGCCTGAAAAACAAGAGAACAGTGGATACAACCAGATAGAACAGCTTCTTAGGCAATCTTTGTTGTTGTGCTGTAAATCTGGGTAGCAATAAGGACTTTATTATGAAATAAATAAATTGTAACATTAAAATTCTAGTAAAAATTCAAACAATAATTAAAATTTAATAAAAATGCAAGAACTACATCATGCTTCAAAAATATTATTTGACAAGAAAGGGAAAAAGGGTAACCAACAGATTTAATTCAGCTTCTTGGACAATTGTGAGCACATACAATGAAATGTTACTAAAGAAGCCTCAATTACTTCATTCCTGGTTTAATTACAGGGTGTATCCACTAAATTTCAATATTTTTTCCCTGACTTCTCCATGACCATAGCTTTAAAATCAAGGACCTTTTACATGCTTTGTGGCATGAAAGAGACATGTACCAAGGCCATGAGCTCCCGCTGAGGCAACGAGCTCCCACTGGTTTTGCCTTCGAGAACCACTCACAAGGTTCCAGTCACAGTACATGAAGATGTGGAAGACACCAAAATTTGATCTGATTCCATAATGTATTGTTGTATTGAAATGCTGGATGAAAGAAAGAAACAACGCTGTTTCGCAAGAGAAGGCCTTTTAATTTCCATGACTTTTTATGAATTTTCCAAAACCTGGAGTCAATTTCCATGACTTTTCAGGGCCTGGAAAAGCCTAGGGAAATCTTTTTAACACCATGAGATAAAGAAGTACTGTAGCAGTACAAAGTTCAGGATACTTTCAGAGCACTGTCAGTTATATAAAGGTCCAAACAATGTTTAAATAGAGAAAATAATGTCTAAGAGAAAAATAATGCATATAAAGATGAAGTATTAAAACAAGACAATTCAATAACAATATGACAGCATCAATCAGTAAACTAAATATTACGACAGTCTTTATCTACATCTGGCATGGCCGAATTATGGTTTGGATGTTTTGAATATTACCATGCATACAGAAGTGGTAATACACTCAATGAATGCTTATGTGTGGTGTTGGAGCAAAATCTGTGGCTCACTTGATGAAATTCCATCTGTTACAATGGGAAGTTCTTAATGAAATTCTTAATGAATTCTAATATGACTTTAACAGTGCTTAATCTGCATCAAAAGACACGCCCAAAGGTGCAACAAGATTTTTAAGGTCACTACGACAAGGTCAAATCAAGGTCACACCATGATGCTGCACACCTACAACCCCTAACCAATGTCCCTACCAAGCATCAACTTCCTACACCTTACGGTTTCCGAGATATAGGCCAGACAAGATTTTATAGGTCAAGGTCACTACAGCAAGGTCAAAGGTCAAATCAAGGTGACAGCATGACGTTGCACACCTACACCCCCTAACCAATGTCCCTACCAAGTATCAACTTCTTACACCTTACAGTTTCCGAGATATAGCCCGGACAAGATGTTAAAGGTCAAGGTCACTACGGCAAGGTCAAAGGTCAAACAAGGTCAGACCATGATGTTGCACACCTACACCCCCAATCAATGTCCCTACAATGTATCAACTTCCTACGCCTTACAGTTTCCGAGATATAGCCCGGACAAGATTTTCTAGGTCAAGGTCACTTCAGCAAGGCCAAAGGTCAAATCAAGGTCAGACCATGACGTTGCACACCTACACCTCCTAACCAATGTCCCTACCAAGTATCAACTTCCTACACCTTACAGTTACTAGATATAGCCCGGACAAGATTTTATAGGTCAAGGTCACTATGGCAAGGTCAAAGGTCAAATCAAGGTCACACCATGACGTTGCACACCTACACTCTCTAACCAATGTCCCTACCAAGTATCAACTTCCTACACCTTTCGGTTTCCAAGATATAGCCCGGACAAGATTTTCAAACTCAAGGTCACTATGGAAAGGTCAAATCAAGGTCAGACACTGATGTTGCACACCTACACATCCTAACCAATGTCCCTACCACGTATCAAACTTCCTACACCTTACGGTTTCTGAGATACAGCCCGGACAAACTTTTTCCCGCCACCCGCCCGCCCATCCGGACACCATCGGTGAAAACAATACCCCAACAGCCCTTAAAGGCTGTGGGGTAAAACTGGGATTCCATGACTTTTCCAGGTTTTCCATGACTGGATACACCCTGTGATTAAGAACAGTTTTTCATCATTTTCTGCAGCTTGCAAGGTTAAGTGTTTGAGTTAATCCTATTGGATCATACTAGCTTTGTTTGGTACATTTAGGCTATAAGTGTAGAAATGTAGCAACAAACGTACACTAGTCTCAATGTTCACACACTTTTCATTTAGGACTGACCACATTTAAGGCACAATAAATTTAAATTTTTCGGTGATACATGTTTAAAACATGGTGGGAATAGCATACACCGAGAACATTCAAAGAACGCATACCTCCACCAAAGCATGTAATAATTAAGTACAGTAAATTTCCAAAATAACGCCCAGGTTCAAATAAACGCCTGGTTCAAATTAACGCCTGGTACAAAGCACAATGTTTACAATTTATAACACTGTTTTTGTATTTCAAAAGAATGCCTGGTTCAATTTAACGCCTGGTCTGATGTCATTTAAAAATAATTAATGCCCGGGCCATATTTTGAATAAATACGGTAAATGGGAAAATCTGAAATATTTTTTTGTATCCAGATGGTGATCCAGATGACTCTCAAAATTTAATGGGATCTAACTTGGACCAAGACCCATCTTCCGATATTTTTTTTTTCAGGAAGATCCATCCAGTAGTATATGAGTAATCCTACTAACAAAGAAACAGACAAACACCGTGTTTGTTGCTCTTGTACTACTTACCTACAGTGTTTTCGGCACAGTAACACTTGAAGTTACCATCAGTGTCCTTACAAATGCCATTATTTAAACATATAGGGGGCTGCAGTTCACACTCATTTATATTGATCTCACAGTTCACTCCTTCATAGCCAATCCTGTAAAACACAAATTACATTCAGTTATCGTGTAAATCTTGTAATTTGATAGAGAAGAAGACACAGGTTCAAATGTATGAACATTTTTGTTTTATGAGTGTGCCAGTGATGCTCACAGAAAACATTTTTAACAACAGCTTTTTGTGTAATTTGAGATTTATATAATGAACAGTCTCTCTACATTTACTCTGCCATGTCATAGTCTTACTTCAGACAAATGCTATAAACCTTCTTTTTCAAAAGGTCTTTCACCTACTAAGACTGAAGCGTGAAAGTACAGCTTGGTAAGGCCAATCTTTAATGACACTGAATTAGTTTCCCAATGCATACACCATAAATAATGTGAAAATGGCTTTAGTTCATAAAAAGAAGTTGTCAATCCTCTGGATTGTCAATTGAAAAAATTGGTTCTTTCAGATCTAGCAATAGCTATCACAGCCAAGGCTTCTGGAAGGTTGTCAGGGTAACATATGCATATATGTACTTGGCTCAATGTACTTGACCCCAGGCCTGATATATATAGATAGCATGGTGTTACAGCAGGAGGAACTATGTAACAGTTTCTGTAGTCAGTAAGAGTGCTGCTGATTCAGATCTACTTTGAATATGAAAAATGTGACAATATAGAGTTTTCAAAGTATAATTTAGGGTAACCTTGTTTTAAATTACTGATGACCAAACAACCGATTTCAAAATATGGTTATCAGACATTTCAAAGCTAGACACACAACTGAATCTGAATTCATTAAAACACATTAAACATTACCATGCTACAAAATGAAATGTAAAGTACCACATTTGACTATTCTACTCTCTATAAACTAAAACACAAATTTATATGAAGACATATTCACTTTTCAAAACTTGTGTGTACCATCTGTTTTATACAATAATACCTCTTCAATTATCTGTTATAAAAGCTCACCCATCTAGCATGTTCAGATAATAAGAGGTTGTTCAATAATTACTTCCTTTTATCGTTGGTATATTCTGAATGATTGACTTGTACCATGGAGTACATTCTCTCATACGAGACAATACTTCCTCATACAAACTTCTTTCACCATTGTTTTTATGAGCGAGCGTCGATAGAGCTCACGTTTCTAGGAATCACTTTGTTTTGGTGTCCAGACTTTCATGAATTGTGGAATAGTGTGAGGAGTAATTGTCTGCTCACTGAAGTTAAACAGCAATGGGCTACATTAGTACTTGGATGGGTGACCGTCTGAGTTCTAGACCAGGTATGGGATGTGTCTGAGTTGGAATTTCTTTGTCACCAGACTTACATAAATGCTAGTACACTACTCATGTCTCTGATGGCTTTGCGCTCGCTCAAGGGGACCGAAACACCTTTTGGTCTTGTTTGTTTAGTGGTTTGGTGTTGCTTTCAACAAATTCTATAGGTCATATAACTGCAGGTAGTTTAATAGATGGAGGAAAGCAGTGCATACTCTTTGGTAAACATTCTGCACTTAAAATCATCGTGTATCCAGCGGACAATTGGTAAATTCTAGACAGGAGATGCTTACACTTAACACGTACATTCATATCTTTCCCCCATAATGTGTACTTACTTATAAATGCTTCTTTCATCATTAGTATATTGTACAAGGTTGACGGTTTCACTGGAACAGGTACATTCATATCTTCCCTCCTGGTTGTTACAAGTACCAGTTCCACATGGACTGCTGGCACACTCATCAATGTCTTCTGAGCAATTAACTCCAGTGAACCCTATAAACATATGGTCATATGTGTAATGCTGTAATAGTTGATGAACATGACAAAGTTACATGTGGTATAATCTAAGTGCAAATACCTGAAATGTGTTTGACCTATACTTAGTGACACCACAGTAACTTCTAATTCATATTACAGAAGATCCCACAAGTCACAGGATTATTAAAGGTTTTCTTACCTAGTTTACATTCACAGATGTTCTGAATTGTTCATATCTAGTATGCATTCACAGGTGTAAAGATGTTTTCTTACTTTTTTACATTCATAGGTGTTGTGCCATTTCACATATACTTTACATTCAGTGACTATGTTTTCTCACCAAGTTGACATTCAAAGATTTTGTGACATCTGTCTTATCTGTTTTACTTTCACAGGTGTTTGGACGTTTTCCAGTCTACTTTTACAGGTGTACTGATGTCTTCTTACCCAGTTTACATTTCAGGTGTTCTTGTATTTTTTACCTGGCTTGTATTCAGAGATATAGCAACATTCTCTTTATCTACTTTACATTAAACAGGTGTTCTTACATTTTTCACCTGGTTTACATTTACAGGTGTAGTGATATCTCTTACCCATTTCATTTCATATTTATAGGTGTTCTTACATATTCATACCAAGTTTACATCCACAGGTGTAGCAACATCTCTTACCTGTATTACATTTACAGGTGTTCTTACATTTCCCTACCTAGTTGACATTCACAGGTGTAGTTATTCACCCCATCTACACAGACTTGATATGCTTCACAGCTGTGGCCCTCACAATCATCTATGTTAATATTGCAGTTTTCTCCATCAAAACCACTCTTACATTTACAGTCGTAATCATGGCTTGGCTGTGACGTGATGCATTGACCCCCGTTTTGACAGGGTTGGGAAAAGCAAGCATTGTAGTACTGAAATGACACAGAGAGTAAATCCCCATGAATCCCATGGTACGTTAAGAAATTATAAAAGAAAGCATATTTACAACATATTATAAGAAAAGTCACATTTAACGTCTATTTCTTTCATATACCTATGACTGACATGTTATTTTCAGAAATACATGTATTCTTTTCATGTACTTATGACAAGTGTGTTGTTTACCTGTATATTTCTTTACACACCTATGACACATGTTATCAACACAAATATTGTAGAAATAAACTATGTATTATGCGCAGACTTTGCTGATTAGTTACTCACAAATCCAGAATAAATTAATATTCATTATAATCAATAATTTCACTTTAATGTTTCTTTAAAACTTTATTTCCAATACAATACCATAAATTCATGTTCAGAGGATGGAAGAGCCGACAATATTTCTCCACAACATACTCTGTTGTATTTTTGTCAAGTGCACAGATGTCTATTTTATAATTCTTTTCATAAACATACGACAGCAGAGCTGTTTACCTGAGTACAGTTTTGTCCCATCCAGTCCAAAGTACAGTTACAAGTGTATTTGTTGATGTCATCCACGCAAGTCCCTCCATTCTCGCACGGATTCACCAAACACTCATCGATATTGATCTCACAGTTGTCTCCTATTACAATATTTCATAAAATTATTAAATCATGTTCATAAATAAATATTTCTATAGCATTGCTATTAACAAAATAAAGCTATATTTAGGCAAAACATAAACATCTATGATTACTTTGGAGGTTCCACTAAAATTTCATGGACAAGTCGACACTCACACTTACTTAGGCATTTTTACAAATCATATATAGGCCATACAATGAATTCTTGCATAAAAAATAATTAATTTATTATTTATTTAAAGTCTTGACTAACAACTTAAATGCCACTATACATCTAGTGATATCAATTTTGCAGGAAACCCCAGTACTTTATGTATATGTCGTGACAGAACTTAAAATTCTAAGTTCTGTCGACAGAACCTAAAATAATGATAAAATCCAGATTCTCTATATTTTATTTAACTTCTTTTATAGTGAGTATTTTACATTTTAAAGGGGCTTAGTACTTGTGCTAAATTAAAAGTAAAAGTAATGAATAAGACAGATATTTAATAGATCCTTTACTCGCATTCACTTTCATTCATAATAGTACATTAATATACTAACTTTTTAAAACATGTATTTTAAAATTCCCCACTGAGTAGTTGATCTCTGAGTAGTGCTAAGCTCAGTGAATAATGTATGTGTTTAATGCTACATATCAGATATAAAGTTTAAAGAGAACATCTTACACTTTATTTCTCTGATTACAGTTATATAAAGGTGATTTTAAGTTCTGTCGACAGGATTTTAAATTCTGTTGACAGAACTTAAAATCCTTCCAAACCAATGAAATCCAAGGATTTTAAGTTCTGTCGACAGAATTAAAAATTCTGTCAAATTTTAAGTTCTGTCACGACATACACAAGAGAAACTCATTTGTTTATGTAACAAGAGAAAGACAATGGTTGGTTAAAGGAAAGGTTTATAAAACTGAAGAGGTAGTTACCATAAGTGGTAAACAATAGGGAAATAGGCAGGAAAGTGGCAATGGAGTCACAAAAGAAAGTCAGACATTGAAGGTTCTTACTGCAGTCTCAACTCACCAGTAAAACCAGGCATACAGTTGCATTCATACATATTTTGCAGGTCTTGACAGATCCCTCCATTCTGGCAAGGTCCTGACTGACACTCGTTGATCTGTGTCTGACAGTCTCTTCCCGTCCAGCCAGGTACACAAGTGCAGTTGTATCCATCCACCTGTGACAAAAATACCAAATAAAGGTTAAAAACTATAATTTTTATGACCCTTTCAACAGTTAAGGTATGTACAGGTGCTCAGTAAATTGTACTGTATATTGTATAGTACATTTATACTCCGCACAATATCTCCCTGCAGAACAGGACTAGTGATCCATCCCAAATGAACAAGTACACCCTATGCTGTCTAATGACTGACAATCCCCTAACTGAAAGACAGTGGCTAAGGGATCACCATTTGTCAATGTCCCTGAGGTTCTGTAGACTGCCACTACTGATAGGACCCAATGACAGAGGACCACCATTTTAAGTGATCATCCATGTCACTATGTATCTCTCCATTCCTGGCCTATAGCTCAAATGGTCACCCATCCAAGTATTAACCAAGCACATTTCTACTCAACTTTAGTGGTCAGACAGGAACCGGTCAAGCTACAACACACAGGCTGATATGATATACAAGAGACATAAATACATTTTGTAAAAACAAGAATTTGGAAAAACAAATCCCATAAAAGTGTATCACAATGTAGTTTTTACCCCACAGCCCTTAAGGGCTGTCGGGGTATTGTTTTCACTCATGGTGTCCGGATGGTCGGGCGGGCGGGCGGCAGGAAATAGTTTGTCCGGGCTGTATCTCAGAAACCGTAAGGTGTAGGAAGTTCATACTTGGCAGGGACATGGTTGGGGGGGGGGGGGGTGTAGGTGTGCAACGTCATGGTCTGACCTTGATTTGACCTTGCCGTAGTGACCGTGAGTTTGAAAATCTTGTCCGGGCTATATCTCGGAAACCATACGGTGTAGGAAGTTGATACTAGGCAGGGACATTAGTTAAGGGTTGTAGGTGTGCAACATCATGGTCTGACCTTGATTTGACCTTTGACCTTGCCGTAGTGACCTTGACCTATAAAACCTTGTCCGGGCTATATCTCAGCAACTGTAAGGTGTAGGAAGTTGATACCTGGTAGGGACATTGGTTGGGGGTAGTAGGTGTGCAACATCATGGTGTGACCTTGATTTGACCTTTGATCTTTCCGTAGTGAACTTGACCTATAAAACCTGGTCCGGGCTATATCTTGGAAACCGTATGGTGTAGGAAGATGATACTTGGTAGGGACATTGGTTAGGGGGTGTAGGTGTGCTACGTTTAGGGTTGTTGTGTGACCTTGATTTGACCTTTGACCTTGCTGTAGTGACCTTGACCTATAAAATCTTGTCCAGGCTATATCTCAGAGACTGTAAGGTGTAGGAAGTTTATACTTGGTAGGGACATTGGTTGAGGGTTTTAGGTGTGAAACGTCATGGTGTGACACTGGTTGACCTTTGACCTTGCTGTATTGACCTTTAAAATCTTGTTGCACCTTTGGGTCTTTCTGTTGATGCAGATTAAGCACTGGTAAAGTCATTAGAATTCATTAAGAATTTCCTTTTGCAAGTTCCCATTGTAACAGATGGAATTTTATCAAGTGAGCCACAGGCTTTTCTCCAACACCACACATAAGCATTCATTGAATGTATTGCCACTTCTGTATGCATGGGTAATATTCAAAACATCCAAAAAATAATACGGCCATTTTGGGTTCACTGATAAGTGCTGTCATTTTTTTGTTGAATTGTTTTGTTTTAATACTTCATCTTTACATACATTTCTTTTCCTTAGATATTATTTTCTCTACTTAAGCATTATTTGGACCTTAATATAACTGACACTGCTCTGAAAGTATCTTGAACTTTGTACTGTTATGCTACTTCTATATCTCATGGTGTTAAAAATATTTCCCCAGGCTGTGGGGTACGGGCATCTCTGATGCTATTTTTTAAAATACCTTTACGTTGACAACCATACTGATGCTACCTTTTTTCCAGATATTGCATCCAATTTGTCATTTTTTTTTTTTTTTTGGGGGGGGGGGGGGGGGGGGGGGGATTATTAAAACTCTAAGAACTTCAAAAATTCTATTAGAAATTTTCTTATTCCAAAAATAAGGGCTATTTCATCAACGTGAATGTTAGTAGATACAAATTATGGTAAACATACAGTTGACAATAGTTTACCTTGGATCATATTTTCTAAGACACTACAGTAGCCTTGTTTCTTTAACGATATTTTGTAAATTACCAGGTCAAAGCACTCTCCACCATTTTTACAGGGCTGAGGGTCGCAATCGTCAATGTTTGTCTCACAAAGTGTGCCGGTATATCCAGTCAAACACTCGCATGTGAATCCATTCACGTGGTCCCTGCACCTTGTAGTATGAAAACATTGTGCATAATATTATGTATGAATTATGTTATTATAAGTCAGTTGGCCATAGTTTTGCTTTTGATGCTTCTATGACCTGGAATAAACTCTTTGATAATGCACGCAGTGAAACATCAACTGCCTCCAGGAAAAACTCAAAACTTACCTGTTTGTAAAAGCCTAACTGCCATAAGTCTACCTTGTCTCACATGTCTTCTTGGTATGACCTGGCTATATTACTGGATTAACGTTAACTACCTATTTATATTCAATTGTGCCTTAAAATCTATCAATTGATGGAGATTCAGCACTATAAAAGTACACATTAAGTTAGATTATGTATTTTATACAGTTTACTTTCTCTATTAATTAGATTTTTTTTCCAGACATCAAGTACAGAAGGGAGAGGATGCAACTCTCTCACTGGGACTTCTTCAAGTTAGGCATAAGATTATATACAACTAGAAAGCATTCTCATACGGTACAGATCTCTACCGGGGCACTTTACGAAACTCAGGGGCTTCTTTTCTTGAATCCAGAATATGATGCGGTTTTTCCCAAAATGTAATAATTTCTTCCTTTGGTTCGACCCTGCCCACATAGTAACTTTCATGAAGTTTTACTCATTGTTTCAGAGTAATGTCAACCAAAAAGTAAAAGTCATTGAAAATATATTGAAATTGGGACATTTGAAAATTTGGAAGATATTGGAATCCAAATTGTGAACTGGATCTTTCCCAAAAAATTAAACAATTCTTCCTGTGGTCAAGCCCTGCCCACATAAAAAATTCAAGAAATATTTGTTTATTAGTTTTTATTGAACAAAATGGCATAAAATATCTTAAAAGTATCTGTATATTCAAAATATTCAGATAGGTACAGAAATGTAAGATTTTAGTCGAATAACTGATCATGAAAAACTGTGAATTGTCTGTCCTCAATAGTCCACCATCACATATGATTAATTGACCATCATCTCTACAAACTGATTTACTGGTTGGGGTTTTATGTTGTTTTCAGAGCATTGTAAGTAGAGGTTGTACCAGTTCATTTGATCAATGTCAGTCTCACAAGGGAATTTCTTATGAATCTGAATCCTCTCATTTTTATAAATACTAATAGGAACATGAATACAATTTCAAAAGTTTCTAAACATACAGATTTTTGAACAGTATTCAAAGTCATTTATGAAAACCTTTTCACTACACCAATAAATACATTATATGTCCATTTCATAATTATTATTTAATCCATACTCTTAACACTATGATAATGCCACATTGCAGTTAAGAGCAATTAATTCTTAAAAGCAATGAAACATAGTTTCTTTAAGCTCATTACCTGGCTCCATTTTGACATGGGCTACTATCACATTCATCGATGTCAGTCTCACACAGTGAGCCGGTATATCCCTCCAGACACTGACACTCAAACGCATCCTCTTTGTTGAGGCAGGTGCCTTGGTTCTGACAGGGGTCACCAAGACACTCGTTAATATCCAAACACTCCACTGCATTCTCATCTGAATTATTCACTGAATCTAAAAGTAATTTTTTTTACAGAAGAAACTGTTGTTAGAGTAAGAAATCTAAAATTCGCCACATATCTGAAATTTTCGCCACATATGAAAATACTAATAAAATAAATGAATTGTGGTGAGATTTGTTGAATGTATAGTAAATTGAGGCTTTTTGAACTGAAAAATACCAATTTTTAGACAAAAACATTAGTTTCTTCATAAAATTAACTAAGGTTTTAGAGGTGGCGAATTTTAGATTCCTGGCGAATTTTAGATTTTTTACTCTATTTAATATGAGTATTGATAGTCCAGGATAGATATGAATTGACCCACCACTATTTGCAACAATTTGTTCCAGTGATTGATTTTCATTTGTAAGGTTACTGAAATGACTTACTAAAAGTCTATAAAAATTTATTTATGGGAAGATGGGTTTTTAAATCGCATAATGTAAAATTGCTGAGTCAGCACTTTTTGTTTTCTCACACATTCTTATTTATATCAAATATATGCCAATTTCCTCAATTTATTTATCACTTCTTCTGGTATCAGCATAAATATGTCAGCAATTACATTTAATATACTTAGATTTATGTGATAAAAATATAGAAATGTATGAACTTTACATAAAGAAAGTGCATATTCTGGGATAACAATCAGATGGACAGAGTTTCACTCAACCAAATTTAGTGTTCTAGCTTTAAAGAAAGAGAGTCCTAGTGCACTAGACCAGAAATTTCAAAACGTTAAATTTTCTGGTAGTTTGCTACACCCCAGATAATATTATGCCCATAATACTAGAGATTTAACGGTCAATACAAATATTTGAATAAAATGTCGTCGGTAATATTATGAAGATTCCGCTGGTAACAACTGAGATATAAATGATGCACAAAAATATTGCCAATACACTGCACAAAACTGCCCTCCTCCAACTGCCAATCTCCTGTAAACAAAACTGCCTAATTTGCAACTCCAAGTCCACGTCCAAGACATTACTCAAAGATTAAATACTGAAATTGATTTAAGTTAATCCTCAGAGAAGAATATTTTTCAAACTTAGTATAACTGGACATTTTTCAACTATGACCAAATCAACTCACAGTATATGGGGATATTAGCCATGACTGGAACCTAATCCAAAGTCAAAGTAGTCTAAAGGGTGTTGCACGCAGGAAACGACCCAACACAATCCGACATATTAACCACAGTTTGTTTGGAGGTCAACAGGCATGTCAAAACACACTGGATCCGATCCGTTTGTTTTGCTATTTTACAACAGTTTTTTTTCACTTTGCTTGTACATCTTGTGATTTGCACAGCCTTTACCTGAGCTTAAAAGTTCACAATATGTTTTTAAAATATAAATATCTGGTGTCATAATGAAGTATTACATGTTTTAGGAGAGGCAGAATAATAAGTAAATTAATTTAAAAGCTAAGATAGCTAAGGGTATAGTTTAGATTTGCTGTGTCCACCAATATTTTAGCTTAATATAAAAAAAATTGAGCTTTGGGTAAGACTATGTTGTACCAATTAAATGCCTTTCAATGATGCAGCCTGTTTCATCTCAGCTTTCCAAGGCATTTATTACACACAGTTCTCTTGAAATAACATGGGCAATAGAGAACCCCCCTTTCCCCCTCCCTACGACCAGATAAAAATTAGAAACTTTTCTAATTTAGAAATATCGGGTCGTGTCTTGCAGTGTCTTATCTGATAGGATCGGAGTGTGTGTGCATACATTGCAATGAAACACCATGGGCTATATATTTTATCTGATCGTATCGTGTCGGGTTGTTTTCTGTGTGCAACACCCTTTAGTCCGCAGGACTCATAAAATTTTTGTAACATTTCTTGCGTGTTTTGGGATAATTTAGACATTCCAATATGCTTTTCCACCCACCTTGAAAGCCTGGCTTGCACTTGCAAAGATAGCCATTTACCATATCTATGCACTCTGTATTGGGTACAGTACAGCTCACCCCTATACAGTCATCAATGTTCACCTCACAGTTTGTTCCTGTAACACAAATGTACAAATTTACAGGATGCAACTGAATCCTGTAGGGCATAGAAATCTATCACTATAGATAATCACATAGTGAAACTACTCATTTACTTATTCATACAAAAACATATATCAAAACATACCTTTATTTATTGTCATATGGTTAAATCTTTATTGTGAATTGCTTCAAACAGCAATAAATAATCACATCTTATTTATTAAATACTTAAAAAGATGATTACACAGACTGCCTGAAATCTGTAATCTTGTTACGTCCAATTGTGTAACACAGAACCTTATATTTCAGCCACTATGCAAAATATCTACACATTTCATGAAATACCTAAACTATATACTGGGAGAAAATGAAGTTCAATTCACTTTAGAATATCAAGTGAATGCCTTTTTCCAGTCAGTTTCAAATCATGCCTCATGTATGCCTGGGTTAACTTTCACTCTGCAAGCAACAATTCATGAAACAGAGAACACCGATTTTGATTTTTGTGAAAGGATTGACCAACGATGCACTAAGAACACAACAGTACCATGCAGGATATACCTGGTTGAAAAGTCGTTTATTTTAATACACTATACAGTTAACACAGTAAATACATTGTCACAAAGAGTAAGTTTTCTAAACAATAGTTCTAAAGAGTTTAATACACATGGGGAATTCCATTTTGTACAGTTTTTTTGCAGGTAGACAAAAAGAACTAAAGTCACTACAATTTGTTGGTAGATTAATCAAATCAATTAACTGGAATCAAATGTAAGAAATGAAATATTCATGATCATCATGTACCAGTGACTCAGAGTGCTTTACCAATTTGCAAATTTAATAAGTAAATTAAATTTTTATAAGTTAATACCCTATCCAATGGACAATAGCTTATCCGGTCGGCGCAGACCGGCCCGCCAAACGCCAGAAAAAGACGTCCTGTGTTGCCACTAGCTGGCCGGTCCGTAGTACTGTGCACTCCCCAGATGGCGCCTCGTACTTCCTTCCTGTCTAGACAACCTGACGTCATAGCATCTTTTTCATTGTCTAAACCTATTAGACCCCTAGTAAGCTGATAGCGGGGTCGGTGGGAGGGTCTTGTGTGTCCATTGGATAGGGTATTAACTTATAAAAATTTAATTTACTTATTAAATTTGCAATTTTATTGCGTTAATACATCCTATCCAATGGACAATAGCTGAATAACTACCGCTTGGTCGGCGGTTAAGTTACTAGGGACTTATGTGAACTCACAAGTAATAGCAAATTTTAAACCTACGGTCTAGACTGATTTCGTCAGAAGACCTATAGGTCCAGGCCTGGGTTGACTTTAAGGTCAGGAAACCCTGCAAGGCCATGGTCGGTTGCCAGCAGCCGGTTACCCGGGGCTATACCGCCGTCGCCCCCCCCCCTTTTTGCAGACCTGCTCTGAGGTAGGGGAAGAGAGGGATGAGTTCAGTCCCAGAATGCAAATAAACCTCCCGAAGGAAGCACGCCACACTTAATTCTTATGTACCTGAAGAACTGTTAGGCACATATACAAATCTCCTCAATCTAAGAGCCACTTGTGGATCTGCTCAGCAGCCACTACCTAGCCCAATTGGTAAAGCTCCGAATCAGCCCAAGCCCCGACCTTCATATAGAACTGTGTGAAGGTATTGTGACTTCAGTGGGGGCTGACAAGATTGGATCTAAGGAGACTCCCGACTGGAAGACCTTGGAAGCAGCCAAGGCCCTGACATCATGGGCTTTAACCTGATGTTAAAAGTGGGACTCCTGGTCAGAGAGCTCATAATATAGGATCACAGTCTGTTTGATCCAAGAGGAGATAGTGGCAGGTGAGATGTCTTTTGTTGAAACCTTTCTTAAAGGAGACAAAACCCACCTCCTTATTCTGCCTGATGTCTGAGGTCCTGTCCAAATAGTAGCACAATGCTTTGAACGGACAGAGGGACCTGTCAGACTTGAGGGATCTATCCAGAGTCGGGGCCAGGGCTGTTATGACCCCAGGGGCCACACTGGACACTCTATGGCCAGCTGATTCTAGGATAGAAAGCTGGGTGATGGATACAGGGACACCTTCGACCAATCGGATTGGTGTCCAATATATCAGTTTTGCCAGGCATGAATCTCACTTTTGCACTTGCCCGACCCAAGGGCCAAGAGGAATACCGTCTTGAAGGTCAAATGCTTCAAGGGGGCCTCCTTGATTGGATCAAATGGGGTCTTAGCTGGTGCATGGCCAGTAAGAAGTTCCAGGAGGGTATGCCACTCCTGCTTTTGGGTCTGTCTCTGAGGAATCTATCCAGGAGACGAGCGAGATTTCCGTCCTTACTGATGTTGAAGGGTGAATTTCCCAGTTTATCAACAATGGGTGACCTATAACCATCAATGGTGCTGGGCTGTTTGCCAAGCATGTATCTCACTTCTACGCTTGCCCGACCCCAGGGCCAAGAGGAAAGCTGCCTTGAAGGTCAAATGCTTCAAGGAGGTTTATAATTGGTTAAAAATGAACCTTGTCAACTGGTGCAAAAACCAGGGAGAGGTTCCAGGAGGGGGTTCCCCTCCGGCCTTTGGGTCTGTCTCAGTGGAAGCTATCCAGGAGACGAGTGAGATTTTCATCCTTACTAACATTGATGGGCAAATTTCCCAGACTATCAGCAATGGCTGACCCGTAACCATCAATGGTACTGGGCTGCAACTTCCTGTCCTGAAGCAGGTACCTAAGGAAGTCAACAACTGACCTTACAGGTGGTGCTCGAAGTCCACCTGATGAATGATACAACACTTGGTAAAAAAAGACCCATTTGCCTCATAGACTGATCTGATTGACCCCCCTTTGAGGAGCCTCAATTCTTGCCACTGCCTCAGACAAGTCCTGCTCCTCGATTGCTGAGGCTCTAGGAGCCCTGCATGGAGATTAAGATTTGTCAGATTTCTGTGAGGGATCTGATTGAATGGCTGTGAACAGGCTGGGCAGATTGGGCAGGTTCAGCGGGATGTGGCTGGACATGGCCACTAGATCCCAAAATCAAGGCATGTTGGGCCACCCCGGAGCAATCAGAATGATTCTCTTACATGGGGAGTCTTGTAACTTCCCCACCACTTTGCCCAATATGGCTGATGGTGAGAAGGTGTATCCTTTTAGATCCTACCATGGCCGACTGAGCACATCCACTGCTGTGGCCAGGGGAACCGGTACCGGTGACACAAAACAGAGGTGACTTGTTGAACCTCGTGGCAAATAAGCCTATTTTGGGCCGGTGCCACCTACTGCATAGAGTGGAAGACCTTTGAAAGGAGAAACCACTGTTTGGATGGTCTGGCCTAGCCTGGACAGCCTGTCTGCTACCACATTAGGCCGGCCTGGAATGTGTCGTGCTTTAGAGTCACTTGTTTCCTGGCACACCAGGTCAAGATTCTCCATAGTAGGGCACAAAGTGGGCCCAACCTCATTCCTCCTTCCTTTATGTATGACACTACTGTGGTGTTGTCAGTTGCTACAAGTACTATCTTGTTTGAGCAAAGGTCTTAGAACTCTTAAAGTCAGAAAACTGCTTAGAGTTCTAGATAGTTTATATACAACTTGCTTCCCGGAGGGGACCAGGTTGCTCTTGCAAAGTGCTCATCTAAGTGAGCGCCTCACCCTTCTATTGATGCGTCTGTAAATATTTGCAGAGCATGTTTTATTGGGTGTAATGGTTGGCCTGTAAGTGGATTGTCTTCCTTCAGCCACCATTGTAAATGGGGGTGCAGAGCCCTGGGGACTTGGATCACCTTTTCCAGTGATTCTGGTACCCTCCAGTTGTTTTTGAGATGCCACTGTATGGGTCTCATATGAAGTCTGCCTAGATTAACATGCTTTTCTGTAGATGTTAGTAACCTATCAAGGACATGAATTCCCGGACCGGGCAAGCCGGTAGGGATAGCAGTTTTAACAGTCTCTTGAAGGCTCTGTCACCAGTCCAGAGTCGGTCGGAACCGATCAGACCCGAAGACAAACTGGTAGCCTACAAAATCGAAGTCTTGTTTGGGCTCCAGCTCTGATTTCTCTAAGTTCATCAGCCAACCCAGTTGCTGACACATTATTTACTAATTCCTGTGTACTTTGGAGACAAGCCTGGTGGGATCTGGCTCTCACCAACCAGTCGTCTAGGTACTGGTGGCTTCTTAAATCCTTGTGTATGACCATCAATTTCACCTGCTTTGGTATCACGGTGAACTCCAAAGGTGCTGTGGACAAACCGAATGGTAGGGCCTTGAACTGGTATGCCCGACCTTGGATGTGAAATCTCAGGTATTTCCTGGCTTGTTCTTGTATATATATAGGTATATGGACATAGGTATCCCTCCTTCAACAGCTGTACTACCTAGTTTCCAGCCCCCAAGGCTTCCTACGTTCCCAAAAGGGCTTAGTCTGGATCCTATAGGCAGATTGTGTGCCACATTTGGGACATTTGGTATTCTGACAAACATTTTCTGTCCCTCCGGACACTGGTCCGGTCTGGTGGTAATGATCCAGGTTAACAGTCTCCCTGCTCTTATTGCGGTCCGGTGGGGCTGACACAACTTTTCACCTTAATAGACTCGTCGCCCCGGGCCAGCAGCCTGCAAGGTGTAGTATTTACAGAGCAATTGTCATTTGTGAGACGTCTGACCCCTGGCCGGACATGATGACAAAATTTATTATCTCTCCAGTCAAGTCCAGCACCGATGACAGGTTGAGAGGTGTGATAAGGGAAGGTTGCCTGGCAGTAGCTTGGGACACTGTCATATCCCTGTCATATCACCAAGACCACTGACCGGTCTAAGAATTCTCTGTAACCAAATTACATTAGGCAACTCTGTCCGGTACCAAGACTCCATAACCGGTAACTCGCTGTAAACAGTAAATCTCTGTAATCGGCACAAAAAACTGGCAGGCTGGGGTCACCAATGAATTTAGACGGCTACTGGGCTACATTTATTTTTTTTTTTTTTTTTTTTTTGTGTAACCGGTCGGGGTGAAGCACTGTACAGTAAGGACTGTGTAGCCAGCACCCTGTTAGTTGACTTGTAACCGGTAGGTTGAAGCAAGTGTACAAGACTGTGTAGCCAGTACCAGTCGGTACACTCTGTAACCAGTTGTTGAAGCAAGTGTACAAGGCTGTGTAGCCAGTACCAGCCAGTACACTCTGTAACCAGTTGTTGAAGCATTGTTACAACTATCTTGTGTGTTGAATTCAGCTTGCTGTAGGTTTCCTCTATTATTTAAAGTATTTCCTAAACGTACGTCTTATTGTATATTTGACAGTTACTGGGAAAGCCCTTGTGAACTATTTTTAGAAACACTTGTGTTCGGTGTGTCACGTGACCAGCTTGCTGGTCGGAAGACACGCGATTGGCTGATTGGAGCTCGTCAGATGTGACGTTCTTTTGTGATACTTAAACATGCAAATGCGCAGTATTCTGCTCATCCACAAACCCCACTACCGACAACGAAGCCGGGTCTGCAAGGCAGGGACTGGAATCACAGAAGACGTGAGTTCTGAAGAACGCACTTCCGAACCTCCTGGTCGGTGAAAAACACGTGACCTGCTTCGTGATTGTTCGGAAGGACACGCGATTGGCTGACTGGAGATGACGTCAGTATTCGCGTTCTTTGTGTGATACTTTACCGGCAACTTTACAGTCCACAAAACCCCACTACTGACAACCCGGCCGGGTCTGCAAAGCAGGGACTGTAGTCACAGTAGACGTGAGTTCTGAAGAACGCACTTCCGACCTTCCTGGTCGGTGAAAACACATGACCTGCTTCGTGATTGGTCGGAAGGACACGCGATTGGCTGACTGGATATGACGTCAGAGGTCGCGTTCTTTTGAGCTGGCCGGTCGGCTGATGCTTTAAAGCAGAGAAGCCTGGGCCAGAGCGCTCTGTAGTTGAAGTCCTGGCCGGTCTGAAGTCGATTCTTCTTCTCAGCCGGCTGTACACTCAAACCAGTTTCCTGGCCATCCACCTCCTTTACTACCGACACAAGTGCCGGGTCCACAAGGGAGGGACTGAGAGTGAAAAAAAGATGAAGTTCCTTCTATGTAAACACTAGGTGAGGTCGGCTGAACATGAGCTTGCCGGTCGACTAATGCTTTACAGCAAAGATGTCTGGACCAGTGCGCTCTGAAGAATTCATCTCTTGCTGCTGATGTACATATTGCTTCTGATGAAAAAACACTAAATACTCGAGCTAGGCTGGTGTGACTGATGCTTTACAGCAGAGAAGTCGGTACCAGTGCGCTCTGAAGAATGCACCTCTAGGGGAATTCCTTCTATTTGCAGTGTTCAAAACTACGTAGATTGAAGTTGTCCGTGATTTCCATTCGTAGTACTAGAAAAGACGTTTCTATGGTGATTGAACTGGAAGGTTACAGAAGGTACATTCAACAAACGAACACGGATTAAAATACCTGTAAGTAGTATATCCATTATTTCCTTAATATTGTCGATCTGCCCCTAACAACACCATGGTTGAATGGGAGGAAACTAGCAAAATGGCTGCCTTCATATTTCTCGTCGATTACTGCCCTATCATCAAAATTAAATTGAGTCAACTAGGGAACGTTTCCAGCAGATTCCTAAACGTATATCCGTGCTTGATTAGTAGATAACACTTCTACACTGAAAATATCCACATATGAGGTTGAAAATCCGCCATAATGCACACTTTTGCTTAAAATATCTGGAGATGTTGAAAAACACGTCTGCACAGTACACGCGCCAAACGAAAAAGATGCTATGACGTCAGGTTGTCTAGACAGGAAGGAAGTACGAGGCGCCATCTGGGGAGTGCACAGTACTACGGACCGGCCAGCTAGTGGCAACACAGGACGTCTTTTTCTGGCGTTTGGCGGGCCGGTCTGCGCCGACCGGATAAGCTATTGTCCATTGGATAGGATGTATTAACGCAATAAAAACTTAATTTATAATGCTTACCTGTAAATCCCTCTACACACTGACAGCTATACATTCCCATCAGGTCAGTGCAGGAGCCTCCATTCTGACAGGGCACAGACTCACACTCGTTTACTGTCTAGTAAATATAACAGATATGGATACTTACATAACTAAAATTTATTACTTGTGATTTTCTGTTTTAATTTTTTTATTCTTTAATTTTTTCTTCCGGTAAATTTACAGTTCAACTAAGGTAAGTTTCAGTTACACTGTAAGTAAACTTAATAAGAATGCTTTCTTATGATGCAAAGAGAAGGTCTACAATGTCCTCAGTGACCTAGTGGTTAACAAGTTTAGCACCTAATCACAGGATTTACACCTCGAAATGGGTGTAGAGTAAGAAATCTAAAATTCGCCACATATCTGAAATTCGCCGCATGTCAAAATATTAATAAAATAAACTAGAGGATCGCTCGCAAAAAAAAAAAGATAATGTTTTTGCATAGCAAAAACAAAGCGTCCCGAAAAGGATATAAAGGTGAGTGCTAAAGTATTAAGAAAATGCTTCGTTTCTAGCCTTATACTGTTGTGGCAACCAAAGTCAGCGCAGTCTGCTCTATCTAGCACCGTTTTCAAGATATAAGCATTTTTGTGTTTTGCAAAAAATAAAAAAATTTAAAATGTCCGCTATATTTGGCGAGACAAAAATATTTTGAAAATTGGCATGGCTACTCTGCAGAGATACCCAGCAGGTCAAACATTTTGTTGAGTACGCTCCATATAGCACGGTTTTCGAGATATAAGCATTTTTGTGTTTTGCAAAAACTTTGAAAATTCAAAATGGCCACCATTTTTGGGGAGACAAAAATTTTTGTCAACACCACTGCCGCGGTGTGTATCTCCCGCCGAGCATTAAAGCAGAAGAAATAGCTTTTCCGAGATATTCACAATTTTTCATTTTCGTGTGTGAAAGCTCTTCCAAAAGTAGGTGAATGAGTTATTTGAGAAAAATTGGCTATCTGCAATACTATTAAGAGATAATTCACATTTACTCATTTTGAGTAGGTGAATAATTATCTATGGGTCTGAAACTTCACCAAGTGAAAGCTCTCCCAAAAGTAGGTGAATGAGTTACTTGAGAAAAATTGGCTATCTGCAATAATTTTAGAGATAATTCGCATTTACTCATTTTGAGTAGGTGAGTAATTAGCTATGGGTCTGAAACTTCACCATGTGAAAGCTCTCCCACAAGTAGATGAATGAGTATTTGATAAAAATTGGGTATCCGCAATACTTTTACAGATAATTAGCATTTACTCATTTTGAGTAGGTGAATAAATAGCTATGGGTCTGAAACTTCACAGAGTGAAAGCTCTCCCAAAAGTAGGTGAATGAGTTATTTGAGAAAAATTGGCTATCTGCAATACTTTTAGAGATAATTCACATTTACTCATTTTGAGTAGGTGAATAATTAGCTATGGGTCTGAAACTTCACCAAGTGAAAGCTCTGCCAAAAGTAGGTGAATGAGTTATTTGAGAAAAATTGGCTATCTGCAATACTTTTAGAGATAATTCGCATTTACTCATTTTGAGTAGGTGAGTAATTAGCTATGGGTCTGAAACTTCACCAAGTGAAAGCTCTCCCAAAAGTAGGTGAATGAGTTATTTGAGAAAAATTGGCTATCTGCAATACTTTTAGAGATAATTCACATTTACTCATTTTGAGTAGGTGAATAATTAGCTATGGGTCTGAAACTTCACCAAGTGAAAGCTCTGCCAAAAGTAGGTGAATGAGTTATTTGAGAAAAATTGGCTATCTGCAATACCTTTAGAGATAATTCGCATTTACTCATTTTGAGTAGGTGAGTAATTAGCTATGGGTCTGAAACTTCACCAAGTGAAAGCTCTCCCAAAAGTAGGTGAATGAGTTATTTGAGAAAAATTGGCTATCTGCAATACTTTTAGAGATAATTCGCATTTACTCATTTTGAGGAGGTGAGTAATTAGCTATGGGTCTGAAACTTCACCAAGTGAAAGCTCTCCCAAAAGTAGGTGAATGAGTTATTTGAGAAAAATTGGCTATCTGCAATACTTTTAGAGATAATTCGCATTTACTCATTTTGAGTAGGTGAGTAATTAGCTATGGGTCTGAAACTTCACCATGTGAAAGCTCTCCCACAAGTAGATGAATGAGTATTTGATAAAAATTGGGTATCCGCAATACTTTTACAGATAATTAGCATTTACTCATTTTGAGTAGGTGAATAACTAGATTGGGCCAACTCGGCGCCAACATATCCCCAGACAGGTCATCACTCACGCCACAGGTTTTGATCGGGAATTTTTTAAAACATAATTACCCATTATTATATGAACTTCAGCACATCAATCTACTCTGTTTATATCTTCCCAAGGAAGATGGTGTATCCCCAGACACCGAATACATAACTCAAATTATATTTTCAATCTTCCTGCAATGATAACTCTAAACCTATTTTCAAAGTATTTAAATGATTGATGATTGAATGTCCATTCTAAAATAATAATCCCAAAAGAGTATATCTGTTTCTATATTTGTTGACAAATAAAATATTATTTTAACTCAACTCATCATACTTTTCAATCTTCCTTCAAAGTATTTAAATGATTGATGATTCAATGTCCATTCTAAAATTCATAATCCCAAAAGCGCATATCTGTTTCTATATTTGTTCACAAATAAAATATTATTTAAAAAAAAATTATTTATATTATTATTTTATTATATTATTTTTAGAATTTGCAAATTGTTTTCAGTTATTCATTTCCTCTATACCTATATATGTGGTCCATATATATGCAACCTAAATATGTGACACAATCTCAGTTCTGACTCCCCTTTGTGTTATATGTAATGAAGCCCACTACCTCCCACCCCCACCCCTCTCCCCTTCTCCACACCTCTCTCACTATTACACAAGATCTGCAACCCCATCGAGTTCTTTGTTTCTCATCTGATATCATTAAATACCTTTGTTTATTTAGTGTCACTCAATATAGCTGGAGGTCCCAGAGGTGGGGATAAATGGTAAACAAACAATCTATATAAAAGGGGTACTCAAATACAAAAAGAATTGAGAATTTTAAGTATGTGATTATCAACTGAAATGAGTTCATAACTGTAGGAGCTGTGTCAAAATTAACTGAGGCAAGTTGAATAAAACTGGGCTAGTTGAGGGTTAAAAATCCCCTAGTTTTACTACATAAGGATATAATTTCATTAATATTGGGACTTAAAGCTCACTTAAAGTGTCCATTTTGTCTACTTGAATATGTTTAACCAGTTTCATTTTAAAAAGTTAAAAACTCAGCAAGCAGAGGTATAACACACAAAAATAAGTTCTTAAAAGACTAAGATAGCCATAACATTATTAATAATCAAAATTTAAATAGACAGGCATTTCCTTTGAAAAATTCAAAGATTTCAGCTCTATAACCCACATAGTTTGACAGTTACTGGGCTTTAAAGTGGCATAATGTCCATAAATTGGGTTTCTGTGGGCATTTTACAATTGTTAAAGAGACCTTAGCAATTAAACTACAGATCTGAAACTTTTTGGGGGACATACATAACAAACAAAAATTATATATAATACAGTTTAAGACTTGTCACACTAAGCATTTCCAAATAACAGGGCAAAATACGGAAAAAATGTCAAAAAAGGCACTTGGGCGAGTGTCTATGGCCCTCATACACAGGTTAAATGTCTACTAAAAACCTTGATTTTCGGCACATGTAAAAAGGACATAATAATGTATTCCCAGATGGGATTTCAGCTCCATCAATCACATAGTTTAACAGTCACAGGGCTTAAAGGTGGTAAAAAGTCCAAAGTCGATGTGGCTTTCAAATAGAATATGTATCTAATAAAGTTTGAAACTTCTCAGACTTACCATTTCCAAGTTACAGAGCAAAATATGTGAAAAATGTCTTAAAAGTGTCACTCAGGTGGGTGTTTAAGGTCCTCATACACAGGTTAAATGTCTACTTGAAGCCTTGATTTTTGGCACATGTAAAAAGAACATAATAATGTATTCCCAGATGAGATTTCAGCTCTATCAGTCACATAGTTTAACAGTCACAGGCCTTAAAATTGGCAAAAAGTCCAAATACTGGGTCTTTATGGGGCCTTCTAGAGACCTAAATGTGGCCTTTAAATTAAAGCTTCAGACTTAAAATTTGTCACATACTAAGATTACACATAGAATATACATCTAATACAGTTTGAAACTTCTTAGACTTACCATTTCCAAGTTACAGGGAAAAATATGTGAAAAATGTCTAAAAATGGTCACTCGGGTGGGGATTTATGGTCTCATACACAGGTTAAATGTCTTCTTAAAGCCTTAATTTTTGGCACATATAAAAATAACATACTAATATCTTCCCAGATAGGATTTGAGCTCTATCAGTCACATAGTTTGACAGTCACAGGGCTTAAAAGTAGCAAAAAGTCCAAATATTGGGTCTTTGGGAGCCTTTTAGAGACCTCAATTTGACCTTCAAAATTAAAGCTTCAGACTTAAAATCTGTTACATACTAAGATTACACACAGAATATATATCTAATACAGTTTGAAACTTCTCAGACTTACCATTTCCAAGTTACAGGGAAAAAGATGTGAAAAATGTCTTATAAGGGTCACTCGGGTGGGTGTTTATGGTCCTGATACACAGGTTAACTGTCTATTAAAGGCCTAAATGTTGGGGCACATATAAGAAAACACATAGATATATTCCCAGATTATATTTAACTTAGATGAGAGACATAGTTTGAAAGCTACAGTGCTTGAAAGTGGCAAAAAGTGCATAAATTGGGTCTCTGTGGGCACTTTTGAGACCTTAAGTCGACCCCTTTGGGTAAACCTACAGCCCTAAAATTTTCTACAGACAAGGATTACATATCAAAGTTATACCTAGCGCAGTTTGAGACTCATCAGAATTACCACTTCCAAATTATAGGGCAAAATATATGAAAAGTATAGCAAAAAATCCCTAAGTGGGGGTATTTATGGGCCTCAAACACAATTTTCTCCTCAACTTAAAGTCGTGATTTTCGGCACATGTACTAAGAACATATTAATGTGTTGTCAGGTAAAATTTCAGCCAGCTGAGCATCATAGTTTGTGACCTACAAGGCTCTAAGTGGCCAAAAGTCCAATTTCTGACCTTAAGGTGGCCATAAGTTCTTTTTTACTGGGAGTTTAAGGTCACCTTAAAATAGGGATCTTCCTTTTGGCACCCTTAACATGTGTACCAAGTTTGAAAAAAAAATATTAATTTGTTTTTGAGTTATCGCGTCCACAAGGAAATTTCTACGGCGGCGGCGGCGGCGGCGGCGGCGGCGGCGGCGGCGGCGGCGGCGGCGGCGCGACGGACCTGAATCCAATATATCCCCGACTTTCGTCTGGGGATATAATTAGCTATGGGTCTGAAACTTCACAGAGTGAAAGCTCTCCCAAAAGTAGGTGAATGAGTTATTTGATAAAAATTGGCTATCTGCAATACTTTTAGAGATAATTCGCATTTACTCATTTTGAGTAGGTGAATAATTAGCTATGGGTCTGAAACTTCACCATGTGAAAGCTCTGCCAAAAGTAGGTGAATGAGTTATTTGAGAAAAATTGGCTATCTGCAATACCTTTAGAGATAATTCGCATTTACTCATTTTGAGTAGGTGAGTAATTAGCTATGGGTCTGAAACTTCACCAAGTGAAAGCTCTCCCAAAAGTAGGTGAATGAGTTATTTGAGAAAAATTGGCTATCTGCAATACTTTTAGAGATAATTCGCATTTACTCATTTTGAGTAGGTGAGTAATTAGCTATGGGTCTGAAACTTCACCAAGTGAAAGCTCTCCCAAAAGTAGGTGAATGATTAATTTGAGAAAAATTGGCTATCTGCAATACTTTTAGAGATAATTCGCATTTACTCATTTTGAGTAGGTGAGTAATTAGCTATGGGTCTGAAACTTCACCAAGTGAAAGCTCTCCCAAAAGTAGGTGAATGAGTTATTTGAGAAAAATTGGCTATCTGCAATACTTTTAGAGATAATTCGCATTTACTCATTTTGAGTAGGTGAGTAATTAGCTATGGGTCTGAAACTTCACCAAGTGAAAGCTCTCCCAAAAGTAGGTGAATGATTAATTTGAGAAAAATTGGCTATCTGCAATACTTTTTGAGATAATTCGCATTTACTCATTTTGAGTAGGTGAGTAATTAGCTATGGTTCTGAAACTTCACCAAGTGAAAGCTCTCCCAAAAGTAGGTGAATGAGTTATTTGAGAAAAATTGGCTATCTGCAATACTTTTAGAGATAATTCGCATTTACTCATTTTGAGTAGGTGAGTAATTAGCTATGGGTCTGAAACTTCACCAAGTGAAAGCTCTCCCAAAAGTAGGTGAATGATTAATTTGAGAAAAATTGGCTATCTGCAATACCTTTAGAGATAATTCGCATTTACTCATTTTGAGTAGGTGAGTAATTAGCTATGGGTCTGAAACTTCACCAAGTGAAAGCTCTCCCAAAAGTAGGTGAATGAGTTATTTGAGAAAAATTGGCTATCTGCAATACTTTTAGAGATAATTCGCATTTACTCATTTTGAGGAGGTGAGTAATTAGCTATGGGTCTGAAACTTCACCAAGTGAAAGCTCTCCCAAAAGTAGGTGAATGAGTTATTTGAGAAAAATTGGCTATCTGCAATACTTTTAGAGATAATTCGCATTTACTCATTTTGAGTAGGTGAGTAATTAGCTATGGGTCTGAAACTTCACCATGTGAAAGCTCTCCCACAAGCAGATGAATGAGTATTTGATAAAAATTGGGTATCCGCAATACTTTTACAGATAATTAGCATTTACTCATTTTGAGTAGGTGAATAATTAGCTATGGGTCTGAAACTTCACAGAGTGAAAGCTCTCCCAAAAGTAGGTGAATGAGTTATTTGATAAAAATTGGCTATCTGCAATACTTTTAGAGATAATTCGCATTTACTCATTTTGAGTAGGTGAATAATTAGCTATGGGTCTGAAACTTCACCATGTGAAAGCTCTGCCAAAAGTAGGTGAATGAGTTATTTGAGAAAAATTGGCTATCTGCAATACCTTTAGAGATAATTCGCATTTACTCATTTTGAGTAGGTGAGTAATTAGCTATGGGTCTGAAACTTCACCAAGTGAAAGCTCTCCCAAAAGTAGGTGAATGAGTTATTTGAGAAAAATTGGCTATCTGCAATACTTTTAGAGATAATTCGCATTTACTCATTTTGAGTAGGTGAGTAATTAGCTATGGGTCTGAAACTTCACCAAGTGAAAGCTCTCCCAAAAGTAGGTGAATGATTAATTTGAGAAAAATTGGCTATCTGCAATACTTTTAGAGATAATTCGCATTTACTCATTTTGAGTAGGTGAGTAATTAGCTATGGGTCTGAAACTTCACCAAGTGAAAGCTCTCCCAAAAGTAGGTGAATGAGTTATTTGAGAAAAATTGGCTATCTGCAATACTTTTAGAGATAATTCGCATTTACTCATTTTGAGTAGGTGAGTAATTAGCTATGGGTCTGAAACTTCACCAAGTGAAAGCTCTCCCAAAAGTAGGTGAATGATTAATTTGAGAAAAATTGGCTATCTGCAATACTTTTTGAGATAATTCGCATTTACTCATTTTGAGTAGGTGAGTAATTAGCTATGGGTCTGAAACTTCACCAAGTGAAAGCTCTCCCAAAAGTAGGTGAATGAGTTATTTGAGAAAAATTGGCTATCTGCAATACTTTTAGAGATAATTCGCATTTACTCATTTTGAGTAGGTGAGTAATTAGCTATGGGTCTGAAACTTCACCAAGTGAAAGCTCTCCCAAAAGTAGGTGAATGATTAATTTGAGAAAAATTGGCTATCTGCAATACTTTTAGAGATAATTCACATTTACTCATTTTGAGTAGGTGAGTAATTAGCTATGGGTCTGAAACTTCACAGAGTGAAAGCTCTCCCAAAAGTAGGTGAATGAGTTATTTGAGAAAAATTGGCTATCTGCAATACTTTTAGAGATAATTCGCATTTACTCATTTTGAGTAGGTGAGTAATTAGCTATGGGTCTGAAACTTCACCAAGTGAAAGCTCTCCCAAAAGTAGGTGAATGATTAATTTGACAAAAATTGGCTATCTGCAATACTTTTAGAGATAATTAGCATTTACTCATTTTGAGTAGGTAAATAATTAGCTATGGGTCTGAAACTTCACCATGTGAAAGCTCTCCCAAAAGTAGGTGAATGAGTTATTTGAGAAAAATTGGCTATCTGCAATACTTTTAGAGATAATTCGCATTTACTCATTTTGAGTAGGTGAGTAATTAGCTATGGGTCTGAAACTTCACCATGTGAAAGCTCTTCCAAAAGTAGGTGAATGAGTTATTTGAGAAAAATTGGCTATCTGCAATACTTTTAAGAGATAATTCGCATTTACTCATTTTGAGTAGGTGAGTAATCACCTACGGGTCTGAAACTTCACCATGTGAAAGCTCTCCCAAAAGTACATGAATGAGTTATTTGATAAAAATTGGGTATCCGCAATAGTTTTTGAGATAATTAGCATTTACTCATTTTGAGTAGGTGAGTAATTAGCTATGGGTCTGAAACTTCACCAAGTGAAAGCTCTTCCAAAAGTAGGTGAATGAGTTATTTGAGAAAAATTGGCCATCTGCAATACTTTTAGAGGTAATTCGCATTTACTCTTTTTGAGTAGGTGAGCAATTAGCTATGGGTCTGAAACTTCACCAAGTGAAAGCTCTTTGGGATAGCTGCTCTGCAGAGATACCCTGAAGATAGAAAATTTCGTCGAAATCGCTCTATGTAGCACGGTTTTCGAAATATTAGCATTTTTATGTTTTGCAATTTTTGCGCAAAAATTCGAAAATTGAAAATGGCCGCCATTTTTGGCAAGATAAAATTTTTTTTCAAAATTGGCATGGCTACTCTGCAGATATACCCTGTGGGCAAAAAAATTCGTCGAAATCGCTCTATCTTGCAAGGTTTTCGAGATATAAGCATTTTTATGTTTTGCAATTTTTGCGGAAAATTCAAAATGGCCGCCATTTTTGGCGAGACAAAATTTTTTTCAAAATTGGGATAACTACTCTGCAGAGATACCCTGTGGGTCAAAAATTTCGTCGAAATCGCTCTATCTAGCACGGTTTTTGAGATATAAGCATTTTTGTGTTTTGCAATTTTTGCGAAAATTTCAAAAATTCAAAATGGCCGCCATTTTGGGCGAGACAAAAATTTTTTGAAAATTGGGAAAACTACTCCGCAGAGATACCCTGCGGGTCAAAAATTTCGTCGAAATCGCTCTATCTAGCACGGTTTTCGAGACATAAGCATTTTTGTGTTTTCCTTATTTGGAAAATTCGTAATGATTAATTAATCATTAATTACTCGGCCATTTCTTGACCAATCAATGCCGAAATCTAATGATTTCCAGATTTTAATAGAATGAATGTATTTGCCAAGTTTCAGGTGAATTGATAAAATTCCTTTCAAGTTATCATCCGGACAAGCTTCCCCATCGAAAAAAGACATTTTTGGTCATGTGACCTCTCTGATTGGTTGAAATGTCACTGCAGCATATTCAAAAAAATTCCCCAAGGCTACTGCCTAAACCTGCCAAATTTGAAAAGAATCCGCCTAACGGTTACAGAGTTATAAGGAAAACAAAATGCGGAGCCGGCGGAGCCTGAAGCTCTCCCATACACAAACAAGCGTCCCTTGCGGGACGCTTAATGAATTGTGGTGAGATTTGTTAACTGTATAGTATATTAAGGCTTTTTGAACTGAAAAATACCAATGTTTAGACAAAAACATCATTTTCTTCATAAAATTAACTAAGGTTTTAGAGGTGGCGAATTTTAGATTCCTGGCGAATTTTAGATTTCTTACTCTACTCCCACAAGTAAGCTGAGGCTGTATTACAATGAGGTCCCTGGGTGCTGGTTGGGAAGCAAAACTCAAAATGTGAAGAAAAGGTTGGATAACAGAGGTAATAGTTTCTGTTAATAACACTGGGACACTATAATAATATTTTATAATATTGGCTCTTGTAGTGCACTTTTACTTTTTATTAGCTCAAAGCGCTTAACATAGTATTACCCCAGCAAGCATAGCTAGCCTTAGCAACCTTACCTATTGCTGCCATGCAAGGCACAGAAGCCAGTATCCCTTATAGCTAACATTATAAACACTCACCAGACTACAGTTAGGTCCCCCATAACCTAGAGGACAGTCACATTTATAACTGCCTGGAGTGTCAGAGCACACGGCGCCATTCTGACAGGGATTTGTCTCGCACTCATTGATGTTTTCTGTACACTGCTGTCCAGCGTAGCCTGAAATCAAATGTACACAGAAATTGAACTTATGCCACAGTTTGTAGAACTGGCTACAGTATGTGTCACTTTCATTACATAGGACACCTAATTGGCTTTTAAGTATTATACAGTAGCTTTGCCTTAACCTGAATAGTCATAAGTCGTAATTTACCGTGAAACAAACATGTCTGAGTATCAATATCATACTGTAACTGTAGTTAGCTGTTGCCAGTGACATCATGATGAATTATGACATTTTCTTACATTACCTTATGAAAAACTGAAATCATGACATTGTGATTGCAATTATTCATTCAATCTTTTGACCACTATTCAATCTTTTGTATCTATACCTAAAACTTTGATGAAATCTACATACATAATTTGTAAAAAAAAAAAACAGTTTTACAGCTCTATACCACTGTTTTATTTTAAAATGGCAGTAATTGGGACTAATCACTATACTTCATGACACTGAAATATCACCCGTGTTTGGTGGTATTCTAATATCATTGTAAAAACATGGTGATATTTAGTTTATTTTATTTATTTGGGGTTTTACGTCGCTTTCAACACTGTACAGGTCATATCACGACGGGTAGTTGGAAGGGCAGAGGAAACCAGTACATACAGTTTGTTAGGGTTCTGTACTGTAAACTGCCGACCAACGGCAAGCAACTACCAGCTTTCCCACTTGAGGCCATGCTGGGGATCGAAACCCGGCCTCAGAGGTGGGAGGCGAGAGTGTTACCACTCTGCCACCGTGGCCCCTCGGTGATATTTAGATGTTGCATTACATTTCATACTCAGTGCAGTGTATCCTTTACTAGACTCTAAGCTCTAGTTGACACACCCTCACTTCACAAATACAGCCCAGACTCTAGTGACTGACATTCCCCTTACTGGAAAAAAAGAGTCTCAGGTATGACCTCTTATTAATGTCTCTGGCGGTTCTTTAAATGACAGATGATAGCAATTTTAAATGGTCATCTGAACCACTTTGTATAATTTGTCTTTACCTGGAATCAAAACCAGGTCTTCTGTGTTCCTAGGTAAGTGTGTTACCTGTTAGGTCACAGTGGCAGATAAGGATCCCACTTTTGTTTTATGATGGTGTCTCTAGCTGTTGAACCAAGTACTTTGCCAGGTGGCAATTAAACATAAATATTTAATGAGTGATGACAAGCTACATATTTGCTTAATTTTTCTTGTTACACTTAATAAACAGGTGATATACAAAGTATTTTGGCTGAAAGTGAATATGTAGCAGAATATAACATTTTTCTGCATCATAAGGTGTGGTCTGTGTGGTGTTTGCTGGGACATCTGTGAAGTTGTAGGCTGGTCTGTGGGAGACTGCTCTTCACATGTTTTTTGTTTGCTGGCTCACTGTTTGGTTCTATCATTAATATTTTCATGCCACCATTATCCTGAGAAAGTGGTACACCAAAATACTTGAACCTGGGATGGAGCATAGCGATAAGGTGATAACTGCACTTGTTTTGTAAGTACTTTGCCTTCTCTGTACAGAACGCTGCAGGGTTTTGGGCATCTTTGAATTATCTTTTGAACTGATGGATTTCAGTTGGCAGTCTGGTCCGATTACACATGGAAATACTCAACTTTTTAGTTTACTTCTGTGCAAAATCAATAGCCTGTTGAAAGGGAGCCAGAATATGCAACATATCTTTCAGTAAAATGTGGTCATGTGTGGTTAGTTACTAGGCTGAGCCAGCCTTTGTCAACTACTCATCAAGAAATGTTTAGAACAAACTTCATCAGCACTATCTGAAAATTCCACTTTGTGGCATCAGATGCCTGTAGTCAGTTTTCATCCTCAATCATTTCAGTTGAAAGACAATACATGTGACACCTGGATGGACCCTTCATTGGACACTTTGTTCGGCATGATAGCATTCTTGAAGCCATTACTCACCACAAGCTGACTTGTGTGGACAAAACAAGGGCCATGTCCAGTTGATAAAACAATCTCCCCACTGACAGACTAAGTCCTCATCTTTGCAACAAACCTTGACTTTACTTTGAATTATGGGAAATACCTTTCAAATTTGTGTTATAAATGTGTTTATATGGCTAAATAGACAGCTTATTTAACCTGAAGCCAAATTTCTGTTGAGTCTAATTATTTGCCAAAAAATTGAGGGTTACACATTTTTACTCTGGTTAATAACTTATTGGGCTTCTGGAGACTTACATTAATTCAAACTGAATGAGCCCTTTACAGTCTATTTGTATTTATATACCATAGAATCTGTGGAAGTAAAACAAGTATGAGTCATACTGAGATACACATACAACCAGTTCTGACATCATGGATTCAAAAAACGCAGTATTAGCATACTTAAAAGTAGACATTAATGTCACCATTTTATACCTTTCACCCCTTTCACACTACAGGTGGTATCACCCACGGTAGGCTGCATTTGGTGAAATGTCCCTGTCCCTGGATCACCGTGTGATGTCCGTATATAGTCGATCTTGCGAGTCAGTGGTGAACCATCCATTACCTTGCGAGTTCTACAGAAGTTTTAAACTTTTTAAAATTTCCGCCTCTGATTTCGGTACCTTGAGCATGCACATACGATTTTGCCCGTGCACATATGAGTTTCCTACTACGGTAACCGAAGGTGTGGTCCACGGTGTACATAAGGCTGTTATTGGGTCATCTTTCGGTGTAATACAATGACATAAGGTGAGTTAAGGTACTGGTCATTTTGCTGAAGGTGAGTTAAGGTTAATGGAGGTTGACTCTCGGTGACCAATGTTTGTAGTACTGTCGTCCTACTGTTACTGACGGTTAAAACACTGTGTCCAATCAGTGGCCATCCGCCTGTAGTGTGAACAACTCAGACGAAATGGGGTGACATGGGGGGCAGTTCTGCCGCCGAGAAAAACTTTTAACCGCAGGATGACCGCCTGTAGTGTAAAAGGCGAATTACAATATCTGCCAGTATTTCATCAAAGTAATCCGTTAAATCTCCTATTTTGACTTGATACAGAGTTAAATTGAGTTTATTAACTTAATAATATCTCGCATAGCATTTCCCAATTCAAGTTATGGCTCATGTACACCTATATCTAAGTTTCCCCAAACCAGTGACAGACAAAAATCCTAGGGTCCTGTAAATTCTCTTCTGATTTCTGCACACAGTCACACCTTTCACTGGTTAACTACATTTGCCAAATAACATTTTCACAAGAATATATTCACCTGTTCCATCACACTGGCAGACATATCCATTTACCATATCCACACAGTTTGCATCATTCTTGCATGGTCCTGAGGCACACTCGTCAATATTGATCTCACAGTTCAGACCTAGAGAAACATGAGGATAACTCAATTAATAGACACATCCAAAGATACTTGTGTGAAGGCTGTCACTGGTTGCATCATTGCTCAAAAACAGGTTGACATTGCAACAGAGAACAAACTATAGCTAGAACTTTCAAAATCTGAATGACAGTGATCATTACCAGTGAACAATATATTTCATAAAATCTTGTAAGCTCAATACTGTTGAAGTTACAATTGATTTACTCAATGGCAAAATGGCAAACTGATTATTACTCAGCACTGGAACTACAGCTCAGAAATATTTGCCAAGACACAGATATTTAAAAAGTAGTTCACCAATGTATTTTTACCAAAATGCTTTTAATTCAATACTTTTACAGTTATGAATGATTTACTCATTGATTAACTGTCAAAGTAGCTAGTCCTCAATTAGCTTTAGAGCTACAGCTCTGACAATTGGCTATGACACTGAATATCAAAAATTAGGTGAACAATGTATTTCAGAAAAACACAATAGTTTTGTAGTTACAAGTGAATTTACCCAAAGCTGAACTATCAAAGTAGCTATTACTCAGCTATGAAACTGTAGCTCTGAAAATATGCCATAACAGAGATCATGAAGAAGAATTTGGATAACATATTTCAACAATCCTCTCAATTTAATGGTGTTGGAGTTACAAGTGATTTACTTACTGGCAAAATGTAAAAATAGCTATTGCTCCATTAGCTACAGCTTTGAAAATTTGCCCTGATACAGAACATCAAATATAGCTGAACAACATCTTTAACTAGAAAATTGTTACAATAATGAATACACAAAAAAACCATACATTCATTTTGCTCATTGTTAAAAATAGAAAATAGCTATTACTCACTTAAGCTATTGAGTAAACGTCTAAAACAGGTACCATCTTGTAGGGAAACAGAAAGTGGCCTAACAACATATTTTTGTGAAATATTCGAAATACAGAATGTTTATTTGAGATTGGGGAGGAATGACTATCCTTTCCTGAATGACCCACTGACCAGCAGCACTTCAGTGCTGGTCAGATGAAAAACAGTGAAAACCACCCTTATGTAGGATTATGCTACGTGGAAGTTCTTACAAGTTAATATAACTAGATATTTATCCCCAGACGGGACATGGTTGAAGCGTGACATACAGAGTATGACTGGGGGTGCTCGATGGTCAAATTTCATCCCATTTGCACTTACAGTAGATTCCCTCTATTTTACACCAGCAGTATAAGATTCAGGGTACAGGATTTCATGTAAGATGTCTTGACATGTTAAAGCTGTAGTTACAATAGTAAGGAGATCCCAGCCATTGTAAGTGTGAAAGACCATATTCAACCCTGAAGGAGGACCCCAAGGGCAAATTTGACCGCACTGAAAGATTTGGGGCACATAATTTCTTAAAAGTTGTCTTCACATCTCAAATGTCTAAGACCACAAATAAGGGAAACATAGGCCATTATAAGTATGAAGGACGACATTTAAGCTCGAATGAGAGGTTCACCATGATACTGATTTGAATCACACCATTTCATATAAGTTGTCTTCACAACTAAAACAGCTATGACCTATTATAAGTGAGACACAGGCCACTATAGATATCAGGGACTAAATGTGACTTCCAAGGAGGGGTCAAAGCTCAAATCTGAACCCACCACAAGAATTGGGGCACATGGTTTCCTGTAAGTTATCTGGACATCACAAACCTCTATGCCAAATTATAAGGTGCGACCGATAATACGGGAGATATAGGTCATTATAAGTATCAAGGACCACGTTCGACCTTAAAGGATGGGTCGAAGGTCAAATCTGAACCAACCCAAAAATTTGGGCACATGATTTCCCATAAGTCGTCTTCACATCCAAACCTCTAAGACCAATAATAGGGGTGATATACACCATTATAGGTACCAAGGACCACGATTGACCTTCAAGGAGGGCCCCAAGGTCAAATCTAACATCACCAAATGATTCGGGGCACATGATTTCCTATAAGTTGTCTTCACATCCAAAACCTCCACGAGTAATAGTAAGGGAGATATAGGCCATTATAGGTATCAAGGACCACATTTGACCTTGAAGGAGGGGCCCAAATTCAAATGTGACCCCACCATAAGATTCGGGGCAGATGATTTCCCATAAGTCTTCTTTACCGCCAAATCCTCTACGACCAATAACAAGGAAGATATAGGCCATTATAAGTATCAGGGTCCACATTCAACCTTGAAGGAGGGATCTAAGGTGAAATCTGACCCCATCAAAAGGTTCGGGGCACATGATTTCCTACAAGTTGTCTTCACATCCAAAACCTCTGAGACCAATAATAAGGGAGATATAGTCCATCATAGGTATCAAGTACCACATTCGACTTTGAAGGAGGGATCCAAAGTCAAATCTGACCCCTTGAAAAGATTCGGGACACATGATTCCCTATAAGTTGTCTTCACATCCAAAACCTCTACGACCAATAATAAGGGAGATATAGACCATTAGAGGTGTCAAGGACCACATTCAACCTTGAAGGAGGGATCTAAGGTCAAATCTGACCCCAACAAAAGATTTGGGGCACATAATTTCCTATGGGTTGCCTTCATACCCAAAACCTCTATGACCAATAACAAGGGAGATATGGGCCATTATAGGTATGAAGAACCACAATTGACCTTGAAGGAGGGGTCCAAGGTCAAATCTGAAACCAGCAAAAGATTCGGGGCACACTGATTTCCTATAAGTTGTCTTCACATCCAAAACCTCTATGACCAATAATAAGGGAGATAGAGGATCCTTTAAGTTTGGTCACCTCAGATTTTCAAATATGTTGCCATAGCAACCAACCAAATTGAACAAACTGGACCAAATGTTAGCCAGGCAAAATTTTATATCAGGGAAGATATATTGAAACCTTGGTAAGGATAGGTGCAACAGATTTCCAGCTTTAAGTGATTTACTCAATGGTGAACTGTCAAGGTAGCTATTACTCAGTTAGCTATGGCCCTACAGCTCTGAAAATTTGCCATGACACTGTGCATCAAAAAGTAGCTGAACAACATATTTGACAAAACTAGATTGGGCCAACTCGGCGCCAACATATCCCCAGACAGGTCATCACTCATGCCACAGGTTTTGATCGGGAATTTTTTATGTACGCCATTTGTTGTATGCCATAAATCTTGGGAAAAGTTACATGAACTTCAGCACATCAATCTACTAAGTTTATATCTTCCCAAGGAAGATGGTGTATCCCCAGACGCCGAATACACAACTCAACAGAGCATATTTTCAATCTTCCTGCAATGATAACTCTGAACCTATTTTCAAAGTATTTAAATGATTGATGATTGAATGTCCATTCCAAATTAATAATCCCAAAAGAGCATATCTGTTTCTATATTTGTTGACAAATAAAATATTATTTCTAACTCAACTCATCATACTTTTCAATCTTCCTGCAAAGGGTGACTCTGAACCTATTTTCAAAGTATTTAAATGATTCATAATCCCAAAAGCGCATATCTGTTTCTATATTTGTTCACAAATAAAATATTATTTAAAAATTATATATTATTTATATTATTATTTTATTATATTATTTTTAGAATTTGCATTGTTTTTCAGTTATTCATTTCCTCAATTCCTATATATGTGGTCCATATATATGCAACCTAAATATGTGACACAATCTCAGTTCTGACTCCCCTTTGTCTTATTAGATAATGAAGCAAACCCCATCTCCCAACCCCACCCCACCCCTCTCCCCTTCTGCACACCTGTCTCACTGTTACAGAAGATCTGCAACCCCACTGAAAAGTCTGGTTCTTTGTTTCTCATTTGATATCATTCAATACCTTTGTTTATTTAGTGTCACTCAATAGCTGGAGGTCCCAGAGGTGGATGGGGGGTCAGACTACAAAGAGATAGAGTGCTACAGCACAAATGGTAAACAAACAAAAGGGGTAATCAAATACAAAAAGCTCAGTTAATCTTATCACTAAAATAAAATCAAATATATAAATAAGGAATGTCCAACAGGAAAATTATATACCTCCAGAATTAAATATAAATTATCAAACCACAAGAACAGATTTATAATAATAATTCAGAATTGAGAATTTTAAGAATGTGATTATCAACTGAAATGAGTTAGTAACTGTAGGAACTGTGTCAAAATTAACTGAGGTAAACTGAATAAAACTGGGCTAGTTGAGGGTTAAAAATCCCCTATTTTTACTACACAAGGCTATAATTTCATTAATATTGGACTTATAGCTCACCAGAAAATAACAGTGTCCATTTTGCCTACTTGAATATGTTTAACCAGTTTCATTTTAAAAAGTTAAAAACTCAGCAAGCAGAGAGATAACACACAAAAATAAGTACTTAAAAGCCTAAGATAGCCATAACATTATTAATAAAAATTTAAATAGACAGGCACTTCCTTTGAAAAATTCAAAGATTTCAGCTCTATGACCCACATAGTTCGACAGTTACAGGGCTTTAAAGTGGTATAATATCCATAAACTGGGTCTCTGTGGGCATTTTATAATTGTTAAAGAGACCTTAGCAATTAAACTACAGAGCTGAAACTTTTTGGGGGACAAACATAACAAACAAAAAGTATATATAATACAGTTTAAGACTTGTCACACTAAGCATTTCCAAATAACAGGGCAAAATACGGAAAAAAATGTCAAAAAAGGTCACTTGGGTGAGTGTTTATGGCCCTCACACACAGGTTAAATGTCTACTAAAAGCCTTGATTTTCGGCGCATGTAGAAAGGACATAACAATGCATTCCCAGATGGGATTTCAGCTCCATCAATCACATAGTTTAACAGTCACAGGGCTTAAAGGTGGCAAAAAGTCCAAATATTGGGTCTCTGTGGGCCTTTTAGAGATCTCGATGTGGCCTTCAAATTAAAGCTTCAGATTTATAATCTGTCACATACTAAGATTATACATAGAATATATATGTAATAAAGTTTGAAACTTCTCAGACTTACCATTTCCAAGTTACAGAGCAAAATATGTGAAAAATGTCTTAAAAGGGTCACTCGGGTGGGTGTTTATGGTCCTCATACACAGTTTAAATGTCTACTTGAAGCCATGATTTTTGGCACATGTAAAAAGAACATAATAATGTATTCCCAGATGAGATTTCAGCCCTATCAGTCACATAGTTTAACAGTCACAGGGCTTAAAGGTGGCAAAAAGTCCAAATACTGGGTCTTTGGGAGCCCGTCAGAGACCTCAATGTGGCCTTCAAATTAAAGCTTCAGACTTAAAATTTGTCGCATACTAAGATTACACATAGAATATGTATCTAATACAGTTTGAAACTTCTCAGACTTACCATTTCCAAGTTACAGAGCAAAATATGTGAAAAATGTCTAAAAAGGGTCACTCGGGTGGGGATTTATGGTCCTCATACATGGGTTAAATGTCTATTAAAGGCCTAAATTTTGGAGTACATACAAGAAAAACATATTGATATATTCTCAGATGATATTTCACTTAGATGAGAGACATTGTTTGAAAGCTACAGTGCTTGAAGGTGGCAAAAAGTCCATAAATTGGGTCTCTGTGGGCAATTTTGAGACCTCAAGTCGGCCTAACAGGTAAACCTACAGCCTTTAAATTTTTCACAGACAAGGATTACATATAAGAGTTACACCTAGAGCAGTTTGAGACTCATCAGAATTACCACTTCCAAATTATAGGGCAAAATATGTTAAAAATCTAGGAAAAAAGTCCTAAGTGGGGTCTTTATGGGCCCCAAACACAATTTTCTCCTCAACTTAAAGTCTTGATTTTCGGCACATGTACTAAGAATATATTAATGTGTTCTCAGGTAAAATTTAAGCCAGATACGCCTCATAGTTTGTGACCTAGAGGGCTCTAAGTGGTCAAAAGTGCAATTTCTGACCTTAAGGTGGCCATAAGTTCTTTATTATTGGGAGTTTAAGGTCACCTTAAAATAGGGATCTTCCTTTGGGCATCCTTAACATGTGTACCAAGTTTGAAAAAAAAATATTAATCCGTTTTTGAGTTATCGCGTCCACAAGAAAATTTCTACGGCGGCGGCGGCGGCGCGACGGACCTGAATCCAATATATCCCCGACGAAATATAATTATTGTAACTCTAACAGTTATGAAGAAAAATATCATTTACTCATTTTGGTCATGGTTAAAAACTGAATATAGCTATTACACACGTAGCTATTGAGACAGACCTCTGAAAAAGTTACCACCTTGTAGGCATGGAGAAAGTAGCTGAATAACATATTTTACCAAAATGTTGTAAATGCAGTCATTTTTGAGTTATAAGCACTTTACTCAAAGCAGCTACCAGTGCTATTACTCACTTAGCTATGGACCTATGCCATACATAATCTCCTGTCCAGCGGGCCATCTAGAGATAATCAACATGAGCCAGTATGTTACACAGCCAATAATAAAGGAGGTATATGGCCTCACAGTCTTATGTAGGCATATATATGCGGTAAAAGGTACCATTTTCAGTCATTTTAGCAGGCCTAAGGTGACTTTGAAAACAACAGTCAAGGTCAACAAACTGGATGCTGGTACTCCATCATGTACTCAGCCTCCAAAGCCATTTTCAATAGCCTCCATGCAATATAGTCAGCATTAAGTGTGAAAATATCTCCAAAAAGGACAAAAATGGCCTCGGTGAGGTACTTTGGTGGTCCGTGGATGACCTTCAATAAAGAGCTTCAAGGTCAAATTTCTGCATATATATGTATTATATATACCATCCATAGGATGATCTAACTTTCTGTATATGAGAACTGGGCCAAAATGTGAAAAAAATGGCCAAAATCTGACATTTAAGAGGCCACCAGTGACCTTGAAATTGAAGGTCAAGGTCACAAAACAATAGCGTTCATGGCATTGCCCATATATACCCACATAACAAATTTGAAAGGTCTAACTAAAATATTTTTTAAGTTAACGCGTTCGAAAGGAAATCTCTGCGGCGGCGGCGTGACCGTTCTGAATCCTAAGTATCCCCGACTTTCGTCCGGGGATACAATTATTGGGTCCTGAGAAGGCATTTCCCATAGAAATTCTCCTTGACACCTAGAATTCCCGGAAAACCATATTTGAGAAACTATTTACTTGAAAAATAACTGAATCTTTTGTTTAAGTTTTTTTTTTTGAAACCCACCTCTGAATCCAGCAGCACAGATACATTCATATGTCCGGCCACTCCCTGACTCCAGTGTTTGACATGTTCCTCCATTCTGACAGATAGAATGTGCACATGCCTCATTACCTACAAAATGTACACCGAATTGTTAATTATATGAAAGATTTTTACAAACAAAAATGGAGCATACCCTCTTAGAAAGGGGAAGGGAAAAAAGTTAGATTGAAGTAAAGCAGAATAAAACAGTCTGAAGAGAAGCTATTCATTACTTTATCAATATTAACTCTTTGTTAATAAGCAGTATTTTGTCAACCAAAAAAAATTCCAATAAGTGCAAATGATGGACTGTTGGTGCATTTATTTTATTTATTTGGGGTTTTATGTCACGTTCAACACTGTACAGGTCATATCACGACGGGTAGTTGGACGAGCAGAGGAAACCAGTACATACTGTTGGTCAAGGTTCTGTACTGTAAACTACCGACCAATGGCAAGCAACTACCAGCTTTCCCACTTGAGGTCAGACTGGGAACCGAACCCCGATCTGAGAGGTGGGAGGCGAGAGTGTTACCACTCTGCCACCGTGTCCCCAACTGTTGGTGTAGTAAGTAAGTATAGGATACCTGATGATTATCACTTTGATAGACAAGCTGCAAGGACCAAATACACACAATTTCAAACCTATTTCAGTGTCAAAAACCAATCACCTACCACATGTCAATCACTGAATTTTCATTTTAAGTGTTATTCTTTTCCTGCCAAATGCCCCAAATGTGCAAAGTAACCAATATAGAAACCTTAGGCACAATCTGAGGTAGGGTAAAGTATTTGCTCTTATTTTAATTCTAACATGTCTGTTTAAAAGTATATTTCAAAATTACTAGGTTAAATCAAAAATTGCATTTAAATACTTGTAGCAGTTTAAACTGTTTTATTTTAAAAGAAAAACCTATTGACATCTCTTTTCAAAAACTCCATAATAACACATACAACATATGTCAAAAACATTTCATGTAATCATTAAATATAACACAAATAGCTTTTTATTTCACCGTGAACACTCAGCCAACACGTACAGCCAACAATTATAGAAGAAGCAGGAATTTATGTAACTTTGTCAGGAAAAATCACACACACAAAGAGGGGTTACTGAATGATCGACTTATCATGTATGAATATAAACAAACCACATGCAATGGAATGTGGGTTATCAAGGTCTTTCAAACAACTACACATGCCATAGTATTTGTCAAGTGTCAGTGCACTCAACAAAAGAGCCAAATTTAGGTTTCCTTTGAATGTTTAGAAAGGTTAATTGTTTTGCTGGAGATAAAGATATTATGTACTTAACCGTATATATCAATTTATCAAAAAACTGTGGCAGATTCTACGCTCAGTCCTGCACTCTGTTCCTGAGAAGGTACTCCCCTCTCACGCCTCTCAGATATGCCTTGCCAATCGTTTTGTCACTTTTTTCTCAGATAAAATCAGAAAAATCAGGGACTCCTTTACTAACACTGACTCCTTCACTCTTCCTGCTCCTTCAGATGTACCCAAATTTGACCTTTTTAAAGCAGTTTCTGAGGATGAAGTACGGAAAGTAATTACCAAGTCACCTACCAAATCTTGCCTCCTCGATCCATGGCCTACTTTCCTAGTTAAAGAATGTTTGGATATTCTCCTCCCCTCAGTTACTAAACTTGTCAACTGTTCTCTAACTGAAGGTGCTGTCCCGGGTGGTTTAAAAAAGGCTATTGTCTCTCCTCTGATTAAAAAGTCTTCACTACCACCGGATGAATTAAAAAACTACCGACCTGTCTCTGGCTTGAGTTTCATCTCCAAACTTGTTGAGCGTGTAGTTGCTTCGCAGTTAAATGACCATGTTGCCTGTAACGGACTTGAAAATGTCAGTCAATCAGCCTATAAGCAAGGTCACTCGACCGAAACTGCACTACTGTCTATTAAAAATGAAGTCCACCTTGCTCTTGCTAGAGGTGAAGCTACTGCTGTTGTTCTCTTGGACCAATCAGCAGCATTTGACACCATTGATCATGGTACGCTTATTGAGTGTTTGAGTTCCTGGTTTGGTGTTGGAGGTGTGGTTCTGAACTGGTTCAAGTCGTACCTCTGTGACCGCTATCAGTGCATCAAGATTGGTTCTGTTTTATCCGATGCTAAAAGGCTATTGTACGGTGTGCCCCAGGGCTCTGTCCTGGGGCCGATCTTGTTCTCATTATACACTACCCCCCTCAGTAAAGTTATTCAAAATCATCCTGGCATATGTTTCCACTTTTATGCAGACGACACACAGTTATATGTTCATCTCACATATAACCATGCCACTCAGGCCTTTGATAGACTGAAAAACTGCTTGGATGATGTCAGAAAGTGGCTTTCTGCAAATAAGCTTAAACTAAATCCAGACAAGACAGAATTTATTCTGTTTGGCTCAAGAAATGTCCGCACAAAACTCAGGAAATTTTTCCCAGTTAATATACTTGGCAACCTCCTTTCACCTGTTGATGCAATTAAGAACTTAGGTGTCTGGTTTGACTCTGATTTTTCCTTCTCTTGCCATGTCAGGAATACCTGTAAGGCTAGTTTTGTTCATATCAGGGATTTAAAGCGACTCAGAGGATATCTTACACGTGAAGCTGCTCTTTTAGCTGCAAATGCCTTGGTGGGAAGTCGTCTTGACTACTGCAATTCCTTGTTCAGAGGTCTCTCTGCTCTAGACATTCGGAGGCTCCAATGTGTTCAGAACAGTCTTGCAAGAATTGTGGCTAATACCACCAAATACTCACATATCACTCCTGTAAGAAAGAGTCTTCATTGGCTGCCTGTCTTGCATCGCTCTGTCTTCAAGACAGCCCTGTTGGTGTACAAGTTTCTACATAGTGGCCATCCAAAATACTTTGAACCTTTCCTTAAACCCAGGCATAGTGTGTATAGAACACGCAGAAGTCAATCTGATGGTGTGCTGCTTGAGGTCCCACATTGTGCTTCAATATATAAGTCTAAAAAGCATTTTGGCCTTAGCTTTGCATACGATGCCCCAAGAATTTGGAATGATCTTCCTGATGATGTACGCTCAGCTAAATCTCTCTCCTCATTCAGAAAAAAGTTGAAAACTTACCTCTTTGAAAAAGCTTACCCACCCTAGATCACCCCTAGTTTTTCATTTTGTCTCTCCGTGGTGTCGACCCCTGCAATGTCCCTGATTTAACGATTACGATCTCTGATTTTGGCTTTCTGCGTCTTAGAGTCTATCATTAGATAGAGATTAAGCGCTATAAAAGTACTATTAGAACTAGATTGGGCCAACTCGGCGCCAACATATCCCCAGACAGGTCATCACTCACGCCACAGGTTTTGATCGGGAATTTTTTAAAACATAATTACCCATTATTATATGAACTTCAGCACATCAATCTACTCTGTTTATATCTTCCAAGGAAGATGGTGTATCCCCAGACGCCGAATACATAACTCAAATTATATTTTCAATCTTCCTGCAATGATAACTCTAAACCTATTTTCAAAGTATTTAAATGATTGATGATTGAATGTCCATTCTAAAATAATAATCCCAAAAGAGCATATCTGTTTCTATATTTGTTGACAAATAAAATATTATTTTTAACTCAACTCATCATACTTTTCAATCTTCCTTCAAAGTATTTAAATGATTGATGATTCAATGTCCATTCTAAAATTCATAATCCCAAAAGCGCATATCTGTTTCTATATTTGTTCACAAATAAAATATTATTTAAAAAAAAATTATTTATATTATTATTTTATTATATTATTTTTAGAATTTGCAAATTGTTTTCAGTTATTCATTTCCTCTATACCTATATATGTGGTCCATATATATGCAACCTAAATATGTGACACAATCTCAGTTCTGACTCCCCTTTGTGTTATATGTAATGAAGCCCACCACCTCCCACCGCCACCCCTCTCCCCTTCTCCACACCTCTCTCACTATTACACAAGATCTGCAACCCCATTGAGTTCTTTGTTTCTCATCTGATATCATTAAATACCTTTGTTTATTTAGTGTCACTCAATATAGCTGGAGGTCCCAGAGGTGGGTGGGGGGAATCCGGGTGGGGGGATGTGGGTTGAGCATAAATGGTAAACAAACAATCTATATAAAAGGGGTACTCAAATACAAAAAGAATTGAGAATTTTAAGTATGTGATTATCAACTGAAATGAGTTCATAACTGTAGGAGCTGTGCCAAAATTAACTGAGGCAAGTTGAATAAAACTGGGCTAGTTGAGGGTTAAAAATCCCCTAGTTTTACTACATAAGGATATAATTTCATTAATATTGGGACTTAAAGCTCACTTAAAGTGTCCATTTTGTCTACTTCAATATGTTTCACCAGTTTCATTTTAAAAAGTGAAAAACTCAGCAAGCAGAGGTATAACACACAAAAATAAGTTCTTAAAAGACTAAGATAGCCATAACATTATTAATATTCAAAATTTAAATAGACAGGCATTTCCTTTTGAAAATTCAAAGATTTCAGCTCTATAACCCACATAGTTTGACAGTTACTGGGCTTTAAAGTGGCATAATATCCATAAATTGGGTTTCTGTGAGCATTTTACAATTGTTAAAGAGACCTTAGCAATTAAACTACAGATCTGAAACTTTTTGGGGGGACATACATAACAAACAAAAAATCATATATAATACAGTTTAAGACTTGTCACACTAAGCATTTCCAAATAACAGGGCAAAATACGGAAAAAATGTAAAAAAAGGCACTTGGGCGAGTGTCTATGGCCCTCATACACAGGTTAAATGTCTACTAAAAACCTTGATTTTCGGCATATGTAAAAAGGACATAATAATGCATTCCCAGATGGGATTTCAGCTCCATCAATCACATAGTTTAACAGTTACAGGGCTTAAAGGTGGTAAAAAGTCCAAATATTGGGTCATTGTGGGCCTTTTAGAGATCTCGATGTGGCCTTCAAATTAAAGCTTCAGACTTAAAATTTGTTACATACTAAGATTACACATAGAATATGTATCTAATAAAGTTTGAAATTTCTCAGACTTACCATTTCCAAGTTACAGAGCAAAATATGTGAAAAATGTCTTAAAAGGGTCACTCAGGTGGGTGTTAAAGGTCTTCATACACAGGTTAAATGTCTACTTGAAGCCTTGATTTTTGGCACATGTAAAAAGAACATAATAATGTATTCCCAGATGAGATTTCAGCTCTATCAGTCACATAGTTTAACAGTCACAGGCCTTAAAATTGGCAAAAAGTCCAAATACTGGGTCTTTATGGGGCCTTCTAGAGACCTAAATGTGGCCTTCAAATTAAAGCTTCAGACTTAAAATTTGTCACATACTAAGATTACACATAGAATATGCATCTAATACAGTTTGAAACTTCTTAGACTTACCATTTCCAAGTTACAGGGAAAAATATGTGAAAAATGTCTAAAAATGGTCACTCGGGTGGGGATTTATGGTCCTCATACACAGGTTAAATGTCTTCTTAAAGCCTTAATTTTTGGCACATATAAAAATAACATACTAATATCTTCTCAGATAGGATTTGAGCTCTATCAGTCACATAGTTTGACAGTCACAGGGCTTAAAAGTAGCAAAAAGTCCAAATATTGGGTCTTTGGGAGCCTTTTAGAGACCTCAATTTGACCTTCAAAATTAAAGCTTCAGACTTAAAATCTGTTACATACTAAGATTACACACAGAATATATATCTAATACAGTTTGAAACTTCTCAGACTTACCATTTCCAAGTTACAGGGAAAAAGATGTGAAAAATGTCTTATAAGGGTCACTCGGGTGGGTGTTTATGGTCCTGATACACAGGTTAACTGTCTATTAAAGGCCTAAATGTTGGGGCACATATAAGAAAACACATAGATATATTCCCAGATGATATTTAACTTAGATGAGAGACATAGTTTGAAAGCTACAGTGCTTGAAAGTGGCAAAAAGTGCATAAATTGGGTCTCTGTGGGCACTTTTGAGACCTTAAGTCGACCCCTTTGGGTAAACCTACAGCCCTAAAATTTTCTACAGACAAGGATTACATATCAAAGTTATACCTAGCGCAGTTTGAGACTCATCAGAATTATCACTTCCAAATTATAGGGCAAAATATGTGTAAAGTATAGCAAAAAATCCCTAAGTGGGGGTATTTATGGGCCTCAAACACAATTTTCTCCTCAACTTAAAGTCCTGATTTTCGGCACATGTACTAAGAACATATTAATGTGTTGTCAGGTAAAATTTCAGCCAGCTGAGCATCATAGTTTGTGACCTACAGGGCTCTAAGTGGCCAAAAGTGCAATTTCTGACCTTAAGGTGGCCATAAGTTCTTTTTTACTGGGAGTTTAAGGTCACCTTAAAATAGGGATCTTCCTTTGGGCACCCTTAACATGTGTACCAAGTTTGAAAAAAAAATATTAATTTGTTTTTGAGTTATCGCGTCCACAAGGAAATTTCTACGGCGGCGGCGGCGGCGGCGGCGCGACGGACCTGAATCCAATATATCCCCGACTTTCGTCTGGGGATATAATTAGAATTAGAATCAAAGCTGCTTGTTGTATAAGTTATTTTTGTACAACACACAGACACTTTTAAGTAATATCAGACATATTCTAAATTACTGATTGACAGCAAATTAAGTGCTTAAACATTTTTCTACTTTTACAGTAGAAACTCTATATTATATGACCTTCTTTTATCTGAATAATCACTTTTATGAACTGATTATTACTGTCCAAATTTATAGGTCCCAACTGTTTTATACAAAAAATTTTTTTCATGAACTTTTGATTGCCTGAAAAAAAATCTTGTATTACCAGAGTGGTCAGATAATAGAGGCTCCACAGTTTTTATTCATTTTATCTTTTCTTCAAATGTATCTCGTACAAAACTAACAAACTGCAGTTTGGTTGTAATACAGCAGGTACACTGTCAAACCGGGCCTATATAAAAATTGATTTTCTTGTTATTTTCAGAAAACATTGGGTTCCATAAATTAAAGACAAACACCAACCGCCCAAAAATCATCAGAATAATGCTATCATGTTTTGAACAACCCTTCAAGATTGAAATGTTGAGGGTTCAAACATCACATGACGTTAAAGATCACAAGTTGATTCAGGGATGAACATAAATCACTTCAAACATCTGATGAACTGTAACAATCCAATCAATACAACTCAACAAGGCTAGTTCTCTCACCTGAGGAAAGTGACTCATTTCTGTTCCCTGTAGAAGACTTACTCACATTATTTATATAATAGCCTTATCAGTGACTCATCCATGTTTGTTACATATTGATTTACATAGCAGTTCAAATTTTCATATATCATAATGTAAACATACATGTCTATGAGGAAAGTTACATACAGTTTCATAGCAGAATTTGACTGAAATTTTTCAATTATTAAAACTAACATCTTCTCAAGAGGGGAGGGGAGCAGTTAACTGGTTATCAAGAAAGTTTGGTATTCACTGGCCTCTTTGGTTGATGGGATAAATCAAAAGCAGTCACACTTGGTTTATTATGTCTCTTTTAAATGGGAAAGTCTTCATTTTCAGAAGAAAAAAAATTCAAATTATATTTCACGTTTGGCACATTTAGAGTTGGTATCTAGATAGATAATAACAACTAGCTGCTAAGGTACCTTATAAGATTTACTTAAAATGAAATCTTCCATAAACCCCTGCAATCAAGTATCAATGGTTTCATACACATGTACATTACTATCCTGGCCTTCCAGGCTGTCTCAACCATAATGCAAACATGAAATATTTTTTGCCATAATGCACACTGTATCAGCAAGCTAGGCTAAGTAAATGTATGAGAGCATTATGAAAAATACTTATAATGCAATCAAACAGATGTGTCTATATTATACATATAAACGCCTGTGGCAAGGCTAGTACATTACTTATGTGGCACTTGCTGTATGTGTCTAAAAAGGCTGACTCTAGCACTTCACTGAACAAAGGAATAAATAACTTGAAATGCTGACCTTTATGAACTTTAACTCTGGGGTTCAACAGCTAAGGTCTTACCAGGCTAACTGGAATTCTGCGGTCACAAAAGTGTATTATTGAATGCCAAACTTATTAACCACCAGGCCAATGAAGGCTCTGGGTTTGAATCCAGCTAGCGATATTTAAATTAACATAACAATGGTTTATTCCAATGTGAGCCTAATTGTTAAACAAGAGAAAAAAATATTATGTTTAACCTTTTGAAAAAATGGCAACAGGGATTAATCAAACCTATTTGTATATGTCTATGCAGTGCAATTTATGGCCCGATTGATAAATGTTACTGGAGAGGATTACTTATGCAAATTACTGAAACATTAAAGAAATACTGTCTTCTGAATGCACAAGAATGGTAACAGCTGCTTCAGTTGCTTTATACAATAGTTTAATTCAGAGACAGAAAAAAAGCTATACCAATATGTTTGTGAAGTGTTTTTAAATTTTTCTGAATCAAGTTTTAAGTTTGAAAGATACCAACATTTTCTCCAAGAAATCCTAAGGGGCCAGTTACACTTTCACAGATCCCCCACAGATATAGGCCAAGGTTCCATATATGGAAACTGACACGGATGAGGGTGGATCATGTAAAAGATTTACGGATCTGCCATGGATCTGCTACAGATCTCCTACAGAGTGCTACGGTGACCCAAGGACAGGTTTGCGGATGTCTTTATGACTGTTTTTTTAATCCGCAATCCCTTTCCGTGTCAATCTGTAGCAGATCCGGTTAGATCCGGCTATGTTTTGGGCGATATTTGTTGGCACAGAAGCGTCACGGATGAAAGGGGTGCCACAAGGACATCCAGGATGGGTATACGGACAATAAGGACACTTGCGGATGACATACAGAAGATCTACAGATACCGCATCCGTACGGACTTCCCGGAAAAATCAAGCATGTTTGATTTTTTCGTAATGGTCTAGGGATCTTATATGATCTTAAGCATGCCGCTACGGATCGTAACATGCCGTTACAGGTCTCACAAGGACATTACGGATGTCAGGATGCCCCTGTGGATGGAAAATATGATCCACAAATCACTCAACATTTTTCAACATTTTTCAAATTAGATAACTTGCCGCAATCCAGCAGTACATCTGGCCATGTGTAACTGGGGTCTTAAGGTTTGCTGAATAGTGATAGGAAAGGAAATTCAATCCATACAGGCATGATATAGTCATTAATCTCAGTACTGTGGTGTTTTAGGGATATTATGTTGTCTGTTATTAAAGAAGTGTAAGTAACAAATAGTAAATATCTTATTTAAGATATTTAAATATACTAAAATAACGCTTTCATTTTTCAACTTATTTTAATGAAACCGACTGCAGTCTTTTTAAGATATGTGTTATATTAGCAAACTTTTTTTATGAATTGTGACTGTAAGTGCAAGTGTTCTGTCTGTACTTAGTCTAAGCCAGGGGCCGTATTCTTCAACAATACTTAGCTAAGGTCACCTTAGATCCAAGTTAGGAATGGTTTTGTACTTACCTAAGTATTACTTGGATTTCGTATTCATGAACCTCTACTTTGTTAAGTTTTACTTAGATTCTAAGTTAGGAAAACTCCCTTTACTTTGTACTGTAACTGTTAACATGGGAACCAGTATATCTAAGTTAGGAAGAATCTTATTCCACAATATTTCTTACATAAGGTCTACTTTGTTTTTTACTAAATCATCTGCTTTGTTAAAAATGGTGAAAAAGCTCATTTTCTTGAAGGAAAATGCTGTTTTTAATATTGTGTCACAGTTTAATATCAATAAAACACAAGAATCTCTGCAATAACTGCATATTTTAAAAACATTCCATCATCTAAGGTACCTTTGCAGATAACTTGAAATCTAAGTAGGGGTCTAAGGTGACCTTACAGTTAGGAACGTTGATGAATACCATTTTATTCTAAGTTAGTAAAAGCTTAAGAAAAACTTAAAATCTAAGTTAGGAACAGTCTAAGTATTGTTGAAGAATACGGCCCCAGGTCCTCTGTGTTCCCAGGTAAGTTTATTATCCACCAGACAACAATGGAAGATGTGCTGATAATCAAAGTCATACCTATATCAGTTTCACAGTTTTGTCCTCTGAAGGTGGCCACACAGGTACAAGTGTAGTTTGTACGGTCCGGTGTACTTTCACATGTTCCACCATTTTTACATGGGATTTCCCAGCAAGGATCTGGCAACTCTTCCTCTGTAAAAAGAAAACCTTGCTCACATCAAACAACACAATCAAACACTTGGCCACTTCTGAAATTTTTTACTTGCTTCTTATTCAACTTTCAATCTGCATTGATGAAACAACACTGGACATGACATTATTCCAAAATAATCACTTACAATTATTACACCTCTGATTCTGCATACATAATTATTATGAATCTGATTCTATGTAAGAAATTAATACAATCTGATAAAGGCTTTAGGTGAGGATTAGTTCATTGTTTACTTGTCACTTTCATTGAATAGCACTTTTGGGTGATAACATTGTATTCAAAAGAAAAACACCTATTTCTTAAAGGAGAATGTAATACACAGCAAGCTTTCTACTTTCTCTCTAATACCTCAATTTACAAAGACTAGTTAACATGAAACTTATTATGCATAGTATTATTGTATTAGATTAACTAATTTTCCATCATCACAACACTTAATTGATTTCTAACTTAAAGTGACTTATAAGCCCAATAGCAGGCTGGGTATTTTTTTATATGTTGTATCTGTTGTTTTGTGAAATATTGGTAGTCACTAAAATAGAATAAACAATAATAACGGTGGGCCTTTTAATGTTATAAAGATAGTAATAAGTGGATAACAACCAATTAGTGTACAATTGTAAATCTTTGTATATATGTTTGAATAAACCTGGTCGTGTGTTTTTTTAAATTTGTCATTCATGGGTGATAAGTACTTGTACTTAAGTACTTTGAAAAGTACTTGTACTTAAGTACTTTGAGGAAAAAAGGACTAGTATTTGTACTTGTACTTGAAAATTAACAAAGTACTTGTATTTGTACTTAAGTACATTTCAATGTACTTGACCCCAACCCTGGATAAAGCATAAGTAATAATTTAATATTATAAATCTGATTCTAGAGGAGAAACTTTTTAAAATCTGATTCAATGTAAGTACCTGTGTTACAAATAGAACAGTTAGGAATCTGTGGACTCATTTGTTTTTTATCTCCTGGTCAATATTAGTTATTACTTGCCTATAGTTTGCTGAGGATGATTTTTCAAAACCAGGAGTCTGTTAACAGTATTGTGTACATTAATAACCAATGAAAAATCACAGACAAAATGTTTATAACTGTGAAAATAGTTAGGTGTAAGATAATAATTTTGAAGACAATATGTTAAGAAAATGCCTGAACAAAGGGATACAGGCCCTTGAAGAATATGTATTTAGACAAGTAATTCATGACAACTGCCACAGAGGTATTTCATTCAGTGAGAGAAATGCTCAATACTAATCAATTTTCAAAATTCTTTTACACCTCAAATTGATTACTTTCTTGTGTTGTTCAATTAAATTGCTGCTAAACCTTGCTGCGAACAGTAATTTGATATGAATTCAAATGCCTTATCATACAATACTGTAAGGAAGTGCACAAAAAAGTAACATTAGACATAGGCTTGTTGGTTAAAACCTCATTCTAAAGCATATAAACAAAAACATGTACAGGTGGATGCTGAAAACCACTGAAATAAAATTCAGTCTTTTTCCTACTTGTAGAAAATGTTTTTTTTTATTTCTAAAGAGAAAATAAATATCTATCCTCATGCAGCAGAAAAACACAAATGATACTTTCACAAATCTCTATCTCAACTGTAAGAATGATTACAGTTAGCCTTTCTGGGGACCTTTTACTAAAAGATTTGATTTTGATAAATTTCCTATGTATTAGTAGTTAATATTTATCCCTGGAGCAGAGAACTCCTCAATTACATCCGTTTGTCTGTCTGTTTGTTTGCACAATAACTTGTAAAGTGATGGATAATTTTCAGGAAATGTCAACAATTACACAAGGAAGGGAGAATTCCATTTTGGTGGTAGAGTAAGAAATCTAAAATTCGCCAGGAATGTAAAATTCGCCACCTCTAAAACCTTAGTTAATTTTATGAAGAAAATTATGTTTTTGTCCAAAAATTAGTATTTTTCAGTTCAAAAAGCCTTAATTTACTATACAGTCAACAAATCTCACCACAATTCATTTATTTTATTAGTATTTTCACATGTGGCGAATTTCAGATATGTGGCGAATTTTAGATTTCTTACTCTAATCCACATCACCATCTGGATCCAGGAACTCTTTAAAGGAATGTTTTTATCATGGCACTCGTAAGCAATATTGGAGCCATTTGGAAGCGTTGGACCTTGGCAGAGGAATGCGCTCTCAGAGTGATATTGTTACATATAATCATTGTTTTTCAGTTAAGATATGCCTGCATCAAATTTGCACATGGTCTTTAGACGTTTAGAAAAATATGATTGATAACCCAAAATCACAAGGCATTTCAAACTTACTTTTTGCATTTTTATGAATGTTAAAATTAACGCAAACTTTGATGAGCTACCTATTACTGTGTAAAACAATGTCTTTCTTGATTGCTGACCATAACTTCCATACATAACAAGTGATGTTATGCACTCTGACTACCCTTCACTGGACTAAATCTGTCTGTTACCTCTATCAAGGAGGCTATGTTTGTGGGTGTGTTTGTTTGGGTTAATGTTCTTCACACATATATATGTTGTAACAGAACGTATATTTTCTGTCAAATTTTAAGTTCTGTCATGACATATATATGCAATTGCAACCAACACAATGTGTTGAGAACTAAGAACAATTATATTAAAAATGTATGCTACTATTACTCCAAAGGTAACTAGAGGATCGCTCGCAAAAAAAAAAGATAATGTTTTTGCATAGCAAAAACAAAGCGTCCCGAAAAGGATATAAAGGTGAGTGCTAAAGTATTAAGAAAATGCTTCATTTCTAGACTTATACTGTTGTGGCAACCAAAGTCAGCGCAGTCTGCTCTTCCTAGCACGGTTTTCAAGATATAAGCATTTTTGTGTTTTGCAAAAAATTAAAAAATTCCAAATCTGCGCTATATTTGGCGAGACAAAAATATTTTGAAAATTGGCATTGCTACTCTGCAGAGATACCCAGCAGGTCAAACATTTTGTTGAGTTCGCTCCATATAGCACGGTTTTCGAGATATAAGCATTTTTGTGTTTTGCAAAAACTTTGAAAATTCAAAATGGCCACCATTTTTGGGGAGACAAAAATTTTTGTCAAGACCACTGCCGCGGTGTGTATCTCCCGCCGAGCATTAAAGCAGAAGAAATAGCTTTTCCGAGATATTCACAATTTTTCATTTTCGTGTGTGAAAGCTCTTCCAAAAGTAGGTGAATGAGTTATTTGAGAAAAATTGGCTATCTGCAATACTATTAAGAGATCATTCACATTTACTCATTTGAGTAGGTGAATAATTATCTATGGGTCTGAAACTTCACCAAGTGAAAGCTCTCCCAAAAGTAGGTGAATGAGTTATTTGAGAAAAATTGGCTATCTACAATACTTTTAGAGATAATTCGCATTTACTCATTTTGAGTAGGTGAGTAATTAGCTATGGGTCTGAAACTTCACCATGTGAAAGCTCTCCCACAAGTAGATGAATGAGTATTTGATAAAAATTGGGTATCCGCAATACTTTTACAGATAATTAGCATTTACTCATTTTGAGTAGGTGAATAAATAGCTATGGGTCTGAAACTTCACAGAGTGAAAGCTCTCCCAAAAGTAGGTGAATGAGTTATTTGAGAAAAATTGGCTGTCTGCAATACTTTTAGAGATAATTCACATTTACTCATTTTGAGTAGGTGAATAATTAGCCATGGGTCTGAAACTTCACCAAGTGAAAGCTCTGCCAAAAGTAGGTGAATGAGTTATTTGAGAAAAATTGGCTATCTCCAATACTTTTAGAGATAATTCGCATTTACTCATTTTGAGTAGGTGAGTAATTAGCTATGGGTCTGAAACTTCACCATGTGAAAGCTCTCCCAAAAGTAGGTGAATGATTTATTTGAGAAAAATTGGCTATCTGCAATACTTTTAGAGATAATTCGCATTTACTCATTTTGAGTAGGTGAGTAATTAGCTATGGGTCTGAAACTTCACCATGTGAAAGCTCTCCCACAAGTAGATGAATGAGTTATTTGATAAAAATTGGGTATCCGCAATATTTTACAGATAATTAGCATTTACTCATTTTGAGTAGGTAAATAATTAGCTACGAGTCTGAAACTTCACCAAGTGAAAGCTCTTCCAAAAGTAGGTGAATGAGCTATTTGAGAAAAATTGGCTATCTGCAATACTTTTAGGGGTAATTCGCATTTACTCAATTTGAGTAAGTGAGCAATTAGCTATGGGTCTGAAACTTGACCAAGTGAAAGCTCTTTGGGATAGCTGCTCTGCAGAGATACCCTGAAGATAAAAAATTTCGTCGAAATCGCTCTATGTAGCACGGTTTTCGAAATATTAGCATTTTTGTGTTTTGCAATTTTTGCGCAAAAATTCGAAAATTCAAAATGGCCGCCATTTTTGGCGAGACAAAATTTTTTTGAAAATTGGCATGGCTACTCTGTGGATCAAAAATGTCATCGAAATCGCTCTATCTAGCACGGTTTTCGAGATATAAGCATTTTTGTGTTTTGCAATTTTTGCGAAAATTCAAAATGGCCGCCATTTTTGGCGAGATAACAATTTTTTGAAAATTGGGAAAACTACTCCGCAGAGATATCCTGCGGATCAAAAATTTTGTCGAAATTGCTCTATCTAGCACGGTTTTTGGGATATAAGCATTTTTGTGTTTTCCTTATTTGGAAAATTCGTAATGATTAATTAATCATTAATTACTCGGCCATTTCTTGACCAATCAATACCAAAATCTAATGAGTTCCAGATTTTAATAGAATGAATGTATTTGCCAAGTTTCAGGTGAATTGAGAAAATTCCTTTCAAGTTATCATCTGGACAAGCTTCCCCATCGAAAAAAGACATTTTTGGTCATGTGACCTCTCTGATTGGTTGAAATGTAACTGCAGCATATTCAAAAACATTTCCCAGGGCTACTGCCTAAACCTGCCAAATTTGAAAAGAATCCGCCTAACGGTTACAGAGTTATAAGGAAAACAAAATGCGGAGCCGGCGGAGCCTGAAGGTCTCCCATACACAAACAAGCGTCCCTTGCGGGACGCTTAATGAATTAATGAATGTATATTTATGAAATTACTCACAAGGATAGGGCCAGGGCAAAGGAAGAAGTGGCTACATTTTGGGAAGATCTGGTGCAATGGTAAATCCCCCCCCCCCCCCCCCCCCCTTAAGGACATTAATCTTCAACTGATAAATTTGTGTTTTATTAGTTTTTCGAGTATCTAAAACTATATAGGCTGCAGTTTGTCATTTCATATTTTACTATCTTTTTATATTTATGATAATAATACCTCTCATTTTGGTTGATCCATTAGTTTCACTTGTTGTATAAATTCTTTAAATGAAACAAAATCATGAAACTCATTATGCAGACCTGTACTTTACCATTATATGTTTTCATTCCATAAATAATATCTTCCATTTTGGTGGATCCATTAGTTTCACTTGTTGTATAACTTCTTTGAATAAAACAAAATCATGAAACTCGTTATGCAGAACTATACTTGATCATTGCCTAAAAAGGGTGAAATATGTCCATTTCCAACAACTGAGTGTAAAGTAACCACTCTTGAAGAAAGGACATTTTTCATTGAAATAGACTGTTTATGTGGGCAGCCAAACAACAGATCATGAAAAACTGCAAAAAATATTTAAACAAGAGGAGAGTGCCCGTGAACGGGCACTGTGTCAGCTGACTGAATGTTTTTGATTTGTGATGGTGATAATGAGAGGAAAGCATAATTATCAGGGAAAGGGCTGTACAGAAATACAGTAAATGGTAACTGAACAGCATGTTCGAAAGATATTCCGAAGCTGACAGAAGAAAACGACAAAAAAGTTGTGCCCTGCAAATGGTATTATGAAATAAAGTAACAAGGTAATTGTTTAAGGGTAAAAAGTAGGTTAAAATATTTAAAGAAATACTATAAATGCAATATCCTCGTTCCACCATGAAGAAGGGGTCCAAAGGTCAAATCTGACCATACCAAAAGATTCCCAGCCAAAGAATTTAGGATGGTTTACCATCCCAAACCTCTCGGACCAATAATAAGTGAGTTATAGGCACTTTTTAAGTTTGGCTATCCTTGTTTGACCTTAAAGGAGGGGGTCCAAGGTCAAATCCGACCACACAAAAAAATTCCCAGCCCATGATTTCCTGTAGCTTGTTTACCATCCCAAACTTGTAGGACCAATAATAAGCGAGTTCTAAGCAATTGTAAGTTTGGCTATCCTCAACTGCCCTTGAAGGAGGGGTCCCAGGTCAAATCTGACCACACCAAAAGATTCCCAGCCCATGATTTCCTATATGTTGGTTTACCATCCCAAACCTCCAAGACCAATAATACGCGAGTTATAAGCACTTTAAGTTTGGCTATCTTCGTTTGACCTTAAAGGAGGGGGTCCAAGGTCAAATCCGACCACACAAAAAAATTCCCAGCCCATGATTTCCTGTAGCTTGTTTACCATCCCAAACTTGTAGGACCAATAATAAGCGAGTTCTAAGCAATTGTAAGTTTGGCTATCCTCAACTGCCCTTGAAGGAGGGGTCCCAGGTCAAATCCGACCACACCAAAAGATTCCCAGCCCATGATTTTCTATAGGTTGGTTTTCCATTCGAAACCTCTAGGACCAATAATAAATGAGTTATAAGCACTTTTAAGTTTGGCTATCCTCATTTGACCTTGAAGGAGGGGTCCAAGGTGAAATCCGACCACACCAAAAAATTCCCAGCTCATGATTTTCTATAGGTTGGTTTTCATTCCAACCTCTGGGACCAATAATAAGCGAGTTATAAGCACTTTTATGTTTGGCTATCCTCATTTGACCTTGAAGGAGGGTTCCAAGGTCAAATCGGACCATATTAACAGATTGCCAGCCCATGATTTCCTACAGGTTGGATACAATGATTTACTCAACAGTGAGAACCTGAAAGAAGCTATTGCTCAGCTATCCCATGACATAGAGGTCTGCAATTTCACTATGTTATAGCTGACCAAAACGTCTCTGAATAACATATTTAACAAAATACTCTAAATGTAATAATTTTCAAGTTACAACTGATTTACTCAAGAGTGAGAACATCAAAGTAACTATTACTCAGCTATGCAATGAGCTACATGTCTGAATTTTTGCTCTGTTATAGCTGACCTAAAAGTAGCTGAACAACATATTTAAGCAAAATACTGTAAATGCAATAGTTTTCAAGTTACAACTGATTTACTCAATAGTGAGAACCAGAAAATAGCTATTGCTCCGCTATGCCATGAGCTATAGGTCTGTAATTTCACTATGTTATAGCTAACCCAAAAGTAGGTGAACAATATATTTTAACAAAATACTCCAAATGCAATATTTTTCAAGTTATAGCTGATTTACTCAACAGTCAGTGCCTGAGAATAGCTATTGCTCAGTTGTGCCATGAGCTACAGGTCTGTAATTTCACTATGTTATAGCTGACCCAAAAGTAGCTGAATAACATATTTGCACAAATTTCTGTAAAGGCAATAGTTTTCCAATTACAACTGATTTACTCAACAGTGAGAACTTCAAAGTAGCTATTACTCAGCTATGCAATGAGCCACAGGTCTGGAACTTCACTATGTTATAGCTGACCCCAAAATAGGTGAATAACATATTGCAACAAAATACTCTAAATGCAATAGTTTTCAAGTTATAAGTGATTTACTCAACAGTGATAACCTAAAAGTAGCTATTACTCAGCTATGCCATGAGCTACAGGTCTGAAATTTTACTATGTTATAGCTGACCCAAAAGTAGCTAAATAACATATTTATACTAAATTCTCTAAATGCAATAGTTTTCAAATTACAAGTGATTTACTCAACAGTGAGAACTTCAAAGTAGCTATTACTCAGCTATGCAATGAGTCACGGGTCTGGAACTTCACTATGTTATAGCTGACCCCAAAATAGGTGAATAACATATTGAAACAAAATACTCTAAATGCAATAATTTCCAAGTTATAAGCGATTTACTCAACAGTGATAACATAAAAGTAGCTATTACTCACCTATGCCATGAGCTACAGGTCTGAAATTTTACTATGTTATAGCTGACCCAAAAGTAGGTGAACAACATATTTAAGCAAAATACTGTAAATGCAATAGTTTTCAAGTTACAACTGATTTACTCAATAGTGATGACCTAAAAGTAGCTATTACTCAGCTATGCCATGAGCTACAGGTCTGAAATTTTACTATGTTATAGCTGACCCAAAAGTAGCTGAATAACATATTTATACGAAATTCTCTAAATGCAATAGTTTTCCAATTACAACTGATTTACTCAATAGTGAGAACTTCAAAGTAGCTATTACTCAGCTATGCAATGAGCCACAGATCTGAAACTTCACTATGTTATAGCTGATCCCAAAATAGGTGAATAACATATTGAAACAAAATACTCTAAATGCAATAGTTTCCAAGTTATAAGCGATTTACTCAACAGTGATAACCTAAAAGTAGCTATTACTCAGCTATGCCATGAGCTACAGGTCTGAAATTTTACTATGTTATAGCTGACCCAAAAGTAGGTGAACAACATATTTAAGCAAAATACTGTAAATGCAATAGTTTTCAAGTTACAACTGATTTACTCAATAGTGATGACCTAAAAGTAGCTATTACTCAGCTATGCCATGAGCTACAGGTCTGAAATTTTACTATGTTATAGCTGACCCAAAAGTAGGTGAACAACATATTTAAGCAAAATACTGTAAATGCAATAGTTTTCAAGTTACAACCGATTTACTCAATAGTGATGACCTAAAAGTACCTATTACTCAGCTATGCCATGAGCTACAGGTCTGAAATTTTACTATGTTATAGTTGACCCAAAAGTAGCTGAATAACATATTTATACTAAATTCTCTAAATGCAATAGTTTTCCAATTACAACTGATTTACTCAATAGTGAGAACCTCAAAGTAGTTATTACTCAGCTATGCAATGAGCTACAGGTCTGAAATTTCACTATGTTATAGCTGACCCAAAAGTAGGTGAACAACATATTAAAGCAAAATACTGTAAATGCAATAGTTTTCAAGTTACAACTGATTTACTCAATAGTGATGACCTAAAAGTAGCTATTACTCAGCTATGCCATGAGCTACAGGTCTGAAATTTTACTATGTTATAGCTGACCCAAAAGTAGGTGAACAACATATTTAAGCAAAATACTGTAAATGCAATAGTTTTCAAGTTACAACTGATTTACTCAATAGTGATGACCTAAAAGTAGCTATTACTCAGCTATGCCATGAGCTACAGGTCTGAAATTTTACTATGTTATAGCTGACCCAAAAGTAGCTGAATAACATATTTATACGAAATTCTCTAAATGCAATAGTTTTCCAATTACAACTGATTTACTCAATAGTGAGAACTTCAAAGTAGCTATTACTCAGCTATGCAATGAGCCACATATCTGAAACTTCACTATGTTATAGCTGATCCCAAAATAGGTGAATAACATATTGAAACAAAATACTGTAAATGCAATAGTTTCCAAGTTATAAGCGATTTACTCAACAGTGATAACCTAAAAGTAGCTATTACTCAGCTATGCCATGAGCTACAGGTCTGAAATTTTACTATGTTATAGCTGACCCAAAAGTAGCTGAATAACATATTTATACGAAATTCTCTAAATGCAATAGTTTTGAAGTTATAAGCAATTTACTCAACAGTGATAACCTAAAAGTAGCTATTACTCAGCTATGCCATGAGCTACAGGTCTAAAATTTTACTATGTTATAGCTGACCCAAAAGTAGCTGAATAACATATTTATACGAAATTCTCTAAATGCAATAGTTTTTAAGTTACAAGTGATTATACTCATGATGGAAGTTACTGAAAAGCCCAAAAGTAGCTATTACTCACTTAGCTATTGAGACAGGCACCCAACTTACTCACCATATTGTAGCTATGAAAAAAGTAGCTGAATAACATATTTTAACAAAATGCTCTAGATGCAACAGTTTTCAAGTTATAAATGATTTTGTGCATGATTTCATGAATGTTAATGCATTAAAAATTATTAAAAAAATTTATTAAAAAAAAAGTAAGAGAGATCCAGGTCTCATACTCACACAAGAGAATCTACCTCTGGCCTAGTACATATATGCAAGATATGAGAGAAATCCCTGCAATAGTCACTGAGAAAATTGTGATAAAAAGTTGAAATTTTCACACTTTTGGTGGGGGTACCCCCCTTGTAATGTCTCTAGCAAACAGACGAACAGACAGATTTGCATGCCTTGAACAATTTTTCATCCTCGATAGATAAGGTATCTTTTAAAAAAAACAGCACGTCTCTAGGCCTTGTAGTTTTGGAGGAGAAGTTGTTCACGCGGACGCGTACGCGTACGCGTACGCCCACGCCGCAGAGTGACGACATAATGCCAGCTGACTGACAAGTCAGCTGACATAAAAACCACACATAGCCTGCTATGCACTCGTATAATATTGTTATCTTCATTCGTGATATATTTTTTCTGTATATGTCATTCGGGACGTTTTCCTATTAAAAACCACACATAGCCTGCATATGGCAGAATCTAAAGTGTGATCAATGTCTGTAATCTGTAACACACTGTTAGCATTAACAGGTTAGATGTTTGGTAAATTGTAATCTGCATTTTATATTACCTTTTATGTTGCTTTCATATTGTAGCAATTACTGATTTCCCTTATATTCTTTATCTACTGTTTAAATCTAAATCTAAATCTACTGTTTAGATAAGGATAATTAAAAATATTAATAACCTTTTACTATTATGACAGGATTTTCATGGCGGGTGGGGGGTGGGGAGGACTATTTTCTAGAAAATCCTACCCCCCCAGGGGGCATTTACTTTTACACCGGATCATATTCTGGATAAAAAAATCTCAAATTTTGAAAGGTTCCTTTTTGGATGTATTTTCAACAACTTTGGCTATGTGGTTGTTTATTACTCGAAAATTAGTGAGTGGATCTTTATGAATTTTTTATGTGGGTAGGACTAAAGAAGCACTGATTACAGTTTGGGCACTCTCTGAATGCTTTCTAGATTGTTTTTAAAGTGCAAAAATAAAGTAGAATAGTGCGCAAGTAACATCCTCACTTTGCGTTTATCACAATTAATGGTTCTTAATTCTGTAAAAACAGAATTAATTTATGTTTCATTACGACTACTGAGAATCTACTTGTGCAGTGTTAATGTTACCAGTTTACCATTACTGAATTGAGATGTTTATTGAAACATTTGTCAACTTCATAAAACTGAATTAATACTTTTTTTGTACACTTATTGTGTATTACCTGTATTTGATTGTAAACCTTTGTATATGAATGAAATAAATATAGATTTCTTGATACATTATTACAATCTGTGATACAATATTCCTGAAGTTTGTTTCTTATGCTTTATCTTAAGCGGTGGCACAAAGTTAAGATTTTTACTGTCGATACTGTAGTAAATTAAGTAAGTGGTTTATGCACAAGCTACAAAACTAGCCAAGAGCTTATCTCCCCAGGTTGCAAAAAGAGGGCTTTTCTTCACAAATGTAATTTGAGGGCTTTTCTCTGGAGGCTTTTACAGTAAAGGGCTTTTCTCTGTCTGCCAGTTTGGCGCACAAAACTTAATTTTAGCTTCAAAATCTTTACATTTCATTATCTGAAGACAACTTCTTCTGAACACTGATATCTGCACAAAATAGGGATTCTTTCATCTCCATTTCTTTTGAAATATATCAAATGCTGAGGCAAATTGGATGGCAAGAGTCCTGGGATGAGCACACCCTGCCTCTTGAAATCTTAAAACAGGTTATTTACACCAAAAAGCAAGCGCATAACACTTCATATATGGCTCATAAGATGAAATATTGACTTAAAAATTTGGGCTAGATAGAAAGGTTGGCAAATTTTCAATTTTTTTTTTAATTCACTATAATTGATTCCCAGTATTGGTCAGTTTCTCATTTGAAGATTAATTTCTAAGATTTTGCTTGGAATTAATTTTGACAAACCAAGCTTACCCGCTGTAAAAGCTCAAATTAATGCTTTAATATTCATACTTTTCAAGTGTTTAAGCCTTTGGTAAGATTACTAATGTAGTAGTATGCTGTAACTGTTCTAAAGGCCCAGTAAAAACTACTGTGCAGACTGTGTGGTAAAAACAGAATAAAAAAGTTGTCTATCTTGACAGATAACAGAAATCCTGTAGCTCACAGTACAACACCCTATCTATTACAATCAGGAAGCATAACAAAACAGAATCAGGCACATAAACTAGTTTGGTAAACTAAATACTAAAATTTTATATGCCCATTAACTGATATCTTTCAAGCATGACTCATACTGTGCGAGTCACCTTGTTTAAAATCACCTTACGTAATTTCACTTTTGTCAAACATGTTAGATTAACAAAGTAATTTACTTTGCCTATCTTCTGACAGGATTTGACTGTACTTAAAGGGGAAAGTTTTCGACCCAGGACGAAAATCTCCTCAAATTACAAAAGTCATACATTTGAAGTCTTTATATACAAATATCAACAAACACCACAGCTTACTGGGATATAACCTATCACCTTTGACAGCACTGATAAACTCTTCCTTCTAGACTAAAAGGGCATATGTTCTCAAGGAATTTTGTTACTTGATGCAGTTTTTTTACTGTTTTAAAGTACACAAACTTTATTTAAATTTTCAACAGCAGATTCCCACATAAGTCCTTCTGTACACGGCAGTTGTTAATTATCTGAGATAGATGTACATTACAATGCACTTGCCATGCAACATTAGTTTGTTTATTGTAGCATCACAATTGACAGAGGAATGAAGGTTCTTAAATGCTCTTTGACCCCTCGACTTTGGGCTTTAAATGCTCTTTGACCCCTCGACTTTGGGCTTTAAGTCCAAACACTTGAGAACAATCGCAGAAATAAAAATATTTTTATCTTTGAAAGGGATGTAAAACCCCAACTTTTCCTTTTTCCTTTTAGATTCTAACTTTAACAATGATGGTTATTTTTATTATATTTTGACCACATCATCAACACTGATGCTTGTTTATAAACAAATCTACTTACGGCAGTTGCCATAATTGAGATCGTCTTCCAATGGGCATGCACCTGGCTGTGCAACCATCCACTGACTGGTCTCAGCACTTAATCTCACACTTGGCCCCTCCTGTACACAACCCACAAGTTGGAGACCCACATAAACAGGTGTTCCACCACTCAGATCCATATCCCACACAAACCTATTATACGTAGAGTTTGAAATTAACGTCCGATACTTCACAGTTTTACCACGCTCCACTGAGAATTGTATCACTCCATTTTCAAAGTTACTATCCACTGTGTACCATTGATTGTCAGTTAATCCCTCACCAATATTTAAGTGAAGACTGTTTTCTTGGTTGTTGAATGTAAGACTTATCCCCCCATTTTCTGTGACTGCCATTGTAAAGTTTGAGCCATTACTGCCTTCCTGATACAGAAGTTTACCTGTAAAACATAGATAAAAAATATTTAAAGAATCAGAAACTTTGGAAAAAAAACTTGAAACAAAACTATGTCTGAAATGCATTTCCAAAAGCAAGCGCTTGTAAATGTGTTTATAATAATATACTTAGACGATTTATTCTAAATATAGGTTTATTAAACTTAGCAGAATTTCACAAAAAAATAATTTTAATATGTGATTGCATTGGAAATATAAACCTCCTTTGAGTTATTCCACGAAATGAATCCCTAATTTACTTAACACTTAAAATTGATCACTTCAAAAAATACTTGTTTTTTAAAAAAGTTATATTTCACATACTACTGCAAATATGCTAGGATTTGGCACTGTTTATAATAGAAGCTGATTTTGTCATTTTTGATTCACAAGCCAATCTTAAACAAGTAAATACTTGAATCATCTGCATTCATGAAAATGCAATACATACCAGGGGAACATGTTCTAAAGGTGAACGCGATATGCTTGTTGAAGCGTAAGACTATGCTTGGAAGAAGTATCTGTGAGTTGCCATTGAAAAAGGCTGTACTGGACCTTGTACTGGGGGAAGTGACTTGACCATCACATAGAACACAACAGGCTAGCACCATCAGATGGACTACAAAGAAAACATAAACACAAACATTAAACTGCTTGGTTAAAACAAATAGTTGCTGCATATTTTTTTTGAATAATGGATAAATAGGACATTGAAAATATTAGTATTCTTGCGATTTTGTCTGGCACTAGTTACTGTTTAAAACTAATATTTTTTTGTCTTCTTTTATTAAATTTTTACAGTTGGGTAATTCAGAAGTAATGAAACTGTACACAGATTGGGATACTTTCAGAGCACTGCATGTAAAGATTAAGTACTAAAACAAGACAATTCAGTAAACTAAAAGCTATGAAGCTGTAAAATTTCTTAACTGGTGAATAGCTGTCAATGAAAATATCACAATTATGTATGGTCGAATTATGGTTTGAATGTTTTGAATATTACCCATACATACAGATGTGGCAATACATGCTTATATGTGGAGCTGGGGCAAAACCTGTGACTCACTTGATGCAATACCATCTGTTACAATGGGAAGTTGCAAAAGCAAAACCCTTCATGAATTCGAATATAACTTTAACAGTGCTTAATCTACATCAAAAGACACCCAAAGGTGCAACAACCAAGATTCAAGTAAAAACACATGAGAGCTATAAGAGAGATAAAATAGTATCACATATCCCTGTAGAGAGATAAAATAGCATCAGATATGCAAGATCAAAGGTCAAATCCAGGTCACACCATGACGTTCATTGCACACCTATAACCCCCGACCAATGTCCCTACCAAATACCAACTTCATGCACCTTATGGTTTCTGAAGCATAGCCCGGACAAGGCATTACAGGTCAAGGTTACTACGGCAAGATCAAAGGTGAAATCAAGGTCACACCATGACATTTTACATCTACACACCCTAACCATGTCCCTACCAAGTATCAACTTCCTACACCTTATGGTTGCCGAGATATAGCCTGGACAAGATTTTATAGGTCAAGGTCACTACGGCAAGGTCAAAGGTCAAATCAAGGTCACACCATGACGTTGCACACCTACACCCCCTAACTAATGTCCCTACCATGTATCAACTTTCTACACCTTACGGTTTCTGAGATATGGCCCGGACAAGATTTTCAAACTCAAGGTCACTACGGCAAGGTCAAATCAAGGGTGGAAACACCATGGGTGAAAACAATACCCCGACAGCCCTTAAGGGCCATGGGGTAAAAACTATTTCTAAATTTCGCTACATGCCTTTTTTGTGACATATATATAGGCAAGTTACAGGTCTATTTGCAAGCAAGTGAAAATATAAATTTTGATTAAGTTCAGCCTATAAAACTGGACTGGAATTTTGTAAGCAATCCAAATTAAATTGAATGTAAATGGGAATGAGCTTATCAAATTAAAAAATAATCAAACGTTCATTATGATGAATCAAACATCTTCCACACTAATATTCAACTGGAGGCTTTTAGTCTAGTCTATTCAATAGTTGCAATTCTATTGGAAAACCAAAATATACAATTAACATTTGGAAGATCCATCTGTTAATTAGGTTATGATCATGTGACCTGAAAACTCCATAGTAAATACTTTGATGTTTATGCAAATTTGTGTCATAATTGAAGCTTAATTATTGAAGCTTAAAAATATAGTTTCAGGTGAAAATATGATCATGTGACCTGGAAACTCCATAGTAAATACTTTGATGTTTATGCAAATTTGTGTCATAATTGAAGCTTAATTATTGAAGCTTAAAAATATAGTTTTAGGTGAAAATATCTTTTGGAAAATCTAGATTTGCATGCATTTTGACACATTAAAAGTTGAAAATTGATCCACATGGCAAGAATTAAGCGTGAATTTTTACTACCTAAAGAAGTTCAGGGATCATAACGTATAACAGGCTACTGTTAAGCACAACTCCACTAAAAGAAAATGTCACCTCAGTGAGGCTGCCATTATAAGTTTATTTTCCCTCTACCAAAACAAAAGGTTTTAACAGTTTACCTCACCATTGCTAACAGTTTACTAAAAATACATGGCTTGGGGTGATGCGAAGCTATACTATTAGTAGTATTGGATTTGAGTTAATTGCTATTACGTACAGAATGTTACTGCTCAGCCAGTGAATTTTGTCACCCCAGTGAAGTTTGTCACTCGTATTTTATGACAGTATTAAAACTTCTTCACTGCCTTGCTACTAATTATCGCCGGGTACCAATTATCGCCAGACAGAATTCAAATAGATATAACTTCACCAAAGTAGCATCCCAAGTCTAGCAAATAAGGTACAACTATTTCCAAAGTGAATGGAACAAATACACAACAAAAAGCTTTCAAAATATATGACCATTACTGAAATATGAACGTTCTATTTTCTGGTGGCAATAATTGGTAGCCGGCGATAACTGATAGCAAGGCAGTACTATGATCTTCCTGCAAACAATTATATATATATGGGATTCACAATTATACCTTGCTCTCCAAGGCAAGTATTCCACTTTTTAAAATGTGGCTATTGCTAGTCCTTGAATGCTTTTATAGCAGGTGACGAACTTCACTGGGGTGACAAAATTCACTGGCTGAGCAGTAGGGGTTTATAATCTTCACAATAAAGAACTGTCACTGAATAATCAAACTTCAGCTTCAGTATTTGAGTGTACAACCTATGAACAACTTGAAAAATAATCCTAATCCAATCTTAATGACCTACAATATAGATACGAACAACATGGTGCACGGAAAAACGGGGCCCAGGAAAAAAGGGACCTAGAAAAAAGGGGCCCAGGAAAAAAGGGGCCTACAGTTTTTGGAAAAGGGGAAAAAAGGGGCCCACTTTTTTTCATTTTTGATAAAACAACATTGGTGATATCAACCAACTTTTATTTAGTTTTATATAACAAATCAACTTTGATTAAGATAAAAGAACGTACAATATTATACATACAGTACAATAAGCACATAATAAGAACAAACATGTAATATTTAAGTGAATACAAAATTCACTCTGGATTGCATTTTAAAATTGAAGACCCTTTTAAGTAGCCCCCATCAAACAATCTAGGCAGTTCTATGCATCTACTCTGGATTGCATTTTAAAATTGAAGGCCCTTTCATATAGCCCCCATTAAACAATCTATAAGCAATTCAATGCATCTACTCATTCACTTCAATGCATGCAAGTACAAATTTAAAGCCTTTAAAGTAGGTTAAAACATAAAGTTTGAAAAACAATGTTAAATATTTGTAGCATGAAGAAAATTTCTAGCCATATTACATGATGTTAATAAATCTTACGGTGTGGCTTCAGAACAGTCGCTGACGGATCGGAAAACAATCCCCTTCAGAACCGCCAATGGAAATGGCTCACCAATTATTTGCTTTAAGACCCATTTTAAAGAAAAATGTCTTTACCCTTGATACCCTATTTTGTAGAAAAATATACAAACTTTGTTATACTTGGTCTCAAGTGAGGTTTCAGTAACAAATTATTTCATTGGTTAATGAAAAGTTTGCAGATGAAAAGTAGACTGGTTTCCTGGTTTTATATATCTATTTTCATCGACAGCTAGACGTGGTTACCTCGGCTCTACTTTACTTGCGTGTAGAGCCGTAGCACGACCTTATATAGAACTGGAGATTTGCATAAAACACATACTCCATACAAATGTGTACAACCAACTGTTCCCACAATTACTTTGTTATATTTCCTCCAACAATCAGTCAATATGCAAACATAGTTAACTAAAAATAAAAGACATTCCCTCATTTTCAATGTTTTTTTGACCATTTCTCTAAAAATTTGAAGATGTTACTTTATTAAAAAAGTTGTGTAAAATAGCATGTATTTTATACACATGGTGTATTTTACTGTGTCCTTAGCTTAATATCAATTGTTTTAACTACATTATACCATTTCCAGTCATTTCATCAAGTTTTATTCAACAGAAAAGGATTTTATGCAAATCTCCAGTTTTATGTGGGGTCGTGCCACGGCTCTACACGCAAGTAAAGTAGAGCCGAGGTAACCACGTCTAATCGACAGCATGCTTTAATTCAACAGCCACACATCAAATAGTTATAATATGAACGTGACGGTTCTGAAATTAAAAGAATTGTGACCCGTCCTTGTCGGTTCCGAAGACACTCTGTAAATCTTAAGGCATAATCATCAACAAAAATTAGAAAAAAATATAGGGCCCCTTTTCCCCTTTTCCAAAAACTGTGGGCCCCTTTTTTCCTGGGCCCCTTTTTTCTAGGTCCCTTTTTTCCTGGATTCGAACAACATAACACTTTTATAACACCTGACGAGCTACCTGCAATTAAGTTACCTGCCGATATCAGGTACATCACGAACACAACCACTTGCTTTGTTTTATGGAAGATAGCAATACAAACACTCACCCAAATTAAAGGGGTACAATGATTTCCCCATAGCCATTGCTACAAAATCGTTGTTATTGAAAGATTATTTCTAGAAATCATAATACACTCATTTCAAAATAAATATCTATACGAAACACGAATAAAGTAAATGTTGGTGTTGAGTCACGTGACAAACTTTTCATCTCGAATATTTCATTCATACCTTTTCAACGAAGTGATAAGTACAATATATAATTTATAATCTTCAAACGCTAATTCACACCGATAGATGAAGATTTAATGTCCAAATGTGTAGCTGCATAAACAAACATGCGTACTTTTTCAGCAGTCTAATTTTGTTCTGGGCTTTGTATCGTTCACTGATTTTGGCTTTACTGCTAATAACTCATAAATTATTGATGATGAGTAGTACTATTTGAGTCAATCGAACGACATAAGTCGTAAAAATTGATCTAAAGTGATCGGAAAATGATCTAGATCACTATTGATAGGTTATTGCCTCTTGATGGTGTAATACTGGGGTGGCTGGTACACTTAGCACTTATTTGAACCTGAGATCACCATTATTGATAGGTGTTAGCAATACTTGGGAGAAAGAGCTTTTCGCTGATGATGCATACTTATGCAATACTAGTTGTTGCTGTATAATGTAATCTAGATCACTGAAGAACAGATAGGCTGATGCTGCAATATCTCAAACATGCTGTAATAACTCCAATTTAACAAGAGTATTGCTGGAAAATATAAATTTGGACACCTTGTTAACTTAAACTCATTCCTTGCTCTAACTACAACATGGCTGGAACTATTACACTCTGGGATTTGTATCTTCAAGTGAAGAATTTCCAATTGAAGAAACCAGCTGACTTTATGATGTTAGTTTTAAAAGACTTTCCAATAACCTGTCCTGGAAGATTTGGAATTTCTGCCTATTATATGGCACTATTTTATTGGCATTATCCCTTTCATTTTTTCTCTCTGCTATCAGCTTCTTTCCAGATATGTACACATAAAATATCTGGCACCTATCGACAGTGGAACAATAAGATGAATACTTTTTCACCTATGGCCAGGTTCTACACTGAACAAGCCCAGGACATGATAAGAAGAATAGAAGGGGGAGGCGATGAAGTTGGAGATACATGAGACATTTACTTTATGCTACCTAATGTATATACAAATATGTAATAAAATATGTAAATCGTATTGTGAACCCTTTTTTTTCCAGGTCATATAAACAGCAGTCATAGATATACAATATGTCATAATCTTGAGAAATTTTTGCATCATCATCAATAATATGATGGTAACTGACCCATATGGTCTTCAGAAGCTGTTGCATCATCAGTAATATGTAAACCAAAATTACATATGTATGCAAACATGAATTGCCTCATCATCACTAAATATTCTTATAAATAAACCTCCACATCATCTTAAGAATTTAACAATAATCTGGGACTTTCAAAATGGAATTCAAATGTCCATTCTGTCAGTGTAATATGCTTAATGCATATCTCAGAGGAAAACTTCTAAACAGAAATTTCAATGTGAATATTGTCAATGTGGTATGCTTAACCAATATTTGTTGAATTGTCATATGAAGATATGTGCTAAGAACAAGGATAATTTACAGAAATGTAACACATATGTGACAAGGAATTTCACTCATCTCAGCTGTTATTTCAACATTACAGAAACTGTGGGAAGTTTATGTGCTTTCAATGTGACTATCCATTTATTAGTACCAAAGCTCTGAATTCTCATATTCAATGTTGTCATAGGACACAGGGGAATGCAGGGGCAAAAGACAATGCAGTTAATAAAGTTTACAAATGCTCCATTTGTAAATTCATATGTCAAAACAGGAAGGAACTATACACTCATCGTATGTCTCAGCATGGTGGAAATGACGTCTATGAAATTCCACCATATGTGGAAGATCTGAATAATCCAGAACTTCAGGCTGAGTATGCTATCAACAGACGCCATATTCTAGCAGGAGATGAAGACTCTGATATGAAGAAGGTCTACAACTTCCCATCCAATAACCTGCATAGAGGATTCAATGAGATTAGAGGACATTTGACACAAATATATAACGACCAAGAAAATGCTTTTAGAATAAATTTTTCATTTGGTATGATACTACAGAATACAGAAACTGGTGAATATAGGTATTATATTCCTTATTTTAATAATAAGATCTTACATTTTCCATTTACTATATCTAATAGGAACAGTATTAGATTTCTTATGTTTAAACTTGCAAAATTAGATATTATAGAGCAGGCTAGAGCTGTGAGACCTTCAACTGCCTGGACATTAGCCTTTATTACAAATATTCAATATGTAGTTTTCAAGACAGAATTCCCATTGGGACAGACAGATAATTTTCCCTCATATCTTAAAAAGAATCCTTATATCATTTCTTTTTACATTAATAGAGTTACTCGCAAGCCCTATCAAGATAATTTGTGCTTTTTTAGATGTTTACATTATCATTTTAAAGATAAACAAACTGATACATTATTGCAATACCTTAATCAATGAAACAGATATAATAATTGCCCAGAAATTTCAAGGAATTCCATTGCAAATTTTAAAGGTGTCACCATAGAAGACATGAATCAGCTGGAACAATGTTTTAATGTAAAGATAATTATTGTATCTCTGAATTCATCTACTTCTGTAAATTTGATGTATGATTCCTTATATGAAAGTGAAAAAATAATGTATTTAAACAATTATAAAAACCATCTGAGTTACATAACAAATTATTCCAAGGTAGCCAACAAATTTCAATGTGAAAAATGTAACAAAATGTTTAATAGATATTGGAATCTTAAAAGACATTATCAAAATTGCTATGAAAGAACTAAATACATATTTCCTGGAGGCTTTCATAAATATCAAGAGACAATTTTCGACAAACTACAATCGCTAACTATATATGTACCTGAATCTGAAAGATATTACCCCACTTTTATTGTGTGGGATATGGAGGCTGTATTAATGAAGACAATACTCCATGCACTGATCAAATGAATTTTTTGTCCAAACACATTCCAGTAAGCGTTAGCATTTCCTCAAATGTTGAAGGCTTTAGTGAACCCAAGTGTTTTGTAGATACATCTTCTAATAGTCTTATCTCTAGTATGATGACCTATCTCATTGAAATAAGCTCCTCCAATTTAAGTAGACTAAAACTGAAATACGACTATGTATTTCAAGATCTGGATGACCTTCTTTCAAAATATACAGTGGATCCAGAAAGTGATTCAGATTTTTCAGTCACCTCCTCCACAGAATCCACTAATGAAGAATCACTAAGTTCTAACACGAAAACTCATTTTTTAAATAAGATACTGGATCTTCAGAAGAAATTTGAGATATATCTTTCCCAAATTCCAGTTGTAGGGTTTAATTCCGGTAAATATGACATAAACTTAATTAAGGAAGAGATTATGCTATACATAGCCAGAAATTTCCCAGAAAAAGATATTCATACAATAAAAAAAGAAAACTCTTACCTGACAATTGCTATCCCTCAGTTGAAATTTTTGGACATTTCTAATTATCTTGCTGCTGGGAGTTCTTATAGTCAATTTTTGAAGGCTTATGGTTGTGATACACCCAAAGGTATTTTTCCTTATGAATGGTTTGATTCTTTTGACAAACTAGATCATACCTCACTACCTGATATGCAGGATTTTTATTCTACCCTGTCTAATATGAATCCCCTGAAGTCTGAGACTGAATATATTGAATTGAAAGAAATATGGAGTACTCAAGGAATGCAAACTTTTAAGGACTACCTGGTTTACTACAATAACCTAGATACAGGTCCTTTTGTTACTGCACTCTCTTCTTTTGTAAGCATTTACACAGAGCAAAAAATTGATATTTTTAAAGATTATGTGACCTTACCAGGAGTAGCAAGGAAGCTTCAAAATGCTGATTTATATTATACTTATAGGAAAAATATTGTGGGTGGACCTAGCATAATATTTTCTCGTTATCATGAAAAAGGGGTTTCTAACATTAAGAAAATAGAAGGTAATAAATGTCAGTCTATAGTTGGGTATGATTGCAATGGTCTATACTCCTATGCTATTAAACAGAATATGCCTACAGGTGTATACGTAAGAAGACATCCGGACAATAACTTCAGACCAGAAATTTCTGAGAAATATATGGATTCATATGTATGGATGGATTATATTATGGTCAAAGAAAATATCAAAATTTTGCATAAATTAAATAATTCCAAAGAAATTAGAATTGGAAATTTTCTAGTTGATGGTTACGCACCAACTACAAAGACTGTTTACGAATTTCAGGGTTGTTATTATCATAACTGTCGGGATGGTTGTCCCATTGTTAAGAAGATTAAGTCTTCCCATTGGCTTAAAAAAATTAAGAAAACTCAAATTAAAGATATCAGAAAAAAGGATTTCATTCTCTCCATGGGTTATAAATACGTATCTATTCAACAATGCGACTTCAACAAAGCAGTAAAGTCACTCTGCACAGAGTATTATGACCATTATTTGCCTATGTATTACACTAAGAACAAAGGTTCACTATCTGAAAATAAAATTAAATCGGACATTGCTAATGGACAATTATTCGGTGTAGTTGAGGTTGATATATCTGTGAAAGAGGAATTTAAAGAATTTTTTTCAGAATTTCCTTCTTTTTTTTGCACCTGTCAAGTGTCAATGTCAGACATAGGTGAACACATGACTGAATACTGTAGTCAGAATGACATTATATTCGACTACAAGAAACTTCTCATTAGTGGAACCTCAGGGTCAAAGATGTTACTTTCAACTCCACTCTTGCAGTGGTACCTGAAGAATAATTGTGAAATTACCAAAATTTATCAGATAATAGAATATCAACCAAAACTAGCTTTCAGATCCTTTATCAAAACAGTGACCAAATATCGACTGGAGGGTGATCGAGATCCTGACAAAGCAATCATTGGGGAAACCTATAAGTTGGTTAGTAATAGCTCCTACAGGTCTCTACTCATGGATAAGTCCAAGCATTCTAATGTCAAATATTTAATGGATAAATCTAAGGTTTGTAAATTCATCAATTCACCTGTCTTCGAAAATATGAATAAATTAGGACAGGATTTATATGAACTAGAGACATATAAAACTCGAATATCTGTAGACACCCCCATTCAAATTGGATTTTTTATTTTGCAATATGCAAAGTTAAGAATGTTGAAATTTTATTATGATTGCCTAAACAGTTATCTTAAAAAAAATTCATTTGAACTCACACAAACAGACACAGATAGCATCTACATGGCTATAAATCAACCAGATCTTGATCAATGTATATCCAAAAAAAAATAAGAATAGATATCAGAATGAAATTTTTAACTCCTGTTCGGATGACTTTTCTCCTCCTTGGTTTCCTAGGAGATGTTGCCCTCATCATATTGCATTAGACCGCCGCAGGGTTGGGATTTTTAAGAAAGAGTTTGAAGGATGTCAGATGATTTCCTTATGTTCTAAGTCCTACATCATTCAAGATTCCGAAGGGAAACAAAAGATATCTTGCAAAGGAATTTCTAAAAAACAATTGCTTGACCCTATGAATAAATTTCAACAGACGTTAAATGAGAAAGTAATTAATTCATCAACTAATGTAGGATTTCAATTAAGAGGAAGTAAAATATACACATATTCTCAAGAAAAAATTGGGTTTAACTACTTCTATTGTAAAAGAGTTGTTGAGAATGATGGTCTAAGTACAAGACCCTTAGATATGGTTCTATGTCCATGGGAGGAAGATGTGATTTTGGTTGAAAAAATTCAATCCTCTTTGTCCAATATTTTTTTTATTAAATTAAGATATGAGGAATACCATTTTTATTCTCTTGAGCAACTTTACTTCTTTTTATTAGCCAAACACTATCAAAACAATCAATTATGCGAACAGTTAGCTGTAGCAAATGATTGTTTTAAAATAGCTGAGGTAATGAAACCGTATAAAGATGTGTACATGGACTCAGAGATAAGAGAGCGCATTATGAGATTTGCAGTACTCCAAAAATTTATTCAGTGTCCTTTATTTAGAGAGGATTTAATGATCAATAAAAATAAACATCTTGTATATAAGCAACCAACTTTTAACAGCGAAGAAACTGCCTTTTGGGGAGTTTCTACACCCTCTAAGCTGGTTTCTGTTTTGAAACCATCTTCTTTAGCTGGTAACAACATAATGGGACAAATATTAATGGAATATGTTGAAAAAGTTTGTAATTTTTGATTATTTTAAAATTGAAATCGGTAAAAATAAAAAAGGACTTCCCAAACTACTCTGCTTATACGACCTAAAGAAGGAAAAACAATCCGACCTCAATGAGTAATCTATCAGAATTTGAATTTGTAACGGCAAATCTCGCTCATTGAAAGGAAATGAGTGCATTAGTTTGCTTGCTTCTCAAAATTGAAATCGGGGTCAGACAGCATGCTTTAAAAAGTGAATGGTTTTTAGGTTATTGAAGTATGCTTTGTTAAATAAAATGTAAGAAATCTGAACTAATATTAATTTATTACATGCTATGTTAATTTCTCGAATACATAAATATACAACTGTTATGTACAATTCTTCAATACACATATACATTTATTAAAATAAAAAAATATACAAATGTCAATTGACAATTTCACTGTACAGTCTTTTCACAATATCTTCATTACATTCCAAGTTACTGCTGAAATTTGTTAATAATATATTGTAGTCTATCTTTCTGCAACTGTAGTAACTGTAGTAGAAGCAAAACAATCCACATGACTCTGTATATGATGATTGTAACCTCTTTTTATTGTACTTGTATGTAAATCCTTTACTGCTCAATAAATTATGTATTTCTTTCCCTGGCTTTTTTCCTAATGAATCGAAATATTCCACATGCTTTCTTTGATAATGCAGAACTATCCAATGACTTCCTTTCTTCTCAGAACTGTCCAGATTCACTACGATAATCGACGGTACTGGAAGATCTTGGGGTATTAGATCTATAGGATAAACCCCTATGAATATTTTATTGATTTCTTTGTCGCTTTTCATCATTTCAAAAACTTCTTCTGTATTCATGATCCCAGAGTCACATTTCTACTATGATCAATACTTAAGGTCTCAGGAAAATTTCCATAAATTATAATATTTATAGTTTCTGGCAAAGCCTTTGAAAATCTCATAGTTAACCTCGTATGACCTTTAATACCCTTATTCATAACATGACCTGAGAGGAAACTTTGAATGTCAAATAAAAACAAAGTATAGCCTTTGTCATATTCTAATAATTTTATAATAATCCCATTTTTCTTATTATAATCATTGTCCAATAAGGATAGGTAAGAGGTAACGAAGTCCCCTTTCTCAAAATTCGGAGTTAATGCTCTATTAGGTACAGGTTGTCCATCTACAGTCACCTCCAGGTAGTTAACGTTCATGTGTTTGAAATCAAAAGGATTTTTACTGTAATCTCCTGAATAACCTGCATTGGAGACCATTCCTATTATTAATTTACTTGGAACCATACCATGATATATGTTATCTGTCATAAAATTAAGGGAACCTTTAGCAACACTGAAACTCTTAATGTCACTTCTCCAAAAAGGATATATTGCAGGACTAATTTTTAAGGCCTCATCATGTGCCACTATCATCTTTGGGTTAAGAGAAATGTAACATACTTTCCATACCGCAGCAGTGATTACTAACTTGTAATTTTTAGTTCCTAATCTCATTAATCTGAACTCGTTTAAAGCCTGAAACAACTTAAGGTTTACAGAAACTCCATTTAGAATTGCTCTATTTTCGCCTTGACAAATATCAAGATATAGACATCCCTCAACATTGGCTGAATCACCATCCTTAGTTGGTCTACCTCTTTCTGTGTATCCACTATTGCTTCCTATATATTGTAATTCATCCAAATGCCCTGCCTGGTCTTTAAAAAACATAGCCGCCTGTGCCTGAGATAATATCATATCATTATTGGATCCTAAAAAGAGGTCAATGAGTGCTTTGTAAGGATAATTAACACCCACATCCGGTGAGATAAGTTTCTGATTTAAAGATAAGTCAACTTGTCTGAAAATAGAATGTAAGGTAAAATTAACAGGTGCTACTTGATCTGTATTAGGTGTGGGGTCTCCATCAAGAGTTCTTTCATCGCTAACCTTTTTCCCTTGTTCATCTGTGAGTACATATTTTATGTGTAATTTGCTTTTTCCTAAACTTATGTAATCTACAGAGGTTCCTGGTACATTGAATTCTATAACCCCTCCCTCAGTTATGGCTGCAATAGGATTGTAATCCACCCAGTATTCCTTGACAATGGACCTATCAGTGGGAGGTGGAGCAAATAAAGATAGTGACATCTGGACTACATCCATATGGATCTGTAGCTAGTTAACTTTTTCTTAATTTTTTTTTTTTTTTGCTTTCTTCTTAGACTTTGTAACTGGCAATTTTTTTTAAATTTTTCCTTTTTTATTAACAACCTTTTTTTTCTTCCTAGAGGTATTGTTTAGTCTGTCTTTACCTCCTATTTGATATTTTTTATAGCTTTCCCTCTATTTATAATCAATTTGTCTCTAACCTCACTTTTAGCCTGGTCAACTGCTGCTTGCGTAGGACTAACTATTGAAACATCTATAGAATCTTTGTTTTTATATTTTGCATGGTCATCATCACTATCTAGAACGTAATAGTTCTTTGATAGTTCTATTTTTCCATCCATACATTTTTTACAAAATTTTAAATATTTATTCATAATTTCTTCTTCTTTCGAAGATGCAAGGTTAATTCAACCACTCCAGTTAAACTACTTGCAAAATGAAGGTTCTTGTTCTTTATATATATACCAATTCGACTGAAACTTTGATTTTTAAGTGGTAAATAGTAAACATTATTAAATAATTGATATTTATTCGAATTAGATTGAGGTAAAAGCCTTAATATACCCTCCATTGAATTTCTGACATAAGAGTAATCCACAATATCTGAAAACAAGTACAGGGTTTCATTGATTACAGTACTCGCATGGAAATCGCATATCCCTACTTCCCAATCACCAGATAAACTAGTTCTCTCAGCGATCTCGACTGTAAAGTTATAAGCCTTGTTATTTGGATGAAAATTTAAGGAATCTATAGAGGATAAGAAAAAGTAAATGCTATCTTCTTCCATCTTTATTATTTGAGATCTTAAATTATGAAAGAGATCCTACATTATGAAATGGTTTATATACTCTTATGCCCTATATATTTTCTACATCTTCCTCTGGAATCCATGAATTAAACTTTGGAGGCCATCCCTTCCATTTCACTAATACCTCCACCTGTCCACCTTTTTTTTCTTTCTTTTTTTAAGAATTTCCTCAATTTTATACAAAATATCAGTACCTATGTATGCTAATTGCAGTTCAGGTTCATAAAAGAAACCCTGAATTACCTCATTATTGTAATCTTTTAACTCATACATTGGAACATTTTGATTTAATTTACGATTAATTATAGTAAAAATTTCGCCAGACCATTTTGCAGTATATTCTTTGTCGAACATTCTTTTAAGATGACTTATCTTAACCCTGTCTGATATGTTGAATTAAAATTTTTTTTTATTCAAGGTTTGTAAGAGTTTCGGATTTTTATTTTGTTTTTTGATGCTGAAGAAACTTTTGGGGTAGTTGAGATTATCATATTGAAATTTCCAAAGTAAATACTGGTTTTTCGATTTTGCATCTTCTGGACTCATATTAATTGATCTATGGATAGAATTATTGTATCCATAGGTTAAGTCAGTCAGAATATCAATCCATCTTAAGGTTTCTTTTTCACTTAAATATTTCATTATTTTGTTTTTAATAGTTTTAATAACTCTTTCAGCATAATTAGCTTTGGTTTCATAGTATGTGTACAAATGTTTTATTTTATTTTCATTTAACAAATTATTAAATGAATGGTTCTTATATTCACTTCCTTGATCAGTTCTTAGAATTTCTGGTTTCTCATCTGTTTCTCTAATTATTCTTTGAAATGCATTCACCATTTCATCCCCTCTTAAAGTTTTCAATGGTGCTGTGTACAGATATCGAGTAAATATATCTATGAATACTACAAAATAACCGCAGTCATTGTTTTCTGACTTGAATTTCACCATGTTAGCTGTATCACTATCCCATTGATAATTTTTTGTAAAAGCTAAGACTTTAGGTCTTCGAAAAGTCCTTCGAGCTGGGCGAAAAGTTGTATAAGTTTCCTGTTTACTTAACCACTTCCTTAAATACTTAGGGGTTATATGATACTTTCCATCCCTTTTAATATATGGATATAATTTACTGTAACTGCTGTAGACTACTGGACTCCTGATATCATAATAAAGGTTATGAAGATATGTATCGATTTCTTCATCTGAATTAAATTTTTTTTGGTCCATTTTTGAATCCATTCATTTGCTCCACTCCCTTTTTGGATTTCCCTTCCATTTTCTTTAATTTTTGAGAGGTAATTATCTTGATTGTAAACTGCTTTTTCGGGAAGACCTGGTGGAGGGAGGGGATGTTTTATTTCTGCCTTGTCCTTTGTGTTATCACTGAACTGACTACTTACAGTCTCTTTTTGATTATTGTCCAACAACTTTTCTGATTTCCTCTTATTATTATTATTATTATTCAATATCCTGCTGTCTACACTTCTGAATTCTTCTCCTTTAAGTATTTCTGAGTTACTGTCATGTATTTTTGGATGGATATCCCTCTCATTCACCGTTTCCTGATTGCTTTCTGCAATTTTATGCTCCTTTTTATCAGCTAAAAAGCTTTTGAAACTCTGATACTGTTCATGTGGTATTAATACGTACTTATTCATTCTAAAATTTTTTCTATGTAATATTTAATTGATACAAGCAAATTGGTTATTCCTTCAAAGTGTTTTTTTGCTATACTCCTCCTCCCTCTTTCCCCAGACTTTATATATTTTTTCAATATTTTTAGCCAACTTAAGAATTTTTCTCTTTTCCTCTTAGTTAAAGGAAGCTTGAATACATTGTAAAAAATTTCCGCCACTGCTTTCAACTGAGATGGTGTTGCATGAATGAATATATGTTTATTTAGGTATAAATTATTCTCCAATAACAGCAGAATGAAATGTTTAGAGTTTTTGAAGTTCCTAGACATTTTAAACCATATGTAGATAGCTCGATTTTCTATTCAAAGGAAAATGAAAGAAATTTTTTCCTATTTATATATAATCATATGTTCACCAGGAAATATGTTACTTCTTAGCATGTAACTATCTTTATTTCCAGGTGATAAATCGATCAATAGGTAACCAAAAGGATCTGCAGTTGCATCTAAGTAAACCTCTAATAGTTTCTTTGACATACCTAATTGTCTTCCCAATAATTTAATTTGTTGAATATCTCTAGGATTTTTAAATAAAAAGAAATAATGAGTATTTAAAGATATATCTCGACAATATTTTCCCTGGTGAAATAAATTTTGCAAAACTAAAATAACACTAATGTTTTTATGATGTGATTCTCGACTAAAAAGATTTGCAATGAAAATGTTGTTTAGAGCTGAAGCCTGCATGTCATCAATCACAACTATGCACTGGTCATCATTAGGGTAAGACTTAAAATCCTTCTCTGTAGGTAGACCTTGTCTGTATTCTATATCACTGGTAATCTCTTCCTCAAACTTTTTCTGCCAGTTGTTATAAAAATAATAAATTTTCTTAATTTTTTCTGAAAAAATCGCACTGATATTATTTAAAAGTCTCAAAATGAAGGTAGATTTTCCGGATCCGGTTGGACCACATACTATAGAAGTGAATGGGTTCTTCAATAAAAATGGATCCATAAACCCCAGTAATTTTGGCAGTGTACAAGGTGTTAATAGTTTGCAGTTGAGAGATAGCCAGCAAATACCTGTTTTCAATCAGCTGCAATAAGTCAGATGAAAGGAAATATTTCAGGGAGTGTTTGAAAGCTAGCCAGAAGTGTGAGTAATGAAAGCTGTGCTTGGTTATGCATCCTCACTCCAACTCATCCATTCCTTTTATATCTGTTTGCAGACTCCAGTGGATTAGTTCCTCTCCTAAATACTATCAGTTTCTTGCAATATCTTTTAGCTTAGCTGATAAAGTTTACATAAATATGGAAATTTTCAAAATATACATATTTCTTTCTGTATTCTTTTTTTCTTTCAATGAAATAGTGAATGGATTCAGCTGTGATTATGCAGAATGTACTTGCATGGAGGATATGATAACCTGTGTTGGAGTTGCAGCACCCAGGTTCAAATATAGAGCCACAGTGACTATGCTGTATATGGATAATGTACAGGTAGTAAATTTGATCGATATTCTGAAGAACTTGCCAAATTTAAAATATTTAAGTTTAGTAAATATGAAATATTTCAACTGCAAATGGATGAAGGAAGTACCAAGGGATGTGTATGTGAGGACTAATATGTGTTTAAAATTAACAACTACCACTCATTATTCAACAACTGGTCAGTTTTTTTGGAAGAAAAGACACTGAATCAAGATAAGGTCTCTGAGCAAGAGGACAAGATGCTATCTAGTCGATATGGAACAACATATCCTTCTGTCACTGAACTGACAGAGAGGGAGGACACAAAACAGATAAGTGAGCAGATAGATAAGAGACAATCTACCTCAATGTACAATGAGGGATTCGAAACAAAGACTACAAGGTACTCAGAGTATCCACAAAGCCAGAATTTGAAAGACGGAAATAACAGGTATTTTTGGTGGATTTTATTAGCCATCTCATGTATTGTGGTTACAATAATAATTCCATCCATAGTACACCTATGCAGGAAAAAGTTACTCAGAAGAATCCAGCCTCAGGATATTGAGGATGATATTGCTATACCATTGTCTGAGCTACTTAATGAAGACAACCCCCTCAGAGATGATAATGAGTAAGTTATAAATTATTAGCGTTTGTTGTCTTACCATCTTCAATAACCTCACTTAATTCTTGTTAAAGGAAAATTCCTTCATATTGTACCCGCAAAAATATATTTACAATAATTAAAATGCGAATATCTTGGATTGCAGCTTATCTATCATCCCATATTCTTCCTGGCAAATGATGGAAGAAATTGATTGCTCTGTTGAATCAGATATAGGTAATTATTTCGTACCATTTTTTATATATTTCTTGAATGTGACGTCACTTTCCATGTACTGTGACGTCACTGATCACGTTTCACTATATTTCTACGTATATTTTTAACGTAAGAAGCTTCTGCTTTTTGGTAAACAGTGAAGATATTGTTGTTTAATTTCATTGAGTGGATTATAAGTTCTAAAGATGAAGTTCATTTCTTTACTTGTTGTTTTTGTTGTAATATCCTGTATTTATCAAAATGTGGACTCCAACTTAATTGAATGTAGGACTGAGGGTCGTGAGGTTGTGATTTCGAACTTTGATGGTCGCGGACCAAAGAGTAGTAATATTTTCTTCTGTAAAGATGACAAAGTTATCAGGACATACACAAAATGCCATGTAAATTATATCAAACTACCTGTTGACAAACTTATGAGAAGTTTCCCTTCAGTTAGAATAATTAACTGGGCTTGTACCGGAGAGTGCTATGTCCTACACTCCACTGATGAGATTACTGTACAAGGATGCACCGAAGGTAAATTTATTAATTTTTTAAAAATTTCTTATATAAAAATTTGTTAAGAGGGCGTTATTATCCAGTTCACAGTTGAATTCATTAAAAAATCCACCATTAACCTCAGTGAGGCTAGGAGGCGATAGTCAATTGTTATTACCCGGTATTAATATTTTTCCAGGTCAGATCTTCGACTCTATGTGTGTGTGATCTATTTCTAAATATTCTTTTTTTTATTTTTTAGTGAACATGAAGAATCCCGAATCTGATTCCCTCTCAGAGGAGGAAACTGGAGAAGAAAGCCAGGTGGAATTTTCTGAAACTCAGCTGAGACTCAATTATGTGTTATTTCTTCTACCACTAGTGGTAGTATTTGGTGTCGTCTCAATAATGTATATCAAGCATTGTATTCGGAATAGAATTCGGAATCTTATTCAATTACTGGACAATCACATGGACATGGAGGATGCAGATCAAACCCCAGTAAAAGTTTTAGAAATGTTGGATGGAATTGAAAGTGATGATGGTGATCTGACATCTGATCTGATATGGGACGATTCGATTGAGAAAAATGCTCAAATATTAATTAATGAGATCAGTGATCAAAGAAAGGAAATGGATCCAAAAGTTCAAGATAATGACCATTCAAGCAACAGTTCTGTTATTGCTGTCAATCTTGAGGATTACCTCAGTGTTTTCAATGCAGGAAACACTTCCATTCGAGATGATTTGCCCGTTACTAATGATCAACTCCCAATTTCATCCTCAACCCCAATAATTCCTGAGAGGAATTCCAATAATTCCAGAAGTGAGGAGTCTCAGAGGATTTCTTTGTCTAAGTACCTTAGCTCACCTGAACATTTTCCATCTTTCAATGTGAACATCTTAAGCTCAGATTCAGAAAGTTCACAGGATGAATGTGAGCTCAAAGTTCAAAGTAAAACTAGATCTGGTAGGATTTACAAAACTGTGTAATTGAAAGATTTTTTCCATAATTATGCATGTACATTTATTTGAAACTGAACATTGGAAATCATGTGTTTCATGATCAATGGGAACATATAATTATGTAACTTGACTTCTTAAAGTTTTGGATGTACAATAGAAAATTCAAAACACATTAGAGTAATTTTAAAGATTACATGATGTATTACACACATAAGAATAATCTTTAACCTGTATGTTACATAGATGTTGTACTGATAGTTTAGAGATTTATAAACAAACGAAGTTAATGAACACACTGCAATTCCACAAAAATTTTAACCTGTATGTTACATAGATGTTGTACTGATATTTTCGACGTTAATAAACACACTGTAATTCCACATAAATATGTACAAGTGATTACCAAGATATTTCAGTAAATATATATATATATGTATATTTCATTTAATATATACTCCTGAATATATAATTTTTCCATTAACTTTTGTGTATCTTTGACTATTGCAATAAGTACAATGCACCGATATTATAATAACACGTTATTCTGAATGAGGACATTGTACTTGGGTTTACATTTCTTTATTTCCCTGCAAGTTAAACCTATAAGAGTGCCTTGTGAAATAATTTTGTGGGTATAATTATTGCATCATAAATGAACGTGATTCTAGTGATTTATATTTCCTTATTCTATAACTAAGTCAATACATGCATTAGCTGATGGAGCAACAAATATCTGAAAGAAGTACACCGCATTGGATGTGTATCATTTCACACAACATCTTTGAGAGTTTCTAGTAGGTGCTGTCTCACCTAGTTACAGTTTAAGTATCCGACTGGACTGAACTCACACAATTGGTGCAAAGAAGGAAACAGAGTTAAATGCGAGTTCTTAATAACATCTAATATATTGTACAATGGAATGGGGGTAACAGATTTTAACACACTTTTCCAATGTGGAATGAGGGTTATCTTAATTTATATTTCTCATATCAATGTTACTCCATTGTAATGCATGTATGATTCTTAGTTATACTCTTGTATAAAACCAAAAAAATTTAAAGAAATAATTCACAGAGGCCTCATAAATATAGCAGGTTGGTCACCTGTTTCAATTACAGCCATGCAGGATGTACATTCCAATGGCTCTGACCTTTCTTTCTGATTTAAGAATGCTGCACAAATAGTACAGTACAGGTGCCCACAGGTAGTTATAAATAAGACACTGAGTTCGAAGGTAATGCTACAAGAGCTACATGAGGCATTTCTTGCCTTTTCATAGTAATATGTCTCCCATTCGTTACATAATGATAAATCAATGTCGTTTGGAAGGTGATTTAGCATGAAGGCAGCTGAGAAAGCTTTGAAAAGGTTACCTTCTGTTAGGTTATCAATTAAATCCTGCTCGTAATTCTTACTTATGTATGTACCTGTAGGCACCCATACGAAAACTGAGGTCTCAGAGGATTTTGACATGTTGCAAGTGAATGATTTAGTGAATAAGTTTCCCTTTAGATGACTCCTGCACATTGGACACTTCTTTTTTTTCTTCCATCATTTCACCAAATTCTTCCAAATTCACAAGCACACTCAGGACATAGAAAATGGGAACAAGGGTTTGTAATAACGATCCTGTCCTTCTCCAGATACTCGGAGCAGATAGAACATCTCATTGTCTCCATTTCATCTGAGACATAATGCACAAAATCTGGGTATTTCTCCCTATATTCAAAAAAAAAAATTCAGGTTTGAGGATAAAAATAGCAGATGATTGATAATCACTTACTTATTCCTAGGAAAGAGTATACGCTTTATTTATAATTTCTAATTCTAAACAGGAATGCATTTTTGAGGCCACAGTTCTTATTTTATGCCTGGACTTTAAAAAAAATTATATAAATAATGCTACTCACGCTATGTAGTTGGGTATTGCATCACTGAGCAAAAGCAGTACCATAAAGGCCTCACGGTAGTTATTCTTATCCACCAGTGACACGAGCTCCATTAGTGTGACTGTAGTACTAGATATCATATCCGGATAATAAACATCCCTCTTCTTCCCAAGAAACACGTTGACAGCAGTTTCCATCCTCTTCGACTGTTAACTAATTATGAAATTCAATCTGAGAGAAAGATCAGATCCAATCTTTGAAAGCTGAGACAGTTGACTGTAGATAGTCATATTTTCATCAATATTTATAAATAAAAAGTGTGTCATCCCATTGTCCATGTAACGAGCATATGTCCCCATCTGTATTCCCATCACCCTCAAAATGTTACAAAAATCTAGAATATATCACCAGACAATATTTCTGAAAATTCTGTACACTTTATTTGATCCACTTTCATGTCTTCAAACATTTCTAGATTATATGTCGTCTGTACAAATTTAAAGAAAAAAAAAATCTTTCCAATAACTTTGAATTAACAGGAGCTTCAATTATAATGGAATATTCTCTGAAACCTCACCCCTGCAAGAGGTTTCTGTATCAGCCTTGCACTCTTCACATGTATTGACATCATGCCCTGATCTATCTTGATCCAGAATGCAGGGTTCACAGGTATATATTTCTGAATATTCTGAATACATTTTTTGTGCCACTTTTATGAATTCATTCCACTCATTAAACCTCAAGGAGATGCCTTGAGGAGTAGCATATTTCCTTCCATTTGCCATTTTCCATAACCTTATGGATACGTTTCTATAGGGAAATGCACAGGTGACATATATACCAGATCCTAAATAATAACTGCAGTCCACGTCTTTTTTACCATCAGAAATCTTCTCAATAGCAGACATAATGAACTCAACGTAATGTAAAATTACAACTAATTTAGGTACAGTGAGTTTAATACCTTCATTTTTGACCTCACCTTCTTCCCATTCCTTCAAATATATATTTTCAATAAGACCATGGGAGCCTTGATATATTACGTACTTGGGTCCTCCAAGATGAAATGTCCTTTTGATCACAGTTGAACTACATTCATCAATTCCTGATCCAGTAGGTTTCTCATCAGTATATTCACTTGTGAGTACATTACTCATCAGAAGACTCGAAAGCGAGTCCTCAAAGGTTTCTGAAATCTTGCTAGTAGTGGTAGTTGCTAAAGACCTTTTATTCTTGCTTCCACCCAAACCATCACTCCTCCTTTTCTTGGATGCATTGCTAGATTTAACTACTGCTGCCTCAGCCATTATTTGAAGTTCAGCTAGGATACAACTATGAGGTCACAAGTATCATATAACTGTGAAAAAATCTTCAGTGACAATCAGCATTATTCGGGAGTTTATATAGATTTAGAGGCAGAGGTACTTGCACAGCTTGGACCAATGGGATTGTAACATGCAACAAAAAAGAAAAGGCTGATGAGGCAGTTAATAATTGCAATACAAGCAAAAACTTCAGACTATAATGCATGTAGAGACTTGTTCCAGGTTCATCAAGGATATATGTCGAAATATGACCTAAAAATTAACAATTTCATTCATATGATGCAATCATGTAAAGTATTTCACAAGTGATCTGTTACACTTAAAAATGATTGAATCAGATAGCAGGACATATGGACCTTGTTCTGATGGCTGTTGTGCCACATATTATGCTGAGCTGTTTTGTTGACTGTTGTGCAACATATTATTATTCTGAGTTGTAGCATATGGATTGAAAGTGAACACGTGTTTGTTTACATATTGAATAAATTCTAGATCATTAGCCTCACCAAATTATTTCTCAATCATCCAGGCATTTGAATGTAAGACAATTAAGTAATGTAAACATATTGGTGTGTCTAGTTTATATGCATTGAACTGTCTAGTTACATGCACTTAGTGACCAGATAGATCTTTGAGAGATGCATTGGAATGAAAGACATCATATAGGCTTCAAGATATATTTTTTTTTTAATGCAATAGTTTTTATTTATTTATTTTTTTTTTTTTTTGGGGTGAAATATATTTTTATTTGATGTAAGACATTGTAGTTCATACAATACACACAAGAAAGGAAAGAGAAAAAAAAAATTTGACAAAGAGTAGAGACATAGGTAAACACAAACATAGCAATTGTCACACTGCATTTTGAATTTTACAAGATAGAGCCACATGTATAAACATACGTATAATTGGCACAGTATTACTAGATATTCGCAAAAAAGGAAGGAAAAAAAAATATATAGATACATTGATAAATACTTGGTTACTATTTATCAAGTGTGAAAGGAAAAGGGTACTTATTAAATTGTACATAGTTTAAATTACTATCAGCAAGATATTTCTGCTCATTGTAAATGGATTTAAAAAAGTACTGAAATTCCAAAATGTTTGGCATTTTACCTTTCCTTGATGATATGAAAATATATCTTTTACAAAGAAGTATAACAAAATTTTTAGCAAAGTCACATGGTGAAGTACTCAACACCCCTAACAGGATTGATTCAGCTGTTAGCACTAGAGTTAGGCCACTAATATGACAGAACCAAGTTTTTACATCATCCCAAAAATTTTTAACAACAGCACATAGAACAAATAAATGTAATATGCTTTCCTCATGTTGCTTACAAAAGCCACAATCTGAAGTATGAATAATATTAATTTTAAGAATTGCCTTGTGCCTAATATTCCATGGATAAGCTTGTACTGAAACCATTTAATAGTGTTATCCTGTATTGTCCTGAAGCAAATCTGGTTAGACATACACCATTTGTTGTCTGTTATCAACAAGCTCAGTTTTTGTGCTAATTTTAGTCGCTTTTCAGGAAAAATACGATCCTTGTTCAAACGTTGATAAAATGTTTTACATCCATTTTGAGTCTTTAAAATTTTAAATATTGATGGGTATATCGGTTTAACACACTTGAATTCTTGGATATTAAACCGGTTGAGGTATGACTTTAAGAAACATTTTAATCTGTAATAATCAAGAAAATTGATTTTTAAATTAAAAACTGCTTCAATCTCTTCTTTGGTCATTATGTTGCCATCTGACTTTAATATGTCAACTGGATATACAATTCCCCTTGAAAACCAATTAGGATAAAACAAAAATTCCTCTGAAATTAAATTGTTTCCCCATAAACATGAGGTTAGCACATCAAAGTCAGTTTTGGGGGTCAGAGTCCTCAAGAAAAAACTCCATGAATCAAAGACTTCTTTCCAAAAAGGATTTTGTATATTATTTGAAATAATAGTTGCCCAACTAGAACCAAGTAAAAAACTTTTGTTTGGTTTATTGAGGCAGTTATTAATTTTATCCATGGAGTATCATTACAATTAAAAAGACGTGTAATCCATGTGAGCTTTAAAGATCTGATATGCTCTGTCAAAGTAACCATTTTTAGTCCATCATTTTTGAAGTCATTACAAATTTGATGACGGTTGACCTTATCAGGTTTTCCATCCCAGAGAAATGAAAATATTAACTGATTTATTTGTTTCAATGTATACTGACTTGGTGTAGGAAGTGTAGAAAACAAATGGTTTAGGTTGCCAAGAATAAAGGTTTTAATCACAGTAATTTTACCAAGCGGTGTCAAATGTCGCCTCTTCCAACAGTTCATCAAGTTAGTTACTTTCTCAATTAAAGGTTCAAAGTTCAATTCACAAATTTTTTGCAGATCAGACGAAAAATGAATACCTAGTAGCTTAAATTCAGCAACATTCCACTTAAGATCAACATTAACATTATACGTATCATGTGCCTGTTGCTTTTTCCCAAGCCAAACGATTTGGGTTTTATCTTTGTTGAGTATGAGTCCTGACATATTTCCAAAAATTTCCAAAGTATTCAGGGCTGCCAGCAAGGAGGTTCTATTACCATCAAGGATCAATGTGGTGTCATCAGCAAACTGTGTAATTTTATGAATGTTATTATTAATTTTAATTCCTTTGATTTCAGGGTTAGAGTCAATTAAAATAAATAGAATTTGGGCACAGATTAGGAAGAGATATGGTGCTATAGGGTCTCCCTGGCGACATCCACGACCTATAGCAAAGGGCTCTGATAAAAAACCAGATTGAATTACTGACGCCTTTATATTGTAGTTAAAAGTTTTGACCCACCTTTGAAAACTTCTACCAAATCTGAAAAATTTTAGTGCTGAAAATAGAAAATTCCACGATACAGAATCAAATGCTTTTTCAAAATCTATAAGAACAAGTTGAGCAGATTTTCTTTCCATTTCAATAAGGTGGATTAAATCATAAATAAGTCTTGTACTGTCACCAATAAACCTTCCTTTGATAAAACCAGACTGTGTTTTAGAAATTAAACAATCTAGAACTGTCTTTAGTCTATTAGCCAATGCAAGTGAAGCTATTTTATAGGGAACAGACAAAAGAGATATTGGTCTCCAATTCTGTAAGTATTCCCTTGGTTTATTACCTTTGGGAATACAATTTACAATGCATGTTCTAAGGGATATTGACATTTCACCCTTTCTATAAGCAAAGTTCAAAGCTCTTAAGACAAAGAATTTAAGCCCTTTCCAAAATATTTTAAAAAATTCGGCTGGTAGACCATCAATCCCCGGGCATTTATTGCTCTTCATTTGTTTCAAAGCATCTCCAATTTCTTTTATCTTTAGTTCACCTTCTAAACTATTGGATTCTTCATCAGTTAATTTTCTAACGTTTTCGAAATTGAAATTATCAAGACTTTTTTCACAGTGATGAAGGTCTTTGCTAGAAAAAAGTTTAGAGTAGAAATCATGGACCTTTTTAAAAATTTCTTTCTGGTCTACAATATGTACACCATCATTTTGTGTAATGCACTTAATTGTTTTAGTTATATAGTTATGTCTTTCTAGAGCACAAAAATATTTAGTTGTTTTTTCCCCATCTTTTAGCCATTGTGTCCGGGCTCTCGCCATAGCACCTTGCATTCTTTCTGATCTTAAATGTTCAAGCTCAGCTTTTTTGTCGTCTAAGATATCTGAAAGCCCTTGAAAGAGGTTATTTTTTTCAATATATTCTATATCAGTCATAAGATTTTGTTCTCTTTCTAGCTCTTTTTTCTTCTTAAGAGATGCGTATTTGATTGTTTCACCTCTTATTCTCATCATAAGCATTTCAAGAAACTGACCATCATTTATTGCAAAATGGATTTCCTCATCTGAAATGATTGAAAGGAATTTTGGAGAATATACTAAGGCAGAGTATTTAAGTTTTTCTTCTTTAATAATGGAGTTTATAAGTTGTAGATACTGCTCATCCTGTAAAAGTCTACAGTTAAATTTCCACACTCCCTTTCCCCTAACAAAATTATTTAATGAAATGTTTATTTCAATAATAGAATGGTCACTTCTATAGCTTGGATTAATTTTGCAAGAGGCAATCAAATCTGTCATTTCCTCAGAGATTAGGAAATAATCTAGTCTAGCCTGTTTGGTCGGGTTTTTACGTCTCCAGGTATATCGCTTTACGGAAGGATGGAGATGTCGAAACGCATCAATCAGATTAAATGTATTGATCATACTTAATAATAGATTTCTTGACCTTGGGTTATTCAAATTCTTATAATTATAACTATCACAGGAAGGATTTAATACTAAATTTAGGTCACCACATATAAACAAATAGTCCTGCGTATTTTCATCTAACAATCCATTTAGATTGTTAAAAAAATCAGGAGTGTCTTTATTCGGAGAATAAACTGTAATAAGCCTTATAGAAAACTCTATGAGGTTTATATCCAGTGCAATTAACCTGCCATCTTCATCTTTATATTCTGAAATAATTTTATATTCAAAATTGGTATTTAAGAGTATGGCTACTCCTCTGGAGTTAGTTGAGAATCCATTTAATATTGCATTACCTTTCCACATTTGCTTTAAAATTTTTTCATCATTAGCCATCCAGTGAGTATCTTGAAGGCAGATTATGTTGGCATCCATGGTCGACAGATAGTTCAATACATCAAACCTTTTTTTTAAATCTTGGAGGCCTTGGCAATTTACTGATAACACCTTAACATTCTCACCTATCATTGCCCTGTGAAAATAGCTCCCTGCTGGCAGCAGCAAATATTTCCATGTAAGTGTTTCTACTAATTACAATACATTCACATACAAATATACACCATTTTAGCCGTAACAAACATTGACATAGTTGTTGTAACTCATATTTCACCCTTGTTAATTGTAACACATATAAAAAACATATATACAAAAAAATCAAAATAAAGACGAAAAAAAAATAACTTAAAATTTTTTTTAAAAAAATTATTTTTTTAAAAGAAACTATATACAATATTGAAAAAAGTAAATATACAAAATACAAATATTTACAATGTGAGTTACACCTGTGTGAGCAGGATAGGACCGAAAATTGAGCTGTTGCTATGGGAATATTAACTCAAATTTAAAATTAGAAAAAAGGAAGTTGACATATTTGTTCAATAACAACTAGTGGAATGGGTTTCTTTATTTGAGCTACTTAGACTCTGATATGAAGATTTTAATACAATAAGCACTAAACTTGCATTGTCAACTTACATATACAAATTTCAGCATATTTATGAATTACAGCATTTACATGTATATTGGGTTCACAAGGTTATTTCAAGATCCTATGATTATAGAAATGCAAAATGTAAATTGCCATTTAAAGCATCAGTGTCAGTGATATTTTATTTAATCATCAAAACAGGTAAATACAAATATTTAAAGAGGTATGGAAGTTAATTCAATGATGGGGTAATAGCTTTCATAATAAAACATCAGAATTAAATATCGGGTAGGTACAATATATCAGTTTGCAGGCTTGTATAGAATACTCCTATGTCTTCTGTACAGAATGTCGCAGATGAATGGCTACTGTTTTCTATGATTACATAACTTTTTACTTGTAAAGTCCGAAGCACAATATAACATCAGAGTCAAGAATAAGGTAAGTGCGAAATATCAATCCATGAATTTGTACAGCATACTCCTGTTTTTCACATAAAACAAAGTGTACATTCAGTATTGAACCTGAATAGTTTTTAGTTGTAAAGTCTGAAGCACAATATAACATCAGATTCAAGAATGAGGTAAGTGCAAAATATCAGTTCATGAATTTGTACAGCATACTCCTCTTTTTCACATAAAAACAAAGTGTACATTCAGTACTGAACCAAAATAGCATACCTCCAGTTGAAGTAGACAATTTGACTAAATATACACTTATGAAATTGTCTCATATAGGAAAAAAGGAACAGGATGTTTATTTATAAGGTCTAAATTAACTACTTCCAAAAGGAGGTACTGGATAATTTATAATTAGTGACAGTTATACTTGGCTTCAGGTTCTATTTCAATAAACTGATGAAACATACCCTATGTTTTCTATGAATTTGGAAGGACATACTTTTTACAAGTCAAATTCAATTATGAGACTTCCAATTGAAGTGGACAATTTGACTGCACAGAGTCCATAATTCGATTAAATAAACAAGAAGTTCTTTATCAATTTGGAAGTACTTTTTACAGCATTGTTTTAAATATCAGTGAATCAAAATCATGTTATATAAGTACAATATATCAGTCTGCAGGCTTGTATAGAATACTCCTATGTTTTCTGTACAGAATGTCGCAGATGAATGGCTACTGTTTTCTATGATTACATAACTTTGTACTTGTTAAGTCCAAAGCACAATATAACATCAGAGTCAAGAATAAGGTAAGTTCTAAAACAAATGAATAGAAGCATTTTAAGGAAGTACAAAAAAGATAAAAGACATGTTTGATAACTTCCACACTGTAACGTTGCATTCAATTTAACACTATAAACATTTTGAAATTACCCATACATTGATATTTGTTATTTCAAAGTTCCAGGTAAGTATAAAATATCAGAACCATTAATTTTTGAAATAACTTCTGCAGTATAACATTGAAGTCAGTTTGATAACATAAAATAGAGATTTTTAAAGTTATCTGTCCAGTGAGGTACAAATTATCAGGTGATAACTGTTTTCTAACAGCAGCAATGTTATTTAATTCTAAAATATAATGTCTAAAATTATAGCAAGAATTTTAAGAGAGTATATGCACAGTAAATGTAACATCTGTATATTATTTTTAAAGCTTTTATTTGTTGAAAGTGCAAGGTTCTCTAGTCACTTCTTCTATGTGCTGGAATCTTACTGCACAGTAAATGTAATGTCTGTATGTTATTTTTAAAGCTTTTATTTGTTGAAAGTGTAAGCTTCTCTGGTCACTTCTTCTATGTGCTGGAATCTTACTGGGCCAATATGTGTACCACCGTACCATCTCGAAATTACAACAAGTTTGTTTATAATGTTCAGGTCTTTCAATATCTTGAGCACACGTCGTCCAGCTGACCATTCACCATCATCCTCCTAATGCTCCACTATACCGGTATCTCCAGAAATCCTGTATGCGTATATATTATGAGTTGCTCTGGCAATGCGCGTATCCATGTACAACACTTGTAACTTGGCAGCTACATCTTCTGATTTAGCTATTTCAGTTATATGTCCTTGAAAGTGGTTTCCCAGAGTTGTTCTGGGTGGTGTGTTTTTAAATCTGGTAGCAGAAATGATGTCCCCAGCATCCACAGCATCCCTTGGTATATGATCCTTCTTTGCATTAACCAGTTTATCTTCCAGTAATAGCTTCTCGCCAACCCATTTCACTTTCTGCTTCCGCTCTTTTGCTTCTTTGAAGTAAGGCCATAGTTGTTTCTTCCTTTCATGAAGTTCTGGAGGTAGTTGGGTTGTAATAAAGAATTTCTTCGACTTGTCCATGTTTCTAGAGTACTTCAACACTTTATTCTTGTCATCTAGTGAACTAAAATGAACAACAATTGGTCTTTTGACAGAGTGCTTCTTTTTTCCCAGCCTATGTACTTTCTCAATTTGAACCATTTTGACTTCTTCTTCGGGCATGCATAGTTCCAGATATAGTTCCCTTCAAGATATTTTATTATTTTTTTCAAATTTTTTTTTACAACAAATGATAATTGAGAAATGGATTTAACATTAACACAAAGGCACAGTAAGGAGAATGCTTCTGGTGCTCTTCCATTGGGGTGTCGTAGGTCTCCCACTCTATAAGGTTAAGATTACACCAGGGACAGATAACCTTATCTCCTTGACCAGAATAATAGAACCCAGCTTTCACATATCTCTGAGCAGGAATTGGATGCGACTTGGGCCAGGTCGCAAATGTAGATATTCTGTCATCATATCTGAAAAATCCATCTGTAGGATGAACTTTGGCTTTCGGATCTGATCTGGGTCCTCTAAGATCTGATGATCTGTCAGCTCTTACATCTGTTCTATCACGCCTTTCAACTTTACTTCTACTACATAGAGCAAATCCTGGCCTCATACCACCCCTCATAGCCTTAGAGTCAGCTGCATCATTTGATTCATCACCAGTCAATCTGAAGGAATAAGAAGGCTTGGAAGCAGCCTTACAAATATCTATAGTTGAATCAGATTGGTTGGACATTTTTTGAGGTTGTTGATTGCAGAAATTTTAAATTAAAAATGATATTTGAGATTTTTTGGAGGGTTTATATATATTCTTCATATATAAAATATTGCTGAGATTGATTATTAAAGGAAAAAATGATGAAATGCTTCCATTTATAGCACAATTACAGTTCAAACAAGAGATATCATAGAAATTGAAAATTTGAGAAAAAGGGACGCTTCAAACTAATGCAGTTATCCTACTAGTTGATTATATACAATCTGATTATTGACAGAATATTGAGAAATGTGTCGGATGTAAGAGTATTTGGATGTGTTAGATCGAGGTCTTTCCAAATTTGAAAAACACATTTTGTTGTAATGTGTACAGACAAAAGATTCTACTTCTCCCTTATTACCAATCATTGACAAGTAAATGGAGTGTGGTTCTTCCAAATGGGTTCAGGTTCAAATAAGTACTATCAGTTATTATCAGTTATTGCACCATCAGTATCAGTTATTGCACCATCAGCGAGGTGTATCAGTTATTGCACCATCAGCAAAACACTTTCTCAAAAGCAAACCAGCAAGTCCCCAGTGTATTGCACCATCATCAAGAGGCAATAACCTATCAATAGTGATCTAGATCATTTTCCGATCACTTTAGATCAATTTTTATGACTTATGTCGTTCGATTGACTCAAATAGTACTACTATGATGTTTCACCTCTTATAAATATAAAGTTCCTGTTGGTCTGTTTTATCTCTCGTATTTAAGTCTACCAAGAAATTTATCCCCAGAATACATTTTGTAATATTACATGGATGTCAGTGCTCCATATAACATCAAATTGAGATTGATCTAGACTATCTGAATGGGAAACTTTATGTACTCTGAATCAACTATAAAAAGATTTCAAAAATGCATAGTTAATTGGAATCATAACAGCATGTTATGTGGTTTCATAACAATTCATGTCAACCAGTTTGAAAAGTTTAAGTGATCAAAATAGTTTCAAAATGCAATTAATCTATATTGTGGTCTCTTATACTGACAAAAGAAACCTGACACAATGACTATAAATGTTAAATAACAGATACAAGAGAAAATTAATATAGCTGTTACACATGGTTAAAACAATAACGTGAACATACAGTTAATGTATACAACTGTGACCAGTCAGTTCTGTGGTACCATCTCAATAAAATAACACTAAGGTAAGAACACCCTCCAATAATTTAAGAGGAACCTAACCGTTTGCCTGTGCAAGGATATGGCTGTTGGACCAATCCTAGAACAATAGATCATTCTATCCTTTTTCACAGGCTAAAACACATGGTATGGCATTGATGGGGTTATACCCAAATGGGTAGAGTCTCACCTCAGTTCAAGGAAACAGAAGATTCAAGTAGAATGACATTTCGCAGATCCCTCAAGACTCCATCTTGGGCCCACTCCCTTCACCCTCTGCACAGTTCCTCTTAACACAATGTAAACCCATCTTTTTTATTTTTCTTGTCTTAAGACAGGTGCTAAACAAATGGTACAGTGATCTGGAGCATTTTTCCAATTGTTCATTCATATTCCACCTTGTTTTTCCAATTATCAACCCTCAACGATTCAAATTTGTTTACCAGAAAATCAGCCAATTGGATTGCCTTTCCCAAGCATTTCAGTGAATAGAATTGCCTCCTCTGTCGGCATTAAGTTGTAAACCATTGTAAAGATGCCATCCTGATTCCTTAAATTGTTGTAAGTGATCCAAAGGATTTGTAGAGTTTGCTTCCTAGTGGCTTTCCAATCACTTTAATGCAAAACAATTGTGTATACAACTCCCCTGAATTGGGGACTTGTCATTATTTCAGTGCGACATTTAGAAGAGGCAACATCTATGTTTAGATCAATGTTGAAGTTTTTATAGGATTTAATATTTTTTGCAAAGGGATAGATGACTTTATTGGGGGTTTTTTTAATTGATTTTTTCTATTTTAAAATATTTCATTTTTTATTCATATGTCTGAAAAAGTGTAGCCATGGCTTTTGACAAACTGAATTCATGTCTTCTAGATGTTTGAGAATAGATGTCATCAAGTATGCTCAAACTAAACCCTGACAAAACAAATTTTATCAGGCAGAGGAAACCAGGTTCTGTACTGTAAACTGCAGACCAACGGCAAGCAGCTACCAGCTTTCCCACTTGAGGTTGGTGTGTGATACAAACTCAGATCTCAGAGGCGCTGATCATATCAAAACTATTTGTAAGACATGCTTCATTCAAGTGTATGATCTCAGGGGGGTTAGACAGTATTTCACAGATGAGGCTGCTGTCCTGGCAGCTAATGTGTTGGTGAGTAGTGTCCAGTCTCAACATGCAAAAACTGCAGTGCCTTCAAAACACATTGCTTGAATTGCCACAAACTGTAACAAATACACATGGACTTCTCCTATTCTCAAATGACTCCATTGTCTACCAGTTGAATTTTGCTGTATCTCCAAAACTGCCACTGTAGTTTACAAGTTTCTCCACAGTGGTCATCCCAGTTACTTCTCCTTTGTCTTCTCACTGTGGAAGATATGGTAAAGATACCATCTAGATAAAATGTTCTTGGAGATTCTTCCATTCTATCCATCTGTACATAAATAAAAAAAACACTTTAGCTACAGCTTTTGATGCTCCCATGGTTTGGGATGATTTACCTGATAAGATTCATTCTGCCCCAACTCTTGCCTGTTTCAGAAAACGATTAAAATCAAATCTCTTCAAAAAGGCTTTCCCATCTCAGCATACACTCTATCCGTTATCTCTATGGTACTGGACTTGGCAACAGCTATGGAATGATGATTTTTTGGAATTGCATTTTGGTGTTACGCCTTATAGCCTGCTTGGCAGAGATAAAGTGCCATAAAAGTACAGAAAAGATTAGAATATTGTTGCAAAAGCCTCTAAGACAGAAGAAGGGTACTCAAACAACTATTGGAGAGGAATTTGCAGGTCGGGGCTGTCCATTGACATCAGTATCCCAGAGACACAGGTGGCCACTAAGAAAGAGGCATTAAATATACAGGTAAAGGACATACAGGAAACACAGGATTGTGCTGGTGGGGATGAGATACCGTTGGAGGCAACAGCTAAGAATGGAAGCAGAGTGGCTGTGGCTTTAGTAAAGACCAAATGATGCTGATTGAGGATTTCTTACAGGATAGTGAACTAATTCACAACAAAAAGTTAATCTATTAACAAAGATCCCATAAACACAGAAGCATTCTGAGATGAATTTTGCCTCTTGAGAGGACTGGAAAAGGAAACATGTAAGTAGTGGTTCCAGTTCCAGAGGACAATTTATTACAAAATAACAGTCTAGTCAGTGCATGGATGCCACATTGAAGTGGATGCTATGTGTGGGTCATTGATAACTTGAGCTTTCTCCAGACTCACATAGTCAGCTATCTCGCTGCCCAAGGTCTGTTCAAAATCTTACCTAATCCGAAAGTTTCAAAGTTCTGATTGCTAGCCCATTGTTATCCACAACTGAGACTGTTACAGTTGAGATAAACCCAAATTCAGCAACCATATCTCTTAGCAAGGGCTCAACAGAAGATTCAGAGACATTTCGATGATCAGGCCTCTCCTCTAAGCCTCTTCCACAGCACCCCCGCATTTATGTGCTAAATCTAGCATAAGTGGGGCTGGAGTTGGAGGGAAGCTGATGGAGCCATCCTCTGTCTTGCACCTCAGGTAACAATGGTTAAAAAAAGACTGGTCTGAACTGGAACCACAGTCACCGTTATCCATACATATTCATTTGTAGTCGGCATCTGCTAGGTAAATAGGGGAAACGAGTGGAAGCCTTATGGCTATGATATTTAGATGTATAGTTAGGCTTGTATAAAATATTGTCTCTTTAATAGAGGAAGCCACTCTATAACCCTCGATGCCTTAAAAGGGATTTGGTCCCTGTGAAAGACAATGAGGAAATCAAAAAAGGGGCTAACTGGCTGTATCAGTGTTTCTTACTATAATTCTTGATCAAACAGCCAATGTCTACATTAAAGTCATATATGTACCAGAAAATGGCAAAAATATATTGATTGGAACAAAAAATGACACCACAAACTGAAAATCTCTGGTTAACAAGAGATTCTTGAAGGATGCATACAATCTTATTACACAACAATAGTTTACCATGTGGAACCAAATGCTTTCTCGGTTGGCATTGGTATCATGGCCAGTGCCAAGAAAAATGCATGTAATACTGGTCTGATACATTCAATATTGAGGTGACCCAGATAGTGAGATACCGTGAGACTTCCTTTTCTTGTTGGCGGCCATTTTGCCTGGAAACATTGTTTATTGCTCTTGAAATTTTTATCACATTTTAGTGGATATATGTATTGTTGGATGTTAAAATTCTGTCAGTTTTCTTATTTTATTTCATAGAATTTATTGTTGTACCCTTCTTTGTGAAAGGTTAAGTATTTTTACCTTTTAGCGAGTCATCTTCCACACTGATATCATGTCCTCACAAAGAACTGATAAATCAAGTTCTTTAAAGTGTTATCAATTTTATAATGACTTTGATCTACACAATGACTGCCCTACCTGCAGAGAAGCTGGTAAGGGTGATGACGCTGTGTAACTGACCATAGAACGTGTCTTCTGTGTAGTTCATTCACTAAAGAGCAGCTGTCTAAAATTGGTAAATGTTATGCAAAAAAGTCTCACATATCTATGTCTCAGGATGAATCTGAAGTACTTGGTGAAGAAGGGGAGATCTTCTTGGGTCCTAGAGAACAATTAAAAGAGTTCACTCTTCAATTTTATAACTCAACTCCTCATCCCTCTAACATTGCTCAGACTGGTAAACCCAAATCACAGGGTTTGGAAGTCCTATGTTCCCAATCTCCCCAAAAGCCAGTTCCACCTTTTTCTTCAAAATAAAACTGAAAAGTCTCTCAGAACACAAATGCAGCTTCAATTGGAGCAAGAAATTGGGATTTTTCAGGCATCCATCTTGGAGGCCTTTAACAAATTATCTGAGCAACAAAAATCGCTCCAACAACAAATTAACCAATCAAGTGCTACCATTGTCAAACCTCCCTCGCATTCAGTGGATCACACTGAATCTGACCCTAAATCAAGTACCAGTCATGTGTCAGCTTCAGATCCGAGAACTCAAGATCCAAGGGATACAGTGGAAGTAGAATTTGTATGGCATCCTCTTCCACTTAACTTTAGGCGAGGGTAAGTCTTGGATTCCCCCCTCGGGGGGGTCTCGGGTCCTGATTCAGACCACAACTATTACAAAAAGGAGGCAAAACCTAAAAAGCACTCAGATTAAAGGCGACACAAGTCTCTTAAATATGTTTCTTCCTCTTCTGAGGAATCAGACTTCCGCCCTCAAGTATTTAAATCCTCTACAGGTGAACAACCTGTGAGGAGTAAGGGTGAGTCTCAGGAGGCCCATAAATCCATGGCTTTTGGAGACCTTAAACAAGAGGATTTAACTGAGCCCAAATCCCAACTGAATCCAGACCCCATCTTTCCTAGGGAGGTGGATGTGTCAGACTTTCCCTCTCAGTATAATGGGGACATTGAAATGTTTAGGCAGGTTCTCAGTATCCCCGATCCCAGGGACAGCATGCAAGTTTCTTCAGCCTCAGTGTTGGATCTACATAAAGTGGCTCAACATTAGGAGCTTAGACCTAAAGGTCCTTCAGCCATGCTCCCAGTTAGTGCTACCTTAAAAGAGACCCTAGACATATTTAAACAAGATTTTAAAGCTGCCAGTCTCCTGGAAGGGAAATTCATTAAGCCACCTCCCTCCACTGCAAAGTGGTTCAAGTTGGATAAAACATGTCTGGAGAAAACAATGCAATAGCTCAAGATAGATTTTGCTAGTATCTGTATCTCTTCCAAACCCTCTGGAACCCCTATGGATAAGGTCCCTATCCAAGTAGTCAAGGAGATTGAGCACCAGGCTAGGCAAAATCTCTGTACCCTCAACTTTTCGGCTGCCTTCAATCAGGTTATCTCTGAGTGTAACCTGATTATGGAAAGTTACAGGGATAGTCTCAAGGCTACATACAAATGTGTTAAGACTCAGATCCAAAAAGGTGCCAATCCTGAAAGGGCAGCCAAAAATGGTTACGAAAGGACCTGTGATTACTTAGAGATCCTGGACAAAAGGATCCATTTCAAGCAGAGAGCCCTAGCCTGCCAAAGTAAGGCCTTATCCCATAAGCTCCAGCGGGAACGTTACACCATGAGTAACTCCATCCTAATTAGAGGAGGAGAAATGTCCCATCTGCAACCCAATTTGGGAGAGACCAAACATCATCAACTGGGGAGCTTTCCCTTTGCTCCTACTCCGTTATTCTATTCCAAACTGGTTCCTCTTCAAAAAAAGGCAACCCAAAAACACTCAGGGCTTCAAGCCCTATCAAAACAGCCCTTTTGTGATCCCCCCACAACAAGAAAAGAGGCTCCTACAGGAAATGCCCCTTTTGGGGGACAATCCACCCCAAGCAGTAACCAGTCGTTTCTTCAGTCAAGCGGAACTTGAACAACAGAAGTAACAAAGATCATTTTCGACCTCATCGCAGGGGTATAGGGCGTGGAAACCTCTCTTCCCTCTCAATCAATACACTTCCGTTTGTTCAAGAGAGACTAGGTAAAAGAAATGTGCTCAAAAAGCATGTTAAACATTACCAATAGCTACTCTCTATCATTCATCATGAAGCCAAAGTTAGCCAGACCTCACCTGATTCCCATCAGAAAGACCTAGCTCTGGCCTCTTGTATCCAGTCTCTCCTGAACTAAAACACAATCAAAAGGGTGTAAAACACAGTCTCTTGGGTTTTACAGTCGGCTGTTTCTAGTCCCATAGCCCCATCAAAAATGGAGGCCAGTCATAGACCTCAGCAGGCTCAATATTTTTCTCCTAGTAGAAAAGTTCAAGATGGAAACACCTGAGTCCATCAGGGCTTCCCTGGTTCCAGGGGAGTGGGTTTCATCATTAGACTTCTTGGATGCCTATCTCCATATCCCAATCCATCCAACATCAATGACGTACCTTCAGTTCAGCCACAAGTCTCAAATTTATCAGTTCACCTCTCTTCCTTTCAGCCTAGCCATGGCCCCTCAGATCTGAAGCTCATGGCCCTTTCTAGATGGATCATCGTCCACCAGTACCTGGATGACTGGTTTATCAAGGCCCAGTCCCAGGAAGAGGCACAGCTGAACACTCAAATCGTGGTGGATCTCACTCAGTCCTTAGGTTGCATGATCAACCAGAAGAAGTCCGAACTCATAGCCATTCAGGTGTTTTCATTTGTGGGCTATGATTCCCACAACAGACAGATGCCTTCATTACTTGGTCCTAAAGATAAAGTCAAAGCCTGGTTTGACTGCAAGATGTTTGATGTCCCTAATTGGGTTCCTCGCCTCAACAGAGAAGATGGTCCCAGAGAGTCGCCTTCATATGAGACCCTTTTTGTTGCAACATACTGAAGCGTTCAGACCTTCATCCCAAAGAGAAAAATATCCTAATCTTTACCGATGCCTCAAATGTTGATTGGGATGTTCAATTAGAGCAAGACTTTGTAAAAGGTCTGTGGTCAGACAGGGAGAAAATCTAAACATAAATGTTCTAGAACTGAAGCTGGTTTTCCTGGTCCTAAAAGGGTTCAAGGACTGGTGTCAGTTGTGTTGTTGTAACACAATATTCTGTATGCCTGTCATATTCTGTATCTTCCTTTGATCTTTTAGAGGATACAGGATATGGTTGCCATATTTTGTATCCCCAAAATAAGGGATTTAGGGAATACAAAATATGGCAGCCACATTTTGTATCCCATCATATTCTGTATCCCCTCAGTTAGGAGGTGTAATGGGTGGAGGTTATAAATAGCAAACACAACTGGAGAGGATTAAGTTGCCATTGTTTGGGATGATTGGTCTCAGTGAAGCAAGTCAGTTGTCCCTCTCTGAACAACTTTTCATTTGATTCACTAAAAAGTGAATAGGGTTGGAAGTAAGGCAGAGTTATGAAGATATATAGTTGTTTGAGCCAAACATAAGATCTCGCCAATCTTAAGATTGTCGCCAGCCCAACTTAGGATCATAAGATTGGCTAATAATCTTAATATTGGCTGGCCAATTTTAGATGGGCTGGGATAGCCCATCTTAAGATTGGCCAGCCCATCTTAAGATGGGACATTTATATCAGCAACCTGTAATTAAATTTTTACAGTTTTACCTTTTTGCAATGAAATATATCTATATGAATATACAACCTATGAGTTAATTGAACACAATGTGAATCAAGTATTAACTCCCTATTTACAATATTTCACAAACTATGTGGAATTAGGTTAGACATTTAACATAGAACGTATTTTAAATATATTGCCCTCTCATTACTTTTGCAAATTTTATAAAATGTATTAGTTCTTTGAAATCTGTGTACGTCATTTTAGACATATTATTGCAAGAGCTATTCCTGTGTACAAGAGTAATATCAAACTAAGTAAATGTATAAGATCCTATAATATCATTTTATGATTTAATATGACTACTACTCCCCTTCATTATTTGATCACTTTTACCCCCTGTATTATTTTGCCATATGCTGACCTGAGGCCAATAAAGTTTAAATGTAAAAACAGTTAAACAAATCAACATAAAGAACATGGATTCCTATTGAGACTAGAGTGCCCAAGCAACATTAGACCTGAGTAAATCCAATTGATTTTTCACTAACTAATCATCACAGGCCATGTTAATAGGAAGCCATTCTTTTCATGTTGATTTGCTACTACCAGTAAAGGTTACATGTAAAGACAGTGAACCAATCAACATAAAGTACACAGTACTTGATTTGTTTGTCTTTAGGTAAATTTTTTATTTTCCAGATTTGACCAAAGTTCTTCCTTTGTTTCACTTTTGGGTGAGTGGTGATCAAATTGGATTAATTATCAACACACTTAAAGAGTTATAGTTGGCCAGTTCACATTAAATATCTGTAATCATATTCTGAGGTACTATTTTAGTAGAATAGAATAGAATAGAATAGAATATTATTTATTTTAGTGTCCTATTTGAAATTAACAATAACAGTAATTTCACAATTTAGACATATACTATATCGAACAAAGTGACATTGAAAGTAAAAGAAAAAATACAAAAAATTATTAATTACAAATTATTTGAATCATATTACATATTTCTAAAACAATAAGAGACACAATGGAAATATATACATATCTGTTTTCAACGGTAGAGAATTTTAATTATTCTTTCACAACTTGTAGTATTTAAAAAGTTTTGAAAACTAAACATGTATTTATATTACACACATTGGGCTATCAAATGTTTAAGCATAATGCACAGAGGGAAATTTTAATGATTAGCTCATATATAACTACGGGGTACATAATATGGCAAAAGGGATACAGAATATGGCGAGGGATACACAATGTGGCAGCCCCCTTGCCCAATTTTGTATCCCCACACACTTTGTGAGGGATACATTATCTGGTGTTACACCATGTTGGTAGTGACAGACAACTCCACAGTGGTACGTTACATAACCAAGCAAGGACGAACCTACTCAGCAGACATGTGTGCTCTAGTGTGGAGAATCATAACCTGGTGCCATCATTATAGAATGACCCTACGGGCCAGGCACATTCCAGTGTGAATGAATGTGATGGCCAATGCACTGTCCAGGTCGAACCAGACCCAATCAACAGAGTGGTCATTTCATCCACAGGTATTCAAACAGATCTATCAAAAGTGATTCACTCCTCATGTAGACTTTTTGCCACATATCTGAACAAGTTTCCCCTGTACATGTCTCCAGTCCCAGACCAACATGCACGGGACATAGATGCTCTGAACATAAACTGGTCGGGCCTCACTGCTTATGCTTACCCTCCCACGACTCTCCTTAACAGGGTGATCCAAAAAGTCAGGCAAAGCAGTTGCCTCATCATTCTAATAGCCCCAGGCTGGCCAGGGATGCTTTGGTTTTGGGACCTAGTGCAGCTCTCAACAGAGATCCCACTCCAATCACCAGTGTCAACAACACTTCTCACAACAGTCCCACATCTAAGTGTTTCACAACACTCCACAACAACTCAACCTCCACGCCTGGTGTCTAGGAGTGGACAGCTCCAAGAACAAGGCTTCTCTGTGGAATTGGCCGAGAGAATTGCTGCTCTTGAAAGGTCATCATCCACAAGGACCATCTACAAGTCAAAGTGGGCCCTTTTTGAATATTGGCGCAGAAACAATTTGGTGGATTTATCCACTCCCCCTGTAAAACAAGTCTCAGACTTTTTCATTTATCTGTACCAAGACTTGAACAGGCGCCCTTCAACAATTGATGGTTACAGGACGGCCATTGTTGACACTTTAGGTCAAATTGGGCTTCATATCTCTCAAAGCTCTGACCTTAACAGGTTACTGTCCTGGTTTCAAAGGGATCGACCTGAGAGTTCCAGGAATTTACCAAAGTGGAACCTTTCTATTGCTCTTAATGAACTCACAAAAGCACCCTATGAAAGACCTCACACATCTTACCTTTAAAACTGCCTTCTTGTTAGCCTTGGCCTCCAGTAAATGCTGCAGCTAAATCCATGCCTGGGTTGCAAACAAAGTTTCCAATTGATGATAAAGCAGCCCTTTTCCCTTCATCAGATTTCGTAGCCAAAAACCAACTAGCAAGAGAGGGTTCTCAAACTATGTCTCTGGTGATTATTCCTGCTTTGACTACCACTGTGCATAGACAGTTTAAAGAAGACAAGACCTTGTGTCCGGTATGGGCTTTGAGGTACTATCTGGATCATACCAAATACCTGAGAGGGTCTCGATCCCTGCTCTTTATCTCCTTCAAGAATCAGACCCACTATTCTCTCTTCTTGGTTAAAAGAAACTATCCTGCTATGTTACAAACAAACAGATTAACAATCCTTGGACTTGGTCCAAGTTGAAGCTCATGACATTAGGGCCTTCGCCTCCTCTAAGGCCTTTTATGGTGGGGTTTCGGAGGATCAAATCATGCAATCTTGTCATTGGAAGGCATACAATACTTTCACAAATTTTTACCTAAAAGACCTGACTTGGTCAAACAATGACAACAGTATGTATCTAGGTCCACTTGTAGCAGCTCAACAAGTCTTAGAGCCTTCTCCTTAGACTAGTCATCCTCGGAAGGAAAGAAAGGGGGGCACATCTGCTGCAACCAAGTTTTCCAGAGTCCAACACCCAGGTTCGTCAGGTATATGTGTACTGGCTCAGGATATCTGGTAAGGTCTAATTTATCTTTTGTAATAGTGAATAATACTATTTGTGTCTAGAGGTGATCCTCATAATCTCATTAGTAATTTTAATTATTGTAAAGTTCGTATCAGTAGTAACAATTAGTATATTATGAAATTCTTCAAGCCTTGGGATTGTATTCATGGAGAGTGAAGCTCTTGGGGCTACAAACAATCAAAAGTGAGCATAGACTACACTTTCTTTCTTCATTAATCCGGATATCCAGACAGTACTTGTACTGCCTTTTATTTGAGATTTTTAAAGGTATTTTGGCTTCTTACAGTACCCAGTTTTTAATTGGTACACTGTAGGTGGGTCTCAGACTCGTAATTATAGCATATATATATTTAATTTCATTCAAATCACAAGAAAAATTGACATAAATACATGGGCAAAAGTTCCAAATCAAAGAAGGAAGTCTTGTGGTATCTCACTATCCGGGTCACCTCAATGTTGACGGCATCAGATCCCTGTATGTCCATTTTTCTTGGCTTTTGATATGATGCTGCGGCCATACGAGAAAGCATTTAGTTCCACATTGTAAGCTTGTAGCTTATAAAAGCTATATTTAAGTCATTAAAATTTTCAATTTTATTGCGCTACAATAGCTTACCATGTGGAACTGAATGCTATCTCAGATGGCCACGGCATCTGACCAACGTCCAAGAAAAGTAGACATATAATACTGGCCCGATGCCTTCAACACTGAAGGTGATCCGGAGTGAGTGAGACTTCATTCTTCCCGTTGGCTGCACACTGTTTTGAAGCGTCTGATTACTGCTCTAGAATTTTTTGTTGTTTACTCTGGATATATGTATTGTTGGATGTTTCAAATTAGTCACTTTTGTTATTAATATTCATAGGAGGGGTTACACTTTATTTTGTGACAGGGGCTTGTATTTTCCTTGTTTTTTGTTTGTTATTTTGTCATCTCAGAGTTTCCACAGACAACTAGCATGTCGTCCAAAAGAGGCTAACATCAACAAACCCCGTGCATTGAGATGCAGGCACTTCTGTTTCCCATTTGATCTGCACAATTACTGCCCCACCTGCAGAGAGGCAGGTCGGGGAGACAACCCTTGTATGACTGTGGGGCAGTTCGTTCTCGGAGGAACAGCTGGGTAAAATTAAGAAGAGAAAATGTTATTTCAGAAAGCCTAAGTCAGACTCGTCCAAAGACATGGTAGAGTTGCTGGATGATCGTGATATGGAGTAGATATTCTCCAGATCACATGAGGAATTAGAACAAACTGCTCAGCAGATTTACTGTTTTCCTCCTCAGACCCAACATTTAGATTTGGAGGCTTTGTCACTTAAAACACCCCAACCCGCCCCACCAAGTCTACGCACAGCACTCCAAAAGAAAATTGAAAAATCATTTACACCTAGAACTTCAACAACAGATGGGGTCTTTCAAGTTTCCATACTGGAAGCATTTAATAAGCTTGCAGATCAACAGAAATCATTGAGACGAGATCAGATCTGTAGCTAAACCCCCTTAATTTCAACGCGGTGGTGGATCAGATCACCCCCTCGGACCCTAAACCTGGCACAAGCCAACATTCAGACTTGCAAAATGTTCAACCAAGCTCGAAGCTCTCGGATGAACTGATGTACACAGAGTTTACTGCTACCCCCTTACCACCCCAGTTCTTCCAAAGATATGAATCCGAGGTTCCCTTAGGGGGCTCGGAACAAATCCGAGGTGTTTCCTGTCCAACAATCTAGATCCAAGAAACACCCAGACAAAAGGAATGTGACTTCCTCATCCTCCTCGGAATCTGAAATCTCTGTGCAAATCAAAAAGTCCTATAAACCCAAGAGGGATTCTTCTGAACCAAATAAGTCAAAACTTGACCCAGACCCCGTGTTTTACAGGGAAGTAGATATGTGTGACATGCCCTCACAATACACTGAGACTTTCAGTCTTAACCTTGCTGACCCTAGAGAAAGTATCCTAGTGTCCTCCATCACAGTGTGGGGTCTAAATTACGTGGCCAGTCAACAGGAGCTTAGGCCAAAGGGCCCTTCAGCTATGTTTCCAGTCAGCCCTACCCTCAAGGAAGCCTCAGACAAGTTTGAACAGTACTTCCAGACTGCCAAATTACCTGAAGGCAAATTCATAAAACCCCTCCCTCCACTGCCAAGATTGGGTGAACCATGTTTTGAGGACCTGTTACAAGAATTGAACATTGATTTTTGCAAAAATCTGTATCCCCCCTAAGCCCTCTGGAGCACCTATGGACAAGGTCCCCCCTACAGGTAGTCAAAGAGTTTAAGCATCAGGCCAGACAAAATATTATTAAGACAGTATTACAGCTACTGTCAAGTGAATCAAATCCCAGATCCAAAAGTGTGGCAATACTGATCAAGCAGCCAGAAGTGGTTATGAAAAGACCCGCAACTATCTAGATATCAAAGTAAGGCCTTAGCCCACATTCTCCAGAGAGAGATGTATTTTATGGGCAATTCCCCAGATAGCAAGACGCTAGTGGGCCACCGTTGGCTATGGGTGGCAAAATATAGCTTGTGGGCCACCACTGAGCCACTGGTGGCCCACTGACTGCATTTTTTTTAAAATTTTAAAGCATTATAAACAACTTCAAAAGTAACCTCAAATACTGTTTTCTGACATATTATTTAACAATATTCAATGTTAAAAACACATTATTTCAAAATATAAATACATTACGTGGCCCACTGTTGGCCCACCAACTACCAGAGTCAGTGGCTGTAGCTCAGGTACCAGCCTACACCCACTGGTGTAAAATCCTGGGAAAAATTAGATTAAAATGTGTGTTTTCTTTCACTTAACATAAGTTAATGTCATTTTTTAACAAACTTATTCTGTATTCCTTCATTTTGCTCAGTCAGTCTTTTCTCCACTTTATTACTTTATATATTACTTGCTTATATATTTGCCACAGGTGGTCCATCAATGGTCCACCCACTACATAAGTAGTACATGACCCATGATGGGCAGCCAGTGGGCCACTGGTGGCACATATATATATATATATATATATATTTAGTGAAGGTTAAAGAAAGATATTTTCATTTTTTTCCTTTTGATATAAATTTGTTTTTTTGATGCAACCTAAAACTATCGCAGAATTTGTTTTTGTCTGACACATGCAACTATCATCTGTAAGAGCTATACTTAGTTGGTGGACCAATGGTGGTCCTCTGGTGGCTACACCTCAAGCTCTGCTGAACGGCATTTGTTTTGACAGATCTTGAAGAGAGGCTGTCTTGGCTTAAATTCATTTGTTTCAAGTGAATTACTTTCCAAAAGTAGCTGTTCTGAATTTTATTACATAAAAAAATTGTAAGATTTGCCACTGGTGGTCCATCAGTGGTCCACCTTCTGCCTGCATGGTACACATACTGTTGGCCCACCGGTGGCCCACAGACGGCAAAGTAATTGGATACTTTATGTATGTGTGTGTATATCACCAAGACACCAACATTTTTAAATAACAGATGTCACATCTCTGCCTTAATATATATTTCTTTTCTTCCCATTCTTGGGCCACAAATTTCTTCCAAGATTTACCACTGGCAGCCCACCAACTATATCAGTGGTATATAAGCTATGATTGATGGACCACTGATGGGAATTTTCTAATTTCCACCCGGATTTTAGATCTAATCAATAAAATCATCTGATAATTACACAGAAAAGTTAACAGAAGTGAAAGTTTCCCCTGTAAACAAACCATAAAACATGTACAGGAGAAAAATATATTAAATCAAAACCCTATTAATTGGGGTTGAGGTGTAGCCACCACTGGACGACCCTTGGTCCACTAGCTGCAATATGTATGTGTCCGATAAAATATAAAGTTTCTTAAGTTGAAAGGAATAATTACCCATGAAATATATTCCAATCAGTGGCCGAATTACCCATGCCAACGCTGGCCCAGTGAAGGCTTGCCAACCAAAACTCAGGCTGCCAAGGTTGGGCCAACGGTGGGCCAATGATGGCTTTTTATTCAAGATGGCGGCGAGCAATAATAGGGGATATTGAGACACTTAGTAAAAAATTATTTATTATGGTATGTCTAAAAATCATATTTCAGTGGGCCCACAATTTTTAACTAACTATTTAACAATTTTAGACTTAAAAATAACATTCTCATTAGAAATTCACAGTAAGAAAAGTTGTTTCTGAACATTATAATTTTATTATTTGACTATGGAACATGTCATCCTAAGATACTGTTCCACCATGGTTTATGTTTGGTCATGTGACTTATTAGGGATTCCCTTAACTAAAATCCACCCACAATCTGTCAGTTATTGGCTTTCTGTTAAACAATGGCCACATAACTTCATGCTGCAATCTGATTGGCTGATGCTATATTATAGTGGTAGTAAAATTTTACCAGTGGCTTGCCAATGTCAGACCGACACCTCCACCGGCCTAAAAGCCAGTGGGCCACTGATGGGCCACTAGTAAACCTTATTGTTGGCTGCCAACAGTGGACCACTGTCTATCAGCTGGTCATGCCACCAGAGAACCACCACTGATGGCACTCAACAGTGGGCCACTGATGGGCCACCAGTAAACCTTATTGTTGGCTGCCAACAGTGGGCCACTGTCTATCAGCTGGTCATGCCACCAGAGAACCACCTTTGATGGCACCCAACAGTGGGCCACTGGTGGACCACCAGTCAACCTTGTCGGCTACTGAAGGTGGGCCACTGGTGGGCCAATAGAAAAGCTTATCATTGGCTGCCGACAGTGGGCCACTGAAGGACCACCAGAAAACCGTATTGTCGGCTACCAGCGGTGGACCACTGCCTATCATCCGGTCACGCCAACGGCTGGCCACCGCCTGCAGCCAACGTCGGTCCGACAGCTATGCCGCCAGTGGGCCAGTGGTGGCCCTACAGAGTCTTGCTATCTGGGTCAGTGCTCATTAGGCATGAGGCTGAAATAACCCATCTTCAACCTCATTTGGGAGATACCAGACTTCAAGAACTTAGGAGCTCCCCATTTTGTCCCACTCCTTTGTTCTGTTCTCAATTGATCAAGGAGGGAGAAGAGTTCCTCCTTAAGAAAGGCACCCTAAAAACACTCAGGGGTTTAAAGCCTATCAAAACCAGCCCTTTCGTAGTCCCCACCACAACAAGAAAAGAGACTCCGACAGGAAACACCACTGTGGGGGTCAATCCACTCCAAGCAGTAACTTATCATTTTCCTCAGGCAGGGGGAAGTTGAGTAACAGAGGCTCCAAAGGTTGTTTCTGACCTCACTCAAAGGGACGAGGGTGTGGAAACCCCTCCTCCCAATGACTCCTTAGCCTCAATCAGTGCGCCAGTAGGATGTCACCTCCATTCTTTCAGAAGAGACTGGCAAACAGGAAAATGCTCAAAGTGCTAAGCATTATTACCGATGGTAACATTCTACCATTCATCACAAAACCAAAATAAGCCAGAGTTCCCATGATTTACTCAGGATTCAAGGCCCATCAAAAAGATCTAGCTCTGGCTTCTTGCATCCAGTCTCCTCTGTCAAAAAGCCTGTAGAAAGGGTGAAAAATGTCAAATCTCTTGGGTTTTACAGTCGCCTGTTTCTAGTCCCCAAGCCTCACCAAAGATGGAGGCCAGTAATAGACTTAAGCAGGCTCAACACTTTTCTACACGTAGAAAGGTTCAAAATGGAAACACCAAAGTCCACCAGGGCCTCTCTGATTCAAGTGGAATGGGTGTTGTCTATAGACCTGTCAGATGCCTACCTTCACATCCCCATCCACCCAACCTCAAGGAAGTACCTATGGTTCTTCCACAGTTTGCAAGTGTTCCAGTTCACCTCCCTCCCTTTTGGCCTAGCCACGGCCCCACAAGTCTTTTACAATGATTGTAAAGGAAATAAAGCTGATGGCCCTCACAAGGGGATTCAGACTTCACCAATACCTGGATGATTGGCTTATCAGGGCCCCGTCTCAAGAGGAGGCACACGTGAACACTCATGGTAGACCTAACACAGTCCCTAGGGTGGATAATCAGTCAAGAGAAGTCTCAACTCAAACCCACTCATGGGTTACAAATACCACCTAGATTCAGCCCTTGTAAAACCCACTCAAGAGAGATAGCTCAAACTTCAGGATTGGATCCTCCACTTAAAGTCAAAACATGTTTTGACTGCTAAATCATTGATGTCGCTAATTGAGTTGCTTGCCTCAATGGAGAAGATGGTCCCGGAGAGACGCCTTCACATGAGGCCCTTTCAGTGGCATCTCAAGGAGCACTTAAGATATCCTCCACCATTGAACAGCCTCCTTCCTTGGTTAGGGACCATTTCAGCACACCTAGAGCAGTGGCAAAATCCTGTCAACGTGATTAAGGGTGCAGACCTTCACCCCAAAACCACAATATCCAAATCTTTACAGATGCCAACAAAGGTTGGGGTGCTCACTTAGAGCAAGTCTCGTACAAAGGGTCTGTAGTCAGACAGGGAAAAAGGCTACACATAAATGTTCTAAAGTTGAAGGCCCTGAAAAGGGTTCAAGGACCAGCGTCAAAATCAAACAGTGTAGCCTACATAAACAAACAAGGAGTAACCCACTCAGCGGAGATGTGTGCTCTCCTGTGGAAAATCATGACCTGGTGCCATCAGTACCAGATAACTCTAAGAGCAAGGCACATTCCAGGGTGCCTGAATGAGATGGCCGACCTACTGTCCCAGTTGAACCAAGGCCAATCAACAGAAAGGTCACTGCATCCACAGATGTTCAATCAGTAATTAAAATTTTCAATTTTGTTTGGTTGTAAATCAGTTCATTTTAAATGATCAAGTAAAATTTCTATTGAATGTATTATTAAAACATGTTAAAGTTTGAAACTTAAATTTAAATTGATTTCTAAAGTTTTTATTTACATTCCAATGAAATAATAATTTTTATGTATCGGCCACATAAAATGGTTATAACTTAATTTATCTTTAAACATTTATAGGGATGTCAACTAGGTCCATAGTAATTGTGGGAATGAAATCAAATCTTAAATGAAATATCTACTGAAAGCACATACATAAAGCTTCCATACATATACACTTAAAAGTCTAGTGCTATTTTTAAATATTTTGCATCTAATGTACTGTAAATTGATGTATGCTTGATATGTTCAATTATTCATCATATTAATCATATTAAAGAAAAAACATTAAAGAAAAATATTTAAACATAGTGTATATTTCAATTTACAGTTCAATATTATTTATATTTATTTTATTTATATCAATATTTACCAGTGAGCAAAGGTCATTTCACCAATGTACTGAAACTCAAACCAGTAAACTTGTGAAAAAACACAGGTCATTAATTTGTAAATACATGTATCTACTGAAAAATGTAGGGAATATGCATGTTTACTGAATTCACATATTTACTGTAACACATACACAAATAATGAAATGCTCCACATTCACTAAATAATGGTCCCCTTTGATATGGGTTTATACTAAATTTGGTAGATCCATGTTAATAGATTTTGATAAGTATTCACTATCAAAGTATATAAAATGTATCATGGAAAATTTTTAAGTGACCTTAAAATCACAATTATAGAGCTCAAATTCTTCATAGACAAAGATCACATATATAAGTTGTATGAAGTATGGTTTCAGGGTAGTCAGATGAACCATTTCTAAACTACGAGGCAAGATATCTAAAAAATTGGAGAATAAAGTCCCAAGTTGGGGTCTTCATGGGCCTCCAACACAATGTGAAAGTCAGCTTTATACCTTGATAATTGGCCTTTGTAAAAAGAACATATTTATAGTCCCATTTGAAATTTTAGCTTTAACTTGGTTTCTGAGCTACAGAAAAAATAACTAGGTGTCTACAGAAAAATAACCAGATGGGTCTAAACTCACAGCTAAATGGTCACTATGGAATCAATCTAATCCAATATATAGTTCCAATTGTAATTTGGAAGTATAAACGATCTTTCTCATCAGGGGCTGGAGAATGAGTAATAACCCTTACCATGGAGTAGTTTTCAGATCTGCAATTGCACCTGTAAATTACACTGGTGCAGTGTGCTATGTGCACCTCTCCACATATGCTGGCTGCACAAATATCAGGTAAATTTATTTGTATTTTCTGCACAGTATTGGAGAATATTCCATTTGTGATTCATATTACATTCAGAATTATTGCCCCCTGATGGCTTAAGAAGGTTAGGCATCTATGGAATTTATGGTCACTTTAGGTTATTGCTAGTCAAGATAAAGTATTCTAATGTGATGTGTATTGTTAAAGTGTAACACTCTTTGCAGACTGCATATGGAATCATGACAGACGTTCAGAATGGCTGGTCCCTGTGTAAATTTTAATCATATCAGGTGCACAGACATTTAATCCCAAGATTGGAAGTTAGATGCAATGGAACAAGTCACAGACCATTTATTTTTTCAAATTAGGACATTTAAATAACATGAATATTCATTTGAGGTAGTTGCCTTTGTTTATTCATGCAAATGTCTCACTGAATGTTTGAATTATACATGTTATATTTTACCAAGATCTTTTTTTATTTTGGTAAAATAGATTTCAGTATATAGCCAAATCATAAAATATTTCTTAGTTGATAATGAATTATTTTAATTTAGCTGTGGCTCAGAAGCGATATAGAAATATGTTTCATATTGATGTATACTGGAGACATGATTCACTGGTAAAAGAAATTGAGTAGTTAAAATAATTTATAAAACAAGTATATTGTCTTACCTTATGTCAGAGCTGGAATTATTTAAATGCCCTATTCTGATTTGACAGCCTTCGTTTCATTGTCTTGGGTTACAGATCCCTGGTGCACAGATCTGTTTATATGTGAGCTACTTTTTCACTATAAATTTAACTCCATGTCTACTGTAAGACAATAGTGAACTGATTGCAGTATTTGTGATGTCATATAGGTTTCTAGTGAACTACATAATGCTGCCATAGTGTAATAATGTCACAATGATTTTCGCCGTGATTTTTAAATAAAATATTTTAACAAGCAATCAATGCCGGTGAATAGGCTCTGTGTCAGCTGACCGTGTGTCTTGAGTTTTAGAGCAGAAGTGAAGGAAGAAAAGGACACAAAAACTGTACCCTGCAAATGACATTCCAAAGTAAAGTACCATTTTGAGTAAAATGTAGATGAAAAACACATTGAAACAAAATACTGTAAATGCAATAGTATTTGGGTTAGAAATGATTTATTTTACAGCTATGCCATGAGCTACACATCTGCAATTTTACTATGTTATAGCTGATTGAAAAGTAGATGAAAAACTCATTTAAACAAAATTCTCAATCAATTCAAATGCAATAGTTTACGAGATACAACTTATTTACTCGACAGTGAAAACCTCAAAGTGGCTATTGCTCAGCTATGCAATGAGCTACACTCGTGCAATTTTACTATGTTATAGCTGACCAAAAAGTATGTGAATAACATATTTAAACGAAATACTCTAAATGCAATAGTTTTCGAGTTATAGCTGTTATAGGTGACAGAAAAGTAGGAGAATAACCTACTTACAGAAAATAGTGTAAATACAATAGTTTTTAAGCTATCACTGATTTACTCAACAGTGATAATCTGAAAGTACCTATTGCTCAGCTATGCCATGCGCTACAGGTCTGAAAATTTATTATGTTATCGCTGACCCACAAGTAGGTGAATCACATATTTAAAGAAAATATTCGAAGTGTAATAGTTTTCAAGTTATACCTGATTTACTCAACAGTGAAAATCTCAAAATAGCTATTGCTCAGCTATGCAATGAGCTACAAGTCGGCGATTTTACTATGTTATAGCTGACCTAAAAGTAGGTGAATAATATATTTTAAAGTTAAACTTTTTAAAGTTATAACTTATTTACTCAAACAGTATTAATTAGTAACTATTATTCAGCTATACAATAAGCTACAGGTCTACAAATTTACTATGTGATAGGTGACCCATAAGTAGGTGAATATCCTATTTTAAAACAAAATTCTCTAAATGCGATAGTTTTCAAGTTATAAATGATTTACTCAACAGTGAAAACCTCAAAGTAGCTATTGCTCAGCTATGCAATGAGCTACAGGTCTGCAATTTCACTATGTTGTGGCTAACAGAAAACTAGGTGGACTTTATGACCTGTGACATGTGGTTTGAGAAATTGAAATTGGAGTCGAACACCACTTCGAGGTTCCTGACACTTTGTACTGGCGAGACCTGATTTCCCAGAATATTGATAGGGAAGAGAGGGAGGAGTTGTTTACGTTTTGGGGGGGAGCCTATGAGAATAAACTTGGTTTTGCCTGGGTCAAGTTTTAATATATTTGTAAACATGAAATTTTCGATGTCGTTTTGGCAGTTCTTTAGTTTTTGCATAGAGTGAGAGAAATTTGTCTCCAGGAGAAGAGTGTGGTCAATGGTATCGAAAGCAGCGGATAAATCCAGAAGGGTAAGGGCAGTGACAGACCCTTTGGCCATATTAAGAAGAATATCGTTATGAATATTGAGGGCACTTTCAGTAGAATGGTGTATTCTATAAGCCGATTGGAAGGCAGTCATAAGGCCGGCTTCATCAAGATGAGTTTGTAGCTGGACGGCTACTACCCTTTCAAGTATCTTTGAGATAAAGTTTAAATTTGAGACAGGCCTATAGTTTTTGAAAACGTCTTTGTCTAAGAATGATTTTTTTGAGGATAGGGGTAACATGGGCCTGCTTGAAAAAAATTGGACACTTACCTTGCTCAAGAGCAGCATTGATTATTGAAGTGATGTGGATAATGGGAATATCCAGATAATCCAGAACAAGGAAAGTGGGCCAAGGGTCTAAGGAACATGATTTACTGGGAGAGTTGGTAATAATTTTAGTAACTTGATCCTCTGTTACAGTAGAAAAAGTGGAGAACATAGGGGGAGGAGAGTCAAGGGTGATGTGTTGCAAATTGACAGAAGCAGAGAATGTTGAGCGTATTTTTTCAATTTTTTTCTGTTATAGCTGACCTGAAAGTAACTGAATAACATATTTATGCAAAGTACTGACAAGTCAGCTGACATAAAAATCAATATAAGGACCATAAGTATTATTTTATGTATGCACTTATTATATAGGCTGTACCTTGATTATTTAATGACCTGCATATACTTGGGGGAAAACAAAGAGTGTTCCAATTGTGCAAGAAAACCAACTAGAGATGAAATGAACTGATACCCCCAACCCCAGGGAAAAGATTTCTGATGAAATCCTTAAAATTTGTTGGTATTAACCAGTGCCAAGATAGCAAATGATGCACCATTTATCAATAAACCCTTCACATGTTATTTATAAACCAAGTGACATTAGCTACATGGCATACAACAAATGTGGTATTATGTTGAGGACAGGGGGTGCCTGTTCAGGAAAAGAATCTATGAATACAGATGCTCAGTTTCTAAAATCAACGAATGCAGAATCTCAAAAACTGAGCTGGGTCATTCCGTCAGTGGACATGCAATTCTCCCTCTTGGAATGGTATTCCCTCAAGTACAACAATCCAAATCTGATCATACAAAAAAGGAAATGGTGGATGTATAATATTGCGGCAATACACTCAGTAAAGCATTTAAGCAATTTAACTGTGAGTTCATTTTAGTGTTCTTGCACACTCAGCAGACTCTTTGTTTTCATCTTAGTTTCATAGCTACATGGCTTAAAATGGCAAAAAAGACTAGTCCCTGTGGACATTTTCTGAGACCTTATGATAACCTTAAAATTTTAGCTACAGAGCTCAAATTTTCCATGGACATAGACCACATATTAAACTAGAACAAGCAATCAGAGCCTGTGAACGGACTCTGCGTTAGCTGACTGTGTGTTTTGAATTTCAGAGAGGAAGTGAAAGAAGAAAAACACACAAGTTGTGCAGTGCAAATAGTATCCAGAAGTTCAAAGTTGGTTGTTCAGGTGTAAAAAAGTCTGTGTAAAACATATTTAAACAAAATACTGTAAATTCAATAGTTTTCAAGTTACACCTGATTTACTCAGCAGTGAGAATCTCAGCTATGCAATGTGTTAAAGGGCTGCAATTTTACTGTGGTATAACTGACCCAAAAGTAGGTGAATAACATATTTAAACAACATTCTGTAAAGGCACTATTTATCAAGTTATAACTGATTTACTCAACAGTGAGAACCTGAAAGTTACTATTGCTCTGCTATGCAATGAGCTACAGGTCTAACATTTCACTATGTTATAGCTCACCCATAAGTAGGTAAATAACATGTTTAAACAAAATTCTCTAAATGCAATAGTTTTTGAGTTATAATTGATTTACTCAACAGTGAGAATCTCAAAGTAGCTATTGCGCCACTTTGCAATGAGCCACAGGTCTGCAATTTATTATGTTATAGCTGACCAAAAGAAGGTGAACAACATATTTAAACAAAATACTGTATATGCAATAGTTTTCAAGTTACAACTGATTGACTCAACAGTGAAAACCTGGAAGTAGCTATTGCTCAGGCATGCACTGAGCTACAGGTCTGCAATTTTACTCTGTTATAGCTGACCAAAAAGTAGGTGAATAACATATGTAAACAAAATTCTCTAAATGCAATAGTTTTCAAGATACAACTGATTTACTCAACAGTGAAAACCTGAAAGTTACTATTGCTCTGCTATGCAATGAGCTACAGGTCTAACATTTCACTATGTTATAGCTCACCCATAAGTAGGTAAATAACATGTTTAAACAAAATTCTCTAAATGCAATAGTTTTTGAGTTATAATTGATTTACTCAACAGTGAGAATCTCAAAGTAGCTATTGCGCCACTTTGCAATGAGCCACAGGTCTGCAATTTACTATGTTATAGCTGACCAAAAGAAGGTGAACAACATATTTAAACAAAATACTGTATATGCAATAGTTTTCAAGTTACAACTGATTGACTCAACAGTGAAAACCTGGAAGTAGCTATTGCTCAGGCATGCACTGAGCTACAGGTCTGCAATTTTACTATGTTATAGCTGATTCAAAAGTAGATGAATAACATATGTAAACAAAATTCTCTAAATGCAATAGTTTTCAAGATACAACTGATTTACTCAACAGTGAAAACCTCAAAGTAGCTATTGCTCAGCTATACAGTGAGCTACAGGTCTGCAATTTTACTCTGTTATAGCTGACCAAAAAGTAGGTGAATAACATATGTAAACAAAATTCTCTAAATGCAATAGTTTTCAAGATACAACTGATTTACTCAACAGTGAAAACCTCAAAGTAGCTATTGCTCAGCTATGCAATGAACTACAGGTCTGCAATTTTACTCTGTTATAGCTGACCAAAAAGTAGGTCAATAACATATGTAAACAAAATACTCTATATGTAATAGTTTTCAAGTTACAACTGATTTACTCAACAGTGAGAACCTCAAGGTAGCTATTGCTCAGCTGTGCCATGAGCTACAGGTCTGTAATTTCACTATGTTGCAGCTAACCCAGAAGTAGGTGAACAACATATTTAAACAAAATACTGTAAATGCAATAGTTTTTTTAGTTATAACTGATTTACTCAACAGCTATACTCTGAAAGTAGCTACAACTCAGCTATGCAATGAGCTACAGTTCTGCAGATTCACTATTTTATAGCTGACAGAAAAGTAGGTGAATAACATATTTAAAGAAGATACTGTAAATGCATCAGTTTTCAAATTACATATAATTTACTCAACAGTGATAACCTCAAAGTAGCCATTAGTCAGCTATGTGATGAGCTACAGGTCTGAAATTTTACTATGTTATAGCTGACCCAAAAGTAGCTGAATAACATATTTATACAAACTTCTCTATATGCAATAGTTTTCAAGTTACCAGTGATTTTACTCATTATGGAAGGTACTAAAAAGTCAGAAACTAGGTATTACTCACTTAGCTATTGGGCAAGACACCTAAGTTACTCACCATGTTGTAGCTATGGTAAAAGTAGCTCAAAACATATTTTAACAAAATGCTCTACGTACAATACTTCTCAAGTTATAAGTGATTTAGTCCATGATTTCATGAATTTTAGTGCATTTAAAAATTATTTTAAAAAATCCATAAAAAATGATGAAGAAAGATCCAGGCCTGATACTCGCACAAGGGAATCTACTAGTGGCCTAATACATATGCAAGATCAGAGAAAAATCCCTGCAATAGTGAATGAGAAAGTTGTAATTAAGTGTTGAAATTTTCACATTTTGGGTGGGGATACCTCACTTGTAATGGCTCTGGAGAACAGACGAACAAACAGATCTGCATGCCTAGCTTGATCAATTTACCATCCACGATAGTTAAAGTATCTTTTAAAAAAACACCATGTCTCTGGGTGTTGTAGTTTTGGAGTTGTAGCTGTAAATTTACCTGCTAGAAAAAAAACGCTTTTGCCAGAAATCCCACCTAGAAAGTATATATCTTGCATATTTGTATTCTGTTGACCTGAATATATGGCGCTTGAGAAACAAGAAACAAGTCAATCTAGAGGGCTACAAAATGTTCTAGTATTTGTGGAAAAGGGGAAATTACGAATTTAAACATTGTTCAGTTTTTCTGTTTAGTAAGTTTTATAAATTGCAGAATATTCACGAGGGACTGTTTGGAGAGGCCTTTTTTCTCTTGGTAGAAAATTTTTCAGGAGGAATTTTTTCCAGGAGATATTTAGTCCTAGATTTACAATGATAAAGACATACTGTAGAAAAGTATAACTGACTACAGATAGGGACATTCATATGTTGTATATCTTCGAGGAATTTTATGCCTGTGAAAATTCATTGCTATTTTGTATTTATGCTAAGATAATCCCCCTTTTGAAATACTTTATTGTTCCATTGTAAAAAGAATATACAAGGTCATGTTGTACGGAGCCCTGGAAGGGACATAAAACTATTTTCCTGTCATTTTTATTATCTCGTTACCACAAGATAGAAAGTTGTTACCACAAGATACTAATTAAGTCATTACCACAAGTTGGCAAGTCGTTACCACAAGATAGAAAGTCGTTCCTACAAGTTAGAAAGTCGTTCCCACAAGATAGCAAGTCGTTCCCACAAGTTAGAAAGTCGTTCCCACAAGTTAGAAAGTCGTTCCCACAAGATACTAACTCATTCCCACAAGTTAGCAAAGTCATTACCACAAGATACTAACTTGTTCCCACAATTTAGCAAAGTCGTTCCCACAAGATAGCAAGTCGTTCCCACAGGTTAGAAAGTTGTTACCACAAGATACAAACTCGCTCCCACAAGATACCAACTCCTTCCCACAAGTTAGCAAGTCGTTACCACAAGATGATAAGTCATTCCCACAACTTAGTAAGTCGTGGTAATGAGATACTAAGTCGTGGGAATGAGATACTAACTTGTGGTAACAAGATACTAAGTGGTTACCACAAGATAGAAAATCCTTGTTTTCATTCATACCCACCCCTTATTAACTCATTCCCACCACTTACTAACTTGTTCCCACCACTTCCTAACTCATTCCCACCACTTACTATCTTGTTCCCACCACTTACTATCTCATTCCCACCACTTACTATCTCGTTCCCACCACTTATTAACTCATTCCCACCTCTTAGTAACTCATTCCCAGGGACCAATAATGTGTAAACGGGGGTTAAAATATTTATTATACATAACAGTTATAACAGACAAAACTAGATCACATCTAGTTATTTAGTTATATCTAGATAACAGACAGATAGAAAAATTATTTACAACATATATGAGCACATAATGGTGTGGTTCTCCTAAGGTGCCACATGCAGACATTATAACCCAATTAGTAGTAAACCTCTACCTTGCCCATGCCCATACTTTTAGTGACCTCAAGGGCTCGCATGTTTCCTGTTACTTTACATGTCAAACATTTATACCATTATGGTTATCATTTTATCAATTTTAATGGTTATTCTTCTTGGTTACCTAATTAGTGACCTTCAGAGGTCATCTTCTTATTGTTACAGGTTACAGAATGATAAGACTATGCAATTTACTGTATGAAAAGTCAATGCAATTTGCAGCACAGGAAACACGAGTTTTGTTGCATCCACGTATATAGCTTTTATGAGAATCCAATGGAGATCCTGCAAGGTATGCTGTGCCAAAAAGCACCCAGTCCAATGTAACATACTAAAATATCTTAGAAGGACCAAGGAAAGTGTCATAAAAAAGGCACCTCTAAAAGACAGTAATGCAATATACATGTTTCTATGTGTCTATCTGTAATAATAAGTAGGTGACCTCTAAAGGTCACTAGGTAGGTTTCTAAGAAGATTAACCATTAAAATTGCTAAGGTCATTAAAAGTCTACAGGCATATGTAAATTTGAATGGTATGCTAGATGGGTGACCTCTATATAAGTTAGGTATGATAGACAAAAAAATTGCCTGTACATTGGCATCAAAGCATGACTAAGTAAAACTTGTAGGAATGACTTCGTATCTTGTGGTAATGAATTGCTATTTTGTGGTAACGACTTGCTAACTTGTGGGAACGACTTAGTATCTTGTGGTAATGACTTTGCTAACTTGTGAGAACGAGTTAGTGTCTTGGGGGAATTGACTTTGCTAAATTGTGGGAAACAAGTTAGCATCTTGTGGTAATGACTTTGCTAACTTGTGGGAACGACTTAGTATCTTATGGTAACGACTTGCTAACTTGTGGGAACAACTGGAAAATTTAATAAGTAAATTAAATTTTTATAAGTTAATATCTTACCTAGTGGACAGATGCATTTGTCCGGCGCACAGCCGGTCCCGCCAAACGTTAGAGAAAAACGCCTCGAGCTGGGCTCTGGCCCGGACCGGTAGTGTCCTGTTTACTCGCCAGGTGGCTGTATAGCCTCCCTGCCGGTGCACTGCGCGTGCGCGCGCATGCGTACTTCCTCCTTTTGTTTGCACCCTGTTTGAGTCCCCTGGGAATGTTTGTTGCGGGGAAGGCAGGGTGGGAATCCCTCTGTCCACTAGGTAAGATATTAACTTATAAAAATTTAATTTACTTATTAAATTTTCCATTTTATTGCGTTAATATATCTTACCTAGTGGACAGATGCAGAATAACTACCCATTGGATGGAGGGCAGCTAAACTCAACAGGGACTCTTGTCAGAACTCTGGGCCTCCGGCCCAAGGGTTAGGGATCCTTCCCATACCCTACACCATAGTTGGTTCCCCCCCCTCTTTTTTGCCGTCTACCGAGCCACCTGGGCTAGGACTATAGGAGAGAGGAGGTAAGAGTTCAGTCCCAAGGATTCCGAAGGAAGCAGAACAGGATAAACTAGAAATAACTCATACCCCACACCAGCCCTTCCGGTTGAGAACTGCGCGCTGGGGTTACAAAACAAGATAACTAAAAAAGAAGGAGCCAACTAAAACAACCCACTACTCCTTCTAAACGCTTTACACTATATACAAGTTATCCTTTCAAGGATACCAGTTACTCGCGTATGTGCTGGGCTGCGACCACTGGTCCTAAATGGTACAGGTCAGCATCAGCCCATGCTACATCCTTCAAATAAAATTGGGTGAAGGTATTGTGCGACTTCCAGTGGCAGGCTGAGAGGATCTGGTCCAAGGACACACCTCCTTGAAAAGCCTTAGAAGCTGCAAAGGCCCGCACATCATGGGCTCTGACCTGATGTAATTGTTGTGCATCCTCATTGGACAATTGATAGCACAACAAGATGGTTTGTTTAATCCAAGAAGAAATCGTAGCAGGAGCGATGTCCTTATTGAAGTTCTTCTTGAAAGACACAAAGACCAACTGTTTGCCGGAACGGAGGTCTTTGGTCTTGTCCAGGTAATAACGCAAAGCCCGAACTGGACATAAGGTTCTATCCTCCTTGAGAGACTTATCCAACGTAGGGGCCAAGGCCGGAATAATTACCGGAGCTACTGAAGAAGGCCCTTCTTTAGCCAACTGATTCTTGGACAAGAAACAAGGAGAAGGGAATAAAGAAACATTAGCCCAATCTTCCTGATGTCTAATGTTCCTGTGTACCCAGGCATGAATCTCACTCCTTCTTTTGCCCGAGCCCAAAGCCAGGAGAAACACCGTTTTGAAGGTAAGATGTTTCAGAGACGCCTTTCGAAGGGGTTCAAAGGGGGACTGGGTTAATTGATGCAAGACCAGAGACAGATTCCAGCTAGGGACTCCTCGAAGACCCTTGGGTTTATCTCTATGGAAACTGTCTAGCAAGCGGGTAAGGTTTTCGTCTTTACCAAAATTAACCTTGTCACAACCAATTTTGTCGGCTATAGCAGTTCTATAGCCATCTATGGTGCTAGGTTGAAGATTTTTCTCCTTGAAAAGGAATAGGAGAAATTCCGCTACCTGAGTTAAAGAAGGTGACCCGAAGTCCACCTTGTGTGACTCGCACCATTTGACAAATATGGACCACTTCGATTCACAGATGGCTCTGGTTGATTGTCTTTGAGGAGCCTCAATTCGCGTTGCCACTTCATTAGAGAATCCTTGTGCCTGTATGCTAGAGGCTCTAGGAGCCAGGCGTGGAGGTTGAGCCCTAGGAGATCTCTGTGGGGACACTGATTGAACGGTTGGGTCAGCAGGTTCTCCACGTTTGGAAGGGAGAGAGGAATCTGAACAGACATGCTGACTAGATCCCAGAACCAAGGCATGTTGGGCCACCCTGGAGCAATCAGAACCAACCTGTGAACTCCCTGATCTAGGATCTTGGACACCACCTTGCCCAAAAGAGACACAGGAGGGAACGCGTAGGCATCCATATTCTCCCAATTCAGGCTGAGAGCATCTACTCTCCATGCCTGTGGATCTGGTACTGGGGACACAAACTTGGGTAGTTTGTGATTGTACCTTGTTGCAAAGAGATCCACTCGGGGAGTGTGCCACCTGGCACATAAGTGGTCGAAGACTTCCTGCAGGAGGGACCATTCTGTCTGAATAACCTGAGTGCTCCTGGACAATTTGTCTGCTATCACATTCAGCCTTCCCGGAATGTGCCTGGCCCTTAGAACTATCTGTCTGCGATTGCACCAGGAAAGCAGTCTCCAGAGGAGGGCACAAAGTGAGCCTGATCTCATACCCCCCTCCTTGTTGATGTATGAGACAACCGTTGTGTTGTCCGTGGCTATCAAAATGATCTGGCCCCAACACTGTTGCTCGAACTTCTTGAGGGCCAGAAGGACCGCCTTTAGCTCGAGAAAGTTTATGTGCAACTGGCTTTCTGAGTCCGACCAAACTCCTTTTGCCGTGTGGTCTCCTAAGTGCGCGCCCCAACCTTCGTTTGAGGCGTCGGTAAACAACTGCAGAGCATGTTGTAGAGGATGAAGAGGTTGGCCGCTGAGCACATTGTTTTCGTCCAGCCACCACTGCAGATGAGGGTACAGAGATCTGGGAAGAGGAATCTCCTTCTCTAGTACCTCTGGCACGTGCCAGTGATTCTTCAAGTGCCACTGAATCGGTCTCATGTGAAGGCGCCCCGAAACCACCTGTTTCTCTGTGGCTGTCAACAAACCTATGAGAGACATGAACTCTCGGACCGAACAATGGTCTCTGTTCATTAGCATCTTTATTTTTTGAGTTAGGGTTTGCCACCTCTCCTGAGTCGGCTTCACTAGACCCTTGGAGAGGTCGAAATGATAACCGACAAAGTTGAACTCCTGTTGGGGAACAAGTTCCGACTTTTGCAAATTGACTAACCATCCCAACTGCTGACACAGAGCCATCAGGGTCCGCGTTTGGTTCACACAAGCCTCCCGAAAGGGCGCTCGAAGCAACCAGTCGTCTAGGTACTGGTGGATCCTTATACCCCTGGACTGGGCCATCAATTTCACCTCCTTCACCACCTTTGTGAATTCCAAAGGAGCCGTCGCTAGGCCGAACGGCAGAGCCCTGAACTGGAAGGTTTGACCGTGCAGGTGAAACCGGAGATACTTTCTCGACCTTGGGTTGATGGGAATGTGGAAATAGGCATCGCTGAAATCCAGCGATGTGACCCATTCGCCTTTTTGAAGGGATAGCCGGATGGTCTCCGGAGTTTCCATTTTGAAGGTTTCTGAGTGGAGGAAAAGATTGAGTTTGCTCAAATCCAAGATTGGACGCCATTTGTTGTTTGGTTTGGGAACTATGAACAGCCGGTTGTAAAAGGCCAGAGAAGCCCGAACCACTACTTTTTCTACGGCCTGTTTTGTAATCAGGGACTGCAACGCCTCCTTCAAAAACTTGTTTCTGCGAGGGTTGGCGTATCCGCTGATTATCAGAGGACACCTGGTCAATGGGGGCCTCATCTTGAACGGGAGGTTGTAACCGTCCTTCAAGATGGAGACTACCCGAGGATTTGAACCCAGGCTGAGCCACGTTTCCCAGAACCTGTGCAACCTGCATCCTACAGGAGGATTTTCTGCAACATTGTGGACATTTGGTACATGAGGGACAGAACGACAAGGAGAGACAAAAGAAGCACTTTTGACATGTTTTATTTCTGTCTGACAAAGATCGGGACTTAGGCCTTTCTTTTGCGGCTGCCCGGGACCGACAACAATAGGAACAGGAATTACAGCAGTTCTTGAGTATACAGTCTTTGAAAAGTTTTGAGGGCTGATGTTTTGACCCACTATCTTTGGAATTATTTGGTTGTGTGGGTTTGTACAATGATTGTCATTTATAATTTTTGCCACCCCGGGCATACTTGGAAAAACGGTGGTTAGTAGAACCACGCCCACGGCCACGACCTCGTGACCCAAACTGTCGCCAAGGTTGTTGAGGAGCAGATGACGGCTGAACCATGGTCTTAGCCTCCTTCTTCTCATACGGTTTATAGCGATACTTGGTCTTCTGTTGGTGCTGGGGACCAACTCGAGACTGGACCGACACATGTTGTGTCTCAAACTTGTTGATATCTTGTTCCGCGACATTCAAGGCCGCGTCGGGAAATAACCCATATCCAAAAAGAGCAGCATTCCTCAGTTCATTCCAAGTGTCCATCTTCATACCGGGACGAACATGATCTAAATAAGAGTCCCGATGCATCAGAATGAAGTTCCCCAGCTGCACAAAAAGGCTATCAGCCAGGTGCTGTAGAGCTGTCCCAAGAGAGACAGATACATTCTGGTGGAAAGCACATAAATCCCTTAACTCCTTAAGTGCTTCAGACACCTCCTTGGCTGACTTGCCCTTACTGAGATGAGTCTGTAGGAAAGTTATGTGATGTGCCATCTGATCTTGAATCTCGCTAGTGCATCTGCTGAAACCAGCTGCATGGTTCACTGTGTAAGTACCCTCTCGGGCGCACCTTTCCCATCTGCGTAGTACTTCTTGCGATATGGGACGAGACACGGGACCTGTTGCGAGATATGCAGCTGGTTTGACAATTCTTGAGAATTGAGCATTTAGTTTCGCCTCAGAACCATGCCAGTTGAACAGCTTTCTACCTGGTCGCTGGGGACCATCTGTCTTTAACTTATGCATGGGATACCATTTATCCTGTGGTTTAGGGGTGCGTATGAATTGGTCAGTACGCAAACCACCAGCTTCTTGACTTCGGGAAGGGTAACCCTCAGCTACAGTCAGATTAATCCTATCCAGCTTCTGACAGAGCCAATCGTCTGCTGGCATGGCTACTGACACCTTTGAACTTGTCTTCGGATTTTTTCCACGCCACGGATTGTTGGACTTATCCGGGTCACTGTACTCAAACTCAAAGTCTGGGATAAAGTTCCAGCCCATAAAGGCCCTGATGGAACGAACTGTTTCCCTGTAACTCATTTCTTCATTCTTTTCTGGTTTATCAGTGTCTGATTCAGAAAGTTCACCATCCTCGCTATCCAAAACATCTGGTGATGTATGATCCCTATCCACAACATCTGTTGATGTATGATCCCCAAAGAGTGGTTCGTCTGAAGCCACAGGCAAGACATCTGTTAAGGGGTGTTCAACATTGGACATATCATCTGAGCCACCAGCAGAAGCAAGGTTTCTAATAAACGGCTCCCCAGCCGGTGCAGCCGGTTCCGGACCGGTAAAAGATCCATCCACAACCGGAACCGGTTCCTTGGGTACAAAGGTGTCAGTTTGGTATGCCCTGACCGGACCGGTCATCTCCCCGACCGGTACCGGTTTAGATTGTTGAAGTGCAGTGTCAGAGGGCTTTTTCTGTACCGGACCGGTATTTTCCTCAACCGGAACCGGTTTTGCTTTGGAAGATTTATGATGAGAAGACTTGTGCTTCTTCTTTGAATCTTTCTTGCCATCTGATCCTGTACTAGCCTGTACTGCCGGAAACCGCACCGGACCGGTGGCTCGGGCAGAGGCAGGATCTATGAATGGCTGATCAGAAACCGGTGGGTTTGAAACCTGAACCGGTACTTTGGGGGTAGCAAATATATTGCCTCTTGATAAGAGTGCTTCAAAACGAGAGAATTTCTCATCTAGCTGGTCACTTAATTTGTCAAAATCTTTTTTGGAAACAAAATCTGAAGAACTCACATTATCGCTACCCCCAGGGAGGTCCTGCGCATGCGCACTGTCATCTTCAGAAATCGTCTGCTGAGCATGCGCAGTACTAGCTGGCTGTTGAGAAGAATTAACTGGAGACAGCACAGTTACATCTCGTGGTGACACTAGCAAACCCGCTTTCTTGTCCTTGCGAATTTGATACTGTGGAGTGGCCAGCATATCACGTTGAATTGCTGTAAAATTGTCACAAATCTTGCATATCGCACCTCCCACAATGCAGGGATCTTTACCCAGACCTTTGTCTCGACAACGAGCACACTTCTCATGCATATCAAATCCAGCCATCTTATGGCCGCACGATCCCTGCCTTTGTCCTGGTGAATCCATAGTTATTAAACAACACTTCTACACAAAGAATTTATCAAAATATATCCTGTAACAGATATAAAATAAAATAAAAGTTTCTCCAAAAAAACAGACGACCTCTCGTCTTCGCGCCAAACAAAAGGAGGAAGTACGCATGCGCGCGCACGCGCAGTGCACCGGCAGGGAGGCTATACAGCCACCTGGCGAGTAAACAGGACACTACCGGTCCGGGCCAGAGCCCAGCTCGAGGCGTTTTTCTCTAACGTTTGGCGGGACCGGCTGTGCGCCGGACAAATGCATCTGTCCACTAGGTAAGATATATTAACGCAATAAAATTGCTATCTTGTGGGAACGACTTGTTAACTTGTGGGAACGACTTAGTATCTTGTGGTAATGACTTTGCTAAATTGTGGGAACGAGTTAGTATCTTGTGTTAACGACTTTGCTAACTTGTGGGAACGAGTTAGTTTTTTTGTCGTAACGACTTTCTAACTTGTGGAAACGAGTTAGTATCTTGTGGTAACGACTTTCTAACTTGTGGGGATGACTTAATATCTTGTGGTAACAACTTGTTAACTTGTGGGAACGACTTACTATCTTATGGTTATGACTTGCTAACTTGTGGGAACGATTTTCTAACTTGTGGTAATGACTTACTATCTTGTGGTAACGAGATAAAAAATGACAGGAAAACAGTTCTATGTCCCTTCCTGGGCTCCGTACATGTTGTCAGACGTTACTGTTAAAATTTTTCATTCATACATGACTCAGAATAATATATGAATATCATGAAACACAGAGGTTTTTACATAGGCTTTACCCATTCTCGCAAAACAGACAAGGCATTCTTTCCACAAGACATTAGTTCCACATGGCTCTACTGCCATGAACATAAAGATTAATGTCCTTGTTTGAACTGTTTACCCCCAAAAGGATTTACTGTAAGCATATCCCTTAATGAAAAAGAAATGAATACATCTAGATATCCCTTGTTAATATTTTCACTCAGTGTGCAGACACATTATGTAACAGAAATTAACACACAAAAGCACAGCAGGGCATAAGTGAGTGGGACTTTCCATGAATCTGCCTCCAGATAGATATCACACAAAAGCAAACAGAGTTGGAGAAATTTTTCATTCATACATGACTCAGAATAATATATGAATATCATGAAACACAGAGGTTTTTACATAGGCTTTACCCATTCTCGCAAAACAGACAAGGCATTCTTTCCACAAGACATTAGTTCCACATGGCTCTACTGCCATGAACATAAAGATTAATGTCCTTGTTTGAACTGTTTACCCCCAAAAGGATTTACTGTAAGCATATCCCTTAATGAAAAAGAAATGAATACATCTAGATATCCCTTGTTAATATTTTCACTCAGTGTGCAGACACATTATGTAACAGAAATTAACACACAAAAGCACAGCAGGGCATAAGTGAGTGGGACTTTCCATGAATCTGCCTCCAGATAGATATCACACAAAAGCAAACAGAGTTGGAGGAGAAACAAAAAAGAGGACTAATTAGCTGGAGATATATAAAATACTGTACAAGAAAACTGTTCATGAGAAAGTGGTTTTTTTTCAGTCATCTTATCTTATGAAAGAAGTCTATACATTTGACCAATTTGCATAGTATATGTGAATAAGTAGCTAGATCGGAACTCCTTTTGCAAAAAAAGCTGAATTAAAGGTTTTTTTTCCCCAATATATACATATATCCCCACAATTCCACAAGAATAGATTCAGAAGAATGTGTGATTTTAATGTGCCTAATTTGGGAATTTATATTATATGAACACTGATCAGCTGAAATATGTTAATAACCACATCAGTGCATGCTAAATACCTCATTTTTTTCTTTGAAGATACCATAACTTCATAAACACTAGGTTAGCTTTGCCAGGTAACAGAAATTTTGTTTTAAGTATACATGTGCCACGTGCGGTTTAAAAGTCCAACCAAATGACATGGGAGCAAAAAGTATAGATTTATTTTAAGATGGCCAGTCTCTTAAATACAGGAACTTTAAAAATGTCATAAAAATCTTCCTTTGCGTAAGCTTAATCGATGTGTCAAGTTAAACTGAGGTTATTGAACAGTAAGTCAGCTGGGGGCTGAAAACCCTCATTTCCACTTCAAGATGGCCATGACTACACTTATACTGGAACTTAAAGGTGGAAAGAAAATAACAATGTCCCTATTGTTTTTAATAAGTGCAAAATTTAACTGGGGTCAGCTGAACAATACTATACCTGGAGGTTGAAAATCCCATAATTTCACTCGATGGTGGCCATAACTTAATTCATATTGGGACTTTAAGGTGACCCTAAAGTAAGAATGTCCCTTTATAAGTGCACAAAGTTTAGCTGAGATCAGTTGAACAATAAGATAGCTCGAGTCTAAAAACTTCCTCATTTCACTGTAAGGTGGCCACAACTCAATTTATATTGGGACTTTAAGTTGACCATAAAATCAGAATGTCCCTTCTACTAACTTTTATAAATGTGCTAAATTTTATTTAAAAATTTAAACATTAACTGAGCTTAGGGCTGAGACCCTTACATTTTAAGATGGCTGTAACATTATTAATATTTAAATCATAAGGTAGTAAGAGTTTTCTTTTGATCTACTTCCATATCAATATAAGTTAGATTTTAAATAATGGTGTGTTTTTTCCGAAGCACGATGATAGGGTGTTTTTGAAAAATGTTCAAGGTTACCTTAAGTAAAGTTTAAGTATCCAAATAATTTTCCCGCCCCTATAGTTTTAAAGAAAGATAAGAAGGAAGAAAAATTTGAAAGCCCAAGAAGTTCTTAAAGGGAGACCATAATCCGGTGGCAGCAGCGATCAGTCAAACCTATGTGAAAACAGATAAGTGCCCCCTGATGGGCCACTCAATTATATCTAGTACAATGTGAGCCTAGGAAGGCCTTTTATTTCCAATTTGAAATGCAAAATAAAAGTCTGGATGGTGCCTTCATGGGCCTCAGTTTGCACATAAAGCCCTGAATTTCACCATACATGATTAAATCATACATGTTCTCAGGTAAAATTTGAGTTGGATCAGCAGTACTGCTTGAGAGCTACAGGGTTTTAAGTGGCAAAATGTGCACAGAATGACTGGGATTTTTTGAGAATATAAGGTGAAGCTACATATCTTTTGGGGCTCACAGTTTTAAACTACCCTTAAAGTCTTGATTTTTGGCATATGACATAACTTCTTAATGTGATCTCAGGTAAAATTTCAGCTGGAGTCGCATAGTTTATGACCGAGGGGGCTTTAAATGGCCCATGGTCCATATCAGACCTTAAGGTTGCCACAAGTTCTTTAATATTGGAGGCTTAAGATCACCTTAAAATACTGTTCCTCTCCTTACCAAATACATGTGTGCCAAATTTGCATGAAATCTGTGAAAGTGCCACACAGTTATTGCATACACAACTCAATATGTATAGCAGGGGACACGACATATCCCTGACTATTGACTGGGTAAATAATTAAATGGTATACTTGAGCTGGGATTTCAAGGAAAAGAAACAAATGGGGAAAAATTATGATAAAAGTATTTTATTCAGCACAAGGCAACAAAATTCATTATGTATGTGTATATATTTATGTTTTAAAATACATTGTGTGTACAGTTTCCTATACATGTATATTAAAATAAAGATTGTATGTACACAAAATTTACATCATTATGGAGATAAAAAAAAACAAAACCAAAAAAAAAAAAAATGTATATGAAGAGTTTTTTCAAATGCACAAATAGTGGAAATCATTGTACATTAGCCAGACATTTAATTATTTTATGAAAAAATATAAAATACTATTTTGGACTCAACAGTTCAATCTCCACATAGGCTACTCTGTAAAATGACATTGTGGACTTAAAATGACAGTGAAACATTGCAATTTCCAAGGAATAGAACTAATCCAGTTCAAATTCGTACAGGTCACCATGTATACCGTTTTATGCTTCTTTATTTTATCTGAATCTAGTGAATTATGCCTTAACAGGTACAGAGGGAGACATAATGTCTCTTTAACTTACAGATACTCCTTACAATTTATGAAACTACATATTACCTAAAAATTTAGTTGGATTAAATGGGTTGTAAAATATGCATAATAAAAATGACACTGATTTTTCAGTGTAGCATAATTATTTTGGAGACTGAAAAGGCTGCTACATTAAAGTGATGTTACAGTGAAATGCTCTATATTGAAGAAAGTTAATGACAAACCTTAGGAGCACCATATGATTTAAGATATTCTGCGGTTTTCATGTGGCACAGAAAATGTTTAATCGGATATTTGAAAAGTTGGTTAAGGTCCAGTTGTTCTCATCAGTGGGTTGGAAATTCTGTTTGTGCAACTTAACAAAATGTTCATTGTTACAATTTTCGGAGGAAAAAAAAGTTTGTTTTTTTTGTTAGAAAAAAATTGAAAAAAAACCAACAACAAAGAAATAGTTCCTGTAATACGCAGCAATAGTATTTTATTAGTTGACAAGCTCAAAGATTTTGTAAGTAGAAACACTGTACTGAACTGGTGAGTATGAATCACAATATAAAACTTCAAAGTTTATTTGATTCACTTGGTCAAATACTGACAAAAAGTTTAATAATATTTACTCTTAAAAAAATATTCACTGCACTTAAAACTTACTGAAACAATTAAGGAAAGAATAAGTTAAGATTGATCTTGCAGATTAGCAAAGTAATAAATACATACTGTAAAATTCATCTTTTACAACAGAGAATAAACCTAAATATGCATTTTAAAATGGCACGAAATTAAATGCCCATAACACAACATAGTCCCAAGTTTCATAGAAACTGCTGACCTGATTGTGCAAATTAGGCAAAATAAATAGTTATCTAACTTAAGGACACCTAAATCATGCCAGACTTATATGTACATGTTCAATCTTACAGAAATATCCACTTCAACTAAAGTGAAAGCTAAAGCTGAGGTCAAACTACAACTAAACCTCAAAACACACATGTTTAAACCTCATTTTAATCAATTCTGAAGCTTTATTTTTGAGGTAAATCATGATATAAGATAAAGGTCAAAAGATAAAACAAAAATTGAGGCATTACACAAATTATTTCAAGTATAGTGACTTCAGCAGTTATGAGTACTGAGAAAGAGTTTTAAGTTGAAATTAATTTTGGGGATACAAAAGACAAAGTTTTTTTTTTTAAATCATGTGAGGACTGGGTCACTCAGAGCATTCTACCTTTTGACGATGGAGCTAAATGCAAAGACATTAAACGTTAACTTTGTTAACAACTAGGCCACTGGTAGAGTAAGAAATCTAAAATTCGCCATATATCTGAAATTCGCCACATGTGAAAATACTAATAAAATAAATGAATTGAGGTGAGATTTGTTGACTGTATAGTAAATTAAGGCTTTTTGAACTGAAAAATACCAATTTTTGGACAAAAACATCATTTTCTTCATAAAATTAACTAAGGTTTTAGAGGTGGCGAATTTTAGATTCCTGGCGAATTTTAGATTTCTTACTCTATTAAATACAAAATAACCATAAAATCTCTGGTTCATTGCTTTTATCACTGTTTTTACACTTCAAATAAATGTTTCATGCAAATTTAAGACTGCTTTACTAATGCTCGATAACAATATCCAGATGATATTTTGAAACAAGACCATGACAACTAGAGGATCGCTCGCAAAAAAAAAAGATAATGTTTTTGCATAGCAAAAACAAAGCGTCCCGAAAAGGATATAAAGGTGAGTGCTAAAGTATTAAGAAAATGCTTCGTTTCTAGCCTTATACTGTTGTGGCAACCAAAGTCAGCGCAGTCTGCTCTATCTAGCACGGTTTTCACGATATAAGCATTTTTGTGTTTTGCAAAAAATAAAAAAATTAAAAATGTCCGCTATATTTGGCGAGACAAAAATATTTTGAAAATTGGCATGGCTACTCTGCAGAGATACCCAGCAGGTCCAAAATTTTGTTGGGTTCACTCCATATAGCACAGTTTTCGAGATATAAGCATTTTTGTGTTTTGCAAAAACTTTGAAAATTCAAAATGGCCACCATTTTTGGGGAGACAAAAATTTTTGTCAAGACCACTGCCGTGGTGTGTATCTCCCGCCGAGCATTAAAGCAGAAGAAATAGCTTTTCCGAGATATTCACAATTTTTCATTTTCGTGTGTGAAAGGTCTTCCAAAAGTAGGTGAATGAGTTATTTGAGAAAAATTGGCTATCTGCAATACTATTAAGAGATAATTCACATTTACTCATTTTGAGTAGGTGAATAATTATCTATGGGTCTGAAACTTCACCAAGTGAAAGCTCTCCCAAAAGTAGGTGAATGAGTTATTTGAGAAAAATTGGCTATCTGCAATACTTTTAGAGATAATTCGCATTTACTCATTTTGAGTAGGTGAGTAATTAGCTATGGGTCTGAAACTTCACCATGTGAAAGCTCTCCCACAAGTAGATGAATGAGTATTTGATAAAAATTGGGTATCCGCAATACTTTTACAGATAATTAGCATTTACTCATTTTGAGGTGAATAAATAGCTATGGGTCTGAAACTTCACAGAGTGAAAGCTCTCCCAAAAGTAGGTGAATGAGTTATTTGAGAAAAATTGGCTATCTGCAATACTTTTAGAGATAATTCGCATTTACTCATTTTGAGTAGGTGAGTAATTAGCTATGGGTCTGAAACTTCACCAAGTGAAAGCTCTCCCAAAAGTAGGTGAATGAGTTATTTGAGAAAAATTGGCTATCTGCAATACTTTTAGAGATAATTCGCATTTACTCATTTTGAGTAGGTGAGTAATTAGCTATGGGTCTGAAACTTCACGAAGTGAAAGCTCTCCCAAAAGTAGGTGAATGAGTTATTTGAGAAAAATTGGCTATCTGCAATACTTTTACAGATAATTCGCATTTACTCATTTTGAGTAGGTGAGTAATTAGCTATGGGTCTGAAACTTTACAGAGTGAAAGCTCTCCCAAAAGTAGGTGAATGAGTTATTTGAGAAAAATTGGCTATCTGCAATACTTTTAGAGATAATTCGCATTTACTCATTTTGAGTAGGCGAGTAATTAGCTATGGGTCTGAAACTTCACCAAGTGAAAGCTCTCCCAAAAGTAGGTGAATGATTAATTTGACAAAAATTGGCTATCTGCAATACTTTATGAGATAATTCGCATTTACTCATTTTGAGTAGGTGAGTAATTAGCTATGGGTCTGAAACTTCACCAAGTGAAAGCTCTCCCAAAAGTAGGTGAATGAGTTATTTGAGAAAAATTGGCTATCTGCAATACTTTTAGAGATAATTCGCATTTACTCATTTTGAGTAGGTGAGTAATTAGCTATGGGTCTGAAACTTCACGAAGTGAAAGCTCTCCCAAAAGTAGGTGAATGAGTTATTTGAGAAAAATTGGCTATCTGCAATACTTTTAGAGATAATTCGCATTTACTCATTTTGAGTAGGTGAGTAATTAGCTATGGGTCTGAAACTTCACCATGTGAAAGCTCTTCCACAAGTAGATGAATGAGTTATTTGATAAAAATTGGGTATCCACAATACTTTTACAGATAATTAGCATTTACTCATTTTGAGTAGGTAAATAATTAGCTATGGGTCTGAAACTTCACCATGTGAAAGCTCTCCCAAAAGTAGGTGAATGAGTTATTTGAGAAAAATTGGCTATCTGCAATACTTTTAGAAATAATTCGCATTTACTCATTTTGAGTAGGTGAATAATTAGCTATGGGTCTGAAACTTCACCATGTGAAAGCTCTTCCAAAAGTAGGTGAATGAGTTATTTGAGAAAAATTGGCCATCTGCAATACTTTTAGAGGTAATTCGCATTTACTCTTTTTGAGTAGGTGAGCAATTAGCTATGGGTCTGAAACTTCACCAAGTGAAAGCTCTTTGGGATAGCTGCTCTGCAGAGATACCCTGAAGATAAAAAATTTCGTCGAAATCGCTCTATGTAGCACGGTTTTGGAAATATAAGCATTTTTGTGTTTTGCAATTTTTGCGCAAAAATTCGAAAATTCAAAATGGCCGCCATTTTTGGCAAGATAAAATTTTTTTGAAAATTGGCATGGCTACTCTGCAGAGATACCCTGTGGGTCAAAAATTTCGTCGAAATCGCTCTATCTAGCACGGTTTTCGAGATATAAGCATTTTTGTGTTTTGCAATTTTGTGAAAAATTTGAAAATTCAAAATGGCTGCCATTTTTTGCGAGAAATTTTTTGTTTGAAAATTGGCATGGCTACGCCGCAGAGATACCGTGCGGGTCAAAAATTTCGTCGAAATCGCTCTATCTAGCAGGGTTTTTGAGATATAAGCATTTTTATGTTTTGCAATTTTTGCGAAAAATTCGAAAATTCAAAATGGCCGCCATTTTTGGCGAGACAAAATTTTTTTGAAAATTGGCATGGCTACTCTGCAGAGATACCCTGTGGGTCAAAAATTTCGTCGAAATCGCTCTATCTAGCACGGTTTTCGAGATATAAGCATTTTTGTGTTTTGCAATTTTGCGAAAAATTCGAAAATTCAAAATGGCCGCCATTTTTTGCGAGAAATTTTTTGTTTGAAAATTGGCATGGCTACTCTGCAGAGATACCCTGTGGGTCAAAAATTTCGTCGAAATCGCTCTATCTAGCAGGATTTTCGAGATATAACCATTTTTATGTTTTGCAATTTTTGCGAAAAATTTGAAAATTCAAAATGGCCGCCATTTTTGGCGAGAAAATTTTTTTTTCAAAACTGGGATAACTACTCTGCAGAGATACCCTGAGGGTCAAAAATTTCGTCGAAATCGCTCTATCTAGCAGGGTTTTCGAGATATAACCATTTTTATGTTTTGCAATTTTTGCGAAAAATTCGAAAATTCAAAATGGCCGCCATTTTTGGCGAGACAAAATCTTTTTCAAAATTGGGATAACTACTCTCCAGAGATACCCTGAGGGTCAAAAATTTCGTCGAAATCGCTCTATCTAGCACGGTTTTCCAGATATAAGCATTTTTATGTTTTGCAATTTTTGCGAAAATTTCGAAAATTCAAAATGGCCGCCATTTTTGGCGAGACAAAATTTTTTTGAAATTGGGAAAAGTACTCCGCAGAGATATCCTGCGGGTCAAAAATTTTGTCAAAATTGCTCTATCTAGCACGGTTTTTGAGATATAAGCATTTTTGTGTTTTGCAATTTTTGCGAAAATTTCGAAAATTCAAAATGGCCGCCATTTTGGGCGAGACAAATTTTTTTTGAAAATTGGGATAACTACTCTCCAGAGATACCCTGAGGGTCAAAAATTTCGTCGAAATCGCTCTATCTAGCACGGTTTTCCAGATATAAGCATTTTTATGTTTTGCAATTTTTGCGAAAATTTCGAAAATTCAAAATGGCCGCCATTTTTGGCGAGACAAAATTTTTTTGAAATTGGGAAAAGTACTCCGCAGAGATATCCTGCGGGTCAAAAATTTTGTCAAAATTGCTCTATCTAGCACGGTTTTTGAGATATAAGCATTTTTGTGTTTTGCAATTTTTGCGAAAATTTCGAAAATTCAAAATGGCCGCCATTTTGGGCGAGACAAATTTTTTTTGAAAATTGGGAAAACTACTCCGCAGAGATACCCTGCGGGTCAAAAATTTCGGCGAAATCGCTCTATCTAGCACGGTTTTCGAGATATAAGCATTTTTGTGTTTTCCTTATTTGGAAAATTCGTAATGATTAATTAATCATTAATTACTCGGCCATTTCTTGACCAATCAATGCCAAAATCTAATGATTTCCAGATTTTAATAGAATGAATGTATTTGCCAAGTTTCAGGTGAATTGATAAAATTCCTTTCAAGTTATCATCCGGACAAGCTTCCCCATCGAAAAAAGACATTTTTGGTCATGTGACCTCTCTGATTGGTTGAAATGTCACTGCAGCATATTCAAAAAAATTCCCCAGGGCTACTGCCTAAACCTGCCAAATTTGAAAAGAATCCGCCTAACGGTTACAGAGTTATAAGGAAAACAAAATGCGGAGCCGCAGGAGCCGGCGGAGCCGGAAGCTCTCCCATACACAAACAAGCGTCCCTTGCGGGACGCTTAATAATAATTTATGTTAGTGATTGTTAGGTGATAGAGCTGATATCAAATTTCATAAAGAAAGGGATTCTACATTAATGTACAGTTTACAATACATGTAAATAATTTCATTCAAAATAACACAAATTAACAAAAACAGTTCACAAGTGATCCATAAACATTTCACAGTCCATAACCAAGATATAACTGTGACCCTTTCTGTGTAAACAATTGTGACTAAAATACATTTATTTACATTTCACAAAAAAGAATTTTAAAGTGGGCTGCACACGTGTTTCTTTCTTGCTGACTAAGGTTTCTCTTAGGCTTTAAGAGAAAACCAGGGTGGTGATGGTGTAACCGGATATCTGGGCTAGAATTCACATAAAATCTCAAACTCAATCTCTGACTCAAATTCAAATATAATCCACATAATTTAGGGTTTAAACCCTAAATTGGAAAATTTAATGGTTAAATTAAATTTTTATTAGTTAATATCTTACCTAGTGGACCAGTGCATTTGTCCGGCGCGCAGCCGGTCCCGCCAAACGTTAGACAAAAACGTCCTGAGCTGGGCTCTGACCGGGACCGGTAGTGTATTCCTCATTCGCCAGGTGTCGTGACTGCACCCAGCTCCCCTACTGCGCGTGCGCGCGCATGCGTACTTCCTCTTTTTGTGGCCTACCTAAGAATGTCCCCCTTTGAGCTATTGCGGGGCAGGTAGGGTGGGACTCTCTTGGTCCACTAGGTAAGATATTAACTAATAAAAATTTAATTTAACCATTAAATTTTCCATTTTATTGCGTTAATATATCTTACCTAGTGGACCAGTGCAGAATAACTACCCAGTGGTTGGCGGGTAGCTATGGGCAAAGGGGAGACCGAGACTCTAAGATCTACATATATACTCCGTAAATCCAGAGGAAATCACCCGGGAAGGGTTTCTAACTACCCTGGATAGGTACAGTCTCTCTCCCCCCCCCCCTTTTGTTTTGTAGCTGACGAGTTCCCGAGGAAGTGAAGAAGGGGAATTGAAGATTAAGATGGTCCCCCATCTTCTTGCAACGCAAGACAGACTGCAGGGACGTTTTTTTTTTTTTTTTTTTTTTTTTTTGTACATGTATGAATACATATATACACCACTATACACTATATACATGGGAGCCTCTGCTTAGTCCCTAATTTGTTGGGCAGCTACCACAGGACCCAAATGGTACACATCCGAGTCTGCCCATGCCAAGTCCTTCAAGTAAAATTGGGTGAAGGTGTTATGAGATTTCCAGTGACAGGCTGCCAAAATCTGGTCTAAGGGAACACCCCCCTGAAAGGCTTTGGACGCCGCGAACGCGCGAACGTCATGAGCCCGAACCTGATGCAACTGTTGAGCCTGTTGGTCTGACATCTGGTAACAAAGGACTATGGTTTGTTTGATCCAGGAGGAAACGGTAGCAGGGACAATATCCTTCTGGAAGCTCTTCCTAAAGGAAACAAAAACCAATTCCTTGCCTGAACGGAGATCTTTGGTTTTGTCCAAGTAATAACGGAGTGCCCGGACCGGGCACAGACTCCTATCCTCCTTGAGGGATTTGTCCAATGAAGGAGCCAAGGCTGGAATGATAACAGGGGCCACGCAAGCGGGACCCTCTTTAGCCAGGTGGTTCTTAGAGATGAAACTAGGAGAAGGCGATAATGAAACATTTGACCAATCCTCTTGGTGCCTAATGTTCCTGTGGACCCAAGCATGAATTTCACTCCTCCGTTTCCCAGAGCCCAAGGCTAGAAGGAAGACAGTCTTAAAGGTGAGGTACTTCAGCGAAGCCTTCCCGAGAGGTTCAAAAGGAGGTTGTGTAAGTTGGTGAAGGACCAAAGACAAATTCCACGTAGGAACCCCACGCCTGCCTTTTGGTTTGTCCCTATGAAAACTGTCCAACAACCTGGACAAGTTTTCATCCTTGCTGATGTTAATTCTGGAATTCCCCACTTTGTCGGCTATGGCAGTCCTATAGCCTTCTATGGTACTAGGTTGAAGATGTTTCTCCTGAAAAAGGGAAAGGAGAAAATCCGCAATTTGCTCTATAGAGGGAGTCCTGAAGTCCACCTGATTCTTTTCACACCATCTGACAAAAACGGACCACTTTGATTCATAAATGGCTCTGGTAGAGCGTCTTTGAGGAGCCTCAATTCTTGTTGCCACTTCTGCCGAGAACCCGGCCTGCTGGATGGCAGCGGCTCTAGGAGCCACGCATGAAGGTTCAGATTGGGCAGGTCCCGGTGAGGACACTGATTGAACGGTTGAGTGATCAATTTCGACACCTGAGGGAGCAGGAGAGGAACTTGAGCTGACATGTTGACCAGGTCCCAAAACCAAGGCATGTTGGGCCAACCTGGTGCTATCAGAATGAGACGACGGAATCCGTGGTCCAAGAGTTTCGTCACCACCTGATGAAGAAGGGCCGTTGGTGGAAAGGCATAAGCGTCCAGGTCCTCCCAAGGGAGACTTAAGGCGTCCACTCCCCACGCGGATTGGTCTGGAACCGGGGATACAAACCGGGGAAGTTTGTGATTGAACCGGGTGGCAAACAGGTCCACAGACGGGCGGTGCCAACGCCGGCATATTTGAGCAAACACCTCCGGGAGGAGGGACCATTCTGTTTGGATCACCTGATTGAGTCGGGACAGCTTGTCGGCTATGACGTTCAGGTGACCCGGAATATGCCTGGCCCTCAAGACAATCTGCCTTTGATTGCACCAAAGCATCAGTCTCCAAAGGAGGGCACAGAGTGAGCCTGATTTCATACCCCCTTCCTTGTTGATGTAAGAGACCACAGTGGTGTTGTCTGTACAAACAAGAACTATCTGGTTGCAACATAACTGCTCGAACCGTTTTAAGGCTAGCAGGACCGCCTTGAGCTCCAACAAATTTATGTGCAAGGCGCTGTCTGACTCCAACCAAACTCCTTTTGCCATGTAATCGCCTAAGTGAGCGCCCCAACCTTCGTTTGAGGCGTCTGTAAACAGTTGAAGGGCGTGTCGAAGAGGGTGTAAGGGTTGACCGGAGAGCACCTTGGCCGGGTCCAACCACCACCTTAGATGTACATGGAGAGATGAAGGAATTGGGATGACCTTTTCCAGCGATTCCGGGGCATGCCAATGCTTTTTTAGGTGCCACTGAATGGGCCTCATATGCAGCCGCCCCGACACTACTTGTTTTTCTGTTGCTGTCAGAAGGCCGATTAAAGACATGAACTGCCTGACTGTGCAACATTCCAGTCCCAGGAGAAGGTTGAGTTTCTGAGATAGACTCCTCCACCTGTCCTGAGTTGGTTTGACTAACCCCTGAGATAGGTCGAAATGATAACCTACGAAGTCGAAGGTTTGTTGGGGAACTAGCTCTGACTTGTCCATGTTGACTACCCACCCTAGCGAGCGGCAAAGGTCCAAAAGGATCTGGGTATGACGTAGGCAAATTTCCCGGCATGGGGCTCTCAGTAACCAATCGTCTAGGTATTGGTGGATTCGAATACCCCTCGATTGAGCCATGAGTTTTACCTCCTTGACCACCTTTGTGAACTCCAACGGAGCCGTCGACAGGCCAAAGGGAAGTGCTGTGAACTGAAAAGTCTGACCTTTTAAGTGGAACCGGAGATATTTTCGCGACCTGTGGTTTATGGGAATGTGAAAATAAGCATCGCTGAAATCCAGCGAAGAGACCCACTCCCCCTGTTGCAGGGAGAGTCTGATGGTCTCCGGAGTTTCCATCTTGAACGTTGCTGGGGCAAGGTAAAGGTTCAGTTGGCTTAGATCTAGAATGGGCCTCCATTTCCCGTTGGGTTTTGGCACCAGGAACAACCGGTTGTAGAAACCCAGAGATGACTGAACGGCCACCTTTTCGATAGTCTGTTTTTGACCTAGGGAATGCAATGCCTCGTTCAGACTTTTGTTTCGAGAGGGATTTGATGAACCACTGATAATCACAGGAAATCTTGCCAGAGGTGGTCTCTCCTTGAAGGGTAGTTGATACCCTTCCCTGAGGATGGAGACTACCCTTGGATTTGAACCCAGGGAGCGCCAAACCTGCCAAAACAGTTGCAGACGGCCTCCCACAGGTGGATCTTTTGCAACACATGGGGCATTTGTTACATTTGGGGCAAAAAGACACTGATTTACAGACAAAGCACTGTTCACAGATTTTATTCCTATTTGAGGATGAGAGGGTCTTACGTTTTTCTTTTGTAACAGCCCTTTTACAAAAGGTACAGGAGGAACAACATGCAAATTTACAGTCTCTTGAAAAGTCTCTTTGTTTGCTGATGACACTAGATTGAGATCCCCTAAACTTGAACTTAACACAACTGGGGGACTCAGTAGATGTTGATTGTCATTTATACGGTTTTGTACCACGGGCAGGCTTGGAGTAGTAAGTAGAACCAGATCCACCTCTACCACGACCTCTACCCCTGCCTCTGCCTGAGAATTGCCTCCAAGGTTGTTGATTTTGGGAAGAGGAGAAGCCGGATTGACGACTCTCTTTCTTTTCATATGGTTGATACCGGAATTGATGCTTCTTTGAGTGCTGATATGTGCCCGGACCGGGACCAGTAGCACTCTTGTTTGAATCATATTTTTGAATATCCTGCTCCGCTACTGCCAGAACATCATCCGGGAATAACCCGTAAGTGAACAGGGGAGCATTTCGTAGTTTATTCCAGGTATCAGGTTTCAGGCCTGGTTTAACGTACTCGAGATAAGAATCTCTCCTCAACAAAATGAAGTTGGCTAGCTGAACAAATAAACTGTCTGCGAGGTGCTGGAAGGCAGTACCTAAGGCAACAGAAACACTACTGTGGAAAGCTGACAAGTCTTTCAAATCCCTGATGGCGTCGGTGACCTCCTTAGGGGCCTTGCCCTGAACAATGGTAGCGTTTAAAAATGAAATGTGTTGATTCATTTTGTCCTGAATTTCACTAACGCACCTGTTGAATCCTGCTGCGTGATTGGTAATCAAAGAGCCTTCCTTAGCACATTGCTCCCACCTTCGAAGAATCTCCTGAGGGATAGGCCTAGATGCTGGTCCTGAAGATGGATATGAGGAAGTCTTGGCAATACGGGAAAATTGAGAGTTCAGGCGTGCTTCGGAACCCGACCAGCCAAAGATTGTACGTCCAGGTCTTTGATTTATATCCTGTTTGAGTCGTGACTGTGTATACCACTTTGCCTGGCTTTTGGGTGTTCTGACAAACTGGTCTTGTTTCAGACCTGCGGCCTCTTGGGAACGAGAAGGGTAACCTTCTGCAACACGAGTGTTCAGTTTTTCCATCTTATAGCAAAGCCAGTCGTCAGCTGGTAACTCCACTGAAACTTTGCCTGAGCGACGAGGATATTTCCCTTTCCAAGGGTTGTCAGAACGGTTGTCTGCATCACTTGCTGAAGCCTCAAAATCTGGTATGTGAGACCAGCCAAGAAAGGAACGGACCGACCGGACCGTTTCTCTGTAGTTCATTTCTTCATTTTTCTCATTGATTTCAGTATCTGAAAGTTCACCCTCCTCACCAGATTCCTTATCTGACCGGTCCGGAAGGGGTTCCCCGTCTGACAGAGCCGGATCCGGCTGAGTAAAACTATCCGGTGCAAAGGAAGCAGAAGTACTGGTATACTGCGGACCGGTAATGACCGGTTGAGAGGAGGACCCTAAGGAAGAGACACTGGTGATAGCAGGCACAGTTTCCTCCGGTTCACCAAGAACTTGTAAACCCGGACCGGGTACCACTGTCTTGGGAGGAATAGGGTCCCTAGCAACCTGACTTGCAGAACCGGCAGCAGCGGCCGGTTTGATAGACTTCTTATGTTTTGACTTCCCTTTCTGTTTTTTAACAGAAGAAGCAGAATCCTCTACAGCCTGACCCGGAGGCCTCACCGGACCGGTGGCTCTGGGGTCAGGAGAGGGATTGATAAAGGGCGTGTCAGAAACAGGGGCTTGACTCTTTGAAACAGGCATCTTTGGAGTAGAAAAAATGTTGGTCCTTGTAAGGAGAGCCTCAAAACGGGCGAATTTTTCCTCCAACTGATTATTCAATAGTTCAAAATCCTGACGGGAGACAAAGTCTCCAGTACCTGTCTGATCAGAAACCGGGAAAGCACCGGTAACAAACTGTCCCTGCGCATGCGCAGTGTCCGGAGGCATCTCAAGTTCATCCTGTTCCTCCACCGGACCCACAACCGTAACTTTACTGGGAGAAATCAAAATCCCTGCTTTTTTGTCTTTTCGGATTTGATACTGTGGGGTTGCAAGCATACCTTTCTGGGAGTCAGATAACGCATCACACAATTCACAGTCCTGACCTTTGACACAAGGGTCATCTCCCACCTTTTTGTCCCTACAGCGGGCACACTTTTTATGAAGGTCAAACCCCGCCATAACATGGCCACAACTACCACGCCTCTGTCCTGGTGATGCCATGGTAAATATATTTTGCAATATCCAAAGCTTTCCTTCTAATTCGTTTGCAAATAGACAATATAATTTAAAGTTTATTTTACTGAAATTTATCCGCTAAAACACTATGGCGCCAAACAAAAAGAGGAAGTACGCATGCGCGCGCACGCGCAGTAGGGGAGCTGGGTGCAGTCACGACACCTGGCGAATGAGGAATACACTACCGGTCCCGGTCAGAGCCCAGCTCAGGACGTTTTTGTCTAACGTTTGGCGGGACCGGCTGCGCGCCGGACAAATGCACTGGTCCACTAGGTAAGATATATTAACGCAATAAAATTGAACTTTAAACTCAAGCTGAAACTCTACTTTGAGTTTAAACTCAAAATCAAATATAATACCTATTCTCACTAAGTATATGCTTAAACTTAGGGTCTAAATAATTTATTCTTACTATATTTAGGGGATTATTTAAGTTTGCATGAAAGGAGTCTTAAGCGCTTGAAGTTATGGCTGTATTAGTTTTGCTTGATTGTTTTTTAAGTTTGAGCATACACTAGAGAGGTGGAATTTCACTTGAGAATGCTAAATTTGAGTTTATAGTTATGTAGGACTGAGAATCAGCTTGTGACTGAGGTTAAGTTTGAAACTGAGTTTGAAATTTGTTATTACTATCAGGCCTGAAATAGTTTGACTTTGGTGAGAAAGCTGGGCAGAAAACAGTGAACCAGCTGCTACTGAGATAATTTCATTTTTTCCCTTTACAATATGGATGAATCAAACGAGATTCAATCAAAGTCAAAGCTGAGATTTTTCGTCCCATTCAAGAGCCAGGGTCAAATTGGGACAGATTATCAGAATTGTCACATGTGGTAGTCGAACCAGTGTTTCAGTCAGATTTGTCTACCTGATTATTATGTGTTAACACATTTCTCTTTTCCTTGCAAAAAATAGTGATATTTTATTTAAGTCAAATTTGTTTAAACCAAACATCACAGGTATCCTGATTTTGGTCAATTACTACAAAACCTGTACGATACCCAATATTATTTGCCTCAAATCATACCCTAGTGGTTACCCTCGTTTTTACATCTTTGTGGTTCTATAATATCATATGGAAATATGCACTTTTGTACACTTTTATACAGGATTATACCACAAAAGCAGACATGAAAGACTCAAACATCCTGGTTTCAGACAACTAGCTCACGAACTATTGAACATGCCAAAATAATGAGCTACTTGGATAACTGTACACTTTTGTGCAAGTTGAACTACTTTTGAGTCTGCTTTTAACTTCAATATATTCCGAGGTCCAAAACAACAGATAATGTAATAATACTTGCAGATTGGAAATTACAATGTGAGCAGCCCACCTTACTGTATTGCTTGTATTTAACTATCACTGTCTTCGGCTTCTTTTATTCGCCTGTAATATTCAGTTACAGTTTTGTTTATGGTGTCTTTACTATAGCGGCATTTGGTGGAGTCACATGTACAGGTAAACTGTTTGTACTTGATTACCCAGAACTTGTCCCCATAATCAAAGCTGAAAGAAGAAACATACAATAAATTAATAACTAGAAATAGGACGCCCTGTTGATAGTAGATGCGAATAGAAACAGGATAGCATAGAAGAACACACATTATCATGTGTAATGTCCACCCCATGAACCTTGCCCAAATTGTACAGTAGTCTTACAAGACCCTGTTTCATTTGTAAAATATATCAATGATGCTTAAATATTTATTAGTGTAGATGTAAATTATTTCAGCTTCATGCCTTTTTGCATTGGTTGGGTTGAAAATTTTGACGAAATCACTCTATCTTGCACGGTTAAGAAGATAGAAGCAAATTCCTGTTTTTCTATTTTTGGCAAAAATTTGAAAATTCAAAATGGCCGCCATTTTTGGGAAAAGGAAATTTTTTTGAAAATTGCCAAGAGTACATTTCTTAGATACCCTATGGGTCGAAAATTTCAACGAAATAACTCTATTTTGCACGGTTAAGGCCAGTTTGTGTTTTTCCATTTTGGGCAAAAATTCGAAAATTCAAAATGGCCACCATTTTTGGGGAGGGGAAAATTTTTGGAAAATTGCAAAGAGTACACTCCTTAGATACCCTGTGGTTTGAAAATTTCGACGAAATCGCTCTATCTCACACAGTTAAGGAGATAGAAGCAAATTTGTGTTTTGCCATTTTTGGCAAAAATTCTAAAATTCAAAATGGCCGCCATTTTTGGGGAGGGGAAAACTTTTTAAAAATTGGCAAGAGTAGAATTCTCAGATACCCTGTGGGTCGAAAATTTTGCCAAAATCGCTCTATTTCGCACGGTTAAGGAGATAGAAGCAAATTAGTGTTTTGCCATTTTTGGCAAAAATTCTAAAATTCAAAATGGCCGCCATTTTTGGGGAGGGGAAAACTTTTTAAAAATTGGCAAGAGTAGAATTCTCAGATACCCTGTGGATCGAAAATTTTGCCGAAATCGCTCTATCTCGCACGGTTAAGGAGATAGAAGCAAATTAGTGTTTTGCCATTTTTGGCAAAAATTCGAAAATTCAAAATTGCCGCCATTTTTGGGGAGGGGAAATTTTTTTGAAAATTGCAAAGAGTACACTCCTTAGATACCCTGTGGATTGAAAATTTCGACGAAATCGCTCTATCTCACACAGTTAAGGAGATAGAAGGAAATTTGTGTTTTGCCATTTTTGGCAAAAATTCGAAAATTCAAAATGGCTGCCATTTTTAGGGAGGGGAAAACTTTTTAAAAATTGGCAAGAGTAGAATTCTCAGATACCCTGCGGGTCGAAAATTTTGCCGAAATCGCTCTATCTCCCACGGTTAAGGAGATAGAAGCAAATTAGTGTTTTGCCATTTTTGGCAAAAATTCAAAATGGCCGCCATTTTTGGGGAGGGGAAAATTTTTGGAAAACTGCATAGATTGCATTCCTTAGATACCCTGTGGGTCAAAAATTCTGTCGAAATCGCTCTATCTCTTACGGTTTCTGAGATATTAGCAAATTACTCAGAAGTAGTACTGAAAATACACAATGAAGTATCTAAATGGCTATTACTCATGTACTGACAAAGCTATCAGTCCCAAATGCAATACCAAGCGAGCTATGGACATAACAATCTTGTATTCAAAATTGTAGTAAAATATCTTTAATTATTTTGGCTTAAATGCACGGAAACCAATGGGTACTGAAAATAGCTGTACTTAAGTATTACTCAGTAAGCAAAAGAGGTACAACAGCCAAAAGCAATCCCAAGCAAGCTACTGACCCAATAAGCCTGCATACCAAATTTGGTGACAATAGCTCTAATACTTTTCCTTTAAATGAGCGGAAACCATGCGTGACGCCGGACATCGGACGCCGGACATCGGACGGCGCAAAAATAATATATCCACCCCCCAGGGGGGTGGACATAATTATTATGAATACATTAATGGTAGTATCCTTGTGTATGTATGTATATCAGGGGCCATATTCCCAGTTATTCATATTATTATTCCCAGTTATTCATATTATTATTTCCAGTTATTCATATTATTATTCCCATTATTCATATTCTAAGAATACTACTACTTTTAAGAATTTTCTAAGTAGACTGATTGTCTAATATGCTGAATATAAGATGTAAAGAGCCACAATAGCAGTAAATATCTTCTCCGTCATACTGTAATGTTTTTCATCAAACATAGAAAATATTACAAGCCCAGAGAATATTCTACTGTTATTTTTCCTGTTTTATGTGCACATATTTCTGATTTGTTTAGAATTATACACATACAACATAAACAGCTGAAACTTCTCACACACTGGACTCTGCATAAGCGTTAAGTGTTGTTCTGTTGTTCATCATTTTTAACACACTGTAAGGGTTGTATAACAACGGTCCAAAGGTTAAAAGTCAAAGTTGGGGCTTTACATCCCGTTCAACAGCCAGGGTCAAACTGTGACAGGTCCTCAGCATTGTCACTTGCGGGACTCGAACACACTTGGAGGAGACAGCCTATGATTAGATGCCAAACTTGCTAACCACTAGGCCACCGAGGACCTGTCATTTTAACACACTGTAAGGGTCAAACCCAGGGTTCCCAGACTTTTGACAACTGGATTCAAGGTCTTTTCAAGGATTTTCAAGGTCAAATACAACAATTCTCAAGGATATATTTCAAGGCAAGGCCTCCTTTACCTCCCCTTCTGGCCATCCATTCCTCCCACAAAATTCTTTATTGTCACATGATTTTAACATAAAACTAGATGATGCAGATGCAGAAGTTGGACAATAACAAATTCAAACACTTTTCAAGGATTTTTTTCAATTTTGGCCAAATTCAAGGACTTTTAAGGCCTTGAAAATGAATCAATTTTTTCAAGGATTTTCAAGGATGTGGGAACCCTGAAACCAAAATGGGCAGTTGAATGGATAAAGGAAAGTAGTGCATAAAAGTATGTCATGATTATGCATTGAATATCATTGGGTCCATGCAAGCAATTACTTACAATCAAAACTTCAGCTTTGACCAGGAACTGAACCCAGGTGCTGAGAAGGGGATGGGGGGTATGTCTGTATAAGTGAAGCCAATGTAAGTCTAGTTGATGCATCGCAGAACCAATTACTTACTTCCCACCACTAAAATATGCTGTCATGTCACTTGTCAATACATATATAATGGACGTAAAACTTAGTATAGTGGACTTATTTATTTGGGGTTTAACGTCGCTTTCAACACTGTATAAGTGTCATATCACAACGGGTAGTTTTGTGGGCAGAGGTAACCAGTTCATACAGTTGGTTAAGGTACTGTACTGTAAACTGCCGACCATCAGTAAGCAACTGCCAACTTTCTCTCATACAGTCTGAGGTTTGGCCCTGGCTTAAAGTAGTGGAAACAAACTACAAATCTGAGTTGGTTTCATGAATTTCATATCAGTGGTCTATTTGACTGGGGGGTCTCCTAAAATGAAAAATCCCAAAATCTAAATGGTTGTGCATGGCAGCCCCCTGATCTATACATTTCTATTACCGACCCATCCATACTGTATTTTTATTTTGTGAGTAAAAGTAGCTCATTTAGTTAGAACCGAATCTTGTGAATGTTGGGAGGTTAAGTTTCCACAGATTTCTTTTTGATTTCTTACCCAAGCTCTTCATACGGTTTGATGTCTCTGTTTGCAAAGAAGCAGATTCTGGGGAACCTAAGATCCTGATGGTCTACAAACACTTTGACTGGGCTGAGGTTGGGTTCACAGCGATGGTTGATAAAACGACTCACGTTCCCATACTGACGAGCATCAATACAAAATGAGTCTGAATCCTAGAGGTAAAAAAGTGAGACAAAACAAGCATGAACTGATAGGTTTTATATCTATGGAATAGAAATAAGAAAATAGCATCAGAGATGTCTGTATCCCACAGCCTGGGGAAATAGTTTTCAACACCATGAGATATAGAAGCAGTGAAACAGTACAAAGAGCGGGATACTTTCAGAGCAGTGTCACTTATATAAATGTCTAAATAATATTTAAGTAGAGAAAATAATGTCTAAGAGAAAGAAAATATATTGCAAATTTAATAAGTAAATTAAATTTTTATAAGTTAATACCCTATCCAATGGACAATTGCTTTACCGGTCGGCGCGACCGGTCCCGCCAAACGCCAGAAAAAGACGTCCTGTATATAATACTGGCAGGACCGGTCAGTAGTGTGCATTCGCTAGGTGGCGCATCATACTTGCTTCCTGTCCAGACAGAGTGACGTCAGTTCATCTTTTTCGTTGTCTAAAACGATTTAGACCCCTAGTAAGCTGGTAGCGGGGTCGGTTGGGAGGGCCTTGCCTGTCCATTGGATAGGGTATTAACTTATAAAAATTTAATTTACTTATTAAATTTGCAATTTTATTGCGTTAATACATCCTATCCAATGGACAATTGCTGAATAACTACCGCTTGGTAGGCGGGTAAGCAGCTAGGGACTTCTGTGAACTCATAACAAAACAAAATTGTACAGGCCCATTTGACCTAGGGTCAGAGAACCCTGACAGGTCAAGGTCGGCCACTAACTCACCGGTTAACCGGGAGTCTACCGACGTTGCCCCCCCCTTTTTCTTTCCTTCCAGAGTCGGTTTGAGAAGGGAAAGATAGAGAGAGAGGGGCTGAGTTCAGTCCCAGAAGAAATAAACTTCCCAAGGGAAGCAAGTCACAGTTTTTTTTTTTTTTTTTTTTTTTTTTTTTTTTTTTACAATATGTACATATTTACATATATACAACATCCCCTCATTTCTGGGCCTGGTGGTGCACCTGCTGGGCAGCCACTACAGGTCCCAGGTGGAAAAGCTCCGAGTCAGCCCAGGCAACATCCTTCAAATAGAATTGGGTGAAGGTGTTGTGAGATTTCCAGTGGCAGGCTGACAAGATCTGATCTAAGGAAATCCCTGATTGGAAAGCCTTAGAGGCAGCAAAGGCCCTAACATCATGGGCTTTAACCTGATGTAAGGTGAGGGCCTCCTGGTCAGAGAGCTCATAGCACAGAACCACAGTCTGTTTGATCCATGAGGAGATGGTGGCAGGTGAGATGTCTTTATCAAAACCCTTCTTGAAGGAGACAAAGACTAACTCCTTATTCTGCCTGAGGTCTGCAGTCCTGTCCAAGTAGTAGCGCAGGGCTCTAACTGGACATAGGGACCTGTCACCCTTGAGTGACCTATCCAGAGATGGTGCCAGGGCTGGGATGACCACTGGTGCCACACTATCTGGACCTTCCTTAGCCAGCTGGTTCTTGGATAGGAAACTGGGTGAGGGGTACAAAAACACCTTAGACCAGTCCGACTGGTGTCTGATGTTCTTATGTAACCAAGCATGGATCTCACTCCTGTGTTTACCTGAACCCAAAGCCAGCAAGAAAACAGTCTTGAAAGTTAGATGTTTCAAGGAGGCCTCTTTCAGGGAATCAAAGGGAGCCTTTGTGAGCTGATGTAAAACCAGTGAAAGGTTCCAGGAGGGGATGCCCCTCCTGCCCTTAGGTCTGTCTCTATGGAAACTATCCAGGAGACGAGAGAGATTCTCATCTTTGCTGACATTAATGGTGGAATTGCCCAGTTTGTCAGCAATGGCGGATCTGTAGCCATCAACAGTGCTTGGTTGTAACTTCTTCTCCTGAAATAAGTGCAGGAGGAAGTCAGCAATGGCTTTCAGAGGTGGTGCCCTGAAGTCCACCTGATTACTGAGGCACCACTTTGTAAAAATGGTCCACTTTGCCTCATAGACAGATCTGGTTGACCTTCTTTGAGGAGCCTCAATTCGTGCTGCCACTGCCTCAGAGAAGCCTTGCTCCTTGATTGCTGAGGCTCTAGGAGCCAGGCATGTAGGTTCAGATTCGACAGGTTCCTGTGAAGGACCTGGTTGAATGGCTGAGACACTAGGTTGGGTATGCTGGGCAGACACAGTGGGATCTGGCTTGACATTGCTACCAGGTCCCAAAACCAGGGCATGTTGGGCCACCCTGGAGCAATCAGAATTATTCTGTTGCAGGGGTAGTCCTGGAGCTTCTCCACCACTTTGCCCAAGATGGCTGCCGGTGGGAAGGCGTATGGGTCCAGGTACTCCCAGGACAGGCTGAGTGCATCCACTGCCCAAGCCTGGGGGTCTGGTACCGGTGATACAAACTGTGGTAGTTTGTTGTTGAACCTGGTGGCAAACAGGTCCACTTGTGGCTGATGCCACCTTGAACATACAGCTTGGAACACTTCTGGATGAAGTGACCACTCTGTTTGAATGGTCTGGCCAAGCCTGGATAGCTTGTCTGCTATCATGTTCAGCCGGCCGGGGATGTGACGTGCCCTGAGGGTTACTTGCTGCCTGGTGCACCAGGACCGAATTCTCCACAGTAGGGCACACAGAGAGCCCGATTTCATCCCCCTTTCTTTGTTGATATAGGCAACCACTGTTGTGTTGTCTGTAGCTACCAACACTGTCTTGTTGAAGACTAGGGTTTGAAACTCTTTTAGAGCTAGAAATACTGCTTTCAGCTCCAAGTGGTTTATGTGTAACTTGCTCTCGGGTAGGGACCAATGTCCCCTTGCAGTGTGCTCGTCTAAGTGAGCGCCCCACCCTTCTTTTGATGCGTCTGTAAAGATTTGCAGAGCATGTTTTAGAGGGTGTAATGGTTGACCTAGAAGCACATTGCTTTCCTCCAGCCACCACCTTAGATGGGGGTGGAGGGATTCGGGGACCAAGATCACCTTTTCCAGTGACTCTGGGACCCTCCAGTTGTTTTTCAAGTGCCACTGTATGGGTCTCATGTTAGTCGCCCTAAGTGGACTTGCTTTTCTGTTGCTGTGAGTAGACCTATGAGGGACATGAATTGTCGGACCGGGCAAAGCGGATCCGACAATATTGATTTGATCTTGTGTGTCAAGGCCTGCCAACGTTCTTTTGTTGGTCTGACCTTGCCCTCTTTCAAGTCGAACTGGTAACCTACGAAGTTGAAGACCTGTTTGGGAACCAGCTCTAACTTTTCCTTGTTCACCAGCCACCCTAATTCCTGACAAAGTGTGACTAGGGTTTGAGTATGCTGGAGACAGGTGTGGTGGGTAGAGGCTCTCACCAGCCAGTCGTCTAGGTACTGGTGGATCCTTATACCCTTCTGAAAAGCCACGAGTTTGACCTCTTTGGCCACCACTGTGAACTCCATGGGAGCTGTGGACAGGCCAAAGGGAAGGGCTTGAACTGGTAGGACCGACCCTGGAGGTAAAAGCGCATGTACTTCCTGGACTGACTGTGAATTGGTATGTGGAAGTATGCTTCTTTGAAATCTATGGATGTGACCCACTCCCCTGCTTGGAGGGAGGTTCTTATTGTCTCTGGGGTTTCCATCTTGAACGTCCCTGTGTTCAAAAAGGTGTTCAAGGTGCTCAGGACCAGGACAGGTCTCCACCGGTTGTTGGGCTCGGGTACCAAAAATAGCCGGTTGCCCTGTGAGTTTGATTTTCTACCGGTTGTACTGTATTCTTGTTCACCAGCTGATACAGTGCTTCTAAAAGGAAGGACTGCTTGGCTGGGTTGTGGTAGTTGCTTATTACAGTTGGTGACCTTGTCAAGTTGGGTCTGAACCGGAAGGGGAGGGTGTAGCCCTCCCTCAGTGTGGGGACTACTTTTGGACTCAAACCCAGAACTTCCCACTTCTCCCAGCACCGGTTATAAGTGAAGCAATGCACTGTAACCGGTTCCTGGTGGTTCCCCAGTTCTGCATAAACTCATTGGAGTTGGCCGAACTGGGTGAATTGAACCATTTCTTTGTAGGGGTAGGTTAATATGAAAACTGCCTTTCTTCCTGCCCAGTGGAGGATTCAGCAGCTTCTGCAACCAACAGTCTCTGTAACCGGCCAAACCGGTAGGTGCCATCTCTCTGTAACCAAAGTTTCTGGGAGAAGGCCCTGTAACCAAAGAATTGGGACATCACATTTCTGTAGTCTTAGTTAATCCCTTGGTAGATCTCCCAGTCCAGTAGACTGGTGTTCGAGGTTCAGTCTGGTTACTTCACCATTATCTCTCAGATTCTTTTGAAGCAACTGTCCCTGAAGGTTTGCAAGCCGGCACCTGGTGGGTAGGTTCTGTAACCAGTCGGTTAAGGGAATTTCTTCCCGTCCAACTAACTTGTCACCAGCAAATTTCTATAGCCGGTAAACCTCTGTAACCGGTGAACCTGTTGTCAGCACTGGATTTGAAGCTGGTTTCTTGTCAGTAAGCATGGGAACAGTAGTTTCTCTGTAACCAGCACCACACTCGGGAACCAGCAGCACTCCGGAACCGGTAATTCTCTGTAACCGGTGAACCTGCTGTCAGCACTGGATTTGAAGCTGGTTTCTTGCCAGTAAGAAAGGGAACAGCAGATTCCTCTGTAACCAGCAGCACTCCTGGACCGGCAGCACTCAGGCACCGGCAACCCTGCGGCACCGGTACACTCCGGAACCGGCAACACTCGGGAGCCGGTAATTCTCTGAACCAGTAGCCCTGCTGTGTGTCACCAGCAACTCTGTGTAACCGGTAATCCTATTTAACCGGTAGCCCTTGCTGGATTTCTGTGACCACAACCAGCAGTCTGAGCAGAACTGGTGCCGGTATCCCTCATCACTGGCTGGCTAGTGACCCTACCGGTAGCCTGAACAGGACTGGTACCGGTCCAAAATTCTGCACTGGGGAGATAAGGGTCAATGGTCACTGCGACTTCTGGTAGGTGAACCCTCTGAGCAGCCGCACCGGTGGTCTGAACAAGACTGGAACCGGTACCCCCACAGTCACACCAGTGGAAAGGCCTCTGATGGAGGTTCCAGTATCAAACAAGGCTGATCACTGGAAACCACTGAGGAGGGGGTCCTTGACAGCTTCACAGGAACATGACTGGAACCAGTACCCCCCAACAGTCCCACCAGTGGAAAGGCCTCTGGTGGAGGTTCCAGGATCAAGCAGGACTGATCACTGGCAGCCACTGAAGGGGTTTCTTCACAGGAACAGCACCCACCGGTAGTCTGTACAGACCGGAACCGGTACCCCCAACAGTCACACCAGTGGAAAGGCCTCTGGTGGAGGTTCCAGGATCAAGCAGGACTGATCACTGGCAGCCACTGAAGGGGTTTCTTCACAGGAACAGCACCCACCGGTAGTCTGTACAGACCGGAACCGGTACCCCCAACAGTCACACCAGTGGAAAGGCCTCTGGTGGAGGTTCCAGTATCAAAACAGGGTGATCACTGGTAACCACTGAAGGGGGGTTGTTGACAGCTTCACAGGAACATGACTGGAACCAGTACCCCCAACAGTCCCACCAGTGGAAAGGCCTCTGGTGGAGGTTCCAGGATCAAGCAGGACTGATCACTGGCAACCAACTGAAGGGGTTTCTTCACAGGAACAGCACCCACCGGTAGTCTGTACAGACTGGAACCGGTAAAACTCATCACTAGTGCTCCCCACCGGTAGTCTGACCAGAACTGGTACCAGTAAAACTCATCACTTCTTGTCAGCTGAACCAGTCACGCTTGGGGATTTGCTTGCCGGTAGTGGTGTTGAGATCTGTGAAGTCACATGACCGGCACCGGCAAAAATTTGCAGAGTTCAATGACCACTTGTCATCTAATTCTTCAGGCCAACAGACAAGATGCTGGATTCCTTCTTGCCAGTTAAAAAGTGTGTGTACAGTAATAATTACTCGTCTTTTCTTCTAAAACTTCTGTTGAAAACACGATTCCTCCATTGTTGAATGCGTATCACATGACCAGGTCCGTGTCACGTGACAAGCATAAGCTGGAAGTGATGACGTCAGACGATGCATTCTTCTTTCCTTCTAAATTCTTCTCGTCGACATACACTCAGTGTTTCTCGACAACGAAGAAATAAATGGAGGTTAAGTCGTGGAGATACAACCTTCTGTATAGAAGAAGGAATGCTGCAGGGACGACACACGAGCTCTCACCCACGACTTCGTCTCGACGACAAGTACACAGAAATTCTTCAAAACTGGTTATAAAGTGCTGGATAATGCCTCGTTTTAGTCCTGGAGAGGCACTGATATGTATGAACACAATAAATATATTTAAATTCGTAGAATAAGCCGCGTTTCCTTCAAAACTTGGAGATCACTTCAAAACGCGTCTGCACACTACGCGCCAAACGAAAAAGATGAACTGACGTCACTCTGTCTGGACAGGAAGCAAGTATGATGCGCCACCTAGCGAATGCACACTACTGACCGGTCCTGCCAGTATTATATACAGGACGTCTTTTTCTGGCGTTTGGCGGGACCGGTCGCGCCGACCGGTAAAGCAATTGTCCATTGGATAGGATGTATTAACGCAATAAAATGTAAAGATAGAGTTTTAAAACAAGATAATTCATTAGCAAGATGACAGCAATAATCAGTAAATTAAAAATTACAAAGCTGCAGAATTTCTTAATTGGAGTATAACTGTCAATGGAGATACCACAATTATGTACATACAATAATCATAATCAGTTCCAGCAATCCATTTATCTTTGTGATAAGAGACATATATCTCAAATATGGCAGGTGAACACATTTTGGTACAGCCAAAGTTAAAGGTTACACCATGATGATGCACACTTAAACCCCCAACCAATGTCCCTGCCAAGTGTCGACCTTCTACACCTTACAGAATCCAAGAAATAGCCCGGACAAGATTTTCAAACTCATGGTCACTACGACAAGGTCAAATCAAGGTCACACCATGACGTTGCACACCTACAACCCCTAACCAATGTCCCTACCAAGTATCAACTTCCTACACTTTACAGTTTCCAAGATGTAGCCCAGACAAGATTTTATAGGTCAAGGTCACTATGGCAAGGTCAAAGGTCGAATCAAGGTCACACTATGACATTTCACACCAACAACTCCCAATCAATATCCTTACCAGGTATCAACTTCATACACCTTATGGTTTTAGAGATATAGTCCGGACAAAATATTATAGGTCAAGGTCACTATAGCAAGGTCAAATAAAGGATCACACCATGATGTTGCATATCTACACCCCCTAACGAATGTCCCTACCAAGTATCAACTTCCTACACCTTACAGTTTCTGAGATATAGCTCGGGCAAGATTTTATAGGTCAAGGTCACTACGGCAAGGTCAAACTAGAAATAGGATGCCCTATTACGAGTAGCTGCAACATATGAAAAGAAACAGGATAGCATAGAACACACATTATCATGTATAATGTCCATTTTGCAACAATTGTACAGTAGTGTTACAAGACCCTGTTTCATTTGTAAAATATATCAATGATGCTTAAATATTTATTAGTATACATATAAATTATTTCAGCTTCATGCTTTTTTTGCATTGGTTCAAAATTTGCTCAAAATCACTCTGTTTCTAAAGGTTTATGAGATAACCAACATTTTCGATTTACGATAAAACTGAAGATGGTGGGCTAAATTTGACATTTTTCAAAGGCAATATACCAAAGATCTCTAATATCCAAATGGTCAAAAATTAGCTTGAAATTGCTCTATCCCTTACGGTTTTTGAGATAAACTGTAACAAATTTTATTGTAATTTAACTTTTTGTAAGTTAAATACTTACCTTATCCTCACAAATGCTTACTTGGTTTTGTGGAGGCAAAACGCGGCGACCAACAAGAATATTAAAAAATTATTCTTGTTCGAGAGGTGAACCCCGTAGTTAGTGATAGGTGCGCATGCGCACAACACCTTGTCGGTTGGACTTTGTCGAGAGATCCTCATTTAATTTTTGGTCCCCTATGAAAACAAACTTCTGAGGGGAGGAAGGGTGGGTCTGTCCTTGTGAGGATAAGGTAAGTATTTAACTTACAAAAAGTTAAATTACAATAAAATTTGTTACATTTTATTGCGTAAAATAGCCTTACCTTATCCTCACAAATGCTTGATTCCAACCATAACAGGAGGAGGGGTTTGTTTTGCAACCTCCCTGTTAATAGAATATGGGGTTCACCATGAAAGCATTTGAAGGAGAGGATAAGATAAGGTTAAGTATGCTACAACAGAATTTTTCATTACTGTAAAATATCTGTAAAGATAAGTAATGATAGCTAATCTCATGAATATTCATGATGTACTGTTGTAGTTGACACTTGTCCCATGTAGCATAAAGTTGTCCTAAATCTGAACCATCACCCATAAACTGTGTGGTGGGAAATGGCTTCCTGGGTCCCTCGAGCTGGGAGCTGTCATCCAGCAAGAAGGCACCCCAAGCTGGCTTCTGTGTTTTACAAAATACAGCCATGAGGCCATCTGCCACAGCAGAAGACATATGTCCATATAAGATACAGGTATGGAAGGAAGAGAAAAGTATGTAAGCCATATGAAATACTCAAGAACATACTCAAAGCCAATCATATGCTGAGCAGAAGCCACTGGGCCTAATTGTAACCTGTTTGGTCCGTGGACTGCCAAGACACATAGGTTAAAAGGTAGAAAACGTGATGTGGCTCTTCCAATGGCAGGAGCCTAAAATCTGCTCTAGGGAAACCCATCCTTGAATACTAAAGAAGCAGACATGGACCTAACATCATGGGCCTTAGCCTGTAGGTCCTGTATATCAAAATTGGATGACTGATAAGCCAATAAGACAGTCTGTCTGATCCAAGAAGAGATAGTAGATCCCATGAGACCTCTGTCAAAGCCTTCCTTAAAGGACATAAACAAGAGATACTTTCCCTTCCTTAAAGCACTAGTTCTGTCTAGATAGTATCTAAGTGCTCTGACAGGGTATAAAGTCATATCCTCAGTGAAGCCTGAGCTCAAAAAAAGGTTTAAGAGCTGGAATGCCCACCGGTTTTAGCGAATCTGGGCAAACAGAAGCCAACTGATTCTTTGCTAAGAAGGCAGGAGAAGGAGAAATAGTGATCTCCTTCCAGTGAGGTTTTGTGTCTGAGGGAAGAATATGTCCAAGCATGCACCTCCCCCCTCCTTTTGCAAGATGCCAAAGCCATCAGGAAAATAGTTTTGAAAGCCAAAATCTTACGACTTGCAACCTTCAAAGGTCAAAAGTCAAAGACAAAAGAACCAAAGCTAGGTCCCAAGAGGGAATACCCCTATTTGCAATGGGTTTGTCCCTGTGAAAGCTTACAAGAAGTCTATTCAAGTGTAAACTCTTGCTCCCTTCCTGGCCGAAATATCCCAAAGATTCGCTATTGTAGTTCTATAGCCAGCAATTGTGGCAGGATTCATCCTTTAGAGGCTCAAAAGGGGCCTTAGTCAAAGCCATGAGGACTAAAGACAGATCCCAGGCTTATCTCAATAAAAGCTTGCAATAAGTCTGTTCAGATTCAAACATTTGCTAACCTTCTGGCCAAAATGATCAGCTATGGCAGCCCTATAGCCAGCAGAAGTGGCAGGCTTCAGATTTTTAATAGCAAATAAGTGATTCAAAATTCTGCTGAGATAGTAGGCCCTGAGCTGACCACCTGATTCTGTTGGCACCAGAGTTAAAAAAATGGACCACCTTAACTCAGATTCTTCTAGATGAGGGTCTTTGAGGTGCCTTAATTCTATCTGCCACTTGCTCAGAGAATGATTCAAGTGATTCTGAGGTGTCTAGGTGCCAAAACATACAGATTCAGATACATGAGATTCTGATGGAACTTATGACTGACTGGTTGTCTTAGCAGATGAGGCCAGTGATAGTTGTAATGGGGTTTGGTTGACAGATTCACTAGATCCCAAAACCAATGCATTCTGGGCCACCCTGGTGCTACTATTATCATATTGCACCTGTAGGTGTTCATTTTCTGTCTGACTTTTGGTATGAGAGCTACAGGACAAAAGGCATAGCCGTCCAGACCCTCCCAGGAGATGTTCAATGCATCTATGTTCATAGCATTTGCATCTGGGACTGGTGAGACATAGATTGGTAGTTTGTGATTCAATTTGGTGGCAAACATGTCCACCATTGGTTTGTGCTAAATTTTGCAAATTAGACTGAATATTTGAGGATGAAGAGACCATTCTGTCTGAATTATTTGTCTTTCCTGGAGAGACTGTCGGCTATGACATTGAGGCAACCCTGAATGTGTCTGGCTCTTATGAGTATGTTTCGAGGATTGCAGTAGGCCAAGATGCGCCAAACCAGGAGACACCTGTCCCAAGAGTGTGTTCCCTCTTGTTTGCTCAGATAACTGACTATAGTAGCATTGTGTGTTGCTATCAGAACCCTTTTGTCTAGAATTTTGTTTTGAAAGCTCTTTTAAGGCCAGAAACACTGCCTTTAACTCAAGGACATTGATATGAAGCAATTTTCTTGATCTGTCCAATTGCCACTGACTGACTGTCATGTTTTCTAAATGAGCTCCCCAACCTTAATTTGATGCATCTGTGAAAATAAGGGTATTGTGTTCCTGTGGATGAAAAGGATAACCCATTTTTTAGATTTTTTGGATCTTTCCACCACTGAAGATGACTTTTCAGAAAGTTTGAAACAGGAATCTTCAGGTCTAGTGACTGGGGATACTGCCAGTTTGTTTTTAGGTACCACTGGAAAGGGCGCATATGTAACCGACCCATTGGTATTGTCTTTTCTAGGGATGCTAGTACACCTATCAGGGACATAAGCAACCTTGGGGTTGTTTGTGATGCGATCTCCATGTCCTGAACAGATTTTCTAGAATTTTCAACTTATTTCGGTTGGAAAGACTTTTCTCTGTATCAAGTCAAAATTTAACCCAGAAAGTCGATTTTTGTGTAGGTTCGATCTCTGATTTTTCGAAGTTTATCACAAAGCCGAGTTCTTGAATCTCATGGATGAGTTCTCTTGTGTGGAGCTGACACTGGTGTCTGGTATTTGCTCTTAACAACCAGTTGTCCAGGTATTGGTGAAGTCGAATTACGCGAGACTGAAGAACGAGCATGAACTATAGCGGTGCAGTCACCAACCGCAATTGCAGTGCTTTGAACTGATACGTTTGCTTGTCTACATGGAAACATAGCCAATGTTGAGAATCTGGGTGTATGGGCACGTGAAAGAACGCATCTTTCAGGCCTATCGAAACTAGCCATTCGCCTTTTATGCCCGAGTTTCTGATTATCTCTGCTATCTCCATTTAAAAGTTGGAACTAGCAGGCATTTCCCCAGGACACTGAGATCTATCACAGAGCGCCATTTATTGTCGGGTTCTGGTACAAGAAATAATCTACTGTCAAACCTGGAGTTGTGCAATCCTTGAGATGGTAAATTGCGCTTTTGAAGCATTAGCAGCAAGAAATCTTCTAGGTAGCCATGTTTTTCCTGTCTGTAACCGCTTTAAATTATGGGATGTACAGACATGGGCGGATTCGACTGGAATATTATTCGATAAACCTTCTCAAGATTTGCACAACCCTTGTATTTGGTACGGAGATCTGTTGAAACTGGTCATTAACCTTTTGTGACCGAGTTTCTTTATAAAATTTGTCAACTCCATTTCACAGCTTGGAGGGACAAACGCATGTTGAGGACACAGAGATCCCTACTGGCCAAAGATATTGTGGGATTAATGCAAAGAAAATGCCAGGAATGGTCATCCATCCACGGACTAACCTTGCCCAATGCTGTTTAACTTCCTTGAATAGAGAAGAACTCCTGGTGCAGCCTATCCTTACTGTACACTTATAAAGCCCATAGCACATCAACGATCTATGTCTTGATAAACAAAACAATATTATCAGCAACATGGCGGATTGTTTTCCTGTCTGTAGCACCTGCAGTAGAGCTACATGAAAGGGGAGTTTCGATTGGAGGGCTACATAGTACCCATTCAAAAACTGCACAACTCTGAGATGGCAATAATATTTCCACTTAAACCAGCAATTTATAGTTATTTCTTCTACTACACCAGAATCCCCTATTTCATTGAGAATATTGGTGGGAAAGCATATGTATTATCTTCTATATAATGAAGTAATAAATGGTCCACCAGCCAGTTGTAGAATAAAGACAAGGCAATGGAGGAAATTAACCATCTTGATGCCTGGTTTGTAGGTTGAAAGCAACGTTGATAAACTTCTGAAGAAGATCTTGTAGGACTGGCTGTTTTTCAGGCTACAGGAAATCAGCTAACTGCTGGTATGGTAGAGTACTATTGAATGGTTACTGCTGCATTCATTCATAAAACACCAGGACTTCATGAGAGGGATTTGCTATTGGATGATCTGAAGTATATTTCTGGATTCGAGATGAAGAGTCATCTTCTGTGTGTCTACCAAGAAGACAGGCTACCAGCTTTCTGGAGGTTTAATTAATAACCCCAGAAAACGAGTTTTAATCTGCCCAGCTATCAAATTTCAAAATCATCTGGTGTTGCAAAAGCAAACTCTAGTAGATCTTCTACTGCTAGCTGTTTTCCAATCGCAGGAGACCTCTTAACGCCATCTTCAGGAAAATGTGTAACAGATCCTCTACCAAAAGCTGTTTTACAGCCAAGGGGGATCTAAGAATGCTGTCATGGATTACTCAACCTTCAGCATGAAATATTGTACTTCAGATCTGTAGAATAGGAAGTTTTAAACTTCTTTCTTCTTAGCACGAACTCTATGAATTCAAAAGAACGCATCTGCCGTCTTGGAAATGGGCAGCGTTGAAAAGCTTCACGTGTTGCCTCCTCGACGACCAAAAATTGAATGAGGATCTCTCGACAAAGTCCAACCGACAAGGTGTTGTGCGCATGCGCACCTATCACTAACTACGGGGTTCACCTCTCGAACAAGAATAATTTTTTAATATTCTTGTTGGTCGCCGCGTTTTGCCTCCACAAAACCAAGTAAGCATTTGTGAGGATAAGGTAAGGCTATTTTACGCAATAAAAATTTTCAATTTCCGCCAAAATTCAGGATGGCAGACAAAATTCTGGAAATTCAACTTTTTTCACAGGCACTATATCTAAGGTCTCTAGTACCCAAAGGGTCCAAACATTGCTCGAAATCACTTTATCTCTAAGGGTTTTTGAGATAAATGACATTTTCAATTTCCGCCAAAATTCAAGATGGCGGCCAAAACCTCGTTCTCAAGATAAATGCATTTTGCATTTTACGCAGTAATTCAAGATGGCCACCAAAAATGCCGGGAAAGTGATTTTTGCAACACATTGCCAGTACACTCTGAAGATACCCTGTGGGTCCAAAATTTTATAAAAATCACTCCATCTCGCACCGTTTCCGAGATAAATGCGCTTTACGCAGAAATTCAAGATGGCTTCCAAAAGTGGTGGGAAAGCAATTTTTGCGAAAAGTCTCCAGTAAACTCTGCAGATACCCTGTGGGTCGAAAATTTTGCCGAAATCGCTCTATCTTGCACCGTTTCCAAGATAATTGCGCTTTTGTGTTTTACACAGAAATTCAAGATGGCTTCCAAAAGTGGCAGGAAAGCAATTTTTGTGAAAAGTCGCCAGTAGATTCTGCATATACCCTGCGGGGCAAAAATTTCGTCGAAATCGCTCATCTCGCACCGTTTCCGAGATAAGTGTTTTTACCTTTGACGCAGAAATTCAAGATGGCCGCCAAAAATGGTGATTTTTGTGAAAAGTCGCCAGTACACTCTGGAGGGCAAAAATGATCTCGTATGGTTAAGGAGATAAAAGCCAATTTGTGTTTTTATATTTTCAGCGAAAATTCAAAATTTCAAAATGGCTGTCATTTTTAGGGAGAGGAAAATCTTTTGAGGGCAAAAATTATCTTGTATGGTTAAGGAGATAGAAGCCAATTTGTGTTTTTCCATTTTCAGCGAAAATTCGAGATTTCAAAATGGCTGTCATTTTTAGGGAGAGGAAAATCTTTTGAAAATTGGCAAGAGTAGATTGCCGAGATACCCTGTGGGTTGAAAATTTCGACGAAATCGCTCTATCTCTAGGAGATAGAAGTCAATTTGTGTTTTTTCATTTTTGGCAAAAATTCAAAATGGCAACCATTTTTGGGAGAGGAAATTTTTTTTTGGAAAATTGCCAATAGTGCATTGCCATAGTGTCAAATATTTTTCCTTAGAATGCCTGGAAACAAAAGAAGTACACAAAAGTAGCTATTACTCGGTTAGCTACGGCTTCGTGACTTTAATATTCAGCCGCTCTATAGTTTAAAACCATCATAAAGCACAAGAATTTGTCTTTTATTCCTATATTAATCAATGAAGCTAGCTCACTCTGTTGTCGAGGTCAAATAAGTAGGAATCATCCTCTCTTCTGTCTGCTTCAGCATCTGACAAAATCTCACCAATATACCTAAAACAGACAGATACAGTGAAACAATGTAAAGTCAAGCCTTGAGAGATTACTCCAGATAACAGGGAAAAAGAACAATTTAGAATAAAAATCAAACTAATAGTCCAGACACAGTATATTCTGGCGTAGCACCAGCAAAATAAGGAATGTGACTTTTTTCAATTATATTGAAATTTGAAGACCCCCCCCCCCAAATTTTGTACACAATACATAAATGTGATGAATTATATTATATTTTGTGGTATACTTTGGTGAGAAGTTTTTTGGCTTAAGAGAAAGAAGCAAGGAAAAACTGTGGTATCTGATTTGTCTTCTTTAATGCAACTTACTCGCAGACGTAAGTGCCTTTCGGAATCTGTAGCAAAGATCTGACTCCCCATCCTTTTCCTGGTGCCCTGAACACTTGTAATCGTACACTGAAAAGACACAAAGACATAATGGTCAGGGTGTTTCAATATAAAATTACAGCAATTAATGCACTAACGAATTGCAAACATTAAAAAGATATAATTTGATAAGTTTATTTTTCAAGTCACTTTCGTTATACTGTATAGGTCACAGGACAGGCAGAAATCATTCAAATCCTATCTTACCTAATACCCATCTGCACCACTCTATTTTGACAGCTGGACCAACATTTACAGGCCTTGTTACATTCAAACACATATGGAGGTTCTGTGAAATTGAAGTCATCTGGAAGCTTCCCTTCCTGAAAGTAAAAACATTCATGACCTGAACAGGATTTCCTTTCAATATACTATTTGTACTTATGTTTCGTCAATTCAATGAACTTTATAGAACCTGTACACATGCATGCAACTTATGACATCTAACAGCCAATTTGTGACAGCGATTTTTTTCCACCTTTTCATCCATTAAAATAGGTCTGCTATGTTTTGTTTTACATATAGCATTGATCATTTCATAACAACCCTTTCAACATATTCAATAACAATGAGGGTGGCACACGCCAATCAACTCAATCATTACTCTTGTTACTGCTGTTATTTCCCTAAATACTCAAACCAAAGCATAAACTTATAAGAAAAATGTAAGAAGACTTGGTGCATTTCGTCAGTTGATTGCTTTATCAGGTAATCTTGTACACTTACTTTGTTTGTGTTACAGAGGATTTGGACTTTATTAGAACACCTACTCCTATTTAATGCTATCTTATATGAACATTACAATCATCCATGATACTTACATCAGTGTACCAACACTTGACACTGTTCCTGGAACATTCACAGGACAACGAGACACAATTGTCTCTGCACTCACAGGACTGAAAATACAACAATACACATTTCAGATGACATTACTGCATGCAGATATGCAAAGCAATTCTTCTGTATATACTGCATAAGCCAAAAAAAAAAAAAAAAAAAAAATTTGTACTAATTTTCAAGATTTAAATTCAGACTTCATATTTCACTAGGAATTATTAATTTTCACAATCAAGGTAATTAGATACCCTAGACCTAGTCTACCAGATAAACAATGCAAATATAGAGAACCCAAGTTAGCAAGCAAATTCCCTAGAAACCATGCTAGAGATATGGTAAATGCTATACAGGCACTTTAAGTTTTGGCATGCCATTTTGCATTTCAAATAGGAAACTAAGGTCAAATCTGACTAGATAAAAAGATCCAGCCATTGATTTCCACATCAATGGCTTCATATCCCAAATCTCTAGGATTAATAAGAAGCTGGTTATTATGAGCTCTTTAAGTTTGGCCTTTCTCATTTTACCTTTAAGGAAGAGTCAAAGGTCAAATTGGACCACATAAAAGAATCCCAGTATAAAATTTTGTATTATATAAAGGCTGGTTACACATTCTAAACCTGTAGGACACTTTAAAATTTGGCTACACTCAGATGACGTTGAAGGAAGGACCCAAAAATCTGCCGCAGAAGCCATAACATTTATCAAAAGGAGGCCAAAAGTATTCACAGGAAAGATTTTTAATGAAAAATATATGCTGTAAATTACAAGTAGCTAAAATCTTAACAAGAATTCAATTTTTAGCCACTTTACTTACAGAGCTCAGGCAGAGAAATTATCCTGGTGAAATTTTAACTCTAGCCAGATTTGCATTTTTTGCCAATTTAGGGGTAAAAAATTTGACCATAATAATAGTCATAAAGCTCATGAAAATGTCATGAACATTTTCCATGCTTTAGGACAAACTCTTTGCTGGACTTTTGGTACAGTTGAATTTATTTAATACACCAAATGGAAAACTGATATACATTTGATACTCATATGCCAAATACAAACTTCTTGTCAGTTTTTTTTTTAAACCGTAAATATTTTGCAATCTTATATATAATTTATATTATGGTTGAATCTAGAAGACCCAATATATATATATGTCATTTAAATCACGGTCTTCCTACCCTGAGGCTAGTGATGACCCTGTTTATGTTCATGGGGACAGTTTCCACATAGTCGTTGACATAGAGGTAATCGGTGGGGTAATTCTCATCATCAAACTCATTCACGATGGCAATGGGATACTGCTCCTTGCCACAAGTCACATCTCTGTAAAATAATAGAAACCTTGACCATAAAATTAAAATTGAGGAAGTGAAAATTGCCACAGCCTATGAAAGTCGCCAACCAGGAGCACTTTTTAAAAGATAAAATCATCAAGAATTTGTGCCAATTTCACAAAATTCATAACTTTGTACAGAAATTCCCACAACAAGTCTACTGAGGTCTCTCTGTAAATATCTGAAATTCATATGTTTAGAAAGTCAATGTAGAAAATGCATAACATGATGGGTAGCAGGACACTGGAAGTTGGAAGGACAGCCAATGCTTCAGGATAATCAACTAAAGCCCAGTGTAAGTTTATCGCATACTTTTTTAACATGAAAAAGCTTAAAACTAGAAACGCTAATGCTGACAAATTGACTGAAGGACACTAATGTTTAAACTTTTCTAAAGATTTTATTCTATTTAACAAAGGACAAAGATCTTCCATGGTTAATTGTAAATATGAAGAGTATACAGCAAACCCGAGCACCAAATATCTGAGTATAATGTTTTGAGGGGACTTAAACCCACCACCTCTCACCCTAGAGACCCACACTCTACCTGGTGAATTATGTGGGAAAATCCTATTAATCAAGGCAGAAGCCGAGATTTTGTCACTTCCTTTGGTTCTATCACATTCAGGGAAATCCTAGCTGCAGGAAAAAGATTGTTATAAAGATAATTTTGGTATCTATATCCACATGACTACAGCTGTAAGATAGGTTTTTACCTGTGTAATAACCGTGGGGGTCGTGTAATCTGACTGGCCACCTTCTTGAGTTGCTGATTCACCTGAATAGCCATGTGGATTGGAGACGTCTTGTCAAAGCAGCACTATAAACAAAGACACAAAGACAATAGCCAACTTTCCTATAGGTTAAGATAACTTACATTAAATGTAACCATATTTAACATTAAATTTTACATATGTCACAGAAATGAACATTAAAAATAAAAATTGACTTGCACATAGGGTAATAGGAATGAACATTGACACAGAGAGGCAAAATTCAGTAATATTAACTTACAGGTAATAGGAATTAATATTAACTTTCATATACGTAACCTGAATTAACATTAATTGTAACAAATTTTATTGTAATTTAACTTTATGTAAGTTAAATACTTACCTTATCCTCACAAATGCTTACTTGGTTTTGTGGAGGCAAAACGCGGCGACCAACAAGAATATTTAAAAATTATTCTTGTTAGAGAGGTGAACCCCGTAGTTAGTGATAGGTGCGCATGCGCACAACACATTGTCGGTTGGACTTTGTCGAGAGATCCTCATTTAATTTTTGGTCCCCTATGAAAACAAACTTCTGAGGGGAGGAAGGGTGGGTCTGTCCTTGTGAGGATAAGGTAAGTATTTAACTTACAAAAAGTTAAATTACAATAAAATTTGTTACATTTTATTGCGTAAAATAGCCTTACCTTATCCTCACAAATGCTTGATTCCAACCATAACAGGAGGAGGGGTTTGTTTTGTAACCTCCCTGTTAATAGATTATGGGGTTCACCATGGAAGCATTTGATAGAGAGGATAAGATAAGCTTAAGTATGCTACAACAGAATTTTCCATTACTGTAAAATATCTGTAAAGATAAGTAATGATAGGTAACCTCATGAATATTCATGATGTACTGTTGTAGTTGACACTTGTCCCATGTAGCATAAAGTTGTCCTATATCTAAACCATCACCCATAACTGTGTGGTGGGGAATGGCTTCCTGGGTCCCTCGAGCTGGGAGCTGCCATCCAGCAAGAAGGCACCCCAAGCTGGCTTCTGTGATTTACAAAATACAGTCATGAGGCCATCTGCCACAGAAGAAGACATATGTCCATACAAGAAACTGGTATGGAAGGAAGAGTAAAGTATGTAAGCCATATGAAATACTCAAGAACATACTCAAAGCAATCACATGCTGAGCAGAAACCACTGGGCCTAACTGTAATCTGTTTGGTCTGTGGACTGCCAAGACACAGCTTAAAAGGTAGAAAATGTGTTGTGGCTCTTCCAATGGCAGGAGCCTAAAATCTGCTCTAGGGACACCCATCCTTGAATACTAAAGAAGCAGACATGGACCTAACATTATGGGCCTTAACCTGTAGGTCCTGTGTATCAAAATTGGATGACTGATAGCCAATAAGACAGACTCTCTGATCCAAGAAGAAGAGACAGCCTCTCATGAAATCTCTGTCAAAGCCTTCCTTAAAGGATATAAACAAGAGATTCTTTCCCTTCCTTAAAGCACTAGTTCTGTCTAGATAGTATCTAAGTGCTCTGGCAGGGCATGAAGTCATATCCTCCGTCAAGTCTGAGCCCAAAAAAGGTTTAAGAGCTAGAATGACCACTGGTTAGAGCAAATCTGGGCAGTCAGAAGCTAACTGATCCTTTGCTAAGAAGGCAGGAGAAGGAGAAATAGTGATCTCCTTCCAGTGAGGTTTTGTGTCTGAGGGAAGAATATGCCCAAGCATGCACCTCCCCCCTCCTTTTGCAAGATGCCAAAGTCATCAGGAAAACAGTCTTGAAAGCCAAAATCTTACGACTGGCAACCTTCAAAGGTCAAAAGTCAAAGACAAAAGAACCAAAGATAGGTCTCAAGAGGGAATACCCCTATTTGCAATGGGTTTGTCCCTGTGAAAGCTTACAAGAAGTCTATTCAAGTGTAAACTCTTGCTCCCTTCCTGGCCAACATATCCCAAAGATTAGCTATTGCAGTTCTATAGCCAGCAATTGTGGCAGGATTCATCCTTTAGAGGCTCAAAAGGGGCCTTAGTCAAAGCCATGAGGACTAAAGACAGATCCCAGGCTTATCCAATAAAAGCTCGCAATAAGTCTGTTCAGATTCAAAACATTTGCTAACCTCCTGGCCAAAATGATCAGCTATGGCAGCCCTATAGCCAGCAGTAGTGGCAGGCTTCAGATTCTAATAGCAAATAAGTGATTCAAAATTCTGCTGAGATAGTAGGCTCTGAGCTGACCACCTGATTCTGTTGGCACCAGAGTCCAAAAAATGGACCACCTTAACTCAGATTCTTCTAGATGAGGGTCTTTGAGGTGCCTTAATTCTATCTGTCACCTGCTCAGAGAATGATTCAAGTGATTCTGAGGTGTCTAGGTGCCAAAACATGCAGAATTAGATACATGAGATTCTGATGGAACTTCTCACTGAATGGTTGCTTTAACTGATGAGGCCAGTGAGATAGAAGTAATGGAGGTTTGGTTGACAGATTCACTAGATCCCAAAACCAAAGCATTCTGGGCTACCCTGGTGCAACTACTATCATCTTGCACCTGTAGGTGTTCATTCCCTGTATCACTTTTGGTATGAGTGCTACAGGACAAAAGGCATAGCCGTCCAGACCCTCCCAGGAGATTTTCAATGCATCTATGTTCATAGCATTTGCATCTGGGACTGGTGAGACATAGATTGGTAGTTTGTGATCCAATTTGGTGGCAAACATGTCCACCATTGGTGTGTACTAGACTAAGCCAAATTAGACTGAATATTTGAGAATGAAGAGACCATTCTGTCTGAATTATTTGTCTTTCCTGGAGAGACTGTCGACTATGACATTGAGGCAACCCTGAATGTGTCTGGCTCTTATGAGTATGTTTCGAGGATTGCAGTAGGCCAAGATGCGCCAAACCAGGAGACACCGGTCCCAAGAGTGTGTTCCCTCTTGTTTGCTCAGATAACTGACTACAGTAGCATTGTGTGTTGCTATCAGAACACTTTTGTCCAGAATTTGTTTTGAAAGCTCTTTTAAGGCCAGAAACACTGCCTTTAACTCAAGGACATTGATATGAAGCAATTTCTTGATCTGTCCAATTGCCACTGACTGTCATGTTTTCTAAATGAGCTCGCCAACCTTGATTTGATGCATTTGTGAAAATAAGGGTATTGTGTTCCTGTGGATGAAAAGGATAACCCATTTTTTAGATTTTTTGGATCTTTCCACCACTGAAGATGACTTTTCAGAAAGTTTGAAACAGGAATCTTCAGGTCTAGTGACTGGGGATACTGCCAGTTTGTTTTTAGGTACCACTGGAAAGGGCGCATATGTAACCGACCCATTGGTATTGTCTTTCCTAGGGATGCTAGTACACCCATCAGGGACATAAGAAACCTTGGGGTTGTTTGTGATGCGATCTCCATGTCCTGAACAGATTTTCTAGAATTTTCAACTTATTTTCGGTTGGAAAGACTTTTCCCTGTATCAACTCGAAATGGAAACCCAGAAAGTCGATTGTAGTTTTGAGCTCTGATTTTTCTAAAATTATCACAAAGCCGAGTTCTTGAATCGTATGGACGAGTTCTTTTGTCTGGAGCTGACACTGGTGTCTGGTATTTGCTCTTAACAACCAGTCGTCCAGGTATTGGTGAACTCAAATTCCGCGAGACTGACGAATGAGCTTTGCTTCTTTTACAATCCGCGTGAACGATAAGGGTGCAGTCGCCAACCGCAATGGCAGTACTTTGAGGTGATACGTTTGTTTGTCTACATGGAAACATAGCCAATGTTATGAATCTGGGTGTATGCGCACGTAAAAGAACGCATCTTTCAGGTCTATCGAAACTAGCCATTCTCCTTTTATGACCGAGTTTCCGAATATCACTGCTGTCCCCATTTTAAAATTTGGAACTAACAGGAATTTGTCCAGGACACTGAGATCTATCACAGGGCGCCATTTATTACCGGGTTCTGGTACAAGAAATAATCTGCTGTAAAACCTGGAGTTGTGCAATCCTTGAGGTAGTAAATTGTGCCTTTTTGAAGCATTTGCGACACTCTTAGGCAGCCATGTTTTTCCTGTCTGTAACCGCTTTAAATTATGGGATGTACAGACATGGGCGGATTCGACTGGAATATTATTCGATAAACCTTCTCAAGATTTGCACAACCCTTGTATTTGGTACGGAGATCTGTTGAAACTGGTCATTAACCTTTTGTGACCGAGTTTCTTTATAAAATTTGTCTACTCCATTTCACAGCTTGGAGGGACAAACGCATGTTGAGGACACAGAGATCCCTACTGGCCAAAGATATTGTGGGATTAATGCAAAGAAAATGCCAGGAATGGTCATCTATCCATGGACTAACCTTGCCCAATGCTGTTTAACTTCCTTGAATAGAGAAGAACTCCTGGTGCAGCCTATCCGTACTGTACACTTATAAAGCACATGGCACATCAACGATCTATGTCTTGATAAACAAAACAATATTTTCATCCATAAGAAGCACCTTTGTGTCAGATATGATAGAAGTACCAATTTTACTGAGAAAATCCAGCGACTTGTAGTCATTTACAGAATAAATTGAGTGTAAATGAACATAGTAAATGTAACACAATATTATCAGCAACATGGCGGATTGTTTTCCTGTCTGTAGCACCTGCAGTAGAGCTACATGAAAGGGGAGTTTCGATTGGAGGGCTACATAGTACCCATTCAAAAACTGCACAACTCTGAGATGGCAATAATATTTCCACTTAAACCAGCAATTTATAGTTATTTCTTCTACTACACCAGAATCCCCTATTTCATTGAGAATATTGGTGGGAAAGCATATGTATTATCTTCTCTATAATGAAGTAATAAATGGTCCACCAGCCAGTTGTAGAATAAAGACAAGGCAATGGAGGAGCTTAACCATCTTGATGCTTGGTAAATAGGTTGAAAGCAAACGTTGGTAAACTTGTGCAGTAGATCTTGTAGAAAATGAAAGGTTACTGCTGCATTCTTTCATAAAAATCCACCAGGACTTCATGAAAGGGATTTGCCATTGGACGATCTGAAGTATATCTTTTCCTCCAAGATGAAGGGTCACCCTCTGTCTGTCTACCAAGTGGAGAGGCTACTAGCGTTCTGGAGGTTTAATTACTAACCCCAGAAAACGAATTCTAATCTGACCAGCTATCAAATCTAAATGACATCTGGTGTTGGAAAAGCAAACTCTAGTAGATCTTCTACTGCTAGCTGTTTTTCAATCGCAGCAGGCCTCTTAATGCTGCCATTTTCAGGAAAATGTGGCCAATTCAAAGACTTCTGTTGGAGATCCCTCATAAATGATGAGGTAGGTAGCTTGAACTAACAAATTGAAGAATCTTCTGTCGTAGATCCTCTACCAAAGACTGTTATACAGCCAAGGGGGATCTAAGAATGCTGTCATGGATTACTCAACCCTCAGCAAGAAATATTGTACTTCAGATCTGTAGAATAGGAAGTCTTAAACTTCTTTCTTCTTAGCACGAACTCTATGAAGTCTAAAAGAACGCATCTGCCGTCTAGGAATAGGGCAGAGTCGAAAAAGCTTCACGTGTTGCCTCCTCGACGACCAAAAATTGAATGAGGATCTCTCGACAAAGTCCAACCGACAATGTGTTGTGCGCATGCGCACCTATCACTAACTACGGGGTTCACCTCTCTAACAAGAATAATTTTTAAATATTCTTGTTGGTCGCCGCGTTTTGCCTCCACAAAACCAAGTAAGCATTTGTGAGGATAAGGTAAGGCTATTTTACGCAATAAAAAGACATATTGGTAACAGGAATTAATCTTTTACTTATGCATAGAGGTAAAAAAGGATTCAACATTGACAATTCGTAAATAAGTTTATAATGCAAGAGATAAGAGACAACTGGTCAATGCAGCACTGGTGGCTAATACTGTAATACATGTGTTGAGCGCCACTGAGAATGCCTGGCATTGATTCTGGGGCAACAGAGGTTTCTCATTTACAATGATAAAACTAATGTTTTGCTTCGCAAGAGAAAAAGAAATTGATTTTGCACAGCAAAAAGCGTCCCAATGAGTATCAATGATTTTGTAGAAATGAACATCTTCCTGTGTTTAATATGTTCTTCCATTTGTGCCAAAATGCAAGGTTTCGCAGATGAATTTTTTTTTTTTTTTTTTTTTTAACGCAGAAATTCAAAAATGGCAGGAAAACAATTTTGGGAAAACTCACCAGAAGAGTCTGCAGATACCCTGCGGGTCAAAAATTTTGTCGAAATTACTCTGTTTCCGAGATAAATGCATTTTTGCGTTTTACGTAGAAAATCAAAATGGCCACCAAAAATGGCGGGAAAGCCATTTTTGGGAAAAGTCGCCAGTAGACTCTGCAGATATCCTGTGGGTCAAAAATTTCATCAAAATCGTTCCATCTCGCACCGTTACCGAGATATTTTTTCATTTTCAGCGTTAAGAAAAATCATGCCATTCAGTTAATCGTTAATAAGTCGGCCATTTTGTATTTGATCAGTTCCAAAAGTTAATGATTTCCAGACATCCATATAATGAACCACTTGCCAAATTTTATGTGAATAGGTGAAGCCCTTTTTAAGTTATCATCCGGACAAGCACACCCTTTAAAGAACATGTTTTTGGTGATGTAACTTCTCTGGTTAGTTGAAATGTCATGACATCATATTCAGAAACTTTTCCCAGGGCTACTGCATACATGTGCTAAATTTGAAGAGAATCCGCTCAGTGGTTGCCAAGCTATAAGCAACAGAAAATGCAGGAACCGGCGGACGCATTCTCTCTCCCCTAAATACAAACTAAGACCTAGTACACATTCACTGTTGATGGACTTAAATCAACTTGAAGAAAGCTTCTGACATAAAATATCTGTTTACAAACCATACATATCTACTATAGCTTTATACTGTGGGAGTAAAACTTATCAATACCACCGAGGTGAAGTATGTAGTGAAAGTACCAAAACAAGCCTGTTTAATACAAATGAATTTCATATAAGTGAAAATTTTCTTACATTTAATGGATTATCATTCCTGTTGTTCACTGCTGTGCTGTCTGCCCCTCTGGCTAACAATAGCCTGAAAATAAGAAAATAGGTCAATATAGGTCACCCTTATTGAACACAATCAAGTGAAATAAGAGGGTCCCAAAAGTATTCTCAACCACCCTAATACCTCGTCAAGAGAAGGGTTTCATCAACCAGGGATTTAGTCGATATGTGTCATCACCCAAAAGAAAGAAGGGTAACGGAGGTCTGTTCTGACTTATTCCTTGTGATGGTGGGAATCCATGGAGACGTCTATCCCTCATGTTGCACTGATTGTAGATCTATGAATTGGACCAGGACCCATTGCTGCTCATATCCATCCGGAGGAACTGGCAGTTAGCATCTACAAGGACCAGCAATAATATAGAGTGGAAGTTGCAGTTGAAATACTGGCTTCTTCCTCCGCTTGGATAGCTGATGGCGATGTGCTTGACATCGAGTGCACCCAAGGCATCAAGCACATTCGACCTGGTGTGGAAGAGGTCTTCTGTTTCTTTCAGTCATCTGGTATGGTGGGTCATGTGAACCACTCCTCTTGGTATTCCTCTACAATGGCCTGGCACAATTTATTGATCATCTTAGTGAAACCTGACTGCCCCTGACTGCCGAACCCTGAAGTCAAAAGGCAATCTGGCTGTGAAATTTTCCATAGCTAAAGACCTAATAACCACCGTAAGCTTCAGTGCAGCTTTGGGGGGCATGGTTCCACTTCCTGCCCTCTGGAGTTTACCTTGCAAACTCTTGGTTACCTCATTGAATATTTCAGGGTCCATGCAGGTATAGTTGACAAAACTTCATAAGTCAATGTAGATCATCAAATAAAAAACAAGGCCAAAAAAAGTCTTTCAATCTCCATGCGCAAGCTATAAAACCATCAGCAGGGCACTAATACCAGAGTTTGAAATCAGAAATATGAGCGGTGTACTCTGGAATGGCAGATTCCTTGCTGGGAGTGCAGATTCCATGAAAGTCTGGTGACAAAACTTTAAATTCTAGGCCTGCACCTAGACAGTCCTTGATAGTGAAATAGGGTAAAAGTATACTGATTTAGAGAAACTATCAAAATAATAATGGAAATAACACAATATTCTTCACTAATTTTTTTGTGGCTTAAAGCCAACAAAGTCCATGAAAAATATGGGATTAGAAAAAAAATTTAAAACACTTACACAACACATTCATAGTGGTCCTGACGTGTGGCAATATGTCTGAAAAAATACCATAAAATAAACTCAATACATGTATAAATGCGAATATATTTCAAGATTTCTTTTTAAGTATCTTCAATCTATTCAACTGTAGCAGATTACTTAAGTTGATATTTTGACAATTAGTTTATTTATAAAGTTGACATTTGAGGTGGGACATCCATAATTATCATTTTTTTCAGCTGGTGAACATTCTTGCAACAAAACATTACAATTGGGATGTGGATTGTCAATACATAAACATTTGTGAAATAACTTAAAATACTGGAAAAATACAAATAAAAAATCTGAAAATATTAGAACCCTTCAGCCCATTTGTTTCTAAATAACTGTTATGAAGCAAAACTTTCATGTTTTGTTTCCATTAACTTTATTCCCAGTTTGTATGATAAAGAGAAAAGCAAACAAAACCACTTGTATTTGTTAATTTTTTGCCATAGGACCCGGAAAACTGGTGTTAATTTACACTGGGACGGACTCTGTTTAGAAACCTGGTACAAACTAATGGTATGGGTACTGGCGAAACTACAGTGGATTTAGAGTAAGTTGAATTGCAAAAGGTAAACCATTTACTTCTACATATGACAACTTGTAGCTATAGAGTAAGAAATCTAAAATTCGGCACCTCTAAACCCTTAGTTAATTTTATGAAGAAAATGATGTTTTCTCTTAAAATTAGTATTTTTCAGTTCACAAAGCCTTACTTACTGTACATTCAACAAATCTCACCTCAATTCATTTATTTTATTAGTATTTCCACATGTGGCGAATTTCAGATATGTGGCAAATTTTAGATTTCTTACTCTACCCACTTTGAGAAATATATAAAGCACTAAAGTTGTTATGCAATTATAACTCTCTTACAATAATTAACAATCATGTGATCACTCTACTTTGTAATCTAGTTGTTTGGTGGTCAGACTTTATAAATATAGTAGTGAGAAACCATGACAGAATAATAACACAAGGATACTATTTTGTCACCTCTTTCATAGATTTTGACATATTTGTACGCACAAGAAGTACAGGTTCTACTTATATCTTGTTATTCCAACTGCAAAGTAATGCATTACATGCATGAACACAGGTTCTAATTGTGCACACTTTATGGGAAGTCAAACTTCTAGTTATCCTTTTATTTTGCACTAATAACTTGGGATTTTGAAATTACTACTTATGACAATATTCTACTTATGGCAGTTCTTACACCACACTAATGTTTTAAAATATTACTCATTTCCACAAATAACAGTGAGAACCTAATTTTCAGTCAGATTTGGAAACCTAAGGTTCATATTTTGACATTATTTCCCTCATTTTCATCCATACTTGATGTTAGATTTTTAATGTATTTGTCAATATCAATAGCCACATTTGTTTTGCTCCTACTTGTAATTGGCAATACTAAAACATGTGTACACAGGTTTACAACTGCAATACGAACACGTGTCCCTCCCTTTATCCATGTCACACCACTACATTGTAATTTATACCACCAGCTGTATCCAGGCATGGACTTACAATGGCCGGTCCCCATGCTCATTTGCAGCCTCCATATCACAGCCTGCATTGAGAAAGAGTTCTGCTATGTCTGTGCTGCCTGAGTATACTGCCCAATGGAGGCCAGTGTTGTCTTCCTACAAAGTATATTCATATCTTGTAAGTGGGCTAATAGCCATTTTATATCTTGCAAATTTCCTTTAGAAAGAAGCTGAAATCATATCTATTTTGTCAAAGCCTTCCCAGAGGTCTTCAGTGGCCCATTGGGTTAATGGGTTTGGCATCTGATCGCACGCTGTCACCTCTGTGTATTTGACTCCCACAAGTGACAATGCTGAGGACCTGTCCAAATATGATCCTGGCGGTTGAACAGGATGTAAAACCCCAACATTGACTTTGGCCACAGCCATCCCACAACAGTTTTAAACCTAGTCAGTGTCTGTGTGGAAATGACACTTGTTATGTCAAAGAACTTTAAAATCATCTTTGGGTGGCAGACATTAGAGTCTGCGTCGGCACACAGATTAAGTTCTGTAAAAGTACTGTACAGAAGATAATTAAAAAATGCTATGTTCTGCATTTTCCCAAACACCAAAGAATCCCCCCCTTTCCATAACAACCATACTCAAGAGTGGGGCAGTTTATAAATCAAGGCCCTTATGTCTTAGATGTGAACTAGACATGCGTCTCTATGCATTATATCTATTTGTTTAGTTTTTATTTATTTGGGGTTTTACGTCACTTTCAACACTGTACAGGTCATATCACGACGGGTAGTTGGAAGGGCAGAGGAAACCAGTACATACAGTTCATCAGGGTTCTGAGAGGTGGGAGGCGAGAGTGTTACCACTCTGCCACCGTGGCCCCAGTCTATTTGTTTAGATTAACATATTCTCCACAATAGTATATCTCCCCTGGTGGGTGCTAATTTGGATCTCGACCTGATATGTCCCCGGACTTTCCCTTTTTGACCTCAAGCGCATTAGAGGATGTTGTAACAATTTTGTGCTATATATATGTTTCTATTCTATTCTATATCCCTACCCTGCACTGGAAATATTCAGTGCAATACAGAAAAAAAATTCCATCAAGAATTTCTGATAGTGACACGTGCTCCAAGGTATGCTGAAGTCATATCACCTTGATGGAGATGTTACAGGTTGAATCTGACATTGCAAGAAGATTTGCAACCCGTGATTTTCTATAAATTGTTTTACTTTCCGCATCTGATCCCCCGCTGGATCGACAAGGGTGACACGTGGGCTTTCTGGTTTAGTGGAGTGCTTGATTAATATCCACTATGAAATTTAATGTATCTGTTTTGACGAACTTACGTTATCTCTGAGATTGGGGTCAGATCCAACTTCCAACAAAAACCTAACTGTGTCAATGTGTCGATGTTCTGCTGCCCAAATCATAGGGGTCCAGCCCCCGTCATCCTGAAAGGACAAATCAATTAAGGCATAACAAATGAACCAATCAAGGAATAAAGCTCAATCAATTAAGGATTAAAGAGGACTGAAAAACAAATCAACTAAAAAATATAAAGCAAAAATCAATAAAGAATTTCTACAAATTTGCAGTAGTGCAACACAATTTTTTTCTTTTTTTAATTCGCCTGTTAAAATATTTCTTTTATATATGGACAAATTAATTTGGAAATTTTATAAATCATTAATCTGTTGCCAGTTGTGGACACAAGCAGTGGTAAATTATGCATGGAACTGATTTTCAGTGGACTCCCACACTCACGATGCACCATCAGTATTAAGAGTCAATCTCAAAGAGCCAAATTAACATCCCTGCTGTGTCAGGATTTCATATAACGGTAAATTTCAATGGAAAAGACCAATAGAATGGAGATTCTACTTAGCAGGAAAGTCTGTCAAATGGATTTCTTGAAAAAGTAAGGTTGGTCATTTTAAAATAAACCCATTTTTGATTCATATTATATTTTAACATCTTTCATTAATTCTGAGAAATGTTTTTTTTATACATAATTATAATTATATATACTTCTACAACTGTGCCCTTGCTTTATTTTTTGTTACTTTTCCTCATGACTTACCTTGATATTGACATTTATGTTGCGTGTCTGTACAATGTGCTTCACAGCCTCAACTTCTCCTGATTGGGCAGCCAGATGTAAAGGTGTCATACCATCACTTGCCTGAGAAATACGAGTAGAAACCATTACTTTGATTCATCAGTCCATATTCAACAGGGATGGAGCAGTGGCTCTGGGTATGCTGGTATCTCAAAATTGTCGGTAAAACACTGTGATGACATTGTACAAATGCCTTGTAAATAATTAACTCCTGGGAAATAAAATGGCGAAATACAGCATATACTCTTAAAGTATGTATTCTGACTAAAAGAAATGATGTCTGTTTTAACACCAAGGACCAGTTCATTAATATTTACCACATATTGTCAGTATCTGGGTTCTAACCCATAATCAGAGAGGTGAGAACCAAGTCATAATTTGCCAAACATGGTAACCCATTTATATAGTCTTCTAAGGTCATATAAATTTTAGAAAACATGGATAGTGGATGTTAGAATAAAGAATTTTGAACTGATAACAGAGGGGTGGCTTTTTATATTTTTAATATATTATTCTCATCTATATCAGCTCTGTTAACAGCATGACGTCCAGAGATTACACTTTAACTCATCTGGTTAAAGAGTCAGATTTGTGTTTGTGATCTGAAGGCACTGGGGATCAACTCCTATTATAAGATCAGGGGTGGTATTCACTAACATTCCTAATCTTAGTCTTATCTTAGTCATAAGATTTATGACATTTGTCTTAGTTAAGATAGGTATTCACAAAGCATGTCCTAGCTAAGACAATTTTCCTAATCCTATCTTAGTCCTAAGTTGCAAATCTCACGAGAGTTTGTATTCACAAAGCATGTCCTAGCTAGGACAATTTTCCTAATCCTATCTTAGTCCTAAGTTGCAAATCTCACGAGAGTTTGTATAACCACAATATAACCACTGATATTTCATCATGTGATGTAAACATTATCATCTGCTTTTTGTGTCACAATGGACGAATGAAGTACATTTGAAAGGATTTCTGAACAAGCATTCCTAACTTTATGACAATAGTTAGGACTAAATAAGACTATGATGCTTTGTGAATTGCAAATTTTAATTAGTAAATTAAATTTTTATTAGTTAATACCTTACCTACCAGACGATAGCTATAGCCCGGCGCCAGCCGGTCCCGCCAAACGAAAGAAAAAGACGTCCCGGGTTTCACCCCCGGCAGGACCGGCACACTACGATCCACTCGCCAGGTGGCCTAGTTCCTGCCTCACTCGCCAGAGGGACGTGACATCATAGCATCTTTTTCGTCCCTAAGATTGAATGATGAAGGCTGGAAGCGGGGAAGGCCGGGTGGGAATTTCCCATCTGGTAGGTAAGGTATTAACTAATAAAAATTTAATTTACTAATTAAAATTTGCAATTTCATTGCGTTAATACATCTTACCTACGATAGCTAGAATAACTACCCAGTGGAAGGAGGGCAGCCTTCTGAGGATTGGAGAAACTCTTATATTATACCTAGGTGTGAGGTTCTAGTCCTTTGAGGAGACATGTTAGTCTCAAGGGTAACTAGACCCACCTGCCCCCCCCCCCCCCCCCCTTTTTGACTGCTCTGAGGGGAGGAAGAGAGTAAGAGTTCAAGTCAATGATTCCCACGGTTAACCTGGAAGAGTAGGGAAAGTCCTATACCCAGAGGATTACTCTGAAGTAAAAGACTTTGAGAAGCCAAGGCCTAGGCTAAAAGTGAGCCTACACCTAAAACTAACTAGTATGTACACTATATATAATTATATACAAAGAAGCTTAGGGGACTAGTGGTGGATTTGTTGGGCAGCCACCACAGGACCCAAGTGAAAAAGCTCCTTATCTGCCCAGGCAACATCCTTAAGGTAAAACTGTGTAAAGGTGTTGTGGGACTTCCAGTGGCATGCTGCTAGGATCTGGTCCAGAGATATGCCACCTTGAAAGGCTTTGGAGGCCGCAAAGGCCCTAACATCATGGGCCTTAACCTGATGTAAGGTCAAGGAATCTTGGTCAGAGAGATCATAACACAACACTACTGTTTGTTTGATCCAGGACGAGATAGTGGCAGGAGAGATGTCCTTGTTAAAACCTTGTTTGAATGAAACAAAAACTCCTTTCCCGTTCTTAGGTCCTGCGTTTTGTCCAGGTAGTAGCGAAGAGCCCGAACGGGGCAAAGGGATCTGTCTTCCTTTAAAGACTTATCCAGAGTGGGGGCTAAGGCTGGAATGACCACAGGGGCCACGCACTCTGGTCCCTCTTTTGCCAAGTGATTTTTCGCCAAGAAGCTTGGTGAAGGGTAGAGGGAAACTTTGGACCAGTCAGCTTGGTGTCTGATATTTTTGTTTAACCAAGCGTGAATCTCACTCCTGCGTTTTCCTGAAGCCAGGGCTAGGAGAAAAACAGTTTTGAAAGTAAGGTGCTTCAGAGAAGCCTTTCTGAGTGGTTCAAAAGGCGCTTTTGTAAGCTGGTGTAAAACCAGGGAGAGGTTCCAAGCAGGAACCCCCCGGCGCCCTTTGGGTCTATCTCTGTGAAAACTGTCTAACAGTCTAGTCAAATTTTCATCCTTGCCGACATTAACCGAGGTATTTCCCAGTTTGTCTGCAATGGCTGACCTGTAACCATCAATAGTGCTGGGCTGGAGATTCTTCTCCTGGAAAAGGTGCAGGAGGAAATCTGCTATTTGTTTTATAGATGGGTTCCTGAAGTCCACCTGACTTGTTTCACACCATCTGACAAAAACGGCCCACTTCGCTTCGTAGACTGTTCTGGTTGAACGTCTTTGAGGCGCCTCAATTCTTGACGCCACTGGGCTAGAGAACCCCTGTTCCTTGATTGTCTGGGCTCTAGGAGCCAGGCATGGAGATTTAGGTTTGTCAGATCCCTGTGACGTGCCTTGTTGAAAGGTTGGGTCACTAGATCTGGGTGGTGTGGAAGACAAAGAGGAACCCTCGCAGACAGTTCCACTAGGTCCCAAAACCAAGGCATGTTGGGCCATCCCGGGGCAATCAGGATTGCTCTGCGATACCAGTGATCTGACAGCTTGCTGACCACCTTCCCCATCAGAGACACTGGGGGGAAGAGGTACATGTCCAGGTCCTCCCAGGATAATGTCAGAGCATCCACTGACCAGGCCTTTGGGTCTGGAATTGGGGACACAAATTGAACTAGCTTGCAGTTGTACCTTGTTGCAAACATGTCCACTCGGGGATAATGCCAGGTTTGACAAAGGAGGTCGAAGGTCTCTTGATGGAGGGACCACTCCGTCTGAATGACCTGCCTTTGGCGAGACAATTTGTCTGCAATTACATTCAGACGGCCTGGAATGTGTCTGGCCTTCAGTACTATTTGATTGAGGCTGCACCAACATAGGAGCCGCCAAAGAAGGGCACAGAGTGAGCCTGACCTCATACCTCCTTCCTTGTTGATGTATGCCACAACCGTGGTGTTGTCTGTGGCAATCAGGACGACCTTTCCTTGCACTAAATGTTGGAATCTTTTTAGTGCTAACAACACGGCTTTTAGTTCTAAGAAGTTTATGTGCAACTTGCTTTCGGGCACTGACCAAGTACCGCTTGCTGTGAAGTCGCCTAAGTGAGCACCCCAGCCTTCTTTTGAGGCGTCTGTAAAGATTTGAACTGCGTGTCGCAGGGGGTGTAAGGGCTGACCCTTTAGGACATTTTCCTCTTGGGTCCACCACTGCAGGTACTGATGGAGAGACCTCGGAATTGGGATCTCCTTTTCCAGAGATTCTGGGACTCTCCAGTGTTTCTTGAGGTGCCACTGAATAGGTCTCATGTGCAGTCTGCCTAGGGTCACCTGTTTTTCTGTCGCAGTGAGAAGACCTATAAGAGACATGAAAGTTCTCACTCGGCAAGATCTGTTCTGTAAAAGCACTGTTATTTTCTGTTGAAGGGCTTCCCAACGATTTTGAGTAGGCCTGACTACTCCGTTGAGTAGGTCGTACTGGTAGCCTACGAAGTCGAAGACTTGTTGGGGTTCCAGTTCTGATTTTTGCATGTTTACCATCCAGCCCAACTCCTGGCAAAGGGCTAGGAGGGACTGGGTTCCCTGGTGGCAAGATTCTTTGGTAGGGGCTCGAATCAACCAGTCGTCTAGGTACTGGTGGATTCTTATACCCTGTGACTGAGCCATTAACTTGACCTCTTTGACCACACCAGTGAACTCCATGGGAGCTGTTGACAGGCCAAAGGGAAGTGCCCGAAACTGGTACGACTGGTTCTGAAAGTGGAACCTGAGGAATTTTCGGGATGTGTAGTGAATTGGGATGTGGAAGTAGGCGTCGCTGAAGTCTAGCGATGTCACCCACTCCTCTTGTTGTAGAGAGGTCCGGATTGTCTCTGGAGTCTCCATTTTGAATGTTTTTACGCATAAAAACTGATTTAGAGTACTGAGATCCAAGATTGGCCGCCACTTGTGGTTCGGCTTTGGGACAATGAACAGTCTGTTGAAAAAGGCTAGTGAGGTTTGAACCCTGACCCTCTCTACTGCCTTTTTCTCGATCAGAGCTTGTACAGCTGCTTGCAAGTGGGAGTCTCCGATGGGGTTTGCATAGCCACTTACTATCAGGGGATCCCTTACTAAGGGAGGTCTTACTTTGAAGGGAAGAACATAACCCTCCTTTAATATGGACACTACTTTTGGGTTTGCACCCTTGTGAGCCCATATTTCCCAAAAACTCTGAAGACGTCCCCCCACTGGTTGGACACCTGCAACATTGGGGACATTTGGAACATTTGGAGCAGAAACAAAGTGACCGACAAAAGAAGCACTTTTCACACACTTTATTTGACTTTTGATCTTTAATTTTGGTCTTACGTCTTTCTTTTGCGACTGCCACCTTGTTACAGTAGGTACACGACATACAACATGATAAGAAACATTTGTTGGAACAGATACAAAAGAGTTTCTTGTTATGACACTTTGTACAGAACTGACTGGCCGGGCCACCGGCACCGGACTTGACTTGCAGTAATTGTCATTTATACTGTGTCTTCTCATGAGCCATCTTGGTACCACGTCCGGGTTGACCACCCCGGCCTCTGCCCCGGCCTCTATTGCGGGAACCAAACGCTTTCCAAGCTGGTAGTTCCTTTCCGGCTTGAGAAGTTGTTTTAGCAGTGTCTTGAGGTTTCCAACCAGTACTGTAGGGTTGGTATCTCTGTTTTCTGCCTCTACCGGCGAACCCCCCGCGGCCCGGGCCGGGCTGGGAAGTACGTCGGGAAGCTTCTAATTGGTTTATTTCATCCTCAGCTTTTCTAATAGCAGCATCTGGAAATAGCCCATATCCATTCAGGGGGCAATTTCTCAAGGAATTGAAAGTATCCGGTTTAATCCCCGGTTTCACAGCTTCCAAGTATGAATCCCTACGGAGTAGGGTCAAATTTGCCATCTGCACAAATGTAAAGTCTGCCAAATGTTGTAGAGATTTACCCATGGCGAAACTGACATTCTGGTTAAATGAAGATAAATACAAAAGTTCATCCAATGCACCTTGAGCTTTGACAGAAGACTTGCCTTTCTTAAGTTCACTTTGTAAAATATGCAATTGTTCTTGGAAGGCATCCTGTATTTTGGTAATACAGCGATTAAACCCCGCTGACTGGTTGCAAATATATGAAGACTCTTTTGCTGCTTTCTCCCACTTACGCATAGTGTCTTGTGATAGTGGGCGGGATGGAGGCTGAGGAGATGCAGAAGATATGGTTGAAATCCTGGGGAATGAACTATTTATCTTCGCCGCATCATTTGGCCAAGAATTCACTGATTTACCCGGCCTAGTTGGGTCTGTAGGCTCCGCCGGGTGTATCCCATACCATCTGCTCTGGGATTTGGGGGGTCTGAGGAATTGGTCCACATGCAGGCCACCTGGATCACTAGATTTTGAAGGATAACCTTCTATCAGTACAAGGTTTAGAGTCTCTAGTTTTCGGCACAACCAATCTTCCGGAGGAAGATCCACAGAAATCTTGCCCACAGGTTGAGAACGGTGACCTGCCCAAGGATTATCAGTGTGGGATTGAGGAGAAAACTCCAGGTCAGGAATGTGTGTCCATCCCATGAACGCGCGGACGCCTCTCACAGTCTCGCGGTAATTTTGATCTTCACTGAGGACCCGGTCCGGGTCTGAGGTTTCTAAGTCTGGGGATTCCTCTGCGTCAGATAACTCACCCTCTTCAAATGTTTCCTGAGGATTGACATCGCGGAAGGTGACCGGCCCGGAGCCGGAAGAAGGTTGTTGAAATGCAGCTTGAGAGGAAGCAGACATAGCAGCTGACGACACAGTAGCCACCGGAGCAGGGTGTTTAAACATAGGTTCTGCTTCCGGGTAGAGGTTTTGAAGTGGAGATTGTCTGTCAGCAATTGAAAAATCCTGATCTCTAGGCTCATCCGGGCCAACAGCCGGACCGGCTGGGCCGGAAGAAGCCGAAGTAGAGACAAAAAAGGGTGTCTGGGAAAGAGCACCTGCTGGAGCAGCATGAGAGACCGGTACTTTGACCGGAGAAAATGTTGGATTTTGTACAGAAGGTGAGGAGCGATGTCCTAAAGTGATAAGCGCCTCAAGCCTGGCCATACGAGTGGCCCACTTTTCGTCCAGTTCCTGAAGATCTTTCTTAAACTGAGGCACAGGAAGGGACAAATCCGGAGCAGAAGAAACAGATACAGCAGGTTCTTGTTCTGGCTGGGCATCAAGTACTACCACAGAAGACGGACCGACTAACACTTCCTTTGCTTTAGCCTTTTCCTTTCTGAGTTTATAGGTAGGAGTACTTAACTTGAGCACTTGCTCCGGGGTAAGGACACTGCAAAAGTCACACTGCAGATTCTGAACACAAGGGTCATCACCCTGTCCTTTCTCGCGACAACGCGCACACCTACTATGTTTGTCAAATGAAGCCATAATATGGCCACACGCACCCTTTTTCTGTCCTGGAGATGCCATGATAGAACAGTTAACTAATGGCAACACTTCCGACACAAATTAAACAGATATAACACAATATAAAAACTAAAGAGTTCACAGATAAAAATCCACAACTTTAAATATCGCGCCAAACGAAAAAGATGCTATGACGTCACGTCCCTCTGGCGAGTGAGGCAGGAACTAGGCCACCTGGCGAGTGGATCGTAGTGTGCCGGTCCTGCCGGGGGTGAAACCCGGGACGTCTTTTTCTTTCGTTTGGCGGGACCGGCTGGCGCCGGGCTATAGCTATCGTCTGGTAGGTAAGATGTATTAACGCAATGAAATACCAATTTCACTGGGACAAATTTCATAACATATTTTTATGACAAAAATCCTAAAGTTAGGACTAAGACTAAGATAGGAATGTTAGTGAATACCGCCCCAGAAGTGTGAAGACAACTAAAAACCATGCAGTGTGCAGGTTTTCACCTTACATCATCTGCAGCAATAATGTACAGCCAAAATATGGTGCCACAAAAAGGTATGTCAGAAATACTATTTTATTGCAATGAAATGTATCCCTAAATGCAATAAATCTTTCTCACAGAAATAGTCCTCGGGTTCGTACTTTATGTACACTGCACTCATTACAATTTTTGATCCAGAAGTGCCGTCCTTTATAGTGCACATGATGTACACACCCTCAGACTTTTGTTTTTACAGCAGAGATAATTTATTGGAGATTTTCCAATTTATATTAAATAGAACGCACCCTAGCATCTGGTACTGCATGACACTTGAGCAAGTAACGCACCACACTGGTGTACCCTTCCTCCGCTGCATACATTAAAGCAGTTCTCAAATCCTCGTCTATTGCATGCACCGAAGCCTTGGCCTGTTGTGAGTGATAAAAAAATAATATTGTACAAATTAATTTAATTTTAATTTGTAGATTATATATAAATTTCATAAACCATAAAGGGATATATCTGAAAAATTGTAATATCATCCAAAATTCAAATCTACCCAAACATACACAAAAGTCTGTTTTCCTTTCAATGGAGATCTTCATTGTAGCTTTATAAACATTATTCCTACATTTCTTTTCTTGATCCAAACTCGCCTGAACCAGTTAATATAGCAACAGTTGTTTCTGTAATTCAAAGTTAACATTGTGGGTTTTTAAACGCGAGCTCTAGCGAGGCTTGCGCTTCTAGAAATTACTTTTTTTCCCCCCGTGTCTCAGGACTTTCACGAATTGTGGCACAGCATGATGAGTATCTGTCCACTGAAGTTAAGCGGCAATGGGCTACACTAGTACTTGGATGGGTGACTGCCTCAGTGCACTACTCATGTCTCTGATGGCTTTGCGGCTTGTGCTAGTAGACCGAAATCCCTTTTGGCCTTGTTTCCATCCATTTTACTAGCTTACACACAGTGGGGTGGACATAATCAAACCTACAACCACAATGGTGACTACAAAGTCCTTAACACCTAACCACGGAGGATGAATTCTTAATACATAGTCCCACATACTGGGAAATGTACTACTGGATTATTTCTGTCAATGTAAACTCACCTATTCCACTAAATGCATGAAGCATTTCTACTATCAATGAAGCTCACCTGAACTAGTAAATGCACTATTGCGAGATATCCCTTGGAAGCGGCTACATGAATGGATGACTGCTGCTTGTGATCCTCAAACTTCTCATTGGGGTCAATGCCTTCACCTGATTAGAATATAGGTGAAAATACAGGTGAAAATATCTGTGAAAATACAAATTTAAAACCATTATGATGAATCGGGTTTCATTATTCTTTAGACAATTACATGCATCTGGTTCAACATGAAATCCCAAGTTTTCTCATCAAGAAACATTTTAATGAATAATCTGGTTCTATGTGGTGTAGCTTGACCAGTTCCAGTGTGATCACTGAAGTGAAGCAGCACTGAACTTGGCTAGTAGTTAACGCTCGATGATAGGAGAGGGTTATTGTGATCAGTTTGTGTCTGTCTTTCTGTCTGTGCACTGTTTCGCCCTTATAACTCAAAAACTACAACACCAATCAAGCTCAAATTTGGTGGGCAGATATTTTATGGGCTACAGACGGATTCGTCCCACTTTGGTGAAATTTGATTAAAAATTAGTTATTTTCAGTTGGGTTTATACAGAGAAATCTGCTTCTCTTCCTCCCATATGGAAATCAATAATTTGCTTTCTGATGATGTCATTACTTAATGATGTCACAATACAATTGTCATTGTGAGGTCACAAACCTAGCTTGTGATATTTGCTGTCTTTAGTTACAACCATTTCTTCTCATTTTATGTCTTCAAATTGACAAAGATAATCAAGAGATTGGTGGTGTATTCATGATTTATATATTTTTATTAATTTCTGTTTTCACTTTTTTTTTCCTTTTCTTTTAATTCCCTGACACGCCCATCACACAAAAATTTTACCACTTGTGAGGCTGGTCACATCGAGTCGAACGTTTTGCTCTCTCTGAGTGCATCTTGTTGGTACTTGGGATGGCTGACTATCTGAGCAGATACATGGCGACTCAGATGATTGCCTAAAATGGTGGTCCTCTGTCATTGGATCCCATCCCCAGTGGCAGGCTAAAGAACCTCAGGGGCATGTCATCTTTGAGCCTCTTTCTTTCAGTGAGGGGAATGTCAGTCATTAGGGGGGGCTTGGGTTGTACTTATGCACTTTGAGTTAGTATCGAATAATAATATCTATATCGATATCAAACTATATTTTTGCTTTATGTATCGATCGATATTGAAATATCGGGTCATAGATGTTTTCGGAGAGAGACCTTCCAAATTTTCTCGCAAGTTTTAGTAGTTTCCCGAAACGTAAACAAATATGGCGTTTCCGCTTTAGCGGTAAGTGAAAGTTGACAAAAATGATATAATAACTAATATATTCTTTAAATTTTGTACTTTATTTGAATGGAAAACAGCTTAATTTCATCTATTAAATCCTATATTCTGATATTGTACCCTGCATTATCGATATCAGTATACTTGGCGTGAATTGATAAATATTTCAATATCGATAAACAATACCATTACTACTTTGAGTCCTTTAGTTCAAGGAGATATTGTGCCAAGTATAAATACACAACACATACAATTAATAAACAACTTATTGTATCATTCTGTAAATGCAGACTATCTCTATAAAAAGTGAATCGTCAGTCAGCTCACTTAACATTATAAATACTTGGTACGTATAACTTTACATTTTAATGATTTTATAACATGTAATATTTTATAACATGTAAAATATTTTCACTAACACTTGCTAATTTTCTGATTAACCTTCTTGTTTTACATAGTAGTTGATGTGTTACAACAAAAAAATGTTTGATCAGATATTTTGTGAAATCTCTGAAAATTTTGGCATTCCAAACGAGTTCCTCTGGTTTTTGCCTTATTCCTTCCACCAGGAGGTTATGTTTTTGCATGTGTTGTTTGTGTGTTTGTCTGCATTCGTGCTAACTCTAAAAGTAATGAAGGTCTCATTTTCAATGTTCTGGTTGACATTATTCTAAAAGAATTGAGTGGATCATCCACAAAATGTTTTATGTGAGTAAAGCCCGACAAAAGGAAGTAGTGGTTAAACTCTGTGAAAGATCAGAATCATATTTTGGACACACAAAAAAAATTGAAAACTTTCAAAGTCCCATTTTTTATGTTCTGACTGACGTTAATCCAAAAGTCATGAGTGTCAATAGGAAAACTTTTTTACGTGGCTAGGGTGTGACCAAAGGAAGAAGTGGTTAAATTTTGGGAATGATTCAGATCATATTTTGGTTACAAAAACTTCTCCAATTCTCAAAGGTCTTATTTTTAATGTATTTTCAATTACTTTGGGTTTCTGGTTGACATTACTCCAAAGGTTAGGAGTAGATCTGATATCCAACCCTGGTGGAGGTGTGTGCTCTACAAGTACTTTCCAGTTCCGCTTAAAATAAAATTTTTGCTGACAATAAATCTCCAGTTGAAACCTCATTTATCAACTTTGGAATTCATAAAATATACTCTATATACAGCAGATTGCTCATTCTATCTAACACAATTATTTTCTTAGAATTGTCACGGAAAAGTTAAATATATACTTACATAATAAATACAATACTCTTTCTAGGTCATTGGATTTGCAAGCTTGATAAAGATTTTTATTAGAAGCCCTGAATTTCTTCTTCCTAAAAATTTATAAATACATAAACTGAACATGTGCAGACACAATAACATAATCATAAACCATTGACAGGTTTTTCTAGTTTGCAAAAATAAAACAATTTAAAATGCAAAATATTTAATAATTGGTATAATATTTTGAAAACAAAACAACTGAAAATAACTAGGGCCGTCACGACTAGACGACTAATCCACAACGCTTAGAATAGTGCTGTTTACCGGTTTCATATTTTAAAGTAAGAATAATCGCTGAATGTAGTAAAAGATGGCAGAAGGTCTGAATCCGTCAAATATGACCATATTGTCACATAAAATAAGTTAAAATCCAAAAACAGCCACCTTTTCTGTACTGTTTATGCATTCACATAAAACCTGAAGTGTCATATACCTCTTATATCGCTCACTTCCTGTCTGAAATAAATGAAGCAGAAGTCGCAGGAAAACAGCAAATTTATTAAATTTTACAGATTATAGATATATATTTTCATTTTATTTCTCATTTTATCGTTTTTATTGCTTTTTACAATATGAAACTTAATATTTTTGGTTGTTTTATAAATTGGACGGTTATTCGGTGTCAACAAGAATAGCACTTAACTATTAGCCGACATAAAATGTTTGGCGTTTTTGACGTCCCTAAAAATAACTACTAGCCTTGTTGTGTGCACTCTTACAATTTAATTACAATAAAACAGGAAATTTTGCAGAAATAATGAATCCAAAACTTACTTTTCTTCACAACTGAACTGCTGGATGGCCTTTTCCAAATCCTTTTTACAGGGACCTATTGGAAAATTTTCTGTTAAAAAAAACAACAACAAAAACCACAAAATAGAAATAGTGGTAGACTAATAGTCCACATGGCAGCATCAATATATATTTACTCCCAGAGATGTTACCAGCTTTTGATGAAAGGGGGGGAATTCCCCCCTTGGTCTGAAAAAAGGGGGATTTCAAAAATAAAAAGGGGGATCATTGGTTACTGTCATTGCCTTTACCCTGTTCAGAGTCCTTACTGAACTGCTAGCATTATTGTTTCCATCTGTGTTGCACACATTGGGTTTGAAGAAATCACTAATGGATGTATTACCTAACTGTCTTTTCCGATTTATTTTAATTTCGTTTGCATCCATATTTATCCTTTAAAACGCCTACCATATAACCACAACATTTTTGTCTGCTACCGAAGACGTCTGTGTCCTTGATTCTGATTGGACGAGAATTAGAAAGGGGTCACGTCTCAACCAATAGAAAAATTCCTTACAGTTGAGTTCACACATACGCATTGACAACTCTTCCTGTCATCTAGCGATGATACAGCAAATATTTAGTGTATGTTAAGGTCGTGTAAGCTATTCCCTTCACGCATTGGGTCCCTGCATTTATACCGCACTGTAGTTTCGAAATCGTGCGAGATTTAAAAACAAGAGGAGAGTGCCCGTGAACGGGCACTGTGTCAGCTGACTGAATGTCTTTGATTTGTGATGGTGATAATGAGAGGAAAGCATAATTATCAGGGATAGGGCTGTACAGAAATACAGTAAATGGTAACTGAACAGCATGTTCGAAAGATATTCCGAAGCTGACAGAAGGACAAAAAAGTTGTGCCCTGCAAATGGTATTATGAAATAAAGTAACAAGGTAATTGTTTAAGTGTAAAAAGTAGGTTAAAAATATTTAAAGAAATACTATAAATGCAATATCCTCGTTCGACCATGAAGAAGGGGTCCAAAGGTCAAATCTGACCATACCAAAAGATTCCCAGCCAAAGAATTTAGGATGGTTTACCATCCCAAACCTCTCGGACCAATAATAAGTGAGTCATAGGCACTTTTTAAGTTTGGCTATCCTTGTTTGACCTTGACGGAGGGGTCCAAGGTCAAATCCGACCACACAAAAAAATTCCCAGCCCATGATTTCCTGTAGCTTGTTTACCATCCCAAACCTGTAGGACCAATAATAAGCGAGTTCTAAGCAATTGTAAGTTTGGCTATCCTCAATTGACCTTGAAGGAGGGGTCCCAGGTCAAATCTGACCACACCAAAAGAATCCCAGCCCATGATTTCCTATATGTTGGTTTACCATCCCAAACCTCCAAGACCAATAATACGCGAGTTATAAGCACTTTAAGTTTGGCTATCTTCGTTTGACTTGGAAGGAGGGGTCTAAGGTGAAATCCGATAACACCAAAAGATTCCCAGCCCATGATTTTCTATAGGTTGGTTTTCCATTCCAAACCTCTAGGACCAATAATAAGCGAGTTATAAGCACTTTTAAGTTTGGCTATCCTCATTTGACCTTGAAGGAGGGGTCCAAGGTGAAATCCGACCACACCAAAAAATTCCCAGCTCATGATTTTCTATAGGTTGGTTTTCATTCCAAACCTCTAGGACCAATAATAAGCGAGTTATAAGCACTTTTATGTTTGGCTATCCTCATTTGACCTTGAAGGAGGGTTCCAAGGTCAAATCGGACCATATTAACAGATTCCCAGCCCATGATTTCCTACAGGTTGGATACAATGATTTACTCAACAGTGAGAACCTGAAAGAAGCTATTGCTCAGCTATGCCATGACATAGAGGTCTGCAATTTCACTATGTTATAGCTGACCAAAACGTCTGTGAATAACATATTTAACAAAATACTCTAAATGTAATAGTTTTCAAGTTACAACTGATTTACTCAAGAGTGAGAACCTCAAAGTAACTATTACTCAGCTATGCAATGAGCTACAAGTCTGAATTTTTGCTCTGTTATAGCTGACCTAAAAGTAGGTGAACAACATATTTAAGCAAATTACTGTAAATGCAATAGTTTTCAAGTTACAACTGATTTACTCAATAGTGAGAACCTGAAAATAGCTATTGCTCCGCTATGCCATGAGCTATAGGTCTGTAATTTCACTATGTTATAGCTAACCCAAAAGTAGGTGAACAATATATTTTAACAAAATACTCCAAATGCAATATTTTTCAAGTTATAGCCGATTTACTCAACAGTCAGTGCCTGAGAATAGCTATTGCTCAGTTGTGCCATGAGCTACTGGTCTGTAATTTCACTATGTTATAGCTGACCCAAAAGTAGCTGAATAACATATTTGCACAAATTTCTGTAAAGGCAATAGTTTTCCAATTACAACTGATTTACTCAACAGTGAGAACTTCAAAGTAGCTATTACTCAGCTATGCAATGAGCCACAGGTCTGGAACTTCACTATGTTATAGCTGACCCCAAAATAGGTGAATAACATATTGAAACAAAATATTCTAAATGCAATAGTTTCCAAGTTATAAGTGATTTACTCAACAGTGATAACCTAAAAGTAGCTATTACTCAGCTATGCCATGAGCTACAGGTCTGAAATTTTACTATGTTATAGCTGACCCAAAAGTAGCTGAATAACATATTTATACGAAATTCTCTAAATGCAATAGTTTTGCAATTGCAACTGATTTACTCAATAGTGAGAACTTCAAAGTAGCTATTACTCAGCTATGCAATGAGCCACAGATCTGAAACTTCACTATGTTATAGCTGATCCCAAAATAGGTGAATAACATATTGAAACAAAATACTCTAAATGCAATAATTTCCAAGTTATAAGCGATTTACTCAACAGTGATAACCTCAAAGTAGCCATTACTCAGCTATGCCATGAGCTACAGGTCTGAAATTTTACTATGTTATAGCTGACCCAAAAGTAGGTGAACAACATATTTAAGCAAAATACTGTACATGCAATAGTTTTCAAGTTACAACTGATTTACTCAATAGTGATGACCTAAAAGTAGCTATTACTCAGCTATGCCATGAGCTACAGGTCTGAAATTTTACTATGTTATAGCTGACCCAAAAGTAGCTGAATAACATATTTATACTAAATTCTCTAAATGCAATAGTTTTGCAATTACAACTGATTTACTCAATAGTGAGAACCTCAAAGTAGTTATTACTCAGCTATGCAATGAGCTACAGGTCTGAAATTTTACTATGTTATAGCTGACCCAAAAGTAGGTGAACAACATATTTAAGCAAAATACTGTAAATGCAATAGTTTTCAAGTTACAACTGATTTACTCAATAGTGATGACCTAAAAGTAGCTATTACTCAGCTATGCCATGAGCTACAGGTCTGAAATGTTACTATGTTATAGCTGACCCAAAAGTAGCTGAATAACATATTCATACGAAATTCTCTAAATGCAATAGTTTTCCAATTACAACTGATTTACTCAATAGTGAGAACTTCAAAGTAGCTATTACTCAGCTATGCCATGACCTACAGATCTGAAATTTCACTATGTTATAGCTGGCCCAAAAGTAGCTGAATAACATATTTATACGAAATTCTCTAAATGCAATAGTTTTGCAATTGCAACTGATTTACTCAATAGTGAGAACTTCAAAGTAGCTATTACTCAGCTATGCAATGAGCCACAGATCTGAAACTTCACTATGTTATAGCTGATCCCAAAATAGGTGAATAACATATTGAAACAAAATACTGTAAATGCAATAGTTTCCAAGTTATAAGTGATTTACTCAACAGTGATAACCTAAAAATAGCTATTACTCAGCTATGCCATGAGCTACAGGTCTGAAATTTTACTATGTTATAGCTGACCCAAAAGTAGCTGAATAACATATGTATACGAAATTCTCTAAATGCAATAGTTTTGAAGTTATAAGCGATTTACTCAACAGTGATAACCTAAAAGTAGCTATTACTCAGCTATGCCATGAGCTACAGGTCTAAAATTTTACTATGTTATAGCTGACCCAAAAGTAGCTGAATAACATATTTATACGAAATTCTCTAAATGCAATAGTTTTTAAGTTACAAGTGATTTTACTCGTGATGGAAGTTACTGAAAAGCCCAAAAGTAGCTACTTCTCACTTAGCTATTGAGACAGGCACCCAACTTACTCACCATATTGTAGCTATGAAAAAAGTAGCTGAATAACATATTTTAACAAAATGCTCTAAATGTAACACTTTTCAAGTTATAAATGATTTTGTGCATGATTTCATGAATTTTAATGCATTAAAAATTATTAAAAAAATTTATTAAAAAAAAAGATCCAGGTCTCATACTCACACAAGAGAATCTACCTGTGGCCTAATACATATATGCAAGATATGAGAGAAATCCCTGCAATAGTCACTGAGAAAATTGTGATTAAGTGTTGAAATTTTCACACTTTTGGTGGGGGTACCCCCCTTGTAATGTCTCTAGCAAACAGACGAACAGACAGATTTGCATGCCTTGAACAATTTTTCATCCTCGATAGATAAGGTATCTTTTAAAAAAAACAGCACGTCTCTAGGCCTTGTAGTTTTGGAGGAGAAGTTGTTCATGCGTACGCGTACGCCCACGCCGCAGAGTGACGACATAATGTCAGCTGACTGACAAGTCAGCTGACATAAAAATTGAGAGATTCTCGAAATCGCGCAGTCTGGCAACATCTCTGTACTCCTCGTTAAGAATATCCTGCATCTCTTTTTGATTTGATGACATGGATGATCCAGTATTGGACTTTACATCTGACATAAAGCATGGAAGTTGGTAACCACTTGCTGGTACCCATGGTTTTCCATGGACAGAACGGTAACCAATCAGTATGCACTGCTTTCCTCCATCCAATGAAAACATTATAATAAGACCTAATAAAATGTACTGAAAGTAATGTTCAACTCAAAATAATCAGACTATGTATGCTCCAGTATAGTGCCTCTTCAAAGGCCTGTTTCTGGCTTTACAATTTAGATTCTGACACATGAAAATGGTCTGTCGATTTAAAAAACACTGTAGCTTTCACCCCAATCCCATTGCATGCTGGGATGTTTAAAACAAATATGAGGTTATCCTATTTGACTACGTACATGGATTACATTTTACTGAAGTTAACTGACCCTAGAATGAAATATTAGCCATTCATGGGCAATAACCAAGGTTGTGGGGGTTGGAGTATGTTTCAGAGAACAGTGACAGTAATCACATTAGATCATGCTCTGAAAATAGTGTCAGGCAATAAGGTAAATTTTTGCTATGTAAAAGGACCTTTATGGGCCAGATATACATATTGCTAATTAAAATGAATTAAACTTCACAGAATTTATAGTCAAAGACATTTATATAATGTGACATAATTTACTATAATTACAAGGTCTGTAAACAAGGTTTATTTGGATCATGTCTTAAGATGAAACTCCGGAGATATTTCTGAAAATTGCAAACTCATGTGGAACTGACCTGTGTCCACTTTAATCTTGAATTTTGTCTTCAAATTTGGTGTAACACCACTCGGTGAATAATCCTGCTCTTCTGTAGTTGCCATGACAACACCACTGTTACTATGACTACTTTTCACACTGTCAGTAGAGCACCTTCTGAACTCCATACGAGCATTTGTTCTGAAAATGTAGTAAAAGTGAAATAGCCCAAAAAATCATTGGTGACAAGGTGTAAACAGATCAGAGTGCCCAGAATTCCATTGATGGCAAATTTACAACAAAACACAAATTTCTGAATTTTTTTAGAATATTTAAAATAAACTTGTTTCCAGTTACAGCAATGGCATTATTAAACACTAATATACATTAACCGCTTTGCACTTACACCTGGTCTTTCTTGTCGTACTTGACGGATACAGACTGCTTGGCCTGTGCTGCCTGTACGTGGACTTCATACTGAGCACTCTGGTCCCCGCAATGAGGGCAGAAGTATTTATCATCTTTGTACACCTGACAATGCTTGTGGTAATAGTGAACAATGGTCATCTGTGAAGAACTGGAATCTTTACATTGGTAGAATGTACCCTGAAAATATGTGCAGAAATAAATGAAAACAGATTTACATACTTGGCAATCTTTATTGTAATTGTGAACTTTGACTAAGTAGGAAGTACTTGGCTCTTACACTGGTCCTGAAAAATAGGATTGTGGTTGTTTGAACCCACAGAATTAGAACATAAAAGACATATATTATGCTACTTAAGCCTCTGTTAAATGTAAATCTAGACATTTTTCCACTGTTTATTTTTAGCTGCTATTTATCATCTGAATGCACCAAATTATACTCCATTTTGCACATAAATGCTCTCTGGCACAAATAACGCATAAATGCACCAAATCTGACATATACATAACAAGTAATTTGTGAAACGAGACATTACCTTAATGACTAGTCATTTCAGTCATGCCTAAACAGTTTGAGCACTTTGTGTAAGGCCAAAATACAATAGAAGATCGGTATAAAATTATTACATTTAAAACTATCTGCAACTGAATACAAGAAAATATGAAAAGGAATTTTAACCTGAGTGCAGAAATTTCCACATCCTGGGCAACACTGGTGCACCTTAAGCCTCTGTTTGTGATTCTCACAAATAGCCATGAATGGGATCTTCACACTGGGACGCAGCAGTTGAGAGCTATTCACCTTATTCATACAACCGTGCACCTTTAACAAACGTAAAAAGGTGACTCAATATATTCACATGATACACAAGCTAAGAGTGACTAACTTTATTCAAACAACCACATATAATTGAAAATATAACTCTCTTTATTCATAACACCAGAGCACATGAAATACATAAGGCATTATGTCACATAATTTATGTGACTAGAGCCTCCATAATATTCCTCTGTGTTTGGATCAAGGTATGGCAAATTTTTACTTATACCTACAAATATAGCATATTCTCGATATATTGATGTCACAAAGTGAACCCGAATACTGCACTACCCATACAAATATATACATATGTTTTCATCCACAAAAACCTATTCCTAACAGTATACTAATAACAGACATGTCAACACAAAAGCAGAGTTTTGCTTACTTTCTCATGAAATTGACCCCTGCTTTAAGTAAGTACAAAGAAATTCTATATTGTTTTTCCACAAAGATTTATCCTTTACAAGTACATAAAATTGTGAAAAGAGTATTATAGTATAAAAATAACTGTTCATTCCATCCTTTCAAGGACAAAGGTCATATCGGTGCATCTCATATGTTCTTGTTATACAAAACACTTAGGATGAAATGATAGCTGAATTTGGTCACAGAGTAGCTGCGTACAATGCTTGGATTAACAGATTAGCTATCTTAAATGTAATCAATAGAATTTCTGAGAAAATACACTGAAATTATTACATCTACACTGTCGGCACACGTAACATTTCTAACAATATGGCAGCTCATATTTTATATTTTTAAGATAAAACACATAACATGCTTCAAATTTACAAAAAAAAAAAAAAAAAAAGTTAACCGGTCAAACAAAAACTTGGCAAAGGCTAATTCTTTAGTAACCTTATATTCAGTTGCTACGGTTACTTGTTTCAGCCGTACCAACAAGCCATACATACCTTTCCATCCACAGAATCCAGGGCCTGGCAGTACATTTCTGTCTTACAACTGAACACACTGCCTGGCAGTTTACAGTAGCACACTGGTAGCCGGCCACCTTCTCTGTCCCTCTCCCCAGAAGCTGCTGACCGGTCTTCCAGACTGGACACAGTGCTGTCCGGAGTCTCTGGTGGGGTCACAGGGTATGACACGCCATTTGGTGTGTTCATGAACTTGTAAGGGTGACCAGCAGCCATCTGTGGGGAAAGTAGCAACTCTTTTAAAACAAGAGGGTCAGAGGTGCCCCAAAAGGCGGGTTGCGCACGCAGGAAACAAGGTTAGCAACTGCTCTCATTAAATTTAGGAACAAGGAAAGAAATGTTAGGTTACCCACTTAAGGTAAATGTGTTCGACGTGCTAAGAAATGTAATACTTCTAATCTAAAAACGAACAAATGGACAGAAAAACAAGACAAATGAACGGACGGATTTACACCAATTTCGAAAGGAACCTAGCTATGATGGTGATGTATGTCCCTGTGAAGTTTGAATTAGATTGGAGTAACCATTTTCGAGTTAGAGTTCGGAAACAAAAATGTGGACGGACAGATGGATGGACAGAAAAACGGACAAAAACGAAGAAACGGACGGAAAAACGGACAAACAAACAGACGGAATTTCACCAATTTCGAAAGGAACCTAGCTATGATGGTGATCTATCTCCCTGTGAAGTTTGAATTTGATTGGTCAAACCGTTTTAAAGTTAGAGTCCGGAAACGAAAATGTGGACAAACAGATGGATGGACAGACAAACGGACGAAAAACGGACAAACGAACAGACGGAATTTCACCAATTTCGAAAGGAACCTAGCTATGATGGTGATCTATCTCCCTGTGAAGTTTGAATTTGATTGGTCAAACCGTTTTAAAGTTAGAGTCCGGAAACGAAAATGTGGACAAACAGATGGATGGACAGACAAACGGACGAAAAACGGACAAACGAACACACGGAATTTCACCAATTTCGAAAGGAACCTAGCTATGATGGTGATCTATCTCCCTGTGAAGTTTGAATTTGATTGCTCAAACCGTTTTAAAGTTAGAGTCCGGAAACGAAAAATGTGGACGGACAGACAGACAGACGGACAGACGGACGTCGGACACATCAATCTAATAGGCGGGTTGGTTACACGCAACCCGCCTAAAAACTACATGTATATAAAGAAGGAAGATGACAAAAGCGGGCACCTAGTTTGCAAGAACTAACCAGAATCTGAGTAATACATTTTAGTTGTCTCAAATAGTAAGAGTAAAGCAAATAGGGAATATCATGTGGACAAACTAGTACCAGACAGACAAATCTGAATGAACACTCAAGTTTACCAAAATAACTTAAACTGTATAATATATGACTTCCTCCACAATAGCCTGGGGCCGTATTCACTAAACCTTCTATATTTTTAAGGTCCCTTTATCAAAGTAAGGTGAAAAATCTCCTTTGGTAAGGTGACCTTTAAAATGCTATTCACTAAACCTCCTTTATGGTTTCCTTACCAAAGGAGACCTTAAATAAAGGATCCTGTATTAAAGAAGTGCATTCAGTCATCTGATTGGTTAAAAACATTTGTTCATAAAGGCTCCTTTATCTTTCCCTTACTTTTTTGTATTTTCTTCTTTCCATGTTTATTATTTGTTTAAGATTAGTGTTGTGATGTGTTTTCTATTGCAGTTTAAGATAATATTTCATATTTTAAGAAATAGTGTGACACACGTCAAATACATTTTCATTGGGTTTGACGACATATTAACTGAATATCCCAGAAATTTCAAAGAAAGACGTATGGTGATATAAATGATGTAGTATATACAAAAAAGGTGCAAATGTCATAACATTTCCCCAATTACCTTAATTTTTACTTAAAAAGTCAAACCACCAAAACTCGCCTTTATCATAAAGGTAGTCACACACTTACCTTGAAAAATAAGGGGGAAAAAACAAGGATTCCTCAGAAAAGGAAGGTTAGTGAATATCAAAATTCAAGATTCCCTTGAAAGTTAAAGCTTTCCTAGATTTTTAAGGTTTTGTTGAAATTCAAGGAAAAAAAGTTAGGCTCCTTTGTTTGAGGGAAGTTTAATGAATACCAAAACAAAGGAAGGGACAAGAAATAAAGGAAATCCTTACTTTTTAAGGGTTCCTTGGAGTAAAGGAGGTTTAGTGAATACGGGCCCAGGGCTATTTTCAGTATTTCAGTAAAATGAACTCGATACCAAAGTCTGACTGTTTTCAGTTACTTGGGTTACCAATAACAGCCTTTGTATCAATTTGACATACATTACAAACTGAGAAATATATCTTTGTTCACAAGGCATTTATTTGAAACAAGTGTTAATTTAATCATGGGATAGTTCTGAAAATCTATTCAAGACCTAAAATGGAAAACCTCTGCAATACATATAGCCAGAAATTTGTCACACTGTATAAAATTCTCCAGTGAGAAAACCCTCTCTATTTCCTTGTGGGAAATTCTTCATATATCTGTGATTTGTGTGACTACATTTTGCCTCTGATTTTGATCGTTTTTCTTACTTTTAAAGGGTGTACCCCTAGTTGCAAATTTCACAGTCGGTATAACCCATGGTTATAGGCAATCCGTGAAATGTCCCTGTCCTTTAATTCAACTACTCTCCGAGGATTGGTATGTGACCTTGTGACAGAGTGGTGAAAAACATCCATTACCTTGCGTGTTCTACAGAAGTTTTTAAATGTTTAAAATTTCCACCTCTGAATTTGGTATCTTGGCATGCACAGACTAATGCCAGCATACGAAAATGAAATTCTTGCTACAGTAACTGAAGGTGCATATAAGGTTGTGACTCGGTTGTCTTTCATTGTAACACGGCGATATAAGGCCAGTGTAGGTAAATGGACCTTTTGCCACTGTGTCACAAAGTCGCAGACAAACCTCATATGGTAGTTGAAGGACAGGGGCATTTCGCCCCAACGATATAACCGCGGATTATACTTCCTGTAAGGTGACGGAAACACCAAATCTTGGAAGATATGAGGCATCCTTGGGCACGTTTCTGCCACCAAGTAAAACCTCTAACCTTGGGACATACCACCTGTAGTGTGACTGGGATATTACTCTATGTTCAAACAATCAAACTAAAAATACAGTGGAACCTCTATTATCCGACCCTCTATTATCCGAATTTTCAATTATCCGACCACCATTCCACTCTCCCAACTCCATTTAAACCTGTTATTTCAGGCTTTCTATTATCCGACCTTTCTATTATCTGACCTAATGGTTACTCTCCCAAGAGGGTCGGATAATAGAGGTTCTACTGTACTTGCCTCTTGAGGTACAGTGGCATTTTCAGCTGGCTTTCTTTCCTCCATTGTTGGTACAGGACCCACCCTTGGACTACATCCCATAAACGGCAAGGCTGGGGTGATTTTAGGAGGGGAGCGGTAGGCTTTGCTTATACTAGGGTCACTTGTAGGAGCCTTGATAGGAGACAGATGGGGTATAGTGGAAGCTGGACTAGTTTCCAATTTACCGATGATTTCACCGCTGTCAGAACCAGCTTTCTCATCATACATTTTACGGCGCTTGGAAGCTGTAATTAATAAAGCACAAAAAAATAATGACTTTTTATAATAATTTTTTGGATCTGTGATATAATAATTTATGCAAGTTTAAAAACAAGAAGGACAATCTTGCTGAGTTAAATCTCAAGCCGCAATGCCACAAAAATAAAAAAAGTTAATTTTGTCAGTTAAAATAAAAACACCACCTGGTAATTACAAATATTCATTTAATTCAGGGAAAATTCCACTAAGTGAACCCCAAAGTAAAAAAATAGCATCAGAGATGCCCGTATCCCACAGCCTAGGGAAATTTTTTCACACCATGAGATACAGAAGTACTGTATCAGTACAAACTTCAGGATACTTTCTGAGCACTGTCAGTTATATAAAGGTCCAAACAATGTTTAAATGGAGAAATAATGTTTAAAAGAAAGATCATGCATATAAAAATGAAGTATTAAAACAAGATAATTCAATAACAAGATGACAGCATTAATAATAATGAGCAAACTAAAATTCAACCCTCTTTATCTACATCTGCAAGGCCCGAACTATGGTTTAGATGGTTTGAATATTACCATGCATACAGAAGTGGTAATACATTTAATGAATGCTTATGTGTGGTGTTGGAGCAAAATCTGTGGCTCACTTGATGAAATTCTATCTTTTACAATGGGAAGTTATGAAAGTAAAATTCTTAATAAATTCTAATATGACTTTAACAGTGCTTAATCTGCATCAAAAGAGAGACCCAAAGGTGCAACAAGATTTTATAGGTCAAGGTCACTACGACAAGGTCAAAGGTCAAATTAAGGTGACACCATGATAATACACACCTATAGCCCCTAACCAAAGTCCCTAGCAAGTATCAACTTCCTCAACCTTACGGTTTCCAAGATATAGCCCGGACAAGATTTTAGAGGTCAAGGTCACTACGCCAAGGTCAAAGGTCAAATCAAGGTCAGATCATGACGTTGCACAACTACATCCCCCTAACCAATGTTCCCACCACGTATTACGGTTTCCGAGATATAGCGCGGACAAGATTTTTAAACTCAAGGTCACTACGGCAAGGTCAAAGGTCAAATCCTGGTCAGACCATGACGTTGCACACCTACACATCCTAACCAATGTCCCTACCAAGTACCAACTTCCTACACCTTACGGTTTCCGAGATATAGCCCGGACAACATTTTATAGGTCAAGGTCACTACGGCAAGGTCAAAGGTCAAATCAAGGTCAGACCATGACATTGCACACCTACACCCCCTAACCAATATCCCTACCAAGTATCAACTTCCTACAGCTTACGGTTTCTGAGATATAGCCCGGACAAGATTTTATAGGTTAAGGCCACTACGACAAGGTCAAATCAAGGTCAGACCATGACACTGCACACCTACACCCCCTAACTAATATCCCTACCAAGTATCAACTTCCTACACCTTACGGTTTCTGAGATATAGCCCGGACAAGATTTTATAGGTCAAGGTCACTATGGCAAGGTCAAAGGTCAAATCAAGGTCACACCATGACACTGCACACCTACAACCCCAAACCAATGTCCCTGCCAAATATCAACTTCCTACACCTTACAGTTTCCGAGATATAGCCCAAACAAGATTTTATAGGTCAAGGTCACTACGGCAAGGTCAAAGGTCAAATCAAGGTCAGACCATGACGTTGCACACCTACACCCCCTAACCAATATCCCTACCAAGTATCAACTTCCTACACCTTACGGTTTCCGAGATATAGCCCGGACAAGATTTTATAGGTCAAGGTCACTACGGCAATGTCAAAGGTCAAATCAAGGTCAGACCATGACGTTGCACAACTACACCCCCTAACCAATGTCCCTACCAAGTATCAACTTCCTACACCTTACGGTTTCCGAGATATAGCCCGGACAACATTTTATAGGTCAAGGTCACTACGGCAAGGTCAAAGGTCAAATCAAGGTCAGACCATGACATTGCACACCTACACCCCCTAACCAATATCCCTAACAAGTATCAACTTCCTACACCTTACGGTTTCTGAGATATAGCCCGGACAAGATTTTATAGGTTAAGGCCACTACGACAAGGTCAAAGGTCAAATCAAGGTCAGACCATGACACTGCACACCTACACCCCCTAACCAATATCCCTACCAAGTATCAACTTCCTACACCTTACGGTTTCTGAGATATAGCCCGGACAAGATTTTATAGGTCAAGGTCACTACGGCAAGGTCAAAGGTCAAATCAAGGTCACACCATGACGCTGCACACCTACAACCCCTAACCAATGTCCCTGCCAAATATCAACTTCCTACACCTTACAGTTTCCGAGATACAGCCTGGACAAGATTTTATAGGTCAAGGTCACTACGGCAAGGTCAATGGTCAAATCAAGGTCAGACCATGACGTTGCAAACCCTACACCCCCTAACCAATATCCCTACCAAGTATCAACTTCCTACACCTTACGGTTTCCGAGATATAGCCCGGACAAGATTTTATAGGTCAAGGTCACTACGGCAATGTCAAAGGTCAAATCAAGGTCAGACCATGACGTTGCACAACTACACCCCCTAACCAATGTCCCTACCAAGTATCAACTTCCTACACCTTACGGTTTCCGAGATATAGCCCGGACAAGATTTTCAAACTCAAGGTCACTACGGCAAGGTCAAAGGTCAAATCAAGGTCAGACCATGACGTTGCACACCTACACCCCCTAACCAATGTCCCTACCAAGTATCAACTTCCTACACCTTACGGTTTCTGAGATACAGCCCGGACAAACTATTTCCCGCCGCCCGCCCGCCCATCCGGACACCATGGGTGAAAACAATACCCCGACAGCCCTTAAGGGCTGTGGGGTAAAAACTGTATAATTGACTGGGACATTAGAATTTTTGCCTAAAAATACACTTAAAAATTTCTGTACAACCTTATTTATGAATTAACTTGCTCCAAGATAACAACAATACCGAGACACCCAGTAATAAATGTAGCTTTAAGACACACAGACAACTATGTCTTCTCTCAGTTACATCTTCATCAGATGCTTACCTGGGTTGATATAAAATAACCTTCTTATTCTTAAAATATGGATTTTCTGAGAATGTCCAAGACTAAGAATTTTTTTTTAAAAAATTACCATAAAAAGTGAATTTGCAATACACTTCACCCGCAAATAATACCTTCATGTTGATTAGAAACTAATAACTAATATTCTGATTCTACTCGTTCTTTTTTCAAAAAAAAAAAAAATGCTATTGTATCCAAATTGGCATTATTACCTTTATTTGTCAAAAAAAATTTTGGGGGGAATTGCTAGAACAAGAAAATGTTATGCTAAGGAGATTTTTTTTTTTTTATTATTATTTATTTTTAGAATTTCTTTCTAATAAACTGCCTAATTTCTTGGAAAAAAAGTCTTATTCTAAGAATAAGAATCTTAGTGAGTATGGGCCATGGTGCTACTTTTACTATGGTCATTAATAGTGCTGGGACGATGTTTGCTAACTTCGGTATTATCGCTCGCTGGCTCAGAGCCAATCAATGATCGGTAAAATTTAAGTACAACCGATATTTGCTAAATTCATTTCTTTGCAGCTTTTTGGTTACAATAAAACTCTAACCTGGGTAATATTATGTAAAATCTGAAATATTCATCAGTTAAAATCACAAAACTAGCCGTGAATGCAATAAAAATAACGTAAATAGAAATACCTTGGGGTTTTCCCACTGTTGTCAAGGTAATCATAAAATTAGCCAATCAAAAGTCAAGATACATCAAGCATGATCTGTTAGTGAGAGAGACGTCTGTGAATGGCTTTTAGGTTATATTTTAGATATATTTGTGATAATTTGTGTGTATTTGCTGGTTTATAATTTAATATTTGATTTTTCTGTCTGGTTTACACTTTTGACTCCATGATCGGAAATGTTCGAAGTTTGTTTACAAAGTTCCAATGCGAACATCGACAGGTAAAATTCAAGCGATCTCCCAGCACTAGTCATTAACACACAACCTAACCCCTTTATGTAAAACTCCCAAGTTAGTTCCCATTTACCCAGATAAAAAGTCAACGTTGGGGTGTTTTACGTCCCATTCATCCAGGGGCATACTGGGACATGTCCTCAGTTTTATCATGTGTGCAAACTGAACCCAAACAGAGGTCACAGCCTGTGATTATATGCCAAACCTGCTAACCCACTAGGCCACTGAGGATCCTTCCCATTTACCTAAAAGTTAAGGTAATATCCAAAGGTCTTATTTGAAATTTTTGGCACGTAGTTTGTGGTCCCTTCAGATTTAGCTTGATAATTTTGTCAAATTTTCATTTTTTTAATGTAAAACTTTTTTCTTTAAAGTAAAAATTGCTCTCAATTTCTAATTTCAAGGACGAAAAACTTCATTATTAATCAAAGACATTATTTTGACAAACCAACAAGATTCAGTAAACATTTTCGATTTGCCATTTTTATACCTTATATATTAAATTCAACATTGTGCATATATGGTGCAGAAAAAGTATTATTGGGAAATTAAAAACAATGAACAGTGCAAAAGAATGTTTAAGTGTCCATTTAAACATTTTAACGCATAAAGACCTAGAGTGAAACTAATAAAGCATTGATAGAAAGTAGCACCAAAAAGCAGGTAGAGGTAAAGAAAAAATATAAAGCATAAAAATTACACTTCAGCCACCCACAACAAAAATACAATTAAGATCACAAAAGACAGACACATCACAGCAATATTTCAAAATTTATGACAGATGTCTACATTTAGTCAGAAAGATCATCACTGTCTTTAATTGACATTTTCAACAGTGACAATGAATGTAATATAATCATAAGTCATCTAAAACTGTTATTGCAACTTCAAAATTATGATGTTGGAACACCAAATATTCATATTTAAGGCAAATATTATGCATATAGTCTCAGAGGACCAAGACACTTAAAACATGGGCATGTTTTGCCAATGTTTTAAGTGTCTACATAATATATTGGCATAAATGTGAATTATTTTAATTTACCAATGATATCACAAGTTTTAAATTGCAATCACAATATCACTGATTTTAGGTGGCTTATGGTGATACAAGAATATCACATTTGATAATAACCTCACTACTCTGATGGTACATCAATTTTTTGTGGGTCATTGTGAGTGATGTAAATGGTAAACCAGTATTCTGCTTTCGCTTCATTATGGCAGATCTTAAAAGTAAGGTAATTTTTTTTTATCAATTTGACTTCCTTTTGTTGGCATGGGGTCAATATTCTCCTTTGAGAGAAAAAGTGAAATTTATGTTAAAAACCAAAACGAAGTTAAAGTTTGTGCTTTATGACAGATAAAACAGCCAGGGTCATACCGAGACAGGTCAACAGTATTGCTACTTGTCGGGGCCAAATTCACAGAGGTGACAGCCAAGGATTAGATGCCAAACTTGCTAATCCACTCAGCCACCAAGGACCCTTGTAAACGAAACAATCTGGCCAGTCGAATTTTTGTGTTAAACATAACAAATCTGAGCACCTTCATTCTCTTCTGCCTCTGTAATTATATCTTCTTCATCTGTGTCAGGTGGTTCATCTAGAAATACATACAAGTTACTGAAACACACACAGTCACACACACTAATTGACAGGGTTATTACATTGGTAATCATGCCAAGGACACTGTCACCCTGAAAAAAAAGACAAACATGAATGACAAAGTTCTGCATTCTTGACCATTGCAGAAGCACGCACAAACACCACTACATTTTAAACTATCAGCATATCTGTTAGTGTTGCAGCGACTAGTACCCCATGTAATTAAGAAAACATTCAACACACGGCATCGCACAGGAAAAGTGGTTTAAACTCATATACAAATGATACAATACCTTTCATATTAAAACTAGAGATTACGTCTTGACGCAGTGTATCCCCGGACGGGACATGGGAAGCGTGACATACAGAATATTATGTCCTATCTGACCCCACCAAAAGATTCCCAGCCCATGATTTCCTATAAGTTGTCTTCACATCGAAAACCTCTTACCATCCCAAACCTCTATGACCAATAATAAGCCCATGATTTCCTATAGGGTGGCTTGATATACCAAGCCTCTAGGATCAATAATAAGGGATATAAGCACTTTTCATGACTGAAACGCCCGTGGTGGCCATCTTGTTTTTCAAAATGAGGCCAAAAATATTCCCAGGCAAGATTTTATGGTTAAGAATATATCCTGTAAATTTGAGAAGGGTAGCTATAATATTTTTTTTCATTAAGTGTGAAAATATCTCCAAAAAGGCCAAAAATGGCCTTTGTGAGGTACTTTGGCAGTCTGTGGATGACCTTCAATGAAGAGCTTCAAGGTCAAATTTCTGCATGCTTACAGAGGACATATATATGTATTATACATACCAGCCATAAGATGATCGAACTTTCTGTATATGAGAACTGGGCCAAAATGTGAAAAAATGGCCAAAATCTGACCTTTTAAGAGGCCATCAGTGACTTTGAAATTGAAGGTCAAGGTCACAAAACAATAGCGTTCGTGGCATTGCCCATATATACCCACATACCAAATTTGAAAGGTCTAACTAAAATATTTTGTAAGTTATCGCGTCCGAAAGGAAATCTCTGCAGCTGCGGCAGCGGCGTGACCATACTGAATCCTAAGTATCCCCGACTTTCGTCAGGGGATACAATAACGGTATTTTATTAAGCACTGTGTGATACAAGATACCAAACTGTAGGTGAGATGAAACCTGATGAGTTATAGCAATTTATCTACCTGTCTGGCCAGGCTGACTCACAAGACTTAGGAGTTTGTTATTACCATAATATAAGGAGCGGATCGACAATATTTTGAAGCCATTGTATGATCTATTGTCAGCCATGTTTAACGTTTGTGATTTGGCAGTTTTCCATGAAATATTATAGTTTTTCTCAATAAAATTTCCGGTGAGTAGAATTATATCTGACATTCCACTCACCTGATTTTATGAATGGAAAGAAACATGAAATGTCTTGTTAAAAGCACCAAAAAACCACAAAATGAGACAATATGATAAAGTTAGAACTTATACACTTTACCCAAGTAGCTTTTTGATTTCGGAAAATTTTTGCAGTTTTATTTTATCAGCAATCAATGCTATCCCTGGTCATAGAAAAGTGAGCACCAAAAAAAATAGTATCTCAATCAATTTATGCAAAAGTTGCAAAAAATGACACATTTTAATCACATTTAGTCTGCATATGAGGTGATTTTTTTAAGAAAAAAATAAACTGACCAGTCATTAAATTATTTTGGTTTTAGTGTCACTTTCAATACTGTAAAGGTCATATCACGATACGTAGTTTTATGGGCAGAGGAAACCAGTACATCAGTTGGTCAAGGTTCTGTACTGTAAACTGCCGACTATCAGTAAGAAACTACCATCTTTCCCACATAGGGTCTGGGGTTTGAACCCCAGACCTTAGGGGTGGGAGGCGAGTGTATTACCACTGTGCCACCCTGGCCCCCAACCAGTCACTAAAGGGAACATATCTAACAACACAAATCTGTACAACCAACTGAAAATCCTTTATCACCAGAAAATGAAACGTTTGTACAAAGCATAAAACAACACATCAATCATTTGTGATGCTGAGGTAGAAAAGGGTTCAGCAAATACCAAATATAGAGTAGGAAATCTAAAATTCGCCAGGAATCTAAAATTTGCCACCTCTAAAACCTTAGTTAATTTTATAAAGAAAATGAAGTTTTGTCTTAAAATTAGTATTTTTCAGTTCAGAAAGCTTTAATTTACTGTACATTCAACAAATCTCACCTCAATTTATTTAATTTGTTAGTATTTCCACATGTGGCGAATTTCAGATATGTGGCGAATTTTAGATTTCTTACTCTATGCACAGGACCTGTACATATATATGTTGAGTTTGACCGACATAAGTGATTCTGTGACATATTACAGCACATATCACACTGTAGACTTGCTCCAAGTCTTTGTATTTATATCCATCAGTAAAATTTAAATTGGAAACTTAAATGAGTTCATTATACCACAAGCATTCAGGAGTAAGGGGGGATAGTCTGTGAAGAAACAGGGCTGGCTGTTTCTTCAAAAGTCATACAGTACTCATGTATTTCACAAAAGACAAAAGGACTTGGTGAAAGTCTAATCACACTGTAGACCACTGCTGGTCAAGTACACCAATTATGGTCATCCCACATATTTCATAATTTTAATTCTAACTGATTTAGGTCAAATTTTTAATATGCATTCAAAATTTATTTATTTTATATTCATTTAAACTGCTATACCATTCTTAAGTAGCAACCATCTTTCTCCACCGAAAAGACTGCCGACAGAAAAATTGCAGTCAATTCCAACCTTCCAAATTCTAACCAATACAAATGACAAACAAGAACTTTCTGTGTAATAGAATATCTAATATGTACTGTAACAGTATCAATGCTACCTTGCAAAGCTAGAAAGGAATAAATGCAACAGGAAATAAATCTTCTTAGAAATATCATACTTTCCCAAAATATGGCATGGGAGTTCATTATTTTAGAGTATCAGTTGACAAGGTTTACTTTTGTTCAGTGTTGTGGTTGAATTCAAATTTTAGAACTGGTTTCCGAAGGCGGAAATTTGGAAAAAAAAACGGGTACGTTTGATTTACAAAACGCGATGAAATAAGTTTTCAAAGGTGTACATGAGCTTTAGCTCACATATAAATAAGAACCACGAGGGACTTTCTGAAGACTTTCGAGGACAAAATGTGGGATATATCAGCAGAATATTAGAAAATAACATGAAATATTTGTTGTAGTTCAATATTTTGGTAATCTTAAGTGAAAATAATGAAATATGTGACGAAACCGGTTTTGGTTAGAAGGCAACGAAATGCAGCCGGATCACTGTCTTTCGGTTAGCAAATAGGTTTCCGGTTTACCGTCTTCAACACTACTTTTGTTTGAAGTAGGCATCTATTTGAAGTTTATGAATAGTGGAACAGTATATAAAGCTGGTCCTCTGTATCAAATGTAAAACAAAATAGGCTGTTTCCAAGAGAATTAATTTTAGCATCTTTCAAAAATATCCAGTTTCAACAGATATGGGAGAAAGTATAAACAAAAGTGACAAATCTATCAATTGCATAGATAAAAACACTTTGATGTTCACTTAACCGTAAGGTATATGCCGAATAATCAACTATATAAAATTCCTCACTACGGATTTGAAAACCCTGCCTTTACTTCAGAAATTTACTGTAATAAAGCCATGCAGAGATATGAAGGATATTAGAGAACATAACAGGCCACAACCAAAGAAAAGCTGCTTGTTAGTCAATTATAAAATCTCTCATGTCCCTTCAGCAACAATGAAGACCACCCAGTCAACTGACCTAATTCATTATCTGAGCTATCATAACCACTGCCATAGGTTTCTGTTGATATTGTAGATTCTGTGTCATCATTGAATACTATATAGATAACAAAACGAAAGATTTTATTTAGAAAATAAAAGACTTTCAGATAACAAATGTAAATTTTAAAGTGTTAGTGTTTATTTACATACGATATTCAAATCATTTGACAACAAGCATTCTGACGCATGCAATTATCTCCCGCCGTATTAATTAGATGTACTAAAGATAGTGGAATATAAATTTTCTTGTGAGATGGAGGCACATATAGAAGTGACAACAAGCAAGAGGCACCTTTTATGTTTGATTTCAATACTTTAAAGATAAAAGGCATTTGCTCCTTTTAGTAGCTATTACTCTCCCATCCAAAGAGCTACAGTTCTGCAACTTTACTATGTAGTAGATCAACCCAAACTAGGTGAAGGACATATTTAGAAGAAATTGTCTATCTGTAACACTTTTAGAGACAAAAGACATTTACTCATTTTAGTGGCTCTTACTCTGCCATCCAAAGAGCTACAGTTCTGCAACTTGCCCAAAAGTAGGTGAAGGACTTACTTAGAAGAAATTGTCTATGTGCAATACTTTTAAAGATAAAAGGAATTTACTCATGTTAGTAGCTGTTACTCAGCTCTGCAGAAGAGCTACAGTTGTGCAACTTCACTATGTGGTAGATCACCCGAAAGTAGGTGAATGACTTATTTAGAAGAAATTGCCTATCTAAAATACTTTTAAAGATAAATGGAATTTACTCATTTTAGTAGCTATTACTCAGTTATGCAAAGAGCTACAGTCGTGCAACTTTACTATGTGGTAGATCCTCAAAATACGTCCACAAGTTTTTAAGTTATCTGTCTTTAAAAAATATATTTCGTGGATCCAACAGATCCAGATAGTGATCTGGATCACTCCCAAAATTGAAATATTTCTTCCTTTTACCTTTCCAGACATATCCTGAAAATTTCATCGAAATCCATCCATACGTTTTTGAGTTATCTGTCTTTAAAAATCACATTTCATGGATCCAGAAGATCCAGACAGTGATCCGGATCACTCCAAAAATTGAATCATTTCTTCCTTTTACCTTTTCAGACATATCCTGAAAATGTCATTGAAACCCGTCTATAAGTTTTTGAGTTGTCTGTCTTTAAAAATTACATTTCATTGATCCAGAAGATCCAGATAGTGATCCGGATTACTCCCAAAATTGAATAATTTCTTCCTTTTACCTTTTCAGACATATCCTGAAAATTTCATCGAAACACGTCCACAAGTTTTGAGTTATCTGTCTTTAAAAATTAAATTTCATTGATCCAAAAGATCCAGATAGTGATCTGGATCACTCCCAAAATTGAATCATTTCTTCCTTTTACCTTTTCAGACATATGAACAACATATTTGAAAAGATTAGCCTAACTTTAATACTTTTTAAGATATTTCACATTTACCTCTGTCATGATTTTGCTACAAATAACAAAATAGTTATTACTCACTTATGGCATGCTATGAAACTCCAAACTATATGTCATCTTATAGTTAAGGACAAAGTAGCTGAACAACATATTTTAGGAAAATACTGTAACTGCAATAGTTTTGGAGTTACAATGGCTTTACTCAACAGTCAGAATTTCAAAGTTGCTATTACTCCGCTGTCCAAGGTGCAACAGGTCTGAAACTTTACTATATAATAGCTTACCAAAAAGTAGATGGATAACATATTTGAAAAGATTTCCCTAACTTTAATACTTTTGAAGATATTTGACATTTACTTCTTTCATTATTTTGCTACAAATAAGAAAATAGCTATTACTCACTTATGGCATGCAATAGAACCCCAAAGTATGTACCATCTTATAGCTAAGGACAAAGTACCTGAACAACATATTTTAGGAAAATACTGTAACTGCAAGAGTTTGGGAGTTACAAAGGCTTTACTCAATGGTAAAAATTTCAAAGTAGCTATTTCTCAGCTATACAATGTGGGACAGCTCTGAAACTTTACCATGTGATAGCTTACCAAAAAGTAGATGGACAACATATTTGAAAAGATTTCCCTAACTTTAATACTTTTGAAGATATTTGACATTTACTTCTTCTGTCATTTAGCTACAAATGAGAAAATAGCTATTACTCACTTATGGCATGCAATAGAACCCCAAACTATGTACCATCTTATAGCTAAGGACAAAGTAGCTGAACAACATATTTTAGGAAAATACTCTTAACTGCAAGAGTTTTGGAGTTACAAAGACTTTACTCAATGGTAAGAATTTCAAAGTAGCTATTTCTCAGCTATACAATGTGGGACAGCTCTGAAACTTTACCATGTGATGGCATACCAAAAACTAGATGAACAACATATTTGAAAAGATTGGCCTAACTTTAATACTTAAGATATTTCACATTTACCTCTGTCATGATTTTGCTACAAATAACAAAATAGCTACCCCCCAAATTGAATGAAGATATCCTGCAAATTTGGTGAACCTAACTGGTGTAATTTTCCCCTTAGAGCGTTAACGCAGAAAATCTCTCTACGTGCTGCGGCGGCGTAGTGAATGCTAAACCAAAGTATCCACCAGATGCCTCTGGTGGATACAATAATAATGCCTCAAATATTGTTAAAGCATATGGATATTTAGACATACATATAAAGGTAAAATTTATGCTGAATAATCAATCATTATGATTTGTCAAAGATTGACCCTTGAGAGCACATCATCACCAATGACTAATCAATCCCACTTTGTCATACAGCCACTATTATCAATAAAGTGTGTAGTTTATATATTGCAGCAACTCTTCCCACTTTTTTCATGATAAACCATACACAGCATACAAGAGTTTCCTTTTGGTTGTTTCTGGTACTTATGTTCAGGCATGTAAAAAAGAGGCCCAGTTCTTGATAACTTTTGTCATATTTTATGAAATCAAGTAGTATCTGAGAACAATTTTTGGGTAACTCAAACACATCTTTTGTTTACAATTCCCTCAGCAGGATGTTCATTATTGTTATCCATAAACATATAAAAATACTACTTGAAAAACTCAATACTCCACAAAAAAAATTATCTTTAATTTCTAACAAGACGAAGGACGCATCTGTGGCCTGATGCAAGATGTATCTACCATAAAAGGACAACTAACATGGTTTTGAAGATAAACAGCATTTTTCAATAATAAGCGAGTTGTAAGCACTAAGTTTGGCTACCTTCAATTCACTTGTAAAAGGTCAAATCTGAAGATTCCTAGCTCATGATTTCCTATAGTTTGGTTTCACATTGCAAACCTCATATTGCAGGACCAATAATAATCGTGTTATAAGCACATTTAAGTTTGGTTGTCCTTATTTGACCCTGAAGGAGGGGCCCCCAAAGTCAAATTTAACCACATCAGAAGATTCTTAGCTCATGATTTCCGATAGGTTGGTTTCACATTGAAAACATCCATCACCAATAATAGGCGAGTGATAAGCACTTTTAAAAGTTTGAGTATCCTTGTTTGACCTTGATGGAGAGGCCCAAGGTCAAATCTGACCAAACCAGAGGTCTCCCAGCCCATGATTTCCTACAGGTTGGTTTCACATTGCAAACCTCTAGGACCAATAATAAGGGAGATAGAAGCACTTTTCACGACTGATTTCCTGTAGGTTGGTTTTACATTGCAAACCTCTAGGACCAATAATAAGGGGATATAAGTAATTTTCATGACTGACAAAAAAAGAAATGCTAGTGGCGGCCATTTTGAAAAATTTGAAAAGTCTAGCTATAATATTTTTTCCGTTAAGAGTGGTAACAGTGAAATCTCTTTACATACTGCGGCGCTGGCGCAATGGAGCGAAATCAATAGTGCTATCCAGTAGGGCGTCATTGATTTTTTTTTTCCAGATATACACTGTTATTTGATGAATTAGATTCAACTAGCATGCTATTAGTCAAAAGTAAAATCTATTTTACTTGTACTGTAAATAGTGCAACTGGATTAGAGAACAATTACAATGCTAAAAATACAATTAACAATGACAGTTAACTGTCAACTCTGTTTATTACCATGTATTTAACATTAAAAATATAATTTTTATTGAAACTATTTTAAGAGCAGGAGTGTCAACTAAAACTGTGCTCAATTTTATTCTGCCATCTGATATACTTTTAAATTTAAAATCCTAACATATATAAGTAGCTATATAAACTATGGCCACTATTTAGTACTGAAGTAAATATACAAAAGGCTATACAAGCTTTGGTTATCACAGGAATAACAACTGACAAACCATGGTATATGCAGAATTTTACCATGGTTTATTGCCTTAAACCATGGTAAAATTCTGTGTATACCATGGTTTGAAGGGTGTTATTCCTATTCTAACATGACCAAATATTTTTATCTTATTAATAATTATAAATTTGATGATAAAGCGATATTCATGAAGGCTGTTTCACACATTACTCTTGCGGAGGTTTGTTATCGGAACAGCCAACTTGTATATATAGGTTTTACCATAGCTCTCGACCAATCAGAATCGCGGATACAGTCGTGTCACGTTAGAATGTTCAATGATTTATTTACAAAGTTCATTTACCTGGCAGTTTTCTCTTTCTGCTACTCTTTCTTGATTGTTGTGTCTCACTCCCCAAATGTATGCCACTATTTTCATCTAAAGTACAGTCAAATTTATAAAATATAAACTGCTCACTACAAAACCTAGACTTTATAAACCCTTTTAGTATTATGTGTGCAAGGATGGTGCGAGGATGTGGCGAGCAAACCTTGAATAATGACCTATTTACAAGTATGTTTCTCAAACAGAAAATACATATAATTTTTGGAAATATATTACAACACTGAATTACTTGAATGGGGTTTTCATGTTAATAATATTGTTTGAGAAAATTACCTTTCTCAAAAAAATTACAATTACCTGGCAGGCCATCTCAACAAATCTTACTCATTAACCTTTAACTAGTGCTGTCATCATGTGGGTATACAAGCTCTCGATACCATGAAGCAAACGCGTCAGCAATATTGCTGTGCCATCGTTTCACAAGTTAAACCTACATTTGCTCTTTAAATGGATGTGCACTGAAAACAAGATTTTATGTTTCTTTTGTGCTGATAGTTGTTAAAATGGTGATTACTTGAAGCAATAAAAGTAAACAATTGCTTATGTTATTTTATTTCCTGTAGGAAGTTGAAGTAGTCATCACCATAATTAAGTCACAAAAAAAATGGCATCAGATATGCCCGTATCCCACAGCCTGGGGAAATAGTTTTCAACACCATGACATATAGAAGTAGTGAAACAGTACAAAGATCTGGCTACTTTCAGAGCAGTGTCAGTTATATAAAGCTCCAAATAATGTTTAAATAGAGAAAATAACATCAGGTCACTACGGCAAGGTGAAAGATCATATCCAGGTCACACCACGACGTTGCACACCTACAACCCCCAACCAATGTCCCTACCAAGAATCAACTTCCTACACCTTACGGCTTCTGAGATATAGCCTGGGCAAGATCTTAGAGGTCAAGGTCACTACAGCAAAGTTAAAGGTCAAATCAAGGTCACACCATGACATTGCACACTTACAACCCCCAACCAATGTCCCTACCAAGTATCAACTTTCTACACCTTATTGTTTCCAAGATATAGCCCGGAAAAGATTTTATTGGTCAAGGTCAGTACGGCAAGGTCAAAGGTCAAATCAAGGTCATACCATGACAATGCACAACTACATCCCCTAACCAATAATCTTACCAAGTATGAACTTCCTACACCTTACAGTTTCAGAGATATAGCCTGGACAAGATTTTCAAACTCAAGGTCATAACAGCAAGGTCAAATCATGGTCACACCATGACATTGCACACCTACACCTCCTAACCAATGTCCCTACCAAGTATCAACTTCCTACACCTTACACTTTCTGAGATATAGCCCTGACAAACATTTTCCCGCTGCCCGCCTGCCAATCTGGACACCATGGGTGAAAACAATACCCTGACACGCCTTAGAATTTAATAATTTTGACACAATAAAACCTTGTTAATCTGAACACCTGTGCGGGCAAACTATTGATTTGGATAAGTGAGGGGTTTGGATACAGAAAATTACCAGAAATCCACGGTACATGGGGTTCAAAAAGGGCAAGAATTGAAGAAAGTGCATTTTTAGACCATAGACATGTACGTGGGTTGCCATGCATGAAACAGTTTAATATATTTAACATATATATTTCACATTAATTCACAATTGTTTTACTTGAGTCCTCTTTAATCTGCTCAGCGAGCAAATCAGGCTTATCAATAATCATCAGCCACATCAGGCTGATTTGGAAAGCAGTCAGGTCAATGCTTGATTTAACTCAAACTTTTTGGATATAACTCACACACCTCCAACTTTGTCAATCATGCAGACAGACTCCTTTAGCTAAATATACTTGATGGCCTCTATGACCGACACCTTTATTAGCAACAATTGTCTGGATTAAGGAAGTCCCTGTATTACAGTTTCATGACCTCTAAGGGGCCCTGATCGATGGGCTACAAGTGGGAGGAGGTGTTTGATGGCAAAAAGTGGCACCTGATGGATCATCTGATGTTTTTGCCTCCAGATCTGGTTGTCAATTAAAAGGATGGCCCTCAGTGGAAGATTCAGGTCAGAAGATAAGCCTTCACCTTGGGGGTAAAAACATTGGAAAATCATTCCTTGAAAATGGTTGCTGTCATCTAAGTGTTGTGCTGGGACTTATAGGTGACTGGTAGCTCCTCCATGTTTACATATTTAAAACAACTAGGATTCTATGACTTCCCATTAAGAAGCAGAGGGGGGGGGGGGAAGCTTATGAGATCCACTGGCATTGGCACAGGCTAAGCTGGTGTCTCCCAATCTGGTGCTCCTCCATCAGGATGGTCAGGTCTTCATTGAAGGGCTCAGTCTCAATTCCAGCACTGGACAGCACTTCACCCTGGATGGAAAGCTGCCAGATGCTGTACCTCTTCTTCCACCTCTGTAGCCATCCCCCACTAGCTGTAAAAGTCCTATTATCATCTGGATTTAGCTGCTGATAGAACCATATGGCCTTCTACTTGACAATTGGGCCAGATAGTGGAGTTCTTCTGTGCCTCTCCTGAGTGAACCAGGTGAATTGGGCCTTGTCAGGTCTCTCATCAAAGCATGCTTTCATGGTGTGGCGCCCATCAGTGCTCCCCTCACAGCTAACAGCAAGTTCTCTCAATTGTATTTTTTGCGGATTCAATGTCAGATATGGTTGGTTTTCTCTACACCAAATTCTTTTGCTAAGTCCAAACACTTGTGCCCATTTTCTAGTCTGTCCAAAATTTGAAGTTTTGTGGTGATGTCTAATACAACCCGCTTTCTTTCAACACCCTTTGAACTCATTTTGTTTCGATTTTTTTATCAAACTTTCATGTGCTATGCATACCACCTGAAGTTGTAATGACATTATACAGATTCCAATGCCTTTTGATAGTCAACAATACGAATGCGCCCAAAGATCAAACCCATATGCTTATGACATAGTTATTCTTTGATACACATTGTCAGTGAACTGACCTATTCCAGGAGATTATCCAGTGCCTTAATAACCTTGATAATCCAATCAAACACACCTTCAATGATCAGCGCATTATCAAAGAAGCTGTGTAATGGGGTCGTGTACTTGAATTAACCCCCCTCGATTGAAACAATCTTAAGATCAAAGAAGTTAGATTTTAGTGTATATGGTATGTTAACAAAGAGCTAGAATGAATAATTTTGTTAAAATTGTGTAAAATCCTTATATCATGATAGACCTTGTATTGGGGGACATGATGTCAGATTGGGTAGAGTAAGAAATCTAAAATTCGCCAGGAATCTAAAATTCGCCACCTCTAAAACCTTAGTTAATTTTATGAAGAAAATGATGTTTTTGTCCAAAAATTGGTATTTTTCAGTTCAAAAAGCCTTAATTTACTATACAGTCAACAAATCTCACCACAATTCATTTATTTTATTAGTATTTTCACATGTGGCGAATTTCAGATATGTGGCGAATTTTAGATTTCTTACTCTAATCCAGAGATTCAGATCACAGAGGTCTGGATTAGTGAGGTTCTACTGTACATACACACTCCAAACTATGTGCCAAATTGAGTACCAAAATACATTTTCCATCAAACTTGGAACGAATAAAGGAAATGTAAAGACTGTGAAGTACTCAACCTCATAAAACAAGACCATTGCCGCGGTATGTATCTCCCGCCGAGTACCGCAGGGGAAGAAATACTACATTGAAATTTTTCCCCTTTGCATAGGACACTGTTGTACCATCCTGCAGGTCGAAAATTCGCTTGAAACCGCTCTATCTGTTATGCTTTTTGAGATATTGACACTTTTCCATTTTCAGCAAAAATCCAAGATGGCCGCCGAAAGTGGCGAAAAATGAAATTTTTCCCCTTTGGACAGGACACTCTTGTATCACCCTGAGGGTCAAAAAATCGCTCGAAATCGCTCAATCTGTTACGGTTTTCGAGATATTGACACTTTTTCATTTTCCGCAAAAATGTAAGATGGCCGCCAAAAGTGGCGAAAATTGAAATTTTCCCCCTTTGCACAGGAGACTCTTGTACCACCCTGCAGGTCAAAAATTTGCTCAAAATCGCTCTATCTCTTACGGTTTTCGAGATATTGACACTTTTCTATTTTCCGCAAAAATCCAAAAAGGCCGCCAAAAGTGGCGAAAATTGATATTTTACCCCTTTGCACAGGACATTCTTGTACTACCTTGCAGGTCAAAAATTCGCTCGAAATTGCTCTATCTCTTATGGTTTTCGAGATATTCACACTTTTTTCATTTTTTTCCGCTAAAATCCAAGAAGGCCGCCAAAAGTGGCGAAAATTGAAATCTTTCCCCTTTGCATAGGACACTTTTGTACTACCCTGAAGGTCTAAATGCAATAGTTTTCAAGTTACAAGTGATTTCACTCATGATGGAAGTTAGTGAAAAATCCAAAAGTAGCTATTACTCACTTATCTATTGAGATAGACACCCAAGTTACTCACCATGTTGTTGCTGTGGGAAAAAGTAGGTGAATAACATATTTTAACAAAATGCTCTAAATACAATACTTTTCAAGTTATAATCGATTTAGTGCATGATTTCATTAATTTTAATGCATTAAAAATTATTTTAACTAGATTGGGCCAACTCGGCGCCAACATATCCCCAGACAGGTCATCACTCACGCCACAGGTTTTGATCGGGAATTTTTTAAAACATAATTACCCATTATTATATGAACTTCAGCACATCAATCTACTCTGTTTATATCTCCCCAAGGAAGATGGTGTATCCCCAGACGCCGAATACATAACTCAAATTATATTTTCAATCTTCCTGCAATGATAACTCTAAACCTATTTTCAAAGTATTTAAATGATTGATGATTGAATGTTCATTCTAAAATAATAATCCCAAAAGTGCATATCTGTTTCTATATTTGTTGACAAATAAAATATTATTTTTAACTCAACTCATCATATTTTTCAATCTTCCTTCAAAGTATTTAAATGATTGATGATTCAATGTCCATTCTAAAATTCATAATCCCAAAAGCGCATATCTGTTTCTATATTTGTTCACAAATAAAATATTATTTAAAAAAAAATTATTTATATTATTATTTTATTATATTATTTTTAGAATTTGCAAATTGTTTTCAGTTATTCATTTCCTCTATACCTATATATGTGGTCCATATATATGCAACCTAAATATGTGACACAATCTCAGTTCTGACTCCCCTTTGTGTTATATGTAATGAAGCCCACCACCTCCCACCCCCACCCCCACCCCTCTCCCCTTCTCCACACCTCTCTCACTATTACACAAGATCTGCAACCCCATTGAGTTCTTTGTTTCTCATCTGATATCATTAAATACCTTTGTTTATTTAGTGTCACTCAATATAGCTGGAGGTCCCAGAGGTGGGTGGGGGGAATCCGGGTGGGGGATGTGGGTTGAGCATAAATGGTAAACAAACAATCTATATAAAAGGGGTACTCAAATACAAAAAGAATTGAGAATTTTAAGTATGTGATTATCAACTGAAATGAGTTCATAACTGTAGGAGCTGTGCCAAAATTAACTGAGGCAAGTTGAATAAAACTGGGCTAGTTGAAGGTTAAAAATCCCCTAGTTTTACTACATAAGGATATAATTTCATTAATATTGGGACTTAAAGCTCACTTAAAGTGTCCATTTTGCCTACTTGAATATGTTTAACCAGTTTCATTTTAAAAAGTGAAAAACTCAGCAAGCAGAGGTATAACACACAAAAATAAGTTCTTAAAAGACTAAGATAGCCATAACATTATTAATATTCAAAATTTAAATAGACAGGCATTTCCTTTTAAAAATTCAAAGATTTCAGCTCTATAACCCACATAGTTTGACAGTTACTGGGCTTTAAAGTGGCATAATATCCATAAATTGGGTTTCTGTGGGCATTTTACAATTGTTAAAGAGACCTTAGCAATTAAACTACAGATCTGAAACTTTTTGGGGGACATACATAACAAACAAAAATTATATATAATACAGTTTAAGACTTGTCACACTAAGCATTTCCAAATAACGGCAAAATACGGAAAAAATGTCAAAAAAGGCACTTGGGCGAGTGTCTATGGCCCTCATACACAGGTTAAATGTCTACTAAAAACCTTGATTTTCGGCATATGTAAAAAGGACATAATAATGCATTCCCAGATGGGATTTCAGCTCCATCAATCACATAGTTTAACAGTTACAGGGCTTAAAGGTGGTAAAAAGTCCAAATATTGGGTCATTGTGGGCCTTTTAGAGATCTCGATGTGGCTTTCAAATTAAAGCTTCAGACTTAAAATTTGTTACATACTAAGATTACACATAGAATATGTATCTAATAAAGTTTGAAACTTCTCAGACTTACCATTTCCAAGTTACAGAGCAAAATATGTGAAAAATGTCTTAAAAGGGTCACTCAGGTGGGTGTTTAAGGTCCTCATACACAGGTTAAATGTCTACTTGAAGCCTTGATTTTTGGCACATGTAAAAAGAACATAATAATGTATTCCCAGATGAGATTTCAGCTCTATCAGTCACATAGTTTAACAGTCACAGGCCTTAAAATTGGCAAAAAGTCCAAATACTGGGTCTTTATGGGGCCTTCTAGAGACCTAAATGTGGCCTTCAAATTAAAGCTTCAGACTTAAAATTTGTCACATACTAAGATTACACATAGAATATGCATCTAATACAGTTTGAAACTTCTTAGACTTACCATTTCCAAGTTACAGGGAAAAATATGTGAAAAATGTCTAAAAATGGTCACTCGGGTGGGGATTTATGGTCCTCATACACAGGTTAAATGTCTTCTTAAAGCCTTAATTTTTGGCACATATAAAAATAACATACTAATATCTTCTCAGATAGGATTTGAGCTCTATCAGTCACATAGTTTGACAGTCACAGGGCTTAAAAGTAGCAAAAAGTCCAAATATTGGGTCTTTGGGAGCCTTTTAGAGACCTCAATTTGACCTTCAAAATTAAAGCTTCAGACTTAAAATCTGTTACATACTAAGATTACACACAGAATATATATCTAATACAGTTTGAAACTTCTCAGACTTACCATTTCCAAGTTACAGGGAAAAAGATGTGAAAAATGTCTTATAAGGGTCACTCGGGTGGGTGTTTATGGTCCTGATACACAGGTTAACTGTCTATTAAAGGCCTAAATGTTGGGGCACATATAAGAAAACACATAGATATATTCCCAGATGATATTTAACTTAGATGAGAGACATAGTTTGAAAGCTACAGTGCTTGAAAGTGGCAAAAAGTGCATAAATTGGGTCTCTGTGGGCACTTTTGAGACCTTAAGTCGACCCCTTTGGGTAAACCTACAGCCCTAAAATTTTCTACAGACAAGGATTACATATCAAAGTTATACCTAGCGCAGTTTGAGACTCATCAGAATTATCACTTCCAAATTATAGGGCAAAATATGTGAAAAGTATAGCAAAAAATCCCTAAGGTCACCTTAAAATAGGGATCTTCCTTTGGGCACCCTTAACATGTGTACCAAGTTTGAAAAAAAAATATTAATTTGTTTTTGAGTTATCGCGTCCACAAGGAAATTTCTACGGCGGCGGCGGCGGCGGCGCGACGGACCTGAATCCAATATATCCCCGACTTTCGTCTGGGGATATAATAATTCATAAAAAAACTTTAGCATGTGAAATATCTCAAAAATGTAGGTGAATGAGTTATTTGAGAAATACTGGCTATCTGCAATACTTTTTGTAATAATAGGCAATTACTCATTTTGAGTAGGTGAGTAATTAGATATGGATCTGAAAATTCACTAATTGAAAGTTCTCCCAAAATATAGGTGAAGTGAGTTATTTGAAAAATACTGGCTATCTGCAATACTTTTAGAGATAATTCGCATTTACTCATTTTGAGTAGGTGAGTAATTACCTACAGGTTTAGAACTTCACCATGTGAAAGCTCTTCCAAAAGTAGATGAATGAGTTATTTGATAAAAATTGGGTACCCACAATACTTTTAGAGATAATTAGCATTTACTCATTTTGAGTAGGTGAGTAATTAGCTACGAGTCTGAAACTTCACCATGTGAAAGCTCTTTCAAAAGTAGATGAATGAGTTATTTGAGAGAAATTGGCTATCTGCAATACTTTTAGAGATAATTCTCATTTACTCATTTTGAGTAGGTGAGTAATTAGCTACAGGTCTGAAACTTCACCAAGTGAAAGCTCTCCTAAAAGTACATGAATGAGTTATTTGAGAAAAATTGGCTATCTGCAATACTTTTAGAGATAATTCGCAGTTACTCATTTTGAGTAGGTGAGTAATTAGCTATGGGTCTGAAACTTCACCATGTGAAAGCTCTTCCAAAAGTAGATGAATGAGTTATTTGAGAAAAATTGGCTATCTGCAATACTTTCAGAGATAATTCGCATTTACTCATTTTGAGTAGGCGAGTAATTAGCTATGGGTCTGAAACTTCACCATGTGAAAGCTCTTCCAAAAGTAAATGAATGAGTTATTTGAGAAAAATTGGCTATCTGCAATACTTTTCGAGATATTTAGCATTTACTCATTTTGAGTAGGTGAGAAATTAGCTACAGGTCTGAAACTTCACCAAGTGAAAGCTCTCCTAAAAGTACATGAATGAGTTATTTGAGAAAAATTGGCTATCTGCAATACTTTTAGAGATAATTCGCAGTTACTCATTTTGAGTAGGTGAGTAATTAGCTACAGGTCTGAAACTTCACCAAGTGAAAGCTCTCCTAAAAGTACATGAATGAGTTATTTGAGAAAAATTGGCTATATGCAATACTCTTAGAGATAATTCGCAGTTACTCATTTTGAGTAGGTGAGTTATTACCTATGGGTCTGAAACTTTGCCATGTGAAAGCTCTTCGAAAAGTAGATGAATGAGTTATTTGAGAAAAATTGGCTATCTGCAATACTTTTAGAGAGAATTCGCATTTACTCATTTTGAGTAGGCGAGTAAGTAGCTATGGGTCTGAAACTTCACAATGTGAAAGCTCTTCCAAAAGTAGATGAATGAGTTATTTGATAAAAATTGGCTATCTGCAATACTTTTAGAGATAATAAGTATTTACTCATTTTGAGCGGGTGAGAAATTAGCTACAGGTCTGAAACTTCACAAAGTGAAAGCTCTCCCAAAAGTAGATGAATGAGTTATTTGAGAAAAATTGGCTATCTCCTATACTTTTAGAGATAATTCGCATTTACTCATTTTGAGTAGGTGAGAAACTAGCTATGGGTCTGAAACTTCACCATGTGAAAGCTCTTCCAAAAGTAGATGAATGAGTTATTTGAGAAAAATTGGCTATCTGCAATACTTTTAGAGATAATTTGCATTTACTCATTTTGAGTAGGTGAGTAATTACCTACGGGTCTGAAACTTCACCAAGTGAAAGCTCTCTCAAAAGTAGATGAATGAGTTATTTGAGAAAAATTGGCTATCTGCAATACTTTTAGAGATAATTCGCATTTACTCATTTTGAGTAGGCGAGTAATTAGCTATGGGTCTGAAACTTCACCACGTGAAAGCTCTTCCAAAAGTAAATGAATGAGTTATTTGAGGAAAAAATGGCTATCTGCAATACTTTTAGAGATATTTAACATTTACTCATTTTGAGTAGGTGAGAAATTAGCTACAGGTCTCACACTTCACCAAGTGAAAGCTCTCCCAAAAGTAGATGAATGAGTTATTTGAGAAAAATTGGCTATCTGCAATACTTTTAGAGATAATTAGCATTTACTCATTTTGAGTAGGTGAGTAATTAGCTACGGGTCTGAAACTTCACCAAGTGAAAGCTCTTCCAAAAGTAGGTGAATGAGTTATTTGAGAAAAATTGGCTATCTGCAATACTTTTAGAGAGAATTCGCATTTACTCATTTTGAGTAGGTGAGTAATTAGCTATGGGTCTGAAACTTCACCATGTGAAAGCTCTTCCAAAAGTAGATGAATGAGTTATTTGAGAAAAATTGGCTATCTGCAATACTTTTAGAGATAATTAGCATTTACTCATTTTGAGTAGGTGAGTAATTAGCGATGGGTCTGAAACTTCACCAAGTGAAAGCTCTCCCAAAAGTAGGTGAATGAGTTATTTGAGAAAAATTGGCTATCTGCAATACTTTTAGAGAGAATTCGCATTTACTCATTTTGAGTAGGTGAGTAATTAGCTATGGGTCTGAAACTTCACCATGTGAAAGCTCTTCCAAAAGTAGATGAATGAGTTATTTGAGAAAAATTGGCTATCTGCAATACTTTCAGAGATAATTCGCATTTACTCATTTTGAGTAGGCGAGTAATTAGCTATGGGTCTGAAACTTCACCATGTGAAAGCTCTTCCAAAAGTAAATGAATGAGTTATTTGAGAAAAATTGGCTATCTGCAATACTTTTAGAGATATTTAGCATTTACTCATTTTGAGTAGGTGAGAAATTAGCTACAGGTCTGACACTTCACCAAGTGAAAGCTCTCGCAAAAGTAGGTGAATGAGTTATTTGAGAAAAATTGGCTATCTTCTATACTTTTAGAGATAATTCGCATTTACTCATTTTGAGTAGGTGAGAAATTAGCTAGGGGTCTGAAACCTCACTAAGTGGAAGCTCTTCCAAAAGTAGATGAATGAGTTATTTGAGAAAAATTGGCTATCTGCAATACTTTTAGACATAATTCGCATTTACTCATTTTGAGTAGGTGAGTAACTAGCTATGCATCTGAAACTTAACCAAGTGAAAGCTCTCCCAAAAGTAGGTGAATGAGTTATTTGAGAAAAAATGGCTACCTGCAATACTTTTAGAGATAATTCGCATTTACTCATTTTGAGGAGGTGAGTAAGTAGGCCAAAGTTCACCAAACCATTTTCCCCTTAGCATAGGATACTCTAGTACTACCCTGTGGGTCAAAAATTTGCTCGAAACTGCTCTATATCTTACGGTTTGAGAGATATTTCTGATTTTTCACATTTTCACTAAAAGTAGCAATAAAGTAGCCATTACTCACTTGTACATCAAGCAACAGTTGTGAAACTTAAATATGTTACAGTTCACAAAAAAGTACATGAACAACATATTTGAGAGAAATTGTGTAGCTGCAATACTTTTGAAGATATAAGCCATTTACTCATTATGGTTATCATTAAAAATTGAAAAAGTAGCTATTACTCACTTAGCTATGGAGATACACTTCCAAATTACTGACCATGTTGTAGCTGTTGAGAAAGTAGCTGAACATCATATTGGAACAAAATTGTGTAGCTGCAATACTTATGAAGATATAAGCCATTTACTCATTGACAGTTATAAGTCATATAATTATATTAGGTAAAAGCGCTATTACTCACTCAAAAGTAGGCCAAAGTTCACCAAACTTTTTCCCCCTTAGCAATAGGATACTCTAGTACTACCCTGTGGGTCAAAAACTTGCTCAAAATTGCTCTATATCTTACAGTTTGAGAGATATTTCTGATTTTTCACATTTTCACTAAAAGTAGCAATAAAGTAGCCATTACTCACTTGTACATTGAGCAACAGTTGTGAAACTTAAATATGTTACAGTTCACAAAAAAGTACATGAACAACATATTTGAGAGAAATTGTGTAGCTGCAATACTTTTGAAGATATAAGCAATTTACTCATTATGGTTATCATTAAAAATTGAAAAAGTAGCTATTACTCACTTAGCTATAGAGATACACTTCCAAACCACTGGCCATGTTGTAGCAGTGGAGAAAGTAGCTGAACAACATATTGGAACAAAATTGTGTAGCTGCAATACTTTTGAAGATATAAGCCATTTACTCATTATGGTTATCATTAAAAACTGAAAAAGTAGCTATTACTCACTTAGCTACGGAGATACACTTCCAAACTACTGACCATGTTGTAGCAGAGGAGAAAGTAGCCGAACAACATATTGGAACAAAATTGTGTAGCTGCAATACTTTTGAAGATATAAGCCATTTACTCATTATGGTTATCATTAAAAATTGAAAAAGTAGCTATTACTCACTTAGCTATGGAGATACACTTGCAAACTACTGACCATGTTGTAGCTGTGGAGAAAGTAGCTGAACAACATATTGGAACAAAATTGTGTAGCTGCAATACTTATGAAGATATAAGCCATTTACTCATTATGGTTATAAAAAAATTCATTAGGACTTGTGATTTACCAAAAATGTGTAACTGTAGTAGTTTCAGAGAAAACTGCGTGACGCACGCACGCATACAGGTTTATGGTGTAGACCGAGGACGCTGGTTTTTTACTATCCAACCGAGGACATCTTTATTTTTGTGTTTAAACATCAAATTTTGATTGATATGCATAAAATAAATTATTTTATATCATCCCATGTATTTAAATCTGAGAAAAACTTATTTTCTAGAACTTGGTTTTTTACAAGACAACTGAGGACACACTTAGTTGTATGTTTACTATCCAACTGAGGACCATAAGTATATAGGAATTATTGCATATGATTGAGGACGCACATTTCAAAAATGATCCGTCAAACTGAGGACACACTTAGTTGTACTCTTACCAGCAAACTGAGGACACACAGGTAGAGGACTTAACATATATGATAGAGGACACACACTTTATGTATGATCCGTCAAACTGAGGACACACAAAGTTATATATTTAATAGCAAACTGAGGACACACAAGTACAGGAATTAATACCCATGATAGAGGACACACGCTTTATACATGATCTGTCAAACTGAGGACACACTTAGTTATGTATTACAGCCAACTGAGGACACACAAGTATAGGAATTAATACACATGATAGAGGACACACATTTTACATGTGTTCTGCCAGTCTGAGGACACACTATATGGTACATTGCCACCAAACTGAGGACACACATATATGAATTAACCTATATGACAGAGGACATACATTTGCAAGATGATCTGTCAAACAGTCAATGATCTTAACAATATCAATGATTAAATTTACTTGATAAAATTTGTAGCTTATAACATATGCCACTGTTTATTTGAAATCAATTACAAAATATACAAGGCCACTGCCGCAGCAGTTATCTCCCGCCTTAGAATCAGTAACAATGGAGAACTAAAGGAAATATAAGGTTGTTTTCACATTTGGGGCCCCTAGTAGCAATGATAAGCGAGATATAAGGGCTTTTTAATAGGATAATCCCATTTAACATTAAACATCTGATATGATGGCCATTTTGTTTTCGAAACTAGGCCAAATAACTATCAGGCTAACTTTCCTAGCCTTATATCTTTTGTGCAAATTTAATCAACCTAGCTGCAATATTTCCATTTTTATAGTATCTTAATGATTTTGAAATAATTGGCTATGGTGGCCATTTTGTTTTTCAAAATAAGGCCAATTTTTTTCTCAGACAAAACATTTGCAGACCAGGACTTTTCATGGTGACCGTCTATCTTTACATTCTAAAGCCATAGCACCAATAAAAAGGGAAAAATAAGGGCGTTTTAGTGTGATGACCCGATTTAACCTTGAAGCAATTGCTTTACCGGTCGGCGCGACCGGTCCCACCAAATAACAGAAAAACTCATCCTGTATACAATACCGACAGGACCGGTCACAGAGTGTGCATTCGCTAGGTGTCGCCTCGTGAATACTTCCTGTCTAGACAGGATGACGTTATCACGTCTTTTTCGTTGTCTAAACCTATTAGACCCCTAGTAAGCTGATAGCGAGGCCAGTTGGGAGGGTCTTGTCTGTCCATTGGATAGGGTATTAACTTATAAAAATTTAATTTACTTATTAAATTTGCAATTTTATTGCGTTAATACATCCTATTCAATGGACAATTGCTGAATAAGTACCACTTGTTAGGCGGGTAAGTTACTAGGGACTATAAATGAACTCATAACAACAATTTCCAGGCCTGGGTTGGCCTGAGGTAAGTGCTTTAATAGGCCAAGGTTGGATACCAGAACCGGGAGCCCGGGGGTATACCAACAATACCTCCCCCCCTTTTGTGAAAGACCTTCTCTGAGGTAGGGGAAGCGAAGGGATGAGTTCAGTCCCAAGAAAGAAATAAACCTCCCAAAGGAAGCAAAACAGTTTTTTTTTGTTTTTTGTTTTTATTTGTAGCTTAAATACTATATACAAAAGTATATACAATATATACATACCGTATATATAAATCTCCTCACTTTCGGGCTTGTGTGTGGATCTCCTGGGCAGCCACCACAGGCCCTAAATTGAAAAGCTCTGTGTCAGCCCAAGCCACATCCTTCAGGTAGAATTGTGTGAAGGTATTGTGGGACTTCCAGTGACAGGCTGAGAGGATTTGCTCTAAGGAGACTCCCGACTGGAAGGCCTTAGAGGCAGCAAAAGCCCCGACATCATGGGCCTTGACCTGATGTAAGGCGAGGGTTTGCTGGTCAGAGAGCTCATAGCATAGGATCACAGTTTGTTTGATCCATGAGGAGATGGTGGCAGGGGAGATATCCTTGTCAAAACCTTTCTTGAAGGAGACAAAAACTAGCTCCTTATTCTGCCTGAGATCTGAGGTCCTGACCAAGTAATAACACAGGGCTCTGACTGAAGGGACCTGTCACCTTTGAGTCACTTTTCCAGAGTGGGGGCCAGGGCTAGAATAACCACCGGGGCCACACTACCTGGACCCTCCTTGGCCAGCTGGTTCTTAGAAAGAAAGCTGGGTGAAGGGTATAGAGACACCTTGGACCAGTCTGATTGGTGTCTAATGTTCTTATGTAGCCAAGCATGGATCTCACTCCTACATTTACCTGAACCCAGGTCTAAAAGAAGACAGTCTTGAAGGTCAAGTGCTTCCAGGAGACAGGTGACATTCTCATCCTTGCTGACATTTACGGGCGAATTGCCGAGTTTGCCAGCAATGGCCGATCTATGGCCATCAATATTGCTTGGTTGTAACTTCCTGTCCTGAAATAAGTACAGGAGGAAGTCAGCAATGGACTTTATAGGAGGTGCCCTGAAGTCCACCTGATTACTGAGGCATTGGTAGATCTGGTAGATCCTCTCTAAGGAGCCTCAATTTCTCCACCACTTTGCCCAAGATGGCTACTGGTGGGAAGGCATACAGGTCCAGATCCTCCCAGGGCAGACTGAGGACATCCACTGCCCAGGCTTGGGGGGCTGGGACCGGTGAGACAAAGAAGGGCAGCTTGTTGTTGAACCTGGTGGCAAACACTTGGGGCTGGTGCCACCTGGAGCATATCGTTTTGAAGACCTCTGGATGGAGGGACCATTCCATTTGAATGGTTTGCCCCAGTCTGGATAGCTTGCCTGCTGTAACATTTAGCCGACTGGGGATGTGTAGAGCTCTGAGAGTCACCTGTCTTCTGGTACACCAGGTCAGGATTCTCCATAGAAGAGCACATAGTGCGCCTGACTTCATCCCGCCCTCCTTGTTTATATAGGCCACTACTGTGGTGTTGTCTGTGGCTATGAGTACTAAGTTGTTCAGACAGAGGTCCTGAAACTGTTTTAAGGCTAGAAAAACTGATTTTAGTTCCAGATAGTTTATGTGCAATTGGCTTTCTGGAAGGGACCAGGTTCCCCTTACAGTGTGCTCGTTTAAGTGAGCGCCCCACCCTTCTTTTGATGCGTCTGTAAAGATTTGTAGAGCATGTCTTGGTGAGTGTAAAGGTTGACCTTGTAGTACATTCTCTTCCTCCAGCCACCACTTTAAGTGTGTGTGGAGAGACTTGGGGATTGGGATTTGTTTGTCTAATGACTCTGGTACCCTCCAGTTGTTTTTCAAATGCCATTGGATTGGTCTCATGTGTAGCCGGCCTAGGTGCACTTGTTTCTCTGTGGGTGTTAGTAAACCTATTGAGGACATCAGTTTCCGGACCGGGCATACCGAATGGTCAGAAGGTCTCTTATTTTTGTCTGCAAGGTCTGCCAACGTTCCAATGTGGGTCTGACCTTGCCCTCCCTCAGGTCGAACTGGTAACCTACAAAATCGAATACTTGTTTCGGTTCCAGTTCTGATTTTTCTCTGTTCACTAGCCAACCTAATTCCTGACAGAGGGATGTTAGTGTCCTTGTATGTTGGAGACAAATTTGGTGGGATCTGGCTGTGACCAACCAGTCGTCTAGGTACTGGTGGATTCTTATACCCCTTAGCAGTGCAAGAAACTTGACATCTTTGGCCACTACAGTGAACTCCATGAGCTGTGGAGAGGCCGAATGACAGTGCTTTGAAGTGGTAGGCTTTGTCCTGTTTATGAAAATGCGTGTACTTCTTTGACTGGCTCTGTATAGGTATGTGGAAGTATGCGTCCTTGAAATCTATTGGTCACCCATTCCCCTGTTTGCAGGGAGGTCCTTATTGTCTCTGGGGTCTCCATTTTGAATGATTGTGTTTTTAAATATTTGTTCAAGTTGCTCACGTCTAGGATAGGTCTCCACCGGTTGTTGGGTTTGGGGACCAAAAACAACTGGTTGTAAAAGCCCAGAGATGTTTGATTTGTTACCGGTTCCACTGCATTTTTGGTCATAAGCTGATGCAATGCCTCCAACAGGTAGAGGTTCCTGTGGGGATTTACACAACAGCTCATGATGTTTGGTGAGGTGGTCAAGTTTGGCCAGAACCGGAAGGGTAGGGTGTATCCTTCTTTGAGGATTGTTACTACTTTGGGGCTGATGCCTAGGGCTGCCCATTTTTCCCAAAACTGGTGCAATCTGGCCCCTACAGGTAGATTTGGAGCAACAGTTAGGGCATTTGTGACACATTTTACAGAAGACAATTGACCTACACAAGAAACACTTTTTACAGATTTTATTGGTACTTGATAATCGGATTTACACCTTTCTTGCGGAGACCCGTCTGCAAAAGGAACAAGATTTGCAACATGATAATATACAGGCAAAAGAGCTGCACCGGTCACAAAACAATCTATTTTGCCAGTCACACAAACAGGAGACACTTGCCTGGCCACAAGATGAGCACAGTAATGGTCATTTATAATTTTTCGGACCCTCGGCCGGTCGTTGCGAGAATGATGAGGCCTTGCCCCTGTTAGATCTTTGGCCCCATCTTCTGATCTGTTTACAAGCAGGAGGGGCAGATTTCTGTTCAGTGTCCTGTTGGCGAGGCTTAGAACCCTGAGAGTAACGGTGATAATGTGGAGCCTTCCTGGATGGACCAGGAGTATGTTTATCCTCATGGTGATGCATCTCCTCTTCTGCCTTTGAAATGATATGGTCCGGAAACAGAGCACTCATATGTAGTGGAGCAGATCTGAGAGACATAAGTGTATCCTGTTTTATACCAGTCTTGAGAAAGTCCAAGTAACTGTCCCTTCTAGCTAGAGTAAGATTGGCTACATTAATGAATATTCCATCTGAGAAACCATAGCTTGAGTAATGGACCTGTTGAAGGTAACTAGATAGTCAGATTCATCTGCTGCCTGGTGAATTTTGCTGGAAGATTTTCCCTTTGAAGTCACACTTTCGATTATCTTCAGTTGGTTGACCATGTTTTTTGACCATGTTTTTTTTTGACCTGTACCTTGGTGAGGCAATGACTAAAACCTGCAGCTCTGATCACGTGCAGCCCATTCCCATTTCCTTAATGTTTCCTGTGAGACCTGACGGGAAACGGGAGCTGAAGGCAGAGAGCCGTTAGCTATACGAGGAAAACTGCTGTTAAGTCTAGCTGGTTCATTGGTCCATGTGTGAACTTTAGACTGGGAAAAGTCTTTCTTCTCAGCGTGCATGCCATACCACTTGAGAGTCTTGGGTGGTTTTATAAACTGATCCTTGCTTAAACCGGCAGTCTCTGAGTTACAGGTAGGGTAGCCCTCCTGGACAGTGAGATTCAGCTTTTCAAATTTTCTGCAAAGCCAGTCGTCGACAGGAACTTTAACAGACACTTTTCCTGTTTGAGAGGATCTGGTTCCGGTGAAAGGATTATCATCTTGGGAAGATGAGGCTGAATCAAACTCCGGTATCTCATTCCAGGCCATGAAGGACCTCACACCATGTAGCGTTTCCCCATAACTCTGCTCAGGAGAAAGTTCTTGGTCCCCATCTAACAATTCATCTTGATCCGGACTGGTAGATTCCAAATCAGATACCTCCCCTTCATCAGTAATGCTAGAAGTCCGTTCACCGACGTTTCCTGCCTCAGATGCCGGTACCTCAACAGGGACTGTGGGACCGGTGATAGTGGAACTACGCTTCTTGGCTATAGCAGAGTGACCAGTGGGATCCAGAGATAGGACGTCTGATATGCCACTGGTGAGAGTTCTGTAGGTAGGACCTGTGGGCTGCACTTCAGATCTGTCAACAGGAAAGTGCAGGGTAGCATCCTGGCCAGTAGGCAGAGTCTCTGGGTCTGCACCAGGAGCCTCAACAGGCTGGGTGGCTCACACAGCACCGGGAACCTGAACAGGTTGGGTGGCAGTGGGTGCACCGGGAGCCTCAACAGGCTGGGTGGCTTTCTTCCTCTCCTTCTCACCGGTATGCTGTACCTGACCGGTAGGCTTCTTCTTCTGACCTGTACTACCGGTAGGTTGCTGCAGTGGTGGGACGAAGGGCCTATCATTCACCACCAAATCACTGCTCTGCACCGGTTCAACAGGCACTGTGAAACTCTTGGCCAGGAATAAGGCTTCTAGTTTTGCAAACCATTCTGACCACGTCATCCATAGACTTCAATTCTGACTGGATATCAGTAGGTTTGCTAGTTTTCTTCTTGGAAGGGGACTTGTGAGAGGTCTTTTTGCTTTTCTTATTGGGAGTTTCGCCTCGATCACTACTAGTCTCACCCTTACTCTCTACCTGCCCCAAAACTGTAACATCAGCTGGATCTATAAGCGGGGGTGAGTCTGTTTTCTTCTGAAGTTCTTTGTGTACCCTGTATGTGGGGGTGGCCAACTGCTTCTTTTGTTCTTCAGAGAAGCTATCATATATCTGGCAAGGCCTTTTCTCAACACAAGCATCTGACCCCACTCCCTTCTCACAACAATGTGCACACTTGGTGTGACTGTCAAATAAGGCCATAGCGTGGCCACAAGTACCTCTTCTCTGGCCAGGGGATGCCATAACACTCCAGAAGTGAAGAAAAGTTGTTTGCAAATAAAATAAAGTTCAAAATATAAAGTTGTCTTTAAAAATCTTCGCGTTCCTCAACACAATAGAAAACACTTCTGCACACTCCATGCGCCAAACGAAAAAGATACGATGATGTCATCCTGTCTAGACAGGAAGTATGCACGAGGCGACACCTAGCAAATGCACACTCTGTGACCGGTCCTGCCGGTATTGTATACAGGATGACTTTTTCTGCCATTTGGCCAGACCGGTCGCGCTGGCTGGTAAAGCATTTGTCCATTGGATAGGATGTATTAACGCAATAAAATGAGGCTATTTTCAGTCCCAGAGAAGATTACGCCCCAATGAAGATATCCTGCAAATTTGGTGAACCTAGCTGGTGTAGTTTTCCTCTTAGAGCGTTAACGCCGAAAATCTCTCTACGGCAGAAAATCTCTCTACACCGGATGCCTCCGGTGGATACAATTATCTGGCAGCCCGGATCCAGATGGTCCAGACAGTGATCCAGATCACTCCCAAAATCTAAAGCGCTATTACTCACTCAAAAGTAGGCCAAAGTTCACCAAACCTTTCCCCCCCTTAGCAATAGGATACTCTAGTGCTACCCTGTGGGTCAAAAATTTGCTCGAAATTGCTCTATATCTTACGGTTTGAGAGATATTTCTGATTTTTCACATTTTCACTAAAAGTAGCAATAAAGTAGCCATTACTCACTTGTACATCGAGCAACAGTTGTGAAACTTAAATATGTTGCAGTTCACAAAAAAGTACATGAACAACATATTTGAGAGAAATTGTGTAGCTTCAATACTTTTGAAGATATAAGCCATTTACTCATTATGGTTATCATTAAAAATTGAAAAAGTAGCTATTACTCACTTAGCTATGGAGATACACTTCCAAATTACTGACCATGTTGTAGCTGTGGAGAAAGTAGCTGAACATCATATTGGAACAAAATTGTGTAGCTGCAATACTTTTGAAGATATAAGCCATTTACTCATTGACAGTTATAAGTCATATAATTATATTAGGTAAAAGCGCTATTACTCACTCAAAAGTAGGCCAAAGTTCACCAAACTTTTTCCCCCTTAGCAATAGGATACTCTAGTACTACCCTGTGGGTCAAAAATTTGCTCGAAATTGCTCTATATCTTACAGTTTGAGAGATATTTCTGATTTTTCACATTTTCACTAAAAGTAGCAATAAAGTAGCCATTACTCACTTGTACATTGAGCAACAGTTGTGAAACTTAAATATGTTACAGTTCACAAAAAAGTACATGAACAACATATTTGAGAGAAATTGTGTAGCTTCAATACTTTTGAAGATATAAGCAATTTACTCATTATGGTTATCATTAAAAATTGAAAAAGTAGCTATTACTCACTTAGCTATAGAGATACACTTCCAAACCACTGGCCATGTTGTAGCAGTGGAGAAAGTAGCTGAACAACATATTGGAACAAAATTGTGTAGCTGCAATACTTTTGAAGATATAAGCCATTTACTCATTATGGTTATCATTAAAAACTGAAAAAGTAGCTATTACTCACTTAGCTACGGAGATACACTTCCAAACTACTGACCATGTTGTAGCAGAGGAGAAAGTAGCCGAACAACATATTGGAACAAAATTGTGTAGCTGCAATACTTTTGAAGATATAAGCCATTTACTCATTATGGTTATCATTAAAAATTGAAAAAGTAGCTATTACTCACTTAGCTATGGAGATACACTTGCAAACTACTGACCATGTTGTAGCTGTGGAGAAAGTAGCTGAACAACATATTGGAACAAAATTGTGTAGCTGCAATACTTATGAAGATATAAGCCATTTACTCATTATGGTTATAATTAAAAATTGACAAAGTAGCTATTACTCACTTAGCTATGGAGATACACTTCCAAACTACTGACCATGTTGTAGCTGTGGAGAAAGTAGCTGAACAACATATTAGAACAAAATACTGTAAATGCAATAGTTTCAGAGTTATAAGCCATATAATTATATTAGCTAAAATAGCTATTACTCACTCAAAAGTAGGCCAAAGTTCACCAAACCCCAAAAATATTGAAGAGCAAAAAAATTCATTAGGACTTGTGATTTACCAAAAATGTGTAACTGTAGTAGTTTCAGAGAAAACTGCGTGACACACGCACGCACGCACGCACGTACACACGCACATGGTGCAAATTATAATCTCCCTCCGGCGAGCCGGGCGGGAGATAAAAAGATATTACATATTTACTTTCAAGCATTTTGTCATTAAATAAAGTACTCACCATCCTCTTGGTCGTGATCAATATCCTGCAAAGAAAGGGGGTATATTAGTTACAAAAACAATTTATTTAAACAGTGTTTCTGCTTTTACTTCACAAATTTTACAAGAATGAAAATGAATACTAGACAAATATTCATAAAATGATGTAATTTACAACGTTTCTAAGGTATAAGATTTTTCTTTTCAGGTTTGCCAAAACATATCTATTACTAAAGACGGAACAGAGGAATCAAACTGTATATCACATCAAATTAAGTGGTATGCATACATTTCCAATGTGATAAGTTTCACTAACAGATTAATTCTGACGGAATATGGTACCAGTCAAACTGGCTTTTATTCCTCGCCTACACAAACATCTATGTCCAACTTAAAAGCTCTGCCTACTTTTTATTATTTTATTTGAGAGTTATCAACCTAAAATAAATCTGTGTGTAAAGATGGATGCAATGTGTTTTTAAAAACCAAAAGAATACAAGGTACCTAACAGGAACCTCTACATATTGCAGGTTGAAACAAAGTCAAAGTTCGTGTTTTATGTCCTGTGCAACAGGTAGGGACATGTTGGGACAGGCTCACAATGTCTGCCACTTGCAGGGGTTGAACCTACACAGAGGTGACAGCCTATGATTAGCTGTCAAATTTGATATCCTCTGGGCCACCGAGGACCTCTAAGATATAGTTTAAATTCATAATTAAATTTAAAACCTGATCATTGTGATAGTCAACTGAAAACAGCCTGACAAACTGAGTACAGAGTTGCAAATCGGACATTGAAAAATCTATTAAAAAAACAGCTTAAAGTCAAAGTAGGTGTTTTATGTCCTGTGCAACAGGTAGGCTCATACTGGGACAGGCCCACTATTTCTGCCACTTGTAAGGGCCGAACCCCACACAGAGGTGACAGCCTGTGATTAGATGTAAAATTTGATAACCTCTAGCTCACTGAAGACCTGCAGGTTGATGCAACACAGATTCTATTGTATTTCAATGAGCAATAACTATAATAATTATGATACCTTTTCCCTCACGAGCTTGCGTGGTGTGTACTTTCTCCTTTTCACTGGACTCAAACTGGAACTTTCCTGGACAGGCTTACTTATTAAGTCACCATCTAAAACACACGTCAACATAAGATAAGTGAGGAGTTTTTTATGCACATCTACAACGAATAATAGAATAGCTGCTTAAAAATTTTCACTTGACCAGATTATATCAACTTCAAACTTTATTGTTTTAGGCAATGTATGCAGCTCGTTTCAAAATGCAGAAGACAAAAAATTTTTAAAAATCATAATGATAATAGGTAGACACATCTGAGTGAATATTAATATGTAAACATGCAATTTGTGTATTTAAACTGTGTTTCATTAGATATACCAACTACGTCTCAGACTGGTCTGAGGCCACCTCAGCCCTCCTGGGACTAATGACCAGTTTCTCAGACAGCAATGGCCGATTTTTATTGTTGTCTGGGAGATAAGTCCAGGCCTCCTGGGAGTAAGCTAAGGCGTCCTGGGATTAAGAGTCCTAAGAGGAGAGTCGCAGGACACTTTGTACAACATAGGATTGTGTAAATTTGGGTCTGAGGAGGCCTTAGAAAGCCTGACACTGGGAAATTTGTGGGTAGGCGCGAAAGAGGATCGGTTACAATCATGGAAAATATCAAATATGTTAGATATTTATAGCGAACACAACCGACTCAAACAGACTCAAGCCGACTGTCTAGGATTCTACATTTTTAGGAAACCAATTCCCAAAAAACCTTAATCAGGAGCCTTAGTCGTGTGATGGAACAGGGACATTAAGGCTGATCTTTTTTGTACTCTATAGTTGTGACAAGATAATTAGTTTGGGGGGGGGGGGGTTGAATGCCAAGTTGCCAAGTTTGAATTCGATTGGACAAACCGTTTTTGAGTTAGATTCCAGAAACGAAAAATGCGGACGGACGTCGGACACATCAATCTAATAGGTGGGTTGGTTACACGCAGCCCGCCTAAAAACCTGACCACAGATTACTTCAGTGTTGGTGTGCTATATTGACATAGTTCTTTGAAATTATTATATTTTGGCTTAATGTATGTGTGTTGAGTAGATACAAACTGCCTGTTGTATACATTTTGTGGTGAACTCTTACTGGAGTGTTGTATAGTATGGATCTCCAGTGGATTTTCTATATATTAGCTAGGGATGGGTCGGTAGGTCCGGTATCTCGGTATCGAGAGCATTTTACTGAAATACCGTGACGAGATTTTAAAACCGCCACTTCGCTTGTCAACATATATAATGGAAGGAAGGATTAAAATATTAGAAATATACCCAAAATCTGAAGAAATTATAAGCTTTTATCCCTATTTTTTCATCCATTTGCAGACTTTTATAGCAAAACGTTGAGAACTGCCATGTTTTGGTTACGACATTTTATTGCCTAAATCTCGCTTGACAACACATAAAATGGAAGGAAAACTTAAAATATTGGGAACAAACAAGAAATCTGAAGAAATTATACAGGTTTCTCTCATATTTTGGGCATTTGGGAACTTTAATTGCGATGTCGTTAAGAGGAAACGTCCATGTTTGATTGGGGTGTACTAAAACGCGGAGTCCCGGAATCGGTACGGTTTTGCATTGGCGACATCCCGATGTACACATTTTTGGTACCGACCCATCCCTAATATTAGATAATGATCACATTTTTGAGCAAACATCAGAGTGGGATAATATATTCCAAAAAGGTGAATACAGACATTGGACTGCTGCATATTGAATATCATATCATCTTGGAGCAAATAGCTAAGTTGTGCAGAATAGCTGTATATATTCTGTTAGTGGACACCACATGGCTCAATGGGCAGATTGTTGTCAGATTGGTTTCATTATCTTATTATGGTATAAACTATTAGAGAGTATCTCAGTTGACTGTAATTATTTTTTTGAATGTTAAATGAATTTGTCAGAAGAAATGTGTTTTTTCTTGTTACAACTTGACAGCAACCGGTAATTGCTACCATATTTACCCCATTAATTGTAACACTGGTAATCTATATCATAGCCTTAAATTTTACTGGTTGTCCCAAGGAGAAAACTCGAAGTACTAGAGGTGGAACGGGTGAAAGAAAATGGCACTTGAGTAACTGTCATTGTACACTTGACCAATGTCGAGTACCCGTTATTTAAAAGAAAATGCTTTAAAATGAAAATATTCAATAAAATGTGATATTATATAGTTTTCTTGCCAATAAATGCCATCTATATTATTTAATTTGTCTTTTATTCTGGTTGTTTATGCACTGCCAAAGACAGGAACTCTAAAAATCATCAGTATACTGATTAAATGACTATATCTCTATTATGACACATTCACCTAATAAATGTAACTACATTTGATTTCCATGGTATTTTATGTTTTTAAAAATCTTATTCATTTTAGGGACAAAAAACTAAAATTTCAAAGTTGTAATTCTGAAACTAGTCGATCAATGATGTCACTTATGCTAAGTCATGTGACTCCGTTTGTATGGAGTGGGAGGGTTTATGGGTACTAGAGGACGAAGTCTGCAATCGATCAAACCCATTAACCGTCTCGTCTATTGAAGGCTCAAGTAACCATTCTCGCCCCTCATAACTATTGTGACAAACTTCAGACAATTCATACTTTACCAAGATCTGGCAGTTCATCACACATGTCATCCTCTATCTCTTCACTCTTCTGAAAATCACCAGCTGAAGATCCACCAGTGAACATATCATGACTTGACTGCCGCTGTTTTAATGTCCCACCACTATCACTGCTGTCCCTTCTCCGAAGATTTGCTTTTTTCTGACCAGGGAGTCGATAATTCCCTGACTTTCCTTTGTAGATCTTTTTCTTTTTCTTACTTCTGCTAAGGAGATGCTGACCTAAAGACAATTCAGGGTTCTGGGAAAGTGGGTACCTGTGGTTATTTTCAGAGATCTTAAGGTGATGTTAAATTTGAAGCTATACAGCTCACATTTCCAACAGAATATCACATATAAACATTGTATCTAATTCAGTTTGAAACTCATGAGACAAACCTTTTGTAAACTAAATTTCATATTTTTAAATGTAAAATCCATTTTTATGAATAAAAATGTATATACTTACCATATGAAAACACTTGGGTAAGCTTTGCTTGGCATTCGGTGACCGCCACGTACACCGTACATAGAATTTAAACTATGAGGGGAGACCCTCTTTAAACCTATATACTTGCTACCCTTTGACCCCTGGTGACCTAGTTCACTCTGCCATGCGCATTAATGCAGAAATAGTTCATTCTTTTTGTGAATAAACCTAGATGCTGGAAAAAGGCCTAAAAGCGGGGCAGGCGGGAGGGTGATTTGCTGTTTTCATATGGTAAGTATATACATTTTTATTCATAAAAATGGATTTTACATTTAAAAATATGAAATTTTATTTCATAAAAATGTAAATATACTATACCATATGAAAACACTTGGGTTGAATGCCCACATGGAAGGATGGTGGGAAAAAAGACAGACTAAGGAGGAAACCACCCATGGTTAAAGTGCACTAAAAAAGGAAAATTCCTGGTGCATAACCGAAACCCCTGTGATGAAGGTGCAACTTGACTAAGTGTGAAGTAGTTAACTACTTATTACCTTCAGCACTGCTGTCTATACCCAAGAGGTCAGCTCTAAGAGGATAAGCACTAAAGTGTCAAAACCCAGAAGATGTGCCAAAAGTACACTACCAAGCACAGTCCCCCCCAAAAAAGGAAGTCCCCAAAAAAGGAATACCCCCCCCCCCCCCCCCTTTTCTGAGGCTAAGAAGCCCCAGAAAGGATCAAGAAAAAGGAAGATCAAGTAGAAAGGGAGACTACACGTTGTGCAGCCACAATATCTCCCAATCTATAGGTATCCTCAAGATTCTTGAGAGCCACATTCCTAAAGTAGAAGGATGTAAAGGTGGAATGGCTCTTCCACGTGCAGGATCTCATGATATCAAGGAGTGGAATTCCACCCTTAAAGGACCAGGACGCAGCCTGTGCCCTTACATCATGAGCCTTGACACCATGAAGAGATGCATTCTCAGTGGAACAGTTCTTAAGGGTGAAATGGATTAAGTCTTTAATCCAATTAGAAATCGTCTGGGCAGCGATATCACCCTGTTTTGACTTCAAGAGAGAAACAAAGAGAAGAGATCTACCCTGCCTGAGGTCAGAAGTCCTAGACAAATAATGTCTAAGGGCTCTGACAGGACATAGAGACCTATCTTCAGTATCCTGTTGACCAAGGCACTTAGTCAAAGCAGGAATTTCAATTTCCGAAAAAATTGAAGCACCCTCTGAAGCTAACTGGTTCTTAGCCAGAAAAGCAGGATCTGTTTTAAGGATGACCTTTGACCATCCTTTAGAGTGAGAACAACCCTTAAAAGTAAAGGCATGAATCTCACTCCTTCTCCTTCCAGATGCAAGGGCAATAAGAAAGAGTTGAAGAAATCAGCCTGAGGCTGATAAGGGGGCCTGTGAAAAGATTGGTCATAAACAGGGTAGCCTGCCGGCACCGGTACAGCCTGAATAGGCTGAGCTGAGGGAAAGTTACCCACAGAACCCGGTTGCTGGGAAATTGGTCTACCCAAAGAATTCGAAGAATTCACAGACCAAGATGACATTACACAGGATTGAGGGGGTAAAGGCACACCAGTAACTGGACGTGAATCCACCGGTGGGGATTGAGTAACCCCCAAAAGCCAACTAGTGCATGCTTCTAAAGAAGTCATACTAGGCAGTAAGCCCGAAGGCAAGGTGGAAAAACACGAGCCAGAAGAAACTGAAGTACCGGTAGTTTGGGGAGGATCCATAAGGAACCGAGTATGGTAGGTAGTTGTGAAAAAAAAACAAAAATATTTGAATTTTGTGACACTTGTGAAAAAGTATTGCTCTGAAAACAAAGTACACAATATAAAGTATGTATAATAAAGCAAATGAGTAAGTAAATATGCTGTACTCACTGAAAGAATGACTATTCTTCAGAAAGTTCACGATTAACCTCCATTTTGGATGTGACGTCACAGTCACGTGATCTGGTGAAGTTTTCGTACAAAAGCTAAATAAATGTGAAAATTGCGGTGATTCGAAGAATTTCGAAGAATGAATGAAGGAATACCCTGAATAGGTGAAAATAAACATTTAGAACTAAAAATCTAATGCAAACCACCAAGGAAATAACTATTTCCGAAGGGAAACCCACATCCGTACCACGTGACCACATGAGCTAAGTTACGAAGAAGACAAGAAATATTGCAAAAACAAGCAATAAAAAACACCAGAAATCGATAAAATCGAATAAGAATGAAGGAAAAGTGATTAAAAACAGCATAAACATACTTACAGAGCACCACAACACCTGCAGGTCTTAAAAATTTGGGCAGCAAAAATGCCGAGTTGAGAGTTCAACCGCCACAAAAAGAATGAACTATTTCTGCATTAATGCGCATGGCAGAGTGAACTAGGTCACCAGGGGTCAAAGGGTAGCAAGTATATAGGTTTAAAGAGGGTCTCCCCTCATAGTTTAAATTCTATGTACGGTGTACGTGGCGGTCACCGAATGCCAAGCAAAGCTTACCCAAGTGTTTTCATATGGTATAGTATATTTACATTTTTATGAAATAAAAAGGTAAATATCTAAAATATGTAGAAAAAAGTCCCCAGGTGGGTTCTTCATGTTCCTCAAAAATTATTGTAATGTCAACCTAAAGCCTTGAATTTTGCCATATGTGAATAGAAACATATTATATAGGTGAGAATTCAGCTGGATAAGCTGGGTAAATTACATTGTGACAAAAAGTGCATAAAATGGGTCCCTGTGAGCTTGCTAATTTAGGTCCCCATGAGTTGGTTAATTTAGGTTCCCTTAAATTCAAATCACATACCTCAAAATTTGCACAAAGATCACATATACAAGTTATATCTAGTAGGGATAGGTCAGTACCAAAACTGTATACATCGGAAGATCGCAATGCAAAACTGTCTCAATTCCGGGACTCTGCATTTTAGTACACCCCAACAAAACATGAATGTTTCCTCTTAAAGACATCGCAATAAAAGTCTCCCAAGTTATTCATGAATTTTAAGTGTTGACAAGCGAGATTGAGGTTATAAAGTGTCGTAACCCAAACATAGCAGTTCTGCAAATGCATGATAATATGGGATAAAAGCTTATCATTTCTTCAGATTTGGGGTATATTTCTAACATTTTAAGTATTCTTCAATTATACATGTTGACAAGCGAAGTGCCAGCTTTAATATCTCATCACGGTATTTCATTAAAATGCTCTCGTTACCGAGATACTGAGTCTACTGACCAATCCCATACCTAAGGTTAGCCATGTTTACTATTTAAAGAGATACAAGGCAAAATATATGAACAAGTAATCAGTGCCCGTGAACGGGCTCTGTGTCAGCCAATTGTAGTGTTGAAGACGGTAAACCGGAAACCTATTTGCCGACCGAAAGACAGTGATCCGGTTACGTTTCGTTTTCTTCAAACCAAAACTGGTTTCATCACACATTTCATTCCTTCACCTCAAGTTCACCAAAATATTGAACTGCAACAAATATTTCACAGTATTTTATAATATTCTATTGATATATCACACATTTTGTCCTCGAAAGTCTTCAAAAACTCCCTTGTGGTTCTTATTTATATACGAGTTAAAGCTCATGTACGCGGTTGAAAACTTATTTCTTCGCGTTTTATAAATCAAACGTACCCGGTTTTTCGCAGAATTTTCGCTTTCGGAAACCGGTTCTAAAATTCGCATTCAACCACAACACTAGCCAATTGTGTGTTTTGAGCTTCAGAGTACAAGTGAAAGCAGAAAAGGACACAAAACTTGTGCACTGCAAATGTTATTCAGAAGTAAAGTACAAAGTAAACTGTTCATCTTAAGGCACTTCCTAAGGAGCTACTGAGGAAATGGTTCTTATACAAGGTAGATTTCAAAAATAGCCATAATTATTTCCAACTAGACCTATGCATCGGAGAACCAATGCAAATCTGTATCCACCGGAAAGACAACTCACCAAAGCCAGTAAACCATTGTTTGACCTTGAAGGAGGGGCCAAAGGTCAAATCTGACATCAGAAGATTCCCAGCCCACAATATCCTGCAAGTTGGTTTCACATTGCAAACCTCTATGATCAATAATAAACCAGTTATAAACCCATTTAAGTTTGGCTGTCCTCATTTGACCTTGAAGGAGGGCTCAAGGTCAAATCTGACCAAACCAGAAGATTCCCAGCCCATGATTTCCAATAAGGTGGTTTCACATTGCAAACCTCTAGGACCAATAATAAGTAAGTTGTAAGCACTTTTATGTTTGGCTATCCTCGTTTGACCTTGAAGAAGGGGTCCAAGGTCAAATCTGATCACATCAAAAGATTCTCCGCCCATGATTTCCTATAAGTTGGTTTCACATTGCAAACCTCTAGCCAATAATAAGTGAGTTATGAGCACTTTTAAGTTTGGCTATCCTCATTTGACCTTGAAGGAGGGGCTCAATGTCAAATCTGACCATATCAGAAGATTTCCAGCCCATGATTTCCTAGAAGTTGGTTTCACATTGCAAGCCCCTAGGACTAATAATAAGCAAGTTATAAGCACTTGTAAGTTTGCTATCCTCGTATGGCCTTGAAGGAGGGGCCCAAGGTCAAATCTGAACACATCAGAAGATTCCCAGCCCATGATTTCCTATATGTTGGTTTCACATTGCATACCTCTAAGACCAATAATAAGTGACTTATAAGCACTTTTAAGTTTTGCTATCCTCGTATGACCTTGAAGGAGGGGTTCAAGGTCAAATCTGACCACATCAGAAGATTCCCAACCCATGATTTCCTATCGGTTGATTTCACATTGCAAACCTCTAGGACCAATAATAAGGGAGATATATGCACTTTTAAAGTCCGCTATGTGGAGTACTTTGGCAATCCGTGGATGACCTTGAATAAGAGCTTCAAGGTCAAATGTCTACAAGGTTGTAGACATGTATATCTGTTATACATATCAGCTATGAAGAGATTCAATCTTCTACCTATGAGAACTAGTGGATGGACGATTAGACGTGTGCTCGATTAATCGTCGGTGACAGTGTAGAATCGCGGTCGGTCACTAACGTTTTCTAATGATCGATTATTAAGCTTATATCTTACCTTTCCTGATTTATATCAATATCCACGTATTTTAAAAATATTTTAGGTATTTTTTCTTAATAAACTGACAGTTTTGTCTTGAATTTCAAGTTTGTTTATGTCTACCGCCATATTTCCTGGAAGTGGGTGCTCTCGGTAGATTCTAAATGTCGGAACACCGTTATTCTTACTGGATTGACCTATACTTTATCCCGGAAAGTGTTTCTTCAATAATAAACAGTAATGGAGTAAAATAATCGATTATGGGTCGATCATCGCTCGGAAAAATGGATGAAAAATTGGAGGCGATTCCCAACACTAATGAGAACCAGCCACTACAAAAGGGTGGATAATTTTCAAAGAAATGCCCGCAGCAGTCATCTTGTTTTTCAGAATGAGGCTAATTCAGTACCAGAGAAGCTTACCTCCCAATGAAGATATCCTGCAAATTCGGTGGTGGATACAATTAATGAAACTCACCACTGAGATAACATTCTTACCTTACTTGGTTTTATTGCACAACCTTTGCACTAATTTCTGATCTGTCCAACAATTTTAGACTATTCATTTGAATATGTTACTGACTTTCAATGAATTTTTGATGATTAATGTTAAAAGTTTGTCTAAGTGTTGAATTTTACAGAACTTTTTTCATATAAGGATATTTGACAAAGGAAAGGTACAGTACCTGCAATATAGGCTGACACTCCTGTTACTGATGTGCCTGTAGCAGTGTTGAGCTTGGAAGGAGTTGTTGCTGCTGCCTCTGTAGCCTGAGTTAGTCTGTCCACTTCATCTGTGGCTTCAGTATTTGCATTGTGCGAGTCCTTGCCTATGTGAGGAAGTGGAGAGTAATTCTTTTGCACAGGTTCTCGGACCATAAACTGAGTTATCAACTGATTTGGACTCACAGTTCCTTTCCCTTTTATTTTACCTGTTGGTCCACTGGTCTTTGGCTTATGTTCTAATGAATTCCTCTTGTCATTTGAAGTTAGTGAAGGACTTTCACTGACTTTTGTATGCTTTGCATTCTCCTGCTTTAAACGCCCATCTATTTTGGCTCTTTGCTGTTGTGCCTTTTGTAAAACCAACTTATCTAAGGTCTTTGCATCCATTTTATCAAGCGATTTTGTTTTTATGCCCAGCACACTCTCAAGCTCGGTCACTTTTATAGTCTTTTTTGCAAACGATGCCACATTAATGGTAGATTTTGCTGAAGGTGCTGTTGTGGCCTGGTAACCACTGGCGGATTGAGTGATGGACCCACCTTGTGGCTGGCATGATTTTCTTGCTTTTTGCTTCTTTTTTTGCAAAGGAATGACATCTTCCTTTTTATCTTGGTTCACAACACAGGTAAAGGAATGTCCAATGTTGTCGCTATTATTTACTTCACCCATTGATTCTTTTGTGTCTGTGTTAATTGTTTTACACGATTCTATCAATAGCTCTTTTGCAATTGTTACATTGCTGTCTACATGGTTTTCCGAGACTACATGGTTTTCCTTTTGACTAGATAATGTTGCTTCAGATTTTTCTGCATGACTATCAGCACTTTGGTCACCGACATGAATTTCAGAACAGTCATTTGCCATTCCTGCTTTGCTTATAATCTGCTGGGACTTACTATTTTCTTTCTTGTCACCACTGTTATCCTCTTCACTACAAACTCCATTCTCAAATATCTCGTCTGTTGGACTAGTCTTACCAACATTTTCATCAATACAAACATTAGAACTAGCAGATAATTGGGTATTTTCAGTCACTGGTGCTGAATCACTTATTGGTTTTGTTGTAATATTGGAATTAGCCACAACGTCTACATCAGCGGACAAAGACCCATGACTCTGTTCATCTTCCACTGACTGACAATTTAAATTGGCTTTGTCAACAGAATCTGTCATTATTTCTTCTGTCACAATTCCTTGTTCATTTTCAACCTTTTCATCTTCTTGTAACAAATCACTCTGTAGAGTGATGCTACTCTCCCCATTGCACAAACCCAAAACAGATTTAGAGGGACATGTATTTTCTACCAACTTTCCTGTGCCATCCATATCAATTTGCAGCTTGGCAGAGTCTTCTGATTCCACAGTTTCCATCTCTTGTATATCTAAAAAATAAGAAGGTGCGTATAATCCACAGCCCAGGATAATATTTTTCAACACCATGAGATACAGAAGTGAAACAATACAAAGACCAGGAGACTTTCAGAACAAAAAGTATCAGTTATATAAAGGTCCAAATAATATTTATGTAGGGATGCAAGGATGTCTCTGTGCTTCGGATTATTTGATTAATTTCAGTGAATGAGAGATTTACGATTGCTTACAGCATAAATATTTGTGAATCATCCACATGATGATGTAATCCAGTGTTCGGTGCAGTATGTTTACTGAAGTTTTGGAACTTTTAGGGGAAAAATAACAGCAATAAAATAACCTATACTTGCAAAGGTCACACCATGACATTGTACACCTACAACCCCTAACCAATGTTCCTACCAAGTATTAACTTCCTACACATTACAGTTTACGAGATATAGCCTGGACAAGATTTTATAGGTCAAGGTCACTACAGCAAGGTCAAAGGTCAAATCAAGGTCACACCATAACATTGCACACCTACACCCCCTAACCAATGTCCCTACCAAGTATCAACTTCCTACACCTTACAGTTGCCGAGATATAGCCCGGACAAGAGTTTCAAACTCAAGGTCACTGCGGCAAGGTCAAAGGTTTAATCAAGGTCAGGGCATGATGTTGCACACCTACACCACCTAACCAATGTCCCTACCTAGTACCAACTTAGTACACCTTACACCTTGGGGTAAAAATATTTTTGATTAGAAAAACAAAGAGTCCGCAAAGGTTAGGTGCAATACAGTAGTATAAAAGCAGAAAAGGGTTTTTGGAAAGAACAACCAGCAGCGCTGAGAGAAGAAGTGAAAACTAGAAAAAGGTTTTTGCTGACAAAAACGAAGCGGCCCTGATGAAAAAGTGTGAAGTAATCTGTAAAAGATGTCAAGATATGCATGATAAGGAATAGAAAATGTAAAGTTTATTGTATTGCGTATGCTACTATATTTAACAAATGAAAGAACGACCACAGCTTGGCAGAAGAGAAATTGTATGTGTGAAATTTACTTCTCAAAAGAATGAATGTCCGATACGCGGGAAAAATGCCTCCTGAATAATTTGTGACCAGGAAAAATACCTCCTAAGAAAAAAAGTTCTTTCAAGTATCATAACACTACAGGCTTTTAAATTTGGTGTAGAATGTATGTGATAAATTTTATAGCACAGGTGTGTGCGCTTTTTCCCAAAACGCGATGAGCGGTTTTTATGAAAAATGCTTAAGGTTATGGAAAAATAACATCTTTGAACAAAATGCTCTAAACACAAGACTTTTCAAGTTATAAGTGATTTAGTGCATGATCTGAGGAATATTAATGCATTAAAATTTCCAAAATTCATTTCCAACTTGAGCTTAATTTTATTAAATGTACAAGTGTAACACAAAATGGAAGAAAGTAAAAGAAAAGAATACACATTCTAAAGAACAGCATAAACAGCTTGACTTTTTTGTTTCCATGAAGTGCACACACACATATATTTATATCTCTATCTATCATCTAAACCACACTAATACCCACTCTCCCTCCATCCACCCCCCACCCCCCACATATAGAGGCAAATATTTTTTTCACCTGCATGTTAGTGCACTAAAGGAGAATTTCCAAAATTCATTTCCAACTTGAGCTTAATTTTATTAAATGTACAAGTGTCACACAAAATGGAAGAAAGTAAAAGAAAACAATACACATTCTAAAGAACAGCATAAACAGCTTGACTTTTTTGTTTCCATGAAGTGCACACACACATATATTTATATCTCTATCTATCATCTAAACCACACTAATACCCACTCTCCCTCCATCCACCCCCCACATATAGAGGCAAATCTTTTTTCACCTGCATGTTAGTGCACTAAAGGAGAGTTGGGGGGTTCTTTCTGGTTAGAAAGATTTCCATGAATGTATCTCTAGATAGATATCACACCAAAGCAAATACAGAGTTTGAGGAGGAAGCAGAAAGAGACAACTCATTCATTTCCACTTAGTTGGAGCTACATAAAATACTGTACAAGAAAAACTGTTTATGGGAGAGTGCTTTTTTTACAGTCATCTTATATTCTGAAAGAAGTAAAGTTTATAAATTTGACCAATTTACATAGTCTATGTGAACAAGTGAATTTCGAACAAGTACCTACATCCTCAACTTCTTCTGCAAAAGAAAAGTTGAATAAATTAAAGCTTTTTTCCAAAAAGAAAAAGTTATATCCCCACAATTCCAACACTGATGAGTTGCAGTATGTTAATAACCACATCAGTGCATCATAAATACCTCATTTTTGTCTTTGAAGATGTCATAACATCATAAACACTAAGAGATTAGGTTTGCCAGATAGCATAAATATTTTTGAAGTGTACATATGCCAGGTGAGGTTTTAAAAAGTGTTAAAATAAATGAGGAGGGAGCAAGAAGTACATATTTATCATGTAAAGATGGTCAAAGGCTCTTAAGTACAGGAATTTTAAGTGAAACGTTATACAAAATCTTACTTAAATATAATCAATGTCAAGTTAAAGTGAGCATAAATATTTTTGAAGTATACATATGCCAGGTGTGGTTTTAAAAAGTGCTAAAATAAATGAGGAGGGAGCAAGAAGTATATATTTATCGTGTTAAGACAGCCAAAGCCTCTTAAGTACAGGAATTTTAAGTGAAATGTTATACAAAGTGTTAGTTAAGTATAATCAATGTCAAGTTAAACTGATGTTACTGAACAGTTAATCAGTTAGGGGCGGAAAACCCTCATTTTCACGTCAAGATGGCCATGACTGTACTTGTATTGGAACTCCAAGGTGGAAAGCAAATAAGAATGTCCCTACTGTCATCTTTAAAAGTGTAGAAAATTGAACCGAGCATAAAGTTTAGCTCAGGTCAGTTGAACAATAAGATAGCTGGAGGCTGAAACTTCCTTTTTCACTGTAAGGTGACCATAACTTCATTCATATTGCAACTTTAAGGTGACCATAATATGAGAACGTCCCTTCAATATCAATATATGCTAGATATGGAAAAAGAAAGGAGCCAGACGGCTTTACTCAAATTTTATGACTTTAGGGGGGGTCAAAATTATATTAACAGTTTAAGGTCACCATAAAGTCAGGATAACCCTTTGGTTTACCATCCTTTATAGGTGTGCAAAGTTTAACTGAGGTCAGTCGTACAATAAGATACTTGGAGGCTGAAAACCTCCTTTAAGGTGGCTACAACTCCATTCATACTGAGAGTTTAAGGTGACCGTAAGTATTATTTTTATCTAGTTTAATACCAGTGATAATTTCGATATAAAAAAATGGAAAAAAAAGGAGCCAGAGGATTTTATTCCAATTTGATGACTTTAAGCAGGCCATATATCCATTAACATTTTGAGTTTAAGGTCACCATAAAGTCAGGATATTCCTTTGGCAAATCTTAATATATGTGGCAAGTTTGGCTGAAAAAAGTGAAAAACTAAGTGAACTGGAGGGCTAAAACCCCCTTTTTTGACATTAAGGCGACCTAGGCGACCTTAAGATTGCAGATACAGGGCTAAAAGTTCGGCATGTGAAAGATTATCAAAAAGTAGCTGAATAAGTTATTCTAACAAAACGCCGAAATCCTCACCGTTTTTGAGATACAGACCAAGTACCCATTTTAAAAAAATTTACGAAAATAAAACGCCTCCCATTCAGGCATCTATGGTCCGATTGATGAGAAAATCCTTTCCGACCTTGGAAATTTGGTCTAGAATGTAGGTGATAAATTTTATAGCACAGGTGTGTGTGCTTTTTTCCGAAATGCGATGACGGGGTGTTTTGGACTTATGCTTAAGGTCACCTCAAGCAAAGCTTAAGGTCTGCGCAAAGTATCCCAAAAATTTTTCCCGGCCCTATAGTTTTAAAGAGAGGTAACAAGGAAAGAAAAATATGAAAGGCTAAGAAGTTATTCAAGGGAGACTATAATCCTGTGGCGGCGGCGATCAGTCGAACTTCGGTGAAAACAAATAAGCGTCCCTGACAGGCCGCTTAATTAGCAGACAGTGTCATGCTAATGCATTCACATGAAAGGTAAATGTAAGCTCTATTTTGTTTTCTATGGTAATATATTGTGAAAAGTTAATTTCATAAATGCTATACTTTGTAAGAAGAGTTGTTTTAAATGTAAAATATGGCTACTAGAAAGAATACTTATGGTCATATTATAAACCCCAGTTAGCAAAAGCAATAATAAAGAAGATATAAGGCAAAAAAGACAAAATCTGCTATTTTATGGCCGGAGTTTGACCCATAAGGGGGATCAGGGGTTAAATCTGACTGGCTATATAAATTCTCCACATACAGTTGTCCTAAACCTCTTAATATATAGGGGCCACGGTAGCAGAGTGGTAACACTCTCGCCTCCCACCTCTGAGGCTAGGTTTCGGTTCCCGGCACGGCCTCAAGTGGGAAGGCTGGTAGTTGCTTGCCGTTGGTCGGCAGTTTACAGTACAGAACCCTGACGAACTGTATGTACTGGTTTCCTCTGCCCTTCAAACTACCCGTCATGATATGTCCTGTAGAGTGTTGAAAGCGACGTAAAACCCTAATAAATAAACAAGACCACTGCCGTGGTATGATCTCCCGCCACACTACATCAAAAAGTAGGTGAACAACATATTTGACAAAACTCCTTTAAATTGAATAGTTTTGCTTGAATGTACATATTCCGCAGTTATGTACATGTAAGATATGCACTAAAAAGGTTTGGATATCTTCATTCCACCTCAAAGAAGGGGCCCAAGGTCTTACCCTTACCCTGTGCTTTTCCACAGGTTGGTTTGAAGCTCTCCCAAAAGTAGGTGAATGAGTTATTTGAGAAAAATTGGCTATCTGCAATACTTTTAGAGATAACTCGCATTTACTCATTTTGAGTAGGTGAGTAATTAGCTATGGGTCTGAAACTTCACCAAGTGAAAGCTCTCCCAAAAGTAGGTGAATAAGTTATTTGAGAAAAATTGGCTATCTGCAATACTTTTAGCGATAATTCGCATTTACTCATTTTGAGTAGGTGAGTAATTAGCTATGGGTGTGAAACTTCACCAAGTGAAAGTTCTCCCCAAAGTAGGTGAATGAGTTATTTGAGAAAAATTGGCCATCTGCAATACTTTTAGAGATAATTCGCATTTACTCATTTTGAGTAGGTGAGTAATTAGCTATGGGTGTGAAACTTCACCAAGTGAAAGTTCTCCCAAAAGTAGGTCAATGAGTTATTTGAGAAAAATTGGCCATCTGCAATACTTTTAGAGATAATTCGCATTTACTCATTTTGAGTAGGTGAGTAATTAGCTATGGGTCTGAAACTTCACCATGTGAAAGCTCTTCCAAAAGTAGGTGAATGAGTTATTTGAGAAAAATTGGCTATCTGCAATACTTTTAGAGATAATTCGCATTTACTCATTTTGAGTAGGTGAGTAATTAGCTATGGGTCTGAAACTTCACCAAGTGAAAGCTCTCCCAAAAGTAGGTGAACGAGTTATTTGAGAAAAATTGGCTATCTGCAATACTTTTAGCGATAATTCGCATTTACTCATTTTGAGTAGGTGAGTAATTAGCTATGGGTGTGAAACTTCACCAAGTGAAAGTTCTCCCAAAAGTAGGTGAACGAGTTATTTGAGAAAAATTGGCTATCTGCAATACTTTTAGCGATAATTCGCATTTACTCATTTTGAGTAGGTGAGTAATTAGCTATGGGTGTGAAACTTCACCAAGTGAAAGTTCTCCCAAAAGTAGGTGAATGAGTTATTTGAGAAAAATTGGCCATCTGCAATAGGGATGGGTCGGTATGAAAAATATGTAGATCGGGATGTCGCCAATGCAAAACCGTACCGAATTCGGGACTCCGCGTTTTAGTTCACCCCAAACAAACATGGATGTTTCCTCAACGACATCGCAATAAAAGCTCATAAATGCACAAAATATGTGATAAAAACGTATAATGTCTTCATATTTCTGGTTTCTTTCCAATATTTTAAGTTTTCCTTTATTTATATGAGTTGACAAGCGAATTTGAGGTTATAAAGTGTCGTAACCAAAACATGGCAGTTCTGCTCAACGTATCGCTTATAAAAGTCTGTAAATGGACGAAAATATGGGATAAAAGCTTATAATTTCTTCAGATTTTGGGTATGTTTCTGATATTTTAACTCTTCCTTCCATTATATGTGCTGACAAGCGAAGTGGCAGTTGTAAAATCTCATCACAGTATTTCAGTAAAATACTCTCGACACCGAGATACCGGACCTACCGACCCATCCCTAATCTGCAATACTTTTAGAGATAATTCGCATTTACTCATTTTCAGAAACCTCTTAATATATATTAAAACTGTAAAAGCAATGACAAAGGAGATAGAAGGCAAAAATACAAAATCTATTTTATGATCCCAGTTTGACCCATAACGGTAGTGCTGCGAGATTGCTCCTTATTTTACATGTCGATGTTCGTATCGAAAAAATGCAAACAAAGGTCAATCATTGCCGATCATGGAATCAAAAGTGCAAACCAGACCAAAAAAATCAAATGTGAAATTAAAATAAGGAAATGGACAGAAATCACTCCATATCATGCTTTATGTATCCTCACTTGCGATTGGCTAACATTATGATCACCTTGACAACAGTGGGAAATCGACGAAGGTGTGTACGTTTACTTTATATAATTTCCATTTACTGCTAATTTTGTAATTTTAACTGGTGAATGTAGAAAATTATGGCAAAATATGACTTTATTATGTCAAAATTCATGCAAAGAAATGAGTTTAGCAACTATCGGTTGTATTTAAATTTTACCGATCATTGATCGACAATGTGCATGCGAGCAATAATACCGAAGTTCGCGAACATTGTCCAAACACTACATAACAGGGGTGGGGGAATTTGACTTGCTTTCTAGACTCTCCACATAGGGTTTCCTACTACCTCCCAATACATTTTATGGCTCTAAATGCAATACTTATAACAGGGGGTTCACATGAATTTTAAGCTTTCTGGTTGGTATCTGTGAGAAAATCACTCATAAATCGGTCAATCTTCATTGGATCGCTCCCAAAATCTAGGGACGGCACGACTAGCCGACTAATCGACAACGGTTAGAATAGTGTTCTTAACCGGTTCATATTTTTAAGCTTGAACTAGAAATAGGACGCCCTGTTGATAGTAGATGCGAATAGAAACAGGATAGCATAGAAGAACACACATTATCATGTGTAATGTCCACCCGATGAACCTTGCCCAAATTGTACAGTAGTCTTACAAGACCCTGTTTCATTTGTAAAATATATCAATGATGCTTAAATATTTATTAGTGTAGATGTAAATTATTTCAGCTTCGTTGAACATTTAGACGAAATCACTCTATCTTGCACGGTTAAGAAGATAGAAGCAAATTCCTGTTTTTCTATTTTTGGCAAAAATTTGAAAATTCAAAATGGTCGCCATTTTTGGGAAAAGGAAATTTTTTGAAAATTGCCAAGAGTACATTTCTTAGATACCCTATGGGTCGAAAATTTCAACGAAATAACTCTATTTTGCACGGTTAAGGCCAGTTTGTGTTTTTCCATTTTGGGCAAAAATTAGAAAATTCAAAATGGCCGCCATATGTGGGGAGGGGAAAATTTTTTGAAAATTGCAAAGAGTACATTTCTTAGATACCCCCCTTTGAAAATTTTGACGAAATCGCTCTACCTCGCACGGTTAAGGAGATAGAAGCAAATTTGTGTTTTGCCATTGTTGGTAAAAATTCAAAAATTCAAAATGGCTGCCATTTTTGGGGAGGGGAAAATTTTTTGAAAATTGCAAAGATTACATTCCTTAGATACCCTGTGGGTCAAAAATTTCGACAAAATCGCTCTATCTCGCACGGTTAAGGAGATAGAAGGAAATTTGTGTTTTGCCATTCTTGGCAAAAATTCGAAAATTCAAAATGGCCGCCATTTTTGGGGATGGGAAAATTTTTTGAAAATTGCAAAGATTACATTCCTTAGATACCCTGTGGGTTGAAAATTTCGACGAAATCGCTCTATCTCGCATGGTTAAGGAGATAGAAGCAAATTTGTGTTTTGCCATTTTGGGCAAAAATTTGAAAATTCAAAATGGCCGCCATTTTAGGGGAGGGGAAATTTTTTTTAAAATTGCCAAGAATACAATACTCAAATACCTGTGGGTCGAAAATTTTGCCGAAATCGCTCTATCTCGCACGGTTAAGGAGATAGAAGCAAATTTGTGTTTTGCCATTTTTGGCAAAAATTCGAAAATTCAAAATGGCCGCCATTTTTGGGGAGGGGAAAATTTTTTGAAAATTGCAAAGAGTACACTCCTTAGATACCCTGTGGGTTGAAAATTTTGCCGAAATCGCTCTATCTCGCACGGTTAAGGATATAGAAGCAAATTAGTGTTTTGCCATTTTTGGCAAAAATTCGAAAATTCAAAATGGCCGCCATTTTTGGGGAGGGGAAAATTTTTTAAAAATTACCAAGAGTACAATGCTCAGGTACCCTGTGGGTCGAAAATTTTGACGAAATCGCTCTATCTCGCACGGTTAAGGAGATAGAAGCAAATTTATGTTTTGCCATTTTTGGCAAAAATTCGAAAATTCAAAATGGCCGCCATTTTTGGGGAGGGGAAAATTTTTGGAAAATTGCAAAGATTGCATTCCTAGATACCCTGTGGGTCGAAAATTTCGACGAAATCGCTCTATCTCGCACGGTTAAGGAGATAGAAGCAAATTTGTGTTTTGCCATTTTTGGCAAAAATTCGAAAATTCAAAATGGCCGCCATTTTTGGGGAGGGGAAAATTTTTTGAAAATTGCAAAGATTGCATTCCTAGATACCCTGTGGGTCAAAAATTCTGTCGAAATCGCTCTATCTCTTACGGTTTCTGAGATATTAGCAAATTACTCAAAAGTAGTACTGAAAATACACAATGAAGTACCTAAATGGCTATTACTCATGTACTGACAAAGCTATCAGTCCCAAATGCAATACCAAGCGAGCTATGGACATAACAATCTTGTATTCAAAATTGTAGTAAAATATCTTTAATTATTTTGGCTTAAATGCACGGAAACCAATGGGTACTGAAAATAGCTGTACTTAAGTATTACTCAGTAAGCAAAAGAGGTACAACAGCCAAAAGCAATCCCAAGCAAGCTACTGACCCAATAAGCCTGCATACCAAATTTGGTGACAATAGCTCTAATACTTTTCCTTTAAATGAGCGGAAACCATGCGTGACGCCGGACATCGGACGGCGGAAAAAGCAAAAATAATATATCCACCCCCCAGGGGGGTGGACATAATAATCGCTCAATGTAGTAAAAGATGGCAGAAGGTCTGAATCCATCAAATATGTCCATATTGTTACATAAAATAAGTTAAAATAAAACATCAGCCACGTTTTCTGAACTGTTTATGCATTCACGTAAAACCTGAAGTAGCATATACCTCTTATATCGCCTACTTCATGTATGACAAAAATTCATCCGAAATCGCAGGAAAACAGCAAATATATTACGTTTTATGGTTTATGTACATATATTTTAATTTTACTTCACATATTTATCGTTTTCATTGCCTTTTACAATATGAAACTTAAGATTTGTGGTAGTTTTATAAATTCGACGGTTATTCGGCGACGACACGAATAGTACTTGGCGAATAGCCGACTTTGAATTTTTGTAGTCGTGACGTCCTACCAAAATCTAATAAGCTCAAGATTGTGATAGTATGAACATGTGTATGAAATTGCAAGCCTCTGTAGTTAGTAGATTTTGCTGAGCAGCGATGAGGGGCTGGTGTACCCCAAAACTATTTTTTTGCTCATGTGACCTTGATTAAGATCAAGCTCAAATTTAAGCATGTGGAAATATTTTCCCATGTTTAAGGTATATAACGGCCAAATATAGTTAGAAAGCTGCCAATAATAAGGGAGATTTTCATGGAAGACCATAATACCGTGGCAGCAAGGAGACTGAAGTGAAACCAAACTAGACTAAGGACGCATCTGTAGCCAGATGCTGGATGTATCCACCGACAAAGGACAACTAACATAGTTTAGAAGATAAACAGCATTTTTCGTTAATAAGCAATGTGAAAGCACTTTTAAGTTTGGCTACCCTTATTTGACCCTGTAGCAGGGGCCCAAGGTGAAGTCTGACCACATCAAAATATTCGCAGCCCATGATTTTCTATAAGTCGTTTTCACATTGCAAACCTCTAGGACCAATAATAAGCAGGAGGGGCCCAAGGTCAAATCTGACCACAGGAAAAGATTTGCAGCCCATGACTTCCTATAAGTTGTTTTCATATTAATGAGTTATTTGAGAAATACTGGCTATCTGCAATACTTCTAGAGATAATTCGCATTTACTCATTTTGAGTAGGTGAATAATTAGCTACAGGTCTGAAACTTCACCAAGTGAAAGCTCTCTCAAAAGTAGGCGAATGAGTTATTTGAGAAAATTTGGCTATCTACAATACTTTTAGAGATAATTCGAATTTACTCATTTTCAGTAGGTGAGTAATTACCTACGGGTCTGGAACTTCACCATGTGAAAGCTCTCCCAAAAGTAGATGAATGAGTTATTTGATAAAAATTGGATATCTGCAATACTTTAGAGATAATTAGCATTTACTCATTTTGAGTGGGTGAATAATTAGCTACAGGTCTGAAACTTCACCAAATGAAAGGTCTCCCAAAAGTAGGTGAAGGAGTTATTTGACAAATATTGGCTATCTGGAATACTTTTAGAGATAATTTGCATTTACTCATTTTCAGTAGGTGAGTAATTACCTACGGGTCTGAAACTTCACCAAGTGAAAGCTGTCCCAAAAGTAGGTGAAGGAGTTATTTGACAAAAATTGGCTATCTGCAATACTTTTAGACATAATTTGCATTTACTTATTTCGAGTAGGTGAGTAATTACCTACAGGTCTGAAACTTCACCAAGTGAAAGCTCTCCCAAAAGTAGGTGAATGAGTTATTTGAGAAAAACTGGCTATCTGCAATACTTTTAGAGATAATTCGCATTTACTCATTTTGAGTAGGTGAGTAATTACCTACAGGTCTGGAACTTCAGCATGTGAAAGCTCTCCCAAAAGTAGGTGAATGAGTTATTTAAGAAAAATTTGCTATATGCAATACTTTTAGAGAAAATGCAGAATTACTCATTTTTAGTAGGCAAGTAATTTAGCCACAGGCCTAATTTAGACATAAAGCCTACCAATAGAATACTGTGGTGCACCCTCTAAAATACCTTGCAAACTTGAGAAGGCTAGCTATAATATTTTTTTCGTTAGAGCGGTAATGGTGAAATCTCTCTACACACTGCGGCTATCCAGTGGATACAATGATTTACTCAACAGTGAGAACCTGAAACTAGATATTGGTAAGCTATGCCATGACATAGAGGTCTGCAATTTCACTCTGTTATAGCTGACCAAAAATTATGTGAATAACATATTTAAACAAAATACTGTAAATGTAATAGTTTTCACGTTATAACTGATTTACTCAACAGTGATAACCTCAAAGTAGCTATTACTCAGCTATGCAATGAGCTACATGTCTGAATTTTTTCTATGTTACAGCTGACCCAAAATTAGGTGAACAACATATTTAAGCAAAATACTGTAAATGCAATAGTTTTCAAGTTACAACTGATTTACTCAATAGTGAGAACCTCAAAATAGCTATTGCTCAGCTATGCCATGAGCTGTAAGTCTGTAATTTCACGACGTTATAGCTGACCCAAAAGTAGGTGAACAACATATTTTAACAAAATACTCCAAATGCAATATTTTTCAAGTTACAAGTCATTTACTCAACAGTCAGTACCCGAAAATAGCTATTGCTCAGTTGTGCCATGAGCTACAGGTCTGTAATTTCACTATGTTATAGCTGACCCAAAAGTAGCTGAATAACATATTTACACAAATTTCTGTAAATGCAATAGTTTTCCAATTACAACTGATTTACTCAACAGTGTGAACTTCAAAATAGCTATTACTCAGCTATGCAATGAGCCACAGGTGTGGAACTTCACTATGTTATAGCTGACTCCGAAATAGGTGAATAACATATTGAAACAAAATACTCTAAATGTAATACTTTTGAAGTTATAAGTAGTTTACTCAACAGTGATAACCTAAAAGTAGCTATTACTCAGCTATGCCATGAGCTACAGGTCTGAAATTTTACTATGTTATAGCTGACCCAAAAGTAGCTGAATAACATATTTATACAAAATTGTGTAAATGCAATAGTTTTCAAGTTACAAGTGATTTTACTCATGATGGAAGTTACTGAAAAGCCCAAAAGTAGATATTACTCACTTAGCTATTGAGACAGACACCCAAGTTACTCACCATGTTGTAGCTATGAAAAAAGTAGCTGAATAACATATTTTAACAAAATGCTCTAAATGCAACACTTTTCAAGTTATAAGTGATTTAGTGCATGATTTCATGAATTTTAATGCGTTTTAGTCATTTTTGTCTACCACAGGCCTAATTTAGACATAAAGCCTACCAAAAAGACAGGGTGGCGAGTCCTCTACCATATCAAGCCACCTGCCAAATATGAAAGAAATCCGGAAAGAAATGTGGACTGTAGGCCGCTAACAAGAAATCTCTGCGGACGCGGACGAGGGCGCGGACGACAACGATGATGAATCCATAGTATCCCCGCTTCGCGTCGGGGATACAATAAGCACCCTTTCAGGGATGCTTAATTGTATGACATTCACAAGTAAAACAGTATATAATAATATTAACATAGTCTTTGATAAGCAATTAATAGAAAGAGGACACACAACCAAATTTTTGGGTTTAGTTATAGATGATAAACTGTCATGGCTCCAGCACATTCAATATATATGTAAAATGCTTAATAACAGTTAATCAGTCATTTAAACGTCAAATATATACTTAATGCTGATTCCTTAAAATATCTGTATAATGCTCTTATTTTACCATATCTGTTTTACTATTGTGAGGTTTGGGATAATACTTAAAAGGGCTATCAGGGTAATAAGCAAGTGTTAATATAGGGCCCATGAGGGATGGGTTGCTACCAAAAATGTGTTTATCAGGAGGTCGTCAAAGCAAAACCGTACCGATTCTGGGACTCAGTGTTTCAGTACACCCCAACCAAACATGGACGTTTCCTCTTCACATCATAATCAGACTTGTAAACAATGTAATAGATGTAATAGAAAAGTAATAGATTGATGAAAATTTCGATGTAATAGTAATAGTAATAGATTGAAATTTTAAAAATGTAATAGTAATAGATGGTATTCTATTACTTTTCTATTACATTCTATTACTTTGAGGGAAAATTAATAAAATCTTCCAGCAACTGATGAATCCTTGATAAATAATGTAAAAATTAAAACAGGTAAAAAAAACTGTTCTAATTTTGAGAATTTTGTGTAGAACTATTCTAAATTGTAACAAAGTTAATTTAGTTTAACCTTTAAAGTCTTACTGAGTTTGAAATTATAATGTTGTCAGAGTTTGTGTAAATATTTGCTTGATGGACTGTGACATTTTCCCCTTATACATATGAAGCTAATATAAAGATAAAATTTATAAACCCATAATTCAGTTTTATAGTTAAAGTGTGTTGCATCCTGCAACTTGCATGTCAAAATAAAACTTTAACAGGGGAAAAGCCACTATATCCACTAAAGACCCACTAAAGTAGAAAACAAACAAAAAATTATTTTTCTACACTTTTAAATTATGTTTTATTTTAATGTTTTATACTTTATACTGGTGCCTTTTTAAGTATTAATTGCATTTAACAAGGGCATGGGGGCTTTGGTTACTGCCAGGGTAAGTAAGTTCCTAGTGTTTTCATTGATTATTCAATTCCAATTCACACCCCTAGTGTTTTCATTGATCATTCAGTTCCAATTTACACCCCTAAGACCCCCTTCTCTTTGAGGGAATAAAGGTTCAATAACAGTGGTGTCAGTTAAGTATACATGAAAGAGTTGGACAGCTTAGCTTAATTCTCCTGAGTAGGTAAATGTAAAGAAAAGTGGGTTACATGAAAGGCACATGAATGGACCTGAGTACTGGCCCATTTCTGTATATATACTGGTCAGGCATTGATGCAGTTCAGTTATCTGCCAAGTCTACTTTCATGTAACTTGAGTTGTATAAAACATTTGCAAAGATGTCACTTTGGAGTCATTTTGATGTGGATCCAACTAGTGCTGTAACGAGTTGACCGAAACTCGAGTCGTAACTCGGTGGGCGATATTTGGGACCACATCGATTTACGTAATTTAAACTCGAGTTTTTAAGAAATAAACTAGAGGATCGCTCGCAAAAAAAAAAGATAATGTTTTTGCATAGCAAAAACAAAGCGTCCCGAAAAGGCTATAAAGGTGAGTGCTAAAGTATTAAGAAAATGCTTCGTTTCTAGCCTTATACTGTTGTGGCAACCAAAGTCAGCGCAGTCTGCTCTATCTAGCACGGTTTTCAAGATATAAGCATTTTTGTGTTTTGCAAAAAATAAAAAAATTAAAAATGTCCGCTATATTTGGTGAGACAAAAATATTTTGAAAATTGGCATGGCTACTCTGCAGAGAAAAAGCCTCTGATGAGACTGACAAAATATTAGCAGTCGAAATACAATTTACACACAGTTAAATTATATAAGGCAGATAAACTATCTTATTATCCACCCTCAGTCTACGCATAAGCAGGAAGCAGATTTTTTCCTACTCTCCAGAGATACCCAGCAGGTCCAAAATTTTGTTGATTTCGCTCCATATAGCACGGTTTTCGAGATATAAGCATTTTTGTGTTTTGCAAAAACTTTGAAAATTCAAAATGGCCACCATTTTTGGGGAGACAAAAATTTTTGTCAAGACCACTGCCGCGGTGTGTATCTCCCGCCGAGCATTAAAGCAGAAGAAATAGCTTTTCCGAGATATTCACAATTTTTCATTTTCGTGTGTGAAAGCTCTTCCAAAAGTAGGTGAATGAGTTATTTGAGAAAAATTGGCTATCTGCAATACTATTAAGAGATAATTCACATTTACTCATTTTGAGTAGGTGAATAATTATCTATGGGTCTGAAACTTCACCAAGTGAAAGCTCTCCCAAAAGTAGGTGAATGAGTTATTTGAGAAAAATTGGCTATCCGCAATACTTTTAGAGATAATTCGCATTTACTCATTTTGAGTAGGTGAGTAATTAGCTATGGGTCTGAAACTTCACCATGTGAAAGCTCTCCCACAAGTAGATGAATGAGTATTTGATAAAAATTGGGTATCCACAATACTTTTACAGATAATTAGCATTTACTCATTTTGAGTAGGTGAATAAATAGCTATGGGTCTGAAACTTCACAGAGTGAAAGCTCTCCCAAAAGTAGGTGAATGAGTTATTTGAGAAAAATTGGCTATCTGCAATACTTTTAGAGATAATTCGCATTTACTCATTTTGAGTAGGTGAGTAATTAGCTATGGGTCTGAAACTTCACCGAGTGAAAGCTCTCCCAAAAGTAGGTGAATGAGTTATTTGAGAAAAATTGGCTATCTGCAATACTTTTAGAGATAATTCGCATTTACTCATTTTGAGTAGGTGAGTAATTAGCTATGGGTGTGAAACTTCACCAAGTGAAAGCTCTCCCAAAAGTAGGTGAATGAGTTATTTGAGAAAAATTGGCTATCTGCAATACTTTTAGAGATAATTCTCATTTACTCATTTTGAGTAGGTGAGTAATTAGCTATGGGTGTGAAACTTCACCAAGTGAAAGCTCTCCCAAAAGTAGGTGAATGAGTTATTTGAGAAAAATTGGCTATCTGCAATACTTTTAGAGATAATTCGCATTTACTCATTTTGAGTAGGTGAGTAATTAGCTATGGGTGTGAAACTTCACCAAGTGAAAGCTCTCCCAAAAGTAGGTGAATGAGTTATTTGAGAAAAATTGGCTATCTGCAATACTTTTAGAGATAATTCGCATTTACTCATTTTGAGTAGGTGAGTAATTAGCTATGGGTGTGAAACTTCACCAAGTGAAAGCTCTCCCAAAAGTAGGTGAATGAGTTATTTGAGAAAAATTGGCTATCTGCAATACTTTTAGAGATAATTCGCATTTACTCATTTTGAGTAGGTGAGTAATTAGCTATGGGTCTGAAACTTCACCAAGTGAAAGCTCTCCCAAAAGTAGGTGAATGATTAATTTGAGAAAAATTGGCTATCTACAATACTTTTAGAGATAATTCGCATTTACTCATTTTGAGTAGGTGAGTAATTAGCTATGGGTCTGAAACTTCACCAAGTGAAAGCTCTCCCAAAAGTAGGTGAATGATTTATTTGAGAAAAATTGGCTATCTGCAATATTTTTAGAGATAATTCGCATTTACTCATTTTGAGTAGGTGAGTAATTAGCTATGGGTCTGAAACTTCACCATGTGAAAGCTCTCCCACAAGTAGATGAATGAGTTATTTGATAAAAATCGGGTATCCGCAATACTTTTACAGATAATTAGCATTTACTCATTTTGAGTAGGTAAATAATTAGCTATGGGTCTGAAACTTCACCATGTGAAAGCTCTCCCAAAAGTAGGTGAATGAGTTATTTGAGAAAAATTGGCTATCTGCAATACTTTTAGAGATAATTCGCATTTACTCATTTTCAGTAGGTGAGTAATTAGCTATGGGTCTGAAACTTCACAGAGTGAAAGCTCTCCCAAAAGTAGGTGAATGAGTTATTTGAGAAAAATTGGCTATCTGCAATACTTTTAGAGATAATTCGCATTTACTCATTTTGAGTAGGTGAGTAATTAGCTATGGGTCTGAAACTTCACCAAGTGAAAGCTCTCCCAAAAGTAGGCGAATGATTAATTTGACAAAAATTGGCTATCTGCAATACTTTTAGAGATAATTCGCATTTACTCATTTTGAGTAGGTGAGTAATTAGCTATGGGTCTGAAACTTCACAGAGTGAAAGCTCTCCCAAAAGTAGGTGAATGAGTTATTTGAGAAAAATTGGCTGTCTGCAATACTTTTAGAGATAATTCGGATTTACTCATTTTGAGTAGGTGAGTAATTAGCTATGGGTGTGAAACTTCACCAAGTGAAAGCTCTCCCAAAAGTAGGTGAATGAGTTATTTGAGAAAAATTGGCTATCTGCAATACTTTTAGAGATAATTCGCATTTACTCATTTTGAGTAGGTGAGTAATTAGCTATGGGTGTGAAACTTCACCAAGTGAAAGCTCTCCCAAAAGTAGGTGAATGAGTTATTTGAGAAAAATTGGCTATCTGCAATACTTTTAGAGATAATTCGCATTTACTCATTTTGAGTAGGTGAGTAATTAGCTATGGGTGTGAAACTTCACCAAGTGAAAGCTCTCCCAAAAGTAGGTGAATGAGTTATTTGAGAAAAATTGGCTATCTGCAATACTTTTAGAGATAATTCGCATTTACTCATTTTGAGTAGGTGAGTAATTAGCTATGGGTGTGAAACTTCACCAAGTGAAAGCTCTCCCAAAAGTAGGTGAATGAGTTATTTGAGAAAAATTGGCTATCTGCAATACTTTTAGAGGTAATTCGCATTTACTCATTTTGAGTAGGTGAGTAATTAGCTATGGGTCTGAAACTTCACCAAGTGAAAGCTCTCCCAAAAGTAGGTGAATGATTAATTTGAGAAAAATTGGCTATCTACAATACTTTTAGAGATAATTCGCATTTACTCATTTTGAGTAGGTGAGTAATTAGCTATGGGTCTGAAACTTCACCAAGTGAAAGCTCTCCCAAAAGTAGGTGAATGATTTATTTGAGAAAAATTGGCTATCTGCAATATTTTTAGAGATAATTCGCATTTACTCATTTTGAGTAGGTGAGTAATTAGCTATGGGTCTGAAACTTCACCATGTGAAAGCTCTCCCACAAGTAGATGAATGAGTTATTTGATAAAAATTGGGTATCCGCAATACTTTTACAGATAATTAGCATTTACTCATTTTGAGTAGGTAAATAATTAGCTATGGGTCTGAAACTTCACCATGTGAAAGCTCTCCCAAAAGTAGGTGAATGAGTTATTTGAGAAAAATTGGCTATCTGCAATACTTTTAGAGATAATTCGCATTTACTCATTTTCAGTAGGTGAGTAATTAGCTATGGGTCTGAAACTTCACAGAGTGAAAGCTCTCCCAAAAGTAGGTGAATGAGTTAGTTGAGAAAAATTGGCTATCTGCAATACTTTTAGAGATAATTCGCATTTACTCATTTTGAGTAGGTGAGTAATTAGCTATGGGTCTGAAACTTCACCAAGTGAAAGCTCTCCCAAAAGTAGGCGAATGATTAATTTGACAAAAATTGGCTATCTGCAATACTTTTAGAGATAATTCGCATTTACTCATTTTGAGTAGGTGAGTAATTAGCTATGGGTCTGAAACTTCACCAAGTGAAAGCTCTCCCAAAAGTAGGTGAATGAGTTATTTGAGAAAAATTGGCTGTCTGCAATACTTTTAGAGATAATTCGCATTTACTCATTTTGAGTAGGTGAGTAAAATGGCCGCCATTTTTGGCAAGACAAAATTTTTTTGAAAATTGGCATGGCTACTCTGCAGATATACCCTGTGGATCAAAAATTTCGTCGAAATCGCTCTATCTTGCAGGGTTTTCGAGATATAAGCATTTTTATGTTTTGCAATTTTTGCGAAAAATTCGAAAATTCAAAATGGCCGCCATTTTTGGCGAGACAAAAATTTTTTCAAAATTGGGATAACTACTCTGCAGAGATACCCTGTGGGTCAAAAATTTCGTCGAAATCGCTCTATCTAGCACGGTTTTCGAGATATAAGCATTTTTGTGTTTTGCAATTTTTACGAAAATTTCGAAAATTCAAAATGGCCGCCATTTTTGGCGAGACAAAAATTTTTTGAAAATTGTGAAAAGTACTCTGCAGAGATACCCTGTGGGTCAAAAATTTTGTCGAAATTGCTCTATCTAGCACGGTTTTTGAGATATAAGCATTTTTGTATTTTGCAATTTTTGCGAAAATTTCGAAAATTCAAAATGGCCGCCATTTTGGACGAGACAAAAATTTTTTGAAAATTGGGAAAACTACTCCGCAAAGATACCCTGTGGGTCAAAAATTTCATCGAAATCGCTCTATCTAGCACGGTTTTCGAGATATAAGCATTTTTGTGTTTTGCAATTTTTACGAAAATTTCGAAAATTCAAAATGGCCGCCATTTTTGGCGAGACAAAAATTTTTTGAAAATTGGGAAAAGTACTCCGCAGAGATACCCTGCGGGTCAAAAATTTTGTCGAAATTGCTCTATCTAGCACGGTTTTTGAGATATAAGCATTTTTGTGTTTTGCAATTTTTGCGAAAATTTCGAAAATTCAAAATGGCCGCCATTTTGGACGAGACAAAAATTTTTTGAAAATTGGGAAAACTACTCCGCAGAGATACCCTGCGGGTCAAAAATTTCGTCGAAATCGCTCTATCTAGCACGGTTTTCGAGATATAAGCATTTTTGTGTTTTCCTTATTTGGAAAATTCGTAATGATTAATTAATCATTAATTACTCGGCCATTTCTTGACCAATCAATGCCAAAATCTAATGATTTCCAGATTTTAATAGAATGAATGTATTTGCCAAGTTTCAGGTGAATTGATAAAATTGCTTTCAAGTTATCATCCGGACAAGCTTCCCCATCGAAAAAAGACATTTTTGGTCATGTGACCTCTCTGATTGGTTGAAATGTCACTGCAGCATATTCAAAAAAATTCCCCAAGGCTACTGCCTAAACCTGCCAAATTTGAAAAGAATCCGCCTAACGGTTACAGAGTTATAAGGAAAACAAAATGCGGAGCCGGCGGAGCCGGCGGAGCCTGAAGCTCTCCCATACACAAACAAGCGTCCCTTGCGGGACGCTTAATTATGATATACTAGTCTTGTTATAAAACCAGCACTTTTACAATTTATCTAGCCATAAAGACAAAAAATTCAATGAGCAATGGCCGTTTTTTTATTTGATTTCCTTATTTACGTGGATGTTCCATAATGTGCTCATACATATCTGTACAATTTAACCGGCAACAGAATATATTTCCTTGCAATAAAATGGTACTAAATACGTCAATGGCGGATCCCTTGATGACAATATTTGGACATTGTTATTTTATTTATATTTGTGTCATTTACTCGAGTTCAACTCGAGTTCAACTCGCATCTAACAAGCGAGCGTCGATCTACAGAAATCACTGTTGATTACAGCTCTAGATCCAACCAACAAGGACACTAGTTCCTTAAAGGCTGCTTGCAAACATTGCTCTTCACTGATTTCTTACAATAGTAAGAGTTCATCAAATCTGACAACTCACCTTAAAGTAAGTATAATAATTGCTATTTTGATTAACTACTTGGACACAAAAACTTTCCTTGCTTTATAGGTAAATACTTTGTAGGTTTGTTTGTCAGTTATGTCATGTGGTGGCTAATCTCCTCTGAAGAGTAGACAATGTTAGTGTCTTGTATCATGGGTTCTAAAATCTTAAACCACAAATTGCTATGACCCTATTAAACTATTTACCATTCTTCTCTTCAAAGGAAGATGAAAAATATAAAATAAAAATGAAATAATGTAATTAAAGATGGCAAGCCTGCTTCAAGTATTATGTGCATGGATTTTACTATTGTTCAGAGTTATAACAGGGTATTGTTTTTTTTTAATTATTAGCGGAAACACAGAGATATTTTCATCAGTCTTCAAAAACCAGCCAAAGCAACAGTACCATCATGCTCAGCGCTTCCTCAAAATCAACCAGCCATGTCAACCTTCATCAAAAATCCATCCAAGTATGGTGTCAATGATCCCAGGCAGAAGAAAATCACTGATGCACTACTGATGTTTGTGGCTTCTGACTTGCTTCCCATCTCCATAGTTGAGAGCTCACACTTTCAACATTTTGTTCAGTGTCTAGACAGTTACTACAAGATTCCATCCAGACCACATTTCACTGACAAGCTGCTGAGAGGGAAGTGTGATGAAATCTTCCAGATGCTGAAGGTGAAGTTGACTAGTGCAAAGTCAGTGAACCTCACCATAGATTTGTGGTCCAACCGTCAAATGCGTGGCTTCCTTGGTATTACTGCTCACTTCATAACAGACTGGACTCTGAACTCTGTCATGCTTGCATGCTCTCGTTTCCGTGGCCACCACACAGCTGAAAACATAAGTGAGCATGTGGATGACACAGTAGCTTCCTTTGCTATCTCCAGGAAGCTAGATCACATCACCACTGACAATGCATCCAATATGGTGAAGGCTTTCCGCCTTCCAGGTTTTGGGGCTGATGACACTTGTGCAAGTACCCCAGAGTCTGACGACACTTACGATGAAACCCCAGAGCCAGTCAGTATTTAAGATTCAGTTACATCAGTTCACCATGAGCCATGCTTTGACCATACACTGCAGCTTGTCGTAAAAGATGGTTTAGCCAAAGCTGGTCAGCTTACCAGGGTCATAGCCAAAGCCTCAAAAATTGTAGCCCATGTGAGGAAGTCCGTCCATGCCACAGAAATCCTTGAGGGGGAGAAGAAGCTTCAGACAGCCACTGTGACCAGATGGAATTCCCAGTTAAAAATGATCCGCTCCATTTTGGCCATTCCTCAACAAAAGCTGGATCAACTAGACTGTCTCACATCAACTGTATATGAGAGGTAAAGCCTGGAAAATCTCACTGAAATTCTTCAGCCATTTGAACAGGCCACCAAACTCACTGAAGGATCCAACATTGTTACTGCCAGTTTGGTACTACCATGTGTGAAAGGCCTGAAAAACCAACTCACTGATTTGATGGAAAAGTACAAGAGTCCCCTCATGACAGCTCTGTATGAATCATTCAAGAGGCGGCTACTTCCATATGAAGAAAAGGAGGATTTCTGTATGGCAACAATACTTGACCCACGGTTCAAACTGAACTGGTGCTCTGGAGATGTATATCAGCAGTGTAAGTCACTGCTGATCGTGAAGGCGAAGAAGGAAGACAGAACTGGTGGTACCTGTACAACTGAAGAGCAGGAGCGCCCAAAGAAGAAATGCAGGTGTGATGATCTACTAGACATGTTCTTCGAGGCAGATGACTGTAAACCATCCACAAGTTCTCATGTCGAGGAAGAAGTGGATAAGTATTTATCTGGTCCAAAACTAGAGCGCCACAAGGACCCCCTGTTATTTTGGCAAGTCAGTGAGAGCACATTCCCCAACCTGGCTTCTCTAGCTTGCAAGTATCTTCCAATACCCGCCTCCTCTGCAGCTGTTGAGCGTCTTTTTAGCATAGGAGGAAAGATATTCCGCCCAGAAAGATGCAGACTTTCAGACAAAGTGTTTGAACAATTAATGTTTATCAGATGTAATGGACACCTTCTCTCCTCTATCTGAGGATTAATGTTCATGGAGCTGGAATGTAAATGTACTTCATTGTAATATAATTAAGTGTTCCTTTCTCTAAATGTTTATAAAATGTATGTTATAGTGTGTGCTGTTCATAGTTCAATAAAATACATGATACTGATCATTTTGTTTTGCTAAAACTCCATAGTAGACATCTTTAAAATATGCACCCAATATTATGGAAAGTAATAGAAAGTAATAGAAGTAATAGATGTAATAGATGCACTTGTAATAGTAATAGTAATAGATTGAAAGAAATTGAAATGTAATAGTAATAGTAATAGATTCAATTTTTTCAGATGTAATAGTAATAGTAATAGATTGCATGTAATAGATTACAACGCTGATCATAATAAAAGTCTCCTAATGCACAAAATATGAGATAAATGTGTATAATTTCTTTAGATTTCAGGTTTGTCCCTCATATTTTAAGGTTTCCTTCAATTATGAGTTGACAAGCAATATTAAGGTTATAAAGTGTCGTAACATGGCAGTTCTGCTTAACGAATTTGTTACTACATAAAAGTCTGCAAAATGCACGGAAATACGGCATAAAGTTATAATTTCTTCAGAATTTGGGTATGTTTCTAATATTTTAACCCTTCCTTCTATTATATGCGCGGGCCACGGTGGCAGAGTGGTAACGCTCTCGCCTCCCACCTCTGAGGCCGGGGTTTGATCCCTGTGATGGCCTTAAGTGGGAAAGCTGGTAGTTGCTTGCCGTTGGTCGGCAGTTTACAGTACACAACCCTAGCAAACTCTATGTACTGGTTTCCTCTGCCCTTCCAACTACCCGTCATGATATGACCTGTACAGTGTTGAAAGCGACGTAAAACGCCAAATAAATAAATCTATTATATGTGCTGACAAGCGAAGTGGCGGTTGTAAAATCTTGTCCTGGTATTTCAGTAAAATGTTCTCGATACCGAGATACCGGGCTTACCTACCCATCCCTAGGGCCCATACACTTCCCCTATTTAGCAAATATTTACAAAATAAAACACTTTTTTCTGGGCAATATTGTGATTTATGAAGTTTGAGGAAAGAGATATTACCCGAGGGCCGACAGGCAGTGGTATCAAGTCTAGTGTACCCAACTGCTGTGTACACAAGGTTTATATTAGTACTAGTGTACCCAATGGCAGTGTATGTAAGATTTACTGCACTCCTGGCATACCCAACAGCTGTGTACAATGTACATACGCTTCTGGCATACACAACTTGTACAACCTGTATCCAATTAAGGCACTAAGGTCTATTTTGTGCATCTAGACAAGTATCACTGTATGTTTACCCAAAGGGCTGTGTACACCAGAGTGAAATCACTGCACGCATACCCAAGGACTGGACACATAAATGATATCACTACATTATTTATGTCACTGCTAGCAAACTCAACGACAGAGTACAGTACTAGCATATCAAACTACCTTGTACCCAAAGCAGTGAAATCTATGTTCCCAATTGTTGTGCACCAAAGATCAGTATCATTGCTAGCATACCCACCGGCTGTGTACACAAGATCTAAATCACTGCTAGCATACCCAACAACTCGAATGTTTTTACAGCGTACCCAATTTCTTGGTACCCAAGGCAGTAAGCAGTATGTACTCATTGGTTGTGCACTTGATGTCAGTACCTTTTACAGCGTACTTAACAGGTCCGTACCAAAGGCATTGTGACGTAATTTTTCAAGTAGTCAGAAATGGGCCAAGGATCACTCTCTGGGTCAAAATTATTGGGCTTGGCTTAGGTTTGCAATGTAAAACAGTTCTGTTTGTGGGCAAAATAACAAGGTTATTGTTGCATTTTGTCAAAATTTAAAGAACACGTCAGAAATGAGCTAAGAAAGAATTGATGGAAATTTTTTGTACGCTGTTAGTGATACAGAGCTTGTGTACACAGCCGATGGGTACGCTAGCAGTGATACTGCTCAGCTACCCAAGTTTGTCGACTAACCATGTTCGTCACCTGCCTTAAAACTGAAAAGGACAAGCAATACTGATACTGAAACAAGCGGAACATATGCTTATAACATTGATGTATTACCCTACAAAGAAAGATAATTGCAAATCGGTTTAAATATTGTCAATAAACGCAGGTGACGAACTTGGGTAGCCGACGAACTTGGGTAGCTGAGCAGTATAGATCTTGCATCTATGCTAGACTGATTTCACTACTAGCATACACAGCCTTTGGGTAAATAAGCACTCCAATTTTATAATATAAATTAGTATTGGTTGTGTCATAACAAACTGGATGGTTTATTTTGTATTTATTATTACAGTATACTGGTACGTGGTGTTTATTTCAGAAAACGGAGTGGTTATTTACCCAACGGCTGTGTACGCTAGCTGTGATATTGGTCTAGCGTACCCAACGGCTGTGTATACAAGATTTATATCATCGCTAGCGTACCCAACGGCTACGTACACAAGATCAGTGCTAGTGTACACATATTTTAATCATTTCTTCCTTAAATTAACTTTGTTAAAATGTAACAATAAGCTGAATAAGTCTAATTCAGAGAGTGCTCCTTGGCCCATTTCTGACTACTCAAAAAAATTCCTTAAAAACTAATTACTTCACAATGCCTTGGATACAGACCTGTTGAGTACGCTATGAAGGGTACTGATATCGAGTGCACAACCATTAAGTGTAGTGTTGGTATCAAATAATAATATGTATACCGATATCAAACCATATTTTTGCTTCTGTGTCGATCGACATTGAAATATCGGGTCATGGGTGTTTTCCGAGAAAGAGCTTCCAAACCCTTTCACGAGTTTTAGAAGTTTCCCGAAACGTAAACAAATATGGTGCTTCCGGTTTAGCGGTCAGTGAAATTTGAGAAAAAATGATAGGAAAACCAATATATTTCTTAACTTTTATATTTTATTTACATGGAAAACAGCTTAATTGCATCTATTTAGTAGTATGTTACGATATTGATATTGTACCCTACATTATCCCATTATCGATATCAGTATATTTAGCATGGATCGATAAATATTTCAATATCGATAAACAATACCAGCACTAATTGAGTGCATACTACCTTGGGTAGTGAGAAATTGGGCAGGCTGTGAAAAATTTGGAGTTGTTGGGTACACAGCGATATAGATCTTGTGTGCACAACCACTGGGTACACTAGACCAATATCACAACTGCTGGGTACGCTAGCAGTGATATGGATCTTGTGTACACAGCCACTGGGTATGCCAGCAATGATACTGATCTTGGGTGCAAAACCATTGGGAACATAGAGTTTACTGCCTTGGGTACAGGGTAGTTGGGTATGCCAGTAACTTAAATAGCTTTTGGTTACACTAACAAAAGAAAATATCAATGACGTTAATCTAGCATACATAACCATTGGGAAAACAGAAATTAGTGCTTTAACTGGATGCAGGAGAGTTGCATATGCCATTAGTGTACATACACAGCCATTGGGTATGCTAGCAGTAATATAGATCTTGTGTACATAACCGTTGGGTAGGCTAGACCGATATCACTGTTAGAGTACACAACCGTTGGGTACACTAGCAGTGAAATACATCTTGTATACACAACAGTTGGGTACACTAACAATGCTATTGATGTAGGGTGCACAACCATTGGGAACAAAGGGTTCACTGCTTTGATTGCAGGATAGTTGGGTATGCCGTTAGTGTACATACACAGCTGTTGGGTATGCTAGCAGTGATATGGGTCTTCCATACACAGTCTTTGGGTAAGCTAGACCCATATCACTGCTAACGTACACAACCGTTGGGTAGGCTAGCAGTGAAATAGATCTTACATACACAACTGTTGGGTATGCTAAGAAAGCTATTGACCTAGGGTGCACAACCATGGGGAACATAGGGTTCACTGCCTTGAGTGCAGGGTAGTTGGGTATGCCAGTAGTGTATGTATACAGCCATTGGGTAGGCTAGCTGCGATATAAATCTTGCGTACACAACCGTTGGGTATGCTAGACCAATATCACTGCTAGCATTCACAACCGTTCGGTACGCTAGCAGTGAAATAGATCTTACATACACAACCATTGGGTACACTAGACTGAGACTGATATACCTGCTAGCGCACAGAACCGTTGGGAACGCTAGCAGTGTAATTCATCTTGCGTACCCAACCATTGGCTACACTAGCAGTGAAACTGATCTAGTGTACACAGCCATTGGGAACATAGGGTTCAGTGCCTTGGGTGCAGGGTAGTTGGATATGCCAGTAGTGTATATACACAGCTGTTGGGCAAACTAGCACTGATATCAATCTTGCGTACACAGCCGTTGGGTACGATAGACTGATATCCCTGTTAGCTTACCCAACCATGGGCTATGCTAGCAGTGAAACTGATCTAGTGTACACAGCCTTTGGGAACATAGGGTTCAATGCCTGGGGTGCAGGGTAGTTGGGTATGCCAGTAGTGTATCTACACAGCCGTTGGGCACACTAGCACTGATATAAATCTTGGGTACACAGCCGTTGGGTACGCTAGACTGATATCTCTGTTAGCGTACCCAACGGTTGGGTACGCTAGCAGTGATATAAATCTTGCGTACCCAACCGTTGGGTACGCTAGCAGTCAAATAGATCTTGTGTACACAACCGTTGGGTACGCTAGCAGTGAAACTGATCTACTGCTTCCCTGCATAAGTTGGCCGCGGGTCGTAAGTTGGCCGCCATCATCATATTTTGAAATTTCTATAAATCTAAAGGCCTGTATCATTCTTGAATGGTCTATTATAATAAGATTTATTATAACTACCACTTTTAAAACCTGTGCAACCACACATTTGTCTGTTTGATACATTTAAATGAGTGGTGGCCAACTTACGACCCGCGGCCAACTTATGCAGGGAAGCAGTAGCGTACACAGCCGTTGGGTAAATATCCTCTACCTTCAGAAAATGCATTTGAACAAATATTTCACAGAAGGAAACTGCCCGATAGTAATACTGCACCTTTATTTAATAATGTCTGAATGATATTCTACAGACAAAATCATGAATGGTGCATAAAGTATAATGCACTGTGCACTTTAGTGGAGTTTACAATAACCGGAAGCACTGTGAATTTCATCGTAAGGGCATGAACATGTGATAAAAAATGTAAAAAATTGAATGCAACTTTATTATTGCTGCAAATTATCAATGGTATATTTAATCCACCTACGTCATGAATTAGACAATGTGGCTGCCTATTCCATAAAATAAGTTTACACAGATTTGCTTTAAAAAAGAAACCAAGCGCCATCAACAAAGTGCGCAAGCGCAACCCTCGGCACTTTGGGGATATACTACTCCTTCATCAATAAACCCGATTTAAAAGGGAAGTAGTTCAGTTAGAGGCCTTTTTACTTGAATAACACAAAGTTAACATATATCCGTTCTAGTATATCGCATCCACACATAAATAGGAATAGAGAGGTAAACAAAGGGTATAATTGCAATATTATGCATTTCCTAGCCATGGAAAGTAAGCGAAAAGATCAGGCAGTGCTGTGTAATGAGTTTGTAGAGACCTTGTGCAAGGTGCTTCCTTAGTGCACTGTCATTCTTTGAGAACATTTACCTCCAGAAGGAAGGAACTTGTTCATTCACCTGGAAGTAACTGAAGCCACCCATGGGAACTATGCACTATCAGTTTTTTCAATAGCAATGTAACTCAAACCTTCCCTAAAATGCTTATATAGCAACAGAATGGCTCAGCAGGACTCAACCAAATTAACTTAAAATGGTGTATTTGATTGACTTACATGGTGGCTGAACATGGCACCAAACTGTGTGAAACATTTGTTTTGTAGTGTACTATATTCAAATACATAAATGTTTTTGCCTTACAAGCTGATCGTTATCTTCCAGTCTGCAATAGATTTATAAAGAAACAATTCATTCATATATCCTGTACATAACATGTGAACCTGAACAAAATAATAAGAAATGGATGGAAAAAAATAAGTACTAATTTTTAAACATTTTCTTTTCTTATTATAGATGAATCTCGGTAATTACCCCAAAGTATCAACTTATTAGTAGGTAAACAATTAAAGAAAAATTTCAAAAGAGAATATCCTAAGAAAAAATTTATATATGTCAACGCAATATCTCAATAAATCAAGAAAACTCTCCTACTTTATTGAGATAGTATGTATGACTAACCCTGGCCATAAAGCCCATACTGTAAAAGCCAAAGGTGTAAATTGGTTTTTAAGACAGACTTTCATATAAGGGGAGGTCCTCACTATAATTTACATGGTATCTTGACTTGGATTTGAACCCAACAATCTAGAGGTGAAAGGCAAGTGACCAAAACTCAAGCTTGTTCACCAATCAATGACTAAGGCCTAGAAAATAGGATTAAGAGGCCCAAACGAAATGTATGTTCATGTCAAGCATAAAATTTTTCAGATGACAGTACAGTTCTTCCCTAATTATATGACTCATTTGAAACGAAAAAGAGTATGAGTATGGGTAGCTCAGAACATCTGCTGCCCAACTTGTAAAGCCAAAATAAAAATCTTATGTTCATACATACAACAAATTACAAGTCACCAAAAACAAACAAAAAACAAACAAAAAACTCTCTGTAAGACAGTTTTAAATTGTCTCAGGTTGTATATATTTATGTACACCATATTTCCTCTAACCTCTAGTTAAACTAAATGGAGTAAATCCATTCCACCATTTTCCATTCTTTTGTAACCATACAAATAGAGCAAAAATAGAAAACACTGGACCAGACAAGATGAACAGTTATTGAAATTAACTCTTTTGGTATTGGCCTTTCAATTAACCCAAATTAACAAAATTATTAAAATTAGTTTTATGTCAATGATAAAGAAGCATAAGACAAGCATGTATAATTTTATGTTTCATCATATATTCTTGATCCTGAACACCACAAATTACCATTTCCATCATCCCGCATGTCCTCATTGCAAATTGCTGTGACATGTGTAAACATCTGAATATAAATGAAAGGACAAAAAAATCGAAGTTGCAAATCAGGCATCAGATGCTTGGAGATACATACATGTGTCCATACACTAAATGGTGTTTCATTTGGGAAAAAATGACCAAATACTATAAGCAATGTGCAACATGGTCCTGTATAATAAAGAATGAGAAAATGAAATCTCATTCATTATCCATCTATTTGGAGTGAACATCAAATAATTGTAGTAGAGTTAAACAGTTATAAAACAAATACAATGTATTGAAAACACTCAAAAGGAAAAATATTTTTGACTACTGAATAGAAGAACACTTCAGTCTGTGTATGGAACTGGACAATTCGGACCTTTGCCAAATCGTCCCTGGGCAACTTGGCCCCCTAAAAACTCGGCCCTGGGCAAATCAGCGCCCAGGTTAAAAAATAAAATATACTCCAATAAGAGTACTTTTATAGCACTTAATCTCCATCAAATTGCAGGCTCTAAGGCTGACAGATATTTAGTATGCACAGTACATCAGGTGATCATGTATTAGGTTATTAATAACAAGTAAATGGCAGATAATTCTTTTTGATAATTTTAGATTTGTTTCATAAAGGTGACAACTTCTAAAGTGAAATTTGCATGGTCCAATTAACACATAAATATTTCGATGTTTCATCAAATTCTTTTAACTTCTGTCCTTGGGACACTTGTTTATGTTAGAATAATTATAAGTGCACTTAGATAATCACTTCAAAGGTGAACACTACTTGAGTGATATTTAGCAAAAGTGCAATTATAACATATTAAGATTTTTGGATACTGTAATCAATATACTTTATCATCCGTCCTTTACTCACTTATTTGTGTTAGTTTTATTGGAAGTACAATTGCCTTTAAAGAGATTAAGTGCTATAAAAGTATTTATTAAATCAGATTGTTCTTGGGTTATGATTTTTGCCATTTGTTTTATATATTTTCTTTGGGAGTACAGTAATTTCCAGGGGGGCAATTTGACTAGGCTATTTTATTTTGGGGCCAATTTGACTAGCATATTTTAATTTGGGGGCCAATTTGTCAAAGGGCCTATTTGTCTCTGATTCCTGTGTACCAGCAAGTGTGTGCCCTAGTATTAAGTTTGAGTGAATGATATCAGATTTTATCAAAACAGTTTTGGCATAATTAACAAGAAACTATCTTCTGGACTCCACATGGGCACAGCACTGTGTGACCTAATGGTTAGCAAGTTTGGCATCTAACCACAGACAATCACCTCTGTGTGGTTTCGACTCCCACAAGTAACAATACTGGGGATCAGTCCCAATATAACCCTGGCAGTTGAACAGGAGGTTAACTTGGACCTTTGGCACACAGCACTGTTTAGAGTAGGGTAAACCAGTGTTAAAAAGGCAAATTCTATTTATTTATTTGGGGTTTTACATCGCTTTCAACACTGTACAGGTCATATCATGACGGGTAGTTGGAAGGGCAGAGGAAACCAGTACACACAATTCGTTAGGGTTCTGTACTGTAAACTGCCGACTAACAGCAAGTAACTACCAGCTTTCCCACTTGAGGCCATGTCGGGAATCGAACCCCGGCTTCAGAGGTGGGAGACGAGAGTGTTACCACTCTGCCACCATGGCCCCTAAAAGACAAATTCTAATCACGCTGGGAAATCTTAGCACCTGGCTTACTTCCAATGAGAGTGTCAAATCTAAACTATAATAAAATCACTCATTGATTTCCTCCAAAAAACTCTAAGTAAAGACTTGCTTGCAAGTCTAAAGTGGGCAAGGAAAATCACAGTATGTTTTTTTCACTGTGTTTATGTAATGTATGAATAGTATGTGCTCTGTATATATTTTGTATGTGTTTTCTGATTTTAATTTAACTATTTTTTTAGTATATTTACAAAAAAAAAGAAAAATGGGTAAAATTTGTAATTTTTAGAAGTGATATATGTCTGTTGAGGATTTTTTAAGTAGAAATTGCTGGATTCAGTTGACAACATTTGAAATAAAGCATTATTGATATGAATCCCTGCCTTCTTATACCTATCCTAGTAGTGAAAAACGAAAATAGTATATACTCTTGAATTAATCATGCAACAGGATTTTGCACGGCTTCAAAGTTTATACTGATCTGATCATCATTGATTAAATCTAAAACAAAAGTGGCAATCAAAAATTTAAAAACTTGGTTTATTATAATAAAATATTTTATTGTGTATTATGTACAGTTGCTAAATGATTTGCAACAATGAGAATATATATGTCATGGTAGAAAGTCCAATCTGGTAGAATTTCAAATTCTACCGGTAGAAAGTCCAATTGGACTTTGGACTTTCTATACCAAGATAATCTTGGTAGAAAATCCAATTGGAGTTTCTACTGGTAGAAAGTCCAATCAAGGAGATTTAGGTATTGCTCTGGGGTCCGAAATCTAATAAACTTGGTACAACTGGCAGATGACAGTTCAAAACTGAATTTTTCGGTCTATTAAAATAATTTTACAATCAACATCAAATACCACCATTTTTAAGGGAAATCTGTAACATGGACATTACTAACTGATGTAAGAGTTAAATGTCCTATAACAAATGTTACACAAAATACAGTTTTAGCCAAGTAAATTTTGACAGCAGTCAGTTCCTACATGGCGTTTAGTTGAGCACTTAACACCTATGCTTCTACAGCAGTATTTGTTTGTCACAACCGCACAGTTGGTCTCATAAAATAAAACTTGTAGTACTGTCCCCTCATCCAGAGTTTCAACATGTGTGGTGAAACAGTTAGGAAAATGCACATTTCTTTTGTCAGCCAAGTCTTCACCACTTTTAAGAATGTTTATTATTCCTGCTGTGATGACCAATCTGTATATGGTTTTATTGTTCTTTTCAATCTCTACCAGTTGTACCAAGTTTATCAAATTTCAGACCCCAGAGCAATAACTAAATCTCCTTGATTGGAGTTTCTACCAGTAGAAACTCCTATTGGACTTTCTACCAAGTTTATATTGGACTTTCTACCGGTAGAAACTCCAATTGGACTTTCTACCAGTAGAATTTGAAATTCTACCAGATTGGACTTTCTACCATGACATATGTCATATAAAAAGGTAATTTACTGGGAATTTGAATTTTATTCTTAATATATTTCCATTTTTTTGGTGTCTTACTAATACGGCTTTTATTTTTTAACAGATTTTATAACCTGTTGTACTCAGCTCATGCAGAAAGAAAAGTCACATAAATACATATATTCTAAGACAAAATAATGTTTTTACAAGACATTGTGATTTTAATAGATAATGACACTGCCTAAATGACAATTGCCATGTTTCATATAGCGGACCACATTTTACGCAGACATATTTCCTTGAATTTTTATTTATAAATTTATTTTTACCCCAATGAATTATTTTGCAAAGATTAAAGCTTGGAATCTGTTTTTGTTTCCAAAAAGAGGGAGAACGTTCAGAGTTCAGGTACCAAATTAATTATACCATGATTGTTATATGTTTATCAAACTCGGATCACTACCTTTACTCGTGGTTAGAATTCTCGCCTCCAACCTCTGAGGCTGCCGGTTCGAATCTCGGGCTGGGCGCTTCATGTTGGAAAGTTGGTAGTTACTTGCCGATGCCAGGTGGTTTACAGTGCAGTATGCACTGGTTTCCTCCACCTATAAACTACCCGTCACAATATGACCCTGGCTGTTGAACGCAACGTAAAACAACAAATAAACAAATACTACCTTTACTCAATGTAACATATTTTATGCACCATTTTTGCCAGGTTTTCACCATACAAAAGGAGATTTCCTAAAACATAAAGCAGATAAATGAAAAGACTTAGTTAAAGAAACACTATAAGAACAAGTTACAGGTAAATGAAACGGTTAAATTACATAGATAATATAAATGCATACATCTTTTTGTTATTTAACAATTTTATTAGAGCATTTGTTGGGCAAATAAATTGAAAATAAATTTCATCAAAAGACACTCCGGAAACAGTACATATAGGAAATTGCATTCTTTTTACATGTGCAAATATATATATCTTTTTTCATCTTTTTATGCATTTTTATGAAGTAATAGTCAATATACCCACTCTGACTGATATTTAATCACAAAAAGTAACAATATGTACATATGTCAAAGTCAGAACTGTAATTCTTTTCATGAGAAAAATCACAACTATATTACTTTAAACAGTAATACTGAATTCGACACTTTGAAATCTCAAAAACAAAGCACACCCATCACTAATGGTTGCTACTTGTTGTCTGGATGTGACTCACATTTATCCCAAAATTGAAAATACTTCTATCAACACTGAAGAAAGAGTGGTATATCATGAGGCTTAGATATACTCTATATTTTTGTTTATCCTATGTGAGGACTACTACACTGTGCTACAGAATCTTTAAAAATAGCTCTTCTGATATAAATATTCATTACAACTGATACTGCAGTTAATAAAGTACAATAAATGAAAAATTGAATTATAAATTCAACTTTCTGCAATATATACTGTGATATATATGTGACTCAAAAGTGTTATTTCTTCATCCACTGCTTTTTTCTTCTCTTTCTTGTTCTTTTAAGTGCTAGTTCTACTGAGGCCTGCGCTTCTAGGGATCATTTTTTTTAAATGTTTTTTTTTATCTGTACTTTCATGAATTGTGGCACAGCATGATGAGTGCTGCTCGTCTCTTCACTGAAGTTAAGCGACAATGGGCTATGTTAGTACTTTGATGGGTGACTGCTTACTACTCGTGTACTACTCGTGTTTCTGATGGCTGTCGGGCTTACAATAGAAAACCAAATTCTCTTTTAGCCTTGATCAAGTTTGCATATTTCCTCACTGCTGTTTTAACAGGACATTATATAGCCTCTGTTACAAAATGATCAGTGACAACAGATACTTGCTCTGTCAATGATTTGTTCTCCTCATTTGCTTTCACCAACTAGTCAGTGTCGAGGGATATTTCCCCCATCAACAACTGGTTTGCATTTTGCTGTTCCATCAGCAAATCAGCAAATCATTCAAGTCTTTTTGTTCTCTTTTTCCATATTGGTCTGCTAAGAACTGAAGTTCAGATGCTAAGTATTTCTTGTAAACCAAATCTAAAGAACTTGCTCACAGGAAAGCATCATGATGTTTAAAAATCTTTTTTTCAAATCTATTTTCAATGCACTGGACACTGTATGTATTATTAAAGTATTTTGTAACAATTTCACTATTTTACTGTTACAGTTACTTGGATAATCACTTATAGTTTCCCTGATTTATTGTTTAAGCATTCACTTCATAGAGATAACTTTGGTTATCGCTGACTCTTGTTTTAACATCCACACTGATGTTCATAATGATCTTTTGTTTTATTAGAATTTAGATAATGCTTGATTGGGTTGTGCTAAAGTATAATTTTTACATTAATTCAGACAGGTATCTTTTTTAATTCAGTGAAATTATGTTGTTTTACATTAGAATCAAGCTTTCTTGACAAATTGGAATGGCAAAAACATTTAAAGATTAGGAAAAGTCCACCACATGAGGTATGGAGCAATGCTCAAATAGTTCAAGTACACTGAATGACTCCTGTGAAGTGAAGAAAGACCCCACTTCTGTTACAACATGTGGTGAAGTTGGCACTAACTTTCAATATCCTTTACAGTAATAAAACACTGATTCCTTTAAATATTCCAAAATAGGTCTTGTTAGCTTGACTTTAAATACACAACTGCACAAGCTTTCCTAATGTAAGGCTAAATGTGTGCCATATAGGATCAGCCGTGCATGTCCAAAACCACAACAATGGTTTATAAATTTCTCTAGAGTTGTTCTACCTATTTTGGACCAACTTTGTCTGAGCAGCAACTTTGAGCAGCTGCTCCTACAGTACCAGGCATAGTTACCTTGACCATCAACACCTGACAGCTCCTCACTTTACAAGTCAGTCAAACACTTTCGACTTAGTTTTGCCTTTGGTGCTCCTAAGATTTGGAATGACCTTCCTGACCATGTATGCAGCGCAATTTCTATTGCCTTCTTCAACATAAAGCTCAATACTTGCCTGAATGTAAAAGCAAACCCCCATAGCCTTCCCTTACCCAGGTATATTTATTTGCCAACTATACTTTTACATAAATAATACCATATGTAGGACTTACATAAATACTACTTATATGTAGGACTAAATAACCAGTTATAAGTTGAAAGGCCACTGTGATAAGATTAAATCACTTAAACTGGGTTCCAGTTGCAGTGAACAAAATGTTAACTATTCCACTGTATTATTGTAACTATTTTTGCTAACATGCAGGCATGCAACTTTAAAATTAGGTTGAATCCGTTGGTGAGGTTTGTAAACAGTTGTTAGTTGGATCCAAGTGAAATCTTGCTGAACTCAAAAGTTTAAATCAGTTTGAATACAATGAGTAATATATCACTGGAATACTTGTAAATGGTGCAAGCCATTTTTAACTGGACCCAAACAATAAAATCGGGTTAATTCTATTAGGTGATGTCATGTTGAATTATGTTTAGATTTTGCCTGTTGGTGAAATCAGGTTGAATACGAGGGGTAAATCAGGATGAAATGCATAGAGATTCTGTAAATTGTTTAATTGGTATTGACCATTGAAATCGTAATGGCACACAGTTTTGTATGGAATGATGTCTGAATGCTAGTTGAATGACCTATTTTTATATTTTTATTTCTTTTCACATTCTAAGTATACATATATAAGAGTTGAATAGCACAGAACAAAAACTGTACAGCAAGACAAAAAGATTTTTTTTGGTTTAAAGACAAAAAAGAACACTGGCTACAAACATATGCTATAAACTTTAATTTAAAGTAGTGTTATTATTGAAAACAATCAAGAAAAACATATATGTAATTAAAGATGCTTAAACTGGAAATAAAAAAGCATGAAAAACAAACCACTTTTCAGGCTTAACTATGAAAAGATAAATAAGGCAAAGTCCATACATACCTACACTGAAAATTATTAATTTGTCGAAATGGTGCCTAAAACAACAAGTTTCCAAATTGGCTAATTTAAATGCCATTTTCTTGTTGGATGATAGCCAAATGTTGATAAATTACTACTCAGATTAGCTGAAAACTGATGATAAGAAAAATAGTGCACTTAAGCTTAATTTCATAAGAACTTGGCCAATAACAGGTGGCCAAAATGACAAATTAATTGGACTATCAGGGTCATTTTCTTGTCATAAATTTGTCCGTTAATTTGTCCAACAAGAAAGTGACAAGTTAAAATTTGTCAATTGGGAAGTTTGTCGTTTTAGGCACCATTTTGACAAAGTCTTGACGAATTAATGTTTGTCAGAGGTTTTCAGTGTACATATGGTAACTTTGCATGACTTTAAATACTTAGAAAGCAGATTTTGCCATATCAGCCAAATACTGTCAATTTTTTGTTGTTGTTAAATTATTTCTTGACAGTTACTTTTGTTCTTCAAATTTCTATTTTATCTCTTTTTGGGCCTAGTGGTTAGCAAATTTGGCATCTAATCATAGGCTGTCACCTCTGTGGGTTCGAGTCCCACAAGTGGCAATTCTGAGGACCTGTCCCAATATGACCCTGGCTGTTGAACGGGACGTAAAACCCCAACTTTATCTCTTTTTGAGGGAAAATATTTAAATCAGTCTCTTTTACTGAACAACTGAACACAGATACATATAGTATCGTGCTAGTAACAGAATACATTTAGTGGCAAAAAAATTATGATATCTTAGTTATTTTCATACACTGGTTTAATTTAAAAGCGATGCTAAGTTTATTTAATATCCATGCCTCCAGGTTGTTCCAGAAAAAACATTTATCACATTTTGAGACTTTAATTTTATTCAAATATTCTTTGGTATTTAATATATTATAAAGTATTTTGTACTGAAACCAAAAGTATTAGTGGAGGTTCACACTTCTAGAGATCACTTATTTCATTGTTTTTTGTCTCTGGACTTTCATGAATTGTGGAGTAGCATGATGAGTATATGTCTGTTCACTAAAGTTAAGTGGTAATGGGCTATGTAAGTACTGTAATGGGTGACTGCTTCAGCGCACTACTTGTGTTTCTGATGGCTGTCGGGCTTGTGCTAGTAGACTGATACCCCTGTCAGCCTTGTTTTATTGGTTTTTCAAATGTTTCTACTTCAGTGGTATTGTGTCCCACATATATACCCAATATTCGAATAACTCTTTCTGGTCAAGAAATATCAAATGCATTGTTTTGTTGTGCAGTATTTGTTATTTCCCATCCACAAACCTTGAGCATTAAGTTTATTTAAGTCCACTGACAAACTCAAATGACTAAAATATTTCAAATAGTATTTGGCCAGAGGTTATACTTGATAACAAGCATGTTTAATCATCTGCAAACTAGGTTAATTTAATTTCCTAATTTCTGAGTCTTATGCCACTAATTACTTTGTTTCTTCTTGTTGCAATAGCCACTAATTCCAAACAAAATATGAATATATATGCTGATAAAGCCTCTCCCTGTCTTACTCCTCTTTCTACATCAAAATATCTACCTGTGTTTTCATTATTTATTAGACAGCTGGATATACTTGTGTAAAATGTCTGGAACCATCTGGTCCAACGTTTAATGTTTTACTGCTTTGGTCATAAAGTTTCACTCCAAAGAGTCAAAGACATTTTCATAAACAGTAAGTATGATGCTTGATCCATGCGGAGATAGTGGCTGGAGATATATCTTTGTTGAAACCATTCTTGAAAAACACAAAGACCAGTTCTTTGTTCTGCCTGAGATATGAGGTCTTATCCAGATTGTAGTGCACATTGTCTGGACCCTCTTTGGCCAGCTGGGTGTAGGGAAAGCTGAGTGAGGGGTACAGAGACACGTTTGACCAGTCTATCTGGTGTCTGATGTTTTTATGTAGCCAAACATGCATCTCATTCCTGCATTTACCGGAATCCAGAGCTATGAGGAAGATGGTGTTGAAGGTGAGGTGCTACAGGGAGGCCTGTTTCAGAGGTTCAAAAGAATCCTTTGTTAGTTTGGTGTAAGACCAAGGGAAGGTTAGCAGAGAGAATGCATCTGCGACCCTTAGGCCTGTCTCTATGGAAACTATCCAGGAGATGAGTGAGATTTTCATACTTTCTGACATTAATGGATGAGTTTCCCATGCAGTTTGTCTGCTATGGCTGATCTAGCCATATGTAGTACTTGGCTGTAACTTCCTGTCCTGGAACATATACAGGAGGAAGTCAGCTTTGGATTAGATAGGTGGTGCCCTGAAGTCCTCCTTGAGTTGAGACTCTAGGAACCAGGCAAAAAGATTTAGGTTCGACAGATTCTTGTTTGAAGTCTGATTGAATGGTTCAGTCAGCAGGTTGGGTAGGAACAGAGGGATCTGGCTGGACATGGCCACTAGATCTCCAAACCAAGGCATGTTGGGCAATCCTGGAGAGATCTGAATGAGTCTTTTGCATGGGTAGTCCTTTAGCTTCGCCAAAACTTTGCTCAGAATAGCCACTGCATATACTGCCCAGGCTAGGGACTCTGGAACTGGTAACAAAAATTGAGGTAACTTGCTGTTGAACTTCTTTGCACACAGGTCTATTTGAGGATTGTGCCACCTGTTTCATATCAACTGGAAGGCCTCTGGAAGGAGAGACCACTCTGATCTGGCCTGCCCTGGATAGTTTGCGTCTTGCAGCCACCATTTTATGTATGGATGGAGGGATCTTGGGATTGATATCACCTTTTCTAGTGATTCTGGGATCCTTCAATGATATTTTTCAGGTGCCACTGGATTGGCTTCATGTGGAGCTGACCCGGGTGGACTTGCTGCTATTAACAGTCCTATGAGGGTCATGAACTGCCTGAACCAACAGTAAGGTTCAGTGAGACACTTCTGAAGTTTCTAGTTTCAGGTCTGTCAATGTTCCAAGGTGGGTTTGACCTTGACCTCATACTGATAATCTAGGAAATCAACGATCTGCTTGAGTTCCAGCACTAACTTCTCCATGTTTACTACCCAGTGTAATTCCAGACACAGAGCTACTAAGGTATGGGTATACTGGAGAAAAGAGCACACTGTCGAGTTTTGCCAGTTCATTATGTATGTAAGTTACTTTGGACTGGGAGAAGTCTTTCTTTTCCGAGTGCACATCATACCACCTCCGAGTGTGGGACCTTAAGAAACTTGTCCTTACACAGTCCATTGACATCAGTGTCTACGGATAGGGTAGCCTTCTGTCAGTGTCAAGTTCCATTTCTCCAACTATTGGCAGACTGGCAGTCATCAGCGGGGGAGTTTGACAGATATTTTACTGGATTCTGGGACAAGATTATCATCCTGAGAGGAGGCTGCACAGTCAAATTCGATTACCTGGTGCCAACCCATTTATTATCTTACCCCTCTAATGGTTTTCCTGTAGTTTTGCTAGTAGTTGCTGATCAGAATCCGGTTCTGGTATGCCAGTTTCCCAGTCAGATACCTCACCCTCTTCCTCAGGATAGACAGGGGAAGTGACTTCAGTATGTTAGTCATAGTAAGGGTATGGATATTGAGAGACAGCAGAGGCAGGGTTTAACACTGGTACCAGTCACTGATTTGATAAGAGTAATTTGGCTGGCCTGTCTGGCAGGCTGGAGTACTGGCATTTCACTGGAGCTGCTTACAGGGTTTTGATGAACATCAACAACAATAGATTGTTGTGAATTGGGTCCATGTAGAGAAGCAAGGAGTTGACAGAGACACATATTCTCTATCAAACTATTATTTATTCTTCATTTTAACCACGCCATAGATGTCAAGGACAATGGTAGTACCCACAACCAAACGGCTGATAATATACATAATTGCCATTAATATTATAACACTCCACCTTCACAAAGTAAAAAACTCTGGTATTTACTTTTAACACAACAAGGGCTATTTTGTTTAATTGGTAGATTACAGACTTTTTACTATGACACTAAAATGAAGGTTATGAAATCACTTTTTCTTGAAAATCTGTAGATTTGTAATATATGATATATATATTTTCTCTTCTCTGGTAAGAGTACTATTATAAGAATTATTAAGCACACATCCAATTATACAATCTAAATTTAAAGAACTATAAGACATTTGGAAACATTCCATAATTCATTGTTTAATACTAGAATAGCACCATCTGATAATGCAACTAGTGTATTCTTAATAATATTTAGTTCACACTACACCTAATACTGCTTTACTGACTATATACTGAAGAAGGAAAACTTTGACTATAGGTACTTAACACATTGACTATAAGACAACTATGCATAGACACACATATATACAGGTATGTAAGTAAAAGTGAAAAAATGCAGATTCAGGTTATAGTCTTATGTCTATTGTTTTTATTTGTGGGTGCATATGGTTCAGTAACAAAAATAAATTTATGAATCAACGTCTGTCTGGTTTTCTAATCACTCTGCCTTTCTTTGTGATTACAACTTTTATTTCACCAATTTTTTGCATGATTTTGAAATTTGCACTCACATCATTTGATTCAACAAAGCTAAAGCATGCAGTCCTGATCAGGCCTGTTATTATTGCCTGATGGTCAGATGTGACTACGGTTCCTGCTAAGGCGGCGAGTTTGGCACTGCATAATATAGCTACGTGGTTCCTTTCTTCCTGGGATCCATTTGTCATTATCTAGGACACAGACATCTTGGTGTTTCATGAGAGGTGGTAAGGGGTGGCGATGCATATTATTGTAGTAGTCGGGCATTTGTTCTCTAGCATATTGGTCCTTTGAAGAGACTTCACTATGGTTTGGCAGCACAGTTGCCAATTTCCTGTTGAATATCAGTTCACCCGGGTTTGGGATGTTGCCATCTGATGGAGTTACACGGACATCAAAGAGAGCTAGGTTAATGTCCTCTTCTGTATGCACTTTCTGATGATAGGGTTTAGTTCTGGTGTGATGATATTCTCCAGGGGAACACCTGTAAACATTTATTGGTATGTCCTCAGTGGTAATGTGTCACCACCAGCTCCTGTGTCAACTTTGAGTTTGATCTTGCCTTGTATTCTTGGTGAGTCATGCATATCATCTAGGGTACTAAAGGCTTCCTTTTGTACAATTGAATGCACTTCTGTACTGGACATCTCTATGGTATCAAATACCTCAGCATCTGACATTTTGTCTGTTGATAAGTGTATTTCATGTGTCCTTATACTTTGATTGTGGATGGTTCTGTGGATAACTTTTTTTAACCTTTTCACTGATTGATTCTTTAGGTTTTTGATGCAAGGTTTGGAACCCTAGACGGTGGACCCGAAATGAAATATTGACAGAGCCATCCAGTTGTCCTTAAAGGAGCTCAAAAATTTTGTTTCGGTCCTTCTTGTCATCATCTGTCAGACCAGATGATAGGATATGTCGCATGCCTTCATCACTGACCACTATTTGGAGTTTTGTGGCCTGTTTAGTGTCATTGTTATTTCTTGATCAGCAAAGTATAAATTGAGCGAAGGCCTTGAATGATTCACTTAGGGGCTCATGCTTTCAGTCTAGCATTGGCATTTTGGAGGCCATTTTAGAGGTTACTAGCTGTAGACACACAGGAAGGTCTGTCAGTGTAGTTTTATTTAAGACTTATAAGATGGTATAATGATTATACCTTCTGCTGGTGTGTTGCCTTCATGTAGAAACACCACTTACCACCATGTTGTGAATTAGGTCCATGGGGAGAAGAACATAATTAACAGAGACACATATTCTCTATCAAACTAGTATTTATTGTTCATTTTGACCATGCCATAGATGTCAACGACAAAGGTAGTTCCTACAACCAAACGGCGGAAAATATACATAATTGCTGTTAATATTATAACATAGATGTAGCAGGTTTCTGAATACTGACATTTCATTAGAGCTGGTTGCAGGGTGTTGATGAAAATCAACAAATGTAACAGGTTTCTGACTGCCAGGCTGGCTGACCATTCCTGTACCTTGAGCCACTGGCATCTGACTGGAACTAGAAACTGACTGGCTTGAGGTCTGACTGACTGATCTGGCAGGCTGAAAGAATGGTCTATCTAAAGTAATGACACTAACTGGTGAATGTCTCTTAGGTGACACTGGCAATGAGATCTGTTGAAAAGAAGGCTGACCAGCAATAGATTGGAAGATCTTAGCAATTAACATTGCTTTAAGTCTGGAGAACCTCTCTGACTAATTCTTCGTGTAAAGCCTTGATATCCTCAACAACAGAGAAACTGGACAACTTAGAACAGCCTCTTTTTGGTATATTATTTTGCAGGGGTCGCCTTCATCTTGTCTGTAGCAACTTCCTGATCAGAAAGACCGTCATCTACCTCCCAATGATCTGAATAGATCCTGGGTCTATGAGTTGTGGGGTGGTCATCTTCTTATCTTTACATGCTTTATAAGTGGGGTTTGCTAGCTGAGACTTCTCATCAGAAGTCAAAAAGTTCACAGTCTTGAAAACACAGGGATCACTCCCAACTCCCTTATTGCAATACCTCGGGCACTTAGTGTGCAGATCAAATGTGCCTATCACATGTCCACAACTCCCATGTTTCTGTCCTGAGGAGGCCATGACATATATCCAATCTGTTTTTATAAAATATTCCATAAAAATAGAAGAATTCGAAGTATATTTCACAAAAATATCTTACACTTTGGAAAGCATTTGAATGCACATGCGCCAAATGAAAAAAAGATGCCATGACATCATGTTGTCTAGACAGGAAGGAAGTAGGATGCACCACCTAGTGAAGGCACACTGTGACCAGTCCAGCTGATGCCTTGCACAAGACATCTTTTTCTGGCATTTGGTGGAAAAGGTCACGCCAACTGGTATAGAATTGTCTATTAGGTAGGATGTATTAACATAATAAAAACGACTTTATAGAAATAATGGCGACCATTGAAGATGAATCCACAATTATTCTGCATCTCCAGACAGTAGTGAGACAAATGAAGCATCATTACAATTCTCGATTCAAATATATTTGTTATGGCCCACAATGAAACAGGCCAGATCTTCAGAAAAAGTACTACAGATTAAGAAGGCTAATACAAGGACTGATGGCGACATCACTTTGGAACACTACAGGCTTGATGGACTTAAAATGGAGAGGAAAGGCAAAACAGGAATTAAGGAACTGGAAAATCAATCTGACAGCAAAATTTTCAAATAGAAAAAATTGTCATTACATGAAGACGTGCAGTGGACAATGGAGACGAATGATAGATTTATTAAAACTTATGCATGGTACAGACCAGGCTATGAGAATATCAAAGTCTCTGACAATCGTCACTAAATCTTGCCTAGGTAAGATTTGGGCATTACACAAGTTGCAGCATTTTTCTCCGCCTCTGACTCATCATCTTGTTTATTTAAGCTGATTGAAATCACTGTGGTGAGATGAGACCTTCACAGCCTGTATGTGTATCAACCATGAGCCTTTATATATCTACCCTTATGGCATTTTTCCCTTCTCAGAATCTGAAAACCATTTTTTTGTTAGATCAGGTCCCAGTAGACCTTGGAAGTCAGCCTTTTCATTAATAGGTATCCAAGTATCAATTGATAAGCTACTTTCAATTTCTAAAACTGCTCTAACTGATTTTCTAATTAAGGTTTACAGCAACACTCACAGATATATCCCATTCATTATTTCTCAAAGAAGATCTAGTGGCCAGTTAACAGTCAAAATTGAAAATCTTAATTACATAAATGCAGCTTTTATAAGCTACAAGCTTACCATGTGGAACTAAATGCTATCTCGGGAGGCTGCAGGAATCTGGCCAACGTCCAGGAAAAATAGACTTTTAGTGTTGGCCGAATTCCTAATGCTGTAAGTAAAACCTGTAGTGTATTTCCGCCAATCTTCCTTTTCTCATTGCAAATTTAGACCATACCCCCTGAGCTGTAATACAGTGGGGAGGCAGGGCAGGGCTCTCTTCAGTTTCACATGGAAAGCTTGTAGCTTATAAAGCTACATTTATGCTACATCAAAGCTGTAGCTTATAAAAGCTACATTTAAATAATTAAAATTTTCAATTTTATTGTGCTACAACAGCTTACCATGTGGAACTGAATGCTGAATCCGACCGCTAGGCGGAGGGATTACAGCTGAGACTGGAAGTATTGTCAATTATTCCTGGATTTAAATTAATAGATTAGAATGAATGTTGTGAAAACCCAGTCTGAGTCCCGCTTACAGTGCCCCAGTTCTGGGAACCAGGCCTGTAAGAAGCCAAAACCAGAATATTGAAAAGATGACAGTGCCGATACTGCCTGAATGTTTAGATTGAAGGAATAAGTGCAACCCTGCTCATTTATGCGGAGTGTAGCCGCAAGGGCTTCACTGCAACGAACACAAGCCTTGGGCTTGAAATCTTGTTAACTTGCCACCCTTATGATGAGATTATGGGAACACCTGAATAAGTCCTTAATACATTATACAAGCTAAATACTGAAATAAAAGATAAAAGACCTTACCACACATCCTGAGAAGGTAGCCATATACCTAGACCCTGGGATTTAGACTCCTGAAGACTTGGCTACAGCAGACGTGCCCCCCTTCTTTTCTTTCCGAGGATAACTGGTCTGTGGGGAAGGGTCTAGGACTTGTTGAGAAGCTACTACTGGACCCAGATACATATTGTTGTCGTTATCTGACCAATTAAGGTCTTTTAGGTAAACATTTGTAAATGTGGTGTGAGCTTTCCAGTAACAGGCTTGCATGATTTGGTCCGCTGATACCCACCATAGTCCAACGGTTATTGGCTTGCTTGTTTATAACAAAGTAGGACGATTTGTTTCAACCAAGAAGTGAGCATAGCGGGTCAGATGTATGAAGTAGTGTTCTCAATAAACCCTTTTTACTAGGACCGGGTATGCAGTGGTTTCAGCGGGCGGGTACCCGGGTACCTGCGCCGATGGGCGATAATAGCTGAAACTACAAATATCTCCATATTTACAGACTTAAAACCTACAAAAATAATGGGATGCAACCATTTGCTTTATTTCTTGTTGGCCATGGTTTTGCATTCAAAACAATATTGCACGGAAGAAAGGTTAAATAAAAAAAGACTTCTGTACATTCAAAACATGGTTGTTTATATAAAAATGGAGTCACATGACCTATCACAAAAGCATTACACTACTACTCGAATGTAGTTTCAGAATTGAAACTTTATTTTTATTTCAGGTTGTAAGTTAATTTTATTAACGTAAAATTATTAACTACTGTGTGAAAATATTGTACTCTTATTTATTTAAGAAGTGCATGTCACTATATATGGCCAATATACAGCGTTTTATGGACTCGGAAACTGTGTTGATATACTGACGATTTTCAAAGGGTTCCGGTATTTGACAATGTATAAACAACTAAAATAAAAGACAAATAAAATACTATAAACGGTGTACAAGGGTGAGAAAACAATATTATTATGCATTTTAATTGAATAGTTTCATTTTAAAGTGAATTAATGAAGTCCAGATACGTCTGTACCTGGTCAGCCAATGTGGGCGATATTAACAGAAATAAGCTTAGATTCGGGTACTCGGGTATGAGATTTCAGATTCGGGTAAGTATTCAGGGTTCGGGTACCCGGATATCCGGGTACCCGTTGAGATCACTAGTATGAAGTGTGTCCTTTCTTGAAGGAAATGAAAAGTAGGGATCGAGACCCTCTTAGGTACTCTGTTTGATCCAGACAGTACCTCAGGGCCCATACTGGACACAGGGTCCTGTCTTCTTTGAATTGTCTATCCATAATGGTAGTGAGAGCAGTCATAGTCACCAGAGACACACTTTGAGAACCTTCTCTTGCAAGTTGGTTATTGGCTATGAAATCTGAAGAGGGGAACCAGGCAATCTTTTCCCATTGGCCTAGATTAGATACTTTGTTTGCGACCCAGGTATGAATTTTGCTGCAGCACTTGCCGGAGGCCAAAGCTAGCAAGAAAGCAGTTTTGAGAGTAAGATGTTTGAGGTCTGTGTCTTTTATAGGCTCAAAGGGTGCTTTGGTGAGCTCATTAAGTACAACAGAAAGGTTCCATTTGGAAGATCCCTAGAACTTTTGGGACTATCCCTGTGAAAGCTGGAGAGTAACCTGTTAAGGTCTGAGCTTTGGGAAATATGGTGCCCCACTGGGCCCAAGGTGTCAACCATGGCCGTCCTGTATCCATCAATGTTCAACGGGTGCCTGTTTAGATCCTGGAGCAGGTACATGAAAAAGTCTGGAGAAATTCACCGAAGTTTCTCTGCACCATTTCTCAAATCGGGCCCACTTTGACTTGTAGATGGTCGTTGTTGATGACCTTTGAGGGGCAGCAATTCTCTCTGCTACCTCCACAGAGAAGCCTTGTTCTTGGAGCTGTCTACTCCTAGACACCAGGTGTAGAGGTTGAGATGTTGTGGAAACACATAGTTGTGGGACTGTTTGAGAAGTGTTGTTGAAACTGTTAACGAGTGGGATCTCTGTTAAGAGCTGCACTAGGTCTCAAAACCAGCCTGGTGCTATTACAATGATCAGGTCATTGCATTGCCTGATTTTTTGGATCACCCTGTGAAGGAGAGCCATTGGAGGGTAAGCACAAGCAGTAAGATCCAACCAGTTTATGTTCAGAGCAACTATGTCTCAAGCATTTTGGTCTGGGACTGGAGATACATACAATGGCACTTTGTGGCTCAGACGAGTGTCAAATAGATCTACATCAGGAATGAACCACTTTTGACAGATGTTTGAACGCCTGTGGATGCAGTGACTATTCTGTTGATTGGACTTGGTTTGACCTGGAGAGGTCGACCATCACATTCAGACACCCTGGAATGTGTCTGGCTCTTAGGGTTATCTGGTAATGATGGCACCATGTCATGAATTTCCACAGGAGAGTGCACATCTCCACCAAGTGGGTTCCTCTTTGTTTATGTATTTGATTTGATTTGATTTTTTTTTTATACTCAGCGCAATATCTCCATATACTACAGGACTCAAAGGGCTATTTGACCCATTCGACTGAACTAAGTACAGTCCAAGCTCATAGTGACTTGCATTCCCCTAACTGAAAGACAGAGACTCAAGGATGACCATTTATCACCATCCTTGAGGTTCTTTAGCCTGCCACTGGGGATAGGATCCAATGACAGAGGACCGCCATTTTAAGTGGTCATCCGAGCCACTATGTATCTGTCTGTACCTGGGTTTGAACCCACGTCGTCTGCGCTCCTAAGCAAGTGTGTTATCCGCTAGGCCACAGTGGCAGATGAAGGCTACTACATGTAGGCTACTACTGTTGAGTTGTCCACAGCAACCAACACTGTTTGCTTTTGACACTGGTCCTTGAACCTTTGCAGAGCCAGAGAAATCGCATTCAACTCTAAAACATTTATGTGTAGCCTTTTTTCCCTGTCTGACAACAGACACATTGTAGAGACTTGCTCTAAGTGAGTGCCCCAGCCTTCATTTGAGGCATCTGTAAGATTTGGATACTGTGGTCTTTGGGATGACGGTCTGCACCTTTCATCACATTTGTGGGATTTTTCCACCACTTTAGGTGATCTGAAATGGTCTCTGACCAAGGAAAGAGGCTGTCCAGCGACTGAGAATATCTCCAGTGCTCCTTGAGATAAAACTAAAGGGGCCATGTGAAGGTGACCCACCAGGATCATTTTCTCCATTGAGGCAAGCAACTCAATTAGCGACATCAAACATCTTGCAGTCAAAACATGTTTTGACTTTAACCGTAGGATCAAATCCTGAAGTTTGAGCCATCTCTCTTGAGTGGGTTTTACAAGGTCTGAATCTAGGTGGTATTCGTAGTCCACGAACAAAAACACCTGAGTAGGTTTGAGTTTGGACTTCTCCTGATTTATTATCCACCCTAAGGACTGTGTCAGGTCTACCATGGTCTGAGTGCTCACATGTACTTCTTTCTGAGACTGGGCCCTGATAAGCCAGCTGTACAAGTATTGGTGAAGTCGGATTCCGCTTGTCAGGGCCATCAGCTTCACTTCCTTTACAATCCTGATGGGTCGTGGCTAGATCGAAAGGGAGGGTGTGAACTGGAACACCTGTGAATTGTGCCAAAATCTTAGGTTGAACATTTGTTTGTTTGTCAGTCTCTTCTGAAAGAACGGAAGCAACCTCCTACTGGTGGACTTAGGGAGGCTTTTAAGGAGTCATTAAGGGGAGGGGTTTCCACACCCTTGTCCCCTACAGTGGGGTAGAAAACGATTTCCCTCTACCTGAGGAAAATGATTGGTTACTGCTTGGAGTGGACTGACCCTCATAGGGGCGTTTCCTGTAGGAGCCTCATTTCTTATTGCGGTGGGAACCACGAAAGAGCTTGTTTTTGATAGGGTAGGAAACCCTGAGATTCTTTAGGGGTGCCTTTTTACGGAGGAAATCTTCATCCTTAACTAATTGAGACTTGAACAAAGGAGTAGGCCAAAGGGGGAGATTTTAGGTTTCTGTCCTCTCGAATCCCCTAGATGAGGTTCAAGAAGGGTCATCTCAGCCTCGCGTCTTAGCAGGCCAGTGTTACCCATGGTGTACAACTCCCTCTGGAGAATATGGGCTAAAGATTTACTTAGGCAGGCTAAGGTTAAGGAATCCTGTTATTCAAAACTCCAAAGTAGTCACAAGCATTTTCATAGCCACAGAAGCAATCTTAGCAAATGTAGCGGCAAAATTTAAGGTGCAGAGATTTTGGCTTGCCTGGTGTTCAAGTTCTTTAAGAACTTGTAGGGGAACCTTGCCCATAGGGGCCCCAGAGGGTTTGGGGAGATACAGTTCTTTGCCAAATCTGAATTTAACTCCTGCATTTTGTCCTCAAAACAAGGTTGTCCCACGTTGTACCATTTTGCATTGGAAGCAGGGGGTTTTATATATCTACCCTCAGGTAAATATGAGGTCTGGAAGTCCTGTTTAAATTTCTCAAAGGTATCTTTGAGATAAGGACTTAGAGGGAGCATAGCTGAAGGGCCTATTGGTCTGAGCTCCTGTTGGCCTTTTTCATCATCCAGCCCAAAGATGGTAGTGGAGGACATAGGCATAGTGTCCCTGGGGTCAGGGAACTTTAAAATGTGCCTAAACATTTCAATTTCATCTGCATATTGTAAGGGCAAGTCAGACATATCTACCTCCCTGTAAAAAACGGGGTTTGGATCTTTTTGCTGTGTGTCTTTCTCAGATGGAGCCCTCTTGGGCTTAGCAGACTTTTTAACTTGTATAGAAGACTCTGATTCCTCTGAAGAAGAAGACTGTGAAACATATTTAACCCAAATCTTATATTTCCTTATGTCCGAGTGCTTTTTGGCCTTTACCGAAGACACATGTTCAGGTTGTTCGGAATGCTTGGAAGTGTGATCTGACCTGCTCGGATCTGAGCTATGCTCAGATTGAACACTCTGCCCGAACTGAGGAGGAGCAGGACCACAGAAATCCATCTCCATTGGTTCATCCGTGTGCTTGGATATTCGATTGTTGAGTGTTCAGATATGTGTTGGGTTAGATGGCAAGACAACATTTTGCTTGCTTGTTCCAGGCTTCAGATTTGAAGTGGAGATCTGATCCACCTCCGTTTCTGAGGTCTTTTTTCATAGTTTTAAATTCTTCTCTGAGAGACTGCTTAGCCTAGATACATAGAAGCCCTCGAAAACCCCATTTGTTGTTGAATTTGGATGTTAAGATGTGCACCCATGCTTTTTTCTATCTTGCTTTCAATCTTATTTTATAAAGTTGTGACTGGGGTGGGTGGGACAGTGTGTGTAGATTTTAATAAAAACCTAAGAAGGAGAGAGAATGAAAATAAATTTTCAGCAGCACCCTCAAGGTCTGCTTGTGATCCAGAAAAGTACTCTTCATCATCTCCCGACAAATCCAGTTCATCTTTAGATGTATCAACCACTTTTTGTTGCCGAACATATCTGCGCCTATTTTGGATCTTAATAAGCTGTTCTTCAGAGAATGAATTGCAAATATTGCAGGAATTAAGTTTCCTTTGTAACACAATGGTGGTCACCCTTGCCAGCTTCTCTGCAAGATGGACAGTAATTATGTGACTCAAACGGCAGACAAAAGTGGCAACACTTTAATGATCTGGGTTTGCTTGAACTTGCTTGGTGGGAATTAAGACATTTTTGTCTGAACAGTCTGAATCGGAACTTTCACAACACAATCACTTAAAAATACTAATCCTGCAAGTTTCAAAATGTTACAAAATATGCAATGACAATTAATGAAGTAAATAGCTGAATAATATCATCCAACAATACATATATCCAGAGAAAACTAGTAAAATATTAGCGAGGGAAAATAAATGCTTCCTAGTCATGCAGCCAACGAGAAAAGAAGGAAGATTGGCGGAAGTACACTGCAGGGTTCATCTACAGCATTGGGAATTTGGTCAACACTAAACATCTATTTTTTTGGACGTTAGCCGGATTCGTACGGCCTCCAGAGATAGCATTCAGTTTCAGATGGTAAGCTATTGTAGCACAATAAAATGATGATATGTATGATTTATTAACAGCCACCCCTCCACTGTCCAATGGCAGTAAAGCTTTATGGTTGTATTTTCCCATGACAAGTGTCATCTACTCATGGCTATCCAATACTGGCAATTATATCATATATGATTCCATTGTTTGTTATCAGGAAAATTACTGTACTTGCTGTATTGAGGTGGTTCAAGATGGATGTTGGCTACCGACATTTGTATGCAGATGATGTTGCTGTCCAAGGTTTTGTACATAGCTGTTTTGTACATATCTGTTTACAGTTGCAATTGACCGTCCAGGCTTATTTATAACAGTTTACTGCTGTTAGAGGCAGTTTACAGCTACTGTTGGCTGTCCATGGTTGTTACAGATGCACTTGACTGTTCTCAGATGTTTATCACAGTTGATTTCTGTCAGAGGTCCTTGTACTGGCTGTTCAGGGATGTTAACAACAACTGATTGTTTTCAAGGGTTGCTAAAAGCTACTATTCACTGTCCAAGGTTGTACACAACTGTTACTGGCAGTCCAAATTTTGTTCAGCAAGTAATTAAAGAAGCTGGGTTCCGCAAGTGTACTACTTTATACTCGGATGACACATCCTCTTCAAAAATGAGAGCCATTAAATTGATGTGAACCTGGTCCATCTTCAGTTCAGATAAACCTGCAGACCTGCTTTCTAGACTCTCAACATATGGTTTCCTACTACCAACCAATACATTTTATGGCTGTAAATGTAATATTTAAGAATATAATAGGGGGGTTTCACATAAATTTTAAGCTTTGTGGTTGGTACCTGTAAGAAAATCACTCATCAATCAATCAATTTTCATTAGATTGCTCCCAAAATCTACTCAGCTTGCATTCTTGATAGTATAAACATGTATATGAAATAACAAACCTCTGCGGTTAGCAGATTTTGCTGAGCGGCAATGAAAGGCAGGTGTACCCCAAAAAACTATTTTTGATCATCTGACCTTGATAAAGATCAAGGTCTAACTTAAATTTTTCTCATGCCTGAGGTAAATAACTTCCAAATATGCTTATAAAGCTTCTGATAATACAGGAGATATTCCAGGGAGACCATAATGCGGTGTCGGCAAGGAAACTGAGGTGAAAACAAATAAGCGCCCTTTTCAGAGACATTCAATTATATCCCCAGACAATGACTCAGAATCCAGCAATTTTGTCCAATGCAAACTCTACCCACAGGACCTTTGCACACAAGGCACTCTACTCACAATCTCTACAAGGAAAGATAATATTATCTAATATTATCTATTATTCTCATTAGCTAACTACTCAAGACATACAGTTTTGAAAAAGATCAAACATTACTTGCAGTTCCTACATTCCTAATTGCACAATATGAAATATATAAGGTTGGTTTGATTAGCATTTAATTCAGTGTTGATAGAGTGGTGAAACAGTACAAAGATCAGGATACTTTATGAGCAGTGTCAATTATATAAAGGTCCAAATAATGTTTGAATAGAAAAAATAATATCTAAGAGAAAGAAAACGTATGTAAAGAAAGAAGTATTGAAACAAGACAATTCAATAGCAACACGACAGCTTAAATCTGTACACTAAAACTTATGAAGCTGTTAAATTTATTAACTGGGAACAGCTGTCAATAAAAATAGCACAATAATGTAAAAATACAAAAAAATTATCAGTTGCAGCAATCCATATGTGTTCCACAACTACACCCCCTAAGCAATGTCCCTGCCAAGTGTCACCTTTATACCTTAGGGAATCCAAGAAATAGCCCAGACAAGATTTTAAAACTCATGGTCACTACAACATATTCAAAGGTCAGATCAAGATCACAAAATTGATGTTGCATACACAAAACCCCTAACCAGTGTCCCTACCAAGTATCAACTTCCTACACTACACAGTTTCAGAGATATTGCCCGGACAAAATTTTAAAGGTCAAGGTCACTACGTCAAGACCATTGCCTCCCCAGGACAGAAACCTTCACAGTAAATGCACGAGGTGTCACAATAAAGGGGTTGGGAGTGATCCCTGTGTTTTGAAGAAAGACTGTGAACTCTGTAACTCTGACTTCTGATCAGAAGTCTCAGCTAGCTACCCCACTTATAAAGCATGTAAAGCTAAGAAGGTGACCACTCCACAGCTTGTAGACCCAGGATCTGTTCAGATCCTTAGGGAGGTATCTGCCAGTCTTTCTGATCAGAAAGCGGCTACAGACAAGAGGAAGACTACACTCACCAAAGAATCCAGCAAGAAGAAGTTTTCTGCGTCATCCACAGCATTTAAAAATCAAGGCATTGGACAAAAAATAGTTAGAGAGGTTCTCCAAACTTGAAGCAATGTTGATCGTTAGGTCTGCAACTTGCTACCGGTCAGCCTTCCTTCCAACAGGTTTCAATGCCAGTATCACCCAAGAAAGTCACTAGTCAGTGTACTTACTTCAGACAGACCATTCTTCAAGCTAGTTACTGGTCTCGGGGAGATTCCACTGGATCAACCTACCAGACTGGTCAGCCAATAAGATGCATTAATATAATAAAAATGGTATTGTATAAAGTACTTAAAATTTAGATTTATAAATGTGTGATTATCAACTGAGATATTTTCATAACTGAATGAGCTGTGTCAAAATTAACTGAGGTAAATTGAATAATACTGAAGCTTGTTAAGTTCTAAAAATCCCCCCTTTTACTGTAGGGAGGCCATAATGTCACTAATACTGGAACTCAAAGCTCACCAGAAAATAAGAATGTCCCTCTTGTCTACTTTAATATGTGTAACCAGTTTGATTCTAACAGTTAAAAACTCAGCAAGCAGAGAGATAAAAACACAATTTCTTACAGCTGAAGATAGCCATAAGATTATTAATAATCAAATTTTAAAACGTACAAAAATGTAAAAAGAAAGATCACTCGGGTGGTATATTTATGGGCTCCAGACAAATGTCTACTTAAGGCCTTAGTATTTTGCATATGTACAAAAAACATATTAATATATCCCGGATGAAATTTCAGCTCTATGAGCCACAAAGTTTGACAGTTACAGGGCTTAAAAATGGCGAAAAAGTTCATAATTTGGGTCTCCGTTAGTATTTTAGAGACTTTAAGGTGACCTTGAAATTAAACCTGTAGACCTCAAATTTCCCACAAAGATCACACAAAAGTTATAACTAATAGAGTATGAGACTTGTCAGACTTAGCATTTCCAAATCGCAAGGCAAAATATGTGAAAAATGTACAAAAAAGGTCACTCAGGTGGCACATATATGAGCCTTATACACAGGCTAAATGTCTACTTGAAGCCTTTAAGGGCTTTAAGTGGTCACAGGTCCATTTCATACTTAAGGTGGCCATAAGTTCTTTATTATTGAGAGTTTAAGGTCACTTTAAAATAGGGAACTTCCTTTGGAACACCCTTAACATGAGTATCAAGTTTGAAAAAAATGTTGATCTGTTTTTGAGTTCATATACACAAGAAAATTTCTATGAATTTCATCTGGGAATATAATTGCAATTATAATAGCACTCAGAGAGCACATATCACAGCCAGGGCCCAACACCTGCAATATTGCTGGAGGGCAATGATATGAAAATCTGCCCTGGATCCAGACAGTGATCCAGATCAACACCAAAAATTTATCATCTGTTCCTTGTGCCTGTAAATTTTGCAAAAAGACAGACAAAATTGAAAATTTTGATTACTTAAATGTAGGTTTTACAAGCTACAAGCTTACCATGTGGGACTGAATGCTGTTCTTGGATGGCCGCAAGGCATCAGGCCAACATCTAAGAAAAATAGACATTTATAGTTGGCCGTAGCCTCAAGTTGTCGTCTCGTGGTACACTGTGAGATCTTGTCCTACTTTCTCGCTGAAATTTTTTAAACCTTACCCCTCAGCTGTAATACAGGTCGAACATGGTAAGCTTGTAGCTTATAAAAGCTACATTTAAGTAATTAAAATTTTCAATTTTTATTGCACTACAATAGCTTACTATGTGGGACTTAATGCTGAATCCAACCGCCCGCTGGCGGGATTACAGCTGAGACTGGAAGATATGTCAATTTTTCTTAGAAGCAATAGATTAGAATGAATGTTAGAAATACCAGTCTGAGTCCCGTAAACAGTGCCCCAATCCCGAAGACCGGGCTTGTGAAGAGCCAAAAACCTGAATAGAATGAACAACAGTGCTAAAACTGTCAAGATGTTTCGATTGTAGGAGAGAAGTGCAGCCGTGCTCACTTTTAGCAGTGTAAGGGCCCATCACCGAGTAAAAAAACCAGCCCAATGGTTGGAATTTTTGCCACCGAATAGGAGATTAATGACAAACTTGAACAGTCCTCAATACAGATATACTTGATAAACCGATTCACCCGTAACATCTTGAAAGGTAAACCTATATCTAGACCCTGAAGACTTGGTTGTAGCGGGTGTACCCCCCCTTCTTTTCTTTACGAGGATACCTGGTCTGAGGGGAATGGTCTAGGACTTGTTGTGCCGCACCACTTGTCCCAGATACATATTGTTGTCGTCTGACCAGGTAAGATCTTTTAGGTATAAATTTGTAAATGTGTTGTGAGCTTTCCAGTGACAGGCTTGCATGATTTGGTCCACCGATACCCCATCGTAAAAGGCCTTAGAGGCCGCGAAGGCCCTAATGTCATGCGCTTTCACTTGGACCAAGTCCAAGGCTTGTTGGTCTACTTGTTTATAACAAAGTAGAATGGTTTGTTTCAACCAGGAAGAGAGAGTAGCAGGTCTGATGTCTGAGGTGTGTCCTTTCTTGAAGGAGATGAAAAAGAGGGATCAAGACCCTCTCAGGTCTTTGGTTCGACCAAAATAGTACCTCAGGGCCCACACCGGACACAAGGTCCTGTCTTCTTTGAATTGTCTATCTACAAAAAATGGTAGTCAAAGCAGGAATAGTCACCTGAGACACACTTTGAGAACCTTCTCTTGCTAGTTGGTTTTGGCTATAAAGTCAGAAGAAGGGAACAAGGCAACCTTTTCCCATTGGCCTAGATTAGATACTTTGTTTGCAACCCAGGCATGGATTTTGCTGCGGCGCTTGCCGGAGGCCAAAGCTAGCAAGAAAGCAGTTTTGAGAGTAAGATGTTTGAGGTCTGTGTCTTTCATAGGCTCAAAGGGTGCTTTTGTGAGCTCATTGAGAACAACAGAAAGGTTCCATTTTGGAAGATTCCTGGAACTTTTGGGACGATCCCTGTGGAAACTGGAGAGTAACCTGTGAAGGTCTGAACTTTGTGCAATATGGTGCCCCAGTGGGCCCAAAGTGACAACAATGGCCGTCCTGTAACCATCGATGGTCGAGGAGCGCCTGTTTAGATCTTGGTACAGGTACATGAAAAAGTCTGAGACTTGTTTTACAGATGGAGTGGAGAAATCCACTGAATTTTCTCTGCACCATTTCTCAAATAGGGCCCACTTTGACTTGAGATGGTCCTTGTTGATGACCTCTGAGGGGCAGCAATTCTCTCTGCCACCTTCACAGAGAAGCCTTGTTCTTGGAGCTGTCCACTCCTAGACACCAGGCGTGGGGGTTGAGATGTTGTGGATTGCTGTGAAACACATAATTGTGGGACTGTGTGAGAAGAGTTGTTGACACCAGAAGTTGCAGTGGGATCTCTGTTGAGAGCTGCACTAGGTCCCAAAACCAGGGCATCCCTGGCCAGCCTGGGGCTATTACGATGATCAGGCAATGGCATTGCCTGATTTTTTGGATCACCCTGTGAAGGAGAGCCATTAGAGGGTAAGCATGGGCAGTGAGACCCGTCCAGTTTATGTATGGAGCATCTATGTCCCAAGCCTTTGGGTCTGGGACAGGAGATACGTACAGTGGAAGTTTGTGGTTCAGGTGAGTGGCAAATAGATCTACATGAGGAGTGAACCACTTTTGACAGATCTGTTTGAACATCTGCGGATGCAGTGACCATTCTGTTGAGTGTACTTGGCTCAACCTGGACAGAAGGTCGGCCATCACATTCAGACACCCTGGAATGTGTCTGGCTTTAAATGTTATGTGATAGTGATGGCACCATGTCATGATCTTCCACAGGAGCGCGCACATGTCTGCTGAGTGAGTTCCTCCTTGTTTGTTTATGTAGGCTACCACTGTTAAGTTGTCCATTGCAACTAGCACAGTTTGGTTCTGGCACTAGTCCTTGAAGCTTTGAAGGGCCAGGGAGATCGCTTTCAACTCTAGAACATTTATGTGTAGCCTTTTTTTCTAGTCTGACCACAGACCCTTTGTAGAAGTTTGATCTAAGTGAGCGCCCCAACCTTCGTTTGAGGCGTCTGTAAAGAGTTGGATACTGTGGTCTTTGGGATGAAGGTCTGCACCTCTCATCACATTTGAGGGATTTTGCCACCAGTCTACGTGTGCTGAAATAGCTTCTGACCAAGGAAGGAGGCTGTCCAGTGACTGAGGATATCTCCAGTGCTAATTGAAGGTGACCATTTTCTCCATCAAACATCTTGCAGTCAAACATGTTTTGACTTGAGTCTTAGGATCAAATCCTGAAGTTTGAGCCATCTCTCTTGAGTGGGTTTTACAAGGGCTGAATCTAGATGGTATTCATAGCTCACGAACGAAAACACCTGAGTAGGTTTCAGTTCTGATTTTTCCTGATTTATTATTCAACCCAAGGACTGGGTTAGGTCTACCACTGCCTGATTGTTCACTTGCGCTTCCTCGTGAGACTGGGACCTGATCAGCCAGTCATCCAGGTATTGGTGAAGTCTGAGTCCTCTGGAGAGGGCCATTAGCTTCACTTCCTTTACAATCATTGTAAAGACCTGGGAGGCTGTGGCTAGTCCGAATGGAAGGGAGGTGAACTGGAACACCTGGGACCTGTAGCTAAACCTTAGGTATTTCCTTGAGTTTGGATGGATGGGGATGTGAAGGTAAGCATCTGATAGGTCTATCGATGATACCCATTCCCCTGGAATCAGGGAGGTCCGGATGGACTCTGGCGTTTCCATTTTGAACTTTTCTACATATAGAAAAGTGTTGAGCCTGCTTAGGTCTATGACTGGCCTCCACCTTTGGTGAGGCTTGGGTACTAGAAATAGGCGACTGTAAATCCTGAAAGATTTTACATTTTCCACCCTTTCAATTGCGTTCTTTGACAGAAGAGACTGGATACAAGTGGCCAGAGCTTTGTCTTTTTGATGGGCCTTGTACTCTGACAGAATCAGAGGGAATCTGACCAAAGTTGGTGTTGAAAGGAATGGCAGTACGTAGCCATTGGTGATAATGTTTAACACGTTGGGTGAACATTTGTTTGTTTGCCAGTCTCTTCTGAAAGAACGGAGGCGACCTCCTACTGGTGGACTGAGGGAGGCTTTTAAGGAGTCATTGGGGGGAGGGGTTTCCACACCTTCGCCCCCTGTTGTGGTGATCCCTGGAGCCTCTGAAGTTTGGTTTCCCCCTACCTGAGGAAAACGATTGGTTACTGCTTTGTGAGGATTGCCCCCATAGGGGCGTTTCCTGTAGGAGCCTTTTTTCTTGTTGTGGGGACCACGAAAGGGCTTATTTTGATAGGGTGTGAAACCCTGAGAGTCTTTATAGGTGCCTTTTTTGAGGAGGAAGTCTTCACCGAGTTCCTGAGTTATTTTGATAGGGTCTGAAACCCTGAGAGTCTTTATAGGTGCCTTTTTTGAGGAGGAAGTCTTCACCGAGTTCCTGAGTTCTTGGCGTCTCGTTTCCCCTAAATGTGGTTGCAAAAGGGTCATTTCGGCTTCGCGCCTAAGCAAGCCAGTGTTACCCATAGTATATAGTTCCCTGTGGAGTATATGGACTAGGGATTTGCTGAAGCATGGGAGCACCCTGTGTTGAATAAGAACAGTCATATTCCACGTTTTGCTGCTTTTTCAGGATTGGCACCTTTTTGGATCTGAGACTTAACCCTCTTCAAGGTTTACAAAATCTGTATTCAACTCCTGTATTTTCTCCTCATAACAGGGCTGTCCCACTTTGTAGTGCAAGGAGGAGGTTTGATGTATTTACCCTCAGGTAAATTAGCGGCCTGAAAATCATGTTCAAACTTATCAAAGGCATCTTTGATAACTGAGCTGAGTGGTAGCATAGAGGAGGGACCTCTAGGTCTGAGCTCTTGATGGCCTTTTTCATCATCCAGGCCCATACCGGAAGTTGAGGACCTAGGCATAGACTCCCTGGGGTCAGGGAGAGAAAGAATGCGCCTGAACATGTCCACTTCTTCTGCATATTGGGAGGGAACGTCAGACAGAGCAAACTTCCCTATAATAAGCGGGGTCTGGATCATGTTGAGGTTGGTCTTGGTCAGAGAGAGCCCCAGAGGGCTGAGCCCCAGTGGGCTTTGAAGACCTGTGTCTGGTTGCAGAGGACTGGTCCTCCTCTGAGGAAGATGACACATATCTGGACCTGACCTTATGTCTACTCTTATCAGCATGTTTTTTAGGTTTTGTAGATGGAATCCGAGACTCATCGGACTCATCATTGTATTGATCCGAGGCAGACCTCGGTTCAACCTCATGCCTACTGTGAGTGAGAGTGTTTTTTAGGTTTATCCGAGACCTTCTTAGAAGGTTCCTTGGATGCATTAGAATTCTGATCCATTGCATTATGAGGATCAGATCCGAGACGTGGAGGAAGTGCTGGACCATAGTCCACATCCATATCCTCGGTCTGAGAGGTAGTTCTAGGTCTCGGAGGGTGTAGGTCCAGGACAACACCACTAGATGAGGGTCCAGGCTTAGAAGAGGAAGCTGAGGTCTGATCCGCCTCTGCTTGTTTTTTAGTAGTCAATTCCTCTCGGAGTGACTGGAAAGCTTCTAACATAGATGCCTGGAAAGAACCCATTTGCTGCTGTAAAGGGATGGTAAGTCTGTTACCCAGGGATTTCTCTAAGTTGGATTCTATTTTCTGCTGTAAGGCAGTACCTTGGTGGGACAGTCTTTGCTGGCATTTTGAGAGACAATGAACTGAAGGGTAGGGGCTGTGGACGCGGGGGTGAGGTAATTAAGTTATCAGCAGCACTCTCAAGGTCTGCATTAGAACCAGTAAATGAATCCACATCATCCCCTAGAAGATCTAGTTCATCGTCCTTTAAACTAGCAGTGTGGCCCTTTTGTTTCTTAATATAGCGTTTTCTTTGTGAGATTTTCAACATTTGTTCTTCTGTAAAAGAAGCACATATTTGACACGGGTTTTCAAAAGTGACAAAGGGGTCATCACCCTTGCCAGATTCCCTACAGGTAGGGCAGTAATTATGTGTGTCAAATGGGAAGCAAAAGTGCCTACACTTGCCAGATCTCAGTTTGTCTTTATTTGTTTGATGGGAAGACATTTTGAAACGCAATAAAAAGACGTAGAAAATGCCTGAACCGAGGATAACTCAAAACCCTGTCAAAACAGAAATTCTACAGAGTAATCTATGATATAAATTAAATGAAATGACAAAAAATTAACATCCAACAATATGTATGTGTGACGGGATCTCAGTGTACCGCGAGACGACAACTTGAGGCTACAGCCAACTATAAATGTCTATTTTTCTTAGACGTTGGCCTGATGCCTTGCAGCCATCCGAGAACAGCATTCAGTCCCACATGGTAAGCTATTGTAGTGCAATAAAAGCACACTGTTAATAGACATAATTTCAGGATATACTTGTTGAAAAATGTACTGCTAGTGTGCTACATCTGTGAACTTTTACGTGGGTATGATGAATATGGTTAGAAGTTTTCAGCATTTCTGACATTTGATTATGATGGTCTCCATACTGCAATTACTGATTTATAAAAGGTTTCAACAATACTCAAAGATTTCAAGTATCCTGAATTGTCAAAATTAAGAAATTAAATCTAAATACATTCAGCATTTGTTTTATTGAACAGAGAATCATACCTTTTAAAAAAGATACATTGATGCATACATATTTATGTATATATACATGTATACAAATTTTCCAAAAAGTCTGACTAATCAAAATGCCATGATTTACATTGTTTATACCAACTTGCATATATTTCAACTGCTTGTATTGTGATGAACAGAATTCATGAGATATTTAGGTGCAATGATAAGCTTGTTTGGTGTGACAGTTTACCAAAGCAACTTCAAAGGTGCAATACAAGAGATGAAGGAAGTTTTTTTTTCACTTTTAACCTTTGTACAGGTTATATGTCACAGCAGGACATTTTGCAGCAGATGACTACTATATGCCTTGGGGAACGGTTGGTTGGGATTTTGTACCGTAAATCATGAACCTGGCTGAAAGACTTGAGCCCCAGAAGCAGAGGAGCAGAATACAGTAAAACCATGTGTCTTTTGTCCAATCAATTTTCCCAAGTTTAAATCATATCAAAATGCCTCTTCGGACAGAACATATTTACCTATTTGAAGAGAATTTTATGTTTATTAACAAAAAGATTTTGCTGAAAATTCATGTATATAGAGGTTATGACGTATCAACCTATTATCTATTGCTGTCTTAGAATAAGTTTCAGCAACTATCTGAATAAAAATTTCACTGATGAATATTCAAGTTTTATTAATTGGAACCTTCACACATACACACTCTGAGAACCTGTGCAGAGTAATAAAGAGTGTGCAAATTAGTGCCAAAGATATAAACTATACCAATATTGATTATCACAATATTTAAATATCACAGTTAATTTACTCATTACAAAGTATTGAGAAAGCTAACAGTCGTACAGCTAAAACTACACATACTGATTTGCAGAAATACATACTTAACAAAATGGAAAATTTAATAAGTAAATTAAATTTTTGTTATACCGTACTGGTGGACACACGTCTGGCACCCTGCCGGTCTTGCTAGTGAGGTGTTCACACGCCAGATGGCTGTAATTCTCCAAGCTTTCCCTAGATCGAGTAACATACTTCCTACTTTACTTCATATTAATACTTTTAGTTGTAAGCATATTCTACAAAGAAAGTATTTCCAATTAAATGTTTATTTTAATAAATTGGTACTCAGTTAATTCAATAGTTACAATTCAAGCAATAGTTAAGTAGTAAAAGTTATCTATTTGGTTCAACATATGAGATCATATGATCTGATCCCCATTTTAAGTTTTAGTTAAGATTCTTAATACATTTGGGAATGGCTAGTATTTAACTAATTCTAATGTCAAAAGATGCTTTTAAAACATATCCTAGACTTTGCAAGCTGTGTGAAACAAAACAGCAGACAACTTGACAAGTGTAGGAGTCAGACCCTGACTACTGAGGTCACACATTCTGGTCCATCCCTAGCCAGCTGATTCTTAGATTAGAAGCTGGGTGAGGGATATAAAGAGACTTAAGACCAATATTCCTGATGTTTTTATTGAGCCATAAATTTCGCTCCTGCATTTGCCAGAATCTAGTGCCAGCATGAGAGGTTCAAACGGGGCTTGACACAGATACTGTAGAGCAGTTCCCAAGGCTAAAGAGACATTTTGACAGAAGGCCATATAGTCCTTTGAGGGCCTCTGACACATCTTTGAATTTTTTTTTCTGATGCTTGACTGCAAAACAGAAATGTTCTGGGAAATGCGTTCTTGCAGGTCAGTGGTGCACCGGCTGAAATTGGCTGCATGATTCACTGTGTAGGCTACTTCCCTCTCACATCTCTCCTATCAGCGCAATGACTCTTGAGTTATGGGCCTAGAGGCCAGTACAGATGGAGTATAAGCTGAAGTCTTTGCAATACGGGAGAATTTGGAATTCAAATTAAAACTCACTATCTCTCGAACTAAACACAGGATGATGTGGTCCGTATGGTCTGAGTGAATGTGGCTGCCACTGGCTGGTACCAGCAAGACTCTGACTCAGGAGTATAATGAACTGATCCCTCATGAAGCCTCCGGAATCCTGAGCTTTGGATGGTTAATCCACAGCTACCGTGGCATTCAGTCTTTCCATCTTCTGGGAAAACCAGTCATTGGGTAGCATGGTCACAGACTCTTTTGTAGATTTTTGGGGATTTTTTTTCTTTACAGAGATTGTTAGATTTATCAAGTTTAGCAAAGTCTATCCTATAAGCACCCTGACTGAACATACTGTCTCTAAAGTCGATTTCTTTATTCTGCTTTTTATCTGTATTGTCCAATGACAATTCCCTTCTGATTCTGAGACCAATGGGGCAACAGAATGTTGGTCAGAACTTAAGACCAGTTCATCTGAAAAGCAAAATACAGGGGCTGACCAGTAGCACTGGCTGAACTGGTGTGAAAATTCTCTTGGGTATCTTCCTGAACCTCACCCGGACCAGGGATAACTTTGGGACTGGTATGGATACGTCACTTTTTGAACTATTGGCTTTGCCACTTCCAGAGCTCTTAGATTTATGTTCAGTCTTGGATTTCTTAACTGTCAGAAAAGCTTGTCAAAAAATGGTAAGTGGAATCTGATGAGATGGCAGTTTTAGGTATAGAAAAAATGTTACACATAGATAGCAGTTTTTTGAAACAGGCAAACCTTTTGTCCCACTTATCATTCATTGCAGCAAGTCTGGCTGCACCATAGATTCAGAAACTTCGTGGCTATCAAAAGCGGTCACTACATGGCCACATGACCCTCTTCTCTGTTTACTTTCTCCTGGGGATGCCATGATGTCTTATATGTAGTTAGTTAACACAAAAATAGTTGAAATTCTAAAGTACTGGTGCCAATCAAATGGAAAAAGCTTCTCTTAATATCCAAACGTTTTATACATGCCTCGCACCAAACGAAAGAGGAAGTATGTTGCTTCATCTAGTGAGAGCTTGGGGCATTACAGACACCTGGTGAGTGAAGAGGGCATGACCAGTCCAGGCTAGAGTCTAGCTCAGGAATTTTTTTCTACTGTTTGGCGAGATGCGCAGGATGCTAGATGTATGCAATCTGTCCACTAGGTAAATGTACTGACACAATAAAATATTTATATACATAACAATGATTCTACAGAAGTATATGCATATTCACAGAAATGACACTATAAACAGAAACTTTTTTCAACAATACATATATACATAATACTATAACTCAAACAATTCATATGTCACAGTAACACCTTGATATATATATTAACATGTACTATACCTGACCCTTTGTATATATTTTGACAATATACTGGTATTAATAAGTACTATACCTGACCTTTGGTATATATTTGATAATATACCAGTACTAAACTTTTTTATATATTTTGATAATATACCAGTATTAACAAGTACTATATCTGAACTTTTACATATATTTTGTACATACTTGCTGTATTTACATCATGTTCATTTTTCTTTAAAATGGGTAATATTCATGAACAATAAATCTAGCAATATTTTTTTTCTAAAATTCATCTGGCTTAAAATTATTTCTAGCATAATACTTTTTTATTCCCTTTGGCCCGTTACCATGGAAAATTACTATAAATTAATGATACAATGCACTAACAAGTGTTAATTTTTCGTAAATATTCTGCTTGTTTCTGCATACAAATATTTGCAGAAACGGTGGAGAAATCTCAAGGTATATATCAAAGTTTTTATATTCACTGATGCTTGTACCTACGGATAAGTTTCACAGCTAATTTTATGCATTGTTTTGGTAAATGTAAACTCAATTTATTTATCATTGATGCAAAATGGGGCATAATAAAGTTAAACAACCCTATTGGTCCATATTTTTTTAACTTTTATCACCCAATTGATTTGTCCTCTCTTGTGATAAAATTTAAAACTATTAATGCTGATAGTGTGTCTTATTCCTGAATTTTAACACAATTTTTCCATAGAAAAACAACATAAAATCCCCCCCCCCCCCCCCCAACAAAAAAAAATATAATGAGCATTTCTGTAGGACAACAAATAATGTCAATATATAAGACTTCATGTAAGGTTTGTTGCATTACAATATCAATATTTTTGTTTGGCACATAGTGGAGTATTAATAAAACTAATTCAGAAGCTTGAAACTTCGTGAAAGTTTTAATTTTTTCAAATTCTTGTACTGAAAAACTATTACAAAGAATTATTCACTGGTGACCATGTTGTATAAAACTCTTTTACCAGAAAGCCTGAAGAAAATGAATCAAAGTATATCAAATACACATGTATATCAAGATTTTTTAATCAAAAATTTAAGTCTAATCTAAGTACAGATGAACCCTGTTAACTCAAACCTCAAGGGATCAGAAATATACTTTTACTTAACCAAAAGTTCCATATAACAGGACAAATTACAATGGAAAAGCGCCTTCAATGATTTGATTTATTAATTCTGCTAAAGAGTTTGACTGTAGAGATCTGACTTTGGCATGTTTCAGGAAAGGGCCTGGAACCTACTTACATGACACAGCTTGTCCACCTGGATGTTTCTTTGGTTACCTGGCATCTCTAGTTTATTATTGACATGTGTCTCAATGGCTGACTCAAATTTTTTTTATTGTTTCCCATAACAACAGTATATGTACAAAAAAGGTTATTTTTACAGAAGTATTTAAAATTCCTTAGTGGTATACAAAGTCATACTCTTAGCACTTATAGCATTATTTCGTTTTTCACGTTATACTTTTTCATATGATGAAGAAGTTTTGAAAAAAGTTTTTGGTGATAGTGCTTGGATAGAGGGAATTATGCTTCAACCACAGGAAGCCATTTTTGCCAAATTTTCTTAAAGTTTGCCTCTTGTTCATTAAATTTTGAGACTAATAATTGTTCAGTGTATATATCTGAAAATTTATGCTTGAAAGCTATTATGTGCAATTGACTTTAGGATTTGACAGAATCAAATATATACTTTTTTGCAGTAATTATTAATGTATTTAATGGAATATTATTTTGATCTATAAACAGATACCCATGTATTATGTTGGAATCATTGAATTTAATTCTAAATTTTGTCTTATCATAAATAAGGTTTTTTCAATGAAATCCAAAAATTCCTTGATTCATTACACTGAGCTAATAGATGTAAAATACTTTTGTATGTGGTATTACATCTAGAGCAAAGTGGGCCATCTGACAACCCTATTTTATGCAAATATTGATGAGTGCCCAAGATTCTATATAGGATTTTTAGCTGAAACAATATCAAAGAATTATTTTGCAGTGTTTTAAAACACACCCTGAAAATAAGGTTCCATTGTCCTTCATTTATAACTGTATTAAAATCTTTATTCCAGCTTTGTGGAGCCAGTGTCATCTAAGAAGTCAGAAATTATTGTGATGGCTTCAGCATGCCAATTCGGCAGATATCTTCATTTGAAATTTGGCTATTATACCATAACGGTGTTCTGTGCAAGTGTTCAGAAGTTACAATTTGTTGGGCACTCAAAACATGATACCAAGTATCAAAAGTATGTAACCAAAATTTATTGGCAGTCTTTTGCTTTAAGGATAGGATATATTCAGGTCCAAGACTGCAAATTTTGTCAATATCTGAATTAATTGTGAGCTGAAATAATTTTCTCCAAGGACTCAAATTTACAGTATTTACTGTGGATGGGTGCCTGAGAATTAGCCAACAGAGAAACTAGAGATTGTGTCTTGATATAAGGATGTACCATAAAAATCCACGCTCTACACAAATTTAGAGCACGAATTCTGGGTTTAGATCACAAAGGTGTAGAAATGTTTTTATTACTTTTTTGTGTTGTATTTTACGTTTTTAGGAGGCTAACGATAACCGGAAGTAACAGCCACAACTTTGTGATAATATTGAGCATGGTATTTTTGTTCGATTGGCCAATCAGAAACTCTGTAACATCGTCATCATGTTAGATTGCAGTATATATCTGGACAGGACATGGTGTAACCTAACATACAGATAATTGAGCCACGACCGGTGACACACCCAAGATACCTTTCTGTAAGCCAAACCACTAGGTCCAATAAAGAAAATATAAGGATATTTAAAATATAAACTCTCTTTGAATTAGAAGTAGGAGTGAGACCGAAAAAAAAGAAAGAAAATTTTTTTTTTTTTTTTTTTATTTGTTTTTATTGCCAGAAAAACAGCATGACACAAGATGTACAATAGATCTAAAAAGATATTCAAAAAGATACAAAAGGTGAGCAGACAATAATTAGAACAAAAAGAGAAAATAAATTGTACAGGAAGATACACATACATATTCACTCATTATATGGATAAATTAGAAAATTAGAAAAAATGTGCTTGCAAGAGGCTATATCTTGCAGAGAATGCTGTTGATTTTCCCTGCCTGATGTAGACCCCCTCTTCTAAACTTAACATCCAATTTAGGTACTCCAGAAAATTGTTAAAAAATAATTCTTTGTTATTTTTTTTGCACTTTGATATAAATTTTTTCCCTATTAGTATAACAAAGTTAACTGTATACCAGTCCTTTGGGTCCAACTTTAAGACTCCGAAAAATATCTCCAAGACAGTCAAGCTCAATTCAATAGATAACAACTGGTTCAGCCAGCTCTTTACTTGAACCCAGAATACATTTGTGTCTATGCAATAGTAGAAATAATGTTCAAGATTGTCTATTTTTTGACAGATGTCACAGAGAGGTGAATTTTTAATATTCCACTTAAAGAGGTTATAATTGCAGGCAAAAACTCTATGTAGTATTTTATATTGAAAGGTGATCAGGTAAGCATCATTTAGGATTAAATTTGGAAGTAAATACACTGGTTTCCAGTCCAAACTTTCAAGAAATGGGTAGTTTTCAATCCATTTTTCCTGACTCTTTGGTGTCTTATACTCAAGTGCTAAGAAATATGAATAAACCTCTGAACTTTTTATTTGGCTTATGTTAGACAGACACTTATCAGGAATATTACAGCATCTTTCCAGGGCAATGTTGTTACCACATTTGTTAATCAACTTCATTACAGATGACACTGATCTAACAACCTGATTGTATAACATATATGGCAAACTAATGTTATAAAAATTTTCAATATAATTTCTAGATCTGAAAGTATCATGATCACTGTCCCAAATGTCCTGGACAGTGAAACACTTTAACACTGGATTTTTCACATTCTGAGATGATAATGGATGATTTCCCACCAAGAAATGGGGATTATTAAAAATTGGCTCATGAAGCACGTTATCTACATTTTTTAAATTTTTCATCAGAAATTGAAACCAAATACGTAATAGATCATAGTAGAAGATAGTCTTCACATTATTTTTGATACTATTGAAAGACTGTTTTTTCAACAAGACATGTTTTCCAAGTCCCATCAGCTCTGATGCCAAGATTTTCCAACTTGCATTTATTTCACTGAAAAACCTTTTAACCCACATGATTTTTGCTGTTTCTACAATGTGGTTGATAGATACCATTTTTAAACCTCCTAGGTCGTAAGACAGCTGTAAAGTATTTTTTGAAACTAGGTGTTTTTTTTTCCAAATGAATTCAAACAGTATTTTATCTATATCCGATATCAGATTGTGGCTAAAAGTTACAATAGAAGCAAGCTGCAGAATATGTGGGATTACCAGAGACTTTATAACAGTAATCTTACCTTTTAAGGTAAGGCATCTAGCAGACCAGGAATTTAAAATTTTTTTAATTGTTATCATTTTACCTTGTATATTTAGCTGCGAGGACTCACCAATGTCGGGGGAAAACCATGCACCTAAAGTTTTGAATGGTTTTGATGTCCATTGAATACCAATGTTGTCATCTTGATAGACCTTTTCCTGATCAGTTTTTAAAAGAAAAGCAATAGTTTTTGATTTATTTAACTTTAAGCCAGCATATCTGTAGAATTCTTCAAAAATTTCTATTGCACTTAAGACAGAAGGGGTATTGGATAAAAACAATGTTAAATCATCAGCTAATTGACAGAATTTTATATTTTTCCCATTGACATTTATGCCATGTATCCTTTCGGAGCTTCTTAAAACAATGGCTACAATTTCAGCTATTAACAAAAATAGCAGTGCGCTTATTGGGCAACCTTGTCTGATGCCTTTTGACAGTTTAAAGAATGAAGACAAATACCCATTGTTTGTCACACAACTCTCAGAGTCTTTATACAAAATAGAGATCCACTTTCTAAAGTTTTGTCCAAAGCCATAAAAGCCCAAGATCTGTGTCAAAAAAGACCATTTTACTGAATCGAAAGCTTTTTCGAAGTCCGCCAATAAGATTATGCTTGGAAGATTTTTAATTGTACAATATTCTATCACATCTGAAATAAGTCTAGTATTCTCCCCACAAAGTCTCTCTTTCATGTAGCCTACCTGATTTGGGTTTATAATTTCCTTTAAAACAGATTTTAGCCTGGTACTTAATACTTTTGCAATAATTTTGTAGTCCGTGTTCAAGATAGAAAGTGGGCGCCATGACTTCAAATCTGTTAAATCTTTGTCTTTTTTCGGTATAAGGGTGATTACACCCTGTTTTTGACTACCACATAATTTACCTAGCTCGTAAGCAAGTGTAAAACTTCTATAAACTGACTCGCCAATGTCAGGCCAGAAGGTTTTGTAAAACTCAGTAGGAATGCCATCCGGGCCAGGAGATTTGTTATTGGCCATACTTTGGACTGCTGTCTTTACTTCTTCCAAAGAAATGGGAAGGTCACAAGAAAACTTACTGTCCTCTGAAATAGATGGAATGTTAATTTTATTTAAATAAAAGTTAGTTTCAGATTGCAGTTTTTCACTGTCATGAATTGTTTCAGTATAGATTTTTGAAAAATACCTTTTCTGTAGATCTAAAATTTTTTGAGGATCAGAAATGTATTCATCATTATGTTTTAAGGACCTAATATGCTTAATGTTGTAATTGGCCTTTTCTAAGTTGAAAAAGTATTGGGTTGGCTTTTCCGATTCATGAATTTGTTGACAGCGTGATCTGATTATAGAACCTTTTGCTAATTCCTCATAGTGACCATTTAGCTGTGTTTTAATAAGGCTATACTCATCCAAGGATTCTGTAGTAGGTGAGGTAGATATTATTTCTTCTAATTCACTTAAGTGTTTAGTTAATGATTCAATCTCTTGCCTCTCCATTTTTCTTTTGGCTATGGAATAAGATATACTCTCAGATCGTATTCTACATTTTATGAAATCCCAAATTAGAGAGTCTTGTGTAAGATTTTTAGCATCAGAAATCGAGTCTTTTATCACATTTTTAATAAGCTCTATGTATTTTTTATCCGATAGTAGTTTTACATTTAACTTCCAAAATCCTTTTCCTCGTCTTTGTTGACCTAAAAGAGCTAAACGTATATGAAGAAGACTATGGTCAGATTTAATACTAGGCTTGATATCAGTGTGAGTTGTGATATAACCCATATTACATGGGATGAGAAAGTAATCTAGTCGGGACTGCTTCAAACCAGATTTAGTCTTTTCTCGACGTGTGTAACGCAGAATATCTGGGTGCTGAATTCTCCAGATATCAACAAGATCATGTGAATCCATTAACGATAATAAGGCTTTCCTATAGCCTGGGTTTTTGCTATACAGTCCATCTGTGGCATAGGTGTCAAGATTGATATTTAAATCACCGCCTAAGATAATATTTTCTTCTTTGTAGTTACTTAATGTTTCACAGATAGAGTTGGCAAAAGCCACTTGTTCACTTCTCTTATCAATAGTAGGTGCATAAATATTTACAAATGTAAGATTTAAATCTGAAACAGTGCAAGTAAGGATTAAAAACCTTCCATCATTATCGGTAACGGTTTTTGTGATATTAATATCAAAGCCACTGGAAATCAAAAGTGCAAGTCCCCTGCTGTTTGAAGTGCCATGAGAAAATTTTATAACACCATTCCACATAGAACGCCATTCGTTTTCCTTTTCAGGACATGAGTGGGCTTCCTGAATAAGAAATATACCAGGACCTTTGTCATTTAACCAATTGAAAACAGCCTGTCTTTTCTTTTTATCTCCCAAGCCTCTTGCATTTAGGCTAAAGATATTCAATGTTTCAGGGTTGTTAGCCATAACATATTTTTAGACTCAAAAAATAAACTTAAAATGTGCACTTCCTTATAAAGATTTAAATATAATTCACTGCAACACTTGCTGTAATTTTTATAGAGGACTCTATCATGAACGTTGACATTTATAAAAACTGAATACCTGGCATTTACATGGAAAAACATATGTACAATGTTTATATACAATATGACATACAGAACAAGCATATGGTCAAAAGGGGAAGGGAAACTCCACTGCAGGATTTTGTAATATCCAAAATATATTAGGCATTAATGTTAAAACTCTATGATGGATTTCTGGGTAGGTGTATCATTCAATCAAAGAATAATTTTGAAAATAACAAACTTAGATAGAATAAAAATACATATACGGAAAAGGACTATTAAAATAAGTCTTCTAATTAATATTCTGTATTTATGTATAATCATAATGATAAGCAGTTTTTATTTTGTAAAAAAAAAAAAATACATATAAGGAAAAACTATTAAAAATGGTCTTTTAATTACAATAACATCAGTATTTGTTTTAGAAAGTTAGCCTTCAGCCAATTTACAATTAGGAACCGTAAAACAAAAAACACCAATTTTCAATAGTTTTAAATAAGATGAGAGTGATCTGCACAAAATGATGTAAGTACAAATAAGATACTTGTTGAATAAATGTAATCAAATTCAAACATATCACATAAAATTAGTCTTTTAATTGATATTCAGTATTTGCGTATAATCATAATCAAAGTTAACAAAACATGATCAATAATTTTCTTTAGTAGGTTAGGATGTTTTAATTACAAAACATTATCAGTATTAGTTTAGAGTGTTAGCCTTCAGCCAATTTACAATTAGAAACAGTTCAGCAAAAAAAAAAAAAAAAAAAAAAAAAAAAAAAAAAAAAAAAAAAAAAAAAAAAAAAAAAAATCCTTTTAAATAAAATGAGAGTGATCTGCACAAATTGATGTATCTACCAATAAGGTTCTTGTTGAATAAATGTAATTAACTTGAAACATATCTTATAAAATGAATCTTTTAAGTATTAGTCAGTATTGCGTATAATTATAATCAAAGCAGTTTTTAATTATGTTAACAAAACATGATCAAAAAGGTAGTTTGAAACAACTTTAAATACATTAGAACACTGTTTTATAGACAGTTTTGATTATTAAACTATTTGGACATAGTTTTTGTATGTAAAAGTAATCTGACTTACATTATCTTTAACAAATATAGGTAGTTTTTAATAGCAGTTAAAAAACAGGTTCAAATAACATATAAACATCTTATTTTTTCGATATGGTCAGGCTGTTTTTGCAATACGATTAACATTTAGTTTAAAGTTTTTTAAAAAGACAGAGTAACTATTTCAAGTTTTTCATACAGAATCACTGTCTAGACAACTTAGCACGAATTTCAGCTAGTATGGTCCCAAGCTTATTACGACCGTTCCACAAGTCCTTCTTCCAAATATTAGCATCTTGTAGGGATTGACCTACACCCCAGTATCGGTCAAAAGGATTAGCTTCAATTAAAATGTTGTTGCCCGTACTCTTGAGGAACTCAGCAAGAGAGTGATTTTGGGAAAATTTCGCATCTATGGCGGACTTCATGATCAAGTCCCTATTTTTGTTCCAGACATCTGAGTTGTAGTTATGCACCTTTTTCCCTAAGGCTTTTGCGTCAGCTGGATCCTTGCATTTCAGGATAGCAGTGGCAGTGTGATAGTCATCAAAGAGAGCAGCTTTCTTATGCATTAGGCATTGTTCAACAGACACATAAAAAACGCCATCCTGCATAAATTCACATGGATAGTGGTTTGATAGCTTGGAGTGACGCGAAAAGAAGGCTGTCATGTTTTGCTTTGTGATTGTGGTGAGGTTTTCAGGTCTTAACTCTTCAGGCAGCTTGTTGAAATCGTTAATGGAGTACAGCTTGTCATCAAGTAACAACTTGTCACCTTGCAGCCTTGCTTTGTGTGAATGGGAGTTATAAGCAGCATTCAGTGTAGGTGTGAACATTTTGCGGCGCTGTAGGACTTCTTTTGGATAATCTTCCACAACAAGAATACCCTTCTCTTTAAACCTTGCTTTCTCTCTTAACACACGTTGCCTGACCTTGTAGCTCAGGAACTTAACCAGAATTGGAGCTTTTACTTTCGATTTACTTCCAAGCCTGTGGGCACGATCTATCTGATGATCATCCAAGTGAATATCAAGCCTGTTACAGAGCTCTAGGATAAGTTGCTCGCAATTCTCACTGGCTGACTGGTCTGCAACATTGATGAATTTAAGATTATGACGCCTGCTGTAACTTTCCATAGAGATCACACGCTCTTCAAGTGCTTTACACCTTGCATCTGATCTTTCTAACTTACTTTTCAAATCAGAATTCTCTTTTTCTAAGTTGTCTATTCTTTTGGTCAAGGAAGTTATCTCATCCAGTTTTGCATCAGTAGATTGAGCTGAAGCTTTCAAGTCATCAAGGTCAGCAGTAACAGGAGCCATGCTTTCCTTGAGGAGTATCCGCATGGAAGACAAAGTAAGTGTGTTTTCTGGTGATGTGGGAGAAACAAAGTCAATGGATCTTTTTTGTGACTTAGACACATTAGGCTGTGAACTAGATCTCCTTCCATCACGTAAACTACAAACAGTGTTTTTTCCTGACATCTTTAACTATTTTGGTAGATTAACTTTCCTTTTTTTTATAGTCAAAGGATAATCTAACTTCACAAGACACTAACACTGTATGTTTGATAAACCAGATTAGTTAATAGTTTGTTCCTTTTTCATATGGTGACAAGTGATATCCAATGAACTTTGTTTTATCATGTAAACCAGTCAGGCAGGTTGACAAAAGGTGCATGTTTTTATTATTCAATGCCCAATTTAGCCCTCTTTCACTAATTCACTTCTTTTTGAACTATAATTAGTTTGTCAAGCTTGTTTGTCCAACTTTGTCACAATGCAGGTTGTCCAAAAAGATTTACACTGCACTGAGGTCTTTTTAAATTGTTTAGCCTCAAACACATGCAAACTTAATTGATTGTTCAAATCTGTCTTTTAATTTGTCCAACTTTGTCACAATGCAAGTTGTCCAAAAAGATTTACACTGCACTGAGGTCTTTTTAAATTGTTTAGCCTCAATCACATGCAAACTAAATTGATTGTTCAAATCTGTCTTTTAACACTCAAGTATTAAACTTGTATTAATTAAACCATATTGATACAAAAAGACACATGATTTTTAAATGTCCAAAGATCCCATTTAGGAGAAAGTAATCTGAAAGACAGTATATCCAATCTACTCTCTGCACATTCCAATTTACTATTGTATATTTTTATTTCTAATTTCCATCAACATTCTTTCCAAACAATTGCAAAACTCCTGCTTAGAAGATTTCACCTGCTCAGACCATGCATCCTTGTAAAGAAAGAAAATTTACTCATTTTGGTAAATGTGACACTGGGTATAGCATGTGTTAAAATGTGGAATAATCTGTATATCCATGACACGTCACAATCTCCAGAATACAACCACTATATTCTGATTTCAATGCATCTTGTGATGAAATCATACTGTGATTTTGAAACTGAGATGACAATTGCAAGATTTTTTTTTAACTCGTGCTAAAAATGCAAACTCTTTAACACTAGAACAATGACGGTTACTTTAGTACATAATAAACAAAACAACAAAATAGCATCAGAGATGCCCGTACCCCACAGCCTAGGGAAATATTTTTAACACCATGAGATATAGAAGTAGTGTATCAGTACAAAGTTCAGGATACTTTCAGAGCACTGTCAGTTATATAAAGGTCCAAACAATGTTTAATAGAGAAAATAATGTCTAAGAAAAAGATAATGCATGTAACGAATTATTAAAACAAGATATCAACAAGATGACAGCATTAATCAGTAAACTAAACATTACGACTCTCTTTATCTACATCTGGCATGGCCAAATTATGGTTTGGATGTTTTGAATATTACCATGCATACAAAAGTGGCAATACATTCAATGACTGCTTATGTGTGGTGTTGGAGCAAAGTCTGTGGCTCACTTGATGAAATTCCATCTGTTACAATGGGAAGTTGTAAAAGTAAAATTCTTAATGAATTCTAACATGACTTTAACAGTGCTTAATCTGCATCAAAAGATAGACCCAAAGGTGCAACAGGATTTTAAAGGTCAAGGTCACTACAGCAAGGTCAAAGGTCAAATTAAGGTCAGACCATGACGTGGCACACCTACAATTACCCCTAACTAATGTCCCTGCCAAATATCAACTTCCTACACCTTATGGTTGCCGAGATATAGCCCGGACAAGATTTTCAAACTCAAGGTCACTGCGGCAAGTCAAAGGTCAAATCAAGGTCAGACCATGACGTTGCACACCTACACCCCCCAACCAATGTCCCTGCCAAGTATGAAATTCCTACACCTTACGGTTTCTTAGATACAGACTGGACAAACTATTTCCTGCCGCCCGCCCGCTCGAACGCCCATCTGGACACCATGGGTGAAAACAATACCCCGACAGCCCTTTAGGGCTGTGGGGTTAAAACCTATTGTGTGTAAAACAAACAAACAAAAAAAAATACACATTTCAAAGTATGGCAGCTTCCACTAGATCACAAAGGTCTTGTGTTTTACCATTTATTAAAACCTGTAAATCTTCCCCCACTTCTACCTTATTTTAACTCTTGCATATACTTGTTTGCTTTAACAAGGTCTACCATAAAAGGCTGAGATTGAGAAGGCAATTTACAGTGTTGTAACTTGTAGGCACTGGCACTTGTATCTCAGTATTGCGAGTGTTTTACTGAATTAATACCAAGACAATATTTTACAAGCTCCATCTCAATTGTAAACACATACAACTGAAGGAAATTTTAAAACATTAGAAACAATGTGTATATTTGGGGACAATTATTGTGAATCTTTTGAAAGGAAATGCCCATGTTTTGGCTTCATGAGTTTCACTTCCTGTCACTGGCTTATTTGTGAGGGGGTGTACTAAAACTTCTCTTTCTTTGGAATCCTAAAATCAGAATAGTTATGCATTGGCAGCCTCCCAATTTATGCTTTTTTATACCTACCCATCCCTGGTAACTTGGCCAAATTGGCACAAACTAAAAAAAAGACTTTTAATTACAAAGCAGGATTTGTTAATGAACTACATGCAGTTGTGGTTCACAAAGATGTTGAAAACAAAACATAAGAGACGGCTGTAATTTAGATTATATCACCAAGGTCTAGTATTTTTCCATCTGTCAGATGCTGAGTAACTTCTGGACTCCTGAGGGACGCCAAAGATGTTCCATCCTGTATTATTGAGTCTTTTAGCACTTATGCGAGAACTGTAAGGATCACCGGGTGGTAAACTGAGTTCCTTGTATGGTGTGAAGTTCTTAGGAAGGAGGACATCACTAAATATAGAAGAACAAAAATCCAACAAAATTTCACAAAAGTTTATCTATATTTCAAAATTTCCAATATATTGCCTCATTTGACACATCTTCATTGCAATTTTTATCACTAGTTTTAGCATTTTCAATAAATGCTCATTCAGAAACCAGACACAAGCTTGTTACAATAGGAAAAATTTCCGAATGACATATACAGATAAATATATACTTGTTATCTATGGTACAGAGGTACCGTTGTATACAAAAAATATATATATCCCGCTCTGTATATCCAAGTATATGGGTCAAATACAGCTTGTATAGGAAATAAATAAAATTACATAAAACTCTGTTACAGATATAATTATAAGCGTATTTGATAGTCCTGCGAAATCATTATTTTCACGGATGGGTTCGATGATTAACATGTATAAATAATGCTTTTAAAACTGAATAAAATGAAAAGAAGCCTACCATACAATTTTGTAACTATGTAGAAATAACGTGAAAACATAATATCCATAAATATTTTGGATAAAAATCACCATATTCTCAATAGAATATATGTGTTATAGTTGGGCAAAAATGGCATCTTTAGTGCCATGCTGGTGGTGATTTGTAGACATTTTCTGGATTTGAAACATTTCAACAGAGCTTCATTTGCAAGGCAGTTATCGAGTGAACTATCAAACTTTTACAACCATAATCACAGGAGTAGCATCTGAATGTGTCTTTAGATTGAGCATTTTTTGCTTCCATTGAGAATTTATATTTGTTGCAGAAACTTCAGTATTTCCTCAGTGTTCACGACTCATAGACTTTACATTAAATTGAAGCAGTCACAAATTTTCCGCTGCATACATTTTATTCAGAAATTGTAATCATTTTGTTAAACAAATTCCAATTATTGTGTGTAAAAAAAGTACTTAATGGTACAAGCCTAATGGAATAAATAATAATGAAGCTAATAGAGTGCATAAAGAGATTTACTGATAATTAATTATAACAGCAGCTCAGCTAGCATGTGGTGTAGTTTCTTCAGTTCCTGTCTGACCACTGAAATTAAGCAGCACTGGGCTTGGTTAGTATTTGAATGGGTGACCATTTGAGCTTTAAGCCAGGTATGGGAAGACACATAGTGTCTGATGGTAACTTAAATGGTGGTTCTGTCACCACAAAACCAAATATAAGGTACTAGGAGCAATGTTAAACAGATCAATCTAACCTTTAAAATTTGAGAGGAAAAAAACCATCACTAATCATGTAAATGGTATAAAAAAAAAAAAAATAAAAAAAAAACAAGGCCAAAAGAGGTTTCGGTCTACTAGCATGAGCTGCAGAGCCATCACACACACAGTTAATGATCCAAGTACTAAACATAGCCCATTACTGCTTAACTTCAGTGACATCACACTACGCCACAATTCATGAAAGTCCGGAGAAGAAGAGAAAAAAAAAATGAAAAAAGTGATCTCTAGAAACGCCAGCCTTGCTGGAGCTTGCGCTTAAAAAAGGGGAAAAAAGCATAGAAAAAAAGTATCATATTATGTTCCTTACCTATCATTCTGATTTGTCAATGCATCCATTGCAGTCATCTTTGTATTAGCCTTTGCACCCATTCCCTCGGATCTTCCATTCATCCCATTTAAAAGAAGGCCCCTTTCTCCACTGTTATTCCCATAGCCTTCACCATTTGATTTTAACTGTGCATCATTCACTAAAGTCCGAGGTTCATGCCTAATAGAAAAAGGTGCAGTCTTGTTTCTGCTCTGAACAATATCTGGCTGCATGGGGGATGTTTTCAAGTGTCCAAATCTGTCATACACATCTTGGTGTGTATTCAACAAGTGTATGAAGTCTCCTGGGTGGTTCTTTCTTCTCAGTGGAGGTGAGGGAACTGCGAACAGAGGAAGACACAGAGCAATACAAGTATTTTTAAGAGGTCTCGAATGACAAATTTAAGGTTTTATGTCATTGTAAAATATCAAATTGATGTAACCATCTCTCAAGCCGCCAATGTCTGAAAAGGCAGTGTTGATTGTCCAGGCCAAAGTTGCCTTCAGAAAAGACAGCACTGATCAGGGGATGGCTATAGCAAGGGGGATAATACTAGAATATTGTGAAAGGCCTTCAGCATTGTCATTGTGGGAGTCAAACCCACACCGAGTTGACAGCCTGTGATCAGATATCAAAGTTGTTAATCACTAGGCCACTGTGTACCTCAGGAACTGGAAGGAATAGTATTGTGTGTGTATTCTAGTACTATTTTATTAGAGTAAGAAATCTAAAATTCGTCACATATCTGAAATTTGCCACATGTGGAAATGCTAATAAAAATAATGAATTGAGGTGAGATTTGTTGAATGTATAGTAAATCAAGGTTTTTTGAACTGAAACATACCAAGTTTTAGACAAAGTATCATTTTCTTCATAGAATTAAATAAGGTTTTAGAGGTGGCGCATTTTAGATTTCTCACACTATTAATCTACTCTTTAATTGGTAATCTTGTTATGCTGAGATTTTAATATAAGAATAATCTCAATTTACACGATTTTCTCTTGAGAGTTGCAAGAACTATTTTATTTACGGTATAATTTCTGTGAATATCTTAAAAACTGAATATCTTTTCCTGCTGATTGTTTACTTCATTAATCTATTCTTTAACACAGAGTGTTATAGCACCCTTTGCAACTATTTTAATTTCTTTTCTAAATATTATTTCCCAATATAATTTCCCAATACACCAGACTCTGAATAACTAGACTCTTCCATATCCACCAGATTAAACCAACACATACACAGTATATTCTGATGTATACGAAAACTCTTATGTATTTTAGAAAATATAAGTATTCATTTGGTGAATAATAAACTACTCATTTCTTTCATATTTTACTTTTTTCCATTACCTTTTCTGTAGGAATTAGAGCGGCTGTCATGGGTCTGTCCTATATCTGGGAGAGGCGGTGTGGGGTTCAAGATGTGTCTACCATACCCAACTGGGTCTGTGTCAGGAGGTTTTTGTCCACTGTTCTCTGTTCCCAGTCTGTACAATCAATCCATAAATACTTATGTATACATGGATATTAAAACTTTACAAATAATGGACAAGTGCATCTGGCACACAACAGTGAAGTCATAGCCTGTAACAGTGACACTGCATGAAAAAAACAACATCCATAAAGTACTCACAAAAGAGATATTTTTCCTGTTCATTTTGGGTGATCCTGTTTTAAATACAACCCCAGAGTTTTACTCAAGTTATAGTATTAGCTAAAAGGGAAATCCAATAACTTGGAAAATATGAATTTTTTTTTAAAGTTGCTATAATGTTACCTATTGCAATCTTGTGGTTACATCTGTAATAATTAGTGCTAAAATATGGAAACATCAAATTAAAATTGCAAACTTATCACAGGGTAAAATTATAGATATAATGTTCTAGTACAGTGCACCCTGGCTGTTGAACGGGACGTAAAACCCTAACTTTGACCTTTCTAGTACAGTGCAAATACAGAAGTTACACTAAAAATCTTTACTTTAAAATTCACAAAAGAATGAAACAATATCATCACCAGATATTTTTTATGAACCAAGCACACTCGTATGCATTTCATCATCAAATAACTTATACACAGGGTTTTGAAAGAGTATATTCTCATTAAAGAGTAATTGATTCCTTAAGAGTACAAAATAAGTGGAAAAGTACTCTTTCTTACAGAAACATTGGCCTTTTTTAAATATTTGCAATCAACATGGGCATGTTGTGTTGGTTTTATGAATGAAAATATCACTCGTCAAAGAGTTTTCAACTTCACAATCTATGTAAATATTTGTAACATATGTAAAGTTGTACAATCCAATCACAACTATATTATTTATCAATTAAAACTTATGTAATTTACTTTTATAATAAATAATAACAACAGTTTCTTCTTTTATAGTGCAATTCTAGTCAATGATTGGCTAGACACTGCGTTCCCCAAAGAAAAAAGCACTCTTAAACTGAAAGGTTTTAAGTCTTTTCTTGAATTCATTTAAATACAGTTCTATGTTATAGAAATCATCAGAAAGGTTATTCAAATATCAGGGTGCTACAATGCAGGAAGATCAGTATCCCTTGCTTTTCAGTTTCCATTGATGCTCTTTTAGGTTATACATTTTGCACACCAAAACATAGTGGTCTTGGTGGTTGGTCTATGGAAAGGACTGAATGTTGTTGGGCGCATCACCATTTAATGCCTTGACAACAATGAGGTTCAGTTTTGTGGATAATGCACTGTCTTACAGGCAACCACATAAGTACATAACTGGTGTTACACAGGTACTTGACAAGCATGCTCCTATCATTTCACGCAAGGCTAAACAGCAGTCTGATGAGTGGTTGTCTGATTCGTATCGCATGGCTCGATCTCTTAGACGGCAATTTGAACGAAGGTGGAGAAAACATAAGTCAGAGTTGAATAGGTCAAGACTCCGCAGGCAAATTGCCTGGTGTAATCGACTGGCCAATAAAGACAAGGGTTCATACTATACAAATCTCATAACTGCTAATAGTCGTGACCCCAAGAAGCTATGGCAGTCATTGAGGAAGGTGTTGCATCGCACCTCCGAGACTGTCCTGCCTGCTCATAGCTCAGACAAAAGCCTCGCGGACATGTTTGCTTCTTTTTTCTCCAATAAAATAAGCAAAATCAGGGACACCTTTGCTTCTTCTGGCTCTTTCAATGATGCACCGGATTCGGTGCCTCCTGCTTTCAATGCCTTTATGCCTGTCACTGAAGACGAGGTCTATAAGTGTATTAGTGAATCCCCCACTAAATCTTGCTCACTAGACCCTATACCAACATTCCTCCTTAAGGATTGTCTTGATATCCTCCTCTCTTCCATTACCAAGTTGGTAAATTATTCTCTCATTGAAGGATCCTTCCCAAATTCTTTCAAAAAGACGGTTGTCACCCCCCTCATAAAAAAGTCTTCCCTTCCTAGAGACGACCTTAAGAATTATCGCCCAGTGTCTGGTCTTTGTTTCCTGTCAAAGTTGGTTGAGCGGGTCGTTGCCAGGCAGCTAACGTCACACATTAATAACAACAAACTGGACAATCCTCATCAGTCAGCATATAAGCCAGGACATTCCACGGAAACTGCTTTATTGTCTATAAAAATCTCTCTCTGGCACGCGGTGAACCCACAGCTCTAGTACTTCTTGACTTATCAGCCGCATTTGACACTATAGACCATAATATTCTTCTTGATTACCTTAAATCCTGGTTTGGTCTTGGTGGAACAGCTCTAAGGTGGTTTGCTTCCTACTTAAGAAATCGTTGCCAGGCCATTAAGATAGGCTCCACACTATCTGAATTAAGCAATCTCATCTATGGAGTCCCACAAGGTTCTGTTCTGGGTCCGTTACTGTTTTCACTCTATACAACACCACTCAGTAAAATTATTCGCCTCCACCCGCATATTAAATTCCATTTTTATGCGGATGACACTCAGTTATACATCCATCTCTCCCACAAGAATGCTTCTTCGGCTCTCGCCAAGCTAAATGCCTGCCTTCGTGATGTTCAAGAGTGGATGTCTCTCAGTAAATTGAAGCTCAACCCTGAAAAAACTGAGTTTATTGTCTTTGGTTCCAAGGCTCATCGTCAGAAGATTTCCTCTTACTTTCCTGTCAGCATTCTTGGTAGCCTTCTTCATCCGGTTGATTCTGTCAGAAATCTAGGTGTGTGGTTTGATGCAGATTTTTCATTCTCTGAGCATATCAAGAGGACTTGCAAAGCGTGCTTCCTTCAGATGTGTGACCTCCGTAGAATTAGAAAGTATCTCACTTCTGAAGTGGCAGTCCTTGCTGCAAATGCCTTGGTTAGTAGTCGTCTGGACTATTGTAACTCTCTGTTCAGAGGTTTGTCCGGTTTCAATCAGCACAAATTGCAAAGTATTCAGAACACCCTTGCTCGTATTGTTACAAATCATAGAAAGTATGCTCATGTTACACCCATTCTACAGAAACTCCACTGGTTGCCTGTTAAGTATCGTTGTATTTTCAAAACCGCAACACTTGTGTATAAATTTTTGCATAGTGGTTCTCCTTCTTACTTCGAACCGTTCTTGTCTTTTAGTAGTTGTCCCTACAGTACTAGGCATAGTCACCCAGATCGTCAATACCTTACAGTTCCTCCTTTCCATTCATCAGTCTTTAAGTCAGCCAAACATTTTGGCCATAGTTTTGCCTTTGATGCTCCTAAGATCTGGAATGACCTCCCTCAAGATGTTCGCAGTGCAACATCAGTTGCCTCCTTCAGAAAGAAGCTTAAAACTTACCTGTTTGCAAAGGCCTACCCACCATAGCCTCTCCCGTCACATCTGTGTCTCCTTGGTACGACCTGGCTATGTCCCTTGATTAACGATAACTGCCTTGCTTTATGTTTAGATGCGCCTTAGAGTCCATCAGTGATGGAGATTAAGCGCTATAAAAGTCCACATTAGATTAGAACCACTGAAGTTGCATCAGTTAAGGTGTTACAGAGTCATACTTTTCCAATTCAGGATAATCCTAGCAGCAGCATTTTGAAAATGCTGTAACTTTGTGATCTGCTTACACCTATTAGCTGAACAACTGTTTTGGTGGGTTGGAAATAAATAGTTTTTACTTGTTTCCAGTGTCTTCCAGGCTTTTTTTTTTCTTTTCTTTTTTCCAGTTTTTCCAATGGAAAGGAAAAAAATAGGGTTTTGTACAGAAAAACCCAACTCTGAGGCCCAAATGTGAAGAAATAGCCCAATTTGGAACTTTAGAAGGCTGCCATTGGTCTTCAATTGGGAGGCCAGGGCCACAAAATAAAAGGCTCAGAGGTCTTGTCCATACATAACCACATACCAAATTTGAAGGTCTACATTCAATATTTTTAAGTTATTGTGTCTGAAAGGAAATTTCCGCAGTGCTAAAACCTAAGTATCCTTGACTTTTGTCCGGACATACAAATATACACATACGTGAGTTTGGTGTTTGTGTCTGTTGTAGTTGCAGCTTCAATACCACTCCTCTCTTGATCGATATTCTGGAATCAATAAAAAACTTAATATGTAACAAATATGAATTTCAGAAAAAAACATCCATAAAAAAAAACATTTATATTTAATAAAGTAATAATAGTAAAGAAATCCTCCTAGCTTCATATTTTATTTATAGAAAGATTAATACATTGAACACTGACCAGCAAAATTATAATGTTTAAATACTAGAGTAAATACTTAAAATAACATTTTTCTACTTTTTCCTCATTTTTAATGATTATCATTGAAACAAATATCTATGAGAAGTGTCAATAAGGTACAATTTTGTTGCATGTATACTGTAAAATAACTTTTACACAAGAACACCAAAATATAATGCACATAATAGGACATCTTAAGGAATTCCCCTTTTCGCAATATCAGCAACACTTATCTCTGAAGCACAGCCTGAATATAAAAAATTTCCATGGTTAGATAAGAGTTATGTAAATTTAAAAATGTGAAATTCACTAGTATATGGAGTTTGCCACTGGGGGGTGCCCTTTAAAATAAGAAAAATGACCTGGAATGATGCAGGTTTAGCATCAGGGGCAATCAAAGGTTTAATACAGTCAAAAAATTTACAAATGTATAAAGAATTTCTCACAAGTGAAGGAAATAGAAGATAGTTTTCTCACTGGCAAATGTTTCCCCATTTATTATTTTAGCATGCAAGCAATTATCTGATCAAGACAATGTGGAGATATGCTGTGCACAAGTAGCAATAATCCAATTAATAAAAACACTATCAGAATTAGGTAATATGTTGTTTAAGTGTAGAATGAAGATGTAAGCCTGATACATGGCTGTATTAAATAGTCCATATTTAGGAGTTTTTAATTGGAAATGGTCTTATCAGAAACTCGTGATTTCAAAATGTGATACCCTTAGCACTTTTTTTGGCTCCAGCCAAGTACTAAACTAGTCTTGGTGCATAAATAATAGAATTAATGTCTATTACTCATTTTTTATTCCATAACACTTATATAGCCAATGTATGGGTTTTCGATATATTCACGTTCTCGATCATTTAAAACATAAGCCGTCGGCCTCGTTTTTGGATGACAGTTTTACAATATTTTCGATTGAATATGCAGTCACATCGAACCAGCGACTTTGAGGATATAATTTTGTTGTTATATGTCTGATAATTTTGCTTGCGTTGGTTGTGATATTCAGCGTTGTCCGTTTACGTTGTCATATCGAAAACCTGCCCATCGTGGATAGTATGACACTGGCACAATGCATGATAACATACATGCCCAAATCATGGTTGTACCTTTATAAAATGAAGATATTTCCAAGGAATACAATAAAAAATTCAGAGTAATAATATCTATATGTGAAAAATAAAATATGCAATATCAGGTTGTATTTAATGAAAAACTATACTATGAATACAAAATACAAACTACAAAGAATAAATTCATAAATGAAAAAAAATAAATAAATAAAAGATATTAGTTTATTTTAATCAACAATGTGAAATTATAGAACAGAGACAAAAACACTACAGAAAGTTTTGTATATAATTAGAACCTTAATCATCTACATTATTTGGTTCTACATAAATCTTAACTCATCTTGTTTAAAAAATGATTAATTTTCTTTTGTGTAACCTTGAAATTGGTTTAAATTGCATTTTATACTAATTAGAAGTTGCACTGGTTCTAATCATAAACAGAACTACAACAGCAAACGAATCCGGGACAATTGGCCGGCGGACAATTGGCCGGTGTACAACTGGCCAGTGACTTTTGTGACGGGTAGGACAATTGGCCGGTGACTTTTTAAAGTTGTTTTAATATTGTGCCAAATTGTATTAAATGTAATGTAATATTTTCATGTTGGATATTTGTGTTTTTCATCCCATTCTAATTGTAATACTCTGTAAAATATTTTTAAGACATATGTGTTTTCTAAACAAGTTAGTGAACTTACCTACATCTTATAAATAAGGTACAGAAAATTGACGAAATACTTACATCTATGTTTGTCTGCAGAGATCCTTTGCAGTCTAAGAGCACTTTTCCTAGCACACTGCCAACTAACTGTATTCTTACTTTTTTATTTTCACCCCTCCTCTAGTGGTTGGAAACAATTCCATGATTTTTGACAAACAGTACTCGTCACTTTTAATATTTTTATCTTTGTCACATATATTATTCTAATAGTAAAGAATTTGACCCCTACTTATATAAAGAGTGTCCCAATACAAATTACAATTGAGCAAAGAGCCTTTTGTATTAAATGTAGCAATCCTGAGCAGTTATCAAACATTAAACTTACCATAAATTAGAAATTCTGAGTAGGAATCAAAGGGCCTTTAGTTATTTTATGAACATGTTAATCCTAAAGCCTTTTGCATTAAATGTAGCAATCCTGAGCAGTTAAATTAGAAATTCTGAATAGGAATCAAAGGGCTTTTGGTTCTTTTATGAACATTATATTTAATACAATTTGGGCACAATATTAAACAACATCTACAAAGTCACTGGCCAACTGTCCTACCCCTCACAAAAGTCACCGGCCAAATGTCTGCCGGCCAATTGTCCACCGGCCAAATGTCTGCCGGCCAACTATCTGCGCACCACAGAAAACATAGGTATCATAATTTTTTGGTATATCCTAAGAGCATTGCATGTTCACTTGGTGTGATTTTGACTGTTTAAGTGAAAATTTGAAATATAAAAGTAACATTTCAAACTGTTATAAAAAGTGTAATAATATTGGACATATACTTGTCACAGTTGTTACTTCAGTAAATTAACTAGATTGGGCCAACTCGGCGCCAACATATCCCCAGACAGGTCATCACTCACGCCACAGGTTTTGATCGGGAATTTTTTAAAACATAATTACCCATTATTATATGAACTTCAGCACATCAATCTACTCTGTTTATATCTTCCCAAGGAAGATGGTGTATCCCCAGACACCGAATACATAACTCAAATTATATTTTCAATCTTCCTGCAATGATAACTCTAAACCTATTTTCAAAGTATTTAAATGATTGATGATTGAATGTCCATTCTAAAATAATAATCCCAAAAGAGCATATCTGTTTCTATATTTGTTGACAAAATATTATTTTAACTCAACTCATCATACTTTTCAATCTTCCTTCAAAGTATTTAAATGATTGATGATTCAATGTCCATTCTAAAATTCATAATCCCAAAAGCGCATATCTGTTTCTATATTTGTTCACAAATAAAATATTATTTAAAAAAAAATTATTTATATTATTATTTTATTATATTATTTTTAGAATTTGCAAATTGTTTTCAGTTATTCATTTCCTCTATACCTATATATGTGGTCCATATATATGCAACCTAAATATGTGACACAATCTCAGTTCTGACTCCCCTTTGTGTTATATGTAATGAAGCCCACTACCTCCCACCCCCACCCCTCTCCCCTTCTCCACACCTCTCTCACTATTACACAAGATCTGCAACCCCATTGAGTTCTTTGTTTCTCATCTGATATCATTAAATACCTTTGTTTATTTAGTGTCACTCAATATAGCTGGAGGTCCCAGAGGTGGGGATAAATGGTAAACAAACAATCTATATAAAAGGGGTACTCAAATACAAAAAGAATTGAGAATTTTAAGTATGTGATTATCAACTGAAATGAGTTCATAACTGTAGGAGCTGTGTCAAAATTAACTGAGGCAAGTTGAATAAAACTGGGCTAGTTGAGGGTTAAAAATCCCCTAGTTTTACTACATAAGGATATAATTTCATTAATATTGGGACTTAAAGCTCACTTAAAGTGTCCATTTTGTCTACTTGAATATGTTTAACCAGTTTCATTTTAAAAAGTTAAAAACTCAGCAAGCAGAGGTATAACACACAAAAATAAGTTCTTAAAAGACTAAGATAGCCATAACATTATTAATAATCAAAATTTAAATAGACAGGCATTTCCTTTGAAAAATTCAAAGATTTCAGCTCTATAACCCACATAGTTTGACAGTTACTGGGCTTTAAAGTGGCATAATGTCCATAAATTGGGTTTCTGTGGGCATTTTACAATTGTTAAAAGAGACCTTAGCAATTAAACTACAGATCTGAAACTTTTTGGGGGACATACATAACAAACAAAAATTATATATAATACAGTTTAAGACTTGTCACACTAAGCATTTCCAAATAACAGGGCAAAATACGGAAAAAATGTCAAAAAAGGCACTTGGGCGAGTGTCTATGGCCCTCATACACAGGTTAAATGTCTACTAAAAACCTTGATTTTCGGCACATGTAAAAAGGACATAATAATGTATTCCCAGATGGGATTTCAGCTCCATCAATCACATAGTTTAACAGTCACAGGGCTTAAAGGTGGTAAAAAGTCCAAAGTCGATGTGGCTTTCAAATTAAAGCTTCAGACTTAAAATTTGTTACATACTAAGATTACACATAGAATATGTATCTAATAAAGTTTGAAACTTCTCAGACTTACCATTTCCAAGTTACAGAGCAAAATATGTGAAAAATGTCTTAAAAGTGTCACTCAGGTGGGTGTTTAAGGTCCTCATACACAGGTTAAATGTCTACTTGAAGCCTTGATTTTTGGCACATGTAAAAAGAACATAATAATGTATTCCCAGATGAGATTTCAGCTCTATCAGTCACATAGTTTAACAGTCACAGGCCTTAAAATTGGCAAAAAGTCCAAATACTGGGTCTTTATGGGGCCTTCTAGAGACCTAAATGTGGCCTTTAATTAAAGCTTCAGACTTAAAATTTGTCACATACTAAGATTACACATAGAATATACATCTAATACAGTTTGAAACTTCTTAGACTTACCATTTCCAAGTTACAGGGAAAAATATGTGAAAAATGTCTAAAAATGGTCACTCGGGTGGGGATTTATGGTCTCATACACAGGTTAAATGTCTTCTTAAAGCCTTAATTTTTGGCACATATAAAAATAACATACTAATATCTTCCCAGATAGGATTTGAGCTCTATCAGTCACATAGTTTGACAGTCACAGGGCTTAAAAGTAGCAAAAAGTCCAAATATTGGGTCTTTGGGAGCCTTTTAGAGACCTCAATTTGACCTTCAAAATTAAAGCTTCAGACTTAAAATCTGTTACATACTAAGATTACACACAGAATATATATCTAATACAGTTTGAAACTTCTCACACTTACCATTTCCAAGTTACAGGGAAAAAGATGTGAAAAATGTCTTATAAGGGTCACTCGGGTGGGTGTTTATGGTCCTGATACACAGGTTAACTGTCTATTAAAGGCCTAAATGTTGGAGCACATATAAGAAAACACATAGATATATTCCCAGATGATATTTACCTTACATGAGAGACATAGTTTGAAAGCTACAGTGCTTGAAAGTGGCAAAAAGTGCATAAATTGGGTCTCTGTGGGCACTTTTGAGACCTTAAGTCGACCCCTTTGGGTAAACCTACAGCCCTAAAATTTCCTACAGACAAGGATTACATATCAAAGTTATACCTAGCGCAGTTTGAGACTCATCAGAATTACCACTTCCAAATTATAGGGCAAAATATATGAAAAGTATAGCAAAAAATCCCTAAGTGGGGGTATTTATGGGCCTCAAACACAATTTTCTCCTCAACTTAAAGTCGTGATTTTCGGCACATGTACTAAGAACATATTAATGTGTTGTCAGGTAAAATTTCAGCCAGCTGAGCATCATAGTTTGTGACCTACAAGGCTCTAAGTGGCCAAAAGTCCAATTTCTGACCTTAAGGTGGCCATAAGTTCTTTTTTACTGGGAGTTTAAGGTCACCTTAAAATAGGGATCTTCCTTTGGGCACCCTTAATATGTGTACCAAGTTTGAAAAAAAAATATTAATTTGTTTTTGAGTTATCGCGTCCACAAGGAAATTTCTACGGCTGCGGCGGCGGCGCGACGGACCTGAATCCAATATATCCCCGACTTTCGTCTGGGGATATAATTATACATTTCATTTAACAACAGTGTTTACACTGTAGGTTGCTCCAAAGTTGGGTAGAGATGTATTGCTGAATATGTAAGAATAAGAGAATATGTAAACTTTGTAAAAAGAATGTAGAAGACGAGATACATTTTGTACATGTTTGTCCGGCTTTAGAGCCAATTTGTATAAAATATTTCAAAATCCTAAACATTAATAAATCTGAAGTATTAACAAACCAATTGGTTAAAATGTTGAAATAGTAAGTTAAGAACTAAATGAGACACACATCAATTAAACACTCCACTAATTTAACATGGAAGGTATTTAAATTAGAAATGTGAAATTTGTGACTGGGATGACACTTTAGTATTGTGTAACAATGGACAAAAAAATGCATGTTAATTCTGCAACATATTAGTTAAATAGCTTAAAATGCCTACAAAAATCCCAAATTTGATAAGTATGTCCAATAATTCAAGCAAAATGAGGGGATTTTCTGAATAAACTTCACATTTCTTTTTATATATAGACTTCCCAACACCTTTGGAAACTATTTAAACCTTTTATATACATAAACTATGAGTAAACACCAAGTGGGAACCTTTTAATTTGCCTTATTTTTATTTATTTATTTATTTTTTTTTCGTATTAGAGTTTCAACACTATATTGTCAAGAACATAATTGTTATGTAACATTAATCTTTTAAATGATTTGTTATGTAAATAAAGCCAAAGGATAGTTGACACAGTTTAACAGGCCACCATAGCCTTTAGGCTTGTGGTGAACTAATCAATTCAATTAAACTAACAGCGTTTCCTTCAAAATAAACTTTTGGGATAGTGTTTAGTTTTTTAAGTATAAAAGAAAACAGTAGAGTTTTTCAAAACTAATTTAATATGTAATGGCTGGGAAGCCTATCTTATCTACAGTTTTACAACCACAGTATTGTATGACTTGACTTCAGTATAAACCTTTCTAACTGATGATATCTGAAAGACCCGAGGTGACTGTCTATACCAAGACCTGGTATTACTATCCCTGTCAGTATTTTTATTGGTCGACTGATCCTCAAAAACTTTAATGTAAACTTTGGCAACCTTTGATGGTATTTTCTGTTGAAAAATATACAAATGAAAGAATTAATATCCAGATTAACACACATTGCAATACAGAGTTGAACCCTCTATTTCTATTTATAACAACATTTCCACATATGGGATGATGTTACAAAAAAAGGCCACAGTTTATGACAGATTAAGGCTTCTACTTTGCTTCTACTTTACATCTTTGGAAATCATTGTATGAGCGAATGTAATCTTTATATTTATTAAAGACAAACTTTCACTTTGAATTTTATACTTATCTTGACAAAGGGTTCAGCTGCATTTGTACATTTGATAGAAAACCCCAAATATTTAGAAAAATTATGTATGTTTACAATATCATGAAATTCTGCAGACTGTAATCCTAAACAAATTTTCAATATTTCTAATTTTTAATGTGTTTTTAATGATCATTTTATATAAAAAACTAATTCAAAGCTGGGGCTCTGTGTCTGTTTTATCAGTTAATGTCATTCAAGAACAACCCCCTCAGTTGTGTCCCTTTTATGAATTAATGTCATATCAGGACGACCCCACAGTTACTCCAACATGGCGTTAGAGGTAAAAACCTAGTAATTCATAGAGCTGAAACGATAAGCAAAATTTGCTAGCTGGGTAGTCGCTTGCATTAACTGTCGACTAACCGATTAACTGTTTCCAAGGTTAAGCATGTTTTAGAAATACCAAAAACGTCACATGTATGTGTTGCGGATGCAAACATACAAAATGGCAGATCGCAAGATGCTGTAAAAACAATAAATTCACCAGATTGTTGGGTAAATTGGCCAATAACATGATATTTTGATATTTTAGAAATAAAATACAGATAAAATGCTTTAATTTGATATGTTTTAAGGTCTTACCTCGACATATTTATAGTTTTAACGATCGTGGAAATCCACAGGGGTGACATAGTACACAAAGAAACAGTTAATCAGTTCAGCAATATTGGCGTTGACTAGTGTTTTGATAACCTACTAATTAACTAGAAATCGGCCGCCCTGTTGATAGTAGATGCGAATAGAAACAGGATAGCATAGAAGAACACACATTATCATGTGTAATGTCCACCCATGAACCTTTTGCCCAAATTGTACAGTAGTCTTACAAGACCCTGTTTCATTTGTAAAATATATCAATGATGCTTAAATATTTGTTAGTGTAGATGTAAATTATTTCAGCTTCATGCCTTTTTGCATTGGTTGGGTTGAAAATTTTGACGAAATCACTCTATCTGGCATGGTTAAGAAGATAGAAGCAAATTCCTGTTTTTCTATTTTTGGCAAAAATTTGAAAATTCAAAATGGCCGCCATTTTTGGGAAAAGGAAATTTTTTTGAAAATTGCCAAGAGTACATTTTCTAGATACCCTATGGGTCGAAAATTTCAACGAAATAACTCTATTTGGCACGGTTAAGGCCAGTTTGTGTTTTTCCATTTTGGGCAAAAATTCGAAAATTCAAAATGGCTGCCATTTTTGGGGAGGGGAAAATTTTTTGAAAATTGCAAAGATTACATTCCTTAGATACCCCGTGGGTTGAAAATTTCGACGAAATCGCTCTATCTCGCATGGTTAAGGAGATAGAAGCAAATTTGTGTTTTGCCATTTTTGACAAAAATTTGAAAATTCAAAATGGCCGCCATTTTAGGGGACGGGAAATTTTTTTTTAAATTGCCAAGAATACAATGCTGAAATACCTGTGGGTCGAAAATTTTGACGAAATCGCTCTATCTCGCACGGTTAAGGAGATAGAAGCAAATTTGTGTTTTGCCATTTTTGGCAAAAATTCGAAAATTCAAAATGGCCGCCATTTTTGGGGAGGGGAAAATTTTTTGGAAAATTGCAAAGATTGCATTCCTTAGATACCCTGTGGGTCGAAAATTTCGACGAAATCGCTCTATCTCGCACGGTTAAGGAGATAGAAGCAAATTTGTGTTTTGCCATTTTTGGGAAAAATTCGAAAATTCAAAATGGCCGCCATTTTTGGGGAGGGGAAAATTTTTGGAAAATTGCAAAGATTGCATTCCTTAGATACCCTGTGGGTCGAAAATTTCGACGAAATCACTCTATCTCGCACGGTTAAGGAGATAGAAGCAAATTAGTGTTTTGCCATTTTTGGCAAAAATTCGAAAATTCAAAATGGCCGCCATTTTTGGGGAGGGGAAAATTTTTTAAAAATTACCAAGAGTACAATGCTCAGATACCCTGTGGGTCGAAAATTTTGACGAAATCACTCTATCTGGCACGGTTAAGGAGATAGAAGGAAATTTGTGTTTTGCCATTTTTGGCAAAAATTCGAAAATTCAAAATGGCCGCCATTTTGGGGGAGGGGAAAATTTTTGGAAAATTGCAAAGATTGCATTCCTTAGATACCCTGTGGGTCGAAAATTTCGACGAAATCGCTCTATCTCGCACGGTTAAGGAGATAGAAGCAAATTTGTGTTTTGCCATTTTTGGCAAAAATTCGAAAATTCAAAATGGCCGCCATTTTTGGGGAGGGGAAAATTTTTGGAAAATTGCAAAGATTACATTCCTTAGATACCCTGTGGGTCGAAAATTTCGACGAAATCGCTCTATCTCGCACGGTTAAGGAGATAGAAGCAAATTAGTGTTTTGCCATTTTTGGCAAAAATTCGAAAATTCAAAATGGCCGCCATTTTTGGGGAGGGGAAAATTTTTGGAAAAATTACCAAGAGCACAATGCTCAGATACCCTGTGGGTCGAAAATTTTGACGAAATCGCTCTATCTGGCACGGTTAAGGAGATAGAAGCAAATTGGTGTTTTGCCATTTTTGGCAAAAATTCGAAAATTCAAAATGGCCGCCATTTTTGGGGAGGGGAAAATTTTTTGAAAATTGCAAAGATTGCATTCCTTAGATACCCTGTGGGTCGAAAATTTCGACGAAATCGCTCTATCTCGCACGGTTAAGGAGATAGAAGCAAATTAGTGTTTTGCCATTTTTGGCAAAAATTCGAAAATTCAAAATGGCCGCCATTTTTGGGGAGGGGAAAATTTTTTAAAAATTACCAAGAGTACAATGCTCAGATACCCAGTGGGTCGAAAATTTTGACGAAATCGCTCTATCTGGCACGGTTAAGGAGATAGAAGCAAATTGGTGTTTTGCCATTTTTGGCAAAAATTCGAAAATTCAAAATGGCCGCCATTTTTGGGGAGGGGAAAATTTTTTGAAAATTGCAAAGATTGCATTCCTTAGATACCCTGTGGGTCGAAAATTTCGACGAAATCGCTCTATCTCGCACAGTTAAGGAGATAGAAGCAAATTTGTGTTTTGCCATTTTTGGCAAAAATTCGAAAATTCAAAATGGCCGCCATTTTTGGGGAGGGGAAAATTTTTTGAAAATTGCAAATATTACATTCCTTAGATACCCTGTGGGTCGAAAATTTCGACGAAATCGCTCTATCTCGCACGGTTAAGGAGATAGAAGCAAATTAGTGTTTTGCCATTTTTGGCAAAAATTCGAAAATTCAAAATGGCCGCCATTTTTGGGGAGGGGAAAATTTTGTTAAAATTACCAAGAGCACAATGCTCAGATACCCTGTGGGTCGAAAATTTTGACGAAATCGCTCTATCTGGCACGGTTATGGAGATAGAAGCAAATTTGTGTTTTGCCATTTTTGGCAAAAATTCGAAAATTCAAAATGGCCGCCATGTTTGGGGAGGGGAAAATTTTGTTAAAATTACCAAGAGCACAATGCTCAGATACCCTGTGGGTCGAAAATTTTGACGAAATCGCTCTATCTGGCACGGTTAAGGAGATAGAAGCAAATTTGTGTTTTGCCATTTTTGGCAAAAATTCGAAAATTCAAAATGGCCGCCATTTTTGGGGAGGGGAAAATTTTTGGAAAATTGCAAAGATTACATTCCTTAGATACCCTGTGGGTCGAAAATTTCGACGAAATCGCTCTATCTCGCACGGTTAAGGAGATAGAAGCAAATTAGTGTTTTGCCATTTTTGGCAAAAATTCGAAAATTCAAAATGGCCGCCATTTTTGGGGAGGGGAAAATTTTTGGAAAAATTACCAAGAGCACAATGCTCAGATACCCTGTGGGTCGAAAATTTTGACGAAATCGCTCTATCTGGCACGGTTAAGGAGATAGAAGCAAATTGGTGTTTTGCCATTTTTGGCAAAAATTCGAAAATTCAAAATGGCCGCCATTTTTGGGGAGGGGAAAATTTTTTGAAAATTGCAAAGATTGCATTCCTTAGATACCCTGTGGGTCGAAAATTTCGACGAAATCACTCTATCTCGCACGGTTAAGGAGATAGAAGCAAATTAGTGTTTTGCCATTTTTGGCAAAAATTCGAAAATTCAAAATGGCCGCCATTTTTGGGGAGGGGAAAATTTTTTAAAAATTACCAAGAGTACAATGCTCAGATACCCTGTGGGTCGAAAATTTTGACGAAATCACTCTATCTGGCACGGTTAAGGAGATAAAAGGAAATTTGTGTTTTGCCATTTTTGGCAAAAATTCGAAAATTCAAAATGGCCGCCATTTTGGGGGAGGGGAAAATTTTTGGAAAATTGCAAAGATTGCATTTCTTAGATACCCTGTGGGTCGAAAATTTCGACGAAATCGCTCTATCTCGCACGGTTAAGGAGATAGAAGGAAATTTGTGTTTTGCCATTTTTGGCAAAAATTCGAAAATTCAAAATGGCCGCCATTTTTGGGGAGGGGAAAATTTTTGGAAAATTGCAAAGATTACATTCCTTAGATACCCTGTGGGTCGAAAATTTCGACGAAATCGCTCTATCTCGCACGGTTAAGGAGATAGAAGCAAATTGTAACAAATTTTATTGTAATTTAACTTTTTACAAGTTAAATACTTACCTTATCCTCACAAGAGCTTGGTTTGGTTTTGTGGAGCAAAAGCATCGACCGACGAGTCTTTTAATAAAGACTTTTCTTGTCGAGAAGTGACCCCTTTGTCTGCGAATATCCGCGCATGCGCCGACACCGTAGACGAGAGTGACTGTGTAGAAACTCTTCATTATATTTTTGGTCCCCAACATAACAAATTAGAGGGGAGGTAGGGTGGGTTTATCCTTGTGAGGATAAGGTAAGTATTTAACTTGTAAAAAGTTAAATTACAATAAAATTTGTTACATTTTATTGCGTAAAATAGCCTTACCTTATCCTCACAAGTGCTTGAATGCAACCATAACAGGTGGAGGGAATTTGTTGTAACCACACTGTAAAATGATTGTCAGACAAGGGGTCACTATGTAAAGCACTTTGATAAGAGGATAAGATAAGCTTAAGTACGCCACATCTCAGATTAAACAGTACTTCTTTAGCAATAATGATAAGTAACTTTGCTAACCTTGAATTTCAGTGGCTGATGTAGTTGTAAATGTCATCAATTGTTGCAAAATAAACATCATGAAGTCTTCTTAACTAGTCAACAGTGAAGGTCAGAGGAGTCTTCCTATACCATCAGGCTGGCTGCCGTCATTCTATAAGAAGAAGCCTCCGAGCTGGAGCTGTAATCCTAACTACAGATGATTATGGAGCCATCTGAAGGAAAGAAAATAAAATACAAATGTCAGTAAAAATACTGGTATGTATGGAGAACGATGAATATGTATATGACAAAGTAAAATGAAGACGTACTTAAACATTGACAATATGTTGAGCTGAGACCACTGGGCCTAATTTATAGTCAGACTGGTCATGAGATTGCCAAGCTACATCCTTCAAATAAAATGTGGTAAAGGTGTTGTGACTCTTCCAATAGCAGGAGCCTAAAATCTGCTCAAGCGAAGCCCCACCCTTGAAAGCTAAAGATGCAGACATGGATCGGATGTCATGCGCCTTAATATGAAGATCCTGAGAATCAGCCTTAGAGGATTGATATGCTAGTAAAACAGTTTGTTTAATCCAGGAAGATATGGTAGATCTCATGATATCTCTGTCAAAGCCTTCCTTAAATGATATGAATAGGAGGTTCTTTCCCCTCCTCAACTCATTGGTTCTGTCTAGATAGTATCTAAGTGCCCTGACAGGACATAAGGTCATGTCCTCAGTCAAATCCGAGCTAAGGAAAGGTTTTAAGGCTGGAATGACTACTGGTCTTAATAAGTCTGGACCATCTGATGCCAATTGATTCTTTGCAAGGAAAGCAGGAGAAGGAGAGATGGTGACCTCCTTCCAGTGAGGTTTGTGTCTAAGAGAGGAGTATGTCCAAGAATGCACCTCCCCCCTTCTTTTGCCAGATGCCAATGCCATCAAGAAGACAGTTTTAAAAGTCAGAATCTTTAGACTTGCATCTTTTAATGGTTCAAAAGGAGCCTTTGTCAATGCTGAAAGTACCAAAGATAAATCCCATGAGGGTATTCCCCTATTAGCAGTAGGCTTATCTCTATAGAAGCTGGCAATAAGCCTGTTCAAGTCAAGACTCTTGCTCACCTCTTGGCCAGAATGACCTAAATGATCAGCAATAGCAGTTCTGTAGCCCGCAATAGTAGCAGGTTTGAGATTTTTTACAGTGAAAAGATAGTTCAAGAAATCTGCAATTGTTGAGATAGTAGGCTCTGAGCTGACCACCTGACTCTGTTGGCACCAGAGTTCAAAAATGGACCACCTTGATTCGTACACTCTTCTAGATGAGGGTCTTTGAGGTGCCTTAATTCGATCTGCCACCTGCTCAGAGAATGATTCAAGTGATTCTGAGTGGTGTCTAGGTGCCAAACATGAAGATTCAGATACAACAGATTCTGATGGTATTTGTGACTGAATGGCTGTTTTAACAGATGAGGCCAGTGAGGTAGCTGCAATGGAGGTTTGGTTGACAGATTCACCAGATCCCAAAACCAATGCATCAGGGGCCACCCTGGTGCTACTACTATCATTCTGCACCTGTAGGTGTTCATTTTCTGTATGACCTTTGGTATGAGAGCTACAGGACAATAGGCATAGCCGTCCAGACCCTCCCAAGAGATGTTCAATGCATCTATGTTCAGTGCATCTGCATCTGGGACTGGAGAAACATAGAGTGGAAGTTTGTGGTTCATCTTGGTGGCAAACATGTCTACCATTGGTTTGTGCCAAATTTGGCAAATTAAGGAGAATATTTGAGGATGAAGTGACCACTCTGTCTGAATTATTTTGTCCTTCCTGGAGAGACTGTCAGCTATGACATTGAGGCAACCCTGAATGTGTCTGGCTCTTATGAGTATGTTTCGAGGATTGCAGTAGGCCATGATGCGCCAAACCAGGAGACACATGTCCCATGAGTGTGTTCCCCCTTGTTTGTTCAGATAACTGACTACAGTGGCGTTGTCTGTTGCTATGAGAACCCTCTTGTCTAGAATTCTGTTTTGAAAGTTTTTTAAGGCCAGAAATACCGCCTTTAACTCTAGGACATTGATATGAAGCAATTTTTCCTGATCTGTCCAATTGCCACTGACTGTCAGATTTTCTAAATGAGCTCCCCAACCCTGGTTTGACGCATCTGTGAAAATAAGGGTATTGTGTTCCTGAGGATGTAAAGGACAACCCTTTTCTAGATTTTTGGGGTCTTTCCACCACTGAAGATAACTTTTCAGAAGATTTGAAACCGGAATCTTCAGGTCTAGAGACTGGGGATATTGCCAATGTGTCTTCAGGTACCACTGAAATGGACGCATGTGGAGCCTGCCCATTGGTATTGTCTTTTCTAGGGATGCTAGTACACCTATCAGGGACATAAGCGACCTTGGGGTTGTTAGTGATACGACCTCCATGTCCTGAACAGCTTTTGCTAGAATTTTCAACTTCTTTTGGGTCGGAAAAACCTTCCCTTGTACCAAATCGAAATGGTAGCCCAGAAAGTCGATTTTTTGTGTAGGTACGAGCTCTGATTTTTCGAAGTTTATCACGAAACCTAATTCCTGGATTGTGTGAAGAAGTTCTTTTGTCTGGCTCATGCACTGGTGTTGGGAGCTTGCCCTTAACAACCAGTCGTCCAGGTATTGGTGAACTCGAATTCCTCGAGACTGAAGAACGAGTTTTGCTTCTTTTACAATCCGCGTGAACTCTAGTGGTGCTGTTGCTAAACCGAAAGGGAGAGCTTTGAACTGATACGTTCTGTTGTCTACATGGAAGCGTAGTAAGTGTTGAGAGTCCGGATGTATGGGCACGTGAAAGTACGCGTCTTTTAAATCTATGGACACTACCCACTCGCTCTTTGTCAGAGAATTTCTTATAATTTCTGCAGTTTCCATTTTGAAGGTCGGTACATGCATGTAGCTGTTCAGAACACTGAGATCTATTACTGGCCGCCATTTTTTGCCGGGTTTCGGTACAAGAAATAATCTGCTTGAGAAACCTAGAGTTGTGCAGTCCTTGAGATGGTAAATTGCGTCTTTTTGAAGCATTTGAACTACGCAATCTTGAAGGAAGCCATGTTTTTCCTGTCTTCCGTACCCGCTTTGCATTATGGGATAAACAGACAGGGGCGGATTCGATTGGAGAGGAATTCGGTAACCCCACCTCAAGACCTGCACAACTCTGGGATGACAATAAAGATTCTCCCATACCTGCCAAAAATGCTGCAAACGGCCCCCATGGTGAGTAACTACGCTGTAGTCACCTACGCTTGCTTCCACCTCTTCTGGAAGGCTGGGAAGAGTGGAAGTTTGGTTTCTTGAAGGAAGATGAGTTCTGCTCACAAAAACTCTTCTGGTTGTAGTTGGAATGCTGTTTATTGGTATTCCTGTCATCAGAGTGTCTTTTGAAACTAAAGGAAGACTTTTGATCTGTTCTAGGCCTTTTTGGAGACTTTTGAATCTTCTTTTCAACCTCATTTAACACAGTTGGACAAAAAAGATCATGAGACTTGAAGCCCGTCCTTCTTAGTCTGTTGAAATCGTGCTCGTTGAGGTTGGGAGCAAGATTCTTGAGTACCGTATCTCTTCGTGCCAGTTCCAAGTTACAAGATGCAGCAATCGAATTATCAGTCACGTTTTCTAAAGCCTTTTCAATAGAAGCAATACAACTAAATTGAATCTGAAGACCAGACAGCATAGTCTCTAACTCTTTGATGATGGCTTGATCCTTTGTGGAGGATTTTACAGTCAACATGGTGGACTCCAGGTTATTGGCCGTCTTTTCTATGGCATTGAGAAAGAAATGCACATACGAAAGGATCTGTACATGCTCCCTGTTTACTGTTTCTAACAGGACATGTTGCTTCATGGGAATACGAACTGAAGACGGAATAGGCCCAGGAAATGATGAGCGAAAAGAATCCTGGCATCTTGGAGCTTGGAATGAAAAGTCCGCAGACGTGGACTTATAAAACTTCATTGGTGCCCTTGTGAAATATAAGAAATTGTCATAGTTCAAAGGGTTAGTCTTTAGAAGGTAAGGTTGATCTTGTTGTGGGTTTCCAGAGGACTTCTTTTCATAAAAATCCCATCTCTCCAATACTCCATCTACAGGAGGCATGACCATTGGTAATAAAGACGATTTTCGCTTGTCTTTTTGTCTAGAACCAAAAATGCGGGAAGGTTGTTCGGAGAATTGCTCAGGAATAGTGAGTTGTAACAAAGAACGCACCGCAGCAAGGGTTTGTCTGTAGGAAGGGTCGTCTTCAATGTCATCAGGTGAGGGCGATCTGTCACGTTTCTTTGAGTTGTTTAACTCTTGAAGGGTGGAGTCTTCGTCTGAGGCTTCGCCTTCCTCAGAATGAAGAGACACAGAAACCTCGCTGTTTCTGTCTTTAAGAGCAGTTAACTGGCCCTGCATATCATCTAATCTTTGTAAAATGGTTTGAAGGGGGTCTGTCGTAGTTCCCTCCGTTGTAGGTCGTGGATTGGAAGAAACTGGGTTCTGGTGGCACTCCACCCCCAGTAAAGCATCTTCAATCTCTTGAGACACCACGCTAGGTGTAGATTTTTCCTTTCTTTTACTCTTATGGACCAGTTTACGCTTCTGATCCTCAGAGAATTGTAGACAAATAAAGCAATCTTCTTCTTTATTCTTCACACAAACGTCATTGCCACGACCTTTTTCCCTGCATGGAAAGCAGAATTGATGACAATCCCAGTCAAATAAAGGATGTCCGCATCCTGGTGCACGTTTAAGTTCCTTCGAGTTTTTGACCTGCGAATCGGCCATGATGATAGAAGAAGAAACGATGCTGCTCCCAGTACGACCAAAAATGTAATGAAGAGTTTCTACACAGTCACTCTCGTCTACGGTGTCGGCGCATGCGCGGATATTCGCAGACAAAGGGGTCACTTCTCGACAAGAAAAGTCTTTATTAAAAGACTCGTCGGTCGATGCTTTTGCTCCACAAAACCAAACCAAGCTCTTGTGAGGATAAGGTAAGGCTATTTTACGCAATAAAATAGTGTTTTGCCATTTTTGGCAAAAATTCGAAAATTCAAAATGGCCGCCATTTTTGGGGAGGGGAAAATTTTTGGAAAAATTACCAAGAGCACAATGCTCAGATACCCTGTGGGTCGAAAATTTTGACGAAATCGCTCTATCTGGCACGGTTAAGGAGATAGAAGCAAATTGGTGTTTTGCCATTTTTGGCAAAAATTCGAAAATTCAAAATGGCCGCCATTTTTGGGGAGGGGAAAATTTTTTGAAAATTGCAAAGATTGCATTCCTTAGATACCCTGTGGGTCGAAAATTTCGACGAAATCGCTCTATCTCGCACGGTTAAGGAGATAGAAGGAAATTTGTGTTTTGCCATTTTTGGCAAAAATTCGAAAATTCAAAATGGCCGCCATTTTTGGGGAGGGGAAAATTTTTTGAAAATTGCAAATATTACATTCCTTAGATACCCTGTGGGTCGAAAATTTCGACGAAATCGCTCTATCTCGCACGGTTAAGGAGATAGAAGCAAATTTGTGTTTTGCCATTTTTGGCAAAAATTCGAAAATTCAAAATGGCCGCCATTTTTGGGGAGGGGAAAATTTTTTAAAAATTACCAAGAGTACAATGCTCAGATACCCAGTGGATCGAAAATTTTGACGAAATCGCTCTATCTGGCACGGTTAAGGAGATAGAAGCAAATTTGTGTTTTGCCATTTTTGGCGAAAATTCAAAATGGCCGCCATTTTTGGGGAGGGGAAAATTTTTGGAAAATTGCAAAGATTGCATTCCTTAGATACCCTGTGGGTCGAAAATTTCGACGAAATCACTCTATCTCGCACGGTTAAGGAGATAGAAGCAAATTAGTGTTTTGCCATTTTTGGCAAAAATTCGAAAATTCAAAATGGCCGCCATTTTTGGAGAGGGGAAAATTTTTGGAAAATTGTAGATTGCATTCCTTAAATACCCTGTGGGTCGAAAATTTCGACGAAATCGCTCTATCTCACACGGTTAAGGAGATAGAAGCAAATTTGTGTTTTGCCATTTTTGGCAAAAATTCGAAAATTCAAAATGGCCGCCATTTTTGGGGCGGGGAAAATTTTTTGAAAATTGCAAATATTACATTCCTTAGATACCCTGTGGGTCGAAAATTTCGACGAAATCGCTCTATCTCTTACGGTTTCTGAGATATTAGCAAATTACTCAAAAGTAGTACTGAAAATACACAATGAAGTACCTAAATGGCTATTACTCATGTACTGACAAAGCTATCAGTCCCAAATGCAATACCAAGCGAGCTATGGACATAACAATCTTGTATTCAAAATTGTAGTAAAATATCTTTAATTATTTTGGCTTAAATGCACGGAAACCAATGGGTACTGAAAATAGCTGTACTTAAGTATTACTCAGTAAGCAAAAGAGGTACAACAGCCAAAAGCAATCCCAAGCAAGCTACTGACCCAATAAGCCTGCATACCAAATTTGGTGACAATAGCTCTAATACTTTTCCTTTAAATGAGCGGAAACCATGCGTGACGCCGGACATCGGACGCCGGACGCCGGACATCGGACATCGGACGGCGAAAAAAGCAAAAATAATATATCCACCCCCCAGGGGGGTGGACATAATTAGTAAGAATAATCGTTTCAGCTCTTAGACTAGTAATTAAATGCCAAACTTGGTGACCTCCTTGGTCACTCAATGTAAATAACAGTACATGAATACTTTGAAACCCAATGGTGAATCAATATTCAGATAAACGTGGCAATTCCACTGGCGAGTAATTTCATTGTTTTACTAATTAGTAATATTTACAACGATTTTATTATTAGCAAAATAACACTGCAATCAAACATAAAAAAACACAAGTGTAATGGACAAATGTTGTGAGTCATACCCCTTTCTCCATATCAGCTTCTGGCTGTAATGTAAAAGAAAAACAATTTACTTGCTTAAATTATTAACTGATCAAATAACGTGTTACACTTAAGTTACATTTTTCGTAAATTAATTGAATTGTATTGTATTTATAATTGGGATTTTACATAACAGTTTTAATAGCTAATTTTCATAATTGAATTTTATAAACACATACACTATTAACTTGTGTATTACGTAACTATTTTTGATATACATGTACTATACATAAAATTGATTTTTTGTTGCCATTGCTTACAAAAACCTCAAGTTATTGTGTAAAACATTAAGATTTTTAAATAAATAAAAAACAAACGTACATTAATATATTTCACTACAACATGGAGTAATCTTAATTGAATAAAATTCCACTAGTAAAACAAAGGTAAAACATCTATATTAAGTACAATATATATCTAATCTAATCTACTGCTTTGCAGGTACAATATCTTCCCCACAAAGGGGAATTCAGTGCACTAATTAAACAAAATCATTATCATAGGGAGAGTCAAGGGGCTATTTCATTTATAAATAAAGGAAGTATAAATATTTCAAAAAACATCTGTGACAAATACCTCCTGATGTGATTTTCCAGAATAGCCATTCACATGTGACTGAGAATCTGAAACAACAAGTCAAGATTCATTCACTACATTTGTGCATACTACAGATATGTCCCTTTTTCATGAAATATATAGTTCAGATATGAGAAAGGCTGCAATACACTTGCATGTTCCAAATGAGCAGTAAAAGTGAACTGTTACAATAAATTTATATTAAGTGAATGACTTCCAACATCATTATTGACAAGAACACTGGATGTAGAAGCATGATGGTGACACTCACTTCTGATGACATCATTAATCACACTATCATCCAAAGGCACTTGCAATTGTGCAAGAGTGAATACAATTTCAAAACAAGCAATAGAACCCCAAACTATGTACCATCTTATAGCTAAGAACAAAGTAGCTGAACAACATATTTTAGGAAAACACTCTAACTGCAATACTTTTTTAGTTACAATAGCTTTACTCAACAGTCAGAATTTCAAAGTAGCTATTACTCAGCTATCCAAGGTGCAACAGGTCTGAAACTTTACTATGTCATAGCTTACCAAAAAGTAGATGGACAACATATTTGAAAAGATTTCCCTAACTTTAGTACTTTTGAAGATATTTGACATTTACTTCTTCTGTTATTTAGCTACAAATGAGAAAATAGCTATTACTCACTTATGGCATGCAATAGAACCCCAAACTATGTACCATCTTATAGCTAAGGACAAAGTAGCTGAACAACATATTTTAGGAAAATACTCTAACTGCAATAGTTTTGGAGTTACAATCGCTTTACTCACCAGTCAGAATTTCAAAGTAGCTATTACTCAGCTATCCAAGGTGCAACAGGTCTGAAACTTTAGTATGTGATAGCTTACCAAAAAGAAGATGGACAACATATTTGAAAAGATTTCCCTAACTTCAATACTTTTGAAGATATTTGACATTTACTTCTTCTGTTATTTAGCTACAAATGAGAAAATAGCTATTACTCACTTATGGCATGCAATGGGACCCCAAACTATGTACCATCTTATAGCTAAGGACAAAGTAGCTGAACAACATATTTGAAGAAAAAGTTGTTACTGCAATAGTTTTTGAGTTATGAGCCCTTTACTCAAAGTAGCTAAGATTGCTATTACTCACTTATCTTTAGGCCTAAGTCAATAAAACCAAAAAAATTTTCAAGGGCATGAAAATTCATTGGGACAATTAATTTACAAAAAATCTGTAGCTGTAGCAGTTTTGGAGAAATCTGCGTGACTAACTAGCGCACGCACACACGCACGCACGCACGCACGCACGCACACACAGACATCATTTCATAATCTCCCTCCCGGGCTAAAGCCCGGCGGGAGATAATTATGGTATCATGGATGCACAAAATATTCTATATTTTAAGGAAATATTACACCTCACAAGTATGATGATAATTTGACAAAATTTATGTATATTCCAGTCATGGTTAGTCAATAGGTGTCTGCAATGAAACTCAAAAGGTGTGCATTATAAACTTGCTATTACCGCATTTATTCGTAGAAACATCCAGGGGGCAGTATAGGGGGGCAACTATAACAGATAAAAAAATAGCATCAGAGATGCCCGTACCCCACAGCCTGGGGAAATATTTTCAACAGCATGAGATATAGAAGTACTGTACCAGTACAAACTTCAGGATATTTTCAGAGCACTGTCAGTTATATAAAGATCCAAACAATGTTTAAATGGAGAAATAATGTTTGAAAGAAAGATAATGCGTATAAAGATGAAGTATTAAAACAAGATAATTCAACAAGATGCACTCAGAGAGAGCAAAACGCTCGACTCGATGTGACCAGTCTCACAAGTGTTATAAAGTATAACACACATCCATCATGGTGGCATTTCCAGAAATTCTGGAGGCTTCTTGGTATCCAATATATTAATTGGATCTTTCCTAAACTATAATCACTCCTTCCCATGGCTAGTCCCTTCCTACTTCAAATTTGACATCAAAATTTATTAATTACTTTTGAAGAAATATGAAGTAGAAAGCTAAAATCATTAAAATACATTGAAATGGGACTTATGAAAATTCATGATTTTTTTGTATCCAAAATATGATCCACGTCTTTCCCAAAAATTAGTAATTTCTTCCTTTCACCAGGTCCTACTCACAAATTTTTTATAAAGATCTGTTCATTAGTTCTGGAGTAATCTAAACACCAAAAACAGGCAGACAAATAGACAAAAAAGCACACAACAAACATAAATTCCTGGTAGAGGTAAAAATATTGGTTAAAAGCCACTTCTTGGTCAAAATTACTCAGGGTAAATTTTTGTGATGGACTGTCAAGAAATTGAAACAAACAAACAAAAAAAAAAAACAAAAAAAAAAAACAGAAATAAATAAACATGACAAATACACCACTTCCCTCTCAGTTATATTTATGTCAATTTCAAGACATAAATTTAATGAGAAGAAGTATATCACACGTATCACAAGCTAGGTTTTGTGACCTCACAATGATAATTGCATTGTGACATCATTAAGTAATGACATCATCAGACAGCAAAATATTGATTTTTTTACTTATGCAATAAAGAAAATCAGATTTCTCTGTATATGCCCAATTGATCTATTATTGTCCATCAAGTTGAACACTTTATCTTGGTTAAAGTTTTTTTTTTGAACAGTTAAATTTTAGATGCTGTGTTTTTTTCTTTTCTTTTTAAAAGACCTTTAAAAAAATTGCTAAAAAAACCTAAAAAAAAAATTAAAAAAAAAAAAAAAATTAGAATTGACTGGTATTGAACCCCAACCATGAGATTACAAGTTCTACACATTACACTCACAGCCAAAGAGGATATCTGATGGGGATCTGATGAGGCAAGAATTTATAAGGAGGAAATCCTATCATGATATTGATTTTTGAAGACAAGTAGGTTTCACTGTATATACCCAATTAAAAATTTAAAAACCTGTCTCCTGACTTTAATTTTCAAACAAATTACACCAAATTTGGAAGATTCCGTCTGTACCCCATGAAATATCTACCCACCAAATTTGAGCTCGATTGATGGTATAGTTTTTGAGTTATAAGGGCAAAACGGTGCACAGACAGACAGACTGACAGAAACAAACTGATTACAATAACCCTCTCCTATCGTCGAGCGTTAATAACAAGATGACAGCATTAATCAGTAAACTAAAATTCAACACTCTTTAGTCTTTACCTACATCTGCATGGCCGAATTGTGGTTTAGATGGTTTGAATATTACCATGCATACAGAAGTGGTAATACATTTAATGAATGCTTATTGTGGTGTTCGAGCAAAATCTGTGGCTCACTTGATGAAATTCTATCTCTTACAATGGGAAGTTATGAAAGTAAAATTCTTAATAAATTCTAATATGACTTTTGCTTAATCTGCACCAAAAGACAGACCCAAAGGTCCATGAAGATTTTAAAGGTCAAGGTCACTACGACAAGGTAAAAGGTCAAATTAAGGTCAGACCATGATACTACACACCTATAGCCCCTAACCAACGTCCCTACCAAGTATCAACTTCCTACACCTTACGGTTTCCGAGATATAGCCCTGACAAGATTTTATAGGTCAAGGTCACTATGGCAAGGTCAAAGGTCAAATCAAGGTCACACCATGATGCTGCACACCTACACCCCCTAACCAATGTCTCTACCAAATATCAACTTCCTACACCTTACAGTTTCCGAGATATAGCCCGGACAAGATTTTATAGGTCAAGGTCACTACGGCAAGGTCAAAGGTCAAATCAAGGTCACACCATGACATTGCACACCTACATCCCCTAACCAATGTCCCTACCAAATATCAACTTCCTACACCTTACGGTTTCTGAGATATAGCCCAGACAAGATTTTATAGGTCAAGGTCACTACGGCAAGGTCAAAGGTCAAATCAAGGTCACACCATGACGCTACACACCTACATCCCCTAACCAATGTCCCTACCAAATATCAACTTCCTACACCTTACGGTTTCTGAGATATAGCCCTGACAAGATTTTATAGGTCAAGGTCACTACGGCAAGGTCAAAGGTCAAATCAAGGTCAGACCATGACGTTGCACACCTACACCCCTAACCAATGTCCCTACCAAATATCAACTTCCCACACCTTACGGTTTCCGAGATATAGCCCGGACAAGATTTTATAGGTCAAGGTCACTACGGCAAGGTCAAAGGTCAAATCAAGGTCAGACCATGACGTTGCACACCTACACCCCCAACCAATGTCCCTACCAAGTATCAACTTCCTACACCTTACGGTTTCTGAGATACAGCCCGGACAAACTAATTCCCGCCGCCCGCCCGCCCGCCCATCCGGACACCATGGGTGAAAACAATACCCTGACAGCCCTTAAGGGCTGTGGGGTAAAAATCAACTCTAAAGTCCAGTGGCAATGGGCGATAACGGACACATACAACCTTGATCTCGCTTGCCAGCATGTATAATGGCAAGAGAGCTTAAAGTACTGGAAACAAACCTTAAATCTGAAGAAACTAGATTGGGCCAACTCGGCGCCAACATATCCCCAGACAGGTCATCACTCACGCCACAGGTTTTGATCGGGAATTTTTAAAAACATAATTACCCATTATTATATGAACTTCAGCACATCAATCTACTCTGTTTATATCTTCCAAGAAAGATGGTGTATCCCCAGACGCCGAATACATAACTCAAATTATATTTTCAATCTTCCTGCAATGATAACTCTAAACCTATTTTCAAAGTATTTAAATGATTGATGATTGAATGTCCATTCTAAAATAATAATCCCAAAAGAGCATATCTGTTTCTATATTTGTTGACAAATAAAATATTATTTTTAACTCAACTCATCATACTTTTCAATCTTCCTTCAAAGTATTTAAATGATTGATGATTCAATGTCCATTCTAAAATTCATAATCCCAAAAGCGCATATCTGTTTCTATATTTGTTCACAAATAAAATATTATTTAAAAAAAAATTATTTATATTATTATTTTATTGTATTATTTTTAGAATTTGCAAATTGTTTTCAGTTATTCATTTCCTCTATACCTATATATGTGGTCCATATATATGCAACCTAAATATGTGACACAATCTCAGTTCTGACTCCCCTTTGTGTTATATGTAATGAAGCCCACCACCTCCCACCCCCACCCCTCTCCCCTTCTCCACACCGCTCTCACTATTACACAAGATCTGCAACCCCATTGAGGTCTTTGTTTCTCATCTGATATCATTAAATACCTTTGTTTATTTAGTGTCACTCAATATAGCTGGAGGTCCCAGAGGTGGGTGGGGGGAATCCGGGTGGGGGATGTGTGTTGGGACTTAGTTTAGTTTATTAGTTTATTATAGTGACATGTATTATGTTGACAAGGATTATACAAAAACTATTGAAGTAATACCCAGCCCTATATGGGCTTATAAGTCACTTTAAATAGAGAGTTAATAACAAACAGAGCAAACATATTTTGAGGTAAGATACAGTAAATAAAGACAGCAATTCAATACATAAAAATTAACAATATAATTTACTTTTTCTTTCTTGCCACAAATCAAAAATAAAATTAATAACCATATTGACATTCATATGAGTTAATACCCTTGATAATTGATCTATTAATAATTCAGATTTATCTATATTTAAAATTTTGAAATATTTCATACGAATCAGCTCTAAAGCTGGACAAACACAAACAAAATGTATCTCATCTTCTACATCTTTTTTACACAGTTTACATGTTCTCTCAAAGAGATGGAGTGCTACAGCATAAATGGTAAACAAACAATCTATATAAAAGGGGTACTCAAATACAAAAAGAATTGAGAATTTTAAGTATGTGATTATCAACTGAAATGAGTTCATAACTGTAGGAGCTGTGTCAAAATTAACTGAGGCAAGTTGAATAAAACTGGGCTAGTTGAGGGTTAAAAGTCCCCTAGTTTTACTACATACGGATATAATTTCATTAATATTGGGACTTAAAGCTCACTTAAAGTGTCCATTTTGTCTACTTGAATATGTTTAACCGGCGTTTAACCAGTTTCATTTTAAAAAGTTAAAAACTCAGCAAGCAGAGGTATAACACACAAAAATAAGTTCTTAAAAGACTAAGATAGCCATAACATTATTAATATTCAAAATTTAAATAGACAGGCATTTCCTTTTAAAAATTCAAAGATTTCAGCTCTATAACCCACATAGTTTGACAGTTACTGGGCTTTAAAGTGGCATAATGTCCATACATTGGGTTTCTGTGGGCATTTTACAATTGTTAAAGAGACCTTAGCAATTAAACTACAGATCTGAAACTTTTTGGGGGACATACATAACAAACAAAAATTATATATAATACAGTTTAAGACTTGTCACACTAAGCATTTCCAAATAACAGGGCAAAATACGGAAAAAATGTCCAAAAAGGCACTTGGGCGAGTGTCTATGGCCCTCATACACAGGTTAAATGTCTACTAAAAACCTTGATTTTCGCCATATGTAAAAAGGACATAATAATGCATTCCCAGATGGGATTTCAGCTCCATCAATCACATAGTTTAACAGTCACAGGGCTTAAAGGTGGCAAAAAGTCCAAATATTGGGTCTCTGTGGGCCTTTTAGAGATCTCGATGTGGCTTTCAAATTAAAGCTTCAGACTTAAAATTTGTTACATACTAAGATTACACATAGAATATGTATCTAATAAAGTTTGAAACTTCTCAGACTTACCATTTCCAAGTTACAGAGCAAAATATGTGAAAAATGTCTTAAAAGGGTCACTCAGGTGGGTGTTTAAGGTCCTCATACACAGGTTAAATGTCTACTTGAAGCCTTGATTTTTGGCACATGTAAAAAGAACATAATAATGTATTCCCAGATGAGATTTCAGCTCTATCAGTCACATAGTTTAACAGTCACAGGCCTTAAAATTGGCAAAAAGTCCAAATACTGGGTCTTTATGGGGCCTTCTAGAGACCTAAATGTGGCCTTCAAATTAAAGCTTCAGACTTAAAATTTGTCACATACTAAGATTACACATAGAATATGCATCTAATACAGTTTGAAACTTCTTAGACTTACCATTTCCAAGTTACAGGGCAAAATATGTGAAAAATGTCTAAATATGGTCACTCGGGTGGGGATTTATGGTCCTCATACACAGGTTAAATGTCTTCTTAAAGCCTTAATTTTTGGCACATATATAAATAACATACTAATATCTTCCCAGATAGGATTTGAGCTCTATCAGTCACATAGTTTGACAGTCACAGGGCTTAAAAGTAGCAAAAAGTCCAAATATTGGGTCTTTGGGAGCCTTTTAGAGACCTCAATTTGACCTTCAAAATTAAAGCTTCAGACTTAAAATCTGTTACATACTAAGATTACACACAGAATATATATCTAATACAGTTTGAAACTTCTCAGACTTACCATTTCCAAATTACAGGGAAAAAGATGTGAAAAATGTCTTATTTATGGTCCTGATACACAGGTTAACTGTCTATTAAAGGCCTAAATGTTGGGGCACATATAAGAAAACACATAGATATATTCCCAGATGATATTTAACTTAGATGAGAGACATAGTTTGAAAGCTACAGTGCTTGAAAGTGGCAAAAAGTGCATAAATTGGGTCTCTGTGGGCACTTTTGAGACCTTAAGTCGACCCCTTTGGGTAAACCTACAGCCCTAAAATTTTCTACAGACAAGGATTACATATCAAAGTTATACCTAGCACAGTTTGAGACTAATCAGAATTACCACTTCCAAATTATAGGGCAAAATATGTGAAAAGTATAGCAAAAAATCCCTAAGTGGGGGTATTTATGGGCCTCAAAGACAATTTTCTCCTCAACTTAAAGTCGTGATTTTCGGCACATGTACTAAGAACATATTAATGTGTTGTCAGGTAAAATTTCAGCCAGCTGAGCATCATAGTTTGTGACCTACAGGGCTCTAAGTGGCCAAAAGTCCAATTTCTGACCTTAAGGTGGCCATAAGTTCTTTTTTACTGGGAGTTTAAGGTCACCTTAAAATAGGGATCTTCCTTTGGGCACCCTTAACATGTGTACCAAGTTTGAAAAAAAAAATTAATTTGTTTTTGAGTTATCGCGTCCACAAGGAAATTTCTACGGCGGCGGCGGCGGCGGCGGCGCGACGGACCTGAATCCAATATATCCCCGACTTTCGTCTGGGGATATAATTATAAAATTTTGTGGATTTCAATGCGTCAAAACTGTCATGTTTTATTTTTATTTTGTTTATTTCTTGCAAGCGGTATTCGATTGGGGAAGTAGTTAAACACATTTTTTTCGGAATCCCAGAATCGCAAAGGTGTTGGCTGTTGAGAGGGATGTAAAACCCCGAAATTTGAACTTTCTAAAGGTAGACGGGGGGCGGGGGTGGGGGGGGGTGGGGGGGGGGCCATTAATAGGGAGGGGCGTTTGTATGAATAAATAGAGTAAATGAAAATGACACCTTATTAAGGCTGTGACCGGGTGATTGGTATTCACGACTGGGGTCGATTTGGGATGATCTTGAGTGCTTTTTGGACCACTTGATAGTTGAACTGTTACAATATATTATTTTGTAGCCCACTTGGTGACGTTTTTAAGTTTTAACAAAACATGACAACAGAGCAACAAGTCAGAATTCACGAGTTTCATATAATATTTTTCATTGTATACTAAAATAATAAGTTTTGAATATCTTTCACAACTATTTTAATGCAAAGACACCATTTCTGGAAACTATCATTGTGTTTATGGTTTGAAAATAATGTGCATACTAAATGATGCCAATACCCAATTTCAAGACAAATTTGGGTGGTTCAGTCTCCGGGGTTGGATTTTTACAACTGGTCACAGCCTTACATCTTACTATGTTGACTTGAATTAGTCTAAACCCCAACACAAGTGATTTTCTTCAAAAAAATTCTACTAAAAATTGGCTTGACTATATTTTAAATTTTTGACTAGCTGACTTACTTGGCTTGCGGTAGGGGTGCATGGGTGGCCTTCCAACTGAATTCTTTTGTGAAGAATTTCCACCAGCTATATGAAAAAAAGACTGATGATTTTTTACAAATAAATGATAACTACACACATTACAGTCTATTAAAAGAACTGAAATTTATATACTCATCAAAAGAATAATTAAAGAATTATATTTTAAGGTGGTCACAAAACCACTGAGCAAAACAAAGTAAAAATAATTAAACTGAATTAACCTTTTGTTGCTTTGTCCCCTTGAAATACATGTACAACTTATAGATCAGTCAGGCTAGGACAGGTCTCTTGGAAAATATATGCCCTTGGTGTAATTATATCATGAATATACCACATTTTAACCATCAGTTCCTCAATTACTGACTGTCAATAAAACACACATTTTAGGGCCCTACACATTCAAATTTATATCACAAAACTTATCCCCTCATAACAAAGAACGCTAAAAAAAAAAAAAAAAAAAAAAAAACTATATAAATAAATCACAATACTCACAATTACGATCATGGAAGAACCCAGTGAATATGACAAAGTTATTGACTTGAGGTATTGTTGCCTTTAAGAGGTAATGCTTCATTAAAAACATGGAGAACTTGTGAGAAGGTTTATCAACAGCCAAATGAGCTGGCTTGATATTTTGATCCTGTTGAAAATATATAATACATATACATATCAGTGTAATTCAAAATAAGAGACAAATACGCAAAGAATATAACACAAGTTTTGGGTTCCCAACAATAGAAACTGTTTTATATTTTTGGGTACAGATAGAGGGGAGTCATTACGAGAACTGAACGCTGTGGATGTCAGATTTTCTAACAAAGTAACAATACAGTCTTTTAAAATTGTTTTGCATGGCATTTTCAATATATGTTTATGTCAACATTTAATTAAGAAACAGATACATTACTATTGTCCTCAAAATGTAATATCAAATATACAGCCTTAATAACATGCGATGCAAAAATTGACATTTCTGATTTGTGTTCAATTATATTACAGTTGATCCAATAAACAAAAGACTCAGAGAATAGAAACAGTCAAATCACTAAATGTACAAATGGGATAAATGTTAATCTCTGTCTTATCGAATCAAATATCAACCCCACATTCACAAACTGAAATTAATTATGTGCTTTGTCCTTTCCAGTATAGAAATCCTTTCTGCTCTCTTGATGTTCAATAATACAATTTGCCCCAACTACATTCAAACTTGGCATGGATTAGAATTTGGAACCATACATATATCTTCCACAATAACATCCAGTCACAGCAACAGATTTTAAGATACTGAAAATGTTGCAGTCTAATATATTCTCAATCAAACTGGCCCATTAAAAGAAAGTAAAGCCATCATCACTTTTAAATAGGAATGTATTGCATTATTATATTGTTTGATCTCTCTTGTAGAATAACCTAATTTATTTGAGCTTTATACTTGAACACAGTGATCTTGAATATACTGACCCGTAACATGTATTCAAACAGTTTATGACCACATCCTGTACGTTGACGAGACTCGTGTACATAGAAATCAAGAACACACATGGGATCCATTTCATGGTGAACACCTTGGTTATCGTAAACAAAGAGTTTCTTGGTCCCTATCTTCAAAAGACCCACCACAGCTCCTTTTCCACTGGAAAAAAAATACACAAAGAAGATATGGAAAAACAGCTATACAGTCTTACATATTACATTTAATTTGATATCCTTTACAATACCACTGTGCTACTTGGGGGTGGGGCACTTTTTGGAGTTGTTGGCCTTTAATGGTAAAGGCTGGTTTTCAGTTTTCTAATGTTTTTACCTTTACTAGCTACATGTCTGTTTCATAATTAGGTGTTTGTATTTAAAAAACACCTTCAGCAATACCAGGCTTGAAAATAACAATCGCAATTAGCACACTCACTCTCTGACAGATATTTTGTGGTATTTACCCATAAGATATCTGCCTCATATGTATGTCAATATGAAAGTTGGGTTTTATGTACCATTTAACAGGCTGGGTCATATTGGGACAGGTCCTCGGCAATGACATTGCGGGACTCGAACCCACACAGAGGTCACAGCCTGTAATTAGATGCCAAACTTGCTAACCATGCACTATGCCACCAAGGACCTCGCCTGATATGTATGATGTGTCCAACTGAATAAGTAAAGAAAGAATTGAGTTACTGATTCAGGCACTTTCTTCGACTGAAATTTGCAGGACTCACATAAATGATAAAACCACTTACTGGGATGGATTACCTGTAATCATAATGCATATTTTTAGTTATCACATTTACAAGGCAATCTCTTAAGTGGCAGTGGTCACGACAGAGTGAACAGCTCTAAACCAAACTTCCATCTGTGGATACAATAAGCATCCCAGTATGAGTTGTACTTTCTAATATGGAGACTTGATGTTGCAGATATATCCAACACTGTGAAAACATTATGTCAGTTGACACAAGAAAGCAGGTATTATATATTATTAATTAAAACATAATTTAAATGTTTTTCTTTATGTTTCACATGTAGTGAAGACAAACTATGAACTTATCAAAAGCAATTATCTTTAACTGAAATATTTTAAGTAAAGGACTAGTGGTTGAAATAGATAGAGTAAGAAATCTAAAATTCGCCAGGAATCTAAAATTCGCCACCTCTAAAACCTTAGTTAATTTTATGAAGAAAACGATGTTTTTGTCCAAAAGTTGGTATTTTTCAGTTCAAAAAGCCTTAATTTACTATACAGTCAACAAATCTCACCACAATTCATTTATTTTATTAGTATTTTCACATGTGGCGAATTTCAGATATGTGGCGAATTTTACATTTCTTGCTCTATACCTGTTGGCTTGAGAGTCTTTCATGATGTACAAAATATGGTCTGAGTATGTCATCTTTCGACCACTTGTGATAGGTCCATGCAGACCCTGTGCCTATAAATAGAATTTAGCAATTAGAATTTGGAAAGTAACAAATGTTTTGGACTAAATTTGAAAACATACATTAATATGTTTGCACATATACACTTTACCTACTTACCTTTCACAGCCACAAAAAGACTACTTTGAATAATTTTTATTACGTTTACCTTTTGGGAAAAAAACACACAAAGCTCAAATATTTTCTTGAAATTTGTGGTGTTTTGAAGTGATTACAAGTAAAAAGGCTTTAATTTATAACTCTCTAGTTTATTAAGTCTTATAGGCTGGCTGCAATACAGAGACTGAACTTTTTTTGTTCACAGTGCCCGATGTCTTTACATTAAAAGGCAGTATTATGTTAAACAGAGCATATGATAATTCAACGTACACAATACAGATCTAAAACATACAAGCATAGATTACAATTGAGGACATTATGGAATAATGCCGTGAATACTAACACAAGTAATCAGTGCCCGTGAATGGGCTCTGTGTCAGCTGACTGTGTGTTTTGAGTTTCAGAGTAGAAGTGAAAGATGAAAAGGTTACAAAAGTTGTGCCCTGCAAATTATATTTAGAAGTAAAGTACAAAGTTAGCTGTTAAGGTGTAAAAAGTAGTGGAAAACAAATTTCAACAAAATACTGTAAATGCAATAGTTTTCAAGTTACAACTGATTTACTCAACAGTGAGAACCTCAAAGTAGCTATTGCTCATCAATGCAATGAGCTGCATGTTTACAATTTTATTATGTTATAGTTGACCAAAAAGTAGGTGAATAATATATTTAAAAGAAATTCTCTAAGTGCAATAGTTTTCAAGATTCAATTGATTTACTCAACAGTGAAAACCTAAAAGTAGCTATTCCTGATCTATGCAATGAGCTGAAGGTCTGCAATTTTACTATGTTATAGCTGACCCCAAAATAGGAGAACAACACATTTAAAAAATACTATAAATGCAACAGTTTCAAGTTACAACTCATTTACTGAACTGTGATAACCTGAAAGTAGTTATTGCTCAGCCATGCATTGAGCTACAGGTATACAATTTCAATATGTTATAACTGGCTGAAAAGAAGATCAATAACACATTTAAACAAAATACTGTAAATACAATAGTTTTCAGGTTACAAGTTTTTTTACTCAACAGTGAGAACCTCAAAGTAGCTATTGCTACAGGTCAACAATTTCACTTTATTATAGGTGACCCATAAGTAGGTGAATAACATATTTAAACAAATTTCTCTAAATGCAATGGCTATCAAGTTACAACTGATTTACTACAGGAATAACCCCTGACCAAGCCAGGGTATACGCAGAATTTCACCATGGTTTGAGGTTATAAACCCCGAAGGCGAAACCCCAGGGGTTTATTGCCTTAAACCATGGTAAAATTCTGCATATACCCTGGTTTTGGAGGGGGTTATTCCTATTCTAACAGGACAAATTATTTTAAGATGAACAATTATTGCAAATTTTGTGGTAAAACGTTTATTGTTATGACAGCCATAATGAGCGATATTAGGGAGCTACAGGGTTATGCTGTATATATTACCCTTGAAGTATTTTGTCATTTAGCCAATCACAATCACGGACATATCCGTGTCATGTTAGAATCAACGGTGAACTTCAAAGTAGCTACTGTTTAGCCTTGCAATTAGCTATATGTCTGCAATATTACTATGTTATAGCTGACCCAAAAGTAGATTAATATCATACTTAAACAAAATTCTCTAAATGCAATAGTTGTCAAGTTATAAGTGATTTACTCAACAGTGAAAACCTGAAAATAGCTATTGCTCTGCTATGCAATGAACTACAGGTCTGAAATTTTACTATGATATAGCTGATCCAAAAGTAGCTGAATAACATATTTAAACAAAATACTATAAATGCTAATAGTTTTTAAGTTATAAGTGATTTAGTCAACAGTGAGAACCTGAATGTACCGCAATGTTATGACCTACAGGTCTACACCTGCATTATATTATAGCTGACTGAAAAGTAGGTGAATAACATATTTAAAGAAGATACTGTAAAATCAATAGTTTTAAGTTACAACCAACTTACTCAACAGTGATAACCTGAAAGTAGCTGTTGCTCAGCTATGCTGTGAATGAGCTACAGGTCTGCAATTCCACTATGTTATAACTGACTGAAAAGTAGGTGAATAACATATTTCAAGAAAATACTCTAACTGCAACAGTTTTCAAATTACAAGTGATTTTACTCATTATGGAAGGTACTGAAAAGTCACAAACTAGCTATTATTCCCTTAGCTATTGGGAAAGGCTCCCAAGTTACTCCCCATGTTGTAGCTATAGAAAAGTAGCTGAAAATCATATTTTAACAAAATGCTCTAAATGCAATACTTTTCAAGTATAAGTGATTTAGTGTATGATTTCACAAATTTTAATGCATTAAAAATTATTTCAAAAATTCATAAAAAAATAATTAAGACAGATCCAGGCCTGATACTCACACAAGGGAAGCTACTTGTGTCCTAGTACATATATGCAAGATATGAGAGAAATCCCTACAATAGGCAATGAGAAAATTGTGATAAAGTGTTGAAATTTTCACACTTTAGGTGGGAGTACTATGGCTCTAGCAAACAGACGAACATACTGATTTGCATGCCTTGAACAATTTTCATCCTCAATACATAAGGTATCTTTGAAAAAAAAGCATGTCTCTGGGTCCTGTAGTTTTGGAAGAGAAGTTGTTCACGCAAGATGCAGAACTGAAGTGTATATCAAAACTAACAAACCCAAATTTGTATGAGCATCAAGTGACAGGATTAATGCATGACTTGAACTGTTTTCATTAAATTTTAGAAACTAAGTACTAAAATGTCTCTGAAACATACCTTAGCTGATGCTTCACCCATTTCATCCACCACTTGGAAAAGCTGGTTTCTAAATTCACTAAAATTAGAAAATATATACAAAGAAAATACATACCAGGTCATCATTCAAGGGCAAAAGTCACAAGGTTATGTTTGCTTATTGTTTGTCTGTGTGGATGTTTAGAAGAGAATCTGATACAGGGATGTAACAATGGTTGATTTTCAAAATCTCTGACTGAAAAAGAATAATTATTAAAGTTTGTACAAAAATTAAATAAAACAAATATCCTTTGGTAGTCTGGTCCAATAAAATTATAATCTAAGTCTGTTAATAGGATTTAAAATCCAAATAATAACCACAGTATGGAAGCTCACTTTTTCATTGCTAGTACAATTTCGAACAATGTCAACAATTTACATGCAACTTATGACCAGGACTGCTCATGACCAACAACTCATATCTACAACTTGTACACCAATACTACTACTTAGTAATAATGATATTTTATAACAATAAAAATTCATTCTGTTTAAATATCAAATACTAAATGTATTCAAATATTATTGAAGAAATATACTGTCACTCAATTCCGTAGGATTTTCTAACAGTATTTTATATTTTATAAATAGAAATGCTGCTTTAAGATTGAACATTTTATGCAAGAACGTCTATTTAGTTGAAGATCAAATAGTTCAAATTCTTGTACTTGTACAACTCATTATTTAAGTATGGGCATATGAGGTCGTGAGATTCCATAGTACATCTCAAAAATATTTTTCTATTTTAATGGAAATGTTATATCCATGTATATTAATTAGTGCTGTAACAAGTTGGCCGAAACTCGAGTCATAACTCGGTGAACGATATTATTTGGGGATCACATTGATTTACGCAATTTAAACTCGAGTTTTTATCAAGTACATAATGATATACTAATCTTGTAACAAACTAGCACTTTTGCAATTTATCTAACCATAAAGACATAAAAATCAATGAGTAATGGTCGTTTTTTATTTCCCTTATTTATGGGGCTGTTCCATAAAGTGCTCATACATATCTGTATCATTTAACCTGCTAAAATGTATTTCCTTGCAATAAAAGGTACTAAACACATTAATGGCAGATCCCTTGATGACAATATTTGGATATTGTTATTTTATTTATATTTGTGTCATTTACTCGAGTTCAACTAGAGTTCCACTCGCATCTAACAGGTGATCCTTGATCTACAGAATTCACTAATGATAACAGCCCTAATGTATATGGTATTTTTGGTGGAAAGTAAAAAATATATTGGGTACGAGGTCAGTATGCTTTGTTTGTCACAATCTCGAGCTATTGGAAGACATAGAACTTGCGACCACAGGAACTTGCTACCACATCTTACAACCAACTAATATCTATAATCTTTGCACTGCCAGTTTCGACGACTTTATATATTTTAACCCATTTTCATTTATCAGTCCCTTACGTATTTTAAATTTAAAATTTCAAAAATCTTTTGTTTATTTCTAAAGAATAAATATGATAAATATTGTAACTTATTTTAAGTTTTTAATTCGATTCAAGTTACCGACTTGTACAACTCATTAACATTCACGTGATGTCATGGAATTCAATGGGATTTCCTAGCAATAATACAGTTATGAAATAAACGTTTTCTATATATTCTTTAAAATAAACATTTTATTGTTTTAATGTGATATACTGATATTTGTTGATATTTTCCCACATCCACCACATTCATGCAGACAGCTTTAATTAGCTATTTTATTGGCAGCGAGTTACTGGTACTGCTCAGCTACCCAAGTTCGTCACTTGCATTGTTTTATTACAACTTCTTCACAATTATCTATCCTTGTACAGTTGTACATTATCATTATTAGTATTTATTCCATTTGTTTTGGTATCAACAGTGGTTAGCCTTAACAATTTTTAAGGTGGGTGACATACTTGGGTAGCTGAGCAGTAGTGAGATGCCGTGGTCGGGTACGTATGCAAATCGTGACCAAAACAACTGGCCAACAACTCGCATGAAAAATTAAAGTATTTGCTCTTCAAACGGCATTTTTATTTTGCGTATACCCTGGTTTTGGAGGGGGTTGTTCCTATTCTAACATGACAAATTATTTTAAGATGGATAATTAATGCAAATTTTATAGTAAAACATTCATTGTTATGACAGCCATAATGAGCGCTATTAGGGAGCTATGCTGTATTTTACCCTTGAAGTATTTTGTCGTTTTACCAATCAGAATCGCGGACATATCCGTGTCATGTTAGAATGGTTAATTAATCACATTTGCAGACAAAAAGTAGACTGGTTCCTTGGATCTTCGGTTTATAAAATATGGCTATAAACCCATCGTGGCCTCATATTTCTTTAAGTCTGCATGTACAAGTACTAGCATTTTGGTTACCAGCTTAAAACATAGCTAGGAAACCTAATGTGAAACTGTAGTTTTTATTTTTGAATAGACGTACGTTAAATATTTATCATTTATTTGTTTTTTGGGGTGCGAGTAGTTGGGTGCAAGTTGTTTTGGTCTCGACTTGGCGGTAATTCCTGTGGTCGTGAGATGCTCATATAGGATTCCTCATATAGTAGTGGTGGACCAATTCACGCCCGGGTACCAATTCACGCCCACCCCTAAATTTATCCAAAACAATCACAGTTAAACCATAAATTACAAATGTAAATGATCCATTTGATGATTATCTATTATGTGGTAAATATCTTCTCTATGAAAAATTATAAATCTTCAAGAAAATTGAGGGTGGCCTGAATTGGTACCCGGCCATGAATCGGTCCACCACCACTACTGCCTTGCTACCAATTATCGCCAGACAGATTTCCAACAGACATAACTTGACAAAAATGTACACCCCAAGTCAAGCAATTAAGTAAGGTAAAACTATTTCCAGAGTGACTAGAACAAATACAGAACGAATAGCTTTCCTAATATGTGGTCATTTTCTGAAATATCAACCTTTTATTTATGGGTGGCGATAATTGGTACCCGGCGATAATTGGTAGCAAGGCAGTACCATGTCAACATCCATTCTAACATGACACAGATATTATTGTTTTTGCAGAACTGCTGAAATGCTTCCACTACCACCTCTTCACATTTGGTTGAAAGATTTTACGTGACTACGGTACAGTATCATTGAACACAGTGGCTATTCTGCCGACAGTCGTCGGTAAAATAGAGTATGGCTCATTTTACCGACGGTCAACAAAGTTAGGTTCAGGCTATTTACTGACTATATTAATAATGGATTTGATGTTGCACAGTAAGGCCTATATGTAACTGTAACTCATGCATATTCCAGAACACACCTGTACAGCTTAATTGTTAAGACAATGAAAAGGTAGACATGAAAATGATGTTAAGTTCTTTAATTGATTTACCAGGTGAGCTGCTATCTGCAGTGTATTTAGGGTTTGACTTAATATTTCAGTTTTTCTTTTGTGTATGATATAGTTTGATGGCTGATTCTTTCCCTTTCTCCTTAAACATTTTCACAAAATCAAAGAAAATATGACTAGCCTATCATTTGATTTACACTGATCAAGGAACCATTACCCTATAAGAAGAAAATAAAAGAAATATCTTACTTGCTGCCAGGACTGTTTCTTGCTGGTATTAACCGACTATCAAATTTAGAAACCTCACTACTTATCAAGTTATTTATGTTAAATTCAAATTCCATTTCTTAACCCCGATATTATGCCTTCTCTAAAATTTTGCATATTCCATTTACTGCAATATAAAGCTCAATGAAATTATAAACACTTGTTTTGAGCTTCTCTAACAACAATCCGGAAGTCAAACAAAAACACAAAAACATCGAAATACCAAATGGGCCTTTGAAATCTTGGTGCACACTAGTAGCTAACAATAAATCTCTTTTTTTTTTGTGTTGCAGACTTTGAGTTATTTATTATTATTTTCATAGGTTGCAGGGAAAGTTGCAAGATGACTTTGGTAACATTTTAAAGCAGGCTGGGAAAGGAGAATGTTCTGTACATAATTTCTGTTTGATTTCAGGGTAAAACCTGTTTGGGAATTTACTTTAAAGTATCATGATATTTTAACTGTTTATTTCAGGGGAAGTTGGGTTTTCATTTAATACTTTGCTGCTTGTTGTATTTAACTATGTTTGAATGAATTAATGATGAAGTAGTTTGTATTTATTTCTAGTGGCAGGGTAAAACCTGACAAGAATTGAATGGACTGAAGTGTTATAATTGCATCTGGTTGATTGCGCCTGATGTATTGATTTCAGTCATATAATTATAGGTTTCAGGCTGAATGCCGGTGATTTGATTAATGTTTCATGGGGTAAAACCCATGACTAATTGAATTCATTTCAATTCATTTCATTAGGTACTGAATCTACTATGGTACTTGATAAAGGATGGAACCAGTGTTTTGACATAGAGTATGATCCAAGGTCTAAGTGTTAGTAGAGAGTAGGTTTCCATGTCAGTGTTATGACTTGTTTTCAATTCTTTTAGATGATTCTGGGGAATTATTTGAATGTATATAATATAAATGTGATTACTGATTATTTTTAATACTTTTGGTGACGTTAGTGCTTGTACCAATTCAGCCCCAGCAATTGCTGGTAAAATACTTGTTATATTTTGTAAATAAATGTTCTCTTATGTGACATAAGGCTTTCTCTTGACATTAGTTCAACTCAAGACCCTTGGCACGTTACACAAGGTTTATTCAAAAGTTGCAACTTTATTCATTTTATACAGGTGCTTAGTTTTATGTGGAGATCAAGTTTGAATTTAAATGAAGGAAACAATTTTCAAAAGGGACCAAGAAAATCTAAAAAAAGACAATATATATCACTCTTATAAATTAAGTCAAACCTGACTTTTACATTCCATCTATTGAGACGGGCCCAATTTGTGGTAGTTGACCCCACACAAGGTTACAGCCTGTGGTTTAACCCAGCCTATGACTTGGAACCAAATTTACTAACCATTAAGCACTGAAGATTTTCATGAAATCAATATAATGGATGTTTCAAGTCATTCAAAAAGTTAAAATGAAAATGAAATACATGATGGGATGATGAACATTAAATCTATTTTGTATTTCACTTTATACTATTGTAATAATCTAACGTATATCAGTTCTGTTAACACCTGGGCTTCTGGAGGTTCTCCTTTAGCTCAGCTGGTTAAAGAGCTAGACTTGTGTTTATTTCTGTGTGTAATCCAAACTCTGTGGGATCGACTCTCGGCAGAACCAATCAATAATCTACATGGTCGAGATGCTAGCTATTCTCTTCAGTTATCTGTTGGCAATTGGCCACCATCAGAATATTTTGACCAAGATCCTGATGCTTAATTTTCAGATAACGAGGATGATTGGGACTAGTATGCATTTAGCTCCTTTACTAATGAAAACCCCCATAGGGACACCACACTTATTGGCTCTGTTCTTTGTTTCAGTGTCAATTTTGAAAACATTGGAACAACACAATTTGCAGAAAATTGAGAGACATGTTTTTGGCCTTTCTCTCCTGTGAAATTTTGAAACAGTTTCCTCACAAAACTGTTCATCCTATGTTCACTAGCGCTTATGTTGTCACTGGTCTGCTGGGCTGACCCAACTGGGTCTAAATGTTGTTTAGTGTCCTTTTTTTGCTCTTTTCAAATAACTGATTGTATTTGCTGTGTTTTGTTATAAATATATAAATTCAATATATCATCACCTTCAGTAGTATAGGAGATACTATGGTCACACAAATAGTCACACAATCTACGTGGTCCCTGTGGGGGTTGTATAGATTTTTGTGACCAGCAGTCACGGCCCATCTGTGTGAGGAGGGGGATATGGGGTAGTTGGGGGGTTTACTTAATGCAGGGTGTTAATTATCTGTGAAAATATATATTGGGTAGTAAACCGATTTCGCTTTCATAAACCATCGAGATGTCGAAGGAGCAAGATCACGCAGTAGACGGTAGAATCGGAGGCTTTTCATTCGGGACCAGTTCTACAAATGGACCGACTATGTCGAAGGAGCATACCGGCAATGCTAGAATAGGAGGCTTTGCATTGTCAACGAATCAGGACACTGTTGAGAAAGGTGTATTCGAAGGTTTCTCTGTGTTGAAGCATACTAAATATTTGCTTTATTCGTCTAGAATGGCAACCTTTAATACATGGCCAAAAGCCATGCCTATCACTGCCAAAGAATTAGCGCATGCAGGATTTATTTATACTGGCTATGCTGACAAGGTACATTGTCCCTGGTGTAGCATTACTTTGTACTCTTTCGAAACTAGAGACAGCGCTTACGAAGAGCACCTGAAGCACAGTAAAGGATGCCAGTACCTTCTGATGACAGTTCCCGACAAGTTCACCGACATCAACGGATTATGTCCTACAAAGGGACACGGACTATTTTAAAAAATTCTAGAATATAGAAACACATACACGCACATTTTTTCTTCCAACCAATCAAATTGCAGCAATTATGGTCCCACCAAGCGAAGCACCCTGTCTTATAGTCACACCAATCAAATTGCATGAATTATGGTCAAAATGCTGGATTTAACGTCACACCAATCAGAAGCAGGCATTCGATTATAAAATTGATGAGCATCTCTATAAATATATCGCAACGTAGCATTCGGGCAGCAAACATGGAATTGACAGCAGAAAAGAGCAAGTTCAACGAGACTACTTTCGTGCGTCTCAGCAAAAACAACCGTTACATTTGCTTTTCCAGTAACGTCTGGAAGAAGCTTTCAAATCAATTCCATAGCATAACCGAGGCTCTGAAGAATGAACAAAATTTCAAGTTCGAACTTACCAAAGAATCTAACCTGGAGACGCTTCCCTTTTACGGCAAGATGTACGTCTGCTTTAAGAGGAATAATCTGTACATCAATTTGGACGAAATCCAATGGAAAGAGTTTCAAGAGAAAGCCCTCGAGATTTTCTCACCGGCGGATAAAGAAAACATTCCTCCTGAACCTACCTTAACCAAGTACCTTTACAGCGCTGAGCACGGATCTCCTAAATCGTTCTTCTCCAAGACGTCTCTGAAGCAGTACGCCGAACAGGAAGGGTGGCCCTACACTATAACCGAGAAAAAGGCTCCTGCCCCGGACAAACAGAAACTCGTCAGACTCGTTAGAGCCTATATGACCCAAAAGGCAGCGTCGGATCTCGTTAGAGAGCACTGCTATGGTTGTCAATACGACATGCCAGGACAGAGGGACCATAGCTGTTTAGAAGAAGACGCGGAACAAAATTACTTGCATTTGATCTCTTTAAGTAACGTGGCAGAAAACGTCGAGAAAGTTTTCAAGATTTTAGGACTACAAGAAGTCGAATATGCGCCATTGGAGGAAACTACCCTACCAGTGTTAGAGACTATTCCCGAAGACTACAAACTGCTGTTCCGAGAGACCCTATAAACTTTCAATTTCTCTATGTTTTATGTGAAATGTTCAATAAAATATGTGTACTCTGTAAATATTAGTTTTTTTCCAGGGTTTCCTGGTCCCCCCTTCCTCGGAAGGTATTATTTGTTCGCAGACAAGGGTATCGTCTCGGGACCCCAACCGAGACTCATTGTTGCCAGGATTCAATCACTTGACCATCTTTTAGCACTCTCACATTTATTAGGTCGTTACCGAATCTGGCTTGACCGTACTGTAATCCAGCCATCGCACACTCTTTGGCATCCGCATATTTCTTCTTGCTGGGTAATTTTTCCAAGTATTCTATCGTATACGTATACTTTGCGATACTAGGGTGATATCTGACATGCTCCATCTTTTTTTTTTGATTTTGTTTTTTATTTTTTTTTTGTTTTTTTTTGTTTTTTTTTGTATTTTTTATTTATTTTTTCGTATTTTGTCTGTACTTTTATAACACTTCTAACTCTAGTAAAACAGCATTAACTTTGTTATCCAAATCTTTTTCGGATTTTATTCCAGTCACAATCGTTTTACCGCTTTTATAAACGGTATAATGTATCCCCTCTCTTATAAAGCCCACAGCATGAAAGATTTCCGGTTCATAAGAACCTTGCATCCATTGTACTATTTTGCAATAGTCTACTTTTCCTCGTAAAGTATATACAGCACTCATAGTAAGCGTTTTGATTTTCTTCATCCTTACCGGATATCCCATTCTTTCCACTAACCTGGCGTATCGTCTCATTTGTTCTTTCCCTCCGTGACAAATAATTTTTCCGGTAGAATAAATCATGCAAGTGCATCCGATTTTCCTGTCTCCACAATAATCTTTCAAACGACAAAGAATGGTACTCGATGTCGATCTTCGTTTCTGCCATATCGCGCAGATTTAATGGACATCCCAAATCGCTGTAAAGCACTCGATGCGTTAACTTGGCCATCTGGACTCGAACTGATCATTAAACCAAACTCTCTTCCGTATATATCTTCAAATGAGCATTCGGTTCGTTTAAGGGTTTTTTGGTATACTGGTATATTATCCGATAACCTCCTACTAAACCCAGAAGCGAAAACGGAATGAATGTTAAAAAGAATGGCCACAAGAAAACTTCGTTACCTTCCGTTATTTCAATCGTAGATAGAGAGTCTCTTGGACAATCGCTATTCACGTAGATATGGCTGCTCCATCCCTCCAGCTCTCTACAACTGGAATACCTATTGCCAATCCAATTTAACATAGCAAGATTAGGCCAGTCATCTAAATCCGGTATTTGGGATAAGCTGCTATTAACAATATCCAGCATATCAATATTCCATATATCCGAACTATTAAATCTCGGAAACTCTTCTATTTCTTTACAGGATATTAAACTCAGAGACTCGTAGCATCGACACACCGCTGGTTCACCACAAGGTTTGCAATAAAACCCGGGTATCCAAAAGAAAATCAAGAAATACTTCGCATACATCCTGAATGACTCATTTTTAGACCTGTTCCTCCCCTTTTATAGACTTCTTTATAGGATATTTCTGGCAGCATCCACTCTTATTTCAGCCGGAAAAGATGCGTACAGCAAGACGGTAGCATTTTCTTCTAAAGCCTTGGCAAATTTTAAATTGATTCTGGTATGCCCGCATTTCTTCTGATTTACCACATCCCCGCCTACTCTTCCCAAAATTCTAAATATGTATATGCAGTAACCGTTGGGATATTCTTTCATTTCTATACACCGACCGTATCTAGGTTCCTCGCACATCAGGGTCCAGTAAGCTTCAGCAAAATCTCCATTGGTATAGTTAGGCGTAATAGCTTGAGATGGAACGGACACTCCATCTACCATAACCTCTGCGAAATTTAATTGGTAATTTTTAAAATTAAAGGGATTTTCAGAGTAATTACCATTGAATGCGCTTCCGCTGCACAACACTATTTTTATCTCAGAGGGTATGCTCCCGTGATACACGTCATCGGCAGACCACCCGTAACTTCCCTTTTCTATATTGAAAGCTTTTAAATCGGACTTCCAAAACGGGTACACGGCGCATTGCTTTTCAACTTTGTAGTCGTCGGTAGTCTCAGCCATGAGTCGAAAAGGATCTTCGTGCTGGTAAAGTTTCATACGAATTCTAATACCATTGATGATAAATTTCTTTTGTTGACAAATATCCATTCTAATAGGGCCTTCTAAAAAGACTGTATTACCTTTACTCGTCCGTTTGTACCTTCGGTCGAACCCGATATTACTGGTCGAGTCGCTATCCATTGCGTCATAAGAGTCTTTATGGAATAGTTCGTTATTTAATATTCCCTTGGTATCTCCGATGTTACTGTTTAAAAGGGCATCTAAATACGCTTTGTAAGGATAATAAGAGCCCACGCTTGCGGTAATCAGCCTCTGGTTTAACTCGATGTCTACTTGTCTGAACAAACTTTGCAATCCAAGGTTTGCTAAACATACTTTGTCCTCTTCGGTCACAGGTTTATCCTCCCCCGTTACGATGCGTAGGCCCACTCTCAATCTACTTCTATTTAAATCGATATATGCGGCAGAATTTCCGGGTATATAGAATTCTAAGGGAGCATTTCTTCCTATCACGCCCTGAGGGGCATAGGGAATCCATTCCGTTTTTTCAATGAAAGAATCTGTATGGGTCTCTTCGAACAAATGCAAATTAGATTCGTACACCTCCATCACGAAAATATATCTTTTCGCACCATCCTTCGACCTCTTATAGACTTTTTAACCCTCTTGACTGTTGTATTTTTCCTCTTAGGTTTTTTATTTACGCTATTATTACCAGTCTTCTTTTTTTTCTGAGTCGGTTTTCCCGTTCCAGCTTTCTTTTTCTGCGCCTGTTTTCTCGTTCCAGCTTTCTTTTTCTGCGCCTGTTTTCTCGTTCCAGCTTTCTTTTTCTGCGCCGGTTTTCTCATTCCCGTCTTCTTTTTCTGCACCGGTTTTCCCGTTCCTCTCTTCCTTTTGACCAACATTTCAGCCATTTCGGTTTGCTGTTGCACCGGGCTGATTAATTTAAACGGATGGTAACCTTTGGGTATCCACATATTTTTTCCTTAGATACAAGGTACACTCGATATCGCTCAGTTGGTAAGGTTTTAAGTTTTGATCGAGAATACTCAATCTTATACTCCGCACCTCTGATTTATTCGTTTCTACGAAATATGGTAGCGTATATTGAGCCTCTTTCCCGTCCACTCTCCGTAACACAGGGTACTGACTTCCCTTTAAAAAACTCTCTTCGCAAAAGTCCGCTAATACGTAAAAAGTAGATTTCTTTGGGGCCCTTACTTTAATATCCGTCAAGGCTACCTCCCACTTTCCTTGTAAAAGCAAACTTTTTGGCAAATCCACGATAAAATCGTTAGGCCTGTTGAAAGGGTGAACCTCTAAGGAATCCTGCCAGCCTATGTAGAGAAACATCTCTTATAAACTTTTCAAATCTTTATCGGCCACCCAAGAATCAAATTTTTTGGGCCAATGCAACCACCTTACCAAATGTTCTTTGCGACCTTTAGTTTTACGCGTTTTTAGCACTTTGCTAATTTTCCACTTTCTATTTTCGTCGCTTTGCTCCACTTTCTGCAATTCGGCTTCGTAGAAGCTTCCTTTTATATCTTCGTCCAAAAAGTCTTTTAAACGATACACATTGATTCCATCCCTCTTATAACGCGCCCTTATTTTGAATATCTCACCGGTCCATTTGAAATCGCATTCCCTGTCGAAAAGGGTTTTAGTGTGAGTAACTCTTACGTTATCGCCTACTTTAAACTTATAAGGTTTCAGCCGGAAATTTTCGTCCTTTTCAGGCCAATAGGAATACCACCAGACCGATCTTTCGTTACTCCGACCCACCCTCGCAGGGGGCATACCTATGGTTCTATGATAGCTATAGTTATAAGATCGTACAAGCTCTTCTAAATGGTCTATATATTTCTCCTTGTCATAATGAGTGATGTATCTATAAATCATCTTTTTCAGGGTTTTAATTACTCTTTCGGCAAAATTCGCTTTGGTCTCGTTTTGACTGGTATAAAATTCTATTTTTTCATCTTTCAAAAGCCCTTGTACTTGCTTATTAGAAAATTCTTTTCCTTGGTCGAAACGGCACTTTTTAGGTTTGCGCCCCTTTCGAAAAATATCTTCTAAAGCGGCTTTGACCTCTTTACCCGTTTTGTTCTTTAAAGGTCTGACAAAAAGGTATTTTGAGAAGACGTCGATGGCAACTAACAGGAACTTTATTCCGTCATTCTTTTTTGCCAAAGACCCTACATCCATTAAATCTACATCCCATTGACTGTCTATTCCTTCTACCACTACTCTGCTACGTCTTTTTGGTTTACGCGACTGGCGATGTAAACTGTATGAGTCTTTATTTTTTAGCCAAGTTGCCACCTGGTTCTTCGTCACATCGAAATTACCCTCTTCTTTCAAGTAGCGATATAACTTCTGCGGTCCCGCAAAACTAGCCGGATTCCCCGGATCGAAGTAATTCTTCTCCAGAAACTGTTTCCATGGGGTCATCCCTGTTTAACAGCTGTAAACAATGTCGTAATATACCGAACCAAAATCCCTTTCCAGTGGGATCGAACAAGGCAGCTATTACCACCACCAAACACACAGCTATTCGACAGATGTAACCGATCTTCATTTTGGTAAAACTGTTAATCCTTGACCCACTCTTATAACTTTTGCCAAGTACTGCCCGTCTTTTTATCTCGTCTTGGAAATGGGTTTTTTCTACGGGTAACTACGCTTTTAGGAACATTGACCTCGCTTAGTATTTCTAGAAAGGTCCCGTAATGGGGAGGGGGAGATTCGCCGTATTCTTGTAGACTATAACGTACTAGGTCTGTAATGTGACTACCCTCCAGGCATTTATCGTTGTAAACCACTTCACCGTTATTTTTCCACTCAATACTACCCTGTATGTAACTGAGTAATGAATCCGCTTTACGCTTTAAATTCTTTCTCCAAACCTTTATTTTTAGGTTTGTCTAGCCCTTCCTCGTAAGGCACTAACATCATTTTACGTACGCTATTCATAATCTCTTTAATACGGGGGCTGCTACACGTAATACAAGTTTAATAACTTTAGCCTTCCTTTTTATGTCACTTTTGCTACCTTTACGGGCAAACTCCCTCAGAAAATTCTTGTATTTTTTCAAAGCTTTTTTATCTTCTTCCGTAATCGGCAAATTTCCCAATAGTAAGTTAAACACCGTTTCCTTCAGAACTAAAATTTGTCCTTTGTCGGCTATCTTCAAAAACGACGATAGCTGTTTATCAGTCGCCTCCGATAAATAGAGTAACAGACTCTTGCTCTTCGCATCCATGATATGACATCGAACTTTTACTCAGTCCCTTTTATAGTTTATCGGTACGTAGACCAAAGGATCTTCACCCCGAAATATATTGGTTCTCAACCTGTATGCGTCATCGCCATTAGCCGTGGAATCGATCACCAAATATCCGTATTTACGAGAACTAGCGTCCTCGTACGCCTCCACTAATGCTTTATTATTGCCCGGAAACATTTGTTTTCCTAAAGCGGATATCTGTTGCCCATCCCTTATATTTCTAAACAAAACTGTGTAATGAGTGTTTAAGGCTATAGTTCTCGCGCATTTGCCTTGCCTGAAACAATTGTGACTAACAAAAAACACGCTAAGATTCGAGTGGTGCGCTCCCTGAACGAACAACCTTTCCATATCGGGGTCCTTAACCACGCCTTCTGAGAGGTCGTCCAAAATCACGAGATTATGCATTCCATCCGCAAAATTTTCTATCTCGGCCCGACTCGGTATGCCTTCTAGAAATTCTATACCCTCCACTTCCTTTTTCATGCTGTCGAAAGTATCTTGGTAGATACCGTAACAATACAATATTTTGTTTACCGGTTCCGAAAACATGACATTCTTGTTCCTAAGTAAGCGAAACAACCATGTAGTTTTTCCGCTTTTGGTTGCTCCGGATACGCAGGCTGTGGATGCCGCTTCGAAAGGTAAGGGTACAGCTTCCTTTCCAAAATGATTATTGTGAAACCTCTGAATATGTCTCTTGTAGTTATAGCCTTTAGAAAAGCTTTTATCGCATTCACTACACGTTTTCATGGTGGTCATTTTTAAGAATAAAATGTCTTTTCCTTTTATAAAATCTTAGTTTTTAGGGTAATTAGAATTAGGGTTTAGGGCTTTAGATTTAGGGTTTAAGGGCTTTAGATTTAGGGTTTAAGGGCTTTAGATTTAGGGTTTAAGGGCTTTAGATTTAGGGTTTAAGGGCTTTAGATTTATGGGTTTAAGGGCTTTAGATTTAGGGGTTTAGGTTAAGGTGGCTCCTAAATGACTCCGGATAGCTCCTAAATGGCTCCGGATGGCTCCTAAAAGGCTCCTAAATGACTCCGGATAGTTCCTAATTGGCTCCGGAGGGGCTCCGGATAGCTCTTAAATGGCTCCGGATAGCTCCTAATTGGCTCCGGATGGCTCCGGATAGCTCCTAAATGGCTCCGGATAGCTCCTAAATGGCTCCGGAGGGGCTCCGGATAGCTCTTAAAGTGCTCCGACAGGGCTCCGGAAGGGCTCCGGATGGCTCCTAAATGGCTCCGGATAGCTCCTAAATGGCTCCGGATGGCTCCTAATTGGCTCCGGATAGCTCCTAAGTGCTCCGGATAGCTCCTAAATGGCTCCGGATGGCTCCTAATTGGCTCCGGATGAGCTCCTAAATGGCTCCGGATGGCTCCTAAAAGGCTCTGGATGGCTCCTAAATGGCTCCGGATGGCTCCTAAAAGGCTCTGGATGGCTCCGGATAGCTCCTCGCAAATAAAGTTCGGTTAAGACTAATAAAGACCAAGGCATATCGCAGTTCATTTTATTGATATAAAATCTCAAATTGTATAACAAATCAAATAACAAATCAAATCTCAAATTGTATAACAAATCAAATAGCAAATCAAATCACAAATTAAATAACCAATACCAATTTTTAAAGAATAATGCAATAACGAAAATAATGATGTACAAAAGAAAACATTATGTACAAACAAGTATAAACTTAATAATCTACGTAGCCATAGGGCACGGTGTCCATATTAGCCAAGACCCTCCTTTTGTCGTACACGACGGAATACGACTTCAATTGCCGTCGATTGTACACTTTTTGATTTTTAGGATCCCTGCATATTTGCCGTGAATTTTCCAGCTTCGTCCCCAGCGTGTTGCCGTGAAAATGCCAGAGAAAGACTTCCGAACACATGGTCCTAAAGTTGATCTTCTTGGCATTTTGGTGGTTAAGAGTAAAGCCCTTTACTTTACACTGGGTGTCTCCATCGTTCAGGAGATAGGCGTAGTTTTTAGGACCAGCCGAGACGAATTCGACGATATGTTTACCGTCCAACTCATCCGTCAGGTCGCCCAAAAAGTCACCCACCGGGGGTTCTTCTTCGCCCTCTTTGACGACGTAGACAACCGAATCAGTGTCGAAGTACAAGACTTTCCTGTCCAACTTTTCGAGCACCTCGTACAGCCTCAGTCTCGCGTGTGCAGTCGTGAAGGCTGCCAGGAAGACGTTGGTCATCGCATTTTCGCCGAGGTAACCTCTGGCATATCTCCAGTCCACCTGCACCAAGTCTTGGCTAATGATATGCCAGTCCAGGATTTCTTTGTCCGTGCTGCTGAGAATCCTCAGAAATTCTGCTTCTTCTGAGACTATGAGGCTCTGTCTCTGATTTTCTCTTTGGCCAAATTTGCCCCAGAAGCTGTAAGAAAAAAATTATTGTGAGCCATTATTTAAATATATATATATATATATATATATATATATATATATATATATATATATATATATATATACCTAAGTTACGATCTATTACAACGCATATAAGCATAAGTTAAGCTATATAACATTAGTATATAAATATATTTACCTGTTTAGGCATAATTTGGCAAGGGACCGCAAGCCTGGATTCTTCTTTACTTTTTCTCTCGCCAAAGCGATTCCTTCTCTACGCTCGTAGGACGAGAGGTAGGCATCTTTGTCCTCCTCCGTCTTGCACCATTCCGGCCATCCTGAGGACTCTTGTTTCACCTTGAGAAATGCGTTTACGTACTCTGAAAAGAGCCCTCCTTTACCAGTCCGCGGGTCATACTGGGTACTTTCTGGCCAGTGGTACACCTCGTAGACGCGAACTATTCTGTAGCCCTTATCTATTGCTTTCCGAATTTCCAGAGTGGTCCAGGTCCCCAACAAGACGCGCTGCTCGTCGGAACAGGAACAGCCCTTCTGGTTCTTGTTTTCGGCGCAGGTTCTGCACAGTGGAAACAACAGCTTTCCATGGCACCGAACGGGGAGTACGGGATGGTAGAGATCATTCGGTGGCAGCATCTTTACTTTGGCAATACCGAAGTAGTCCCGGATATCAGCAAATTCTGACGTGATGACGGTCGGATGGCCCACAGGGTATCGGTCGTATTTGTTGACCGTGGGGTATAGAGATGTAAAGTCGACGTACTTTATCTTTTCTCCCTCTTCGGCCTTTCTATACATTTTCACGGCATTGGTTCTACCGCCGAAGAAGGCATCCCTGGGTTCCAGTCTTTCCTCTAGATCCAAGGTCTCCAAGAACGCAACCAACTCCGGATCATTTTTCAACTGCCGTCTGAATTCGTGATCCCATTTCGTAACGACTTTAATTCCGGCTTCTTCCAGGACCCTCACCTTTTCCATGGTTTGGGCATATCTTTGGGCCATGGATTGTTTGTTATAAGGATCCATGGACTCTCTGTCTTGACAAAGACACCCGTGGTGTACGCAAGAATTGTACTCTAAGCACACGTTTTCACAGGTTACCGGATCGATGTAAAATCCGTCCAACTTGTAGTACCTACCACTAGGGGCAGGAAATTTCACCTCACCCCCGTTCAAGGCGTGCCTGATCTTGACTCCGCGTTTGCGAGACTCCCATTCTAGCCATTGAATCGAGATTTTGCTATATTGGTCGCGTGCCACATAACCACCGGCTGGAATCATGGCCAGAGGGGAACTCAAGAATTTGGATTCCACGGCTTCTACCGGATTACCTCGCTGAAAAAACTTCTTTCCTTTTTTAATCGCCTCCATCTTTTCTACCGGCTTTCCGTGTCTGATGGCCTCATCTTTGGCTTCTCGGGTAGCTATTTCGTGCTTCTCCGTGAGGAATTTACTTCTGAACACGTTCATGCAGACGGATGCGATTGTAAGGTAAGCCAATGGGTCCACTCCATTTTGAATGGCTCTCTCCACCTCTTGGGATTGGGGATCGGAGTCTCCGGTGATACCGATGAGTAACTCTCGAAATTTCATGCAGGCCTCTCTCAGCAACTGTACGTCATTCCTGCAGTACAAGAGCATCTGCTGCTGGAAATCGAACTCATCCGTCCGCTCGTTGTACCACTGTAGAAAGCTCTCTCGGTCCGAGGAAGACATGGAATCTATGCCGTAGTCTTCCATTGGCGGATAGGGACCCTTGTAATTCCAATGCTGATTGGTATTGAAATAATGAGGGAAATAACCTTTGGCTAGCTCTTTCAGCCCGAACGCCTTCGGGAGAGCAGCCAGTCGCATGGGCAGGAAGTTGGCGGAATCCAAGACCCTGATATCGTAACCTTTTTCCAGGTGCATGAGCATGATCTTGGATCCGTTATAGACCAACTTGGGAACCGATCCGTTTTGGACCAGATATGACAGCAAGAAATAATTGTCGTAGCTCTTGCCATTATGAGCTATAGCTGTGAATCGGCTCCTTTCCTTATTGAAAAGCCACTCTCCGAATAGTTTCTGGGTGTCGGGGCCTGAAAAGATTACCTCCCTTTTAGCGCAACCGTCGCAGGGTTCCCCGGAATACTCTCCGGATTTGGCATCCAGGCGGTTGCATAGATGACATCTGGTCCCGCAAGAATGGCACTTTGCATCGAGAGTGCAAGGTTCATCCAGACAGACTCGGCATACGGTCTGCGCTACCACATAGTTGGGCACGTGGACTCCGCTTTCCTGGGTACACTCGAAATCGAAGAATACGTACTTGCACGGTCTGTCCTTCGGATCCCTGATCCTGAGATAGCACAAGTGTTCTCCTACGTAATACTCATCGCAGGATCTGCATTTAAACTCCCAGCATCGGTGATCATTCTTGCTCCTCTTGGCGGTCTGTAAGACGGTCTTACAGGTTTTGCATTTGTAATAGATGTCGCAGGGTGCAGGAATCTCTTTTTTTCGGATGGTTTTACACTTTTTATGGTGGTCGAAGCAGTCCGTAGATCTGCATTCAATGTTACAATCGTCGCAGACGGTAGTTTTACCCCTCGGACACTCGGTCCTTCTACAGGCGCGGCAAAATTCCTCGCATACGTGTTTGTCCCTGGAATGGAATCCCTTGAGGCACTTGTGACAAAAGTATCCCCTTGCCAAGAAACCGGGGACTTTGGTGATGGCGTCGAAATGGCCTTCCATTTCATCGTGTTTTGAGTAAAACAAGTACACTCTCTTCTCCCTTCGCGGTCTCTCGTAGTCGGGGTACACGATTCTTTGGTTGACGTGCGCCGCGAACACGTACACGTCAACGTCCAAAGCTTCTTCGAACTTTGAAATGTCGGCCAAACAGCAAGGGCGGTCCGTAGGGACTCCTGCTAATGCGTGGTACTGCAGAGCCTTCTTTTTTTGCTGGCTATTCCTACGGTTTTGGTCCCCTTTTCTCATATTGTTGTACGCCTTTCTGGCTTCTCGCTTTGCCGCATCGGTTTCCGCATTAACCACTTCCCAGTGAAAGAGACACACGGCTATAGCCCTGGCTAAACAAAGATGGTCTCTATTGTTAATGGTAACGATGGATTTTTTTGCTTTACAGTCTTTTTCTACATTGACTAACGGTCGGCCGTGACCACTACCTCTTTCGAATTGAGCGATGCCCAGTTGGATTTGAAATTTGTCAGTCACGAGAATCCCTTCGTTACTGTTCAAGGCAGCCATCACGGCTTCCAGGACAGCTTCTGCCGTCATTTCACTGAGGGGCCTCAGCCTGACGATTATGGGGTCGCTCAGGTTTCAGCAACGATGTACATACGGGCCACCGCGTCCCCCGGATAGTCTTGGCTTCCCCTACGAATGACTTCTTCGAACATCTCGAGAAGCTCGGTGCCGAGGTCGCGTATCGGTATCCCATTGACTTCCTCCCGGAATCTTATTCGGAAAGTATGCTCTCTCAATACGTTACCTGTAAAAATAGAGAAAAAAATTTAGACTACTGTACGCATAAGGACCCTACATACAAAAAGAAGAATGAAATATTACCCACCTTTGAAACTACGCGAACCTAATGACTCGACTTCGTAGTATTTGGTTTCGGGCGGTGCGACTTCGTACTTCTTTTTAGAAGGACTGTCCTCTGAACCCGAAACCGATCTCTTGTTTGCCCGAGGAGCTGAAAAACATGATTAAAAAAGTTTTAAGGGTTTTATAGAAGCGCTTAGTTCAACACAAAATCAAAGTGTACGTGTAAAAAATTACAAAAATAGGAAGCCGAAAAACTTACAGTTATCGGGATCTAGGAGCAAGGCCTCATCCGTCGCGTCGAATGAATCGTCCCACCATTCAGCGGCTCGAGGGGCATCTGGTGCGGTCACTGGAGAAGACACCTGCCCCGATTCAGCTGCTTCGTGAAAGTCGGCTGCTTCTAAATCATCCTGGAACGAATCGTCCCACCATTCTCGGGGGGCACCTTCTCAATCCGATGTTGAATCTGACTTGGTTCCGGATCGGTCGGCTTCCTTTGGGTCAGCAGTTTCCATTGGCTCGGCCATCCGCATTGCACCGGGAATTCGGTCGGGTTCGGTTGGTTCATCTTGGTCAGCTTTTGCTGGTAGACCCTGGTCAGTCATAGCTGTTTGGTCTTGGTCGGGCTCTGTTTCTTCCTCTTGGTCAGGCTCGTCTAAAAAGACTGGTCCCACCATTCTATACGGCTATCGACTTCTCTGGGCGTTTTGGTGAGGAGGGACTGATCCGCAAAGATGTCGCTGTCCCACCAACTCAGATCGCTTCCCGGTTCGGGCAGGCTATCCGGTAGTGACCAGGATTCGTCTAATAAAAAACAGAAACAGGCATTATAAATTGTCCTTAATAAAACACTTTTCAAAAAATTAGGTACTGAGCAAATAGTAACTTACGATCAGCGCTGCCCGATCTAAGAATGGCCAGTCTGTCCAGGACTATCGGATCTTGGTGAATCTCTAATGCCTCTGCCCATTCTAAAAGCTTCCCAGAATCTTGGAAAGAATCCACTTTTGCTCGAAGAGTCGCCATCTGCAAAATTAAATTACTTTTACAATTTCAAGTAGCATGAAGAGTTATTATAATATATGCCGAATTACTCGCAAACTTTTATGTATAAAGTCTAGAAATTTTAGAAGATAAGAGCTGGCACATTGTAAGTTACATGTAGCACTAATTGGATGGTATAACTTTGCTTGGCAGTTAATCTAGGTCATTTGTGAGATTAGGCTCTATGAATGTAAGATACAATTATTAAATTGTTTTTGCATTAAAATAGGCCCTATGAAGACTAGAAAATAGAATTAAATGTTGTAGCTAAGAGGTTAATTTTCATCAAGGGTTTTAATATTTATTTTTATAAAATATATGGCCAGGAATATCTTTGGAAAGTGCATTTATAAACAAACAACGGTTGTTTTTCATTTTAAAAACAAGTTTAATGTACCACTCTACTATTCTGTAGAAGAAACTAAATGTAAGATAATGGCCAGCAAGTTTGTAAACAAAACGATGGCCGTTTCCATTTTTATTTTAAAAAGAAGTTTTAGGTACCAGTCTACCATTCTGTAGAAGTAAATAATGGCCAAGAAGTTTGTAAACAAAGATATGGAGGTCGTGGCAGCGGGGCGAATCGTCTACTTCGCTTTAAAGAAGTTTTAGTACTAACCCCGTAGTTCGGCAGATTCGGTAGAAGACGAGAAAGCACGTTTGTAAACCAAGATATGGAGGTCGTAGCAGCGGGGCGAATCTTCTGCTTCGCTTTAAAGAAGTTTTAGTACTAACCCCGTAGTTCGGCAGATTCGGTAGAAGATGCGTTTGGAAAGCACGTGTGTAAACAAATATGGAGGTTGTGGCAGCGAGGGAATCGCCTAGTTTGCTTTAAAAAGAAGTTTTAAGTACCAGTCCACGATTCGTAGAAGCAAATAATGGCCAGCGAGTTTGTAAACAAAGCTATGGCCGTTTTCATTTTAAAAACGAATTTTAAGTACCAGTCCACGATTCGTAGAAGCAAATAATGGCCAGCGAGTTTGTAAACAAAGCTATGGCCGTTTTCATTTTAAAAACGAATTTTAAGTACCAGTCCACGAATCGGAAGATTCGCAGACGTCTTCCGGTAGAAGATAACGGCTAGCCCATTTTCAACCAAAACAATGGCCGTTTCCCTTTTTATTTACAAAGAAATCGTTTTGCTACAGTAGATTCATTAGTATCAAGTTCTAGTACAAAGTTGCTAGCAATTACAAGTACATAAAATGTTTTCACTGCCTTGAAAACCCCATGTATCACCATATCAGTCCACCATTCTGTAGAAGCAAATAATGGCTTTCTACCAGTAAACACCCACGCCGATGTTAATATTTTGAAGCTAAATTAAGTTGACAGCTTTATATTTCATTCATCTTCTTCCAGATTGTCAAATAATGTACAATACAATTAATAACTGAGATGCATATTGTTATATTTGTTTCAAAGCTTTATATTTTAACATTTTATCTCTATTATTGGCCATTTTACAGCAAACCAGAAATACCAGTGAATGTCCATACGCTTCAAGTATGTTGTTCAGCTACTAAATTGTAATATTTTGATTTCAAAGCAATTGGTACAGCTACTGACACTCAAAGTTAGATCCTTCACATTTTGTGTGTGTTGTGCTTGTCAGTATATTTATTAATTTTTAAGGAGTAAATTATATTCAGTTACTACCCTATTTTCAGTTATTGCTTAGAATATAAATATACCTGTGTCTTGGGGAAAAGTATGGTTATAAATGTAAATAAAACAAATGCTAATGATTTCAATGGAAATTATGCTTGATGCTTTTATATAATTGAGTTATTAGCAGAGAGCATCGTGGAACAAAATTTTTCTTAAGGTATGTATATTAGTGCATTACAGTTTTAAGACTGAAGTGTGATGGATGTGTACGTTTTGATTTTATTTGACCAAAAATATAAGACTACATTATGAATTTATTTGAGTACATTTTTAAAGTTATTTTTCATTATGCAGCCGTTTAGTGTTTCGGGTACATTATTAGTCTAATTTTTAAAAAAATTATATGCGGGCATTATACTATTGGTAATGCATTAAAGTCTAAATACATCTTACACAAAATATAATGATAAATACCTTGAACGATGTAGAAATAGTTATCCAAAACACTTATTGTATCCTATTACAAAGGTGAAGAGCTTAAATCTGTGTTGAAAAGGTGACAAGAAATTCCGGAATAATATTTTTGAATTGCAAATCCTTGCTTTTTATAGGGACATTTTGGTGGTGGATTAAGGGATTTTAATTCAATCAGTCAAACGGGAATGCTGGAATTATAGTCACACCAATGAAAATGCTGGAATTATAGTCAATCGGATTTCAGGATTTCAACAGTGTAGATATTTTGAAAATTCCAATATTTTTGTTTTGGCAGTAATAAATATTACATTGCTTGAATCAGCAGTATCAGTTATTGGTTTGTCATTAGATTTTATTATTCATATAGCCCACTGTTATGCTAACAGTTAGTGGTTTGTTGGAATATAGTCACACCAATCGGATTTCAGGATTTCATCAGTGCAGATATTTTTAAAAATATCAATGTTTTGTTTTTTGCAGTAATAAATATTACATTGCTTGTATCAGCAATATCAGTTATTGGTTTGTTACTAGATTTAATTATTCATATATTCCCATTATGCTAGCACTTTGTGGTTTGTTATGGGACCTTAATTACTCCCTATATGGCCATATTTGCTTGACCAAATTGGTCAATGAGTCTAGAACCATGAGTGGCCATCTGTCTGAAATTAAGGGAGAGTGGTGGGAGGGGCTAAAATATGGTTTCTTGGAGGGTTATAAATAGTGGTGCAATCATGTATTTGGATTTATTTATACATTTACAAAGATGGATACGCCTACAAGCAGTAAAGCCCCTAAGGGTAAATTGTCCTATGTAGGACAAAAAAATGAGTAAGTATTTCTAAGGAAGTTTTATTATAAAGAAAAAAATAGTATTTGTCAAATATATGTATATATATACATGTATATATATATATATATATATATGGATGAACATTGGGCTATTTTCTTTTTTTTCAGAATAGCTCAACTCTTGTTGAAAGCCCTTAGAGGGCTTGACACAAACACTATGAATACGACCAGTGATATTTTGGAGCAAGCGCTCCTAAAAACTTACTGGCTCATGGATGAGCCAGTGAAAAAGGAACTATTTGTAAGTATTTTTTGATTCAGTGTGGTACTTTAGCTTAGGATAAAAATGGGATAATAAGGATCTTACTGTATAAATAATATTTAAAATTTGGGAATATATGGTTTTTATAGCATTGTTTTTTATATTTTCTTTTTGAAATTTTGGAAAGATATGTTTTTTATAACAAGTAATGTTTCTTTTTTTATATTTTCAGCTGGAGGAGAGCGTGTCCTGGGAGGGGGGAGAAGAGCCCATAAATGAGTAAACATTTATGAGGCGGGGTTATGAATTATTTTTTGGTTTCAAAAATTGGGGAAAAAAAATTTGGATTCTAAATTATGGAAGCCGTAACAGCTAACCTCCTCGTGGTGGCTTCTGGAAATTTCCACTTTGTGGAAAGCTAATAGCTGTTTTTTTCCCTCCACAAAAGGGTGACCAAATGAGTCATAAAGCCCAAAGTCAAAACCCCTACGTTGTACCATAATACCTTTTGTGACCGAATGAGTCATAAAGCCCATAGTCAAAAAACCCTACGTTGTACAATAATACCTTTTATGACCAAATGAGTCATAAAGCCCACAGTCACAACCCCTACGTTGTACCATATTACCTTTTGTGACCGAATGAGTCATAACCCCAAAGTCAAAACCCCTACGTTGTACCATGTTGCCTTTTGTGACCAAATGAGTCATAAAGCCCAAAGTCTCAAAGCCCAGTCATAGTATCAATGCAGAAGTCTTTCAATTTTTAAGAAATTGTGAGGAAATGAATCCTAACATTAGTGTTGAGATATACTGAATATGTAGCAGAAGATAGACAGCTATATCATACAAACCTTTATTTCAAATTAATGACATATAAACTTACATATAAAATACAATTTATAAAATATATATTGGTTAGTGCTACATTGATATCTATATTAAATAAAACTTTGGTGAGATTAGAAGAAGAAATTATGGTTAAAATGTGTTACTGAGTGTCCCTAATATATAATACAGTACATAGAACTTGTAAAACGATAAAATAACATCTTCAATTTGTATAATGGTAATGGTGCTGTCTCTGAGTTGTCTGTCTGAGGTTATAGACTCTTCTTTCTTGTCTAGGCGGTCCTCTGTCCTGTCCGGCTGGTGGCCTATCTCCTCTAGCTACTGGTCCATCTTGTAGTGCTGGTGGTCTGCCTGGAAGCGGTTGCTCCATAAACTGGCGCCGATAGGTCCTTTCCAATGTCCTCACCATCATCCCTGAAGATAAGTATAGAATATGCGATATATCTTACAATAATAAGATTTTTAGTGTAAAAATTATACCTCTATAATTCAGTGTTATAATACAGTTGTTTCTACATTGTTCCTGGTGTGATATATTATAAAAATGGAATGGATTAATGGAAAAAGTATTACATCAGTTGGTAATATTTCAATTAATTGCTACAAATGGGAGGTGAATTAATGGTGTTTCTTACCTATAGCAAGATTCAAGATGTTCAGTACTTTGTACATAAAGTGGACAGTCTTTGCAATACCCTCTATGGTCCTTATACACATTTGAACACACATATGAATGAATTGCATGTGATGAATGACATTGCGAATTTCTTGTCGATGGGCCTGTAGAAAGGCTATGAGAAAAATTGGAAGCATGCACCAAGTGTAAAATAAGAATGATGTTTCTTTTTCAATATCTATTGACTGAGTTTCATCGGTTATTAATTTTGATTTCATCAGTGATATCTCTTGTAGATTGGGAAAGACCTTTTGAATTTTGTCCAGTTGAAATGCACTGTCCCTTAAGACCAATTTCTGTATCCCTTTACTTTCATCATTGCTTAGTTTCAGCTGATCAGATGTTTCCAACTGTAGACATGATATCTGGCCTTTTCCACAAACACATTTCTCAGGACACATACAGTATACTGAGATGTAAATACAGAGTGTGATCAAAAATAATTTCCAAAACATAATGATAGCCAATTTAAATCAAATGAATAACCTGAGTGAAATTAGATCTCAATATATAGCAGTATGGGTAGAGTGTAAGACAATGCTGATAATCTGGGGAGACAATGGGGCAATGAGTACAAAAGAATAATGGTAAAGTTAAATATTTGGGGTATAGAATAGGTGTTGCAAGGATCAATTAAAAAGACACATCCATTTCCTTTAGAACATAAGCTTCATTATTTATTCATCAGGTGTTATGAGGGATGGTTTCTTGAAATGAAGGGATTAGGGGTACATTGGAATATCAGTAAAAATGGGTCTGTTGTGGAAATGGACATGGCTTCTTGACATAGAGGGGCTTATGTTATTATTTGCTATTTCAATTCTGTTTTCTTTTTTAGGCTTTATTAATACCCCTTTCTTATAAAAGAGTGGCTTCTCATTATAGATACCTTCTTCTACTTAAAAAATCTATTTCTTGCCATAATACTATTCATGCATTAAGATATGGCTTCCCAAAACAATGGTATGTGTATGTCTTTGTGTCTATATGTTTCTGTGGGTATATATATACAGTGGAGCTTAATGAGAGTTCACTAGAAATTTGTCAAAATGTTCATCAAAGTATTATCAGTCTTTTGGGTTTTGGTTATTACCAGGGGTTTGATGTGGTGTCATGAAAAATGCATTTGCCAAGAAGAAAATGTAAAACTTTTTTGTAGAGATGTCAATGAAAAGGATTTCTTCAAAAATAGTGGTCTGGCAAGAGAAATAGAGTTGAAGAATAGTTTGGTTGGATTGCAATGGATCACTGAAACTTTTGGCAAATTAGAAAGAGTCAGCTTTGTAGAAAGCAATGTTTTGGATTGTAATAGTTTGTACTTTGTGAGGGTTATTGGAGCTTGTAGTGACAGAAGTAGTAGTAGTGATGTGAATGGTTTAAAATCAAAAGGGGTAACATCGAAAAGTGTACAGAAATGGGTAAAAAAAAGGACTTTTGATATTACAGTGGCTCTGTTGATTATAGGTGGGATAATTTTTAGTGTTGCGAGTATTTTACTAGTTAGACAAAGACTGATTAAAAGATATTTAAGAATTAGGGAAGAAAGGATGGCATATATGATGAGACTAGGGGGATTTGACTTCGATCAAGCTGAGGAGGATAGGGAAAATAGAAAACACACAGAAGAAGCAGAAAGGGTGGAAAACAAAGGTCAGTTAGAGCAATATGCTAGAAAGATCTTTTGGATAATCTTAGGCATATGTAAAGATATGTATTTATTATTCTGCTCTTTGAACAATATAAAATTGAATTGTAAAGTGGTTTTTTTTCATTAGTAATAAATTGGATTAATTTATGGTAATTTAAGCATATAAGTTGGCTTTACATATGTAGTAAATATAGAACATATTATAGCATGTACTTTAGTATATAAATAAGTTTTTAACATCTATGTATTGTTATGGTATTTCAGAGAAAAAGAAGAGAAAAAAATGGCTGAAAAAACCTGACAGATACAATTTCAGAATGACAGCCTGGAGAAAGGAAAGACAACAGCAGAACATTGAAAGTGAGGTGTAAATAGGGGTGTAATTATGACTTGTTTGGGGAATTTGTATATTGTGCTTTATTGATAATTCAGGAATTGGGGTTGACATGGTATTTTATGATGTGTTAATTTAGCTAATAGAATAATGAGTTGGTGTGTGTGTGTGTGTGTGTGTGCTTCTGTATGGACATGCTTTAAGTGGTAGATTGTGTAATATATAACTTTTAAAAGGGAGCTAATGTTGTAGGTAAACCCTCAAAGATTGTAACTATGACCAGGTGTCTTTAATTGGTTTTGTGATGTGGAAAAAAAGATTGACTTTTCACATGTGTGCAGTTTTAATTTTCTTGTTTACTTTGAATTAGTAGATGTTTAAATAAATTCTAGTTACATGTTTTTAAATGTCCTTACAAATTTTATGGGTTTAAATGTCTTAACTATTTTGGATGTTTTAAATGTCCCTTATTTGTTGCTATGAATGTGTAGATGATTAAATAATCCTTGTTGTTTGCATGTTTTGTTACAAATTTGTATGTCCTAAGTGTGTTTCATTTCTTTAATGTTATCATAGATCTGTATATAGCTGTAAAATGTCCCTTATTTGTTGCTATAAATATGTAGATGCTTAAATATTCCAGTTGTTTACTAGTTTTTTTAAAGGTCCTTGTTTGCTAGTTTTATTTTACCTTTAGCTGTTTGCATGATTTTATTTAATGTAGCTTTAAATGTTGTGTAGTTGTTGGTGATGCTATGAATATTTTATGTACTTCCTTCCAATAAATGTATTCCATTTCAACCTCATTTTCACAGATAATTAACACACCCTGCATTAAGTAAACCCCCCAACTCCCCCATATCCCCCTCCTCACACAGATGGGCCGTGACTGCTGGTCACAAAAATCTATACAACCCCCACAGGGACCACGTAGATTGTGTGACTATTTGTGTGACCATAGTATCTCCTATACTACTACCTTCATATATTTTGAACTTGTAAATTCTATTTCACCGTTCGGATCAAAATTAGAGGTAATGCTATTTTAAGTATTGTATATTCAAAATTGATCATAATTTATACATCATTCAAAATTCACATAATTCAAATTGTTTGATATTTACTGTTTTAAAATGTTGATTTAAGATTTTATAGTTTATTTTTTTTCCTTTATCTTGTACAACCAACCTCATCTCCCCATAAAATTTCTTTGCATCATATCAATATCTGCAAATTGAAAAATAACCAGAAAGAACAAACAAATGTAAAAGCCCACAAACTTATCCCTCCCCTAAGCATTTGTTAAGTTCAAGAGCTCATGAATTCCATGTCATGCTGGTATGTAATATCACATTTTACAAAGAAACGTGGCTGTTTTAAAAATAGATTCCACAATGGAGCCTTGTTACTCCTGTTAATTTTTGAGCAGGCATGTTTATCAAAACTCACTATTGGACCATTTTTACAGCCAGTCCAAGGAAAGGTGTTCCACAGAAGCTCAGAGCTGGGCACACTCACTTTTTACTTTTTGCCTTCTGTCCATTGAGACATCAAAATTTTAAATTCAATGGAACTTGGGGACAGATATTGGACGTGTTACTTTTGTCACCAAGTGGAGTTAATAAAAGAAAGAACCTAATATTCTACTTCTTACTCTACCGAGTTACACCCTCTAGCACTTGGGGGGGGGGGGGGTAAAGCACTATGCAACATTGTATAATCCATAACAAATGTCTTCAAATTGCCTTACCACAAATTAGTACATTAGTTTTGAGAACCCAATGTGACATAAATCTGTGCTGTTCAGAAGTTATCATTGTTGTATGTGTGGATACCCAAATATATGGACATTTTTGTTAAATATCACAAAACTTAAATTTTTACTAATAATATGCTAAGCACTATAAAAAATATAACCTTTTTATATAGCCATTTCTTATATTAATAATTTAGAATTAAATACAAAAGTAACACCAGTAAAGTGTCTGATATGCACTTTACTAGTGTAATGTTGTTTGTCAGAGGATTTTGTAAAGAATTTAATTAGACAGTGTCACCTTATTAATATATATAAATATTATAAGAATACAAATCATAATGGGAACTTCTCAGATCTCAATGTGGTTTTATAATTTACTGTCTATTTACTTTCAGTGTAATAGAACAGTGTACTCTATTTGTTTTGTTAAAGACCGCAGTGCATGAAAAAAAACTTTTTCTGCATCCCTGTATAGATTATGTGTTTAACAACACAACTGCCAAGTACCATCTTCAAACTCCCACTAGAAAGCATATTAAAAACCAATTAAATCTGATGCAATAGATCTCTCCTCTCTCTGAAACTGTGCTACATCACACAAGGTAATTTGGCACTCTGATCTCAATGTGTACAATACATAATAGTGTAAAATGAAGTGAAATTAGTGTTTTATAAACTGTCATGGAAAGGGTCAGCTTCAGTCAAAAAAATATAATTTTTTTTCTACACTAAGTGCAAAGATTCTTCTATCAAAGGAACTTGCAAGAAATATATTGTGGTCACAAACAAATAATGGTTTTATAATTAATAACAAGATCCACTCAGAGAGAGCAAAATCCTCGACTCCATATGACTAGTCTCTCAAGTGATATAAAGTATTGTAAGGAAGACAATAAAATAAAACCAAACATGTAACTTAATCTTCATAGAAATATCAAGTAGAAAGCCTAAGTCATTAAAAATACATTGAAATGGGACCTCTGAAAATTCTTATCCAAAATAAGATCCAGATCTTTCTTTTAGTAACTTCTTCTTTCGGTCAGGTCCTACCCACAAATTTTTAATAAAGATCTGTTCATTAGTTCTGGAGTAATCTAAACACACACAAAAAAAAAAAACAACAAAAAAAAAACAACAGACAAATAGACAAACAATTAGCACACAAAAACATAAACTGCTGGTGGAGGTAAAAATATTGCTTTAAGGTCTCTTCTTGGTGAAAATCACGCATAGTAATTTTTTGTTATGGACTGTCAAGGAATTGAAAGAAAAAATAGAAAATAAAGACAAATGATAATTCATAAAAATGATGAATATACCGCCTCCCTCTTTATTATCTTTATGTCAATTTCAAGACATAAAATGAGAAGAAATATTTTTACTTAAAGACAGCAAGTATCACAGGCTAGGTTTGTGACCTCACAATGACAATTGCATTGTGACATCACTGAGTAATGAGATCATCAGAAAGCAAAATATTGATTTTTAACACTTGACGATAGGAGAGGGTTATTGTGATCAGTTTGTTTCTGTCTGTGCACCGTTTTGCCCTTATAACTCCAAAACTATAATATCAATCAAGCTCAAATTTAGTGGGGAGATACTTCCTGGGGTACAGACAGATTTTTCCAAATTTGGTGTAATATGTATGAAAAGTAAAGTCAGGAGAGAGGTTTTCTTATTTTCAATTGGGCATATATATAGAGAGATCTGATTCTACTCATGATATACGTAAATCAATATTTTGCTTTCTGATGATGTCATTACGTAATGATCTCACAATGCAATTGTCATTGTGAGGTCACAAACACTGTTTGTGATTCTTGTTGTCCTTTGTTAAAGATATTTCTTCTCATTTTATGTCTCATTTTATTGACATAAAGATAATCAAGAGAGTGGTGGTGCATTTATCATTTTTATTAATTCCTCTTTTCACTTTCTTTTTTTTTTCTCTTTTTTCTTTCAATTTCTTTACAGTCCATTACAAAAAGTTTGCCCTGAGTGATTGCACCACGTGTCTTTAACAGGGGGCCACGGTGGCAGAGTGGTAACACTCTCGCCTCCCACCTCTGAGGCCGGGGTTCAATCCCCGTCATGGCCTTAAGTGGGAAAGCTGGTAGTTGCTTGCCGTTGGTCGGCAGTTTACAGTACAGAACCCTTGCGAACTCTATGTACTGGTTTCCTCTGCCCTTCCAACTACCCGTCGTGATATGACCTGTACAGTGTTGAAAGCGACGTAAAACCCCAAATAAAACATGTGTCTTTAACCAATATTTTTACCTCCACCAGGAGTTTATTTTTTGTGTGTTCATTGGTCCATTTGTCTATCTGTCTGTTTTTGGTGTTTAGATTACTCCAAAACTAATGAACACATCTTTGTATTTTTTGTGCGTAGGACCTATCCAAAAAAGAAGTTACTAATTTTTGGGTCCTATTTTCAATTTATTTTTAATGACTTTAACTTTCTACTTGATATTTCTTCAAAAGTAATGAACAAATTTTGATGATAATTTTTTAGTACAAAGGAGCTAGCCATGGGAAGAAGTGATTACATTTTAGGGAAGATCAAGTTTATTCTGGGTACCAAAAAACTTTAATAACTTTTGAAATGCCACCATGGTAGATGTGTGTTCTCAATGGTTTCTAGTACACTTTGTGACCATTTTATCAGTAGAGGGTGAGCCACACTAGAGAGTTTAAGATACAAGTACGCATGATGACGTGTACTACAACGAGAATGGATGACATCATCTTTGACGCTTTTTCTAAATTCAGTATGTCAAGCTACAAGTACACAATGTGAAAAACCAGTTCTACAAATAAGAACAAAATGTGGGGGTTTACCTAAACTTTTTACTATTAAATCTTCATTTTATATAATCAACTTTTTAGCAATAATATATTCAAGTATCTTACATTATATATATGTTGCTAAAATGCAGTTTTAGATAAAAAAATACACTTGAAAACATTGTTTTTAAAAACCCTTTACTTTTTGCCATATTCTACAGATTAGGGAAGTGTTTTTTAAAAAAAAACAATGAAAAACTTAAAATTCAAGAGTGTATATATTATTAGCCTATTCTGTTGCTAATCTTTATTTAAAAATTGGATGATTTTAGGTAACTGTAAATTGTTGAGTAAGTTTACATCACACTGAATCACAGTTGATCATGATGTAACAAATGGTCCATCCCTTTACCATATTTCACTTGCAGAGAAATTGACTCTGTTTCCAAGCATAAACAACCAAATGGGGAGGGGACCTGCCTTCATCACATAGTACTTGTATCTTCACCAGAAATGGTAAACGGGAAACGTTTACGTGTACTTATAGATTTTGCAGTACACGTAATTTTCAAAACATCTTCAAAATAGTTAAAAAGTGTGTAGTTTTATAGTGTAACAATGCAGCTTCTAATAGTGTGTTAGTTTTTAGATGTAATGACTAGCATGTTCTTCACCCAGTTCTTGTCCATGCACATTTTTTCAAAATGTGATAAAATTGTACTGCATTCTTGATTATTCAAACTCCTTATTATTATTAGAACAGAAAAAGTTAGCCAAAGGGTCAACAGGAAGTAATACTTTGTATAAGTTTTTAAGAACAGTTCAATATTTATTACCAGCTCTAGTTGACCGTTAAGAACTGACAGTGACAATTTATAAAGCAGTTGGTCAAAACACACTGTAAAAGACTCAGTGTATTAGTTTCTTTTATACTGGGTTACACTGCTGCCAATATTGGAAGTAAGCAGTCTAAAATGATTCAGTACCAGGATGTAGAGTTTAATACACTGGAGATCTGAACCACATTCTGACATTTTATTGACAACAGTGTGTCTTTCATAACATATATACTTTTAATAACTGTACACATCAATTTACTAGCAATGATTGATACACATAAATAAATGTATTGCTGTAACCCAACCAGCTCTTAGAATCTGATCCTTATGGTTAATATTTGAAATGTTATCTCTACAGAATCCTCACTCTCACACACACTCTCTCTCTCTATCATTGACAGTTTAGATGGAGTCTGATTGAGAGCTTTCCCATTAAAGAAACAAGATGCACTCAGAGAGAGCAAAATGCTCAACTCGATGTGACCAGTCTCGCAAGTGTTATGAAGTGTTATAAGGAAAACAATAAAATAAAACCAAACATGTAAATCAATTTTCAGTGGATTTCTCCCCATTGAGGAACTCATACATATCTGAACACACACATATTGAGACACTGAATAAATGTTGTGTGGTTATTTTGTGATTTCACTAAAATGTGGCTCACTCTTTAGCTGACATTATTATAAATGTTAATTGAAAAAATGGGCACAAAGTGTACCAGAATCCACTGAGCACACATGTCCATATTGGTGGCATTTCCAAAAATTTTTGAGGTTTATTGGTATACAGAATATTAAGTGGATCTATCCTTAAATGTAATCACTTCTTCCCATGGCTAGCCCCTTCCTACTACAAATTTAACATCAAAATTTGTTCATTACTTTTGAAGAAATATCAAGTAGCAAGCCAAAGTCTTTAAAAATACATTGAAAATGGGACCTCTGAAAATTCATAATTTTTTGTATCCAAAATATGATCCATCTTTCCCAAGAATAAGTAACTTCTTCCTTTGGCCAGGTCCTACCTACAATAAAATTTTGATAAAGATCTGTTCAAAGATCAAAAGTTAGGTTTGTGACCTCACAATGACAATTTCATTGCGACATCATTAAGTAATGACATCATCAGAAAGCAAAATATTGATTTTTTACGAATGGGATGAAGAGAATCAGATTTCTCTGTATATGCCCAATTATCTGTCAAGTTAGACATCTCATCTTTGTTGAAGTTTTTTTTTTTTGGACAGCAAAATTTTAAATGCTGTGTTTTAATTTTCTCTTTTCTATTTTGCAAAACCTTTAAAAGAGATTGCTAAAAAAGCCTTAAAAATCTTTTTAAAAAGCTCTAGAATGGAATGGTATTGAACCCCAACCATGGGATTGTATGTTCTACACATTACACTCACAGCCACAGAGGAATTCTGATTAGACAAAAATTCATCAGGAAGAAATCCTGTGATGATATTGAGAAGCAGATTTCACTGAATATGCCCAATTAAAAATAAGAAAACTCTCTCATGACTTTAATTTTCAAACAAATTACACCAAATTTGGAAGATTACCCCATGAAATACCTCGCCACCAAATTTGAGCTCAATTGATGTTATAGTTTTTGAGCTATAAGAGCAAAATGGTGAACAGAAAGACAGACAGGCACAAAATGATTACAATAACCCTCTCCTATCATCGAGCATTAAAATTGCTAAAGATCATATAAAATTATGAAAACTGTTTAAACACAATTATCCTTATTCAGTTAAAGTTAAACTTCAAAGAAAAATCCCTTCAAAATACATAAAAAACAGCTACATATTCAGTTACATCCAATCCTTTTCAATAAATTTGTAACAAAAAAAACCACGGTAAATGTACAGTTGTGTGTCTTTTGTTTTGTCACAACTCCTCCACACATATTTTCAGGGATCTTATTATATATATCTCTTTGAGAGGCTGTATCTAAGTTTTGGGTGGTCCAATTGATGTCTGGTTTTCATTACTGGAGTTGTCTTACTCTCTATCATACACAAACAGTTTTAAAGAAACTTTTTTCATGCACTGTGGACTTTAAGTAAGTCCAGTTTTGACGTGTATGCAGTGAATGGAATGTAAAACTTTTAACTGTGACTGGCATGCACGTAGGATATGTAAAATGGTTTGGGGACAGCTTTAGATCCCCCTTCGACAATATACACCACGTTTCGGTGTTTTGTCGAGTCAATATGTCAACCTGCATGTTTTGAAGTGTGTGGCGTAATAGGTTTAAAAATAAACTTTTTGATGCGGTGTAATTTGTTGTCAGTGGTATTTTAAAGAATCATTTATTTGGGCACACAAAATGCCTTCAGGTCACAGAAAGAAACCATTCAGTAGTAAACAGAAAAAAGAACAACTAAAATCGAAAAGGGAGAAGAAAAAGTTTCAAGAAAGAGATGAATTTGGTACCAGTACAGTACAGTTGGATAAAAATACATTATATAAAATTTATTATTAGTTAAATATAGTGCATTAATGCTTCGTTCAGGCGGAAATTCACGAGTGCTTCCCTGCATAAGTTGGCCGCAGTCATAAGTTGGCCGCGGCTCATCTACTGTACAGGCTCCAGAAAGACAAATAGGTTATTGTACACCAATAAAAACTGTTGCATATAATAAGTTTAACAATATATGATTTCAGAGTGTAGGCCACTCATGTTAAAGCCCTGTGAAGCTGTGGTGGGGACGGCCAACTAATGCAGGGAAGCAGTACCCACCAGTGGGAAGCTATGACCGTTCTTAAGTAGGAACTTCACCTGTCCTTTTTTCTTCACCCGTATCCGTGTCTGTTATTGCCCATATCCGCGATATCCTAGATATTTTGGTATTAACAGTGTACTAGCTGTCCGTGTCCGTGAAGAATGAATTTTTACCTTCCTAATCACAAACTCGGATGAGTTCACTGTTTTATACCAAATGATCTAGGGTATCACAGATACGGCCAATAATGAATAAAGAAAAAAGGACAGGTGAAGTTCCTACCTTAGCTAGGTTATTCATGCCCTGTGTGTTTATATGTGGATGTAAACAAACACAAATATCAAAGAGAAAGAAATAAAAGAAATCACAATATTTCACTATCCACCATGCAAAACATGTATTTCATTTCTTATACGTTTTCTAAGGTTATTTATCCATTGTTGACAAATTTACAGGTTGTGAAGTCATGTATACGGCCAGTAAGAATGCTGCATAACATTTTAGTTTTTTAAATTCTTGCTTTCCATGATTCTATCTCTAGTTTAAATTTATCCTGGCCTTTCTTTCGAAAATTAGTCTGTAGAGTTTGCCACATCCATGGTGATATTTTAAACTTCAGTCCACTCTTTTAATACATTTAAATTTTCAAATTAAAATTCTGAAATTATGTTCACTTATAAATCATTACAATGAGAACAGATTGTAAAAAAAGTACAACAATTCCACCACTGGTCATAATGTTAAACAAAACATAGGCGTAGGAACTGGGGGGGCAGCGGGGGCGGTCGCCCCCGCAACCATAAAGTGCGGTGGGGGGTGGGGGTATGTTTTCGCCCCACCCCCCCCACCCCAACTTTTTGCAGGAAAACTAAACTCCAATTTTGAAGTTATGTAAATTTTACAGGTAACTCAGTAATATGTGGTCAAATTACACTTTTACCCTATTCACTGCTCATATGTACCATTGTATAAGCTACCATTTGAACTATAAAACATTTTCAGTTAACCTGTCATGGGATTTGCAAAATTCTGTGAAACATTTCACTTATGCGGACCAAAATCATACATATAGTAATCTTCTACAGTTAATGTACCGTATTGCTAATTATTTAGAACTTAGACATGTAGTTTCAAATTCACACAGAGCAACAGTTTAGCACAGCAAGTTGTCAGCAGATGAGAGTTTTTCCAGAAAACTCTTCTTTCTTTACTGTGTGTTTATTGCACCAAGCCAGTCCAATGATCATACACCCCCCTCAGTTTGGGTATTAACCTTGCTCAAAATAGATTATTTCAGCTAGGCACTTGAAGGAAAGGTCACAAGTTCTGGAAACATGTAGTCAAGATATTAGAAATACCTTTTAAATGCAGAGGTGACTATATGTATTTCTCTACCCGAACAAGGTCGGGGAAACTTAGGATTAATGTCAGTCACACTGTCGTCACGAAGATTTCCTTTGGTAAAGGAACTTTACCGAATAACATCCTAACAAAAGATTTTAGTTAATTCTGATAATTTATAATGGTGAATCACACCAAATCACACCAAAAATACCCAGTGAATGCCTATAGCATGAAGGATGGCCTGTCTGTTGATACGGGTGTCGAGTCAGTAAAATCTAGTTCCCCCCCCCCCCCCCCAACCAAAAATTGCTTCCTACGCCCCTGCAAAAGTAATCTCATTTCTCTCCTCTGCCTATAATTGGCAATTCATAATGTCGTAGCCTCCCTTTTAAATTTCTTAAAAGTTATTCCACTTCCATTGTACGTTAGCATTGATACGAAGACTTGATATGGGACGAGTTGTCTATTTCTAATTTGGGGCAAGTTGGACATTGGGGTGAATCATCTTGATACCCAGTTCAGGTGGCTTCATGTGTTAACGATACAATAAAATTTTAAAAATAATGTACTTTGCTTTAAACCAGACATTGCCAGCTTAAGTTGATATTCATATATAATGATATTGGAATGATCTTTCACATGATATCCGCAGTGCTCCAAATCTCTTGTGTTTCAAAAGTCAATTAAAAACCTACCTATTTCAGAAATCATTTCCACCATAGCTTCTAACTACCGAACACTGGATCGCCTCCCTGGGTATGACTTGGAACATGTCTAAGGTCTTGATGATTTATGCCTTACGAACTGGATGGTGTGCCTTAGAATGCGTAGATACGTAGATATTATAAAGTAGATGCGTAGATATTATAAAGTAGTAAGAAAGGTAGACATGGTTACCGTGGCTCTACTTTACTTGATTGTAAAGTAGAGTCATGGCACGACCTCAAATCAACTGGAAGTTTCCACAAAATACTTTCCTGTTGAATTAAGCTGCATAAATGGCTAAATTGACTGTGTGGTTTAAATCAATTGATCTAAATGTAGGGACATAGAGATTATGATTATATAAATGGCAAGGTTATGTCCCGGGACGTTCTGGTATGTAACATATTGGCTATATGTTGGGAAGCGCTAAATCGGGAAGTGCTTAATGTACTGAATAGGGAAGTGCTTTATATCCCGTGAAGACCTGCTTTAAGTTTGTTGTTGTTCGATCTTTAAACTCGAAAACTCATGGCCATATCACCCAACTCATTAATATTCATGAGAAGATATGAGGTTACAGATTTCCCTTGGGATTTTCTAGCAATATTTTATAAAATGGGAGCCACAATGCAGATCAAATACTTTAAACTCGATAACTCATAGCCATAGCACCCAACTCATGAATATTCATGAGAAGATATGAGGTCGCAGATTTCTCTTGGGGTTTTCTAACAATATTGTGACGGTCTGACGGCCATCACCGGTACCAATGGGCGAAAATAGGGGATTTTATCAATCTTACCTTCTATTTAACTCTAGAACTTGCGAAAAACAGTGCATTAAAGCTTAAATTCATCTTATTTATTTTAACCTCATGATATTTGGTGTTTTCTATGGCATTTAGGTTATATTTGTATGAATCAATGAATCATCTGTGATTGAGGAGATTTGTGACATATAAACATCAGCCGGGGGTTAAAGCTTTTGAAAAATAACTGGAGCAAGTAAAGTATTTGAATTTATGCGTGCAGTTTGTAATACTTCTTTGATATTTGTGTGTATGTGATGTTAAACTGTTAATGTAGGCAATGTTGCATAATATTGGACATAATTTATGCGAATGCTGGTTTTAAGTTTAAAAGCTATCACCCCTCCAGTTCATTCTCAGTATCGCCCCACTGGTCATGTGACCTCTCACAAAGTAAATATAAGAGCCGCGGATTGCCAGTTTCTTCAGAATTCAGTAGTGAATTCCACCTTCAACATCGCAGAAGAAGCAGCTGAGAAAAAGACAGAAGAGAAGGGAGAGCCGCCACCAGCTACTACTAGCAGCCTCAAGGTGTGCAGTAGGTGAGAAGCCATGTATTCAGCAGTGAATACTGGTTTCAGCTAGATGGTGTCCACCCATAGCCGCCAATAATCCCTTAAACTCCACCCATACATCTGGGATGCCAGTAGCCATATATAGTCACCAGTAGCCCCCTATAGCCGCCAATATAGCCGCCAATACCCCTTTAGACCCCATCCATCCATGTGGGATGTCAGTAGCCACCTATAGCCACTAGTAGCCACCAATATAGCCGCTAATAACCCCTTAGACCCCATCCATCCATGTGGGATGTCAGTAGCCACCTATAGCCACCAGTATAGCCGCCAATAGCCCCCTTAAACCCCATCCATCCATGTGGGATGCCAGTAGCCACCTATAGCCGCCAGTATAGCCACCAATAACCCCTTAAACCCCATCCATGTCGGATGCCAGTAGCCACCTATAGCCGCCAATATAGCCACCAATAGCCCCTTAGACCCCATCCATCCATGTGGGATGCCAGTAGCCACCTATAGCCACCAATAGCCCCTTAGACCCTATCCACCCATGTGGGATGCCAGTAGCCATTTATAGCCACTAGTAGCCACCAATAGTAGCTGGCAATACCAACCAATATCTCTTATCATTGAGCAGTAGAATGCCAGCTCTTAAAGCTAGATATAGTCCTTAGTAGTCACCAATAGTTGTCAGTAGCCATGTTATGGTTTTTGTTGTTATCTACTTGTCCTAGATAGAATGTATAATCTTATCTGGTAGTTGTGCTAATTATCATAATCACAACCTTCTGGTCATTGGTAACTTATAATAATTACCTGATAATTTCAATTCCATGATAATGATTTATATATATTATTTAATTGCCTGTTAATAAATGCGAATGGTTCTATATATCCCTTGATTTTGCTTGCTTGCTTGCCTCCTGTTATGTAACTTTCCTTAGTTAAAACATATAATAAGAATTTCTACAGATGAAGATTTGCAATCACATTTTATTACACCCGGGGTCATGCAGTTCCGACAGCTGGATATTCTGTTAGGTGTAATGAGGTTCAGTAGTGAACCTGTTTAATGAGACTTGGGAATCCTAGAGATTTCCGGTGATTCTGTACAGGAATCTGTTTCTGACATTTGGATGTCCTGTGAGGTGTAACGAGGTTCAGTAGTGAACCTGTTTAATGAGACTTGGGAATCCTAGAGATGTCCGGTGATTCTTTACAGGAATCTGTTTCTGACATTTTGATGTCTTGGAAGGTATCACAAGATTCAGTAGTGAATCTGGTTTTAAGACGCTTGGGGATCCTGGAGATGTCCGGTGATTCAGGAGTGAATCTGTTTCTGACATTTGGATGTCCTGGAGGTGTCTGATGAAGAATCTGTTTCAGTACTTGGAGACGTCCTGGAGGTGCTGGTGATTCTGAAGGCTTGAGTAAGCCTTGATTAAGACTCAGTAGTGAGTCTGACAAAATTCCTGTACAGGTGGGAAATGAAGAATACAATGGCTGGACGGACCGTCCAGTTGAGAGCCAGTGTGAGATATTTATGCCACTTGGATCCATCACTATATTTTATAAAATAGAAGCGTGGAAGTATAATTTGAATTTTCCTGTTTCTCGATATAGAAACTAACAATAAAAATCAACCAATGAAATCATTTTCCGACATTTAGCCAGTAAGTTACACATCAGGATTTCCTATGATTTAACCAATGCATTATATAAACAACTTCGAAGTACTTGTATATTAAAAGAACATTTTCAATATTTTGGAAAAAAATCTTCGAAAAAAAAATGTTGAAAATGGTTAAATGCCATTTATTGTCACTCCATTTTGTTTGCATGTTGTAAGGAAATACAACAAAATAGTTGTGGAAATACTTGGGTGACTACATTTGTAGGTATTTGTATTTGAAGCAAATCTCCAGTTTTATATGGGGTCACAGCTTGACCATCAAGCCATGGCACTACAAGTAAGTAAAGTACACCTGAGGTAACCACGTCTGTATGAAAGGAAACCAGTCAACTCGGACCTCTGCCAATTCGGCCCTCATCATGTCTGCCTCATCTATGCAAACTTGCCCCTGGATTATTTTGATAATCCAAGTATCATTGATTATTGTTTTTAATTGTGGATATAATCGTATTAAAATCTTGAATCAGATTTACATAGTTATAGTAATATGTACAAAAATGTTGATCAAAATCCAGTGGTAAAAATTTTAATAATGTAGCCATCATGTGTGAAATATCACCTTCTAAAAGCATTTCCATCCATATCAGATAATTCAGAGCATATTTTATGTGCAGTTGAAATACAAAATTATCACATGAAACACAGAATACATTATTAATATATGATGCATACATAAATACTACAAATAAAAAGCAGGGCCAACTTTTTTGGGTGAATATTTGAAGGAGTCCCAGTTTGCATCAAAATGGATCCAATTTGGTAGGGGCCAAAGGGCCGAGTTGTCCATGATTCATATGAAACACCACATACCCTCATGTAGTAGATGCAAAGTGCCCTATCAATGTCAGTACCATTAATCTTGTGGCACCACTGTTGACACACGTCACTTAAAAGAGTCTCTTCCTCGCCTCTTTTCAGACTTTTGTACACTTTTCACAAATTAGCCATTTTCAGTATGAACAAAACATTTCTGTGTCACAACTCTTTATATAGCACTTTTCAGTGTAACTATGTAATTAATTAGAGTAAGCTGAAGATAGCCCCATGTCTGACTATACAACTGGTCTCCATAACCTAGTTGGAGCAGCTTACAGACAAATATTATCATTTGATCTGATTTCAATAAAATAAACAATATATCTTTGAAGCTTTACTTTTTTTCTGTAATATTAAATGCATCTTTAGGTCAAATAACAAATATATTGCTATAAAATGTTAAGATATCAGGTGAAATTATGACCTATCACAGTTTTAGATCAAACAAAAAATATTCAGAATTTAAGATTTTTTGTTCAGAAGTTTTTGGTTGCTACTTTCATGTTTTGTTTTTTAAATGTGTATGACAATTATCTCTGGTTTAAACACACTAAAATTTTAACTTTTCTTTTTAGTCTCATTTGATCAGTAGAGTGTTCTGGATTTATTTTTAGAGTGTTGAAAATGATTTTAGGTATGCGAGTACGGCATAGAAAAGGTAAACATTGCAAAGACACAGAGAGTGAATCTGCTGGATCATCAGATGATGCATCAGTTGAGGACACTAATACAGAGGTGAAGTTGATGAATCCACAACCACATAGAAGAGACAGAAGCACTGACAAACACTATGATCCAAACAGGTAGATTGATTGATTTATTAACTTCCAAGTTCCCACTCAGCTTATGGGAAATTCTATCTCCAGTACCAATGAAGTTAAGAACCTAGGTGTTACTTTTGATTCTGGAAACACTTTTGCTAGTCACATAACCTAGGTTTGTCGTGCCTGCTACTATCATCTCAAGGACCTCAGACATATCCGGAAATTCCTCAGTGTGGAGACTGCAGCCTTGCTAGCAAACTCAATGATTAGCAGTTGAATTGACTTCTGTAATGCCTACTCTATGACATGAATAAATACAATGTGGCTAAACTCCAAAGATTTAAAATACCCTTTGTAGAATTGTCTCTTCGGGTTGACAAAACAAGCCATGTTACTCCTTATCTTCAGCAATTACACTGGCTCCCCATTCCAGTCACAGTACACAATAACACGATTCCAGAGCTAGTTAAAACCATACTTGTTCAGTATATCCTCAACATAGTATATCTCCCTTGGTGGGCGCTAAATTACATTTTGACCTGACACGTCCCCGGACTTTCCCTTTTTGATCTCAAGCGCATAAGAGGATTGTGTATTAATTTTGCGCCATATAAATAATTCTATTCTATTTATTTAATGTCTAGGCTGGAACCTTGTTTCAGTTATATTGTGATGGCTTTGCTGTTAATTGATTATCTGAGTGACTATGTATCTACCCATATCTGGAACAGAACTCCTAGTCACCCAACTAAGTACTGACCAAGTACAGTGGTGCTTAGCTTCAGTGATCAGATTTGAACTGGTTAAGCTACACCACATTGGCAGGTCTAGGAGCACTGCTTGTGTTATTACCAAACTTCTTGTTTTATAAAATTATCATCTGCCAGCTCCTGAGTCGTATGTTATAATAAATCTTTGTCAATGTTAGTTATGAGTTCAGTCGAGTTGCACCTGTAGTACTTTATGACAGTTAGAAAATCCTGTACTGAGAATACCGCTCAAATTTATTGCGCATTTACTGCTGGTATAATTATTTGAATTCTCATAGAAAATGCCTCCTCAAACAAATAGGTCGAATGATAAAGATATCTATTTGGAATATATTTTAGGTATCGTTTACATTTCTTAAGAGAAAGCAGAGAGGAAATTGAAAGAAGAAAGGCATCAGCAAGAGAACCTTATGAATGTCTAGGAGAGGTAATGGGCAGATATTATTGATGAACCTTAGCTTTGTTCCGAGTTTTGGTATTTCAGGATATTCTGAGTTTATATTAAATATAATGTCTATATTAAACATCGTAAGTGAAAGCAGCAAATAAACTTAACTTTGTGTTTGTTGAGAGTTAGATACTAAGAAAATGTTTTTCTTCTAAAAGGTAAAGTAACTATTCAAACTTGGTTACAAGTCCATGTTTATTTTTAGTTTCCATGGCATTTTTTAAATACTTGCATTTTTTCTTCCTTGGTAAAGACACAAAATTTATCACAGGTTGACTATTAAGGTTATACAGGTTTCCATTGGACCAGAGAAATAACTAAAAACAAATAATATATTGTAAAAAAGACATTAATGTCAAACAGTGACTGTTTTATCAGGATGAACTTGAAATGGACTTAGAAGATGTGTACATTCCTGGGTCAGTGCTTGACATGCCAAAACGTCCACCCTGGGACTATCACATGTCCAAAGACAAGCTAGTGGCCAGAGAGGAAAGATATTTCAAGGTAAAACTAAAGGGGAGAAATTAGTGGAGATGCAAAAAAGTAGACATATTTTGTAATGAAGAAATGGGGTGTGTAGTTTGGAGGGGGTGGAGAGAGTGGTGAGGAATTATAAATTTTATCAACATGAAAAGGAAGAGCTAACCATGAATGATATGTAAGTGGACATGTATTGGTAATAGCTTACAACTGAATACAATTTATTAAACTTTAAACTTTCAAATATTAAGTTATTCCTATGTATATTTCCATTGATTATTGTGATTCTATGAAAAAATGTTAGTTGTTTCTTGCATGCCAGTGATTTCGACTTTGAATTTAATTATGCAATCTAAAATGAGGCCAAAACAGATGTAAGTTTGCCAAATTATATCTAAAGGAATAATGAAGGTAAACTAATCTTATTAAAATTATAAATTCTATTTTATCACATCTCTGAAGTAGCAATAAGTGCCAGTCACGCAAGAAAAATATCATCAGTGGATTTAAATCTTGACTAAAAGCTTGACTCAGAGCCTAAATTTTGTTTGTTTATATATTTTTATTTTAGAGTTATTTGGAAAATATTTTGGAGAGATACAGTGCTGAAGATTTGAGCTATTTTGAAGTCAATCTAGAGACATGGAGACAGTTGTGGAGAGTCTTAGAAATGGCAGACATTGTTTTAATGATTGCTGATATCAGATTTCCAGTAAGTCTGTGGTTATTATAATAAATATATGATGTTGAATGTCAGACATTTCCTTCCAAGTTTCCGTTACAAAGAATTTTAAGCTTTCAAAATTGCTGTACTTCAAAATATTAACTTTAAAAGGAACTGCATCATGTTTTAACCTAAATAAATCTTTATTATTATTTTATAAACAGTAGAAATTTTTCTCTCTCAGTAACATATTCTAATAATAGAATTTTTTATAAATCTGTTTATTGTTACAGGGTGCCCATGTTTCCTGTTAACTTTTTCAGGCTCTTCACTTTTGCCCCACCTTATACAAATATGTGATAAATGAACTGAAAAAGCCGCTCATCCTGGTATTAAATAAGATAGACTTGGCCCCACCCTCCCTCGTCGTGGCCTGGAAGCAGTACTTTCTACAAACATTTCCAGAGCTCCATGTTGTTTGCTTCACATCATTTCCCAAAGAGAAAAGTGAGATAGAACATTCACAGGAACCAGGGAAAGGTTAGACCTGCACTACTGGTTCATCTTTGAAATAATGTTAATTAATTGTATGGTTCATCTTTGAAAAATCATCAATTTATTAATTGTATCCACTGGTTTTTATCTTTAAAAAGTCATTAATGTATTAATTATATCCACTGGTATTTTTGGAATTATTATTAAAGTATTAATTATTTAAAACTTTAGTATAATTGAGCATTCCATAACATGAATGCTTTTTTGCTTGCATAGAATATTTTTGGCCACTGTGGCATTGTTGTTTTATTAGAGTAAGAAATCTAAAATTCGCCACATATCTGAAATTCGCCACATGTGAAAATACTAATAAAATAAATGAATTGTGGTGAGATTTGTTGAATGTATAGTAAATTAAGGCTTTTTGAACTGAAAAATACCAATTTTTGGACAAAAACATCATTTTCTTCATAAAATTAACTAAGGTTTTACAGGTGGCGAATTTTAGATTCCTGGCGAATTTTAGATTTCTTACTCTATGACGATTTTACAGATGCTTCTTTGTCATCATTGACTCCTCAGTAAAATTTACTTCCTGTATAAATATGTGTTGAATTGTGTAGATAACAATATAATTTTCAAAACTTTTACAAACTAATTTTGCAGCAATTTCTTGACCCTGAGAAATATTCTTTGCGTTCACAAAACTTGAGTTTATTATCTCCCGCCCGGCTCGCCGGCGGGAGATTATAATTTGCACCATGTGTGTGCGTACGTGCGTGCATGTGTGGGTCACACAGTTTTCTCTGAAACTTCTACAGTTACACATTTTTGGTAAATTATTTGTCCTAATGAATTTTTACGCTCTTCAATATTTTTGGGGTTTGGTGAACTTTGGCCTACTTTTGAGTGAGTAATAGCACTTTTACCTAATACTTTTACCTATAACTGTCAAACTATTGTATTTAGAGTATTTTGTTCTGATATGTTGTTAAGTTACTTTCTCCACAGCTACAACATGGTCAGTAGTTTGGAAGTGTATCTCCATAGCTAAGTGAGTAATAGCTACTTTGTCAATTTTTACCCCACAGCCCTTAAGGGCTGTCGGGGTATTGTTTTTACCCATGGTGTCCGGATGGGCGGGCGGGCGGCGGGAAATAGTTTGTCCGGGCTGTATCTCAGAAACCGTAAGGTGTAGGAAGTTGATACTTGGTAGGGACATTGGTTAGGGGGTGTAGGTGTGCAACGTCATGGTCTGACCTTGATTTGACCTTTGACCTTGCCGTAGTGACCTTGAGTTTGAACATCTTGTCCGGGCTGTATCTCGGAAACCGTAAGGTGTAGGAAGTTGATACTTGGTAGGGACATTGGTTAGGGGGTGTAGTTGTGCAACGTTATGGTCTGACCTTGATTTGACCTTGGCGTAGTGACCTCGACCTATAAAATCTTGTCCGGGCTATATCTCAGAAACCGTAAGGTGTAGGAAGTTGATACTTGGTAGGGACATTGGTTAGGGGGTGTAGGTGTGCAATGTCATGGTCTGACCTTGATTTGACCTTTGACCTTGCCGTAGTGACCTTGACCTATAAAATCTTGTCCAGGCTATATCTCGGAAACTGTAAGGTGTAGGAAGTTGATATTTGGCAGGGACATTGGTTAGGGGGTGTAGGTGTGCAACATCATGGTGTGACCTTGATTTGACCTTGCCGTAGTGACCTTGACCTATAAAATCTTGTCCGGGCTATATCTCAGAAACCGTAAGGTGTAGGAAGTTGATACTTGGTAGGGATATTGGTTAGGGGGTGTAGGTGTGCAACGTCATGGTCTGACCTTGATTTGACCTTTGACCTTGCCGTAGTGGCCTTGACCTATAAAATCTTGTCCGGGCTATATCTCGGAAACCGTAAGGTGTAGGAAGTTGATATTTGGTAGGGACATTTGCTAGGGGGTGTAGGTGTGCAGTGTCATGGTCTGACCTTGATTTGACCTTTGACCTTGTCGTAGTGGCCTTAACCTATAAAATCTTGTCCGGGCTATATCTCAGAAACCGTAAGGTGTAGGAAGTTGATACTTGGTAGGGATATTGGTTAGGGGGTGTAGGTGTGCAACGTCATGGTGTGACCTTGATTTGACCTTGTCGTAGTGGCCTTAACCTATAAAATCTTGTCCGGGCTATATCTCAGAAACCGTAAGGTGTAGGAAGTTGATACTTGGTAGGGATATTGGTTAGGGGGTGTAGGTGTGCAATGTCATGGTCTGACCTTGATTTGACCTTGCCGTAGTGACCTTGACCTATAAAATGTTGTCCGGGCTATATCTCGGAAACCATAAGGTGTAGGAAGTTGGTACTTGTTAGGGACATTGGTTAGGATGTGTAGGTGTGCAACGTCATGGTCTGACCAGGATTTGACCTTTGACCTTGCCGTAGTGACCTTGAGTTCAAAAATCTTGTCCGGGCTATATCTCGGAAACCGTAAGGTGTAGGAAGTTGATACTTGGTAGGGACATTGGTTAGGGGATGTAGTTGTGCAACGTCATGATCTGACCTTGATTTGACCTTGGCGTAGTGACCTTGACCTATAAAATCTTGTCCGGGCTATATCTTGGAAACCGTAAGGTTGAGGAAGTTGATACTTGCTAGGGACATTGGTTAGGGGCTATAGGTGTGTATTATCATGGTGTCACCTTAATTTGACCTTTGACCTTCTCGTAGTGACCTTGACCTATAAAATCTTGTTGCACCTTTGGGTCTCTCTTTTGATGCAGATTAAGCACTGTTAAAGTCATATTAGAATTTATTAAGAATTTTACTTTCATAACTTCCCATTGTAAGAGATAGAATTTCATCAAGTGAGTCACAGATTTTGCTCCAACACCACACATAAGCATTCATTAAATGTATTACCACTTCTGTATGCATGGTAATATTCAAACCATCTAAACCATAATTCGGGCCTTGCAGATGTAGATAAAGAGGGTTGAATTTTAGTTTGCTGATTAGTGCTGTCATCTTGTTATTGAATTATCTTGTTTTAATACTTCATCTTTATATGCATGATCTTTTTTTAAGCGTCCCGCAAGGGACGCTTGTTTGTGTATGGGAGAGCTTCTGGCTCCGCCGGCTCCTGCGGCTCCGCCGGCTCCGCATTTTGTTTTCCTTATAACTCTGTAACTGTTAGGCGGATTCTTTTCAAATTTGGCAGGTTTAGGCAGTAGCCTTGGGGAATTTTTTTGAATATGCTGCAGTGACATTTCAACCAATCAGAGAGGTCACATGACCAAAAATGTCTTTTTTCGATGGGGAAGCTTGTCCGGATGATAACTTGAAAGGAATTTTATCAATTCACCTGAAACTTGGCAAATACATTCATTCTATTAAAATCTGGAAATCATTAGATTTTGGCATTGATTGGTCAAGAAATGGCCGAGTAATTAATGATTAATTAATCATTACGAATTTTCCAAATAAGGAAAACACAAAAATGCTTATATCTCAAAAACCGTGCTAGATAGAGCGATTTCGACGAAATTTTTGACCCGCAGGGTATCTCTGCGGAGTAGTTATCCCAATTTTGAAAAAAAAATTTTCTCGCCAAAAATGGCGGCCATTTTGAATTTTCGAATTTTTCGCAAAAATTGCAAAACATAAAAATGCTTATATCTCAAAAACCCTGCAAGATAGAGCGACTTCGACGAAATTTTTGACCCACAGGGTATATCTGCAGAGTAGTCATGCCAATTTTCAAAAAAAATTTGTCTCGCCAAAAATGGCGGCCATTTTGAATTTTCGAATTTTTCGCAAAATTGTAAAACACAAAAATGCTTATATCTCGAAAACCGTGCTAGATAGAGCAATTTCGACGAAATTTTTGACCCACAGGGTATCTCTACAGAGTAGCCATGCCAATTTTCAAAAAAAATTTCTCTTGCCAAAAATGGCGGCCATTTTGAATTTTCGAATTTTTGCGCAAAAATTGCAAAACACAAAAATGCTAATATTTCGAAAACCGTGCTACATAGAGCGATTTCGACGAAATTTTTTATCTTCAGGGTATCTCTGCAGAGCAGCTATCCCAAAGAGCTTTCACTTGGTGAAGTTTCAGACCCATAGCTAATTGCTCACCTACTCAAAAAGAGTAAATGCGAATTACCTCTAAAAGTATTGCAGATGGCCAATTTTTCTCAAATAACTCATTCACCTACTTTTGGAAGAGCTTTCACTTGGTGAAGTTTCAGACCCGTAGCTAATTATTCACCTACTCAAAATGAGTAAATGCTAATTATCTCAAAAACTATTGCGGATACCCAATTTTTATCAAATAACTCATTCGTGTACTTTTGGGAGAGCTTTAACATGGTGAAGTTTCAGACCCGTAGATGATTACTCACCTACTCAAAATGAGTAAATGCGAATTATCTCTTAAAAGTATTGCAGATAGCCAATTTTTCTCAAATAACTCATTCACCTACTTTTGGGAGAGCTTTCACTGGGTGAAGTTTCAGACCCATAGCTAATTACTCACCTACTCAAAATGAGTAAATGCGAATTATCTCTAAAAGTATTGCAGATAGCCAATTTTTCTCAAATAACTCATTCACCTACTTTTGGGAGAGCTTTCACTTGGTGAAGTTTCAGACCCATAGCTAATTACTCACCTACTCCAAATGAGTAAATGCGAATTATCTCTAAAAGTATTGCAGATAGCCAATTTTTGTCAAATTAATCATTCACCTACTTTTGGGAGAGCTTTCACTTGAAGTTTCAGACCCATAGCTAATTACTCACCTACTCAAAATGAGTAAATGCGATTTATCTCTAAAAGTATTGCAGATAGCCAATTTTTCTCAAATAACTCATTCACCTACTTTTGGGAGAGCTTTCACTCTGTCAAGTTTCAGACCCATAGCTAATTACTCACCTACTCAAAATGAGTAAATGCGAATTATCTCTAAAAGTATTGCAGATAGCCAATTTTTCTCAAATAACTCCTTCACCTACTTTTGGCAGAGCTTTCACATGGTGAAGTTTCAGACCCATAGCTAATTACTCACCTACTGAAAATGAGTAAATGCGAATTATCTCTAAAAGTATTGCAGATAGCCAATTTTTCTCAAATAACTCATTCACCTACTTTTGGCAGAGCTTTCACTCTGTGAAGTTTCAGACCCATAGCTAATTACTCACCTACTCCAAATGAGTAAATGCGAATTATCTCTAAAAGTATTGCAGATAGCCAATTTTTGTCAAATTAATCATTCACCTACTTTTGGGAGAGCTTTCACATGGTGAAGTTTCAGACCCATAGCTAATTACTCACCTACTCAAAATGAGTAAATGCGAATTATCTCTAAAAGTATTGCAGATAGCCAATTTTTCTCAAATAACTCATTCACCTACTTTTGGGAGAGCTTTCACTCTGTGAAGTTTCAGACCCATAGCTAATTACTCACCTACTCAAAATGAGTAAATGCGAATTATCTCTAAAAGTATTGCAGATAACCAATTTTTCTCAAATAACTCATTCACCTACTTTTGGGAGAGCTTTCACTTGGTGAAGTTTCAGACCCATAGCTAATTACTCACCTACTCAAAAATGAGTAAATGCGAATTATCTCTAAAAGTATTGCAGATAGCCAATTTTTATCAAATAACTCATTCACCTACTTTTGGGAGAGCTTTCACTTGGTGAAGTTTCAGACCCATAGCTAATTACTCACCTACTCAAAATGAGTAAATGCGAATTATCTCTAAAAGTATTGCAGATAGCCAATTTTTGTCAAATTAATCATTCACCTACTTTTGGGAGAGCTTTCACTTGGTGAAGTTTCAGACCCATAGCTAATTACTCACCTACTCAAAATGAGTAAATGTGATTTATCTCTAAAAGTATTGCAGATAGCCAATTTTTCTCAAATAACTCATTCACCTACTTTTGGGAGAGCTTTCACTCTGTGAAGTTTCAGACCCATAGCTAATTACTCACCTACTCAAAATGAGTAAATGCGAATTATCTCTAAAAGTATTGCAGATAGCCAATTTTTCTCAAATAACTCATTCACCTACTTTTGGGAGAGCTTTCACTTGGTGAAGTTTCAGACCCATAGCTAATTACTCACCTACTCAAAATGAGTAAATGCGAATTATCTCTAAAAGTATTGCAGATAGCCAATTTTTGTCAAATTAATCATTCACCTACTTTTGGGAGAGCTTTCACTTGGTGAAGTTTCAGACCCATAGCTAATTACTCACCTACTCAAAATGAGTAAATGTGATTTATCTCTAAAAGTATTGCAGATAGCCAATTTTTCTCAAATAACTCATTCACCTACTTTTGGGAGAGCTTTCACTCTGTGAAGTTTCAGACCCATAGCTAATTACTCACCTACTCAAAATGAGTAAATGCGAATTATCTCTAAAAGTATTGCAGATAGCCAATTTTTCTCAAATAACTCATTCACCTACTTTTGGGAGAGCTTTCACTTGGTGAAGTTTCAGACCCATAGCTAATTACTCACCTACTCCAAATGAGTAAATGCGAATTATCTCTAAAAGTATTGCAGATAGCCAATTTTTCTCAAATAACTCATTCACCTACTTTTGGAAGAGCTTTCACTTGGTGAAGTTTCAGACCCATAGCTAATTACTCACCTACTCAAAATGAGTAAATGCGAATTATCTCTAAAAGTATTGCAGATAGCCAATTTTTCTCAAATAACTCATTCACCTACTTTTGGGAGAGCTTTCACTTGGTGAAGTTTCAGACCCGTAGCTAATTATTCACCTACTCAAAATGAGTAAATGTGAATTATCTGTAAAAGTATTGCAGATAGCCAATTTTTCTCAAATAACTCATTCACCTACTTTTGGGAGAGCTTTCACTCTGTGAAGTTTCAGACCCATAGCTATTTATTCACCTACTCAAAATGAGTAAATGCTAATTATCTGTAAAATTATTGCGGATACCCAATTTTTATCAAATACTCATTCATCTACTTGTGGGAGAGCTTTCACTTGGTGAAGTTTCAGACCCATAGCTAATTACTCACCTACTCAAAATGAGTAAATGCGAATTATCTCTAAAAGTATTGCAGATAGCCAATTTTTCTCAAATAACTCATTCACCTACTTTTGGGAGAGCTTTCACTTGGTGAAGTTTCAGACCCATAGATAATTATTCACCTACTCAAAATGAGTAAATGCGAATTATCTCTTAATAGTATTGCAGATAGCCAATTTTTCTCAAATAACTCATTCACCTACTTTTGGGAGAGCTTTAACTCTGTGAAGTTTCAGACCCATAGCTAATTACTCACCTACTCAAAATGAGTAAATGCGAATTATCTCTAAAAGTATTGCAGATAGCCAATTTTTGTCAAATTAATCATTCACCTACTTTTGGGAGAGCTTTCACTTGGTGAAGTTTCAGACCCATAGCTAATTACTCACCTACTCAAAATGAGTAAATGTGATTTATCTCTAAAAGTATTGCAGATAGCCAATTTTTCTCAAATAACTCATTCACCTACTTTTGGGAGAGCTTTCACTCTGTGAAGTTTCAGACCCATAGCTAATTACTCACCTACTCAAAATGAGTAAATGCGAATTATCTCTAAAAGTATTGCAGATAGCCAATTTTTGTCAAATTAATCATTCACCTACTTTTGGGAGAGCTTTCACTCTGTGAAGTTTCAGACCCATAGCTAATTACTCACCTACTCAAAATGAGTAAATGCGAATTATCTCTAAAAGTATTGCAGATAGCCAATTTTTGTCAAATTAATCATTCACCTACTTTTGGGAGAGCTTTCACTTGGTGAAGTTTCAGACCCATAGCTAATTACTCAACTACTCAAAATGAGTAAATGCGAATTATCTCTAAAAGTATTGCAGATAGCCAATTTTTCTCAAATAACTCATTCACCTACTTTTGGGAGAGCTTTCACTTGGTGAAGTTTCAGACCCATAGCTAATTACTCACCTACTCAAAATGAGTAAATGCGAATTATCTCTAAAAGTATTGCAGATAGCCAATTTTTCTCAAATAACTCATTCACCTACTTTTGGGAGAGCTTTCACTTGGTGAAGTTTCAGACCCGTAGCTAATTATTCACCTACTCAAAATGAGTAAATGTGAATTATCTGTAAAAGTATTGCAGATAGCCAATTTTTCTCAAATAACTCATTCACCTACTTTTGGGAGAGCTTTCACTCTGTGAAGTTTCAGACCCATAGCTATTTATTCACCTACTCAAAATGAGTAAATGCTAATTATCTGTAAAATTATTGCGGATACCCAATTTTTATCAAATACTCATTCATCTACTTGTGGGAGAGCTTTCACTTGGTGAAGTTTCAGACCCATAGCTAATTACTCACCTACTCAAAATGAGTAAATGCGAATTATCTCTAAAAGTATTGCAGATAGCCAATTTTTCTCAACTCATTCACCTACTTTTGGGAGAGCTTTCACTTGGTGAAGTTTCAGACCCATAGATAATTATTCACCTACTCAAAATGAGTAAATGCGAATTATCTCTTAATAGTATTGCAGATAGCCAATTTTTCTCAAATAACTCATTCACCTACTTTTGGGAGAGCTTTAACTCTGTGAAGTTTCAGACCCATAGCTAATTACTCACCTACTCAAAATGAGTAAATGCGAATTATCTCTAAAAGTATTGCAGATAGCCAATTTTTGTCAAATTAATCATTCACCTACTTTTGGGAGAGCTTTCACTTGGTGAAGTTTCAGACCCATAGCTAATTACTCACCTACTCAAAATGAGTAAATGTGATTTATCTCTAAAAGTATTGCAGATAGCCAATTTTTCTCAAATAACTCATTCACCTACTTTTGGGAGAGCTTTCACTCTGTGAAGTTTCAGACCCATAGCTAATTACTCACCTACTCAAAATGAGTAAATGCGAATTATCTCTAAAAGTATTGCAGATAGCCAATTTTTCTCAAATAACTCATTCACCTACTTTTGGCAGAGCTTTCACTTGGTGAAGTTTCAGACCCATAGCTAATTACTCACCTACTCCAAATGAGTAAATGCGAATTATCTCTAAAAGTATTGCAGATAGCCAATTTTTCTCAAATAACTCATTCACCTACTTTTGGAAGAGCTTTCACTTGGTGAAGTTTCAGACCCATAGCTAATTACTCACCTACTCAAAATGAGTAAATGCGAATTATCTCTAAAAGTATTGCAGATAGCCAATTTTTATCAAATAACTCATTCACCTACTTTTGGGAGAGCTTTCACTTGGTGAAGTTTCAGACCCATAGCTAATTACTCACCTACTCAAAATGAGTAAATGCGAATTATCTCTAAAAGTATTGCAGATAGCCAATTTTTGTCAAATTAATCATTCACCTACTTTTGGGAGAGCTTTCACTTGAAGTTTCAGACCCATAGCTAATTACTCACCTACTCAAAATGAGTAAATGCGAATTATCTCTAAAAGTATTGCAGATAGCCAATTTTTCTCAAATAACTCATTCACCTACTTTTGGGAGAGCTTTCACTTGGTGAAGTTTCAGACCCATAGCTAATTACTCACCTACTCAAAATGAGTAAATGCGAATTATCTCTAAAAGTATTGCAGATAGCCAATTTTTCTCAAATAACTCATTCACCTACTTTTGGGAGAGCTTTCACTTGGTGAAGTTTCAGACCCGTAGCTAATTATTCACCTACTCAAAATGAGTAAATGTGAATTATCTGTAAAAGTATTGCAGATAGCCAATTTTTCTCAAATAACTCATTCACCTACTTTTGGGAGAGCTTTCACTCTGTGAAGTTTCAGACCCATAGCTATTTATTCACCTACTCAAAATGAGTAAATGCTAATTATCTGTAAAATTATTGCGGATACCCAATTTTTATCAAATACTCATTCATCTACTTGTGGGAGAGCTTTCACTTGGTGAAGTTTCAGACCCATAGCTAATTACTCACCTACTCCAAATGAGTAAATGCGAATTATCTCTAAAAGTATTGCAGATAGCCAATTTTTCTCAAATAACTCATTCACCTACTTTTGGGAGAGCTTTCACTTGGTGAAGTTTCAGACCCATAGATAATTATTCACCTACTCAAAATGAGTAAATGCGAATTATCTCTTAATAGTATTGCAGATAGCCAATTTTTCTCAAATAACTCATTCACCTACTTTTGGGAGAGCTTTAACTCTGTGAAGTTTCAGACCCATAGCTAATTACTCACCTACTCAAAATGAGTAAATGCGAATTATCTCTAAAAGTATTGCAGATAGCCAATTTTTGTCAAATTAATCATTCACCTACTTTTGGGAGAGCTTTCACTTGGTGAAGTTTCAGACCCATAGCTAATTACTCACCTACTCAAAATGAGTAAATGTGATTTATCTCTAAAAGTATTGCAGATAGCCAATTTTTCTCAAATAACTCATTCACCTACTTTTGGGAGAGCTTTCACTCTGTGAAGTTTCAGACCCATAGCTAATTACTCACCTACTCAAAATGAGTAAATGCGAATTATCTCTAAAAGTATTGCAGATAGCCAATTTTTCTCAAATAACTCATTCACCTACTTTTGGCAGAGCTTTCACCTGGTGAAGTTTCAGACCCATAGCTAATTACTCACCTACTCCAAATGAGTAAATGCGAATTATCTCTAAAAGTATTGCAGATAGCCAATTTTTCTCAAATAACTCATTCACCTACTTTTGGAAGAGCTTTCACTTGGTGAAGTTTCAGACCCATAGCTAATTACTCACCTACTCAAAATGAGTAAATGCGAATTATCTCTAAAAGTATTGCAGATAGCCAATTTTTCTCAAATAACTCATTCACCTACTTTTGGGAGAGCTTTCACTCTGTGAAGTTTCAGACCCATAGCTAATTACTCACCTACTCAAAATGAGTAAATGCGAATTATCTCTAAAAGTATTGCAGATAGCCAATTTTTGTCAAATTAATCATTCACCTACTTTTGGGAGAGCTTTCACTTGGTGAAGTTTCAGACCCATAGCTAATTACTCAACTACTCAAAATGAGTAAATGCGAATTATCTCTAAAAGTATTGCAGATAGCCAATTTTTCTCAAATAACTCATTCACCTACTTTTGGGAGAGCTTTCACTTGGTGAAGTTTCAGACCCATAGCTAATTACTCACCTACTCAAAATGAGTAAATGTGAATTATCTCTAAAAGTATTGCAGATAGCCAATTTTTCTCAAATAACTCATTCACCTACTTTTGGGAGAGCTTTCACTTGGTGAAGTTTCAGACCCGTAGCTAATTATTCACCTACTCAAAATGAGTAAATGTGAATTATCTGTAAAAGTATTGCAGATAGCCAATTTTTCTCAAATAACTCATTCACCTACTTTTGGGAGAGCTTTCACTCTGTGAAGTTTCAGACCCATAGCTATTTCTTCACCTACTCAAAATGAGTAAATGCTAGTTATCTGTAAAATTATTGCGGATACCCAATTTTTATCAAATACTCATTCATCTACTTGTGGGAGAGCTTTCACTTGGTGAAGTTTCAGACCCATAGCTAATTACTCACCTACTCAAAAATGAGTAAATGCGAATTATCTCTAAAAGTATTGCAGATAGCCAATTTTTATCAAATAACTCATTCACCTACTTTTGGGAGAGCTTTCACTTGGTGAAGTTTCAGACCCATAGCTAATTACTCACCTACTCAAAATGAGTAAATGCGAATTATCTCTAAAAGTATTGCAGATAGCCAATTTTTGTCAAATTAATCATTCACCTACTTTTGGGAGAGCTTTCACTTGGTGAAGTTTCAGACCCATAGCTAATTACTCACCTACTCAAAATGAGTAAATGCGAATTATCTCTAAAAGTATTGCAGATAGCCAATTTTTCTCAAATAACTCATTCACCTACTTTTGGCAGAGCTTTCACTCTGTGAAGTTTCAGACCCATAGCTAATTACTCACCTACTCCAAATGAGTAAATGCGAATTATCTCTAAAAGTATTGCAGATAGCCAATTTTTGTCAAATTAATCATTCACCTACTTTTGTGAGAGCTTTCACATGGTGAAGTTTCAGACCCATAGCTAATTACTCACCTACTCAAAATGAGTAAATGCGAATTATCTCTAAAAGTATTGCAGATAGCCAATTTTTCTCAAATTACTCATTCACCTACTTTTGGGAGAGCTTTCACTCTGTGAAGTTTCAGACCCATAGCTAATTACTCACCTACTCAAAATGAGTAAATGCGAATTATCTCTAAAAGTATTGCAGATAGCCAATTTTTGTCAAATTAATCATTCACCTACTTTTGGGAGAGCTTTCACTTGGTGAAGTTTCAGACCCATAGCTAATTACTCACCTACTCAAAAATGAGTAAATGCGAATTATCTCTAAAAGTATTGCAGATAGCCAATTTTTATCAAATAACTCATTCACCTACTTTTGGGAGAGCTTTCACTTGGTGAAGTTTCAGACCCATAGCTAATTACTCACCTACTCAAAATGAGTAAATGCGAATTATCTCTAAAAGTATTGCAGATAGCCAATTTTTGTCAAATTAATCATTCACCTACTTTTGGGAGAGCTTTCACTTGGTGAAGTTTCAGACCCATAGCTAATTACTCACCTACTCAAACTGAGTAAATGTGATTTATCTCTAAAAGTATTGCAGATAGCCAATTTTTCTCAAATAACTCATTCACCTACTTTTGGGAGAGCTTTCACTCTGTGAAGTTTCAGACCCATAGCTAATTACTCACCTACTCAAAATGAGTAAATGCGAATTATCTCTAAAAGTATTGCAGATAGCCAATTTTTCTCAAATAACTCATTCACCTACTTTTGGCAGAGCTTTCACTTGGTGAAGTTTCAGACCCATAGCTAATTACTCACCTACTCCAAATGAGTAAATGCGAATTATCTCTAAAAGTATTGCAGATAGCCAATTTTTCTCAAATAACTCATTCACCTACTTTTGGAAGAGCTTTCACTTGGTGAAGTTTCAGACCCATAGCTAATTACTCACCTACTCAAAATGAGTAAATGCGAATTATCTCTAAAAGTATTGCAGATAGCCAATTTTTCTCAAATAACTCATTCACCTACTTTTGGGAGAGCTTTCACTCTGTGAAGTTTCAGACCCATAGCTAATTACTCACCTACTCAAAATGAGTAAATGCGAATTATCTCTAAAAGTATTGCAGATAGCCAATTTTTGTCAAATTAATCATTCACCTACTTTTGGGAGAGCTTTCACTTGGTGAAGTTTCAGACCCATAGCTAATTACTCAACTACTCAAAATGAGTAAATGCGAATTATCTCTAAAAGTATTGCAGATAGCCAATTTTTCTCAAATAACTCATTCACCTACTTTTGTGAGAGCTTTCACTTGGTGAAGTTTCAGACCCATAGCTAATTACTCACCTACTCAAAATGAGTAAATGTGAATTATCTCTAAAAGTATTGCAGATAGCCAATTTTTCTCAAATAACTCATTCACCTACTTTTGGGAGAGCTTTCACTTGGTGAAGTTTCAGAGCCGTAGCTAATTATTCACCTACTCAAAATGAGTAAATGTGAATTATTATGTCCACCCCCCTGGGGGGTGGATATATTATTTTTGCTTTTTTCGCCGTCCGATGTCCGATGTCCGGCGTCCGGCGTCCGATGTCCGGCGTCACGCATGGTTTCCGCTCATTTAAAGGAAAAGTATTAGAGCTATTGTCACCAAATTTGGTATGCAGGCTTATTGGGTCAGTAGCTTGCTTGGGATTGCTTTTGGCTGTTGTACCTCTTTTGCTTACTGAGTAATACTTAAGTACAGCTATTTTCAGTACCCATTGGTTTCCGTGCATTTAAGCCAAAATAATTAAAGATATTTTACTACAATTTTGAATACAAGATTGTTATGTCCATAGCTCGCTTGGTATTGCATTTGGGACTGATAGCTTTGTCAGTACATGAGTAATAGCCATTTAGGTACTTCATTGTGTATTTTCAGTACTACTTTTGAGTAATTTGCTAATATCTCAGAAACCGTGTGAGATAGAGCGATTTCGTCGAAATTTTCGACCCACAGGGTATTTAAGGAATGTAATATTTGCAATTTTCAAAAAATTTTCCCCTCCCCAAAAATGGCGGCCATTTTGAATTTTCGAATTTTTGCCAAAAATGGCAAAACACAAATTTGCTTCTATCTCCTTAACCGTGCCAGATAGAGCGATTTCGTCAAAATTTTTGACCCACAGGGTATCTGAGCATTGTGCTCTTGGTAATTTTTCCAAAAATTTTCCCCTCCCCAAAAATGGCGGCCATTTTGAATTTTCGAATTTTTGCCAAAAATGGCAAAACACTAATTTGCTTCTATCTCCTTAACCGTGCGAGATAGAGTGATTTCGTCGAAATTTTCGACCCACAGGGTATCTAAGGAATGCAATTTTTGCAATTTTCAAAAAATTTTCCCCTCCCCAAAAATGGCGGCCATTTTGAATTTTCGAATTTTTGCCAAAAATGGCAAAACACCAATCTGCTTCTATCTCCTTAACCGTGCGAGATAGAGCGATTTCGTCAAAATTTTCGACCCACAGGGCATCTGAGCATTGTACTCTTGGTAATTTTAAAAAAATTTTCCCCTCCCCAAAAATGGCGGCCATTTTGAATTTTCGAATTTTTGCCAAAAATGGCAAAACACAAATTTGCTTCTATCTCCTTAACCGTGCCAGATAGAGCGATTTTGTCAAAATTTTCGACCCACAGGGTATCTGAGCATTGTGCTCTTGGTAATTTTTACAAAATTTTCCCCTCCCCAAAAATGGCGGCCATTTTGAATTTTCGAATTTTTGCCAAAAATGACAAAACACTAATTTGCTTCTATCTCCTTAACCGTGCGAGATAGAGCGATTTCGTCAAAATTTTCGACCCACAGGGTATCTGAGCATTGTACTCTTTGCAATTTTCCAAAAATTTTCCCCTCCCCAAAAATGGCGGCCATTTTGAATTTTCGAATTTTTGCCAAAAATGGCAAAACACTAATTTGCTTCTATCTCCTTAACCGTGCGAGATAGAGCGATTTCGTCGAAATTTTCGACCCACAGGGTATCTAAGGAATGCAATCTTTGCAATTTTCCAAAAATTTTCCCCTCCCCAAAAAATGGCGGCCATTTTGAATTTTCGAATTTTTGCCAAAAATGGCAAAACACAAATTTCCTTCTATCTCCTTAACCGTGCCAGATAGAGCGATTTCGTCAAAATTTTCGACCCACAGGGTATCTGAGCATTGTACTCTTGGTAATTTAAAAAAAATTTTCCCCTCCCCAAAAATGGCGGCCATTTTGAATTTTCGAATTTTTGCCAAAAATGGCAAAACACAAATTTGCTTCTATCTCCTTAACCGTGCCAGATAGAGCGATTTCGTCAAAATTTTCGACCCACAGGGCATCTGAGCATTGTACTCTTGGTAATTTTTAAAAAATTTTCCCCTCCCCAAAAATGGCGGCCATTTTGAATTTTCGAATTTTTGCCAAAATTGGCAAAACACAAATTTCCTCCTATCTCCTTAACCGTGCCAGATAGAGCGATTTCGTCAAAATTTTCGACCCACAGGGTATCTGAGCATTGTGCTCTTGGTAATTTTTACAAAATTTTCCCCTCCCCAAAAATGGCGGCCATTTTGAATTTTCGAATTTTTGCCAAAAATGGCAAAACACAAATTTGCTTCTATCTCCTTAACCGTGCCAGATAGAGCGATTTCGTCAAAATTTTCGACTCACAGAGTATCTGAGCATTGTACTCTTGGTAATTTAAAAAAAATTTTCCCCTCCCCAAAAATGGCGGCCATTTTGAATTTTCGAATTTTTGCCAAAAATGGCAAAACACAAATTTCCTCCTATCTCCTTAACCGTGCCAGATAGAGCGATTTCGTCAAAATTTTCGACCCACAGGGTATCTGAGCATTGTACTCTTGGTAATTTTTAAAAAATTTTCCCCTCCCCAAAAATGGCGGCCATTTGAATTTTCGAATTGTTGCCAAAAATGGCAAAACACTAATTTGCTTCTATCTCCTTAACCGTGCGAGATAGAGTGATTTCGTCGAAATTTTCGACCCACAGGGTATCTAAGGAATGCAATCTTTGCAATTTTCAAAAAATTTTCCCCTCCCCAAAAATGGCGGCCATTTTGAATTTTCGAATTTTTGCCAAAAATGGTAAAACACAAATTTGCTTCTATCTCCTTAACCGTGCGAGATAGAGCGATTTCGTCGAAATTTTCGACCCACAGGGTATCTAAGGAATGCAATCTTTGCAATTTTCCAACAAATTTTCCCCTCCCCAAAAATGGCAGCCATTTTGAATTTTCGAATTTTTGCCAAAAATGGCAAAACACAAATTTGCTTCTATCTCCTTAACCGTGCGAGATAGAGCGATTTCGTCGAAATTTTCGACCCACAGGGTATCTAAGGAATGCAATCTTTGCAATTTTCCAAAAAATTTTCCCCTCCCCAAAAATGGCAGCCATTTTGAATTTTCGAATTTTTGCCAAAAATGGCAAAACACAAATTTGCTTCTATCTCCTTAACCGTGCGAGATAGAGCGATTTCGTCGAAATTTTCGACCCACAGGGTATCGAAGAAATGCAATCTTTGCAATTTTCCGAAAAATTTTCCCCTCCCCAAAAATGGCGGCCATTTTGAATTTTCGAATTTTTGCCAAAAATGGCAAAACACAAATTTGCTTCTATCTCCTTAACCGTGCGAGATCGATCGATTTCATCAAAATTTTCGACCCACAGGTATTTCAGCATTGTATTCTTGGCAATTTAAAAAAAAATTTCCCGTCCCCTAAAATGGCGGCCATTTTGAATTTTCAAATTTTTGTCAATAATGGCAAAACACAAATTTGCTTCTATCTCCTTAACCATGCGAGATAGAGCGATTTCGTCGAAATTTTCAACCCACAGGGTATCTAAGGAATGTAATCTTTGCAATTTTCAACAAATTTTCCCCTCCCCAAAAATGGCAGCCATTTTGAATTTTCGAATTTTTGCCCAAAATGGAAAAACACAAACTGGCCTTAACCGTGCAAAATAGAGTTATTTCGTTGAAATGTTCGACCCATAGGGTATCTAAAAAATGTACTCTTGGCAATTTTCAAAAAAATTTCCTTTTCCCAAAAATGGCGGCCATTTTGAATTTTCAAATTTTTGCCAAAAATAGAAAAACAGGAATTTGCTTCTATCTTCTTAACCGTGCCAGATAGAGTGATTTCGTCAAAATTTTCAACCCAACCAATGCAAAAAGGCATGAAGCTGAAATAATTTACATCTACACTAACAAATATTTAAGCATCATTGATATATTTTACAAATGAAACAGGGTCTTGTAAGACTACTGTACAATTTGGGCAAAAGGTTCATGGGTGGACATTACACATGATAATGTGTGTTCTTCTATGCTATCCTGTTTCTATTCGCATCTACTATCAACAGGGCGGCCGATTTCTAGTCTGTAAAAGTATTGCAGATAGCCAATTTTTCTTAAATAACTCATTCACCTACTTTTGGGAGAGCTTTCACTCTGCGAAGTTTCAGACCCATAGCTATTTATTCACCTACTCAAAATGAGTAAATGCTAGTTATCTGTAAAATTATTGCGGATACCCAATTTTTATCAAATACTCATTCATCTACTTGTGGGAGAGCTTTCACTTGGTGAAGTTTCAGACCCATAGCTAATTACTCACCTACTCAAAATGAGTAAATGCGAATTATCTCTTAATAGTATTGCAGATAGCCAATTTTTCTCAAATAACTCATTCACCTACTTTTGGGAGAGCTTTAACTCTGTGAAGTTTCAGACCCATAGCTAATTACTCACCTACTCAAAATGAGTAAATGCGAATTATCTCTAAAAGTATTGCAGATAGCCAATTTTTGTCAAATTAATCATTCACCTACTTTTGGGAGAGCTTTCACTTGGTGAAGTTTCAGACCCATAGCTAATTACTCACCTACTCAAAATGAGTAAATGCGAATTATCTCTAAAAGTATTGCAGATAGCCAATTTTTCTCAAATAACTCATTCACCTACTTTTGGCAGAGCTTTCACTCTGTGAAGTTTCAGACCCATAGCTAATTACTCACCTACTCCAAATGAGTAAATGCGAATTATCTCTAAAAGTATTGCAGATAGCCAATTTTTGTCAAATTAATCATTCACCTACTTTTGGGAGAGCTTTCACATGGTGAAGTTTCAGACCCATAGCTAATTACTCACCTACTCAAAATGAGTAAATGCGAATTATCTCTAAAAGTATTGCAGATAGCCAATTTTTCTCAAATTACTCATTCACCTACTTTTGGGAGAGCTTTCACTCTGTGAAGTTTCAGACCCATAGCTAATTACTCACCTACTCAAAATGAGTAAATGCGAATTATCTCTAAAAGTATTGCAGATAGCCAATTTTTGTCAAATTAATCATTCACCTACTTTTGGGAGAGCTTTCACTTGGTGAAGTTTCAGACCCATAGCTAATTACTCACCTACTCAAAAATGAGTAAATGCGAATTATCTCTAAAAGTATTGCAGATAGCCAATTTTTATCAAATAACTCATTCACCTACTTTTGGGAGAGCTTTCACTTGGTGAAGTTTCAGACCCATAGCTAATTACTCACCTACTCAAAATGAGTAAATGCGAATTATCTCTAAAAGTATTGCAGATAGCCAATTTTTGTCAAATTAATCATTCACCTACTTTTGGGAGAGCTTTCACTTGGTGAAGTTTCAGACCCATAGCTAATTACTCACCTACTCAAAATGAGTAAATGTGATTTATCTCTAAAAGTATTGCAGATAGCCAATTTTTCTCAAATAACTCATTCACCTACTTTTGGGAGAGCTTTCACTCTGTGAAGTTTCAGACCCATAGCTAATTACTCACCTACTCAAAATGAGTAAATGCGAATTATCTCTAAAAGTATTGCAGATAGCCAATTTTTCTCAAATAACTCATTCACCTACTTTTGGGAGAGCTTTCACTTGGTGAAGTTTCAGACCCATAGCTAATTACTCACCTACTCAAAATGAGTAAATGCGAATTATCTCTAAAAGTATTGCAGATAGCCAATTTTTGTCAAATTAATCATTCACCTACTTTTGGGAGAGCTTTCACTTGGTGAAGTTTCAGACCCATAGCTAATTACTCACCTACTCAAAATGAGTAAATGTGATTTATCTCTAAAAGTATTGCAGATAGCCAATTTTTCTCAAATAACTCATTCACCTACTTTTGGGAGAGCTTTCACTCTGTGAAGTTTCAGACCCATAGCTAATTACTCACCTACTCAAAATGAGTAAATGCGAATTATCTCTAAAAGTATTGCAGATAACCAATTTTTCTCAAATAACTCATTCACCTACTTTTGGCAGAGCTTTCACTTGGTGAAGTTTCAGACCCATAGCTAATTACTCACCTACTCCAAATGAGTAAATGCGAATTATCTCTAAAAGTATTGCAGATAGCCAATTTTTCTCAAATAACTCATTCACCTACTTTTGGAAGAGCTTTCACTTGGTGAAGTTTCAGACCCATAGCTAATTACTCACCTACTCAAAATGAGTAAATGCGAATTATCTCTAAAAGTATTGCAGATAGCCAATTTTTCTCAAATAACTCATTCACCTACTTTTGGGAGAGCTTTCACTTGGTGAAGTTTCAGACCCGTAGCTAATTATTCACCTACTCAAAATGAGTAAATGTGAATTATCTGTAAAAGTATTGCAGATAGCCAATTTTTCTCAAATAACTCATTCACCTACTTTTGGGAGAGCTTTCACTCTGTGAAGTTTCAGACCCATAGCTATTTATTCACCTACTCAAAATGAGTAAATGCTAATTATCTGTAAAATTATTGCGGATACCCAATTTTTATCAAATACTCATTCATCTACTTGTGGGAGAGCTTTCACTTGGTGAAGTTTCAGACCCATAGCTAATTACTCACCTACTCAAAATGAGTAAATGCGAATTATCTCTAAAAGTATTGCAGATAGCCAATTTTTCTCAAATAACTCATTCACCTACTTTTGGAAGAGCTTTCACTTGGTGAAGTTTCAGACCCATAGCTAATTACTCACCTACTCCAAATGAGTAAATGCGAATTATCTCTAAAAGTATTGCAGATAGCCAATTTTTCTCAAATAACTCATTCACCTACTTTTGGGAGAGCTTTCACTCTGTGAAGTTTCAGACCCATAACTAATTACTCACCTACTCAAAATGAGTAAATGCGAATTATCTCTAAAAGTATTGCAGATAGCCAATTTTTGTCAAATTAATCATTCACCTACTTTTGGGAGAGCTTTCACTTGGTGAAGTTTCAGACCCATAGCTAATTACTCACCTACTCAAAATGAGTAAATGCGAATTATCTCTAAAAGTATTGCAGATAGCCAATTTTTCTCAAATAACTCATTCACCTACTTTTGGGAGAGCTTTCACTTGGTGAAGTTTCAGACCCATAGCTAATTACTCACCTACTCAAAATGAGTAAATGCGAATTATCTCTAAAAGTATTGCAGATAGCCAATTTTTCTCAAATAACTCATTCACCTACTTTTGGGAGAGCTTTCACTTGGTGAAGTTTCAGACCCGTAGCTAATTATTCACCTACTCAAAATGAGTAAATGCGAATTATCTGTAAAAGTATTGCAGATAGCCAATTTTTCTCAAATAACTCATTCACCTACTTTTGGGAGAGCTTTCACTTGGTGAAGTTTCAGACCCATAGATAATTATTCACCTACTCAAAATGAGTAAATGCGAATTATCTCTTAATAGTATTGCAGATAGCCAATTTTTCTCAAATAACTCATTCACCTACTTTTGGGAGAGCTTTAACTCTGTGAAGTTTCAGACCCATAGCTAATTACTCACCTACTCAAAATGAGTAAATGCGAATTATCTCTAAAAGTATTGCAGATAGCCAATTTTTCTCAAATAACTCATTCACCTACTTTTGGGAGAGCTTTCACTCTGTGAAGTTTCAGACCCATAACTAATTACTCACCTACTCAAAATGAGTAAATGCGAATTATCTCTAAAAGTATTGCAGATAGCCAATTTTTGTCAAATTAATCATTCACCTACTTTTGGGAGAGCTTTCACTTGGTGAAGTTTCAGACCCATAGCTAATTACTCACCTACTCAAAATGAGTAAATGCGAATTATCTCTAAAAGTATTGCAGATAGCCAATTTTTCTCAAATAACTCATTCACCTACTTTTGGAAGAGCTTTCACTTGGTGAAGTTTCAGACCCATAGCTAATTACTCACCTACTCAAAATGAGTAAATGCGAATTATCTCTAAAAGTATTGCAGATAGCCAATTTTTCTCAAATAACTCATTCACCTACTTTTGGGAGAGCTTTCACTTGGTGAAGTTTCAGACCCGTAGCTAATTATTCACCTACTCAAAATGAGTAAATGTGAATTATCTGTAAAAGTATTGCAGATAGCCAATTTTTCTCAAATAACTCATTCACCTACTTTTGGGAGAGCTTTCACTCTGTGAAGTTTCAGACCCATAGCTATTTATTCACCTACTCAAAATGAGTAAATGCTAATTATCTGTAAAATTATTGCGGATACCCAATTTTTATCAAATACTCATTCATCTACTTGTGGGAGAGCTTTCACTTGGTGAAGTTTCAGACCCATAGCTAATTACTCACCTACTCAAAATGAGTAAATGCGAATTATCTCTAAAAGTATTGCAGATAGCCAATTTTTCTCAAATAACTCATTCACCTACTTTTGGAAGAGCTTTCACTTGGTGAAGTTTCAGACCCATAGCTAATTACTCACCTACTCCAAATGAGTAAATGCGAATTATCTCTAAAAGTATTGCAGATAGCCAATTTTTCTCAAATAACTCATTCACCTACTTTTGGGAGAGCTTTCACTCTGTGAAGTTTCAGACCCATAACTAATTACTCACCTACTCAAAATGAGTAAATGCGAATTATCTCTAAAAGTATTGCAGATAGCCAATTTTTGTCAAATTAATCATTCACCTACTTTTGGGAGAGCTTTCACTTGGTGAAGTTTCAGACCCATAGCTAATTACTCACCTACTCAAAATGAGTAAATGCGAATTATCTCTAAAAGTATTGCAGATAGCCAATTTTTCTCAAAAAACTCATTCACCTACTTTTGGGAGAGCTTTCACTTGGTGAAGTTTCAGACCCATAGCTAATTACTCACCTACTCAAAATGAGTAAATGCGAATTATCTCTAAAAGTATTGCAGATAGCCAATTTTTCTCAAATAACTCATTCACCTACTTTTGGGAGAGCTTTCACTTGGTGAAGTTTCAGACCCGTAGCTAATTATTCACCTACTCAAAATGAGTAAATGCGAATTATCTGTAAAAGTATTGCAGATAGCCAATTTTTCTCAAATAACTCATTCACCTACTTTTGGGAGAGCTTTCACTTGGTGAAGTTTCAGACCCATAGATAATTATTCACCTACTCAAAATGAGTAAATGCGAATTATCTCTTAATAGTATTGCAGATAGCCAATTTTTCTCAAATAACTCATTCACCTACTTTTGGGAGAGCTTTAACTCTGTGAAGTTTCAGACCCATAGCTAATTACTCACCTACTCAAAATGAGTAAATGCGAATTATCTCTAAAAGTATTGCAGATAGCCAATTTTTCTCAAATAACTCATTCACCTACTTTTGGGAGAGCTTTCACTCTGTGAAGTTTCAGACCCATAACTAATTACTCACCTACTCAAAATGAGTAAATGCGAATTATCTCTAAAAGTATTGCAGATAGCCAATTTTTGTCAAATTAATCATTCACCTACTTTTGGGAGAGCTTTCACTTGGTGAAGTTTCAGACCCATAGCTAATTACTCACCTACTCAAAATGAGTAAATGCGAATTATCTCTAAAAGTATTGCAGATAGCCAATTTTTCTCAAATAACTCATTCACCTACTTTTGGAAGAGCTTTCACTTGGTGAAGTTTCAGACCCATAGCTAATTACTCACCTACTCAAAATGAGTAAATGCGAATTATCTCTAAAAGTATTGCAGATAGCCAATTTTTCTCAAATAACTCATTCACCTACTTTTGGGAGAGCTTTCACTTGGTGAAGTTTCAGACCCGTAGCTAATTATTCACCTACTCAAAATGAGTAAATGTGAATTATCTGTAAAAGTATTGCAGATAGCCAATTTTTCTCAAATAACTCATTCACCTACTTTTGGGAGAGCTTTCACTCTGTGAAGTTTCAGACCCATAGCTATTTATTCACCTACTCAAAATGAGTAAATGCTAATTATCTGTAAAATTATTGCGGATACCCAATTTTTATCAAATACTCATTCATCTACTTGTGGGAGAGCTTTCACTTGGTGAAGTTTCAGACCCATAGCTAATTACTCACCTACTCAAAATGAGTAAATGCGAATTATCTCTAAAAGTATTGCAGATAGCCAATTTTTCTCAAATAACTCATTCACCTACTTTTGGAAGAGCTTTCACTTGGTGAAGTTTCAGACCCATAGCTAATTACTCACCTACTCCAAATGAGTAAATGCGAATTATCTCTAAAAGTATTGCAGATAGCCAATTTTTCTCAAATAACTCATTCACCTACTTTTGGGAGAGCTTTCACTCTGTGAAGTTTCAGACCCATAACTAATTACTCACCTACTCAAAATGAGTAAATGCGAATTATCTCTAAAAGTATTGCAGATAGCCAATTTTTGTCAAATTAATCATTCACCTACTTTTGGGAGAGCTTTCACTTGGTGAAGTTTCAGACCCATAGCTAATTACTCACCTACTCAAAATGAGTAAATGCGAATTATCTCTAAAAGTATTGCAGATAGCCAATTTTTCTCAAAAAACTCATTCACCTACTTTTGGGAGAGCTTTCACTTGGTGAAGTTTCAGACCCATAGCTAATTACTCACCTACTCAAAATGAGTAAATGCGAATTATCTCTAAAAGTATTGCAGATAGCCAATTTTTCTCAAATAACTCATTCACCTACTTTTGGGAGAGCTTTCACTTGGTGAAGTTTCAGACCCGTAGCTAATTATTCACCTACTCAAAATGAGTAAATGCGAATTATCTGTAAAAGTATTGCAGATAGCCAATTTTTCTCAAATAACTCATTCACCTACTTTTGGGAGAGCTTTCACTTGGTGAAGTTTCAGACCCATAGATAATTATTCACCTACTCAAAATGAGTAAATGCGAATTATCTCTTAATAGTATTGCAGATAGCCAATTTTTCTCAAATAACTCATTCACCTACTTTTGGGAGAGCTTTAACTCTGTGAAGTTTCAGACCCATAGCTAATTACTCACCTACTCAAAATGAGTAAATGCGAATTATCTCTAAAAGTATTGCAGATAGCCAATTTTTCTCAAATAACTCATTCACCTACTTTTGGGAGAGCTTTCACTCTGTGAAGTTTCAGACCCATAACTAATTACTCACCTACTCAAAATGAGTAAATGCGAATTATCTCTAAAAGTATTGCAGATAGCCAATTTTTGTCAAATTAATCATTCACCTACTTTTGGGAGAGCTTTCACTTGGTGAAGTTTCAGACCCATAGCTAATTACTCACCTACTCAAAATGAGTAAATGCGAATTATCTCTAAAAGTATTGCAGATAGCCAATTTTTCTCAAATAACTCATTCACCTACTTTTGGGAGAGCTTTCACTTGGTGAAGTTTCAGACCCATAGCTAATTACTCACCTACTCAAAATGAGTAAATGCGAATTATCTCTAAAAGTATTGCAGATAGCCAATTTTTCTCAAATAACTCATTCACCTACTTTTGGGAGAGCTTTCACTTGGTGAAGTTTCAGACCCGTAGCTAATTATTCACCTACTCAAAATGAGTAAATGCGAATTATCTGTAAAAGTATTGCAGATAGCCAATTTTTCTCAAATAACTCATTCACCTACTTTTGGGAGAGCTTTCACTTGGTGAAGTTTCAGACCCATAGCTAATTACTCACCTACTCCAAATGAGTAAATGCGAATTATCTCTAAAAGTATTGCAGATAGCCAATTTTTCTCAAATAACTCATTCACCTACTTTTGGCAGAGCTTTCACTTGGTGAAGTTTCAGACCCATAGCTAATTACTCACCTACTCAAAATGAGTAAATGCGAATTATCTCTAAAAGTATTGCAGATAGCCAATTTTTCTCAAATAACTCATTCACCTACTTTTGGGAGAGCTTTCACTTGGTGAAGTTTCAGACCCATAGCTAATTACTCACCTACTCAAAATGAGTAAATGCGAATTATCTCTAAAAGTATTGCAGATAGCCAATTTTTCTCAAATAACTCATTCACCTACTTTTGGGAGAGCTTTCACTTGGTGAAGTTTCAGACCCATAGATAATTATTCACCTACTCAAAATGAGTAAATATGAATTATCTCTTAATAGTATTGCAGATAGCCAATTTTTCTCAAATAACTCATTCACCTACTTTTGGAAGAGCTTTCACACAGGAAAATGAAAAATTGTGAATATCTCGGAAAAGCTATTTCTTCTGCTTTAATGCTCGGCAGGAGATACACACCGCGGCAGTGGTCTTGACAAAAATTTTTGTCTCCCCAAAAATGGTGGCCATTTTGAATTTTCAAAGTTTTTGCAAAACACAAAAATGCTTATATCTCGAAAACCGTGCTATATGGAGCGAACTCAACAAAATTTTTGACCTGCTGGATATCTCTGCATAGTAGCCATGCCAATTTTCAAAATATTTTTGTCTCGCCAAATATAGCGGACATTTTTAATTTTTTTATTTTTTGCAAAACACAAAAATGCTTATATCTTGAAAACCGTGCTAGATAGAGCAGACTGCGCTGACTTTGGTTGCCACAACAGTATAAGGCTAGAAACGAAGCATTTTCTTAATACTTTAGCACTCACCTTTATATCCTTTTTGGGACGCTTTGTTTTTGCTATGCAAAAACATTATCTTTTTTTTTTTTGCGAGCGATCCTCTAGTTTAAACATTATTTCTCCATTTAAACATTGTTTGGACCTTTATATAACTGACAGTGCTCTGAAAGTATCCTGAAGTTTGTACTGATACAGTACTTCTGTATCTCATGGTGTTGAAAATATTTCCCTAGGCTGTGGGGTACGGGCATCTCTGATGCTATTTTTAATGATAACCATAATGAGTAAATGGCTTATATCTTCAAAAGTATTGCAGCTACATAATTTTTCTGAAATATGTTGTTCATCTACTTTTTTGTGAACTGTAACATATTTAAATTTCACAACTGTTGCTCAATGTACAAGTGAGTAATGGCTACTTTATAGCTACTTTTAGTGAAAATGTGAAAAATCACAAATATCTCGCAAACCATTAGAGATAGAGCGATTTCGAGCGAATTTTTGACCCACAGGGTAGTAAAAGAGTATCCTATGCACAGGGGAAAAATTTCAATTTTCGCCAGTTTGGGCGGCCATCTTGAATTTTTGCGGAAAATGAAAAAGTGTGAATATCTCGAAAACCGTAAGAGATAGAGTGATTTCGAGCGAATTTTTGACCCACGGTAGTACAAGAGTACCCTGTCTCAAGGGGAAAAATTTCAATTTTCTCCACTTTTGGCGGCCATCTTGGATTTTTGCGGAAAATGAAAAAGTGTGAATATCTTGAAAACCGTACGAGATAGAGCGATTTCGAGCGAATTTATGACCCACAGGGTAGTAAAAGAGTGTCCTATGCAAAGGGAAAAAATTTCAATATTCGCCACTTTTGGCGGCCATCTTGGATTTTTGCGGAAAATGAAAAAGTGTGAATATCTTGATAACCGTACCAGATAGAGCGATTTCGAGTGAATTTATGACCCGCAGAGTAGTACAAGAGTATCCTGTGCAAAAGGGAAAATTTTTAATTCTCGCCACTTTTGGTGGCCATCTTGGATTTTAGCGGAAAATGAAAAAGTGTGAATATCTCGAAAACCGTAAGAGATAGAGCGATTTCGAGCGAATTTTTGACCCACAGGGTAGTACAAGAGTACCCTGTCTCAAGGGGAAAAATTTCAATTTTCGCCACTTTTGGCGGCCATCTTGGATTTTTGCGGAAAATGAAAAAGTGTGAATATCTCGAAAACCGTACAAGATAGAGCGATTTTCAGCGAATTTTTGACCCACAGGGTAGTACAAGAGTATCCTGTGTAAAGGGGGAAAATTTCAATTTTCGCCGCTTTTGGCAGCCATCTTGGATTTTCGCGGAAAATGAAAAAGTGTGAATATCTCGAAAATCGTACGAGATAGAGCGATTTCGAGCGAATTTATGATCCACAGGGTAGTACAAGAGTATCCTGTGCAAAGGGGAAAATTTTTAATTCTCGCCACTTTTGGTGGCCATCTTGGATTTTAGCGGAAAATGAAAAAGTGTGAATATCTCAAAAACCGTAAGAGATAGAGCGATTTCGAGCGAATTTTTGACCCACAGGGTAGTACAAGAGTATCCTATGCAAAGCGGAAAAATTTCAATTTTTGCCACTTTTGGCGGCCATCTTGGATTTTTGCGGAAAATGAAAAATGTGAATATCTTGAAAATCGTACGAGATAGAGCGATTTTGAGCGAATTTATGACGTGCAGGGTAGTACAAGAGTATCCTGTGCAAAGGGGAAAAATTTCAATTTTCGCCACTTTTGGCGGCCATCTTGGATTTTAGCGGAAAATGAAAAAGTGTGAATATCTCGAAAAACCGTACCAGATAGAGCTATTTTGAGCGAATTTTTGATCTGCAGGGTAGTATCCTATACAAAGGGGAAAAATTTCAATTTTCGCCACTTTTGGAGGCCATCTTGGATTTTTACAGAAAATGAAAAAGTGTGAATATCTCGAAAACCATACGAGATAGAGCAATTTCGAGTGAACTTCTTGACCCACAGGGTAATACAAGAGTATCCTATGCAAAGGGGGGAAAATTTCAATTCTCGCCACTTTTGGCAGCCATCTTGGATTTTAGCAGAAAACAAAACTTTGAAAATATCTTTGAAATGGTAAGAGATAGAGCGGTTTCGAGCGAATTTTTGACCTGCAGGGTAGTACAACAGTATTCTGTGCCTAGGGGAAAATTTCAGTTTTCGCCACTTTTGGCGGCCATCTTGGATTTTAGCGGAAAATGAAAAATTGTGAATATCTCGGAAAAGGTATTTCTTCCCCTTTAATGCTCGGCGGGAGATATACACCACGGTAGTGGTCTTGTATTTTGAAGAAATGTTTACTTATAACATGTTATAACAAAATTATAAGTGAAAGATAAATGCAAAAAAAAGTAATATTTAATTATTTGTAGCAGAATTTTTTCTCTTTGCATGTATCGATTTTGATCTTACATTTTATAAAGTTTTACGCAATTAATATTAATGTATTTCCTGTTTTCCTTTCAGTCTTACAAAAAAAGAAAAGAAAAGGAAAGATTTCTGCTGTTGGACCAAAACAATTAATGATGGCTTGTGAGAAAATAGTGGAGGAACAGGGTAAAAGAGTTCATGATTTTTTATCATAAATCTGTTTCACTTGTAATTTACATAACAAATACAGTTTACTTTTCTGTGAGATAAAAAGTGTATTTACAATACATTTGGTTTTTTTTTTCACAGATAATACTTTCATATTGATAAACTACTATATACTAATGCTACATGTTTTCTATATAGCTGCATACATAAGCTAACCCTGAGCTAACCAAGTGTCATCCATTCCTGGAAACTAAACTCTTGTTTCAGTTGATCTGAATTGCTGGAGGGAGAAAATTGAGCAAGAACTTGCTGGTACTGAACCGACCATTGAGACTGAGGTCAAGGTTAGACAACAATCTATTTACCCCTTGAATGGCCTATTTTCTAGATATGATTTGAAAATAATTATTCAAAAAAATGTTAAAGATATCTAATTACATTGTAGTACACACACATGTACTAATAAGGACTTCCCAGATATCTAAATTTTCAACATAAAAGGCCACTGAGGGAATTAGTATTTACTTGTAAAAAGAGGAATTCTACATAACAGAGATGGGTTCAAACCCTGAACCCTCTGTGGGAAAGATGGTAGTTTATTACCGATGCTCGGCAGATTACAGTACATAACCTTGACCAACTGTGTGTATTGGTTTCCTCTGCCCATGAAAATACCCGTCGTGTTATGACCTATACAGTGTTGAAAGGGACATTAAACCCCAAATAAGTAAATGTACACAATAGAGTGATAGCCAGATGTTTAACCATATTTTACACATATTGGTAAATAATAAAAAACAATGATAAAGATTAAAATCAAAATATTTACATTATATTTTTAAAAGTCATCTCTCAAGAAAAATTCTACCAACTGACAGTTTACTGAGACCAAATAATGGTAAAAGTTTTGTCTTTATTTTGGGTGACATAAATGTCTTCAAATTGTGATGAGAACTTCTACACTTAGCATTTATTTGAACCCAAATGCCGTATTCACAAAAAAAGATTAAGCTGAGCCAAAAATTAAAATCTAAGCTGATTAAGAGCTATAAATCTCCAGTTAGAGTTATAATCTTCGACTTGAAACAATATTCAAAAAGTTTTTTGTTTTTTTTAGATTAAGTGCAGAAGATTCAACAATACTTGACCCAATGTTTAATCCATCTTTATGGATGGATCAAAGCTTATTCCTGTAGTTGAGCCAAAAATTAACTCAACTTTTTTGTGAATACAAACTTAATCCTGATCCAATTTTTAGCTGATCAAATTAAACTGATATTCATCACAACTTGAACTTGATCCATTTCGTGAATATGAGTCCTGGGCAGTATTAATGAAATTTAAGCTCATTATGGCTGTACTCTGTTCTATCTGATCACAGTTGGAAGAAGATCATGAAGAATACAGCGAGAGACATGTGAAGTACAAGGATGGAGTGCTGACTATTGGCTGCTGTGGCTATCCTAACGTGGGCAAGTCTTCACTCATCAATGGACTGATGGGAAGAAAGGTTCCGTAATTATTATATTTTACTATTATGATTGAATTGCATTGTATTTGCTTGAGGTGATTGGTGGTGTCACCTCTTAAACATTTTTTTAAGGCAAAGACTTAAGACTTGTATATTTAACAGAAGTTTTCCAACTTAGTATTCCTTAATTGCTCATGCATGTGTAATGGCAAGATGATTTGCCTGGTGAGATTTGTGGTGTCTCCCCTTAAACAGTTTTGAGGCAAAGACTTAAGACTTGCATATTCAACAGAACTTTTCCACCTTCTGGAAAGTATGCTGTCCCTTCTTGGGCATTAGCACCTTAGAGGAGGTCTTCATCAGCTGGATGCTTTATAAAAATACTTCATACTTACTGACTCACCTACCGAGGCCCTTTAAATCATGAGTTTAAATCCATCTGATGGCAACAGTTGTATGCACAGAAGGCTGGCCATGATATGACCTTGGATGTTTTGAAATCTTGAGATTTCAGCAATTGATGTGTCACTGCTATCTTTGCTATATGAGATACCAGCTTTGACAAATAATCATATGCCCGCATTGTAACATGTTGCTATTTTGGTTGGAATGTTCTGTAAAGGGCCTAAAATTTAAATGACATTTTTCTTGTGAAAGACTTTTTAAAATCTTGAGATTTCAATAATTGATGAATCACTGTCAACTATCTTTGGTTTATCTGATACCAGTTTTGGCAAATGATGAAATGGCCCAGTTGTAGTATGTTACTGTTTTGGTTACTTTAGGTTGTGAGTGTGTCGAAAACCCCAGGTCACACCAAACACTTCCAGACCATCTATTTGACCCCAAAAGTCAAACTCTGTGACTCTCCAGGAATGGTTTTCCCTTCATTGGTGCAGAAACCCTTGCAGGTATGTGGCATGTAATGTAGAAAAAAATTAAAAATAGAAATTACTGAATATATTTGCTTAGTTGATAATTGATTATTATGCTACCTGAATATAAAGGTAAGAGATAATAACTACAGATAATGTTGAAATACTAAGGATGAAATTAATTCCAGGTGCAGATTAATATGTAAGAAAACCTTGAAATTATTTGACAAATATTTCAGTTCAGAGAACAGTGACTTAATTTTTTGAAAGGTTATGTTTCATATCTTCTGGTTCTAATAACTGTAGTAACGTGCAGGAAATACTGATCAAAAATAACCTTGGAAATCAACCTTGCCCAATGCAGGTTATAAAACAACCTTGACCTTTGTAGGTGTTAGCAGGTATCTACCCAGTAGCTCAGTTAAGGGAACCATACACTACAGTGGGTTATTTAGCAGAAAGAATACCTCTCACTTCACTGCTTAAAATCACTCACCCTGAGGAGACTGATGGAGAGAAACTGAGGCGTAAACCAAGGTGGTCAGCCATCGACATCTGCGATGGTCAGTATAGAGTAACAAATATGAAATTGACTGCTTAATAAACTGGTCCTATGTGTTGGTGTATGTTTGGTTGTGATAATACTACAAAAAATTATGATAATTATGTATCACTGGGAAAAATTGCATCAAATAAACTTCACAACAATGTTTTCGATGTTAAAACATTATTGATAAATGGCTCCCATCTCTGAGATCGGGGTTCGGTTTCTGGCCCAACCTCAAGTAGGAAAGCTGGTAGTTGCTTGCTGTTGGTCCTTCAAATCCTAAGAAAGAAATATTGATAAATGATGTATTATGAGAACAGGTACATGTATACCTCATACTTCATGCAAACAAAGCGTTAAAACAGATTTGCAGTGAATTTGGGCAATGTATATTAGATTGATACAAACACTGTAAAGTAAACAGAATTATAAAACGTAAAAAAAAAAAAAAAAAACATTTGCATTAGTAAGCCACTTGCAAGCTTGGATTTTCAAAACCACTTGCATGACATAAGGATTACTGAGAAAGTGATTAGCGATAATTTTGCATGGTTCTTGTTCTTTTGTTTTCAAGCCTGGGCAGAAAAGAGGGGTTTTCTGACTGCCAAAGCTGGCAGAAGTGACATTTACCGAGCAGCAAATAGCATCCTGCGGCTTTCACTTGATGGGAGGATTATACTGTGTACCAGACCTCCCCAGTATACTAAAAATAGAAGTAAGAATACAGTCAGAAACCTATAAGTAGAACCTAATTAAATTAACCCAAATTGTGTGGATATTGATTTGAAATTTTGTCTTACTTTTACTTGGCTTTGTATATCAAAACAACTTTTTTTGTCATAAAATTTATCATTTTGTCCACCCCACTGGGGGGGGTGGATATATTATTTTTGCTTTTTCCGGCATCCGCCGTCCGTCGTCACACTTTCCGGTCATTTCAAGGAAAAGTATTTATCCTATCTTTACCAAATTTGGTACGGGTGTTTATTGGGTTAATAGCCTGCATCGGATTAGCTGAAAGCTAACTGAGTAATAGCTACTTAGCTACTTTTGTGTACTTCTTATGTTTCCGGGCATTTTAAGGAAAAATGTTTGACATATCTTTACCAAATTTGGTATGAGCAATAGTTAGGGATTGCTTTTAGTGATAATAGCTATATAACTGAGTAATAGCTACTTAGCTACTTTGAGTAGCTTTTTTATTTTAAGCATTTTAAAGGAAAAGTATTTCACCTATGTTCACAAAATTTGGGATGGAGGATTATTGGATCAGTAACTTGCTTGGGATTGCTTTCGGTGATGATACCTTTATAGCTAACTGAGTAATAGCTACTGTGCTATATAGCTATTATGCTATTTTGAGTTAACTTTTTTTCTGGACATTTTAATGAAACAATGTTTTCTATCTTCACAAAAATTTATATGAAGGATAATTGGGTCAATAGTGTGGCCAGGATAGCTTTTGATCAATGATAGCTTTGTAGCTATCTGAATAATAGCTGCTTTGCTACTTTGAGCCTACTCTGAATTGCGTTTCTGTTTTCACTTTTTAAAGGAAACATATTTAACTCATCTTTGTAAAATTTGGTGTGAAGGTTTATAGGGTCAATTGCTTGCTTGGTATTGTTGTTGATGGTAATAGCTTTAACCTCCTGAGTAAAAGAGTAAAAGCTACATAGCAAAAAACATAAATATGTCTATCTCTTAAACTGTGCAAGATAGAGCGATTTCGTCAAAATATTCGACCCACAGGATATCTTTGCAAACTACTCTTTGCAATTTTCCCCCAAAAATATTTCCTCTCCCCAAACATGGCGGCCATTTTGAATTTTTAAATTTTTGCCAAAAATGCAAAAACACAAATTTGCTTCTATCTCCTTAACCGTGCGAGATACAGCGATTTCGTCAAATTTTTCGACCCACAGGGTATCTAAGCAATGTACTATTGGCAATTTTTTTCAAAATATTTTCCTTTCCCCAAAATTGCCGGCCACTTGGAATTTTCAAAGTTTTGCTAAAAATACAAACACACAAATTGGCTTCTATCTCCTTAACTGTGTGAGATAGAGTGATTTTGTCGAAATATTCAACCCACAGGGTATCTCAGCAATCTACTCTTGCCAATTTTCAAAAAAATTTCCTCTCCCTAAAAATGACGGCCATTTTGAATTTTCGCCGAAAATGGAAAAACAAAAATTGCTTCTATCTCCTTATCCGTGTGAGATAGAGGGATTTTGTCGAAATTTTCAACCCCCAGGGTGTCCAGAGTGTACTGGCGACTTTTCACAAAAATCACTTTCCCGCCACTTTTGGCGGCCATCTTGAATTTCTGTGTGAAACGTAAAAACACTTACCTTGGAAACGGTGCGAGATAGAGTGATTTCGAAGAAATTTTTGGCGCAGGGTTTATGAAGAATCTACTGGCGACTTTAAGCAAAAATCGCTTTCCCGCCACTTTTGGCGGCCATCTTGAATTTCTGTGTAAAATGCAAAAGCGCATTTATCTCGGAAACAGTGCAAGATAGAGTGATTAAAAAGGAAATTTTTGACCCGCAGGGTATATGCAGAGTCTACTGGCGACTTTTCGCAAAAATCACTTTCCTGCTACTTTTAGCGGCTATCTTGAATTTCTGTGTAAAACGCAAAAGCTCATTTATGTTGGAAACGATGCAAGATAGAGCGATTTTGACGAAATTTTGGACCCACAGGGTATCTGCAGTCTACTGGCGACTTTTTGCAAAAAAATGCTTTCCCGCTACTTTTGGCAGCCATCTTTAATTTCTGCTTAAAGCAGGGTATCTGCAGAGTGTACTGGTGACATTTTTCAAAAATCACTTTCCCCACCATTTTTGGTGGCCATCTTGAATTTCTGCGTAAAACGCAAAACACATTTATCTGGCAAACCGTTCGACAGAGTGATTTCGACAAAATTTCTGACCTGCAGTTTATTTTCAGAGTCTACTGGTGACTTTTCACAAAAATTATTTTCCCGCCATTTTTGACGACATATCTTGAATTTCTGCATAAAACGCAAAAACGCATTTATCTTAGAAACAGTTCAAGATATAGCGATTTTGATGAAATTTTTAACCCGCAGGGTATCTGCAGAGTGTACTGGCGACATTTCACAAAAATTACTTTGCTGCCATTTTTGGCAGCCATCTTGAATTTCTGCATAAAGTGAAAAAACGCATTTATTTTGGGAATGAGATTTTGGCTGCCATCTTGAATTTTGAAAATGTCATGTATCTTAAAAACCCTTAGAGATAAAGTGATTTTGAGCAATGTTTGGCCTTAGATATAGTGCCTGTGAAAAAAGTTGAATTTCCAGAATTTTGTCCACCATCTTGAATTTTGGCAAAAATTGAAAATGTTGTTTATCTCGAAAACTGTAACTGATAGAGCAATTTTAAGCTATTTTTTGACCATTTGGATATTAGAGATCTTTGGTATATTGCCTCTGAAAAAAGTCAATTTTCTCAAATTTCGCCCACCATCTTCAATTTTATGGGAAATCAAAAATGTTTGTTATCTCAAACACCTTTAGAGACAGAGTGATTTTGAGCAAATTTTGAACCAATGCAAAAAGGCAAGAAGCTGATTGATATAATATTTTACAAATGAAACACGGTCTTTTAAGACTACTGTACAATTGTTGCAAAACGTTCATGGGGTGGACATTACACATGATAATGTGTGTTCTTCTATGCTATCCTGTTTCTTTTCATATGTTGCAGCTACTCTTAACAGGGTGTCCCATTTCCAGTTGTATAATTGAACCTGTTTTTAATTGTTTCCCAGTATGACCCATTATTCTGTGTGACATATTCAAAAATCATTGTAAGTTTTGCAAAGCATTGCAGTAAAGCTTTGACACATCAACTTGTATCTCCAAAAAACTCACTTAAATTAAAGCTATAAATTCAGGATAGTATTATTCAGTAAATTATATATTACTGAACATTGCTGAGATATTTTATGTGGAAATGTGATTAAATTTGACAGTATTGATGTTGAAATTCAGAACTACTATCAATCAATATTAAGGTATCTACATAAAATACCCACATTTGAGCTAAATGTTAGAACCTTTCTTGGGAAATTTTCTATATTATCAGAAAATCTTGATAAAAAGTATTTGTTTGGTCCTGTAAGAGTTAACTAACAATTTGTATATAGAGGGGTTTTAGTGTGGTGAAAACATAGTGTTTGTTTTAGTTTTTCGTGGATTATCAGTATTCCACTTTTCATATGGTTTTGTCAATGAAAACTGCTGTACATTATGAAAAATTGGGTCTGTAAAAACAGTAGAACCTTTATTATCTAACCCACTTGGAAGAGTAACAGTTAGGTCGGATAGACGGCCTAACATAACAGTCTTACATGGAGTTGGGAGAGTGGGTTTTAGGTTGGATAACTGAAAATTCGGATAATAGAGGGTCAGATAATTGAGGTTCTGCTGTATTTATGTTTTAGCTCTTTGTATGGCTGATATTTCATTTAAAAAATAAAAACCTATAAAGTTAGTAAAGTATTTTAAATTGTATTTCTTTTATGTAAAAATGTAGTTTATGAAACTCAATATATCTTGCAAAGATATTTCTCATTTAAAGTAGTTTTCTCAATACATTAATTTTTGTGGAACCGGGTGGGTAATCATTTTAACCGGCGGGTACCCGGGTACTCAAGCCGATGGGCAATAATAGGTGTTCCTACGAAAATTTCCATATTTACAAACTTAAAACTCACACAAATCGTGAGATCCAACCATTTATTATCTCCCGCCTACGGCCGAAGGCCGAGGTTGGGAGATTATAAAACGCCTTCCGTACGTCCGTCTGTCTGTCTGTCCGTCCGTTCGTCACGTTTTTGCATAAACCTTAATATCTACTTCATTTATAAAGATATCTTCACCAAATTTGCAGGGAATGTTTATGGCTATGATAACCTGTCTCTGCAACATTTTAGCCTCATTTTGAAAAACAAAATGGCTGCCATAGCCAATTGTTTGAAAATCATAAAGGTGCTCTAAATCTTGAAATATTCCAGCTAGCTTCATCAAATTTGCACAAAAGCTATCTGGCTAAAAAAGCTAGCCTGATAGTAATTTTGGCACTGGTTCAAAAAACAAAATGGCCGCCATATCACATGGTTAAATTTCGGCACGTTTTTGCATAAAGCTCCATATCTCATTCATTTATAAAGATATCTTTACCAAATTTGCAGGGGATGTTTATGGCTATGAAAACCTGTCTCTGCAAAATTTTAGTCTCATTTTGAAAAACAAAATGGTCACCATAGCTAATTGTTTGAAAATCATAAAGGTGCTCTAAATCTTGAAATATTCCAGCTAGCTTCATCAAATTTGCACAAAAACTATAAGGGCTATGAAAACTTGTCTCTGCAAAATTTTAGCCATATTTTGAAAAACAAAATGGCCGCCATAGCTAATTCTTTGAAAATTATAAAGGTGCTCTAAATCTTGAAATATTCCAGCTAGCTTCTTCAAATTTGCACAAAAGCTATATGGCTAGAAAAGCTAGCCTGATAGTAATTTTGGCCTAGTTCAAAAAACAAAATGGCCGCCATATCACATGTTTAATGACAGGTTATCCTATTAAAAAGGCCATATATCTGCCCAAATATTGCTCAAACAGGTTTGGAATATCAAAACAACTTGTAGGAAGACATGGACAGGGAATCTTTTCCAGGTGTTGAATTTGACCTTTGACCCCTGCTTCAAGGTTAAATGAGGTCGTCACACTAAAACATCCTTATTTTTCCCTTATTATTGGTGCTATGGCTTCAGAATATAAAGACAGACCATCAAAAGTCCTGCCCTTCAAATGTTTTGCCTGAGAAAAATTTTTGCCTTATTTTGAAAAATAAAATGGCCGCCATAGCCAATTATTTAAAAATCATTAAGATGCTCTAAAACTTGAAATATTGCAGCTAGCTTCATCAAATATGCGCAAAATACATATGGCTAGGAAAGTTAGCCTGATAGTAATTTAGCGTAGTTTCAAAAACAAAATGGCCGTCATATCACATGTTAGATGGGATTATCCTATTAAAAGGCCTTATATCTCCCTTATCATTGCTACTAGGGGTTCCAAATGTGAAAACAACTTATACCAAGTCATGGCCTGAGACTATTTTGAAATTGCTGACTTTTACCTTTGACCCCTTCTTCAATGTCAAGTGGGGTCATCTTACTTCAGAGGCCTTAAATCTCCTTTAGTTCTCCATTTTCAATGATTCTGAGGCGGGAGATAACTGCTGCGGCAGTGGCCTTGTTTCTTGTCTGTTACCTTTTTATTTGTCAAATGACACAATAATCCTGCTTATTAGAACAATATTGTTATTTGCCTCACTCATCAGTGCATTCAAAACACTAGGACAAGGAACTTGACAGAAGAAGTGTTAAATAAAAAAGAGTTCTATACATGTTTATGCAGGACGATTGTTCATAAAATGGAGTCACATGACCTACCAGTAAAACATTAACTATATCTCGAATGTAGTTTCGGATTTGCAACTTTAATTTCTTTTTGATAGAAAAGTATATTTTTATTGATTCAAAGCCATCAAATAATGTGTGAAAGCATTGTACTTTTATTTATTTAGGTAATATATGGCACTATACAGGCAATACACACCATTTTGTGTTGTCAAAATTAGATATTAATTGTTTTAACATACTGACGATTTTCAAAGGATTTCTGCATTTGACAATGCATAAACAACCAAAATAAAAAACAAATATAAAGCTATAAATGGTATATGAAGGTGAGAAAACAATATTGTTATATATTTTAACTGAATAGTATTCTTTTGAAGTAACTTTATGCAGTCGGGACATCTCAGTACTCAGTCGGCCAACATGGGCGATATTGGAAGCACTTATGCTTAGATGAGAGTACTCGGGTTTGTGATTTCGGGTAGCTATTCAGTGATCGGGTACCCGGATATTCGGATACCCGTTGAGATCACTAATTTTAAGTTATGGCTCATGTACATGGGCATTCACGTTTCACCAACAATTGAAAAGCAAAAAAATACCATTTTCATTGCGTTAATACATCTTACCTACCAGACGATAGCTATAGCCCGGCGCCAGCCGGTCCCGCCAAACGAAAGAAAAAGACGTCCCGGGTTTCACCCCCGGCAGGACCGGCACACTACAATCCACTCGCCAGGTGGCCTAGTTCCTGCCTCACTCGCCAGAGGGACGTGACGTCATAGCATCTTTTTCGTTTGGCGCGATATTTAAAGTTGTGGATTTTTATCTGTGAACTCTTTAGTTTTTATATTGTGTTATATCTGTTTAATTTGTGTCGGAAGTGTTGCCATTAGTTAACTGTTCTATCATGGCATCTCCAGGACAGAAAAAGGGTGCGTGTGGCCATATTATGGCTTCATTTGACAAACATAGTAGGTGTGTGCGTTGTCGCGAGAAAGGACAGGGTGATGACCCTTGTGTTCAGAATCTGCAGTGTGACTTTTGCAGTGTCCTTACCCCGGAGCAAGTGCTCAAGTTAAGTACTCCTACCTATAAACTCAGAAAGGAAAAGGCTAAAGCAAAGGAAGTGTTAGTCGATCCGTCTTCTGTGGTAGTACTTGATGCCCAGCCAGAACAAGAACCTGCTGTATCTGTTTCTGCTGCTCCGGATTTGTCCCTTCCTGTGCCTCAGTTTAAGAAAGATCTTCAGGAACTGGACGAAAAGTGGGCCACTCGTATGGCCAGGCTTGAGGCGCTTATCACTTTAGGACATCGCTCCTCACCTTCTGTACAAAATCCAACATTTTCTCCGGTCAAAGTACCGGTCTCTCATGCTGCTCCAGCAGGTGCTCTTTCCCAGACACCCTTTTTTGTCTCTACTTCGGCTTCTTCCGGCCCAGCCGGTCCGGCTGTTGGCCCGGATGAGCCTAGAGATCAGGATTTTTCAATTGCTGACAGACAATCTCCACTTCAAAACCTCTACCCGGAAGCAGAACCTATGTTTAAACACCCTGCTCCGGTGGCTACTGTGTCGTCAGCTGCTATGTCTGCTTCCTCTCAAGCTGCATTTCAACAACCTTCTTCCGGCTCCGGGCCGGTCACCTTCCGCGATGTCAATCCTCAGGAAACATTTGAAGAGGGTGAGTTATCTGACGCAGAGGAATCCCCAGACTTAGAAACCTCAGACCCGGACCGGGTCCTCAGTGAAGATCAAAATTACCGCGAGACTGTGAGAGGCGTCCGCGCGTTCATGGGATGGACACACATTCCTGACCTGGAGTTTTCTCCTCAATCCCGCACTGATAATCCTTGGGCAGGTCACCGTTCTCAACCTGTGGGCAAGATTTCTGTGGATCTTCCTCCGGAAGATTGGTTGTGCCGAAAACTAGAGACTCTAAACCTTGTACTGATAGAAGGTTATCCTTCAAAATCTAGTGATCCAGGTGGCCTGCATGTGGACCAATTCCTCAGACCCCCCCAAATCCCAGAGCAGATGGTATGGGATACACCCGGAGGAGCCTACAGATCCAACTAGGCCGGGTAAATCAGTGAATTCTTGGCCAAATGATGCGGCGAAGATAAATAGTTCATTCCCCAGGATTTCAACCATATCTTCTGCATCTCCTCAGCCTCCATCCCGCCCACTATCACAAGACACTATGCGTAAGTGGGAGAAAGCAGCAAAAGAGTCTTCATATATTTGCAACCAGTCGGCGGGGTTTAATCGCTGTATTACCAAAATACAGGATGCCTTCCAAGAACAATTGCATATTTTACAAAGTGAACTTAAGAAAGGCAAGTCTTCTGTCAAAGCTCAAGGTGCATTGGATGAACTTTTGTATTTATCTTCATTTAACCAGAATGTCAGTTTCGCCATGGGTAAATCTCTACAACATTTGGCAGACTTTACATTTGTGCAGATGGCAAATTTGACCCTACTCCGTAGGGATTCATACTTGGAAGCTGTGAAACCGGGGATTAAACCAGATACTTTCAATTCCTTGAGAAATTGCCCCCTGAATGGATATGGGCTATTTCCAGATGCTGCTATTAGAAAAGCTGAGGATGAAATAAACCAATTAGAAGCTTCCCGACGTACTTCCCAGCCCGGCCCGGGCCGCGGGGGGTTCGCCGGTAGAGGCAGAAAACAGAGATACCAACCCTACAGTACTGGTTGGAAACCTCAAGACACTGCTAAAACTACTTCTCAAGCCGGAAAGGAACTACCAGCTTGGAAAGCGTTTGGTTCCCGCAATAGAGGCCGGGGCAGAGGCCGGGGTGGTCAACCCGGACGTGGTACCAAGATGGCTCATGAGAAGACACAGTATAAATGACAATTACTGCAAGTCAAGTCCGGTGCCGGTGGCCCGGCCAGTCAGTTCTGTACAAAGTGTCATAACAAGAAACTCTTTTGTGTCTGTTCCAACAAATGTTTCTTATCATGTTGTATGTCGTGTACCTACTGTAACAAGGTGGCAGTCGCAAAAGAAAGACGTAAGACCAAAATTAAAGATCAAAAGTCAAATAAAGTGTGTGAAAAGTGCTTCTTTTGTCGGTCACTTTGTTTCTGCTCCAAATGTTCCAAATGTCCCCAATGTTGCAAGTGTCCAACCAGTGGGGGGACGTCTTCAGAGTTTTTGGGAAATATGGGCTCACAAGGGTGCAAACCCAAAAGTAGTGTCCATATTAAAGGAGGGTTATGTTCTTCCCTTCAAAGTAAGACCTCCTTTAGTAAGGGATCCCCTGATAGTAAGTGGCTATGCAAACCCCATCAGAGACTCCCACTTGCAAGCAGCTGTACAAGCTCTGATCGAGAAAAAGGCAGTAGAGAGGGTCAGGGTTCAAACCTCACTAGCCTTTTTCAACAGACTGTTCATTGTCCCAAAGCCGAACCACAAGTGGCGGCCAATCTTGGATCTCAGTACTCTAAATCAGTTTTTATGCGTAAAAACATTCAAAATGGAGACTCCAGAGACAATCCGGACCTCTCTACAACAAGAGGAGTGGGTGACATCGCTAGACTTCAGCGACGCCTACTTCCACATCCCAATTCACTACACATCCCGAAAATTCCTCAGGTTCCACTTTCAGAACCAGTCGTACCAGTTTCGGGCACTTCCCTTTGGCCTGTCAACAGCTCCCATGGAGTTCACTGGTGTGGTCAAAGAGGTCAAGTTAATGGCTCAGTCACAGAGTATAAGAATCCACCAGTACCTAGACGACTGGTTGATTCGAGCCCCTACCAAAGAATCTTGCCACCAGGGAACCCAATCCCTCCTAGCCCTCTGCCAGGAGTTGGGCTGGATGGTAAACATGCAAAAATCAGAACTGGAACCCCAACAAGTCTTCGACTTCGTAGGCTACCAGTACGACCTACTCAACGGAGTAGTCAGGCCTACTCAAAATCGTTGGGAAACCCTTCAACAGAAAATAACAGTGCTTTTACAGAACAGATCTTGCCGAGTGAGAACTTTCATGTCTCTTATAGGTCTTCTCACTGCGACAGAAAAACAGGTGACCCTAGGCAGACTGCACATGAGACCTATTCAGTGGCACCTCAAGAAACACTGGAGAGTCCCAGAATCTCTGGAAAAGGAGATCCCAATTCTGAGGTCTCTCCATCAGTACCTGCAGTGGTGGACCCAAGAGGAAAATGTCCTAAAGGGTCAGCCCTTACACCCCTTGCGACACGCAGTTCAAATCTTTACAGACGCCTCAAAAGAAGGCTGGGGTGCTCACTTAGGCGACTTCACAGCAAGCGGTACTTGGTCAGTGCCCAAAAGCAAGTTGCACATAAACTTCTTAGAATTAAAAGCCGTGTTGTTAGCACTAAAAAGATTCCAACATTTAGTGCAAGGAAAGGTCGTCCTGATTGCCACAGACAACACCACGGTTGTGGCATACATCAACAAGGAAGGAGGTATGAGGTCAGGCTCACTCTGTGCCCTTCTTTGGCGGCTCCTATGTTGGTGCAGCCTCAATCAAATAGTACTGAAGGCCAGACACATTCCAGGCCGTCTGAATGTAATTGCAGACAAATTGTCTCGCCAAAGGCAGGTCATTCAGACGGAGTGGTCCCTCCATCAAGAGACCTTCGACCTCCTTTGTCAAACCTGGCATTATCCCCGAGTGGACATGTTTGCAACAAGGTACAACTGCAAGCTAGTTCAATTTGTGTCCCCAATTCCAGACCCAAAGGCCTGGTCAGTGGATGCTCTGACATTGTCCTGGGAGGACCTGGACATGTACCTCTTCCCCCCAGTGTCTCTGATGGGGAAGGTGGTCAGCAAGCTGTCAGATCACTGGTATCGCAGAGCAATCCTGATTGCCCCGGGATGGCCCAACATGCCTTGGTTTTGGGACCTAGTGGAACTATCTGCGAGGGTTCCTCTTTGTCTTCCACACCACCCAGATCTAGTGACCCAACCTTTCAACAAGGCACGTCACAGGGATCTGAGAAACCTAAATCTCCATGCCTGGCTCCTAGAGCCCAGACAATCAAGGAGCAGGGGTTCTCTAGCCCAGTGGCGTCAAGAATTGAGGCGCCTCAAAGACGTTCAACCAGAACAGTCTACGAAGCGAAGTGGGCCGTTTTTGTCAGATGGTGTGAAACAAGTCAGGTGGACTTCGGGAACCCATCTATAAAACAAATAGCAGATTTCCTCCTGCACCTTTTCCAGGAGAAGAATCTCCAGCCCAGCACTATTGATGGTTACAGGTCAGCCATTGCAGACAAACTGGGAAATACCTCGGTTAATGTCGGCAAGGATGAAAATTTGACTAGACTGTTAGACAGTTTTCACAGAGATAGACCCAAAGGGCGCCGGGGGGTTCCTGCTTGGAACCTCTCCCTGGTTTTACACCAGCTTACAAAAGCGCCTTTTGAACCACTCAGAAAGGCTTCTCTGAAGCACCTTACTTTCAAAACTGTTTTTCTCCTAGCCCTGGCTTCAGGAAAACGCAGGAGTGAGATTCACGCTTGGTTAAACAAAAATATCAGACACCAAGCTGACTGGTCCAAAGTTTCCCTCTACCCTTCACCAAGCTTCTTGGCGAAAAATCACTTGGCAAAAGAGGGACCAGAGTGCGTGGCCCCTGTGGTCATTCCAGCCTTAGCCCCCACTCTGGATAAGTCTTTAAAGGAAGACAGATCCCTTTGCCCCGTTCGGGCTCTTCGCTACTACCTGGACAAAACGTAGGACCTAAGAACGGGAAAGGAGTTAGTTTTTGTTTCATTCAAACAGGGTTTTAACAAGGACATCTCTCCTGCCACTATCTCGTCCTGGATCAAACAAACAGTAGTGTTGTGTTATGATCTCTCTGACCAAGATTCCTTGACCTTACATCAGGTTAAGGCCCATGATGTTAGGGCCTTTGCGGCCTCCAAAGCCTTTCACGGTGGCATATCTCTGGACCAGATCCTAGCAGCATGCCACTGGAAGTCCCACAACACCTTTACACAGTTTTACCTTAAGGATGTTGCCTGGGCAGATAAGGAGCTTTTTCACTTGGGTCCTGTGGTGGCTGCCCAACAAATCCACCACTAGTCCCCTAAGCTTCTTTGTATATAATTATATATAGTGTACATACTAGTTAGTTTTAGGTGTAGGCTCACTTTTAGCCTAGGCCTTGGCTTCTCAAAGTCTTTTACTTCAGAGTAATCCTCTGGGTATAGGACTTTCCCTACTCTTCCAGGTTAACCGTGGGAATCATTGACTTGAACTCTTACTCTCTTCCTCCCCTCAGAGCAGTCAAAAAAGGAGGGGGGGGGGGGGGGGGGCAGGTGGGTCTAGTTACCCTTGAGACTAACATGTCTCCTCAAAGGACTAGAACCTCACACCTAGGTATAATATAAGAGTTTCCCCAATCCTCAGAAGGCTGCCCTCCTTCCACTGGGTAGTTATTCTAGCTATCGTCTGGTAGGTAAGATGTATTAACGCAATGAAATTGCAAATTTTAATTAGTAAATTAAATTTTTATTAGTTAATACCTTACCTACCAGACGGGAAATTCCCACCCAGCCTTCCCCGCTTCCAGCCTTCATCATTCAATCTTAGGGACGAAAAAGATGCTATGACGTCACGTCCCTCTGGCGAGTGAGGCAGGAACTAGGCCACCTGGCGAGTGGATTGTAGTGTGCCGGTCCTGCCGGGGGTGAAACCCGGGACGTCTTTTTCTTTCGTTTGGCGGGACCGGCTGGCGCCGGGCTATAGCTATCGTCTGGTAGGTAAGGTATTAACTAATAAAAATTTAATTTACTAATTAAAATTTGCAATTCCATTAATTTCAAGACCCCAGAAAACTGGTACTGATTTTTGGGAAATTTTTATCACTTGTTAGCTTAAAATGAAAACAAGGTAAAGAATTGCTACATTCTTAATGAATATAAATTAATATAGTTAAAATGTAGTAGTAACTGGTTAAAACTCCAGTGAAAGTGTTGTGTTTAATTATGGCTGTTTTGACTGTAGAGTGAAATGGATGAAACAGCTTGTTTTTATGTTGTTTAAATGTGTTGAAAAATATTTCATACAACATGAAAAAATTAGCATGTTAGAATAGAAAAAATTGACACAAATATCAGGGTTGTAAGACATTTTACAACAAATAGCACATTAGTATCTGACAGTGGGTGGGGCTATGTAAGAAAGATAGAATAGCCACGTATTTCAGCTCTTTTATTCAAGAAAAAGTTTTTTTCTTCTTCGGGGTTTATAACGTCAAACCATGGTAAATTCTGCATATTCCATGGTTTCTCGGGGTTATTCCTAAAGTGTATTATAAGCTATATATAAAATCTAAATGACTTGAAAAGTAAATATACTTGAATAAATAAATGACTTGTTCTCTTTTTAACAGAATCTTGGGAAAATCACCCAGAGACAGAAGAGATATCAGTATTACAGGAAATACACAGGAAACTCACACAGAAGCATGACAGCTCAGAAGAGGAAGTGATGTCACAGGAAGTTACAGACAGTGACCTTGAGCCGGAAAAGGACACAGATGATGAGGAAAGTGAGGAAAATTCCACTGAAGAATCAAATGGGGTTCAGACGAGTAATCCATTTGCTATGTTAGGAGCTAGTTGAGCCTTTCATGGATCTCGATCATTTAATATCTTAATATGGTTGAAATCTATGGAAAAAAAATCAAAATCCTTCAGTGTTTTTATTTGGTCAAGGACAGCCAATATCTGTCCTTAAAGTCTATATATATCTGGTGAAACATATTAACCCAAACATGTATTTTTAATGTGGATTCTTTGAATTATATGTATGAAACACAATCAATTTGTTAAAGCTACTTAAAACCTCATAACTATTTAATTGTAATAAAATTAATTGAAAACAGAAATGATGTACATTTTCATCAAAATCTTTGTACATTCTACATTTTTTTTGGATGAGAAGTCGTAATCATGTGAATTGACATTACAATAAATGCATTCATTCCCCTGCTTTGTACAATATTCCCCCCGTTTGTTGCTAAAATAATAAAGAGGTCGCAGTGGTCGACACCTTTGGCATTCAATCACTCGATTCTCATCTCTGTGGTCATGGGTTCGAACTCAGTTTGGGACAGTATGTGGGCTTATTACTGAGAACCGAGGCCCTGGCCTATTGATTTTACTAAAAGTACACGGGTGGTCACTGAGATAAACAGTCTTCAGAATTTTTCAAATCTAATTGGTGAAAACATCATCGCACAAAGTAAGTAAGAAAATAAGCTGAAACTGAGCTTATGACGGCATTTGGTATTTGGTTTGAGTTGTATTGCTCTTTAGACTACTTGGATTTGAAAAGTTCTGACAATTGTTTTTCTCTATGTCTATTTATCTCAGTGACCACCCATGTACATCTATAAAAAAATACTTTACCCAGATTTGATATAGTGACACATGGCATTTTATTGCTTTTCTTTGTTTGTTGAGGACCAAAGACGCCCACTAAAAGAGATAAATCTCTTCTTAATTGGATTCATCTCTTATTAAACATAAGTAAACAGTATCTGTGACAACTTATTAATCAGAAACCTTATTAAGTTGTGGGAAGAAGTACAATGAAACTTCAAATGTCAGAATATGTTAATTTCAAACAAGTTGTTTAGAACATATCAACAGTTGTATATTAAACCAAACCATACCAGAGTCTATTTAGCTGTATATTTACTCTCGCATACATAAGTACACAAGACACACTATCAGTCAGTTGTGTCTGAAGTCTACTGTCAAGACCTGTCGAAAATCACTTGTTTTAAGGTTCAGATACTTTGAATGCAGTGTATGAAATTTACACCTACTCCTCTGTCCGAGCCTGGTAGTTGTTCTCGTGGACCTGTATGTTTCTAGAATTATAGGTCCGGGTGTCGTGTAACATTGTTGAGTTGCAGGTTCGATTTACCGGGAAAGCTTTCCAGGAAACTTCATGCCCTGTTTGAATGACATTCAAAGGTTCAAATTCACCAAGACATTTCTTCTGTTCAAAAGTTTTCACTGTGTTTTTTGTTCATTCTTTAAAAGATGTATTTATTTACAAGCACACTTGTTTTACTCTCCTGAAAATGAATAATTATATCCCCAGACGAAAGTCGGGGATATATTGGATTCAGGTCCGTCGCGCCGCCGCCGCCTCCGCCGCCGTAGAAATTTCCTTGTGGACGCGATAACTCAAAAACCAATTAATTTTTTTTTTCAAACTTGGTACACATGTTAAGGATGCCCAAAGGAAGATCCCTATTTTAAGGTGACCTTAAACTCCAAATAATAAAGAACTTATGGCCACCTTAAGGTCAGAAATTGCACTTTTGACCACTTAGAGCCCTCTAGGTCACAAACTATGAGGCGTATCTGGCGTAAATTTTACCTGAGAACACATTAATATATTCTTAGTACATGTGCCGAAAATCAAGACTTTAAGTTGAGGAGAAAATTGTGTTTGGGGCCCATAAAGATCCCACTTAGGACTTTTTTCCTAGATTTTTAACATATTTTGCCCTATAATTTGGAAGTGGTAATTCTGATGAGTCTCAAACTGCTCTAGGTGTAACTCTTATATGTAATCCTTGTCTGTGAAAAATTTAAAGGCTGTAGGTTTACCTGTTAGGCCGACTTGAGGTCTCAAAATTGCCCACAGAGACCCAATTTATGGACTTTTTGCCACCTTCAAGCACTGTAGCTTTCAAACAATGTCTCTTATCTAAGTGAAATATCATCTGAGAATATATCAATATGTTTTTCTTGTATGTACTCCAAAATTTAGGCCTTTAATAGACATTTAACCCATGTATGAGGACCATAAATCCCCACCCGAGTGACCCTTTTTAGACATTTTTCACATATTTTGCTCTGTAACTTGGAAATGGTAAGTCTGAGAAGTTTCAAACTTTATTAGATATATATTCTATGTATAATCTTAGTATGTGACAGATTATAAATCTGAAGCTTTAATTTGAAGGCCACATCGAGATCTCTAAAAGGCCCACAGAGACCCAATATTTGGACTTTTTGCCACCTTTAAGCCCTGTGACTGTTAAACTATGTGATTGATGGAGCTGAAATCCCATCTGGGAATGCATTATTATGTCCTTTCTACATGTGCCGAAAATCAAGGCTTTTAGTAGACATTTAACCTGTGTATGAGGGCCATAAACACTCCCCCAAGTGACCTTTTTTGACATTTTTTTCCGTATTTTGCCCTGTTATTTGGAAATGCTTAGTGTGACGGGTCTTAAACTGTATTATATATAATTTTTTTTGTTATGTTTGTCCCCCAAAAAGTTTCAGCTCTGTAGTTTAATTGCTAAGGTCTCTTTAACAATTGTAAAATGCCCACAGAGACCCAGTTTATGGATATTATACCACTTTAAAGCCCTGTAACTGTCGAACTATGTGGGTCATAGAGCTGAAATCTTTGAATTTTTCAAAGGAAGTGCCTGTCTATTTAAATTTTTATTAATAATGTTATGGCTATCTTAGGCTTTTAAGTACTTATTTTTGTGTGTTATCTCTCTGCTTGCTGAGTTTTTAACTTTTTAAAATGAAACTGGTTAAACATATTCAAGTAGGCAAAATGGACACTGTTATTTTCTGGTGAGCTATAAGTCCAATATTAATGAAATTATACCCTTATGTAGTAAAAATAGGGGATTTTTAACCCTCAACTAGCCCAGTTTTATTCAGTTTGCCTCAGTTAATTTTGACACAGTTCCTACAGTTACTAACTCATTTCAGTTGATAATCACATTCTTAAAATTCTCAATTCTGACTTATTATTATAAATCTGTTCTTGTGGTTTGATAATTTATATTTAATTCTGGAGGTATATAATTTTCCTGTTGGACATTCCTTATTTATATATTTGATTTTATTTTAGTGATAAGATTAACTGAGCTTTTTGTATTTGATTACCCCTTTTGTTTGTTTACCATTTGTGCTGTATTTAGTCCCACCCCCCATCCACCTCTGGGACCTCCAGCTATTGAGTGACACTAAATAAACAAAGGTATTGAATGATATCAAATGAGAAACAAAGAACCAGACTTTTCAGTGGGGTTGCAGATCTTCTGTAACAGTGAGAGAGGTGTGGAGAAGGGGAGAGGGGTGGGGTGGGGGTGGGAGATGGGGTTTGCTTCATTATCTAATAAGACAAAGGGGGAGTCAGAACTGAGATTGTGTCACATATTTAGGTTGCATATATATGGACCACATATATAGGAATTGAGGAAATGAATAACTGAAAAACAATGCAAATTCTAAAAATAATATAATAAAATAATAATATAAATAATATATAATTTTTAAATAATATTTTATTTGTGAACAAATATAGAAACAGATATGCGCTTTTGGGATTATTAATCATTTAAATACTTTGAAAATAGGTTCAGAGTCACCCTTTGCAGGAAGATTGAAAAGTATGATGAGTTGAGTTAGAAATAATATTTTATTTGTCAACAAATATAGAAACAGATATGCTCTTTTGGGATTATTAATTTGGAATGGACATTCAATCATCAATCATTTAAATACTTTGAAAATAGGTTCAGAGTTATCATTGCAGGAAGATTGAAAATATGCTCTGTTGAGTTATGTATTCGGCGTCTGGGGATACACCATCTTCCTTGGGAAGATATAAACTTAGTAGATTGATGTGCTGAAGTTCATATAACTTTTCCCAAGATTTATGGCATACAACAAATGGCTTACATAAAAAATTCCCGATCAAAACCTGTGGCATGAGTGATGACCTGTCTGGGGATATGTTGGCGCCGAGTTGGCCCAATCTAGTTTATATCTATGTACTGATGGTTGAAATTATTCACCCATTTGGCATCCTGATACATTAGTAAACAATAGACATTCCAGGAAATGATTTACAGTTGCATTTCCAATTAATATAATTATGTCCACCCCCCTGGGGGGTGGATATATTATTTTTGCTTTTTGCGCCGTCCGGCGTCCGATGTCCGGCGTCACGCATGGTTTCCGCTCATTTAAAGGAAAAGTATTAGAGCTATTGTCACCAAATTTGGTATGCAGGCTTATTGGGTCAGTAGCTTGCTTGGGATTGCTTTTGGCTGTTGTACCTCTTTTGCTTACTGAGTAATACTTAAGTACAGCTATTTTCAGTACCCATTGGTTTCCGTGCATTTAAGCCAAAATAATTAAAGATATTTTACTACAATTTTGAATACAAGATTGTTATGTCCATAGCTCGCTTGGTATTGCATTTGGGACTGATAGCTTTGTCAGTACATGAGTAATAGCCATTTAGGTACTTCATTGTGTATTTTCAGTACTACTTTTGAGTAATTTGCTAATATCTCAGAAACCGTAAGAGATAGTGCGATTTCGACAGAATTTTTGACTCACAGGGTATCTAAGGAATGTACTCTTTGCAATTTTCAAAAAATTTTCCCCTCCCCAAAAATGGCGGCCATTTTGAATTTTCGAATTTTTGCCAAAAATGGCAAAACACAAATTTGCTTCTATCTCCTTAACCGTGCGAGATAGAGCGATTTCGTCGAAATTTTCGACCCACATGGTATCTAAGGAATGCAATCTTTGCAATTTTCAAAAAATTTTCCCCTCCCCAAAAATGGCGGCCATTTTGAATTTTAGAATTTTTGCCAAAAATGGCAAAACACAAATTTGCTTCTATCTCCTTAACTGTGTGAGATAGAGCGATTTCGTCGAAATTTTCAACCCACAGGGTATCTAAGGAGTGTACTCTTTGCAATTTTCCAAAAATTTCCCCCTCCCCAAAAATGGCAGCCATTTTGAATTTTTGCCAAAAATGGCAAAACACAAATTTGCTTCTATCTCCTTAACCGTGCGAGATAGAGCGATTTCGTCGAAATTTTCGACCCACAGGGTATTTAAGGAATGTAATCTTTACAATTTTCAAAAAATTTTCCCCTCCCCAAAAATGGCGGCCATTTTGAATTTTAGAATTTTTGCCAAATTTCCTTCTATCTCCTTAACCGTGCGAGATAGAGCGATTTCGTCAAAATTTTCGACCCACAGGTGTTTGAGCATTGTATTCTTGGCAATTTAAAAAAAATTTCCCCTCCCCTAAAATGGCGGCCATTTTGAATTTTCGAATTTTTGCCAAAAATGGCAAAACACAAATTTGCTTCTATCTCCTTAACCGTGCGAGATAGAGCGATTTCGGCAAAATTTTCGACCCACATGGTATCTAAGGAATGCAATCTTTGCAATTTTCAAAAAATTTTCCCCTCCCCAGAAATGGCGGCCATTTTGAATTTTAGAATTTTTGCCAAAAATGGCAAAACACAAATTTGCTTCTATCTCCTTAACTGTGTGAGATAGAGCGATTTCGTCGAAATTTTCAACCCACAGGGTATCTAAGGAGTGTACTCTTTGCAATTTTCCAAAAATTTCCCCCTCCCCAAAAATGGCAGCCATTTTGAATTTTTGCCAAAAATGGCAAAACACAAATTTGCTTCTATCTCCTTAACCGTGCGAGATAGAGCGATTTCGTCGAAATTTTCGACCCACAGGGTATTTAAGGAATGTCATCTTTACAATTTTCAAAAAATTTTCCCCTCCCCAAAAATGGCGGCCATTTTGAATTTTCGAATTTTTGCCAAAAATGGCAAAACACAAATTTGCTTCTATCTCCTTAACCGTGCGAGATAGAGCGATTTCGTCGAAATTTTCGACCCACAGGGTATTTAAGGAATGTAATCTTTACAATTTTCAAAAAATTTTCCCCTCCCCAAAAATGGCGGCCATTTTGAATTTTAGAATTTTTGCCAAATTTCCTTTTATCTCCTTAACCGTGCGAGATAGAGCGATTTCGTCAAAATTTTCGACCCACAGGTGTTTGAGCATTGTATTCTTGGCAATTTAAAAAAAATTTCCCCTCCCCTAAAATGGCGGCCATTTTGAATTTTCGAATTTTTGCCAAAAATGGCAAAACACAAATTTGCTTCTATCTCCTTAACCGTGCGAGATAGAGCGATTTCGTCGAAATTTTCGACCCACATGGTATCTAAGGAATGCAATCTTTGCAATTTTCAAAAAATTTTCCCCTCCCCAAAAATGGCGGCCATTTTGAATTTTAGAATTTTTGCCAAAAATGGCAAAACACAAATTTGCTTATCTCCTTAACTGTGTGAGATAGAGCGATTTCGTCGAAATTTTCAACCCACAGGGTATCTAAGGAGTGTACTCTTTGCAATTTTCCAAAAATTTCCCCCTCCCCAAAAATGGCAGCCATTTTGAATTTTTGCCAAAAATGGCAAAACACAAATTTGCTTCTATCTCCTTAACCGTGCGAGATAGAGCGATTTCGTCGAAATTTTCGACCCACAGGGTATTTAAGGAATGTAATCTTTACAATTTTCAAAAAATTTTCCCCTCCCCAAAAATGGCGGCCATTTTGAATTTTCGAATTTTTGCCAAAAATGGCAAAACACAAATTTGCTTCTATCTCCTTAACCGTGCGAGATAGAGCGATTTCGTCGAAATTTTCGACCCACAGGGTATTTAAGGAATGTAATCTTTACAATTTTCAAAAAATTTTCCCCTCCCCAAAAATGGCGGCCATTTTGAATTTTAGAATTTTTGCCAAATTTCCTTCTATCTCCTTAACCGTGCGAGATAGAGCGATTTCGTCAAAATTTTCGACCCACAGGTGTTTGAGCATTGTATTCTTGGCAATTTAAAAAAAATTTCCCCTCCCCTAAAATGGCGGCCATTTTGAATTTTCGAATTTTTGCCAAAAATGGCAAAACACTAATTTGCTTCCATCTCCTTAACCGTGCGAGATAGAGCGATTTCGGCAAAATTTTCGACCCACAGGGTATCTGAGAATTCTACTTTTGCCAATTTTTAAAAAATTTTCCCCTCCCCAAAGATGGCGGCCATTTTGAATTTTAGAATTTTTGCCAAAAATGGCAAAACACTAATTTGCTTCTGTCTCCTTAACCGTGCGAGATAGAGCGATTTCGGCAAAATTTTCGACCCACAGGGTATCTGAGAATTCTACTCTTGCCAATTTTTAAAAAATTTTCCCCTCCCCAAAGATGGCGGCCATTTTGAATTTTAGAATTTTTGCCAAAAATGGCAAAACACAAATTTGCTTCTATCTCCTTAACTGTGAGATAGAGCAATTTCGTCGAAATTTTCAACCCACAGGGTATCTAAGGAGTGTACTCTTTGCAATTTTCAAAAAATTTTCCCCTCCCCAAAAATGGTGGCCATTTTGAATTTTTGCCAAAAATGGCAAAACACAAATTTGCTTCTATCTCCTTAACTGTGTGAGATAGAGCGATTTCATCGAAATTTTCAACCCACAGGGTATCTAAGGAGTGTACTCTTTGCAATTTTCCAAAAATTTTCCCCTCCCCAAAAATGGCGGCCATTTTGAATTTTCGAATTTTTGCCAAAAATGGCAAAACACAAATTTGCTTCTATCTCCTTAACCGTGCGAGATAGAACGATTTCGTCAAAATTTTCGACCCACAGGTGTTTGAGCATTGTATTTTTGGCAATTTTAAAAAAAATTTCCCCTCCCCTAAAATGGCGGCCATTTTGAATTTTCCAATTTTTGCCAAAAATGGCAAAACACAAATTTGCTTCTATCTCCTTAACCATGCGAGATAGAGCGATTTCGTCGAAATTTTCAACCCACAGGGTATCTAAGGAATGTAATCTTTGCAATTTTCAAAAAATTTTCCCCTCCCCAAAAACGTCGGCCATTTTGAATTTTTGCCAACAATGGCAAAACACAAATTTGCTTCTATCTCCTTAACCGTGCGAGATAGAGCGATTTCGGCGAAATTTTCGACCCAAGGGGTATCTAAGAAATGTACTCTTTGCAATTTCCCAAAATTTTCCCCTCCCCACATATGGCGGCCATTTTGAATTTTCGAATTTTTGCCAAAAATGGAAAAACACAAACTGGCCTTAACCGTGCAAAATAGAGTTATTTCGTTGAAATTTTCGACCCATAGGGTATCTAAGAAATGTACTCTTGGCAATTTTCAAAAAATTTTCCTTTTCCCAAAAATGGCGGCCATTTTGAATTTTCGAATTTTTGCCAAAAATAGAAAAACAGGAATTTGCTTCTATCTTCTTAACAAAAGGTTGATAGGGTGGACATTACACATGATAATGTGTGTTCTTCTATGCTATCCTGTTTCTATTCATATGTCGCAGCTACAAGCAACAGGGCGTCCTATTTCTAGTTATACCTGTATTGACAATTGAAGTCAGTTTTGCCAATCCACATTTATATTTTCTTTGCAGATTGAGTAGTTTGAGAACTGGGCATAATGTATAAGAATGTTAGTGTATCTATTTTTTATAGGTATAAAAATCATTTATCAAATGGCACCAATCAAATATATGATGTTTTCCTGGGTACCTTTAAAATTTGTACTCTACTGTCACATACTTACTAAGAAATGGATCGAGTTATTGTAAGTTGGTAGTTTCTTGAACCAAGTGATTTTCAAAAAAAAAAAAAAAAAAGAACTTGGAGATATTAATTTCTTACCACTTTAACAGCAAAGACATTAATTAACCAGATGTCAAATTTTAAAATGTATAAATAGTCGTGTAAGTCTCAGTCAAGCTGTTTTAACTTTCCAATAAAGTGGTTACTCAGTAATAAAATATTGCATGAAATATCAGCAATGTAATTATATCCCCAGACGAAAGTCGGGGATATATTGGATTCAGGTCCGTCGCGCCGCCGCCGCCGCCGCCGTAGAAATTTCCTTGTGGACGCGATAACTCAAAAACAAATTAATATTTTTTTTTCAAACTTGGTACACATGTTAAGGGTGTCCAAAGGAAGATCCCTATTTTAAGGTGACCTTAAACTCCCAATAAAAGAGAACTTATGGCCACCTTAAGGTCAGAAATTGCACTTTTGGCCACTAAGAGCCCTCTAGGTCACAAACTATGATGCTCAGCTGGCTGAAATTTCACCTGAGAACACATTAATATGTTCTTAGTACATGTGCCGAAAATCACGACTTTAAGTTGAGGAGAAAATTGTGTTTGAGGCCCATAAAGACCCCCACTTAGGGATTTTTTGCTATATTTTTCACATATTTTGCCCTATAATTTGGAAGTGGTAACTCTGATGAGTCTCAAACTGCACTAGGTATAACTTTGATATGTAATCCTTGTCTGTAGAAAATTTTAGGGCTGTAGGTTTACCCAAAGGGGTCGACTTAAGGTCTCAAAAGTGCCCACAGAGACCCAATTTATGCACTTTTTTGCCACTTTTGAGCACTGTAGCTTTCAAACTATGTCTCTCATCTAAGTTAAATATCATCTGAGAATATATCTATGTGTTTTCTTATATCTGCCCCAGGGATTTTTTGCTATATTTTTCACATATTTTGCCCTATAATTTGGAAGTGGTAACTCTGATGAGTCTCAAACTGCACTAGGTATAACTTTGATATGTAATCCTTGTCTGTAGAAAATTTTAGGGCTGTAGGTTTACCCAAAGGGGTCGACTTAAGGTCTCAAAAGTGCCCACAGAGACCCAATTTATGCACTTTTTTGCCACTTTCGAGCACTGTAGCTTTCAAACTATGTCTCTCATCTAAGTTAAATATCATCTGAGAATATATCTATGTGTTTTCTTATATCTGCCCCAAAATTTAGGCCTTTAATAGACATTTAACCTGTGTGTGAGGACCATAAACACCCACCCGAGTGACCCTTATAAGACATTTTTCACATATTTTTCCCTGTAACTTGGAAATGGTAAGTCTGAGAAGTTTCAAACTGTATTAGATATACATTCCATGTGTAACCTTTGAATGTGAAAGATTTTTAGTCTGAAGCTTTGATTTGAAGGTCACATTGAGGTCTCTAAAAGGCCCACAGAGACCCGATATTTTGCCTTTTTGCCACTTTTAAGCCCTGTGACTGTTAAACTATGTTACTGATAGAGCTGAAATCTCACCTGGGAATATATCATTATGTCATTTTTACATGTGCCAGAAATAAAGGCTTTAAGTAGACATTTAACCTGTGTGTGAGGACCATAACACCCACCCGAGTGACCCTTTTTAGACATTTTTCACATATTTTTCCCTGTAACTTGGAAATGGTAAGTCTTGAGAAGTTTCAAACTGTATTAGATATACATTCTATGTGTAACCTTTGATTGTGAAAGATTTTAAATCTGAAGCTTTGATTTAAAGTTCACATTGAGGTCTCTAAAAGGCCCACAGAGACCCAATATTTGGACTTTTTGCCACTTTTAAGCCCTGTGACTGTTAAACTATGTGACTGATAGAGCTGAAATCTCATCTGGGAATATATTATTATGTTCTTTTTACATGTGCTGAACATCAAGGCCTTTAGTAGATATTTAACCTGTGTATGACGACCATAGATACTCACCCAAGTGACCCTTTTTAGACATTTTTTACATATTTTGCCTTGTAACTTGGAATGGTAAGTCTGAGAAGTTTCAAACTATATTAGATATACATTCTATGTATAATCTCTGATTGTGAAAGATTTTAAGTCTGAAGCTTCAATTTGAAGGTCACATTGAGGTCTCTAAAAGGCCCACAGAGACCCAATATTTGGACTTTTTGCCACTTTTCAGCCCTGTGACTGTTAAACTATGTGACTGACAGGGCTGAAATCTCAACTAGGAATACATTATTAAGCGTCTTCTTTTTCCATGTACCGAACATCAAGGCCTGTAGTAGACATTGAACCTGTGTATGACGACCATAGACACTCATCCAAGTGACCTTTTTTGACATTTTCTACTGTATTTTGCCCTGTAATTTGGAAATGCTTAGTGTGACAAGTCTTAAACTGTATTATATCTAATTTTTGTTTGTTATGTATGTCCCCCAAAAAGTTTCAGATCTGTAGTTTAATTGCTAAGGTCTCTTTAACAATTGTAAAATGCCCACAGAAACCCAATTTATGGACATTATGCCACTTTAAAGCCCTGTAACTGTCAAACTATGTGGGTCATAGAGCTGAAATCTTTGAATTTTTAAAAGGAAGTGCCTGTCTCTTTAAATTTTGAATATTAATGATGTTATGGCTATCTTAGTCTTTTAAGAACTTATTTTTGTGTGTTGTACCTCTGCTTGCTGAGTTTTTAACTCTTTAAAATGAAACTGGTTAAACATATTCAAGTAGGCAAAATGGACACTGTTATTTTCTGGTGAGCTTTAAGTCCCAATATTAATAAAAGTATATCCTTATGTAGTAAAACTAGGGGATTTTTAACCCTCAACTAGCCCAGTTTTATTCAACTTGCCTCAGTTAATTTTGACACAGCTCCTACAGTTATGAACTCATTTCAGTTGATAATCACATACTTAAAATTCTCAATTCTTTTTGTATTTGATTACCCCTTTGATATATATCAGATTGTTTGTTTACCATTTATGCTGTAGTCCCAACCCACATCCCCCACCCACCTCTGGGACCTCCAGCTATATTGAGTGACACTAAATAAACAAAGGTATTTAGTGATATCAAATGAGAAACAAAGAACTCAATGGGGTTGCAGATCTTGTGTAATAGTGAGAGAGGTGTGGAGAAGGGGAGAGGGGTGGGGTAGGAGGTGGTGGGCTTCATCATATAACACAAAGGGGAGTCAGAACTGAGATTGTGTCACATATTTAGGTTGCATATATATGGACCACATATATAGGAATAGAGGAAATGAATAACTGAAAACAATTTACAAATTCTATAAATAATATAATAAAATAATAATATAAATAATTTTTTTTAAATAATATTTTATTTGTGAACAAATATAGAAACAGATATGCGCTTTTGGGATTATGAATTTTAGAATGGACATTCAATCATCAATCATTTAAATACTTTGAAATTAGGTTAAGAGTTATCATTGCAGGAAGATTGAAAAGTATGATGTTGAGTTAAAAATAATATTTTATTTGTCAACAAATATAGAAAGAGATATGCTCTTTTGGGATTATTATTTTAGAATGGACATTCAATCATCAATCATTTATTAATAAATACTTTGAAAATAGGTTTAGAGTTATCATTGCAGGAAGATTGAAAATATAATTTGAGTTATGTATTCGGCGTCTGGGGATACATCATCTTCTTGGGAAGATACAAACAGAGTAGATTGATGTGCTGAAGTTCATATAATAATGGGTAATTATGCTTTAAAAAATTCCCGATCAAAACCTGTGGCGTGAGTGATGACCTGTCTGGGGATATGTTGGCGCCGAGTTGGCCCAATCTAGTTAACAATATAATTATCCAAATTAAAATCAGGATACAATTAACAGTGTAAGAGTTCATACATAAATCAAAGAATGACCGTATTCATCATATAATATTTAGTCATATTGTATAATTCAAGCAGGCACCTTTGGTATCCTGTATCTGCTATTTATTTAAGCAATACAATTATATCCAGAAGTATGTAGATATGTGTATATTTATTGATGTAGTTTATTTTATTTTCCTGTTACAGTGGTTAATAGTGTTGGGAATCCCCCCCCCCCCCCCCCCCCCCCCCCCCCCCTAAATTTTTGACTGAATAATTGCCCATTTTTATAATCAATAATTGAGCGAGAATCAACTATTTACTTCATTTTTTGTATTTTGTAGGGGTGTTTCCAAATAATCGACACTCAATAAGCGAGGCAAATAAAACTATCAAGTACCATCAAAATTATTACACTTTCTGGTAGTAAAATGTTCATAACACATCTTACATCAAATCACATAATGCACCATTTTATATATAATGTTTAGTGCTTTATGTGGGGACATCAGCTAATTGAAACAATTCAAGGCTTTGATCTTTGTATATTTTTCGTTTACTGGAGCCAACATAATGGATGTTGTTTCCTGTCAAGGTGTACACTAAACTTTGCCAGAGTTCAATGTTGAGTCGAAATTTTTTTTCGAGTAATCAACCCCAATCATTGGTACTTATCACACCCCTGGTATTTTGTTTGTCATAAAATGATAAAGCACCATCTGATAGTAGTAAACATCAATTGGGTAACTTGGCAGTAAGAATTTTGGTGATTTCTCTGAACATTTAGTATCTACAGACAATAACAATCTACTGTAAATATGGTAGCAAATGTCAATAAAAGAAATCCATCACTTTGTTGTAAATTGATGCAGAATGAGTGCAGTATTGACTTGGGATGCCATGTTGGATCTTACCTTTTGAATAATTAAAGCTTATGAATTTTTGTGAGGTAAAACAACAATCAAATTTCAGGTAGACAAGTCGACAGGCTATACAGACAATATGCAATGTGGTGGTGCGTAGGTCTGTATGTAGACAAGTAGATAGGTGAACAAGTTTGATGGATGAATTTACATGTTCAATAGGCAGGTGATAAAGGAGGCAGGTTAACAGGTAAACAAGGTCGACAAAAGTAAACGGGTGAAAAAGGTTGACAGGTCTACATGTGGAGTTGTAGAGCTGTCAGCCATGTGGACCTGACAACTGCCTACCCTACTCATGAATATTCATATCTTTACTCTCATTATGACCTTTGTGAATATTCTAGGAGAATTCTGCACCTTAGCCAAAGAGGCAAATAATAACTGGTTATTTTGTTGTTGATAGGAAAGTAAGTTTCTGTTCTGCGTATGGACCACATTTACTTTGCACGGCTACAAAAATATGGACTCTTCAATGTGAAAGGGCCTTATAACTGATTTCACATGCAGCTTAGAATTACAGTGATTCTAATTACTGGTATACAGAGCCAGCTGGATTTAAAACTTATGAAGTGGTAATTATAATATCCACGCTATTGCTTGCGAGTCCTGTAACCTTGGTAATTTTCTGCGATTTCTTGTACGAGTTACTCTATTTTATTTGACTTTTATAGCACTTAATCTGCATTTACACAGACTCTAAGGCAAAAAATCATAAAACAGTATTGCAGAATGCATCAGTCCCTGGGTATAGTTATGGTCATTGCCACATGGACACTGGTTGAATAACAGCCATAGTTGAAAGGCTTTGAGAATAAAGATGAATAGAGTTTCTTCCTGAAGGAGGTGACAGGAAGTTGAACGAGTTTTGCATTTAGTATTTATAATGTGTTTAGTAAGTATTATATAAGTTTTTGTTTCATTTTGATGAGCTGATAAAATCTGAATTTTTCAAACTATTGGAATTTACCATATATAATAATTAATAATTTTGTGGTGATTTTATTGTTCATTAAGATTGCAGTAAAATCAAAATAAAAAGCACACTGTTCTGGTTTTATTTTGTCTTTACAAATTTAGGGTTTAGACAAGAGATACACATATCCTTGTAAAAGCCTGTGTGACCCAGTGGATGTCAGTTGTCTCTCATCTCTGTGGTCATTGATTGAAATCAAACTCATGACAACGTACCTAGAAATAATGACAACTTAGCTGTTGAAAGTGAAGTAAATCAGTAACCTTGACCTTTGACTTATATGTACTGATTTACTGTGTTGACTTAACTTCCTGAAAATGTGACTTGAGCAGATAGAAGTAAATACATATTGCAAACATACCCGTCAGTTATTCAAGAAATGCAGAAAAAGTAGTTAAAGAAGCTAATATGGCAGTTTTCATTAACATCTTAAAGACCCAGTTTTTATAATGAAATACTCATGATTGTACTTAATGGCAAATTAATGATGCCCATCCAGTATAATTATTCCACCGTGTCATTTATTGGCCAACTACTAAGTATACTCTTGGACTTTATTCCTATAGTAACACCTGGGCCGGGATTCACAAAGATTCTTAAGTAAGAATTCTTACTTAAGTGCAACATTTGTGGTTATATTTATGTTGTACTTAAGTAAGAATTCTTACTTAAGAATCTTTGTGAATGCCGGCCCAGATATCCAATTCTTTAAAATTTTGAAAATTATTTAGAAATATACTGATGGGAATTACATTCACAGAAACTGACCTGAGAGCTTGCCAACCTGATACATATTTTGGAAACTACTGAAAATGTGCTGAAAGCCTAAATTTGTAAGGGCATTTAAAATAACGTAAAATACAAGTAATACTCCTGTGAAGAGATAAAAAAGGTTTTTAGATAGGATTTCACTGTCAGACAGATTGTAATTAGTAGCTCAACAGGCACTTTCGTGTACAGATACTTTTAGATAAAACCTGGTAAATCCACCAAAGGTGAAACTTGAGGGGCTATTTCATCCATGGACAAAAACTTTGGCTTTCAAAAGAAACCTCAAAGATAAAGTGGTAGCAGTATATTTTAGACACAATTTATTTCATACTTTTTTTTAACAAAACACAGAAATGTGCAATGTTTAATAACGGGAGGAATGTGCACCCTTAAATGGCATTTTTCCCAAAACATAGCCAGCGTCTATATTCACAAACATTTTTATTCAAAGGATTCTCCTCATTCTTATATTTTCTTAAAAAGCAATTATTTTCCCGAGAAAAATCCTTTGTAAACAAAAGTTTGTTTAAAAATAGGAATATTTAAATAAATTAAGATAATTTTTAGAATTTGAAGGCAATAATGACAAATTGGATACAATTGCTTTGTTTAAAACTGTCACAAACATCATTGGTATTTTAGACATTGATCAACATGAAGGCATAATTCCTGGAAATACTGCAATTAGAAATACAGTTTTATGGTAATTTTGAAAATAAAATTAACTCTGAGAATGCCATTAGTAAAAAGAATGTTGGTGAATATGAGCCCAGGGCATTCATTATTTTTAGACCAGGTCTTCATTTGAACCCCTGGCTTCTATTTCAAGTATACAATTGTTGCTAAACTTCAACTATGCATTAATATTGGAAATCCTATGTAAGTGGAAATACTTTAGCTGGAAAAAGATTTCCACTGATTTTCAAATCACTAGAATAATTTCTGCTAAAGAGAATCAATAGATTAATAGAGATTTAAAATTTCAATAGAATTTAATTTTAATTGTGCAAGTTCATTGGCTAAAATTAATACCTGATGCAGTTTTCCACTTACACATTTTTGTATACTACTACCTATAACAACAGCATGACAGAATTGACTAATACTCCCTAGTTTAATTACAACTCTGGTGAGTGGAATTTCCTTTCTCTATAAGTAAGTGAATGGTTCTTGCATGTGTCAATTTTTCATGAAAAAATACTAAAATTCTTATATGATCCCTTTAATTTAGGGTTTAAGCCTGTTATTTTAGTTGTAAACTTACATTGGAATTAGATTATAATATCACATGACAAAGCACATTTGAATATCATAAAAGTTTTGGGTCCTAAAAATACTAAACTTAATCCTGAACTCAGATTCACTGACCGTCTCAAACTACAAGTATAAATTTAAATTTAGTATATCAAGTGAAATCCTACCTAAAGTACATCTTCAAGCTCATATAGTTTTAAGCATAGAGTAAGAAATCTAAAATTCGCCAGGAATCTAAAATTCACCACCTCTAAAACCTTAGTTAATTTTATGAAGAAAATGATGTTTTTGTCTAGAAATTGTTATTTTTCAGTTCAAAAAGTCTTACTCAAGTCTGGGTCTGAGATTGAGCTGGAATTTTTATACGAGTCATCAGTCCAGATTTTCTATCTGGAATTTGCTGTTTATGCTTCTAAAGGTAGTTTTTGTTGCCTTTGCAATCTGGAAATGTGTGTTTTGGCTATGTCAAGTTTTAACTTCTGCTTCAACCTTAAAGTTTAGTTGCATTTAGCATTTCTTACATGGTTGTGGTGAGCTATTTTGACATAAACATCAGTAATTTGAATGACACATATTAATTACATGTATTTGAACAAAACTCACTGTGCTTCACTTACAATTGTCACATTTTTTTTACAAAACCAACACGGTTCACATTCACTGAATAAACACAATTCTGCACCACAACACCAGAATCTTTTGCCATTTGAAGTTCAAACCTCCAAACTTGTAAACTTATAGAAACTCTATAAAAATACTGATTTTTGGTCTTAATCATTGACACAAATATTACCCAGACAACGTGAATTGCCTAACAATTATACGCATGCATATATCATTCAAAAAGGCAGTATTTTCAAAAAGCAAGACAATGTTAATAAAGGAAGCATCAAATGGACCAAATGAGAACTTCCATATACCTGCAACAGTTTTGGTTATGTATAAGAAATATAGTAACCTCAGCACATTTTAACATGACTAGTTTGGAATGATTAGACACTTTATTAAATGCTACTCTTCAATAAGTGGTACACCATTACATATATTCAACTTGATATTATGTGTGTGGATATACAGATAAACTGGATCTAGAACAGAAAATACTTCACGTTAACCAGGTTTCAACATAACAGAAAAATTCAATGGAAAAATGTCTCTCTGAGAACCTGGTACTTTCTCCCACTTAAAGTGAATTCTAATATTAACCTAACCGTTTCTACTTAAATGGCCTGGACTGAATATGTTACAAATGGCAACAGCTACTTTGGAGAATATCAGCGAAAAAGGCAGTAGTAAAGATCAGGAACATTTTTAAATTCATTACCTCCATTACTAGTTAATTATCACACTAATAATAAGCCACCACTCGAAAAATATCTTCCACAAATCATCAGGCGGATTTAAGTGATTTAACTGCTGCTTCATGGGAAATAGTATCGGACAACACCAGGAGATATTGATGCACTGCTATTTATATCAATAGGCTGCCTTTGGCCATTTTGCCCTCATTGATAACTGGAAAAATTTCAATGGGAAAGACCTTCTTAGGACTTACAAGTTGATTCTACTTACTAGTGGTCTTCTTAAGGTTTAACTTTCTGTTGGACAGTTTTGCAATTAAATCCTTTTTGTTACAACTCTAAGAAGCGGAATGTTTTCCCCAAAAGGGTGTAGAAGTAGAGTAAGAAATCTAAAATTCGCCAGGAATCTAAAATTCGCCACCTCTAAAACCTTAGTTAATTTTATGAAGAAAATGATGTTTTTGTCTAAAAATTGGTATTTTTCAGTTCAAAAGCCTTAATTTACTATACAGTCAACAAATCTCACCACAATTCATTTATTTTATTAGTATTTTCACCTGTGGCGAATTTCAGATATGTGGCGAATTTTAGATTTCTTACTCTATAAGGTCTTTGCTTAACACCTTTTGTATTTCTGAAATTATGCTAGATATCCAGACAAATGCAAATAAATAACTCGGATGGAATCCTGCTGGAAAAGGGAAGAGAGGAAGACCAAGGATGAAGTATAGAGGCCCACATTCACCAAAGGTCTTGCATAACTTTTGGGTTTAACAACTGTGTACAAATACAGCCAACTTAAGCCTAAGATTTGGCCGAGACATTTGGGGAATATGGCCCAAGGAGTTTTATCTTCCACACATTAAGTTGAATGGAATAATTATAGAGTAAGAACTGTGGAACTTGTCAAAGGATGTGAAATTTGCTAGTAAAGGTACCTTTTAGCAATAAGATAAAATAATTAAAATGAGAAGCAATTTTTTTGTCACACGACATCAGAGGCCTAACACATAGTCACTAAAATGACAAATGTGTGAAGAGTTTCCTACAAGTGAAGGAAATGGAATGGGATTAGAGTAAGAAATCTAAAATTCGCCACATATCTGAAATTCGCCACGTGAAAATACTAATAAAATAAATGAATTGTGGTGAGATTTGTTGAGTGTATAGTAAATTAAGGCTTTTTGAACTGAAAAATACTAATTTTTAGACAAAAACATCATTTTCTTCATAAAATTAACTAAGGTTTTAGAGGTGGCGAATTTTAGATTCCTGGCGAATTTTAGATTTCTTACTCTACCTCTTGGCTTATTTCAAATAATGTGGCGAATTTTGGGAGTTCTTACTCTGCCCATGCTGTCACCTTCTTTCCTCAATACTATACTGTTCACAGAAGATGCTACATTATGGAGTGTACAGTATATTATACTGCGGAAACAAGAGGTTTGTGCTTGATATCAGGAATAAAACACTTGTGGCAAGAATACAATTTGGCTTCACAATTTTAACCACAATTTTTTGCTGTGTGACCTTCACACAATTATCTTCATTGCACAGAGCACTCCTTGGAATTAGGGATTTATCTGAAGTACAGAAAGAGTGCACATAATTGTGTTTATGATGTCCTGCGCCAGGAGATTATTTGTAATCAACATTAATTAGATTATTGGATTGTTTTTGTATATTTATCAAGATTACCAAAAGATACTTCACTGATATACAACAAATTGTTCATACTACGTGGGTTTTGCTCTAACACAGAACTGATTTAAGTTTAGGAATGATTCGCAACCATTTCTGGATAAAAGATATTTTTAAAGGATATTTCTTTAATCATTGCACTTATAAGCAATAGTGCAAGTATAGCACCTTGGCAGAGGTATACACTTTGTGAGACTTCTTGTTAATAATATGGAGAGGTTCACATTGATACCAGATCTATGTCAAGGTGGTATTAAACTTAAGAGTAACCAAGTACAACCTTCTCAAATATTTAACTGAATTTTCTAAAGATCTCCATTTAAAATTATTTGCAAATTTGTTGAACGCTTCAGTATACAAATTTTCTAGATTACATAATGTGCTCCTTTTGTATCCTAGAATACTAATAACTCCATTTTTTTCAGAATGAACCTGAATACCCATTAACTGCCCAACCCTCAGTTGTGATTTCATCCAGTCAATACACACAGTCCATGCTCAAGGTCATTTTGCCTCTAAATATTAAGAGTTTTCTGGTTTTATCTTTCTGGTAGCCTTTATGGACCTCTTGCTTCAGAAACCATTATCTAACCACCTATTTAAAGTGCTTTTATATATTTGTTTATTAAATATATAAACAGTAGTATAAACTTGGGTATTATTATGCATCTAAACAAAAGTATCTGTATGCAACACACAAAATAAAACAGTGTTATAATAATAAATTTAGGGCCCCCAATCATCTGTGCCCATGAGTTCATTTTTTAATGCAGAGAGAAAGAAATTCTAACTCTCAAATCTGAATTACGATAGCTTACTGTCAAAATATTACTTCCTCTTGTTTTATACTTTGCAGAGACATTTACACAATATTATTGATTTTATACACAATTAGTAGCTAAAGATGTGAAAGCTCAGATAATTACTAATAGCTGATATTAAATATTGGTATACATTACTTTACTGAACAAAATAAAACAGTCTAGCTATCTTAAATATACTGAAATATATATATAGACTAACATCCACAAAAATATCATATGACAATAGATTACAAATAATATACAAACATACGATGGGTGACTTGGGTTACAAATCTACAGTACAATGACAAATTCACCTATAAATAAACTGTACACATGTACATTTTATACTTAATTTACCTGTTCACTGAAATCATTAAAATACCAGTACTCTAAAGAATAAGCTATCACAAAGTTATACAGAGAATACCCAGACACATATATAACCCACTTTATTGTAACTTTAAGTAAGGACTCCATAAACAAACTTAAAACATGAAAATATCTGTTTAAGAGTGTTTCCCTTATAGTATTTAGCCACGAAACAAAGATGTGCATTAGAACTCAGCAAGATAGAGATTACATGCTAGGTTTGTTGTATGACTGATCAAATCCCCAGTTAGTTTCAAATTGATATAAATATGCAACTTAATGAAAAATACTTGTCTTCTATCATAAAGATAAAACCTGTATTTTCTCTACTTATCTTTAGATACATATATATAATAATGTAAGTCCAAAGATGTTTCATAATATAACTCTTCTGTGCAACATTTTTTTTCTGAAATTCAGTGGCAAACATCACATCAAAGAATGAGTTCACATTAAAATTATGAATACTGTATTAAACAGCAGTAATCGTTCCACAAAAGTACAGAGCAATTTGTAAATTTTGAAAAAAAATCTTCAAACCAAAAACTGAGTAAGTTCTCATCTGGACAAATTTATCAGACCGTATCTGTGAAGTAGCAGTTTTTACCGTGGTTGAAAATATCAACAGCTACACTGCTTTTAGATTGACTGATTTTGTATAGGTAACATTCTGATGGGTGGTTGAGGGGATGGAGGAAAGCAATGTATATAACTTGTAAACTGGGAATTGAACCCAGAACCTGTGAGGTGGGGGTGAGTGTTAACCACAGATTAAAAGAGAATAAAATCTGAACCAAATGGTGTTTAACATTAAATCAGAGATTCTTAATAACACTCACCAAGCTATGCACCTAAAATGCAACAAAATGTACAATAACAAAGGTAATACTCTAACTCAGTGTACATAAAACTTCACATCATCTCACTATTTCAGTTAAGATTTATAACATTCATCAAACACCATAAAATGCATCACTCAAAACTAAAGGATATCAATGTTCAGTTGCTTTCAGTTTCAAAAAAAAAAAAATTCCAATCCATTTAATTTCATATATAATACTCTGCAACAGATATGTAATATCCAATTTTGACACATTTTTACCCTTACTTTTGATCATATGAAATTCTTCAGTGACAACCCACAAACTTTTCATGCAAGTACATACGAAGTACTCTTATATTTTGCCAGTGTATTCCAGTACAAAGATTGATGATAGTATTTTACACTTGCTAGACAGTATAGCTGCTATGATGTATTATCTCATTTTTTCCTGTTGATAAAGTCAAATTTAAGTCACTTTTATCTCTTTCCAAATGGGTTATCTTGTGCTGGCACACCAGTGGCATCATTTGAGACGAGGTTAGCCTCTGGATCCGGGTTCACGTCTCCCTGGGCATTCTGTCTCATTTGTTCTCTATCAGCCCTAGAAAAGAAAAAGAAGAATATATGTACCAGTAATATAAAATATACAAAAAATGTTCATTATGTGTAATGCCTGGTTAATCAGATTGCTTGCGACACATACACCAGAGACTTAGATCAGATATCAGGGGACATAAAGAAGTCATCAGCCATGGAGAGACCTGGGAAAAAGAAATCCTAAATTGGATAAGCTTTGCAGAACAGGTGGGATTTTAATTTTGATCTTAAGGATGTAAGAGGGCATGCAGATCTGATTGCATCAGGCAAATCTTTCTCTTCAACAGCTTCAGCTCAAGATGAATCGCTAAGAGGGCTGTTCAGTTTCTGCGATATATCGTAAACCTTTCACCTGATCCCCAATATACTAGCATTGGGACTTGCATCTTTTTAATATGAACGATCTTAAAACCATCGTACAGAGATCCTGTATGGAAAATACGGGACTTCCCAATAGGTTTAAGAGTACAGGACTCAAACAAACCATTTGACATTATCACAAACCTTTCCCAATTCTTATCAGATTTATGACACTGTAAACCAAGTGTAATGCCATCTTTTTAATCTTACAGTGACTGTGATCTTAAACCTATCTTACACTGGCACAGCAAACTTTTCCATATTATAGCACTGCAAACTTATCTGTTTCATTATAAGAGACTCATAAACCAATCAGATGGATTGGGAAAAACTATCGCAAATCTAGCAGAAGATTTGCTGAGGCAATGACAATGCCAATCAGGAAGCTATCAGAAAAACATCTTGTGCATCGGGAACACATCCTAAAGCCATCGTAAACTATACCTTGAATCCTGCATTTTCACGATTAGAAACATGGTTTACGATATACCGCAGAACTGGAACAGCCCCTTAAGAGCTCCAGTGTCAGTCCAGTCAACAATAGATAAAGAAAAGTGAAATTTTCAACAGCATCTAAAATTCACTAGTGAGGAAAACCCCTTCTATTCCTTGACACGTGGGGCATTCTTTACACATCTGTGATTTGTGCGATTACATCAAATGTCTGATCTCCCCAGATATACAATTACTACCAATTGTGATTATTTTGTCTTGCTTTTGAAGGCTGCATTCCTGTGGAGAATTCTATATGACTGGTGAAGTTTACATTTCTTACTCTTTATTATGATATCTTGAAGTTTATTTAATTTTAATAATGTATAATGCCAAAAAAAAACATTCTCAGACTGGTAAAATTCATCAAGTCATTGGTTATTTTCAATTACTTGAATTAGTGCTGCAAAAGAGGAAAGTTTGATCATTTATCAATCCATTACACATGGGTATTTGTATCCCTATTCCTCATATGTAAGCTTTAAAACAGAAGTATACTTTTCATTGTTTAACTCTTGTGATTTTAAATTAATTAAATACATCGTTTATTGTTTGTAAGCAACCTTTCATGTTTAATTTACAGCAAAACTACTTGGTATGACAATTTCCTCACATTCTCAATAACTTGCTCAAGAGCCATATACCTGGACAAAACCCTAGCGCAATAAAAAATACAGGTTTCAACAGCAAAAGCCTTCTAAAGGCCTGGTAATTATTTTTACTTAAAAGGGATTTAAAAATCTTTTTATTTTATTTTTTTTTACAAAATATGTATATAAACTAGAAAAAGGTTTTTGCTAACAAAATCGAGCGGCCCAGATGGAGACTTGAGTTAATATTATTAACTTAATAAAGCTGTAGTTGTGATATGAGACTGTAAGGAGAAGGTAAGCTTTATTGTGTTTTGTATCTGATGCGAAAGTGGATTATAAAAACTGTATCAGTTGCAGTATTAGACTGTAAGCAGAATTACAGCATGCACAGCTAGGCTTGATAAAGCTCAGTCAGAGTGACCCTTTCCATTTTCTTTCAATTTCTTTTTTTTTTTTTTTTTTTTTTTTTTTGCAAGACAGAAAAGATACATACATTGCACACATATTCTCCTCTTTGTTTGAATGGGGGGAAGTGAGACTTACAACACACACACACATAATCTCACTTCCCCCCATCCCCCATACACAGAGGCAATTCTTTTCTCACATGCATTTTCATTTGAGTGAGGGGAGTGGGCAGATCTGTTCAGAAAAAGACGACCTCTTCCTCACTCCCCTCACTGAAATAAAATGCAGGTGAGAAAAAGATTATTTACTGCATTAGAATGTTTAGGTTTTATAGCAATTACTTAATTATGTAAGGGACCACAGTTCTGAAATTTTACTATGTTATAACTGACACAAAACTACATCAAAAACACATTTAACAAAATGCTCTAAATGTAATACTTTTCAAGTTATAAGTGATTTAGTGCATGAATACATAAACTTTAATGCATCAAAAATTCATAAAAAAATAATTTAAAAAGATCCAGGCCTGATACTCCCACAAGGGAATTCTACTGGTGGCCTAGTACATATATGCAAGATATGAGAGAAATCCCTGCAACAGTCAATGAGAAAATTGTGATAAAGTGTTGATATTTTCAGACTTTGGGTGGGGGTACCTCTCTTCTAATGGCTCTGGGGAAGAAACGAAGAGACAGATCTGCATGGATTTTACGATTTATCATCCTCGATAGATAAGGTATCTTTTGAAAAAACAGCATGTCCCTGGGTCTTGTAGTTTTGGAGAAGTTGTTCAGGTGTACGCAGACGCCGCAGAGTGATGTCATAAAAACAGGAATTTTAAGGAAAAAAGGTCATTAAAAGTCTTTCTTAAACTTAATCAATGTGTCAAGTTGAACTGATGTCATTGAACAGTAAATCAGTTGGGAGCTGAAAAAACTCGTTTTTACTTCCAAGGTGGCCATGACTGTACTTGTATTGGAACTCCAGGGTGGAAAGAAAATAAGAATGTCCCTAATTACATCTTTAATAAGTTTGCAAAATTTAACTGAGGTTAGCTGAACAATATGATAGCTGGAGAGTAATTACTCCATAATTTCACTGCAAGGTGGCCATAACTTCATTCATATTGGGATTTTAAGGTGACCATAAAATAAGAATGTCCCTTTTGTCACCCTTTATAAGCACATATAGTCTAGCTGAGGTCAGTTGAACAATAAGACAGCTGGAGACTGAAAACTTCCCTTTTTCACTGTAAGGTGACCATAACTTCATTTATATTGTGACTTTAAGGTGACCATAAAATGAGAATGTTCCTTTCTGCTAACCTTTATAAATGTGCCAGGTTTTATTTTAAAAATTTAAACATTAACTGACCTTAGGGCTGAAAAACCCTACATTTTAAGTTTAAGATGGCCATAATATCATTAATATTTAAATCATAAGGTAGTAAGAGTCTTCTTTTCATCTATTTCAATATCAATATACGTTAGATATGGAAAAAGAAAGGGGCCAGACGGCTTTATTCCAAATTTTATGACTTTAGGGGGGGCCATATCTCCAATTATATTAACAATTTAAGGTCACCATAAAGTCAGGATAATCTTTTGGTAAATCTTAATATATATGCCAAGTTTGGTTGAAAAAAAGTGAAAAACTAAGTGAACTGGAGGGCTAAAACCCCCTTTTTTGACATTAAGGTGACCTTAAGATTGCAGATACAGGGCTAAAACTGCAGCATGTGAAAGATTATCAAAAAGTACCTAATAACTTATTCCAACAAAACACTGAAATCCTGACCGTTTTTGAGATACAGACTAAGTACCCATTTTTTTTAAATTTACGAAAATAAAACGCCTCCCATTCAGGCACCTATGGTCTGATTGATCAGAAAATGTTTTCTGACCTGCGGATATAGGTCTAGAATGTACCTGATAAATTTTATAGCACAGGTGTGTGTGGTTTTTTCCGAAATGCAGTGTTGGGGTGTTTTTGAAAAATGCTTAAGGTTACCTTAAGTAAAGCTTAAGGTCTCCACAAAGTATCCCCAAAATTTTTCCCGGCCTTATAGTTTTAAAGAAAGATAAGAAGAAAAGAAAAATTTGAAAGCCCAAGAAGTTATTCAAGGGAGACCATAATCCGGCGGCCACATCGGCGATCAGTCGGACTTTCGTGAAAACAAATAAGCAGCCCTGACAGGCCGCTTAAATATAATATGAAATACATGACACAAGTATATCTTACATTAGCTAATTATGTTGGATCAAATAAAAGCAAAACTTTCAGTATTATTATTACTCAATAGTGTTATGTATGAAAATGTGTTAAAATATAGTGCAACTTTAAACTACAAAGCATAACATCCTATACGCTATGTATCATACAATATACATTCTTAAGTTTTAAACTAATTATAATGAAAAGTCCATTTTCAATTTTAAGAAGGTAAAAACATTTTACACTATTGTAATACCTAAACATTTGAAAAATATACATTCGGCAGAGTGCAAGGGTTCCACTGTAATTACCTTCAGTTCATATTATGTTGACAAACTTTGTACCAATTAAAAGAAATATAACAAGAAGTTTGTCATGGAATACAAAAAATAACAATTTTGCGAGGTAAGAAAACCCCTTCTATTTTCTTTTGTTTTTTGTTTTTTTTTGTTTTTTTTGTGGGACATTTTTTTACACGAGTGTTTTTGCAACAATATTAGGCCTCTGGTCTCCCCTGATGCAAAATTACTGCTTGATTATTTTGTCTTACTTTAAAGGGTGTGGCCGAAAGAATAATTTCGCATACCACTGCAAATTTCAAATACTGGGGCAAATTACAAAAATTCTTTTCTCTGAAATAATAACAGAAGAAGTTTCTTTGAATACATTTTTATATTCTGAAGCATATTACTTTTACAACATATTTATAATAAGTAACTGATTACTGTTGGGTCTACAATAGCTTTAACTAGAGGATTGCTCGCAAAAAAAAAATATAATGTTTTTGCTATCCCGAAAAGGATATAAAGGTGAGTGCTAAAGTATTAAGAAAATGCTTCGTTTCTAGCCTTATACTGTTGTGGCAACCAAAGTCAGCGCAGTCTGCTCTATCTAGCACGGTTTTCAAGATATAAGCATTTTTGTGTTTTGCAAAAAATAAAAAAATTAAAAATGTCCACTATATTTGGCGAGACAAAAATATTTTGAAAATTGGCATGGCTACTCTGCAGATACCCAGCAGGTCCAAAATTTTGTTGAGTTCGCTCCATATAGCACGGTTTTCGAGATATAAGCATTTTTGTGTTTTGCAAAAACTTTGAATTCAAAATGGCCACCATTTTTGGGGAGAGAAAAATTTTTGTCAAGACCAGTGCCGCGGTGTGTATCTCCCGCCGAGCATTAAGGCAGAAGAAAGGGCTTTTCTGAGATATTCACAATTTTTCATTTTCGTGTGTGAAAGCTCTTCCAAAAGTAGGTGAATGAGTTATTTGAGAAAAATTGGCTATCTGCAATACTATTAAGAGATAATTCACATTTACTCATTTTGAGTAGGTGAATAATTATCTATGGGTCTGAAACTTCACCAAGTGAAAGCTCTTCCAAAAGTAGGTGAATGAGTTATTTGAGAAAAATTTGCTATCTGCAATACTATTAAGAGATAATTCACATTTACTCATTTTGAGTAGGTGAATAATTAGCTATGGGTCTGAAACTTCACCAAGTGAAAGCTCTCCCAAAAGTAGGTCAATGAGTTATTTGAGAAAAATTGGCTATCTGCAATACTTTTAGAGATAATTCCCATTTACTCATTTTGAGTAGGTGAGTAATTAGCTATGGGTCTGAAACTTCACCAAGTGAAAGCTCTCCCAAAAGTAGGTGAATGATTAATTTGAGAAAAATTGGCTATCTGCAATACTTTTAGAGATAATTCGCATTTACTCATTTTGAGTAGGTGAGTAATTAGCTATGGGTCTGAAACTTCACCAAGTGAAAGCTCTCCCAAAAGTAGGTGAATGAGTTATTTGAGAAAAATTGGCTAACTGCAATACTTTTAGAGATAATTCCCATTTACTCATTTTCAGTAGGTGAGTAATTAGCTATGGGTCTGAAACTTCACCAAGTGAAAGCTCTGCCAAAAGTAGGTGAATGAGTTATTTGAGAAAAATTGACTATCTGCAATACTTTTAGAGATAATTTGCATTTACTCATTTTGAGTAGGTGAGTAATTAGCTATGGGTCTGAAACTTCATAGAGTGAAAGCTCTCCCAAAAGTAGGTGAATGAGTTATTTGAGAAAAATTGGCTATCTGCAATACTTTTAGAGATACTTCGCATTTACTCATTTTGAGTAGGTGAATAATTATCTATGGGTCTGAAACTTCACCAAGTGAAAGCTCTTCCAAAAGTAGGTGAATGAGTTATTTGAGAAAAATTTGCTATCTGCAATACTATTAAGAGATAATTCACATTTACTCATTTTGAGTAGGTGAATAATTAGCTATGGGTCTGAAACTTCACCAAGTGAAAGCTCTCCCAAAAGTAGGTCAATGAGTTATTTGAGAAAAATTGGCTATCTGCAATACTTTTAGAGATAATTCCCATTTACTCATTTTGAGTAGGTGAGTAATTAGCTATGGGTCTGAAACTTCACCAAGTGAAAGCTCTCCCAAAAGTAGGTGAATGATTAATTTGAGAAAAATTGGCTATCTGCAATACTTTTAGAGATAATTCGCATTTACTCATTTTGAGTAGGTGAGTAATTAGCTATGGGTCTGAAACTTCACCAAGTGAAAGCTCTCCCAAAAGTAGGTGAATGAGTTATTTGAGAAAAATTGGCTAACTGCAATACTTTTAGAGATAATTCCCATTTACTCATTTTCAGTAGGTGAGTAATTAGCTATGGGTCTGAAACTTCACCAAGTGAAAGCTCTGCCAAAAGTAGGTGAATGAGTTATTTGAGAAAAATTGACTATCTGCAATACTTTTAGAGATAATTTGCATTTACTCATTTTGAGTAGGTGAGTAATTAGCTATGGGTCTGAAACTTCATAGAGTGAAAGCTCTCCCAAAAGTAGGTGAATGAGTTATTTGAGAAAAATTGGCTATCTGCAATACTTTTAGAGATACTTCGCATTTACTCATTTTGAGTAGGTGAGTAATTAGCTATGGGTCTGAAACTTCACCAAGTGAAAGCTCTCCCAAAAGTAGCTGAATGATTAATTTGAGAAAAATTGGCTATCTGCAATACTTTTAGAGATAATTTGCATTTACTCATTTTGAGTAGGTGCGTAATTAGCTATGGGTCTGAAACTTCACCAAGTGAAAGCTCTCCCAAAAGTAGGTGAATGAGTTATTTGAGAAAAATTGGGTATCCGCAATACTTTTACAGATAATTAGCATTTACTCATTTTGAGTAGGTAAATAATTAGCTATGGGTCTGAAACTTCACCATGTGAAAGCTTTCCCAAAAGTAGGTGAATGAGTTATTTGAGAAAAATTGGCTATCTGCAATACTTTTAGAGATAATTCGCATTTACTCATTTTGAGTAGGTGAGTAATTAGCTATGGGTCTGAAACTTCACCATGTGAAAGCTCTTCCAAAAGTAGGTGAATGATTAATTTGAGAAAAATTGGCTATCTGCAATACTTTTAGAGATAATTCGCATTTACTCATTTTGAGTAGGTGAGTAATTAGCTATGGGTCTGAAACTTCACCAAGTGAAAGCTCTCCCAAAAGTAGGTGAATGATTAATTTGAGAAAAATTGGCTATCTGCAATACTTTTAGAGATAATTCGCATTTACTCATGTTGAGTAGGTGAGTAATTAGCTATGGGTCTGAAACTTCACCAAGTGAAAGCTCTCCCAAAAGTAGGTGAATGAGTTATTTGAGAAAAATTGGCTATCTGCAATACTTTTAGAGATAATTCACATTTACTCATTTTCAGTAGGTGAGTAATTAGCTATGGGTCTGAAACTTCACCAAGTGAAAGCTCTGCCAAAAGTAGGTGAATGAGTTATTTGAGAAAAATTGGCTATCTGCAATACTTTTAGAGATAATTTGCATTTACTCATTTTGAGTAGGTGAGTAATTAGCTATGGGTCTGAAACTTCATAGAGTGAAAGCTCTCCCAAAAGTAGGTGAATGAGTTATTTGAGAAAAATTGGCTATCTGCAATACTTTTAGAGATAATTCGCATTTACTCATTTTGAGTAGGTGAGTAATTAGCTATGGGTCTGAAACTTCTCCAAGTGAAAGCTCTCCCAAAAGTAGGTGAATGATTTATTTGAGAAAAATTGGCTATCTGCAATACTTTTAGAGATAATTCGCATTTACTCATTTTGAGTAGGTGAGTAATTAGCTATGGGTCTGAAACTTCACCATGTGAAAGCTCTTCCAAAAGTAGGTGAATGATTAATTTGAGAAAAATTGGCTATCTGCAATACTTTTAGAGATAATTCGCATTTACTCATTTTGAGTAGGTGAGTAATTAGCTATGGGTCTGAAACTTCACCAAGTGAAAGCTCTCCCAAAAGTAGGTGAATGATTAATTTGAGAAAAATTGGCTATCTGCAATACTTTTAGAGATAATTCGCATTTACTCATTTTGAGTAGGTGAGTAATTAGCTGTGGGTCTGAAACTTCACCAAGTGAAAGCTCTCCCAAAAGTAGGTGAATGAGTTATTTGAGAAAAATTGGCTATCTGCAATACTTTTAGAGATAATTCACATTTACTCATTTTCAGTAGGTGAGTAATTAGCTATGGGTCTGAAACTTCACCAAGTGAAAGCTCTGCCAAAAGTAGGTGAATGAGTTATTTGAGAAAAATTGGCTATCTGCAATACTTTTAGAGATAATTTGCATTTACTCATTTTGAGTAGGTGAGTAATTAGCTATGGGTCTGAAACTTCACCAAGTGAAAGCTCTCCCAAAAGTAGGTGAATGAGTTATTTGAGAAAAATTGGCTATCTGCAATACTTTTAGAGATAATTCGCATTTACTCATTTTGAGTAGGTGAGTAATTAGCTATGGGTCTGAAACTTCACCAAGTGAAAGCTCTCCCAAAAGTAGCTGAATGATTAATTTGAGAAAAATTGGCTATCTGCAATACTTTTAGAGATAATTTGCATTTACTCATTTTGAGTAGGTGAGTAATTAGCTATGGGTCTGAAACTTCACCAAGTGAAAGCTCTCCCAAAAGTAGGTGAATGAGTTATTTGAGAAAAATTGGCTATTTGCAATACTTTTAGAGATAATTCGCATTTACTCATTTTGAGTAGGTGAGTAATTAGCTATGGGTCTGAAACTTCACCAAGTGAAAGCTCTCCCAAAAGTAGGTGAATGAGTTATTTGAGAAAAATTGGCTATCTGCAATACTTTTAGAGATAATTCGCATTTACTCATTTTGAGTAGGTGAGTAATTAGCTATGGGTCTGAAACTTCACCAAGTGAAAGCTCTCCCAAAAGTAGGTGAATGAGTTATTTGAGAAAAATTGGCTATCTGCAATACTTTTAGAGATAATTCGCATTTACTCATTTTGAGTAGGTGAGTAATTAGCTATGGGTCTGAAACTTCACCAAGTGAAAGCTCTCCCAAAAGTAGCTGAATGATTAATTTGAGAAAAATTGGCTATCTGCAATACTTTTAGAGATAATTTGCATTTACTCATTTTGAGTAGGTGAGTAATTAGCTATGGGTCTGAAACTTCACCAAGTGAAAGCTCTCCCAAAAGTAGGTGAATGAGTTATTTGAGAAAAATTGGCTATTTGCAATACTTTTAGAGATAATTCGCATTTACTCATTTTGAGTAGGTGAGTAATTAGCTATGGGTCTGAAACTTCACCAAGTGAAAGCTCTCCCAAAAGTAGGTGAATGAGTTATTTGAGAAAAATTGGCTATCTGCAATACTTTTAGAGATAATTCGCATTTACTCATTTTGAGTAGGTGAGTAATTAGCTATGGGTCTGAAACTTCACCATGTGAAAGCTCTCCCACAAGTAGATGAATGAGTTATTTGATAAAAATTGGGTATCCGCAATACTTTTACAGATAATTAGCATTTACTCATTTTGAGTAGGTAAATAATTAGCTATGGGTCTGAAACTTCACCATGTGAAAGCTTTCCCAAAAGTAGGTGAATGAGTTATTTGAGAAAAATTGGCTATCTGCAATACTTTTAGAGATAATTCGCATTTACTCATTTTGAGTAGGTGAGTAATTAGCTATGGGTCTGAAACTTCACCAAGTGAAAGCTCTTCCAAAAGTAGGTGAATGAGTTATTTGATAAAAATTGGGTATCCGTAATACTTTTAGAGATAATTCGCATTTACTCATTTTGAGTAGGTGAGTAATTAGCTATGGGTCTGAAACTTCACCAAGTGAAAGCTCTTCCAAAAGTAGGTGAATGAGTTATTTGAGAAAAATTGGCTATCTGCAATACTTTTAGAGATAATTCGCATTTACTCATTTTGAGTAGGTGAGTAATTAGCTATGGGTCTGAAACTTCACCAAGTGAAAGCTCTCCCAAAAGTAGGTGAATGATTTATTTGAGAAAAATTAGCTATCTGCAATACTTTTAGAGATAATTCGCATTTACTCATTTTGAGTAGGTGAGTAATTAGCTATGGGTCTGAAACTTCACCATGTGAAAGCTCTCCCACAAGTAGATGAATGAGTTATTTGAGAAAAATTGGCTATCTGCAATACTTTTAGAGATAATTCGCATTTACTCATTTTGAGTAGGTGAGTAATTAGCTATGGGTCTGAAACTTCACCATGTGAAAGCTCTTCCAAAAGTAGGTGAATGAGTTATTTGATAAAAATTGGGTATCCGCAATAGTTTTTGAGATAATTAGCATTTACTCATTTTGAGTAGGTGAGTAATTAGCTACGGGTCTGAAACTTCACCAAGTGAAAGCTCTTCCAAAAGTAGGTGAATGAGTTATTTGAGAAAAATTGGCCATCTGCAATACTTTTAGAGGTAATTCACATTTACTCTTTTTGAGTAGGTGAGCAATTAGCTATGGGTCTGAAACTTCACCAAGTGAAAGCTCTTTGGGATAGCTGCTCTGCAGAGATACCCTGAAGATAAAAAATTTCATCGAAATCGCTCTATGTAGCACGGTTTTCGAAATATTAGCATTTTTGTGTTTTGCAATTTTTGCGCAAAAATTCGAAAATTCAAAATGGCCGCCATTTTTGTCAAGACAAAATTTTTTTGAAAAATGGGATGGCTACTCTGCAGAGATACCCTCTGGGTCAAAAAATTCGTCGAAATCGCTCTATCTAGCACGGTTTTCGAGATATAAGCATTTTTGTGTTTTGCAATTTTGCGAAAAATTCGAAAATTCAAAATGGCCGCCATTTTTTGCGAGAAATTTTTTGTATGAAAATTGGCATGGCTACTCTGCAGAGATACCCTGTGGGTCAAAAATTTCGTCGAAATCGCTCTATCTAGCAGGGTTTCGAGATATAAGCATTTTTATGTTTTGCAATTTTTGCGAAAAATTCAAAAATTCAAAATGGCCGCCATTTTTGGCGAGACAAAATTTTTTTCAAAATTGGGAAAAGTACTCCGCAGAGATACGCTGCGGGTCAAAAATTTTGTCGAAATTGCTCTATCTAGCACGGTTTTCGAGATATAAGCATTTTTGTGTTTTCCTTATTTGGAAAATTCGTAATGATTAATTAATCATTAATTACTCGGCCATTTCTTGACCAATCAATGCCAAAATCTAATGATTTCCAGATTTTAATAGAATGAATGTATTTGGCAAGTTTCAGGTGAATTGATAAAATTCCTTTCAAGTTATCATCCGGACAAGCTTCCCCATCGAAAAAAGACATTTTTGGTCATGTGACCTCTCTGATTGGTTGAAATGTACTGCAGCATATTCAAAAAAATTCCCCAAGGCTACTGCCTAAACCTGCCAAATTTGAAAAGAATCCGCCTAACAGTTACAGAGTTATAAGGAAAACAAAATGCGGAGCCGCCGGAGCTGGCGAAGCCGCCGGAGCCGGCGGAGCCAGCGAAGCCGCCGGAGCCTGAAGCTCTCCCATACACAAACAAGCGTCCCTTGCGGGACGCTTAATTATTACATAATCTACTACGACTAAATATATAGAAAAGTATTGCACTAAACGTTTGAGTATTAGTAAAAGTAAACTAATGTTGTAAAGTTTTTCAGATCAAATAATATTAGATTAACAGTTAACCAGCCAAATGCACACTCAAAACAGAGAAAAACAGACTGCAAAGGCTATACACCCAGATAATATATTATTGTTGACTAAAACAATTGTTAGTATTGCTGGGCTTTTATTTACATGGCAAGAAATCAATATATTAAAGCATAAATTGGTAGTCTGCCAAAAGGTGTCACCAAAATTACAGCTCTAACCTGTAGAATTGGCTACTTTATACCTAGTGACACTTTCCCTTACTGGAGTCACAAGCTACAGCTGAACAGGCTCCTTCAACTTCAGTTGTGGTTTAACCTGGGCCCATATTCACTAACATTCTTATTCTTAGAATTTTCTAAGAAACATTCTAAGAAAACTCTTATTCTAAGTATAAGAATGTTAGTGAATTCGTATTCAGGAAGAAAGTCTTAACTGTTGCTTTAACACAACCCAAAACACATTTTGTGTTTAGGAACGCTTTTTTTAAAATGTCTGGAAAACTGCTCGCAAGCCTTAACCATCTGTACACAAATACACCCACTGCAGGGGGAAAAGGGGGACAGGACAGATATTTGGGGCGGCAGGCTCTTCAATGTATATACCCGGATAGAAGGGTTATCTTTTCAGAACCATAAGGATGAGGTTCCCAAGGGGAAAGCAGATACGTTCAGATACAACAATAAGGAAAGGTGTGACCTTACCATTAATCTCACATATCTAACTTTATTCCGAAGCATTAAATCTAAGTTTAACATATTAAATACATCTGTGGTAAAGCATTACTCAGTGACATTCTTTGTCTTAGAACTAATCTCATTTCTGGAACTGACAGAAAATATTTTTTTAAACTGCAGGGAAAAAAACATTGGAGATACCAGGGAAAAGTTTTGGACACCATGACATATAGAAGAAGTGAAACAATACAAAGATCAAGTGGCAAGATTTTTAAGGTCAAGGTCATACGGCAAATGAAACATCAAATCAAGGTCACACTATGACGCTGCACACCTACACCCCCTAATCAATGTTCCTGCCAAGTATCAACTTCCTACACCTTACACTTTCCTATTTATAGCCTGGACAAGATTTTAAAGGTCAGGGTCTCTATGAAAAGGTCAACGGTCAAATCAAGGCATCATGACTTTGCACACCTATACCCCTGACTAATGCCCTACCAAGTGTCAACTTGCTACACCTTACGGTTTTGGAGATATAGCCCAGGCAAGATATTACAGGTCAAGCCACTATGAAAAGGTCACAGGTCAAATTAAGGCCACATCATGACATTGTACATCTACACCCACCAGCTAATGTCCCTACCAAGTATATACACCATACAGTTTGCAAGATACAGCCTGGACAAGATTTTTAAGGTGAAGGTCACTGCAGCAAGATCAAATGTCAAAACAAAGTCACACAATGATATTGTATACCTAACCAGTGTCCCTACCATAGATCACCTTCTACACCTTACACCTTAAGGGCTGTGGGGTAAAAATGGATGAAAAACAGGTGATATGCTTTGGTGTGCTTAACAATGTTACATATGGAGCTGTTTACTTATGATTTCTCCCTCTAGGGTAATATTTAGTAAGATAGAGGTGTGGTTACTATCTCAATTTTTCTTACAGGTAACAGCTAATTCAACTAAGCCATGTTCAAAATTTAATAAATCAATAGGTTCAACTGCATCCAATAATGTCAACCAACAAATTGTTCAACAGCTGAAGGAAGTATACAAATTGAATACTGGACTTGGGTTAAAAAGGGAAAAAAAATCCATTTTAATTTCACTGTTGACATATTAAGAGGTGCTATGTACAAGGATAAGCCAAGGCCAACTGGATGCTGACATATTATATACCATCTATTTGACAGTGAAATGTTCTACAAACCTTTGTGTTTACAGCAGTATTACTGCTTAAATATGTTCATTAATCATACTGCAGCATTAGATGAGACAGATGCATGAATCATTTTAAATACTTTTTGACCTCTACACTTTGGGTTTTAACATCTCCTTTTAATAACAACTCTTTTAATCTGTGAGGTGGAAAGTAACTGTGGTTAAAAATAGAATATGGTTAAAAATGTCAACGGCACAGCAGAAATATGATAGGAAAAAGTTATACATGCAAGCCCAAACTAAACCCCAGAGTTAACACAAACAAAGGTAATTTAGCTACCTTAACTAAGTTGAAATACTATGTAACGCCTATGTAATTTGTCTTAGACTGGATTGTTTTGGGTTTCCATGCCTATAACTATGTCATCTTTATCATCATTGCCCATTGCATTTCTCATCATTCCGGCTCGGTCTGCCCTAAAAAGTACACTTAAGCTTTACAAAAGCTTTTCCATTCAGAAATATTTTTCTTCCAAGCATAAATAACATCTGCAATAAAATACTGGAGAAGTAGAAATTTTAACTAGAAGAAAATTTCACAAATTCTTCATTATTAAGAAATTCAGTAGACTTTATTTTGACCAGTGGCTAGTTTCTTTTTGAGATATTAATACAGATTTAAAATTCCACAATGAATTAATTTTCACTATCCAAGCTCATTAGCTAAAACAAATATATAGTGAAAATCTCAACTTAAATAAGTATTTGTAACTACTTTCACTTGCTGTAATGATATCGGACATAATGAGTATGGTTCAACTTTGAAGACAAAACAATAAACTCATGGGTTTGATCCTGACCCCTTTTTAATTGATCTTAAATTTACTTCAATTACCGGTAATAGAAGAATACAGTAAGAGCTATTTAATCCTCTAGATAAAATTTATGTCTTTTAAAGTTGATTTCTTTTTAAAATTTTCTGAGAAATTGGGTTTCCCAGAACTGAACTTGTTTATTATGACAAAAAGAAAATACTGACACTGAAAGCAAAAAAAAATTATCACAGATGGTTATGGCAATTAATGTAATCTCCCCCCCCCCCCATTACTGCTAACTTACAAAAGGAAAACTACATGTACCAAAAACTGCAGGCTGATACCTAAAACTTTTTGTTGACCAAGCACATTGGTAACATAAATGCAAATTTTAAACATAATACTGTCCTCAATAGAACTATACACTTAAATGGCAGACATATCTTTATGGTTATTTTAATGACTAACTGGCACATTTTATTAATTAATTTTCAGTGTGTTGTGTTAATATATTGTCTACTTACTTTCTGCCAAGTCCCATTAATCCATAGAACACCCCAGCAGCAAACACCAGGCCACATCCAAACAGTGTAGAGAGCCCTACACACATAGCAAATGGAGGGATAGCTATGCTGCAAGTAATAAGCATAATGGTCTTGTTTTAGAAAACAATTGAGCCAATATCAATGGCTTTTTTATTAGAAAAATCTCAAAATAATGTTTAAAGGAGGGATATAAAATTATTAAGACCATGTTGTTATATATTTGCGTATCAAAACTGAACATGCAGTGAGAAATTATGTACAACTCCAAAAAAAAAAAAAAATTGAAATAAAGCAAGCTGTAACAAGAAATTATGTACAACTAAAAAAAAATAGAAATAAAACAAACTCCTGCTCAATGAAACAGAAAGAAATTGGACAAACAAATTCATAAAACATACTTGTATGCTGGTTTTCCTTCACAGGTATTCAGCTTAAATTATGTGATTTTAAATTGTTAAGGTTAAAATGTGGTACGTGTTGTACCTAAATGAATACAAATATTACATGTTAAAGGCAGTTTAGACTTACTGCATAACAGGACTTGACAAATGAGACATTACAACTTTGTAGAGAAGAAACAGAACTAATATGGAGTTGTGTGATCAAGAAGTACATCTAACATATGAATTTGGCCAAAATGAATGACACTTATTGTAGCAGAATCTACTGAAATTCTAGAATTATTTGATTGCATGATTTGGGTTTCACAATGCTTTCAACATACTTTATACATAATATCACAATACCTAGTTATGGGGATGGAGCAAACCTGTGCATCATTATAGGTTAACATGCATAATAGTTTATGAAGACTCTGCATTGATAGCCATTGGATAGATGTAAGCAACTACTAACTTCCCCACTTTGGATAAGGACTGGGATTTGAACATAATGACCTGAGACAAGGGAGTGTGTTACTCACTGCACTTCCATGTCCCCATGCAGCAGATTGAGGAGTATATGACCCAAACTGCCAAACAAATTTGACACAAATGTCACATATTTCAAAATAAAAGTAAGAATTTTCCTCAATGGTATACTTCACATACTGTAGTGAATTTCACAATTCATGCTCCATACTTTTCTATAACAATAAATAACACATTCAAGTGCTTTATCATGATTTTAAATTATCAATCACCTGAATTAAACCCATGAAGCCCAGAAAATAGAAGATTAGGAATTGCTCCCATAAAGCACACCTAAAATGGCATGAATGATGCTGCTTCTATGCAAAACATACATCAAGTAATTCAGTACAAGAATTATCTTGTTCCAGCCTCGCTTTACCTGCTGTGTTATTTATACTTACATGGCATATATGAGGCCTTTCTGTAAGAACGTTCTCCTCTCTGCAAAATCTGCTATGGGTTTTGTGATTTCTATGAATGTACAGCAGATAGGAGCTTCAAACACCAGAACTATGAAACCACCAAAGCTGAAATTAACCAAGACAAGATGGCTTAAATACCTTTGTGTTTTAATGAATAAACATGCAACAAAAACATCTTCACTCTAAACACCTACATAGTGTGATCAGTAAGAGATTTAGATTTATTTGGGGTTTTACGTCGCTTTCAACACTGTACAGGTCATATCACGACGGGTAGTTGGCAGGGCAGAGGAAACCAGTACATACAGTTGGCCAAGGTTCTGTACTGTAAACTTCTGACCAACGACAATCAACTACCAGCTTCCCCACTTGAGGTCCGGCCGGGAAGAGATGGCAAAAAATTAGACGGATGTAATTTATACAAGAAATACAATATTTGAATAATATTTACAAAGAATAATAGTTACAAAGACAGACATGGATGAAAGGTAGAAATAATTTATTTTATACATGAAAATACAACAGCATTATACATAAATTAAGGGCCCAGTTGAAAATAAAGGAATATCATTTACTACACCAACAACACTAACAATACAAGAACACCAAAAAATCCCATTTTTATACACAATGTATTAGTTCTTGAGCCCTTTTACAGAAAACTAATTTCAATGTTTTTGTTTTCTTTCAAAATTCCACAATATATATCTCACAGGATATGACAATCATAGATTCCTACCAAAAATACCAGTCATGCAATCACTATATAAATCTGGAACCATGATATCTAGATTTCAACCAAACCAGAGAGTGATATATTGGGAGGGATTGTGACACCAATATTTCAGAGATAATGCAATTTGTTGGGTAGTCTTGGATGTAATATATTAATTTCTAAAACTTGCTTTACTAAGTAATGGAATGCACCCATTTTGATTACTAAAGCACACAAAATACTGACCCGTGGATTTTACCAACCATGTCATAATTACCTTTTCCTCAATGTGTTACATCTTACATTGTATAAAGACAGTGGAAATGAGAACATTTGTTCAAATATTTTGGACTGGCTATTTTAACAAGGTAACCAGCCAGTGATTTGGACTGCCATTAACTGCCATTATCATTCTCTTCCAAATATGGAGTTGTCTATCTGGGTTTTTCAGCAATTTTTACCAACCATACAGCCATTATCTTTTTCCTCAGTGTGTCACATCTTTTATTATGAAGCCACTCAAGTGTTATATGACAGTGAATATAAGAACATTTGTTCAAATATTTCAGACTGGGGCAAATTATATGTCCATTATCACTATTTTTCAGACAAGGAATAAGCTTGCATTCAGATTCAACACAGACAATTTTAATTATCAATTAATAACTCTAAAAAAGTTATCAATTATAAACAAGCAGTATTTTAAAACACAGATAATTACAATTTTAGAAGAATTAAGGCACAGCAGCTGTGTTTCAATGCAATAGTCACATGATGCCAGACTGCATGAAACTCTGTTCATATGAGAACACATGTGCAGTGTCAGTAGAATAGTACAACATTAAATGTTACTTACAGCATTATAACACCTGCCAGTATACACAGGGGCTTTGTGATGGTAATCATTGTCCATAGTGAAGAAACCAAACACACTGAAAATAAAACAATTGTATTCATTTATATTGAAATACAAAGAAAACAAAATAACTCCTCATAATCATTTAATCTAATGAGAATTCCTATAGTCCTTTTTAAATACTATGGATATTTTGGATTCAAGGTTATTTTGCTGCTACAGTAGCACAAAGAGAGATTTTCTTATCAAATCTTTGGCATATACTCATCAACAAAAGCTTGCCCAGGAATTCTTTTGCCTCAATTTAAAAAAAAAAAAAAAATATGGCTGCATCACTGTGTAAACAGTTTTTCTCATTGTCACTTACTGGAAAATGTCTCGCATCTAAGCTTCTCAAATTTACAGCAAACGGCCTTTATCAAATTTATTTGTCTGGGAATAATTTTAAAAACAATATGGCTGGCATGGCTGATTTTGGCCAAACTTAAAATTGCTTATTTCCTACTTAATAGTGGTTCTACAGGTTTAGGGATATATCAACTAATAGAAAATAATATGTCAGGTTTCTTTTTGTGTGTTCAGACTTGACCTTTTGACACATCCTTCAAGGTCAAACAAAATAGCCAAAATAAAGAGTGGAAAAATATTGTTCATCCTGCAGTGTGGACTGTGTATTACAAAAATAAAGTAGATCCAAGGTAACTGCATGTGTCTGAAAAAAATTTTGCGTATACCAGTTTGAGAAACTACCTCAACAAATGTCACACTATCCCTTTAAAAAGTCAGTGACTAGAGTAACACTATCCCATTGTCTTTCAATAGTTGATTTAGTGAAATCAAACTAACAGTGTAGAAACCAAAATTATGCCTAAGTAATGCTTGTCAGTAAAAGATGATTCCAAATAAATACTGTAAAAAGACTTGTATATAAATCTTGTTTTAGTTTATGGTTTATTATGTCAACATACTCAAAAACCAAGGTTTTTCACTGGTAGTATATGTCAATGCAAACATGTAGTCTTTTTTCTCCATAAATTTAGATACAAAGTAACTTAAGAGATGCGATTTAAGGCAAGTTTATCATTGTTAATAACATTGATACAGATGCATAATTGTCTTATAAACTGAACATAATGTTCAACATATAGAAATATTCAGAAAACTAAGTTTAGGACCTATTATATAGCTTTTGACAACAGTCCTTGGGTTTTTTTATGTTTTTGACATATGGTTATCAAAATCCTTTGTTTAATTGACAGTCTAACCATATCCATCGAAAACCTGCCAAACATGTACAATACCAAGCTCAAAACAAGGGTGACGTGGTTAGCTTTCACCCAACCACAGAGTCGAATCTTAGGACAGCACTGAGTGTTGAAATCTGTAAACTCTGTATTATCACCAGCATTTGGAAACCCTTTTCAGATTTTTGTAGCGAGATGGGTATTTGTAGTGACGTGATGTGAAAGGTTTACAAATATAAAGGGTCTGTAGATGCGCAGTTTTACAAGGCTGGTTTAAGATGAAAACCACCAGCATATATTTCCTGTCCACGGACTTGCCTCATTTATATTTTAATGAGCAAATATGCGAAGTCACGGCAGTTCTTTGTGGGGTGTTTCCTGATAATATTTTACAAGGCTGGTTTAAGACGAAAACTACCAGCATATTTCCTGTTCACGGACTGACAGTTTGAACTTTGCTTTTGAAATGAGAAGACATATTTCAATTTTGAAGCGTGGATATATAAAGTACTGTATATGGATATTTTACAGAAGCAAATTGTAAGTATTTAAATAAAATATTCGTGTGTTGTTTCTGCAATATTACGAATTCCCACAATGAGCGAAAATAGGGAGCCGTAGATTATACTGTATTTTACCGCTGTACTGTGAAATTTTTCTGCCGTCCATTTTATAAAATATTGTCAGGAAATAAGATTACCGAACTGCTTTATTTTGTAAATATACTGTAAAGCAATTTGGAAGACAACTTCCTCCAAATAAGAAACGGATTGACAGAAAAATGAAACGTGATAACTTCTAGGACATGCAAAATCGCCCTCGAGTGGTTGAATGTAGAACTACGGAGTTTGAATATTTTCATTGTCTCTGCCAGAGGTGTCCTCGATTTTGATTGGCTGAACGAAAAATGTATAGTACTACCGTGACATCACTTCATTCATTAATTTCTTTGCGGTTTATTTGTTTGACAAATAATTGAGTACACGTAGATATGCAGACAACAATTTTACATTAACAGTGACTGCGTGATAAACCAGCAGACAAATAAATTAATTGGGGATTCACGTCTAGAAACCAGCAGACGAAACCGTTAAAAAAGACTCGTTCGAGTAGACCACTACAATGGGTAACACAATAGTTTCTAGGACATACGGGACCTTATAGAAAGCCAGACGTTGTACCAGACATGCTTTTTACTTCATAAAATATAACTTAATAAAAGCTCTAAAAATCTTCAAAATGGCAGAGTGTATAATATACACCTTAATGTACCGATACGTGAACAAATATTATGCAGAATTTGATATTTAAGGACTTAAACAGCGAATTTAAAATCGCGGCCGCAACTCAGTACATAACTCGAATCAAAGATTCGACTAAAAACAGGTGCAAGTAAGAATGAAATGACTCCTGTCACAGCATCGTGGTTTTAAGTTTTTGTCTAAAGTCAAGGCATCGCACTAAAAATCAAGAGTCTTGACAACTCAGTTAATTTATTATCAGTATATTTGCTTCACAATTGCATAGAATATATATTAGGTTACGGAATTCTGTGGGGTTTCCCGTCCATGTATATAGAAATACTTTACTTGAAGATCAAAATTCGCAGACAGCTCATTAATATTTATCAGGTCACAGATTTCCATGGTGGTTTCTTTACAATATTTTCTGCTTTAACATCAAATACTAGATGGACTACACAGATTATGGATATTTATATATGTGTAGGAAATATTTGACAATTCCATGACATTTTTAACAATACTTTACTTGAAGATCATAATTTGTGGACTACTTATTAATATTCATGAGGTCGTGGTATTCTGTGGGGGGTCTCCTAACATACTAACATATTATTTCTGATGCTGTAACTTTACTGCTTCTAGGCATAACGTGGCCGCAGGCATAAACGGGCTGCTACTCATTTGAATGTGTCAAACAGACAAATGTGTGGTTGCACAGGGTTTAAAAGTGGTACACGGGTGGACACAAAGATAAACGGACATGAAGATAAATGGTCTTCAGAATTTTTCAAATAGAAGTGGTGTAAACAACACAATTGTACAAAATAAGTAACAGTGTACACTTAGTTAGACAAAGCCCCTCAAGACATTTGTTATTTACTTTGTGCAATTTAATTATTTATACCACTAAAATAAGCTAAACTCTAAAACTGTTTATCTTCGTGTCCAGTTTATCTTTGTGTCCACCAGTGTACTTATTATAAACTTTATCATAATAGACCATTCAAGAATGATACAGGCCTTTAGATTTATAGAAATTTCAAATATGATGATGGCAGCCAAGTTATGTCCGCAGCCAAGTAATGCCTAGAAGCAGTAGAGAAAAACTTAAACAAAGTGGATCGACGTCCGGTGCCGGATTTACTTAAAACCACGATACCGTGACAGGAGGGTAACCAGATCATCAGAACTTCAGATGTTTCGCCACATAGTTACATAATTGGAATTATCAAAGAAACCTAACTTCTTTGAAGGTTGCCATTGTTTGAAGAGGGAGGGCGCTACCTACACAATTAAGTTGAATTAACCCTAACTTCTTTGAAGTTCTTTGAAGTACCATATATTGTGGGTTAGCCCGTGAAATGAAATATTTTACAGGGACATCTACTCCAAGTAGAAATGGCCAGTAATAGTCTTGTCTCCCACCACGTCGTTTTGATTTGCTCATGAATATTTATAAACAAGAACTCGCTTTATTTTATTATATTTCTAGGAATCCCCCACGGAATTCCTTTTTCTAATTTGCATATTTTATTTAACAATTGTTTTCATTGGTTAATTGAATTACTTCAACAGTAGTTGCAGCGATAAGAGTAAAATATTGGTCTCGAGTGAGGTTTCAGCAACAATTGTCGTTGTCTATTTCTATAATATTTCTAAGAAATCCCACGGAATATTTTAAACTGTTGACAAAGGTTTTCTGTTTATTCTTTATATTGCCTGTTCGTCATCCCTGGTTTGTGGCTGCTGCAATATTTCTTGTGGCGAAACGTCTACAGTAATATGTGGCGAACGGGAAATGTGGCGAATGATCTGGTATTCGACAGGAGTCACTTAATTAGAAGTAAGAATACTGTAGCACTAGTGGTGGTGGACCAATTCACGCCCGGGTACCAATTCAGGCCCACCCTCAATTTTCTTGAAGATTTATAATTTTTCATAGAGAATATGTTAACCACATCATAGATAATCATTAAATGGATCATTTACATTTGTAATTTATTGTTTAACTGTGATTGTTTTGGATAAATTTAGGGGTGGGCGTGAATTGGTACCCGGGCGTGAACTGGTCCACCACCACTAGATAACTGGAAAATATATGTGGTTACCACATGAATGATAAACTTATTATAACGAGTGACAACAACAAATGTGTGAGACCATATTGCGGTAACATGAACTACTTACTGAACCCCCCAATGCATCCAATAATTCGTGCCAGCAGTTTACACCACCAGGCAGCGTCTTCGTTATTGCTACCCTGAGTTTGCTGGCTACTCGTTTGCTGTCCCATATTGATATAAACGATATACTCAACCTAAGTATGACAGTGAGTCACTGAAATTATCTAAATATACGGATGATAGTATATTCCATTCAAATATTGATCCAATTTTACGTGGCTTCCGTATTTTGACAACCTCGTTTTGAAACACCCTTGCGGTGATTACTAAACCCAAAATACCATAGTCTGGACAAAAGAGACGACGTTAAACTGGGGAAAGTAGGAGGGGAGTTGACCTGCGACGAGTGGAAGGGGAGGGGGTAAAATGTTTTTCATTTCTTTGAGGGTAATAAAACAATATTTAGCGACATATTGACAAGTCCAACCATTGCTTTTAAACAAATTAATGTCAAATTTAAAAAAAAGATAAAACATGACAATTGCAACTCCCATTAATTTACATGAAACATGCCAGTTTAACCTACTTAACATACTGCAATTAACTGATATGCAAAAAAGGTAAATATTTAAATGATTTACCTTGACAAATTGTGTTTCCTTTAGAAAATCTGGTACTGCTTCAAAACTACTTTGTTTTGTTCAAAAGTTTAGTTATAATCCCCATATAAAAGAAAAACAGTGGTTATTGTCGGTAAAATATGTAACTTGTTAACCCTTGACTACCTATGTTGAGTATATAGTATGCATTCTGAAAGAAAATTAGTTTTCTACCGAAAGTCACAATTTCAATTTTCTGTAACATGCAAATGTATTAAGTTCAATTTTCCATAACATGTAAATGTATCTTTAAACCTTGACCCTTCTTTTAAACTTTTATAACTGATAAATGTAACATGGGTTTACAAATATAATTGAGAATTAGCCATCAATTGTATATCATTGTAGACGTTTCTTTTTAAAAATAAACCGTACCGATGCCCATTTGCTTAAACTCACATGTTTCTTGTTCACATCAAATGGAATAGAGATCCTTCAAAATCAACATTATAAACAATAAAGAAAATATAAATAATAAATAATATATAAATAATTTTATGTCCACAGCTTCCAAAAGGAATGGTACATACAATACACATGCAATAATTCAAACAATTATTCAGTTTTATGATCAAATCCATTGACACAACACTACTAATTTAGTCTAACTAAATGTCTAACGGGGGGCGGGGGGGGGGGGGGGGGGTTGAGGAGAGCATGCAGTGACGAGGAGGGAGAGTTGGCCATAAATACATACAACTAAACAAATCCTTTTGTGCATTACAACTTTAGTCCAAGTAAAACCCCTAGTTGGGATGACGTCCGAATTTTAGCTAGGAATGAGAAAAACACCTTTCTATATATGAAAAATGTGTATCATTTATTCACAAAAATAATAATGGAAAGTGTAACTGATAAAACAAGGGTTGAAAAATTGCATGAGTAAAGTAAAGTTATATATAAATTAGATTCATTTAAGCAATTAAAAAGAATTATAACCAACAAAACACTAAACTGGTCACTTTAAGCACTCTAAGGTTTGACCAAAGTTGGCTAATTGGAGAACCATTGACATTCCATGAATAAGCTTTGAAGAAGAATGTCAGTGTAAGATGTGTTCATGCATGTAGATGATATAACACATCTGAATGGTTAACATTGCATCCAAAAAGAGATTCAATCTTCCGCAGCTGAGAGCCAGCCAAAGCTTATCAGTAGAAAAAAGTTGATTATACTCGAAGAAATGGCAGTGGCAGGCATCTTGTTTTACAAAAGGATGCCAAAATTATTCATGTTCTTTGTTTTTGTGATAAAGAATATATGTGATAAAGAATATATGTCATATATTTCAGAAGCTTAGGTGTAAACAATTTTTAAAAGAATGAGCAGTAACGAAAAGTATATCTGATTACTATAAAACATATTTCAGAAAAGAAATAATGTTGAACTTTAAAAAATGTACCAGCATTAAAAATTAGGTGCCAATCTAAGTTAAAACTTGAGTGGCCATCTAAGTTGCCCAAATATTTATATTCATCATTTTATTCCAGCAAAGTACCACCAAATCTAAATTAAAATCTGGATTTGCTTTGTAGAATCATTAAAATGCACACAATTTGATTTGGTGTGAGAGTTTATATAAACTATGAATAATGTAGGAGAAAGTGCATGTGGCTTCTGGTTGAACACATTCAACAATTTCTTTCTCTTTTTTTTCCAAAATATGCTATTGTTTTAGAAAATCATCATGGACGTTGCATGAGTTAAAAACACATGAAAAGTCATTTTTCCATTCACCAAATACTGTATTCAGTTCTAATTGTAATTATCACCAACCTTTCAGCTTTATTTGAATTTCTGTTTTTGTCTCTTGGACTTCATTTGTTTATCTGTCTCTGTCCTTTGGGTTGGTTGAGTTAAAGCCCAAAGTCGAGGGGTCAAAGGGCATTTAAGAACATTCATTCCTCTATAAAGTGTGATGCTAAAGTAAAGAAACTAATGTTTCACATCAGTTTCCTTGCTGCCGCCGTATTATGGTCTCCCTTGAATATCTCCCTTACTATTGGAAGCTTTCTAACCATATTTGGCAGTTATGTACCTTAGGCGTGGGAAAATGTTACCATATGCTTAAATCTGACCTTTAATTTTTATCAAGGTCACATGATCAAAAATTTTTTTTTTTTTTTTTTTTTTGGGGGGGGGGGGGGGGGGGTATACCCACCTGTCATCGCTGTTATCTCCTTTAGAACATATTAAGATGTATTGGGAAACCATATGTTGAGAGTCTATTTAGCAGGTCAGATTCACCCCCTAACCCCGCTTATGGGTCAAACTGTGGTTATAAAAATAGCAGATTTGGTTATATTGCCTTATATATCCTTTATTATTGCTTAAACAGCTTTAGAATGTATTGAGAGGGTATAGGAAAGCATATACAGAGAGTATTCATTGCCAGTCAGATTTATCCTCTGCCCCCCATCTTATGGATCACACCGGGCTCATAAAACAGCAGATTTTTCTTCTTTTTGCCTTATATCTCCTTTATTATTGATTTTACAGCTTTAGAATGGATTCCATATGTGGAGAGTCTATATATTTGTTTTGCAAAATCTATTACTCATTCTGTATGCTTGTTTGTAAGTTTGTTTATTTACATCATAACTCAAAAAACTACTGTGCAGGAGCATCAGAACTGTTACAAGGAAGAAGTGATTCAAATTTGGCCATGATTGGGTCAGTATCCTTGATTCTGGAGCAGAATGAGAAATATACTTTGGTTATTGGTTAATTTGATCATTTAAAAACTTTGTTGCATAAGTGAGCTTCCATGTAAATTTTTAACATTTTAACAGCACAAATTCCTTCATTTCGCCTGAAATCTAAATTCCTAACATCCTTCCCTTGCAATCAGTACGTATACATAGCGCAATGTATGTGTGCTAGAGTGCTATGTACAAGAGTGGTACTAAATTAACAGTATCATTTGACATCTCTATTCCCAAGAATTTACAGATGACAGATATCAAACAAATAATACACTGGTAAATTCCATGAACCTAATTGTAATCTGTACGATTGATATTCTGCCACATACTGCTTGTTATGGGTTTTTTTCAAAGTACAAAATATTTGCTACCCTCTACATACAGTTGTCTTTATATTTTTATATACTTTTTACATTTATCATCAACTTATTAAAAGGGCTGTACACCACAGTCCAACAAATGTGAAAACTAAATGAATGTTGACAAAGTACTGTGAAGATGAAAGCACTTTCTTGAAATAAGCTGAAGAAATTTTTGGCCAGTTGAATGTCTTAGACTTTCCTAACTGTTTCAGATGTACTGATTGACCTATAACGTTTATACAGTTTAAGCATTCCAGTAATTGTGACAGAGATACATAAATGTTTTTTTTTATATTTACTTAAATGTTCTTGATTAGATGCCTTTTAAATTAAAACAAGGCATAGATCATAAGATTGAAAAAGACTTATTTGCGATAATTATGGTGTACTGTGTACTTCATTGAAATATTAATGTCAAAGTCACAATCCACATTGTAGACTTTCCTCAAGTCCTTTTATCTTAGGTATTATATGAGGACTGAATGACTTTTCTTCAAGAATTTGGTGCTGACAAAAGTATTTGTATTTCATGAGAGAGTTGGATCTCCACCCACCATGATGCATTCATAATGATTCGATATGTTATGACACAAAATACCCTTAGATTGGGTAGAGTAAAGTTCCATATATTTTCATATTCCATTTCAGTTCTTTAAAAATAAATTTTAAATGTTATACATGAAAATAATAATAATATTAATAACATATCCATAATGAATTCTGTATATTATATCCTTTGGCAAAATACTAGTATCAAGAAAAATTGTGCAAGACCTAATTAATGGAAAAATCCAGAGTGAATGTTGTTTTCGCCAAAACACATCTTTTCCAATTAAGGGAGCTTGTGTGATATTTATTAGCAAACATCTTTATCAATCAATATTGATCCTGTGTCATTTGCTGGAAGTTTACCTGCAGCAAGGGTTTCTATAAACCTCTGCTGTGGACTCCTGTCATGTCCATGTGGTCTTGTTTATTTACAAGTTCCATGTGCTTTCCATGTGCTTTGAAAAGCACATGGTAAGTATTGTCTATCCTAGTTTTTGACCGAGTTGGAGTTGGGGAAGGAACACACACAGATACAAAGATAAAAAGATCAAGCATAAGAACTTGTAAAATATTCATGATTTGGACTTTGTGAAATATTGACTCATTTGAACTTTGGAAATATTTGTCTGTTTTGGACTTTGAAAGATATTCAGTCATTGGGACTTAGAAATTATTTGTGAAGTGTGGACTTGTGAAATGTTCAATAATTTCATATGAAAAAGACTTTATAAGAGCAGATTAAAATGACATATAGAGTTAAAAGGTAACACATGTTATGTTTTGTTGGTTGGCTATGGGTATTTTTTTTTAAACGGTGAAAATATTAAAATATCTTTGGGAAAATTGTTGTATGATATTCTTGCCATGAAAAATTGATTGAATATCACTAGTTTGTTTACTTATTATGATAACAATTTGGATATATAACTGCTGAGATTACCAGTCCTTATATGGGAATAAGATCCCAGCTCCTGAAGTGTGTTATGACAATGGAAAAACGGCCATAACAGATGTATGTCAGATTTGGTGGAATAAGAAATGCAAAGACTTGTAGCAAGTCAATTCACATGGTAGTGTTGATATAAACAGAATGGGAAAGTTACAAGAAAATCATATTTTCTCGTGTATAATATCTAATCGATATGTACAGCTTCTGTATTAATTATCAAACCTGAAGATGCATCATACTTTTGTTAGACTTGCTTACAAGTCTTTACTTTGGAGTGTTTTTGGACACTGAATGAGCACATTTTATAACAGTCTGGATTTTACACTCTCGTGAGAGTCATATTGCACTAAGGGAGGGCCTTCACCTACGTCCATACTTTTGGGTGAAATTGTATGTTATGAAACACAATAACAATTGCAGATTTATGTACATTAGGGAAAATGAATGTTACGTTCTGATGTTATTATTGCATGGGGAAATATTCATTAGACTTTCATCAAGTCCTTTTGTCTAAGGTATTATATGAGGACTGAATGACTTTTTTACCAGAATGTGGGGCTGACAAAAGTGTTTCTTTAGACAGAAGCTTTTTTTACTCATCAAGTGGGTTCATAATGATTTCATGTATGCCAGATTTGCTGGAATGAGAAATACAAAGACTTGGAGCAAGTCTAAGTATTCATGAAATGACCTAGCAAGTCTCAGGCTTAACTTTCGTATACAATTATAGCCAACTTATGGCTTTGATTTGGTTAAGACTTTTCTTGAATACCACTCAAAGTTTATAGGTCACCGTAACATAAAGGTGAAAGTTTGGAGGGAATTATCTGTTGAGATTAAGTGGTGTATTAAATCTAAGTTGACCTTAAATTTGGCACCACTGTTGAATATTTTAAACATTAGTGTAAGCAGAAAACATCTCGGAAGGCCTTGATTCCAATTTAAACATCTATTACATCCAGTTATGCACCCCTGAGCCTTCCGTCCCTGAACATATACAGCAAATGTTTCTATTATTATCATTCAACATTAGATAGCACATCTAGCTTGTAAGTACTATGTATATAAAAGGTTACAGTTATTGTGAGACAATACCGTATAACTAGTGTGAACTTCTGTCCCCTGCTATTAAACTACCTGCTATGATATATGCAATGTGTACTAAATGTTAAAGCACTGTTAAAACCAGATAAAACTAGACTATGAACGATGAGGATTCCCCTGTTTATTTACACACATATATGTAGACAAGTGTATACTGTTAAGACCTTCACTAATTTAAGAGAGGTTTTTTAAAATCATTCGTTTGTCAAATGTGGATTTGCCAAAATAAACTCATAAACATATGCTTAGTAAGCGTCTGAAAATTTGTATTCATCTCAACCAGCACAATTGAAGTGTACAGGGTATTTGTGAGGTGGTGACTTATGACAAACTTTGCCATAAAACGTTTAAAATAACAAAAGAAGTGACAGTTAAGACCTTGGTGCCCTTTTAATCTCAAAAAGAGTACATTGAATTTCATCAAAGTTATACAGACAAATGACACTGTTTGTAGTTATTTATTGTCTTAAGAGCTGTAAATGCATAAAAAATCGTAATTTATTGAGCTTTTTCCCTCTGAAAGAAAACCTTATACTTGGAAATACTGCATTTAAGTGCTGCTAGAAAAACTTCAGACTCCAAAATCAGATATGCCTAAACGTGACATATTAACAGCAACTAAAGTAGAATTCCAGCAATCCCATTCGATAGTGATAGACCCATTTAAGCAACATGGCATATCTGTATCTGTTCTTTCAATATTTTGGTATTATCGATTGGGAAATGAATTGTTTTATGACCATTTTATAATATAAACTTCACAAACTTTTCATTTTTCCCCCTTTTACTCCAGGCTTAAAATTGGATTATAAACAAAAATGATTAAATATTTACTCAAATTGGGCAAATCAAGATCATCTTTTTAAATATTTGTTTTCTTTTTATCCCGTTGTTGCAATCAAAATGCCATTATTGTTTCAATAAATTTTATCCATGATACCAGAATGGACTCGCAAATTTAATTTTGTGTTGTTTCTCTTATTATATTATTATCTGTCTTTAGTTATTTTAATATGTCAAAGGCTGTAAAATACTGTCTATTTATAATTCTTCTAGCAACCACTATAATTAACTATTACTTTGCAAAAGTCCACTGGGGCCGGGCAAATTGTTTACTGTCTTATTTGATTGTTAAATTATTTGCATGTCAATGTAATAAATAAATTCTATTCTATATGTTTACATCAAATAGAACCACAAAGTATCAGTTCTGAAATAAGTAGAAATGCTTTACTAAGTCTTAACCAAGCCACCAAGCCTCTTTACCAGTTCTGTATAATACATTCAAATGTGGTTATTGCCTCATAAAACAGAGCTACGAGAATTTAATAGAATTTTGTGAGACGATTTCACCTCTGATCCAAACTTATTGGTTATTGCTTAGGTACACAGTTTCTTCCCCAAGAACACTGGCTATTACATAAAATGGCTGTTTCGTTTAGATACATAAATACATTTTATTGCAGACTTGAAGTCCCCATATAAATCATGTTTAAAATCTTCAGTTTAAAATCATGTTTAAAATCTTTAATAATCACTTTAGTTTTTTTTTCTAAATTTGGTTAAAACTTTCAAACTATAAAATTTTATTATTACCTCAAACAATCGATGGTGTGTCATAAGTTGGACATTCACAAATCAAAAACAAAGACAAAAAAACCCCACACAAGTCTCCCCAGTTCTTTTGTATTTAATTTGCGCTATATTTTTGTTATTTAGTCTTGAATTGAGCGATTGAGAATTCCAGTTTTAAATCATAGTTGCAATACATCAGCCCTTACATCAGCACCAAAGGAGATTTTGTATAAAGTCAGAATACGTCAGTTCTCAACATTCAAATAAACTGGATCATTTAGTGCTAGATCACCATTTAGTGTTATACCTTTATGCTATTTTATAAAATTTAAAATTTATAAAAATTAAAATATATATATATATATTATTTTTTATATATAAATATACAAAATGTATTTTTATGTAAATTTTAAAAATACATTTAACTACAATTACTAGATTTCAGATTATTAACAAAATATAACTGTTTTTACAACTGAATTTGGAAACACGTAAAATATTGTTTTTGAATATTTCAACATTAACATAGTTATACTGTGTTTTATTAATTTTCTAACAAACTAAACGTGATTGATTTGTGTCAGGGGATCTATTGTCAAATAACCTGTTGATTTAACCTTACATGCGCCACTCGGATTAAAACATTAGTAGAGGGCCTTCATACGACGTGCACTGACCAAATTATATAACCAATTGTGTATTTTTCTCCACGTATTTAAAATATGCAGATTTATCATAGAAAAATAGAAAAAGAGATAGATATAACGTAGATAGATAAATATAGATAGAAAAACGTTTCACTAAAAGAATAAACAAAACTGATAATTTGCATGTACATTTACATTTAATGTACAGTATTTGACGGGGGGGGGGGGGGGGGGGGGGGGGCTACCCTCGTCCCGTCAAGTGCTGTGCCTCTTGTTCACAAAGGGTAAATAAATGTCTTAACAAAAAAATGATAATTTACTTGCACATTATGCTATGTAGATATATTTCACTGGATATGTGTCAATGTGTTCTATAAGACTTGTCAGCTTACTGTTGACAATTGTACAAGTAAATAGCCAAAAACTTTAAGACACTACTTTTATATGCAGTTTTCATGTTTCACTTGATTTAAAATTCTGAAGTAGAGATAAATACATAAGCGAGTCGTATTTATAATTGATTTCAAAATCAAAGTTCATTTTCACCCAGTCTTTATATTATGACCATATTTAAAATGAGACTTATAATAAGACTTCATGTAAATGCCACAAAGACCAAGTCAAGTGTTACACCTGTTTTTGTTTTATCCAAAGTCACCGCAAATTAAGATTTGGATTTCTGACTAACATGAGAACCAGACCTTTTGTGAATACTGATCAAGCAGTTTTATTTATGAAAAGTGTTTTTCTTTCTTTGCTTTCTTAACTGGCTATTACTTGTTGTTAAAAAAATAATAGTTTCACTGGTATTATAAAGAACTCATTGTCCAAAAGTTCTCTTTTTGTAACAGAATTTCTTATTTAAATATAGGTTCATCAGGCTTTAGATTTTAATGTACCTCGGGTAACTAAAAAAAATGTGTTCCTTTTCCACTTTCCCAAAAACTACTTGCCTTCATTCCTTTTTTCCGGTGTCCATTTTTTTTGTTTTTGTTTTTTGTTTTTTTTTGGGGGGGGTGGGGGGGGGGGGGGGGGGGGTTATGTTCATTTCTCTGGAAGCTTTGGGCTGCCGAGATCTATTTTAAAACAAGTCGAATACATATGACTTGGTATTTTGTATATTCAACTTAATATATTGTATATTTGATTTAATAACTCGTATATTCCACATAATACCTAGTACATATGACTTAGTATCTCATATTTTTGACCTAGTAACCCATAAATACAACTTACAATTAAGTAGCATATACGACTTAGTAACAACTATCAACAACTTAGTAACTCATATATATGACTTAGTAACTCATATATACTACTTATTAACTTGCATATACCACTTAATAGCTTCTATAATATATTTACCTTCACGTAACAAATTCAAATTATTAACTTGTATATACGAATTAATAAGCTGTATACATGACTTATTATCTTATATATGACTAAGTAAGTTGTATGTATAAGTTATAGTAATTTGTATATATGGAAAAGTATATCGTATATACCAGTTACTAAGTCGTACATATGAGTTATTAACTTGTACATACAAGATAACAATTTGTAATGCTACCTAATAGTATAAGTCGAATACACAGATGCTAAGTCGAATGTACGAGATACCAACTCGTATACATGAGATACTAAGTAGTTCATACAAAGTACTATGTCGGGCATACAATATACTTAGTTGTATGTATGAGATATTAAGTTGAATGTTTGACTTACAATAAAATAAATTTTGGCAGGCCAGAGCTTCCGTGACTAGAAGTTTATATTACATGTCTTCCTTTAAATGAACACACCTGGCTGTAAAGTTAATTAATAAAAGGATCACAGGGTGAGTATTATGTATTTTTCTCAATTTTGGTGGTGCTTCTATTTGGCCCATCTTTTATTTTCTAGGCAGAAGTATCAAACCGGGATAGCAATAACGTAAAGTTATATGCAGTTAGCTCGAGAGAACTTTAACAAAGGTTTATAAAAACTAAAAATTACAGCAAACTCAATACAACGTATCCTTACACAGGACATGACGCAGTGCAATGAAAGTCTAGGGATAGTAAGAAGAGAAATATATAGCTTTGTAAATGGTGATCTCCCTTTGACACTTGAACAAAGGATCACAGAGTCAAATGTGCACATTCGGAATGATCCTTGGCATTTAATTTTTACAGATTATTAACAATAGGCTCTGAGGACTTACCCATATATACTGCCATAATTTGAAATGTTTATGTAAAATATTTTCAAGTTATCACCCCTAACGGGTGATATATATATCAGTCATGCTATGATTTGTCCTTCTAATGTAGAACTAGGACAAAATGTGGAAAATATCCCAAATTTGACCTTAAGGACGTTGTCTTAATGTCAAAGGCTAAGGTAAAAAATAAGCCCCAAGACCTATACATATATACCTGCATAAAAAAATTGAAAGGCGCACATAAATGTTTTCGTCTAGGGATACAATAACCTGAATCTTCTGACATATATGTGAATAGACCTTATACAGAAAATAAATACACGTTCTATTGTCCATATTAAACATTTTTACACATACTGATTTGTGATTTTGTTTCAGTTTAAGATATTAAACCATGGGTCAAAGAAATACCTAGAAACATATGAGAAAATTGAAGGAATGCTAATCTCACACTGAGAGGTCCTCAGTGGCCTAGTGGTTAGCAGGTTTGGCATCTAATCATAGGCTGTCACCTCTGTGGGTTCGAGTCCCACAAGTGGCAATTCTGAGGACCTGTCCCAATATGACCCTGGCTGTTGAACGGGACGTAAAACCCCAACTAATCTCACACTGTGAAATTGACAACATATCATTTACCCTCAGAAATATGTCGTGTCTAATTAAATATAATGTGAATAGAAGTTTAAATATTTCACGAGTTTAGGTTAAGATTTAGACTGTAGTTATTTTATCTATTTAGTGTTTTTGTCACGCCTAGTACCTTTGGCTCGGTTATATTGTGATGAGTAGTTAGAAGGTCAGAGGAAACCAGCACATACAATTGGTCAAGATACTGTGCTGTAAACCATTGACTAATTACTGGATGTAACCATCAACATAATAAGATTCAACCCACGACCAAAATGGTAGGGCATGAATATGTCACCACTACACCATTGTATTGGCTGAAGGAAAATAACTGATTCAAACGGCCAAATAAATCTGAGGGCCATTTCAAAACCCAGGGGTGGTTTTGAAATGGCTTGGTCGTTTCGAAACCATCTCACTGATTTTATCCAGTCTGTGTTTTCTCTTCAAACTTTAAAGTCTATGATCTCAACTGTTATGGATTTGTATCTGCACTAATATATAATTACTATTATGCTTTTTATTATCTTTATAATGCAGTTCTCAACACCCAGTTCTCAAAAACCTCTGCAACTGGAGAAGTGTTAAAAACTCTTAATCATACCCGATGTGTTCTTTGTTATAATTAAAGGTCTTTTCCCCGATTCCCTTATAATGGGGAAAGTCCGTTCAAATGATTAAGGACTGATTGACAAATCAACAGAAAAGGGATAACACTCTTATTAAAACAAAGGGTCCGTTGGAAGCCATTCTTAAGATTTGAATTGTTTTGTTTTTGAGATGTAAATGTTGATTGCATTTAAATTCTGCCCTTGACTAGTCATTTACTACTCATAAGCTAAACAACGGGGATATTCCCTGCTACTTGGCTCTCATATTTTGAGCCTAATTTGGGTCTTTAACAATCAAATCAAAGAAAACAGCTTCATTTACTCTGTTCCGATAGGTTTTGGAATGGCCTGGCATTTTTAAAACCAACTGAGGTTTGAAATGGCCAGAGTGGTGAAACGGCTAGGGGCACAAAATTTGATCACACAGGCATCATCTAACAGGTACACAGATATAAATTTCTAACAGTACACAGTAGCTCGTTCTTAAATGTAACATACATGAAGTCATTATGACCCCAATGAATGACCAGTCAGTCTGATTATTAACAATTCTGAATGATAGGTTGACCTATGTACTTAAATAAGTCCAAGTTGAATGTTCCCAAACAGAAACAGTAAATATAGGCAGGATATTCTATCTGGCAATTCTCCAACTTTGCGAAATAGGTTATTATTGAAATTTGACTATTTTTATATGGTTGGAGAAATAAAGTCCCTGCATCCTCTGTTACCCTCCACTTGCTTGTTTGTTATCGTATTCTCATACCTTTCCATCCATATTGTGTCTGTGTACCACCCTTTTAAACTATTTTAAATTTTATTGCACACATTTTCCTGGATGATGATGACAATGGAGAATCTTTAGGTATACAATGGGCGACTTAGAGATATGGTATATAGTTACAGGTTCTCAGCCTTGTCACACAAAAGTGACAGCCTATGATTAGATGCCAAACCTGCGCACCAATGGGCCACTGAGGACCACATTGTTACTGTATATACTATGTCTTTAAACCAAACCTCCTCATATGCATATAATTGAGTGCAAAAAAAACCTGGGTGAGAACCCACGTTCTCCGTGTCCTTAGGCAAGTGTGCTACCCACTAGACCTCAGTGGCAGACCCAGACTAAAATGTTATTGTCTGTTCATTGTGCTATTGTTAACATTTCCTTAAAGGTCCATCAAAATCTGTCACAAATTTTCGAGTTAATTTATAAAAACACAAAGAAATGCACAAAGCAAAGTACATACACCTCCTTGTTGGGGGTTCAGAATATTTAATGTTTTTTTCCGTGTTATGCTGAGCTCCTATGTTTCCTCTTATTTTCAAAATTATAGTCTTCATATAGTAAACAGTATTTTTGAGAGAAACATTTTCCACCAAACTGAACCAAGTTGATAAACTGGTGCATTGTTGACGTCTTACTCCTTTTTTCTTCAGCCATCCTTTTATCTTGGCTTACCATTTATATCCTAACGTATTTTATTAAAGTGCTATGTACAGTTTTTTTTGTGTGTGTGTGTGTGTCGGGGAGGGGGCGGGGAGGGGGTGATGCACGAATGTGTCGTTTGATTATAACAGGTACATCTAGCTAATTTGCCAAGTAAAGGTATTTCCAACATTTTGTCTGCATGGGGTTATTAATTTTTTATCTTCTCAGCATATCAAGCTATAGACGGATTGTATCAATTCTTCTATCTGTCTTCAGTAAGTAACAAAAGAATAATAATAATTCGCCGTTATATATATCATGCAAAAGCCTTCTGTACCACTACCAAGCCACAGTTTGCTTTCATCTGTTCTTAGTTTTGTGTCTTTCTTTCAGTAACACTTGAAGAGAAACCCACATTTTCCTGAACTTACATATTTGAATTTAATTTTGTATAAAGCATTAAATCATCAAATAAAATTGTGTTTTTTGTTGTTGTTTTTTTAGCAACAGACAGATTAAATTCTGACAATATCAGTTTTGAATCATCCTCACTATCAATATTGCACAATCCAAAATACATATAAGCCTTACTTGGTGGTTCAAGTAATAAATTATTTTGTTGATAAGAGTTAGCAGCCAATCAATAAATTATATCAAGCTTTTTCCTTTAGCTGTTGCATCACTATCTTGACTGATCTGGCCATATGCATGATTTGTAATGATTTGTAATGTCCTGCATTACCTCTGCCAAAGAGGTATTATTTTCATTTGCTTTAGTTTAAATTTTAGCACTAGAAGGCAATCACTTCCTCTCCCATTTTGACAACAATCAACTCAAATAAACTAGCTGGCTTGTATAATAATATAAATGTGTACGAAGAAACAGCATGTTGTACATAACTTTGGAATGTATTCATTAAATGGCCAAAACTATTGAAAGAACACTTTCCATGGCCTGAGTCATACAATGTAAAGAAAAGCCAACTTTGCCACAACATAAATTTAATTTACAAGAAAGACATTTTGTCAGTACAAACAGGAAATGTAAATCACTAACAAATAAACACAAAATTCTGATAAATAACAATCCTATATGTGAAAATCTGTTTCTCCAATTTGTGTTATTATTTTGCATAAACTAGGACAACTTATTTTATCTTCAAACATTTTGTAAACCAAAAAAAAAATATATCCCGAAAAATGTGCCTAGTTTAGATTTTATCTTTAGCGTGTGCCGACTGGAATAACAGAAGAAAAAGTGGTCATCGGGAAGGGTTTACTAGCTTTTCTGTAATAAAACTTTAATCTAAGGAATAAAGAAGCATCAAGTTCAAACCTTTTATTCGTGATTATTGTTATCGGTCAAGGTTGTGTATTGTCATTGAGTTGTTGTTATCAAGTGTAACACCACGCTTAAAGCACATGAAAATCACATGATTTCCTTTGATGCAGTAAACAATGAAGAAGTGGTGAACCATACTGTACTTTAAGAGCGAGTTTGGCCATGTATGTCGACTGCGATGAGGATAAATCATGGGCATGCGCAGATCACATATTCTGACATGAGACGGCAAACTGCTTGGAGTATCTTCTGGGATTAAAGTAAACAAACGGCAATGGGGGAAACACTCAGTTTCTGTTTGTGCAATAATTAATGTGTAAAATTATAATGAAAATAATTATAGGTGTTCTTTCCTTTTTGGTGCACCTAAGAATAATAGACATTACTATAAAACCAGTATATAGTGGTGCTGGAACTTGCTTTGTTTACAGCGCCATCTTGAAATTCTGTATACACGCACCATTAGTGGAGATTATTCGGCACTAATAAATTTTGTGTTCCGCAGAAGAATTCTGAGTCGTTTGGCCTCACTTTACATGTGCCAACACTTGGCGTACAAAGCCAAACTCACTCTAAATGAAGCCAGTTGGTCAATGCATTTTTATCACATTCGCCATGATTACACTTAGAGGAACATGCATTGGTTAAAGTACTGAGTTAATACCTTTGACAATAATGGACTTCAAATGTACAGTAAACGTTTTAACAAATTGTGCAAGTCATGCCCCCTTTGTAAACACACTATGAGTTTAAATATTAAGTGCTGTAACAGGTTCATTGCATGTTAATGTTGCTCGCAGCATGTAGCCTGGTGTTTCCTCTTCATGGTTCATGGTTTTCCTTTTTAGAGGTGATTTACAAAGCAGCTTTCTTGTAAGTAAAATCACATTGACCAAATATGCCATTCCTGTGTAGTTATGTGTGCAGTGAGCCAGCTATGTAATTTCACTTAATTTTTAGTAAATTTGGGATATTGGAAATGGAATTATCTAGCTGCACATTGGATTGAAGGTATTCAAAAATACTTTATTTTTTATGATGAATCATTGAATGTGATCTTAAATATGTTCTTCAGAGCATCATGTTGAATGGAATAAAAGCAGCTGTGCAGGTACCTGCAAAAAAGAATCTCAAGAAGTGCTTGGCAGCGGAGAGACAGATTTATCGTTTCTTTTCAAATGGGAAATATTTATTAAACAATAATACTAGTCCTGCATTTGATGGAGAGAATCTCAAAACCAAAGGTGTTCAGAAACAATTCAGACAAAGTCCAGAATTTGCTCCACCAGTGGGAAAAGGGTTAGTTCATTGTTAAAAAGATTTCAGGTTTTGACATTATATGGAAACTGTTGTTTCTACAGAAATATTTTTGAAATTTTATATATTTTATATATATTCATTATATCTCAAGTGAATTTCAGCCAATCAGATTTTAGTACTTGCGGGCAATATGACGTGATATTTTTTCCCGTTTTGGACAAAAAATATCACTCTGATGGCCTTTTTTGTCTTAGAATGTAAACCAACTAGATGTTGTTTACTGGATACATCATTGTTATATCACATAATGTCATTATACAATATCAGTTGCCCTTGGGCTTCATAAATCACGATATTGTCCAGAAAGAAGTGTTTTATTCTGTAAATATAGGTCTACTAAATATCTTCAAGAAGTTAACTATCTAAAATATTACTTTGACTTCAATGTTTGTGATAAAAGTAAATATCATTCATTCAGAGATCATACATTGTTGATATATTATGAATGTTAACTTTTGATATGTCGTTGCTTCCCTTAGGTTTTATAATTCATTCAGTACAGAAGCACCAAAAGAACTAAATAATGGCGGAACTATCCTGGCCAATTTGCAAGTTCCATTGCCAGACTACCCTTCAATGGAAGATGAAATTCCAATGCAGGAGGTTGCTTTCCATGGATTAGATAATGATGTCCCTTGTGCATCAAAACCGTAAGTTACTTGATGAAATAATTATAACCAAAAAAAAAAAAACAGAGGCAAGATGTTAAATGTATACAACATTTTTTTCAGTGGATATTTTTAGACTGGCATATTGGTTTGTTTTTTTTTAAAAAGGCCAAAAAGTTCTTAAGTTCAGAATCTGTGTGTTTAAAAAATCCCTTTTAAGTAGATTTAATTTTTTTAAGGTCATTTTCTTTTCACAGTTATGTGACTAGGAGTTACTTTCAACAGAAGTATTTTTTTCTGTTTTTGAGCATAGAAGGCAACTGTATGTTTATGCCATTCTAAATCATGAATCAGTGAGATTTACTAGTTAAGCGTCCCGCGTTTGCATATGGGAGGAATTCTCGTGGAAGGGTCCGCCGGCTCCACCGTATCCGCCGTATCTGCAAGTTTGCCTGCCTATAGCGTCTTTACTAGTGGATGGAATTTCTTCAAACTTGGCACATATATTTAATAGCCCTGGGAAAATTTTCTGAATTTGGTGCCATGACATTTCAACCAATCAGAGAAGTCACATGACCAAAAACAGGATTTCACTTGTCTGGATGATAACTTAAGAAGTGTTTAAAATATTCGCCTGAAATTTGATATATGGATGCATGGTATAAAGATCTGGAAATGATTAGATTTTGGTAGACTTCCATTAAAAAATGGTTAATTAATTAAGCATTGAAATTTTTATTAACGAGGAAAATTCAAATCCCTTAATAACTTCTAAACCGTGCGAGATAGAGCGATTTCGACGAAATTTTTGATCCACAGGGTAACTCTGCTAAGTACTCTGCTCAATTCCAAAAAAATTTCCTCTCTCCAAAAATGGCGGCCATTTTGAATTTTGTAATTTTTGACAAAAATGGCAAAAATTTAAAGGTCTGCACTCTGATTTGTGGGAACACAATGCACTCATGTAGTGTTCATTACAAATAATTCACAAATAATTCAGAATTGTCTGATTAATGGGAACACAAATCACTCATGTAGTGTTCATCACAAATAATTCATATATTAATTAATTCATAATGTGCCTGTATATTTGGTAAGCATTATAAAATTGCACAACACAAAAATGCTTGTATCTCCTAAACCGTGCGAGATAGAGAGATTTCAGCAAAATATTTGGCCCACAGGGTATATGTGCAAGATACTCTGCTCAATTCTCAAAAATTTTTGCTCTTTCCAAAAGTGGCGGCCATTTTGAATTTTCGAATTTTTGACAAAAATGGTAAAACTTAAAATTGCTTGAGTCTCCTAAACCGTGCGAGATAGAGCGATTTTGGCGAAATTTTTGACCCACAGGGTATATATGCAAGATACTCTGCTCAATTTTCAAACATTTTTCCTCTTTCCAAAAATGGCGGCCATTTTGAATTTTTGACAAAAATGGTAAACCTTAAAATTGCTTGTATCTCCTAAACCGTGCGAGATAGAGCAATTTTGGTGAAATTTTTGGCCCACAGGGTATATGTACAAGGTACTCTGCTCAATTTTCAAAAATTTTTCCTCTTTCCAAAAATGACGGCCATTTTGAATTTTTGATAAAAATGGTAAACCTTAAAATTGCTTGTATCTCCTAAACCGTCCGAGACAGAGTGAGTTCGGTGAAATTTTTGGCCCACAGGGTATATATGCAAGATAGTCTGCTCAATTTTCAAACATTTTTCCTCTTTCCAAAAATGGCGGCCATTTTGAATTTTCGAATTTTTGACAAAAATGGTAAAACTTAAAATTGCTTGTATCTCCTAAACCATTTTAAATTTTCCAATTTTTTTTTCGATATAATTTCAGATCGACAGGGTATCTAGGCAAGATCTTCCTTCTATTATAAGCAGCCATCACCATCTTTCTTTTGGGACGCTTTGTTTTTGCCATGCAAAAATCGCTTTGCTTCGCTAGCGATCCTCTAGTTTATAAGGCTGTAACTTGTGGTAAAAATCGACCCCAGTAGCCGAGCTACCCAAATTCGTCTCACGATTCGGTATTCACATGGTTTAGTATGCACATCTTTTCCTCTACATAAACACAATGGTGGTTTCCGGAAACGATATATTTGCATTAATGTAGTTGTGAAAAAGGTATAAGAAACTTATTATATTGTTATGAAATGAGAAATGTTACTATATCTCCCCAATATATGAAGAATTTTGACGTTTTGCTGTGTTGTCATATTTTGTCATATTATAAAACGTGGCCAGGTGGGCCATAATATAATATATTAACGGCTATCGAGTGGACCAGAAAGCACTCAAATCTTCTCAAATCGCGAATACCGACCACCTGGTAACAGCCTTACTTATTTATTACAATATAGTTATGTTGCCGAATTGTATTCCTGTTCATGTAAACCTGTATTTATACAAACAGGAATGTTTCTGGACCAGAACCACAGTACCAAAAAGTTGTATCTGGCTTTGAAATTTATCATCACAAAGAGAGATTTTATTTCAAGCATCGAAAAGGGGTCTTACCTGAGTTGAACATTGCTTATGAAACATGGGGAGAGTTGAATGAGGATAAAAGTAATGCCATTATGTTATACACAGGCCTGTCAGCTAGTTCCCATGCAAAAAGTCACAAGGTACTGATGTTATACCATGCAAGAAGAATTTTCTATTGTGTAGAATAAGAAATATAAAATTCACCACCTCTAAAAACCTTAGTTAATTCTGTGAAGAAAATGAAGCTTTGTCTTAAACTTGGTATATTTCAGTTCAAAAAGCCTGGATTTACTGTACATTCGACAAATCTCACCTCAATTATTTTTATTAGTAATTTCACATGTGGCGAATTTCAGATATGTGGCGAATTTTATATTTCTTACCCTAATATTTCTTAGACTCGGAATATTTATTTTTTTCACCACTTTGAAGATAAATGCTTTTGTAGAAATTGAGTTTATTTCTAAGTTTCAATAGTATTGACCAAAACATGTCATTTATAAGCCATTTTTAACATGCTTTGAATTTATTTAAATATTTCTGTTTGTTTTGAACAACATATTGTTAAGTCAAGACTTGTAGTATTAAAATTGTACATAATTTATTTTTTTAATCTTTATAACAAACTTTTTATTATTTTGACAGAAAAATGGAAACCCTGGCTGGTGGGAGAAGTTCATTGGTCCAGGATCAGCGTTGGATACTAACAAATTCTTTGTAATATGTACCAACAACCTGGGAGGCTGTTATGGCTCGACGTAAGTTAGCCATGTTAAATAAGAAATATTGTTTGTGCTAGAATTCATTTTGTACATGATGCAGTCATGAATATATTATAGTATACAAAGAGGTCTTCTGGTCAAGCCTGTAATCTAATCAATGTAGAATCAAATTTAGAATAATTCCCTTGTTTAAATAAGCTCAACAGTGGTAACTATTTTGTGGTTATGTATTGTATTTTCCAGGGGTGAAAATTCAAGTCAGTCACTTCCTCTTATGTAATAATACTCTATCTTGATAGACATTGTCTATTGTAGTGGTTGATTAAGAAATACAAAAATGTCTATACATCTGTAATATTTTATTTTATTAACATGTTTTATTAAGCATTAAAAATACTCTCGTCTGTGGAAGTGTTTTAGACATAAACATAAGAAAAAGATTGCCAAATTAAACTTATTAAGTGCCTGTCATGTCCACAGCTATTCTTGGCAAAGTGCACTGGATAAGATAACTGAAAAAGAACTACAAAAAGGACATGGTCTTCAGTAAGTGTTTTATTGAGGCCAAAGGGAAATCTTTTATGCACTTAGAAAGCTTACAATGTTAGTGAGTTTGTATTGTCTACATGTCACTTACTATTCATTACCAGTAAGTGACATTGATGTGTTGTTTATATCTATAATTTTATCTCTGTCTTCACCACATGCGTATTATACTAGACAATTGACATCACAGTCTTTTATCTTATGATGAGATATTATATGTGTATACCTTTGAAAACAATGTGTAAAGTATTTTCCAAGTATGTTGGTGTTATATTCAATTGAAGTTGCCTATTTGTGATATCCTCTGTCAAAAGTTGAGATATAACCTGGATTTAGGTTCATTGCGCCGTCGCCACCATAGAAATTTCCTTTTGTGTGCAATAACGCAAAAATGATTAATATTTTTTTCTTTTCAAACTTGGCATACATGTTAAAGATAGTCCAAGAAAAATCTCTGTTTTCAGAAACCTTAAACTCTGTATATTAAAGAGTTCATGGCCAAGTAGAAGAACCCTCTCCAGTTCATTTAGTTTTTAATTTTTTAATCAAACTTGTGACACATATTAAGATTTAAAGAGGGAATATCTTGACTTTCTGATAAACTTAAAATTTGAATGTTAATGAAGTAATAGCCTTTTTATAGTAAAAAAAAGTGACTTAAATTACTTAAATTACTAACAATAGTTTCCATTTTTTTTTTTAAAAAAATCTTGCTTATCACTGATATTAGAGTTTCCCATAGGAAGAAGCTGTTTTCATGTGTTAATGACATTACGACATTCTTAAACTTTAAAAATGGGACTTTTAGCTCTCTTAGAGGTTTTAAACTTATAAAATCAAACTTGGCACACATATTAAAGGTTGGCAAAAGGGAGATTATTGACCTCTTTTTTATCTGGAACCTTTTATCTGGACAGTTGTATCTTGTTCTTTTTCTTCCACAACGAGTAGATAAAAGAGAGCCAAAGTAACTGGGGTGACCACTGTCAAGAAACTTGTAAACTAAGGTGGCGGTTTTGAAGATGCATTGAAATTCAACTGGGAGCCAATAGGGTACTTATGTTGTTGTCAAATGATATTCAAATAGTATGGCTGCTGAACAATGATCTAGTATGGCTTTCAGCCTAAGTAATTCAAGAACTAAATAATGAACTTTGCATAGCTGTGTATAGATGATTGTCTGTTGTGATTGCTTTTTAGTGGGCCATCCTCAATAAACCCATTATCTAACAAGGTATGTATACAGGGACACTACTACCTTTTAATCAACATACAACAAAGCTTATTAATCTTCACAAGTTCTCCATTATAGAATGCATGCTTCAAAGTCAAGTGCTTGAGTGGATTCTGATGATTAAAAGTATTTTTAGTTTGCACTTTTCACAGTGATTTTTATTATGTACCAGTAAATTAGTACCTGTAATTTCTGCTACTTAATATTAATTGGAAGGTTTTACTATTCTGTTAGAGCTTATCAGGATTGGCTAGTTCATGGGGTGATATTAACTGGTGGTTTTAAATGGATACAATCACTCTGATTAATACTATGAAAGTGGTCATTACTGTTCATTTGACCAACAGTTTTTAATTGTATCCACCGGATCCAATGAGGAAACCTATAGGAAACCATTGGCTGGGAATCTTTTGGTGTGGTCGGATTTGACCTTGGACCCCTCCTTCAAGGTCAAACGAGGATAGCCAAACTTAAAAGTGCATATAACTCGCTTATTATTGGTCTTAGAGGTTTGGGATGGTAAAACAACCTATAGGAAATCATGGGCTGGGAATCTTTTGGTGTGGTCGGATTTGACCTTGGACCCCTCCTTCAAGGTCAGACGAGCATAGCCAAACTTAAAAGTGCTTATAACTCACTTATTATTGGTCGTAGAGGTTTAGGATGATAAACCAACCTATAGGAAATCATGGGCTGGGAATCTTTTGGTGTGGTCGGATTTGACCTTGGACCCCTCCTTCAAGGTCAAACGAGGATAGCCAAACGTAAAAGTGCTTATAACTCGCTTATTATTGGTCCTAGAGGTTTGGGATGGTAAACCAACCTATAGGAAATCATGGGCTGGGAATCTTTTGGTGTGGTCGGATTTGACCTTGGACCCCTCCTTCAAGGTCAAACGAGCATAGCCAAACTTAAAAGTGCTTATACCTCGCTTATTATTGGTCCTAGAGGTTTGGGATGGTAAACCAACCTATAGGAAATCATGGGCTGGGAATCTTTTGGTGTGGTCAGATTTGACCTTGGACCCCTCCTTCAAGGTCAAACGAGGATAGCCAAACTTAAAAGTGCATATAACTCGCTTATTATTGGTCCTAGAGGTTTGGGATGGTAAACCAACCTATAGGAAATCATGGGCTGGGAATCTTTTGGTGTGGTCGGATTTGACCTTGGACCCCTCCTTCAAGGTCAAACGAGGATAGCCAAACTTAAAAGTGCTTATAACTTGCTTATTACTGGTCCTAGAGGTTTGGGATGGTAAACCAACCTATTGGAAATCATGGGCTGGGAATCTTTTGGTGTGGTCGGATTTGACCTTGGACCCCTCCTTCAAGGTCAAACGAGCATAGCCAAACTTAAAAGTGCTTATAACTCACTTATTATTGGTCGTAGAGGTTTAGGATGGTAAACCAACATATAAAAATCATTAAGGGGTGGGAATCTTCTGGTGTGGTCGGATTTGACCTTGGGCCCCTCCTTGAAGGTCAAATGAGGACAGCCAAACTTAAAAGTGCTTATATCTCGCTTATTATTGGTCCTAGATGTTTGGGATGGTAAACCAACATATAGGAAATCATGGGCTGGGAATCTTCTGGCGTGGTCGGATTTGACCTTAGGCCCCTCCTTCAAGGTCAAATGAGGACAGCCAAACTTAAAAGTGCTTATAACTCACTTATTATTGGTCCTAGAGGTTTGAGATGGTAAACCAACCTATAGGAAATCATGGGCTGTGAGTCTTTTGGTGTGGTCGGATTTGACCTTGGACCCCTCCTGCAAGGTCAAATGAGCACAGCCAAACTTAAATGTGCTTATAGCGCGCTTATTACTGGTCCTAGAGGTTTAGGATGGTAACCAACCTATAGGAAATCATGGGCTGGGAATCTTTTTGTGTAGTCGGATTTGACCTTGGACCCCTCCTTCAAGGTCAAAAGAGCATAGCCAAACTTAAAAGTGCTTATAACTCGCTTATTATTGGTCCTAGAGGTTTGGGATGGTAAACCAACCTATAGGAAATCATGGGCTGGGAATCTTTTGGTGTGGTCGGATTTGACCTTGGACCCCTCCTTCAAGGTCAAACGAGGATAGCCAAACTTAAAAGTGCTTATAACTCGCTTATTATTGGTCCTAGAGGTTTGGGATGGTAAACCAACCTATAGGAAATCATGGGCTGGGAATCTTTTGGTGTGGTCGGATTTGACCTTGGACCCCTCCTTCAAGGTCAAATGAGCATAGCCAAACTTAAAAGTGCTTATAACTTGCTTATTATTGGTCCTAGAGGTTTGGGATGGTAAACCAACCAATAGGAAATCATGGGCTGGGAATCTTTTGGTGTGGTCGGATTTGACCTTGGACCCCTCCTTCAAGGTCAAACGGGGATAGCCAAACTTAAAAATGCTTATAACTCGCTTATTATTGGTCCTAGAGGTTTGGGATGGTAAACCAACCTATAGGAAATCATGGGCTGGGAATCTTTTGGTGTGGTCGGATTTGACCTTGGACCCCTCCTTCAAGGTCAAATGAGTATAGCCAAACTTAAAACTGCTTATAACTCGCTTATTATTGGTCGTAGAGGTTTAGGATGGTAAACCAACCTACAGGAAATCATGGGCTGGGAGTCTTTTGGTGTGGTTGGATTTGGCGTTGGACTCCTTCAAGGTTAAATGAGGATAGCCAAACTTAAAAGTGCTTATAACTCGCTTATTGTTAGTCCTAGAGGTTTAGGATGGTATACCAACCTATAGGAAATCATGGGTTGGGAGTCCTTCAAGGTCAAGTGAGCATAGCCAAACTTAAATGTGCTTATAGCGCGCTTATTATAGGTCCTAGAGGTTTAGGATGGTAAAGCAACCTATAGGAAATCATGGGCTGGGAATCTTTTGGTGCGGTCGGATTTGACCTTGGACCCCTCCTTCAAGGTCAAATGAGCATAGCCAAACTTAAAAGTGCTTATAACTCGCTTATTATCGGTCCTAGAGGTTTGGGATGGTAAACCAACATATAGGAAATCATGGGCTGGGAATCTATTGCTGTGGTCGGATTTGACCTTGGACCCCTCCTTCAAGGTCAAACGGGGATAGTACACAAAATCATGTGCTGGGAATCTATTGCTGTGGTCGGATTTGACCTTGGACCCTCCATCAAGGTCAAACGAGGATAGCCAAACTTAAAAGTGCTTATAACTCGCTTATTATTGGTCCTAGAGCTTTGGAATGGTAAACCAAAATCTAGGAAATCATGGGCTGGGAATCTTTTGGTGTGATCGGATTTGACCTTTGGCCCCTCTTTCAAGGTCAAATGAGGATTGCCAAAATTAGTGTTTATATCTTGCTTATTCGTATTCCTAGAGGTTTGCAGTGTCACACCAACCTATAGGAAATCATGGGCTAAGAATCTTTTGATATGGTCAGATTTCACCTTGGGCTTCTCCTTCAAGGTTAAGCGATGTTAGAATGGCTTTGGTGAGTTTTCTTCTGGTGGATACAATTTGCATCGGTTCTCTGATGCGATAGGTCTAGTTTCTTCAGATTTAAGGTTTGTTTTAAATATTTTAAGCTGTCTCGCCATTATACATGCCAGCAAGCGAGATCAAGGCAGCAAGTGTCCATTATCGCCCATTGCCACTGGACTCGAGATATGATTTTATTTATCTGTAATAGTCGCCCCCCCCTTGTGAAAAATGCATCTTTGCATCTGCATTTATGGCAGAATCTATGTTATGTTGTGGATCTTAATCCCCATTAAAGAATGCAGTAAACTTTGTAAAGTATTCAATGAACAAAAGTAAATATTTTAAAATTGGTACATGGAATTGCTTAAATGGTTTAAATTTAAATTGATAGTTTTATGTTGATCATTGGGTAAATGTTTAAAATTTGTGAAAAACTTGTATTTTTCAGGCTTATGGCACAACATTTCCTATTGTCACAGTACAGGATATGATTAGGGCTAGTTTTTTACTGCTAGACCATCTGCAAATTAATAAGGTAATTATCACAATTGAAATTATAAGTGTTTTAACAATGTGAGTGAGTACTTGATACAACAAGGTAATATTTGCATTCTTTTACAATTCATTTTAATATTTGAGTGTTCAAATATACCGCATAACATTAACTAGTGCTTTGAAGATGTCTGTACAAATTTGATAGTTTGCCTGATAACTGTCCTGAAATGGAGTTTGGTTCAAATGTCTGAAATTCGGGCGCCACAAAATGTTTAGAAATTACCAACATCATGGCACAAAAATGCTACTTTGGTCCAAATTAAAAGTCAAATAAACGAAGTACATGTATATAGGACTTTTTTAGTCTGTAGAGATAGGAAACATCAAACCCAAAATTCTAAATAGTTTCACAGCACTAATAATAGCCACATAGTCGAGGTTAAACCCTTTGCCACCACCAATGGAAAGTCTTCAATTTAAAAGTGTACTGACAGTTGAAGTTGTTAAAATTACACACCACAAGGGTTCCTCACCATCCATGTCATCCTATACAGCTGGGATGGATTGCTGCCATCGGTATCTCGGTATCGAGACCGTTTCAGTAAAATACTGTGACAACACTTTACAACTGTTATCTTGATTGCTAGCACAAATTTTTGTGTGAGAATTTAAAATATAAGAAACAAGCCCTAAATCTTGAAAAAAATGTAAACTTTTATTCCCTATTTATGTAGATTTTATAGTGACTTTTTAGTGGTTTTAGGAATCGAACTGTTATGTGTTCATGAACTTCACTTCCTGATTGTGTGCTTATTCACTTGGGGATGTACTAAAACACATCTTTATTTGGAATCCCAGATTCAGAGTGGTTGTAGCGGCCTGTCTATATACATATTTGTTATATCAGTCCATTCCTACGATACATTATTCTAAACAACAGCTTCCAGTGTATGAAGAGTTTTAATTACACACTGTTGAAAGAAACTAAAGAACCATAGTGTTATTGACTGCTTGCTGACAGACATAGCAACGATGACATGCTTTTTTGGTGTCTGCTACCTAACAGATAACATCTTTAGTGGGTTAAATAATAATAACTTTTTAAAACAAGATCCTGTGACTCATCCTTACAAAGTGGCCATCTGCCATAAGTGTCAACAATAACTTTCAATATTTACAAAATTCAATATTTATAAAAAGTGAATTAAAGATTAAGGCCCACTCATGTTGAAAAAAAAATATTGTAATTCTAAAGATTGTTGCTTTTTGTGTGCGTTGTCTCACAAGATTGAATAAAAAATAGTTCTTATCAGTTCACTTGTGAGTTGTGAAGTGGTTTCTTGTGTCTGTTAAAAAGTTCTACAAAAAGAAAATATATTTACATGACAAATGTTCTTTATGTTTCAAAGTAAAAAGTAAATTGTTTCTAGTTAAGAAACATTGTTTAAAGTAAAGAAATAAGAATAGATGGATTCTTGAGACTCTTTGACCAGTGCCCCCAGTATCGTACCGCACAAATGACTGGTCACAAATGTCTTGGGAATTTTGAGACAAGAAGGTATTAACAGTACAACAGTGAGGTTTCAAACGCAAGGAAATTTATGGTGTCATGTAAATTTAGATAATTCAGTTTAAATTTTCAAAGAAGTTTTACTTTTTTCTGTCTATTAATCTGCTTCTAGTAATTTCTCATACAACAATTTAGACAGTTGAAATATTTCCACATTTGTATTTATACTCAGTGCAATATCTCTATGTACAAACACGACGCAAAGCGCTATAGGACCCATCCAACCACACAAATTCAGTCCAACTCTCAAATTACTGACATTCCCCTAACTGAAAGACAGAGGCTCAAGGATGACCATCTATCAATATCCTTGCGATTCTTGCCACCAGGGAAAGGACCCAATGCCAGAGAACCACCATTTTAAGTGGTCATCTGAGCCACTATGTATCTGCCTGTACCTGGGATTGAACCCATGTCCTCTGTGTTCCTAGGCGAGTGTGTTATTGACTAGGCCATAGTTTCAGATACTTAATCAGAATTTCCAGTTGACAGAATAACTGCTGATTGAAAACAACCTTCTGAGGGTTATACATATTTTTGTTTTTACTTCAAACTAAACTCCACTTATTACTGTTGTACTGAAAGGTGGATATTTTGAATATGGTTCTTTTTATGTTCTTTACAGCTGTATGCATCAGTGGGGAGTTCACTGGGAGGCATGCTATCTCTGTCTTCAGCTGTGCAGTTTCCAGACAGGGTACAGAGGTATAAGCTAAAATTCATGCCTTGTAAAGATTTCCACCTACACAGTAGTTTATAAAATACTTTATTAAATGCAAAATTATACATCAGAACCTCTCCAAAAGTTCATTGGTCACATTTTATGGCACATTCACACAGTTTTAAGCTCACCAACTGGCCGCTGGTACCAAGATTTCCTTACAGACACAATAACCAAAAAAAATGGCTTAGTGTTTTCATATGTAGTTTCTGGGTATATATGAGCAAGGGCAAGAAGTCTATTTCTTGCTGACCTTGACCTTTGATGTCAAGGCTGCAATTTACTTCTTCTCCCCAGTTTTAAGGTAAAAGCTTACAAACTAAGACTTTTTATCTCCCTTATTGTTGGTCCAGTGGGTTGGAATATAATATCAACTTATAGGAAATGATTGCCTGTGAATCTTTTAACACTTCACATTAGGCATTTGTTTCATGGTCAAACAGAATGGACTTGACATAAAAGCTTTGTTTCTCCCTTGTCATTGATCCAAAGGCTTCAAAATTTGAAGCAACTTGCAGAAAATCATGGGCTGCGAACCTTTTTCCAAGGTCACACTTGAGATTTGACACTTCCTTCAAGGTCATATGACAACAACATACCTCAGAGTTGTGGAACCTCACTTAGGGGAATTGAACATTGTACCAAATTAGTCTTGTCTGTTGATATACTGCTTAGAGACACGTCGTCTAGTACATTCCATTGGCTGCCAATATGACAGAGAGTTCATTCTAGAACCTTATTTATATATTTCATTATCCACCACGCGACGTATTTTCCCTAAATATGGGGAAATACAGACCGGGATGTATTTTTTTTTGTATAGACCGGCGCCCCGGTACTATGGATATTGAGTTTGATTAGCTTCCGGTTTTTAAACAATATCTCGGAAAGTATGTAACTTACAAATATGTATAATATATCATTAGAAAGCTGTTATTCCAGCGCTTCTGCTCATGTATGTTGCATAAAAATCCATGCAGAAATGACTGAGATATAGCAAGGTAAAGATTGAAGTTTTATATTCAGTGTTGCTCATGCTTTTTGACGGTCTGTTTCACGTTTTCTCATTAAGCGTCCCGCAAGGGACGCTTGTTTGTGTATGGGAGAGCTTCTGGCTCCGCCGGCTCCGCCGGCTCCGGCGGCTCCGCCGGCTCCGCCGGCTCCGCCGGCTCCGCATTTTGTTTTCCTTATAACTCTGTAACCGTTAGGCGGATTCTTTTCAAATTTGGCAGGTTTAGGCAGTAGCCTTGGGGAATTTTTTTGAATATGCTGCAGTGACATTTCAACCAATCAGAGAGGTCACATGACCAAAAATGTCTTTTTTCGATGGGGAAGCTTGTCCGGATGATAACTTGAAAGGAATTTTATCAATTCACCTGAAACTTGGCAAATACATTCATTCTATTAAAATCTGGAAATCATTAGATTTTGGCATTGATTGGTCAAGAAATGGCCGAGTAATTAATGATTAATTAATTATTACGAATTTTCCAAATAAGGAAAACACAAAAATGCTTATATCTCGAAAACCGTGCTAGATAGAGCGATTTCGACGAAATTTTTGACCCACAGGGTATCTCTGCGGAGTAGTTTTCCCAATTTTCAAAAAATTTTTGTCTCGCCCAAAATGGCGGCCATTTTGAATTTTCGAAATTTTCGCAAAAATTGCAAAACACAAAAATGCTTATATCTCGAAAACCGTGCTAGATAGAGCGATTTCAACGAAATTTTTGAGCCACAGGGTATCTCTGCAGAGTAGTTATCCCAATTTTGAAAAAATTTTTGTCTCGCCAAAAATGGCGGCCATTTTGAATTTTCGAATTTTTCGCAAAAATTGCAAAACACAAAAATGCTTATATCTCGAAAACCGTGCTAGATAGAGCGATTTCAACGAAATTTTTGAGCCACAGGGTATCTCTGCAGAGTAGTTATCCCAATTTTGAAAAAATTTTTGTCTCGCCAAAAATGGCGGCCATTTTGAATTTTCGAAATTTTCGCAAAAATTGCAAAACACAAAAATGCTTATATCTCGAAAACCGTGCTAGATAGAGCGATTTCGACGAAATTTTTGACCCACAGGGTATCTCTGCAGAGTAGCCATGCCAATTTTCAAAAAAATTTTGTCTTGCCAAAAATGGCGGCCATTTTGAATTTTCGAATTTTTGCGCAAAAATTGCAAAACACAAAAATGCTAATATTTCGAAAACCGTGCTACATAGAGCAATTTCAACAAAATTTTTTATCTTCAGGGTATCTCTGCAGAGCAGCTATCCCAAAGAGCTTTCACTTGGTGAAGTTTCAGACCCATAGCTAATTGCTCACCTACTCAAAAAGAGTAAATGCGAATTACCTCTAAAAGTATTGCAGATGGCCAATTTTTCTCAAATAACTCATTCACCTACTTTTGGAAGAGCTTTCACATGGTGAAGTTTCAGACCCATAGCCAATTACTCACCTACTCAAAATGAGTAAATGTGAATTATCTCTAAAAGTATTGCAGATAGCCAATTTTTCTCAAATAACTCTTTCACCTACTTTTGGGAGAGCTTTCACATGGTGAAGTTTCAGACCCATAGCTAATTATTTACCTACTCAAAATGAGTAAATGCTAATTATCTGTAAAAGTATTGCGGATACCCAATTTTTATCAAATAACTCATTCATCTACTTGTGGGAGAGCTTTCACATGGTGAAGTTTCAGACCCATAGCTAATTACTCACCTACTCAAAATGAGTAAATGCGAATTATCTCTAAAAGTATTGCAGATAGCCAATTTTTCTCAAATAACTCATTCACCTACTTTTGGGAGAGCTTTCACTTGGTGAAGTTTCAGACCCATAGCTAATTACTCACCTACTCAAAATGAGTAAATGCGAATTATCTCTAAAAGTATTGCAGATAGCCAATTTTTCTCAAATAACTCATTCACCTACTTTTGGGAGAGCTTTCACTTGGTGAAGTTTCAGACCCATAGCTAATTACTCACCTACTCAAAATGAGTAAATGTGAATTATCTCTAAAAGTATTGCAGATAGCCAATTTTTCTCAAATAACTCATTCACCTACTTTTGAGAGAGCTTTCACTTGGTGAAGTTTCAGACCCATAGCTAATTACTCACCTACTCAAAATGAGTAAATGTGAATTATCTCTAAAAGTATTGCAGATAGCCAATTCTTCTCAAATTAATCATTCACCTACTTTTGGGAGAGCTTTCACTTGGTGAAGTTTCAGACCCATAGCTAATTACTCACCTACTCAAAATGAGTAAATGCGAATTATCTCTAAAAGTATTGCAGATAGCCAATTTTTCTCAAATAACTCATTCACCTACTTTTGGGAGAGCTTTCACTCTGTGAAGTTTCAGACCCATAGCTAATTACTCACCTACTCAAAATGAGTAAATGCGAATTATCTGTAAAAGTATTGCAGATAGCCAATTTTTCTCAAATAACTCATTCACCTACTTTTGGCAGAGCTTTCACTCTGTGAAGTTTCAGACCCATAGCTAATTACTCACCTACTCAAAATGAGTAAATGTGAATTATCTCTAAAAGTATTGCAGATAGCCAATTTTTCTCAAATAACTCATTCACCTACTTTTGGGAGAGCTTTCACTTGGTGAAGTTTCAGACCCATAGCTAATTACTCACCTACTCAAAATGAGTAAATGCGAATTATCTCTAAAAGTATTGCAGATAGCCAATTTTTCTCAAATTAATCATTCACCTACTTTTGGGAGAGCTTTCACTTGGTGAAGTTTCACACCCATAGCTAATTACTCACCTACTCAAAATGAGTAAATGCGAATTATCTGTAAAAGTATTGCAGATAGCCAATTTTTCTCAAATAACTCATTCACCTACTTTTGGGAGAGCTTTCACTTGGTGAAGTTTCAGACCCATAGCTAATTACTCGTCTACTCAAAATGAGTAAATGCGAATTATCTCTAAAAGTATTGCAGATAGCCAATTTTTTCTCAAATTAATCATTCACCTACTTTTGGGAGAGCTTTCACTTGGTGAAGTTTCAGACCCATAGCTAATTACTCACCTACTCAAAATGAGTAAATGCGAATTATCTCTAAAAGTATTGCAGATAGCCAATTTTTCTCAAATAACTCATTCACCTACTTTTGGGAGAGCTTTCACTCTGTGAAGTTTCAGACCCATAGCTAATTACTCACCTACTCAAAATGAGTAAATGCGAATTATCTGTAAAAGTATTGCAGATAGCCAATTTTTCTCAACTAACTCATTCACCTACTTTTGGCAGAGCTTTCACTCTGTGAAGTTTCAGACCCATAGCTAATTACTCACCTACTCAAAATGAGTAAATGTGAATTATCTCTAAAAGTATTGCAGATAGCCAATTTTTCTCAAATAACTCATTCACCTACTTTTGGGAGAGCTTTCACTTGGTGAAGTTTCAGACCCATAGCTAATTACTCACCTACTCAAAATGAGTAAATGCGAATTATCTCTAAAAGTATTGCAGATAGCCAATTTTTCTCAAATTAATCATTCACCTACTTTTGGGAGAGCTTTCACTTGGTGAAGTTTCACACCCATAGCTAATTACTCACCTACTCAAAATGAGTAAATGCGAATTATCTGTAAAAGTATTGCAGATAGCCAATTTTTCTCAAATAACTCATTCACCTACTTTTGGGAGAGCTTTCACTTGGTGAAGTTTCAGACCCATAGCTAATTACTCGTCTACTCAAAATGAGTAAATGCGAATTATCTCTAAAAGTATTGCAGATAGCCAATTTTTTCTCAAATTAATCATTCACCTACTTTTGGGAGAGCTTTCACTTGGTGAAGTTTCAGACCCATAGCTAATTACTCGTCTACTCAAAATGAGTAAATGCGAATTATCTCTAAAAGTATTGCAGATAGCCAATTTTTCTCAAATAACTCATTCACCTACTTTTGGGAGAGCTTTCACTTGGTGAAGTTTCAGACCCATAGCTAATTACTCACCTACTCAAAATGAGTAAATGCGAATTATCTCTAAAAGTATTGCAGATAGCCAATTTTTCTCAAATAAATCCTTCACCTACTTTTGGCAGAGCTTTCACTTGGTGAAGTTTCAGACCCATAGCTAATTATTCACCTACTCAAAATGAGTAAATGTGAATTATCTCTAAAAGTATTGCAGATAGCCAATTTTTCTCAAATAACTCATTCACCTACTTTTGGGAGAGCTTTCACTCTGTGAAGTTTCAGACCCATAGCTATTTATTCACCTACTCAAAATGAGTAAATGCTAATTATCTGTAAAAGTATTGCGGATACCCAATTTTTATCAAATACTCATTCATCTACTTGTGGGAGAGCTTTCACATGGTGAAGTTTCAGACCCATAGCTAATTACTCACCTACTCAAAATGAGTAAATGCGAATTATCTCTAAAAGTATTGCAGATAGCCAATTTTTCTCAAATAACTCATTCACCTACTTGTGGGAGAGCTTTCACTTGGTGAAGTTTCAGACCCATAGATAATTATTCACCTACTCAAAATGAGTAAATGTGAATTATCTCTTAATAGTATTGCAGATAGCCAATTTTTCTCAAATAACTCATTCACCTACTTTTGGAAGACCTTTCACACACGAAAATGAAAAATTGTGAATATCTCGGAAAAGCTATTTATTCTGCTTTAATGCTCGGCGGGAGATACACACCACGGCAGTGGTCTTGACAAAAAATTTTGTCTCCCCAAAAATGGTGGCCATTTTGAATTTTCAAAGTTTTTGCAAAACACAAAAATGCTTATATCTCGAAAACCGTGCTATATGGAGTAAACTCAACAAAATTTTGGACCTGCTGGGTATCTCTGCAGAGTAGCCATGCCAATTTTCAAAATATTTTTGTCTCGCCAAATATAGCGGACATTTTTAATTTTTTTATTTTTTGCAAAACACAAAAATGCTTATATCTTGAAAACCGTGCTAGATAGAGCAGACTGCGCTGACTTTGGTTGCCACAACAGTATAAGGCTAGAAACGAAGCATTTTCTTAATACTTTAGCACTCACCTTTATATCCTTTTCGGGACGCTTTGTTTTTGCTATGCAAAAACATTATCTTTTTTTTTTGCGAGCGATCCTCTAGTTAAATATTCGTATCATTTGACCCATAAATCGCACAAAATGGTGGATAATAAAAGTAAAACATCCCTCATCAGACATATACAGAAAAAATATATCACTCATGAAGATTAACAATAAAATACTCGTGCTACGCACTCGTATAATATTGTTATCTTCATTCGTGATATATTTTTTCTGTATATGTCATTCGGGACGTTTTCCTATTTATTGCTATCAAGGGTCACTCCCTCTGATTTACCCAAGAGAGCTCCTTCACCCAAGCACAGTACACTTCCTGTCACAGTGCCTGTGCGTCATCTCGAAGTTTTTCATTTTATTGCGTAAAATACCCTTACCTTATCATCACTAGTGCTTACGCGTTGGCGCTGGAAGTTTTTCATCCTGTGTTACTGAAGCTAATTCAAAAAGACATTGAGGCCCTTGATCATTTAAAAAATGCTTAAGACTTTGCAGTATGCCTATGACACTCTAGTTCTTATCTTTATTGTACAGCATGTAGAGCCGTGAATAGACAAAGCGCTTTAGAAATGTTAGTAATGAGAACAAGTAACAATACAATTAGAGAGGATGATGTCATATGCTAAATTTGTAAGTGCTATTTTGTGATAACATATCACATTGTAAGTAACAATGCTTCATTTGTTGTGTTCAAGTGCTTAACTTTTTTGAGGATATCTACTTTTCCACAATATGAATGAAAGCAGTCTAACAAGCCTGGTCTTTTAAATCTATTAAGTAAGTGAAACATTATAGTGTCATTGTTTCTTTTACAAGCTACATGTTTTTATGGTCTCTTTTTATTTACAAAACAAAACACTTTGCAAATAAACAAGACTGTCTTTTGCGGTTTCTGTTTAACATATTGTTAAATTTTTATATATATATTTTTATGACCATTGGCCTACAATTTGACAGTTTGTATCCCACCAAGGTAAAAATACAATGTTAATGTATATTTCTTATCCTCTTAAAAATAATGCTAGAGTGCACTTTGTAAGTCCGTGGTAATATGCTGAAAAGGGGATTGACTTGTTGTTGTTTTTTGCCGAGTCATGGAATGACTTGCATGTCTGATAAATAGTGTAATGACATAACACACTAGTACAGTTACAAAAAGACAACTGGATGATATAACTAGAAGTTATGCAACAAACCATTGTCCAGTATAAGTTTCTTAAAAAAATAATATAATTTACTTCATACATGTGTGTCACCGCTTTAGCTTTTTGTGGTTTCTTTCAGCCATAATGTACTATTACATGACCAGTCAGATGGGGGTTGAGGATATTCCAAAGTAGGGGTGGAAATGAGTAGTACATACTCACAAAACGAACCTAGTTTTGTGAAAAGTCAATCCCAGTTTTAGTGCTTGGGTGTATAAAAAGTGGTTATACTTTTACATAACCAGATGTTTATTAAATCAAACAGTATATACATGTCCATACGTGATATTTTGAAGAATGAATGGACCATGAATTTAATATTTTAAATGTAAAAGTGGGTGTGCTGTTCAAAATAGATCTGCTTGTAATCTAATTAATGTTTCATGAATTCTGATGTATAATAATGAAGCTAATATATGGAACAATGACAAGTTACTTCAGACCAGGTTTTGTCCTGTTTTAAGTACAGATACTTTTTACATGCATCAAAACTGTAGAATTGAGTCTGCTAATTGAATTAAATCTTAGCTCTAAAGCCCCATAAGCTTTCAAAAATAACTGAAGCCTTGAAATAAATAACTGCTTTTTTAAAGTCATTCAATTTATGCAATACAGCAAGGGGCTCCTGGCTGTGACTGATATGCCTCCTCTCACCTCCAAGGTTGTGGGAGTGAACCATGGCCTTATTTTATGAATGGACCAGGCCATGGCCTACGTCTATGAATGGACCAGGCCATGGCCTAAGTCTATGAATGAACCAGACCATGGCCTAAGTCTATAAATGGGCCAGGCCATGGCCTAAGTGTATAAATGGGCCAGGCCATGGCCTAAGTCTATAAATGGGCCAGGCCATGGCCTAAGTCTATGAATGGGCCAGATCATGGCCTAAGTCTATAAATGGGCCAGGCCATGGCCTAAGTCTATAAATGGGCCAGGCCATGGCCTAAGTCTATAAACGAGCCAGGTTATAGTTTTCTTTGTAAGGTGGTTATGGTGCCGAATCCCTGACAATTTCTATGAACTCTATTCTTTCCTCAATGAAATAACCCATCATGATGTGACAAATTATATTGGAAGGGAGGGCTCAGCCAAATAAATTCAAGTATAAATAGTCACATCATTATCTTTTCATATTAAGGAATCAACACTATTCTGTTCTTAATTAGCCAGAATTTGGCAGTGTTTCCCTATATGTGCTGCCCCTCTATCATTTTCAAAATATTTATTCAGAATATTTATTATTTTCGTACAAACAGTGGTGAACCAGGCCCTAATGATTGAGAAATGGTAGTCGGGGAGTTGTAGACTAGATATTCTATTTTAAAAAATGTGTTAATTTGTAACCTGGCAATATTTCCGAAATCCACAGCCTCTGCATCAATTGTATTCTATAGGATGGTGACTATATCAGCCACTGCACAGACTCACCCATCCACCATTGCCTTGAGATACCTTCAGAGGAAGGCCATCATGCTGGATCCAAACTGGCACAAGGGCCATTACTATGACAAGAAGGTGTTTCCTGTCACAGGCATGACCTTGGCAAGGTAATTCTGATACTACACACAGGTGACACTAGCTTTGACCTCCTTCTTAAATTCTAGTATTTTTGCATAGTTGAACCCTTTGATTGAACACTGCCCAGTGGAATTCTTTACGAGTAGAACTATACATTGTGTTCTTCAAGGTTCAGTTATATTTTGTAAACAATTTAATTGTCAGTTTTTATGTCATTAGAAGTACTCATTATTTTGACTTACCAATGGCCATTTGTTAGTGCACTCCTGACTCATTGGCCAATGCAGATATGATTCCAGATGTATAGAACTACCTTAACCACACCTGTAAAATATGGTTGTCGCGTCTCACCTTCTCTCTATAGGTTGCATGAACATGCATGTATCCTCCATTATTTTTTTTGTTGGTCATCAACAGTTTGGGCATGTTTGAGGAAATTATTATTATTATTAGGAGCTGTTAATGGTATTGTTACTGTAAAACAAAACGATAGACACAATTTATCATGTGATAAGTTATCTGGAAGTCTTGGTGAACATTATTGGTTTGTAAGAAGTCTTTTCACTTGTCCTATACAACTTCATAATTTTCAAATGTACTTTGTTTAAAACAGAGAAATAGCAACCATCACATACAGAAGTGTTCCTGAGTGGGAGAAAAGGTTTGGCAGATCAAAGATACAGTATGATACAGAGCCAAGCCTTTGCCCAGATTTCATGATAGAGAGTTACATAGAACACCAGGGTGAATCCTTCTGTACAAAATATGATGCAAATTCACTGCTTTACATTTCAAAGGTAACTCAAATTTAATCTTGACAGATAGGCTGGCAGATATTAAAATTTATAGAAAATTATCAGTGTGAAAAAGTTGAATACTAAAGGTGATATTTCCCTGCCATTTCAAACTTTTGGGGTATATAGAATAAACATGCTTTCATTGTAACAAGTGGGCATACAGTTTTTGCTTATAATAAAGAAAAGCACATGTAGTATTAACTATAAAGAATTAATCGCTGTACCTTATGTGTTAAAAAATGGTTTGCCCGTAACACTGTAAATATCAACTGTCAATGTAGCATATACATATTCACTTAACAGGTGTTTCCAGTGTGTACATTTTAGTTTAGTACTTGAGAGATTGTGACAGCTTTTTCAAACATTTTAAAAGGGCCATCATGTCCTAAAAATGCTTTCCATGCTGTGCTGAACACATCCTATCCAGATATGAATTTTAACTCGTTAAACCTTCTGGACACTCAAAACAAAAAAGGCATCAAGCCAGAAATGAACCCCAATAAGTTAAACATTTTGTAGTTTATGTAGCCAGTTCGGCCAACACAGAATGGTGTGATCTGGGTGTTATAAAGTAAATCACCAGTAGCCTGGTAACCATTTGTAAAGTCTGTCATGTTGATGCTTGTTTTAAATTTCTATAGACAGTGAAACTTTATGAAGATGACAAACTCGAGGCTGTGTCCCAGCAGATTTGGATGATAATTTTTTGGGGATATTTATATTAGTGGTGTGAACGGTAAACCGCATTTCGTTTCGTTTAGGCAGAAATGACGAAATCCGCAAAGAATATTTAAGTACCGGTTATTGAAAACGCCATTATATTAGGCTTTCTACTGGTTAATATTTTGTCAAAACAACCAAGAATATATATATTTCAAGAAATAACTTACATTTAAGCTTAATATTCATGGTAAATGAAGTTTACAAACTTCAAAATATCTCGCGAATGCATATTTCCTATTGAGGATGTAGCTCATGTACGCTTGCGTAAAACTTTTTACCATATCTCTGCACACTTTCGAAATCCCGGATTTCGTTCGGTTTCAAAGCCCCGAAGAACCGGTCCGACCACTAATTTATATACTCCACAGTGATGCCTCTTAATAGCAATTTTCTATACATTGACTGGTCAAACAATCATATACTACTTACTAAATTTGACATATCAAATTTCTCAGTATAGATGCCCCACCCCTTCTGCTGTGCAATTCCAGGATTACGGAAAATTTGATTTTTATTTTTTAAGTTCTATCTCAGTTTTACCCACAGCTTCAATAGCCATGCGGGTATTGTTTTTACCCATGCCGTCCTGTTGGGGGGTGGGTGGCTGGTAAAAGTTTGTCCAGGATGTATCTCAGAAACCATAAGGTGTAGAAAGTTGAAACTTTGTAGGGAAATTGAATGGGGGTGTAGGTCTGCAGCATCATGGTGTAACTCTGATTTGACCTTTGACCTTGCTGTAGTGACCTTGACCTATAAAATCTTGTCCGGGCTATATCTCAGAAACCATAAGGTGTAGGAAGTTGATACTTGACAGGAACATTGGTTCGGGGATGTAGGTGTGCAATTTCATGGTCTGATCTTGATTTGATCTTTGACCTTCTGTAGTGACCTTGACCTTTAATATCTTGTCCGGACTGTATCTCAGAATCTGTGAGGTGTAGAAGGGTGATATTTGGTATGGACACTAGGTAGGGGGTGTAGGTGTGCAGTGTCATGGTGTGACTTTGATTTGACGTTTGATCTTGCGGACGCGACCTTGAAATAAATTTTGTCTGGGCTATATCTCAGAGACATTAAGGTGTAGGAAGTTGATATATGGGAAGGACTCTGGTTTGGGAATTGTAGGTGTGCAGCATCATAGTGTGACCTTGATTTGACCTTACTGTAGTGATCTGGACCTTTAAAATTTTATGTGGGCCATATCTCAGAAACTGTAGGTGTAGGAAGTTGATTCTTAGATGTGTCATTAGTTGGTGAGTATAGGTATGATAAATCATGGTGCGATCTTTAACCTTGGCTTTACCAAAGTGTGTTCACCTGCCATTTTGGAGACATATTTCTCTTGTGACAAAGATATATGGATTGCTCTGACTGATTTTTATATGACCGTTTACTTAATTGTGCAATTCTATTGGCAGCTATACTTCAATTAGTAAATTTTACCGCCTCATATTTTGTGGTTTACTGATTAAAGCTGTCATGTTGTTATTGAATTGTCTTTTTTGACTGGTGATACTTTACATACATTTTCTCTCTCTTAAATGTTATTTTCTCTACTTAAACATTATTTTAACCTTTACATAGCTGACACTGTTTTTCTCTGAAAGTCTCCTGATCTTTGTACTGTTTCACTTCATCTATATCTCATGGTGTGGAAAAGTATTTTACCAGGCTGTGGAGTACAGGCATCCCCGATGCTATTTTTAATCTAATATTTTAAGTTCTCTCACAATTAGATGTGCTGGGAAATGGCAACTGAAATGCAGTTTTATACAGTGAAATATGGTATTTAAAGTAATTTTATAGCATGGCCATATGTAAATGGAATGAGTATTTCGGAGTCAATCAAAAGTTGCCAAACATGTTCCAAAATATTCAGACAATTATGTTTGTTATGATTTTACTGTACAATGATATTCTTGAAACTTTTTGTTTCCCCCGTTTCTCCATAAGCATCTTGTTGTGTGTCATTTCAGGCAATGGACCTGTTTGACTTGTCCGAGGAATGGGGTGGTATGAATGCAGCACTATCAAGAGTACAATGTCCCAGCATGGTGATTGGGGTGAAGACAGACAGTCTGATACCAGTCTGGCAGCAGAGACAAATGGCTCAGCAATTACAGGAGGGTGGTAAGACTTGCACTGCTTAAAAAAGATTTTTACACTTACAGTCAAACCTCCTTTGGGTTGAGACCCGTCTTATCACTGAAGTTAAGCAGCAATGGGCTAGGTTAGTACTTGGATGGGTGACCATCTGACTTTTAGGCTGGCTATAGGATGTATCTGGCTTGGTATATGTTTTTGTCGTCAGACTCTCATAAATTCTAGTGTACTACTCATGTCTGTAGTGGCTTTGCAGCTTACGCATGTAGACTGAAAGACTTTTCGGACTTGTTTTTATATACAAACCTTGAAAAGTTAGAAAGAAGATCCCTAAAGAGTCTTCTCCATTGATATTTGTGATCTTGAATTCCTGTTCAAGTAGCAGAAACATCTGATCGTTTGATATTGGCATAATAGAGTTAAACTATTTTGCAGGAAATGACCGTGTAACATACTATGAGCTGAATTCTGTATATGGACATGACACATTCCTTCTGGATTTGAATGGTGTAGGTGCTGGCCTGAAGGTAAGGACAACTTTGTTTGAATTACAGTTAAAATGTATTGACAGTATCATTGGTGGGGATGGGGTTTGGTGGGGGATAACACACTCACCTTCAACCTCTGAGTCCCTGGGTTTAATTCCTGACCAGAATTGGGAAAGTTGGTATTACAGGGTTCCCACATCCTTGAAAATCCTTGAAAAGAATTACTTGATTTTCAAGGCCTTGAAAGTCCTCGAATTTGGCCAAAATTGAATAAAATCCTTGAAAAGTCCTTGAATTTGTTATTGCCCAACTTCTGCATCTGCATCATCTAGTTTTATGTGAAAATCATGCGACAACAAAGAAATTTTTGTGGGAGGAACAGATGGCTAAAAGGAGAGGTAGAGGAGGCCGTGCCTTAAAATATATCCTTGAGAATTGTTGTTGTTGACCTTGAAAAGACCTTGAATCCAGTTATCAAAAGTCTGTGGGAACCCTGTATTACTTTGCAAAAGCCTGATGGTTTTCAGTGAAGAATGATGGTGGTGTGTTATGTAGTACTTTCCCCCATCCTCTCAACTACCCGTCTCAAGTACAACATCCTTGATCAAAACCAGTAGCCCCACTCATGGAAATCAGCTATCTCTTTCCACAGCTTGTCCTAGAAAGGCCATTGGTAGGCGTGGTTTCACAATGGCTTTCCCCACTGAATCGAACAGACTCCCACAATCAGTCTGATCACAGCACACAATAACAGGTTTCTGAAGCCAGCTAAAAACCTATTTGTTTAGACTAGCCTATGCTCCACCATAGTATATCACCCCCAGTGGGCGCTAATTTAGATCTCGACCTGATACGTCCCTGGACTTTGCCTTTGACCTCGAGTGCATTAGAGGATGTTGTATCAATTTTCCGCTATATAAATGTTTCTATTCTATACTATAAGACCAGCACAATGTATTGAGGTGACCGTAAACCAAATTATCAATGCCAGTATCAACAGCACATTTATCAGAAACACATATGCCAGAACAAAGCTCATGATCTGTTGTGTAACTTTACTTTGGTACAGAATGATATTAGTTGGTCATTTTACAACTAATATATAAATACAGCGAGAGTCAAAAACTCAGTTGGCAGAGCCAGTAACTATTTAGTTTCATTTGAAAATTTAACAGAACTTAAGACGTGGTTGTTTTATGGAATTACAAGTCCACCACTGACAATAACTAGGAGGATTGTTGTCCTACTCATATCATGCCATGTATCCACTGTTGTTAAAGTCTGACCAGGTTAGGTTAAAGTTGTTTGCGAACTGACTCAAGTAGATAGCTTGATGCAGAAACTGCAATTAATTAATCAGTATTTGATTAATTGTGTATATACTACTGTTAGGATTGAAATACAGTTTCATTATCAGTAACAAAATCTTGTTTTGCAGTGCATGTTGATCAATATTGAAATATCAAGTGTGGCATTTGACAGCTTCCAATCCTTTGCATACCATAAGCTTATTTTAATATTTAAAATATTATACTGACTGTAACGTTAAGGCAAAATAGCTATAAAATCAATTACATTTAATAAAATATGTCAGAACAAATCTTTTGATGTATGGGTATTGATAAGAATATAATGTATGAATACAGTGTAACAACATTGGAGAAATACTGCCAAGTGAAATGCTGGAAACAGGATTGAACATATACAAAGACAGGCTGCAGTATAGTGATATAAGTTTTTACAATAAAAAGGGAAGAATCAAAAATTGTAAACTATATTAATAAAGTAATGTTGTAGAGAAAACTATACTGTGATATGATGGACGTTAGATTTTACATTAAACACTTGTATTACATATGTAGTTGAATTTTGTAGTAAATGACATCTGATATGAACATTTGTTGATTTATTTGTAGGGATTTCTGGAAACTGAAATGAAAGAGAATGGAAAAGCCACCAGAGTGTAAAATCATCTTGAAAATGATTTGTTTAAAGTGCAATTAAACGTAACATTTCCGTGCTTTCTCTATGTTAAATAATTGTTATTAAAGTCTAATGCCTATGTTATTCTGTTACATAGTTTATAGTTTTCTGTTCAATAGATGTGCAGTTGCGCACTTCATTTCTTGCACAGTTTGTTTCAATTTTTTTCTAAGTGATAAAATGCTGAAACAGTGTGCCTAACTAGGTAGCTGATTGTATTAGCCAATGATAAAACATTTCACTGTTTCAAATGTACAGTATCTTTGGAAAGAGGAAATACTGAAAACGTTGTAGGCACTGGGATGTAAACATTGCAAACAATATGGTGGCTCACAAGGTGCTAGAAATGTAGAAAATTCATGCAAATTGTTTCGGTAATTTGCAAGTAAACGTTGTTTTCTATTTTTTTAACATAATATATAGGTAAAATGCTTCGGAGTGTTGTGTTCAGAGTACAAATCCAACTATTAACAAGCAATCAGTGACTGAATGAATCTGTCACATCACTTGAGTTGGCATGAACCTGATGAAATGAGTCTAATAAGCAAAAACAAAATTGTTCTCAGGATTGATGTTGATGTTAGGAGCATGTATAAGCCTTCAGGTCTTAAAAAGCCCTAATATTTCAAAAGACAAACAGCTGTAAGGTCACAATGGCAAAATTAAATGTAAAATAGAGGTGACAAAGTAACTTTACAGACCTACACTCCCCAGCCAATGTCCCTAGCAAGTATCAACTGCCTACACCTTATGATTTCTGAGATACAGCCTGGATAAGATTTTAAAGATCAGAGTAGGGAAAGGTCAAATAAAGGTCACAGCATAAAAATGCACACCTACATCCCCTAACCAATGTTCCTACCAGTGGGCTACTTCTTAGACCATATGGTTTCCAAAATATAACCCAGACAAAATCTTAAAAATTCAAGGTCAAAACAACAAGGTCAAAGGTCAAATTAAGGTCACATTTTATGTTGCTGCACACCTGCGCCTCCCAACCAATGTCTCTTACCAAGTATCAACATCCTAGACCATACGGTTTCTGAAATATGGCCCAAACAAGATTTTCAAACTCAAGGTCACTACAGCAAGGTCAAAGGTGAAATCAAGGTAACACCATTATGTTTCACACCTACACCATCCAACCAATGTCCCTACCAAGTATCAACTTCCTATACCCTATGGTTTCTGAGATACAGCCCAGACAAACTTTTTCCCACAGCCCGCCTGCCCAACCAAATGTCCTCCCACCCACTCGAAATCCTGCCCAGCTAAGGCGTCTTCGAGATAGAATCCAGAAAAGGAATTTCAAGATGACGGCCATGGCAGCTGTCTTGTTTTTCGAAGTGGCGCCAATTTCGAAGCAACCTAGCCTAGGTGGTGCCCTACCACCCTGTTAAATTTCAAATAGATCGGACAAACCATCTTCAAGTTAGAGTCTGGATACAGAATTTCAAGTGGCGGCCATGGTGGCCATCTTGTTTTTCAAAATGGCACCAGTTTCGAAAGCAACCTGGCCTAAGTGGTGCCCTACCAACCTGTTAAGTTTTAAATTGGTCAGCAGAAGTTTGTTCCAGTTAGAAACCAGAAACCAAAATGTGAACGGACTGACATCAGACACGTCAATCTAATAGGCGGGTTGGTTACATGCAACCTGCCCAAAAAGGTCAAAAGTCAAATTCATACCTCTCTAAATATTTAGTCATGTTCACAGGTATTTTGACAGGTCTAAAGGGAGATATTCAACTTAGAAAATACTGCAGTGACGGTGGCAGTGTAGATGGTCTAAAACAGGGGGCAAAACAAATAAGGGTGCCCTGATTTCTACAAGTTTTCAAGTACAGTAGTTGTGGTCCATAGTGGTAGTGAGGTACATGCATAGTTGAGAAGGTACGATTTTTTTTTTCAAAACTAATAAGTAAATGGGAAAATCTGCATTTTGGATATTTATGTATCCAGGCAGTGATTCAGATCAGTCTCAAAGTTTAAAGGGGTGTAAGTTGGGGCAAAACCCATCTAATTCTTTTTTTCAGGAAGATTAAAGCATTAGTATTCGCATAATCCAGAAAAAAACCAAGGGACATTGTAAGCAAATGGGAAAATCTAGATTAGTTGTATCCAGACTGTCATCCAGATCACTATCAAAATGTAATGGGATCTGTTCAATCAAGACCTATCTTGGCTTTTTTTCAGGAAGATCCAAGCAATAGTATTTGGGTAATCATGGTAAAAGGTAAATGGAGAAACGGACAAACAAATGGTCATGAAAACAGTACCTCGTCTGCATTTATATTATATAACAGTGTGTTATTTGGATATTTTATACAAAGAAAACACTTCAAAACAGAAGACATACAAATAAAATCATGTGATGACTTCTAGTAACACTTCTCATACTCATTTGTCAAACAAATAAACTGCAAAGAAATTAATGAATGAAGTGACGTTATTGTAGTATGAGACATTGGTCATGTGATAAGAGCCTTCAATGGAAAATACAAGCTTGCAGTTTCCGGGGGCATTTTCTGGGGTTAAAAATAGGCAAATTTCCAAGATTTAGTATGTCTTCATTTTAAAAATATAATAAAATTCCAATTACGTCATTGGAAAAATCTATTGTATCACTCATCCAATAAAAAGTCTTTTCGCATAATACTTAACGTATGATTTATTATCATAACGTTATAAAGGTAAAATAGGCGTGTGTGTGTATAGAAATTCATTCAAAATTTGTTTGTGAAATGCGGAAGAATGACAACAAAATCAAAATTTATTGAGTAAAAATATTCAAAACACATCTGAAAACAAGTAATGGTCACTCGAAAGTACCACAGTTTGCATTTAATAGTCCACAAAAACCTGGTTAATATTCTAATGATCACGTAAAATCCTATATATGATCTACATAAGGAAAACAGTTAACCGGTACACTATTGGCACCAATTAATGCTTTTGTAACTAATATTTGCTTGCCATGTTTAAATGTTTCAGCCTTATTATTGTGTATGTTCAAAGCATTTAACTTCTAATGAGCAATGTGTGTTCATTTGTTGATTTAGGATATGGGTGTTACTTATAAATAATGCCATTATGACTTTTGACCTTGACACATGACGCAACTTATTTTCACTGAGAAGAATAATTCACATTCTTTATCCAGAATATTGTTTCAGCTTTTAACACACTGTATATTTGGTAAAAATAATTGTATCCACTGGATACTTTGGTTTAGTGATCGCTATGCCGCCGCACAGTGAGATTTGTGATGTTACTGCTCTCAGCGGGAAACTACACCAGCTAGGTTCACCAAATTTGCAGGCTATCTTTATTGGGAGGTAAGCTTCTCAGGGACAGAAATTAGCCTCATTCTGAAAAACAAGATGGCCACCCCGGGCATTTCTTTGAAAATTGTCTACCTATTTCTACTGGCTGGTTTTCATAAGTAGACGGTTCAATCTCTTCATAGGTAATATGTAAAACAGATATATATATACATGTCCTCTACAAGCTTCTAGACATTTGAGCTGAAAGCTCTTCATTCAAGGTCATCCACTCGGTGCCAAAGTACCCCATGTAGCGGACTTTAGAAGTGCCTATATCTGCTTTATTATTGGTCCTAGAGGTTTGGCATGTGAAACCAACCTATAGGAAATCATGTGATGGGAATCTTCTGATGTGGTCAGATTTAACCTTGGGCCCCTCCAAGGTCAACTGAGGATAGCCAAATTTAAAAGTGCCTATAAATCAGTTATTATTGCTCCTGGAGGTTTGGAGTGTGAAACTAACTAATAGGAAATCATGAGCTGGGAATCATGTGATGTTTTCAGATTTGACTTTGGGCCCCTCCTTCAAGGTCAAAAGTGCCTATAACGCACTTATTATTACTGCTAGAGGTTAGGAGTGTGAAACCAACCAATAGGAAGTCATGGGCTGGGAATCTTGTGATGTGTTCAGATTTGACCTTGGGCCCCTCCTTCAAGGTCAAACGAGGCTAGCCAAACTTAAAAGTGCTTATAACTTGCTTATTATTGGTCCTAGAGTTTTGCAATGAGAAACCAACTTGCAGGAAATCGTGGGCTTGGAATCTTCTGATGTGTTCAGATTTGACCTTGGGCTCCTCCTTCAAGGTCAAAAGAGGATAGGCAAACTAGTGCTTATAATTCACTTATAATTGGTCCTAGAGGTTTGCAGTGTGAAACCAACTTATAGGAAATCATGTGTTGGGAATCTTGTGATGTGATCAGACTTGACCTTGGGCCCTTCCTTCAAGGTCAAACAATTGTTCACTGGCTTTGGTGAGTTGTCTTTCTAGTGGATACAATATGCATCGGCTCTCCGATGCGCTAGGTCTAGTTGTTAAAGGGTTTGGTTCCACAAAACAAAACCAAAGTTCATGGTGGTTTAGTGGTTAGCACACTGACTTCATACCCCTGAAATTGTGGGTTCAATTCAAATCCTCACCTGAAGTGGGGAAAAAGGTCGTCGCCTGCTGGTGCCGGATGGTTTTCAGTGCACATTTTTTACCAACCAGTATGCACTGCCTTCCTCCATCTTGTTACCTACCATTAATGATATATAACCTATACAATGTGTTGACATGAAGCAACATGAAGTGACGGTCAACAAGAGTGGCATTACCTAGTGAACTTTATTGCATTGTGACTGCTTTCAACACACTAGATGCCATTGTGTTCACTTTCATCTCCCTTTTGTACATTTTTGCTCAGAGATTGGGAAGCCCAAATTTAAATGCAGAAAACAGGTTACCTCCACCAAAGAGGTCACATTTGATTTGTGATTTTTCTTTCAAGATCAAGGGACAACAGCTGAATTTGTCCTGTCTAAAGATGTACTGCATCAAGATGCATTGTCTAGCAAAACTAAATTATACACGTGATCATGTTAGTGTCTTAATTTTTTTTACCCCACAGCTCGAGGGGTGTCGGGGTATTGTTTTCACCCATGGTGTCCGGATGGGCAGGCGGGCGGCGGGAAGAAGTTTGTCTGGCCTGTATCTTGGAAACCGTAAGGTGTAGGAAGTTCCTGGGTAGGGACATTGGTTAGGGGGAGTAGGTGTGCAACATCATAGTCTGACCTTGATTTGACCTTGACCTATGAAAACTTGTCCAGGCTATATCTCGGAAACCGTACGGAAGTTGGTACTTGGTAGGGACATTGGTTAGGGGTTTTAGGTGCGCAACGTCATGACGTGACCTTGATTTGACTTTTCTGTAGTGACCTTGACCTATAAAATCTTGTCTTGGCTATATCTCGGCAACCATAAGGTGTAGGAAGTTGATACTTGGTAGGGACATTGGTTAGGCGGTGTAGGTGTGCAACGTCATGGCGTGACCTTGATTTGACCTTGCTGTAGTGACCTTACCTATAAAATCTTGTCCGGGGTATATCTTGGAAACCGTAAGGTGTAGGAAGTTGATACTGGGTAGGGACATTGGCTAGGGTGTGTAGATGTAAAACGTCATGGTGTGACCTTGATTTGACCTTACCCTATAATGCCTTGTCTGGGCCATATTTCGGAAACCATAAGGTGTATGAAGTTGATATTTGGTAGGGGGTTATATGTGTGCAACGTCATGGTGTGACCTGGATTTGACCTTTGATCTTGTAAATCTGATGCTATTTTATCTCTCTACAGGGATATCTAATACTCTTGTATCTCTCTTATATCTTTTTACTTGAGTCTTGGTTGTTGCACCTTTGGGTGTCTTTTGATGTAGATTAGTCAATGTTAAAGTCATATTAGAATTCATTAACTGTTTTACTTCTGCAACTTCCCATTGTAACAGATGGTATTGCATCAAGTGAGCCACAGGTTTTGCCTCCAGGACTCTCCAACTCCACATAAAAGCATGTATTGCCACATCTCTATGTATGGGTAATATTCAAAACATTCAAACCATAATTCGACCATACAAATTAGTGTTGGGAATCGCCTCCAAGTTGCATAGTCGATTAATCGTCCATTTTTCCGAGCGATGATCGAGCCATAATCGATTCCATTGTTGGTTGTATCATGAAACACATTCCGGGGAGAAGTGTAAGTCAATGCTGTAAGAATCACGGTGTTCTGACATTTAGAATCTACCAAAAACACTCACTTCCTGTAAACATGGCGGTAGATATAAACAAACCCAAAATTCTTTACAAATCTGTTGATTTATTAAGGAAACTGCCCAAAATATTCCAAAAACATGTGGATATTTAGATACATAAAGAAAGGTAACTAAATATTACAAAATTTTCAGTGATAATGATGAATCGATGGACACTAGCTCCAAATCGATCATCGCTACTACAGTGAATTTCGACCAATGATTCGATGTCTGTAGACAATCGTTCTATCACTAATACAAATATCAAAATGGGAGATGTCTCAAAGCTTCATAATTTTTAGTTAACTGAATTGTCCTGTTTTAATACTTAATCTTTACATGCAGTTTCATTCTCTTATATGTTATTTTCTCTACTTAAACATTATTTGGACACTGACACTGCTCTGAAATTATCCCAATCTGTGTACTGTTGCACTACTTCTATATCTCATGGTGTTGAAAACTATCTCCCCAGGCTGTGGGGTACGGGAATCTCGGATGCTATTTTCTATATTTAATATAACTTCAAGTGAGGCAGGGTCTTGTAGGTATTATGTAAAATTTATCATTCTCTGTCCAAGGCCCCAAGGGAACAGAAAGTTTATTGTAAACTTTTGAAATTCCATGTTTATGATGCCAGTTATTCACACTACGCACGATGTTTTGGGTTTGATTCAGAAGTGACAAGATGAGTTCTCATAATGTGGTAATACAAGTTCTAAGGACAGCAATACTTAAGTGAGAAATGGGCAGGTCATATCTCTGCAGTACTCGCAGTAATTATACTGTTCAGCAGGTCTTTTGTTCCATCAGTTGGTTAGTATATTTTAAAAAAACAAAAACTGAAAAATCAAGCAGTTTGATTTTGGTTATTATCAGTAACTGACCGTACACATCAAGAAACCCCAGTAAAACATCACTGCATTTCATCTTATTCTATACATTAGAAGCAGTAACAATAGAAACAAACATTAAAATATGTTTTTTGGCCTGCCTTCATTTTCATTCAAAACAGTGTGGACCACTGACAAAAACTAAATAAAGATCAAAACTGCTCTTTTTCATATAATGCTAAGGGTTTATTGCTGGCATGAATTTTCTATATACTTTATTTCTCATATTCCTGGCTACTTAAACTTTTATTCTGCTATATAATGAACTTTTTAACTGTGTTTTAGCAGTAATTTTCTTGTTTGTATACAGGTTTATTGGTTTCAACATAGTATAACATGTAAAACATTAATAAAGTTTTCCTTCTAACTTGGGCTTTGTATTTTTTGTTCCTACTTTAGTGTAATCCATTTACTAAACCTGACAAGTCAAATGGGCCAGATTGCTAACAGTGGACATTGAATTATATCTAGGGAGTGAGAGCAAGAACTAATAGTAGATTCAGTGTCAAATCTCACAATATTTTCCCATCATTAGACATGCGACTTGAGAAATTAGTTTATTTTTTCAACAAAAAGCACCAGTTAGAGTAAGAAATCTAAAATTTGCCAGGAATCTAATATTTCCCACCTCTAAAACCTTAGTTAATTTTATGAAGAAACTTATGTTTTGTCTTAAATTTGGCATTTTTCAGTTGAAAAAGCCTAAATTTACTGTACATTTAACAAATCTCACCTCATTTAGTTTATTTTATTAGTATTTCAACATGTGGCGAATTTCAGATATGTGGCGAATTTTAGATTTCTTACTCTACTAAAGCTTTGGCTGTACTTGTGCAGTTGAATGGGTTAAAAAAACTTTAAGTGTACTTTAAGTCCCAGTAAATGGGATATCATACTGAATATAATTATATAAATACACCAAATATAATACAACTGATAGAAATAAATACTGAGGTAACTCGCACAAAATCAGAATGCGATATGTATTAATGTATCTATAGATATGCCAATATCTCTTCCGCAAAATGTTACACTTGATTATACTTTATATCCAATTTTGGACACCTTGATTGTACTTTATATCCAATTTTGGACACCAAAATAAAAGTCACTGTTCACTTAATGTTAAACGGCACATGATTTTTGCAACAAACATAACATAAAACTCTTACTGGAATATGGAGTCCAAGAAAAGAAAAACATACTTTAAATAGCATGATATAAGAGATACTGAACAAACGTGCTGAAAGAACCCTGTACACAGATAAGCGTGCATAACATTACAATAGAAACTTATTAATTACTGAACACAAAACATAATTTACAGGATAAACGAGAAAATTACTTCTACAAACAAAAGACAAGAGTATCCAAGAACAGAAGACATCTTCGGTTTTTGAAGGACAGATGCAACTACAATACTATCAACAGTAATAGATTTTGGAGAACTAAGTCTATTAAGTGTCGAGAAAGATGCAACTGACCTAAAAATTAACAGTGAAGATACCAACAGGCTTTACTGTGTATAATATGTAAGTGCCAAATACAATATCTGAGTAAACAAAATGAATGAGTTGTTTAAAATAAATTATCTTGTTTGAGCCTTGACCCAACAATCAATCCCATAGTATCTTGCACATTTACCCTGGCATGTAATAGCAATAAAGAAGAATATGTCAAAATGATTGAATCAATAAATGCTTAAATACAAAATGTACAGTTGACTAAATAAACACCACTTAGTTTTGGGGGTTTTTTTTATTGTTTTTTGTTTTTCCTTTTTTGCTATGGCTAGACCAATCAACATGCACCCTCGATAATGTACAAGTGTAAGCCATTGATACAACCATTGACAAGTTCCACATACACAGTATCAATACTTGACCCAACCAGCAGAAATGTATGGCATGCATTGTCATTGATGCCTCTATATTACTGCATTTACTACTTTACATACACGGATGAACAATACATTTCTGAACCACATATTCAGTTTCACTAAACTAACCATGAGGTTGAACTTGAAATACAATTTTTTATTGTTTTATTTTTAGTTGACACTTCAGATGACAGCCTTATCAATCACACTAGTAACGAGTGCTTACATAAAAATTTAAGTTTATTGGTCATAAGGGTCCATCACCTAGACTACCTGGATTAATAACAAAGTTTAAGTTTTGAAACATCGTCGCACAAGTATCAGGATGTGACTTCAGCAAATCTGGAATTCATCGGTAACTTTAGAAAAACAGAATTGGGAAATTTATAGTGTCTCTATCATGTGTATACTTGCGTGTATTGCAATTTTAAATGAATGTGCTCATCTTATTAATTTCAAAAATACTCCTTAAATTGCAAATTAACACTAGAGTAAATGGAAGAAAAAGATTAACCTTAAGCCAAGTGAGCTTTGACTTACAATAATACAAGGGAATATCAAGAAAATCAATGCTAAATGTTGTACAGAGCCAATGTTAGTCGTGAATATCTGGTGTAATTCCAGGACCATTAGGGTGGGAGAGGAAAGTCTTGACCACTATTGCAGCAATTCCCTTGCACTTCTGGGTAATCATTTGTAACAATCAAAACCAGTTTTCCATGACTTAAGATGAACAAAATCCAGTATTCTGTTCACTTTTCACTGATGTTGTAAAAAATTTGGAAGTCCTCGAACATAAGCCATAATACAAAATAGGAAATGGCACCACAAGATATTTTAAAGTTTGTCAATATCATTTTGCCTCAAAATAATATTAATTTTGTGAGGTTTTTATTGTTAAACATCAGTCACCTAAAAGCACAGAATGTAGATATTTCCAAGAACTGGCCCTCCACAATCAAGAGCAGTTTTGCTATTCTTTCTTTATCTGAACAAAAGTGGAATACCGCTATTCTGTTAACAACATGTACACACTGTACAATTACACTGTACACTGTAAAACTTGTCTATTACTTCCATTTTAACAGCAAGGGTCATTCTAGGTCACAGTATTTCTTGTATGTCACCACTGTCCAGATTTAAACCCACAACTGCAAAGGTGGAAGCTTACTTTTCATTTGCAAAAGATGACTCCATTAGGCCCCACCCAAAAATGATTTGATTATAGATCAATTTGCAGTTTGAAACCACTCCGGCTTTGCCTTTGCAATTATGTACCCAGGAGTTACAATTTAAAGCTAAAAGCATAAATAACATTTAAATTGTATGCAAATGAAAGAAGTTTCAAATAAATAAAATCATTTGACAATGACTGAATATCAAATTTCAACCATGTTATTTTTGGACATTACAGCAGGGTGTCAGTAAGAACCATTTCACTGAAATATCCATGACAACTCTTTACAATCGGCAACTCGGATGCTAGTACATACGTAAACTGCTAGAAGCAAACCCTGAATCTGAAGAAATTATAAAATGATATCTCTATTTTAAAGATTTTAACACATCCACAGCGATTTCTTTGAGAAGATCTGCTGTGTTTTGTTTTTATGAACTTTATTTCCTATTAGTGATCCTATTAGTTTGGGGATATGCGAGAACACCATCTTTTTTTCAGTATCCCAGAATCAGAATTGTGTTGTACTGGTAAGATACCAAAATGAAAAATACGCTACTGACCATGCCCTAATGGACACAAACATTATTTTAATAGTTTTCCTAGAGTACCCAGTTTCCTACTCTACCTACATGCTTGCTCAACAGAGTCAGCCTATTTTTAAGTAACAGGTTACACAGTCCTAACTATAGTGAGACACACAGTTACTTCTTATTTATATGATGGACACGTGTCAAAAGAATTATTTTTTAAATGAATATATAAATAAGTCTCTTATCGATAGATGTCATATATACAGGTCAGTTTTGGACTCAACCCTTTTGCATCCACTTTTTGAAAACACAGGATTGCCGGGGGGAAAATACTCCAAATCTTCTACAATCTTCTTAATACTTTCAGTGGGAAGGGCAATACTTCTATGGTTTAAATACTTTCTAATGCACATTTCCACATGGTGACGTTGTAGAGGTAGAAAGGGTACAATGTAATCTATTTGATTCTGTTCATAAAGTTCCTTATGCCATGTGGTTATTGGGTCCTTCAAAACAGCTTCTTGTAGAGTGTCATACATCAGAGTTTCCCTTTCAAAGCCTCCATGAAGATGATCAAACAATACTTTATTTATCAATGTTCCACCGGTATTACTCAGCAGTAAAATAACTACCTTTTTATCATTGAGTTTATCTGATTTTATGGCCTCAATTGCATTTTGCAATCCTTGGACAAGTTGCTTTCCTGCTTTGTCCATTTCATCAATAACAAATAAATTAAGAGAACAATCTGATATGTTTGATAATATCCACTGTTCAATGTTTTCTTTGTACTGCCTTGAATACTCCAAACCTGGGTATGGGAAATGCAAAGGAATAATGAGTTTTATCACATTACCACTTGGAATGAGATCAGCAATTATATTACTTATGTAATTCTTCCCAACCCCTGTCCATCCATGAAAACTAAAGACTGCTACATTACCAATAGGTTCAGCACTAGTATCACCATCTCTAAAACCCTGGAAGACTTTCACAATGAGATCCGTGGCTACATGCTGGCCAAATACTTCAGAATCTAGCTGCTGCTGTAATTTAGTCACGTTAATCAACTGTCTTGAACTACACCACTGCTTGTGCATCTCTTGGCTCCCAAAATAGCTGATGATTACAATGGTTGAGCAAAGGACTAATGAATGCAAATAACAAATACACCGACCCTTGCGATTACTGAGTCTTGCATGTTCTTTCAGTTGATTCCGCTGGGGCTGAGTGGTTTTGTTTGAAGACTTTGATATTGTTGATAACCTATCATCATCCTCATCATTTTCTGCCGAGTCACTGTGATCGATGATGGCTGACAAATTACAAACTCTCTGAGACACTCTCTTACTGAGACCAGCTTGTTTACTTGTTCCAATCATTTTGCCATTGTTGTTGCTGTCATGTTTTAAAGAACTTCCAGACACAATGGTGGTATCAGAGTCATCACTGCAATCGTCCACAGTTTTATCCGTATGGTTACAAGAGCTCATACTTCCTAAACCAAATGATGGCAAGGAAAAGAAGCTTTTACTTGACTCTGACAAAGCATTTGACGATGTGTCTGGTACTGAATTGAGGGTGTGATGTCTTCTTAAATCACCTAAAATAAATAAATCACAACACATATGAAGAAATATTACTTGCCAATGTAAATGGGGCTATATTTGGGGATTCTCAATTCAAGGACTGAAAATTTCAGAAAGGATGTCAAAAATTCTCAATTTTATTCTGATTTTCATCAACATTTAATTAGCTTTTTTTAAAGACTGGGGTTATAGCCATCTGGGCAATGTGCGGCAGCAGGTGGCATAACACTTGGGGGTGTTCCAAAGCCAAAACCCATGCACAGATTTTTACCAAATGTTCAGGATATGTTTACCCCAAGAGGATCTCGAGCGGATTAGGTTTTGGTGGGTATCTGGCAACAACTGTTGCCATGGCAACACTTTTAAGATTTTTGGGTCTTAATGTTTGTGGATGTTCTACAGCCTAACTCTATCCATGGATTTTCAGAATATGATAACCCAAAGGGGATCTAGAGCTGATTAGCGTTTGGGTATCAGGCAACAGCTGTTACCATGACAATACTTAAAATACATGTACTTTTCAGTCTCAGACTTCTTAATTGAAAAATGGTGCTATGAAACCGATGTTACTACAGTTGCATTGTTATCTCCCGCGGGCCAAAGCCTGGGGTTGGGAGATTATGAACTGCCTTCAATGTGTGCGTGCATGTGTGCGTTTGTCAGGTTTTTACATAAACATTTATATCTTATTCATCTTTGAAGATATCTTCACCAAATTTGATGCAGAGAATTTTTACAACTAAGAAAACATGTCTGTAAAAAATTTTGCCCTCATTTTAAAAGACAAAATGGCCACCATAGCCGACTGTTCAAAAGTCATTAAGATGTTCTAAAACTTTAAATATTGCAGCCAGCTTCATCAGATTTGCACAAAATGTATATAGCTAGGAAATTTTGCCTGAGACTACTTTTGGCCTTGTATCGAAAACAAAATAGCAACCATGTCAAATCTTTAATGCCAAATAGAGGAGCTCATCATATCACAAAGGCCTAATATCTACTTTACCATTGGTCCTAGGGGTTCAGAGAATGAGAAAACAACTTACAGGAATTCATGGCCTGCAAATCTTTTTGTCAAATCTGACCTCTGACCCCTGCTTCAAGGTCAAGTGGGTTCTCCATACAAGAAAGGCCTTCTACCCTCTTATTGTTACTAGGATGGCTTGAAAATGTGAAACTAACCTTTTGGCAGTCATGGTCCGCAAATCTTTAGCAATTGCCAAATTTGGGTCATCATACTAAAAAGCTCTTATCTCCCTTATTATTGGTTCTAGGGCTTCCAATGTGAAAACAACTTATAAGTAATCATAGATTACAAATCTTTTGTAAGCATTAAATTTGACTTTTGACCGCTGCTTCAAGGTCAATTAGAGTCATCAGACTAAAAAGGCCTTATATCTCCCATATACTTGGTCCTAGTGCTTCAAAATATGAAAAGAACTGCAAGAAATTTGGACCTGGGAATCTTTGCAAGTGTCAATTTGACCTTTGACCACTGCTTCCAGGTCAAGTTTGGTCATCACACTAAAACGGCCATATACCTCTTATATGTTGGTCTTTGGGCTTCAAAGTCACATCAAGAATGAAAAATAGCAGAGATGCCCGTACCTCACAGCTTAGGGAAATAGTTTTCAACACCATGACATATAGAAGTAGTGAAACAATACAACAAAGACCGGAATACTTTCAGCGCAGTGTCACTTACATTAAGGTCCAAATGAAAGAAAAATGTATGTAAGAAAATGTATGCAAAGATAAAGTACTAAAACAACACAATTCAATAGTATGATGACAGCATTATTCAGTAAACTAAAAATATGAAGCTGTAAAATTTATTAACTGGAGAATAGCTGTCAATGGAAATAGTATAATTATGTAAAATTGCATATAATAATCAGTTGCAGCAATCTATATATCCTTGTCATTAGAGAAAGATGTCTCAAATTAATATGGCAGCTGAACACACCTTGGCAGAGCCAAAAGGTCACACCATGATGCACACATACATTTACCTACCTCCCCTAACCAGTGTCCCTACCAAGTGTCAACCTTCTACACCTTATGGAATCCAAGAAATAGCCCAGACAAGATTTTATAGGTCAAAGTCACTACAGCAAGGTCAAAGGTCAAATCAAGGTCACACCATGATGATGCACAACACCTACACCTCCTAACCAATGTCCCTACTAAGTATCAACTTGCCACAACTTACCGTTTCCAAGATATAGCCTGGACAAGATTTTAAAGGTCAAGGTCACTTCAGACTTTACTTTGTCTAAGCATGTTCAGAATGTCTGCAAAAGTTGTTTTGTTAAACTCCGTGATTTCAGACATGTCAGGCGGTTTCTCACTCATGATGTTTCTGTGCTTGTGGTTAATGCTCTGGTTAGTAGTCGGCTGGATTATTGCAACTCACTTTTCAGGAGCCTCTCCCAAGTTCAATCTACGCAAACTACAGTGCATCCAAAATAGTGCAGCTAGAATTGTATCAAACACCAGTCAATACACCAGTATAACTCCTGTGCTAAAGAAACTGCAGTGGCTTCCTGTTGAATAGCGCACAGTGTTCAAGACAGCCACACTTGTTTATAAGTATCTTCACACAGGCTTTCCCAGGTATTTTGCTCCATATCTTTCCTCCTACAGCAGTTCTTATAGCACCAGGTGCAGTCAAAGTGGTGGTAATTTCCTTGTCATTCCAAAGTTCTGCCCCTCCGTTCACAAATCTGTCAAACAGTTTGGTAATACTTTTGCGTTTGATGCTCCCACTGTGTGGAATGCTCTCCCTGATGAGATTCGTGCCTATCCCTCGTTGGCCTCCTTCAGAAAGCAGCTCAAAACCTACCTGTACACCAAAGCATGCCCACCTTAGCCTGGATCATTCCCCTGGCATTCTCCGTGGTGCTTGACCCCTGCTATGCCCCTGGATACAGAAATTTTGATGTCTGCTTTTTGCTTTGTTTAGAGTCCTCTTATTTGGGGAGATTAAGCGCTATAAAAGTCCAATTAGAATTAGAATTAGAACTACAGTCAGATCAAAGGTCAAATCAAGGTCACACCATGATGCTGCACACCTACACACCCTAACCAATGTTCCTACCAAGTATCAACTTTCTACACCTTACAGTTTCTGAGATATCGCCAGGACAAGCTTTTATAGGTCAAGGTGACTACGGGATGGTCAAAGGTCAAATCAAGGTCAGACCATTATGCTGCACACCTACACCTCCTAACCAATGTCCCTACCAAGTATCAACTTCCTACACCTTACAGTTTCCGACATATAGCCCGAACAAGATTTTCAAACTCAAAGTCACTACAGCAAGGTCAAAGGTCAAATCAAGGTCAGACAATGACGTTGTACACCGACACCTCCTAACCAATGTCCCTACCAAGTATCAACTTCCTACACCTTACGGTTTCTGGGATACTGCCCGGACAAACTTCTTCCCGCCCCCCCACCCGCCCATCCAGACACCATGGGTGAAAACAATAACCTGACAGCCCTTAAGGGCTGTGGGGTAATAAAATATTTCCAAGTTTTCCAACTTCAAGAACATGAAAGTTCTTACATCTGACATCATCTCCTGGGTTCTGTATACTTCTTAAAACTTTAGTTGTTCCTCAGATTTTTCCAAATCTCAAAGTTGTTTCCAATTTAGTACCTCTGCGCTGGGGTTCTTGCCTGCCGAGGCTGGCTATTTTTTAAACATATTATACATTTCCTAAAGCTTTCAACAAAACTATTTCAGTATTTCTGAGTCAATCTATTAATAGTGAGCAACAAAGATAAACGCACACCTGTAGAAATGAGTTAAAATCAACTACCATACTGGCACTGTTTTTCTGCTAAAAAATAAATACTGGATTTAGGTTGATTCTTGTAATATCAAAACCCAGGACAATATTTTAATATTAAGTCCTAACACCTTATGATTACTTTCATATACACAGGCTGAGACAAATAAAGTATGCTCACCCGGTGGAGATTCAAGCTGCATTCCAGTAAATCCTTTACCTATCATGTCAAGAAAATCTCCTGTTGACTTCCTTTTTGAACACTGTGTTTGAGAGTTGCACAATGGTGCCTAATATTAATATGGAAAAACAACTGTATTTAATTGAGCTATATTGTCTTTAATTTAGTCCTAAAAATTCTCGCTCCAAGTGCTTGACAATGATACTTCATCTATGCTTATGGATAATTATACATATATGTATAGGCAGTGATTAGTGAGCATCTTTTCATTGTCTAAACCTCTTAGACCCCTAGTAAGCTGATAGCGGGGTTGGTGGGAGGGTCTTGTGTGTCCATTGGATAGGGTATTAACTTATAAAAATTTAATTTACTTATTAAATTTGCGATTTTATTGCGTTAATACATCCTATCCAATGGACAATATGCTGAATAACTACCGCTTGGACGGCGGGTAAGTTACTAGGGACTTATGTGAACTCACAAATGATAATAAACTAGAAATAGGATGCCCTGTTGATAGTAGATGCGAATAGAAACAGGATAGCATAGAAGAACACACATTATCATATGTAATGTCCACCCCATGAACCTTGCCCAAATTGTACAGTAGTCTTACAAGACCCTGTTTCATTTGTAAAATATATCAATGATGCTTAAATATTTATTAGTGTAGATGTAAATTATTTCAGCTTCATGCCTTTTTGCATTGGTTGGGTTGAAAATTTTGACGAAATCACTCTATCTTGCACAGTTAAGAAGATAGAAGCAAATTCCTGTTTTTCTATTTTTGGCAAAAATTCGAAAATTCAAAATGGCCGCCATTTTTGGGAAAAGGAAAATTTTTTGAAAATTGCCAAGAGTACATTTCTTAGATACCCTATGGGTCGAAAATTTCAACGAAATAACTCTATTTTGCACGCTGAAGGCCAGTTTGTGTTTTTCCATTTTGGGCAAAAATTCGAAAATTCAAAATGGCCGCCATATGTGGGAAGGGGAAAATTTTTGGAAAATTGCAAAGAGTACATTTCTTAGATACCCCTTGGGTCGAAAATTTCGCCGAAATCGCTCTATCTCGCACGGTTAAGGAGATAGAAGCAAATTTGTGTTTTGCCATTGTTGGTAAAAATTCGAAAATTCAAAATGGCCGCCCTTTTTGGGGAGGGGAAAATTTTTTGAAAATTGCAAACATTACATTCCTTAGATACCCTGTGGGTCGAAAATTTCGACGAAATCGCTCTATCTCGCATGGTTAAGGAGATAGAAGCAAATTTGTGTTTCGCCATTGTTGGCAAAAATTCAAAATGGCCGCCATTTTTGGGGAGGGGAAAATTTTTTGAAAATTGCAAAGATTACATTCCTTAGATACCCTGTGGGTCGGAGATTTTGACGAAATTGCTCTATCTCGCACGGTTAAGGAGATAGAAGCAAATTTGTGTTTTGCCATTTTTGGCGAAAATTCAAAATGGCCACCATTTTTGGGGAGGGGAAAATTTTTGGAAAATTGCAAAGATTGCATTCCTTAGATACCCTGTGGGTCGAAAATTTCGACGAAATCGCTCTATCTCGCACGGTTAAGGAGATAGAAGCAAATTACTCAAAAGTAGTACTGAAAATACACAATGAAGTACCTAAATGGCTATTACTCATGTACTGACAAAGCTATCACTCCCAAATGCAATACCAAGCGAGCTATGGACATAACAATCTTGTATTCAAAATTGTAGTAAAATATCTTTAATTATTTTGGCTTAAATCCACGGAAACCAATGGGTACTGAAAATAGCTGTACAGCCTGTACTTAAGTATTACTCAGTAAGCAAAAGAGGTACAACAGCCAAAAGCAATCCCAAGCAAGCTACTGACCAAATAAGCCTGCATAACAAATTTGGTGACAATAGCTCTAATACTTTTCCTTTAAATGAGCGGAAACCATGCGTGACGCCGGACATCGGACGCCGGACATCGGACGGCGGAAAAAGCAAAAATAATATATCCACCCCCCAGGGGGGTGCACATAATTCTAACCTACGGTCTAGGCTGACTTCGTCCAGGCCTGGATTGACCTTAAGGTCAGGAAATCCTATAAGGCCTTGGTCGGTTGCCAACAGCCGGTTACCCGGGGCTATACCGACGTCGCCCCCCCCCCCCACCCTTTAACAGACCTGCTCTGAGGTAGGGGGAAGAGTGGGATGAGTTCAGTCCCAGAATGTCAATAAACATCCCAAAGGAAGCACATCACATTTTTACTATGTACATGTAGAAAATGTTTATACTATGTACATATATACAAATCTCCTCAATCTAAGGGCCACCTGTGGATCTGCTGAGCAGCCACTACCGAGCCCAATTGGTAAAGCTCCGAATCAGCCCAAGCCACACCTTTCAGATAGAACTGTGTGAGGGTATTATGTGACTTCAGTGGCAGGCTGACAAGATTGGAACTAAGGAGACTCCCGACTGGAAGACCTTAGGAGCAGCAAAGGCCCTGACATCATGGGTTTTAACCTGATGTAAAGAGTGGGCCTCCTGGTCAGAGAGCTCATAACATAGGATCACAGTCTGCTTGATCTAAGAGGAGATAGAGGCAGATGTCTTGTCAGAACCTTTCTTAAAGGAGACCAAACAACCACCTCCTTATTCTACTTGAGGTCTGAGGTCCTGTCCAAATAGTAGCGCAATGCTCTAACCGGAAAAAAGTGGACCAGTCAGACTTCAGAGATCTATCCAGAGACGGGGGCCAGGGTTGTTATAACCACTGGGGCCACACTGTCTGGACCCTCCTGACCAACTGATTCTTGGATAGAAAGCTGGGTAATGGATACAGGGACACCGTTGACCAATTGGATTCATGGATTGGTGTCTAATATTTTTGTTTTGCCAAGCATGAATCTCACTTCTGCGTTTGCCCGACCCAAGGGCCAAGAAGAATACCGTCTTGAAGGTCAAATGATTCAAGGAGGCCTCCTTGATTGGTTCAAACGGAGCCTTATTCAGTTGGTGCAAAACCAGTGAGAGGTTCCAGGAGGGTATGCCCCTCCTGCCTTTGGGTCTGTCTCTGTGGAAACTATCCAGGAGACGAGCGAGATTTTTGTCCTTGCTGATGTTGAAGGGTGAATTTCCCTTTTGAGGAGCCTCAGTTTTTTATTTTTTTTTTTTATTATTTTTTTTTTTAATACATTACAAAAACAATTACAAAATACAAAGACAATTAAATACAAACATACACACAACATACAAAAGCTATTCTTATATAAATAAAAGAAACACCTAACCAAAACACCTGAATGATTTATCTCTGTATTTTAATACTTTTTAAAAGCCTGCACTCATAATTTTGTTTAAAGTAAATTGAATTAATTTTTGCATTTCGTTATCAACTCTTTCAAGGCTTTCAGTTGAGCCAAAGGTTTCTCGATATATTTCAAGTTTTCTTTTTAACAAGTTAATAAATTCATTAATTATAAAGGGTTTGCTTTCTACCTTTAACCTATTTAAAAACCATTTTGCAAGCAAAATAATAATGTTTTCTAGAGTTACTGGTGCACTCATATTCCTCTCTTGTATTCCAATGCCAAATAAAATTTCACACACAGTGTAATCACATGAAGTTGTAACAGTTAAATTTTTTTGCATCCAGATCTGAATTTCTTTCCAGAATATTTTACTATAACTACAATAGAATAAATGGTGTTCAATTGTGTCAATTTGTCCACAGTGGTTACAGCTGGGGCTATCCTTTATTTTCCAGGTATAAAAGTTATAGTTACAATTGAGTAATCGGTTTATTAATTTATATTGAAAACTATGAAAATATGGTTCTAATCTAATTGTACTTGTAAGTGTAAAAATTTTATGCCACGAAGCAGCCTCCATGAATGGATAAGTTTCAATCCAATGATACAGTGAGATAGGCTCATGAATCTTATGTTGTATCACTGCCCAATATAGTACTTTATTATTTACTCTGGTTATATCAGTAAATTTCTTTCTGACTAAAACTTTTGGATTTGACGATTTAATAATATCTGAAGATGGCATGTTCTTAATTTTTTCTTTCCAATCTTTAGGTACAGAACTAATTATTTTATTATAACTTAGTTGGTCAGTTTTTAATTGTGATCTTTCTTTAAACTCCTCTAAAGACAAAAATTGTCCTTGACCATTTGTCAAATCTGCCACAATCAAACTTGTTGTTTGATTTTCTAATAGTTTAAAATATTTTGCTTGCAATGGTTTTCCGGCAGAAACACATATATTTATTGTCAAATATATACTCATTGTAAACATTGTTTACTGTAACAGGTGATACTGCATAAAAATTCAACCAACACTTTAGAGTTTGTCTATGGAATGATGTAAGACATTTATTTTCATAGCAATCTGTAAGTTTCTTTCTGAAAAGGTGTCTTGGTGTATTAAACAGGTACCATGTTAAGTGTTGCCATTTACCTTGTTGGGCAGGCAGTGCAAACAAATTTTTAATCCATTTAATCTTTGAAGTAAAGTGTATGCCATATATATCTGGCATTTTAAGCCCCCCTGCCGAATATGTTGCAATTATCGTGCTTCTTTTTATCTTTGCTTTTTTATTGTTCCATAAAAAATTAAAGAGCATTTTATCTATTCGTTGTAAAATATGATCTGGGCAGTAACACACTGACAACAGGTAATTTACCTGAGGCAAGACTAGTGTTTTCATAATCAAAATTTTACCCTTTAATGAGAGGCTTCTTTTTTTCCAAATGTTCAATATTATTTCCATTTTTTTCAACTTTACCTCAAAGTTTAATTCAACATTTTCTTTGGAGTTATAAGAGAACCATATTCCAAGTGTTTTAAAACTGCCGTGATTAATTTTTATTCTAATTATTTCTTTTGGTAATGCTCTATTTTTAAATTTATAAATGCCAACAGGGATTACTTCAGTTTTCTCAACGTTAATCTTAAGACCAGAGCAATTTTGAAATTTTTTCATTACAGATAATAATTGTATTATGGAATCAGTGTCTTTAACAAAAATGGTTGTATCGTCTGCTAACTGACAGATTTTATATTCTATGTTTCTAAATTTTATTCCACATACTTTTTCATCATTTCTAATTTTAATTGCCATTATTTAGCGACTAAAATGAAAAGGAGTGCGGATATGGGACACCCCTGTCTTATACCCCTACTGAGCTCAAAATATTTTGAAAAGTAACCATTGTTGCTGACACATGACTCGATTTTATTATATAATATTTCAATCCATTTCAAAAGCGATGGTCCAAAATTAAATGATTTTAACGTTCTGAAAAGGAATGGCCATTCAACACTGTCAAATGCCTTTTCGAAATCTACTAAAATAATAAAAGCTGGCAAGCGTTCTAAGTCTGTGTAGTTCATAATGTCTTCAATAATTCTTATATTTTCTCCTATATATCTGTTTTTCAAATATCCTACTTGATCTGCTTGAATTAATTTTGGTAACACTTTTTGTATTCGATTTGCTAACGCCTTTGTTAATATTTTATAGTCTGTATTCAACAAACTTACTGGCCTCCAGTTTTTTAAAAAACGCAAATCTTTATCCGCCTTTGGAATGAGGTTTAAAATGCCCCGTTTTTGATCATTTGTAAGCATTCCTGTTTCAAATGAATAATTATAGCTCTCAAAGAGTAAATGTTTTATATCTGGCCAAAAGAATTTGTAGAAATTTGTTGTGAAACCATCATTCCCAGGTGACTTATCATTTTTTAGTTGCTTTAAAGCTTTTCCTATTTCTACCAAGGATAAATGTGCATCACAGTCTTTTCTTTCTGTTTCATTAAGCTTAGGTATATTTTCAGTAAAGAATTCTGTATTATCTTGTTCATCAGACGATTTTGTAGCGTACAGATTATGATAATATTTTCTTTGTTCATCAAGGATTTTCTCTGGCTGTGTTATTTCTGTTGAGTCATTTAGTATTAATTTTTTCATGTGTTTCTGATCATAATTTCTTTTTTCTAAATTTAAGAAAAATTTTGTATTACTTTCCCCTTGCTCAACCCACTGTAATTTTGACCTAAAGACTCTGCCTTCTGCTTTTACAGCTTCTATCTCTTCCCATTCAGTTTTTAATTTGTTATATTCTTCATAATTTTTTATATTTTCTATGTCATTTTCCAATGTCTGTAATCTTTTTAACAACTCAATTTCCTTTTGTTTGTTCTTTTTTGCTTTTGATATTGAATAAGACAATGTAACTGATCGCAGTTGACATTTTACAAAATCCCACATTGTATTTGAATTTTGCAGAGTATCAGATACTGTAATGTCGTTAATTTCCTTTTTAATTAGTGCAATGTAATCTTTATCTGTCAAAAGTTTATCGTTAAATTTCCAGTAGCTTCTACCTCTGCGCTGACTTTTAACTACATTTAGACATATTCGGATGTTGCTATGATCCGACTTACATCCAGGTTTAATAGATGTATCTAAAATGTTATACGTCACAATGCCAGAAACAAGAAAATAGTCTAGCCTTGACTGAACTATACCAGCTTTAGTGTGTTCCCTCCTTGTAAATTTTAAATCTTCCGGATTTCTTTGCCTCCAAATATCTTTTAGGCCAAATTCTTCCATAAGGCTTAATAAGTTGTCTGTATATCTTGAACTCCTTTCAGGTTTTCCTCCCTTTTTGTCTACTTTAATATCTAGGTAAGTATTAAAATCCCCACCAATTATCATCTGTTTTTTACTAAATTGTTCTAAGTAACCCCTCAATTTTGTTAAAAAAATAAGTTGCTGTTCAATATGATCTTTAGTTGGTGCATACACATTTACTAAAAGCATCGAGTTTTCATCAATCATAGAGTTTCATAGGAGCCTCAATTCTTGCTGCCACTGCCTCAGCGAAGCCCTGCTCCTCGAATGCTGAGGCTCTAGGAGCCGAGCATCGAGATTAAGATTTGTCAGATTTCTGTGAGGGATCTGATTGAATGGTTGTGTCAACAGGTTGGGCAGATTGGGCAGGCTCAGTGGGATTTGGCTGGACATGGCCACTGGATCCCAAAAACAAGGCATGATGGGCCACCCCGGAGCAATCAGAATGATTCTCTTGTATGGGGAGTCCTGCAACATCACCGCTTTGCCCAATATGGCTGACAGTGGGAAGGTGTATGCTTCCTGATCCTACCATGGCAAACTGAGCGCATTCACTGCTGTAACCAGGGGATCCGGTACCGGGGACACAAACAAGGGCAACTTGTTGTTGAACCTCGTGGTAAATAGATCTAGTTGAGGCCGGTGCCACCTGTTGCATATTGCTTGGTAGACCTCCTGAAGGAGAGACCACTCTGTTTGGGTGGTCTGGTCTAGCCTAGATAGCTTGTCTGCGACCACACTCAGCCAGTCTGTGTCGGGCTTTTAGAGTTACTTGATTTCTGGCGCACCAGGTCAAGATTCTCCATAGCAAAGTGCAAAGTGGGCCCGACCTCATGCCTCCTTCCCTGTTTATGTATGACACCACTGTGGTGTTGCCTGTCTCTGCAAGTACTATCTTGTGCATACAGAGGTCTTGGAACTCTTGTAAGGCTAGAAAGACTGCCTGGAGTTCTAGGTAATTGATATGCAACTTGCTTTCGAGGGACTAGGTGCCTCCTGCAGTGTGTTCGTTTAAGCGAGCACCCCACCCTGCTTTTGATGAATCTGTAAAATTTGCAGATCATGTTTTATTTGGGTGTAATGGTTGCCCTGTAAGGACACTGTCCTCTTGCAGCCACCCTTGTAAATGTGGGTGCAACACCTTGGTATTGGAATCACCTTTTCTAGTGACTCTGGTACCCTCCAGTTGTTTTTGAGATGCCACTGTATGGGTCTCCTATGAAGTCAGCCTAGGTGAAATTGCTTTCCTGTGGCTGTTAGTAAACCTATCAGACATGAACTGCTGGACCGGACAAACCAGTAGTGACAGTATTTCTAGTATTTGTCCTGAAGGTTCAGCCAATGGTCCGGTATAGGTCGGACCCGACCGACCATGAGGTCGAACTGGTAACCTAAACTTTGGCATATTTTCACTAGATCTAGTGTATGCCGGAGACAACCCCGGTGGGATGTGGCTTTCACCAACCAGTCGTCTAAGTACTGGTGGATTACTATACCCTTGTGTATGGCCATCAGTTTCAACTCCTTTGCTACTACAGTGAGCTCCATGGGTGCAGTGGACAGACCAAAAAACAGTGCTTTGAACTGGTATGTCCGACCCTGGACATGACATTTGATATGTCCTGGACTGTTCCTGTATAGGTATATGGAAGTAGGTGTTCTTGAAATCTATTGAGGTAACCCACTCCCATTGTTGGAGGGTGGTCCTAATGGTCTCCAAAAGGTTTGGTTTGCTCAGACCTAGAATAGGTCCCCATTGGTTGTGTGGTTTTGGAACCAAGCAAGGTTGAAGAAGCCCAGAGATTTTGAACTGGCTCGACTGCACCATTCCTTGTCCATAAGCTGATGTAATGCTTCTAACCAATATAGGTTCCTGTGAAGATGTGTATAGCATTTGATAATTTGGGTGACCTTGTCAAGCTTGGTCTTGACTGGAAAGGGAGAGTGTAGCCCTTCTTCAACATTTGTACTACCTAGGGTCCAGCCCCCCAAGGCTTCCTAAGTCCCGAAACGGGGTTAGTCTGGACCCTACAGGCAGATGTGTGCCACATTCGAGACATTTGCTAGTCTGACAAACATTTCTGTCCCCCCCCCCGGCCTCCGGACACTGGTCCGGTCTGGTGACAATGATCCGAGAAAACAGTCTCTCTGTTCTTGCTGTGGTCCGGGCCGGTGGGGCTGACACAACTTTTCACATTTAAAAGACTCTTGCCCCAGGCCAACATCCTGCAAGGTGCAGTATTTACAAGAAATTGAGATGGCTGACCCTTGGATGGACATGATGAAGAACTTGTCTGACTATCGACCACTTTTTTTTTATTTTTTTTTTTATGCTGGTTATTCAGGTCTGTGTTTGTCAAGGTGAAATCTATTATCTTTCCAGTCAAGTCCAGCACCGATAACAGGTTGTTGTTGTGTGATAAGGGAAGGTTGCCTGGCAGTAGCTGGGGACACTGTCATATCACTAAGGCCACTGATTGGTCTAAGAATTTTCTGTAACCAAATCTACCAAGGCAATTCTGTCCGGTACCAAGCCTCCACAACCGGTAATTCACTGTAAACAGTTAAGTCTCTGTAACTGGCACAAAAAACTGGCAGGCTGGGGTCACCAATGAATTTAGACAGCTACTGGTCTATATTTAGCCAGCTTTTTCTATGTAACCAGTTGGGGTGAAGCCCTGTACAGTAAGGACTGTGTAGCCAGCACCCTGTTTGTAGACTTGTAACCGGTAGGTTGAAGCAAGTGTACAAGGCTGTGTAGCCAGTACCAGCCGGTACACTCTGTAACCAGTTGTTGAAGCAAGTGTACAAGGCTGTGTAGCAAGTACCAGCCGGTACACTCTGTGACCAGTTATTGAAGCAAGTGTACAGGGCTGTGTAGTCGGTACCTGTCAGTACACTCTGAAACCAGTTGTTGAAGCAAGTGTACAGGGCTGTGTAGCCGGTACCCTGCCGGTACACTTTAACCAGTTGTGAAAGCTACTGTATAAGGCTGTGTAGCCAGTCGGTGCACTGTAACCAGTTGTTGAGGTAACTATACAAGGCTGTATAGCCGGTAGTCGGTCGGTACATTCTGTAACCAGTTGTTGAAGCTAGTGTACAAGGCTGTGTAGCCGGTCGGTACACTGTAACCGGTTGTTGAAGTAACTGTACAAGGCTGTTTAGCCGGTAGTCGGTCGGTACATTCTGTAGCCAGTTGCTGAAGGTAGTGTACAAGGTAGTGTACATGTTGTTGAATTCAGCTTACTGCACGTTTCCTCCATTAATTAAAATATTTCTTGAACGCACATCTTATTTGTAGATTTGACAGTTGCTGGGGAAGCCCTTATGAGCTATATTTAGAAACAATTGTTGGTCGGTGTGTCACGTGACCAGCTTGCTGGTCGGAGAGACAACGTGATTGGCTGATTGGAGATGACGATCAGCTTCGTGACCTGTCGGTGAATCACGTGACCAGCTTCGGGAAGATGCCCTCACTGGACGTGTTCTTCCTTATATCACAGTAAGCGTGAACTGACTGGTCGACTGATGCCTGTAGCAGAGAAGTCTGTACTAGTGTGCTGGAGGTGAATTGCAGGAACTAAAAAACTGGAGTCACAGTAGACGTGAGTGCAAAGAACGCACTTCCGACCTTCTTGTTCGGCGAATCACGTGATTAACTTCGTGACCTGGTCGGTGAATCACGTGACCAGCTTCGTGCGCTGGAAAGAAGGACACGCGATTGGCTGACTGGATATGACGTCAGAGGTCGCGTTCTTTTAGCTGGTCGGTCGGCTGATGCTTTAAATGCAGAGAAGCCTGGACCAGTGCGCTCTTCTTCTCAGCCGGCTGTATACTCAAACCAATTTCCTGGCCATCCACTACCCTTATTACCGACACAAGGGCCGGGTCCACAAGGGTGGGACTGAGAGTCATAAAGATGGTTCCTTCTGTGCAAGCTGTGAAGAAATCTGAAGAATTCATCTCATGCTTCTGATGAAAAACACTCAAAACTCGAGCTGGCTGGTGTGACTGATGCCTTACAGCAGAGAAGTCTTTACCAGTGCGCTCTGATGAAGAATGCACCTTGGGGAATTCCTTCTACAGTGCTCAAAACTACATAGACTGAGGTTTCCGTGATTTCTAAGACGTTTCTATGGTGACAGTAGCTGGAAGGTTATAGATGGTACATTCAAACAAAGACACGGATGAAAATACCTGCTAATAGTATATCCATAATTCCTCAATAATGTCGATCTGCCCCTAACAACACAATGGTTGAATGGGAGGAAACTAGCAAAATGGCTGCCTTCATAATTCTCGTTGATTACTGCCCTATCATCAAAATAAAATTGAGTCAACTAGGCAGCGTTTCCAGCAGATTTCTAACTGTATATCCGTGCTTGATCAGTAGATAAAACTTCTACACTGAAACCATCCACATATAAGGTTGAAAATCCGTCATAAAGCACACTTTTGCTTAAAAAATCTGGAGATGTTGAAAACACGTCTGCACAGTACACGTGCCAAACGAAAAAGATGCTATGACGTCAGGTTGTCTAGACAGGAAGGAAGTACGAGGCGCCATCTGGGGAGTGCACAGTACTACGGACCGGCCAGCCAGTGGAGACACAGGACGTCTTTTTCTGACGTTTGGCGGGCCGGTCTGCGCCGACCGGTTTAGCATATTGTCCATTGTATTAACGCAATAAAATGTCCGTGTCATGACAGTTGTACAAAACTTTTTCAAAATAGTACAATAATATAAATATATAAGGAATCTACTAAATTTCTACTACATTGAACACATTCTCCACAAGTTTTGCCTTGTACTATACATGTATTTAGTAGCTGCCATAATTTTTCAAGGTTCTATAACAGCAATACCTCAAGAAATCTATGTCATAATTTGTAGATGCTCAAAAATTTTAAATAGAAAATTGATTTTGCTGTATTATGTAAATTTATTACAAAACACAATAAAACATAATGAGGAAATTATTTTGTTTTGGATTTATTCATTAATTTTGCAGTACTGTGTTTTACGATGCAGTGGGTTTGAATGATTCTTTGATACATACACCAAAAGGACTCAATGGCGGAGGGCAGCTCATGCGTCTGTTGCCATGCCAACTATTTCTCTGCAGAACCTGCTGATTTGACCTAGTGTGACGATGGGTGATCTGGTTGAGTGGTGATGCCTCAAAGGAACTTTCCTCTGAAAAGTCCATTCGTTCAGGACTTGAAACATCATCTGCCATCACATTTGCTGAAGCATACAAAGGAGTAATAATTAATTGGGGCTACTAAGCATCTTAATAACTCTAAGTTTTTTATTCTCAAGAAAAAATTAAGTGTCCACTGCTAACACTGAAAGCAAGTTTATTACAAATATTCAAAACACCTGAAATGGATGGGACTCAGAAATTTGTCTTTTGTAATCTGGGTTTATATTATGCAGACAACATATAATTCAGTCAACTTACCCACACTGTCAGGTATTATTGCAGTTATATTTAAATAAATTTTTACTTTTTGAGACATTTACCACAAAAGTAACAAGTATCAAAATATTTTATACAAATACACGAATGACTGTTCACAGGGGTACAAAGCTACTGGTATAAACACGATACTAGGCAAAAAATCATAAAACAATGGAAATACCTACACCCTTACTGCTCAGCCAGAGAAATTTCTCACCTACTGCACAAACTCATGAATATTCATGAGCATTAATACCATGACCATACCATCAAGGTGATATAATTTTCATATTTTAATTTGTGTATGAGACTGTTAAAATGTGATGCATAATTTCTTTTTTTTTTTTTTTTTTCTGTGGCTCAACACCAAATGATGTTAATACTGATTTGGGACCCAAAGTATAATTCCTCCATTATGTATCAGTCACCTGATGCCTAATCACTTCACTTTTCATAAATATCAATTTGGTATTCACTGGTATTTCCAGTTTGCTCTAAAAATGGCCCATGACAGAGATTTTGTGTCAAAACATATTAGTTTAAGAGAAATATTCTGAAAGAACTAGAACTACAAATAAACATCCTTTCTATCTAAATTTGTCGAAAGACTTTAAAATCAAAATAACAGTAATACACTGTGGCTGTGTACTGTTGGATTGCCAATGCATAGTGGTCCTAGTGGAGTTTGTCCCATGCTGTAAACAATGCTCAAGGTCGATTACTGGTAGATGGAATAAATTATTTAGCAAACCACATATAACTGAATGATCAAACTTCATTGTGATTAAGATGAAAATTCTTAATGAGTTGAGCCCTGGCACAACCGCACATAAAACTTGAGAGACCTGCTTTAAATACAAATACCTACAAATGTGTTGACCCAAATATTTCCTTTTTGTTTGATTCCCCTTCAACATGCCAACATAATTTAGTGAAAATAAATGACATTTACCATTTTCAACAAAATCTGAAGATTTTTCAAAAAAATTGAAAATGTTTTTTCCTTAATGTAAAAGTTGTATCAAATGACTTTGTGCCAGTACACCAATTTATGAACCTGACAAATGGCATGAATTCTACTAAAAAGTTGCAAGTACATGGGGGAGGGGAATAAATACCAGGTACGTGGATGGCGCTTAGAGTACATGGAAAGGTCCACTGAATTACACTGTTCCTTGTCACAAGGTAGGAAATCTTAACCCATGGGATACGTGCACAGAGCTTTGCCATTGTGCAAACTTCTAGTTTTATGTGGGGACATGCCACTTCTAGTGGCTTTCTTAGTGTACATACACATGTATGTGGCTTATGACATCCGACGGCCAATTTGCAACAGCGATTTTTTCCCTTCTTCTCATTTATGTTTGGGTGTTTACATGTATCAGTTGAAAAAATCAGATGACAAGTGAATTTAGATACATGTTTACAAAATATTGAGAAGGTCGGGGAAAAAATCGCCGTCGCAAATCAAATCGGCCGTCGGATGTTGTAAGCCGCATACATATGTACGTACACTAACCTCTAGTAAAAGCCTGTTTATATATTACCTTGTCAGAGGTCAAGGGCAAATGTTTCTGTAGTGGTGGTGTACCTATTCACGCACGTCCTCACTTTTCTTAAAGATTTATAATTTTTCATAGAAAAGATGTTTACCATATCATAAATAACTAGACTTATGCCGCCTGCTTTATTGAGAGCCGGCGGTGTATCCCTGAACATAGCAAACAAGTAGAAGCAATAATAGAAGACATAGAGACTGAAGATTCCAGAAGTTTTAAGCATTTTTAAATTTGGCTGTCGTTTGACCTTGAAGGAGGGGTCCAAGCTCAAATGTGACCACATCAAAAGATTGCAAACCCATGATTTCCTATAAGTTGGTTTCACATTGCAAACCTCTCGGATCGATAATAAGTGAGTTATTAGCACTTTTAGATTTGGCTGTCCTCATTTGGCCTTGAAGGAGGGGCCCAAGGTCAAATTTCACATCAGAAGATTCCTAGCCCACGATTTTCTAAACGTTGGTTTCACACTGCAAACATCTAGGACCAATAATAAGTGAGTTATAAGCACTTTTAAGTTTGACTATCCTCATTTGACCTTGAAGGAGGGCCCCAAGGTCAAATTGAACATCAGAAGATTCCTAGCCCATGATTTCCTGTATGTTAGTTTCATATTACAAACCTCTAGGACCAATAATAAGTGAGTTATAAGCACTTTTGCAATAGTTTTCAAGTTACAACTGATTTACTCAACAGTGAGAACATCAAAGTAGCTATTACTCCGCTATGCAATGAGCTACAGGTCTGCAATTTTACTATGTTATAGCTGACCCAAAAGTAGCTGAATAACATATTTAAACAAAATTCTCTGAATGCAATAGTTTTTAAGTTACAAGTCAAACTTTTTTTAGGTTTTTGACTCCCCAGAGCATAATTTTGACTCCTAGCCTTAAAATAGCTATTACTCGCTTGATTTTAACCCAGGCCTACAAAATAGATAGGGTGGTGAGACATCATACCCACCAATTCATGCACAAAATATAAAATAAATCTGAAATAAACTGTGCCCTACAGCTTGAACACAAGCAATAGTCAAAATTAGTCAAAATTTTTTACTTTTTTAACTCCCCAGGGGCTGGATTCACAAAAGATCTCAAGTCTCAAATCTGAGATTTTGGTCTCAAATCTAAGATTTTTCTTAGATTTTTCTCAGATTTGAGACCTTTTGCTCAGCTGGGATTCACAAAAGATTTTTCTCAAATTTGGTCTCAAATCTAAGACTGCCTAGGGGGTGAAGTTTTCATAAAATAGAGTATATGTAATAAAAAGTCTCAAAACAAAATAAAACTAGAGGATCGCTCGCAAAAAAAAAAGATAATGTTTTTGCATAGCATAGCAAAAACAAAGCGTCCCGAAAAGGATATAAAGGTGAGTGCTAAAGTATTAAGAAAATGCTTCGTTTCTAGCCTTATACTGTTGTGGCAACCAAAGTCAGCACAGTCTGCTCTATCTAGCACGGTTTTCAAGATATAAGCATTTTTGTGTTTTGCAAAAAATTAAAAAATTAAAAATGTCCGCTATATTTGGTGAGACAAAAATATTTGGAAAATTGGCATGGCTACTCTGCAGAGATACCCAGCAGGTCAAAAATTTTTTGAGTTCGTTCCATATAGCACGGTTTTTGAGATATAAGCATTTTTGTGTTTTACAAAAACTTTGAAAATTCAAAATGGCCACCATTTTTGGGGAGACAAAAATTTTTGTCAAGACCACTGCCGCGGTGTGTATCTCCCGCCGAGCATTAAAGGAGAAGAAACAGCTTTTCCGAGATATTCACAATTTTTCATTTTCGTGTGTGAAAGCTCTTCCAAAAGTAGGTGAATGAGTTATTTGAGAAAAATTGGCTATCTGCAATACTATTAAGAGATAATTCGCATTTACTCATTTTGAGTAGGTGAATAATTAGCTATGGGTCTGAAACTTCACCAAGTGAAAGCTCTCCCAAAAGTAGGTGAATGAGTTATTTGAGAAAAATTGGCTATCTGCAATACTATTAAGAGATAATTCACATTTACTCATTTTGAGTAGGTGAATAATTAACTATGGGTCTGAAACTTCACCAAGTGAAAGCTCTCCCAAAAGTAGGTGAATGAGTTATTTGAGAAAAATTGGCTATCTGCAATACTTTTAGAGATAATTCGCATTTACTCATTTTGAGTAGGTGAGTAATTAGCTATGGGTCTGAAACTTCACCATGTGAAAGCTCTCCCAAAAGTACATGAATGAGACAAAAATTTTTTTCAAAATTGGGATAACTACTCCACAGAGATACCCTGTGGGTCAAAAATTTCGTCGAAATCGCTCTATCTAGCACGGTTTTCGAGATATAAGCATTTTTGTGTTTTGCAATTTTTGCAAAAAATTCGAAAATTCAAAATGGCCGCCATTTTTGGTGAGACAAAATTTTTTTGAAAACTGGGATAACTACTCCGCAGAGGTACCCTGTGGGTCAAAAATTTCGTCGAAATCGCTCTATCTTGCACGGTTTTCGAGATATAAGCATTTTTATGTTTTGCAATTTTTGCATAAATTCGAAAATTCAAAATGGCCGCCATTTTTGGCGAGACAAATTTTTTTTCAAAAATGGGATAACTACTCCGCAGAGATACCCTGCGCTTCAAAAATTTTGTCGAAATCGCTCTATCTAGCACAGTTTTCGAGATATAAGCATTTTTATGTTTTGCAATTTTTGCGAAAAATTCGAAAATTCAAAATGGCCGCCATTTTTGGCGAGACAAAATTTTTTTGAAAACTGGGATATCTACTCCGCAGAGATACCCTGTGGGTCAAAAATTTCGTCGAAATTGCTATATCTAGCACGGTTTTCGAGATATAAGCAATTTTATGTTTTGCAATTTTTGCGAAAAATTCGAAAATTCAAAATGGCCGCCATTTTTGGCGAGACAAAAATTTTTGGAAAATTGGGATAACTACTACGCAGAGATACCCCGCGGGTCAAAAATTTTGTCGAAATCGCTCTATCTAGCACGGTTTTCGAGATATAAGCATTTTTGTGTTTTCCTTATTTGGAAAATTCATAATGATTAATTAATCATTAATTACTCGGCCATTTCTTAACCAATCAATGCCAAAATCTAATGATTTCCAGATTTTAATAGAATGGATGTATTTGCCAAGTTTCAGGTGAATTGATAAAATTCCTTTCAAGTTATCATCTGGACAAGCTTCCCCATCGAAAAAAGACATTTTTGGTCATGTGACCTCTCTGATTGGTTGAAATGTCACTGCAGCATATTCAAAAAAATTCCACAAGGCTACTGCCTAAACCTGCCAAATTTGAAAAGAATCCGCCTAACGGTTACAGAGTTATAAGGAAAACAAAATGCGGAGCCAGTGGAGCCGGCGGAGCCTGAAGGTCTCCCATACACAAACAAGCGTCCCAAGGGACGCTTAAATAGTGAAGTATGACATTATTTAACTTGTAACACAAAATTGAGTTTGTACAAAAACAACAGTAAACATTTACATTACAAATTTACATGAGTGGCTTGTTTTTAGTGCTGGTATTGTTTATCGATATTGAAATATTTATCGATCCATGCTAAAAACATTGATATCGATAATGTAGGGTAATATATCAATATCAGAAAATACTACTAAATAGACGCAATTAAGCTGTTATTCATTCAAATAAAATATAAAGTTTGAGAAATATATCAGTTTTCCTCTCATTTTTGTCAAATTTCACTTACCGCTAAACCGGAAATGCCATATTTGTTTACGTTTCGGGAAACAACTAAAATTCGCGAAATAGTTTGGAAGCTCTCTCTCGGAAAACACCCATGACCCGATATTTCAATATCGATCGATACAGAAGGCAAAAATATAGTTTGATATCGATACACATATTAGTATTCGATACCAACACTACTTGTTTTGCTGTTATAATCAGTTGTTTTGAATGTCAGTTCAAATTAGGTAAAAAGACAATGTTTTGCTTGATTGAAAATATTCTAAAATATACAATATATGGTAGAGTGGTAAAATATAAATGTGTATACTTTCCACTAATCTCAACAAAATGTTATAATAGTAGGATTTATGCAGCGCAAAATTGATAAAAATCCTCTAATGCGCTTAAGTCCAAGAAGGGAGAGTCCAGGAACAGACACGGGTCGAGATCAAAAAAGCGCCCGCCAGGGTATAACTAAGGTGGGGGGTATGCCAGCCTGAACAAGCGAGTCTTCAGCTGGCTTCTGAAACCATCTATTGTTTGATGAGACCTGACAGTTTGTGGCAGCTTGTTCCATTCAGCTGGTGCGGCTACTGCAAATCCACGCTTGCCTATGTGCTTTTTAGCGCGGGTTGAGGAGACAGATAGCCTGTTGCCGCGAGTGAGACTGCTCGATCTCATTAAAGCTGAAAGATACGGGGGCTGTGAATGATTGATAGCCTTGAATACCAAAAGATTATATTTAAAGAGGATACGATGTTGAATTGGAAGCCAGTGGAGTTTTTTCAAAAAGGGTGTAACATGACTCATTTTGTCAAGTCTGAAGATGATGCGGCAAAGAGCATTCTGGACTCTCTGTAGTTTAGCTATGTTGGACGTGCTTACCCCATAAAGTAAAGAGTTACAGTAGACCCCATAAAGTAAAGAGTTACAGTAGTCCAGACGACGACTGACTATAGCATTTGCCAGAAGTATTGCAGTCTTGACACTAAGGAAGTTGCGAATTCGTCGCAAATCACGAAGATGATAGTAACATGCTCGGCAAACCTTGGCAATATGATTGTCAAAGGAGTTGTCCGAGTCGAAGATAACACCCAGTTTCTTTACTTTCACCGATGGAGAGATATTGTTTTGGAGGAGTGGGACAGGGAAATTTGGTGCAAGCGACTCTCTGATGGCTTTTTGACCTATGATGATAAATTTGTTTTTTTCTGGGTTTAGTTTTAGTTTAACACCATCCATCCACTCCTGTACTGATTTGAGACACTCGGTCAGCTCTTCCATGCTAGAATCAAAGTTCTTGGAGTCAACTGCTAAGTAGATCTGGGTGTCATCCGCATATAGGTGATGAGTGACATTGAATTTGGAAATAACTTGACTGAGGGGACTAGTGTAAAGGGTGAAAAGGAGAGGACCCAGTACGGAGCCTTGGGGGACTCCAAAAGGGAGAATTACTGCCTCAGACAAACTATAACCTAGTTTATTTTTTTGTTTCTGGTTTGAATGGTACAATTTGATCCACAACAAAACAGTACCATCTAGACCAAACCAGTCATGCAAGCAGTCATATAAAAGAGAATGATCAATCGTACCAAACGCCGCAGTGAGGTCTAATAATGTTAGGGCCACTGCCTTTCCTGAGTCCACTGAGAGAGCTATATCGTTTTGAATCTTCAACAATGCAGTTTCAGTGGAGTGGGAACTCTTATAAGCAGACTGGTTGACATTTAAGAGCCCCTTGCGCAAAATAAATTCATTTAGTGGTGGTGGACCAATTCACGCCCGGGTACCAATTCACGCCCACCCCTAAATTTATCCAAAACAATCACAGTTAAACAATGAATTACATGATCCATTTGATGATTATCTATGATGTGGTAAACATCTTCTCTATGAAAAATTATAAATCTTCAAGAAAATTGGGGGTGGGCCTGAATTGGTACCCGGGCGTGAATTGGTGCACCACCACTAGCTGCTTTGCCACAATTTCTAGATAAGTTTTGATTTAAAACTAAGGTTTGACACTGCATGGCCAGTAGTTTTTGAGGATATTTCTATCATGGCTCAGCTTCTTTTGAAGAGGGGCGACATATGCCATCTTAAAGCAGTAGGGGAAACTACTTTCTTTGATTGAATAATTTACAATTTTAGTGATGGGGGTGATGAGAATATCAGCACACTCCTTGACCCCTGACATTGGAATTGGGTCAAGGTCACAAGATTTGGATGGTGAGGACTTTAGAATTTTGAGTAGGTCTTCCTCAGACACAGGTGTGAAAGAGGACAGAGTATTTTTAGTGGAGTTAGATCTAGTGACTAAAGATGGTGTTGATGACTGTTGGTGTTGATGTTACATCAGTTTTGATTGGTCCAGACTCGAAACTTGGCTGAGATTTTGTTCTCAGCTGAGATTCCTTTCGTGAATCTCAACTTAAGCAGAATCTCTCAGCTGAGACAAAAATCTCAGATTTGAGCAAAAAGACTTGAGACCTTTCGTGAATCCAGCCCCTGAGCATATAATTTGGACTCCTGGGCTACCAAAGTAATAGGGTGGCCAGATCTCTGCCATAGCAAGCCACATGCAAAGTTTACACGAAATACCAAAAGAATTGTGGCTTGTAGGTTGAACACAAGAAAATCTCTGCAGATGCGGACGATGACCATGTGTGATCCATAAAGTAGTATCCCCGCTTTTCAGGGATACAATATTATCAAATTGTTCATATATATTGGTAATTTATTGGTTAACTGTGACTGTTTTGGGAGAAATTTAGGGGTGGGCGTGAACAGGTCCACCATGCACCCCTATATCTACAAAATGGCCGTTCACTGGTATTTCCAGTCTGTAGTAAAATGGTTAATACAAAATAAAAGTGATGAAACTAATTCAGCATTCAATAAACAGACTAATAATACCTCACTTTATAACAACACGTTAAGAGGCTACACGGGCGATATTCACACAAAAAAAAAATTATTTTTTTAATTTATTTTTTTCGGCGGGGGGAGGGGTAGTCCTTACCTTAAGTACCCAACTACGCTCCGCTCCGTAGGGTCCTTAGTCCTTTCTCAAAGTAAACAAGAAATCGCTAAAATACTAGCTTTTTGGGACAAATAACACACCAACATTAAGTGTGATGATACTTTTAACTAAAACAAGTCGAATTCATCCTGTTTTAGAATTTATTTGTGCGATATATAATTATACTGAGGCATTTTACATTTGAAGTGAGAGAATGGAAGCCGCCATCTTGGTGTGGTGGAGTTGTTATTAAGAAAACTATATGGATAAACCTCGCTCTGGGCAGTCTCCACAACTTTAGATGCTCTCCTGAAAGGTTTATCCGTATAATTTTTTAAACAACAATTCCACCACACCAAGATGGCGGCTCCCATTCTCTCACTTCAAATGAAAAATGCCTCAGTATACTTATATATCACACAAATAAACGATAAAACAATAGGAATTAAACTTGTTTTAGCAAAAAGTATCATCAAACTTCGTGTTGGTGTGTTATTATTTACAAAACCCTTGTATTTGAGCGATTTCTTGTTTACCTTGAGAAAGGACTAAGGACCCTACGGAGCGGAGCGTAGTTGGGTACTTAAGGTAAGGACTAGGGGAGGGGTGGGTTAGGACTTTAGGAGATTTCATTCAACTGCATGGGCGATATTACAATAACTTGCAATTATTGCACTAATATCAAAAACAGTAGCTATAGTGATCCAGATCATAATATTCTTCAATGCAGAAATGCAATTACCTCTATACATTATAGTATTTGTATTTTATTTGATAAATTTTAAATTTTACAGAAACTGTTCAAAATTTTCTAGAGCGCGCCTTTTCGCGGCCTTTTCGCTCCCCAAACTTCGCGTGTGCTCTAAACATCGAATATTAGTGTTAGTTTACTAGTAGTCAAAGTGATAAAAATGATTAGAAGTGATTTTCTTATGTATCACATGCCATTTCAGTGTAACAAGAATATTTAGATGGGTGATTTACGTGATCTGAAGTCACCGTTTGTATTCAGTTATAATTTCCACATGACCCATCATTAACCAAGTAAAGTTGATCTAGTGATCACAAATCACTCAACCTGAATAGTCCTATTGACATTCATTAACAAAGTTATAAAGTTAAGTGGTATGGTAATTATAGCTTTCAGTGTAAATAAATATCTACATGCACTCACATGCGATTATATATACCCAGCAGGCATGCAACATTGAAATCAGGTTGAATCCAACGAAGAAATCTGGTTGAAATACGTGCAGATTTTGCAAACCGTTTTTGGCTTTATTGAACTGGTGAAATCATGTTGAATGACCAACTTTTGAAATGTGGTTGCATTTATGAGTGAAATCTGGTTGAAATACATGTAGATTTTGCAAACCGTTTTTGGTTGGATCCAACCAGTAAAATCATGTTGAAACCAACATTGAAATCAGGTTGAATTGAATGGGTGAAATTTGGTTGAAATACTTGTAGATTGTGTAAACTATTTTTGGTTGAATCTAATGTATGAAATAGGGTTGAATTCAATGGGTAAAATCAGGTTATTTACATTGCCTTCTTTATTTGAATTATTGTAGCTTGTGTGACATAATTATAGCTTCTTAATAATAATATGCAATAACTATCCATATACATATTTTACAATTTGGATACAACTTTAAAGTAATTAATTCTTTTCAAGATGACATGTTTTCATGAATCATTGTATGTTCAATATTCTGTTTCTGATGACATTGTAATGAAACATAATTTTGCATCAGCTTTCAAATATAATTGCTCAAAATATGTAAATCCATATTTTCCAATTAGATATCCATTTTTGTTATTAATAGGACCGGTATTATTCAATGTCTTCAATTGAAATTCTTTTTGTGAAATTTTATAATAAATTTACATTTTTTTTCTTTGTAAAAAACAGACAATTGTGACATTATTTATATCTTCAGTATTTTATCTAATCAGTTTTTGTAAACGTTTTATTGAGTTGGCTATAATTATATTGTAATTATAAAGAAGCTATAACCATGTAGCAAAGCCACAATGCTCAGTTTGGATGCTTGTGTCTCATACAACTTTGTCATATAAACTGGAAAAAAAACACAAGAATAGCCACTTTTGTAGAACTTCGCCCATTAATTAGTTGTCAGTTCTGACCACAAAAAACAGACCTAAAGAAGTAAACACAATGCATGCAACTGAGCAAGGGTAAACCCCCACCTCCACCCCTGCTGTGTTATCTAATTACTTTTAGTCACAGGCCTAATGTTCTGTGTAACAGGGTAGAGCTAAGAAAACCAGGAACCCCCATGACCTCACTTTTATGGTATAAAATCTTACACCTTAGGGTCTCTGTATAGAGAAGTTTTCAGTGTAAACTTGCAAACTGAAAACTAGTTATTTGTGCATGGGAGCATTTGTAAAACAAATTCTAATTACTAAGTTTTGATGAATAAGTTTTAAGTTTTATTTTAATTATCAGAAATTGCATTAATCAAAATATAATTATAAATTATAAAAATTATATTTTCGTGCATCAGTTTTGTTGTTGCTATAAATTAATAATGAGAATTGTCAAAAATGTACAAGTACATGCACACATAATTTTATCATCTTTACAATCTTAAAAAATTAGTCTTTGCTTTACAAATACCTACAAATTCAACAACTGTAGCAATAATTGTTCTTTCAAAAAGTTAGACTTAATCACTCTATCTCCTTCTAGAAAAAATAATTTTCAGTCAACGATCACTAGTCATTCATTTTCCAACATTCAACCCATTTTCTGTTCAACAACATGACCAAGATTTCATGTCGGAAAACCTAACTGGATTTAGTGGTGATTTTTTTATGAACCAAAAATCACCATGATTTCTTGTCAAAATATCATTACCTTTTCTTGTCAGAAAACTAACTTAGCTTAAGTAGTTGATAATGCAGATTTCAACATCAAGACCTGTTTTCAACTCTATATCAACAACATTTTAAGGCATGTGCCTACTGGGTAGTCATTTAAATGAATGTATTGATTTAATTGTGCCATGTCTCGTATAATCACCTCAACTTAGTGATTCAAATTTAGTGTTATGTGTAATCATTCACATTTATAGTCATGCTGTCAATTGAATGTTGTCAAATTAATGCAGTTACATATAGTGACCTCAATGTAGTTACTTAAATGTATTCACTTTGTTATATACAGTGATTGATAGCTTCATAAACATTACCCCATATCAGAAGAGTACTGTCAATTCTTTACTATTTTCAGTTAAAGTTACCTGGCAGTAGCATTGCACAATCTGCTTTTGCCTCAAGGTCTGCCTCCACCAATGCCATTGGAACTGAGGACAGTGTGATTTTATAAATTCCCTTGGGAAACCCACAGACTGCAGTCCTGCACCACTACCCACTGTCTCAGCACCATCCGTCTGGTCCAGCTGAAGGAATGCAGGTGAAGCAACAGCAGTGAGTCTGAGCTTCTGGAGACACTGTGTGAGAGGAGTATAGCACTGATGCTCAGATCTCAAACAGGCTGGAAGGCTTAGTTATATGATCGGAAAATCTTGTAAGATCAACCTGATGGTAAGGCATGTCAAAGGCAGCTTGACCAAGAACAGAGGCAGATGGTGCAGCTGTGGACAATAGATTGTCTATTACAGCAGCACCCTTTTCATGCAACTTGGTGGTATCTACTGACATCACCATATTTGGCAATCATTGCAGCCTCTTCATCGCCCTTATCTTCATCCTCTATTTCTATAATGATAAGGGGAATAGCATGTACATTCTTACATATGGATATATTAATTTTTTCAGAACTATTACTGCCAGCAGCCAATATCCACTCAAATGAAATTTAACTGGTGTCTACCAAGGAAAGCAGGATTTTGTACCCGTGTAGTTATTGTACAGGGTGCCACCACTATTTAACATCTGATTGATGCTTGACACTTATGGCCCTAAAGGCGTGGTGGAGATTCCTCACTGATGAAAACTTAGTCATGACCTCCTTTAATCCATTGCTATTCCTTTGCCTATAAATTACAATGAGGAACATTAATAAAAAAATTACATCACTGGTGTATAATCAGAGAAATGGTGTTGTATGCCACCTGGAAAGCTACCATCGCGTTCCTGTATCACTCCTTAGTATTGAGTATCTAAATTACCATTTTAAAACAAGTGCTATATGTGTACTTTTTAAAGCTGATGCATAAACGGAAATGTGGATCTAGAGTCATTCTCATTCCGTTTGTACTTTTTCCTTGATATCTCCCTTATCTCCCCTTTCTGTCTCTCCTCTCTCTTATTTTATGGCATAAGAGTCTTCATATGCCTGTTTCCATAATTGGATTTAGCTAGCTAATTCATTGTATATCATGCTGGTAGCATGAGCCTCCCATAGATCTCCAATAGTTCACCTTGTCTTCTCATTAAAATTATAGTTTGTCAAGGTCTCATCTCACCATCCTTGCATGCAGAATGTTGTAGAAATCTGGACTTAATTCTTATCATATGACACTACTTTCGCACAATTCTAAATCGTTTTCATTCTCATTTATTGACCAACATCATAGTGCCCTCTCCTGTGTGTGACTTGGGCATTAAATACAATATTCTCAAATGAATCTTAATAGTTCTAAATATAATCCTGTAGGACCACGGGTCAGCTTTGAGAAAACATTAATATAATATATTATAGCCATCTGTTGAATATATTCCCTAGGGGAATATTGATATTTTACAACAGAAACACACAATAGTGAACACAGATATCAAATACACAAACAAAACAATAATGACCAAAAAAAGCACAAAGAAGATAGTAATAACACATAAAACATCTTAATTTCTGTGTATTCCACCTTTGAAGAGATTTTTTTAGAATACTGATTTTGCTTTTGCTGTGAACAACAACAAAAAATCTCTGATTTAGGATTTAAAAAAAGTTATAGTTTGTATTGACAAAAGATTCAGTATTAATTATGACAAATTACTCTGACACTACTTATTTTAAAACTGGAAGAGGAACCAAAGGTTAGATTTAAGATGGCCTAAATATCAGTAGCTAGACTATGCATTTTAAATCACACAAAATGTTTGTTGTGAAACTTTAAAATCACCTCAGCATCAAAATTAATTTCGATTGTGAAGGATGACAGATTAAACATGGCCTAATGAACATCCACATGAGACAATTCTTTATTATCTACAAAAAAATAGCCAGCCTCGGCAGGGAAAAACACCAGCCTGCAGGTACAACTAAATGGGCAACAACATTGAGATATGGCAATTTATTTTTATTTATTTGGGGTTTTACATCGCTTACAACACTGTACAGGTCATATCACGATGGGTAGTTGGAAGGGCAGAGGAAACCAGTACATAGAGTTCGCTAGGATTCTGTACTGTAAAATGCCGACCAACGGCAAGCAACTACCAGCTTGAGGCCATTCCGGGAATCGAACCCCGGCCTCAGAGGTGGGAGGCGAGAGTGTTACCACTTTGCCACCGTGGCCCCTTTGAGATATGGCGAAATCGAAGGAACAACTTCAATTGTAAGAAGGTATTGTTGGATGTAAGAACTTTCATTTAGCTGCAGAATGGATTATTCCTTCATGATGTGAGGATTTTTTTTTAAATTGAAAGGCATCTGTCAGTTTAGATGGAAGCCTATTATGAAGCAACAGTTTACACATATCACAAAATCACTGCCACAACAGTTATCTTCCACCAAGAATTATGGAAAAAATGATAGTATGATCTTGAAACAGAGTTCCAAGCCCAAGGACCAGTAATTAAGAGATATATGTCTGTTTTAGTATGATGGTGCCACATGCCCATGAAGCAGGGGTCAAAGGTCAAATTTGTAACTTGCAAAAAATTCACAAGCCATGATTTCTTACAAGTTATTTTTATATTTTCAAGAATTAGGACCAATTATAAGGGAGCCATAAGGCTTTTTTGGAAGAATAGCCTTGCCTGATCATGAAACAGAGGCCAAATGCAACACTTGCAAATGGTTTCTTGCAGGCCATGATTTCATGTAAGTGGTTTTACATTGGGAAGCCACTGAACCAATTAGGGAGAGATATAACACCTTTCTAGTATGATGACCCAAATTGACCTTAAAGCAGGGATCAAGGGCAAAAATCAAAATTTGCTAAAGACTTGTAGGCCATGACTTTCTTTATGTCAGTTTCACATTTTGAAGGTGTTGGAAAAATAATAAGGTAGATATAAAGCCTTTTCTGTATGATGACCCCCCTTGACCTTGAAACAGGGTCAAAGGTCAGATTTGACACTTACAAAACATTCACAAGCCATGATCTCCTAAAAGGTGTTTTCTCATTCCAAACTTCTAGGATCAATGATAAGGGAGACATAAAGCCTTATTAGCAGGACCACCCTACTTGACCTTGAATGCCAGGGGCCAAAGGTCAAATTCAACACTTGCAAAAGATATGGAGGCCATTATTTCCTGTAAGTGATTTTCACATTTGGAAGCCCTAGCACCAACAAGAGGAGAGTGCCCGTGAACGGGCACTGTGTCAGCTGACTGAGTGTTTTTGATTTGTGAAGGTAATAATGAGAGGAAAGCATAATTATCAGGAAAAGTGCTGTACAGAAGTACAGTAAATGGTAATTGAACAGCATGTTCTAAAGAAATTCTGAAGCTGACAGAAGAAAAGGACAAAAAAGTTGTGCCCTGTAAATGGTATTATGAAGGAACAAGGTAAATGGTATTATGAAGTAACAAGGTAACTGTTTAAGTGCAAAAAGTAGGTTAAAACATATTTAAAGAAATACTGCAAATGCAGTATCCTCGTATGACCTTGAAGAAGGGGTCCAAGGTCAAATCCAACCACACAAAAACATTCCCAGCCCATGATTTCCTATATGTTGGTTTACCATCCAAAACCTCTAGGACCAATAACAAGCAAGTTATAAGCACTTTTAAGTTTGGCTGTCCTTATTTGACCTTGAAGGAGGGGTCCAAAGGTCAAATCTGACCACACCAAAAGATTTCCCGCCCATGATTTCTTATAGGATGGTTTACCATTCCAAACCTCTAGAACCAATAATAAGCGAGTTATAGGCACTTTTAAGTTTCGCTATCTTTGTTTGACCTTGAAGGAGGGGTCCAAGGTCAAATCCAACCACACCAAATGATTCCCAGCCCATGATTTCCTGTAGGTTGGTTTACCATCCCAAACCTGCAGGACCAATAATAAGCGAGTTATAAGCAATTTTAAGTTTGGCTATTCTCGTCTGACCTTGAAGGAGGGGTCCAATGTCAAATCTGACCACACCAAAAGAATCCCCAGCCCATGATTTCCTACATGTTGGTTTACCATCCCAAACCTCTAAGACCAATAATAAGCGAGTTATAAGCACTTTTAAGTTTGGCTATCCTCGTTTGACCTTGAAGAAGGGGTCCAAGGTCAAATCGGACCACATCAACAGATTCCCAGCCCATGATTTCCTATATGTCTGTTTACAATCCCAAACCTCTAGGACCAATAATAAGGGAGATATAATCACTTTTCATGACTGACAAAGAAACACCTGTGGCGGCCATCTTGGCCATCTTCAAAATGAGGCCAAAAATATTCCCAGTCAAGATTTTATAATGAGGAACATATCCTGTGAATTTGAGATCTCTACCTATAATACCCTTTGCTCTAGAGGGCCAACAAAAGTCCTTGTTTAAAGTCGAATAAACGTCCCTGGTGGCCATCTTGTTTTTGAAAATGAGGCCAAAAATATTCCTAGGCAACATTTTATGGTTATTAATATATCCTGCAAACTTGAGAAGGCTAGCTATAATATTTTTTTCATTAGAGCGGTAATGGTGAAATCTCTCTACACACTGCGGCTATCCAGTGGATACAATGATTTACTCAATAGTGACAACCTGAAAGTAGCTATTGCTCAGCTATGCCATGACATAGAGGTCTGCAATTTCACTATGTTATAACTGACCAAAAATTATGTGAATAACATATTTAAACAAAATACTCTAAATATAATAGTTTTCAAGTTACAACTGATTTACTCAACAGTGATAACCTAAAAGTAGCTATTACTCAGCTATGCAATGAGCTACAAATCTGAATTTTTACTACATTATAGCTGACCCCAAAGTAGGTGAACAACATATTTAAGCAAAATACTGTAAATGCAATAATTTTCAAGTTACAACTGATTTACTCAATAGTGAGAACCTGAAAATAGCTATTGCTCAGCTATGCCATGAGCTATAGGTCTGTAATTTCACTATGTTAAAGCTGACCCAAAAGTAGGTGAACAACATATTTTAACAAAATACTCCAAATGCAATATTTTTCAAGTTACAACTGATTTACTCAACAGTCAATACCTGAAAATAGCTATTGCTCAGTTGTGCCATGAGCTACAGGTCTGTCATTTCACTATGTTATAGCTGACCCAAAAGTAGCTGAATAACGTATTTACACAAATTTCTGTAAATGCAATAGTTTTCAAGTTATAAGTGATTTACTCAACAGTGATAACCTAAAAGTAGCTATTACTCAGCTATGCCATGAGCTACAGATGTGAAATTTTACTATGTTATAGCTGACCCAAAAGTAACAAAATACTCCAAATGCAATAGTTTTCAAGTTACAACTGATTTACTCAATAGTGAGAACCTGAAAATAGCTATTGCTCAGCTATGCCATGAGCTATAGGTCTGTAATTTCACTATGTTATAGCTGACCCAAAAGTAGGTGAACAACATATTTTAACAAAATACTCCAAATGCAATATTTTTCAAGTTACAACTGATTTACTCAACAGTCAGTACCTGAAAATAGCTATTGCTCAGTTGTGCCATGAGCTACAGGTCTGTCATTTCACTATGTTATAGGTGACCCAAAAGTAGCTGAATAACGTATTTACACAAATTTCTGTAAATGCAATAGTTTTCAAGTTATAAGTGACTTACTCAACAGTGATAACCTAAAAGTAGCTATTACTCAGCTATGCCATGAGCTACAGGTCTGAAATTTTACTATGTTATAGCTGACCCAAAAGTAGCTGAATAACATATTTATACAAAATTCTGTAAATACAATAGTTTTCAAGTTATAAGTGATTTTACTCATGATGGAAGTTACTGAAAAGCCCAAAAGTAGCTATTTTTTTTTTTTAGTAGCTATTACTCACTTAGCTATTGAGACAGACACCCAAGTTACTCACCATGTTGTAGCTATGAAAAAGTAGCTGAATAACATATTTTAACAAAATGCTCTAAATGCAACGCTTTTCAAGTTATAAGTGATTTAATGCATGATTTCATGAATTTTAATGCATTAAAAATTATTAAAAAAATTTATTAAAAAAAAATAAGACAGATCCAGGTCTCATACTTACACAAGAGAATCTACCTCTGGCCTAGTACATATATGCAAGTTATGAGAGAAATCCCTGCAATAGTCACTGAGAAAATTGTGATAAAGTGTTGAAATTTTCACACTTTTGGTGGGGGTACCTCCCTTGTAATGTCTCTAGCAAACAGACGAACAGACAGATTTGCATGCCTTGAACAGGTTTTCATCCTCGATAGATAAGGTATCTTTTTTAAAAAAAAAAGCATGTCTCTAGGCCTTGTAGTTTTGGAGAAGTTATTAACGCGGACGCGGACGCCCACGCCGCAGAGTGACGACATAAAAATAGGGGGCCATGGTGGCACAGTGGTAACACACCTCCCCCCTCTGAGGTCTGCAGTTTAAACCCCGGATCTTATGTGAGAAAGTTGGTAGTTGCTTACCAAATGTCAGCAGGTGACAGTACAGAACCATGACCAACTGTATGTACTGGTTTCTTCTGACTCCCCACGGTGATAAGACCTGTACAGTGTTGAAAGTGATGGCTCTGGTTTTTGACCCATGAATGTTAAATGGCTTGATTAATTTTGAAATAAGATAATTATCTTTCTGCCCATTATAATTCTGCTTTTAGTCTTATTTTTAAGAACAATAAAAATTTATCCTCTTTTCTATCAAATAGCATTTTTGTTTGTAAAACAATCCATCAACGAAGGGGTAAATATCACGAATTAACTCAATTAACTTTAGTGTAGCTTGATCAGTTCCCATTAAACATGTTAAGCAACACTGTGCTTGGTAAGTACTTGGATGGGTGATTGTCTGAGGTCTGGGTCAGGTTATGGCAAGATACATATTAACTTGGATGATCACTTTAATGGGGGTTCCATCACAATATAACCGAAACAAGGTTCTAGATATGTGACAATTGTAACAAATTTTATTGTAATTTAACTTTTTATAAGTTAAATACTTACCTTATCCTCACATGTGCTTGGTTTATTTTTGTGGAGGAAAATACACCAACCGACAAATTTCATGTCAGCAGGTGACCCCTTGGCTGCGCATGTCCGGGCTTGCACAGTAATCATTGTCAACAGATTATTGTCGAGAGCTCTTCATTGTATTTTTGGTCCCCAGAAAACAAATTATGCAGGGAGGCAGGGTGGGCTTATCCTTGTGAAGATAAGGTAAGTATTTAACTTATGAAAAGTTAAATTATAATAAAATTTGCTACATTTTATTGCATAAAATAGCCTTACCTTATCCTCACAAGTGCTTGAATGCAACCATAACAGGTGGATGGTATTTGTTTTGACCACACTGTTAGATGATTGTAAGGCAAGGGGTCACCAAATAAAGCACTTGGTAAGAGGATAAGATAAGCTTCTTTTTCATTAAAGATAAGTATTTGCTAACCTCAACAACAGATCTATCATGTGGTCATAGTTGTTGCTGCTGTACACAATCTCACAACAGAAGATGCAACAGTATGCTTAAGTAACCATCACCCAGAATGGGTTGGAGATGTCTACATGTCCCCAGGCAAGATGTAAACATCTGACAATGAGGATATCTCCAATCAGACATACTGAACTGTGTCACTACAGATATGGGGCCATACGTAAGATAAGAAAGACATATGTCAGGGGCACAACACTTGTATGAAGAGAGTGGAGAGACCATAAATGTATAAGCCATACCAATAACATGTATGCATACACAAATACTGACTACATGCTGAGCTGAATCCACAAGACCCAAGTTTTACATGGATTGGTCATGGGATTGCCAAGCTACATCTTTCAGTTAGAATGTAGTGAAGAATTGTGGGTCCTCAACAGCCTGATATCTGCTGGAGTAGGATCCCACGATTGAAAACTAACGAGACACACATGGATCTAATATGTGCCTCAATGTATAGATCCTGAGAATCAGAATTAGAGGACTGCTAATCTAATAATACAGTCTGTTTGATTCAGGAAGAGAAAGTAGATTTCATGATAACTATATCAAAGCCTTCCCGAACAAAAAATAAATAGGAGATTTATCCTTTTCTCCAAGCATTAGTCCTGTCCAAGAAGTGTGTAAGTGCTCTAAGAGGACAAAGAATCATGTCTGCAGGCAATTTGAGCTGAGGAATGGTTTTATAGCTGGAAATGACCACTGGTCTGAACCAACTGAGGCCAATAGATATTTGCTAAACATGCAGGAGAAACTGTAATCTCCTTCCAATGAGGCTTGTGTCTGAAGAAGCCAAAGTCCAAGAATGAACTTCATCTCGTTTTTGCCAGATGCCAATGCCATTGGAAACACAGTCTTGCAAATGCAAATCAAATTTATATGGCATCCTTTAAAGGTTAATGAGGAGCCTATGTGAAAGCAACAGAGCCAAAGGAAAATCCCATGATGCTACACCTCTGTTAGCAGTGGGCTTACCTCTATAAACACTTGCAATAGGCCTATTCAGATCCAAGATTTGCTCACCTCCTGGCCAAAAGGTCCTAGATGATCAGCTATGGCTGTTCAGTAGCCAGCAATAGTGGCAGGTTTCAGACTTTTGATAGAAAGTAAGGGGATCAAAAATCTGCTATATTTGAGGTAGTAGGTTCTGAGATGACCACCTTATTCTGTTGGTACCAGAGCTCAAAAGAGGCCCATCTTGACTCATACCGTTTTCTAGATGAGGGTCTTTGAGATGCCCCCAATTTCTCTGTCACCGGCTCAGAGAATGATTCAAGTGATTCTGAGTGGTGTCTAGGTGCCAAACATGAAGCTTCCAGTGCAACAGATGCTGATGGTATTTCTGACTGAATGGCTGTTTCAGAGGCCAGTAAGGTAGCTGTAATGGAGGTTTGGTTGATAGATTCACCAGATCCCAAACCAATGCATCATGGGTCATCCTGGGGCCACTACAATCATTTGCACCTGTAGGTGTTCATTTCTTGAATGACTTTTGGAATGAGTGTTACAGGACAAAAGGCATAGCTGTCCAGACTCCCCAACAAGATGTTCAATGCATCTGTGTTCACAGCATTTGCATCAGGGACTGGTGAAACAGAAAGAGGATGTCTGTGATTCATTTTGGCGGCAAACATATCTACCATTGGCTTTTGCCAAACTATGTAAATCAAATGGAACATTTTTAAGATGAAGGGACCACTCTGTCTGAATCACTTTGTCCATTTTGGAGAGGATGGCAGCTATGACATTTTGGGAACCCTAAAAATGTTTGGCTCATATGAGAATATTTCAAGGATTGCAGTAGGCCAAGATGCAGCAAACCTGCATATAAAGTCTATTGTTGATTTCTGCCAAATTTGCAAATTGTCTTAAGAAGAAGTAAGTGGAGTAAGAACCATTTTGTATGGATTACTCTTGTCCCTTCTGGAGAGACTGTTGGCTATGACATTTAAGCAACCAAGAATATGTCTGTCTCTTATGAGGATCTTTCAAGGATTGCAGTAGGCCAAGATGTGCCAAACTAGGAGGTACATGTCCCCCCCCCCTTGTTTGTTCAGATAACCAAATACAGTGGTGTTGTGACATGCTATCAGAATTCTTTTTGTTTAAAATTTTTTCTTGAAAGCTTCTTAAGGCTAGACACACTGTCTTTAGCTGTTGGACATTAAGATGTAATATATTCTCTTGAACTGTCCAAATGCTTGGGCTCACCAACCCTGGTTTTACATCTCTGTGAAAGTAAGGGTATTGTGCTCCTCTGCCTGGAAAGGGCAACGTATTTCCCATTTTGTTGTAATTTTCCACCACTGAAGATACTTTTACAGAAGGATTTGAAACAGGAATCCTCAGAACTAGTGACTGGGGATATTGCCAGTTTGTTTTAGATACCACTAAAGGGGACGCATATGTAACTGACCCATTGGTATAGTCTTTTCCAAAGATGCTAGTACACCTATCAGGGACCTAAGCAATCTTGGGGTCTTTTGTGATGAGATCTCCATGTCCTGAATAAATTTCTCTGGTACTTTAATTTATTTGTGTTAAAAAGACATTTCCTTGTACCAAAATGAAGTGGTAATCTAGGAAATTGATCTTTGTGTGGACTCGAGCTTGGATTTTTTTCAGAAATTTATCATGAAACTGAGTTTCTAATTTGGATGAGTTCTTTGGTTTGAACCAGATACTGGTGTCTTTTATATACTCTTAACAACCAGTGGTCCAGGTATGGGTGAACTCATGTTCCACAAGACTGAAGAATGAGTTTTGCCTCTTTTACTACTCCCGTGAACTCTGGAGGGGCAGTCGCTAACCTGAGTTGCAGTGCTTTTAAGTGATAGGTTTGACCGTGTACATTAAACTGTAATAGATGTTGAGAATCTTGTGAATCGGTACATAAAAGAATCTTTGTAACCGAATTTCTTAAAATTTCTGCTGTCTTCATGTAAAAAAGATGAGACAGGCAGGTATCATTCTATTGGCATGGTGAACGAACTTCACTTGTGGTCGTTGACTGTTGAATTCGTAGCTAGTAGCAATTCAGGACACTGAGATCTATCATAGGGTGTCGTTAGCCGGGTTTCAGTACTAGAAATAAACTGCTATAGAAACCTGGAGTTGTGCAATTCTTGAGTGGATAAAATGGCAGTGTTTTAAAGCATTTGCCACAAGTATTCCATTAGTTAGCCATGTTTTCCTGTATGACGTAATCGCTTTGAATTTTGGGTAGTGCAGACTATTGGTGAATTCGATTGGGGAGTAATTCGACAACGCCATCTCAAGATTCGCACCACTCAGGAAAAGCAATGAAACATCTCCCCTACTTGCCATTAATACTGCAAAACATAGCCTCCATGCTAATTTGCATTTATGTAGCCACATTCTTCTATTCCAACCTCTTTTGGTGTTGTGGAAAAAGTGGTGAGAAGATTTTATATCGTTGAAGTCACTTTGATAATGAAAACCTCCTCTGGTCATAAGCTCAGTTATTTGTTTGAAGAAATGCCATCTGAATGCCTTAACAAGCAATCAGTGCCCGTGAACAGACTCTGTGTCAGCTGACTGTGTGTTTTGAGTTTCAGAGTAGAAGTGACAGAAGAAAAGGACACAAAAGTTGTGCCCTGGAAATGGTATTCAGAAGGAAAGTAACAAGGTAACTGTTAAGGTATAAAAAGTAAGTTAAAAACATATTGAAAGAAAATACTACAAATGCAATAGTTTTCGAGTTACAACTGATTTACTCAACAGTGAGAACCTCAAAGTAGCTATTACTCAGCTCTGCAAGGAGGTACAGATCTGCAATTATACTATTATATAGCTGACCCAAAAGTAAGTTAATAAACAAAATACTGTAAATGAAATAGTTTTCAAGTTACAACTGATTAACTGAACAGTAAAAATCTAAAAGTAGCTATTGCTCAGCTATGCCATGAGCTACAGGTCTACAATTTCATTATGTTATAGCTGACCCATAAGTATGTGAACAACATATAAAAACAGATTACTTTAACTGCAATAGTTTTCAAGTTACATCTGATTTATTCAACAGTGAGAAAACTTGAAAGTAGCTATTGCTCAGCTATGCCATGACATACAGGTCTGCAAATTCACTATGTTAAAGCTGACCCAAAAGTAGGTAAACAACATATTTATAGAAAATACTTAAAATGCAATATTTTTCAAGTTACAGCTGATTTTCTCAACAGTGAGAACCTGATAATAGCTATTACACAGCTATGCCATGAGCTACACATCTGCAATTTTACTATGTTATAGCTAATTCAAAAGTAAGTGAATAACATATTTAAACAAAATTCTCTAAATGCAATAGTTTTCAAGTTACAACTGATTAACTCAACAGAGAAAACCTCAAAGTAGCTACTGCTCAGCTGTGCCATGAAATACAGGTCTGCAATTTCACTATGTTATAGCTGGCCCAAGAGTAGTTGAACATCATATTTAAACAAAATACTCTAAATGCAATAGTTTTCAAGTTACAACTGATTTACTCAACAGTAAGAACCTGAAAGTAGCTATTGCTCAGCTATGCCATAAACTACAGGTTTGCAATTTCACTATGTTATAGCTCACTAAAAAGTAGGTGAACAACATATTTAAAGAAAATACTCTAAATGCAATATTTTTCAAGTTAAAACTGATTTACTCAACAGTGAGAACCTATTGCTCAGCTATGAAATAAGCTACAGGTCTGCAATTTTACTATGTTATAGCTGATCCAAAGTAGGTCAATAACATATCAAAACAAAATTCTTTAACTGCAATAGTTTTCAAATTACAACTCATTTACTCAACAGTGATAACATCAAAGTAGATATTACTCAGCTATGCAATGACCTACAGGTCTGCAATTTTACTATGTTATAGCCGACGCAAAAGTAACTGAATAACATATTTATGCAAAATACTGTAAATGCAATAGTTTTCAAGTTACAACTGATTTACTCAACAGTGAGAACCTAAAAATAGCTAGTGCTCAGCTATGAAATAAGCTCCAGGTCTGTAATTTTTCTATAATGTAGCTGACCCAAAAGTAGGTGAATAAGATATTTAAAGAAAATATTCTCAAGTCAATAGTTTTCAAGTTATAACTGGTTTACTCAACAGGGATAATATCAAAGTAGCTATTACTCAGCTATGCAATGAGCTACAGGTCTGCAATATTACTATATTATAGCTGACCCAAAAGTAGGTGAAGAAGATATTAAAACAAAATAGTCTAACTGCAATAGTTTTGAAGTTACAACTGATTTACTCAACAGTGATAACATCAAAGTAGCTATTACTCAGCTATGGAAAGAGCTACAGGTCTACAATTTTACTATGTTATAGCTGACCCAAAGGTAGCTGAATAACATATTTACACAAATTTCTGTAAATGCAATAGTTTTCTAATTACAACTGATTTACTCAACAGTGAGAACCTCAAAGTAGCTATTACTCAGCTATGCAATGAGCCACAGGTCTGGAATTTCACTATGTTATAGCTGACCCCAAAATAGGTGAATAACATGTGGAAACAAAATACTCTAAATGCAATAGTTTTCAAGTTATAACTGATTTACTCAACAGTGATAACCTAAAAATAGCAATTACTCAGCTATGCCATGAGCTACAGGTCTGAAATTTTACTATGTTATAGCTGACCCAAAAGTAGCTGAATAACATATTTATACAAAATTCTCTAAATGCAATAGTTTTCAAGTTACAAGTGATTTTATTTATGATGGAAGTTACTGAAAAGTCTAAAAGTAGCTATTACTCACTTAGCTATTGAGATAGACACCCAAGTTACTCACCATGTTGTAGCTATGGAAAAAGTAGCTGAATAACATATTTTAACAAAATGCTCCAAATGCAATACTTTTCAAGTTATAAGTGATTTTGTGCATGATTTTATGAATTTTAATGCATTAAAATTATTTTTAAAATTCATGAAAAAATAATTAAGAAAGATTCTGACCCCTCTGACACTCTGTCACTAAGAAAATTGTGATAAAGTGTTAAAATTTTCATACTTAGGGTGGGGGGTACCTCATTTATAATGGCTCTAGCAAACAGATGAACAAACAGATCTGCATGCCTTGAACAATACAGCAGACATAAAAACAAGGGAGACATAAGGCCTTTGTTGTGTGTTGACCCAAAATGATCTTGAAGTAGGGGTCAAATGTCAAATTTGACACTTGCAAAATATTTGCATCCATGATTTCCTGTAAGTTGTTTTCTCATTCTGAAGCCATAGGACCAATGATAAGGGGGATATTAGGCTTTTGTGATATGATGACCCCTTATTTGACATTAAAGATGTGACATGGTGGCCATTTTGTTTTCAAAACAAGGCCAAAATTACTCTCAGCCAAGCTTTCCTAGCCATATAAATTTTGTGCAAATCTGATGGAGCTAGCTGCAATATTTTAAGTTTCAGAACATCTTAATGATAGGCTATGATAGCCATTTGGTTTTTTAAAATGACAAAATTTTTACAGATACATTTTCATAGCCATAAACATGCTCTGCAATTTGGTGAAGATACATATACATGAATGAGATATGAAGGTTTCTGTAAAACGTGCACTCACACGCATGCCTATGGGTGGCAGAGATCATAACAAGATCCCCCCTCCCCCCGAAACCTAATCAGCTCTAGATCCTCTTGGGGTAAACATATCCTAAAAAATTGGTGAAAATCCATGCCTGGAGTTTAGGTAAAGGTCGCACTTGGTGAAATTCCATACATGGTTTTAGGAAACGGTCAAAGTTGTAAGAGTGCCTGTACCTTAAAGTTTCTGGCATATGACAAGGTCAAATCAAGGCCACATCATGACTTTGCACACCTACACTCCCTAACTAATGTCCCTACATAGTATCAACTTCCTACACCCCACAGTTTCTGTGATATAGCCCGGACAAGATTTTTAAGGTCAGGGCCACTATGACAAGGTCAGATCAAGGTCACACCATGATGTTGAGTATCTACACCCCCTAACCAATGTCCCTACGAGGTATCAATCTTCTACACCTTACATTTTCTGATATATAGCCCAGACAATATTTTATAGGTCACGGTCACTACAGCAAGATCAAAGGTCAAAGCAGGGTCACACCATGACTTTTCACACCTTCCCCCCAACCAATGTCTCTACCAAATGTCCACTGTATTTACCTATATAATACAGCCTGGACAAGATATTAAAGGTCAATGTCACTACAGCAAGGTCAAATCAAGATCACACGATAACATGCACACCTATACCCCCTCCCAACCCAACCTATACCCGTACCAAGTATCAACATCGACAACTCACGCTTCTGAGATACAGCCCAGACAAGCTTTTTCTTGCAGCCCATCCAAACGCCTTGGATGAAAACAATACCAAAACAGCCCTTAAAGGCTGTGGGGTAAAAATCAAGTTTTTATATTCACTGATGCGTTTAACTATTTATTTATATTTTTCTTTTGCATCTTTTGTTAAATGTTGACTTATTATTAAAGCAGAGTGGTACATAATAAAAATAAAAATTCAGACTCCGATTGTATTGATTTGTCTTCTCTGGTGATAAAATTTAAAAATATGCATTGGTTAAAACTTAAAAACTACACCACTCAGGTAGCTTTCCTATTGTATGGGTAATTATCATTGGTCAAAATTTAAAAATTGCACCATTCAGGCAATTTTCCTATTGTATTGGTAATTGGCATTGGTTAAAACTTGAAAAATTGCACCACTCAGGTAATTTTCCTAGTGTATATGGAAACGTCTACACAAAAAGGCACAAGTGTGTCAAGTGATGGAATAATAATCTAGAAACAATACCAAAACAATAAATCAGACACTCAATCAGCTAACATAATAAAAACTACATATATCGACCATATTTCATTTATTAGTAATAAATAAAAATATACTAAATGTATACATAAACATGTAAAAAAGTATCATACACAAAAGTCAGTCTGTGTACAATATCTACTAGAGGAGACACCAAATGATTAACAATGCTAGACAGTACAGTTACAAAAATCTCCAAGAAACAAGATGTAAAGCATTACATTACAATATAAACTTCATATAAACAGTGTTAATACCCAGCAAAAGCTATTAACAATCCTGTTGACCTGAACTCCTCTGTCAATCCAAGATTTCAAGATTTTTCCAAATAATAATTTCCATTCAAAAACTACTTTTAATGTTTTTGCTTTTTCAAAGGTTTTGTTTGATTTAATAAGGCTTGTGTTGATAGGGACAACATCACCATAGTAATTGTGAACTGCTTATGTATAACTCAGTTATAAATTATTCTGTTTCAATAAATGCAAATAAATATCAAATTGAACAATGTTTTATAATTACATGCCTGCTTACTATAACTTTTGTTAAATTACATTTACAATGACTGCAGCAAAGAACAAATCTTGGAGACAAAGACCGAGTCTTATACTTCTGTTCTGAATTAAATTACTTAAAATTATTTGATTTTCCACAGTTTGACAAGGCATTGAGATACCACAACCTGAAAGATTAAATATTATTACTTTGCAATATTTTTGCAAAGTATATATTACTCATTCTGCTTGCTTGTTTGTTTACAGCATAACTCCAAAACTACTGCACGGATGGTTATGATGGTTTTTTAGTGAGAATCAGAACTGTTGCAAGGAAGAACTGATTCAAATTTGGGCACGATCAGGTTAATATCCTTGATTCTGGAGCAGAATAAGTAATATACTTGCAAAAATTTTGCAAAGTCTGCACTCGGCTTGCCTTCGAGTGTTCTTGTTTTATTGTTAGCTTAAATTTTTTTCATAACCATTGATCAAAACAATATTATGCATGTTATATTAACATATATACTACTATTACATGAATATCTTTTCACAATTTTCTTTCAGAGAACAATAACAAGGCATTGACATAACATGACCTAAAAGTTGAAGATTAAATATTATTTTACTGTTACTTAATTTTTTACAATCATTGATCATGACCTTGTAATATAATGCATGCTACATTAAACTATATATTAATATGGGTATATATTTTAACAATTTTCTTTCAGTAAAAATAACAATCTAAGCTAATTTAACTTGTGAAAAGAGTCCTTATGTTACATTTACAATACATAGTTATTTGAAACATTTACACCAAGCTATAAATACTTTTGCTTTATGACAAATACTGACAGAAAATATGACTATTTGTCAGTAAGACAGAAAGAAATGTATCACATTAATATTGTACAGTCACACTGGTATTTTTAAATAGCAGGGCCTTCAGTTTAAAATACAATGCAAAATTTTTAACAATTAATTAATTCATATTCTAAAATGGTACGCTGCGCAGTGACCTTACACACGTCTTTTGCGCAATGCTTGAACCGCGAATATAGAACGGTAAATAAAGCACGCTGTTGAAATCTTGTACATCATCCCTTCGCGTACAAACGTAAATAAACAAGTCGCGGTGAAATAAAACTTAAATTATATGCAGCAAATACTAAGTCAAATAATTCTGTAGGGGATTTTATCAGTATTTCATTTAAAGATCGACTACTCATAAATATTTATAAGATCACCGAATTCTGTGGGGATTTCCTAACAATATTTAAACCAAAAGGCTGTTTGCACATCCATCACTATGCATGTTTAGTTAATGTAACAGCCAACATGGTGTTGGCTTTGTTTTGAATTTTGCGTAAGTTTTACTGCTTATTTTGACCAAAATATTAGTGTAACCATTTTAGAATAGGAATAAAAGACAAATTCTCGTGCTTTATGATGGTTTTAAACTATCGATCGGCTGTATTGAAGCACTCAGCCCTTCGGGCTTCGTGACTTTAATATACAGCCGCTCGATAGTTTAAAACCATCATAAAGCACTCGAATATGTCTTTTATTCCTATAACTAATAACAGCTATATAATCACTTGTAAATAAAATGAACTTTCAAATGTCAAGCAAAAAATTCTCACACTACAAGCAATCTGTATAACCATTGACTACATGTACATTTCAGACATTACGTGAAATACCTAAACGTGTAGCCAGTTTCCAAAATAATCAGTCATTATGCATAATTCCTGGTTGCACAGACTCCCTGTAACATTTATGCTATAAAAAGACCGGTGTGAATTTGGAGTTGTGGCAAAATAATGATGCAAAATCCAGTTTTTCTAAGTAGTTTCAGATAACACTTTTGATTAAAAACAAACAGGTCATATAAACACTTTGATTAACAACAAACAGACAAAAGCACTTTTATTTGATGTGATTTGCAGAAAATTAACTTTTTGATATTTACAGTTTCTTGTAAAATGCTTTGGACCAGAATTGAAAACAATATTTTTCCCACTAAAATTTTTCAAATACTTTCGATAAACAAGTAACAGGGAATGTTAGCCGTTTAATTTTTTTTTGTGACAACGTAACCTTTGTGCAAGTACCGTATTTTTTCAAAATATGGCCTGGGTATTAATTATTTTCAAATGGCATCAGACCAGACGTTAAATTGGACCAGGTGTTCTTTTGAAATACAAAAACAGTGTTATAAATTGTAAACAGTGTGCTTGGTACTGGGCGTTAATTTGAACCAGGCGTATATTTGAACCTGGGCATTATTTTGGAAATTTACGGTATTTGGTGAAAAGATGACTGGGACCATAATAGAATAGTTTCTTTTACAAATGTTATCAACTATTTTTGACTGATACACCCAGATATTATAGATCTAAGATACTTTCATTTTGATGTCATTTTACAAAAGATTCAACTTTTGAGTATTTACATCAAACCAACTAGTTCTGTACAAAGCATACTTACAAAATAGTAGTAGAAATGAATAACACATAAACAACATTGGTAGGTATTTGATAGGCATGTTTACATTGACGACCAAATAGCTAACCACATGAACATCTAACAAAATGGCACATTTTGTGTATGTTAAGCAATACAAGTTCAGTCATCAAAATAAACATTATAGGAATCAGGAATCATTAGGTTTTCAATAGCACAGGCCATATAATAACATGCTGTCTTAGATGGAGGAACTTAGTGCTCAGGCAATATAAACCAGATCACCTTAAGGTATTCACAATGGGGGTGGCTGTACATCCAGTAACCATTAACTGAGCAGTTTGTTTCTGAAGCCATCAGTGATATATAAAGAGTTTTTAATCTTAATTTAAATGACCAAAACTTCCTTGTTTTTGGTCCGATTTTTATAATTTTTTTGTATCACCATATTCAGTTAAATGAGCCTAACTCCAACATACTGTGCTTGTTTGATGTTATTTTGACAGATATTTATATTAATATATATACATTTACACGTCAGTTAAAGTGTCATCTAACCAAGAACTATTAACTGTGTAACTTTATTGAAACTAAAGTATCTGAATTTGAGTCCATTTTAACTGCAAAACACAACCATTTTCTGATTATTAACGCATTGACATAACACTGAATCACCATACAACATTAATATCATTACCATATTGTAAGATATTGACTGATTTCACAGAAAAGTAATGACAATTCTTGCTACTGGTAACCAAGATATATAGTTCTGTATCCATCAATGATGGTACACCAGCAAATTCATATTTTAAAAGCACTTATCAAATTTAACAAAATATTCAATTTTGTGTTTAAGAAGTAAACAATTATAAGTAAACAATTATAAACTGAGAAACCTGAAATATGTCACAGCGTCTGAAATTTATCAGTAAAAATGCCACCATTTCACTTTAAACTAGAAATAGGACGCCCTGTTGATAGTAGATGCGAATAGAAACAGGATAGCATAGAAGAACACACATTATCATGTGTAATGTCCACCCCATGAACCTTTTGCCAAAATTGTACAGTAGTCTTACAAGACCCTGTTTCATTTGTAAAATATATCAATGATGCTTAAATATTTATTAGTGTAGATGTAAATTATTTCAGCTTCATGCCTTTTTGCATTGGTTGGGTCGAAAATTTTGACGAAATCACTCTATCTTGCATGGTTAAGAAGATAGAAGCAAATTCCTGTTTTTCTATTTTTGGCAAAAAATCGAAAAATCAAAATGGCCACCATTTTTGGGGAGGGGAAAATTTTTTGAAAATTGCAAAGAGTACATTCCTTAGATACCCTGTGGGTTGAAAATTTCGACGAAATCGCTCTATCTCACACGGTTAAGGGGATAGAAGCAAATTTGTGTTTTGCCAAAAAGGCAAAAATTCAAAATGGCCGCCATTTTTGGGGAGGGGAAATTTTTTTGAAAATTGCAAACATTACATTCATTAGATACCCTGTGGGTGGAAAATTTCGACGAAATCGCTCTATCTCGCACGGTTAAGGAGATAGAAGCAAATTTGTGTTTTGCCATTTTTGGCAAAAATTCGAAAATTCAAAATGGCCGCCATTTTTGGGGAGGGGAAAATTTTTTGAAAATTGCAAAGATTACATTCCTTAGATACCCTGTGGGTCGAAAATTTCGACGAAATAGCTCTATCTCGCACGGTTAAGGAGATAGAAGCAAATTTGTGTTTTTCCATTTTGGGCAAAAATTCGAAAATTCAAAATGGCCGCCATTTTTGGGGAGGGGAAAATTTTTTGAAAATTGCAAAGAGTACATTCCTTAGATACCCTGTGGGTCGAAAATTTCAACGAAATCGCTCTATCTCGCACAGTTAAGGAGATAGAAGCAAATTTGTGTTTTGCCATTTTTGGCAAAAATTCGAAAATTCAAAATGGCCGCCATTTTTGGGGAGGGGAAAATTTTTTGAAAATTGCAAACATCACATTACTTAGATACCCTGTGGGTCGAAAATTTCGACGAAATCGCTCTATCTCGCACGGTTAAGGAGATAGAAGCAAATTTGTGTTTTGCCATTTTGGGCAAAAATTCGAAAATTCAAAATGGCCGCCATTTTTGGGGAGGGGAAAATTTTTTGAAAATTGCAAAGAGTACATTCCTTAGATACCCTGTGGATGGAAAATTTCGACGAAATCGCTCTATCTCGCACGGTTAAGGAGATAGAAGCAAATTTGTGTTTTGCCATTTTTGGCAAAAATTCGAAAATTCAAAATGGCCGCCATTTTTGGGGAGGGGAAAATTTTTTGAAAATTGCAAAGAGAGTACATTCCTTTGATACCCCGTGGGTTGAAAATTTCGACAAAATCGCTCTGTCTCGCACGGTTTAGGAGATATGAGCACATTTGCCTTTTTCAGTATTCAAAATAGCTAATTACTCATTTATTTAATTAATTACTCACTCATCTATGAAGCAATTCCCCCCAAAAGCAATCCCATACAAGCTATTAACCCAATGAACCTCCATACCAAATTTCAGAAAGCTAGGCTTAATAGCATTCCTTAAAATGTCTGGAAACCAAAGAGCTACTCAAAAGTAGCAAAGTAGCTATTACTCAGTTAGCTATAGAGCTATCATCACCAAAAGCAATCCCATACAAGCTATTAACCCAATAAACCTGCATGCCAAATTTGGTAAAGATAGGATAAGAACTGTTGCCTAAAATGTCTGGAAACCAAGTGGGACGGCGGACAAAGCAAAAATAATATGTCCACCCCCCAGTGGGGTGGACATAATTATAGAAAAAATTCTTTAAATTCAAATGTGAAATGACATCAGTCAGTTGACATCTTTATTAAAAACCACCACTTAATCTATATCTTAATTCTGTAGTTAATTCAAGACTATTATTTCAATCTCATTATACTGATATATTACAAGTAAAATTAATCTCAGCAAAAGCATAACTTATAACAAAGCAATTATGTTTGCTTTGTGTATTTATGGTTTTGCCCTACTTATATTCCATACATTTCAAAGCAGTATATTTACAAATCAATTTAGCATACAGTTGACAATGTGTCAGTGTTTTCTAAGGAGAATATCCCCTGAGTGTAATCTTCTGAGCAATGACTCCTCTACACAGTGGACACTCCTTCAGAGGTTCAGCACACTTCTTACAGCAACAAATGTGACCACAGTTTAAAAACAGAGCCGTAGACTGTAAAGGAAAAAAGTAATAGAAATTATAAGATCTTATAATACTGGTAATTTTAACACCTAATTCAACTAACAAACAAAACTAAAAAGGAGTCATGGAAAAAAATTAAACTTTTTTTAAAAAATATTGTACTCAGTACTGTTCCAAGCCATAACACTTCTTAAGTTTTCAATATAAACAATACACAGTTAATATACAATAATGGACCTAATATTTTCATGCCTCATGAAGATTTATTTTATTGCGCTACAATAGCTTACCATGTGGGACTGAATGCTAACTCTGGAGGCTGCAGGACCCCGGCCAACGACCGAGAAAAATGGACATTTGGATTTGACCAAGTCCATGTTTTAGTGTGTACCATAGCAGTGTCGTTTGGTAATTCGTCCTTCTTCTCTCATTGGCCGCCATATTGAAAAGCGTTTGAAATATCTCTCAATATATTTACTGTTTTCTCAGAATATACATATTGTTGGATGTTTATTTCAGCTATTTGCTTCTTTTTATTATATAGATTATTCTGACATGGTTTGAACAACACAGGATAAGTATTTCTTAAATATTTGTGTCTTGTGAGTTTTCCGTGTTTCAACTTGGATTGTTTTTATTGCAGTAAAAATGTCTTCCCACCAAACGAGTGCAAAGGTCAGATCATCTAAATGCCGTCACTTCTGTTTCCCCTTCGATTCTCACAATTATTGCCCCACATGCAGGGAATCTGGCAAGGGAGACAACCCCTGTGTCACTAATCAGTCTTCATGCAATATTTGTGCAAGTTTCTCTGAGGAACAACAAATTAAGATTAAACTTAGACGTCGGAAAACAGAAACAGGAAACAGAAGGCATCGGATCCTTGTAATACTAGCAAGGAAGATGATCAGGACCTACTGGATGATGATGTGGAGGTGTTTTCTGGCTCTCAGGCAGACCTTGAGGGTGCTGCTGATAACCTATTTTCTTCACCTCCCCGTCCCCAACCCCTATGTTTCGAGTCTTTATCATTGAAGACTCCACAAACTGTCCCACCCACCCCAGGTACTGCATTGCAGAACAAAATAGAGAGTAGACTAGAACAAGAGGAGAGTGCCCGTGAACGGGCACTGTGTCAGCTGACTGAGTGTTTTTGATTTGTGAAGGTGATTAGAGGACAGAATAATTATCAGGAAAAGGGCTGTACAGAAATACAGTAAATGGTAACTGAACAGCAAGTTCGAAAGAAATTCCTTTTAAGTTTGGCTACCCTTGTTTGACCTTGAAGGAGGGGTCATTGAAGGTCAAATCTGACCACACCAAAAGATTCCCACCCCATGATTTCCTACAGGTTGGTTTATCATCCCAAACCTCTAGGATCAATAACAAGGGAGATATAAGCACTTTTCATGACTGACAAAAAACACCTGTGGCGGCCATCTTGTTTCTCAAAATGAGGCCAAAAATATTCCCAGACAACATTTTATGGTTATTAATATATACTGCAAACTTAAGAAAGCTAGCTATAATATTTTTTTTCATCAGAGCAGTAATGGTGAAATCTCTCTCTACACACTGCGGCTATCCAGTGGATACAATGATTTACTCAACAGTGAGAACCTGAAAGTAGCTATTGCTCAGCTATGCCATGACATAGAGGTCTGCAATTTCACTATGTTATAGCTGACCAAAAATTCTGTGAATAACATATTTAACAAATTACTCTAAATGTAATAGTTTTCAAGTTACAACTGATTTACTCAACAGTGAGAACCTCAAAGGAACTATTACTCAGCTATGCAATGAGCTACATGTGTGAAATTTTATTATGTTATAGCTAACCCAAAAGTAGATGAACAACATATTTAAGCAAACTACTGTAAATGCAATAGTTTTCAAGCTACAACTGATTTACTCAATAGTGAGAACCTGAAAATAGCTATTGCTCCGCTATGCCATGAGCTATAGGTCTGTAATTTCACTATGTTATAGCTGACCCAAAAGTAGGTGAACAATATATTTTAACAAAATACTCCAAATGCAATATTTTTCAAGTTATAGCTGATTTACTCAACAGTCAGTACCTGAGAATAGCTATTGCTCAGTTGTGCCATGAGCTATAGGTCTATAATTTCACTATGTTATAGCTGACCCAAAAGTAGCTGAATAACATATTTACACAAATTTCTGTAAATGCAATAGTTTTCCAATTATAACTGATTTACTCAACAGTGAGAACTTCAAAGTAGCTATTACTCAGCTATCCAATGAGCCACAGGTCTGAAACTTCACTATGTTATAGCTGACCCCAAAATAGGTGAATAACATATTGAAACAAAATACTCTAAATGCAATAGTTTTCAAGTTATAAGTGATTTACTCAACAGTGATAACCTAAAAGTAGCTATTACTCAGCTATGCCATGAGCTACAGGTCTGAAATTTTACTATGTTATAGCTGCCCAAAAGTAGCTGAATAACATATTTATACGAAATTCTCTAAATGCAATAGTTTTTAAGTTACAAGTGATTTTACTCATGATGGAAGTTACTGAAAAGCCCAAAAGTAGCTATTACTCACTTAGCTATTGAGACAGACACCCAACTTACTCACCATATTGTAGCTATGAAAAAAGTAGCTGAATAACATATTTTAACAAAATGCTCTAAATGCAACACTTTTCAAGTTATAAGCAATTTACTCAACAGTGATAACCTAAAAGTAGCTATTACTCAGCTATGTCATGAGCTACAGGTCTGAAATTTTACTATGTTATAGCTGGCCCAAAAGTAGCTGAATAACATATTTATACGAAATTCTCTAAATGCAATAGTTTTTAAGTTACAAGTGATTTTACTCATAATGGAAGTTACTGAAAAGCCCAAAAGTAGCTATTACTCACTTAGCTATTGAGACAGACACCCAACTTACTCACCATATTGTAGCTATGAAAAAAGTAGCTGAACAACATATTTTCACAAAATGCTGTAAATGCAACACTTTTGAAGTTATAAGTGATTTAGTGCATGATTTCATGAATTTTAATGCATTAAAAATTATTAAAAAAATTTATTAAAAAAAAAGTAAGACAGATCCAAGTCTCATACTCACACAAGAGAATCTACCTCTGGCCTAGTACATATATGCAAGATATGAGAGAAATCCCTGCAATAGTCACTGAGAAAATTGTGATAAAAAGTTGAAATTTTCACACTTTTGGTGGGGGTACCCCCCTTGTAATGTCTCTAGCAAACAGACGAACAGACAGATTTGCATGCCTTGAACACTTTTTCATCCTCGATAGATAAGGTATCTTTTAAAAAAAACAGCATGTCTCTAGGCCTTGTAGTTTTGGAGAAGAAGTTGTTCACGCGGACGCGTACGCGGACGCCCACGCCGCAGAGTGATGACATAAAAATCCCTGGGTAGTCAATTTAACATCCAACTTCAACAACAAATGGGGGTTTTTCAGGCATCCATGCTGGAGGCTATGAAGTCTCTCAGAGACGAAATGCACTCCATGAAAAAAGCCTCAAGTCAGATGTAGTTCAGATATCTGACTCTTTACCTAAAGCTGGACCCAGTAAACAGCCTGACCCGATTACGACTCGAACTTCAATTTCCACAACTCGGGCATCCGACCACTCAGATGCTCAATCAATGGACATGGACATTATGGACCTCTACTTCCTCCAAAGTCCAAAGTGTCCAGTCCGAGCATGCTTCCAGGCACTCGGATCTTGAATCTGACCACTCGGATCATCATTCAGAGTTGAAAGAATCTAAAAGGGTGTGTTCAAAAGCCAAAAAACATTCTGACAAAAGGAAGCATAAGGCACGGGCAAAGTATTATTCTCAGTCGTCTTCTTCAGAGGAAGATGAGTCCTCTGTTCCAATTAAAAAGTCTACTAAACTTCAACAACAGGCTCCTCTCCAGCTAAAATTTTGCTAAAATCTGTATTTCCCCTAAGCCCTCTGGGGCCCCTGTGGGCAAGGTTCCCCTAGCAAGTTCTTAAGGAACTTGAACATCAAGCTAGGCAGAATCTATCTACCATCAATTTTACAGCTACTTTCACTAGGACTGCCTCTTCCTGTAACACTGTTATGGAAAAGTGTCAGCACAGTATCAAGGCTACCTTCAAAAGGGTCAAGAGCCAAATTCAAAAGGGTGCCGATCCTGAAAGAGCTGTCAGACGTGGTTATGATAATGCCTGTGATTATTTTGAAATCATGAATAAGAGAATTCTTATTCAACAGAGAGCCTTAGCCTGCCTCAGCAAATCTGTAGCCCACATACTCCAGAGGGAGCTGTATACTATGGGCAACACTGGCCTTCTGAGATGAGAGGGCGAAATGACCCTTCTTCAACCACATCTAGGGGACTCGAGACGTCAAGAACTGAGGAACTCGCCCTTCTGGCCTTCTCTTCTCTTCAAGTCTCAGTTAGTGAAGGATGGAGAAGACTTCCTCCTTTAAAAAGGCACCCCTAAAGACTCTCAGGGTTTTGGACCCTACCAAAACAAGCCCTTTCGTGGTCCCCACCACAATAAGAAAAGAGGCTCCTACAGGAAACGCCCCTATGGGGGCAATTCCTCTCAAAGCAGTAACCAATCGTTTTCCTCAGGTAGGGGGAAATCAAACTCAAGAGGCTTCAGGGGTCATTTTCGACCCCACTCAAGGGGACGAGTGTGTGGAAACCCCTCCTCCCAATGACTCCTTTCAAGCCTCCCTCAGTCCACCAGTGTAGTAGGAATTTGCCTCCGTTCTTTCAGAAGAGACTGGCTCACAAACAAATGTTCAAACAACGTGTTAAACATTATCACCAATAGTTACGTTCTTCCATTCATCTCAAAACTAAATTTAGTCAGAGCCCCACTGATTTGATCAGGTTACAAGGCCCTTCAAAAAGAACTAGCTCTGACCTCTTGTATCCAGTCTCTTCTGTCAAAGAACGCAATAGAAAGGGCGGAAAATGTAAAATCTCTCTTGTTTTACAGTTGCCTGTTTCTTGTACCCAAGCCTCACCAAAGGTGGAGGCCAGTAATAGACCTAAGCAGGCTCAACACCTTCCTACTTGTAGAAAGGTTCAAAATGGAAACACCAGAGTCCATCAGGGCCTCTCTGATTCCAGGGGAATGGGTGTCGTCGATAGACCTATCAGATGCCTACCTTCACATCCCCATCCACCCAAACTCAAGGAAGTACCTAAGGTTTTGCCACATGTCGCAAGTGTTTCAATTCACTTCCTTTCCCTTCAGACTAGCCACGGCCCCTCAGGTCTTTACAATGATTGTAAAAGAGGTGAAGCTGATGGCCCTGTCAAAGGGAATCAGACTTCACCAGTACCTGGACGACTGGCTGATCAGGGCCCAGTCTCAGGAAGAAGCACAAGTAAACACTCAGGCAGTGGTGGACCTAGCTCAGTCCTTAGGGTAGACAATAAATCAGAAGTCCAAACTAAAACCTACTCAAGTGTTTTCATTCGTGGGCTATGAATAACATCTAGATTCAGCCCTTGTAAAAAGGTTCAAAATGGAAACACCAGAGTCCATCAGGGCCTCTCTGATTCCAGGGGAATGGGTGTCGTCAATAGACCTATCAGATGCCTACCTTCACATCCCCATCCACCCAAACTCAAGGAAGTACCTAAGGTTTTGCCACATGTCGCAAGTGTTTCAATTCACTTCCTTTCCCTTCAGACTAGCCACGGCCCCTCAGGTCTTTACAATGATTGTAAAAGAGGTGAAGCTGATGGCCCTGTCAAAGGGAATCAGACTTCACCAGTACCTGGACGACTGGCTGATCAGGGCCCAGTCTCAGGAAGAAGCACAAGTAAACACTCAGGCAGTGGTGGACCTAGCTCAGTCCTTAGGGTAGACAATAAATCAGAAGTCCAAACTAAAACCTACTCAAGTGTTTTCATTCGTGGGCTATGAATAACATCTAGATTCAGCCCTTGTAAAAAGGTTCAAAATGGAAACACCAGAGTCCATCAGGGCCTCTCTGATTCCAGGGGAATGGGTGTCGTCAATAGACCTATCAGATGCCTACCTTCACATCCCCATCCACCCAAACTCAAGGAAGTACCTAAGGTTTTGCCACATGTCGCAAGTGTTTCAATTCACTTCCTTTCCCTTCAGACTAGCCACGGCCCCTCAGGTCTTTACAATGATTGTAAAAGAGGTGAAGCTGATGGCCCTGTCAAAGGGAATCAGACTTCACCAGTACCTGGATGACTGGCTGATCAGGGCCCAGTCTCAGGAAGAAGCACAAGTAAACACTCAGGCAGTGGTGGACCTAGCTCAGTCCTTAGGGTAGACAATAAATCAGAAGTCCAAACTAAAACCTACTCAAGTGTTTTCATTCGTGGGCTATGAATAACATCTAGATTCAGCCCTTGTAAAAAGGTTCAAAATGGAAACACCAGAGTCCATCAGGGCCTCTCTGATTCCAGGGGAATGGGTGTCGTCAATAGACCTATCAGATGCCTACCTTCACATCCCCATCCACCCAAACTCAAGGAAGTACCTAAGGTTTTGCCACATGTCGCAAGTGTTTCAATTCACTTCCTTTCCCTTCAGACTAGCCACGGCCCCTCAGGTCTTTACAATGATTGTAAAAGAGGTGAAGCTGATGGCCCTGTCAAAGGGAATCAGACTTCACCAGTACCTGGACGACTGGCTGATCAGGGCCCAGTCTCAGGAAGAAGCACAAGTAAACACTCAGGCAGTGGTGGACCTAGCTCAGTCCTTAGGGTAGACAATAAATCAGAAGTCCAAACTAAAACCTACTCAAGTGTTTTCATCCGTGGGCTATGAATAACATCTAGATTCAGCCCTTGTAAAACCCACTCAAGAGAGATGGCTCAAACTTCAGCATTTGATCCTATGACTCAAGTCAAAACATGTTTTGACTGCAAGATGTTTGATGTCGCTAATTGGGTTGCTTGCTTCAACGGAGAAAATGGTCCCGGAGGGACTCCTTCACATGAGGCCCTTTCAGTTTCACCTCAAGGAGCACTGGAGATTTCCTTAGTCATTGGACACCCTCCTTCCTTGGACAGAAACCATTTCAGCACACCTAGAATGGTGGCAGAATCCCACAAACGTGATGAAAGGTGCAGATCTTCATCCCAAAGACCACAGTATCCGACTCTTTACAGACGCCTCAAATGAAGGCTGGGGCACTCACTTAGAGCAAACCTCTACAAAAGGTCTGTGGTCAGACAGGGAAAAAAGGCTACACATAGAGCTGAAGGCAGTTTTCCTGGCCCTTCAAAGGTTCAAAGACCAGTGTCAAAACCAAACAGTGTTGGTTGCTACAGACAACTCAACAGTAGAAGTAACCCACTCGGTGGAGATGTGCGCTCTCCTATGGAAGATCATGACCTGGTGCCATCATTACCAGATAACATTAAAAGCCAGACACATTCCAGGGTGTCTGAATGTGATGGCCGACCTTCTGTCCAGGTCGAACCAAGTCCAGTCAACAGAATGGTCACTGCATCCGCAGGTTTTCAAACAGATCTGTCTCAAGTTGTTCACTCCTTATGTAGATCTTTTTGCCACTTGCCTGAACCACAAAGTTCCACTATACGTGTCTCCAGTCCCAGACCAAAATGCTTGGGACATAGATGCTCTGAACATAAACTGGTCGGGTCTCACTGCTTATGCTTACCCTCCGATGGCTCTCCTTCACAGGGTGATCCAAAAAATCAGACAATCCAGTTGCCTGATCATTGTAATTGCCCCAGGCTGGCCAGGGATGCCCTGGTTTTGGGACCTAGTGCAGCTCTCAACAGAGATCCCACTTCAACTTCCAGTGTCAAGAACTCTTCTCAAACAGTCCCACAATTATGTGTTCCACAGCAATCCACAGCATCTCAACCACCACGCCTGGTGTCTAGGAGTGGACAGCTCCAAGAACAAGGCTTCTCTGTGGAGGTGGCAGAGAGAATTGCTGCCCCTCAGAGATCGTCAACAAGGACTATCTACAAGTCAAAGTGGGCCCTATTTGAGAAATGGTGCAGAGAAAATTTGGTGGATTTCTCCACTCCCTCTTTAAAGAAATTCTCAGACTTCTTTATGTACCTGTATCAAGATCTAAACAGGCGCCCTTCGACCATTGATGGTTATAGGACGGCCATTGTTGACACTTTGGGCCCAACGGGGCTCCATATCTCTCAAAGTTCAGACCTTTCAGTTTTCAGTTTTTCAGAGTTTTCACAGGGATAGTCCCAAAAGTTCCAGGAATCTTCCTAAGTGGAACCTTTCTGTTGTTCTCAATGAGCTCACAAAAGCACCTTTGAGCCTATGAAAGACATAGACCTCAAACATCTTACTCTCAAAACTGCTTTCTTGCTAGCTTTGGCCTCTGGCAAGCGCCGCAGAGAAATCCATGCCTGGGCTGCAAACAAAGTATCTAATCTAGGCCAATGGGAAAAGGTTGCCTTGTTCCCCTCTTCAGATTTCATAGCCAAAAACCAACTAGACCTAGCGCATCGGAAAACCGATGCAAATTGTATCCACCGTAAAGACAATGCACCAAAACCTCTAGGACCAATAATAAGCAAGTTATAAGCACTTTTAAGTTTGGCTGTCCTCATTTGACCTTCAAGGAGGGGCCCAAGGTCAAATCCAACCACACCAGAAGATTCCCAGCCCATGATTTTCTATATGTTGGTTTACCATCCCAAACATCTAGGACCAATAATAAGCGAGTTATAAGCACTTTTAAGTTTGGCTGTCCTCATTTGACCTTCAAGGAGGGGCCCAAGGTCAAATCCGACCACACCAGAAGATTCCCAGCCCATGATTTTCTATATGTTGGTTCACCATCCCAAACCTCTAGGACCAATAATAAGCGAGTTATAGGCACTTTTACCTTTGGCTGTCCTCGTCTGACCTTGAAGGAGGGGCCCAAGGTCAAATCCGACCATGCCAGAAGATTCCCAGCCCATGATTTCCTATATGTTGGTTTACCATCCCAAACATCTAGGACCAATAATATGCAAGTTATAAGCACTTTTAAGTTTGGCTGTCCTCACTTGACCTTGAACGAGGGGCCCAAGGTCAAATCCGACCACACCAGAAGATTCCCAGCCCATGATTTCTTATAGGTTGGTTTACCATCCCAAAGCTCTAGGACCAATAATAAGCGAGTTATAAGCACTTTTACCTTTGGCTATCCTCATTTGACCTTCAAGGAGGGGCCCAAGGTCAAATCCGACCACATCAGAACATTCCCAGCCCATGATTTACTATATGCTGGTTTACCATCCCAAACATCTAGGACCAATAATAAGCAAGTTATAAGCACTTTTAAGTTTGGCTGTGCTCATTTGACCTTCAAGGAGGGGCCCAAGGTCAAATCCAACCACGCCAGAAGATTCCCAGCCCATGATTTTCTATATGTTGGTTTACCATCCCAAACCTATAGGACCAATAATAAGCGAGTTATAAGCACTTTTAAGTTTGGCTGTCCTCACTTGACCTTGAAGGAGGGGCCCAAGGTCAAATCTGACCATGCCAGAAGATTCCACGCCCATGATTTCCTGTATGTTGGTTTACCATCCCAAACCACTGGGATCAATAATAAGCGAGCTATAAGCACTTTTAAGTTTGGCTATCCTCGTTTGACCTCGAAGGAGGGGCCCAAGGTCAAATCCGACCACACCAGAAGATTCCCAGCCCATGATTTCCTATAGGTTGGTTTACCATCCCAAACCTCTAGAACCAATAATAAGCGAGTTATAAGCACTTTTAAGTTTGGCTGTCCTCATTTGACCTTGAAGGAGGGGCCCAAGGTCAAATCCGACCACACCAGAAGATTCCCAGCGCATGATTTCCTATATGTTGGTTTACCATCCCAAACATCTAGGACCAATAATAAGTGAGTTATAAGCACTTTTAAGATTGGCTGTCCTCGTTTGACCTTGAATGAGCGGCCCAAGGTCAAATCCGACCACACCAGAAGATTCCCAGGCCATGATTTTCTATATGTTGGTTTACCATCCCAAACCTCTAGGACCAATAATAAGTGAGTTATAGGCACTTTTACCTTTGGCTATCTTCGTTTGACCTTGAAGGAGGGGCCCAAGGTCAAATCCGACCACACCAAAAGATTCCCAGCCCATGATTTCCTATATGCTGGTTTACCATCCCAAACCTCTAGGACCAATACTAAGTGAGTTATAAGCACTTTTAATTTTGGCTGTCCTCGTTTGACCTTGAAGGAGGGGCCCAAGGTCAAATCTGACCACACCAGAAGATTCCCAGCCCATGATTTCCTATATGTTGGTTTACCATCCCAAACCTCTAGGATCGATAATAAGCGAGTTATAAGCACTTTTAAGTTTGGCTGTCCTCATTTGACCTTGAAGGAGGGGCCCAAGGTCAAATCCGACCACACCAGAAGATTCCCAGCGCATGATTTCCTATATGTTGGTTTACCATCCCAAACATCTAGGACCAATAATAAGCGAGTTATAAGCACTTTTAAGATTGGCTGTCCTCGTTTGACCTTGAATGAGCGGCCCAAGGTCAAATCCGACCACACCAGAAGATTCCCAGGCCATGATTTTCTATATGTTGGTTTACCATCCCAAACCTCTAGGACCAATACTAAGTGAGTTATAAGCACTTTTAATTTTGGCTGTCCTCGTTTGACCTTGAAGGAGGGGCCCAAGGTCAAATCTGACCACACCAGAAGATTCCCAGCCCATGATTTCCTATATGTTGGTTTACCATCCCAAACCTCTAGGATCGATAATAAGCGAGTTATAAGCACTTTTAAGTTTGGCTGTCCTCATTTGACCTTGAAGGAGGGGCCCAAGGTCAAATCCGACCACACCAGAAGATTCCCAGCGCATGATTTCCTATATGTTGGTTTACCATCCCAAACATCTAGGACCAATAATAAGCGAGTTATTAGCACTTTTAAGATTGGCTGTCCTCGTTTGACCTTGAATGAGCGGCCCAAGGTCAAATCCGACCACACCAGAAGATTCCCAGGCCATGATTTTCTATATGTTGGTTTACCATCCCAAACCTCTAGGACCAATACTAAGTGAGTTATAAGCACTTTTAATTTTGGCTGTCCTCGTTTGACCTTGAAGGAGGGGCCCAAGGTCAAATCCGACCACACCAGAAGATTCCCAGCCCATGATTTCTTATAGGTTGGTTTACCATCCCAAAGCTCTAGGACCAATAATAAGCGAGTTATAAGCACTTTTACCTTTGGCTATCCTCATTTGACCTTCAAGGAGGGGCCCAAGGTCAAATCCGACCACATCAGAACATTCCCAGCCCATGATTTACTATATGCTGGTTTACCATCCCAAACATCTAGGACCAATAATAAGCAAGTTATAAGCACTTTTAAGTTTGGCTGTGCTCATTTGACCTTCAAGGAGGGGCCCAAGGTCAAATCCAACCACGCCAGAAGATTCCCAGCCCATGATTTTCTATATGTTGGTTTACCATCCCAAACCTATAGGACCAATAATAAGCGAGTTATAAGCACTTTTAAGTTTGGCTGTCCTCACTTGACCTTGAAGGAGGGGCCCAAGGTCAAATCTGACCATGCCAGAAGATTCCACGCCCATGATTTCCTGTATGTTGGTTTACCATCCCAAACCACTGGGATCAATAATAAGCGAGCTATAAGCACTTTTAAGTTTGGCTATCCTCGTTTGACCTCGAAGGAGGGGCCCAAGGTCAAATCCGACCACACCAGAAGATTCCCAGCCCATGATTTCCTATAGGTTGGTTTACCATCCCAAACCTCTAGAACCAATAATAAGCGAGTTATAAGCACTTTTAAGTTTGGCTGTCCTCATTTGACCTTGAAGGAGGGGCCCAAGGTCAAATCCGACCACACCAGAAGATTCCCAGCGCATGATTTCCTATATGTTGGTTTACCATCCCAAACATCTAGGACCAATAATAAGTGAGTTATAAGCACTTTTAAGATTGGCTGTCCTCGTTTGACCTTGAATGAGCGGCCCAAGGTCAAATCCGACCACACCAGAAGATTCCCAGGCCATGATTTTCTATATGTTGGTTTACCATCCCAAACCTCTAGGACCAATAATAAGTGAGTTATAGGCACTTTTACCTTTGGCTATCTTCGTTTGACCTTGAAGGAGGGGCCCAAGGTCAAATCCGACCACACCAAAAGATTCCCAGCCCATGATTTCCTATATGCTGGTTTACCATCCCAAACCTCTAGGACCAATACTAAGTGAGTTATAAGCACTTTTAATTTTGGCTGTCCTCGTTTGACCTTGAAGGAGGGGCCCAAGGTCAAATCTGACCACACCAGAAGATTCCCAGCCCATGATTTCCTATATGTTGGTTTACCATCCCAAACCTCTAGGATCGATAATAAGCGAGTTATAAGCACTTTTAAGTTTGGCTGTCCTCATTTGACCTTGAAGGAGGGGCCCAAGGTCAAATCCGACCACACCAGAAGATTCCCAGCGCATGATTTCCTATATGTTGGTTTACCATCCCAAACATCTAGGACCAATAATAAGCGAGTTATAAGCACTTTTAAGATTGGCTGTCCTCGTTTGACCTTGAATGAGCGGCCCAAGGTCAAATCCGACCACACCAGAAGATTCCCAGGCCATGATTTTCTATATGTTGGTTTACCATCCCAAACCTCTAGGACCAATACTAAGTGAGTTATAAGCACTTTTAATTTTGGCTGTCCTCGTTTGACCTTGAAGGAGGGGCCCAAGGTCAAATCTGACCACACCAGAAGATTCCCAGCCCATGATTTCCTATATGTTGGTTTACCATCCCAAACCTCTAGGATCGATAATAAGCGAGTTATAAGCACTTTTAAGTTTGGCTGTCCTCATTTGACCTTGAAGGAGGGGCCCAAGGTCAAATCCGACCACACCAGAAGATTCCCAGCGCATGATTTCCTATATGTTGGTTTACCATCCCAAACATCTAGGACCAATAATAAGCGAGTTATTAGCACTTTTAAGATTGGCTGTCCTCGTTTGACCTTGAATGAGCGGCCCAAGGTCAAATCCGACCACACCAGAAGATTCCCAGGCCATGATTTTCTATATGTTGGTTTACCATCCCAAACCTCTAGGACCAATACTAAGTGAGTTATAAGCACTTTTAATTTTGGCTGTCCTCGTTTGACCTTGAAGGAGGGGCCCAAGGTCAAATCTGACCACACCAGAAGATTCCCAGCCCATGATTTCCTATATGTTGGTTTACCATCCCAAACCTCTAGGATCGATAATAAGCAAGTTATAAGCACTTTTAAGTTTGGCTATCCTCGTTTGACCTTGAAGGAGGGGTCCAAGGTCAAATCTGACCACATCAGAAGATTCGCAGCACATGATTTCCTATATGTTGGTTTACCATCCCAAACCTCTAGGATCGATAATAAGCGACTTATAAGCACTTTTAAGTTTGGCTATCCTTGTTTGACCTTGAAGGAGGGGTCCAAGGTCAAATCTGACCACATCAGAAGATTCGCAGCACATGATTTCCCATAGGTTGGCTTCACATTGCAAACCTCTAGGACCAATAATAAGGGAGATATAGGCACTTTTAAAGTCCTCTATGTGGGTTACTTCGGCACTCCGTGGATGACCTTGAGTTAGGAGCTTCAAGGTCAAATGTGTGCAAGGTTGTAGAGGACATGTATATGTGTCATACATATCACCTATGAAGAGATTCAACCTTCTACCTATGAGCAACAGCCAGTAGAAAAATGTAGATTATTTTCAAAGAAATGCCCGTGGCGGCCATCTTGTTTTTCAGAATGAGGCTATTTTCCTTCCCAGAGAAGCTTACCCCCCAATGAAGATATCCTGCAAATTTGGTGAACCTAGCTGCTGTTGTTTTCCTCTTAGAGCGTTAATGCCGAAAATCTCTCTACGCGCGGCGGCGGCGGCATAGCGAACGCTAAACCAAAGTATCCACCGGATGCTTCCGGTGGATACAACTAGCAAGAGAAGGTTCTCAAACTGTGTCTCCGGTGACTATTCCTGCTCTACCATTGTATCATCCACTGCAGCCAAGTCTTCAGGAGTCTAATCCCAGGGTCTAGGTATTGGTTACCGCTTCAGATGTTTTATGGTAAGGTCTCTTATCTATCTTTATGTTTTTAACTGTATATTGTATTTAGTGTTTGTCAGTTTACCATAATCTCATATCTCAGTTTGGACTGAAGAAAGTCCCACCCTGCCTCCCCGCTGTATTCCAGCTGAGAGGCTACGGGCTAAATTTACAAGGAGAGATGAAGGACGAATTACCAAACGACACTGCTATGGTACACACTAAAACACGGACTCGGTCAAATCCAAATGTCCATTTTTTTTTATCGTTGGCCGGGGTCCTGTGGCCTCCCGAGTTAGCATGCAGTCCCACATGGTAAGCTTGTAGCTTATAAAAGCTACATTTAAGTAATTAAAATTTTCAAATTAATGCTTTAACACAAATTGAAAACCACTACATACCAAAGATTAAATTAAATTTGAAATATTTGTTCTGAAATTTCCACTATGTTCCAATGTTTTGATAATAACTTGAACACAATTACTATGATATTTTCCCTGTTCCCATTATATTAAAACAATTAATTCTAAAAAAAGCCTGATATTATTTTCCAATCAATCCATGTATTAATACCCTTATTTCTGAACACTACCTGATATTCCCCCCTTTGTCATTAAATTAAGACCCTTAATTTTAAACAGATATTTTCCCCATTCTCATCATAATATCAATACACTCAAGAGCTAATTGCTGGTTTAGAAATCTGACTCATGTTCCATAGTGCCAGCAATATGATGAAATTTTTAAAGAAGGGGAGTCCGACTTGCTTCAATATATTTTTAACATGATATTTCCATAATGATCAATATGAAAAGCCAAATAAATGATTGATAACATAAAAATTTTAATTAAATACCAATACTCTTTTCCAGGAAAATTTCCAAAAGTTGAACATTTCTCAAAGCAGAGGACACATTTTTGTGTCAAATTTGAATGTGATCCATTTTACTTATACTTTCATAATGGCCAATTCACACTGTTCTGTCTGGTTGTATCAACACATATTTGAATTTTGCTTCACTGCCCTGACCTTATTGCTCCATAAATAGACCTGGTATGTGGGAAGTGCATATTTAAAAATGAGCCGCCCTGAAAAGTGACACCACCTTCCCTCCACCTCTCTGATGTGTGTGTACATTTGGTTTCAGCATGTGAGGGCCTATGAGAAGTTTTTCAAACATCTTTAAAAAGTTGCTTGGTACACAAAAAGGGTTTCCATTTTGAACTGTATGCATTCTACCCATTACATACATACCTAATGGATACTGCTAAAAAAATAAAAATGCACTGAACCCAATAACGAGCCCATACAAGTGAAATATTTTGCACTCATATATGTAGTTCAAGAGGCCAGCACAGAACAGTGTGACCTAGGTATCAATGAATTAAAAGCTGTAAGACTTACCTCATTATCCATGCATATGACACACTCGGTGTGTATTCTGGCTGTGACCTCTGCAGTGGATGCAGCACTAGTTCCAACTTCTTGCGGAGCACTGGCCGTAGGTACTGGAGATGGAGTTACAACTGCAGGAGCAGGTGGTTTCACTAACCATTCATCTCCCTGTGTGTGAAAGTAACGTGTGAAATAAAAGATGTAAAATACTTTACTGGGGGAAGTCTTTACATTTGTTCACCATGAAACATTTGCCCGGACAAGATTTTCAAGTTAAAGGTCACTACAACAAGGACAAAGGTCAAATAAAGGTCACACCATGACATTGCATACCTAAACCCCTGACTAATGTCCATACCAAACATCAACCTTCTACAACATACAGATTTCAAGATACAGTCCAGACAAGATTTATATGGTAAAAGTAACTACAGCAAGGTCAAAGGTCAAATTAAGGTCACACTATGACATTACAAACCTACACTCCCTAACCAATATACCTACAAAGTATAAACTTTCTACACCTTACGGTTCCCGAGATATAGCCCGGACAAAATTTAAAGGTCAAGTCACTACTGTAAGGCCAACGGTCAAATGAAGGTCACACTATGACATTGCATACGTACAGCCCTCAACCAATGTCCCTAGCAAGGTTCAATATCCTGCACCTTATGGTTTTTGAGATATAGCCCGCACAAGATTTTAAAGGTCAAGATCACTACTGCAAGGTCAAATCAGTGTCACACCATGAGGCTAGACACCTACACCTCACAACCAATGTCTTTACCAAGTTTCAACTTCCAACACCATGCAGTTTCTGAGACACAGCCCAGAGAAGATTTTAAAGGTCAAGGTCACTATAGTAAGGTCAAAGGTCAAATTAAGGTCACACCATAATATTGGACACCTATCCCCAACCAATGTCCCTACCATGTTTCAACTTCCTACACCTTACTTTTTCTGAGATATAGCCTGGACAAACTGTTTCCTGCCAATCCAGACACCATGGGTGAAAACAATACCCACACAACCTTAAAGATTGTGCGGTAAAACCGACAGACTGAGTGACTACCATTAAGTATCACATTTTCACATCGAATTTTAAATTTTCACCTTGAATTTTATATTATTATATTGATATCAGATTTGCACATTCAATATAGAATTTCTCAATTTCACATGGACTGTCACATTTTCACCTTGAATTTTATTAGTTGACATTAAATTTCACAGGTTCTCTTTCAGTATCACATTTTCAAATCAAATTTCACACTTTCATATGAAGTATCACATTTTACATTGAGTTTTACATTTTCTACATGAGTATCACATTTTCACATTGAATTTTACACTTTTACATAAGTCTCACACTTTCCAATTGAATTTCACATTTTCATGCTAAAGTATCACAATTTTACATTAAATATTACATCTTGACACAGTATTTCATATTGATTTTCTCACCTCATCCATGTTAATCCTTTTCAGTTTAGCGGCCGCCTTTTCTTCTTCTTTTGAGACTTTAAAGTTTTCTATTTCTCGCAGAATTGACTTCCTCAGTCCCATCTCATGCACACCCATCTACAAATAATGATTAAAAAATTTCACTGAAAACACCATTAAAATCCTCAATATTGCATTTGTTCAAACTCATGAATGGTTTCAATAAAAGACCACTCTAGTGCACATTAACCGCAGCTTTTCTCTGTATTTTTAAAATTTGAAAGAGATGCTGGTTTGGCTATGGATATTTGAAATAGGCAAGTCATCTGCCATATTTTTTAAATTAACTTTGTGGTACTTTAAGTTTTCTAATGATAAATGTGTAGACTATACTAAGTCTATTTAAACTACTATTTAAATTTTCTTTTAACATATAAGTACTTAATACTATGCAACCCATTTCATCAAATATAATAGTTATAATTTACCTGCTTGAGCTCATCATCTGTCAACTGACACAGTGTTTCTATGGTGATTCTGTGTCGTGAAAATAAAGGAATGTAATCCGTTGCCTCAGCTCTTTCCAGGATCTCCACCACAGCGAATTCCAGGCGCTTTTCCTGCAAACAAATGTGAAATTTTTTTTACAACATTGACTCTAGAAATTTTTTCAAATTGTCAAGTTAATCCCTTGTATAAAGCTTAATCCAGGGACATTAAAATGATGGAAAAGTGATCCTAAATAACTCACAACAGACACATCTGGCTTTCTAAAGTCAAACATTTGGTGATTGTTTATTCTGCTCTGAAATGACATATGATGAGGTTAATATGTATAATTTACAATGTTACCAATCTTTTGTTCTGAGCAAACTGAATTGCAAAATTCAGTCCAAGAAACAGCTTGTTTACAATATTTTAAGCAGGAGCTCTAACGAGGCTCACGCTTCTAGAAATCACTTTTTTTTTGGTCACTGGACTTTCATGAATTCAGCGCGGCAGGATGACTACCAGTCTCATCACTAAAGTTAAGCAGGAATGAGCTACATTAGTACTTGGATGGGTGACCGTCTCAGTGCACTACTCATGTCTCTGATGGCTCTGCACTTGCACTAGTAGACCAAAACCTCTTTTGGCCTGATTTTCCATCTGTCCCAGTTGAAAATATTCTTACAATTCATGCATACACTGTATCAAGATGTATTGAAGTAAACACACTATAATTAATCATAGTTTTAGATGTTTAAAAGTTTACTAACACCTGGGGTACAAACTTAAGATAAATAAGGCCCATAACCCCAAAAGTTACTGGGTCATAGACAAAGTTCTCACACTGATTATATCAATTCAGGACAAATCATATAGCCATGAGATTGGAGTTAATACAAAACTGACAAACACAATGAATGAAAAAAAATAACAAATGAAAATACAATTTCAAAGTCTGTACCAAAGGACTGACAACTTTTAAAAGTCACTTTCGTCACACTGTAGTTACAGGACTTAAACTGACAGCTAGGCATCAATTTGAAATGCTGGACAAACCTATATGGCAATACTTTGGACACAACAATAGACAATCTACTGACCATGTCTATCACAAATTGTGATGGGGTACTTTTGACATTTATTAACATGTCTCAATGTATCTATGTTAATTGGTGCAAAAAATAAAATATATAACTAAATCACCAAACCTGAGTGAAGGCACTACTCACCATGTTTATCATGGCCTGAGGTTTCATGTCCATCAGTCTCTGATACTGTACCAGCCAGTAGTCTGTCTGATTGTCCTCACGACTTTTCTCCATCTCAATCTGACCATTGTAAAAAACAAAACAGTACAGGTGGACATACAACTGTTTGGTAAATAACACACAGCTGAATTTTGTTAAGTGACAACAAAAACACTTCAAATTTACCTAGTTTTTTACTTTACCGGTACAAGATTTGGGCGATAATATAATTAACGTTTTTAGTGATTCCATCCTTTTATTTCAATTGTAATACACAGGAATACTATTTATGGGGGTTGGGGGCTTGCCCCCATTTATAACTCTGTTAATTTAATTTCATACTTCCTTGACAATTTCCTACAATTATCAAATATGGCGGATCCCGTACCGGTAAAGTAAAATTGACCAAGTCATTTTCTACAGCTATTGCCCCCTCAGAAATAGATGTACGAGGACTGGAGTATTCCACTACCAGAACTACATGAACGTAAGAATATTTGTCATGTGATTTTTTTTCACAAGAATATTGTTTAAAAGTGAGGCTTAACGGGGATCTTCCGGTGCACGCGCATGCGCGGTCATGCGTATACATACTGGTACCGACAAGAATATTTATGTTAAAAATATTCTCGTTTGGTCGTACTTGTTTGCTCCCGCTAACACGTAAGCACTAGTGAGGATAAGGTAAGGGTATTTTACGCAATAAAACCAGTCTCTTTCACAGAATATGTAATAATAGTTACAACAAATTGGATATTCTTAAACCACAACAGTCTCAAGGAACCAAGCAACAGCTCTATCATAAATTTATGGAAAATCATTGAACCCCGTATGAATGATGTATTTTCTTAAGACTTACTCTTTTAACCAGGTTACAATTACTATTTCGCTATGTCTACAATTCTTGTTCATGTGTCAATTGCATACAGTAATGATATGACTTTGTATTACTATTAATAACATTTGTACTGAAAAAAGACAACAACAGAATATTTTTTTTTTAAATACAAGTACCAGAAATACCCACCAGCCTCTTTTTGAGTTCTTCTTCTCGATGCTGTTGTTCTCCAATAAGCTGGGCCAACATCTGAGACAAGGCAATACGCTTTTCAGCCAAGATATTCTAAAACAATAACACCATCAAACTTTAATATTTGCAATGGACAATTTACTCTTTTTCTGTTTTAGAAACTAATTCCCTATAAGGAAAATATCTGTTTCTAACAAATCTCTGAGTAAATTAACTCTCAGGATAAAAAGAATGCGACAGATTGTTCTGGATGTAAAGAACAACACTAATATTGTACAAGGTGAAAGAAAATTTGGCTTACTTTCAAATTTGAAGAACTTCACTGGAATTAATTTTCATTAATAATTTCTACTTAAAAGAATAATACAGATTTACATTTCACCACAGATACATTTTAACTGCTGATGGTCAAACATCAATGTGTGCTTCACATCATTTCCAAAAATAAACTATAAACACAGTCCTTCAGAATATAACAACACTGTTTAAGACCATTGATAATGACTTTTGTTCTGGCAAATATAAGCCCTGGTAATAGAGACACACTGAAAATTGCGATTGTTTGTTAAATCAATAAACATTTACAGTCACCTCACTATTTTTGCATTGCATTTAAGTGCATCTGCTCTCATAAATATCTGATCTGGTCTCTAAACACACTATTTTCAATATTTTAACCACAAAACTTAATAAAATATCCCTGAATAAAGGTCATCAATTAATACAAACACTAGTAAATATGGTTTATTTGGAAGTAATTGCACCATTTTCACATCTGACTTTTGGAAATCATCTTGAGCCCTATTTCTGCAGAAATGCATCTCCCTCTACCTACTCACCCCTTTGTTCATATGCGATTTTTGTTTTGAACTACTTTTGATGGGAATATGGACTTACTGCATGATAAAAACTGCAAGAACCAGTCAATATAAGGTAATTAACTATATTGTGGCATTAAAAAATGAATGGTAACTGTACCATTTGCACATCAACTTTGAGCTGTTTCTGCTCTAGTTCCAGTAGAGTGAGTTGTGAGAGCTCCTGCTCAATCAGTTCAATCTGTCCTGTAATTCTCTTCATTCTGGCATCCTTCTGGAACTGCAGTGCAGAAAATGCCTCTTTCTGTAGTTCCTCCTGTAATTATGCACAAAATACATTCAAATAATAAGTTCAACTTAAATCAGAAACTCCTCGCATGTTTAAGTCTGAATGTTCACCTTGGAGGTGCCAGGAAAGTACTTCTATGTGTCGTTCTTCTGTAATTATAATACAGCATTAAACCTCTATTATCCAACTTTTTATTTTCTAAAATATTCAATTTTATTAACTTTTTTCATATATGCAAATTTATGCAATAAATTATTTAAATTGATGTCACATGATGATGTAGATGCAAAGGGGGTTTTACATTATCTGTGCCCTTTTAAAATGGCTGCTCTTATTCAAATCATTTTCAAATGAAAAGCAATCCACTGGAATAAAATACAGTGGAGTAGCTGGTGGTTATGATATACCTGGATGTAAGTAATGACTTTGTGACAAAAACAAATTGGAAATATCAGGATTAGGCAATGTTACTATGTGATGGTTTATGCATCATAAGCTGAGTAAGAAGTTGTAGCCAAGACCAGAAACTGGTGAAAAATTTTAAATGTAAAGCTTAAATCACAGAAATTTCTTTAAAATAAATATTTTGAGATCAAAAGCTTTCATTCAATACCAAATGCACACACTTATTAGCCCAAACTCCTTAAACACACTTCTATATTTTTAATGTGGATGTCACATATATGCAGTAAAGACCATTCAATGGGGACAGGAATGTCAATGTGCGAAAGGATGACACGACACAATATGTGATACATAATTTTTACCTCTTTGAGTAATTGAGCTATGAGTACATCTTGATCTGCTTGCCTGTTTGCCAAGACATTGTCCACTTTCTCATTTTGGTGATGTACCCTGAAATAAGTTGATACAAGAACATCAGAATTTATGGGCTAAACATTAGTAGGATTTATATATCCATGAAATATACAATGAGACAATTATTTAAGTTATTTTGGAGTAAAAAGGGCAAGTCACCTTATGACCTGATACAGCAATTTGACTGCTGCAATGAAATATTGAAAGAAGATGACATTTTAAGCTAAATCATGTAAATTTTGTTGATGTATGTTTAAAAGGTTAAAAATGTGTTCGACGATAGAAAAATGGCTTAATTAGGTAAAACAACAGAATACTTCCAATTTTACATTGTTTTATCCTGCCCATATGTTGCTGATATGTGATAATCATGGTGAAAATCTAGTTACTCACAAGGGGCTATTGACTTCAATACAGTAACATTTCAAATGATATTTCAATCCTGTAATTATTCCTTAGTAGACACACACTCTGTACTTCATAATTCCTACTAATTCCACCTATCATTAATGCAGATTTCAACTGGTTAATACAACAGTATGTATGGTTCTCCGACTCTTAAAAGTACCTGTCTGTGTAAGGATCAAAACAATGTACTTTTATTTATTTATTTACTCATTTGGGGTTTTATGTCGCTTTCAACACTCTACGGTCATATCCGGTAGTTGGAAGGGCAGAGGAAACCAGTACATACAGTTCGTCAGGGTTCTGTATTGTAAACTGCCGACCAACGGTAAGCAACTACCAGCTTTCCCACTTGAGGCCATGCCGAGAATCGAACCCCGGCCTCAGAGGTGGGAGGCAAGAGTGTTACCATCAGTTGCAGTAATCCATATATCTTAAACTTAAAGCTGTATTGAAATAAAACTAGTTGGAAACTTAAAATTCTTGGAAAAAACTATTGCCCACTTACTGTCCTTGTGCTCTCTTCACCAATTCATTTCTGTCTGACATATAGTTGTCAAACATTTGATTAAATGCTTTACTTTCTTGCAGCAGTCTTTCCATGTTTGCTGAAAAACCAATCTAGTAATTACACAGAGTTGCTCATTTTCCAGTGGAACCGGAGATGGAATATCAATAGCTACCGACCTGTGCCTGGATTCTTAACAAATATGTCTGTGAAACATTTGTGAGGCACCTATGTGTGACTCTATTTTGGTCTTAGAGTGAAATTGAGTGTGAATTTGAATTAAGCTTTTGCCAGATAAGACTGACGTTTCTGTGCTTGCTATACATACAACCAATACGTTCACACCCATATACAGTCAGTCATTAAGAAAAAATCAATAGTGGCTTTTCACTAAGTTCACTATCAAGGGCTAGTGTACGTGGCTCAAGGTTATTAATTGAAAGCCATATCAATATCTTTTTGTGTTACTTTTATACTCTATTTTTGCGAATTTTGTGATTTTGCAATATTAATTTAACCACTTATACAATTTAGTGCTCTAAATTCATGACATGGCCACGACATTGAGTTCTGTGTGTTTGACCATGGATACAGAGAGACAGCAATAATTATATTGCTTAAAACTGGATCTCAAAATAGAGATTAGGGTGACAATTTACTTTAGTTACTCTATAGCAAATCATTTAATAGCTGTGCAAGGATTTATGACTGTATCTTTACAAACAAGATTACACAATGAACACAATTTAGTTAGAACAACTTATATTTGCAAAAGAAAATACATCAAATAAGGCATACCATAAACTTGAAATAGTTGATGGGAGATAGTTTAATGACTCCAGAAGATATTCAAGATTCAATATATAAAGATATCCAAATGAGGGATATCCAGATTATTTAAATTTATGATGTTAAGACTTCAGCCATAAAATACTTTATTCAAAACATACATAATACTTCTTTTTTACGCAAGCTTTCAATCTCTTCTTGCTTCACTTCAAACCATTGATCCATCTCAATCCTATTGAGGGTACAAAAAAACATTCGGAAAACTAATACTCTTGCTCCAGTACTTGATTGTAAAATAAACTGTTATTTTTTTTATTTTACTGATATATTTAGGCTCTTTTGCAGTGATTATCACTTCAGATCAGGTTTTTTGGTAGTTACCATTGGCAAGGTTTTGATTTAAAATGTTTTAAGCCTTAGAATATTAAATTTTATTTGATACGATTAACTTACTAAGAAATTATGATAAACAAGACATTTCATCATCTCTGAAATTTGGGTTGGAAGTTTAAAACACTGATTCAGCCAAAGATTAACCAAGACCAGGTGCTTAAATCTTTAACGATCAGAAATTATTGCATATTATATGGACAAGTTTTTTTACATGGAAAGATAAAAAACAGAAAAGTGTTGCTAGTGTGATTACTTTTACAGCTGTACTGCAAATATCTGTAAAGTTATGGGGAAATTAAACATAACAAATCAGGTTTTTAACTTAATAATGTGAAATATTTTCATAATTAACTGAACCTTTCTTTTTCCATCTGATCCAGCAGTGCCTCAGTTCTTCTGGCTTTTTCACTCATCTCAAGAAGTTCATTTACCAACTCTGAGGCATTTTCCTCAGCTACAATCCAAGCCAAAATAATACCAAAAAACAAAGTACAAATAATACAAAGTACAAATAACTTGACAAGACAATTTCTTGACTGTTGCATCACCAAGTTTTTGTTTTGGTGTTTTGCCCATTCACAATATTGCATCGACTATCAAACAGCAAACCATCATATTTCCCTGACCCAAGATGGTGGCCGCCAAAATGCTGCCAAAAATGGTGTGATTTCGTTGATTGTTACCACTTCATAGTAAACAGGAAGTATGCAGATATTCCTTGGTTGAAGCAACAGCACTGAAAAGTCTGATCAAGTGCCCCAAAAGAAAAATTCCTTCAGGTTTCACTGAAATGTTGAAAATTGAAAATTCCTTTCACACTTGTAATAGGGTTTTAAAGAGTACTCAAGCACTTGTTAAAGAGTAATGGATTATTTAGAGTTCACAATAAACAATAGAATACAACATGATAATGGCAGTTATACAAATATTCACATAAAATTTTGCATAAAGTGATTAATTCCTATTAAGTCTCAAAGCAAAATGAACCATTTTTATCGATGCTATCATAAAGAAGAGAACTCTTCAAAGAGTAGAATAATGGTGAAAAAAAGTACTTGAGTGCTTGTTAAAGGGAAGCATTTTCTTAAAGTATGTATTCACGTAAATATTTTGCATAAAATTATTAAATTCTATTTCTTCTCAAAGCAAAATTACCTATTTTATTGATGTTGTCACAATGAAAAGGACTTGTTAAAGAATAATGATGAAAGGGTATTCAGGTACAAAAAATTATAATTGTGGCAGTCCTAAAGTTTGAGGTTTGTATGACGCATTTACACCATTAACATGATCTGTTGCATTGTGGGTAATTCTGCTCAAATTTGTGATTTATAAACTTGACTATTTAGCCGATCTGGTGTACATGCATAAAATTTTTTTTTTAAAGTTGACTTTTTTGAGTTTATATTAAATGAAGGCCTGAATTTCACATACTGCGTCCAATTTTATACCACATACTCAACAAGAGACCTATTTTAGGCAAAGCTGTGGGTGCAAGAAAAGGAATTTAGCGTTCCGAGATATCACATTCTAATAACAGGTAATTTGCATTTTATGTTGTATTCCTTTTGCACATTCTATAAGACTGGTTTTATTTGAAACAAAGTAATAATTGAAGAAAATAATGGCCACATAAATTTATGATTTTGTGTGCTATTAATTTAGGCAATAAAATATGGAAAAATAAGACAATAATTTGAAAAGGTTATACTGACAGTAACGTGCTAATAGAACTTACAGTTTATTTTACAAAAATTAATAGCAATTACCTTTTCTGAGGGACACAACCAAATACTCTCTTTCCTTATCTTTCTGCTGTTGTAAAACATTCAACTCGTCCTGGATTCGTTCTTGATCCTAAAATGCAAGATGAAATGTCATTCTAACATTAAAATCTCATATACATTTTACTGTAACAAGAACTCTGAAAATATATAACATATATTTATCTCCAAGGTTGTAAAAACTGTGAAAGTTCCAAGTAATATAACCTTAGGTATCAATAATATTTTGTAGGTGACTTAAATGTAAGTTGTTTAAAAGAGACAAACCAGAGGTATTTTGTATCGATGCTTGTTTGTTTATTTACTATTATGTGTTGGAAAGAATGTCGCCCTAGGTAACACATATTTAAACTAGACTAAGGACGCATCTGTGGCCAGATGCTGGATGTATCCACCGACAAAGGCCAACTAACATAGTTTAGAAGATAAACAGCATTTTTCGTTAATAAGCAAGCTGAAAGCACTTTTAAGTTTGGCTACCCTTATTTGACCCTGTAGCAGGGGCCCAAGGTGAAGTCTGACCACATCAAAAGATTCGCAGCCCATGATTTCCTATAAGTCGTTTTCACATTGGAAACCTCTAGGACCAATAATAAGCAGGAGGGGCCCAAGGTGAAATCTGACCACATGAAAAGATTTGCAGCCCATGACTTCCTACAAGTTGTTTTCATATTAATGAGTTATTTGAGAAATACTGGCTATCTGCAATAATTCTAGAGATAATTCGAATTTACTCATTTTCAGTAGGTGAGTAATTACCTACGGGTCTGGAACTTCACCATGTGAAAGCTCTCCCAAAAGTAGATGAATGAGTTATTTGATAAGAATTGGATATCTGCAATACTTTTAGAGAAAATTAGCATTCACTCATTTTGAGTAGGTGAATAATTACCTACAGGTCTGAAACTTCACCAAGTGAAAGGTCTCCCAAAAGTAGGTGAATGAGTTATTTGACAAAAATTGGCTATCTGCAATACTTTTAGAGATAATTTGCATTTACTCATTTTCAGTAGGTGAGTAATTACCTACGGGTCTGAAACTTCACCAAGTGAAAGCTCTCCCAAAAGTAGGTGAAGGAGTTATTTGACAAAATTGGCTATCTGCAATACTTTTAGAGATAATTTGCATTTATTCATTTTCAGTAGGTGAGTAATTACCTACAGGTCTGAAACTTCACCATATGAAAGGTCTCCCAAAAGTAGATGAATGAGTTATTTGATAAGAATTGGATATCTGCAATACTTTTAGAGATAATTAGCATTTACTCATTTTGAGTAGGCGAATAATTAGCTACAGGTCTGAAACTTCACCAAGTGAAAGGTTTCCCAAAAGTAGGTGAAGGAGTTATTTGACAAAAATTGGCTATCTGCAATACTTTTAGAGATAATTTGCATTTACTCATTTTCAGTAGGTGAGTAATTACCTACGGGTCTGAAACTTCACCAAGTGAAAGCTCTCCCAAAAGTAGGTGAAGGAGTTATTTGACAAAAATTGGCTATCTGCAATACTTTTAGAGATAATTTGCATTTACTCATTTTGAGTAGGTGAGTAATTACCTACAGGTCTGAAACTTCACCATGTGAAAGCTCTCCCAAAAGTAGATGAATGAGTTATTTGATAAGAATTGGATATCTGCAATACTTTTACAGATAATTAGCATTTACTCATTTTGAGTAGGTGAATAATTAGCTACAGGTCTGAAACTTCACCAAGTGAAATGTCTCGCAAAAGTAGGTGAAGGAGTTATTTGACAAAAATTCGCCATCTGCAATACTTTTAAGAGATAATTTGCATTTACTCATTTTCAGTAGGTGTGTAATTACCTACGGGTCTGAAACTTCACCAAGTGAAAGCTCTCCCAAAAGTAGGTGAAGGAGTTATTTGACAAAAATTGGCTATCTGCAATACTTTCAGAGATAAATTGCATTTACTCATTTTGAGTAGGTGAGTAATTACCTACGGGTCTGAAACTTCACCAAGTGAAAGCTCTCCCAAAAGTAGGTGAATGAGTTATTTGAAAGAAATTGGCTATCTGCAATACTTTTAGAGATAATTCGCATTTACTCATTTTGAGTAGGTGAGTAATTACCTACAGGTCTGGAACTTCAGCATGTGAAAGCTCTCCCAAAAGTTGGTGAATGAGTTATTTAAGAAAAATTTGCTATCTGCAATACTTTTAGAGAAAATGCAGAATTACTCATTTTTAGTAGGCAAGTAATTTAGCCACAGGCCTAATTTAGACATAAAGCCTACCAATAGAATACTGTGGTGCACCCTCTAATATACCTTGCAAACTTGAGAAGGCTAGCTATAATATTTTTTTTCGTTAGAGCGGTAATGGTGAAATCTCTCTACACACTGCGGCTATCCAGTGGATACAATGATTTACTCAACAGTGAGAACCTGAAAGTAGATATCGGTAAGCTATGCCATGACATAGAGGTCTGCAATTTCACTCTGTTATAGCTGACCAAAAATTATCTGAATAACATATTTAAACAAAATACTGTAAACGTAATAGTTTTCACGTTATAACTGATTTACTCAACAGTGATAACCTAAAAGTAGCTATTACTCAGCTATGCCATGAGCTACAGGTCTGAAATTTTACTATGTTATAGCTGACCCAAAATTAGGTGAACAACATATTTAAGCAAAATACTGTAAATGCAATAGTTTTCAAGTTACAACTGATTTACTCAATAGTGAGAACCTGAAAATAGCTATTGCTCAGCTATGCCATGAGCTATAAGTCTGTAATTTCACGATGTTATAGCTGACCCAAAAGTAGGTGAACAACATATTTTAACAAAATACTCCAAATGCAATATTTTTCAAGTTACAAGTCATTTACTCAACAGTCAGTACCTGAAAATAGCTATTGCTCGGTTGTGCCATGAGCTACAGGTCTGTAATTTCACTATGTTATAGCTGACCCAAAAGTAGCTGAATAACATATTTACACAAATTTCTGTAAATGCAATAGTTTTCCAATTACAACTGATTTACTCAACAGTGTGAACTTCAAAGTAGCTATTACTCAGCTATGCAATGAGCCACAGGTCTGGAACTTCACTATGTTATAGGTGACTCCGAAATAGTTGAATAACATATTGAAACAAAATACTCTAAATGTAATACTTTTGAAGTTATAAGTAATTTACTCAACAGTGATAACCTAAAAGTAGCTATTACTCAGCTATGCCATGAGCTACAGGTCTGAAATTTTACTATGTTATAGCTGACCCAAAAGTAGCTGAATAACATATTTATACAAAATTGTGTAAATGCAATAGTTTTCAAGTTACAAGTGATTTTACTCATGATGGAAGTTACTGAAAAGCCCAAAAGTAGCTATTACTCACTTAGCTATTGAGACAGACACCCAAGTTACTCACCATGTTGTAGCTATGAAAAAAGTAGCTGAATAACATATTTTAACAAAATGCTCTAAATGCAACACTTTTCAAGTGATAAGTGATTTAGTGCATGATTTCATGACTTTTAATGCATTTTAAACATTTTTGTCTACCACAGGCCTAATTTAGACATAAAGCCTACCAAAAAGATAGGGTGGCGAGTCCTCTAGCATACCAAGCCACCTGCCAAATATGAAAGAAATCTGGAAAGAAATGTGGACTGTAGGTTGCTAACAAGCAATATTCCACATTTTAGACATTTTTGTCTACCACAGGCCTAATTTAGACATAAAGCCTACCAAAAAGATAGGGTGGTGAGTCCTCTACCATATCAAGCCACCTGCCAAATATGAAAGAAATCCGGAAAGAAATGTGGACTGTAGGTCGCTAACAAGAAATCTCTGCGGACGCGGACGACAACGATGATGAATCCATAGTATCCCCGCTTCGCGTCGGGGGTGCTAGCCTAGTGTTAATTATTTAACAAATACTTTGTACTAAAACTTAAGCTGCCAAGTTTATTTCATAATGAATGCAATATTTGACTTATTATTTCATACATATGAGATACTTTTTAAGTTGTATATTCAACTTAATAATCATATACACAACTTAGTATCTTGTATATACAACTATGTACATGCTTTATAAGTTATGCATTAAATATATAATTAAATATATAAGTTATCCATTAAATAAATTTGGGCAAATACTATGTCATACATATGACATACAAAGTCATATATACCAGTTAGTCACTGGATTACAAAAGTTAAAAAGTCAAATATACAGCTTACATATGAGTCATAAAGTCATATACATGTGTATATGACTTACTATGTGTCATACATTGTATGACAGTGACTAATTATTAAGTATACAAGTTATAATACCAGTTGGTAAACCGTTTGTTACAAATTCTTATGTCCAATATTCGACTTACCAGATTGTACATACATGTTAGTAAGCCGTATGTTCAACTTAGTAAATTAAATATTCAACTTGATATAAAATAAATTTTGGCAGCTCAAAGCTTTCTTTATAAATGGACACAATGAAGACTTTAGAATGATTCAAGAGAACACCTACTCTGGCCATGTATTCAACCAGATGTTTTTTGTTGGCTCTGGACTGTGCTGCCAACCTGCTGTGCTGCAGCTGTTCTTCTTCTAATTGCTTCTCCAAAGCCACCATCTCCTGTCTCTTCTTTTCCTGAAGAAAGGTTTTAAATTCCAAATAACTGTTCATTTGAATTCCTAAAGAACTTCAATTTGTGAATTCTATAATTTTTGTTTTTGAAAATGATAAAATAACTACAAAAATAAGTAAAATGACATCAAAACAACAGAAGATATAAAAATTCTATGCTATGTAGCAGTAAAAAAATATATGTAACTAAGAATCACTCAAACAACTAAACATAATACCAGAAAATTAAGATGGGAATAATACATGCTAGGTCACAATTAAAGAAATAGTTCAGTGTGCAGTCTGTATACAACCAATAACTGGAGATGTGTAAAACAAGATTTAAATTAACAATATCTAGTAAAGCGAAATTTTGCATGAACATTTAGATGCAAATAAACTGTTTTTGAGCATAGTAGGTAAATGAGTTGTGGCTACTTAATTTGGGTCAAAATTTTTGTAAAATAGAGATGTACACAATGACCGAAAGACTAAAATATGAATAAGATTTAAAAATTTCAATTTTAATAGAAGTAAATAATAAAAAGATGGTATTCAATGAAATAGGCAGAACAGATTACAAGTACATCTTTCAATATATGAATATAATTTTAAAATTTATGACAATTACCTAGTAATCGTATGTGGATATCAAAAATTGATATGTTTAAGAATTAACAGAAAGTATCTTAATTAACCAAATTTTAAGATACATTTTATGGATTTTAAAAATCACAAAATATAAATAACTATAAATTTAATAACTACAAGTATACAAAACATTTTCATAACATTCTTTAAATACCACTACACAAATAACAATTTAAAAAATAGTTTACTTATATGAGAAAATAAGCAACAAACCAAGTATTACAACTAGGGTATAGGTTTTGCCAAGATAAAAAGGCATTCTCCCCCAGGGAGATGAAGGTTATGGAGGTGTTCCACTGGAGCCGACCCTACAGCTGACCCTACGACTCTAGGGTTGGCTGTAAAAGTCGGGAGTCGGGGACAAAAATCCACAAAAAAGGGCGGGAAAAATCTGGGTCGGTTTCATCTCCCCAACAGGACTTGATACATCCAGGCTTGTCTGTATCTAGAGGCCAACCTGCCTTGAGGTTGGGATGTTTTCTACAGGACTGGTCGGAAAACTACCAGGACAAGCCCTAAACCCCTGACAAGCCGTAGCAGGTCCTGACAAGCCGTACTGACAAACAGACAGGACTGGAGAAACATACAGAACCCCACGACCAGACTTACAGTTGGTACTGGCATTACAGTTTTTGATGAATTTTCAGGAAAAAAAGAGGATCAAGTGTTGGTCAATAAACAAATCTGAAACTAGGTCAAGGCTGAATATTTGGATCACCTCATGTGACCTAAACGTCCAACTTTACTTTTTTTGTTATTTTAATTATAGTTTTCAGGTTTTTGCTTTAATATTATATAAGAAATAAAATCAATGTATGTTTGCTTCAATTGATGAACGAAAAAGCCATTTAAAATATAAAATTGTCATTAAAAATGTTATATCCTGTGGAAAGAAGCAGGGAGAGATGTGCTTCTAACAATATCTCATGTGACAATGAAACCCTCTTGCTTGCTGCTGCCTTTTATACTCCAATTTCGAGCTTCTGTGAAGGACCCCTTCAAAATTCCGTCCCTCTGAGCAATTTTTCTACTCATTTATACCAAATAATTTCAAGTCTCTGAGAAAGCACATTTTTCTGGACATGAAGGTAAACACCCTGTAGTTCTGGTCATGTGATGGGATCCAAATATTTACTACTGACCTAGTTTTAGATTTGTTGATTGGTCGACACTTGATCCTCTTTTTGCCCAAAAATTTCTATCGTGAAATAAGCTGGGATTTTATTTTTGTTTAACAAAATGAAAAAACTTTTTCAAGTTTCTTAATTAACTATAGCAAAAATGTGGAACCTAACCTGAAAATTATGATCACTTGCACTGTTTCTTTGTCATTCTTTACATAACTTTTGATAATATTTTTACCTCACATCATGCTGGAAATGGACTGCAAATGAGCAGTACTTAAGTTGCAAAAGACAAGCCGGCTTCATGTTAGGGCAGGCCTGGAAGTGATAAGGACAAGCCTGGAAGGGTTACAGACAAGCCTGGAAGTCATAAGACAAGTCGTGAAGTGACTAGGACAAGCCTGTTACCAGGGGGGGTGGGGGGCAGAGCCTAGATCGGGAACAAGAGTCGGGGAGGGTCGGGAAAATATCAAACATGTTTGATTTTTTGCCGATTCTCCCCGACAGGCCTGGAAACTACAACCGACCCTAACCGACTATATAAACATTGCTCCCGACCCTCAAAAATTCCTTAGTTACCGACAGGTTGGCCCCAGTGGAACACCTGCATTAATGAAACTTATAACAGCATTACTTTATTATCCACCACAAGCTGTATTTGACCCGTACAGGGGGATACACGAAGCCGAATTTTTTTTTTTGTATAAAGCGATGCCCCCTTATCATGGATAATTAATGTCAATAACTTCCGGTTTTTCATTAATATCTCAGAAACTATGTAACCTACAAATATGTATTATTTATAGGCCGATAGGCCTGAGGGCAATATCACTTATCCAAGGGCTTCATAAACACAATATTGTCCAGAATGACATGTTTTATTCTGTTTATTATACCAAAAGTATTTCTTCTTTATCTCTCCCTTTTGCAGTAATTGTATACAAAAATACTAGAGTCTGCCTTAGCAAATATTAAGCGTTATGAAAATATAAACATAGAAGAGCTGAATACTTTTGCAAAGTCACTCCAAATAGATCAAATGTGACGTCACAAACAAATCCCATTGCTATAGCTCAGAACCCAGTTCTACTACATAAAAGATGGACTGAAGAAAATCAAAACCCACTACAGTACTTGTCATTTGGTTGTTGATGCGATCGTCAGAGTTCTCAATATCTAAAGTTATCTGTTTGAAGCATTTTATGCTAATATTATTTTTAAAATTTATAATAAAACTTTTATGTTATAATTGCACAACAATTTGCTTGCATTTCTGCTTTTACAACACCTCAAAATCGGCCATTTTTTAAAAATGATTCTTTGCAGTGTTTACATTCACAACGCATGCACATTGATGATCTCGAGACGAAAAGGGCATTGGAGTGATAGTTTTTCATCCAAAAAGGGCAATATCACATCATATTGCCCGCAAATACTGCAATCTGATTGGCTGAAACTCACTTGAGGTATATATATGATTAGAAAGGTCTTTTCATAGCACTTCGGCTTGTTTTGTTGCAAATAAATCCATGCAGCTAATCACAAGCTAATAATTGAGGTTTTACATTGACTGGTGCCTCTGAAATTCTTAAATTTTTTTCACATTCTCTAAAGTTATATGTCACTTTATAGGAGTGGTAAAACATACAAAATGGTGGATAATAAAAGTAAAACTTCCTCATTAGATATACACAGAAAATAGATATCACTCATGAAGAATAACAATATAATACCCATGCTACACACTCGTATAATATTGTTATATTCATTTGTGATTTTTTTTTTCTGTATATGTCATTCCGGAAGTTTTCATATTAAATTTGACAATGTGGAAGAAGAATTGTGTGAATGATTTAAACTCCCAAGTATAGAACATTTTGCATTATTTCATTTTCAATTGGTCTAAACTGACATGTTTAAATGATTAGCTTATGTATTGTAAAATATCAATCCAAAACTAACTTGGTCTGTTTCTATGCCTGTGACACAAAATACTCTATCTGAATAAGAGTCTAATAAAAAAAAGTATATATTTTTTTGTGAATAACCTCCATTATTATTATTAGGGCAAAAGTTTTACGCAAGATAAAGTAAAAATAGGAGACATTTCATATATACAGATAAGTGTTCACTCAACAATCTATCACTTATGACTCCATAGAACAGAAAATTAACTGGGCCTGGTGGTTATATATTTGTCAAGATTTAGCAGAGCAATCTTGAATAGTTTCTGAGGAAAAAATTAATCAAAAGCATGCATGAGCAAAATAGAACTTTTAGATTAAGTGACATTGAAAAATGCCAAAAGTCGTTTTAATGCACATTATAAAGACTGGAAATGTGCAGTGAACAAAAACTCGTCACTGCGCATCATTGCTAGGGATATAATATTGTAAAAGTAGTCCAAATGGCTATCGGGCTTCGTCCATTATTCCGCCCAGAAGTCTGTGATTTATGCACCTATATAGTACTCAAACATAGTCCTTTATTGCTACATAAACAAGTTATCCCACACATGACATACATGAAAATTCTTTTCCACATTGTCTATAGCAAGAAAACCAGACCCAACCCCCCAGCAAAAAAACCACCAATTTCAAGGGACACTTTATTTCATAAAATAATTTTAAATATATATAGCAAACTAGATTGGGCCAACTCGGCGCCAACATATCCCCAGACAGGTCATCACTCACGCCACAGGTTTTGATCGGGAATTTTTTATTTAATCCATTTGTTGTATGCCATAAATATTGGGAAAAGTTATATGAACTTCAGCACATCAATCTACTAAGTTTATATCTTCCCAAGGAAGATGGTGTATCCCCAGACGTCGAATACATAACTCAACAGATCATATTTTCAATCTTCCTGCAATGATAACTCTGAACCTATTTTCAAAGTATTTAAATGATTGATGATTGAATGTCCATTCTAAATTAATAATCTCAAAAGAGCATATCTGTTTCTATATTTGTTGACAAATAAAATATTATTTTTAACTCAACTCATCATACTTTTCAATCTTCCTGCAAAGGGTAACTCTGAACCTATTTTCAAAGTATTTAAATGATTGATGATTGAATGTCCATTCTAAATTCATAATTCCAAAAGCATATCTCTGTTTCTATATTTGTTCACAAATAAAATATTATTTAAAAATCATAAATTATTTATATTATTATTTTATTATATTATTTTTAGAATTTGCATTGTTTTTCAGTTATTCATTTCCTCAATTCCTATATATGTGGTCCATATATATGCAATCTAAATATGTGACACAATCTCAGTTCTGACTCCCTTTGTCTTAGATAATTAGATAATGAAGCAAACACCACCTCCCACCCCCACCCCACCGCTCTCCCCTTCTCCACACCTCTCTCACTATTACAGAAGATCTGTATACCTTTGTTTATTTAGTGTCACTCAATAGCTGGAGGTCCCAGAGGTGGGTGGGGGATGGGGGGTGGGACTACAAAGAGATGGAGTGCTGCAGCACAAATGGTAAACAAACACTTATAATATAAAAGGGGTAATCAAATACAAAAAGCTCAGTTAATCTTATCACTAAAATAAAATCAAATATATAAATAAGGAATGTCTATTAAAGGCCTAAATTTTGGAGTACATACAAGAAAAACATATTGATATATTCTCAGATGATATTTCACTTAGATGAGAGACATAGTTTGAAAGCTACAGTGCTTGAAGATGGCAAAAAGTCCATAAATTGGGTCTCTGTGGGCAATTTTGAGATCTTAAGTCGGCCTAACAGGTAAACCTACAGCCTTTAAATTTTTCACAGACAAGGATTACATATAAGAGTTACATCTAGTGCAGTTTGAGACTCATCAAAATTACCACTTCCAAATTATAGGGCAAAATAAGTTAAAATATAGGAAAAAAGTCCTAAGTGGGGTCTTTATGGGCCTCAAAGACAATTTTCTCCTCAACTTAAAGTCTTGATTTTCGGCACTTGTACTAAGAATATATTAATGTGTTCTCACGTAAAATTTGAGGCAGATAAGCCTCATAGTTTGTGACCTAGAGGGCTCTAAGTGGCCAAAAGTGCAATTTCTGACCTTAAGGTGGCCATAAGTTCTTTATTATTGGGAGTTTAAGGTCACCTTAAAATAGGGATCTTCCTTTGGGCATCCTTAACATGTGTACCAAGTTTGAAAAAAAAATATTAATCCGTTTTTGAGTTATCGCGTACACAAGGAAATTTCTACGGCGGCGGCGGCGCGACGGACCTGAATCCAATATATCCCCGACTTTCGTCTGGGGATATAATAAATTAACACGGCTTTGGGGTGTGGGGATATAAGCAAAATTTTAAAATGTTAAAAAATAAGGGTGAAAAATACCACCTTCATTTTTTCATACTGCATGACATTCTGCTGAAACAAAAACAACAAACTACACAACTCATTTCATAATTACACAAAAACACATCAAAGCAAGCCTGTAACTCCACAAGACCATTCAAAAGTGAAAATCATAGCCATGCATATTATTACAATATGCCAAGAGTTACTTCAAATTTCGAAGTTTAAAATAATGTAGTAAAAGAAAATTATTCAGAGCTTTTCCAAAAAAAACCTTTCAAAAGTGAAAATCATACATGTCCTAATTTATTATTATGATCAGAAGTATACAGATATCATGATAAGAAGTATACAGAATCCATGAGATGTTGTCAGATTTAAGATTCACAAGCCATGATTTCTTACAAGTTGTTTTTAAATTTTGAAGCCCTAGAACCAATTATAAGGGAGATATAAGGAACCTTTAGCATGATGACCCTGCATGACCTTGAAGCAGGGGTCAAAGGTCAAATTTGACACTTGCAAAAGATTTGCAGACCATGATTTCCAAGAAATTGTTTTCGCATTCCAAACCTCTAAGGCCAATGATAAGGGAGATGTTAGGGCTTTTTGATATGCCTCCGCTCCATTTGACATAAAAGATGTGATATGGCGGCTATTTTGTTTTCAAAACAAGGCCAAAATTACTCTTAGGCAAGCTTTCCTAGCCATTTACATTTTGTGCAAATCTGACACAGCTTGCTGCAAAATTTAAAAAAAAAATGATTTTTGAGGAATCAGCTATGGGGGCCATGTTGTTTTTTTTAAATGAGTACCACAATTTTTTACAGACATTCTCTGCAAATTTTTTGAAGATATCTTCATAAAGGAATGAGATATAAAGCTTCATTTTAAAATGTGACAAATGCACACATGCATGCACACCCCCACACACATGGAAGGCGTTTCACAATCTCCCAACCCCAGCCTTGGCCGGCGGGAGATTAAAATGTAACTGTAGTAACATTGGTTTAATAGCGCCCCTTTTTCAATTAAGAAGTTAAAGATCGAAAAGTATTTAAAGCATTGCCATGGCAACAGGTGTTGTCAGATACCCTCCCAAACCTACTTAGTTGTGGATCCTGTTTCAATTAACATATCCTGGAAATTTAGTGAAAATCCATACATCGGTTTAGGCTGTGGAACACTCACAAACGTTAAAACCACAAAAATATCCAAAGCCTTGCCATGGCAACAGTTGTTGCTAGATATTCTCCAAACACTAATTTAAAACGATCTTTACGAAATTTTCAGGGTATGTTTTTGGGTTTTAAAGTTTGTGGGTGTTCCACAACCTAAACCCATACACGGATTTTCACCAAATTTTTCAGGGTATGTTTACCCAAGAGAATATAGAGCTGATTGGGTTTTGGGGGTTATTCGGTAACAACTGTTGCCATGGCAACACTTTTAAGATTTTTGGGTCTTAAAGTTTGTGGGTGCTCCACAGCCTAAACCCATGCATGGATTTTGATCAAATTTTGAGGGTATGTTTCTTTATACCAATGCAGTAGGGATGAGAATTAAACCTGAAAATTACTCATCTATGTTAATTGGTGCACCGGTTTGAACTTATTTATGTTTATTTCCTTGTTTTTACACATTAAATGCAGAAAAAAATAAAGGTAAATTGCTTGCAATTCAAATTGAAACCTTCAGTGTTTACATAGAAATTAAGCAAGTTTAAAAATGGCAAGACATATAATTAACTTTTTAAAAATGATAATAATCATGTTGTTTGATGAATGAATTAAGTTTATACATTACCTTCTTTCAATACAAAACATGCATGTGCAAAATCGAGTGTTCAATACACCCAGAATACAGATTTAATATTTCTGATTCCTTTAACAAGTTATTAAACTTTTGTATAAGAGTTCATACTTCAAGACTTATTACACACACTGAGGCAAAATACTGAACCCACCAGAAGCTTTTAATAGTTAGTACAACCAATTCTTGTAAATTATTATTATTTAAACATTGTAGAAATAATATTTGGTGAAATCAGGCATTTGCTAAGAGTCTATAGGATACTGCAACTATAGTGTACACAGAATACACACATTTACACAGGTAACAAAACCTCTAAAAGATAAAAAACACAAACAATATTACAACTACACAATTCCCAAATAATTAACACAAATGTAAATGAAATGCAGAGACTGTATATTCACAAGTCAGAATGATGAGTGAAAATATGATTCATTAAGTGACTGAGTTCAACTTTAAAAACATCTTAAAACGACAATTTTACTTGATTAAGTTAGTGAATAGTGCCGTGGATAAATTATATAATTCAATAACTAGATATATTTACATAATTATACTAGGGTCAATACATTTTTTTACTGAAGGGACATGAAGAAAAACTCAGTTGACAACTTGATGTGTAAGCTAAAGAAGCCAAATTATATCAAAGTAAAGATAGTAGCATAATTTATTTACAGAAAAAGTCTGTTGGACATAGTTTAGAAATTTTAAGTGATTACTCAATGTTCTAGGATAATTTTTTTTGTTGAAAAAATGAACAAATATCTCTACATTTGATGGAAGCATAATTATGCATAATGCAATGCATCCAGTGGATACAATGCATTTTACTTTTAAGTTATGTGCTTTTTACATAGTCATACAAAAATATACTAGATTTCGCCCTTTAGAAGAAAAATAACGTTTCAAGTCTATTGATAATCAAAAGTTAACAAAATGATATAAGGTAACCTAATCAACTGAAACCTCAACTTTACTGTTCTTTGGACCAAACATGAAGTATTAATTCTGCTGGGTTCCATGTTATAATTTACATTAAAATTTCTTATTTTTAGAGATTATTCAAATTGAATCTGAGATTTTAAGTGGGTGATTTCATGTTACTTAAAATGTCTGAAGGTATTACTGAAATGCAAACAAGTTTGTTTGTAGAAAGATTCAGATAGTCTTGTTCAATGGGTTTATACTGGAGATTGTTGATTTTTGAAATGCCAAACTGAAACAAATTGCCTATTTTTTTCAAGCATGTTTAATTACCTGAATATCTTTTCAAAACGTAAAAAACAAAGAATTACCATCATACTTAAAGTTACTGTGGAAATCATTTATTTCTTTCAGGTTTTTATATTTTCTTTTTAAAAATAGTGCATCTTGTGCAATAAAACTCCCTTACTGAGTTTGCCAGCAGATTATCAATCTGATCATTGGATTCTTCTACAGGTGATTCAGAGACAGGACTGGCAGTGTGAACTGGAAACTCACTGGGCGGGAGGTACTGAATGTCACACTCTGAAACAAAGATACAGAAGGTTTTAGTTTGGGACTTACTGGAAGAGAGTAAAAGATTTGGACTTTATGGAAAGTACATTTAGAGGTACTGAGCGGGAGAGCAGTGGATCAGGATAGTTTAAAAGAGAGAATGTTAAATTGTGGCATTCTAAAATGTAATGAAAAGTATTCATTGTCTCTACTGGGATTCGATCCCGGTGCCTTTGTTTTACACACAGAAATTAACAGAATTAACACACCCAGGCATTAACTGATAGTGCTGGTATTGTTTATATCGATATTGCAATATTTATCAATTCATGCTGAATATAACGATATCGGTAATGTAAGGTACAATATCAATATCGAAACATACTACTTAATACATCCACCTCTGCTGTCTTCCATTAAAATAAAGAATAAAATTCGAAGATTTAATGCCTTTTCATGTCATTTTTTTTTAACTTTTACTTACCGCGAAAATGGAACTGCCATATTTATTTACATTTCGGGATACTACTAAAACTCACGAAAGAGTTTGGAAGGTTTCACCCAGGAAAGCATCTCATCCCCCGATATTTCAATATTGATCGATACGGAAGGTAAAAATATGGTTTGATATCGATATGCATATTTTTATTTGATACCAACACTATTAACAGAACTGACATACATGAGGAGATGTAGATTGGCATGTCCTGAAAGGAAATGACAAGATTGGAATGTTCTGAAATGCCTCTACCCCACACCCTAGGGAAACAGCGAGGGTCACTATATGATACTGAAGAGATGAAAATGTACAACTGGTAAGGGGTCTCCCAGCACAGACTGTGTAAGTTATGTAAGTTTATAGGAGAAATAATGATTGAGGATATGAAAATATATGTGAAGACAAAATACAAAAATAGCATAAGAGATACCCGTAACCCACAGCCTGGGGAAATAGTTTTCAACACCATGAGATACAGAAGTAGTGAAACAGTACAAAGAACAATGTCAGATTGGGATACTTTCAGTGCAGTGTCAGTGTCCAAATAATGTTTAAGTAAAGAAAATAACATCTAAGAGAAGAAACTGCATGTAAAGATTAAGTATTAAAACTGGACAATTCAGTTAACTAAAAATTGTGAAGCTTTAAGACTTCTCCCATTTTGATATTCAATTGTATGGTCGAATTATGGTTTGAATGTTTTGAATATTACCCATACATACAGATGTGGCAATGCATGCTTTTATGTGGAGTTGGGGCAAAAACCGTGGCTCACTTGATGCAAAACCATCTGTTACCATGGGAAGTTACAAAAGTGAAAAATTTAAGGAATTATAATATGACTTTAACAGTGCTTAATCTACATCAAAAGACACCCAAAGGTGCAACGACAAAGATTCAACTAAAAAGATATGAGACATATAAGAGAGATAAAATATAGTATTAGATATCCCTGTAGAGAGATAAAATAGCATCAGATATGCAAGATCAAAGGTCAAATCCAGGTCACACCATGACGCTGCACACATATAAACCCTGACCAATGTCCCTACCAAATATCAACTTCCTACACCTTATGGTTTCCGAAATATAGCCCAGACAAGGCATTAAAGGTCAAGGTCACTACGGCAAGGTCAAACATCAAATCAAGGTCACACCATGACGCTTTACATCTACACACCCTAGCCAATGTCCCTACCCAGTATAACTTCCTACACCTTACGGTTTCCAAGATATACCCGACAAGATTTTATAGGTCAAGGTCACTACAACAAGGTCAAAGGTCAAATCAAGGTCACGCCATGACGCTGCACACCTACACCGCCTAAGTAATGTCTCTACCATGTATGAACTTCCTACACCTTATGGTTGCCAAGATATAGCCCGGACAAGATTTTATAGGTCAAGGTCACTACAGCCATATCAAAGGTCAAATCAAGGTCATGTCATGACGTTGCACACCTACAACCCCTAACCAATGTCCCTACCAAGTACCAACATCCTGCACCGTACGGTTTCCGAGATATAGCCTGGACAAGTTTTTAGCCCGGACAAGATTTTATCGGTCAAGGTCACTACAGCAAGGTCAAAGGTCAAATCTAGGTCACACCATGATGTTGCACACCTACACCCCCTAACCAATGTCTCTGCCAAATATCAACTTCCTTCACCTTACGGTTTCTGAGATATAGCCTGGACAAGATTTTAAAGGTCAAGGTCACTACGTAAAGGTCAAATCAAGGTCACACCATGATGCTGCACACCTTCACCTCCTAACCAATATCCCTACCAAGTATCAACTTCCTACACCTTACAGTTTCCGAGATATAGTCCAGACAAAATTTTAAAGGTCAAGGTCATTTCAGCAAGGTCAAATCAAGGTCACACCATAACGTTGCACACCTACACCCCCTAACCAATGTCCCTACCCAGTATCAACTTCCTACACCTTACGGTTTCCGAGATACAGACCAGACAAACTTCTTCCCACTGCCCGCCCGACCGACCGCCAGCCCATCCGGACACCATGGGTGAAAACAATACCTTGATAGCCCTTAAGGGCTGTGGGATAAAAACAAGACTATTTAATAGCAAGATATTAAGAACATTAATTTGTAAACAAAAAGTTGTGAAGCTATAATATTTACTAATAGGGTTAGACTTATAGCTGTGTTCGGTTTCTGAAAAAGTAACACGAGTTATTCTCCAAGGAACATCCCCTTCCAAGTTTGAAGTTATTTAACCTTAGGGTTGTGAAGACTTGGCCCAGACAAGATTTTAAAGACCACACTCTGAAATTTTCCATATCTAAAGTCACAGAGCCAAGGTCAAAGATCACACCATGATGTTGCATATTTACCCCTCCCCACAGAATATCCCACCCCCTAATAACCTGCAAACTCAACAAGCCAGATGACATGGTTAAAACAAAATACCCACAGTCTTTATTGTTTGTGGGGGAAAAGAATAGAGGGTGATTGTGGCCTTCCACAAAGGAGAAGAGTGGTTACTTGTGTAGAGATTATTTGGTTAACAACATACAATGCATTTAATTATCAAATAGCTGGGCTTTATTTACAACTATATTGGATTATATTTTATTACAACCTTATGAGGTTGAAAGTTTATACAGTTAACAAGAAAATGCTTTGGGTGCTATAGGTGCAAAATTCTAAAGAGTGAAAATTGTTTAATCTGTCATTTAAAATCCAGTAACAAGAAGAAAATCAGTGTCATCTTTTCTATTTTGAAGTTGTACATTTAACACCTTGTTGCATTCAGTCATTATAAAATATCAATACCTTACCTTTACATAAGAAACGCATGATACTTTCTATACCACTTGAGCACACATCTAGAAAAATAAAGAGAAAGAAGCATTATTTTATATGATGAAAAATATGATCATTTATCAGCACATAATAGTGTTCATGCATTATTTTGCTGTTAAATTATGTCTTTTGATAGGCTACAACTGCAGACAATAAACAAGAAACAATTTATAAGTAGAGCAAGTTTATAAGTCCCAACATGGTAAAATACAGTACTTTTGTAAGTAAAAATCAAATCATGTGATACACTGTATTGATAATTCTAGTTTAGACAGTCTAGCAGATACTCCTGACTGCTAAATTAAATTTTTAATACTAGAAATAGGACGCCCTGTTGATAGTAGATGCGAATAGAAACAGGATAGCATAGAAGAACACACATTATCATGTGTAATGTCCACCCCATGAACCTTTTGCCAAAATTGTACAGTAGTCTTACAAGACCCTGTTTCATTTGTAAAATATATCAATGATGCTTAAATATTTATTAGTGTAGATGTAAATTATTTCAGCTTCATGCCTTTTTGCATTGGTTGGGTCGAAAATTTTGACGAAATCACTCTATCTTGCACGGTTAAGAAGATGGAAGCAAATTCCTGTTTTTCTATTTTTGGCAAAAATTCGAAAAATCAAAATGGCCGCCATTTTTGGGGAGGGGAAAATTTTTTGAAAATTGCAAGGATACATTCCTTACATACCCTGTGGGTCGAAAATTTCGACGAAATCGCTCTATCTCGCACGGTTAAGGAGATAGAAGCAAATTTGTGTTTTGCCATTTTTGGCAAAAATTCGAAAATTCAAAATGGCCGCCATTTTTGGGGAGGGGAAAATTTTTTGAAAATTGCAAAGATTACATTCCTTAGATACCCTGTGGGTCGAAAATTTCGACGAAATCGCTCTATCTCGCACGGTTAAGGAGATAGAAGCAAATTTGTGTTTTGCCATTTTTGGCAAAAATTCGAAAATTCAAAATGGCCGCCATTTTTGGGGAGGGGAAAATTTTTTGAAAATTGCAAAGAGTACATTCCTTAGATACCCTGTGGGTCGAAAATTTCGACGAAATCGCTCTATCTCGCACGGTTAAGGAGATAGAAGCAAATTTGTGTTTTGCCATTTTTGGCAAAAATTCGAAAATTCAAAATGGCCGCCATTTTTGGGGAGGGGAAAATTTTTTGAAAATTGCAAAGAGTACATTCCTTAGATACCCTGTGGGTCGAAAATTTCGACGAAATCGCTCTATCTTGCACGGTTTAGGAGATTTGAGCACATTTGCCTTTTTCAGTATTCAAAATAGCTAATTACTCATTTATTTAATTAATTACTCACTCATCTATGAAGCAATTCCCCCCAAAAGCAATCCCATACAAGCTATTAACCCAATGAACCTCCATACCAAATTTCAGAAAGCTAGGCTTAATAGCATTCCTTAAAATGTCTGGAAACCAAAGAGCTACTCAAAAGTAGCAAAGTAGCTATTACTCAGTTAGCTATAGAGCTATCATCACCAAAAGCAATCCCATACAAGCTATTAACCCAATAAACCTGCATGCCAAATTTGGTAAAAATAGGATAAGAACTGTTGCCTCAAATGTCTGGAAACCAAGTGGGACGCCGGACACCGGACGCCGGAAAAAGCAAAAATAATATGTCCACCCCCAGTGGGGTGGACATAATTAATAGCTGCAATTACAGAATTTATTCTATTTTATAGTTCACTACAGTTCTATTCCACAAAAACCATGGGAGAACAAGATTTTGTTTAGATAATATTAGATGTGTACAAAAGATGAGGCAATAATGTATTGGCCAAGAGGAAAAGCTTAATTTGGGAGAGTGAAAATGGGTTTATAAACTTCAGGTGGCTATTTGGAAAAAATATTGTCATGCATCCTATTATCGTGCGCTTCCTCTTATCGTGGACCAGTTTGATCCTTTTTTGCCCCCCCCCCCCCCCCCCATGTGTTAATGAACCAATTTTGTTACAAAGAGCAAATTTCATGTGTGAAACATAAATACTATAAATGTTTTCAACTTTGTGCTGAGAAGTTTCCCAATAAAAATGACCATAATGCCTCATCATTTAGGCTATATACATCTTGTAACCCCCAAATCAAAGTTTCTACACCTGATTTATTACAGTTTGAATTAAGCAAGATATTATTATACCTACTCCTTTAATATTTGCTTTGAAGTTGGACTTTAGGGTTACAAACAAATAATTTTGCCAAAAAAAATTCCACATGCATTGTAATAGGAAGTGCCCACTCAAGTGAAAACGGATATGACCGTTTTTAAATACACTAAAAATAACTGAAATAGTTTCTCTTTTGTTCAAAACTCACACAAGGATTTTATAGAGATACATGGCTAGTTTTATGATACTTAGGTTAACTGAAGCATGTGGGGTCACTACTTTGTTAAATGTTGCATTTTCTGTAGTGTACACGGTAACTGTTTGTTCAAGGATAAGAATGGTCTGATAACGGAGGTTGTACATGTATTACATTACCTGCTGGTGGATACTGCATGTGCTTGCTGTCTAATGAGAGTGTTTCCAATGTCCGAACATAACATAGCTCCTGTGGTAGTTTATGGATCATGTTAGAACTCACATCGAGACTTCTAAGGCTCTTCAGGTTGCATAGTGAACTAGGAATGATCTTGAGCTTATTTTCTGCAAATTTTTTTTTAAAAAAAAACCTGTATTTATTTTCATTAGAGTTAGGAGTTCATAAAGGATTTTCACTGACTTTGTTTCATCTTTGAGGAGTTAGTTACATATATGTTGTGTACAAGTTATACCATTAACTGCAATCAATTAATTAAGCCAGGCTTTGTATGAGCCCAAAACTATTAAAAACTTACTTGTATAGCTTCAAAATTATTAAAAAGTGTTTTGGCCAAATACACTTTTTAATAGTTTTTAAGCTATACAACTCAGTTGTACAAGTTAAGCTTTTTAGAAGCACAAAAATCTGTACATGTTATAACAAAATCTTTTTAAAATTTTGTACAAGTTACAACTTGTACAACTCAGCCATAGAAGTTATAACTTGCACAAGATTTTGTACAAGTTATAACTTGTACAAAATCCCAACTGTTACACGACATATCTATGAATCATGTTAACAATGATTATATAAACATATAATAGTGCATTCACATTACTTCACAAATATGTTGTAGTCAAATCCACATCTCCATGACCAGAGCAATTGTATCCAAGTTAACTAATGATAAAAGAATACATATATGTACTTGGGTAAATGTTTACGCCATTAAAAACTTTGAAAAAAAATCTATCTTAAATATGAAAACAGTCAAATCCCTTCACAATAAAACTCTGTACAATGACATCCCTTCTGATGTACAAATACTGTTCATGACCATGAAAGGACCCTTACTAATGAAAGTTACCCAGTTACCTTAATGTCAAGGAGAAATATTTTTCAGGTCCTTTTAGATCTGACTTAACCAGGTCCATCTGTGGTTGCAATAAAGTGGTTTTGTACACCATTTTCTTGGCACTTATGCAATTCTTATTTTAGTTTTTCTTTCACGTATGTTTGAAGAAGTACAATTCTTTCTATTTCTGTAAATTTATTTTAAAGCTAATTTCCTCTTTTGTTTACACTAATTATGTAAAGTGCAAGATATCCAAAATTGTGGAGCAAAAACTTACCTTTGCAGTTGAGTTTCTGTAAGCACTTGAGATGTTCCAACGACACTGGTAGTTCCTTCAGTTTGTTTTTCTCCACATTCAAGACAACTAAGTGAATCAAATAGCCCAACTCATCAGGCAAACTGGTCAAGTCATTGTCTTGAAGATTTAACACCTACATAAAAACACCAAAAGATTCTTCATAAAAAAACTATGTTCTGTATGCAGTTTTTTTGTGCTACCTAGTACAGTAATAAGTGATAAATTATCCATCCATTGTAAAATTCAATAACATATTGCAAGAGATTACATAAATGCTCTAACAATGTCGCAAAATTCACCAACTTTGTAAAAACATACCCGGTCATAAATCAAAGTTAAATAAGCAGCGGGTTTCACACATTATGAAATTGTGACACTGGACTTCACAATAACAAAGTTAAAATCATATTTAACATCAAGTTTTAGTTAATTTAGATAACAAAGTAGTTGTAAGGGACAAGGAGAGGAGGCCATAGCTCTTCTTGAAAACTGAGTACCTGTCCTGTATGTCTTAAGATATGTGTTAAAGTTTATCTTTATTGTAATTTTGTTTGAACAATTTTCTCCTACATACAATACATCGTTGCATTTGAATGCAACCCTATGAATGAATACAAAATTGTGTGAAGCTAAGCATAATTCTTTTCAAAGAAAATAAATGTGAGACTAACTTGAAGATGCTCAAGATCTCTAAAGTTTCCTCCACCTTTGAGTGAAGTGAGCCAGTTATTGTTGGCCAGCAAAGTATCCTTCTGTAAAACCTTGCACAGAGAGAAGGTACCATGTGGTATCTGAAACACCATTACACCATTTAGAAATGCATTCTAATCAAGTATAGACTGAGCTCTAAGAAACATGCTTTGACAGAAGGTCTACATAAGTTATAGTTAAAGGTCTAGCTATTTATATTGTTTAAAAATAACATATTATTTTAATATTATACAAATAACCTTTAACGTAAATCTGAATATTGAAAGAATTCAGAGTTCACAAGTAAGCCTTTTTTCAAAGAGATAATACATGGGCTACCAACTTTTACTCAACACAATTACCCGGGAAAAGTATAACAAATACATGCAAATAAGGTACCTCTGGAAATTTTACAAACTTACATCAGTAATTTCACAGCAAGATATATCAAATGTTGACTCACGACTTTCTCTTGCCTAAAATAAATTATAAGATCAATATACAATAAAATATATATGTTTATATATATTTCAATTCCCAAAACTTAACAACAAAATATTTATTTTTCAGTATAGTGAAGCTGTAAAGATTAACTTTAGGCCATCTAGAAATGAAGTATTTTGCAAAATTTGGTTTAGGTTTAGCGTAAAGATAATCAGACAAAGATAAACCAAGTTGACACAGAAAAAGTGTCTGCACATACAGAAACATATCTGCGAAAAAAGGCATAATGATGCTATAATGTGGTAACACAACTATCTCATAAAATGCTAAATTAACAGTTATCTTAAAGAAAATACAGAGTTGGACTTTCAATTTTATAATTGTAAATATAAACTTACCAAATAAAGTTGATGCTGCAGTTTTTTCTTTGCTTTATCACTTTGCTTTCTGAACCATGGCATTCTAAAAGAAATGAAAAACAAGAACTATATTGGCTATCCTTTAAAAGCATTGAAGCTCAAAAGATATTACAATATGCCTGTTGTTTAAATCCTGTGAACTTTACTTTTAGATGATAATGAATTCTCTGATGGTTCTTTTCAAATGCACACTTGAAAAATAAATGTTTGATTTTTAAAAGGTCCTTGATCAGCCTTTATATGAAACACAATAACAATACTGTGATGGATTTAATGTTGTAATCACCAATTATAGTCATAGATAATCAATTAATGACCATTGAGGCATTGACGAAATTATGTCACACAAAAAATTTGATGTATGTGCACTACAATAAAATTGTTTAAATATAGATGTGTCTTTTTATCACACCACTTTTGCCTGCCTGATAAACAGGGGCAAAGCACAGTTAAAACATTTCCTAAACCAAAAACTCAAACATATTAATTATAACAAAAGATACAATATGTAAGGGCAATCCAAAAAAGATTCATTCATGGAACATAAAAAATGGATGGCAATTGTATGTGAAAATATTAACAATTGGTCACTTTTGAAATGTGTTAGCAGGTTAAATGAATTTTGAAGAGAGAAAATGACCAGATTTGAGTGCCCCGATTCTGATTCTTATACTGGATTTTTTATAGAGTTTAACCTCTGTATTTAGACAGACTCTACCTAACTATCTACAAACCTAAATTTGTTTTTAAAAAAAAAATAAACAATGACTTTATAATTTTTATTTTATTAATGACTTCAAAGTCAAAGTTAGGGATTTATATTCTGTTCAATGGCTAGTGTAACATTGGGATCAACAGACCCTCCATCAGCATTGCCACCTTTGGAAGTCAAACCCCAAAGAACTGTTTGTGATTAGATGCCAAACCTGTTAATTACATGCCCTGATGGACAGGTGTCCCTATAAGATGAAAACAGACATTTTGATAAAAATCTTACGAAAACAGCCCATTTCTGATGAAAATGACGTTCCTGAAACCTGTATGAACATACAATAACTTAATATTTGTTTCAGAAACACATTTTAACTTGTCTTTGCACTTTGCAGACATTTTGCTTTAATTGCATCATTATTATATTTATCTGCAAATATGAGGTCACAGAATTATATAGGGTTTTGCTATTAATATTTAATTTAAAGAACAAAATTTGTGGACAACTCATTTATATTCATGAACTCATGGAATTCTATGTGGGGTTTCCTGACAACTTTTTAATAAAAAGGCTCTCTTCAAATTCTTCCAATTGGCATATGGACCAACTTACTTCATGAAGCTGTGGGGTTCTCTTTTACTATAGAAATACCAAAAATTTACTTCCTTAGTTCAGACTAGGCTTAATAAAATGTCGAAAAAGATGGACAAATCACATCAGTTTCACGCCATTTCAAGAATGATGCACAAAACTACAGCCATATGCAGTTCTCAGTGCTAGAGTGGTGTACACCAAAATTTGAGGCATCAATTACAGCCAGGCGAAGGCAAACTGAGTTGAGTTGGATATTCAAATTACACTCTCTAGCCACAATTTGCATCAACCAATTTATGTGAATCTTTATGGATATTATCTGGACTAACTAGCACTCGTTAGTCCCCCTTCCTTCTTCTTCTTCTTACAAAAGAAATTTTTGAAGATCATGCATTTTAAATGGAAACCTATAGACGTGGTTACCTTGGCTCTATATATACTTTACTTGCATGTAGATGGAAGTACAGCAGAACAGAGGTAACCATGTCTAGGAAACTTATTGTTTTTCACTATTTCCATTATAAATTGATTTAAAACAGATTTTAAGTAATTTTCATTAGTTTTCAACAAAACAGCCATTTTCATCCTTTAGGGTGCCCCCTAGTGGACCTGTTAAATCAATTAAAAATACAACAAAATTATCCTTAATAGACAGGCTTTTTGATGTGACAATGTAGGTGGACAATGATGAATATCAAAAGAAAAGCAACCAAAATTATCAGAAATATAACAACAAAATCTAATCCCCAAGCTCTCTGGGTCATTGTAGCTGCATATTCATTCTAAATTATAGGGCTGGGACGGGTGCTGAAAAACGGCATCGAGTACTCGCCCTCTCACAACCGGCCTGAATTAGAGTAACCGTGAGATTTAGTATCTACCATTAGAAGTCTTCTGTAAACAAATAGTCGGTTCCGGAAACGAAACTTTTGAGGAAAAACGTCTTCTATTTGACCAGATATTATAGAAAATATGGAGTGAATTATAAGTTTTCAAGCGAAAATAACAACTTTGATATTATGTGACGGAAATGCTTAAATGTGGCATATTTTACACAAGCGTTTCATTACATGGGCGATAATACAATACCTCGCGAGTAAACGAGGATTCAAAATTGACTCGAGTACTAGCAAAGATCGACTCGTCTATCAAGGCTTGAGTACTCGTTCACAGCCCTACTAAATTATTATGAAAAGGGCCATCCAAAAATGAGGCTGTAAGCTTACAATTTAAATGATGAAAAACGTGAACATATTGAAAACACATATATTGGCAAACAGATCGGCTATATATTTTTGGTAAGCTCAATATGCCTGTGAATTAAGTAAACTTCAAGGTAAAACTTGCAAAGTTACAAGATGCAATACTATCTGAAATTGGAGGATTCCTTCGTAATTGCACGGACGAAATGTAAATTGGAATTAAATGTCTTGACACCCGGAGAAATGTGAACCATTTCAGAATTAAAATGGAGTGTTGCGAAACTGTACTGGTGAAACCACAACATGCAGTAGAGCAAGTGATGTAAACAACAGCTCCACCATTGAGAATAGACACTGGCATATTCCCCTTGCGGGTGTGTACTGAACGATAAGGTGTTTGTAATGAATGTCAATATTTAATACTACTGTGCGACATTACTTACTTGCCGTTTTTCTCAAGGAAGTGGAAAATAATTCATTGAATGGAATATTTGTTTATATATTATATTCATGACGTAAAAAGGGGGTTTCCCGGAGGATCTTCCAAAATGGTCCCTTATAAAACTCGGAGCTGTGGAGGTACGGTAGGAAGGGTGCGAAAGCATAGAAATCGTAAAAAAAAGCTAGCTTTTTTTTCGCGATTTCTATGTGCGAAAGTCTAATCTAATCTAATATCTAATCTATTTTGTCCATGTTGAAAATAAGCTAGGTTGTTCTGAATATTAAGGAGGCCACTTTCAGCAGTGATGTTTCCTATAAGCAGATTGGAAAGTGGTCATAAGGCCGGCTTCATCAAGGTGAGTGTGTAGCTGGACTGCCACTACCCTTTCAAGTATCTTGGAAATAAAGTTAAGATTAGAGATAGGCCTGTAATTTTTGAAAACTTCTTTGTCTAAGGATGATTTTTGAGGGTTGGGGTAACATGGGCCTGCTTAAAGAAGTTAGGACACTTACCTTGTTTAAGAGAGACATTAATTATTAAAGTAATGGGGTTGATGAGGATGTCCAGATAATCAAGGACAAGAAAAGTGGGCTAGGGGTCAAGGGAACATGATTTACTTGGAGAGTTCATAATGATTTTGGTAACTTGAGCCTCGATTAGAGTGTAAAGTGTTGCTGGAAACCCTATCGTATCTGTCATCCAAAGTGGAAACAAATTGTTATTTCTATGGGGAGTTAAAACCTCGCACTTCTCTGTCAGCCAAAGTCCAAGCAAGTTTTAAATTCAATGCGGAGGGTTCAAACCCTCTTCTCTCACTGTCAGCCAAAGTCCAAACAGGTTTCAAGTTCAGCACAGGGTTAAACGTTAATCAGTGCAATCAAATTTATTTTAAACCATACATATATTTATTGATACAGTTCCACAAATTCTTTCATGCAATATTCACGACAAACTATATTAACAATACATATTAATGAAAAGAAGCATTATAACTTATCAAGAGGTAGATATACTATATAGCAGATGTAGTAGATATTACGCAAACACTGTACATGTAAAATATACAAAAACAAAACATTTACACCTTAGTTTATACAAGAAACAAATATTTGTAACACTATACACAAATATATCACTGAAACACTTTAAACATGCTACATCTGAAAAACTAAGAAAAAGACTGATATTGTTCATGTGTAACTTAGCTCCTTCATTTCTGAAGTTATCTCCCAGAACCCTTTGTTGTACCTTGGCAGCTTCAGTGGCGTTTCTTTCCTGATGAGGTATTTGATTCACTTGCAACACATCATCCAGCTTCAAACCCATGTTATCCACTTGGAATTGTCCTCTTCCTGATCTGATTCTCAATAAATTGCACAGGACCACAAAGGCTGTAACTATCCACATGACCACCCAAGGTTCTTACTCCATGGTGGATTGCAGTACCTGAAATCTGCTGGCCGAAATCCCAAAGGCATTCTCCACAACCCTTCCCCTGTGGCTCAGCCAGCAGTTGAATATTTACTCATTTATGTCAATTCTTCTGCGGGAGAAAGGTTTCATCAGCCAGGTTTGGAGGGACAAGGCATCTTCACTGTTGATGAGATACTCCACTTGGGGCCCATGGTCCACAAGTGATTCTGTCTGCGTGAGGGAAGCCAAAGGTGTAATCCTCTATATTTCACCTCAAGTCACTGTAGAGGAAAATTTTGCTGTCAGAACTTGATCCAGGGGTGGCAATGTCAAACCAGATAAAGCTATAATCTGCGTCCACCAGGGCTAGCAGGACAAGGGAATGGAAGCCCTTGTATAATTGAAATAATTGCTCTTTGCTTGTCTGGGTCATCTGATGATGTGTTTTCTGTTTATCCTCAGGATATGTAGGACAAGTGACCACCTCATTACAGTAGTATTTGATTATAGCACCAAACACATCAGGGACAAAGTGGTTAATAGTCTATCTCCCCACTCTGAAGGTGAATTGAAGGGAGATATAGCTCCCTCCTGTGGCCTGATGTCTCATGGTCATAGCTTACTTCAGGCCTAGGCTGAGCAGTTCCCACAGAAAAGTTGTCTGCCTCTGGGGGTCTGGTGTTAATTGACACTCAGTTTCATGCATTGAATATCTCAGGAGACATCAGCATAAAATTAGTGCAAGCATGCAGGCTGATCTTCTTGGTAGAGATCTGCAATGAGATTATGACACTGACACCTCTATTCACTTCTCCTTCGCCACGGTCTAACCAAAGTGACTGTGGCCCTCCTCCTTCTGTGCTGTGGATGGATGCTTCATCTGAACCTCAGAATTATCTCATCTAAGTCCAAGATTTCCATGAACAGTTGCAGAAATATAATTATAATATGTCGCACTTTAGTTATTGCTTGATCCATGCATGGTGTTCAAAGTCCAAATGGTCAATACATTTGACCTATCCAGTGACCCCTATTTAGATAGGGACCCATGGTAGATGTGACGAATTGGGTAAATCACAAGCGGGGGTTGACATAATTTGATGTATTAAGCAATCTTTTCAATTTTTTGCTGTGTATACCCAATCTTTTACATTGTAAAGCCCATCAAGGCTATTGTAAACCCAATCAGGTTTGTCGTATTCCTGTCATAGAGATCATATAGCTGTCATTTATATTTTATGTCAGATCAAGATCCAGTCGCAAACCTTATTGGGGAGAAATCATGCTGGCGAGTGAATCGCAAACCCATCTAAAAAATTTTACCCTACCTCCAATCGTAGAAAGTTTTCCTGATTCCAATATTTTAAAAATCGGGAGCAAGGTTTACTATTTAGCACAGAAATGGAACAGATACCTTATGGATTGTCATGGATTGTCAAAAGAACAGGCAAAATACATTTGACCCCCATTCAACAACTATTATCATATTGAAACAGATCCATTGATAGCATTGTCACTTGCTTCAGTCAAATTCACATATATAGAGCTAGGAGACAGCCTGCGAATAGATGCCAAACTAAATATCAACTTGACCACAGTGGACCTTAGAATTGATATAATTTATTTTGGTTTGGTGTCACTGTCAACACATGCATAGGTTATATCACAATTACAGGTAGTTTTAAGGGCTGAGGAAACAAATACATACTAATTGGTCAAGATACTGCATTATAAACAGTCAGGCCTAGATATGCAACTACAGGTTCCCACAAGGGGCAGATACAAAATAGGTTCAACCCACCAAAGTCAGATGGTTGAGAAGTGAGTGTGCCAACCATTTCAACAAAGACACACCCCCCCTCCTAAAGTAACCGAAGAAGAACATGCCACAAAATAACATGACATTCAGAAGTCACATTTTTAGCTGATATGTTTTTCACATTCATTTCAAAACATGGAATAGGTCATATCCCAATGGGTAGTAGAGGGGACTCAGAAGTAAAAAAATGCAATTGTCAAACTGTAAACTTCTAGATCTGCTTTTGTGGTGTCATATGTTCTTTTACTGGTGCTCAAATGGCCTCCGTTCTTATTAACTGTGTTACAGAGTCTTACAGAGAATACAGAGAAAAAATACATGCGTATACTACCAATTCTAGATTCCACTCTCCCTGTGAAATATCTTCGGTTAAAACGTCTTAATTTTTACGAAAGTTGCCACGTCCAAGGTCAAGGACAGTAATGTTTTGTTTTGTTCCTGTCTGGGTCGCAAAACAAAATACAGAAAAATCTTAATATTTTCATACACTGCTTCAAAGTAAGTTTCACAGATTTATGTAGGATTAGACTGTATATTCAAGCTTGAATTATGTTGGTTTTACATCACGTCAAACCTTTCTAACATTTTCTATGTTGTGACATCTCTGTCGGAAATTCGAAACGAAGTGGCTAGAGTACGGTAAAACACCGCACTCAAGAAGAAATTCTACAGTACGGTAGCATTCATTTGCCGTATTCCAGTAAATAAACTAGAGTGCGGTTCAAGCTGGTGTCCTAATAATCTCATGGAGTGAAGGAAATATATGAGACCACGATAGGGTTTCTATACGGTATTTTAAATACAGAAAATCTAGTGGTGGTGGACCAATTCACGCCCGGGTACCAATTCACGCCCACCCCTGAATTTATCGAAAACAAGCAGTTAAACAATATATTACAAATGCATATGATCAATTTGATGATTATCTAGCATGTGATAAACATCTTCTGTATGAAAAATTATAAATCTTCAAGAAAGTTGGGGGTGGGCCTGAATTGGTACCCGGGCGTGAATAGGTCCACCACCACTAGTGGTGGTGGACCAATTCACGCCCGGGTACCAATTCACGCCCACCCCTAAATTTATCCAAAACAATCACAGTTAAACAATAAATTACAAATGTAAATGATCCATTAGATGATTATCTATGATGTGGTAAACATCTTCTCAATGAAAAATAATAAATCTTCAAGAAAATTGAGGGTGGGCGTGAATTGGTACCCGGGCATGAATTGGTCCACCACCACTAGCCAACCAGTCTATTTTCGTCTGCAAACGTGATTAATTTAATTAACCAATGAAAACAATTGCTGCTGATACCTCACTCGAGACAAATATTTTACTCGTACCGTAACTGCTGTTGAAGTTTTCTAGCAATATTTTACAAATAGAATATCAAATGTTAGTACTTGCACACACAGACTTAAGGAAATATGAGGTTAAGATGGGTATTTCTAGCCATATTTTAAAAATGGGAGATATAGCCAACCAATATAGTTTTCGTCTGCAAATCAGACTTGTAATCTATTACAGCCAATCTATTACTATTACTATTACATTTGAAAATATTCAATCTATTACTATTACTATTACATTTGAAAATATTCAATCTATTACTATTACTATTACATTTCAAAATTTTAAATCTATTACTATTACATTGGCATCTATTACTTCTATTACTTTCTATTACAATTTGGCGCAAACTTGAGAGGTAATTTTAACACAGAAATAAAACTGACAGGATACTTTATACATCTAATTTTATTGAAAATGCTTCAGATTATGCCATACAAGGATAAAATATCACAAATATATCACTTGGTATATTTACAATTAAATAAATAGATCCCGTATTTATTCTTTTTAAGAATGACTTGACTACTTGGAGAATTTATGAGAATTCTATACAAAGCCACTTAAGTGCTGTAAATTTTGTAATGAGAGGTAAATTTCTGGCAAATTACGTGCAAAGCTTTTTAAATGCTGAATAATATGTTATTATCAGTAAATATTATCTGGGGGAAATACACTGTTGTACAACAATTCTCATATTTATTCACTTTATGATGAGTTGCTAGATTTGAAAAACTCTTATTATTATGAGAAATACTTGATGAGCAGTATTTACAAAAGAAAACACTGCATTCAAAGAACCCCTTTCTTTCAAATTCTTTGCATGCAGAGCCCACCTCAAAATGATTCAAGAGTGACATTTATGTTTGAAAATAATAACTCCGGTAATTTTATGTAAATCAGTGAAACAGCTAACACAAGCCACAATGCTGCCCTTATTATACACAATAGTGACCTGTGTGATTGCAGTGCAAATGTGATTAATTCAATTAACCAATGAAAACAATTCTTACTGAAACCGCACTCGAGACAACGTTCTAGAGTGCAGCAATCCGTACTGCAGCATACTTTCTACGGAACGGTTTTACCGTACCGCAGCCACGCCCAATTCGAAATCCCATCTACTGTGTGTTGATGTTGATATTTTAATTTTTCAGAGTGTCTTCGGAACCGACAAGGACGGGTCACAATCCTCTTAATTTTAGAACCGTCGCGTTCATATTATAAACGAAGTTCAAGCTGGTAACCTATATATCCCATGGAGTGAAGGAAATATGAGGCTATTTGCACTTGTACACATGAAGACTTAAGGAAATTTGAGACCACGATGGATTTTCGACCATTTTACAAACAGAAGAATATTTTATTCTTATCGCACCTTCTATTGATAGTTTTCTAACATTATTTGACAAGAATGAATGTCAAATGCTAGTTCTTGCACACACAGACTTGAGGAAATATGAGGCCACGATTGGGTTTCCAGCCATATTTTACAGAGAATCTAGGCAACCAGTCTACTTTTCGTCTGCAAATGTGATTAATTTAATTAACCAATGAAAACAATTGTTACTGAAACTTCACTCCAGACAAATTTTTAATTCTTACCACATCTACTGTTGAAGTTTTCTAGCAATATTTTGCAAATAGAATAACAAATAGAATATCAAATGCTACGTAGTACTTATTTAAATGGACGAATGTTTTTGTTTAAAACGGGTCTTAAAGCAAATAATTTGTAAACCATTTCCACTGGCGGTTCTGAAAGTGATTGTTTTCCGATCCGTCAGTGACTGTTCTGAAGCCACAGCGTTAATTTTTTTAAATTATGAACGTTAAATTACAGTTTAAAAATTACGTAGTGGCTAATGTCACGTACCGGTGAACGGAAATAAATAGGCTTGTGTCACGGCAATGTCAATATTCACGGATGCAAGTGTTTTCATTGTTGGGTTTGGAAATCACGGTAGTAGCACCAACTCATTAGCGGGACGCTTGTTTGTGTATGGGAGACCTTCAGGCTCCGCCGGCTCCGCATTTTGTTTTCCTTATAACTCTGTAACCGTTAGGCGGATTCTTTTCAAATTTGGCAGGTTTAGGCAGTACACGGGTGGTCACGAAGATAAACGGTCATAGAGATAAACGGTCTTCAGAATTCTTCAAATATAAGTAGTCTAAAGAGCAGCACAACACAAACCAAATACCTGTCTTGATAAGCTTTCTTTGATTGTATTTTCTTATTTAGTTTGTGTGATTTTGTTGTTTATACCACTTACATTTGAACAGTTCTTAAGACTGTTTATCTCTATGACCGTTTATCTTCATGACCACCCGTGTAGCCTTGGGAAATTTTTTTGAATATGCTGCAGTGACATTTCAACCAATCAGAGAGGTCACATGACCAAAAATGTCTTTTTTCGATGGGGAAACTTGTCCGGATGATAACTTGAAAGGAATTTTATCAATTCACCCGAAACTTGGCAAATACATTCATTCTATTAAAATCTGGAAATCATTAGATTTTGGCATTGATTGGTTTAGAAATGGCCGAGTAATTAATGATTAATTAATCATTATGAATTTTCCAAATAAGGAAAACACAAAAATGCTTATATCTCGAAAACTGTGCTAGATAGAGGCGATTTCGACGAAATTTTTGACCCACAGGGTATCTGTGGAGAGTAGTTCTCCCAATTTTGAAAAAAATTTGTCTCACCAAAAATGGCAGCCATTTTGAATTTTCGAATTTTTCGCAAAAATTGCAAAACATAAAAATGCTTATATCTCGAAAAGCCTGCTAGATAGAGCGATTTTGACGAAATTTTTGACCCGCAGGGTATCTCTGCAGAGTAGCCGTGCCTATTTTCAAAAAAAGTTTGTCTCGCCAAAAATGGCGGCCATTTTGAATTTTCAAATTTTTCGCAAAAGTCGCAAAACATAAAAATGCTTATATCTCGAAAACCGTACTAGATAGGGCGATTTCGACGAAATTTTTTACCCACAGGGTATCTCTGTAGAGTAGCCATGCCTATTTTCAAAAAAAATTTGTCTCGCCAAAAATGGCGGCCATTTTGAATTTTCAAATTTTTCGCAAAAGTCGCAAAACATAAAAATGCTTATATCTCGAAAACCGTACTAGATAGGGCGATTTCGACGAAATTTTTTACCCACAGGGTATCTCTGTAGAGTAGCCATGCCTATTTTCAAAAAAATTTTGTCTCGGCAAAAATGGCGACCATTTTGAATTTTCGAATTTTTCGCAAAAATTGCAAAACATGAAGATGCTTATATCTCGAAAAGCCTGCTAGATAGAGCGATTTCGACGAAATTTTTGACCCACAGGGTATCTCTGCAGAGGAGCCATGCCAATTTTCAAAAACATTTTGTCTCACCAAAAATGGCAGCCATTTTGAATTTTCGAATTTTTCGCAAAAATTGCAAAACATAAAAATGCTTATATCTCGAAAAGCCTGCTAGATAGAGCGATTTTGACGAAATTTTTGACCCGCAGGGTATCTCTGCAGAGTAGCCATGCCTATTTTCAAAAAAAATTTGTCTCGCCAAAAATGGCGGCCATTTTGAATTTTCGAATTTTTCGCAAAAGTCGCAAAACATAAAAATGCTTATATCTCGAAAACCGTACTAGATTGGGCGATTTCGACGAAATTTTTGACCCACAGGGTATCTCTGCAGAGTAGCCATGCCAATTTTCAAAAACATTTTGTCTCACCAAAAATGGCAGCCATTTTGAATTTTCGAATTTTTCGCAAAAATTGCAAAACATAAAAATGCTTATATCTCGAAAAGCCTGCTAGATAGAGCGATTTTGACGAAATTTTTGACCCAAAGGGTAACTCTGCAGAGTAGCCATGCCTATTTTCAAAAAAAATTTGTCTCGCCAAAAATGGCGGCCATTTTGAATTTTCGAATTTTTCGCAAAAGTCGCAAAACATAAAAATGCTTATATCTCGAAAACCGTACTAGATTGGGCGATTTCGACGAAATTTTTGACCCACAGGGTATCTCTGCAGAGTAGCCATGCCAATTTTCAAAAACATTTTGTCTCACCAAAAATGGCAGCCATTTTGAATTTTCGAATTTTTCGCAAAAATTGCAAAACATAAAAATGCTTATATCTCGAAAAGCCTGCTAGATAGAGCGATTTTGACGAAATTTTTGACCCAAAGGGTAACTCTGCAGAGTAGCCATGCCTATTTTCAAAAAAAATTTGTCTCGCCAAAAATGGCGGCCATTTTGAATTTTCGAATTTTTCGCAAAAGTCGCAAAACATAAAATGCTTATATCTCGAAAACCGTACTAGATAGGGCGATTTCGACGAAATTTTTGACCCACAGGGTATCTCTGCAGAGTAGCCATGCCTATTTTCAAAAAAAATTTTATCTCGCCAAAAATGGCGGCCATTTTGAATTTTCGAATTTTTCGCAAAAGTCGCAAAACATAAAAATGCTTATATCTCAAAAACCGTACTAGATAGAGCGATTTCGACGAAATTTTTGACCCACAGGGTATCTCTGCAGAGTAGCCATGCCTATTTTCAAAAAAAATTTGTCTTGCCAAAAATGGCGGCCATTTTGAATTTTCGAATTTTTCGCAAAAGTCGCAAAACATAAAAATGCTTATATCTCGAAAACTGTACTAGATAGAGCGATTTCGACGAAATTTTTGACCCACAGGGTATTTCTGCAGAGTAGCCATGCCAATTTTCAAAAACATTTTGTCTCACAAAAAATGGCAGCCATTTTGAATTTTCAAATTTTTCGCAAAAATTGCAAAACATAAAAATGCTTATATCTCGAAAAGCCTGCTAGATAGAGCGATTTCGACGAAAATTTTGACCCACAGGGTATCTCTGCAGGGTAGCCATGCCAATTTTCAAAAAAAAATTTTGTCTCGGCAAAAATGGCGGCCATTTTGAATTTTCGAATTTTTCGCAAAAATTGCAAAACATGAAGATGCTTATATCTCGAAAAGCCTGCTAGATAGAGCGATTTCGACGAAATTTTTGACCCACAGGGTATCTCTGCAGAGTAGCCATGCCAATTTTCAAAAACATTTTGTCTCACCAAAAATGGCAGCCATTTTGAATTTTCGAATTTTTCGCAAAAATTGCAAAACATAAAAATGCTTATATCTTGAAAAGCCTGCTAGATAGAGTGATTTTGACGAAATTTTTGACCCAAAGGGTATCTCTGCAGAGTAGCCATGCCTATTTTCAAAAAAAATTTGTCTCGCCAAAAATGGCGGCCATTTTGAATTTTCGAATTTTTCGCAAAAATTGCAAAACATGAAGATGCTTATATCTCGAAAAGCCTGCTAGATAGAGCGATTTCGACGAAATTTTTGACCCACAGGGTATCTCTGCAGAGTAGCCATGCCAATTTTCGAAAACATTTTGTCTCACCAAAAATGGCAGCCATTTTGAATTTTCGAATTTTTTGCAAAAATTACAAAACATAAAAATGCTTATATCTCGAAAAGCCTGCTAGATAGAGCGATTTCGACGAAATTTTTGACCCGCAGGGTATCTCTGCAGAGTAGCCATGCCTATTTTCAAAAAAAATTTTATCTCGCCAAAAATGGCGGCCATTTAGAATTTTCGAATTTTTCGCAAAAGTCGCAAAACATAAAAATGCTTATATCTCAAAAACCGTACTAGATAGAGCGATTTCAACGAAATTTTTGACCCACAGGGTATCTCTGCAGAGTAGCCATGCCTATTTTCAAAAAAAATTTGTCTTGCCAAAAATGGCGGCCATTTTGAATTTTCGAATTTTTCGCAAAAATTGCAAAACATGAAGATGCTTATATCTCGAAAAGCCTGCTAGATAGAGCGATTTCGACGAAATTTTTGACCCGCAGGGTATCTCTGCAGAGTAGCCATGCCTATTTTCAAAAAAAATTTTATCTCGCCAAAAATGGCGGCCATTTTGAATTTTCGAATTTTTCGCAAAAGTCGCAAAACATAAAAATGCTTATATCTCAAAAACCGTACTAGATAGAGCGATTTCGACGAAATTTTTGACCCACAGGGTATCTCTGCAGAGTAGCCATGCCTATTTTCAAAAAAAATTTGTCTTGCCAAAAATGGCGGCCATTTTGAATTTTCGAATTTTTCGCAAAAGTCGCAAAACATAAAAATGCTTATATCTCGAAAACTGTACTAGATAGAGCGATTTCGACGAAATTTTTGACCCACAGGGTATCTCTGCAGAGTAGCCATGCCAATTTTCAAAAACATTTTGTCTCACAAAAAATGGCAGCCATTTTGAATTTTCGAATTTTTTGCAAAAATTGCAAAACATAAAAATGCTTATATCTCGAAAAGCCTGCTAGATAGAGCGATTTCGACGAAAATTTTGACCCACAGGGTATCTCTGCAGGGTAGCCATGCCAATTTTCAAAAAAAAATTTTGTCTCGGCAAAAATGGCGGCCATTTTGAATTTTCGAATTTTTCGCAAAAATTGCAAAACATGAAGATGCTTATATCTCGAAAAGCCTGCTAGATAGAGCGATTTCGACGAAATTTTTGATCCACAGGGTATCTCTGCAGAGTAGCCATGCCAATTTTCAAAAACATTTTGTCTCACCAAAAATGGCAGCCATTTTGAATTTTCGAATTTTTCGCAAAAATTGCAAAACATAAAAATGCTTATATCTTGAAAAGCCTGCTAGATAGAGCGATTTTGACGAAATTTTTGACCCAAAGGGTATCTCTGCAGAGTAGCCATGCCTATTTTCAAAAAAAATTTATCTCGCCAAAAATGGCGGCCATTTTGAATTTTCGAATTTTTCGCAAAAGTCGCAAAACATAAAAATGCTTATATCTCGAAAACCGTACTAGATAAGGCGATTTCGACGAAATTTTTGACCCACAGGGTATCTCTGTAGAGTAGCCATGCCACTTTTCAAAAACATTTTGTCTCACCAAAAATGGCAGCCATTTTGAATTTTCGAATTTTTCGCAAAAATTGCAAAACATAAAAATGCTTATATCTCGAAAAGCCTGCTAGATAGAGCGATTTTGACAAAATTTTTGACCCAAAGGGTATCTCTGCCGAGTAGCCATGCCTATTTTCAAAAAAAATTTGTCTCGCCAAAAATGGCGGCCATTTTGAATTTTCGAATTTTTCGCAAAAGTCGCAAAACATAAAATGCTTATATCTCGAAAACCGTACTAGATAGGGCGATTTCGACGAAATTTTTGACCCACAGGGTATCTCTGCAGAGTAGCCATGCCTATTTTCAAAAAAAATTTGTCTCGCCAAAAATGGCGGCCATTTTGAATTTTTCGCAAAAGTCGCAAAACATAAAAATGCTTATATCTCAAAAACCGTACTAGATAGAGCGATTTCGACGAAATTTTTGACCCACAGGGTATCTCTGCAGAGTAGCCATGCCTATTTTCAAAAAAAATTTATCTTGCCAAAAATGGCGGCCATTTTGAATTTTTGAATTTTTCGCAAAAGTCGCAAAACATAAAAATGCTTATATCTCGAAAACCGTACTAGATAGGGCGATTTCGACGAAATTTTTGACCCACAGGGTATCTCTGCAGAGTAGCCATGCCTATTTTCAAAAAAAATTTCTCTTGCCAAAAATGGCGGCCATTTTGAATTTTTGAATTTTTCGCAAGTCGCAAAACATAAAAATGCTTATATCTCGAAAACTGTACTAGATAGAGCGATTTCGACGAAATTTTTGACCCACAGGGTATCTCTGCAGAGTAGCCATGCCAATTTTCAAAAACATTTTGTCTCACAAAAAATGGCAGCCATTTTGAATTTTCGAATTTTTTGCAAAAATTACAAAACATAAAAATGCTTATATCTCGAAAAGCCTGCTAGATAGAGCGATTTCGACGAAATTTTTGACCCACAGGGTATCTCTGCAGAGTAGCCATGCCTATTTTCAAAAAAAATTTTATCTCGCCAAAAATGGCGGCCATTTAGAATTTTCGAATTTTTCGCAAAAGTCGCAAAACATAAAAATGCTTATATCTCAAAAACCGTACTAGATAGAGCGATTTCGACGAAATTTTTGACCCACAGGGTATCTCTGCAGAGTAGCCATGCCTATTTTCAAAAAAAATTTATCTTGCCAAAAATGGCGGCCATTTTGAATTTTCGAATTTTTCGCAAAAATTGCAAAACATGAAGATGCTTATATCTCGAAAAGCCTGCTAGATAGAGCGATTTCGACGAAATTTTTGACCCGCAGGGTATCTCTGCAGAGTAGCCATGCCTATTTTCAAAAAAAATTTTATCTCGCCAAAAATGGCGGCCATTTTGAATTTTCGAATTTTTCGCAAAAGTCGCAAAACATAAAAATGCTTATATCTCAAAAACCGTACTAGATAGAGCGATTTCGACGAAATTTTTGACCCACAGGTATCTCTGCAGAGTAGCCATGCCTATTTTCAAAAAAAATTTGTCTTGCCAAAAATGGCGGCCATTTTGAATTTTCGAATTTTTCGCAAAAGTCGCAAAACATAAAAATGCTTATATCTCGAAAACTGTACTAGATAGAGCGATTTCGACGAAATTTTTGACCCACAGGGTATCTCTGCAGAGTAGCCATGCCAATTTTCAAAAACATTTTGTCGCACAAAAAATGGCAGCCATTTTGAATTTTCGAATTTTTCGCAAAAATTGCAAAACATAAAAATGCTTATATCTCGAAAAGCCTGCTAGATAGAGCGATTTCGACGAAAATTTTGACCCACAGGGTATCTCTGCAGGGTAGCCATGCCAATTTTCAAAAAAAAATTTTGTCTCGGCAAAAATGGCGGCCATTTTGAATTTTCGAATTTTTCGCAAAAATTGCAAAACATAAAAATGCTTATATCTCGAAAAGCCTGCTAGATAGAGCGATTTCGACGAAATTTTTGACCCGCAGGGTATCTCTGCAGAGTAGCCATGCCAATTTTCAAAAAAAAATTTTGTCTCGGCAAAAATGGTGGCCATTTTGAATTTTCGAATTTTTCGCAAAAATTGCAAAACATGAAGATGCTTATATCTCGAAAAGCCTGCTAGATAGAGCGATTTCGACGAAATTTTTGACCCACAGGGTATCTCTGCAGAGTAGCCATGCCAATTTTCGAAAACATTTTGTCTCACCAAAAATGGCAGCCATTTTGAATTTTCGAATTTTTTGCAAAAATTACAAAACATAAAAATGCTTATATCTCGAAAAGCCTGCTAGATAGAGCGATTTCGACGAAATTTTTGACCCGCAGGGTATCTCTGCAGAGTAGCCATGCCTATTTTCAAAAAAAATTTTATCTCGCCAAAAATGGCGGCCATTTAGAATTTTCGAATTTTTCGCAAAAGTCGCAAAACATAAAAATGCTTATATCTCAAAAACCGTACTAGATAGAGCGATTTCAACGAAATTTTTGACCCACAGGGTATCTCTGCAGAGTAGCCATGCCTATTTTCAAAAAAAATTTGTCTTGCCAAAAATGGCGGCCATTTTGAATTTTCGAATTTTTCGCAAAAATTGCAAAACATGAAGATGCTTATATCTCGAAAAGCCTGCTAGATAGAGCGATTTCGACGAAATTTTTGACCCGCAGGGTATCTCTGCATAGCCATGCCTATTTTCAAAAAAAATTTTATCTCGCCAAAAATGGCGGCCATTTTGAATTTTCGAATTTTTCGCAAAAGTCGCAAAACATAAAAATGCTTATATCTCAAAAACCGTACTAGATAGAGCGATTTCGACGAAATTTTTGACCCACAGGGTATCTCTGCAGAGTAGCCATGCCTATTTTCAAAAAAAATTTATCTTGCCAAAAATGGCGGCCATTTTGAATTTTCGAATTTTTCGCAAAAATTGCAAAACATGAAGATGCTTATATCTCGAAAAGCCTGCTAGATAGAGCGATTTCGACGAAATTTTTGACCCGCAGGGTATCTCTGCAGAGTAGCCATGCCTATTTTCAAAAAAAATTTTATCTCGCCAAAAATGGCGGCCATTTTGAATTTTCGAATTTTTCGCAAAAGTCGCAAAACATAAAAATGCTTATATCTCAAAAACCGTACTAGATAGAGCGATTTCGACGAAATTTTTGACCCACAGGTATCTCTGCAGAGTAGCCATGCCTATTTTCAAAAAAAATTTGTCTTGCCAAAAATGGCGGCCATTTTGAATTTTCGAATTTTTCGCAAAAGTCGCAAAACATAAAAATGCTTATATCTCGAAAACTGTACTAGATAGAGCGATTTCGACGAAATTTTTGACCCACAGGGTATCTCTGCAGAGTAGCCATGCCAATTTTCAAAAACATTTTGTCTCACAAAAAATGGCAGCCATTTTGAATTTTCGAATTTTTTGCAAAAATTGCAAAACATAAAAATGCTTATATCTCGAAAAGCCTGCTAGATAGAGCGATTTCGACGAAAATTTTGACCCACAGGGTATCTCTGCAGGGTAGCCATGCCAATTTTCAAAAAAAAATTTTGTCTCGGCAAAAATGGCGGCCATTTTGAATTTTCGAATTTTTCGCAAAAATTGCAAAACATGAAGATGCTTATATCTCGAAAAGCCTGCTAGATAGAGCGATTTCGACGAAATTTTTGATCCACAGGGTATCTCTGCAGAGTAGCCATGCCAATTTTCAAAAACATTTTGTCTCACCAAAAATGGCAGCCATTTTGAATTTTCGAATTTTTCGCAAAAATTGCAAAACATAAAAATGCTTATATCTTGAAAAGCCTGCTAGATAGAGCGATTTTGACGAAATTTTTGACCCAAAGGGTATCTCTGCAGAGTAGCCATGCCTATTTTCAAAAAAAATTTATCTCGCCAAAAATGGCGGCCATTTTGAATTTTCGAATTTTTCGCAAAAGTCGCAAAACATAAAAATGCTTATATCTCGAAAACCGTACTAGATAAGGCGATTTCGACGAAATTTTTGACCCACAGGGTATCTCTGTAGAGTAGCCATGCCACTTTTCAAAAACATTTTGTCTCACCAAAAATGGCAGCCATTTTGAATTTTCGAATTTTTCGCAAAAATTGCAAAACATAAAAATGCTTATATCTCGAAAAGCCTGCTAGATAGAGCGATTTTGACAAAATTTTTGACCCAAAGGGTATCTCTGCCGAGTAGCCATGCCTATTTTCAAAAAAAATTTGTCTCGCCAAAAATGGCGGCCATTTTGAATTTTCGAATTTTTCGCAAAAGTCGCAAAACATAAAATGCTTATATCTCGAAAACCGTACTAGATAGGGCGATTTCGACGAAATTTTTGACCCACAGGGTATCTCTGCAGAGTAGCCATGCCTATTTTCAAAAAAAATTTGTCTCGCCAAAAATGGCGGCCATTTTGAATTTTTCGCAAAAGTCGCAAAACATAAAAATGCTTATATCTCAAAAACCGTACTAGATAGAGCGATTTCGACGAAATTTTTGACCCACAGGGTATCTCTGCAGAGTAGCCATGCCTATTTTCAAAAAAAATTTATCTTGCCAAAAATGGCGGCCATTTTGAATTTTTGAATTTTTCGCAAAAGTCGCAAAACATAAAAATGCTTATATCTCGAAAACCGTACTAGATAGGGCGATTTCGACGAAATTTTTGACCCACAGGGTATCTCTGCAGAGTAGCCATGCCTATTTTCAAAAAAAATTTCTCTTGCCAAAAATGGCGGCCATTTTGAATTTTTGAATTTTTCGCAAGTCGCAAAACATAAAAATGCTTATATCTCGAAAACTGTACTAGATAGAGCGATTTCGACGAAATTTTTGACCCACAGGGTATCTCTGCAGAGTAGCCATGCCAATTTTCAAAAACATTTTGTCTCACAAAAAATGGCAGCCATTTTGAATTTTCGAATTTTTCGCAAAAATTGCAAAACATAAAAATGCTTATATCTCGAAAAGCCTGCTAGATAGAGCGATTTCGACGAAATTTTTGACCCGCAGGGTATCTCTGCAGAGTAGCCATGCCAATTTTCAAAAAAAAATTTTGTCTCGGCAAAAATGGCGGCCATTTTGAATTTTCGAATTTTTCGCAAAAATTGCAAAACATGAAGATGCTTATATCTCGAAAAGCCTGCTAGATAGAGCGATTTCGACGAAATTTTTGACCCACAGGGTATCTCTGCAGAGTAGCCATGCCAATTTTCGAAAACATTTTGTCTCACCAAAAATGGCAGCCATTTTGAATTTTCGAATTTTTTGCAAAAATTACAAAACATAAAAATGCTTATATCTCGAAAAGCCTGCTAGATAGAGCGATTTCGACGAAATTTTTGACCCGCAGGGTATCTCTGCAGAGTAGCCATGCCTATTTTCAAAAAAAATTTTATCTCGCCAAAAATGGCGGCCATTTAGAATTTTCGAATTTTTCGCAAAAGTCGCAAAACATAAAAATGCTTATATCTCAAAAACCGTACTAGATAGAGCGATTTCGACGAAATTTTTGACCCACAGGGTATCTCTGCAGAGTAGCCATGCCTATTTTCAAAAAAAATTTATCTTGCCAAAAATGGCGGCCATTTTGAATTTTCGAATTTTTCGCAAAAATTGCAAAACATGAAGATGCTTATATCTCGAAAAGCCTGCTAGATAGAGCGATTTCGACGAAATTTTTGACCCGCAGGGTATCTCTGCAGAGTAGCCATGCCTATTTTCAAAAAAAATTTTATCTCGCCAAAAATGGCGGCCATTTTGAATTTTCGAATTTTTCGCAAAAGTCGCAAAACATAAAAATGCTTATATCTCAAAAACCGTACTAGATAGAGCGATTTCGACGAAATTTTTGACCCACAGGTATCTCTGCAGAGTAGCCATGCCTATTTTCAAAAAAAATTTGTCTTGCCAAAAATGGCGGCCATTTTGAATTTTCGAATTTTTCGCAAAAGTCGCAAAACATAAAAATGCTTATATCTCGAAAACTGTACTAGATAGAGCGATTTCGACGAAATTTTTGACCCACAGGGTATCTCTGCAGAGTAGCCATGCCAATTTTCAAAAACATTTTGTCGCACAAAAAATGGCAGCCATTTTGAATTTTCGAATTTTTCGCAAAAATTGCAAAACATAAAAATGCTTATATCTCGAAAAGCCTGCTAGATAGAGCGATTTTGACAAAATTTTTGACCCAAAGGGTATCTCTGCCGAGTAGCCATGCCTATTTTCAAAAAAAATTTGTCTCGCCAAAAATGGCGGCCATTTTGAATTTTCGAATTTTTCGCAAAAGTCGCAAAACATAAAATGCTTATATCTCGAAAACCGTACTAGATAGGGCGATTTCGACGAAATTTTTGACCCACAGGGTATCTCTGCAGAGTAGCCATGCCTATTTTCAAAAAAAATTTGTCTCGCCAAAAATGGCGGCCATTTTGAATTTTTCGCAAAAGTCGCAAAACATAAAAATGCTTATATCTCAAAAACCGTACTAGATAGAGCGATTTCGACGAAATTTTTGACCCACAGGGTATCTCTGCAGAGTAGCCATGCCTATTTTCAAAAAAAATTTATCTTGCCAAAAATGGCGGCCATTTTGAATTTTTGAATTTTTCGCAAAAGTCGCAAAACATAAAAATGCTTATATCTCGAAAACCGTACTAGATAGGGCGATTTCGACGAAATTTTTGACCCACAGGGTATCTCTGCAGAGTAGCCATGCCTATTTTCAAAAAAAATTTCTCTTGCCAAAAATGGCGGCCATTTTGAATTTTTGAATTTTTCGCAAGTCGCAAAACATAAAAATGCTTATATCTCGAAAACTGTACTAGATAGAGCGATTTCGACGAAATTTTTGACCCACAGGGTATCTCTGCAGAGTAGCCATGCCAATTTTCAAAAACATTTTGTCTCACAAAAAATGGCAGCCATTTTGAATTTTCGAATTTTTCGCAAAAATTGCAAAACATAAAAATGCTTATATCTCGAAAAGCCTGCTAGATAGAGCGATTTCGACGAAATTTTTGACCCGCAGGGTATCTCTGCAGAGTAGCCATGCCAATTTTCAAAAAAAAATTTTGTCTCGGCAAAAATGGCGGCCATTTTGAATTTTCGAATTTTTCGCAAAAATTGCAAAACATGAAGATGCTTATATCTCGAAAAGCCTGCTAGATAGAGCGATTTCGACGAAATTTTTGACCCACAGGGTATCTCTGCAGAGTAGCCATGCCAATTTTCGAAAACATTTTGTCTCACCAAAAATGGCAGCCATTTTGAATTTTCGAATTTTTTGCAAAAATTACAAAACATAAAAATGCTTATATCTCGAAAAGCCTGCTAGATAGAGCGATTTCGACGAAATTTTTGACCCGCAGGGTATCTCTGCAGAGTAGCCATGCCTATTTTCAAAAAAAATTTTATCTCGCCAAAAATGGCGGCCATTTAGAATTTTCGAATTTTTCGCAAAAGTCGCAAAACATAAAAATGCTTATATCTCAAAAACCGTACTAGATAGAGCGATTTCGACGAAATTTTTGACCCACAGGGTATCTCTGCAGAGTAGCCATGCCTATTTTCAAAAAAAATTTATCTTGCCAAAAATGGCGGCCATTTTGAATTTTCGAATTTTTCGCAAAAATTGCAAAACATGAAGATGCTTATATCTCGAAAAGCCTGCTAGATAGAGCGATTTCGACGAAATTTTTGACCCGCAGGGTATCTCTGCAGAGTAGCCATGCCTATTTTCAAAAAAAATTTTATCTCGCCAAAAATGGCGGCCATTTTGAATTTTCGAATTTTTCGCAAAAGTCGCAAAACATAAAAATGCTTATATCTCAAAAACCGTACTAGATAGAGCGATTTCGACGAAATTTTTGACCCACAGGTATCTCTGCAGAGTAGCCATGCCTATTTTCAAAAAAAATTTGTCTTGCCAAAAATGGCGGCCATTTTGAATTTTCGAATTTTTCGCAAAAGTCGCAAAACATAAAAATGCTTATATCTCGAAAACTGTACTAGATAGAGCGATTTCGACGAAATTTTTGACCCACAGGGTATCTCTGCAGAGTAGCCATGCCAATTTTCAAAAACATTTTGTCGCACAAAAAATGGCAGCCATTTTGAATTTTCGAATTTTTCGCAAAAATTGCAAAACATAAAAATGCTTATATCTCGAAAAGCCTGCTAGATAGAGCGATTTCGACGAAAATTTTGACCCACAGGGTATCTCTGCAGGGTAGCCATGCCAATTTTCAAAAAAAAATTTTGTCTCGGCAAAAATGGCGGCCATTTTGAATTTTCGAATTTTTCGCAAAAATTGCAAAACATGAAGATGCTTATATCTCGAAAAGCCTGCTAGATAGAGCGATTTCGACGAAATTTTTGATCCACAGGGTATCTCTGCAGAGTAGCCATGCCAATTTTCAAAAACATTTTGTCTCACCAAAAATGGCAGCCATTTTGAATTTTCGAATTTTTCGCAAAAATTGCAAAACATAAAAATGCTTATATCTTGAAAAGCCTGCTAGATAGAGCGATTTTGACGAAATTTTTGACCCAAAGGGTATCTCTGCAGAGTAGCCATGCCTATTTTCAAAAAAAATTTATCTCGCCAAAAATGGCGGCCATTTTGAATTTTCGAATTTTTCGCAAAAGTCGCAAAACATAAAAATGCTTATATCTCGAAAACCGTACTAGATAAGGCGATTTCGACGAAATTTTTGACCCACAGGGTATCTCTGTAGAGTAGCCATGCCACTTTTCAAAAACATTTTGTCTCACCAAAAATGGCAGCCATTTTGAATTTTCGAATTTTTCGCAAAAATTGCAAAACATAAAAATGCTTATATCTCGAAAAGCCTGCTAGATAGAGCGATTTTGACAAAATTTTTGACCCAAAGGGTATCTCTGCCGAGTAGCCATGCCTATTTTCAAAAAAAATTTGTCTCGCCAAAAATGGCGGCCATTTTGAATTTTCGAATTTTTCGCAAAAGTCGCAAAACATAAAATGCTTATATCTCGAAAACCGTACTAGATAGGGCGATTTCGACGAAATTTTTGACCCACAGGGTATCTCTGCAGAGTAGCCATGCCTATTTTCAAAAAAAATTTGTCTCGCCAAAAATGGCGGCCATTTTGAATTTTTCGCAAAAGTCGCAAAACATAAAAATGCTTATATCTCAAAAACCGTACTAGATAGAGCGATTTCGACGAAATTTTTGACCCACAGGGTATCTCTGCAGAGTAGCCATGCCTATTTTCAAAAAAAAATTTATCTTGCCAAAAATGGCGGCCATTTTGAATTTTTGAATTTTTCGCAAAAGTCGCAAAACATAAAAATGCTTATATCTCAAAAACCGTACTAGATAGGGCGATTTCGACGAAATTTTTGACCCACAGGGTATCTCTGCAGAGTAGCCATGCCTATTTTCAAAAAAAATTTCTCTTGCCAAAAATGGCGGCCATTTTGAATTTTTGAATTTTTCGCAAGTCGCAAAACATAAAAATGCTTATATCTCGAAAACTGTACTAGATAGAGCGATTTCGACGAAATTTTTGACCCACAGGGTATCTCTGCAGAGTAGCCATGCCAATTTTCAAAAACATTTTGTCTCACAAAAAATGGCAGCCATTTTGAATTTTCGAATTTTTCGCAAAAATTGCAAAACATAAAAATGCTTATATCTCGAAAAGCCTGCTAGATAGAGCGATTTCGACGAAATTTTTGACCCGCAGGGTATCTCTGCAGAGTAGCCATGCCAATTTTCAAAAAAAAATTTTGTCTCGGCAAAAATGGCGGCCATTTTGAATTTTCGAATTTTTCGCAAAAATTGCAAAACATGAAGATGCTTATATCTCGAAAAGCCTGCTAGATAGAGCGATTTCGACGAAATTTTTGACCCACAGGGTATCTCTGCAGAGTAGCCATGCCAATTTTCGAAAACATTTTGTCTCACCAAAAATGGCAGCCATTTTGAATTTTCGAATTTTTTGCAAAAATTACAAAACATAAAAATGCTTATATCTCGAAAAGCCTGCTAGATAGAGCGATTTCGACGAAATTTTTGACCCGCAGGGTATCTCTGCAGAGTAGCCATGCCGATTTTCAAAAAAAATTTTATCTCGCCAAAAATGGCGGCCATTTAGAATTTTCGAATTTTTCGCAAAAGTCGCAAAACATAAAAATGCTTATATCTCAAAAACTGTACTAGATAGAGCGATTTCGACGAAATTTTTGACCCACAGGGTATCTCTGCAGAGTAGCCATGCCTATTTTCAAAAAAAATTTATCTTGCCAAAAATGGCGGCCATTTTGAATTTTCGAATTTTTCGCAAAAATTGCAAAACATGAAGATGCTTATATCTCGAAAAGCCTGCTAGATAGAGCGATTTCGACGAAATTTTTGACCCGCAGGGTATCTCTGCAGAGTAGCCATGCCTATTTTCAAAAAAAATTTTATCTCGCCAAAAATGGCGGCCATTTTGAATTTTCGAATTTTTCGCAAAAGTCGCAAAACATAAAAATGCTTATATCTCAAAAACCGTACTAGATAGAGCGATTTCGACGAAATTTTTGACCCACAGGTATCTCTGCAGAGTAGCCATGCCTATTTTCAAAAAAAATTTGTCTTGCCAAAAATGGCGGCCATTTTGAATTTTCGAATTTTTCGCAAAAGTCGCAAAACATAAAAATGCTTATATCTCGAAAACTGTACTAGATAGAGCGATTTCGACGTAATTTTTGACCCACAGGGTATCTCTGCAGAGTAGCCATGCCAATTTTCAAAAACATTTTGTCTCACAAAAAATGGCAGCCATTTTGAATTTTCGAATTTTTCGCAAAAATTGCAAAACATAAAAATGCTTATATCTCGAAAAGCCTGCTAGATAGAGCGATTTCGACGAAAATTTTGACCCACAGGGTATCTCTGCAGGGTAGCCATGCCAATTTTCAAAAAAAAATTTTGTCTCGGCAAAAATGGCGGCCATTTTGAATTTTCGAATTTTTCGCAAAAATTGCAAAACATGAAGATGCTTATATCTCGAAAAGCCTGCTAGATAGAGCGATTTCGACGAAATTTTTGATCCACAGGGTATCTCTGCAGAGTAGCCATGCCAATTTTCAAAAACATTTTGTCTCACCAAAAATGGCAGCCATTTTGAATTTTCGAATTTTTCGCAAAAATTGCAAAACATAAAAATGCTTATATCTTGAAAAGCCTGCTAGATAGAGCGATTTTGACGAAATTTTTGACCCAAAGGGTATCTCTGCAGAGTAGCCATGCCTATTTTCAAAAAAAATTTGTCTCGCCAAAAATGGCGGCCATTTTGAATTTTTCGCAAAAGTCGCAAAACATAAAAATGCTTATATCTCAAAAACCGTACTAGATAGAGCGATTTCGACGAAATTTTTGACCCACAGGGTATCTCTGCAGAGTAGCCATGCCTATTTTCAAAAAAAATTTATCTTGCCAAAAATGGCGGCCATTTTGAATTTTTGAATTTTTCGCAAAAGTCGCAAAACATAAAAATGCTTATATCTCGAAAACCGTACTAGATAGGGCGATTTCGACGAAATTTTTGACCCACAGGGTATCTCTGCAGAGTAGCCATGCCTATTTTCAAAAAAAATTTCTCTTGCCAAAAATGGCGGCCATTTTGAATTTTTGAATTTTTCGCAAGTCGCAAAACATAAAAATGCTTATATCTCGAAAACTGTACTAGATAGAGCGATTTCGACGAAATTTTTGACCCACAGGGTATCTCTGCAGAGTAGCCATGCCAATTTTCAAAAACATTTTGTCTCACAAAAAATGGCAGCCATTTTGAATTTTCGAATTTTTCGCAAAAATTGCAAAACATAAAAATGCTTATATCTCGAAAAGCCTGCTAGATAGAGCGATTTCGACGAAATTTTTGACCCGCAGGGTATCTCTGCAGAGTAGCCATGCCAATTTTCAAAAAAAAATTTTGTCTCGGCAAAAATGGCGGCCATTTTGAATTTTCGAATTTTTCGCAAAAATTGCAAAACATGAAGATGCTTATATCTCGAAAAGCCTGCTAGATAGAGCGATTTCGACGAAATTTTTGACCCACAGGGTATCTCTGCAGAGTAGCCATGCCAATTTTCGAAAACATTTTGTCTCACCAAAAATGGCAGCCATTTTGAATTTTCGAATTTTTTGCAAAAATTACAAAACATAAAAATGCTTATATCTCGAAAAGCCTGCTAGATAGAGCGATTTCGACGAAATTTTTGACCCGCAGGGTATCTCTGCAGAGTAGCCATGCCTATTTTCAAAAAAAATTTTATCTCGCCAAAAATGGCGGCCATTTAGAATTTTCGAATTTTTCGCAAAAGTCGCAAAACATAAAAATGCTTATATCTCGAAAACTGTACTAGATAGAGCGATTTCGACGAAATTTTTGACCCACAGGGTATCTCTGCAGAGTAGCCATGCCAATTTTCAAAAACATTTTGTCTCACCAAAAATGGCAGCCATTTTGAATTTTCGAATTTTTTGCAAAAATTACAAAACATAAAAATGCTTATATCTCGAAAAGCCTGCTAGATAGAGCGATTTCGACGAAATTTTTGACCCGCAGGGTATCTCTGCAGAGTAGCCATGCCTATTTTCAAAAAAAATTTGTCTCGCCAAAAATGGCGGCCATTTTGAATTTTCGAATTTTTTGCAAAAGTCGCAAAACATAAAAATGCTTATATCTTGAAAACCGTACTAGATAGGGCGATTTCGACGAAATTTTTGACCCACAGGGTATCTCTGGAGAGTAGCCATGCCTATTTTCAAAAAAAATTTGTCTCGCCAAAAATGGCGGCCATTTTGAATTTTCGAATTTTTCGCAAAAATTGCAAAACATAAAAATGCTTATATCTCGAAAACCGTACTGCACAGTAGCCATGCCAATTTTCAAAAAAAATTTATCTTGCCAAAAATGGCGGCCATTTTGAATTTTTGCGCAAAAATTGCAAAACACAAAAATGCTACTATTTTGAAAACCGTGCTACATAGAGCGATTTCGACGAAATTTTTGATCTTCAGGGTATCTCTGCAGAGCAGCTATCCCAAAGAGCTTTCACTTGGTGAAGTTTCAGACCCATAGCTAATTGCTCACCTACTCAAAATGAGTTAATACTAATTATCTCAAAAACTGTCTCAAAACAATTTTCAGCCCCATAGCTAATTGCTCACCTACTCAAAATGAGTAAATACTAATTATCTCAAAAACTATCTCAAAACAATTTTTATCAAATAACTCATTCATGTACTTTTGGGAGAGCTTTCACATGGTGAAGTTTCAGACCCATAGATAATTACTCACCTACTCAAAATGAGTAAATGCGAATTATCTCTTAAAAGTATTGCAGATAGCCAATTTTTCTCAAATAACTCATTCACCTACTTTTGGAAGAGCTTTCACATGGTGAAGTTTCAGACCCATAGCTAATTACTCACCTACTCAAAATGAGTAAATGCGAATTATCTCTAAAAGTATTGCAGATAGCCAATTTTTCTCAAATAACTCATTCATGTACTTTTGGGAGAGCTTTCACATGGTGAAGTTTCAGACCCATAGATAATTACTCACCTACTCAAAATGAGTAAATGCGAATTATCTCTTAAAAGTATTGCAGATAGCCAATTTTTCTCAAATAACTCATTCACCTACTTTTGGAAGAGCTTTCACATGGTGAAGTTTCAGACCCATAGCTAATTACTCACCTACTCAAAATGAGTAAATGCGAATTATCTCTAAAAGTATTGCAGATAGCCAATTTTTCTCAAATAACTCATTCACCTACTTTTGGGAGAGCTTTCACTCCGTCAAGTTTCAGACCCATAGCTAATTATTTACCTACTCAAAATGAGTAAATGCGAATTATCTGTAAAAGTATTGCGGATACCTAATTTTTATCAAATAACTCATTCATGTACTTTTGGGAGAGCTTTCACATGGTGAAGTTTCAGACCCATAGCTAATTACTGACCTACTCAAAATGAGTAAATGCGAATTATCTCTAAAAGTATTGCAGATAGCCAATTTTTCTCAAATAACTCATTCACCTACTTTTGGGAGAGCTTTCACTTGGTGAAGTTTCAGACCCGTTGGTAATTACTCACCTACTCAAAATGAGTAAATGCGAATTATCTCTAAAAGTATTGCAGATAGCCAATTTTTCTCAAATAACTCATTCACCTACTTTTGGGAGAGCTTTCACTCTGTGAAGTTTCAGACCCATAGCTATTTATTCACCTACTCAAAATGAGTAAATGCTAATTATCTGTAAAAGTATTGCGGATACCCAATTTTTATGTCAGCTGACTTGTCAGTCAGCTGACATTGTGTCATCACTCTGCGGCGTCCGCGTGAACAACTTCTTCTCCAAAACTACAAGGCCTAGAGACATGCTGTTTTTTTTAAAAGATACCTTATCTATCGAGGATGAAAAATTGTTCAAGGCATGCAAATCTGTCTGTTCATCTGTTTGCTAGAGACATTACAAGGGGGGTACCCCCACCAAAAGTGTGAAAATTTCAACTTTTTATCACAATTTTCTCAGTGACTATTGCAGGGATTTCTCTCATATCTTGCATATATGCACTAGGCCAGAGGTAGATTCTCTTGTGTGAGTATGGGACCTGGATCTGTCTTACTTTTTTTTTAATAAATTTTTTTAATAATTTTTAATGCATTAAAATTCATGCAATCATGCACTAAATCACTTATAACTTCAAAAGTGTTGCATTTACAGCATTTTGTGAAAATATGTTCTTCAGCTACATTTTTCATAGCTACAAAATGGTGAGTAAGTTGGATGTCTGTCTCAATAGCTAAGTGAGTAATAGCTACTTTTGGGCTTTTCAGTAACTTCCATTATGAGTAAAATCACTTGTAACTTAAAAACTATTGCATTTAGAGAATTTCGTATAAATATGTTATTCAGCTACTTTTGGGCCAGCTATAACATAGTGAAATTTCAGACCTGTAGCTCATGGCATAGCTGAGTAATAGCTACTTTTAGGTTATCACTGTTGAGTAAATCGCTTATAACTTGAAAACTATTGCATTTAGAGAATTTCGTATAAATATGTTATTCAGCTACTTTTGGGTCAGCTATAACATAGTAAAATTTCAGACCTGTAGCTCATGGCATAGCTGAGTAATAGCTACTTTTAGGTTATCACTGTTGAGTAAATCACTTATAACTTGAAAAGTGTTGCATTTAGAGCATTTTGTTAAAATATGTTATTCAGCTACTTTTTTCATAGCTACAATATGGTGAGTAAGTTGGGTGTCTGTCTCAATAGCTAAGTGAGTAATAGCTACTTTTGGGCTTTTCAGTAACTTCCATCATGAGTAAAATCACTTGTAACTTAAAAACTATTGCATTTAGGGGATTTCGTATAAATATGTTATTCAGCTACTTTTGGGCCAGCTATAACATAGTAAAATTGAGCTGAGCAATACCTACTTTCAAGTTTTCACTGTTGAGTAAATCAGTTGTAACTTGAAAACTATTGCATTTACAGTATTTCTTTTTCCGTACTTTTGCGTGAGCTTATACCATATTAAAATTGCAGCCCTTTAACTGATTGCATAGCTGAGCAAAAGCTACTTCAAGATTCCCACTGTCGAGTAAATCAGTTGTAACTCAAAAGCTATTGCATTTGCAATATTTTCTTTAATATGTTGTTAACCTACTTTTTACACCTCAACATTAACCTTGTTACTTTACTTCTGAATACCATTTGCAGGGAACAACTTTTGTGCCCTTTCCTTCTGTCACTTCTACTCTGAAACTCAAAACATACAGTCAGCTGACACAGAGCCCATTCATGGGCACTGATTGCTTGTTTTTTTTTTATAAGAAATCTAAAATTATTGAGTTACAAGTGCTAAAATGTGCTAAAATCTAAATACAGCATTTTAATGATAATTCATCTGTCCACTAATATATCAAATTATTAATTGTGTACAAACTCTACAAAACCTTTGTACTTTTATTTCAGAATGTACAGAAAACTATTTAAATACTTTGACAAAGGAATAACCTTATCATTGTTGGAAGACTGACCCCCCCCCCCCCCCAAAAAAAAAAAAAAAAAAAAGTCCTGTAGATTTACAGAATGAAAGAAAAGGTCATGTCTTGCATATTTTTTTTCTGAATCTTTACTATTGCAAATTAAAATTATTTTTTAGAAATGCCTGCTAAATATACCAGACCATCAAATGGACCATCAAGAAGTGCTGAAAGGGTAATATGGTTATTGTCACCCCCAAAATGTCATATATCATATCGTAGGTGCTAAAATACTAGTAAACAAATGTTCACACAATTAATGTAAAGGTCGGAGTTATATTTTTGCCACTGATGCCTAAAAAAATGTTTTTAACAATATGAATCTTCATTTTTATTGCATTAATACATCCTATCCAATGGACAATCGCTTTACCGATCGGCGCGACCTGTCCCGCCAAACGCCAGAAAAAGATGTCCTGTATATACTACCGTCAGGACCGGTCACAGAGTGTGCATTCACTAAGTGGCACATCGTACTTCCTTCCTGTCAAGACAGCGTGACGTCATAGCATCTTTTTCGATTGGCGCGTGGAGTGTGCAGACATGTTTTCTAGAGAGAGACGTTTTTGAAGTTTATCAAAGAATTTCACCATTTTATGAACTTTTAAGTATATTTACTTACTTCTACGAGATCTATCATCATTATGTCTTCCCCTGGACAGAAAAGAGGATCTTGCGGGCACGTTATGGCCCTGTTTGACAGTCATAAGAAATGTGCCAGGTTGTCGGGACAAGGGGTTGGGAGACAATCCCTGTGTTAAGAAGCTTGAGTTCCAGATATGTAAGGCGTTTATGCCTGCACAAGTTCCAACAACTGGCCACCCCTACGTACAAGTCCAGGAAAGAACGTGGGGAGCAGAAGAAATTTGAATTGTCCAGTGATGTGACCCCCACTCTTGTGGACCCTTCAGAGGTCACTCTGTTGGGACGGGTTAACACTGACAAGCCGTCTTCTGTTGAATCTACACCCAAGAAGAAGAAGTGTTCTGATGGCTCCCCTAAATTGAGCAAGAGAAGACACAGCAGTAAACCAACTTCTGATGACCTCAAGAGTTTGGATGAGAAGTGGAGTGAGAGGTTTTCACGACTTGAAGCTTTGCTTCTTAACAAGTCGTTTGCTGTGCTGGTGAGACCTGTGAATCCTTCTACTGTGGTGACCAGAGAACATCCCTTCTTTGATCTGGGTGCATCTTCCTGTGTGATGTCTACTGGCTTGGTCACTGAGGGTACCGGTTCCAGTCTTGTTCAGACCACCGGTGAGACTGCCCAGTTGACTGCTACCCAACCTCCGTTGGGGGTTCCTGGTACAAATGCTGCGCAGGATGTGAGTAAGAGTGCTACCCGCTCTGTTCAGGGTCCTGGTACTTCTGATGTAGCCACCCAGCCTTTACAGGCTCCCGGTGCAGAGATAGCCACCCAGCCATTCCAGGCTCCCGGTGCAGGGACAGCCACCCAGCCTACACAGGCTCCCGGTGCGCGTCCTGAAGTGCTGCCAACTGGTATTGATTCTACACAGTTGAACCAGTCACTTCCCGGTGTACGACCCGATGAGTTTGCCGGTGAATCTGAGAGTGAGGCAGGGATGGATGGGGAACCGGCTTCACCAGCTAGTGTCAACGTCCAGGGTGAACTACCGGAAGATTCAACTGACCAGGACCTCTCTGAAGATGCCAACTACAGAGAGACTATCAGAGGGGTCAGATGTTTCATGGGCTGGCATCAGATCCCTGACTATGACAGTGCTTCTTCCTCCCTGGATGATAATCCATTTGCCGGTTCCCGAGTCAAGCCAACCGGTAAAGTGTCTGTCAAATTACCGGTGGATGAGTGGCTGTGTAGAAAATTTGAGAGACTGAATGTAACTGTTGCTGAAGGCTACCCTTCCAGGAACACTGAGACTGGTAGACTGCTGCACGACCAATTTGTAAAGCCACCCAGGTCATCAAAGTGGTATGCAATGCACACAGATAAGAAAGACTCTGCTTCAACAACTGTGTGTGACTGGTCTTCGGAACCGGCCAAAGTAAACAGTACCTTCAGTAGAGTGGCCAGACGTAGTTTGCCTTCTGCCCCAGCCTCCCGTACTTTCAGCCAGAACACTTTAAGGTGGTGGGAGAGAGCGTTCCATGAACAGTCAGTGATGTGTAACCAGGCTGCTAGTCTGTCAAGATGTTTGGCAAAAGTACAGGACTCCATGGTGACACATCTGAAGACACTACGTGTGGACAAGACCAAGGGCCAGGCAGCAGAACGAACGCAATGGGCAGTTGAGGAGTTAGAGTATTTGGTGACCTTCAACCGGTCAATCTCTCAAGCCATGCAACGTACTATGCAGGATCTCTCAGAGGGAGTTTTTATCAGCATGGCCAACCTCACTCTGGCACGTAGAGAGAGCTACCTGGAGTTCATATGTGGTGGAGTAAAGCCAGATACCTTAACTGCCTTACGTACAGCACCGGTCTTCACTCACTGTTCCCAGACAATTTACTGGTCAAGGCTGAAGATGAAATCTCACATAGTGAGGAGAGGCGTTCTTCTGGCAGTTCACACAGGAAGCCCGGACATTTTCACCCGTGCGCTTCTTCAAGTAGCAGATCACCACAGCAGCCGGACCGGAAGCCCACTACACCGGCCTGGCAGCAAATTAGAGACCGGCAAATGGGACAGAAAGGTCGTAAAGCCTCAAACTTCACCCAAAAGCCGGCCAAGGGTTCAAAGAGAAGTAAATGACAATTACTGTGTTTTAAATGTTGCCGGACTGAAGGACTCTGTACATGTGTCCGGCAAGAAAGAAGATTTGTACCCTTCACCAGTGGCCAGCAAGAGCGAGACTGTATTTTTACATGTAAACTCTTGTGTTGCAAATGTTCATTCTGTCACCGGGTTGCCACAAAAGAAAGGCGTAAATCCCAATTATTGTTACAATCATACAGAAATAAAGCATGTGAACGATGTTTCCTGTGTAGGTCACTTGAGTTCTGCAAATATTGCCACAAATGTCCCAACTGTTGTCGTAAATCCACCTGTAGGGGCAAGGTTACATCAGTTTTGGGAGAAATGGGAGGCTCTGGGTTTGACTCCAAAGGTAGTCACAATACTGAGAGAGGGGTACGCCCTCCCCTTCCGGTTCAGACCCAATCTAACCAGGTAACCAACTGTCATAAGCAACTATGTCAACCCACCAAGACAGTCCTCAGGCACTGTATCAGCTGATGAACAAAAATGCAGTGGAACCGGTAGCAAACCAAAACTTACTAGGGTTTTACAACCGGGTATTTTTGGTACCCAAACCCAACAACTGGTGGAGACCGGTCCTGGACATGAGCACCTTGAACACCTTCCTAAACACAGAGTCGTTCAAAATGGAGACCCCAGAGACAGTAAGGATCTCCCTACAGGTAGGGGAGTGGGTCACCTCCATAGACTTCAAGGACGCATACTTCCATATACCAATTCACAGTCAGTCCAGGAAGTACATGCGTTTTTACATCCAGGGTCAGTCCTACCAGTCCTAAGCCCTACCCCTTGGCCTGTCCACAGCACCCATGGAGTTCACAGTGGTGGCCAAAGAGGTCAAACTGATGGCTTTACAGAGGGTTATAAGAATCCACCAGTACCTAGACGACTGGTTGGTGAGAGCCACGTCCCACCAAACTTGTCTCCAGCATACACAGACCTTGGCAGCTCTGTCGAGAACTAGGTTGGCTGATGAACAAGGAGAAGTCAGAACTGGATCCAAAACAGGTTTTCAACTTCGTAGGTTACCAGTTCGACCTCAGGGAGGGCAAGGTCAGACCCACACCAGAGCGTTGGCAGACCTTAACAGACAAGATATTGTCAATCCTATCCGGTCTGGTGTGCCCGGTCCGGCAGTTCATGTCCCTCATAGGACTTATGACAGCCACAGAAAAGCAAGTCCATTTAGGTCGACTGCATATGAGACCCATACAGTGGCTCTTGAAGAACAACTGGAAAGTACCAGAATCACTAGAAAAGGTTATACCCGTTCCCAGGTCGCTCCACCCCCACTTAAGGTGGTGGCTGGAGGAAGGCAATGTTCTTCCAGGTCAACCATTACACCCACTAAAACATGCTCTGCAGATATTTACAGACGCATCAAAAGAAGGGTGGGGCGCTCACTTAAAAGAACGCACTGCAAGGGGAACCTGGTCAGTTCCAGAAAGCAAGTTGCACATAAACCACTTGGAGCTAAAAGCGGTCTTTCTGGCCCTAAAAGAGTTCCAAGACCTCTGTTCAAACAACATAGTCCTGGTAGCCAGACAACACAACAGTGGGGGGGATGAAGTCGGGCTCTCACAGGTAACTCTCAAGGCACGTCACATCCCCGGCTGGCTGAACGTGATAGCAGACAAGCTATCCAGACTTGGCCAGACCATTCAGACAGAATGGTCCCTTCACCCAGAGGTTTTCCAAGCTATATGCTCCCGGTGGCACCAGGCAAAAGTGTACCTGTTTGCCACCAGATTCAACAACAAACTACCACAGTTTGTGTCACCGGTTCCGGATCCCCAGGCATGGGCAGTGGATGCACTCAGCCTGTCATGGGATGATCTGGACCCATATGCCTTCCCACCAGCAGCCATCTTGGGCAAAGTGGTGGAGAAGTTGCAGGACTACCCATGCAACAGGATCATTCTGATTGCTCCAGGGTGGCCCAACATGCCATGGTTCTGGGATCGACTAGCAATGTCCAGTCAGATCTCCTTGTGTCTACCCAACCTGCCCAATCTGGTGTCTCAACCATTCAACCAGACCCTGCACAGGAACCTGTCAAACCTGAACCTACATGCCTGGCTCCTAGAGCCACAGCAATCAAGGAGCAGGGATTCTCTGAGGCAGTGGCAGCACGAATTGAGGCTCCTCAAAGAGGATCAACCAGATCCGTCTATGAGGCAAAGTGGACCATTTTTACAAAGTGGTGCCTCAGTAATCAGGTGGACTTCAGGGCACCACCTCTAAAAGCCATAGCTGACTTCCTGTTGCACCTGTTTCAGGACAGGAAGTTGAAACCCGCTACCATTGATGGTTACAGATCAGCCATTGCTGACAAATTGGGCAACTCTACCATTAATGTCAGCAAAGATGAGAATCTCACCCATCTCCTGGATAGTTTCCATAGAGACAGGCCCAAGGGCAGGAGGGGTATACCCTCCTGGAACCTTTCCCTGGTCTTGCACCAGCTGACTAAGGTTCCATTCGAACCTTTAAAAGAGGCCTCACTAAAACACTTGACCTTCAAGACTGTTTTTCTGCTGGCCCTGGGTTCTGGAAAACGCAGGAGTGAGATCCATGCTTGGCTTCATAAGAACATCAGACACCAGTCAGACTGGTCTAAGGTGTCCTTGTACCCTTCACCCAGCTTTTTATCCAAGAATCAGCTGGCTAAGGAGGGCAAAGATAGTGTGGCTCCAATGGTCATACCAACCCTGGCCCCCACTCTGGATAAGTCACTCAAGGGTGACAGGTCCTTGTGTCCAGTCAGAGCCCTTCGCTATTATTTGGACAGGACCTCAGATCTTAGGCAGAACAAGGAGTTGGTCTTTGTCTCCTTCAAGAAAGGTTTTGATAAGAACATCTCACCTGCCACCATCTCCTCATGGATCAAACAAACTGTGATCCTTTGTTATGAGCTCTCTGACCAGGAGGCCCTCACACTGCATCAGGTCAAAGCCCATGATGTCAGGGCCTTTGCTGCTTCTAAGGCCTTCCAGTCGGGGGTCTCCTTAGAGCAGATTCTCTCAGCCTGCCACTGGAAATCACATAACACCTTCACACAATTCTACCTGAAGGATGTAGCTTGGGCTGACACAGAGCTTTTTCATTTAGGGCCAGTGGTGGCTGCCCAACAGGTCCACCACCAAGCCCAAAATGAGGAGATATGTAAAATATGTAAATATGTATATATGTACATAGCTTGTACAATTGTATATAATATTAAAAAAAAAAAACAAAAAAAAAACAGAAAAAAACTAGTGTTCTCAAAATACCCTTTTTGGTGGGACCGGGTAGGTACTGCCTTGCTACCAATTATCGCCGGGTACCAATTATCGCCAGACAGAATTCAAATGGATATAACTTCACTAAAGTAGCATCCCAAGTCTAGCAAATAAGGTAAAACTATTTCCAAAGTGAAAGGAACGAATACACAACAAAAAGCCTTCAGAATATATAACCATAACTGAAATATGAACGTTTTATTTTCTGGTGGCGATAGTTGGTAGCCGGCGATAATTGGTAGCAAGGCAGTATGGATTTCAGCGGGCGGGTACCCGGGTACTCGCGCCGATGGGCGATAATATGTAATTCTACAAAAATCTCCAAATTTACAAACTTAAAACCTACAGAAATAATGGGATCCAACCATTTGCTTTATATCTCGTAGGCCACCTTTTTTGCATTCAAAACACTACGACACAGAAGAAATGTTAACAAAGAAAAGATTTCTGTACATTCAAAATACGGTTGTTTACTGCAGTGTCCGTAAAATTGGAGTCACATGACCTGTTAGTAAAGCATTAACTGTTGCTTGAATGTAGTTTCGGAATTGAAACTTTATTTTTTTCAGACAGGTATGTGGACTTTATTGGTGCTAAATTATGAACTACTGTTTAAAAATATTGTACTTTTATTTATTTAATGTGTGCATATCATTATATAGGCAATATACACAATATTTCGGGAATATTTCATGTACTCGGAATTACATAACTGTCTTAATATACTGACGATATTCAAAGGGTATCGGCATTTGACAATGCATAAACAACCAAAATAAAAGACAAATAAAATACTATAAGTGGTGTATAAGGGTGAGGAAACATTACTCTTGTGTATTTTAACTAAATATCTTCATTTTTAAATGAATTTATGAAGTCGAGATATGTCTGTAGTCGTCAGCTAAAGTGGGCGATATTAACAGTAGTTTCAGGTACTCGGGTATGTGATTTCAGATTCGGGTAAATATTCAGGGTTCGGGTACCCGGATATCCGGATACCCGTTGAGATCACTAAAAAAAACTGTGACTTGCTTCCTTTGGGAAGTTTATTTCTTATGGGACTGAACTCAACCCTCTCTTCCTATTCTCAGAGCAGGTCTGAGAAAAAGGGGGGGGGCGAACTTGGACTTCCGGTTAACCGGTTAGTCTTAGCCGACCTCGACCTTTGGGGTCATCTGACCCTAGGTCGAGATGGGGCTTCTCAGTTTTGTTCTTTTATGAGTTCATGTATGTCCCTAGCAGCTTACCCACCTTCCAAGCGGTAGTTATTCAGCAGTTGTCCATTGGATAGGATGTATTAATGCAATAAAATTGCAAATTTAATAAGTAAATTAAATTTTTATAAGTTAATACCCTATCCAATGGACAGGCAAGGCCCACCCATCCGGCCCCGCTATCAGCTTACTAGGGGTCTTAATATGTTTAGACAACGAAAAAGATGCTATGACGTCATGCTGTCTAGACAGGAAGGAAGTACGATGCGCCACCTAGCGAATGCACACTCTGTGACCGGTCCTGCCAGTAGTATATACAGGACGTCTTTTTCTGGCGTTTGGGGGGCCCAGTCGCGCTGACCGGTAAAGCAATTGTCCATTGGATAGGGTATTAACTGATAAAAATTTAATTTACTTATTAAATTTGCAAATTTTGTAATTTATATATTTTTCCGTAAGAATAGTAGTTATAATTGTTGTTTTTCAACAAATACCAAAGAATCATTGCAAGTCATTTTTAGATGCTGCAATAAAATTTGCTGTTAGTGACAACTAATGTCATTGAGCTTCACATTTATTTCTTGCTTCATTGGCCCAAAATATGAAGAGATGTCTGTGTAGTGATATTACATTTGAAAAGTTTATTAACAATCAAATTACTCTTATGACTCAAAGAAAATGTTTGTAATCCTTTGTGAGTTCATTCGCAAAATGAATTTCATAGTATTGTTTGTCAAAGTCCTGATTCTTTTGTGTATAAATTCCAGCAAGCATTACTCGATGGTGAGTCTGATGATGAAGATTTCTTCTTGAGGTAAGAACTTTTAAAACGCAAATATGACTACACTATTTTTAAAGGGCTGCAAAAAGATTTTGAAGGAAATATATGTCATTAAGCGTCCCGCAAGGGACGCTTGTTTGTGTATGGGAGACCTTCCGGCTCCGCATTTTGTTTTCCTTATAACTCTGTAACCGTTAGGCCGATTCTTTTCAAATTTGGCAGGTTTATGCAGTAGCCTTGGGGAATTTTTTTGAATATGCTGCAGTGACATTTCAACCAATCAGAGAGGTCACATGACCAAAAATGTCTTTTTTCGATGGGGAAGCTTGTCCGGATGATAACTTGAAAGGGATATTATCAATTCACCTGAAACTTGGCAAATACATTCATTCTATTAAAATCTGGAAATCATTAGATTTTGGCATTGATTGGTTAAGAAATGGCCGAGAAATTAATGATTAATTAATCATTGTGAATTTTCCAAATAAGGAAAACACAAAAATGCTTATAGCTCGAAAACTGTGCTAGATAGAGCGATTTCGACAAAATTTTTGACCCGCAGGGTATCTCTGCAGAGTAGTTATCCCAATTTTGAAAAAGTTTTTGTCTCGCCAAAAATGGCGGCCATTTTGAATTTTCGAATTTTTCGCAAAAATGGCAAAACACAAAAATGCTAATATCTCGAAAACTGTGCTAGATGGCGAATTATCTCTTAAAAGTATTGCAGATAGCCAATTTTTCTCAAATAATTCATTCACCTACTTTTGGAAGAGCTTTCACATGGTGAAGTTTCAGACCCATAGCTAATTACTCACCTACTCAAAATGAGTAAATGCGAATTATCTCTAAAAGTATTGCAGATACCCAATTTTTCTCAAATAACTCATTCATCTACTTTCGGGAGAGCTTTCACTTGGTGAAGTTTCAGACCTGTAGCTAATTATTCACCTACTCAAAATGAGTAAATGCTAATTATCTGTAAAAGTATTGCGGATACCCAATTTTTATCAAATAACTGATTCATCTACTTTTGAGAGAGCTTTCACATGGTGAAGTTTCAGACCCGTTGGTAATTACTCACCTACTCAAAATGAGTAAATGCGAATTATCTCTAAAAGTATTGCAGATAGCCAATTTTTCTCAAATAACTCATTCATCTACTTTTGGGAGAGCTTTCACTTGGTGAAGTTTCAGAGCCGTAGCTAATTATTCACCTACTCAAAATGAGGAAATGCTAATTACCTCTAAAAGTATTGCAGATACCCAATTTTTATCAAATAACTTATTCACCTACTTTTGGGAGAGCTTTCACATGGTGAAGTTCCAGACCCGTAGATATTTACTCACCTACTCAAAATGAGTAAATGCGAATTATCTCATAAAAGTATTGCAGATAGCCAATTTTTCTCAAATAATTCATTCACCTACTTTTGGAAGAGCTTTCACATGGTGAAGTTTCAGACCCATAGCGAATTACTCACCTACTCAAAATGAGTAAATGCGAATTATCTCTAAAAGTATTGCAGATACCCAATTTTTCTCAAATAACTCATTCATCTACTTTTGGGAGAGCTTTCACTTGGTGAAGTTTCAGACCTGTAGCTAATTATTCACCTACTCAAAATGAGTAAATGCTAATTATCTGTAAAAGTATTGCGGATACCCAATTTTTATCAAATAACTGATTCATCTACTTTTGAGAGAGCTTTCACATGGTGAAGTTTCAGACCCATTGGTAATTACTCACCTACTCAAAATGAGTAAATGCGAATTATCTCTAAAAGTATTGCAGATAGCCAATTTTTCTCAAATAACTCATTCATCTACTTTTGAGAGAGCTTTCACTTGGTGAAGTTTCAGAGCCGTAGCTAATTATTCACCTACTCAAAATGAGTAAATGCTAATTACCTCTAAAAGTATTGCAGATACCCAATTTTTATCAAATAACTTATTCACCTACTTTTGGGAGAGCTTTCACATGGTGAAGTTCCAGACCCGTAGGTAATTACTGACCTACTCAAAATGAGTAAATGTGAATTATCTCTAGAAGTATTGCAGATAGCCAATTTTTCTCAAATAACTCATTCATCTACTTTTGGGAGAGCTTTCACATGGTGAAGTTTCAGACCCGTAGATATTTACTCACCTACTCAAAATGAGTAAATGCGAATTATCTCATAAAAGTATTGCAGATAGCCAATTTTTATCAAATAAATGATTCACCTACATTTGCAAGAGCTTTCACGTGGTGAAGTTTCAGACCCATAGCTAATTATTCACCTACTCAAAATGAGTAAATGTGAATTATCTCTAAAAGTATTGCAGATAGCCAATTTTTCTCAAATAACTTATTCATCTACTTTTGGGAGAGCTTTCACATGGTGAAGTTCCAGACCCGTAGGTAATTATTCACCTACTCAAAATGAGTAAATGCTAATTATCTTTAGAAGTATTGCAGATAGCCAATGTCTCTCAAATAACTCATTCATCTACTTTTGGGAAAGCTTTCACATGGTGAAGTTTCAGACCCATAGCTAATTACTCACCTACTCAAAATGAGTAAATGCAAATTACCTCTAAAAGTATAGGAGATAGCCAATTTTTCTCCAATAACTCATTCACCTACTTTTGGGAGAGCTTTCACATGGTGAAGTTTCAGACCCATAGCTAATTACTCACCTACTCAAAATGAGTAAATGCGAATTACCTCTAAAAGTATAGGAGATAGCCAATTTTTCTCAAATAACTCATTCATCTACTTTTGGAAGAGCTTTTACATGGTGAAGTTTCAGACCCGTAGATAATTACTCACCTACTCAAAATGAGTAAATGTTAATTACCGTAAATGACCTATTTAGCGCACAGTGCGCTAAGCAAAGTATTTTTATTCAATATTTGGTGGGAAAAAATTACCGTTTTAGCGCACCCATCATGAAACACTTTCCGGGATGAAGTATAGGTCAATCCGGTAGAAAAACGGTGTTTCGACATTTAGAAATACCCACTTCCTGTAAATATGGCGGTAGATGAAAACAGACTCGAAAGTCGCCACAAAAAATTCAATTTATTAAGTAAAAATACATACAATATATGAAAATATGTGGATATTGTGCACTGTCACCGACTATATTGCTAGGAAAAAGAGGTAGGGTGCGGTTACAAGGGTGGATGCACTAAATAGGTCATTTACGGTATCTCTAAAAGTATTGCAGATAGCCAATTTTTCTCAAATAACTCATTCATCTACTTTTGGGAGAGCTTTCACTCAGTGAAGTTTCAGACTTGTAGCTAATTACTCACCTACTCAAAATGAGTAAATGCTAATTATCTGTAAAAGTATTGCGGATACCCAATTTTTATCAAATAACTCATCTACTTTTGGGAGTAAATGCGAATTATCTCTTAAAAGTATTGCAGATAGCCAATTTTTCTCAAATAACTCATTCACCTATGTTTGGAAGAGCTTTCGCACACGAAAATGAAAAATTGTGAATATCTCGGAAAAGCTATTTCTTCTCCTTTAATGCTCGGCGGAAGATACACACCGCGGCAGTGGTCTTGTTTTCAAAAATTTTTGTCTCACCAAAAATGGTGGCGATTTTGAATTTTCGAAGTTTTTGCAAAACAGAAAAATGCTTATATCTCGAAAACTGTTCTAGATGGAGCGAATTCAACAAAATTTTTGACCTGCTGGATATCTCTGCAGAGTACCCATGCCAATTTTCAAAATATTTTTGTCTCACCAAATATAGCGGCCATTTTGAATTTTTAAATTTTTTGCAAAAATTGCAAAACACAAAAATGCGTATATCTTGAAAACCGTGCTAGATAGAGCAGACTGCGCTGACTTTGGTTGCCACAACAGTATAAGGCTAGAAACAGAACATTTTCTTAATACTTTAGCACTCATCTTTATATCCTTTTCGGGACGATCTTTTTTTTGCGAGCGATCCTCTAGTTGTTTTTGGAAGGGCTGCTAAAAAGTTGTGAAAAGATGCATGTCTGACTTCATGAGGTCTATTAAATGAATGTGAAAAAATTATTTATTGTTTTTTCACTTAGGCTATTAAAAAGTAGAAGTGTAAGTTATTTGGAGAAAAGAATTAAGGAAAGACTGCTTTTCAAGATACATCTATAAATTGACATAAAATGGGTAATTAAGCGGCCCTGAAAGGGCGCTTATTTGGTTTCGTATCAGTTTCCTTGCCGCCGCATTATGATCTCCCTTGAATATCTCCCTTATTATTGCAAGCTTTTTAACCATATTTGGCAGTTATATACCTTAGATGTGGGAAAATTTTTCCACATGCTTAAATTTGACCTTTGATCTTTATCAAGGTCACATGATCAAAAAATAAATTTTTCGGGTACACCCGCCCGTCATCGCAGTTCAGGAAAATCTACTGACCGCAGAGGCTTGTAACTTCATACACATGTTTATACTATCAAAAACGTGAGCTGATTAGATTTTGGGAGCAATCCGATGAAAATTGACCGATTTATGAGTGATTTTCTCACAGGTACCAATCAGAAAGCTTAAAATTCATCTGAACCCCCCTATTATCTTCTTAAGTATTGCATTTAGAGCCATAAAATGTATTGGGAGGTAGTAGGATTTTGGGAGCAATCCGATGAAAATTGACCGATTTATGAGTGATTTTCTCACAGGTACCAATCAGAAAGCTTAAAATTCATCTGAACCCCCCTATTATCTTCTTAAGTATTGCATTTAGAGCCATAAAATGTATTGGGAGGTAGTAGGATTTTGGGAGCAATCCGATGAAAATTGACCGATTTATGAGTGATTTTCTCACAGGTACCAATCAGAAAGCTTAAAATTCATCTGAACCCCCCTATTATCTTCTTAAGTATTGCATTTAGAGCCATAAAATGTATTGGGAGGTAGTAGGAACCCCCCCCCCCCCCCCCCCCCCCCCCCCCCCGCGACCCCCCTGTAGGGGTCAAACTGGGGTCATAAAATATCCAATTTCATCTTTTCCTCTCATATCTCCTTTATTCTTGCTTCTAGAGCTTGAGAATGTATTAAGAAGTATTGGGAAACCATATGTGAAGAGTCTAGATAGCCGGTCATATTTACCCCCAGACCCTCCCTTATTGGTCAAACTGGGGTCATTAAATAGCCGATTTTGTGTTTTTGCCTTATATCTCCTTTATTCTTGCTTTTACAGTTTTAGAATGTATTAAGAGGTATTGGGAAACCTTATGTGATGAGTCTAGATAGCCGGTCAGATTTACCGCGGACCCCCCCTTATGGGTCAAACTGGGGGTCATAAAATAGCTGATTTTGTGTTTTTGCCTTATATCTCCTTTATTCTTGCTTTTAGAGTTTAGATAGCTGGTCCGATTTACCCCCGGATCCCCCCCTTATGGGTCAAACTGGGGTCATAAAATAGCCGATTTTGTGTTTTTGCCTCTTATCTCCTTTATTCTTGCTTTTAGAGTTTTAGAATGTATTAAGAGGTATTGGGAAACCTTATGTGAAGAGTCTAGATAGCTGGTCAGATTTTTCTAGTTTTCTGTTAATTGTCAAGGAATAATGGTCTATTTTCTTCCCTTTATTTCTAAAAGAGTATGTATTTAATTTAAGAATTATGGTGAAAGAGTAGTTGAGTGCAAACATTACATGCACATTTCTCATATTTCCTGGATCCTTTGGGGGACCTAGTTGTCATTGGTTGACTGTTGAACTGCATTAAGTTTCATAACAAAATCTTATGTTTTCTAAATACACAAGTCAAACATCTTGCAATGCAGTAATGTTTATGGCTTATCTCTGCCAAGGCACTTAATAATAACTTACAAAGAAATGAGAAAGTCCGGATTATTTGTTTGTATCTAGGTGGTGATCCAGATCTCTCAAAATATAGCCAGTTGGACCAAGACCCATCTTTTATTTATTTTTTTTGAGAAAGAGTCAACTAATACTATTTATGTAATCCAAATAATAAACACGTAAACAGTCAACCCCTCCTTTGGCAGAGGTGAAAATTTGGGTTTGAGCATTTGCAAGTGATACATAAATTTGTTGCCATTAATATATGCTCTTGTGAGTATTTCATGATACGTGTGCATTATAGTCCTTATCAATGCTTTTCTCTGTTGATACCTTTCAGACAAAAACTACCCAGTTGAATGTGATTTTGTTTTACAGTGGGCCATCTGCTCGACCAGGTAAACTGGTAAGAGATGACAGAATGGGAAGGTGAGATATTACACATAAACTAAATGTAGTGTTTTATTCAAGCTTTAAATAGCAGTTGAAGGCCCTTAACCACAGGATTTATTTCCACTTTTGGCTGGCTTCCACTCGTTCCAAAGAATACAATAATTTTTTATCTGGAAATCTTCCACTGAATACAGATCTGTCTAAATATGACATCTGCCTCTTAGTGTTCTACTAATATTGTTTGATGCATTTCTAAACTAAATCTAGATTTCTAAACTAAATGTAGAACAAATCTATGTTAACTACACTGTGCCAAGGTCTCTAGTCTTTAAGTCATTTAACATTTAACTTAACATTTAATAAGATTATTGATTTTTCTGCCTTTGTGGCACATGTTATGTCTAGGTTCCCTTTTATTCAGCCTGTTAAAATGCCAGATTTGTGTTCATATTTTACATATCAGAAGAGTTTGGGAGTCAGATCCTTTTGTGTATTTGTGTATTTATTGTTATACTCAGCGCAATATCTCCATATACTACAGGACTCAGAGCACTATTTAACCCATCCGACTGCACAGGTACAGTCCCAACTCACAAGTAACTCACGTTCCCCTAACTGAAAGATAGAGGCTCAGGGATGACCATTTATCAAGGTCCTTGAGGCTCTTTAGCCTGCCACTAGGGATAGGACCCAATGACAGAGGACCGCCATTTTAAGTGGTCATCCGAGCCACTATGTATCTGCCTGCACCTGGGTTTGAACCCACATCCTCTGAGTTCCTAGACAAGTGTGTTACCTGCTAGGCCACAGTGGTAGATTCCTTGCAGTAACTTGCTTTATTACAGTAACAATGTGAAGATATATATTATTCATTAGATTACAGGGTCAGGTGGATGAAGTGGTCGGAGTTATGCAGGACAACATAGGGAAAGTACTAGCCAGGGGAGACAAACTGGAAGATCTTCAAGATAAATCAGGTACACTCCTAGATATTGGTATTTTTTAACAGCCACATTTCATTGACTGTTTTTGTGGAATGATTTTTTCAGTTGTGAAAATACCTTGTTTTGGCGAAGAAGAAAAGTTCATTTTTACCCCACAGCCCTTAAGGGCTGTCAGGGTATTGTTTTCACCCATGGTGTCCGGATGGGCGGGTGGGTGGGCGGCGGGAAAAGGTTTGTCCGGGCTGTATCTCAGAAACCGTAAGGTGTAGGAAGTTGATACTTGGTAGGGACATTGGTTAGGATGTGTAGGTGTGCAACGTCATGGTATGACCTTGATTTGACCTTTGACGTTGTCGTAGTGACCTTGAGTTTGAAAATCTTGTCCGGGCTATATCTTGGAAAACGTAAGGTGTAGGAAGTTGTTACTTGGTAGGGACATTGGTTAGGGGGTGTAGGTGTGCAACGTCATGGTATGACCTTGATTTGACCTTTGACCTTGCCATAGTGACCTTGACCTATAAAATCTTGTCCGGGCTATATCTCGGAAACCGTAAGGTGTAGGAAGTTGATACTTGGTCGGGACATTGGGTAGGGGGTGTAGGTGTGCAATGTCATGGTCTGACCTTGATTTGACCTTGCTGTAGTGACCCTGACCTATAAAATCTTGTCCGGGCTATATCTCGGAAACTGTGAGGTGTAGGAAGTTGATGCTTGGTAGGGACATTGGTTAGGGGTTGTAGGTGTGCAGTATCATGGTGTGACCTTGATTTGACCTTTGACCTTGTCGTAATGACCTTGACCTTTAAAATCTTGTTGCACCTTTAGGTCTGTCTTTTGATGCAGATTAAGCACTGTTAAAGTCATATTAGAATTTAAGAATTTTACTTTTACAACTTCCCATTGTAACAGATGGAATTTCATCAAGTGAGCCACAGATTTTGCTCCAACACCACAGAAAATAACTTGTGATAACGAGATGATCTTGTTATCACAAGATGATCTTGATATCACAAGATGATCTCATTATCACCAGATCATATTGATATCATGAGATGATCTTGTTATCACGACTTATTATCTCATTATAATGAGATCATCTCATCACGACTTATTTTCTCGTTATCACGAGATCATCTTGTGCGCACGACTTAATACATGGTGCAATTTTTATTTTACCATGTCCTATTAGGGGCTCCGTAGAATTGTCTTGTTTTAATACTTCATCTTTACATGCATTATCTTTCTCTTAGACATTATCTTGTCTATTTAAACATTGTTTGGACCTTTATATAACTGACAGTGCTCTGAAAATATCCTGAACTGTGTACTGATACAGTACTTCTATATCTCATGGTGTTAAAAATATTTCCCTAGGCTGTGGGGTACGGGCATCTCTGATGCTATTTTTATCCTTTAATATTCCAGTTTATTTCATAATCTATATTGTTCAGCATATTATATTTCACTTTCTCATCATTTGAAAAATAATATGGTGTGAGAAGTGTAGTCTAAAACAAGGGTTACAGATGTTTAAAAGGCCATGGTTTCAGTTCAAGGTCTTGACATAGTTTAACTAATACAGATGAACTAAAAATCAAGTAAAATGACAAATATGTGCATGTGAAATTATCTAGTGACCTAATAGTTTAATTAAATACAAAACAATTTTTTCAAATATTGGTCAAACTTAAATAATGATAGTATCTATTTCAAACTCACAGTAAAAGTCCACCACTTAGAATTAACAACAGCAAAAAATCACTTGAAACTTGACTTCCAGTATATACAACATTTTTCATTGGTACTGATCTGTTTGCTATGTTCACAAAATGTATTCTTTACTACCGTATTTAGCTTTTCAATGTACTAAATGTATCTGATAATTCCCTGAAGTGTGACAAGTTTTTAACTGAGGCATGTGATGATGTTTTCAGAGGATTTGTCTGCAAATGCTGACATGTTCAGAACCCGAGCAAGGAGTATGAAAACACAAATGTGGTGGAAGGAATGCAGGGTATGTGGTGTCTTTGTTGTATATACTTGGAAATGCAGGGTATAGATATTTTTTAGCTGCTAAAGGGAAAGTAAAATTTTGGCCTTTCCATGTTTGAATGTTAACCTGAATACTTTGTGTGTACTTTTGTTGAAAGTAAATTATTACCGGATGACCAGGTGTGTTTGTTGTGAACAGCTGAAAATGCATGTTTAGATATTTTTGTAGCTGCTAAGAGGGAAGTAAAATTTTAGCCTTTCCCAGTTTGAATGTTAACCAGAATACTTTGTGGGGTACTTTTGCTACAAGTAAATTGGGACCGAATTTTTTAAAATAAACTTTTCGAAATAAAATTTAAAAAGACCTCCACATTCTGTTTGAGACATTGAAATACCAAATATGATAGACTAATTTCAGCTTTTGCAGCTGTACATTTTTTTTGGAATTTGTACAACACTTTATTTTCTATTTTAATATTCCTGTAATAGTCTGTTATGAAATGAGCATAACATGTTATATATTGGTATGCAAATGTTAACATTTCCCCAAAGCTTTTAAATGTATAGGGTTACCCAGATCAGCCCCATTCCAAACAAATTGCATGATATATGAGAATAAACTCATATTAAATCTTTCACCACCAACAGTTCAATATTTTACCATTCCGAAGGAAATTCCGGGATTAAGATTTTGCAAACAGTCAAAACTGCTGAAACACATGCCAGGAATATTTCTTGTCATCCATAATGTCCTCGTACATATTTCAGTATAATACCAAAAGTTTTAATTCTAGAGTACAGAAATAAAGCTAAGGTAACAGTGTAGGGATGTAGACTGCTGGTCGACAGATGTGGTACTGATGAATACACTTTACTGTCTACTGCTGGTCGACATATATGGTCTTTATAGGGTTAATGTGCATAAAGGAATAATTATATCCCCAGACGAAAGTCAGGGATATATTGGTTTCACGTCTGTTGCGCCGCCACTGTACGTTTTGATTTGTGTGCTCGATAACTCACAAAAATGCTTTCACGAATTTCATTCAAACTTGGCACACACACATGTATTTGGGTCAGGAGAGAAACCCTATTTTAAAGTGACCTTAAACTCCCAATAATAAAGAATTTATGACCTCCTTAAGGTCAGAAATTTGACTTTTTGCCACTTAATGCCATCTAAGTCACACACTATGTTGCTTATCTGGCTCAAATTTTACCTGGAAACACATTACTATATTCTCCTTACATATACCAAAAATCAAGACTTTATGTTAAGGTTAAAATTGTTTTTGAGGTCCATAAAGACCAATCTCAAACATTTTTTCAATACTTTTCCCTTTTTTTCACCTATAACTTGAAAGTGGTAGGTCTGACAAGTCTGTAACTGTAGTAGGTATAACTTCTAAATGTACTCTAAGTCAGTGAAAAATTTTTAATCTGTAACTTTAATTTTAAGGTCACCTTAAAGTCTAAATTGCCCACAGAGACCCAATTTATGGACCTTTTGCCACTTTGAATTCCTATAGCTGTCAAATGATGTGACTGATACAGCTGAAATCTCACCTGGGAAGATATGTTTATGTTCTGTTTACATGTGAGAAAAATCAAGGCTTTAAATAGACGTTTAACCTGTGTATGAGGACCATGAACATCCACTCGAGTGACCCTTTCAAGACATCTTCAACATATTTGGTCCTGTAACCTGGAAAAAGTAAATCTGACAAGTCTCTTCCTGTATTAGTATAACTTCTACATGAAATCTTTGTCATTTTAAGTCTGTAACTGTAATTTTAAAGGCACCTTAAGGTCTCTTTAAGTGCCCACAGACCCCCAATTTATTGACTTTTTACCACTTTTAAGCCCTGTAACTGTCATAATATATGCCTGATACAGCTGAAATCTCATCTGGGAATATAATAATGTGTTCTTTTTTCATGTGCAAAAAACCAAGACTTTAAGTAGACATTTAACATGTACGTGAGACCCATGAATCATCCACTCACAGAACTTAGTGATGTAACCGATGTCCATCTGTCTGTCAACATTTTTGTTTCCGGACTCTAACTCGAAAATGCTGTGTCCAGTTGAATTCAAACTTGACAGGGAGATAGATCACCATCATAGCTAGGTTGTTTCAAAATAGGTGTAATTCCGTCTGTCCATTTGTCCGTTCTTTGTCCATTTGTCTGTCCGTCAACAGTTCCGTTTCCGGACTCTAACTCGAAAACGCTTTGTCCAGTTGAATTGAAACTTGACAGGGAGATAGATCACCATCATAGCTAGGTTGCTGTCGAAATTGGTGTAATTCCGTCCTTTCGTTTGTTTGTTTTTTGTCCATTTGTTTGTCCGTCAACATTTCCGTTTCCGGACTCTAACTCGAAAACGCTTTATCCAGTCAAATTCAATTTTGACAGGGACATAGTCCACCATCATAGCTAGGTTCCGTTTGAAATTGGTGTAATTCCGTGCGTTTGTTTGTCCATTTTTTGTCTGTCAACATTTCCGTTTCCGGACTATAACTCGAAAATGCTTTGCCCAATTGAATTCAAAATTAACAGGGAGATAGATCACCATCATAGCTAAGTTGCTTTCGAAGTTGGTGTAATTCCGTCTGTTCATTTATCCGTTTATAGCATAGATACAATTACGTAACCTAGATTAAAACTTTTACATTTCTTAGCATGTCTAACACATTTACCTTAATTGGATGACCTAACATTTCTTTCCTTGTTTCTAAATTTAATTACAGCAGCCGCTAACCTTAATGCTGCCTGCACTACCCGCCTTTTGGGGCATCGCTGACCCTCTAATTTATTTCAAATATTCCAAAGACTTTTAAATAGCAGTAAGCATGAGAAAATTTGTCTTCTTGTGGTCAAGTTTTCAGACTGCTCTATTCCATGGGATTCTGTGCATTTTGGCTTTGATTATGCCAATGAATTTAGCAATGGACTTGTTAAATCTTATTCACTTTCTTCCACAAAATCTGATCGATGCAACAGTGTTGAGACTAATAACTTAAAACCAGTAACATTAAGTACATGAAATATTTAAGGAAATCCATTGGTAAGTTTTCCCATGTATTTTGCAGATGCGTATCCTGTTGGCAGTTCTTGTGATTGTTATCTTAGCAATCATTATAGGTAAGCAAGCCTACATGGTATTTTTCTTTCTTGTACATTATGTCTTCTTTCTCTTCACTTTTTGTGTTGTAACTTTGTTAAGTTTTTAAAAAAACCCTTTGCATTCTCTTTTGTGATGGATATTTAAACTTAATATTAAATTTTAATATAATATTATTCCAATAGTTTTCAGTACAGCCATCACTTTAGATTAGACAATAATCTGATGCTGTCAAGTAACACCTGGCATATAGCTGGCAAAGTTCGGAAACTCTGCACTGTGGAACATATATATTCCTTTAGTAATTGTTAATGACTCAAGACACATCAATTTCTATAACCATGGATTAAGTTAACTGCACACAGTCTAAATTGAAATATTCCATGACACACAAAGACTGTCAATTGAACTGTTAAACACTAATGAATAATGATAATATTTCTAATACTTATATTACAAGCAGTAATACTTGAATAATATCAACAGTTTTACAATTTAAATAAGCTTATTGTATCCAACGGATGCATCCGGTGGATACTTTGGTTTAGCGTTCGCTACGCCGCCGCCACTGCCGTACATAGAAAGATTTTCGATGTTAATGCTCTCAGCAGAAAACTACACCAGCTAGCTTCACCAAATATGCAGGATATCTTCATTAGGAGGTAAGCTTCTCTGGGACTGAAATTATCCTCATTCTGAAAAACAAGATGGTCGCCGCGGGTATCTCTGTGAAAATTATCTACCTTTTTCTACTGGCAGGTTCTTATAAGTAGAAGGTTGAATCTCTCCATAGGTGATATATATAACAGATATATATGTCCTCTACAACCTTGCAGACATTTGACCTTGACGCTCTTCATTCAAGGTCATCCATGGAGTGCCAAAGTACCCCACATAGCGGACTTTAAAAGTGCTTGTAACTCGCTTATTATTGGTCCTAGAGGTTTGGGATGTGAAACCAACTTATAGGATAGGAAATCATGGGCTGGGAATCTTCTGATGTGGTCAGATTTGACCTGGGACCCTTCCTTCAAGGTCAAACAAGGACAACCAAACCTAAAAGTGCTTATTACTTGCTAATTATTGGTCCTAGAGGTTTGAGATGTGAAACTAACTTATAAGAAATCATGGACTGGGAATCTTCTGATGTGGTCAGATTTGACCTGGGATCCTTCCTTCAAGGTCAAACGAGGACAACCAAACATAAAAGTGCTTATTACTTGCTTGTTATTGGTCCTAGAGGTTTGGGATATGAAAGTAACTTACAGGAAATCATGCGCTGGGAATCTTCTGATGTGGTCAGATTTGACCTGGGACCCTTCCTTCAAGGTCAAATAAGGACAACCAAATGTAAAAGTGCTTATTACTCGCTTATTATTGGTCCTAGAGGTTTGGGATGTGAAACCAACTTACAGGAAATCATGGGATGGGAATTTTCTGATGTGGTCAGATTTGACCTTGGTCCCCCCCTTTCAAGGTCAAACAAAGACTGTCAAATTTAAAAGTGCTTATAACTTGCTTATTATTGGTCCTAGAGGTTTGCAATGTGAAACCAACCTATAGGAAATCATGGACCGGGAATCTTCTGAGGTGGACAGATCTGACCTTGGTCCTCTCCTTGAAGGTCAAACGATGGTTCTCTGGCTTTGGTGAATTGTCTTTCCGGTGGATACAAATTTGCACTGGTTCTCTAATGCGTAGGTCTAGTTAAAAGTTGTAAGTAGTGCAAAAGTTGCACTGCATGCAAAGAACTTTGGCTTTTTCACAATAAATATTTCCTCACAAAAAATTGTTGTACATAATTTATTTTCAGAAATGTTAAAAGATGCCTTTATACAGGTATACAGCATTAAAAAGAAACAAGTTTTAGTCTGTCTTGATGATCTGTGTGCAAAATTTGTTGGGTTACTTTTTTGCTAATGCATCTAGAAGCTTTAGGTATTTAAGAAATTCAAAAAATGTTTGAAAATAAGCTGTTTTTGTTCAAGTTTGGTTGGATTCTTTAGTTGTGCTTAAGTGTTGCATTGTGTTTCACACTTCATTATTTGGCTGTTGGATAATCTATAAATCTACTAAAACACTGGAAAATGTGGGTTAAAACAAAAGAAATAATAGTGTTTAATGAAAATGTTTAAATCTACCTTTTATGTATCAAAGATATTTTTATACTTTCTTTTGTTTTCAAGGATAGTATTCTCTAAAATCTTGTAGCTGTTGTTAAAATATTTAGTGGGCAATATCGATTAATCAGGGTATGACATCAGTTTCATTTTTCAGTGAGACTTAAGTACAGGATAGATATTTACAGGTAAAATTCAAGTATGGAATATAACCAAGCATTGGAATTAAGGATCCTGTATCTCTGGGACTCTGTTGTTTGTGTATAGGAGGATTTTCTGTGTGTGTGTGTCCATTGCTTTTACAGTCTGTAGGCTCCTGCATTTTCATTGTTGTATAACTCTGTGACAACTAGGCAGATTGTGTTCAGGGTTTGGTATACAGATGGAGTGGGACTGGACAACAATTTCAGATACTTTGCCATTGACTTTTGACAAGGTCCTATGGACTAAATGACCAAGATGTACTATCTTGAACCTCAGAGACCAATTCAAATTTGGGAATAATATACCCTAAAATGGCTCTCTTTTAGCACTTTTAATTGATTCCCAGTGTTGTTGAACCTAAAAAAGCAAAAACCTCCTTTATTGTTGCTATGATATGTTTTGTTGTAAAAATGGCTAATAGAAGATCATGGATTGTGACTCGTTTAGTGAGGTAACATTGACCTTTAACTTAACCAACCCAAACTCCAACTCACACCACCCGTCCCTCCTTGCAAGGCCAACAATGTATTTGTACTGAAAAACCATGCCTCTGTTACTATTTCCCAAGGAGGTTTGAGAACTGAAAACAACTTCTAGGAAATCATCAACTGCAATTGTTTTCAGAGTGCAAATTTTTATCTTTGTCCCCTCCTTTAAGGTCATGCAGCATTCTTGGCCATACCATCTCCCTTTTTTGGCTCTCACATCTATTGGGAAATGAAATATGCTTTTTCACCACAGCAATAGAATAGTTTTCTGTCACTCCACAATGGGTTTAAAACCTCTCCTTTTGGGATTCTGCTTTTGCAGACAAAAACAGTTTCAAATTTCTAGTCTTTATTATGTCCACCCCCCTGGGGGGTGGATATATTATTTTTGCTTTTTTCGCCGTCCGATGTCCGTTGTCCGATGTCCGGCGTCACGCATGGTTTCCGCTCATTTAAAGGAAAAGTATTAGAGCTATTGTCACCAAATTTGGTATGCAGGCTTATTGGGTCAGTAGCTTGCTTGGGATTGCTTTTGGCTGTTGTACCTCTTTTGCTTACTGAGTAATACTTAAGTACAGCTATTTTCAGTACCCATTGGTTTCCGTGCATTTAAGCCAAAATAATTAAAGATATTTTACTACAATTTTGAATACAAGATTGTTATGTCCATAGCTCGCTTGGTATTGCATTTGGGACTGATAGCTTTGTCAGTACATGAGTAATAGCCATTTAGGTACTTCATTGTGTATTTTCAGTACTACTTTTGAGTAATTTGCTAATATCTCAGAAACCGTAAGAGATAGAGTGATTTCGACAGAATTTTTGACCCACAGGGTATCTAAGGAATGCAATCTATGCAATTTTCCAAAAATTTTCCCCTCCCCAAAAATGGCGGCCATTTTGAATTTTCGAATTTTTGCCAAAAATGGCAAAACACTAATTTACTTCTATCTCCTTAACCGTGCGAGATAGAGCGATTTCGTCGAAATTTTCGACCCACAGGGTATCTAAGGAATGCAATCTTTGCAATTTTCAAAAAATTTTCCCCTCCCCAAAAATGGCCGCCATTTTGAATTTTCGAATTTTTGCCAAAAATGGCAAAACACCAATCTGCTTCTATCTCCTTAACCGTGCGAGATAGAGCGATTTCGTCAAAATTTTCGACCCACAGGGTATCTGAGCATTGTACTCTTGGTAATTTTTTAAAAATTTTCCCCTCCCCAAAAATGGCGGCCATTTTGAATTTTCGAATTTTTGCCAAAAATGGCAAAACACTAATTTGCTTCTGTCTCCTTAACCGTGCGAGATAGAGTGATTTCGTCGAAATTTTCGACCCACAGGGTATCTAAGGAATGCAATCTTTGCAATTTTCCAAAAATTTTCCCCTCCCCAAAAATGGCGGCCATTTTGAATTTTCGAATTTTTGCCAAAAATGGCAAAACACAAATTTGCTTCTATCTCCTTAACCATGCCAGATAGAGCGATTTCGTCAAAATTTTCGACCCACAGGGTATCTGAGCATTGTACTCTTGGTAATTTTTAAAAAATTTTCCCCTCCCCAAAAATGGCGGCCATTTTGAATTTTCGAATTTTTGCCAAAAATGGCAAAACACTAATTTGCTTCTATCTCCTTAACCGTGCGAGATAGAGCGATTTCGTCGAAATTTTCGACCCACAGGGTATCTAAGGAATGTAATATTTGCAGTTTTCAAAAAATTTTCCCCTCCCCAAAAATGGCCGCCATTTTGAATTTTCGAATTTTTGCCAAAAATGGCAAAACACAAATTTGCTTCTATCTCCTTAACCGTGCCAGATAGAGCGATTTCGTCGAAATTTTCGACCCACAGATTATCTAAGGAATGCAATACTTGCAATTTTCAAAAAATTTTCCCCTCCCCAAAAATGGCGGCCATTTTGAATTTTCGAATTTTTGCCAAAAATGGCAAAACACCAATCTGCTTCTATCTCCTTAACCGTGCGAGATAGAGCGATTTCGTCAAAATTTTCGACCCACAGGGTATCTGAGCATTGTACTCTTAGTATTTTTTAAAAAATTTTCCCCTCCCCAAAAATGGCAGCCATTTTGAATTTTCGAATTTTTGCCAAAAATGGCAAAACACTAATTTGCTTCTATCTCCTTAACCGTGCGAGATAGAGCGATTTCGGCAAAATTTTCGACGCACAGGGTATCTAAGCAATGCAATCTTTGCAATTTTCCAAAAATTTTCCCCTCCCCAAAAATGGCGGCCATTTTGAATTTTCGAATTTTTGCCAAAAATGGCAAAACACAAATTTGCTTCTATCTCCTTAACCGTGCGAGATAGAGCGATTTCGTCGAAATTTTCGACCCACAGGGTATCTAAGGAATGCAATCTTTGCAATTTTCAAAAAATTTTCCCCTCCCCAAAAATGGTGGCCATTTTGAATTTTCGAATTTTTGCCAAAAATGGCAAAACACAAATTTGCTTCTATCTCCTTAACCGTGCCAGATAGAGCGATTTCGTCGAAATTTTCGACCCTCAGGGTATCTGAGCATTGTACTCTTGGTAATTTTTAAAAAAATTTCCCCTCCCCAAAAATGGCGGCCATTTTGAATTTTCGAATTTTTGCCAAAAATGGCAAAACACTAATTTGCTTCTATCTCCTTAACCGTGCGAGATAGAGCGATTTCGTCAAATTTTTCGACCCACAGGTATTTCAGCATTGTATTCTTGGCAATTTAAAAAAAAAAATTCCCCTCCCCTAAAATGGCGGCCATTTTGAATTTTCAAATTTTTGTCAAAAATGGCAAAACACAAATTTGCTTCTATCTCCTTAACCATGCGAGATAGAGCGATTTCGTCGAAATTTTCAACCCACAGGGTATCTAAGGAATGTAATCTTTGCAATTTTCAAAAAATTTTCCCCTCCCCAAAAATGGCAGCCATTTTGAATTTTCGAATTTTTGCCCAAAATGGAAAAACACAAACTGGCCTTAACCGTGCAAAATAGAGTTATTTCGTTGAAATTTTCGACCCATAGGGTATCTAAGAAATGTACTCTTGGCAATTTTCAAAAAAATTTCCTTTTCCCAAAAATGGCGGCCATTTTGAATTTTCAAATTTTTGCCAAAAATAGAAAAACAGGAATTTGCTTCTATCTTCTTAACCGTGCAAGATAGAGTGATTTCGTCAAAATTTTCAACCCAACCAATGCAAAAAGGCATGAAGCTGAAATAATTTACATCTACACTAACAAATATTTAAGCATCATTGATATATTTTACAAATGAAACAGGGTCTTGTAACACTACTGTACAATTTGGGCAAAAGGTTCATGGGTGGACATTACACATGATAATGTGTGTTCTTCTATGCTAGCCTGTTTCTATTCGCATCTACTATCAACAGGGCGGCCTATTTCTAGTTCATTCATTGTTTCATCTTCAGAACCTTTGAAAACATTGAAATATTAAGTGAAAAGTTTAAGAGCTTGCATTTTTTTGTAGTTAAGCACAGAAATATTTTACTGGTTTTAGAAGTTTTTTGGTTTTGTTCTTCTAGGCTGTTGTATCTGTTAGTGGTATCTGTGATGTTGTAACATTGATTTAATATTTATGTAGCCTTTGTGTAATACCAAAATTGTGATTGCTTAATGTAAGAAAACATAAAAGCTCAATATCAGTGAAAAAAATAGGATAAAATTATTTGTGACATTAAAAGATTCAAAATAACAGAGGCTGTATAAGTGTTCAAGATGTGAAAAAAATTAAATAATTTTAAAATGTAACATTTTATTATGTCATAAGTAAACTTGTTACAACAGTCATTATGTGTGTTGACCTAGCCCGTTTTATCAACAGAGCGTTAGAAAGGTACTTGTAAGTAGTATAGAGTGAAAATGGTACTTTCACCATAGTACTTTGATTATGCCACTGGGGGAGGGGATACCCCTTACTACCTGCCAACAAATGCAAAGTAAAATAACTGTGTTTCCTCAGTCAGGAATTTCACATCCTGTTGTGACTGTTCCATTTCTTACTCTTCATTTGGGGGCCACGGTGGCGCAGTGGAAAAACACTCGCCTCCCATTTCTGAGGTGGGTGGTTCAAACCCCGAACCCTATGTGGAAATGATGGTAGTTTCTTAGGGATGCTTGGCAATTTACAGTACAGAGCCTTGACCAACTGTATGTACTGGTTTCCTATGCCCATAAAACTAACCCTCGTGATATGACTATACAGTGTTGAAACTGACGTTAAAAATCCAAATAAATAAATACTCTTCATTAGCTTTTGTTAAAAAAATGACAAAATTTCAGTGTGACTACAATGAAAACCTGTTGGAATTTTTTTTTGCCATGGATACTGGTTTTGGTACTAGAGTACTCGTTCACCAATACTCTACTCTTAAGCGACTACTCCTTAGAGATGATAAATGCAACAAAATGGGCCATTTACCTAGAAATTAACATAAACTGTCACATAAAATGTGACATTCCTGGCAGAAGTCTGCAATCTATGAGTGCTTTGCAGTGATGGCTACATAAGGCCAGTCATCTAAGCAGTTGTACAATTACCGTGAATTTATTTCTTAACTTTTGAGTCCACACTAGAACAGTTAAAGATAGAACTGCCACAAGTTGTGATCTTTGTACTGGAGACCTGTTCTATTGTTCAGTGAACACTCTTTGTAGACAATAAATGCAACAAAATGTGCCATTTTACATTGACCTTGATAATTAACAAAATTTGGCCTATTTCATGTCACTTTTTGGTGAATATTTTGAAAATGCTAATATAACAGTGGAAAAAAGTATTTGTAAGTTTGTATTAAAACTAATCCATAAATCTATTCTTTAAAGAATGCTGGAGCACCTTTTACCAGACCTAAGAATTTTTGGTGTTTGCATATGTGTGTGTGCATGAATTGTGCATGCATTGGTGGGCATACTTACCATATATTTAATCGAAAGTTAATCTCAAAGGGAAAATTACTTTCAATTGACCAGTTTTGGCAACAATAGAAATTTTCAAATTGACTAAAAGAAAAACAGAATTGCAAACCATCATTAACTGACTCCATGTGGAAAGATTTAGTCATAACTACTTTGAAATAATGGATTATAATGGCAAACACTGCCAAACATGTAGAATATCTTTAAATATATTTGCAAAATCATGGTTTAATAAATAATAGCTGCTCAGAAGAACGATAAATTTAAACAGAGTTTGGGATGTTACATGTGTCTGTATTATCTTCCAAAAACTTTTTCAGTGACTTGTATTGAGTTTGGTATATGTTATATCTTTGCTCAATGCATGAGTTTATGTCTTTGATGCAAACTAGAATTTCTCTTTGTATCAATCAAAAGTGATGCTTAACCCCTTTGCCACCAACTGAGCAATATTCAACTATTCCAGGATGAAGAGGTGTGCAGACAATTTAAATTGCTAAAACACATACCACAAGCAATCCTCACCACCCAGAATGTCCTCTTACATCATATTTTGAACGACTCTATTTCACTATGCCAAGAACTTTGATTCTTCAGTACTGAAGGAAAGTTATAAAATAATCATGTAGACAGCTGGTCATCAAATATGGTACTGATGAATACAATTTGCTGTTGACTGCTGGTCAACATATGTGGTCTTTAAGGGGTTAAATTCTTTTGATTTTCAATTACACATGCTGTTTGCTTTTCTTCTATTGCATAATTATTTGGATACTGTGCCATTGTTATAAATGAAGTATCAAAATTTTACTTTTAAAATTGAATGATCCATTAATAATCTAGTCCAAACCTCTGTTATCCAATGCTTGTGTACTTTTCTCTACTTCTTTCAATAAAATACAAATATACACAAGCCTTGCATCTCACAAACTTTTACCATCTAAACAATCTTTCTCATACTGTTTGGATAATAGAGGTGCTAGTTAGTTTATCAGTTGAATAAATGAATAAAAGGGCTGTGAAGATAATGAAACCCTGTTAATTCAGTTCTCAATTAACGTTGATAATGTGTATAGTTAACCAGAAATTCCAGATATAAGAGAAAATTCTAACTGAAAAGTCCCTTTTAGGACCTAGGTTTATATTCTATAACATTCTTAGAATAAGAATTTTTTTAAGTGCTAAGAATTTTTATTAAGGCTTATGAAACTAGAAAGTATTTGTAGCACACGTACACCCCACCAGAGGGGTGTTCCTGAAAAATTTGGGATATGGTTTGTATGTAGAGTATGATCTGGATCTTTGTCATTACTTCTTTGGCCAATTTAAGATCTCCTAGAAAAATTACTTTTACAGTAATGTCAACCGGAATGGTAAACTAATTGAAAATACATTGATACAACAGGTGCTTAGAAAACTGGTAGCATTAGTATTTTAATTATTTATAAATACAAAGGTATTGTTTGTGGAAAAAACTCTTAGAGCACTTTTAATTTTTTTTCTTGGATAACGTCTATTTTCTGAAATAGGTAAAAAATGGGAAAAAGTGGAATACTCTTGTTCTAAGAATAAGAAAATTGGTGAAGGTGAGACCAGATATATACCTATATACTGGATGTGAAATCTGCAGACCAGGGTTCTTGTGTAATAGAGACAAATGTACATGACACAACAATTTCCAGGAATCTAACTGGCTGTGAACTAATGTCTAATTTTGTACAGACTTTAGTTATCAAAACCCGTGACTTCAGTTGGTTGAAGCAGCCATTTTTGTTTTAACCCAAACAACCATTAACAGTCTTCATGATCTAAGCCTGCAATTCATGATGTAGATCATAGATTTTTGCAGTCTGTATTTCACCACAAATGAGAGACCTATAAAAAATTGGCGGGGGGAGATAAGCAATGTGTTGAGAAGATAAAATTAATGACCTTAGTAAACCAGAGACACCTGAATAATATTAGTTTTACTGTAGAGTAAGAAATCTAAAATTCGCCACATATCTGAAATTCGCCACATGTTGAAATACTGATAAAATAAATTAACTGAGGTGAGATTTGTTGAATGTACAGTAAATTAAGGCTTTTTGAACTGAAAAATACCAATTTTAAGACAAAATATCTTTTTCTTTGTAAAATTAACTGAGGTTTTAGAGGTGGCGAATTTTAGATTCCTGGCAAATTTTAGATTTCTTACTCTACATGTATTTATATTGCTTTTGAATATTGTTTATCGGATTGTTTTTATTTGTTGTCTTTGCAGTACCTATTGTGATCAAACTGAAGAAGAATGGCGACTGAGTTTCTAGTGACCCGGGCTTCAGATTGCTGCATTTGGACAATTTATGTGGTTCTCTCTCTCTTGTTTTATAAAATTTGCTCAGCCACAAATTACATTCCTTTCACAAAGTGATGTGAAGACTAAAAAGCAACAGAGAAACTAACAATAGATACGCACAGTATTTTTATTAGAGTGTAAAATGTTTTGGAAGTCAATTGATTTAGTAGAATCAAAGGGAAGTAAAAGTTCAGTTTTTGACTCATTGATTACTCAGTGCCAGATTGCAATGTGGCACAGTTGTTATTTGCAAAGGTATCTCTATGCCAAGTGTTGGAATAAGACCTGTGAAGTTCACCAGTGTGGAAACACACCCTTCTATTTCCTTGCAGGCAATTCTTTTTTTCAGAGTTGAGATTTTTGTGATTATATAATGCTTCCAATCTTCTCTGAAGCAAAATCAGCACAAATTTTCAGTGTTTTGTTTTTCCTTTAAGCAGTTCGTGTCAGTTGTGAATTTTATAGAGTAAGAAATCTAAAATTCGCCACATATCTGAAATTAGCCACACGTGAAAATACTAATAAAATAAATGAATTGTGGTGAGATTTGTTGAATGTATAGTAAATTAAGGCTTTTTGAACTGAAAAAATACCATTTTTTAGACAAAAACATCATTTTCTTCATAAAATTAACTAGGTTTTAGAGGTGGGAAATTTTAGATTCCTGGCAAATTTTAGATTTCTTACTCTATACTGTGGTGAATTACACATTTAATAGAAATTCAAATCAAGGCCATTGATTTGATATATTATGCCTGTTGCTGGGTTTATGTATAAAAGAATGTCAGTAAGTTTTTCTAGATGTCAGTTTCATGGCACCCAGATCAAAAATAAGTCTGTCATTTAGGGTGCAAAGAATATGCAAGATTTATTTTTAATTAATGCCAACTGCAGTGATGTATTGTATAAGCATAATTAACATTTTAAAAAGGGCCAAATTTAGTATTCTGAGGTATTGACACCTTATAAACTGTGTCTACATAGTTAAGCTTTATTTAATTATATCCCCAGACGAAAGTCGGGGATATATTGGATTCAGGTCCGTCGCGCCGCCGCCATAGAAATTTCCTTGTGGACGCGATAACTCAAAAACAAATTAATATTTTTTTTTCAAACTTGGTACACATGTTAAGGATGCCCAAAGGAAGATCCCTATTTTAAGGTGACCTTAAACTCCCAGTAAAAAAGAACTTATGGCCACCTTAAGGTCAGAAATTGGACTTTTGGCCACTTAGAGCCCTGTAGGTCACAAACTATGATGCTCAGCTGGCTGAAATTTTACCTGACAACACATTAATATGTTCTTAGTACATGTGCCGAAAATCACGACTTTAAGTTGAGGAGAAAATTGTCCTTGAGGCCCATAAATACCCCCACTTAGGGATTTTTTGCTATACTTTTCACATATTTTGCCCTATAATTTGGAAGTGGTAATTCTGATGAGTCTCAAACTGTGCTAGGTATAACTTTGATATGTAATCCTTGTCTGTAGAAAATTTTAGGGCTGTAGGTTTACCCAAAGGGGTCGACTTAAGGTCTCAAAAGTGCCCACAGAGACCCAATTTATGCACTTTTTGCCACTTTCAAGCACTGTAGCTTTCAAATTATGTCTCTCATCTAAGTTAAATATCATCTGGGAATATATCTATGTGTTTTCTTATATGTGCCCCAACATTTAGGCCTTTAATGGACAGTTAACCTGTGTATCAGGACCATAAACACCCACCCGAGTGACCCTTATAAGACATTTTTCACATCTTTTTCCCTGTAACTTGGAAATAGTAAGTCTGAGAAGTTTCAAACTGTATTAGATATATATTCTGTGTGTAATCTTAGTATGTAACAGATTTTAAGTCTGAAGCTTTAATTTTGAAGGTCAAATTGAGGTCTCTAAAAGGCTCCCAAAGACCCAATATTTGGACTTTTTGCTACTTTTAAGCCCTGTGACTGTCAAACTATGTGACTGATAGAGCTCAAATCCTATCTGGGAAGATATTAGTATGTTTTATATATGTGCCAAAAATTAAGGCTTTAAGAAGACATTTAACCTGTGTATGAGGACCATAAATCCCCACCCGAGTGACCATTTTTAGACATTTTTCACATATTTTGCCCTGTAACTTGGAAATGGTAAGTCTAAGAAGTTTCAAACTGTATTAGATGCATATTCTATGTGTAATCTTAGTATGTGACAAATTTTAAGTCTGAAGCTTTAATTTGAAGGCCACATTTAGGTCTCTAGAAGGCCCCATAAAGACCCAGTATTTGGACTTTTTGCCAATTTTAAGGCCTGTGACTGTTAAACTATGTGACTGATAGAGCTGAAATCTCATCTGGGAATACATTATTATGTTCTTTTTACATGTGCCAAAAATCAAGGCTTCAAGTAGACATTTAACCTGTGTATGAGGACCTTAAACACCCACCTGAGTGACCCTTTTAAGACATTTTTCACATATTTTGCTCTGTAACTTGGAAATGGTAAGTCTGAGAAGTTTCAAACTTTATTAGATACATATTCTATGTGTAATCTTAGTATGTAACAAATTTTAAGTCTGAAGCTTTAATTTGAAAGCCACATCGAGATCTCTAAAAGGCCCACAGAGACCCAATATTTGGACTTTTTGCCACCTTTAAGCCCTGTGACTGTTAAACTATGTGATTGATGGAGCTGAAATCCCATCTGGGAATGCATTATTATGTCCTTTTTACATATGGCGAAAATCAAGGTTTTTAGTAGACATTTAACCTGTGTATGAGGGCCATAGACACTCGCCCAAGTGCCTTTTTGGACATTTTTTCCGTATTTTGCCCTGTTATTTGGAAATGCTTAGTGTGACAAGTCTTAAACTGTATTATATATAATTTTTGTTTGTTATGTATGTCCCCCAAAAAGTTTCAGATCTGTAGTTTAATTGCTAAGGTCTCTTTAACAATTGTAAAATGCCCACAGAAACCCAATTTATGGACATTATGCCACTTTAAAGCCCAGTAACTGTCAAACTATGTGGGTTATAGAGCTGAAATCTTTGAATTTTTAAAAGGAAATGCCTGTCTATTTAAATTTTGAATATTAATAATGTTATGGCTATCTTAGTCTTTTAAGAACTTATTTTTATGTGTTATACCTCTGCTTGCTGAGTTTTTAACTTTTTAAAATGGAACTGGTTAAACGCCGGTTAAACATATTCAAGTAGACAAAATGGACACTTTAAGTGAGCTTTAAGTCCCAATATTAATGAAATTATATCCGTATGTAGTAAAACTAGGGGATTTTTAACCCTCAACTAGCCCAGTTTTATTCAACTTGCCTCAGTTAATTTTGACACAGCTCCTACAGTTATGAACTCATTTCAGTTGATAATCACATACTTAAAATTCTCAATTCTTTTTGTATTTGAGTACCCCTTTTATATAGATTGTTTGTTTACCATTTATGCTGTAGCACTCCATCTCTTTGAGAGAACATGTAAACTGTGTAAAAAAGATGTAGAAGATGAGATACATTTTGTTTGTGTTTGTCCAGCTTTAGAGCTGATTCGTATGAAATATTTCAAAATTTTAAATATAGATAAATCTGAATTATTAATAGATCAATTATCAAGGGTATTAACTCATATGAATGTCAATATGGTTATTAATTTTATTTTTGATTTGTGGCAAGAAAGAAAAAGTAAATTATATTGTTAATTTTTATGTATTGAATTGCTGTCTTTATTTACTGTATCTTACCTCAAAATATGTTTGCTCTGTTTGTTATTAACTCTCTATTTAAAGTGACTTATAAGCCCATATAGGGCTGGGTATTACTTCAGTAGTTTTTGTATAATCCTTGTCAACATAATACATGTCACTATAATAAACTAATAAACTAAACTAAGTCCCAACCCACATCCCCCACCCGGATTCCCCCCACCCACCTCTGGGACCTCCAGCTATATTGAGTGACACTAAATAAACAAAGGTATTTAATGATATCAGATGAGAAACAAAGACCTCAATGGGGTTGCAGATCTTGTGTAATAGTGAGAGAGGTGTGGAGAAGGGGAGAGGGGTGGGGGTGGGAGGTGGTGGGCTTCATTACATATAACACAAAGGGGAGTCAGAACTGAGATTGTGTCACATATTTAGGTTGCATATATATGGACCACATATATAGGTATAGAGGAAATGAATAACTGAAAACAATTTGCAAATTCTAAAAATAATATAATAAAATAATAATATAAATAATTTTTTTTTAAATAATATTTTATTTGTGAACAAATATAGAAACAGATATGCGCTTTTGGGATTATGAATTTTAGAATGGACATTGAATCATCAATCATTTAAATACTTTGAAGGAAGATTGAAAAGTATGATGAGTTGAGTTAAAAATAATATTTTATTTGTCAACAAATATAGAAACAGATATGCTCTTTTGGGATTATTATTTTAGAATGGACATTCAATCATCAATCATTTAAATACTTTGAAAATAGGTTTAGAGTTATCATTGCAGGAAGATTGAAAATATAATTTGAGTTATGTATTCGGCGTCTGGGGATACACCATCTTCCTTGGAAGATATAAACAGAGTAGATTGATGTGCTGAAGTTCATATAATAATGGGTAATTATGTTTTTAAAAATTCCCGATCAAAACCTGTGGCGTGAGTGATGACCTGTCTGGGGATATGTTGGCACCGAGTTGGCCCAATCTAGTTTAAAATAAGTCTGTCACATGAGTAAAAATTGTGAAAGTCGCCACAACATGTGAACTTTACCGCTGGTGGGGGAACCTTTTATAAATAAGACAAAATAATCAACACAAGTGCCAGTTTTTCATCAAGGGTGGTCAGAGCGGTAATTAAGTTAAAAAAAACAACAAAAATGTGTAAAAAATTTCCCACAAGTTAAACAGAAAGGGTTTTTCTCACCAACAAATTTCACAAATGGTGGACGAATGTCATGTTTTTAACTCTAATCCCTGAACAACGATTGCAAACAAGTCATGTAATTGAAATGATTATAGATTTAGCATAATATACCAATGTAAAGTAAATTATTTGATGACATTTTGTCTATTTTAATGATAGAGTTTTGTAAATATAACACAGAATGAGATATTTTTAATTGGTGCTCTATAGCATTTTCTGAAATAAGTGAATTATGAATTTACAAGTTGTGTAGTAAATTTTAATGTAGAATAAACAGAAATATAAATTGAATGTGTCAGTAGATCTGATTTGTATTAGAAGTGTTTTATTCACATGGATTGAAATTCAAAGCATTTTGTTGTAATTTTATGTGTGAGTGTAAGCTATGCATTTATATGTTGTGTCCATTTTCAAAAACACAGGGTTGAGATAAAAAATAGAATATCCCATCTCTGTATTAGAGTAAGAAATCTAAAATTCGCCACATATCTGAAATTCGCCACATGTGAAAATACTAATAAAATAAATGAATTGTGTTGAGATTTGTTGACTGTATAGTAAATTAAGGCTTTTTGAACTGAAAAATACCAATTTTTAGACAAAAACCTCATTTTCTTCGTAAAATGAACTAAGGTTTTAGAGGTGGCGAATTTTAGATTCCTGGCGAATTTTAGATTTCTTACTCTATAATATTGTTGCAGTCCTCATTGAACTAGTGGTTAGAGTAAGAAATCTAAAATTCGCCAGGAATCTAAAATTCGCCACCTCTAAAACCTTAGTTAATTTTATGAAGAAAATGATGTTTTGTCTGAAAATTGGCATTTTTCAGTCCAAAAAGCCTTAATTTACTGTACATTCAACAAATCTCACCTAAATTCATTTATTTTATTAGTATTTCCACATGTGGCGAATTTCAGATATGTGGTGAATTTTAGATTTCTTACTCTATCAAGTTCTAATCACAGGCTGTCACTCTGTGTAGGATTGACCCTCACAAGTGGCAATACCGAAGGCTTGTCTCAGTATGACCCTGGCTGCTGAAGGAGATGTAAAACCCTAACTTTAACCTTATATTAATAATAATGTTATGGGCTTATTTTGCAATGTTGATCAAAACGGATTATATTGACTTAGTCGTACAATAAATATTAAAGTATAAATTAATATGTGGCTTTAGTAAATATCTAGGCCCATATTCCCCAATACTGAAATGCTTAAAATACTCTTACTCCAGAAATTTTCTTGGAAAAATTGGAATTTTCTAAGAAAAAAGAGACTAAGAAATGATGCAGAGAATAAGAATTTATTTTAAATAAATGTTTTAGTATATTATATTTGTTAGCATATTATTTTTTGATTGATACAGAGTTCAGTGAACCTCGTAATGATAGCAGTTGATTGTGAAATATGTGCATGTAATGATGTCTTTACTGTTGCAGTTCATAGCGAACAAATGTTACTTTGTTTATAGTTCAGAACCCTAGACGTAAAATATTCACAAATAGAAAACAAATATTTGTCAACAGTTTTCTAATGTATTTATCGCTCACAATTTTATTTGGAAATTTTTGTTTGTATTAATAATAATATACTGTTTGCTAAAGTTCACACTGGTAGCCATACAATCAACATTTTAAGGGCTCTGCAAAAAGTTCCAGAATACTTGGAATGTTTGTCCAAAAACACATTATCAACAGTCCTTGTATATGTGCATCACATATGTATATCTGATCACAATTTCGTTTTTAAATGCCACAATGGTAAAGAAGCCTCTGCCATTTAGATGTGGTGTGAAACAGATTAAAAGGTTAACACCTTGTGGTTGGGTGAAGTAAAAACTGTTAGGCGTGTGATATGTATAGGTATAGAGTAAGAAATCTAAAATTCGCCAGGAATCTAAAATTCGCCACCTCTAAAACTTTATTTAATTTTATGAAGAAAATGATGTTTTGCCTTAAAATTGGTATTTTTCAGTTCAAAAAGCCTTACTTTACTGTACATTCAACAAATCTCACCTGAATTCATTTATTTTATTAGTATTTTCACATGTGGCGAATTTCAGACATGTGGAGAATTTTAGATTTCTTACTCTATATCAGACTTGATAAAACAAGCCATGTTACTCCCTATCTGCAAAAACTACACTGGCTCCCCATTTCATACTGTATCCTGTTCAAATATAATCTTATTACATTCAAGGCTATCAAATTCTCCCAACCCTCATATTTATCATCCTTAATCAAACCCAGTAGTCTTACTCGTGGAAATCGGCTTTCTCTTTCTTCAGTTCGTCCCAAGAAGGCCATTGGTAGGCGAGGTTTTGCAATGGCTTCTCCCACTGAATGGAACAGACTCCCACAATCGGTACGATCTCAGAACACAATCATAGGGTTTCGAAGCCACCTAAAGACCTACTTGTTTAGACTTGCATACCCCCCACCATAGTATTTCTCCCCTTGTGGCGCTAAATCAGGATTTTGACCCGGCATGTCCCTTGACTTTCCCTTTTTGCCTCTAGCGCATTAGAGGATGTTGCATCAATTTTGCGCTATATAAATGATTCTATTCTATTCTATTCTAGAAATGACCACCACGAAAAGATCCTTACCTTAAGCTACTCTTACATCTCATCATAAAAGCATGTACAGGCCCTATGGTTTTTTTTTTTGTGAAATTTACAGCCTTGGTCAGTTTGTTGCAGGAGCTGGGGCCTTATTCACAAAAGGGATCAAGCTCAAGTTGAGCCAAAAATCAGCTCAGGTTTAGTATAAACAGCTGTAAATTTGAGCTGATTTTGACTTAACTTGATCCATTTTGTGAATACCAGCCCAGATGTTTGCAAGGGCATCATAGTTAAAAAGCATATTCTGACTTGGCTGCATATCAATCATTTTTTCGTCCATGTAATAAGTAATTTGCATACCAATTTCTTGGCATGCTGTCTGTGTTATGGAAGTACCTTCAGAAGACCTGCATTTTTTTACGTGGGTGCAACCTTAAGGTTAACCCATTTTGGGCTGTGGACTGCACACATGTGCACGTATGTTGGGATGTAAGAGAGGCTTTACTTTGAAATATGGAATATGCAACATTTTAATACTAAGCTGATGTAAAATTGAATGTTCCACTGTTGTCAAAGTGAATGTTTTAAAGCTAATGGGGTCATCCAAATGACAAAATTTATATCCTGTGGGAAGTTTTTCATGTATAATTTTGTTTCTTTTTACATAACTTGTAATAACAACCTCTCTGTGTATTCTATATTATGTGTAAATTTCAGTCATGACATTTTATGTTCTTGTGTTTTTAAAGAAATTATGTCACAGGTCAGTCTTTCTTTTTTGTTAATAATTTTTTTCATGGAAAAGATGACATCCCTTGTGCAATTTAGAATTTTATTTAATTTTCTTTTGTTTTGGTCAATTTACTTTAGACCTATTCATCTGAAGGAAATATAAGTCCTTTACAGCTTAACACATTTAATGACCATGTACAACATTTTCTTTGGTAAGTAATTCCAAGAATCTGGACTGTGTTTATAGTCGTACTCGTTAAAAAGTTTTGGAAATAACATATTTCTAAGAAACCATCCTGATGTAATCTGTTTTAAAAATCTCAATTTAACAAATTGTAAAATACAATACTATTTTTTTTTTTTAATTTTTAAAATACACTTTAAAGTTGATGTTATTCCTTCCTTAAAATTACACCAGTTCTTCCACTTTGTCATAAAATTTGTAAAATATTTCAGAATTTCAAATTGGAAAATTGTAATCCTGAAAAGCTTTCAGGGAAATTTCTTGTTCCAAGAAAATTCTAAAAAACTGGAGACACGTGTGTGTGAATAAAACACCAAGAAAATTTGTGAATTTGTTCCTTCTTTGTGTTTTTCTTGTAAAATTCATATATGTGATATAAGTGTTTTAATGTTGAAAATGACAAATTCATTCACTCACTTTTCGGATTATTTTGCTTTTCTTAGTAACCTTGTGATTTTTTCGCATCTGTGATGATATTTTATGAGCTTTTTCAAAAGCACATTGGGATGTAAATACAATATAAGTAGATGTGCACTCAGAAAGTGACAGCCGCCATACTAAGGCACAGCAATGAGCCATGTTGTGGTGTTTAAATTTTTTTAGATGTTGGTTAAAGTAGTACTAGGGCAGTACATATCGTTTTTTTGTTGTAGAAAAAGTTTTGCAAATTCTGCATAATTATTGATTTTACCAATTAGGTGTATTTCATTCCTCTATGGACCATAAGTCGCATCTTTTTTTTCTCAAAATCAACATTTCTTGTAATCCAGAGTAAAATATAACACCTGTGTCTGAGGAAACAAATGATTGAGAAAATAAATTTTAAATATACTTCAGGACTAGTAGCGTTTAAAATAAATATACCAATTACATGCTGGCATTTGTTGTATCAGAAAGGTTTTATAATGTCTCTATCCATCCAGAAAAGTCTGAAAGTCTCAGTTCTAGAGTGATGATACATGTATTCTGTGTCAATATTTATGTCACTACAATGACCATAAATACTTTGTCTAGTTAGAAGGTTGTCTCATGTTCCCATTACAGTAAAGTTAGTAAACCATCTTAAGTCACAACTAATAAAATAGTCAGTATAAGAGATACTTAACAAGTGCTTTGTGGGAGTTGTATCCATGTTACAATATATACCATGTAGCCATTGTGATTTTACTGTAAAATCAATTTGTAGTTAATTTATGTGTTGTTTGTACTATTTATTATATTCAATATACATTTAAAGCATGGTTAACTTTGTAAAGTATTTTGTAATTAAAATATCTTGCTGTGTGATTATGTAAAGAAAAAGTCTTATTAAATATCTCAGAACATGCAAGGTATTTGTCTCTTGAAAGAAAATCTCACACAGTGAGGCATTTAAAGCTATTGTGGTTACTGTTTTATAATAAACGCATAACCCCTAACCTCTCCCCCCAACAAATCTTGAAATCTGATGGACTCACTGTACTGTTATTACCACTGTCCTAAGTCCTCACCCATGCAACAATGGAAGTACCCGGATTTGAAGCTGTGTATTTGTGTACTGATACAACTGGGATATAATGAGTTTTCATGAAATATGTAATAACTTTGAAAATTTGCTCCCTCATGTATCTGAGAGATTTCCTTTCAACCAGCCAGTCTATCCATGACGACAAACATGTTTCATTTAAAATGTTCAATTCTCTGATACTAAAACTGAGTTAAAGGTCAATGACAGATACTTTGAATAAGATGTTAGTTATCAGTTTTTGTGATAAATAATTATGAAGTATTATATAGACAAAGCTATTGTATTGCCACAGTAATACAGTGCATCTATCCATAATGTATTAATGTAAAAAGATAATACCAATTATTATAAAATAATTACATAAAAACAACAGCCGTTCTTGACTTTTCTGCCTTAATTTTATCACCATGTAAAAGATAAAGATCAATATAAAGTGGAACAACTATTTCTCAGCTATGCTTGGAGAGTCAGTTTTTGTATGGACAAGAGGTAACTTCTAAAATATATAAATGTACGTTAGTGTACAACACAAGGAAAAGTGTAACTTTTGGAGAGTGGAACTGTTTTTCCAAAACTGAATATTTACTTAAATGATGTTTGGTTGAAAAAGACGTTTTGTGTCTTCATTGGCAGGACCAGCTAGGCCGCTCCCATTCACTAGTTGGCATGTAGTACTTCCTTCCTGGCTAGAAAACATGCTTTTATTACGCTACAATAGCTTACCAGGTGGGACTGATTGCTGTTCTTGGATGGCCGCAGTCATCATGGTAAACGTCTAAGAAAAATAGACATTTATAGTTGGCTGTAGCCTGAGGTTGTCGTCTCGCGGTACACTCTGAGATTCGTCTCCTTTTCTCGTTGGCCGCCTATTGATAAGTCATGCATTCTATTATAAGGAAAAGATCTCAATTTTATAAGGAATTTCTTGTCATTGGATACTGTAACTCATCAGTTTCTTTATTTTACATCATAAAATCTTTATTTCACGACAATTCACAGAACAGATGAGTATTTTTATCATATTTTACAACTTTAAATCCAATTCCGGGTTCATGTTGTAAAGAATGGTTGACTCATACTGTTTCTTATATTCCTCACAAGGCATTGCCCTGTCGAAATCAAATCAAATAAATCAGGCTTCTATTATGATTTATAGTCCTTTGGGACTAGGTCTAGATCCAGCTCGGATCTGAAGCCTTGTGTTAACAATAACCTGACTTACTTCCATTATCAGACCTCCCAAGGCCTCGGGCCCCTAACCAGAGGTCTCGGTCCCCTAACCTGAGGCCTTGGGCCCCTAACCAGAGGTCTCGGCCCTCTCAGATCCCTAACGAGAAGTCTCGGACCCTATCCTATGGTTTTGGCCCTCTGGTCCCTAACCTGAGGTCTCGGATCCCTAACCTCGGATGTATAGTACAGGGGCCTGTCCAAGTCTTTTGTTATTGCATCTGAAGACTGTTGGATAATATTAAGTTCAGACACATTTGAGGAATCCATGTTGCCCTCTATAATCTGAATCTCCAGATTAACCGAACCAAAATCTTGTCTCCCTACTGGCAGTACATATAATGCACGGTCTAGCGTGAGCAATATTACCGGATTTTACACATTCTCGGAAACCATTAATTCTAGTGCTTTATAAAACATACCATCCACAAAAACGCCTAACTTCTTTGATCTTTATCACCATTGTTTCAATAGGGAGGGATTAATTCAAACACACGACCCAACTACACAATGCCTGTCACTGATTGCGTGTTCAATTGGGTTTTGCAATTTATAATCTCCCGGAGTAGGTTCATTCACAGACTGACGTGTGTTAAAAGATAAACGTCAACAATGCATGGCCAATCGAACATACCCATTAAAGACGTGTTTGATTATGTCTTTGTAATAAATAATCTCCCGGAGTTTTTCACTTGACAAATGCATGGCAACGTTCATTTAAAAATGAAAGTTATGAAACGACAACAATGGATGTACAAAACGAACACACCCAGCTCAGATCCGCGTAATATTTTAATATAAAAATGCAGGATAATATCCACAGATATAGAGAAAATAAGTCAAAATTAAAGGGTCAGTTATATTATATTACACAAATTTATTAAACTACTCCACCAATGACCACCCACGTCTATATTTAATGCATAAAACGATTTTTCTTCTATTATCGCCCACTTGGTAACCCATATACGGCGAGTTTCGGTTTCCTTCATCCATCCGAACCCCTCGATTATCCAACCCGATTGTATGTCTCCCATTAGGTTCGGATAATTGAGGTTCTACTGTATTTATGCAAGTCAATTCCTCAAAGCCAAGGGTTTCTTCTGAACAAGTTTTGTCAAACAAGTCCCTATATTTTTAGGGAGGTAGGCTTATCTGGCTTCCCTCAGGACATACCAAGGACCTTAAGATTAGGCCGTTTTTTGCACCACCCTGTCCCCAGGGACAGTATGCCTAGGTCCTCTTCCACTCTGAATTTTGTATGATGTAGCAGACCAACAAGAGCTTAGGCCCAAGGGCCCTTCAGCATTTCCTCAACTAAATATGTTTAGTTAATTTAGAGGATTTGGTGGCTACTATTAAACCCCCTGGTCCCATCTTAGGTAGTACTATTGGGACAACATTGTCTTTTGTCTTGAAGACAAGTTTGAGTTTTCAAATCTGTATCTACCTTTTAGTAGTCAAGAGTTTGAGCTTCAGGTTGCTCTTCACTAGGTTTTTCTGAATCAACCTGGTCATGGTTTTCTGTTAAGACAGTAGCAAGGCTACTACCAGAAGGGTTAATCTCAATTTCAAGGGTGCATATAAGCAGTCAGAATGAGTATGGGGAATTCAGGGGAGATACCAGATCTTAAGAACTTAAAGTCCCCCTTCTCAACTAGTTTAGGAGGGACAGGAGTTCCTCCTCAAGGCACATGTAATAAACACTTAGGGTTCAGGCCCTATCAAATCAGCCCTTTCTAGGCCCCCACAATCTAGAGTCTCCTACAGGAAACACCCCAATGGGGGTCATTCCATTCCAAGCAGTTTCTATCGTTTTCCCCAGGCAGGGGGAAATCGAATAGCAGAGGCTCCAGAGGTCGTTTTCGACCCCACTTCAGGGGACGAGGGTATGGAAACACCTCCCCTGAATGACTCCTACAAAGCCTCCCTCAGTCCACCAGTAGGAGGTCGCCTCCGTTCTTTCAGAAGAGACTGGCAAACAAACAAATATTCATCCAACTTGTTAAACATTATCACCAATGGCTACGTTCTGTCATTCATTTCACACTACTGACCGGTCCTGCCGGTATTATATACAGGACGTCTTTTTCTGACGTTTGGTGGGACCGGTCATGCCGACCGGTGAAGCAATTGTCCATTGGATAGGGTATTAACTTGTAAAAATTTAATTTACTTGTAACTCTCTTATTATTGGTCCTAATATGAAAACGGCTTGTAAGAAATTATGGCCTGCGCATCTTTTGCAGATGTCAAATTTGATCTTTGACTCCTGCTTCGAGGTCAAGTGGGGTCATCATACAAAACGGCCATATATCCCTTTTATTTTAGTCTTTGGGGTTGGAACTCACATCATGAACAAATAAAATATGTTTCCCCATTTTTCAACTACATGAAAGTTCTTACATTTCACTACATCTTGTGGGTTCAGTATACTTCTTACAACTGAAGTTTTCCTTAGATTATCCCAAATCTGAATGTTGTTGCCCATTTAGTTGTACCTGCAGGCTGGTATTCTTGAATGCCAAGAATGGATATTTTTATCATTCGGCTTTCTGATCTTGCCTATTGTGATTAGAATTTCTTGATTTTAAAACAAACTATGAAATTGTAATAAATTTAGGGTTGTTTTTAGCCCTTTCAATTGTCTTTCAATATGGGAAATTGTGAGAATATAGTAAATATGTATTCCAGCATATAAGATCTCATTTTAGGTTTCTGACTATTTCAAGTATGACTGCAAAAGCTGATTTTATACAAGTTATTTTTATATTCCAAATGTCTAAGATCAAAATAAAGCATGCTATAACAGCCTTTTAGTTTCAGACACCCCACCCCATTCCCTATTATTGTGTGAAATCTGAGACATTGCATGTCAAGGTACTTGACATAAATAAAGTCAAACCACTGGCTACTCTGTGAAAACCAAGCCAGATTGTTATAAATTTTAAAAGAAGTATACAAAGTTGACTTTTCAACCCTCTTTTAGCATCAAATGTGGTTACCATACCTAAAGGTCTTGTGTTTATCTTATGGCACTTAAAAAATTGGCATATTTATAACCCCAGACGAATGTTGGCGATATACTTGTTTCACCTCAGTCACGCCACCGTATGTGCACGATAACTTAAAAAAGCTTTCACAAATTTCAATCAAACTTGGCACACATGTATTTGGGTCAGGTGAGGAACCCTATGTTAAAGTGACCTTAAACTCCCAATAATAAAGAATTTATGGCCACCTTAAGGTCAGAAATTTGACTTTTGGACACTGAATGCCATCCTGGTCAAAAACTCTGCCTCCTATGGCGTACATTTTAACTGGAAACACATTAATGTATTCTTCTTACATATACCAAAGGTCAGGACTTTATGTTAAGGTTAAAAGTGTGTTTGAGCCCATAAAGATCCTATTTAGATATTTTTTGACACATTTCACATATGTTGCCCTGTAACTTGGAAATGGTAAGTCTACCAAGTCCCAAACTGCATTACATATAACTTGTATATGTAGTCTTTGTCTGTGTAAAATTCAAAGTCTGTTTTAAGGTCACCTTAAGGTCTCTAAAATGCCCACAGAGACCCAGTTTATGGACTTTTTTCCAATTTTAAACCCTATAGCTCTCATACTATGTGACTGATAGAGCTGAAATGACATATGGGAATATAGTAATTTTTTTTTTTTTTTTTTTTTTGTACCAAAGACAGGAGTTTAATTTTTTTTTTTTTTTTTTTTTTAAACTAATAATATTATTTATTTACCCTTTTGTAACATGGTGCATCAGGTACTGGGCAGGTGAGGGTAGCAAACCTACCATCAGTACCTTTTTACAGTGCCACTCATACACAGTATGAAAGTTTTATGGTGTACAAACCCTTAAAACACTTAGAATCCAAAACAAATTAAATGTCGCAATCACTTGTCACATAAATTAAGACATTGTAAAGCTGGCTGATCTACCAGAAGCCTCTCACCTGCAGGGGGGACAGCCTCAGGTGTAAGAGATGGCAGACCAGCCAGTATAGTATACAGCAGTAGTTATGAGACAATTTCGTACTTGAATTTTGAAGCTGATTTTAAAAGTCTTAGATAATCGTGATTTGTTAATGTAACAGAGTTTAGTATATACACACATACCCTCCAGATCAGTTTTAGTGATAACATAATTTTTACCTAAAAACTATCTCACAGATGTTATAAGTACAGACACAGATAACGTCCACTAAAATTTAGCAATCATGTGAGTTTTCAGACATTCTTGTGTTAAGTTATCAATACAGATATATATAACCTCCACTGAAATATAGCAATCATTCTTAGATTTAGATAATTCTATTACAACCTCAAGAGTTCTATATAATACATGTCTATTGATCTAGCTAAAAAACTGCATGAACTTGACTACGCATTGCTATACTCTATGTAACCATTAAACCATCTCTTAGAAATACAAAGTTTTGCACTAACAAGTAACATTATGAAATTTAGAACATGTTATTTCAAACAAATTAGTATGCAATTAATTAACCTACTCAAATTTTTCCATTGTTTTCTGCTTAATATATGTTCATAAACTTCACAATAAAAAGACAACTGTTGATATATCATTTCTTTTATATTTACTGTGCTATAATTTCCTTTATTCATGCTGGTCTTGTACCAGTTGCTATAAATAGTGTAGCTTACTATGACAATGCATATAAATTTATTCTCACATATATAGTTGTCACACTGGACTCCTAGTATTATATGTTTTAACATTATATTCAGATTCAGGCAGTTGCTTAAACTGTTCCATATTAATTTAATTCTTGGACAATTGTACAGCATGTGACTGATATCTTCTTTTTCTTTACAAACTGAACAGACTGATAAATGAGTTTTATTCCACCTACTCAGTTTGTCATTACAAGCTAATATGTTATGTAGCATTTTGTATTTAAACTCTGAGAATTTTTTATATCTAAGTGTTTTGTAGTTATTGATATATATCTTTTTCCATTCACTTTCACAAATATCCAGATTTAATTTTCTTTGCCACATATTTTGTGTGTATGGTTTTTTTGCCTTTTTTTCAACTAGTATCTTGTACCACTCCTTTGTAGCTAACTGCCTTGGATCCATTCGACTACTTGCTGTGTAGAAAGAAAGATTCCTGATGCATGAATACTGAATATACGGACATATTAAGGTGTCAAAATGTTTCCTAATATTTTTATATACAACATTCTTTACCATAAAAAATTCACTTATCCAGTTGTGCTTATTATTTAGTTTTTCTTGTAGAATTTCTTCAGTGATGAAATTCCCGTTTTCATCAAATAGATCTTTCACATGGATAAATCCACTGTTTAACCAATTTCTAAAGAAAAGGCATTTATTTTTTGATTTGAAGTATTCGTTCCCCCAAATTGGTTGAGAGAACATTTCAATTTCTTTCATTTTATTAACAGGTTTAATAAGTTTACATGAGTTATATGATATAAAAACTTGTTGGTAAAATTTTGGTATTCTGCTCATCACATCAAAACTTTCAATTTTTCGGAAATTCATTTTAAGTAAAGTATTAAGCTCAATGCCAATTGCTTTTAAGTATATCTGTAATACCTCTGTTGTTTTCTCAGGTTTATTTATGTATCTCGTAACCCAAGAGGCCTTTAAAGCAGAATGCTTTGATTCAATATCTGTTATGTTCAGACCACCATTTTCAATTTTTGTAATCACAGCATTTTTACAAATTTTATGTGTTTTACCCCCAAAAAAATTGAAGATCATGCTTTCCAGCTTATTGATAACATAAGGTGGAGTGAAGATTACTGTCATATTATGGATCAGTTTGGGTATAATTGCATTATTTATGATTGTTGCTTTGCCGTATAGTGAGAGATTCCTGTTTCCCCATACTGATATTATATTTTCAATGTCACTTAACTTTTGTTCCCAGTTCTTGATTTCACAGATGTCTTCATCTTTGTCAATGTAGATACCTAGGCAGCGTATTGGACCATTGTTAAACAGTATCCCTTCAAAGGTGTCAGAGTTATTTTTTAATTGACCAAGCCACATACCTTCACATTTGTCAATATTTAGTTCTAGGCCTGATACGGTTTCAAAATTCTTTACCATTTTAATTGAATTTTTAACAGACTGTTTATCACTCAGTGTAAGAGTTGTATCATCAGCATATTGAATTACATGCGATGATTTGTGAAAAAGTGTTATTCCATTTATGTCTTTTTCTCTTTTTATTTCAATTGCCAGGAATTCTACAGCAAGAATAAATAGAAGTGCTGATACTGCACACCCTTGTCTTACTCCTCTGTTCATTATTGCTTCTTTAGAGATCCATCCATTATTTTTAACACTAAAACTTGGTTTATTATACAAAATTCTAATCCATTTTATAAAGTTATCCCCAAAGTTCTACTTTCTTAAACATTCAAATAAGAATTTCCAATCCAAGGTATCAAAAGCCTTTTTAAAGTCCAGGCAAAGAATTGCTCCAGGTTTGTTAAAATCTTCACAGTACTTAATAATGTCCATAATATGTCTTGCGCTGATACCAATATATCTATTTTTAACATAGCCAGTTTGATCATCTGAAATTAAATTTGGAATCACTTTCTGAAGACGTCTAGCTAAAACAAATGCCAGAATCTTATAATCACAATTAGTCAGACTAATGGGCCTATAATTTTTCAACAATGTCTTATCTCCCTTTTTAAAAATAAGAGTAAATATTGACTTTTTCGTACTGTCTGGTAAGGATCCTTTCTCAAATGTCTCATTTATCATTTCAAAATAAAGGGAATCTAGTTGATCCCAGAAAGTTTGAAAGAATTCCGACGTTAAACCATCTGTACCAGGGGACCTATTTAGCTTTAAATTTTTAACAACATCGTAAATCTCCTCCTTAGTAATCAAGTTTTCACAGAACTTTTGCTCATTTGATGATAATGTTTTTGTTCCAGTAAAATTATTTAAATATTTATTTATAGTATTTTGTGGTATGTTTCTCCTTTTATATAAACTTTCATAAAACCTTAAAGTTTCTTTTAATATTCCTCTGTTATCTTTTATCAATCTTCCATTCTGGTTTATTTTTGTTAGTACATTGGATGCCTGTCTTTGTTTTTCCAGTGTTAAAAAGTATTTTGATGGAATATCACCATATTTTATCCATTTTGCTCTGGCTCTAATTCGGTTGCCTTTGTGTTTAAAATCAAAATAACGCTTCTGTTTGCTCAACAATTCACTATTTCTAATTTGTAGTGCTTCAAGTTCAGTTTTATCATCATTATCTAAATTAGGTTTTGTTTTAAATAACACTATTTTTTCATGCACTTGATCCAATTCTTTTTGTATGTTCTGTATTGAAATTGATCTTTCTAGAGATTTACTGGTACAATAAGAAATTGTGCATTCTTTAATGTTTATTTTGACCATCTCCCATGTAAGTTGTTTTGAGTTTAACGATTTACATTCATTTATAGTGTTTTTTATAGTATTGTTTATTACTTTAATATACTCTGGTTCGTTTAACACAGAATTGTTAATCTTCCAATAGCCAGGCCCTTTTTCGCCACAATCAGTTTTGAAATTTAATTTTAAAGCTGAATGGTCAACCACTCCTGGATTTTTAACTGGTTGAGTGATAGCTAAGTTTTTAATTTCAAACTGAAAATTACTTGAGAAGAATATATAGTCTAGCCTGCTGTGAGAATTAGATTTTTTGTCATAATATGTATACCCCTGTTTTCCAGAGTTAAATGATTTCCAACTGTCAGTAAGTTTACATTTTTTTAAAAGGTTTTCAAGAGATTGCACACTTTTGTCAGCACGTATTGATATTGGGAACCTGTCAGACAAATTCATACAGCAATTGAAGTCACCAGCTATAACTACGTTTTCCATGTTTATTACATGTGTACACAGCAGTTGGTGTAATTCATCAAAGAATACCACCCTATCTGAATCAGAATTTGGAGCATATACTGAAACAAAACTTAAGAAATTATTTTTATATTTGGTATTAACTATAAGGATTCTACCATCTTTACTTGCAAAAGTTCTCATAATGTCACCTTCAAAACCTAACCTAAAAAGAATTGCTACACCTCTGCTGTGACTAGAATCAGAAGGAGCAATGAATGAATTTCCTTTCCAACCTACTTTAAAAAGTGGCTCAAAAGCTTTAGTGCAAAATGTTTCCTGCAATAATACAACATCAAATTTTTGTGAGTCAAACCATGAGTAGAGTTTATGTCTTTTACTTTGATCATTTAGACCACGACAGTTATATGTGACTATGGATAAGTTACTCATTGTTGTTCTTTTCTATTATAGTTTCCTTCAATGCAGTCAGAATCTTGCCCATCTTGTTTTTCCCAGGCCATGCACTTTTCTTCACCACAAAACATTGCTCTTTTGTTAACCCTGTAGACCAGAATAGATCTCCTGGAACAGCTTCGGCTATCACTCCTTCTGACTCAATGAGCGACTTGCAGAAATCTGGACAACATTCTGCCTTTGCAGAGAGAATCTCCTCCATGGCTTTTTCTTTCTGGTCTGTCCAGTTGGGGTTGTATGGTAGGAAGCTAGCTTCAACTTTTGCCTGAAAGGCTGTCTTTGCTTCTAGGATCCTCTCTGAATATAGTAATATGAACTTCTATGTATCTGTAAAATTTGAAGTCGATTTACGATTTTGTAGATTTACGATAATCTTAAGATCCCTAAAATGCCTTTTTACCACTTTTAAGCTTTAAAGCTGTCATTCTATGTGACTGATAGGGCTGAAATGTCATCTGGGATTATATTAATACGTTCTTTTTACATGTGCCAAAAATAAAGGCAGACATTTAACCTGTATATGAGGCCCATGAACAAGCTACCAAGAGAACTTTTTTCAAATTGACCAAAATAAAATGAAAAAATAGTTTAACAAAAAATAATAAATAGGTAAATAAATGAATGAAAAATTATAATAATTGTGAATCACACAAAATGGGTTCTACAAAAATACCCAGTGATCGACTTTGGCATGAGAGATGGCCTGTATGGGGATATGTTGGCATCGAGTCACCGCAATCTAGTTTAAGAGTGCAGGCAAAAAATATGACACCAGAATGCCCTAGTTTGGGACGATCTTTAAATACAAATAAGTAAAAAAATGCAGTGTTAAGATTGTTACAGAGTGTTTACATTGCACACTTAAGTGAACTGTTTATTTACAGATAGGTCTCATGAACCATTTTATGGTTGAAGTGACAATTGAATGTAAATTCCATTTTAATTTAAATCGAGTTTTGAATTGTTACTGGATGTTAGTGCTGGATGTTAGTGCTATTTTGAAAATTTCAAATAGATAGGTCATGTTTTAACATTGAATACAATTTTACTCTTTATCTTAAGAATGAACATTGTAGTATAATCTAATGTACTCTACTCCTTTGTAAGATCAATATCTTCCCTTACATGGGGAGCTCAGTATGCTAGGCTAGCAAAATTATATATAGTGTCCAAAAAACCTTTTGTGATTCTAATTGTAATTGTACTTTTATAGCACCATACAGAAAAGAAGATATCCATAATTAATTTAAAAGAGAGATAGTGGGGTGGGGGGTTAGCACCATGGAGAACCACTGGGGGGACACCAAAGACTAGGGTGGGTAAGCTTTAGCAAAGAGATAGTTTTCAACCTATTTCACAAATAAGGAGAGAGAAGTGACTGAAAGTACATTCATCAAAATGCTTAGTAGACTTATATACTGATGAGGCAAAGTGTGGGATCTCGAGCATTACACTATCTATTTGACTTCTACAAGTATTGTTACACAATGTATCTAGTAGGGTTAAGAAATTCACTGGAATTGACATGGTGTCTGGTTTTGAGGAGTTTCATGTACAAAAATTGTGTACATGTTTTCATGTAAAACACGTTTTTTCTCTAGCATCGAAGAATTAAATTGTGTTGTTTTGAATGAAAATATTTATCTTCATCCAAATTATTTTTAAGTTGTTTTGCAATAACAAAATGTACTTAAGAGTGTATGTGAAAGACCTATGATGCCAATAATGCCCTATAATGCCCTACTTTAGATAAGTCTTTACAGACAAGTAAAGCAAAAAAAGTAAGTAAAAAATGCAGTATCAAGAGTCTTACTGTATGTTTATGTTGTACACTCAGGTGGACTGGTTATATTTATAGATAGGCTTCATGCAAACCACTTGTTGAAATGACATTTGAATGTAAAATTCCATTTTACTTTTAAAAACCAGTATTGAATTGTCACTGGATGTTAGTGGGTTGACCATGCTTATTGCTATCAAATGTGGTCAGATGTTATGAAATTTTCAAACAGGTCATGTTTTAAACACTGAATTGTTTTCACCCATGATGTCTGGGCGGGTGGGCGGTCGGGCGTCCGAGCGAGGCAGGAGGCGGGGAAAAGTTTGTCCAGGCTGTGGACATTGGTTAGGAGATGTATGTGTGCAACGTCATGGTCTGACCTTGATTTGACCTTTGACCTTGCGGTAGTGACCTTGACCTATAAAATCTTGTCTGGGCTATATCTCAGAAATCGTAAGGTGTAGGAAGTTGATACTTAGTAGGGACATGGTTAGGGGGTGTAGGTGTGCAACATCATGGTGTCACCTTAATTTGACCTTTGACCTTGCTGTAGTGACCTTGACCTATAAAATTTTGTCCGGGCTAAATCTCGATAACTGTAAGGTGTAGGAAGTTGATACTTGGTAAGGACATTGGTTAGGGGTTGTAGGTGTGCTATGTCATGGTGTGGCCTTGATTTGACCTTTGACCTTGCTGTAGTGACCTTGACCTAAAAAATCTTGTCAGGGATATTTCTCGGAAACTGTAAGGTGTAGGACGTTGATACTTGGTAGGGACATTGGTTAGGGAGTGTAGGTATGCTATGTCATGGTGTGACCTTGACTTGACCTTTGACCTTGCTGTAGTGACCTTAACCTTTGAAATCTTGTCTGGGCTATATCTCGGAAACTGCAAGGTGTAGGAAGTTAATACCTAGTAGGGACATTGTTGGGAGTTGTAGGTGTGCAATGTCATTATGTGACCTTCATTTGACTTTTGATCTTACCGTAGTGACCTTGACTTTGAAAATTTTGTCCAAGGCAATACCTCTGAAATCATTAAGTGTAGGGGGTTGATGCATGGTAGGGACATTGCTTAGAGGTTGTATGTGTGACAGGTCATGCTGCAATCTTGATTTGAGCTTTGACCCTGTCATAGTGACCATGAGTTTTAAAATCTTGTCTGGGCTATTTCTTGGATTCCATATGATGTAGAACATTGACACTGGGTAGTTACATTGGTTAGGTTCTATATCTCATGGTGTTGAAAACTATTTCCCCAGGCTGTGGGGTACGGACATCTTCGATGCTATTTTACAATGATGAACTCTCAAACAACTATTACTGGTACTCATTTAGCTATGGAGCAGTGGTTTTGATGTTTCCATGACGCAGAACTTAAGTCGATAGAAGTAATATATATCAAAAATATTTGAACTGTAACATGTCTGGACATAAAAGTGATTTGCCCCACTTTGACCAGTATTAAAAACTTGAGATAGCTTTTACTCACTTAGCTATTAAGATAGACTCTCCACCCCCACCCACCCCCAAAAAGTACCACATTGTAGGTTAAGAGAAAGCAGCTCAGCAGTGTATTTTACTGAAATGCTGTAAATGCTGTCATTTTGAACTGAAAAAACAATATAATAAATTATCAATACAGCTACCAGTACTTTTATTCACTTACATATGAAGCTAGGTCATCAAAATGGAGGATGTAAGACACCAAGCATTTAAGCAAAAGGTTTTAAGGACAATCACGACTTTTGTCAGTCTATACATTTATTGTGCAGTAAAAAAGGATTAGATTTCATACAGACATCGGAGAGTCTTATAGATTGTATGGGGGTGAAATAAAAAGGCAATTTATACTTAGTATAATCTATGGTTGTATTGCATGTGTGTGCTGTGTGTTGGGAGATGAAAAAAAAGAAATGGAAATTCCACTTAGCTTTATCAAGCCTAGCTATGTATGATTTTTTTCTCAACAAGCAAAAAGGGTTTTTCTGATAAATATTTTGCAACATCAATTCAAGTAGTTATTTGAACAAGAAAATTAGTATGGAAGCTCTCGGCTGCCAAACTTTAACTTTTATTAAGAGGAATATTCAACTTATTATCTTATATATGTTTACAGTGAATATGTGTAATCACTGAATTTGCGTAATCCATGAAATTTTCAGTGAATACTCGTATTCCCTAAAGTGGACAAGGAATACACATATTCCCTGAAAATTTTAGGGAATATGTGTATTCCCTGGTTTTCTCAAGCAATAGCTTCACATATTTAGTGAACTGAAATCACTGAATATGTGTAATTTGTATTGTGTATTTATACTCAGCGCAGTATCTCCATATACTACAGGACTCAAAGCGATATTTAACCAATCCGAATGCACAGGTACAGCCGCAACTCACAAGTAACTGATATTCCCCTAACTGGAAGATAGAGGCTCAAAGATGACCATTTATCAACGTCCTTGAGGTTCTTTAGCCTGCCACTGGGGATAGGACCCAATGTCAGAGGACCGCCATGTTAAGTGGTCATCCAAGCCACTATGTATCTGCTTGAACCTTAGTTTGAACCCACACCCTCTGAGTTTATAGACAAGTGTGTTACCCGATAGGCCACAGTGGCAGTGGGTCATCATTACAGTATATTGTTACAGTCTAACAGTTTTGTGTCTCACTTCTCTTTATATGTAACTTTTGCTGAATTTACTAAAAGGGGTACTTGAAGACATCTTTAAAATATACTAGAAAGACAAGTTATGCTTCCAGGGTAATTAGGGTTTAGGAGGTAAAAGTTCTGTAGAATAAATGTGACAACCTAACTAATGTGTATACTGTTTATATACAACTGTTTATATGACATACTGTATACTGTATATACGACTTAATATCTGGTATTATCGACATAGTATATAGAACTTAGTATCTTGCATATTCACTTGCTATTAGGTAGCATTATAATTGTTATCTTGTATATATGAGTAAATGAGTCATATGTACAGCTTAGTGACTGGTATATACGGGATACTAAGTCATATATACAAGTTAATAACTCATATATGCAAGATAATAATTGTATATACTACCTAATACATAGAAGTTACTAAGTCATACATATGAATTACTAAGTCATATATATAAAAGACTAAGTCATATATATGAATTAGTAAGTCATATAAATTGACAATTTTGATTACTTAAATGTAGCTTTTATAAGCTACAAGCTTACCATGTGGAACTGAATGCTTTCTTGTGAGGCCACAGGCATCCGGCCAACGTCTAAGAAAAATAGGCGTTTAGTACTGGCCGAATCCCGTGCTGAGAGTGTACCATAACAGTGTAATCCCGCGAATCTCCCTTCTTCTCTAGTTGTAAATTTAGACCATACTCCCTCAGTTGGAATACAGCGGGGAGGCAGGGTGGGACTCTCTTCAGTTCCACATGGTAAGCTTGTAGCTAAAAAAAGCTACATTTAAGTAATCAAAATTTTCAATTTTATTACGCTACAATTGCTTACCATCATGATGATGTGGAACTGAATGCTGAATCCAACTGTCCGGTGGAGGGATTACAGCTGAGACTGGAAGAATAGTGAATTTTTCTTGGATTTGAATTACTAAATATATTGAATGAATATTTGAAAAAAAAAAACAGTCCGAGTCCCACTTACAGAGCCCCAATTCTGAAAATCGGACCTGTAAGAAGCCAAAAACGAGAAGATTAATGAATGACAGTACCGATACTGTCTGGATATTTTGACGGAAGGGTTAAGTGCAGCCGTGCTCACTTATGCGGTTATAGCCCCAAGGGCTTCGCTGTGACGAATACAAGCCCTGGGCTTGAAATCTCATTAAATTTGCCACCCTAAATATGAGATTATGGTACACTAAGCAAAACGTAATACATTATACAGTTAAATACAGTAATAATAGATAAAAGACCTTACCCTAACATCCTGAGGAGGTAGCCAAATACCTAGACCCTGGGATTAGACTCCTGAAGACTTGGTGTGCCACCCCTTCTTTTCTTTCCGAGGATGAGTAGTCTGAGGGGAAGGGTGAGGATGAGTAGTCTGAGGGGAAGGGTCTAGGACTTGTTGTGCCGCTACTACTGGTCCCAGATACATATTGTTGTCATTGTCTGACCAAGTAAGGTATTTAGGTAAAAATTTGTAAATGTGTTGTGAGCCTTCCAGTTACATGCTTGTATGATTTGGTCCACAAATTTCTGGCCTACTTAAAAAATTTTACGGTATTCAAAACTAACTTTTCATATTTATTAAAGCCGGTGTACTGTTGGGACAAATTTTCTTAACTTACAATGTTAAAAAATGATGCCAAACAAATTTCTGGCGTATTTTAAAAATTTCATGGTATTAAAAACTAACTTTCCATGTTTATTAAAGCCGGTGTACATTGATTTTCTCTTGACGGAATTTCCCCCCATTGGTTTTCTCCATTTTTTCCCACTTATGTATGGTTTAAAGCCATCACTGTCGGACAGAAAATACTGAATCATACTAATGGATTATAGTAATCCAACCAATCACTTTTTATCACAGTGCTACAAGCCAGACAGTATAATTACACATTGTATCTAATCCACTGCTCTTTTGGCAGAAAAATCTGAGCATTAGGGACAATAACGTCTATGACTGTCTCAATTTGGCTTTTATAAATTCAACTGGAAATTCATAGATTTGAACTTCAAAATTCAAAATGATTATGTAGATACTTCAAACACATAGAAATTTTATTAACATAAAAGTTAATCTCATTTCTTCATTTATCAATATTCAAACATAATCTCAGAGCTATTAATAAACTGATTTAATCAAAAGATATTGAGGTGGTCTTTTTAAGACAAGTTTAAGATAACTATGCTGAAGCAAACATGTTATGTAATAAGTTTACAGATTGCTACTCGGAAGTTAAAGGTGTTCTTTTTAAAATGTACATGTATTTCTATGTATACTATGTAACTTTAGAGTAACTATCTACAAAAGATTTGTTGTTTGCTACAATAACATATTTAGAATGTTATTCATTAAATATCCTGTTACAGTGTGCTACAAAGAATAAATACAAGTGATAATGTTTTTATGGTATCATATTTAACAAACTTTGCTGTAAAACCCTCTCCTATCCTCAAAATATAGAACAAATATATACCGGTATATATGTAATGGACAGATCAGTCCTATGTGATCAAGAGATAAATACATTAGTTTTCACTATTAGTACAAGTCATGTTTTTATACTTATGTTTATATGGCATAATACACTATTTTTTTTCTTTTGTCTCAACTACCACTGTTTGTTGCACACTTATGTTTATATGGACTAATATACAGTAACATTATGTCTGAAACAAAGTTATATTATTATTATTGTGTTGGATAAGGCAGCTATGCCACTCCTCTCACAGAAACTCAATATTCCTACAAGCCAAGTGAATTTCAGAAACTATCACACTTAATTATATTTGAACATTTAAATAAAAAAACATGGCATTACACAGCCCATCTTATTATAATGACTCACATCCTGTTATAATGACATATGTAATTATAATGAGTTAAAATATTCCGTAATAACTTATATCTCATTATAATGACATAGCATATCTCATTATAATGACTTATATCTCATTACAACAACATAAATTTTTTACTTCATTGACCCTTACTGGCTTTCGTATGATCAAGATGAATCCTCAAAAATAAAAACTGCAAAAGGTTAAAATACATACAATATTTATTGACAGCATTTTCTCAGTAAATCTAGAACTATGGATGCATCTGAAATTTAATAGATGACAAGTGTTAATCATAATAAAAACAAGACTAGAGAGATATCTGGGCACTGAGTCAGCTGACATTTTTAAGAATTTGGTTAAATCAGATGCCCGTACCATATGGCCCTGGGATACAGCATTGGACAACATTATATATAGAACTTAAAATGTAAGTTATGGAAGGGTACAGGAGCAATATTACCTGAGAGAGACAAAATGTATGTAAAGATCAAAACATGACAATTCAATATTCAGATTGCACAGTAAGGTAAAAGTACATAATATAATAGCTGCAGCAATCCATATACTAAAGTATCTTTGTGAAAGGAGAAACATGTCTCAAATATGGCAGTAGAAACATTCTGGAAGTGCCAAGGTAAAAGGTCAAATCAAGGTCACACCATGATGTTGCACACCTACACCCAAAACCAATGTCCCTACCATGTAAAAACTTCCTACACTTTACAGTTTGAAAAAGATTTTTGCAAGTCAAGGTTACTATCACAAGGTCAAATCAAGGCTGCACCATGATATAGCACACCTACAATCCCTAACCAATATCCCACAAAGTTTCAACTTCCTACACCTTACAGTTTACCAAGATATAGCCTGGACAAGATTTTAAAGGTCAAGGTCACTATGGCTTCAAAGGTCAAATCAATATCATACCATGACTTGGCACACCTACAACCCCCAACCAATATCCTTTCCAAGTACTGTATGAAATTGCTACACCTTACGGCATCTGAGATATAGCTTGGACAATATTTTCAAAGTCAAGGTCACTACAATTAGCTGAAAGGTCAGATCAAGGTCACACTATGATATTGCCAAGCCTAGACCCCCAACTAATGTCCCAACCAAGTATCAACATCCTACACCTCATGGTTTCTGACATACAGCCCAGACAAGCTTTTTCGTGCCACCTAACCAACCACCCTGAAGTCCAGGAGCCTGCCTGGCCCACCTTGCCATCCAGACAACATGGGTGAAAACAATACCCACAGTCTTTAAAGGCTGTGAGGTAAAAGTTGTTTTCAGACCAAGACCTATGAGGGAATATCATCCGGTGTCAAAAAGATTTCAAAAATGGTTTCGAATGTATTCTCAAAACAGGAAACATCTTAAACTGTTGCACTCTGCTTGCAAAGATGCCTGTAGGCCTTTACATACAATTTGCCCAATATGATTTTTTATAATAGTTTAAAGCACTTTTGAATATTTTATAGGGTTGAAAATCAATACTGAATAGCTCTGTCTCTTATCATTTCTAATAAGTCTTAAATTGTATTTTTACAAAAATACAGTTAGGCTACAAAAACCAAGATGGCAGTCAATAATTAAAAAGTTCACAAATTTTGTACTGTTCTTGACAAAAGATATACAAAACCATATTTAAAATTCTGAAATGTTTTGCGTGAAATATTACATAAATAAGCCCAAGACTAATACGACACAGTATGCAAGATACTACTTCATATAATACTAGGTTTTCTGTCAAACCAGACGTGTAACTTGGTCAGTTATACCACTATCAGGGTATTTCAAACAACTTCTGAAAAATTCTTCTTCCTGGAGAGTACATATTGGTGGAAAAGTTGAAATGTTAACAATGTGATGCAGGTGTGCATGCAGACACAAACACTGTGAGACCAGCTGACATGAAAACTCAAACACGTACTGAATTAACACTGAAAACTAACCCCTTCCCCAATCAATGAATATGATAATATACCTTAAAGGCATCAAAATAACCCCATAAATAACACTTCATGTTTGGGTAGTGTGTAGACTCTTTTCATGTTGGCTGAGTGCTAGTTTGAGGTGTGACAGAGACCAGTGAGGACTTGTTTTATTCAGGTATGCTCTATGTTTTATACTTTACAATATTTGGTGCAGCAATCTGTATTATCTATTTCTTACATATGATGTTTAGATTTTTAAACCTAGACTTGAACATGAGCATAATCTTTTAAAGTGTATTGAGTAGTGTTTGATGCAGAGAGTGATACTGTATGAGGTATTCTCACATACGCTGTAGTTTTAATTGTTGCACACTCAGTGCATATCACAGCAGGTAGTTTTGTGGGCAATAACAACACATAGGTATACATAAACTGAATGACATGTAAACTAAATACAATGCCATTCTGAAACAATAAAGGTACAGCTTAAAGTGAAATACAAAGGTACATTGAAAAATTACCGTTTACAAATGCATATATATACAATATTACAACAAATAATGTTCATTAACTTGTGGATGATAATATGTTATCATACTAAAGTTCATTATTAGCTGTGTTGTCCCTAAGACACATATTTTTGTTACTGGCTATTTATAATTGCCTATCGTTGTCTTGAGCTCCACAGTACCAGTCAAGACCATCAGCACTTTGGTGCATTTTTGTTATCAATCCTAGGGGCCACTGGTTCCAGGGAAGATTGTCTTGTTTCAGCAGTAAAATATTACCAATGTTTATGTTTGGTTTTGGCAACAACCACGTCTAACAATTCTGTAGAGTGGGAAGATATTCCCTCAACCATCTCTGCCAAAATAAGTCCGCAAGGTACTGAATCTGTTTCCAGTGCGAGCAGTATAAATCTCCACTATCAAACTTTCCAAGAGGCAGAACTCAACATAAGCAAGTACTTTGGTGTTAGTGGCCCTGTCATTCTTTGGATCATCAAATAATTTGGTAATGAGACATCCTGTAGTGATACTTTCAACAACAGTCAATAGAGTCAGCAGATTTTCTCTCACCCAGTACCTGTTGCCAATTTAGGACATCTACCAAAACAGCTCTAATGGTTCAGATCTGTCCATATGAGAAGCCCTAGGGGGATTAAATGTACTGGCAATTTCCTTCTCAAGGAGATTCATATCATGAATGACATGCCATAGGTCAACACCAACAAAGTTTGTACCATTGTCAGGCCAAATCTCTTGTAGTTCACCTCTTCTAGGTATGAATCTCTCCAGTGCATTGATGAAACTGTCCCTTTCTAGAGAATGTGCCACTTCAATATGCACAACTCTGGTGGTTAAGCAAGTGAAGAATATACAGCCATATCTTTTAATCTATGACCATGCCCTCTTTACAAGGAATTGCCCTGTTTAAAATACTGCTTTGTCATTTTCTGACCCATTCAAGTCAAGCATCTCCTAGATTCTGCCAGCACTCACTCAACTCAAGCATGGCCTTTTCTGAGGTGGCAATTTTTACTATCAGCTGAGACACATGATGTTCATATGGTGGGATCATCTGATGTTTTGAGCAGTCTTCTAAAACAGCATTTTCTAGATGTCCACCAACAAGTACTAAACCAGATACTGATTAGTTTGGATTCAGTTATTATAACCGAGAGCTTTCACAATCTGACTGTCCCTTCTGAACATATCTAATATTAGATTCTTCACCCATAATGGGTCCTGTAAGGGCAGATTTGTTTTTCTGAGTATCTTGCCCAATCTAAGATACCACACAACTGCCTTTTTCAAGTGGTGCCACAATGAATAATAACTCAGGAAGCTGCTTGTCTGATCACCTTATCTTTATGTAGCATAAGCAAAAGGGGATGGATTAATTCCAGCAAGGTCTTCTAACTCTGAACAGTTGAAGGTATATTGTCTTGGCCACCTAGATTTATCTGTTTGAAGAAACCTTGGGCCACCACCAATGTTGCTGACAAGTTATTCAGCAGTCATCCCTCTTGAGGTGTCATCTCCTGGGTTCTCTGAAGAAAGTATATATCCCCATTGAGATGCCATGGTGTTCCAGAATCTGTGCTACTCTGTTGGCAACATGGAATAGTATGGAATCTTTTCCCAGAGCTCTGCACATTTAACAAAACAGTAGTATTATCAGGCCAAAATACAAATTCTTCAAGGGTTTTTTCATTTCTCTTTGAAGCAGTTGACTGAGCCGTATTGCTTCTAAACTACCAGGCAACTCATGGGGGTATGGTGGATCCTTTCAATGATGCAAGCTTTGGCTTGGCCATCATAAGTATTTAAAGGTCATGAACAAATAGACAACAGCTCCAAATAGCCATACTCTTGAGACATCCGTGAAGTGGTGTAGCTGAGCTGAATTTAGGAGTTTATCATGTGGTACAAGACATCTTCAGTTGGAATTTTGACTGGTAAGTGATTCAGTCAATTATATAGGCCCCATTGCCATTCCAGTTTTTTGGCAGAGGTTCATACCAATCTCTATGCAGCTTGCACAGTTGCTGGAACAATCTTCTTGCTTGCAAAAGAAAAACACTTACACAGCCCAAATGGGAACTAAAGTGTACTTGGTTTTTATGCTGCGTGGCATATAGGGATTGCTTCGTCATCCAATTTTGTGGCGTCGGCGGCGTCTGTCATCGTCACACTTTGTATTCCGGACAGTATCTCAAAAATGGCTTGTTGGATTTAATTAAAATTTGGCGTGTGGATGTAACTGGTCCTGAGGGTGTGCTTGTATAGTTTTGTGACCTTAAACTCCCACTAGTAAGATACTTAAACTCAATTAATAGTTTTTTCGTTTCCGGACAGTATCTCAAAAATGGCTTGATGGATTCAGTTCAAATTTGGCATGTGGTTGTAACTAGTTTTGAAGGTGTGCCCTATTTTAAGGTGACCTTAAACTCCGACGTATAAAAAACTTATGTCCAGTTTTTTCTTTCTCCATGGAGTATACTGAAAATAACTTCAGAAATTTCATTCAACTTTTGCATGTGTATGTAACTGGCCATATTTAAGTGCCATACAATAAGGTGACCTTAAACTTCCAGTTATAACAGAATTATATTCACTTTAAGTTTGGTAATTTTTGAACAGTATTGAAAATATTATGCAATTCTAGGCATATTTTAGTTGTGGATGTAACAAACCTTGAACAGAACCTTCAGAAAAAGATTACCTTAAACTTTCTACAATATACAGCAGTGCAAAGAAACTTTGAGTTTAAGGTTGGGACACTATTATTACTGTTTGGAAGATATTTTATATGCTAATTGATATTCATCATGTAAATATATCTCCGCCAAAATGGTCTCTTTTGTAAGGTTATAGTAAATGGCTGATATTTTATAAACTTATGAGTTTAAGGTTGCATTAGTTTGTGTCACTAGCAGCTATGATGGAAAACATACATGGTCAGTGTTGTCACACTTAATTTCCAGACAGTATCTCAGAAATGGCTTGATGAATTAAATTCCAGTTTGGCATGTTGATGTAACTGTTCCTCAAGGTGTGCCCTATTTAAGGTGACCTTAAACTCGCAGTAGTAAGATACTTATATTGAGTTGAAGGTTTTTCGTTTCCGGACAGTATCTCAAAAATGGGTGACGGATTCAATTCAAATTTGGTATGTGGTGGTAACTGGTTTTCAAGGTGTGCCCTATTTTAAGGTGACCTTAAACTCTCATGTATTAAAAAGTTATGTTGAGTTTAAGTTTTTTACTTTTCTGTAAAGTATACTGAAGATAACTTAAGAAACTTCATTCATATTTTGCATGTGTATGTAACTGGTCATAGATAAGTGCCACACATTAAGGTGACCTTAAACTCCCAGTAATAACAGAATTATATTCACTTTAAGTTTGGCAATTTTTCACAGTATTTCAAATACTGTGCAATTCTCAGCATCTTTCAAGTTTTGAATGTAAGAAACTGTGAACTAAACCTACAGGAAAAGATTCCCGTAAACTCCCTCACAGCTGCAAACTAACTTTGAGTTTAAGGTTGGGGCAATTTTTAGGTGTTTAAAAGATATTTGATGTGCTAATTAAGATTTTATTCTTTGATATACATCACATACATCTGTCTACACCAAAAAAGTTTCTCTTGTAAGGTTATAGTAAATTCCTGATATTTCATAAGCCTATGGGTTTAAGGTTGCATTACTTTTGTGTCACTAGCAGCTATGTTGGAGGACAAGTATGGTCAGTGTCATTGTCACACTTCCTTCCCAGACACTATCTCAAAAATGGCATGTGGATGTAACTGGTACTCAAGGTGTGCCCTGTTTTAGGGTGACCTTAAACTCCCACTAGTAACATACTTATATTGATTTTAAGTTTTTCCATTTTCAGACAGAATCTCGAAAAGAGGTTGACGGATTCAATTCAAATTTGGCATGTGGTTGTAACTGGTATTCAAGGGGTGTCCTATTTTAAGGTGACCTTAAACTCCCATGTACAAAAGAATTGTGTTGAGTTTCAGTTTTTATTTTTCCATAGAGTATACTGAAGATAACTTGAGAAATTTCATTCAAGCTTTGCATGTATATGTAACTGGCCATGGATAAGTGTCATATATTAAGGTGACCTTCAACTCCCACTAATAACACATTGTCAGTGTCGTCATACTTCCTTTCCAGAGAGTATCTCAAAAATGGCTTGATGGATTAAATTCAAACTTGGCATGTAGATGTAACTGATCCTCAAGGTGACCTTAAACTCCCACTAGTAACATACTTATATTGGGTTTATGTTTATCTGTGTTAACACAGTATCTCAAAAATGGGTTGACAGATTTAATTCAGATTTGGCATGTGGTTGTAACTGGTATTCAAGGGGTGTCCTACTTTAAGGTGACCTTAAACTCTCATGTACAAAAGAATTATATTGAGTTTAAGTTTTCTATTTTTCCATAGAGTATACTGAAGATAACTCGAGAAATTTCATTCAAGTTTTGTTTTATATGTAACTGGTCATAGGTAAGTGCCATATATTAAGGTGACCTTAAACTCCCAGTAATAACACATTGTCGGTGTCGTCACACTTCCTTTCCAAACAGTATCTCAAAAGTGACATGATGGATTAAATTCAATTTATTAGTCGAATCTTTGATTCGAGTTATGTACTGGGTTGTGGCCACGATTTTAAATTGTCCGTTTAAGCCCTTAAATATCAAATTCTGAATAATATTTGTTCACATATCAGTACATTTAGGTGTATATTATAAACTCTGCCATTTTGAAGATTTTTAATGCTTTTATTAAGTTATATTTTATGAAGTAAAAAGCATGTCTGGCACTACGTCTGGGTTTCTGTAAGGTCCCGGATGTCCTAGAAACTATTGTGTTTGCTATTGTTATGGTTTACTCGAACGAGTCTTTTTTAACCGTTTCGTCTGCTGGTTTCTAGACGTGAAACACCAATTAATTTATTCGTCTGCTAGTTTATCACGCAGTCACTGTTAATGTAAAATTGTTGTCTGCGCATCTACCCATTTGTCAAACAAATAAACCGCAAAGAAATTAATGAATGAAGTGACGTCACGGTAGTACTACACATTTGTCGTTCAGCCAATCAGAATCGAGAACACCTCTGACAGAGACAATGAAAATATTCAAAACTCCTTAGTTCTACATTCAACCACTCGAAGGCGCTTTTGCATGTCCTAGAAGTTATCACATGTTTTCATTTTTCTGTCAATCCGTTTCTTTATTTTGGAAGAAGTTGTCTTCAAAATTGCTTTACAGTTTATGTGTCCTCGATTCTGATTGGCTAAACGACGAAATACTTCATCGTATAATGGACCTCGTATAATACCGCATAACCTACTTCTCCCTATTATCGCTCATTATGGCTGTCGTATCAACACACGAATATTTTATTAAAATACTTACAAATTTGCTTCTGTAAAATATTTTAAACTGCGCATCTACGGTACAGGCCCTTTATATTTGTAAACCTTTCACATCACGTCACTACAAATGTTTATTTGTTTGACAAATGAGGCAAATATATTTTCTCACTTTAAATGAAATCGTTGAATATTTTATTAAAATACTTACAGTTTGCTTCTGTAAAATATCCATGCTTCGAAATACGTCTTCTCACTTCAAAACCAAATTTCAAACTGCGCATATACAGACCCTTCATATTTGTAAACCTTTTATATCACGTCACTACAAATACCCATCTCGCTACACAAATCTGAAAACAACTTCCCTGAAAGCAGTTTCCAAATGCGGGCGATAATACGGGTTTACAGATTTCAACACCCAGTGCTGTCCTAAGATTCGACTCTGTGGTTGGAAGAAAGCCAGCCACTGTACCCTAGTTTTGGATGTAACTGATCCTCAAGGTGTGCCCTATTTTAAGGTGACCTTAAACTCCCATTAGTAACATACTTAATTGATTTTAGGTTTTTATGTTTCCAGACAGTATCTTGAAAATGGGTTGATCCCATCCTGCTGTGCTCCATTATGGAGTACCCCAGGGCTCTGTCCTTGGACCGATCCTTTTCTCTCTCTACACCAACCCAATCAGCTCAATCATTCATTCCCACAGTAGCATCAACTACCACTTTTACGCCTATGATACCCAGCTATACATTACACTTTCACCAGAAAATTTCTCCCATTCTATCCAAAAACTAAAGAACTGCCTAAAGGACATTCAAAATTTCATGTTTGGAAATAAGTTAAAACTCAACCAAGACAAAATTGAGTTCATTCTCATTGGCTCCCAAAGAAATCGTAACCAACTCCTCCCTCATTTCCCTATCAATATTCTGGGAAATCAGGTCTCGCCAGCACAAAGTGTCAGGAACCTTGGAGTGGTGTTTGACTCTAATTTCAATTTCTCAAACCATATGTCACAGGTCATTAAGTCCAGTAGAGTACAGACAAGAGACCTCTACAGAATTCGTCTCCTTTTAGACATGAATACATCAGTCCTAGTAGCGAATGCTTTGGTGAGCAGCAGGCTGGACTACTGCAATTCACTCTTCTTATCCCTCACTGATTTTGAGTTAAGGAGATTGCAGCTAGTCCAAAATTCACTGTGCAGGATTGTCACCCGTTCCTCTAAATTCTCTCACATTACCCCTCAAATAAAAAAACTCCATTGGCTACCAGTCAGATACAGGGTAAAATTCAAAATTGGTCTTATTACATACAAAATTCTGAACCAGGGTCAGCCAGTTTACCTAAGAGAATTAATCCACCCCTACTCCTCTTCCAGAAACACAAGGCGAAGTACCCCGAAACTCAAGTTCCTTCAAGCCCCCACCTTTGATCGCAGAGTTCGCAAGTCAATAAAACACCTTTCTAACTCCTTTAGTCACTATGCCCCTTCCCTTTGGAACTCTTTCCCTTTCCATGTAAGAAATAGTCCCTCTGTTGCATCTTTTAGGAAGCACCTTAAAACTCACCTCTTCAGCTCTAGCTTCCCAACTTAGTCTTTCTTCCCTCCCGGTCACGCCCACAATCCTGGATTGCTGACCTTGAATGCCCCTCGACTTCCCTAAGATTATGATTTTGTTTGGTTAGTGCACTGAGTTCCCCTTCGTGGGGAAGATATTGCGCTTGCAAAGCAGTAGATTAAATTAGATTAGATTTGCATTCCAAACCCCTACACGGATTGGAGCTGACTAGTTTTTTGACAATACCTGGCAACAAGTATTGCCATGGCAACACTTTTCTTCTGTTTCTTGGACTTATAAATAATTTTATGGGTTCTTTGCCTTCCATAACCCTGCACAGATTGGAGCCGATTAGTTTTTCGGCAATAACTGGCAACAATTGTTGCCATGGCAACACTTTTCTCCTGTTTCTTGGACCCATATATAAATATTTTTGTGGGTTCTTTGCATTCCATACCCCTACATGGATTGGAACTGCTTAGTTTTTTTGGCAATACCTGGCAACAATTGTTGTCATGGCAACACTTTTTCTGTTTCTTCTACCTACATATAAACATTTTTGTGGTTTCTTCTTTGCATTCCAAGCCCCAGCACAGATTGGAGCTGACTAGTTTTTCGACACTACCTGACAACAAGTGTTGCAATGGAAACACTTCCTTTTTTGTTCCTTGAACTTATAAATAATTTGATGGGTTCTTTGCATTCCATCCCCCTGTACAGATTGGAGCTGATTAGTTTTCGGCAATAACTTGCAACCAGTGTTGCCACAGCATCACTTTCTTTCTGTTTCTTGGACTTACAAATATTTTTATGGGTTCTATGCATTCCTTACCCCTGCACAGATTCGAACTGATTAGATTTTTGGCAGTAACTGGCAACTATTGCCATTGCAACACTTTTTTTCTGGTTTTAGATTGTGGATATAAACAGTCCTGAAGAAGATCTGCTGGGTTAAGTGACCTTTCGCTCCACAAGATTATACAATGATCTGGCTTGTTTGCTGTCCCACAAAATAGCTGACAAATAGAAGTAGTTCCTTCTTTCCTCCGTGAACAGAGGAGGCAGACAAAACAGGAACCATGTTGCACAGTGCATTAACTTATATGGGCATATGACCATCAGTTTTATAGTAGGTTACCCAAAAGATACTTTATTGAATTTCCTGCTTAGTGCTGACATCTAGTAAAAACTTGGTAAATGATAACTTCATGTGTTTGCCTCTCTGTATGCCTGTGTCCATTTGTCATATCCTGTACATTGCATCTAGGTTATATTTTTCAACAATTTGAAGCCTCACCATGGCTCAGTATTTCTCCAGGATTGTCTGGATCTGCAAAAATACTGCCAGTCAGCCAACTATTTATGTCCAGCATAATTTTTGTCCTTTTGAATTTCATCCGCTTCAGTCTTTAACCAAAGCTGGTGACACAGTACAATTCTTCTGAATTCTTGTTCATTTATGTTCCACTTGTATTAGCAAAAAGAAAACTAAAAGTGTCTGAATGTCCCATGGTGTACAAAAATCATCTTCTGTTGGTGGTTATCCAACCTTTCACCGGGATGGTGAATTACTTTCACATTCTTCCCTTGGAATAATATTCATCAGTTCTGGTGAATTAGACACAAACTTTGTCAGGTGGAATGTTCTTCTGGCCAAAAGAAGAACTTCTGGCTTTTAAATTTTATGTCAAGGGTATTGCTGACTCTCGTGTATCAACAGATGTCAAGTAATTATCAATATAGAAATTATGAAGTACAGTATTCAACAAACATTTGAATACTGCTCTTGGAATTCTCTTGTCACCTGTTCAAGTGCTTTAACTGTGTTTGTGACCCCAAAAAGCACCATCCAGGGATTTTTTTTCTTAATTTTTCACACATTTTGCTTTGTAAATTTGATATTGGTTTATCTTACTAGCTTCAGACTGTACTGCATATAACTTTAACATGGGGTCATTGATTGTGGGAAATTTAAACTCTGTAGCTTTCATTTTAGGGTCACCTCAAGGATTCGTAACATACTCATAATGTGGCATATATATATGTTTACTACTTTAAGCTGTGTAAGCTGTCAAACTATGTTGAAAGTAAAATTTCATCGGAGACTATATGAATATGTTCTTACATAGGCCAAATAGCTGACTTTCAAACTTTGTTTGAGGCCTGCAGACCCCACCTGGGGACCTTTTACTACAATATTTTTTCATCATAGTTTACTTTTTTATTAGTCAAATCTTGGATTCAAGTTATGTACTGGGTTCTGATTGTTATTTAAAAAATGCCATTTTATCATCTAAAAGCTAAAGATATATGCAATATCTGTACAAATAGATTAAATATAAGAGGTATATACTCCGTCATTTTGTTTTTTGTTTAATGTTTTCTTTAATGTGCAGTTTATGAAATGAATACACTGTCTAGCCTTTGTCTAGCTTCTTGCAAAGTACCAGGATGTAGAAAATCTTTAGTTTTTTTTCTTTGCTTCTGGTGCTCAGTGGAGTAATTTTCTCCAACATAAACATCTGGTTCTTCAACACATGACTTCCAGACATGTCTTCCAGATATACTAATAGGTTCAATAGACATTATTCAATAAGCAGTCTTTTATGCTTGTGTTGGTGGTTATTCAAAACACTGGTTGAAACACCATTTACATATTTGGAAGTGGCAATTTTAATTATGTGGGTGAAAGTTTTTGCACAAATAAAAGTTCAGAAAAGTGGCCTTTGTCAGGAATACAAAGTCAGAAAATTAATTGAAAATGGTTTGCATGCCAATGGTATCAATGTGTATGTGGACACATGTACTCTTATTTGGTATTTCATCAGTTTTACAAGTCACACATAGTAAATAACATGAACTTTTTTAAAATTTGCATTTTAGGGAATGTCTTTTGTCCTTGACAGCCTGTATCTGTCTCCTGGTAATAATATTCCAAAGGGAAAACCAAAGTCTGTACTTAATGTTGTGTGCAATATTCAGGGTCATATTTGGACAGATCTAATGTTGTGTCCAGTTGTGTAGCCACATCAGAGATGTGAATAAAGCATGTAACCCTCTTTAAAAATATTGTAGAGTACCAATATTGAGATCTCTGGTGCTTGTATTTGAAAGTCATGGGGTGTGTTATGTATACATGGGGTGTGTTATGTATAAAGTTATACATATATACTTAATGAAATACCATAATTCATTCAATTGACACCCAGGGAAATTCACTTAATTATGAGGAGGCCCCAAATAACATTCTACCAACTGCAAAACACTAGAGAATAGTCATAAAACATTAACATGATGTTTCTACTTTGGGTGAATACTAACACAACAGTGACTACAGTAGGCAACATATTTTCTATGATTAGATTTTGTTTAATATCAAGTAAAGTTTCCATCATATATGTCAACCATGATAATATTAAGCAGAACCTTTACAATGTCATTTGTCGGAGTTGAACCAGTAGAACCAAAGTAGAGACACTAGTATTGGCCCTAGCTCTAGTACAAATGTAACTTTTACAACAGACAAAGCAATAAAGCAATCTTTGTTATGTCGCAACATATAAATTTTTGCAGTGGCAAGTGAATGTGAAAATATAAATTGTCTGCACCATTGTATAGGCAATCTTTTAATGTGGAAAGGGAAGTAGAACATATGCCCTTGAATGCCAAGGCAAGCAAGTACCATTGGCAACCTTATGACTATACATAATGAAATGGGGAAAACTAACATTTGACTTATTCAATTTCAATAAAATTTCTCAATTGTACAGGGTGTGTCAGTCATGTAAAATTACCTTTTATTGATGCTTTCCTGTACATTACTTTTATTTTAGTTTAACAAATGATATCAAAGTTATTTTATGGCTTGTATATTTGCTATTGTGTGCATGGGTGATCATTGCAGTCAGGGAATTCTAAAGCAATGTTTGTTGTAAAATACATAACCTATTCCTTGTGTTAAAGAATTCAGTTCTTATGTAACTGTACATTGTATTTCTGATTGTTGTACTTAAAATAAACCAACAGATAACCTAAAAAAAACAACAACATTTGACTTATGATGTGATCTTGGAACAAAGCCTTCACATTATTGGCTTACTGATCATACAATATTTGTAAATTCTGTTTTATCGAATAATTTAACCCCTTCGCCACCAAGGGAGCAGTATTCTATTATACTAAAAGAAAATCCGGGATGATTAGCCTACAGACAGTTTAAGTTGCTAAAACACACACCACAAGCATTTTTTGTCAGCCATAACGTCCTCGTACATAATACTTTAAATAATGTATTTCAGTATACCAAGATTTTTAATTTTACAGTACTGAGGGAAAGATAGAATATTATATAGGGGTGTCGATGGACATGGTACTGTAGAATACACATTGTTGTGGACTGCTAGTCGACAGATAAGGTCTTTAAGGGGTTAAAGTCAGTTATATTATTCATGTAAGTTAACCATATAGAAATAAAAGACAAATTTACCTTTAGCTCTTGTATCAGAAATCTACTTATATTTTTGATACTGAGAACTATGATTTATAGCTCACCCACCATGTCTCCTATAATCTTATTTTACAAATTTGAAGCTTACTTCACAACCTTCAGCTTTTCACCTGCAATGTCTCATCCTTAATAATTGTTGATCTCTGATTTTTCTTGTTTGATGTTCCTCGGAATCTGTTTAATGTGTCTTGGAACCTGGGGTCTAGTTCATCCATACTTCAACCCAGTAACTGTCTTTCGATAGAGATTAAATGTTATAGAAATACTATTAGAGTTAGAATTACCTAGTGTTGATTACTCTGCAAATATATGCAACAGAAAATGAGCCACCAATATGTCTTGAAAGTGTCATATATATATATATATAGAAGGGGCGGGCCACGGTGGCAGAGTGGTAACACTTTCGCCTCCCACCTCTGAGGCCGGGGTTCGATTCTGGGCACGGCCTCAAGTGGGAAAGCTGGTAGTTGCTTGCCGCTGGTCGGCAGTTTACAGTACAAAACCCTAACGAACTGTATGTACTGGTTTCCTCTGCCCTTCCAATTACCCGTCATGATATGACCTGTACAGTGTTGAAAGCGACGTAAAATCCCAAATAAATAAATAAATAAATGACCTGTACAGTGTTGAAAACGACGTAAAACCACAAATAAGTAAATAAATATATATAGAAATCTTATATAACTGTGTGTAACATGTGTCAACGAAATCCCATGCATTCAGCATCAATTTCTACCATAAATGAGACAGAAACACATGAATACTTCTGGCTCATTGTGAATCAAAAGTTACCATGGAACAATGTTGTCTGTTGTATTAATTACAGACACTCTCGTTATAAATTTGGTATTAAAGTAAATGGGCATTAATTAGAAAATATATGGTATATGTAATGATCAGTATTTGTCTTCATTTATAGGTCACTATTTATACTGTATAATGAAAAAGCCATGCATGGGGATTATATGTTTTTATGATGAGATAGTTTATTTTGGATCACAAAAAAGTAGTCGTCTGATGGCTCTACACATGAAAGCATGTTGACAGTAACAGTTTCATAGATGGCAGACACCGCATGACTAATTTAATAAAGTTATTTGGGTTCTGCAAATCTATTTAGAATTTCTCCCTCAGAAAAGGTTATTGCTTTCTCTGTTAGGATTTTCATTTGTAAATTTATCATAAAAACACATTTTAACAATCTTGGTAAGTGATATTGTTCTGTTCAAAAACACTATTCAACATCTTGAAAGTTATTGGGTACTAATGAGCTCTATCCTTGTTACCCTTGTGGTATATGTATATTGTTATCTAAACACAATAAATTGATATCTATTATTCTGGGTTTAACTCAACTTTGATCTAAAGATTCGACTTTGTGGTTGTCTGAAAGACAGCCACTGTTACCTTGTTATTTCATATGTTGTAACAAGCCCGAAAGGGGTTTTCGGCCTACTCGGGCGAGCTAACACGAGTAGTGCAGAAAGGCAGTCACCCATACAAGTACTAACATAGCCCATTGCTGCTTAACTTCAGTGATGAGATGGGTACTCATCATGCTATGTCACAATTCATAAAAAAAAACATTACATTCTTACATCCAATTATTCATCCGAAACTGGGGGATTTTATGTTCTCTTCAACAGGTAAACTCCTGGGGCCGTATTCACGAAAGGTTTTAGCCAAGTTTTTGGCTTACCTTTTGTATAAAAATACAGCCAACTTAAGCCTAAGACTTGGCAAAGACCTTTCGTGAATTCGGCCCCTGTGCTACCTGATACTCACGGTGCTACTTCATCTTTCAAAATTGAGTCATGCTATAGTCATGATATGTAACTTTTCTTGATATTTTTAACATTGTGTTTTTTGTAGATATTCCTTTGACTTTGCAAAGATTAGCACAAAAATAACAATTATGGCACAGTTGACAATGATCATGATTTTACTGGTAAGTATTTAACATTTACTTTTTTTTGAAAGATATGCATAGTTATTATTCCTGAATAACATGGCAAATTTTTATTTGTTGTTATATATAATAACTAACTTTACCTTTACTAACTTTTATTGTAATAAAATAAATGCTGTTTTTCTAGTCGTGTTAAATTGAAGATCAATTTTAACAGTGTAAAAAGAATGTAATACTAGCAATACTAAGGTTAATATATGTGGTCCTCAAATTAATCAATACAATTTTTAGGTTGGTATGTCAACCCTAGTGTCTTCAATATTTGATGATGTTGAGAGGGCTAAAATAGCGGTATTCAGTGATGAAATACACAATAATAACAATGGGCCAGTTTGGTAGGTCAATTTATTCACAAATCTTGATTGAAAAAAGTGTAAACTAGGGTTGTATACCAAATAAACTATGTGATAATTTCTGAAATAAATGTGAAACCAAAAATAATAAAAAATCAGAGTAAAGTATTTTTGTCAACCACGCTGTGGTAAGAGGTCAAACCTGAGGTCCTATCATTCCCTCCATGAATTCTACACATTGCCATGAGTTAAAATCGAAACCCACAAGCACAGTGGTCAGAAACAAATGACTAAATTCTGAATGTGTCAACCATTCAACTAATTCTAGGTCTATTGATATCACAGATATATAGTAGAGTAAGAAATCTAAAATTCGCCAGGAATCTAAAATTCGCCACCTCTAAAACCTTAGTTAATTTTATGAAGAAAATGATGATTTTGTCTAAAAATTATTATTTTTCTGTTCAAAAAGCCTCAATTTACTATACAGTCAACAAATCTCACCACATTTCATTGATTTTATTAGTATTTTCACATGTGGCGAATTTCAGATATGTGGCGAATTTTAGATTTCTTACTCTACCACTTGCAAAGTTCAACTGCCTGCAAGCACTTCATGTCTGAATTTGCCAAGGACTTGTAATTAGAGTAAGAAATCTAGAATTCGCCAGGAATCTAAAATTCGCCACCTCTAAAACCTTAGTTAATTTATGAAGAAAATGATGTTTTTGTCTAAAAATTGGTATTTTTCAGTTCAAAAAGCCTTAATTTACTATACAGTCAACAAATCTCACCACAATTCATTTATTTTATTAGTATTTTCACATGTGGCGAATTTCAGATATGTGGCGAATTTTAGATTTCTTACTCTATACAGAAAGCAGTGAGAAGATTTATGGAAGACAAACACTAGTAATTATCATGTCTCGAAGCAGTGCCTAAAACACCATCTGTGGCAAACAGGGGAGCACAAAGAAAAATGTCTGATTCCCTGCCACTGAGTGACCACATGTTATTCTTGCTTCTGAATGTAAAACATAAAATTATCAAGAAATACGGAGACCTTACTGTGTCACAAGCTAGAGAAAGGATTTTGAACAATGAAAAAAATATAAAAACTATTTGTGTCAGTTGTATCAAACCCTGACATCCAATCTCCTTAGTACAGGCTCAAAAATAAAAAGGGTCAAGCCATTTTGTTCCTTTTTAGGCATTTCTTTAATCCGTTTCACAATTAGTGTAAATTTTTGGATGAGACCCCAATAGTAAATTTCAAATACTGTGACAAATGTCACATTTGTAAAGCCCAAATCACACTTCTGTGGTGTATTGGATACACCTTTATTTGACCTTCTGACCTGGAACTAAATTGAGGGGCATATGCCTACCATTGGGTCTAAGTGGTAATTTTTTGCATATCTTATGTGCCTATGATACAATTTTGATCTGGATTTGATATGAATAGGACTGTATTGGCTATTTTGGGGTAATTTTGGTACAAAGACCAACATTTAATCATTTCTATCCACATCCAAACTGAATACAAGACTTAAACAAGGTATCTACAGAATACCAACATCACTCACAAAAACATAACCCTTTGTACACTAACACGGCATACTTGCCTAGGTCAAAGTCAAAGTTGGGATTTATGTCATTCAACAGCCAGGGTCATATTGGGACAGGCTTCAGTATTGCCACTTGTGAGACTCAAACTCAGAGAGGTCACAGCCTGTGATTAGATACAAAACTTGCTAACCACTAGGCCACTGAAGCGCTCCCATACTTGGGTAGGAACAGAGATGGCCGGGATTTGATTCCAGAGGGGACTGGACAAAACAAAGTTTTAGTTAAGAGTTGAGAGGCTCTTACACTGTGTGTCCTTCCAACATAAAAAAATTGTAAAATAGGCAATGTTTAATTTACCACAGTACTTGAAATTGGCCAAATTCCTAAAAATAATGGGGGCATCCTTAAGAGTAAGACAATGTAATCAAAATAGTATTGAAGATGCCCGTACCCCACAGCCCGGGGAAATAGTTTTCAACACCATGAGACACAGAAGTAGTGAAACAGTACAAAGATCAGGAGATTTTCAGAGCAGTGCCAATTATATAAAGGTTCAAACAAAGAAATGTATATAATGTATTAAAGCAAGGAAATTCAATAGCAAGATGACCGCATGAATTGGTAACTAAAAATTATGACATGGTAAAATTTATTAATTGAAGTATAGCTATCAATGAAAATAGCACAATTAAGTAAAAGTACATGTAATAATCAGTTGCATTATTATTCACTCCATGATGATGCATAACTACACCACCTAACTACTGTCCCTACCAAGTATCAATTTTCTACACCTTACGGTTTCCGAAATAAGGCCCCGACAAGATTTTGAAAATCAGGGTCGCTATGACAAGGTCAAAGGTCAAACCAAGGCCATATCATCACATTGCACACCTACATTCTTTGGTAGATTTTAAAGGTCAAAGTCACAATGGCAAGGTAAAATACCAAATTAAGGTCACACTATGATGTTGCACACCTACCCCCCATTAAACAATCCCTACCAAATGTTAACCTTCTACACCTTATGGGGGTGACTCTGTAAACAATGTTCCCTACAAGTCGGCTCCAGTGGAACAGCCCCATTACAGAATCCGATAAATAGCCTGACAAAGATTTTAAATTCAAGGTTACTATGACAAGGTCAAAACTCAAATCAAGGTCATACCCCATTATGCTGCACACCTACAACCCCAAAGCAATATTCCTACCAAGTATCAACTTCCTACACCTTACAGTTTCAAGATATGGCCCGGACAAGAATTTAAAGGTCAAGGTCACCATTGAGAGGTCAAAGGTCAAATCAGGCTCACCATGATGCTGCACACTTACACCCCCCAACCAATGTCCCTAATAAGTATCAACTTCCTACACCTTACAGTTTCTGAGATAAAGCTTGGACAAGATTTTCAAACTCAATTAAGTCATTTCAGCAAGGTCAAAAGTCAAATCAAGGTCACACCATGATGTTGCACACTCACACCCCCAAATCAATGTCCCTACCAAGTATCAAGTTCCTACAACTTATGGTTTCTGAGATACAGTCTGGACAAATTTTTTCCTGCTGCCCGACTCCGACCCACCCATCTGGACAGTGGACACCATGGGTGAAAACAATACTGGCACAGCCATTAAAGGCTGTAAGGTAAAAACTGTATCAATTTCACATTAGTAGAGTTCAGAGGCCTAACATAGTCACAAACATCACAAATGTTTAAAGAATTTTCCACAAGCCACATTTCACATCTCTCACTCTATGCAAGAATTCAAACAGTGGAAGGGCAGGTTGTTAACTCACAAAAATCTCAAAAAATTGGAATTTTATGACAGAATTAATGCCTAAATAATATCTATTAACTCAATATACTCTACTTAAAAATTATTCAGGTGTTCAGTTAAATATGATGATCAAGATAAAAACATAGTTGCTGGCACATGTGGGGAAATGTATACATCTTTTCTTGGAGAGTTAACAGGTATGTATTACACCTTGAGATTTTTAGAATTTAAACTGACCATTTTTTGTGGGGAAACCTTTCAACACTTTTTGATGATTTTTATCCCTACATGGGAGACAGATTTTTTATGCAACTGCATGCTTGGCTAGATGACTGGTAATGCTTGAAAGAGTATGAGTTTAAGCCCTGAATTTTGCTCAATTTCCTTTTATAATAACCTAATTAACTTAATTTATTTTCACATTTGACTTAAGATCTCTACAATATTTGGTTACTTTGCCACTATTTGTTGTCCACATTTCCCTCACATCTCATGTGTGCAAAGTATACTGAGGACAAGTAGTACATCTTCATCTTATTGGACCTCAATTTTTATTTGAATGGAAAATAGTATAACAATCTAAAGTGATATCTTTGTAACAGTATGATTTGATCTTATGCACAATGATTGGTGTGAGCAAATCCCATCTAAACCTAAGCTTTGAACTTTAGTGCAAATTTTGTCAAACTGACATTATCTAGGGTACATAGTTCTCTTCTTGCACAAGTAAGATAAGGGATTCTCCCATTAAGTATTGGTGTTGACTGCATCTATGGAATGTCTTTGGAAAATAGGATGTACACTTTGTGAAATGCAGGCAATATCGAAGATGAACTTCATTTTATTTGCAATTCTGTGAAATTTATTGGGAGTCATTTTTAATTTTTTAAATAAAATTGAAACTTAATTTTTCTTGGGAGCTTAAAAGTCCAAAATTTAGAGAAATTTGAATTTTGGTAGATTTTTTCAACTAGGAATTTCAAAATGTCTCTGAAACTATACTTGGGTCATTTTTTAGCAAATTTTTGTGACTTTACTGTATTTGAAGCACATTTTTAACACAACGGTGGACAAGTGTGTTAGGAGTCATTATTCAAATTTCTCATTTTTTTTTCATTTTGGACAGATTTTTGCGACTTTACAGTATTATAAATGTCTTTGAAACAGTAAGAGATATAGTGATTGGTATAAACTAGTGATATATGTAATTAGTATTTTCCAAATTAACTTTAAAGCAAGTGATTAAATACCATAACATATTGGCACAGCAAAATGAGAGATGTTGAATGTTATTCTGCATAGTGCATATTGACATTTGTTCGCGTAAAAGTTCCACTGAAAGTTTGAAAGCAAATGGGTATATACTGTACAATGATAGTGGTTTTGTGTAAAAGTTTGAAACTGATCTAGATCATTCTCTGATTTGGCCCCAGCCAAATTTGAGATAAACATTTGATTTGACCAGACACTGTTTAAAGTTTTAATTATAATAAACTCTAAGGAGCGGCAACATTTTATCCCAAATCATGTTGTTTATTTGTTTTTCATATTAGAATCGAACAGAGTCTATGGATTCTTCCGTTATATTGAAGGTGGTCAAAAAAAATTTGCTTTTTTAACCTGGATTGGACCCGGTGTTAAGCCTCTTAAGAAAGCAAAAGTTTCCACTGACAAGGCTTTTGTGAAAGATATCTTTAAGGTAAGCTGTTTTAATGCCATTCAAATCTTTACCTCCACCGAGGAGGTATGTACGTAATTGGTGGCATGCATATGTCTATTTGTAGCCTGGCCTTCCAGACTGTCTTAACCATAATGCAAACGTGAAATATTCTTTTGCCATAAGGCACACTTTATGAAAAATACTTCTAATGCAATCAAACAGTTGTGTCTATATTATACATATAAACGCCTGTGGCAAGGCTAGTCTGTTTGCAAACTAACTGAAAAAGTTATCCATAAATTTTGATGAAATTTTCAGGAAATTTGACTTTGGCATAAGATTTATTTATTTGTTATTTTACGTCGCGTTCAACAGCCAGGGTCATATTGCGATGGGTAGTTTACAGGTGGAGGAAACCAGTGCATACTGCACTGTAAACCACCGGGCATCGGCAAGTAACTACCAACTTTCCAACATGAAGCGACCGGCCCGAGAGTCGAACCGGCGGCCTCAGAGGTTGGAGGCAAGAACTCTAACCACTACACCACCGAGCCCCCCTGACTTTGGCATAAGGAACATTTAAATCGATTTTGGTGGTAATCTGGGTCACTACCATGAGCCGGGGATTTTTTAAAGAATGTTTTTTTTTATCATTGCACTCGTAAGTAATATTGGAGGTGTTGGGCATTGGTGAAAGTATGCTCTCCCCGAGTGCTTTTCTAGTTTAGCAATTTAAAAGTAATTTGTCCAAATAAAAACTTTAAATCTGCATATTCTAGTCTATCCCATTGTTTGCGGAATTTCATTTCTGTAGTTGAAAACTATATGGTGCCATAAAGTAATAAGATTATTGAGAGCCGAAACCCAGTGGACATAAGTAGTCCATTTCAAAATAGATGATGAAAATTTAGCCTTGGTGGGAAAATGCCATTGCAGAGAACTTAAATTGAAACTAATGGGGGATTTAAGATGCTCAGAAGTTCAAAGGTTGTGTTTTGTGTCCCTTTCAACAGCCAGGGTTATACTGCGATAGGTCCTCTGCATTGCCACTTGTGAGATCTGGACTCAGACAGAGATAAATGCCTGTGATTAGATGCAAAACTTGCTAACCACTAGACCTGATTTACTCAAGATACTGGAAGCCTTATCACTTTATACATACTGGTTCCCAGCTACCTCCTGCTTGGCTATATTATCCAGCACAACACAAAATAGATAATAGTGTTTGTCTTGTACAAACTAGACCTTGATACTTTTGTTTAAAAAATATTTATTTTGACAAGCACATTTTATAAAATTTACTCAAAAAATAGGTAACTGCCATTTTAGAGAGCCTATTAAATGGTGATAATAGCACAATTTTCTGCACAAAACTTTAAGCCTTAATTGATACACAATCAATTAATATACAGCTTATAGTATTGTTTTAAAGATTCTCATTGGTTAAACTCTGTAAATGTTTCCCACCCAAGCTCCCACCCACCCATCTGGATGCCTTTAATGGCTATGGGGTAAAAAGGGCACACATTTAGAACCAGTAACAAAAACATGTCAAATTTGAATTGACTACATCAAGTCTTTTTTGAGATAGTGTCCAGAAAAGAAAAAAAACTCAAGATTAATGTCATCACTGGGAGTTTACAGTAACCTTAAAATAGGGTTGAATTTAATCCATCAAGCATTTTCAGATACTGTTTCGAAACAAAAGATGAAGCTGATGCCAAAAACGGTGGAAAAAGCTATTCCTATGCCCCCCCCCAGCATAGCAGCCAACACAAAAGTGAAGTGTACCTCACTTTGATGTGCTGTAACAAAAAGAGTAGTGGCCAGATCTGAATAACATGTATTCTTAGGGGATAAGTTGATGCATATGCATTGCTTAAGAACCTTACAATATGTCATCATGCTATATGAACTCCAGAACTAAATTCCCAGTCACAAATTGTAAAAAGTTTATTGTAATTTAACTTTTTATAAGTTAAATACTTACCTTATCCTCACTAGTGCTTATGTGTTAGCGGGAGCAAACATAGACAACCAAACGAGAATGTATTTAAAATAAATATTCTTGTCAGTACCAGTATGTCTGTGCATGACTGTGGATGCGCATGCACCGGAAGAACCCCGTTTAGCCTCACTTTAATTTTGGGAGCCAATATAATATATTGTAAACCCAAAAATCTTGAAAATGTGGGGTTGGCAGGGCGGGAATCCGAATCTAGTGAGGATAAGGTAAGTATTTAACTTATAAAAAGTTAAATTACAATAAAATGTTTACATTTTATTGCATAAAATACCCTTACCTTATCCTCACTAGCTCTTGCTTACAACTATACTGGCGGTGGGATTTTTAATATTTTTGTCACCAAAAGCAGGTATAATCAAATGAAAAGTCAAAGTACAAATCTCAAGCAATCTGGTGAAGATACAGTACTAGTATGTAATAAAAGTAAATTAACAAAATAACTTTTAGTAGTTACATATGTAAGCACTAACCTGACAACCTTCCCAAAGGTGCCTTGGCCCTGTATGCAGTTTTAGTTTCAATGTACTAAATTCAAACACACTTGTGATGATAAGTACAAGACTATGACAAGCATACTTAGAAACTTAAAAAAATAACATATGGAGTTATATTTTGTTATAAGGTGAACTGGAACTGTCCAGAACATTCATTGAAAAAGTTCCCACATATTTGGAATTTTATAACACTAAACACCAATGTGTTACCCAACCAATGACCGGCGCATTGATAAATAACAGGAGATTGTGCTCCTCTATGTGGAGAATACAACCTATTAACACATTCCTTGGGTCTGTCCACCAGATCAGATGCTTTTTCAAGATCTCTGAAAAGGGGAAATGAATATTCCATGATTGGGGTATTTCCAATGGGTTTCCAGGTACCACTAAAATGTGTGATCTGGCCATTGGAACTGTACATATACATATAATTACTGTAATGTATAATACAATACACAAACTATGAAGGAACCACATGGTGATACTATAGTTCCAAAGAATAGACCGACCTTCATTTGACTTCCAAGTCACAAGTTAAAGTACAAAACTGTGGAGTGTGACTTCCAGCCATATAAGGAGCATTGAGCCTTGCCCATGGAAACATTCCAAGTTTCAAGGTCAGATATATGATCAGCTAGCAGAACTGTCTGGCTTTTTACATGGTAGCTCCTTGTATACCTCCTGAAGGTCATCTTGAAAGAGATGAATAGCACATATTTCCCCTATCTAAGATCTCCAATACGTCAAGATAGAATCTTAGAGCTCTAAAGGGCCAAAGGGTCAAAGAATGATTTAAAAATTGTGTAAAAGCAGGAATGAAACTCAGTTTGAACAATATTGGGCCCATCTGAGGGTATCTGTTCTCTGCTAGGAGTACTGATGAAGGAGAAACTGTGACTCCTTCCAGTTCTGTGTTTCAATGATTTGAAAGTCCAAACAACCTCACCTCTATCTATCAGAGGCCAATGTCATGAGAAAACTGATTTGAATGTCAGAATGTTCAAATTCTGATTCAGATGGTCTAAAAGAGACCTTGTAAAGACTAAGAATAATCAAGACAAGTCCAAAGAGTGTAAAAGGTATAGCACCATCCTTCATTGGTCTATCCTAAGAAAAAACCTCTATCAATCCATTTAGTCCATAACTATGAATGATTTCAAAAATGAACTCAAATGAAACCCATCTATCAGTCTATTCAGTTCATAACTATGAATGATTTCAACAGTGAACCCAACTGAAAAATCATGTATCAGTCTATTGAGTTCATACCTATGAATTATTTCAATAGTTAACCCAAAGAAAAAAAACATGTATCAGTCTTTTGAGTTCATAACTATGAATGATTTCAGTAGTGAACCCAAATGATTTGCAATAGCATCCCTGTATCCTGCAAGTGTGGTAAAAACCAGATTTTACCGGTGTATCAGTACGTGGGTCAAAAATCTGCTATTGAGGAGAGAGAAGGCTGTTGGAAGTCCAACTGAATCTCCTTGCATCAGATTAAAAAAGAACTACCTTGCTTTGTAGACTCTGAACAGATTCTGAAGTGCCTCAGCTTCTGAGATTTTTTTATGGAGTTGAGATATGGCAGGTTTTGGTGAATCTCTAGTTGAATAGCACTTTAAAGAGATTCCTCCAGGATATAGGGCAATAGTGGTTTTGAGAATAAGTCCATCAGGACCCAAAACTAATGCATCCCTAGTCACCCTGGGTTCCCGCTATCATTTAAGAAGCATAATTCTCATTTTTTGTACCATTTTTGAAATGAGAAATATTCAGCAGTAGGCATAACCAAATAGTGCCTCACACAGGATATTCAATATATGTACTGCAATTGCATTGTATTGCATTAAACTGGTGAAATAATTAGTTTGTTCTTCATCTTTGTTACAAACCTATCTAGCGTTGCAGTGTGTCAAATTTGGCAAGTTATGTGAAAACTATGGGATGAATGACATTCTGTTTGAATGACTTATCCCTGCATGAAAAGGCGTCTGATATCTCATTTTGACAGGCTGAGCCCTAAAAGTGGTAAGCCCTCAGAAAATTGTTGTGGGCTTACAAAGAACCCTTAGATGCAAGACCAACATACAATTAATGAATGGGTCTGCCAAATGTGTTCCTTACCCTTCACAGACACATCTTCTGTATGGAGGGATATCCTGGTAAGACCTCTGTGATTTTACACCAAAACAGATATATCTTCAAAAGTGTGAACAACATATCTGAATGAGCAAATATTGTGAATATTTTATAGGTTCTAAAATACTATAAATGACATTAGAATTCTGGAATGGTTGACAAACTTGCATGTACACCATCCATAAACTTCTCAAATAACCCACTTTCTTCTATGAGGACATTTCACGACCTATGACAAGGTGCATTCTTTCACCAGCAAAGAAACAAATTGAATGAAGAATCACATCTAGTTGTACCTGGGATCGAGGAAGAATGCGTCTGATAGATGTAACGCGACTACCTATCCACCTTCGCAAATGGAGTTACCCTGAATACCTTGCGGTTTCCATCCTCAAAGCTTGGATCGCACGATGTTTTAATTAATACACTACACTCACATGTCACCAATGTGCTCTAAAACTGTAGGCTTGTACACATTTACTGAGATTATAAACGTGTAGAAGCATTTGATGCACACTTTATCCCTTAAAGTTGTTGTTTCCTATCAGAATATATATCCGCAATGAATTGTGGGAATTCTCGACAATTCAATAAGGTGGTTTCAGTAATAAACTGTATTACAGAATGTGCACAACTTCGAGATGACATTTGTTTTTAAATTAGATGTTTCAGTAACAGCAGACAACCTCCAGCCATTATTTCTTTTATACCTTGTCACTTCCAACAGCAACACTACACCTCTGATGGATTGTGATGCATTCTGTCTGAATGTGTAAAGATTCTTGTCTGTTTTATCACAAAGAACTTGTTAGAGTAGCTGTGGTCACAAGATAGATTCAGGAAAAACAAGGAAAAGGTATGGTATCACGACTAGCCAGTTCATGCTGCAAATGCTTGTCATTGATGCCTCTTCTATAATTTCTACAACTTCCCAATAAATGAGAAGAACGAAATTGAGTTTGAATGTAGCTGAGCAGTACTTCAAAGCCTTAATGAAGTGTTGGTCCACTGGATCCAACACTGCAATATTTCTTCCAAGTTCAGGGTTACTTGTCGAGAATTGTGACCAGAAGATGGCCAATCCCAGCATTTGAATATGCTGTGTCTTAAACTGCATGGTTGTACAGTGTGTAATAAGAACATAAATTCATGGAAGACAGGGTAGATTGAAATAAATGCCTCTGAAAAATCCTGGCATTTGTGTGCTGTTGTTGAGAAAACTGTTGATGTGTTTTTATAATGTGAAAACTCCAACAGACCTCGCATAAGGTAGAAAGGTGAAGAAAGCAAACCCTTTCCATCCAAATTGAATGGATGAGAAGGTTTAACTTAGGTAGTTCTTCTTGATCTCAAGCAGCTTCTGTCATATCTACCTCAGCAAAGACAGAGTTGCCACTTGTTTTCAATTGAAGTTGTATCACCATGAGCCTCTTCCTCCCCAGCTGTGGATATTTCAAATGAGAGAAGACAAAGAATGCTGGCTTTCCAGACATTCTAGCCTCTGAAAAACTATTTATAGTACATGTTGGTCTCTTCTAGAAGAAAACCTTCATTTACATGGTCATTTCTCTGTTGTAAATAACTGACCAGTGAAATTTAATTTATTCCATAATGATCAGTAATATTAGAATGAAACAGCTGGTTGAGAAGGTCTGATTCCCGGAAGTTTTTCTTGACCAAGTACAGTATCTGCCGAGTTCACCTCACCATAGGTAGAACTGGCATTTGTCTTCAGATAAATTTCTGCAACTTGTAGATCGGAAAGTATCTGATGAGAAGAATTTCTGTTCATGGTGGATTCTTCTGTTACAGGGGTTGCCTCTGCCATATTTACCTCACTAGAGGAGACAGAGGTACTAACCTTTTGTGAGATGAAGATCTTATTCTGACCACTCTACTGGCTCTACTGTGAAGAGGTAGATCAGTTTCTGCCGTCTTTACATCTGTATTTAATAACAATGAAGCAGAAGACTTATCTATGAGGTTCTTCTGTTCATTAATAAGACAGTTGAGGGACCTTGCATAGCTTCTAGGCATGCTAGTATAAGCTGCAGAGGGTCAGAAGATGAAATAGATGTGGTGGAAAACCAGGAAGATGAATTATTTTCTCAATGTCGAGGAAAATCTTCTTGTTAATTGGCGAACAGGACCCTACCACTAACCATGAAAAAGGTCTGTAAGCGCCGTAAAACCACTCAAAATGCAGAGTTCCTTTTGAAGAAGGCTGGCAAACATCAAAAGAAAATAAAATGAAACCTTCCAATTCTTATGAAAGCGTGAATTCTTTTCAAAAATGTCTCCTTCATTGCAGCCATGTTGAAATTCTTCGCAAACAAACATTGTGTCAAACGACGTTTACTCCCTCGCAACCAAAATAAAAGTGAGGCTTAATGGGGTTCTTCCGGCGCTTGCATGGTCACGCGTAGACATGCTGGTACCGATAAGAATATTTATTTTAAAAATATTCTCGTTTGGTCGTCCATGTTTGCTCCCGCTAACACGTAAGCACTAGTGAGGATAAGGTAAGGGTATTTTACGCAATAAAAAACATCTTATTTAATATGCCTAAATTAGAAGTACCCTGCTATATATCTTTCATCATTGTACTCTTGATGAACATCCATATTTATGCTTGAAACATATAATGCCAATATTTTTAATTGTAGCCTATTGGACGAGAATATTTGTTTGATGAGGAGGATGAGGTTGTCAGCAAATTATTGAAGATGGCTGAAAGTTCCTGAAATAGATAGTTTACAAGAGAGGACCTTCTTATCATTACAAACATTAAAACTAAAATTGAGTTTCTTAAATTGTGTCCTTTTCTTTATTGTGTAGTATTACTGTAGTTACAAAATACATGCATAGTAAAAGGTTGGCCAAACTTGCTTTTTTGATGTCTTACGACCTGTACCAACTTGAACACCTGATAGGGACAATGAGTCTCATTGCCTTGTGTTTTTACACCTGACTTGCGAGATTAAAAATAAAACCTTCTGACATCAAGATAAGGTCTAGACAATGGTTTTCAATTTTCCATCTCTCAATGGATTCACTTCTGCTAAACACAGAAGAGAAAAAGACCAATTCAGTGAAATGCACAGAAAATTCACCCTAAAGTGATATGCAAGGGTAAAGGGCCTTAATGGTAAGTACATTCTCCTTGACCTTGAAACAAATGTCAAGAGGTAAAAATTGATCTACAAAAAGATTCACAGCTCATAGCCAAGAAAATAGTTTACAACACCATGAGATACAGAACTGACACAGTACCAAGATTGGGAGATTTTCAGAGCAAATGGTATGATCTGATGTTGCACATCTAAACGCCTAACTAATGTCTCTACCAAGTATCAACTTTCTATACCTTACAGCTTCCAAAATATAGCCCAGACAAGAATTCAGAAGAATTGTACTGTGTCACCAGCTTTGGTTTAAAGACTGAAGTGGATGAAATTCAAAGGGACAAAAATTATGCTGAACATAAATTAGTTGGCTGACTGGCAGTATTTTTGCACATCCAGACCATCCTTAAGAAGTACCTTGTTGAAAAATATAGCCTTGATTCAATGTACAGGTCAATGTCTGTCCAATGTCCAAGATACTGTCTGGAAACGGAAAAACTTAAAATCAATATAAGCATATGTTACTAGTGGGAGTTTAAGGTCACCTTAAAATAAGACATATCTTGAGGATCAGTTACATCCACATGCCAAATTTGAATTTAGTCAAAAATGGAAAAATAAAAAGCTTAAAAGCATAATTCTTTTATACATAGGAGTTTAAGTTACGACACACCTTGAATACCAGTTACAACCACATGCCAAATTTGAATTTAATCCATCATGCCATTTTTGAGATAATGTGTGGAAAGTGTGACAGTCAAAATGTGTTATTACTGGGAGCTTAAGGTCACCTTAATGTATGCCACTTACCTATGGCCAGTTACATATACATGCAAAACTTGAATGAAATTTCTCAAATTATCTTCAGTATACTCTATGTAAAAATAAAAAAAACCTTAAAACTCAACATAATTCTTTTATTCATGGGAGTTTATGGTCACCTTAACATAGGACACACCTTGAATACCAGTTACAACCACATGCCAAATTTGAATTGAATCCATCAACCTACTTTTGAGATACTGTCTGGAAATGGAAAAACTTAAAATCAATATAAGTATGTTACTAGTGGGAGTTTAAGGTCACATTAAAACAGGGCACACCTTGATTACGAGTTACATCCATATGCCAAATATGAATTTAATCCATCATACCATTTTTGCAATACTGTCTGGAAAGGAAGTGTGACGACGACACTGACAATGTGTTATTACTGGGAGTTTAAGGTCACCTTAATATGTGGCACTTATCTATGGCGAGTTACAGATACATGTAAAAATTGGAATGAAATTTCTTAAGTTATCTTCAGCAATCTCTGGAAAAATAAAAAGCTTTAACTCAACATAATTCTTTTATACATGGGAGTTTTAAGGTCACCTTAAAATAGAACACACCTTGAATACCAGTTACAACCACATGCCAAATTTGAATTGAATCCATCAACCTACTTTTGAGATACTCTCTGGAAATGGATAAACTTAAAATCAATATAAGTATGTTACTAGTGGGAGTTTAGGGTCACCTTAAAACAGGGCACACCTTGAGTACGAGTTACATCCATATGCCAAATATGAATTTAATCCATCGTGCCATTTTTGAGATACTGTCTGGAAAGGAAGTGTGATGACAACACTGACAATGTGTTATTACTGGGAGTTTAAGGTCACCTTAATGTATGCACTTATCTATGGCCAGTTACATATACATGCAAATATTTGAATGAAATTTCTTAAGTTATCTTCAGCAACCTCTGGAAAAATAAAAAGCTTTAACTCAACATAATTTTTTACACATGGGAGTTTAAGGTCACCTTAAAATAGAACACACCTTGAATACCAGTTACAACCACATGCCAAATCTGAATAGAATCCATCAAACCATTTTCAACATACTATCTTCGAAACGGGAAAACTTAAAATCAATATAAGTACATTACTAGTGGGAGTTTAAGGTCACATTAAAACAGGGCACACCCTGATCACCAGTTGCATCCACATTGCAAACTTGAATTTAATCCATCATGCCATTTTTGAGATACTGTCTGGAAAGGAAATGTGACGACAACACTTACAATGTGTTATTACTGGGAGTTTAAGGTCACCTTAATGTATGCACTTATCTATGGCCAGTTACATATACATGGGAATATTAGAATAAAATTTCTTAAGTAATCTTCATCAACCTCTGGAAAAATAAAAAGCTTAAACTCAACATAATTTTTTACACATGGGAGTTTAAGGTCACCTTAAAATAGAACACAACTTGAATACCAGTTATAAGCAAATGACAAATTTAAATAGAATCCATCAAACCATTTTCAACATACTATCTCCGAAACAGAAAAACTTAAAATCAATAGAAGTGCTTTACTAGTGGGAGTTTAAGGTCACCTTAAAATAGGGCACACCTTGATCACCAGTTACATCCACATGCCAAATTTGAATTTAATCCATCATGCCATTTTTGAGATACTGTCTGGAAAGGAAGTGTGATGACGACACTCAAAATGTGTTATTAGTGGGAGTTTAAGGTCACCTTAATGTAGGCACTTATCTATGGCCAGTTACATACACATGCAAAACTTGAATGAAATTTCTGAAGTTATCTTCAGTATACTCTATGGAGAAATAAAAAACTTAAACTCAGCATAATACTTTTATACATAGGAGTTTAAAGTCACCTTAAAATAGGACACACCTTGAATACCAATTACAATCACATAACAAATTGGAATTGAATCCATCAACCTCTTTTAAGATATTGTCTGGAAACGGAAAACCTTAAAATTAATATAGGTATGTTACTAGTGGGAGTTTAAGGTCACCTTAAAATAGGACACACCTTGAGTACCAGTTACAACCACATGCCAAATTTGAATTTAATCCATCATGCCATTTTTGAGATACTGTCTGGAAAGGAAGTGTGATGACACTGACAATGTGTTATTACTGGGAGTTTAAGGTCACCTTAATGTATGGCACTTATCTATGGCCAGTTACATATACATGCAAATATTTGAATGAAATTTCTTAAGTTATCTTCAGCAACCTCTGGAAAAGAAAAAGCTTAAACTCAGCATAATTCTTTTACACATAGGAGTTTAAGGTCACCTTAAAATAGGACACACCTTGAATACCAGTTACAATCACATACCAAATTGGAATTGAATCCATCAACCTCTTTTAAGATACTGTCTGGAAACGGAAAACCTTAAAATTAATATAGGTATGTTACTAGTGGGAGTTTAAGGTCACCTTAAAATAGGACACACCTTGAGTACCAGTTACAACCACATGCCAAATTTGAATAGAATCCATCAACCAATTTTCAACATACTATCTTCGAAATGGAAAAACTTAAAATCAATATAAGTACGTTACTAGTGGGAGTTTAAGGTCACCTTAAAACAGGGCACACCTTGATCACCAGTTACATCCACATTGCAAATATGAATTTAATCCATCATGCCATTTTTGAGATACTGTCAGGAAAGAAATGTGATGACGACACTGACAATGTGTTATTACTGGGAGTTTAAGGTCACCTTAATGTATGCACTTATCTATGGTCAGTTACATATACATGCAAATATTTGAATGAAATTTCTTAAGTTATCTTCAGCAACCTCTGGAAAAGAAAAAGCTTAAACTCAACATAATTCTTTTATACATGGGAGTTTAAGGTCACCTTAAAATAGAACACACCTTGAATACCAGTTTCAACCACATGTCAAATTTGAATAGAATCCATCAAACCATTTTCAACATACTATCTAAGAAACGAAAAAACTTAAAATCAATATATAAGTACTTTACTAGTGGAAGTTTAAGGTCACCTTAAAACAGGGCACACCTTGATCACCAGTTACATCCACATGCCAAATTGGAATTTAATCCATCATGCCATTTTTGAGATACTGTCTTGAAAGGAAGTGAGATGACACTAAAATGTGTTATTACTGGGAGTTTAAGGTCACCTTAATGTATGGCACTTATCTATAGCCAGTTACATACACATGCAAAACTTGAATGAAATTTCTTAACTTACCTATGGAAAAGTTAAAAGCTTAAACTTAATATGTGGTACTTATCTATGGCAAGTTACAGATATATGCAAAAATTTGAATGGAATTTTTTAAGTTACCTTCAGTATACTCTATGGAAAAGTAAAAACTTAAACTCAACATACTTCCTTTATACATGGGAGTTTAAGGTCACCTTAAAATACGACACACCTTGAATACCAGTTGCAACCACAAGCCAAATTTGAATAGAATCCATCAACCCATTTTCAACATACTATCTGGAAACGGAAAAACTTAAAATCCTTCAGTATACTCTATGGAAAAGTTAAAAGCTTAAACTGAACATAATTCTTTCAGACAGAGGAGTTTAAGGCCACCTTAATATAGGACACACCTTGAATACCAGTTACAACCACATGCTAAATTTGAATTGAATCCGTCAACAAATTTTTGAGATACTGTCTCGAAACGGAAAAACTTAAAATCAATATAAATACGTTACTAGTGGGAGTTTAAGGTCACCTTAAAATAGGGAACACCTCGAGGACCAATTAAATGCACATGCCAAATTTGAATTTAATCCATGATGCTATTTTTGAGATACTCTGTAGTGTAGGAAGTGTGACAACGACACTGATCATATTTGTCCTACAACATAGCTGCTAGTGACACAAAAGTAATGCAACCTTAAACTCAAAAGATTATCAAATATCAGGAATTTACCTTACAAAAGAGATTTTTTTGTGTAGACAGATGTACATGATGGATATCAAAAGCTTGAAGTCTTAATTAGCACATCAAATATCTTTCAAACACCAAAAATTGTCCCAACCTTAAACTCAAAGTTAGTTTGCTGCTGTAACGAAGTTTAAGGGAATCTTTTCCTGTAGGTTTTGTTCACGGTTTGTTACATCCACAACTTGAAAAATGCTTAGAATTGCACAGTGTTTGAAATACTGTTGAAAAATTGCCAAACTTAAAGTAAATATAATTTTGTTATTACTAGGAGTTTAAGGTCACCTTATTGTAACGCACTTACCTGGGGCCAGTTACATATACATGCAAAACTTGAATGAAATTCCCAAGTTATTTCCAGTATACTCTATGGAAAAATAATGTAAACTCAATATAACTTTTTAATACATGAGAGTTTAAGGTCACCTTAAACTAGGGCACACCTTGAAAACCAGTTACAACCACATGCCAAATTTGAATCAAATCTGTCTATAATTTTTTGAGACACTGTCCAGAAACAAAAAAAACATTCAAATCAATATAAGCATCTTACAACTGTGAGTTTAAGGTCATCTTAAATAGGGCACACCTTGAGGAAAAGTTACATCAACATGCCAAATTGGAATTTAATTCATCAAGCCATTTTTGAGATACTCTCTGCAAAGTAAGTGTAAAGACGACAATGACCATGTATGTCTTCCATCAAAGCTGCTAGTGACACAAACCAATGCAACCTTAAACTCATTAATTTATAAAATATCAGCAATTTACTATAACCTTACAAAAGAGACCATTTTCTTCTTGTGGAGATATATGTACATGATGAATATCAATGTAAAAAGTCCTAATTTGCATATAAAATATCTTCCAAACACCAAAAAAATTGACCCAACCTTAAACTCAAAGTTTGTTTGCACTGTTGTATATTGTAGCGAGTTTAAGGTAATCTTTTCCTGAAAGTTTTGTTCAAGGTTTGTTACATCCACAACTGAAACACCTAGAATTGCACAATATTTGACTTACTATTCAAAAATTACCAAACTTAAAGTGAATATAATTCTGTTATTAATGGGAGTTTAAGGTTACCTTAATGTGTGGCACTTACCTATGGCCAGTTACATATAACTGCAAAAGTTGAATGAAATTTCTTAAGTTACTTTCAGTATACTCCATGGAGAAAGAAAAAACGTAAACTGGCCATAAGTTTTTTATACGTGGGAGTTTAAGGTCACCTTAAGATAGGGCACACCTTCAAAACTAGTTACAACCACATGCCAAATTTGAACTGAATCCATCAAGTCATTTTTGAGATATTGTCCAGAAACGAAAAAAACTTAAATTGAGTTTAAGTATTTTTCTAGTGGGAGTTTAAGGTCACAAAACTATACAGCACACCCCCAGGACCAGTTACATCCATATGCCAAATTTGAATTAAATCTGACAAGCCATTTTTGAGATACTGTCCGGAATACAAAGTGTGACGACGACAGACGACGCCGATGACGACGACGACGCCACAAATTTGGATGACGAAGCGATCCCTATATGCCACGCAGCATAAATGCTGGTGACACAACAAGGTTTTAAAGGTCATTGTCATTACAGCAAGGACAAAGGTCAAATCAAGGTCACACAATAACGTTGCACACCTACATCCCCTAACCAATGCCCTCCTGCACCTTACGGCTTCTGAGATATAGGCTGGGCACGATTTTAAAACTCAAGGTCACTACAGCAAGATCAAAGGTCCAGTAAAGGTCACACAATGACATTGCACACCTACACCTTCTAACCAATGTTCCTACTAAGTATCAACTTCCTACACCTTACAGTTTCTGCGATATAGTCCAGACAAAATTTTAAAGGTCAAGGTCATTTCAGCAAGGTCAAATCAAGGTCACACCATGACGTTGCACACCTACACCCCTTAACCAATGTCCCTATCAAATATAAACTTTCTACATCTTGCAGTTTCTGAGATGTAGGCCGGATAAGATTTTCAAACTCAAGCTCACTACAACAAGGTCAAAGGTCAAATCAAGGTTACACCAGGTTACACCATGATGTTGCAAACCTACACCCTCCAACCAATGTCACTACTATGTATGAACTTGCTACACCTTATGGTTTTTGAGGTACAGCCTGGACCAACTTTTTGCCACCGCCAAACTGCCTGCCCACCCCTTAAACTGAATGCCATGGGTGAAAACAACATCTACATAGCCCTACACAATAAACATTTTTCGGTTTTGCAAACATTTGCTTGAAAACGTTTGACAAAGGTTAAAAAATGATGGGTGTGAAAACCATATATAATGTTTTCAAGACGTTTTATGTTTACTGTTTATTAAATGTTTAATGACGTTTGAAAAAACATTACAAATGAACATACTAATGTCTCAAAAATAATGAGGTCAGAAGTCAAATTCAATATCTTTTTTAATGTTGCTCACTAATTAAAATATTATTTTTATATCTAAAATTGTAAGATAGTAGCTTTAAAATTGTGCCCCATTCAATTTTTACTTTTATGCCCCTGTTCCACCAAAGGATTAAGCCCCGATTCTGTCGGCGACCCTTAATCGTGGACAGTCGGTGGAAAAAAAGGTAAAATGGGTGGGAATACTGGATCGGTATTGAAGTCTGGGATTAAGTACAGATCATCCTCAGGAAGCCTCAGGATGCCTCAGGCGGCCCCAGACAGTCCCCGACTGGTCTGGGACTAAGAACCGACTAAGCCAGTTTTCTGGTCAGTTTCAACCACGATCCTGCCTCAGGCCTCCTGGGACTAAGAGCCGACTAACCCACGATTAACTCCCGGCATCCTCAGGCCTCCTCAGTCTTTCCCAGACCAGGATCGCCGATTTTTGTTTTGAAGAAAAGCTGGATTTTCCTTTCTAGGAACACAGCAGGATGCCACCTTTTAATGGAAGACAGATTCAACAACAACTTAGGGCTTTTTTGGTTTTTATTCAGTTACAAATAATCATGCATTTCCTATTTGTACGTCGACCACAGCAACCACCACCAGCACCACCACCACCACCAGCCATACAGAGACCTAGAAGAAGGCACAATATGTGGTTCAGGCCATGGCTACTACAGAGAGAGGAGAGAGGGGCCTACAACAACATTATGGCTGATCTGTATGCCACAGACATTCCAGGATTCACCAATTACATGAGGATGACCCCAGAATTCTTTGAAATGATAAAGACCAGACTGGAACCACGCCTAGCCAGTCAGGCCACCAACTACAGAGCTCCAATAAGTGTTGGGGAGAAGTTAGCCCTCACCATCAGATATCTGGCCACTGGAGAGTCCTACACATCACTATCCTGTCAGTTCAGGGTTGGAAGATCCACCATTTCCAAGTTTTTACCAGAGGTCTGCAGGGCCATCCAAGATGAGTTCACTAGAGAGTACCTCAAATGTCCTACTACTCCAGATGAGTGGAGAGAACTGGAGAGGGAATTCAGGATCAGGTGGAATGTTCCTCATGCCCTGGGAGCCCTGGATGGGAAGCATGTGGCCCTGAAGAAACCCAAGAACACTGGAGCCCTGTACCACAACTACAAGGGGTTCTTTTCCATTGTGATGTTGGCCCTGGTAGATGGGCAGTACAAGTTTAAATGGGTTGATGCTGGTACAGCTGGATCTTGCTCAGATGCCCAGATATTTAATGCCTCTCAGCTGAAGAGGAGGATTGAGGATGGCAGGATAGGCTTCCCTGACCCAGCACCTATAACCCAGGGTGGTAGCGATGTCCCCTATTTCATCCTGGCAGATGATGCGTTTGCCCTGAAGACCTAGCTCATGAAACCCTATGGCAGAAGGATGTTAACAAGAGAGGAAAGGATTGCCAACTATAGAATATCAAAGGGCAGGAGAGTTGTTGAGAACGCTTTTGGCATCCTGGTTTCAAGATTCAGAGTGATGAGGACCACCATTGAACTACCTCCAGAAACAGTCAGAGAAGTGGTATTCACCTGTGTGGTTTTGCACAACATACTGAGAAGCCAGTATCATGCAGGTCAACATGGTGGTCAAGAGCCTGGGGAGGATGATGATGATGATGTGCCTGGTGATTGTGGATTGATTGGTGGTGCTGCTGGTGGAGGCCAAGACAGAAATCCTGCTAGAGAAGCCAGAAGACAGAGGGATTACCAGAAGAACTACTTCAATAATGAGGGAGCAGTGGCCTGGCAAGATGGCAGAATATAAGTCCTGCTGCAGTAACCAGTCCTTTTCAGGACTAACTATGTCCTTTTCAGGACTAACAAACAGTCCTTTCAGGACTACCAATTATTCCAAAAACAATTAATGAGCTATGCTTGCTTCAGACAAACCCCATGCCAAACATAACTTGTACAGACGGACAAACTGACAAACCCCATGTCAAACATAACTTGTACAGACAGACAAACAGACAAACCCCATGCTAAACATAACTTGTACAGACAGACAAACTGACAAACCCCGTGCCAAACATAACTTGTACAGACGGACAAACAGACAAACCCCATGCCAAACATAACTTGTACAGACGGACAAACAGACAAACCCCATGCCAAACATAACTTGTACAGACGGACAGACAAACCCCATGCTAAACATAACTCTCAAATCTTTAAAAACTACACTCAAAATTTGCCTTAAATTTAGAATCAATTATAGACAAATAACTGAAAGTAAGAGAGAATTTTTATGATATCTTTTAAAATATTACAAATGTCCCAATAAAATCTGTTTTCTTGCTTAAAAAATATTATAAAACATCATCACCCAAATGGATGTGTTGAGGGTGCAGTTCATGTGTTTGTGGAATTTTTTTTGGGGGGTGGGATAATTCTGTTTCCAAATTTGTGTGTCAGTTCCTTGGTTGGTGGTTATGTTTACTAGTGGGTTTGTCTGTTTTTGGGTTGGTGGCTATGTGATAGCCAAAAATCTTTAACTCTAGGGATGGTGTGAGTGTTGGACTTTTTTTTACAAAGTTAAAACAATCCCATGGATTTTGAGTTACAAATGGGCATATCATTGGCCATAATTGGAGTTCATTTATCAATATTTTTTTATATGTGGCCTTATTTTTGTTAAGTGTATTACCACAGGTTATTTTATGTTTGGGGTGGTGTAAGTGTTGGGCTTTTTTTTTGTCTTGTGATAAGTGTTTGTACTGTTTTTACCCCACAGCCCTGACGGGCTGTCGGGGTATTGTTTTCACCCATGGTGTCCGGATGGGCGCGTGGGTGGGCGGCGGGAAATAGTTTGTCCGGGCTGTATCTCAGAAACCGTAAGGTGTAGGAAGTTGATACTTGGTCGGGACATTGGTTAGGGGGTGTAGGTGTGCAACGTCATGGTCTGACCTTGATTTGACCTTTGACCTTGCCATAGTGACGTTGAGTTTGAAAATCTTGTCCGGGCTGTATCTCAGAAACCGTAAGGTGTAGGAAGTTGATACTTGGTAGGGACATTGGTTAGGGGGTGTAGGTGTGCAACGTCATGGTCTGACCTTGATTTGACCTTTGACCTTGCCATAGTGACCTTGAGTTTGAAAATCTTGTCCGGGCTATATCACGGAAACTGTAAGGTGTAGGAAGTTGATACTTGGTAGGGACATTGGTTAGGGGGTGTAGTTGTGCAACGTCATAGTCTGATCTTGATTTGACCTTTGACCTTGCCGTAGTGACCTTTACCTATAAAATCTTGTCCGGGCTATATCTCGGAAACTGTAAGGTGTAGGAAGTTGATGCTTGGTGGGGATATTGGTTAGGGGGTGTAGGTGAGCAACGTCATGGTCAGACCTTGATTTGACCTTTGACCTTGCTGTAGTGACCTTGACCTATAAAATGTTGTCCGGGCTATATCTCGAAAACTGTAAGGTGTGGGAAGTTGATATTTGGTAGGGACATTGGTTAGGGTGTGTAGGTGTGCAACGTCATGGTGCGACCTTGATTTGACCTTTGACCTTGCCATAGTGACCTTGACCTATAAAATCTTGTCCGGGCTATATCTCGGAAACCGTAAGGTGTAGGAAGTTGATATTTGGTAGGGACATTGGTTAGGGGGTGTAGGTGTGCAACGTCATGGTCTGACCTTGATTTGACCTTTGTCATAGTGACCTTGACCTATAAAATCTTGTCCGGGCTATATCTCGGAAACTGTAAGGTGTAGGAAGTTAATATTTGGTAGAGACATTGGTTGGGGGTGTAGGTGTGCAGCATCATGGTGTGACCTTGATTTGACCTGTGACCTTGCCATAGTAACCTTGACCTATAAAATCTTGTTGGGGCTATATCTCGGAAACCGTAAGGTGTAGGAAGTTGATACTTGGTAGGGACATTGGTTAGGGGCTATAGGTGTGTATTATCATGGTGTGACCTTAATTTGACCTTTTACCTTGTCGTAGTCACCTTGACCTTTAAAATCTTCATGGACCTTTGGGTCTGTCTTTTGATGCAGATTAAGCAAAAGTCATATAAGAATTTATTAAGATTTTACTTTCATAACTTCCCATTGTAAGAGGGATTTCATCAAGTGAGCCACAGATTTTGCTCCAACACCACAATAAGCATTCATTAAATGTATTACCACTTCTGTATGCATGGTAATATTCAAACCATCTAAACCATAATTCGGCCATGCAGATGTAGATAAAGAGTGTTGAATTTTAGTTTACTGATTAATGCTGTCATCTTGTTATTGAATTATCTTGTTTTAATACTTCATCTTTATACGCATTATCTTTCTTTTAAACATTATTTCTCCATTTAAACATTGTTTGGACATTTATATAATCGAAAGTACTCTGAAAGTATCCTGAAGTTTGTACTGGTACAGTACTTCTATATCTCATGGTGTTGAAAATATTTCCCTAGGCTGTGGGGTACGGGCATCTCTGATGCTATTTTTTTGTTTGTTTTGGGAGGGGAATTGGAATAACTGGCAGCTGAATAACTGTTTTTGGAAGATTTGGTGGCCCTGAAAAGGGCCTGGCAGGTCAAAGACCCGCCCTAACTGGATGGCTACTGAGGAGGCTGCTGCTGTTGAGGCGGTGCTGAAGTGGTGATCGTAAAGAGCTGCTGCTGCGGTTGCTGCTGCTGAGGCTGCTCAACGATCTGTGTTGATGTTAGATCTGGGAGCTGGCTTAATATTCCACTTAGGTTGTGTCTGCTCCCTTCGTCCTGTACAGTACAGTACAGTTGTACAGGACTGATGTAGGGTTACCGAAGCCAATGGGACTTGGTGTATAGTACACAAAACTGCTGCCAGCTGCTGCTTGAGTGGAACTAGACGCCTGTGGAGTGGTTGTTGGCAGTAGCCGACCCTCTGAGACTCCGTGGTAATAGTGGCTGATCTTCTGGCTAGTGGTTGATGTCTACGGTTGCTCTTAATGCTTTCAATATCTCTAAAAATTCTGCCCTGGAGGTCCTCAAATTCCTCTTGGGTCATCTTTTCAGCCTCTGATGCCACGTAGTCAAAGAAGGGCTGCCTGTCTGACTTCTGCTGCAGAAAACCTGAGATCAATGTCCTCATCTGGTCAAAGTGCTCGAGAATCTTGCAGTCTGTTGAAACGGGTGTAGATGTAAGGATGGACTGACTCCTCTCCCTCAGGACACTGGACTCAAGGTGTTCTGTATCAGTAGTAGAGCCACAAGATTCGTCCTGCTTGCTGGTATTTGGACTGGCCTCAAACCCTGAACTTCTGTTGGCCCCCTTTCGTCTGATGTGGGTTTTAAAGAAACCCATCTGTTGGTAGACCCAGGACTGTCTCTTGGTCATCTCCCTCGGGGCTTGGCCAGATTGGAGCTTGGACAGCTTGCCATAATGCGTTCGCTGGGATTCGAACCAACGTCTGACATCAAAGGGCTGGAGCTTCAGTTCTGCAGATATTTCTGCCCAGAGAGCCTCTCCTCTATTCCTGTCGTGGAACCGTGGATGTTCCTTGTCATACAGTTCTGGGTGCTGCTTTACAAATTCCACAATGGAAATTTCCTGACTGTCAGTAAAAGTTGCACACACCCTAGCTCTCTTGGCTGATGAATGGCACTCTTATATCTTCTTGACACCTCTCTTCTTCTTCTACAGCTTCCTCAATAGCTTTTGGACGTTCCTCAATCTCCTCCTCCTCTCTCCTCTCAATCCCTTCCTCTGCAACTTCAATCCTTTCCTGTTCTTCACTTTCCTTCTCCCTCTCATCCATCTTTTTCCTTCTTCTCTTCCCTCCTTTCTCTTTCCTCATAATCCAGTCGACAAAATAATAAACAAATAGTACAATGTGTCTCCTAACTGTGAAATTTGCCTTAAGCTCAAGTATTATATAATATTTAAAAAACTGAAAACCCCTACAAAACAGTGACACACGTCTCTCAGTAGCCAAACAGTCAGTAACAACGAGAATGTGTGCGCAGTCGCTTATATAGTCCCAGACCCCCTCATTGCCTTGTTTTAATTTCTGACGCGTGGAAAACAGTCGGCTCTTAATCGGTTGTTAGTCCCAGGCCTCCTGGGGCGTCCTCAGACCGTCGCAGACTAAATTTGTGTCATCCCAGGCGGCCTGAGGACGCCGGCTTGGATCGGTTAGGGTCGGTTAACCTTAGTTGGGGCTTAGTCCCACACCTTGATTTTTGGGTCCCAGGCCACCGCAGACGGTCTGAGGCTTCCGGGGACTAATGGAACCAATTCACTTTCAGACGCATGAAATTCATATGCATCATATGAGTCGGGGACTAACAACCGGCCTCCTGGGACTAAGCTACGGAGGTCTGGGACTAAGGGTCACAGGCGGCCTGGGACAACACACGACTGTGTAAAATTGGGTCTGAGGAGGCCTGAGGAAGCCTGGGACTGGGGGCGGGAAATATGAATCGGTTGGAGTCGTGAGAAATATCAAACATGTTTGATTTTCCTCACGGCCTCAACCGACCACAACCGACCCTTACAGAAGGTCTGGGACTAAGCAAATATTTCAAACCGACCCTAAAAAACCCTTAATCGGGAGCCTTAGTCGTGTGGTGGAACACCCACATTAGGGATTGCATGTGGGGCAATTTTTGACAAATGCTGTAATTTGAATTTTTATTAGAAATACTTACAATTTCCTAACAGTAGCTATTTGTTGGAGCCATCCAACGCAATGGCCAACTCAGAGATATCTAACAACCTTAACCAAGCCATTGGGTTACAGTATTCCGTCCTCCCACCAATAAGGTCACATAACCACATTGTTTACTTCATTTTTTTTGTTGTAAGTAAAAAGAATGACTTGTAGGGAGGTGGGAGGGAAATTTGAGTGTTAGGAAAATTTTAATAATTTTATAGCGAAATACCCTTACCATTGCCTAACAGTAGCTGAATTCAGCCTTGTAGGACAGAGGGAATTACTTTTTGCAACTTTTTACATTTTTTTGCAAGTTTTACATGCAATTATGAACACATAAACTCCAACATTCAACAACAGAACATACAACATACCTTCAAAATAAAGGCAGTATGTGGTTGATCTCACAATGTTCAATTCCATCCAATACAATTGTAGATAGTAGTATCATCACTGTACAAACATGAAACATCAAAGCAACAACGGGTCGAACCCCACTTGGCACCAGTATCAGCTTACGCATCATAATCTCCAAGTAAGGCTCAAGCCAATAAACTGTACACTATACAAGAGCTACTGTAACAGCCATCTATGATCTATCTTATAAAAATACATGGAAATCAATTCATACAAAACAAGAATCAATACAAAATACCTGACAATAATCATATATATCATAATTCTAAAGCCATTGAACGCACATGATAAGCTTTAACTTGATATAGCTGCTGAGATTCAGAGTCTGACTTCTCATAACCCAGAAGGATAGTCTGTTTTAGCCAAGATGAGATAGTTGCCTTGGAGATATCTCTTGTAAAGCCCTCTGTAATAGTTACAAACAAAAGATTCTTATTCATCCTCAAATCGTTTGTCCTATCCAAGTAGTACTTCAACGGTCTCACATGACAAAGAGATCTATCTTGAGTCAAACTGCTGTCCAAATGAGGTTTTAGAGCTGGAATGACTACAGACTTAATTGCAGCAGGCCCATCTGAAGCCAACTGGTTCTTAGCCAAAAAAGCAGTTGATGGGGCCAGAGTTACTTGTGACCAATTCTCCTTATAACTAAGAGATGAATATGTCCAAGTATGAACTTCACTTCTCATGTCAAAAGAAAAACTGTCTTAAAAGTTAGTAACTTCAAAGAAGCTTTCCCCAAAGGTTCAAAAGATTGTTTGGTAAGTGCATGGAGTACCAAAGCCAGATCCCAAGAAGGTATAGATAGCTACTAGTTTGTCTCTATAAAAGCTTTCCAATAATCTAATCAGCTCAAGACTTTTACAGAACTCCTCACCCTTCAAGCCCAGCCCATCGGCAGTTGCTGTTCTGTAACCAGCAATAGTAGATGGCTTGAGATTTCTTTCCTTAAACAAGTGGTTAAGAAAATTTGCTACACCTGGAATAGTGGGATCTGAGAGGTCCACCTGGCTCTCTTCATACCATTTCCCAAAATTGGACCACCTTAATTCATGGATTCTCCTTGAGGAGTGCTTCTGAGGCTCCTTAATTCACTTCGCCACCTCCTCTGAGAATCTTCCTGATTATTCATGACTGATTCCAGATGCCAAGCATGAAGATTCAGGTAAGCTAGATTGTTGTGAAGTCTGCTGCTGAATGGTTGCGTCAACAGATTCACCCACAAGGGAAGTCTTACAGGGAGTTCTGTGGACAGATCCACCAAATCCCAAAACCAAGATATCCCTGGCCACCCTGTTGTAATCATGATGATTCTGCACCTGTAGGTGGTCATCTTTTGAATCACCCCAGGAATGAGAGCCACTGGACAAAACACAATAGTAGGCGTCCAGACCCTCCCAAGAGAAGTTCAATGCATCTGTTTCCCAAGCCTGACTGTCGGGGACAGGAGACACATACATTGGAAGCTTGTGATTCAACTTTGTCGCAAATAAATCTACCATTTGGTTGATGCCAGCAATGGCAAATCTGATTGACTACTTGATGATTCAATGCCTATTCGGTCTGAATCACCTTGTCTTTCCTTGACAGGAAATCTGCTAGAACATTGAGATTCCCTAGAATGTGTTTCACCTGAATCTGGATTCCCCTGGCATTTGTCCAAGCCATGATTCTCCAGATTAGGGCACACATTTCCTGAGAGTGAGTGCCTCCTTGCTTGTTCAGATAGGCAACCACTGAAGAGTTGTCTGTGGAAATCAGATTTTGATTCAGAAGCTGATTTTCGGTTGATTTTAAAGCTAGAAACACTGCTTTTAGCTCTAGAATGTTTATGTGAAGCCTCGACTCCACCTGACTCCACAGACCACTGGCTGTGTGATGCTTTAAGTGAGGACCCCAACCTTTCAGGGAAGCATCTGTGAACAGGTGATTGTACTCCTTCTGATGAAGTTGGGAACCCCTCCTTAATTTCAAAGATTGGTTCACCACTGCAGATGCTCCTTGAGAACTTGAGACACAGGTACTGGGATATCCAGAGACTGTGGATACCTCCAGTGTCTTCAGGTCATTGGAGTGGCCTCATATGTATGCAACCCAATGGTACTGTCTTCTCCATTGAAGCCATGCATTAGTGACATGAGCTTCCTTGGAGATGTGTGAGAAGCTTCCAACATGGAAACTGCTTTTTCCAGAAGACGAACAATTTTCTTTTGAGTTAGAAAGACTAGCCCTACCCTGAGGTCGAATTTGTAATCCAAAAATTCTATTTCTTGAGTTGGAATTAAATCCAATTTTTCAAAATTTATGATCCAACCCAGACTCTGGACAAGATGAATCAACCTGTGGGTATCATTTGACACTGCTTTTTTGTTTTTGCTCTCATTAACCAGTCGTCTATATACTGGTGAATCCTGATGCCATCTGCAAGAGCCATCAGTTTCACCTCCTTTGAAACCATGGTGAACTTGAGTGGAGCTGTAGCGATTCCAAAGGGTAAGGCAGTGAACTCTTATGTTCTGTCGCCTACATTGAAGCGAAGATATTTCTGGAAATGTGGGTGTATTGGTATATGAAAATATGCATCTATGAGGTCGAGTGAGGTGACCAACTCGCCTTGTTGAAGTGAATCTCGAATATTTTCGGCAGTTTCTATTTTAAAAGTTGGTACATCCAAATACTTGTTTACCACACTCAGATTTATTACTGGTCACCATTTCTTTCCTGGTTTGGGGACAAGAAACAACCGACTGTAAAATCCCAGGGAAGTGACCTTTTGAACTGGAGTTATCACCTTTTTGTCGATCATTTGATAAACTGCCTTTATCAAAAACTCTTGCTTCTCCCAGTTCAAATACTTGCTCCTTATTGCAGGATAATTTGTCAATGGAAGTTGACTTCTGAAATTCAGACAATAACCCTCCTTCAAAATGGTCACAACTCTTTGATGAGCATTCTTGGTTTCCCATACCTGCCAAAAACTGGACAGACGGCTTCCTCGGCACAGGCAGTCACTTCCTCCTGCCACCCCTGTCTCTAAAAGGTCTAGAGGAGTAGGAAACTCTACCCCTATTTCCAACTCAAGGGGAGGCACTGCTTTTCGTTGAGCTTGAGGATGAATTATCATGGTAGGGGCGAAAAGACCTATTCTGAGACCTATTATCCCTCTTTTCCTTGACTCCCTATTTCTGGAATCTCTATTCACACGAGACCACTGAATGAAGTTCCTTTGAACTTCAGAGAGAGTGTCCACAGGAAAAACATCATTGGAAGTGAAAGGAGCATTCCTTAACTTACTGATGTCATCTTCAGTCACATCCTTTGAACAGTTTTTCAAATAATTTGCAAATTTAATAAGTAAATTAAATTTTTATAAGTTAATACCCTATCCAATGGACAATAGCTTATCCGGTCGGCGCAGACCGGCCCGCCAAACGCCAGAAAAAGACGTCCTGTGTTGCCACTAGCTGGCCGGTCCGTAGTACTGTGCACTCCCCAGATGGCGCCTCGTACTTCCTTCCTGTCTAGACAACCTGACGTCATAGCATCTTTTTCGTTGTCTAAACCTATTAGACCCCTAGTAAGTTGAAAGCGGGGTCGGTGGGAGGGTCTTGTGTGTCCATCCATTGGATAGGGTATTAACTTATAAAAATTTAATTTACTTATTAAATTTGCAATTTTATTGCGTTAATACATCCTATCCAATGGACAATAGCTGAATAACTACCGCTTGGTCGGCGGGTAAGTTACTAGGGACTTATGTGAACTCACAAGTAATAGCAAATTTTAAACCTAAGGTCTAGGCTGACTTCGTCAGAAGACCTATAGGTCCAGGCCTGGGTTGACTTTAAGGTCAGGAAACCCTGCAAGGCCATGGTCGGTTGCCAGCAGCCGGTTACCCGGGGCTATACCGCCGTTGCCCCCCCCTTTTTTACAGACCTGCTCTGAGGTAGGGGAAGAGAGGGATGAGTTCAGTCCCAGAATGCAAATAAACCTCCCGAAGGAAGCAGGCCACTCTTAATTCTTATGTACATGAAGAAACTGTTTATACATATATACAAATCTCCTCAAGCTAAGGGCCACTTGTGGATCTGCTGAGCAGCCACTACCGAGCCCAATTGGTAAAGCCCTGAATCAGCCCAAGCCCCGACCTTCATATAGAACTGTGTGAAGGTATTGTGACTTCAGTGGCGGGCTGACAAGATTGGATCTAAGGAGACTCCCGACTGGAAGACCTTAGGAGCAGCAAAGGCCCTGACATCATGGGCTTTAACCCGACGTCAAGTGTGGGCCTCCTGGTCAGAGAGCTCATAACATAGGATCACAGTCTGCTTGATCCAAGAGGAGATAGTGGCAGGTGAGATGTCTTTGTAGAAACCTTTCTTAAAGGAGACAAAAACCACCTCCTTATTCTACCTGATGTCTGAGGTCCTGTCCAAATAGTAGCACAATGCTTTGAACTGACAGAGGGACCTGTCAGACTTGAGGGAACTATCCAGAATCGGGGCCAGGGCTGTTATAACCCCCGGGACCACACTGGACACTCTATGGCCAGCTGATTCTAGGATAGAAAGCTGGGTGATGGATACAGGGACACCTTTGACCAATCGGATGGGTGTCCAATATATCAGTTTTGCCAGGCATGGATCTCACTTCTGCACTTGCCCGACCCAAGGGCCAAGAGGAATACCGTCTTGAAGGTCAAATGCTTAAAGGGGGGCCTCCTTGATTGGATCAAATGGAGTCTTAGCTGGTGCACAGCCAGTGAGAAGTTCCAGGAGGGTATGCCACTCCTGCCTTTGGGTCTGTCTCTGAGGAATCTATCCAGGAGACGAGTGAGATTTCCGTCCTTACCGATGTTGAAGGGTGAATTTCCCAGTTTATCAACAATGGGTGACCTATAACCATCAATGGTGCTGGGCTGTTTGCCAAGCATGTATCTCACTTCTACGCTTGCCCGACCCCATGGCCAAGAGGAAAACTGCCTTGAAGGTCAAATGTTTCAAGGAGGCCTATAATTGGTTCAAAATGAACCTTGTCAACTGGTGCAAAAAACAGGGAGAGGTTCCAGGAGGGGGTTCCCCTCCGGCCTTTGGGTCTGTCTCAGTGGAAGCTATCCAGGAGACGAGTGAGATTTTCATCCTTACTAACATTGATGGGCAAATTTTCCAGACTATCAGCAATGGTTGACCTGAACCATCAATGGTACTGGGCTGCAACTTCCTGTCCTGAAGCAGGTACCTAAGGAAGTCAGTAACTGACTTTACAGGTGGTGCCCGAAGTCCACCTGATGAATGATACATCACTTGGTAAAAATGACCCATTTGCCCCATAGACTGATCTGATTGACCTCCCTTTGAGGAGCCTCAATTCTTGCTGTCACTGCCTCAGACAAGTCCTGCTCTTCAATTGCTGAGGCTCTAGGAGCCCTGCATGGAGATTAAGATTTGTCAGATTTCTGTGAGGGATCTGATCGAATGGCTGTGAACAGGCTGGGCAGATTGGGCAGGTTCAGCGGGATGTGGCTGGACATGGCCACTAGATCCCAAAACCAAGGCATGTTGGGCCACCCCGGAGCAATCAGAATGATTCTCTTACATGGGGAGTCTTGCAACTTCTCCACCACTTTGCCCAATATGGCTGATGGTGAGAAGGTGTATCCTTTTAGATCCTACCATGGCCGACTGAGCACATCCACTGCTGTGGCCAGGGGAACCGGTACCGGTGACACAAAACAGAGGTGACTTGTCGAACCTCGTGGCAAATAAGTCTATTTTGGGCCGGTGCCACCTACTGCCTAGAGTGGAAGATCTCTGGAAGGAGAAACCACTGTTTGGATGGTCTGGCCTAGCCTGGACAGCCTGTCTGCTACCACATTAGGCCGGCCTGGAATGTGTCGTGCTTAGAGTCACTTGTTTCCTGGTACACCAGGTCAAGATTCTCCATAGTAGGGCACAAAGTGGGCCCAACCTCATTCCTCCTTCCTTTATGTATGACACTACTGTGGTGTTGTCAGTTGCTACAAGTACTATCTTGTTTGAGCAAAGGTCTTAGAACTCTGAAAGTCAGAAAAAAACTGCGTAGAGTTCTAGATAGTTTATATACAACTTGCTTCCCGGAGGGGACCAGGTTGCTCTTGCAAAGTGCTCATCTAAGTGAGCGCCCCACCCTTCTATTGATGCGTCTGTAAATATTTGCAGAGCATGTTTTATTGGGTGTAATGGTTGGCCTGTAAGTGGATTGTCTTCCTTCAGCCACCATTGTAAATGGGGGTGCAGGGACCTGGGGACTTGGATCACCTTTTCCAGGGATTCTGGTACCCTCCAGTTGTTTTGAGATGCCACTGTATGGGTCTCATATGAAGTCGACCTAGCTTAACCTGCTTTTCTGTAGCCGTCATTAACCTATCAAGGACATGAATTCCTAGACCGGGCAAGCCGGTAGGGATAGCAGTTTAACATAGTCTCTTGAAGGTTCTGTCACCGGTCCAGAGTCGGTCGGAACCGATCAGACCTGAAGTCGAACTGGTAGCCAACAAAATCAAAGTCTTGTTTGGGCTCCCGCTCTGGTTTCTGTAAGTTCATCAGCCAACCCAGTTGCTGATACATTATTTACCAGTTCCTGTGTATGTTGGAGACAAGCCTGGTGGGATCTGGCTCCCACCAACCAGTCGTCTAGGTACTGGTGGCTTCTTAAATCCTTGTGTATGGTCACAAATTTCACCTCCTTTGGTATCACAGTGAACTCCAAAGGTGCTGTGGGCAAAACCGAATAGCAGGCATTACCTGGATTGTCCTTGTATAGGTATATGGGAGTAGGTATCCCTCCTTGAAAAATTTATAATACCAAGGGTCCAGCCCCCAAGGCTTCCTAAGTTCCCTAAAAAAAAAGGGCTTAGTCTGGACCCTACAGGCAGATTGTGTGCCACATTTGGGACATGTGGTATTTTGATAAACATTTCCTGTCCCTCCGGACACTGGTCCGGTCTGGTGACAATAATCCAGGTTAACAGTCTCTCTGTTCTTATTGTGGTCTGGTGGGGCTGACACAACTTTTCATATTAATAGACTCTTCGCCCCGGGCCAGCAGCCTGCAAGGTGCAGCATTTACAGAGCAATTGTTATTCGTGAGATGTCTGACCCCTGGCCGGACCTGATGACAAAATTTATTATTATCTCTCCAGTCAAGTCCAGCACTGATAACAGATTGCTGAGAGATGTGATAAGGGAAGGTTTCCTGGCAGTAGGTTGGGACACTGTCATGTCACATCACCAAGACCACTGACCGGTCTAAGAATTCTGTAACCAAATTAACCTTAGGCAACTCTGTCCGGTACCAGGACTCCATACCCGGTACTTAACTGTAAGGACTGTGTAGCCAGCACCCTGTTAGTAGACTTGTAACCCGTAGGTTGAAGCAAGTGTACTAGGCTGTGTAGCCAATACCACCCGGTACACTCTGTAACCAGTTGTTGAAGCCAGTGTACAAGGTTGTGTAGCCGGTACACTGTAACCAGTTGAGGCTACTGTATAAGGCTGTGAAGCCGGTAGCCGGTCGGTACATACTGTAACCAGTTGTTGAAGTGAGTGTACCAGCTGTGTAGCCAGTACCAGCCGGTACACTCTGTAACCAGTTGTTGAAGCCAGTGTACAAGGCTGTGTAGCCGGTACACTGTAACCAGTTGAGGCTACTGTATAAGGCTGTGAAGCCGGTAGCCGGTAGGTACATACTGTAACCAGTTATTGAAGTAAGTGTACAAGGCTGTTCAGCCGGTAGTCGGTCGGCACACTCTGTAACCAGTTTTTGAAGTAAGTGTACAAGGCTGTGTAGCCAGTAGGTACACTGTGTAACCAGTTGCTGAATGAAGTTTACAACTATCTTGACTGTGTTGAATTCAATTTTCTCCATTAATTCCTCTGTAACCGGTTGTTGAAGCAAGTGTACAAGGCTGTATAGCCGGTACTGGTCGGTACACTCTGTAACCAGTTGTTGAAACAATTTACAACTATCTTTTGTGTAAAATTCAGCTGGCTGTAGGTTTCCGCCATTAATAAAAGTATTTCTTGGAACACACGTCTTATTTGTAGATTTTGACAGTTGCTGGGAAAACCCTTGTGAGCTATATTTAGAAACAAATGTTGGTCGGTGTGTCACGTGACCAGCTTGCTGGTCGGAGGGACAACGTGATTGGCTGATTGGAGATGACGATCAGCTTCGTGAACTGGTCGGAAAATCACGTGACCAACTTCGGGGATACGCCCTCACTAGAGGTGTTCTTTGCTCATACCACAGTAAACGTAAGCTTACTGGTCGACTGATGTCTGTAGCAGAGAAGTCTGTACCAGTACGCTGGAGGTGGATTACAGGAACTAAAAACTGGAATCACAGTAGACGTGAGTGCAAAGAATGTACTTCCGACCTTCTTGTTCGGTGAATCACGTGATAAACTTCGTGACTGGTCGGTGAAAACACGTGACCAGTTTCGTGAAGACACGCGATTGGCTGACTGGATATGACGTCAGAGGTCGCGTTCTTTTGTGCTGGCCGGCCGGCTGATGCTTTAAAAGCAGAGAAGCCTGGGCCAGTGCGCTCTGTAGATGAAGTCCTGGCCGGTCTGAAGTCGATTCTTCTTTTCAGCCGGCTGTACACTCAAACCAGTTTCCTGGCCATCCACCTCCCTTACTACCGACATAATTGCCGGGTCCACAAGGGAGGGACTGAGAGTGATTAAAGATGAAGTTCCTTCTATGTAAATACTAGGTGAGGTCGGCTGAACATGAGCTTGCCGGTCGACTACTGCTTTACAGCAAAGATGTCTGGACCAGTGCGCTCTGAAGAAATCTGAAGAATTCATCTCTTGCTGCTGATGCACATATATATAAGCTTACCGGTCGACTAATGCTTTAAAGCAAAGATGTCTAGACCAGTGCGCTCTGAAGAAATCTGAAGAATTCACCTATTGCTTCTGATGAAAAAACACTAAATACTCGAGCTAGGCTGGTGTGACTGATGCTTTACAGCAGAGAAGTCGGTACCAGTGCGCTCTGAAGAATGCACCTCTTGGGGATTTCCTTCTATTTGCAGTGTTCAAAACTACGTAGATTGAAGATTTCCGTGATATCTATTCGTAGAACTAGAAAAGACGTTTCTATGGTGATTGAACTGGAAGTTACAGAGGGTACATTCAACAAACGAACACGGATAAAAATACCTGTAAGTAGTATATCCATTATTTCCTTAATATTGTCGATCTGCCCCTAACAACACCATGGTTGAATGGGAGGAAACTAGAAAAAAATGGCTGCCTTCATATTCCTCGTCGATTACTGCCCTATCATCAACACTAAATTGAGTCAGCTAGGGAGCGTTTCCAGCAGATTTCTTAAGGTATATCCGTGCTTGATATGCAGATAACATTTCTACACTAAAAAATTCCCAAATAAGGTCGAAAATCCGTCATAATGCACACTTTTCCTTTTAAAACTCTGGAGATGTTGAAAAACACGTCCGCACAGTACACGCGCCAAACGAAAAAGATGCTATGACGTCAGGTTGTCTAGACAGGAAGGAAGTACGAGGCGCCATCTGGGGAGTGCACAGTACTACGGACCGGCCAGCTAGTGGCAACACAGGACGTCTTTTTCTGGCGTTTGGCGGGCCGGTCTGCGCCGACCGGATAAGCTATTGTCCATTGGATAGGATGTATTAACGCAATAAAATGTCTCTTCTGCTCAACAACATATTTGCTGCCATAGTCATGGAACTTCCAAGAACAGAATCCAAGGCTTTACCCAAAGACTGATTGACTGAAGCCTGCAACTGAAGGCACTCCTGCACATACTCCAGAGCATTGTTGAAATCAGTTTCATTCTCAGCAGACTTAATGATAGCAAACTGTTTCTCCATCTCTTCTGTGGCCTTGCAATTGGCTGAATTGAACCAAAAAATGTGGTTCAAAACATTAATGTGCTCTCTATTAACAGTCTCTCAGAGAGTGAACTTCTTCCAAGGAGTAGAAATGGCTGAAGGAATTTGAAATTGAGAAGATGTGATGTTTCTAAAAGCATCCTGCAACTTGGGAGCTGCCACTGCATGGGGGTGAGGAGATATATTGTACCATTTCATGGGAGGTCTGTCCAAACCCAAAACTGACCTCTAGGCAAAGGATTTCTTGTAGAACACCTCTGGTGTTGCCCTAGATTTATACAATTGCCTGTAATATAACATAATTTCTTGCAAAATTGATTTTTGATCTGTTATTATTGTTTTTCCATTGTCTAATCAGGTTATCAGTTAAATAACATAATTTCGCCTTTCTAAACTGCAGAAGTTATTAGTATGCTTCTCAAAAGACTCATAGATGTTTACTTAAGATCTTATCATTGAACCTGTCAGCTTGGCTTGTCTCAAAACTGCCAGATCAGTTTAATTGGTCTCCAATTCACAATGTAACTTAAATTTTTGTGATTCACTAAATGTTTTGACATATATGTTCTTCTAGCTTATTTATTTTTTTCTCTAACAGTTTTTCTTCTGCTGTAGTCGGCGCAGTATGGGACGGTCCTTCTCCGAATTGTTAATTTTACCATTTCCAGAAGTAATTGATTTAACATTGTATATACCTTATACCCATTGTCAAATACATTACTATATTCTTCTAAAACATCTCTTATCACCTGTTTTTTTTTAGATACAAGCATTTTTGTGGTTTGCATTTTTTAAAAAAAAATTTGAAAATTCCAAATAGCCGCCCTTTTTGGCGAGTGAAAAATTCTTTAAAACTTGGAACGGCTACTCTTCACAAACCTCCTGTGGATCAAAAATTTTGGCGAAATCACTCTATGTTGCGCTGTTTCCGAGATACACGCATTTTTTTGTGTTTTGCAATTTCTGCGAAAAATGCGAACATTCAAAATGGCCACCATTTTTGGCGAGTGAAATATTCATTTAAACTTGGAAAGGCTAGTCTTCACAGTTACCCTGTAGGTCAAAAATTTTGTTGATTTCGCTCTACCTCACACAGTTTTTGAGATACAAGCATTTTTGTGTTTTGCATTTGGAAAAAATTCGAAAATTCAAAATGGCTGCTATTTTTGGTGAGTGAAATATTTGTTGAAACTTGGAAAGGCTAGTCTTCACAGATACCCTGTGGGTCAAACATTTTATGTCAAAAATTTGAAAATTGAATATGACCCCCCCATTTTTGGGGAGGAGAAAATTTTTGAAAATTGGAGAGACTAGTTTGGAGTAAAGTAATAATGCAGTCATTTCTTAACCTATCCCTGCCAAATTTAATGTCACCTAGATCGTTATATGAGGAAGCTATTTGCTAAATTTCAGGTGGATAAAATGCTTCGTAAGTTATCCGGACAAGGACACCTTCCAAAAAACGCATTTTTGGTCATGTGACCTCTCGCATTGGTGAAAATGTCATCACAGTATATTCAGAAAAATTTCCCAGGGCTACTGCATACACTTGCCAAATATGAAAAGAATCCACCTTATGGCTGCGAAGCTATTCCGAAAAGAAAATGCAGATCCAGCGGAGTCGCTTCTCCCATATACAAACAAGCGCCCTCATGGGACGCTTAATAATAAGCGAGTTATAAGCACTTTTAACTTTGGCTGTCGTCGTTTGACCTTGAAGGAACGGCCCAAGGTCAAATCTGACCACATCAAAAGATTCCTAGCCCATGATTTCTTATGAGTTGGTTTCACATGCCAAACTTCTAGGACCAATAATAAGCGAGTTATAAGCACTTTTAACTTTGGCTATCATTTGACCTTGAAGAAGGGGACCCAAGGTCAAATCTGACCACACCAGAACATTCCCAGCCCATGATTCACTATAAGTTTGTCTCACATTGCAAACCTCTAGGACAAATAATAAGTTTGGCTATCCACGTTTGACCTTTAAGGCCAAATCCGACCACATCAGAAGATTCATAGCCCATGTATTCCTATAAGTTGGTTTCACTTTGCACACCTTTAGGACCAATAATAAGCAAGTTATAGTCATTTTTAAGTTTAGCTTTCCTCATTTGACCTTGAAGGAAGGGCCCAAGGTCAAATCTGACCATGTCAGAAGATGCCCAGCCAATGATTTCCTACAAGTTGGTTTCACATTACAAATCTCTAGGACCAATAATAAGGGAGATATAGGCACTTTTAAAGTCTGCTACATAGGGTACTTTGGCACTCCGTGGATGACCTTGAATGAAGAGCTGCAAGGTCAAATGTCTGCAAGGTTGTAGAGGAAAAGCAAGTTATAAGCACTTTTCAGTTTGGCTATCCTCGTTTGAAATGGAAGAAGGGGCCCAAGGTCAAATCTGACAGCAGAAGATTTCCAGCCCATGATTCCCTATAAGTTGGTTTCACACTGCAAACCTCTGGAACTAATAATAAGGAAGATATAGGCACTTTTAAAGTGTGCTACATGGGGCACTTTGGCACTCCATGGATGACCTTGAATGAAGAGCTTCAAGGTCAAATCTCTGCAAGGTGGTAGAGGACATGTATATCGGTCAGACATATCACCTATGGAGAAAATCAAAGAAATGCGGTCTTGTTTTTTCAGAATGAGGCTAATTTCAGTCCCAGAGAAGTTTACCTCCCAATGAAAATATCCTGCAAATTTGGAGAAGCTAGCTGGTGTAGTTTTCCACTAAGAGCATTAACGTCAGAAACTTCTCTAAGCACGGCCGGATGCATCCAGTGGATACAATTAGAAAATCTATTGCTGTCAAATGTTCATGGTCTGTGTATACATATGTAGCACTCAGTATGAGTTCTGTGCAGTCTTCCTCCATTATTTCTTGTGGGCATATTCAGTGTTTATAATTATTTTAAAATTTATGTAAGAAACACATTGCTTGCATACCTTGGCATATCTTTATAGTAGTTATCTCTGTTGATAAAAGCAATTGTTTAAAACTTTTTTTCTTTTGTCATACTTTCGAAAACAAATTGGGAAATTTAAGAATTAAATTAAATTTTTATAAGTTAATATCTTACCTAGTGGACCAATGCATTCATCCGGTGTGCAGCCGGTCCCGCCAAATGTTAGAAAAAACATCCTGAACTGGACTCTGACCGGGACCGGTGGTGTTGCATCCATTTGCCAGGTGTCCTCTCAGCACCCAGCCTCCTCTTGCACGTGCGCGCACATGCACACTTCCTCTTTTTGTTTCCTACCTAAGAAGGTCCCTCTTTGAGCTATGAAGCGGAGAAGGTAGGGTGGGAATCCCCTGGTCCACTAGGTAAGATATTAACTTATAAATATTTAATTTAATTGTTAAATTTCCCATTTCATTGCGTTAGTATATCTTACCTAGTGGACCAATGCAGAATAACTACCCATTGTTTGGAGGGTAGCTCATTAAACAGGGGACTTAAGTCTGAACTCCCGAGCCATTCCATAAAGCCTAGAGGTTATATACACCCGGACAGATGTCCCAACAACCTCCGCTATGCCCCCCCCTTTCTTTTCAGAATAATCTGAAAACCTGATTGAAAAGGAGAAAAATTTATTCTCTGACCTTTTGGTCCACCCAGGCTACATCCTTAAGGTAGAATTGGGTGAATGTATTGTGAGACTTCCAATGACAGGCTGAAAGGATCTGATCTAACAGCACACCTCCTTGGAAAGCTTTGGAAGCCATGAAGGCACGGACATCATGTGCCCGAACTTGGTGCAAAGTTTGAGCCTGTTCATCTGACAGTTGATAACATAAGCCTATTGTCTGTTTAATCCAGGAGGAGATAGTGACAGGAACAATGTCCTTATTGAAGCTCTTCCTGAAGGAGACAAAAACCAACTCCTTGCCAGTCCGGAGGTCTTTGGTCTTGTCTAAATAATAATGTAAGGCCCTGACAGGACACAGAGTCCTGTCCTCCTTCAGTGATTTGTCCAGGGTAGGAGCTAGAGCCGGGGTGATAACCGGAGCTACACAACCTGGACCCTCCTTGGCTAGATGATTTTTAGAAATGAAGCCTGGCGAAGGATATAATGAAACATTTGACCAATCCTCCTGATGTCGAATGTTCCTGTGAACCCAGGCATGAATCTCACTTCTTCTTTTCCCAGAACCTAGAGCTAAAAGGAAGACTGTCTTAAAAGTAAGATGCTTAAGTGAAGCCTTCCTAAGCGGTTCAAATGGGGCTTTCGTAAGCTGGTGTAAGACCAAGGAAAGGTTCCATGTGGGAACACCCCGGCGACCTTTTGGCTTATCTCTATGAAAACTATCCAACAACCTAGTAAGGTTTTCATCCTTGCTTATGTTGACTTGGTTATTGCCCACCTTGTCAGCTATGGCAGTCCTATAGCCATCAATGGTGCTAGGTTGGAGGAGTTTCTCCTGAAAAAGGTAGAGAAGGAAATCCACAATCTGCTTTATAGAGGGAGACCGGAAGTGCAACCTTATTCTCCTCACACCATCTGACAAAACCGGCCCACTTTGACACATAGACAGCTCTTGTTGCCACTTCTTCAGAGAAACCTGCCTGTTGAATGGCTGTGGAGCCAGGCATGCAGATTTAGGTTGTGGAGATCTCTGTGGGGGCATTGATTGAACGGTTGTGTTAGTAAATTCTCCACTATGGGAAGTGCAAGGGGAATCTGAACTGACATGTTGACTAGGTCCCAAAACCAGGGCATATTGGGACATCCCGGCGCAATCAGTATGAGTCGACGACATCCGTGGTCCAAGAGTTTGGTGACGTGTCCCAGAATTGCCACCGGAGGAAAGGCATATGCGTCCAGGTTGTCCCACTGAAGAGTCAGTGCATCTACCTTCCAAGCCAACCGGTCCAGTACTGGTGACACAAACCTGGGAAGTTTGTGATTGAACCTGGTTGCAAAAAGATCCACCTCCAGTTTGTGCCAGTGTTGGCAGAGTAGGTCAAAAACCTCTTGAAGGAGAGACCACTCTGTCTGAATCACCTGTTTGTGTCTGGACAGTTTGTCGGCAATGATATTCAGGTGACCCGGAATGTGCCTGGCTCGTAACACAATTTGTCTCTGGTTGCACCATAACAGGAGTCTCCAAAGGAGGGCACAAAGAGAGCCTGATCTCATACCTCCCTCCTTGTTGATGTAAGACACCACTGTTGTGTTGTCTGTGCAAACTAAGATGGTCTGGTTCCAACACAAATGCTGGAACTGTTTTAGGGCTAACAAGACCGCCTTGAGTTCCAGCAAATTTATGTGCAAATCGCCTTCTGGTTTGAACCAGAGACCTTTTGCAGTGCAGTCTCCCAAGTGTCCGCCCCAGCCTTTGTTTGAGGTGTTTGTAAACAGCTGTACGGCATGACGTAAGGGCTGTAAAGGTTGGCCTTTCAGAACTTTGTTTGGGTCCAACCACCACTTCAGATGAACATGGAGAGACTTTGGTAAGGGAATGACCTTTTCCAGGACCTCCTTGACATGCCAATGCTTCTTTAAATGCCATTGGATAGGCCTCATGTGCAAACGTCCCGACACCACTTATTTTTCTGTGGCTCTTAGAAGTCCTATTAAGGACATGAATTGCCTGACCGAGCAGGTCTCCTGTCCCAAGAGAAGGTTTATTTTCTGTGACAGAGCCATCCACCTCTCCTGACTGTGAAAAATTGATTACCCACCTATGCAACATAGGTCCAAGAGGGTCTGGGTATGTCGTTGGCACATTTCAGGGCAAGGGGCTCTCAGCAACCAGTCGTCTAGGTACTGGTGGATTCGGATACCCCGCGCCTGTGCCATTAACTTGACTTCCTTGGCGACCTTGGTGAACTCCAACGGAGCAGTAGAGAGGCCAAAAGAAAGGGCGGTGAACTGATATGTCTGACTGTTCAGATGAAGTCATAGAAACTTCCTCGACCTTTGACTTATTGGAACATGAAAGGAAGCGTCGCTGAAGTCCAGCAAGGTGACCCACTCCCCTTTTTGAAGGGGTAGCCCGATGGTCTCTGGAGCTTCCATCTTGAAGGAGGCTGTCGCTAGGTACAAATTCAGCTGACTGAGATCCAGAATTGGCCTCCACTTGTTGTTTGGCTTTGGTACCAGAAATAACCTGTAAAAAGCCAGAGAAGTGGGAACTACAACCTTTTATACCACCTGTTTTTGAATTAAGGCTATCAAAGACTCTTTCAGATGATTGTTTCTGACTGGATCTGCATATCCACTGACTATCACTGGCGACCTTAATGAGGGGTCTTACTTTGAAGGGTAGGGAATACCCTTCCTTTAGTATGGACTCTACCCTTGGATTTGAACCCTGAGAGAGCCAGACCTGCCAAAACTTTTGCAGACGGCCTCCCACAGGTGGATTTCTGACAACATGACACATTTTGGACACGTAAAGACAGTGACTTACACAACAAACAGGTTTGACACACTTTATTACCTTTTGAGGTTGCAGGGGGGCTTATGTCTTTCTTTTGCGGCTGCTCGGTTACATAAGGTGCAGGAAAAGCAACATTTAAGTCTACAGTCTGAGTCTTTGAATTTAAAAATTGATCCTCTAAAGGCTTTTTCACAGGAGGATCTGTTGCGCAATAATTGTCATTTATATTGTTTTGCACGGGAGGATTTGGAGAAATAAGTGGAATTTCTACCTCCCCGTCCACGATGGTGTCCTCTACCCTTGCTGGAAAACTGTCGCCAAGCTTGAGAAGACTGAGCAGAAGAGTAGCTAGCTTGTCTGCTGTCCTTTTTGTCATAAGGTTTGTAGTGGTAATGCTACTGTTTTCGGCCAGAGTGTTGGAATGTGCCTGGACCGGGACCTTGAGCACTTGGCGCATTTTCATGTTTTATGATATCTTGCTCAGCAGTTGCTAATCTATCATCAGGGAATAAGGCAGAAATGAACAATGGGGCATTGCGTAACTTATTCCACATATCCGCTTTAACGCCAGGTGTCATGAACTCTAAGTAAGAATCCCTTCTGAGGAGAAAAATATTCAGAAACATTTTCAGACTTGCAGAATAGCTCACTATCAATGTAAGCTATAAAGACCATGTAAAATGGATAAGAAGTTTTGAGTACTGTTATCAGCCGGACATCCAGAAACATTTTTATTCTTAAAATAGCATCAGAGATGCCCGTACCCCACAGCCTGGGGAAATATTTTTCAACACCATGAGATACAGAAGTAGTGTAACAGTACAAAGTTCAAGATACTTTCAGAGCAGTGTCAGTTATATTAAGGTCCAAATAATGCTTAAGTAGAGAAAATAATATCTAAGTAAAAGAAATGTATGTAAAGATGAAGTATTAAAACAAGACAATTCAACAACAAAATGACAGCATTTATCCGTAAACCAAAAATGGCCGAATTATGGTTTGGATGTTTTGAATATTACCCATGCATACAGAAGTGGCAATATATTCAATGAATGCTTATGTGTGGTGTTGGAGAAAAGCCTGTGGCTCACTTGATGAAATTTCATCTCTTACAATGGGAACTTGCAAAAGGAAATTCTTAATGAATTCTAATATGACTTTAACAGTGCTTAATCTGCATCAACAGACAGACTTAAAGGTGCAACAAGATTTTAAAGGTCAATACAGCAAGCTCAAAGGTCAAATCAAGGTCAGACCATGACGTTGCACACCTATACCCCCTAACCAATGTCCCTACCAAGTATCAACTTCCTACACCTTATGGTTTCTGAGATATAGCCCGGACAAGATTTTAAAGGTCAAGGTCACTACGGCAAGGTCAAATCAAAGTCAGACCATGACGTTGCACACCTACTACCCCTAATTAATGTCCCTGCCAAGTATCAACTTCCTACACCTTATGGTTGCCGAGATATAGCCCAGACAAGATTTTCAAACTAAAGGTCACTACGGCAAGGTCAAAGGTCAAATCAAGGTCAGACCATGACGTTGCACACCTACACCCCTCAACCAATGTCCCTGCCAAGTATGAACTTCCTACACCTTACGGTTTCTGAGATACAGCCCGGACAAACTATTTCCCGCCGCCCACCCGCCCGCCCATCCAGACACCGTGGGTGAAAACAATACCCCGACAGCCCTTAAGGGCTGTGGGGTAATAAAATTGGCAAGCTGGACAAAGAGGCTATCAGCCAGATGCTGTAAGGCTGTCCCTAAGGCTACAGATATGCTTGAGTGAAAAGAAGAGAAGTCTTTCAAGTCCTTGATGGCTTCAACTACTTCTTTAGGGGCTTTCCCTTTAACAATGACATCATTCAGCAGGCTAATATCAGTGTTCATTTTGTCTTGGATTTCGCTTGTACAGTGGTTAAAACCAGCTGCATGATTTGTCACACAGGTCCCTTCCCTGGCACACTTCTCCCACCTACGCAGGATGTCTTGTGGGACCGGTCTAGAAGCAGGACCGGACTGAGGATAAGATGAAGCCTTGGCAACCCTAGAGAATTGGGCGTTGAGACGTGCCTCGGAGTCTGACCAGCTGAAGATGGTTCTACCGGGACGTACATTAGTATCCTGTCTCAGCTGGTATTGTTTGTACCACTTGGATTGGCTCTTTGGTGTACGTTCAAACTGATCTGTCTTTAAACTGGCGGATTCTTGGGAATGGGAGGGGTATCCTTCAGCCAGCCTAGTGTTGAGCTTTTCCATTTTGTGGCAGAGCCAGTCATCAGCAGGAAGTTCTACTGATACTTTGCCGGTCTTACGCGGGTGCTTTCCTTTCCAGGGATTGTCGGATCTGTCCCCATCTGCTACTGAAAATTCAAAGTCTGGAATGTTAGACCATCCTAAGAAGGCCCGGACTGCTCTGACCGTCTCTCTATAATTCATTTCTTCATTTTGTTCAGCTACCCCCGAATCTGAGATCTCACCATCTTCTGAATCTTTGTCGGACCGGCCAGTGAGAGATTCAACATCAGAGTTCTCTGGGGCTGTAGATACGTCTTCACCGGTACCAGCACTGGTATCACCAGAAGAGGCAGTAGGGTGAAGTACAGCAGTAGTAGATTTAGTAGAGATAACACTAGAATCCTGACCAAGAGACAAGGAATCACCCGGACCGGGCATGTCTTCCTTGGTAGGGTTAGCTGACTTGACAGTGTTCAATGAACCGGTCTGTGATTTTTCCAGTGCCGGCAAACCATCAGTAGAAGAGGTAGAAGGCATAGCCTTAGTTTTCTTGCTTTTCTTACCAGAACCTTTATTTTTCTTTTCCTTTGGTTTATCAACCGGTATATTCTCGTCTAGACCCGGAGACCTCACCGGACCGGTGGCTCTGGGATCAGACGGATTGAAAAAGGCTGTGTAGATACTGGAGTAGTGGCACTAGACACCAGTACTTTAGGTGTGGAAAAAATATTTGTACGTGACAAGGCCTCAAACCGGGCAAATTTCTCTCTTCTGATTACTCAGAAGATGAAACTCATGCTTTGAAACGAACTCATCTGTAGTGTGGTGTGACACAGTAAAATGTTCTTACTGACTGGAACCGGAACCGGTTGAAACATTAGCCGGTGCATCTTCGTCCAGTCCAGTATTTTGATCCACCACACCCACAACAGTAACCTTGGATGGAGATACAAGCAAGCCAGATTTTTTATCTTTCCTAATCTGGTACTGGGGGGTGGAGAGCATAACCTTTTGTTGATCCGTTAGCGAGTCACAAATTGTTCATGGATTATTTTTAACACAAGGGTCTGATCCAAGCTTTTTGTCCCTGCAATGGGCACATCTTTCATGAAGATAATAACCCGCCATTTTATGTCCACAATTTCCTCGCCTTTGGCCTGGTGATGCCATGATATCTTAATTTGTATAATATCCATAAATGAGAGCACTTTATGCAATATATAACACACAATATTTGAAAACGTTTCTCTTGTATAAAATTGAAGCAAACACAATGGCGCCAAACAAAAAGAGGAAGTGCACCTGCGCGCGCACGCGCAAGGAGAGGCTGGGTGCTGAGAGGACACCTGGCGAATGGTTGCAACACCACCGGTCCCGGTCAGAGCCGAGCTCGGGATGTTTTTTTTAATGTTTGGCGGGACCGGCTGCGCTCCGGATGAATGCATTGGTCCACTAGGTAAGATATATTAACGCAATGAAACTCACAGATGTGCTCATGAATATTGATGAGATGTGCAAGAGTAGGAATATATCTTCATGGTTATATTTACTGACTGGTCCAGTTTATTTTGTTGTCTTTTTATATAAGCTTCCTATGAACAGTAGTTTAAAGTCAAACATGATATTTAAGCAGTTATACACATTAATTTTATAACAAATAGATTTCTTTGAAACTGTTTCAGTAGACTGTCATCTGTATTTGGGGACCAGTAAATATAATTTCAACTTGTGATTTCTCCACAATTTCTACATGGATTTTATGCAATTAAAATGAGCAGAAACACTGTTATAACAGGTTTCTACTTACATGTATTCAGCAGTTTTGTATTATTGTGTGGGCATATCTAACAAGAATTCAGTAAAACTGTACTGTGTCACCAGCTCTGGTTGAAGACTGAAGCAGATGAAATTCAAAAGGACATCAATTACGCCGGATAGACAAAAAGAGTTAGCTGACGTGCAGTATTTTTTGCAAATCCAGACCATCTTTCAGAAGGATTGAGTCATGGTGAAGCCCCACCTTATTGGAAAATATAACTCAAACTGCTAGTCATATGACAATACAAATTAATGCATTGTGTAAGATGTCCTGTCTTGTCTGCCTCCTCTATTCATGGAGGAAAGAAGGACTTATATTTGTCCACCTCCTCTCTTTATGGAGCAAAGAAGGGCTTATATTTGTTCGCCATTTTGTGGGAGAGCAATCAAGCAAGATCATTGCCTATCAATTCTGCTCTGATACGCTCAGCTAGTAATAATACATGTTAATGCATTGTGCAAGATGGGTCATGTCTTGTCTGCCTCCTCTCTTCACTGAGGAAAGAAGGACATATCTTTGTTCAGCTCCTCTCTTCAATGGAGGAAAAAAGGACTTTTATTTGTCCACCATTTTGTGGGACAGCAAACGAGCATTGTCTAATCTTGTGGAGTGTTTGGTCCCTTTACCATATGGGTCTTCTTCAGGACATTTTATATCCACAATGTAGAAATAGAAACAAGAGGAGAGTGCCCGTGAACGGGCACTGTGTCAGCTGACTGAATGTTTTTGATTTGTGATGGTGATAATGAGAGGAAAGCATAATTATCAGGGAAAGGGCTGTACAGAAATACAGTAAATGGTAACTGAACAGCATGTTCGAAAGATATTCCGAAGCTGACAGAAAAAAAGGACAAAAAAGTTGTGCCCTGCAAATGGTATTATGAAATAAAGTAACAAGGTAATTGTTTAAGTGTAAAAAGTAGGTTAAAAATATTTAAAGAAATACTATAAATGCAATATCCTCGTTCGACCATGAAGAAGGGGTCCAAAGGTCAAATCTGACCATACCAAAAGATTCCCAGCCAAAGAATTTAGGATGGTTTACCATCCCAAACCTCTCGGACCAATAATAAGTGAGTCATAGGCACTTTTTAAGTTTCGCTATCCTTGTTTGACCTTGACGGAGGGGTCCAAGGTCAAATCCGACCACACAAAAAAATTCCCAGCCCATGATTTCCTGTAGCTTGTTTACCATCCCAAACCTGTAGGACCAATAATAAGTGAGTTCTAAGCAATTGTAAGTTTGGCTATCCTCAATTGACCTTGAAGGAGGGGTCCCAGGTCAAATCTGACCACACCAAAAGAATCCCAGCCCATGATTTCCTATATGTTGGTTTACCATCCCAAACCTCCAAGACCAATAATACGCGAGTTATAAGCACTTTAAGTTTGGCTATCTTCGTTTGACCTGGAAGGAGGGGTCTAAGGTGAAATCTGACCACACCAAAAGATTCCCAGCCCATGATTTTCTATAGGTTGGTTTTCCATTCCAAACCTCTAGGACCAATAATAAGCGAGTTATAAGCACTTTTAAGTTTGGCTATCCTCATTTGACCTTGAAGGAGGGGTCCAAGGTGAAATCCGACCACACCAAAAAATTCCCAGCTCATGATTTTCTATAGGTTGGTTTTCATTCCAAACCTCTAGGACCAATAATAAGCGAGTTATAAGCACTTTTATGTTTGGCTATCCTCATTTGACCTTGAAGGAGGGTTCCAAGGTCAAATCGGACCATATTAACAGATTCCCAGCCCATGATTTCCTACAGGTTGGATACAATGATTTACTCAACAGTGAGAACCTGAAAGAAGCTATTGCTCAGCTATGCCATGACATAGAGGTCTGCAATTTCACTATGTTATAGCTGACCAAAACGTCTGTGAAAAACATATTTAACAAAATACTCTAAATGTAATAGTTTTCAAGTTACTACTGATTTACTCAAGAGTGAGAACCTCAAAGTAACTATTACTCAGCTATGCAATGAGCTACATGTCTGAATTTTTGCTCTGTTATAGCTGACCTAAAAGTAGGTGAACAACATATTTAAGCAAAATACTGTAAATGCAATAGTTTTCAAGTTACAACTGATTTACTCAATAGTGAGAACCTGAAAATAGCTATTGCTCCGCTATGCCATGAGCTATAGGTCTGTAATTTCACTATGTTATAGCTAACCCAAAAGTAGGTGAACAATATATTTTAACAAAATACTCCAAATGCAATATTTTTCAAGTTATAGCCGATTTACTCAACAGTCAGTGCCTGAGAATAGCTATTGCTCAGTTGTGCCATGAGCTACAGGTCTGTAATTTCACTATGTTATAGCTGACCCAAAAGTAGCTGAATAACATATTTGCACAAATTTCTGTAAAGGCAATAGTTTTCCAATTACAACTGATTTACTCAACAGTGAGAACTTCAAAGTAGCTATTACTCAGCTATGCAATGAGCCACAGGTCTGGAACTTCACTATGTTATAGCTGACCCCAAAATAGGTGAATAACATATTGCAACAAAATACTCTAAATGCAATAGTTTCCAAGTTATAAGTGATTTACTCAACAGTGATAACCTAAAAGTAGCTATTACTCAGCTATGCCATGAGCTACAGGTCTGAAATTTTACTATGTTATAGCTGACCCAAAAGTAGCTGAATAACATATTTACACTAAATTCTCTAAATGCAATAGTTTTCAAAATATAAGTGATTTGCTCAACATTGAGAACTTCAAAGTAGCTATTACTCAGCTATGCAATGAGTCACAGGTCTGGAACTTCACTATGTTATAGCTGACCCCAAAATAGGTGAATAACATATTGAAACAAAATACTCTAAATGCAATAATTTCCAAGTTATAAGCGATTTACTCAACAGTGATAACCTCAAAGTAGCTATTACTCAGCTATGCCATGAGCTACAGGTCTGAAATTTTACTATGTTATAGCTGACCCAAAAGTAGGTGAACAACATATTTAAGCAAAATACTGTACATGCAATAGTTTTCAAGTTACAACTGATTTACTCAATAGTGATGACCTAAAAGTAGCTATTACTCAGCTATGCCATGAGCTACAGGTCTGAAATTTTACTATGTTATAGCTGACCCAAAAGTAGCTGAATAACATATTTATATTAAATTCTCTAAATGCAATAGTTTTGCAATTACAACTGATTTACTCAATAGTGAGAACCTCAAAGTAGTTATTACTCAGCTATGCAATGAGCTACAGGTCTGAAATTTTACTATGTTATAGCTGACCCAAAAGTAGGTGAACAACATATTTAAGCAAAATACTGTAAATGCAATAGTTTTGAAGTTACAACTGATTTACTCAATAGTGATGACCTAAAAGTAGCTATTACTCAGCTATGCCATGAGCTACAGGTCTGAAATTTTACTATGTTATAGCTGACCCAAAAGTAGCTGAATAACATATTTATACGAAATTCTGTAAATGCAATAGTTTTCCAATTACAACTGATTTACTCAATAGTGAGAACTTCAAAGTAGCTATTACTCAGCTGTGCCATGACCTACAGATCTGAAATTTCACTATGTTATAGCTGGCCCAAAAGTAGCTCAATAACATATTTATACGAAATTCTCTAAATGCAATAGTTTTGCAATTACAACTGATTTACTCAATAGTGAGAACCTCAAAGTAGTTATTACTCAGCTATGCAATGAGCTACAGGTCTGAAATTTTACTATGTTATAGCTGACCCAAAAGTAGGTGAACAACATATTTAAGCAAAATACTGTAAATGCAATAGTTTTGAAGTTACAACTGATTTACTCAATAGTGATGACCTAAAAGTAGCTATTACTCAGCTATGCCATGAGCTACAGGTCTGAAATTTTACTATGTTATAGCTGACCCAAAAGTAGCTGAATAACATATTTATACGAAATACTCTAAATGCAATAGTTTTCCAATTACAACTGATTTACTCAATAGTGAGAACTTCAAAGTAGCTATTACTCAGCTATGCCATGACCTACAGATCTGAAATTTCACTATGTTATAGCTGGCCCAAAAGTAGCTGAATAACATATTTATACGAAATTCTCTAAATGCAATAGGTTTTAAGTTACAAGTGATTTACTCAATAGTGAGAACTTCAAAGTAGCTATTACTCAGCTATGCAATGAGCCACAGATCTGAAACTTCACTATGTTATAGCTGATCCCAAAATAGGTGAATAACATATTGAAACAAAATACTGTAAATGCAATAGTTTCCAAGTTATAAGCGATTTACTCAACAGTGATAACCTAAAAGTAGCTATTACTCAGCTATGCCATGAGCTACAGATCTGAAATTTTACTATGTTATAGCTGACCCAAAAGTAGCTGAATAACATATTTATACGAAATTCTCTAAATGCAATAGTTTTGAAGTTATAAGCGATTTACTCAACAGTGATAACCTAAAAGTAGCTATTACTCAGCTATGCCATGAGCTACAGGTCTAAAATTTTACTATGTTATAGCTGACCCAAAAGTAGCTGAATAACATATTTATACGAAATTCTCTAAATGCAATAGTTTTTAAGTTACAAGTGATTTTACTCATGACAGAACTTACTGAAAAGCCCAAAAGTAGCTATTACTCACTTAGCTATTGAGACAGGCACCCAACTTACTCACCATATTGTAGCTATGAAAAAAGTAGCTGAATAACATATTTTAACAAAATGCTCTAAATGCAACACTTTTCAAGTTATAAATGATTTTGTGCATGATTTCATGAATTTTAATGCATTAAAAATTATTAAAAAAATTTATTAAAAAAAAAGTAAGACAGATCCAGGTCTCATACTCACACAAGAGAATCTACCTCTGGCCTAGTACATATATGCAAGATATGAGAGAAATCCCTGCAATAGTCACTGAGAAAATTGTGATTAAGTGTTGAAATTTTCACACTTTTGGTGGGGGTACCCTCCTTGTAATGTCTCTAGCAAACAGACGAACAGACAGATTTGCATGCCTTGAACAATTTTTCATCCTCGATAGATAAGGTATCTTTTAAAAAAAACAGCACGTCTCTAGGCCTTGTAGTTTTGGAGGAGAAGTTGTTCACGCGGACGCGTATGCGGACGCGTACGCGGACGCCCACGCCGCAGAGTGACGACATAATGTCAGCTGACTGACAAGTCAGCTGACATAAAAAGTGCTGCCATGGCAACACTTGTTGCCAGGTGTGCCGAAAAACTAATCAGCTCCTGTCTGTGTATGGGTATGGAAAGCAAAAAACGCATAAAATATTTATAAGTACAAGAAACATGGCAACACCTGTAGCCAGTTATTGTTAAAAAACTAATCAGCTCCAATCCATGCAGGGGTTTGGAATGCAAAGAACCCCCAAAAAGATATTAAAGCCCAAGAAACATGAAAAAGTGTTGCCACATGGCAACACCTGTTGCCAGATATTGCTAAGAAAGCAATCACACACAAACTCTCATTAAACCTCCACATCAAATTTAGCTGAGACACGTAAAAAACTGTACCTGTAAATGAGCAGCAATGAAGAGTGATTCAGATTGAAAGGCAAAATAATATCCATGTCCAGCAAGATGGATATAATAATTAAAATAAGTTGTAACCTTAAACTCACTTTTTTAACTTTTAGGTTTTTATGGTAACATTACAATAAAGATCCTGTTTTGGTCTAGATACATGTATATATTTAATTTAAAAGAAAACTATCACTTTAATATGGCCAAAACATTTGTCTTAACCTTAAACTGAATGTAAGTCAATGCAAATGTTAAGAGTTTAAGGTCATGTTAACCATGTAGACTCTGTTCAAGGCTACTTATAGCCAAAATTTAAATGAGCTTAAAATCTACTGCACATAATTAAAGATATTATCCAAAATGTTAAAAGTAATTATAATTATGCCATTACTGAGAGTTAAAGGTCACCTCAACGTAGTCTCAGGGCATTTCTGCAACATCAGTTACATGTATCTGCAAAATATAGATCAAATGTGTCATGCATTTTGGTATATTTTGTAGAATCATAGAAGAACTTGAGCTCAGTAACATTCTTTTACACATGGGAGTTTAAGGTCAGCTTAAAATAGGGCACACCTTCAAGACTAGATACATCAACATACCAAATTTAAATTAAATCTGCCATGCAGATTTGAAATACTCTCCAGAAATCGAAAAATTTAAATTTAATATAGTTATGTTATTACTAGGAGTTTAAGGTCACCTTAAAGTGGGCCACACCTTGACCAGTTACACCAAATTTGATTTGAATCTGTAAAGCCATGTTTAAGCTATTGCCTACAAATCGCAAAAGTAAAATTCAATAAAAATGTGTTATAAATGTCATCTTAAAATAGGGCACATATCGATGACCAGTTACATACACATGCAAAATTTGGATGAAATTTCTCGAAGTTATTTTCAGTGTACTCTATGAAAAATAAAAAATGTACACTCAACACCCAAAATATTGTCCAAACCTTAAACTTAAACTCAAAGTTTGTTTGCACTACTGTATATTGTAGCAAGTTTAAGGTAATCTTTTTCTGAAGGTTCTGTTCAAGGTTTGTTACATCGCCATCTAAAATATGCCTAGAATTGCACAATATTTGAATACTCTTAATAAAACTGCCAAACTTAAAGTGAATATAAGTCTGTTATTACTGGAAGTTTTAGGTCACCTTATTGTATGGAACTTACCTATGGCCAGTTACCTATACATACAAAAGTTGAATGAAATTTCTGAAGTTTCTTGTAGTATACCCCATAGAGAAAGAAAAAAACGTAAACTAGACATAAATTTTTTATACCTGGGAGTTTAAGGTCACCTTAAAATAGGGCACATCTTCAAAACTAGTTACAACCACATGCAAAGTTGAATTGAATCCATCAAGCCATTTTTGAGATACTGTCCGGAAACCAAAAAACTTAAATTGAGTTTAAGTATCTTACTAGTCGGAGTTTAAGGTCGCCAAACTATACAGCACACCCTCAGCACCAGTTACATCCACATGCCAAATTTGAATTAAATCTGGCAAGTCATTTTTGAGATACTGTTCAGAAAATAAAGTGTGACGCTGACAGACAACGACGACGTAACAAAATGAGATGACGAAGCAATCCCTATATGCCACGCAGTATAAATGCTGGTGACACAAAAAGTATTGTGACGGTGTAAACGATGTGTCAAATAACGTAGTATTACCAAGAAGAGAAATCATAATGCAGTTACAATAGGACAAGATCAATCACAAACACATAATCGTAAGACACATCTTCACTCAGAAATACCCAGCTCAGTGGGAAAACTCCAGTTTTACTTGACAATAGTGGATGATACTGGGGTTGGTTTCACAAAGGTTCTCAGACTTTAGGTTTTAGATTATGCCTGTCACTTAGATCTAAGACTTTTGACTTGGCGGAGATTTTTGTATGTAAATGAATGTTTTTAAAGGGAACTTGGCAAAGATCAATTTTAAACTGATTTATCAAATATTTTTGCGTCATGTGACCCTTAATTTCTGCCCAAAAGATTCAACTGATGAAAAATACCCTGACACATTATAACTGAAGAAATAATGCTTTTTTCTAATGGAATACTTTGTAATAGCATAAAAACTTTCAAATACTACTTCAGAGAGGTATTTATACTTTTGTTTCATCATTTCGAATTTTGAAGTGAAGAAAAATTTTGACAGCCACATTTAAGTCTTAGTTTACAAAACACTTTGAGCCCAAGACTTCACCAAAGCTTAGCCTTAGCTGTTTTGTTATAGTCACAAAGTCTAAGACCAAAGACGTGGCCTAAGTCTGAGATTTAGATTTATTTAACAGCCAGGGTCATATTGGATGGGTAGTTTACAGGTGGAGGAAACCAGTGCATACTGCACTGTAAACCACCGGGCATCAGCAAGTAACTACCAACTTTCCAACATGAAGCGCCCGGCCGGAGATTTGAACCGGCGGCCTCAGAGGTTGGAGGCGAGAACTCTAACCGCTACACCACCGAGCCCCCTCCTAAGTCTGAGAGAAAAGTCTTTACTTTAAGTCTAAGTCAGGGCTTAGTCCTTTCGTTAAACTTTCGTTAGCAAAGAAATCTCAATGTGTTGCAGCCATACTGGAACCAATGTGAAATCCACTCTATCAGGTGCCTCCATGGATACTTTGAATGCATAGCAAACTATTAAAACAGTTAATGTAAAAGTGCATTTTTAATCTTCTTTTGGAGTTTATATTGAAACAGTTCAGACAATTTTAAAGGCTGTAGGAAGACCTGCATATCATACAACAGTTAACTCAATTTGACACAGTTCATTTGTAACTATTTCTGTAGCAATTCCTTTTCCTTAGCATTCTTCATTTCATCCACTGTTGTGGTGATGTTTTTGGCAGTAACTTTAACCTGAAATGCAAAGAATGCAATGAAAAAAAATAGCATCAGAGATGCCCGTACCCCACAGCCTAGGTAAATATTTTCAACACCATGAGATATAGAAGTACTGTACCAGTACAAACTTCAGGATACTTTCAGAGCACTGTCAGTTATATAAAGGTCCAAACAATGTTTAAATGGAGAAATAATGTTTAAAAGAAAGATAATGCGTATAAAGATGAAGTATTAAAACAAGATAATTTAATAACAAGATGACAGCATTAATCAGTAAACTAAAATTCAACACTCTTTATCTACATCTGCATGGCCGAATTATGGTTTAGATGGTTTGAATATTAGTACGCATACAGAAGTGGTAATACATTTAATGAATGCTTATTGTGGTGTTGGAGCAAAATCTGTGGCTCACTTGATGAAATTCTATCTCTTACAATGGGAAGTTATGAAAGTAAAATTCTTAATAAATTCTAATATGACTTTTGCTTAATCTGCATCAAAAGACAGACCCAAAGGTCCATGAAGATTTTAAAGGTCAAGGCGACTGCGACAAGGTAAAAGGTCAAATTAAGGTCACACCATGATAATACATAGTGCTGGGACGATGTTCGCAAACTTCGGTATTATCGCTCGCTGGCTCATTGCCAATCAATGATCGGTAAAATTTAAGTAAAACCAATATTTGCTAAATCCATTTCTTTGCAGCCTTTTGGTCACAATAAAATGCTAACCTTCATAATATTTTGTAAAAATCTGAAATATCCATCAGTTAAAATCACAAAACTAGCCGTGAATGTGTAAATAGAAACACCTTGGGGTTTTCCAACTGTTGTCAAGGTGATCATAAAATCAGCCAATCACAAGTGAGGATACATCAAGCATGGTCTGTTAGTGAGGGAGACGTCTGTGAATGGCTTTTAGATTATATTTTGGTCATATTTGTGGTAATTTGTGTGTATTTTACTTGATATAATTTAACATTTGATTTTATCTGTCTTTTTTACACTTCGACTCCATAATCGGAAATGTCCGAAGTTTGGTTACAAATGTCCGATACGAACATCGACAGGGAAAATCCAAGCGATCTCCCAGCACTAATAATACACACCTATAGCCCCTAACCAATGTCCCTACCAAGTATCAACTTCCTACACCTTACGGTTTCCGAGATATAGCCCTGACAAGATTTTATAGGTCAAGGTCACTATGGCAAGGTCAAATCAAGGTCACACCATGATGCTGCACACCTACACCCCCTAACCAGTGTCTCTACCAAATATCAACTTCCTACACCTTACAGTTTCCGAGATATAGCCCGGACAAGATTTTATAGGTCAAGGTCACTACGGCAAGGTCAAATCAAGGTCAGATCATGACGTTGCACAACTACACCCCCTAACCAATGTCCCTACCAAGTATCAACTTCCTACACCTTATGGTTTCCGAGATATAGCCCGGACAAGATTTTATAGGTCAAGGTCACTACGGCAAGGTCAAAGGTCAAATCCTGGTCAGACCACGATGTTGCACACCTACACTGCCTAACCAATGTCCCTACCAAATATCAACTTCCTACACCTTACGGTTTCCGAGATATAGCCCGGACAAGATTTTATAGGTCAAGGTCACTATGGCTAGGTCAACGGTCAAATCAAGGTCAGACCATGACGTTGCACACCTACACCCCCTAACCAATATCCCTACCAAGTATCAACTTCCTACATCTTACGGTTTCTGAGATATGGCCTGGACAAGATTTTCAAACTCAAGGTCACTACGGCAAGGTCAAAGGTCAAATCAAGATCAGACCATGACGCTGCACACCTACACCCCCTAACAAATGTCCCTACCAAATATCAACTTCCTACACCTTACGGTTTCCGAGATATAGCCCGAACAAGATTTTATAGGTCAAGGTCACTATGGCAAGGTCAAAGGTCAAATCAAGGTCACACCATGGCGTTGCACACCTACACACCCTAACCAATGTCCCTACCAAATATCAACTTCCTACACCTTACGGTTTCTGAGATATAGCCCGGATAAGATTTTATAGGTCAAGGTCACTACGGCAAGGTCAAAGGTCAAATCAAGGTCACACCATGTCGTTGCACACCTACACCCCCTAACCAATGTCCCTACCAAATATCAACTTCCCACACCTTACAGTTTCCAAGATATAGCCCGGAGAACATTTTATAGGTCAAGGTCACTACAGCAAGGTCAAAGGTCAATTCAAGGTCAGACCATGACGTTGCACACCTACACCCCCTAACCAATATCCCTACCAAGTATCAACTTCCTACAACTTACGGTTTCTGAGATACAGCCTGGACAAACTATTTCCCGCCGCCCGCCCAAGCGGCCGCCCGCCCACCCATCCGGACACCATAGGTGAAAACAATACCCTGACAGCCCTTAAGGGCTGTGGGGTAAAAACTATGGAAGAGTTAAGAAATTGTTAATCACTTTAATTTTTAATTCAGTGTCTAGAAATTCTGTTGGGTATAACTTACATCAATTAAGATAGTTCTTGTTTTGTTAATTATATTATCTTAACTGTGAAGTATTGCATGTATATTAAACAAAGAAAAGACAATAAAAACTGTTTTTCCCAAGGAATGTTATGACACTGCAAATGGACAATTCTTCAATATTACCAGTATAAATTTGCAATTTTCAAGACTTAACGTGCTAACATGCACACAAACCAATTAGGCAATTTTTATAAAAAAAATTATTTAATAATTGCACTGCAGTTCTTCAATATTATACATTTACAAACATTCACTGCATGCTAACCAATCTGTGGCTATTTTTATCTATCTGTTTTTATGACACATTAAACATTTTCCACCATTAAAAAGTCTTGCTACTGCCTTAGTATTAGAGTAAGAAATCTAAAATTCGCCAGGAATCTAAAATTCGCCACCTCTAAAACCTTAGTTAATTTTATGAAGAAAATGATGTTTTTGTCTCAAAATTGGTATTTTTCAGTTCAAAAAGCCTTAATTTACTATACATTGAACAAATCTCACCACAATTCATTTATTTTATTAGTATTTTCACATGTGGCGAATTTCAGATATGTGGCGAATTTTACATTTCTTACTCTATATATTTCTAAATATTTATACATTTGCAAATCTCAAGGTTTCATCCATGACAGACATTGTTACGTCAGCCAAGGAGGATATAATAGGAAAACTTCCTGAATAATAAATACAGTAAAAATATATCATGAATAAAGATAACAATATTATACGAGTGCACAGCACCAGTATTATATTGTTAATCTTCATAAGTGATATATGTTTTGCTTATTTACATAAGCTAGACATTGTTTGTCAATGCATCATCTTTTCTGATGGGAAAAATTATAAGTACATGCAATCCTCACTCCACAGTAAAGCTGAAACGATTATTCGTACTAGTCGATTAGTAGGTTATCAAAGCACTAGTCGACGCCAATGTTATGAAGTCGGTTAATTGTTTTCCTTATATATCACCATATAGCGGATTTTACGCAATCGTTGTAACCATGGGTATCTCGAGTTAAGACCTTAAAACGTATCAAATTAAAGCATTTTATATGCATTTTATTTTTAAAATATCAAAATATTACATTATTGGCCAATTATCCAATAATCTGGTGAATTCTTTGGTTTTAAGCATCTCGCGATCCGCCATTTTGTTTGTTTACATCGGGAACCATCCGGAACACACACGTTTTCGATATTTCTCATACATGCTAAACGTCAGAAACAATTAATCGATTAGTCGACGGTTAATGCAAGCGACTACCCGGCCACCAAAATTTGCTAATCGTTTCAGCCTTACTCCACAGTATGATACTAATGCTCTGAGGTAAGGTGATATAATTGAATGTTGAAGGAGATGTCATAGGTGAAATCTGACATAAACAGTTTGTTAAATAATAAACATTTTGTGTCACTAACTGATTAATTAATTAACTAGTCAAGGCCTGTATGACAAGTTCACTTAATTTGATCTTGAAGCATGGGTCATGGTTCAAGTCAGACCCTACTAAAAGATTCGTAGCCCATAATTTCCTGCCAGGTTTTTTTTTATATTCTAAATCCCTTGGGCAAGAGTACATGATAAAAGACCCACTCAGTATGAAGACCCAGTATGACCTTGAAGTAGGGGTCACAGGTCAAACCTGACCCGGTATAAATATTCACAGGCCATGGTTTTTCTTTTAACATTCCAAAACCCTAGGACCAATAATAAGGGAGATAAAAGTTGATTCAGTCTAACCTTTGCTTTAAGATGGAGACAAAAGTCAAATGAACATGCATTCTGACGCATGCATTTATCTCCCGCCGTATAAATTAGATGTCCTAAAGATAGTGGAATATAAATTTTCCTGCGAGATGGAGGCACATGTAGAAGTGACAAGTTTAATGTTTGATTGCAATACTTTTAAAGACAAAAGGCATTTACTCATTTTAGTAGCTATTACTTTGCCATCCAAAGAGCTACAGTTCTGCCACTTCATTATGCAGATCAACTCAAAGTAGGGAAGCACGTCTTTAGAAGAAATAGCCTATCTGTACTACTTTTAGAGACACAAGACATTTACTTATTTTAGTGGCTATTACTCTGCCATCTAAAGAGCTACAGTTCTGCAACTTCACTATGTGGTAGATCACCCAAAAGTAGGTGAATGACTTATTTAGAAGAAATTGCCCACCTGTAATACTTTTAGAGACTAGACCAAGGATGCATCTGTGGCCAGATGCAAAATGTATCCACTGGAAAAGGCAAAAGTAGCTATTACTCAGCTATGGCACGAGCTAGAGGTCTGAAATTTTAGTATGTTATAGCTGACCCAAAAGTAGGTGAATAACATATTTGCACAAAATTCTCTAAATGCAATAGTTTTCAAGTTACAAGTGATTTTACTCATGATGGAAGTTAGTGAAAAACCCAAAAGTAGCTATTACTCACTTAGCTATTCAGATAGACACCCAAGTTACTCACCATGTTGTTGCTATGGAAAAAGTAGGTGAATGACATATTTTAACAAAATGCTCTAAATGTAATACTTTTCAAGTTATAAATGATTTAGTGTTGAGTAAGAACTTCAAAGTAGCTATTACTCCGCTATGCAATGAGCCACAGGTCTGGAATTTTACTATGTTATAGCTGCCTCAAAATAGGTGAATAACATACTGAAACTAAATAATGTAAATGCAAAAGTTTTCAAGTTATAAGTGATTTACCCAACAGTGATAACCTAAAAGTAGTTATTATTCAGCTATGCCATGAGCTACAGGTCTGAAATTTTACTATGTTATAGCTGACCCAAAAGTAGCTGCATAACATATTTGCACAAAGTGCTCTAAATGCAGTACTTTTCAAGTTATAATTGATTTAGTGCATGATTTAATTAATTTTAATGTATTAAAATTTATTTTAAAAATTCATAAAAAAACTTAAGCATGTGAAACTTCTCCAAAATGTAGGTGAATGAGTTATTTGAGAAATACTGGCTATCTGCAATACTTTTAGTGATAATAGGCATTTACTTATTTTGAGTAGGTGAGTAATTAGCTACAGGTCTGAAACTTCACCAAGTGAAAGCTGTCCCAAAAGTAGGTGAATGACTTATTCGAGAAAAATTGGCTATCTGCAATACTTTTAGAGATAATTAGCATTTACTCATTTTGAGTAAGTGAGTAATTACCTACGGGTCTGGAACTTCACCATGTGAAGGCTATCCGCAATACTTCTAGGGATAATTAGCATTTACTCATTTTGAGTAGGTGAATAATTAGCTACGGGTCTGAAACTTCACCAAGTGATGGCTCTCCCAATAGTAGATGAATGAGTTATTTGAGAAAAATTGGCTATCTGCAATACTTTTAGAGATAATTAGCATTTACTCATTTTGAGCAGGTGAGTAATTAGCTATGGGGCTGAAACTTCACCATGTGAAAGCTCTCCCAAAAGTAGGTGAATGAGTTATTTGACAAAAAATGGCTATCTGCAATCCTTTTAGAGATAACTAGAGGATCGCTCGCAAAAAAAAAAAGATAATGTTTTTGCATAGCAAAAACAAAGCGTCCCGAAAAGGATATAAAGGTGAGTGCTAAAGTATTAAGAAAATGCTTCGTTTCTAGCCTTATACTGTTGTGGCAACCAAAGTCAGCGCAGTCTGCTCTATCTAGCACGGTTTTCAAGATATAAGCATTTTTGTGTTTTGCAAAAAATAAAAAAATTAAAAATGTCCGCTATATTTGGTGAGACAAAAATATTTTGAAAATTGGCATGGCTACTCTGCAGAGATACCCAGCAGGTCCAAAATTTTGTTGAGTTTACTCCATATAGCACGGTTTTCGAGATATAAGCATTTTTGTGTTTTGCAAAAACTTTGAAAATTAAAAATGGCCACCATTTTTGGGGAGACAAAAATTTTTGTCAAGACCACTGCCGTGGTGTGTATCTCCCGCCGAGCATTAAAGCAGAATAAATAGCTTTTCCGAGATATTCACAATTTTTCATTTTCGTGTGTGAAAGGTCTTCCAAAAGTAGGTGAATGAGTTATTTGAGAAAAATTGGCTATCTGCAATACTATTAAGAGATAATTCACATTTACTCATTTTGAGTAGGTGAATAATTATCTATGGGTCTGAAACTTCACCAAGTGAAAGCTCTCCCACAAGTAGGTGAATGAGTTATTTGAGAAAAATTGGCTATCTGCAATACTTTTAGAGATAATTCGCATTTACTCATTTTGAGTAGGTGAGTAATTAGCTATGGGTCTGAAACTTCACCATGTGAAAGCTCTCCCACAAGTAGATGAATGAGTATTTGATAAAAATTGGGTATCCGCAATACTTTTACAGATAATTAGCATTTACTCATTTTGAGTAGGTGAATAAATAGCTATGGGTCTGAAACTTCACAGAGTGAAAGCTCTCCCAAAAGTAGGTGAATGAGTTATTTGAGAAAAATTGGCTATCTGCAATACTTTTAGAGATAATTCACATTTACTCATTTTGAGTAGGTGAATAATTAGCTATGGGTCTGAAACTTCACCAAGTGAAAGCTCTGCCAAAAGTAGGTGAAGGATTTATTTGAGAAAAATTGGCTATCTGCAATACTTTTAGAGATAATTCGCATTTACTCATTTTGAGTAGGTGAGTAATTAGCTATGGGTCTGAAACTTCACCAAGTGAAAGCTCTCCCAAAAGTAGGTGAATGAGTTATTTGAGAAAAATTGGCTATCTGCAATACTTTTAGAGATAATTCGCATTTACTCATTTTGAGTAGACGAGTAATTAGCTATGGGTCTGAAACTTCACCAAGTGAAAGCTCTCCCAAAAGTAGGTGAATGATTAATTTGAGAAAAATTGGCTATCTGCAATACTTTTAGAGATAATTCGCATTTACTCATTTTGAGTAGGTGAGTAATTAGCTATGGGTCTGAAACTTCACCAAGTGAAAGCTCTCCCAAAAGTAGGTGAATGATTAATTTGAGAAGAATTGGCTATCTGCAATACTTTTAGAGATAATTCACATTTACTCATTTTGAGTAGGTGAGTAATTAGCTATGGGTCTGAAACTTCACCAAGTGAAAGCTCTCTCAAAAGTAGGTGAATGAGTTATTTGAGAAAAATTGGCTATCTGCAATACTTTTAGAGATAATTCACATTTACTCATTTTGAGTAGGTGAGTAATTAGCTATGGGTCTGAAACTTCACCAAGTGAAAGCTCTCCCAAAAGTAGGTGAATGAGTTATTTGAGAAAAATTGGCTATCTGCAATACTTTTAGAGATAATTCGCATTTACTCATTTTGAGTAGGTGAGTAATTAGCTATGGGTCTGAAACTTCACCAAGTGAAAGCTCTCCCACAAGTAGGTGAATGAGTTATTTGAGAAAAATTGGCTATCTGCAATACTTTTAGAGATAATTCGCATTTACTCATTTTGAGTAGGTGAGTAATTAGCTATGGGTCTGAAACTTCACCAAGTGAAAGCTCTCCCAAAAGTAGGTGAATGAGTTATTTGAGAAAAATTGGCTATCTGCAATACTTTTAGAGATAATTCGCATTTACTCATTTTGAGTAGGTGAGTAATTAGCTATGGGTCTGAAACTTCACCATGTGAAAGCTCTCCCACAAGTAGATGAATGAGTTATTTGATAAAAATTGGGTATCCGCAATACTTTTACAGATAATTAGCATTTACTCATTTTGAGTAGGTAAATGATTAGCTATGGGTCTGAAACTTCACCATGTGAAAGCTCTCCCAAAAGTAGGTGAAAGAGTTATTTGAGAAAAATTGGCTATCTGCAATACTTTTAGAGATAATTCACATTTACTCATTTTGAGTAGGTGAGTAATTGGCTATGGGTCTGAAACTTCACCATGTGAAAGCTCTTCCAAAAGTAGGTGAATGAGTTATTTGAGAAAAATTGGCCATCTGCAATACTTTTAGAGGTAATTCGCATTTACTCTTTTTGAGTAGGTGAGCAATTAGCTATGGGTCTGAAACTTCACCAAGTGAAAGCTCTTTGGGATAGCTGCTCTGCAGAGATACCCTGAAGATAAAAAATTTTGTTGAAATCGCTCTATGTAGCACGGTTTTCGAAATATTAGCATCTTTGTGTTTTGCAATTTTTGCGCAAAAATTCGAAAATTCAAAATGGCCGCCATTTTTGGCAAGACAAAATTTTTTTGAAAATTGGCATGGCTACTCTGCATAGATACCCTGCGGGTCAAAAATTTCGTCGAAATCGCTCTATCTAGCACGGTTTTCGAGATATAAGCATTTTTGTGTTTTGCAATTTTGCGAAAAATTCGAAAATTCAAAATGGCCGCCATTTTTTGCGAGAAATTTTTTGTTTGAAAATTGGCAGCTAATCTGCAGAGATACCCTGTGGGTCAAAAATTTCGTCGAAATCGCTCTATCTAGCAGGGTTTTCGAAATATAAGCATTTTTATGTTTTGCAATTTTTGCGAAAAATTCGAAAATTCAAAATGGCCGCCATTTTTGGCGAGATAAAAATGTTTTCAAAATTGGGATAACTACTCTGCAGAGATACCCTGTGGGTCAAAAATTTCGTCGAAATCGCTCTATCTAGCACGGTTTTCGAGATATAAGCATTTTTGTGTTTTGCAATTTTTGCGAAAATTTCGAAAATTCAAAATGGCCGCCATTTTTGGCGAGACAAAAATTTTTTGAAAATTGGGAAAAGTACTCCGCAGAGATATCCTGCGAGTCAAAAATTTTGTCGAAATTGCTCTATCTAGCACGGTTTTTGAGATATAAGCATTTTTGTGTTTTGCAATTTTTGCGAAAAATTCGAAAATTCAAAATGGCCGCCATTTTTGGCGAGACAAAATTTTTTTCAAAATTGGGATAACTACTCTGCAGAGATACCCTGTGGCTCAAAAATTTCGTCGAAATCGCTCTATCTAGCACGGTTTTCGAGATATAAGCATTTTTGTGTTTTGCAATTTTTGCGAAAATTTCGAAAATTCAAAATGGCCGCCATTTTGGGCGAGATAAAAATTTTTTGAAAATTGGGAAAACTACTCCGCAGAGATACCCTGCGGGTCAAAAATTTCGTCGAAATCGCTCTATCTAGCACGGTTTTCGAGATATAAGCATTTTTGTGTTTTCCTTATTTGGAAAATTCGTAATAATTAATTAATCATTAATTACTCGGCCATTTCTTGACCAATCAATGCCAAAATCTAATGATTTCCAGATTTTAATAGAATGAATGTATTTGCCAAGTTTCAGGTGAATTGATAAAATTCCTTTCAAGTTATCATCCGGACAAGCTTCCCCATCGAAAAAAGACATTTTTGGTCATGTGACCTCTCTGATTGGTTGAAATGTCACTGCAGCATATTCAAAAAAATTCCCCAAGGCTACTGCCTAAACCTGCCAAATTTGAAAAGAATCCGCCTAACGGTTACAGAGTTATAAGGAAAACAAAATGCGGAGCCGGCGGAGCCAGAAGCTCTCCCATACACAAACAAGCGTCCCTTGCGGGACGCTTAATTAGCATTTACTCATTTTGAGTAGGTGAGTAATTAGCTACAGGTCTGAAACTTCACCAAGTGAAAGCTCTCCCAAAAGTAGGTGAATGAGTTATATGAGAAAAATTGGCTATCCGCAATACTTTTAGAGATAATTAGCATTTACTCATTTTGAGTAGGTGAACAATTAGCTACGGGTCTGAAACTTCACCAAGTGAAAGCTCTCCCAATAGTAGGTGAATGAGTTATTTGAGAAAAATTGGCTATCTGCAATACTTTTAGAGATAATTAGCATTTACTCATTTTGAGTAGGTGAGTAATTAGCTATGGGTCTGAAATTTCACCATGTGAAAGCTCTCCCAAAAGTAGGTCAATGAGTTATCTGAGAAAATTGGCTATCTGCAATACTTTTAGAGATAATTCGTATTTACTCATTTTGAGTAGGTGAGTAATTAGCTACGGATCTGAAACTTGACCATGTGAAAGCTCTTCCAAAAGTATGTGAAGGAGTTATTTGAGAAAAATTGGCTACCTGCAATACTTTTAGAGATAATTAGCATTTACTCATTTTCAGCAGGTGAATAATTAGCTACGGGTCTGAAACTTTACCAAGTGAAAGCTCTCCCAAAAGTAGATGAACGAGTTATTTGAGAAAAATTGTCTATCTGCAATAATTTTTGAGATAATTCGCATTTACTCATTTTGAGTAGGTGAGTAATTAGCTACGGATCTGAAACTTCACCATGTGAAAGCTCTTCCAAAAGTACCTGAAGGAGTTATTTGAGAAAAATTGGCTACCTGCAATACTTTTAGAGATAATTAGCATTTACTCATTTTCAGCAGGTGAATAATTAGCTACGGGTCTGAAACTTCACGAAGTGAAAGCTCTCTCAAAAGTAGGTGAATGAGTTATTAGAGAAAAATTGGCTATCTGCAATACTTTTAGAGATAATTCGCATTTACTCATTTTGAGTAGGTGAGTAATTAGCTACGGGTCTGAAACTTGACCAAGTGAAAGCTCTCCCAAAAGTAGGTGAATGAGTTATTTGAGAAAAATTGGCTATCTGCAATACTTTTAGAGATAATTAGCATTTACTCATTTTGAGTAATTAGCTACGGGTCTGAAACTTGACCATGTGAAAGCTCTTCCAAAAGTAGGTGAATGAGTTGAGAAAAATTGGCTATCTGCAATACTTTTAGAGATAATTCGCATTTACTCATTTTGAGTAGGTGAGTAATTAGCTAAGGGTCTGAAACTTCACCAAGTGAAAGCTCTCAATTAGCTACAAATGAGAAAATAGCTATTACTCACTTATGGCATGCAATAGAACCCCAAACTATGTACCATCTTATAGCTAAGGACAAAGTAGCTGAACAACATATTTTAGGCAAACACTCTAACTGCAATAGTTTTGGAGTTACAATGGCTTTACTCAACAGTCAGAATTTCAAAGTAGCTATTACTCAGCTATCAAAGATTCAACAGGTCTGAAACTTTACTATGTGATAGCTTACCAAAAAGTAGATGGACAACATATTTGAAAAGATTTCCCTAACTTTAATACTTTTGAAGATATTTGACATTTACTTCTTTTGTTATTTAGCTACAAATGAGAAAATAGCTATTACTCACTTATGGCATGCAATAGAACCCCAAACTATGTACCATCTTATAGCTAAGGACAAAGTAGCTGAACAACATATTTTAGGAAAACACTCTAACTGCAATAGTTTTGGAGTTACAATGGCTTTACTCAACCGTCGGAATTTGAAAGTAGCTATTACTCAGCTATCCAAGGTGCAACAGGTCTGAAACTTTACTATGTGATAGCTTACCAAAAAGTAGATGGACAACATATTTGAAAAGATTTCACTAACTTTAATACTTTTGAAGATATTTGACATTTACTTCTTTTGTTATTTAGCTACAAATGAGAAAATAGCTATTACTCACTTATGGCATGCAATAGAACCCCAAACTATGTACCATCTTATAGCTAAGGACAAAGTAGCTGAACAACATATTTTAGGAAAACACTCTAACTGCAATAGTTTTGGAGATACAATGGCTTTACTCAACAGTCGGAATTTGAAAGTAGCTATTACTCAGCTATCCATGGTGCAACAGGTCTGAAACTTAACTATGTGATAGCTTACCCAAAAGTAGATGAATAACATATTTGAAAAGATTTCTGTAACTCTAATACTTTTGAAGATATTTGGCATTTACTTCTTTTGTTATTTAGCTACAAATGAGAAAATAGCTATTACTCACTTATGGCATGCAATAGAACCCCAAACTATGTACCATCTTATAGCTAAAGACAAAGTAGCTGAACAACATATTTTAGGAAAACACTCTAACTGCAATAGTTTTGGAAATACAATGGCTTTACTCAACAGTCGGAATTTGAAAGTAGCTATTACTCAGCTATCCACGGTGCAACAGGTCTGAAACTTTATTATGTAATAGCTTACCCAAAAGTAGATGAATAACATATTTGAAAAGATTTCTGTAACTGTAATACTTTTGAAGATACTTGGGATTTACTTCTTTTGTTATTTAGCTACAAATGAGAAAATAGCTATTACTCACTTATGGCATGCAATAGAACCCCAAACTATGTACCATCTTATAGCTAAGGACAAAGTAGCTGAACAACATATTTTAGGAAAACACTGTAACTGCAATAGTTTTGGAGTTACAATGGCTTTACTCAACAGTCAGAATTTCAAAGTAGCTATTACTCAGCTATCCAAGGTGCAACAGGTCTGAAACTTTACTATGTGATAGCTTACCAAAAAGTAGATGAACAACATATTTGAAAAGATTTCTGTAACTCTAATACTTTTGAAGATATTTGACATTTACTCCTTTTGTTATTTAGCTACAAATGAGAAAATAGCTATTACTCACTTATGGCATGCAATGGGACCCCAAACTATGTACCATCTTATAGCTAAGGACAAAGTAGCTGAACAACATATTTGAAGAAAAAGTTGTAACTGCAATAGTTTTTGAGTTATGAGCCCTTTACTCCAAGTAGCTAAGATAGCTATTACTCAGTTATCTTTAGGCCTAAGTCCATAAAACCAAAAAAATTTTCGAGGGCGTGAAAATTCATTGGGACAATTAATTTACAAAAAATCTGTAGCTGTAGTAGTTTTGGAGGAATCTGCGTGACTAACTAACGCACGCACGCACGCACAATTAAGGTTTACAGGGTCAATGCATTAGATATTAGTACTACACGGTCTTCTCAAGCTCCTCTTGCACATTTAAATGGTTTCCATGGTATACTTTCAAAAGTGCAAGCTGGAAAACAGTATTAAAAAGGTCTCTATAGTGAAATTTGTGCTCTCTGGATGACCTTTAACAGAGAGATTCAAAGTTGAATTTCTGTAAGCTTACCGAGAATATGTAACTATTTAATATCCAAAGCATTTTCCAAGATACAGGACATAAAAATCGGGAAAAATGTGAAAAAGCGGCCAAACATGTACCTTCCCAAGACTGCCATTGACCTTGAAATTGAAGGTCAAGGTAATCAATTCATAGTTTTTTGCCCTTGCCCATATACCTCAACTAAATTTAAAAGCTATAAGAAGAGCCTGAAAAATCAGCATGAATATGAAGCCATCAAAATTCTTCAATTTCATACATCACACTAAACTTCAGTGCATATATTTTGACTATTGAAAAAAGAGAGAAAAAACTTACAATTTCTTGTAAATTTTGTATGAGGTTTGAAGAGTGTTGATCTTTGACTTTGTTGATGCTTTTCAGATAATTATTCTGGATATTTCTCAGCCTTTCCTTGGCTTTGTCTGATAATGTCTTTGCCCCTTTTGCCAAACCTTCTCTATGTTCTCTTGTCACTCTGAAACATAGAGTAAGAAATCTAAAAATCACCACATATCTGAAATTCGCCACATGTGGAAATACTAATAAAACTAGAGATTGCATCTCGACGCAGTGTATCCCCAGACAGGACATAGTTAAGGCGTGAATATGTCGGTCTTGAGCCTGTTTCCTGGAGCACCAGGTCAGGATTCTCCATAGTACCAGATTACTCCCAAAAGCTAATCACTAGTTCTTTCACTTATATCTGTCTTTAAAAATTATATTTCATGGATCCAGAAGATCCATATAGTGATCCGGATCACTTCCAAAATTCAATCATTGCATCCTTTCACCTTTTCAGACATATTCTAAAAATTTCATCAAAATCCGTCCATAAGTTTTTTAGTTATCTTGTACACAAACACATCTGGCAGCCTGGATCCACATGATCCAGACAGTGATCCAGATTACTCCCAAAAACTAATCACTTGTTCTTTGTCCCATTTAAGACATGTCCTGAAAATTTCATAAAAATCCATCCATGACTTTTTGAGGTATTTGTCTTTAAAAATTACATTTCTTGGATCCAGAAGATCCAGATAGTGGTCCAGATCACTCGCAAAATTGAATCATTTCTTCCTTTTACCACTCCTTCCTTTTACCATTTGTAACATATCCTAAAAATATCAAAGTCCATCCCAAGATTATGTGGCAGCCTGGATCCAGATGATCCAGATCACTCCAAAAATTTACTCACTTGTTCCTTGTACCATTTAGGCCATTTGCTGAAACAATCCATCCATAACTTTTTGCAGTATCTGTCTTTAAAAATTACATTTCATGGATCAAGAACATCCATATAGTGATCCGGATCACTTCCAAAATTCAATCATTTCATCCTTTTACCTTTTCAGACATATCCTGAAAATTTCATCAAAATCCGTCCATAAGTTTTTGATTTATCTTGTACATAAACAGCTGGCAGCTTGGATCCAGATGATCCAGATCACTCCCAAAATCTAATCACTTGTTCCTTGTCCCATTTAGGACATTTCCTGAAAATTTCATCAAAATCCACCCATGACTTTTTGAGCTATTTGTCTTTAAAATTATATTTCATGGATCCAGAAGATCCAGATAGTAGTTCAGATCACTCGCAAAATTGGATCATTTCTTCCTTTTACCACTTCTTCCTTTTACCATTTCTAACATATCCTAAAAATATCATCAAAATTCATCCTAAAATTCTGTTGCAGCCTGGATCCAGATCACTCCAAAAATGTAATCACTTGTTCCTTGTACCATTTAGGTCATTTGTTGAAAATGTCATCACAATCCATCCATAACTTTTTGAGGTATCTGTCTTTAAAAATTACATTTCATGGATCCAGAAGATACATATAGTGATCCGGATCACTTCCAAAATTCAGCCATTTCATCCTTTTACCTTTTCAGACATATCCCGAAAATTTCATCAAAATCTGTCCATAAGTTTTTCAGCTACATTGTACACAAACACATCTGTCAGCCTGGATCCAGATGATCCAGACAGTGACCCAGATCACTCCCAAAATCTAATCACTTGTTCCTCGCACCGTTTAGGTCATTTGCTGAAAATGTCATCACAATCCATCCATAACTTTTTGAGGTATCTGTCTTTAAAAATTACATTTCATGGATCCAGAAGATCCATATAGTGATCCGGATCACTTCCAAAATTCAATCATTTCATCCTTTTACCTTTCACAAACAAACAAAGAAATAGAGGGCCAAAAATGACCCTCGGTCAGGTACTTTGGCGGTCAGTGGATGACCTTAAATGAAGATCTGTAACCGGTAAGCCTGGATGCTGGTACTCCATCATGTACTCAACCTCCAAGGCCATTTTCCATAGTTTCCATGTAATGTAGTCAGTATTAAGTGTGAAAATATCTCCAAATTTGCCAAAAATGACCCTTGGTCAGGTACTTTGGCGGTCAGTGGATGACCTTAAATGAAGATCTGTAACCAGTAAGCCTGGATGGTAGAAGTCCATGATGTACTCAACCTCCAAAGCCATTTTCAATAGTTTCCATGCAATATAGTCAGCATTAAGTGTGAAAATATCTCCAAAAAGGCCAAAAATGACCCTCGGTCAGGTACTTTGGCGGTCAGTGGATGACCTTCAATGAAGAGCTTCAAGATCAAATTTCTGCATGCTTACAGAGGACATATATATGTATTATATATACCAGCCATAGGATGATCTGACTTTTTGTATAGGAGAACTGGGCCAAAAAGTGAAAAAATGGCCAAAAACTGACCTTTAAGAGGCCACCAGTGACCTTGAGATTGAAGGTCAAGGTCACAAAACAATAGCGTTCGTGGCATTGCCCATATATACCAACATACCAAATTTGAAAGTTCTAACTAAAATATTTTTTAAGTTATCGCGTCCAAAAGAAATCTCTGTGGCGGTGTGACCGTACTGAATCCTAAGTATCTCCGACTTTCGTCCGACTTTCGTCCGGGGATACAATAAATTGAGATGAGATTTGTTGAATGTATAATAAATTAAAGCTTTTTGAACTGCAAAATACCAATTTTAAGACAAAACATCATTTTCTTTATAAAATTAACTAAGGTTTTAGAGGTGGCAAATTTTTGATTCCTGGTGAATTTTAGATTTCTTACTCTAACCATAATGGATTATGTGCAAAAGGTTAAAGTTGGAATTCATATCCCTTTCAACAGTTAAGGTCAAATCAGGGTAAAGTGTAGAGGTAAATTCATTCTTCAAACTAGTGGCCCATATGGCCAGTGTTTACATCTGGCTTCTTTGGAATATATAGACTCACAGTATTTGTACTCCCTGAAACAGCATGCCAGTCAGTTTGCCTCCCAACTAGTGTCGGTATGACTTGGTATCCATTTGTACTCCTGGGTGAAGAGGGACACATGTGTAAATTACATTGTCCAAAGGTACAATATCCATGACCCAGCCAAGGCTCAAACCCAAGACCTCATGCTCTGAAATCCAACACCCTAACCACAAGGTCAAAGAGACCGTACATATCAAATCAGGACAAACATTCACTGCATACTGTGTATTGCCAAGAGATGAATCACACCCATGATCACAGAGGATAGAGAAAAGTGATTAAAAGCCAAACATATTGTAGGAAAACTACAATTCGCCAGAAATCTAAAATTCACCACCTATGCAACCTGAACAAATTTACAGAAGAAAGTAATGTATTGTCATTAAATTGGCATTTCTAAGTTCAGCTAATTTAACTTTAAGTATAATGAAATATAAGTATCTTTTTCATAACATTGTGCACACACATGATATAATAAATTGTATGTGTGTGTCAAAATTTATATTATTTCAGGTGGAAATTTATTTAATAATATTATAGTATAATATTCTTGTATGAACAAATTTGATTTGAATACTTTATATGGCTCCAAACTGATGGGAACATCCTCAAAGTACTGATTTTTCAAGGTAGAATAGTTCACTAACAAACAGGAGATGAGCATCAAAAATAGCATCCATCAGGGAGGGACAATTATGGTGGTTAGAAAGAAGTCAAGTCTAAAAAGATTTCAGTTTGCTTCTGAATGAAAACCAATTTGGTTGTAGGTACAGACACAAGAAACAAACCATCCCTTGCCACTGCTGAGTTTAATACAATTTACAAATGCAGACAAAGGTTTACTGAAATTTTATAGCCTTAAAATTATAACTAAGAGGTTGTATTTGAAAGGAATATGATGTTGAATAGGCAGTCTGTAGGATTTTTCTGGTTTTCTGGCAAAGCAGTAAAAATGAATGTGAGTTTGGATTTTAAACTGGCAGACAATTTGACAAACTAAGACAGTTCTGAACTTGTTGAAGAATTTAAGATATGTTAGACTTACTGAGTCAACACAAATATGGACCTGCCGTTTACATTCATAATAAACAAATATTTTAATAAACATAATTTAAACTAACATATCTTTAACTCACTTGGGTATGGGAACAAAAAAGGTGGTTCCATCCTGCTGTGGATTTAGATTCATTCCTGATTTTGTCAGTGCTGCTTTCACATGAGTGACATACTAAAATACATGATAAATTAATTTTTTTTTCATATTAACAACAAAACAATAAGACTTTACTTTCTTTTGTTCATGTAGACCCTTTTAGTCATAGTCAGATTACATGATGAAGAAAAACAATCGTGGTACAATACAAAGTCAAAGTTGGGGTTTTACGTCCCGTTCAACAGCCAGGGTCATATTGGGACAGGTCCTCAGAATTGCCACTTGTGGGACTCGAACCCACAGAGGTGACAGCCTATGATTAGATGCCAAACTTGCTAACCACTAGGCCACTGAGGACCTCTTCGTGGTACAATACTGTAAACCACCAGACTACATTAAATCACTAAGAAACTTTATTTTGTCCAGGCACAAATGATATTTAAACAAAAGCAAAAGATTTTGAAGTAATGTGTTTAGAAAAACCTGGATACAAAAGATTTTATTTTAATGATACAAAGTACACAGAATCTATTTTTACTAAAAGAAAAAGGAAATATTAAGTTTATTTCATAAACAATGACAGTTGCTTCGCATTTATTATATTTATCAATATTTAGCCAATACTCACAATCATTTTTTTCTTCTTACAATTAATCTTCTAGTTAAAATTTTAAGATTTTTAAACTAAGAATTTATTAACCATTTCCATAAGTATGCATTTTCACCAGAAGCTTCCCAAACAACATATCTGTTCTAGTCAATCACTGAAAAATTAACACTGCCTGTTTAGCAATCTCAATTTAGCAATGGCAATCTCATCAAATTTTTCATTATTTGTCTTGCATTATCAAAATTTAATCATCATTTTTTTTCTCTACAAAGTCCTAGTAAGAAACTCCTGAAAATAATCGAAAATGCTTTTACAAATTTATTTGATCTAAAAAACCCAACAAAACTAGGAAAGGGTTTTGAAAACAAATACATAGCATCCCAATAAGTTAAAAATTAAAATGAGTTAAAGTTCAAAGGATGGGGAAAAAGGATAAGTATGCTGCTGAAAATATCCTCATACAAAAATAATCATCATAGACACATGTTTATAATGTTACTATTGAATACTACCCTGCAGAACAGACATTGTAACATGATGCATTTGATTATTGTGAGGGGAAAATGACTAACTAATGACTGCTCTGAAAATGTCACAGCATCTGATGGGTTTTCTATACTTCCAGAATATTGTTTCCTCTTAGCTCCCAATACATTTCAAAGCTTTAAAAGAAATAACAAAGGAGATAAAAGCCAAAAATATAAAATTTGTGATTGCATGACCCCAGTTTGACCGAAAAGAGGAGGCAAGGGGGTAAATCTGACAAGCTTTCTAGAATTCCAGCATATGGCTTCCTATTACCTCCTATTGCATTTGAAAGCTCTAAATGCAATAATAACAAAGGAAATATAAATAATAGTAGGATTTATAGAGCACAAAAGTGATACAAATCCTAGAACATGCTTAAGTCCAAGAAGGGAGAGTGCAGGGAGAGACATGGGTTGATATCTAAAAAGTGCCCGCCAGGGTATAACTAAGGTGGGGGGGTATGCCAGCCTGAACAAGTGAGTCTTTAGCTGGCTTCTGAAACCATCTATTGTTTGCTGAGATCTGACAGTTTGTGGCAACTTGTTCCATTCAGCTGGTGTGGCTACTGCAAAGCCATGCCTGCCTATGTGCTTCTTAGGGCGGGTTGAGGAGACATATAGCCTGTTGCCGCGAGTGAGACTGCTCGATCTTATTAAAGCTGAAAGATGCGGGGACTGTGAAAGATTGATAGCCTTGAATACCAGAAGATTATACTTAAAGAGGATACAATGTTGAATTGGAAGCCAGTGGAGTTTTTTCAAAAAGGGTGTAACATGACTCATTTTGTCAAGTCTGAAGATGATGTGGCAAAGAGCATTCTGGACTCTCTGTAGTTTAGCTATGTTGGACTTGCTTACCCCATAAAGTAAACAGTTACAGTAGTCCAGACGACTACTGGCCATAGCATTTGCCAGAAGTATTGCGGTCTCGACACTAAGGAATTTGCGAATTCGTCGCAAATCACGAAGATGATAGCAATATGCTCGGCAGACCTTGGCAACATGATTGTCAAAGGAGTTGTCCGAGTCAAAGATAACCCCCAGATTCTTTACTTCCACCGACGGAGAGATATTGTTTTGGAGGAGTGGGACAGGGAAATTCGGTGCAAGCGACTCTCTGATGGCTTTTTGACCTATGATGATAAATTCGTTTTTTTCTGGGTTTAGTTTTAGGTTAACACCATCCATCCACTCCTGTACTGACTTGAGACACTCGGTCAGCTCTTCCATGCTAGAATCAAAGTTCCTGGAGTCAACTGCTAAGTAGATCTGGGTGTCATCAGCATATAGGTGATGAGTGACATTGAATTTGGAAATAACTGGACAGAGGGGACTAGTGTAAAGAGTGAAAAGGAGAGGACCCAGTAGGGAGCCTTGGGGGACTCCAAAAGGGAGAATTACCGCCTCAGAGAAACTATCATCTATTTTAATTTTTTGTTTACGGTTTGAAAGGTACGATTTGATCCACAACACAACAGTACCATCTAGACCAAACCAGGCATGCAAGCAGTCATATAAAAGAGAATGATCAATCGTATCAAATGCCGCAGAGGGGTCTAATAATGTTAGGGCCACTGCCTTTCCGGAGTCCACTGAGAGAGCTATATCGTTTTGAATCTTCAACAATGTGGTTTCAGTGGAGTGGGAACTCTTATAAGCAGACTGGTAGACATTTAAGAGCCCCTCGTGCAAAATAAATTCATTTAGCTGCTTTGCCACAACTTTCTCGCCTTCAAATCTGCTGTGGTCACTCCACTTATTAAAAAGTCAAATCTTCCCTCAAATGACCTTAAGAATTATCGCCCTGTATCAGGTCTCAGTTTTATATCTAAATTGGTAGAACGTGTGGTTGCTAAGCAGCTGTTAGAACATATTAATGCCAATAACTTAGACAACCCGTACCAGTCGGCATATAAGGCGGGCCATTCAACTGAGACTGCTCTTCTCTACATAAAAAATGAGGTTCACTTATCATTGTCAAGAGGTGAATCCACTGCCTTGGTATTGCTTGACTTGTCTGCTGCCTTCGACACCATTGATCACTCTACTCTTCTGGGTTGCCTCCAAAACTGGTTTGGGGTCAGTGGCTCCGTTCTGAAATGGTTCACATCCTACCTAATGGACCGTTACCAATCAGTAAAAATTGGTTCTACTTTGTCAGATGTTTGTAAACTCCTATTTGGTGTTCCCCAAGGTTCTGTCCTGGGTCCTTTGTTGTTCTCATTGTACACTACCCCCCTCAGTTCCATTATCAGTAAACATAATGGAATAAAGTTTCATTTCTATGCAGATGATAGCCAACTTTATATACATTTATCCCAGAAGAATGCATCTGCTGCCTTTGAAAAGCTAAATAAGTGCCTAAATGATGTTAAAGAGTGGATGACAACTAGTAAGCTCAAACTGAATCCTGATAAGACTGAGTTTATCATCTTTGGTTCGAAGAGACAAAGGGATAAGTTGAAAGCATGTTTTCCAATTGATATCCTGGGCAACTCACTCTGCCCTGCAGATTCAGTAAAAAATCTGGGTGTGTGGCTTGATTCAGATTTCTCTTTGTCCAAGCATGTTCAGAATGTCTGCAAAAGTTGTTTTGTTAAACTCCGTGACTTCAGACATGTCAGGCGGTTTCTTACTCATGATGTTTCTGTGCTTGTAGCCAACGCTCTTGTTAGTAGTCGGTTGGATTACTGCAACTCACTTTTCAGGAGCCTGTCCAAGTTCAATCTACGCAAATTACAGTGCATCCAAAATAGTGCAGCTAGAATTGTATCAAACACCAGTCGATACACCAGCATAACTCCTGTGCTAAAGAAACTGCATTGGCTTCCTGTTGAACAGCGCATTGTGTTCAAGACAGTCACACTTGTTTATAAGTATCTTCACACAGGTTTTCCCAGGTATTTTTCACCACATCTTTCTTCCTACAGCAGTTCTTATAGTACCAGGCGCAGTCAAAGTGGTGGTAATTTCCTAGTTATTCCAAAGTTCTGCCCCTCTGTTCATAAATCTGTCAAACAGTTTGGTAATAGTTTTGCGTTTGATGCTCCTACTGTGTAGAATACTCTCCCTGATGTGATTCGTGCCTCTCCATCCCTGGCCTCCTTCAGAAAACAGCTTAAAACCTATCTGTACACCAAAGCATATCCACCCTAGCCTGAATCATCCTCCTGGCGTTCTCCGTGGTGTTCGACCCCTGTTATGTCCCTGGACACAGAATTTTGTTGACTGCTTTTTGTTTTGTTGCGCCTTAGAGTCCTCTTGTTTGGGGAGATTAAGCGCTATAAAAGTCCAATTAGAATTAGAATTTTGATATAAAACTAAGGTTCGACACTGGCCTGTAGTTTTTGAGGATATTTCTATCAAGGCTCAGCTTCTTTTGAAGGAGGGTGACATATGCCATCTTGAAGCAGTTGGGGAAACTACCTTCTTTGATTGAATAATTTACAATTTTAGTGATGGGGGTGATGAGAATATCCGCACACTCCTTGACCAGTGACGTTGGAATCGGGTCAAGGTCACAAGATTTGGATGGTGAAGACTTTAGAATTTTGAGTGGGTCTTCCTCGGACACATGTGTGAAAGAGGACAAAGTATTTTAGTGGAGTTAGATCTAATGACTGAAGATGGTGTTGATGACTTCAGTGTAGATCTTATTTTAAGGATTTTGTCACAGAACTTACAGGAAGTGTTTGCAAGCTCGGTTTTATTTGTGCAGTCTGGTAGAACAGCAACAGAGGACCTGTGTAAAATCTTTTTGAAACAGTTCCACAAAGCCTTAGGATTTCCTTGATTTTCAGCCACAATGTTGGAATAATGATTGCATTTGGACTTCTCAAGCAGTAAATTATAGTGATTGATTGCAGCCTGGTATCGGCTACGATTACTGGCTGAGTTTTCATGGCGCCATGCCCGCTCGTATTTCCTCTTGAGTCATTTTGCCTTGTGGATGTCACAGTTCATGAAACCAGTCTCGGCATGTCTCGGTATATTTTTCTTCTTGATTGGGGCGTGCTTGTCAAGGAGGCTTCTCAAGGTATTAAAGTATTGATAACTGAGAAGACTGGCAGTTTTGTACAGGCATCTAATGAGGCCAGATTTCAGGATATCCATTCTAAAATCTAAGATATTTATCTTGTGAATTTTACGGATGGAGACACGATGAAATATAAGGCAATAGCATATTAAATTCTGAACTTTTATGACCCCAGTTTGATCTATACTGGGGGCTCAGAAGTTAATTCTGACCAATTTTGAAACTACCTGCATATGGCAATAATGCAATAATAAAGGAGATAAAAGCCAAAAATGCAAAATCTATAACTGGCTACCCGTAAGACAGCGCATTATCTACAAACTGAATCTCATTGTGTTCAAGGCACAAAAGGGTGATGTCCCCGACTACATTCAATCCTTGCTTTCCACAAACCATCTAGCAAGACCACTACATTCAGGTGACAAAATGTATAAACTGAAAGAGCCTCGAAGGAAAATGAAAAGGGATACTTGGTGATAACCTTTTACAGTTATAAGGTAATAGGACTGATGCCTGCAGTGCCCTGACACTGCAAACAACAGTCCCCAATCTCTCCCAACACATTGAAAACCAATGCTGAATGGTGCCATGGCTCAGAGGTTAAATCTAACCAATTTTTAAAAACCCTCCATATACTTTCCTATTACATTGTTCTCAAAATTTTTCACAATTTCCGAAAAGCACCTGAATGCACAGGCGAAAAATGTACAAGATTAGGTATCAGGTATCCTTGTGCTTTATCTCCAAACTGGCGGACTCTAAGGCACACCATCCAAATCGTAATGCACAAATCAGTAGGTCATAAAACATAATCAGGTCATCACCATGGGGACCATCAGTGTTCAGTAGGTAGAAAAATAACCAGTCTGCTTGTTTATAACAAAGTAAGATGGTTTGTTTCAACTAAGAAGAGAGCGTAGTGGGTCTGATGTCTGAGGTGTGTCCCTTCTTGAAGGAAATGAAGAGTATGGATCGAGATCCTCTCAGGTCTTTGGTTCGATCCAAGTAATACCTCAGGGCCTGTACCGGACACAAGGTCCTGTCTTATTTGAATTGTCTATCTACAATGGTAGTCAAAGCAGGAATAGTCACCGGAGACACACTTTGAGAACCTTCTCTTGTTAGTTGGCTTTTGGCTATGAAATCAGAAGAAGGGAACAAGGCAACCTTTTCCCATTGGCCTAGATTAAATACTTTGTTTGCAACCCAGGCATGAATTTCACTGCGGCGCTTGCCGGAGGCCAAAGCTAGTAATAAAGCAGTTTTGAGAGTAAGACGTTTGGGGTCTGTGTCTTTCATAGGCTCAAAGGGTGCTTTGGTGAGCTCATTAAGTACAACAGAAAGGTTCCATTTTGGAAGATTCCTGGAACTTTTGGGGTGATCCCTGTGAAAACTGGAGAGCAACCTGTTAAGATCTCAGCTTTGGGAGATATTGTGCCCAGCTGGGCCCAAGGTGTCAACAATAGCAGTCCTATAACCATCAATGGTCGAAGGGCGCCTGTTTGAGACTTGTTTCACAGAGGGAGTGGAGAAATCCACCGAATTTTCTCTGCACCATTTTTCAAATAGGGCCCACTTTGATTTATAGATAGATGGTTCTTGTTGATGACCTCTGAGGGGCAGCAATTCTCTCTGCCACCTCCACACATCTCCGCCGAGTGGGTTCCTCCTTGTTTGTTTATGTAGGCTACTACTGTTGAGTTGTCTGTAGCAACCAGCACTGTTTGGTTTTGACACTGGTCCTGGAACCTTTGAAGGGCCAGGGAAACCGCCTTCAGCTCTAGAACATTTGTGTAGCCTTTTATCCCGGTCTGACCACAGACCCTTGGTGGACATTTGCTCAAAGTGAGCACCCCAGCCTTCGTTTGAGGCGTCTGTAAAGAGTTGGATACTGTGGTCTTTGGGATAAAGGTCTGCGCCTTTCATCACGTTTGTGGGATTTTGCCACCAGTCTAGGTGTGCTGAAATGGTTTCTGTCCAAGGAAGGAAGTTGTCCAGCGACCGAGGATATCTCCAGTGCTCCTTGGGGTGAAACTGAAAGGGTCTCATGTGAAGGAGTCCCTCCGGGACCATTTTCTCTGTTGAGGTGAGCAACCCAAGTAGCGACATCAAACATCTTGCAGTCAAAACATGTTTTGACTTGAGACGGAAGGTTAAATCCTGAAGTTTGAGCCATCTCTCTTGAGTGGGTTTTACAAGGGCTGAATCTAGATGGTATTCGTAGCCCACGAACGAAAACACTTGAGCAGGTTTTAGTTCTGACTACTCCTGATTTATTATCCACCCTAAGGACTGAGTTAGTTCTACCACTGTCTGAGTGTTCACTTGGGCTTCTTTCTGAGACTGGGCCCTGATAAGCCAGTCGTCCAGGTACTGGTGAAGTCTGATGCCCCTTGCGAGGGTCATCAACTTCACTTCCTTTACAAGCATTGTAAAGAACTGCGGGGCTGTGGCCAGTCCGAAAGGAAGGGAGGTGAACTGGAACACCTGTGGCAAAACTGTAGGTACTTCCTTGAGTTTCGGTGGATGGGGATGTGAAGGTAAGTGTCTAATAAGTCTATCGACGACACCCATTCCCCTGGAATCAGAGAGGCCCTGATGGACTCTGGTGTTTCCATTTTGAACCTTTCTACAAGTAGGAAGGTATTTAGCCTGCTAGGAGAGATTTTACTTTTTCCACCCTTTCTATTGTGTTCTTTGACAGACGAGACTGGATGGAAGAAGACAGAGCTTGTTCTTTTTGAAGGGCCTTGTATCCTGAATGAATCAGGGGAGCTGTGACCAATTTTGGTTTTGAGATGAATGGCAGAACGTAGCCATTGGTGATAATGTTTAATACGCTGTCTGAACATTTGTTTATTTGCCAGTCTCTTCTGAAAGAATGGAGACGACCTCCTAATGGTGGACTGAGGGCGGCTATAGAGGAGTCATTGGGGGAGGGATTTCCACGCCCTCACCCCCTGGGATGAGGTCGAAAACAACCTCTGGAGCCTCTGTTGTTCGATTTCCCCCGACTGAGGAAAACAATTGATTACTGCTTTAGGAGGAGTTGCCCCCATAGGGGCGTTTCTTTTCTTGTTGTGGGGACCACGAAAGGGCTTGTTTTGGTAGGGTGCGAAAGAGGTGCCTTTTTTGAGAAGGAAGTCTTTTCCTTCCTTTACAAGCTGAGACTTGAACAATGAGGAAGGCCAAAAGGGCGAGTTCCTCAGTTTCTGACGTCTCGTATCCCTAAGTGTGGTTGTAAGAGGGTCATCTCGGCCTCGCGCCTGAGCAGGCCAGGGTTGCCCATAGAATAGATTTCCCTCTGGAAAATATGGGCCAGAGATTTACTTAGACAGGCAAGAGCTCTCTATTGAATAAGAATGGTCTTATTCAGAACTTCAAAATAATCACAGGCAGTGTCATAACCACGCCTGGCTGCTTTCTCAGGGTTGGCACCTTTCTGAATTTGAGTTTTGACCTTTTTAAAGGTCGACTTCAAACTGTGTTGACACTTCTCCATTGTAGTGTTGCAAGAAGAAGAAGTTTTTGCAAAAGCAGCAGTGAAGTTAATGGTAGAGAGATTCTGCCTGGCCTGATGTTCCAGTTCCTTAAGAACTGGTAGGGGAACTTTGCCCATAGGGGCTCAAGAGGGCTTGGGAGAGATACAGATTTTTTGAAAAATCTGTGTTTAATTCTTGCATCTTATCTTCAAAGCAAGGCTGTCCCACCTTGTACCACTTTGCAGTGGGAGGGGGTTTAATATACTTTCACTCAGGTAAATTAGATACCAGGAAGTCTTGTTCAAATTTATCAAAGGCATCCTTTATTTGAGAGCTGAGAGGGAGCATAGCTGAAGGGCCTCTTGGCCTGAGCTCTTGTTGGCCTTTTTGGTCATCCAGGCCCAGAACTGAAGTGGAAGACCTAGGCAAAGTCTCCCTGGGATCAGGGAGATTTAAAATATGTCTGAATGTTTCCACTTCTTCAGCATATTGAGAGGGTAAGTCAGCCATGGCTACTTCCCTGAAAAAAGGGGGTCTAGGTCATGTTGAGGTTGGTCTAGTTCAGAAGGGGCCCTAGGGGGCTGAGAAGACCTTTTCTTGTGAGCAGAGGACTGATCCTCCTCTGGTGGATGACGACTGAGAAATATATTTGGCCCGAAACTTGTGTTTGCGTTTGTCCGAATGTTTTTTGGCTCTGGACGAACACACCTGTTCGGGTTGTTCGGAAAGATCTGAGTGCAGAGCCATGTTCGGACTGAGCATCTCCGAACTGTGGAGGAAGAGAAGGACTATACAAGTCCAACTCCATAGCTTCATTAGTATGTTTGGACTGAGTGTTCGGAGCATTTGGAGCAGTGTTCGGGGGCAAATTATCAGATTGCTTACTGGGGCCAGGCTTTGAAGCAGAAGTGGAGCTCTGATCCAACTCCACTTCTTTAGCAGACTTTTTAATGGAGTGCATTTCGTCTCTGAGAGACTTCATTGCTTCACGCATAGAAGCCTGGAAAGCCCCATTTGTTGTTGAAGTTGGATGTTAAATTGAGAACCCAGGGATTTTTCAAGTTTAGGGTCGATCTTCTGTTGTAAGGCCATACCTGGGGTTGGTGGGACAGTTTTAGCTGGAGTTTTTAAGGACAAAGCCTCAAAACGCAGGGGTTGCGAGCATGGAGGAGATGCAAAAAGACTGTCAGCAGTATCCTGAAGGTCTGTGTGGGAACCAGAAAAAGACTCCACGTCCTCATCAGCCAAAAGATCAAAGTCGTCATCCTTGGATGTGTCTGTAGCCTTCTGTTTCCGAACGTACCTACGCCTGTTTTTGAGTTTTAGCAATTGTTCTTCAGAGAAACCCAAACAGATTTCACATGGCTTTTCTAAAGTAACACGGGGATCATCAATCTTTGTGAGCTTCCCTACAGGCGGGGCAGTAATTATGAGTGTTGAAGGGCAGACAGAAATGACAACATTTGCTGGATCTAGGTTTATCTTTGCTTGCTTGGTGGGACATTTTTACAGTAATAAAAAGAACCATGCAAGCTGAACCGTAAAACTCACAAGCTGAAAAGTTAAGAAATACTTATCCTGTCGAAGTCAGACTTTCACAGAATATGCTATAACATTAATTACAAAAACTGGCTAAATAAAAACATCCAACAATACGTATATATGTTACAATGAATTTGTGTAATCAGGGAATTCACGAATTCCCTGAACATTTTTAGGGAATTCACGAAATCCCTAAATAGACCAGGGAATTCACTTATACTGAGATATGAAGGAAAATAGAAATACAAAATAGCATCAGAGATGCCCGTACCCCACAGCCTAGGGAAATATTTTTAACACCATGAGATATAGAAGTACTGTATCAGTACAATGTTCAGGATATTTTCAGAGCACTGTCAGTTATATAAAGGTCCAAACAATGTTTAAATAGAGAAAATAATGTCTAAGAGAAAGATAATGCATGTAATCTTTATCTACATCTGGCATGGCCGAATTATGGTTTAGATGTTTTGAATATTACCATGCATACAGAAGTGATAATACATTCAATGAATGCTTATGTGTGGTGTTGGAGCAAAATCTGTGGCTCACTTGATGAAATTCCATCTGTTATAATGGGAAGTTGTAAAAGTAAAATTCTTAATAAATTCTAATATGACTTTAACAGTGCTTAATCTGCATCAAAAGACAGACACAAAGGTACAACAAGATTTTCAAACTCAAGGTTACTACGTCAAGGTCAAAGATCAAATCAAGGTCATACCATGACGTTGCACACCTACACCCCCTAACTAATGTTCCTACCAAGTATCAACTTCCTACACCTTACAGCTTCGGAGATATAGCCCGGACAAGATTTTATAAGTCAAGGTCACTATAGCAAGGTCAAAGGGCAAATCAAGGTCAGACCATGATGTTGCACACCTACACCCCCTAACCAATGTCCCTACCAAGTATCAACTTCCTACACCTTACGGTTTCCAAGATATAGCCCGGACAAGATTTTCAAACTCAAGGTCACTACAGCAAGGTCAAAGGTCAAATCAAGGTCAGACCATGACGTTGCACACCTACACCCCCTAACCAATGTCCCTATCAAGTATCAACTTCCTACACCTTACAGTTTCCGAGATATAGCCCGGACAAGATTTTATAGGTCAAGGTCACTACAGCAAGGTCAAAGGTCAAATCAAGGTCAGACCATGACATTGCACAACTACACCCCCTAACCAATGTCCCTACCAAGCATCAACTTCCTACACCTTACGGCTTCCGAGATATGGCCTGGACAAGATTTTATAGGTCAAGGTCACTACAGCAAGGTCAAAGGTCAAATCAAGGTTGGACCATGACATTGTACACCTACACCCCCTAACCAATGTCCCTACCAAGTATCAACTTCCTACACCTTACAGTTTCCGAGATATAGCCCGGACAAGATTTTCAAACTCAAGGTCACTGCGGCAAGGTCAAAGGTCAAATCAAGGTCAGACCATGACGTTGCACACCTACACCCCCTAACCAATGTCCCTACCAAGTATCAACTTCCTACAGCTTATGGTTTTTGACATACAGCCCAGACAAACTTTTTCCCACCGCCCGCCCGCCCATCCGGACACCATGGGTAAATATCAAACGCTTCCAAATCACGCGGCCAACGAGAAAAGGAGGACGAATTAGGAAGAGTTCCATGAGAATACAACCTGAGGCCACGGCCAACTATAAATGTCTATTTTTCTTAGACGTTGGCCGGATGCCTGCGGCCATCCGTCTGCATACGGGTAAGCAGACTCCCTATTATAGCTTTATACCCCATTACAGCCTTACTGTATACATGTAGTATATACTTTAACCTGTGGTATTGCTGAGACATCTATAATTACAAGATTGGGATTTTTCTGTATCATCTGAGCCACTTCAATTAGAGCAAACCTTCCATCTGGAGCGTCAACCTGTAGGCTTTCAAAAACCCCTGTTCAGAGAAACACAAGTAACGTCATCATTAGGGTCATGCAATTGTTTGGACGTTTGTACAAAATGGGGATTTTAAGAGAAAATCAACTGCCAAATATTTGTGAATTTTAGGAAAATAATGTGAAAACAAGCATTCTGACGCATGCATTTATCTCCCGCCATATAAATTAGATGTACTAAAGATAACATATTTTAACAAGGTGCTCTAAATGTAATACTTTTCAAGTTATAATTGATTTATTGCATGATTTCATGAATTTTAATGCATTAAAAATTATTTAAAAATTCATTAAAAAAATTTAGCATGTGAAAGCTCTCCAAAATGTAGGTGAATGAGTTATTTGAGAAATATTGGCTATCCGCAATACTTTTAGTGATAATAGGCAGTTACTCATTTTGAGTAGGTGAGTAATTAGCTACGGATCTGAAAATTCACTAATTGAAAGCTCTCCAAAATGTATGTGAATGAGTTATTTCAGAAATACTGGCTATCTGCAATACTTGTAGAGATAATTCGCATTTACTCATTTTGAGTAGGTGAATAATTAACTACGGGTGTGAAACTTCACCAAGTGAAAGCTCTCCCAAAAGTAGATTAATGAGTTATTTGATAAAAATTGGATATCCGCAATACTTTTAGAGGTAATTCACATTTACTCATTTTGAGTAGGTGAATAATTACCTACGGGTCTGAAACCTCACCAAGTAAAAGCTCTCCCAAAAGTAGGTGAATGAGTTATTTGAGAAAAATTGGATATCCCCAATACTTTTAGGGATAATTCACATTTACTCATTTTGAGTAGGTGAGTAATTAGCTACGGGTCTGGAACTTCACCATGTGAAAGCTCTCCCAAAAGTAGATGAATGAGTTATTTGATAAAAATTGGATATCCGCAATACTTTTAGAGATAATTATCATTTACTCATTTTGAGTAGGTGAATAATTAGCTACGGGTCTGAAACTTCACCATGTGAAAGCTCTCCCAAAAGTAGATGAAGCAGTTATTTGAGAAAAATTATGTCATCATTTTGCCACAAATAAGAAAATAGCTATTACTCACTTATGCATGCAATAGAACCCCAAACTATATGCATTTACCCTACAGTCACAATTTCAAAGTAGGTATTACTCGGCTATCCAATGTGCAACAGGTCTGAAACTTTACTATGTGATAGGTTATCAAAAACTAGATGAATAACATATTTGAAAATATTTCCCTAACTTTAATACTTTTGAAGATATTTGACATTTACTTCTTCTGTTATTTAGCTACAAATGAGAAAATAGCTATTACTCACTTATGGCATGCAATGGGACCCCAAACTATGTACCATCTTATAGCTAACTTGAAGGACAAAGTAGCTGAACAACATATTTGAAGAAAAAGTTGTTACTGCAATAGTTTTTGAGTTATGAGCCCTTTACTCAAAGTAGCTAAGATTGCTATTACTCACTTATCTTTAGGCCTAAGTCAATAAAACCAAAAAAATTTTCAAGGGCATGAAAATTCATTGGGACAATTAATTTACAAAAAATCTGTAGCTGTAGTAGTTTTGGAGAAATCTGCGTTACTAACTAACACACGCACGCACACGCGCACGCACGCACACACAGACATCATTTCATAATCTCCCTCCCGGGCTAAAGCCCGGCGGGAGATAAATATAAACTGGGTATACAAATCCTGACTGAAAATCAATTTTCACTAAAATTATTAATAGATACAAACATTACTTCAATAGTTTCACAAGTACCCAATTCAGTAGTTTCTACTAACTATCTCAAAAAAGAACAGCCATAACTAGAAAAATGCTTTTGCTCACAAAAACGAAGCGGCCCTGATGAAAAAGTGCAAAGTAACCCGTAAAAGATGTCGAGATATGCATCACAAGGAATAGAAAATGTAAAGTTTATTGCATTGTGTATGTTACCATATTTAACAAATGAAACAACGACCACAGCTTGGCAGAAGAGAAATTGTAGGTGTGAAATTTACTTCTCAAAAGAATGTATGTCCGATGCGTGGAAAAAAATGCCTCCTGGAAAAAATGCCTCCTAGAAAATATGCCTCCTAGGAAATATATCTCCTAGAATTAATGCCTCCTGAATATTTTGTGAGCAGGAAAAATACTTCCTAAGAAAAAAAAGTTATTTCAAGTATTATAACACTACAGGTTCACATTACAACTTCAGAGGCATCTTCATTTTTTCCACTTGAGTCTTATAGTCGCCAATGCCTGTCAAAAATTCACAGTCTGTTACCCATTTTGCTTAGCTGTACAAAGGTATGTAAGTTTCTCTTGTAAGGTTTTGCTGGTGCTTCTCACTCTTTTGGCTGGCTGATCATCCCTGGTTTCCATTATGACAGGTGTCCTGCTTTTAAACTGGTCCAGAGTACAGCTGAAGGGATACCCTTTCAAGAAGATATTTGTAATTTATACTTCATGATATTGTACGTTCTGGTTTTGACTGTACATATCTGAAATTAACATGTTTTTGATATTATACGTTATAGGTTTCATATGTAACATGTTTACAAGTTGAAATAACTTTTTTTTCTCAGGAGGCATTTTTTCCTAGTCACAAAATATCCAGGAGGCATTCTTTCTAGGAGGCATTTTTTCCAGGAGGCATTTTTTTCTGTGAGGCATTTTGTCCAGGAGGCATTTTTTTCCTGGATTCTGTATGTTCTACATTCTTTGGTAATGTTCTCGGAGAAGAGGTCTCAAGTGAAAGGGTACACTGACCACAGACATTTCTGTTCAAAATGTCATTAGTATCAGACTTAAGTATAAAACACTAATTGAATGCAGTGGACTAAGATGCTTAAGAACTATTGTTTAAAATTACTGATTGTGCTTCAACTAAAAACTTAACAAAACCACTAATAAAATCCAGTGAACCAAAGTGCGTTAGACTTTTTGTTTAAAAGTTACTGATTTTACTTCAGAGTTATTGCTTACAAGAAAAATCAAGTTACAAACAAGTCAAGCTATAGCGCTAGAAAAATGTTACTGGATTTATTGGGAAAGAAAAGTATGAGTTTATATATTGCAATATTTATGAATGATTTAGCAATTGAAATTAAAAATGTAGGCTTAGGAATAAGAGTAGGAGATCACGATCCATTCCACACTTCAATAATGCACAAAATTAAGACCAAACAAGTTACTGGACCCCCCACTTCCCCCACTGAGGCCATTCTTTTTTCCACTTGCTTTTTATGTGCACTAAAGGGGAGTTGGGGGGTTCTTTCTGCATAGAAAGACTTTCCATGAATGTGCCTTTTGATAGATATCACACAAAAGCAAATACAGAGTTGGGGGAGGAAGAAGCAAAGGACAAGTCATTCATTTTCACTCAGCTGGAGATACATAAAATGCTGTACAAGAAAAACTGTTTATGAGAAAGTGTTTTTTTTTTCAAGCATCTTATATTGTGAAAGAAGTCAGGTGTATACATTTGACCAATTTATATAGTCTATGTGAACAAGTAGCTAGATCATCAACTCCTTCTACAAAACAAAAGTTGAATCAATTGAAGCTTTTTTTCCAAAAAGGAAAAGTTATATCCCCACAATTCCAAAAGAATGGAATCAGAAGAATGTGTTTTTTTAATCTGCCTAAAATTGGGAATTTATATTATGTGAACACTGATCAGTTGCAATATGTTAATAACCACATCAGTGCATCATAAATAGCTAATTTTTTTCTTTGAAGATGTCATAACTTCATAAACACTAAGAGATTAGGTTTGCCAGACAGCATAAATATTTTTAAGTATACATGTGCCAGGTGTGGTTTTAAAAAGTGTTAAAATAAATGAGGAGGGAGCAAGAAGTATATATTTATCATGTTAAGATGGCCAAAGCCTCTTAAGTACAGGAATTTTAAGTGAAATGTTATACAAAATCTTACTTTAGTATAATCAATGTCAAGTTAAACTGATGTTACTGAACAGTATATCAGTTAGGGGCTGAAAATCCTCATTTTCACGTCAAGATGGCCATGATTGTACTTGTATTGGAACTCCAAGGTGGAAAGAAAATAAGAATGTCCCTAATGTCATCTTTAAAAGTGTACAAAATTTAACTGAGCTCTGCTAACAATACGATAGCTGGAGATTAAAAACTCCATAATTTCACTGCAAGGTGACCATAACTTCATCCATATTGCGACTTTAAGGTGAACATAAAATGAGAATGTCCCTTTTGTCACCCTTTATAAGTCTACAAAGTTTAGCTGAGGTCAGTTGAACAATAATATAGCTGGAGGCCGAAAACTTCCTTTTTTCACTGAAAAGTGACCATAACTTCATTCATATTGGGACTTTAAGGTGACCATAAAAGCAGAATGTCCTTTCTGCCAACCTTTATAAATGTCGCAAGTTTTATTTGAAAAATGTACACATTAACTAAGCTTAGGGCTGAAAAACTCTACATTTTAAGTTTAAGATGGCCCTAACATTATTAATATTTGAATCATAAGGTAGTAAGAGTGTTCTTTTGATGTACCTCAATATCAATATATGTTAGATTTTAAAAAAGATGGGAAAATAACAGGCCAGACAATTTTATTCCAATTTGATGACTTTAGGGGGGGCCATAGCCCTAATAATATTAACAGTTTAAGGTCACCATAAAGTCAGGATAATCCTTTGGTGAATCTTAATATATATGCCAAGTTTGGTTGAAAAGTGTGGAAAACTAAGTGAACTGGAGGGTTAAAACCCACGTTTTGGTCATAAAGGTGACCTTAAGTTTGCAGATACAGAGCTAAAACTTCGGCATGTGAAAGATTATCAAAAAGTAGCTGAATAAGTTATTCCAACAAAACGCCGAAATCCTAACCGTTTTTGAGATACAGACCAAGTACCCATTTTTAAACAAGAGGAGAGTGCCCGTGAACAGGCACTGTGTCAGCTGACTGAGTGTTTTGATTTGTGAAGGTAATAATGAGAGGAAAGCATAATTATGAGGGAAAGTGCTGTACAGAAGTACAGTAAATGGTAATTGAACAGCATGTTCAAAAGAAATTCTGAACCTGACAGAAGAAAAGGACAAAAAAGTTGTGCCCTGCAAATGGTATCATGAAGGAAAGAAACAAGGTAACTGTTTAAGAGTAAAGAGTAGGTTAAAACATATTTAAAGAAATACTGCAAATGCAGTATCCTCGTTTGACCTTGAAGAAGGGTTCCACGGTCAAATCCAACCACACAAAAACATTCCCAGCCCATGACTTCCTATAGGTTGGTTTACCATCCCAAACCTCTACGACCAATAATAAGCGAGTTATAAGCACTTTTAAGTTTGGCTGTCCTTATTTGACCTTGAAGGAGGGGTCCAAAGGTCAAATCTGACCACACCAAAAGATTCCCAGCCCATGATTTCCTATAGGATGGTTTACCATCCCAAACCTCTAGAACCAATAATAAGCGATTTATAGGCACTTTTAAGTTTTGCTATCTTTGTTTGACCTTGAAGGAGGGGTCCAAGGTCAAATCCGACCACACCAAATGATTCCCAGCCCATGATTTCCTGTAGGTTGGTTTACCATCCCAAACCTGTAGGACCAATAACAAGCGAGTTATAAGCAATTTTAAGTTTGGCTATCCTCGTTTGACCTTGAAGGAGGGGTTCAAGGTCAAATCTGACCACACCAAAAGAATCCCAGCCCATGTTTTCCCATATGTTGTTTTACCATCCCAAACCTCTAAGACCAATAATAAGCGAGTTATAAGCACTTTTAAGTTTGGCTATCCTCGTTTGACCTTGAAGAAGAGGTCCAAGGTCAAATCGGACCACATCAACAGATTCCCAGCCCATGATTTCCTGTAGGTTGGTTTACCATCCCAAACCTGTAGGACCAATAACAAGCGAGTTATAAGCAATTTTAAGTTTGGCTATCCTCGTTTGACCTTGAAGGAGGGGTTCAAGGTCAAATCTGACCACACCAAAAGAATCCCAGCCCATGTTTTCCCATATGTTGTTTTACCATCCCAAACCTCTAAGACCAATAATAAGCGAGTTATAAGCACTTTTAAGTTTGGCTATCCTCGTTTGACCTTGAAGAAGAGGTCCAAGGTCAAATCAGACCACATCAACAGATTCCCAGCCCATGATTTCCTATATGTCTGTTTACCATCCCAAACCTCTAGGACCAATAATAAGTGAGTTATAAGCACTTTTAAGTTTGGCTATCCTCGTTTGAGCTTGAAGGAGGGGTCAAAGGTCAAATCTGACAACACCAAAAGATTCCCAGCCCATGATTTCCTACAGGTTAGTTTACCATCCCAAACCTCTAGGACCAATAATAAGGGAGATATAAGCACTTTTCATGACTGACAAAAAAACACCTGTGGCGGCCATCTTGTTTTTTCAAATTGAGGCCAAAAATATTCCCAGTCAAGATTTTATAATGAGGAACATATCCTGCGAATTTGAGACCTATAATACCCTTTCCTCTAGAAGGCCAACAATAGTCCTTGCTTAAAGTCGATTAAACGTCCCTGGCGGCCATCTTGTTTTTCAAAAATATTCCCAGGCAACATTTTATGGTGATTAATATATTCTGCAAACTTGAGAAGGCTAGTTATAATATTTTTTTCATTGGAGCAGTAATGGTGAAATCTCTCTACACACTGCGGCTATCCAGTGGGAACAATGATTTACTCAATAGTGAGAACCTGAAAGTAGCTATTGCTCAGCTATAGCATGACATAGAGGTCTGCAATTTCACTATGATATAACTGACCAAAAATTATGTGAATAACATATTTAAACAAAATACTCTAAATGTAATAGTTTTCAAGGTACAACTGATTTACTCAACAGTGATAACCTCAAAGTAGCTATTACTCAGCTATGCAATGAGCTACATGTCTGAATTTTTTACTATATTATAGCTGACCCAAAAGTAGGTGAACAACATATTTAAGCAAAATACTATAAATGCAATAGTTTTCAAGTTACAACTGATTTACTCAATAGTGTGAACCTGAAAATAGCTATTGCTCAGCTATGCCATGAGCTATAGGTCTGTAATTTTACTATGTTATAGCTGACCCAAAAGTAGGTGAACAACATATTTTAACAAAATACTCCAAATGCAATATTTTTCAAGTTACAATTGATTTACTCAACAGTCAGTACCTGAAAATAGCTATTGCTCAGTTGTGCCATGAGCTAAAGATCTGTAATTTCACTATGTTATAGCTGACCCAAAAGTAGCTGAATAACATATTTACACAAATTTCTGTAAATGCAATAGTTTTCAAGTTATAAATGATTTACTCAACAGTGATAACCTCAAAGTAGCTATTACTCAGCTATGCCATGAGCTTCAGGTCTGAAATTTTACTATGTTATCGCTGACCCCAAAATAGGTGAATAACATATTGAAACTAAATACTGTAAATGCAATAGTTTTCAAGTTATAAGTGATTTACTCAACAGTGATAACCTAAAAGTAGCTATTTCTCAGCTATGCCATGAGCTGTATGTCTGTAATTTCACTATGTTATAGCTGACAAAAAAGTAGGTGAACAACATATTTTAACAAAATACTCCAAATGCAATAGTTTTCAAGTTATAAGTGATTTATTCAACAGCGATAACCTAAAAGTAGCTATTACTCAGCTATGCCATGAGCTACATGTCTGAAATTTTACGATATTATAGCTGACCCAAAAGTAGGTGAACAACATATTTAAGCAAAATACTGTAAATGCAATATTTTTCAAGTTACAATTGATTTACTCAACAGTCAGTACCTGAAAATAGCTATTGCTCAGTTGTGCCATGAGCTAAAGATCTGTAATTTCACTATGTTATAGCTGACCCAAAAGTAGCTGAATAACATATTTACACAAATTTCTGTAAATGCAATAGTTTTCAAGTTATAAATGATTTACTCAACAGTGATAACCTCAAAGTAGCTATTGCTCAGCTATGCCATGAGCTTCAGGTCTGAAATTTTACTATGTTATCGCTGACCCCAAAATAGGTGAATAACATATTGAAACTAAATACTGTAAATGCAATAGTTTTCAAGTTATAAGTGATTTACTCAACAGTGATAACCTAAAAGTAGCTATTTCTCAGCTATGCCATGAGCTATATGTCTGTAATTTCACTATGTTATAGCTGACAAAAAAGTAGGTGAACAACATATTTTAACAAAATACTCCAAATGCAATAGTTTTCATTTTATAAGTGATTTATTCAACAGTGATAACCTAAAAGTAGCTATTACTCAGCTATACCATGAGCTACATGTCTGAAATTTTACGATATTATAGCTGACCCAAAAGTAGGTGAACAACATATTTAAGCAAAATACTGTAAATGCAATATTTTTCAAGTTACAACTGATTTACTCAACAGTCAGTACCTGAAAATAGCTATTGCTCAGTTGTGCCATGAGCTACAGGTCTGTAATTTCACTATGTTATAGCTGACCCAAAAGTAGCTGAATAACATATTTACACAAATTTCTGTAAATGCAATAGTTTTCGAGTTATAAATGATTTACTCAACAGTGATAACCTCAAAGTAGCTATTACTCAGCTATGCCATGAGCTACCGGTCTAAAATTTTACTATGTTATAGCTGACCACAAAATAGGTGAATAACATAATGAAACAAAATACTCTAAATGCAATAGTTTTCAAGTTATAAGTGATGTACTCAACAGTGATAACCTAAAAGTAGCTATTACTCAGCTATGCCATGAGCTACAGGTCTGAAATTTTACTATGTTATAGCTGACCCCAAAATAGGTGAATAACATATTGAAACTAAATACTCCAAATGCAATAGTTTTCAAGTTATAAGTGATTTACTCAACAGTGATGACCTAAAAGTAGCTACTACTCAGCTATGCCATGAGCTACAGGTCTGAAATTTCACTATGTTATAGCTGACCCAAAAGTAGCTGAATAACATATTTATACGAAATTCTCTAAATGCAATAGTTTTCAAGTTACAAGTGATTTTACTCAAGATGGTAGTTACTGAAAAGCCCAAAAGTAGCTATTACTCACTTAGCTATTGAGACAGACACCCAAGTTACTCACCATGTTGTAGCTATGAAAAAAGTAGCTGAATAACATATTTTAACAAAATGCTCTAAATGCAACACTTTTCAAGTTATAAGTGATTTAGTGCATGATTTCATGAATTTTATGCATTAAAAATTATTAAAAAAATTTATTAAAGAAAAACTAAGACAGATCCAGGTCTCATACTCACACAAGAGAATCTACCTTTGGCCTAGTACATATATGCAAGATATGAGAGAAATCCCTACAATAGTCACTGAGAAAATTGTGATAAAGTTTTGAAATTTTCACACTTTTGGTGGGGGTACCTCCCTTGTAACGTCTCTAGCAAACAGACAAACAGACAGATTTGCATGCCTTGAACAATTTTTCATCCTCGATAGATAAGGTATCTTTAAAAAAAAAACAGCATGTCTCTAGGCCTTGTAGTTTTGGAGAAGAAGTTGTTCACGCGGACGCGTACGCCCACGCCGCAGAGTGACGACATAAAAATTTACAAAAATAAAACGCCTCCTATTCAGGTATCTATGGTGCGATTGATGAGAAAATCCTTTCCGACCTTGGAAATTTGGTCTAGAATGTACCAGATAAATTTTATAGCACAGGTGTGTGTGGTTTTTTCTGAAACGCGATGACGGAGTGTTTTGGAGTTATGCTTAAGGTTACCTTAAGTAAAGCTTAAGGTCTGCGCAAAGTATCCCAAAAATTTTTCCCGCCCCTATAGTTTTAAAGAAAGATAAGAAGGAAAGAAAAATTTGAAAGGCTAAGAAGTTATTCAAGGGAGACCATAATCCGGCCCGCGGCGGCGATCAGTCGAACTTCCGTGAAAACAAATAAGCGTCCCTGACGGGCCGCTTAATTACAGCACTCTAAGCCCATACTTGGTTGTCCACTTCCATGTGATTATATAGCCAAATAAAGGGTAATATTTATAGCATCTTAAAGCCAGACTGATTCCCACTACTTAGAGGTGTCTGAATCTAGGTATTTAGGACATTGAACTATATCTGTAAAGGGACCCACAAGAATACTGAATGTAACAGACAAAATATTTTTTCAGAAGTTGTTCCCAAACAAAAAAGTCAATTTCATTCCTTAGTATTACTGGATTAATTGGATAACTGTTGAAGACTTGCTACCTGGATAAGCACATAGAGGAAATGGGTTCATACCCAGGTACAAGCAGATACATAGTGGCTCGGGTGACCACTTTAAATGGCGGTCCTCTGTCATTGGGTCCTATCCCCAGTGACAGGTTAAAGAACCTTGAGGACGTTGATAGATGGTCATCCTTGAGCCTCTGTCTTTTAGTTAGGGGAATGTCAGTACCTTGAGAGTGGGGCTGTACTTGTACAGTTGGATGGCTCAAATAGTGCTTTGAGTCCTGTAGTACATGGAGATTGCGCTGAGTATAAATACACAATACAACTAGATATAGGACGCCATGTTGATAGTAGCTGCGACATCTGAATAGAAACAGGATAGCATAGAAGAACACACATTATCATGTGTAATGTCCACCCCATGAACTCTTACAAGACCCTGTTTCATTTGTAAAATATATCAATGATGCTTAAATATTTATTAGTGTACATGTAAATTATTTCAGCTTCATGCCTTTTTGCATTGCTTGGGTCGAAAATAACTCTATTTTGCACGGTTAAGGAGATAGAAGCAAATTTGTGTTTTGCAATTTTGGGCAAAAATTCGAAAATTCAAAATGGCCGCCATATGTGGGGAGGGGAAAATTTTTTGAAAATTGCCAAGAGTACATTTCTTAGATACCCTGTGGGTCGAAAATTCGACGAAATCGCTCTATCTCGCACGGTTAAGGAGATAGAATAAATTTTGTGTTTTGCCATTTTGGGCAAAAATTCCAAAATTCAAAATGGCCGCCATATGTGGGAAGAGGAATATTTTTTAAAAATTGCAGAGTACATTGCTCAGATACCGTGTGGGTCGAAAATTTCGACGAAATCGCTCTATCTCACACGGTTAAGGAGATAGAAGCAATTTTGTGTTTTGCCATTTTTGGGAAAAATTCGAAAATTCAAAATGGCCGCCATTTTTGGGGAGGGTAAATTTGTTGAAAATTGCAAAGAGTACAATGCTTAGATACCCTGTGGGTCGAAAATTTCGACGAAATCGCTCTATCTCGCACGGTTAAGGAGATAGAAACAATTTTGTGTTTTGCCATTTTTGGGAAAAATTCGAAAATTCAAAATGGCCGCCATTTTTGGGGAGGGTAAATTTGTTGAAAATTGCAAAGAGTACAATGCTTAGATACCCTGTGGGTCGAAAATTTCGACGAAATCGCTCTATCTCGCACGGTTAAGGAGATAGAAACAATTTTGTGTTTTGCCATTTTTGGCAAAAATTCGAAAATTCAAAATGGCCGCCATTTTTGGGGAGGGGAAAATTTGTTGAAAATTGCAAAGAGTACAATGCTTAGATCCCCTGTGGGTTGAAAATTTTGACGAAATCGCTCTATCTCGCACGGTTAAGGAGATAGAAGCAAATTTGTGTTTTTTGCTATTTTTGGCGAAAATTCAAAATGGCCGCCATTTTTGGGGAGGGGAAAATTTCTTAAAAATTGCCAAGAGTACGATGCTCAGATACCCTATGGGTTGAAACTTTCGACGAAATCGCTCTATCTCGCACGGTTAAGGAGATAGAAGCAAATTTGTGTTTTGCCATTTTTGGCAAAAATTCGAAAATTCAAAATGGCTGCCATTTTTGGGGAGGGGAAAATATGTTGAAAATTGCAAAAATTACTTTCCTTAGATACCCTGTGGGTCGAAAATTTCGATGAAATCGCTCTATCTCGCACGGTTAAGGAGATAGAAGCAAATTTGTGTTTGCCATTTTTGGCAAAAATTCGAAAATTCAAAATGGCTGCCATTTTTGGGGAGGGGAAAATTTTTTGAAAAATGCAAAGAGTACATTCCTTCGAAATTTCGACAAAATCGCTCTATCTCGCACGGTTTAGGAGATATGAGCACATTTGCCTTTTTCAGTACTCAAAATGGCCAATTACTCATTTATTTAATTAATTACTCACTGATCTATGAAGCAATTCCCCCCAAAAGTAGCTATTACTCAGTTAGCTATAGAGTTATCATCACCAAAAGCAATCCCATTCAAGCTATTAACAATAAACCTGCATGCCAAATTTGGTAAAGATAGGATAAGAACTGTTGCCTAAAATGTCTGGAAACCAAGTGTGACGCCGGACAGCGGATGCCGGAAAAAGCAAAAATAATATGTCCACCCCCCAGTGGGGTGGACATAATAAGAGTAAGCCATTTTAAACCTAAGGAAAATGTATAGGTTTTAAAGGGGTCTAATGATTTTATGGCATAGATGTATAAAGTGAAACATAAATCAACCGAAAGAGATGAGATAAAAAATATTAATTTTGTAAAAGTATGTCACTGAACAAAGTCACCTAAGAATTTCATATTGACTTTATGCTTAAAAGATAATTTTATCTTAAACAGAGCTTTCTATTTAAAGTTATACAATTATAATATGCATTCTGTGAAGACTACCTGCACTGGTTCGTAGACTAAGCTGAGTGGCATACTCCTCCTGTAAGTGTCTTACAACAGATTCCATCTCACTTTTCATTTTACTATAGCTTATAACTTCCTCTAATTCCTCTTCATTGAGTTCAACATTTGCTTTCACTTAAAAAGTAAAAACATGTACACCAGCTTTTTAAAAAAAAATTTTTTTACAAAGACAAAAACAAGCATCCCATAGCAAAGAATGAAACTAATCGTAGAAAAAGATGAAGATAGAAGCTTGTAAAATACATGCATGGGGTCAGGGGCCTTTGTTTGGCTCAGTTGAACAGAGGTTTAACAATCTCTATTGGGTTCAAACTAAGTTTATTTCCACTGGAAAAGTAATTGTGTAAATGAAAAGAGTGGAAAAATTTGTTGTATTTACCAAAATGAGAAATTGTAATGCAGTTACAAGAGGACAAGCTCAATCACAAATACACACAAAACCACTGCCGCGGCATTTATCTCCTGCCAGGTATCAAGCAGAAATGGGGGAAGTCTGACAACAAGAAAAAGGGTTCAAAGCCCAAGGAACAATATTTGGGGGCCACAGTGGCAGAGTGGTAACACTCTCGCCTCCCACCTCTGAGGCCAGGGTTCGATTCCCAGCACGGCCTCTAGTGGGAAAGCTGGTAGTTGCTTGCCGTTGGTGGGCAGTTTACAGTACAGAACCCTAACAAACTGTATGTACTGGTTTCCTCTGCCCTTCCAACTACCCGTCGTGATATGACCTGTACAGTGTTGAAAGCAACGTAAAACCCCAAATAAATAAATAAACCAAGGAACAATAATAGGGATGATAAAAGGCTTTTTCAAAACAATGACCCAACTGAACCTTGAAGTTGGGGTCAAAGATCAAATTTGAAACTTGCATAACATTCACAGGACATCATTTCCTACAGGTTGTTTTCCCTTTTGAAGTTTTAGAATGTACCAAGTTGAACCAGAATTGCGCCAATTTAACGCAGTGCATCGCCTGATGGGACAGTGTATAATCAAATATATGGATATTTGGCCATTCACAAAAGAGACATTTTTGATTTTGTGTCAAAATTCAAGATTGCGCCAGATTCTGGAAAAGAAAAAATTCCTCAGAGGCATTATAACTTTGATCTCTGGTGCCCGATGGGTCCAAAATGTGGAATATCTGTAACATTTTTCGAAATTATCAACATTTTCAATTTCCAGCAAAATTCAAGATGGCAACTGGAATTCTGAAAAGGTAAAAAGTTTTCAGAGGCAGGGTCTATAGTACCCAGGGGGTCCAAAACTTGCTCAAATTAGCTCCGTTTCTATTGGTTTTCAAGATATCAACATTTTCAATTTCTGGCAAAATTCAAGATGGTGGCTGGAATTCAGAAAATTTGAAAAAAATTTCCAGAGGCTTTATGTCCTGGGTGTATAAAACCCAAATGGTCCAAAATTTGCTCAAAATAAGTCTATCTCTAATAATTAGAGATAGATAATTGACATTTTTGATTTCCGGCAAAACTCAAGATGGTGGCCAAAATTCAGAAAATTAAAAACTTTTCAGGGGCATTATAGAGGGTCTATAACACCCATAGGGTACAAATTTGCTCAAAATTGCTCTATCTCTAATGATGAGATTTGTCAATTTCCACCAAAATTCACGATGGTGGGCAGAATTCAGAAAATTGTTTAGAAGCATTATGGCCAACGTCTATATTAAGACTAGACCAAGGACGCATCTGTGGCCAGATGCTGGATGTATCCTCCGACAAAGGCCAACTAACATAGTTTAGAAGATAAACAGCATTTTTCGTTAATAAGCAAGCTAAAGCACTTTTAAGTTTGGCTAACCTTATTTGACCCTGTAGCAGGGGCCCAAGGTGAAGTCTGACCACATCAAAAGATTCGCAGCCCATGATTTCCTATAAGTCGTTTTCACATTGCAAACCTATAGGACCAATAATAAGCAGGAGGGGCTCAAGGTCAAATCTGACCACATGAAAAGATTTGCAGCCCATGACTTCCTATAAGTTGTTTTCATGTTAATGAGTTATTTGAGAAATACTGGCTATCTGCAATACTTCTAGAGATAATTCGCATTTACTCATTTTGAGTAGGTGAATAATTAGCTACGGGTCTGAAACTTCACCAAGTGAAAGCTCTCCCAAAAGTAGGCGAATGAGTTATTTGAGAAAAATTGGCTATCTACAATACTTTTAGAGATAATTTGCATTTACTCATTTTGAGTAGGTGAGTAATTATCTACGGGTCTGAAAATTCACCAAGTGAAAGCTCTCCCAAAAGTAGATGAATGAGTTATTTGATAAGAATTGGATATCTGCAATACTTTTAGAGATAATTAGCATTTACTCATTTTGAGTAGGTGAATAATTAGCTACAGGTCTGAAACTTCACCAAGTGAAAGGTCTCCCAAAAGTAGGTGAAGGAGTTATTTGACAAAAATTGGCTATCGGGAATACTTTTAGAGATAATTTGCATTTACTCATTTTCAGTAGGTGAGTAATTACCTACGGGTCTGAAACTTCACCAAGTGAAAGCTCTCCCAAAAGTAGGCAAATGAGTTATTTGAGAAAAATTGGCTATCTACAATACTTTTAGAGATAATTTGCATTTACTCATTTTGAGTAGGTGAGTAATTACCTACGGGTCTGAAACTTCACCAAGTGAAAGCTCTCCCAAAAGTAGGTGAAGGAGTTATTTGAGAAAAATTGGCTATCTGCAATACTTTTAGAGATAATTCGCATTTACTCATTTTGAGTAGGTGAGTAATTACCTACAGGTCTGGAACTTCAGCATGTGAAAGCTCTCCCAAAAGTAGGTGAATGAGTTATTTAAGAAAAACTTGCTATCTGCAATACTTTTAGAGAAAATGCAGAATTACTCATTTTTAGTAGGCAAGTAATTTAGCCACAGGCCTAATTAGACATAAAGCCTACCAATAGAATACTGTGGTGCACCCTCTAATATACCTTGCAAACTTGAGAAGGCTAGCTATAATATTTTTTTTCGTTAGAGCGGTAATGGTGAAATCTCTCTACACACTGCGGCTATCCAGTGGATACAATGATTTACTCAACAGTGAGAACCTGAAAGTAGATATTGGTAAACTATGCCATGACATAGAGGTCTGCAATTTCACTCTGTTATAGCTGACCAAAAATTATGTGAATAACATATTTAAACAAAATACTGTAAATGTAATAGTTTTCACGTTATAACTGATTTACTCAACAGTGATAACCTCAAAGTAGCTATTACTCAGCTATACAATGAGCTACATGTCTGGATTTTTTCTATGTTATAGCTGACCCAAAATTAGGTGAACAACATATTTAAGCAAAATACTGTAAATGCAATAGTTTTCAAGTTACAACTGATTTACTCAATAGTGAGAACTTGAAAATAGCTATTGCTCAGCTATGCCATGAGCTATAAGTCTGTAATTTCTCAATGTTATAGCTGACCCAAAAGTAGGTGAACAACATATTTTAACAAAATACTCCAAATGCAATATTTTTCAAGTTACAAGTGATTTACTCAACAGTCAGTACCTGAAAATAGCTATTGCTCAGTTGTGCCATGAGCTACAGGTCTGTAATTTCACTATGTTATAGCTGACCCAAAAGTAGCTGAATAACATATTTACACAAATTTCTGTAAATGCAATAGTTTTCCAATTACAACTGATTTACTCAACAGTGTGAACTTCAAAGTAGCTATTACTCAGCTATGCAATGAGCCACAGGTCTGGAACTTCACTATGTTATAGCTGACTCCGAAATAGGTGAATAACATATTGAAATAAAATACTGTAAATGTAATACTTTTGAAGTTATAAGTAATTTACTCAATAGTGATAACCTAAAAGTAGCTATTACTCAGCTATGCCATGAGCTACAGGTCTGAAATTTTACTATGTTATAGCTGACCCAAAAGTAGCTGAATAACATATTTATACAAAATTGTGTAAATGCAATAGTTTTCAAGTTACAAGTGATTTTACTCATGATGGAAGTTACTGAAAAGCCCAAAAGTAGCTATTACTCACTTAGCTATTGAGACAGACACCCAAGTTACTCACCATGTTGTAGCTATGAAAAAAGTAGCTGAATAACATATTTTAACAAAATGCTCTAAATGCAACACTTTTCAAGTTATAAGTGATTTAGTGCATGATTTTATGACTTTTAATGCATTTTAGACATTTTTGTCTACCACAGGCCTAATTTAGACATAAAGCCTACCAAAAAGATAGGGTGGCGAGTCCTCTAGCATACCAAGCCACCTGCCAAATATGAAAGAAATCTGGAAAGAAATGTGGACTGTAGGTTGCTAACAAGCAATATTCCACATTTTAGACATTTTTGTCTACCACAGGCCTAATTTAGACATAAAGCCTACCAAAAAGATAGGGTGGCGAGTCCTCTACCATATCAAGCCACCTGCCAAATATGAAAGAAATCCAGAAAGAAATGTGGACTGTAGGTCGCTATCAAGAAATCTCTGCGGACGCGGACGACAACGATGATGAATCCATAGTATCCCCGCTTCGCGTCAGGGATACAACTAGAGATTGCGTCTCGACGCAGTGTATCCCCGGACGGGGACATAGTTAAGGCATGAATATGTCGGTCTTGAGCCTGTTTCCTGGAGCACCAGGTCAGGATTATCCATAGTACCAGATTACTCCCAAAAGCTAATCACTAGTTCTTTCACTTATATCTGTCTTTAAAAATTACATTTCATGGATCCAGAAGATCCATATAGTGATCAGACATATACCTTTTCAGACATATTCTAAAAATTTCATCAAAATCCGTCCATAAGTTTTTTAGTTATCTTGTACACAAACACATCTGTCAGCCTGGATTCTCATGATCCAGACAGTGATCCAGATTACTCCCAAAAACTAATCACTTGTTCTTTGTCCCATTTAAGACATTTCCTGAAAATTTCATAAAAATCCATCCATGACTTTTTGAGCTATTTGTCTTTAAAAATTACATTTCTTGGATCCAGAAGATCCAGATAGTGGTCCAGATCACTCGCAAAATTAAATCATTTCTTCCTTTTACCACTTCTTCCTTTTACCATTTGTAACATATCCTAAAAATATCAAAGTCCATCCCAAGATTATGTGGCAGCCTGGATCCAGATGATCCAGACAGTGATCCAGATCACTCCAAAAATTAAATCACTTGTTCCTTGTACCATTTAGGCCATTTGCTGAAACAATCCATCCATAAGTTTTTGCGGTATCTGTCTTTAAAAACTAGAGGAATGCTTTTGCTAACAAAAGCGAAGCGTCCCTTAAAGTTTAAAATGCTTTGTGGTTTTAATAAGCATGCTGTAAAGCTAAGAATGCACAAAGCTGCACCGTATGCTTTCTGAATATACCTCTTAATACATTCTTAAGCTATAAAAGCAACAATAAAGGAGATATACGGCATAAACTCCAAAACAGCTATATATGACCCCAGTTTGGCCCATAAGGGAGGGTCGGGGGGTAAAACTGACCGGTTATTTAGACTCTCCACATATGCTTTCCCAATACCTTTTAATACATTCTGCAGGTCTAAAAGCAACAATAAAGGAGATATAAGGCAAAACTCCAAAGCAACTATTTTATGACCCCAGTTTGACCCATAAAGGGGGGTCAGGGGATAAAACTGACCAGCTATTTAGATTCTCCGCATATCCTTTCCCAATACCTCTTAATACATTCTGAAGCTATAAAAGCAACGATAAAGGAGATATAAGGCAAAAACTCCAAAGCAGCTATTTATGACCCCCATATGGGGGGGGGGGGTCGGGGGGTAAAACTGACCGGCTATTTAGAATCTCCACATATTCTTTCTCAATACCTCTTAAAACATTCTGAAGCTATAAAAGCAACAATAAAGGAGATATAAGGCAAAAACTCAAAATCAGCTATTTTATGACCCCAGTTTGACCCATAAGGGGGGGTCGGGGGGTAAAACTGACTGGCTATTTAGACTCTCCATATATGCTTTCCCAATACCTCTTAATACATTCTGAAGCTATAAAGCAACAATAAAGGAGATATAAGGCAAAAAGTCAAAATCAGCTATTTTATGACCCCAGTTTGACCCATAATGGGGGGCCAGGGGGTAAAACTGACCGGCTATTTAGACTCTCCACATATGCTTTCCCAATACCTCTTAATATACCGTAAATGACCTATTTAGCGCACAGTGCGCTAAGCAAAGTCTATTTTTATTCAATATTTGTTGGGAAAAAATGTCCCTTTTAGCGCACCCATCATGAAACACTTTCCGGGATGAAGTTTCGGTCAATCCGGTAGAAAAACGGTGTTTCGACATTTAGAAATACCCACTTCCTGTAAATATGGCGGTAGATGAAAACAAACTCGAAAGTCGTGATAAAAATGTCAATTTATTACGTAAAAATACGTACAATATATAAAAAAATATGTGGATATTGTGGACTGTCATCGGGAAAAAGAGGTAGGGTGCGGTTACAAGGGCGGATGCGCTAAATAGGTCATTTACGGTATTCTGAAGCTATAAAAGCAACAATAAAGGAGATATAAGGCAAAAACTCAAAATCGGCTATTTTATGACCTCAGTTTGACCCATAAGGGGGGGTCGGGGGGTAAAACTGACTGGCTATTTAGACTCTCCATATATGCTTTCCCAATACCTCTCAATACATTCTGAGGCTATAAAAGCAACAATAAAGGACATATAAGGCAAAAACTCAAAATCAGCTATTTTATGACCCCAGTTTGACCCATAAGGGGGGGCCAGGGGGTAAAACTGACCGGCTATTTAGACTCTCCATATATGCTTTCCTATTACCTCCCAATACATTTTATAGCTCTAAATGCAATACTTAGGAAGATAATAGGGGGGTTGGCCTAAATTTAAGGCTTTCAGATTGGATAGTGTCAGAAAATCACTCATAAATGAGACATTTTTCAAGGGATTACTCCCAAAATCTAATCAGCTCGCGTTTTCGATAGTATGAACATGTGTGTCAAATTATAAGGCTGTGTAGCAAGTAGTTTTTCCTGAACTGTGATGACAGGGGGGGGGGGGTGTACTTCAAAAAATAGTTTTTGATCATGTGACCTTCATAAAGGTCAAAGGTCAAATTTAAGTATGCAGAAAAATTTTCCCACGTCTAAGGTATATAACTGCCAAATATGGTTTGAAACCTTCTAATAATAAGGGAGATATTCAAGGGAGACCATAATGCGGCGGCGGCGAGGAAACTGAGGCGAAAACAGGGACGCTTAATTATGTTGCAGCCTGGATCCAGATGATCCAGACAGTGATCCAGATCACTCCAAAAATGTAATCACTTGTTCCTTGTACCATTTAGGTCATTTGCTGAAAATGTCATCACAATCCATCCATAACTTTTTGAGGTATCTGTCTTTAAAAATTATATTTCATGGATCCAGAAGATCCATATAGTGATCCGGATCACTTCCAAAATTCAATCATTTCATCCTTTTACCTTTACAGACATATCCTGAAAATTTCATCAAAATCCATCCATAAGTTTTTGAGCTATATTGTACACAAACACATCTGGCAGCCTGGACCCGGATGATCCAGACAGTGATCCAGATCACTCCCAAAATCTAATCACTTGTTCCTCGTCCCATTAAGGACATTTCCTGAAAATTTCATCAAAATGCACCCATAAGTTTTTGAGTTATCTGTCTTTAAAAATTAAATTTCATGGATCCAGAAGATCCAGACAGTGATCCGGATCACTCCCAAAATTTAATCATATCTTCCTTTACCATTTTGGACATATCCTGAAAATTTTATCAAAATCCATCTGTCAGTTTTTGAGTTATCTTGTTCACAAACAAACAAACAAATAGAGGGCCAAAAATGACCCTCGGTCAGGTACTTTGGCGGTCAGCGGATGACCTTAAATAAAGATCTGTAACCGGTAAGGCTGGATGCTGGTACTCCATCATGCACTCAACCTCCAAAGCCATTTTCAATAGTTTCCATGCAATGTAGCCAGCATTAAGTGTGAAAATATCTCCAAATTTGCCAAAAATGACCCTTGGTCAGGTACTTTGGCGGTCAGTGGATGACCTTAAATGAAGATCTGTAACCAGTAAGCCTGGAAGGTAGAAGTCCATCATGTACTCAACCTCCAAAGCCATTTTCAATAGTTTCCATGCAATATAGTCAGCATTAAGTGTGAAAATATCTCCAAAAAGGCCAAAAATGACCCTCGGTCAGGTACTCTGGCGGTCAGTGGATGACCTTCAATGAAGAGCTTCAAGGTCAAATTTCTGCATGCTTACAGAGGACCTTTTTATGTATTATATATACCAGACATAGGATGATCTGACTTTCTGTATGGGAGAACTGGGCCAAAAAGTGAAAAAATGGCCAAAATCTGACCTTTAAGAGGCCACCAGTGACCTTGAGATTGAAGGTCAAGGTCACAAAACAATAGCGTTTGTGGCATTGCCCATATATACCCACATACCAAATTTGAAAGTTCTAACTAAAATATTTTTTAAGTTATCTCGTCCAAAAGGAAATCTCTGCGGCGGCGGCGTGACCGTACTGAATCCTAAGTATCCCCGACTTTCGTCCAGGGATACAAAATAGAATCAGAGATGCCCATACCCCACAGCCTGTCTTAAACTAAATAAAAACACATCTCAATTTTCATGAAGATGTCGTACCTTGAGTGCCTTTCTTTGCTTTAGAACTCTTATCTCGCTTCACTTTATTTTGGCCCTTTGCATATCCTCGATTACATATGGCATTTGATCCCCAAAAGAGGGGGGGTGCTGATGATAATGAAATGTCTGGCACAAAACTATTGGGGGCAGTACTCTTTCCCACAAGAGTTAAAACTGAATATTTTCTTGCAATAAAGCTGTAAAATCCAGGTCCATTTGTTTGTAATTCTGGTATTAAATTATGTGCTGCAACAATGTTTCTCCAACTGATCTTCATAAATTTAGCTTTGCAATAAAAATGAGCCATCCTTGTTTGCATCACAAAGTTCATTTTTACCTGCAAAATATATGACTATTATTCTTCAATATAATCAAACAAAATAAAAAGAGTACTCAGTACTGTCATCTATGGACACTCTGGACTGCTAAAAACTTTTTTTATTTTACTAACTTGAATATACGAGTTAGAAACTGGAATATATGAGTTAGCTAACTCGTATATTTAAGTTAGCTAACTCGTATATTCCAGTTAACTAACTGTAGGAATGGTATTGTTTATCGATATTGAAATATTTATCATTTCTTGCTAAATATGCCGATATCGATAATGTAGGGTACAATATCAATATTGGAACATATTATTTAATAGATGCAATTAAGTCGTTTTCCATTCAAATAAAATACAAAAATTGAGGAATATCTATTGTTTACGTTTCGGGAAACTACTAAAACTTGCGAAAGAGTTTGGAAGGTCTCTCTCGGAAAACATCTATGACCCGATATTTCGATATCGATCGATACAGAAGGCGAAAATATGGTTTGATATCGATATATATTTTATTATTCGATACCAACACTAACTAACTGGTATAGTCCAGTTATTAACTGTATATTCCATTTAGCTAACTGGTATATTCCAGTTACTAACTGGTATATTCCAGTCATTTACTTGTATATTCCAGTTAGCTAATTTGTATATTCTAGTTACTAACTTGTATATTCAAGTTAGGTAACTCGTATATTCAAGTTAGCTTACTCGTATATTCAAGTTAGCTAACTGGTATATTCCAGTTAGCTGACTGGTATATTCAAGTTAGTAACCCATACATTCCAGAAACTAACTCATATATTCAAATTAGTTAACTCGTATATTAAAGTTAGTTAACTTGTATATTCAAGTTAGTTAACTCAAATATTCAAGTTAGTTAACTTGAATATTCAAGTTAGTAAGTTGTATATTCCAGTTAGTAACTTGAATATTCAAGTTACCAACTCATATATTCCAGTTACTAACTGTTATATTCAAGTTAGCTAACTAGTTTATTCCAGTTACCTAAGTTGTATATTCAAGTTAGCTAACTGGTACATTCAAGTTAGTTAACTCGTATGTTCAAGTTAGTAACTGGTATATTCCAGTTATTAACTCGTATATTCTAGTTACTAACTGGTATATTCAAGTTAACTAACTTTAATATACGAGTTAACTAATTTGAATATATGAGTTAGTTTCTGGTAGTTCAATAGTTCAAGTTCAATAAAAAAATTTTGGCAGTACAGAGCTTCCGTAGTTATCTACTTTTACCAGGTTTTTTTTTCGAAGTAGAAGACTTGTAAAATATGTTTATTAACTTAAAAACTTTGATGAATTTTTCTGCTGTTGTTGTTTTAGATGTTGTCTAAATTAATCTACTATTGGCAAAGTAGAGCTGGCTTTTCAGTGTGAAGATATTACCTGTAATTAAGGCCTTTGCCCATACACGTGGTGTGGTGTGATGCAGTATGATTTTTACTACATGCTCAGCAGGGTAATTTTTTTACCTTGCACATTTGCACGATTTTTCCCAGCAGATTTCAGAAAATTGACAAAATATTTGTAAACTACACTGAAAGTGACTAGAATAGTTAAAATAAGATATAACTAGACCTACGCATCGGAGAACCGATGCAAATCTGTATCCACCGGAAAACAACTCACCAAAGCCAGTGAACCATCGTTTGATCTTGAAGGAAGGGCCAAAGCTCAAAACTGACATCCAAAGATTCCCAGCCCACAATATCCTGCAAGTTGGTTTCACATTGCAAACCTCTAGGATCAATAATAAACGAGTTATAAACGCTTTTAAGTTTGGCTGTCCTCGTTTGACCTTGAAGGAGGGGCTCAAGGTCAAATCTGACCACATCAAAAGATTCCTAGCCCATGATTTCCTATAAGGTGGTTTCACACTGCAAACCTCTAGGACCAATAATAAGCAAATTATAAGCACTTCTAAGTTTGGCTATCCTCGTATGACCTTGAAGGAGGGGCCCAAAGTCAAATCCGACCACACCAGAAGATTCCCAGTCCATGATTTCCTATAGGTTGGTTTACCATCCCAAGTGTCTTAGACCAATAATAAGCGAGTTATAAGCACTTTTAAGTTTGGCTATCCTTGTTTGACCTTGAAGGAGGGGCCCAAGGTCAAATCCGACCACACCAGAAGATTCCCAGCCCATGATTTTATATAGGTTGGTTTACCGTCCCAAACCTTTAGGACAAATAATAAGCGAGTTATTAGCACTTTTAAGTTTGGCTATCCTCATTTGACCTTGAAGGAGGGGGCCCAAGGTCAAATCCAACCATACCAGAAGATTCCCAGTCCATGATTTCCTATAGGGTGGTTTACCATCCCAAACCTCTAGGACCAATAATAAGCGAGTTATAAGCACTTTTAAGTTTGGCTATCCTTGTTTGACCTTGAAGGAGGGGCCCAAGGTCAAATCCGACCACACCAGAAGATTCCCAGTCCATGATTTTATATAGGTTGGTTTACCGTCCCAAACCTTTAGGACAAATAATAAGCGAGTTATTAGCACTTTTAAGTTTGGCTATCCTCGTTTGACCTTGAAGGAGGGGGCCCAAGGTCAAATCCAACCATACCAGAAGATTCCCAGTCCATGATTTCCTATAGGGTGGTTTACCATCCCAAACCTCTAGGACCAATAACTAGAAATAGGCCGCCCTGTTGATAGTAGATGCGAATAGAAACAGGATAGCATAGAAGAACACACATTATCATGTGTAATGTCCACCCATGAACCTTTTGCCCAAATTGTACAGTAGTCTTACAAGACCCTGTTTCATTTGTAAAATATATCAATGATGCTTAAATATTTGTTAGTGTAGATGTAAATTATTTCAGCTTCATGCCTTTTTGCATTGGTTGGGTTGAAAATTTCGACGAAATCACTCTATCTTGCACGGTTAAGAAGATAGAAGCAAATTCCTGTTTTTCTATTTTTGGCAAAAATTTGAAAATTCAAAATGGCCGCCATTATTGGGAAAAGGAAATTTTTTTGAAAATTGCCAAGAGTACATTTCTTAGATACCCTATTGGTCGAAAATTTCAACAAAATAACTCTATTTTGCACGGTTAAGGCCAGTTTGTGTTTTTCCATTTTGGGCAAAAATTCGAAAATTCAAAATGGCTGCCATTTTTGGGGAGGGGAAAATTTTTTTGAAAATTGCAAAGATTACATTCCTTAGATACCCTGTGGGTTGAAAATTTCGACGAAATCGCTCTATCTCGCATAGTTAAGGAGATAGAAGCAAATTTGTGTTTTGCCATTTTTGGCAACAATTCGACAATTCAAAATGGCCGTCATTTTTGGGGAGGGGAAAATTTTTTGAAAATTGCAAAGATTGCATTGCTTAGATACCCTGTGCGTCGAAAATTTTGCCGAAATCGCTCTATCCCGCACGGTTAAGGAGATGGAAGCAAATTTGTGTTTTGCCATTTTTGGCAAAAATTCGAAATGGCCGCCATTTTTGGGGAGGGGAAAATTTTTTAGAAATTACCAAGAGTACAATGCTCAGATACCCTGTGGGTCGAAAATTTCGACGAAATCGCTCTATCTCGCACGGTTAAGGAGATAGAAGCAAATTTGTGTTTTGCCATTTTTGGCAAAAATTCGAAAATTCAAAATGGCCGCCATTTTTGGGGAGGGGAAAATTTTTGAAAAATTGCAAAAATTGCATTCCTTAGATACCCTGTGGGTCGAAAATTTCGACGAAATCACTCTATCTCGCACGGTTAAGGAGATAGAAGCAAATTAGTGTTTTGCCATTTTTGGCAAAAATTCGAAAATTCAAAATGGCCGCCATTTTTGGGGAGGGGAAAATTTTTTGAAAATTGCAAAGAGTACACTCCTGAGATACCCTGCGGGTCGAAAATTTTGCCGAAATCGCTCTATCTCGCACGGTTAAGGAGATAGAAGCAAATTAGTGTTTTGCCATTTTTGGCAAAAATTCGAAAATTCAAAATGGCCGCCATTTTTGGGGAGGGGAAAATATTTTGAAAATTGCAAAGATTGCATTGCTTAGATACCCTGTGCGTCGAAAATTTTGCCGAAATCGCTCTATCTCGCGCGGTTAAGGAGATAGAAGCAAATTAGTGTTTTGCCATTTTTGGCAAAAATTCGAAAATTCAAAATGGCCGCCATTTTTGGGGAGGGGAAAATATTTTGAAAATTGCAAAGATTGCATTGCTTAGATACCCTGTGCGTCGAAAATTTTGCCGAAATCGCTCTATCTCGCACGGTTAAGGAGATAGAAGCAAATTAGTGTTTTGCCATTTTTGGCAAAAATTCGAAAATTCAAAATGGCCGCCATTTTTGGGGAGGGGAAAATTTTTTGAAAATTGCAAAGATTGCATTCCTTAGATGCCCTGTGGGTCGAAAATTTCGACGAAATCGCTCTATCTCGCACGGTTAAGGAGATAGAAGCAAATTTGTGTTTTGCCATTTTTGGCAAAAATTCGAAAATTCAAAATGGCCGCCATTTTTGGGGAGGGGAAAATTTTTTGAAAATTGCAAAGATTGCATTGCTTAGATACCCTGTGCGTCGAAAATTTTGCCGAAATCGCTCTATCTCGCACGGTTAAGGAGATAGAAGCAAATTTGTGTTTTGCCATTTTTGGCAAAAATTCGAAATGGCCGCCATTTTTGGGGAGGGGAAAATTTTTTAGAAATTACCAAGAGTACAATGCTCAGATACCCTGTGGGTCGAAAATTTCGACGAAATCGCTCTATCTGGCACGGTTAAGGAGATAGAAGGAAATTAGTGTTTTGCCATTTTTGGCAAAAATTCGAAAATTCAAAATGGCCGCCATTTTTGGGGAGGGGAAAATTTTTTGAAAATTGCAAATATTACATTCCTTAGATACCCTGTGGGTCGAAAATTTCGACGAAATCGCTCTATCTCGCACGGTTAAGGAGATAGAAGCAAATTTGTGTTTTGCCATTTTTGGCAAAAATTCGAAAATTCAAAATGGCCGCCATTTTTGGGGAGGGGAAAATATTTTGAAAATTGCAAAGATTGCATTGCTTAGATACCCTGTGCGTCGAAAATTTCGCCGAAATCGCTCTATCTCGCACGGTTAAGGAGATAGAAGCAAATTAGTGTTTTGCCATTTTTGGCAAAAATTCGAAAATTCAAAATGGCCGCCATTTTTGGGGAGGGGAAAATTTTTTGAAAATTGCAAAGATTGCATTCCTTAGATCCCCTGTGGATCGAAAATTTCGACGAAATCGCTCTATCTCGCACGGTTAAGGAGATAGAAGCAAATTTGTGTTTTGCCATTTTTGGCAAAAATTCGAAAATTCAAAATGGCCGCCATTTTTGGGGAGGGGAAAATTTTTTGAAAATTGCAAATATTACATTCCTTAGATACCCTGTGGGTCGAAAATTTCGACGAAATCGCTCTATCTCGCACGGTTAAGGAGATAGAAGCAAATTAGTGTTTTGCCATTTTTGGCAAAAATTCGAAAATTCAAAATGGCCGCTATTTTTAGGGAGGGGAAAATTTTTTGAAAATTGCAAAGATTGCATTCCTTAGATCCCCTGTGGATCGAAAATTTCGACGAAATCGCTCTATCTCGCACGGTTAAGGAGATAGAAGCAAATTTGTGTTTTGCCATTTTTGGCAAAAATTCGAAAATTCAAAATGGCCGCCATTTTTGGGGAGGGGAAAATTTTTTGAAAATTGCAAATATTACATTCCTTAGATACCCTGTGGGTCGAAAATTTCGACGAAATCGCTCTATCTCGCACGGTTAAGGAGATAGAAGCAAATTAGTGTTTTGCCATTTTTGGCAAAAATTCGAAAATTCAAAATGGCCGCCATTTTTGGGGAGGGGAAAATTTTTTGAAAATTGCAAATATTACATTCCTTAGATACCCTGTGGGTCGAAAATTTCGACGAAATCGCTCTATCTCGCACGGTTAAGGAGATAGAAGGAAATTTGTGTTTTGCCATTTTTGGCAAAAATTCGAAAATTCAAAATGGCCGCCATTTTTGGGGAGGGGAAAATTTTTTGAAAATTGCAAAGAGGACACTCCTCAGATACCCTGCGGGTTGAAAATTTCGACGAAATCGCTCTATCTCGCACGGTTAAGGAGATAGAAGCAAATTTGTGTTTTGCCATTTTTGGCAAAAATTCGAAAATTCAAAATGGCCGCCATTTTTGGGGAGGGGAAAATTTTTTGAAAATTGCAAAGAGTACACTCCTGAGATACCCTGCGGGTCGAAAATTTTGCCGAAATCGCTCTATCTCGCACGGTTAAGGAGATAGAAGCAAATTACTCAAAAGTAGTACTGAAAATACACAATGAAGTACCTAAATGGCTATTACTCATGTACTGACAAAGCTATCAGTCCCAAATGCAATACCAAGCGAGCTATGGACATAACAATATTGTATTCAAAATTGTAGTAAAATATCTTTAATTATTTTGGCTTAAATGCACGGAAACCAATGGGTACTGAAAATAGCTGTACTTAAGTATTACTCAGTAAGCAAAAGAGGTACAACAGCCAAAAGCAATCCCAAGCAAGCTACTGACCCAATAAGCCTGCATACCAAATTTGGTGACAATAGCTCTAATACTTTTCCTTTAAATGAGCGGAAACCATGCGTGACGCCGGACATCGGACGCCGGACGCCGGACACCGGACGCCGGACATCGGACGGCGAAAAAAGCAAAAATAATATATCCACCCCCCAGGGGGGTGGACATAATAAGCGAGTTATAAGCACTTTTAAGTTTGGCTATCCTCGTATGACCTTGAAGGAGGGGTCCAAGGTCAAATCTGACAACACCAGAAGATTCCCAGCCCATGATTTCCGACAAGTTGCTTTGCCATTCCAAACCTCCAGGACCAATATTAAGCAAGTTATAAGCACTTTTAACTTTGGCTATCCTCGTTTGACCTTAAAGAAGGGGCCCAAGGTCAAATCCGACCATGCCAGAAGATTCCCAGCCCATGATTTTCTATAGGTTGGTTTACCATCCCAAACCTCTAGGACCAATAATAAGCGAGTTATAAGCAGTTTTAACTTTGGCTGTCCTCATTTGACCTTGAAGAAGGGGCCCAAGGTCAAATCCGACCACACAGAAAGATTCCCAGCCCATGATTTCCTATATGTTGGTTTACCATCCCAAACCTCTAGGACCAATAATAAGCGAATTATAAGCACTTTTAACTTTGGCTATCCTCGTTTGACCTTGAAGGAGGGGCCCAAGGTCAATTCCATCCACACCAGAAGATTCCCAGCCAATGATTTCCTATATGCTGGTTTACCATCCCAAACCTCTAGGACCAATAATATGTGAGTTATAAGCACTTTTAAGTTGGATATCCTTGTTTGACCTTGAATGAGGATTCTAAGGTCAAATCCAACCACACCAAAAGATTCCCAGCCCATGATTTCCTATATGTTGGTTTACCATCCCAAACCTCTAGGACCAATAATAAGCGAGTTATAAGCAATTTTAACTTTGGCTGTCCTTGTTTGACCTTGAACGAGGGGCCCAAAGTCAAATCTGACCACACAAAATGATTCCCAGCCCATGAGTTTCTATAGGTTGGTTTACCATCCCAAACCTCTAGGAGCAATAATAAGCGAGTTATAAGCACTTTTAACTTTGGCTATCCTTGTTTGACCTTGACGGAGGGGCCCAAGGTCAAATCTGACCACATCAAAAGATTCGCAGCACATGATTTCCTATAGGTTGGTTTCACCTTGCAAACCTATAGGACCAATAATAAGGGAGATATAACCACTACTTGGGTTACTTTGGCACTCTGTGGATGACCTTGAATTAAGAGCTTCAAGGTCAAATGTCTGCAAGGTTATAGAGGACATATATATCTGTTATACATATCACCTATGAAGACATTCAACCTTCTACCTATGAGGAACAGCCAGTAGAAAAATGTAGATTATTTTCAAAGAAATGCCCGTGTCGGCCATCTTGTTTTTCAGAATGAGGCTAATTTCCTTCCCAGAGAAGCTTACCCCCCAATGAAGATATCCTGCAAATTTGGTGAACCTAGCTGATGTAGTTTTCCTCTTAGAGCGTTAACGCCGAAAATCTCTCTATGCGCGGCGGCAGCAGCAAAGTGAACGCTAAACCAAAGTATCCACCGGATGCCTCTGGTGGATACAACTAGAAAAAGGTTTTGGCTAACAAAAATGAGCGGCTCGGATGGAGAGCTGTACTAGTTGCAGTATGAGACTGTAAGCAGAATGTAAGCTTTACTGTGTTTTGTATCTGATCGAAAAGTGGATGATTTAAAAACTGTAGCAGTTACAGTATTAAACTGTAAGCTGAGCAGCACCTCTCATAGCACCTTTTACTGTACCCCATCTGTGATTAGTTGACATATATGTATGTCTTGCTGGACCACCAGCATCTATGCTGGGTCACATAGGGATCGCTTTGTCCTCTGGCGCCGGCATCTTACGTCATTTCATTTCACTTAACTAAAATATCTCAAAAATGGCCCGACCGATTACATTCAAATTTAGCACGTGGATGCAACTGGTCCTCAAGGTGTGCCCTATTGTTAGGTGATCCTAAACTCCTATGTAAACAAGAATTCTATTGAGTTTAAGTTTTTTTATTTTTCTGTGATATAGTGCTGTAACGAGTTGACCGAAACTCGAGTCGTAACTCGATGGGCGATATTTCGGAATAACATCGGTTCACGCAATTTAAACTCGAGTTTTTAAGAAATAAATAATGATATACTAATCTTGTTACAAACTTTTGCAATTTATTTAACCATAAAGACGTAAAAATCAATGAGCAATGGTCGTGTTTTTATTTCCCTTATTTGTGTGGCTGTTCGTTTTATATATTCTTCCATAAAGTGCACATACATATCTGCACAATTTAACCGGCAACAAAATATATTTCCTTGCAATAAAATGGTACTAAACACAATTACGTAACGGCGAATCCCTTAATGACAAAATTTGGAAATTGTTATTTTATTTATATACGTGTCATTTAGTCGAGTTCAACTCGCATCTGACAGGCGATCCTCGAACTACAGAAATCGCTAATGATTACAGCCCTAGTCAGTTTATGTAGTTTACTTTTTGGAGAAATGGTTGGAAAAAAACATTCAAAATGGGTGTCACTTAATTTTGATAGTGGCTTTCTACCAGTGAACGCCCGCCTACCAGTGAACGCTCGCCTTCTATTTCTTTGTTAGAGGTCAAGGACAAATGCTCTTATATATCTACAAAATGGGCGTTCACTGGTATTTCTGGTTTGCGGTAAAAACGGCCGATAATAGAGATAAAATATTAAAATATAAAGTTTTGAAACAAATGTAACAAAACATATCTCAAATAATAATTGTAGTGTATATCATTTGACAATCTGGTGGTAGAAGAATAAAATATAAAGCTGTCAATCGAATTTAAATTCAAAATATTAACTTTAGCATGGGCGTTTACTGGTAGAATGCCACTACTCAATTATGTTTCATTGTTGAGGGAAATTAACAAAATCGTAGCTAAAACAGTTAGGTGCACAAACATATAAGGTATGAATTGTATGACGGTTCTTGATACGCATCCGCACGCAAATAAAGTGGAGCCGACGTAACTCACAGGTTAGAGCGAGTTTCTGTACTGTCGCGCATTGCTGTTGATATTTTTGATGGTACGCAATGGCGAGGGACAGAGTTCCCATGTACCTGTTTTCTGTGTAAATCTCGAACTATGGGGAATTGTTGTATTCACTTTCAAAACTCCTTGTTTTGTCTGTTATAGCTGTATCCAGTTTACAATACATATGCCATTAAATTAAACTACTTTTAGAAGCCAGGAATTTATTTTGTAGATTTTGTAATGTTGAAGGTTTGTTTACATTTTGAAAATTGGTTGAAATATATACATGCCAGTTTGATTGGCATAAAATATATGTGAACGACACATATACAGTACAGACCTTAAAGAAACCAAATAACACTTTATACTTGTTGTAATATGTGCACAAATATGCCGTTCAAAATTTACACAGAAAACAAGTACATGTGAGCTCTGTCCCTCGCCATTGTGTCCATCAGTATATCAATAGCAATTGGCGACGGGACAGAAACTCTGTCTACTCACAGGTTAGACATGGTTACCTCAGCTCTACTTTACTTGCGTGTAGAGCCGTGGCACGACCCCACATAGAACTGGAGATTTGCATGAAATCTGTTTCTGTTGAATAAAACATGATAAAATGACTGAAAATGGTTTTAAATATTAGAAACAGTTGATATTAAGCCAAGGACACAACAAATACAACATGTGTACAAAATATATGCTATTTTACACAGCTTTTATAATAAAAGAACATTTTCAAATTTTTGGAGAAAATGGTCCAAAAACCCTGGAAAATCAGGAAATGTCAGTTATTTTTTGTCAAACATGTTTGCATGTTGACTGATTGTTGAAGAAAAAGAAACAAAATAGTTGTGGGAACAGTTATGTATTCACATTTGTATGATATTTGTATTTTATGCAAATCTCCAGTTCTGTGTGGGGTCGTGCCACGGCTCTACACGCAAGTAAAGTAGAGCCGAGGTAACCACGTCTACTCACAGGTAGGAGTGAGCGGGCGATAATAAAAGATTGGTCGCTTTCCTAATTTAAATGAAGCATTAAAAAAAAAGAAAGAAAATGCAGTAAAATTTTAACCACCCTACTGCAATATAAACAATGGTATAAGTGAGAACAAGTATTTTTATCGACAGTTTTATTTTTGTTTCCGATATTTTTATTTTATTATGGGGAAAGTGGCTACAACTACGAAAACTTATTTGATTAAATAGCATGAAGCACAAAAATCGGGTTCCCAGAAATTGCCTACTTTATACGATTTTATGACATGAGAACACAGTGGTCAGGTAATTAAGTTTGGACATTTCTTGTGTAAATGCTGGCTAACTTAATTAAATCCCACAATTGTGATCATGGATTCAAACCTAGCTCATGATAACAAGCAAAATGCACTGATGATATGTCAAAATGTGGCCCTCGCTACGGAAGGAGCCTTTACCCCAAAATCTGACTTTCAATAAAAGGAAAACTTTTTTGATGTTTATTAAATAAAACTTTGAAAGTATTTTCATGCAGTCAAAAAGCAAAAAAAAAAAAAAAAGAGACAAACATCGGCCCAAAATACATTCAATCAGTGAATGAAAGAAACCTAAATAAATATAACATAAATCATAAATCAGAATGAATTTGCTTGATATATTTAAAATTGTTGCTTTTCATTTCTGTATTATGTAATGGAAAAAAATTATGTTGTGCTATCATGATTAACAGAGAGGATTTGAAAAGCTTAAGTAAAATAAAGCATTTTAAAATTATTTTTCAGTGCAATTTTCTTTCATATAAACTCCTAATTACTATACAAGAAACTACACAATTTGTGACTTTATAGACTTCTTTTGGGGGCCACTATGGCACAATGATAACACTCATCTCACACCCCTGAGATCAGTGATTGAATGCTGGAATGACTTCATAGGTCAAAGGTGGTAGTTGCTTGCTATGGGTCGACAGTTTACAGTATGGAACCTTCACCAACTATATAGACTGGTTTCCTCTGCCCTTCCAACTACATGTCACAATATAACCAATAAGGTACCAGGTGTGATTGGAACCACTAAATAGATAAATAAAATGCCTCTTTAAACACATTATGAATCTTTGTGACTGCAACTTTCAGGTTGCCATTTATTAATTTACCTACTCTGCCTATTAGTCTACATAGCCAAACTCAATCCTTTTATGTCACTATCCCACTAAAAACGAATCAAGCAATGTGAGCATTTATTAATTTAGTTCTTTTAATAAGGATGGATAGTAAATTATATTATTTGATTTGCTTTGATGGTACATTTTCAATGAAATGCATTCAGAGAGAACAACAAACTAGACTTCATATGACCTGACACTGCCACTAGCAGTAATCAAACCACAAATTAAAAAGATTAGTTGTGAGTTATAAATATAGTAATATAACCTATGAAAAATTTTTGAACATTTAAATTGTCTAGTTTTTTTTGTGACAATTCTCGGTACCTGTGCAGTGAGATTTTTTGAATATTTGAAGTGACCAGATATGCCATGCAACTATGTGTAACTGTATTTTGATATTGAGTGGAAAACAAAAGTAAGAATAATGAAGTATTTTATTGAGCTACAATAGCCCAGCCAGCACTACATATGAGACCAATAAGGGTCCCAAATGGGTTTTTCTATGGGGCCTTTGTGGGTTCCCTATATGGGCCCCAGTCAGTTTTTGCAAACGGTTTTTTGATGGGACCAATATGGTTTATCAATATGGGTCATATATGGGCCCCATATGGGGCCTTTATTGTGAAATAAATGGGTCCCACATAGGTCCAACTTGTAATTTGAACATGGGCCCAGATGGTTTTTGCAAATGGTTTGGTGATGGGACCAGTATGGGCTCTGTATATGGGTCATATGTGGGTCTGACAAGGGTACTATATGGTAAATTGCATCCAGGTCCTTATTGGTCGACTCAGTTTTTAAATGTGCACTACCAACACAAGGTCCATTTGAAGTTCAGCTCGCATGTAATAGAAGCTCAAAAATGAGTTGATCTGTGTGAACAGTCCACAATTTCCTTTACACTTTGTCCACATATTTTGTCTAATATTTCACCCGGAAGTATTTTTAATACACTTTAATGAAGCCTTTGTAAATAATACACAATACAATCTTGATTCATACTATAATATTATCCATTTTCTAGAATGTAATTCAAATCATTTCAAGTTCAAAATCTTATGATGTACCACTTTTGTGTCTAAGCTTGTCTTATACAGAATACAGAAATGTATATCAGAAACTCATCACTTAATGATCCACCCAAACCCTTTTTCCAGATGACCCAAGGTAAAACAGCTACATAGTCTTGTCAAAACACAAGTGAAACACGTGATGAAATCTTCAGTTAACTGATATAATTAAGCACATGCATTATTTGATTAATAAAGATTTTTTCATTATGAATCCCCACCAAAAATATCATAGTTTATTATTTTAGCCTTATTTACACAATTTTTACAAATGTCATAGATTTCTCACACATATTTATAATCTTTAAATTGTACTGTAATTTGCATCCTGGTGAAGAAAGGCTACCCTGTTTCACACCATGGGGTGTTTTCCCTTTTTCCTGGCACTGCTTCAAAATACTATATGTGGGAAAAGATAAACATATCTGCATTGCATGAGATAGGGGGCTGACCTATAAATGACCCCTTGAGTTAAACTAAGAGAAACTAAAATTTAACAGAATTTCTACCACAACTGTAGACTTAGGATTTCTGTACTCTTATACATGAAAAGGTGTTTGTGGTACATTAAGGTAATATAAACCACTAGATTATTACTTGGTGAGATATACAACAAATTTAATTTTAATACATTATTCACAAAAACTTGACCATACATTTACAGAGTTATAAAATGGCTAGTGTATGTGATAATAATGAGGGTCCCTTGTGGGAATATTATACCCATTTTTGACCTTCACAGGTCCAACCAATATGCATGTACACTTTTATTTAAAAAGCTTTTTTTCATTTTTTCCATTCAAAATCAGATGAGAAGTTAATAAAGAACACTTGGTATATATATTGACATTTTTCATCTAGGATTTTTATATGGGACCTGCCTGGGACTCTTATACCAGTAAATCACCCATAAAAGTCCATTGTGGTACCCATATTGAACATTGTGATAATGAATCTTTTGTTTACCACTCTTTAAGATGTCCAAATCAACATGATATCAAATGAATCTAATATTAAATCTATTTTTTCCTCATTTTGTGCTATTTAGGGAACATTACATATTTTTATATAAATGGGACCAATATGGGCCCTCCTTGGGCTGTTTGCACCCATATATATCCTTTATAGGACCCATATTGCTATTTGCCCATCTATAGCCCACATAGGCCCCATATGATCATGCTTGCTGGGAGCTTACCATGTGGAACTGAATGCTAATCTCGGATGGCCACAGGTATCTGGCCAACGTCTAAGAAAAATAGACATTTATAGGTGGCTGTAGCCTCAGGTTGCAATGTACTCTCGTGGAACTCTTCTCAACTCTTCCTCCATTTCTCGTTGGCTGCGTGATTTGGAAGCATTTACTATTTGCAGTCATATTTTACTCTATTTCCCAGTTTTCATGTATTGTTAGATGCTTTTACTTGGCTATTTTGCTTAATTAATGTTTTAGATTATTCTGTGGAAGTTCCGTTTCGACAGGATAAGTATTTCTTTACTTTTTTCCATTTTGTGAGTTTTCTTGGTTCAGGCTTGCTTGTACGAATACATTTTATGTCATAAAATTGTCTTCCACTGCCCAAAGAACAAATAAAGATAAACCTAGATCTCTGAAGTGCCGGCAATTCTGTCTTCTCTTTGATAGCCATAACTATTGCCCTTCCTGTAGAGAAGCAAATAAAGGTGATGATGCCTGTGTTACTCTCGAATCTCCATGTGAGATCTGTGCTAGCTTCTTGGATGAACAGATGACAAAAATCAAAAACAGGAAACGTTATGTAAAGAAGCTGAAAGCTGACACTTCCAGAGACAATTAGCTTGACTTGCTGGGTGACCAGGACGTGGATTACAGGATCTCAGGCAGACCTTGAGGGTGCTGCTGAACAGTTATTTGTATCCCCACCACATCCTCAGCCCATGTGTTTCGAGTCATAGTCTCTAAAAACTCCAGTCAAAACTGTCCCACTTAGCCCAGGTACAGCTTTACAGCAGCGTCCAAACTTGAAAAATCCATGGATTCTCACTTTAACATCCAATTACAACAACAAATGTGTGTATTCCAGGCTTCTATGCTTGAGGCAATGAAGTCTCTAGAAGACGAATTTCACTCTCTCAAAAAGACGTCTAAAGGGGAAGTGGATCAGACCTCCTCTTCTGCTTCTAAGCCTGGTACTAGTAAACAGCCCGAGAACCTGGACCGCACCCCTCCGAGAACTCAATCTTCCTCTCGGGCGGATGAGGCTATGGATGTGGTCATATATGGTCCACCCCTTCCTACTCATCTCGGAGATAAACAGTCCATTCAGGAGTCTGACCCGAGACATCATCTCGGAGATCAACAATCTATGTATGAATCTGAGCCAAGACAAGTTTCGGATGAACATTCAGGTCAGTCAGAGGAACCCTCTCGGGTAGTCTCAGCTAGATAAAAAAAACATGCAGATAAAAGAAAACACAAGGTTAGGTCCAGAGACTCATCTCAGTCCTCATCTTCAGGGGAAGATCAGTCCTCTGTACACAAACATAGGTCTTCCAAGCCCTCTAGGGTCCCTTCTGATCAAGACCAAGCTCAACATGACCCGGATCCTTTCTATAGGGAAGTAGCCATGGCTGACTTACTGTCACAATATATATGCTGAGGTAATGGGAACCTTTAGGCATATTCTCAAACTCCCTGACCCAAGGGAAACTATGCCCAGGTCTTCCACCTCTTTTCTGGGTCTGGAGGACCAAAAAGGCAAACAGGAGCTTAGGCCAAGAGGCCCTTCAGCTATGCTCCCACTTAGTTCTCACATCAAAGATGCTTTTGAAAAGTTTGAACATGAATTTTTGGCCTCTAACTTACCGGAGGGTAAATATAATAAACCCCCTCCCTCCACTGCAAAGTGGTACAAGGTGGGACAGCCTTGTTATAAAGACAAAATCCAGGAGTTGAATACAGGCTTTTCGAAGATTTGTATCTCTCCTAAACCCTCTGGAGTCCCTATGGGCAACGTTCCCCTTCCAGTTCTTATAAGGAACTGGAACATCAAGCTAGGCAGAACCTCACCACTATTAACTTAATGGTTGCTTTTGCCAAGACTTCATCTTCCTGTAATTCCACTTTAGAGAAGTGTCAACACAGTCTAAAGTCTTCATTCAAGAAAGTTAAATCTCAGATTCAAAAAGGTGTCAATCTTGAAAAAGCAGCCAGGCTTGGTTACGAAGAGGTCTGTGAATATTTGGAGATTTGGAATAAGACCATTCTTATCCAACAAAGAGGTCTTGCCTTCCTAAGCAAATCCCTGACCAATATCCCCCTGAGGGAACTTTACACCATGGGTAACACCGGCCTGCTAAGGCATGAAGCCAAGAGGCCTACTTCAACCAAAACTAGGGGATACAAGATGCCAAGAGCTCAGGAATTCGCCTTTTTGACCGTCCTCACTGTTCAACTCTCAGTTAGTAAGGGAATGTGAAGAATTCCTCCTCAAAAATGGCACATCTAAAGATGCTCTTTTGGACCCTATCAAAACAAGCCCTTTCGTGGTCCCCGCAATAAGAAAAGAGGCTCCTAGAGGAAACGCCCCTATGGTGGCAACTCCTCTCAAAACAGTAACCAATCATTTTCCTCAGGTAGGGGGAAATTTCAGAGGCTCCAGGGGTTGTTTTCAACCCCACCCCAGGGGACGAGGTTGTGGAAACCCCTTCCCCCAATGACTCCTCAAAAGCCTCCCTCAGTCCACCAGTAGGAGGTCGCCTCCGTTCTTTCAGAAGTGTATTAAACATTATCACCAATGGCTACGTTCTGCCATGCATCTCAAACCAAGATTGGTCAGGACTCCCCTGATTCGATCAGGTTACAAGGCCCTCCACAAAGAACCAGCTCTGGTATCTTGCATCCAGTCTCTTCTGTCGAAGAACGCAATAGAAACGATGGAAAATGTAAAATCTCTCGTGTTTTACAGTCGCCTGTTTCTAGTTCCCAAGCCTCACCAAAGGTGGAGGCCAGTGATAGACCTAAGCAGGCTCAACACCTTCCTACTTGTAGAAAGGTTCAAAATGGAACTCCAGAGTTCATCAGGGCCTCTCTGATTCCAGGGGAATGGGTGTCGTCAATAGACCTATCAGACGCCTAGCTTCACATCCCCATCCACCCAATTCAAGGAAGTACCTAAGGTTTTGCCACAGGTCACAAGTGTTCCAATTCACCTCCCTTCCATTTGGACTAGCCACAGCCCCTCCGGTCTTTAAAACAATTGTAAAGAAGATGAAGCTGATGACCCTCACAAGGGGAATCAGACTTCACCAATACCTGGATGACTGGCTGATCAGGGCCCATTCTCAGGAAGAAGCCCAACTGAACACTCAGACAGTGGTAGACCTGACTCAGTCCTTAGGGTGGATAATAAATCAGGAGAAATACAAACAAAAACCTGCTGAAGTGTTTTCATTCGTGGGCTACGAGCACCACCTAGATTCAGCCCTTGTAAAACCCATTCAAGACAGATGGCTCAAACTTCAGGATTTGATCCTACATCTTAAGTCAAAACATGTTTTGACAGCAAGATGTTTGATGTCGCTAATTGGGTTTCTTGCCTCAACGGAAAAGATGGTCCCGGGACGCCTTCACATGAGGCCCTTTCAGTTTCACTTCGAGGAGCACTGGAGATATCCTCAGTCACTGGACAGCCTCCTTCCTTGGACAGAAACCATTTCAGCACACCTAGACTGGTGGCAGAATCCCACAAACGTGATGAAAGGTGTAGACTTTCATCCCAAAGACCACAGTATCCAACTCTTTACAGACACCTCAAACGAAGGCTGGGGTGCTCACTTAGAGCAAACCTCTACAAAGGGTGTGTGGTCAGACCGAGAAAAAAGGCTACACATAAATGTTCTAGAGCTGAAGGCAGTTTCTCTGGCCCTTCAAAGGTTCAAGGACCAGTGTCAAAACCAAACAGTGCTAGTTGCTACAGACAACTCCACAGTAGTAGCCTACCTAAACAAACAAGGAGGAACCCACTCGGAGGAGATGTGTGCTCTCCTGTGGAAAATCATGACCTAGTGCCATCATTACAAAATAACCTTAAAGGCCAGACATATTCCAGGGTGTCTGAATGTGACGGCTGACATTCTGTCCAGGTCAAACCAAATTGAGTCAATAGAATGGTCAATAGGTGTTCAAACAGATCTGTCACAAGTGGTTCACCCCTCATGTAGATTTATTTGCCACTTGTCTGAACCACAAACTACCACTGTATATGTCTCTCCAGTCCCAGACCCAAATGCTTGGGACATAGATACTCTAAACATAAACTGGTCAGGTCTCACAGCTTATGCTTACCCTCCGACGGTTCTCCTTCACACGGTGATCCAAAAGATCAGATGATGCAATTGCCTGATCATTGTAGAAGCCCCAGGCTAGTCAGGGATGCTCTGGTTTTGAGATCTAATGCAGCTCTCAACAGAGATCCCACTTCAGCTACCAGTGTCAACAACTCTTCTCAAACAGTCCCACAACTATGTGTTTCACAGCAATCCACAACATCTCAACCTCCATGCCTGGTGTCTAGGAGTGGACAGAGGTGGAGGTGGCAGAGAGAATTACTGCCCCTCAGAGGTCATCAACAAGAACCATCTATAAATCAAAGTGGGCCCTATTTGAAAAAATGGTGCAGAGAAAATTTGGTGGATTTCTCCATTCCCTCTGTCTCAGACCTAGATGGCGCCCTTCGACCATTGATGGTTATAGGACTGCTATTGTTGACACTCTGGGCCTAGCTGGACACCATATCTCCCAAAGTTCAGACCTTAACAGGTTACTCTCCAGTTTCCACAGTAATCATCCCAAAAGTTCCAGAAATTTTCCAAAATGGAACCTTTCTGTTGTACTTAATGAGCTCACAAAAGCACCCTTTGAGCCTATGAAAGACATGCACAGACCTCAAACATCTTACTCTCAAAACTGCTTTCTTACTAGCTTTGGCCTCCGGTAAACCCCGCAGCAAAACTAATGCCTGGGTCGCAAACAAAGTATCTAATCTAGGCCAATGGAAAAAGGTCGCCTTGTTCCCTCCTTCTGATTTCATAGCCAAAAACCAACTAGCAAGAGAAGGTTGTCAAAGTGTGTCTCCGGTGACTATTCCTGCTTTAACTAAGCAGATAGACAATTCAAATAAGACAGGACCTTCTGTCCAGTACAGGTCCTGACGTATTACTTGGAATCCATTTGTGAAGCAATTGTTGTTCTCCCCACACAATATCTCCTATTTTTTTTAAAAAATTCAGCAATTATAGTGAAAAAACATCTTAAAATGCTCTTAACTTTCATGATAAAAAATGAAAAAATAATCAAAAATGGTAAAAAAAGTTCCAGCAGGTCAAAACCTGTGCTGCCATGCATCTCCAGACTGCAAATCCTACACAAGCTAAAAACTATCCTTTTAAACTAAATATTTGGGACTTGTGTGAGGGAAGAAAAATATACTGAATAATTTAAAAATTGAATCAAAATATTGGAATTGTGTGAGGGAATAAAAATGTATTGAATAAATTAAAATTTTAATCATAAAAAAAGAAAAAAATTATCGCCTGGAATCAAACCTATGCTGTGACTCATTTATTATTCTTGTCTAGTTCTTAAAATTCACCATCTTAATGCTTACAATCTTCAAATCTAGAGCTCTCTTGGCTGATTTGTTAGGATATTGGAAGAGGTTGAGGTCGTGGCAAAGTTGCTGTACTTGGCATGATGAAAGCTTGGCCAAAAGGGATCATTGATATTCCAATGAATTCATTCAGAATATTTAAATAATTTAAACATCTTTTTTAATAATCATCCTTTCCACTGCTCTCACAATGTTTCACATTTCACACAACTGTTACAGTCCACGGGGCAAGCATGGTAACAGTAACTGGTTCCTTTCAAGTTGCAACAGGAAAAGACCAAAGTATTTACTTACAGATTTATTTAACAATTCAAATAATAATTATAGTCAATCAAAAAATGAAACCAATCCGACATGACCACAGTTCTATCCATTTAAATAACACTTAAAGGTAGATCCACACACTAAAACCAGTTCACTCCAATAAGAGAACTAAAAGTATACAACAAGCAGTTACCATCTACTTGACACACAAATAAATTAATGCACAATATAGCAATTTCAAAGACCTCTGTCCGTATAGAACACTAGTTCAACTTTTATGATAGCTTGTGTTAATCGACCTCCAGGCTCATGTTCAGAAGCATTTTTGAGCAATTTTTGACTCTCTTTGAGTACCTGTCCTCAGTTAGTTCCTAGTTTTTTCTGTGTGGTGAATTTAATATTCATGTTGACACTACTCCCAGTAATAGTATTAAATTTCTGAATTGTCTTGATTCATGCAATATCACTCAACATGTTCACACACTTACCAACTGTCATGACCACATCCTTGACCTCGTCCTCGTAACCACTGAGCCTAATGTTGTTTCCAATATTTGAGTTGGTGGATTTATTTTTGATCATGCTCTTGTGCATGGTCAGGTTGATTTCATTAGACCCACTGCACCTAAGTCAAACGCAGTTATCTTTTGGAGGTATCACAAGATAAACATGCAGAGTGTGATGTGTGACCTTGCTAATTGCTGGCAGTATACAGTTATAGTAGCCTTTATGAGCAATATACAAGGGATTTAAATGGCTTGCTTGGATATTCTCTTGCCCTCAATTACTAAGCTTGTCAAGTGTTCCCTATCTGAAAGTGTTGTCCCGGGTGGTTTCAAAAAAGCTATTGTCTCTCCACTGATTAAAAAGTCCTTACTGCCACTGGATGAATTAAAAAACTACCGACATGTTTGTGGCTTGAGCTTCATCTCTAAACTTGTTAAGCTTGTAGTGGCTTCTCAATTAAACAATTGTGTCACCTCCAACAGACTTGATAATGTTAGTCAGTCAGCCACAAGCAAGGTCACTCAACTGAAACCGCACTGCTGTCTATTAAAAATGACGTTCATCTTGGACTCGCTAGAGGTGAAGCTACTGCTGTTGATCCCTTGGACCAATCAGCAACATTCAACACCGTTGATCACAGTATGCACATTGAATGTCTGAGTTCCTGGTTTGGTTTTAGAGTTGTGGTTCTGGACTGGTTGAAGTTGTATGTCTGTGACCACTATCAGTGCATCAAAATTGGTTCTGTGTTATCTGATGCTAAAAGTTTGTTGTATGGTATGCCCCAGGGCTCTGTCTTGAGACCAATCTTGTTTTTATTATAAACTACTCCCTTCAGCAAAATTATTCAAAATCATTCTGGCATATTTTTCCACTTTTATGTGGATGACACGCAGTTATATCTTTATCTTACACATAAGCATGCCACTCAAGCCTTTGATAGGCTAAAAAACTGCTTAGATGATGTCAAAAAGTGGTTTTCCTCAAACAAGCTCAAGCTAAATCTGGACAAGACAGAATTTGTTTTGTTTGGTTCAAAAACTGTCCATACAAAACTTGGCAAATTTTTCCCAGTTAACATACTTGGTAACCTCTCCTTACCTGCTGAGGCAATCAGAATCCATGGTGTCTGGTTTGATTCTGATTTTACTGTCTCTTGCCATGCATGTCAGGAATATCTGTAAGGCTTCTTTTGTTCATATCAGGAATTTAAAGCAATTCAGAGAGTATCTTACACAAGAAGCTGCTCTTTTGGCCCCAAACGCCTTGGTTGAAAGTTGGCTAGACTACTGTAATTCCTTGTAATTCCAATGTGTTCAGCACAGCATTGCTAGAATTGTGGCTAATACCACCAAGTACTCACATATCACTCCTCTAAGAAAAAGTCATCATTGGTTGCCTGTCATGCATCGCTCTGTCTCCAAGATGGCCCTAGATTGGTGTACAAGTTTCTACATAGTGGTTATCCAAAATATCAAACTTCTTGCACTAAAAGTCTTAAAAATTGTCTGTTTAATATCTTCAAATGTCAGTCCATTTATAAAACTTTTGCGTCTGTTGTAATATCACATAACTTCTGATTATAAACTCCTTGACTAAATTTGGTATTGGATGCAGTAATTTGCTTAAGTAACTATTCTTTCTCAATTTATCATGGTTTGAATTCTATTTTGGCCAACTATTGAGTGTTTTGTAATTCAATCAATGTTTTGTCATACTACCTGGAGTTTTCTCCATGATAGAGATATGTGTTGTGAAATATGAAAGTTTGGTCTGTTTAGTTTAGTTTATTTGGGGTTTTACGTCGCTTTCAACACTGTACAGGTCATATCACGACGGGTAGTTGGAAGGGCAGAGGAAACCAGTACATAGAGTTCGCTAGGGTTGTGTACTGTAAACTGCCGACCAACGGCAAGCAACTACCAGCTTTCCCACTTACGGCCATGACGGGGATCGATCCCCGGCCGCAGAGGTGGGAGGCGAGAGTGTTACCACTCTGCCACCGTGGCCCCCCGAAAGTTTGGTCTGTTCACATGCAATAATTTCATTGGTTGTCTTCTGTCATTGAGTGAAAAGCTAATTTCTGGCAGTCATGTCTGGATTATGTCATTAATTCTAATGGTTTTGATAAAATAACTCTTGATAGCATTTTGCACATTGAAAGATTATATTTCATGCTAAATTTGGTAACTTATTGTTCACACATCATTATTCATAATTACAACCATAAAGGGAACATTATGAAAGAAAGCACATTTTTTCTCTACATGGTCATTTGAAAGAAAGATAAACTGTCTTGAATTTTACTCAACATTCACCATATTTGGAGGAAACTTAGTGTACCCCATGCATGATATATCTACCAAACTAAATTTGAAACCAATTGATGATGTAGTTTTGGAGACATAAGGGCAACAAGGTTTACAGACAGATGAACAGAACAAAACAGGAAAAATCCTCTCCCATCATCGAGCATTAAAAATAAATGTACTTAACTTTTGAAGTTGCATACATATCTTCTTTAAAACTATTGTAGAATCACTTTATCAGTGGTCTATGTTACAATGAAAGGCCATCTGAATTAAAAGAAAAATCACTTTTGATTATTTAACTCACTCCGTCTGAATATGCCCATTGTCTATGCTCAAATAAAATATTGTAAAATATTTAACTGGTTGATGACAAAGCCAATGTTGGTTGTTTTTTTTTTTGTTTTTTTTTGTTTTTTTTTTTCTGTCCTGTTCAACAGCCAGGGTCATATTGAAACAGGTCCTTGGCATTGTCACTTGTGAGAGTCGTACCCACACAGATGTGATAAACTGGTTGTTGAAAAACTACGGTTCACAGATGTAATCCAAAACATTTGGATCCCTTGGATTAACACTTGTGATGTGACCAGAATCCGAATCTAGTTTCTAAATTCATTGAACTCTCATGAGGTGGACTCACATATTTAGATTCATCAGGTTAGGTTATTTTTGTGATATTTGTGGTGGTTCATTTAATTTTTCCATCTTGATTTTGATCTTGAGAAAAATTGCATTTCACAAAAAAAATCAAAAGAATTCAAACTCGAATCCTGACCGCAAAGTTTATGTAAACCATATCGTGTGTTTTGCCACTATTGATCATGGGTTCACAGACAAGTTCACAGGCAACAGCAACAAATGAGCAGGTTTTTAGACCCCTCGATACAAAAGTGAAAAATGTTGTTATACCAGTTGATGCCAGTAGACAAGCAGAAGCAGCCTTTTTGTGTAATGAAGCGTTTTCTACAAATTCTGCCATTATCGCCCCCTTTTCGGCTGAACTGTCTTGGCAATATTCTACTGGGGCCGTATTCAAAAAAGGGATCAAGCTCAACTTAAGCTGATTTTTGGCTCAAGTTAAGCTAAAAAATGGACCAGGATCAACTTAGTATTCACAAAGAATTTGAGCTGATTTTTGGCTCAAATTTTGGCTTAACTTTGATCCAGCTAGGTTGGTGGATTAAGTTTTGGATCAAAGTTTGTAGCTTTATAATTAACTAAAATAGCAAACATATGAGAAATAAATCATTGGTTAATAATCTTCAATCCTTTGTATTGTTAATTAATAAGTTTCAATACGTTTTTCCTGTTTTAAGTATGTTTATATTGATGTGTAAAATAGGTCATATTTTGATGTTTTTTCTGGATCAAAAGTGGGCGGAGCCTAAATTTTTTGGATAAAACATCAAATATTTAAAAGTTCTTCAGTGAAAAAAATAATTAACCAAATTTATATCAATGCATATTTTGTGGAAATTCAGGCATAAAAATACTGTTTACAATGTATAAAAGTAATTAACTTATGCGTTGCTATGTGAAATTTTTCAAAATTTTTGGCTCAGCTGATCCTTCCTTTGTGAATACAGACTTGAGCCAAAGATCAGCTGAGCCATTTTCCTCGATCTGATCTTGAGCTGATTTTTCGCTCAGCTTGATCCATGTTAGTGAATACGGGCCCTGTACAGGGTGTCGAGAGGTTTCGCTGTCTTGGTCGTTTCACTGTTAATTTGGATGATTCGCGGTAAATACTGGTGACGTTTTACGTGAATTTCTCAGATCCCAAGATGTATCCATGTCATTTGTTTATCCCTATCTCTACTGCTCAGCCAGTGAATTTTGTCACCCCAGTGAAGTTCGTCACCTGCCGTAAAAATGCTCAAGGATAGGCAATATTCATATTAAAATAGATGGAATAGCTACTTTCAGCAAAAAGGTATACATGTGTGTCGAAAGTTCACAGCAAAACCTCTTTAATATTGCCATAAAATGCAGATGACAAACTTCACTGGGGTGACGAAATTCACTGGCTGAGCAGTAGCGTGTTCCGATGTAACTTCGACGCAATAACGGTAAAACAATGCATAACAAATGATATATACACAATATATGAATAAAAAATATCAATAAATACCTTTTCGAGTGTTTTTAACCACATATATTCCTAATACCAGCAAAGAAATGCAGAATTAGAACAAATCTTGCACATTTCTGATCACATGTCCACCAGCCATGTTGTAAACAGGAACTTTATAACTTTGACGTATCAGAATCCTTGTTTGAAAAGTTTAGTACTGGGTGCAAAAATCAACTCGAGGTAGTTCTAACATTAAGAGGGGAGCTGTTGAGTGATGGAGAATTTATAATGAGCCAAATATGTTTACAATTTACAAAATATTAACAATATGTTACACATATGTACTGAATATACAGAAATGGAAAACTCTACATCAATAGTTAAATGGATTTGAAGTGATTTTTATGCAACACAAAGCTAAAATTAATGGTGGAATATTAGTTCAGCACTGAAATGTGTTGAGGAACTATGATACGGCAAAAGCAAATGTTTGACATTTTTGGCATGGTAAATTTAATGAAGTCATTCTTCAGCATATTTTAGAACATTTTACTTGATCCTGATATGATCTTGAACTGATTTTTTGCTCAGCTTGATTCATTTTAGTGAATTAAGGACCCTTGGTTAGCACTTTCAGTTGGCTTGTGAAGCATTCTTTGATCTTTAAAAATTCAAAAGGGAGGGAAGGGATTGCCAATGGTCAGTTTAGGTGGGGTATTTGTTCAGGAGAGAAGTTACTTTTGTCAATGTTGTTTGTATATTAAACCTGGGGCAGAAAATATGTCCTATTTCTCCAAAATTTCACAAAGATTTTGGAAGTATGTTTCCAGTTTCCTTATGTTATTGAATATTGATTGTTGTTTGAGGAACACCTGTCAACTTTGAGGCTTTGTAAACTCGTATTCCCTTTTCTATAAGTGACATTCCCCATCTTAAATTATCTTTGGTATAGTTTCTATAGCCAATTTTGGCCTTGCAGGAATTAACCTAAACAAAGGCATTGGTGAAACATTTCAAACTTTTAAACATACAAAATGGGAGAACATGTGTTTACCACAACTCTATGACATAACCTAAAACATATTTCAACCAATATGTCATGCCAAAGTTACGTTTTTTAAATGAACCAAATGTATTAACACAACTGGCCAACACCTACTTTTCATCTGGGGTTTAGTAAGGTATTTTTGCACTCGGTATTAGTTTTTTGGATCCATCAGCAGGAAGAAAATATCCGTGGGGAGGGGGTTTGAAAAACTTGTTAAAATATCTGGATTTTAAACGAATGATAAACAAGCAAAATATGCAATTATTGTCCAAATATATCTGCAATTAATCTTTAAAACCCTTGGAAATGCTTCAAAAATGATGATTTACGTCGAAGTTACATAAGACGACGATACTGTTTCTAGGCATAAGTTGGCCACGGTCATAAGTTGGCCGCCATCACCAAATCTTGAAATTGCTACAAATTTAAAAGCTGATTGCAATCGTAAATGGTCCATTATTATTACATTTATGCTTTTCATTCGTTTTAAACACTGTACAAAGACTTATTTGTCTGTTTGGCCCAATTAAATTATTGTTGGCCAAATTATGACCGCGACCAACTTATGCCTAGAAGCAGTACTGGTCGGCCAGTGAATTTCGTCACCCCAGTGAAGTTCGTCACCTGCCGTAAAAACGCTCAAGGACAGGCAATATTCACATTTAAATAAATGGAACAGCTTCTTTCAACGGCAAGGTATACATATATGCCGTAACTGGACAGTAAAAACTCTTTAATATTGTCATAAAATGTAGGTGACAAACTTCACTGGGGTGACAAACTTCACTGGCTGAGCAGTAGTGGTGGTGAACCAATTCACGCCCGGGTACCAATTCATGCCCACCCCTAAATTTATCCAAAACAATCAGAGTTACACAATCAATTACAGATGTAAATGATCCATTTGATGATTATCTATGTGGTAAACATCTTTTCTATGAAAAATTATAAATCTTCAAGAAAATTGAGGGTGGGCCTGAATTGGTACCCGGGCGTGAATTGGTCCACTACCACTATAATATCCACAAACTAATTGATAAACATAAAAACCCTACTGCTTGGCGCCATATAATGGCACACGCCTCAAATTGGCACTAAACGGAAGTTTTAATAAAAAGAAATCCACGAAACTGCACTTAAAACAATCAAAAATAAGGTTTTTGTGTCCAAGTTGTGCCAAGTTACGGCGGGAGGCAGTAACTTCTTTGAAGTCAGTTATGTCGATTAATCCCTTATAGTTCATCAAGTAATTGCTACAACACAAGTTCGTCTAATCCTAGCTAGTCAAAACAATTGCACTCAGTTGTAGTTGCTACAAAATATAATATCTTATCAAAATATAATTTAACATTATCACATACCATTAGATCCATGATTAAAATCTGAAAACAATGGTACCTCAATTATCAAAATCCGTCCATTAATAAAGATTTTGTGCCACTCTTAACTTCAAAGAAATAATAAAAGTTCACCGCGAATTCTCCATTGAGTATACGTGAAACCTCCATACAACGAAACCTCTTGTAATCTATTACAGTACACGGGTGGACACAAAGATAAATGGACACGAAGATAACGGTCTCAAGAAGTTTTCAAGTATAAGCGGTGTAAACAACAAAATTGCACAAAATAACGACCAGAATAGACTTAAACAAAGCTTGTCAAGACATTTGTTACTTATATATTGTTCAATTTAATTATTTATACCCCTAAAAAGAGCCAATTTCTAAAAAACGTTTATCTTCGTGTCCATTTTATCTTTGTGTCCACCTGTGTCCTGTACTGTTTCTAGGCATAACTTGGCCACGGATATAAGTTGGTGGCCACTCATTTGAATGTGTCAAACTGACAAATGTGTGGTTGCACAGGGTTTAAAAGTGGGACTTATAAATCTTATTGTATCCCCGACGCGAAGCGGGGATACTATGGATTCATCATCGTTGTTGTCCGCGTCCGCAGAGATTTCTTGTTAGCGACCTACAGTCCACATTTCTTTCCGGATTTCTTTCATATTTGGCAGGTGGCTTGATATGGTAGAGGACTTGCCACCCTATCTTTTTGGTAGGCTTTATGTCTAAATTAGGCCTGTGGTAGACAAAAATGTCTAAAATGTGGAATATTGCTTGTTAGCGACCTACAGTCCACATTTCTTTCATATTTGGCAGGTGGCTTGGTATGCTAGAGGACTCGCCACCCTATCTTTTTGGTAGGCTTTATGTCTAAATTAGGCCTGTGGTAGACAAAAATGTCTAAAATGCATTAAAAGTCATGAAATCATGCACTAAATCACTTATAACTTGAAAAGTGTTGCATTTAGAGCATTTTGTTAAAATATGTTATTCAGCTACTTTTTTCATAGCTAGAACATGGTGAGTAACTTGGGTGTCTGTCTCAATAGCTAAGTGAGTAATAGCTACTTTTAGGCTTTTCAGTAACTTCCATCATGAGTAAAATCACTTGTAACTTGAAAACTATTGCATTTACACAATTTTGTATAAATATGTTATTCAGCTACTTTTGGGTCAGCTATAACATAGTAAAATTTCAGACCTGTAGCTCATGGCATAGCTGAGTAATAGCTACTTTTAGGTTATCACTGTTGAGTAAATTACTTATAACTTCAAAAGTATTACATTTAGAGTATTTTGTTTCAATATGTTATTCATCTATTTCAGAGTCAGCTATAACATAGTGAAGTTCCAGACCTGTGGCTCATTGCATAGCTGAGTAATAGCTACTTTGAAGTTCACACTGTTGAGTAAATCAGTTGTAATTGGAAAAGTATTGCATTTACAGAAATTTGTGTAAATATGTTATTCAGCTACTTTTGGGTCAGCTATAACATAGTGAAATTACAGACCTGTAGCTCATGGCACAACTGAGCAATAGCTATTTTCAGTTACTGACTGTTGAGTAAATGACTTGTAACTTGAAAAATATTGCATTTGGAGTATTTTGTTAAAATATGTTGTTCACCTACTTTTGGGTCAGCTATAACATAGTGAAATTACAGACTTATAGCTCATGGCATAGCTGAGCAATAGCTATTTTCAGGTTCTCACTATTGAGTAAATCAGTTGTAACTTGAAAACTATTGCATTTACAGTATTTTGCTTAAATATGTTGTTCACCTAATTTTGGGTCAGCTATAACATAGAAAAAATTCAGACATGTAGCTCATTGCATAGCTGAGTAATAGCTATTTTGAGGTTATCACTGTTGAGTAAATCAGTTATAACGTGAAAACTATTACATTTACAGTATTTTGTTTAAATATGTTATTCACATAATTTTTGGTCAGCTATAACAGAGTGAAATTGCAGACCTCTATGTCATGGCATAGCTTACCAATATCTACTTTCAGGTTCTCACTGTTGAGTAAATCATTGTATCCACTGGATAGCCGCAGTGTGTAGAGAGATTTCACCATTACCGCTCTAACGAAAAAAAATATTATAGCTAGCCTTCTCAAGTTTGCAAGGTATATTAGAGGGTGCACCACAGTATTCTATTGGTAGGCTTTATGTCTAAATTAGGCCTGTGGCTAAATTACTTGCCTACTAAAAATGAGTAATTCTGTATTTTCTCTAAAAGTATTGCAGATAGCAAATTTTTCTTAAATAACTTTTGGGAGAGCTTTCACTTGCTGAAGTTCCAGACCTGTAGGTAATTACTCACCTACTCAAAATGAGTAAATGCGAATTATCTCTAAAAGTAAAAATGAGTAATTCTGCATTTTCTCTAAAAGTATTGCAGATAGCAAATTTTTCTTAAATAACTTTTGGGAGAGCTTTCACTTGCTGAAGTTCCAGACCTGTAGGTAATTACTCACCTACTCAAAATGAGTAAATGCGAATTATCTCTAAAAGTAAAAATGAGTAATTCTGCATTTTCTCTAAAAGTATTGCAGATAGCAAATTTTTCTCAAATAACTTTTGGGAGAGCTTTCACGTGCTGAAGTTCCAGACCCGTAGGTAATTACTCACCTACTCAAAATGAGTAAATGCGAATTATCTCTAAAAGTATTGCAGATAGCCAATTTTTCTCAAATAACTCATTCACCTACTTTTGGGAGAGCTTTCACTTGGTGAAGTTACAGACCCGTAGGTAATTACTCACCTAATCAAAATGAGTAAATGCAAATTATCTCTAAAAGTATTACAGATAGCCAATTTTTGTCAAATAACTCCTTCACCTACTTTTGGGAGAGCTTTCACTTGGTGAAGTTTCAGACCCGTAGGTAATTACTCACCTACTCAAAATGAGTAAATGCAAATTATTTCTAAAAGTATTACAGATAGCCAATTTTTGTCAAATAACTCCTTCACCTACTTTTGGGAGACCTTTCACTTGCTGAAGTTTCAGACCTGTAGCTAATTTATCACCTACTCAAAATGAGTAAATGCTAATTATCTCTAAAAGTATTGCAGATATCCAATTCTTATCAAATAACTCATTCATCTACTTTTGGGAGAGCTTTCACATGGTGAAGTTCCAGACCCGTACGTAATTACTCACCTACTGAAAATGAGTAAATTCGAATTATCTCTAAAAGTATTGTAGATAGCCAATTTTTCTCAAATAACTCATTCGCCTACTTTTGAGAGAGCTTTCACTTGGTGAAGTTTCAGACCCATAGCTAATTATTCACCTACTCAAAATGAGTAAATGCGAATTATCTCTAGAAGTATTGCAGATAGCCAGTATTTCTCAAATAACTCATTAATATGAAAACAACTTACAGGAAGTCATGGGCTGCAAATCTTTTCATGTGGTCAGATTTGACCTTGGGCCCCTCCTGCTTATTATTGGTCCTAGAGGTTTGCAATGTGAAAACGATTTATAGGAAATCATGGGCTGCGAATCTTTTGATGTGGTCAGACTTCACCTTGGGCCCCTGCTACAAGGTCAAATAAGGGTAGCCAAACTTAAAAGTGCTTTCAGCTTGCTTATTAACGAAAAATACTGTTTATCTTCTAAACTATGTTAGTTGGCCTTTGTCGGTGGATACATCCAGCATCTGGCCACAGATGCGTCCTTAGTCTAGTTATAATAGTGGCTTTTTACCAGTAAACGCCCGCCTACCAGTGAACGCCCGCCTTATATATCTTTGTTAGAGGTCAATGACAAACGCTTCTATAAGTCTACAAAATGGGCGTTCACTGGTATTTCTGGTTTGCAGTAAAAACGGCCGATGATACAGATAAATTATGAAAATATAAAGCCTTGAAACAAATATTACAACATGCACCTAGGTTATTAATTGTAGTGCATATTACTTGACAATATAGTGGTAGAAGAATAAATTATAAAGCTGTAATATAATTCAAATGCCACTAGACCACTCAAGAATGATACAGGCCTTTAGATTTATAGAAATTTCAAAGGGCGTGGCCTTTTCATAACTCCATTTAACTCCATTAATGAATTGTAAAGTAATATTTTAAGGAATGGTTACATTTGTTTAAACCTAAAAATTGCTGATCCGTGGACATTGAATCGGACAGGACTGTTGTGCCAGACACCAATGTAAATGTACTAATGCTTGCCAAACAATTATGGTCATAGGAAAACTTAGAAGACAATGTGGAGTGACCATAGTTGATGTACTGACCAGAATTTCTTGGCAAGCAGTAGAGTTTCTGTTAAAGGCATATAAGTGTATGTGAACACAATTTACATACTTCTTGAGGTTTATATTATTGTTGTACCAGTATATGTTTATTGTATCCACTGGAGGTGTCGGTGAATACTTTGGTTTAGCGTTCGTTACGCGGCCACGCATAGAGAGATTTTCGACGATGGCCGCCACAGGGATTTCTTTGAAAATTATCTACCTTTTTTCTACTGGCTGGTTCTCATAGGTGGAAGGTTGAATCTCTTCATAGGTGATGTATATAACTAATATACATGTCCTCTACAACCTTGCAGACATTTGACCTTGAAGCTCTTAATTCAAGGTCATCAGGGAGTGCCCAAGTACCCCATGTAGCGGACTTTAATTTCATTTTATTCTTAAAATTCAATAAAAAGCACCTGTCACAATTTATTTTTGTGTCTGGCATGACTGTCCTGTCTGATTCACTGTCCATGAGTGTAAATCAGTTGAAGTAGGTGATGAACTTCCCTGGCAGAGTGTACTGCCTCTCACAGCATTATCATCAGTGCAGCCATTATTGCCGTGCAAATGACATACAGGTTGGATGTCATTTACACTTAAAATGCCTCATATCTCTTATTATTGGTCCTAATGTCAATGCAGGTTTGCTATCTGCACAGTTGTGATCCAGTGGTCTTGAGTCTTCAGTACATAATCAAATTATACAAAATGTAACTAAGTAATATTGAAAGTGTACCACAATATGATATAAAGATTTTAATATAATACTTGACCCCCATGTATTTTTTTGTGTTTAGTGTTTCTGAGAAAATAAACTATTTAAAAGATATATACTGGTATGAAACTGTTGTGGCCCAACTGTAAAAGTTATATCATCTTTGTATCTGAATGTAGTTAAGATTTTGACAGAGATTAGAAAGAATGTTGCAATATTATAAAGAATCGTATTTATGGTATTGTTAACCTTAAGCTATTTCAATATAAGCAAAAAAAAAGGTTCAATGTTGAATTGTAAATATTATATTGTTTTTGTTTTATTTATTTGTTTTTGCAGGGTATGTAAAACATGTACACAAACCAGATAATGTGGTCCACATAGTGCATTGTACAGAGCTTGTTCCAAGCTCACCACTCATGATGGAACATACATTTAAAAGTAAAAACTTTAAAGTATAAATTGATATATTTTATGATATTAATATAAATGTAACATTTATTTTGTCATCAGAAAAATGTATGATCTATTTGGATATATTAACTATTGACATCCCGACGTACATATGTACATCTTAACAGTAAAATAGGTCCATAAAATTATTCCAAAGTAGAAACATGTAAAAATTTCACCGCAATTATGTGGTTAATTACGGTAGCATGCCTTTGTTTTAGCAAGATTATGGTAAATATCTGTGAGATAGGAATGATTTTCTCTGTGTTACACTTAGTACAGTAAGAAATCTAAAATTCGTCATAAGTGGAAATATTGGTAAAATAAAAGAATAAAGTAAGAATTAAGTTAGAATTTTAGAGGTTTCAAATTTTAGATTCCTTTCTCTACAAAAATTGTAACATTTGCATTTTATTTTTCATTAGCTGATTCTTGGGTAGAAATGATGGAAAGGGCAAGAGAACAAGGTTCTACCTTAGTGAACAAGTATGAAGAGAAGCTGCGTGAGCATAATGTCAAGGGGAGTGTTCATTTTGAAGTTGGCAAGCCAGGGGAAGTGGTTGTTGGTATGTGGTTAACTTTGCTCTGCAGAGATACAAGGATTACTTCCAATAATTAATTTTTGAGACCTTAACTTTAAAACATTTATTTTTTATGAGCTTTTTGACATTATGCCAGTGTGGCTTTTGATTTGGTAAATTTAAAAATAGGTTATATGTCCACATTGAAAAATGTGTTGCATACACATGTTAAGCCCGTCTTACATCCCGTCGTACGTACACATATGTCCTGGTTACCGAGAAAAATCACCTGATGTGCAAGGGACACTTGACATGCACATTTTCTCTGCGTGCACGCACTATGGCCATAAACACATCCATTTCTCAAGGGAGACTTGCGCACGTGCATTTCCCTTGCAAGTGTTGCAAGATCTCCCCATTCACTTGCAGGGTTTGCAAGTCCCTTATAATACACTCACGTGTACCTTGCATCCATATTAACCCACTGTGGGGCCTGTAGCTAGTCACAGTCTGTTCTTTGATGTTCAAGTACTGATACTCTTGTCAGAAAAATATTCCTTGTTTGCACGTGCAAATCTCTGCTACCCCACTACCAGGCTATGTTCATATTTTTCAACAATTTTTGCAGCACACTTACGTTTATATATGTTACAGGCAATCTGTGTAACCAGGCATTACGCGTAATGACTGAACATTTCAGTCATTTCGCGAAATGCCTAAACAGTTTAGCCATTTCGCGAAATGCCTAGGCATTTCACGTAATGACTGAAAATGAGCTCTAGGCATTACACGTAATGCCTGAACATAGTTTTGTATCATATTTGCTGATTATTCATAGATTATTTTGATATTATTTTCTTTTATCCTTGCTTGTGGTGTACATAGAGAATATAATTTATGTCCATTCATGACCAACTATGACGAAAATAGTATAATGATTAAAATATCTCATTTTATTGAAACTGTTTGGTTACTGAGATGTAGATAATAGAAAACATAATAATACATAATTATAAATACTAGACAATGTTAACCATAATGATGTTCATTTCACATATATTGTTCTGTGAACAAAGTAGAATCACTGTCCTAAAATATCACAACAGAGAATCTGTCTTCACATATAAAACTTCTGTAAAACTGGCAACTAATTTCAGCTCCTCAATCATTGTAATAGACTGCAATTTGGCATCAGAACTTTATTATCAGTTTTATGTTTCTTGAATAGCTCAGTTTTAAATTTCTCTTCAAAAGTTTTACTGAATAATATATCAGTAATCTGTCTTCTCAAGAAATTATATCAGTTATTTAAAGTAAAAGACTGCCCACAAGTGAGTTTACACCCAGGTTCTTCCACCTTTGATGTTTTCACATAAAATATTATGTCCTACATCAAAGCTGCTAGTACCTTTCATTGGGGGACATCTGTGTAGAATACTCACTTTTTCCAAACAAACTCAGGCTGAGTGATTGGATGCTAAAATAGGCTGTGGAGTCCTAATTGCAATTAAGCTTGTTTCATCAAACAGTCAAACAGGATTAACATCAAAGTTTTCTGCATCATTTGTTTCATGTAAAATGACCCCCCCCCCCCCCCCACACACACACACACACACAACAAGATCAGAAAACAAACTCTTTTAAAAAAAAAGAAAAAATAAATTGAACTGGACCTCTCTGTGCCCTTCTTACAACTAAATTATAAGAGTTATAGAATATATGACTATTATTAATCACATTTCAAAACTGGTCATTTATTTATTCAATTATACAAAAAAAGTACAAGAGATATCAAAATGTACCTTAATTTCAGGTCATACAGTTAAACTACAACTTGAATTGCCTCTATTGGCAAGAAATTACACATCCTATCAATAAAATTTTTGAAAAGGTAATCACACAGACTGCTTGAAAACTCGAATCAAAGTTGAAGTATTTGATGTTTGAATGATTTGAATGTAGTACCCTTCTTAGTAGTTAAATGAGACTAAGTATGAAATGTATCATTATGAATGATTGTGTAGTAAAACTGTTTCTTTACTAATTTATGCAAAAATGTATGAGATATATCAAAATATATCTCCATTAGTTAAAACTACATCATGAATTGCTTATAGCAAGAAATAATCAGTTTCTATCAAAAAGACACTTTAAAAAGATGATTACACAGATTGCCTGAAATCTCAAATACTTGTTTAGGCAATCTGTGTAACACTGAACCTTACATTTCAGTCATTACGTGAAATGCCTAGGCATTTCGCGAAATGGCTAAACTGTTTAGGCATTTCGCGAAATGACTGAAATGTTCAGTCATTACGCGTAATGCCTGGTTACACAGATTGCCTGTAACATATATACGTACGTAAGAGAAGCTTTACATATCTAGAACAGCGAAAGAGTAAATTAACTGTTACTTGTCCAACCACTATGTCCTTGGACGTTAGAAGTCAGTAAATTTGAAGCAAATATTTCACTTCAGGACACTCTGGTCCTAATTTTATCAATCACACACATCCCAGTGTCTGAGTGAATTAGGTTTAATTAGTTTTATTCACTGTTGGAAATTCCTACTGAAGTGAAGTATTTGCTTCATCTTTACTGACTTCTAAAGTCGAAGGACATAGTGGTCGGATAAGTAACAGTTAAATTACTCTTTCACTGTTCTAGATATGTAACATGTATATGCAACAAATTTTTCAATGTGGATATATAATAGTGTTGTGGTTGAATGCAAATTTCAAAACCGGTTTCCGAAAGCGGAAATTCGGCGAAAAACCGGGTATATTTGATTTATCAAACGCAAAGAAATAAGTTTTCAAACGCGTACATGAGACGTAACTCGTATATAAATAAGAACAACTATGGGCTTTTTGAAGACTTTCGAGGACAAAATGGGTGATATATTTATGGAATATTATAAAATACTGTGAAATATTTGTTGTAGTTTAATATTTTGGTAAACTTAAGTTCAAATAATGCCTACATGTGGCGAAACCGGTTTTGGTTACAAGAAAACGAAACGTAACCGGATCAGTGTCTTTCGGTCGGCAAATAGGTTTCTGGTTTACCGTCTTCAACACTAATATATAACCTTTTGTTTTCAGTTGTGAAAACTTTTCACCCATGGTGTCCGGATTGGCGGGTGGTCAGGCGGGCAGTGGGAAAAAGTTTGTCCAGGATATATTTCAGAAACTGTAGGAAGTTGATACTTACTAGAGATATCGGATAGGGTGTGTAAGTGTGCAGCATCAAGGTGTGACCTTGATTTGACCTGCTGCAGTGACCTTGCGTTTAAAAATCTTGTTTGGGCTATATCTGGGAAACCATAAGGTGTAAGAAGTTGATACATGATAGGGACATTGTTTAGGGGTTGTAGGTGTGCATTGTCATAGTGTGACCTTGATTTGACCTTTGACCTTACAGTAGTGACCTTGACCTTTAAAATCTTGCCTGGGCTATATCTCGGCAACTGTAAGGTGTAGGAAGTTGTTAGTGGGTAGGGACATTGTTTGGGGGTTGTAGGTGTGCAACATCATGGTGTGACCTTGATTTAACCCTGAGCTATAAAATCGTGTCCAGGCTATATCTCAGAAACCGTAAGGTGTAGGAAGTTGTTACTTGGTAGGGGCATTGGTTTGGGGTTGTAAGTGTTCTGTATCATGGTGTGACCTTGTGTTGACCTTTCACCTTGCCATAGTGACCTTGACCTATAAAATCTTGTCTAGGCTATATCTCTGAAACCATAAGGTGTAGGAAGTTGATACTTGGCAGGGACATTGTCACATTGGTTAGAGGTTGTAGGTATACATTGTCATGGTGTGACCTTGACTTGACCTTTGACCTTGTCATAGTGGCCATGAGTTTTAAAATCTTGTCTGTGCTATTTCTTGGATTCCATAAAGTGTAGAAGGTTAACACTTGGTAGGGACATAATTTAGGGTTGTAGGTGTGCATAATGGTGTTACCTTTAACTTTGGCTCTGCCAAAGTGTGTTCACCTGCCATATTTGAGACATCTTTTTCTTTTGACAAAGATATGTGGATTGCTGCAACTGATTATTATATGCACTTTTACATAATTGTGCTATTTCCATTGACAGCTCTTCTCCAAATAATAAATTTTACAGCTTCATAATTTTCAGTTAACTGATTAATGCTGTCATCTTGTTATTGAATTGTCTTGTTTTAATACTTTATCTTTACAAACATTTTCTTTCTCGTAGATGTTATTTTCTCTTTTTAAACATTATTTAGAGCTTTATTAACTGACACTGCTCTGAAAGTATCCCAATCTTTGTACTGTTTCACTACTTCTTTATCTCATTGTCTTGTAAACTATTTCTCCAAGTAGTGGGGTACGGGCATCTCAGATGCTATTTTTTTTGCTTTAGAAACTGCTGCTGCAGAGATTAAGCGCTATGACTGTGTGATTAGATTATTTTATGTATACATATATGTAGCCATTGGACAAGCATGGGTCTAAACCACCGAAACCCCATGTATAAGTCTCTTGCTTCTTTTCTCCAAGTTTGGAGATTTCTGAGAATTGGACTTTATCAATAATACATGCACATTTACTTGGACTGCCTAAGAATACTCAATACATACAGTGTAGAGTAATTAATTACTTAGAGTGTAGAATTAGCAAAGGTCACACTCGTGCCATTCAAAAGCCAGGGTCATTTTCAGACAGGTCCACAGCATTGGAACTTGTGGGAATCAAATCCCCACAGAGCTAGAGTTGACAGCCTGTGATTAAATGGCAAACTTGATAACAACTTGGCCACCAAAGACCTTACCGAATCAACAAGAGTACATATTTCTACGTAAAAATTGAAAGTTTTCTATATATTTACTAAAAACATTCTATTTGTTAAAGGCAGTGGTCAAATGTTTTTTGTATATTTTGTCATATAAGAAGAGTACTTATGAGTAGATAGATAGTGAAAGAGCACACAAGTACCCAACTTATTGCTTGTGGTCTCCCTAATGCTATCATATAATTACATACTCTTCTATTGGCATGCGTATTTCTTTTCCTGAGCAGTAAAGTTAACTCAACTCCTGCAACTTGAAAAGTTCTTCTAAAAATGTCCGTCAGCTGAAAAATTTCCCAGAATATGGTATGAGACTACACCACTGCTAGCCAGCACTTCAAGATAAAACATCTGTCAAGCTATAAAAGGACTCTTTAAGTGTGAAAATTATGAGAGATTTGCCAGTTTTAAGGGTTATATTTTTGGAGAAATACTGTTCCATTAGTGTACAAGAGATAAGGATAATATACATGTATTGTCAAATATTGTTTTATTACTTTCCTCACAGCGTCTGCTGAAAAGTTTGGAGCCCACCATATTGTCATGGGGTCAAGAGGATTTGGTATGATCAGACGAACCATTCTTGGGAGTGTGAGTGAATATGTGATACATCATACCAAAGTTCCTGTCACTGTGGTACCGAAGGAGACTCAAAAGTGGTTCTTCTAGAATGCCAGCATGGTGGTTTGAATATAGAAATTCCTGCAGTGTTTTATCAAATTGGTAACAGTTGTAAGAAATAATGGGGGAACATGTACTAGTGTTATTTCAAATTCCAATTACACTCAGCCACAAAGCTTTGTAGATATTGTTGGTCAAATTGAAAGCATCAGTTTCAGTATTGTTTCCACTGACTGATGTAGACAAATTTTGAAAATATACTGTTGATAAAATTTTAATAGCAAATTAATATGTAGTTTACACTTAATTTAAATAATTAATTTTTAAATTCAAAGATCCAGCTTTTATGATATATCATGGCTTTTACGCCAGTGGTGGGTCAAACTAAAAATTTTAAATAGAAAATATCTTTCTTAATATAGCACATCTTTTTGGTAAACTAGAAATTTTAGGGCATCAGAAAATTTATGGCATGAAATATTACAAAATATCTTTTAATGTGCAATAAAGGCCAAAGTAAAGTTTCATATTAATTAATTTTGTTGTAAAACTTGTGATTTATTCCACAGAAAATGTAAGAAGTTTTTTTTTCAATAATGCAAGATATTTATTGAATGTCAGCTTAATGAACAGAATGTGCATGACAGTTTGTGCATTTTACTACACAGCCTTTAAGGGTTTTCACGCATGGCATCTGGATCGGCAGGTAGGCAGCGGGAAAAGGTTTGCCCGGGCTGTATCTCAGAAACCGCAAGGTGTAGGAAGTTGATACTTGGTAGGGACATTGGTTGGGGATGTAGGTGTGCAACTTCATGGTGTGACCTTGAACTTGACCTTTAAAATTCTGCCCGCGCCATATCTCAGAAACCATAAGGTGTAGGAAATTGATATGTGGTAGAGACATTGGTTAGAGTGTGTGTTCATCGTCATGGTGTGACCTTAATTTGACCTTTGACCTTGACGTAGTGACCTTGACCTTTAAAATTTTGTCTGGGTTATATCTCAGAAACTGCAAGATGTAGAAAATTGATAGGGACATTGGTTAGGGGTGTGGATGTGGGCGAGCAATGCCATGGTAAGACCTTAATTTGACCTTTGTGTAGTGACGTTGACTTTTAAAATTTTGTCCAGGCTATATCTCGAAAAAAGTAAAGTGTAAGAAGGTGATACTTGGTACGGACATTGGTTAGGGAATGTAGGTTTGCACTGTAATGTTGTGACCTTTATTTGACCTTTGAGCATGCTGTAATGACCTTGACCATTAAAATCTTGTCCAGAATATATCTTGGAATCTGTAAGGTGTAAAGGTTGATATTTGGTGTGGACATTAGTTTGGGATTTAATTGTATCCACCGGATAGCATCCGGTGGATACTATGGATTTGACTTTGTTACGCCGCCGCCGCAGTGTGTAGAGAGATTTCACCGTTACCGCTCTAATGAAAAAAATATTATAGCTAGCCTTCTCAAATTTGCAGGATATATTCATAGCCATAAAATCTTGCCTGGGAATATTTTTGGCCTCATTTTGAAAAACAAGATGGCCGCCACGGGCGTTTTTCGACTTTAAACAAGGACTTTTGGTGGCCCTCTAGAGCAAAGGGTATTATAGGTAGAGACTCAAATTCGCAGGATATGTTCCTCATTATACAATCTTGACTGGGAATATTTTTGGCCTCATTTTGTAAAACAAGATGGCCACCACAGGCGTTTTTTTTGTAGTCATGAAAAGTGCTTATATCTCCCTTATTATTGGTCCTAGAGGTTTGGGATGGTAAACCAACCTATAGGAAATCATGGGCTGGGAATCTTTTGGTGTGGTCGGATTTGACCTTGGACCCCTTCTTCAAGGTCAAACGAGGATAGCCAAACTTAAAAGTGCTTATAACTCGCTTATTATTGGTACTAGAGGTTTAGGATGGTAAACCAACCTATAGGAAATCATGGCCTGGGAATCTTTTGGTGTGGTCGGATTTGACCTTGGACCCCGCCTTCAAGGTCAAATGAGGATAGCCAAACTTAAAAGTGCTTATAACTCGCTTATTATTGGTCGTAGAGGTTTGAGATGGTAAAACAACCTATAGGAAATCATGGGCTGGGAGTCTTTTGGTGTGGCCGGATTTGACCTTGGACCCCTCCTTCAAGGTCAAATGAGGATAGCCAAACTTAAAAGTGCTTATAACTCGCTTATTATTGGTCGTAGAGGTTTGAGATGGTAAAACAACCTATAGGAAATCATGGGCTGGGAGTCTTTTGGTGTGGTCGGATTTGACCTTGGACCCCTCCTTCAAGGTCAAACGAGGATTGCCAGAATTAGTGTTTATATCTTGCTTATTCGTATTCCTAGAGGTTTGCAGTGTCACACCAACCTATAGGAAATCATGGGCTAAGAATCTTTTGATATGGTCAGATTTCACCTTGGGCTTCTCCTTCAAGGTTAAGCGATGTTAGAATGGCTTTGGTGAGTTTTCTTCTGGTGGATACAATTTGCATCGGTTCTCCGATGCGATAGGTCTAGTTTGACCTTTGACCTTCACTGTAATGACCTTGAACTTAAAAATCTTGTCTGTGCTATATCTCAGAAACCATAAGGTGTAGGAAGTTGATATTTGTTAGGGACATTGGTTAGAAAGTGTAGGTGAGCAACAATCATGATTTAACCTTGTTATAGTGTCCTTGAATCTCAGACAACCGGAAGGTGTAGGAAGTTGATATTGTTGGGGACATTGGTTAGGTGTAGGTGGGCAGGATCATAATTTAACCTTATTGTAGTGTCCTTGACCTTTAAAATCTTGTCTGGGCCATATCTCAGAAACTGTTAAAAGAGAAAGTTGTAGAAAGGTGTAGAAAGTCATTAATAAATTTTACAGCTTCATAATTTACATTGTTTTCACCCATGGTGTCCGGATGGGCGGGTGGGCGGCGGGAAAAAGTTTGTCCAGGCTGTATCTCAGAAACCGTAAGTTGTAGGAAGTTGATACTTGGTAGGGACATTGGTTAGGATGTATAGGTGTGCAGCGTTGTGGCCTGACCTTGATTTGACCTGTGACCTTGCCTTAGTAGTTGAGTTTGAAAATCTTGTCCTGGCTATATCTCGGAAACCGTAAGGTGTAGGAAGCTGATACGTGGTAGGGACATTGGTTAGGGGGTGTAGGTGTGTAACATCATGGTCTGACCTTGATTTGACCTTGCTGTAGTGACCTTGACCTATAAAATCTTGTCCGGGCTATATCCATTCGAAACCGTAATGTGTAGGAAGTTGATACTTGGTAGGGACATTGGTTAGGGGGTGTAGGTGTGCAACGTCATGGTCCGACCTTGATTTGACCTTTGACCTTGTTGTAGTGACCTTGACCTATAAAATCTTGTCCGGGCTATATCTTGGAAACTGTAAGGTGTAGGAAGTTGATACTTGGTAGGGACATTGGTTAGGGGGTGTAGTTGTACGTCATGGTGTGACTTTGATTTGACCTTTGACCTTGCCGTAGTGACCTTGACCTATAAAATCTTGTCCGGGCTATATCTCAGAAACCGTAAGGTGTAGGAAGTTGATACTTGGTAGGGACATTGGTTAGGGGTTGTAGGTGTGCAATGTCATGGTCTGAACTTGATTTGACCTTTGACCTTGCCGTAGTGACCTTGACCTTTAAAATCTTGTTGCCTCTTTGGGTCTGTCTTTTTATACAGATTAAGCACTGTTAAAGTCATATTAGAATTCATTAAGAATTTTACTTTTACAACTTCCCATTGTAACAGATGGAATTTTATCAAGTGAGCCACAGATTTTGCTCCAACACCACACATAAGCATTCATTGAATGTATTACCACTTCTGTATGCATGGTAATATTCAAAACATCTAAACCATAATCGGCCATGCCAGATGTAGATAAAGAATACATGCATTATCTTTCTCTTAGACATTATTTTCTCTATTTAAACATTGTTTGGACCTTTATATAACTGACAGTGCTCTGAAAGTATCCTGAACTTTGTACTGATACAGTACTTCTATATCTCATGGTGTTAAAAATATTTCCCTAGGCTGTGGGGTACGGGCATCTCTGATGCTGTTTTATCCAATTTGCTGTAGAAGTTTTGCAGGGCTAAATTTTGGAGGACACAGTTTTGCAGAATTTAGCCTGTGTTTGTGTGGAGTAGTTATGTTTAAGTTATTTATATTTTATAATAGTCATATCAAGTTCAAATGAATCTCTTTGTAGTAGGTGAAAAAAGTGTAAGCCTACAACTTTACTGGTACTTGTTATGTTTCTTGTAATTTATATGCTGTGATGTAATTACATTGAGTTAGATTCATCATTTCTACTAAAGGGTCCCAAAGTACTTTAAACAGGTTGAGAAACCGGGTTGCCCACAAACTAGTGAGCCTATTTCTTTAACACGGATGAACGATGAACCCTTTCTTGTTTTTACAGAAATTTGTTTACATTGTCTGCCATATTTGCTATACTAGTATTCCGAAACTCACTATTCAGTACAGTGATCCAGGTCAGCTGTTGCACTGGGATTACCTGGACCCATTTCTCATCCTCTGGTCACCCCACTTCTATGGATATGCTAGTTAGCTATTTATTTATTGTCTAGCTATTTAAGTGTTTATCAGCAATTATGACCATCATTTTGCTGTAGACATGTAGTGAACATTTGTTGTACTTGTAATATATTTCTTCTGCCACGACTCAGTCACGTACCATATGGTTTAGTTTTGTATTATCAGTGTGTATCATGACAAGCTCTAGACTGTCAACGGTCAAGGGTTCAACATTATAAGACTGTGTCAATGTAGTATTTACTTTTATAATGGTATGCATATTGAATTCAGATGAATATAATTGTCAACCAGCTGACAGTTGCAATGGCAAGATTTTCTTTTTACTTCACAAAAACTAGCAAATTTCATGTTGCTGTACATCATTCTATATATTATGTGGCACTATGAAATGTGCACATGCTTAGAAAGTTGTTTTTTTGTGTGTGAATTTTGTAGATTTGTTAGTTGAGCTATCCAGAAATCAAAAGGTCTGTTTTTCAGCATATATATAGTTTACATTTTGTGTTATAGATTGTGTTATTATTTTTCTTCAAAAATAAATAAAATATCACTGGTATTTATGATTAAGACTGTATTTTGCATAACATATTTATTGCTAGAACATTATTGCATGTTATCGTATGAAATGGCACTATTGGCATACTTATATCTGTAAAGTGTAAAAATAAACACAACTGCCTGCTGAGGTATTACACCTCATCTGTGTGACAATGAAATCTTCTATAACCCTTCTATTCATAGACGCTTTACAACTTTAATTTGCATATTAATTATGTGAATCGTGCCTTGTATATGTACTTCAGACTCCCATTTGACAGAGGAGTAAGTTTTTACCCCACAGCCCTTAAGAAGTTTGTCCGGCTTGTATCTTGCAAGCCGTAAGGTGTAGGAAGTTGATACTTGGTAGTTACATTGGTTAGGGGGTGTAGGTGTGCAACGTCATGACGTGACCTTGACCTATAAAATCTTGTCTGGACTATATCTCGGCAACCATAAGGTGTAGGAAGTTGATACTTGGTAGGGACATCTGTTAGGCAGTGTAGGTGTGTAACATCATGGCATGACCTTGATTTGACCTTTGACCTTGCTGTAGTGACCTTGACCTATAAAATCTTGTCCGGGGTATATTTTGGAAACTGTAAGGTGTAGGAAGTTGATTATGGGTAGGAACATTGGCTAGGGTGTGTAGATGCAAAACATCATGGTCTGACCTTGAATTGTCCTATGACCTTGCCGTAGTGACCTTGATCTATAATGCCTTGTCTGGGCTTTATTTCAGAAACCATAAGGTGTAGGAAGTTGATATTGGTAGGGACATTGGTGGGGAGTTCTAGGTGTGCAACGTCATGGTGTGACCTGGATTTTACCTTTGATCTTGCATATCTGATGCTATTTTATCTCTAGAGGGATATCGGATACTATTTTATCTCTCTTACATCTTTTTACTTGAATCTTGGTTGTTGCACCTTTCGGTGTCTTTTGATGTAGATGAAGCACTGTTAAAGTCATATTAGAATTAATTAACTGTTTTACTTTTGCAACTTCCCATTGTAACAGAATGGTATTGCATCAAGTGAGCGACAGGTTTTGTCCCGACTCCACATAAAAGCATGTATTGCCATATCTGTATGTATGGGTAATATTCAAAACATTCAAACCATAATTCGACCATACAAATGAATATCAAAATGGGATAAGTCTCTAAGCTTCATAATTTTTAGTTAACTGAATTGTCCTGTTTTAATCTTAATCTTTACATGCAGTTTCTCTTAGAGGTTATTTTCTCTACGTAAAGATTATTTGGACACTGACACCGCTCTGAGAATATCCCAATCTATGTACTGTTTCACTACTTCTATATCTCATGGTGTTGAAAACTATTTCCCCAGGCTGTGGGGTACGGGCATCTCTGATGCCATTTTTGAATGCTATATTTACCTCCTTTGACTTTGGGCTTTCATTTAAAATTTTTTGTCAATTGCTGTGTGTGCAATAAAAAGAGATAACGGCCAGTGTGTTACTTTTCATAAAAAAAGAATACATATGCAGAAAAAGATAGTGTTCAGAAATGATTTAATAGATCTCAAAAAAAAAAAAAAAAAAAAAAAAAAATAGCTTACAGGGAATGTACAACTGATAATAAAAGTCAATTCGAACTTTTGGGGTTTTACCTCTTGTTCAACAGCAAGAGTCATATTGGGACAGCATTGCCACTTGTTGGATTCAGACCCACACAGAAGTGATAGCTATAGGTGTTGAAATTGTCTACTTCATTACAGAGCAAGTGATGTAAGTCAGTCGCTGAGGAAATTTCATTTCTAGGGTGTATTAAATTCACGATCCTTTGTTTGGTTACCGGGTTACGCAAATACTACTGGTTGCATCTACATGAAAATACGAGAAGATAGGTCTTCATCCAACTTAAATCCCAGCACATTTTGAAACTAATCTGGTGCAATAATATGGATACAAAAATATCAAAGATTCAGATTTTACCAATTCTTATTATTACGTGCCTTGGCATAGGTGTGTACTCTCCGAGTGCTCTTGTTTAATTGTATCCACTGGAGGCATCCGGTGGATACTTTGGTTTAGCGTTCGCTACGCCACCGCCGAGCGTGGAGATTTTCGGCGTTAACTCTCTAGGAGGAAAGCTACACCAGCTAGGTTCACCAAATTTGCAGGATATCTTCATTGGGAGGTAAGCTTCTCTGGAACTTAAAATAGCCTCATTCTGAAAAACAAGATGGCCACCGTGGGCATTTCTTTGAAAATAATCTACATTTTTCTACTGTCCGTTTCTCATAGGTAGAAGGTTGAATCTCTTCATAGGTGATATGTATAACAGATATACATATTCTCTACAACCTTGCACACATTTGACCTTGAAGCTCTTAATTCAAGGTCATCCAGGGAGTGCCGAAGTAACCCACATAGCGGACTTTAAAAGTGCCTATATCTCCTCTATTATTGGTCCTTGAGGTATGCAATGTGAAACCAAACTATAGGAAATCATGTGCTGCGAATCTTCTGATGTTGTCAGATTTGACCCTGGACCCCGTCCTTCAAGGTCAAATGAGGATAGCCAAAGTTAAAAAGTGCTTATAACTCGCTTATTATTGGTCCTAGAGGTTTGGGATGATAAACCAGCATATAGGAATTTAGGAAATCATGGGCTGGGAATCTTTTGGTGTGGTCAGATTTGACCTTGGGCCCCTCATTCAAGGTCAAACGAGGATAGCCAAACTTAAAAGTGCTTATAACTCGCTTATTATTGGTCCTAGAGGTTTGGGATGGTAAGCCAATCCATAGGAAATCATGAGCTGGGAATCTTTTGGCGTGTTCAGATTTGACCTTGGACTACACCTTCAAGGTCAAACGAGGATAGCCATAGTTAAAAATGTTTATAACTTGCTTATTATTGGTCCTTGAGGTTTGGGATAGCAACCAACCTATATGAAATCATGGGCAGGGAATCTTTTGGTGTGGTCGGATTTGACCTTGGGCCCCTCCTTCAAGGTCAAACGAGGATAGCCAAAGTTAAAAGTGCTTATAACTCTCTTATTATTGGTCCTAGAGGTTTGGGATGGTAAACCAACCTATAGGAAATCATGGGCTGGGAATCTTTTGGTGTGGTTAGATTTGACCTTGGGCCCCTCCTTCAAGGGCAAACAAGGATAGCCAAACTTAAAAGCGCTTATAACTCACTTATTATTGATCATAGAGGTTTACAATGTGAAACCAACTCATACAAAATCTTGGGCTAGGAATTTTCTGATGTTAGATTTGACCTTTGGCCCCTCCTTCAAGGTGAAATGATGGTTCACTGGCTTTGGTGAGTTGTCTTTCCAGTGGATACAAATTTGCATTGGTTCTCAGATGTGTAGGTCTAGTTTGTAATTTTGTGACATAATGAAGGCCATTTATCTTATCCCTTTAAGATTTCAATGAATTTAGCTTATCTGTAGTGAATTTCAAATTTTCTACTTGAAAGAAAGGAAACAAGGTACTTTGTATAAATAAATTTATTTTTGCACTTAGAAAATAAAGTTAAAGAAACAAAGTGTCTCATCCACAATAAAACCAATCTTTGTACCTGAAAAAAACCCCAACAAAACCATTTGCCAAATATATATTCATACATTAAGCATAATTTGTTATGTACAATCTGGTATCACTGATCATGAAACCTTCAACCATAAAAACGAGCTTCAGAGTAAAAGTGGAAGTGACCAACAATAAAGAAACCTTGACTGGAGGGTCAAATGTGAAATGTGAACCCACAAAAAGATTCAGTGCATTTGATTTCCTATAAGTTGTTTCACATCCCAACCTCTCGGGACAGTAATAAAGGAGATACAGGGTATTAAAAGTATCAATGTCCCCATTTCACCTTAAAAGATTAAAGGTCAAATCAGACCCACCAAAAGATTCAGGGCACATGATTTCCTATAAGCTACCTTCACATCCCAAACATGCAAGACCAATAATACAGGACATACCGGGCACTGAAAGTATAAACAACTCCATTTGACCTTGAATAAAGGGTCAAATCCCAAACCTCTAGAATCAATAATAAAGGAGATAAAAGACATTTTTTTACAATGTTAAAACTGACAAAAAGTGAGTAGGTGGCTATCATTCATTCATGCACTGAGCAACCAGTCTAAAACTTTACTATGTTGTAGTTCACAAAAACATAAATAAACAACACCTTTGAAAGAAATTGTGCACTTTTGAAGATGGAAACCATTTACTCAATGATTATGGTAACTTCTGAAAAGTGAGAAAGAGCTATCATTCATAAATTGAGCCAAATCTTTAAAGCTTAACTATGTTATAATTCACAAAAAGTAGATGAATCATACCTTTGAAAGAAATTGCGTAGTTTCAATACTTTTGAAGATTAGATATCAGCCATTTACTCATTATGCAAACTGCTAAAAATGAGAAAGTGGCCGTTCCTCGTTTAGCTATTGTGATAGCCATTCAAAACAATGACCATCTGTTCACTAAAAATAAAGTATCTGTCCAAATGCTATAAATGTATAACTTTTCAAGATCTGAGCCATTACATAGCTATGGAGATTGACTTCTAAACTACTGACCATGTTGTGGCAATGGAAAACATAGCTGAACATTGTATTTCAACAAAATGATCTGTATGCAACAGTTTTCAATTTATAAGTGACTTTACTCATTATGGCAGGTACTGAAAACTCAAAAGTAGTTCTCACTCACTTAGCTATTGGGATAAACTCCCAAGCTACCATGCTGTAGGTATAGAAAAGCAGCTGAACAATGTCTTTTAACAAAATGCTCTAAATGCAATATTTTCAAGTTATAAGTGATTAATTGCTTCCTTTAAAATTTTGATGCATTGTAAATTATTTTAACAAGAGGGTCAAAGATGCCCCAAAAGACGGGTTGCGCAGGCAGCAATAAGGTCAGCGACTGCTGTAATTACATTTAGAAACAAGGAAAGAAATGTTAGGTCACCCAGTTAAGGTGAATGTGTTCGTGCTAAGAAATGTAAAACTTGTAATCCAGGTTACATAATTGTATCTATGCTATAAATGGACAAACGAAAGGACGGAATTACACCAATTTAGAAAGCAACTTAGCTATGATGGTGATGTATCTCCCTGTCAAGTTTGAATTCGATTGGACAAAGCGTTTTCAAGTTAGATTCCGGAAATGGAAATGTTGACGGCCAGACAAAAATCAGACAAACGAACGGACGGCATTACACCAATTTTGAAAGGAACCTAGCTGTGATGGTGATCTAAGTCCCTGTCAAGTTTGAATTCGATTGGACAAAGCGTTTTTGAGTTAGAGTCCAGAAACGAAAATGTGGACGGACAGACAGACGTCGGACACATCAATCTAATAGACGGGATGGTTACACGCAACCCGCCTAAAAATTCATTAAAATACTAAAGAAAAACCCAGGCATGATACTCGTACACGGCAATCTACTTGTGGTTCAGTACATATATGGAAGATAAGACAGAAATCCCTTCAATAGTCAATGAGAACATTGTTATTTTCACACTTTGGGTTAGGGTACCTTGCTTCTTATGGCTCAGTGAACAGACGGACGTGGATACTTTGAACAATTTTTCATCCTCAATAGAAAATGTATCTTTAAAAACAAACAGCCTGTCTTTCAGTGTTGTACCTTTGTAGGAGAAGTTCACATGGCCGCATTTTTGTACACCACAGAGTGGTGCCACAATGTCAGATGACTGACAAGTCAGTTGACAAAATAAAAACAGATCGATAAGTCGTTCAAATATTTCTGGATACAACTGAGCCTCTTCAAGTGAAAATCTGTTAATGACATACAATTTCTAGTTACCAGGCTAAATGCCAGTATAAATGTCGTGTGCATGTATATTCTACCACATATAAATTGAACAAATAAAGATAACCTTTATCAATCCCATTGTTACAGAACAATTTGTTACTTTGCTGAATGGCTATCTAATAAAGCTTCTAACTTCTTATGAAATCCCAGAGTGACACTTAGATTACAATTCACACTTGTTATTTCATTTGGCATATTAATAGTCTCCAAAAGAAAACCAGTACTTCAGCATTAATTTCGACAATGTTAACACTCCAATATAACGGAGCATACTCCATTCACTTGTCGGGTATCAATGTCAGTCTTTTCAGGGATACTATTGATAGTATAGTTCTAAATTCATTCCATCGTGAATTTCATAATCATCCAGTGTCACATGGTCTTTGAAAATGGTGTACCTAAATATAATAACAAGTTTCAGCTGATAAAATTTATATACTGGTAAAGATACTGATCATGTTGCAAATCTAATGTCATAACTGTGAGAAATTTTAAGAGAAAACACTTCAAGACCACATTTATTAAAGTCCATTCTAGCTTATCAAAGCTTGATTTGATTTATTTGGGTTAAACATGGCTTTATCCACATTAGATGGCTCTAATCAAAGTAACAAAAGATATTAGGAAATCACTAAAATTCTTAATCATTTGGGGTAATAGAATCAACCCGGAAATGCAAAAAGGGTGCCAAAAGCTAATCAATTTTTCTGAATAGTCTTTACGAATAATTTAATTATGTTTTATATAATTCAAAGCATATTTTTGTTGCTACATTGCAAAATAAAAGAAATTCAATTTTATGACCCCAGTTTGACCTTGGGGGGGTACTTGGGGGACAAATTTGATGGGCCTTTTGGAATCCCAGGCCATGTTTTCCTATTACCTCTCCATACATTACCAAACTTTACTTACAATAGATATTACGAAATAAGTCAAAATCTACGCAAATTCCATGGGATTTTTAGAATTCCAGGGCTTGGTTTCCCATGACCTCTTAATACATCCTGAAGCTCCGATTGCAATAATAAAAGAATATAAAGCAATAAGAGAAAATCTGACCCATTTAGGGTCACAGAATTGACCTTGAAAGGCAAGGAGGCAAAAAGACAAATCACTAGGTCTGAATAATTTTCAAAAATAATTCAACGACATTTTACAAGATCAGACCATATTTTGGTAGATAAACCACAAAATACGAGAAATTCAACTTTGTGAACCAAGTTAGACCTTGAAGGCTGGAGGGAGGGTGCGGGAATAATTTTAATGGGTTCTTGGAATCTGAGGCCATGATTTAAAATTACATATACATCTGGTCTCAAAACATTCGAAAGCTCTTAATTCAAAATAAAAGTAACAGTGATTTTGATACTTTACTAACTTCTTCTGCCTATGTACATATGCGAAAGACACCTGTTTTGGCAGATTTTAATGTAGCCTTAACACGAGCATGCAACTTTTGAAGCTATAAACCACATTTTCTTGCTTCATACTCAACAAACTTCCTCATGCCATGACTGCCATCAGAACCTAGGGTAATGTCAGTGACTTCAGACAACAGTTGAAGACTTATCTATTCAGAATATACTATCTCACTCAATAATCTTCTCCCCTATGAAACTCTTTCATGGCAACCCACTCTTTCTAATTGGATTACCCTTTTTGGAAATCAGTGCCTTAAAGGGTGTCTTCATCAATTGGGTGCTTCATAAATACTTTCATATTAAGTAAACCTAAGCCTTTTGGCAAATTCTAACCTCATTACCTGTACAATAACTTACCATTTTTTCAGCACAATCTTTTCTGCTCTTGTTCCTGTCTGTGCTGCCACTAGCTTTTTAAGGTCACCAATTGTGTCATCAGAGCTTTTGGACAATTAAGGAAAATAGCATCAGAGATGTCCAAACCCCACAGCCTGGGGAAATAGCATTGGACAATGCAAGATATAAAATAGGTTAAACAGTACAAGATCAGAAGACTTTCAGAGCAGACCATGTAAACTAGAGGATCGCTCGCAAAAAAAAAGATAATGTTTTTGCATAGCAAAAACAAAGCGTCCCGAAAAGGATATAAAGGTGAGTGCTAAAGTATTAAGAAAATGCTTCGTTTCTAGCCTTATACTGTTGTGGCAACCAAAGTCAGCGCAGTCTGCTCTATCTAGCATGGTTTTCAAGATATAAGCATTTTTGTGTTTTGCAAAAAATTCGAAAATTCAAAATGTCCGCTATATTTGGCAAGACAAAAATATTTTGAAAATTGGCATGGCTACTCTACAGAGATACCCAGCAGGTCAAAAATTTTGTTGAGTTCGCTCCATGTAGCACAGTTTTCGAGATATAAGCATTTTTGTGTTTTTCAAAAACTTTGAAAATTCAAAATGGCCACCAGTTTTGGGGAGACAAAAATTTTGACAAGACCACTGCCGCAGTGTGTATTTCCCGCCGAGCATTAAAGGAGAAGAAATGGCTTTTCCGAGATATTCACAATTTTTCATTTTCGTGTGTGAAAGTTCTCCCAAAAGTAGATGAATGAGTTATTTGATAAAAATTGGGTATCCGCAATACTTTTAGAGATAATTCGCATTTACTCCTTTTGAGTAGGTGAATAATTAGCTATGGGTCTGAAACTTCACCAAGTGAAAGCTCTCCCAAAAGTAGGTGAATGAGTTATTTGAGAAAAATTGGCTATCTGCAATACTTTTAGAGATAATTCGCATTTACTCATTTTGAGTAGGTGAGTAATTAGCTATGGGTCTGAAACTTCACCATGTGAAAGCTCTCCCACAAGTAGATGAATGATTATTTGATAAAAATTGGGTATTCGCAATATTTTTACAGATAATTAGCATTTACTCATTTTGAGTAGGTGAATAATTAGCTATGGGTCTGAAACTTCACGGAGTGAAAGCTCTCCCAAAAGTACGTGAATGAGTTATTTGAGAAAAATTGGCTATCTGCAATACTTTTAGAGATAATTAGCATTTACTCATTTTGAGTAGGTGAGTAATTAGCTATGGGTCTGAAACTTCACCAAGTGAAAGCTCTCCCAAAAGTAGGTGAATGATTTATTTGAGAAAAATTGGCTATCTGCAATACTTTTAGAGATAATTCGCATTTACTCATTTTGAGTAGGTGAGTAATTAGCTATGGGTCTGAAACTTCACCATGTGAAAGCTCTCCCACAAGTAGATGAATGAGTTATTTGATAACAAGCAATCAGTGCCCGTGAACGGGCTCTGTGTCAGCTGACTGTGTGTTTTGAGTTTCAGAATAGAAGTGACAGAAGAAAAGGACACAAAAGTTGTGCCCTGGAAATGGTGTTCAGAAGGAAAGTAAGAAGTAACTGTTAAGGTGTAAAAAGTAAGTTAAAACACATTTAAAGAAATGCAATAGTTTTAATTCTACTATGTAATAGCTGACTGAAAAATAGGTGAATAACATACTGAAATTAGACCTATCACATCGGAGAACTGATGCAAATTGTATGCACCAGAAAGAATCCTCACCAAAGCCATTAAAACATGCTTAAAATTGGAAAAGCCCAAAGTGAAATCTGACCATATCAAAAGATTCTTAGCCCGTGATTCCTATAGGTTGGTGTGACATTGCAATCCTCTAGGAACACAAATAAGCGAGATATAAGCATGGTTAATTTGGGCCAAAGATCAAACCTGATCACATCAAAATATTCCCAGCCCATGATTTGACATTGCAAACCTCTGGAACCAATAATAAGCCAGTTATGAACACTTTTAAGTTAGGCTATCCTCGTTTGACCTTGGAGGAAGGTTCCAAGGTCAAATTCGACAACACCAAAAAATTCCCAGCCCATGATTTCCTATATGTTGGTTTACCATTCCAAACCTCTAGGACCAATAATAAACGAGTTATAAGCACTTTTAAGTTTGGCTATCCTCACTTACCTTAAAGGAGGGGTCCAACGTCAAATCCGACCACACCAAAAGATTCCCAGCCCATGATTTCTTGAAGGTTGGTTTACCATCCCAAACCTCTAGGACCCATAATAAGCGAGTTATAAGCACTTTTAAGTTTGGCTATCCTCGTTTAACCTTGAAGGAGGGGTCCAAGGTCAAATCTGACCACACCAAAAGAATCCAAGCCAATGATATCCTATAGGTTGGTTTACCATCCCAAACCTGTAGGACCAATAATAAGTGAGTTATTAGCACTTTTAAGTTTGGCTATCCTATTTGACCTTGAAGAAGGGGTCCCAGGTCAAATCCAACAACACCAAAAGACTCCCAGCCCATGATTTCCTATAGCTTGGTTTACCATCCCAAACCTGTAGGACCAATAATAAGTGAGTTATAAGCACTTTTAAGTTTGGCTATCCTCGTTTGACATTGAAGGAGTTGTCCAAGGTCAAATCTGACCACACCAAAAGATCCCCAGCCCATGATTTCCTGTAGGTTGGTTTACCATCCCAAACCTGTAGGACCAGTAATAAGCGACTTATAGGCACTTTTAAGTTTGACTATCCTCGTTTGACCTTGAATGAGGGGTCCAAGGTCAAATTTGACCACACCAAAAGATTCCCAGTCCATGATTTTCTATACATTGGTTTACCATCCCAAACCTCTAGGCCCAATAGTAAGGGAGATATCAGCACTTTTCATGACTGACAAAGAAACACCTGTGGCGGCCATCTTGTTTTGTTCAAAACGAGGCCAAAAATATTTTCAGTCAAGATTTTATAATGAAGAACATATCCTGCTATCCGGTGGATAAAACTAAATAATTTAAATGCAATAGTTTTCAAGTTACAAGTGATTTACTCAACAGCGATAACCTAAAAGTAGCTATTACTCAGCTATACCATGAGCTACAGGTCTGAAATTTTACTATGTTATAGCTGACCCAAAAGTAGCTGAATAACATATTTACACAAACTTCTCTAAATGCAATACTTTTCAAGTTACAAGTGATTTTACTCATGATTTAAGTTACTGAAAAGTCCAAAATAGCTATTACTCACTTAGCTATTGAGATAGATACAGTAGTTACTCACCATGTTGTAGCTATTTAAAATGTAGCTGAATAACATAGTTTAACAAAATGCTGTAAATGCAATACTTTTCAAGTTATACATGATTTAGTGTTAAGTAAGAACCTCAAAGTAGCTATTACTCAGCTATGCAATGAGCCACAGCTCTGGAATTTTACTATGTTATAGCTGACCCCAAAATAGGTGAATAACATATGAAACTAAATAATCTAAATGCAATACTTTTCAAGTTATAAGTGATTTACTCAACAGTGATAACCTAACAGTAGCTATTACTCAGCTATGCCATGAGCTACAGGTCTGAAATTTTACCATGTTAAAGCTGACCCAAAAGTAGCTGAATAACATATTTACACAAAATGCTGTAAATGCAATACTTTTCAAGTTATAAATGATTTAGTGTTGAGTAAGAACATCAAAGTAGCTATTATTCAGCTATGCAATGAGCTACAGGTCTGAGATTTTACTATGTTATATCTGACCCAAAAGTAGCTGAATAACATTTTACACAAAAGTCTCTAAATTCAATACTTTTCAAGTTACAAGTGATTTACTCAACAGTGATAACCTAAAAGTAGCTATTACTCAGTTATGCCATGAGCTACAGGTCTGAAATTTTACCATGTTAAAGCTGACCCAAAAGTAGCTGAATAACATATTTACACAAAATACTGTAAATGCAATACTTTTCAAGTTATAAATGATTTAGTGTTGAGTAAGAACATCAAAGTAGCTATTATTCAGCTATGCAATGAGCTACAGGTCTGAGATTTTACTATGTTATATCTGACCCAAAAGTAGCTGAATAACATATTTACACAAAAGTCTCTAAATTCAATACTTTTCAAGTTATAAATGATTTAGTGTTGAGTAAGAACCTCAAAGTAGCTATTACTCAGCTATGGAATGAGCCACAGCTCTGGAATTTTACTATGTTATAGCTGACCCCAAAATAGGTGAATAACATATTGAAACTAAATACTCTAAATGCAATACTTTTCAAGTTATGAGTGATTTACTCAACAGTGATAACCTAAAAGTAGCTATTACTCAGCTATGGCATGAGCTACAGGTCTGAAATTTTACTATGTTATGGCTGACCCAAAAGTAGTTGAATAACATGTTGACACATAATTCTCTAAATGCAATACTTTTCAAGTTATAAATGATTTAGTGTTGAGTAAGAACCTCAAAGTAGCTATTACTGAGCTATGCAATGAGCCACAGCTCTGGAATTTTACTATGTTATAGCTGACCCCAAAATAGGTGAATAACATATTGAAACTAAATACTCTAAATGCAATACTTTTCAAGTTATAAGTGATTTACTCAACAGTGATAACCTAAAAGTAGCTATTACTCAGCTATGCCATGAGCTACAGGTCTGAAATTTTACTATGTTATAGCTGACCCAAAAGTAGCTGGATAACATATTTACACATAATTCTCTAAATGCAATACTTTTCAAGTTATAAGTGATTTACTCAACAGTGATAACCTAAAAGTAGCTATTTCTCAGCTATGCCATGAGCTACAGGTCTGAAATTTTACTATGTTATAGCTGACCCAAAAGTAGCTGAATAACATATTTACACAAAATTCACTAAATGCAATACTTTTCAAGTTATAAATGATTTAGTGTTGAGTAAGAACCTCAAAGTAGCTATTACTCAGCTATGCAATGAGCCACAGCTCTGGAATTTTACTATGTTATAGCTGACCCCAAAATAGGTGAATAACATATTGAAACTAAATACTCTAAATGCAATACTTTTCAAGTTATGAGTGATTTACTCAACAGTGATAACCTAAAAATAGCTATTACTCGGCTATGCCATGAGCTATAGGTCTGAAATTTTACTATGTTATAGCTGACCCAAAAGTAGCTGAATAACATATTTGTACAAAATTCTCTAAATGCAATGCTTTTCAAGTTACAAGTGATTTTACTCATGATGGAAGTTACTGAAAAGTCCAAAAGTAGCTATTACTCACTTAGCTATTGAGATAGACACCCAAGTTACTCACCATGTTGTAGCTATGAAAAAAGTAGCTGAATAACATATTTTAACAAAATGTTCTAATTGCAATAATTTTCAAGTTATAATTGATTTAGTGCATGATTTCATGAATTTTAATGTATTAAAAATTATTTAAAAAATTCATAAAAAAATAATTAAGAAAGATCCAGGTCTGACACTCACACAAGGGAATCTACTAGTGGTCTAGTACATATATGCAAGATATGAGAGAAATCCCTGTAATAGTCACTGAGAAAATTGTGATCAAGTGTTGAAATTTTCACACTTTGGTGGGGGTACCTCACTTGTAATGGCTCTGGCGAACAGACAGATCTGCATGAATTTTACGATTTATCATCCTCGATAGTTAAGGTATCTTTTAAAAAAAACAGCTTGTCTCTGGGTCTTGTAGTTTTGGAGAAGAAGTTTGTCACGCGGACACGTACGCGTACACAGACGCGGACGCCGCAGAGTGATGCCATAATGTCAGCTGACTGACAAGTCAGCTGACATAAAAATTGGGTATCCGCAATACTTTTACAGATAATTAGCATTTACTCATTTTGAGTAGGTGAGTAATTAGCTATGGGTCTGAAACTTCACAGAGTGAAAGCTCTCCCAAAAGTAGGTGAAGGAGTTATTTGAGAAAAATTGGCTATCTGCAATACTTTTAGAGATAATTCGCATTTACTCATTTTGAGTAGGTGAGTAATTATCTACGGGTCTGAAACTTCACCATGTGAAAGCTCTCCCAAAAGTACATGAATGAGTTATTTGATAAAAATTGGGTATCCGCAATAGTTTTTGAGATAATTAGCATTTACTCATTTTGAATAGGTGAGTAATTAGCTACGGGTCTGAAACTTCATCGAGTGAAAGCTCTCCCAAAAGTAGGTGAATGAGTTATTTGAGAAAAATTGGCTATCTGCAATACTTTTAGAGGTAATTCACATTTACTCATTTTGAGTAGGTGAGTAATTAGCTATGGGTCTGAAACTTCACCATGTGAAAGCTCTTCCAAAAGTAGATGAACGAGTTATTTGAGAAAAATTGGCTATCTGCAATACTTTTAAGAGATAATTCGCATTTACTCATTTTGAGTAGGTGAGTAATTATCTACGGGTCTGAAACTTCACCATGTGAAAGCTCTCCCAAAAGTAGATGAATGAGTTATTTGATGAAAATTGGGTATCCGCAATAGTTTTAGAGATAATTAGCATTTACTCATTTTGAGTAGGTGAATAATTAGCTACGGGTCTGAAACTTCCCGACAGAGATACCCTGAAGATCAAAAATTTCGTTGAAATCGCTCTATGTAGCACGGTTTTCGAGATATTAGCATTTTTGTGTTTTGCAATTTTTGCGCAAAAATTCGAAAATTCAAAATGGCCGCCATTTTTGGCAAGACAAAATTTTTTTTGAAAATTGGCATGGCTACTCTGCAGAGATACCCTGGGGTCAAAAATTTCGTCGAAATCACTCTATCTAGCACGGTTTTCGAGATATAAGCATTTTTGTGTTTTGCAATTTTTGCGAAAAATTCGAAAATTCAAAATGGCCGCCATTTTTTGCGAGACAAAATTTTTTTGAAAATTGCCATGGCTACTCTGCAGAGATACCCTGTGGGTCAAAAATTTCGTCGAAATCACTCTATCTAGCACGGTTTTCGAGATATAAGCATTTTTGTGTTTTGCAATTTTTGCGAAAAATTCGAAAATTCAAAATGGCCACCATTTTTGGTGAGATAAAATTTTTTTTGAAAATTGGGATAACTACTCTACAGAGATACCCTGCGGGTCAAAAATTTCGTCGAAATCGCTCTATCTAGCACGGTTTTCGAGATATAAGCATTTTTGTGTTTTCCTTATTTGGAAAATTCATAATGATTAATTAATCATTGCCAAAATCTAATGATTTGTTCAGTGTGCTTAGGTCTAAAAATTGGCCTCCATTTCTTGTTCGGATTGGGACCAAAAATAGCCTGTTGTAGAAAGCTAGCGAATTTTGAACCTTGACCTTTTTGACAGCTAGCTTTTACTGGATGGAATACAAAGCCTCCATCAGGTGGCTATCCATGTGGAGCTTTGCATATCTGTACTTGATGTGAGGTTGTCTGGTTTGAAGGGGCCTCCTTTTAAATGGCAAGGTGTAGTCCTTCAATGAATGTTCATTCTGATACAGTGACTTAAGAACATATTAAAAAGAAAGTTTATCTGTATTTTTTTAAGATAGAAACCACGTACTCATTATGTTAACTGCTGGAAAGTTACAGTTACAGCTATAACTTACACAGTTAGCATCTTGTAAGTTATCCAAGTTGCAGCTAAAGATAAGATATCTGAAAAAAATTTTGATGAAAATGCTAAAAATGCATTCATTTTCAACATATAAACAATTTATTCATCTGTGAGATTATAAAAGTAACCATTACTCATTTATAAAAGTAGCTATAATTCACTTATACACTGGGCAACCAGTCTGAAAGTTAACTATGTTATAGTAACTGTTGCAAATAAATAGGTGAACAGTAACTTTGAAAAAAATGCCCGCAAATCATTAATGGTCCAGCCTATCCATTTGACAAACTTACCCCTGAAAAGTTCAGTTGAACTCATGAGCAATAAATCATGCAATCAGTGCCCGTGAATGGGCTCTGTGTCAGCTGACGGTGTGTTTTGAGTTTCAGAGTAGAAGTGACAGAAGAAAAGGACACAAAAGTTGTGCCCTGGAAATGGTATTCAGAAGGAAAGTAACAAGGTAACTGTTAAGGTGTAAAAATTAAGTCAAAAATATATTTAAAGAAAATACTGCAAATGCAATAGTTTTCGAGTAACAACTGATTTACTCAACAGTGAGAACCTCAAAGTAGCGATTACTCAGCTATGCAAGGAGCTACAGGTTTGCAATTATACTATTTTATAGCTGACCCAAAAGTAGGTTAATAACTTAACTAAATGCAATAGTTTTCAAGTTACAACTGATTAGCTCACCAGAGAAAACCTGAAAGTAGCTATTGCTCAGCTATGGAATGAGCTACAGGTCTGCAACTTTACTATGTTATAGCTGACCCAAAAGTAGGTGAACAATGTATTTAAAGAAAATACTCTAAATGCAATAGTTTTTAAGTTACGATTGATTTACTCAACAGTAAGAACCTGAAAGTAGCTATTGCTCAGCTATGCCATGATCTACAGGTCTGCAATTTCACTATGTTATAGTTAACTCAAAAGTAGGTGAACAACATATTTAAAGAAAATACTCTAAATGCAATATTTTTCAAGTTAAAATTGATTTACTCAACAGTGAAGATCTGAGAATAGCTATTACTCTGCTATGGCATGAGATACACATCTGCAATTTTACTATGTTACAGCTAATTCAAAAGTAAATGAATAAGATATTTAAACAAAATTCTTTAAATGCAATAGTTTTCAAGTTACAACTGATTTACTCAACAGAAAAAAACCTCAAAGTAGCTATTGCTCAGCTACGCAATGAGCTACAGGTCCGCAACTTTACTATGTTATAGCTGACCCAAAATTAGGTGAACAACATATTTAATGAAAATATTCTAAAGTCAATAGTTTTCAAGTTATAACTGGTTTACTCAACAGGGATAATATCAAAGTAGCTATTACTCAGCTATGCAATGAGCTACAGGTCCGCAACTTTACTATGTTATAGCTGACCCAAAAGTAGGTGAACAACATATTTAATGAAAATACTCTAAATGCAATGGCTTTCAAGTTATAACTGATTTACTCAACAGTGACAACCTCAAAATAGCTATTGCTCAGCTATGAAATATGCTACAGGTCTGTAATTTTTCTAAGTTGTAGCTGACCCAAAAGTAGGTGAATAACATATTTAAAGAAAATATTCTAAAGTCAATAGTTTTCAAGTTATAACTGGTTTACTCAACAGGGATAATACCAAAGTAGCTCTTACTCAGCTATGCAATGAGCTACAGGTCTACAATTTTACTATGTTATAGCTGACTGAAAAGTATCTGAATAACATATTTATACAAAATACTGTAAATGTAATAGTTTTCAAGTTACAGCAGATTTACTCATGAGTGAGAAACTCAAAATAGCTATTGCTTAGCTATGAAATAAGCTACAGGTCTGCAATTGCACTATGTTATAGCTGATCCAAAAGTAGGTGAATAAGATACTCTAACTGCAATAGTTTTGAAGTTACAACTGATTTACTCAACAGTGATCCCATCAAAGTAGCTCATCTATAAAATAAGCTACACATGTCTGCAAATTTGCTTTGTTACAGCTGATCCAAAAATAGGTGAATAACATATTTAAAGAGATACTCTAAATGCAATAGTTTTCAAGTTCTAACTGATTTACTCAACACTGCTAACCTAAAATTAGCTATTACTCAGCTATGCAATGACCTACAGGTCTGAAATTTCACTATGCTATAGCTGACCCAAAAGTAGCTGAATAACATATTTATACGAAATTCTCTAAATGCAATAGTTTTCAAGTTACAAGTGATTTTACTCATGATGGAAGTTACTGAAAAGTCCAAAAGTAGCTATTACTCGCTTAGCTATTGAGCTAGACACCCAAGTTACTCACCATGTTGTAGCTATGGAAAAAGTAGCTGAATAACATATTTTAACAAAATGCTCTAAATGCAATACTTTTCAAGTTATAAGTGATTTAGTGCATGATTTCATGAATTTTAATGCATTAAAAATTATTAAAAAAATTCATAAAAAAAATAATTAAGAAAGATCCAGGTCTTAAACTGACACAAAGGAATCTACCTGTGGCCTAGTACATATATGCAAATTAAGAGAGAAACCCCTTCAAAGGACAATGAGAAAATTGTGATAAAGTGTTGAAATTTTCACACTTTGGGTGGGCGTACCTTGCTTCTAACGGCTCTGGGGAACAGACGAACAGACAGATCTGCATGAATTTTACGATTTATCATCCTCGATAGATGACGTATCTTTTAAAAGTAACAGCATGTCTCTGGGCCTTGTGGTTTTGGAGGAGAAGATGTTCACGCGGACGCCGCAGAGTGATCCCATGTCAGTTGACTGACAAGTCAGCTGACATAAAAACCAGCATGTCTCTCGGCCTTGTATTTTCGGAGAAGTCACTCAGGTACGTGTACATCCACGCCGCAGAGTGACGACATAAAAATCAAACATCAATCAATAAGGAATGTTTATTGGGAAAATTATATTTCCAGATTTATAAATGATTAAAGCCACAAGAATGATGTTGAATAATGTGCTTAAATTTGGTTTTATAAATGTGTGATTATCAAATGTATTACGTTCATAACTGCAGGAGTTATATCAAAATTAACTGAGGTAACCTGAATAATACTGAAGATTGTTAAGTCCCGAAAAATCCCCCTTTTTTTACTGTAAGGGTCTCATAATGTTATTAATATTGGGATTTAAGCTTGCCAGAAAATAGAATGTCCCTTTTGCCTATTTTAATATGTGGGGCAAGTTTGATTTTACAGTTAAAAACTCATGAAGCAGAGGGATAAAAACATTTCTTAAGATAGTCACATCATTAATAATCAAATTTAAGTAGACGGGTGTTCCTTTGAAAAATTTCAATGTGAATGACAAATTATGGAGTTACATGGAATATACATTTCAAGTTACAACTGAAGGTAAAATATGTAAAAACTCTACAGAAAAGTCACCTCAGAGGGCATTTAAGGGCCTAATACACAAGTTAAAAGTCAACTTAAAGCCTTGATTTTTGACGTATCTTCGAAGAACATATTAATATACATGTATTCCTAAATGAGATTTTGGGTAAATTAGCCGCATAGTTTGACAAATACATTAGTTTGACAAATACATTGCTTAAAAATTGGCAAAAAATTCATAAATTGGGTCCCTGTGAGTATTTTAGAGATCTTAAAGGGACCTTGAGATTAAAATTACAAGACCTGAAACTCTCAACAGAAAAAGTATACATATAGATATTATATCTAATGCACATCTTTCAAGGTCATACCAAGATGTTCCACATCTACACCCCTGAACCAATGTCCCTACCAAGTTTTAACTTCCTACACCTTATGGTTTTTAGATACAGCCCAGACAAATTTTTCCCGCCACCCACCCGCCAATCCGGACACTATGGGTGAAAACAATACCCCGACAGCCCTGAAGGGCGTGGGGTAAAAAAAATGCCCATGGTAGGGTATTTTTGGAGTTAAGGGCTGACTTTGTAGGACAAGTTTCAAGCTCAAATGTCTGTAGGCCATAGACATAATATATCCATAAAAATATCAACCATAAAGAGATTCAACATAGATGTGAAAAAGCCTCAGCATGTGTAAAACTCCATGGCAACCACCTTCTTTTTTTAAATGAGACCCAAAATATTCCCCAGGAAGCTTTTATAATAATGCACATATCCTGCAATTTTGAGATATGTATATGTTGTGTCAGAAAGTCCAATCCATCAGAATTTCAAATCCTGTCATCAGAAAGTCCAATTGGACTTTCTGATGTCAGAAAATTGGACTTTCTGATGGATTTTTTTGTCACAATTTGAAATTCTGACAAAATGATTTATCAGAAAGTCCAATTGGAAGTTTTGATGTCAGAAAGTCCAATTCTGTTATTTATTTAGAGAACTGCTCTGAGGTACGAAATATTGAAGTTATGAAATTTCAAATTCTGATGGATTGGACTTTCCGACACTGGAGAATCAAAAAGTCTAATCAATCAGAAAGTCCAATTATGTTGCTTTTTTGTATATGGCTGCAACTAATAGGGATAAAAATAAAAACGATTTTTCAGAAAACTTTATTTAATGCACATCTGTTGATTCAATACAAAACTTTATTTGTATTTGTAACTTTATTTGGGTCTCCTTTGTATGACCTGGCTATGTCCTCGAATTAATATTAACTGCCTTGCTTTATGTTCAGTTGCGCCTTAGAGTCCATCAGCGATGGAGATTAAGCGCTATAAAAGTCAACGTTTGGATTAGATTAGATTGTAACATTTATCACAAAGAACACCAATTAAAGCACAAAACTACATCAAGAAAATACAGAAATATAATGAATTCAGAAAGCACAAATAAAAGCACAAAATGTCATTATGATATATTTCAAAACAACAGTTATTGTGATTTCAGATTTTGTTCTGACAGGCACTGCTGTTGAGATGGCATTTTGTAGAGCACTTCACACTCTTCTTCTTACAGCAGCATCTATTGGTTATGCAACTACCTTTGTATTGACAAACATCATGGTTTTTTTTTGCTGGCCTGCCAGTTTGTAGATTGTCTAGATGCTTGAACAATAGAAACTTCTTCAAGGTTATTAGGTTCAATCGATGTTAGCCCTGGGAAGTGTACACTGTTCATAGCCAATGATGGTATTTTTCAGTATTCCAGAAGCAGAGTAGAGTTTGTAGAGTTTTATTCCTTCTTTTAGTTCACTACTGAGCACTTTGCATGGAAGAAGATGGGCATCTGTATTTGTTGCCATACAGTTTCTCTTCCACACAACAGTTTCATTTACTTTCAACTGACCACTGTTGATGACCTCATCAATACATAGTATGGCATTGGTTTCCAGATAAACAGGGACATTTTCAAATAAGGTTTGATCTGGGATTTCATGACCGATGGCAACAACAGCCTCACCATCAAGGAACTGGTATTCTCTTCCTCGTTTACCTGTTTCAACATTGGATTCTGTAACTGAGACCTCAGATTCAGCACAGGTTCCTGCAGTATTTTCACAGTTCCCCTCAGCGTCGGTCAAGGCAATATCTAGTTCATCACCGACCCTCAGCAGTATTTTCACAGTTCCCCTCAGTGTTTGTCGAGACAATATCTGACTCAGCACCAGCCCCTGCAGTGTTTTCAAAGGTGCATGGATTAATTATGTTAGATACAAGAAAGTACTGAGTAGGTAATTAACCCCATCAAAGACAATTTGGTACTCAGGAAAACAGACTCACCATGGATAAACTGGTTTGATTACAAGAAAATACTGAGTAGGCAATTGACCTCATCAAAGACAGTTTGGTACTCAGGGAAAGAGACTCATCAAAGGTGCATGGATTAATTGTTTTGATGCCAAGAAAACAGTGAATAGGTATTCAAGCACATCAAAGAAGGTTTACTTACTCAAGAAAAACCTAAAACATAATGTGACATCAAATAACAATACAAAAGTCTAAAAGATAGGTCTTTTTAAAGAAATAACACAATTGGACTTTCTGATGGATTAGACTTTCTGATTCTCCAGTGTCAGAAAGTCCAATCTATCAGAATTTCAAATCTTGATAACAGAACTTCAAATTTCGTACCTCAGAGCAATCTCACAATAAAGATAGAACAGGATTGGACTTTCTGATGGATTAGACTTTCTGATTCTAAAAGTGTCAGAAAGTCCAATCCATCAGAATTTCAAATCTTGATAACAGAACTTCAAATTTCGTACCTCAGAGCAATCTCACAATAAAGATAGAACAGGATTGGACTTTCTGATGGATTGGACTTTCTGATACAGGGAATCAGAAAGTCCAATCCATCAGAATTTCAAATCTTGATAACAAAACTTCAAATTTCGTACCTCAGAGAAATCTCACAATAAAGATAGAACAGGATTGGACTTTCTGATGGATTGGACTTTTTGATACAGGGGAATCAGAAAGTCCAATCCATCAGTATTTGAAATTCTGATGTCAGAACTTCAAATTCATAGTTCAGAACAATTTCTTTATTCAATAGCAGGATTGGACTTTCTGACATCAGAAAGTCCAATTAGACTTTCTGATGACAGGATTTGAAATTCTGATGGATTGGACTTTCTGACACGACATATACATATAATACTTTTTTCCTACGGAAGGGCAATGGGAAAATCTTTACAGAGCAGCGGTGTACCAATGCATAAACAACAGGATCCACCAAATGCTATGCAGTGGATATAATAATCAGTTGCAGCAATGTATATATCTTTGTGATAGACATATGTCTCAAAAGTAGCAGCAGAAAACATTTTGACAGAGCTAAGTGAAACAATACACCAAAGTCGCACCATAACATTACACACTTACATTCCCCAATCAATGACCCTACTTAACCCCTCAACCACTGTCCCTACCAAATATAAACTTTTTACACCTTATGGTTTCTGCGATATAACCCAGACCAGATTACTACTGGATGGCATGCATGAAAACAATACCGGTAAAGCCTTTAAAGGTGGTGGGTGAAAACAAGAGAAAAACAAGAGTAGAGTGCCCGTGAACGGGCCCTGTGTCAGCTGAGTGAGAGTTTTTGATTTGTGAAGGTGATAATGAGAGGAAAGCATAATTATCAGGGAAAGTGCTGTACAGAAGTACAGTAAATCGTAATTGAACAGCATGTTAGAAAAGAAATTTCGAAGATGACAGAAGGACAAAAAAGTTGTGCCCTGCAAATGGTATTATAAAGGAAAGTAACAAGGTAACTGTTTTAGTGTAAAAAGTAGGTTAAAACATATTTAAAGAAATACTGCAAATGCAATATCCTCGTTCAACCTTGAAGATGGGGTCCAAGGTCAAATCCAACCACACATAAACATTCCCAGCCCATGAATTCCTATAGGTTGGTTTACCATCCCAAACTTCTAGGACCATAATAAGCGAGTCATAAGCACTTTTAAGTTTGGCTATCCTCGTTTGACCTTGAAGGCAGGGTCCAAGGACAAATCCGACCACACCAAAAGATTCTCAGCCCATGATTTTCTATAGGTTGGTTTACCACCCCAAACCTCTAGGACCAATAATAAGCGAGTTATAGGCACTTTTAAGTTTCGCTATCCTTGTTTGACCTTGAAGGAGGGGTCCAAGATCGAATCTGACCACACCAATAGAGTCCCAGCCAATGATTTCCTATAGTTTTGTTTACCATCCCAAACTTGTAGGACCATAATTAGCGAGTTATAAGCACTTTTAAGTTTGGCTATCCTCGTTTGACCTTGAAGGCAGGGTCCAAGGTCAAATCCGACCACACCAAAAGATTCCCAGCCCATGATTTTCTTTAGGTTGGTTTTCCATTCCAAACCTCTAGGACCAATAATAAACGAGTTATAAGCACTTTTAAGTTTGGCTTTCCTCGTTTGACCTTGAAGGAGGGGTCCAAGTTCAAATCGAACCACATAAACAGATTCCCAGCCCATGATTCCAAAATGTCTGTTTACCATCCCAAACCTCTAGGATCAATGAGCAAGTTATAAACACTTTTAAGATTGGCTATCCTTGTTTGACCTTGAAGGAGGGATCAAAGGTCAAATCTGACCACACCAGAAGATTCCCAGCCCATGATTTCCTACAGGTTGGTTTACCATCCCAAACCTCTAGGACCAATAATAAGGGAGATATAAGCACTTGGCGGCCATCTTGTTTTTCAAAATGAGGCCAAAAACATTCCCAGTCAAGATTTTATAATGAGGAACATATCCTGCGAATTTAAGATCTCTATCCACAATATCCTTTGCTCTAGAGGGCCAACAAAAGTTCTTGTTTAAAGTCGAATAAACGTCCCTGGCAGCCATCTTGTTTTTCAAAATGAGGCCAAAAATATTCCCAGGCAACATTTTATGGTTATTCATATATTCTGCAAACTTGAGAAGGCTAGCTATAATATTTTTTTCGTTAGAGCGGTAATGGTGAAATCTCTCTACACACTGCAGCTATCCAGTGGATACAATGATTTACTCAACAGTGAGAACCTGAAAGTAGCTATTGCTCAGCTGTGCCATGACATACAGGTCTGCAATTTCACTATGTTATAGCTGACCAAAAATTATGTGAATAACATATTTAAACAAAATACTCTAAATGCAATAGTTTTCAAGTTATAACTGACTTACTCAACAGTGATAACCTCAAAGTAGCTATTACTCAGCTATGCAATGAGCTACATGTCTGAATTTTTACTATGTTATAGCTGACCCAAAAGTAGGTGAACAACATATTTAAGCAAAACACTGTAAATACAATAGTTTTCAAGTTACAACTGATTTACTCAATAGTGATAATCTGAAAATAGCTATTGCTCAGTTGTGCCATGAGCTACAGGTCTGTAACTTCACTATGTTATAGCTGACCCAAAAGTAGCTGAATAACATATTTACACAAATTTCTGTAAATGCAATAGTTTTCCAATTACAACTGATTTACTCAACAGTGAGAACTTCAAAGTAGCTATTACTCAGCTATCCAATGAGCCACTGGTCTGGAACTTCACTAAGTTATAGCTGACCCCAAAATAGGTGAATAACATATTGAAACTAAATACTCAAAATGCAATAACTTTCAAGTTATAAGTGATTTACTCAACAGTGATCACCTCAAAGTAGCTATTACTCAGCTATGCAATGAGCTACAGGTCTGAAATTTTACTATGTTACAACTGACCCAAAAGTAGGTGAACAACATATTTATACAAAATTCTCCAAATACAATAGTTTTAAAGTTACAACTGATTTACTCAATAGTGAGAACCTGAAAATAGCTATTGCTCAGCTATGCCATGAGCTATAGGTCTGTAATTTCACGGTCATAGCTGACCCAAAAGTAGGTGAACAACATATTTTAACAAAATACTCCAAATGCAATATTTTTCAAGTTACAACTGATTTACTCAACAGTCAGTACCTGAAAATAGCTACTGCTCAGTTGTGCCATGAGCTACAGGTCTGTAACTTCACTATGTTATAGCTGACCCAAAAGTAGCTGAATAACATATTTACACAAATTTCTGTAAATGTAATAGTTTTCCAATTACAACTGATTTACTCAACAGTGAGAACTTCAAAGTAGCTATTACTCAGCTATGCAATGAGCCACACTTCTGGAACTTCACTAAGTTATAGCTGACCCCAAAATAGGTGAATAACATACTGAAACTAAATACTCTAAATGCAATACTTTTCAAGTTATAAGTGATTTACTCAACAGTGATAACCTAAAAGTAGCTATTACTCAGCTATGGCATGAGCTACAGGTCTGAAATTTTACTATGTTGTAGCTGACCCAAAAGTAGCTGAATAACATATTTCTACAAAATTCTATAAATGCAATAGTTTTCAAGTTACAAGTGAGTTTACTCATGATGGAAGTTACTGAAAAGCCCAAAAGTAGCTATTACTCAGTTAGCTATTGAGATAGACACCCAAGTTACTCACCATGTTGTAGCTATGGAAAAAGTAGCTGAACAACATATTTTAACAAAATGCTCTAAATGCAACACTTTTCAAGTTATAAGTGATTTAGTGCATGATTTCATGAATTTTAATGCATTAAAAAATATTAAAAAAAATAATTAAAAAAAAAAATAAGACAGATCCAGGTCTCATACTCACACAAGAGAATCTACCTCTGGCATAGTACATATATGCAAGATATGAGAGAAATCCTTCAAATAGTCACTGAGAAAATTGTGATAAAGTGTTGAAATTTTCACACTTTTGGTGGGGGTACCTCCCTTGTAATGTCTCTAGCAAACAGATGAACAGACAGATTTGCATGCCTTGAACAATTTTTCATCCTCGATAGATAAGGTATCTTTTAAAAAAAAACAGCATGTCTCTAGGCCTTGTAGTTTTGGAGAAGAAGTTGTTCACGCGTACGTGTACGCGGACGCGTACGTACACGCCGCAGAGTGATGACATAATGTCAGCTGACATAAAAAGGATAATGATGTGCTTGAGTAATCCTTGAAAAAAGGATAATGTGTTTCAGATCCAAAAATAGCCAGCCTCAGCAGGCAAGAACAGCTAAATGGCCAACAACATTGAGATTTGGGAAAATCTTAGGAACAACTTCTGTTGTAAGAAGTACAGAGAACCGACAAGAAGGTCTACAAAAGATTCACAGGCCATGATTTCTTACAAGTAGATTTTAGAAGAAACTTTAAAACCCCGAAATTTTAAAGTGTTGCCATGGCAACAGTTGCTGCCAGATACCTGCCAAAACCTAATCAGCTCTAGGTCCTCCTGTGATAAACATATCCTGAAAATATGGTGAAAATCTGTACAGGGGTTTAGGCTGTGGAACACCCACAAACTTTAAAACCCGAAAATCTTAAAAGTGTTACCACGGCAACAGTTGTTAGCGGATACCCCCCAAAACCTAATCAGCTCTAGATCTCTTGGGGTAAACATATTCTGTAAATTTGGTGACAATCTGTGCAGGGGTTTAGGCTGTAGAACACCCACAAACTTTTAGACCCAAAAATCTTAAAAGTGTGGCCATGACAACAGTTGTTACCAGATACCCCCAAAACCTAATCAGCTCGAGATCTTCTTGGGGTACACATATTCTAAAAATTTGGTGAAAATTCGTGCAGGGGTTTAGTCTGTGGAACACTCACAAACTTTAAGGGATCCGAAAATCTTAAAAGTGTTGCCATGGCAACAGTTATTACCGGATATCCCCAAAACCTAATCAGTTCTAGATCCTCTTCAGGTAAACATCCCCGGTGAATTTGGTGAAAATCCGTAAAGGGGTTTAGACTGTGGAACACCCACAAACTTTATGCCTGCCGCCGCTGCCTGGACGGCGCAGGGGATGACTATAACCCCAGCCTTTATGGGCTGGGGTTAAAAACCATATGCATAATAACAAAATTACACTGTCAAAACTATGAAAACTAGAGTCTCTTTATAATTCAAGTTTTTCGAATAAAAAATACTTACTGTTCCAAGAAAGTCTCTTCAAACTCTTAAATGTGTTAACGTAATCTAATAAGTTATATTTAATTACAAATTCTGTTGCAAAATTATGAACTACCAATAAATTTCTTGTCCCTATAGATTTGATTCAATAGGGTTCATCTGTCTTTACACAAAGGATACTTGCACTTAACACGAATCTTCTTTCCCAGGCGATCATTGCAGGTTATCTCAATCATGATGATTTACCTAAAATAAAACACTGTATATTAGGTAAAATGAAATACACTGTTTGCCAAGCAATTGGGAAATAATACCAATTATGGTCATCCACATAATTTGTAAGTGTATTTCTAAATATAAAGGAACAATTTCTAATGCTTAAATGAAATTAAACTTCAAAAGCTGTCTGAATGGATAGTAATATGGTCATAATTTTTCCTGTGGAAAACAGTAAATTTTTTCTGGTGGGACAACTTTTAAACTTTAAATGACATACGTCATGGTAGAAAGTCCAATCTCAGACTGGTAGAATTTCAAATTCTATCAGTAGAAAGTCCAAGTATTAGCTTTGACACAAAAACATTATTTTTGCTGGTTTGCTGGTTTTTGCAAACTATAAATGCATTTTACCAACATGAAATAAAAACAACAAGACCACTGCCGCGGTGTGTATCTCCCGCCGAGCATTAAAGGGGAAGAAATACCTTTTCCGAGATATTCACAATGATATTATAGGTCAAGGTCACTACAGCAAGGGCAATGGTCAAATCAAGGTCAGACCATGACGTCGCACACGTTTACCTCCTAACCAATGTCCTACCAAGTATCAACTTCCTACACCTTACAGTTTATGAGATATAGCCCGGACAAGATTTTATAGGCCGAGGTCACTACAGCAAGGTCAAAGGTCAAATCAAGGTCAGACCATGACGTCGCACACCTTCACCCCCTACCAATGTCCCTACCAAGTATCAACTTCCTATACCTTACAGTTTCCGAGATATAGCCCGGACAAGATCTTTTAGGTCAAGGTCGCTACAGCAAGGTCAAAGATCAAATGAAGGTCACACCATGACGCTGCACACCTACACCCACTAACCAATGTCCCTACCAAGTATCAACTTCCTACACCTTACGGTTTCCGAGATATAGCCCGGACAAGATTTTATAGGTCAAGGTCACTACAGCAAGGTCAAATCAAGGTCAGACCATGACGTTGCACACCTACACCACCTAACCAATGTCCCTTCCAAGTATGAACTTCCTACACCTTACGGTTTCCGAGATATAGCCCAGACAAGATTTTATAGGTCAAGGTCACTATGGCCAGGTCAAGGGTGAAATCAAGGTCAGACCATGACGTTGCACACCTACATCCCCTAACCAATGTTCCTACCAAGTATCAACTTCCTACACCTTACGGTTTCCGAGATATAGCTTGGACAAGATCTTCAAACTCAAGGTCACTGCGGCAAGGTCAAAGGTCAAATCAGGGTCAGACCATGACGTTGCACACCTACACATCCTAATGAATGTCCCTACCAAGTACCAACTCCCTACACCTTACAGTTTGTGAGATACAGTCTGGACAAACTTTTTCCCGCCGCCTGCCCGCCCACCCGCCCATCCGGACACCATGGGCTGTCGGGTAAAAAATAGATGAACAATATATTTGAGAGAAATTGTGTAGCTACAATACTTTTGAAGATATAAGCCATTTACTCATTACGGTTATCATTAAAAATTGACAAAGTAGCTATTACTCACTTAGCTATGGAGATACACTTCCAAACTACTGACCATGTTGTAGCTGTGGAGAAAGTAGTTGAACAACATATTGGAACAAAATACTCTAAATGCAATAGTTTGAGAGTTATAAGCCATATAATTATATTAGGTAAAAGTGCTATTACTCAGTCAAAAGTAGGCCAAAGTTCACCAATCCTCTTAGCATAGGACATTGTTGTACCACCCTGTGGGTCAAAAATTCGCTCGAAATTGCTCTATCTCTTACGGTTTTTGAGATATTTGTGATTTTTCACATTTTCACTAAAAGTAGCAATAAAGTAGCCATTACTCACTTGTACATTGAGCAACAGTTGTGAAACTTCAATATGTTACAGTTCACAAAAAAGTAGATGAACAACATATTTGAGAGAAATTGTGTAGCTGCAATACTTTTGAAGATATAAGGCATTTACTCATTATGGTTATCATTAAAAATTGACAAAGTAGCTATAACTCACTGGAGATACACTTCCAAACTACTGACCATGTTGTAGCTGTGGAGAAAGTAGCCAAACAACATATTGCAACAAAATACTCTAAATGCAATAGTTTGAGAGTTATAAGCCATATAATTATATTAGGTAAAAGTGCCATTACTCACTCAAAAGTAGGCCAAAGTTCACCAAACCAAAAAAATTTTGAAGAGCGTAAAAATTCATTAGGACAAGTAATTTACCAAAAATGTGTAACTGTAGTAGTTTCAGAGAAAACTGCGTGACCCACGCACGCACGTACGCACACACGTGGTGCAAATTATAATCTTTAATTATTATAAGATAATAACGATAAAAATTGAGTACCAGTCTTTATAGTAATAAGAGTAGAATAGCCCTTGCCGATATACATTCTAATAAAATCATGGATTTCTTGTCATAAAAACCAGAAATAACAGCTTTTAAAAAGGATGACAAAAAATAAAGCAAATATTACCAACTTAATCAATATTATCTGAACACACGGGACTCAGAAGGTTTATCAAATATGTTTAGAATATTCCATGATTTTCAGCGAACATAAATGATTTAAAAGTATTTTTATCTCTGTGGATACAACAGAAGTACACAAATGTGTATATGAAGTTGTCTATGTGCCAAAGTTATATTAAACAGTGATACCCAGTGATGATTGGTAGCTAGGCAGTACTGATATACTGATTGACACATTGGCCATTGCGTAACATCAGAAATATCAACAGCAATACGTGACTGGGCAGTTTCCACAGTAGATGTGGTTACTTCTGCTCTACTTTACTTGCATGTAGAGCCATGGCAGAATCCCACATGCTTCAAACATAGATACCATACAAATGTGTACACACAACTGGTCTGACAACTATTTTGCTACATGTCCCCCCAGCTATCAGTCAACATGGAAACATAATTGACTAGAAATAATTGACATTTCCTCATTTTCAAGGTTTTTGGTCCATTTCTCTAAAAAAATCTGAAAATTTTCTTTTATTTTTTAAGTTTTATTCAAGAGAAATAGATTTTATGCTAATCTCCAGTGCTACTGCTTCTAGGCATAACTTGGCCGCCACTCATTTGAATGTGTCAAACAGACAAATGTGTGGTTGCACAGGGCTTAAAAGTGGTACTTATCATAAATCTTATTATAATAGACCATTCAAAAATAATACAGGCCTTTAGATTTATAGAAATTTCAAAATATGATGATGGCGGCCAAATTATGTCCGTGGCCAAGTTATGCCTAGAAGCAGTAACATAGTTGCCATACAAATGTGTACACACAACTGTTCTGACAACTATTTTGCTACATCTCCCCCAGCTCTTAGTCAACATGCAAACATAACTGACTAAAAATAATTGACATTTCCTCATTTTCAATGTTTTTTCGGTAAGGTTTCGGCCAGGATGTCTCGCTATATAACATATTGGCTATATGTCGGGAAACGCTAAATTGCGAGAACCTGGGGCCGTATTCACAAAAGGTCTTAGCCAAGTCTTAGGCTTAAGTTGGCTATATTTTTATACAAAACTTAAGCCGAAGACTTGGCTAAGACCTTTCGTGAATACAGCCCCTGGAGTGTTTCATGTACTGTGCAGAAAAGTGCTTTATACCCTGGGAAGCCCCCTGTTTTAGGTTCCTAATTGTTTGATCTTTAAACTCGAGAACTCATCGCCATGGCACCCTTTTCATTAATATTCATGAGAAGACATGAGGTCACAGATTTACCTTGGGGTTTTCTGGCAATATTTTGTAAAATGGGAGCCTCAACGAAGATCAAATACTTTAAACTCAAGAACTATCAGCCATAGCACCCAACGTCCTGTGATTTAACCACTACAATGTTTTTTTGGGCCATTTCTCCAAAAACATCTGAAAATGTTCTTTTATTTTTAAAGTTTTATTCAACAGAAATAGATATTATGCTATCTCCAGTTCTTTGTGGGGTCGTGCCATGGCTCTACATGCAAGTAAAGTAGAGCCGAGACAATCATGTCTATTTCCATAGAAACTTGGTCTACTGCTTCTAGGCATAAGTTGGCCGCGGTCATAAGTTGGCCGCCACTAATTTAGATGGGCCAAACAGACAAATAAGTCTTTGTACAGTGTTTAAGATGAATAAAAAGCATAAATGTAATAATAATGGACCATTTACGATTGCAATCAGCTTTTAAATTTGTAGCAATTTCAAGCTAGATTTGGCGATGGCGGCGAACTTATGACCGCGGCCAACTTACGCCTACTGCTACCCTGCGTCAGTTGGGCGCAGCCATAAGTTGGCCACGGCTCATCTACAGGCTCCAGAAAGACAAAGAGGTTATTGTACACCAATGTAAACTGTTGCATATAATAAGTTTAACAATAATACATGATTTCATAGTGTAGTAGGCCACTCATGTTAAAGCCCTGTGAAGGTCTGGTGAGGGCGGCCAACTTATGTCTGCGGCCAACTTATACAGGGTAGCAGTAGTGACAGGGGTGTAGTGGCTTTCTAACAGTGAACGCCCGCTTACCAGTGAACGCCCACCTTATATATCTTTGTTAGAGGTCAAGGACAAATGCTTCTATAAGTCTACAAAATGGGCGTTCACTGGTATTTCCGGTTTGTGGGAAAAACGGCCGATAATTGAGTTAAATTATTAAAATACAAAGCTTCAAAACAAATGTAGCAACATGCGCCTGAATTGTTAATTGCTGTGTACATCATTTGACAATCTGGTGCAAGAAGAATAAAATAAAAATCTGTTTATATAATTTAAATTCAATATATTTACTTCTGCATGGGCGTTTACTGGTAGAATGCCACTACTGATCTAGTCCTTACCTTAAGTACCCAACTACGCTCCCCTACGTAAGGGTCCTTAGTCCTTTCTCAATGTAAACAAGAAATCGCCCAAATACTAGCTTTTTATGAAAAATCACATGTCAGTAAAAAGTTTAATGATACTTTTCACCAAAACAAATCTAACTGATACTGTTTTATCATTTATTTGTGCGATATATAATTATACTGGACCATTTTACATTTGAAGTGAGAGAATGGAAGCCGCCATCTTTGTGTGGTGGAGTTGTTATTTTAAAAAATCTACGGATAAACCTCTCTCTGAGCAGTCTCCAGAAGTATGTCTGATGAAAATTTAAATACATGTAAAAACAACCTTTAAAAATCGTTTTTAATGTTAAGGGTTCTCATACTCTTGCTATTTTTTTGAAAGAATAATGCAAGTTATTCTAGATAAGATTTCAAAAATGCTCTTTTAACAGATACTATTGTCATATCACCAGAAATATTATAGTTTAAGCAAACCTTTACACTGTATTGACTGTAATGTTTAAAAAAACATTGTATAAACATTCTATATACAAATGTTTTTACTGAAAATGTTTATTAAACGTTTATAAAATAACTCAAGAAGCTAGGTTTGACTGGAAACATTTTGTAAACATTTATAAAATAGCTTAAGAAATGAAGGTTATGTTAGAAATGTTTTCAAATATTCATCATTAAGTGTTTTTTATAGACAGTACACATAAAATGTTTGAAAAACCATTGTGGATCAAATGTCTTAAAAACATTCTGTCAAAAACATTTCTTAGACCAATATTTTGAGAATGCTTATTAAACTTTCACCTTCAAACATGTCCAAACAAAGATGGGGTGAGCAATAGGGGATTTTAGAGGACTTTGCCAAAAATTGCCCCATATGCAATCCCAAAAAGTAAGAATTAAATGGGAGCACAATTTTTAAGCTGTTATCTTACAATTTTAGACGTAAAAATAATATTTTCATTAGTGAGCAACCTTGAAATTTAACCTCTGGTCCCATTATTATTCAGATATTAATATGTTCATTTGTAACATTTTTCTAACATTTATTATTAAATGTTTAATAAACGATATACAAAAAAAAAAAAAAAAAATTTAAAAACATTCTATTATAAATGGTTTTCATACCCATCATTTTTTAACCTTTACCAAAACGTTTCCTTCAAATGTTTTTAAAACCCAAAAATGTTTACTGGGAGGTTGCTATGAGAGGTGAAATAAAGCAGTGCTAAACATTAAGTGGACACTTAAAAACCAAAATAAAACATAAATTCTTTATTGGACATACATTAATTTAGTTTCACTTTGTATTGTATGGAGAAGATATAATATAAATGTATTAGGAACAAACTATATATTTCTTATCAACAGAACCTCAAGAATTAGATATGTAATAAACATGAGCCACCACGAAAACTAACCTCTGATCTCAAGAGATCCCCCCACCCTACCCCCTGGCAGCCATACTGGGGTCAGTTTCCACAGAAATCTTACATCACTGAGGATTAAAGATGTTGTAAACCACCTAGAAAGTATCTACAACTTAATTTGCCATTCACATCAGAATAAAGGCATTTTTATCACATGGATACTTTACATATTAGTGTCTTTTATACAATCCAGGGGGCACTTGCCTCCCACCTCTAATCAGAGTTTGAATCCTTGCCTGACCTCAGGTGGGAAAGCTGGTAATTGTTTGCCGTTGGTCGGTAGTGTACAGTAGAGAACCTTTGACCAACTGTATGTACTGGTTTCCTACCAACTACCCATCACAATATATCAAATTATGTACTAGGAATGATGTAAAATGCGAAATAAACAAACTTTACAAAACAACAGGACTCTATATAGCTCCTAGTTAATGTAAAATTATACAATTTTTAGACCGTACATCTTGATACTCTACCACACCACTGTGTATTGTGTCAACACATTGACAGATTTCTTATGAAATCACAGCCAGTTCTCAAATTCTGTACCCTGACTGACATTGTCATGAACACCAAAAGAGATTGTCTGACTTGGCAAAGTTGTTTTTACTAAGACAGCTCAATCAATTCTTCATATGTTGTGCATATAATGACATCACCTACATGTATCAATAGAAACTTTTGTGGCAGTAATACTTCTGCACATTTGGTACCATATTTTTTGTTTGATTATACAGTGTCCATAATACCTGTTTTACTTCATGTGTATTCAGTAATATGCTTGGATTTTATTTTTATTGCAATAATTAGACCATTTTAAATATCTTTATTTTTCATTTTGTTACTTGGTTCATCAGACTGTCACTTAACCCAACTTAACACCCCCATACTGGATCCCCATCTGATAGGAGCCATAAGATCCTCCAATGATACAAAAAAAGAGCAGTGGACCATCCTAAAAAGGAGCCAAACGGTGCTCTTTTTCAGTTTCCTTTGGTCATAAATAATCATCTACAGATCATAAGGCCTACTTGGAGTTTTAGTCTCTCACCCCAAGAATTATTTTATTTTTAATTATTTTATTTGTAGTTTACAGATTCAATTAAATAAATGTATAAACAAAGAAATGAAACAGAATCAGAAATTTGGCCATCAACTAGTAGCACAAATTATTTACAGTGGGTGATTACAAAAATAATGTCACCTGTGGTACAAATTTGATACAATAAAAATGAATTTCACTCGAAATACTGGAAATCAATGGAAAGCATTCTGTAGGTCATATCACAATTGGACAGTTTGGGAAGAATATCGCAGGAAAACAAAGAAAAACATTGCATAGGTAATAAATATCACCACTGTATGCTTGAGATGGATGTTGCAGGAATGCATTGCACAGGTCATATCACTAGCAGAAGTTTGGGTTGGGTGTTGCAGGAAAGCATTTGGAACATTGCACAGGTCATATCACTAGCAGAAGTTTGGGTTGGATGTTGTAGGAAAGCATTTAAAACATTGCACAGGTCATATCACTAGCGGAAGTTTGGGATGGGTGTTGCAGGAAAGCATTTGAAACAATGCACAGGTCATATCACTAGCAGAAGTTTGAGTTGGGTGTTGCAGGAAAGCATTTGGAACATTGCACAGGTCATATCACTAGCAGAAGTTTGAGTTGGGTGTTGCAGGAAAGCATTTAAAACATTGTACAGGTCATATCACTAGCAGCAGTTTGGGTTGGGTGTTGCAGGAAAGCAGTGGAAACAATTGTGTTGGTCATATTTCAAGATGTATTTTGCTATGAGAGGTGAAGTAAAGCAGTGCAAAACATTGAGTATGCACTTAAAAACCCGAACTTTGAGTGAAAAATCATTGACCTGAAGTAAAACCACAGGGCATCACAAAGACTTTATTTGACATACATTAATTAGTTTCACTGCATATTGTAGAAGAATAAATACAACAATGAATGCATTTATCAAAATGTTTTTCTTATGTCATAAACTTTAAAATTAGTTACATTGAAGATACCAGCATGTGTAAAATAAGTAAAAAAGGTCAGCAATGAAATATCACATAACAGTAATTTTGAACATGTAATCAAACAGATACAATATCACTAGCTTCTTAATATGGACTAGGCTGGAAAGTCTCCCATAAACCAATTCTACAAAATCTTCAAAAGATATTAAGATTCATAAAATTTTCTAATGATATCGTTTTATAAATGTGTAATCTACATGCAACTACTTTAAATAATCAATGAAATTCATCATAGGTTTTGATATAAATGAAAATAATTATGGTTGCAAACCTCAATATGAGTCATGTCCAAAATGTAAGACTTTGTTTATGCACATTCATGTACCTTTTAGAATGAGGGAATGTGAAATGAGTGGACCAGAGTTTGGGGGAACAATTTCTCTCAAATATTAGTGTGATGCAAAGGCAGGTTGTTTCCAAAGGAGTACAAAATATGGAGATGATAGTGGATCCTTTGTTGTTTTTGGAGGAATAGTATCAAGAAATGATACTACATAGTGTGTTTGGGTGTTGAGATATGCATAGAGAACCTGAAGGGGAATCAGTAAGGAGTTTTTTTGGTTGGATACTTCCATGGGAAAGATTTCAACAATTGTATATCTATATAAGGAATAAGGTCCCAATGAGTTTCAGATATTTATGTTCTCAATAAAAAGAAAATACAAACTCCTGAGAAGTGCAAAAAACAAAGGTCAACACATATCCTTATTAGCTATGGCTTCACATTTTTATGTAATTTCTATTTCACTTTATTTTTATTTGCTTTATTCGAGAACAGTTTGCAAAAACACCAATATTTTTTAAGTGAAAAAATTACAAACTAAATCAATTAAACATTGTATCTGTAGCATGTTAGCTCCAAAGTGGCCAAGAAAAAACTCAAATAAATTTACAAATTGACAAAGTATGGGCTTTGCCTGGTCCTTCTCAAGAGTTACTGAAATCCAGAATTGAATTGAAGTCCACTTGAATTTGTGAACATTTTTGTAAGTAAATACCCATACCAACATTTAAATATGTAATACATAATATACAGTATCTCTATTTCAGATATTATTAATAATCTATCTAGAATCTCTATTCTTTGGTGTAAATATATGTACAATGTTGGGATTATGTTTCATAGACTCATACTTGATCATAGTTTGCTTAGAAACATTTAGAAAACCATAAGATATGGTTTGAATAGGTTTTAAAAACGTTTTGTAAACATTTAAACCATTTTAAAACGTTTCTATTGTTTACTGGGCTACTTTAGATGCTCTCCCAAAAGATTATTCCCGGTTATTTCCCGTTTCCAAATCCACCAAAAATGGCGTTTATAGAAGAAACTTTCCACTTCAGTTTTTAAGTGACTTCGTATGCAATGGATATTCCTTCAAATTAACCCACTGTTATGAATATACATTTAAACTAATGGTTTATATCATCACACTTCGTGTTGGTATGTTATATGTTACAAAAAGCTAGTATTTGGGCGATTTCTTGTTTACATTGAGAAAGGACTAAGGACCCTTACGTAGCGGAGCGTAGTTGGGTACTTAAGGTAAGGACTATAGTCAAGTATCCTTGATTCGAGGGTCTTGTTGATTCGAGTATGGCCGTTTTTCTTGGATATAAGAGCATCTATTTTCACTTTTTATAACATAAAATGGTGCTTTGGTATTTATAGTGTTATAAAACACATCCAAATTGCTGCAAAATAAAATATTTTGACGTGAAATAAGCCCTTAACTAAAACGTTAAAACTCGCGAATCATCAAGATGTAAGGCTAGTACTACACGGGGCGACAGCGATTGGGCCGTGACAGCGATTGGGCCGTTTTTACTAAAATACTTTTCACAATATATAAAGTGAATTTTTAAACTTTAAAATCAACTTGTTATGAAAGATCAGTGCATTATACAGTTTTAGTTTATTTTATTTCACTAATAAACGTTTTTGAGAATAAAAACTATTCAATCTAAAAATAGTACATGTAGGGATTTCCCCAAAACTTCCATAATGACATCATCCTGGCAACAGTGGCTATGGTAACTTTTTTATTCATGTTAAAAATACTCAGTGGAGAAACCAACTTTAAATTTTGAATATTTTTTAAATTAAAATATTCCAGCTGCATTAATTACAATAATACTTCATCCACAAATCAGAAGGAAATCACAAACTATTTTGATATTTTTTTTTATTCATTACAATGTCTTTGTTCTATTTTTCAATTGTGTTTTTAATAACCGCAGCTGTATTTGCCAGTGTAGGTGATTTGTGTTAGATGTTAGCTTTAAAATGATATACTATTTGTAAAAATCAAGCAAGAAATAAGAATTTCATAATTCATTTTACTGATTCTCTTTTTGTACTGCAAAACCTTCTGATGATGGGGTTAGCATAGCCTGGTCTATTTTTAGCTTCCCATGTCATAGAAATTTTTAAGTTTTATTTTTATGTAAAACCCCTTTTTTCAGATAAAAAATCGATAGAAATGTATGCTATATATTAAAAATATAGACAGATAAAAAAAAATCATATTTATATTGTGTTATATTAGGGGCCCAATTGCTGTCGCATTTTCAATAATTTTCTCATTTTGCATTATTCAAAAAAAAAAAATTCTGTTAAACTGATAAAATATTTATTTTTGTTTTAGTTACTGGTTTATTTCATAAATATATTTGTTAGACGACTTTATATATGTTTTCTTATCCAACACCTTGTAACTACGAATCACGGCTTATAAAACTTGTCTTCGGTGGCCCAATTGCTGTCGCCCCGTGTACTAATCATACCAGCCCATCGATTGAGCGATAATGTGTAGTTGTGATGGTCTGTCTCATTTTTACATATCTTATAACTAAATTTTCTTATCCAATTTTTTTACTTACGAATTCTATCCTTTTTCTTACCTTCCTTAAATAAGTTACATACACGGTGATTTTATTTTCCTTCCCCAACCCCCTTTTGGTGCACACAACCGGAAAATGTGCAAAAATTAAATTTACCCGTAAAATAAAATCTACGTATCACCTCTCTTGCATGTTTTTTAAAACCATAGAAATCCTAAAAAAAGCTTATACGATACTAGTAAAAAGTTTATTAGCTGCTATTCAGTGTACATTTTATGGTGGAACCCCACTACATGCAACATTATTTCCCAGCCTGGAAACAAAAAGTGCCAACAAGCTATATTGTTGTCCATAAAACTTCAAATGCCAACACACAGACAAAACAATAGATGACAAACATTCTTTCTGGTGTTTCCCCCCTTTAATTGGTGATTTTGTTTTAATTTTATTAAAACTAATGTTTTTTCTATGTTTTTTAAACAATATTTAATAACAACACTAAGAATTTTTTTCTGGGCATTCTATTTTACTTTTTACAGTTTTATAATTTTAACAGGATTCAGATTTTTTTCTAGCTCATTTTTTTTCTTATTTTATACGGCGAGGTTATGTCCCGGGACGTCCCGATATTAAAATTATAAATGGAAATTTCAAATCTCGTGTTTTCCGCCATGTTTACAAAGAATTGTGGGATACCTCACAGATCTGGGGCCGATTTCACTAAAGGACTTAAACTAAGTCCCTTTTTTGGCTAAGTCAGGGACTTAAATCTAAGACTTTGGTCTTAACTAGGTCTGGGACTTAAAATGGATTTCACAAAGGTGACTTAGCTAAGTCCAAGCTTATCATATAACCACAGTGGTTTTCTGTGTCATGTGACCTTTTATATCCTTCATTTAATACATTTTATCTAAGGATAAGTGCTGTTTTGAAATGAAAAACCTTGTTGCCACACATAAACTTCCCAAAGACTACTTCAGTAAGGTGTTCTGTGTAATTATACTTTTTTTACAGCCCTTTCAAATTTTCAAGTGGAGAAAAGTTTATGGCGGCCATATTTAAGTCCTCTTTACAAAATTTAAGCCCACTACCTCCCAGACTTAAGTCTAAGTCCACTGACTTAGCAAATCCATGGACTTAGCCCCTTTGTGAAATCCACTAAGTCTAAGCCCGCTGACTTAGCACATTTTTGACAGAATTTAAGACCAAAGTCTTAAACTTAAGCCCAAAACCAGGCTTAAATCCGTTCGTGAAATCGGCCCCTGATCTCTCGAATCCACCTTTTCATGAGATCACTCAGATCATGATCCAGATCAGTCAGATCAGGTTCTTTTGACCTGATCCGTTGATCCGTCGAATCTGGATTCTACAGATCACGGCTGTGGAATACGCCTACTGGCTATATGTCGGGAAGTGCTAAATTGTGAGGACAGGGAAGTATAAGTGTTTCATCTAGGGAAGTGCTTTAAATAATTGTATCACGGGATGACCTTGTTTTCGGATTGTTACAATATTTTACAAAATGAAAGCCTCAAAAAAGATCAAATACTTTAAACTCAGAACTCAGCGCAGTAGCTAGCACCAACTCATTAATATTTATGAGGAGATATGAGGTCACGGATTTTCTAAAATATTGTATAAAATGGCAGCTTCAATGAAGATCAAATACCTTAAACTTGGGAATTCACGGCTGTAGCATTAACTCATTAATATTCATGAGAAGATATGAGGTGGCAGATTTCCCAGGATTTTCAAAAACGAAATACTTTTAAAATGGCAGATTCTATGAATCTGGAGAATTCACGGCAGTAGCATCAACTCATTAATGATAAAAAATCAACCAATGAAATTGTTTCCCGACATTTAGCCAGTAATTTACATATTGGGATGTCCTGTGATTTAACCACTGCGTATTTTATAACTGCAGTATTTTTCTAGCTCATTTTTTCTTATTATATAACTCCATTTAAAATTTTTTGTATACCTTTACACAATTGAGTTTATACATAAATTGGCTTTAAAGTAAAATAGGATTAACTAAATACATTTATTTGCAGTTTTTTCTAGATGTTTCAAAAGATATTGATATATCACTGTAATCACTGAAAAGGCCATTATTTGTGCTTCAATGTGCTTTTATGGATTTAAAATCGATGCAATATTCACTGAGATATTGGCATTTAAAATTTGATCATTTTACAGTATATTTTGTTCACAATCGCAAGAGTTTGTAATACTTCAATATGGCGGCCGTATTTCCCGGAAGTGAGATGCCGATGTCCGTTCTAGCTTTTTTTTACGATTTCTATGTTTAAAACGATTGCTCTCAGAAAGTTTGCATAATTTAATTTTTAGTAACTACTGCAGCTCTGAATTTTTTAATTCGCCTTTTTTCAGAGCAGTACTGTACAATATCACAGTGCTTATGTTTTATAAGGCACCCAATAAATACACCAAACATGCCCTTCAAAATTATAAAACAGATTTGTTACTTTTTTTTGTAAAATTATGTAAAAATAGTAGTCTTTGTGTTTTATTGTTAGTTAGCCATTTTTATGACAATATTTTTACCATAAGAAGGTAAAACATGGAAATTTATAGGTAATTAAATGATGTAAATTTCTATTACAATCCACAGAAATTACTTTTATAGGAAGTATAGATCCCCATGCAATGGAATATTTTAAAAATGACTTAAGTCTGCCCTGCAATGGTCTTAAAGTTATGACAAAATCTAAGACAAATTTTGTCTAACACCTTTTGTGAATCCCATTTTGTCTAAGCAAAAAAAAGTCATAACTTTATGACAAAATTCTTGCACAGTTAAGACAATTCTCTTAAAGTTAAGACCATTTTTTGTTTAAGACCTTTTGTGAATCCCGACCCTGTTGATTACAGCCAGGATCTTATTGAGACGGTCCACTTCATTGCCATTTGTAAAAGTCAAACCCACATGGGTATGACAGTCTGTGATTAGATGCCAAACTCACTAAAATTAAACTACAAGGATCTCACTCTTGATCCTGAAAAAAAAAGAAAAACCCACAATATTCTCTAGTGCCCAAATACTATGCAAACATTAATTTTATGACATCTCATTGAATTTGCAGAGACCTTGTACATATATGCATTATAATGATTATAAGTGTTTTCAATTTTTTCCTGATCATTAGTGGCGGCAGGAGTCATGAAAAGTTAATATTATTAATTTTTTTATTTAAACATAATATATTTAACAACAATTGCCCACAGCCTATAATGGCCACAAGGCGCTCTTGTCCAACAACAAATGCATACAATATTCATTGACAAGTTCCATATATACAATATGTGTTTATACAAACTATAACAATTTTTCTTTTCCAATTTGCCATACTCAATTTCAAATTTTCATATATACAGCACATATTATTTACAATGTTTACAATTTAATTCAGGTTGTAAGTTACATTATGTATTCACTTTTAGCTGTGAAAAGTAAAACTGTAAATATTAGCTGTGAATCAATTACATTTACACAAACCTTTTTGATTTTGTTATATACTTTGTTACTGTTTTGAATAACTTTTTATCCTCATTATAATTACCACTTCCAAAAAGAATTTACTCTATCAACTTAGATTCTGTCAGACTATTAGTCGATTTTTGCAAAACATCATTTAGATACTGTAGCACTTCCATCCTCAGGGCAGCGAAATTCGGACAATGTAGGAAGTAATGACTGATACTCCCTCTGTTTGCATTACAATAAGGACAATAAGGATAATATTATTAATTTATTATTAAACTTTCAAGATGATGGGTTCCAATCCAGCTCATGCTAATCTTGGATTCATTATAGGCCTGTTTTATATAACATAAGCTGTTGTTAGGAATCTCTCCGAATTTTTTTCTCAAAAAAAAGTTAATACACAGATCTGTGCTGGCCTTGAGAGTTACCTTCAAGTAGAAAAATTGTTCTTCATCTGGGCTCATTTCTGGTTTAAAATGCCTTGCTTTATGGGTGGTCCATCTTTGTGAGAATGTGGAACAACAAGGATTTTTTCTCCTTAATGTACACATTCTATCTGAAGATAATGGAAAGGTTCATTGCCAGACAAGCCAGATATATGGAGAGTAAAGCAACTGGTACTGGAATGTATATTAAAAATAGATGAGTGGCTTGATTGGTGTATCAAAACATGAGGGACAAAGTGATATATTATAGAAATCGTTTGTTTATACGATTTCTATGAGATATATAATAGGGGACATTAAAGTAAATGGGCTGAGGTTTTAAATATCAAAGAGGTATCCTGTCACTTATGTTACCTACAAATTCAGATCTTTTCAAATGCATGTGGTTTGGTACAAAGGGACAAATGTTATTACGGTAATGAAAATTCAGAAGCTCTTCTTAAACTTTCTTTAGTTTTGCCCAGTAGTCAGAAATTTCTAGTTTATGGTTTTTGAGATACATCATATAGCACAGGAGGCAAAGCAAATATCTGGAGCATTGATGTATGATTGAAAAAATTCAGGAGATAACAGATATAGTCTGAACTTTCTGTTTACATTGGCTAAAAGATACATCTTTGTCACAAACGCTGGTAATTCTGTACTAAATCCAAATAATTTTATTGCTATGTTAAAGCGATATTATAATCTTGACAAAAATGTGCTCATATAATATTTCTAACATAATAAAGCACATATGGAAAAATTCGGAACTTGTAAAGATGTCTTTGTAATTCAATGTTTAGGCTAACATTTAATTCTTTAACTTGTTGAAAGTGTTTCGAGTGCAAAAAACCCAAATATGGTTGTTCTGTAGTTATACCCGAAAACAGTTTAGACATGCATGCAGTAGAATTTGTCTGGTATGTAATTTGTTTTTCATATTATTTTATTAACGTTTTTTTTTCTTTCTGTTTTTGTTGCCGTAATTTGTGAAAAGAAAAAAAATGTCACCTGGTAGTGCACTGTTGTTTGCTGGTGTTTATTGCCCCCTCCCCTCAAATGGTCAGTCAACTTGCCCCATCTAGCAGCTTATACACTATATCAACATGTTTGAACTTCAGTCTGATCTCAAGATATTCTGTTCATCTAATCTGAAAATTCTGCAAATGCTTGACAGGTATGCACTGCCTGTATCTAGATCAACAAAGAAAGACTGCTGATTGGTTGTCTGAGCCTTATCTACTTGTAAAGTACATGAGATTTCATTTCGAAAGAGCTTGGTGTAGGGTGTAGAATCTCTTCAAGAGAAGTCAACTTCAACACAAAATTGCTCAGTGCAATTGACTTCTAAATAGGGATAGGTTAGGCTGTTACAGAAAACTCATCAAAGATAAAAGTTGCAATTCCAGAATGATATGGCAGGAGCTATGTAGAAACCGTGAATAACACTTCTGAAGTTATATTACCAGTCCAAAAAATCATTTCCTTATCAGTTTGTACCTTTTTTGGTATGACAAAATTACTGAATATTCAAGATAGTTTTTTTCCCCTTTTCATTCTAAAACTGTTGTCATCCTTCTGAAATTCCAGCAATTACTGAGACACTCCAGTTTAAACAGTACTGCAGATAAAATAATTGGGAACTTGACTGCAAAATATTCCTATTTGTTGAACTCATTGAGGGATATGTTCGTGCATGGCCTCAAAATTGGTCTAATTACCTTTCTTATTAAGAAGGCTTCTCTTCAGGCTGATAGTAGTACTATTTGAGTCAATCGAACGACATAAGTCGTAAAAATTGATCTAAACTGATCGGAAAATGATCTAGATCACTATTGATAGGTTATTGCCTCTTGACTGGCTGAGATCAGTCTTACTTACTGGGTGGTGAGATCACCAGAATATTGCGCAATAACTGACAGCACTTATTTGAACCTGAACCCATTTTACTTGAGAACTACAGGCTGAGATCACTGGTAGCACTTATTTCCATTTACTTGAGAACTCTAAATGACAATATTTCAGGTAACATACATGAGTATCAGAATAGTGTTTGTGAACATATTGTAATCACAAACTACTTGATGGAATGGTGGTCTACTTCACAAGAATATTGCTGGAAAAATTCAACCAAAAAATTGATCTCAAGTGATCGGAAAATGATCTAGATCACTATTGATAGCTTATTGCCTCATTTATTTGAAGTCAGATCACTATTTTGATAGTTTAGCAATACTGGGAGAAGGAGCTACAGGGTTTTTTCGCTGATGGTGCATACTTATATATAACATAATCTAGATCGTAGGGCTGATGCTGATGCTGCAATACCTCCAATATGCTGTAATAACTCCCATAATATGTAACTCCAATATAACAAAGAATATTGCTGGAAAATATAAATTTGGACACCTTGTTAAGTTAAACTCATTCCTTGTTATAACTACAACATGGCTGGTACTATTACACTCTGGGATTTGTATCTTCAAGTAAAGAATTTCCAACTGAAGAAACCAGCTGACTTTATGATGTTAGTTTTAAAAGACTTTCCAATAACCTGTCCTGGAAGATTTGGAATTTCTGCCTATTATATGGCACTTTTTTATTGGCATTATCCCTTTCATTTTTTCTCTCTGCTATCAGCCTCATTCCAGATATGTACACATAAAATATCTGGTACCTATCGACAGTGGAAGAATAAGATGAATACTTTTTCACCTATGGCCAGATTCTACACTGACCAAGCCCAGGACATGATAAGAAGAATAGAAGGGGGAGGAGATGAAGTTGGAGATGCATGAGACATTTACTTTAATGCTACCTAATGTATATACAAATATGTAATAAAATATGTAAATCGTAATGTGAACTCTTTTTTTCCAGGTCATATAAACAGCACTCATAGATATACAATATGTCATAATCTTGAGAATTTTTGCATCATCATCAATAATATGATGGTAACTGACCCATATGGTCTTCAGAAGCTATTGCATCATCAGTAATATGTAAACCAAAATTACATATGTATGCAAACATGAATTGCCTCATCATCACTAAATATTCTTATAAATAAACCTCCACATCATCTTAAGAATTTAACAATAATCTGTGACTTTGAAAATGGAATTCAAATGTCCATTCTGTGCGTGTAATATGCTTAATGCATGTTTGTTGAAAATTCACTTGAAGATGTGCAATAAGTTCATATCTCAGAGGAAAACTTCTAAACAGAAATTTCAATGTGAATATTGTCAATGTGGTATGATTAACCAATATTTGTTGAATTGTCATATGAAGATATGTGCTAAAAACAAGGATAATTTACAGAAATGTAACATATGTGACAAGGAATTTCACTCATCTCAGCTGTTATTTCAACATTACAGAAACTGTGGGAAGTTTATGTGCTTTCAATGTGACTATCCATTTATTAGTACCAAAGCTCTGAATTCTCATATTCAACGTCGTCATAGGACACAGGGGAATGCAGTGACCAAAGACAATGCAGTTAATAAAGTTTACAAATGCTCCATTTGTAAATTAATATGTCAAAACAGGAAGGAACTATACACTCATCGTATGTCTCAGCATGGTGGAAATGACGTCTATGAAATTCCACCATATGTGGAAGATCTGAATAATCCAGAACTTCAGGCTGAGTATGCTATCAACAGACGCCATATTCTAGCAGGAGATGAAGACTCTGATATGAAGAAGGTCTACAACTTCCCATCCAATAACCTCCATAGAGGATTCAACGAGATTAGAGGACATCTGACACAAATATATAACGACCAAGGAAATGCTTTTAGAATAAATTTTTCATTTGGTATGATACTACAGAATACAGAAACTGGTGAATATAGGTATTATATTCCTTATTTTAATAATAAGATCTTACATTTTCCATTTACTATATCTAATAGGAACAGTATTAGATTTCTTATGTTTAAACTTGCAAAATTAGATATTATAGAGCAGGCTAGAGCTGTGAGACCTTCAACTGCCTGGACATTAGCCTTTATTACAAATATTCAATATGTAGTTTTCAAGACAGAATTCCCATTGGGACAGACAGATAATTTTCCCTCATATCTTAAAAAGAATCCTTATATCATTTCCTTTTACAATAATAGAGTTACTCGCAAGCCCTATCAAGATAATTTGTGCTTTTTTAGATGTTTACATTATCATTTTAAAGATAAACAAACTGATACATTATTGCAATACCTTAATCAATGGAACAGATATAATAATTGCCCAGAAATTTCAAGGAATTCCATTGCAAATTTTAAAGGTGTCACCATAGAAGACATGAATCAGCTGGAACAATGTTTTAATGTAAAGATAATTATTGTATCTCTGAATTCATCTACTTCTGTAAATTTGATGTACGATTCCTTATATGAAAGTGAAAAAATAATGTATTTAAACAATTATAAAAACCATCTGAGTTACATAACAAATTATTCCAAGGTAGCCAACAAATTTCAATGTGAAAAATGTAACAAAATGTTTAATAGATATTGGAATCTTAAAAGACATTATCAAAATTGCTATGAAAGAACTAAATATATATTTCCTGGAGGCTTTCATAAACATCAAGAGACAATTTTCGATAAACTACAATCGCTAACTATATATGTACCTGAATCTGAAAGATATTACCCCACTTTTATTGTGTGGGATATGGAGGCTGTATTAATGAAGACAAGTACTCCATGCACTGATCAAATGAATTTTTTGTCCAAACACATTCCAGTAAGCGTTAGCATTTCCTCAAATGTTGAAGATTTTAGTGAACCCAAATGTTTTGTAGATACATCTTCTAATAATCTTATCTCTAGTATGATGTCCTATCTCATTGAAATAAGCTCTTCCAATTTAAGTAGACTAAAACTGAAATACGACTATGTATTTCAAGATCTGGATAACCTTCTTTCAAAATATACAGTGGATCCAGAAAGTGATTCAGATTTTTCAGTCACCTCCTCCACAGAATCCACTAACGAAGAATCACTAAGTTCTAACACGAAAACTCATTTTTTAAATAAGATACTGGATCTTCAGAAGAAATTTGAGATATATCTTTCCCAAATTCCAGTTGTAGGGTTTAATTCAGGTAAATATGACATAAACTTAATTAAGGAAGAGATTATGCTATACATAGCCAGAAATTTCCCAGAAAAAGATATTCATACAATAAAAAAAGAAAACTCTTACCTGTCAATTGCTATCCCTCAGTTGAAATTTTTGGACATTTCTAATTATCTTGCTGCTGGGAGTTCTTATAGTCAATTTTTGAAGGCTTATGGTTGTGATACACCCAAAGGTATTTTTCCTTATGAATGGTTTGATTCTTTTGAGAAACTAGATCATACCTCACTACCTGATATGCAGGATTTTTATTCTACCCTCTCTAATACGAATCCCCTGAAGTCTGAGACTGAATATTTTGAATTGAAAGAAATATGGAGTACTCAAGGAATGCAAACTTTTAAGGACTACCTGGTTTACTACAATAACCTAGATACAGGTCCTTTTGTTACTGCACTATCTTCTTTTGTAAGCATTTACACAGAGCAGAAAATTGATATTTTTAAAGATTATGTGACCTTACCAGGAGTAGCAAGGAAGCTTCTATATGCATCCACAGAATCTAATTTTTCTTTGATTAACCAACAAAATGCTGATTTATATTATACTTATAGGAAAAATATTGTGGGAGGACCTAGCATAATATTTTCTCGTTATCATGAAAAAGGGGTTTCTAACATTAAGAAAATAGAAGGTAATAAATGTCAGTCTATAGTTGGATATGATTGCAATGGTCTATACTCCTATGCTATTAAACAGAATATGCCTACAGGTGTATATGTAAGAAGACATCCGGACAATAACTTCAGACCGGAAATATCCGAAAAATATATGGATTCATACGTATGGATGGATTATATTATGGTCAAAGAAAATATCAAAATTTTGCATAAATTAAATAATTCCAAAGAAATTAGAATTGGAAATTTTCTAGTTGATGGTTACGCTCCAACTACAAAGACTGTTTATGAATTTCAGGGTTGTTATTATCATTACTGTCGGGATGCTTGTCCCATTGTTAAGAAGATTAAGTCTTCCCATTGGCTTAAAAAAATTAAGAAAACTCAAATCAAAGATATCAGAAAAAAGGATTTCATTCTCTCCATGGGTTATAAATACGTATCTATACAACAATGCGACTACAACAAAGCAGTAAAGTCACTCTGCACTGAGTATTATGACCATTACTTGCCTACGTATTATACTAAGAACAAAGGTTCATTATCTGAAAATAAAATTAAATCGGACATTGCTAATGGACAATTATTTGGTGTGGTTGAGGTTGATATATCTGTGAAAGAGGATTTTAAAGAATTTTTTTCAGAATTTCCTCCTTTTTTTTGCACCTGTCAAGTGTCAATGTCAGACATAGGTGAACACATGACTGAATATTGCAGTCAGAATGACATTATATTCGACTACAAGAAACTTCTCATTAGTGGAACCTCAGGGTCAAAGATGTTACTTTCAACTCCACTCTTGCAGTGGTACCTGAAGAATAATTGTGAAATTACCAAAATTTATCAGATAATAGAATATCAACCAAAACTAGCTTTCAGATCCTTTATCGAAACAGTGACCAAATATCGACTGGAGGGTGATCGAGATCCCGACAAAGCAATCATTGGGGAAACCTATAAGTTGGTTAGTAATAGCTCCTACGGATCTCTGCTCATGGATAAGTCCAAGCATTCCAATATCAAATATTTAATGGATAAATCTAAGGTATGTAAATTCATCAATTCACCTGTCTTTAAAAATATGAATACATTAGGACAGGATTTATATGAAGTAGAAACATATAAAACTCGAATATCTGTAGACACTCCCATACAAATTGGATTTTTTATTTTACAATATGCAAAGTTAAGAATGTTGGAATTTTATTATGATTGCCTAAATAGTTATCTTAAAAAAAATTCATTCGAACTCACACAAACAGACACAGATAGCATCTACATGGCTATAAATCAACCAGATCTTGATCAATGTATATCCGAAAAAAATAAGGATAGATATCAGAATGAAATTTTTAACTCCTGTTCGGATGACTTTTCTCCTCCTTGGTTTCCTAGGAGATGTTGCCCTCATCATATTGCATTAGACCGCCGCAGGGTTGGGATTTTTAAGAAGGAGTTTGAAGGATGTCAGATGATTTCCTTATGTTCTAAGTCCTACATTATTCAAGATTCTGAAGGGAAACAAAAGATATCTTGCAAAGGAATTTCTAAAAGACAATTGGTTGATCCTATGAATAAATTTCAACAGACGTTAAATGAGAAAGTAATTAATTCATCAACTAATGTAGGATTTCGATTAAGAGGAAGTAAAATATACACATATTCTCAAGAAAAAATTGGCTTTAACTACTTCTATTGTAAAAGAGTTGTTGAGAATGATGGTCTAAGTACAAGACCCTTAGATATGGTTCTATGTCCATGGGAGGAAGATGTGATCTTGGTTGAAAAAATTCAATCTTCTTTGTCCAATATTTTTTTTGTTAAATTAAGATACGAGGAATACCATTTTTATTCTCTTGAGCAACTTTACTTCTTTTTATTAGCCAAACACTATCAAAACAATCAATTATGCGAACAGTTAGCTCTAGAAAATGATTGTTTTAAAATAGCTGAGTTAATGAAACCGTATAAAGATGTATACATGGACTCAGAGATAAGAGAGCGCATTATGAGATTTGCAGTACTTCAAAAATTTATTCAGTGTCCCATATTTAGAGAGGACTTAATGATCAGTAAAAATAAACATCTTGTATATAAGCAACCAACTTTTAACAGCGAAGAAACAGCTTTTTGGGGGGTTTCTACACCCTCTAAACTGGTTTCTGTTTTGAAACCATCTTCTTTAGCTGGTAACAATATAATGGGACAAATATTAATGGAATATGTTACAAAAGTTAGTAATTTTTGATTTATTTAAAATTGAAATCGGTGGAAATATAAAAGGACTTCCCAAACTAATCTGCTTATACGACATAAAGCAGAAAAAACAATCCGATCTCAATGAGTAATCTATCAGAATTTGAATTTGTAACGGTAAGACATGGTAGTATGAAAGGAAAAGAGTGCATTAGTTTACTTCCTCTTCAAAATTGAAATCGGGATCAGCTTGCCTTATAGAGTGAATCATTTTTTTTTTTTTTTTAAAGTTATTGAACTATGCTTCGCAAAATAAAATAAAAAAAATTCTGAAGTAATTTTATTTTCTTGAATACATAAATATACAAGTGTTATGTACAATTCTTTAATACATATATACACAGATAAATACAGTTAATAATAAAAAAGAAAATACAAATATTAATTGACAATTTCAATGTATAGTCTTTTTACAATATCTTCATTACATTGCAAATTTCTGCTGAAGTTTGTTAATATCACATTGTAGCTTATCTTTCTGCAACTGTAGTAGCTGTAGTAGAAGCAAAACAATCCGCAGGACTCTGTATATGGTGATTGTAACCTCTTCTTATTGTACTTGTATGTAAATCCTTTACTTGACAATAAATTATGTATCTCTTTGTTTGGTTGTTTTCCTAATGAATCAAAATACTCCACATGTTTTCTTTGATAATGTAGAACTATCCAGTGACTTCCTTCCTTCTCAGAACTGTCCAGATTCACTACGATAATCGACGGAATAGGAAGATCTTGGGGTATTAAATCTATGGGATAAACTCCCATGAAGATTTTACTGATTTCTTTATCGCTTTTCATCAGATCAAAAATTTCCTCTGTGTTCATTATGAACCAAAAGTTACATTTCTACTGTGGTCTATGCTTAAACTCTCAGGAAACTTTCCATAAATTATAATATTTATAGTTTCTGACAAAGCCTTGGCGAATCTCATTGTTAATCTTATATGACCTTTAATTGATTTACTCATAATGTGCCCTGAGAGGAAACTTTGAATATCAAACAAGAAGAGTGTGTAACCCTTGTGGTATTCTAATAATTTTATAATAATTCCATTTTTCCTGTCATAATTGTTATCCAATAAAGATAAGTAGGAAGAAACAAAATCTCCTTTTTCAAAATTTGGGGTTAATGCTCTATTAGGAACAGGTTGACCGTCTACAGTCACCTCGAGATAATTTAGGTTCATATGTTTGAAATCAAATGGGTTTTTATCATAATCTCCTGAATATCCTACATTAGAAATCATTCCTATTACTAATTTACTAGGAACTTTACCATGATATATATTATCTGTCATGAAATTAAGGGCTCCTTTAGCCACACTGAAACTCTTAAGGTCACTTCTCCAGAAGGGATATATCGCAGGACTAATTTTTAAGGCCTCATCATGTGCAAGTATCATATTTGGGTCTAAGGAAATATAACATATTTTCCAGACAGCACTAATGATTTTTAACTTATAATTTTTCGTACCTAATCTCATCAACCTAAACTCATTTAAGGACTGAAACAACTTAAGGTTTATAGAAACACCATTCAGAATAGCTCTATTTTCACCTTGACAGATATCTAGGTATAAACATCCTTCCATATTGCCAGGATTACCATCTTTGGTAGGCCTCCCCCTCTCTGTATATCCACTATTACTCCCTACATACTCTAATTCATCCAAATGTCCTGCCTGATCCTTAAAAAACATAGCTGCCTGAGCCTGAGATAATATCATATCATTACTGGAACCTAGGAGTAGGTCAATAAGTGCTTTGTAAGGATAATTAACTCCTACATCTGGTGAGATAAGTTTCTGATTTAGAGAGAGATCAATCTGTCTAAAAATAGAGTGCAAACTAAAATAAACAGGAGCCACTTGATGATTGTTAGCAGTGGGAACCCCATGAATATCTCTTTCATCTGTTATCTTATCTCCCTCTTCATCTGTGATGATATATTTTATGTGTAATTTACTTTTTCCTAAGCTTATGTAATCTACAGAGGTTCCTGGTACACTAAATTCGATAACACCTCCCTCAGATATTGCTGCAATGGGACTGTAATCTACCCAGTATTCTTTAACTATCGACTTATCAGTAGGAGGTGGAGCAAATAATGACAATGAGGTTTGAACTACATCCATATGGATCTATATTTGACTATTTTATTGCTTCTTCTTCTTTTATCCAATTTCTTTGAATTCTTTCCTCTAGGATTTTTCTTTTTTCCACCTTTACTTGTAACTGTCTTTTTTTTATTAATTTTTTTTTGTTTTTTTTTGAATGAGGATCTCATGGACTTGCTTTTACGTCTATCTTTACCACCTATTTGATATATTTTTCTTTTTCTTCCTCTATTTATATCCATCATATCTCTCACCTCGCTTTTGGCCTGTTCAACTGCTGCCTGAGTAGGACTAACTATGGAAACGTCTATGTTTTTATTTTTTTTATTTTTTTCATTCTCCTCATCACTGTCTAAAACATAATAATTTTTGGACATTTCCAATTTTCCTTCCATACATTTTTTACAAAAATTTAAATATTTATCCATAATTTTTTATCTTTATAATCTTTCTGAGCTGCAGTCTTATATTAATCAGTTCTCTTTTAACTATTTGAAAGAAAATGAGGTCTCTTCTTCTTTATATATGTTCGAATTCACCCCAAAATTTCAGATACAATTTATTTTATTTTTATTTTTTTTCTTTCTCAGATGTAAAGTCAATTCAACCATTCCTGTTAAACTGCTTGCAAACTGGAGGTTCTTGTTCTTTATGTATATCTGAATTCGACTGAAATTTAGGTTTTTAACAGGTAAATAGTAAATTTTATTAAATAATTGATATTTATTCGAATTTGTTTGAGGTAGCAATCTTAATATACCCTGCATCGAATTCCTGACATAAGAGTAATCTACAATATCTGTAAATAAATACAGGGTTTCATTAGTTACAGTACTCGCATGAAAATCGCATATGCCTACTTCCCAGTCTCCACTTAAACTAGTCCTCTCAGGAACCTCGACTGTAAAATTATAAGCTTTGTTATTTGGATGAAATTTTAAGGAATCAATTGAAGACAAGAAAAAGTAAACACTCTCCTCATTCATTTTCATCTGAACTCAAAAAAAATTTTAAATTATGAAATGCTTTATATATATTTTTACCTTCTATATATTTTCCACCTCTTTTTCTGGAATCCATGAATTGAACTTTGCAGGCCATCCCTTCCATTTCACCAATATCTCTACTTCACCTTTTTTCTTTCTTTTTTAAAGAATTTCCTCAATTTTATACAAAATATCACTATCAATGTATGCTAATTGCAATTCAGCTTCATAAAAGAAACCCTGGATTACCTCATTATTGTAATCTTTTAACTCATACATTGGAATATTTTGATTTAATTTACGATTAATTATAGTAAAAATTTCACCAGACCATTTCTCAGTATATTCTTTGTCGAACATCCTTTTAAGATGACTTATCTTAACCCTCTCTGATATATTAAACTTAAATTTTTTGTTACTTAATGTTCGTAGGAGTTTCGGATTTTTATCTTGTTTTTTGTGACTGAAGAAACTTTTTGGGTAGGTCAGATTGTCATATTGAGATTTCCAAAGTAAATACTGATTCCTCGATTTTGCATCTTCTGGACTCATTTTAATTGATCTATGGATAGAATTATTGTAACCATAGGTTAAGTCTGACAGAATGTCAATCCATCTTAAGGTTTCTTTGTCACTTAAATATTTTATTATTTTGTTTTTAATAGTTTTAATAACTCTTTCAGCATAATTAGCTTTGGTTTCATAGTATGTGTACAAATGTTTTATTTTATTTTCATTTAACAAATTATTAAAAGGTCGGTTCTTATATTCACTTCCTTGATCAGTTCTTAGAATTTCAGGTGTCTCATCTGTTTCTCTAATTATTCTTTGAAATACGACTACCATTTCCTCACCTCTTAAAGTTTTTAATGGTGCTGTGTACAGGTATCGAGTAAATATATCTATGAACACTACAAAGTAAGCGTATTCATTATTGTCTGATTTATATTTCACCATGTTAGCCGTATCACTGTCCCATTGATAATTTTTTGTGAAAGCTAAGACTTTAGGTCTTTGAAAAGTCCTTCGAGCTGGGCGAAAAGTTGTATAGGTTTCTTGTTTACTTAACCACTTCTTCAAGTACTTAGGGCTTACATGGTATTTTCCCTCCCTTTTAATATGTGGATATAACTTACTGTAACTACCGTAAACTACCGGACTTCTAATGTCATAATAAAGTTTATGAAGATACGAATCAACTTCTTCAGGAGAATTAAAAATTTTTGGTCCATTTTTGAATCCATTCATTGCCTCCACTCCCTTTTTGGATTTTCCTTTCATTTTTTCTGATTTTTGAGAGGTAGTTGTCTTTACTGTATTCTACTGCTGCAGGAAGACCTGGTGGAGGGAGGGGATGTGGTACTTCTGCTTTGTTTTGTGTCTTCTCACTGAACTCTGTACTTACAGATTCTTTTGATTTACTGTCCAAAAATTTGTCTGATTTCTTGTCTAAATTATTATTATTATTTAATATCCTGCTATGTACGCTTTCAAATTTTTCCCTTTTAGAGTTTATCCCATCTATTTTTGGATGGATATCCCTATGATTGTCAGATATATTCTCATCCACTGTTTTCCGTTCACTTTCTGCAATTTTCTGCTCCTTTTTATCAGCTAAAAAGGATTTGAAACTCTCGTATTGTTCATGTGGTATTAATACGTATTTATTCATTCTAAAATTTTTTCTATGTAATACTTAATTGATACAAGGAGATTGGTTATTCTTTCAAAATGTTTTCTTGCTATACTCCTCCTCCCTCTTTCCTCAGACTTTATATATTTTTTCAATATTTTTAGGTAACCTAAGAATTTTTCTTTTTTTTTCTTAGGTAAAGGAAGTTTGAATACATTATAAAAAATTTCCGCCACTGCTTTCAACTGAGATGGTGTCGCATGAATGAGTACATGTTTATTTAGGTCTAAGTTATTCTCTAATAACAGCAGAATGAAATTTTTAGAATTTTTGAGGTCCCTAGACATTTTGAAATATATGTAGACGGTTAGGTTTTTAGGAAAATGAAAGAATTTCTTTTCCTATTTATATATAATCATATGGTCACCAGGAAATATGCTACTTCTTAGCATGTAACTATCTTTATTTCCAGGTGATAAATCGATCAATAGGTAACCAAAAGGATCTGCAGTTGCATCTAAGTAAACCTCTAATAGTTTCTTTGGCATACCTAATTGTCTTCCCAATAATTTAATTTGTTGAATATCTCTAGGATTTTTAAATAAAAAGAAATAATGAGTATTTAAAGATATATCTCGACAATATTTTCCCTGGTGAAATAAATTTTGCAAAAGTAAAATTACACTAATGTTTCTATGATGCGATTCTCGACTAAAAAGATTTGCAATGAAAATGTTGTTTAGAGCTGAAACCTGCATGTCATCTATCACTACTATGCACTGGTCATCATTAGGGTAAGACTTAAAATCCTGCTCTGTAGGTAGACCTTGTCTGTATTCTATATCACTGGTGATCTCTTCCTCAAACTTTTTCTGCCAGTTGTTATAAAAATAATAAATTTTCTTAATATTTTCTGAAAACATCGCACTGATATTATTCAAGAGCTTCAAAACAAAGGTAGATTTTCCGGATCCGGTTGGACCACATATTATAGAAGTGAATGGATTCTTCAATAAAAATGGATCCATAAACCTCTGTAGTTTGGCAGTGTACAAGGTGTTAAGAGTTTGCAGTCCACAGATAGCCAGCAAATCTCTGTTTCCAATCAGCAGCAATAAGTCAAATGAGAAGAAATATTTCACACAGTGTTTGAAAGGTGGCCAGTAGTATGTGAGAGTAATGAAAGCTGTGCTTCTATGCACCCTCAGTCCATCTCATCCAAACCTTTTATATCTGTTTGCTTGGCTAGCTTTCAAAAACTGTGTAAAAAAAATTTCTTCTCTCTCAGTATGCTTCCTCACTCCATCTCTGTTTGCTAGCTCCAGTGGATGAGTAATCTCTCTCAATAATACCATTTCTTTGTTATATTTCATTCAATCTTATCTGATAAACTTTAGATTAACATGGAGATTTTCAAATGTTACATAACCCTTCTTTTGTGTCTTATTTCTTACAATGAAATAGTGACAGGATTCAGCTGTGATTATGCAGAATGTACTTGCATGGAGGATATGATAACCTGTGTTGGAGTAACAGCACCCAGGTTCAAATATAGAGCCACAGTGACTATGCTGTATATGGATAGTGTAATGGTAGTGAACTTACTGGATGTCATAAAGAACTTACCAAATTTAAAATATTTGAGTTTAATGAACATGAAGTATTTCAACTGTAAATGGCTCGAGGAAATAGATGAGAATGTGAATGTGAGGAGTAACATGTGTTTCACTTCATCAACAATCTTTCAATATTCGTCCATTAAGCAGATATCTACAGAAAAGACAGTGAGTCAAGATAAGATGCTGTCTACCTCATATTGGTCAAAATTTAGTCCTGTTACTGATATTTCAGAGGGACAGGATTTCAAAGAGATTAGTGAGCAGATAGATAAGAGACAATCTGATCCAAACCAATCGATTATCACATTGAGTTACAATGAAGAATTCGCAACACAAAGTACGACTTCCCCAGAATATTCACCAAAAAAAAAGATTTCGAAAGACAATTATAGTTATTTTTGGTGGATTTCATTAGCTGTTCTATCATGTGTTGTAGTTGTAATAATAATTATTTCCATCCTATATATATGCAGGAAGAAGTTCATCAGAGGAATCGAACCTCGGGACATTGAGGAAATGGATGACAGTGTTATACCATTATCCCAATGTCTCAATCAGGACAACACCCTCAGTGATGAGGAGTAAGTTATAATTTATAATACGTTAATATTTCTCCATCATCAAGTTAAATTACACTTTTTTTAAAGAATCTTTTCTCTGTTCACAACTGAATTATGTTTTCTTGTAAATATTCTTTCAATGTCATACCCAAATCGATTATTATTTGGAAATAATTTTAATACATGTAAAAATGTCATTATATTGGATTGCAGCTTATCTATCAACGACCAATTCTCTGTGCATAGGATGGACGATATAGATTCTCATAACCTCTCCATTATAGGTAAATCTTATATAATGTGATCATCTTCATTCAATTTTAAGCTGGTGTAATTTATCTGCTTTTCATTATGGTATTCCTTGTTCCATTTTTTCTCGTTCCATGTAATGTGACGTCACATATCAGTCAATGTGACGACATTTTCCAGTTCTACGTCAGATTATGACGTATATTACCCTATCAAGTTTACTCTTCTGTCGCAAAGGGGTTCTTCTCAATAGTTTTTTCTATCTTCTTAGTGTCGTTTGCGTTTTGTGATTATATTATGGAAAAAATGTTTAAATATATACTTTCAGTCTTATCTTTGGTTTATCTTGTGTTTGTGAGTTATACACTGTGTGTAGAATGTTGGGATACTAACTTTCAGACATCCGTACACGGAATATCAGAAATTCAAGACTTTGACTATTGTCATAATTCTGGGAGTGTAATAGTGAACTATTATTCCTGCATTATACCTTTTGTTAGATTACCTGTAAATAGAATAACCAAAACATTCCCATCAGTGAAAATTGTCAATTGGGCGTGTAGGGCAGAGTGTTATGTGGAAGCAAGCAATCTGAAAATTGAGGTTCGTGGCTGTACTGCAGGTGAATATAGATTCTTAATGTTTCAGTTATATTTCATATGAATTTACATGTTGTTTGTGTGTATTCCATTGTTTGTTTGTTTTTTATTTTTTTTTTTCAGTGCGCAGCGAGGATTTCTTGTATTCCATTGTTTGATTTTTTTTTTTTTTTTTCAGTGCACAGCAAGGATTTGAAGAATCAAGCTTCTAGGGAGGTGAAGACAGATGATTACAGAGCTGAGGATCATGGGAAATCATCAAGACCTTTGTATGCACTCTTTGTTTTGCCAGTTTTAGCCTTATCTGTAGGAATATGTGTAGGATATATCAGACATTTCATGTTACATCGTGTGAGGAGCCTTATCAGAATGGTTGATAACTATATGCTTTCGTCTGATAGTGAAGATATGGATCAAACTCCAGTTAAGGTTTTGAATATTCAAGATCAATTGTCAACCTTCGACTATGAATCCAATGATGAACTAGTCTGGGATGACAGTATTGGGCGTAATGCTCAAGATGTAGTGAATCAACTGGAGGAAAATAAAGATGGATCAAATTCTTCATTGATTATTGATGTTAATGTCGAGGATTATTTGAAGTTGTTTCCCAAAATCCCAGCTCAGATCCACAGCACTCCAAAATCTAACAAAATTACAAACATGAAGAGGGATAGTCAAATGAAATCATCTTCCCAATCATTATCTAATACCTCACCCTCGGGTATTGATCATGACAGATTCGAAACAAGTCCTCATCATTTTCCATCCTTCAACATTCCACTGTCTGAATCTAGTGATGAAAGTGTGGATGAGGATGAGTCCAAAAAAATTCCAAGTCACAATTCACAAGATTGTGACATTGAAATGAAGGAGCCGAGTACGACAAGGTCGGGGAAGAGATACAAGTAATTACAATAGATTGAAAGTCATGTGACAGTAAACATACATGTGTAATTTATTATTAAAAGCAGTAATCGAAATAACATTTCCAGAAATGGTATATCAGATAATATTACTTGATAATTTATATTTAATACAATAGTACTTGGTAATTTAGAATGAACAAAAGAAGTTAATGCAGAGTGTTACAATGTATTTCCATGTAAATATATACAAATGTTTACAGAGATATTTCACTAAAGATATATATTTAATTTTTTGCTTATTGCAGTTTGAAGGAAAATGTTTCATTTAGAAAATATTTCATTTAATGTATAATCCTGAATATGTAATATTTTCATTAACCTTTGTGTATCATTGATTATTACAATATGTACAATACACCGTGATTATGTTATTCTGAATGAGGACATTGTAGTTGGAATTATATTTCTTTTTTTCATGCATGTTAAACCTATATTAGTGCTTTGTGACAATAATTATGTGAGTGAATATATAGCAACAAAAATAAACGCGAATCTAGAGATTTATATTTCCTTATTCTATAACCAAGTCTATACATGCATTGTCAAATGGAGTAAGGCACAGAAGTAAACCGCATTGGATGTGTATCATAACACACAACATTTGTGGGAGTTTCTATTACATGCTGTCAGATCTAGTTACAGTTTATGTATCTGTCTGGACTGAACTCAAACAATTTTGTGCAAAAAAAGAAACCGAGTTAAATGCGAGTTCTTAATGGTATATGATATATTGTAGAATGAAAGAGGAATAAGTGATTTTAACAGTCTCACCCAATGTATAATTAATTCATATTTCTCAAATCATTGTCATTCCATTGTAATGCATGTATAAGACTTCAATCTTCTTGTATGAACACAAAAATTTAAAAAAAAACTAATTCAGAGGCCTCATAAATATGACAGGTGAATCACCTGTTTCAATTACAGCCATACAGGATGTACATTCCAATGCCTCTGACCTTTCTTTCTGATTCAGAAATGCTGCACATATAGTGCAGTACAGGTGCCCACAGATTGTCATGAATAATACACTAATTTCGAAATTAATATTGCAAGAGCAACATGAGGCATTTCTTGCCTTTTCATAGTAATATGTCTCCCAATCGTTACACAATGATAAGTCAATGTCATTCGGAAGGTGATTTAGCATGAAGGCAGCTGAGAAGGCTTTGAAAAGGTTACCTTCAGTTAGGTTATCAATTAAATCCTGCTCATAATTCTGTCTTATGTATGTACCTGTGGGCACCCATACGAAAACTGAGGTCTCAGAAGATTTTGACATGTTACATGTGAATGATTTAGTGAATAAATTTCCCTTTAGATGACTTCTGCACATTGGACACTTTTTTTTTTTCTTCCATCATTTCGCCAAATTCTTCCAAACTCACAGGAGCACTCAGGACAGAGGAAATGAGAGCAAGGATTTGTTATAATGATCCTGTCCTTCTCCAGATACTCGGAGCAGACACAACATCTCATTGTCTCCATTTCATCTGACACGTAATGCACAAAATCTGGGTATTTCTGGCTGTATTAAAAAAATTTTGTTTTAGGATTGAGGATAAAAGTATCTGATGAATGGTGATATCACTTATTCTTAGAAAAAAATATACACTTTCTTAATAATTTCTAATTCTAAATAAGAATGAGGGGTTAAAGTGCTCTAATAAATGTATGACTATAGTCAATGAGGAAGATAAAATACTGAAATAAATTCATATTTGAGGCTACAGTTCTTAAGTTATGACTACAATTTTTTAAATTATTATGTAAAAAATGCTACTCACGCAATATAGTTGGGTATAGCATCATTGAGCAAAAGCAGTACCAGAAATGCCTCACGGTAGTTATTCTTGTCCACTAGTGACACCAGCTCCATTAGTGTGACTGTAGTACTAGATATCAAATCCGGATAATAAACATCCCTCTTCTTCCCAAGGAATACGTTGACAGCAGTTTCCATCCTTTTTCGACTGTTAACTAATTATGAAATTCAATCAGAGAAAGATCAGATCCAATCTTCGAAAGCTGAGACAGTTGACTGTAGATAGTCATATTTTCATCAATATTTATAAACAAAAAAGTGTGTCATCCCATTGTCCATGTAACGAGCATATGTTCCCATCTGTATTCCCATCACCGTCAAAATGTTAGAAAAAAACTAGAATATATCACCAGACAATAGTTCTGAAAATTCTGTACACTTCATTTGATCCACTTTCATGTCTTCAAACATTTCTAGATTATATATCTTCTGTACAAATTTAAAGGAAAAAAAAAATCCCAGGAGCTTCAATTATAATGGAATATTCTCTGAAACCTCACCCCTGCAGGAGGTTTCTGTATCAGTCTTGCACTCTTCACATGTGTTGACATCATGCCCTGATCTATCTTGATCCAGAATGCAGGGTTCACAGGTATATATTTCTGAATATTCTGAATACATTTTTTGTGCCACTTTTATGAATTCATTCCACTCATTAAACCTCAAGGAGATGCCTTGAGGAGTAGCATATTTCCTTCCATTTGCCATTTTCCATAACCTTATGGATACGTTTCTATAGGGAAATGCACAGGTGACATATATACCAGATCCTAAATAATAACTGCAGTCCACGTCTTTTTTACCATCAGAAATCTTCTCAATAGCAGACATAATGAACTCAACGTAATGTAAAATTACAACTAATTTAGGTACGCTGAGTTTAATACCTTCATTTTTGACCTCACCTTCTTCCCATTCCTTCAAATATATATTTTCAATAAGTCCATGGGAGCCTTGATATATGACGTACTTGGGTCCTCCAAGATGAAATGTCCTTTTGATCACAGTTGAACTACATTCATTAATACCTGATACAGTAGCTTTCTCAACAGAAAAATCACTTGTGGGTACATTACTCATCAGAAGACTCGAAAGTGAGTCCTCAAAGGTTTCTGAAATCTTGCTAGTAGTGGTACTTGCTAAAGTCCTTTTATTCTTGCTTCCACCCAAACCATCACTCTTCCTTTTCTTGGATCCATTGCTAGATTTAACTACTGCTGCCTCAGCCATTATTTGAAGTTCAGCTAAGATAAAAGTTTGAGGTTACAAGTATCATATAACTGTGAAAAAATCTTCAGTGACAATCAGCGTTATTAGCGAGTTTATATAGATTTAGAGGCAGAGGTAGTAGCACAACTTGAACCAATGAGATTGTAACATCTAACAAAAAAGAAAAGGCTGATGAGGCAGTTTTTAATTGCAATACAAGCAAAAAATTCAGACTATAATGCATGTAGAGACTTGTTCCAGGTTCATCAAGGATATATGTCGAAATATGACCTAAGAAATTAACATTTTCATTCATATGATGCAATCATGTAAAAGATTTCACAAGTGATCTGTTACACTTAAAAATGATTGAATCAGATAGCAAGACATATGGACATTGTTCTGATGACTGTTGTGCCACATATTATGCTGAGCTGTTTTGTTGTCTGTTGTGCAACATATTATTATTCTGAGTTGTAGCATGTGGATTGAAAGTGAACACGTGTTTGTTTACATATTGAATAAATTCTAGATCATTAGCCTCAGCAAATTATTTCTCAATCATCCAGGCATTTGAATCTAAGACATTTAAGCAATGTAAACATATTGGTGTGTCTAGGTTATAAGCATGGAACTGTCTAGTTATATGCACTTAGTGACTAGATAGATCTTTGAGAGATGTATTGGAATGAAAGACATAATATAGGCTTCAAGATATTTTATTACTTTTTCAAATTTTTTTTACAACAAATGATAATTGAGAAATGGATTTAACATTAACACAAAGGCACAGTAAGGAGAATGCTTCTGGTGCTCTTCCATTGGGGTGTCGTAGGTCTCCCACTCTATAAGGTTAAGATTACACCAGGGACAGATAACTTTATCTCCTTGACCAGAATAATAGAACCCAGCTTTCACATATCTCTGAGCAGGAATTGGATGAGACTTGGGCCAGGTCGCAAATGTAGATATTCTGTCATCATATCTGAAAAATCCATCTGTAGGATGAACTTTAGCTTTCGGATCTGATCTGGGTCCTCTAAGATCTGATGATCTGTCAACTCTTACATCTGTTCTATCACGCCTTTCAGCTGAAAGATGTAGGCCTCCAACATGACCAGTTTTTTCAACTTTACTTCTACTACATAGAGCAAATCCTGCAAATCCTGGCCTCATACCACCCCTCATAGCCTTAGAGTCAGTTGCATCATTTGATTCATCACCAGTCAATCTGAAAGAATAAGAAGGCTTGGAAGCAGCCTTACAAATATCTACAGTTGAATCAGATTGGTTGGACATTTTTTGAGGTTGTTGATTGCAGAGATTTTAAATTAAAAATGATATTTGAGATTTCTTGGAGGGTTTATATATATTCTTCATACATAAAATATTGCTGAGATTGATTAATAAAGGAAAAATGATGAAATGCTTCCATTAATAGCACCTAAACCATTTAATTACACTTCGAGGAAGAGATATCATACAAATTGAAAATTTGAGAAAAAGGGACGCTTCAAACTAATGTAGTTATCCTACTAGTTGATTATATACAATCCGAAAATTGACAGAATATTGGGAAAAGAGTCGGATGTAAGAGTACTTGGATGTGTTAGATCGAGGTCTTTCCAAATTTGAAAAACATATTTGATGTAATGTGTGCAGACCAAAGATTCTAGTTCTCCCCTTATTGCTCAAATAAGTGCTATCAGTTATTGCACCATCATTATCAGTTATTGCACCATCAGCGAGGTGTATCAGTTATTGCACCATCAGCGAAAAGGCTGCAGCACTTCCTCAATAGCAGATATGTAGCAGCAAGTCCCCAGTATTGCACCATCAAAGAGGCAATAAGCTATCAATAGTGATCTAGATCATTTTCCGATCACTTGAGATCAATTTTTACGACTTATGTCGTTCGATTGACTCAAATAGTACTACTGCTGATTATCTAAAAACTATTGCCCCCATATCTGGGCTTAGTTTCATATTGAAACTGGTTGAACATGTCGTTGCTCAGCAGCTATTAGATCATATCTATGCCCATGACTTAAACAATTTTTGTTACCTTTGGCTAAAGTTGTCATCATTGTTCATTCAACAGTTCCCAGTTCTCTTCAGATATGATTTGGAGTTAGGGGCTCTGTTCTCACATGATTCACTTCAATGCTTAATTGAGCATTATCAGTACATAACATTTAGTTTTACTATGTATAATCTTTTTAAAGTCATGGTTGGAGTTCCTCAAGGTTTTATTTTGTGCCCTTTGCTTTTTATTTTTATGAACACTACTCCCCTAAGCTATAGGTGATAACACAAAATGTACTAAGTTTAATTTTTATGCTTATGACACCCAACTTTATGTTCTTTTTTTCTCACAAGAATCTCCCTTTGGTGTTTGAAAAGCTGAATAGTTGCGTTCATGAGATAAAGTAGTGTATTTGAACCAGTAAACTTAAATTGTATCCTGAAAAGATGCTGAGTTTATAGTCTTTGGTTCTAAAAGACAGAGGAATGCCTTGAAAGCATGTTTCACAATTAATATCTTGGGTAATCCTCTGTACCCTTTGAGTCAGTCAAGACCCAGGGTGTGTGGTTTGACTCAATTTGTTTTTTTTTAATTTTTCTTCGTGTAAGCATGTTCAGGGTGTTTGCAAAGTTGTTTTATACAAATAAGGGACATGTGTGTCAGGCAGTTTCTAACTCATGATGTTTCTATACTTGTGGAAATGCTCTTGTTAGTAGTCAGCTGGATTACTATAATTCACTTTTAAGGAGTCTCTAGGTTCAATCTATGTAAATTACAATGTATCCAAAATAGTACAACTAGAATATGAGTCCTGTCTGTTGATATTGCTCAATGCTTAAAACAAGACACACTTGTTTCTTCACACTGGTTTTCCTAATTATTTTGCTCTGTAACTTTCTTCTTATAATTGGTCTAAAAGCCTCAATATGTAATTTTATAGTGTTTAGAATGAGGCTGTCTTAGGTTGTTCTTTCAAACTAGAAAACATGGGGTGGCTAAAATACACAAGGTTAATTTTGCAACCTTGTATCCAGGCTACAATGTTTTTCATTCTAGGTTTTGTGTCTTTCTCAAGTTATAGCCACCCCCTACAAAGCAGTTGATGTGGCCACACATTGAAATACACTGAAATGTCAAAGAAGGTGAAATACCTGTTTGGTCATGTTGTTCCACTGCTTGTTTTTTCCAGTTTCTCAACATTATGTAAGTGAAAAATTGCTGTCTGTATAGATACTGTAAAAGAGAAAAGAAAAGTCAGGCAAGATTTTTGTTTTTTATAGTAGTTATCCTGTTATGATGTTATAACGCCAGTGTTTGTTTCTATCTGGGATTTCATCAGGCTCGTAAAACTGACATTGGTCAAATTATCAGAGTGATGTCTGGAAACATTCTCTGTAAGTTTCTCGTATAAGCTGATTAAGTGGAGAGCTCAATCCTATACCCTCTGGTGTAAATTATGCTTTTGGATTTTTATCAATCAAATAACATCAAAGACAGAGTGAATGTGGTAGGTTCTCAGAATAAACAGCTAAGCTTTTTTCCAAATTATTTAAACAACAGGAACATTTTCAAAAAAGTCAACTGTATCAAAAAAATTATAGATTTGTGTATAAATTATTGAACTGAAAAGGATGTGCTAAATTCTGTCAAATTCATCATAGTAGTAATTTTTGACAAACATTCTTTCAACAAAAAGTTGGGATATTCAAAATATTTGAAGACGTGATGTTTATCTTTTGCAACATCTCTTAGATTTTTATATGTGTATTAATATAATCTTATCCTTTTGTGTTTACTTTGCAAGTTATTACCATTCACTGCATATTGATTTACAGTCTATTTTTAATAAAACTATATATATTGTCAAGAAATAATTTTGTCCACGAAAAAAGTACATGTACTTGTACTAAAAACCTTTCAAAAGTACTTGTACTAAATATAGTTCTTAAAATGTACTGGTAACTGTACTAAAAAGTTTTAAAACTACTTTTACTTGCACTAAATACTTTTATTTGTACTAGGACACAACCCTGTTAAAAGCACTTGCTTATGTTGTAACAATAGATTATTTCATTTATTTTTGGAACCATAAATACGAGCATTGGAATTAAAAGATCAGATTTTAAAAATTACTGATGGGTATGCCTTTGTCAACTGGTTATTTCAATAGCTCGAGTGCCAGAACCCGTCCGTGTTCTCCTTGGGAAATTTTTCGGAAAGTATGTATATTTAGGCAAACAGCTTAATAAATGTATGGGATACGTGCATATCGCACCCACTTCAAATCGCTACCGCTAACTCGCACCCACAAATCGCACCCGTTTTTAGATGTGCTTGACAATTGCATAGAATATATATTAGAATATATATTAGGTCACGGAAATCTGTGGGGTTTCCCAATAAATATATGAAATATATGTGTAGAAAACCAGTCTACTTTTCGTCTGCAAATTAACGTGATTAATTTCATTAACCAGTGAAATAATTTGTTACAAAATGAGTACTTGTACATGTAGATTTAAGCAAATATGAGGCCACGAAACAGAAGATCGAGGAAACCAGTCTACTTTTCGTCTGCATTAACCAATGAAATAATTTGTTACTGAAATCTCACTCGAGACAAAGTATAAACGTTCATATATTTTTCTACAAAATATCTTCAAAACTTAAAAAACGGGTGCGATTTGCGGGTGCGAGTTAGTGGTAGCGATTTGAAGTGGGTGCGATATGCATGTAAATCTAAATGTATGACGTCATGGAAATGTGTGTAAACTGATACAAGTGTTTTGGTTAGATTCCTGTGGTTTTCTTTTGTGGATAATATTTCAAATCAACAAAAAGGTTTATAAACGTTTCATTAGTCATGAAATAATGGGCTGTTTACAGTCAACACCAGGTGTGATACATAACTTTCAATAGTTTATAGATGAAGTTTATATTCCGTATTTCCAGTTTTAAGAATTCCACTAGACCGAGTTTCTGTCCCATCGCCAATTGCTATTGAAATACTGCTGGACTCAATGGCGAGGGACAGAGCTCACATGTACTTGTTTTCTGTGTAAATCTTGAAGTACATATTTCTGTTCTAGTGGCCAATTATTCTTGTTCCTCTGAATTAGTTGTAAGTGAAAAAATTATAATATAAATATATTTAGAAAACATTTCATACATTACTATAACATACATTTATGGCAGCAGAAAAGGTTGGTGAAGTTAGTTTACATTTCATAAATATGTAAAAACTTATTCATGGCAGCTGGATAGGCATTAAATATTAGTGAACGGCACATATATGTACCTCAAAGAATGCAAATAACTCTTTATATTTGTGCCAATATGTGTACAAATATGCCGTTCAAGATTTACACAGAAAACAAGTACATGTGAGCTCTGTCCCTCGCCATTGCATACCATCAGAAATATCAACAGCAATGCGTGATGGGACAGAAACTCGGTCTAAGAATTCCACCTTCCGTTACTACTGCTTCCCTGTGTAACGTGCCAAGGGTCTTGAGTTGAACTAATGTCAAGAAAAAGCCTTATGTCACATAAGAGAACATTTATTTACAAAATATAACAAGTATTTTACCAGCAATTGCTGGGGCTGAATTGGTACAAGCACTAATGTCACAAAAGTATCAAAAATAATCAGAAATCACATTTATATTATATACATTCAAATAATTCCCAGAATCAACTAAAAGAATTGAAAACAAGTCGTAACACTGGAAACCTACTGTCTACTAACACTTAGACCTTGGATCATACGCTATGTTAAAACACTGGTTCCATCCTTTATCAAGTACCATAGTAGATTCAGTACCTAATGAAATGAATTGAAATGAATTCAGTTAGTCATGGGTTTTACCCCATGAAACATTAATCAAATCACCGGCATTCAGCCTGAAACCTATAATCATATGACTGAAATCAACACATCATGCACAATCAACCACATGCATCTATAACATCTCAGTCCATTCAATTCTTGTCAGGTTTTACCCTGCCACTAGAAATAAATACAAACTACTTCATCATTAATTCATTCAAACATAGTTAAATACAACAAGCAGCAAAGTATTAAATGAAAACCCAAGTTCCCCTGAAATAAACAGTTAAAATATCATGATACTTTAAAGTAAATTCCCAAACAGGTTTTACCCTGAAATCAAACAGAAATTATGTACAGAACATTCTCCTTTCCCTGCCTGCTTTAAAATGTCATCTTGCAACTTTCCCTGCAACCTATGAAAATAATACCATGCAGGTTTTACCCTGACATTTCTAAAATCTAACAGAAGAAAATACCAGGTTTTACCCTGACATGTCTGTCCTCTGTTACCTATACCAATTCAGCAAAGAATGACACAATTCACCCTGCTTTTATAGAGAATTCCAGACATGGGAGAATAACTCAAAGTCTGCACCTGTAAAATTGAAACAAGGAATCCTATTGGTCTAAAATTTAGTATTCTCCCAAACTTTGAAGTGACAACATCCTCTCTGCACATTGACATGAGGATACAATACAAACCACTTACAACAATCATATACAACAAGGCTAACAGTATATGACACCAAAAAGGTAAATAAATACAAGTTACAATCATAATACATCAATTTAAAACTGTTTCATAACGAAATGGTAAAAACGTAATATCGCCGATTTCGCCGATATCACCGCATGCTTCACCTGCATAAGTTGGCCGCGGGTCGTAAGTTGGCCGTCATCATCATATTTTGAAATTTCTATAAATCTAAAGGCCTGTATCATTCTTGAATGGTCTATTATAATAAGATTTATTATAACTACCACTTTTAAAACCTGTGCAACCACACATTTGTCTGTTTTATACATTTAAATGAGTGGCGGCCAACTTACGACCCGCGGCCAACTTATGCAGGGAAGCAGTACTGCTACTAGTATCGTCAGACCAATAATAGTCGCCTATAACATCCATTAATCTCTGTGCTCCGTCTTCCATGCTCCCACCTAATTTCGTCGGGTTAGTTGCATATCGCACCCGCTTCAAATCGCTACCGCTAACTCGCACCCACAAATCGCACTCGTTTTTAGATGTGCTTGACAATTGCATAGAATATAACAAAATACAAAATGTATACAAGAAATTTTGGATTAAAAATTGAGCATTACTAATTCTGCTTAAATCTCTCCTTTATTTATAATACCCATTTACGGAAATCTGTGGGGTTTCCCAATAAATGTATGTGTAGAAAACCAGTCTACTTTTCGTCTGCAAACGTGATTAATTTCATTAACCAGTGAAATAATTTGTTACAAAATGAGTACTTGTACATGTACGTACATTTAAGCAAATATGAGGCCACGATGGGTTTCTAGCTATATTTTACAAACAGAAGATCCAGGAAACCAGTCTACTTTTCATCTGCATTAACCAATGAAATAATTTGTTACTGAAATCTCACTCGAGACAAAGTATAAACGTTCATATATTTTTCTACAAAATATCTTCAAAACTTAAAAAACGGGTGCGATTTGTGGGTGCGAGTTAGTGGTAGCGATTTGAAGTGGGTGCGATATGCATGTAAATCATTTCGTCTGACCTCATTTGCTCCGACTTCAGCTTGATCACATATATTACATGCAACTCGTGACCATCGTTTCTGCTAACCCGTACCCACAACGCTTCCACAACTCTTACATAAATAGAATTATAATGGTTTCAGTTGGTTGAATGTTGTAAAATCCCATGGATATTAAAGAATTCGCAGTGGTTAAATCACGGGACATCCCGATATGTAAATTACTGGCTAAATGTCAGGAAATAATTTCACTGGTTGATTGTAAGAAAACCCGGGAAATCCACAACCTCATATCTTCTCATGAATATTAATGAGTTAAATTGGTACTACTGCCGTGAGTTCTAAGTTTAAAGTATTTGATCTTTTTTGAGGCTTTCATTTTGTAAAAGATTGCTACTATCCTAAAACAAAGCATCTTTAAAGCACTTCCCTAGATGAAGCACTTCCCAGTTTTCACGATTTAGCACTTTCCGACATATAGCCAATATGTTACATATCAGGACGTCCCGGGACATAACCTTGCCGTAAAGAATTATTCAGCAAATTTGAAGTATATTCATCACAGAATATTGTCAGAAAACCCCCACAGAATAATGTGACCTCATGTTTGGCACCCAAATTTCTAGTATGCATATATCTGTTAAGAAAAATTTAATGTTTTTCTAAATATTTCTTTGTAGATATCAAGTACTGGCATACTTTACAAAAATTAATTATTTTATATAACATTTGAAGTGCTGAAACTGGCACAAAATATAGGGATTTGTGTGCGAGTTGTGGGTACCAGTTAGCAGTATAGCCAATGTAGTGGCATTGTACCAGTAAACGCCCATGCTTAAGAAAAAATTTAGCATGTATATTATATAAGCAGGCTCAATTTATGTTCTTCTTTAATCAATTTATCGAATGATTTTCATTACCAGTTGATTATGCTGTGCAACGTTTCTTGGAAAGTGATGTATTTTGACAATATATCTCTATTATCGGCTGTTTTTACCACAAACCAGAAATACCAGTGAACGCCCATTTTGTTTGAAAATAGAAGTATATGTCCATGACCTCTAAGCTTGTTATATAAGACAGGCGTTTACTGGTAGCATTCCACGAAGTGTTTTCGATATATTCATCTTTTCGATCATATATACTGTAAGCTTACATCCTCATTTTTGGACATATTAGAATGAATATACAGCCACACTGAACCAGAGAGTTTGGGGATTTAATTTTGTTGTTATATTTCTGATAATTAAGCTGGCCATCGGGGTCGCTTATTTGTTATCTCCCGCCCGGTTCGCCGGCGGGAGATTATAATTTGCACCATGTGTGTGCGTGCGTGCATGAGTGAGTGTGTCACGCATTTTTCTCTGAAACTACTACAGTTACACATTTTTGGTAAATTACTTGTCCTAATGAATTTTTACGCTCTTCAATATTTTTTGTGTTTGGTAAACTTTGCCCTACTTTTGAGTGAGTAATAGCACTTTTACCTAATATAATTATTTGACTTATAACTCTCAAACTATTGCAATTAGAGTATTTTGTTCCAATATGTTGTTCAGGTACTTTCTCCACAGCTACAGCATGGTCTGTAATTTGGAAGTGTATCTCTATAGCTAAGTGAGTTATAGCTACTTTGTCAATTTTTAATGGTAACAATTAGTATAGGGATTGGTGCTCGATCTTTCAATATCGATCAATCATCCCACGGAACTGCCGATATCGACACATACTACCAGTATTTCAATATCGAAATAACATACACCAAACAGACAAAATTTTTTTAAAATGCTAATTTTACAATTTAAGCGTATATTTATTGCATAAAGTCTTTAAAAGATGCAGTTTCAACTAAAACAAAATGGGGTCAAGTCTGCCGCCATCTTTGTTTACATTGTCAGTGACCTACTTCCGGTTTCACGGAAGAGATACAGAACCTGAGAGCTAGTATACAGGAAAGGATAAAACTTTTTTTATGTAACTTTTGTTACTTTTCTTTAATTTTCTATTGCAGAAATGTATTTTTGGTGGATAAATAGCATGTTTTAATTATTTCTTGAATTAATATGTGCACGTTTTCAAAGAACCTGTATTATCGCCCACGGCTTATGTTAACGGCCCCGATATTGAAATATTGATCGATCCACTACCCTAAATTTTCATTCGATATCGATCCTCAACATGGCACCCGATCCCTACACCAGTAACTATAATGAGTAAATGGCCTATATCTTCAACAGTATTGCAGCTACACAATTTCTCTCAAATATGTTGTTCATCTACTTTTTTTGTGAACTGTGACATATTTAAGTTTCACACCTGTTGCTCAATGTACAAGTGAGTAATGGCTACTTTATTGCTACTTTTAGTGGAACTGTGAAAAATCACAAATATCTCAAAAACCGTAAGAGATAGAGCGATTTTGAGCAAATGTTTGACCCACAGGGTAGGATAAGAGTATCCTATGCAGAGGGGAAAAATGTCAATTTTCGCCACTTTTGGCGGCCATCTTGGATTTTAGCGGAAAATGAAAAAGTGTGAATATCTCGAAAACCGTTCGAGATAGAGCGATTTGGAGCGAATTTTTAACCCACAGGGTATTACAAGAGTATCCCATGTAAAGGGGAAAAATTTTAATTTTTGCCACTTTTGGCGGCCATCTTGGATTTCAGCGGAAAATGAAAAAAGTGTGAATATCTCGAAGACCGTACAAGATAGTGCAATTCCGAGCAAATTTTTGACCTGCAGGGTAGTACAAGAGTGTCCTATGCAAAGGGAAAAATTTCAATTTTCGCCACTTTTGGCGGCCATCTTGGATTTTAGCGGAAACTAAAACATTACAAATATCTCGTAAACGGTAAGCTCTGCTCATGGTACGCTCTGCTCATGGGGATATTAAATTTTAGCAAGAGTCTATTGATCAGGTCCCCATTTGTTAGAAACCCTAGCCATCGATCGGGTCCCCTGTGATATAGTGGTGGTTGACCAATTCACATTCATGTACCACTTCACATCTGCCCTTTAATTAAATGAAAACAAACACAGTTACACAATAAATTACCCATGTATACAATCAATGTTATAATTTTGTTTGAAGTGGTAAACATATTTTCCATCAAAAAGTATAAATCTTTTAGAAAACTGAGGGTGGGCATGAATACATACATGGGCGTGAAACAGCATTTTGCTACCTGTAAATCAATACCACATCTTGTTACAGTTACCTATAAATTATTATAATGAATTTGAAACTATTAAATCTTCAAGCAGCATTTTTATTAATTTTTTTATAAAACCCAAAGGGATTCAGCGACCTCATATATTTTGTATGCATACATGAATATTAATGACTTCCATTTGCAAATTTGAAGTATTTGGTTTATTACATGTACTAGAATATTGCTAGGAAACCCCACTGAATTTCATGGCCTTACATGAATGTAAAAGTCCAAGACTTTGAATGATTTAATTTTCCAGCAGCATTTCTGCTTATAAAATATAACTCTACAATTTATAAAATATAACTCCATGGAATTCTGTAACCTCAAAGTTTCTACACAAACATTGAATTTTAACCATTTGAAGTAAACCATGTATGTACGTATGTTTATTATTTGGTAGCCAGTTGTGATAGCGAGTTGCCTTGGTTGTGAGATCAACATCTTCCATGTTGTATGTTGTGTATGTGTATGTGAATTTCATTTTATTATGTCATGACTTAAAAGAAATAGAAGGAAGCTAAAATAAGTTGACCAGAGATAGAAATACAATGTACAAGTGGCAATTTACAATGAAAATAGTTTACCCCTGTTAGCAATTAAGCTAGAATGCATTTCACTAAATAATGACAGCCACACTGAAACTTCATCAGTTTGTACCAAGACTCAAGAACCTGTGTGGTAGTGTAATACACACTGCTATGTCCGAAGAACCAGATTACTCTATCACTTAGTTAATTCACATCAGTAAAGAGCAATCCCCTTACATAAGTCCTCACCTCCATTGACAATAATTCACCAATCAAATTAAAGGACTAGTTAATGCATGCTTTCATACAGATATGTATATAAAATATTATGGGACCTGTTTGTTAGTAACATTTTCCATGGATTGTGTCCCTGTTCAGTATCCACTCTGTAAATTTTAAATCTATAAGAATGATAGGATATAACTTAAATTTTGAAATATCAAGTAAAAGATATTATAACCAGTATAAAATATTATTATGTCCACCCCCCTGGGGGGTGGATATATTATTTTTGCTTTTTTCGCCGTCCGATGTCCGATGTCCGTTGTCCGATGTCCGATGTCCGGCGTCCGATGTCCGGCGTCACGCATGGTTTCCGCTCATTTAAAGGAAAAGTATTAGAGCTATTGTCACCAAATTTGGTATGCAGGCTTATTGGGTCAGTAGCTTGCTTGGGATTGCTTTTCGCTGTTGTACCTCTTTTGCTTACTGAGTAATACTTAAGTACAGCTATTTTCAGTACCCATTGGTTTCCGTGCATTTAAGCCAAAATAATTAAAGATATTTTACTACAATTTTGAATACAAGATTGTTATGTCCATAGCTCGCTTGGTATTGCATTTGGGACTGATAGCTTTGTCAGTACATGAGTAATAGCCATTTAGGTACTTCATTGTGTATTTTCAGTACTACTTTTGAGTAATTTGCTCCTATCTCCTTAACCGTGCGAGATAGAGCGATTTCGGCAAAATTTTTGACCCACAGGGTATCTGAGGAGTGTACTCTTTGCAATTTTCAAAAAATTTTCCCCTCCCCGAAAATGGCGGCCATTTTGAATTTTCGAATTTTTGCCAAAAATGGCAAAACACTAATTTGCTTCTATCTCCTTAACCGTGCGAGATAGAGCGATTTCGGCAAAATTTTCGACCCACAGGGTATCTGAGGAGTGTACTTTTTGCAATTTTCAAAAAATTTTCCCCTCCCCAAAAATGGCGGCCATTTTGAATTTTCGAATTTTTCCCAAAAATGGCAAAACACAAATTTGCTTCTATCTCCTTAACCGTGCGAGATAGAGCGATTTCGTCGAAATTTTCGACCCACAGGGTATCTGACAAGTGTACTCTTTGCAATTTTCAAAAAATTTTCCCCTCCCCAAAAATGGCGGCCATTTTGAATTTTAGAATTTTTGCCAAAAATGGCAAAACACTAATTTGCTTCTATCTCCTTAACCGTGCGAGATAGAGCGATTTCGGCAAAATTTTCGACCCACAGGGTATCTAAGGAGTGTACTCTTTGCAATTTTCAAAAAATTTTCCCCTCCCCAAAAATGGCGACCATTTTGAATTTTCGAATTTTTGCCAAAAATGGCAAAACACAAATTTCCTTCTATCTCCTTAACCGTGTGAGATAGAGCGATTTCGTCGAAATTTTCGACCCACAGGGTATCTAAGGAGTGTACTCTTTGCAATTTTCAAAAAATTTTCCCCTCCCCAAAAATGGCGGCCATTTTGAATTTTAGAATTTTTGCCAAAAATGGCAAAACACAAATTTGCTTCTATCTCCTTAACCGTGCGAGATAGAGCGATTTCGTCGAAATTTTCGACCCACAGGGTATCTAAGGAATGTAATATTTGCAATTTTCAAAAAATTTTCCCCTCCCCAAAAATGGCGGCATTTTGAATTTTAGAATTTTTGCCAAAAATGGCAAAACACAAATTTCCTTCTATCTCCTTAACTGTGTGAGATAGAGCGATTTCGTCGAAATGTTCAACCCACAGGGTATCTAAGTAGCGTACTCTTTGCAATTTTCAAAAAATTTTCCCCTCCCCAAAAATGGCGGCCATTTTGAATTTTCGAATTTTTGCCAAAAATGGCAAAACACAAATTTGCTTCAATCTCCTTAACCGTGCGAGATAGAGCGATTTCGTCGAAATTTTCGACCCGCAGGGTATCTAAGGAGTGTAATATTTGCAATTTTCCAAAAATTTTCCCCCCCCCCCAAAAATGGCGGCCATTTTGAATTTTCGAATTTTTGCCAAAAATGGCAAAACACAAATTTCCTTCTATCTCCTTAACCGTGCGAGATAGAGCGATTTCGTCAAAATTTTCGACCCACAGGGTATCTGAGCAATGCAATCTTTGCAATTTTCCAAAAATTTCCCCCCCCCCCCCAAAAATGGCGGCCATTTTGAATTTTCGAATTTTTGCCAAAAATGGCAAAACACAAATTTGCTTCTATCTCCTTAACCGTGCGAGATAGAGCGATTTCGTCGAAATTTTCGACCCACAGGGTATCTAAGGAATGCAATCTTTGCAATTTTCAAAAAATTTTCCCCTCCCCAAAAATGGCGGCCATTTTGAATTTTCGAAGTTTTGCCAAAAATGGCAAAACACAAATTTCCTTCTATCTCCTTAACCATGCGAGATAGAGCGATTTCGTCAAAATTTTCGACCCACAGGTATTTGAGCATTGTATTCTTGGCAATTTAAAAAAAAATTTCCCCTCCCCTAAAATGGCGGCCATTTTGGCAAAACACAAATTTGCTTCTATCTCCTTAACCATGCGAGATAGAGCGATTTCGTCGAAATTTTCAACCAACAGGGTATCCAAGGAATGTAATCTTTGCAGTTTTCAAAAAATTTTCCCCTCCCCAAAAATGGCGGCCATTTTGAATTTTCGAATTTTTGCCAACAATGGCAAAACACAAATTTGCTTCTATCTCCTTAACCATGCGAGATAGAGCGATTTCGTCGAAATTTTTGAATCCACAGGGTATCTAAGGAATGTAATCTTTGCAATTTTCAAAAAATTTTCCCCTCCCCAAAAATGGCAGCCATTTTGAATTTTCGAATTTTTGCCCAAAATGGAAAAACACAAACTGGCCTTAACCGTGCAAAATAGAGTTATTTCGTTGAAATTTTCGACCCATAGGGTATCTAAGAAATGTACTCTTGGCAATTTTCAAGAAAATTTCCTTTTCCCAAAAATGGCGGCCATTTTGAATTTTCGAATTTTTGCCAAAAATAGAAAAACAGGAATTTGCTTCTATCTTCTTAACCGTGCAAGATAGAGTGATTTCGTCAAAATTTTCAACCCAACCAATGCAAAAAGGCATGAAGCTGAAATAATTTACATCTACACTAACAAATATTTAAGCATCATTGATATATTTTACAAATGAAACAGGGTCTTGAAAGACTACTGTACAATTTGGGCAAAAGGTTCATGGGTGGACATTACACATGATAATGTGTGTTCTTCTATGCTATCCTGTTTCTATTCGCATCTACTATCAACAGGGCGGCCTATTTCTAGTTGTCTTTATATCAGCACTATCATTTGATGCTTGGCAAATACCAAAGGCTAACAATGAGAAGAAATTTAAAGTTTTTCTTCTTTGTCGCCCATCTTTGTGCGAAGAATGTTTTTAGAAAGCAAACATTTTTCTTATTGCATAAACACCCCATGGATCACCATACATAATAGATCATATAAAGTGTTGAAGCAAAGTGCACTGATTTGAAATAGTGCAAGGTGCTTAAATGACCTGTAACATTATTTCAGCAATGCATACACGGGCCTGTATTTTAAAGTATAGTACATTGGGTGATTAAAATTGTACCTCTTTCTTTGTATTAAAATTTACATGTTCTTTATTTATCATTAGAATTTAAATATTAATATATGTCAAAGGCCAAATTAAAATCCAGGCAGATTTTCAATGTGCCTTGGCAAACTCAGAATTATAATCATGTCTATGCAAAATCAAAATTATATTCTCACCTAGACAAGTTTAACACCCGCCTGGACCTTATTGTATCCCCGGCGCGAAGCGGGGATACTATGGATTCATCATCGTCGTCGTCCGCGTCCGCAGAGATTTCTTGTTAGCGACCAACAGTCCACATTTCTTTCCAGATTTCTTTCATATTTGGCAGGTGGCTTGATATGGTGGAGGACTCGCCACCCTATCTTTTTGGTAGGCTTTATGTCTAAATTAGGCCTGTAGTAGACAAAAATGTCTAAAATGTGGAATATTGCTTGTTAGCGACCTACAGTCCACATTTCTTTCCAGATTTCTTTTATATTTGGCAGGTGGCTTGATATGGTGGAGGACTCGCCACCCTATCTTTTTGGTAGGCTTTATGTCTAAATTAGGCCTGTAGTAGACAAAAATGTCTAAAATGTGGAATATTGCTTGTTAGCGACCTACAGTCCACATTTCTTTCCAGATTTCTTTTATATTTGGCAGGTGGCTTGATATGGTGGAGGACTCGCCACCCTATCTTTTTGGTAGGCTTTATGTCTAAATTAGGCCTGTAGTAGACAAAAATGTCTAAAATGTGGAATATTGCTTGTTAGCGACCTACAGTCCACATTTCTTTCCAGATTTCTTTCATATTTGGCAGGTGGCTTGATATGGTGGAGGACTCGCCACCCTATGTTTTTGGTAGGCTTTATGTCTAAATTAGGCCTGTGGTAGACAAAAATGTCTAAAATATGGAATATTGCTTGTTAGCGACCTACAGTCCACATTTCTTTCCAGATTTCTTTCATATTTGGCGGGTGGCTTCACTGGCTTGGTATGCTAGAGGACTCGCCACCCTATCTTTTTGGTAGGCTTTATGTCTAAATTAGGCCTGTGGTAGACAAAAATGTCTAAAATGTGGAATATTGCTTGTTAGCGACATACAGTCCACATTTCTTTCCAGATTTCTTTCATATTTGGCAGGTGGCTTGGTATGCTAGAGGACTCGCCACCCTATCTTTTTGGTAGGCTTTATGTCTAAATTAGGCCTGTGGTAGACAAAAATGTCTAAAATGTGGAATATTGCTTGTTAGCGACCTACAGTCCACATTTCTTTCCACATTTCTTTCATATTTGGCAGGTGGCTTATCGCTTAAAAGTATTGCAGATAGCCAATTTTTCTCAAATAACTCATTCATCTACTTTTGGGAGAGCTTTCACATGGTGAAGTTTCAGACCCGTAGATAATTACTCACCTACTCAAAATGAGTAAATGCGAATTATCTCTTAAAAGTATTGCAGATAGCCAATTTTTCTCAGATAACTCATTCACCTACTTTTGGAAGAGCTAATGCTAGAGGACTCGCCACCCTATCTTTTTGGTAGGCTTTATGTCATAATTAGGCCTGTGGTAGACAAAAATGTCTAAAATGTGGAATATTGCTTCTTAGTGACCTACAGTCCACATTTCCTTCCACATTTCTTTCATGTTTGGCAGGTGGCTTGGTATGCTAGAGGACTTGCCACCCTATCTTTTTGGTAGGCTTTATGTCTAACTTAGGCCTGTGGTAGACAAAAATGTCTAAAATGTGGAATATTGCTTCTTAGTGACCTACAGTCCACATTTCCTTCCACATTTCTTTCATGTTTGGCAGGTGGCTTGGTATGCTAGAGGACTTGCCACCCTATCTTTTTGGTAGGCTTTATGTCTAACTTAGGCCTGTGGTAGACAAAAATGTCTAAAATGTGGAATATTGCTTCTTAGTGACCTACAGTCCACAAACTAGCTAATTACTCACCTACTCAAAATGAGTAAATGCTAATTATCTGTAAAAGTATTGCGGATACCCAATTTTTATCAAATAACTCATTCATCTACTTTTGGGAGAGCTTTCACATGGTGAAGTTCTAGACCCGTAGGTAATTACTCACCTACTCAAAATGAGTAAATGCGAATTATGTCTAAAAGTATTGCAGATAGCCAATTTTTCTCAAATAACTCATTCATATACATTTTGGAGAGCTTTCAATTAGTGAATTTTCAGATCCGTAGCTACTTACTCACCTAATCAAAATGAGTAAATGCCTATTATCACTGAAAGTATTGCAGATAGCAAGTATTTCTCAAATAACTCATTCACCTACATTTTGGAGAGCTTTTACATGCTAAAGTTTTTTTATGAATTTTTAAAATAATTTTTAATGCATTAAAATTAAGAAATCATGCACTGAATCAGTTATAACTTGAAAAGTATTGCATTTAGAGCACTTTGTTAAAATATGTTATTCAGCTACTTTTTCCATAGCTACAACATGGTGAGTTACTTGGGTGTCTATCTCAATAGCTAAGTGAGTAATAGCTACTTTTGGATTTTTCACTTACTTCCATCATGAGTAAAATCACTTGTAACTTGAAAACTATTGCATTTACAGAATTTTGTGCAAATATGTTATTCATGTACTTTTGGGTCAGCTATTACATAATAAAATTTCAGACCTGTAGCTCATGGCATAGCTGAGTAATAGCTACTTTTAGGTTATCACTGTTGAGTAAATCACTTCTAACTTGAAAACTTTTGCATTTAGATTATTTTGTTTCAAAATGTTATTCACCTATTTTGAGGCAGCTATAACATAGTAAAATTCCAGATCTGTGGCTCATTGCATAGCCGAGTAATAGCTACTTTGAGGTTCTTACTCAACACTAAATCATTTATAACTTGAAAAGTATTGCATTTAGAGCATTTTGTTAAAATATGTTATTCAGCCACTTTTTTCCATAGCTACAACATGGTGAGTAACTTGAGTGTCTATCTCAATAGCTAAGTGAGTAATAGCTATTTTTGGACTTTTCACTAACTTCCATCATGAGTAAAATCACTTGTAACTTGAAAACTATTGCATTTAGAGAATTTTGTGCAAATCTGTTATTCACCTACTTTTGGGTCAGCTATAACATAGTAAAATTTCAGACCTATATCTCGTGGCATAGCTGAGTAATAGCTACTTTTGCCTTTTCTGGTGGATACATCTTGCATCTGGCCACAGATGCGTCCTTGGTCTAGTTAAAATTTTGATTTCATCTTGGCGAGATTACAATTTGGATTTCCCCAGTTTCAGATGTAAGTTATCCACTATACCTATACACCAGTAGACAAAAATTAATGGCCCATAATTAAATGATGAAATTGGTAAAATAATCAGCAAATCACCCACCAAATCATGCCTGTTGGACCCATTGCCCACATTCCTTATTAAGGAATGTATTGACATCCTTCTACCATCTATAACCAAATTGGTTAATTGTTTGCTCCGGGAGGGACTGGTTCCAGATGGGTTCAAAAAAAGCTGTAGTCACTCCACTTAAAGAAGGCCTCACTTCCTGTTGAGGATTTGAAAAACTACCGCCCAGTATCTGGACTTAGCTTCATTTTCAAACTGGTGGAACATGTAGTTGCTAAACAGCTGGTTGACCATATTCATCGATATGGCTTGGATAACTCATACCTGTCAGCATATAAGTCAGGTCACTCAACGGAAAGTCGGAAACGGCTCTGCTTTCCATCAAAAATGATATTCATTTGTCACTATCTCGGGGTGAAGGTACTGCCTTGGTACTTCTGGATCTCTCGGCCGCCTTTGATACTATTGATCATTCCACTCTCCTCGGCTATCTTCTGGATTGGTTCGGTGTTGGTGTCTCCGCTCTCAAATGGTTCTCTTCCTATTTGACTGAAAGCTTTAAATCTGTTAAGATTGGTTCTAATTTGTCTGATATACAAAAATTGCTGTTCGGTGTACCTCAGGGTTCTGTTCTGGGTCGTTTCCTATTCTCTCTTTACACATCTCCCCTTCGCACTCTGATTGATAAACACAATGGTGTAAAATTTCATTTCTATGCTGACGATTCACAACTTTATGTCCATCTGTCACACATGAATGCCTCAGCTGCCTTTGATAAGTTGAACAGATGCCTTCAAGATGTTAAGGAATGGATGTCGGCTAGCAAACTTAAACTTAATCCAGATAAAACTGAGTTTATACTTTTTGGCTCCAAGAAACAGAGAGAAAGGTTAAATGTATGTTTCCCAATTGACATGTTGGGTAACCCCCTTCACCCCACCAAGTCAGTCAGGAACCTGGGTGTGTGGTTTGACTGATTTTTCTTTCTCTAAACACGTCCAGAATGTTTGTAAAAGCTGCTTTATTCAACTGAGGGATTTTAGAAATATTAGGCAGTTCTTGACTCATGATGCAGCTGTGTCGGTTGCCAATGCTTTTGTTAGTAGTCGGTTGGACTACTGTAACTCACTTTTCAGGAGTCTCTCCAAATTCAATCTTCACAGATTACAGTCTATCCAAAATAGTGCAGCCAGAATTGTTACAAATTCGAGTAAATATACTCGGATAACTCCGGTACTCAGGAAACTCCATTGGCTCCCTGTTCAGTTTCGCTCAGAGTTCAAACTGGCTACCCTGGTGTACAAGTTTATTCATACTGGCTTCCCTAAATATTTTGCTCCATATCTATCCAAAATCCAAAATTTCAACCTAAAATTCACAAGTCCACTAAGCAGTTTGGTTTCAGTTTCGCCTTTGATGCTCCCACTGTTTGGAATTCGCTTCCTGAAGACATTCGTGCATCACCCACTATTGCCTCTTTTAGAAAGGTATCAAAACCTATCTCTACGCAAAGGCTTATCCTCCTTAGCTCATTTTCTCTTATGGCTTCTCCGTGGTGCCGACCTACTTCTGTCCCTGGACTTTGAATTGCATATTGCTATTGTCTTGTTGTGCCTTAGAGTCCACTACTCAGTGGAGGTTAAGCGCTATAAAAATCAGATTAGAATTAGAATTAAATGACCAATATCATAATAATGAGCCAAACTTATTCTCTGTTTCAATTAGATAACCTCCAACATTGAAGTCTTCTTGCAATGTTTGAACTGGTTACTTCCAATGGTCTCAATTTTCAGCTGTTTATGATACTAATTTAGAAGCCAGCTCAATCAGTAAAGGGAATTTCCTTTGGTAGTTGGGGACATGCCAGAGTCATTTGATTTTACCAAGATTTGCGTTTTCATTCTGTCAACACTGTTTTCCTTTGTTTTAGATCCCAATGATTTATATGGAAGCGAACATGACAATATCAAAGCATATGATTCAAAACAAAAGAAGACCAAGAAAGAAAATAAGGTTCATCCCATAAAAATGAATGGTGTGGCCACTGAAAATGGGAATAGCAATAATAATGAGACATTTCTCCATGTTGGTCCAAAACGTAGCACAATGAAAGGCGATGCATTTATGTATGGTGAGGCCAAAGTCAACAGAGACAGAAAACTTAGAGAAAATTTACTTAAAAGAGAACAAATGGCAAAAGTAAGTATAAAACCAATTACAGTTAACGTAACAGTCGATTTTCAAGGGACCAGCTAGCAAAGTATTTATCTAGAATTTCATGACAACAGGATAAACTTTAATTGAAAAAGCCTAGAGTAAGAGATCTAAAATTTGCCACATGTGGCAATACTAATAAAAATAATGAATTGAGGTAAGATTTGTTGAACGTGTAGTAAATCAAGACTTTTTGAACTGAAATATACCAAGTTTAAGACAAAGCGTCATTTTCTTCATAGAATTAACTGATGTTTTAGAGGTGGCGAATTTTAGATTTCTTACTCTACTTTGTGCATGACATTTACTTCTACTTATAAGGGAATGCTACTTGTAATTTATTCTATAGTTCGAGAGCACAATTGACTGTTCTAAGATTATATTTCCATTCCATCTCCTTGTAGACGTAGTTGTTAGTAGGAATTTAGGGTGGTTATTCTGGAACGGCAACAGAAATGGTATTGTGGTATGTTTTTCCACATAGACTTATGACTGCCAGGCATCATTCACATGAAGCTTAGTTTTCTGTGATATTTTAATAACAGTATTCTATATTCAGTGTATAACCAGGTTATTCTCAAAAAGCAAAGCACCTGTTTCTAAGTTCTTTAATTCATAAGTAATATATATTTTCTTCTTATGTACATAGTTGGGGAGTATGTGATAACATATTTATGCAATATTTCAATAGTTTTATACACAGATAGTCCATTATTTGGCTCCTATGTATTAAATGTACAAGAACAAGGCCAAAAGGTGTTTTGGTCCCCTAGCGCGAGTGCAAAGGCATCAGAGACACAAGTAGTGCATTAGAATTTACGAAAGTCTCGTGACAGAAAGAAATTCCAACTTAACTTCGGTAAGCAGACAAATAGTCATCACTCTGTGCCACAATTCATGAAAGTGTGATGCAAGAAGGACATATGTATGGGAAAAAGGCAAAATCTTGTTCTAGGTATATTCCTGTTTTATAAGTTTTGGTTTAGTAATTAAAGCTGTGTTATTGAATTGCCTTGTTTTAATATTTTTTTCTTTACATACATGTTTTCTGCTGTACCTCTACATAACTTACACTGTCTACTCTAAAAATCTCCTGACCTTTTTACTCTTTCACCTCTGATGTATCTCATGGTGTCAAATGCTATTTCCCCAAGCTGTGGGGTACAGGCATCTGATGCTACTTTTCTACTTGTGTATAATTTCCAACATTTCTACCCAAAAAAAAAACTGCTGTTGAAAAGAAATTTTGAAAATATGTTTTAAAAATAAGTAATATGTTGAGTATTCTGGATCTGAGAAAAAGAATGTAATGGGTGAACTCTGACAATGCATTGCATGACATGCATAATAAATGAAGAAACGAGGTGCAGAGAAGTCAAGTAGAATTTTATTATTTATCAATAATCAGCTAAAAAGTGCACTTATTGTATTCTGGTTATACTTAAGGTGTTAATGTTTGCTGTATATTTTCTAAATGCTTTGTATTTCTTTAGATCTATATATATGGTAACATATGTTATGTAGAAATTTCTAACTTAGGTCAGTTTCTGGATTATGAAAATATAATGTGTACATGTATATTTTGTCAAAATTATTAATTGATTTATTTGTACATTTTATCTCTGTAGCTAACTTGTTCTGATTCTTACAAGTTTTGTGATTTTTTCTTCATTATTCTTGAAAGTCTAGTGAATTTTATGGCTTTAAGCTTCATTATTCTTAAGGAATGACAGACTTCATGGATCTGACTAATTTGACAATGTTCAACTCTAGTTGTATTTCAAAGACTAAAGGTAAACTCAAGAGTAGCAGTTTATTTACGCCCAAAGAAATTGTGTACACATATCTCTGGACTGATCCACAGAAAACCATGCCAAGAGATATATCAAGATAAGAAGTTCATGTCTACCTGAATCAGTTCAATGGCTTTCACTATTATCATTTTGTGTATACTTTCCTTGAATACCTTGCTTTTGATGACCAATTTATGTCCTTCCTGCATTTAAATATTTACACATAAATATCACTGGAATGGAGAATGGAAAGCTTTAATAATCTATATCCATTAAATGAATGAAGCAAGTCCAGAAATCTGATTTAGTTTTGTGTACAAGCATTGTTTTACATTGATTTTTACCTTGAAAATATTCAAAATATAGATGAATGATAATTATTGTATCATGCATTTAATATCAGCTGAGATTTGACATTTGCAGTGATATACTTTAATACTTAAATCCCAACTCTTTTTTTAGAGGGAACTGCTTTCTATATTGAACTTTCCATTATTAAAAATATAATCTTCCCATCTTTACTTGTTCTGGTGGTAATGATATGGAGGTTTCCCATAAATGTTACAAGTTGTTTTATTAGAACATCCGTTGAAATCGAATGTCCTTAATAGTCCAGATGCCAAATGGCCATTTTTGGTCCAAGTGTGTTTTGTTGCTATTATAAAGTTTTTTTGTTGATTCAGTATCTCTGAGGTGTCCCAATGAAAAATCAGCTGGGTGCCAGCTTGGCACCCTTGAGGAATTTTTTTAAAGCAAAAAACAAAATGGCCGCTATAAATAATTGAAAATTCTATTTTTACACATATCTTCACTTCTGTTGTACTTAGAGACACAATATTGGTGTCTAAGCCTAGGTTTTGGGGTCAAGGAATCTATTTATGGTGTAATATAAGATTTAAATTGAACAGAAATATCAGATTTGCAGGAAAACTCTAGCTTAATTGCCAAAAACTTGATCAACACTTACAAACCTTGAATATTAGTATACTTAAAGTTTTTAAATGTCCTTAAAGTTTCATCATAATTTTTTTAAGCGTCCCTGAAAAGGGCGCTTATTTGGTTTCGCATCAGTTTCCTCGCCGCCGCCGGCACCGCCGCCGCATTATGGTCTCCCTTGAATATCTCCCTTATTATTGGAAGCTTTTTAACCATATTTGGCAGTTATATATGGGAAAATTTTTCCACATGCTTAAATTTGACCTTTCATCTTTATCAAAGTCACATGATCAAAAAATAGTTTTTTCGGGTACACCCACCCATCATCGCAATTCAGGAAAATCTACTGACCGCAGAGGCTTGTAACTTCATACATGTGTTCATACTAGGGCAGGGTCGGTAGCATATTTTTCATTTTGGTATCTCGCCAGTGTAAAACCGTACCGATTCCGGGATACCAAAAGAAGAAATTGCGTTCTAGCATATCCCCAATCAAATAGGCCCACCAACCGGAAGTAAGTTTCGCGAAAAGAAAACATTGAAGTTCTGACAGAAATCACTATAAAAGTGTCCAAATATATGAAAATACTCGATAAAAGTTTGTTATTTCTTCAAATTTGAGGTTTGTTTCTAATACTTGACGTTTTCTCACAATATTATATACTGACATTCGAAATACCGGCTGTAAAGTGTCACCACGGTGTTGAAGTGAATTGGTCTCGATACCGAGATACCTGTGCTACCGACCCTGCCCTAGTTCATACTATCAAAAACGCGAGCTGATTGGATTTTGGGAGCAATCCGATGAAAATTGACCGATTTATGGGCGATTTTCTCACAGGTACCAATCAGAAAGCTTAAAATTCATGTGAACCCCCCTATTATCTTCGTCCTCATATTATCTAGTATTGTATTTAGAGCCATAAAATGTATTGGGAGGTAGTAGGAAACCATATGTGGAGAGTCTAGAAAGCAAGTCAAATTTCCCCTCCGACCCCCCTGTAGGGGTCAAACTGGGGTCATAAAATAGCCAATTTCGTCTTTTTCCCTTATATCTCCTTTATTCTTGCTTCTACAGCTTTAGAATGTATTAGGAGGTATTGGGAAACCATATGTGAAGAGTCTAGATAGCTGGTCAGATTTACCTCCGGATCCCCCCTTATGGGTCAAACTGGGGTGATAAAATAGCCAATTTTGTGTTTTGGCCTTTTATCTCCTTTATTCTTGCTTTTACAGCTTTAGAATGTATTAAGAGGTATTGGGAAACCTTATGTGAAGAGTCTAGATAGCCGGTCAGGCGGTCACATTTACCCCCTGACCTCCCCCTTATGGATCAAACTGGGGTCATGAAATAGCCAATTTTGTGTTTTTGCCTTATATCTATTTTATTCTTGCTTTCAGAGATTTACAATGTATTAAGAGGTATTGGGAAACCTTATGTGATGAGTCTAGATAGCCGGTCAGATTTACCCCCTGACCCTCCCTTATGGGTCAAACTGGGGTCATAAAATAGCCGATTTTCAATTATATCTAAATAGAAATGAGCATTATTCATAAGATATAAATAGGCTTGTGGGAACATTGACCTTTTATTTACTCATTGAGATAGATGTGGTCACAGCATTGTGTCATAAACTTCTTGCCTTTCCAAAGGCTCAAATTTTACTATGCCTTTTTCTAAAATGTAAATAGGTATATGGCATTTATAAAGCACTGTTACTCTTTAATTAAGTAGTTTTATGGTGTAATTTTCAACCTATTATAAGTATTGATGCTTTATGCTTTCTGAGCCAGAGCATTTATTCAATTAACTTTTCACAATTTATAACCATAGAAAACAAAATAAAGCTTAAATTTTTCTTTCATGTTAATGCATAAACTTCCATACTGTCTGCTTAACTTTCACGTCTTCTCTCAGCACTGCATGTTTTTATTTTCAAAAACCTTTTTCTACTGTATATTATATTGCGGTGAACCTTTTGCGACACTTAGTTTTTGTTAGCAAAAACATTCTTCTAGTTTCTCCTTGTTTTTTCTCCCACCCCTACCCACACCTTCACTTTCTACTTTTCCTTATTACAGCGAAATGGTTCAAGATATCATCTTCAGGTGTTCTGTGTTCATTTCAGAGTCAAGGGGGACAACTATTTTTTTTAAAAAAATTTTACATTGGCCATCTTGTTTACAAGATGGCTGCCACCCATTTTTAAAGCTTCAGTGCGCTCTTAGTCCAGATTGCTTTAACTGATTGTTTTCAAACTTTGTACAGTCATTGATATTACTCATGGGGGAAGCCTATTGATTTTGGGCAAAATTGATCAAAAACATGGCTGCCAGAGGTGATTTTGTAAAACACAATTTTACCAATACGATGCTAAGTAACACAAGGCTTGTCACATTAAACCTATACATGTTGTTGCTTTTATTTTACAAGTTATTCAGAGTCATAGGTATCACTTATATGTAGTGATACTCATATCTAATGTGAAGTTTTTACAATATCTTTCTTCTGTAGGATATGTCAGATAGAGTCATGGAGGAGAAAGAAAGACTGTCCTTGACCTCTGGAAGATCAAGGAACACATCTAGAGCTACCTCTCCCAGATCTAGTCGATGTGAGTACTAAATGTTATACAAAAGTGCATCTTAAGAATATATGGTCTTAACAAAAATAGATCATGATTTCCATTTGTTTCTGATTGACAAAGATGTTACAGAGTGAAGAAGAACACCTATGGATAGGTTTCCAATTTGGAGTAGGAGAATCAATAGTGTAATACAAACATATACACATGCCTCCTACCTGTGAGGTGCTGGCTTTAAATATCAGTTGTTCAAAATGATCCATATTGCATTGTGTATTTATTACCTCTGCCAAGGAGGTATTATTTCATGGCAGTTTGTTTGTTAGAAACACCAATACTACTGGTTGGGTCTTCATGAAAAAAATGAGAAGATGGGTCATGCACCAACTTAGATCCCATTAAATTTGAGACTGATCTGAATCACTATTGGGATACAAAAATAATATCAAAGATCTGGATTTTCCTCTTTACTTATTATTATATTCTTTGGCAGAGGTAGGCACCCTCCGAGTGCTCTTGTTTTATTTTATGTTTATCCAATGGTTATATGATTTTGGACAATAATTTTGTAAAGAAAGAGAATGATGGTAAATAGTATGAAGTAGTTTTGCATTCAAACTTGATAGAATTCAAGTATTCATAAACCCAAAAATGCTCAAACTCTGTTTATATCATACAAATTGCAAGATGAGCTAATCCAATTTTCGATATTTTATCTCCTGGCTATTATTTACATCCCCAGATGTAAGTTGAGGGTGTACTGGTTTCCTCTCTGTCACATCGTCTGTTGTAAAAGTGATAAAAGCCATGACATATAAATAGATTAAACAGCATACCTCGCAATGTTACAAAATAGTGCATTTAATTTAACAATCCATGTCTAAAATTCCAGTATTTGCCTTTATAAAATAAATTTAATGCTCACGTACGGAAAACCAGTCAAATGCATTGTACCTGCCATAGCTCAGCCATTCAAAACCCTTCATACTACTCTGTGTGGAAGTCACACTTTTATTGTGTGGTTATATTTACGCTTTTGCCCTGCTTAAAATTATGCACTTTTTGTAAAGTTAAGGAGATGAAAATTAAGTAAAATATTCATAAAAAGTCCTTAAACAATCTGAATGTGAAATTTTGTTGGAAAGGGTTGGAGTTTACTCAATATTTCATCTGTTTTCAGGGATGGCATTAATGCAAGCGTGTGCCCTTCTCACAATGATTTCAGTATATTTTTCCTACATATGCCAAAAATCAAGACTTTATGTGGAGGTTAAAATTTGTTTGAGGCCCATAAATACCTTACTTTGGCATTTTTCTATATTTTTCACATATTTTACCCTGTAATTTGGAAATGGTAATTATGATGAGTCTCAAACTGTACTAGGTATAACTTTTATATGTAATCTTTGTCTGTGGAAAATTTGAGGTCTATGGCTTTAATTTTAAGGTCATCTTGAGGTCTCTTAAATATCCACAGACACCCAATTTATGGACTTTTTACCACTTTTAAGCCCTATAGCTCAAAAGCTATGTGGTACATTCACACAAGATCTCATCTAGGAGTATATTAATATTAAAATTTCCCTTTTTACATGTACCAAAAATCAGGGCTTTAAGTGGATGTTTAACCTGTGTATGAGGCCCATAACTACCCCACCCAGTGGACTTTTTTCAGCATTTTTCATATGTTTGTCCTTGTAACTTAAAAATGCCAAGTCTGCAAACTCAAACTATAGTAATTATAACTTCTATATGTGATCTTTGCTTATAAAAATGAGGTCTATAGTTAAGTGTCCCGCAAGGGACGCTTGTTTGTATTCAGGGGAGAGGGGTGAGAGAGTCTGCTTGCTATTGATTAAAGCTTTGCAACCACTGGGCGGATTCTCTTTAAATTTAGCACATGTATGCAGTAGCCCTGGGAAAATTTTCTGAATAGAGTGTCATGATATTTCAATCATTCAGAGAAGTCACATAACCAAAAACATATTTTTCAAAGGGGTGTGCTTGTCTGGATCATATATTATACATATATTTTCATAATCATTTGTCCTGGTGGTGTGGATTTTAAAAATAACCAGTGTTATGAAAGAGGGTATCATAAAAACATATTAAATCCTGGAAAACAAAGTGCACATTTCACTTAGAGTGAATAAAAACTAAATTTGCATCAACAATACTTATAGATTATTAAATGTAACATAGGAAAATAAATAAACAAAGCTTTATGTCTCCTTTCTTATTGCTCCTAGACTCTTGTTGCACTTCACCATGTTGTGTCCCATCTGGGGTTGCGCTGCATTGAATTGACACAATTTTTAGTGGTTTTTTTCTACCTGGAAAAAATATCCCAGATCTATAAAAACTTGTTTAAGTTGGACCTGAAGGAAAATCAGATGAAACTTTTGATTGAAAACACGGTCAATATTTAAAACATGCAATAAATCAATTTTTACCCCACAGCCCTTAATGGCTGTTGGGGTATTGTTTTCACCCATGGTGTCCGGATGGTCGGGCGGGTGGGCGTCCGGGCGGGCGGCGGGAAATAGTTTGTCCGGGCTGTATTTCAGAAACCGTAAGGTGTAGGAAGTTGATACTTGGTAGGGACATTGGTTAGGGGGTGTAGCTGTGCAGCGTCATGGTCTGACCTTGATTTGACCTTTGACCTTGCCGTAGTGACCTTGAGTTTGAAAATCTTGTCCGGGCTATATCTCGGAAACTGTAAGGTGTAGGAAGTTGATACTTGGTAGGGACATTGGTTAGGGGGTGTAGTTGTGCAACGTCATAGTCTGACCTTGATTTGACCTTTGACCTTGCTGCCGTAGTGACCTTGACCTATAAAATCTTGTCCGGGCTATATCTCGGAAACCGTAAGGTGTAGGAAGTTGATACTTGGTAGGGATATTGGTTAGGGGGTGTAGGTGTGCAACGTCATGGTCTGACCTTGATTTGACCTTTGACCTTGCCGTAGTGACCTTGACCTATAAAATGTTGTCCGGGCTATATCTCGGAAACTGTAAGGCTTGGGAAGTTGATATTTGGTAGGGACATTGGTTAGGGGGTGTAGGTGTGCAGCGTCATGGTGTGACCTTGATTTGACCTTTGACCTTGCCGTAGTGACCTTGACCTATAAAATGTTGTCTGGGCTATATCTCAGAAACCGTAAGGAGTAGGAAGTTGATACTTGGTAGGGATATTGATTAGGGGGTGTAGGTGTGCAACGTCATGGTCTGACCTTGATTTGACCTTTAACCTTGCTGTAGTGACCTTGACCTATAAAAAATTGTCCGGGCTTTATCTCGGAAACGGTTAGGTGCAGGAAGTTGATATTTGGTAGAGACATTGGTTAGGGGGTGTAGGTGTGCAGCATCATGGTGTGACCTTGATTTGACCTTTGACCTTGCCATAGTGACCTTGACCTATAAAATCGTCAGGGCTGTATCTCGGAAACCGTAAGGTGTAGGAAGTTGATACTTGGTAGGGACATTGGTTATTGGCTATAGGTGTGTATTATCATGGTGTGACCTTAATTTGACCTTTTACCTTGCCGTAGTGACCTTGACCTTTAAAATCTTGTTGCACCTTGGGTCTGTCTTTTGATGCAGATTAAGCAAAAGTCATATTAGAATTTATTAAGAATTTTACTTTCATAACTTCCCATTGTAAGAGATAGAATTTCATCAAGTGAGCCGCAGATTTTACTCCAACACCACACATAAGCATTCATTAAATGTATTACCACTTCTGTATGCATGGTAATATTCAAACCATCTAAACCATAATTCGGAAATGCAGATGTATATAAAGAGTGTTGAATTTTAGTTTACTGATTAATGCTGTCATCTTGTCATTGAATTATCTTGTTTTAATACTTCATCTTTATACGCATTATCTTTCTTTTAAACATTATTTCTCCATTTGAACATTGTTTGGACCTTTATATAACTGACAGTGCTCTGAAAGTATCCTGAAGTTTGTACTGGTACAGTACTTCTATATCTCATGGTGTTGAAAATATTTCCCAAGGCTGTGGGGTACGGGCATCTCTGATGCTATTTTTTGTACTATATTTTTTGTGAGAGACTCTGTGGTTAAATAGAATAAAATAAATAAATAGGAATTATTCTGAAGAAAAAAAGTTTTCCTCATGCTATATTGTGCAACATAGCCACGTTACAATTATTTCAGAGTCCTGTAGAAGTAGTTTGTGTAATTGTTGCTCAGTTATATTTCAATAGAGGGATAATTGACAAAACCTTTTGCAAAGATCATACCAAGTAAACCAGAATAAATATTCTCTCATTGGCTCTTTTAGTTTCCTGGTTTAGCAATAATGTGACAAAAGTCTTAATTCTGAGTCTCTGACATTATGTAAACAGTTGTCAATTGCATTGCAAATAAACGTGCAGTAGTTAGGTTAAATATTGATAAATTCAATTAACAGGATCTACATTCTACTTGGGCAGAAATGTTCCATTTGTCATGCAGATTGCACTTATAGCTTGGTCTGTAACCAAGGAACAAAGTGACAAATATATTATTGTCCACACGTACTAGAGTATAAATAAATGATTTTATTTTACTTATTTATTTTTTGGTGTGTTTTTTTTTCTTTTTTTTTTCTTGCAGCAAGATTGGTTAAAACTCATAGTTGAAAGCTCTCTTTTTTCTGTTCAAACACTCCTAATGGAGAGATAATTTGTTCTTATATGATTGACATACAGTATATTTAGGTATAGATGGTGACACAAACGCTATTCGTTTTGCATTCAGTGATTTCATTTATTGAATTTTGTGTTCTTCCATGTGTCTTTCAGATAAACTATCCCAGAAGACAAATGCATCGAACCCAAAACAAACCATGGTAAAATATGTCTGTGTATTGTAACTGTTTTCATGGTGACTGGTGCATAACAAGTTTTAGTATTATAGAGAAAATATTACACACATTTGTGTTTAGTTTTGAGGCACTTATTTTACTCTAGTATATTATAGTCCCCTACTCCGATATCCTGAGTGAGCTTCACAAGCAAGAGCAAGATGAAATTAAAACTTTTAATTGGTAAATTAGTTTTCAATTTTCCTAATAAGTTTTGGCATAATTAATTGATATATAACCATGTTTCAGTTGACTTTAGGTAAAAAAGAAAAATACCTATGCAAAGATGATGAAAAATGTATAATTTATTAAAAACATTATTAAAATCAAGGTTTGCTGAGTTGAATTTAAGATATATACTGTGGTCAAATTCAAAAGGATATTGCAGTATCAATGACTAAAGTTGAGGCCTGTCCAGTATCTAAAATTAAACTTGGTTTCATATTTAATATTAAATTTGGTTTCAGACTTCAGCCAGCAGAGTGAGGCATTTTAATGCAATTATGTCGTTTATAGCATAACAACCTTTCATATGCCTAGGTCACACCTTTCCATTTGGTCATTTCTGTACATATTTGTAGCTACTGGATAGCATTTGGTAGATACTATAATTTATGCATGGGTACTCGACCAACACAGTGGGTGCAGAGATTTTCCTGTTACCCCTCTCTAAGAAAAACTGTTATAGGACTGGTAAACTTTTCAATTTTATTACGCTACAATAGCTTACCATGTGGGACTTAATGCTGTTCTTGGGTTGCCACACCCGGGGCCAACGTCTTAGAAAAAAAGATCGTTCTTGTTAGCCACCGGATATACTGGTAGTTGTCGTCACGTGACAACCCCTGACCAATCGCCCTACTTTCTCGTTGGCCACAATGGACTGGTAGCAGTTTGTAAATATACAGACATTTTCATTTTTTCTCAGTCTTTACGTATTGTTGGAGGCTAATATTTGAATATTTCATTTAATATATATCGTAGATCGTTCTGTAAAATTATTAATTTCACAACTTAAGTATTTTCTTTGCTTCCGCGTGTTTTGAGTTTTCTCGGTTCAGGCAATTCCAATTGTACGTCTTTTTATTGCGTTAAAATGTCTCTCCATCAAGCAAACAAAGACAAACCGAGAGCTCAGAAATGCCACCATTTTTGCTTCAGTTTTGATAATCATAACTACTGCCCTACCTGTAGGGAGGCTGGCAAGGGAGATGACCCCTGTGTCACCTTTGAAACCCCCTGCCAAATTTGCACGTCTCTCACTGATGAACAATTGCAAAAAATTCAAAACAGGAAGCGGTACTTAAAAAAGCAAAAAGCGGAAACTAGTTCCAAAGATGAACTAGATCTCTTGGGTGAAGGCGATTGGGACTCTTTTACTGGTTCCAATGCAGACCTAGAGAGTGCTGCTGATAACCTCTTTACCTCACCCCCCCCCCCCCCCCCCCTCACCCCCCCATCCTCAACCTCTCGCCTTCAGTTCTTTATCTTTAAAGACCCCAGCCAAGGCTGTTCCTCCCACCCCAGGTACAGTTTTGCAAAATAAAATTCAAAGAAATATTGAGAAATCCCTGGGTGATTCACTAAACATACATTTACAGCAGCAAATGGGTTCCTTCCAGGCTTCCATGTTAGAAGCATTTCAATCACTCCGAGAGGAGTTAACAATTAAAAAGCCAACCGAGGTTGAACCCTCGCCTCATGCTTTAAAAGCTGGTCCATCCAGCAACATTGCTGCTCATCTGGACCTACCCCCTCCGAGATCAAGTACTAATGCTCAGTCCGAGGCAATGGATGTGGACGTTGGTCCAGCACTCCCTCCTCGACTAGTACTTAACCAAACTACCTCGGATCAGTACGTTGCCCCTTCTGAGGCTACACCGAAGGATTCCTCGTACTCTCATAAAAAACAAAGCCACAGGCAAACAGTAGCACCGAGCTCTGCCTCGGACCAACTGGATGAGGATTCCGACGAACCTCGGATCCATTCAACTAGACCTAAGAAGCACTCTGACAAGAGCAAGCATAAATCCAGGTCCAGATATGTGTCATCTTCAGAGGAAGATCACTCCCCTGTTGCCAGACACAGGTCTTCTAAGCCCTCTAGGGCTCAGCCCTCAGGCGCAGCTTCTGATCAAGACCTCCCACCACATGATCCAGACCCCCCTTATTATAGGGAAGTAGCTCTGTCTGACATTCCCTCCCAATACTCTGCAGAAGTAGATACCTTCAGGCGTATTCTCTCTCTCCCTGACCCCAGGGACTCTATGCCTAGGTATTCAACTTCAGTGTTGGGTCTGGATGATGAAAATGGCCGTCAAGAGCTCAGACCTAGAGGTCCTTCCTCTATTCTACCACTTAGCTCAGTTATCAAGGACGCCTTTGATAAATTTCAGCATGATTTCAAAGCTGCCAATTTAGCTGAGGGCAAATATGTCAAGCCTCCTCCATCCACTTCTAAGTGGTATAAGGTTGGACAGCCCACTTTTCAAGACAAAATTCAGGAGTTGAATACAGACTTTGCTAAGATCTGTATTACTCCTAGACCTCCTGGGGCACCAGTAGCCAAAGTTCCTCTGCCAGTTCTTAAGGAGCTGGAACATCAGGCTAGACAAAATATTTCAACCCTCAACTTCACCGCTGCCTTTGCCAAACTTCTTCTTGCAATGCTTCCTTGGAAAAGTGCCAACATAGCATTAAGTCAACTGTCAAGAAGATTAAATCTCAGATCCAAAAAGGTGCCAATCCTGAGAAAGCAGCAAAGCGCGGATATGAGGAAGTTTATGAGTACATGGACTTTTGGAACAAGACTGTTCTTGTTCAACATAGAGCTCTCACCTGTCTCAGCAAATCTCTAGCCCATATTCTCCAGAGGGAATTATATTCCATGGCTAATACTGGCTTGCTTAGGCGCGAAGCCGAGATGACTCTATTACATCCCCAGCTAGGGGAAACGAGACGTCAAGAACTTAGGAACTCGTCCTTCTGGGACTCCTCCTTGTTCTAGTCTCAACTCGTAAAGGAAGGTGAGGACTTCCTTCTCAAAAAAGGCACCTCAAAAGATTCTCAGGGTTTCGCACCCTACCAGAATAAGCCCTTTCGTGGCCCCCACAAGAAAAGAGGCTCCTACAGGAAACGCCCCTATGGGGGCAATACCTCTCAAAGCAGTAACCAATCCTTTCCCTCGGGAAGAGAAAAATCCAACTTCAGAGGCTCCAGGGGTCGTTTTCGACCCCACAATAGGGGAAGGGGGCGTGGAAACCCCCCTTCCCAATGACTCCTCCAAAGCCTCACTCAGTCCACCAGTAGGAAGTCGCCTCCGTTCTTTCAAGAGAAACTGGCTAATAAACAAATGTTCTCAAAACGTGTTAAACATTATCACCAATGGCTACGTTCTGCCATTCCGTTCAAAGCCAAACTTGATCAGATTTCCTCTAATCCTGTCAGAGTACAAGGCCCAACAAAAAGACCAAGCCTTGGCCACTTGTATCCAGTCTCTCTTGTCAAAGAACGCTATCGAAAGGGTGGATAACGTAAAATCTCTCGGGTTTTACAGTCGCCTGTTCCTAGTACCCAAGCCTCACCAAAGGTGGAGGCCAGTCATAGACTTAAGCAGGCTCAACACTTTTCTACATGTAGAAAAGTTCAAAATGGAAACCCCGGAGTCCATCAGGACTTCCCTGGTTCCAGGGGAGTGGGTATCGTCGATAGACCTGTCAGACGCGTACCTTCACATCCCCATCCATCCAAACTCAAGGAAATATCTAAGGTTTTGCTACAAGTCCCAGGTGTTCCAGTTCACCTCCCTACCTTTCGGACTGGCCACAGCCCCCCAGGTCTTTACGATGATCGTAAAGGAAGTGAAACTAATGGCCCTCTCAAGAGGACTCAGAATTCACCAATACCTGGACGACTGGCTGATCAGGTCCCAGTCTCAGGAGGAATCCCAAGTGGACACACAGGCAGTGGTAGACCTAACCCAATCCTTGGGTTGGATAATCAACCAAGAAAAATCAGAACTGAAACCTACTCAGGTGTTTTCGTTCGTGGGCTATGAATACCACCTAGATTCAGCCCTTGTAAGACCCACTCACGAGAGATGGCTCAGACTTCAGGATTTGATCCTACGACTCAAGTCAAAACGTGTTTTGACTGCAAGATGTTTGATGTCTCTAATTGGGTTGCTAGCCTCAACGGAGAGAATAGTCCCGGAGGGACGCCTTCACATGAGGCCCTTTCAGTTTCATCTCAAGGAGCACTGGAGATATCCTCAGTCGCTGGACAACCTCCTTCCCTGGACAGAAGCCATTGTAGCCCACCTAGATTGATGGCAAAACCCCTCAAACGTGATGAAAGGCTTAGACCTTCATCCCAAGGACCACGGTATCCAACTCTTTACCGACGCCTCAAACAAAGGTTGGGGCGCTCACTTAGATCAAAAGTCTACAAAAGGGCTGTGGTCAGATCGGGAAAAAAGGCTACACATAAATGTCCTGGAATTGAAGGCGGTCTCCCTGGCCCTTCGAGACTTCAAGGACCAGTGCCAGAATCAAACAGTGTTAGTTGCGATGGACAACTCAACAGTGGTAGCCTACATCAACAAACAGGGGGGAACTCACTCAGCAGAGATGTGCACTCTCCTGTGGAAAATCATGACCTGGTGCCATCACTACCACATAACATTGAAAGCCAGGCACATTCCAGGGTGTCTGAATGTGATGGCCGACCTACTGTCCAGGTCCAACCAAGTGCAGTCAACAGAATGGTCTCTGCACCCACAGGTCTTCAAACAAATCTGCCAGAAGTGGTTCACCCCTCATGTAGACTTATTTGCCACTCACCTGAACCACAAACTCCCACTGTATGTGTCTCCTATCCCAGACCCAAGGGCCTGGGACATAGATGCTCTGAACATAGACTGGACCAACCTCACGGCCTATGCCTACCCTCCTACGGCTCTCCTTCACAAGGTGATCCAAAAGATCAAGCAATGTCATTGCCTGATCATCGTGATAGCCCCAGGCTGGCCAGGGATGCCCTGGTTTTGGGACCTAGTGCAGCTCTCAACAGAGATCCCACTACAACTCCCAGTGTCAACGACCCTACTAAAACAGTCCCACAAATATGTGTTCCACTACAACCCACAACAGCTGAACCTCCACGCCTGGTGTCTAGGAGCGGACAACTCCAAGAACAAGGCTTCTCTGTGGAGGTGGCAGAGAGAATTGCTGCCGCTCAGCAGTCATCAACAAGGACCATCTACAAGTCAAAGTGGGCCCTTTTTGAAAAATGGTGCAGAGAAAATTCGGTGGATTTCTCCACTCCATCTGTGAAACAAATCTCAGATTTTTTCATGTACCTGTACCAAGACCTAAACAGGCGCCCCTCGACCATTGATGGTTACAGGACGGCAATCGTTGACACTTTGGGCCCAACGGCCCAACATATTGCACACAATGCAGACCTTCATAGATTACTCTCCAGTTTTCACAGGGATCGTCCCAAAAGTTCCAGAAACTTACCCAAGTGGAACCTTTCTGTTGTCCTCAACGAGCTCACAAAAGCACCTTTTGAGCCCATGAAAGACACAGACCTCAAACATCTCACTCTCAAAACTGCTTTCTTGCTAGCTTTGGCCTCCGGCAAGCGCCGCAGCGAAATCCATGCCTGGGTCGCAAATAAAGTATCTAATCTAGGCCAATGGGAAAAGGTCGCCTTGTTCCCCTCTTCTGATTTCATAGCCAAAAACCCAACTAGCAAGAGAAGGTTCTCAAAGTGTGTCTCCGGTGACTATTCCTGCTTTGACTACCATTGTAGATAGACAATTTAAAGAAGACAGGACCCTGTGTCCGGTACGGGCCCTGAGGTATTTTCTGGACCGAACTAAAGACCTGAGAGGGTCTCATTCCCTCCTTTTTATCTCCTTCAAGAAAGGACATACCTCAGACATCAGACCCGCTACTCTCTCTTCCTGGTTGAAACAAACCATCCTACTTTGTTACAAACAAGCAGACCAACAAGCCTTGGACTTAGTCCAAGTTAAAGCGCATGACATCCGGGCCTTCGCGGCCTCTAAGGCCTTTTACGGTGGGGTATCGGTGGACCAAATCATGCAAGCCTGTCACTGGAAAGCTCACAAGACATTTACAAATTTTTACCTCAAAGGCCTTACTTGGTCGGACACCGACAACAATATGTATCTGGGACCCGTAGTGGCGGCACAACAAGTCCTAGATCCTTCCCCTCAGACCAGTTGTCCTCGGAAAGAAAAGGGGGGGGGGGGCACATCCGCTACAACCAAGTCTTCAGGAGTCTCTCCCAGGATCTAGGTATTCCTTTACCTTCAAGATGTTATGGGTAAGGTCATTTTATTTTTTAATTATCAAGTAATTTCTATTAAGGACTTATTCAGTTGTCATTAATCTCATATTTCAGGTTAAAAATTTCATGAGATGCCCAACCACTGGGTTGGTCAGTCACACGTGAAGGTCTCCTAGGGACCCTTAGACCTCGAAGTGAGCACTGCTGCACTTCCGTCCTACAACCAAACATCTAGACAGTTTTAGCACTGTCTCTCTTTTACTTAGGTTTTTGGCTCGCTACAGGCCCGATCTTCGGGATCGGGGCACTGTAAAGGGGACTCAGACTGGTATTTCTGGCACTATTCTGTATATACTAATTCAATCTTAGAAAAAAATGACATATCTTCCAGCCTCAGCTGTAATCCCGCCACCGGGCGGTTGAATTCAGCATTAAGTCCCACATGGTAAGCTATTGTAGCGTAATAAAATTGAAAATTTTAATTACTTAAATGTAGCTTTTATAAGCTACAAGCTTACCATGTGGGACTTAGGAGAGTCCCACCCTGCCTCCCCGCTGTTTACAGCTGAGGGGTAGGTTTAAAAAATTTCAACGAGAAAGTAGGGCGATTGGTCAGGGGTTGTCACGTGACGACAACTACCAGTATATCCGGTGGCTAACAAGAACGATATTTTTTTCTAAGACGTTGGCCCCGGGTGTGGCAACCCGAGAACAGCATTAAGTCCCACATGGTAAGCTTGTAGCTTATAAAAGCTACATTTAAGTAATTAAAATTTTCAAATTTGCAGGATACGTTCATTATTACAAAAGCCTACTTGGGAGTATTTTGACCTCATTTTGTAAAAGAAGATGACCACCACAGCCGTTTCTTTGATGGCATCAAGGATTTTTACACAATCTGTGGCTGGTTCTCATGGAAAGTTGAATCTCTTTAAGGGTGATATTTTTAATAGATATACATGTATATGTCTTGTATGTCCTACAGAGATTTGACCTTGGAACTTGTACTTCAAGGACATCCAATAATGCTCCACCAAGGCCTTATTTTATTGATTTTAGGGATTTATATGTTTATTTCTCTGAGGAAGTTGTTCCTATTTGGTCTTCAGGTTAAAAACTATATCATCTAACTTGATCTAAGCCTACTTAACTTGCAGCATTTCACCTAATTTGGTATCTTACTGAATTTTATATGCTTCAATTTTTGCTACTATTGTTGTCTTAGGCCCAAACCTATGTCAGCTTTAGTAATTTTAGCTGCATTGAATAAAGTAGTTTTAACTTGAAAACTCTTACATTTAGGCCATTTTTGTGAAGTACCTTGTTCAGCCACATTCACGACAGCTTCAGTGTGGTCAGAAGTTTGGAGGTGTATCACAACAGCTATGCGAGTTATAGCTAGTTGATATAGCTTTTATTATATATCCTAATCCTATGATTCCCATTATCTATTTGTATGTATCCTTTGTTCTATCTGGTTCCCACACATTAAAATCACTAGACAGTACAATTTGAATTACATCAGATTAAAAAGGAAAATGTCAATACCTTGGCTCCTGAATTTTGCAAGGTGCACTCTTCATCACAAAAGCTTGTCAGCCAAAATTTTGTCATCATTTGAGAAAACAGGATATCGGCTGTATCCATTTCATAGAAGATAATGTTTCTTTTTGTATTGACAACCTATGTCTGGATTTCAGCTGTAAAAAGGTTGAATCTCTTTATGGGTAATTCATTGGACCAAACTTTAAAAATCCTTATATCTTGCTTATTATTGCTCGTTTGGATTTGGGATATGAAACCAATGGGAATTCTGATGCTGAAACTCTTTTGGTATGGTCAAATTTGACCTTGGTTCCCACTTTCAAGGTCAAGAATGGTTGGTTAAACTTAAAGTGTCAAAGTCTAGTGTATTATTGGTCATAGAGGTTTCACCATGGAACCAATGTATAGGAAATCATGGACTGAGAATCTTTTGATGTGGACAGGTTTCACCTGGACCCATTGCTCAAGGATGGCTCTATCATACTTATTATTGGTCTTAGAGGTTTGTGATGTGAAACCCATTCATGTTATTCATTATCATGTTAGATGCACCACAAGAAATCACAGGCTGCTACCATGGGTGCTTCTTAGATAAGAGGGTGTTTTGTGTTTCCAGTGGATACAAATATTTATCAGTTGCCCTTAGTTTACTGGTATCATGAATGGTCTTAATAGCTGTCTCAACAACAATATCAGCATAATAATAAGTCAATTTTCAATATACATGTATTTCTATGTGCAAATATTATTTTAATGTAGCAGAATATTTTGTGTAAGTGACTCCAAACATGAGTGATAATACACAGCAAATTGTTAAATAAGAAATAAGCAATGAGTCTGAGACACCTGTTAAGGATTTTTAATGGTATTTATGTTGTTTTGTACTTTTAATACATGTTGTCTAATATGCATGTTGGTTTTCACTACTATAAGGGTGTTAAGCACATATAGCAATGTAGTAATGTCATTTTTGTGGGTAAATAGATTCCTCATTTCACCTATGATAAGTTGTCATTTTCACAGTACAAATGATTCTAATACAGAGACTGCAGGAATATTTTAATATTGATTGATATAGCTTCATGGATTTCAATGTAAAAACTAATATTTTCAAACATATCAATTCAGTCATTGTTTCATAAAACTCGCATCAAGCAGTATTTTCAAAATATTGATTTGGAAAGTTTATAAATAGTTATAGTTAATCATCAATATTTCTGATGCGTGACATGTACTGTATAAGTAGAAATTTTCACTGGGCATTAATTAAGCGTCCCGCAAGGGACGCTTGTTTGTGTATGGGAGACCTTCAGGCTCCGCCGGCTCCGCATTTTCTTTTCCTTATAACTCTGTAACCGTTAGGCGGATTCTTTTCAAATTTGGCAGGTTTAGGCAGTAGCCTTGGGGAATTTTTTTGAATATGCTGCAGTGACATTTCAACCAATCAGAGAGGTCACATGACCAAAAATGTCTTTTTTTCGATGGGGAAGCTTGTCCGGATGATAACTTGAAAGGAATTTTATCAATTCACCTGAAACTTGGCAAATACATTCATTCTATTAAAATCTGGAAATCATTAGATTTTGGCATTGATTGGTTAAGAAATGGCCGAGTAATTAATGATTAATTAATCATTATGAATTTTCCAAATAAGGAAAACACAAAAATGCTTATATCTCGAAAACCGTGCTAGATAGAGCGATTTCGACGAAATTTTTGACCCGCAGGGTATTTCTGCGGAGTAGTTATCCCAATTTTGAAAAAAATTTTCTCTCGCCAAAAATGGCGGCCATTTTGAATTTTCGAATTTTTCGCAAAAACGTAAAAATGCTTATATCTCGAAAACCCTGCTAGATAGAGCGATTTCGACGAAGTTTTTGACCCACAGGGTATCTCTGCAGAGTAGCCATGCAATTTTCAAAAAAATTTTTGTCTTGCCAAAAATGGCGGCCATTTTGAATTTTCGAATTTTTCGCAAAAATTGCAAAACACAAAAATGCTTATATCTCGAAAACCGTGCTAGATAGAGCGATTTCGACGAAATTTTTGACCCACAGGGTCTCTGCAGAGTAGCCATGCCAATTTTCAAAAAAATTTTCTCTTGCCAAAAATGGCGGCCATTTTGAATTTTCGAATTTTTCGCAAAAATTGCAAAACACAAAAATGCTTATATCTCGAAAACCGTGCTAGATAGAGCGATTTCGACGAAATTTTTGACCCACAGGGTATCTCTGCAGAGTAGTTATTCCAATTTTGAAAAAAATTTTGTCTCGCCAAAAATGGCGGCCATTTTGAATTTTCGAATTTTTCGCAAAAATTGCAAAACACAAAAATGCTAATATTTTGAAAACCGTGCTACATAGAGCGATTTCGACGAAATTTTTGATCTTCAGGGTATCTCTGCAGAGCAGCTATCCCAAAGAGCTTTCACTTGGTGAAGTTTCAGACCCATAGCTAATTGCTCACCTACTCAAAATGAGTAAATGCGGATTACCTCTAAAAGTATTGCAGATAGCCAATTTTTCTGAAATAACTCATTCACCTACTTTTGGGAGAGCTTTCACTTGGTGAAGTTTCAGACCCGTAGCTAATTACTCACCTACTCAAAATGAGTAAATGCTAATTATCTCAAAAACTATTGCAGATACCCAATTTTTATCAAATAACTCATTCATGTACTTTTGGGAGAGCTTTCACATGGTGAAGTTTCAGACCCGTAGATAATTACTCACCTACTGAAAATGAGTAAATGCGAATTATCTCTTAAAAGTATTGCAGATAGCCAATTTTTCTCAAATAACTCATTCACCTACTTTTGGAAGAGCTTTCACATGGTGAAGTTTCAGACCCATAGCTAATTACTCACCTACTCAAAATGAGTAAATGCGAATTATCTCTAAAAGTATTGCAGATAGTCAATTTTTCTCAAATAACTCATTCACCTACTTTTGGGAGAGCTTTCACTCCGTGAAGTTTCAGACCCATAGCTAATTATTTACCTACTCAAAATGAGTAAATGCTAATTATCTGTAAAAGTATTGCGGATACCCAATTTTTATCAAATAACTCATTCATGTACTTTTGGGAGAGCTTTCACATGGTGAAGTTTCAGACCCATAGTTAATTACTCACCTACTGAAAATGAGTAAATGCGAATTATCTCTAAAAGTATTGCAGATAGCCAATTTTTCTCAAATAACTCATTCACCTACTTTTGGGAGAGCTTTCACTCTGTGAAGTTTCAGACCCATAGCTATTTATTCACCTACTCAAAATGAGTAAATGCTAATTATCTGTAAAAGTATTGCGGATACCCAATTTTTATCGAATACTCATTCATCTACTTATGGCAGAGCTTTCACATGGTGAAGTTTCAGACCCATAGCTAATTACTCACCTACTCAAAATGAGTAAATGCGAATTATCTCTAAAAGTATTGCAGATAGCCAATTTTTCTCAAATAACTCATTCACCTACTTTTGGGAGAGCTTTCACTTGATGAAGTTTCACACCCATAGCTAATTATTCACCTACTCAAAATGAGTAAATGCGAATTACCTCTAAAAGTATTGCAGATAGCCAATTTTTCTCAAATAACTCATTCACCTACTTTTGGGAGAGCTTTCACTCTGAAGTTTCAGACCCATAGCTATTTATTCACCTACTCAAAATGAATAAATGCTAATTATCTGTAAAAGTATTGCGGATACCCAATTTTTATCAAATACTCATTCATCTACTTGTGGGAGAGCTTTCACATGGTGAAGTTTCAGACCCATAGCTAATTACTCACCTACTCAAAATGAGTAAATGCGAATTATCTCTAAAAGTATTGCAGATAGCCAATTTTTCTCAAATAACTCATTCACCTACTTTTGGGAGAGCTTTCACTTGGTGAAGTTTCAGACCCATAGCTAATTATTCACCTACTCAAAATGAGTAAATGTGAATTATCTCTTAATAGTATTGCAGATAGCCAATTTTTCTCAAATAACTCATTCACCTACTTTTGGAAGAGCTTTCACACACGAAAATGAAAAATTGTGAATATCTTGGAAAAGCTATTTCTTCTCCTTTAATGCTCGGCGGGAGATACACACCGCAGCAGTGGTCTTGACAAAAATTTTTATCTCCCCAAAAATGGTGGCCATTTTGAATTTTCAAAGTTTTTGCAAAACACAAAAATGTTTATATCTTGAAAACCGTGCTATATGGAGCGAACTCAACAAAATTTTTGACCTGCTGGGTATCTCTGCAGAGTAGCCATGCCAATTTTCAAAATATTTTTGTCTCGCCAAATATAGCGGACATTTTTAATTTTTTAATTTTTTGCAAAACACAAAAATGCTTATATCTTGAAAACCGTGCTAGATAGAGCAGACTGTGCTGACTTTGGTTGCCACAACAGTATAAGGCTAGAAACGAAGCATTTTCTTAATACTTTAGCACTCACCTTTATATCCTTTTCGGGATGCATAGCAAAAACATTATCTTTTTTTTTTTGCGAGCGATCCTCTAGTTTTGTACGGGCATTAATACGTAGTTATCTTTCATTTAGAAATTAGCCAGTAATAAAAATTAATTCTAGTAATTTTTTGTAAAGAAATGAAGAATTAGTGAAATTCTCTTCTACACCAGCTAAAATTTCTACTTACACATTATTACCAGTATGAAACTTAATGACTTCCTATAGCAATCATTTGAAATGTCGTCTGTATTCACACAATTTTTGGATCATTGAGGCAAGCTGTATTTTATTGTGAGAAACAATATTTCAATATCATTTTAAATCCAAATTACATTTCTGTTATTAAAATTAAAAATTCATTTCAATCTCTGTTGATAGTTTAACATTGGTTAAGTTGCATTCTAACATGATACGGCTGTGTCCGCGATTCTGATTGGCTAAGAACCCCGATAAAATTCTTTGTATACTAGCTGGTCAAAAGTAGGCCATTCTTTCTACCCTACAATAAAATTTCGTAAATATATTCCCATGTTTCCGGTTGTTTACTTTGGATGTAAACAAAGAAATTTTGATGTAAAACTTAAAAATAATTGCTATAAAAGGAGTAAGTGCTGAAATAAATGTAAATATTAGTACTTTTTAATTGTTATTGACTCTATCAAAATATGCTATTCTCTATTTTTACCATATAACCTATAGTGGTGGGATAATGTAGTAAGGATGGAATGGCTATGTATTTTTCGTCTTTTTTCAAGTAGAAGTTGTTTTACTCTTTACAAAATATAAGTTTTACAATAAATAAATTTATATATCATGTTATATTCGCCTTCAGGGTTTATTTCCTGAAACCATAGTAAAATTCTGCGTATACCGTGGTTTTGGAGGGGATTATTCCTATATTAACTTAATCAACAAAGAGTAGACAGAGGTCCTGGTTCCTATGTTCACACTGATTCTGAGAGGAGCTACAGTATTACTATTGCTAGTACTTGATAATTAAGTGCACAGTGTCAGGGTCAGCACTGAACTGGCATTTGGAGTTACAGAATTTACTATTCTTTCCTGGAACATGCAGAATTTTTTACGTATACACATGTATAGTTCATCAGATAACAAAAACATCAGCAATTCAGCATGTAGAGTAAGAAATCTAAAATTCGCCACCTCTAAAACCTTAGTTAATTTTATGAAGAAAATGATGTTTTTGTCTAAAAATTGGTATTTTTCAGTTCAAAAAGCCATAATTTACTATACATTCAACAAATCTCACCACAATTCATTTATTTTATTAGTATTTTCACAGGTGGCGAATTTCAGATATGTGGCGAATTTTAGATTTCTTACTCTATATATTTTGTTCCAGAGAGATATAGTTTGGCCAAATAATCGAAAAGATCCACACTGAAAAAATTGAAAAATCAAAATTCTTCTGTGTTTTTTTTTTTTTGTCAGTGGATTTCAGGTATTTGGAAAAGAAAGTATGAAAATTTATATAGGTAAAATATTTGGAGAAATTTTCTGTTTCAGTTAATTAATAGGTTTCATGAAGCAGCTCATGACATATTCCTGGTATTTAAAAATAGTCATATCATATTCTCTATTATTCAGGTTTCAAAAAGAATAACTTACATAATGTTTCTTTTCAAGGTGAAAGAAGATCAAGTAAAACAAACAGGATGCTGTTTGAGAACATTGATATACTCAACCTTTAACATTATGCATACCATATTTGCTCTCTGAAGCGCGCCCATGGGCAATGTGACCAAGTATTTGGAAAAGTTGGGAATGAGGGTTTACACCAGTAAAAACCAGTGGAGTGTTCTGAAATAAAATGTGAAATAACTGCTAAAATAAGGAAAGTTTTGCTTAAAAGGGACATAAAATGATGAAATTGTATCTATTATTGGGCTTTAATGGAGGAAAGATTACCTCAAAACGACATATTAGCAATTTGTTGATGATAATATAACATTGTACAGGGGCACAAACAAAATCATGGACAATACAGAGCGCAGCACTGTTAGTATTTAAAACTGAATACATGTGTGAAGTTATGAACCCTGCAATGTATTTGTCTTCAATCAGTTTAATTAATTTTATATTGTAATATTTTCTTGTCTTCAGACACCGCCCGCAACATTGAAATCTCCTTAATGTCTTTTCAACCATTGTCCTCACGCAGTCAGAATGCTAAAATTGATGAAGAAATGAACACATATCGCAAAGAAGTTCCAGGAACTAGTAGTAAAGTTAATCCTGAAGTTTTAGTTACTTCCACAGATCAAGATGAGGATAGTAGGAGGTTTGATATGGAAAGTAATGAAGAAGTGACACAATGCTCTGTAGAGGAAAATGTCAAAGGAAAGGGGAAAAGGAATAAAAATGGAATAGATACAACAAAGGGTAAGAGTGGAATGAAGGGTAAAGAACTAAGTGACATGAAGGAAGAAGTTGAAGATAACACTTCTGAGGTCCAAGATTCTCAGCCTCCTGCTGGGATAGAATCTTCCATGGATGAGTCATTGGTGATAGCTTCGGGCTTACAAGAAGATAAACCAGAGAGATAAATATGCTTCCTTACTGGTCACTTGGTTGTGTCTGCATATGTGATTTGTTAAAAATATTGATTTAAATTTTTGTGAAATATGCTGTTATAGTACCAGTAATAATTAAGGGGAAATTTAGACACATAATTTGAAAATCAGAATATTAGTAATGGAATATTTTGATTTTTAAATTTATTGATAATTTGAAAGCTTTCCAAGGGTTGTTGTAAAAGTATTATGGTTCAAATTGAATGGGATTAATGTAACATTTTGATGTTTATCATTTATTTACGAGATTCCCGATGTAGCTGTAAAAATTAAAGTTTTCCAGTTTCTGATATTAGAATATATATAAAATGCTTTTGCTTGTGGCCTGAATATAGTTAAGATATACAGTTAATTTATTGTTGTCACTTTTTATCAAAATATATCCTGCATTTGTAATTTATACTCTTGTGTAATTTTGTCATTCTTTTTTATATTGACAAACTATTTAAGTTAGTTTAAGGTAGTTTAAGCAAATGCTTGAAGATTTTGTTCTTTTCACTTGCCAATAATGTAATGACAAGTTCTCTCATTGTTGAAAATGATCTCACTATCAATTACCTTAAAGTATAATACTTTATACAGATGTGAAGCTTAAGATAACTCTAAAATGTAGATAGCCATCCTCAAAAGAACCTTCAACCCTAAACAATAATGGGGATCCTACCTGATATATTTTGTATAAATATTGTCGCCTAAAGTATTTTTTTATTCTGCTATTCTTTGAGAAGAAGTTTAAGTGTTTTTTTTTATATTTCAGATCCGTTGGCTCTAATAGGACTCTTTACTGTATCTAAATATATACCTCTACCATATAGCAACAGCCTTGGTCAGCAGCAGACTGTAATTCATTGTTACACAGCCTCACTAAGGCGGACCTGTATACTTTGAACTCTTAAGCTTGATTTGTCATATCTGTTCTAGTTCTAAGTTGTCACATGTGTCACCATTTCTAAAATTGCTATACTGGCTACCTGTCCATTATTGGTGTACAGTTAATTACTGATACATTTGTGAACAAGTTTAGCTAGGTTTCCAAAATACTTTGAAATCTTCTTATGCTAATGCAAATATAATGCCAGTACCTGATGTGCTGATCCAAAAAATGGATTTCTTCAGGCTCCTACATACAATTTTAGCATTCATAGGTAGGTCAAAGGTCTGTTATGACAAAATTTTTCCATATGATGCTCCAACCAATGGCAACCATGTACCATTGCCTTCCTAAATGTATATAAGAACTGCTACATCTATATGTTCCTTCAATGGTAGTTTGACAGTATGCCTGTATCCCCTAGAACTTTTCTGTTGGTGACATACCTGAAACACCTAAAGATATGATAAATGTTTTGTTTAGGCACCTTAGACTTGGGTACTAGGAAGTGTAAGTGACTAAAAATGTTTAAAAAAAATATTCCTGTAAATACCATTTATGTTGGAAATTTTTGTGTTATTTCTATTATATTAGTGATACATTAGCGATAGCAAAAAATTAAAGGTTGATATTGTGCATGCGTTTGGTTGAGTATGGGTGATGCACATACTCACTTTGCAATGTAGAGCAAGAAGTGCAGATTCACCTCAGTATGTGAAATTCAATAGTGAGAAAGGCCCCATCCTCCTGCTTCTGCTCCCTTGACTTGTGGGAAAGTCTTTACACATTTATGTTTTTTTTACATGCAAAATTGTTGCATATTTTGATTATCTAAAATTTTTACTTGTAAACGGCATTGCCCAGTAACAATTTTCACATACTTTTTTGATAATTTCGCATTTCTTATTTATAAGTTACTTTAATGCTGCGTTTGTTATTTCGAAATCTTACGATTTCGAAGTATGTTTAGTTTGTTTAGTTAGTTAATGAAACCTGAATGTTTAGTTTTAATGTAAATATCAGATTTATACTAAATTTAAAGATAACTTTTTTTTCTGAAACTTGTTGAAAAAAATTACCCTAACTTTCTTGAAGTCAGTGGAATTTTGAGGATATACTGTATAATTGAACACAACAATCAAGTGGAGCAATTAGAGCACTACAGTGTAAATCTGCATATTGATATTGATGACATATATAATTTTTTGTTTTTGCACGATTTTCCAAACTGTATTCATATTTAACAGGTTTTGGGTGTTCTCTATTTCAACAGATAACCTTTTCACATTTAATGTACATATTTACAGTATAATTATTTAAATTTATATTGGCTGTTATAAGCTATGGAAACTTGTGTGTATTATGTAATTATCATTTCATTTCTAACTTGTACAGATGTGATAATTTAGACTCTGGTAGACACAGTATTCTTGAAACTGTTAGATGTTATTTATTTTTGCACCACAGGTTGGACATTTTGTTCAGTACTTAATACTCATAACTTTATCTGTGATAATGATATATTATGAAAACTGTACTTTTATTTGTGTATGTGTATTAGAGTAAGAAATCTAAAATTCGCCACATATCTGAATTTCGCCGCAAGTGGAAATACTGATAAAAAATAAGTGGATTGAGGTGAGATTTGTTGAATGTATGCATGTAGTAGATGAAGGCTTTTTGAAGTGAAAAATACGTAGTTTATGACAAAACATCATATTTTGGTTTTAGAAGTGGCGAATTTTAGATTTTTGGCGAATTTTAGATTCCTTACTCTGATTTTTTACTCAAGAATCATTATGTGTTATACTTTTTGACAGTATATGTCACTGTTGTTGTTTGTGTATTTTCAAAGAATTGGTCCAATTTTTCCAGTTTTGAAGGTTGGTTATCTTTATAATTATGCTGTTATGACAGTGAATCTTTAAATCAAATTTGTTCAGGCAGTAGTAGATCAAAAGTGAACTTTGTAGTTTGCATACCTTTTTGACAGATAGATTCTTATTGGGAAAGGTTGTCAATATTCTTTGCATGTTGCAAATGAGTTTGATTTACACTCGAAACCACAAAGTGGACCCAAGTGATAATCAACTAAACTTGATAACTTCTAAATTGTAATTTTCGAGATAGAAATGACAACAGAAAATCAGTATCCAAATTTTTATGTTTGTAATAAAATGTTATTAACTCTGTAAACTTGCAAACTCAGTAAAATGCATTGGAGACACAAAAGGACTATCAAGATATAAATAATCTTTCAGTTTCATAAGTTTAAGTAAATGTGCATACAATTATACTTTTTATATTTTTGTGTGTCTTGGACAGCAACATGTTGTAATATCTATATTATTTACATTTGGCTATGTTTTTACCCCACAGCCTTTAAAGGCTGTGTGGGTATTGTTTTCACCCAGATGTGTCCAGATGGGTTGACGGATGTGCGGGTGGTGGGCAAAAGCTTGTCCAGGCTGTATCTCAGAAACCATGAGGTGTAAGATGTTGATACATGGTAGGGACATTGGTTGGGAGATGTAGGTGTACAGTGTCATGGTGTGACCTTGATTTGACCTTCAACCTTGGTGTACTGACCTTGGCATTTGGAAACTGTAAGGTGTAGGAAGTTGATACGTGGTAGGGACATTAGTTAGAGGGTGTTGGTGTACAACATGATGGCATGACCTTTGTTTCACCTGTGACCTTTGCTGTTGTGACTTTGACCTTTAAAATCTTGCCTGGGCTATATCTCAGAAACTGGAAGGTGCAGGATTTGATTTTTGAATGGATCATTGGTTGGGAAGTGTAGGTATGCTAAATCATGGTGTGACCTTTAAGGATGGCTCTGCTAAACTGTATTCACCTGCCATATTTGAGACATATTTTTACTTCTTAAACACCTATTGAAGGCAATAGTTATGTGTTGTTAGCCCTGTACTCTTTAAATCTAGAATTAATTCTAATACGACTTTTAATCTTCATACCGCAGCAACTTAAAAATTATTTACAAGAATTCTTCAATGTAGAATACTGAAAAGTGTACTTTGGTGCAGATGTGCACCCTCCATATTCTGTTGTTTATTAAAAGTTTTATTAGTTACTCTTTGATTTCAGAATTATTTGATAAAATCCTTCGACATAGTTGAAATCAAAATAGCTGATTGTTGTATCTTGGTAGAGGTCTGCACTCAATAAGTGCTCTTGTTTATGAAAAAAAAATATTAGTTATTAGTTGGAAGTTGTATTTTGAACTGCAGCTGGTTTCTGCAAGGTTTTCGATGTATTCCATTTATCTTTATCACTGCTATCATTTTTATTAGTTTATTTGTTGTCTCAGTTTATAATATTATCTATACAGTTGGAATATTTGTATGTAAACAGAGTTATGTACTAGCTATTTACTCTTGTAAAATTAGTGTGATGGAAATTGTTTTTGTATTGTGGCTTAGTATATTTAAAAAATATGTATTCATATATTGTAGATTTCAGGGGATATTTTACATATTTCTATTTTTTTTAAGGACAGAACATAACAATGTTTTTATTGCGTTAATACACCTTACCTAACAGGCGATAGCTATACTCTGGTGCCAGTCGGTCCTGCCAAACGCCAATCATGGCATCACCGGGACAAAGAAAGGGAGCTTGTGGCCATATTATGGCCTCGTTTGACCAACACTCAAGATGTGCCCGATGTAGGGACAAAGGACATGGTGATGATGCATGCGTGAAGAAACTACCTTGCGAATTTTGTGAGTTGCTAACCCCCCGAGCAGGTTTTACAATTTTCAGCCCCAACATATAAGCTGAGGAAGGAGAAGAAACAAGAACGCGAGTCTTTAGTTGATCCCAGTTCTGTAACTGTTTTATCATCAGTGGATCAAGACAAATCTGTAGGGGCTTCCTCTTCTTTGAATACATCGGAAGACCTCTCTTTACCTCAACCTTCCTTTAAGAAAGACTTACAAGAGTTAGATGAGAAATGGTCAGTAAGAATGGCACGTCTGGAAGCTCTGATCACTATGGGACAGCGTCCTCCCCAGCATGTTGCCTTCTCACCAGTTAAAGCACTGGTCTCTCATGGACCACCTGCAGGTTCACTTTCTCAAGCTCCATTTTTACTGTCTGCAGTTCCTTCCGGCCAGGCTGGCCCGACCTCCGGTCCGAATAGAACTAGCATTACGTCTACTGTTACTTCTGTGGGAATAACATCTCCGCTGGAGAATTTGTACCCAGACCCTGATGTTGACTCTACCGAACCGGTATTTTCACAGCCCGGTCCAGTCTGTTATGGTGATTCAGTATCTCACTCTCTTCCAGTCTCCAGTGCCAGTTATATGCCTCCGGAACCGGCTGAAGAAGGGGAACTATCAGACCCAGAAGATCAACCGGATGTAGATGCCGGAGATTCTGACAGGGTGCTCAGTAAAGATCAAAATTACCGCGAAACGGTCAGGGGTGTAAGAGCGTTTATGGGATGGACCCACATCCCGGACTTAGAGTATTCCCCGGCTTCAAGAACTGACTACCCCTGGGTAGGACATAGATCTCATCAAGTAGGGAAAGTTTCAGTTGTACTTCCACCTGAAGACTGGCTGTGTCGCAAGTTAGAGACCTTAAACCTAGCGCTGATCGAGGGTTACCCCTCCAAATCTAATGAACCAGGAGGACTTCATGTAGACCAGTTTTTGAGGCCACCCAAATCACAAAACAGATGTTATGGCATCCATCCTGCAAAACCCAAAGATCCATCCAGACCTGGGAAATCGGTCAACACCTGGCCCAATGATGCGGCCAAACTTAACAGTGCCTTCCCCAGGATCTGTAAACCTGCTGTTGCTAATTCTCATCCACCAGGTCACCCAATTGCCCAGGATACATTACGTAAATGGGAAAAATCAGCCAAAGAAACAAGTTACGTATGTAACCAGTCAGCTGGCTTCAACCAATGCATCACAAAACTTCAAGACAGTGTGCAAGAAAATTTGAAAACCTTACAAACTGATTTATCTTTGGATGAACTTCATTATCTGGCTTCATTTAACCAAAACATTAGTTTTGCCATGGGAAAGTCGCTCCAACACTTATCTAACTTCATTTTTGTGCAGATGGCTAACCTGACTTTAGCATGCAGAGATGCCTATCTTGACAACCTCAAACCAGGAGTAAAGCCTGACACCTTTTCAGCCTTATGCAACTGCCCTCTCAATGGATATGCTTTATTATATCCCCAGACGAAAGTCGGGGATATATTGGATTCAGGTCCGTCGCGCCGCCGCCACCGCCGCCGCCGCCGCCGCCGTAGAAATTTCCTTGTGGACGCGATAACTCAAAAACAAATTAATATTTTTTTTTCAAACTTGGTACACATGTTAAGGGTGCCCAAAGGAAGATCCCTATTTTAAGGTGACCTTAAACTCCCAGTAAAAAAGAACTTATGGCCACCTTAAGGTCAAAAATTGCACTTTTGGCCACTTAGAGCCCTGTAGGTCACAAACTATGATGCTCAGCTGGCTGAAATTTTACCTGACAACACATTAATATGTTCTTAGTACATGTGCCGAAAATCATGACTTTAAGTTGAGGAGAAAATTGTGTTTGAGGCCCATAAATACCCCCACTTAGGGATTTTTTGCTATACTTTACACATATTTTGCCCTATAATTTGGAAGTGATAATTCTGATGAGTCTCAAACTGCGCTAGGTATAACTTTGATATGTAATCCTTGTCTGTAGAAAATTTTAGGGCTGTAGGTTTACCCAAAGGGGTCAACTTAAGGTCTCAAAAGTGCCCACAGAGACCCAATTTATGCACTTTTTGCCACTTTCAAGCACTGTAGCTTTCAAACTATGTCTCTCATCTAAGTTAAATATCATCTGGGAATATATCTATGTGTTTTCTTATATGTGCCCCAACATTTAGGCCTTTAATAGACAGTTAACCTGTGTATCAGGACCATAAACACCCACCCGAGTGACCCTTATAAGACATTTTTCACATCTTTTTCCCTGTAACTTGGAAATGGTAAGTCTGAGAAGTTTCAAACTGTATTAGATATATATTCTGTGTGTAATCTTAGTATGTAACAGATTTTAAGTCTGAAGCTTTAATTTTGAAGGTCAAATTGAGGTCTCTAAAAGGCTCCCAAAGACCCAATATTTGGACTTTTTGCTACTTTTAAGCCCTGTGACTGTCAAACTATGTGACTGATAGAGCTCAAATCCTATCTGAGAAGATATTAGTATGTTATGTTTATATGTGCCAAAAATTAAGGCTTTGAGAAGACATTTAACCTGTGTATGAGGACCATAAATCCCCACCCGAGTGACCATTTTTAGACATTTTTCACATATTTTTCCCTGTAACTTGGAAATGGTAAGTCTAAGAAGTTTCAAACTGTATTAGATGCATATTCTATGTGTAATCTTAGTATGTGACAAATTTTAAGTCTGAAGCTTTAATTTGAAGGCCACATTTAGGTCTCTAGAAGGCCCCATAAAGACCCAGTATTTGGACTTTTTGCCAATTTTAAGGCCTGTGACTGTTAAACTATGTGACTGATAGAGCTGAAATCTCATCTGGGAATACATTATTATGTTTTTTTTACATGTGCCAAAAATCAAGGCTTCAAGTAGACATTTAACCTGTGTATGAGGACCTTAAACACCCACCTGAGTGACCCTTTTAAGACATTTTTCACATATTTTGCTCTGTAACTTGGAAATGGTAAGTCTGAGAAGTTTCAAACTTTATTAGATACATATTCTATGTGTAATCTTAGTATGTAACAAATTTTAAGTCTGAAGCTTTAATTTGAAAGCCACATCGAGATCTCTAAAAGGCCCACAATGACCCAATATTTGGACTTTTTACCACCTTTAAGCCCTGTAACTGTTAAACTATGTGATTGATGGAGCTGAAATCCCATCTGGGAATACATTATTATGTCCTTTTTACATATGCCGAAAATCAAGGTTTTTAGTAGACATTTAACCTGTGTATGAGGGCCATAGACACTCGCCCAAGTGCCTTTTTTGACATTTTTCCCGTATTTTGCCCTGTTATTTGGAAATGCTTAGTGTGACAAGTCTTAAACTGTATTATATATAATTTTTGTTTGTTATGTATGTCCCCCAAAAAGTTTCAGATCTGTAGTTTAATTGCTAAGGCCTCTTTAACAATTGTAAAATGCCCACAGAAACCCAATTTATGGATATTATGCCACTTTAAAGCCCAGTAACTGTCAAACTATGTGGGTTATAGAGCTGAAATCTTTGAATTTTTAAAAGGAAATGCCTGTCTATTTAAATTTTGAATATTAATAATGTTATGGCTATCTTAGTCTTTTAAGAACTTATTTTTGTGTGTTATACCTCTGCTTGCTGAGTTTTTCACTTTTTAAAATGAAACTGGTTAAACATATTCAAGTAGACAAAATGGACACTTTAAGTGAGCTTTAAGTCCCAATATTAAGGAAATTATATCCTTATGTAGTAAAACTAGGGGATTTTTAACCCTCAACTAGCCCAGTTTTATTCAACTTGCCTCAGTTAATTTTGGCACAGCTCCTACAGTTATGAACTCATTTCAGTTGATAATCACATACTTAAAATTCTCAATTCTTTTTGTATTTGAGTACCCCTTTTATATAGATTGTTTGTTTACCATTTATGCTCAACCCACATCCCCCACCCGGATTCCCCCCACCCACCTCTGGGACCTCCAGCTTTATTGAGTGACACTAAATAAACAAAGGTATTTAGTGATATCAGATGAGAAACAAAGAACTCAATGGGGTTGCAGATCTTGTGTAATAGTGAGAGAGGTGTGGAGAAGGGGAGAGGGGTGGGGGTGGGAGGTGGTGGGCTTCATTACATATAACACAAAGGGGAGTCAGAACTGAGATTGTGTCACATATTTAGGTTGCATATATATGGACCACATATATAGGTATAGAGGAAATGAATAACTGAAAACAATTTGCAAATTCTAAAAATAATATAATAAAATAATAATAGAAATAATTTTTTTTTAAATAATATTTTATTTCTGAACAAATATAGAAACAGATATGCGCTTTTGGGATTATGAATTTTAGAATGGACATTGAATCATCAATCATTTAAATACTTTGAAGGAAGATTGAAAAATATGATGAGTTGAGTTAAAAATAATATTTTATTTGTCAACAAATATAGAAACAGATATGCTCTTTTGGGATTATTATTTTAGAATGGACATTCAATCATCAATCATTTAAATACTTTGAAAATAGGTTTAGAGTTATCATTGCAGGAAGATTGAAAATATAATTTGAGGTATGTATTCGGCGTCTGGGGATACACCATCTTCCTTGGGGAGATATAAACAGAGTAGATTGATGTGCTGAAGTTCATATAATAATGGGTAATTATGTTTTAAAAAATTCCCGATCAAAACCTGTGGCGTGAGTGATGACCTGTCTGGGGATATGTTGGCGCCGAGTTGGCCCAATCTAGTTTCCTGATGCTATCATAAGGAAGGCTGAAGATGAAATCACTCAGTATGAAAACACCAAATGTACTTCCCAGCCCAGTTCGGGCCATGGGTGGTTCACCAGAGGTTTCAAGAAACAACAGCAACAACAACAAGGCCGTTTCCAACCCTACCCTGCTAACTGGAAACAGTGACAGGAAGCATCCTGGCCCAGGGGGCAATCTGGCAAGGATATGCCCGCCTGGAAATCTTTTGGCAGTAGGGGTAGATCTAGATGTCGAGGCAGGGGTTGTGAACCAGGACGCGGCACCCGCCCTGCCAAAGAACAATCTCAGTACAAATGACAATTACTGTTCAACAAGTCCGGTGCCGATGGCCCGGCCAGTAGATTGTGTGTTAAGTGTTCAAAGACAAAAATTTCATGTGGCTGTTCAACAACCTGTATTGTGTCCTGTTGTCAGTCCTGTACCTTTTGTCTTAAATATGAGAGAGCAGTCACAAAAGAAAGACGGAAGTCCCTCATGAAGAGTGAAAACAAAAAATAAATTTTGTGAAAAGTGTTTTTTCTGTAGATCATTGTGTTTGTGCCCCCAATGTTCAAAGTGCCCACAATGTTGCAAATGCCAAGCTGGTGGGAGGTCGTCTCTAAAAATTTTGCTAGAAGTGGTCCCTCCTGGGCACAAATCCGAGAGTAGTATCCATCTTGAAGGACGGTTACTTTCTCCCGTTCAAAATCAAACCCCCACTAGTGAGAGACCCATTGATAATCAGTGGCTGTGCAAACCCCCTCAGGAACCTCTACCTGAAGGAGGCTTTACATGCACTGATCGAGAAAAAGGCTGTGGAGAGGGTAAGGGTTCCAGAACCGTTGGGAGTCAATCCTCCAGAAAGTGAACTCAATGGAGTTCACTTGTGTGGTCAAAGAAGTCAAATTGATGGCTCAGCCTCGGGGTATAAGAATCGACTGGTTGATTCGAGCTCCCACCAAAGAATCCTGCCACCCGGGCACCCAATCCCTCCTCGCCCTTTGCCAGGAGTTGGGTTGGATAGTGAACCTTCAAAAATCAGAGTTGGAACCCAAACAAGTGTTCGAATTCGTGGGTTACCAGTACAATCTTTCACATGGATTGGTCAAACCGACCCAGAACCGTTGGGAGTCAATCCTCCAGAAAGTGAACTCCATTCTGGCCAATCCGACTTGTCAAGTCAGTAAGTTCATGTCTCTGATAGGCCTTCTTACAGCAACGGAAAAACAGTTGCCCCTGGGCAGACCTCATATGAGACCCATTCAGTGGCATTGGAGAGTACCCGAATCACTGGAAAAGGAAATTTCAGTCCCAGGGACTCACTCACCAGCACCTACGATGGTGGACCAAGGAGACAAATGTCTTAATAGGACAACCTCTGCACCCTTTGCATCATGCCATTCAAATCTTTACAGATGCCTCAAAAGAAGGCTGGGGTGCTCACTTAGGCAACTTCACAGCAAGCGACACTTGGTCAGTTCCAGAAAGTCATCTTCATGTAAATTTTCTGGAACTAAAAACTGTCTTGCTGGCCCTAAAAAGGTTCCAGCACATAGTACAGGGGAGAGTCATGCTAGTTGCCACAGACAACACTACAGTTGTGGCATACATAAACAAGGAGGGAGGTATGAGGTCAGGGTCACTCTGTGCCCTTCTATGGCAGCTCCTGTGCTGGTGAAGACCAGACACATCCCAGGCTGTCTGAATGTGATTATGGACAAGTTGTCTTGACAAGGCCAAATCATTCAGACGGAATGGTCTCTTCATCAGGAGGTTTTCGACGTCCTATGTCAAACATGGCACCTTCCCAAGGTCGACATGTTTGCGACCAGGTACAATTACAAACTAGTCCAGTACGTGTCTCCAGTACCAGACCCCAATGCTTGGGCAGTGGACACTCTAACAGTCTCTTGGGAGAACTTGGACATGTATACCTTTACTCCATTGTCGTTACTAAGCAAGGTGGTCAGCAAACTGTCAGATTATCTGTACAAAAGAGTGATCCTAATAGCTCCAGGTTGGCCCAACATGTCGTGGTTCTGGGATCTGGTGGAGCTGTCGTCCCAGATTCCCCTTTGCCTACCCAATCATCCCGACCTAGTGACCCAGCCATTCAACAAGGCTCTTCACACGGATCTGACCAACCTAAACCTTCACGCAATGATCCTAGAGCTGAAGCAATCAAGGAGCAATGGTTCTCTAGCCCAGTGGCATCACGAATTGAGGCTCGTCAAAGAAGTTCAACTAGAACAATCTATGAGGCAAAGTGGGCCGTTTTTGTCAGATGGTGTAAAACAAGTCAGATGGATTTCAGGTCTCCATCTAGCAAACAAATAGCAGATTTTCTCCTGCATCTTTTCCAGGAGAAGAATCTTCAACCCAGCATGATTGATAGTTATAGGTCAGCCATTGCGGACAAATTAGGCAATGCCTCCTTAAATGTTAGCAAAGATGAAAACTTGACTCGCCTTTTGGACAGTTTTCATAGAGATAGGCCAAAGGGTCGTTGAGGAATTCACTCTTGGAACCTCTCCTTGGTTTTGCATCAACTCACCAAACCACCCTTTGAACCTCTCCGAAAGGCCTCTTTGAAGCATCTGACCTTTAAGACGGGTTTTCTCCTAGCTGTAGGTTCTGGGAAGTGTAGGAGTGAAATACACGCGTGGCTGAACAAAAACATTAGACACCAATCTGACTGGTCAAAAGTGTCCCTTTACCCTTCTCCAAGTTTTTTGGCTAAGAACCACTTGGCGAAGGAGGGCCCAGAGTGCATGGCTCCAGTGGTCATCCCAGCCCTGGCCCCTCCCTGGAGGAGGACAGGTCTCTCTGTCCAGTAAGAGCTTTACGCTATTATCTGGACAAAACACAAGATCTCAGACAAGGCAAAGAGCTGGTCTTTGTCGCCTTCAAAAATGGTTTTACTAAGGATATCTCTCCTGCTACAATCTCGTCTTGGATTAAGCAAACAGTTATCCTTTGCTATGAGCTATCAGATCAGGAGGCCCTAACCTTGCATCAGGTTAAAGCTCATGATGTTAGAGCCTTTGCAGCTTCCAAAGCCTTTCAGGGTGGCATCTCACTGGACCAAATCCTGGCAGCATGCCACTGGAAGTCCCACAACACCTTTACTCAATTCTATCTTAAAGATATTGCTTGGGCGGGGTATACGGGGTATGAAACCTTTTCTCCACTCCTACCTGGGTGTACATGTATTTGGAATCTGGAATTTCTAGGACGGAACTCTTCTCTCCTCCTACCCTCAGGGCAGAAAAGAGGGGGAGTGCCTTTTTGGGCCTTAAGAGTTCCCTTTTGTCCTGAGAAGCTGCCCTCCATCCACTGAGTAGTTAGTCTAGCTATCATCTGTTAGGTAAGGTGTATTAATGCAATAAAATTGCAAATTTTAATTAGTAAATAAAATTTTTATTGGTTAATACCTTACCTAACAGATGGGAGATTCCCACCCGGCCTTCCCCACTTTTCAGCTTGAATTTTTAATTCTGGGGACGAAAAAGATGCTATGATGTCACGTCCCTCTGGTGAATAAAGGAGGAAGTAGGCCACCTGGCGAGTGTATTGTAGTGTACCAGTCCTGCCGGAAGTGAAACTCGGAACATCTTTTTTTGCCGGGACCGGCTGGCGCCAGAATATAGCTATCGTCTGTTAGGTAAGGTTTTATCTAATAAAAATTTTATTTACTAATTAAAATTTGCAAATTTATACTCATAATTGTAATTTTACTCTCTGCATAGTATTTTATTAATTATAATTAAGTGTCCCTTAAAAGATGGATGCTTATTGGTTTCAACCGTTTTCAGACAGCCTACACTACTGCTGTTTTATTTTTAGGTTGAGTATTTCCCTTAATGTAAGGCCTATCATAATTATTTAGGCACTTTTTATCTTTAGGTGTGGGAAAATTTTTTGATAGATACGAATTTGAGCTTTATCTAGGTCACATGATGAAAAACTATTTTCCTCTTGTACTTCCTTTCACCAGATTTTCTCAGAAAGTACTACATTTGGATCCATAAAATTTGGCAAGCAACTTTCTCACCTCAGAATCTAGGAACTAGTCGAATTTCATTCAGGCCATAATTGACAGATTGAGAGCTGATTGTTTATTGATTATAAAAAAAATGCTGAAATTGACCCTTTAGGGCAGATATTGTGTATATCTACTCACATTGAGGACCTTACACAGTTTCAGTACATTATTGAAGCATTAAAATTGGCTTTATGGCTCCAAAAGTTACATCATCATGTTAAGGTTACCTTAAAATCAGCCAAATCAGATGTCTGGTATGCAGTATACAGGCAGAAGAGGTTTGTGAAATATCAAATTTCCCTTTTATTTTTGGATTTAGACCTTTGAAATGTCTTCGAAGGTAATAAAAATAGTGCCTTAAATCCCATAAAATTTAATTGAGTTATTCTTCAGAACTATCTAAACCTATAAATGTGGGTTTTTGTGCCCTTCTTGCCTTTCAATGGCCCTAAAGGGTTCAAGAGTTATCAGTAGCTTTATACCATCTTAGAATATCAAGAAGTATATCAACTTAAGTTGATAAGTAGATTTGATTATGATATACATTTATGCAGTGGACAGATTACTATTCATAGAAAAAAAATCGCTATCAAATTTCATATAACCTGTGTTTTTAATTTGAAATATTAAATATTGACAAACAAAAGAAATACATGTATCCAAGTTCTCCATATCAGTGTCTTCACCAATATCAGTGTCTCATGCATCTTCTTTCTTGGCGTTTAGACTAGTGACTGAACTCGGGCTGACACAGATTGAAGCATATTGGGATTATGTGTGAACGCTCACAATCTGGGTTGACAAGGGTAAATCATAACCCCACTCAAGAGGTGGATTGAAGCAGATTGGTTCGACCCCATTTGTAGTGTGAACCATCTCAATCCAGGCTGACAGGGGTTGAGTGTGTTAGTGCTGTAATCAATTGACTTATTGCCTTGAAGCAATTGCTTAACTTATTATGTAAACCTTAATCCTTTTGTAAGCAATTTTTTTTCTAATTGACTCATAGGCATCCAAAAGTGATTGTGTAATTTCTGGATGATTGTAATTTGGTATAAAATATATGAACATTTGTAATTGTAGTAGGATGATTTAATAAGCAGAAATATTTCCAATGATTGCAATTGGTCTGTTGCTAACAACTAAAGACAGTCTTAATAATATAACCTTGTAATAACAGGTTATTTAACTACATTATATACAATATAATATTTGGGCCTCTTTTATTTTTATTAATTTTATCACTATCAATTTTGAAGACATTGTCAATTAAGCAATTTTTATGTGTACATTAAGCTTAATTTGGAGGTTGTACTATACTCAGATTTTGACACTTCTCAAGCCAGATAATATGTGGACATTCCAATCGGATTGAGATCAATCTGCTTCAATCTGCCTCAACCCTCAATCCTTGTCAACCCGGATTGTAGTGTGAACAGCTCAGGGATAACTGGGCATAAGAGGCCTCCGTAGCATAAATATATTCCTTGTTATCTTTTGTTTTATCATAGAGAAAAATTCATCAATTATTCAAGGACCTTCTCAACGGGTGGTCTTGAGTAATATGATATTACTGGATAGATTCTAGTCTATTCTATTCTATTCTGTACTTTTATAGCGCTTAATCTCTGCTAGGCAGACTCTAAGGCGCAACACCAAAAATCAAGTTTAAGAAATCATCTGTCCATAGCCACATCTATAGCATAGATGTGGATTGCTTGAATAAATATTATCACCTTTATTTTTTTTATTGAAAATTGGTTACATGCTTTTAATGAAAAATATAAATGCATGTTACTGTTATTTTTATTTTTGGATGAACAAGATATTGATTTCCTGATGATAGTATGCACAGCGACAACATATTGTTAAAAACCTTTTATTATAACTTGTAGTTGTGTGTTACAGCTGACAATCCCATTCATGTGTTTTACTAGCCTGTATCTTTTACAGAAATTTACCTTTTACCAAATTTTACCATTATTCCCTTCCTTTGGTATAGGACGCTCATTTTTGCTTTACCAAAACCCTTTCTCTAATTGAGTTTTGTATTTAATATAGTGGAGTCCTGTGAAAACTATTATTAAGCAGGTTTTAGAATAAAGGCAAAACTGGTTTTGGTTCTAAATTGTATCCACTAAACATCTCAATATTTTATAGTATCTGTGTCTTAAAATATTCTGGTTTACCACTGGAGGTTACCATTTAAAGAGGTTGGGCTTTCATTTGGTAATATAAATTGAGCTGATAAATACATCTAAAAAGTGAGTGACTCATGTAACTTGTGTATAAGAAGTACAAAAAAAAAGCTTAAGCTGTTGCTTGGAAATGTTATCTCTCATGTTGTTGATCCACAGCAGAATAAACCTGGTAAATTCGTTTAATAAATTCACTATGTTATACTTTATCATAAGACCAATAATTGATATTATATGTTTTTCATGGTTACAGAATAGTTATACGTCTTCTGTGTGTTTTATGAATATTTGGAAAAGAATAATGAAGTATCATGAATATTGGCTCACTGCCAGTAAAATCCTTGAAATATTTCCTCCAATGCAAGTACTAAATCTTCTTCATAATATTTCCCCATCATAGCCACACAAAACATGAAATTTTATTGCAGTCTTTGTAAGCATTTATTTAAAAGCAACATCCACATGTGATCTGTTAAAATAAGTAAATATGTCACTACTTATTTTTAGCTGGTGGAAGAATACCTCCCCATTTTGATAAAATCTCATCCAAAATCACAACCAGTCCAGCCCAAACTTCCTCTCCTTGGGGAATAATTTGATCTGGTGGGAGTTCAAAGGCATATTCACCATCATCTCTTAGTTCTAACAGGTATGGGTACTTGATATTGGCAACTCCTCTAGCCCAGTCAGCAGAGCCTCCAGCAAAGGGATCTTAACATATGTTTATTGAATGGTTTTATGTTTTTGATTATAAAAACTTAAGGTAAATATTTTAATATATTAATGAACCATATACATTTCAAATGATTGATAATGATTCATATATATGATATGAAAGCAAGCTTCTAAGTCACTCTTTCAATTTGTGTAACCATACTTGTAAAATTGGTTCAAATAATAAAACTATAAATGTAAATCTTACACATTAGTTCAGGAGCTGTTCCAGCCTCCCAAAATAGACCGTGTTGTTCTATCATAGCATCAACAGACCTCTGAGCAAGATCAAGCTGGAATTACCAGACGATAAAATATTTTTTTTTTTGTATTAAGTAATGTCTTTGCTGTGCTTACAGCTAAGATTGTTACAATGATATGTAATAAATAATTACCAGTTCTTCATGGTCCTCAGGTACCTCATCAGCAGTGTAGTCCCAACGAGTGAAGAATTGTTGGCCCCAGGAATGGTAAGATAGATACATAATAAAAGAGTCAGCCTCAGGTAATATATAATTGACAATATTCTGAACCTCTGGTTCACTTTCTGGTTGTGGGCCCATGTACAAATTACTGCATGGATCTGAGTCTGCATTAACTATGATGAACAAGAAAATACACTTGTATAATTTGAAATGGTTCATTCAAGTTTTGAATTTTTAAAAAGTGTCCCATGATTATGGGTAAACTTATGGTCACTATAGAACATGTAAAATATCTTGTTGGGTACGTGTAATAATTCTTGTTTGAAAGCCTATAAAACTTGCCTCCTCCCCACTGAAAATCCCAGTTTCTGTTGAGGTCCACACCTACACATCTGGATCCATTATTGGGATGTCTGTTTTTTCTCCAGAGTCTATCCTAATATTTATGAAACTTACAAACAAGTGATATTGAACCTGCAGCCAATTTATTAAAATGAACTTTCAAACGAAGTAGGTGTAAAATGTCCAAATGTTTTATCTGTATCTTCAACTTGTATTCTGTGATATATTCATTTTGTAAGAGATACCGTAGCCAAAGTATTTCATAAATTAATTATCTCCACATATCAAACATACTTACATCAGTGTGACAATATTCATAACCATCTGGATTTGTAACTGGAGCTATATAAAACTCAAATGTCTCTAGATATTTGATAATAGTCGCATTCCCATTAATGTAACCTGATATCACCTAAATAAAGAATTTCACATGTAATTTTGTCATGTTTAAGTTGCAGTAGTATTTTAATTTCAAAGGATAATGCAATAGAATGTCTTACTTGATCAATTATGTAAACAACAGAAGCAGGAGATATCCATTCCCTGGCATGCATTCCACCATCAATCCAGATTTTCCAGGAGTTTTCCAATAAACCTCCAATCTTAACATGGTAAAATCATAACATTGAAGGAATTTATCAATAACCAATAAACTTCAAACTATTTCACCAATATTTCATCAGGATCAAAGAATTTCCTCATTTTGGAGTTCCAAGAAAAATTACAAATATTCATTATATCGGTAATAAACAAGGTTAGTTATCTTTTTAAATATAAGCCAACATCTCGAGCAGCAAACATAAAATGTTACATTCTCGCAACATCAGCTACAAAACAAAGGACTTAAGATGCATAAAAAAAATTTCCAGTTAAAATTAAGGTTTACTGTAGTAATATTTGAAATCTCAAATACAAACTCTGTATATAGCATTATACTGATGAATATATCATTTGGTTATGTTAAAACTTTTAAAGATGAATTTACTCATCATGATACCTTTATAAGACCAGTTTCTCTCCCTTCAAAGGAAGATCCTATATTTTCAAATGATGCCACTTCAGGATATTCAGTAGTTATATTTGACATCCAGTCAAAAATCTGAAAAAAACAATTATTGATAAGTAACCATTCAGCCACCTGTAGCAATATGATATATGTTATATGTATGTTATATGTTATATAATATGTTATATAAATCATTGTTTATAGATGTGTTTGGTGATAGACTTCACTCGATTTGAACAATATCTTACATCATGGTATCTTGCATATGTTCCAACAATATCTAGGTTCCCTTTTTCCAACAGTTGTACACTTTCTTCTGTTATTAGCCTGTGGTATCACAAAGTAAAGTAAAAAAAAAATTGTTATCATTTAAAATATTTCACTTATAAAAGTTATTTCTCAGTCCAACAGTAATATTTAATTTATACTCCTGTTCAACATTGATATGAGAGACTACATAGAGTTTGGAATGACATAACTGGACTAAAAAACGTTTGAATATGATAATATATCTATACCATCAAAATATTACAGGTATAATTTATAAGTTACTAGAGCACATTCTTTCATAATGATGTTTATATCAAAACTGATCCCCAATGACAAAGTGAGTTGTGCACTAGCCTGCATCTATATTACTAGGATTAATCAGGATGCATCATTCTTACCTTTGTATGTCCTCCGTTGTAATGTCAAAATAAATATTGTTTGTATCAAAGACTCTTTTAACCTCCACATAGTCCCCCTCTCTAATATGAATATGAACACTCTTTGTTCTACTGTTAGGCTCCTGCCAGATATCAATTTGCTTGAAAAAAAAAAGATTTTGAATTAAAGAAAGTAAGATAAAATAAGATGACAAAATTTCAGGTGGGCCTAATAGTAATATGAAAATCTTACCTCAGATGTCAGTTTTTCTTGTAAGAGTGATCTTACTAAAATCCATGTTTCTTTTGTTGGTAGATGAACTTTAATAATTTTATCGCTGACAAAAAAGGCATGTACAAATTTATTCATATGTACATGTATATAATAATCAAATGGTTACTTCAAAGAAGTAATATATACATTCTTAATTATCAAAGAAATTGATGTTATTTAATATTTAAAGCAGAAAAAATTTGAATGTTGTTAATATTGAAAGCTTACCCATTGTGTAAAGTTTTACTAAAAGTTATGCCCAAAAAGAAGGCCAAGAAAATATAGATGGTTTGCATGTTTCAACTATCATAATAATAATAGGACAAAAAATAGTCATATATTTTCACCTGACAATTCTAAATGGTGATATCACAGTCTATTATCATTCTAATATTTCCACCTGCCAGTTCCCAGTAACTAAAAATCATAAAGTTCAGAATAAAGTATGCAAGCAGTAACTTTCAAGATAATTATATCCCCAGACGAAAGTCGGGGATATATTGGATTCAGGTCTGTCGCGTTGCCACCGCCGCCGTAGAAATTTCCTTGTGTACGTGATGACTCAAAAATGGATCAGTATCTTGTTTTCAAACTTGGTACACATGTTAAGGGTGCCCAAAGGAAGATTTCTATTTTATGGTGACCATAAACTTCCAATAATAACTTATGGCCACCTTAAGGTCAGAAATTTGACTCTTGGCCACTTAGAGCCCTTTAGGTCACAAACTATAAGGCTCATCTGGCTAAAATTTTACCTGAGAACACATTAATATATTCTTAGTACATGTGCCGAAAATCAAGACTTTAAGTTGAGGATAAAATTGTGCTCGAGGCCCATAAAGACCCCACTTAGAGATTTTTTCCTGTATTTTTCACATATTTTGCTCTATAATTTGGATGTGGTAATTCTGATGAGTCTCAAACTGCACTAGGTATAACTTTTATTGTAATTCTTGTCTCTGAAAAATTTAAGGGCTGTAGGTTTAACTATAAGGTCGAACTTAAGGTCTCTAAATTGCCCACAGAGACCCAATTTATGGACTTTTTGCCACTTTCAACACTGTAGCTTTCAAACTATGTCTCTAATATAGGTGAATATCATCTGGGAATATATTTCTGGGAATATATATATATGTTCTTTTTACATGTGCCACAAATCTAAGCCTTTAATAGAAATTTAACCTGTGTATGAGGACCATAAACAGCCACCCAAGTGACCCTTTTTCGACATTTTCCATATATTTGGCCCTATAACTTGGAACTAGTAAGCCCGAAAAGTCACACACTGTATTAGATATAATTTCAATGTTTAATAAATACGTGTGACAAATTTGATGTCTGAAACTTTAATTTTAAGGTCACATTTAGTTCTCTAAAATGCTCACAGAGACCCAATATTTTGACTTTTTGTCATTTTTAAGCCCTGTGACTGTTAAACTGTGTAATTGATAGAGCTGAAATCTCATCTGGGAATATGTTACATGTGCCAGAAATCAAGGCTTTAAATACACATTTTATTGTGTTAATACAACTTACCTAGTGGACAGATGCATTGTCCGGCGCTCTGCCGGTCACGCCAAACGTTAGAAAAAAACGTCCTGAGCTGGGCTCTGGCCGGGACCGGTAGTGTCCTGTTCACTCGCCAGGTGGCTGTACAGCCTACCTGCCGGCATACTGCGCATGCTTCCTCTTTTTGTTTGGCGCGTGAGGATTTGAAACGCTTGAAGTTTAAGAGAAACTATTTTAATTTTTTTATGTGTTTTACAAGTGAATTCTTGGTAAATTTGTAGTGAGTTATTGTGTTCATATATGAGGAGACATATAGGAGACAAGAAAGGGCAGAGGCGAGGCGTTTGCGGTCATATTATGGCCTCTTTTGATTTGCATAAACGCTGTGCTAGGTGCCGTGACAAGGGCATTGGGGATGATGACTGTGTTGCTAAGAAATCTTGTGTTATTTGTGATGGGTTCACTGATACCCAGAAGGATATGCTAGCCACCCCTACATATAAGATACGCAAGGACAAAAAGGCGGGGGTTTTAGTGTCTCCGGATCAGGTAACCGTTATTGCTTCTGTTGAAGATACAGAGCCTGTTTTTCAACCATCGCCTTCTGCCTCTCAGCCCCCTGCGCATGCGCAGCCGGAGTCTTCAAGTTCAAGTTCTAGTTCTACTTTTGTTACCTCTGATCAACTCCAACAGATGTCAGATCAATGGGCTGAACAATTCGCCCGGTTTGAGGCCTTACTCTCCAGGGGCAACGTGTTCTCTACCCCTAAATCGTCTGTCCAGCATGTGCCTTCCCATGCTCCCATTTCAGACACACCTTTTATTCCCCCTTCTGCCCGGCTCACCGGTCCGGTGGAGTTCCCGGCAGAAGGTGAGGTTGATAAACAACGGGATGGTAACTCTGTTCAAAGGGATGTAAAGGAACAGAAGAAGTCACGCAAGTCCCGTAAAGACACTAAAGATGATAAACGTTCAAAGAAAAGGCAAGTGTCTCCTTCCCCGGATGTTGGGACCCTTCATGCTAAATCAGTACCGGTCCCTGTTAAACCACCGGTTCAGGCTCAAGTCACCTCCGGTTCGGAGGTAGTGCCTAAGCAGAAATCTAAGCCGGCTCCACTGTCTACTGTGGCTTCTGACCCGGAACAGTCAGAACTCTTTCTTCCCGGTACAACCGGTCCAAGTTTTGCTCAACCCGGTCCGTCCGGTCAAGTTCCCCCAGTTGTTCAAACATCATCTCTCTTTGGGGATTCCACTGTTTCTGATGCTTACCGGGCTCCACCGGAGCCGGATTCCTTGGACATTGACCCTCCTCATTCTGAAGCCAGCTATTCCGAGGATCAGGTGTCTGATGAAGGTGAAATATCCTCTGATACCCTGGACAGGCCTGAACAGACAGAAGATATGAACTATAGAGAGACAGTTAGATCCATCCGGTCTTTTATGGGATGGAATCATAGCCCTACGTTTGAAAGTGACCTCAGTGAGCCTGACAAGAGTAATAATCCCTGGAAAGGGAAGCTACCTAAACGACCTGCCCGCATCTCAGTAGCCATGCCACCGGATGACTGGCTCTGTCAGAAGTTGGAAAAGTTGAACACAGTGGTGGCAGAAGGTTACCCTTCCAGGTCTCAAGATTCGGCTGGCTTAAAGAAGGATCAATTTGTGAAAGTTCCGAAATCACAAAATAGATGGTACCAGATGCATATGATCAGACCGGAGGGCCCGCATAGGCCAGGGAAGACCTTGTTTAGTTGGCATAACTCAGAAGCCAAGGTGAATTCTCAATTTCCCCGCATTGTGAAAGCGTCTGCTTACCCTTCTACAGGACCCCCGTCACGCCCTATTTCTCAGGAATACTTGCGCCGGTGGGAAAGGTGCGCCAGAGAAAATTCATACATAGTGAATCACGCAGCAGGCTTTAACCGGTGCACCAGTGAGTTACAGGAACGCATGACCGGACATGTCAATATGCTTCATGCCAGAATTAACAAGGGAAAAGTACCCAAAGAGGTTTCTACTGCCTTCTCAGGCTTGAAAGATCTTACTGCTTTTCATCAAAATGTTTCTGTGGCCATGGGCACTGCACTCCAACACCTGGCGGACAGTCTCTTTGTACAAATGTCCAACTTGATTTTACTACGTCGGGACTCTTACCTTGATCATGTCAAGAACGGGATCAAACCTGATACATATAACCAGCTGCGTAATGCTCCGTTATTCGGACTTGGATTATTCCCTGATGCCGTTATACGTACAGCAGAGCAGGATATTGCCAGTCATCACTCCGCCGGTTCTGTTCCCAGACCTGGTCCGGGTGCTGCCCAACAGACCGGCTGGAGATCTTCTCACAGGTACCGCCCCTATGACAGCAGGGAAAGTAGGAATACTGGTACCGGAGATCAGGACCGTCAGGCTTGGAGACAGTTTAGCCGCTCTAGAGGTCGGGGTCGTGGCAGAGGACGTGGTTCCAATCCCCGTTTCTCTAAATCCAGAGGTTACAAGCAATATAAATGACCATTACCTATTGTGTCCAACTCCCTCAACATCAGTTCTTGCAAAGTTGGACAAAATGACCTTAAACAAGACTGTAAATTCAAAAGTAATAGACAGTCCGTGTTCAAAGACAGTTCATCAGACACCAAGTTTACCTTTTCAAAATGTGTCTTATCTTGCTGTAGATCATGTTCATTCTGTTTGTTTCCAAGGGCAACCGCAAAAGAAAGGTATAAGTCCCTGTATACCAAAGAGAAAAATAAAAGACGTGAAAGGTGTTTTTGTGCAAGTCAATGTCTTTTTGGCCCACATGTTCCAAATGTCCCCAATGTTGCCCCAAGTTTGGCTGTAGGGGGCAGACTGCAAAAGTTTTGGCAAATTTGGCTCACTCTGGGGGCGAACCCAAGGGTCGTCTCGATTTTGCGAGAGGGATACACGCTACCCTTCAAAATCAGACCTCCTCTGACCAGATCCCCTGTGATCAAGAGTGGTTATGCTCACCCCGTAAAAAGCAAGGCCTTGGTTCAGGCATTAACAGACCTCATAAACAAGTTGGTAGTAGAAAAGGTGGTCATAAGATCCTCCCTGGCCTTTTACAACCGCCTCTTTCTGGTGCCAAAACCGAATCAGAGATGGAGACCTATCTTGGACCTCAGCCATCTCAATCTCTTTTTGAAACCAGGCACCTTCAAAATGGAAACTCCGGAAACAATAAGGTTGTCTCTCCAAAAGGGGGAGTGGGTAACGTCGCTGGATTTCAGCAACGCTTACTTTCATATCCCTATCAGTCAGAGATCACGGAAGTACCTCAGGTTCTTTCTGGGAAGCAAAGCTTATCAATTCACGGCCCTTCCTTTCGGGCTCGCCACAGCTCCCCTGGAATTCACCAAGGTAGTCAAGGAGGTGAAACTGATGGCTCAAGCACGGGGTATCCGGATCCACCAGTACCTCGACGACTGGTTAGTCAGAGCCCCAGACCAGGAAACTTGCCAGTTACATACCCAGACCCTCTTGGCCCTGTGCCACCAACTAGGGTGGGTGGTAAACATGGAGAAATCGGAACTTACGCCTCAACAGGTTTTCAATTTCGTAGGTTACCGGTTTGACCTGCTGTCAGGTCGAGTGTTGCCCACTCAGGACAGATGGATCGCTCTTCAGCAGAAACTATAGTTCATCAAAGGCAGGGACTGTTGCTCAGTCCGTCACTTCATGTCCCTCATCGGGCTGCTTACTGCCACAGAAAAGCAAGTGTGGGCTGGCCGCCTTCACATGAGACCGGTTCAGTGGCACTTAAAAAGACACTGGCACGTGCCGGAGAGCCTGGAGAAGGTTATTCCAGTTCCTCTCTCTCTTCATCCACATCTGGATTGGTGGTTGGACAAGACCAATGTGCTAAAAGGACAACCTTTGCACCCTCTTCAGCACGCCCTACAAATATTTACCGACGCCTCAAACGAAGGCTGGGGCGCACACTTAGGGGGATCCATAGCACGAGGCGTTTGGTCAGAATCCGAAAGTCGCCTCCATATCAACTTCTTGGAACTCAAGGCAGTTCTTCTGGCTCTCAAGAGTTTCAAGAGGCAGTGCAAGGGACAGATTGTTCTCATAGCAACCGACAACACGACTGTAGTGTCTTACATCAACAAAGAGGGCGGTATGAGATCAGGGTCTCTCTGTGCCCTACTTTGGTGACTCCTATCCTGGTGTCATCCCAGGAAGATAATTCTGCGGGCCAGACACATTCCGGGTCGCTTGAATGTCATAGCAGACAAGCTATCCCGACACAATCAGGTGATCCAGACCGAGTGGTGCCTGTCTCAACAGGTGTTCAATCGCTTGTGCTCCAACTGGGGCCAACCGCAGATAGATCTTTTTGCCACCCGATTCAATCACAAGCTTCCCAAGTTTGTCTCTCCGGTTCCGGACTCGACAGCTTGGGCGGTGGATGCTCTCAGCCTGTCATGGAGCAACCTGGACGTGTATGCCTTTCCTCCAGTCTCCCTTCTCAGTCAGGTCATATCCAAACTGGTGAACCAGGGTTTTCACAGGATGATATTAGTCGCTCCGGGTTGGCCAAACATGCCCTGGTTTTGGGATCTGATCAGTCTATCCAGTCAGATTCCCTTCAGTCTTCCCTTGGAGAGGGACCTATTGACTCAGCCGTTCAACGGCCTTCTCCACAGGAACTTAACTCATCTAAATCTGCATGCTTGGCTCCTAGAGCCTCGTCCTAGAGCGACAAGGGTTTTCTGAGGAGGTGGCAGCAAGAATTGAAGCTCCTCAAAGAAGGTCAACCAGAGCCGTCTATAAGTCAAAGTGGGCCATTTTTGTTAAGTGGTGCGAATCCAACCAGGTGGACTTCAGGTCGCCCTCTCTGAAACAAGTGGCCGATTTTTTGTTGTATCTCTTTAAAGAGAGACAGTTACAACCCAGTACTATAGAAGGCTACAGAACAGCCATTGCCGATATGGTGGGTAACGACCTGGTTCAGTTTGGCAAGGATGAAAGCCTGACTCGTTTGTTGGACAGTTTCCATAGAGACAAGCCGAAAGGCAGGCGGGGAGTCCCTGCGTGGAACCTTTCTTTAGTGCTCCACCAGTTGACCAAAGCTCCGTTCGAACCCATGCGGAAGGCCTCTCTTAAACATTTGACCTTTAAGACGGTTTTCCTATTGGCCTTGGGTTCTGGCAAAAGGCGGAGCGAAATCCATGCATGGTTGCACCGCAGCATCAGGCATCAGGAAAACTGGAGTCAGGTCTCCCTATATCCCTCTCCCGGTTTTCTATCTAAGAATCAACTAGCGCGGGACGGACCGGCTGCTGTGGCACCGGTTGTCATTCCCGCGTTGGCTCCATCATTGGACAGGTCCCTCAAGGAGGACAAGTCACTTTGCCCGGTAAGGGCCTTGCGTTACTATTTAGACAGGACCAAGGACTTACGCTCGGGCAAAGATTTGGTGTTTGTGTCGTTCCGGAAGAGTTTTCAGAAGGACATTGTCCCAGCTACTGTTTCTTCCTGGATCAAGCAGACTGTGTTGCTGTGCTATCAGCTCTCCGATCATGAGGCTCAAGCTATACATCAGGTCCGGGCTCATGATGTTCGGGCCTTTGCCGCCTCCAAAGCCTTTCAGGGCGGGGTTTCCTTGGATCAGATCCTATCAGCTTGCCATTGGAAAGCCCACAATACTTTCACACAATTCTACCTGAAGGACCTAGCCTGGGCAGATTCAGAACTGTACCACCTAGGTCCTGTGGTAGCTGCTCAGCAGATCCACGGGAGGGTGTTTTGGTCCTTAAAGGTTGGTTTATTTAACCAGTACCGGATGCACCCGTTGTACTATTGGCTATATGGGTTCCCCTTATTTGGCTACCCTCCATCCAATGGGTAGTCATTCTGCATCTGTCCACTAGGTAAGTTGTATTAACGCAATAAAATGGTAAGTTCCACATGGTAAGCTATTGTAGCGCAATAAAATGGAAAATTTAATAGTAAATTAAATTTTTACAAGTTAATACCTTACCTAGTGGACAGGGGGAGTCCCACCCTACCTTCCCCGCTATAATAACCAAACAAGGGGTCGTAAGGTAGACAACAAAAAGAGGAAGAGCGCATGCGCACGCATGTGCAGTATGCCGGCAGGTAGGCTGTACAGCCACCTGGCGAGTGAACAGGACACTACCGGTCCTGGCCAGAGCCCAGCTCAGGACGTTTTTTTCTAACATTTGGCGTGACCGGCAGAGCGCCGGACAAATGCATCTGTCCACTAGGTAAGGTATTAACTTATAAAAATTTAATTTACTATTAAATTTTCCATTTTATTGCGCTACAATAGCTTACCATGTGGAACTGAATGCTGATCTCAGATGGCCGCAGGTATCCGGCCAACGTCTAAGAAAAATAGACATTTATAGTTGGCCGTAGCCTCAGGTTGTACTCTCGCAGAACTCTTCACAACTCTTCCTCCTTTTCTCGTTGGCCGCTTGATTTGGAAGCGTTTAATATTTTACTTCTATTTTCTTTCATATCCCAGTAAATACATGTTGTTGGATGTTTTTGTTTAGCCAGTTTTTGTAATTAATGTTATAGTATATTCTGTGAAAGTCTGACTTCGACAGGATAAGTATTTCTTAACTCTTCAAACCTGTGAGTTTTACGGTTAGGCTTGCACGGTTCTTTTATTGCTGTAAAAATGTTCCACCAAGCAAGCAAAGACAAGCCTAGATCCAGCAAATGTCGTCATTTCTGTTTACCTTTCGACTCACACAATTACTGCCCCACCTGTAGGGAAGCTAAGAAGGGTGATGATCCCTGTGTTACCCATAGAAAAGCCGTGTGAAATCTGTTTGAGTTTTTCTAAAGAGCAATTACTTAAGATTAAAAACAGGCGTAGGTATGTTCGGAAACAGAACTGATAATTTGCCCCCGAACACTCAGTCCGAACGTACTGATGAAGCCATGGAGTTGGACGTGTATGGTCCTTTTCTGCCTCCACGGTTCGGAGATGCACAGTCCGAACATCCATCTAATCCGAACTACGGTTCGGATCACCATTCCTATATATCCGAACAACCCAAACAGGTGTGTTCATCCAGAGCCAAAAAACATTCGGCCAAATGCAAACACAAGGTTCGGGCCAAATATATTTCTCAGTCATCCTCAGAGGAGGATCAGTCCTCTGCTCACAAGAAAAGGTTTTCTCAGCCCCTAAGGGCCCCTTCTGAACAAGACCAACCTCAACATGACCCAGACCCCCTTTTTATAGGGAAGTAGCCATGGCTGACTTACCCTCTCAATATGCTGAAGAAGTGGAGACCTTCAGGCATATATTAGATCTCCCTGACCCCAGGGAAACTATGACTAGGTCTTCTACTTCCTTTCTGGGCCTGGATGACCAAAAAGGCCAACAGGAGCTTAGGCCAAGAGGCCCTTCAACTATGCTCCTTCTCAGCACTCATATTAAAGATGCTTTTGATAAATTTGAGCAAGATTCCCTTGGCTCTAATTTACCTGAGGGAAAGTACATTAAACCCCCTCCCTCCACTGCCAAGTGGTACGAGGAACAAAAGCCTTGCTTTGAAAACAAAATGCAAGAATTCCCAAATCCTCTGAAACCCCTATGGGCAAAGTTCCCGTACCAGTTCTTAAGGAACTGGAACATTAGGCTAGGCAGAATCTCTCTACGATCAACTTCACAGCTCCTTTTGCCAAAACTTCTTCTTCTTGTAACACTACCATGGAGTGTCAACACAGTTTGAAGTCAACCTTTAAAAAGGTCAAAGTTCAGATTCAAAAAGGTGTCAATCCTGGGAAAGCAGCCAGGCGTGGTTATGACACTGCCTGTGATTATTTTGAAGTGCTGAATAAGACCATTCTTATTCAACAGCTCTCTTATTCAAGAGCTCTTGCCTGCCTAAGTAAATCTCTGGCTCATATTCTCCAGAAGGAACTCTACTCTATGGGCAACACTGGCCTGCTTAGGCACGAGGCCGAAATGACCCACTTACAACCACACTTAGGGGATACGAGACATCAGGAACTGAGGAATTTGCCCTTTTGGCATTCCTCCTTGTTCAAGTCTCAACTTGTTAAGAGGGAAGACTTCCTCGTCAAAAAGGCACCTTTAAAGACTCAGGGTTTCGCACCCTATCAAGCCCTTTCATGGTCCCCACAACAAAAAGAGGCTCCTATAAGAAACACTCCTATGGGGGCAACGCCTCCCAAAGCAGTAATCAATCGTTTTCCTCAGTCAGGGGGAAACCGAACCACAGAGGCTCCAGAGGTCGTTTTCGACCTCATCCCAGGGGCGTGGGTGTAGAAACCCCTCCCCCCAATGACTCCTAAATAGCCTCCCTCAGTCCACCAGTAGGAGGTCGCCTCCGTTCTTTCAGAAGAGACTGGCAAATAAACAAATGTTCAGACATTAAACATTATCACCAATGGCTACGTTCTGACATTCATCTCAAAACCAAATTTGTCTGACCTCATGCATCCAGTCTTCTGTCAAAGAACGCAATAGAAAGTGTGGAAAATGTAAAATCTCTCGGGTTTTACAGTCACCTGTTTCTAGTCCCAAGCCTCACCAAAGGTGGAGGCCAGTGATAGACCTAAGCAGGTTCAATGCCTTCCTACTTGTAGAGTCCAACAGGGCCTCTCTGATTCCAGGTGAATGGGTGTCATCGATAGATTTATCAGACGCTTACCTTCACATCCCCATCCACCCAAACTCAAGAAAGTCCCTACAGTTGTGCTACAGGTCACAGGTGTTCCAGTTCACCTCCCTTCCTTTCGGACTGGCCACAACCCCACAGATATTTACAATGCTTGTAAAGGAAGTGAAGATGATGGCCCTCACAAGGGGCATCAGATTTCACCAGTACCTGGACGACTGGCTGATCAGGGCCCAGTCTCAGGAAGAAGCCCAAGTGAACACTCAGACAGTGGTAGACCTGACTCAGTCCTTAGGGTGGATAATAAACAGTGGTAGACCTGACTCAGTCCTTACAGTGGATAATAAATCAGGAGAAATCCGAACTAAAACCTGCTCAAGTGTTTTCGTTCGTGGGCTACGAATACCATCTAGATTCAGCCCTTGTAAAACCCACTCAAGAGAGATGGCTCAAACTTCAGGATTTGATCCTATGACTCGACTCAAACATGTTTTGACTGCAAGATGTTTGATGTCGCTAATTGGGTTGCTTACCTCAATGGAGAAAGTGGTCCCGGAGGGACGCCTGCATGTCTCCAGTCCCAGGCCAAAATGCTTGGGACATAGATGCTCTAACATAAACTGGTTGGGTCTCACAGTTTATGCTTACCCTCCAATGGCTCTCCTTCACAGGGTGATCCAAAAGATCAGACAATGCAATTGCCTGATCATTGTAATAGTCTCAGGCTGGCCAGGGATGCCCTGGTTTTGGGACCTAGTGCAACTTTCAACGGAGATCCCACTTCAGCTTCCAGTGTCAACAACTCTTCTCAAATAGTCCCACAACTATGTGTTTCACAGCAATCCACAACATCTCAACCTCCACGCCTGGTGTCTAGGAGTGGACAACTCCAAGAACAAGGTTTCTCTGTGGAGGTGTCAGAGAGAATTGCTGCCCCTCAGAGGTCATCATAAAAGAACCATCTATAAATCAAAGTGGGCCCTATTTGAAAAATGGTGCAGAGAAAATTCAGTGGATTTCTCCTCTGCCTCTGTGAAACAAGTCTCTTTTTCATGTACCTGTACCAAGACCTAAACAGGCGCCCTTCGACCATTGATGGTTATAGGACTGCTTTGTTGACACCCTGGGCCCAGCTGGGCACCATATCTACCAAAGCTCAGACCTTAACAGGTTACTCTCCAGTTTTCACAGGGATCGTCCCAAAAGTTCCAGGAATCTTCCAAAATGGAACCTTTCTGTTGTACTTCATGAGGTCACTAAAGCACCCTTTGAGCCTATGAAAGACACAGACCTCACACATGTCTTGTTCCCTTCTTCTGATTTCATTGCCAAAAACCAACTAGCAAGAGAAGGTTCTCAAAGTGTGTCTCCGGTAACTATTCCTGCTTTGACTACCATTGTAGATAGACAGTTCAAACAAGACAGGACCTTGTGTCTGGTACGAACCAAAGACCTAAGAGGGTCTTGATCCCTACTCTTCATTTCCTTCAAGAAAGGACAAACCTCAGACATCGGACCCACTACACGCTCTTTTTGGTTGAAACAAACGATCCTACTTTGTTATAAACAAGCAGACCAACAAGCCTTGGACTTGGTCCAAGTTAAAGCACATGACATTAGGGCCTTTGTGGGCTCTAAGGCCTTTTACGGTGGGGTATTGGTGGACCAAATCATGCAAGCCTGTCACTGGAAAGCTCACAACACATTTACAAATTTTTACCTGAAAGCCCTTACTTGGTCAAACAGCGATAACAATATGTATCTGGGACCAGTAATAGTGGCACAATAAGTCCTAGACCCTTCCCCTCAGACCAGTTATCCTCAGAAAGAAAGAAGGGGGCACGCATCTACTACAACCAAGTCTTCAGGAGTCTAAATCCCAGGGTCTAGGTTTATCTTTACCTCGCCATGATGTTTGGGTAAGGTCTTTTTATTTTTTCAGTATATATTGTATTATGTATTAAGGACTTATTAAGGTTGTCATAATTTCATTTCAGGCTGGCAAAAATTATGAGATTCCCAAGCCTAGGGCTTGTTTTCATCATTTCTTAGCTCTAGGGGCTTTACTCTTCAAATGAGCATGGGCTGCACTTCTCTCCTCCAATCAAAACATACAGACAGTTTTAGCAGTGTCATTTATTATCTTTGGTTTTTGGCTTATTGCAGACCCAGCCTCCGTGACTGGGCTCTGTAAATGGGACTGGCTTTTCAAAAACATTCATTCTATCTATTAATTCAAATCTAAGAAAAATTGACTACTTCTTCCAGTCTCAGCTGTAATCCCTTCACCGGACGGTTGGATTCAGCATTCAGTTCCACATAGTAAGCTATTGTAGCGCAATAAAATTGAAAATTTTAATTACTTAAATGTAGCTTTAATAAGCTACAAGCTTACCATGTAGAACTGAAGAGAGTCCCACCCTGCCTCCCCGCTGTATTACAGCTGAGGGGTATGATTCAAAATTGCTACGAGAAAAGGAGGAAGAGTTGTGAAGAGTTCCACGAGAGTACAACCTGAGGCTACAGCCAACTATAAATGCCAACTATTTTTCTTAGACATTGGCCGGATGCCTGCGGCCATCAGAGATCAGCATTCAGTTCCACATGGTAAGCTTGTAGCTTATAAAAGCTACATTTAAGTAATTTAACTTATTTGTTTTCGCCTCAGTTTCCTCGCCGCCACCACATCAAACATCTTGCAGTCAAAACATGTTTGAGTTGAGTCATAGGATCAAATCCTGAAGTTTGAGCCATCTCTCTTGAGTGGGTTTTACAAGGGCTGAATCTAGATGGTATTCGTAGCCCACGAACGAAAACACTTGAGCAGGTTTTAGTTCGGACGCTTAATAAGGGACATATTCAAGGGAGACCATATGAATATGCTGCAGTGACATTTCAACCAATCAGAGAGGTCACATGACCAAAAATGTCTTTTTTCGATGGGGAAGCTTGTCCGGATGACAATTCACCTGAAACTTGGCAAATACATTCATTCTATTAAAATCTGGAATGAATGAATCCGGATGACAATTCACCTGAAACTTGGCAAATACATTCATTCTATTAAAATCTGGAAATCATTAGATTTTGGCATTGATTGGTCAAGAAATGGCCGAGTAATTAATGATTAATTAATCATTACGAATTTTCCAAATAAGGAAAACACAAAAATGCTTATATCTCGAAAACCGTGCTAGATAGAGCAATTTTTGACGCGCAGGGTATCTCTGCGGAGTAGTTTTCCCAATTTTCAAAAAAATTTTGTCTCGCCCAAAATGGCGGCCATTTTGAATTTTTGAAATTTTCACAAAAATTGCAAAACACAAAAATGCTTATATCTCGAAAACCGTGCTAGATAGAGCGATTTCGACGAAATTTTTGATCCGCAGGATATCTCTGTGGAGCAGTTTTCCTAATTTTCAAAAAAATTTTGTCTCGCCAAAAATGGCGGCCATTTTGAATTTTCGAAATTTTCGCAAAAATTGCAAAACACAAAAATGCTTATATCTCGAAAACCGTCCTAGATAGAGCAATTTCGACGAAATTTTTGACCTGCAGGGTATCTCTGCACAGTAGCCATATTTTGAATTTTTGAATTTTTTGCAAAAATTGCAAAACATAAAAATGCTTATATCTCGAAAACCCTGCTAGATAGACCGATTTCGACGAAATTTTTGACCCATGGGGTATCTCTGCAGATATCTCTGCAGGATATCTCTGCGGAGCAGTTTTCCCAATTTTCAAATAATTTTTGTCTTGCCAAAAATGGCGGCCATTTTGAATTTTCGAATTTTTGCGCAAAAATTGCAAAACACAAAAATGCTAATTTTTCGAAAACCGTGCTACATAGAGCGATTTCGACGAAATTTTGATCTTCAGGGTATCTCTGCAGAGCAGCTATCCCAAAGAGCTTTCACTTGGTGAAGTTTCAGACCCATAGCTAATTGCTCACCTACTCAAAATGAGTAAATGCGAATTACCTCTAAAAGTATTGCAGATACCCAATTTTTATCAAATAACTCATTCATGTACTTTTGGGAGAGCTTTCACTTGGTGAAGTTTCAGACCCGTAGATGATTACTCACCTACTCAAAATGAGTAAATGCGAATTATCTCTTAAAAGTATTGCAGATAGCCAATTTTTCTCAAATAACTCATTCACCTACTTTTGGAAGAGCTTTCACATGGTGAAGTTTCAGACCCATAGCTAATTACTCACCTACTCAAAATGAGTAAATGCGAATTATCTCTAAAAGTATTGCAGATAGCCAATTTTTCTCAAATAACTCATTCACCTACTTTTGGGAGAGCTTTCACATGGTGAAGTTTCAGACCCATAGCTAATTATTTACCTACTCAAAATGAGTAAATGCTAATTATCTGTAAAAGTATTGCGGATACCCAATTTTTATCAAATAACTCATTCATCTACTTGTGGGAGAGCTTTCACATGATGAAGTTTCAGACCCATAGCTAATTACTCACCTACTCAAAATGAGTAAATGCGAATTATCTCAAAAAGTATTGCAGATAGCCAATTTTTCTCAAATAACTCATTCACCTACTTTTGGGAAAGCTTTCACTTGGTGAAGTTTCAGACCCATAGCTAATTACTCACCTACTCAAAATGAGTAAATGCGAATTATCTCTAAAAGTATTGCAGATAGCCAATTTTTCTCAAATAACTCATTCACCTACTTTTGGCAGAGCTTTCACTTGGTGAAGTTTCAGACCCATAGCTATTTATTCACCTACTCAAAATGAGTAAATGCTAATTATCTGTAAAAGTATTGCGGATACCCAATTTTTATCAAATACCCATTCACCTACTTTTGGGAGAGCTTTCACTTGGTGAAGTTTCAGACCCATAGATAATTATTCACCTACTCAAAATGAGTAAATGTGAATTATCTCTTAATAGTATTGCAGATAGCCAATTTTTCTCAAATAACTCATTCACCTACTTTTGGAAGAGCTTTCACACACGAAAATGAAAAATTGTGAATATCTCGGAAAAGCTATTTCTTCTGCTTTAATGCTCGGCGGGAGATACACACCGCTGCAGTGGTCTTGACAAAAAATTTTGTCTCTCCAAAAATGGTGGCCATTTTGAATTTTCAAAGTTTTTGCAAAACACAAAAATGCTTATGTGTCGAAAACCGTGCTATATGGAGCGAACTCAACAAAATTTTGGACCTGCTGGGTATCTCTGCAGAGTAGCCATGCCAATTTTCAAAATATTTTTGTCTCGCCAAATATAGCGGACATTTTGAATTTTTTAATATTTTGCAAAACACAAAAATGCTTATATCTTGAAAACCGTGCTAGATAGAGCAGACTGCGCTGACTTTGGTTGCCACAACAGTATAAGGCTAGAAACGAAGCATTTTCTTAATACTTTAGCACTCACCTTTATATCCTTTTCGGGACGCTTTGTTTTTGCTATGCAAAAACATTATCTTTTTTTTTGCGAGTGATCCTCTAGTTATTAGAAGTTTTCAAACCATATTTGGCAGTTATATACCTTAGGCATGGGAAAATGTTTCTGCATGCTTAAATTTGACCTTTATGAAGGTCACATGATCAAAAACTGCGTCATCGCAGTTCAAGAAAAACTACTTGCTACACAGCCTTATAATTTGACACACCTGTTCATACTTAAGTGGGAAAGCTGGTAGTTGCTTGCCATTGGTCGGCAGTTTACAGTACACAACCCTAGCGAACTCTATGTACTGGTTTCCTCTGCCCTTCCAACTACCCGTCGTGATATGACCTGTACAGTGTTGAAAGCGACGTAAAACCCCAAATCAATCAAAAAACATACTATCAAAAACGCGAGCTGATTAGATTTTGGGAGCAATCCCTTGAAAAATGTCTCATTTTTGAGTGATTTTCTGACACCTTCCAATCTGAAAGCCTTACATTTAGGACAACCCCCCTATTATCTTCTTAAGTATTGCATTTAGAGCCATAAAATGTACTGGGAGGTAATAGGAAACCATATGTGGAGAGTCTAAATAGCCGGTCAGTTTTACCCCCTGGCCCTCCCTTATGGATCAAACTGGGGTCATAAAATAGCTGATTTTGAGTTTTTGCCTTATATCTCCTTTATTGTTGCTTTTATAGCTTCAGAATGTATTAAGAGGTATTGGGAAAGCATATGTGGAGAGTCTAAATAGCCGGTCAGTTTTACCCCCGATCCCCCCTTATGGGCCAAACTGGGGTCATAAATAGCTGCTTTGGAGTTTTTGCCTTATATCTCCTTTATCATAGCTTTTATAGCTTCAGAATGTATTAAGAGGTATTGGGAAAGCATATGGTGCAGCTTTGTGCATGCTTAGCTTTACAGCATGCTTATTAAAACCACAAAGCATTTTAAACTTTAAGGGACATTTCGCTTTTGTTAGCAAAAGCATTCCTCTAGTTAAAATTTTCAATTTAACCTGTGTATGACAACCATAACCACCCATCCTAGTGACCCTTTTGCGACATTTTCTGCATACTTTGCCCTATAACTTGGAAATGGTAAGCCTGAGAAGTCTCAAACTTTATTAGATATAGATTCTATGTGTAATATTATAGATTCTATGTGTAATATTTGTGTGTGACAAATTTGAAGTCTGAAACTTTAATTTTAAGGTCACATTGAGGTCTCTAAAATGCCCATAGCGTCCCAATATGTGGACTTGTTTGCCACTTTTAAGCCCTGTGGCTGTTAAACTCTGTAACTGATAGAGCCATAACCACCCATCCAAGTGACCCTTTTTTGACATTTTTCACATATTTTGCCCATTAACTTGGAAATCGTAAGCTCAAGAAGTCTCAAACTGTAATAGATGTTAGTTCTATGTGTAATATTTGTGTGTGACTAATTTGAAGTCTAAAGCTTTAATTTTAAGGTCACATTGATGTCGCTAAAAGGCCCACAAAGACCCAATATTTGGATTTTTTGCCACTTTTAATCCCTGTTACTATCCAAGTATGTGCCTCATAGAGCTGAAATCTCATCTTGGAATAGATTGATATGTTCTTTTACAAAAATCAAGGCTTTAAGTAGACATTTAGCCTGTGCAGGAGGCCCTTAAGTGCCCACCTCAGTGACCTTTACTTGTGTATTAGGCCCATAGGTTGACTTTTCTGCTACAGCTTTTCCACATATTTTGCCTTCTAACTAGAAATGTACGTTTGATGAAACTCAAAAAATACTCACAGGGACCCAATTTATGAAATTTTGCCCATTTTAAGCCCTGTAGCTGTCAAACTGTGTGGCTAATTTACCTCAAATCTCATTTGAGAATATATTAATATGTTCTTTTTACATATGTCAAAAATCAAGGCTTTAAGTTCACTTTTAACTTGTGCATTATTATCATAAATGTCCTCCAAAGGTGATTTTCTGTATAGTTTTCATATATTTTGCCTTGTAAATTGAAATGTATATCAACATTATTAGTTTTTGTTGGATCTTTGAGTCCCCAGTATTAGCAAACTTATTTTATTTGATAATCACACTTTTATAAAACCAATTTTTAAGTACATTATACAAGCATCTTTCTTGTGGCTTTACTAATTCGTAAATCTGGAAATATAATTTTTCCTATGGACATTTCTTATTGACATGTTTGATTTTTTTATTGCTCATGAGATTAACTGAACATTTGAGAGACTGGACCATTGATGATTTGTGAGTATTTTATTGCCCCTTTTATATATATTTGGTTTATTAATCAGTGGTTTATTGACACATTGTCAGTGGCAGACTTCATTACCTAATAACACAAAGGAGGGGGGTGGGGGGAGAGGTGGAGAGGAGGAGTGATATTATCGTTCAGATATGAATAAAACATACATCCAATTTACACCATATCTTTTTGTTTTGCTTTACAGAAATGTATGGAATTTATAAAGTACTCCTACTCTTTGTTTAAGCAGTATGGTGGTGTAAAACCCAGAACATGTGTGAGTAAATTATATAAACTGGCTGATTATATAATGCTACGTTTACATGTCAGAGAAAGGACTGAAAAGTTATATTGTCAGATCCTACAGATTCTTCTCATCATAAATTGAAACCATGACATTCATGATTCAACCCATCGATGTACAGACCTTTGCCGATAGGAGCTTTGCCCACAAGGAACTTTGCCTACCACATTTTTTTAATGGGAGGAACTTTGCCCACAATAATAATTTGTAAATTAAATAATATTCAGAAAAAAAAACTTTTTAAAATTTCATTGAAATAATAATATCTACAATTTAAAGGAATTATAGGTATGTGAAGTCTATAAAATAACTGTATTCACAATGAATGTTGGACTTACTTGAAACCGTTTTAGTATACATGCGTCTATCATTGCAATGTTTTGGCCACCATTTCGTTCTTTCATTATTTCCATCTTGCAATACTATGAAAATCTATCGACAATGAATTAACTACTAATGCAATCAACCTTATGTGCTTTATATTGTGTGTAACTTACAGGTGTTCCACTGGATCCGACCAGCTGGTAACTATGCATTTTTAGAGAGTCGGGACCAATGTTTACATGTTCGGTTAGGGTCAGTTGTAGTTTGCTGGCCTGTTGGGGAGAGTCGGTGAAATATCAAACATGTTTGATATTTCTACGACTGTTGCCAACCCTTATATCCGACCTTAATTTCATCCACCTAGCAACAGGCTTATCGGTTAACTTAACAGCCTGTTGGTTACATTTCCCGACTTGTCAGTATGTGATGTCTACAAAATAACTGTATTCACAATGAATGTTGGACTTACTTGAAACCATTGTAGTATACATGTGTCTATCATTACAATATTTTGGCCACCATTCATTATTTCCATCTTGCAATACTATGAAAATCTATCCTCAATGAATTAACTGCTAATGCAATCAACCTTATGTACTGTGTATTGTGTGTAACTTATACAGGTGTTCCATTGGAGCCAACTGGCCGGTAACTATGCATTTTTAGAGAGTCGGGACCAATGTTTACATGTTCGGTTAGGGTTGGTTGTAATTTCCCAGCCTATCGGGGAGAGTCAGTGAAATATCATGTTTGATATTTCTACAACCTTTGCCGACCCTTATATCTGACCCTAATTTCATCCACCTAGCAACAGGCTTATCGGTTAACTTAACGGCATGTCAGTTACACTTCCCGGCTTGTCAGTTAATCAAACAGGCCTGTCCGTATCAAGAATTTGGCTTGTCCCAAATATGGACTGACCGATTGTACGTGATGACAAACAGACTGTGCGGGAAGTGTTGCAGTACATTCAGTAACTTTAGGCGACCTGGCTGTGACTGTTCCCGACAGGCCTGTAAAGTTTCAAGGCCAGTCAGTAACTTTAACCGACTGGGTCCTAGAGACGGGGAAAATTTGTAACCGACAGGCCTGAAACTGAAACAGACAAGCCATAAACAATAACCGACAGGCCTGTAACACTAACAGACAAGCCCGGAACTGTAACCGACAGGCCGGCAATACTTTTGCCTCTTACAGCCTGTCGGTTTCCAAATCTGTGGGTATAAAAAAGCGAGTCGGTAGACAATGTGCATATATTTGGGCTTTGACTTGTCGAGAAACAACTGGTGTGCAGCTTTTCTTTAAGTTTTTAAATTTTTTTTACAAATTAGTCTAAGTTTGAGATAGGCTGGACTGGCTGGGAGTGAAATCTGTTTTATGAGGTGTCACTTTTATTTTAAAGTTTTTTTTAAACAAGCTGTACAATTGATTGATTGATCAGCATGCCAAGGGCCAGAAGGAGAAAGATTCAAGTACCAACTGACACTCGACCACAATTTGAGTTAGGAGTAGGAGGAGGGAGAGAGAGGAGAGGGATGAGAGAGGAGAGAACAGGAAGAGAGGGGGCAGAGAGAGGATGGAGAGAGAGAGAGGAGGGAAGAGAACCAGGAAAGGGGAGAGAAGAAAGCGCGAACGGACAAAGACACTGATGGAGAATCAACTCAATCCAGACAGAAGAAGGGCCAGATGAAGTCCATTTTCCTGAGTGATTCAGACGAAGAAGCCATCATGGAGTTCATTAAACAGCACAAGGAACTTTATGACAAGACCAACAACAGTTTCAAAGACAAGCAGAAGAAAGAAAGACTTATGGAGCAGCTACCAGAAACCTGCCTGTCAAGACTGTGAAGAAGTGGTTCGAGACCAGATATGGCAAGCTCACTCAGACGAAGTCCGGACAAGCAGCTGAGAACACAGAATGACAGACCTGGCTGAAGGACAGTTTAAGTTTTCTACAAGGTCACATCAGAAGAAAGGGAGTTTCCAAGTCTTCTGCATTCAAGTCACCCCAGAGGCCTTCTGCAGCCGCAGCTTCAGTTGTGGATACATCCAGAGACACAGAATCTGAGATGGAAATCAGCATTGCATCAGGAGGAGAGGGAGAAAGAGAGGAGGGAAGAGAGCCAGGAAAGAGAGAAGAGAGTGCGAACTGATATGGATACTGATGTAGGAGAGTTTCAGTTTTCTATGAGGTCACATTAGAAGGGAGTTTGCAAGTCTTCTGCATTCACATCACCACAGAGGCCTTCTGCAGCCTCAGCTTCAGTTCCAGATACATCCAGGGACACAGAATCTGAGATGGAAATCAGCATTACATGAGATGTTACTCATCAGCCTTCGAGCACTTCTCCTAAGCGATGACAGCCTCCAGTCGCGACTACCACCACTGCTGCAGATCCAGTCTTAGATCAGTTCCAGCAGATGAGGTCAATGCTTTCCACATTTCTGGGTGCACATCAGGACCTCACTCCAAGTCCAAGACAGTCGTTCTGCAACATCAAGGCCTTCATCAGTGTCAGCACAGCCAACTTCTTATGTAGTTGTGGATGACCAACAGCCTGGGACTTCCAGACAAATGATTTTCAACCCACTTTCAGTTGCAGCTTCACAACAGGAGGAAAGTCAACACAACACTTCTGGATTATCCAGTCTCTTTGGAGCTATTCCAAGTGTACTACAGTACCAGCAGATCAACACACCACAGCCATTTTCAACTTCTGTCAACTTCAGCCAGCACCATCACCAGTGCCATCTTCCACTCGTCAAGAACAGTCAAGACAGCAGAGTCAGCAAAAATCAGCGGATTAGCCCGCACAAGTCCCACCAAAACCAGTCCTTCTAAGGGCCACCCGAATCTTCCTAAAACAAAGATATGCCCAAAAACAAAAAAGCACACCGTCCAACACTTACACTTCCCAACAGTACACAAAAAATTGTGTGAACAAATGAGTGAATGTTGAACAAATGAAGTTCCACTTCAAAACAAACAAATAATATAAAAAAAAATTTAAAAACTTAAAAAAAAATTTTAAAAATGGAAAAAAAAGTTTTAAAAAGATTAAATAAAATCTGTCCCCTGAGAATTTCAAAGCAAGCCACCCCCAACCCCACAAAAAATTATAAAACAAAAGTCCCCCCCCCCCCCCCCCCCCCAAAAAAAAAAAAAAAAAAAAATAACCAATAACAAAGATCCAGACACCAATCCACGTCCCTCCCACCCCAAACCAAAATTGGAATGAAACAACCCAACATCCATACAAGTAAGTTGTGTTTTCAATGTGTAGAGGGACTGACAGACAAACAAACGGCGAGACCTAACAAAACATTCAAACATTTTCTTTTGGAAATCTCATTTTAAATTTATTTTTTTCTAGTTTCTACACAAAATTGTTTCTTTCTGTGATATTTTTGGGCCAGAATTTATTTTAAAATGGGATCAGTTCTGTTTACTATTTGGCAGTTTTTTTTACAATAAACCCAGGTCATTTTGGTGGTGGATGTGAAAGTTGTAAATTGAGGACCTGGGTTTAAATCTGCATGAGATGATATTTAATTTGGTGAACTGAGTTTGGGAGGGATTTGTGTTTGTGATAGGGAATATTTTTGGTGAAATTGAATTTGAATTAAATTATTGAAAATTTGGGGTTATTTTTAGGTCAACACTTTGCTAAATAAAAGTTCTTGGATTATTTGGGTAGTCCTGAAAAGGGCTGATAGATGACAGCATGTTCTCCCTTCAGTCTTCTTAAACTCGGTCCTCCTACCCAGCCTGTGCCTCAAGGTGATTGAAGTAGTCTTTCAGTAGGTCTCGTTGATGTTTGGCCTCCCTCGATGGGTTTCTTAAGTTCTCATGATGTCTCTGTTCCCCCTGGTACTTCAAGGGGTTTGCCCCAATACCTCCAGCCTCTGATGAGAAAGTCCACCCAATAACTTTCGAAACACCATATAGCAATATATCATCATGTTGACCATTGTGAACATCAATTGGTGACTTATTGTGCACTTCAGTTTATTCTTCTGAATAATAAATAAATATTTGATCATTTAAACATTCAGAGATATTAATTTCAGGATAATTTCCTTTTAGAAATATTTTTGTATTGATAATATTATTGGTTGGGGTGGAATTTCCTTGCCACTGTCTTGTAATCTTTCCATATTTCCCTTATTGTTAGCTGCTTTCCAATCATTTTTGGCACTTTTATACCTTGGGCGTGGGAAATTTTAAAATGCTTACATATGACCTTTGTCAATGTCACATGACCAAATAAACATTCATTCCGTCCACTTTCTCTTCATTGCCCCTCAGTAACAGCTATTTACTGTAGTAAGTGATTTTTATGTCACCAGCATTTATGCAGAATGGCAAATAAGGATTGCCTTGTCCTCTCTCTTGTGGCGTCGGCGTGGCATCTGTCACTTTGCATTCCGAACAGTATCTCAAAAATGGGGTTGACAGATTAAATTCAAATTTGGCATGTGAATGTAACTGGTCCTCAAGGTGTGCCCTATTGTAAGGTGACCTTAAAGTCACGTGCATTAAAAGTTGTATATTGAGTTTAAGTTTTTTTTTTCGTTTCCAGTGTGCCCAATTTAAGGTGACCTTAAACTCCCATGTATAAAAAAGTTGTATAGAGTTTACATTATTTCCTTAAACTCCCGCATAGCTGCAAACTAACTTTGAATTTAAGGTTGGGACAATTTTGGTGTTTGAATGATATTTGATGTGGTAATTGTACCAGTATCATCGTCACACTTTTATTCTGGAAAAGATGTCCTAACTTGCTTGTAGGATTCAAATTTGGCATGTGGATGTTGCCAGTCGTCGATATGTGCCCTATTTTAAGATGACCTTCAATTCTCACTAATAACAATTATATTGAATTTCACTGTTGCCATTCGTGGCTAAGAGATTAAAAGTTGCTTCACAGATTCAAATTAGATTTGATATGTGGATGTAACTGGTCTTGGTGTGGCCTATTTTAAGATGGACCTAAACTCTTAGTGATTACACAATTATATTGAATTTAAATTTTTAATTTCTGGAGAGTACCTCAAAACTGCATGACAGATTTAATTGTATCCACCAGGTGCATCCGGTGGATACTTTGGTTTAGTGTTCGCTATGGCTAGCTTCACCAAATTTGCAAGATATTTTCATTGGGAGGTAAGCTTCTCTGGGACTGAAATTAGCCTCATTCTAACAAACAATATGGCTGCCACGGGCATTTCTTTGAAAATTATGTACCTTTTTCTACTGGCTGGTTCTCATAAGAAGAATGTTGAATCTCTACATAGGTGATATGTACAATAGATATACATGTCCTATACAACCTTGTATCCATTTAACCTAGAAGCTCCTCATTCAAGGTCATCCATGAAAGTACCCCATGTAGCAGACTTTAAAAGTGCCTATATTTCCCATAGTCCTGCAGGTTTGGCATATGAAATCATGGGCTGGGAATCTTCTGATGCCTTCAGATTTGACCGTGGACCCCTCCTTCAAGGTCAAACGAGGATAGCCAAACTTAAAAGTGGTTCATCCCCCAGAGGGAACCAAAACAATTATAACCCAAAGATGGGATTATATAGGTAATTTACTAATCATTGACTGTTTGGTAATATGTAAAGTAACATGTCAAAATAGTTGATACTTTATATATTCAAATATTGATCCATTATATAATCTACTTTGCACTGTATAATTACTCCAAATAATGTTATGAATACTTAGTATGTTATATGCTTTACAAGTAAGGTACAAAAACCTACCGTATAAGTGACCCCTGGGCATACTTTGGACAAAAACAAAGCCACTAGTAAAATAGGCGAAAGAATGGTTGAAAACCAACCCCAAAATTTTTTAAGAGTACATTATGCAAAAAGGACTAAAATGTACCCAGAGAAGCACGTTTTCAGAAAATTTACTATATGAAGTTAATCATAGTGTGAAATAGGAGTAATATGAATAAATAGCATTAAAGTTACCAGTAAAATGAGATGTTTTATTGCGTTAATACATCCTATCCAATGGACAATTTGCTAAACCGGTCGGCGCAGACCAGCCCGCCAAACGTCCGAAAAAGACGTCCTGTGTTTCCACCGGCTGGCCGGTCCGTAGTACTGTCCACTCCCCAGATGGCGCCTTGTACTTCCTTCCTGTCTAGACAACCTGACGTCATAGCATCTTTTTCGTTTGGCGCGTGTACTGTGCAGACGTGTTTTCAACATCTCCAGATATTTTAAGGAAAAGTGTGCATTATGATGGATTTTCAACCTTATATGTGGATATGTTCAGTGTAGAAGTGTTACCTACTGATCAAGCATAGATATACATTTAGAAATCTGCTGGAAACGCTCCCTAGCTGACTCAATTTAGTGTTGATGATAGGGCAGTTACGACGCGAAATATAAAGGCAGCCATTTTACTAGTTTCCTCCCGCTCAAACATTGGGTTGTTAGGGGCAGATCGACAATATTGAGGAATTATGTATATACTACTTACAGGTATTTTTATCCGTGTCTTTTGTTTGAATGTTCCTTCTGTAACCTTCCAGCTACAGTCACCATAGAAACGTCTTTTCTAGTACTACGTACAAATAAAAATCATGGGGAACTTCAGTCTACGTAGTTTTGAACACTGTAAATGGAAGGAATTCCCCAAGAAGAGATGCATCCTTCAGATTTCTTCAGAGCGTACTGGTACCGACTTCTCTGCTGTATAGCATCAGTCACACCATCCTAGCTCGAGTATTCAGTGTTTTTCATCAGAAGCAAGAGATGCATTCTTCAGATTTCTCCAGTTCAACCGACTTCACAATAGAAGGTGATATCAGTCCCTCCCTTGCAGACCTGGCTTTGTTGTCGGTAGTGGGGGTTGTGGATGGCCAGTTCACTGGTTTTATCACGAAAGAAAGAAGGAATTTCATCTACAGAGCGTACCGGTCCAGGCTTCTCTGTTTTTAAAGCATCAGCCGACCAACCAGCACAAAAGAACGCGACCTCTGATGTCATATCCAGTCAGCCAATCGCGTGTCCTTCCTACCTAATCATGAAGCTGGCCACGTGTTGTCACCGACCAGGAAGGTCGGAAGTGCGTTCTTCAGAACTCACGTCTACTGTGATTACAGTCCCTGCTTTGCAGACCCGGCCTTGTTGTCGGTAGCGGGATTTTTGTAGACTGTAAAGTTGCTGGTTAAGTATCACGCAAAGAACGCGACTACTGATGTCATCTCCAGTCAGCCAATCGCGTGTCCTTCCGACCAAATCCGAAGCTGGTCACGTGATTTCACCGACCAGGAAGGTCGGAACTGCGTTCTTCAGAACTCACGTCTACTGTGACTCCAGTCCCTGCTTTGCGGACCCGGCTTTGTTGTCGGTAGTGAGATTTTGTGGACAGTTCAGCATACTGTAAAGTTGCCGGTTAAGTGTCACACTAGAACGTGACCACTGACGTCATCTCCAATGAGCCAAACGCGTGTCCTTCCTACCAGCAGACTGGTCACGTGACACGCCAAACAACATGTGCTTCTAAAAATAAATCACAAGGGCTTTCCCAGCAACTGTCAAATCTACAAATAAGACGTGCGATTAAAGAAATACTTTAATTAACGGAGGAAACCTACAGCAAGCTGAATTCAACACAAAAGATAGTTGTACACTTGCTTCAACAACTGGTTACAGAGTACTGGCTGGTACTTGCTACACAGCCTTGTACACTTGCTTCAACAACTGGTTACAGAGTGTACCGGCTGGTACTGGCTACACAGCCTTGTACACTTGCTTCAACCTACCGGTTACAAGTCTACATAAATATAGACCAGTAGCTGTCTAAATTCATTGGTGACCCCAGCCTGCCAGTTTTTTGTGCCGGTTACAGAGACTTAACTGTTTACAGTGAATTACCGGTTATGGAGTCTTGGTACCGGACAGAATTGCCTAAGGTAGATTTGGTTACAGAAAATTCTTAAACCAATCAGTGGCCTTAGTGATATGACAGTGTCCCCAGCTAATGCCAGGCAACCTTCCCTTATCACACCTCTCAACAGCCTGTTATCGGTGCTGGACTTGACTGGAGAGATAATAGATTTCACCTTGACAAACACAAACCTGAATAACCAGCATGAAAGGAAATAGGCCTTAATAAAAAAAAAAAAAAAAAAGTGGTCGATAGTCAGACAAGTTCTTCATCATGTCTGGCCAAGGGTCAGCCATCTCAGTTTCTTGTAAATGCTGCACCTTGCAGGATGCTGGCCTGGGGCAAGAGTCTTTTAAATGTGAAAAGTTGTGTCAGCCCCACCGGACCGGACCACAGCAAGAACAGAGAGACTGTTTCTCGGATCATTGTCACCAGACCGGACCAGTGTCCGGAGGCTAGAGGGCCATGGGACATCTGCCTGTAGGGTCCAGACTAACCCCGTTTCGGGACTTAAGAAGCCTTGGGGGGCTGGACCCTAGGTAGTACAAATGTTGAAGGAGGGCTACACTCTCCCTTTCCAGTCAAGACCAAGCTTGACAAGGTCACCCAAATTATCAAATGCTATGCACATCTTCACAGGAACCTATTGTCATAGATTGGAAAATAGTGTTATTTGTATTATTTTGATAAATATAGCATGTTTGTCGCTTTTACCCTAATTAACACAAAACTTGTTGTTTTCTTTAGCCCTTTGAAATTATATAGTCTGATGACATCTCTAAAGAGTTATAATCAAACACATTTATGATTACATCTGTTGCTTAGACTAAGTATATGGTAGAAAGAGAAAATGTATCTTAATTTGTTTATGTTTGAAGTATGTAATTGCTTGTATCAATAGTGTTATATCTAAAATTCTAATTATACAATTATAAGGTCAACCCCAATGTCATCTGTCACTTACTGGAAGGGAATGTGTATTGTTTCACCATCTGGTTAGAATATTGTTCTTATACCTATTGTCTATGTTGTATAAAACCATGTGGTTAGAGAATTGTTCTCACACCTATTTGTATAAGTATATTCTTTATTCTATTGAATTCCTGTGAAACCACATTGTTGAGCTTGAGTATAAATACAGGTACAGACTACAGATAGATTCAGAGTAAAATTTAGAGAGAGTGATTGTAGAGATAAACTAGACATCATAGTGAAGTGATATAAGATATTCATAAATTATTAGAGAACTTTGGTAAATGAGAAATTGTGAGATCTAACATAGAAGATAAATATTAAGAGACATTTCGGTACACTGTTGATTGAGACATTTGCTATTGAATTGTTATATTTTTAGTGCTATATTGTGGAAAACATTAACATCTAATAAACATATAAAACTTCTATCACACCTCTTACTACTAAAGAAGTCACTCGGTGACATATAGTGGCGATGCTTAAGTGATCTCTTTTTAACTCTTCACAGTTAAGATCCTGTACTCTTGCAGAAAAAACATTTTGGTAGTAAGATGGTGTCATTAGAGCAACTCTCAACATTCTCAGGATTCAAGAAGGATGAAGATTACAAAGACCCTATAGTTAGGCAACATTTTTGTTTAGATGCCAAAGAATGGATTGAACAAGCAGTTGAATTTTGTGAGACACAATTGAAATGGGGTAAACGAGCAACTTTTGATGGCATTTCATGTAAATTACAAGATGAAGCAGATTCCTGATTTCAAAAGACATTTAGCTATGATGAAAAACTCAAAATTAAAAATTTGAAAGGTTTTATAGCTCGTTTCTGTACAACATATTGTGACATCCCATATAAAATTGACATCTTGACCAACCCAGTGGTAGGACAGGTTTACTCCCACAAGATTATAGTGGAGAAACACACAGAAGCCATGTACACAATAGCCAAATGTCTTGAGGCATTGGAACAAGCCAGTAAGGAGAGCTCCCAGCAAACCATCAGCATGTTAGTGGATAGGGTTGACACACTGGAAACCACTATGACACAACTAAATTCCACCATAGCAGGTCAGAACACAGTCATAGAGGAACTAAAAACAGCTCTCACCTATCAGTGTGAGAAGTACAACAGAGTTACGCACCACAGCAAGCTCAGCCAGAATGACACTGTGAAGTCATTGAAGGACAAGCAGAAACACTTCGAACAGGTGCTGGTGAAACAGAAGCATGAAGTTCAGCAGGCTGTTTCCAGTATCAGTGTTTCCCCTGTGTCCAGTCAGCAGTTCCTGGATCAGAAGGTAGCTCTACAAAAACTTTCAGCTGACCTGGACAAGCTGTCTTCTTCAGTTGATGAGTTGTCCAGTTCTGCATTACCTTCTCTTAGTTCTGTGAAAGTCCAACAGGATAGCTCCAGCTCACCCATTGGTACCAAACTACCAGTGTGCACCAGATGTGGGAAAAGTTCTCACAGTGAGAAGACTTGTGGGTCTAAACAACTCCACTGCTTCACTTGTGGCAAAAAGGGCCACTTAGCTCGATGCTGCAGAACCAAAGATTCCGGTAGCTGTTGACGTTGCGGATCAACTGATCATGTGAGTGACAATTGTGGAGCCTTCATAAAAGGAACTATATGTAGGTTGTGTTTCAAACCTGGCCATCTTTATCGGAGTTGTAAGACAAAATTAAAAATTTTATAACATAGTGTGATTATTCTTCCAACACTTTCAGTAAATTTTTTTGTAAATTTGGGGACCAAATTTTTTTGAGCGCAAGCAGATGTCATAGATTGGAAAATAGTGTTATTTGTATTGTTTTGATAAATATAGCATGTTTGTCGCTTTTACCCTAATTAACACAAAACTTATTGTTTTCTTTAGTCCATTGAAATTATATAGTCTGATGACATCTCTAAAGAGTTATAATCAAACACATTTATGATTACATCTGTTGCTTAGACTAAGTATATGGTAGAAAGAGAAAATGTATCTTAATTTGTTTATGTTTGAAGTATGTAATTGCTTGTATCAATAGTGTTATATCTAAAATTCTAATTATATAATTATAAGGTCAACCCCCATGTCATCTGTCACTTACTGGAAGGGAATGTGTATTGTTTCACCATCTGGTTAGAATATTGTTCTTATACCTATTGTCTATGTTGTATAAAACCATGTGGTTAGAGAATTGTTCTCACACCTATTTGTATAAGTATATTCTTTATTCTATTGAATTCCTGTGAAACCACATTGTTGAGCTTGAGTATAAATACCGGTACAGACTCCAGATAGATTCAGAGTAAAATTTAGAGAGAGTGATTGTAGAGATAAACTAGACATCATAGTGAAGTGATATAAGATATTCATAAATTATTAGAGAACTTTGGTAAATGAGAAATTGTGAGATCTAACATAGAAGATAAATATTAAGAGACATTTCGGTACACTGTTGATTGAGACATTTGCTATTGAATTGTTATATTTTTATTGTTATATTGTGGAAAACATTAACATCTAATAAACATATAAAACTTCTATCACACCTCTTACTACTAAAGAAGTCACTTGGTGACACTATATTGGTTAGAAGCATTACATCAGCTTATGGACAAGGAATGGTGCAGTCGAGCCAGTTCAAAATCTCTGGGCTTCTTCAACCTTGCTTGGTTCCAAAACCACACAACCATTGGAGACCTATTCTAGGTCTGAGCAAACCAAACCTTTCGGAGACCATCAGGACCACCCTCCAACAATGGGAGTGGGTTACCTCAATAGATTTCAAGGACGCCTACTTCCATATACCTATACAGGAACAGACCAGGACATATCAAATTTCATGTCCAGGGTCGGACATACCAGTTCAAAGCACTGTCTTTCGGTCTGTCCACTGCACCCATGGAGCTCACTGTAGTAGCAAAGGAGTTGAAACTGATGGCCATACACAAGGGTATAATAATCCACCACTACTTAGACGACTGGTTGGTGAAAGCCACATCCCACCGGGGTTGTCTCCGGCATACACTAGATCTAGTGAAAATATGCCAAAGTTTAGGTTACCAGTTCGACCTCATGGCCGGTCGGGTCCGACCAATATACCGGACCATTGGAAGAACCTTCGGACAAATACTAGAAATACTGTCACTACCGGTTTGTCCGGTCCAGCAGTTCATGTCTGATAGGTTTACTAACAGCCACAGGAAAGCAATTTCATCTAGGCCAATTTCACAGGAGACCCATACAGTGGCATCTCAAAAACAATTAGAGGGTACCAGAGTCACTAGAAAAGGTGATTCCAATACCAAGGTGTTTGCACCCACATTTACAAGGGTGGTTGCAAGAGGACAATGTCCTTACAGGCCAACCATTACACCCAAATAAAACATGATCTGCAAATTTTACAGCTTCATCAAAAGCAGGGTGGGGTGCTCACTTAAACGAACACACTGCAGGAGGCACCTAGTCCCTCCTGGAAAGCAAGTTGCATATCAATTACCTAGAACTCAAGGCAGTCTTTCTAGCCTTACAAGAGTTCCAAGACCTCTGTATACACAAGATAATACTTGTAGGGACAGACAACACCACAGTAGTGTCATACATAAACAGGGAAGGAGGCATGAGGTCGGGCCTACTTTGTGCTTTACTATGGAGAATCTTGACCTGGTGCGCCAGAAATCAAGTAACTCTAAAAGCCCGACACATTCCAGGCTGGCTGAGTGTCGTCGCAGACAAGCTATCCAGGCTAGACTGGACAGACTGGTCTCTCCTTCAGGAGGTCTTCCAAGCAATATGCAACAGGTGGCACCGGCCTCAAATAGACCTATTTGTCACGAGGTTCAACAAGTTGCCATTGTTTGTGTCACCGGTACCGGATCCCCTGGTTACAGCAGTGAATGCGCTCAATTTGCCATGGTAGGATCAGGAAGCATACACCTTCCCACTATCAGCCATATTGGGCAAAGTGGTGATGTTGCAGGACTCCCCATACAAGAGAATCATTCTGATTGCTCCGGGGTGGCCCATCATGCCTTGGTTTTGGGATCCAGTGGCCATGTCCAGCCAAATCCCACTGAGCCTGCCCAATCTGCCCAACCTGTTGACACAACCATTCAATCAGATCCTTCACAGAAATCTGACAAATCTTAATCTCGATGCTCGGCTCCTGGAGCCTCAGCATTCGAGGACCAGGGCTTCGCTGAGGCGGTGGCAGCAAGAATTGAGGCTCCTCAAAAGGGATAAACCAGATCAGTCTATGAGGCAAAGTGGACCATTGTTACAAGTGGTGCGTCACTAATCAGGTGGACCTCAGGGTACCCCTATAAAGTCAGTTGCTGACTTCCTTATGTACCTTATGAGGACAGGAAGATACAGCAAAGCACCATTGATGGTTACAGTTCAGCCATTGCTGATAAACTGGGAAATTCACCCTTCAACATCAGCAAGGACAAAAATCTCGCTCATCTCCTGGATATTTTCCACAGAGACAGACCCAAAGGCAGGAGGGGCATACCCTCCTGGAACCTCTCACTGGTTTTGCTTAATAAGGCTCCGTTTGGACCAATCAAGGAGGCCTTCTTGAAGCATTTGACCTTCAAGACGGTATTCTTCTTGGCCCTTGGGTCGGGCAAACGCAGAAGTGAGATTCATACTTGGCAAAACAAAAATATTAGACACCAATCCATGAATCCAATTGGTCAACGGTGTCCCCGTATCCATTACCCAGCTTTCTATCCAAGAATCAGCTGGTCAGGAGGGTCCAGACAGTGTGGCCCCAGTGGTTATAACAGCCCTGGCCCCCTTCTCTGGATAGATCCCTCAAGTCTGACTGGTCCCTTTTTTTCCGGTTAGAGCATTGCGCTACTATTTGGACAGGACCTCAGACCTCAAGTAGAATAAGGAGGTGGTTGTTTTGTCTCCTTTAAGAAAGGTTCCGGCAAAGACATCTGCCTCTATCTCCTCTTAGATCAAGCAGACTGTGATCCTATGTTGTGAGCTCTCTGACCAGGAGGCCCACTCTTTACATCAGGTTAAAACCCATGATGTCAGGGCCTTTGCTGCTCCTAAGGTCTTCCAGTCGGGAGTCTCCTTAGATCCAATCTGCCACTGTAGTCACATAATACCCTCACACAGTTCTATCTGAAGGGTGTGGCTTGGGCTGACTCGGAGCTTTACCAATTGGGCTCGGTAGTGGCTCCTCAGCAGATCCACAGGTGGCCCTTAGATTGAGGAGATTTGTATATATGTACATAGTATAAACATTTTCTACATGTACATAGTAAAAGATGTGATGTGCTTCCTTTGGGAGGTTTATTGACATTCTGGGACTGAACTCATCCCTCTCTTCCCCCTACCTCAGAGCAGGTCTGTTAAAAGGGGGGGCGACGTCGGTATAGCCCCGGGTAACTGGCTGCTGGCAACCGACCATGACCTTACAGGGTTTCCTGACCTTAAGGTCAATCCAGGCCTCGGCCTATTGGTCTCCTGACAAAGTCAGCCTAGACCGTAGGTTAAAATTTGCTACTATGAGTTCACATATGTCCCTAGTAACTTACCCGCCGACCAAGCGGTAGTTATTCAGCAAATTGTCCATTGGATAGGCTGTATTAACGCAATAAAATTGCATAAGTAAATTATATTTTTATAAGTTAATACCCTATCCAATGGACAATTTGCTAAACCGGTCGGCGTAGACCGGCCCGCCAAGCGTCAGAAAAAGATGTCCTGTGTTTCCACCGGCTGGCCGGTCCGTAGTACTGTGCACTCCCCAGATGGTGCCTCGTACTTCCTTCCTGTCTAGACAACCTGACGTCATAGCATCTTTTTCGTTGTCTAAACCTCTTAGACCCCTAGTAAGCTGATAGCGGGGTCGGTGGGAGGGTCTTGTGTGTCCATTGGATAGGGTATTAACTTATAAAAATTTTATTTACTTATTAAATTTGCAAATTAAGATGCAAGGAGGCACCCAAACAGCCAAAAATTAAAACTGGGAGAGAAGTTGAGGGTATTTCTGTATTTGTATACAGAGTCAGATTTCCAGGTGCCATGATGCATAATGTGGTGCAAAGGAACCCCATTGTGGAACGCCCAACTCACCCAAGTCGCCCTGACCACCTGCAAGATTTGTGAAACAGAATGTAGATTGCTATGGGCTACAGAATCTGTTAATGGCATTGCACAATGGCACCTTGAAATGCTAAATAGGGGTTGATTGGATTCTCCTGAGGTTTCTTGTAATAAACATTTTAAAGCTTGTTAAGAAAAATAGGAACTTACTTATGTGTTTCCACTGGAACTGACCCTGTAACCGACCCTGCGCCCTAGAAAAAAGGCGTGAAAATGTCGGTTATGAAATCCCTGACAGGACGGTAAAGTTACAGACAGGTCGTAATGGCCATCCCGACAAGCCGTAGGGCCAGGAACCTTTTTTGCACAGCCAGTCGTAAAACTTTTATGACAAGCCCTAAACCCCTAACAGATAAGCCGGATCACAAACAGACAAGCCGTAAAGACAAACAGACAAGCCGGGAACATGTTCCCGACCCTTCACGACAGGACTGATTGTTTTTGTGGGTCGGAATCCAGAATCGGGATCTATATCACACTATATCACAGTATATAAACCCCCCTCCCCTGTGATGTGCCATTTATTTCATACTTCAAAGATGACAGGAACACATCAAGAGCAACTGATAGATCACTTGAGGGTCCTTCTGTTTTTTATTGAGTTAAATTTATTGTTTTTTGTTGTGATTACAACACACAGAAGAAAACCAAACCCAGCACCTTCTCAGCCAGCATCACCATCACCCCCACCACCCAGAAGGAGAAGGAAGCTACAGAATCCATGGGTCCTGCCCTGGATACTGCAGAGAGAGGAGAGAGGTTGCTACTCTTGGACACTCTTGGACGAGCTAATCACAACTGACATACCAGGCTACAGAAATTTCACCAGGATGGAGCCAGAATTTTTTTATTTGATTGAAGAAAGAATCACCCCCACCTCAGGAAGTCAATCACCAACTTCAGGCAGCCACTGGAAGTTGGCTTGAAACTGGCAGTTACTTTGAGACACTTATCCACAGGCCAAAGCTACACCTCACTGCAATACCACTGGAGGGTCGGAAGATCGACCATCTGCAAGTTTATCCCCCAGGTCTGCAAAGCCATTTTGAAAGAATTTCAACAAGAGTATCTGGTGCCCCACTGATCCTGAAGACTGGAAGAAAATTGAAGAAAGATTTAGAAACAGATGGAATGTCCCCCATGCAGTTGGTGCATTAGATGGAAAACATATTGCTGTCAAGAAGCCCAAGAAGTCAGGCAATGAATATTTCAACTACAAGGGCTACTTCTCCCTGGTACTTTTGGCTGTAGTTGATGCAGATTACAAGTTCCTTTGGGTCAACATGGGGGTCAGTGGGTCATCATCTGATGCACAGATGTTCAACCACAGCAAACTGAAAAGAAGAATTGAAAATGGAACCTTGGGACTACCACCACCTGAACCACTTGGACCGGGGGGACCAAATCTACACTACTTCCTGCTGGGGGATGACGCCTTTGCCCTGATGCCTTGGCTGGTCTAGCCTTACAGTAGACGACAACTGACCAGAGAAGAGAGAATAGCCAACTACAGGATATCCAGGGGGAGGAGGGTGGTCGAGAACTCATTTGGTATACTTGTCAAGAGATTCAGGGTGCTGTTGACCACCATGTAGCAGAGGCCAAAAGTTGTGAGATACATTGTGTTAACATGTGTGGTACTACATAACATGCTGAGAAGCCATCAGGGGGCAGCAGACAGACCACCCACTCCAGCTGACGACATACAACCACCACAGGGGGGCCAGGGGGAACAGAGACATCAAGAGAACTTCAGAAACCCATCTAGGGAGGCCAAACAAAAACGAGACCTACTGAAAGACTACTTCCATCATGTGGGGGTGCTGGCTGGGCAGGAGGACAGAGTTTAAGAAGACTGAGGGGAGAACATGCTGTCATATATCAGTCCTTTTCAGGACTACCCAAATAATCCAAGAACTTTTATTTAGCAAAGTGTTGCCTCAAAAATAACCCCAATTTTCCAACAATTTAATTCCCATTAATATTCCCCATCACAAATACCAATCGATCCCACACTCAGTTGAAAAAAGTAAATTATATCACTTACAGATTCAAACCCAGGTCCTCACTTAACAAAGTTGTCATCCCACCCCAACATGACCTGGCTTTATTCTCTGAAAAAATAATTTACAAAGTGGTATTAAAAAAGTTTCCAAAGAAATACCTGGAAATATTTCCTGCAAAGAATTCACAAGAATTAAAAAAGAAAATGCTAGGAAAGTTGCAAAACAAAATTATACAAGCTTTGGAGTCCCAGTTAAATAATTTTTTTTTCAGTTTATCAATCCATTGCCACTCACATTTTTGTAAGTTTTGTTATGCCTCACATTTGTTGGTGTGTCAGTGTCAGGTTGTGGCTTAAAGTGGGGTTTTGGGAGACAGGGACGTGGGTTTGAGTCTGGATCTTGGTTTTTGAGGGACGTAGGTTTGAGTCCACATCTTGGTTTATGAGGGACGTGGGTTTGAGTCCACATCTTGGTTTTGGGGGATGTGGGTTTGAGTATACAACATTGTTTTGGGGGGGGGTTGTGGGTTTGAGTCCACATCTTTGTTTTTGGGGGTTGTGGGTTTGAGTCCACATCTTTGTTTTTGTGGGGTGGGGGGAGCTCTTTTTAAATTTTGTTTTGTTTGGGTGGTGGTGGTTTTACTTTGATTTCTTAGGGGATTATTTTTTAAGGGGAATTTTTTTTGTTTTGTGGTGGAAGTTTATTTGTATTTGTTTAACATTCATGCATTCATTCACACATTATTTTGTGTACTGTGGGGAGGTGTAAGTGTTGGACGGTGTGCTTTTTATGTTTTTGGGCATAAACATGTAGCTCGTTAATTGTTTTTGGACAATTCGGGTGGCCCTTAAAAGGGCCGGGTTTGGTGCGATTTGTGCGGGCTAATCTGCTGATTTGGGCTGACTCTGACTCTGCTGGCTGGACTGGCTGGGAGGTCTTGAATGTTCATGATGAGTGGAAGATGGCACTGGTGACGGTGCTGGTGAAGTTGAGAGGGTGAAAATGGCTGTGGTGTGTCCATCTGTTGATATATAAGCACACTGGGAATAGCTGCGAAGAGACTGGATAATCCAGAAGTGTTTTTGCTGACTCTCCTCCTGTTGTGAAGGTGCAACTGAAGGTGGGTTGAAAATCATCTGTCTGGAAGTCACAGGCTGTTGGTCTTCCACAACTACATAAGAAGTTGGCTGTGCTGACGATGATGAAGGCCCCAATGGTGGCTGTACTTTCGCAATCACTGTAATAGGCTGTCCTGTGGTAGTCTGTTGAGGCTGCACAACTGGAATGGAGACTGGTTGAGTATTCCCGTCCTGCTATGGACTGTGATGCTTCTGGAAGTTGTGGTGACCTCTTGACTTGTGGTGACCTGTCTCTTGCGTTCTTCGGCCTTGTACTGTATTTCACTGAGAAGCTTCACTGTCTTGTTCCTGAAGGTTAAAAAGTCCCTTTCTTCAAGATGTTCAATCTGTGGTGGTAGTTGCGACTGGAGGCTGTCGTTGCTTGGGACTGGTGCTCAAAGGCTGATGAGTAACATCTGATGCAATGCTGATTTCCATCTCAGATTCTGTGTCCCTGGATGTATCTGGAACTGAAGCTGAGGCTGCAGAAGGCCTCTGGGGTGATGTGAATGCAGAAGACTTGCAAACTACCTTCTGATGTGACCTCGTAGAAAACTGAAACTCTCCTATATCAGTATCCATATCAGTTCGCACTCTCTTCTCTCCTCTTTCCTGGCTCTCTTCCCTCCTCCCTCTCCTCTTTCTCCCTCCTCCTTCTCTCTATATCCTCAGTTGTATCTCCTAACTCAAACTATGTGTCTCCAGTTGGTACTTCAATCTTTCTCCTTCTGCCCCTTGGCATGCTGATCAATCAATCAATGGTACAGTTTGTTTAAAAAAACAAAAACTTAAAATAAAAGTGAAACCTCACAGAACAGATTTCACTCCCAACCAGTCCAGCCTAGCTCAATACTTAAGCTAATTTCCAAAAAATAAAAACCTAAAGAAAAGCTGCACACCAGTTGTCTCTCGACAAGTCAAAGCCCAAATATACGCAGATTGTCTACCGACTCGCCTTTTTATATCCCACAGATTTTGAAACCGACAGGCCGTAAGAAGCAAAAATATTGCCGGCTTGTCGGTTACAGTTTCCTGGCTTGTCTGTTAGTGTTGCAGGCCTGTCGGTTATTGTTTACGACTTGTCTGTTTCAGTTTACGGCCTGTCGGTACAATTTTTCCCGAATCTAGGACCCAGTCTGTAAAAGTTACCGACTGACCTGTAAACTTTACAGGCCTGTCGGGAACACTTACAGACAGGCTGGCTAAAGTTACCAACTGTACTGTAACACTTCCCGCATGGTCGGTGAGTCATCACATATAGTCTGGAAGTCCGTATTTGGGACAAGCCGAATACTTCTTACAGATAGGCCTGTTTGATTAACCGACAAGCTGGGAAGTGTAACCGACAAGCCATTAAGTTAAACGACAGGCCTGTTGCTGTGGGGTTAAAATTAGGGTCAGCTACAAGGGTCAGCAACGGTTGTTAAAGTATCAAACATGTTTGATATTTCACCGACTCTCCCCGACAGGCCGGGAACTTGAAACAGACCCTAACCAACCATGTAAACATTGGTCCCGACTCTCCAAAAATGCATAGTTACCGGCCTGTCGGTTCCAGTTGAAACACTGCATTAATTTGGGGATAGGAATTGTATGTATTTCTGTCTTATTTTGAATTGTTTTCAACCAATTAGTAATCACATTTGCCCCCAAATCAGAAAAATGACGCCCCCCTTGCTGTCTTGAGGGGTCAAATTTCAGAGTAAAGTGAAAGAAAGTGAAGAAAGCTAAAGAGTATAATGCAGTGAACTGTACAGAAAGCTGCAAGATCTTGGTAACTGAAATAATGTCATTAAGCGTCCCTGAAAGGGTGCTTATTTGTTTTCGCTTCAGTTTCCTCGCCACCAACACCACTGCATTATGGTCTTCCTTGAATATCTCCCTTATTATTGGAAGCTTTCTAACCATATTTGTCAGTTATATACCTTAGGCGTGGGAAATTATTTCTACATGCTTAAATTTGACCTGTGACCTTTGTTAAAGTCACATGATCAAAAAATAGTTTTTTGGGGGTACACCTGCCCGCCATCGCCACTAAGCAAAATCTACTAACCGCATAGGCTTGTAATTTCATACACATGTTTATGCTATCAAAAAACGTGAGTTAATTAGATTTTGGGAGCCATCCAATGAAAATTGACTGATTTATGAGCATTTTTGTCACAGGTACCAACCAGGGGCCTGTAAATCAAAGCCTTCGATCTGATAATGAATCTGTTAGCCCAAAGTTAACTATAAGTTAGTAAACTCTTGTGTAAATCCAAACCTTAGTTAATTTACTCTTGGTTACATTTTTGTAAAAACCACTCAAATTTAACGATAACTCAGACCCTTTTGTTAACTGTTAGTTGCATTAAAATGTTTGTTCTTTACTGCCAAATAAATATGAAGTTATTATTGTATAAGACAAAGTTACTGAATATTGTTCATAAAGGTAATGTGAATTTTAATGGTTATTTACATTGAATTTGGTTGAGTGAGTGATACACATTTCAATGAACATTCATGGATTGAAGAGGATCTACACTAACCATAAATCTATTCTTGAGATCCCAAATCAATTTTAGATAAATCTCACATTTTCTGAGATATTTGGTCACAAGTTTAAAATATCAAGGCTTTCGGTAATGATTATCTCATTATTTTTGAAAGTTTTGAGTTTTGACTATCTTTGTTGTACCTGCTGATCTTACAATTTTACTCATGTTTACACTGCTTACTATTTCATTGACATACACCTGTTTATACTCATCACTTTTAATATGTCCCTTTTGTAAACAACACAGCAATGGGGCTACTTATTAGGTCTTTTTCCACAGCATGTATACCTTAGCCAACTCGGCTCAACCAGAAAATCTAAATTATTAATGTTATAAGTCAATGCTTTAAGTAATACATGACCTCAGCTTGGCTCAAAATGTATGTTGTTAAAGTAAAATTCCTCAGAAATTAACTTCACTTTAAGTATCAACCGTAATGTCATCCTCTCGCCTAGTTACAACTTCTTAACAACTAATGGGGCCAAGCTATGGTATGGCCACTCTAACTTAATCTATGTTGCTATCCCAGCAGGCACAGGTCCAATTCTTGACATCATGTTTTGGTCATGTTAGTATATGACATCAAGTAACTATCACTCGGACATGATTTAAGGTGGTCACGTCATCTGACACAAATCTGACATCCAGTTTATGTGACATGACATGACTTTATGTCAATAACATACCTACAATATCAACTAGATGACAAAATGATAACCAGACCTAATGTGATTGTATTATCCTATTCAATGACATAAAATTGACACCATCCCAACATGACTTTTTGTAGTCATGTCAAATGATGAAAATATGATGTTCGAATAATATGATGTGACCTGATATTCTACTCGGGCATTGTTTCTGACATCTTAATGATATTAATATGATGTCACTTTGTTAAAACATTTCAAGTGGAGTATCATCATATCATTTGAGATCGGATTAACATCAGTATTCTATAAAATTATATCATTTTTAGGAATATTACAAATGTAATATCATCCTGTACACCAGCCAGGGTCATATTAGGACAGGCCCTCAGCTTTTTCACATGAGTAGGGTCAAACCTAGGCAGAGGTGACAACCTTTGATTAGATGCTGAACCTACTAACTTGGCCTCTAGTCTCTGTGATGTTGCTTTGACAAAAATAATTAAGTTTTGGTACAGACAAAACAATTGTTTAAAACTGTAACTAAAATGCTGTGTGACAGCAAAAATGTACAAGAAATAGTGTTTGCAACCAAGCCAAAGATTGAATAAATAAAGATAAAAGTTCAGGAAAAGGGCTTCTATTATTCAAACTTTTGTACCCATAATTTGTATCTTTACAAATGGTATAAATTTTTGAACTGGTTCCCACTGAACATTAATTATTTTCTCCCATGGAATAATCTTTATAGTACATGGAAATCACTTAAGGCTGTGTCAGGTAAGTGTACACAAATGGTAGTTAAAGCAATGTAATGTGATATTAACTGTGAAAACAAAATGTTATTAACCAATATTTTTATTACTGAAAATTAGTTTCAGCACTTGTGAAATGATGTCAATCAGATTTTTATATCAGTACATCAAATTGATGTCAGTTTCTGATGTCATATAGACATGAAGTCGGTCCAAATTGGGCGATCATATTGATGTCTTATGCTGATATCAAATTTATATCGGCTACTAGATGTCATTTTTATGGCTTTTGGAGATGTCAAATAGACTAGGCTACTAAAGATCTGTTTGACATTTAACATATGATGTCATTTCGAATTTCAAATAAGCATCAGTTTCTGATGTCTTGCCCAGTGTCTTTTTGATTTCTTTTTGATATCCTATTGCCTGCTGGGATGTTAGTTTATTACAAATATATCTCAGTCTACTCAGTGTAGAGTATGTAAAATGTCAAAATTACTTTTATTAAGGACATGTTAATCTCTCATTATACCAGTATTTAAATGATATTTTAGATCTATGCCAATGTCGTTGAATGAAATATGTAAACCCCACTCTTCTGTTTCTACCAAATAAGGAACTATGGCACAGGACACTGTTACTCCCAAGCATACAAATAACCAAACATAGCCACACTGACACTCTATAGTTCACTAACGAAAGCATAATGTAATGAAAACATAAAGAGTGACTTCTATTTGCCCACTGAATTCTTTAGTTAATATGTCATTATATTGTTGTTAAGTATTGGTTAGTTTACAATTTTACAAATGTTTCGATTTACAGGCCCCAGAAAGCTTAACATTCATGCGAACCCCACTATTATCAATATTATTTAGAGCCATAAAATGTATTGGGAGGAAGTAGGAAACCATATGTGGAGAGTCTAGAAAGTAAGTCAAATCCCCCCCCCTCCTCGACCACCTGTAGGGGTCAAACTGGGGTCATAAAATAGCCAATTTTGACATTTTGTCTTATATCATCTTTATTATTGCTTTTACAGCTTTAGAATGTACAAAGAGGTATTGGGAAACCATATGTGAAGAGTCTAGAAAACAAATCAAATTTCCCCTGACCCCCCTGTAGGGGTCAAACTGGGGTCATAAAATAGCTGATTTTGTGCTTTTGCCTTATATCTTCTTTATTAATGATTTTACAGCTTTAGAATGTATTAAGAGGTATTGGAAAACCATATATGCAGAGTTTATATAGCCGGTCAGATTTAACCCCCTGACCCTCTCCTTATGGGTCAAACTGGGGTCATGAAATAGCCGATTTTGTCTTTTTGCCTTATATCTCCTTTATTAATGCTTTTACAGCTTCAGAATGTATTGAGAGGGTATAGGAAAGCATATTGAGAGAGTGTACATAGCCAATCAGATTTACCCCCTGCCCCCTCCACCCCCTACCTTTTGGGTCAAACTGGGCTCGTAAAACAGCAGATTTTTTTTTCTTTTTGCCTTATATCTCCTTACTATTGCTTGTACAGCTTTAGAATGGCTTCCATATATGTGGAGTCTATATAGCCAGTCAGATTTACCCCCTGCCCCCCCCCCCCCCCCCACCTTTTGGGTCAAACTGGGCTCATAAAACAGCAGATTTTTTTTTTCTTTTTCCCTTATATCTCCTTTATTATTGCTTTATTATTGGAATTCTAAATAATTTGTAAAGTTTTTTGCATACCTTTGTTATGTGCAAATGTTGGTAGCCATGATGTATTGATAAAGTGAACACCATATAACCGAATATGGCCCCCATACCTGCCATAGAATCATCCAAATATGATCTTGTACCCTATTATCAAAACATGTGATCCCCAGTATTGTTCTAAAACAGTGTTGGACCAACAGAAATCTTTGTAGAAATCCTCACAGAATGTGAATCTACTTGAATTGGAATGGGATCTTAGAACCTGCAGCATGTGATTAATAAAAATCTAGCAGGTTTGATACATTTCCCAGTAAACATTACAAACGTTTATAAACCTAACTATTAATGGTTTAGATAAGGTTTAAAATGATGGGTCCCTAAACGTTTGCCTATAAACGTTTATACACATGTTTAAAATCTGGAGAAATATTTCTGTAAGTATATCTTGCTGTATCACTGTTGTTTGAAGCCATCATTACATTCTAAGTAGATATATAGAAGTATATAATTTGATTATATTATACATTTTTATATCTCTACTTAGAATATAATGATGGCTTCAAACAACAGTGATACAGCAAGATATAGTAACAAATATTTCTCCAGTTTCTCTCAAAATGGCTGTGCTGATGTCATCATCCCAACAGAAAGTGAGGTTAAGCTATTTTTAACCCTTTGTAAAGGTTTTAAAACGTTTATAAACCAAACTAATGTTGCTGAAACGTTTATAAACCTTAATATTGAATAATTGTCAATATTTAGGTTTATATTTGGTTTAAAAAACGTTTATAGGTTTACTAAACATTTATAAACGTTTGTAATGTGAACTGGGTTGGTAATATATAGTAATGATCCTAATAAGGATTGAAATAGTTGTTTGGTACATGTTTTTCTGTCTGTCCATGATTTGCAAAGCAATTTAATTTCTTTTAGTTTCTTGTTAGAGATAGATATGGTTTTATGGACAATATCTACTTGAATACCTAAACATGTAACACAAGTGGAGGGAGGAACCAACTTTGAATCACTCACCTCCAGACCTAAATCTTGCAATAAAGATAATAAAATATATAAGAATGGTGAATTTTATAGGGCAGGCAGACATATATGAGGTCATCTATGTAATTGTGGAGTGTATTATGGCCATGTTGTTTCATAATGAATCTAGTGGCATCGGAACAATGTTTAAAAAAATCTGGATCTGAGGTGAAATCCGAATGGCAGAGGTCTGTCCAGAAATTGCTTATTATGGTATATATATACCCAACACATTTATGTCACCCGGATCAATTTAATGCCTGAAGACTCTGCTAATGTCAACCTTGTACACTAATGATAATAACCTGGACCCAACTGCTTAACTTTTTCAACAATATGATCAATAGAGAGATATTATAGAGAAAAGGAAGTACCAAATACCTAAATTTATGAATAGCATTGTTAACAGACGTCCCTTTAGCTCCATAATTGTACGTTGTTTGTATTCTGCTCCACCCTAGTCATTAAAGGGGAGACATGCACTGGGAAAGGCAGCTCCTAAAAAGGGCCATATAACGCCCCATATTGCAATTCTTTATGAATATATTTATCAATTTGATCAGTATGCTGAATAGCTGAGGTATGGTTATCATATGTGGCCATCTGTCAGGCTTGAGTTGGGTGACCACAGGTATTCTTGCATTTAAGAGGTAAAACCTCCCAATGAACTGGGAGACCATTATCAATCTTTATGTACTTCAAAGGAATGTAGTCAAAATCGCAAGCTAAGTGGTTATAACTTTCATTTTTATGCTTCCAAAGATATAAATAAATGTATTCTTGATCAGTATGTGAATGGTCTTCAATTTGATTCATAGAAACATGTTTGTATACTTTATGACTATGGAAAACTGATATGTCACTAGCATCAGCAGCATTAACCAAGAAAGCCATGTTCACCTTAGTATCTCGACATGAATTTGAATTGCTCAGACTTGTTTCATGCAAATCATCTGTGTTCAGGGAATTTCCAGAGGATACCCGTATATTTAGTACTATGTAGTTTATGGACTTGTTTACACTGTGTATATGGATTATTTTTGAATGTGCATTATTATTCTTTGCCTGGACATCAGTGTCCTTCAATATTTGCACAACCTGACCAGCCACCTGAGTAGTGTCTAATGATTTGATAACGAATCTCCATCTTGATCCGCTAACACCTGAAACCTGTGAAAATAGTGGCTAGACAGGGTGTTGCATTTCTAATGCTTTGTACCCATCTTGAAAGGAGTAACAGATTTCACATTACTTGATTTGACAGTGATGATGCGGGAAGCAGAATTGCATGGAGAAGGCAAATGTGATACTTTTTGTAACTTGAGTTACAAATGTCCTGTCATCCCTTGTGTTAGCAAAAAGCTTTAGAAGAGTGAAACCAATGAAACACTTGTTCAGCGGTTGTGCCAAAATGAGCAACATTTTCCAGTTGCAAATAATTTTTATTCCAAAAATATCTAGTTTAGTGATAAGACAAAGGAGGTTTATTCATTTTTTTAATTTTTATTTTGTTTTTACATTTGTTACATATATTGGACACTATATTAGTACATTGTATATTACATATATTAGGCACTATATTAGTGCATTGTTTAATTTAAGCTTTATGTTTATAAATTGTCATAAAAGATAATTGTGTTGTTGGTTCTTTTTGTGTGTTAACATTTAAAGTAAGGGAGTTATTGATTTTTGTGTTTTAGTGTTTATTGATCTGTTCACAGACTGGGGGAAATCCCCCCCTCAGTGGTTATGTTAGATTTGGGGAAACCCAATTGCCAGTAGTTTCTAGAACTTCCTCATTTGGCCTAGATGGTTCAAGCTTCTTTTGAGTTGGTTCTGTACAATTCCAGAGGAATCTGTGAATGTATATAAGGAATGTACATCTGACCACAAGTGAACTTTGTATTCGCTTGCTATAAGGAGAGCTATTGTGTTTTGGAGTATAATATATGCTTATATCACTGTGAACTTTTACTGGAGTGAACTGGATACATCATCTGGACAGATTTATTGTACTTTGGATATTTTGGATATTGTACATTCATATAACAGAGAGTGAATTTACTGCATTTTGGACATTGTCCACATCTTGGAGCAGACAGTACAGTTGTGTTAACTCTCTAAATATCTCCAGACAGACATTCTGTGTGACTGGATATATAAAGAATAGCAGGACAAGAACCTTTTGTGTTGTTGAGTGTGAGACAGGTCACAAGATATAGATATCCGTGTGTGAGTGAACATTGGACAGATCACAGGACAGACCACAGGACATTGGATAGACCACAGAATGTACTATAGGACGGATTACGGAACAGATTGCTGGATACGGCGGATAAACTTAACTGATAATCTCAGTGGTCAGGTCAGCTAGATCTTATTATTGTATTAGTGTGTTTGGTTAAGAGCACACCAGTTGACTGTAATCATTATTGTTGACTATTAAATAAATTTGTTAAGTTTAACTTTTTGCTTTTTCTGTTACAACTTAAAGACAACCGGTAATTGCTACCGCGCTTGCCCGTGACCGTAACAACATTCCCTTTCCAAATGTGAAAAGGCCTTGCCTTTTTTGTGAAGCAATGACTGCAAATGTAATGATATACAACCTCTTTAGTTTCATGTGTGGATTGGTGAAGGCAAGATCCCTTGTTGATAAATTGGCAAACCATGGTCTTATTGCTTCTATCATGCTTGGTGGAAAGATTTTGACCAGATGTTGGGCCATCATCGATCAATTAGATCAACCTGAGAATAATTTTGGATTTCACGTTGTTCCATTCGACACAGAAGCACTGCATGGCAAGCTTTTGCAGAGGTCCATGAGCAGTTGTAAGAGTCATTTAATAACGAAATCAAATAATCCAACATAGCATTTTTATTTTCTGAACAAGTTTGTTCCCTCATGGTTATGTAAAAACCTGCCATACATATACCTATGGTCAATTGGTCATAGGAGACCCTTCCTTTTTGTGTACCTGCCAAAATGAACTCATGTGGCCATTTAGTTCTGTTCTTAATGAAAACGTCAACCTGATCCCCTCTCTGAGACTTAATCTTATTTTCAGACATACCTGTTTTGGCAAGTTGTTGCAATTCTTTGATTTTTGTCTTCTACACTATGTTGAATCTGATTATTTGCTCTAATTAAATCTAATGAGGGCACTTGGAAAGTGGACAGCATTCAATAATTGATAGACCAGTATTTTGTTCCACTTGAGTACTTTTGCTTTTATGCCCGCTGGTACTTTTAGCTTCCTTTTCAGCATGGTTGCCCTTAATTTTTGAAACATCACTCGTCTTTTTGACAGATTTCCTTTTCTAATTTATTAAGCCTATCGCTGACAAAATCTGCTGATTAACAAAAAAACTGGGTTTCTTGAAATTTTGAATTTCGGGCAACCTTACTAGAAACGTCAGCTTCAAGTCTGTTAAACAAACGCCCACTAGTGCCCGCATTGTCACTGTCATGTTGTATAATTGCACTACAATCAAGCTCACTTCCCAAAAGGGACAAGTCCAAATCATGGCTGATTTATCAGATCCCAACAAGTTCGTTATAAAATCGTTATCATCTGACAAGTATACTTCCAATGGGATCTGAATAGTATCAGTTTTTGGTGAACATAAATTATATTTCTTCTTTTCCATGCACAATCAAGTTAATGACTAAAAGAAGCAGATAAATTCAGTAAAACAACATGAAGTACTCAAAGAAAAAGAAATTGAAATTTTTAATTTTTCAAGAGTGAAATGCAAATGGAAGGAGGGTTCCAACTAGAAACCAGGTTACAAAAGGTGTGGTGGCACAAAAATTAAGGTCCCCCCTCATAAATGACCTGGCTGACACCAAGGTGTTAGCAAAAACTCACTTATTATTGATCCTAGAGGTTTGCGATGTGAAACCAATTTATAGGAAATCATTGGCTGGGAATCTTCTGATGTCGTCAGATTTGGCTTTGCAGACCTCCTCCAATGTCAAATGATGGTCCACTTGCATTGGTGAGTTCTCTTTAAGATGGATACAAATTTGTATCAGTTCTCCGATGCACTAGGTCTGGTTTGGTATGTTGTTTTATTTAGGCATGAACATGTGCCCTATTTTTAGGTGACCTTAAAATCGCATATGTAAAAGAATTTTACTGAGCTCTATGTTTCCACAAGGTATACCAAAAAATGGCATGACATATTTGATCTATATTTTGCAGGTACATGTAACTGATGTTACTGAAATGCCCTATACAGCTGCATTAAGGTCACCCTAAAGTCCAAGTAATGGCATAATTATAATTAAGTGGCCTGTCAGGGGTGCATATTTGTTTTCACGTAAGTTCTACCGATCACTGCTGCTGCCAGATTATGGTCTCCCTTGAATAACTTCTTGGGCTTTCCAATTTTTCTTTCCTTCTGATCTTTCTTTAAAATTGTAGGGCGGGAAAAATTTTTGGGATACTTTGTGGAGACCTTAAGTTTTACTTAAGGTAACCTTAAGCATTTTTCAAAAACACCACGTCATCACATTTTAGAAAAAACCACACACGCCTGTGCTATAAAATTTATTTGGTACATTCTAAACGTAAATCCACAGATTGGAAAGGATTTTCTGATCAATCGGACCATAGATGCCTCAATGGAAGGCATTTTATTTTCGTCATTTTTTTTTCAATGGGTACTTGTATACTCTGTATCTCAAAAACAGTCAGGATTTCAGCATTTTGTTGGAATAACTTATTCAGCTACTTTTTGATAATTTTTCACATGCCAAAGTTTTAGCTCTGTATCTACAATCTTAAGGTCACCAAAATAGGGGGTTTTAGCCCTCCAGTTCACTTAGTTTTCCCTTTTTTTCAACCAAACTTGGCATATATATTAAGATTTACCAAAGGATTATCCTGACTTTATGGTTACCTTAAACTGTTAATATAATTGGAGCTATGGCCCCCCTAAAGTCATAAAATTGAAATAAAGCTGTCTGGCCCCTTTCTTTTTCCATATCTAACGTATATTAATATTGAAGTAGATGAAAAGAAGACTCTTACTACCTTATTATTTAAATATTAATGATGTTATGGCCATCTTAAACTTAAAATGTAGGGTTTTCCAGCCCTAAGCTCAGTTAATGTTTAAATTTTTAAAATAAAACTTGGCACATTTATAAAGCTTGGCAGAAGAAACATTCTCATGTTATGGTCAACTTAAAGTCACAATATGAATGAATTTATGGTCACCTTACAGTGAAAAAAGGAAGTTTTCAGCCTCCAGCTATCTTATTGTTCAACTGACCTCAGCTAAACTTTATGTACTTATAAAGAATGACAAAAGGGACATTCTTATTTTATGGTCACCTTAAAGTTACAATATGAATGAAGTTACCTTGCAGTGAAATTATGGAGTTTTTAATCTCCAGCTGTCGTATTGTTCAGCTGACCTCAGTTAAAGTTTGTACATATTTTTCCTTTTTAAGAATGTCTAACATATTGCCCCATTTGACTACAGCTTACGATTTCACCAGACATATTTTCAGGGGTGATATTATATTTTCACAAACAGGAGCCACCATTATCATAAACTGGTCAAACACTATTCAGAATAGAAAAGACATACGTACCATTTCCATTCCTGCATTAGGAAAGTCCATACTTTGCCCCATTGCTGCCATCACAAACCTTCTGCACACCTATCCTGGTTCTGATAACGACCCACTATTTATGATCTACAACAAACAGCGTTTGGTAGTGCTCACAGATTCTATGGCCAGAAAGCAAAAAAAAAATTCTCAAACATTGAACCTTCACCCACACCTTACATTCCATACTTTTAGAAAAGTGGCTAGCACCTGGGCGTTCCACCATGGGGTTCCTTTGGAACACATCAAAAACCATGGCACATGGAAATCAGATGCAGTTTGGACATACCTCCAAGCATCTCATACTGCCTGATCCCCTGTTTCTTCTGCCTTTAGGCAACACCTTTTCCTTTAACTTAGGTTTTGGGTGCTACAATTTCTCTTTTAAACACCCTTTTTGCTTCATAAGCTCATATATTTGTCCTATTTTACATTTCATAGTAGTCCTTCATGAAGTAATAGTAACGTTTTGGCTACCTTTGACCTTGGCCTTGTGGCCCACTAGGGCTTATATGTCCTCAAATTCTTGGGACCTTTGTAGTCCTCTTTTTCAACCAGTGTTCTTGACCTTCATTGGTTTTTCAAGGTCATTGCCATGCTCATGACCTTCTTGCCCCTTTTGACCTTGACATGTAAGTGATCTTTTCCAAGGTCACTGGTAGCCCTTGGTTCCCTGTATATTTCACAAATGTAAAAGACATTTGTTACGGTCACGGGCAAGCACGGTAGCAATTACCGGTTGTCTTTAAGTTGTAACAGAAAAAGCAAAAAGTTGAACTTAACAAATTTATTTAATAGTCAACAATAATGATTACAGTCAACTGGTATGCTCTTAACTAAACACACTAATACAATAATAAGATCTAGCTGACCTGACCACAGAGATTATGAGTTAAATTTATCCGCCGTATCCAGCAATCTGTTCCGTAATCCGTCCTGTAGTATATTCTGTGGTCTGTCCAATGTCCTGTGGTCTGTCCTGTGATCTGTCCAATGTTCACTCACACACAGATATCTATATCTTGTGACCTGTCTCACACCCAACAACACAAAAGGTTCTTGTCCTGCTATCCTTTATATCTCCAGTCACACAGAATGTCTGTCTGGAGATATTTAGAGAGTTAACTCAACTGTACTGTCTGCTCCAAGATGTGGACAATGTCCAAAATGCAGTAAATTCACTCTCTGTTATATGAATGTACAATATCCAAAATATCCAAAGTACAATAAATCTGTCCAGATGATGTATCCAGTTCACTCCAGTAAAAGTTCACAGTGATATAAGTATATATTATATTCCAAAACACAATAGCTCTCCTTATAGCAAGCGAATACAAAGTTTTTTTGTGGTCAGATGTACATTCCTTATATACATTCACAGATTCCTCTGGAATTATACAGAACCAACTCAAAAGAAGCTTGAGCCATCTAGGCCAAATGAGGAAGTTCTAGAAACTACTGGCAATTGGGTTTCCCCAAATCTAACATAACCACTGAGGGGGGGGATTTCCCCCAGTCTGTGAACAGATCAATAAACACTAAAACACAGAAGTCAATAACTCCCTTACTTTAAATGTTAACACACAAAAAGAACCAACGACACAATTATCTTTTATGACAATGTATAAACATAAAGCTTAAATTAAACAATGCACTAATATAGTGCCTAATATATGTAATATACAATGTACTAATATAGTGTCCAATATATGTAACAACATTTAAAATATCTGTGCTAGAAAATGTGCTGCTTAAAAACCTATATGTTAAAAAAATAAAATAAAATAATATATTTTAACGCCAATAACTGCATTTTACTTCTCCTTGAGGAATGTGTACACTTATTAAAGATGAAAATAGGGACATTCTTATTTTCTTTCCACCTTGGAGTTCCAATACAAGTACAGTCATGGCCATCTTGACGCAAAAATGAGGGTTTTCAGCTCCCAAATGACTTACTGTTCAATGACATCAGTTCAACTTGACACATTGATTAAGTTTAAGGAAGACTTTTAATGACCTTTTTACTTAAAATGCCTATATTTAGGAGACTTCGGCCAACTTAACATAATAAATATATAGTTTTTGCTCCCACCTCATTTATTTTAAGACTTTTTAAAACCACACCTGCCATATGTATACTTAAAACAAAATTTCTGTTATCTGGCAAACTAACCTCCTAGTATTTTTAAAGTTATGGCATCTTCAAAGAAAAAAAATGAGGTATTTAGCATGCAGTGATGTGGTTATTACCATATTGCAGCTGATCAGTATTCATGTAACATAAATTCCCAAATTTAGGCACATTAAAAACCCCACATTCTTCTGATTCCATTCTTGTGGAATTGTGTGCATATGACTTTTCCTTTTTCGGAAAAATGCAGGAGTTGTTGATCTAGTTACTCATGCACATACACTATGTAAATTGGTCAAGATTACTGAAAAAAAACACTTTCTCATAAACAGTTTTTCTTGTATGGTATTTTATATCTTCAGCTAATTGAAATGAATAAGTTCTCTCTTTTTCTCCTCAAACTCTGTATTTGCTTTGTGTGATTTCTATGGAGGCAGATTCATGGAAAGCCCCAGTCACTCACTGATGCCCATCTGTGCTTTGTGTGGTAACACCTGTGTGTTACATAATCTGCACACTGAGTGAAAAGGTTGATAACGGATATCAAGATATATTCATTTCTTTTTATTAAGGGACATGCTCACAGTAAATATTTTTGGGGGTAAAAAAAATTAAACAAGGACATTTATCTTTAGGTTCAGGGAAATAGAGCCTTGTGGAAAGAATGCCTTGTCTGTTTTAAGAGAATGGAAAAAGCCCTAATAATATGTAAAAACCTTTTATGATATTTAGATATAGTGTCATGTGTGAATTAAAAATGTTAACAATAAAATCTGACAACATGACTTTTTGTATTTTTTTACAATGGAACAATAAAGGATTTTAACAAATATGATTATCTTAAGTATATTTATCTTATAAAAATATTAAATAGCAATGAATTTTCAGAAGCATAAAAGATATACAACATATCAATGTTGACCCTATCTATAGCCAATTATAGTCTACTAGAGTGTATTTTTAGCAATTATCATTATAAATCTAGGATTAAATATCTCCTGGAAAAAAATTACAATCCCAAATTTACAGCAAATATGATTTTTTTTTCATAAAGTATACTACTCTACGAAACACAATAAAGCTCACATTCTGCTTACAGTCTAATACTGCAACTGCAGTTTTTAGATAATCCACTTTTCCATCAGGCACAAAACACATTAAAGCTTACCTTCTCCTTACAGTCTCATACCACAACTACTATAGCTTTATTAACTCAAGTTTCCATCCGGCCGCTCGATTTTTATTTTAAAATTTTCAATATCTTGAGTTATGTGCAATATATTTTAAGCATATTTAAATTTTGGATATTAACTAACCTTGAACAGAGTCTACATGGTTAACATGACCTTAAAATTTTAACATTTGCATTGAGTTACATTCAGTTTAAGGTTAGGACAAGCTTTTATGATATTTGGACAATATTAAAGTAGTAGTTTAGAGTTTTCATTTGAATAAAGTATGTACACATATCTAGACCAAAACATGAACATTATTGTAATGTTACGACAAAGACTTGATAGTTAAAGAAAGAATTTTAAGATTACCATTTTTAAAAATTATTATATCCATCCTGCCGGGCATGGATATTATTTTGGCTTTCCCTCTGAATCACCCTTCATTTACAGGTACAGTTTTTACGTGTCTCAGCTAAATTGGTATGAAAGTTTGATCGCATGATAGTTTGTATGTGATTGCTTTCTTGGCAATATCTGGTAACAAGTATTGCCATGGCAACACTTTTCCTGTTTCTTGGTCTTGTAATTTTGTGGGCATTTAACATTATTCTAAAGTTTTAGAATATCTTTATTGCAAGAGGAACTTATGATTTGGCTTTAGGGAATATTTGCCCACAGATGTTGCCATGGAAACACTTTTCCTCTTGTTTTCACTTTTAATTTGGAGGGTTCTTTATAAACACAAACCAGTCAAAGATTTTAATGAATATTTTCTGGAAATATTTCTATATAATAAATAAATATTACTATGTTGCTAATTTACCTGAAATCTCATCTGGGAATATATTAATATGTTCTTTTTACATATTCCAAAATCAAATCAAATTAAGTTGACTTTTCACTTGCATATTATGCCCATAAATTCCCTCCAAGAGTAGCTGTACAACTTTCACATATTTTGCCTTGTAACTTAAAATGTTTGTTCGATGTCTAATTTGTCATTGACCTTGAAATTTTTCAAAGAAAGGCCTATCTACATAAAATTTAAAACTTATTGATGTTATGGCTATCTTAAGCTTTAAGATATTGTTTTTTATCAATTAAAAAAAACTTGTTACACATTTTAAAGTAGACAAAAGGGACATTCTTATTTTCTGGTTAGCTTTGAGTCCCAATATTAGTGACATTATGGCCTCCTTACAGAATAAAGGGGGATTTTCAGGACTTAACAAGCTTCAGTATTTTTCAACTTACCTCAATAATTTCTTACAGCTTCTTCTCATCATAAATTAAAGCCATGAAACTAACTTTAATTTACTTTGCAAAAGGATTGGAAGGATATGAAGAAAATTATGAAGAAAAAATCACAACTGTAATAGTATAACTTGAATCTTTTGAGATCTAATCACATATCTTTTATAATATCTCATCATTTTAGTATGTATGTATCCAACAAGTTTTGACCACCTTTAGTATTTTTCATTACTTCCATCTCGCAATTCTTTGTCAATCTATCAACACTGAAATCAACCAAATACACTTTATCTTGTTTAACTTAGGAAGTGCATTAATATTTGGTCTCTTTCAAAACTGTATATCCTGAGTAGTTACCTAAGGGGAATATTAATTGTAATTAAAAAGTAAAATGTCTTTATAGTAAGCAAAATTTATATTATGGGCAGATATCCTACCCTGTAAAGATTGTTGTGGGTAGAGCTCCTTGTGGGCAAAGGTCCTGCAGGTAGAGTTCGCATTGGGTCGAGTTTCTGGATTCACACCCATTGTTTCGGATACAATTTTGCTTTGTAAAATAAAAATATTGTAGATTGAATAGCCGAAGATTTTATATAAGTAGTTGATTATGTTTTCCTCAAAATTAGGTCTTGGAGAAAATGGGTAAAATGGAAAATACCCAGTCAAAACATGAGGCGTGAGTGATGACCTATCTGGAGATATATTGGCAACAAGTTTGCCCAATCCAGTCATTTTATATTCTGTTGCACACACTTAAAAAAATAACTATCAGGTAAATGAGTTGTTTTGTCACAGATTATTATTATGTACGTTATTACAGTGTATGGCAAAAATATGTGGGCATTAGAGTAGATCTAAACTTTTTAACCAGTGCAGTATCAAAGATCAGTGCACAGTGAATCTTTTCTTCTAAACTTCTAACAAGAAGTTGCATAATTCACAAAATAGTAATGCAATTCATCTGTTCAGTTACAAGTAGTAAAGTAAGTGCCACACCAGTTACATGATCACAATTGGATATTTGCAAATCAGCGCTACATCAACATGACCAAATGTAGTCCAATCTGTTTTATAAGCTCTTATAACTGACATGAAGTTGTCTAGAATTGATTAGTTGATAATTCACTACTTTTTTATGAAACATCCCTTTGCTTTTTCAGTTTAAAATTTATGTTCTCATTGAATACACTCAAATCATGGATTTTGGAATAGACTTGTGGAAGAGTGGGAAAAATGAAGGGTATTTACTTTATATATATAGTTCATATGTAGTTTTGCTAGGATCTTATGAATGTATTTTTTTCCTGTATAAAATAAAATGGGAGGTATGAGAACAAAAATTCAAAGAGCTTATTAAGATTAAAAAATCAGTTCAAATAGATGGACAGGCAAAAGCAATGCTGGCATGTGGGATAAGAGAAGCAGCTGTCATTTTGGAATATTACAGAATCTTGCAATTGTGAAAAATAGGTCAAAGGTCAAAGTTGGGGTTTTACGTCCCGTTCAACAGCCAGTTGTGAAAAATAGGAAAACTTTAAATCCATCAAATGTAGAGGACTGCATTATAATATGCCTCTGGTCAAAACCAGAAAGAAAACTGCACATAAGTTTCCCAGATCAAAAGGCAGTCATATTGGCCCTAAAGAAGTTTTAGCCTTTGTGTTGGAGTCATACCATTCTGATTGCAACTGACAACACTACAGTTCTGTCGTACATTAACAAGGAGTGGTGTATGAAAACAAACTCTCTGTGCCCTGCTCTGGAGACTGTTGTCCTGGTGCAGTCTCAAAGAAATTGTACATTCCAGGCACATTCCAGGTCACCTAAATATAATAGCGGACAAACTGTCCAGAAACAGGCGAATCAGAGTGGTCTCTTCTCTAGGAGGTGTCAGGTTGATCTGTTTGCCATCAGGTTCAACAACAAACTGTCAAAGTTTGTATCCCAAGTTCCAGATCAGAAAGCATGGGAAGTTGATGATCTAAGCCTATCCTGGAAGAACCTTGATGCATGTGCTTCTCCCCTAGTATCTATCCTGGGAAAAGTAATCTAGAATGTCTTGGACCAAGAATGCAAAAAATATATATCTTAGTTGCACCTTCCTAACAAATCCATGAGACTGAACTCTGTTTTCCTCCCTCTCTGTGGTTGGTATGTTGATACAATGGGAGAATATTTAATCAGAGTTCTCAACTATTCTCTTTAAATTGCCTGCCATTCACACATGTATTAATGCGATTAAATTGAAAATTTAATTAATAAATTAATTTTTAATAAGTTAATACTTAACCAAGAGGACAGGGGATTCTCACCCTACCCTCCCAATAATTTTATAGGGATGTTCCATTATTGTGATTGTGCCCCAATTGCAATATAATTCCTCAGTTTTGCTATTTTAAAAGCTCTTAAAGCATTTCAAAATACAATCAGGAAGATTGGGGAAGGAATTACTGGTACTTCCCAAGTGGTTCGTGATTGGATGCATTCAGGGGACAATCTGAAACAGTTTATGACAATATTAAACTTCTTGACTTTGTCATAAACTGTAGCCAATTCTTATTTTGCATTTGGGAACCTATTGCAAAGCCCATCTTAAACTATATTACCATTTGTTATGTCATCTTCTTGATCTAACAGTGATCATAAATCTATTTTAACTTTCCAAAAACAATATTTTAAATCTTAAGTTGATCTATAAGGTTCATAAACCAACCTGATGAATTGGGAAACTATCACAAACTTTTCTGGAGCCTATTTGAAGACTTCTTGTAGAATCACAATATCAATCACAAAGCTACTGGGAAAATATCAGGGACCTATCTTAAAGTACATCCATGGATTATCAATGTTTTTTATGGTTGGATTAAAATAATGGAACAGCCCTATTACAACACAAGGGGGGCATACTAAGCACAAGAAAGAAAAAGAGTAAGTAACTCCAGCTAGTGCTCCAACTAGTAAGAGCTGGTGAGTGAACAGAGCACTAACGGTCCAGGCCAGAACCCAGCTCGAGAATTTTTTTCTATTGTCTGGTAGACTGACAGGACAAATGCATTTGTCAATTAGATAAGGTATTAACTTACAAAAATTTAATTTATTAAATATTCTAATTTGTGTCTCTTACTTCATTGTTGAACTCTCTTTACATTTTTCATGGGGGCCACGGTGGTACACACACTCACTTCCCACCTTTGAGGTCTGTGGTTTAAACCCTGGACTCTATGGGGGAAAGTTGGTAGTTTCTTACAGATAATCTGCAGTTTACAATACAGAACCTTGATCCACTGTATGTACTGATTTCCTCTGCCCATAAAACTACCCATCATGATATAACCTATACAGTGTTGAAAGCGATGTTAAACCCCAAATGAATAAATCAATACACTTTCAACTGGTAGAGGGGTTGAACCCGTCAAACCCCCTCTTGATCTGTAAGTGTATAAACAGAACTGTTTTAGAACCTCAAATTACATTTTATTTTCAGAATGAATTTGTTTTACATGTAAATTGTAAATTGTTTCAGAATAAATTTGTTTTACATGTAAATTGTCAGATGGATTTTATTTAATGTTATTTATGTTGAAGGATTTAAAATTATATTTAAGTGGTCATATCCTCTTCAGTGATCATAAAAAGAAGACTTAGATGGTTGGTTTTAAAACATTACAGACACTCCAGTCAATCAGATTTTATTAAAAGGCAGAGATATAAAAGTACACATGGACCTAAAGGAATAATGTTATTCGTCAGTTGATAAGACATAAAATGCATAAATAATACCATAAAGAGGTTGTTCATTTCTGTGTTTTAAGGCATTATATGCAATCTTTTATATTTCAAAAATATATTTCAAAAGTTTATAAATAAATCAAATAAGCGAAACAAATGTTTTATTGAAGTGGTCAGTAGTTTTTCACCCCCATGCATGCACAACTTTGGCTGATGGAAACTTTTCCTGGTAGCAAGTTATTCTTGTAACTTTTCTGCACACTGTAATTTGGGATTTGGACAACCTTCCTCCTGGATTTTTAAGCACGAGCCTCAAAAGAGTTTGCGCTTCTAGAGATCACTTTTTAAGCGCAAGCCTCGCTAGAGCTCACACTTCTACAGATCACTTTTTTTTGGTCTCCGCACTTTGATAAAATTGACAACACCTGTGGATTCTGAATTTGCCTCTCTTGCCCTCCAATAGCTAAAATGACACATGTCCTTTTGGCTTTTTTCCATACATATGTCCTTCTTGCATCGGACTTTCATGAATTGTGGCACAGAGTGATGACTATTTCTCTGCTCACTTAGTTAAGCAGCAATGGGCTATGTTAGTACATATGAGACTTTTGTAAATTCTAGCGCACTACTTGTGTCTCTGATGGCTTTGCGCTCATGCTAATTGACCAAAATACCTTTTGGCCTTGTTTTCTAGTGGAAGTCTATCCTGCTAAAAATTTTTCATAAATTCTATATACTCATTTTTAAGGATTTTAATTCAGTCAGTAATACTCATTTTATTCACCATCTATCATTTATCATGTAAGACAAAATCAAAACTTTAGGGGTGTGCAGTTTTTGTTTGGAAGAACCCTTTTTTAGTTATAAATACTGGAAAAGTCAAACAAATTTCCCCTTAAAACGAGAAAACATTTCACTTTTAGAAACTCAATTAAATATAAACTTTATGTCAGCAAGATTCAATGGATAAAAGGATAAATTTGACAATGTGACTTTACCCTCTCTGATAAAACTTGATACTCCTGACTTGAGATGAGGAAGATCTTGACCATTATCTACTTTAGTATCTCCTTTTCCTCTCCATCAAGTTATTATGACAGCATAAATTTTCCTTTGTAAAATTATGTTTAGTTAGCTAATGTAGTAGAACAGTAGAATATTAAAGCATAATGTTGTATAAGAAATCTTTTTGAGGGGAAATTGCAGTCATGTATATGTTTTAACCAAATACATTGTATTAAATCATTAGATTCATTCTGAATTGAACAATTGTAAAATACATTTTTGCTTTTTGAACTTCTTGGCATTTATTATAGTTTTTGTTTTTACTTGATGGATCTTGATTCCAGCCAAGATGCTACATGTAAGTCCAGTAACCATCTTTTACACATATGGAGTAATGTTCATTTTTCAATAGTAACACAGTGGTGTTCATGCAATTGAATATGGGGAAGTGTATTCTTTCATTTTTAGGACTGGATTAAATCTATTATACTTACTATGGTTAGTTATAACCTGTGCAAATTGATTTGTATTGATTGAAATTAGACAAACTTTTGACAAGGGAATAACTGTAATCCAACCAACTGCTAACAAGAGCATTTGTAGCAAGGACATCTCTTTTAACAATCAGATATTGTCTTATACACTGAGATCACACAACTGAACAAAAAAATTCTTGGAAATTTTGGACACACGATCTGTAAAAGAGAAGTTTGCATCAAACAAGACACCCAGATTCTTTACTCTTTCAGCTTGCTATAAAAGACTTCCAGGTATGTTTACTAGGAAAAGAGCTGAACTTTTTATGGTGAATTGAAGAGCCAAAATACTGAACTCAGTTTTGTCAGGATTTAACATATATTTGTTGAAAGACTTTCATATCTGAACATCATGAAGAGAAGAATTCCTTTTATGAAACAATAAGCTCATTCATGTGGCAAAATTTGCAGTAAGTAAAATAAGCTCTGCCCATATGCGCAGTAACAATCAGTACTTACTGAAAACTCTACCACAAAAATAAAAAAAGTAAGTTATTCACCATGACGTAATTTCTTTTAAATCTGATTGGCAGTTATTTTTATAAATGATGTTGAGTCCACATGGGTATTTGGAGGTACAAGAAATATGTTCTAAACTTAACCCACTTTTAATGAAAAACTTTGCATATAAACTTACAAATTGTTATTAAAATTGTACAATTGTTTCATCAACCATTCAATATTAGGTGCATAAAATATATTTTCTGTGGTAAATTTTAGTTAGTTAATTTTGAAGGGTAGTACATCTGTTTATTTAAACAGTTATTTAATTATAATAAACATGAGAAAATGTAGATTTTTTATATCTTTCATATCTTTCTACTGATGTTTTTAGTAGTGTAAAAAGGAACAATTATTGAGGTTTCAATAACAATTTGCAATAAAATATGTGAATCTTCTTTGATTTGTCATGTGACTTACTGTAAAATCAGAAGAGATATGTCGATCACTTTGGTACTTACTTATTTACCAGGAAGCTACCAGATAAATAGAAAAAAGTTTGTTCTAGTAACTTTGGGTAAGTATAGCAAGTACTTAAATGACCACCTTAACGTGGGAATTGAAGTAACCAGTTTTTGATAACAGCATATGAAAAACTGGGTGTCTCTGGCATAGAAATGGAATTTAATGACATAGTGTCTTAAATAATAATTGTATTCCAAAATATTACATGACTAATACATTTTCTCTAGAGAACCTGTTTTAGCCTTTTATACATACAAGTCATTTAGCAGGAGCTGCAGGAGATCGAAATTTATGTTACCTTCAATGAATAAGAATGCTTGTAAATTTAATGGCTAAAATATATCACAACTTAAATATTTCGGCTATTGTCTGGGTGGAGCTAGACTGTTATTTGTTTCGTATAAATTGCCAGTAGTTTCGTAAAATAGTATATTTTGATTGATATTTCCTGGAAGACCAGTTAAAACATTTCATAAGTACCTTTAAACATTAAATCGGAAATAAGTACTATTGTTTTTAATGATAGGAGTTTACTTCCGATGACTGAGACCTGTTTACATTGGTAAACTTTTTGGAGGAGGACCCAGTGAACACTGGCAGGAAGTAAAATTAGCTAAAAATGGCGAAAGAAGATTGGAGATTATGTGCAGACTGGCTTGTAAGGTGCCAGATTTTGGCATCAAATCATCCTGTAACACAGGGGCACACAGAAGTGTTTGAATTAGCACAACTCCTACGTGATGGAGTTCTATTGTGTCATTTGTTGAATAAACTGAAACCAGGCTCCATTGACACCAAAGATTTCAGTCAAAGACCACAGATGTGTCAGGTTTGTGAAAAGACTTCAAGCAAGTGTTGGATATTATGTCAATTATTTTTTGTCATTTTAAGCCATAGTGTGCACCTCTTGTATATTTGTTCCAGTTTTGGTGCTAACTTATCATTACAAAGTTAGAACAAGTGAAATTTGCAACTTTAATTGGAATACAGTCAAAACGCCAGCAAACCATATCGCCCCCTCCATAATGCCAATCAAAAATGTCACCACATGTGTTATTTATTGGGGCTGACCTAGCTCTGTTGTGGCAGATTTTATTGTAGCTCGGGCTATAACAAAATGTATAAACATGGTTTACACTTTACATGTATAGTGGTTCTGGACCAATTCATGCACCACCCTCAATTTTCTTAAAAGATTTACACTTTTTGGCAGAAAATATGTATACCATTTCATAGATTATTATGTAATTGATCAAAAACATTGGTAATTTTAGACCGAGTTTCTGTCCTGTCGCCTATTGCTATTGAACAATGGTAGAGGATATTTACCCAACGGCTGTGTACGCTAGATCAGTTTCACTGCTAGCGTACCCAACGGTTGTGTACGCAAGATCTATTTGACTGCTAGCGTACCCAACGGTTGGGTACGCAAGATTTATATCACTGCTAGCATACCCAACGGTTGGGTACGCTAACAGAGATATCAGTCTAGCGTACCCAACGGCTGTGTACCCAAGATTTATATCAGTGCTAGTGTGCCCAACAGCTGTGTACATACACTACTGGCATACCCAACTACCCTGCAACCCAGGCATTGAACCCTATGTTCCCAAAGGCTGTGTACACTAGATCAGTTTCACTGCTAGCATAGCCAATGGTTGGGTACGCTAACAGGGATATCGGTCTATCGTACCCAACGGCTGTGTACGCAAGATTTATATCAGTGCTAGTTTGCCCAACAGCTGTGTTTATACACTACTGGCATACCCAACTACCCTGCACCCAAGGCACTGAACCCTATGTTCCCAATGGCTGTGTACACTAGATCAGTTTCACTGCTAGTGTAGCCAATGGTTGGGTACGCGAGATGTATTACACTGCTAGCGTTCCCAACGGTTCTGTACGCTAGCAGGGATATCAGTCTCAGTCTAGTGTACCCAATGGTTGTGTACGTAAGATCTATTTCACTGCTAGCATACCCAACGGTTGTGAATGCTAGTAGTGATATTGGTCTAGCATACCCAACGGTTGTGTACGCAAGATTTATATCGCAGCTAGCCTACCCAATGGCTGTATACATACACTACTGGCATACCCAACTACCCTGCACTCGAGGCAGTGAACCCTATGTTCCCAATGGTTGTGCACCCTAGGTCAATAGCTTTCTTAGCATACCCAACAGTTGTGTATGCAAGATCTATTTCACTGCTAGCCTACCCAACGGTTGTGTACGTTAGCAGTGATATGGGTCTAGCTTACCCAAAGACTGTGTATGGAAGACCCATATCACTGCTAGCATACCCAACAGCTGTGTATGTACACTAACGGCATACCCAACTATCCTGCAATCAAAGCAGTGAACCCTTTGTTCCCAATGCTCGTGCACCCTGCATCAATAGCATTGTTAGTGTACCCAACTGTTGTGTACACAAGATGTATTTCACTGCTAGTGTACCCAACGGTTGTGTACTCTAACAGTGATAACGATCTAGCCTACCCAACGGTTGTGTACACAAGATCTATATCACTGCTAGCATACCCAACGGCTGTGTATGTACACTAATGGCATATGCAACTCTCCTACATCCAGTTAAAGCACTAAGTTCTGTTTTCCCAATGGTTATGTACCCTAGATTAACGTCATTGATATTTTCTTTTGTTAGTGTAACCAAAAGCTGTTTAAGGTACTGGCATACCCAACTACCCTGTACCCAAGGCAGTAAACTCTGTTCCCAATGGTTTTGCACCCAAGATCAGTATCATTGCTGGCATACCCAGTGGCTGTGTACATAAGATCCGTATCACTGCTAGTGTTCCCAGCAGCTGTGATATTGGTCTAGTGTACCCAGTGGTTGTGCACACAAGATCTATATCGCTGCTAGTGTACCCAACAACTCCAAATTTTTTACAGCCTGCCCAATTTCTCATTACCCAAGGTAGTATGCACTCAATGGTTGTGCACTCGATATCAGTACCCTTCATAGCGTACTAAACAGGTCTGTATCCAAGGCATTGAGAAGTAATTAGTTTTTAAGGAATTTTTTTGAGTAGTCAGAAATGGGCCAAGGACCACTCTCTGAATTAAACTTATTCAGCTTAATTTATTGTTACATTTTAACAAAGTTAATTTAAGGAAGAAGTGATTAAAATATGGGTACACTAGCACTGATCTTGTGTACATAGCCGTTGGGTACGCTAGCGATGATATAAATCTTGTATACACAGCCGTTGGGTACGCTAGACCAATATCACAACTAGCGTACACAGCCGTTGGGTAAATAACCACTCCGTTGAAAAATTGATGGACACAATTAATGGCGATGGACAGAGTTCCCATGTACATGGGTGGACACAAAGATAAACGGACACGAAGATAAATGGTCATCAGAATTGTTCAAATAAAATTAGTCTAAGCAACAAAATTGTATGAACTAAGTAACAGAATATGCTTAAATTAAGCTTATCAAGACATTTGTTATTTTTTTTTTTTTTGAAATTTAATTATTTAATCCACTAAGATAAGCCAAAGTCTCAAGAGCATTTATCTTCGTGTCCGTTTACCTTTGTGTCCACCCGTGTACCTGTTTTCTGTGTAAATTTTGAATGTCATATTTGTACACATATTACCACAAGTATAAAGTGTTATATGCATTCTTCAAGGTATGTATATGTGCCGTTCCCTAATATTTAATGCCAATCAAACTGGCATGTATATATTTGAACCTGTTTTTATAAATGTAAACAAACCTTCAACATTACAAAGTTATCTGCAAAAGAAATTCCTGGTTTGTAAAAGCAGTTTAACAACACTTATGTATTGCAAACTGGATATAAGTATACAGACATAACAAGGACTTTTAAAAGTAACTGCGATGATTTGTCACAGTTCAAAGATTTATACAGAAAACAGGTACATGGGAACTCTGTCCCTCACCATTGCGTACCATCAACATATCAATAGCAATTGGCGATGGGACAGAAACTCGGTCTATGGTAATTTATTTTGTAACTCTGGTTGTTTTTAATAAATTTAGTGAAAGGTGTGAATAGGTACATAGAAATTATATACACAGGTGGTCACTGAGATAAACAGTCTTCAGAAATGCTCTCATAAAAACGGTTTAAGGTTTATACAACAATATAACACAAACCAAATGTCATGGAAAGCATTGCTTAAGTCTAGTTTGTTATTTAGTTTTAGCGATTTTGCTGTTTACAGTATGTAAATTTTAAAACTTTGAAGACCATTTATCTCTGTGACCGTTTATCTTAGTGACCACCCATGTACCTGCTTATTCAGTACATTGATATTGGTTAGTGGGGGCATTATGGAGGTGGCATTGTGGAGGTGTCATGGTTTGGTGGTGTTCTGACTGGTTTCCCTTTAATTGTGGTCATGTGTGGGGGTTTCGTGCCATTGGAGTTTTTGTGGTATCATGGTTTCTTCTATTTAATCCAGGGATTAACTACTGCGCTGTTGAGATACTATATTTTTTATGGAGTACAGTAGAATCTCGATTATCCGGCCTTCTTTTATCCGAATATCCGGATTAACCGAACCAAAACCTTGTCTCCCTAAATATAAAGCACTGTCTGGTGTGAGCAGTAATACAGGATTTTACACATTCTTGGAAACTAATAATTCTCGTGCTTTATAAGACATACCATCCACAAAATATCTAACTTCTTTGATCTTTATCGCCATTGTTACAATAACTTACAATAGGGGAGGGATTAATCCAGTTACAAGACCCCACTACACAACTTCTTTGATAATGCGCCAATCAATGAAAACATGTTCGATTAGGTTTTGCAATTTATAATCTCCCGGAGTAGGTCCATTCACGGACTGACTAACATGTATCAAAAGAAAAGACGAAAAGATAATGCATTACCAACCGAACACACCCATCACTGAAGGCATATTTGCTTTGGGTTTTACAACAAATAATCTCCCGGAATTTTTCAATAGACAAATGCGTGACAGTGTTTATCTAAAATTAAAATGTACACAATGCATGTACCAACCGAACACACCCAGTTAAAAAGACAGTGAAATTCTACAGTACAATTTCATTTGCTGTATTCCAGTAAATTAACTAGAGTGTGGTTCAAGCTGGTATCCTAAATGTACTTTGATTTGTTTACATGCTTATTTTCACTACAAAATATTGTGTTGTGTATAAAGTCAAGTATATGAATTCTAGCGATAAATTTATTCTTGCTACACCTACTGTTCAACTTGTATGCATGGTGTGAAGGAAATATAAGTCCACGATGGGGTTTCTCACCATATTTTACAAACAGAAGATCTAGAAGTGAATAAAGTTTTAGATGTCATACTTTGTCAGCTCGCTAAACAGCTCCCTGTTTTAGTAATCTTAGGTAAAGCACCAGCATTCATGAATAATTGGCATAATCACAATAAAGTGCATGCACAAAATAAGGATTAAAGTGACATGACTAGTGTTTAATTGAAACTGAAAGAAAGAGAAAGTTTGTTTTTCTGTCATGCATGACTTTGTATGACAATGATATCTTTTTTATCACATTTTAATATGAAAGTAGTTTGTTTATACCTGCTTTTGTGTTTATTTTGCAGTTTCTTTGCTTGAAAAATATCCGTGTATTTCTACAAACTTGTCAGCATGTTTTTGGACTCAAATCAGATGACCTTTTTGAGCCTAATGACCTATTTGAGGTCAAAGATTTTGGCAAAGTAAGTACTCCTTAGCCCATTGAAAGTAAATGACAAAGTAAAGTGTATTGATGTTGTATTGAATGTAGATAACTGTTGAATGTATACATTCAACGGGTCAAACCGTTGAATGTATAGATTCAATGGGCAAACTGTTGAATGTATACATTCAATGGCTCAGCTGTGGAATGTATAGATTCAATGGGTGAAACTGTTGAATGTGTACATTCAATGGCTCAGGGCATGGAATGTGGAAATAATTTATAGTTGATAAGTTGATTGGAAGTATGAAGACTTATGTACACTTTAACATACACTGAGTATTTTCTAAAATCAAATCACTATTTATAGTAGTTATAGGGATGATCAAAAGAAAAAGTCTTCTATTGAAGTGTTAGCAGGGGCTCAAAGAAGAAGAATCTTGTAGGATTAAAGACTTTATAAACATAAAGAGTTCCCTTTAATCTACAGTTCTACACACATTAAAACAATTGCTGTGATAATCAAAGCAAAGAACAAAGAGAGACCGTTCAAGCCTGAGTAATCTTTTGATCACTGATTACAGAAAAAGTTGTCACCTGAGTACCTCTTTAATGCTCTCCAAATTTGTGTGTGATTGTTTACAGTTAATCCATGAAAGAGGATCACAGAGGTGCAATTGCAATTAGTCTTACCACACCAAAAAACACAAGAGCATTGGGGTTCATTGTGATTATATAATTGGAAAATAGATTAATATTTCTTGTTCTTTTTTATCCTTTACAAAATATTTAAACAATAATTAAACCATGTTTTATAAATATTGAAAAAATATTTAAGGCTATAATACACTATACTAATAAACTCATAACTACATTTAACTTTTATATTAGTAAAAATGCATCATTAATTCATACAATATAATATTAAATTAAATAGGTTTTATAATAGTATTAACATTGCATCATTAATTTATACAATATAAATATTAAACTAAATAAGTTTTACATAAATATTAAACTGTTTAGGGACTACTTATAAAAATCATAATATTTAAAGAACTTATACACATTCAATGATCATAACTGTTGAATGTACACATTCCACAGCCAAACTGTGGAATGTACACATTCAATGGCTATTTGCTGTTGAATGTGTACATTCAACACCTAGGCCATTGAATGTATACATTCAACACTTGGGCCATTGAATCTATACATTCAACAGTTATCTACATTCAATACAACATTGATAATTTAAAGGTATATGATGAAAGAAATTTCCATTAACTACAGGTACCTCTGTTGTTTCTAGTTTTCTTTGATAATCAGAGAGAGGAAGCCAATTTAAGTGTCCCAGTTTGGTTTTTATGAGCTCTTAAACAGTCGAGGTCACTCTGGTACAGGGACCAGCATTGCTGCTTTCAGGTGTTGAACCCGGTGCTAAGACGGAAAAATTATCAAACACTGGGCCACTGGGGGCCTAGACACTCCAGATTTCTCAACCACATTTCAAGTGTTTCAGTGGATAAACTATATTTTTACTGATTAATTACAAAGATTTTGATGGTTTATATTGTAAAAAGAAAAATCTGTAATTTTCAGTCTGATCAATAGTTACAAATATAAATATGATTCTCTTTGTACTCAGAGGTCAGAAATTGATTTGTAGTGTAAAAGTGATGTTGATTTTTAAAATAGTTTTAAAATGTACCTTACTTATGAACTGATATTTTTGACAAAAATAAAATACTTCCATTTGTATTTTATAGGTTATAACAGCTTTGTCCAGATTGTCAAAAAGCCCAGAATCAAAGAGTACTGGTGTCCAGTGAGTTGTTACAAATAGTATAATACATCCAGCAATTAATAACATTTTCTATGTGTTTATAATTCAGAACCAAATTGTTTTCCAATGGAATAATATTTTGTTCAATATTGTTAACTTTTTACTCTGCATTAATGCACATTGGAAAATTATTTATAAATTGTTGAATAAATATTAAAATGTGAGTTGTAATTTGAAGAGAAAGTTTTTCAGTTATTAATGTATGATTTAAGCAATCTATGGTCTGTTTTTGAAAAAAATAAATGTCACAGTTAAATACAGCACTTGATGTCAGTAAATGTTTTTTTTTCTGCAGTCTTGTATATAAAAAGCACATTCTTATATCTGCATATATAAAGTTGTACTTTTATGTGCATTAACTATGATATATTACTTTCTTAGAGTAAATTGTATTTAATGTAGTTTGAATATCTGAAAATATATTTCTTCTTACATTTTTAACACCATCAATTTTATGCAGATGTGACAAAACCTTAAATTCCTTTTAAATATTAATTGTGCCATGTATAAATTGTAAAATAGTAACCTATAACTTTATAGAGGATTTTCATCATCCAAAAAAGACTACATGAATTTAAAAGAGTTTGCAAAGTAAGTATTGTGTGTCACACATTCAAAAGGACAAGGTGCTTTTCTTTTAAGGAGAATCCTTTTTGCTGTTTGCGTTTGTGATTTGTTTCTCCCCATTTGGTGATTGTCATTAACCTCACTAATACCTTTGTGTGTTCTTTTTAATACAATTCACATCTATCCCTTTGCTCTGTATTATGTAATTCCTAACATATTTCCTGTTTGTAATTCCTACTCATAGCATTTTTCCCATTGTTTCCTCTTCTGTTCATAACTTCAAAGGCTGTATAAAGTGTACAAAGAATAAATTCTAATCATTCAAGGGTCAGTGTTGTATGCACTAAAATATGTGGTGTTCTTTAGCAACAGTCTGTGATGGTTGGACTCTTTGGGATGGCAGTTCTGATTTCTTGGTATTGAAACTAGTAAATCATAGTCCATACCGGAAGTATTATAACAGGCATTTCAGTTTTCAATTCATAAACTAGAGTGATTATAATACTAAAAGTGCCAGAAACTGACAGAAAATGGTAAATTCCATTCAATATTTGTTACTCCCCTGTTGACAAATATGTTTTTTAAGCAAAAGTTTTTGTTGTCCTGGAATCAGTATGATCATTAGCTTTCATGAGCTATTATTAAGTATGTAAACATGATTTTTGCGCAATATAAAGTAAAAATGTGACATTTTACAAAATATGTTTATTTTTTATCGTTTTGATGAAGTATCAGTCATTAGAAAGCCTAAAATAATATACCACATAAAGCACTCATTTCTACCACAAGGAAACAATATACCGGATACCGGCATACCATTAACAACAAATAACACCTGTAGCATGAGAGATGGGCCTGTCCAGGGATATGTTGACACTGATTCGGCATTGAGCTAGTTTCTTCAATAGTTTAAAACAGTGACCCGGAAAGGTCAGCTTGTGACTTTAGACTGGGATCTAGTTGGTTTCTAATGTTATTTTTAATTGTGCATGGTTTTAATCTGAGAAGTATTTTGATTCGTTACTGATTTTTTGCTGAGTATGTTTTAAGGTTTTCAATTATTCTTTTTGTCCTAGAGGAGATTACTTTCTTCATGGTTTTAGGCCTAGAACTTTAGTTTCTTTGCAGTTTGTAACGTCAACATGAGGGAAATCTTTCATAGTTTAAACAGCAAAATGGCAGTTTTCTATTTTTGTTTCCATGTGATGGCATTTTGAAATTAAATAATCTACACAACACTAAACAGTCTTTATGGTTGTTGGTCAGCATACAAGTTCAGTCGGTATTGGAATAGTTTGACTTTTTATTCCGAGTATTGTTCAAGCCCTAAGTGGAGTTAAAAAAAGTACTTAATATTAGGCTTTTTGTATATTAGGAATCATACAAAATGGTTATATTTGTAAGTATGTTTCAGCTGAGGTACCATTGGATTAATCTTGCTTTAAATTACTATTTTCCACGCACAGTATTTCTTTTCAGTTTTCCTATCATATTCTCATAAACTAGGTTAGCTTTCTCATTGTTTAAATTGTTGATGCAAGTTGCTGTTGTGAAAAAATGTAGTATTCACACAGTTTCCATTCAGTGATCTTGATTCACTTCTTTGATTTTGTCTGTCATGCCTTTTATATTGTTTTTAATTTAAATTAGACATTTTGGGATGATTTTGTTCTTTGATAATATTTCTTCAATCCTGCACCAGAGTTTTGGTTTTGTACAGCCTTCAGTGTCTGCAACCCATATACCACTTTTGCTTCTTTTCTAAGCGTATATAATATATAAAACTATTCTGCAACAAAAAATAACCTATCATTACAGAGGGTATTCTTGCTCGAGCCTTCAGAAACAACAGAAAGACGAGACTGTCTATTCTGGCCTAGACCAGATAGCTAAGTAAGTGTTTTAACATCACACTTTAAAAGTCTGAGTTTATGTTTTCACTGCCAGTAGTACTGGACCAATTAACAGCAGTGCTAAAATAATTTTATACCATTGTACAGATATACTTAATTTGGCATGGTTTCAAAAGTTTAGTGACAGAATGAAACCCCAAAACGCACATGTACGCCTTCCATTGGGGTCTGTTTCCAAAAAGTTGGCATGTTTTTCCAGAATATGATACAGATCTTTTACAAAATATGAAAAGCTTCTTCATTGGCAAGGTCCTACTCGCATGAAAAAATTACTTTTAGAATAGGTCAACCAGAAAGACAAATTGAATATAAATTGAAAATTCAGGATTTTTTTACATCCAGAATATGATCCAAATCTTTCCCAAAAATTAAGAATTTATTTATTTGGTCTGGCCTTACCCACATCAAAATTTCAGAAAGATCTGGTCATTAATTTTGGAGTTATTGTGCACAGTGAAACAGACAGACCTAAGAACACGCAAAAAACATAACTTCTTGGTGGAAATGGTAAATCTTTTTTTACTTTAATAGTTTTTAATGAGGCTATTATTGCACACTGTTGTTAATTTGGTCTTCCATGACTGAGATTTATCATCAGCAAAATGATTAGGTGCACAGTTAGCAAGTACATTCTGTTTCGTTATGCCAATATAAATTTTAATGTGTGAATGACTAGTATTGATACCAAGGAACTGAACTGTTCAGTTGATTATAGTATAGTAATAATATTTGGTGATTTAAATGTGCTTGCATAAAAGTGTAAGCAGCATTGAAGTGTAGTGAATACATCTTACCACTCAAAGGAATATGCTTTGTTGGAATTGTGAATATATTCTGTTGTATTTTGACAGATTTGTGATAGTTTTAGGTTAATAATGTCTTTATAAAAAGAGAGATGAGAAATAGGTTAAATATATTAAGAACACGATTATGACTCCCCCCCCCCCCCCCCCCCCCCCCCCCCCCCCTCTTTTTTTTTCTTGACCTTAACTGACCTGTGATCTAGCAGGTGTTGGCATCGATTGACTAATGACATATCCTTTCATATTGAACAATACATTAGTATTTACACTTATCATCGTTAAAGCCTAAGATTTATTCATAGATTTGTCATGAGCCTTAAGCAAATTTGTGTACTACTGGAGCTATAAGAGTGAATGGCATTACTTTGGTCACTCCTGATGTCCAATAACACCGTTGAAACTGCATGGTGTACTTTTGGCATCCACACCAGGATGATATGCTATAAGGCCATACAAAACCACTTTTATTTTGAAGAATTTTCCGAATTTTATTGGAATCTGAAGGTATCATCAGCATAAGATATGTGGTCCTGTTTAAACTTAATTGAAATTCTTTATTTTTTGATAGATATTAAACATATCTTGGTGATTTTATTTTTTTTTTGAAACTGGCTTTTATTTGAGCTTATTGTGAGATATTGAATCAGTTTGGTGCATACAGACTTTTAGTTTTAGTCATTGACTTATCTTGAATCTACAGGCTTGATACACTAATTCCTATTTAATAAGAAAAAGTAAGAATATCAAGATAAGTTACTGAATAGAATCTGAGCTGAATATTTTTTCTTAAATGTTGGAATTTAAAAAAAAAAAAAAAATAAAACTTAAAATTCAAGTTTTCTTTTGAATATAGAAACAGGGTAAAAAGATATATTTGGAATGACCTCAAACTAGATTAACAGAAGTTGCAGTATTGATGAAACTGTTAAGGTTGTAATCCTCCAAAGTGTAACTGAACAGGATTTGTTTCTATGCACCAGAAGTATATATGATTGTTTGGAATTTATTGCAATGATGTAATAGTTTGTTGCCAGAGAATCTGCTGTGTGTTTCTGTGAAGAAATTTTACTCCTATTTGCTTTCAGTTTCAATGTGCTGTTGCCTGTTTGTATTTTCTAATACCTAGCATGTTGCTTTGAACAATTTAACTCCATTCACTTTCCATATTCTCAAAATCCAGTCGTGTGTAGAGTAAGAAATCTAAAATTCGCCAGGAATCTAAAATTTGCCACCTCTAAAACCTTAGTTAATTTTATGAAGAAAATGATGCTTTTGTCTAAAAATTGGTATTTTTCAGTTCAAAAAGCCATAATTTACTATACATTCAACAAATCTCACCACAATTCATTTATTTTATTAGTATTTTCACATGTGGCGAATTTCAGATATGTGGCGAATTTTAGATTTCTTACTCTATAATTTATTGATCTCTGCAAGCAGATTACGCATTCGAGTTTCAGGAAAAGTACTTGTCTTTTTGTAAGTTTATACTTTTCCATGCATGTGTATAAATATAAATTTTAAATATACAGTTTTATAGAAATTATTTACTCAAAATACACCACAGGGTTGGAAAGTTGCCAGAAGCAAGAAACAGTTGATCATTTCTAGAAATTTGCTTGTGAAAAGTTTTTGACACAGCAAAGTTTCACACATGGCAAAATTTCATTTCTGTCCCTGAAAAACACACTGAGTGTCTGAGATATGAATTTTTGTTTTACATTTTCAAATCGATGCATAAAGGTTAATACACAGCACCATTTAACCTATTTTCAGTGCTTAGATCCCCTGCCACATTTTTTGCTTGTTATTCCAAGAAATTGCTTGTGACAATTATGGTCGGAAGCAAAATTTGACTTGTAACAAAAATTTGAAACTTTGGTTCCTGCAATAGGCAATATAAAATGTTAAAACAGATTGCAAAGAGAGATGACCATCAGCATGAATTTATATGACAGAGGACAATAGTAATTTAAAATATACGCATTATCATTTTTGCCCTACAGCCTTTAAGGGCTGTGTGGTTATTGTATTCACCCATGGTGTGAGGATGGGCAGGTGGGTCGCGGGAAAAAGTTTGTGCATGTTGTATCTCAGAAACTGTAAAGGTGTAGGAAGTTTATACTTGGTAGGGACATTCGTTGGGGGTTGTAAGTGTGCAACATCATGGTGTGACCTTGATTTGACCTTTGATCTTGGTGTAGTGACCTTAAGTTTGAAAATCTTGTCCAGGCTGTATCTCAGACACCTTAAGGTATAGGAAGTTTATACTTGCTAGGAACATTGGTTGGGGGTGTATTTGTGCAACATTATGGTGTGACCTTGATTTGACCTTGTTGTAGTCGCCTTGATCTTTAAAATCTTGTCCGGGCATTATCTCATAAGCCAAAAGTTGTAGGAAGTTGATACTTGGTAGGTACAGTAGTGTAGGTGTGCATCATCATTGTCCGACCTTTAACCATGACTCTGCCAACGTATGTTCACCCGCCATATTTGAGACATATTTCTCTTACGAAGATATATGGATTGGTGCAACTGATTATTTTATGTACTTTTACTTAATTGTGCCATTTCCAGTGACACCTATACTTCAGTTAATAAACAGCTTCATAATTTTTAGTTTACTGATTAATGCTGTCATCTTGCTAATGAATTATCTTCTGTTAATACTTTATCTTCACATACATTTCTTTCTCTTAGACGTTGTTTTCTCTACTTAAACATTATTTGGACCTTTACATAACTGACACTGATCTGAAGGTATCCTGATCTTTGTACTGTTTCACTACAGTAACTTCTATAGCTCATGGTTTTGAAAACTATTTCCCCAGGCTCTGGTCTACATGCATCTCCAGTGCTATTTTTCTCTACATACATTGTCAGCAAAAGTTATTAGAGTAAGAAATCTAAAATTCGCCAGGAATCTAAAATTCGCCACCTCTAAAACCTTAGTTAATTTTATGAAGATAATAATGTTTTTGTCTAAAAATTGGTATTTTTCAGTTCAAAAAGCCTTAATTTACTATACATTCAACAAATCTCACCACAATTCATTTATTATATCCCCAGACGAAAGTCGGGGATATATTGGATTCAGGTCCGTCGCGCCGCCGCCGCCGCCGCCGCCGCCGCCGCCGCCGCCGCCGTAGAAATTTCCTTGTGGACGCGATAACTCAAAAACAAATTAATATTTTTTTTTCAAACTTGGTACACATGTTAAGGGTGTCCAAAGGAAGATCCCTATTTTAAGGTGACCTTAAACTCCCAATAAAAGAGAACTTATGGCCACCTTAAGGTCAGAAATTGCACTTTTGCCCACTAAGAGCCCTCTAGGTCACAAACTATGATGCTCGGCTGGCTGAAATTTCACCTGAGAACACATTAATATGTTCTTAGTACATGTGCCGAAAATCACGACTTTAAGTTGAGGAGAAAATTGTGTTTGAGGCCCATAAAGACCCCCACTTAGGGATTTTTTGCTATATTTTTCACATATTTTGCCCTATAATTTGGAAGTGGTAACTCTGATGAGTCTCAAACTGCACTAGGTATAACTTTGATATGTAATCCTTGTCTGTAGAAAATTTTAGGGCTGTAGGTTTACCCAAAGGGGTCGACTTAAGGTCTCAAAAGTGCCCACAGAGACCCAATTTATGCACTTTTTGCCACTTTCGAGCACTGTAGCTTTCAAACTATGTCTCTCATCTAAGTTAAATATCATCTGAGAATATATCTATGTGTTTTCTTATATCTGCCCCAAAATTTAGGCCTTTAATAGACATTTAACCTGTGTGTGAGGACCATAAACACCCACCCGAGTGACCCTTATAAGACATTTTTCACATATTTTTCCCTGTAACTTGGAAATGGTAAGTCTGAGAAGTTTCAAACTGTATTAGATATACATTCTATGTGTAACCTTTGAATGTGAAAGATTTTTAGTCTGAAGCTTTGATTTGAAGGTCACATTGAGGTCTCTAAAAGGCCCACAGAGACCCGATATTTTGCCTTTTTGCCACTTTTAAGCCCTGTGACTGTTAAACTATGTTACTGATAGAGCTGAAATCTCACCTGGGAATATATCATTATGTCATTTTTACATGTGCCAGAAATAAAGGCTTTAAGTAGACATTTAACCTGTGTGTGAGGACCATAACACCCACCCGAGTGACCCTTTTTAGACATTTTTCACATATTTTTCCCTGTAACTTGGAAATGGTAAGTCTTGAGAAGTTTCAAACTGTATTAGATATACATTCTATGTGTAACCTTTGATTGTGAAAGATTTTAAATCTGAAGCTTTGATTTAAAGTTCACATTGAGGTCTCTAAAAGGCCCACAGAGACCCAATATTTGGACTTTTTGCCACTTTTAAGCCCTGTGACTGTTAAACTATGTGACTGATAGAGCTGAAATCTCATCTGGGAATATATTATTATGTTCTTTTTACATGTGCTGAACATCAAGGCCTTTAGTAGATATTTAACCTATGTATGACGACCATAGATACTCACCCGAGTGACCCTTTTTAGACATTTTTTACATATTTTGCCTTGTAACTTGGAATGGTAAGTCTGAGAAGTTTCAAACTATATTAGATATACATTCTATGTATAATCTCTGATTGTGAAAGATTTTAAGTCTGAAGCTTCAATTTGAAGGTCACATTGAGGTCTCTAAAAGGCCCACAGAGACCCAATATTTGGACTTTTTGCCACTTTTCAGCCCTGTGACTGTTAAACTATGTGACTGACAGGGCTGAAATCTCAACTAGGAATACATTATTAAGCGTCTTCTTTTTCCATGTACCGAACATCAAGGCCTGTAGTAGACATTGAACCTGTGTATGACGACCATAGACACTCATCCAAGTGACCTTTTTTGACATTTTCTACTGTATTTTGCCCTGTAATTTGGAAATGCTTAGTGTGACAAGTCTTAAACTGTATTATATCTAATTTTTGTTTGTTATGTATGTCCCCCAAAAAGTTTCAGATCTGTAGTTTAATTGCTAAGGTCTCTTTAACAATTGTAAAATGCCCACAGAAGCCCAATTTATGGACATTATGCCACTTTAAAGCCCTGTAACTGTCAAACTATGTGGGTCATAGAGCTGAAATCTTTGAATTTTTAAAAGGAAGTGCCTGTCTCTTTAAATTTTGAATATTAATGATGTTATGGCTATCTTAGTCTTTTAAGAACTTATTTTTGTGTGTTGTACCTCTGCTTGCTGAGTTTTTAACTCTTTAAAATGAAACTGGTTAAACATATTCAAGTAGGCAAAATGGACACTGTTATTTTCTGGTGAGCTTTAAGTCCCAATATTAATAAAAGTATATCCTTATGTAGTAAAACTAGGGGATTTTTAACCCTCAACTAGCCCAGTTTTATTCAACTTGCCTCAGTTAATTTTGACACAGCTCCTACAGTTATGAACTCATTTCAGTTGATAATCACATACTTAAAATTCTCAATTCTTTTTGTATTTGATTACCCCTTTGATATATATCAGATTGTTTGTTTACCATTTATGCTGTAGTCCCAACCCACATCCCCCACCCACCTCTGGGACCTCCAGCTATATTGAGTGACACTAAATAAACAAAGGTATTTAGTGATATCAAATGAGAAACAAAGAACTCAATGGGGTTGCAGATCTTGTGTAATAGTGAGAGAGGTGTGGAGAAGGGGAGAGGGGTGGGGTAGGAGGTGGTGGGCTTCATCATATAACACAAAGGGGAGTCAGAACTGAGATTGTGTCACATATTTAGGTTGCATATATATGGACCACATATATAGGAATAGAGGAAATGAATAACTGAAAACAATTTACAAATTCTATAAATAATATAATAAAATAATAATATAAATAATTTTTTTTTAAATAATATTTTATTTGTGAACAAATATAGAAACAGATATGCGCTTTTGGGATTATGAATTTTAGAATGGACATTGAATCATCAATCATTTAAATACTTTGAAGGAAGATTGAAAAGTATGATGAGTTGAGTTAAAAATAATATTTTATTTGTCAACAAATATAGAAACAGATATGCTCTTTTGGGATTATTATTTTAGAATGGACATTCAATCATCAATCATTTAAATACTTTGAAAATAGGTTTAGAGTTATCATTGCAGGAAGATTGAAAATATAATTTGAGTTATGTATTCGGCGTCTGGGGATACACCATCTTCCTTGGAAGATATAAACAGAGTAGATTGATGTGCTGAAGTTCATATAATAATGGGTAATTATGTTTTTAAAAATTCCCGATCAAAACCTGTGGCGTGAGTGATGACCTGTCTGGGGATATGTTGGCGCCGAGTTGGCCCAATCTAGTTTTACTAGTATTTTCACATGTGGCGAATTTCAGATATGTGGCGAATTTTAGATTTCTTACTCTACATGGTTTGGTTTAAGTCAAAATTGAGTAATTTTGTAACTGGTTGTGACACATGTGAAACCGTGTCAACAAAACAGTATATTAGAACTTTTGAATGTTTTAAAAATATTAAGTTTTCACTACATTCAGCCAGATAAGAAATTATTTTTACATGTTTATAGATCTGTATCACACATACACAATTATAACAAGTGATACAAAGTTAACAGTCTATATATCTCACATAAACAATAATATTTATTTTTGGAAAATAAACATAAGAAGTCCATAGCCAATAAAGGATGTGAAAAGGGATGTAAACAGTTTGTGTTTGCTTCTAAATTTAAACAAGGAAGTAAATTAAATCATACAAACATTTGAACTGATTCAGTTTTTGCTAGTATTCCACAGTAAAGCAGAGCTTAATCACTGTTGATTTAAGAATCTCTAATTTCAAATTTACAGTTAATACTAAAATATTCAATTTAAAATGTATATAAATTTATTAAATTTCTTATCTTCCAGAAAACCTTATCAGTTTTCTAGTAACCAACAACAATGTTACAGATTACTTAGCTTCTTGAAAACCTTATCAGTCAGCTAGCAATCAACAATAAAGTTGAATCATCAGTGCAGCTTTTGCCAGTTGTCCATTAGCACCCTGTATATTTATTTTACTGTCCTTATATTTTACATGTATGTACTTCATCTGTTGTCACTAAAGAATTTTTCATTTATAATATGTATGAGTACATTGTAGGGTAAATTTAGGGATGAAACTAATCAACTTCAGTTGCCTGTAATCTTTTTAACCCCAGAATTTAAGATCTTGGAGTTAATATCACGTTCTTCATGGTAATGGGAATAATATGAAAATCTGAAGAATTTTAAACATTCTAATTTTTTCACCACTTCCATTTTGCCATATCAGCAATTATGTAACCACCTTTCAGTTATTCTAATAGAAAACACTCAAGACAAAATACATAACTAAAACAACATGTATTAGCCTTTCAGCATGGTGTGTGTTTTATTATTTTAAACATTATTAATAACTGTGCTATTGCTTTTTCTCTTTTCATTCTGTTTAACACACTCCTTGACTTGTGATTTTAATCTTAACCCAGTGGTCATCAGCAGAACCTCCGTCATCCACAATAAATGTGATTTATGTTACACTCTGGGAGAGTATACCTCTGCCAAGGCCCAGTATCTGCAATAGAGCATACGAATGTAATTGTAAAAATCTGTTAAAAAATTCCTGGATGCAGACGATGATCCAGATCACCACCAAAATCAAGTCATCTGTTCCTTGGTTCCATTTTTAATATTTATTTAAAATTTCATCAAAATCTGTCCATGTCGTTAAGAGTTATTTGGCAAATAGAAAACATATCCATCAAAAACATATTCTCCTGGGCAGAGGAAGTAAGATTCCAATTATAAACCATTGAGAAATGGTTAAGAACAAGGCCAAAATGTCTTCTGGTCTACATGCATAACCTGCAAAGCCACCAGAGGAATGAGTAGTGCACTAGAATTATGTCCACCCCCCTGGGGGGTGGATATATTATTTTTGCTTTTTTCGCCGTCCGATGTCCGATGTCCGATGTCCGGCGTCCGGCGTCCGATGTCCGGCGTCACGCATGGTTTCCGCTCATTTAAAGGAAAAGTATTAGAGCTATTGTCACCAAATTTGGTATGCAGGCTTATTGGGTCAGTAGCTTGCTTGGGATTGCTTTTGGCTGTTGTACCTCTTTTGCTTACTGAGTAATACTTAAGTACAGCTATTTTCAGTACCCATTGGTTTCCGTGCATTTAAGCCAAAATAATTAAAGATATTTTACTACAATTTTGAATACAAGATTGTTATGTCCATAGCTCGCTTGGTATTGCATTTGGGACTGATAGCTTTGTCAGTACATGAGTAATAGCCATTTAGGTACTTCATTGTGTATTTTCAGTACTACTTTTGAGTAATTTGCTTCTATCTCGTTAACCGTGCGAGATAGAGCGATTTCGGCAAAATTTTCGACCCGCAGGGTATCTGAGGAGTGTACTCTTTGCAATTTTCAAAAAATTTTCCCCTCCCCAAAAATGGCGGCCATTTTGAATTTTCGAATTTTTGCCAAAAATGGCAAAACACAAATTTGCTTCTATCTCCTTAACCGTGCGAGATAGAGCGATTTCGTCGAAATTTTCGACCCACAGGGTATCTAAGGAATGTAATATTTGCAATTTTCCAAAAATTTTCCCCTCCCCAAAAATGGCGGCCATTTTGAATTTTCGAATTTTTGCCAAAAATGGCAAAACACAAATTTGCTTCTATCTCCTTAACCGTGCGAGATAGAGCGATTTCGGCAAAATTTTCGACCCACAGGGGATCTAAGGAATGCAATCTTTGCAATTTTCCAAAAATTTTCTCCTCCCCAAAAATGGCGGCCATTTTGAATTTTCGAATTTTTGCCAAAAATGGCAAAACACTAATTTGCTTCTATCTCCTTAACCGTGCGAGATAGAGCGATTTCGGCAAAATTTTCGACACACAGGGTATCTAAGCAATGCAATCTTTGCAATTTTCAAAATATTTTCCCCTCCCCAAAAATGGCGGCCATTTTGAATTTTTGCCAAAAATGGCAAAACACAAATTTGCTTCTATCTCCTTAACCGTGCGAGATAGAGCGATTTCGTCGAAATTTTCGACCCACAGGGTATCTAAGGAATGTAATATTTGCAATTTTCCAAAAATTTTCCCCTCCCCAAAAATGGCGGCCATTTTGAATTTTCGAATTTTTGCCAAAAATGGCAAAACACAAATTTGCTTCTATCTCCTTAACCGTGCGAGATAGAGCGATTTCGTCGAAATTTTCGACCCACAGGGTATCTAAGGAATGCAATCTTTGCAATTTTCCAAAAATTTTCCCCTCCCCAAAAATGGCGGCCATTTTGAATTTTCGAATTTTTGCCAAAAATGGCAAAACACAAATTTGCTTCTATCTCCTTAACCGTGCGAGATAGAGCGATTTCGTCGAAATTTTCGACCCACAGGGTATCTAAGGAATGTAATATTTGCAATTTTCAAAAAAATTTCCCCTCCCCAAAAATGGCGGCCATTTTGAATTTTCGAATTTTTGCCAAAAATGGCAAAACACAAATTTGCTTCTATCTCCTTAACCGTGCGAGATAGAGCGATTTCGGCAAAATTTTCGACCCACAGGGGATCTAAGGAATGCAATCTTTGCAATTTTCCAAAAATTTTCCCCTCCCCAAAAATGGCGGCCATTTTGAATTTTCGAATTTTTGCCAAAAATGGCAAAACACTAATTTGCTTCTATCTCCTTAACCGTGCGAGATAGAGCGATTTCGGCAAAATTTTAGACGCACAGGGTATCTAAGCAATGCAATCTTTGCAATTTTCAAAATATTTTCCCCTCCCCAAAAATGGCGGCCATTTTGAATTTTCGAATTTTTGCCAAAAATGGCAAAACACAAATTTGCTTCTATCTCCTTAACCGTGCGAGATAGAGCGATTTCGTCGAAATTTTCGACCCACAGGGTATCTAAGGAATGCAATCTTTGCAATTTTCAAAAAATTATCCCCTCCCCAAAAATGGCGGCCATTTTGAATTTTCGAATTTTTGCCAAAAATGGGAAAACACAAATTTGCTTCTATCTCCTTAACCGTGCGAGATAGAGCGATTTCGTCGAAATTTTCGACCCACAGGGTATCTAAGGAATGCAATCTTTGCAATTTTCCAAAAATTTTCCCCTCCCCAAAAATGGCGGCCATTTTGAATTTTCGAATTTTTGCCAAAAATGGCAAAACACAAATTTGCTTCTATCTCCTTAACCGTGCGAGATAGAGCGATTTCATCGAAATTTTCGACCCACAGGGTATCTAAGGAATGCAATATTTGCAATTTTCAAAAAAATTTCCCCTCCCCAAAAATGGCGGCCATTTTGAATTTTCGAATTTTTGCCAAAAATGGCAAAACACAAATTTGCTTCTATCTCCTTAACCGTGCGAGATAGAGCGATTTCGTCGAAATTTTCGACCCACAGGGTATCTAAGGAATGCAATCTTTGCAATTTTCCAAAAATTTTCCCCTCCCCAAAAATGGCGGCCATTTTGAATTTTCGAATTTTTGCCAAAAATGGCAAAACACAAATTTGCTTCTATCTCCTTAACCGTGCGAGATAGAGCGATTTCGTCGAAATTTTCGACCCACAGGGTATCTAAGGAATGTAATATTTACAATTTTCAAAAAAATTTCCCCTCCCCAAAAATGGCGGCCATTTTGAATTTTCGAATTTTTGCCAAAAATGGCAAAACACAAATTTGCTTCTATCTCCTTAACCGTGCGAGATAGAGCGATTTCGGCAAAATTTTCGACCCACAGGGGATCTAAGGAATGCAATCTTTGCAATTTTCCAAAAATTTTCCCCTCCCCAAAAATGGCGGCCATTTTGAATTTTCGAATTTTTGCCAAAAATGGCAAAACACAAATTTGCTTCTATCTCCTTAACCGTGCGAGATAGAGCGATTTCGTCGAAATTTTCGACCCACAGGGTATCTAAGGAATGCAATCTTTGCAATTTTCCAAAAATTTTCCCCTCCCCAAAAATGGCGGCCATTTTGAATTTTCGAATTTTTGCCAAAAATGGCAAAACACAAATTTGCTTCTATCTCCTTAACCGTGCGAGATAGAGCGATTTCATTGAAATTTTCGACCCACAGGGTATCTAAGGAATGTAATATTTGCAATTTTCAAAAAATTTTCCCCTCCCCAAAAATGGCGGCCATTTTGAATTTTCGAATTTTTGCCAAAAATGGCAAAACACAAATTTGCTTCTATCTCCTTAACCGTGCGAGATAGAGCGATTTCGTCGAAATTTTCGACCCACAGGGTATCTAAGGAATGCAATCTTTGCAATTTTCCAAAAATTTTCCCCTCCCCAAAAATGGCGGCCATTTTGAATTTTCGAATTTTTGCCAAAAATGGCAAAACACAAATTTGCTTCTATCTCCTTAACCGTGCCAGATAGAGTGATTTCGTCAAAATTTTCGACCCACAGGGTATCTGAGCATTGTACTCTTGGTAATTTCTAAAAAATTTTCCCCTCCCCTAAAATGGCGGCCATTTTGAATTTTCAAATTTTTGCCAAAAATGGCAAAACACAAATTTGCTTCTATCTCCTTAACCATGCGAGATAGAGCGATTTCGTCGAAATTTTCAACCCACAGGGTATCTAAGGAATGTAATCTTTGCAATTTTCAAAAAATTTTCCCCTCCCCAAAAATGGCAGCCATTTTGAATTTTCGAATTTTTGCCCAAAATGGAAAAACACAAACTGGCCTTAACCGTGCAAAATAGAGTTATTTTGTTGAAATTTTCGACCCATAGGGTATCTAAGAAATGTACTCTTGGCAATTTTCAAAAAAATTTCCTTTTCCCAATAATGGCGGCCATTTTGAATTTTCAAATTTTTGCCAAAAATAGAAAAACAGGAATTGGCTTCTATCTTCTTAACCGTGCAAGATAGAGTGATTTCGTCAAAATTTTCAACCCAACCAATGCAAAAAGGCATGAAGCTGAAATAAATTACATCTACACTATCAAATATTTAAGCATCATTGATATATTTTACAAATGAAACAGGGTCTTGTAAGACTACTGTACAATTTGGGCAAAAGGTTCATGGGTGGACATTACACATGATAATGTGTGTTCTTCTATGCTATCCTGTTTCTATTCGCATCTACTATCAACAGGGCGGCCTATTTCTAGTTTATGAAAGTCTAGTGACAACAACAAATTCCAACTCAGATACCTCCCACACCTAGTCTAGAACTCAGACAGTTGCCCATCTAAGTACTAATGTCGCCCAGTGGTGCTTAACTTCAGTGAAGAGATGGGTAAGCCAATTCTCATGAATTTCTGGAGACCCCAAAAAACAAGGCCACTGCCGCAGCGATTATCTCCCGCCTTAGAATCAGTAATAATGGAGAACTAAAGGAGACATAAGACCTTTGTAGTAAGATAATCCCACTTACATTTGGAACCCCTAGTAGCAATGATAAGGGAGATATAAGGCCTTTTTAATAGGATAATCCCATTTAACATTAAACTTGTGATATGACGGTCATTTTGTTTTCGAAACTAAGCCAAATTACTATCAGTCTAACTTTCCTATATCTTTTGTGCAGATTTGATGAATCTAGCTGCAATACTTCAAGTTTTAGAGAATCATAATGATTTTGAAATAATTGGCTATGGCTGCCATTTTGTTTTTCAGAATAAGGCCATAATTTTTCTCAGGCAAAACTTTTGCAGACCAGGACTTTTCATGGTCTGTCTTTATATGCTGAAGCCATAGCACCAATAATAATGGAGAAATGAGGATGTTTTAGTGTCATGACCCCATTTAACCTTGAAGCAGGGGTCAAAGGTCAAATTCAACACCTGGAAAAGATTCCCAGGCCATGGCTTCCTACAAGCTGTTCTCACATCCCAAACCCTCTAGGAGCAATATTAGGGGAGATATAAGGCCTTTTTAATAGGATAACCCCATTTGACATTAAACGTGTGATATGGCGGCCAGTTTGTTTTTTGAAGTAGGCCAAAATTACTACCGGGCTACTTTTTCTAGCCATATAGCTTTTGTGCAAATTTGATGAAGCTAGCTGGAATATTTCAAGATTTAGAGCACCTTTATGATTTTCAAACAACTAGCTAAAGCAGCCATTTTGTTTTACAAAATGAGGCCAAAAATTTGCACAGACAGGTTATTAAGGTTTATGTAAAAACATGATGCATGGACAGACACACTGAAGGAAAGTGTTTTATAATCTCTCGACCACGGCCTTTGGCCACTGCATGAAATTAAAACCATAATCCCGACCCCCCCCCCCCCCCCCCCAAAAAAAAAAAAAAAAAAAAAAACACTTAAAAATAGCTTAAGTGAAATTGTGAATTCATAGTTTGTGATATATGCCAGTGAGGAAACCTGTTCTATTTCTTCTGTTTTGTTACCTCCGCCAAGGAGGTTATGTTTTCGCCTGGGTTTGTCTCTCCGTCTGTTTGTTTGTGAACAAGATAACTCAAAAACTTATGGACGGATTTTGATAAAATTTTCAGGATATGTCCGAAATGGTAAAAGGAAGAAGTGATTAGATTTTGGGAGTGATTCGGATTACTGTTTGTATCTTCTGCATCCCTGAATTCTTTAAAGGAAGATAATTCGAAAAGTTATGGACGGATTCCGATGAAATTTTCAGGACGTTTCCAAAATGGAACAAGGAAGAAGTGATTAGCTTTTGGGTGTGATCCGGATCATTGTCTGGATCTTCTGGATCCAGGTATTTATTGAAGGAAGATAACTCAAAAAGTTATGGATGGATTTGGATGAAATTTTCATTAAATGTCTAAAATGGGACAAGGAACAAAGAGTAAAAAAATACAATATCAATGCTAATGGTAGGTTTTCAAAGCCCAGGAATTATTTTATGGAGTAGACACAGCATTGGGGGACTGAGCTGCCTTGGCGGAGGTCTGCGCTCTCTGAGGGCTCTTGTTTATTTTGTTGAAAATCTTTCCACATTAGTGGGAAATAGTATCAGTCAACAGACAAACAACCCTTGTGGAAAAGGAAAGGGAGATGTGGCTTAGTTTTAAAGTAGTACATCTAGATCATAGAATATACTGAAAAGCAATATAATTATTAATTGGAAAATAAAGAATCACATTAATAGTGTAAAATGATTGAGGTTCTAGTCTTTTGGATCGCTTTTTGGATAATTTTGGATAATTTTAGAAATTTTTCACTTAAGAATTTTTCTTTGAAAGTGTTTATTTTCTTAGAAACTTCTAAAAATAAGAAAGCTTTTAAGTGTAAGAATTGAGGATGATAGTGAATATGGGTCCAACCCTTTAATTGGCCTTTTACATTGAAATTTACACTTCTTCCTCAGATTAAAACATAATCGGAATTATATTTATCCCTTCCTGTGCAACTAACAGTGTTTACCTGTACTTATGGTATCGCCTCAGATTTTGTGTCCTTCAACAGAATATGTAAAATGTGCTACATTAAGTTCGGACCACTATTTAAAATATTTCTCATTTATTTTGGTCTTGGATAATTGTCTTAGTTAAATAAGTTAAAAAATTGTCCTTTTTAAGTTGATATTTAGTAGTTCTGTGATTTAATCCTTGTGGTTATATAACAGTTAGATTCAGGCATGTTTGAGTAAAGAAATATTCTGACTTGTGCATACGATTTGTTTAATATTACACTCCTTGTTCAATATTTATTTATATGAACCTTGACCTAGCTTTTATACTATGAATGTATAAAGATATATTTTGTTTTAAATAAACTATTTTTCTGTTTATTGCACATGTATTTAACATAAAAAATATTCCAGAAGTAAAGTTCATTAAAATTATATTTGTTTCAGGCGATGCATGTTGTAAATGCTTTCATTTTGTAATATTTAAAAAATGGAACCAATGCTTCAATGTTTTCAATTTCCATTTTTGATTTTGTAAACATTCTGTTTTATTGATATGTGTTATTGTAAATCACATTTATTATAATGGTATTTTTATCTATATATTGTGTAGTTAATTGGTAGGATATATCAAAAAATATTTTCAGAACTCTATCGCGTTTGACCTTTGAATATTTATATTATGACTGTACTCTGTTGCCAGGTTACCTGACTGTGAGGATGACTGATTTATTTATGATTTGGACAAATTTACAAATTTATGTATGTTTAATTTTAAACTGGTGTTTCCCAATTGAGTCAAATTGAAGTATGGCATTTTTGTACTTGTATAACTTTGTTTTGACTATATGTACCTGATCATTATGACAAATTAAGGTCCACTTTATGCCTACTTTTAACAAGGTTCCCTATGTGTATGACTGTTGACCTGTTATGTATTTTACCAATATTTTGACTATACATGTATTTATCTGCCCATCAAGCCAAATTTAAGCTCCATTTTTGACTGTGCTTGGTATCAAAGATTCCCTGTGAGTATGACTGCGTAGTTCAATTGTGACCATATTGCTAATGTTTTGACAAATGATTACCTGTCCATGAAGACAAGTTGAAGCTCCAGTTTGTCACTGTACTTTGTAGTGAGGTTCCCTGTGAATATGACTATGTATACCAGGACAATCAGGACACAGTCTATCACGAACTCTTCTCTGACCATGCTTCAATCAGGCCACAGGTATCAGGCTGCCATGTTGTACCCTGAATGACCTTGTGTGACCTCTCCAAGGTCATATTCGAATACTTCACAAACTTGATGATTTAACAACACTTGCTGTGAGAGAAAATTTCTTGTGGTCTTTAAGGTTCAGAAATAAAGGCTTGTATTGTTGTGTAGAATTTTAAATTCACCAATACACTGTTTCTTTGTAAAGGTTATCAAAATAAATGGAATAAGTGAATTAAATAAATTACCGAAATAAATTATCGAAATAAATTAAAGTATTGTCAACAGAAATATTAAATTAATAATTAAGGGTCCCGTCAGGGTCGCTTATTTGTTTTCACATAAGTTCGACTGATCACCGCTCCCGCAGGATTATGGTCTCCCTTGAATAACTTCTTGCGCTTTCAAATTTTTCTTTGCTTCTTATCTTTCTTTAAAACTATAGGGGCGGGAAAAATTGTTGGGATACTTTGCGCAGACCTTAAGCATTTTTCAACAACACCCTGTCATCGCGTTTCAGAAAAAAACACAGACCTGTGCTATAAAATTTATCAGCTACATTCTAGACCTAAATCTGCAGGTGGGAAAGGATTTTCTGATCAATCGGACCATAGATGCCTGAATGGGAAACGTTTCATTCTCGTAAATTTTTTTAAAATGGGTATTGTCCGTATCTCAAAAACAGTCAGGATTTCGGTGTTTTGTTGGAATGACTTATTCAGCTACTTTTTGTTAATCTTTCACATGCTGAAGTTTTAGCCCTGTATCTGCAATCTTAAGGTCACCTTAAGGTTGCCAAATGGGACATTCTAATTTTATGGTCACCTTAAAGTCTGAATATGAATGAAGTTATGGCCACCTTGCAGTGAACTTATGGAGTTTTTAAGCTCCAGCTATCGTATTGTTCAGCTGACCTCAGTTAAATTGTGCACACTTATTAAAGATGACAGTTGGGACATTCTTATTTTCTTTCCACTTTGCAGTTCCAATACAAGTACAGTCATGGCCATCTTGAAGTAAAAATGAGGGTTTTCAGCTGCCAACTGACTTATGCTTCAATAACTTCAGTTTAACTTGACACATTGATTGAGTTTAAGGAAGATTTTTATGACCTTTTTATGTCAGCTGACTTGTCAGTCAGCTGACATTATGTCGTCACTCTGCGGCGTGGGCGTCCGCGTACGCATCCGCGTACGCGTCCGCGTGAACAACTTCTTCTCCAAAACTACAAGGCCTAGAGACGTGCTGTTTTTTTTAAAAGATACCTTATCTATCGAGGATGAAAAATTGTTCAAGGCATGCAAATCTGTCTGTTCGTCTGTTTGCTAGAGACATTACAAGGGGGGTACCCCCACCAAAAGTGTGAAAATTTCAACACTTAATCACAATTTTCTCAGTGACTATTGCAGGGATTTCTCTCATATCTTGCATATATGTACTAGGCCAGAGGTAGATTCTCTTGTGTGAGTATGAGACCTGGATCTGTCTTACTTTTTTTTTAATAAATTTTTTTAATAATTTTTAATGCATTAAAATTCATGAAATCATGCACAAAATCATTTATAACTTCAAAAGTGTTGCATTTAGAGCATTTTGTTAAAATATGTTATTCAGCTACTTTTTTCATAGCTACAATATGGTGAGTAAGTTGGGTGCCTGTCTCAATAGCTAAGTGAGTAATAGCTACTTTTGGGCTTTTCAGTAACTTCCATCATGAGTAAAATCACTTGTAACTTAAAAACTATTGCATTTACAGAATTTCGTATAAATATGTTATTCAGCTACTTTTGGGTCAGCTATAACATAGTAAAATTTTAGACCTGTAGCTCATGGCATAGCTGAGTAACAGCTACTTTTAGGTTATCACTGTTGAGTAAATCGCTTATAACTTCAAAACTATTGCATTTAGAGAATTTCGTATAAATATGTTATTCAGCTACTTTTGGGTCAGCTATAACATAGTAAAATTTCAGACCTGTAGCTCATGGCATAGCTGAGTAATAGCTACTTTTAGGTTATCACTGTTGAGTAAATCGCTTATAACTTGGAAACTATTGCATTTACAGTATTTTGTTTCAATATGTTATTCACCTATTTTGGGATCAGCTATAACATAGTGAAGTTTCAGATCTGTGGCTCATTGCATAGCTGAGTAATAGCTACTTTGAAGTTCTCACTATTGAGTAAATCACTTGTAACTTAAAACCTATTGCATTTAGAGAATTTCGTATAAATATGTTATTCAGCTACTTTTGGGCCAGCTATAACATAGTAAAATTTCAGACCTGTAGCTCATGGCATAGCTGAGTAATAGCTACTTTTAGGTCATCACTATTGAGTAAATCAGTTGTAACTTCAAAACTATTGCATTTACAGTATTTTGCTTAAATATGTTGTTCACCTACTTTTGGGTCAGCTATAACATAGTAAAATTTCAGACCTGTAGCTCATTGCATAGCTGAGTAATAACTACTTTGAGGTTCTCACTATTGAGTAAATCAGTTGTAATTGCAAAACTATTGCATTTAGAGAATTTAATCTAAATATGTTATTCAGCTACTTTTGGGTCAGCTATAACATAGTAAAATTTCAGACCTGTAGCTCATGGCATAGCTGAGTAACAGCTACTTTTAGGTCATCACTATTGAGTAAATCAGTTGTTACTTGAAAACTATTGCATGTACAGTATTTTGCTTAAATATGTTGTTCACCTACTTTTGGGTCAGCTATAACATAGTAAAATTTCAGACCGGTAGCTCATGGCATAGCTGAGTAATAGCTACTTTGAGGTTATCACTGTTGAGTAAATCGCTTATAACTTGGAAATTATTGCATTTAGAGTATTTTGTTTCAATATGTTATTCACCTATTTTGGGGTCAGCTATAACATAGTGAAGTTCCAGACCTGTGACTCATTGCATAGCTGAGTAATAGCTACTTTGAAGTTCTCAATGTTGAGTAAATCACTTATAATTTGAAAACTATTGCATTTAGAGAATTTAGTATAAATATGTTATTCAGCTACTTTTGTGTCAGCTATAACATAGTAAAATTTCAGACCTGTAGCTCATGGCATAGCTGAGTAATAGCTACTTTGAGGTTATCACTGTTGAGTAAATCACTTATAACTTGGAAACTATTGCATTTAGAGTATTTTGTTGCAATATGTTATTCACCTATTTTGGGGTCAGCTATAACATAGTGAAGTTCCAGACCTGTGGCTCATTGCATAGCTGAGTAATAGCTACTTTGAAGTTCTCACTGTTGAGTAAATCAGTTGTAATTGGAAAACTATTGCCTTTACAGAAATTTGTGCAAATATGTTATTCAGCTACTTTTGGGTCAGCTATAACATAGTGAAATTACAGACCTGTAGGTCATGGCACAACTGAGCAATAGCTATTCTCAGGCACTGACTGTTGAGTAAATCGGCTGTAACTTGAAAAATATTGCATTTGGAGTATTTTGTTAAAATATATTGTTCACCTACTTTTGGGTTAGCTTTTGGGTTAGCTATAATATTACAGACCTATAGCTCATGGCATAGCGGAGCAATAGCTATTTTCAGGTTCTCACTATTGAGTAAATCAGTTGTAATTTGAAAACTATTGCATTTACAGTATTTTGCTTAAATATGTTGTTCACCTACTTTTAGGTCAGCTATAACAGAGCAAAAATTCAGACATGTAGCTCATTGCATAGCTGAGTAATAGTTACTTTCAGGTTCTCACTCTTGAGTAAATCAGTTGTAACTTGAAAACTATTACATTTAGAGTATTTTGTTAAATATGTTATTCACAGACGTTTTGGTCAGCTATAACATAGTGAAATTGCAGACCTCTATGTCATGGCATAGCTGAGCAATAGCTTCTTTCAGGTTCTCACTGTTGAGTAAATCATTGTATCCAACCTGTAGGAAATCATGGGCTGGGAATCTGTTAATATGGTCCGATTTGACCTTGGAACCCTCCTTCAAGGTCAAATGAGGATAGCCAAACATAAAAGTGCTTATAACTCGCTTATTATTGGTCCTAGAGGTTTGGAATGAAAACCAACCTATAGAAAATCATGAGCTGGGAATTTTTTGGTGTGGTCGGATTTCACCTTGGACCCCTCCTTCAAGGTCAAATGAGGATAGCCAAACTTAAAAGTGCTTATAACTCGCTTATTATTGGTGCTAGAGGTTTGGAATGGAAAACCAACCTATAGAAAATCATGGGCTGGGAATCTTTTGGTGTGGTCGGATTTCACCTTAGACCCCTCCTTCCAGGTCAAACGAAGATAGTCAAACTTAAAGTGCTTATAACTCGCGTATTATTGGTCTTGGAGGTTTGGGATGGTAAACCAACATCTAGGAAATCATGGGCTGGGATTCTTTTGGTGTGGTCAGATTTGACCTGGGACCCCTCCTTCAAGGTCAATTGAGGATAGCCAAACTTACAATTGCTTATAACTCGCTTATTATTGGTCCTACAGGTTTGGGATGGTAAACAAGCTACAGGAAATCATGGGCTGGGAATTTTTTGTGTGGTCGGATTTGACCTTAGACCCGTCCGTCAAGGTCAAACAAGGATAGCCAAACTTAAAAAGTGCCTATGACTCACTTATTATTGGTCCGAGAGGTTTGGGATGGTAAACCATCCTAAATTCTTTGGCTGGGAATCTTTTGGTATGGTCAGATTTGACCTTTGGATCCCTTCTTCATGGTCGAATGAGGATATTGCATTTATAGTATTTCTTTAAATATTTTTAACCTACTTTTTACACTTAAACAATTACCTTGTTACTTTATTTCATAATACCATTTGCAGGGCACAGCTTTTTTGTCCTTTTCTTCTGTCAGCTTCGGAATATCTTTCGAACAACTGTATTTCTGTACAGCCCTTTCCCTGATAATTATGCTTTCCTCTCATTATCACCATCACAAATCAAAAACATTCAGTCAGGTGACACAGTGCCCGTTCATGGGCACTCTTCTCTTATTACTTAAAATTCTTGTATTTCAGAGACTTTCAAATTCGCCATTTTAACAAAGTAAATATGTAGTTCTTGCTCCCACCTCATTTTTTAAAGACTTTCTAAAACCACACCTGGTACATGTATTACTTCAAACAAAATTTCTGTTATCTGGCAAAGCTAACCTCCTAGTGTTTTTGAAGTTATGACATCTTCAGAGAGAAAAAAGATGTATTTAGCATGCACTGATGTGTCATGTAATATAAATTCCCAATTTTAGGCACATTAAAAAAATCCCACATTTTTCTGATTCCATTCTTGTGGAATTATGTGCCTTTACCTTTTCGGTGGGGGGGGGGGAAGCGTAATTAAATCAGCTTTTGCTTTGCAGCAGGAGTCATTGATCTGCCTACTTATTCACAGAGACTATGTTAATTGGTTAAATGAGTAGACTCTACTTCTTTCAGAAGATAAGATGACAAAGGAGTTTTTCTTGTACAGTATTTTATGTATCTCCGGCTAATTGAAAATGAATGACTTGTCTGTTTTTTCTCTTTCACCAAACTCAGTATTTGCTTTTGTGTGATATCTATCTTGATGCAGATTCATGGATAGTCCCACTCACTGATTATGCCCTGCAGTGAGTGTTATTGTGTAATGATGTACACTGAGTCTGCACACTGAGTGAAAAGGTTGATAAGGGATATCGAGATTCATTCATTTCTTTTCATTAAGGAATATGCTTACTGTAAATCTCTTTTTGGGGGTAAACAATTCAAACAAGGACCTTTATCTATAGGTTTATTGAAGTGGATCCTTGTGGAAGTAATATTTAATGGAAAGAATGTCTTGTCTGTTTTTTAGAGAATGGAAAAAGTTTTATGTAATAACCTCAGTGTTTCATGATATTCACATATAGAGTCATTTGTGAATGAAAAATGTTAACAGTAATATCTGACAACACGACTTTGTGAATTCTTTTTACAATGGAACAATAAAGGATTTCAAAAGGAGGATTATCTTAAGCATAATTATATTTTAAAAATATTAAATAGCAATTAACTTTCAGAGGCATAAAGTGCCTCAAAGATATACAACATATGAATGTCCCTGTCTATAGCCAATTATTGTTTACTAAAGTATATCTTTATCATTATAAATCTAGGATTAAATATCTCCTGGAAAAAAAATTATGATCCCAAAGTTACAGCTATAGTTTCTCGTGAGGCAAACTATAGCAAAAATGATTCATAAAATATTCTCCTTTACAAAACACATTAAAGATCACATTCTGCTTACAGTTTAATACTGCAACTGCTACAGTTTTTAAATAATCCACTTTTCGGTCAGATACAAAACAGTAAAGCTTATGTTCTGCTTAAAGTCTCATACTGCAACTACTACAGCTCTCCATCCGGGCTGCTCGTTTTTGTTAGCAAAAACCTTTTTCTAGTTTAAATCAGTAGTCACATATAAAACACAGACTAGAAAAAATATGTTTTGACTGTTCCAATTGTAAACTCTGTATGTCATAAATTAAGAGACCTAAAAATGTGAGTTTGCTTGATAAAGTTAATGAAGGAATTAACAAAGTGGATTGAGAAGAACATTTAAAACTGTTGAGACAGTTGAGATGAAATCAGAGTTTGTGAATGTCTGAGAATATGGCTGTTGGAGTGTTGAATTTGTTTTTTGCATACATTGAAAGCATTGTGTGTGCTTTTAGTTTGTTGTGTCTCAGGATTTGCATTGATGTTTCACTTTTCATTGAGCATGGTCATGTTGAATGAGTGTGAGACATTTTATGTGTCTATTGTCATTATCAGGCCTGTGGTCATTTTTTTCCCAGCAAATTTTTTATGATGCATGCATTAATGAAAAAAATTAGACACTTAATTGTCAGTGAAATAACCTTTTAATGTTGGTTGCAGTATGTTTCTTGTTGAAGTTATTTTCTGAAATTAAAAGAAGTTGAACAGTTATATATCTGCGCGTATATAATTGTTCAACTACTCATTTTCACTCACTTCCACCCTCCAAAAGATTTATTTTTCCCTTGTATTTACACTGCTAAAACATCTTCAGTTTTATGAACCTTTTATTATAACCAGTGTATGAAGTTTTCCAGAAAACTCTCCAGGTCCACTGCACCTGAAACTCAAAAAATGTAGCAAAAGTTGCCAGTCTATATTTCAGTGTAGGTTGATACCATATTGAGAGGGGCCACGGTGGCAGAGTGGTAACACTCTCGCCTCCCACTTCTGAGGCCGGGGTTCAGTTCATGGCTCCACCTCAAGTGGGAAAGCTGGTAGTTGCTGGCCATTGGTCGGCAGTTTACATTACAGAACCTTGAAGAACCTCTGTCCTTCCAACTGCACGTTGTGATATGAACCTGTACATTGTTGAAAGCGACGTAAAACCCCAAATAAATAAATAAAGATACCATATTGAGTTTCAAAATTTACTGAGTGGCAAATGCTAAAGAGTGAATTGTTTATTAATATTTTCTGTGATGACAAAAATCTGAAAAGTAAATTTCTGGCAATTTCGGCAATTACAAAAATATATATCTGAACAGGTTTTACCCCACAGCCCTTAAGAGCTGTCAGGGTATTGTTTTCACCCGTGGTGTCCGGATGTGCGGGCGGGCAAGCGGCGGGAAAAAATTGGTCTGGGCTGTATCTCAGAAACCGTGAGGTGTAGGAAGTTGATAATTGGTAGCGACAATGGTTAAGAGGTGTAGGTGTGCAGCGTCATGTTCTGACCTTGATTTGACCTTTGACCTTGCCATAGTGACCTTGACCTTTAAAATCTTGTCTGGGCTATATCTCGGAAACCATAAGGTGTAGGAAGTTGATACTTGGTAGGCACATTGGTTAAAGGGTGTAGGTGTGCAACGTCATGGTCTGACCTTGATTTGACCTTACCGTAGTGACCTTGACCTATAAAAACCTTGTCTGGGTATATCTCGGAAACCGTAAGGTGTAGGAAGTTGTTACTTGGTAGGGACATTGGTTAGGGGGTGTAGGTGTGCAATGTCATGGTCTGACCTTGATTTGATCTTTGACCTTGCCATAGTGACCTTGACATATAACATCTTGTCTGGGCTATATCTCAGAAACCATAAGGTGTAGGAAGTTGATACTTGGTAGGGACATTGGTTAGGAGGTGTAGGTGTGCCTCATCATGGTGTGACCTTGATTTGACCTTCGACCTTACCGTAGTGACCTTGACCTGTAAAATCTTGTCTGGGCTATATCTCAGAAACCGTAAGGTGTAGGAAGTTGATACTTGGTAGTGACCTTGACCTATAAAATCTTGTCCAGGCGATATCTCAGAAACTGTAAGGTGCAGAAAGTTGATACTTGACAGGGACATTAGTGGGGATTGTAGGTGTGCAATGTCATGGTGTGACCTTGATTGGACCTTTGACCTTGCCGTAGTAACCTTTACCTTTATAATCTTGTCCAGGCTATATTTTGGAAACGGTAAGGTGTAGCAAGTTGATACTTGGTAGGGACCTTGGTTAAGAGATGTAGGTGTGCATCGTCATGGTGTGACCTTGCTTTGACATTTGACCAACAAAACTTTTATTCATAAACTAATCTTATATATTATAAAATAAGCACTTGCACTCACAAACGGTCGTGTATGGGTGAGTTTATTTTCCATCACAAAAGTTAAGATTTTACATTATATTTGCAACTTTTTATTAGTATGTATTTTGTGTGCAAGTCTTGTTTTATAAACATAATTTCCATTCACTATAAAAAATCTGGTTACATAGAACTTTGTTAAGAAATTCTTGGCTTGTGTTAACACTAATTCTTTATATATATTTTAATCTTTAAATAAAGAATAAATATAAGAATGACTATTTGTAAATTGACTTTTCTGAGATGTTATAACAGAGAATGTCTCTCTAAAGTAGAGAATTTTCTTCAAAAAATAAGGGATACTTGTTGTATTTGTAATGCAAAAAAAAATGGATAATAAAAATTTATTACAATTACAACCCCTTGTCCCTTGTATTTAACAGAGTTCTGTGTGTAATCACTGATATTTCATTCATGTGTGTGGACCACTATGTGATACTAATTTACTAACGTGTGAGTCTTCTTTTTGTCTACCTAATCACCCAGTGAACCAGATTATGATTACTACACCATTACTCGAGGAGATGAGGAAGAGGAAGCCATCTATGGGGATTTAGTGTCCCTTGCCAAAGAGAGTAAACAAGGAGGAGCGGGCCAGGTCCGCAGGGGATCCCGTGATGTCATAGTGGTAGGGATTTCCCCTGGGGGATTACCTCCCCTTTCCAAGATCCACTATCAATTGATGCATTGTGGCCTTGTCCCGTGTTGAATGTTCTTTCTTTATTTTGTGTATAATTTTGTGTATGTGGTATTCAGTCAAAGAAAAGGCTATAAATGCACTCTTCACTGTAATAACACTTATTTTGTGTATTTTACGCAAAAGTCTGAAACAGAAAGCTGTTTCTTTACTTTTAGAATTGGTTAAACTGTATTTTAGTCTAAAATTTAAACTATTAATTATGGTGGGTAAAATATAGCCTTTTTTTTTTGCATTGAAAATATATATAACCCTATTTTGGTATTTTGGTTTTACATTTGGTGTTTGATTTAATTGTAGCGATACTTTTAAGTCTAAAATCAGTCTCTGCCAATTTCAGCAGAAAATAAATTAAAAAAAAAAATTAAATTTGGTGCCAAAATCTTCATGCTGTTACATCGCATTGAAAAAAAAAATTGTGTTCACTAATACATTTATGGTTATTTTTTGCTGAAATTAGTTTTTTTTTTTTTAAATTCTTTAACCGTTATTGCGTTTTATACCTCTGTGAAAGATACCTATGACAAGTAATCCATTCCTTTTCTGACCAAGTGCTATGTATTGTTCACATGTATATTTGCACTAAGACAAACTGAATTGTCTGAAATTTTAATTTTGCTGAGCCACTTCAAGCCTAAAATTAGGGCTGCAATGATTCTTCGGTTACTCATAAACGAAACGATTCAGTTTAATACTCGAGGAAAGAAAAGTGAACCGGGTCTTCGTAAACAACTAATCATAGATATAAAATCAACATCAAAATTTGTTGGTTTTAGTATTTATCTTGGTGAAAAATGTAGACGTCCGTGCATGAGATAAAACTGTAAGTGCAAAAGACAATGTCTATAAAATACATCGTGTTTAACCATTTGAAGGTATTCTATGAAATAATTAATAATATTTCCAATATTTCTTATATTGTGAAGCAATGTGAGCCGTGCTTCTGGATAATTGAATAGATTGAAAATACTGGTTCCCATCACTTGATCGAAGTTGTCACCATTTTAGTCCCAAGCGAAATTAATGCGGCATACCAGTATTATGTTAACACTACTGATTACCCCATGTATAATTCCCCAATTGCCGAAGTATTGGCCCCACTGGTCAACTATTTTGTACTTTGGGTGTCTTGAGAAATTATTTACTTAATAATTATAAAAAATAATACCTATCTGATTATTATTACATCAAGAACAAATGAGTAAAACATAATAAATCAATTTAAATATCTTTTCTGTCACCAGGATACTTAGACTGTTCATAGTTCACATGCTTTATACTGGGCACATGGACTCATGCCAAACACTGAACCAGTTAAAAATAAGGGTTTTGATTTATTGCAAGGAAACAGGACTAGGTATTAGTATTGGATTAACTCTCCCACAATGATACCCATGATTTAAAAGTTACCAATTGCAAGTACCAGAAAAGCAGATATGATGGTTGATGTGAACAAATTTACTGAAAGTTTATTGTAAAATATCAGCGAAAATAAGAAATATATTGTGTTATTAAAGAAAAATAGACAAATTAAAAAAAAATAATTAAAAAAAACAATATTCATGAAAAATATACAACAAAATTTTCAAGTAAATGTACTTGGTTTGACGGCCAAAACTCAAGCCCTTAACATGGGCTCCATAAATCAAAATATTCCTTTATGACTTTGGAATGACCTCCCTTGAGATGTTCGCAGTGCAACATCAGTTGCCTCCTTCAGAAAGAAGCTTAAAACTTACCTGTTTGCAAAAGCCTGTCTCTCCCGTCACATCTGTGTCTCCTTGGTACGACCTGGCTATGTCCCTTGATTAACGCTAACTGCCTTGCTTTATGTTTAGATGCACCTTAGAGTCCATCAGTGATGGAGATTAAGCGCTATAAAAGTCCACATTAGATTAGATTAGATGTTTCTAATTAGTGGTGGGACAATATAGACAAAGGGTCAATTTATCTTTCATACTGGTGGGCTCTTGTGGTCAGTCACTGACAATTTTTACGAATTGATTGTTCAACTGAACTCTTACCTTTCTGTACATATATGAATATATATGTTTGTTTTTTTTTAAAATGTTTTAGGCAGTTTTAATCTATAAATTGATCAATTTTATCACGTAACTTTTGGTTTGTTATGTGTGAAGTGAGCATTTTCAGCAGATGCTAAAATACGTAGAAAACCACAGAATTTGTTATCGGATTGACATACACTTCAACCTGGAAAGTGTTTTATAGAATGACCAACTCTGAAGCAAAGTAATCGATTTTCAGACTCGATCATAGGTTGGAAAAATGGTTGATTTATCTAAATTGGGGTCTCCTGGCATTAATCTCTATATTTGGGGTTAAAATACTACATGGTGGAAAATTATTGATATAGCTCAAAGTGCAACAATAAGAATTTAATGTTACTTTCAAGGTCCCTTTTTAGATAAAAACTATAGGAATAATCCCCAACCAAACCATGGTATATGCAGAATTTTATCATGGTTTGAGGTTATATACCCCGAAGGCAAAGCTTGGTTTGAGAGGTGGTTATTCCTATTCTAACATGACAGCTGTTTAAATTTTGTAGATATCATTTATTATTTACATTTTTATGACAAAATTGTCGAGACAGCCATAATGAACCACTATAGAAACCAAAGGTTATGCTGATTTTACCGGTGAAATTTTTCCTCAATAAGCCAATCATAATCGCAGACACAGCGATGTCATATTAGAATGAAGCTTTGAAGGGGATAAGATGTGGCCCTTGTTATTATTTATTTGTGTTTGCATGTTTATTATTTTACACACTTTGCATGCTTGTGAAATAACCTTATAAGTATATGTCCATTTCTTCCAGCACAAATGTACATAGTGAAGAGAGATATGTGCGAGGTGAAATTGTTTTTGTTTTTATTTCCTCTGTTACATATTTTATAACCTGTTTTGCTTCTTATTATTTTGTAAACAATACTATAGCCCATGACAGTATTTACAAGTACTCAAAACCTCAAGGGTGGGCAGTTACTGAAGATTGTAATATGAACTTTTATACTTCGATTTATATTTACAGAAAATAAGAGGTGAGTTATTGGCATGGGCTATGATGACAGTTTACTGTGTGAAAGACAAATGCCTGAAATTTACCACATTTCACTTTATTGTCAAATTCTTGCCTCTGTGATCATTTTAAGCCATTTCCTCAACATTTTGTAGAAATTCAACAGATTCTTCGTATTATTACTGAAAGGAATCTTTCATTTCGACAAATGGCATTCCAAAATTTCTCAGCGATGGAAAAATGAGGGTTAGTGGTAACCTTTTGGGGACGTTCCAACAGAATTCTTGATTACGTTCATGAAAATTAGAAATAAAGGCTAGTTTGTGGCACTTGTCATGTTCAAAAAAAAAAAAGGGGGGGAAGCACAGGTGGTATTTTTGTTTTTGAGGGAATGATTCCAGTGGCAGATTTGATGTACAGTACCAAAATTCACATTGGTTACTCCACTATATGCCATTCACATGTTTTTGTTTGATTGTGCTATTGTACCTGTGTAAAAATACCGGTGTGTGTGCTGATTTGTTACAGTGGGGCGATTCTATAATGATGAAGCTGTAATTGGTGTTTAATTGTTTTACATGTATAACCCTTGCTGTTTAATTAGTTTAACATTGTGTGTGTCTTTCTCTGTCTGTTTGCATGCTCTGCGGGTGCGTTGCCTATGTTCTGGCATGCTTCTTTGTAACTACTTGTGTTTGTGTGTTGGTTTCTTCCAGTGACAATGTATATAACGAGGACATTTATGAGGGAGTTCACCTTGGAGACAAGGAAGAGGAGGATATATACGATGATCTTATGGCTATACGCATTAAGCGTGAATCAGTACAAGTGAGTGAGAAACATTTCAGACTAAAAAGAGGAATCCCAGCCAGAAGAATCTTTTCAAAAAAAAAAAAAAAAAACAATGTAAAAGGAGGATACATACAATGCTTACTTCAAGGTAGAATTGATACAGGTAAGTGAAAAAATTTCAAATTGAAAAGATGGTTACAAGAATATAATGTTTTGAAAACAGCATAAAAGGAGGCAGAGATATATTATGTGTGCTTTAAGGTACAGAATTAGTGCAAGTAAGTGAAAAATTCGAAAGGACAAAAGAAGACACAGAGAACAATGTCTTTAAAATTAAAAAAAAAACAGTTTAGAAGAGAGAAATATATAAAAATGCTTTCAAAGGCAGCAAAAATCAGGTGGGTACAGTACTTTTTACCCCACAGCCCTTAAGGACTGTTGGGGTATTGTTTCCAACCATGCTGTCTGGATGGGCTGGTAGGCAGCAGTAAAAGTTTGTCTGGCCTGTATCTCAGAAACCATAAGGTGTAGGAAGTTGATACTTGCTACTGACATTGATTAGCGATGTAGGTATGCAATGTCATGGTGTGACCTTGATTTGACCTTTGACCTTGCCAGAGTGACCTTGATTTTCAAAAATCTTGTCCGGGCTATATATCGGAAACTGTAAAGTGTAGGAAGTTGATACTTGGTAGGGACATTTGTAAGGGTGTGTAATTGTGCAATGTCATGGTGTGACCTTGATTTGACCTTTCACTTTGTCATAGTGACCATGAGTTTGTAAATTTTGTCCAGGCTATTTCATGGATTCTGTAAGGTGTAGAAGGCTAACACCTGGTACGGTCATCTCTGATGCTATTTTTGAGTGTATTTTTTATAGCAAAACTTTGTGTGCCTGTCCTAAAAGTTAAAGTGACATGCTAACCTTAATTGATGATTACAGCTGTTTAAGCGGGCATAACACCACAATCTTGACATGATACAAGTAAGTAAAAAGATTTCAGATTTTGAAAAGGAACCAGGGAGATTACTGTTTTCTGAAGCCATTTTGTTTAAAAGGAGGAAGACTTGTGTGATGAACTTGTGAGTACAGGAGTATAAGTAAATGAACCACAGATGGGTGTTGCAATATTACCCTATCTATTCAAAGACAAGTCAACCCCAGGTTTGCTTTTGTGCAGTTTAGTCAAGGATTTGAATATGAAAAGAAGAACATTTTAAATAGGAAATTCTCAAAATTTACAAATTTTGAAAAGGGCCTGTTAAAACATAAAGTAGTTAGGAGTTAAAACTGTTAAATTTAATTAAAATGTGATCAATAAATTTATGTTGTTGTTTTTTTTAGAAAAAAAAAATGAAATTATTTTTTGTGTGTGTCAAAGAAATGCAGCAGTCTCTCTATAAATAAAATCTCCAGTGTGCACAGTATTAGGTTCTGGTTTTTCCCAACTACCACTCATACTTTTATAAACAGTGCATTTTCTGGTGTCGAGAAATCAAAACTTGTTTTTTTTTAACTACACTTGTTCTTACTGTATTCTGAGAAAGAAAAAAAAACTCTTTAAGCAGCAAGGAGTGGTAAAGGCCTCAGAAACTGACAACATTTTTAAGTGATTCTATATAAGTAAACTACAAACAAAATGCATTTTAAACAAAACTACATCGTATATTTTTGTATATGTATCGTGATTACTTTATTTTTTTTAAAATTTTATTTTACATATCTTGTTTGTTATTGTACCCGTCCCCATTTTAAGTTATACTCAGTGGCACCTTCAGTGGAACAGGTTCAACTGGAACTTTGTTACGTATAATCCTTCTTGATATTTATATATTTATTGTCTTTATGAGGGCTTGTCCATTTAAAATTACAAAGTTATTTGTAAATTATAGTGAAGAAAAAGTATTGAGGTTCTATTTAATGGGGTTTAACTGTGTTGTATTGACAAAAATATTTTAACTGTGTACATCATGGGAAAAGAATAAAATGTTATATTTATTTAAATATCAATATCATCAGTGATATTTAATAAGAATAACCAAATAGCTGTAAATTGTCTGTAAATAAAATTGTTCCCATTGACCCATTATTGGGCTTGTTTTATTACTGTAAAATGAAAGTGATCGCTGCTTAAACCTGTTCTGTAAAATATGGTCATTTTAGAAATTGAGGAATATGTTATTTTAGTGAAAATGAAAGAACATGCATATATATTTTTTTCTTTTGTTTTTGGAAAGTTAATCACTTTTAAAATTGTCCATGGCTATCAATGGTTAAATGTGTACATATTATAAACATTATATGATGTATGTTAAGCTTCAACGTAAAATAAATTTGAATGTAAGGAAATCACACAAATTGATGCTTTTTGTAGGCACCACGACCAAAGACAAAAAGAGAACATTGTATAACAGAACTTGTAGAAACAGAAAGAAACTACGTGGATGTACTCACCATGTTAATACAGGTATAATCATCACATTAATCAATTGATTAGCAAGGCCGAAAGGTATTTCGGTCCCCGAGCGAAAACTCAAAGCCATCAGAAACACGAGTAGTGCACTAGAATTTACGAAAGTCTGGTGACACAAAGAAATTCCAACTCCGATAGATCCCACAACTGGTCTAGAACTCAGAAGGTCACCTATCCAAGTACTAAGGTAGCCCATTGCTGCTTAACTTCAGTGAGCAGACAAATACTCCTCACACTGTGCCACATATTATGAAAGTCCGGAGACAAAAAAAAGTGATTCCTAGTAGCGCAAGCTCTATCGAGGCTCGCGCTTAAAATTCTAAGTGCAAGCTCTATTCACCAGACATTCATGGTTTCTGTGTTTGCAGCAAGGAATCTATCCTTCCAGCATGCACTACTGATATTTTTGATTGCCCCCAGGTACTGTTGTCAGTGTCCCACTAATGGCTTTGTAGCTCTGGCCTGTAGATTGGAAGACTTTTCGGCCTTGTTTGATAAGAATTCAAATATGAAACTACGTTAAATTTTGTAATCAGTTCATTCAAGTATATCATGCAGGTTTATTTACAACCCAGTGGTTATTTTATGGAACTGTTGTCCATTCAAGTAGTCCAACTTCAAATATTTGCTCACTACCATACCTTTCCTTACAAGTTTGTGTTTCTTTGTACCCCAATAACTATATAATATAAACCATTGGAATTTATTAAGTATGTGTAAAGAAAATGCTAAATGATACTATTCCCTTTCAGGAACCTATAACTTAAATGCATAGTGTTTCACAAGTTTGACATTTACTTGACTTTGATCTGTGAGGCCTTGGGTTTGAATTCAGCTAATTGCACCTGTGGGAATCACTGAGGGCCTATTCTATTAGCTGTTAAAACTAGTAGTTTAATCATCAACACACATCAAAACCCTTCGTCTGATAATTTAAATAGATGAAATCCTTAATTTGCTTGTAATTGGAATGGTGACAACATACACATCTACATACATAACCCTTAATTTCATAATGACATGGCACTGTTAGATATTTCAAAGTCTGTAAATGCCACTTTTACTCCACATTATTGTTGGGTTAGTAGCATATATTTTATTTCAGTATATGTCCAATGGAAAACCGTTCTTATTCCAAGATTTAAAAAAAATGTTTTTTAGCACACACCCATTTGAATAGGCCTCTGACAGGAAGTGAATCTTACGAAACCAAAACTTGGCAGTTTCCTGTCAACAATCACTAAATAAGTCCCAAAATGTACAAAAGTATGGAATAAATTTTGCAATATTTTTGAGGGGTTGGGGGTTTGTTTTCAGTATTTGTATCCACTGGAGGCTTAGTGCTTATAACTCAGTTATGATTGGTCCTAGAGGTTTGGGATGTGAAACCAACTTATAGGAAATCATGGGCTGGAAATCTTATGGTCAGATTTGACCTTGGACCCCTCCTTCAAGGTCAAACAAGGACAGCCAAACAGAAAAGTGCTTATAACTCGCTTATTATTTATCCTAGAGGTTTGCAATGTGAAACCAACTTATAGGAAATCATTGGGTGGGAATCTTCTGATGTGGTCAGATTTGACCTTGGACCCCTCCTTCAAGGTCAAACAAGGACAGCCAAACTTAAAAATGCTTATAACTCGCTTATTATTGGTCCTAGATGTTTGCAATGTGAAACCAACGTATAGGAAATCACGGGCTGGGAATCTTCTGATGTGGACAAATTTGGCATTGGGCCCCTTGTTCAAGGTCAAACAATGGTCCACTGGCTTTGGTGAGTTGTCTTTATGGTGGATACAAATTTGCATCTGTTTTCCGATATGTAGGTCTAGTTTAATTTTTCCTTTAATGAGATGTGTTGACAATCGAGATGGTGTTTCTAGAGTGTCATCATCACAGTCTTTCAGTAAAATTCTCATGATACTGCGATACTGTGGTCACTAATTCATCCCTACTCCACATAAATCGGTTTTGTGACCTAGGTGATTCTGAATTCATAGGAGTTTATTTGGAGGAATTCGAGCCATATACAGAGGGCCATAATTTAGATGTTTTTTAACACCTGGTTCCTCAGAATGACAAGTGGTTGTCTACAATATACACTACAATCTAATGAAAAATAAAATGGTGGTATTTGATTGATGACACTGATTAAGCATTATATAAAACCCTATCTTTGAGTTTTGAAGTTAGTCTATTCCTGTGCCATTTTCTTTAAAACGTTATACGTGTTTTACATGTACAGACTAGGGATGGGAATGAGTAGTCAATGCTCACCAAATGAACTATATTTCATGAAAATTGGCCTCAATTTTAAGGGTTGAGTGCTGACGTTTGTGTAAAATACAATTGAACTTAATGCTTTGAGTAATGAAAGATTACTAATACACCATACTTACATTAAATCCCACAATGCACCATTTTTGATTTGATATCAATTTTATATGGTGACATCAGGTAATAAAATGATTCAAGGATGTCGTTATATTTTTATCATTTACAGGAGCTCTCATATTGGATGTCATTGTATCCACCGGATGCATCCGGTGGATACTTTGGTTTAGCGTTCGCTACGCCGCCGCCGCGCGTAGAGAGATTTTCGGCGTTAACGCTCTAAGAGGAAAACAACAGCAGCTAGGTTCACCAAATTTGCAGGATATCTTCATTGGGGGGTAAGCTTCTCTGAGAAGGAAAATAGCCTCATTCTGAAAAACAAGATGGCCGCCACGGGCATTTCTTTGAAAATAATCTACATTTTTCTACTGGCTGTTCCTCATAGGTAGGTTGAATCTCTTCATAGGTGATATGTATGACACATATACATGTCCTCTACAACCTTGCACACATTTGACCTTGAAGCTCCTGACTCAAGGTCATCCACGGAGTGCCGAAGTAACCCACATAGCGGACTTTAAAAGTGCCTATATCTCCCTTATTATTGGTCCTAGAGGTTTGCAATGTGAAGCCAACCTATAGGAAATCATGTGCTGCGAATCTTTTGATGTGGTCAGATTTGACCTTGGACCCCTCCTTCAAGGTCAAACGAGGATAGCCAAACTTAAAAATGCTTATAACTCGCTTATTATCGATCCTAGAGGTTTGGGATGGTAAACCAACATATAGGAAATCATGGGCTGGGAATCTTCTGGTGTGGTCAGATTTGACCTTGGGCCCCTCCTTCAAGGTCAAATGAGGACAGCCAAACTTAAAAGTGCTTATAACTTGCTTATTATTGGTCCTAGAGGTTTGGGATGGTAAACCAACATATAGGAAATCATGGACTGGGAATCTGCTGGCGTGGTCGGATTTGACCTTGGGCCCCTCCTTCAAGGTCAAATGAGGACAGCCAAACTTAAAAGTGCTTATAACTCACTTATTATTGGTCCTAGAGGTTTGGCATGGTAAACCAGCATATAGGAAATCATGGGCTGGTAATCTTCTGGTGTGGTCGGATTTGACCTTGGGCCCCTCCTTCAAGGTCAAACGAGGACAGCCAAACTTAAAAGTGCTTATAACTCACTTATTATTGGTCCTAGATGTTTGGGATGGTAAACCAGCATATAGAAAATCATGGGCTGGGAATCTTCTGGTGTGGTCGGATTTGACCTTGGGCCCCTCTTTGAAGGTCAAATGAGGATAGCCAAAGGTAAAAGTGCTTATAACTCGCTTATTATTGGTCCTAGAGGTTTGGGATGGTAAACCAACCTATAGGAAATCATGGGCTGGGAATCTTCTGGTGTGGTCGGATTTGACCTTGGGCCCCTTGTTCAAGGTCAAATGAGGACAGCCAAACTAAACGTGCTTATAACGCACTTATTATTGGTCCTAGATGTTTGGGATGGTAAACCAACATATAGGAAATCATGCGCTGTGAATCTTCTGGCGTGGTCGGATTTGACCTTGGGCCCCTCCTTGAAGGTCAGATGAGGACAGCCAAACTTAAAAGTGCTTACAACTCGCTTATTATTGGTCCTAGAGGTTTTGGTGCATTGTCTTTATGATGGATACAGGGGGGGCCACGGTGGCAGAGTGGTAACACTCTCGCCTCCCACCTCTGCGGCCGGGGTTCGATCCCCGTCATGGCCGTAAGTGGGAAAGCTGGTAATTGCTTGCCGTTGGTCGGCAGTTTACAGTACAGAACCCTAGCAAACTATATGTACTGGTTTCCTCTGCCCTTCCAACTACCCGTCGTGATATGACCTGTACAGTGTTGAAAGCGACGTAAAACCCCAAATAAATAAATAAATAAATTTACGGTGGATACAATTTGCATCGGTTCTTCGATGCGCTAGGTCTAGTTTCATTTAATGGTACATACTAAATTTAGCAAGGGCCGGATGTATAGTCAGACTTTCATCCATGAGCAATTGACCCCAATTATTTGTACTGATTACACCCCGAGTAAAAGGTACTAAAGACCCAGGTTATTGAATTGGATATATGGTGTCTGATTTCTTCTTGTTTTGTTGTTTCAGAAATTCAGCAGACCTCTTCAGCCAATTATGAAAGAAACAGATCACCATTTAATATTTGGTTCCTTAGATGTAAGTACTATCACCAGTGTTATCAAGTACATGTATTTTCTTTCAAAGATCCTGACTTTTTTGATTTGATGATCAGAAAAAGGATGTTTAGTTGATAATGGTGTGAAAATTGGCAGTCTAAAAACATGTGTTTTTTGGTCACCAAATTGCTGTATTTTCTGGTATATATTCATCCATTTAAATAACACTCAATGGTAGGAGAGGGTTATTGCAATCAGTTTCGTTCTGTCAGTCTTTTTATCCTTCTGTATATACACCTTCTGGCCATTATAACTGAGGGAAAATTCCATGTAAAATAAAAGTAGCATTTCTATTGATATTATATTCATAAGAAACCCCAGTGTTTTGCAAATATATCTATGTACCCTGTCCACACGACTCTATACTATAAAAGTGTTTTTGAAGTGTTGCTGGTCACAGCCTTATGTTTAAAGGACAATCGATGGGCGTTCATAGAATACTTTTTAACGGTTCATATTGAGTCAAGCATTTTGCCCTCTCCGAGTGCATGAGACAGACGGACAGTTTATGATCGCATAACCTCCTTGGCAGAAGTAAAATATGGATCTAGCTTCTTTACTTTTGTTATCCATCATAAAGTTACAGCAAAGTCAGACCAGCTTGTGCATTGACAACTAGTCCTTTTGAATTATTGACTTATGATGGACGGAGTGGCATAATGGGTATCATCTCTATGTCTAAAGTCATGGATCTGATTTCCTGCCCTGGGACCGGTTTCACAAAGCTTCCTTTGGAAAGGACCTCCTTTATTAAAGGAAGGTCATTTTTTTTTCCTTTGGGAAGGCCACATTAAAATTCAGTTTCACAAAGCCTCCTTTATCTCTCCCTGCCAAAGGTCTTCCTTGAAACTTAAGGAGGGACCAAATGTTCATTAAAGTTATAACATATTCCTCGAAGGACACTTCCTTAAATTTAAGGTAGGTCCTTAGCTTCCTTGAAATTTGAGGGAGTTTTCAAGGTCTCCATTAAGGAAGAAGGCTTTGTGAAACTGGGGTTTTTAAAGGAGGGAGAAACTCAGGGAAATCCTTGAATTTAAGGTGACCTTTATCTTAAGGAGGCTTCGTGAAACCAGCCCCTAAAGTGGAAAAGTGGGTATTTGATTGCTACTGCCGAATGGTATTTTGTGCAAAATGTTGACCAATGAGTATGCACTACTTTCCTCCGTCCCCTGAATTGCTCATTGATATACAGCCTTTACAGTGTTTTGGAAAAGGTGGTTGGTATTTGCTATTGGGGTTGATTCGATGCTTTGTGTCCACTCGATAGCCATTAACTAAAGTATATTACATTGTCTACCACTAAGTAACATTTTTAGTGTGACAAAACAGGGCAACACAGCCAAATGTCAGAATTATTTGTATGCAGGGGAGATTCATATATTTCTCATTATATCCCCAGACGAAAGTCGGGGATATATTGGATTCAGGTCCGTCGCGCCGCCGCCGTAGAAATTTCCTTGTGGACGCGATAACTCAAAAACAAATTAATATTTTTTTTCAAACTTGGTACACATGTTAAGGGTGCCCAAAGAAAGATCCCTATTTTAAGGTGACCTTAAACTCCCAGTAAAAAAGAACTTATGGCCACCTTAAGGTCAGAAATTGGACTTTTGGCCACTTAGAGCCCTGTAGGTCACAAACTATGATGCTCAGCTGGCTGAAATTTTACCTGACAACACATTAATATGTTCTTAGTACATGTGCCGAAAATCACGACTTTAAGTTGAGGAGAAAGTTGTGTTTGAGGCCCATAAATACCTCCACTTAGGGACTCAACTGCGCTAGGTATAACTTTGATATGTAATCCTTGTCTGTAGAAAATTTTAGGGCTGTAGGTTTACCCAAAGGTGTCGACTTAAGGTCTCAAAAGTGCCCACAGAGACCCAATTTATGCACTTTTTGCCACTTTCAAGCACTGTAGCTTTCAAACTATGTCTCTCATCTAAGTTAAATATCATCTGGGAATATATCTATGTGTTTTCTTATATGTGCCCCAACATTTAGGCCTTTAATAGACAGTTAACCTGTGTATCAGGACCATAAACACCCACCCGAGTGACCCTTATAAGACATTTTTCACGTCTTTTTCCCTGTAACTTGGAAATGGTAAGTCTGAGAAGTTTCAAACTGTATTAGATGTATATTCTGTGTGTAATCTTAGTATGTAACAGATTTTAAGTCTGAAGCTTTAATTTTGAAGGTCAAATTGAGGTCTCTAAAAGGCTCCCAAAGACCCAATATTTGGACTTTTTGCTACTTTTAAGCCCTGTGACTGTCAAACTATGTGACTGATAGAGCTCAAATCCTATCTGGGAAGATATTAGTATGTTATTTTTATATGTGCCAAAAATTAAGGCTTTAAGAAGACATTTAACCTGTGTATGAGGACCATAAATCCCCACCCGAGTGACCATTTTTAGACATTTTTCACATATTTTTCCCTGTAACTTGGAAATGGTAAGTCTAAGAAGTTTCAAACTGTATTAGATGCATATTCTATGTGTAATCTTAGCATGTGACAAATTTTAAGTTACATGTGCGAAAAATCAAGGCTTCAAGTAGACATTTAACCTGTGTATGAGGACCTTAAACACCCACCTGAGTGACCCTTTTAAGACATTTTTCACATATTTTGCTCTGTAACTTGGAAATGGTAAGTCTGAGAAGTTTCAAACTTTATTAGATACATATTCTGTGTGTAATCTTAGTATGTAACAAATTTTAAGTCTGAAGCTTTAATTTGAAAGGCACATCGAGATCTCTAAAAGGCCCACAGAGACCCAATATTTGGACTTTTTACCACCTTTAAGCCCTGTGACTGTTAAACTATGTCATTGATGGAGCTGAAATCCCATCTGGGAATGCATTATTATGTCCTTTTTACATATGCCGAAAATCAAGGTTTTTAGTAGACATTTACCTGTGTATGAGGGCCATAGACACTCGCTCAAGTGCCTTTTTTGACATTTTTTCCGTATTTTGGCCTGTTATTTGGAAATGCTTAGTGTGACAAGTCTTAAACTGTATTATATATAATTTTTGTTTGTTATGTATGTCCCCCAAAAAGTTCCAGATCTGTAGTTTAATTGCTAAGGTCTCTTTAACAATTGTAAAATGCCCACAGAAACCCAATTTATGGACATTATGCCACTTTAAAGCCCAGTAACTGTCAAACTATGTTCCTTATAGAGCTGAAATCTTTGAATTTTTAAAAGGAAATGCCTGTCTATTTAAATTTTGAATATTAATAATGTTATGGCTATCTTAGTCTTTTAAGAACTTCTTTTTGTGTGTTATACCTCTGCTTGCTGAGTTTTTAACTTTTTAAAATGAAACTGGTTAAACATATTCAAGTAGACAAAATGGACACTTTAAGTGAGCTTTAAGTCCCAATATTAATGAAATTATATCCTTATGTAGTAAAACTAGGGGATTTTTAACCCTCAACTAGCCCAGTTTTATTCAACTTGCCTCAGTTAATTTTGACACAGCTCCTACAGTTATGAACTCACTTCAGTTGATAATCACATACTTAAAATTCTCAATTTTTTTTGTATTTGAGTACCCCTTTTATATAGATTGTTTGTTTACCATTTATGCTGTAGCACTCCATCTCTTTGTAGTCCCAACCCACATCCCCCACCCGGATTCCCCCCACCCACCTCTGGGACCTCCAGCTATATTGAGTGACACTAAATAAACAAAGGTATTTAATGATATCAGATGAGAAACAAAGAACTCAGTGGGGTTGCAGATCTTGTGTAATAGTGAGAGAGGTGTGGAGAAGGGGAGAGGGGTGGGGGTGGGAGGTGGTGGGCTTCATTACATATAACACAAAGGGGAGTCAGAACTGAGATTGTGTCACATATTTAGGTTGCATATATATGGACCAGATATATAGGTATAGAGGAAATGAATAACTGAAAACAATTTGCAAATTCTAAAAATAATATAATAAAATAATAATATAAACAATTTTTTTTTTAAATAATATTTTATTTGTGAACAAATATAGAAACAGATATGCGCTTTTGGGATTATGAATTTTAGAATGGACATTGAATCATCAATCATTTAAATACTTTGAAGGAAGATTGAAAAGTATGATGAGTTGAGTTAAAAATAATATTTTATTTGTCAACAAATATAGAAACAGATATGCTCTTTTGGGATTATTATTTTAGAATGGACATTCAATCATCAATCATTTAAATACTTTGAAAATAGGTTTAGAGTTATCATTGCAGGAAGATTGAAAATATAATTTGAGTTATGTATTCGGCGTCTGGGGATACACCATCTTGCTTGGGAAGATATAAACAGAGTAGATTGATGTGCTGAAGTTCATATAATAATGGGTAATTATGTTTTAAAAAATTCCCGATCAAAACCTGTGGCGTGAGTGATGACCTGTCTGGGGATATGTTGGCGCCGAGTTGGCCCAATCTAGTTTCATAAAAATATGATACGAGTTATATACTTTTCACAACTATTATAATGCAAAGACATTGTTTCTGGAAACCACTGGTGTGCAAAAAACATGTGCATACTAAATTGTGTGAATACTGAGATGCAAGACAATTTTGGATAGCTCCGACTAGCCCACCTCCCATCTGGATTTTTACAACTGGTCACACTCGCACTTTAAACTCAAATCAATAATAAAAGAAAATCCATTGACTTTCGTATGTGTACAGAACCTCCACAAGATCCACACAGGGTTTCACAGTGACCTCAGTCAGGCATGTACAGAGAAGGTAAACCGTAATGGTAAAACCATTCCTGACTGCTTTGTCACCTGGAAGGACAAGTTCCTGATTTATGGAGAATACTGCTCCCGGTTACCACGGGTACAAGAGTGGTTCGGTGAAGTCATGGAGAAAGACTCAAAAGACGCAAAACTCATGCAGGCTATTGAGGTAATGCATTGATTTATGTACACCATTTTAAGGATAGCCCAACGTAAAAATGAGTAAAGACCACTGTCAGAAGCTTGTAAAGTTTTGACACAGTATTTTAGTAAAATGTTCTGGATGCTGAGATACCTGGCCAACCGATACATCCCTAGATAAAGGTCATTTATTTATTTAATAATATAAACGAACAGCATGGAGACTAATGTAAGATGTGTGTCGCAACTGTAATTACACTTACAGTGAAAATAAACTTCTAATAAAGGCTAATATAGAGTTAATACAATGGAACCAATGGTAAGTTATGTTTTCTGAATATTTAGTATTAAGAATGCAAATTTACATTACAAAATTTAATACATCCCACATTAAGCAATAAAATACCTTTACTATTTACTTTTTTCAAACCTTTATTATCACAGTAAAATGATATGCTCCCAGCATGTTTGGGTAATCTTGCAGAGTGGTACAGTCTAAAATACTCTCTGGTTCATTCAAATGCCTGGCATGGAACAGCTTGAGTGTAAATTTCATGACTAGTTTACATGGTATTATTTAAATACATTCTTTTTTGTGCTGTAGGATCTGCAAATGAAGGCAAGTGACGGGAAGTTCAGACTGCGAGACTTGATATCTGTACCGTACCAAAGAGTGCTCAAGTATCATCTGCTTCTCAAAGTGAGTTAACCACCACTCTTCTCATCATTCTGTTGTGAAAGTACTATTAATTTTTTACTTTTAGTGTGTTTGGACATGTTTAATTTGTTTCACAGTGAAATCCTCCATAACAAACCTGAAAGGGGTTTCAGTCTACTAGCGCGAGCGCAAAGCCATGAGAGCCACAAGTCGTGCACTGAAGCGGTCACCTATCCCAGTTCTAACGTAGCCCGTTGCCGCTTAACTTGAGTGAACAGACAGATACCCATCACACAATTCATGAAAGTCTGGAGACAAAAAAAAAAAGTGATCTCTAGAAGCCCTGGCGCGTAAAAATTATTGTGTAATGGCAGTTTTCAGAACTTGATAGCTTGAACATGCTCCTGATATCTTACGTGAAACTTCATTGCTAGTAGATGTTCAGAATATGTTTTACATGCCTTGATGGGGGATATGTGGGCTTTTTGAGGCACTTTGTGACATTTCTTACCCTATGTATAAAAGGGATGGGTCGGTAGGCCAGGTATATCGTGGTGGGTACTAGTGGTGTGGCGATTAGACGTATTATCGATTAATCGTCGGTGACAGTGTAGAATCGTGGTCGGTCACTGACTTTTTCTAAGGATCGATTATTAAGCTTATATCTTACCTTTCCTGATTTATGTCAATATCCACGGATTTTAATAATATTTTAGGTATTTTTACTCAATAAACTGACAGTTTTGTCTTGAATTAAGCGTCCCGCAAGGGACGCTTGTTTGTGTATGGGAGAGCTTCAGGCTCCGCCGGCTCCGCATTTTGTTTTCCTTTTAACTCTGTAACCGTTAAGCGGATTCTTTTCAAATTTGGCAGGTTTAGGCAGTAGCCTTGGGGAATTTTTTTAAATATACTGCAGTGACATTTCAACCAATCAGAGAGGTCACATGACCAAAAATGTCTTTTTTCGATGGGGAAGCTTGTCCGGATGATAACTTGAAAGGAATTTTATCAATTCACCTGAAACTTGGCAAATACATTCATTCTATTAAAATCTGGAAATCATTAGATTTTAGCATTGATTGGTCAAGAAATGGCCGAGTAATTAATGATTAATTAATCATTACGAATTTTCCAAATAAGGAAAACACAAAAATGCTTATATCTCGAAAACCGTGCTAGATAGAGCGATTTCGACAAAATTTTTGACCCGCAGGGTATTTCTGCGGAGTAGTTTTCCCAATTTTCAAAAAAATTTTCTCTCGCCCAAAATGGCGGCCATTTTGAATTTTCGAAATTTTCGCAAAAATTGCAAAACACAAAAATGCTTATATCTCGGAAAACCGTGCTAGATAGAGCGATTTTGACGAAATTTTTGACCCACAGGGTATCTCTGCAGGGTAGTTATCCCAATTTTGAAAAAATTTTTATCTCGCCAAAAATGGCGGCCATTTTGAATTTTCAAATTTTTCGCAAAAATTGCAAAACATAAAAATGCTTATATCTCGAAAACCCTGCAAGATAGAGCGATTTCGACAAAATTTTTGACCCACAGGGTATATCTGCAGAGTAGCCATGCCAATTTTCAAAAAAAATTTGTCTCGCCAAAAATGGCGGCCATTTTGAATTTTCGAATTTTTGCGCAAAAATTGCAAAACACAAAAATGCTAATATTTCGAAAACCGTGCTACATAGAGTGATTTCGACGAAATTTTTTATCTTCAGGGTATCTCTGCAGAGCAGCTATCCCAAAGAGCTTTCACTTAGTGAAGTTTCAGACCCATAGCTAATTGCTCACCTACTCAAAAAGAGTAAATGCGAATTACCTCTAAAAGTATTGCAGATGGCCAATTTTTCTCAAATAACTCATTCGCCTACTTTTGGAAGAGCTATCACTTGGTGAAGTTTCAGACCCGTAGCTAATTACTCACCTACTCAAAATGAGTAAATGCGAATTATCTCTTAAAAGTATTGCAGATAGCCAATTTTTCTCAAATAACTCAATTCACCTACTTTTGGAAGAGCTTTCACATGGTGAAGTTTCAGACCCATAGCTAATTACTCACCTACTCAAAATGAGTAAATGCGAATTATCTCTAAAAGTATTGCAGATAGCCAATTTTTCTCAAATAACTCATTCACCTACTTTTGGGAGAGCTTTCATTCGGTGAAGTTTCAGACCCATAGCTAATTACTCACCTACTCAAAATGAGTAAATGCGAATTATCTCTAAAAGTATTGCAGATAGCCAATTTTTCTCAAATTAATCATTCACCTACTTTTGGGAGAGCTTTCACTTGGTTAAGTTTCAGACCCATAGCTAATTACTCACCTACTCAAAATGAGTAAATGCGAATTATCTCTAAAAGTATTGCAGATAGCCAATTTTTCTCAAATAACTCATTCACCTACTTTTGGGAGAGCTTTCACTCTGTGAAGTTTCAGACCCATAGCTAATTACTCACCTACTCAAAATGAGTAAATGCGAATTATCTCTAAAAGTATTGCAGATAGCCAATTTTTCTCAAATAACTCATTCACCTACTTTTGGGAGAGCTTTCATTCGGTGAAGTTTCAGACCCATAGCTAATTACTCACCTACTCAAAATGAGTAAATGCAAATTATCTGTAAAAGTATTGCGGATACCCAATTTTTATCAAATACTCATTCATCTACTTTTGGGAGAGCTTTCACAAGGTGAAGTTCCAGACCTGTAGGTAATTACTCACCTACTCAAAATGAGTAAATGCAAATTATCTCTAAAAGTATTGCAGATAGCCAATTTTTCTCAAATAACTCATTCACCTACTTTTGGGAGAGCTTTCATTCGGTGAAGTTTCAGACCCATAGCTAATTACTCACCTACTCAAAATGAGTAAATGCGAATTATCTCTAAAAGTATTGCAGATAGCCAATTTTTCTCAAATTAATCATTCACCTACTTTTGGGAGAGCTTTCACTTGGTGAAGTTTCAGACCCATAGCTAATTACTCACCTACTCAAAATGAGTAAATGCGAATTATCTCTAAAAGTATTGCAGATAGCCAATTTTTCTCAAATAACTCATTCACCTACTTTTGGGAGAGCTTTCACTCTGTGAAGTTTCAGACCCATAGCTAATTACTCACCTACTCAAAATGAGTAAATGCGAATTATCTCTAAAAGTATTGCAGATAGCCAATTTTTCTCAAATAACTCATTCACCTACTTTTGGGAGAGCTTTCATTCGGTGAAGTTTCAGACCCATAGCTAATTACTCACCTACTCAAAATGAGTAAATGCAAATTATCTGTAAAAGTATTGCGGATACCCAATTTTTATCAAATACTCATTCATCTACTTGTGTGAGAGCTTTCACATGGTGAAGTTTCAGACCCATAGCTAATTACTCACCTACTCAAAATGAGTAAATGCGAATTATCTCTAAAAGTATTGCAGATAGCCAATTTTTCTCAAATTAATCATTCACCTACTTTTGGGAGAGCTTTCACTCTGTGAAGTTTCAGACCCATAGCTAATTACTCACCTACTCAAAATGAGTAAATGTGAATTATCTCTTAATAGTATTGCAGATAGCCAATTTTTCTCAAATAACTCATTCACCTACGTTTGGAAGAGCTTTCACACACGAAAATGAAAAATTGTGAATATCTCGGAAAAGCTATTTCTTCTGCTTTAATGCTCGGCGGGAGATACACACCGCGGCAGTGGTCTTGACAAAAAATTTTGTCTCCCCAAAAATGGTGGCCATTTTGAAGTTTTTGCAAAACACAAAAATGCTTATATCTCGAAAACCGTGCTATATGGAGCGAACTCAACAAAATTTTGGACCTGCTGGGTATCTCTGCAGAGTAGCCATGCCAATTTTCAAAATATTTTTGTCTCGCCAAATATAGCGGACATTTTAAATTTTTTTATTTTTTGCAAAACACAAAAATGCTTATATCTTGAAAACCGTGCTAGATAGAGCAGACTGCGCTGACTTTGGTTGCCACAACAGTATAAGGCTAGAAACGAAGCATTTTCTTAATACTTTAGCACTCACTTTTATATCCTTTTCGGGACGCTATGTTTTTGCTATGCAAAAACATTATCTTTTTTTTTGCGAGCGATCCTCTAGTTTCAAGTTTGTTTATGTCTACCGCCATATTTACAGGATGTGGGTGCTTTCGGTAGATTTTAAATGTCGGAACACCGTTATTCATACCAGATTGACCTATACTTTATCCCGGAAAGTGTTTCTTAAATAATAAACAATAATGGAATAAAGTAATCGATTATGGGTCGATCATCACTCGGAAAAATGGACGAATAATCGACCATGAAAATTGGAGGTGATTCCCAGCACTAGTGCGTACATTATTGTATCCGCGAAGCGGGGATACTATGGATTCATCATCGTTGTCGTCCGCGCCCTCGTCCGCGTCCGCAGAGATTTCTTGTTAGCGACCTACAGTCCACATTTCTTTCCGGATTTCTTTCATATTTGGCAGGTGGCTTGATATGGTAGAGGACTCGCCACCCTATCTTTTTGGTAGGCTTTATGTCTAAATTAGGCCTGTGGTAGACAAAAATGTCTAAAATGTGGAATATTGCTTGTTAGCGACCTACAGTCCACATTTCTTTCCAGATTTCTTTCATTTTTGGCAGGTGGCTTGGTATGCTAGAGGACTCGCCACCCTATCTTTTTGGTAGGCTTTATGTCTAAATTAGGCCTGTGGTAGACAAAAATGTCTAAAAGGCATTAAAAGTCATGAAATCATGCACTAAATCACTTATAACTTGAAAAGTGTTGCATTTAGAGCATTTTGTTAAAATATGTTATTCAGCTACTTTTTTCATAGCTACAACATGGTGAGTAACTTGGGTGTCTGTCTCAATAGCTAAGTGAGTAATAGCTACTTTTGGGCTTTTTAGTAACTTCCATCATGAGTAAAATCACTTGTAACTTGAAAACTATTGCATTTACACAATTTTGTATAAATATGTTATTCAGCTACTTTTGGGTCAGCTATAACATAGTAAAATTTCAGACCTGTAGCTCATGGCATAGCTGAGTAATAGCTACTTTTAGGTTATCACTGTTGAGTAAATTACTTATAACTTCAAAAGTATTACATTTAGAGTATTTTGTTTCAATATGTTATTCACCTATTTCGGAGTCAGCTATAACATAGTGAAGTTCCAGACCTGTGGCTCATTGCATAGCTGAGTAATAGCTACTTTGAAGTTCACACTGTTGAGTAAATCAGTTGTAATTGGAAAACTATTGCATTTACAGAAATTTGTGTAAATATGTTATTCAGCTACTTTTGGGTCAGCTATAACATAGTGAAATTACAGACCTGTACCTCATGGCACAACTGAGCAATAGCTATTTTCAGGTACTGACTGTTGAGTAAATGACTTGTAACTTGAAAAATATTGCATTTGGAGTATTTTGTTAAAATATGTTGTTCACCTACTTTTGGGTCAGCTATAACATCGTGAAATTACAGACTTATAGCTCATGGCATAGCTGAGCAATAGCTATTTTCAGGTTCTCACTATTGAGTAAATCAGTTGTAACTTGAAAACTATTGCATTTACAGTATTTTGCTTAAATATGTTGTTCACCTAATTTTGGGTCAGCTATAACATAGAAAAAATTCAGTCCTGTAGCTCATTGCATAGCTGAGTAATAGCTACTTTGAGGTTATCACTGTTGAGTAAATCAATTATAAAGTGAAAACTATTACATTTACAGTATTTTGTTTAAATATGTTATTCACATAATTTTTGGTCAGCTATAACAGAGTGAAATTGCAGACCTCTATGTCATGGCATAGCTTACCAATATCTACTTTCAGGTTCTCACTGTTGAGTAAATCATTGTATCCACTGGATAGCCGCAGTGTGTAGAGAGATTTCACCATTACCGCTCTAACGAAAAAAAATATTATAGCTAGCCTTCTCAAGTTTGCAAGGTATATTAGAGGGTGCACCACAGTATTCTATTGTTAGGCTTTATGTCTAAATTAGGCCTCTGGCTAAATTACTTGCCTACTAAAAATGAGTAATTCTGCATTTTCTCTAAAAGTATTGCAGATAGCAAATTTTTTTTAAATAACTCATTCACCTACTTTTGGGAGAGCTTTCACATGCTGAAGTTCCAGACCTGTAGGTAATTACTCACCTACTCAAAATGAGTAAATGCAAATTATCTCTAAAAGTATTGCAGATAGCCAATTTCTTTCAAATAACTCATTCACCTACTTTTGGGAGAGCTTTCACTTGGTGAAGTTTCAGACCCGTAGGTAATTACTCACCTACTGAAAATGAGTAAATGCAAATTATCTCTAAAAGTATTGCAGATAGCCAATTTTTGTCAAATAACTCCTTCACCTACTTTTGGGAGAGCTTTCACTTGGTGAAGTTTCAGACCCGTAGGTAATTACTCACCTACTGAAAATGAGTAAATGCAAATTATCTCTAAAAGTATTGCAGATAGCCAATATTTGTCAAATAACTCCTTCACCTACTTTTGGGAGACCTTTCACTTGGTGAAGTTTCAGACCTGTAGCTAAATATTCACCTACTCAAAATGAGTAAATGCTAATTATCTCTAAAAGTATTGCAGATATCCAATTCTTATCAAATAACTCATTCATCTACTTTTGGGAGAGCTTTCACATGGTGAAGTTTGAGACCTGTAGGTAATTACTCACCTACTGAAAATGAGTAAATGCAAATTATCTCTAAAAGTATTGCAGATAGCCAATTTTTGTCAAATAACTCCTTCACCTACTTTTGGGAGGGCTTTCACTTGGTGAAGTTTCAGACCCGTAGGTAATTACTCACCTACTGAAAATGAGTAAATGCAAATTATCTCTAAAAGTATTGAAGATAGCCAATTTTTGTCAAATAACTCCTTCACCTACTTTTGGGAGACCTTTCACTTGGTGAAGTTTCAGACCTGTAGCTAATTATTCACCTACTCAAAATGAGTAAATGCTAATTATCTCTAAAAGTATTGCAGATATCCAATTCTTATCAAATAACTCATTCATCTACTTTTGGGAGAGCTTTCACATGGTGAAGTTCCAGACCGGTAGGTAATTACTCACCTACTGAAAATGAGTAAATTCGAGTTATCTCTAGAATTATTGCAGATAGCCAGTATTTCTCAAATAACTCATTAATATGAAAACAACTTAGAGGAAGTCATGGGCTGCAAATCTTTTCATGTGGTCAGATTTCACCTTGGGCCCCTCCTGCTTATTATTGGTCCTAGAGGTTTGCAATGTGAAAACGACTTATAGGAAATCATGGGCTGTGAATCTTTTGATGTGGTCAGACTTCACCTTGGGCCCCTGCTACAGGGTCAAATAAGGGTAGCCAAACTTAAAAGTGCTTTCAGCTTGCTTATTAACAAAAAATGCTGTTTATCTTCTAAACTATGTTAGTTGGCCTTTGTCGGTGGATACATCCAGCTTCTGGCCACAGATGCGTCCTTAGTCTAGTTTATGAATATTTGCGATATTTATTGTTTTGGGACGTGGTTGCTGATATCGCTGGCTAAAGACATAAATCAATATCTCCATTTTAAGTAAAACTACCAACTTATACATTACTGCAAATCTTTGAAATAAAGCCCAAATATGAAGAAATTGTACACTTTTATGTCCCGTTGTTGTAGTTTTCACTGTGTTTTTGATGAAAACTGCCATGTTTTGTTTTTTTTGTAAATTTATTTCCTTTTAGCAGTTGGGCATATACTAGAACACAAAAAGTTTTAGGTATCCCGGATTTGGTCTAATATTACACCCCTGATATTGGCTGATGTTGAAATATTTTCACATTCTATATCGATATCCACACACCCAAAAAATTTACCCACTAGTATCTCAGTATCAAGAGCATTTTACTGAAATACTGTGATGAGATTTTACAAGTGCCACTTCGCTTGTAAACATATATAATGAAAGGAAGAGTTAGAATATTAGAAACAAAGCCAAATTCAGAAAAAATTATAAGCTTTTATCCCAAATTTTCATGCATTTCAAGACTGAACACAGTACTTGTGATTACGCTGAGCAGAACTGCCATGTTTTGGTTACCACACTTTATAACTCAAATTCTCGCTTGTCAACTCGTATAATTTAAGGAAAACTGAAAATATTGGGAAATATAAGAAATATGAAGAAATTACAAGCTTTTACCTCATATTCTGTGCATTTTTTTTTACTCACTTTTATTGTGATGTCGTTAAGAAGACACGTTATTTGGGATGTACTAAAAGGTGGAGTCCCGGTATCGGTACGGTTTTGAATTAGCGGCCTCTCGATGTACAAATTTTTGGTACTGACCCGTCCTTAATATATAATCTCTTTTTTTTCAGGAGCTAATCAAAAACACAGAGAAGGAACACCGTGACCGCAGGGCTTTGGGTAAAGCTCTGGAAGAAATGCAAGATTTGTCTCTGTATGTAAATGAAGTGAAGAGAGACAATGAAGCTTTACAGCTAATTAAAGAAATACAGGACAGCATAGTCGATCTACAGATGGTAAGATAGTAGAGTAAGAAATCTAAAATTCGCCAGGAATCTAATATTCGCCACCTCTAAAACCTTAGTTAATTTTCTTGAAGAAAATGAGGTTTTGTCTTAAATTTGGTATTTTTCGGTTCAAAAAGCCTAAATTTTCTGTACATTTAACAAATCTCACCTCAATTAGTTTATTTTATTAGTATTTCAACATGTGGCGAATTTCAGATATGTGGCGAATTTTAGATTTCTTACTCTACTAGTTAAGTAGTTTACTAATAAACATATGATGTAAACACATGCAATTAGGCTATAACTTATACATCTCACTTCATTATTAATAAAATGAAGAGAGATAATGAAGCGTTACAGCTCATTAAAGAGATACTAGACAATATAGTGGATCTACAGATGGTTAGGAAGTTGTAGTAAAATGTAAACTAAATGGAATTCTATCAAATTTTGCTCATTTTACAGCAGTAGTAAAGTGAAAATTGCAATGAGTTTTTACAGGTCATCAAAGAGATAAAGTTCAGTATAGTAGATTATACAAATGGCAAGGAAGTTTAAATAACTGGTAATACATATAGATAGTAAACTTACTTCTCCATGCATACTGGTATTTTTGACTAATTGATGTCAAATATAAATGTAAATTTGGAAACTGGCCATAAAACCACAAAAATGGAGTTACTGGGTGACTCTGATTGTGTGTATATTCCAGGCCATCTGTGTAAACAGGTAAACTGTATTTCATTGCAAACAATTCAGGCATTTGTTGAAATCTGTACAATGTTACAAGTGGGCTATTGATTTGAAGTGTTTATTTCTTGTGTAATTCAAAATACACTTTTAACTATACATGACAGCGGAGGCCAGGAATTTTGTTATATTTGGCCAGTCACGTCTCCACAGCAAACCAACATCACAAAGTGTGTGGGGATATGTCCCCTCAATAGACCTACAGAGTCTAGGTGTATTTTTGTCCTTATTAAATACTTCATTTCTATAGAGAGCTAGGATTTCTATATTGTAAGAAGTTTTCAGTATCTTTCTTAAAATGGTTACGAGCCATTATAACTTTAATTGAGCTCAATATGACTTTATGACTGTTTGTGTTTGTCTATTAGCCTGATGGGACAGCACTGAAAGATTACGGCCGTTTGTTGAAAGACGGAGAACTGAAGATCAAGAAACACCCAGAAACCAGACAAAAACAAAGGTCTGTTAGCTTTTGTTTATAAATAAAGGGGGAAAAAATGTAAAATTTACTATGAAAAAAAACTACCATTTTATTACGCTACAATAGCTTACCATGTGGGACTTAATGCTGATCTCGGGTTGCCACACCCGGGGCCAACGTCTTAGAAAAAAAGATCGTTCTTGTTAGCCACCTGATATACTGGTAGTTGTCGTCACGTGATAACTTCTGACCAATCGTCCTACTTTCTCGTTGGCCACGATTGACTGGTAGCAGTTTGTAAATATACAGACATTTTCATTTATTTCTCAGACTTTACTTATTGTTGGAGGCTAATATTTGCATATTTCTTGTAATATATATCATAGATCATTCTGTAAAATTTTAATTTTCACAGGATAAGTATTTTGTTTTCAGTCGTGTGTTTTGAGTTTTCCTCGGTTCAGGCAAATACATTGTACGTCTTTTATTGCGTATAAAATGTCGTCTCATCAAGCAAATAAAGACAAACCGAGAGCGCAGAAATGCCGCCATTTCTGCTCTAGCTTTGATACACATAATTTCTGCCCTACCTGTAGGGAGGCTGGCAAGGGAGATGATCCCTGTGTCACCTTTGAAACCCCTTGTGAAATTTGCACGTCTTTCACAGATGAGCAACTACAGAAAATCCAAAACCAGAAACGGTATTTGAAAAAGCAGAAAGCGACAACTAGTTCCAAAGATGAACTAGATCTTTTGGGTGAAGGCGACGGGGACTCCTTCACTGGGTCCAATGCAGACCTCGAGTGTGCTGCTGATAGCCTTTTTACTTCACCCCCCCATCCACAACCTCTTGCCTTCAGTTCCCTGTCCTTGAAAACGCCAGCTAAGACTATTCCACCCACCCCTGGTACGGCTTTGCAAAATAAAATCCAGAAAAACCTAGAGAAATCACTCGGTGATTCCTTAAATATACATTTACAGCAGCAAATGGGTACCTTCCAGGCATCCATGTTGGAAGCTTTTCAGTCACTCCGAGAGGAGTTGGCTGCAAAACAGAAAGTCGAGGTAGAGTCTTCTCTTCCTGCTTCAAAACCTGGCTTGTCCAGTAGTACTGCTGCCCCTCTGGATTTGCCCCCTCCGAGATCTGGTACTAACATCCCAAGCGAGGATATGGATGTGGACTTCGGTCCAGCACTTCCTCCGCGTTTAGTATCTGCTCAACCTTCCTCGGATCAGTACGTTGCCCCCTCTGAAGGTCACCCCGAAGAGGTCTCGTACTCTCACAAAAAGCAAAGCCATAGGCAGCCAGTTGACCCGAGCTCTGCCTCGGACCAACTAAATGAGGATTCCGATGAACCTCGGATCCCTTCTTCTAGATCAAAAAAACACTCTGACAAGAGCAAACATAAATCAAGATCTAGATACGTGTCATTTACCTCAGAGGAGGAGCACTCCCCTGAAACCAGACACAGGTCTTCTAAGCCCTCTAGGGCTCAGCCCTCAGGAGTAGCTTCTGATCAAGACCTACCACAACATGATCCAGACCCCCCTTATTATAGGGAAGTAGCTTTGTCTGACATGCCCTCACAATACTCTGAAGAAGTGGACACCTTCAGGCGTATTTTGTCTCTCCCTGACCCCAGGGAATCTATGCCCAGGTCGTCCACCTCAGTGTTGGGTCTGGATGATGAAAAAGGCCGTCAAGAGCTCAGACCTAGAGGTCCCTCCTCTATTCTTCCACTTAGCTCAGTTATCAAGGACGCCTTTGATAAATTCCAACATGACTTTAAGGCTGCCAACTTATCTGAGGGAAAATATGTCAGGCCTCCTCCCTCAACTTCAAAGTGGTACAAGGTGGGACAACCAACTTTTCAGGACAAAATTCAGGAGTTGAATACGGACTTTGCTAAGATCTGTATTACTCCTAGACCTTCTGGGCCCCCAGTAGCCAGAGTTCCCCTGCCAGTTCTCAAGGAGCTAGAACTTCAGGCTAGACAAAACATTTCTACCCTCAACTTCACCGCTGCATTTGCCAAAACCTCCTCTTCTTGCAATGCTTCATTGGAAAAATGCCAACATAGCATCAAATCTACGGTCAAGAAGATAAAGTCTCAGATTCAGAAAGGTGCCAATCCTGAGAAAGCGGCAAAGCGCGGATATGAGGAAGTAGTTGACTACTTAGATTTTTGGAACAAGACAGTACTTGTTCAACACAGGGCCCTCACTTGTCTCAGCAAATCTCTAGCCCATATTTTGCAGAGGGAATTATACTCTATGGCTAATACCGGCTTGCTCAGGCGCGAAGCCGAAATGACTCTATTACATCCACAATTAGGAGAAACGAGACGTCAAGAACTCAGGAACTCGTCCTTTTGGGGCCCTTCCTTGTTCGAGTCTCAATTAGTGAAGGAAGGTGAGGACTTCCTTCTCAAAAAAGGCACCTCAAAAGATTCTCAGGGTTTTACACCCTACCAGAATAAGCCCTTTCGTGGTCCCCACAAGAAAAGAGGCTCCTACAGGAAACGCCCCTATGGGGGCAATACCTCTCAAAGCAGTAACCAGTCCTTTCCTTCGGGAAGAGGAAAATCCAACTTCAGAGGCTTCAGGGGTCGTTTTCGACCCCACAATAGAGGAAGGGGGCGTGGAAACCCCCCTCCCCAATGACTCCTCCAAAGCCTCACTCAGTCCACCAGTAGGAGGTCGCCTCCGTTCTTTCAGGAGAGACTGGCTCACAAACAAATGTTCTCAAAACGTGTTAAACATTATCACCAATGGCTACGTTCTGCCATTCCGTTCAAAGCCAAACTTGATCAGATTTCCTCTGATTCTGTCAGAGTACAAGGCCCAACAAAAAGACCAAGCCTTGGCTACTTGTATCCAGTCCCTCCTGTCAAAGAACGCTATCGAAAGGGTAGACAATGTAAAATCTCTCGGGTTTTACAGTCGCCTGTTCCTAGTACCCAAGCCTCACCAAAGGTGGAGGCCAGTCATAGACTTAAGCAGGCTCAACACTTTTCTACACGTAGAAAAGTTCAAAATGGAAACTCCAGAGTCCATCAGGACCTCCCTGATTCCAGGGGAGTGGGTAGCGTCGATAGACCTGTCGGACGCCTACCTGCATATCCCCATCCACCCAAGCTCAAGGAAATACCTAAATACTTAAGGTTTTGCTACAAGGCTCAGGTGTTCCAGTTCACCTCCCTCCCGTTCGGACTAGCCACAGCCCCCCAGGTCTTTACCATGATCGTAAAGGAGGTGAAACTAATGGCCCTCTCAAGAGGACTCAGAATTCACCAATACCTGGACGACTGGCTGATCAGGTCCCAGTCTCAGGAGGAAGCCCAAGTGAACACTCAGGCAGTAGTAGAACTGACTCAGTCCTTGGGGTGGATAATAAATCAGGAAAAATCAGAACTGAAACCTACACAGGTGTTCTCGTTCGTGGGCTACGAATACCACCTAGATTCAGCCCTTGTAAAACCCACTCAAGAGAGATGGCTCAAACTTCAGGATTTGATCCTACAACTCAAGTCAAAATGTGTTTTGACTGCAAGATGTTTGATGTCTCTAATTGGGTTGCTAGCCTCAACGGAGAAAATGGTCCCGGAGGGACGCCTTCACATGAGGCCCTTTCAGTTTCACCTCAAGGAGCACTGGAGATATCCTCAGTCGCTGGACAACCTCCTTCCCTGGACAGAAGCCATTGCAGCCCACCTAGATTGGTGGCAAAATCCCTCCAATGTGATGACAGGTGCAGACCTTCATCCCAAAGACCACAGTATCCAACTCTTTACCGACGCCTCAAACGAAGGTTGGGGCGCTCACTTAGACCAAAATTTTACCAAGGGTCTGTGGTCAGATCGGGAAAAAAGGCTTCACATAAATGTCCTAGAATTGAAGGCGGTCTCCCTGGCCCTTCGAGACTTCCAGTGTTGGTTGCGACGGACAACTCAACAGTGGTAGCCTACATCAACAAACAAGGAGGAACACACTCGGCAGAGATGTGTGCTCTCCTGTGGAAGATCATGACCTGGTGCCATCACTATCACATAACATTGAAAGCCAGGCACATTCCAGGGTGCCTGTATGTGATGGCCGACCTGCTATCCAGGTCCAACCAAGTGCAGTCAACCGAATGGTCTCTGCACCCACAGGTCTTCAAACAGATCTGTCAGAAGTGGTTCACACCTCATGTAGACTTATTTGCCACTCACCTGAACCACAAACTCCCTCTATACGTGTCTCCTATCCCAGACCCAAGGGCCTGGGACATAGATGCTCTGAACATAAACTGGACCAACCTCACAGCATATGCGTACCCTCCTACGGCTCTCCTTCACAAGGTGATCCAAAAGATCAGGCAATGCCAGTGCCTGATCATCGTAATAGCCCCAGGCTGGCCAGAAAAGCTCACAACACATTTACAAATTTTTACCTAAAAGACCTTACTTGGTCGGACACCGACAACAATTTGTACCTGGGACCCGTAGTGGCTGCTCAACAAGTCCTAGATCCTTCCCCTCAGACCAGTTGTCCTCGGAAAGAAAAAAGGGGGGGGGGGGGGGGGGGCACATCCGCTACAACCAAGTCTTCAGGAGTCTTTCCCAGGATCTAGGTATTCCTTTACCTTCAAGATGTTACGGGTAAGGTCATTTTATCCTTTAATTATCAAGTAATTTCTATTAAGGACTTATTTAGTTGTCATTAATCTCATTTTCAGGTTGTAAAAAATTTTATGAGATGCCCAACCACTGGGTTGGTCAGTCACACGTGAAGGGCCCTTTTGGACCCTCAGACCTCGGAGTGAGCACTGCTGCACTTCCGTCCTACAATAAAACATCTAGACAGTTTTAGCACTGTCTCTCAATTTCTTAGGTTTTTGGCTCGTTACAGGCCCGGCCTTCGGGATCGGGGCACTGTAAATGGGACTCAGACTGGTATTTCTGGCACTATTCTATACGTCTAATTCAAAATCTTAAAAAAAAAAAAATGACATACCTTCCAGTCTCAGCTGTAATCCCGCCACCGGGCGGTTGAATTCAGCATTAAGTCCCACATGGTAAGCTATTGTAGCGTAATAAAATTGGAAATTTTAATTACTTAAATGTAGCTTTTATAAGCTACAAGCTTACCATGTGGGACTTAGAAGAGTCCCACCCTGCCTCCCCGCTGTTTACAGCTGAGGGGTAGGTTTAAAAAATTTCAACGAGAAAGTAGGACGATTGGTCAGAAGTTATCACGTGACGACAACTACCAGTATATCCGGTGGCTAACAAGAACGATCTTTTTTTCTAAGACGTTGGCCCCGGGTGTGGCAACCCGAGATCAGCATTAAGTCCCACATGGTAAGCTTGTAGCTTATAAAAGCTACATTTAAGTAATTAAAATTTCCAATTTTGACTTTCATTAATAAGATTTTTTTTTTTTAATTTATGAGTTTAGGCCCTTTATCTTGCATGTTCCAGATTTTGTGATAAAAAAAAATTGATTGTTCTTTTATTTTAAAAGGTGTCAAAGACATTTAAAAAAATGCAAATTAATCAAAACCACCGAATGTGTACTGTCTAAACATAATTAAATTGTAATTGCCTGTTGTTATAAAGTCTTGGATTTATGGCAGTTTTAATAAAGTGGCTTTGCTTTATTTGAATAGAATATATCATTACGACTGACACACAGTCTTCTATTACTGCCCTTATATTGTTAATATGTTGTTCCAGAGTCAATTAACTCCACTAAAACCAAATATTTGATCATATTTGATTACCTTACATTTGTTTTCAACATAAGTTTCCTTATTTAAGCCATTTCTTCCCATAATACTTTGATATATATTTTTTTCTTCATATATCAGCTGCACTTTACTTCCACTTGGTGTATACTAAAATTTGACTGTCTAGCTTTGGGTAATTTTTTTTTCAGGAATATCCAGCTGTTTTTTTTTCTCATAACTGCCCATCCCCAATATTTCCAAATATTTGATACGGCAATATACAGTTTAACCTCGATTACTCAACCTTCTAATTTCCAAATATTCCTTTTCTGAACTATCCGCTCTCCCCAATTTATGTTTTCCTGTTGTTTGTGTACTAAAATGATTCTATTTTATGAACCTTCTATTGTCAGAACAAAATCTCACTCTCCTACAAATATGTATTTCATTTAAATTAAATATGTTATATTAATATTTGAGCATAATATTAAAATGTGGGTATATTGTGAAATTTTTGTCTAAATTGAATCCTTTGTATTGATATTTCAGATATATTTTCCTCTTTGATAAAGTCATGCTGATGTGCAAATCCCGGGTAAGTATTTTTAACATAGTGTATATAATTGTATATGATCAGTGATAAATAATTTCTATCTTTCTTGTATGACCTTCTGACTGCAATTCTTTGCATGCTATATATTGTATTCATAGAACTTTCTAGTGTTATCCTTAGTTGTTTGGATTTTTTAGTTCTCTTCACATTGAATATAACCTGTATGTTTCCAATTGTTTCACTAACAAATTAATAAAAACAAATTGATATATTCCATACATTTTACTAACAGATTTATTTAAAAAACTGAAATTGATTTATTTTATTATTGTATCCACCGGAAGCATCTGGTGAATACTTTGGTTTAGTGTTCGCTACGCCGCACGTAGAGAGATTTTCAGCGTTAACGCTCTCAGGGGAAAACCACCAGCTAGGTTCACCAAATTTGCAGGATATCTTCATTGGGAGGTAAGCTTCTCTGGGACTGAAATTAACCTCATTCAGAAAAACAAGATGGCCGCCGCAGGCATTTCTTTAAAATTTATCTACCTTTTTCTACTGGCTGGTTCTCATAGGGGGAAGGTTGAATCTCTTCACAGATACATGTCCTCTACAACCTTGCAGATATTTGACCTTGAAGCTCCTAATTCAAGGTCATCAATGGAGGGCAAAAGTACCCCACATAGCGGACTTTAAATGTGCCTATATCTCCCTTATTATTGGTCCTAGAGGTCTGCAATGTGAAACCAACCTTTAGGAAATCATGGGCTAGAAATCTTCTGATGTGGTCAGATTTGACTTTGAACCTCTCCTTCCAAGGTCAAACAAGGACAGCCAAACTTAAAAGTGCTTATAACTCACTTATTATTGGTCCTAGACGTTGTAATGTCAAACCAACCTATAGGAAATCATGGGCTTGGAATCTTCTGATGTTGTCAGATTTTACCATGGGCCCCTCTTTCAAGGTCAAACGATGGTTCACTGGCTTTGGTGAGTTGTCTTTCCGGTGGATACAAATTTGCATCGGTTCTCTGATGCGTAGGTCTAGTTATTATTTTTTTTTTGATAAATATTTTGTATTGTTTAATTGTATACATTTTCTCATAGTTGTCTATACTAAACTTTAACATGTTTGTGGAACATATGTTGATATAAACCTTCTTAGTCATAACTAGATTCCCTGTATACATTTGTAGTTTGTTGTGGTTTTAAAAATTGTGAAACTGAGTTCAACAAACAAAATCTGTGCTTTTAATATTAAACAAAATCACGAGGTTCTTTTATATCAAATATCAATCAAGAATTGTGTATAATTATATTCTTAAACTTTAAAACGTATTAAATTTAACCAGAAATATTTAACATCGTCTTTAATATTAAATATTAAGTCTAGAAAAGAGCTGTTAAGAGCGATGGAAAAAAAGCCCTTATATTCTTGTCTTTGCAACCTGCTATTAACCTGTATTGTTAATCCCAGGAAGATGTTTAATTGGAACCCAAAATGTTTAAGATGTGTAGTCAGTTTTACTGTGATCTCAATTTTAAGTTTTACCTTGGCATTTGAAATTTTCTGAACTGTGTCATAATAAATAATATGCCACAACAATTTAGGTTTGGAATAAGTACTATTTTTTGGGGGTGGGGGTGGGGGGGGGGGGGTGCATTGAGTAAATAAATGACTTGATCGAACAGTTACTTCTTTATCTTTGTACAAATGATTTTGACTTTGTCACAGGACTTTTGTCCATTTAAAATTTCCATTGTCCGTTCAGTAAGCATAAAACTTTATATTAATTATGATTATACGAGTATATTTTGTATAAAGTATTTAAAGTATTTACCAGTTTTTCTTTATGTTTAAGGTAGATAAATGTTTGCAGCAAAAACGAAAATGTTTGCTTTTACAAACCAAATACAAAACAAAATGTACGCAGTGAATTACCCAAATTTATGGAATGTATTTCTGTACTTTAAATGTTTAGACCATACAAGCTCAGTTATACAAACCTGTGTAACCCAGTACCGTAGTTTTCCGTAATACATCAAATAATATAGTGTTCATTTTTTCACACTCAACCCAACCCTTTGACTAAAATGATAGAAAAAAGATTTTAGAAAGCTGTTAGATAATAGACATTGTTGTACATATGTTACTTGAACTGATTGTGCAACAGTATTTGCATGTGTGAGATTCTATACTTTAAGTGCATCTTGGGATTTTCAATTCCATCACTTAACTTTTGCATGGGTTTTAATGAGGGTGGGTCGGTACCAGAAATGTGTACATTGGGAGGTTGTCAGTGCAAAACCTTTGCGATATCGGGACTCCATGTTTTGGAACACCCCAACCAAACATGGACATTTCTTCTTAACAACATCGAAATAAAAGTTCCCAAATGCACAAAAATGTGAGATAAAAGTGTCTTAAATTCATCAGATTTCTGGGTTTACTTCCAATATTTAAAGTTTTCTTTACATTACATGTGTTGACAAGCGAAAGTGAGGTTATAAAGTGTCTTAACCAAAACATGGCATTTTTGCTCAGCGTAATCACTACCGGTATAGAAGTCTACAAATGCACTAAAATATGGGATTAAAGCTTATAATTTCTTCAGATTTAGGTTATTTTTCTAATATTTTAACTCTTCCTTCCATGACATGTGTTGGCAAGCAAAATGGTGGTTTTTATGTCATCACTCTGCGGCGTACGCGTCCGCGTGAACAACTTCTTCTCCAAAACTACAAGGCCTAGAGACATGCTGTTTTTTTTAAAAGATACCTTATCTATCGAGGATGAAAAATTGTTCAAGGCATGCAAATCTGTCTGTTTGTCTGTTTGCTAGAGACATTACAAGGGGGGTACCCCCACCAAAAGTGTGAAAATTTCAACTTTTTATCACAATTTTCTCAGTGACTATTGCAGGGATTTCTCTCATATCTTGCATATATGTACTAGGCCAGAGGTAGATTCTCTTTTGTGAGTATGAGACCTGGATCTGTCTTACTTTTTTTTAATAAATTTTTTTAATAATTTTTAATGCATTAAAATTCATGAAATCATGCACTAAATCACTTATAACTTCAAAAGTGTTGCATTTACAGCATTTTGTTAAAATATGTTGTTCAGCTACTTTTTTCATAGCTACAATATGGTGAGTAAGTTGGGTGTCTGTCTCAATAGTTAAGTGAGTAATAGCTACTTTTGGGCTTTTCAGTAACTTCCATTATGAATAAAATCACTTGTAACTTAAAAACTATTGCATTTAGAGAATTTTGTATAAATATGTTATTCAGCTACTTTTGGACCAGCTATAACATAGTGAAATTTCAGACCTGTAGCTCATGGCATAGCTGAGTAATAGCTACTTTTAGGTTATCACTGTTGAGTAAATCGCTTATAACTTGAAAACTATTGCATTTAGAGAATTTCGTATAAATATGTTATTCAGCTACTTTTGGGTCAGCTATAACATAGTAAAATTTCAGACCTGTAGCTCATGGCATAGCTGAGTAATAGCTACTTTTAGGTTATCACTGTTGAGTAAATCACTTATAACTTGAAAAGTGTTGCATTTAGAGCATTTTGTTAAAATATGTTATTCAGCTCTTTTTTCATAGCTACAATATGGTGAGTAAGTTGGGTGTCTGTCTCAATAGCTAAGTGAGTAATAGCTACTTTTGGGCTTTTCAGTAACTTCCATTATGAATAAAATCACTTGTAACTTAAAAACTATTGCATTTAGAGAATTTTGTATAAATATGTTATTCAGCTACTTTTGGACCAGCTATAACATAGTGAAATTTCAGACCTGTAGCTCATGGCATAGCTGAGTAATAGCTACTTTTAGGTTATCACTGTTGAGTAAATCGCTTATAACTTGAAAACTATTGCATTTAGAGAATTTCGTATAAATATGTTATTCAGCTACTTTTGGGTCAGCTATAACATAGTAAAATTTCAGACCTGTAGCTCATGGCATAGCTGAGTAATAGCTACTTTTAGGTTATCACTGTTGAGTAAATCACTTATAACTTGAAAAGTGTTGCATTTAGAGCATTTTGTTAAAATATGTTATTCAGCTACTTTTTTCATAGCTACAATATGGTGAGTAAATTGGGTGTCTGTCTCAATAGCTAAGTGAGTAATAGCTACTTTTGGGCTTTTCAGTAACTTCCATCATGAGTAAAATCACTTGTAACTTAAAAACTATTGCATTTAGAGAATTTCGTATAAATATGTTATTCAGCTACTTTTGGGCCAGCTATAACATAGTAAAATTTCAGACCTGTAGCTCATGGCATAGCTGAGTAATAGCTACTTTTAGGTTATCACTGTTGAGTAAATCACTTATAACTTGAAAACTATTGCATTTAGAGTATTTTGTTTCAATATGTTATTCACCTATTTTGGGGTCAGCTATAACATAGTGAAGTTTCAGACCTGTGGCTCATTTCATAGCTGAGTAATAGCTACTTTGAAGTTCTCACTGTTGAGTAAATCAGTTATAATTGGAAAACTATTGCATTTACAGAAATTTGTGCAAATATGTTATTCAGCTACTTTTGGGTCAGCTATAACATAGTGAAATTATAGACCTATAGCTCATGGCACAACTGAGCAATAGCTATTCTCAGGTACTGACTGTTGAGTAAATCAGCTATAACTTGAAAAATATTGCATTTGGAGTATTTTGTTAAAATATATTGTTCACCTACTTTTGGGTCAGCTATAACATAGTGAAATTACAGACCTATAGCTCATGGCATAGCGGAGCAATAGCTATTTTCAGGTTCTCACTATTGAGTAAATCAGTTGTAGCTTGAAAACTATTGCATTTACAGTAGTTTGCTTAAATATGTTGTTCACCTACTTTTGGGTTAGCTATAACATAGTAAAATTTCAGACATGTAGCTCATTGCATAGCTGAGTAATAGTTCCTTTGAGGTTCTCACTGTTAAGTAAATCGGTTGTAACTTGAAAACTATTACATTTAGAGTAATTTGTTAAATATGTTATTCATAGAATTTTTGGTCAGCTATAACATAGTGAAATTGCAGACCTCTATGTCATGGCATAGCTGAGCAATAGCTACTTTCAGGTTCTCACTGTTGAGTAAATCATTGTATCCACTGGATAGCCGCAGTGTGTAGAGAAAGATTTCACCATTACTGCTCTGATGAAAAAAAATATTATAGCTAGCTTTCTTAAGTTTGCAGTATATATTAATAACCATAAAATGTTGTCTGGGAATATTTTTGGCCTCATTTTGAGAAACAAGATGGCCGCCACAGGTGTTTTTTGTCAGTCATGAAAAGTGCTTATATCTCCCTTATTATTGATCCTAGAGGTTTGGGATGATAAACCAACCTGTAGGAAATCATGGGGTGGGAATCTTTTGGTGTGGTCAGATTTGACCTTCAATGACCCCTCCTTCAAGGTCAAACAAGGATAGCCAAACTTAAAAGTGCTTATAACTCGCTTATTATTGGTCCCAGAGGTTTGGGATGGTAAACAGACAGGAAATCATGGGCTGTGAATCTGTTGATATGGTCCGATTTGACCTTGGAACCCTCCTTCAAGGTCAAATGAGGATAGCGAAAATTGAAAGTGCCTACAACTCGCTTATTATTGGTGACAGAGTGGTAAACCATCCCATAGGAAATCATTGGCTCGGAATCTTTTGGTATGGTCAGATTTGACCTTTGGACCCCTCCTTCAAGGTCAAATGAGGACAGCCAAGCTTAAAAGTGCTTATAACTCATTAAGCATCCCGCAAGGGACGCTTGTTTGTGTATGGGAGACCTTCAGGCTCCGGCGGCTCCGCATTTTGTTTTCCTTATAACTCTCTAACCGTTAGGCGGATTCTTTTCAAATTTGGCAGGTTTAGGCAGTAGCCTTGGGGAATTTTTTTGAATATGCTGCAGTGACATTTCAACCAATCAGAGAGGTCACATGACCAAAAATGTCTTTTTTCGATTGGGAAGCTTGTCCGGATGATAACTTGAAAGGAATTTTATCAATTCACCTGAAACTTGGCAAATACATTCATTCTATTAAAATCTGGAAATCATTAGATTTTGGCATTAATTGGTTAAGAAATGGCCGAGTAATTAATGATTAATTAATCATTATGAATTTTCAAAATAAGGAAAACACAAAAATGCTTATATCTCAAAAACCGTGCTAGATAGAGCGATTTCGACGAAATTTTTGACCCGCAGGGTATCTCTGCAGAGTAGTTTTCCCAATTTTCAAAAAATTTTTGTCTTGCCAAAAATGGCGGCCATTTTGAATTTTCGAAATTTTTGCAAAAATTGCAAAACACAAAAATGCTTATATCTCGAAAACCGTGCTAGATAGAGCGATTTCGACGAAATTTTTGACCCACAGGGTATCTCTGCGGAGTAGTTTTCCCAATTTTGAAAAAAGTTTTCTCTCGCCAAAAATGGCGGCCATTTTGAATTTTCGAAATTTTTGCAAAAATTGTAAAACACAAAAATGCTTATATCTCGAAAACCGTGCTAGATAGAGCGATTTCGACGAAATTTTTGACCCACAGGGTATCTCTGCGGAGTAGTTTTCCCAATTTTGAAAAAAGTTTTCTCTCGCCAAAAATGGCGGCCATTTTGAATTTTCGAATTTTCGCAAAAATTGCAAAACATAAAAATGCTTATATCTCGAAAACCGTACTAGATAGAGCGATTTCGACGAAATTTTTGACCCACAGGGTATCTCTTCGGAGTAGCCATGCCTATTTTCAAAAAAAAATTTATCTCACCAAAAATGGCGGCCATTTTGAATTTTCGAATTTTTCGCAAAAATTGCAAAACATAAAAATGCTTATATCTCGAAAACCCTGCTAGATAGAGCGATTTCGACGAAATTTTTGACCCACAGGGTACCTCTGCAGAGTAGCCATGCCAATTTTCAAAAAAATTTTGTCTCGCCAAAAATGGCGGCCATTTTGAATTTTCGAATTTTTCGCAAAAATTGCAAAACATAAAAATGCTTATATCTCGAAAACTGTGCTAGATAGAGCGATTTCGACGAAATTTTTGACCCACAGGGTATCTCTCCAGAGTAGTCATGCCAATTTTTCGCAAAATTGCAAAACATAAAAATGCTTATATCTCGAAAACCGTGCTAGATAGAGCGATTTCAACGAAATTTTTGACCCACACGGTATCTCTGCAGAGTAGCCATGCCAATTTTCAAAAAAATTTTGTCTTTCCAAAAATAGCGGCCATTTTGAATTTTCGAATTTTTGCGCAAAAATTGCAAAACACAAAAATGCTAATATTTTGAAAACTGTGCTACATAGAGCGATTTCGGCGAAATTTTTGATCTTCAGGGTATCTCTGCAGAGCAGCTATCCCAAAGAGCTTTCACTTGGTGAAGTTTGACACCCATAGCTAATTGCTCACCTACTCAAAATGAGTAAATGCGAATTACCTCTAAAAGTATTGCAGATAGCCAATTTTTCTCAAATAACTCATTCACCTACTTTTGGAAGAGCTTTCACATGGTGAAGTTTCAGACCCGTAGCTAATTACTCACCTACTCAAAATGAGTAAATGCTAATTATCTCAAAAACTATTGCGGATACCCAATTTTTATCCGATAACTCGTTCATGTACTTTTGGGAGAGCTTTCACATGGTGAAGTTTCACACCCGTAGATGATTACTGACCTACTCAAAATGAGTAAATGCGAATTTTCTCTTAAAAGTATTGCAGATAGCCAATTTTTCTCAAATAACTCATTCACCTACTTTTGGAAGAGCTTTCACTTGGTGAAGTTTCAGACGCATAGCTAATTACTCACCTACTAAAAATGAGTAAATGCGAATTATCTCTAAAAGTATTGCAGATAGCCAATTTTTCTCAAATAACTCATTCACCTACTTTTGGGAGAGCTTTCACATGGTGAAGTTTCAGACCCATAGCTAATTATTTACGTACTCAAAATGAGTAAATGCTAATTATCTGTAAAAGTATTGCGGATACCCAATTTTTATCAAATAACTCATTCATCTACTTGTGGGAGAGCTTTCACATGGTGAAGTTTCAGACCCGTAGCTAATCACTCACCTACTCAAAATGAGTAAATGCGAATTATCTCTAAAAGTATTGCAGATAGCCAATTTTTCTCAAATAAATCATTCACCTACTTTTGGGAGAGCTTTCACTCGGTGAAGTTTCCGACCCATAGCTAATTACTCACCTACTCAAAATGAGTAAATGCGAATTATCTCTAAAAGTATTGCAGATAGCCAATTTTTCTCAAATAACTCATTCACCTACTTTTGGGAGAGCTTTCACTTGGTGAAGTTTCAGACCCATAGCTAATTACCTACTCAAAATGAGTAAATGCGAATTATCTCTAAAAGTATTGCAGATAGCCAATTTTTCTCAAATAACTCATTCACCTACTTTTGGGAGAGCTTTCACTCTGTGAAGTTTCAGACCCATAGCTAATTACTCACCTACTCAAAATGAGTAAATGCAAATTATCTCTGAAAGTATTGCAGATAGCCAATTTTTCTCAAATAACTCATTCACCTACTTTTGGGAGAGCTTTCACTTGGTGAAGTTTCAGACCCATAGCTAATTACTCACCTACTCAAAATGAGTAAATGCGAATTATCTCTAAAAGTATTGCAGATAGCCAATGTTTCTCAAATAACTCATTCACCTACTTTTGGGAGAGCTTTCACATGGTGAAGTTTCAGACCCATAGCTAATTATTTACGTACTCAAAATGAGTAAATGCTAATTATCTGTAAAAGTATTGCGGATACCCAATTTTTATCAAATAACTCATTCATCTACTTGTGGGAGAGCTTTCACTTGGTGAAGTTTCAGACCCATAGCTAATTACTCACCTACTCAAAATGAGTAAATGCGAATTATCTCTAAAAGTATTGCAGATAGCCAATTTTTCTCAAATAAATCATTCACCTACTTTTGAGAGAGCTTTCACTTGGTGAAGTTTCAGACCCATAGCTAATTACTCACCTACTCAAAATGAGTAAATGCGAATTATCTCTAAAAGTATTGCAGATAGCCAATTTTTCTCAAATAACTCATTCACCTACTTTTGGGAGAGCTTTCACTTGGTGAAGTTTCAGACCCATAGCTAATTACTCACCTACTCAAAATGAGTAAATGCGAATTATCTCTAAAAGTATTGCAGATAGCCAATTTTTCTCAAATAACTCATTCACCTACTTTTGGCAGAGCTTTCACTTGGTGAAGTTTCAGACCCATAGCTAATTATTCACGTGAATTATCTCTAAAAGTATTGCAGATAGCCAATTTTTCTCAAATAACTCATTCACCTACTTTTGGGAGAGCTTTCACTCTGTGAAGTTTCAGACCCATAGCTATTTATTCACCTACTCAAAATGAGTAAATGCTAATTATCTGTAAAAGTATTGCGGATACCCAATTTTTATCAAATACTCATTCATCTACTTGTGGGAGAGCTTTCACATGGTGAAGTTTCAGACCCATAGCTAATCACTCACCTACTCAAAATGAGTAAATGCGAATTATCTCTAAAAGTATTGCAGATAGCCAATTTTTCTCAAATAACTCATTCACCTACTTTTGGGAGAGCTTTCACTTGGTGAAGTTTCAGACCTATAGATAATTATTCACCTACTCAAAATGAGTAAATGTGAATTATCTCTTAATAGTATTGCAGATAGCCAATTTTTCTCAAATAACTCATTCACCTACTTTTGGAAGAGCTTTCACACACGAAAATGAAAAATTGTGAATATCTTGGAAAAGCTATTTCTTCTGCTTTAATGCTCGGCGGGAGATACACACCGCGGCAGTGGTCTTGACAAAAATTTTTGCCCCCCCAAAAATGGTGGCCATTTTGAAGTTTTTGCAAAACACAAAAATGCTTATATCTCGAAAACTGTGCTATATGGAGCGAACTCAACAAAATTTTTGACCTGCTGGGTATCTCTGCAGAGTAGCCATGCCAATTTTCAAAATATTTTTGTCTCGCCAAATATAGCGGACATTTTTAATTTTTTTATTTTTTGCAAAACACAAAAATGCTTATATCTTGAAAACCGTGCTAGATAGAGCAGACTGCGCTGACTTTGGTTGCCACAACAGTATAAGGCTAGAAACGAGCATTTTCTTAATACTTTAGCACTCACCTTTATATCCTTTTCGGGACGCTTTGTTTTTGCTATGCAAAAACATTATCTTTTTTTTTTGCGAGCGATCCTCTAGTTTATAATTGGTCCTAGAGGTTTTGAATGGTAAACCATAGGAAATCATGGGCTGGGAATGTATTTGTGTGGTTAGATTTGACCTTGGACCCCTTCTTCAAGGTCGAACGAGGATATTGCATTTGTAGTATTTCTTTAAATATGTTTTAACCTATTTTTTACACTTAAACAATTACCTTGTTATTTTCCTTCATAATACCATTTACAGGGCACAACTTTTTTATCCTTTTCTTCTGTCAGCTTCAGAATTTCTTTCGAACTTGCTGTTCAGTTACCATTTACTGTATTTCTGTACAGCCCTTTTCCTGATAATTATTCTGTCCTCTAATCACCTTCACAAATCAAAAACACTCAGTCAGCTGACACAGTGCCGACACCTGGCCGACCGACCCATCCCTATTTTAATTGATTTCTCTCAGTAGCTGTGGATAATACATATTAACAGGTGTGTTTTTTTGTATTATTTGTTTTCTTGCTTTTCATCCTTTTATTCTTCAACAGGTAGTGAAAGAGGTATATGCTTTCATCCACAAATTTAATCAAGACTTACAAAACTTAGGAATTTATTTAAATTATATACATATATTGTGTGGTCAAAGATTAGTTGCTAAAACATACAAAAAAATGTCATTAAAATAACAAGAAATAAAGATTAACTTTCAAAGTTATCAAAACAATCTAAGCGCAATGGTCGTTTATAACATTTGCACACTGCTACACTTAGGTAATTTTTTTTTAAATTATTCTTCTTCTTAAACTGGTTCTTGTTTTAAAAACTATCTCTGCCCATGACATTTGGTGTATTTTTTGTGAGACTTAAAAATCTGAGTCACCACAGCATATGAGATTGATCATTTAGGAAAACCCACATTTTTTCTTGGAATTATCAAAAAAAAGTGTGTCAACTATGACAACTTTGGACCTGCAGAATTTCATTCTGTTTTGTTTTTGTTTACCTAACTTTAATCGGGTATCCATGGTGATGATTTTCATTGACTATATTCTTTTTCATATTTCTCATTCTACCCCAGCTTATACTTTTGTTTACCATATACCAATTTCCACCTGCTTATCTCTTGCTTCTGTTTAAGGAAAAAGTTCTTGCTGACCTTAAACAGGAAGCTAGAGACCCTCTCCTCCAGTCTAGTCAGTACAGTAACAATTAACTCCCCACCCAAATTTACCCGCATTTGCCCCATTTTAAAAGTACCTACTCCCATCAAATACAGATCATTGTTCAAAAGAGTGGTTTATAAATATTAATCATTCAAGTTTACCACAATATTTTGATTCTAGCATAATTTGGTAAATGACTAAATCTCACAACAAACTGTAGTAGACCTCATTAAGGTCTTCTCAACTCTTCTGACTTCCTATCTTTGACTTGCAAATCAGAAACAATTCATCAACAGCTAAACCTATGATGTTTTTAGTCTTTAGTATGAACTGCCCACTGATATCTGTGGTGCTTCTCCTCTGGCAGCTTTTGGGAAAGGGCTCACAATGTACTTTTACAGCAGGCTTTTCCATTTAAATTTTTCCATGGTGCCCTAGTGTCTCAGGTTTAAAACCAATTTGCATCCAAAGACTAAATAAAAGTTTGAACAATGATTATGTTTCAGTTCCATTAAATCTGGTAGTACAAGTTTTAAAGTATGAGTCATGTATGACCACAGTTAGATTCCACTGTATCAGTGACAGTTGTATGAAATACCAAATATGGTTACTTTGAAAGCACTGGAATCAGATTTTGATTTGATAGAAAGGTCCCACCACTACTTGACATGTTCATTTAGAATTCCTGTTTAACAAGACAAGCTTAACTAGACTCTGGATTTTCTGCTCAAATTTCCCTAGGATCTAATTTGTTGTTTGTGTGACTCATCAGTCATCAAATTCCATGCCAACCCAAGAGGTGTGACCGATTCAGTCACACTGATTACTTGTTTACCTCATTATCTGGATTTTCTCGTCACATAAAACCGTTTTTCTGGTCTCTTACATTGCACTGAACAAACATCATCTGTATTTGTATGTGTCATTATGTTGATGTTTACCCTATTTTTACCTTCATTCATCTTTGTAAGGTTTGTTTGTGTTAAAAAGCTTTATGTGTTCTATGTATAGTATTTTGTAATTTTCTTCTTCTTTTTTTTTAATTATCTCTGCTTTATTTTGTATGTATTTCTTTGAAATTCTCTTTTTGTTCAAGTTTTCATTCTTTATATATCATTTTTAAATTTATGTCAAGTATATGTTTATAATTATTGTAAATGTAATTCTGTTATTTGATGTTTTTGTCATTGTTAATAAGTGTAAGTGCTTATATGATACTAGTCTTAATTAAATAGATATAATATTTGGCTTTATGTTGATAAAGTTAGATGTCTGAGTACTGTAAAACTATTTAACACTGTTAATTAAGCTTCGAAAACTGTCAATTTCATAACTTAATGTATTTGTTGATGATTTTGTATAGCTACGAGTTGTCAACTCTTTGGTAATAGAAGCAGTAAAACACTATGCTTAAGTTCAAAAAGTCATATTTTTAAGAATCTATCCAATTTTATTGTCTGCAAATTTAAGGATCAATAGAAATGCTGTTGAAAAAGTTACTCTATTTCAACTAAGCACTCGTTATTAGTTTTTTGCATCATCTTTAGCAGCTATACTAGGGTCTTATTGAATATATTACAAATTTTCTGTTTATGCAAACTTGTCCGATATTGTCCAAACATAAAAATTCAAATCTGGGAAAAATGGCCTCCTGGAAATATGGCCTCCTAAAAAATGGCCTCCTTGAAAATTGACCTCCTAGAAAATTGGCCTCCTTTAAATTTGTGGGGGTTGGAAAATTGGCCTCCCTCTAATCTTTTAATGATAATGGTAAAAAGTAAAATTGATGGAATCAATGATCACAAACAATTTATTGCATTGCATGACCTAACCAAAAAAAGGGTTAATAACACAAATGTATTAAAATGTAAAAAGTGTATATCATTAATTAAAAAGAATGTATTACATTACATGACCAGACACCAAGTTAGTTTTAAATCACTAATATATAAATCATAATGTGGCGATAATGTATAGAATAATATAGGTACTGTACTACCATTGGTTCAAACTCTTTTTCTCTGACTTCTTGATGTAATAAAAGCCTTCAAAACAGAGTTTTATTCCTCCTCTGTTACTTGAAATTAATCTCCTCCATCTTTGTAAGGGTAATTGATTCAACAACACATTTACAATGAATGATAATGAACAGGTGAAACTTCGGTTGCTTTTATACACACAAGAGACTTATCTGAAATGCAGTTAGCTCAGTTCTTAATTAGTTGCCTGAAGAGTTATATAAAGGAAATATATCTTTGTTCTTGCAATCCTGTCCTAGAAATTGCTGTCTTTGAAATTCAATAATTAAAAGATCTTTATGCATAATTTTAATCCTGATTAGCCTTTGGTGTTTTAATCCTGAGTAGTGTCCTATATTAAAATAGTTATATTAAAGAATCATTCATATAATTCTAATGGGAACTATGAAGAGTACTATTAAGTAAAATTAAACTGGTGAACATTTAGACCACCATATAAAAACAAAGAAGGCAAATTTTCCACCACACAAATTTCAAGGAGGCAATTTTGTGGGAGGCCATTTTTCCAGTAGGCCATTTTTCTAGGAGGCCATTTTTCCGTTCCCTTAAAAAATCACCAATGTGTTGGGACAGAGTTAAGAAGATGAATTTATTTGCAGCTTGTTTCAAAGCATTCAAGTCATTCAGAGATATCTTTAAACCTTTACTGAGGTAGTTGTAAAGTCATTAGCTACCTGAAAACTGAGAGCTGTAGCACTTTTCATCCTTGTCTCTGTCTGTCTGTGAAATTAGTTTTAACTATTAGAAGCTGTAGCTGGTCTAGTTTATATTTATCACTGGTGTAGAGAAATAAACCACTTAAATATGTGCATATATCCAGCATATGTCAGACATTCTGTATTTATTCATTTTTAGTCTCTTTATATTTCTCTGTGGGTGTTTGACATATTTTGTGTGTGTGTGTGTGTGAGAGAGACCTTGTAATGTATCCAAAAAAAAAAAAAGACATTGCTGTGTGTTTTTGTTGTGTATAGTAATCGTGTATCTTTTGTTGTAAGTTCCAAGTGTCAATATCCACCCAGATACAGGTAACTCAACATTACTTTGGACGACCTGGACTGTACTGCTAGTGATAGAATCCCCAGTATTTCTCATCTACTCTCTGTTCTCTGGTTTATATATATTGCATGCATTTCTTTTGATTGACCCTCGCTGACAGTAGATTTTAGGATCACTTGACATTCTCTAGCAAAGTTATAGAGAAATGATCTAAAAGTAAATATGATGAAACCAGCACTAATCGTTAGAGCATCTGATAGTCTCTTGTAACAATTTATAGAGAATTTTTTGAAAAAAAAAAAAAAAAAAAATACAGATACAATAACATTCAAGTTATAGTTATAAGTGAGAATTTTCAGAGAGAATGTTTTCAACATAAAAAAAAACAAAAAAAAAATTATGAAAAGGTCTTTCGCATGTTCGATATTCTTGTCATTATCTCTCTTGACTTGTACTTAACAAGTAGGAAATATGAAATTCACCACAGTATATGAAATTCATCACAGTGTGTGAAATTTGTTATTGGACTGACCGACCTGTTGCAACAATAAAGGATATGGAAATTCTGTAACATATTAAGCAAATAGTTTAAAATTATCACAAAAATTAGAAATGTGGTAATAGTTTAAAATAGTTTCACATAAATTATTGGGTTTCCTGAGTGACCAACTTTATAAACCGTCAAATGATGCATTTTTCAATTTTGCCTAGTTTGTAAGAACCGATATGACAAATTTGCATTAATTCACCATTCTTCAGATTCCATTCAGATTCCAACTTCTACTCTTTTCTATTCTGTCACACAAAAAGAAGACTTCTAGCTAATTACAAAGGTCAAAGAGGTTAATTGCTATGTCAAAATTACGTAAAAAATTCCTGTAAAGTTTCATCTGAAAATAATACTTTGGATCTTCATTAAATCCAATCTGAAGGGACCAGATCAAATGCTTCTAGTCAACCAGCCATTCCAGATAACAGGGCCCAGTTTCATTAGACATTAAACATTCGGGCCCAGTGTCACAAAGGCTTAATATCTACTTAATAGGCTACTAAGTGCTAGTACTCTACTAAGTCTATACTATCTGTTTCACTGAAATAGTATTCATAATGGTAATTAATTAGTAGGCTGTCCAAACTAGAAGCCCTGCTTAACTAGGAACTTAACATATTTATTCTTATAAGCTCCCCGGGTCGATGCATTTTTCAAAAACAAGAGGGGGAGGGGGGGAGGGCGACTGTTACAGATAAAAAAAAATCAACTCCCGAGTCCAGTGGCAGTGGGCAGTAATGGACATGTACAGCCTTGATCTCGCTTGCCAGCATGTAGAATGTCAAGAGAGCTTAAAATATTGGAAACAAACCTTAAATCTAAAGATATTATAAAGTTTTATCTCGTATTTTTTGCAGATTTCAGTGCGTCTGTGCTCAAAACTGCCATGTTTTGTCCTGATTTTCCTTATTTCTCATACGCGGTGTTCGATTGGGGAAGTACTAAAATGCATCTTTTTTCAGAATCGCGATTCGCAAAGGTGTTGGCTGTTGAGAGGGATGTAAAACTCAGAAGTATGAACTTTGCAAAGGTCGAGAGGAGGGGAGGGTGGTTAATAGGGAGGGGGCATTTGTACAGATAAATATGGTATAGTAGTTCCCTAGTATCAACTCAGTGGATAATTTTGGTAGTGGCTACAAAGGGCCTACTAAGATCTAGATTTAATAACATACTATCTTGTATATTTAGTAGGCCTTTGTGTAACTTGGCCCAGATATTTCATTCTAGTTAAAGGGCGTTCTAGATAATAGTAAAATACTTGACTCAATTTGACTATTCCATTTGTGGATGGCTTTGCCTTCAAGGATGGTTCAGCTGTTCAACTTATTGCAAATATTTCTGTTTTTTTTTTCTTTTTTTTCAAGAAAGTTAGAATTGGAAGCTTTATTATTACAATAAGTAAAATTTATTATTTGGCCCCATGGAGCATTAACAGTAGGGAAATCTTAAGTTCTTAACCTATTTCCTGTCTGTGGAAAAAGCCACAATTAACCTGAATTTAAACAAAAAATACCCATCAAAAGTTCAGGTCTCTACATATCAAATAGGCCGAATTCTATAGATTCAGACACAAGTCCTCTTCAAGCTTAGAAAATGGTAATGGTTTGAACAGTAACCCAGTATTCCACAGTTTTTAATTCATTGGTTAGAAATTTTGAAATCTGCAAAGAGGTATGCAAGAACCATTTACTGAAAATATCATTGTTTTAGGCTTATATATATTATATATTATCATTCTTACTTAATGTTTCGTAAAAATGTAATTTATTAACTTCAAAGTTGTTAGCGAATACATTTTCTTTTTTTGAACTATGGCTCGTATATGATTGCGGTTAAATTTCACCTTATCAATGAAAAGTTTATGAAATACAGGATGTTGTTCTAAACAGATTTCAAATTTCATTAACATTGCAACCACCTAGAAATGGTGAACAAATTTTCAGTTCATCCAGAAATTAAAAGTTTAAAGTCATTTCAGGTGGAAGTGTGTACTATATGCAACTGATACCTGCCAATTCCAGTATATGTTGAACAAGTCTGAAAGATACCAAGGCCGAAAGGGGTTTCAATTTACTAGCGTTAGCCGCAAAGCCATCAGAGACACGAGTAGTGCACTAAGTCGGTCACACATCCAAGTACTAATGTAGCCTATTGTCACTCAAATTCAGTGAACAGACAGATACTCATCGCATTATGCCACAATTCATATAATTCCGGAGACAAAAAAAAAAACACCGAAAAAACTTGGAAAAAGTAATCTCTAGAAGCACGAGCCTCGCTAGAGCCTGCGCTTAAAAATCGCTTTCTGTCAGGTCAAATTATATCGTTATTGGTGCAAATAAACAGTGTACATCAAATTAGTTCAAACTAAAGTGTCTAGTTGGATATCAACATTGTCAGTATGCACAGGCCTTTAAGAACCATCTCATTTGCATCAGCTAAAAAACAACTTCAAACTTTATATATTGTTACAACTTTCATGCTCTCAGTCTGACTCTTAATATCTCAGGCTATCTGCAGTTGGTCTTTTTTTTCCAAACCAATAAAATTTATTTTTCATTTTCTTTTTATTCTAGATATTCAAACCCTCATTCTCATCTTTTATGTTTTAGGGTTTGTGTATTTTTATGTCAGCTGACATTATGTCGTCACTCTGCGGCGTGGGCGTACGCATCCGCGTCCGCGTCCGCGTGAACAACTTCTCCTCCAAAACTACAAGGCCTAGAGACGTGCTGTTTTTTTTAAAAGATGCCTTATCTATCGAGGATGAAAAATTGTTCAAGGCATGCAAATCTGTCTGTTCGTCTGTTTGCTAGAGACATTACAAGGGGGGTACCCCCACCAAAAGTGTGAAAATTTCAACACTTAATCACAATTTTCTCAGTGACTATTGCATGGATTTCTCTCATATCTTGCATATATGTACTAGGCCACAGGTAGATTCTCTTGTGTGAGTATGAGACCTGGATCTGTCTTACTTTTTTTTTAATAAATTTTTTTAATAATTTTTAATGCATTAAAATTCATGAAATCATGCACAAAATCATTTATTACTTGAAAAGTGTTGCATTTAGAGATTTTGTTAAAATATGTTATTCAGCTACTTTTTTCATAGCTACAATATGGTGAGTAAGTTGGGTGCCTGTCTCAATAGCTAAGTGAGTAATAGCTACTTTTGGGCTTTTCAGTAACTTCCATCATGAGTAAAATCACTTGTAACTTAAAAACTATTGCATTTAGAGAATTTCGTATAAATATGTTATTCAGCTACTTTTGGGTCAGCTATAACATAGTAAAATTTTAGACCTGTAGCTCATGGCATAGCTGAGTAATAGCTACTTTTAGGTTATCACTGTTGAGTAAATCGCTTATAACTTGAAAACTATTGCATTTAGAGAATTTCGTATAAATATGTTATTCAGCTACTTTTGGGTCAGCTATAACATAGTAAAATTTCAGACCTGTAGCTCATGGCATAGCTGAGTAATAGCTACTTTTAGGTTATCACTGTTGAGTAAATCGCTTATAACTTGGAAACTATTGCATTTACAGTATTTTGTTGCAATATATTATTCACCTATTTTGGGATCAGCTATAACATAGTGAAGTTTCAGATCTGTGGCTCATTGCATAGCTGAGTAATAGCTACTTTGAAGTTCTCACTATTGAGTAAATCACTTGTAACTTAAAACCTATTGCATTTAGAGAATTTCGTATAAATATGTTATTCAGCTACTTTTGGGCCAGCTATAACATAGTGAAATTTCAGATCTGTAGGTCATGGCATAGCTGAGTAATAGCTACTTTAAAGTTCTCACTATTGAGTAAATCAGTTGTAATTGGAAAACTATTGCATTTAGAGAATTTCGTATAAATATGTTATTCAGCTACTTTTGGGTCAGCTATAACATAGTAAAATTTCAGACCTGTAGCTCATGGCATAGCTGAGTAATAGCTACTTTTAGGTCATCACTATTGAGTAAATCAGTTGTAACTTCAAAACTATTGCATTTACAGTATTTTGCTTAAATATGTTGTTCACCTACTTTTGGGTCAGCTATAACATAGTGAAATTTCAGACCTGTAGCTCATTGCATAGCTGAGTAATAACTACTTTGAGGTTCTCACTATTCAGTAAATCAGTTGTAATTGCAAAACTATTGCATTTAGAGAATTTAGTATAAATATGTTATTCAGCTACTTTTGGGTCAGCTATAACATAGTAAAATTTCAGACCTGTAGCTCATGGCATAGCTGAGTAATAGCTACTTTTAGGTCATCACTGTTGAGTAAATCAGTTGTAACTTGAAAACTATTGCATGTACAGTATTTTGCTTAAATATGTTGTTCACGTACTTTTGGGTCAGCTATAACATAGTAAAATTTCAGACCTGTAGCTCATGGCATAGCTGAGTAATAGCTACTTTGAGGTTATCACTGTTGAGTAAATTGCTTATAACTTGGAAATTATTGCATTTAGAGTATTTTGTTTCAATATGTTATTCACCTATTTTGGGGTCAGCTATAACATAGTGAAGTTCCAGACCTGTGACTCATTGCATAGCTGAGTAATAGCTACTTTGAAGTTCTCAATGTTGAGTAAATCACTTATAATTTGAAAACTATTGCATTTAGAGAATTTAGTATAAATATGTTATTCAGCTACTTTTGGGTCAGCTATAATATAGTAAAATTTCAGACCTGTAGCTCATGGCATAGCTGAGTAATAGCTACTTTTAGGTTATCACTGTTGAGTAAATCACTTATAACTTGCAAACTATTGCATTTAGAGTATTTTGTTGCAATATGTTATTCACCTATTTTGGGGTCAGCTATAGCATAGTGAAGTTCCAGACCTGTGGCTCATTGCATAGCTGAGTAATAGCTACTTTGAAGTTCTCACTGTTGAGTAAATCAGTTGTAATTGGAAAACTATTGCTTTTACAGAAATTTGTGCAAATATGTTATTCAGCTACTTTTGGGTCAGCTATAACATAGTGAAATTACAGACCTGTAGCTCATGGCACAACTGAGCAATAGCTATTCTCAGGCACTGACTGTTGAGTAAATCGGCTATAACTTGAAAAATATTGCATTTGGAGTATTTTGTTAAAATATATTGTTCACCTACTTTTGGGTTAGCTATAACATAGTGAAATTACAGACCTATAGCTCGTGGCATAGCGGAGCAATAGTTATTTTCAGGTTCTCACTATTGAGTAAATCAGTTGTAACTTGAAAACTATTGCATTTACAGTATTTTGCTTAAATATGTTGTTCACCTACTTTTAGGTCAGCTATAACAGAGCAAAAATTCAGACATGTAGCTCATTGCATAGCTGAGTAATAGTTACTTTGAGGTTCTCACTCTTGAGTAAATCAGTTGTAACTTGAAAACTATTACATTTAGAGTATTTTGTTAAATATGTTATTCACAGACGTTTTGGTCAGCTATAACATAGTGAAATTGCAGACCTCTATGTCATGGCATAGCTGAGCAAAGCTTCTTTCAGGTTCTCACTGTTGAGTAAATCATTGTATCCAACCTGTAGGAAATCATGGGCTGGGAATCTGTTAATATGGTCCGATTTGACCTTGGAACCCTCCTTCAAGGTCAAATGAGGATAGCCAAACATAAAAGTGCTTATAACTCGCTTATTATTGGTCCTAGAGGTTTGGAATGAAAACCAACCTATAGAAAATCATGAGCTGGGAATTTTTTGGTGTGGTCGGATTTCACCTTGGACCCCTCCTTCAAGGTCAAATGAGGATAGCCAAACTTAAAAGTGCTTATAACTCGCTTATTATTGGTCCTAGAGGTTTGGAATGGAAAACCAACCTATAGAAAATCATGGGCTGGGAATCTTTTGGTGTGGTCGGATTTCACCTTAGACCCCTCCTTCCAGGTCAAACGAAGATAGCCAAACTTAAAGTGCTTATAACTCGCGTATTATTGGTCTTGGAGGTTTGGGATGGTAAACCAACATACAGGAAATCATGGACTGGGATTCTTTTGGTGTGGTCAGATTTGACCTGGGACCCCTCCTTCAAGGTCAATTGAGGATAGCCAAACTTACAATTGCTTATAACTCGCTTATTATTGGTCCTACAGGTTTGGGATGGTAAACAAGCTACAGGAAAGCATGGGCTGGGAATTTTTTTTGTGTGGTCGGATTTGACCTTAGACCCCTCCGTCAAGGTCAAACAAGGATAGCCAAACTTAAAAAGTGCCTATGACTCACTTATTATTGGTCCGACAGGTTTGGGATGGTAAACCATCCTAAATTCTTTGGCTGGGAATCTTTTTGGTATGGTCAGATTTGACCTTTGGATCCCTTCTTCATGGTCGAACGAGGATATTGCATTTATAGTATATCTTTAAATATTTTTAACCTACTTTTTACACTTAAACAATTACCTTGTTACTTTATTTCATAATACCATTTGCAGGGCACAACTTTTTTGTCCTTTTCTTCTGTCAGCTTCGGAATATCTTTCGAACATGCTGTTCAGTTACCATTTACTGTATTTCTGTACAGCCCTTTTCCTGATAATTATGCTTTCCTCTCATTATCACCATCACAAATCAAAAACATTCAGTCAGCTGACACAGTGCCCGTTCACGGGCACTCTCCTCTTTTTTATATGTTTTGTATGATTTTTCTAACAGATTCTGTACTAAGAGAAGTCTGTTGAGTATATAGTAGGGTGTTGAATGTCAATAACACATTCTCTGACTGGTAGATATGTAGTGTTGAGCTGTAACTTAACACAAAGTGTTGGCAACTTGTTCATATTCAGCAGAAAAACTGAACCCAGTCTAGTGATGTATTTAGTACAGATAACTGCAGTAAATTATATCAAAAAGAATCTGACATAATAATAAGTCGATTGCATATTTAGAAACTGGTTCATGGAAGTGGAATCCGATAGAAAATCGGTTATGATTGATTGATTTAGTAAACACCAGAAGTACATGATATTTTAAATGCTATGTGATTTTTTTTCAGGAGTTTTCGTGTTTTTTTTTTACAAAATATCAAATATCTTGATAGAATAAAATAAAAAATTAGAAAATAGTGTGAAGATTTTTTGTAGTTGAATATTGTGGTGAACTTATGTTAAAATGGTGAATATATGAGGAAATCAGTTGTGGTTACACACAAATGGAATGTAACTGGATCAGTATTTTTCGGTCAGTAAATTGGCTTCCAGTTTTACCATCTTATACACGATATATTTTTGATTTGTTTTAAGTAGTCAAAATGAAGGCAAATACTAAGATAAAAAAAAAATGATAAACATGGCGGATTATATAAAGGAAAAGACAAAACACAATTTTCAAATTATTTATAAAGCTGTAGTAAAATATTTGGTGCTGGGAATAAAGTTAAAAATTCTTATATAAATTATAACCGCATAGACTAAGAAATCTAAATTTGCCACATATCTGAAATTTGCCACATGTGGAAATACTAATAAAAATAATGAATTGAGGTGAGATTTGTTGGATGTAGAATAAATCAGGGCTTTTTGAACTGCAATATACAAAGTTTAAGACAGCATCATTTTCTTCATCAAATTAACAAAGGATTTAGAGGTGGCAAATTTTAGATTTCTGGCAAATGTTAGATTTCTTACTCTATATAAATAAATGGTAAACACAACCACCTCCACTTCACTGGGATGCAAAGATATACAAGCGATTGGCAGCCACTGATTGGTTGTTTCAGTGAGAATTTTAAAAGACTGAGTTCAGTTTTGTCTGTCTGTCTGTCTGTACTGCCTAAAGCTCAGCTTAAATGTTTCTTTTGATAACCTTGTATGTCCTCTCCTGGCGCCCCCCAAATTCCTGTTGCTTGGCTCACACCCCACATGCAAACTTGCAACAACTCTCCCACTTGTAGACCGTGGACAAATTTCTATGGGTAAGCTACCTAATTGTATTATATTTAAAAGAAAACCTACCTCTCCTGTCTTAGTTGTTCGTACCTTTGCTTAAAACAATTATAGCATTTGTTCAAGGATAACGACTAAATCTTCTGTTTATTTAATAGTCCATAGTTTCTTTTTGGAAACAAATTTATTTTTAAAAAATTCATAGACTTTAATGGTAGGGATACAGAAATGTTTATTTTCTTTTGTTCAACTTTTATACAGTGCTGGAGATTTTTGAAAACTCCATATATGTGGATCCCATTGCCAACACTGTTGTATTGAATACATTCTAAATGTTTCATTATCAGTTTTAAAGTGTCAAATTTCTATATTCTATTGATATATAAAGGCAAAAAAGGTCAAAAACTAAAAATTTTGTTGATTGAGTAATATTAATAACAACATTTATATAATTTTTAAATTCTTTAGTTTTGTTGTATATAATGTTCTTTTCCTTATCATATATTGTTGTGATATTTAGTGAATGTTGTGTGAAAAAAAAATAGTATTGATGTTTCTTGTAAAGTCCAGTGTTAGTGTAGTTACAGCACTCAGTTAAACAAAGACTTTTTTCAATTGAAATTCAGTTCATATGCCATAACATGCTCACTGCACAGTCACTATGGTCTTTACATTAGTAACATGTTGCCTTTTTTCTCTTTTTTTTCATCGCTTGGTAACAAAATGATGCTTTATATTAATATCAATTCATATAACTAGAAAAAAATAGAGGGACCCCACATTGTTGAAAGTAGTAAAAGACAATTACTGTGGAACGCTCCCCCCCCCCCCCCCCCCAAAAAAAAAAAAAAAAAAAAAATCCTGTAATTGTTATGGGCTTAACTATCATTTAAACAATCAAGTTGAAACCTTTGTGATCTGAACCAACTTTACTTTAGGTCAAGGGGAAGAGAATAATTCAAAATTAATGTTATGTCCATCTAAAACTCATGTGCAGTGTTTTACGAGTTGATTCTGGATACTTTTGATGTTGTAAAATATTAACTGGTCACCATTTTACAATTTTTTTGTATGAGTAGATGATTTTAGGCCAAATTGTAATAAAACATATTTCTAGTTTGTGTATCTGATTGGGTAAGTTATCTAAATTGTCTACAAAATGTTAACCAAGCATAATAAGGATTTCAACAATTAAGTGATTCTCAGGTTAAATTGTAAATTTTGTGATACTGGAAATGTAAGAAATATATTAATGTGAGGGTCACACTCAATTAAGAAAATGAATTGAAATTTGAACCACGTTAGAATCACCTGTCGCCATACTTCCCCCAAACAAAGAGGGATGGTGTCACATAGGCGTTACTGTAACACAAGTCCTTGGCTTTTGTACCATGTGTAATTAATTTAAGTAGAGGGTCCTGTTGTGGTTTTATAGAATAAGAAATGTGAAATTCATAACCATTTGTCAAATTCATTACTCAGGGCCCATCCAGTAAAAATAAAACAATAATCAAACTTTGAGCTGCCCGACACAAAATTTGGCACAGAGGGACAATGTAGTAAAAAAAATTGAATTTCATATACTGTGTCAAATTTCACATTTTTCACCATCCGTTATGAATGTATGGAGCTAAATGTAGAAATTCTTATGTTTTTTTCTTATGTAATAATAATAAGAATTGTTTGCATTAATTTCAGGGAGAAACCTACAACTATAAAGATGCTTTGATCCTGTCACAGTTTAAAATAGAAGAAGTCAAAGAAAGGGTATGTTGGATGGAGAAATGTAACTTAAGCATTCATGTTATTCACATGTGTGTTCTGTTAGTGCAGTAACGGTGTGGCTTGACTTGGTCATAGTCGTTCGCGAGTGTTGAATTTACAACGCATCAGTTCATACATTATAAAGATCAATTTTTCATCAAAACTTTTATAATACACCAAAATATTACTTACCTAATAAAATCTTATCATAATTAGCGTTTTTAAAGAAAACAATCACATTTTTAAATTTTCACAGCTTTCAAGTGGAAACAACAATTGCAAATATAAATTCTCACGAGATTCAGTACTTTATCAGATAGGACCAAAGATCAAACTACAAAAAATCATTTTTTATTTAAAACCGGCTAATCAATAAATATATTTCTTCTGAAGTCCTTGACTAACACTAGTGTGATTTTCATCGGTTCACCATCGTCTATTAGTTCGACTCTAGTATTTCTTCATGACTTACAGCACTATGTTCTGTAGACTAATAAGTGTGATATTAGCCAGAAAATGTGAGATTCAGTGCGCAGGAAATGCCTTGTAGTTGATAAAAGAAAGTTAGAGGTGATAAGAATTGGTATTTTTTCAGACTGTGTGACCTCATTTTGGTTTGTACAAATTCTCGGAAAATGGTCAACAGTCTTTATAGGATACCAATAGTCCTTGAAATAAAAGTGTTTTTTTATTGCATGTACTGTGTATTCATTTTTTTGTGGTTGTAAAAAAAGTTTATCCAAAACAAATGTATTTTACCTCTTATATCTCAAATTTTTCCTAAATTTTTACTATAATGATTTAAATCCAAATCTTTTTTCTGGATCTGCTGTTTATCAATGTCTGTAGGGAGGCAAACACCTTCAAGTAAAATACTGAGTAGAACATAAGATTATGAAGACCTGAAATAAAAGAACACAAAAAAGTGTCAATCTGCCACTGATAGCACTGTCCATTCCTAGAGTCAACAAAGTATAGTGAAAGAAAAATTAGTTCTTTGGAAGAAATAGGGACAACATAAATCTGAAATAGTGGAAAGATATGTGATTATTGGCTTGAAATAAGGTACAACTTTTTTTTTCATTTTTTTTTTTTTTTTGAAATAGTCATAATGTGTGCAAACCTATATGTATTTAGCAAATAAAGGACAGCAATCCTGCGAAATGGACAAGGATTTTTTTTCTGTCGTAATACTTGAAATCTACTCTGTTAGCATGTTGAGATATTTTTCCCGCCCCTTGAAATATACCAAAATCATCCATAGACCTACCCATGGGCTCTTCACTGGAATGACTGGCAAAGTCAGGCAGGTGCGATAATGTGAGCATGGGTGATACATGAGCATAAGCTAATACAAGAGACAGACTATAATTAGAGATGAAACAGTATTACCGAAAGTACGGCATCAGGGCCATTTTACTGAAGTACTGAAATGAAATATTAATTACAACATCTTGATCGTCAGTACATAAAATTGTTGGGAAACATGAAATATTACAAACAAATGATAAATTTGATGAAATTATCACATTTTATCCAGTATTTTTTGTAAATTTGAAGGTTTTGTGGCAATTTTTGATGAACCTTTTTGTTTTGATTAAATTCATTTCCTGTTGACAGCAAGTTTAAATGGGGAAATACTAAAACGCCATTTATTTCGGTATCCTGGAATCGTAATGGTTTTGCATTGGTAGGATACTGAAATGAAAAATCTGCTGCCGTCCCATCCCTGGCTATAAGTGAGGCAGATATAAAAAAATACAAACAACATACCTCACAAATTATGAAATAGTGTATTTAATTCAGCATCCATGTCTGAAATTCCAGTGTTTGTCTTTATAAAATAAATACATGATCTCACTTACGGACAACCAGTCAAATGCATTGTACCTGTCACATTCCTGCTCAGCCAATCAAAAGCCTTAAAACGTCTCAGTGTGTGTCATTGATGTACCAAAATCCGGGCTATTCCAATTGTTACACATGATGTTTCTATCGTCAGATTTATTATATCAGCATATTATATCAATCTGTCAACCTTTTCCCTTCAGTATCTCCTTCAGTAATAGTAGACTTGAAATGGATAATCTTATTGTTGTAATGAGGATTTTTCATTCTTAATTTACCGAAAATGTACAATGTATTATATTTATTCAGATCCATGGAAAATTTCCTCTGTTTAAATCTCTTTGTTAACTTGTTTTTAAGAGTTCCTGATTAAGTTTAGATATTTGTCTAGTTTGTATGGTTCATGTTTTCATCCAAGTCTTCTGTGATTGTATTCAGGGCTTTTCATTCACATTGATGGAGAAGACCGGAGTAATGGGATACACAGTGTACATGAAGAATGAGGATCTCAAGATGAAATGGATGGAGGCCATACGCATGGCACAGTGAGTCATTCTTACCATGCTGTAATCCTAAAAGATAGCCCAGGCATGAATTAATTAGGCATACGCATGGTACAGCCAGTCATTCTTACTGTGCTTTAATTCTAAAATGTAGCCCAGGCATAAATTAATTAGGCATACACATGGGACATTGAGTCATTCTTACTGTGCTGTAACCCTAAAATATAACCTGAATTAATTAGCCATATATATGGAACAGTGAGTCATTCTTACTGTGCTGTAATCCTAAAATGTAGCCCAGGCATGAATTAATTAGGCATACACATGGAACATTGAGTCATTCTTACTGTGTTGTAACCCTAAAATATAACCTGAATTAATTAGCCATATATATGGAACAGTGAGTCATTCTTACTGTGCTGTAATCCTAACATATAACCCAGGCATGAATTAATTAGGCATACACATGGAACATTGAGTCATTCTTACTGTGTTGTAATCCTAAAATATAGCCAAGGCATGAATTAATCAGGCATATATATGGAACAGTGAGTCATTCTTACTGTGCGGTAATCCTAAAATATAGCTCAAGCATTGGTTAATTAGGCATACGTTTGAGTCCCACAAGTGGCAATGCTGAGGACCTGTCCCCATATGACCCTGGCTGTTGAACAGGCCTTAAAACTCCAATTTCGACTTTAAGTAGGATTCCCATTGCAGTGGAAGTAAATATTGGTTTTAACAAGGGTCTACTGAAATTTCGCTTGTTGTGTGGTATATCTGGTCAAGAACAGTTGTTGTTCTATCCTCTTGTGAATCAGCTTAACAGTGAGAACACCTTTACACATTTATCACCTTTTTGTGAGCAACACATCAGATTTTTCACGATTATTTAATCTCACCTGTACTCTATTTTAACATTTTATAAGAGTCTTTGATAAACATTTGATACTCATTTTAACGTTTTTCGAGAACACAGTCTTTGATAAACACTAGATCTAGATCCAATGACTTTAATATGCTCTGATCTGGATCTATCAAATAGTACTGTTATTTCTAAAAGTTTCCTGTGAAGAATATGGCTTTTGTGGATCATTTTGTGTTTTCAAAATTAACTGCTTTGATCCAGGTATGTCTTTGATGTTTATTATTCATAAACTATATTTGTTAACCAGTCGTTTTGAAAGCATCATTTTGATTAACAGGGGTGTTACATCCAGATTTGTTATGCATGTATATTTTTATATATATATATATATTTTTTTTTTTTTCATTTATCCATTTTTGAACGAAGTGCATAAAGATTCCCTCAGATGTATTTCATTAAATTTCACCTGTGCTTGATTTCAGTGAGAACACCTCACCCAGTGGAGCTCGGGAAGGCAAGCACGACTTCATCATGCACTCGTTTGATGTGCCCACCATCTGTGATGTGTGCCGCAAGCTACTCAGAGGCGTATTCTACCAAGGATACAAGTGTCAGTGTAAGTATAATCCAGTTAGAGGTGAACCCTTTCAAAGGCAACTCTGTAATGGACAATTCTCCTATGAGTTGAAATAAGTGGCTATTAGGGGTGTGACAAGTACCAATAACTTGGGTTGATTGCTCACGGATAAAATTTTAACTTGACATCAAACCCTGACGAAGTTTAGTATGCACCTTAACAATAAATAACATGCAATATGGTGGCTTCCATAAACAAAGAAATAAAGATAACAGCCGAAAATTGTTTGAATTAGCTGATGTCCCCAAATAAAATCATGACTAGTAACGTGTTATAAATGTTTACTTAGTGAAAATATAACCAGTTCAATGCTACTTTATATATATTAGGGCTGGGACGGGTGCTGACAAATGGCCCCGAGTACTCAACCTCTGACAACCGGCCCGAATTCGACTAACCGCGAGATTTAGTACCTACCATCAGAAGTCTTCCGTAAACAAACCGGAAACAAAGCTTTTGAAGAAAAACGTCTTCTATTTAACCAGATATTCTAGAATATGGAGTAAATTGTAGGTTTTTAAGCGAAAACTATAACTTTAATTGATATTATGTGACGAATATGCAGTAATGAAGCATATTTTACATGAACGTTTCATTACGCAGGTGACAATACCCTGTGAGTAACCGAGTAGTGAATATGGACTCAAGTAGTAGCAAATACCGACTCGTCTATCGAGGCTCGAGTAACCGTTCGCAGCCCTAATATATATGTGAGCCCTCGACCCTCAAAATTGGGATTGAATTTTCAAGAAATTTGGCTTGTTTTTTGAGTATTGACTATTAAGTCGCACCTCTAATGGCTATTGGTACCCTTTCACCATGACTGGACATGATGACTGGACAGTTACTGCTCTAGTATGTAGAATGATCTTTTTAGATAGAAATAAATGTCTAGTGATCATACTCCCATTTTGTTTTCTTCAACCTGGGCCCATATTCACTACTTGTTCTTAGAATTATTCTTTTTCTTAAAATGTTCCTTTTCTTACAAAACTGCATAAATGCTTCTCGTGAGATATTTTGAGGTGAATAAATATTATTTTTACCCAGGATAAAATAAAAATGTGAACTATTTGCCAAATGTGTGTTCTATATTATTGATTTGATAAAGTGTCCCCCAAAAAAAAAAAAAAAAAATTTTTAAAAATTAAAAAAAAAAAATTTTTTTTTAAATTAAAAAAATTGCAGCTGGATTGACTTTCATACCGCTAGGTGCTATACTGCATAAGCAGTGTTTTACCATATTTTAGTTTAGTATTTATATATTTGTATTGATATTTTACTATTTATCTTGACAGTAATGTCGTTCAACTTTTTTTTTTAGTAACAAGCATGGCTGTGCACAAGGAATGCATTTCAAAAGCAAAAACTATGCAGGGTAAGCCATTTTATATATTAATAAATCATCCTGCTTCCTGTATTACCGCCTTCAGGAAGAGACTCAAATCATATTTGTTTTAAGAGGCCTTACTACGATTGTTTCTTAGTACTTATATGACTCTGCCGGGAACCTCTTCCTTTCAGTGTAAAAAGCAGATAAATCCCCCAAAAAAGTTACAAATAATAATATAAAAAAAAAATCCTACCTCCCTATGTCTCTCTGATATGACCAGGTTATGTTGATGGACCAACTGTTAATAGATTTATATATAGTTGTGCCTTACAGTCTGTCACATGGTGGAGATTAAACACTATATGTAAGTCCTTATTAAATTACATGTTGATAAACTAACCTACATTGAACCATGTTGATCCTGGAAAGCCAGACTTACTAACTCGTGCCAGCCTGCCAGATGGGAGCTTTTGAAATGCAGCCAGTACATGTTTGAATGGTTATATGTATTTGTCATATATTCTTGTATGGACAATTACTGCAAAACTATATGGTGGATTTCATTTGTACTTTGTATGTCAGTTTACTTAGCTCCCAAAAAGATGTCTACTTTATGGCACAGTCACACTTTTGGCTTTACTTGGCCTCATACAGAGTAAGAAATCTAAAATTCGCCACATATCTGAAATTCGCCACGTGAAAATACTAATAAAATAAATGAATTGTGGTGAGATTTGTTAACGGTATAGTAAATTAAGGCTTTTTGAACTGAAAAATACCAAAATAGACAAAAACATAATTTTCTTCATAAAATTAACTAAGGTTTTATAGGTGGCGAATTTTAGATTCCTGGCGAATTTTAGATTTCTTACTCCATCTGAATGTTTCCATCACACTACAGGCGGTATAGTTCATGGTTATAGGCATTGGGTGAAACAGCCTCTCCTTCAAGTACCGTGTGAGGTTTGTATGCGAAGTTGTTACACAGTGGCAAAACCTTCAATACCTCAACTCACATTATGTTGGTGTATTACACTGAAAGATGACTGGGTCCCAACCTTATATACACCGTGGATTAGGGCTCCAACTATTCTTCGGTTACTCGGAAAAGAAATGATTCAGTTTAAAACTCGAATCAAGAAAGGTGAACCGGATCTTCGAAAGCAACTAAAAATAGACATAAAAATTACTACAAAATTGGAATTTTCTTTAAAATTTCTAAATCTATTTATATATTTTTTTTTCTAATGTAAGGTGTTTCTGTTTTCAGTTTTCAACCTTATATACACCATGGATCACACCTTCAGTTACTGTAGTAAGAAATTCAAATGCGCATACTCGCTTTCATCTGTGCATGCTCACAGTGAGACAATCAGAGATGGATATTTTAAATATTTTACAACTTCCATAGAACACACAAGGTAATGGACATTTCACCACTGTGTCACAAGGTCACATACAAACCTCGGACAATAGTTGATGGACAGTGAGGGTTTCGCCCAACACCTATAACCACAGGACTTACCATCTGAAGTGTGACTGGGGTTTTATGATAACATCACTGACCAAGAGATAATGTAATTATTGAGACGTCAAAGTTACCACTCAAATAACTAATGTTTCAAATCTGTGTGATTGATTGTATTTTATGTTTTCTGGATTTGTTCTGTAGGAATACCTGGTGGAAGATAAGTGATCTTGTTAAATTGTTTAATTCATAAATTCATCTATTAGCATTTTATTCAATCAAAGGTCCACCTACAGTTGCACCACCTCCGAAAATAGACTGGTCGAAAAAAAGAACTTCATCAACCGCACAGGGACATGCAAGACCTGTTATAGGCAAGTCTTAGGTGTTTTTTTGTTTGTTTGCGTGTTTATGTATTTACTTTATAGCCCTATCGGATAACTCCAAACTCTTTCTAGAAGTGTTCAAAATTTTAAAGAAAAATAATGATTATATTTGCTGAGTGTACCGGTGCCGCGCTCTGTAACGCCCATGGGCAATGTGACCAAATATTTGCAAAAGTTGGGGATGGGCGTTTACAACAATGAAAACCAGCCGGGCGTTTCGAAAAAAATAACCCGAATTTGGGGAAACCGCATTTTAGCACACACGGACTGGAAATAAAATATGCGGTTGGTAAACAAATCTCGTTGCAATAAAAGGTGACATAACTGCTAAAATAAGGAAAATTCGTTGAAAATGGATATAAATTAATCATATTTCACCAATTATTGGGTTTATATGGAGAAAGTTTACCTCGAAACGACATTATAGTAATTTATGAGCGATAACGTAAGATTGGGGATGGGCGCTTTCAAAAACATGAGCGTTACAGAGCGCGGCAACGGTACTTTATGGCGATTCTAGAATAGTGTGACTTTTTAACTTGAAGAGTTTGAATATTTAAAAAAATAACAATAGAATAAAAATTGTAGTCATAAGTTGTAAACTGGCAAAAATATGGAAGTTTTTGAGTAAGATAGTACAAGACACTACCACATTTTTTCCAGATTTAAAAATTTTAGAAATTTAGATAAATACTGCTTCAGATTACATTATAGATTCTATGGTCTGTCGAATAAAATTAGATTTTTTTTCATATTTTACAATGTATTATTAAAGAGAATTTTAAATATTATCTTTTTTTCTGATGGAAAAAGTTAATCAACACATCAGGACAGCAAAATAAACAATAAAAATTAAAAATAATACGAAAATTTTGAACGCAAATTTTGTTTAATGCTTCTACTGTGTGATTTGAAGTGTACACAAAGAATAATTTCCTTGAAAGGAAAAGACTTTAAATTTATTTTTATTTTTTTAGGCAAGGGCAAGGCAAAGTACTCATATCAGGGCAATATGCCTGCCCAGGATGGCCGTGCAATGCTCAAATTCTTTGTGGGAGATGTTATAGATATCATAGACAAGACAAGCCACTACTGGTGGGAGGTAAATCCAGAACTCGAGTTAAATGCGATATCACTGCAAAAAAAAAATAATAATAACTTATTTCCAGTTATACGTTAACATCAGATTTGTGTTTTTTATGAAAAGTTGAAAAAGCAAGGTTGGTATTTGCAAAACATTTGATCTGATTTTGGGATAAATTTTTTTTTAGATTATTTTTAAATCATGCACTTTGATAGATTAACTTCTGCATCAAGATAGATAAAAATGAATGACAGAAGATGTTTCTGGAAAGATATGAATGTTTTAATCACTCACTACAGAGGCAGAGGGTATTTCACTACTAAATGAACCATTTAGATTTCCTTAGGTATGAACTCTATTCAAACGTTGTGACTTATGAAAAACACAAAGTATTTTTTTTCATTTCTGAACGCTGCTTTGTGAACAGCCATTGATCTAATGGCTCACTTCAAATATTTTTTTCTCAGATATGATGTGTTCCCATATTCACCAACATTCTTATTCTTAGAATAGAAATTTTGAAAAATTCTTATGCTAAGACATTTTTCTTATTCGTAGAATTATTTTTAAGAAAATAATAAAAAAAAAGTTCTATTATAAAAATAAGGATATAGGTGAGTATGGGCCGGTGATTTGATGGAAATGAATGTTAGTGACTTGTCAGCCATGATAGATTAAACTGTATTTATGCAGTCAGGATAGGTGCCTTGGTCTTCCAGTTCTACAGTAAGGAGATATTGCAATATTGAGTATAAATAAACCATCATCGTAATGTTTGGATTCAGCGTTGAGTTCCAAAGGAAATATATTAAAGCACAATAAATTTGTGAATGTTATGTTTAAATGTAGCATTTGTAAGCTACAGTCTTACCCTTTAGGACTCAGTTACTTCTGTCCATCCCTGCTCAGTTTACAGCTGGGTGGTGGGCCAAAACCAAAAAGAGGCAGAACAGCAAAGTGTCTTGATTACCTTCCCACTATGCACATCTGGTGGATTTCCTGGGTGGCCCCAAACATAATAAAAATCTTTTTTATTGCGTTAATACATCCTATCCAATGGACAATTGCTAATCCGGTCGGCGCAGACCGGCCCGCCAAACGCCAGAAAAAGACGTCCTGTGTTGCCACCGGCTGGCCGGTCCGTAGTACTGTGCACTCCCCAGATGGCGCCTCGTACTTCCTTCCTGTCTAGACAACCTGACGTCATAGCATCTTTTTCGTTTGGCGCGTGTACTGTGTAGACGTGTTTTCTACGATCTCCAGATAGTTTAAGGAAAAGTGTGCATTATGACGGATTTTCTACCTTATTTTCAAATAATTTATTGTTAAAGTGTTACCTACATATCAAGCACGGATATACTTCAAGAAATCTGCTGGAAACGCTCCCTAGCTGACTCAATTTAGTATTGATGATAGGGCAGTAAGTGACGACAAATATGATTTTATTGCGTTAATACATCTTACCTAGTGGACAGATGCATTTGTCCGGCGCCTTGCCGGTCACGCCAAACGTTAGAAAAAAACGTCCTGAGCTGGGCTCTGGCCGGGACCGGTAGCGTCTTGTTCACTCGCCAGGTGGCTGTATAGTCTCCCTGCCGGTGTACTGCGCACGCGCAGCGCATGCGCTCTTCCTCTTTTTGTTTGGCGCGTGAAGAACGCTTGGGATTTAAGAGAAACTTTAAAATATTAATTTATATACTTCTTCTCAAGCTTATTGCTTCAAATATTTGTGTTAGTTGTGTGTAACAAGTGTCATGGCATCTCCGGGGGATAAGAAGGGACAAAGAGGGGGTTCCTGTGGCCATGTTATGGCTCTTTTCGACTTGCATGAAAAATGTGCGCGGTGCCGCGAGAAGCTTATAGGGGAAGACAATTGTGTCAAAGGACAAGCCGTGTAAGATTTGTGATGGCTTTACTCCGGCTCAGAAGGAAATGTTGTCTACTCCAATTTATAAAATTAGAAGAGACAAGAAAGCAGGATTGTTAGTTTCCCCGAAAGAAGTTACTGTTTTACAGCCGGTTGAAGGTATGGATAATGAACCAACTTTTCAATCTCCTTCTGGCCAGCAGGCTCAGTCTTCTGTTATTCCCCCTGCTACTCCACCCTCTTCATCTCAACAACCGGCTAGTTTTGTTACCTCAGACCAGTTGACAGCCATTGCGGATAAATGGTCAGAGCAGTTTGCTAGGATGGAGGCACTTCTTTCTAGAGGTAACGTGTTTTCCACCCCTGTATCTTCAGTCAAGCCAGTCGACACTCAGAATCTCATTTCTGATAACCCCTTCTTAGCTCCAGCTACCCGTCCCACCGGTCCGGTGAAGGTACCGGTAGCTGTTGAGGCTCCACTTGCTGCTACCCCGGTAGATGCCAAGGATAAGAAGAAATCTCACAAATCCAGAAAAGACAAACATTCTGATAAAAGTGATACCAAACCTTCTTCCAAATCTAAGAGCAGCAAAGATGTTTCTAAACCGGAGAAGAGACGTGACCGGTCACTTTCACCAGTTTCAAAACCTAAAGCTAAAGCTCCCTCTTCTTCCCCTTTGCCTGGTGCCAGCTCCGGACCGGAGTCTGCTCATCAGTCGGGTGTTTCAAAAGGGGACAGGTCTACTCACAGTCAGGAGGCGAAGAAATCATCCGGTTCACTCTTCCAGTCTGTATCTTCCACTCCACGGGCTCCACCGGAACAGGATACCAGTCTTGATATCACCGGTGCCTGTGCATTTCCTCAAGAACAGTATGAACAAGTATCTGACGATGATTTAGACTGGTCTGCCTCCGGTTCCGGTTCTGAGGACGGTCATTTTTCTGATGTGGCAGACCCACCGGAGCAGACTGAAGATATGTCTTACAGGGAGACGGTACGTTCTGTGAGAGCGTTTATGGGTTGGCACCACATTCCGGCCTTTGAAACAGACTTTTCAGAACCGGACAAATCAAATAACCCTTGGAAAGGGAAGAATCCTAGAAAACCCACACGCATCTCAGTGGCCATGCCCCCAGACGACTGGTTGTGCCAGAAGTTGGAAAGGTTGAATCTCACGGTCGCAGAGGGTTACCCATCTCGCTCACAAGATTCTGCAGGTTTGCGACGTGACCAGTTCATCAAGGTGCCAAAGTCGCAGGAGAAATGGTACAAGATGCACTTGATTAAAACTGACGGACCACATCGTCCTGGTCGTTCTGTTTTCAACTGGAGAAACACTGAGGCCAAGGTTAATTCTCATTTTCCAAGGATAACTCGTGCCTCTGCTTACCCGTCCACAGGCCCTCCCTCCAGGCCTATTGCCCAAGAATCCCTACGCAGGTGGGAACGTGCCGCACGTGAAGACAGTTATATCGTTAATCATGCGGCAGGCTTCAGTTGCTGTTCCACCGAACTTCAGGAGAAGATGTCACAGAACATCTCTCTGTTGTCCTCTCGTCTTGGCAAGGGAAAGTGTTCACAGGAAGTGGCCAATGCTTTGAATGACCTGCGTGACCTCATGGCCTTTCATCAAAAGGTGTCGGTGGCCATGGGCACGTCTCTTCAGCATTTGGCGGACAGTTTGTTTGTGAATATGGCCAACCTGATTCTCTTAAGGAGAGACTCATATCTTGATTTTGTGAAACCGGGCGTCAAACAGGATACCATGAACTTGCTGAGAAACGCCCCCTTGTTTGGATACGGTCTCTTCCCTGATGCAGCCATCATGTCTGCGGAGCAGGATATCCAAAAATTTGAAAGCGTTGCTCAGAGGCCCGGACCGGGTGCTACTCAGCACGCAACTTGGAAGGGTACGCAAAGATATAAGCCTTACGACCGTAAGGATAGGAAACAAACATCTTCCACTGACCAATCCTCTCAACAGCAAAGTCAGCCATGGAGACAGTTTGGCCGAAATAGATCCAGAGGAAGGGGACGTGGCCGGGGTTCTAACCCCCGTTTTTCTAAAGGGCAGTCCTTTAAGCCATATAAATGACAATTATCTAGGTGGTCCAACAGTAAAGTTAGTACATCAGATTCAGTTGGACCCTCAGTGTCAGGACAAAAGTGTGTCTTCAAACATAAGCTTGGACAAAATTCAGACTGTAAACAAAGTTCCATTGTTACCCGAGAGTTGTCGGGCTGTGTATTGTCCTGTTGTCAGTCCTGTTCGTTCTGTTCTTTCACACGGGCATCCGCAAAAGAAAGGAGTAAGCCCCGGCAATTGTCTGAACAAAATAAAGTCTGTCAAAAGTGTTTTTTGTGTAGATCCTTGTGTTTTTGCCCCTGTTGTTCCCAGTGTCCCCAGTGCTGTCTCCGAACACAATGTCGGGGGCAGACTTCAGGAATTTTGGCAAGTTTGGCAAGCCATGGGTTCAAATCCCCGGGTAGTCTCTATCCTAAAAAGGGGTTACACTTTGCCCTTCAAACAAAGACCGGTTCTAACCAGGTTCCCAGTGGTTCAAAGTGGTTATGCAAACCCATCCAAAAACATGCATCTCAAAGAGGCTCTTGTAAGCCTCATGCAAAAGTTGGTAGTAGAAAAGGTGGTGGTCAAGTCGTCCCTGGCTTTTTACAACCGCCTGTTCCTGGTTCCCAAACCAAATGGCAAATGGAGACCAATCTTGGACCTAAGTCGTTTGAATCTCTTTCTCAGCACCGGAACATTCAAGATGGAAACTCCGGAAACAATCCGCTTATCCTTGAAGACGGGGGAGTGGGTCACTTCGCTGGACTTCAGCGACGCTTACTTCCACATCCCCATAGCCCCAAGATCAAGAAAGTATCTCAGGTTCTTCCTGTTTCATCAAACTTTCCAGTTCACAGCCCTGCCATTCGGACTGGCCACAGCTCCCCTGGAGTTTACCAAGGTGGTCAAGGAAGTGAAACTCATGGCTCAAGCGAGGGGTATCAGGATCCACCAGTACCTAGACGACTGGTTACTGAGAGCCCCTTCCCCGGAGATCTGCCTACAACATACCCAGACCCTTTTGGCCCTTTGTCGGCAGTTAGGATGGGTAGTAAATATGACCAAGTCAGAGTTAGTTCCCAAACAGGTCTTCAATTTTGTAGGCTACCGGTTCGACCTGATCACCGGCCGGGTTCTACCCACTCAGGACCGGTGGGAAACCCTTCAGGAGAAATTGAGGTTCATGAAAGACCATCACCAGTGTACGGTTCGACAGTTCATGTCCTTGATAGGTCTCCTGACGGCCACCGAGAAACAAGTGTGTGCAGGTCGCCTTCATATGAGGCCCATTCAGTGGCACTTGAAGAGACATTGGCATGTCCCGGAAGTCCTAGAGAAAGTTATTCCCCTCCCCCAGTCGCTCCATCCTCATTTGGACTGGTGGTTGGACGAGGCCAATGTGCTGAAAGGTCAACCCCTGCACCCTCTTCAGCACGCCGTTCAACTATTTACAGACGCCTCAAACGAAGGTTGGGGCGCACACTTAGGAGACTTCACTGCAAGAGGCGTTTGGTCCCCCCTCGAAGGCCGCCTTCATATAAATTTTCTCGAGATGAAAGCGGTCCTTCTGGCCCTACGACAGTTAGAGCAGCTGTGCAAGGGTCAGATTGTTCTTGTGGCAACAGACAATACCACAGTGGTCTCTTACATAAACAAACAGGGGGGTATGAGGTCAGGCTCTCTCTGTGCCCTCCTTTGGAGACTCCTGTCCTGGTGCCATCACAGAGGCATAACGTTAAGGGCAAGGCACATTCCGGGTCGGTTAAATGTGATAGCCGACAAGCTTTCTCGGCACAATCAAGTGATTCAGACCGAATGGTCTCTCTCCCCTCAGGTTTTCAGTCAGTTGTGTTCCAGGTGGCCCCCACCGCTAGTGGACTTGTTTGCGACCAGGTTCAATCACAAATTGCCCCGATTTGTGTCACCGGTCCCGGATCAGGCAGCCTGGGCGGTAGATGCCCTGAGCTTGTCCTGGGAGCGTCTGAACGCTTATGCATACCCTCCAGTCTCCCTGCTCCCTCAGGTAGTTTCAAAGATAAGGGATCAGGGTTGTCACAGAATGATTCTGATTGCCCCGGGTTGGCCAAACATGCCTTGGTTTTGGGACCTGGTGGACCTATCCGTTCAGATCCCCTTCACCCTTCCTCTAACAAGGGACCTAGTGACTCAGCCTTTCAACGGGCTAGTTCACCGGAGCCTTCCGAATCTGAATCTTCATGCTTGGCTCCTAGAAGCTCTACCATCAGGAAACACGGCTTCTCTGAAGAGGTGGCAGCACGAATTGAGGCTCCTCAGAGGGGTTCAACCAGAGCCGTGTACAAGTCAAAGTGGACCATATTTGTCAAGTGGTGTAAATCGAACAAGGTGGACTTCGGGTCACCCTCTGTAAATCAGATTGCGGATTTCCTCCTTTACCTCTTTAAGGAAAGAAATCTGCAACCCAGCACCATCGATGGTTATAGGACAGCCATTGCAGATATGGTGGGTAATGACAAGCTCAATATAAGCTCAGATGAAAACCTTACCCGCCTGTTAGACAGTTTTCATAGGGACAAACCGAAAGGTAGAAGAGGGGTCCCTTCCTGGAACCTTTCGCTAGTGCTCCACCAGCTTACCAAGGCTCCCTTCGAGCCTCTACGAAAGGCTTCGCTGAAGCATCTGACCTTTAAGACGGTTTTCCTTTTGGCCCTGGGGTCAGGCAAAAGAAGAAGCGAGATCCATGCATGGTTAGCCAAGAATATCAGGCACCAAGAGGACTGGAGTAAAGTTTCTTTGTATCCATCTCCCAGTTTCCTCTCCAAAAACCAGCTGGCTCGGGATGGACCAACTTCAGTGGCTCCAGTAGTCATCCCAGCTCTAGCTCCAACGTTGGATAAGTCCCTGTCTGGGGACAGGTCTCTGTGCCCAGTACGGGCTTTACGTTACTACCTGGACCGGACCAAGGATTCCCGTCAGGGAAAGGAACTGGTCTTTGTGTCTTTCAAGGCAGGTTTTCAGAAGGACATCGTCCCTGCCACCATTTCCTCCTGGGTTAAACAAACGGTACTGTTGTGTTATCAACTTTCCGACCAGAAAGCTCAGGATTTACATCAAGTCAGAGCCCACGATGTCCGTGCTTTCGCAGCCTCTAGGGCCTTTCAGGGAGGAATTTCTTTAGATCAGATCCTTTCCGCTTGTCACTGGAAGGCTCATAATACATTCACCCAGTTTTACCTGAAAGACCTGGCCTGGGCGGATTCTGAGTTGTATCATTTGGGCCCGGTGGTGGCAGCCCAACAGATTCAGGATACACAATAGCTCCTTTACCCTCGGGCTTGTACATATGTATATATTGTGTATTATAAAAAAAAAAAAAAAAAAAAAACTTCTTCCACTATCCTAGGTCCTTAGTCTGCCGCGATCCAAAGTGGGGCTAAGGGCTTGATGAGATAGTCTTATAGGTCCTGTTCTTCCTCGTTAGTCAGAACTTTTTCCCTCCTCAGTCCTGTTGTGCTCCTAGTGAGCCAGTACTGGACTTTTGAGAAAGAAAGGGGGGGGGGGGCAGTAGGTGTGATCCGAGGTATCTGGCTTCTAATCATTCCGGATCCACCTGCTTATACATAGTTTGGAGTTCTGAGGAATTCCCCTAATGGCTACCCTCCTTCCACTGGGTAGTTATTCTGCATCTGTCCACTAGGTAAGATGTATTAACGCAATAAAATGGAAAATTTAATAAGTAAATTAAATTTTTATAAGTTAATACCTTACCTAGTGGACAAGGGGAGTCCCTCCCTACCTTCCCCGCTATTTTTAGCCCTAGGGGATTTCCTACGGTAGGCAATAAAAAGAGGAAGAGCGCATGCGCTGCACGTGCGCAGTACACCGGCAGGGAGACTATACAGCCACCTGGCGAGTGAACAGGACGCTACCGGTCCCGGCCAGAGCCCAGCTCAGGACGTTTTTTTCTAACGTTTGGCGTGACCGGCAAGGCGCCGGACAAATGCATCTGTCCACTAGGTAAGGTATTAACTTATAAAAATTTAATTTACTTATTAAATTTTCCAATTATGAAGGCAACCATTTTGCTAGTTTCCTCCTTTTTACCATTGTGTTGCAGAGTTGCTTCTAGGATGCGTTTTCTGCGATATCTCGCATTAATTTGCTTTTGCTCGCGGATTTCATCGAAGTATGCGGGGACAAGATTGTAAAAGAACGCATTCAGCACAAGGCAATGCGGGATATATATACGAAGCGAAAAGACGAGAGATCAAAGAAATCAAAACGATGCTTGGAGCGAGAGTTTGTCGAGGTTTTGATTTTTCCGTCAAAACGTTCTTCGAATAATGCCTGTAGACGATTTTGGTTTCGTGATCGTTTACAAACTCAAATATATTATGAGGTACAGACAGTATTTGGACATATTATACCCAAAAATATAAAATTAAGCTGAAAGTGGATGATTATATAAAAAATGGCTGCAAGAAAAACGAAACTTACAGTAGACTGGATTGTTACCACAACAGGAGAGGCAAACCGGTGCTGACCCTACGTATCTGTGGGGTTTCCCAACAATGTATGTCTAGAAAATATTTTACTTGAAGATCAAAATTCATGGACAACTCATTAATATTAATGAGGTTTCTTAACAATATTTTCTGCTTTAAGATAAAATACTAGATGGACCACAAAGCTTAGCTCAGATTCGTAGAAAATATTGACAATTTCATGGGATTTTTTAACAATATTTTACTAGAAGAATTTGTGGACTACTCATTACTATTCATGAGGTCATGGTATTCTGTGGGGTTTTCCAACATATTTGTATGAACTGATGGTGTAATGACTGAATTTGTGATGCCATGACTTCAGATGAAAACTTAAAACCATAATGCCATGACAGGAGCCACTTTGATCTAAATAACCATTTTCAGTATTTTTTTAAAATTCTATCACTAGCCTTGAAGTTTATTTTTATTGGGCAAGACAATAAAAATTGACCACTAATTAATAGAAGTCCACTGTTAAAAATGCCTAAATAAACTGAAAATGTATTTTTTATTAGTTTAAACTTATCATAAAGTCGTCCCCCAGAATTTTTAGCCCCTCCCCCACATTTTGTGTAGTGGTGGGGGATCGCCCCCACTTTTTGAAATTCCTAGAATCAACACTGGTGTTGTTAAGGGCAGATCGACAATATTAAAGGAAATAATGGATATTCTACTTACAAGGTATTTTTATCCGTGTCTTTTTTAATGTACCTTCTGTAACCTTCCAGCTACAATCACCATAGAAACGTCTTTTCTAGTACTACAAATGCAAATCATGGGAAACTTCAATCTACGTAGTTTTGAACACTGTATATAGAGGGGATTCCCTTATGGAAGGTTCATTCTTCATCAGAGCGCACTGGTACAGACTTCTCTGCTGTAAAGCATCAGTCACACCAGCCTAGCTCGAGTATTTTTCATCAGAAGCAGGAGGTGAATTCTTCAGATTTCTTCAACCGACCTCTACATAGAAGGAATTTTCACTCTCAGTCCCACCCTTGTGGACCCGGCCTTTGTGTCGGCAATAAGGGCAGTGGATGGCCAGGAAACTGGTTTGAGTGTACAGCCGGCTGAGAAGAAGAACCGACTTCAGACCGGCCAGGAATTTCATCTACAGAGCGCACTGGTCCAGGCTTCTCTGCTTTTAAAGCATCAGCCGACCGGCCAGCACAAAGAACGCGACCTCTGACGTCATATCCAGTCAGCCAATCGCGTGTCCTTCCGACCAATCACGAAGCAGGTCACGTGTTTTCACCGACCAGAAAGGTCGGAAGTGTGTTCTTCAGAACTCACGTCTACTGTGACTACAGTCCCTGCTTTGCAGACCCGGCCTGGTTGTCGATAGTGGGGTTTTGTGGAGTGTAAAGTTGCCGGTAAAGCATCACACAAAGAACGCAAATTCTGACATCATCCCCAGTCAGCCAATCGCGTGTCCTTCCGAACAATCACGAAGCAGGTCACGTGTTTTCACCGACCAGAAAGGTCGGAAGTGTGTTCTTCAGAACTCACGTCTACTGTGACTACAGTCCCTGCTTTGCAGACCCGGCCTGGTTGTCGATAGTGGGGTTTTGTGGAGTGTAAAGTTGCCGGTAAAGCATCACACAAAGAACGCAAATTCTGACATCATCCCCAGTCAGCCAATCGCGTGTCCTTCCGAACAATCACGAAGCAGGTCACGTGTTTTCACCGACCAGGAAGGTCGGAAGTGCGTTCTTCAGAACTCACGTCTTTTGTGATTCCAGTCCCTGCCTTGCAGACCCAGCTTCGTTGTCGGTAGTGGGGTTGGTGAATGAGCAGAATACTGCGCATTTGCATGTTTAAGTATCACAAAAGAACGTCACAACTGACGAGCTCCAATCAGCCAATCGCGTGTCTTCCGACCAGCAAGCTGGTCACGTGACACACCGAACACCCAAGTGTTTCTAAAAATAGTTCACAAGGGCTTTCCCAGCAACTGTCAAATCTACAAATAAGACGTGCGATTTAAGAAATAATTTAATTAATGGAGGAAACCTACAGCAAGCTGAATTCAACACACAAGCTAGTTGTAACAATGCTTCAACAACTGGTTACAGAGTGTGCCGGGCTGGTACTGGCTACACAACCTTGTACACTTGCTTCAGCAACTGGTTACAGAGTGTACCGGCTGGTACTGGCTGCACAGCCTTGTACACTTGCTTCAACAACTGGTTACAGAGTGTACCGACTGGTACTGGCTACACAGTCCTGTACACTTGCTTCAACCTACCGGTTACAAAGTCTACTAACAGGGTGCTGGCTACACAGTCCTTAGAACTCCTTACTGTACAGTGCTTCACCCCAACACAAAAAAAAAAAAAAAAAAAGCAGCTGGCTAAATGTAGCCCAGTAGCCGTTTAAATTCATTGGTGACCCCAGCCTGCCAGTTTTTTGTGCCGGTTACAGAGACTTACTGTTTACAGCGAGTTACCGGTTATGGAGTCTTGGTACTGGACAGAGTTGCCTAATGTAAATTTGGTTACAGAGAATTCTTAGACCGGTCAGTGGTCTTGGTGATATGACAGGGATATGACAGTGTCCCAAGCTACTGCCAGGCAACCTTCCCTTATCACACCTCTCAACAACCTGTTATCGGTGCTGAACTTGACTGGAGAGATAATAAATTTTGTCATCATGTCCGGCCAGGGGTCAGACATCTCACAAATGACAATTGCTCTGTAAATGCTACACCTTGCAGGCTGCTAGCCCGGGGCGAAGAGTCTGTTAATGTGAAAAGTTGTGTCAGCCCCACCGGACCGCAATAAGAGAAGGGAGAATGTTAACCGGGATCATTGTCACCAGACCGGACCAGTGTCCGGAGGGACAGAAAATGTTTGTCAGAATACCAAATGTCCCAAATGTGGCACACTATCTGCCTATAGGATCCAGACTAAGCCCTTTTTGGGAACGTAGGAAGCCTTGGGGCTGGACCCTAGGTAGTACAACTGTTGAAGGAGGGATACCTATGTCCATATACCTATACAAGAACAATCCAGGAAATGACTGAGATTTCACATCCAAGGTCGGGCATACCAGTTCAAGGCCCTGCCATTCGGTTTGTCCACAGCAGGTGAAATTGATGGCCATACACAAGGATTTAAGAAGCCACCAGTACCTAGACGACTGGTTGGTGAGAGCCAGATCCCACCAGGCTTGTCTCCAACATATACAGGAACTAGTAAATAATGTGTCAGCAACTGGGTTGGCTGATGAACTTAGAGAAATCAGAGCTGGAGCCCAAACAAGACTTCGATTTTGTAGGCTACCAGTTTGTCTTCGGGTCTGATCGGTTCCGACCGACTCTGGACTGGTGACAGAGCCTTCAAGAGACTGTTAAAACTGCTATCCCTACCGGCTTGCCCGGTCCGGGAATTCATGTCCTTGATAGGTTACTAACATCTACAGAAAAGCATTTTAATCTAGGCAGACTTCATATGAGACCCATACAGTGGCATCTCAAAAACAACTGGAGGGTACCAGAATCACTGGAAAAGGTGATCCAAGTCCCCAGGTCCCTGCACCCCCATTTACAATGGCGGCTGAAGGAAGACGATGCACTTACAGGCCAACCATTACACCCAATAAAACATGCTCTGCAAATATTTACAGACGCATCAATAGAAGGGTGGGGCGCTCACTTAGATGAGCACTTTGCAAGAGCAACCTGGTCCCTTCCGGGAAACAAGTTGTATATAACTATCTAGAACTTTAAGCAGTTTTTCTGACTTTAAGAGTTCTAAGACTTTTGCTCAAACAAGATAGTACTTGTAGCAACTGACAACACCACAGTAGTGTCATACATAAAGGAAGGAGGAATATGGTTGGGCCCACTTTGTGCCCTACTATGGAGAATCTTGACCTGGTGTACCAGGAAACAAGTGACTCTAAAGCACGACACATTCCAGGCCGGCCTAATGTGGTAGCAGACAGGCTGTCCAGGCTAGGCCAGACCATCCAAACAGTGGTTTCTCCTTCCAGAGGTCCTCCACTCTATGCAGTAGGTGGCACCGGCCCAAAATAGACTTATTTGCCACGAGGTTCAACAACAAGTCACCTGTTTTGTGTCACCGGTACCGGATCCCCTGGCCACAGCAGTGGATGTGCTCAGTCGGCCATGGTAGGATCTAAAAGGATACACCTTCTCACCATCAGCCATATTGGGCAAAGTGGTGGAGAAGTTGCAAGACTCCCCATGTAAGAGAATCATTCTGATTGCTCCGGGGTGGCCCAACATGCCTTGGTTTTGGGATCTAGTGGCCATGTCCAGCCACATCCCGCTGAGCCTGCCCAATCTGCCCAGCCTGTTCACAGCCATTCGATCAGATCCCTCACAGAAATCTGACAAATCTTAATCTCCATGCAGGGCTCCTAGAGCCTCAGCAATCGAGGAGCAGGACTTGCCTGAGGCAGTGGCAGCCAGAATTGAGGCTCCTCAAAGGGGGGGTCAATCAGATCGGTCTATGAGGCAAATGGGTCATTTTTACCAAGTGATGTATCATTCATCAGGTGGATTTCGGGCACCACCTGTAAAGTCAGTTGCTGACTTCCTTAGGTACCTGCTTCAGGACAGGAAGTTGCAGCCCAGTACCATTGATGGTTACAGGTCAGCCATTGCTGATAGTCTGGAAAATTTGCCCATCAATGTTAGTAAGGATGAAAATCTCACTCGTCCCCTGGATAGCTTCCACTGAGACAGACCCAAAGGCCGAAGGGGAACCCCCTCCTTGAACCTCTCCCTGGTTTTTGCACCAGCTGACAAGGTTCATTTTGAACCAATTATAGGCCTTCTTGAAGCATTTGACCTTCAAGGCAGTTTTCCTCTTGGCCTTGGGGTCGGGCAAGCGTAGAAGTGAGATACATGCTTGGCAAACAGCCTAGCACCATTGATGGTTATAGGTCACCCATTGTTGATAAACTGGGAAATTCACCCTTCAACATCAGTAAGGACGGAAATCTCGCTCGTCTCCTGGATAGATTCCTCAGAGACAGACCCAAAGGCAGGAGTGGCATACCCTCCTGGAACTTCTTACTGGCCGTGCACCAGCTAAGACTCCATTTGATCCAATTAGGGAGGCCCCCTTGAAGCATTTGACCTTCAAGACGGTATTCCTCTTGGCCCTTGGGTCGGGCAAGTGCAAAAGTGAGATTCATGCCTAGCAAAACTGATATATTGGACACCAATCCGATTGGTCAAAGGTGTCCCTGTATCCATCACCCAGCTTTCTATCCTAGAATCAGCTGGCCATAGAGTGTCCAGTGTGGCCCCTGGGGTTATAACAGCCCTGGCCCAAACTCTGGACAGATCCCTCAAGTCTGACAGGTCCCTCTGTCCGGTCAGAGCATTGTGCTACTATTTGGACAGGACCTCAGACATCAGGCAGAATAAGGAGGTGGTTTTTGTCTCCTTTAAGAACGTTTTCAACAAGACAGCTCACCTGCCACTATCTCCTCTTGGATCAAGCAGACTGTGATCCTATGTTATGAGCTCTCTGACCAGGAGGCCCACTTTTAACATCAGGTTAAAGCCCATGATGTCAGGGCCTTTGCTGCTTCTAAGGTCTTCCGGTCGGGAGTCTCCTTAGATCCAATCTTGTCAGCCCGCCACTGAAGTCACAATACCTTCACACAGTTCTATTTGAAGGGCGGGGCTTGGGCTGATTCAGAGCTTTACCATTGGGCTAGGTAGTGGCTGCTCAGCAGATCCACAAGTTAATACCCTATCCAATGGACACACAAGACCCTCCCACCGACCCCGCTATCAGCTTACTAGGGGTCTAAGAGGTTTAGACAACGAAAAAGATGCTATGGCGTCAGGTTGTCTAGACAGGAAGGAAGTACGAGGCACCATCTGGGGAGTGCACAGTACTACGGACCGGCCAGCCGGTGGCAACACAGGATGTCTTTTTCTGGCGTTTGGCGGGCCGGTCTGCGCCGACCGGATTAGCAATTGTCCATTGGATAGGGTATTAACTTATAAAAATTTAATTTACTTATTAAATTTGCAATTTAGATAGGTTTGGCCATCCAAGAGGTACATCTCCTGAAAAGCATGGAGTCCCAAAGCCTAGCTTACAAAAACTACATTTAGATATAAAATAAGCAATTTAATACAGTATTTAAAAAAAAAATTATTCTGATAACTGAGAAAATTTTTGGAATATAGAGTAAGGAATCTAAAATTCGCCACATATCTGAAATTCGCCACATGTGGAAACACTAATAAAATAAATGAATTGAGGTGAGATTTGTTCCATGTATAGTACATTAAGGCTTTTTGAACTAAAAAATACCAAGTTTAAGACAACACATCTTTTTTCATAGAATTAACTTACGATTTTAGAGGCGGCGAAGTTTAGATTTCTGGCAAATTTTAGATTCCTTACTCTAACTACTCAGACTAAGACCATTAGTAAATATGGGACTTGGTGTGGACGGATGTGTTAATTGTGCCTGAAAAATGTACATACTGTTTTCAGGGTCGGTTAAATGGGGTTGAAGGCTTTTTCCCTGCAGAATATGTTGATATGAGAAATCTAGTGGTGAGTACATTTGGTCGTTGAGTAAGTATGTAATTCAAGTGTAATTAATTGTTCAAAATGTGTTGTAAATAACTGGTTTTGAAATCAGTTTGAAACCAAAAATATTTAAAAGCACTACAATGGCTATAGTGCAGTTTGGAATATTGACATTTGTACATTTTGAAACATCATAACAGTAGACAAGACAGAAAGGTTATATGGAAGATGTGTAAAAGTAGCAGATATGTCCTGGGTGTATAAACAGTGGCTTAGATTTTTTACATGCAAATAAAGTACAACCAATGTTAAACACTGTGAAAACTTAGTTATTAAAAGAGTCGTAAAAACTTAGTTTTGCTGATGGTATATAAAATTTCAGCAAAATTTGGTAATCACAGCAGATACTTAAGTGACTACAATGTATAGTTTATACTTTTTCTGAGAAAAAAATTATTTGTTCTTATTTAAACCTACTTTTTTATGTCGTCACTCTGCGGCGTACGCATGAACAACTTCTCCTCCAAAACTACAAGGCCTAGAGACATGCTGTTTTTTTTAAAATATACCTTCTCTATCGAGGATGAAAACTTGTTCAAGGCATGCAAATCTGTCTGTTCGTCTATTTGCTAGAGCCATTACAAGGGAGGTACCCCCCACCAAAAGTGTGAAAATTTCAACACTTTATCACAATTTTCTCAGTGACTATTGCAGGGATTTCTCTCATATCTTGCATATATGTACTAGGCCACAAGTAGATTCCCTTCTGTGAGTGTCAGACCTGGATCTTTCTTAATTATTTTTTATGAATTTTTTAAATAATTTTTAATGCATTAAAATTAATGAAATCATGCACTAAATCAATTATAACTTGAAAAGTATTGGATTTAGAACATTTTGTTAAAATATGTTATTCAGCTACTTTTTCCATAGTTACAACATGGTGAGTAACTACGGTGACTATCTCAATAGCTAAGTGAGTAATAGCTACTTTTGGACTTTTCAGTAACTTTCATCATGAATAAAATCACTTGTAACTTGAAAACTATTGCATTTTAGAGAATTTTGTGTAAATATGTTATTTAGCTACTTTTGGGCCAGCTATAACATAGTAAAATTTCAGACCTGCAGCTCATGGCATAGCTGAGCAATAGCTACTTTCAGGTTCTCACTGTTGAGTAAATCATTGTATCAACTGGATAGGCGCAGTGTGTAGAGAGATTTCACCATTACCGCTCTAACGAAAAAAATATTATAGCTAGCCTTCTCAAGTTTGCAGGATATATTAATAACGATAAAATGTTGCCTGGGAATATTTTTGGCCTCGTTTTGAAAAACTAGATGGCCGCCAGGGACGTGTTTTTTTACTTAAAGCAAGGACTTTTGTTGGCCCCCTAGAGCAAAGGGTATTATAGGTATAGATCTCAAATTGGCAGGATATGTTCGTCATTAAAAAATCTTGACTGGGAATATTTTTGGACTCATTTTGAAAAACAAGATGGCTGCCACGGGTGTTTCTTTGTCAGTCATGAAAAGTGTTTATATCTCCCTTATTATTGGTCCTAGAGGTTTGGGATGGTAAACCAACCTATAGGAAGTCATGGGCTGGGAATCTTTTGGTGTGGTCAGATTTGACCTTGGACCCCTCCTTCAAGGTCAAACGAGGATAGTCAAACTTAAAAGTGCTTATAACTCGCTTATTATTGGTCCTAGAGGTTTGGGATGGTAAACCAACCTATAGGAAATCATGGACTGGGGATCTTTTGGTGCGGTCAGATTTGACCTTGGACCCCTCCTTCAAGGTTAAAAGAGGATAGGCAAAATTAAAAGTGGTTATAACTCGCTTACTATTGGTCCTAGAGGTTTGGGATGGTAAACCAACCTATAGGAAATCATGGGCCTGGATTCTTTTGGTGTGGTCGGATTTGATCTTGGACCCCTCTTTCAAGGTCAAACGAGGATAGCCAAACTTAAAAGTGCTTATAACTCGCTTATTATTGGTCCTAGAGGTTTGGGATAGTAAACCAACCTATATGAAATCATGGGCTGGGGATCTTTTGGTGTGGTCAGATTTGACCTTGGACCCCTCCTTCAAGGTCAAACGAGGATAGGCAAAATTAAAAGTGGTTATAACTCGCTTACTATTGGTCCTAGAGGTTTGGGATGGTAAACCAACCTATAGGAAATCATGGGCCTGGATTCTTTTGGTGTGGTCGGATTTGATTACCCCTCTTTCAAGGTCAAACGAGGATAGCCAAACTTACAAGTGCTTATAACTCGCTTATTATTGGTCCTAGACGTTTGGGATGGTAAACCAACGTATAGGAAATCATGGGCTGGGGATCTTTTGGTGTGGTCAAATTTGACCTTGGACCCCTCCTTCAAGGTCAAACGAGGATAGCCAAACTTAAAAGTGCTTATAACTCGCTTATTATTGATCCTAGAGGTTTGAGATGGTAAACCAACCTGTAGGAAATCATGGGCTGGGAATCTTTTGGTGTGGTCGGATTTGACCTTGGACCCCTCCTTCAAGGTTAAAAGAGGATAGGCAAAATTAAAAGTGGTTAAAACTCGCTTACTATTGGTCCTAGAGGTTTGGGATAGTAAACCAACCTATAGGAAATTATGGGCCTGGATTCTTTTGGTGTGGTCGGATTTGATCTTGGACCCCTCTTTCAAGGTCAAATGAGGATAGCCAAACTTAAAATTGCTTATAACTCGCTTATTATTGGTCCTAGAGGTTTGGGATGGTAAACCAACCTATATGAAATCATGGGCTGGGGATCTTTTGCTGTGGTCAGATTTGACCTTGGACCCTTCCTTCAAGGTCAAATGAGGATAGCCAAACTTAAAAGTGCTTATAACTCGCTTATTATTGGTCCTAGAGGTTTGGGATGGTAAACCAACCTATAGGAAATCATGGGCTGGGGATCTTTTGGTGTGGTCAGATTTGACCTTGGACCCCTCCTTCAAAGTCAAACGAGGATAGTCAAACTTAAAAGTGCTTATAACTCGCTTGTTATTGGTCCTAGAGGTTTGGAATGGTAAACCAACCTATAGGAAATCATGGGCTGGGGATCTTTTGGTGTGGTCAGATTTGACCTTGGGCCCCTCCTTCAAGGTCAAACAAGGATAGCCAAACTTAAAAGTGCTTATAGCTCGCTTATTATTGGTCCTAGAGATTTGGGATGGTAAACCAACCTACACGAAATCATGGGCTGGGAATCTATTGCTGTGGTCGGATTTGACCTTGGACCCCTCCATCAAGGTCAAACGAGGATAGCCAAACTTACAAGTGCTTATAACTCGCTTATTATTGGTCCTAGAGGTTTGGAATGGTAAACCAACCTATAGGAAATCATGAGCTGGGAATCTTTTGGTGTTGTTGGATTTGACCTTGGACCCCTCCTTCAAGGTCAAACGAGGATAGCCAAACTTAAAAGTGCTTATAACTCACTTATTATTGGTTCTAGAGGTTTGCAATGTCAAATCAACCTATAGGAAATCATGGGCTAGGAATTTTTTGATGTGATCAGATTTGACCTTTGGCCCCTCTTTCAAGGTCAAATGAGGATAGCCAAAATTAACAGTGCTTATATCCCACTTATTTGTGTTCGTAGAGGTTTGCAATGTCACACCAACCTATAGGAATCATGGGCTAAGAATCTTTTGATATGGTCAGATTTCACCTTGGGGTTCTCCAAGGTTAAGCGATGTTTTAATGGCTTTGGTGAGTTTTCTTTCTGGTGGATACAATTTGCATCGGTTCTCCGATGCGGTAGGTCTAGTATGTTATTCACCTATTTTGGGGTCAGCTATAACATATTAAAATTACTACTATTGCATTTGCAATATTTTCTTTAAATATGTTTTTAACTTACTTTTTACACCTTAACAGTTACTTTCTTACTTTCCTTCTGAACACCATTTCCAGGGCACAACGTTTGTGTCCTTTTCTTCTGTCCTTTTCACTCTGAAACTCAAAACACACAGTCAGCTGACACAGAGCCCGTTCATGGGCACTGATTGCTTGTTTAATTATCCATAAAAAAGCCTTACCTATTACTACGGGCAAATCAATATAACAAGGTTTATAATCACGACTTCTTTTTACTGTGTTCTTTTTGACCTCTTATTGTCATATATTGTATATTCATTGTTTATTTGTTCTTTTACCCAAATACAGTAAAAAATGTGAAATTTGCTACAGAAGGAAAAAAGCCCACTTATTGTATCCATTGGCTACATCCAGTGGAAACATTGGATCGGCTTTGTAACACCATCTTTGTGTGTGGAGAGATTGTTTCAGAACTGATTTCTTGGGAAAAATTTTATGCCTAGGTTCCTGAGATTTACAAGATTTGTTCTGTATTACAAAAGCTTGTCTGGAAGTAATTTTGGCCTCAAATTTAAAAATCAAGATGGCTGCCACAGCCGTTTCTTTCAAAATAATCAAATGTTTTGTGTTAAACTTTGGCTAGTTCTTAGGTGTAGAAGGTTGAATCTATTTATGGTTTTAAAGGGTTCTCATTTAAGGTGATCCATAGAGTGCACACCACATGAAGTGGCCAATTCAGGCCAACCTTAAAAGTGTATATATCTGGCGTATTATTAGTCATAGATTTTTGGGATATGAAAGCAAACCCTTTAGGAAGTTATGAGTTGAGAATCATTTCATCTGGTCAGATATGACCTTAGTGCTCTTGTACAAGGCCATACAGGGATTGCCAAACATAGAAGTACCTATGTTCTGCCTAATAATGGTGCTAGATATTTAGGATGCAACACCAACCTGTAGGAAATCATGGGCTGGAATCTTTTGACATGATGAGATTTGAACTTTTGCTCCTTTTGCAAGGTCAATCGGGGTAGGCCAAACTTAAAGGGACTCCCTTCTTATTGGTTGTAGAAGTTGGAGATGTGAAACCAACTTACAGAAAATTGTGGGCAGGGATGTTTATGTTGTCAGATTTGATATGGGTCCTTTGTACAATGTTAAACAGGATGACAAAACTGTGAAGTCCATGTATTTCGCTGGTTATTGCACCTAGACATTTGGGATCTGAACTAAATTTTAGGAAATCATGACCTGGGATTCTTTTGATGTGGTCAGATCTTACTTTGGGCCCATCTTTCATGATACATATAGCTCACTTATTGTTGGTCCTGGAGGTTTGCAGTGTGAAACTGACTTGTGTCATTTGGCCATTAGGCTTTTGTATAATTATAGCCTTGTGATAGTGTTAGGTGATTTGCACATATTTCTTGGATTCAAACTACATCATATGCCGTGGGACTAGTTTTGGGCAAAATTTTCAGAATTTTTTATCAAACTTATGAATAATGTGAGTACTTTTGACTGTTTAACAAATTTGTTCCAGAGTTTTGGTATATTTTACGTGTCATTTCTCAGATTTAATGGGTGACCCTACTGTTTGCAGTTTTCACATTTTCTGGCTGTCTGCTGAAATAAATCAACTACTTGGAGTTTCCAGCTGGTTGTATTTGTAATTCTGTCAAATAAAAATTTCAATCATGACATGTATATTTTAAAAAAAATCTGATGACTTCAGCCAGGAAAATACGAAGAAGCAACACCAGGCGGACTTCATAGTCCGGTCGCACCCCCGAATAATGGGCATATATCTCCCCATGCACGCAACTCGTATATAAATGTAGCAGACAACATGGACGATCAACCCTGGTATGTGTTGTTTGTTGCCACAGACTTTAAAAAAAATTCAATAGAGCAGGGCAACATTATACTCCTTTGTGCACTTATATAGTATAGGGTATCCTCCTACTGAGGTTTTGATTGTGACCAATAAATGTGTGTAAGTGTGTGTGAGTTGATGGGATGCAGAAGATACTTTGTGTTATCAGAATTGTGTCAACCGTACATATATATGTATCTATATTGGAGCAGACACACTAACCTTTTATTTTTACTTATTCATATACCTGTTCAATTTTTCATGCTTTTAAAAGTAGTGCTGGGAGATCGCTACGATTTTACCTGTCGATGTTCAGTTCGGAATAGTGTGAACACAGATTGATCATTGCCGATCATGAATCAACCAGACACCAAAAAATATCAAACATGAAATAAAAACAAGGAAATGGACATAAATCAGTAAAGTCACCACAAATATAACCAAAATAAAACCTAAAAGTTTTTTGCAAACGACTCCCTCACTCCATGTCATGCTTTCTGTATCCTCAATTGTGACTGGCTGATTTTATTATCACCTTGACAACAGTCGCAAATCCCCAAAGCTATTTTCTGTCCACTTAAAAATTTTGCATTTATGGCTAATTTTGTAATTTCAACTGGTGAATGTACAAAATTATCACAAAATATGATTTTATTATGTCAAAAAGGCAACTATCGGTTGTCTTAAAATTTTATCCAATCATTGCTCGGCAATGAGCCCGCGAGTGATAATACTGAAGTTTGCTAACATCATCCCAGCACTATTTAAAAAGACAACATTTTAATGTTTGAGGCTATATAATTTCAGCCTGCAGTGTCTGCATCTTCAAAGTAATCTTACCCTTATACAAAATTCAGAGATATATTCACATTCATCCAAGTCGCACTGCTGCTGTGCATTTTGAATTGTATGCATGTTAACTCAAAAACACTTCCACAGATTTCATTTAAATCACAGAGGCATCATTATCAGGTTATGTATAATGTCACTATAGTACTCTAATTCTGTCTACAGGTGCTATTTGGTATTTAATATGTTACAAAAGTATTGTTTCAAAAAGTGGAGTCAAATTGTTAATTTTAGCACTGGAATTCCTTTGAGAGCAACTCTTCTTCAGCCCCATCCACTCCAAGTACCCCCCTGTCTCCTGGCTCTAATCAGTGTAACCTTGGAAATTGGGATAACACCAATAGTCCCTCAGACACAGACCCAGAAATTATGTCTTGGTATGTATGGACTGGTTGACAACACACATGCCCCAGGTTGTCAATTATTTTGTAGTCTGGGATTTTGGTAAATTCATAATGACCTACGTCCCAGGGCTGTATATGATTTTACCCTGCAGCCCGTAATGGCAGTCAGGGTATTGTTTTCACCCATGGTGTCTGGATGGGTGGGGGGGAGATTGTCCAGACTGTATTTCAGAAACTGTAAGGTGTAAGAAGTTGATACATAATAGGGACATTGGTTAGGGGGTGTAGGTGTGTAACATCATGGTGTGACCTTGATTGGACCTTGCCGCAGTGACCTTGAGTTTGAAAATCTTGTCCGGGCTATATCTCTGTAACTGCAAGGTGTAGGAAGTTGATACTTGGTAGGGACATTGGTTAGGGAGTATAGGTGCGCAACGTGATAGTGTGACCTTGATTTGACCTTGCCGTAGTGACCTTGACCTATAAAATCTTGTCCGGGCTATAACTCGGAAACCGTAAGGTGTAGGAAGTTGATACTTGGTAGGGACTTTGGTTAGGGGGTGTAGGTGTGCATCGTCATGGTATGACCATGATTTGACCTTACCGTAGAGACCTCAACCTATAAAATCTTGTCCTTTCTATATCTCAAAAACCGTAATGTTTAGGAAGTTAATACGTGGTAGCGACATCAGTTAGGGGGTGTAGGTGTGCAGCGTCATGGTGTGACCTTGATTTGACCTTGCTGTAGTGACCTTGACCTATAAAATCTTGTCCGGGCTATATCTCGGAAACCGGAAGGTGTAGGAAGTTGATACTTGGTAGGGATTTTGGTTACGGGGTGTAGGTGTGCAGCGTCATTGTGTGACCTTGATTTGACCTTTGACCTTGCTGTAGTGACCATAAGTGTTAAAATCATGTCTGGGCTATTTCTTGGATTCTACGAGGTATAGAAGGTTGACACTGGGTAGGGATTTTGGTTAGGGGGTGTAGGTGTGCATCATGGTGTAACGTTTAACTTTGATCCTGCCAAGATGTGTTCATCTTCCATATTTTAGACATCTTTCTCTTATGACAGATATATGGATTGCCGTAACAGATTGCTATATGCACTTTTACATAATTGTGCTTTTTCCATTGACAGCTATTCTCCAATTAATAAATTTTATAGCTTCATAATTTTTAGTTTACTGCTTAATGCTGTCATCTTGCTATATTGCATTGTCTTGTTTTAATACTTTATCTTTACATACATTTTCTTTCCCTTAGATGTTATTTTCTCTGCTTAAACGTTATTTGGAGCTTTATATAACTGACACTGCTCTGAAAGTATCCCAATCTGTGTACTGTTTCGTTATTTCTATATCTAATGGTGTTGAAAACTATTTCCCCAGGCTGTGGGGTAACGGCACCTCTGATGCTATTTTTAGACACTTTGTACAGTTGAGCAATGGGTTGTCACATCTACAGTAAATCTTGTACTTTACCTTGCATTTATTGATTTCTGAATTATCGATGTACTTCTGCCATAGTAAGAGTTTAAAGCTGCTAAAAACTGTTTTCATGGCAACATTTTGATTTGTTTTCCAGTTTATTTTATTTTTTTTAGCTCTCAAATAAAAACTGAACTTTGGCCTTATCACAGTTTTGGACAACATTTTGGGTAGCTTTTACTTCCATAAGAGTAGCAGTAAAGTAGGAATTGTGTGCGATCTCTTAAAAACTATTACCATGACAACCAATTGAAGTTTCTGGCTCAAGAATGAAATCTTTTAATAGAACTTGGTATTGGAGCCCATATTCTTATAGGATAGACCAAATATTCCTCTTGTCTGGTGTTTTGTTGTCAACAACTTGATGATGAACACCTGTGACACATTTTCAACACCACCAAAAAATGTAGATGACCAAACCGCAGTATATTTTGTGCCGACCACAGATTGGTGATTTGTCCTTTCTTGTGTTCCTTTTATTTAGCCAAGTACAATCAGTCCACTGTAAGCAAAACTCAGTGTAGTAATAAAAGACCATTTCTATTGAAAGTTACCACATTTTCTAGACTTCCTAGTAAAGTAAACATATTATTCTGGGTCCACAAGAATGAGAGAATAAATAAAATGACCGAAAGACAATATAAATCATTAAGCGTCCCGCAAGGGACGCTTGTTTGTGTATGGGAGAGCTTCTGGCTCCGCCGGCTCCGCATTTTGTTTTCCTTATAACTCTGTAACCATTAGGCGGATTCTTTTCAAATTTGGCAGGTTTAGGCAGTAGCCCTGGGGAATTTTTTTGAATATGCTGCAGTGACATTTCAACCAATCAGAGAGGTCACATGACCAAAAATGTCTTTTTTCGATGGGGAAGCTTGTCCGGATGATAACTTGAAAGGAATGTTATCAATTCACCTGAAACTTGGCAAATACATTCATTCTATTAAAATCTGGAAATCATTAGATTTTGGCATTGATTGGTCAAGAAATGGCCGAGTAATTAATGATTAATTAATCATTACGAATTTTCCAAATAAGGAAAACACAAAAATGCTTATATCTCGAAAACCGTACTAGATAGGGCGATTTCGACGAAATTTTTGACCCACAGGGTATATCTGCAGAGTAGCCATGCCAATTTTCAAAAAAATTTTGTTGCGCCAAAAATGGCGGCCATTTTGAATTTTCGAATTTTTCGCAAAAATTGCAAAACATAAAAATGCTTATATCTCAAAAACCCTGCTAGATAGAGCGATTTCGACGAAATTTTTGACCCACAGGGTATCTCTGCAGAGTAGCCATGCCAATTTTCAAAAAAATTTTGTCTCGCCAAAAATGGCGGCCATTTTGAATTTTCGAAATTTTCGCAAAAATTGCAAAACATAAAAATGCTTATATCTCAAAAACCCTGCTAGATAGAGCGATTTCGACGAAATTTTTGACCCACAGGGTATCTCTGCAGAGTAGCCATGCCAATTTTCAAACAAAAAATTTCTCGCAAAAAATGGCGGCCATTTTGAATTTTCGAATTTTTCGCAAAATTGCAAAACACAAAAATGCTTATATCTCGAAAACCGTGCTAGATAGAGCGATTTCGACGAAATTTTTGATCCACAGGGTATCTCTGCAGAGTAGCCATGCCAATTTTCAAAAAAATTTTGTCTCTCCAAAAATGGCGGCCATTTTGAATTTTCGAAATTTTCGCAAAAATTGCAAAACATAAAAATGCTTATATCTCAAAAACCCTGCTAGATAGAGCGATTTCGACGAAATTTTTGACCCACAGGGTATCTCTGAAGAGTAGCCATGCCAATTTTCAAACAAAATATTTCTCGCAAAAAATGGCGGCCATTTTGAATTTTCGAATTTTTCGCAAAATTGCAAAACACAAAAATGCTTATATCTCGAAAACCGTGCTAGATAGAGCGATTTCGACGAAATTTTTGACCCACAGGGTATCTCTGCAGAGTAGCCATGCCAATTTTCAAAAAAATTTTGTCTCGCCAAAAATGGCGGCCATTTTGAATTTTCGAAATTTTCGCAAAAATTGCAAAACATAAAAATGCTTATATCTCAAAAACCCTGCTAGATAGAGCGATTTCGACGAAATTTTTGACCCGCAGGGTATCTCTGCAGAGTAGCCATGCCAATTTTCAAACAAAAAATTTCTCGCAAAAAATGGCGGCCATTTTGAATTTTCAAATTTTTCGCAAAATTGAAAAACACAAAAATGCTTATATCTCGAAAACCATGCTAGATAGAGCGATTTCGACGAAATTTTTGACCCACAGGGTGGGTACTCTGCAGAGTAGCCATGCAGAGTAGCCATGCCAATTTTCAAAAAAATTTTATCTTGCCAAAAATGGCGGCCATTTTGAATTTTCGAATTTTTGCGCAAAAATTGCAAAACACAAAAATGCTTATATTTCGAAAACCGTGCTACATAGAGCGATTTCGACGAAATTTTTTATCTTCAGGGTATCTCTGCCGAGCAGCTATCCCAAAGAGCTTTCACTTGGTGAAGTTTCAGACCCATAGCTAATTGGTGAAGTTTCAGACCCATAGCTAATTGCTCACCTACTCAAAAAGAGTAAATGCGAATTACCTCTAAAAGTATTGCAGATGGCCAATTTTTCTCAAATAACTCATTCACCTACTTTTGGGAGAGCTTTCACTCTGTGAAGTTTCAGACCCATAGCTAATTACTCACCTACTCAAAATGAGTAAATGCGAATTATCTCTAAAAGTATTGCAGATAGCCAATTTTTCTCAAATAACTCATTCACCTACTTTTGGGAGAGCTTTCACTTGGTGAAGTTTCAGACCCATAGCTAATTACTCACCTACTCAAAATGAGTAAATGCGAATTATCTCTAAAAGTATTGCAGATAGCCAATTTTTCTCAAATAACTCATTCACCTACTTTTGGGAGAGCTTTCACTTGGTGAAGTTTCAGACCCATAGCTAATTACTCACCTACTCAAAATGAGTAAATGCGAATTATCTCATAAAGTATTGCAGATAGCCAATTTTTGTCAAATTAATCATTCACCTACTTTTGGGAGAGCTTTCACTTGGTGAAGTTTCAGACCCATAGCTAATTACTCACCTACTCAAAATGAGTAAATGCGAATTATCTCTAAAAGTATTGCAGATAGCCAATTTTTCTCAAATAACTCATTCACCTACTTTTGGGAGAGCTTTCACTCTGTGAAGTTTCAGACCCATAGCTAATTACTCACCTACTCAAAATGAGTAAATGCGAATTATCTGTAATAGTATTGCAGATAGCCAATTTTTCTCAAATAACTCATTCACCTACTTTTGGGAGAGCTTTCACTTCGTGAAGTTTCAGACCCATAGCTAATTACTCACCTACTCAAAATGAGTAAATGCGAATTATCTCTAAAAGTATTGCAGATAGCCAATTTTTCTCAAATTAATCATTCACCTACTTTTGGGAGAGCTTTCACTTGGTGAAGTTTCAGACCCATAGCTAATTACTTGTCTACTCAAAATGAGTAAATGCGAATTATCTCTAAAAGTATTGCAGATAGCCAATTTTTCTCAAATAACTCATTCACCTACTTTTGGGAGAGCTTTCACTCTGTGAAGTTTCAGACCCATAGCTATTTATTCACCTACTCAAAATGAGTAAATGCTAATTATCTGTAAAAGTATTGCGGATACCCAAGTTTTATCAAATACTCATTCATCTACTTGTGGGAGAGCTTTCACATGGTGAAGTTTCAGACCCATAGCTAATTACTCACCTACTCAAAATGAGTAAATGCGAATTATCTCTAAAAGTATTGCAGATAGCCAATTTTTCTCAAATAACTCATTCACCTACTTTTGGGAGAGCTTTCACTTGGTGAAGTTTCAGACCCATAGATAATTATTCACCTACTCAAAATGAGTAAATGTGAATTATCCCTTAATAGTATTGCAGATAGCCAATTTTTCTCAAATAACTCATTCACCTACTTTTGGAAGACCTTTCACACACAAAAATGAAAAATTGTGAATATCTCGGAAAAGCTATTTCTTCTGCTTTAATGCTCGGCGGGAGATACACACCACGGCAGTGGTCTTGTCAAAAATTTTTGTCTCCCCAAAAATGGTGGCCATTTTGAATTTTCAAAGTTTTTGCAAAACATAAAAATGCTTATATCTCGAAAACTGTGCTATATGGAGCGAACTCAACAAAATTTTGGACCTGCTGGGTATCTCTGCAGAGTAGCCATGCCAATTTTCAAAATATTTTTGTCTCGCCAAATATAGCGGATATTTTTAATTTTTTTATTTTTTGCAAAACACAAAAATGCTTATATCGTGAAAACCGTGCTAGATAGAGCAGACTGCGCTGACTTTGGTTGCCACAACAGTATAAGGCTAGAAACAAAGCATTTTCTTAATACTTTAGCACTCACCTTTATATCCTTTTCGGGACGCTTTGTTTTTGCTATGCAAAAACATTATCTTTTTTTTTTGCGAGCGATCCTCTAGTTATATTTGTTGGAAATTTCATGTGAGTCAATGAGTAATTCTGGACTTGGTTTGGTCTCAAATTTTGCATATTGTGGCAAAGTTCACATATGCAGCATTTAGTGTACACAGTTGAACATTGTTATTCAAACATATGATCAATAAAGCACTGAGAGGCTATGTTTGAATTAAGGGTGTGTGTGACGCAAGGCCAACCAAAATGAGCCTATGTTGAGATTAAGGGTTGTGACTTAAGGCTGACTAACATGGGCAAGTCAATTAACCCAGTGAGAGCCTAATTATTTCAATTATGGGGTTATGACTTGGGACTATCTAGCATGAACAAGTCATTTAGTCCATTGAAGGTCTATGTTTAGACTAGGGGTTTGTGTATCTTTTGATCAGTTAACATGGGCTAGTCAATTCATCTGTTGAGAGCCTCTGTTTAGACTAGAGGTGTAACTCGGGGCTAAAAGACAGGCCAGGTATCAAATAAATAATCTTTTTTTAATAGTTCAATGAGAACTACCAGAGTTTCTCAACATAGTTAACCCATTTTGGAGTACTCTTTCATCCCGTCACAGCTTTTAGAAGTTTCGTTTGGGCATCTTCTCTTGTCTCGTACAAATAGACTATTATTCAATTCATGCTGCTTCATAAAATGCGATTTGATATACACATAATGGAAGGTCATCTAATAGGGGATTTTACTGTGCTTTTGTGCAATCTTGTACCAGTCTAAAAGTATTGTATCAATCATCCCAGCAACACTGTGTAGTTCACCACTGGGGAGCTCCTATTAAAAAGTAAAGCAAAACTTTTTAAATTTGTTACATTTTTGTATCAGGGGAGATCGGAGAACAAAATCACCATATCACTGACCACAGGTCAAGGAAATACAATAGGAAAACTTCCCAAGTGACATATACAGAAAAATATATCACCAATGAAGATAACAATATTATAGCAATCCTTAGCACGAGTATTGTTAATCTTCATGAGTGAAAGATATTTTTTCTGTTTATGTCTAATGAGGGATGTTTTACTTTATTATCCACTTTTTTGAATGATTTATCAGTTAAATAAATGAATATATAAAGAGAAAATGTGAAAAAGGCTGTCAAAAACATGTCAAAATCTCCATCTTTAAGTTGTGATTTCTCGGCCATTTCAGCAAGGAATTTATGCAACAAAAATGAGCAGAAACATTGTAAAAGGACCTTTCTAATGATATATAAAACATATTTGTAGGTTACGTAGTTTCCAAGATATTAGTGGAAAACCGGAAGTTATTGATACTAATTGTCCATGGTAAGGGGGCGCCACTGTATACGTAAAAGGTACCCCTCAGGTGTATCCCCTTATACAGATAAAATACGACTTGTGGATAATAAAAGGGGCTTTCCCACTGGTGAATTTACAAATACTGGTAAATTTTACACTTCTGATTTTATGTTGATGAAAGAAATGTTGTTTTCTTACATAAAATGGAAGGCTGACAAAGGACAGAATTTGTTTTCAAATTGGGTAGAATAATTTTCACATGTCTGCTGATGTAGGAAATTGTTTCCCAAATCATGATACAGCTGTGTCAGTGAATCTGATTGGTCGAGAGCTATTGTAAAATACTGTATATACATTTTGACTGTTCCAATAACAACGTCCTGCAAGGTATATTTCGTTGAAACAGTCATATTTGTATTTATTAATTATGTCAAAATATGTGGTATGTTAGAATAGGAATAATACCCTCTAAACCATAACCTCAAACCATAGTAACATTCCACATGTACGATGGTTTGTTGGGTGTTATTCCTATATTTTCTTGCTTCTGATGTATAATTAAACCATGATGTTTATATTACATAATTATGAAGTGTATCTCCGCTTTTGGCAGATGTATTTGTTGCTAGAAGAAGAAATGCTAAGTTCACAACAGTATATGATATTCACCACTTGGTCTACTCTTAAAACTTTGGTTATGATAAATTAAAATTTCTAACTAAAACACCCCAACATGTAAATTAAGAGAAGGGGGTTTCTTGAGTTAGGAATTTCATATACTATTTGAATTTGTACATTTCTTTTTCAGAGTGGTGTGTAAATGTATTTCCTGCTTACTAATATTTAACAGGTCATGGAGTAAATACTTTACAGGTCAGGTGTTTGGTTTTTGCAGATACGCTATTATGCAGATGTATTTGGTGTATAATATTTTATGTGTTACAACTAACTCCTTCTGTATTATCTGCCAGTGGGTGGTAACTCGAAAACAAAAATGAAAAAAAAATTACCAAAATAAAACCTAAAAGAAAGTCCTTCTTTGTATAACATTGGGGTCATATAGTGTAGTGCCTCATCTTATGTTAGGTGTCTGAATCTCGGGTCCCTTGTAACCTGCTACAGTTCTTACTCTAGTTGCAGTGCTGTACAGTGAAGAATCCCCCCCCCCCCCCCCCCCCCCCCCCCCCAACTACCCAGCATGATAGAACATATACAGTGTGTTAAATGTCAATGTTAAATCCCAATAAATCAATTCTCTGTATAATCCACCAGCGTGCTGAAACCGTTAATGGACTTCCCAACAGTAGTAGTGGCAGCTCGAGTGGTGTCGTCAATGGTAACCATAACAACAAACATGTTGCCAGGGCAGTGAAACGTCAACATACATTCGGGGACCTCCCTGTTTCACAGCGACCCAGGTCCCCAGTTCCTAAGCACAGAATCTCACCAAAAAATTCTCCAAAAATGACCCGCAGATCCCACTCATCTTGCAGTGTTTCACCTAGTAGTGCAATTCCTCTAGAAAAGTGTTCATGGTAAAACATAGAGCCTTGTATTGGTCAATGTAGTAATCTCAGCTAAAGTCTTGTACTCAACTCAAAGCAGAATTTTCTGTGCGTCACCGTGGTCAGGATTTGTGTGTTTAAAAGTTTGGGTGTATTCTTGTTGAGCATTCCTCATAATTTTGCCTCGTAGAAATCTTGCCTAACTCAAGAACACGGTTAAAGAATCCATTTTGAGTTGACTTCATTTGACTAATCATACTAAATTCACTGTTGTCTGTTTAAATGACTGATCACAAAAAAAGATTATTTCTTTATAAACAGTGACTTCAGTACATACTGCTTTTGAGTTGAGCACAAATTGAGAACACTATGACATTTCCTTGGGAATACAACTTCTGAATGGATTTCTTACCTTTTCATCTTCGACTTCAGGCCTGGTCTTGTGAAAATGACATCATAAATAGTACTTCGGTAGAAGTTTCTACATTTTAAAACATCTTACTCTGTGGAAAAATGGATCAAAAATTGAAGTTTTAAGTTTCTATGCATAACAAATTAAAGTGCTTGACATTAGTTCACAGTAATTTAAGGTAAATAACATGATATTTTTGTGAAATATAATCCACTATATCCTGAAAAAACTCAGTGGACTAACAAAACCTGAAAAACAAGTTTTCAATAATTATTAAACAGTCAAATAATACAAGCCAAAACAGTTTTTTTTTTTTTTTTTTTTTTTTTTTTTTTTTTTTTGAAAGCCTCTATTTCCTAAAGAATTTAATAGGATAAGAAATAAAAGTTTTCAATGATTGAACTTCAGATAACTCTGAAATTTTACAATTGTAATTGGACGCACAACAGATTTGTTTATGTGTCATTTGATCAAGACATTGGCTGCTTGAGCATGTTCTATTTTATGGTATTCTTGGGAATAAAATGTACCATATTAATCCTTGTAAATGTACCGGAGTGATGCGTTCTTCAAAGGGGAAAGGGACCGAGGTGCAGAAACCACAAAAGTATTAGTTGCAATGGGCCATAATTACATAGTTTACAGCCCTTATATCAATTGTCAGCAGGTGTAATTGTGGGGAGAACTTAAAATATTTGAAACAAACCTTAAATATAAAATTTTATCACATAATTTTTGTAGATTTAAGGTGTTTTTGTTCAAAACTGCCATGTGATTTTCTTTGTTATCCGGTAGTAGTTTTTCCATTGGGGATAGACTAAAATTTATTGTATCCACCGGAAGCATCCAGTGGATACTTTAGTTTAGCATTCGCTACGCCGCCACTGCGCGTAGAGAGATTTTCAGCGTTAACGCTCTAAGAGGAAAACGACAGCAGCTAGGTTTACCAAATTTGCAGGATATCGTCATTGGGGGGTAAGCTTCTCTGGGAAGGAAAATAGCCTCATTCTGAAAAACAAGATGGCCGCCACGGGCATTTCTTTGAAAATATTCGACATTTTTCTAATGGCTGTTCCTCATAGGTAGAAGGTTGAATCTCTTCATAGGTGATATGTATAACAGATATACATGTCCTCTACAACCTTGCACACATTTGACCTTGAAGCTCTTAATTCAAGGTTATCCACGGAGTGCCGAAGTAACCCACATAGCGGACTTTAAAAGTGCCTATATCTCCCTTATTATTGGTCCTAGAGGTTTGCAATGTGAAACCAACCTATAGGAAATCATGTGCTGCGAATCTTCTGATGTTGTCAGAATTGACCTTGGACCCCTCCTTCAAGGTCAAATGAGGACAGCAAAACTTAAAACTGCTTATAACTCGCTTATTATTGATCCTAGAGGTTTGGGATGGTAAACCAACATATAGGAAATCATGGGCTGGGAGTCTTCTGGTGTGGTCGGATTTGACCTTGGGCCCCTCCTTCAAGGTCAAACAAGGATAGTCAAAGTTAAAACTGCTTATAACTCGCTTATTATTGGTCCTAGAGGTGTGGGATAGTAAACCAACATATAGGAAATCATGGGCTGAGAATTTTCTGGTGTGGTCGGATTTGACCTTGGGCCCCTCCTTCAAGGTCAAACGAGGATAGCCAAAGTTAAAACTGCTTATAACTTGCTTATTATTGCTCCTAGAGGTTTGGGATGGTAAACCAACATATAGGAAATCTTGGGCTGGGAATCTTTTGGTGTGGTCGGATTTGACCTTAGACCCCTCGTTCAAGGTCAAACAAGGATAGCCAAACTTAAAAGTGCTTATAACTCGCTTATTATTGGTCCTAGAGGTTTGGGATGGTAAACCAACATATAGGAAATCATGAGCTGGGAATTTTCTGGTGTGGTCGGATTTGACCTTGGGCCCCTCCTTCAAGGTCAAACGAGGATAGCCAAAGTTAAAAGTGCTTATAACTCGCTTATTATTGGTCCTAGAGGTTTGGGATGGTAAACCAACCTATAGAAAATCATGGGCTGGGAATCTTCTGGCGTGGTCGGATTTGACCTTGGGCCCCTTCTTCAAGGTCAAACGAGGATAGCCAAAGTTAAAAGTGCTTATAACTCGCTTATTATTGATCCTAGAAGTTTACAATACGAAACCAACTCATACGAATTCTTGGGCTAGGAATTTTCTGATGGTAGATTTGACCTTGGGCCCCTCCTTCAAGGTCAAACATTGGTTCACTGGCTTTGGTGAGTTGTCTTTTCGGTGGATACAAATTTGCATCGGTCTCCGATGCGTAGGTCTAGTTTATTTTGGGGTAGGGATCCTGAAATTGTGAAGATGGAAGGGGAAGGGCGTTTAATAGGGAGGAGGTGTTTACTGGAATAAATATGGTATGCACTGTTTTATTTAATTTTATATACAGTGTATGTTTTTGCTTCAGTGGATTGTGTTTTTACCTTAATGTGCCATATAGAAGATCAGGATCCATAGTCACTAGCATATTCTTGCATTTGGAATTATTCTTAGTCCAAGAAAATTTAGGAGAAAATTGCAATTTTCTTTAGAAGAATTCATTAAAGAAGAAAGATTTCTAAGAATAAGAATTTTTAACTTTATGATAGTTTTTAGACTTCTAAAGGTAATAACAAATTGGAAGCAGTAGCTGTGTAGAAATACAGGCAGTATCAGCAGTCATATTGTTTATCAACATGAAGGTACTATTTGTAGAAAAAAAAATTTGTATTATTTTTGTATTATTAGGTAGTGTTTTAGTTGTCGATTAACATAAGCCATTATTGTAGAAGATAATATATGGCCAAATACAGCTTTCATCAAAATTTTTTTAATTTTTATCATTTAAAAGTTTTCTTATTCTCAGAATTTTTTCTAAGTAAGGGTGTGTATTTTAAGAAAATTCTTAATATAAGCATAAGGTTGGTGATGAGTATATAACATAAATTTTCAAAATAATGCCCAGGTTCAAATAAATGCCTGGATCAAATTAACACCTGGTACCAAGCACACTGTTTAAAACTTCTAACACTTTTTGTATTTCAAAAGAATGCCTGGGTCAATTTAATGCCTGGTCTGATTCCTTTTGAAAATAATTAACGTCTGGGCCATATTTTGCAAAAAATATGGTAGGTCCATATGCTTTGAATTTCTGGCAAATAATCTTGTCAAAAAAAACTGTTACAAAAAAAATTGAGCGAATCCTACCATGTGAAATCATAGGAGTAGCTCTGCTTCTTATGCATATAATAGGTATTCTGCCTTCGCTTAGAAACCTGAAAAGAAAAACAGAATATTTAATATAGCCTTAAGCAATTGTCACTGTCCTAGTAATATTTGATAGTATGGAAAGCATGTGATCTCTATAAATATATTTTTTTTTTCAGTTTTTTTTTCCAGTTCAAATTAGTGCATTGGCTATTAAATTCTTAATTTTCATTGCGTTAATACATCTTACCTACCAGACGATAGCTATATGCCGGCGCCAGCCGGTCCCGCCAAACGAAAGAAAAAGACGTCCCGGGTTTCACCCCCGGCAGGACCGGTACACTACACTCCACTCGCCAGGTGGCCTAGTTCCTGCCTCACTCGCCAGAGGGACGTGACGTCATAGCATCTTTTTCGTTTGGCGCGACATTCAAGTTTGAATTTTGTGGAAACACTTTTAATTTTAAAGATATCTTAAGTTATATTGGGTGTTACGTTCTCAGATTTGTCTATTAGTTGGATAAACCACTATGGCATCTCCAGGACAGAGAAAAGGAGCCTGCGGGCATATCATGGCTAATTTTGATCCACACTCTCGATGTGCCAGATGTAGGGACAAAGGTTTGGGGGACGACCCTTGCGTTCTCAAATTAAGTTGTGAGTTTTGTGACAATCTTTCTCCCGAACAATTGCTTCAGCTTTCAACTCCGACTTACAAACTCCGTAAAGAAAAGTTGAAGAGTAAGGAATCACTTGTGGATCCCTCTACCGTTACTGTAGTGTCACAGGTCGAAAAACAGGACGTTGCTCCATCTTCCCCTCCTCATGACACTGAAACGGAGCTCACCTTGCCTCAACCAAACTTCCGTCAAGATTTAAAAGATCTAGATGATAAATGGTCTACTCGCATGGCGCGTTTGGAGGCACTCATCACCATGGGCCATCGTCCCTCTCCACAGCCTACTTTCTCTCCGGTCCAAGCACCGGTCACGCATCAGGCTCCAGCTGGATCTTTGTCACAAGCACCTTTTCTGCTATCCGCCGTTCCTTCCGGCCAAGCCGGTCCGGCTTATGGCCCGGATAGAACAAAGGCAACAGCTACTATCACCAGCTCTATGGATATGACCTCTCCTCTGGAGAATGTTTATCCGCAACCAGACCCGGAACCGGTATTCTCTTCTCAGAGCTCTTCCGGCCCGGTGGCCTCATCTATCACTCAACCACCCCCGGAGCATTCAGAAGAGGGTGAAGTTTCTGATCAAGAAGAAGTTCTAGACCCATCTGAACAAGACTCTCCAGACATTGACAAAACAATAAGTGAAGATCAGAACTACAGGGAGACGGTAAGGGGTGTCCGTGCCTTTATGGGCTGGAATCACATTCCGGACCTTGAGTACACTCCCACCTCCAGATCTGACAACCCCTGGGTTGGCCACCGGGCTCAACCGGTTGGAAAAGTTTCCATTGACTTACCACCAGAGGACTGGTTATGCAAAAAATTGGAAAACCTCAATCTAGTACTAATTGAAGGCTACCCGTCAAAATCAACAGAACCAGGCGGTTTACATGTTGATCAATATCTCCGACCACCAAAATCTCAGACAAGATGGTACGGGATACACCCGGCAGAAAACAAAGACATAACTAGGCCTGGTAAATACGTAACTTCCTGGCCCAACGATGCCGCAAAGCTCAATAGTTCCTTTGCCCGGATTGCTAAATCTACTATTGCTTCATCTCAACCTACTTCCCGACCACTGTCTCAGGAAACTCTCCGCAAATGGGAAAAGGCTGCCAAAGAAACAAGCTATATTTGTAACCAGTCAGCTGGTTTCAATAGATGTATAACCAAAGTGCAGGATGCTGTTCAGGAACAGTTAAAAACCCTACAAACAGAACTTGGCAAAGGTAAATCCTCCGCAAAAGCCCAGGGGGCTCTGGACGAACTTCACTTTTTAACAGCATTTAACCAGAATATCAGTTTTGCGGTCGGGAAATCTCTTCAGCACCTTTCGGACTTTACTTTCGTCCAAATGGCTAACTTGACTATCTGGATCACCTGAGGGCAGGAGTGAAACCGGATACCTTTTCCTCTCTCAGGAATTGCCCTCTTCAAACCCGGGCTTTATTCCCAGATGACATCATAAGAAAAGCGGAAGATGAGATAAACAACTTTGAAACACACAAGCGTACCAACCAGCCCGGTCCGGGCCGTGGTGGGTTCGCGGGTGTACAGAAAAAGCAGCATCGCTACCAGCCTTACTCCACTAGTTGGAAGCAAGACGACTCAAGTACCACCGGTGCTTCCGGGAAAGATCTCCCCGCATGGAAATCATTTGGTAGCCGGGGCAGAGCACGCGGCAGAGGCAGGGGTGGTCAACCCGGTCGCGGTTCGCGAGGCTCCAAGGATCCCAAAAATTATAAATGACAATTACTGCAGAATTCCTCCGGAGTTACAAACAAAACTGGAGTATTATGTGTCAGATGTAAAACAGACAGATTTTCATGTGCTTGTCAAGAACTCTGTAAAATGTCAAAGTGTTGCTTGTCTTGTACCTTCTGTAACAAAATCAAAAAGTGGGCAGCCGCAAAAGAAAGGCGTAAGACCAATATCAAACATGAAAAATACAATAAAGTCTGTGAAAAGTGCTTCTTTTGTAAATCACTGTGTTTTTGCCCCCAATGTGCCAAATGCCCTCAGTGTTGCAAATGCCCAGCCAGTGGGGGGGCGACTACAATTGTTCTGGGAAGTATGGGCACGACTAGGTGCAAACCCAAGAGTACTGTCCATACTAAAAGAGGGTTATGTTCTCCCATTCAATCTCAGACCTTGCCTAGTGAGGGATCCCCTGATAGTAAGCGGCTATGCCAATCCCATCAGAGACTCCTACTTGCAAGGGACTCTACAAGCCTTAATCAAGAAGAAGGCAGTAGAGAGGGTCAGGGTTCGAACCTCTCTAGCCTTCTTCAACAGACTATTCATTGTTCCCAAACCGAACCAAAAGTGGCGGCCAATCTTGGACCTCAGTACTCTAAATCAGTTTTTATGCGTAAAAACATTCAAAATGGAAACCCCGGAGACAATTCGAACCTCCTTACAACAGGGAGAGTGGGTGACATCGCTGGACTTCAGCGACGCTTACTTCCACATTCCAATCCATGTCAACTCCCGAAAATACCTCAGGTTCCACTTCCAGAACCAGTCTTACCAATTTCGGGCTCTTCCCTTTGGCCTGTCAACAGCTCCAATGGAGTTCACTTGTGTAGTCAAAGAGGTAAAACTAATGGCTCAGTCTCGAGGTATAAGGATCCACCAGTACCTAGACGACTGGTTGATTCGAGCCCCTACCAGAGAATCTTGCCACCAGGGAACCCAGTCCCTCCTAGCCCTTTGCCAGGAGTTGGGCTGGATGGTAAACATGCAAAAATCAGAACTGGAACCCCAACAAGTCTTCGATTTTGTAGGCTACCAGTACGACCTACTCAACGGATTGGTCAGACCTACTCAAAACCGTTGGGAAGCCCTTCAACAAAAAGTAACAGGGTTATTACAGAACAGATCTTGCCGAGTGAGAACCTACTTGTCTCTTATAGGTCTACTCACTGCGACAGAGAAACAGGTGCCCCTAGGCAGACTGCACATGAGACCTATTCAGTGGCACCTCAAGAAACACTGGAGAGTCCCGGAATCTCTGGAAAAGGAGATTCCAATTCCGGGGTCTCTCCATCCGCACCTGCAGTGGTGGACCCAGGAGGAAAATGTCCTGAAGGGTCAACCCTTACACCCCCTACGACACGCAGTGCAAATCTTTACAGACGCCTCAAAAGAAGGCTGGGGTGCTCACTTAGGCGACTTCACAGCAAGCGGTACCGAAAGCAAGTTGCACATAAACTTCTTAGAACTAAAAGCCGTGTTGTTAGCACTAAGAAGATTCCAACAATTAGTGCAAGGAAAGGTCGTCCTGATTGCCACAGACAACACTACAGTTGTGGCATACATCAACAAGGAAGGAGGTATGAGGTCAGGTTCACTCTGTGCCCTTCTTTGGCGGCTCCTATGTTGGTGCAATCTCAGACAAATAGTACTGAAGGCCAGACACATTCCGGGCCGTCTGAATGTAATTGCAGACAAGTTGTCTCGCCAGGGACAGGTCATTCAGACGGAGTGGTCCCTCCATCAGGAGATCTTCGACATCCTTTGTCGAACTTGGCATTATCCCCAAGTGGACATGTTTGCAACAAGGTACAACTGCAAACTAGTCCAATTTGTGTCCCCAATTCCAGACCCAAAGGCCTGGTCAGTGGACGCTCTGACAATGTCCTGGGAAGGCCTGGACATGTACCTTTTCCCTCCAGTGTCTCTAATGGGGAAGGTGGTCAGCAAGCTGTCAGATCACTGGTATCACAGAGCAATCCTGATTGCTCCGGGATGGCCCAACATGCCTTGGTTTTGGGACCTAGTGGAGCTGTCGGCGATGGTTCCTCTTTGTCTTCCACACCATCCAGATCTAGTGACCCAACCTTTCAACAAGGCACGTCACAGGGATCTGGCAAGCCTAAATCTCCATGCCTGGCTCCTAGAGCCCAGACAATCAGGGAGCAAGGGTTCTCTAGCCCAGTGGCGTCAAGAATTGAGGCGCCTCAAAGACGCTCAACCAGAGCAGTCTACGAAGCGAAGTGGGCCCTTTTTGTTAGATGGTGCGAAACAAGTCAGGTGGACTTCAGGAACCCATCTATAAAACAAATAGCAGATTTCCTCCTGCATCTTTTCCAGGAGAAGAATCTCCAGCCCAGCACTATTGATGGTTACAGGTCAGCCATTGCAGACAAACTGGGAAATACCTCGGTTAATGTCGGCAAGGATGACAATTTGACTAGACTGTTAGACAGTTTTCACAGAGATAGACCCAAAGGGCGCCGGGGGGTTCCTGCTTGGAACCTCTCCCTGGTTTTACACCAGCTTACAAAAGCGCCTTTTGAACCACTCAGAAAGGCTTCTCTGAAGCACCTTACTTTCAAAACTGTTTTTCTCCTAGCCCTGGCTTCGGGAAAACGCAGGAGTGAGATTCACGCTTGGTTAAACAAAAATATCAGACACCAAGCTGATTGGTCCAAAGTTTCCCTCTACCCTTCACCAAGCTTCTTGGCGAAAAATCACTTGGCAAAAGAGGGACCAGAGTGCGTGGCCCCTGTGGTCATCCCGGCCTTAGCCCCCACTCTGGATAAGTCTTTAAAGGAAGACAGATCCCTTTGCCCCGTTCGGGCTCTTCGCTACTACCTGGACAAAACGCAGGACCTAAGAACGGGAAAGGAGTTAGTTTTTGTTTCATTCAAACAAGGTTTTAACAAGGACATCTCTCCTGCCACTATCTCGTCCTGGATCAAACAAACAGTAGTGTTGTGTTATGATCTTTCTGACCAAGATTCCTTGACCTTACATCAGGTTAAGGCCCATGATGTTAGGGCCTTTGCGGCCTCCAAAGCCTTTCAAGGTGGCATATCTCTGGACCAGATTCTAGCAGCATGCCACTGGAAGTCCCACAACACCTTTACACAGTTTTACCTTAAGGATGTTGCCTGGGCAGATAAGGAGCTTTTTCACTTGGGTCCTGTGGTGGCTGCCCAGCAGATCCACCACTAGTCACCTAAGCTTCTTTGTATATAATTATATATAGTGTACATACTAGTTAGTTTTAGGTGTAGGCTCACTTTTAGCCTAGGCCTTGGCTTCTCAAAGTCTTTTACTTCAGAGTAATCCTCTGGGTATAGGACTTTCCCTACTCTTCCAGGTTATCTGTGGGAATCATTGACTTGAACTCTTACTCTCTTCCTCCCCTCAGAGCAGTCAAAAAAGGGGGGGGGGGGGGGCAGGTGGGTCTAGTTACCCTCGAGACTATCATGTCTCCTCAAAGGACTAGTACCTCACACCTAGGTATAATATAAGAGTTCTCTCCAATCCTCAGAAGGCTGCCCTCCTTCCACTGGGTAGTTATTCTAGCTATCGTCTGGTAGGTAAGATGTATTAACGCAATGAAATTGCAAATTTTAATTAGTAAATTAAATTTTTATTAGTTAATACCTTACCTACCAGACGGGAAATTCCCACCCAGCCTTCCCCGCTTTCAGCCTTACAATTCAACCTTAGGGACGAAAAAGATGCTATGACGTCACGTCCCTCTGGCGAGTGAGGCAGGAACTAGGCCACCTGGCGAGTGGAGTGTAGTGTACCGGTCCTGCCGGGGGTGAAACCCGGGACGTCTTTTTCTTTCGTTTGGCGGGACCGGCTGGCGCCGGCATATAGCTATCGTCTGGTAGGTAAGGTATTAACTAATAAAAATTTAATTTACTAATTAAAATTTGCAAATCTGTGGTAATTGTCATGGAAACAGTGGCAACTAAATTATGATACTGAAAATATAATCCATTTTATTATCACCAAAGTCTGAGGATAATCTTTCTGGATCATTGTTTCAACTCAAAGCATATAAATATTCAAACGTGCCAGTGTGGCCTTTTTTTTTTATTATTATTATTTTGCAGTTTCAGCCATTCCTGTGAAGACTGTGCTTTCTGTGGACGTGCATGTGTTGATTTATAATATTTTACTGTATTCGTAGCTCTTGTTTCAGCATGTGAATCCTTTATTTTAGGACTATCTACAGAACTATTTGCCTATACAAAAGGAAAAACATATGTGACATGAATGTTTTGAAGATAAATGAAAAAAAATGAAAGAAATTGTGTAAAAATCTTACAAGCTTGTTGCTCAGACATACACTGTGTTAAAAATGGTCTTGCTCATGGTTACAAGTTGTACTAAAATCCTCACCAAATAAGCTTTGATATTCATAAAGCACTTGTATATTTTAGAAGATATTCACTCACTGCCTAATTGATGTAAAATCTGGCACCTAAAAGAGAGTACATCATGTAACAGAATTTTGCTGTGCAAAGTTTTAAGCCTTAAGACTAACTTAAACCATATGTACGTGTCACTTCCTGTTAAATAGATTTTTAAAATTCATGATGTTGTGTATCAGAGTCGATATAAAATATCATCAAATGATAAATTATTATCCTTATTCCAATATTTTTTCAGAATTTGTTTTTATTTGTAGTAAGAAATCTAAAATTCGCCAGGAATCTAAAATTCACCACCTCTAAAACCTTAGTTAATTTTATGAAGAAAATGATGTTTCGTCTTAAAATTGGTATTTTTCAGTTCAAGGAGTCTTAATTTACAATACATTCAACAAAGCTCAACTCAATTAATTTATTTTATTAGTATTTCAACATGTGGCGAATTTCAGATAAGTGGCGAATTTTAGATTTCTTACTCTAATTAGTTTCAGAAGACTAAAAGAGAACTTGAAAATAAAGTTTCAAGACAAATATAATTTTTGGCATGTTTGTACATTTATCCTGGTAACTGAGATACAGTACTATATACATAATATGTTTAACTCAACAATACTTCCAGTAATGGTAAATTTCAGTGGAAAAGGCCATTCGAGCCCTCAATGTATTTGCTGCTGTTTAAAAGGGAATTTAACTGATCAGGGTAATCATTAAATGGGGTTATTAATATGCTACTATAGACTTTCATGTTCTGTTTCATTAGTTGGTCTGTAGTGTAGAATATAAAGATATGTCAGCAGCAAACCAATTCGTTTATTTATTTGGGTTTAACATCGTTTTCAGCACATTGTATAGGTTATATCATGACAGGTGGTTTTAAGGACACCAGGGAAGCAGTATATACTAGTTGGTCAAGATTCAGTACTCTAAACTGCCAAGCAGTGATAGACAACTGCCAACTTCACCACATCCGGTCCAGGATTTGAACATAAGACCTCAGAGGTGAGAGGCCAGTGTGTTACCCACCACACCAGCACTCCAATTTAGAATCAAGAGAACTTGAAGAGCACACACCTCCGCCAAGGTCCAAGACATCCTATATTGCCTGTGGATGCAATGATGAAAAAAATCCTTTAAAACATTCCTGGATCCTGACGGTGATTCAAATCACCATCAAGATTGAATCATCTGTTCCTTTTACTATTGTGGACATTTCCTGAAAATTTCATCAGAAAATATCCTTAACTTTTTGAGTTATTTTGCTCACAAACAATCAGAAAATATGCATGATGCCAATTACATAACCTCCCAGATAGAGGTAATAAGTTATGTTCATTTTGACTTGAGATATGTGCTATACATGCTGGTGATCCCTACTGATCCAATGCAAGTTAAAAAATGCTTTAAAACAAAACTATTCCATTACTGCTTATATTGTCATCGATGAAGATAGACAAGGTGTATCGCATCAGTTCCGGTTTCATTATCAGATCGTATCATTGTATATATTTTTTTTTTGTAAAAAATGTTTATTTCTTGTGAGAAATTCAAATAATAGAATTTTTACTTTGTCAGATAGCATGTCTGTTATATTGTTGTGCTAAAATATTCCTAAATTAATGTTATTCTGACTCATGGTTGTCTGCTTCAGTATATACATGTATATGTTGTGGAGACATTTTTTTTATGAGTTTCACTTTTGTGTTGTATGATTGTGTGTGTGTGTGTAAATGTATTTCTCATTGTTTTGGATAATTGTGTTTTGCAAACTTTTATATGCCTCTCACTCTAAGAATGAAATTCCATATAACTTTGTCCCATGTGCTTGGTCATATTGAGACTCTAGTAGAAATTTTGAGGCAATTTGCAATCATAGAGGATTCTCAAGATTTCTGAGACTTGTCTGCAAATTTTTTTTTTTTTTTTTTCAGCTTTTCATTCATTGGAACCAGTTTGTACTTTGGTGCGTTTACAATTTTGTGAAAAAAATTAAAAATATGTCACAGATATTGAGAGATGCATATTCTAAACTCATTTTTAGCTAAAATTTAATAGAAAACAATCATGAATATCTAAGAAGCAGTGAGAGATATACTATATATTCCTCTTTCATGGAATATTTCTGCTTGGTTACGATACCAGACTTCACTCATTATATTGTGTAATGGTATCTAATTATAATTTGCCATGGTATCTGTATATCTAATTGCCTATGCTTACTTTACTCCATCTTCTTAAGATATGAGTATCTGACAATATGCCTGAGCCAAGCCCATTCTGACTTCTTTCTAAAAGATTTGTTTCAGTTTCGTTGTATGTTTGGTTGTGTGAGTTGGTGTTGTCCAAGCCTTTGAACGTGGTGATCACTTGTCATATTAAGAAACATGTACTTTGTTGACTAAATCTATGAGTGATTCAGATTTTAAATGCAGGGCAATTCTTTTTCTGTTGTATTTTTAATGTTCCAAGTCTAAAAAGAACTTTAAAAATGTAAGAAATGTTTTAAAACATGCATATTTGAAACTATTGAAACAATTTATAAGTATGTTTGATAATTTCAGCTGACCATAATCATGGTGTAAAGTCATAAAATAAGATGTGAAGCATACAGTTTGTCAAATGATGATGTTGAACTATTTTAATGTTAAATTATATTAATTATTAAATTAAGAATTTGTGCTGAACATGATGAACACTTGTTAATGTTAAGATATTTAATATTATTACACATTATTTTGTGAGTGTAATAGTTTGTATCCTATATTGAGTTAACATACAGGACTTCTTGCATTTCTGCATGTGATAGTTATATTTTTTATTAGGTTTATGGGACCCAATGAAATGAGTCGTGATGATGCTTCCAAACGGTTAGAAAACACACCCAGTGGGACCTTCTTGGTTCGAAAGAGTCAAAATCCTCAACGGCCAAAAAGTTATGCTCTCAGTATCAAGTGAGTAGTTCAAAATAACAAAGTGGCTGCCAAAACATCCAAAAAAATGGAATTTTTTTCTAATATTCCTTATCTATTTAATTTAAATACAGCACAGCTACCATTTCAGTCAAATGCTGTCTCTCCCATTTACAAGATAAACACTTTGGCATTTTCTGCAAAACATTTTGGTATGACAATACCAAAAATGTGTGTGGTTCAAAAGATGTACATGTGTGACTGAAAGGCAATCCCATACTAGCTAGGAACTCAACAACCAGAGGCTGTGATACCCTAGTTGTAAACAAGTTTTGTTTTTAGTCACTTCACTGTAACTTCTGTGGTTAGGGTTTTGGTGGCTAGCTCATAAAAACTTGTAAGGTTCACTCAGAGCACGTCTTGATGTGATATTCACTGTTGAAAAGGACTTAATACACCAGCTTTGAAGGTTTATTATGATCCAGATGGTGTGTGTTTATTAACTTCTGTCCACTCTGTAAAGTTAGTACAGTAGAACCAGTAATATGTTTATATGTTTGGAGATTGATGTTGTATTCACAAAGCAGGTTTGTCAAATAGAATGGGTCTTACTTTAAGCTAATCTACTACTTTAGGTCCCTCCAAGGTCAAATGAGGATAGTAATGTGAAACCAACCTATAGGAAATCATGGGCTGGGAATCTTCTGATGTGATCAGATTTGTCCTTGGGCCCCTCCTTCAAGGTCAAACGAGGATAGCCAAACTTAAAAGTGCTTATAACTCGCTTATTGTTGATCCTAGAGGTTTGCAGTGTGAAACCAACTTATAGAAAATCATGGGTCAGGAGTCTTTTGATGTGGCCACATTTGACCTTGGACCCCTCCTTCAAGGTCAAACAAGGACAGCTAAACTTAAAAGTGCTTATAACTTGCTTATTATTGGTCCCAGAGGTTTGCAATGTGAAACCAACTTACAGGTAATCATGGGCTGGGAATTTTCTGATGTGTTAAGATTTGACCTTGGACCCCCTCCTTCAAGGTCAAACGATGATAGCAAAACTTAAAAGTGCTTATAACCCGCTTCTTATTGGTCTTAGAGGCTTGCAATGTGAAACTAACTTATAGGAAATCATGGGCTCGGATTCTTCTGGTGTGGTCAGATTTGACCTTGAGCCCCTCCTTCAAGGTTAAATGAGGACAGCCAAAATTAAAGTGCTTACAACTCTCTTATTATTGATCCTAGAGGTTTGCAATGTGAAACGAACTTGTAGGATATCATGGGCTGGGAATCTTCTGATGTCAAATTTGACTTTTGGCCCCTCCTTCAAGGTCAAACGATGGTTCACTGGCTTTGGTGAGTTGTCTTTCTGGTGGATACAGATTTGCATCGGCTCTACGATACATAGGTCTAGTTTAAATTGGACGTTGTGTACTGATCACTGATGGTTTACACCACATAATTGTGAGTAGCTAGTTACCTTAGTGACAGTCCCCTCAACTGTGCATCTGGATATCACGTGTACTTTAAGCTAATCTACTGCTCTGCAGGTGCAATATCTTCCCCACAAGGGGGAACTCAGTGCACTTAAGTAACAAGTGAATCGACAAAGAACTTGGTTGTTTGTTTCCCAGATCAAGAATGTCTCTTTCCGTGAATATCAACTGCAAATCACCACCTTACACTACTGCCGAGATGAGGAGGGGACTTTAATAAAGGAAATGGATGTGGATCCTAATATAAAGTAATAATTCAGAGTAAAACATTTTGCTGCCAAATCAATCTGTTTGCGTAAGTGAACTGTAATTATTCCACTTGTTTCAGATATGGCATAGGTACACATTCGGTGAAGCATATCCGTGTTGAACAAACTGCCGACAACTCCAAGTATTACCTAGCAGATTGTAAGATGTTTAATTCTATTCCAGTAAGTATTAGTACTGTTAGAAATATCTCTGTAAACTTTTTGGGGGAATTAAACTCTTTTTCTGACTGATGACTGTGAAATTCTATGAAATTACCTTCTTGTTAGGTTAATTAACATGGCATAATAATAACTAGTGCTGTGAAATCTCTTCAAATATCGGGTTTGATGTTTGGTATCTGTATAAGCTAGCGAACTTCGGTCTAGTTCGATCTTCGAAACAATGTTTTCAAAACCAGTTAAAACACAGAAATCTCACATAAAATCTTGTCACTTTATAGAAAATATAGCTAAAATGTAAAATCCATATATATTTTAAATAAATTCCGCCATATTTTCAACAAAAGAACCAAGTTTTATAGATGGGTGAAAATAGGATCCGTTGGGATGTGGTGTGATATTGGGGATTTCTAAACGTTTTGCAAAGTCCGAATTTCAGACGTTTGAACGGAACTCTGAAATTGGGGCAGTAAACGAGCGAACTATCAAACTTCTTCAAACATCGTCACAGCAGTAATAATAACCCCAATATTAAATAGTCTCCACTAGTTCTGTTGATTGTTTCTGACTTTCTCCAGATTAGGTCCTGTCCTAATACGACTAGATATTGAAAGGCATGTAAACAATTCAGCTTTGACTTCTACATTATAAAAGCAAATAAAAGAAATACTTTACAATATTTTATTGAAGAAATCGGGCAAAATCAACAAAGATTATCAAAGGCTTTTCTCGCAGGAAGCACTATTTAAAAAAGAATATGAATAGATAATCTAGATTAGGATGAAGGTGTGGACATGTGGCTAATATGAAACTATGAAATCCACCCCGATTCCTTTAAAAATTCTTGTTCTGCTTCAAAAAGTACCTGGTTTTGTTCAAATGTCAAGCTATAATCTCGGTAAAAAAGAAAATCAATGGTTATCTTGGGTAAATCATGTAGCTTAACATAACTACTGAAAATATTACTTTAACCATACACACTTGGGTGTATTGATTCATTTTTATAGGAGCTGATAGATTACTACAGAGCAAACAGTCTCCTCCCCAGCTTCCCTGAGTTAGACACCACCCTGATGTATCCATACAAAACGCACCACCAGGCACCCATTGGCTCACTTGGCTGGTGTGTGGCCATGTTTGACTACGCAGCCAACCAGCCAAACCAGCTCTCTCTGCGTGTAGACGACAGGATTGCAATCATCAGCAAGGCGGGTGAAAGCAGGGGCTGGTGGAAAGGGCAGCTGAAAGAAAAGGTATGTATGGGTACATTATGATGATAATTTAGGGTATGTATCAGTACATTATGATGAATCGGTTGCAAGGTGTGTATGGGTACCTTATAATAAAATTACTTTAAAATTAAAAATAAAATAAATTTTAAAATGTCTGTTTTTATATGAGTACTTTATGATAAAAATAATGGCAGCCCCCTTGTGTGGGTGAATTATGAAAAAGGTGATTGTATCATTACGAGTATTACTGGTATATTGTAATTTTAGAAAATGCTGGATTAGTTGTGACAAATAAGGAAAAAGCTGGGCCGAGTCATGGGAAGACTGCCCCTCGTGTGAAAATATGACCCAGATGACCCACACAGAACCTATTACAATAACTTCCCTTTTTATACTTATATATATATATAATTTTTTTTTTGTATTTTCCAGTCTGGTTATTTTCCTTGTGCTTACGTAGAAGAGGAAGATTAGGAACGATGCACTGCTGTGTTATAACATGAAAATGTCCCACCATGCCTTGCAGTTTGTGATATGTACACATACAAAATGGCTTCCCAAGAAAAGCATAGAACGAGAATAGTTCTGAAAAAAAGGAACATATGTACAACTCCCGTCTCTTTATTTTGTTGTTTTTTGGTTGTTTACATGCCACTTCTGAAACTGTTTCGCTGTGCATCAAATGCAACAATTTATTACACAAAAAAACGCAAATGGAACTATATATGTTGAATATCTTTGTGTGTAATATTGTAGATATATTCTAATATATAAATGTCTGAAAGTCTTTTTTATGTAATGATATTATATTAAGAATAGGTGTATTAACATTGAGCTAATGGTGTGAAAAGGAGCCTTAATATATAGTTATGAGATGACAGCATATTTTTCTTACTGCTATCCTGGCATCACATCACCCCCTCTGATTCAGAAACACTAGAGTTGAGTTTTCATGTTGTCCACCTGCTAGCAGGAAGTGGGAGCCATGAAGAGAATAAAACCTACCCCACCCCCCCACCCCAAAATAATAATAATAATAACTATGTGAAAATATTAGGAAAAAAGGTCCAAATTTCTTCACATGTAGTTTATGTTTGTAATCGTTTAAGATTTTCCACCATTTTATGTGCTGACAGTCGAAATGCTGGTTGCATATTTTGTATTAGTATTTCAGTGAGATGGTATCGTACCCTGGTACTGCCATGTCATCTTTAGTAATGTTTATATTCCACAGTGAAAATCATCCTTAGTATTGCACATCAAATGCATGTCCAAAGTTTATGTATAATTGCTCTGCCAAATGGATAGATGCTGCATGTGTTAGTTTTAGGCAAAAAGTGGTATTGTATATTTTTTTTATTTGTTTTTTTTTTCAGTTTTATATTAACCATTAAATTTCAATTTATATCAATTAGAGTCAACTTACCTTCTTATTTCCACCAAATTTCTGATATGAAATACCTGAGTGCTGTTTATTCTATTTTATTTTTTAATATATGCAGTCCAATTTAATTCCTGATCTATTTTGTGTTTAGAAATAAATATACACCAGAATTCTATTTTGAAAATGTGCCAGAATTCTATTTTGAAAATGTGGGTGGAATTACAGACGACAGCAGAAATATGTTTAACCAAGTTATTGTAAAATTGTCAAAGAAATCGCGAGGAAAAGCTCCTCACCTTTTTTGCTGTGAAAGAGAATTTCCAGTAGAGTACTCCACCATGTTTAACACTGTGCAATTCTATATATATTGTATCTCTTTTCAAAAGTATTTTCTGTATTAATCTTGCTTATATTGTAATGTATAACTGACCACAGGGATGTATTATAAAATAGAAGGAATATGCTCTTGATTCAACAGTACCAACAATGGTTTGGGATGTTTGTGTTCTTGGGTTTTCATTATAAATATTTTTTATTATTATTACTAAAATGTCATCCAATGATCAAACTATATTGAAGTTGGCTTGCTTGTACAGACACCAAACATCAAACCCAGAATTCTAAACAATTTCACAGCACCAAAGGATACAGCGACACTTACACCAAGCTTCTCCCCCAAAAAATACTTCTATTTAACCAGGGTTTCCATATAGCAAGGAACTCACCACACTTAACCCTTTCACAACCAACGGCGCAAATATTCAACCATACCAAAGGCAGTTCCAGGATGAAGAGGCCTGCAGTTTAAATCCCTAAAATGCACATCACAAGCGATCCTTACCATCCATAATGTCCTCCTACATAATATTTTAAACAAACATATTTCAGTACAAAAAGAAGTGTAATTCCACAGTACTGAAGGAAAGTACAGTAACCATATAGGGATGTCGACTGATGATTGACAGGTATGGTACAATAACCATATAGGGACATGGTACTAGTGAATACACGTTGCAGTCAACTGATTGATTGTGATATATGCTCTTTTAAAGGAGTTAATGTAAGATGACTCGATAGAACTTTTGCCAATTTTATGTCATAGAAATGAGAGCTGTAATGCAGTTACATAAAACCTGAATGTATAAAGAACTTCCCATGAGTTGGGGGAATAGAAGCCTTTCCTTAATTGCAAATTCAACACACTAGTGGGTATTTCACATGTCTTGCTCCAGTTAAAGTAATATAGCTGTACTTTGGTGGGGGGTTTGTTTTTTTTTTTTTTTTGCCAGTATATGTAATAGAGTTTGTTGTTTATGGCATTTTGACATTACAAAAAAAAAATAATAATAATAATCCTATGGCAGACAGAGTTTCATATTCATGCTTTTGTTCTCAACTGTAAAGTTTTATTATTACATAATTTGTTAATCTTTGTTTAAGACAGAAAAAGGATGTGGCAGTAGGTGCATTTACCCCAAATAGATGAAAAATCTATTTGGTGTTTAAATTTTGTTTTGGTCAATGCATTTTATAGCAAAATACACTTACTATTTCCTAGCAGAAGCTATTTGAAAGAGCCATACAAATCCATGGCAAACACATTAGTCTGGCATTTTTTTTTATAAATGCTGTTACATAATTAAAAATACTAATATTTTTTGTCAACACCAAAAAAAAAATTTGAAAATTGTGACAGCAAGCCTCAGTCTTAAGTCATGGATTTATGGAATGTTGGAAATTCAGAAACTTGTTTCTTGTTTGATTGGCTGTTGAAAGATGTATTTTGCAAATATTTTGTGTCTTTTCCTTTCAGTTTTTGTGTCTTTGGCGCTTTATTGGATCTGGCATATTACTATTGATAATCCATCCCAAGCAAATGTATAGATAGAGTCAAAATGTGAAGTCTTTACAGTGTGTGAAATGTATACTGTGGAAAATACCCCTCTATAACTTTGAATTCCAAAAAACTTGTCAAATTTGTCATTTTTGAGACTATTTCAGAGATTTTATCTGTTGAATCTTAAAAATTTATGAGTTTTGCCTTAGTTTGCCTTAACAGTGGGGGGTTTTCCCAGTGGAGAAAATTTCACATACTGTTAAAAAGTTCACGCTTTCTACTCTTGGTGAAATGATAAGCTTAACTGTGAATATTACCATATATTTTAACTCTCAGATATATAAAGCAGACAAAAACCATTTGTAAATAATGCAATTTGTATATAGACTTTCACAATGTTTGTCTTTTCTTGTGTGTTATCACTTTCTTGTACAGAGATCATTTTTGTTTGTTACTTTTACGTGTTGATGTTTGTAATACAAATGTACAGTAATTAATATTTTATGTCCCTATACTCTTCAGTATGGACTACCATTTTATTCTTAAATGTTGCTTGGTCTACAAATAAGTAATCTGTTCAAAGGAATGCGTAAACAAGAACAAGGTGTTCATAATTATATCCCTACTGAAAATTTCTGAAATTTTGCCCAGGTTTAAATCATTGCGTCCCACTGCTTGCATTAACTACACCCCTGATGCCAAATTTGGTGATTTCTGTAATTTCCCATTAGTTTTGTATTTCAAATAAAGGTATGGTTGAAATAACTCGAGTTTGAAATGACTTCATACTGGTGACAATATTTTTACAAGCTATGGTACTTTGCTATTTCTGTTAAATGCCTGGATTGTATTTATTTGCTTGTTATTGTGTACATTTCAAAATATAAAATCTGCAAATGCAGACATTGTTAATAATCATACACTTGCAGTTAAACTCATACTCAAATCTGAGCCAGATAAGAAAGCTTCTCATATATTGGAAATTACCAATTTATGTTACTCTTTTATCTGAATTTTCACAGGTGCTTAATTGCAGGCCATACTGAAAATTGCCTGAATAGTACCAAGTTTCAGTGAGATTACCTCAGAAAATAAGGCCCAAGATTTGAGTATGAGTCAAAAATATGAGTTCTGAAGTTGAGATTTGTGGTATACTCAAGAGTTGTATTCATACATGATAGTTGTTTACAATAATAGCAGCCTTTTCTGTCTTGTGTACAGGTGTGTAAATTGTTATGCAGCAAATAAAGACGAGTAGTCTGTACAATTAGTTGAAAGACTTGCTCTCTTATTAAATACATGCCTTTAGTGCTACGTAAAGAGAGAACTAGTCCGAGAAACATTGTCTTTGTTAATAAGTCCCTGAATGAATTCCATGGTCCATTTAGGGATTTTATGAATTCCCTAAAAACATTCAGGGAATTCAGGAGTTCCCTGATCACACAAATTCATTGTAACATATACATTTCACTGATACTGCCATGTATGGAGTTTATGATGCATATCATTTGAGGCCGTATTCCATCATTTAACGGCTGATTTTAAAAGTAAAGTTAAAAAGAGGATGGTTGTCGACACCCATACATGTACATTGATAACTGGGTGTTATTAACAAGAATAATTTTACAAAAATGTCTTGTATCTAAAAATTTGCAAAATTACACTAAGTTGTTTACTTCTTATTCTGTTTTATTCTTTCAGAATGTAACCTTTGTATTTTAACATTTAACCTTGATTGCCAACCAAATGTATGTAATTTCCCTCAACTTATTTTTAACTAAAACTAAATATTAAAAGACTGAAGAGATTTAGACATGCATTAAAACAAAAGTTATTGAAATTACACTTAGGACCTTGAGGAAGATCATTGAATACATTGCATGTATTTAATTCTTTGAATACTTTAATACTTTAACATCTAAATCTTCATTGGCAACCAAAAATATGCAACTTTCATTTTACTAAAAATCCATAAAATTGAACAGAATTCAGAATCTTAGTAAGGACAGACTTTTGGATGTAACTTACTTAATAACACTTTGTGCCCTTTATGAAGGTCGTTGTTATAATGTTGAGATGTGTGGTTTTAGTAGTGGTCTGTTACTTGTGCTTCAGGTAGTCTTATCTTCTGCCAGCCTGCCGGGCAGGTGATTATAAAATGCAGTATATGCGTGTGTTTGTCACATTTTCTTATTTGGGCAATTACTCCAAAACTACTTTGTGGTTTACCTTTTTATTTGGTGTGTTATTGTACTTATGCCTCAGCAATCTGTCCACTTGATGGTTACTTTGAAGACACAAAGATATTTTCATTACGATGAATTTAAGGTTACCAGACTAATGGATAATAGTCCAAAAACTGCATTATAGATTTCAATTTAAGATTGACCCCTGAAAGATGCCAGCTTTAAGGTACCCTCAAAGTCTCAGAGATAACATCATTATATTGACTGTAATGTTACCACTTTAATGACTAACATTGTAAAACTACATGATTTATTTAAGGAATAACACATGACTGTTCCTTTAGAACTAGCTCATTAGAAACACTCAGGCTTTGCCTTCGTGTTACTAGTATCACTATTCGTTGTAAAACCCTGCATAACCCCACGCTAGGAGTGTGTTATTGCGATTCTAACATGACATTTCATATTTTTCACATTTATTCCTTGTCTCCTTATTGTTTTGATGAAGATTTGTAGTGCATATTCTTAGTAATTTTACTATTAAAAAGAAAAGTGGGATTATCACCCACCCATGCAAAACTGGGTGTGAGGTTATGCTCGGTTTTACAATAGAAATTGACCAACCAGAATCGCGGACAAGCATGTCATGTTAGAATTTACTTCTATTTCCTGTATTCAGATGATAGGAATACCTGGCGGGAGAGAAACGTGTCACGGTAGGAGTCTTGTTATAATGTTAGTAACATTGGTAAATGAAAATAGAATAGCAAAACTATACTAAAGTATTATGGTATTTTATCCAAGTGATAAACTTTAAATGGACATGTGAAGGATTATAGAGAACTACAACAAATTTTGTTAAAATAGTTGTATTAACTCATCATCACGAATGTTGTATAAATGTTAGAATTGATGAAATGCATGTACATCCAGTTATCTCCAATGTCATTAGTTCAGTGTCTATTTTAAAATGATTTCAAAATCTAAAGTTTACCAAGAGTGTGTAAAGTTTTTGGTTTTTGTGTTTCAAGTCCTTACACTTTATGATAGAACAGCCTGATCATTGATCATTGATCTGATTACTATAGTCCCTAATCCCTGTTCTAGTAAATGTAATGAAAAATCCACATCAGTACAAAGTTCATTGATGCTGTTTTTTTATAAACAGAAACCTAATTGAATTGCAATACACTTGACATTGGAATAATCTGAGAGTATTTTTTGTTGTGGGACATGTTTTGGGGGGTACTTTGTAAATTTTTATATTTGTTTCAAAACATAATAGTCTTGCAAACATTTGTGTCATTGTTTTCTAAGTTATTTGTGGTACTAACGTGTACAGTATATTGTTTATTGTTTTTAACAGTTTTGTATATTTTTTGTTAGTTTAGATAGTTTAAATAGTTTGTATTTGGGGTTTTAAATATAGATAAAAAACCATGGAAATTTCAGAAAGTGCATGCCGAGGGAAGTCTTCCATTCCACATTTAAAGAAAGTTTTTTCAAGCATTTGAATGCCTTGCCAAAAATAAGCTTTCTTCGAATTTATGTGTTGTATTTTGTCTAATAATTTGAGCATTTTATTGAGTTGTATGTCGAAGTGGCTTGAAATGGCTCAGTATCTGAATTTAAAGGCTAAGAAAATTCCTCGATCAACAAAATAATGAAATTTCATGAGATACTTTTAGAGAATTTTTTTTTTAACAAGATGATTGAGAAAAAAAAGTTTCATTTTGGTAAATGTTCAGTTGACTCTATATAACAAAAACCTATAGTGTACACAGATATTGGTTTTTAGCACCCTTTTCTGTTTATACCTACGAAAATACAGAGAATATATAGATATGTGAAGACTTTAAAACCAATGAATTTATATCTAAATTCAACTTGTACAGGTTCTGTTTATATTATATAGAGTCTACTGCAAGTCTTTGGGGTTGTTTTTAATGTTTTATGCAACAAAATATTCAGTTGTTATTTGTGCCATAGAGAGAATATTGAAAAAGTTAAGATGATAAGGCATTATTGTAGCCACTGCATACATTCGGTGGATACATGGGTTTATGCATGGCTATGCCACTGCCGCAGTGTTTGTAGAGATTTTCCCTGTTTCCCTCTGTATCAAAAACTGTTACAGTGGTAGACTTCGCAGATTTGCAGGATATGTTCATTATTTTTTTAATTTTCCAAATTTTGGCTGCCATCTGGAATTTGGACAGAAATTGAATATGTTGTTTGCCTCAAAAACCATTGCAGATATATTGATTTAGGGCAAACTTTGGTCCCTCGGGTAGTAAGGACTACATCTTTTGAATTTTCTTAATTTCAGCCATTATCTAGAATTTTGGTTGAAAGAGAAAATATTGTTTATCACCAAAACCAATAGAGATAAAACAATTTAGAGCCCTTGGTATAATAAGGACTCTATATTTTAGATCATATTCCAGTAGATACTTTGTACATCCGGCCACAGATGTGTCCTTGGTTTAGTTTTTAATATGTATTTGTAACAGAAAGTGATGAATTCTCGAGATATAGTCATTTAAGATTATTTAGGATTTCAGCTAAAATATGTCCTGTGTTGGATGATGATTACATTAAACTTCTGAAATATAGAATGTCTTCATTTCGACAGCTGGTTCAAATGAAGGCCTTATGTTAAACCTGGTTGTATTTTGGAAAGATACAGAAAATTGGATTGTTTGTTGCTTGTTTGGAATTGCCCATACCAGACTAGATGATTTTGTTTCCCCTTACACTGTAAAGAAGGACTTGACAAGAAGAAAAAAATGACCTTCTTTTTCCCTGTGCTGGTTGATGAGGCTGCAGTGACACATATGTAAATATATATCCAATAATCTTATACATTCTTCTCCTGCTGTCTCACCTTAGTTTATTTCTATGTATCAAACTCTCTATTGCCGTAAAGAAAAAAAAAACAGATGAAAAGAGTTAAAATTACATTTTTCATTTCCTTTATGAAGTCTGATGTTAATGCAATATCTACTGCAGTAGGAGAATAACTGTTTGGATTTATTGTTCAGTGTTATTTAGACCCTTTTTGTTTTCTGTTATTCAGAACCTTGCTGTTGCACATGATTAAAATCCTTGCAGGATAAAGTCATTATTGGTTTTGTTGGCCCATTTAGAAACATTTCTGTGTCATGTCATTGAATGCTTAAATTATGCTCTGTGATATCGTGGATTATAGTTTTAATAGTTGATGCACCACTTCTTAAAGTTGTAGTTATTGTCCACGTGATCAGGGCCTTGTAATAAGTAACTAATAAAGATTGCTTAAATATTACAGCTGTATTTTTATTCATTGATAACAGTGTATATAAGGTCTCTGTTATTAGTGACTCCAAAAGGAATATTTGTGCAAGGTTGAATTGTTCTGCCATGTTGAAGGCAAAAGTAATCTTGATTTGAGTCTGTCACTGCAAAACTGTCCATCTAAAGATGACTGTGAAAAAAAAATTTTTTGCCAAGGCCAAGTATCGTATTACTGTTCCTTTTAACTCAATATCCAATATAACAGTACCAATATCTGTGTACACTTGTACGCTGAAAAAATGGATCTGATCTCCATGTCTGTCCAAAACACCAAAAGGAAACCTCTTCATGTCCGTGCATTCAAACCAATTGGGCTCTGAAGAATGTAAAGTAAAAACACACCATGTCCTGATTAACAACTGCTGCAGGGGCAGTATTAAGTCTGTCAAATGGGGAAAGCAGCAGCAGGGCCATAAAGAACATGTATGACAAAGTCCAAGACTATTTGGATATGACGAGAATTCAGACCTTCTTATTATGGGTGATGCAGGTCTCATAAGGAGAGATGCAGAAATGATCAGTCTTTAACCTGAAATAGGTTAAACCAGACATCAGTAACCCAGAAACTCACCCTTCACAACCTCTCCATTTTTCCCTTCTCAGTGAAGGAGGGAGAAAAATTCCTACTGAGAAAGGCACCCGAAAATAACCTCACGTCTTCAGACCTTATCAGAACCACCTTTTTGTGGCAGAGACAACTACAGAAAGCACCCATATGGGGGCACTTCACCCCAAGCAATAATAACTCCGCAGGCAGAGGAAGCTCAAACAATAGAGGCAACAGGGGTCAGTTTAGGCCACACTGCAGAGGCAAGAAGTGGGGCAACCCTACCAAACAATGATTATTAAACTGCACAACCAGACAGCCTTTGATTATCTCGAGATACAATGACCATTTGGAAGGCCTAGCCCTGGCCTCTTTGTATCCAAACTCTCGTGACCAAAAAGGCAGTGGAAAAAGTAGGAAAATTAATGGTATCCCCCGGATTTTGGTTTAGTGTTCGCTACGCTGCTTCCGCACATAGAGAGATTTAGCGACATTAACACTCTGCAAGGAACTACAGCAAAGGAAGGTCAAAGGTCCTTCAAGGTCAAACAAGGATAGCCAAACTTAAAAGTGCTTATAACTTGCTTATTATTGGTCCTAGAGGTTTGCCGTGTGAAACCAACTTATAGGAAATCCTGGGCTGGGAATTTTCTGCTCTGGTCAGGTTTGGCCTTGGGCAGCTCCTTCAAGGTCAAATCAGGATAGCTGAATTTAAAAGTGCTTATAACTCACTTGTTATTGGTCCTAGAGGTTTGCAATGTGAAATCAAATTATTAGGCGGGTTGCTTGTAACCAACCCGGCTATTAGATTGATATGTCCAACATCCGTCTGTCCGTCAACATTTTCGTTTCCGGACTCTAACTCAAAAACCCTTTGTCCAGTCGAATTCAAACTTGACAGGGAGATAGATCACCATCATAGCTAAGCAGCTTTCAAAATTGGTGTAATTCCATTTGTTTGTCCGTTTATAGCCTAGATACAATTATGTAACCTAGATTACAATTTTACATTTCTTAGCACGTGTAACACATTTACCTTAACTGGGTGACCTAACATTTTATTGCGTTAATATATCTTACCTAGTGGACAGATGCATTTGTCCGGCGCACTGCCGGTCCCGCCAAACGTTAGAAAAAAACTCCTCGAGCTGGGCTCTGGCCCGGACCGGTAGTGTCCTGTTTACTCGCCAGGTGGCTGTATAGCCTCCCTGCCGGTGCACTGCGCGTGCGCGCGCATGCAAACTTCCTCCTTTTGTTTGGCGCGAAGACGAGAGGTCGTCTGTTTTTTGGAGAAACTTTTATTTTATTTTATATCTGTTACAGGATATATTTTGATAAATTCTTTGTGTAGAAGTGTTGTTTAATAACTATGGATTCACCAGGACAAAGGCGGGGATCGTGCGGCCATAAGATGGCTAGATTTGACATGCATGAGAAGTGTGCTCGTTGTCGAGACAAAGGTCTGGGTAAAGATCCCTGCATTGTGGGAGGTGCGATTTGCAAGATTTGTGACAATTTTACAGCAATTCAACGTGAGATGCTGGCCATTCCACAATATCAGATTCGCAAGGACAAGAAAGCAGGTTTGCTAGTATCACCACGAGATGTAACTGTGCTGTCTCCAGTTAATTCTTCTCAACAGCCAGCTAGTACTGCGCATGCTCAGCAGACGATTTCCGAAGATGACAGTGCGCATGCGCAGCACCTCCCTGGGGGTAGCGATAATGTGAGTTCTTCAGATTTTGTTTCCAAAAAAGATTTTGACAAATTAAGTGACCAGTTAGACGAGAAATTCTCTCGTTTTGAAGCACTCTTATCAAGAGGCAATATATTTGCTACCCCCAAAGTACCGGTTCAGGTTTCAAACCCACCGGTTTCTGATCAGCCATTCATAGATCCTGCCTCTGCCCGAACCACCGGTCCGGTGCGGTTTCCGGCAGTACAGGCTAGTACAGGATCAGATGGCAAGAAAGATTCAAAGAAGAAACACAAGTCTTCTCATCATAAATCTTCCAAACCAAAACCGGTTCTGGTTGAGGAAAATACCGGTCCGGTACAGAAAAAGCCCTCTGACACTGCACTTCAACAACCTAAACCGGTACCGGTTGGGGAGATGACCGGTCCGGTCAGGGCACACCAAACTGCCACTTTTATACCCAAGGAACCGGTTCTGGTTGTGGATGGATCTTTTACTGGTCCGGAACCGGCTGCACCGGCTGGGGAGCCGTTTATGAGAAACCTTGCTTCTGCTGGTGGCTCAGATGATATGTCCAATGTTGAACACCCCTTAACAGATGTCTTGCCTGTGGCTTCAGATGAACCACTCTTTGGGGATCATACATCAACAGATGTTTTGGATAGGGATCATACATCACCAGATGTTTTGGATAGCGAGGATGGTGAACTTTCTGAATCAGACACTGATAAACCAGAAAAAAATGAAGAAATGAGTTACAGGGAAACGGTTCGTTCCATCAGGGCCTTTATGGGCTGGAACTTTATCCCAGACTTTGAGTTAGAGTACAGTGACCCGGATAAGTCCAACAATCCGTGGCGTGGAAAAAATCCTAAAACAAGTTCAAAGGTGTCAGTAGCCATGCCAGCAGACGATTGGCTCTGTCAAAAGCTGGAGAGGATTAATCTGACGGTAGCTGAGTGTTACCCTTCCCGAAGTCAAGAAGCAGGTGGTTTGCGTACTGACCAATTCATACGCACCCCTAAACCACAGGATAAATGGTATCCCATGCATAAGTTAAAGACAGATGGTCCCCAGCGACCAGGTAGAAAGCTGTTCAACTGGCATGGTTCTGAGGCGAAACTAAATGCTCAATTCTCAAGAATTGTCAAACCAGCTGCATATCTCGCAACAGGTCCCGTGTCTCATCCCATATCGCAAGAAGTATTACGCAGATGGGAACGGTGCGCCCGAGAGGGTACTTACACAGTGAACCATGCAGCTGGTTTCAGCAGATGCACTAGCGAGATTCAAGATCAGATGGCACATCACATAACTTTCCTACAGACTCATCTCAGTAAGGGCAAGTCAGCCAAGGAGGTGTCTGAAGCACTTAAGGAGTTAAGGGATTTATGTGCTTTCCACCAGAATGTATCCGTCTCTCTTGGGACAGCTCTACAGCACCTGGCTGATAGCCTTTTTGTGCAGCTGGGGAACTTCATTCTGATGCGTCGGGACTCTTATTTAGATCATGTTCGTTCCGGTATGAAGATGGACACTTGGAATGAACTGAGAAATGCTGCTCTTTTTGGATATGGGTTATTTCCCGACGCGGCCTTGAATGTCGCGGAACAAGATATCAACAAGTTTGAGACACAACATGTGTCGGTCCAGTCTCGAGTTGGTCCCCAGCACCAACAGAAGACCAAGTATTGCTATAAACCGTATGAGAAGAAGGAGGCTAAGACCATGGTTCAGCCGTCATCTGCTCCTCAACAACCTTGGCGACAGTTTGGGTCACGAGGTCGTGGCCGTGGGCGTGGTTCTACTAACCACCGTTTTTCCAAGTATGCCCGGGGTGGCAAAAATTATAAATGACAATCATTGTACAAACCCACGCAACCAAATAATTCCAAAAATAGTGGGTCAAAACATCAGCTCTCAAACCATTTCAAGGACTGTATACTCAAGAACTGCTGTAATTCCTGTTCCTATTGTTGTCGGTCCCGGGCAGCCGCAAAAGAAAGGCCTAAGTCCCGATCTTTGTCAGACAGAAATAAAACATGTCAAAAGTGCTTCTTTTGTCTCTCCTTGTCGTTCTGTCCCTCATGTACTAAATGTCCACAGTGTTGCAGAAAATCCTCGTGTAGGAGGCAGGTTGCACAGGTTTTGGGAAACGTGGCTTAGCCTGGGTTCAAATCCTCGGGTAGTCTCCATCTTGAAGGACGGTTACAACCTCCCTTTCAAGATGAGGCCCCCATTGACCAGGTGTCCTCTGATAATCAGCGGATACGCCAACCCTCGCAGAAACAAGTTTTTGAAGGAGGCGTTGCAGTCCCTGATTACAAAACAGGCCTTAGAAAAAGTAGTGGTTCGGGCTTCTCTGGCCTTTTACAACCGGCTGTTCATAGTTCCCAAACCAAACAACAAATGGCGTCCAATCTTGGATTTGAGCAAACTCAATCTTTTCCTCCACTCGGAAACCTTCAAAATGGAAACTCCGGAGACCATCCGGCTATCCCTTCAAAAAGGCGAATGGGTCACATCGCTGGATTTCAGCGATGCCTATTTCCACATTCCCATCAACCCAAGGTCGAGGAAGTATCTCAGGTTTCACCTGCACGGTCAAACCTTCCAGTTCAGGGCTCTGCCGTTCGGCCTAGCAACGGCTCCTTTGGAATTCACAAAGCTGGTGAAGGAGGTGAAATTGATGGCCCAGTCCAGGGGTATAAGGATCCACCAGTACCTAGACGACTGGTTGCTTCGAGCTCCCTGTCGGGAGACTTGTGTGAACTAAACCCAGACCCTGATGGCTCTGTGTCAGCAGTTAGGATGGTTAGTCAATTTGCAAAAGTCGGAACTTGTTCCCCAACAGGAGTTCAACTTTGTCGGTTATCATTTCGACCTCTCCAGGGGTCTAGTGAAGCCGACTCAGGAGAGGTGGCAAACCCTAACTCAGAAAATAAAGATGCTAATGAGCAGAGGACATTGTTCGGTCCGAGAGTTCATGTCTCTCATAGGTTTGTTGACAGCCACAGAGAAACAGGTGGTTTCGGGTCGCCTTCACATGAGACCGATTCAGTGGCACTTGAAGAATCACTGGCACGTGCCAGAGGACCTAGAGAAGGAGATTCCTCTTCCCAGATCTCTATACCCTCATCTGCAGTGGTGGCTGGACGAAGACAATGTGCTGAGCGGCCAACCTCTTCATCCTCTGCAACATGCTCTGCAGTTGTTTACCGACGCCTCAAACGAAGGTTGGGGCGCGCACTTAGGAGACCACACGGCACATAAACTTTCTCGAGCTAAAAGCGGTCCTTCTGGCCCTCAAGAAGTTCGAGCAACAGTGTTGGGGCCAGATCATTTTGATAGCCACGGACAACACAACGGTTGTCTCATACATCAACAAGGAGGGGGGTATGAGATCAGGCTCACTTTGTGCCCTCCTCTGGAGACTGCTTTCCTGGTGCAATCGCAGACAGATAGTTCTAAGGGCCAGGCACATTCTGGGAAGGCTGAATGTGATAGCAGACAAATTGTCCAGGAGCACTCAGGTTATTCAGACAGAATGGTCCCTCCTGCAGGAAGTCTTCGACCACTTATGTGCCAGGTGGCACACTCCTCGAGTGGATCTCTTTGCAACAAGGTACAATCACAAACTATCCAAGTTTGTGTCCCCAGTACCCGATCCACAGGCATGGAGAGTAGATGCTCTCAGCCTGAATTGGGAGAATATGGATGCCTACGCGTTCCCTCCTGTGTCTCTTTTGGGCAAGGTGGTATCCAAGATCCTAGATCAGGGAGTTCACAGGTTGGTCCTGATTGCTCCAGGGTGGCCCAACATGCCTTGGTTCTGGGATCTGGTCAGCATGTCTGTTCAGATTCCTCTCTCCCTTCCAAACGTGGAGAATCTGCTGACCCAACCGTTCAATCAGTGTCCACACAGAGATCTCCTAGGGCTCAACCTCCACGCCTGGCTCCTAGAGCCTCTAGCATACAGGCACAAGGATTCTCTGATGAAGTGGCAACGAGAATTGAGGCTCCTCAAAGACAATCAACCAGAGCCGTCTATGAATCGAAGTGGTCCATATTTGTCAAATGGTGCGAGTCACACAAGGTGGACTTCGGGTCACCTTCTTTAAATCAGGTAGTGGAATTTCTCCTATTCCTTTTCAAGGAGAAAAATCTTCAACCTAGCACCATAGATGGATATAGAACTGCTATAGCCGACAAAATCGGGTGTGACAAGGTTAATTTTGGTAAAGACGAAAACCTTACCCGCTTGCTAGACAGTTTCCATAGGGATAAACCCAAGGGTCTTCGAGGAGTCCCTAGCTGGAATCTGTCTCTGGTCTTGCATCAATTAACCCAGTCCCCCTTTGAACCCCTTCGAAAGGCGTCTCTGAAACATCTTACCTTCAAAACGGTGTTTCTCCTGGCTTTGGGCTCGGGCAAAAGAAGGAGTGAGATTCATGCCTGGGTACACAGGAACATTAGACATCAGGAAGATTGGGCTAATGTTTCTTTATTCCCTTCTCCTTGTTTCTTGTCCAAGAATCAGTTGGCTAAAGAGGGGCCTTCTTCAGTAGCTCCGGTAATTATTCCGGCCTTGGCCCCTACGTTGGATAAGTCTCTCAAGGAGGATAGAACCTTATGTCCAGTTCGGGCTTTGCGTTATTACCTGGACAAGACCTCCGTTCAGGCAAACAGTTGGTCTTTGTGTCTTTCAAGAAGAACTTCAATAAGGACATCGCTCCTGCTACGATTTCTTCTTGGATTAAACAAACCATCTTGTTGTGCTATCAATTGTCCAATGAGGATGCACAACAATTGCATCAGGTCAGAGCCCATGATGTGCGGGCCTTTGCAGCTTCTAAGGCCTTTCAAGGAGGTGTGTCCTTGGACCAGATCCTCTCAGCCTGCCACTGGAAGTCGCACAATACCTTCACCCAATTTTATTTGAAGGATGTAGCATGGGCTGATGCTGACCTGTACCATTTAGGACCAGTGGTCGCAGCCCAGCACATACGCGAGTAACTGGTATCCTTGAAAGGATAACTTGTATATAGTGTAAAGCGTTTAGAAGGAGTAGTGGGTTGTTTTAGTTGGCTCCTTCTTTTTATGTCAGCTGACTTGTCAGTCAGCTGGCATTATGTCGTCACTCTGCGGCGTGGGCGTACGCGTACGCGTCCGCGTGAACAACTTCTCCTCCAAAACTACAAGGCCTAGAGACGTGCTGTTTTTTTTAAAAGATACCTTATCTATCGAGGATGAAAAATTGTTCAAGGCATGCAAATCTGTCCGTTCGTCTGTTTGCTAGAGACATTACAAGGGGGGTACCCCCACCAAAAGTGTGAAAATTTCAACTTTTTATCACAATTTTCTCAGTGACTATTGCAGTGATTTCTCTCATATCTTGCATATATGTACTAGGCCAGAGGTAGATTCTCTTGTGTGAGTATGACACCTGGATCTCTCTTACTTTTTTTTTAATAAATTTTTTTAATAATTTTTAATGCATTAACATTCATGAAATCATGCACAAAATCATTTATAACTTGAAAACTGTTGCATCTAGAGCATTTTGTTAAAATATGTTATTCAGCTACTTTTTTCATAGCTACAATATGGTGAGTAAGTTGGGTGCCTGTCTCAATAGCTAAGTGAGTAATAGCTACTTTTGGGCTTTTCAGTAACTTCCATCATGAGTAGAATCACTTGTAACTTAAAAACTATTGCATTTAGAGAATTTCGTATAAATATGTTATTCAGCTACTTTTGGGTCAGCTATAACATAGTAAAATTTTAGACCTGTAGCTCATGGCATAGCTGAGTAATAGCTACTTTTACGTTATCACTGTTGAGTAAATTGCTTATAACTTCAAAACTATTGCATTTAGAGAATTTCGTATAAATATGTTATTCAGCTATTTTTGGGTCAGCTATAACATAGTAAAATTTCAGACCTGTAGCTCATGGCATAGCTGAGTAATAGCTACTTTTAGGTTATCACTGTTGAGTAAATTGCTTATAACTTGGAAACTATTGCATTTAGAGTATTTTGTTTCAATATGTTATTCACCTATTTTGGGATCAGCTATAACATAGTGAAGTTTCAGATCTGTGGCTCATTGCATAGCTGAGTAATAGCTACTTTGAAGTTCTCACTATTGAGTAAATCAGTTGTAATTGGAAAACTATTGCATTTAGAGAATTTCGTATAAATATGTTATTCAGCTACTTTTGGGTCAGCTATAACATAGTAAAATTTTAGACCTGTAGCTCATGGCATAGCTGAGTAATAGCTACTTTTAGGTCATCACTATTGAGTAAATCACTTATAACTTGAAAACTATTGCATTTACAGTATTTTGCTTAAATATGTTGTTCACCTACTTTTGGGTCAGCTATAACATAGTAAAATTTCAGACCTGTAGCTCATGGCATAGCTGAGTAATAGCTACTTTTAGGTCATCACTATTGAGTAAATCAGTTGTAACTTGAAAACTATTGCATTTACAGTATTTTGCTTTAATATGTTGTTCACCTACTTTTGGGTCAGCTATAACATAGTGAAATTTCAGACCTGTAGCTCATTGCATAGCTGAGTAATAACTACTTTGAGGTTCTCACTATTGAGTAAATCAGTTGTAATTGGAAAATTATTGCATTTAGAGAATTTAGTATAAATATGTTATTCAGCTACTTTTGGGTCAACTATAACATAGTAAAATTTCAAACCTGTAGCTCATGGCATAGCTGAGTAATAGCTACTTTTAGGTCATCACTATTGAGTAAATCAGTTGTAACTTGAAAACTATTGCATTTACAGTATTTTGCTTAAATATGTTGTTCACCTACTTTTGGGTCAGCTATAACATAGTAAAATTTCAGACCTGTAGCTCATGGCATAGCTGAGTAATAGCTACTTTTAGGTTATCACTGTTGAGTAAATCAGTTGTAATTGGAAAACTATTGCATTTAGAGAATTTAGTATAAATATGTTATTCAGCTACTTTTGGGTCAACTATAACATAGTAAAATTTCAGACCTGTAGCTCATGGCATAGCTGAGTAATAGCTACTTTTAGGTCATCACTATTGAGTAAATCAGTTGTAACTTGAAAACTATTGCATTTACAGTATTTTGCTTAAATATGTTGTTCACCTACTTTTGGGTCAGCTATAACATAGTAAATTTTCAGACCTGTAGCTCATGGCATAGCTGAGTAATAGCTACTTTTAGGTCATCACTATTGAGTAAATCAGTTGTAATTTGAAAACTATTGCATTTACAGTATTTTGCTTAAATATGTTGTTCACCTACTTTTGGGTCAGCTATAACATAGTAAAATTTCAGACCTGTAGCTCATGGCATAGCTGAGTAATAGCTACTTTTAGGTCATCACTATTGAGTAAATCAGCTGTAACTTGAAAGCTATTGCATTTACAGTATTTTGCTTAAATATGTTGTTCACCTACTTTTGGGTCAGCTATAACATAGTAAAATTTCAGACCTGTAGCTCATGGCATAGCTGAGTAATAGCTACTTTTAGGTCATCACTGTTGAGTAAATCGCTTATAACTTGGAAACTATTGCATTTAGAGTATTTTGCTTAAATATGTTGTTCACCTACTTTTGGGTCAGCTATAACATAGTGAAGTTCCAGACCCGTGACTCATTGCATAGCTGAGTAATAGCTACTTTTAGGTTATCACTGTTGAGTAAATCACTTATAACTTGGAAACTATTGCATTTAGAGTATTTTGTTTCAATATGTTATTCACCTATTTTGGGATCAGCTATAACATAGTGAAGTTTCAGATCTGTGGCTCATTGCATAGCTGAGTAATAGCTACTTTGAAGTTCTCACTATTGAGTAAATCAGTTGTAATTGGAAAACTATTGCATTTAGAGAATTTCGTATAAATATGTTATTCAGCTACTTTTGGGTCAGCTATAACATAGTGAAATTACAGACCTGTAGCTCATGGCATAGCTGAGTAATAGCTACTTTTAGGTCATCACTATTGAGTAAATCAGTTGTAACTTGAAAACTATTGCATTTACAGTATTTTGCTTAAATATGTTGTTCACCTACTTTTGGGTCAGCTATAACATAGTAAAATTTCAGACCTGTAGCTCATGGCATAGCTGAGTAATAGCTACTTTTAGGTCATCATTATTGAGTAAATCAGTTGTAACTTGAAAACTATTGCATTTACAGTATTTTGCTTTAATATGTTGTTCACCTACTTTTGGGTCAGCTATAACATAGTGAAATTTCAGACCTGTAGCTCATTGCATAGCTGAGTAATAACTACTTTGAGGTTCTCACTATTGAGTAAATCAGTTGTAATTGGAAAACTATTGCATTTAGAGAATTTAGTATAAATATGTTATTCAGCTACTTTTGGGTCAACTATAACATAGTAAAATTTCAGACCTGTAGCTCATGGCATAGCTGAGTAATAGCTACTTTTAGGTCATCACTATTGAGTAAATCAGTTGTAACTTGAAAACTATTGCATTTACAGTATTTTGCTTAAATATGTTGTTCACCTACTTTTGGGTCAGCTATAACATAGTAAAATTTCAGACCTGTAGCTCATGGCATAGCTGAGTAATAGCTACTTTTAGGTTATCACTGTTGAGTAAATCGCTTATAACTTGGAAATTATTGCATTTAGAGTATTTTGTTTCAATATGTTATTCACCTATTTTGGGGTCAGCTATAACATAGTGAAGTTCCAGACCCGTGACTCATTGCATAGCTGAGTAATAGCTACTTTGAAGTTCTCAATGTTGAGTAAATCACTTGTAATTGGAAAACTATTGCATTTAGAGAATTTAGTATAAATATGTTATTCAGCTACTTTTGGGTCAGCTATAACATAGTAAAATTTCAGACCTGTAGCTCATGGCATAGCTGAGTAATAGCTACTTTTAGGTTATCACTGTTGAGTAAATCACTTATAACTTGAAAACTATTGCATTTAGAGTATTTTGTTTCAATATGTTATTCACCTATTTTGGGGTCAGCTATAACATAGTGAAGTTCCAGACCTGTGGCTCATTGCATAGCTGAGTAATAGCTACTTTGAAGTTCTCACTGTTGAGTAAATCAGTTGTAATTGGAAAACTATTGCCTTTACAGAAATTTGTGCAAATATGTTATTCAGCTACTTTTGGGTCAGCTATAACATAGTGAAATTACAGACCTGTAGCTCATGGCACAACTGAGCAATAGCTGTTCTCAGGCACTGACTGTTGAGTAAATCAGCTATAACTTGAAAAATATTGCATTTGGAGTATTTTGTTAAAATATATTGTTCACCTACTTTTGGGTTAGCTATAACATAGTGAAATTACAGACCTATAGCTCATGGCATAGTGGAGCAATAGCTATTTTCTGGTTCTCACTATTGAGTAAATCAGTTGTAACTTGAAAACTATTGCATTTACAGTATTTTGCTTAAATATGTTGTTCAGCTACTTTTAGGTCAGCTATAACAGAGCAAAAATTCAGACATGTAGCTCATTGCATAGCTGAGTAATAGTTACTTTGAGGTTCTCACTCTTGAGTAAATCAGTTGTAACTTGAAAATTATTACATTTAGAGTATTTTGTTAAATATGTTATTCACAGACGTTTTGGTCAGCTATAACATAGTGAAATTGCAGACCTCTATGTCATGGGATAGATGAGCAATAGCTTCTTTCAGGTTCTCACTGTTGAGTAAATCATTGTATCCAACCTGTAAGAAATCATGGGCTGGGAATCTGTTAATATGGTCCGATTTGACCTTGGAACCCTCCTTCAAGGTCAAATGAGGATAGCCAAAAATAAAAGTGCTTATAACTCGCTTATTATTGGTCCCAGAGGTTGGAATGAAAACCAACCTATAGAAAATCATGAGCTGGGAATTTTTTGGTGTGGTCGGATTTCACCTTGGACCCCTCCTTCAAGGTCAAATGAGGATAGCCAAACTTAAAAGTGCTTGAAATAACTTGAAAAATATTGCATTTGGAGTAATTTGTTAAAATATATTGTTCACCTACTTTTGGGTTAGCTATAACATAGTGAAATTACAGACCTATAGCTCATGGCATAGCGGAGCAATAGCTATTTTCTGGTTCTCACTATTGAGTAAATCAGTTGTAACTTGAAAACTATTGCATTTACAGTATTTTGCTTAAATATGTTGTTCAGCTACTTTTAGGTCAGCTATAACAGAGCAAAAATTCAGACATGTAGCTCATTGCATAGCTGAGTAATAGTTACTTTGAGGTTCTCACTCTTGAGTAAATCAGTTGTAACTTGAAAATTATTACATTTAGAGTATTTTGTTAAATATGTTATTCACAGACGTTTTGGTCAGCTATAACATAGTGAAATTGCAGACCTCTATGTCATGGGATAGCTGAGCAATAGCTTCTTTCAGGTTCTCACTGTTGAGTAAATCATTGTATCCAACCTGTAGGAAATCATGGGCTGGGAATCTGTTAATATGGTCCGATTTGACCTTGGAACCCTCCTTCAAGGTCAAATGAGGATAGCCAAACATAAAAGTGCTTATAACTCGCTTATTATTGGTCCCAGAGGTTGGAATGAAAACCAACCTATAGAAAATCATGAGCTGGGAATTTTTTGGTGTGGTCGGATTTCACCTTGGACCCCTCCTTCAAGGTCAAATGAGGATAGCCAAACTTAAAAGTGCTTATAACTCACTTATTATTGGTCCTAGAGGTTTCGAATGGAAAACCAACCTATAGAAAATCATGGGCTGGGAATCTTTTGGTGTGGTCGGATTTGACCTGGGACCCCTCCTTCAAGGGCAGTTGAGGATAGCCAAACTTACAATTGCTTAGAACTCGCTTATTATTGGTCCTACAAGTTTGGGATGGTAAACAAGCTACAGGAAATCATGGGCTGGGAATTTTTTTGTGTGGTCGGATTTGACCTTGGACCCCCTCCTTCCAGGTCAAACGAAGATAGCCAAACTTAAAGTGCTTATAACTCGCGTATTATTGGTCTTGGAGGTTTGGGATGGTAAACCAACATATAGGAAATCATGGGCTGGGATTCTTTTGGTGTGGTCAGATTTGACCTGGGACCCCTCCTTCAAGGGCAGTTGAGGATAGCCAAACTTACAATTGCTTAGAACTCGCTTATTATTGGTCCTACAAGTTTGGGATGGTAAACAAGCTACAGGAAATCATGGGCTGGGAATTTTTTTGTGTGGTCGGATTTGACCTTGGACCCCCTCCTTCAAGGTCAAACAAGGATAGCCAAACTTAAAAAGTGCCTATAACTCACTTATTATTGGTCCGAGAGGTTTGGGATGGTAAACCATCCTAAATTCTTTGGCTGGGAATCTTTTGGTATGGTCAGATTTGACCTTTGGACCCCTTCTTCATGGTGGAACGAGGATATTGCATTTATAGTATTTCTTTAAATATTTTTAACCTACTTTTTACCCTTAAACAATTACCTTGTTACTTTATTTCATAATACCATTTGCAGGGCACAACTTTTTTGTCGTTTTCTTCTGTCAGCTTCGGAATATTTTTCGAACATGTGTTCAGTTACCATTTACTGTATTTCTGTATATCTGCCCTTTCCCTGATAATTATGCTTTCCTCTCATTATCACCATCACAAATCAAAAACATTCAGTCAGCTGACACAGTGCCCGTTCACGGGCACTCTCCTCTTGTTTAGTTATCATGTTTTGAAACCCCAGCACGCAGTTCTCAACCGGAAGAGCTGGTGTGGGGTATGGGTTATTTCTATTTTATCCTGTTCTGCTTCCTCCGGAATCCTTGGGACTGAACTCTTACCTCCTCTCTCCTATAGTCCTAGCCCAGGTGGCTCGGGAGACAACGAAAAAGAGGGGGGGGGGAACCAACTATGGTGTAGGGTATGGGAAGAATCCCTAACCCTTGGGCCGGAGGCCCAGAGTTCTGACAAGAGTCCCTGTTGAGTTTAGCTGCCCTCTATCCAATGGGTAGTTATTCTGCATCTGTCCACTAGGTAAGATATATTAACGCAATAAAATGGAAAATTTAATAAGTAAATTAAATTTTTATAAGTTAATATCTTACCTAGTGGACAGAGGGATTCCCACCCTGCCTTCCCCGCAACAAACATTCCCAGGGGACTCAAACAGGGTGCAAACAAAAGGAGGAAGTACGCATGCGCGCGCACGTGCAGTGCACCGGCAGGGAGGCTATACAGCCACCTGGCGAGTAAACAGGACACTACCGGTCCGGGCCAGAGCCCAGCTCGAGGCGTTTTTTTCTAACGTTTGGCGGGACCGGCAGCGCGCCAGACAAATGCATCTGTCCACTAGGTAAGATATTAACTTATAAAAATTTAATTTACTTATTAAATTTTCCATTTCTTTCCTTGTTTCTAAATTTAATTATATCCCCAGACGAAAGTCGGGGACATATTGGATTCAGGTTCGTCCCGCCGCCGCCGCCGCCGCCGCCGTAGAAATTTCCTTGTGGACGCGATAACTCAAAAACAAATTAATATTTTTTTTTCAAACTTGGTACACATGTTAAGGGTGCCCAAAGGAAGATCCCTATTTTAAGGTGACCTTAAACTCCCAGTAAAAAAGAACTTATGGCCACCTTAAGGTCAGAAATTGGACTTTTGGCCACTTAGAGCCCTGTAGGTCACAAACTATGATGCTCAGCTGGCTGAAATTTTACCTGACAACACATTAACATGTTCTTAGTACATGTTCCGAAAATCACGACTTTAAGTTGAGGAGAAAATTGTGTTTGAGGCCCATAAATACCCCCACTTAGGGATTTTTTGCTATACTTTTCACATATTTTGCCCTATAATTTGGAAGTGGTAATTCTGATGAGTCTCAAACTGCGCTAGGTATAACTTTGATATGTAATCCTTGTCTGTAGAAAATTTTAGGGCTGTAGGTTTACCCAAAGGGGTCGACTTAAGGTCTCAAAAGTGCCCACAGAGACCCAATTTATGCACTTTTTGCCACTTTCAAGCACTGTAGCTTTCAAACTATGTCTCTCATCTAAGTTAAATATCATCTGGGAATATATCTATGTGTTTTCTTATATGTGCCCCAACATTTAGGCCTTTAATAGACAGTTAACCTGTGTATCAGGACCATAAACACCCACCCGAGTGACCCTTATAAGACATTTTTCACATCTTTTTCCCTGTAACTTGGAAATGGTAAGTCTGAGAAGTTTCAAACTGTATTAGATATATATTCTGTGTGTATTCTTAGTATGTAACAGATTTTAAGTCTGAAGCTTTAATTTTGAAGGTCAAATTGAGGTCTCTAAAAGGCTCCCAAAGACCCAATATTTGGACTTTTTGCTACTTTTAAGCCCTGTGACTGTCAAATTATGTGACTGATAGAGCTCAAATCCTATCTGGGACGATATTAGTATGTTATTTTTATATGTGCCAAAAATTAAGGCTTTAAGAAGACATTTAACCTGTGTATGAGGACCATAAATCCCCACCCGAGTGACCATTTTTAGACATTTTTCACATATTTTTCCCTGTAACTTGGAAATGGTAAGTCTAAGAAGTTTCAAACTGTATTAGATGTATATTCTATGTGTAATCTTAGTATGTGACAAATTTTAAGTCTGAAGCTTTAATTTGAAAGCCACATCGAGATCTCTAAAAGGCCCACAGAGACCCAATATTTGGACTTTTTGCCACCTTTAAGCCCTGTGACTGTTAAACTATGTGATTGATGGAGCTGAAATCCCATCTGGGAATGCATTATTATGTTCTTTTTACATATGCCGAAAATCAAGGTTTTTAGTAGACATTTAACCTGTGTATGAGGGCCATAGACACTCGCCCAAGTGCCTTTTTTGACATTTTTTCCGTATTTTGCCCTGTTATTTGGAAATGCTTAGTGTGACAAGTCTTAAACTGTATTATATATAATTTTTGTTTGTTATGTATGTCCCCCAAAAAGTTTCAGATCTGTAGTTTAATTGCTAAGATATGTTGGCGCCGAGTTGGCCCAATCTAGTTACAGTAGTCGCTAACCTTATTGCTGCCTGCGCAACCTGCCTTTTGGGGCATCTTGTATTAAATCATGTCATGGGAATCTTCTGATGTCAGGTTTTTCCTTGGGCAGCTACTTCAAGGTCAAACCATGATAGCCAGCCTTAAAAGTGCTCACTTATTATTGGTCCTAGACTCCTAGAGGTTTTCAATGTGAAGCCAACGTATAGGAAATCATGGGCTAGGAATCTGATGATGTCAGGTTTGGCCTTGGACCCCTCCTTCAAGGTCAAACCAGGATAGCCGACCTTAAAAGTGCTTATAACTCCCTTATCATTGGTCCTAGAGGTTTGCAATGTGAAACCAACTTTAGTTATACAAAGTCATGGGCTTGGAAGCTTCCGATGTGGTCGGATTTTGCCTTGGGCCCCTGTCAAGGTCAAATGATGGTTCACTGGCTTTGGGGAGTTGTCTTTCTCGTGGATACAAATTTGCATTGTTTCTCCGATCCGCTACTTCTAGTTACCCCACAGCCCTTAAGGGCTGTCGGGGTATTGTTTTCACCCATGGTGTCCGGATAGGCGGGCGGGCATTGGGAAAAAGCTGTATCTCAGAAACCGTAAGGTTTAGGAAGTCAATACTTGGTAGGGACATTGGTTAGGGGGTGTAGGTGTGCAACGTCATGGTCTGACCTTGATTTGACTTTTGACCTTGCCATAGTGACCTTTATCTATAAAATCTTGTCCAGGCTATATCTCGGAAACTGTAAGGTGTAGGAAGTTGATACTTGGTAGGGACATTGGTGGAGGATTGTGGTTGTGCAACGTCATGATGTGACCTTGACTTGACGTTTGACCTCGCCGTAGTGACCTTTAGACCTTGACCTTTAGAATCTTGTCTTGGCTATATCTTGGAAATCATAAGGTGTAGGAAGTTGATGCTTGTTACGGACATTGGATAGGGGTTGTAGGTGTGCAACATCATTCTCTGACCTTGATTTGACCTTGTTATAGTGACCATGAGTTTTAAAATCTTGTCTGGGCTATTTATTGGATTCCATAACATGTAGAAGGTTGACAATTGGTAGGGACATTGGTTAGGGGGTGTATGTAAATGTATGTGTATTTCATGGTGTGACCTTTTTGCTCTGCCAAAGTGTGTTCATCTGACATATTTGAGACATCTTTCTCTTCTGACAAAGATATATGGATTGCTGCAACTGATTATTATATGCACTTTTACATAATTATGCTATTTCCATTGACAGCTATTCTCCAATTAATAAAATTTACAGCTTCATATTTATTAGTTTACTGATTAATGGTGTAATCTTGCTATTGAATTGTCTTGTTTTAGTACTTTATCTTTACATACATTATCTTTCTTTTAGATGTTATTTTCTCTACTTAACATTATTTGGACCTTTATATAAGTGACACTTTGCTGAAAGTATCCCAGTCTTTGTACTGTCCCCCCAGGCTGTGGGGTACGGGCATACTCTGATGCTATTTTTTCATTACGTCAATACATCTTACCTGATGGGCAATTAGCTATACCAGTCAGTGCTAGAAAAAGACGTCCTGTGTAGTGCACCGGCACAACTGGTCATAGTGTGCATTTGCCAGATGGCTTGCCCTACTTCCTGTCTAGATGTGACCTCCTGGCATCTCTTTCATTTAGCACATGCATTCAGTCACTTTTTGAAGTGGAAGATTTGTTCTTGTAAAATACATCTTATTTTGAGATATATTGTGTAACATGTGATATAGTGATACATATATATCATGGCCTCTTCAGGACAAAAAAAAGAAAGGATTTTATTGTGTTAATACATCCTATCCAATGGACAATTGCTTTACTGGTCGGCGCGACCTGTCCCGCCAAATGTCAGAAAAAGATGTCCTGTATATACTACTGGCAGCACCAGTCATGGAATTTGCATCCGCTAGGTGTCGCCTCGTACTTCCTTCCTGTCTAGACATCGTGACGTCATAGCATCTTTTTCATTTGGCACGTGGAGTGTGCAGATGTGTTTCACAGAGAGGAAAGATTTTAGAAGTTTTGCAACAAATTTTGATTCAAAATTTCAAATGAACTTTATTTTATATCAACCATTTATTACTGTATTCTACCCATATCATGTCTCCCGGACAGAAGAGAGGCACTTGTGACCATGTTATGGCTCTTTTGATAGCCACAAGAAATGCACGAGATGCAGAGAGAATGGGATGGGAGACGACCCTTGTGTTAAGAAGTTGGATTGTCAGATTTGCAAAGCGTTGACACCTGCTCAAATTCAACAGTTGTCCACCCCTACCTACAAGTCCAGGAAAGAACATGAACAGAAGAAAGTTGTGACTGATTCCCCTACCAGTGCTACCCCCACTCTCGTGGACCCATCAGAGGTCACTCTTTTGGGACGGGTAGAAGGTGAGAGAGCTGCTTCTGTTGAATCTACTTCTGCTGGCAAGAAAAAGAAGAGAACTGACAATTCACCCAAGTCCAGCAAGAAGAAATCCAGCAGCAAAGCCAAGTCTGATGACCTCAAGAGCCTGGACGAGAAGTAGTCTGAGAGGTTTGCTAGACTGGAAGCAATGATGCTCCCCAAGTCTTTTGCTGTACCTGTGGAGCCTGTGAAGAAACGCTCTTCAGTGGTGACCAATGATCAGTCCTTTTTGATCCGGGTGCTTCCACCAGTGTGATGTCCTCTAGTTTGGTTACTGAGGGTACCGGTTCCAGTCTTGTTCAGACCACCGGTGAAGCTGCCAGCATGACTGCTACCCAGCCTGTTGAGGCTCCCGGAACGAGAGGTTCTGAGGCTGCCAGCAACTTTGCTATGCGCCCTGTTGAGGGTCCTGGTAGCCACCCAGCCTGATGAGGCTCCTGGTGCAGGAACAGCCACCCAGTCTGTTGAGGCTCCCAGTGCAGGTCCTAAAGTTCTAATCGGTACCAGTAATGCTGCCCTGCATGTTGACCAGACCCTTACCGGTGGAAAGACTGTTGATATTACCGGTGGATCTGAGAGTGATGAAGATCTTTAAAATGAACCGGGCTTCCCTGTTGATGGCAACATCCAGGGCGAGTCCCCAGACAGAGACCTCACCAGAGATGAATCAGCTGATCAGGAACTCTCTGAAGAAGGTAGTTACAAAGAAACCATCAGAGGTGTGAGGTCATTTATGGACTGGCATCAGATTCCTGACTCCGACAGTGTTTCATCTTCATATGACAACCTGTTTGCTGGTACAAGAGTTCAGCCAACTTGGAAGGTCTCTGTCAAGCTACCGGTGGACAACTGGTAATGCAGAAAGATGGAAAAATTAAACCTCACCATTACTGAAGACTACCCATCCAGAAATGCAGAAACTGCGGGACCAATTTATCATCTTCTAGATGGTATGATATGCACACCGACAAGGACTGTAGAATTATTGTGTGTTCCTGGTCACTGGAACCAGCCAAGTTGAAAAGTGCCTTGAGCAGGGTTGCCAGACACAGCTTGCCTTCTGCTCCACCCTCCCGGGCCATTAGCCAGGACATTTTAAGGCATTGCCAGAGATCAGCCAGAGAACTGTGATGTGTAATCAGGCTGCTGGGTTATCTAGATGTCTTACTAAAGTGCAGGACACGATGGTGACACAACTTAAGACCCTGCATATGGACAAGGGCAAAGGCAAGTCAGAAAGAATGCAGGAATCTGTGGACAAGTTAGATTATCTGGTGACTTTCAACTGGTCTATCACCCAACCCATGGCTCATACAATGCAGGATCTTTCTGAAGGTGTATTCATCAGCATGGTGAACTTTACTCTTGCAAGTAGGGAGAGCTACTTGGAGTATTTGCTTGCTGGTGTAAAACAGGGCACTCTCACTGCACTGCGTACTGCTCCCATCCATTTTCAGTCACTATTTCCAGACCAGCTTCTCGTTAAAGCCAAAGAAGAAGTATCTGGAAGTGAGGAGAGGCATTCTTCTGGCAACTCTCACAGGAAACCAAGTCGTTTTCGCCCCAATGCTTCAAATGACAAGCCATCTCACCAACCGGACCGGAAGTCTGGTGTACCAGCTTGGAAGCAGATAAAGGACCAGCAACAGAGCAGGAATGGTCATGGAAAGGTCTCAACTTTCACACAGAAACTGGCTAAGGGTTCTAAGCAGTGTAAATGACATTTTATTGCGTTAAAACTTCCTAACCAATGGACAATTGCTAATCCGGTCGGCGCAGACCGGCCCGCCAAACGCCAGAAAAAGACGTCCTGTGTTTCCACCGGCTGGCCGGTCCGTAGTACTGTGCACTCCTCAGATGGCGCCTCGTACTTCCATCCTGTCTAGACAACCTGACGTCATAGCATCTTTTTCGTTTGGCGCGTGTACTGTGCGAATGTGTTTTCAACGTGTTTTAAGTGTGCCGTATGACGGATTTTCAATCTTATATGTGGATATTTTCAGTGTAGAAGTGTTATCTACTAATCAAGCACGGATATACATTATAAAATCTGCTGGAAACGCTCCCTAGCTGACTCAATTTAGTGTTGACGATAGGGCAGTAATCTACGAGAAATATGAAGGCAGCCATTTTCTAGTTTCCTCCCATTCAACAATTGTGTTGTTAAGGGCAGATCGACAAATTTTAGAAATATAATGGATATACTTACAAGGTATTTTTTCAGTCTGCGTAGTTTTGAACACTGTAAAGAAGGAATTCCCAGCAAGATGCATTCTTCATCTTCAGAGCGCACTGGTACCGACTTCTCTGCTGTATAGCATCAGTCACACCAGCCTAGCTCGAGTATTTAGTGTTTTCATCAGAAGCAAGAGATGAATTCTTCAGATTTCTTCAGAGCGCACTGGTCCAGACATCTTTGCTTTAATGCATTAGTCGACCGGCAAGCTCGTATTCAGCCAACCTCACCTAGTATTTACATAGAAGGAACTTCATCTTAATCACTCTCAGTCCCACCCTTGTGGACCCGGCACTTGTGTCGGTAGTAAGGGCAGTGGATGGCCAGGACACTGGTTTGAGTGCACAGCCGGCTGAGCAACCGACTTCAGACCAGCATCGACCAGGACTTTCATCTTCATAGGGCACTGGTCCAGGTTTCTCTGCTTTTAAGCATCAGCCGACCGGCCAGCTCAAAAGAACGCTACCTCTGACGTCATATCCAGTCAGCCAATCGCATGTCCTTCCGATTAATCACGAAGCAGGTGACAGGTTTTCACCGACCAGGAAGATCGGAAGTGCGTTCTTTCAGAACTCACGTCTACTGTGATTCCAGTCCCTGCTTTGCAGACCCGACCTTATTGTCGGTAGTGGGGTTTTGTGGACTGTAAAGTTGCCGGTAAGGCATCACACAAAGAACACGAATACTGACGTCATCTCCAGTTAGCCAATCGCGGGTCCTTCCGAATAATCACGAAGCAGGTCACGTGTTTTCACCGACCAGGAAGGTCGGAAGTGCGTTCTTCAGAACTCGCGTCTACTGTGATTCCAGTCCCTGCCTTGCAGACCCGGCTTCGTTGTCGGTAGTGGGGTTTGTGGATGAGCAGAATACTACGCATTTGCATGTTTAAGTATCACAAAAGAACGCCACAACTGACGAGCTCCAATCAGCCAATCGCATGTCTTTCCGACCAGCAAGCTGGTCACGTGACACACCGAACACCAAGTGTTTCTAAAAATAGTTCACAAGGGCTTTCCCAGCAACTGTCAAATCTACAAATAAGACGTGCGATTAAAGAAGTACTTTAATTAATGGAGGAAACCTACAGCAAGCTGAATTCAACACACAAGATAGTTGTAAATTGATTTAGCAACTGTTTTTTATTACTGGCTACAACTGGTTACAGAGTGTACCGGCTGGTACTGGCTACACAGCCTTATACACTTGCTTCAACAACTGGTTACAGAGTGTACCGGCTGGTACTGGCTATACAGCCTAGTACACTTGCTTCAACCTACGGGTTACAAGTCTACTAACAGGGTGCTGGCTACACAGTCCTTACTGAAAAGTGCTTCACCCCAACTGGTTACATATATTCAAAAAAAAAAAAAAAGCTGGCTAAATATAGACCAGTAGCTGTCAAAATTGATTGGTGACCCCAGCCTGCCAGTTTTTTGCCGGTTACAGAGAATTGCTGGTTACAGTAAAAGTACCGGGTATGGAGTCCTGGTACCGGACAGAGTTGCCTAAGGTTAATTTGGTTACAGAGAATTCTTAGACCGGTCAGTGGTCTTGGTGATGTGACATGACAGTATCCCAAGCAACTGCCAGGCAACCTTCCCTTATCACATCTCTCAACAACCTGTTATCAGTGCTGGACTTGGCTGGAGAGATAATAAATGGTCGGGCATACCAGTTCAAGGCCCTGCCATTCGGTTTGTCCACAGCACCTTTGGAGTTCACCGTGATACCAAAGGAGGTGAAATTGATGGCCATACACAAGGATTTAAGAAGCCACCAGTGCCTAGACGACTGGTTGGTGAGAGCCAGATCCCACCAGGCTTGTCTCCAACATACACAAGAACTAGTAAATAATGTGTCAGCAACTGGGTTGGCTGATGAACTTAGAGAAATCAGAGCTGGAGCCCAAACAAGACTTCGATTTTGTAGGCTACCAGTTCGAATACAGGTCTGATCAGTTCCGACCGACTCTGGACCGGTGACAGAACCTTCAAGAGACTGTAAAACTGCTATCCCTACTGGCTTGCCCGGTCCGGGAATTCATGTCCTTGATAGGTTACTAACAGCTACAGAAAAGCAAGTTAATCTAGGCCGGCTTCATATGAGACCCATACAGTGGCATCTCAAAAACAACTGGAGGGTACCGGAATCACTGGAAAAGGTGATCCAAGTCCCCAGGTCCCTGCACCCCCATTTACAATGGTGGCTGAAGGAAGACAATGTACTTACAGGCCAACCATTACACCCAATAAACATGCTCTGCAAATATTTACAGACACATCAATAGAAGGGTGGGGCGCTCACTTAAATGAGCACACTGCAGGAGGAACCGGGTCCCTTCCGGGAAGCAAGCTGCATATAAACTATCTAGAACTTAAAGCAGTCTTTCTGGCTTTAAAAGAGTTCCAAGACCTTTGCTCAAACAAGATAGTACTTGTAGCAACCGACAACAGCACAGTAGTGTCATACATAAACAAGGAAGGAGGCATGAGGTCGGGCCCACTTGTGCCCTGCTATGGGGACTCTTGACCTGGTGTACCAGGAAACAAGTGACTCTAAGCCCGACACATTCCAGGCCGGCTGAACGTGGTAGCGGACAAGCTATCCAGGCTAGGCCAGACCATACAAACAGAGTGGTTTCTCCTTCCAGAGGTCTTCTACTCAATATGCAGCAGGTGGCACCGGCCCAAAATAGACTTAATTGCCATGAGGTTCAACAACAAGTTACCTCTGTTTGTGTCACCGGTACCGGATCCCCTGGCCACAGCAGTGGATGCGCTCAGTCGGCCATGGTAGGATCTGGAAGCATACACCTTCCCACCGTCAGCCATATTGGGCAAAGTGGTGGAGGAGTTGCAGGACTCCCCATGCAAGAGAATCATTCTGATTGCTCTGGGGTGGCCCAACATGCCTTGGTTTTGGGATCTAGTGGCCATGTCCAGCCAAATCCCACTGAGCCTGCCCAATCTGCCCAATCTGTTGTCAGCCATTCAATCAGATCCCTCACAGAAATCTGACAAATCTTAATCTTCATGCATGGCTCCTAGAGTCTCAGCAATCGAGGAGCCGGGCTTGTCGGAGGCAGTGGCAGCAAGAATTGAGGCTCCTCAAAGGGGATCAATCAGATCAGTCTATGAGGCAAGTGGGCCTTTTTTACAAGTGATGTATCACTCCTCAGGTGGACTTTGGGGTCCCCCCCCTGTAAAGTCAGTTCCTGACTTCCTTATGTACCTGTTTCAGGACAGGAAGTTGCAACCCAGCACCATTGAGGGTTACAGGTCAGCCATTGCTGATAGACTGGGAAATTCGCCCATCAATATCAGTAAGGATGAAAATCTCACTCGTCTCCTGGATAGTTTCCACTGAGACAGACCCAAAGGCCGGAAGGGAATCCCCTCCTGGAACCTCTCCCTGGTTTTTGCACCAGCTGACAAGGGTCATTTTGAACCAATTAAAGAGGCCTCCTTGAAGCATTTGACCTTCAAGACAGTTTTCCTCTTGGCCCTGGGGTCGGGCAAGCGTAGAAGTGAGATACATGCTTGGCAAAACAGAAATATTAGACACCAATCCGACTGGTCAAGGTGTCCCTGTACCTGTCACCCAGCTTTCTCTCCAAGAATCAGCTGGCCAAATAGGGTCCAGACAGTGTGGCCCCAGGGGTATAACAGCCCTGGCCCCAACTCTGGATAGATCCCTCAAGTCTGACAGGTCCCTCTGTCCAGTCAGAGCATTGCGCTACTATTTGGACAGGACCTCGGGCAGAATAAAGAGGTGGTTTTTGTCTCCTTTAAGAAAAGTTTTGACAAAGACATCTCACCTGCCACTATCTCCTCTTGGATCAAGCAGACTGTGATCCTATGTTATGAGCTCTCTGACCAGGAGGACCACACTTTACATCAGGTTAAATCCCATGATGTCAGGGCCTTTGATGCTTCTAAGGTCTTCCAGTCGGAAGTTTCCTTAGATACAGTCTTGTCAGCCTTCCTCTGAAGTCACATAATACCTTCACATGGTTCTATTTGAAGGGCGGGGCTTTGGGCTGATTCAGAGCTTTACCAATTGGGCTCGGTAATGGCTGCTCAGCAGATCCACAAGAGGCCCTTAGATTGAGGAGATTTGTATATATGTATAAACGGTTTCTTCATGTACATAAGAATTAAGTGTGGCGTGCTTCCTTTGGGAGGTTTATTTGCATTCTGGGACTGAACTCATTCCTCTCTTCCCCTACCTCAGAGCAGGTCTGCAAAAGGGGGGGGGAGGCAACGGCGGTATAGCCCCGGTTAACCGGCTGTTGGCAACCGACCATGGCCTTACAGGGTTTCCTGACCTTAAGGTCAACCCAGGCCTGGGCCTATAGGTCTCCTGACGAAGTCAGCCTAGACCGTAGGTTAAAATTTGCTATTACTTGTAAGTTCACATAAGTCCCTAGTAACTTACCCGCCGGCCAAGCGGTAGTTATTCAGCAATTGTCCATTGGATAGGAAGTATTAACACAATAAAATTGCAAATTTAATAAGTAAATTAAATTTTTATAAGTTAATACCCTATCCAATGGACACACAAGACCCTCCCACCGACCCCGCTATCAGCTTACTAGGGGTCTAATAGGTTTAGACAACGAAAAAGATGCTATGACGTCAGGTTGTCTAGACAGGAAGGAAGTACGAGGTGCCATCTGGGGAGTGCACAGTACTACGGACCGGACAGCCGGTGGAAACACAGGACGTCTTTTTCTGGCGTTTGGCGGGCCGGTCTGCGCCGACCGGATTAGCAATTGTCCATTGGATAGGGTATTAACTTATAAAATTTTAATTTACTGCAAATTACTGTGTAAAGTGTGTGACCAGACTGAAGGACTGTGCTTGTGTGTCCGGAAAGATAGAAAGTTTGAACCCTTCACCAGTGATAGCCGGAAGCAAAGACTTGACCAGCAAGAGCGAGACTGTAAATTTACATGTAAACTCTTGTGTTGTAAATCATGTTCTTTTTGTCAAAGGGTATCTGCAAAAGAAAGGTGTAAATCCCAGTTATTGTTGTCACTGTCAAAGAAAGTGTGTGAAAGGTGTTTCCTGTGTAGATCACTTGAGTTCTGTAAATTTTATCACAAATGCCCCAACTGTTGCTCCAGATCTACCTGTAGGGGCCAGATTGGACCAGTTTTGAGAGAAGTGGGCAGCCCTAGGGGCCAGCCACAAGGTAGTAGCAGTACTCGGAGAGGGCTACACCCTCCCCTTCCAGTTCAGACCCAACTTGACCAGGTCACCAACTGTCATATGCTGCTATGTAAATCCCCACAAGAACCTCTACTTGTTGGAAGCATTGCATCAGCTTATGAACAAAAAGCAGTGGAACCGGTAGCAACTCAAAAGTCCCTGGGGTTTTACAACAGGCTATTTTTGGTACCAAAATCCAACAACCGGTGGAGACCTATCTTGGATCTGAGTACCTTGAACATGTTCCTGAACACAAAGTCGTTCAAAATGGAGACATCAGAGACAATAAGAACCTCCCTACAGGCAGGGGAGTGGGTTACCTCCATAGATTTCAAGGACGCATACTTTCACATACCAATTCACAATCAGTCCAGGAAATACATGTGTTTTCACGTCCAGGGTCAGTCCTACCAGTTCAAAGCACTACCCTTTGGCCTGTCAACAGCACCCATGGAGTTCACAGTGGTGGCCAAAGAGGTCAACCTGATGGCTTTACAGAGGGGTATAAGGATCCACCAGTACCTAGACGACTGGTTGGTCAGGGCGAGGTCCCACCATACCTGTCTCCAGCATACACAGACCTTGGTAGCTCTTTGTCAACTAGGCTGGCTGGTGAACACGGAGAAATCAGAACTGGATCCAAAACAGGTTTTCAACTTCGTAGGTTACCAGTTCGATCTGAAAGAGGGCAAGGTCAAACTCACACCAGAGCGTTGGCAGGCCTTAACTACAAAAATCCAAACCAGTTCCAGAGCCCCAGGCCTGGACAGTGGATGCACTCAGTCTGTCCTGGGAAGACCTGGACACATATGCCTTCCCACCAGCAGCCATCTTGGGCAAAGTGGTGAAGTTGCAGGACTACCCATGCAACAGGATCATACTGATTGCACTGGGGTGGCCCAACATGCCCTGGTTCTGGGACCTAGTGGCCATGTCCAGTCAGATCCCACTGTGCCTGCCCAATCTGGTGACTCAACCATTCAACCAGACCCTACACAGGAATCTGTTAAACCTTAACCTATATGCCTGGCTCATAGAGCCACAGCAATCAAGGAACAGGGCTTCTCTGAGGCAGTGGCAACACGAATTAAGGTTCCTCAAAGAGGATCAACCAGATCCATCTATGAGGCAAAGTGGACCATTTTTACAAAGTGGTGCCTCAGTAATCAGGTGAACTTCAGGGCACCACCTCTGAAGGCCATAGCTGACTTCCTTCTGTACTTGTTTCAGTCCGGAAGTTGCAGCCGGGCACCATTGATGGCTACAGGTGAGCCATTGCTGACAAATTGGGCAGCTCCCCCATTAATGTCAGCAAATATGAGAATCTCACCCATCTCCTACATAGTTTCCACAGAGATAGACCCAATAGCAGGAGGGGCATCCCCTCCTGGGACCTTTCCCCGGTTCTGCACCAGCTGACAAAGGCTCCCTTTGAACCCTTAAAAGAGGCCTCCCTAAAACACTTGACTTTCAAGACTGTTTTCCTGTTGGCCCTGGGTTCTGGTAAATGCAGGAGTGAGATTCATGCTTGGAACGTCAGACACCAGTCAGACTGGTCTAAAGTGTCTGTACCCCTCACCCAGCTTTCTATCCAAGAACCAGCTGGCTAAAGAGGGCCCAGATAGTGTGGCCCCGGTGATTATACCAGCCCTGACCCCCACTCTGGATAAGTCACTTAAAGGTAACAGGTCTCTATGTCCAGTCAGAGCCCTGCATTATTATTTGGACAGGACCTCAGATCTTAGGCAGAACAAGGAGTTGGTCTTTGTCTCATTCAAGAAAGGTTTTGATAAGAACATCTCACCTGCCACCATCTCCTCATGGATCAAGCAGACTGTGATCCTATGCTACGAGCTCTCTGACCAGGAGGCCCTCACGTTAAAGCCCATGATGTTCTGGCATTTGCTGCTTCTAAGGCCTTCCAGTCTGGGGTCTCCTTAGAGCAGATTTGTCAGTCAGCTGACATTATGGCATCACTCTGTGGCGTGGACGTACGCGTACACATATGCATGAGTGACCTCCAAAACTACAAGGCCCAGAGACATGCTGTTTTTTTAAAAAGATAGCTTATCTACCCAGCATGAAAAATGGTTCAAGGCATGCAAATCTGTCTGTTCGTCTGTTTGCTAGAGTCATTATAAGTGAAGTACCCCCCACCCTAAGTATGAAAAGGGATGCAGGGATTTCTCTGATATCTTGCACATATGTACTAGGTCACAAGTAGATTCCCTTGTGTGAGTATCAGACCTGGATCTTTCTTAATTATTTTTTTATGAATTTTTAAAATAATTATCTCCCGCCGGGCTTTAGCCCGGGAGGGAGATTATGAAATGATGCCTGTGTGTGCGTGCGTGCGTGTGTGCGTGCGTTAGTTAGTCACGCAGATTTCTCCAAAACTACTACAGCTACAGATTTTTTGTAAATTAATTGTCCCAATGAATTTTCATGCCCTCGAAATTTTTTTTGGTTTTATGGACTTAGGCCTAAAGATAAGTGAGTAATAGCAATCTTAGCTACTTTGAGTAAAGGGCTCATAACTCAAAAACTGTTGCAGTAACAACTTTTTCTTCAAATATGTTGTTCAGCTACTTTGTCCTTAGCTATAAGATGGTACATAGTTTTGGGTCCCATTGCATGCCATAAGTGAGTAATAGCTATTTTCTCATTTGTAGCTAAATAACAGAAGAAGTAAATGTCAAATATCTTCAAAAGTATTGAAGTTAGGGAAATCTTTTCAAATATGCTGTCCATCTTCTTTTTGGTAAGCTATCACATACTAAAGTTTCAGACCTGTTGCACCTTGGATAGCTGAGTAATAGCTACTTTGAAATTCTGACTGGTGAGTAAAGCGATTGTAACTCCAAAACTATTGCAGTTAGAGTATTTTCCTAAAATATGTTGTTCAGCTACTTTGTCCTTAGCTATAAGATGGTACATAGTTTGGGGTTCTGTTGCATGCCATAAGTGAGTAATAGCTATTTTCTCATTTGTAGCTAAATAACAGAAGAAGTAAATGTCAAATATCTTCAAAAGTATTAAAGTTAGGGAAATCTTTTCAAATATGTTGTCCATCTACTTTTTGGTCAGCTATGACATAGTAAAGTTTCAGACCTGTTGCACCTTGGATAGCTGAGTAATAGCTACTTTGAAATTCTGACAGTTGAGTAAAGCCATTGTAACTCCAAAACTATTGCAGTTAGAGTATTTTCCTAAAATATGTTGTTCAGCTACTTTGTTCTTAGCTATAAGATGGTACATAGTTTGGGGTTCTATTGCTTGCCATAAGTGAGTAATAGCTATTTCCTCATTTGTAGCTAAATAACAGAAGAAGTAAATGTCAAATATCTTCAAAAGTATTGAAGTTAGGGAAATCTTTTCAAATATGTTGTCCATCTACTTTTTGGTAAGCTATAACATAGTAAAGTTTCAGACCTGTTGCACCTTGGATAGCTCAGTTATAGCTACTTTGAAATTCTGACTGTTGAGTAAAGCCATTGTAACTCCAAAACTATTGCAGTTAGAGTATTTTCCTAAAATATGTTGTTCAGCTACTTTGTCCTTAGCTATAAGATGGTACATAGTTTGGGGTTCTATTGCATGCCATAAGTGAGTAATAGCTATTTTGTTATTTGTAGCAAAATCACGACATAAGTAAATGTCAAATATCTTCAAAAGTATTAAAGTTAGGGAATTCTTTTCAAATATGTTATCCATCTACTTTTTCATAAGCTATCACATAGTAAAGTTTCAGTTCTGTTGCACATTGGATAGCTGAGTAATAGCTACTTTGAAATTCTACAGTTGAGTAAATCCATTGTAACTCCAAAACTATTGCAGTTACAATATTTTCGTAAAATATGTTGTTCACCTACTTTGTCCTTAGCTATAAGCTGGCATGTAGTTTGGGGTTCTATTGCATGCCATAAGTGAGTAATAGCTATTTTCTTAGTAGTAGCAAAATAATGACATAAGTAAATGTCAAATATCTTCAGAAGTATTAAAGTTACGGAATTCTTTTCAAATATGTCATTCATCTACTTTTTTGTAAGCTATCACATAATAAAGTTTCAGACCTGTTGCACATTGCATAGCTAAGTAATAGCTACTTTGAAATTGTGACTGTTGAGTAAATCCATTGTAACTCCAAAACTATTGCAGTTACAGCTTTTTCTTCAAATATGTTGTTCAGCTACTTTGTCCTTAGCTATAAGATGGCATGTAGTTTGGGGTTCTATTGCATGCCACAAGTGAGTAATAGCTATTTTCTTATTAGTAGCAAAATAATGACATAAGTAAATGTCAAATATCTTCAGAAGTATTAAAGTTACGGAATTCTTTTTAAATATGTCATTCATCTACTTTTTTGTAAGCTATCACATAGTAAAGTTTCAGACCTGTTGCACATTGCATAGCTAAGTAATAGCTACTTTGAAATTGTGACTGTTGAGTAAATCCATTGTAACTTCAAAACTATTGCAGTTACAGCTTTTTCTTCAAATATGGTGTTCAGCTACTTTGTGCTTAACTATAAGATGGTATATATTTTGGGTTCTATTGCATGCCATAAGTGAGTAATAGCTATTTTCTTATTTGTGGCAAAATAATGACATAATTTTTATCAAATAACTCATTCATCTACTTTTGGGAGAGCTTTCACATGGTGAAGTTCCAGACCTGTAGCTAATTACTCACCTACTCAAAATGAGTAAATGTGAATTATCCCTAAAAGTATTGGGGATATCCAATTTTTCTTAAATAACTCATTCACCTACTTTTGGAAGAGCTTTCACTTGGTGAAGTTTCAGACCCGTAGCTAATTATTCACCTACTCAAAATGAGTAAATGCTAATTATCTCTAAAAGTATTGTGGATATGTAATTTTTATCAAATTACTTGTTCATCTACTTTTGGGAGAGCTTTCACATGGTGAAGTTCCAGACCCGTAGCTAATTACTCACCTACTCAAAATGAGTAAATGTGAATTATCTGTAAAAGTATTGCAGATATCCAGTTTTTCTCAAATAACTCATTCACCTACTTTTGGGAGAGCTTTTACTTGGTGAGGTTTCACACCCGTAGCTAATTATTCACCTACTCAAAATGAGTAAATGTGAATTATCTCTAAAAGTATTGCGGATATCCAATTTTTATCAAATAACTCATTCATCTACTTTTGGGAGGGCTTTCACATGGTGAAGTTCCAGACCCGTAGCTAATTACTCACCTACTCAAAATGAGTAAATGTGAATTATCCCTAAAAGTATTGGGGATATCCAATTTTTCTTAAATAACTCATTCACCTACTTTTGGAAGAGCTTTCACTTGGTGAAGTTTCAGACCCGTAGCTAATTATTCACCTACTCAAAATGAGTAAATGCTAATTATCTCTAAAAGTATTGTGGATAGCCAATTTTTATCAAATTACTCGTTCATCTACTTTTGGGAGAGCTTTCACATGGTGAAGTTCCAGACCCGTAGCTAATTACTCACCTACTCAAAATGAGTAAATGTGAATTATCCCTAAAAGTATTGGGGATATCCAATTTTTCTTAAATAACCCATTCACCTACTTTTGGAAGAGCTTTCACTTGGTGAAGTTTCAGACCCGTAGCTAATTATTCACCTACTCAAAATGAGTAAATGCTAATTATCTCTAAAAGTATTGTGGATATCTAATTTTTATCAAATTACTCGTTCATCTACTTTTGGGAGAGCTTTCACATGGTGAAGTTCCACACCCGTAGCTAATTACTCACCTACTCAAAATGAGTAAATGTGAATTATCTGTAAAAGTATTGCAGATATCCAGTTTTTCTCAAATAACTCATTCACCTACTTTTGGGGAGAGCTTTTACTTGGTGAGGTTTCAGACCCGTAGCTAATTATTCACCTACTCAAAATGAGTAAATGTGAATTATCTCTAAAAGTATTGCGGATATCTAATTTTTATCAAATAACTTATTCATCTACTTTTGGGAGGGCTTTCACATGGTGAAGTTTCAGACCCGTAGCTAATTATTCACCTACTCAAAATGAGTAAATGATAACTAGATTGGGCCAACTCGGCGCCAACATATCCCCAGACAGGTCATCACTCACGCCACAGGTTTTGAACCGGGAATTTTTTAAAACATAATTACCCATTATTATATGAACTTCAGCACATCAATCTACTCTGTTTATATCTCCCCAAGGAAGATGGTGTATCCCCAGACGCCGAATACATAACTCAAATTATATTTTCAATCTTCCTGCAATGATAACTCTAAACCTATTTTCAAAGTATTTAAATGATTGATGATTGAATGTCCATTCTAAAATAATAATCCCAAAAGAGCATATCTGTTTCTATATTTGTTGACAAATAAAATATTATTTTTAACTCAACTCATCATATTTTTCAATCTTCCTTCAAAGTATTTAAATGATTGATGATTCAATGTCCATTCTAAAATTCATAATCCCAAAAGCGCATATCTGTTTCTATATTTGTTCACAAATAAAATATTATTTAAAAAAAAATTGTTTATATTATTATTTTATTATATTATTTTTAGAATTTGCAAATTGTTTTCAGTTATTCATTTCCTCTATACCTATATATGTGGTCCATATATATGCAACCTAAATATGTGACACAATCTCAGTTCTGACTCCCCTTTGTGTTATATGTAATGAAGCCCACCACCTCCCACCCCCACCCCTCTCCCCTTCTCCACACCTCTCTCACTATTACACAAGATCTGCAACCCCATTGAGTTCTTTGTTTCTCATCTGATATCATTAAATACCATTGTTTATTTAGTGTCACTCAATATAGCTGGAGGTCCCAGAGGTGGGTGGGGGGAATCCGGGTGGGGGATGTGGGTTGAGCATAAATGGTAAACAAACAATCTATATAAAAGGGGTACTCAAATACAAAAAGAATTGAGAATTTTAAGTATGTGATTATCAACTGAAATGAGTTCATAACTGTAGGAGCTGTGCCAAAATTAACTGAGGCAAGTTGAATAAAACTGGGCTAGTTGAGGGTTAAAAATCCCCTAGTTTTACTACATAAGGATATAATTTCATTAATATTGGGACTTAAAGCTCACTTAAAGTGTCCATTTTGTCTACTTGAATATGTTTAACCAGTTTCATTTTAAAAAGTGAAAAACTCAGCAAGCAGAGGTATAACACACAAAAATAAGTTCTTAAAAGACTAAGATAGCCATAACATTATTAATATTCAAAATTTAAATAGACAGGCATTTCCTTTTAAAAATTCAAAGATTTTAGCTCTATACCCCACATCGTTTGACAGTTACTGGGCTTTAAGGTGGCATAATATCCATAAATTGGGTTTCTGTGGGCATTTTACAATTGTTAAAGAGACCTTAGCAATTAAACTACAGATCTGAAACTTTTTGGGGGACATACATAACAAACAAAAATTATATATAATACAGTTTAAGACTTGTCACACTAAGCATTTCCAAATAACAGGGCAAAATACGGAAAAAATGTCAAAAAAGGCACTTGGGCGAGTGTCTATGGCCCTCATACACAGGTTAAATGTCTACTAAAAACCTTGATTTTCGGCATATGTAAAAAGGACATAATAATGCATTCCCAGATGGGATTTCAGCTCCATCAATCACATAGTTTAACAGTTACAGGGCTTAAAGGTGGTAAAAAGTCCAAATATTGGGTCATTGTGGGCCTTTTAGAGATCTCGATGTGGCTTTCAAATTAAAGCTTCAGACTTAAAATTTGTTACATACTAAGATTACACATAGAATATGTATCTAATAAAGTTTGAAACTTCTCAGACTTACCATTTCCAAGTTACAGAGCAAAATATGTGAAAAATGTCTTAAAAGGGTCACTCAGGTGGGTGTTTAAGGTCCTCATACACAGGTTAAATGTCTACTTGAAGCCTTGATTTTTGGCACATGTAAAAAGAACATAATAATGTATTCCCAGATGAGATTTCAGCTCTATCAGTCACATAGTTTAACAGTCACAGGCCTTAAAATTGGCAAAAAGTCCAAATATTGGGTCTTTATGGGGCCTTCTAGAGACCTAAATGTAGCCTTCAAATTAAAGCTTCAGACTTAAAATTTGTCACATACTAAGATTACACATAGAATATGCATCTAATACAGTTTGAAACTTCTTAGACTTACCATTTCCAAGTTACAGGGAAAAATATGTGAAAAATGTCTAAAAATGGTCACTCGGGTGGGGATTTATGGTCCTCATACACAGGTTAAATGTCTTCTTAAAGCCTTAATTTTTGGCACATATAAAAATAACATACTAATATCTTCTCAGATAGGATTTGAGCTCTATCAGTCACATAGTTTGACAGTCACAGGGCTTAAAAGTAGCAAAAAGTCCAAATATTGGGTCTTTGGGAGCCTTTTAGAGACCTCAATTTGACCTTCAAAATTAAAGCTTCAGACTTAAAATCTGTTACATACTAAGATTACACACAGAATATATATCTAATACAGTTTGAAACTTCTCAGACTTACCATTTCCAAGTTACAGGGAAAAAGATGTGAAAAATGTCTTATAAGGGTCACTCGGGTGGGTGTTTATGGTCCTGATACACAGGTTAACTGTCTATTAAAGGCCTAAATGTTGGGGCACATATAAGAAAACACATAGATATATTCCCAGATGATATTTAACTTAGATGAGAGACATAGTTTGAAAGCTACAGTGCTTGAAAGTGGCAAAAAGTGCATAAATTGGGTCTCTGTGGGCACTTTTGAGACCTTAAGTCGACCCCTTTGGGTAAACCTACAGCCCTAAAATTTTCTACAGACAAGGATTACATATCAAAGTTATACCTAGCGCAGTTTGAGACTCATCAGAATTATCACTTCCAAATTATAGGGCAAAATATGTGTAAAGTATAGCAAAAAATCCCTAAGTGGGGGTATTTATGGGCCTCAAACACAATTTTCTCCTCAACTTAAAGTCATGATTTTCGGCACATGTACTAAGAACATATTAATGTGTTGTCAGGTAAAATTTCAGCCAGCTGAGCATCATAGTTTGTGACCTACAGGGCTCTAAGTGGCCAAAAGTGCAATTTCTGACCTTAAGGTGGCCATAAGTTCTTTTTTACTGGGAGTTTAAGGTCACCTTAAAATAGGGATCTTCCTTTGGGCACCCTTAACATGTGTACCAAGTTTGAAAAAAAAATATTAATTCGTTTTTGAGTTATCGCGTCCACAAGGAAATTTCTACGGCGGCGGCGGCGGCGCGACGGACCTGAATCCAATATATCCCCGACTTTCGTCTGGGGATATAATTATCTCTAAAAGTATTGCAGATAGCCAATTTTTATCAAATAACTCATTCACCTACTTTTGGGAGAGCTTTCACTTGGTGAATTTTCAGAGCCGTAGCTAATTATTCACCTACTCAAAATGAGTAAATGTGAATTATCTCTAAAAGTATTGCAGATATCTAATTTTTATCAAATAACTTATTCATCTACTTTTGGGAGGGCTTTCACATGGTGAAGTTTCAGACCCGTAGCTAATTATTCACCTACTCAAAATGAGTAAATGATAATTATCTCTAAAAGTATTGCAGATAGCCAATTTTTATCAAATAACTCATTCACCTACTTTTGGGAGAGCTTTCACTTGGTGAATTTTCAGAGCCGTAGCTAATTATTCACCTCCTCAAAATGAGTAAATGCTAATTATCTCTAAAAGTATTGCGGGTATCCAATTTTTATCAAATTACTCGTTCATCTACTTTTGGGAGAGCTTTCACATGGTGAAGTTCCAGACCCGTAGCTAATTACTCGCCTAATCAAAATGAGTAAATGTGAATTATCTGTAAAAGTATTGCAGATAGCCAATTTTTCTCAAATAACTCATTCACCTACTTTTGGGAGAGCTTTCACTTGGTGAAGTTTCACACCCGTAGTTAATTGTTCACCTACTCAAAATGAGTAAATGCGAATTATGTCTACAAGTATTGCAGATAGCCAGTATTTCTGAAATAACTCATTCACATACATTTTGGAGAGCTTTCAATTAGTGAATTTTCAGATCCGTAGCTAATTACTCACCTAATCTAAATGAGTAATGGCCTATTATCACTAAAAGTATTGCAGATAGCCAATATTTCTCAAATAACTCATTCACCTACATTTTGGAGAGCTTTCACATGCTACATTTTTTTATGAATTTTTTAAATAATTTTTAATGCATTAAAATTCATGAAATCATGCACTAAATCAATTATAACTTGAAAAGTATTACATTTACAGCACCTTGTTAAAATATGTTATCTTTAGTATATCTAATTTATATGGCGGGAGATAAATGCATGCGTCAGAATGCTTGTTTTCAATGCACTAAAATTAATCAAATCATGCACTAAATCAATTATAACTTGAAAAGTATTGCATTTAGAGCATTTTGTTAAAATATGTTATTCAGCTACTTTTTCCATAGCTACAACATGGTGAGTAACTTGGGTGTCTATCTCAATAGCTAAGTTAGTAATAGCTACTTTTGGACATTTCAGTAACTTCCATCATGGGTAAAATCACTTGTAACTTGAAAACTATTGCATTTAGAGCATTTTGTGTAAATATGTTATTCAGCTACTTTTGGGTCAGCTATAACATAGTAAAATTTCAGACCTGTAGCTCATGGCATAGCTGAGTAATAGCTACTTTTAGGTTATCACTGTTGAGTAAATCACTTATAACTTGAAAAGTATTGCATTTAGAGTATTTAGTTTCAGTATGTTATTCACCTATTTTGGGGTCAGCTATAACATAGTAAAATTCCAGACCTGTGGCTCATTTCATAGCTGAGTAATAGCTGCTTTGAGGTTCTTACTCAACACTAAATCATTTATAACTTGAAAAGTATTGCATTTAGAGCATTTTGTTAAAATATGTTATTCAGCTACTTTTTCCATAGCTACAACATGGTGAGTAACTTGGGTGTCTATCTCAATAGCTAAGTTAGTAATAGCTACTTTTGGACTTTTCAGTAACTTCCATCATGGGTAAAATCACTTGTAACTTGAAAACTATTGCATTTAGAGCATTTTGTGTAAATATGTTATTCAGCTACTTTTGGGTCAGCTATAACATAGTAAAATTTCAGACCTGTAGCTCATGGCATAGCTGAGTAATAGCTACTTTTAGGTTATCACTGTTGAGTAAATCACTTATAACTTGAAAAGTATTGCATTTAGAGTATTTAGTTTCCATATGTTATTCACCTATTTTGGAGTCAGCTATAACATAGTAAAATTCCAGACCTGTGGCTCATTGCATAGCTGAGTAATAGCTACTTTGAGGTTCTTACTCGACACTAAATCATGTATAACTTGAAAAGTATTGCATTTAGAGCATTTTGTGTAAATATGTTATTCAGCTACTTTTGGGTCAGCTAAAACATAGTAAAATTTCAAACCTGTAGCTCATGGCATAGCTGAGTAATAGCTACTTTTAGGTTATCACTGTTGAGTAAATCACTTATAACTTGAAAAGTATTGCATTTAGAGTATTTAGTTTCCATATGTTATTCACCTATTTTGGAGTCAGCTATAACATAGTAAAATTCCAGACCTGTGGCTCATTGCATAGCTGAGTAATAGTTACTTTGAGGTTCTTACTCGACACTAAATCATGTATAACTTGAAAAGTATTGCATTTAGAGCATTTTGTGTAAATATGTTATTCAGCTACTTTTGGGTCAGCTATAACATAGTAAAATTTCAGACCTGTAGCTCATGGCATAGCTGAGTAATAGCTACTTTTAGGTTATCACTGTTGAGTAAATCACTTATAACTTGAAAAGTATTGCATTTAGAGGATTTAGTTTCAATATGTTATTCACCTATTTTGGGGTCAGCTATAACATAGTATAATTCCAGACCTGTGGCTCATTGCATAGCTGAGTAATAGCTGCTTTGAGGTTCTTACTCAACACTAAATCATTTATAACTTGAAAAGTATTGCATTTAGAGCATTTTGTTAAAATATGTTATTCAGCTACTTTTTCCATAGCTACAACATGGTGAGTAACTTGGGTGTCTATCTCAATAGCTAAGTTAGTAATAGCTACTTTTGGACATTTCAGTAACTTCCATCATGGGTAAAATCACTTGTAACTTGAAAACTATTGCATTTAGAGCATTTTGTGTAAATATGTTATTCAGCTACTTTTGGGTCAGCTATAACATAGTAAAATTTCAGACCTGTAGCTCATGGCATAGCTGAGTAATAGCTACTTTTAGGTTATCACTGTTGAGTAAATCACTTATAACTTGAAAACTATTGCACTTAGATTATTTAGTTTCAGTATGTTATTCACCTATTTTGGGGTCAGCTACAACATAGTAAAATTAAAACTATTGCATTTGCAATATTTTCTTTAAATATGTTTTTAACTTACTTTTTACACCTTGATAGTTACCTTCTTACTTTCCTTCTGAACACCATTTCCAGGGCACAACTTTTGTGTCCTTTTCTTCTGTCACTTCTACTCTGAAACTCAAAACACACAGTCAGCTGACACAGAGCCCGTTCACAGGCACTGATTGTTTGTTTCTCATGGGACTGAACGCGATCCTCTCTTCCTCTTTCTCAGAGCAGGTCTGGCAAAGAGGTGGGGGGGGGGGGGGGGGGGGGGGCAATGTCGGTGTAATCAAATCAAATTTTTATAAGTTAACACCCTATCCAATGGAGAGGCAAGGCAAGACCATGACCTTACAGGGTTCTCTGACCCTAGGTCAAACCGGGCCTTCCCAGTTTTGTTTGTTTATGAGTTCACTTGAGTCCTTAGTATCTTACCCGCCAACCAAGTGGTAGTTATTCAGCAATTGTCCATTGGATAGGATGTATTAATACAATAAAATTGCAAATTTAATAAGTAAATCAAATCTTTATAAGTTAACACCCTATCCAATGGAGAGGCAAGCCCCTCCCCCTTTTATTTTGACATAAAATATACATAACAATATATACATAATACACAGGACATTTAAAAAGACAATTTCACAAACACAAACATATTTCAGTCTCAGATTAAATAGATTAAAATTACAGTTAATAACTCTATTTAATACTTTGTATTGAAAACTCTGCATATACGTCTCTTTTATTACTTTATATGGAAGCACAAATGTGTCATTCCAGTTATATTTTTCTAAGAAGGGGTAGAGTTCAATCCATGATTTTAAGGATGTTGGTGGCTTTGACCGAAACCTTATCAGCTCATTATATATTTTTTTAGATGTAATATTACTTATAGGGACTAGTTTATCAACGTTAATTTGAATTTCATCAGATGATCTGTTTTCAGGTCTAGTGCCTATTTCTTTTATTTTTTGTTTCCATTCTTTGGGAATTGCACTGATGATTGAATTATATGACAGTTGAGTCAAGTTTGTATCTAGTGATAAATTTAAATTATCTTTATTCAAAATTTTGCTATTTTGGTCTAGAATATGCATAACTTTGATATTGTGACCAAATTTATTTGGAAACAGGCTCAAGGAGATAGATTTGTTAGCTATGGTTATATTTTTATTGTACAAGATATATTCATTTAATATTTCTTCAGTACTATTTGGATCAGTCCCATAAAAATTGTACCAGCTTTCTAATACTTGTTTATGAAATGGCGACATGTCTTTTTTAACAATCTGAGTTAAATTAACTTTTTTGTTTAGCATATTTTTTTCTAAAGATAACATTTTGTAGAATAACAGTTTCCAGTCTGTATCTTCATTTGTAGAAAGTCTTTTAATCCACCTAATTTTAGCTGCTGTATGCATAGAATATACATCAACCATTTTCAAGCCTCCTAGTTCAATTGGTGCCACTATAGTGTTTTTCCTTATTTTCGGAGCTTTATTCCTCCAGAATTTAAAAAACATCTCATTAATTTGGTCAAGAGTGTAGATTGGTACATAAATTAAATTGAATAAAAATAACATTTGTGGTAATATCAGTGACTTCAGTATAGTTATTCTCCCTTTTAATGACAGATTTCTAGAATTCCAGATGTTCAGTAATGTTTTCATTTTGTCAAGTCTAAGCTTAAAATTTAGATCAACAATTTCATTTTTTATCATTGGAAAACCAAATGCCCAATGTTTTAAATGGTCCCTTTTTCATTCTTATTTGTTTTAATGTACATGGTATCTTGGCTTCTTTGAGAATGTTCGTACCAATTGGAATTATTTCTGTCTTTTCCAAATTGAGCTTTAATCCTGATATTTTGGAGAAACAATCAAAGTCATGAATGGCCCGTTTAATATCCTGCATGCATTCTAAAATAAGTGTGGTGTCATCAGCTAACATTTTTATTTTGAATTCTTTCCCATTTATATGGATCCCATTTATATCTTTGTTGCATCTAATGTATATTGCTATTACTTCAGCAACAAGTAAAAACAGCAGGGCTGATATGGGACAGCCTTGCCTAATACCACGAGTTAGTTTAAAATATTTAGAGTAGTATCCATTGTTACCAACACAGGATGAAATATCATGATATATGATTTTAATCCAACTTATAAAGTCTGGGCCAAAATTGAAATGTTTTAAACTTTTTATTAAGAAAGGCCATTCTATTGAATCAAATGCCTTTTGGAAATCTAATAAGGTAATATATCCTGGAATTTTGTTTTTGACTGTATAGACCATCAGATCAGCTATTGTTCTTACATTCTCTCCAATGTATCTGCCTGGTATATAGCCGACCTGGTCTGTATTAATAATATTCGGTAAAACTTTTTGTAGTCTGAGGGCCAGGGCTTTCATTAAAATCTTATAATCTGTTTGTAATAGGGTTACAGGTCTCCAGTTTGATAAAAAACGTACATCTTTGTTACTTTTGGGAATAAGATTAATCACTCCTCTTTTTTGTTCCTCACTTAGGGTATTATTTTGGAAAGAATATTGAAAGCTATCAAATGGTCAATCCAAAAAAAGTTATAAAAATTTGTGGTAAAGCCATCTGATCCTAGAGACTTGTTATTTGGTAACAGTTTTAGGGCCTTTGTACATTCCTCTAGTGATAGCAGTTTGTCACATATCAATCTATCTGATTCATTTAATTTTGGTATGTTATTATTTAGAAATTTTTCCTGACTATCTAAAGAGTTCATTCTAATTGTAGTGTACAATGTTTTATAAAATAGTACTTCTTCTTCAATAATATCTTCTAGTGATGTTAATTCTTTGTTTTCCTTAGTTATTAGCTTTCTGATGCATTTATTATTATAATTTCGTTTCTCTAGATTTAAAAAGTATTTTGTATTTTTTTCGCCATCTTCCACCCATCTTGCCTTAGATCTAAAAATGATTCCATTATTCTTTTTTCTAATTAAACGTGCCCATTCTTCTTTACATTGCAAATAGGTTGTGTAACTCTCTTTATTATCAGATTTTAAGTTTTGTTCTACATGATTTAGTTTTTTGGTTAATTCTTTTTCATATTTTTTTTCTTGCTTTGCTTTTTTTACTTGCATATGTTATAGTGTGACTTCTAATATCACATTTTGCATAATCCCAAATTATGTTTTTATTATCAATATCTGTGTTGCTTTTTATTTCCTTTATCAGTTCTTTAATTATTGCTACATAATTTTTATCTGCTAAAAGGTTATTATTGAATTTCCATAAGCCTTTCCCTCTTTTTCGACTATCTAAAATTTGTAGAGCTAATGAAATAAGGCTATGGTCAGAATTGTTTCCAACTTTTATCTTGACATCTTTTATTATATATTCTAATTGGATAGAAATGAGCCAAAAATCTAGTCGTGACTGAATTAACCCAGCTTTAATCATTTCCCTTCGGGTGAAAACTTGCTTGTCATTGTACCAAACCCTCCATATATCGACTAATGAAAATTCTTCACACAAGCTGTCAATGCTGTCACTAAAAGCAGATTTTTTTCCAGTTTACCACCCTTTTTATCTAGTGATGTATTTAAGTATGTGTTAAGTCCCTTCGGCTGCATTCAATCTTCATAGTAAGTGTGTGATGTGTTTTGATAGGGGCGTTAGCACAGATCCATCTGTGTTGGAGAAAGACTGTGAGTACTGTAATAGTTTTACTTCTGATCAAAAGTTACAACTGGCCACCCCCACATGTAAAGATAAAGAGAAGAAAAGAATTCAGCCAGCCCACTTTCATCGCTTGTAGACCCAGGATATGTTCAGATTTTTGGGGAGGTCAAGGCCAATCTGTTCAGAAAGTGGCTACAGAGAAAAGAAAATCACCCACCAAAAATCCAGCAAGAAGGCTTCTAAGTCGTCCAGTTCTGTTGTTACTGATGAGGTTAAGACACTGGACGGCAAATGGTCTGAAAGATTTTCACGACTCAAAGCAATGTTTATTGCAAGAACCAGCTATACAGGCCAGCCTTCGTTCCAACACATCTCAGTACCAGTATCTCCCAAGAAACAGTCACTAGTTGGCGTACTGACTTCAGACCTTTCTTCAAGTCGGTCACTGGTCACTGAGATGCCAGTCTACCAGTCAGAAACTTGCTACATCAGTTGCTGTTGGTGCCCATCAACACACTAACTGGCCCAAGTGAGATGCCAGTGGCTTCTGGACAGGTCAGACAGTCTAGTCAGAAAACTGCTACATCAGTTGCTATAGATATTCATCAACACTTTGTAACCAGCTCCAGTGAGATGCCAGTACTCCAACCTGCCATATCGGCTACCAAATTACTGTTTTCCAGCCTGTGACTGGAACAAGTGATAAACCCCTGGCTAGCTCTTCAAATACTGTTGCTGCTTAGTTCCCCGACTCTGATCCTAAAAAATACGAGGGGCATCCTCAGCGCTGAAGTGAGTGCGCGTGATGGGGGACGGTATGTACGTAACGGGGGACGTCCCCCACCAAGTTATGTCCGTAATGGGAGACGCCTCAAAGAGAAATCATTATTTGACGAGAAAAAATAGAATCAATGAAATGTTAGCTTTTATTTATCACACAATACGAGTATAACATTAAGGAACACAAACTATTGATTCAGAAAAGATAGTAACAGATTTGGTCCCTCTCTCCTCCCCCCCATCCCCCACTGGGTACATAAGCCACTGAGCGTCCCCCACTGGGTACATGGCAGAGACACTCCTCTCCTCCCTGTCTCCCACTAGGGACATGTGTCACTGAGTGTCCCCCACTGGGTACATGGCAATGATTCTCCTCTCCTCCCCCGTCCCCCACTGGGTACATAAGCCACTGAGCGTCCCCCACTGGGTACATGGCAGAGATACTCCTCTCCTCCCTGTCTCCCACTAGGGACATGTGTCACTGAGTGTCCCCCACTGGGTACATGGCAGAGATTCTCCTCTCCTCCCTTATCCCCCACTAGGGACATGTGTCACTGATCGTCCCCCACTGGGTACATGGCAGAGATCCTCCTCTCCTCCCCCGTCCCCCACTGGGTACATAAGCCACTGAGCGTCCCCCACTGGGTACATGGCAGAGATACTTCTCTCCTCCCTGTCTCCCACTAGGGACATGTGTCACTGAGTGTCCCCCACTGGGTACATGGCAGTGATTCTCCTCTCCTCCCTTATTCCCCACTGGGTACATAAGCCACTGAGCGTCCCCCACTGGGTACATGGCAGTGATTCTCCTCTCCTCCCTTATTCCCCACTGGGTACATAAGCCACTGAGCGTCCCCCACTGGGTACATGGCAGAGATTCTCCTCTCCTCCCTTATCCCCCACTAGGGACATGTGTCACTGAGCGTCCCCCACTGCGTACATGGCAGAGATCCTCCTCTCCTCCCCCGTCCCCCACTGGGTACAGAAGTCACTGAGCGTCCCCCACTGGGTACATGGCAGAGATACTCCTCTCCTCCCTGTCTCCCACTAGGGACATGTGTGAGTGAGTGTCCCCCACTGTGTACATGACACAGATCCTCCTCTCCTGCACCATCCCCCACTAGGGACATGTGTCACTGAGCGTACCCCACTGCGTACATGCCAGAGCTCCTCCTCTCCTCCACCATCCCCCACTGAGGACATGTGTCACTGAGCATCCCCCACTGCGTACATGGCACAGATCCTCCTCTCCTCCCCCATCCCCCACTGGGGACATATGTGAGTGAGTGTCCCCCACTGCGTACATGACACAGATCCTCCTCTCCTGCACCATCCCCCACTAGGGACATGTGTCACTGAGCGTCCCCCACTGCGTACATGCCAGAGCTCCTCCTCTCCTCCACCATCCCCCATTAGGGACATGTGTCACTGAGCATCCCCCACTGCGTACATGGCACAGATCCTCCTCTCCTCCACCATCCCCCACTAGGGACATGTGTCACTGAGCGTCCCCCACTGCGTACATGCCAGAGCTCCTCCTCTCCTCCACCATCCCCCACTAGGGACATGTGTCACTGAGCGTCCCCCACTGCGTACATGCCAGAGCTCCTCCTCTCCTCCACCATCCCCCACTAGGGACATGTGTCACTGAGCGTCCCCCACTGCGTACATGCCAGAGATCCTCCTCTCCTCTCCCATCCCCCACTGAGGACATGTGTCACTGAGCGTCCCCCACTGCGTACATGACACAGATCCTCTTCTCCTCCCCCATCCCCCACTGGGGACATATGTGAGTGAGTGTCCCCCACTGCGTACATGACACAGATCCTCCTCTCCTCCACCATCCCCCACTAGGGACATGGGTCACTGAGCATCCCCCACTGCGTACATGACACAGATCCTCCTCTCCTCTCCCATCCCCCACTGGGGAATGTGTTATTCAGTTACAAATAATGATGTATTTCCTATTTCTACGTCGACCACAGCAACCACCACCACCAGCACCTCAAATACCACCACCACTCGCACCCATACAGAGACCATAGAAGAAGGCACAACATGTGGGTCAGGCCATGGCCACTACAGAGAGAGGAGAGGGGGGCCGACCACAACATTATGGCTGAATTATATGCCAAGACAAAACTGAAACCACGTCTAGCCAGGCAGGCCGCCAACTACAGAGCTCCAAATCAGTGTTGGCGAGAAGTTAGCCCTCATCCTCAGATATCTGGCCACTGGAGAGTCCTACACATCATTATCCTGTCAGTTCAGGGTTGGCAGATCCACCATCTCCAAGTTTCTAGAGGTCTGCAGGGCCATCCAGGATGAGTTCAGCAGGGAGCACCTCAGATGTCCCACTACTCCAGATGAGTGGAAAGAACTGGAGAGGGAATTCAGGATCAGATGGAATATTCCACATGCCCTGGGAGCCCTTGATGGAAAACATGTGGCCGTGAAGAAACCCAAGAACACTGGAGCCCTGTTCCACAACTACAAGGGGTTCTTTTCCATTGTAATGTTGGCCCTGGTAGATGGACAGTATAAGTTTAGATGGGTGGATGCTGGTACAGCTGGATCTTGCTCAGATGCCCAGATATTTAATGCCTCTCAGCTTAAGAGGAGGATTGAGGATGGCAGGATAGGCTTCCCTGACCCAGCACCTATAACCCAGGGTGGTCAAGATGTCCCCTACTTCATTCTGGCAGATGATGCCTTTGCAGTGAAGACCTGGCTCATGAAACCCTATGGTAGAAGGATGTTAACCAGAAAGGAAAGGATTGCCAACTACAGAATATCAAGGGGCAGGAGAGTTGTTGAAAACGCTTTTGGCATCCTGGTCTCAAGATTCAGAGTGATGAGGACCACCATTGAACTTCCCCCAGAAACAGTCAGAGAAGTGGTATTTACCTGTGTGGTTCTGCACAACATACTGAGAAGCCAGTATCAAGGTCAACATATGGTGGTCAAGAGCCTGATGATGATGATGATGATGATGATGATGATGATGATGATGTGCCTGGTGATTGTTGATTGATTTGTGGTGCTGCTGGTCTTGGTCCAGACAGAAACCCTGCTAGAGAAGCCAAAAGACAGAGGGACTACATCAAGGACTACTTCAATAATGAGGGAGCAGTGGCCTGGCAAGATGGCAGAATATAACTCCTGCTGCAGTAATCAGTCCTTTTCAGGACTAATAACCAGTCCTTTTAAGGACTACCAAATATTCCAAAAACAATTAATAAGCTGTGCTTCTTCCAAATATCACAACCATTTCCTAACACTAGTCACCCATCCAACAAACAGACAAACCCAACGCCTTACAGAAGTCACCCCACTGACGAACAGACAAACACAATGCACAACAAAATTCAAACCACTGAAAAACAGACAAACCCAACGCCTTACAGAAGCCACCCCACTGACGAACAGACAAACACAATGCACGACAGAACTCATCCCACTGACAAACAGACAAACACAACGCCTTACAGAAGTCACCCCACTGACGAACAGACAAACACAATGCACAACAAAAATCAAACCACTGAAAAACAGACAAACCCAATCCTAAACATAATTCTCCTTAAAAAAAACCCAATGGCAAACATAACTTGCTAAATGGTATGCAATGTAGACTTACATTTCACTGAAATTATTTCTTTTACTGAATATCTTAAATTTTTTTTTTTTTTTTACTCCACTTCAAGATTGTTTGGAAAATATAACCACCAAAGTGGTTCCTTTTACAATAATGGTGGGTTATGTGTGCAAAATAGTTTTCAGTTCTTTGTTTTGGGTTCTGTTTGATTTTGAGTTTGTCTGTTTCTTGGTTGGGGGGTTATGTTGGCTATTGGGTTTATGTGATTGTAAGTTGGGGGTTGGATTTGGTGCTGGGTTTATGTGTTTCTTAGTGGGGGGTTATTTGTTTCATGTTTGGGGGTGGTGTGGGTGTTGGACTTTTTTTTTTCTTGTGATAAGTATTTGTACTGAACTGTTATGTTTTGGGAGGGGATTTTTAATAGAATACAGCTTAATAATTAAGCGGCCTGTCAGGGATGCTTATTTGTTTTCACCGAAGTTCGACTGATCACCGCCGCCGCCGCAGGATGATGGTCTCCCTTGAATAACTTCTTAGCCTTTCAAATATTTCTTTCCTTCTTATCTTTCTTTAAAACTATAGGGGCGGGAAAACTTTACTTAAGGTAACCTTAAGCATAACTCCCAAACACCCCGTCATTGCGTTTCGGAAAAAACCACACTCACCTGTGCTATAAAATTTATCAGGTATATTCTAGACCAAATTTCCAAGGTCGGAAAGGATTTTCTTATCAATCGGACCATAGATACCTGAATGGGAGGCATTTTATTTTCGTAAATTTTTTTTAAAATGGGTACTTGGTCTGTATCTCAAAAATGGTCCGGATTTCGGCGTTTTGTTGGATAACTTAATCAGCTACTTTTTGATAATCTTTCATATGCCGAAGTTTTAGCCCTGTATCTGCAATCTTAAGGTCACCTTAATGTAAAAAAGGGGGTTTTATCCCTCCAGTTCACTTAGTTTTTCACTTTTTTCAACCAAACTTAGCACATATATTAAGATTTGCCAAAGGAATGTCCTGACTTTATGGTGACCTTAAACTCAAAATGTTAATGGACATATGGCCTGCTTAAAGTCATCAAATTGGAATAAAATCCTCTGGCTCCTTTCTTTTTCCATTTTTTATATCGAAATTATCACTGGTATTAAACTAGATAAAAAGAATACTTATGGTCACCTTAAACTCTCAGTATGAATGGAGTTGTAGCCACCTTAAAGTGAAATGAGGGGGTTTTCAGCCTCCAAGTATCTTATTGTTCGACTGACCTCAGTTAAACTTTGCACACCTATAAAGGATGGCAAACCAAAGGGTTATCCTGACTTTAAGGTGACCTTAAACTGTTAATATAATTTTGGCCCCCTAAAGTCATAACATTTGAATAAAGCCATCTGGCTCCTTTCTTTTTCCATATCTAACATATATTGATATTGAAGGGACATTCTCATATTATGGTCACCTTAAAGTCGAAATATGAATGAAGTTATGGTCACCTTACAGTGAAAAAGGAAGTTTCAGCCTCCATATCTTATTGTTCAACTGACCTGAGCTAAACTTTATGCACTTATAAAGGATGAGAAAAGGGACATTCTTATTTTATGGTCACCTTAAGGTCTCAATATGAATGAAGTTATGGCCATCTTGCAGTGAAATTATGGAGTTTTTAATCTCCAGCTATTGTATTGTTCAGCTGACCTCACTTTAATTGTGCACACTTATTAAAGATGAAAATAGGGACAAGTAACATACACAATGCAATAAAATTCACAGTTTCTATTGCTTATGATGCATAAGTTGACATCTTTTATGGGTGACTTCTTTTTCATCAGGGCCGCTTCATTTTTGTCAGCAAAAACATTCTTCTAGTTGTTTTTGGAATATTTGGGTGGCCCTGAAAAGGGCCGATGGTAGGTCAAAGACCCACCCTGACTGGATGGCTACTGAGGAGGCTGCTGCTGTTGAGGCGGTGCTGTAGTGGTGATAGTGAAGAGTTGCAGCTGCTTCTGCTGCTGCTGAGGCTGGTCAATGATCTGTGTTGATGTCAGATCTGGTAGTTGACTTAGTATTCCACTTAGGTTGTGTCTACTGCCCTCGTCCTGTACTGTTAGAACTGATGTAGGGTTTCCAAAGCCAATGGGGCTGGGTGTGTAGTAGACATAACTGCTGCTAGCTGCGGCTTTAGTGGAACTAGATGCCTGTTGAGTGATTGTTGGCAGTATGTCGACCCTCTGGGACTCTGTGGTAAAAGTGGCTGATCTTCTTCGTAGTGGTTGATGTCTACGCTTGCTTTTAATGGTTTCAATGTCTCTAAAAATTCTGCCCTCGAGGTCCTCAAACTCCTCCTGGGTCATCTTTTCAGCCTCTGATGCCACATAGTCAAAGAAGGGCTGCCTGTCTGACTTCTGCTGCAGGAAACCTGAGATGAGTGTCCTCATCTGGTCAAAGTGCTTGAGTATCTTGGAGTCTGTTGAAACTGGTGTAGATGTGAACATAGGTTGATTCCTACTCTCCCTCAGGACACTGGACTCAAGGTGTTCTGTATCAGTAATAGATAGACGCGATTCGTCCTGCTTGCTGGTGTTGGGACTGGCCTCGAACCCAGAACTTCTGCTGGCCCCCTTGTGTCTGATGTGGGTTTTAAGGAAACCCATCTGCTGGTAGACCCAGGACTGTCTCTTGGTCATCTTCCTTGGTGCTTGGCAAGATTGTAGCTTGGAGAGTTTGCCATAACACGTTCTCTGTGATTCAAACCATCTTCTGACATCAAAGGGCTTGATCTTCAGTTCTGCAGAAAGTACGGGCGGGCGGGCGGACGGGTGGCGGGAAAAAGTTTGTCCGGGCTGTATCTCAGAAACCGTAAGGGGTAGTAAGTTGATACTTGGTAGGGACATTGCTTAGGGGGTGTAGTTGTGCAACATCATGGTCTGACCTTGATTTGACCTTTGACCTTGCGTAGTGACCTTGACCTATAAAATCTTGTCCAGGCTATATCTCAGAAACCGTAAGGTGTAGGAAGTTGATACTTCGTACGGATATTGGTTAGGGGGTGTAGGTGGGCAACATCATGGTCTGACCTTGATTTGACCTTTGACCTTGCTGTAGTGACCTTGACCTATAAAATCTTGTCCGGGCTATATCTCGGAAACTGTAAGGTGTAGGAAGTTGATATTTGGTAGGGATATTGGTTAGGGGTTGTAGGTGTGCAACGTCATGGTCTGACCTTGATTTGACCTTTGACCTTGCCATAGTAACCTTGACCTATAAAATCTTGTCTGGGCTATATCTCAGAAACCGTATGGTGTAGGAAGTTGATACTTGGTAGGGACATTGGTTAGGGGGTGTAGTTGTGCAATGTCATGGTATGACCTAGATTTGACCTTGGACCTTTCTATAGTAACCTCAACCTATAACATCTTGTCTCGGCTACGTCTCAGGAACCACAACTTGTAGGAATTTGGTTAGAAGGTATAGGTGTGCAACCTTGATTGACCTTTGACCTTGTCATAGGGACTTTGTCCTTATGGGTATCTCTAAGGCTATTTTGAGGATACTGTGCAGAAATGAAAAAACTTGGGAGGAGGAGGATTCCAGTAATGTATGCAGTGTTGGATGCTTAATATTACATATCCTTAGTGGGTGATGGGAGAGAAGAGGAGGATCTGTGCCCTGTATTCAGTGGGGGACACTCTCTGATAAATATCCCAAACAGGAACTAGGGGAGGTGAGGATCTCTGCCATATACACAGTGGGGGACGCTTAGTAACGCATGTCCCCAGTGGGAGATGGGAGAGGAGAGGAGGATCTCTGCCATGTACGCAGTGGGGGACGCTCACTCACATATGTCCCCAGTGGGGGATGGGGGAGGAGAAGAGGAGTTCTGCCATGTACGCAGTGGGGGATGCTCAGTGACACATGTCCTCAGTGGGGGATGGGAGAGGAGAGGAGGATCTCTGCCATGTACGCAGTGGGGGACGCTCAGTGACACATGTCCCTATTGGGGGATGGTGGAGGAGAGGAGGATCTCTGCCATGTACGCAGTGGGGGACGCTCAGTGACACATGTCCCTAGTGGGGGATGGTGGAGGAGAGGAGGATCTCTGGCATGTACGCAGTGGGGGACGCTCAGTGACACATGTCCCTAGTGGGGGATGGGGAGGAGAGGAGGATCTCTGCCATGTACGCAGTGGGGGATGCTCAGTGGCACATGTCCCTAGTGGGGGATGGGGGAGGAGAGGAGGATCTCTGCCATGTACGCAGTGGGGGATGCTCAGTGGCACATGTCCCTAGTGGGGGATGGGGGAGGAGAGGAGGATCTGTGTCATGTACGCAGTGGGGGACACTCACTCACATATGTCCCCAGTGGGGGATGGGGGAGGAGAGTAGTAGCTCTGGCATGTACGCAGTGGGGGATGCTCAGTGACACATGTCCCCAGTGGGGGATGGGGGAGGAGAGGAGGAGCTCTGGCATGTACGCAGTGGGGGATGCTCAGTGACACATGTCCCTAGTGGGGGATGATGGAGGAGAGGAGGAGCTCTGGCATGTACGGAGTGGGGGATGCTCAGTGACACATGTCCCCAGTGGGGGATGGGGGAGGAGAGGAGGAGCTCTGCCATGTACGCAGTGGGGGATGCTCAGTGACACATGTCCCTAGTTGGGGATGATGGAGGAGAGGAGGATCTGTGTCATGTACGCAGTGGGGGACACTCACTCACATATGTCCCTAGTGGGGGATGGGGGAGGAGAGGAGAAGCTCTGCCATGTACGCAGTGGGGGATGCTCAGTGACACATGTCCTCAGTCGGGGATGGGAGAGGAGAGGAGGATCTCTGCCATGTACGCAATGGGGGATGCTCAGTGACACATGTCCCTAGTGGGGGATGGTGGAGGAGAGGAGGAGCTCTGGCATGTACGCAGTGGGGGACGCTCAGTGACACATGTCCCTAGTGGGGGATGATGGAGGAGAGGAGGATCTGTGTCATGTATGCAGTGGGGGATGCTCAGTGGCACATGTCCCTAGTGGGGGATGGTGGAGGAGAGGAGGATCTGTGTCATGTATGCAGTGGGGGACACTCACTCACATATGTCCCCAGTGGGGGATGGGGGAGGAGAGGAGGAGCTCTGCCATGTACGCAGTGGGGGATGCTCAGAGACACATGTCCTCAGTGGGGGATGGGAGAGGAGAGGAGGATCTCTGCCATGTACGCAGTGGGGGATGCTCAGTGACACATGTCCCTAGTGGGGGATGATGGAGGAGAGGAGGAGCTCTGGCATGTATGCAGTGGGGGACGCTCAGTGACACATGTCCCCAGTGGGGGATGGGGGAGAAGAGGAGCTCTGGCATGTACACAGTGGTGGATGCTCAGTGACACATGTCCCTAGTGGGGGATGGTGGAGGAGAGGAGGATCTCTGCCATGTACGCAGTGGGGGACGCTCAGTGACACATGTCCCTAGTGGGGGATGGTGGAGGAGAGGAGGATCTCTGCCATGTACGCAGTGGGGGACGCTCAGTGACATATGTCCCCAGTGGGGGATGGGGGAGGAGAAGAGGAGCTCTGGCATGTATGCAGTGGGGGACGCTCAGTGACATATGTCCCTAGTGGGGGATGGTGGAGGAGAGGAGGGTCTCTGCCATGTACGCAGTGGGGGACGCTCAGTGACACATGTCCCTAGTGGGGGATGGGGGAGGAGAGGAGGATCTCTGCCATGTACGCAGTGGGGGATGCTCAGTGGCACATGTCCCTAGTGGGGGATGGTGGAGGAGAGGAGGATCTCTGCCATGTACGCAGTGGCGGACACTCAGTGGCTGATGTACCCAGTGGGGGATGGGGGAGGAGAGGAGGATCTCTGCCATGTACGCAGTGGGGGACACTCAGTGGCTGATGTACCCAGTGGGGGATGGGAGAGGAGAGGAGGATCTCTGTCATGTACGCAGTGGGGGATGCTCAGTGACACATGTACCCAGTGGGGGATGGGAGAGGAAAGGAGGATCTCAGCCATGTACGCAGTGGGGGACACTCAGTGGCTGATATACCCAGTGGGGGATGGGGAGGAGAGGAGGATCTCTGCCATGTACGCAGTGGCGGACACTCACTGACACATGTACCCAGTGGGGGATGGGGAGGAGAGGAGGATCTCTGCCATGTACGCAGTGGGAGACACTCAGTGGCTGATATACCCAGTGGGGGATGGGGGAGGAGAGGAGGATCTCTGCCATGTACGCAGTGGCGGACACTCACTGACACATGTACCCAGTGGGGGATGGGGAGGAGAGGAGGATCTCTGCCATGTACGCAGTGGGGGACACTCAGTGGCTGATATACCCAGTGGGGGATGGGGGAGGAGAGGAGGATCTCTGCCATGTACGCAGTGGCGGATACTCACTGACACATGTACCCAGTGGGGGATGGGGAGGAGAGGAGGATCTCTGCCATGTACGCAGTGGGGGACACTCAGTGGCTGATATACCCAGTGGGGGATGGGGGAGGAGAGGAGGATCTCTGCCATGTACGCAGTGGGGGATGCTCAGTGACACATGTACCCAGTGGGGGATGGGAGAGGAAAGGAGGATCTCTGCCATGTACGCAGTGGGGGACACTCAGTGGCTGATATACCCAGTGGGGGATGGGGGAGGAGAGGAGGATCTCTGCCATGTACGCAGTGGCGGACACTCAGTGGCTGATGTACCCAGTGGGGGATGGGGGAGGAGAGGAGGATCTCTGCCATGTACCCAGTGGGGGACACTCACTGACACATGTACCCAGTGGGGGATGGGGAGGAGAGGAGGATCTCTGCCATGTACGCAGTGGCGGACACTCAGTGGCTGATGTACCCAGTGGGGGATGGGGGAGGAGAGGAGGATCTCTGCCATGTACCCAGTGGGGGACACTCACTGACACATGTACCCAGTGGGGGATGGAGAGGAGAGGAGGATCTCTGCCATGTACGCAGTGGGGGACACTCAGTGGCTGATATACCCAGTGGGGGATGGGGGAGGAGAGGAGGATCTCTGCCATGTACGCAGTGGCGGACACTCAGTGGCTGATGTACCCAGTGGGGGATGGGGGAGGAGAGGAGGATCTCTGCCATGTACCCAGTGGGGGACACTCACTGACACATGTACCCAGTGGGGGATGGGGAGGAGAGGAGGATCTCTGCCATGTACGCAGTGGCGGACACTCAGTGGCTGATGTACCCAGTGGGGGATGGGGGAGGAGAGGAGGATCTCTGCCATGTACCCAGTGGGGGACACTCACTGACACATGTACCCAGTGGGGGATGGAGAGGAGAGGAGGATCTCTGCCATGTACGCAGTGGGGGATGCTCAGTGACACATGTACCCAGTGGGGGATGGGGGAGGAGAGGAGGATCTCTGCCATGTACGCAGTGGCGGACACTCAGTGGCTGATGTACCCAGTGGGGGATGGGGGAGGAGAGGAGGATCTCTGCCATGTACCCAGTGGGGGACACTCACTGACACATGTACCCAGTCCCAGATAGCAAAAATATAGCTTGTGGGCCACCACTGAGCCACTGGTGGCCCACTGACTGCATTTTTTTTCAAAATTTTAAAGCATTATAAACAACTTCAAAAGCAACCTCAAATACTGTTTTCTGACATATTATTTAACAATATTCAATGTTAAAAACACATTATTTCAAAATATAAATACATTGCGTGGCCCACTGTTGGCCCACCAACTACCAGAGTCAGTGGCTGTAGCTCAGGTACCAGCCTACACCCACTGGTGTAAAATCCTGGGAAAAATTAGATAAAATGTGTGTTTTCTTTCACTTAACATAAGTTAATGTCATTTTTTAACAAACTTATTCTGTATTCCTTCATTTTGCTCAGTCAGTCTTTTCTCCACTTTATTACTTTATATATTACTTGCTTATATATTTGCCACAGGTGGTCCATCAATGGTCCACCCACTACATAAGTAGTACATTACCCATGATGGGCAGCCAGTGGGCCACTGGTGGCACATATATATATATTTTTAGTGAAGGTTAAAGAAAGATATTTTCATTTTTTCCTTTTGATATTAATTTGTTTTTTGATGAAACCTAAAACTATCGCAGAATTTGTTTTTGTCTGACACATGCAACTATCATCTGTAAGAGCTATACTTAGTTGGTGGACCAATGGTGGTCCTCTGGTGGCTACACCTCAAGCTCTGCTGAACGGCATTTCTTTTGACAGATCTTGAAGAGAGGCTGTCTTGGCTTAAATTCATTTGTTTCAAGTGAATTACTTTCCAAAAGTAGCTGTTCTGAATTTTATTACATGAAAAAATTGTAAGATTTGCCACTGCTGGTCCATCAGTGGTCCACCTTCTGCCTGCATGGTACACATACTGTTGGCCCACCGGTGGCCCACAGATGGCAAAGTAATTGGATACTTTATGTATGTGTGTGTATATCACCGAGACAACAACATTTTTAAATAACAGATGTCACATCTCTGCCTTAATATATATTTCTTTTCTTCCCATTCTTGGGCCACAAATTTCTTCCAAGATTTACCACTGGCAGCCCACCAACTATATCAGTGGTATATAAGCTATGATCGATGGGCCACTGATGGGAATTTTCTAATTTCCACCCGGATTTTAGATCTAATCAATAAAATCATCTGATAATTACACAGAAAAGTTAACAGAAGTGAAAGTTTCCCCTGTAAACAAACCATAAAACATGTACAGGAGAAAAATAAAAATATGATATTCAATCAAAACCCTATTAATTGGGGTTGAGGTGTAGCCACCACTGGACGACCCTTGGTCCACTGGCTGCAATATGTATGTGTCCGATAAAATATAAAGTTTCTTAAGTTGAAAGGAATAATTACACTTGAAACATATTCCAATTAGTGGCTGAATTACCCTTGAAATATATTCCAATCAGTGGCCGAATTACCCATGCCAACGCTGGCCCAATGAAGGCTTGCCAACCAAAACTCAGGCTGCCAAGGTTGGGCCAACGGTGGGCCAATGGTGGCTTTTTATTCAAGATGGCGGCGAGCAATAATAGGGGATATTGAGACACTTAGTAAAAAATTATTTATTATGGTATGTCTAAAAATCATATTTCAGTGGGCCCACAATTTTTAACTAACTATTTAACAATTTTAGACATAAAAATAACATTCTCATTAGAAATTCACAGTAAGAAAAGTTGTTTCTGAACATTATAATTTTATTATTTGACTATGGAACATATCATCCTAAGATACTGTTCCACCATTGTTTATGTTTGGTCATGTGACTTATCAGGGATTCCCTTAACTAAAATCCACCCACAATCTGTCAATTATTTGCTTTCTGTTAAACAATGGCCACATAACTTCATGCTGCAATCTGATTGGCTGATGCTATATTATAGTGGTAGTAAAATTTTACCAGTGGCTTGCCAATGTCAGACCGACACATCCACCGGCCAAAAAGCCAGTGGGCCACTGATGGGCCACTAGTAAACCTTATTGTTGTCTGCCAACAGTGGACCACTGTCTATCAGCTGGTCACGCCACCAGAGAACCACCACTGTTGGCACTCAACAGTAGGCCACTGATGGGCCACCAGTAAACCTTATTGTTGGCTGCCAACAGTGGGCCACTGTCTATCAGCTGGTCACGCCACCAGAGAACCACCATTGATGGCACCCAACAGTGGGTCACCGGTGGACCACCAGTCAACCTTGTCGGCTACTGAAGGTGGGCCACTGGTGGGCCAATAGAAAAGCTTATCATTGGCTGCCGACAGTGGGCCACTGAAGGTCCATCAGAAAACCGTATTGTCGGCTACCAACGGTGGACCACTGCCTATCAGCCGGTCACGCCAACGGCTGGCCACCGCCTGCAGCCAACGTCGGACCGACAGCTATGCCGCCAGTGGGCCAGCGGTGGCCCTACAGAGTCTTGCTATCTGGGGTGGGGTATGGGGAGGAGAGGAGGATCTCTGCCATGTACCCAGTGGGGGACACTCACTGACACATGTACCCAGTGGGGGATGGGGAGGAGAGGAGGATCTCTGCCATGTACGCAGTGGGGGACACTCAGTGGCTGATGTACCCAGTGGGGGATGGGGGAGGAGAGGAGGATCTCTGCCATGTACCCACTGGGGGACGTTTTCCGAGATTTAGTATCATAGCCCATTCGTACTGTGAACAAACTATATATGTATATGTATTTGCAAATAATTGATTCTCCCTGTCCGTAGTGGGGGACGTCCCCGGTTACGTACATTGCTTTTGTTACTCCCGTCAGCGATGCAGATCCTCTTGAAAAATACTGGCTGCACTTCCACTATCCTGAGGAAGTATGTGATAGGGAAGCCGACATGCTAGAACATAATAATTCTGACCAGCAATTATCTGAAGAGCAAGCATACCAAGAGACTGTCAGAGGAGTGAGATCTGATATGGGGTGGAACCAGATTCATGAATTTGAATCTTCAGCCTCCTCTCGAGATGACAACTCCTTTGCCAGTCACAGAAGCCAGTTGCCTCGTAAATCTCTGCAAAACTGCCATCTGATGACTGGTTATGCCAGAAGTTTGAGAAACTGAATTTGACACTGACAGAAACACAGTCGTCAATCGACTACGAGAAAATGTGGGCTTCCGGGGACTCACACGAACGAGTATAAGATACAAATAACAAAAAATCAATGAAATTCCATAACTGTAAGTGTAAACAATGTTTTAGTAGGGCAATGCCTGAAATATACAATAAATTAATGAAGGTATATTTAACAAACAGTCATACTTTAAAATATTTTATTGAATTCGAATTATAGAATTTTTTTAAAAGTCTGTATGAATACCAGTTCAATGTGTGCTCAACATTCTACGAATACCAGCACTATGTGTGATTTGCAGTATTGTTTTCGAACATACTCGACTTTCTGAAGGAAAAAGCACTTAATACATAATATTTAAAAATAATAATTAAAATTAATAATTACTGCTAACTTAACCAAAAGTGACTATTTGTTAACTTTGCTGTTTTTGGATTTTTTGGTTTTTTTTTTTTTGGTTTTTGTTTAGCAAGTACTATTTTGGAAGTTGTGGAGATTTCTTCCATCTCTCTTAGCCAATAAAATTTGCCAACAAGAAACTCTGGATTGACAGTTTTTACCATTTACTTTTTATTTTCTTAATATATTTGTGATATTTTGTGGTCTTGTGCTTTGGATTTAAAATATGTATAGAATATAAATGCATATATAGATGCACATTAAAATAATGTAAAGTAAATTAAAAAAAAATCCATATCTTATGAAAGAGGACATTTTCTTTTCAAAAATTGCCAATAGTACCTAGTGAGGCAATGCCTTGAAATCCTAGGTATGTAATCCATGAATGGTGTTAGCCCAATCTGAGACTTAAGTAGGCTATATGTTCACATAAAAGTTACATGTAAGACTTAGCTAAGACTTTATTGTGAATACAGTCACTGATCTTTGATGAGAGTTGGGATGCAGAGTAAATATATAATAATATATATAATTAAGGTAACATTTAACATAAAATACTTGAAGTAAATTTTTAAAATGTAATTCTTTTTTTAAAATATTACAAAATTGCAGAAAAAAAACAGACTGGGTGTTTTAGCACTAAGTTATGATGTCTTGTTTACGTCACTGGATATCAAACTCAAGCCTCTCAGACTGAGATAACCATTAATTTAAACTGTGTACTGATTCTAAGAAAAAACTTCAATTGAAAATTTTTATTCCAAAATCTGGTCGTAATGAGAAATGGGCTTGAAAATATTAGACCATTACTGAACTTATTATATATTTTTCATGGCCAGTAATTAGTTTCTGGTGGAAATTTACATCTTTTATAGCCTAATACATTTTTGCCTGAGCAATCTGTTGCATAAAGTGATATTTTTTTACTTATTGGACAGGTATTCAAAGAGAATGAGGATCTCATTTTTTGGTATTCGGGAACACATGGAACAAGTATTCAGACTCTTCTATATTTCCCTTTTGTACATAAGATTAATGGCCGTTACAAAGCAAATTTTGTCTGCCATATAAAAAGCCCATATAAATGAACTAACAGAGCAGAAAACACCTTCAAAAGTTGAGGTATTTTGTTTTCTATAATCAAATAACTGAAATTTTGTCTATTTCTTTTATACGCATTCGACCGAGGTCCCGGAAGTCTGCATTGGACTGGGGGCATTTGACGACTGTGAGAAAGCTACCTGGCCATAGTTCTGATGCCAATGGATTGTGTAATTACCAATTTTTTAAGGTTCCTTCTAATCAGAAGTGGTATGGTGTCTACTCAGAAAAGAAAGACTTTTCAAGATCTAAAATGAGTTACTGGCATAATGAACTGGCAGAACTCAACAGTGCTTTTACCAACAGATTGCTAGACCCAACCTGGCTACAACATTGTCAGCTTCCTGGCCAATTGCACAGGTATAACACTTAGAAAATAGAAAAGGTCAGAGACACCACCTTTATTTGTAACCAGGCAGCCGACTTCAGTCTCTGTTTAACAAAGGTACATCACAGCATGGCCACTCATCTGACTGCTATCCAAGATAAGAAAGCCAAAGGGAAGTTGGCCACCAAGACTCAAGAGGCAGCTGATGAGCCAGCCTACCTAATGACATTCAATCAAAGTATTACTCGAGCTATGACCAGGACAATGCAAGATCTGTCAGACTTTGTTTTCATTCACATGGCCAATGTCACTCAACATGACTCAAATATGACAGTTACCTGGATTTTTTCAGAATGGGGTCACGGACGACACAATGGCAGCTCTTAGAAAATCTCCACTTTATATGGCCTGCCTCTTCCCTGATGACGTCATCTCAGAGGAAGAGGATGAAATTGGCAACCATGAGGACAAGCAACATTCTAGTGGCTTTCACAAAAAGTCTGACCTGTACCATCCTCATAATCCACCAGCAAAGAATGCACCAGACACCAGCAGGTGATCCCGATCACCAGCATGGAAACAACTCAGTCACAGTGGTCAAACACTGTGGTCATTCACATTGCACCAGGAGGGCCAACATACCCTGGTTCTGGAATCTAGTTGCCATGTCAAGCCAGATCCCCCTGTGTTTTGCCCGGCCTGCCTAATCTGCTAACTCAACCATTCAATCAGACTCTACCCAGGAATCTTCCGAACCTAAGTCTCCATACTGGCTCCTAGGGCCTCAGCAATCAAGGACTAAGGCTTCTCTGAGGGAGTGGTAGCACAAATTGAGGCTCTTCAAAGAGTCTCAACTAGATCAGTCTATGAAGCGAAGACGACCATTATTACAAAGTGGTGCCACAGTAATCAGGTGGACTTCAGGGCAATACCTATAAATCCAAAGCCAACTTTATCCTGTATTTATTCCAGGACAGGAAGTTACAGCCAAGTACTATAGATGGCTACAGGTCAGCCATAGGAGACAAACTGGGAAATTCACCCATTAATGTCAGCAAGGACAAAAATCCCACTTGTCTCCTGGATACTTTCCATAGAGACAGACCTAAGGGCCACAGAGGCATTCCCTCTTGGAAACTTTCTTAGGTCCTGCACGAATTGACAAAGGCTCTTTGAACCCCTTAAAGAAGTGTCCTTGAAGCATTAAACCTTCAAGACTGTCTTCCTCTTAGCTCTGGGTTCTGGAAAATGCAGGAGTGAGATCCATGCTTGGTCACAAAAACAGACACCAGAGAGACTGGTACAAGGTGTCTCTTTACCCCTCACAAAGCTTTCTTTTGAAGAACATGCTGGTCAAAGAGGGTCCAGACAGTGTGGCCCCAGTGGATACTCCAGCCCTGGCCCCAACTCTGGATAAGTCTCTTGATGCTGATAGGTCACTATGCCCAGTTAGAGCCCTCCGCTACTATCTGGATAGGACCTCAGAAAGAACAAAGAACTGGTCTTTGTCTCCTTCTTATCTTTGTCAAGAGGTGAACCCACTGCCTTAGTATTGCTCAATTTGTCTGCCGCTTTTTATGCCATAGATCATTCCACACTTCTCAGTTGCCTTCGTATTTGGTTTGGCGTCAGTGGCTCTGTTTTGAAATGGTTCAATTCCTACCCAACAGACCATTATCAATCAATAAAATTTGCGTCCTCCAAGGTTCTGTCCTGGGCCCTTTGCTCTTCTCACTGTACACGATGGCCCTCAGTGTGATTATCGGTAAACATATAGGAATAAAGTTTCATTTTTATGCAGATGACAACCAAGTTTATGTGCATTAACCCCACAAGAATGCATCTGATGCCTGCCAGTTGAACAGGGGCCGTATTCAGGACAGGTCTTAGCCAAGTTTTTGGCTTAACTTTTGTATAAAAATACAGCCAACTTAAGCCTAAGATTTGGCTAAGACCTTTCGTAAATACGGCCCCAGGTGCCTAAATGATGTTAAAGAGTGGATGTCCACTAGTAAGCTCAAATTGAATCCTGACAAGACTGAGTTTATCATCTTTGGTTGGAAGAGACAGGGACAAGTTGAAAGCATGTTTTCCAATTGATATCTTGGGCAGTCCACTCTGCCCTGTTGACTCGGTCAAGAATTTGGGTGTGTGGTTCGATTCAGATTTTTACTTGTTCAAGCATGTTCAGAATGTCTGCAAAAGTTGTTTTGTGAAACTCTGTGATTCAAGACATGTCAGGCAGTTTATTACTCATGATGTTTCTGTACTTGTGGCTAATGCTGTTGTTAGTAGCCGGTTGGATTACTGCAACTCACTTTTCAGGAGCGTCTCCAAGTTTAATCTATGTAAATTACAGTGCGTCCAAAATAGTGCAGCCAGAATTTTTCAAACACCAGTCAATACACCAGTACAACTCCTGTGCTTAAGAAATTGCTTTGGCTTCCTGTTGAACAGCAGACAGTGTTTAAGACAGTCACACTTGTTTACAAGTTTCTTCACACCGGTTTTCCTAGGAATTTTGCTCCATATCTTTCCTCTTACAGCAGTTCTTACAGTACGAGGCGCAGTCAAAGTGGTGGCATTTTACTTGTCATTCTGAAGTTCTACCCTTCTGTTCATAAATCAGTTTGGTAATAATTTTGCTTTTGATGCTCCCACTGTTTGGAATGCCCTTCCAGATACAATTCATGCCTCCCCTCCCTAGCCTCTTTCAGAAAGCAGCTTAAAACCTACCAGTACACCAAAGCATACCCACCTTAGCCTAGATCATCCCCTGGAGTTCTCGTGTATGGGGAGATTAAGAGCTATAAAAGTCCGATTAGAATTAAAATCAAGAAAGGTCTTGACAAAGATATATCTCCTGCCACTATATCATCATGGATCAAGCAGACTGTGATTCTATGCTACTAGCTCTCTGATCAAGAGGTGCTTACTCTACATCAAGTTAAAGGTTGAAGGATGTGGCTTGGGCTGATTCAGAGCTCTTTTTATCTTGGCCCCTTGGTGGCTGTTCAGCAGATCCACCACTAGCCCAGGCATAAGTAAGCAGCCTGCCACTTTACTCAAGGGTCTACCAACAAGTTGCCTCTTCCTTTGGAAGAGGGACTCTCTAGGGACTGGACTCATACCTCTCTTCCTCCCATGTTAGAGGAGGTCTATTAAAACATGGGGGAGCAAGGTAAGTTTAATCCGGTAACCTGTTCACCGACAACTGACCAATGGGACCAGTTGATGTCCCTGCTAACATCTCTATTTGAATTCTATCTTAAGTTCCTAATAAACTACCCACCTTACAAGCGGTAGTTATTCTAACTAATTGTCCATTAGGTAAGATTCATTAGCGCTATACAATTGCAAATTCTTATAAGTTTCTTGGATTTTACAGTTGCCTACCACTTGAGACCAATAATAGACCAAAGCAAACTAAACACTTTTATGATGTTACGGTCAGACCCCAACTAACTAGTGTGTTAGCCAGAGAAAATCGCACAACAGGAAGTAAAGAATTTGTTTGAACTAAATAATTTATTTACAATATGTACAAATCAGTGTTAAACCAACCAAATCAGAATACACATTTAAAACAATAATAACTCAAACTTATATAACTATTAATGGCTTAAGAACTTTATATTACTACAAGATTACTTAAATAGTTTCTTACTGATCACTCACTGGTTATTGTCCATATGGCTGGATCAATGTTCACAATAGGAGTTATAGCCTGATCACATGAAAAGCTTCTAGTCTCCTGGTTTTGAATCAATAACAAACAGCTCTGGATAGCGGACTGTCTTGGTTTGATGAAGTTTCGAGAACAATGTGTTCGATGGTAACTGGCATACGAATTTCCTCACTTGGCACTACACTGGACTTCTTGCCCTGAGATCTTCCACGAGTCTTCCCCTTTATTGCTGTGCTCGACTTCTCTGCTATTGTAGATTTTACTCCCAGTTAATTTACTGGATAGTGTCCTTTTTACCACACTGGTTCTTCAGTTAAAAGTCTTTTGACTGTTTAACAATTTTTCAAAGCTTCTAGTCAGCAATACAATATCATCTGGGGTATAGAACTCCTGTCCCAACAATGCTAATCTGTAACTGTGATGTGTCCAGCTTATATAGAGGAGTGATCAGGAACCTTACCATTACAACATACATATTTACTAAGAGATTAACATCCTAAAACCTATACTTACATTAATTATTCATGATAAACATTTCTTGGAAAGAATCCTGTTTTTGTTAAAACTACAACTCACCTATTTCACCATTTCACATTATGACACAATTTCTTATAAACAAGACATTCATCAGGATATGAAGCTGTAAGTCATTAACTGTAACACATCCCAGTTATAAACATCAACAGAGGAGGTCTGTGACTGTACAAACCTGCACACAACTTGTTATTCTATCACACCTCCCTCCTTAAAGAAAATTTTTGAAATTTTAATTTCAAAAATTTCTGAAATACTAATGTTTTGTAATTGGCAAAAGGCACTTATGCTTTATAAGAATACAACATCACAGCTGTATACCAAATTGTATGCATAATTATTGAATACATTTCAAACAAAATATCTTGACTATACATAATATATACTCATTAACTGCATTAAATGGAATGCTAAGAAAATGATAATTATTTACAATGTAGCACACTTACTAACATCTGGATAGTGCATCTGCACAAACATTTTCTTTTCCCTTAATATGTTTGATTTCCAGGTTATAATCCTGTAATAACAAACTCCAATTCAACAGTCGCCTATTTTTATTTTTCATCTTGTGTAAGAAAGTCAACAGATTATGATCCGTATACACCAAAGTAGGCCCTTGAGGATGAAGACACATACACCTCAAAATGCTGCAATGCCAAAACTAGTGCCAAAGTTTCTTTTTCAATAGTGGAATAATTTCTTTGATGCTTGTTGAACTTTTTGGAGAAGTAACACACCGGATGTTCTATTCCCTCATCATCTGCTTGCAGTAATATTGCTCCCGCACCCGTGTCACTGGCATCGACATTCAAAATAAACGGCTTGCAAAAATCCGGAGCCACCAAAACGGGTACCGAACACAGTAATGATTTGATATTGTCAAAAGCATATTGACAATTTGAGGTCCAATGATATTTATGATCTTTCTTCAATAACTCAGTCAGTGGTACTGCTATATCCGAGAAATTCTTACAAAATTTTCTGTAATAGCCAGCCATTCCCAGAAATCTCATAAGACCTTTTCTATTCTCTGGAATAGGATATTCAACAATGCACTTAATCTTTGCCTCCACAGGGGTTACATTTCCCATGCCGACAACATGCCCAAGATAAATAACCTTTGCATGTCCGAAATCACTTTTCGCCAAATTTATAGTAAGATTGGCAGCTGCTAACCTACAGAAGACTGCTTCTAGCCTTTTCAAATGTTCTGACCAGGAGTTGCTATAGATTACAATGTCATCCACATATATCCCTACACCTTCCAAACCAGTGAGACATTTGTTCATCATTCTTTGAAAAGTAGCCTGTGAATTTTTCATTCCAAATGGCATAACTTTGTATTGATACAACCCATCCGGGGTAACAAAGGCAGAAATTTCCTTGGCTCTTTCAGTTAGTGGGACACACCAATAACCTTTTAGTAGGTCACACTTGGATATATATTTTGCCTGCCCGACTGGTTTGGGTACCAATATATATGGGGATGCCCAACTACTCTGGCTATGTTCTATTATGTTATTCTCTAACATATATTTAATTTCCTTCCTCATTTGTTCAAGTTTGAGAGGATTTACCCTGTAGGGGTGTTGCTTAACTGGCATAGCATTGCCTACATCTACATCATGTTGAACTAAGTTCGTTTTACCTTCTTACTCAGATCTAAATGTTCAAGTTTTCTGTCCAAGTTTAGTAAGATATCAGAATTGTTCAGTTTTGGCTTGTATTCATTGTCATCTAGTGGTTCCATTTTTGGATCACTGAATTCCCCAAAATTTTGTGACCTTGTCACAATATTTCGATTTACCACTAACACCTGATCTGACCTTGACCTATCAAAGTAGGGTTTCAGCATGTTTATGTGACAGAACTGAGTAGATTTCCTACGGTCAAGAGTTCTAATCACATAGTCTAACTCACTAACTTTTCTTTCAACCTCATATGGGCCTTGGTACCTTGCTTTTAGAACATTTCCTGGAACAGGTAATAAGACTAATACTTTATCACCAGCTTTGAAGGAATGCTTTTGGACTTTTTGATCATATAGCCTCTTCATTTTGTCTTGTGAATCTTTCAAGTTTGCCTGAGCTAATTCACACACTGTTTCAGCCTACCTCTGAATCGTTCAACATAATCCAGTAAATGCAAATTTGGAGGATTCTCAGATAACCAAGTTTTTTTTACCAATTTCAAAGGTTCATGCACCGTATGACCAAAAACTAGTTCAAACGGACTAAATCCTAAAGATTCTTGATAGGATTCTCTCACTGCAAACATCAATAGATCCAAACCTTCATCCCAATCCTTCTCATGCTCAAAACAATAAGTCCTAATCATGTTTTTCAAGGTTGAGTGAAATCTTTCTAAAGCACCTTGGGATTCAGGGTGATAGGCACTGGACTTAATTTGCTTTGCCCCTAGTTGATGGACAACATGTTGGAATAAGTGAGACATAAAGTTTGATCCTTGGTCAGACTGAATTTCTTTGGGCAAACCTACTAAAGTGAAAAACTTTGTCAGGGCCTTAGAAATCTTTGGGGCACCAATGTTTGAGAGTGGTATTGCTTCATGGAATCTTGTGGCTGCACACATGATGGTTAATATGTACTCATTTCTGGCCTTGGTTTTTGGTAATGGTCCAACACAATCAATAATAACCCGACTGAAAGGCTCCTCAAAAGCGGGAATAGGTTTCAAAGGGGCTTTTGGAATTGTTTGATTTGGCTTACCTACTACTTGACATGAGTGACAAGTTCTGCAAAACTCAACCACACTTTGCCTTATTTTGGGCCAATAGAAGTGTCTGGTAATTTTAAACAGAGTTTTGTTGATTCCCAAATGGCCACCCATAGGAGATTCATGTGCTAGTTTGAGTATTTCACCGTGGTATACTTTGGGTACCACTATCTGCTCTAATACTGACCATTCTTCATTTGATGGGACCTTAGGAGGCCTCCATTTTCTCATAAGGATACCATTGTTTACATAGTAGCCTGTTGCAACCTTATCTACCTCTTCCTTTGGAAGTGTCAACTGGAATAAGGGAGCTAAATCAGGATCTTTCTCCTGCTCTTCAATCAATTTTGCCCTATTTAGGGGACTATCTTTACCTTCCTTATTAGGAGTTTCAGTTTGAATGACTATTTTATCAGTAGGATTCTTCATAGTATCAATATCTGTATTTGCTAAAAATGTCTCTGAGAGATCAATTAAGATATCCTCTGATTGCTTATTAGCATTAGGCTCTTCGTCGGCTTTTTTAGCCATAGCTCGTGTCACTGCAGAAGAGGGAAATAAACCCAGGCCCTCCTCTTCTAATTTCTCAACATTTTCTAAAGTGACCGGCTTAGAAGTAACCTTTGGATTGGCAATTACCCTACCACCTGCCAAGTCATTGCCCAACAGTAAAGCTACACCTTTTATAGGCAAAGTGGGTCTAGTTCCCACCACTACAGGTCCAGAAATCAAATTTGACTTGAGATAAATTCTATGCAAGGGGACATTAACAAAGCCACCCTCTATTCCTTGGGCTATCACTTCCTCTCCAGTGGACGTACCTAAATCAAGGGGCAAAACTCCCTCTAACAACAAGGACTGGGTTGCTCCAGTATCTCGCAAAATCATAATCGGTACAGACCCTGAAAGTTTGTCTATTGAAACTGACCCTTCGGAAATGAATGGTTGAAATTCCGGCCTGATTTCTTCTGTCTTAGCAGAAGCTTCACCGTTGTCTACCTCTTTCGGTACTAAGCAATTTGGCTTACACGAAACGAACGCGTTCGGGCTTGCCTGATTTTCTTTCTTCCTTTTCAGCGACCAGCAATCTGACATAACATGACCACGCTTTCCGCAATGACCACAAGTAGGAATAAATGATTTTGTGGGTTTTTTACCCATACTGTCCGATTGACTAGACGCCTGGGAATTCTGAGCACTGGGACTATTTGTCAATACATTTCCCTGGGGATTTTTACCACCAAAAGAATTTGATTTGGAAGACCCATTGTTTTTGTTTCTGCCAAAGTGATTCTTATGAGTAAGAGCATAATCATCAGCCATTGAGGCTGCTTTTGCCAAAGTTTGCACATTTTGTTCATCCAGATGAACTTTAATATCATCACGGACGCACCTTTTAAACTCTTCAACTAATATGACTTGCCTTAGCCTGTCAAATTCATGTCCGACTTGTTTGGCACTGCACCATCTATCAAAGTATGTCTCTTTCTCATGGGCAAATTCAACAAATGTTTGGTTCTCACATTTTCGGAAAGTTCGGAACTTTTGTCTATATGCTTCTGGTACCAGCTCATAAGCCTTCAAAATGGCCATTTTGACTATTTCATAATCAAATGATTCTTCCTCACAAAGGGAAGAGTAAGTTTCCTGTGCTTTACCTTTTAATACGCTTTGCAGCAATACTGGCCACATTTCTAACTGCCACTTTCTCAAAGTGTTGAAAGTATTTTTCCACCTCATTTTCATTAAAAACAGGTACCATTCGCACATGTTTACTAAGATCGAACTTTCCAATTGTGGGATCTCCTTGGGTTTTTTTAAGCTCTATTTCTTTGGCTCTAACCTCCAATTCCCTTTCTTTTAATTCAAGTTCTTTAAGTTTGATTTCTTTTTGAACTTGAATCTGAACCATTTCTAATTCTTTTTCAGCCAATCTGATTTCTAACTGCCACTTTCTCAAAGTGTTGAAAGTATTTTTCCACCTCATTTTCATTAAAAACAGGTACCATTCGCACATGTTTACTAAGATCGAACTTTCCAATTGTGGGATCTCCTTGGGTTTTTTTAAGCTCTATTTCTTTGGCTCTAACCTCCAATTCCCTTTCTTTTAATTCAAGTTCTTTAAGTTTGATTTCTTTTTGAACTTGAATCTGAACCTTTTCTAATTCTTTTTCAGCCAATCTGATTTCTAACTGCCACTTTCTCAAAGTGTTGAAAGTATTTTTCCACCTCATTTTCATTAAAAACAGGTACCATTCGCACATGTTTACTAAGATCGAACTTTCCAATTGTGGGATCTCCTTGGGTTTTTTTAAGCTCTATTTCTTTGGCTCTAACCTCCAATTCCCTTTCTTTTAATTCAAGTTCTTTAAGTTTGATTTCTTTTTGAACTTGAATCTGAACCTTTTCTAATTCTTTTTCAGCCAATCTGATTTCTAACTGCCACTTTCTCAAAGTGTTGAAAGTATTTTTCCACCTCATTTTCATTAAAAACAGGTACCATTCGCACATGTTTACTAAGATCGAACTTTCCAATTGTGGGATCTCCTTGGGTTTTTTTAAGCTCTATTTCTTTGGCTCTAACCTCCAATTCCCTTTCTTTTAATTCAAGTTCTTTAAGTTTGATTTCTTTTTGAACTTGAATCTGAACCTTTTCTAATTCTTTTTCAGCCAATCTGATTTCTTTCTCAACCTCAAGACGCTTAAGCTCAGATAACCCAGGAGATTCCACATCAAGTGGTGGGTACTTCTCAAGTGCCTCACCACTGAGCATATCATTATCAACCAAATGGTCAACGATAATATGCTTCAACTGATCCTTCCGAAATGACCTTTTAATTTCAGCTTCAACCTCAAGCAATTTACACACTTCTATTAGCTCAGCCTTTTTCAATGTTTCAAGGGAGGGTGCTTCAACAAAAGCCTTAAGGTCAGCCATTACTGACTTATATAGACACTGATTTATACACAATCAAATTATTATTATCTTTTTTCTTTCCAAGAGCTATTTTGTTTTAATGTACTATCAGTATTTGAACTGTTTATTTCGGTTGATCCCGGACGAGCCCCCAATTCTTCCTGTTACGGTCAGACCCCAACTAACTAGTGTGTTAGCCAGAGAAAATCGCACAACAGGAAGTAAAGAATTTGTTTGAACTAAATAATTTATTTACAATATGTACAAATCAGTGTTAAACCAACCAAATCAGAATACACATTTAAAACAATAATAACTCAAACTTATATAACTATTAATGGCTTAAGAACTTTATATCATTACAAGATTACTTAAATAATTTCTTACTGATCACTCACTGGTTATTGTCCATATGGCTGGATGAATGTTCACAATAGGAGTTATAGCCTGATCACATGAAAAGCTTCTAGTCTCCTGGTTTTGAATCAATAACAAACTGCTCTGGATAGCGGACTGTCTTGGTTTGATGAAGTTTCGAGAACAATGTGTTCGATGGTAACTGGCATACGAATTTCCTCACTTGGCACTACACTGGACTTCTTGCCCTGAGATCTTCCACGAGTCTTCTCCTTTGTTGCTGTGCACGACTTCTCTGCTATTGTAGATTTCACTCCCAGTTAATTTACTGGATAGTGTCCTTTTTACCACACTGGTTCTTCAGTTAAAAGTCTTTTGACTGTTTAACAATTTTCCAAAGCTTCTAGTCGGCAATACAATATCATCTGGGGTATAGAACTCCTGTCCCAACAATGCTAATCTGTAACTGTGATGTGTCCAGCTTATATAGAGGAGTGATCAGGAACCTTACCATTACAACATACATATTTACTAAGAGATTAACATCCTAAAACTTATACTTACATTAATTACTCATGATAAACATTTCTTGGAAAGAATCCTGTTTTTGTTAAAACTACAACTCACCTATTTCACCATTTCACATTATGACACACTTTCTTATAAACAAGACATTCATCAGGATATGAAGCTGTAAGTCATTAACTGCAACACATCCCAGCTATAAACATCAACAGAGGAGGTCTGTGACTGTACAAACCTACACACAACTTGTTATTCTATCACAATGACCACAGATAAATTCAAGATGAAAAGACCAGAATCAAAAAGAGCATCATAAATTCAGGGATTTGGATCTCATCCATGATCTATCAGATACCCATTTACACATCCCCATCTACCCAAGATCAAGGAAGTTCTCAGACTTACCAGTTCAGCTCCACAAGTCTTCACAATGATATTCAAGGAAATAAAACTTATGGCCCCCTCAAGAGGAATCAGACTTAAACATTTCTTAGATGACATGCTCATAAGGTTTGGTCTCACGGAGAGGCCCTACAGAACACAAAGACTATAATGAACCTAGCAGAATCTGTGGGATAGATTAAATGAAGAAAAGTCAGAGTTTTCATTTGTGGCGTATAAATACCACCAAGCTCTTGTAAAATCCACACAGGACAGATTGCAGAAATTACAAACCTGAATCTTTAGAATATGGAAAAAGCATGCTTTAACTGCAAAATGTTTAATGTTGCTAAATGGGTTGATCCCATTAACAGAGAAAATGGTCCCAGAAGGACGCTTACATGTGAAAAACTTTCAATGGCAATTAAGGAAAATTGGAAATCCACTCAGTCAGTCTTGTGGTCGTGGTGAGAGAATTGAGTTAAGAGTTGTGGCTGAGATTTGAGAATGGGATGTGATTACAACTCACACACGAGGTTTGTTTTGTAGCCGTGGTGAGACTTGTGGTGAAGAATGAGATTTGTGAATGGGACGTGACTACAACTCACACGTTATATTGCCAGTAAAAACACACAACATTTAAAGATGAGATTTGGGCAAACTACTTTATTAACTTCTACCCCATTAGTTGTTACCAACAAAGTAAAATATAAAAGAGGTAAAATAAACCCCAAGTCCAAAATGCATTATTGTAGGAAGTTAACTAGGGATTGTAACACAAGGGGCACTTGCAAAGACTGAGAGGTGTTGTCAGAAATGTAGGACCAAACAGCATCACTGTGCCAGCGTCCATGCATTTTTATAGAGGAAAGAGGTATATTTGCATCATAGGCCAGTGTTCCTCCTGATCTGAGGAAGCTATGGAACCTGTAACCATGGATTAATAGGCCCAAAGTTCTAACAAAAGTGGCCAATCTGCGTCTTAGTTGGTGTTGTGTAAATAGAGAGAAGTCATCTAACACTAGCAAGGGGGTCAGAGGGTTTTAACACTTTCTTAGCCGTGAGTGCTTTTAGGGTCTGTGTAGGACACATAATAGGGTCTTTAATACAAAAGAGCTTCAACACATGGACTCTCTCAGGGGCTTGAATATTTTTGGCCCATTTCAACCTAATGTGGGTGCCTGGGTGCAAGAAAGACACATCACGCCTCAGAAGGTGTTTATTAGGGTCAAAGGCCTTGGTGAAAGGTGGAGCGATATTTGATATGCGAAGCAGACCAAAGAATCCCAAGAGGACAGTACTAAGACAGTCCAAGAATCCCAAGAGGACAGTACTAAGACAGTCCAAGTCTCGTATTCGACGAGAAATCATAAAAGCTAGAAACATCCACTAAGTCATTGTCTTTGCCTCTAATATGTACAACCCTAAGATCAATATTATACTCAGAAGTTGTCAACCATAAATTACGGAGACATAGATTCATGAATATATCTCCCGTCTTACCAGAGTTACACACTGACACCGCACTTTCATTGTCACATCTGATACAAACTGTTTTGTCTCTCCAATGTGGAGCCCAAAGTCTCGTAGCAACAACCACGTTGTACAGCTCTAGTTGTGAAATGGAATTACTACATGCGATTTGTGACGGGATCTGGGCTGAATAAGCTCTTTTGCCCCATATGCCTACAACCCTCGTGAGAGTTGCATCTCCAAACGCCGTTTCAGCAACAGCTGATTTACGAAACGTGACAATTCCATTAAAGCTCCTAAAAAACGATAGAAACCATAACAGGTCTAAATAGAAACCCTCATCAGGGACAATGTTATTTTTGTCATGGTTTCTCCTAAGCAAAGTCAATAGACAATTGAGATAGATATGTATGTATAACAATTTACCCAGTAGCGTCTGTAGTTCTCGCTTGGAGAGCCTGTCTCCTAAAAACATCTCATGACAAAGACGTGACATCTCACCTAATTTCTCTTCAGGCATGCTAAAGGTGCACGTGTCAATGTCCACCACAATACCCATGATAGAGAGCCTAGTGGCGGGTGGAAATACTTTGGCGGGATTGATGGGAAGGCCAACTTTTTCAACCATGCAATTTAACGCTTCAAAAGCTGTGTGTGCCACATCCTTGTGGCAGCATACGTAAATGTCATCAATATAGTTAAAGACTTGCACCTCTTGCTTAGACATAATAAAACGTATGAGGTCAGTAATACTCTCAAATATGGCTGTGCCGTGTACATCTCTGAAAGCTAGGTTTTTATCAATGTAATATTTGTCCTGCCACCTGATCCCCAGGTGTATGGCATCTCGTGGATCAACCCTAACATTTCTGAAAGTGCAAGAGATGTCAAGTTTAAATATGTGGGCGTGAGGTCCCCATCTGTTTAGAGTTGGTAACAAAGCATCTGGTGAAGGGAGTTTCAACGAGAACACTATTTCATCAAATACATGTTTATCAGTGGCTTTGTTAACTGAGGCTTCCCCATAGGAAAGGCCCAGTATAATGCGACGACCTGCCCCCTTATACCTTGTCATTAATGGAGACCAAGTGAAAGATGGATGTGGTTGATAGTCAAAAGGTCCCAGTAGGGCATTGTAAGATAGTTCCTCTTTGATAAAGGACGAGACCTCATCCAGATAGGCCTTAGCTGAGGCATGATTATCATTTGCATTGGAAATAATGTTAGATCTTTGTGAAATCCCCAAAGGAAAACCAAATTTAATGTAATCCAATATTTTATTGTCATAATAATCAATAATTTGTTCTTCCAGGTATTCCCAATCATACGTAGAAGGTAAAGGGATTCTTACTGCCTTATAATTGGGGGGACACGATGCAAGTATAAGATCTACCACATGCAGATATGCCTGAGGATCATCCATATCCAACATATTTATCAAACTTAACTTGTGGTTTATTTATTTCAAAACTGTTGGAAACCGGCTCTCCTGGTGGCCCGAGAGGGAACCACTCACTGTGGCAACATTATAGTTAGGCTCACCCTTATGTTCAGGACTGATTAACAACAAAGGGAGGCCAATAAACTGCTGAACTTTTCTATCTAACAAATTGTTATATGGACCCCATTTATGGATGTGCAAAACATGGTAATAAGTAGAACAACACAACTGCAAACACGCCTCACTAGAGGAAACTTGAGTATGAAAATTAACATTTGATCCAACACCATTATTAAAGTTTGTATCATACGACTCACACAAAGCATGGCTGGTACAGCCCCAATCAGTAACTACTAGTTTCTCTTTATTCAGACAGTCTGACTCTACATGATTGTTATCCCTTTCAAGATATTTGTGACAGTACATACAGATGTGCCTGAAGAACGTCGAGCCAGTTGTGTCGATATGATCTTGTACATGTAGGCAAGATCCTTCATTAAACCAACGACAGATAATTTTCTTGGGCCCCCTGCGATCTGTGGTGATCCATTATTCCTAGGCGACATTGTAACACTCCCACTAAACACAGATGACTGAGAGTAAGTAAGACGGTTGTCAGCTAAAGCTCTGCTGTCTGCCCATGTTAATGTTTCCTCTTATTGTGAAGGCACCCTGTGCAATGGGCCACGATAGGTTTTCAGCAAGCGTAACCGTTTCTCCTAATTCTTTGAGCATGTTGTTAATGGTGTCAAAATGTTGAGTGTCCAACATGTTTGAGACAAAACTGCCACAAATTGCCCCAGTGTTAAGTCATCATATGCTGTACACTTGTGTTGAGTCCCTGTCAAGTAGGATTCGTTGGGCAAGCGAAGATGTGCACAGTGAGGCGTGTCTGCAATATTGTATCGTCCGCTTTTCTTCCTTAAATGATTACCTTGTTGTACCTCGCTTTTTATCCTGGATTCCAGAACTGCTACCCTCTCCTCGACTAATTGTTGTATAAACGGGTTGGCTGTGAGAGCCCCCAAGGACTGGCTCATAGAATTTGCTTCAGGTTGTCTCTCAACCACTTGGGTCTGTTCAACTTGTACAGGAGGTCTCACTAACGTTTGTTCTGCAACACCCTGGACCAACACCACATTACCAAATTGGTCCATATGGGTGAGAATGTTCTGGTTAAAATCACACTGTAACAGTTTATTCATTGTCTGAATGTCACTCCTTATCTCTTGTAGATTGCCAGCCCCAGTTTCCCACGCCTGTGAAGTTGGAATGGATGATACTGGTCTAGTGATAGTTGAAGTCACGCGAGATTGAGCTGTACCCACTGTGACCCACAGAGGTGTAGGCAGTATAAATTTCCTGATAAGTGGAGTCACGCCCAATTCACTCTCGTTTCTCTGTTTCTTTGCTCGGGTAGGCGTAGCAGAAGGTTTAAACATTACTGCTGCAGAATAGGAAGCACCATCCCCAGTTTGAACTACTGACTGTGGAACTGCAACAGTGGGTTCTTGACTGTCTTTAGAAATCTCGCAATGTTTCGATTTTTCACGAGAACAGGATTTCCTGGCTATCGGGGTTTCAGTAGTCTCTTGAGATTTAGCCAAGCCTGAAATCCGTTCCTCCATAGCATTAGCTTCTCAGTAAAGGAAGACATTAAAGCAAGCATAATCCCCATCATTTTGTCTTGTGTAGGCGCGGTAGCAGGGGCTTTCCCTTTAGGAGTTTTCTTCGTAGCAGTGTCTTTGCTCACATCTCATTTCTTGTCACATTCAACTTTATCCATTCTCATTCTATCAACTTATTACCAACAGGTTTCTTGTGTTCGGAACCATACTTTTTACAAGAGAGCATAGCTCTTTGTCTCGTCTCAACAGCGTTAGTTGCCATAAAACCAATCACTATAATAAACAGCCACTGCATGCGCTACCATGTCTTAAATGAAACTAAAATAAAAGTCAAAAGTAAAAGTCATCGAGAGAATAAAATAATTTCCATGTGTTCTGATCAACATAAACATACAAAGTGTCAGTAAAACTGAAGAGAAGAGAGACACAAACATGAGGGCTCTTCTGATTGGTCGAGCCTGTGACATGACGCTCCATTGGTTAATGTAGGTAAGCAGAATAGTTCATATGCACGGACCAGTCCAAACTGACTGATGCGCAATCAACAGGGTGTGATTGCATTAACAGTGGAGCTGTGTGTTCTCCTGTTGCAAATCATGAGCTCGTGCCACCTATACAAAATTTTACTCATGCCAGGCACATTCCAGGGAGTCTAAATGTAATTACCAATTCTCTGTCTAGGTCAACTCACTTGCAGTCACTGCACCCTTGATTGTTCAAACAGATTTGCCGAAAATGGTTTATTCTCACATGGACCTATTTGCCACACATGAAATCCACAAAGTGCCACAGTATGTGTCCCCAGTCCCAGATAAAAAAACCCGGGAAATAGATGCACCTAACATAAGTTGGTGGGTCTTACAGCATGCGCCTACTTTAAAGCTGCTCTACTTATCAAAGGTATCCGCAATATATGTCAGTGCAATTGTCTCAAAATGGTAATAGCCCATGGCTGGCTAAGCATGTCTTGGTTTTGGGACCTCCTGCATCTCTCAGCAGAAGTTCCACTCCATTTAAAATCCTAGACGATCTGACACAACAAGAGATGACACAACAAGAGATGTACAACAATTTGCCAAGCACTGACTGAAACTCTCGTTTAGACATATAATCTCGCAAAAAAAACTCTGCAAACAACAGAATGAATCTCATCCAATTTCTTAGGTTCTACACTAAATGTGTCCTGCTCAATATAAATTACAATCTCCATTATAGAGAGGAAGGTGGTAGGTGAAAAAAACGTTTTCTGTTTCATGGGAAGACCAATCTTTGAAATGCCTTCCCGCAATTTTTGAAATGCAATATCTGCTTGATCTTTATGACAAGCATATCATCAATGTAATTGTATATGACAATTCCTTCTTCTGCAAGGTAAACCTGACAAAATCCATGATTCTTTGAAAAATTCACATGACATGCACTGCCCCAAAGGCCAGGAACTTCTCAACACAATACTTGTTCTTCCATTTCATCCCCAAGTGAATTGCATTACAAGGATCAACAGATACATTTCTAAAAGCACACGAGATGTCTATCTCGCATCTGATCCCAATTCTAGCAATGCAGGTAAATTGTCTAAAGAAGGTGAGGTAAGCTTAAAATCAGTGCCGTCAAAAAATTCTTTATCCGGGGCATTATTCACTGAACACTCCTCATAAGAGAGGTCCACAATAACATGCCTACCATCCCCTTTTGGTCTTGTCATCAATGGTAAGCTAAAGGCAGATGGAAGAGGTATACGTTTGCCACAATAGTTGGGAAGACCAGATGCCAATATGTCAGACATTGCAGCTAGGTAAGCTTTAAAATCTTCTATATTCAATGGATTACTCATATCACTTGCCACAGGCGTGGTAGGCTGAGTTATAAAACCTGTATTGCCATCAAACCTTGTACATTTATTTACAAGTTTATGTTGGATTGGTAAAGAAAAGCAACTCTGATCATTAACCTAGTAGTTAACACACATTATAATGATGTTGAAATAAAGGAACACCAACAAAACAAGATACAGTAAGGTCTTTTAAATTGCTATAAGGACCTTTTCTATGTAATGCAAATAATCAAGTAAGAGTGGAAGAAACAAACATCTGAGATACTTCACATGAGAACTTAGGGTTGGACCCCTGAACAGTAAACCCATCACCATGTAAATTTTTACCAACAACATTAAAGTCATTTGACAAACATTGTTTACAGAAACTACAGTCACAGTCATCACATCCCTATTCTGAGACAGCTTTATTCTTATTTAATCAGTCACTTCCTACATGCACATTATTCCTCTTCAAAGTGGGATAACAGTACAACAAATATTCGAAACATAGTTTAGCCTGAACTGTCCAGATGATCCCCAGAATGTGGACAAGTGCCCTCGTTATACCACTTACACACAGTTTTCTTCACTGACCCATTGCCAGGGGTGGGAGTTGAAGGACGAGGTGACATGGTGGTAGAACCTGAGAAAACTGCAGACTGTGAATATGTAAGTCTATAATCCGCTAAAGTATGAGTCACTCCAGGTGATGCTTTCTTCTTCAACTTTCAACACTGATGTTGCAAATACACCCCTGGCAATGGGACAAGAGATATTCTCGGCTAGTTTAGCTGTTTCCTCTAACTCATTCAGCATGTTCCACTGCGTTTCAACATGATGGGTGTCAAAGACATTCGTCACAAAACCAATCACAAACTGTCCCAACGATAACTTGTCAAAGGTGGCCCTTTTACGTACAGTACCAATTACACAAACTTCATTGGGCCAACACTCTTCTACTAGTTGTTGTATCATAGGGTTGGACCTCAAAGCATCTAAAGTGATCACGTTACTAACATTCTGTACAACTTGTTGTTCTACCATCATCACAAGCGATTCATGTGCAGTCAACTAAGTCTCCACTGCTGCCTGCACTCTCACAGGGTTGCCAAATTGATCCACATGTGCAAAGACAGGGTTCTGATTAATATCCTGTATAGTCATTTTATCTGTATTTCCAATATTCCCTTGCATATGTTGACTAAGTGGCTGTGGCATAGACCAAACTTGCATTGTACTTTCATTAACATCTCCCATGGTCTGTGTGGCAACCTGTGATATAACATCAGTCACTGTTGCAGAAGCTGATCCCACAGAAGCAGTTGTGCGAGGCAAGTGTGTACAACCCAAAGTTCCTTCTGGTTTCAGCTTCTTTGCAACAAATATTTATGAGTAAGATGTCCTGTCCTCTTGTATTACATTGGTGTTAACTGGAGATCCAAACAAGGCTTCTTCAGAATCTCCCACCTCTCGCCTCTTTGTCTGCTCTTGTGGACGAGATTTTCTGGCAGATTTGCCAAGTCCTGTAATTCGCTCATCCATCATGGCAAGTTTCTCTGCTACTGAATTCATAGTGTTCATAACCATGTCCATCATTTTATCATTCGTATCCAGTGAACTTTTATTCTTAAGTGAAGCAGTATTACGGCTTGAATCTTATTTATCATCTTGTGTAGCCTTCGCTTTCTCACACTTTGCTTTGGTTGAGATTACACTTCTTGAAATAGGAGATTGCAGGCTTAGGTAAAATATCCTCAACCACGTTATTTGCCATGTTAATAGAAATAAAACCAATTCCAAAACATAAGTCCTACACTAAAATATCTTATCTTATATTATAAAAAGCATGTTGACTCTTCAACCGTCAGATCACAAATAACTCTCTACAGGATGCATGGATAAGCTGACAGAAATGAGCACATTGATTAGGCAGGAGTATTGAGGGCTCTGATTGGTCAGGTAGAAGAAATGAAAGAGTTCACTGCGAGATATGGTCCAAGTGAACTGAAAGCAACCCTTTAGGGGTGTTGCTTCCAAAATGGTTATATTGTGTTAAGTAGTTTGAAGGTTGGAGAAAACCAGTGCATACAGTTGGTCAAAGTTCTGTACTGTAAAGTTCAATACTTTCTCACTTGAGGTCAGGCCAAGATTTGAACTTTAATCTCAGAGGTGGGAAACAAATGTGTTACCACTGCACGACTGTGGCAAAGTCTGGGTTTAATACTACAGGTATATTTATGTTTAGTTAGGGTTTGTGCTCTGGGTACCAATTCATGTATTTTTCACATTTGTATTTTTAACATGTGGAATTTCTTTAAAACTATGCCAGCTATCGGATGATATGACTTTGTTTTTAACAGACATTTCTTCAGTGAAACCTACTGTACAAATCTTTAATGAATTTTATCATTATGCTGGCCTAAAGTTGAACAAACAGAAAACTGTGGTATTCATAGTAAACTCTAATTCTGCATATATGAAGGATGAAAGTATTGGTGTACAGTGGAGAAATAAACCTTTTAAGACACTTGGAACCTGGTTTTCATCAAATCCTGATGAAACTGCTCATTTGAATACCACATCTAAATTGAATCATATAAAAGTTATACTAAGGTCTTGCAATCAAGACAGCTTTCATTGAAGGGCAAAATTACAGTCATTAAATCTCTCTTAGTTCCTCATATTTTACAATTGGCTTCTGTTGCAGTTTTAACTGAAAAGGTAATCGCTGATTTTGAAAGCCTTCTTAACAATTTTTTTTGGGGTAATAGGAAACATTTAGTTGCGAAAAGTACACTTATTCAGCTACCTGAAGCTGGCGGCTTAAAAATGCCCTCTGTCAGACATATAGTTAATTTGGTATAAATGTTGTGGGTCAAACGTTTATATAATAACTGTGAAGCAAAGTGGAAGATTCTAACTAAATTTTTAATGGGTATTGATAGAAAACACCTTTTACAGGAACATATCTTTGAGAGTGTTAAACCTAAAATAGTAACAAAGTTTTATTCAAATCTGCTCTCAGTTTGGTATGACTTTATTAAAATTGACATCAAAAGTTTTTCAGAACTCTTAACTCTAAAGCTGTTTAATAATCCAATACCAAAACCTGTCTCACCAGAAACAGATAACTGGACAAATTCAGGTTTTGAAAATGTGGCTGATCTTTTTAATGAAACCCGAATGTCTTTTAAAACTAAACAGGAAATAGAAAATTGTTTTGATATTGTAATCAGTGACCTAAAATTTAATCAGATTGTCAGTGTACTATCTTCTATCTTGAGAAGGCTTCCCGAAAACAAGAAATTGGCTAATATTATTCAACCAAAAAATGTGAAATTGTTTCAAGGCTTGGAGAGTTTTAAGAAAATTACAACCGCAAAAGTATATCAGAACCTCATTGCTAAGATAAGAGTTATACCAAACAGCCAAAACAAATGGATAGAATTGTATCCATTTTTAGAAAGTACAACCTGAAAAAACATATATTTGCTGCCATCAAAAATAGTAATAGATACTTATTAAATAACAATGCAATTTAGGATTTTACATAGGATCTTCTCTTGTAACTATAAATTATTTTTATGGAAAATTAAAACCTCTCCAAATTGTGATGCCTGCCAAAAAGTAGATAATTTGGAGCACTAATTTTATTACTGCTGTGATGTAGAACACTTCTGGAGGCAAGTTTAAAACTGGCTAAGTAACATAATCGCAAGTAAAGTTAAATTAACGGTACTAGAAGTACTGCTAGGTTTCTTGAATTTTGATTTTGACTTCTACTATGCCATTAATTATGTTATAATTATTGCTAAGTTTTATCTCAACAAAGCTAAAAAAAATGGAACACAAATATTCTTCCTGTACTTTTTGTACACCCCCAGGGATAAATTAATATTGGAAGAAAGAGTATATGTAAAGCAAGATAGAAGCAAAGTATTTTCGGAGAGATTTGGTAAATTAATTGAATCACTCTAATATTATCAACCTTGTTCTCTTGTGTCTTAAATTTTATCTACAAACCTAACAATGTACTATCTATGTTACATGAATTATTAGTGTTTTTTGTTCATTTAGTACTTTTATTATACTATGTGACATGGTTGCTCTTGTTAATGTTTGTTGGAATCAAACCTTTCATATCAATGTGTATGTATCCAAAAAGAAATAAAAAAGTACAGCAATTATCAATTTTAAACATGTTATGAAACTTAACCAAATAACTTCAGGCCAATTAAAATGTTTATAGGTCATTTTTATTTCTTCTAAAAACTATAAGAAAAAGTAGAGAATTAGAGCAATTGTGTTGTTTCTCACTTAGTTAGTCTTTATTGCCTTAACATTGTCTAACATATTGATAACTTTACCATGTTTGATTTATTATCATCTGTACTTTGGGATTATTTGCAAAAAGTCAAATTTAGAATAAATGTAAATATTTTTCATCTATTTAGATAAAGTGAGAGCTCTTTTGTAGTTTACATCATCTTGTCACGACTTTATTCTGTTGCATATTCATCTGAGCCAACATCTTTTGAATTATCGTATTTTTGCCTTTTCAAACTTTTCAAGTCTCAAAATATCTTGCCACAAAGTACAGATTAAATCAGAATCAGAATAATTAAATATAGCTCAATGTAAAATAAATTAAATAAGCCTGTTTGTGACTTTTTTAAAACCGTTTAAAAATTTGGTAAACCTAACACAGTTTCAAATGTTCTTAGATTTTGATGTTATAATTTATAAAAGTGTTTTTGAACAAATTGGTCAAATTTAACCATATTTTGCAAGAAACCTTAAATATTTTTACAACTTGGGATTTCGCTGACACGTGTGTTTGTTTACATTTGTAAATTACTACGCCTGTGTTTAAAGAAGTTAGTTCCATTATATACAGGCAAAATAATTACTTTTAGCAATGGTTTATGCTGATCCCATTCACATAAGTTTGTTATTTAAAAGAAATGTTAAATAATTGTATGATATTTTAAGCGAGACATATTATTTTAAAAGTTTGAAAGAGTTTTGAAACCGCATGTAATATTTTCACAAAGAAAGAAAGTCCACAAGTATTTCACTATGAGAAGAGGTTATTTTGAAATGTTTTCTTTCCTCGGATATTTTACTTAATATTGAAGTTGTGAATATTGTTTTGAAAATGGATGCATCTACATGGATAATGTAGTGAATTTAGCATATGGATAAGCATGGGGCCACTCTTTTTACTTTGGAATATTGCCATTTATACCTCTGTTTTCTCAAGTTCTTCAGGTAAGTGTCAACGCTTCAATACACGGAGGTGTTGTTGACAGTTATTTCAGTGTGAATATATATGGCTGTCATAACTGTTGTATATCGGTACTGCCCTGTAGTATATATAATATTACCTTATGGGACTAAATATATTATGTACAACCAAAAGGTTGATCTGTTGTCATTTATGTACTCATTCTTTCATCCGTTTACAGTACAGTAGCCCGTGTGTACTAGAAAAGGGGGAAAGCACACTTATAATGCCCAGTACATACAGGAATTGTTTCTTTTATCTGTAATTTATTGTAAATCTGTAATTAAACTTAACCTAAAGTGCTATTGTTTTGTAAAATGTTATTTGTTTGCCTGTTCTTGTACATAGCTGAAATAAGCATTTATTTATGTTTACTTTAAATACAAACAAAATGGTACATATACAATACTGTAGTACAATATATTTCAACATACAGTAGTGCCAGCTTAACTCCAATTACAAGGAATTTCAGGTCACAATGTTTGGAAAATGTTAAATTTCAATTACAATTTAGTGCTAAATCTGTAATTAAACTTAACCTAAAGTGCTATTGTTTTGTAAAATGTTATTTGTTTGCCTGTTCTTGTACATAGCTGAAATAAGCATTTATTTATGTTTACTTTAAATACAAACAAAATGGTACATATACAATACTGTAGTACAATATATTTCAACATACAGTAGTGCCAGCTTAACTCCAATTACAAGGAATTTCAGGTCACAATGTTTGGAAAATGTTAAATTTCAATTACAATTTAGTGCTAAATCTGTTGTTGCAATAATCATGTGGGAACTGAAAGTAAAACTGGTACCGTATAGATGAAGTGAAAAAGTGGATATCATAGTTTGTTTTCCAGATTATTAATTGATAAACTTTTTTTTGTTGGTAGTCTTAATAAAAGAAATACCATGAAACTAATGAAAACACACATTACAATGAATTTGATCAGTTCAATTTCAATAAGTCACCAAAATGCAATTAACTATTTTCGCAATTAACCCAACGTCATTGTATCAAATTATGCTCTCTGCTGGTTTATATAAACCTATTTAAATTAGCACACTGCTAAATTTAGCTAAAATCAAAGTACCTCAGTGTAAAGAACCTGTGGCACTTATTCAAATTCTGAAATTATTCTCCGTCTATCAGTTATCTTGCTTTGACCTTTACAGTGTGATATATGCAAAGTAGAATTTGTCTTGATATGTTTCTTTTTAAATTCAAATAATTTCCTTAGAAAACTTGTTTTACCAGAAATTAAAACAGATGTAAAGCCTTATCTTTTTTTTGCAGCATTTCAGTCTTGCAGCCCTAATCCATGCACACATGATACCAAGTGTGTCACAGTTCCAACTGGGGAGCCTTATTGCGAGTATGTATTTCTGCAAATTGAATAAAGCATATATTGCACTGAGATATTGAAATAATAAATATAGAGAGGAATAATTTTCCTTTATTCGTTATTTGTAAAATTTCAAACATGTGCTTGTGGTGTTGTGTATCACACACACACGTTTGAGGTCACAGGTTTTACTGTAATCCCAAACCTTACTGAAGTGAGGAATTGTGCAGTTGCTTGTCACTACCTCCTTGTTCAGTGCAGATTCTTGACACACTAGTGTGCTCAGCTTTCCTCCATCTCCACAACTACCTGTTATAATGTGACTTTAAAATGCATTGAAAGCAACATTGATCCATCATTTTAAAAAATCAGATGTGATGGCGCTTGCTTATAGAAAAGTTTTATAGGCACTTTCACCAGAATCTCTCCCCATGAATTAGATATATTGTTGTTTTACATTTAGATAATAATCTATTCTATTTCTTTGAAAAAAAAAAAATCTGGATCTACCACTGTATCATGGATTAAGATGAGATGTATTTGTTTTATTTATTACTGCACAAAAGATCTTGATTCAGTAAAAATTGTGTTGTATAGTGATAAAGTTTATCAGCTTAAGAATGGCTGTATTCTACAATGTTTACAATTATATATCAGGTCAAGAGCTAAAGGAGTTGTTTTTCTACTTGTTTTATAAAGCAATACATCAGGTACCGACAAACTAGTCCTGCTTTTAAAATTTATTTTTGCCAAATTTTATACTCCTGCAGTGCTTTTGAAATATCCTGGTAGTAAATATATGGGATAATTATGCAGTTTTCACTTACTTCAGAGAAAGAAGTAAAAAAAAATTGAAAACTGTAAATAAGCTATGAATTTGACTAGTTAACTTGAGGAAACCACGTCAGCTGTCTCCATCATTTATAAACCACCAGTTTGTGCATGCTTTCAGGTGTTGCAAGCACTACTGACTGATGTGTGTGTGTAGTATTTATAGAGAAATATACTTGTTTTTACAAGCCAGTGTTTCAGGATTTTGTACACATCTAGATACATGCAGCATTGTTTGGAATGGCTTGTGGGTGATGTTTTATCTTCAAATGATCCCTGCAGTCTTTCCTCTGAATTTATGTTCCAATTTCTATCCCCAGCTAATTCTGAGCCTGGTTCTAGGCTCATATTTTTGACCAAACTTGTTCAATGTTGTTGTTATTCCAAAGTCAGTCAGTCCTTCATGGACACTTTCTTTTGCTAAGTTTAATTGTTTGAAAAGAATTGTTAGTTTTTACCTCCACCGGGAGGTTATGTTTGTGGGTGCATTTGTTTGTCTATTAGTTTATGTGGCCAAAAGAAGAAGTGATTAAACTTTATGGAAGATTAGGATCATATTCTGGAAACCAAAAAATCCCGAATTTTGGAAACATATCTTTGTGAAGGTCTGCACCCTATAACTGCCTTCTAGATTTGTAACTTTTAGGGTAGTCATTAAAAAACTTGCTGGAGCTTTAATGTATACTTGTAAAATCAGTAAAAAATGTTACATTTTGTTATTATATTTCATACAAAAAGATACTTTTATATATATGGGTCATGTAATTAGTGATCAAGACCAGTGCTCCATTTAAGGGAGTTTTACGAAAACATTCTGAGAAATTGAACTGAGGAATAATGGCAATCTTCATAAAAATTAAACATTGAAGGGAAATCTTAGTTAGAAGTGCTCTGGGTGACAAGTTTATGCATATTGAGATTTACCTACAGGGAGATAGGAGACTTCGAGTACGACAAAGAATATGGATGGATGCAATAAATAATACCCCTTTCACTCTACAGGCGGTATCACCCGCGATAACCCACGTTTGGTAAAATGTCCCTGTCCTTGGGTCGCTGTCTGGATTTCCGCCTCTGATTTCAGTACGGTGAGCATGCACAGACGATTTTGTGCATGCACGCATGATTTTCTAATTACGGTAAGCAAAGGTGTGGTCCACAGTGTACATAAGGATGTAATTCGGTCATCTTTCAGTGTAATACAGCCTTATAAGGTGAGTTAAGGTATTAGTCATTGCACCACTTGTTTGTCCGATGGCCACCGAAGGTGAGTTGAGGTTAATGGAGGTTGCTTCTCAGTGACCAACATTTGTGGTACTGTCATCCTACTGTTAAAAAACTGTGTCCAATCGGTGGCCGTCCGCCTGTAGTGTGAACAACTCGGGCGAAATGGGATGACCGGGGGGGTGGGGGTGGGTTCGGCTGCCGAGTAAAACTTCTATCCGCGGGACATACCACCTGCAGTGTAAAAGGGGCATTAAAGTAAAAATCATTGGGACACAGATTAGTGATGTGAACAGTAAATTTTATATTACGCAACAGCCATTAAAGGTTCTGTGGGTATTGTATTCACCCATGGCATCCAGATGGGCTGTATCTTAAAAACTGTATGGGAACTTCATACTTGGTAGGGTCATTGGATAGGGGTTGGGGTGCAACATCATGGTGTGGCATTGATTTAACCTTTGACTTCTCTGTAGTCACCTTGACATTTAAAATTATATCTCTGAACTGTAATGTGTAGGAAATTGACCTTGGCTCTACCAGAATGTTTTCAACTGCCATATTTGAGGCCTATTTCTCCTATCTTAAAGTCATATGAATTGTTTAACTGATTTTTTTATCCACTGGATGGATGCTTTGGTGTAGTGTTTGCTATTATATGCTGCTGCTGCACGTAGAGGGATTTTTGACGTACCAGATGCAACCGGCAGATACTTTGGTTTAGTGTTTACTACGCCACCACTGCACGTAGAGAGATTTTCAACGTTAAAGCTTTCAAGGGGAAACAACACTAGGTAGCTTCACCAAATTTGCAGAATATCTTCATTGGTATTTAAGCTTGTCTGGGACTAAAATTAGCCTCATTGGCTCATTCTGAAAAAAACATGATGGCCACCCCAGTCATTTCTTTGAAAATTATCTACCTTTTTCTACAGGCTGGTTATCATAAGTAGAAGGTTGAGTCTCTTTATAAGTAATATGTATAACAGATATACATGTCCTCTACAAGCTTGCAGACATTTGATCTTGAATCTCTTCATTCACATTCAAGGTCATCCACAGAGTGCCATAGTACCCCATGTAGCGGATTTTAAAAGTGCCAATATCTCCCTTATTGTCCCAGAGGTTTGGCATTTGAAACGAACCAAGAAGAAATCATGGGCTGAGAATCTTCTTATGTGGTATCTGTTCTATATCTCATGGTGTCCAATGTTATTTCCCCAGGCTTTGGGGTAGGGGCATCTCTGATGCTACATGAAATTTGCCATGAATGTGTTAAGGACTGGTTATGGAAAATGGCATTCTAATGGCAATGCATCATGAAAGCAATAACATACGGTTTTAGGGGCTCTTTCTCACGTTTTACTTTCAATAAAAACAAAGTTTATTAACATCAAAATATCTCGTAAGAGATTTCTTATTTCAAATTGTGATTCACGTTTGATCACATTAAGGTCCAAAGATTTTGGAGTTTATATGAATTATGAAGTTATTCATATTTTTAATACATTCAAAAGCAAAATCAAGTACAATGATTGTGTACATATACACATCTTTGTTATCAAGGTGGTCTCCACAAGAAAATATAAACTTCAACTTGAAGAAGTTCAAGTATGCATTAGATTTGTCTTTAGAAGTATTTCCATGTTTATTCAAGAATAAGTAGTGCATCAAACACACTTCATACTGAACTACATTTATAAGTTTGTGGTGGTGGAATACTTGATAATGACAAAAGGAAAAAACCTGAGCCAGCTCGTGCCGCTGTGCTTTAGTAAACCGTGGGAACAGGGTTCTGTAAATAGGGAGTTCTATAGAGAGCCAGTGGGGCGTGTATGTATGTTTTGTCGCCTGGGGGTCAGGTGCCACACTGTATGGAAAGAAGGGCTTGCATTGTGCAGTGGTGGGTTGCCTAATGTAGAATGGAGTTTGTATTTATTGCAAACTTTTTGAAGGATGGCACACTGTCATATTTTGTAGGTTTTCATATTTTTTCTTAGAACGAGACCTGCTTCTTTTTGTATGATGCCAAATTGACATTGCATTTTTTTATAGTCACTGATTTATGAGTTTAAAATAGTATCAAAAATTAATATATGTATGAAGTATCTCTTTAACTATTTTGAAACTACTATGCTTCTTTCAAGAACTACCTTTCAGTTATTAAAATATATTTAGAAATCAAAAATATTTTGTTATTTTGAAATTTATTTTTAATAAATGGTCAAAGGGATAATATCCAAGTAATTGTCAGCTGACTGTTTAATATAAAGTGACACATAGATGTTTAAGATGGAAAAGCTGGACTTTACAAAGTATTAACTAAGTTTCTGCATTTTTCAACATTTTCCTGGCTTCCTTTCTGTACATGTGACATACATCTGCATGATTTATGTTCCATTCTTCTGTTTAAAAGTGACTAATTTCAGGTGTTTCGCACACAAATCAGTAACTTTGTTGTTTTAGCCCCTCTAAAGGCTCACTGTTACAGTTGTTATCCCCATTTTAAAATTCAATATGCTTTCTAGAGTGAAATATTTACAGTTTACCAACTGGAAGTACAGTAAGGTTGATGTAAACGATCTCTCTTCAGTAAATATGAAATAAAGTATTTCTTCAAAATATGGCCCAGACGAAAATTATTTTCAGATGACATCAGATCAGGTGTTAAATTGAACCAGGCATTCTTTTGAAATACAAAAACAGTGTCATAAATTGTAAACAGTGTGCTTGGTACCAGGCGTTAATTTGAACCTGGGCGTTATTTTGGAAATTTACGGCAAGTGCTAAAATAGGAAATTTTATGATGAAATGAATATAAAATTATTATATTTAACCTACTCTTTGGTTTTTATGGAGTTAATTTACCTCTGAACAAATATTAATTTGGAAAGATTTTTTTATATCATTTAGTATCTTCAGAAAATTACCACTTCCGAAGTTCCTATAAATATTGTGGTAGGCATCAAGCCATCAAAAATATCAAGACCCTACTCACACAAAAAAATTCAGAGGGATCTGTATATTGCTTTTGGAGTTACTCATCAAGGACAAACAGATAAACGAATGCACCAAAAACATAATTTCTTGGTGGAGATAATAATAAGGTCCCCGAGACTTTGTGGACTTGTTCAAAGGGATGTATATGTACTATCAGTTTGACAACACTTGTTATTATTAGCTATATACTTGTTGCTTTACAGTAATGAGATTCTCTGTATTTCAGATTTAGCTATCTGAAATTCATTTGTAGGCTGTGGAGATCTATACTATAGAGAGTAGTGTCAGTTTGTAAACCCTTCTACATAAAGTATATGGTAGTTGTTGAACTTAATAACTTACAAGTAAGTTTCTCTGAATTTTACTTGTAGCTGTGGAGATCTATATCGTGGGGAGTACTGTCAGTTTGACAACCCTTGCCGTGAGGATTTGGGGGTGTGTCTGAATGGTGGGACTTGTAACATACTCATCAGCGGCTCAGGACTGTATCACAAGTGCCAGTGTAGGACAGGTAAGATAGTGCAGAGATAACTTCTTATTAGACCAAAATATGCCACAAATCTGGGCACTTAAACCCCCTTTAATAGACCTTTATAAACTTAAGGTAGAATTGGTGTTAAATAGTGCTGGGATGAGTTGACTGAAACTCGAGTTGTAACTCGATGGGCGATAAGTGGGGGTGCCATGGATCTGCGCAAGTGAAGCTCGAGTTTTTGAAAACGTCAATATTTTCACCATGTAAGGCTGATACTTCACCAAAACAATAGAAATATCTGAAATTTTCAAAAATATATTGCATTTTTACTTTATTCTGGCTTAAATCGATGAAGATTTAGCTTAAATTATATTGCGAAAGCCATTTCCAGGTCAAAGTTTTGCCTCACGTACGGTTATGTAAAATATTTTCCATATGAATGGCTAACAAATGAAATACTTTATCCCGAGTTTAACTCGAGTTCAACTTGCTTCTAACAAGTGATGTGCGATCTGCCATTTAAGCTGGCGATCCCACCACTAGTGTTAAAGTTGAAGTACATGTCAAGCCATTAAGGGACATTTTCCAAAAAATTGCGCCTAGTAATCTTTTTGAATTCCTGGATGAAAATGGAATATTTTTTTTAGTCCCAGAAATTCAGCCAAAGTAACTGTTCAACTGCACTCAGACTGTATTTGTATTCACTGTCGTGTAGAGTGACAAAGTTGAAATTTATCACAGCATTTAAAGTTCTAAATTGTTGATTATACTCACTCAAATTTTCCAACAATATAACTAGGGCTGCGAACGAGTACTCGAGCCTCGGTGTACAAGGCGGTGTTGGCTTGTACTCGAGTCCATTTTAAAAACTCGGTTACTCGCGAGGTATTGTATTATCGCCCACGTAATCAAATGCTTGTATAAAATATGCTACATTTCAGCATTTCCGTCACATAATATCAATTAAAGTTGTTATTTTCGCTTGAAAACATACAGTTTACTCCATATTCTATAATATATGGTCAAATAGAAGACGTTTTTTTCTTCAAAAGTTTCGTTTCCGGAACCGACTATTTGTTTACAGAAGACTTCTAATGGTAGGTACTAAATCTTGTGGTTACTCGAATTCGGGCCGGTTGTCAGAGGGCGAGTACTCGATGCCGTTTTTCAGCACCCGTCACAGCCCTAAATATAACTGAAATTCAGTGAATTTCCACAGGAGTAGGAAAAATGTCACAAAATTTGTCAGAGAAAGAAAAAAATAAGAGACTTTTCCCTCTGGCAAATTTTAAATATGGTTACAAGTTTTATATTCATTATTTGTAAATTAATATATGAAAACTTGAGAAGTGTGTCTGATGCCATTCCAAGACTGTACTGTTGAAAGTAAAATATAGTTAAAGGTTTTTAACTAGTATGTAAGGCATTAAGATTACCTTTATATTGAGATTATACTTTTTTCACTACAGATACAATTAGTGTTGTGAACGATAAACCGGTGTAAAAGGAAATCCTCCCCCCCCCCTGAAAATCCTCCCCCCCCCCTGGGGGGGAGAATTTCCTAGGAAATCATCCCCCCCACCAGGAAATCCTCCCCCCCCCCCGCCTGTTGAAAAAAATTTTATATTGAAAAATCATCAAATTCTTGATAAACTTTATTAAGCATAGATTAATATAGTATGTAATTCAATGAACACAGCAAAAATTCTAAAAACACACACCTGCATCAGCAAACTAATAATATATTTTTATACCACATCATCATAGATGACCCAGAATTACATCACAACAGAATTAGTAGTACAGTACATATAGCACTAGGTAGTATTAACAAAGTAATAGTATACTTTATACAACTTAAGATCAATTTTATATACCACACAAAACAATCATAGATGACAAATTGACACAAAATTGCATCACAACTGAATTAGCAGTACAGTACATACAGTACTAGGCAGTACTGAAATTGAAGCAGGTGTCACACTTCATATCCTGCCACAAACAAGTAGAGTGGCATTTTGCTTTGCATCCAGTACAGGTCTTCATTATTCGTGAGTCTGGTTTTCTACACTTGCAATTAAAATCAATGGTAAAGGTTTTCTCTGTAAGGAATGATACCTTTTGGCTACTTGGAAACTCTTCCATCTTCCTATTTTCGATTGCTATTGGCATTGAAAATCTGGAGAAACTCCCCATTCAATCTTTTGAATCGGCTGTAAGATGACAAGCATGTATCCTGCAAACCTGGGATTTGAAGAACTTACAGTTTCTATATTTGCAATAATATTTTTGTTATATTGCCTCTCATACTATCGGAGTCTTTTGTCAAATGTTTTTCTTGCAGTTGAAAATTTCATTCTTAATGATTTTTTATGTTGTAAATTACTTGTTAAACATCGAGCTGACCTTTCCTTATGACACATATCTTTCCATAAGCTAGTTAATTCACTATTCGAAAATGGTTTATAACTTTTAAATTTTTTACGTAACATCTTTCCTTGAGATTTGTAATTTATATATTTATCCACTTCTGCAATAGTACATTGACAAAATTCACAATACACAAGATCTAGCTGACACTGTTGATTTTCAGTTTTTTAATACAAAATTTGTGCAGTTACAGTATGGTGGGGGGGGGGGGAGGATTTCCTAGAAGATCTGTTACGAAATCCTCCCCCCCCCCCCGGGGTGGGTTATTTCCTGGTGGGGGGGGTCATATTCCTAGGAGTTCCTCCCCCCCCCGGGGTGGAGGATTTCCTAGGAAATTTACCCCCCCGGGGGAAGGATATCCTAGGACATCCTCCCCCCCCGGGGGGGAGGATTTCCGGGGGGGAGGATTTCGTGGTACACCGGTATGCAGATTTTTTTTTTTAAATCTTTTTTTTTATTTTGATACAGATCACACTGCCATTACAAAGGTTACTGTGTACACTCTGGCAGGGAAATGGCACAGTATTACAATCGGGCTTATAAAAATTTAAAAATAAGGTATTTAACAAATATGTGACTGTATCTCAATTTTTTTATTACAATTATAACAACAACATACTTATTTACCTGAGACCAAGCTGTATTTACTATTCTATTTATAATACCACATACAACAAAATTAAGGGGTTACAAAGAAGTGGAATAGTATCAGTTGTTATCATAAATAAATATTTTTTGCATTTGGTACCAACATTTCTCAAATCTAACATTTTACATTTTCAGATTTGCAACTAATTTCTGCTCGCTATATATCCTCTTTTGTAATATGAGCAAATCCTCCATTTTCAGTTCTAGTCCTTTTCTGGAATTCGAAAATATGTAACTTTTTGTAACCATGATCAACCTGTTTAATGCCACTGATTTTGAATTTCGATAAGAATATCCTAATAAAATATCCTCAGGATTAAATTTAATATGAAAGGAGGCTTTTTCCTGTATAACATTTTCAAGTTGATTCCAAAGATGTATTGATTTAGGGCACTGAAAAAATAGATGGATTATAGTTTCTTGGTTATTCTTACACAGTAGACAGTTTGATGAATCAGATATTTGCATCTTGTATAATGATTTTTGAGTTGCTAAGATTCTGTGGAGAATTCTGTATTGGAACCACTTGTAATAAGGATCATGAATTGTTTTGAAACAGATTCTAAATTTTTGTTGCCAGGCATTTGTATCAAGAATTATGCCAATATCTTGATGCCATTTTCTTTGAAAATCTTTTTCAGTATTGACTTTGTTAAGTTTATTATAAATGCCTTTTGTCCCACTTGTATTAAAATGAAGATCAGATAAAGTTTTTAAAATACATGGTTGGGGATAAGTAAACATGTCCTCATTTTTATACTTCTTTACAAAATTATTTACCAAAGTTTTAATACGATGATATTCAAGAAAGTTTACATTTAAAAAGTTAAACTTTTTCTGTATATCCTTTTGCTCTAAAACAACCCCTCTGTTATCAACAATATCTCCCACTGTAACAACGCCTTTGTTAAACCATGTTGGAAAATAAACTTCATGCTCTGAAATTAGTGGATTATACCACAGAGGTGAACTTAAAATATCTCCATTTTCATTTATAGTTTGGGTGTCCATAAATTTAACCCATGATAGGAAAACTTCTTTCCAGAAAATGTTTGAGGTTTTTTGTATTAGTAACTTTGCCCATCCAGAACCTAGTTTAAAAAACTTTGATATGGGTGATATAGTTGTCTCAAACAGAGTATGGTAATCAGCCTTTTGACTTTTTAATAATCTATCAACCCATGTTAATTTGAGGGAATCAATAAATTTTTCCAAGTTAACCATTTTAAGTCCAGCATCCTGATAATCTTGTGTAATATACATACGCTTTATCTTATCAGGTTTATTATTCCAAATAAAACCAAAGAACATTGAATTTATTGTTTTTAAGAAATCTCTTGATGGAGATGGAAGTATTGTAAGAAGATGTATAAATTGAGACAGAATAAATGTTTTTATAACTGTAATTTTTCCTAATGGGCTTAACATTCTTTTCTTCCAATTGTTAATGAGCTTCTTGGATTTTTCTAAGGCTAATTTATAGTTTATAGATGTCATTTCATTAAGGTTAACTGAAAATGTAATACCCAGTAAATCAAAGGTAGTTGACCCCCACTCCAAATTAAAAGATGTATTGATTTTTTCTCTGCAGTATTTTTTCCTACCTATCCATACAAGTTTAGTTTTCGCTGTATTCATTTTTAATCCTGAAATTGACCCAAATATTTCTATTGTGTTCAAAGCAGAGTCTAAGGACTCTTTAGAACCATCTAAAATAAGAGTAGTATCGTCAGCAAACTGACAGAGTTTGATTTCTGTTCGCAGAAATTTTTGTTCGTTTCTGGCAAAAACAACGAAATTCGCAAAGAATATTTGGGAATTGGTTATTGAAAATGCCATCATTTTAGACCACCTAATGGCTGATACTTCATCAAAACGACAAAAAATATACATATTTTGTGAAATGTCTCACATTTTTACTTAATATTGAGCAAAAATTATGTTTACGTATTTAATAATTTCTCGCGAAAACCATTTCCAGTTATAAGTTCTGAGTCAGGTATACCGTGCGAATAATTTTACTGCACACTGACAAGCATACGAAATACCGGATTTTGTTCGTTTCAAAGCCCCGGTAACCGGTTTTGATTTCTATAAACGGTCCCACCACTAGATACGATGGATATGTACTTTATATGTTTCATTCATACTGATTTAAATTTTTCAGAAAAAAATCAATTAACTGTGTTTCATTGAAACACATCATGATATATTTTTTTCTATAATTTGGTTTGATTTCTATTTAGGTTACAATGGTTCTAGCTGTGAAGTAGTGGACTCTAGCAGTGCCTGTTATAACAACCCCTGTCGTTATGGGGGAACTTGTGAACTACTGGATAGTTTGACCGATTACAGGTGCCATTGTCAGCATGGATATACAGGTGTGTTTTTCTGTACATTTTAGATCTATTTACACTAGGGTTTGATGTCAAAAATATGTAGGGTGCCAATGATGTTAAAAAATGTAGACTTGCCAATGCAACACTGTTCTGATTCCGGGATTCCATATTTTAGTATTCCCCCAAGCAAATAAGCCACTGCCAGGAAGTGAAACTCGTGAAACCAAAACATGGCAGTTTCCTCTCAACGAAATCACAAAAAAAAATCCTCAAATATACAAAAATATGGGATAAAATTGAGCAGTTTCTTCAGATTTTGGGTTTGTTCCAATATTTTATGTTTTCTTTCAATTATATATGTTGACAAGTGAGATGGCAGTGGTAAAGTATCATCACAGTATTTTAGTAAAATGCATTCGATGCTGAGATACTCGGGCCACTGACTAATCCCAACATGGGCCATGGGGTAAATACAGAGTTTATGGATTTTATAATATCTTGTAAAGATATTTCCCATTTCAAATTAGGGTTCATGTAACCTTTCATTTGCTGGTATTAATAAATATATTCCTTCCACATCTGCTGACATTGATTCCAGTCATTGAGATCAGAAAGAAACCGCTTTACAACTCGAACTGTAATTGAATGAAACAAGGTTATTAGCTTTAGGAATTATCCTGATTTACACTGAGGATAGTACTTGATTTCAAGTTCTTTACAACAGGATGCCATTCAGCTACCTTCTGAATTGACTCTTGCAGGCCATCATAATAATAATTCTCAGTACAATAGCCTGGACTTTGCCCAGTAAAATCAAATCCACAACCCAAAGGAACAACTTTCCTGCTGAACTGGTGACATCTAGGAAGGAGCATGAATGGAGAACCTGTATTCCACTTTCTAATTCATGGCGAAATTTAAATGAAAAACTGCAAATAGTATTCCAGAACGTTCTTATTGGAAACATTATTTTAACAATTATTAGGGCTGATGTTTCATTAAAATACTTAAAATCGGTATAGTTTGGTGAAGTTCATATTTGGAGAGTTTAAATAGAGTTTAAAACTTAAAAATATCTTTTGACAGCATTTCCCATTTCTGATTGCAGTTAATGGTGTTTATATTTACATTTTAACATTTAATTCATATTTACAAGTTTAAAATAAAAATGCAGAATTTCAAAGCCCCAGAAACCTTTTTAAATATTCAAAAATGGTTTGGCCATTTGTCAAATTTAGGACCGACATTCACTAACACTAGGAAAAAGGGAAAAATACCACCTTCCCCATCTTAGAACAATATTACTGGATCTACTTTTATCTCTAAATTCCACCTGCATGAGTTTCACTGAGTGTTACAATTTATCTTCTATTTCAAAACCTTGGCCCAAAAACAGAAAATTAGGAAAATGTAGATTTGTTTGATTAAGTATTTGCCTGGGTCTAAAATATTTTATGCATTTATTATTAAATATGTACTTTTTATGAAACTGTTGATATGTGTGACCTAGTTTTGCTTCTAGGTGTACAAATCAAATGAAAAGCAGGTATCTGGTATGTTCTGTTTTACACTAGTTTGTCAGGACTAAAGTTCCAGTGTTTAAAATGGAACCAAAGCCCTGGTTGATATTGTGGTGTGTAGGTTTTTGATAAATTTACAAAAGATTATCTTTCAAGAAAGGGTACCCCTAGCAGTGAGATGTTTTACAACCTCCAAAACAGCAGAAAAGTCAGAAACTTTTTGTGACATTTCTCCATATGATTTATGGTAGAGTAAGAAATCTAAAATTCGCCACATATCTGAAATTCGCCACATATGAAAATACTAATAAAATAAATTAATTATGGGGAGATTTGTTGAATGTATAGTAAATTAAGGCTTTTTGAACTGAAAAATACTAATTTTTAGACAAAAACATCATTGTCTTCATAAAATTAACTGAGGTTTTAGAGGTGGCGAATTTTAGATTCCTGGCAAATTTTAGATTTCTTACTCTAATGTTTAAAAAATGTGAAATGTCTTGTTTGTAAAGTGTTGTGAGTTTTATATCTTGTTCTGTCCAGTTACTTGTGGGAATTTGTGGGATATCTGAATGAATTAAATGGGGTTTGATTTCAAGCTTTGAACTTTTGTAGTTCTAAAACTGGAGACCCATAGTTTCTGTTTTCTGGTGTTGATAATTTTAAGGAGGAAGAAGTTATATTTGTACCAGTTCTTTCTTTCAACAACAGGAAACTCAATACCTTATTCAGGGGAAAGTTACAATGTTTTATCACATTGGGATCATGAATTAATGATTAATTTTCTTGTACCTCCCGATAAAAACGGCCACAGTTATTTAGTGTTATTCTAAGTCGCTAGTTTTAAATGATTGTGTATAATTGTTTGATAACTGAGTGAGCAGGTGTTGGGTGCTATTCAATGTACATAAAACTCTTGTTTTCATCAAGGGTAAAGTAAACTTGCGAAATTTGCATGTTTTTTAATTTCATCACAAAGGAAAAGCCTCCTATTTGTCATTGAATTGAGGAAAAATACTAATATCAATTGTTAAATTTGTGACTCTTTTAGGCCTCTCGTGGTACAGAATGTAGAATTTCTGTGAATTTGGCTTATCCTGGAATAATTTTAAGGGGTGTATTCCAGGGGCGAATTTCATATAAGTTCAGATTTCTTACTGTAGTTGATGTATGAAGAAGGAAACACTTTTTATTGTGTTGTCTAAATTATCCATATTTCAAGTGGTAAATTCTATAGGGCAATAATTAGTATGTTTTATAATTGAATGGACGACTTACCCTTGCACCGATGGCACACCAAATGGTGGTTCTAGTCTCTTACAGGTGTGTGTATCAATTGGTATTGTTAAGAGTGAATTGATGGGACTCCTGTAAGGTATAATTGGAATGTAAGCATTTATAATTACTTTCAGGGCAAGGAATCATAATTTTCCACTTGCCTGAAATTCAGTGGGAAAAAAGAAGATATTTTTCATGATAATTGAAAATAATGATGAAATTTGAAACTTGTATAAAATTAATTTCTTGTAAGAAATCTTTCAAAGAAAATCCAAATACCAGTATATGTTATTGAAAAAAATGAAACATTGTAAAGCATTATAGAAGTTATTGGTAAAAAATAATTGATAAGGTTGAGAATTGAATTAAATATTACACGGGTGTCATTAATGTTAGACGTCATTAATGTTAGACAATGAAAAAAATAGGTAGCTAAACACATTTAATGTGATACATAATTACATATACACTGATACATATAAACAAGGGTTTACTTATTCCATTTCTTAATAATTTAAGGAAGTAACATAAATCCAGACAATATAATAACAACTTGTCTAACATTAATGACATCTAACATTAATGACACCCGTGTACTATGATTTTGCAAAAGTTGATAGTGGAGGTCTATTAAAGACTCCTTAAATACTCGCCGAAGAATAAAGTAATGAGTATTTTAGAGTCCAAAATTGAGAAAGGACAGTTCTCATTGTGAGTTCAATGTTAATAACATAATTAATGGGTCTTCACTCGTGGATGATATCACATGATGTGATTTGAAATCTGACAAATTTCAACCGATAGTGAGCTACTTCTGTATCTGTTATCACTGCAAAGACTACTCGTTAGTAAGAACAACATTTACAAATATGATACTTGAATGCAAATGTTACCGCCTTTCCTTCTCAGACCTAGTTTCCACACTTTCATTCAGTTAAAAAGTGGGGCAGTTTTTTTTTTACAGAAGTCAAAAATTGTGATAACTGGCAAAATGTAAAGTTTTAGATATTTTGAGTTTTCCCCAGTTTGAGGTCAATGTAAAACAGTTACAATGAAAATATGTTTTTCTCAAGATTGGTCACAAAATGTGTTGTCTCGAAAACATAGTATTTTCAGTTAATGTATATTTTGACATTAAACATTATTGAGTGACACTTAAACCATTCTATAGCACTATTGCACCAATAAAACTTTTGAAGTAACTGTTCATCCACACCAGGCATATTTCCATATGTCTACCTTCTCCTTGAAACTTTGTGAAGAGGTCTCTTCTGATTGGTCTTTGGAACACTCAAGTCATGTGACTGAAGTGTGTCTTGTGTAAAAACTGTGAAGTGGCAGGGCCGATATGGACAGTGTGTTATAACCCGGATATCACCAGGATACATAAGAACACTACATTAACTTGTTGTAATTGAGTATTAATTAAAGTAAAAACCTTTAAGACTTGTGATCTAATTAGTAATCTTCAGACAAATGTATGGAGATAACTATATGAAAGCTAGAAAGAAACGTAGAATTCACCACTGGCAAATAAAATAATTCAAAACTTGTTCTAATTTGGTATCAGGGAAAATCAGAGAACTTGTGTCATCATAACAGCATTGCAGCTAACTTCATTTAAACTTGCACAAAAGCTATATGGCTAGGAAATAGTGTTGAAGACGGTAAACCGGAAACCTATTTGCCGACCGAAAGACACTGATCCGGTTACGTTTCGTTTTCTTGTAACCAAAACCGGTTTCGCCACATGTAGGCATTATTTGAACTTAAGTTTACCAAAATATTAAACTACAACAAATATTTTACAGTATTTTATAATATTCCATCAATATATCACCCATTTTGTCCTCAAAAGTCTTCAAAAAGCCCATAGTTGTTCTTATTTATATACGAGTTACGTCTCATGTACGCGTTTGAAAACTTATTTCTTTGCGTTTGATAAATCAAATATACCCGGTTTTTCGCCGAATTTCCGCTTTCGGAAACCGGTTTTGAAATTTGCATTCAACCACAACACTACTAGGAAAGCTAGCATCATAGTAAGCCATGTCACATGTTTAATGTCAAATGGGGTCATCCAATAAAAAAGGCCTTATGTCTCCCTTATTATTGCTCCTAAGGGTTCGAAATGTGAAAACAACTTCCAGGAAGTCATGGGCTGGGAATATTTTCCAAGTGTTGAATTTGACCTTTGACCCCTGCTTCAAGGTCAGATGGGGTCACCATGCTAAAACGCCGTTATATCTTCCTTATTATTAGTTCTAGGCCCTCAGAATGTGAAAACAGCCCATGGGAGGTCCTGGCCTGCAAATGTGTTGTGGTGAAAAATTTTGGCATTATTTTGAAAAACAAATTGGCAGCCATGGCAGATTGTTTGAAAATCGTTAAGATGATCTAAATCTTGAAATATTGCAGTTAGCTTCATGACATTTGCACAAAAGATATATGTCCAGAAAAGCTAGCACGATAGTAATTTAAGCCTTGTTTGGAAAACAAAAAGGTCGCCATATCACATTTAATGTCAAATGGGGTTATCTTATTAAAAAGGCCTTATATATCCCTTTTCATTGCTCCTATGGGTTCAGAATGTGAAAACAGTTTATAGGAAGTCATGGCCTGAGACTTTTTTCCAAATGTTGAATTTGACCTTTGACCCCTTCTTCAACCCCTTCATCTTACTACAAAGGCCTTATATCTCATTCATCACTGATCCTAAGGCGAGAGATAACTACTGCAGCAGTAGTGGTATTTAAATTGAATAGGTTTTGAAGTCAGTTACAGATTGTTAAATAAATTATTTAAAATATCTATAGTTAATATTTATTTAAAATATTGGACGATAGCTTATACTGTGTTACTCATTCGGTTTAAAATAATAGAGCAGCGGTCTCAAGGTCATTGGACCAGTAATTTAAAAGTCACATTTCAAAGATTCTGGTCTGCAATAAATTGTTCCAGTCCAATAAACAGTTCAAGTGATACCAAATGTCAAGATCTTTTTATCTATTTCCTATTATTATTTTTTTTCTCGGTTACTATTCTTCTCACTACATGGCATATATTTCTTTTTGAAATTCATGTGCTAGATTTTCAAGAATATTTAATCACAAAAATGAATTGTCTGTATATAGAAAACCAGTCAAGTAATATCTTATTTCTGTAAATAACTTTATGGAGCCACCCAGCTATATTGTTTCAGTATTAAATTTCTATATTAAGCATATAAATAGACAAACAAATGTTATCAGTGAGATGTATCAGCTTCATATTGTATTTATTGGTAGCAGAATCATGAGAATGCAGACATTGAGACCTAACAAGAGGTGACTTTGTTCAGTTTTTGTTTTTGAGATTCAGTGAAATTTTGTTTGTCTAGCCTTGCCGCAAAGTATTTTGAGTATTTCTTCAGTCAGAATTCAAGATTCAAATAGGAGGGTGAAAAAGGGGTTTAAAAATGAGGCTGGATATCTGTATTGTGAACCACAACCCAAGTCTGAGTTCTCGCGTAATAGTGTCAACTGACTGAAAGTACTATTCAAGCAAATAAGACAGTTAATGTGAATTTTTTTTTTGTAAATTTACTGTTAAATATCTAAAAATCAGAAAAGAATTATGTTGAAATCAAGTATTAAATTGACAAATCTGGTTAAATATTAAGTTAACATTAATCCCTGTTAGTTATATAAATTATCAATATTTTAATGGTTTTATCAACTTTTTATGTCAGCTGACTTGTCAGTCAGCTGACATTATGTCGTCACTCTGCGGCGTGGGCGTACGCGTCCGCGTGAACAACTTCTCCTCCAAAACTACAAGGCCTAGAGACGTGCTGTTTTTTTTAAAAGATACCTTATCTATCGAGGATGAAAAATTGTTCAAGGCATGCAAATCTGTCTGTTCGTCTGTTTGCTAGAGACATTACAAGGGGGGTACCCCCACCAAAAGTGTGAAAATTTCAACACTTAATCACAATTTTCTCAGTGACTATTGCAGGGATTTCTCTCATATCTTGCATATATGTACTAGGCCAGAGGTAGATTCTCTTGTGTGAGTATGAGACCTGGATCTGTCTTACTTTTTTTTTAATAAATTTTTTTAATAATTTTTAATGCATTAAAATTCATGAAATCATGCACAAAATCATTTATAACTTGAAAAGTGTTGCATTTAGAGCATTTTGTTAAAATATGTTATTCAGCTACTTTTTTCATAGCTACAATATGGTGAGTAAGTTGGGTGCCTGTCTCAATAGCTAAGTGAGTAATGGCTACTTTTGGGCTTTTCAGTAACTTCCATCATGAGTAAAATCACTTAACTTAAAAACTATTGCATTTAGAGAATTTCGTATAAATATGTTATTCAGCTACTTTTGGGTCAGCTATAACATAGTAAAATTTTAGACCTGTAGCTCATGGCATAGCTGAGTAATAGCTACTTTTAGGTTACCACTGTTGAGTAAATCGCTTATAACTTCAAAACTATTGCATTTAGAGAATTTCGTATAAATATGTTATTCAGCTACTTTTGGGTCAGCTATAACATAGTAAAATTTCAGACCTGTAGCTCATGGCATAGCTGAGTAATAGCTACTTTTAGGTTATCACTGTTGAGTAAATCGCTTATAACTTGGAAACTATTGCATTTACAGTATTTTGTTTCAATATGTTATTCACCTATTTTGGGATCAGCTATAACATAGTGAAGTTTCAGATCTGTGGCTCATTCATAGCTGAGTAATAGCTACTTTGAAGTTCTCACTATTGAGTAAATCACTTGTAACTTAAAACCTATTGCATTTAGAGAATTTCGTATAAATATGTTATTCAGCTACTTTTGGGCCAGCTATAACATAGTGAAATTTCAGATCTGTAGGTCATGGCATAGCTGAGTAATAGCTATTTTAAAGTTCTCACTATTGAGTAAATCAGTTGTAATTGGAAAACTGTTGCATTTAGAGAATTTCGTATAAATATGTTATTCAGCTACTTTTGGGTCAGCTATAACATAGTAAAATTTCAGACCTGTAGCTCATGGCATAGCTGAGTAATAGCTACTTTTAGGTCATCACTATTGAGTAAATCAGTTGTAACTTGAAAACTATTGCATTTACAGTATTTTGCTTAAATATGTTGTTCACCTACTTTTGGGTCAGCTATAACATAGTAAAATTTGAGACCTGTAGCTGATGGCATAGCTGAGTAATAACTACTTTGAGGTTCTCACTATTGAGTAAATCAGTTGTAATTGCAAAACTATTGCATTTAGAGAATTTCGTATAAATATGTTATTCAGCTACTTTTGGGCCAGCTATAACATGGTGAAATTTCAGATCTGTAGGTCATGGCATAGCTGAGTAATAGCTACTTTGAAGTTCTCACTATTGAGTAAATCAGTTGTAATTGGAAAACTATTGCATTTACAGAATTTCGTATAAATATGTTATTCAGCTACTTTTGGGTCAGCTATAACATAGTAAAATTTCAGACCTGTAGCTCATGGCATAGCTGAATAATAGCTACTTTTAGGTCATCACTATTGAGTAAATCAGTTATAACTTCAAAACTATTGCATTTACAGTATTTTGCTTAAATATGTTGTTCACCTACTTTTGGGTCAGCTATAACATGGTAAAATTTGAGACCTGTAGCTCATTGCATAGCTGAGTAATAACTACTTTGAGGTTCTCACTATTGAGTAAATCAGTTGTAATTGCAAAACTATTGCATTTAGAGAATTTCGTATAAATATGTTATTCGGCTACTTTTGGGCCAGCTATAACATAGTGAAATTTCAGATCTGTAGGTCATGGCATAGCTGAGTAATAGCTACTTTGAAGTTCTCACTATTGAGTAAATCAGTTGTAATTGTAAAACTATTGCATTTACAGAATTTCGTATAAATATGTTATTCAGCTACTTTTGGGTCAGCTATAACATAGTAAAATTTCAGACCTGTAGCTCATGGCATAGCTGAGTAATAGCTACTTTTAGGTCATCACTATTGAGTAAATCAGTTGTAACTTCAAAACTATTGCATTTACAGTATTTGGCTTAAATATGTTTTCACCTACTTTTGGGTCAGCTATAACATAGTAAAATTTGAGACCTGTAGCTCATTGCATAGCTGAGTAATAACTACTTTGAGGTTCTCACTATTGAGTAAATCAGTTGTAATTGCAAAACTATTGCATTTAGAGAATTTAATATAAATATGTTATTCAGCTACTTTTGGGTCAGCTATAACATAGTAAAATTTCAGACCTGTAGCTCATGGCATAGCTGAGTAATAGCTACTTTTAGGTCATCACTTTTGAGTAAATCAGTTGTAACTTGAAAACTATTGCATGTACAGTATTTTGCTTAAATATGTTGTTCACCTACTTTTGGGTCAGCTATAACATAGTAAAATTTGAGACCTGTAGCTCATGGCATAGCTGAGTAATAGCTACTTTTAGGTTATCACTGTTGAGTAAATCGCTTATAACTTGGAAATTATTGCATTTAGAGTATTTTGTTTCAATATGTTGTTCACCTATTTTGGGGTCAGCTATAACATAGTGAAGTTCCAGACCTGTGACTCATTGCATAGCTGAGTAATAGCTACTTTGAGTTCTCAATGTTGAGTAAATCACTTATAATTTGAAAACTATTGCATTTAGAGAATTTCGTATAAATATGTTATTCAGCTACTTTTGGGTCAGCTATAACATAGTAAAATTTCAGACCTGTAGCTCATGGCATAGCTGAGTAATAGCTACTTTTAGGTTATCACTGTTGAGTAAATCGCTTATAACTTGGAAACTATTGCATTTACAGTATTTTGTTTCAATATGTTATTCACCTATTTTGGGATCAGCTATAACATAGTGAAGTTTCAGATCTGTGGCTCATTCATAGCTGAGTAATAGCTACTTTGAAGTTCTCACTATTGAGTAAATCACTTGTAACTTAAAACCTATTGCATTTAGAGAATTTCGTATAAATATGTTATTCAGCTACTTTTGGGCCAGCTATAACATAGTGAAATTTCAGATCTGTAGGTCATGGCATAGCTGAGTAATAGCTATTTTAAAGTTCTCACTATTGAGTAAATCAGTTGTAATTGGAAAACTGTTGCATTTAGAGAATTTCGTATAAATATGTTATTCAGCTACTTTTGGGTCAGCTATAACATAGTAAAATTTCAGACCTGTAGCTCATGGCATAGCTGAGTAATAGCTACTTTTAGGTCATCACTATTGAGTAAATCAGTTGTAACTTGAAAACTATTGCATTTACAGTATTTTGCTTAAATATGTTGTTCACCTACTTTTGGGTCAGCTATAACATAGTAAAATTTGAGACCTGTAGCTCATTGCATAGCTGAGTAATAACTACTTTGAGGTTCTCACTATCGAGTAAATCAGTTGTAATTGCAAAACTATTGCATTTAGAGAATTTCGTATAAATATGTTATTCGGCTACTTTTGGGCCAGCTATAACATAGTGAAATTTCAGATCTGTAGGTCATGGCATAGCTGAGTAATAGCTACTTTGAAGTTCTCACTATTGAGTAAATCAGTTGTAATTGGAAAACTATTGCATTTACAGAATTTCGTATAAATATATTATTCAGCTACTTTTGGGTCAGCTATAACATAGTAAAATTTCAGACCTGTAGCTCATGGCATAGCTGAGTAATAGCTACTTTTAGGTCATCACTATTGAGTAAATCAGTTGTAACTTCAAAACTATTGCATTTACAGTATTTTGCTTAAATATGTTGTTCACCTACTTTTGGGTCAGCTATAACATAGTAAAATTTGAGACCTGTAGCTCATTGCATAGCTGAGTAATAACTACTTTGAGGTTCTCACTATTGAGTAAATCAGTTGTAATTGCAAAACTATTGCATTTAGAGAATTTAATATAAATATGTTATTCAGCTACTTTTGGGTCAGCTATAACATAGTAAAATTTCAGACCTGTAGCTCATGGCATAGCTGAGTAATAGCTACTTTTAGGTCATCACTTTTGAGTAAATCAGTTGTAACTTGAAAACTATTGCATGTACAGTATTTTGCTTAAATATGTTGTTCACCTACTTTTGGGTCAGCTATAACATAGTAAAATTTGAGACCTGTAGCTCATGGCATAGCTGAGTAATAGCTACTTTTAGGTTATCACTGTTGAGTAAATCGCTTATAACTTGGAAATTATTGCATTTAGAGTATTTTGTTTCAATATGTTATTCACCTATTTTGGGGTCAGCTATAACATAGTGAAGTTCCAGACCTGTGACTCATTGCATAACTGAGTAATAGCTACTTTGAGTTCTCAATGTTGAGTAAATCACTTATAATTTGAAAACTATTGCATTTAGAGAATTTAGTATAAATATGTTATTCAGCTACTTTTGGGTCAGCTATAACATAGTAAAATTTCAGACCTGTAGCTCATGGCATAGCTGAGTAATAGCTACTTTTAGGTTATCACTGTTGAGTAAATCACTTATAACTTGGAAACTATTGCATTTAGAGTATTTTGTTGCAATATGTTATTCACCTATTTTGGGGTCAGCTATAACATAGTGAAGTTCCAGACCTGTGGCTCATTGCATAGCTGAGTAATAGCTACTTTGAAGTTCTCACTGTTGAGTAAATCAGTTGTAATTGGAAAACTATTGCCTTTACAGAAATTTGTGCAAATATGTTATTCAGCTACTTTTGGGTCAGCTATAACATAGTGAAATTACAGACCTGTAGCTCATGGCACAACTGAGCAATAGCTATTCTCAGGCACTGACTGTTGAGTAAATCGGCTATAACTTGAAAAATATTGCATTTGGAGTATTTTGTTAAAATATATTGTTCACCTACTTTTGGGTTAGCTATTACATAGTGAAATTACAGACCTATAGCTCATGGCATAGCGGAGCAATAGCTATTTTCAGGTTCTCCCTATTGAGTAAATCAGTTGTAACTTGAAAACTATTGCATTTACAGTATTTTGCTTAAATTGTTGTTCACCTACTTTTACGTCAGCTATAACAGAGCAAAAATTCAGACATGTAGCTCATTGCATAGCTGAGTAATAGTTACTTTGAGGTTCTCACTCTTGAGTAAATCAGTTGTAACTTGAAAACTATTACATTTAGAGTATTTTGTTAAATATGTTTTCACAGACGTTTTGGTCAGCTATAACATAGTGAAATTGCAGACCTCTATGTCATGGCATAGCTGAGCAATAGCTTCTTTCAGGTTCTCACTGTTGAGTAAATCATTGTATCCAACCTGTAGGAAATCATGGGCTGGGAATCTGTTAATATGGTCTGATTTGACCTTGGAACCCTCCTTCAAGGTCAAATGAGGATAGCCAAACATAAAAGTGCTTATAACTCGCTTATTATTGTCCTAGAGGTTTGGAATGAAAACCAACCTATAGAAAATCATGAGCTGGGAATTTTTTGGTGTGGTCGGATTTCACCTTGGACCCCTCCTTCAAGGTCAAATGAGGATAGCCAAACTTAAAAGTGCTTATAACTCGCTTATTATTGGTCCTAGAGGTTTGGAATGGAAAACCAACATATAGAAAATCATGGGCTGGGAATCTTTTGGTGTGGTCGGATTTCACCTTAGACCCCTCCTTCCAGGTCAAACGAAGATAGCCAAACTTAAAGTGCTTATAACTCGCGTATTATTGGTCTTGGAGGTTTGGGATGGTAAACCAACATATAGGAAATCATGGGCTGGGATTCTTTTGGTGTGGTCAGATTTGACCTGGGACCCCTCCTTCAAGGTCAGTTGAGGATAGCCAAACTTACAATGGCTTAGAACTCGCTTATAATTGGTCCTACAGGTTTGGGATGGTAAACAAGCTACAGGAAATCATGGGCTGGGAATTTTTTTGTGTGGTCGGATTTGACCTTGGACCCCTCCTTCAAGGTCAAACAAGGATAGCCAAACTTAAAAAGTGCCTATGACTCACTTATTATTGGTCCGAGAGGTTTGGGATGGTAAACCATCCTAAATTCTTTGGCTGGGAATCTTTTGGTATGGTCAGATTTGACCTTTGGACCCCTTCTTCATGGTCGAACGAGGATATTGCATTTATAGTATTTCTTTAAATATTTTTAACCTACTTTTTACACTTAAACAATTACCTTGTTACTTTATTTCATAATACCATTTGCAGGGCACAACTTTTTTGTCCTTTTCTTCTGTCAGCTTCGGAATATCTTTCGAACATGCTGTTCAGTTACCATTTACTGTATTTCTGTACAGCCCTTTCCCTGATAATTATGCTTTCCTCTCATTATCACCATCACAAATCAAAAACTTTCAGTCAGCTGACACAGTGCCCGTTCACGGGCACTCTCCTCTTGTTTATGAGTGTCCAGATCACTCATTTGTGCTAGGTTTCTCAACATAGTCCACCCTTTTTAAACTGAGAAGCCAGTCCCACATAGCTAAAAGAAAACCGGTCTCTAATGTCTAGAAGGCAGAGTGGGGCACAGTGACTAGTGTAGAGTTGTACACACTTGGTTCCAACCTTTAAGGTCTTGGGTCTTTAATTATTAGAGTAAGAAATCTAAAATTCGCCACCTCTAAAACCTTAGTTAATTTTATGAAGAAAATAATGTTTTTGTCTAAAAATTGGTATTTTTCAGTTCAAAAAGCCATAATTTACTATACATTCAACAAATCTCACCACAATTCATTTATTTTATTAGTATTTTCACATGTGGCGAATTTCAGATATGTGGTGAATTTTACATTTCTTACTCTATGCACTGCTTTCTTCCAACCCATCGTCTAACTATTATGAGAGGGTCCATGCACTTGTTTATTATGTGTGTCCACTCTCTGAAGTGCCCATGGGCAATGTGACCAAATATTTGTAAAACCTGGGGATGGGCAACAAAATGTGAAATAACTAGTAAAATAAGGAAGATTTTATTGAAAATGGATATAAAACAATGAAATAAGACCTCTTTTTGGGGTTTCATTGAGAAAGTTTACCCCAAAATGACATAGTAGCAATTTATTAGCAATAATGTAAGATTGTAGAGGGGTGCTTACGAAAGCATGAGTGAGACAGAGTGCGGCACGGGTAGTTCAATTAAATCTGAGTTTCTTTCATCAAAAATTAGTGTTGTGGTTGAATGCGAAATGTAGAACCGGTTTCCGAAAGTGGAAATTTAGCGAAAAACTGGGTACGTTTGATTTATAAAATGTGAAGAAATAAGTTTTCAAGGGCTTACATGAGCTTTAACTTGTATATAAATAAGAACCACGAGGGATTGTTTGAAGACTTTCGAGGACAAAATGTGTGATATATCAATAGAATATTATGTAATACTGTGAAATATTTGTTGTAGTTCAATATTTTGGTAAACTTAAGTTAAAGTAATGAAATATGTGATGAAACCAGTTTTAGTTAAAAGAAAACGAAACGTAGCCGGATCACTGTCTTTCAGTCGGCAAATAGGTTTCCGGTTTTCCGTCTTCAACACTATCAAAAATATTGAGACTTTGTTAGGGCTATTTTGCATTGTGTTTTGTTCTGGAACCTGAGAACCATGGGAACACTTTGAGAAAGGTACTTGACAACTTGACCTGTGTTTTGTGTCTCCCATTAAAAGGTTTAACTTTCTTTACAGTAGAGGTCATCACTGTACTGTGTCAGTTTACAGGCTAATCTGTCCTAAAAAGTCACTAATTGTTACCACAGTCAATGCTTTCACTTCTCTAATAATGGTTTGCAGACTATTGGATGGTTACATGTGGCCATAATTAGTGGCAGTCGGCAATAGATATAATAGTCCATTGTGATAATGATAAGTTCAATACAATCTACAGATGTTTGGCATTATATATGAAAAAGAAAACAATTTTTTTTTTTTTTTTTTGCAAATATTTTTTTATTGTGTCTAAGTATCTAATAAAACATATCACCACACTGACTAATCATCACAGAACACAAAATACACATTTATGCATATAATAGATGGTAAGTTTGGCATAACTGACATGTATCGAAATAAAAGAGAAAAATATTCACAAATAGTCACATATACTTCAGTTTAAAGAAATAGTCCAATGGAAGCTAGTATGCAAAAATATTTATGTTTTGAAAAACACTTAAAAATTGGACTATGCTGAAAGACTTGATCAGTGATCACATAACAATGTGCAGTATTTGCATGTCATAACTCCAAACCTTTTTCTGAACTGAGGGTTATATTTTCAAGCTAAATTGGGGTCTACTCATAGTTTTGTCCTCATTAAGGTTGATCTGATAAAATCCTGATCTAAAATACCAAATCTTGAACAAAAATTCCTCCCATCCAATTTTTAAGCGTCCCGCAAGGGACGCTTGTTTGTGTATGGGAGAGCTTCAGGCTCCGCCGGCTCCGCCGGCTCCGCATTTTGTTTTCCTTATAACTCTGTAACCGTTAGGCGGATTCTTTTCAAATTTGGCAGGTTTAGGCAGTAGCCTTGGGGAATTTTTTTGAATATGCTGCAGTGACATTTCAACCAATCAGAGAGGTCACATGACCAAAAATGTCTTTTTTCAGTGGGGAAGCTTGTCCGGATGATAACTTGAAAGGAATTTTATCAATTCACCTGAAACTTGGCAAATACATTCATTCTATTAAAATCTGGAAATCATTAGATTTTGGCATTGATTGGTCAAGAAATGGCTGAGTAATTAATGATTAATTAATCATTACGAATTTTCCAAATAAGGAAAACACAAAAATGTTTATATCTTGAAAACCGTGCTAGATAGAGCGATTTCGGCGAAATTTTTGACCCACAGGGTATCTCTGCGGAGTAGTTTTCCCAATTTTCAAAAAATTTTTGTCTCGCCAAAAATGGCGGCCATTTTGAATTTTCGAAATTTTCGCAAAAATTGCAAAACATAAAAATGCTTATATCTCAAAAACCGTGCTAGATAGAGTGATTTCGACGAAATTTTTGACCCAAAGGGTATCTCTGCAGAGTAGCCATGCCAATTTTGAAAAAAATTTTGTCTCGCCAAAAATGGCCGCCATTTTGAATTTTCAAATTTTTCGCAAAAATTGCAAAACATAAAAATGCTTATATCTCGAAAACCGTGCTAGATAGAGCGATTTCGACGAAATTTTTGACCCACAGGGCAACTCTGCAGGGTAGCCATGCCAATTTTCAAAAAAATTTTGTCTCGCCAAAAATGGCGGCCATTTTGAATTTTCGAATTTTTCGCAAAAATTGCAAGACACAAAAATGCTAATATTTCGAAAACCATGCTACATAGAGCGATTTCGACGAAATTTTTTATCTTCAGGGTATCTCTGCAGAGCAGCTATCCCAAAGAGCTTTCACTTGATGAAGTTTCAGACCCATAGCTAATTACTCACCTACTCAAAATGAGTAAATGCGAATTATCTCTAAAAGTATTGCAGATAGCCAATTTTTCTCAAATAACTCATTCACCTACTTTTGGGAGAGCTTTCACATGGTGAAGTTTCAGACCCATAGCTAATTATTTACCTACTCAAAATGAGTAAATGCTAATTATCTGTAAAAGTATTGCGGATACCCAATTTTTATCAAATAACTCATTCATCTACTTGTGGGAGAGCTTTCACATAGTGAAGTTTCAGACCCATAGCTAATTACTCACCTACTCAAAATGAGTAAATGCGTATTATCTCTAAAAGTATTGCAGATAGCCAATTTTTTTCAAATTAATCATTCACCTACTTTTGGGAGAGCTTTCACTTGGTGAAGTTTCAGACCCATAGCTAATTACTCGCCTACTCAAAATGAGTAAATGCGAATTATCTCTAAAAGTATTGCAGATAGCCAATTTTTCTCAAATAACTCATTCACCTACTTTTGGGAGAGCTTTCACTCTGTGAAGTTTCAGACCCATAGCTAATTACTCACCTACTCAAAATGAGTAAATGCGAATTATCTCTAAAAGTATTGCAGATAGCCAATTTTTCTCAAATAACTCATTCACCTACTTTTGGGAGAGCTTTCACTTGGTGAAGTTTCAGACCCATAGCTAATTACTCACCTACTCAAAATGAGTAAATGCGAATTATCTCTAAAAGTATTGCAGATAGCCAATTTTTCTCAAATAACTCATTCACCTACTTTTGGGAGAGCTTTCACTCTGTGAAGTTTCAGACCCATAGCTAATTACTCACCTACTCAAAATGAGTAAATGCGAATTATCTCTAAAAGTATTGCAGATAGCCAATTTTTCTCAAATTAATCATTCACCTACTTTTGGGAGAGCTTTCACTTGGTGAAGTTTCAGACCCATAGCTAATTACTCACCTACTCAAAATGAGTAAATGCGAATTATCTCTAAAAGTATTGCAGATAGCCAATTTTTCTCAAATAACTCATTCACCTACTTTTGGGAGAGCTTTCACTTGATGAAGTTTCAGACCCATAGCTAATTACTCACCTACTCAAAATGAGTAAATGCGAATTATCTCTAAAAGTATTGCAGATAGCCAATTTTTCTCAAATTAATCATTCACCTACTTTTGGGAGAGCTTTCACTTGGTGAAGTTTCAGACCCATAGCTAATTACTCACCTACTCAAAATGAGTAAATGCGAATTATCTCTAAAAGTATTGCAGATAGCCAATTTTTCTCAAATAACTCATTCACCTACTTTTGGGAGAGCTTTCACTTGGTGAAGTTTCAGACCCATAGCTAATTACTCGCCTACTCAAAATGAGTAAATGCGAATTATCTCTAAAAGTATTGCAGATACCCAATTTTTCTCAAATAACTCATTCACCTACTTTTGGGAGAGCTTTCACTTGGTGAAGTTTCAGACCCATAGCTAATTATTCACCTCAAAATGAGTAAATGTGAATTATCTCTTAATAGTATTGCAGATAGCCAATTTTTCTCAAATAACTCATTCACCTACTTTTGGCAGAGCTTTCACACACGAAAATGAAAAATTGTGAATATCTCGGAAAAGCTATTTCTTTTGCTTTAATGCTCGGCGGGAGATACACACCGCGGCAGTGGTTTTGACAAAAATTTTTGTCTCCCCAAAAATGGTGGCCATTTTGAATTTTCAAAGTTTTTGCAAAACACAAAAATGCTTATATCTCGAGAACCGTGCTATATGGAGCGAACTCAACAAAATTTTAGACCTGCTGGGTATCTCTGCAGAGTAGCCATGCCAATTTTCAAAATATTTTTGTCTCGCCAAATATAGCGGACATTTTTAATTTTTTTATTTTTTGCAAAACACAAAAATGCTTATATCTTGAAAACCGTGCTAGATAGAGCAGACTGCGCTTACTTTGGTTGCCACAACAGTATAAGGCTAGAAACGAAGCATTTTCTTAATACTTTAGCACTCACCTTTATATCCTTTTCGGGACGCTTTGTTTTTGCTATGCAAAAACATTATCTTTTTTTTTTGCGAGCGATCCACTAGTTTGTTTTTTTTTTCACAACTAACCATGATTGAATGTTTGAACATTGTGGGCACTGCTTGTGTATAAAAGTATCAGAAACTGTAAAGAGATGAAAAGCTGAATATAAATGTGTAGTGGTGGTGGACCAATTCACGCCCGGGTACCAATTCAGGCCCACCCTCAATTTTCTTGAAGATTCATAATTTTTCATAAAGAAGATGTTTACCACATCATAGATAATCATCAAATGGATCATTTACATTTGTAATTTATTGTTTAACTGCGATTGTTTTGGATAAATTTAGGGGTGGGCGTGAATTGGTACCCGGGCGTGAATTGGTCCACCACCACTATATAAATAATGCAAAGGTACTTCAAGCCACATATGTGCCTGGGTGGTGTAATTGTGTTATGATGTCATTTTTGTCATTATTGGGAGGCACTTATCTTAATATAGAGTACAAGTTATTATAAATATATTAGATTGGACATAAGGTGACCTAAGTGGCTGTTTTTTTCATTGTTTCAATCATTATACCACATTAACCATGTCAATATATTGTTTCAATATTTTTTGAGAGAAAAGGCACTGTCTGACCTATAGTGTGGCATGGGTGACCACTTAAAATGGTGGTCCTCTGTTATTGGGTCCTATCCCCAGGCTACAGAACCCCAGAAAATGGATAAATTTTCATCCTGGAATCTCAGTCTTTCATTTTGTGAAATGTCAGTCACTAGAGAGCTTTGACTGTACTTGTACATCATTTTAGGATGGGTCAAATAGCATTTTGAGTCCTATGGTAAAGGAGATGTCGTGCAGATTATAAATGCGCAATGTTATATTGTAGGGGTATGACGAGTTGAAATAATTTGGGTCTAGCATACTAAAATTCAACTAGACATCGAGCCCTCGTGAAGTTTAGTATCCACCTTGAGAGGAAACAACATTCAATACAACGGCTCCTGTAAATGAAAAAAAATATGAAGATAAACTCGACCCTTGGAATTGGGATTGCTTTTTCATAAAATATGCCTCGCTTGGCAAGTGTCGAGAGCTCGTTCACATCCCAACAATATAATACACTATCCATTGTCTTATTATTGTGTCATGGTAATACACTTGCCTCCCAACATGGAGGTCATAGGTTCAAATTGTTGACTTTCCCATTTGATTGATGAGGAGACGACCTCACAACCCGAGAGATGTTTGGTAAGTTTGTTACTTCTACGCTACCATTGCTCGTCTCATGATCTATCAACAGTATTAGACCAAAAACGGAATTTCACCTCATAAAATGATTATGTTTTTTACATTTTAGGCAGAGACTGTGCTTTCCATGATTACTGTGCTGCTGTACCCTGTCAACATGCAGGCACCTGCACCTCACACCAGACCGGATATAACTGCAAGTGCCAGCCTGGCTATGAGGGACCCACCTGTCTCATCAACATCAATGAATGTTGGAGGTCATCTGGGCTGTGCAAGAATGGGGGCACCTGTGTGGACACACAGGGAAGTTACAGGTAAGGTAACAAAGGTTTATCATTGATGGCGGACAAAAACAATGGGTTATCTCAAAATTAGATTGAAGTGGCAACTCTAGACAGTCAAATTTATAAAGAAAATATGTGTATAGTGGTTAAGGTAGCTGTTTAGGTTGACTTGTTTGTCCAATTTGAAGGGATGAGATGCTTTTAAATCAAATAAGGCCTTTCAGATGAAAGCGTAAAGAAGTTTGCTTCCTTTAAAATAAAATTCTTTTTCACAGAGTAATACTGTATCAACAATATTTATATTTTTCAAGAAATAATAATGTGTAAGAATCAACTGAGAGGTGTAAGTATTTAGGATGTCATTTGCTGGAGTATTATGTTATCTCAAACTTTGTTTTCCATGTACACCCTAGGTGGTGTATTTGTAGGTGTCATTTGGAGCCTTGTTACCTAACGGTGCACTTTTGGGATGTATTTTTGAAGGTGTGATTTCTTGTCATGTTTTTTAATGTACATTTTTGGGGAGGTATATCTGTATATGTCATAGTTTTTCCATATACTTAAGACTGGCAGTGCTGTCCAGATATGACTGGCTGTTTTGCAGGATGTAAAACCCTAACTTTGACCATTGTAGGTGTGACTGTGAGCCTGCATACACTGGACGTCACTGTGATGAACCCTATTTACCTTGCTCTCCCTCTCCCTGTGAAAATGGAGGCTCCTGTATCCTCACCGGTGCCCTCACCTACAAGTGCATGTGCACCGCAGGTTTGTACCATGTAGATATAGCATGGTCGGTAGCAAATTTTCTATTTTGGTATCCCGACAGTGTGAAACCGTACCGATTTTGGGATACCGAAAAAAAATTGTGTTCTAGTATATCGCCAATCGAATAGGCCCATTACAGGAAGTAGAATTCGTAAAGACAAAACATTGCAGTTCTTCCGAAAGAAGTCGCTATAAAAGTGCTAAAATATAGAAAAAATATGAGATAAAAGTTTATAACTTCTTCAGATTTGTGGTCTGTTTCTAATATTTAAAGTTTTCTGTCAATATTATGTACTGACGCACAAAATGCCGGTTGTGAAGTACCGTCACGGTATTCAAGTGAATTGGTCTCGATACAGAGATAGTGGTGTTACCAGGCCTGCCCCAGTTGTACATTAGAGAGATGTCCATGACTTTATCTTTTTCAAGAAAAAAGAAATGTTAAATTGTAGTGGTGTATACTGCTGTACCCTCTCAACATGCAGGTACCTGCACCTGGTAAACTGGTACAGTATAACCTCTATTATCTGACCCTCTTGGGGGAGGAACAGTTGGTTTGGATAATAGAAAGGTCGGATAATAGAAGGGCTAAAATAACAGTTTTAAATGGAGTTGGGAGAGTGGGTTTGAGGTCGGATAATTGAAAATTCGGATAATAGAGGGTCAGATAATAGAGGTTCTACTGTATTCTGCTTTTGTTATTGTAGTGGTAGAATTGATGAAATCTGAAAAAAAAGTTCAAGAACTGGTTGTTGAAAACATTATTATATTGATCTTTGTAGTGGCTGATTCTTTGTCAGAAATAGAAACTACAAAAATGGGCAATACTAGAGCTGAAACGATTAGCAAACTTTGTTAGCCGGGTAGTCGCTTGCATTAACCGTCGACTAACCGATTAATTGTTTCTGACGTTTAGCATGTATGAGAAATACTGAAAACATGCGTGTTCCGGATGTAAACAAACAAAATGGCGGATCGCGAGATGCTGAACAGCAAAGAATTAACAAGATTATTCCGTAAATTGGCCAATAATGTAATATTTTGATATTTTAAAAATAAAATGCATATAAAATGCTTTAATTTGATACGTTTTAAGGTCTTAACTCGAGATACTCATAGTTCCAACGATCACGTATAATCCGCTATGTGGTGATATAGACAAGAAAACAATTAACCGATTTCATAATATTGGCGTCGACTAGTGCTTTGATAACCTACTAATCGATTAGTATGAATAATCATTTCAGCTCTAGGCAATACATTTGATTTTTACTCCATATTCTGTGAAAATGAAGTTTAGTAACTTCAAAATTTCTAGCATATACATTTCCTTTTGTTGATTATGTCTCATGTACGATCAGGTTGAAACTTTAACGTATCATTGACAGCAACACAAAATATCGAATTTCATTCAGGTTCAAAGCCTGGGAAACCAATTTTGATTTTCATAAATGGCCCAACAACTTTTGGACAGTTATGTAGATGTTATGCCCAATTGATGAAATTCCCCATTTCCAAAATTATTGCCCATTTTATGAAGTGGGCAGTTTCAAGGATTCGATGTACCACATTCACAAAGGAGAAAGCCAGAATTTTTAATATATACTGTTTAATTATCTTGGATATTCATTTAAATTTAGCTATTTAATGCAGAAAGGAAATTTTATTTGAAACTATAAATCTCCACAAGTTCACAATTTCCTAGAAAGCTCCTCAAGAGCTCGATGTACTACATAAAAGTAAGCTGACATTCACAATAGCATTGAAGTCAGGGGGTCAATAATATGGTAAATTGAATTCCTTCACTTCATTGAGGAGATTATCACCAGGTTCTGAAATGTCAAAATACATAGAAACTATCTGATCAGTTTAGTGTCAACAAATACACCAATCATATATCAATTTACCGCTTATTTGCTCCTCAATAAGGAATGTCTCACGTAATGTCTTATCCGCTTGTTTTTTTTTTGCCTAACCTCAAGTCTCCAATAAGATTGGCTGTCTTGTCTGGTTGTTTTAAATGCAAGTATTTATAAATATTGAAAAATGTACATTAATATAAAATACTGTGGAACTTATTTGTCATAATTATTTTCAAAAAATACTATCTATAAGTGAACGTTATTTTTTGAAAATTACACGGATAGTTGTTTAATGTACAGATATTGTTTAGTAAGATACTGTGTTCTTAATCTTTACTGATCACTTTAATTATGTATCAAAGAAAACTTTGATATTAGCTTTACTAGGTTAAATATATTTCCTAATAATCGGCATTTTGTACTTCAAAATCAAAAAAAAAATTACTGCATAAAAATGTTGGACGTTTTATATGACACAGTATAGGAGCAATCACCCCCTGTGATTGGCTTTCAGTCGTTTTGTACTCGTCCGTCCCATTTGGACTCGTCCTTCCCTGGTTGGACCAATCAGAGCCGGTCACACAAGCCCTCCAATCATTGTCCTTGTCACAGTCCTTCCACCTTATATAAACAGGCCTCTCAGCTACTCCGTCGGTAGTGTTTCTGTAACAAGCAAAGAAGCAAGTTAACAGTTTTAATCCCCCCCCCTACCTCTTAACCCATCATTTTATTGTTTTTAGTTTGTGTATTTCGGCTGTTTAGCCTTTGTATTGTAACAGTGTGGGGTTTTGGTCCCCTAGTTTCTTATTTGCTATTGTAAATACATGTAACCCTAACTTCATAGATTTTAATAAATTAGTATTCCCAACTTGTCATTATCATTTACATCTTCATATATCTTGGGCGGCTGCAATAACGACTGTGTTATTCATGATACATCAAACATAACTATTTACATGTTGCAGTCAAGAAGTATTTAATAACTCCATACACATGATAACAGGCCATTTGCAAGCTTGATAAAATGTCCTATCTCCAGTAAAATAATTGAGTCAAATATCATGCAGGATCAGTCAGTGTCACACAGTGTTAACTTGGAAATATGAGAAAAAAATGATCTCCAGAACAAATGAACTGGATCCTTGTGAAAATCTGTTTATTTCACAACAAGAGTCACACTCCATAAAGATTAGAACCACACTTATCAATCTGTATAAGCGTCAGCAATTCTTCCGGGTCACATCCTATCTAAACATAATGAATACCTGTTTGTTTTGTTAATGTGTTGTTGTTATCATTAGATTGGTATTAATTAGGACTGGTTGGGGTTGCATACAAGCAAATTAAATTAACTTCATTGAATCCTGGATCATAGTCTGTATGCTTGCATAAACTTTGCTTTATAAAAATAGATACTCATGTTCAACAGTGTATTTCTCCCAAAACAAGGCACAGACTGTAACTTTTTTCAGTTGTTGGTGGATCAGACACAGTTTCATACTATTAGTATAAAATTAGCACACAATTTTTAGTTTCCATTGGAAAGCTACAAGAAATGACTAAGTTTTGGTAATCTTGGTCGTGAAATTAAGATTGTTGTTAATACTGCTGATATCAACCAAGAGTATTCATTTCCTAGGTTAGAGTAAGAAATCTAAAATTCGCCACATATCTGAAATTCGCCACATGTGAAAATGCTAATAAAATAAATGAATTGTGGTGAGATTTGTTGAATGTATAGTAAATTAAGGCTTTTTGAACTGAAAAACCAATTGTGAGACAAAGACATCCTTTTTTTCATAAAATTAACTAAGGTTTTAGAGGTGGCGAATTTTAGATTCTTGGCGAATTTTAGATTTCTTACTCTAACCCTGTTTCCTTAAACCAGACCCAATAAATGGGGATGTGCAGTTTTGCCATAGGTGTTCTTTACTGAGTGGAATTAAATCCTTCAAGCAATGAGAACCCAGGATAGTGTCACCATTTAGAAACTTAACTATTCAGACTAGCTTACCCCCCTTCCATAGTCTTCTGCCTTATGGACTAGTGCTGTGAAATCGCTTCAAATTTCGGGTTCGATATTTGGTATCTGTATGAGCCAGCGAACTTCAATCTAGTTCGCTTAGATTAGTTCGCAGCCTTTTCAAAACCAGTTAAAATGCAGAAATATGACATAAAAACTTGTAACTTTGTTGAAAATGTAGCAAAAGTATAAAATCCATGTATATTTTAAGTAAATTCCACCATATTTTCAATAAAAAACAGGTTTTTATAGATGGGCGAAAATAGGATACGTTGGGATGTGGTGCGATGTGGGGATTTTTAAATGTTTTGCAAAAACCCACGTTTGATCCGAAAATCGAATTTGGGGCAGTAAACGAGTGAACTATCGAACTTCTACCAACATTGTCGCAGCACTATTATGGACACTCACAAGTAGACATACACTTCCTGAAATTAGAGTCTACATTCCAGCTCATCGTTGTCACACCTTAGAGTCTACTTTGAATGCAGTGATTAAGTGCTGTAAAAGTCCTAGAATAGAATGAAATATAATATAATTTCACCTAGAATTATCAATCTAGTATTCATTTTAGCTCAACTTTACATATTTTCACAGATAGATGACATCTTAGTATTTTGAGATGCTATATTTGTTTCACTGATACCAGCAATCATAAACTAAAACACTGAATTTGGGTATTATGGTAAAAGCAGAAATTAATTGTATATAATTGACATATATAAATGGATAATTGTTTGCTATAATCTAGTAGATAATGAATTGTGTATAACTGTAAAGTAGTGTTTTCTCAATAAATCCCATGCATTACTCTGCAACAAATGTTTAAACAAGAGTAATGTTGCACTAATTGTCTTGGACCAGTTTGACTGACAGCTATTTACCTAGATAGGAGACCCCAATCGTTGCCAATCATAGGAAATGACTTAATAACAACACAATGGATACAATGTGCTATTATCTCTTGTACAGATTCAATATTTTTGTTGCTGTTGTTTTATAGACATAAAGTAATGATAGCAAATCAGTCTTCAGTCATCATAAAAATGTGTGTAACACAAAACAACTAGAAAGCTATGACAGGAGGTGATGTTTGTGAGGCTCTCTTTAGGAGGTGAAATCTCTCTTAAGGCTGTAGCTCAGAGAGAATAATGGGACCGGTTATCTGGCAAAAACCGACCCAAATCATTGTGTCCCCGAAAAGAGGGGATACTATGGATCACGCACGGTCATCGTCCGTGTCCGCAGATATTTTCTTATATTTAACCTACAAGCCACATTTCTTTTGGGATTTCTTTTAAACTTTGCATGTGGCTTGTGGCTATGGCAGAGATCGGGCCACCCTATTATTTTGGCAGCCCAGGACTCAAAATTATGCTCTGGGGAGTCAAAAATGTCAAAATGTTCGACTAATTTTGATTATTGCTTGTGTTCACGCTCTAGGGCACAGTTTCTTTCAGATTTATTTTATATTTAGTGCATGAATTGGTGGGTATGATTTCTCACCACCCTATCTGTTTTGTAAGCCTGGGTTAAAATCAAGCGAGTAATAGCTATTTTAAGGTTAGGAGTCAAAATTATGCTCTGGGGAGTCAAAAATGTAAAAAATTTGACTTGTAACTTAAAAACTATTGCATTTGTTTAAATACGTTATTCAGCTACTTTTGGGTCAGCTATAACATAGTAAAGTTGCAGACCTGTAGCTCATTGCATAGCGCAGTAATAGCTACTTTGACGTTCTCACTGTTGAGTAAATCATTTGTAACTTGACAACTATTGCAAAAATGCTTATCAATCACTTATTATTGGTCCTAGAAGTTTGCAATATGAAACCAACATATAGGAAATCATGGGCTAGGAATCTTCTGATGTGGATCAATTTGACCTTGGGTCCCTTCTTCAAGGTCAAATGAGGATAGCCAAACTTAAAAGTGCTTATAACTCGCTTATTATGGGTCCTAGAGGTTTGGAATGATAAACCAACTTATAAGAAATCATGTGCTCGGAATCTTCTGATGTGGTCCGATTTGACCTTGGGCCCCTCCTTCAAGGTCAAATGAGGATAGCCAAACTTAAAAGTGCTTATAACTTGCTTATTATGGGTCCTAGATTTTGAAATGTAAAACCAACCTATAGGAAATCATGGGTTAGGAATCTACTGAAGTGGTCAGATTTGACCTTGGGCCCCTCCTTCAAGGTCAAACGAGGATAGCCAAATTTAAAAGTGCTTATAACTCGCTTATTATTAGACCTAGAGGTTTGCAATGAAACCAACCTATAGGAAATCATGGGCTAGGAATCTGCCGATGTGGTCAAATTTGTCCTTTCTTCTAGGTCAAACAACGATAGCCAAAGCTTAAAGTGCTTATAACTCGTGTATTATTGGTCCTAGAGGTTTGTAATGTGAAACCAACTTGCAGGAAATCATGGATTGGTAATCTTCTGATGTGGTCAAATTTGACCTTGAGCCCCTGAGGACAGCCAAATTTAAAAGTGCTAAGAACTTGCTTATTATTGATCCGAGAGGTTTGCAATGTGAAACCAACTTATAGGAAATCATGGGTTGCTAATCTTTTGATGTGGTCACATTTGACCTTGGACCCCTCCTTCAAGGTCAGATGACAGCCAAACTTAAAAATGCTTATAACTTCACGAATCTACAGCCTCTATGTCTCTTGTTATTGCTTCTACGGGTTTGCTATGTTCGGAGATACACCGCTGGCTTGCAATAAAGCGAGCGGCATAAGTCTAGTTGTAACAGTATTTTAGGTATAACACAGTGAAAATACCAGCATAAACGTCAGATGCTGTAAACATATTCATTGAAAATATAATGTTTATTCTAATACAAAGTGATAGTGTCGGTGAATCTGCTTGGTTAAGAGGGAAAAACTTCATGTTTAAACTCTGCATAATAGTTCACCCAGTTATTACACTGCTCTCCTCCTCTCAACCTTTGCAAAGTTCATATTTCAGGGTTTTACATCTCTCTCAACAGCCAGCATCTCTGCGATTCCAGGATTCCGAAAAAAAAGATGCGTTTTATTCCGTCCACAAAACAAAACATTGCAATTTTGATCACAGATGCTTTAAAATCTGTAAAAAACAATATAAAAGTTTTTAATTTCTTCAGATTTAAGGTTTCTTTCTAATATTTAAGCTCTCCTGCCATTGTACATTCTGGCAAGTGAGATCAAGGCTTTAAGTGTCAATTATCGCCCATTGCCACTGGACTTGAGAGTTGATTTTTCATTTGTAATAGTCCCCCTCCCCCCTTTAAAAAATGCATCACCCCTCAAGGCATCTATACGGATATATATATATATATATATATATATATATACTCCTGGATTCATCATTAGGTAGACACTTCGGTGTAAATACACCACCTTAGGTAGACATTTTACTTAAGTAGACATTTTCGTGTCTACTTAATGTTTGGACCTCTGAAAAATTATTTTGGAGTGATTTAAATATGGCAACTGCAGTTTTGTCCTGTTCTTTGGTACCTATAATTTGAATGAAATAATTTTGTATTTCAATTTTGCATGAAGTAAAGCAACAATAACAGCCCAAAGTTTTGAAGTGTATATTTTCCTTAAGTAGACAGTTTGTAAAAACCTCACTTAGGTAGACACAAATTAAATTTAAAATATTAAAAAAGTTAATAGTGTATATGTAAATTATATTTATACTGTGGGGTAAAGGACTTTTAAAAGCATCATTTAAACTTTGTTTTAAGTTCTTCCCTCTACAAATAAAAAAAATAGAAGACATATACTTTTTTCATGTCAAATATACATTTTGGACTAAATGGCTAAATGTGTACATTGTATTTGTGTACTCATGCATATCTGCAAGATTGCAAACATGCATAATAAACTGTCTTGATTAAAAATTAGCTAAAGACGAGCGAGCATTATGCACATACTGATAAACAATTTGGTCTTTGTCTAGTTAAAATCACCAAAGTATGTAGTATTTTACAAGGAACTTAACTAAGCTGTTGATTTCCGAGTATTATTTGATTGGGTAATCTTTCCATGGGTGTTCCTTATCTTAAGTTTAAGATATCTTATGTTTCCAGTTAAATGATCTAGGAACAAGCATTTTGCACACATTAATGAGTAATTTGTTGTTTAATTAAAATTGCTTAATTAATGAAAAATTGACGGATATTTAAAAAAAACTTTCCCAGTATTATATAATTAGTTGATTTTTTTCCGTGGGTGTTGCTGCTCAATATCTTAATTTTAAGATATCTAACCACAATGTTTCTGTCCAATTATCTATAAACTAGCATTCTACATAAAATAATGAGGAATGTGGTGTTTGTATCATAAAAATCGCCCAAATATTAATTGTTTTACATGGATTTTAAAAAAGCCTTTGATTGCCCAGTAGTTTACAGGTGAAGGAAACCAGTGCATACTGCACTGTAAACCACGGGGCATCGGCAAGTAACAACCAACTTTCCAAGATGAAGTGCCCGGCTCGAGATTCGAACCGACAGGCTCAGAGGTTGGAGGCAAGAACTCTAACCGCTACACCAACGAGCCCCCTGGCACACATTAATAACTTAACATTTGCTTAATTATTGAACATTTGACAGGCATTTTATAATAGTCTTGGCTGAAAACACAAGGATTTACTCTCTTGTGGTAACTAATTAATATCTTGGTGACCTTGGCCACCTTCTTCAAGGGCAAACGAAGGTAGCCACACTTAAAAGTGCTTATAATTCACTTAATAGTGGTTCAAGAGGTTATGGATATGAAGCCAACCTATAAGAAATCATGGGCTGGGATTCTTCTGATTTAGTCATATTTCACTTAGCAAGTGATGGGAACGACTTAGTAAGTGGTGGGAATGAGTTAATAAGTGGTGAACAGTTTAGTAAGTGGTGGGAACAAGTTAGTAAGTGGTTTGAACGAGTTAGTAAGAAATAAGGGGGCTGTTATATTTGACTTATCAAGTGATTGGAATGAGTTAGCAAGTGGTGGGAATGACTAAGCAAGTGGTGGAAATGACTTAGTAACTGGTGGGAATGACTTAGTAAGTAGTGGGAACAAGTTACTAAGTGGTGAACAATTTAGTAAGTGGTGGGAACGAGTTGGTAAGTGGTGGGAACAAGTTAGTAAGGGATAGGTATGTCTGAAAACACAAGGATTTACTGTCTTGCCGTAACCACTTCGTATCTTGGTAACCTTTGGCCCCTTGCTTCTTCAAGGTCAAATGAAGGTAGCCACACCTAAAAGTGCTCATAATTCACTTATTATTGGTCATAGAGGGTATGAATATGAAGCCAACCTATAAGAAATCATGGGCTGGGATTCTTCTGATGTGGTCATATTTGACTTAGCAAGTGGTGGGAATGACTTATTAAGTGGTGAGAATTAGTTAATAAGTGGTGAACAATTCAGTAAGTGGTGGGAATGACTTAGTAAGTGGTGGGAATGAGTTACTAAGCGGTGAACAATTTAGTAAATTGTGGGAACGAGTTAGTAAGAGGTGGGAACGAGTTAGTAAAGGATGGGTTAGACTGAAAATACAAGGATTTACTTACTTGTGATAACCTCTTAGTATCTTGGTGACCTTGGGCACCTTCTTCAAGGTCAAACAAAGGTAGCCACACTTACAAGTGCTTATAATTCACTTATTATTGGTCATAGAGGTTATGGATATGAGGCCAAATTATAAGAAATCATGGACTGTGATTATTCTGATTCGGTCATATTTGACATAGCAAGTGGTGAGAACGAGTTAGCAAGTGATGAGAATGACTTACTAAGTGCTGACAATGATTTAGTAAGTGGTAGGAACGACATAGCAAGTGGTGGGAATGACTTAGTAAGTTGTGGGAATGACTTAGTAAGTGGTAGGAACGACTTAGTAAGTGGTGGGAATGAGTTAATAGTGGTAAACAATTTAGTAAGTGGTGGGAATGAGTTAGTAAGGTGTGGCAACGACTTAGTAAGGGATGGGTATGACTGAAAACCCAAGGATTTATTCTCTTGTGGTAACCACTTAGTATTTTGTTGACTTTGGGCACCTTCTTCAAGGTCAAACGAAGGTAGCTACACTTAAAAGTACTTATAATTCACTTATTATTAGTAGTAGAGGTTGTGGATATGAAGTCAACCTATAAGAAATCATGGGCTGGGATTCTTCTGAACTTAGTAAGTTTGGGTACAATTTAGTAAGTGGTGGGAATGACTTAGCAAGCAGTGGGAACAAGTTACTAAGTGGTGAACAATTTAGTAAGTGATGGGAATGAGTTAGTAAGGGATGTTTATGACTGAAAACACAAGGATTTACTCACTTGTGATAACCACGTAGTGTCTTGGTAGCCTTGGGCCCCTTCCTCAAGGTCAAATGAAGGTAGCCACACTTAAAAGTGCTTATAATTCACTCATTATTGGTCCTAAAGATTATGGATATGAAGCCAACCTATAAGAAATCATGGGCTGGGATTCTTCTGATGTGGTCATATTTGACTTACAAGTGGCGGGGATGACTTTGCAAATGGTGGGAACGAGTAAGCAAAGGTGGGAATGACTTAGTAAGTGGGAGGTACAATTTAGTAAGTGGTGGGAATGACTTAGTAAGTGGTGGGAACGACTTAGTAAGTGGTGGGAATGACTTCGCAAGTGTTGGGAACGACTTAGTAAGTGGTAGGAACGACTTAGTAAGTGGTGTGAAGGACTTAGTAAGTGGTGGGAAGGATTTAGTAAGTGGTGGGAATGACTTAGCAAGTGGTGGGAACGTCTTAGTAAGTGGTGGGAATGAGTTACTAAGTGGAGAACAATTTAGTAAGTTGTGGGAACAAGTTAGTAAGGTGTGCAAAGGACTTAGTAAGGGATGGGTATGACTGAAAACATAAGGATTTACTCTCTTGTGGTAACCACTTAATATTTTGGTGACATTGGGCCCCTTCTTCTTTAAGGTCAAATGAATGTAGCCACACTTAAAAGTGCTTATAATTCACTTATTATTGGTCATAGAGGTTATGGATATGAAGCCAACCAATAAGAAATTATGGCCTGGGATTATTCTGATTTGGTCATATTTGACATACCAAGTGGTGGGAACGAGTTAGTAAGTGATGGGAATGACTTAGTAAGTGCTGGCAATGATTTAGTGAGTGGTAGGAACGACTTAGCAAGTGGCGGGAATGACTTAGTAAGTGGTGGTAATGACTTAGTAAGTGCTGCCAATGATTTACTAAGTGGTAGGAATGACTTAGTAAGTTTTGGGTACAATTTAGTAAGTGGTGGAAATGACTTAGAAAGTAGTGGGAAAAAGTTACTAAGTGGTGAACAATTTAGTAAGTGATGGGAACAAGTTAGTAAGTGGTGGGAACGAGTTAGTAAGGGATGGGTATGACTGAAAACACAAGGATTTACTCACTTGTGATAAGCTAGTGTCTTGGTAACCTTGGGCACCTTCTTCAAGGTCAAATGAAGGTAGCCACACTTAAAAGTGCTTATAATTCACTCATTATTGGTCCTAAAGATTATGGATATGAAGCCAACCTATAAGAATTCATGGGCTGGGATTCTTCTGATGTGGTCATATTTGACTTACAAGTAGCGGGGATGACTTTGCAAATGGTGGGAAGGAGTAAGCAAGTGGTGGGAATGACTTAGTAAGTGGTGGATACAATTTTGTAAGTGGGGGGAATGACTTAGTAAGTGGTGGGAACGACTTAGTAAGTGGTGGGAATGAGTTAACAAGTGGTGAACAATTTAGTAAGTTGTGGGAACAAGTTAGTAAGGTGTGGGAAGGACTTAGTAAGGGATGGGTATGACTGAAAACACAAGGATTTACTCACTTGGGAGAACCACGTAGTGTCTTGAAAACCTTGGGCCCCTTCTTCAAGCTCAAATGAAGGTAGCCACACTTAAAAATGCTTATAATTCACTCATTATTGGTCCAAAGATTATGGATATGAAGCCAACCTATAAGAAATCATGGGTTTAGATTCTTCTGATGTGGTCATATTTGAATTACAAGTGGTGGGGATGACTTTGCAAATGGTGGGAACGAGTAAGCAAGTGGTGGGAATGACATAGTAATTGGTGGGTATAATTTAGTAAGTGGTGGGAATGACTTAGAAAGTAGTAGGAACAGGTTACTAAGTGGTGAATAATTTAGGAAGTGGTGGGAACGAGTAGGGGTATGACTGAAAACACAAGGATTTACTCTCTTGTGGTAATCACTTAGTATCTTGTTGACCTTGGGCCCCTTCTTCATGGTCAAACGAAGGTAGCTGGGAATGACTAAGTAAGTGGTAGGAACGACTTAGTAAGTGGTGGGAATGACTTAGTAAGTGGTGGGAAGGACTTAGTAAGTGGTGGGAAGGACTTAGCAAGTGGTGGGAACGTCTTAGTAAGTGGTGGGAATGAGCTAATAGTGATGAACAATTTAGTAAGGCGTGGGAACGAGTTAGTAAGGGGTGGGAACGAGTTAGTAAGGGATGGGTATGACTGAAAACACAAGGAATTACTCTCCTATGATAACCACTTAGTATCTTGGTGACCTTGAGACCCTTCTTCAAGGTCAAACGAAGGTAGCCACACTTAAAAGTGTTTATAATTCACTTATTATTGGTCCTAGAGGTTATGGATATGAAGCCAACCTATAAGAAATAAGGGGCTGAGATTCTTCTGATGTGGTAATATTTCACTTATTAAGTGATTGGAACGAGTTAGCAAGTGGTGGGAATGACTGAGCAAGTGGTGGAAATGACTTAGTAAGTGGCGGGTATAATTTAGTGGTGTGAATGACTTAGTAAGTAGTGGGAACAAGTTACTAAGTGGTGAACAATTTAGTAAGTGGTGGGAACGAGTTAGTAAGTGGTGGGACAAGTTAGTAAGGTATGGGTATGACTGAAAGCACAAGGATTTACTGTCTTGTGGTAATCACTTAGAATGTTGGTGACCTTGGGCCCCTTCTTCAAGGTCAAACGAAGGTAGCCAGATGTAAAAGTACTTATAATTCACTTATTACTAGTCCTAGAGATTGTGGATATGAAGCCAACCTAGAAGAAATCATGGGCTGGTATTCTTCTGATGTGGTCATATTTGACTTACAAGTGGTGGGAACGACTTAGTAAGTGGTGGAAATGACTTCGCAAGTGCTGGGAATGACTTATTAAGTGCTAGGAATGACTTAGTAAGTGGTGGGAATGACTTAGTAAGTGGTGGGAAGGACTTAGTAAGTGGTGGGAACGACTTAGCAAGTGGTGGGAACGTCTTAGTAAGTGGTTGGAATGAGTTAATAGTGATGAACAATTTAGTAAGGAGTGGGAACGAGTTAGTAAGGAGTGGGAAAGAGTTAGTAAGGGGTGGGAACGAGTTAGTAAGGGATGGGTATGACTGAAAACACAAGGAATTACTCTCTTATGATAACCACTTAGTATCTTGGTGACCTTGAGACCCTTCTTCAAGATCAAACGAAGGTAGCCACACTTAAAAGTGCTTATAATTCACTTATTATTGGTCCTAGAGGTTATCTATATGAAGCCAACCTATAAGAACTAAGGGGGTGAGATTCTTCTGATGTGGTAATATTTGACTTATCAAGTGATTGGAACGAGTCAGCAAGTGGTGGGAATGACTGAGCAAGTGGTGGAAATAACTTAGTAAGTGGCGGGTATAATTTAGTAAGTGGTGGGAATGACTTAGTAAGTAGTGGGAACAAGTTACTAAGTGGTGAACAATTTAGTAAGTGGTGGGAACGAGTTAGTAAGTGGTGGGACAAGTTAGTAAGATATGGGTATGACTGAAAACACAAGGATTAACTGTCTTGTTGTAATCACTTAGAATCTTGGTGACCTTGGGCCCCTTCTTCAAGGTCAAACGAAGGTAGCCAGATGTAAAAGTACTTATAATTCACTTATTACTAGTCCTAGAGATTGTGGATATGAAGCCAACCTAGAAGAAATCATGGGCTGGGATTCTTCTGATGTGGTCATATTTGACTTACAAGTGGTAGGAACGACTTAGTAAGTGGTGGATATGACTTCGCAAGTGCTGGGAATGACTTAGTAAGTGGTGGGAATGACTTAGTAAGTGGTGGGAAGGACTTAGTAAGTGGTGGGAACGACTTAGCAAGTGGTGGGAACGTCTTAGTAAGTGGTGGGAATGAGTTAATAGTGATGAACAATTTAGCAAGGAGTGGGAACGAGTTAGTAAGGAGTGGGAACGAGTTAGTAAGGGGTGGGAATGAGTTAGTAAGGGATGGGTATTACTGAAAACAAGGAATTACTCTCTTATGATAACCACTTAGTATCTTGGTGACCTTGAGACCCTTCTTCAAGATCAAACGAAGGTAGCCACACTTAAAAGTGCTTATAATTCACTTATTATTGGTCCTAGACGTTATCTATATGAAGCCAACCTATAAGAAATAAGGGGGTGAGATTCTTCTGATGTGGTAATATTTGATTTATCAAGTGATTGGAACGAGTTAGCTAGTGGTCTGAATGACTGAGCAAGTGGTGGAAATGACTTAGTAAGTGGCGGGTATAATTTAGTAAGTGGTGGGAATGACTTAGTAAGTAGTGGGAACAAGTTACTAAGTGGTGAACAATTTAGTAAGTGGTGGGACAAGTTAGTAAGATATGGGTATGACTGAAAACACAAGGATTTACTGTCTTGTTGTAATCACTTAGAATCTTGGTGACCTTGGGCCCCTTCTCCAAGGTCAAACGAAGGTAGCCAGATGTAAAAGTACTTATAATTCACTTATTACTAGTCCTAGAGATTGTGGATATGAAGCCAACCTAGAAGAAATCATGGGCTGGTATTCTTCTGATGTGGTCATATTTGACTTACAAGTGGTGGGATGACTTTGCAAGTGGTGGGAATGACTTAGTAAGTGCTGGGTACAATTTAGTAAGTGGTGGGAATGACTTAGTAAGTGGTGGGAACGACTTAGTAAGTGGTGGAAATGACTTCGCAAGTGCTGGGAATGACTTAGTAAGTGGTAGGAATGACTTAGCAAGTGGTGGGAACGTCTTAGTAAGTGGTGGGAATGAGTTAATAGTGATGAACAATTTAGTAAGGAGTGGGAACGAGTTAGTAAGGGGTGGAAACGAGTTAGTAAGGGGTGGGAACGAGTTAGTAAGTGATGGGTATGACTGAAAACACAAGGAATTACTCTCTTATGATAACCACTTAGTATCTTGGTGACCTTGAGACCCTTCTTCAAGGTCAAACAAAGGTAGCCACACTTAAAAGTGCTTATAATTCACTTATTATTGGTCCTAGAGGTTATGGATATGAAGCCAACCTATAAGAAATCATGGGCTGGGATTCTTCTGATGTGGTCATATTTGACTTAGCGAATGGTGGGAACGAGTTAACAAGTGGTGGGAATGACTTAGTAAATAGTGGGAACAAGTTACCAAGTGGCGAACAAGTTAGCAAGTGGTGGGAACGAGTGAGTAAGTGGTGGGAATGAGTTAGTAAGGGATGGGTATGACTAAAACACAAGGATTTACTCTCTTGTGATAACCACTTAGTTTTTTGGTGACCTTGGGCCCCTTCTTTAAGGTCAAACGAAAATAGCCATACATGCTTGTACTTCACTTATTATTGGTCATACAGGTTATGGACATGAAGTCAACCTACAAGAAATCATGTGCTGGGAATTTTCTGATGTGGTCATATTTGACTTAACAAATTGTGGGGATGACTTTGCAATTGGTGGGAACGAGTTACCAAGTGGTGGGAATGACTTAGTAGGTTGTGAAAATGAGTTAATAAGTGGTGAAGAATTTAGTAAGTGGTGGGAACGAGTTAGTAAGGGGTGGGAACGAGTTAGTAAGGGATGGGTATGACTGAAAACACAAGGATTTACTCTCTTGTGAGGAATGGGTATGACTGAAAACACAAGGATTTACTCTCTTGTGATAACCACTTAGTATCTTGGTGACCTTGGGCCCCTTCTTCAAGGTCAAACGAAGGTAGCCACACTTAAAAGTGCTTATACTTCACTTATTATTGGTCCTAGAGGTTATAGATATGAAGCCAACCTATAAGAAATCATGGGCTGGGATTCTTCGGTTGTGGTCATATGTGACTTAGTAAGTGGTGGGGATGACTTTGCAAGTGGTGGGAATGAGTTAGCAGTGGTGGGAATGACATAGTAAGTGTTTGGAATGACTTAGTAAGTAGTGGGAACAAGTTACTAAGTGGTGAACAATTTAATAAGTGGTGGGAATCATTTATTAAGTGTTGGGAATGAGTTACTAAGTGGTAGGAACGAGTAACTAAGTGATGGAAATGACTTAAAAAGTGGGTGGAATAATTTAGTAAGTGGTGGGAATGACTTCGTAAGTTTTAGAAGCGAGTTACTAAGTGGTGGGAATGAGTTAATAAGTGGTAGGAATGACTTAAGAAGTGGTTGTATTGAGTTAGTAAAGGGTGGTTATGAAGAAAAACACAAAGATTTACTATCATGTGGTAACCACTTAGTATCTTGTTCCCAAAAGTAAGTATCGTATTAGTATCTCATTACCACAACTTACTAAGTTATGGGAATGACCTAGTATCTTGTGTTAACAACTTGCTAACTCGTGGTAACAAGATAAAAAATGATAACAGAACAGTTCTCTGTCCCTTCCTGGGCTCTGTAAGTGTTACTTCATTGAGAAATCAAAGGCTATTTCAAAATTCCTATGAAATGCTCAAAAATAAGAAAATTTTAACAAGATAAACACCAATTTGCATGATGTTACATACAGAATGCTTGTCTGTAGCAAACTAAGCTGGATTTTTTTTCTGTGGAATTTGCTCCTCAATATCTTATATTTTACTTTCAATGTATCTTATACAAAGTTTCCAGTTAAATTAGCTATAGACGGGCATTCTACACAAAATAATGTTAATGTTTCAGTTTAATTATCTACAAGCAAACACTGTACACATGATAATGAGCAATTTTACATTTATATTATTAATATTGCCCAATGATTGATCAATTGATAAGCATTTTATGAATGATTTAAAATTCACTGTAACTTTAGCCAGAAAACCCAGTTTGTATATATTTACATTTTTATTCAAACCAAGTTTCAGTAAATATATGGAATAGCTATATAAAACAGAGGAGGTACATTGAGATATGCAGAGTACATACAGGGAACCCAGTGTTAGAGATAAGAACTAATTACAACACAGCATGTGTTAAACAAGCATAACTGTGTTCTCATTGTGGAAATCTGAAGGTTGTTTGTTTATGGCATGTGCCAGCCAGGAGTGGGGTAATTAGACTTCCACAAGGCTTACAAAAAGTAAGATATGTAAAAGTGAATTTATTTTGAAATCATGTAAAATGATTCTTCCATCTAAAATATTACCAAGGTACCTGCAATTATATTAAGACATAATTATTAAAGTTACTAGTATCAGATATTGACAATTAAAACTTAGTCTTTTGTAATACAATGTCATAAAATGATAGCCCTGAAGAAGGCTAATGTGCATTCTGTTTGGTGTTTCTTAGACATTTAGAAAGTATCTACAATAGAACAGATGATGGAGAAAACAAGTTTGTAAAATATACATACTGTCTGACAAGCTGACACATTGGCATTTCTTATGTTTTGTACAGAATTTATCTGACACTAAACATAACTACTGGTTTAGATGTATAGTTTCCACTTGTTTAAAATGCCTGTCAAATGCTCAATAATTAACCAATTTTAATGAAACAAACACCCAATTGGTCATTATTATATACAGAACGCCCAATGCAAAGGTTGTTTCTAAAACACAGAAAAGTGATGGAATTCTGTGACAGAAATGGATATTCACCTAAAAATTGCGAAATGTACAAACAAGCATTCAACATATAATAATGAAGAATTTGGTGGTTGTCTTATTAAAATCTGTCATATATTAAGCATTTTATAGGCATTTTAACAAATATTAAGCATTTTATAGGCATTTTAACAAAGCCCTTGATTTCCCGGTGTTACTTAACTGGGGGACTTTTTCCGTGGATGTTGGTGTTTAATATCTCACTTTTAAGATATCTTGTGTTAAGTTTCCAGATTAATAATCTATAATCAAGTATTTTAAACACTATAATAAACAATTATTAAAATCTTGCAAAGATTTAGCATATTACAATGTTTTTAACAAAGTCCTTGATTTCCCAGTGCTTCTTTATTGGGTAAATTTTTTATGTAGATTTAGTCCCTCAATATCTTACTTTTAAGATATCTCATCTTAGGTTTCCAGTTTAATTATCTATAAACGAGTATTCTACACATAATAATGGACAATTTGGTGGTTGTTTTATTAATATCAAACAAATATTAAGCATTTTACAGGAATTTTAACAAAGCCCTTGATTTCCCACTGTTACTTAATGGGGCAATTTTTTACATAGATTTAGTCACCAAATATCTTACTTTTAAGATATTTTGTGTTGGATTTCCAGTTTAATTATCTATCAACGAGTATTCTACATATAATAATGCACAATTTGGTGGTTGTCTTTTGAAAATCAAGCATATATTAAGCATTTAACAGGGATTTTAACAAAGCCTTAGTTTCCCAGTGTCACTTAAATGGGCAATTTTTTCCGTGGATGTTGGTGTTCAATATCTTACCTTCAAGACATCTTATATTGAGTTATCACTTTATTTGTCAAATAACGAGTATTGTACTCATAATAATGAACAATTTGATAGTTATTTAATTAAAATGAAGTAATTATTAAGAATTTACAGAGATTTCAACAAAGACTTTGATTTCTTGGTGTTTCTTAACTGAGCGATTTTATAAGTGGATGTTGGGATTCAATATCTTTCAATATCAGTTTATTTTTCAACTGACGAGTATTGTACTCATCCTAAAAACAGCTAGGTGGTTGTCTTATTAAAACCAGACAAATATTAAGCATTTTACAAGGATTTTAACAAAACCTTTGATTCTCCAGTATATCTTAACTGGGTGATTTTTTCAGTGGGTGTTGTTGCTCAATATGTTACAATATCTTATTAAAATCAATGATGTATGAAGCATTTCACAGTCTATTCAGCAATGCTTTTGCTTCCAGTACTGTACATATAATAATGAACAATTTGGTGGTATTCTTATTAAAATCTGTGAAATATTAAGTATTTTACAATCTCGTTAACATAGCTTTTCTATCCCAATACCATTGTATTACCACAATAAATAGCTATGTATATGGGAATTCTACATATAATAATGAACAATTTGGTGGTATTCTTATTGAAGTTCATGAAGGCTACAATTTATCACTGTAAAACTACCATTTAAAGTAACTTAGGAGATATTTGGGCGATTTTAGACAATTTTTAGACGATTTTCAGGCAATTTTTCATATCGCCCAACAGAAATTCCGTGGTTTAAAAACAACCCATTGGAAAAACTAGACCTATCGCATTGGAGAACCGATGCAAATTGTATCCACTAGAAAGAAAACTCACCAAAGCAATTCAACCATCGCTTAACTTTGAAGGAGGAGCCCAAGGTGAAATCTGACCATATCAAAAGATTCTTAGCCCATGATTTCCTACAGGTTAGTGTGACATTGCAAACCTCTTGGAGCACAAATAAGCGAGATATAAGCACTGTTAATTTTGGCTATCCTCATTTGACCTTGAAAGAGGGGCATAAAGGTCAAATCTGATCACATCAAAGATTCCTAGCCCATGATTTCCTATAGGTTGGTTTCACAGTGAAACCTCTTGGACCAATAATAAGCGAGTTGTAAGTACTTTATGGTTTGCCAATCCTCGTTTGACCTTGAAGGAGGGGTCCAAGGTCAAATCTGAAGACACCAAAAGACTCCCAGCCCATGATTTCCTTGGTTGGTTTACCATCCCAAACTTCTAGGACCAATAATAAGCGAGTTATCAGCACTTTTCAGTTTGGCTATCCTCATTTGACCTTGAAGGAGGGGTCCAAGGTCAAATCTGACCACACCAAAAGATTGCCAGCCCATGATTTCCTATAGGTTGGTTTCCATCCCAAACCTCTAGGACCAATAATAAGTGACTTATAAGCACTTTTAAGTTTGGCTATCCTTGTTTACCACGAAGGAGGGGTCCAAGGTCAAATCTGACCACACCAAAATATTCCGAGCCCATGATTTCCTATAGGTTGGTTTACCATCCCATACCTGTGGGATTAATAATAAGCAAGTTATAAGCACTTTTAAGTTTGGCTATCCTCATTTGACCTTGAAGAAGGGGTCCAAGGTCAAATCTGACCACACCAAAAGATGGCCAGCCCATGATTCCCTATAGGTTGGTTTACCATCCCAAATGTGTAGGACCAATAATAAGTGAGTCATAAGCATTTTTAAGTTTGGTTATCCTCGTTTTACCTTGAACGAGGGGTCCAAGGTCGAATCTGACCACACCAAAATATTTCCATCCCATGATTTCCTATATGTTAGCTTACTATCCCAAACCTCTAGGACCAATAATAAGGGAGATATAAGCACTTTTCATGACTGACAAAAGAAACGCCTGTGGCAGCCATCATGTTTTTCAAAATGAGGACAAAAACATACGTTGTCAAGATTTTGTAATGTGGAACATATCCTGTGAATTTGAAATCTCCACCTATAATACTCTTTGCTCTAGAGGGCCATCAAAAGTCCTTGCTTAAAGTCGAATAAACGTCCCTGGGGGCCATCTTGTTTTTCAAAATGAGGCCAAAAATAGTCTCAGGCAATATTTTATGACAATGTCAAAGGTCAAATAAAGGTCAGACCATGACGTTTCCACGATATAGCCCGGACAAGATTTTATAGGTCAAGGTCACTACTGCAATGTCAAAGGTCAAATCAAGGTTAGACCATGATGTGGCACACCTACACCCCCTAAGCAATGTCCCTACCAAGTATCGTCTTCCCACACCTTATGGTTTCCGAGATATAGCCTGGACAAGATTTTATAGGTCAAGGTCACTACGGCAAGGTCAAATGTCAAATCAAGGTCACCCATGATGTTGCACACCTACACCACCTAACCAATGTCCCTACCATGTATCAACTTCCTACACCTTACAGTTTCCGAGATATAGCCCGGACAAGATATTTTAGGTCAGGTCACTAAGGAAAGGTCAAAATCAAGGTCACACAATGACGTTGCACACCTACACCCCATAACTAATGTCCCTACCAAGTATCAGCTTCGTACACCATACAGCTTTTGAGATATAGCCCAGGACACGATTTTCAAACTCAAGGTCGCTACGGCAAGGTCAAATGTCAAATCAAGGTCACACCATGACATTGCACACCTACACCCTTTAACCAATGCCCCTGCCAAGTATCTACTTCCTACACCTTACAGTTTCTGAGATATAGCCTAGACAAGATTTTATAGGTCAAGGTCACTACGGCAATGTCAAAGGTCAAATCAAGGTCAGGCCATGATGTTGCACTCCTACACCCCCTAACCAATGTACCTACCAAGTATCACCTTCCTACACTTTATGGTTTCTGAGATACAGGTCCGACAATCTTCTTCTAGCCGCCGGCCCGACCACCCATCTGGACACCATGGGTGAAAACAATACCCCGACAGCCCTTAAGGGCTGTGGGGTAAAAACCCGGCTAGTGAAAAATTTTGTGGAAATCAGTCTAGCTTGCTCCATTTCCGAAATAAACACATTTTTGCCTTTTTATGCATCAAATTCAAGATGGTCGCCAAAAGTGGCAGGAAAACAATTTTTGCGTAAAGATGCCAGTAGAGTCTGAAGATACCCTGTGGGTCAAAAATTTCAGCCAAATCGCTCTAGCTCCCTCTGTTTCAAGATGGCAGCCAAAAGTGGTAGGAAAATAGTTTCTGCAAAAAGTAGCCAGATGATTCTGCAGATACCAGGCGGATCAAAAATTTTGTAAAAATCTCTCTGTTTTGCATTGTTTCTGAGATAAACGGGTTTTTGCATGTTATGCAGAAATTCAACGTATCCGTCAAAAGTGGCGGGAAAGCAATTTTTGCGAAAAGTTGTTAGATGACTCTGCAGATACACTGCGGGTCATATATTTTGTTCCATTTCTGAGATAAACGTGTTCTTGCATTTTACACAGAAATTCAAGATGGCCACAAGCACCCTTGCAGTAGGGGGTACTCTGTGTCCATTAGAATTGGTTTTCTTTGCCTGGTGGATTTCTCACCTCCCATTACAATCTAGTCTATGCAGGACTCGTTATAAATTTGACCTTTCCAGCTGCCATTTTGTCCTTGGCCTACAAGGTCATATGGCTCAACATCCAGGGTCACTGGTGGTTCATCCCCTCAGCTGCTTAGTGTCATGCTTTGGCATTGGGCTTTATGTATCTAGTAATTATTAAGCTTGGGGGTTTATTTGGCTTTGTCTTGTTTTCACCAGTGACCTTGGCTTGTGCAACTGATCAAGGTCAAACTATCGTGGCATATTGTAAACTGTCAGATTATCATGGTAATAATCTTTATGTTTTCTTAGTGACCTTGCTTCTGTAATTTGTCAAGGTCAGAGTTTAACACTAACTTGTAAATAATCAGACTAATGTGCTAGTAATTGTTATCATAAATCTGAAGTATTAAACTGTTAATGTAAATTATTGTCTCACAAGATTTTAGTAGAATTAAAATTATATATTAATCCCAATATTGTTATTTCTTGTCTTGTCCCCCGGGGGAATGGGCCACCAAAAAAGGTGGAAAAATGATTTTGGGGAAGTCACCAGTCCACTCTGCAGATACCCTGTGGGTCAAAAATTTTGTCAAAATCGCTCTATTTCATTCCGTTTCTGAAATAAACTTGTTTTTGTGTTTAATGCAGAAATTCAAGCTGGCCGCCAAAAGAGGCGGGAAAATGAGTTTGGGGAAATGTCACCTGTAGAGTTTGCAGATACCACGTGGGTCAAAAGTATTGTCCAAATCACTCTTTCTTGCTCCCTTTCTGAAATAAACCTTTTTTTGCATTTTATGCAGAATTCAAGATGGCCACCAAAAGAGGTGGGAAAACGAGATTGGTGAAAAGACACAAGTACAGTTTGGAGATACCCTGTGGATTAAAAGTTTTGTCAAAATCGCTCTATCCTGCAACATTTCGAGATAAACTTATTTTTAGATTTTATGCAGAAATTAAAGATGGCCACCAAAAGTTGCGGGAAAACGATTTTTTGAGAAAAGTCACCAGTAGACATTTTAGATACCCTGTGGGTCAAAAATTTTGTCAAAATCGCTCTATCTCGCTCCGTTTCCAAAATAAACTTGTTTTTATGTTTTACGCAGAAATTAAAGATGGCCGCCAAATGAGGCGGGAAAATGAGTTTGGGGAAAAGTCACCTGTAGAGTTTGCAGATACCACGTGGGTCAAAAGTTTTGTCCAAATCACTCCATCTTGCTCCCTTTCTGAAATAAACCTTTTTTTGCGATTTTATGCAGAAATTCAAGATATCCGCCAAAAGAGGTGGGAAAACAAGGTTGGATAAAAGACACAAGTATAGTTTGCAGATACCCTGTGGGTCAAAAGTTTTGTCAAAATCACACTATCTCAGTCCCTAACGTTTTTGCATTTTACGCAGAAATTCATGATGGCCACCAAAAGTGACGGGAAAGCGATTTTCAAATATTTTGTCAAAATCACTCTGTCTCCCACAATTTTAGAAATAACTCATTTTTCCTTTTTACGCAGAAATTCAAGGTAGCCGCAAAAAGTTACGGGAAAACACTATTTGCAAAATGTCACCAGTAGACTCTGCAGGTACCTTGAGGGTAAAAAAAATCAGCAAAACTTCTCTAGTTCACTCTGTTTCTGGGAAAAATGCGTTTTTGCATTCTATGCAGAAATTCAAGGTGGCCAGCAAAGGTGGCTTGAAAACATACAAACTTAAGTCAACATCTTGTATATATTTTAGACGTAAAAAACCCACCTTAAGTGGACATTTAGTATATATCTCAGGATGTAAAAACCCAACTTAAGTGGACATCTTGTATATATCTTGGGATTTAAAAACCCAACTTAAGTGGACATTTAGTATATATCTCAGGATGTAAAAACCCAACTTAAGTGGACATCTTGTATATATTTTTGGATGTAAAAGCCCAACTTAAGCGGACATTTAGTGTATATCTTGAGACCAAATAACCCAACTTAAGTGGACATTTATTGTATATCTCAGGATGTAAAAACCCAACTTAAGTGGACATCTTGTGTATATATATTTTTGGATGTAAAAGCTCACCTTAAGTGGAAATTTATTGTATATCTCAGGATGTAAAAATCCAACTTTACTATTTCATTGGAATTTATTGTTCAATTGATCTTTTAACTAAAAAGAGAAAACTGTTGCCAGAATCCTAGTTCATAACTTTTTACTTGAATATGAGATGGCTGTTTTCAAAGGAAGCTTAAGTTGTGTTGAACCAAACTTCATAATTGTCATAATTGTACTGCATTGAATTTGTGCCAAAACTAAAGTTAAAACTAGAAAAAGAATGTGGTGTATTTTAAAACATAGATCTATAGATTCAGAGAAGCAATTATTTTGGGATCTTTTTATCTGATTTCCAGTTCATAATTCTACACATTAAAATGTCCACTTAATGTGGCCGTTTTTACACCACTTAAGGGGACAGTCTACTTAACGATGATTTTAATCGGGTAAAACATTAAGTAGACATTTTTAGGTAGACACTTGAGTTATATATTTTATTTCAAACTAAAAGCATTGCATGGATATATATTTAAAATCCTCATTCAAAATATAAGAAATTTCTAAAATTTTGAGTTATTATAATTAAAAATGAAAGATATAGGTTAGTGTCGACTTAAGGTGGATTTTTACACACTGTCTACTTAATGATGAATAAAGTGTAATATATATATATATATATATATATATATATATATGTGGTATATGATGTAAACAAGTTCATTGAAACTAAAATGTGAAAAATCTGTGAAAATAATAATCTAATAGGTGAACACGTCTGAGTGAAAACTAAGGTTTATGTAAGTAATAGTGTTGGTATAATATATCAGTTTCAATATCAATCAATAACAGCTCTTAGTTTCAATGTCAAAAGTGTCAATCTAATATCATTTCCAAGAAATTTTCTCAACAAAATTCTGTCATTTATTTAACTAAACACTAAAGTGTCTAATTATCTCCTGCTGTGGCCGAAGGCCGTGGTCCAGAGATGATAAAATGCCTTCGGTATATGCGTGCATGCGTATTTCAAAAAACAAAATGGCCGCCATATCACATTTTTAATGTCAAACAGGGTTATCCTATTAAAAAGGCCTTATATCTCCCCGAATATTGCTCCTAGAGGTTCGGATTGTGAAAAAAACTTGTCGAAAGTCATGGCCTTGGAATCTTTTCCAGGTGTTGAATTTGACCTTTGATCTCTGCTTCAAGGATAAATGGGGTTGTCATGCTAAAACATCCTTATTTCTCAATCATTATTAGTGCTATAGCTTCAAAATGTAAAGATAGACCATGAAATATCCTAGCCTGCAAATATTTTGCCTGAGAAAAATTTTGGCCTTATTTTAAAAAAACAAAATGGCCACCATAGCCAATTATTTCAAAATCATTAAGATCCTCTAAAACTTGAAATATTGCATCTAGGTTCATCAAATTCGCACAAAAGATATATGGTTAGGAAAGTTAGCCTGATAGTAATTTGGCCTAGTTTCGAAAACCAAATGGCAGTCATATCACATGTTTAATGTTAAATGGGATTATCCTGTTAAAAAGGCCTTATATCTCCCTTATCATTGCTACTAGGGGAAAACAACGTAAAGGAAGTCATGGCATGAGACTTTTCCAATTGCTGACCTTTACCTTTGACCCCTTTTTAAATGTCAAGTTAGGTTATCTCACTACAAAGGTCTTATATTTCCTTTAGTTCTCCATTAATACTGATTCTAAGGCGAGAGATAACTGCTGTGGCAGTGGCCTTGTTTATAGCTAGGATCATCTATTTTGAGATATGCCACTAAAACACAATTACTGAATTCAGGTTGGTTATTACCAAAATGAATATTTGGTCCCTTTTTTCTCCCCAAGTCACAAGGTTAATGAAAATGCCCCATTATTGTATCCACTGTGAAGGGGGTTTTCCTTGGTAGATCTAGGGAATTTCACCCCTTACTGCATGGATGATTTCTGTGACCTATGATTGTATTATTGAATATCTTTGTTTGAACTTGTCTCTAAAATCAATTACTGAGCCATTTGCAACTTTTGTCTACTAATGCATCTAAATATTTTCAGCCGTTCTAAAGGACGTATTCTTTTGGATATAAATAAAATCAAAACTCTTTACAGGGCCAAAATTAATTTTTGTCAATTGTATGTTAATAGATTTGAAATGCTCTGAAGCATAAAATTATGACATCGCATTGATTTCTTGTGTTTTTCACAGTATCTGTCCACAACAACATAATGACAGAGTTAAAACAAAGCAAACTATGCCCCTGGCTACCAGTCAAATGCATAACAAAGTGATACAAGACAATAAATATTTACATGCATAGTTGCACTTTTTAACTGACGGGGGAACCCTGACCCATCTTTGATGACTTTCTTCCTTAAACACCATTATATAAACAGGTAATGCCTTGAGGATTTCAATGATTTCAGTTACAATATCATTAGTGGCTTACTGAGTCAACAAAGTAAGAGATTTGAGACCTCTCCACAACAGTAGTTAAGACTTCTGCTTCTGTAAAATCTTTGTGTTAAAATTTTTATATACATTTGTACATAAGAGTCTGTTCATCAGTAGAGTATACACTAGTATACTTTAGGTCCTAGGATAAAATATAAGATTTAAAACTGTAAAACTGTAGAAATGTAAAGGATTTTAAATGACATAAATTAATAAGTCACAGGTGAAAATTTTTGTGTTAAATTATGTTGGTAAGTTTGCAATTATCTCTAATTCACTGCTAATGATTGATACAAAAAAAAAATTGAAATTACATATGAAAATAAGTTAAATAACCCCTGGTTATGTAATTTCCGTGTCATTTATCTGAATAAAAGTCTCAAGTGGTGATTCAGTCTAGGCATCCTGACTCAACAAATGCTATCATATGAACTTTTTCCCCTTTTTCAGTTAATTTTTTAAAAAATAAATAATGTCAAGTTTTACTGGTGAAAAACTGAGAAATTTAATGGTTTGTTTTTATATACTGGGACTTTTGAAAATGCAAGAGGTGAAATTTCGGTGACTTCTTTTCTCATTGTCGAATTTTGGTACTCCCATTTTAGCACATACCAACTGGAATTAAAGTGCGCTTGATAAACAAATCTCACAAAAAAAAATGTAATAAAACTACTAAAATAAGGAAATGTGGTTGAAAATGGATATAAAATAATAAAATTAGGCCAATTATTGTGTTGTAATAGAAGAAGTTTACCTCGAAAAGACAAATTAGCAATTTATTAGCGATAATATAAGATTGTGCAGGGGCACTGGTGAAAGCATGGGCGATATGGAGACGACACTGGTGTACTGATGATGCCTGCCGCTCTGATAAGTGTATGGAGGATCATTTGTATGGGCTCATCATATTAGATTTTTTTAGGTGTGTATAGACAAAGATTTTTTGCTACACCTGACCTGTCCCAATTTGACTCTGGCTGTTGAACGGGAAATAAAATCCCAACTTTGACCTTTGTACACCAGTCACAAACCTTATAATCTAATCAAGTCATCTTGTGTCATCATTGGTGTGTATGGGCTTTCTGTATATATCTCTTACACCCCCCCCCCCCCCCCCCCCCCCCCCCCCTTTAAAAAATAAAATAAACTGATTTAAAAACAAAGCTTTTTAAAAGGTAAAATGAAGTATTTAATTCTCTATTTCATAAACTGCACCTTTATATATTATTCATAGGTTTCATAAACGTAACTGTCAAAAACATCCAAAAGATATTGCCATATACAAAACCTAAAAAAAAAGTAAAAAAATAAAAAATGTGTATACTCTGCAGAAAAACATAAAAACTGGTCACAGCAATACTTTTCAATGACCTTGAAATAAAAATTGTGACCAATAATCTGTGACTTTTTAAGGCTTTGTGTTGTGTCATGATATCGATAGTGTTATGATCGAAAGGAAATATGGAAACCGGGTCCCGAAAACAAAAATTCGGCGAAAGCAGGATTCGTTCGAATTAGTATAGACCAAACTGTGCTCAAACTGTAAAATTTTCTATGCATGTACATGAATAATTACTTCAACAAAAATACAGTTTATTTTATGATAAAATCTTTTTCAGCTGTCTAACTGTAAAAATTCATTAATACAAATATAGTAAAATAAGATTAGATCCTGGATGTTTTGTCAGTGGTAAAAATGGTTATTAAAGTCTCCAAATTTTAAATTACTCAAATTTTTGTCTTTAAATGGAACAAAAGTGTAGGCCTCAGAAAGACTCTCACACGTACATGACTTACAAATGTAAAAACCAGCAGGATTTCATGTTTTTGAAACAGTTGACCTTGTTTGATAAAAATTTAGCATAAAAATATAAAATTCCTTAAAATAAACAAAAACTTGCCCATTTCATCGCAAAGTTGATGCAATAAATGTTTATGACTGAAAAAAACCCGGTTTAAACCAGGTGTAATTATCGTCATTGGGACAAATAGAATTATAATCTTATGATTACATGACAGGTCCAAGTTATAGATCACTGGTAGCTTCAGATTTGCATATAAGAAGTAATCTTGCGAGTATGTTTTTACACAAAATAATTCTCCAAAAACTTTGATTTGAATCATCTGGTCACTAGGTACATTATGTGAGCTGTTTGTTATTTTACAAGTTTAGTTTGAAATGTGATAGACTTTGTACAAGCAGAACCTGCAATATCCTCAGGATTTATATAGGGCTGTTCCACAATTACAATCATCGTCCCTGATCGAGTTACGATCCCAAATATTTGCCAGAACTCAATGTCAATCTTTTTCATTAAAAACGTCAATCAGAATGTTCAGGAGGGTCGTAAACCTATTGGGTAGGTTTAAAACCTTCCCGATTCAGATTATCAGGATTCTTGCCTGATCATCCGTTTGTATACCTTGTCATAAACCTATCACAAACCTATCGTATACATCGTAAATCCATCTTTTGGGTTGTATGTAAATCTTAAACCCATCTTTTCGATCATAAACCTATCAGGAATTTTTGGATCATATACCTATCGTAAACCTTTTCTCATTGTTGGCAACATTTGGAAAGAGCCAGTAAGATTGCCTCCCTGCAATACATAATAAAAGCATACAATGTCAAAAGAAGCCAACCTGATCCAAAAGATGGGGTTTGCGATTGAAAAGATTGAGATAGTATTAAAAAGGTGCGTTTGTAATAGCTTTATGATGGCTTCCCGATGGGGATGGGATTAAAAAGATCACATCAAAGCTATGCAATTGTGTATTAGTGCTTTTAATTATTCTACAACATTGTCTTATGCTCAAACCTGCAATCTGGTTCCAGTTAAATTTGTCTGACACAGGTTCTGGTTATGTAGATTACACCAGGTATCAGAATGGGAAGTTGGGGGCATGTACATAAAACCTAGTTTAATGAGAGATTTCAAAGAATATTTTAAAAATAGTCTAAAGACTCATTAGTCCTTTCTGCTCATTTAACAATTGTAGAGGTATTATCAAATTCTCACTGTCTCCCGTCTAATTAGGTAGAGCATAAAATGCAGGTACATTGTTATAATCTATTTCATCAAGGATTGAACATACAGCTAAAAAACCAGTGGCTGGATTGAATTTAGTTAGGAAATACCCTGGAGTGAGTGTAAAATCAAGAGACAAAGAGGGCTTTTATATTTTAAATGGGTTGGAACTTTGTAATAAAAGAAATATATTTACATACTGATGCATTTCTCCCTGGTTTCTCTACTTGGGTCAATTTGGGCGAATTAAAAGCATTAAAAAGTGCTGGAATGGCTTTTAAACTGTGATATAATGGCGATAATGGGAGGCATTTCACACACCTTGTCAGACAAATAATTGGTGCTCTCTCACTGAAAGTAGGCTAGGAACTCTGAAAATGAACTCAACACTCAAACCCATAGACTCAACAGATGTATTTCCAGAAATACTTAAACAAGTAAAGGAACTAGCCGTGTCTGAAATTCTATGTAACAGAGTTTTTCAAAATTATTTAAATGTTGGGTTTGTAAAAAAAAAAAATGATGTACCTGGTTTATACATGTATTTTGTTATTCTTGTGAGGGATCCAGATCTGAATAGATTGTAAGTTAAACTGAGTGTTAAGTATTTACAACTTGTATTTGTGAGAACGCATTAGCTATGTCTGGGACTTCCACAAACCCAGAAGTGTGATGATGTGTAGTTTAATTCCATTTACAACACCAGCTATGTGGTCTAAATATTTTATACAAACCACTGGATATGTTTTGCCCACTTCAAACATATAAAAACCCTATATAATTTCACGTGTACTGGTTACAATGTGGTAGGTCATATGTTTTCAGATTCCCAATAGAAAGGAAGGGTATACAGATTACACCTTTCAACTATTCTATTTCTGCTGTCAAATTTCTGTGTGATATATTGTTGTTACACCATTTATACACTAGCATGTGATATTTGTGATAATTACATGCTGGCATGAATTGATAAGTAATAATAAGGGTAAGTAAGTTATCACTGTGACTCCAGCATTAAATAACTAACAAGCCAAGTTCAATAAAAATTTAACAAAGCATCAAAACAAAATTTAAAAAGCGCCAAATGAAGTAGTATATGTAATTACTGTGTATTATATAAAAGGTATCATTTGATAACATGATTTTGTCAGTAAAACTCTTGTGGTCTGAGTGCACTTCTTGCATTAAAGTTTGTAATTTTTACTGTGTCACTTTAAAAAGTGTTTCAAAATACAAATCTTATCCAAATACATCTTATCAGTAGTTTCCTGATAAAAGTAATGTGTTCTGATTCACAGTAAAAGTCATCAGTCAAGGTTTGAAAACCTATTTAGTATTTTGTTGAAACTTTCCCAGGTTCAGATATTATGTTTGTGAAAAAAAATGTGGATTGACAATAGTGGTTAGGCATCAGAACTGTAAAATTTCAACTGTCATATCAACTAGAGGTCTCATTTACGGATTGGTTTAACAAGTTTGACATTGTTCTCATGAATGAGGTTTGATATCAGCTCTAGGTAACAGGAACTTCACTGAAGGCCTCTCCCAATATGACTTGGTCTGTTAAAAGTGATATAAAAACAAAAAGTTTAATCTTATTTTCGTTTGGTAAGAGGTTATTGGCGGATAGATATTGATAAAATCTCATTTAAATTTGTTTTCGAAATAATAGTGAATAATTGTACAGTTAGCGGAGACATATTAAACCTCCAGGTGATTATAATATTAATTGCAGTTTTGCATGCCTTTTTAAGAGCTCCCTGTAAAAATACAATTGACGACTTTTCTCGTCTCAGTATGAAAGTTATACACCTTAAAAGTGCCGCCCATGTATAGTAGAACTTATCAGGATCTATTTACATTGATCATATTTCAGTATTTGTTTGCCTTCTTTCTACCAAAGGAAAAAAATCCCTGAGACGTGTCATGTTTCTATTAAAGTGGATTAAATCTGGTGACAGCATTTTATGCTCCAGACTTTAGCAATTACTCTAACATAATAACACAAGAATAATGCCCCGTTCACACTGTCCTTATTAAAAGCTCCACTATACTCTCATTTGAATATTATACCCCATTCACACTACAGGTGCTATAACCCATGGTTATGGGCGTTGGGTGAAATGCCCTGTCCTTCAACTACCGTCTGAGGTTGGTGTGTGACCTTGTAACATATTGGTCAAATGTCCACTACCTTGCGTGTCCTACGGAAGTTTTAAAATGTTAAAAATTTACACCTCTGAATTTCGTACGGTGAGCATAGGCAGGTTAATTTCTTGCTATGGCAACTGAAGGTGTCGTCCACAGTATTAATAATGTTGTGACTCGGTTGCGGTGTCACACGGCGACATAAGGCGGGAGGAGGTAAAAGGCCGTTTTTCAACTGTGTCACAAGGCCGCATAAAAACCTTGGATGGCAGTTGAAGGATAGGGGCGTCACGACTCCAAATATTTCATGTTGGCTAATCAGTTAGTACTATTTGTGTCGACATCGAATAACTGTTGAATTTATAAAACAACCAAAAATCTTAAGTTTCATATTTTAAAAAGCATTGAAAACGATAAATATGTAAAATAAAATGAAAATATATGTATATAATGTATGAAATTTAATAAATTTGCCATTTACCTGCAACTTTTGCTTCGTTTATTTCAGACAGGAAGTAGGCGATATAAGAGGTAATGGTACTTCCGGTTTTACGTGAATGCATAAACAATGCAGAAAACGTGGCTGTTTTGGGGATTTTAGCTTATTTTATGTGACAATATGGACATATTTCATGGATTCAGACCTTCTGCCATCTTTTACATTACATTGAGCGATTATTCCGACTTTAAAATATGAACCGGTAAATAGCACTATTCTAACCGTTGTCGTTGTCATCCAACGCCTATAACCTTTGGTTATACTACCTGTAGTGTGAATGATACACCAAATCTTGGAAGGTATTGTGGCATCCATGGAGGTGGTTCCGTCACAGAGTAAAACCTCTAACTGTGGGACATACCACCTGTAGTTTGAAGTCTTTATAGTCCGTGCTATTTTGTCCTTAACAGAGTTGGACCTGCATATTTTTGGGATCTGTAAAACAAATGCCCTGAACCTATAAAACTGTTTAAAGGTATTGTGAAAAGAACATTCTGGATACTTTTAGGATCCTTTACCAGTATATTGTAAACTTTTTACCTTATTGATGTAGAAATAAAGTCCGAGGTTTTGTGATTTATAACCCCAGATAATTCACAAATTTCCGGCGAATAACGGACGAGCGCGCAGCGCGAGTCTGTTATTCGCCGGAAATTTGTGAATTATCTGGGGTTATAAATCACAAAACTGAGGACTTTATTTCTATTATAAAGACCGCATTTAGCATTTTTATATCATAACTGTTCTAAATATGGCTATATAACCCCTTTTTTGTGTTGCACTATTTTTGCCGGTTCATTGTTTTGGCTGTTCCACCTTGTAAACATTAATGGTGACACACAAACGAGAATCACTAAATCTCTCAAACTTTATTTTACTATTTGAACACTTTAACTGTAATACATTCAATATGCTTTTAATTTCTTTTACACAAACTGTTAAGTTTAAAAAGAAAGAAATCTGATTCAATAATTGTGTGTTTTTTATGCCACGTTTCCCAGTGCAGGGTAGATAATCGCTTAACGGAATGGCCAGAGTACAATTATACTTGTATAATTTCACGAAAACAACGTGCGCACTGCAGGGGTTTTCGTTGTCTGCGCATTTCCGGTCTTTATAATGTTTTGTAGTTCTTAAATAACGCACTATTTTTTTCACAGTGACAATTAGTGCTGCAACAATATTTGTAGAAGTTCAATAGGTAGGGTGATGACTGCCCTGAAAAGGAGGATTTTCAGGTCAAACGTCTGATAGTCAGATTGCAACACATTAGAAATCACCAACATGTCACACAAGATACTACTTTTATCACAATATAAAACATGTTCTATTGAAAATATGGGGACATTTATCCAAAGTGTATATATAATACCGGTATGTTTTACACATTTTTAACACAATTATAAGATTTTATGATATGATAGTTTTCTCTACTTTTACTAGTTTTGAAATATTGGATGATTAAACTAGATCAAAGTTTGTAAGTCCATGGAGGTATTAAACATCAAACCCCAAAGTCTTGATGATTTTGCAGTACTAGTGACAAAGTAATGAAGGTAAGGCTACATGTGGGTAGGGATGGGTCGGTAGGCCCGGTGTCTCAGTATCAAGAGCATTTTACAGAAATACTGTGATGAGATTTTACAACTGCCACTTTACTTGTGAACACACATAATGGAAGGAAGAGTTAAAATATTAGAAACACACCGCAAAATCAGAAGAAATTATAAGCTTTTATCCCATATTTTGAATTATTTTCATGCATTTGCACTTTAATATTTTTACAGCTTTTGCACATTTGTACTTTTATAGCGATAACATTGAGCAGAACTGCCTTGTTTTGGTTAAGACACTTTATAACCTGAAACTCGCTTGACAACTCATATAACTTGAAATATTGGGGACAAATAAAAAATCTGAAGAACTTCTAGGCTTTTATCTAATATTTTGTGCACTTTAAGAGGAAACGTCCATTTTTGGATGGGCTGTTCTAAAATGAGGAGTCCTGGAATTGGTACAGTTTTGCATTAGCGACCTCCCAATGTACACATTTTTGGTACCAACCCATCCCTACATTTGGGTTAACCCTTGCACCCTGCCCTCCCAACTCATCTACCCAGTTTCACATTGTGAGAAGTATGTCAGAGAAAATACACAGGAGAAGTGTGAATTGTGTTAGACACAGAAATGTCTGATACATTCCTTGCCTTATTGGCAGTTACGCTTCACAATTTATTATAATGAGGCAGAAAATTGTTATTCAATACACAGTGGAGTGGGCTATTATTGAAGTTTGATTGGAAAGTATGGCTAGGAATTAATTTGAGAAAATACAAGTAACACATTGAACTTTTCCAGGGCAGGTGGTTAGAAAGTGAATAAAATCAATTGTGTAAGGTTTGCATTTTAACAGTTTTAAATTGGAAAATTAAAACAGTATCAGTTTTAAAACAAAGGAAAATGTCAAATTGTATGTGAGGTCACATGTGCGGAATAATTAATATTTTGTGTTGACTGATTACTTTAAATGTAGTTAACAGAAGATGTTAAAATTTTAAGAGAAACAAAAGGGTTACATTTAACAGAAGTTGTTAAAATTCTAAGAATAAGTAAAGGATAATCAGGACTGTTACAAATTTTGAATATAAACTTGACAAGAAGCTATATAACCTTATTGAATGGATACCTTTAAGATCAAGCATGGATGATTTGGGAAAGATAGTAATCTTTCTTTTTCTTTCAGGTTTGTTTATAAATAAATTTATCTTTGGTTGTTTCATGTTTGTTTGGAGTAATTAAATCTACCAAAGATATCAATGTTGATAACAGTTTCAAAATACAATAAATACAACTATTTTACAACTACATAAAAATTAATCAAACAGAAGACCATGTTGAATCATGAATGATGAAAATAAAAACAAAATACCCCCAAATTTCTATTATCTTAAATTTTAAGACAAAGGGTTTTAATGGTCAGGTTTGGTCTTGCTTTCATCTCCTTTACATGCCTTTCAGTGATTTACTATTGAAATTAGTACTATAATGCATGCATGTAATATTAAAACTTGATGAGTGATTTACAATAAACTAGTTCCCAGTGGAAGATTGACAAGTGATTAACTGATAAAAGTGTGATGTCATCAAACAGTTGTCTCAATTCTACCAGTGATCAGAATTGCTTCATCTTTAATATGTTCCATTTTTTCTGTTATTCAGGGCTTTCATTTGTGTTAATTTTAAACAATTTCTATGTTCATATTTTATCTCACATTTAATGTCTTTCTTCTGATTCCAGGCTTCACTGGGACTAACTGTCAAGTGAACATTGATGAGTGTACTGACCATGTATGTGAGAATGGTGGTCGGTGTGTGGATGGAGTACTAGACTACACCTGTGACTGCACACCTGAGTGGACAGGTAAGTACTGACCATATGTGTGAGAATGGTGATCAGTATGTATGGAGTACTGGACTACACCTGTGACTGCACACATGAGTAGACAGGTAAGTACTGACCAGGTACTAAAGGCTGGTGTTAAATACCTCCAAAAGCTAAGCCATCATGACCCAGTTTCAGACCAGTTTCTGCACTGGATTACTTAAATTTTAAAATGTGCAAAGAAACTTACAGAACTCAGTTATTTTCTGGATACAACAATAAGTACCTAAGTACAGTCAAAAGAATCAAAAAAGAGGATTTAGTGCAGAGTTTTTGCATTATTTAATGAGGATTATGATAGCGGCAAATGTGTCAAGTTTTTGACAGTATTGGTTAGGTCCTCAGTGGTCTAGTAAGTTAGCAGATTGGGCATCTAATGTACTATTGGCAACTTTCACATTTCTTACGCTAAAACAAATTCTTCCAGTAGAAGTTTGCAAAAACATACAATCAGCAATCAGCTTAGCTTATATATTATTCAGGTTAAATCTGCTATAGCAAGTGATTTCTAAAACAATTTCAAAACAGAACTATTTCCGGAAGTTGAATAAAATAAGCTAATTTACAAAAAATCATGTTGCTGAACACGTATTCAGAGTATCTACCTGTTTTGAGAACTTGTGAGAGCTTTGCCTTCAAGATATAGGTTTAACAGGAGCAAGGTTAATAAGGCTAAGTCAAACAAAAATATTCTCAAGCCCGAAAGTGGCTACAAAAATCATATTCTGTTCGAGAGGTTTGTTGAAAGAAATCCACCTTTAAATTTCAATCTGTACTTCAGCTTCTCACAGGAAGCTAAAAGAAATTTATTGTAAAATTAACACCAGCGGAAGCAATTTTAAAACCAATGCTGACGGGATGCAACAAAGTGGGAAGCTTAATTGAGAGTCATTTTTTCTCGTCTCCTAAAATACTGTTTGTATAACCTTTGGTATGGTACCTTTTATTCTTTGTATCAGTTTTGCAAATAAATAATGGAGTTACTTAAAAGTTTATGTCCTGGTTAGTACGGGTATACACTAGGGCTGTGACGGGTGCTGAAAAACGGCATCGAGTACTCGCCCTCTGACAACCGGCCCGAATTCGAGTAACCGCGAGATTTAGTATCTACCATTAGAAGTCTTCTGTAAACAAATAGTCGGTTCCGGAAACGAAACTTTTGAAGAAAAACGTCTTCTATTTGACCGTATATTATAGAATATGGAGTAAATTGTATGTTTTCAAGCGAAAATAACAGCTTTAATTGATATTATGTGACGGAAATGCTGAAATATTGCATATTTTACACAAGCGTTTGATTACGTGGGCGATAATACAATACCTCGCGAGTAACCGAGTTTTTAAAATGGACTCGAGTACAAGCCACGACCGCCTCGTACACCGAGGCTCGAGTACTCGTTCGCAGCCCTAGTATACACATGGAAGTCTGTACATCTAGTGACTGAAAAAGTGGAATTTATTTGGAAGAAATTGATCAGGGTCAAAGGTATAAACAGATGAAATGGTAGATAATACTTCTTAACTTGTAAGAAATTCAGGTTTTATCAGATTTTAAATCCTTTTAAAACATGACTGTTTTGATGATTGGATTGTTTATTTCCAAAATGGTACATTTGCAAATTTTTAAGGCTATGATGGTAGTTATTTTTATTTTAAGGTATTTAAACACTTGTCACTATATCAATCTATAACTTAAAGTCATAGACTGGGCATAAACTATCCAAAAGTACAGTTTATTGTTTATTAAATACACCCTGATACCCTGGGCCAAAACGTAAGACTGCAGTTGAAGGCCAGGTAAGTGAAAAGGTTATAATTACCCTTCACAGAAAGGTCTCTCTTTTTCAGGCTTGAGAAACTGGACACCCCTCTATCACTGAGGACTATATAATATATGATTTGTAGACCAAACAGTTAAGAAGCTTTCTAATTAAGAGTATACCAAAATGAGACCATTTTCCCAGGGATTGTAGAAATGTCAAAAGTCAGGGCACCAAATTAATATGCTGTTGTTTTGTCATTGAATTTAACACATTTGAGGTTATCTTTGTCCATTGTATTCATATATACAGATGACATTTTCCATCTTGCTTTTGTTGAGATATGATTGGTCCAACAATACCCACGAGTAATGTGTGGCATACAGCTCTCTCAGACATATTCACAGGTTGACTTCCTTACAAATTAAGGCATAAATTATAGGCATCTGAATCAAAGCCTCCTTGTCATCAGTAAAAGCCTCTGTTATATTCCTGACATTCATAGGATGTTTATAATAAAACTCTGAACCCTGCAGTGATGTATAAAGGTAAAGATCAAAGGAAAAAGAATACATACATATGTTGCAAAAAAACCCCCAGGTTTTCTGTTGTAAGATAGAAGATATTCAGATGTGTTTTGCAAGATGTTGTTGTCTTTAACCTTACAATTTAAAAACTTTCCATCCATATTTATATGTCTAATTTGTATGAGATTAAATTTTCAGTAATATCAGATTTTGTAGTCATTTATTTCAGTTTAACAATCTTTTCAACACAGTAACATTGTTATGATGGACTTATCTTAATAGTGGAAGAAAGTAAGTACATTTATATAATATAGTGCTTTAACCAACTCCACCACCAAAATTAGCATCGTTTTCTCTTCATTCTCATAAAATTTATATCGGGTCCAAAATATAATTTATTCTTTATTTAAGTATTTATATCATTTGAAAATAAATAAAAACAAGAGCACTCGGAGAGCGCAGACCTCCGCCACGGGAGCTCAATTTTTGGACTTTCAAAACCTTGCTGACAGTGATCCGGATCACTCCCAATTTATTTTTCATGGATCCAGACAGTGGTCCAGATCACTCCCAAAATCTAATCACTTGTTCCTTGTCCCATTTAGGACATATCCTGACAATTTCATCAAAATCTGTCCATAACTTTTTGAGTTATCTGTCTTTAAAAGTTACATTTCATGGATCCAGAAGATCCAGATAGTGATCCGGTTCACTCCCAAAATTGAATCATTTCTTCCCTTTACCTTTTCAGACATATCGTGAAAATTTCATCAAAATCTGTCCATAAGTTTTAGAGTTATCTTGTTCACAAACAAACAAACTCTCAAACCCACAAACAAACCCAGGCGAAAACATAACCTCCTTGGCGGAGGTAAAAAGAGGACGCTGTACCTATAACAAGTGATGCCAATTTTGAAGTGGTGTATGGAATTTCTACATACCGTATTTATACACATAAATGCCCCCTCCCTATTAATAGCCCCCCCCCCCCCCTTCTTTTTAAAAATGTATCGCCCCCCCCCAGGGCGTTTATAATGATAAATATGGTAGATGACTGAGCTTTAGATGATCAAGTGTCAAGGTGTGAGTAAACAGAGTGAGTGCCAAGTTGTTTCTCCCACACTCCTGTTGCCTCTCCAAATCTATATTGGCTATCAACTAGCTCTCTTAATGCCAATTGCAGTGCCAATTAGCGATCTAGGGGCCACTGAATGGGGCACCCAGAAAACTCAATTTATGTTGTTAAAATTAATCTAATTGAGTGCTGGGTCCCTCACAGAGGTTTGTATGGAATACATTGTGCAATTGTGTCTTGATAGGGTAAAATGGCTGTATGGGAAATGTACAAAGAATAAGAGGTCTTGTCACAGGAAAAGAGTTAAAAATATTGAGTTAATTCAGGATTGGGAGATTGATGGGAAGTATACATGCAGCAATATATTTATAAAAGAAATGGCAAGGATATTGGGTCTTTGACAGTTCTTAAAGAACTTTTAGTAAAATAATTAAAGACTGACCTAACATAAATATTGTCAAAGTGCCTATCCTTAAAAGAATTCAACATTTGAATGCCTATTAAAAGGATTGAATATTTAATTGAATAAATTAAAGATTTTCGGAGTATGTTTCACCAGAAATTGATTTTGATGTTTAGCTTATTAACATATTTTTTCTACAGTTTTAAGCATATTTATTTGTGAATATGAATATATTCAACAAGAACTCGATCATGTATTGTCACAATGAGAACTAGTGGTATTTGTATTGGAATTTAAATCACCTTTATGATAATGAATGTGTGTTGATGTGTGTACGGCTTAAACAGATGTGTGTGTGCTGGTCAATCACAAGACAAGGTCACATGAGACAACTCACAGTGCTCAGACAATAATGCTTTGAAGCTTTAAAAAGCTGTAAGTCATTTGGAATATTAAGGACCTTCCGTGAAGGCTGTATGTGTATAATTGGATATGTTTACCATTTAGCATTAATTACAACTCAACTGGAATTATAACTGACACAGATATATGTACTCATTGGGTTTTTGCTGTATGTCTGGATTGTTATGATAGAACTGAGAGAAGTAGGTAACTGCAAGCCAGAGATTTACTAGAAATAGCAGTTACAGTAGTCATTGCTGTCTTTGAAAGGGTTACACGTTCAGTGTGGTAAAAACTTCGGTTATATGTTTTGAAGGAGTTTCTTGGTGTATACACCCATGGATAACATAGTTTACTTTACAGAGTGATTTTGCTTGCCAGTGATATGGAAAAAAGTTGAAAGAAAATCAAGAAGTGGTTTTAAAAACCTACAGGAGACATACTTCTGGGCACAGACATATTGTTCCGCTGTATTTTGTAATATATATGCATTGACAGGCATGAGTATTCTGTTTATGTTGGTTGTGTATGTATGTGTATGCATGGTGAAAAAACAGGGATCAGGTGTTTTAAAAATTTTGTACATAAAATTTGCATTGATCAGCATTGTAGGCTTTTACATATGTATTGAGTTACAGTTTACACAAGGTAAAGTGGCTGCAAGGCATTTGGTTTTTACTGGGCAAGTTTTTGAGACTTAAAGTATCTGAATATGGCAGAATCTTGCTTTTAGTCTTTATTTGAATGATTCTTCTGAAAGGCTTGAGGTGGATAAGCTTTTGAGTGGGCTGGATAATATACAGAAAGAAGAGATTGGTTGGAGATATATTAAGCAAAAATTTGTAGTGAAAAAATTGTACAGTTTGTTGTTTGAAGATTCTTGTGATCATATAGGATTATCAGATTATGAAAAAAAGAAGATATTTGTAGTTGATAATGCTATTTGACACTTTACTGCCTATGAATCGTTTTATCAGTATTGGAATTTTGAATACAGTGCACTCTGTATCAGTGTAAGTAGAATCAGATTTATGGTCCTGGCATCAGGAAATGTAGTTATTTTGTGGATGATTTTAGTTATTTTATCATACAACTAGAGATAATTCTTGCTTCCTGTTATAGAGTCTACTGTATAATTGAATAGATGTCTATATCAGGTGGCTAGTTATGGCAGACCACTGGTCAGCACAGAATGCATGAAGAAATGATTTATCACTTTGAGGATATTTATTATATAGGTTGCTTATTTAAAGGAGCAGAAACTTCTAGAGGGTAATGAGTGAGAAACATTGTGGATAAGATAAGAGGGAGCAGAGTGTGTGATAATTGTCGTAATCTCTATGGGATTTGTCAGTACATTTTACAGAACCGTGGATGATGATAGTGGCCTCATGTGTTGGAATCCCCTGTCAGTAAATCCTGTTGTTAGGATTTTCTCTCAATGTCATCATAATTCTATTGGACCAGTCAGTTACCCACAGATGGTGGTGGTCATTTTAACAGTGTGAGAGAGAAAAAAGTAGGGGTAATAAATCAACCAAAAATATTACCGAGTCTGCCATGGGAATCCATTCCTGCTACGTACTGGATTATTGCTGTTAAATAGTCTGTTGTGAAAAGATCACTTTCTGTGTGGTTCTGTTAGTTATGTATGTTTTTCCAGATGTAGACAGTACTTCCACTTAATTGTCAGTCAAAAGAAAGAACATAGGCTATATAATAACCATACAATTACAGAGTTATCTAATACAACTTAAATCCCGTTAATGCAAACCATTCAGTATCAATCAAGTAAGCTCCATTCGAAAGAAGTTCAATTATACTTATTTACTAAAAAGAGTTGCTTGGGATAAATAATAAACAGTAATTCAACTTAGAAGAGTTCTGCTTAAATTGATTCAATATCACCATAAGCTGAAAACCTCCACCACAGTTACATACAGGAGAAAGTTTCGGTTGGATATTAAGTTTTATTTGAATAAATAATGTGGATTAGGTAGCAAGGTGAAGTAATTGTTCTCTTTGGTCATGGATATCACAACCACCAGATTTGTGACTGTCTTTGTGACTGTTGTGATCTCCATAATAGGTAAGTGACAGGGAGCTTTAGTAGAGGTAGAGTAAGAAATCTAAAATTCGCCACATATCTGAAATTCGCCACATATGAAAATACTAATAAAATAAATGAATTTTGGTGAGATTTGTTAACGGTATAGTAAATTAAGGCTTTTTGAACTGAAAAATACCAATTTTTAGACAAAAACATAATTTTCTTCATAAAATTAACTAAGGTTTTAGAGGTGGCGAATTTTAGATTCCTGGCGAATTTTAGATTTCTTACTCTACCACAAGTGATACTGTGTGAGTACTGTTTTACTGTTACTCTACTCTTCAATGAGTTCTCTTTTTGTGGCGATAACAGCATTAAAATGTCACCTTTTGAAAACTGTGTGTGTAAAATTGACAAAAAGTGTTTAAAATTATTAATTTTTGTTATAAAAGAGTCAGAACTTCATAAAATATGAAGGGACAAGTTTTTAATGTGTGAATATTTATGATCAAAGTTTAAAATACTTACAATATATTGTAATACTGCCTACTGACATAAGTTACATTGCAATATCAGTAGTGAAATTCAGGATGTATATAGATAGGTATTGAAATATTGATACTTGACTGCTTTGCTACTGCGGAATTCTAAATAACATGTTACATTTTAAGGTAAAAGATTATCAAAAGACCCGGTATTTACTTCTATGTATACAAGAGTTCTATTAATGAGTAAAACTGTATTGCAATAAATTTGAAGAAATTGTAAACTTTTTCATTTTTATTTCTATTTCTTTGTTTTCATGAGCTTCAATACCAGTTAGTGTCTTTTTTTCAATTAGGATATTCTAAAATGCATCTTTTTTTTTGGAATCCAAGAATCTGAATGGTATTGCATTGGTGGGATACCAAAACAGAAAATGTAGAGTAAGAAATCTAAAATTCGCCAGAAATCTAAAATTCGCCATCTCTAAAACCTTAGTTAACTTTATGAAGAAAATGATGTTTTGTCTTAAAAATGGTATTTTTCAGTTCAAAAAGCCTTAATTTACCATACATTCAACAAATCTCATCTCAATTAATTTATTTTATTTGTATTTCAACATGTGGCGAATTTCAGATATATGGCGAATTTTAGATTTCTTACTCTACCAGTGACCCATTCCTACTTGAAGCTGCAGAAAGTGGTGAAAAAGAGGAATCCCTATCAGTTTAAGTCTCATTTTAGTAACCCTGTTTCTTTATTTCCTGTTTCAGGTCCATACTGTACTCAGGATGTGGATGAGTGTCAATCCTCTACTCCCTGTCAAAACGGTGCAACCTGCCACAACATCGCTGGGGATTACAAGTGTGTCTGTGTGAATGGCTGGACAGGCAAAGACTGCACAATCAACGTAGACGATTGTGCAAACCACCCTTGTTACAATGGGGGTACCTGTCATGATCGTGTGGGTTACTACCAGTGTGAATGTCCTCCAGGCAAGACTGGTGAGTGTCACATGCTTGGATGTTAATATTTTTACACAAAGAACTACATATCTCTAACATTAAAACATTTAAATTAGAATGAACTGGATCTTGGTTGAGAGAATGTACACAATAACCTCCATTATCCAGACATGTTGTGATAGTTCGCAGTATTTGGATATCAGAACATTCATGAAATAGAAAGAATATTTTATAACATGAAATAATATGAGAAAATAAATTTTAAATGGGAAGAATCATGTTTATGGAATCAAATATCTAAAAAATAGAATGTGTAGATAGACATTGGGGTTTATGCTACATTCTCTCAATTAACCACCAAATCTAAATGGCAAATTACCACAGCACACCATTGGTGACACTTTGGGTCCCAGAGAATTTCCCATTAACTCAATGGTCATAATCATTGAACTTGTATTCTGCACAGAGGTCCTCAGTGGCCTAGTGGTTAGCAAGTCTGGCATATAAACAAAGGTTGTTACCTCTGTCTGTGTGGGTTCAATCACTACAAGTGGCAACACTGAGGGCCTATCCCAATCTGACTGTGTCTGCTGAATGGGACATAAGACACCAACTTCGACTGTGTATTCTGCTGTCTGGTGGTCAAAGTGTGTCCAGCTTCCCTCCTATCAATTCTTGTTGTTTTGTTAATATCTAAGCCCCATGGAATGAATTTAATCTCAAAAAATAACTTGAAAATACATGACAAAAATATTCTTGATAACATCAGAAATTGATTCATGAAGTTTTCATGTGGGCATCTGATCTGATTTATTGCCTCAGTCCAATAAAACATGAAATAATCAGATCTAAGCTACTTCAGTCCATTACATTGTGTAAATATTTCAGGCTACTAATGGAAACTGTTCTAACTTTTCATGCACAGCCAAATAGTTTTGATGACAATTTTAAAGTACTGACTGATATTCATTGTATTCATGAATTATTATTACAGTGTGCTGGTCATTCAGTTTAGTGATTTGGTTTAATGTATGCTCTTAAAAAAGAAACTAGAACCTCCAATATCCATAGTTCCTGTTGTGGTTAAGTTCTCTGTGTATAATCTGTTTTGGGGACCCCAGAATTGGGTCTGCCTTTATGTCAATTCCATTTACACTTGTTCTACTAATATAGGATATACTGTGTATCAGTTTTTGCATGTATTTTTAGCAATAAAACATTCTTGTCAAATTGATAGAAGTTCCAGAACATCTGAAATGCATTGCACTCTTAACTCACCAAATTTAGTTAATTCCGTGTTGTTTCAGAGCTAATTCTGTTTATGTTTATTGTACTCTTGGAAATAATTGGCAGCAATGCAAGGAAATGAGGGGGTTTCTTTTATGCAGTAGCAACTGAACTGTGTTGATTATCCGGAACAAAAACATCAGGAACCAAAATGGAACAGTGTTCACTTGAAAAAATATCCCAGATGTTTGGTAAAGGAAGTAGGCTTGGCCTGAATCATAAGCAGTAGGCTGATATTTTTCTAAGACATGTGTGGGACAACAAAACCCCATGTGCCAAGTGTACAGAAACTAAGAAAAATGGACATAACTAACATTTGTATGCTCCTGAAGGAAACTTGCTTGCTCCAAATTACTAAAAATGTGGAACACTTGGAAAATATATAAGGTTTATTCTATCAGATAAACTGACCCTTGCAATTATTGGCATTTTTAGAAATTTTAACACTAATTTATTTAAATATTAATATTTTTTTGGACGGGTCTGTTAGGTATATTTATAGATGGTAAGATAACTCTTGAGTTTAGGAATAATAGAATGGCTATTAGAAACAAAGACCTTGGTCTGAATTATCTCAAGGTGAACCATGGTCCAACAGATGTTGAGAAGAAAGGGTTAATATGGACCATTTATTTTACATTCAAGAAACTCCAATTTATAGCACAAGTAGAAAATGTCATACTTTGGTCTCAGAAATTAATTTTAAGTGGTACCACCCTTAATTTTCTGAAACAAAAATTAATTGCTTGAAGTGAAATTTTATTTAATTTTCTTGAACTTGATGTTTTGTATGTCCTTGATCATCGTTGGATGAAAACCTTTGGAATAAGCAACTATTCAATCCATTTCTTTAAAGATTTCACCAAGATTTAATGTTAAAAGACATCTCAAATTGGCTTATAATTAGCTGGGTTTCAGTAGTAACTTTTAGTGTTGGGAATCACCCACAATTTTCCAGTTCAATTAATTGTCCATTTTGATGACCGATGATTAAACCAGAACCGATATGATATTGTATTTCTTTGGCCATTTTTTATTTAAAAAAAAAAAAAAAATTTCGACTATATCCTACATTATTTTGTTGAAATTTCAATTGTTTTGGACATTTAGTATATTTCCTGTAAATATGACTGCATAGCTAAAACTAAACAAAAATAAGCCATCAGTTGAATTTCTATAAAACCAGTTAAAACAAGATAAAAACGCCTTGATATTTTTATGTACAAGAAAATAAGATCCCTTCCCCCCCTCTCCTGCCATCTCTGTCTCTGTATATTACTGGGTAATTGTTTTAGGTTTAGATATCTTGAAAAACGTAAAAAAGGTGTTGTTTTATGGTGAAATAACGGATACAAATGGGCTGATGTCAAGATTTGCTGTGGTTGGAGAGAAGGTGTCTGTTTATTGTCAAGCTGGATCCCTATATTACACAGACTGAGTGAAAAGTTTTAGCAGGAAGTGTTTGTTATGGAGTCAAGCCAGGAAAGACTGTGGTTAATATATAATATCAAGTCCTTGGAGTTTACCCCAGAAAATTGCATTTTAGAAAATTTTCTGAAAAACATTTTTTTCTGAAGTAACTCACTGTAGAAAGGTGTTCCAAACAGGTTTTCATAAATAACATTGCAAATAGTACGAGTGTACCGGTATGTGTTTTAAATATTCAGCATCATCTGCAGTAGTACCCACTGGGTGGTAAGTTCATAAAATATAATGTAGGCGTTGGACATTAGTGTGAACATGGGTGAGAATGACGTTATGGACACTAACATGAGCATGTGCGATGATGTGTGCATGGATGATATTATGTATATAAACAGCAAACAAAAACAAACCTCACAAATATCACAAAATATTGTTTTTATTTTATCAGTCCATTTCTGAAATCCTCCTATTTATTTGTCTTTGTGAAATAAAATACACTTAATCTGCCACATTCATTCTCAGCCAATGAAAACCCTTGAAACTTCTCATGGAATTCACACTTTTCGTAAGTACATGTACATACTAGTATTTGCAATATGCCAAAATTTTGTGTTTTTTTTTGTGAAGTTAAGCAGATGAAATGAACAAAATATATAAGTTAGAGTGTTTACGCATATTTCCTGTGTTTTGAGGGGTGGGCGATAGTGGGAACATTGGCAGGAATGCGGGCAACTTTGGTAATTTTATTATTTCTGATACATCATCATCCCTTGTGCATTGATGAATTACAGGGTTCCCACTGCACAGGGAAAACAGGGAAAATTGTGAAAAGTAATTCCAGACAGGGAAAACACAGGGAATTTGAAAATTTTGGAAAAACACAGGGAAAACTAAGGGAATTTGAAAACTTCAGAATGATTTTGAACAGTAACAGCCATTTGAATTCACGCGCCGCAGGTCGCGACTGCTGTAAAGGGATGTGGAGGCCAAAATACAATTACCGATTGTTATTTTATTTATAAAATCCACAGGGAAAAATATAAACTGCACAGGGAAAACACAGGGAATTTAAATTGGAAAATGGAGTGGGAACCATTGAATAAAAAATGTTTGAAAATATTATAAAACAAGTTATCTTTTGTGATCTGTTGAACTCATCTTCAGTTACATTTCAGGTATTTGAATGAAAATAACACTGGTTGCTGGTAACACCTTCCATAGTGCGGATTTATTGTGTTCATGTAAAAATATTTGTATGAGACTGATTTCACACATACAAATACTCAATCAAGTCCACACAATGATGGGTGTTGATTATTATCAATAATTAAGGACATTGAAAATAGTGAGAATAAGCTGTTAGGTATTACACACGTCAATATTGGTGTTCTCTTCAACAACAACAATTACAAAAGAAAAAAAAAACCCAAAAAAACACACAAAAAAAACACTGAAATTATTTAGGGGATTCTGTCAGTGCTGAGTTTAGATACAATACCATAGGGGTAGCACAGGGTGGGTGGGGGGGTGACATTATTTTTAAGCCTAGGATGAATCACATCCAAAAACACATGTTGAAGCAGGTTTCGTTAGATTAGAATATTTAATTTAAACTTATCCAGCTTTTTCGAAAATTTTTTGAATTTGTGCTGGATTTTGTAATTTTTGTTGTTCATGTCTGGGGATCTGTTAAATAAGTTTCCTATAACACGTTTATACTCTTGTCATATTCACTGTCGATGGAATAATTGGATGTTAATTGAGGGATAATGATAATGATGCATCTTAAACACACTATTTAAGCATTTACTTTAGCATATATTTGAAGGGAATTTAATAAAATATGATGAAATATTCATATAACCCTTACTTTCATGCGGTTTTGTTTTGATTTATGACTAACTGTGGTGTCAGCCCAGAAGAAACATAAAATCTAATTTATTTCAGTAAAAGTTATCAATGCACATATGTTTAAAGAACTAATGTTGGTTTAATTTGTGAAACGATGGCACTGCGACATTGCTAACAGTTTTGTTTATGGTACTGAGATCTCACACTCCCGTGATTAAGTCCCGTTGTTAATAAAGTGAATAAAGTCTGGAAAAAAAAAAAAGGATCTCACACTCCCTGACGATGACACCACTAGATCATGATATTATTCACATTAATGCCCCCACCTTTTTACCCCCAACTCCTCTCAGTTGCAGTTAAAAAAAAATAGAAAATGCTGTTTAGTACATTCCAAATAGCGTAACCACGAACAGGAAATGAAGAAAATAAAAAAAGGGAGTCTTAGCGCCTTAAAATCTACATAAAAAAAGGATAAAAATTTATCATTTCTTCAGATTTAATTTATCCCATAATTATACATGCTGGCAATTGTTGAAATGCAGTTTGTTAAAGTGTGTATCATTGCCCATTGCCACCGGACTCAAAAGTTGTTTTTAATGAATAAAAACAAGAAAAGAACATAAGACTATTTGTCAATTACTGTATTTTTTTGAGGACCTTATTTCATAGAGAACTTATTTAACGATACACCCATCTCAACCCTAATTATTTGTGAGTTCACAAATGTAATGAAAACATTTTCTTTTGACATGTTGGATATTTCAAATTTTACTACATAAATAATGTTCATATAAACTTCAATTTCTAGTCTTATTTTTGCCAATAGAATTCCTGTCTATGTAAGATAACAGCTAGAGGGCTATTTGAACAAATTTAATTGCACTAAACTATGATAATTGGACTGACGTAAGTAGAATACTTTGGTTTACTGTCAAACTTTCTCAACTTCCTTGTTTTAAAAAATTATCAGTCATGTAAACTATTGTTTTTTTGGAGAGAGGCCTTGTGTTATTCTCAAAATTATGGTGTCATGCACAAAGGTTTTCAGAGCCATTTTATCATTTTTGGAGTCCATTAGTTTTGTTTACGCATTCGCAATAATTGGAAATAAAATCCCTATTCTGTCTTCATGTGAATCTAAATTAAAGTTTACATTTGAGTTTAAAGAAGAAACTGTCAGTTTTGAGACAGGCAATTATGTTTCTTTCTTTTTTTTTTTTAATTGCAAGACCATTCACAAAGTTTGACCATGGTAGCTGATTGAAATAACATGCAGCCTGAAATGTCCACCACTTCTAAGAATTACAGTGCTTGTCTGAATTTATATCATTAATTAAATAACTAGTAAACAAACAACAATAGAAGACTTTAACATTTACAAATTCAGCCTCCACATTGAGTTGACTGTTGCTAAGCAACCAACACAGCCAATTAGTTAAGAAATCGTCACAGTCATCTTGGCTATATATATCCACAGCTATAGCTGACTGCCTATCTTGTTTTAAACAAGAAAATAGAATATTGAATTTAAAAAAAAAATACGAAGAAGCACAGTAATGAGACTAAATGAATTCTGTTTTGACAAAAATATTAAATTTAGCCATTGTTAAAATAGTTTTTAGGGACAATTTATTTCATATCCATTATGAATTATTAGAACTGATTTGACCCAAACTGTAAAGGTGAAAGCATATTCAGACATGCCCTATATATGAAAACAATTATAATAATTTTGGAAAAAAATATATAACATTGTTTTGTTTTGTCGTTAATTTCATGCCACAGAACGTCCTGTTGTTGGATTTACTTTTTCCATATGTTTTTACAATAGGCATTTTGTACATTTCTTTGCTAATTAGTGGGCAGTTAAGGTGTCAAACACTGCATTTTCTGCACATTAAATTATGTGCTAGCCTTGGAAACATACTTTTGAAGCCTTCACTCATTCTGCTGTCCATTTTCTTGTTTGATTTATAATGTTGTTGTAGCAATACTTCTTTTTGTGTCCTTTGTTTAATTGATGTTTCTACTTCCACTTCACATAGACAGATTAGGCTCACTACTCTATGCTGAATAAAGTTTTCCTATAAAGCAAAAAAAAAAAAATGCCTTTTCTTCTAGACACCTTGTTGTTTTGAAATCCTAAGTACTTTCCTGGATCAACTTTTCCAGAAACTGGACACATGTATATGATCAACCTATTAATAGGAATCACCCTACAACTGCTATTCATTTTTATGACGTAATGTGTTTATTTAGTTAACCTTCATGAATATTATTTTGTAATTACTAGATGTGGAAATCTGAATTTGAGCCAACTTCTTAAAAAGTTACTTTTTATTTTTCCCCCAAATGTTTGACATTTACTTGTGCATGATGTTTTTAGATATCACAAATAAATAGGCTCTGAAATTTTAATTAAGTGCAAGTTGTACTGTATATGGTAAATTGTGAAATTTGTCTGACTAGGGCTGAAAAGATAGTTTATGATTGAGTTCCCCAGTGCAAGATCTGATAAGGATCGGCTACAGTTTGCAGTAATTTCAAACAGTTGAATTAATTGGGAGCTCACCATTCACTCCCAAACATTTCCAATTCAAACCTGCCAGTTCTGAGTAAGTCCCAAATGTACTGATTATGAGCAATCGGAGTCAATAGATCGACATTCCAAATGGTCAGTTTACAGGGTCATAAAAATATTGAGAGGGAGGGGGTGGGGGGGTGGGGATGGCCAGCAGCTTTGTTAGTACCCAGTTCCCTAGTTAACACTGGGTCTCAGTGTTGTCAGCCTGCTTTGGAGTACTCAGTACTCCGGTAACCTATGAAATCCCTGGACTGTAATATGTACATCAGTGGTAGCATACTTCTGTCATAATAGGCCTATTGGGTGTAAGTCTAATACTTCACATACATTGCATTGTAGCGGGCATTCCTATGTCACATTTACTAATAGAAACATCTTTGCTTTTCACAAAGTGTCTGAAATTGACAGCTCTGACTTATAGCTTGTTGATACTTGTTGAAATAATAGCTAGCAACTTGCAGTAGGTAAAGAGGTTTTGCTAGTGCTCTCTGTGACTCAACTCTTCAGAAGACTCTACGCACACTCACCATTGGTTCAAGAGTATTTACATGCTTTTTTGTAATACATTTTTCTCTGGTGCCATTGTCTTTGAATTTCCATAAAATGTGACGCTGATGGTTTTTCTTGGTCAGAGTTCATGGCCAGATTACTAAGGTAGTACTGTAAATGTTGCATCTTTCGCATAAGCTAAGCATGATGCCTATGGCTTTTCGAAAATGGATTCTTGGAAGAATGTTTCTCTTGGAGTTTATTATTTTCTCTGGCTTTGTTCTTTAGCATGGACTTTTACACCAACATGTGCACTCGGTTCCTGTCAGCTGTTGGTGCAATATAGAGATTTGGCAGAGCAACTCCGCAACATAATACAATATATAATAAATGTGTGACATAACTTGGAACATGTATAGCTGTGTGGCAGTGATTTAAATGAAGTGCTTTCCCTTCTTACACTGGTTAAGAGGCAGGAAGTGAGGTCAAAAATGTGGCACAGAAAGAAATAAAGAAAAACTTTTGCATGCATATGCCTTTGATATTTCAGCACATATGTGTGTTATGGATTTTTGTTTGTGATGGGGCAGATCTATTGTGAGAATTAAATGCTACCCAATAAATAGGATATTGGCCGGAAATGAAGGTCTTCTGAAGAATTAAGATTGTTTCAATCATTGTTCCGTGATAGATCTTGTTTTGCCCTCTGCTAAGTAGCAAAAAGAATGGATTCGAAAAAGAACTTTATAGGTCATGAGAAAATAGTGCCAAGTATTTTTGTTCCATGAAAAATATTTTTGACAAACTGGTACTGCTGTAGTTTTGTTGTATTTTTTATAGCCTTGGAACATCATAAAGTGCTGAGGTTCATTTTCTTGACAAGTAAAACCCAAAAACCTACAGCTTCTAAAAAAAAACATAAAAGATGTTAACTATCTTACTACAGCTCATCCATTTATCAAAGGTGTTTACTCCCGAGTAACTAAATGCTAGACTAATAGAAACCTTATTGAGAAAATAGAGAAAATTTATTTTTTTGAGTACGAATATATTCTTTAGTCTTCATTGACATTGTTCAAGATGTAGAAAATTTCCAGTCAAACCCCTTTGAATAGTACTCTGTGGATTGGAACAAGTATTCGATCATTAATGAGTCTTCCATTGAAATTTACTGTATCCTTGAACTGCTCAGGGACCTAAAAAATAACGCTTACTTGACTACTAATTCCAGGTAATTGGTCAAATTGTCATAGAAACAGAGCTCTGGAGACCTGTTATTTACTTCTGGTAAAAGGAATTCTTATAAAATTCACATTCTCATAAATATTTAAGTCTTGCAGCCATGGTGCACCTGCAGTGGTATCTGCCACTGTGGCCAAGTGGGTAACACTCGCCTAGGAACACAGAGGATCTGGGTTCAAACCCAGGTACAGGCAGATACATAGTGGCTCGGATGACCACTTAAAATGACGGTCCTCCGTCATTGGGTCCTATCGCCAGTGGCAGGCTAAAGAACCTCAATGATGTTGATAAATGGTCATCCTTGAGCCTCTGTCTTTCAGTTCAGGAAATGTCAGTTACTTGAGAGCTTGGGCTGTACTTGTGCAGTTGGATGGGTTAAATAGCGCTTTGAGTCCTGTAGTATATGGAGATATTGCACTGAGTAAAAACCACACAATAATAATAATAATTTATGGAAGTATATTCCTTTTCACATAAAACCCAGTCCCTTAGTTACATCTAGTAGGAAGCATCTTTAAGGCTTACCTCTTAAACTCAAGTTTCCCCACCTAGTCCCCTTCGGCTACCGACAACCCTAGATTATAGACCTAAAAGATAACTTGATTATCACTTTTGCCCGTTTGTCTCTTAGTGTAGTGCACTGAGTTTCCCCTTGTGGGTTACATATTGTGCCTGGATAGCAGTACATTAGCTTAAATTATATGATCACATTAGGTAAGAACTATCATATAGGATTCTCCTTTAAGTATATCTAACATCCTTAAGGTGTTCCTTTCTATTAAAATATTTTCTATTACTTTCAATTGCTAGTTCAATTCCCTTGAGATTTAACCTTGCCGCCTTTGTGACCTTCTTGTAAACTGTTGTAAGTCAGTGACCGTATTCATAAAAGGTGGGTCGAACTAGATTTCATCAACTGAGAGTTGGCTCCAGTTTGTATTCACAAGGGACAGATAACTAATCCAAAAGGTGAGCTTATTTTTGGCTCTTGTCCAATCAAATTTGGGCGTTCTACCATATTTGATGAAAAATTTAAACCACCTACCTTGGCGGATAAAAGTTAAGCTGAGCCAAAAATGAGCTCAACTTCTTAATGAATGAAAACTTGCCCCTGATCCAATTTTTGGCTTAAAGTATGATCTGACTTTTCTGTTCAGCTTGAGCTTGGTCCCATTGTGAATATTGCCCCTTGTGTGTAAATATTTCTGTATTTACAAACAAAATGTTATATCAGTTTTCAAACTGTAAACATACCAGGGTAGTTCAAAATAGAGCTTTAAGACAGTGTTCACTGTAGCAAATGTGTATGTATGTGTGACATGTTACCGGAGTATGTGTGCTATGTCTTTGTGTAAGTGGACACTGTCCAATCTGACCTTTTCTGTCAAAATGTGACAAGAGTGAAAGAAAAAAAGAAAGGACAAAATCTCCAACAGATGTCGTACTGATAGAGTGAATGCTAGAATATAGTTGAATCCACATAATGTTAGTGTTGTTAACGGTTTTCCGGTATGCGGTATTTCGTTTCGTTTTGGTGAAAAAAACGAAATCCGCAAAGAATATTTGGGAACCGATTATTGAAGAAGTTATTATTATTTTAGGCTTTCTAATGGCTGATACTTCATCAAAACGACCAAAAATATACATATTTTGTTAAATATATCACATTTTTACTTTATATTGAGCAAAAGTCATGTTTACATACGTTTTAATATCTCGCGAAAGCCATTTCCAGTTGCAAGTTCTGGTTCATGTACGTCCTGCGAGAAATAATCACTGCCAGTAACAAGCATACGAAATACCGGATTTCGTTCGTTTCAAAGCCCTGGTAACCGGTTTTGATTTCTGTAAACGATGCCATCACTACATAATGTAGCTAAGTTTTGCGGATTTTGCAGAAAGAGGCGCTCAATAATGTAACCTACAAATCTGTTATGTACATCATCAGAAAGGTATCTCTGCATTGTTTCTCCAGGTTTTTAAGTTATATTTAACACACACACACACACCCACACACCCCCCACCCCCATGTAGAAATGATTTTTTGCAATTTTAAAGTAAATGTTTACTTACAGTTTATCCCACCTCTGAGGTCGGGGTTTGGTTCCCGGCCCGACCTCAAGTGGGAAAGCTGGTAGTTGCTTGCTGTTGGTCGTCAGTTTGCAGTACAGAACCGTGACCAACTGTATGTACTGGTTTCCTCTGCCCACAAAATTACCTGTCGTGATATGACCTATACAATGTGTTGAAAGCGACGCTAAAATCCATTTTGGCAGTTAATCACAGGTGTCACCTTGTGGGTTTGACTCCCACAAGTGGTAATGCTGTGGTCCAATCCCAATATGACCCTGGCTGATGAAACTATGACATTTTACTTAGTATTTATCAATTACTGGAAATCCTGGGGGCCCATCGGTGTTGCAGTATGAGCCTGGTTGTTGAACAGACATAAAACCTTAACTTTGCCTTTATACTCCCGGTAAGTATTTATTCACAAATGGTAAGGCTGAGGGCTTGACCCAATATGACCTTGGCTGGTGATTAAAATTCCTGTTTAGGTAGAAATATATATGTCATGGTAGAAAGTCCAATCTGGTAGAATTTCAAATTCTACCGGTAGAAAGTCCTATTGGAGTTTCTACCAGTAGAAAGTCCAATTGGAGTTTCTACTAAGATAAACTTGGTAGAAAGTCCAGTTGGAGTTTCTACCGGTATGAGATTTGGGTAAATTGCCCTGGGGTCCGAAATCTAATAAACTTTGTTGATATTCCAATCTCAGGGCTTTAGGTATTGCTCTGTGTGCCAGAATGTTATCTTTGTAGAAACTCAATAAAACTTGAAAGAAAGTCCAACTGAAACACAAAAAATGGGCCTTCTATAAATATATATATTAAGGTGCAACTTTCATAAATGAAGAAAATGCATATGAAAGAAAATCTTTTAACTGTAACACAGATTTAACATACTTAATCATGACTGAAACTGAAATTTTCAGTCTATTCCAAGAATTTCATAACATCAAATCACATCACCATTTTTCAAGTGAAATCTGCAATATGGACATAAGTAACTGATGTAAGATTTAAATTTTCTATAACAAATGTTACACAAAGTAGAGTTTTAGCCAAGTAAATTTTGACAGCAGTCACTTCATACATGACATTAAGTTGAGCAACTAACACCTATGATTCTACAGCACCATTTGTTTGTCACAAACAAATTGGTCCCAGCATATAAACCTTGTAGTACTATTATCTCATCCAGAGTTTTAGCTTCTAGATTGAAATATCTACCAACTTTATTAGATTTCGGACCTGAGAGCAATACCCAAATCTCATAGATTGGACTTTCTAATGGTAGAAACTCCAATTGGACTTTCTACCAGGTTTTCAAATTCTACCAGATTGGACTTTCTACCATGACATATATAAATAAATGTCCAGCTCTAACAAAGCCTCTTCCTTTGAAATTTACCATTGTCTTGAATTTCTGATAAAGTCCAGTGGTTTTGTTTTCTGGACCTTTAAAATTCAACATAACAGGTCTCAACTGTAATTAATAATAATTCTGAAGCTATCCATTAGTCCATCCATCAAAATTAAGAATGAATAGCAAAATGGACTGATATGCTCTTGGTTAGATGAATGACTAATAATTGTCACAAAAATACTGAAATATTATAAGAATGATCCCCAATTCAGAGTACAACAAGACCATTGCCGCGGCATTAATCTCCCGCTAAGTATTAAGCAAAAATGCAGGTAGTCTGACCCAAAAGAAAGAAAGACACCTGGGAAAAGATTCTCAGACCATGACTTCCTATAAGTTGTTTTCACATTCCTAAACCCTAGAAGCAATGGTAAAGGAGATAGGCATTTTTAATAGAAAACCCCTCATTTGACATTAAACATGTGATATGGCGGCCATTTAGTTTTGGAAACCTGGCCAAAATTACAATCAGGCTAGCTTTCCTAGCTGTATATCTTTTGTGCAAAGTTGATGAAGCTACCTGCAATGCTTCAAGATTAAGGGCATCTTTATGCTTTTCAAGCAATCGTCTATGGTGGCCATTTTGTTTTCAAAATGAGGCCAAAATTTAACACAGACATGTTTTCATAGCCAGAAACTTTCCCTGCAAATTTGGTGAAGATATCTTTGTAAATGAATGAGATATTAAGGTTTATGTAAAAAAACATGACGAACGGATGGACGGACGGATGGAAGGACGGACGGACAGATGCGTGCAAGTATGGAAGGCATTTTATAATCTCTCAACCATGGCCTCCAGCTGCTGGCAGGAGATAGTAAGGGATATAATAAGTGGATAATCTATTTACTTGTAAGTACAGCTTCTTGAATTTTTGACTAAATTGTGTTGTAGTAGGCTATATCTTCAGAGTTACTTTTTCTTAGTCCTCTTCTAGAAATACAATGTCTGTGGCATTTAAATTGAATAGCTTATAAGAAGAAAGAGGTAATGCAAGGATATACAACAATAGCCATTTATCACAGCTGTTTGGAAAGTTGACAAGAAATGCATACCATGAAAGTCTGACTGTGTGCACACTTCCAGTCCCCTACTTGTTTGTGTACAGATTGTGACAATGAAACAGGTGCTTTGTAGTCCTCAGCAGTGATACTGTAAAGCTATTAAAGTTTGCCATATACAGTTATTTGTCAAAGTATGGTAGCCATGACAATTATGGTTAAACTTTTTCAAGTAAAACTTTTAAAGTTTTATTCAGTGGATTTTTGCTTTAAATAGAATCAGATATTTATTGATTTATCCATACATTCATAAATACACAATTTGCAATTTATTGAAACTGAATACAGTAATACTATATCCTATGATATCATAGAATTCATTCTTTACTGGGTTGTAACTTATGTCTGTAAGATAAATAAAATCTGCTGATACACTATTTTCACCATAAAATGATTCTTTGTGTTTAATATGGATAGTTTTCCAAATATTCTCACAATATTACACTGACCAGAAAACACATATTTTCCTTTAACAATGACATAAAGTGAGATAAATAAACTAAATTAATGAGAAATTTTAAAAATTATCAATGTTAAATAAGAAGAATATGTTTTTTTGCAAGTTTTTACCCTCAATATTTAGTTCCTCTATTATTTATCAAGTACTCGAGTTCTCTTTGACAAACTCCAACTGGACTTTCTACTCTTTGCATCTCTGTATTACAAAGAGATTCCAGTTTAAACAGCAGCAAATATGCCATCACATATAGTTTACGGTAACTAAAGCTCTCGCAAAGGACATGTTTATCATTGTCATCTCAACAGTATGTCACTCCATCCAAGTGAGAGAGTAATATGATTGATGGTTGTGGGATAATCTCAGATATGCCTGTCTTATAAACATGTAAATATGTCAGAGGTCACAGTATGATAGACTTGTGGCCATTTCTTTGTTATAGCTCATAAGAATATTTATACATTGAATCCCCTTACTTAGAACACGCTTCACTTCTCAAGTGATAGAGTAAGAAATTTATCACATCACATGAAATTCGTCACTTGGGCACCCCTTTATAAGTAAATCAAAATAATTAAAAAATAATGAGAGGTTTCCAACAGGGAAGAACTGGGGCCGTATTCACAGAAGGCTGTGTGGTTGATTACGTTAACAATTTTCCATATAATTTTACTTCAGTCGTTGTCGTCAACCAAGCTTGATATTTATATCTGATCTGGGGACATACTAAAATACTAAAACTTAATAAAAAGTATAATTCTCCATCAAAGTTCATCATTTGGAAGCAAGCTTTAGTCCATATTTTGATGACAAAATTCATAGCACTGGTGTGTAGACTATCTATTATTGTTCATTGTGCCAGCTTACTTTGTAAGACTAATGATTCTGCTCCTACCTATATTAATAAAGATCAGGTGTACTTGTATCAGATTTATTTCATTGAGCAATATCATAAGATGTAGCTGGATAGTGACCTTTTGTAATATGGTGGGTCATTAATAAGTATAGCAGTCTGAGATAAAGGACTACAGATTTGTAATAATGTTATATTTTGTTCTTGACATCATCAAATGCTGAGCTTTACAGCAGGGTACAGTGTTATTTCAGAGTTTTTTTTTTCCAGTAAACAAAGAATTTTATTGCGTATGTATTCCTGTGTGACTATAACATATTCAGCAATGAACAATGTCAAAGAAAGGCAAAAATATATGGTAAAGGGAAAGGTTATTGATTGCATACTTTGTACAATTAGTTACTATTTTATTTTTATTTGGGGTTTTACATCACTATCAACACTGTACAGGTCATATCACAACAAGTAGTTTTGTGGGCAGAGGAAACCAGTACATACAGTTGTTCAAGGTTCTTTACTTCAAGCTGCTGACCATCGGTAAGTAACTATCAGCTTTCCCAAATAATGCCTGGGGTTTGAACCATCAACCTCAAAGGGGGGTGGGGGGTGGGGGTGGAGGGTGGGGGGGGGCTAGTGTGTTACCATTGCGCCTCTGTGGCCCTGAAGTAGTTATTAATACAGCAGTGTTTCAGGAAATAAACATAAGCAATTTTGTTTCAGGATATTTTATTCTTTGAAATTTGAAATATTCCAAAAAACATGGGTCATAATGGCCAAAATTTTATGTTGACCAGATGTTGCCCACACAACTTGCCACCACAGATTATAAGTTTAAGTAACTCTGTTTTTACAAATAGAGAAGCAAATGTAAAATTTGCCACAGTCGCGGTAAGTACAACCACTGAGAAGAAAACATTATTATGTAATGAATTATTGGACATTTCTATCACATTTGTAACTTTTTGTGACCATTTTAGACCATATATTTAAAATTTTGTTTAATTTCAAAACATTTGCTTTCTTTTGGCTTAATTTTAACAGATTTTCCAAGTAGTAAATTTGACTTACTGTGACTAATTTCATGCATCTTACTTCATGATATATTGAGGTGCTGAGGAGCACTTTAAGTGACAATTATTATTTCCCATCAGTGGCCATTTAAAGCCAATAATTCTGAAGTCATTTTAAGACATTAAGGAAAGGTGGTTTGAAATGATAAGATCTTTAGCTTGTTGTATGGCAGTGTGACAGTGATTCTAGGGAGGGGTAGTGGGTTGAAGCATTCCAACAGAGGGGGCTTTTATCACTATGGTTTTCACTGCAGTGCAGGTGCTAAAGTCCCACAAATAGTGTTTAATGCCCCTCACACCCACCCTGTTTGTTACAGCCCATTCTTTTAAAGCAAGTCATCATAATCGTAGATCAATCACCTAAATTGACAAGAAAGGGACTCATTGTGTGGATAAGAAAGCATGAGGGTGGACATGGAAATTAAGTGAGCAATCACCTGTGTATTAAAAGTACAGGGCCTATTCAGTTGTTCAGGTAGTTTAGGTAATTAAAGGCTCCCCTTATAAAAGTGTCACACTTAGAGCTTGATTTCCCACCCAGAAAGAAAGTTTGTTAAACACTTCTAGGGAAGGTGTCAATATTTTAACTTGTTTGTTTCACACATTTTTGATAGCGATGTTATTGTTAGACCAACTTTAAGTAAGATATGCAACTGTAAATATAACAAAAAGGCAAGCAAAGGTTTCTGATAAAGGTAGCATTGAGAAAACTTCGTCAAGATTTACATCACAAAAAAACATCCCCCAAGGAATTTTAACCAAGCTTTGCTCAGCCATTTAAAAATCACATGTTGCCCTACATAATGATGAGTTTCATTCTCTAAAGATGAATAACTGTGTGCTTAATCTCCATTCAATTAACTCGGCTAAGAAAGCTGAATTAGTTCAAAATGGAGTAAGAAAGTCAAATGACAGTATTAAACACACGAGTATCTAATGTATTTTACATTTGCCAGTTACAGTTATTGTAAAATCGTCCCTGTACTAGTGGTGTGGTGATTAGACGTATTGTTGATTAATCGTCGGTGACAGTGTAGAATTGCGGTCGGTCACTGACGTTTTCTAATGATCGATTATTAAGCTTATATCTTACCTTTCCTGATTTATATCAATATCCACGTATTTTAAAAATATTTTAGGTATTTTTACTCAATAAACTGACAGTTTTGTCTTGAATTTCAAGTTTGTTTATGTCTACTGCCATATTTACAGGAAGTGGGTGCTTTCGGTAGATTCTAAATGTCGAAACACCGTTATTCTTACTGGATTGATCTATACTTTATCCCGGAAAGTGTTTCTTAAATAATAAACAATAATGGAGTAAAATAATCGATTATGGGTCGATCATCGCTCGGAAAAATGGATGAATAATCGACCATGAAAATTGGAGGCGATTCCCAGCACTACCCTGTACTGACTTTCCATTGTATAAGGCAGACTGTGGTACTGGATATTTGGATATTTTAGCCTGAAGGAAATTTGACCAACCTTGAAATTTTAAGAAATTCAGAAGACTTAATTTTTAATTATGGTCAGTTTCAAGTTATAAGGTCAGAATTTGGCAGTTTAAATTCTCACTTGGATTTTAAATTTTCATCTGCAAATTCATCAGTTGATATGTCTCAACTTGGTGCTTTGTGTAAATTCAGTACTATACGTTTTATAAAGCAAACAGTCTCTCATTCTACCTCTATTCTTTGGATTTTTTTTTAAACAAGCCATATTTTTTTCACTTTGATAAAAGTGAAATGGTTTGAAAGTGTGGCATCAGACTAATGTTGTTACAGTGCCAGTGCCTTGCTATAGAGTAAGAAATCTAAAATTCGCCAGGAATCTAATATTCGCCACCTCTAAAACCTTAGTTAATTTTATGAAGAAAATGATGTTTTGTCTTAAATTTGGTATTTTTCAGTTCAAAAAGCCTACGTTTACTGTACATTTAACAAATCTCACCTCAGTTAGTTTATTTCATTAGTATTTCAACATGTGGCGAATTTCAGATATGTGGTGAATTTTAGATTTCTTACTTTACAGACTCTCTCTTAGCCTTGCTGAAGGCCCATATGTGTATAATATGTTCAGAATAGGTGCAGAAATATTTGGCAATCATAAGGTACGCATTCAGAATTTCAAAGCAAGAAGGCAAGCTCTCCAGAAGCTTCTTCTTAGCAGTATGGGGATATAGAAAATCTATAAGACAACATTATGAAAATGTAAAAGACAAACTTGAGCCTTGTTTAAAAGACAAACTTGAGCCTTTAGCAAGGCTAACTCTCTCTGTGACTGGAAACACATGCTCCTCTCAAACAATGTGGATTGTCTCCATATGCATGTCATCTCAGAAGCCTTAGCACTGGTGTAGCCTAGTTACTTTTGACACGTTGGAAAATTACTTTAAATTTCTGATAGGGACAAGTTTTTAGAAGGTGACAGCAAGCAAAACTGACCGGAAAAAATGTAACATATTAGATGTACAGTCACTGATATCACATTTGTAAATTTAGCATGAAGTAAGTCAATCTGGAGCGATTATCCCATATTGTACCAGAGTACACTTTACCATTATTTTTAATGAATACTCTTGTAATATAAAAACTGGTAAAATTTGCATGATTTTCTTGTGAAAGATGTAAACAAAATACTCATTCGAGCTGAATTTTTTTTGCGATATTTGTAAATCTGCTAATATCAAACAAGAAAACCTTGTGCTTTGAATAAGTTCATTACTCTCTTCTTTAATGAGTACTTGAGAAATGTATGAAGCCATACAAATAAGAGGAGTTGGGTGCATTGAATTAAAAAATAAAATAAAAATTCATGTCTCTCTTTGTTTTATTCAGAGATGGAATTCAAGTTTTGTCATGTGCCAAATTTAGCTTGTGGTGGAAGTGTTTACAAGTAAATTTCTAGTTTCTAGAAATGACAGGCAAACTCCTCACTTCTGGCAAATTTTGGACACTTGCAAGTTTCATGTGATTTTTGCTCGGTATAAGTATACTGTGTAATGTAAACAATAAAGACACCAGTACAATACTCTACTAACTTACTAAGTGTTTTATATTTCTAAGAATCATAATTACGGATATCAGAAATATTCAGACAACAAAAATATTTTGTATGACACCAGCAAAATATTCATTACAGAGGTATCATTTTCTGACACCTGGTGTATTGTAGTTATGATTGAAGTCGCCTGATAATGGTCGATATATTATTACTAGGGCTGTGACGGGTGCTGAAAAATGGCATAGAGTACTCGCCCTCCGACAACCGGCCCGAATTCGAGTAACCGCGAGATTTAGTACCTACCAGTAGATGTCTTCTGTAAACAAATACTCGGTTCCGGAAACGAAACTTTTGAAGAAAAACGTCTTCTATTTGACCATATATTATAGAATATGGAGTAAATTGTATGTTTTTAAGTCAGCCAAACATTTTGGCCATAGTTTTGCCTTTGATGCTCCTAAGATCTGGAATGACCTCCCTCAAGATGTTCGCAGTGCAACATCAGTTGCCTCCTTCAGAAAGAAGCTTAAAACTTACCTGTTTGCAAAAGCCTACCCACCATAGCCTCTCCCGTCACATCTGTGTCTCCTTGGTATGACCTGGCTATGTCCCTTGATTAACGCTAACTGCCTTGCTTTATGTTTAGATGCGCCTTAGAGTCCATCAGTGATGGAGATTAAGCGCTATAAAAGTCCACATTAGATTAGATAGATTAGATGTTTTCAAGCGAAAATAACAACTTTAATTGATATTATGTGACAGCAATGCTGAAATGTAGCATATTTTACACAAGCGTTTGATTACGTGGGTGATAATACAATACCTCGCGAGTAACCGAGTTTTTAAAATGGGCTCGAGTACGAGCCAAGACCGCCTTGTACACCGAGGCTCGAGTACTCGTTCGCAGCCCTAATTATTACAGTTTTTAATTTACATGAATCTTACAGTTATAGATGCAGAGTATGTGTGGATTTGTTTAGAGTGAGCTACATTTAGCCTTTCCGGGATCCCGATTGCTGGGCTTCCAGTGCCAGGCATCTTTGGGTTGTCGAAGCTGTTGTAGAATACCACTGTATTGCAACCGGGTTACGGGTGTGTTGGGGTTCCCCAGAAACAAAGGGTATGAAAAGGGCGTTTAGTCAGTTTGGTTTGTGGAAAATCAGGAAAAATGAGGTTGATAGGATTAGATGAAAATGAATTACCGTAGGTGTTAGAAAAGCAGGAGTTAGTTCCATTGTACATAATTGTATATAACTCTATATTTACTGTTTTTAAAGGAACTGCATAAAGATAGCAATATATTTGATGAATTAAAAATTAGTGTTTTATTGGTGTTTTACTGAAATTCTGCCTGAAATTAAATGACCACACCAGCAGAAAAAGAGAAAGTAAAGTAACCCAACAATAAATATACCGGTGCCGCGCTCTGTAACGCCCATGGGCAATGTGACCAAATATTTGCAAAAGTTGGGGATGGGCATTTATGACAATGAAAACCAGCCGGGCGTTCGAAAAAAATAACCGGAATTTGGGGAAACCGTGTTTTAGCACACACCGCTGGAAGTAAAATATATGGTTGGTAAACAAATCTCAATGCAATAAAAGTTGACATAACTGCTAAAATAAGGAAACTTTTGTTGAAAATGGAAATAAATTAATCACATTTCAATGATTTCACCGATTATTGGGTTTATATGGAGAAAGTTTACCTCGAAACGACATATTAGTAATTTATGAACGATAACGTAAGATTGTGGATGGGTGCTTTTCATGAGTGCGGTGACGGTAATTTTGAAAATATTTTATATGTTGCAATTTTGAACTGTAAATAGTTTAGCAAAATAACAAATGTAGGTGAAATGATGATACAAATGGGCAAATTTTCTATTTATAATATCCTCAGTTTCTCAGAAAATCAATGTATTATTAGTGCTCTAATTGGTCCCAATTCCGAGATATTCATCTAATCAGAATCCGTAAAAAGAGATTTGTCTTATTGGGTAGGAAGTAATCATCAATACAGAGAAGCCTCGAGAGAATATTTTCCCACACTCGCTAAGTTATAAAAGCTGTAATAAATCAGTTTATCATTACTGATTATAATGCATTGACTTCTCAGCGATTGGTCTCTTTTTGAGAGGTATGGATTAAGTGTTCCTGTTTGTTCTCAAGAACAGATGCCTACTGGGCTCAAATGTTCAATTTTTTAAGGTGATTTTATGAAAAAGTTGCCACAAATAAACTTGAAACATCCATTTTTGACCCCCCAATGTGTGAAACACTCAAAACAAATGATAGTGATATTATCTAGCTATTCAAAAACTAACCCATGATTATGAAAGATGTTCCAATGAACCTTTATCAGGATTCACTGAAATAGAAAAATTAGCCAGATTTTTTTTTTATCTTGAAAAATATTGCAAAAAAACTAAGTTCTGTTATTACAGAAACATAAGTGGTGTATACAGTTTCTGGGGAGATAAAAAAAAAAATCCCACAGAATGAGTGTAAAGGTTCCGGCCTCTATGGTAAATAATTCTGTACTCCAAAGTGATAAAAAAGTGGATAATAATAATAATAATATAAAAAAAAATCAAGAGGGAGTGGAATATGAATGAATCCTCCTCCATTGAGATTAGAGAAGGTGAAAAAGCGATTCATCAAGTCGGGGGATTAATTCTGGAGAGTCAATCCGGAGAGGGAGTGTGGATTTCTAGTTAAATCCATCCCTGTTTTCTCATGACCTCGTGTTACACAAGGGTCAAGTGTTAACACAATAATCCCAAATCATCTTTTACTTCTCCAGGTGTAATTCTTTTTTTGTGTGAGGCTTGGTTTAAGGAGGGGCTATAAGACACCTTTGGTGGGATTTATAGGTTTTATACTCGCTGATTGAGTAAATTAAGGTTTTTCTCCTCAACTCTTTCAAGTCAAATTAATAAGGTGAGGATATTTCACAATTTTTCAGTTAATTTCAGAGGTTTCCTTTGATGTTTGGCACCAAAGTTCTGGATAAATACTTTTTTATGAAAAAATAACAGTTTTGTTTCACCATAGAAGTAAATAGTTTTGTGGTTTTATCAAAATAATAAAAGTGAAATAATATATCAAATAATAATAATAATAATAAATTTTAACAATTTGAGTAGATTACCACTATTTTAGTCAATAATTTTTTTTCCTCTCTTTTGAAAAGGAAATATTTATCTCTTTATTTTATGTCTGAATGTAATTAATCTATTTTTGTTGTCATTGTGGTTTTATATTTACAAACTTTTTGATACAGTACTTGAGCTCTCCTCAGTTTTAGATTAGTAAATATTTAACTGAAGCAGCAAATACAACTGTCTTTGTTATCTTGTTTTATTCCCCCTTTTATTTGCATATAAATAATACCAAAATATGAAAAGAATTTGCATTCTAATCATATCCAATTTCAGTCTATGAGATGAAATATAGATATGTACATATTCACTCAATGAAACATGTATAATAAAATAGGAATAAAATACACAGAATTTATATGTATTATTCATGTTAGCTGAGATTTATCATTGATGTTCACATGTAATTGGCACAGGGTGATCTGACTGCTGGGTCGGACATGGGAAAAATGTGACCGATATGACTCTGTATTCCTACAGCTACAGGCATTCACTGGAAAAAAATTGGAAAGTAAAAACATGAATTCTCCTCACACAGGAATCATTGATTTATTGATGGGTGTACATTAGTTTATGTAATTAGCCCAGAGATAAAAAAAATTACAGAATGATATGATCCCACTGTCTTCAAAGCGTGAAAATATATTGTGGCATAGACTCTGTTTCAGTGGAGACTTTGTCAGTTAAATTTAGGTAAAAGTAGAACTGTACAAATATTTTTGAGGTTCCAATATTGACAAATGGTAGGTTTTGTAGGTATAAGTCAGAATTAGCTATAAGTAGAGCCAAATCCTGTGGATATTGGGTGTTCTACTTATGCAGAGTCTATTGGATATTATTGTCATTAAGAAAAATGAAGGACTTCCTGAGATAAGTTTTAATTATGCCTTATTTAGATTGTTAAAGTGGGACAGTTAAGTTTTAGAGTGTCTTGTCAATGAGTCAGTTTATTATAAATTTGTCTGAGAGATTCATTTATCATTAATAACTTGGGGTCAGGTTTCAATATCCTCTGAATGAAACCTCTGAGAAGAACATAGGGGTGTTTTTGTCCAAAGGTAACTTGTGAAGATCATTAATGTCCAAAAATGTCACCTTGCAGCAATTGTTCTGCTTTATCTCTTTCCTTTTACTTACTAGAAAATGTATCAGTATTTCAGTATTAATCAATACACCTATTAATTTCAAAAAAGATACTAAAAGAAAAAGTGTCAACTTCATTATCACTTCCATTCACTCATTAGGCAGTGGTTCCATGATATTGCTGTTATATATCATTACCCTATGGTTCATTCATCAAATTCATGCATAAGAAGAATAATTCCGAGATTTTTCACAAAACTTAATTGTGTTTGTAGCCAGTTGTATAAAATTCATAGTTAGTTTTATGTATCTTTTTTATCCTCCTTAGCACCCTCTCCCCTGGTTGGGCTTTCTGATGCTGACTCTTTTTCTTTCTGTCACGCTATGGACTTATGATATATCCTCTATCCTTATGATTTATTATGACTTAGAATATGATACACATCACCATCACACACTTTAAAAGTTTGTAAATAAAAAATAAATATATCTTATTGAAAGAACGGTTTTGTTAATGGAGGGATCATTAGCTGCAAAATAATATGCTTTACAGTGTGAAACAATGTTTCAATATGGATCAATATATAAAATCAAATTAGCATCTGATATTAAATTATCAATATTGAAATTGTATGTCAATCCTTACACAATTATTACCTTTTTATTTGTCAATACATTTACACAATCAAGAAGTCTATGTTCTAATGTGATTTGGGTTAAACATTGCAGCTTTTATGAATTTTTGAAAACATTGCATTTCAGTTTGGTAGAACAAAGATATGCCCTAAGGATGCGTGTTTCTTCTATCCATCCCACACAAGGAAAGTAAATCACTGGAAGAAGCCTTTAATTTACAGTTTTCTATCAGTATTTCCCTGCAGCAAGAGTTTCAGAATATTTTACAAAACAGGATTATAGAGAGAGAGGTTGCCAAAATGATGCATTGCCTACTCCTTGCTTTTGATGTCATGTTTGGCAAAGATTTTCTCTTGCGGTGGTACAATAATAGTTTATACACATAAATAGGTAACACACGCATCATACAGCTGTAGCATTTCTTGGCAAAGATATTTCTTGACATATTGTGCCGCAGATTTGAAGCCATTTCATTGTCTGGCCAAGTTTAGTGGCAGGAAAAGATTGATTATGCGTACATAATATTTAGAATGACTATTGATAAAAACAGGTATGAGTCAATGATGAAAAGTTAATTAGGGTTAATTAGAATTTGGGTAAATAAAAGAATTACAAAGAAGATTAAAGGATACTAGCATTCTTCAGACAGCATTTCTTGTATACTTTAAACTAGACTTTTTTAATTTTGTATTTTTTTTTCCATGTTAAATTTTGTAATATGTTGTACATAATTCACAATCTTGTACACTTTAACAGACAAAAATATAAATTCGGGAAACTATAAACTCAGATTACGTAAGTAATCATAATCAATGTACAACACAAATTCTACATAATCCATTATTTGCTGTACAAATTAAGAAGACACAACATGTTACATTCATATAAATTCAACCCTATTTTAAGAAAAGTTCATTCTGAAAAACCTGGAAGTCATCGGTGTTTGATAACAAATTTTACTTATCTTTGATAACAGACAAAGTAGATTTTGTACAACCTTCATTATTCATAGGATTATGTTTCCGTTGTAGCACTTGGGCATAATTCCTCTTATACATACAAAAAAGGCTGTTTTTCGGACCTGAACAGTAGTTCCAGTTATACATATATGGACTAGATGTGTTGTTAGACCAGTTCCATAGTCGGATCGTTCTATAACAGTTTGACGTTCAAACCACTATATTGTAGCCAACAGGCCATGATATTAACAGCAGTTTGACTTTTGACCTGTAAATGATAATTTGATAATATATATGCTGTTCCAAAAAGAAATGAATAATCATGTTTTGATTTTGTATATCATCCATTAATTTAACCTTTTGTATAAAGTAAAAATTGTACAAACTTTGCAATAATTATGAGGTATTGCAGAATGAGAGATTGGGAGTTCTTCTTTTCTCATCAGAATTCTAAATTTTTGACTACCGACTAACTGTACTCTGTTTTAATGTCCGAGGGGCATTTTACTTGTTTTTGCAGACAGAAATCCACCACACTTCCCAGGGATTTGATTTAACAAATAAACATGTCAAACCTGTTAAACATTGAAGCTGTACACATGATACTGGCCCAGAGGGAAGCATTTTTTGCATCCCTTTTATTTACTGATCTTACTGCTAAAGTTGTGCCTGATTTTGTTATGTTCAAAGAGAGATCATTTGGAATATACTAACTTTTGGAGTTTTTCGTAATATGTTTTAGCAAGATTAATTGTGTTAATGATTTCATAAAACACCTTTAGCTAAAGTCTGATGGTAATTTCTGTTCAATTAATATCACTTGTGGGTCGGTCCTCAGTGGGACGTTTTCTCTGGTTAAGTAGAAATGATTTTCTAGTTTCAACCATACAAGATTCAACAACATTTTTTTTGTAAAACTCTTCTAAAAATGAAGTATTATTTATATATCTGGACTGGGGAGCCAAGTTTATATGAAGAATGTACTGGTGTTTACTTATATATTCGATAGATTTAACTTGGTTTAATTTAAAACTTTAAAACAATGATTGAACTCGAGTTCTATAAATTTTAAACAATAAAATATAGTGGTCCGACCATTTAGAAAAGTCAAAATCAGTTCCTAGGGAACAAACAAAATCTGGCAAATTTTAAATAGGAAATGTCTTTTCAATATACATGTACTATACAGTTAATAAATTCCTTTTTGAACCATAAAAATTGAAACTGGAAGATGTATTTCACTAAATTCTAATGTTATGAATTGTTTTGAAAAGTATCAGTCATTAGAAAACTGGAAATAATAACATTTTCAAGAACTGGTTCTTAATTATTCTTTGTGGATTTCGTGATTTCTGCTGCTATAAAATTATGAGTAGAATACTGTTTACTATTTGTACCATTAATAAAATACATGTGTACGGTGTCAGTGTATTCTACATCAAGTATTAATTGTATCCACCGGATAGCATCCGGTGGATACTATGAATTACGCATGAGTACGCCACCGCCGCAGTGTGTAGAGATTTTCTCGTTACCCCTCTAGAGGCCAGGGTATTATAGGTAGATTTCTCAAATTTTCAGGTTATATTCATAACCATAAAATATTGCCTGGGAATATTTTTGGCCTTATTTTGAAAAACAAGATGGCCGCCACAGGCGTTTTTTTACTTTCAGCAAGGAGTTTTGTTGGCCCTCTAGAGATCTCAAATTCGCAGGATATGTTCATTACAAAATCTTGACTAAAAATATTTTTGGCCTCATTTTGAAAAACAAGATGGCCGCCACGGGCGTTTCTTTTCAGTCATGAAAAGTGCTTATATCTCCCTTATTATTGGTCCTAGAGGTTTGGAATGTCAGACCAACCTATAGGAAATCATGGGCTGCGAATCTTCTGGTGTGGTCGGATTTGACCTTGGGCTGCCCCTTCAAGCTCAAACGAGGATAGCCAAACTTAAAAGTGCTTGTAACTCGCTTATTATTGGTCCTAGAGGTTTGGGACGGTAAACCAACCTATAGGAAATAATGGGCTGGGAATCTTGTGGTGTGGTCGGATTTGACCTTGGGCCCCTCTTTCAAGGTCAAACGGGGATAGGCAAACCTAAAAGTGCTTATAACTCGCTTCTTATTGGTCCTAAAAGTTTGGGATAGTAAACCATCCTATAGGAAATCATGGGCTGGGAATCTTTTGGTGTGGTCAGATTCGACCTTGGGCCTCTCGTTTAAGGTCAAATGAGGATAGCCAAACTTAAAAGTGCTTATAACTCGCTTATTATTGGTCCTAGAGATTTGGGATGGTAAACCAACCTATAGGAAATCATGGGGTGTTAATCTCGTGGTGTGGTCAGATTTGACCTTGGATCCCTCCTTCAAGGTCAAACCAGGATAGCCAAACTTAAAAGTGCATATAACTCACTTATTATTGGTCCTGGAGGTTTGGGATGGTAAACCAACCTGTAGGAAATCATGGGCTGTGAGTCTTCTGATGTGGTCAGATTTGACCTTGGATCCCTCCTTCAAGGTCAAACGAGGATAGCCAAACTTAAAAGTGCTTATAACTCGCTTATTATTGGTCGTAGAGGTTTGGGATGGTAAACCAACCTATGGAAAATCATGGGCTGGGAATCTTTTGGTGTGGTCAGATTTGACCTTGGTCAAACGAGGGTAGCAAAACTTATAAGTGCCTATAACTCGCTTATTAGTGGTCCTAGAGATTTGGGATGGTAAACCAACCTATAAGAAATCATGGGCTGGGAATCTTCTGGTGTGGTCGGATTTGACCTTGGGCCACCCCTTCAAGGGCAAACGAGGATAGCCAAACTTAAAAGTGCTTATAACTCGCTTATTAGTGGTCCTAGAGGTTTGGGATGGTAAACCAACCTGTAGGAAGTCATGGGCTGCGAATCATCTGATGTGGTCAGATTTGACCTTGGGCCCCTGCTTCAAGGTCAAATGAGGGTAGCCAAACTTTGTGCTTTCAACTTGCTTATTATTGAAAAATGCTGTTTATCTTCTAAACTATGTTAGTTGGCCTTTTCCGGTGGATACATCTTGCATCTGGTCACAGTTGTGTCCTTGGTCTAGTTTAAATTACAGTTCAATTATCTTTGAAATTTTGAATTTAAAATATAGTGTCAAAAAATTCCATCTGGGTATTCTTTAGTACCTGGTGTTTATTTGTAATAGGTATTAATTTGAACATTTGTTCAAGATTTAAAAACTTTTCAATATGTTCTCAGTTTTAAACCCTATGACATTTTTAAAGGGTATTGAAGTACATGGTTATAAAAACATGCAAAAACACTATATAATATCAAATTTATTTTTATGAGTCTTTTTCATTCTTTCTTTCTGCATTATTTTTTAAATGTACCAGCAGTTGAAGAGGGAGTCAGTACACAGTAGAAATCTGTATCAACTTCACTAGCTCCATCTAGTTGTTTCCATAGGAATTATTTTCTGTCAGCAATTTTCAACCCCACCATGTCTGTTAGTGCAGTAAACCCATTGAAATTCTGCTGTTGTGTCAAATTTGTGAAATGTGAGACCTAAAAACATGTAATGTATTCACAATAAATGTAAAAATTTGTGAAAGGTAAATGTCTTTCTTAAAAAATGCAGATGTCAGTGTGTAGTTTAAGTGGGGTTTTCTTTACCTTAGGAATAATTTTAAAGTAGTTTTCTCATGATAAGATTATTTCAAGTAGGATGTTTTTGAGTGAAACTCATTATTATGCACTAAATCTTACCTTTGGTTTCCTTCTGGGCTTGAAAACTTCCAGAAAGCTGCCTTAATTTAAGAGCAGTTAATTTGTGTCTCATTATATTTGAATACAACTACTCCATAAGTTGTTTTAGTTTTGTGTTATTGTAACTAGAAAAAATATTATACAAGGAGCACATAGACAAGGCCATGGAACAAAGTAATTAATACCCCTCAAAAATGATCAAAATACAGAAAACTGTCCCTGCCATATCCACTTTGGCATATGCTAAAATCATATGTATAAATTTTCTACATCTTTAGCAAGAATACTTATAACGTAAATCAATAAATATACAAAAAAAAATTTAAAATGTATCAATTGGCAAAATGATAATAATAATATGGAATAGGTCTTGGTAATTTTAAGAGTTTTAGTGGCCTGATATATATACCACCACCAGCCTTCAGAGTTTTTCCTGGTTTCTTAGCTCCCCGCCTGGCTGTAGCTGACTGTGTGTGTTTATAGAGTCAACTGTGGCTGGAAGTCAGGATCACTTTAAAATGCACAACTTTCCCATGATCTCTCCAGAACAAAGGTCAGGCCTACAAAGCCACAAAACAAAAAACAACATACACATTGCACTGAAAATGTCTTGTGGCTTTTCTCCTCAAATATAAGGTAATCGTTGATTGCAAAATCTGACACAATCTAATTATGTGAAAGTTAATTGAATTAATTTCTTTTTTATTGCAGTTTGGTTTTGAAATGGATATATTGACAAGAAAAGAAGGTTTCAAAGATATATGTAATCAAATTTGCCAGAAATTGTTGGAAAGATGTAAGATGAATGAAAAAAAAATAAGGATATAATGTGGTTATTTTACTTCATTAAGTAAAACAGTAAATAGTTTAAGATGAAAGGAGGAAATCTATGAATGAGCTAAGGATTGAGGTGAAGTACCGTATTTGTCACAAATATGGCCTTGGTGTTAATTAATTTAAACCGGGCAGTAATTTCACCATATATCTTTTGGTGAGCTATTAAATAATGCAGCCAAAAAAAAAAAAAAATCATCATCATCATCATCCCAACAAAATGTGCTTATCGTCAGAAGACAAGGAGTATATAGAGTATATACCAAGTACTGCATAATTAAAGTACTAAGAGTGCTGTTAATAAACAAGGGATCATAAAGAACTTCACTGTCAAATGGTAGTAGTGTACAATAACTCTGCACCAACTTTTAGTTTTTTATTTTCTTTTAGATTACACCTACAATTCTAATACTACTTTGATAGTGCTTAATCTCCCCTGTATTAGGGTGACTCTAAGGTGCAAAAGCACAAAAAAAAAAACAGTCAACCATTTTCAGTATCCAGGAATGGAAAAAGGGTCTTAAATATGCCGAAAGTGAAATTTAATATGATTTTTGTCTGAGAAGGAACCCTCCATTAATAGTCATTTATTTAAACAAGGTATTAAATTGAGAATATATGGTAATATAAATGTGGAAAATCAACTGATGCAGTTTGTGCATGTATGTTTGTGATTCCAGACCTCTGGCAAAAGATTTAATCATATTTTCAGCCAGTTAGCAAAGGTTGGTTTTTATTGTGTTGTGTTTATGGCTAGCAGGTCAAAATGGAAGAAGCCCAAAAAATATGTCAAATACTTAGGATACACATACAAGTATTTCTTCAGTTCACCAGACACTGCATTGGCAATAATGTTTTTATGTATATTAAATAAGAAGTATGTTGATGAAAAGTGTTTTCAATAAACTCTTATTACAGAATATCCATGTTTTTTTTTGGTGTGACATTTTGATTTACTGCAGTCTTTCATCAAATGATTGTGTTTGGTTTTTGGCCCTTCCATTTTTATTATGTAATTTTTGAATTTGTAAAGGCAAATATTCCCCCCAAAAATCCATGTTTAGTCATAAATATTATTTTAATAATGTGTAATGCCCCATTCCCACTGCAGGTGGTACCTCCAGTGGTTAGAAGTTTTTCTCAGCGGCGGAACCGCCCCCAGGCCACCCCATTTCGTCCAAGTTGGTCACACTACATGCGGACAGCCAGTGATTGGACACAGCTTTTTAACTGTCAATAACAGTCGGATAACACTACCACAAATATTGGTCACTGTGAGACAACCTCCATTAACCTCAACTCACCTTCGGTAGCTGTCGGATGAACACATGGCGAAACGACCAATACCTTAACTCACCTTATGTCGCTGTTTTAGACAGAAAGACGACCGAATCACAACCTTATGTACACCGTGGACCACAACTTCGGTTACCATAGAATCAAATTCATAAACGCATGCGCGAAATCATCTGCACATTTTCGGTACCGAAATAAGAGGCGAAAAATTCAAATATTTTAAAACTTCGGTAGTACTCGCAAGGTAATGGACTGTTCGCCACTGACTCGCAAGGTCGTCTACAGATGTCAGATGGTGATCCAAGAAAAGGGACGTTTAACCAAATGTGGGTTACCCCGGGTGATACTGCCTCTAGTGAGAATGGGGTTTAAGAATTTAAACAATATTAGGGTGAAAATGGGCCCATTTAAAAGTGTTGAAAGTGTATAATCAAATATTTTTAAAAACCCAGTAAAAATCACTCCAGGAGAAGTAGAAATGTTTCTTAAGTTTGACTAATATTGAATATTCCTTCAAAAGAGATCAGAATAATTTAGCACAGCAAGATAGTACAACATTTTTTCACTTTTAAGAAAGGTGTTTTGAAGTTAATCCTATCCATTATAATTAGTCACAGTGAGGGCACTGCCCGGCAGGATTGGTCAGTAGTGGTTAAATAATGTAATATAGCATTAACCTGGCACTACCACTTCTTGGGATACATGGCGTAGCAATAAATTGTATGAACCAATCACTAATAAACCTAACTAGTTTAAAATCAGTTTTCAGGTTTTAAAATAAACTGTTTTGGATCTACAAAATAGGCCAGAACATATCAGGTGACAAAACAGACTTTTTACAGAAGTTCTTCAACATGTGACAAGACTTTAAGTGTGTGTCTTTGTGACTTACAAGTGCCCAGTAATTGACAGTTACCCAGGGTTCAAGTAGTTCACTTACTTTCAATCAAGAGCATTAAATGTTGTCATAACTTTTCATTTGAGGTTTGTGTTGTTATAACAGTCACAAATGGTACATCTGCTTCCTGAGATCAAATGCTTTCAGCTTATACCTCTATTCTTAGTTGATAGATCTGATCTTTTCAATTAATACAAATGATTTAAAGTGGTGAAAGAAGCCTAAGACATTAGGGCCTGGGAACTCGAATTTCAGACTTTGTCAAGTTTTGCCAGTAACTACCTGGAAATTTCATTGAAGCAAATGCGGTGGCTAATGTAAACAATTTTATCAAAAATAAAATATAAAATATCTTGGAAAAATGAAAATAAGGATCATTATGTGAAAAATGGAATTTGAGTTGGCCAATAATTGGATGATGATTAACAATTTCGTTTTACTAATTTTATTTGGGGGAATAAACAATAGTTTTATAAGTGCAACTGGTTTACAGATATCTTTATCAACACAGTCCTCCAGTTTTGAAGTACCAAGGTACCTTGTCGTTGTCTTAATATGCAGTTCAACATTTAATATTTCCTATAGTATATGAAAACTAGAAATCACTCGTGCAGTGCAGACCTCCATGGGGAATGGGGTGTTTTTCCGAAAAATTGTGAATTACCTTTTTGGATCCAGAATTTGATCTGGATCTTTCTCAAAGTGTTATCACTTCCTACTTTCACCAGGGCCTACCCACATAAAAGTTTAGTAAGATCTGTTGATCTCTTTTGGAGTTATATAGCAAACAGACAAACAGATAAATGAATGCACCCAGAAACATAACATCTGGGTGGAGGTAACAGTTGTCAGTCAGTGTGTGACCCTGATAGTTGAGTAAGAAAAATGAAAATCAGATCAGAACGAATGGACAAAAGTTGTTAACAGAATCTCACAGATTAACCGAAGAATCATTGCAGCCCTAGATGTGATGTAATCATGTCTGATAAATCTTGTTCAAATATAATCTGGTAAATTATATTGAAATTTAATCTTATATAGATCTATAAAGTCTAGTTTGTTTTCTGAACACTATGGAGTGACATGTTGTGATATAGTTAATAATTTTACCTAAATATTATTATAAGCTTGTATCTATTTAGATTTATAGTATATAGGTTTTAAAGTTTTAAGCAGAACAAATATCGGCGCTTTTCCACCAAAAAAGTACTGTTTATTGGAAAAGTATTGCGTGTCACATAGTTTACTTTTTCTTTTTATTGTAAATTATATAGAAGGGAAGAAAAACGGTTTTATGATATTTGACATATGTAGCTATGTATTGCATTATAAAAGTGGGTTTCCTGTCTTCATATATATTATATGACTGTTTTTAATTGACACTGTTAAGTGGAGTGTAATACAGGCTCACACGTCTGCCATCTGTCAATGTATATACAAGTACCTCCCTACCTTAGTAAAAAAACTTATATACTGTAATTATATCAGTAGAAACACCCTCATTCAACAACAGGCGCAACAAGAGTGTATAACTTTATACATATTTTCAATCTGAGATCAGCTATATTTAAATTCGTTCTGAAAGTAAGATTATGTGCATGTATAAAATTGTGATTAATATCTTAATCGTACCATAGGGATTTTATATTTATTTAAATTTGGGGATTTGCAATCTCTTATTATACTGAAAGTTAACATTTATAGAAACATAAAATCAGAAAGTAAGGTTTCCAAATTAACAGTCACAAAAACAAACGCATGTCATATATGTCTATTTGTTCAGGTTACTTAGTAAAGTGCTGATAATTTTCATACTTGTACAGTTGTACTATTTTTACCATTATCCCTTAATGGGTACTTGTTTTGCCATTAAGACAGGCAAAAAATTAATTTTCACTCATGGTCTCTTGTTACTGCAGAGCTCAATGTAGGTTTAAAAACTTCACCGGGAATTAATTTGTCAATTATATGTCTAAGCTGATGAGCTAAAATAAGTTAAAGTTAACTTACACTGTTTTCTGAGAAAAGCTCTTGAAGTAAATTTAATTTTAACAGTAGAAATATTATCAAACATGCTAAATGGGGGATCTTATTTGGATAATTATGGTATAATCCCAGCCCACTTACAAAGCCCTTGGATAATATCTCTCCAGGTTCTTTTTTGTACCTTTTTAGACCCTCTACTCTTAAGAATTCTGCAAATGTTTGCTATGATAAAAAGTTTTGCAAATATATCGTCTCCATTATCAAATGCAACCCCCATTCTTCTTTGGACAAAGTCACGAGTTTGTCCTTAGCAAATAAGGAGTATGTTTTCTTGCACTAAGTTTCAATGTCTCGGGAGTAAGAAATCTGAAATTGGCCACATTGTGTGAAATTCTACATCCTTTTTAAAAGACAAAATAATCAAAATTTCTACTGATTTTCCATCATATGAGACTTAATGTAGTCACAAAGTTACCAAAGGGCAAAGAATTTGCCACAACTCGTGGAAATAGAGAGAGGTTTTCTTACTGGCAGATTTCTCACACTGTGGCAAATTCCATATATTATACATCAAGGCACAGATAGTTGGACAATGAGTGTCTTTCTGGCTTAAAAAGATTTCCTGTAGAACAAGAGCATGTGTATGAAGTGTGTATGAACTGTGGACACGCATTTTATTAATTCTCAGCATATTTGATCAGATAATATATTCCATGTGTTTAATTAAAGGGAAGAGGTGGAAAAAGCTTTTGTAATACCAGAGACCTGTTTAGTGTACAGTTATATCCAATCAAGTTATCCTGTGTGGTAGAAAATATATATGTTATAAAATTAAACTCACAAAATTGTTGGTGAATTAAGACATATAGTGTTACTGATATTGTAATTTGCTAGATGAATGCTTTTGTTGTGTGTTTATAATCAAAATGTAATAGCTAAATATTTTGCCATGAAGGTTTTTTGACCATTCATTATTTAGCCCAGTTAGAATGCCCCCATTTATAAATTAGGTATTGGTTGTATAAGTTATAAAGATTGTTTGAGATGGAAACCTAGAACCTATAGCATGCTGTCTCATACACATGGACTCAAACCTAACCCTTAAATAGCAGAAATATTTGTGGTGAGGCTCTGGTAAAAACATTAAGAAAATTGCTCACTTTCTTGTAAATCTTTTGGAAATTGACACTTTATAAATCAATATTAAAATATGGAGCCATTATTGATCAATATTCAAATTTCTCCAATATTCTTGCATTTTAGGTTTGCGATGTCACCTTGACGATGCTTGTGCAAGCAGTCCATGCCACGCTGGTGCCATCTGTCAGACATCACCAGTAACTGGCAGCTTCCTGTGTACCTGTCCAGATGGGTGGAGTGGCGAGTATTGTGATGTGGACAATAACGAATGCCAGGAGAGTGAGTATATTACAGTCAATGTACAAATTGCTATACGCGTTAAAGTGAATATGGATCAAAATACTCCCTATAGGGAATGGGCCTAAGTGGTGCAGTGGTAACACCCCCGTCTCCCATCTCTGAGGTCAGCAGTTCAAACCCTGGACCCTATGTGGGGAAAGATGGTAGTTTCTTACCGATGGTCGGTCAGTTTACAGTACAGAACCTTGAAAAGCTGTATGTACTGGTTTTCTCTGCCCACAAAACTATCCATCTTGATTTGACCTGTACAGTGTTGAAGGCGAGATAAAAACCCCAAACAAATAAATAAACGGAATGTGGCTCAAATGCACCAATGACGACACAAAAGAAAACAAATATTTTTACATTCAATTAGGGCTGCAACGATTCTTTGGTTACTCAGAAACGAAACGAATCAGTTCAATATTCGAGGCAAGAAAAGTGAACTGGGTATTCGAAAACAACTACACACAGATGTAAAATCTACTACAAAATATAAATATATTTATATATTTTCCTAATATAATGTGTTTCTGTTTCAGTTTTTCATATTTTAAGCATTTGTAAACTTTAATTGTTTGTTTGGCAATGTTTTCATAAGACGTCATTTTAATATAACATATTTCAAAGACGCCTCAAATCTCGCAATATAAAAATGGTTAAAGTTTCCTGTATTTTGCATTATAAATGCGTCTTTTTTTCCAAAATTCAATTAATTATCAAAATTATTACCTGTTGTGTGCCTTTTAAGTGTTTTATAAGGTATAATATGTCGAAATATGATGCAGTTAATTTTGTGGGCGATAATGAAGCGATTAACCAAGTCCAAATCGGTTCTTCTAAAACGAGTAATCGAGGTGCATTTTTGGGCTCGTTTGCAGCCCTACATTCAATAATGATGTCTGTATCGCCAAATAATGTACCACAATATGAATTGTATTCTATTCAGTACAGCAGTAGGTATGTTCATTGTTTTATTTCTGGTTCTTAAATCTTTTTCTGTATTTTAGGTTGGGAGGCCATCTGTGAGCATGGAGGTTCCTGTGTTAATACTCCCGGTTCTTATCGCTGCGACTGTGTAAAGGGATACACAGGACAAAGGTGTGAGGTCAACATTAACGAGTGCCAGTCTCTCCCTTGTCTCAACCACGGAACTTGTTTAGATGAGCCGGGAAGATTCACCTGCGTATGCATGGACGGTACGTGTTTGAGTATTATGTGAAATATCTGAATAGATCTGTATTGAAAATACTTACAAACGATAAGTACGTATGGTTACTTCAAGAGTAGAAAATTTGCATGAGAGTTGAAAATTTTCTTCTTTCTGTTAGTCTTTGTTTAATAGTTGTTCATAGTGGGGGGATCTCCATTTCATTACCATTGAAATTATGCAGATGAAGTCGTCAGCATGAGTTCACATAGATGGCAAGTCATATTAGTGGATCTCTCATATTGATACTAAGCCAATACTGGTAGTGGGGCAAATGGTAACCTGATTTCTGATTTATCTTTGATGACCAAAACTACAAAGAGCAAAAATGAGTGATAATTGAAAATAATTTTTAGAATATTTAATGCCTGATATTTTAGACTATTTAATGCCTGATATTTCATTCAAACAGTAAAATAAGCTATAAATATAGTAAATGTTTTTTTATTTGGCTTTGTTCGGTGTGAAAAATGGACTTTATTTACATCCCCCATATCGAATTATGCTCACAGTTAAGTTTTCACCATATTAGTGAGAAGAACACAAAATACTCTATTTTGTTCACTTTGGAATGGTTCAATTTAGTTAGACAGAGTGCAGTGACTTTACATTTTATTATTCAAACATCAGAGTAAAGAATATAATATTTAAAACGTTTATTCAGACTTTAAAAATGCATATCAACAATAATGAGAGAGGTGGTACAGACATGAACACGACTTGACAAGCTTCCAACTGCATTCAAGTATACAGTGAGCAATTACTGCATTTTACATGAATTATAATCACTAGGTTTATGTCTGTCTATTGTCTTCATGCTGATTGATGGTACACTCCAGTCAAAATTTTACACAGTCAGTGAATATAGCTTACAGCAGTTCTAGATATCTATGCATTGACTATGAAAAAAAATGGCTAGTTTTTCAATCAAGTGAATTTTAATGAGGTAGATTGTGTATAAATATGTGTACATGTGCATGTTAAAAAGAAATTGCTATATAGACATTATAATTCTTCTGCCAAGCATTGTAGAAACAGTGTCTGTAACGTTAATGCATGCAAAGCTATAGAAATTTAAGACATTCAGGATGGCCGTAAAATGGAAACCTTTTGAGAGAATTGACGTTTATAGCACAGCTTTTGTGAAAAAGAGAAATAGATTGTTAATTTATAAAATATCCCTAATTTTCTCAAATCTCCATTTTTGCAGCTGAGTCAAAATCTTTGATTTTATATTTTGGTCATATTTTAGTGTCTTGTAATTGGGTTATCAATTACTCCCACCAAGCAGACTCCTGGAAGTGCATTAAAATGGAAAAAAAAAAACGAATACAAAAAAACACCTGAAGTTTAATACAGTAGAACCTCGCTTATCCGGCCTTCTATTATCCGAATCTCCGGATTAACCGAACCGAAATGATGTCTCCCTACATATAATGCACGGTCAAGCGTGAGCGATAATACAAGATTTTACACAGTCTCGTAAACGATGAATTGTAGTGCTTTGTAAAACATACCATTCACAGAGACGCCTAACTTCTTTCATCTTGATCACCATTGTTACAATAGGGGAGGGATTAATTCAATTACACAATCCCGCTACACAACTTCTTTGATAATGCGCCAATCAATGAAAGTGTGTTCGATTGCGTTTCGCAAATTTATAATCTCCCGGAGTAGGTTCACAGACTGACAACGTTTAGAAAAGAAAAGACATCAACAATGCATTACCAATCAAACATGCATGTCACTGAAGGTGTGTTCGCTTGGGGTTTTACAATAAATAATCTCATTCAATTGGTAAAATGCGGGACGATGTTAATCTAAAATTAAAATGCTAACAATGCAAGTACCAACCGAACACAACCAGCTCAAGTCCGCGTAATATTTTAAATAATAATAATAATATCCGTGGATATGGAGCAAATAAACGACAATTGAAGGGTCACTTATATTATATAACACAAATATATTAAATTATTTTATTAACGAACACCAACGTCTATGTATATTGCATAAAAACAACAATTCTTCAATTATCGCCCACTCGGTAACCCATAGACCGTGAATTTCGGTTTCCTTCATCTATCCGAACCCCTCGATTATCCGGCCGGATTGTATGTCTCCCATGGGGTTCGGATAATTGAGGTTCTACTGTATGTCCAAGAAACTTTTCAGTTTGTGAATTTATGTGACATTTTAGAAAATTTTATGGAAGAGATTTACGATATTTCTGAGTAGTCCATAGAAAACTAAGACTAATATATGTACAGACCTTTCCAACTTTGTTTCACATTTTAAAGCAAACCTAAAATTAAAGAATGGTTCAAACTAATAGGGAGCAGATGTAAAGTTTTTTCCTCTTGTATGCTGATGTTTTTTTAAAACATTTTGTAAAGTTTTTGAAATTATTTAAGAGTCAGAATCCCTAATTTACTGCAGCTTTCGTTAATTGTTTTGGCAATCAATCTGCTTTTAATCCTGTTTACAATATAGAGGGGTGGGGGTTATTAAGACCAATTAAACTTTAGCAGTAATTTAAAGGCAAAGGTTGCAGGTCAGGAATTCTTGGGTAATTTTGCGTAAGAATAAAGAGTGCACAGAATCAGGGAGTAATTATTATTATTAAAATAACCTGAATCACCTCCAGTAAAATCCATCATGGTCATTTAGCAGCCGAGACAAAAGATGGCAGTTGGTGGACTGGTGGTCAAAACAATGGATGGGCATTGGGGTGAAGTTTGTGAAGGTTAAGGCAGAAAAAGTGATTGATCTTAGGTAATATTATGAGATTAAGAGACCATTTGTTTTCTTTTCTTTCTTTTGTTAATGCAAAATAATGAGAGAAAATAGAGGTCAAAAGAAGTTAAGACATAATTACTTAACCCTAAAAGATGTCACACACATGCTCTGTTGAAAACTTGTGGTTTTTCTGTTAAAAGTATCATAAGTGACTGAAAGATTGGCGAGCTCCAAGTTTAATGCATAATAAAAGTAATATAATGATTGCAGAAACCATTGATAATAGTTTTATATCACATTATTAGTCTTAAAGTTACCAACAGACGCTTAATTCATTCTGTCAGGCTGATAACCTTGTCCTCAAATGAGGTCCTTTTCAGTTGATAGAATTAAAACTATGTCAATAAACGATATATTTTAGAAATTATTGTTTCTTGGAAAAGTACCCCTCATATTAAAACCTTGTCTCGCAATGCTCAAACATATTTAAAAGTAATGCTCTTGGCCTTTATTTATTTGGAATACAGTATGCCAAAATTTCAAAGGGCTTGTACCGACCATGTGGACTTTGAAAAGACAATCTGGCCTCATCCATTTCACTGCCAATTAATTGTTGCTTAATTTATTGTATTAATTGTATCCCCGACGCGAAGCGGGGATACTATGGATTCATCATCGTCGTCGTCCGCGTCCGCGCCCTCGTCCGCGTCCGCAGAGATTTCTTGTTAGCGACCTACAGTCCACATTTCTTTCCGGATTTCTTTCATATTTGGCAGGTGACTTGATATGGTAGAGGACTCGCCACCCTATCTTTTTGGTAGGCTTTATGTCTAAATTAGGCCTGTGGTAGACAAAAATGTCTAAAATGTGGAATATTGCTTGTTAGCGACCTACAGTCCACATTTCTTTCCAGATTTCTTTCATATTTGGCAGGTGGCTTGGTATGCTAGAGGACTCGCCACCCTATCTTTTTGGTAGGCTTTATGTCTAAATTAGGCCTGTGGTAGACAAAAATGTCTAAAATGCATTAAAAGTCATGAAATCATGCACTAAATCACTTATAACTTAAAAAGTGTTGCATTTAGAGCATTTTGTTAAAATATGTTATTCAGATACTTTTTTCATAGCTACAACATGGTGAGTAACTTGGGTGTCTGTCTCAATAGCTAAGTGAGTAATAGCTACTTTTGGGCTTTTCAGTAACTTCCATCATGAGTAAAATCAATTGTAACTTGAAAACTATTGCATTTACAGAATTTTGTATAAATATGTTATTCAGCTACTTTTATGTCAGCTATAACATAGTAAAATTTCAGACCTGTAGCTCATAGCATAGCTGAGTAATAGCTACTTTTAGGTTATCACTGTTGAGTAAATTACTTATAACTTCAAAAGTATTACATTTAGAGTATTTTGTTTCAATATGTTATTCACCTATTTCGGAGTCAGCTATAACATAGTGAAGTTCCAGACCTGTGGCTCATTGCATAGCTGAGTAATAGCTACTTTGAAGTTCACACTGTTGAGTAAATCAGTTGTAATTGGAAAAGTATTGCATTTACAGAAATTTGTGTAAATATGTTATTCAGCTACTTTTGGGTCAGCTATAACATAGTGAAATTACAGACCTGTAGCTCATGGCACAACTGAGCAATAGCTATTTTCAGGTACTGACTGTTGAGTAAATGACTTGTAACTTGAAAAATAGTGCATTTGGAGTATTTTGTTAAAATATGTTGTTCGCCTACTTTTGGGTCAGCTATAACGTCGTGAAATTACAGACTTATAGCTCATGGCATAGCTGAGCAATAGCTATTTTCAGGTTGTCACTATTGAGTAAATCACTTGTAACTTGAAAACTATTGCATTTACAGTATTTTGCTTAAATATGTTGTTCACCTAATTTTGGGTCAGCTATAACATAGAAAAAATTCAGACATGTAGCTCATTGCATAGCTGAGTAATAGCTACTTTGACGTTATCACTGTTGAGTAAATCAGTTATAACGTGAAAACTATTACATTTACAGTATTTTGTTTAAATATGTTATTCACATAATTTTTGGTCAGCTATAACAGAGTGAAATTGCAGACCTCTATGTCATGGCATAGCTTACCAATATCTACTTTCAGGTTCTCACTGTTGAGTAAATCATTGTATCCACTGGATAGCCGTAGTGTGTAGAGAGATTTCACCATTACCGCTCTAACAAAAAAAAATATTATAGCTAGCCTTCTCGAGTTTGCAAAGTATATTACAGGGTGCACCACAGTACTCTATTGGTAGGCTTTATATCTAAATTAGGCCTGTGGCTAAATTACTTACCTACTAAAAATGAGTAATTCTGCATTTTGTCTAAAAGTATTGCAGATAGCAAATTTTTCTTAAATAACTCATTCACCTACTTTTGGGAGAGCTTTCACATGCTGAAGTTCCAGACCTGTAGGTAATTACTCACCTACTCAAAATGAGTAAATGCGAATTATCTCTAAAAGTATTGCAGATAGCCAATTTTTGTCAAATAACTCCTTCACCTACTTTTGGGAGAGCTTTCACTTGGTGAAGTTTCACACCCGTAGGTAATTACTCACCTACTCAAAATGAGTAAATGCAAATTATCTCTAAAAGTATTGCAGATAGCGAATTTTTGTCAAATAACTCCTTCACCTACTTTTGGGAGAGCTTTCACTTGGTGAAGTTTCAGACCTGTAGGTAATTACTCACCTACTCAAAATGAGTAAATGCAAATTATCTCTAAAAGTATTGCAGATAGCCAATTTTTGTCAAATAACTCCTTCACCTACTTTTGGGAGAGCTTTCACTTGGTGAAGTTTCAGACCTGTAGGTAATTACTCACCTACTCAAAATGAGTAAATGCAAATTATCTCTAAAAGTATTGCAGATAGCCAATTTTTGTCAAATAACTCCTTCACCTACTTTTGGGAGAGCTTTCACTTGGTGAAGTTTCAGACCCGTAGGTAATTACTCACCTGCTGAAAATGAGTTAATGCAAATTATCTCTAAAAGTATTCCAGATAGCCAATTTTTGTCAAATAACTCCTTCACCTACTTTTGGGAGACCTTTCACTTGGTGAAGTTTCAGACCTGTAGCTAATTATTCACCTACCCAAAATGAGTAAATGCTAATTATCTATAAAAGTATTGCAGATATCCAATTTTTTATCAAATAACTCATTCATCTACTTTTGGGAGAGCTTTCACATGGTGAAGTTCCAGACCCGTAGGTAATTACTCGCCTACTGAAAATGAGTAAATTCGAATTATCTCTAAAAGTATTGTAGATAGCCAATTTTTCTCAAATAACTCATTTGCCTACTTTTGAGAGAGCTTTCACTTGGTGAAGTTTCAGACCCGAAGCTAATTATTCACCTACTCAAAATGAGTAAATGCGAATTATCTCTACAAGTATTGCAGATAGCCAGTATTTCACAAATAACTCATTATTATGAAAACAACTTAGAGGAAGTCATGGGCTGCAAATCTTTTCATGTGGTCAGATTTCACCTTGGGCCCCTCCTGCTTATTATTGGTCCTAGAGGTTTGCAATGTGAAAACGACTTATACGAAATCATGGACTGCGAATCTTTTGATGTGGTCAGACTTCACCTTGGGCCCCTGCTACAGGGTCAAATAAGGGTAGCCAAACTTAAAAGTGCTTTCACCTTGCTTATTAACGAAAAATGCTTTTTATCTTCTAAACTATGTTAGTTGGCCTTTGTCGGTGGATACATCCAGCATCTGGCCACAGATGCGTCCTATTTCTAGTTCTGTATGAATTTATAGAAATAACTGATGATGAGTGAGTGGTTTATAAGAGATTTTACAACAAATAGTGCTATTAGGATCACAGAGGTGAATCCTGAGTGATTCCAATGAGGTATGAATTGTAAAATTGCTTATAACCCAGAGATCGGAATCGGTTATTTCTATTCTAACATGAAAAACTTTTTAATATTATAAATACTGTTATTATGGACATTTAATAAGAAAACCAGGCTGTTTCATCCATTTTACAAAATTTGCACTCAGTCATACTGACAGAAGCTGAGTGAATGTATGTCAAATGAATTTGGAAAATTTAATAGTAATTTAAATTTTTATTAGAAATACTTACAATTTCCTAACAGTAGTTAGGACTAGGGTTTGCCATGCATACAATCACACAGTAATTCATACACTCATGCACACATACACAAGAACCCTTTTCTTTATATGGAGTATCAAATCCTGATATTTGCCTGAAAATTAAATTTACCTCCACATTGAATTTAACAAAAATTATCTAACTTTTGCAGCACTTTAGTAAGAATTTAAACCGATGAGCTTAGATATGTACAAATGTAACAAGACCTATAAAATTTTATCAGTTTATGATCTATATTTATATTTCTTTTTCAGAAATGGGAATTTTTATATTTCCGGTAAATTCTATTTTTCATTACTTTTAGCACATAAAAGCCCTTTCATCTCTCCTTATAACCCTCTTGCCATTTCCCCTATGGTTCAATTATAAAGTACAAAGTCGGCCATTTTTATCAGTGATAAGTTCAGAAGACATCGGTGTGACAGTGAACTATTACAAAAACATATACTCATAACCTTGCTACACAGGCCAGATTCTGTGGTCAGTAGACCCCAATATGGTATTAGCCTTGAGGAAGCCTTTGTAATATACTAAATATAGTAAAATATTGTGAATGAATCAGTATTTAATTGGTAATAATACTTTTATACATGGCTACAGTAAATACTTTCTTGTTCATGAATATTAAATTTTCAATTAACTCATTGCAAAAAAATGGTGAACTTTGTGAAGACCCAAATTCTATAAGTCAAAGGGCATTTGTAATCACTCATTCCTCTATTAAATATGGCTGAAAAAATACCTACTTAAATATGGCAAGTGCCATATAAAGTAGAAACCTGTGAAGGTAGAAACCAGTCAGTTACTTCTACATAACCAGGAATTTCAGATAACTGAGACAATTTCAGCGGAAAAAGTCTTCCCATGAGTAAGAGATGTAAAATTTGCCACATTTCTGAGATTCGCAACATGTGGAAACACTAATAGAACAAGGCCACTGCCGCAGCATTTATCTCCCGCCTGGAATCAGTAATAATGGAGAACTAAATGAGATAAGGGCTTTATAGTAAGATAACCCCACTTGACATTGAAGAATGGGTCAAAGGTAAAAGTCAGCAGTCTCAGGCCTTTACTTCCTTTAAGTTGTTTTCACATTTGGAACCCCTATTAGCAATGATAAGGGAGATATAAGGCCTTTTTAATAGGATAATCCCATTTAACATGTGATAAGACAGCCATTTTGGCTTCGAAACTAGGTCAAATTACTATCAGCTTAACTTTCCTGGCCATATATATTTTTCGTATATTTGATGAACCTAGCTGCACTATTTCACGTTTTAGAGCATCTTAATGAATTTTAAATAATTGGATATGGTGGCCATTTTGTTTTTCAAAATAAGGCCAAAATTTTTCTCAGACAAAACATTTGAAGGCCAAGAGTTTTAATGGTCTGAACCTGTAAGAGCAATATTAGGGGAGATAGAAGGCCTCTTAAAATGTAAAATTGATGAAGCTAGCTGGAATTTTCGACATTTAGAACAACTGTATGATTTTTAAACAATTGGCTATGGCGGCCATTTTGTTTTCCAAAATGAGGCCAAAATTTTGCATAAACATTCCTTGCAAATTTGATGAAGATGTCTTTATAAATGAATAAGATATTAAGGTTTATGCTGAAACCGGACAAACGGATGCACGGACGGATGCACAAACAGATGCACACACGCATGGAAGCTGTTTACAATTTTAGACCACAGCCTTTGCTTTTCATGGTCTGTCTTTACAATCTGAAGCCACAGCACCAATAATATGGGAGAAATAAGGACGTTTTAGTGTGACGACCTTGAAGCAGGGGTCAAAGGTCAAATTCAACACATGGAAAAGATTACCAGGCCATGACTTCGTACAAGTTGTTTTCACATTCCGAACCTCTAGGAGCAATATTTGGGGAGATATAAGGCCTTTTTAATAGGATAATCCCGTTTGACATTAAACATGCGATATGGCGGCCATTTTGTTTTTTGAACTAGGTCAAATTTATTATCAGGCTAGCTTTTCTAGCCATATAGCTTTTGTGCAAATTTGATGAAGCTAGCTGGAATATTTCAAGATTTAGAGGACCTTTACGATTTTCAAACAATGAGCTATGGCGGCCATTTTGTTTTTCAAAATGAGGCTAAAATTTTTCAGAGACAGGTTTTTATAGCCATAAACATTCCCTGCAAATTTGGTGAAGATATGCAATATTTGGGGAGATATAAGGCCTTTTTAATAGAATAACCCTGTTTGCCATTAAACATGCGATATGGCGGCCATTTTGGTTTTTGAACTAGGTCAAATTTATTATCAGGCTAGCTTTTCTAGCCATATAGCTTTTGTGCAAATTTGATGAAGCTAGCTGGATTATTTCAAGATTTAGAGCGCCTTTACAATTTTCAAACAATTAGCTATGGCGGCCATTTTGTTTTTCAAAATGAGGCTAAAATTTTTCAGAGACAGGTTTTCATAGCCATAAACATTCCCTGCAAATTTAGTGAAGATATGCAATATTTGGGGAGATATAAGGCCTTTTTAATAGGATAACCCTGTTTGACATTAAACATGTGATATGGCGGCCATTTTGTTTTTTGAACTAGGTCAAATTTATTATCAGGCTAGCTTTTCTAGCCATATAGCTTTTGTGCGAATTTGATGAAGCTAGGTGGAATATTTCAAGATTTAGAGCACCTTTAGGATTTTCAAACAATTAGCTATGGCGGCCATTTTGTTTTTCAAAGTGAGGCTAAAATTTTTCAGAGACAGGTTTTTATAGCCATAAACATTCCCTGCAAATTTGGTGAAGATATGTTCATAAATGAATGACAATATATATTAAGGTTTATGCAAAAACGTGACGAACGGACGGAAGGCGTTTTATAATCTCCCGACCACGGCCTTCGGCCGGCGGGAGATAATAAATGAATTGAGAGGAGAATTGATGAATGTATAGTAAATTAAGGCTTTTTGAATTGAAAAATACCAAGTTCAAGACATCTTTTTTTCATAGAATTAAGTAAGGTTTTTAAAGGTGGCGAAATTTAGATTTCTGATGATTTTTAGATTCCTTACTCTACTTCCATTTAAAAAGAGAAAATTCTATTGTATCGGATGCATCCGGTGGATACTTTGGTTTAGCGTTCGCTACACTGACGCCACCACGCATGGAGAGATTTTCGCTGTTAACACTCTGAGCGGAAAACTACGCCAGCTAGCTTCACCAAATTTGCAGGAAATCTTCATTGGGAAGCTTCTCTGGGACTGAAATTAGCCTCATTCTGGAAAAACAAGATGGCCGTTGTGGGCATTTCTTTGAAAATTATATACCTTTTTCTACTCACTGGTTCTCATAAGTAGAAGGTTGAACCTCTTCATAGGTGATATGTGTAATAGAGATGCATGTCCCATACAACCTTGCAGACATTTGACCATGAAGCTGTTCATTCAAGGTCATCCACAGAGTGCCCAAATACCCCATGTAGCGGACTTTAAAAGTACCTGTATCTCCCTTATTATTGGTCCTAGAGGTTTGGCATGTGAAACCAACCTATAGGAAATCATGGGCTAGGAATCTTGTGATGTGATCAGATTTGACCTCGGGCTCCTCCTTCAAGGTCAATCAGGACAACCAAACTTAAAAGTGCTTATAACTTTCTTATTATTGGTCCTAGAAGTTTGCAATGTGAAACCAACTTATAAGAAATCATGGGCTGGGAATCTTCTGATGTGCTCAGATTTGGCAATGGGCCATTCCTTCAAGGTCAAATGATGGTTAACTGGCTTTGGTGAGTTGTCTTTTGATGGATACAAATTTACATTGGTTCTCTGATGTGCTAGGTCTATTTAGTATGAACTCTGGGCATAATTTGCATGAACTTAAGTTCAGTACCACAAGCTGAAAAAACTTCACTCTATGACCCTTACTTATGACAAAAAATATAAAATCAGAGTTTGCCTTTGCGAAAGGCTGAAGTATCTTTGTAATTAAGAGAAAATATACAGAAAAACATTCAGTTTGAAGAATGTACTCTTTCATTTATATGTACTGGTTTTACACAAGCTTCGACAGTGTCTGCTCATATAACATATATGGGTATTTCTTTTATGAATACCAAATTTCTGTGTATAGCGTATTTATCCGTATAAACGTTTTCTCTCTATTAACTATTAATCCCCCGCCCCCCTTCTGAGCCCATTGTAAAGTTCATATTTCGGGGTTTTACATCCTCTCAACAGCCACCAGCCTTGTGATTCCGAAAAAAAATGCATTTTAGTTAGTGAGTGGAATCGCCTTAGTTTTCATGGTCGATTATTCGTCCATTTTTCCGACCGATGATCGTCCCATAATCGACTTTTATACTCAACTGTCATGAAACACTTTCCGGGATGAAGTATATGCCAATCCGGTAAGAATAACGATGTTTCTGACATACAGAATCTACCAAAAGCACCCACTTCCGGTAAATATGGTGGTAGTTGTAAACAAACCAAAAACTCGTGACAAATCTATTAGTTTATTAAAGGAAAGTTTTGGAAACTCCCTTAAATATAAAAGAACATATGGATATTGAGACACATAAGGAAGGGTAAGATTTAATCGATTTCTAGAAGTTGTCAGTGACCGAACGTGATTGTACCATGACACCGACGATTGATCGAACGTTGGTCTAATCGTCCACCCACTAATTTTAGTACTTCCCCAATCGAATACTGCTTACAAGAAATAAAGAAAATCACAACAAAACATGGCAATTTTGATCACAGAAGCATTAAAATCTGTATTTTGTTTGTTTATTTGGGGTTTTACGTCGCTTTCAACACTGTACAGGTCATATCACGACGGGTAGTTGGAAGGGCAGAGGAAACCAGTACATATAGTTCGCTAGGGTTCTGTACTGTAAACTGCCGACCAACGGCAAGCAACTACCAGCTTTCCCACTTACGGCCATGACGGGGATCGAACCCCGGCCGCAGAGGTGGGAGGCGAGAGTGTTACCACTCTGCCACCGTGGCCCCCCATTAAAATCTGTAAAAGAATGAGATAAAATTTTGTAATTTCTTCAGGTTTAAGGTTTGTTTCAAATATTATACATGCTGGCAAGCGAGATGAAGGCTGTAAGTGTCCATTGTCGCCCATTTCCACTGGATTCGATAATTGATTTTTTTTTAATCTGTAATAGTACACAAGCATATGGCTTGAAAAATGACTGAAAAACTGACCGACTTTTCCCCTTTTGAAAAATGCATCGCCCCCAGGGCGTTTATATGGATAAATACAGTAAATATGAAAACATATGGTAGAAATTTGAGCCATAACCAAGGCTATTTCAGGGTATAACTGAGTTGACAATTTCCACCAACAACAAGATCAGTATGTACCGCTCTTTACACACTAAATGTGCATCTATGGGTAATGTGCGTGTACCCCTCTCCCCTGCCACTTGAAATTTCACAGTCCATGTGGAAAATGGAATGTTTTCCAATAGTGATAAGAATACTAATGAAAGAGTAATGTATTCACAGTTATAAAGCCCTTTACAATGGTACATATTGCCATAAAAATTAGAGATGTTTTCAAATGAAGAGGGTTTTCAGTTTTCTATAAAGAGAAGATATACAAAAAAATCTATAAATTGTTCCCCTTTTGTCATTGGGCTCATGAATATATAAATAAAAGGAATGTCTGCATTTTGAAAAGTGTCTTCCTTAATAAATACAAATCAAATTCAAGATGGGGGCTTTTATAATGTATGGGACAGAGAGGAGTGCCTAAAAGATTAAAATCAAAGATTAAATCATTTATAATGCACATCTCATACAGGAGTTTTTTTGTGGTATAAACTTAATTTGCTGTTGGTGTGTGAAATTATAAGACTAAATTAAATCCGACATGTTGACATAAATGTATTTTTGCACAAGTATGGCAGGAAGTCTGTCTATTTTGTAATAGTTAATAAAACATTACACTAAAAAATAAAGTTTTTTTATGGGGAAATATTACAGTCCAGTAAAATGATTTATTCCAATCAAATAGATTCCTATAGGGTAGTCTTTCTTGAAATTTATTTACCTGGAAATATATTTAATATTTATAAGTGTTTGGCCTTTCTTAATATGCTGTATTTTAATTGTTTATTTTGATTTTCTAAAAAAATTTGTTAGAGGACGTCGGATGGCTAGAAGGGGAGGTAAAGGAGGCCGTGCCTTAAAATATATTCCTGAGAATTGTTGTTATTGACCTTGAAAATCCTTGAAAAGACCTTGAATCCAGTTGTCAAAAGGCTGTGGGAACCCTGTAGCACTTTAACTTGAACTAGCGTCCCATTCTGGTTTTCTCAAAGATTTGACTGCAAATAGAAGACACTGTTTCTAGGTTTTGAAGATCTTGAGTACGAGTTCCAGCCTTCTCGAATTCAACAGATTTTATTTATTCTAAAAAGTTAAATTACTATAAAATTGTTGTATTATATCCTAGGCTTTGAGGGCCTTGAATGTGGAGAAGAAATTGACGAGTGTCGCTCTCGTCCCTGTCAAAATGGAGGGATTTGCACTGACCGAGTAGCCGAGTTCATCTGTCACTGTCAGCCTGGCTACAGCGGTAAACAGTGTGAGGTGAGTTAGAGATCCGTCACTGATTAGTTATAACAACAGTAAACATCTGAGTAATAGATAAATTAAATAGATATATAATTGTGTATAATGTTTCCCAGGTAAATAAAAATAAAATGGTAAGAAACATTGCTTGTAAAGAAGAAATATAAAAAAGTTTTGCAAATTTAGTTTTGTTATACTTGATGTCTCTAAATGCTCTATATTTGTGAATTTTCTTAAACTAGCCAGTCATATACGAGTGTTCATCTGTCATATGTGCATGACTTGTTTTGTTTCAGATCAATAAAGATGAGTGTGAGTCAGATCCATGTCAAAACGGTGCAACATGCATTGATGAAATCAATGGCTACAAATGCAGTTGTAAACATGGTAGGATTTACCATAGTCTCCTTATCAAGATTGCGTTTAATTAGAAGATTTGAAGTCTGTTAGAAATAGATTTAGCATTTATATTTAAGAGTATATTTCTGGAATGCCTTGGGGGGAAAAAAAATAAAGCTTTGGACAGGTTATTTTTTATGTTATTTTAGCAAATTGTCAGCAGAATTATATATGTATTTACGTTATTAAATAGTAGGAATGGTTCAAACCTCTTCCATTGTATGTCATAAATAAATTCTGTGTTATCTGCAGGTTATGAAGGACCTAACTGTGAGGTGAACACCAATGACTGCCTGTCTGTCGACTGTCACCATGGCATCTGTATGGATCTCCTCGGGACTTACCGCTGTGAGTGTCGTGCTGGCTATACAGGTCGTCACTGTGACCTTGAACTGGATGAGTGTGCCTCGTTACCATGCCAACATGGAGGACAGTGTTACAACGCCGTCAACGGATACAGATGTGATTGTCCTGAGGGAACATCGGGTTAGTAGTAAGCTGTTGATAGCAGGGAACTTAAGAAATCAGTAAATTAGTTATTTTAAGATACAAGTAGTAGCTTAGAAGAGTCAAAATATAGTAGACTCTTTATATCTGATTATAATTAAACTTTAGGAGAGTCAAAGTGTAGTAGACTCTTTATATCTGATTCTAATTAAACTTTTATAGTGCTTAATCTCTATCATAAAGACTTGAACCCCAGTCACATTACAGGCGGTACTTCCCACGGTTATAAGCACTGAGCAAAACGCCCCTGTCCTTCAACTACCGTCCGAGGTTCTAAAGAGAAAAAGAGAAAGTCGTGGGTAAATATCATCAGACAAATTATTAACATATATCAAATATTAACAGGATTTGGTTTTAATTATGGCTAACTTTTGTTGATACCTAAAAAAATACACTATTTTCTGTTGTTAGGAGTTCAGGGTTCAGCTGAATAAAGGTGTTCTCTACAAGACTGTTATAAGGCTTTTCCTTTATTTAACAGAGTTTATAAACTTAAAACCCTGATTTTCAAAAGTAGTGTAGACTCATTTAATAAAGGGAAGTTAGATCTGGGAAATTAAAAAAAAAAAAAATCACATCTTCAAGCAAAAATTCTTTGAAAGGTGAGATAAAAATATATACACCAAGTCAAGATGTATACAGAAGCCATCTCCTGTGACAGGGCCTGCTAAGACAATATTAACACACCTGTCTGGGAAGTGATTTCATTGGCTCAGATTAGTGTTACCTCTTATATTTTTATTATTAAAAAGATCTGCAGCCTTCCCTTGTTTTAGCATTTTCATTGTGTTTTATAGATGGTTATATTTTTTTCAAACCTACTTACACATGTGGCCTATCTCTGGTACCTTTTGTTCAGTGATTAAAAACTGTTGTAAAAAGTCAACAGGGCAGACCAGATAATAAATATCTTCAGTAGTGTTATGAAAAAAAAAAGCCTGCCATTTTAAAAACCACACCAGAATAAAGTGGTTGTATTGGCGTTTATTACCCTTATCGGTACAGGTGGTGAGGTCTAAAGTGCTCAAATATTAGACTAAGAAGACCAGTCTTTGTGTGAATGTTCTAAATTATTATGACAGAGAGCATGTTAAATAGCTGTATACTGCCAGTCCACTTGTGATATCATTATGTGAAGTTTTTTTTAACAACCCTGTTAATTAGGTGAGAAAAATTAAGTTAAAATGACAAAAAAAGGTCTACTAATATTCAATTGAGTTTCAACAGTTGGAAACTAGTTGTAAAATTTAACTGAAAGAACTGCATTTAATGATATTCCAGGAATTTAAGATTGCAATGTTTATAGTAGTCTCCAACAAAAATTTTCCACCTTTTATTTTCCAAGGATAAGTGCCTTTAATTTCTATTACAGGTAATAATCCATATTGAAACGGAAAATACTATACTTAAATTAATGTTACAAGTTTCATTGAATTACATGTGACTAATTATATGAAGAAAGTTGAACCTTATGAATGTCAAGGGGCCAGCAGGGCCTGCTTAACTAGAAATTTCAAATTAACACGCAACTTGTATTGTGATAATAGTCTCAACCAACCCAATATTTGCTTGAACTTAATAAGACATCCTACTGTACAACTGACTCTGTTTAAAATATTTACCATACACTGTCAAATGCCATGATACAAAATTATATCTATGTCCAAAAAAAAAAAAAAAAAAAAAAAAAATTCAAACTTTAAATTCAACTATTGCATAAAATTCTATAATCTTACTGGCCAATATCTAACTAGTAACTATCTTTGTCTTATTACATAATGTTTGCTTGGGGGATTAAAAAAAAATTGATCTTTTCTGAGCAGCAGACCCTCTTTATTGTCTCGTGTAGACAGTAACAAGGCATTTGATATGGTGTGCCTGTGGAGATGGTGCATCATATATTACCTATGTTTTATTCTCACCTGTCACATTAAACCATACCTGGGCATTGCAATCTGAATCAGCATCGCATGTGTATTCAACCTTTTCCCCAACTTTCCCACACTACTAGCGGTAAATAAAATCATTCATTTAAAAAAGTAAATGACAATTTAAAGAATAGGTGAATGAAAATAGGCAGGTGTATCATGACAGTGTTCAAATTTACCAGAGCATTTGTTTGAACTGTGAAAAAAAAACCACTCAAAGTAAGTCATGGTGTATCATTATTGATTTTATGTATATACCAGATGTAATATTAATGGTCAACAAATTTATTATTTACATTTGAAGCTTATGAAAATCTTAAAAACGCCATAGTTACTATAATTAAGTTTCGCAAATTGGAGGTTTATATCAGGGATTGTAATTACTAACATGGAAAATAAGAAGGTTAAATCACAAAAGAGTAAAGCTGTGTTTTCATAAAATCACACCTATAATTGATATAATTATAGTTTCTGAATTCTAAGTGCTCAATAAAAAGTCCACTTTGTTGAAAATCTGTACAAAATGTATAATTATTTTTAATAAGGTAAGGATTTTGGAAAAATGATCAAAATCTTTGCTGTGCAAATCACAATTTTGATTTCAGTTAATGTTCATTTAATTTTTAAATTTTAATCCCATTACAGGTTTTAGTTTTTAAATTCTCTTTACCATGTTTCATGGAACCCCCTTCAATAGGGTTCAGTTTTTCAACTCTTTACCAAATGCAATAGAATCCCTAAAATATGGTCTAAATCTTGACCGAATGCAATGAAACTTCCTAAAATAGGGTCTAGTTCTTGAACTCTTGACCATGCACAATGGAATCCCTTTAAATTAGGGCTGCGAACGAGTACTCGAGCCTCGGTGTACGAGGCGATCTTGGCTTGTACTCGAGTCCATTTTAAGTACTCGGTTACTCGCGAGATATTATATTATCGCCCACGTAATGAAACGTTTGTGTATAATATGCTGCATTTCAGCATTTCCGTCACATAACATCAATTAAAGTTGTTGTTTTCGCTTGAAAACCTATAATTTACTCCATAATCTATGATATATGGTTAAATAGGGGACGTTTTTCTTCAAAAGTTTCGTTTCCGGAAGCGACATTTTGTTTACAGAAGACTTCTAATGGTGGGAACTAAATCTCGCGGTTACTCGAATTCGGGCCGGTTTTCAGAGGGCGAGTACTCGATGCCGTTTTTTTGTACCCGTCACAGCCCTACTTTAAATAGGGTTTAGTTTTTGAACCCTGGACCAAATGCAATGGACTTCTTTAAAGAGGGTCTAGTTTTTGAACTGTTGACTATGTGCCATGATACCCTGTAAGTAGGGTTTAGTTTTTGACCTCTTTACTATATGCAATGGAATACTTTAAATAAAGGTTTAGTTTTTGACCTCTTGACCATATACAATGGAATACTTTAAATAAAGGTTTAGTTTTTGACCTCTTGACCATATACAATGGAACCATTTAAATAAGGTTTTAGTTTTTGACCTCTTGACCATATACAATGGAACACTTTAAATAAGGGTTTAGTTTTTGACCTCTTTGAGCATATGCAGCAGCAATGGAAACCTTTAAATTTGTTTTAATAAACTCTGTTGATGCAATCGATTTTAAATAATGTGGCTAATTATTGTTCTTTTAAATTAAATTAACAGGTATTACTAGGGGATTTTCTATAATTGCCCCGTAATCTGAAAATCTTGGTTAATTTGGAAGTTTATTCTGAGCCCTTGAGATTTCAATTAACAGGGTTTCATAACAGGTGTGTATTGCACATAACTGTACCAGTGAAGTATTTATATATGATGGTATACTCTGTGGAGGGAAATTATTATTTAACAATAATATATGCAGAATTTTCAAAAATAATCATAACAATAGAATAAATTTTAGGAAGTTTGTGTAGATAAAAAGGTCACATAAAACACAGTTACAACAATGGCATAGCTTAAGTGAGAACTTTGATGTTAATAATGTGTAGAAACAAATGTCAAGAGATTTTTTTTTACAGTTAAGAAAAAGGTGCAGACATAACTCAACAGAGCAAGATAGGTCATGTTCCCAAGACTTGGGTAATAAATAATGAATATCTATGAGCCCATCAATGTGTATTCAGTTATCCCTCTCATCATTGGAAAATTTTTAAAAGTAACCCGGTGGAATGGGGGGGGGGGGGGGGGGGGGGGGGGGTATATTTGTTACATTTGAAATATATACCCAAAACTTTGGGTTGGTGAAAAAAATATATTTCTCTTCATTGAATAGTTTGAATGTATATAAAAGAATTCTTCTTTGTTTATAACATGCATCCTGTTGCCTGCTTAATGTAAAGAAAACTGATAAGGGTCAATTTTATTGTTTAATGTCAAGTACTTGATCAGTGTGGTAACTTCAGTGATAAACGCTCTAAGCTACAAAAACATATAAAATATATGTTATGAACTTATGAAACATTAGCCTATTGCTCTACAAGGATGTTATGATGTGTGAGTCTGCAATTATATTACAATAAATTAAACATTTCCTGAGAAATGCCATTGGATAGGATCATCTTAATGGATAGGATCATCTTAATGGATAGGATCATCTTAATGGATAGGATCATCTTAATGGATAGGATCATCTTAATGGCCAACGAAAGTGAACATGTTAATTTCTAAATATTGTATACAGGTGCCATGTTGTTAACTCGATATTGCACATACCATAAGTTGATAATCAAAAGTATGAGATATTTTCAGTCATAAAGTGATGTTTTTCTTTGAAGTAATTTCAACCCTATGTTATATTGTTTTGAAGTTTCTTATTTTTTTTTGGAGAGAGAAATATGTTTCTAAATAAGGATGATTAAGCCATGAGAGACACTGACAGAAGAAGCCTGTTACATACGTCACAGTAAACTATACAGGTTAACTGAGAGTGTTTGGACTTTGTGGGGAGGAGGGGTGGTGGGGGTAGCAAAATTTTAATTAGGGGTTTTAAAATTTAGTTTTCCCACGTTCTGTTTTTGGTTTATTTCTTTGTTATGATAGAGATGCACAGACAAACAACCAGTGACAGATGATTCTACAAAACAATCTGTTAATTTACACACGTCAGACGCACCTTTTTTTCACTTTCAGACATTTTTAGATTCTCTCTCCATAAACTCCCTATCTAGTTGATCTTACTTTTGAGTTGTGTGTGTTTAAATTTGATAAAATCCAGCATTTTTGAAGCGATCTTTTTGTCCAGCAAAAACTTGTTATTTGAGTTATGTACTGTTATCAATTCATTCTTGGGCAAAAGTGTTTCCTCTAATATAATATATATTACTTTCAAAAAGTTTATTCCAATGAAAAAGAAAGCGAGTGTCTTTTTTTTTTTTGTCCCCCTTTTTTTAGAACATTAATAAACCTGGTATCTATTCAGCCCACTTTGTGAATCTGTGAAAATACATCATTATTCAAACGCTGCTATTTCTTTTTGGCATCTATCCCCATGCTATTCTCAGTGTTTGTAAAACACCCTACGTTCACATTTCAATGATTAGTAAGTCTTTAAGAATTTCCCTTGATGTGGTACAGAAAAGACACAGGCTTGCATCTTATTAGAGTAAGAAATCTAAAATTCGCCACATATCTGAAATTCGCCACATGTGAAAATACTAATAAAATAAATGAATTGTGGTGAGATTTGTTGACTGTATAGTACATTAAGGCTTTTTGAACTGAAAAATACCAATTTTTGGACAAAAACGTCATTTTCTTCATAAAATTAACTAAGGTTTTAGAGGTGGCGAATTTTAGATTCCTGGCGAATTTTAGATTTCTTACTCTAATAGATTTGTGGCATCCTGTTTAGACTTGTACACAAAATCACATTTCTTTTTGTCACTTTAAAACATGAATTCAGTTACAAAAGCTTGCCAGCATTTTAAAGCCACCTTTTAACCTTGCCTAAAACTGACTATTACAAGATAATAAATAGATTACATAGAAAACATGAATGGTAAAAATGTGAAGTATATCAACAAGTGGTAGGGTGATGACGTTTCATAGGTATTTCTATGCTCAGTAAATATATCTGATTTTGACAGTTTTAAACTGATTAGTTTGGTTTATGAATTAATTAAGATGGTAAAAACAAAAGAGTTTACAATTTAATAGTTTTCATCAAAATTGTGATTAAGAATTCTTATTTTCAGTTTAATCAGAAATTTAATTACATCTGTAAAGTATTACCATATTTCATGTTTACCAATATTTACTTGGTTAGCATGGCTATGTTAGAACTAGTATTACTTGCTTATCTGTGTTCGCTACAGTTCTTTATGCACCAATGTTCATTTTGATAAAGATAAAATTTTAAATGTTTTATTGTTAAAATTTAACAAATAGCAAAATTCACTGAAACTATGTAACAGATAAATATCAAATTAGTATGAAAAAGAAATGACACTTTTACTGAGAAGATCCCCAAAATTAAAAGTAAAAGAAGACTTCCACCTGCCTTTTTTCACCCTGTGTGTACAGTTGTATACTACCGTATATATAGCCTCGCTAAATGCTCAGATTTGTGCCAGACCCTTATCAAAATATGCACAAGTGCATTTTAGTATTCATAAAGCACTCGTGTATGTTAGTGGATAAACGTGTATGAGATGAATGAACAGGTTGCCAATGTAAAACACATATATAAGAGGATATGGTGGAAACTGAAACTTGATTGTGCAAATTGAAAAAGTTTTCCCAATTGCAAAGTCACTGGAGGCCTAAACAAGGCTAAGTTGTACGGTCCAGGTTTATATGTGCAGGATGTACATACATGTTCCAAATTGGAGTGAGTCACTGGCACTGATGCCATGTAATTATCTTCATAGTGAACATGTATGATTCCTGTATATAGAAGATTGATGTATTAGGCAGTTTTCAATATAAAGTTTGTCCTCCTATGACATGCAGATCATGTGACTATAACGGGTATTTTGAGAAAAACCTTCTTTTTTTTCTCAAAATATATTTATGTTCATAAACCACAGATTTTTTTATGGGAACGTTAAGAATGAGAAATGTATTTGAATAATATTTGGTCTATTACAAAAGTAATTTCAAACTTTAATTGAAAGTCTTGGGAATCGCTGTGGCAGTTCTTTAAGTCTTTAAAAAAATCTTCTCGCCCTCATATATATATGTTGTATTGAATGTAGATAACTGTTGAATGTATACATTCAACGGGTCAAACCGTTGAATGTATAGATTCAATGGGCAAACTGTTGAATGTATACATTCAATGGCTCAGCTGTGGAATGTATAGATTCAATGGGTGAAACTGTTGAATGTGTACATTCAATGGCTCAGGGCATGGAATGTGGAAATAATTTATAGTTGATAAGTTGATTGGAAGTATGAAAACTTATGTACACTTTAACATACACTGAGTATTTTCTAAAATCAAATCACTATTTATAGTAGTTGTAGGGATGATCAAAAGAAAAAGTCTTCTATTGAAGTGTTAGCAGGGGCTCAAAGAAGAAGAATTTTGTAGGATTAAAGACTTTATAAACATAAAGAGTTCCCTTTAATCTACACTAGTGGGTAAATTGTTTATCGATATTGCCGATATTTATTGTTTTGGAACTGGACTCCCGATATCGAGATCTAAACATGTATTTCAATATCGCCATTTTAAGTAAAACTGTAAACTTACACTGTTAATACTCGAAGTAAAGCAAAAATCTGAAGACATTGTACACTTTTATCTCACATTTTTGAAGTTTTCAATGGGTTTTTGATGAAAACTGCATTGTTTTGTTTTGATTCATTTTGCTTCCTGTTAGCAGTTCGGGAAACACTAAAATAAAACGTTTTCAGTTTCCCGAATTCGGACTATTTGGTAGACAATATGAACCCCCCGATATCGCCCGATATTGAAATATTTTTACATTCAATATCGATACCCACAAAGCCAAACGATTTACCCCCTAATCTACACACATTAAAACAATTGCTGTGATAAAGCAAAGAACAAAGAGAGACAGTTCAAGCCTGAGTAATCTTTTGATCACTGATTACAGAAAAAGTTGTCACCTGAGTACCTCTTTAATGCTCTCCAAATTTGTGTGTGATTGTTTGCAATTAGTCTTACCACACCAAGAAACAGAAGAGCATTGGGGTTCATTGTGATTATATAATTGGAAAATAGATTAATATTTCTTGTTCTTTTTTATCCTTTACAAAATATTTAAACAATAATTAAGCCATGTTTTATAAATATTGAAAAAATATTTAAGGCTATAATACACTATACTAATAAACTCATAACTACATTTAACTTTTATATTAGTAAAAATGCATCATTAATTCATACAATATAATATTAAATTAAATAGGTTTTATAATAGTATTAACATTGCATCATTAATTTATACAATATAAATATTAAACTAAATAAGTTTTACATAAATATTAAACTGTTTAGGGACTACTTATAAAAATCATAATATTTAAAGAACTTATACACATTCAATGATCATAACTGTTGAATGTACACATTCCACAGCCAAACTGTGGAATGTACACATTCAATGGCTATTTGCTGTTGAATGTGTACATTCAACACCTAGGCCATTGAATGTATACATTCAACACTTGGGCCATTGAATCTATACATTCAACAGTTATCTACATTCAATACAACATATACACACCATACATAGTGATTTTCAGACTTCCTATCTAGTGACAAATTTACAAATAATCTCGGCCTGTAATTATGTGTAATAAAAGTAAATGAAATTCCCTCTTCCTGTTTAAATTGTTTGGTTCCTTGAAGCATCGTACATCAAAGTTCTGTGATGGAATCAGTCAATGATGACGCTCAGTGCATAATAATATAATTTAAAATAAGTAGCGCAAGACATATGAAATTGTCACAGTATATGAAATTCACCACTGGGATGAAGGGGGGGGGGGGGGGGGGGGGGGGGGGGGGGGGGGACCACCCTTTAAAAGTAAGAAGAAAAAAATCATCCAAGTTTGTGAAAATGTTCACAAGTTGAAGAAATAGGATGGGGTTTCCAGCAATCTTATAGTGTGGCATATTTCACATTTCTTACTCTGCAGTAGGGCTGGGACGGGTGCTGAAAAATGGCACCAAGTACTCGCCCTCTGAAAACCGGCCCAAATTCAAGTAACTGCGAGATTTAGTACCTACCATTAGAAGTCTTCTGTAAACAATAGTCGGTTCCGGAAACGAAACTTTTGAAGAAAAACGTCTTTTATTTGACCAGATATTATAGAATATAGAGTAAATTATACATTTTCAAGCGAAAATAACAAGTTTAATTGATATTATGTGACAGAAATGCTGAAATGTAGCATATTTTACACAAGCGTTTCATTACGTGGGCGATAATACAATACCTTGCAAGTAACCGAGTATTTAAAATGGACTCGAGTACTAGCAAAGATTGTCTCATCGTGGCTCGAGTACCCTATCGCAGCCCTACTCTACAGGTAGTTTAATATGTAATTATAAAATAACATGGAATCTCTTTTTGTAATTTATTAATACTAATTACTATATGAAGATGTACCTGTACCCAGTAAGCTATTTACATACCATAGTTCCCAGATAATCATCTGATTGTGACAGCACGATCAAAGCTATCTATTTATTTTTATCAACAATAAACTGCCGGACAAATTGTGATTTGTACAATATATAAATGAGTGTTTAAACATTTAACTGGAAACCTGTATTTTATGTTTTCTTCTAGGCTATAACTGTGAACATGATGATAATGAGTGTTCATCCAACCCTTGCCGAAATCAGGCACAGTGTGAGAATGGCATCAATCAGTTCACCTGTAACTGTAAACCAGGCTACACAGGCAAGTCCTACTTTGGATCTTATCTATTGAAAACAAAATAGAAAACAAAAACTGTAAGATTGTGAAAATATACATACAGCCATGCTGTAATACAAGAAGTTCTGTGTTTAATACATATATAAATCCATTCAGTATTAAAAATACATGTAAATATACATATTCATTTTTAAGTTAAAACTATGCAATAGTGAAAAATACACCAGAACTATTGATGATTGTCGCTGTATTCCTCACACAGGTATTCAGCATTAAAAATATCAGTATTTAAGTTACCTACGGGACGGTAAATTAGAAGCTTGGAAGCTTGGATTGACAATAGTGGACAAGTGGCAAACATGTTTATCATTTAGTCACTTGACTGTCATTGCTGTGGTCGTAGGTTCTAACCCAGCTTGTGGTACTATGTGGGGTACATTAATAACCTCTGGTGATCTTAGATCACGAATGGGACGTCAAACCTGAACTTTGACCTTTGATAAGTTCTACTCTATATTTCCTATATACAGGTGTGCTATGTGAGTCTGACATAGACGAGTGTGCTTCCTCTCCTTGTCAACACGGTGGCACTTGTCAGGACAGGGTCAATGGCTTCAAGTGTGAGTGTCCAGTCGGCTACCTTGACTACCTGTGTGAGTCGGACATCAACGAGTGCAGCTCTTCCCCCTGTGTCAGGGGAAGATGTGTGGACGGCATCAGTAGGTGAGTATGTGCTTGTACTTGGTGATTTCAACGCACCATTTGAAAATCATGGCAACACAGGCTGAGTACATAGGAATTTCAGTGCGAAATCTCTTCTAATACTTGCATAAGTAAAGTGAGTGTGTACTTGTACGTGGTGATTTTAATGCACCATTTGAAATTCATGGCAACACAGGCTCAGCGCCAAATCTGTTTTTTAATATTTTTTTAAGTCTGTACAAACACTAGCATCAGTCAGTGATGGCTCACACATGGCAAATACAACAGTGAAGATGAGAACTACAATGTCTGTATTAATCAGTGTATGCTTGTATGAGGTAATGTATTGCAATCTGTAATTTATTGCAATGCAATGTATTAAAATCTGTGCTGTTATTTAAACGGGTGTAGTTTTATATATTTCAGAAATATTCCTTTCTGGTTCAAAATTTTTGTGACACAATTGATATGTAGATGCATATTGATATGTAGATGCATATCTAAATACATGTTTGTGAATGCTCATATGTCCAAAAGTTTTTTGGTTTTTTTTTTAAATTTTTTGTGTAAAAATGTAATGATAATATAGTGTACGAATAGATGTAGAAGAAATTCTTTCTTTGCCAGGTATGACTGTGAATGCCCAAAGGGATATGAAGGTCAGCGTTGTGACCTTGAAATCAATGAGTGCAACACAAATCCCTGTCAACACGGGTCAAGCTGTGTGGACAAACTGGGATACTTTGTCTGTGAATGCCTGCCTGGATACACAGGTATAAGTCAGGATATAACAAAATATTATTACATTCATTATATCCCCAGACGAAAGTCGGGGATATATTGGATTCAGGTCCGTCGCGCCGCCGCCGCCGCCGCCGCCGCCGCCGCCGTAGAAATTTCCTTGTGGACGCGATAACTCAAAAACAAATTAATATTTTTTTTTCAAACTTGGTACACATGTTAAGGGTGCCCAAAGGAAGATCCCTATTTTAAGGTGACCTTAAACTCCCAGTAAAAAAGAACTTATGGCCACCTTAAGGTCAGAAATTGCACTTTTGGCCACTTAGAGCCCTGTAGGTCACAAACTATGATGCTCAGCTGGCTGAAATTTTACCTGACAACACATTAATATGTTCTTAGTACATGTGCCGAAAATCACGACTTTAAGTTGAGGAGAAAATTGTGTTTGAGGCCCATAAATACCCCCACTTGGGGATTTTTTGCTATACTTTTCACATATTTTGCCCTATAATTTGGAAGTGGTAATTCTGATGAGTCTCAAACTGCGCTAGGTATAACTTTGATATGTAATCCTTGTCTGTAGAAAATTTTAGGGCTGTAGGTTTACCCAAAGGGGTCGACTTAAGGTCTCAAAAGTGCCCACAGAGACCCAATTTATGCACTTTTTGCCACTTTCAAGCACTGTAGCTTTCAAACTATGTCTCTCATCTAAGTTAAATATCATCTGGGAATATATCTATGTGTTTTCTTATATGTGCCCCAACATTTAGGCCTTTAATAGACAGTTAACCTGTGTATCAGGACCATAAACACCCACCCGAGTGACCCTTATAAGACATTTTTCACATCTTTTTCCCTGTAACTTGGAAATGGTAAGTCTGAGAAGTTTCAAACTGTATTAGATATATATTCTGTGTGTAATCTTAGTATGTAACAGATTTTAAGTCTGAAGCTTTAATTTTGAAGGTCAAATTGAGGTCTCTAAAAGGCTCCCAAAGACCCAATATTTGGACTTTTTGCTACTTTTAAGCCCTGTGACTGTCAAACTATGTGACTGATAGAGCTCAAATCCTATCTGGGAAGATATTAGTATGTTATTTATATATGTGCCAAAAATTAAGGCTTTAAGAAGACATTTAACCTGTGTATGAGGACCATAAATCCCCACCCGAGTGACCATTTTTAGACATTTTTCACATATTTTGCCCTGTAACTTGGAAATGGTAAGTCTAAGAAGTTTCAAACTGTATTAGATGCATATTCTATGTGTAATCTTAGTATGTGACAAATTTTAAGTCTGAGGCTTTAATTTGAAGGCCACATTTAGGTCTCTAGAAGGCCCCATAAAGACCCAGTATTTGGACTTTTTGCCAATTTTAAGGCCTGTGACTGTTAAACTATGTGACTGATAGAGCTGAAATCTCATCTGGGAATACATTATTATGTTCTTTTTACATGTGCCAAAAATCAAGGCTTCAAGTAGACATTTAACCTGTGTATGAGGACCTTAAACACCCACCTGAGTGACCCTTTTAAGACATTTTTCACATATTTTGCTCTGTAACTTGGAAATGGTAAGTCTGAGAAGTTTCAAACTTTATTAGATACATATTCTATGTGTAATCTTAGTATGTAACAAATTTTAAGTCTGAAGCTTTAATTTGAAAGCCACATCGAGATCTCTAAAAGGCACACAGAGACCCAATATTTGGACTTTTTAACCACCTTTAAGCCCTGTGACTGTTAAACTATGTGATTGATGGAGCTGAAATCCCATCTGGGAATGCATTATTATGTCCTTTTTACATATGCCGAAAATCAAGGTTTTTAGTAGACATTTAACCTGTGTATGAGGGCCATAGACACTCGCCCAAGTGCCTTTTTGGATATTTTTTCCGTATTTTGCCCTGTTATTTGGAAATGCTTAGTGTGACAAGTCTTAAACTGTATTATATATAATTTTTGTTTGTTATGTATGTCCCCCAAAAAGTTTCAGATCTGTTGTTTAATTGCTAAGGTCTCTTTAACAATTGTAAAATGCCCACAGAAACCCAATTTATGGACATTATGCCACTTTAAAGCCCAGTAACTGTCAAACTATGTGGGTTATAGAGCTGAAATCTTTGAATTTTTAAAAGGAAATGCCTGTCTATTTAAATTTTGAATATTAATAATGTTATGGCTATCTTAGTCTTTTAAGAACTTATTTTTGTGTGTTATACCTCTGCTTGCTGAGTTTTTAACTTTTTAAAATGAAACTGGTTAAACATATTCAAGTAGACAAAATGGACACTTTAAGTGAGCTTTAAGTCCCAATATTAATGAAATTATATCCTTATGTAGTAAAAGTAGGGGATTTTTAACCCTCAACTAGCCCAGTTTTATTCAACTTGCCTCAGTTAATTTTGACACAGCTCCTACAGTTATGAACTCATTTCAGTTGATAATCACATACTTAAAATTCTCAATTCTTTTTGTATTTGAGTACCCCTTTTATATAGATTGTTTGTTTACCATTTATGCATCCCCCACCCGGATTCCCCCCACCCACCTCTGGGACCTCCAGCTATATTGAGTGACACTAAATAAACAAAGGTATTTAATGATATCAGATGAGAAACAAAGAACTCAATGGGGTTGCAGATCTTGTGTAATAGTGAGAGAGGTGTGGAGAAGGGGAGAGGGGTGGGGGTGGGAGGTGGTGGGCTTCATTACATATAACACAAAGGGGAGTCAGAACTGAGATTGTGTCACATATTTAGGTTGCATATATATGGACCACATATATAGGTATAGAGGAAATGAATAACTGAAAACAATTTGCAAATTCTAAAAATAATATAATAAAATAATAATATAAATAATTTTTTTTTAAATAATATTTTATTTGTGAACAAATATAGAAACAGATATGCGCTTTTGGGATTATGAATTTTAGAATGGACATTGAATCATCAATCATTTAAATACTTTGAAGGAAGATTGAAAAGTATGATGAGTTGAGTTAAAAATAATATTTTATTTGTCAACAAATATAGAAACAGATATGCTCTTTTGGGATTATTATTTTAGAATGGACATTCAATCATCAATCATTTAAATACTTTGAAAATAGGTTTAGAGTTATCATTGCAGGAAGATTGAAAATATAATTTGAGTTATGTATTCGGCGTCTGGGGATACACCATCTTCCTTGGAAGATATAAACAGAGTAGATTGATGTGCTGAAGTTCATATAATAATGGGTAATTATGTTTTAAAAAATTCCCGATCAAAACCTGTGGCGTGAGTGATGACCTGTCTGGGGATATGTTGGCGCCGAGTTGGCCCAATCTAGTTAATCATTAATTTCTGCTTTTCTATCGTTATGTCTAATCTGGCCCATCTTCATCAGTAGTGACTTCCGTAACTTGCAACATGGCCAGTAAAAATTTCTCCACGTGCCAAAAATTGATAAGTAATCACTCCCACTATCCTCTGAGAAAGTAATACAAACACTACTCAAAAGCTCTCATAGGTTTACATTGTATTAACGTAAATTTTGAAGAACGCTTCTTTCGAAAGCTGTAATCATAGAAGTGATATTGTGATCTGTTTCAAGTTACTGGCCGTTCAAAGTCATAGATCTGAAGTTCACTAGTCATAGTTCACTAGCAGACTAGTTATAGTTCACTAGCTGACAAGTCATTGTTCACTAGCAGACAAGGGTTGGACCAGGAATGTGAAAAAAAAACAATGAATTTTTTTAATGTGATCCAAATAATGGTGCATGTCTTACATTGTGCATGGTTACATAGAATTTAAATATGCAAATATGCCATTGTCTTTTTCTGCTGTTTAATGTTAAGTAGATTTTTTTTTTTTTGTTCACAACTTAGTATTTTAATTTTTTAAATGAAAATTTGCTTTTAATTACAGTTAACTGTTTTGTTTTGTTAAATTAATCATTAATCGATAAAAATACAAACGTAAAACATGAATTTTACTTTTGAAGAGTGCAAGTTACACAATACAATGTTTCATATTAAGCTTCAGAGTACTGATGACATAATCTTCTGTTTCGTTGAAACAATAGCATATCTGTTAGATGTTCATGAACACATTGTAAATATTCATCTCTCATTTTTCATTGTTACATACACAGTTATCATTTAATGCCTTTCTGTAGAGCATTTAGTGTCAGTTTTTCACTATAACTATTGCTTCAATGATGTTTGTAGAAGGTCGATAGTTCACTAGTTTACCGCCCTGAAATTGAAGTTGGGTGAAACATCTGAAATTTGGACTCAAAACATTGAGAAATCACCAACATCACACCACATCCTACCGGATCTTATTTATGCCCGTCCATAAAACATGTTTTATTGAGAATATTGCAAAATTTATCCAAAATATCGATGAATTTTATATTTTCACCGTAGTTTCAACATAGTGACAAGATTATTTGGTAGATTTCTGCATTCTTACAGATTTTAAAAATGTTGGTTCATTGATCAAACTAGATTGAAATTCACAGCCTGTGGAAATACCAAACATCAAACCCCAAATTCTAAACAATGTCACAGCATTACTGTTAACCAACTGATGGGATGTGAAACATTTTAAATGAAGATAAAGGAAATTATAGATTAGAACTGAGCATAATAAATGCAGTTGTACCATATTGATTTGAATGTGTTTTTTATTTAAAAAAGTTGCCGAATCTGCTAGAATGTCATAAATATTGACTAAATTTTAAAGATTTGAGTTGAAAAGATTTTTTTTTTTTAATTTCATGCACTGATGGTAAATTGTGAATTACTGTAACCATTAGTGTTATTGCAATTAGTAATATTCAGAAATTGACGATATTGGAATATTCTACTTAAAATGGTCTGACTTCAGCGTTTTTACTGTTTCTTCTGAGTGCGAGAATGATTGTGATCCGTTATTTTGGTTGCTAGGCACTAGTTGTGAAACAAACATTGACGAATGTGCTTCAAATCCCTGTGTCCATGGAAACTGTATTGACCTCATCGACGACTATAAGTGCATTTGTGACCCTCCTTACACAGGTAAATAACCATGCTGGCTTAATACCTCCGTATTATGAATATATAGACTTGATATATTGTCAGTGAGTAAACACCTTGTATATAATAGGAAAACGTCCCGAATGACATATACAGAAAAAATATATCACGAATGAAGATAACAATATTATACGAGTGCGTAGCACGAGTATTATATTGTTAATCTTCATGAGTGATATATTTTTTCTGTATATGTCTGATGAGGGATGTTTTACTTTTATTATCCACCATTTTGTGCGATTTATGGGTCAAATAATATGAATATTTAATGAGAAAACGTGAAACAGACTGTCAAAAAGGATGAGCAACACTGAATATAAAACTTCAATCTTTACCTTGCAATATCTCAGTCATTTCTGCATGGATATTTATGCAACATACATCAGCAGAAGCGCTAGAATAACACCTTTCTAATGATATATTATACATATTTTTAAGTTACATACTTTCTGAGATATTGTTGAAAAACCGGAAGTTAATCACACTCAATATCCATAGTACCGGGGCGCCGGTGTATACAAAAAAAATACATCCCGGTCTGTATTTCCCCGTATTTAGGGCAAATACGTCGCGTGGTGGATAATAAAAGCAGATAATTTCACAAGGCATTACCTCAGTCAATGAGCTTGGCTAGTGAGAAGTCATTCTTAGTGAAATTTTAAATCTATATTAATCTTATGAGTACATTGTGACCACCAGTAAAATTACTTGATGTAGAAGTTATCTTAAATAAGTGTGTAAAAGTTTTAGGTCAGTGAAACTGTTCACTTGTACAATGGTGTATCTATTGGTTTATATAAAACTGTAATAATAACCTACACTGATTAAATTGAAGACCTTTCTTCACAATACTTTATGAAAAGACTGGGAAATAAGAAACTTTCTATTTCTGTCAGTACTTTTGTGTATGGATATTTAGAATATTTTATAGAGTTGTAAATTTTATAAAAGTCTGACTATTTAAACCATTTTTACTTTGCCCCATTGCAAACTTACAATAAATAATAGAAAGAGTGAAAATAACATTAAAGAACTTTTTATGATGAATGAAAAGTGAACATAAAAATCCCCGAACAAAATGTTATGTATAATAGAGTTGTTAGAATCTGTTACAGAAGCAACATCATCTTTCTTTAAATGGTTTTATCAACTGACGCATACAGCTTTGTTCTCGTGTTTGCAGTATAACAATTGACTGACCAATGTTTTACTGTTTAGTTTACTTATTATATTTTTAACTAACAAAGTTTTTGTTTTTATTATGTTGGTTCAGCAGTGTGCATAACTTCTTGTAATGCAGAACATAATTTTCGGCCTTGTTGTAGATATTTGTTATAACTGTCATATAGCTTTCTATAGGTACCTCATTTCCATATATTCTAGTGATTTAACTCAAATTTGTAATTTTCAGAACAAGCCTATTACTGTAAAATATGAAAGTGTATCACTGAGAAACCTCTGTATTTTAGTCTGGATTGTAAAATATCTTGATTCAAATTCACATATTTGTATCAAATCCAGTCAGTCAGATATGCACATGGTTTTGTTTTTGTCCCTCAGTGATATCCGTTAGGAAGGTCATTAAAACCCACCTCTTCAACTGAAGCTCCATCACTAAGTAACGTTCCCTCATTCACAGCCCCGGATTACTGGCCTTTTAATGTCCCTCGAATATCAATTTTGTTGATTCTGTTACAAGTTAACCGCACTGACTTCCCCCTGTGGGGAAGATATTGCACCTGCATAAACAGTACATTAAATCAAGATTACATTAGGTTTGTCTTTGCAAATACAAGGTTTTCTCAAATTGTACTTCTTGTATGTTGATTTTAAGTGATAGAGTAAGAAATCTAAAATTCGCCACATATCTGAAATTCGCCACATGTGAAAATACTAATAAAATAAATGAATTGAGGCGAGATTTGTTGACTGTTTAGTAAATTAAGGCTTTTTGAACTGAAAAATACCAATTTTTGGACAAAAACATCATTTTCTTCATAAAATTAACTAAGGTTTTAGAGGTGGCGAATTTTAGATTCCTGGCGAATTTTAGATTTCTTACTCTACCTCCATGGGAGAGTTTCATTTGGCCTTTTAATATCACATCTCACCCTTCTATTGAATTACTTCAGGAGAAGATTGTTCTGCGGAGTTAGACCCTTGTGTTCCCAATAGATGCAGAAACAGCGCCATCTGTGTGCCAGAACCAAGCTACCTGGACTTTGTGTGTCATTGTCAGATGGGATTTACTGGTTTGTGATTAGAATATTATAAATTACAGTACATATACAATATTTTTTTCAGAAAAGTTATTGCCTGTGATCTATTTTCAAAATACTACTACACCAGATATTTATTTGAAATTAACGTAAGTTTAAACATTAACCTTTTTCAAGTTGATACTGCACATTCTGCACATTTTAATATGGATGCAATCTTATATTAATCCCTGCTTTAGTAATATAAACCACTTCTGGAAAATGCTCTAGTTTTATTGATATCTTCATTGAAAAATAAATGGAAAATACTCTAGTTATATTGATTTCTCCATTGAAAAATATTGTAAATTTAAACAACTTCCTGGATGGCCACCATTTTATGACTCACAAGCCTCTGCATTACAATATTCAGTGAAGTTCATTGGTTGTTTCCATTTAAAGAATGATTTGAATTTGAATATGTTTCAGGGCGTTTCTGTGATGAGGACATAGATGAATGTCTGGACACCAGTCCATGTGAGAATGCCGCACAGTGTGAGAATACATACGGGTCTTACAAATGTCACTGTCCTGTGGGGTACTTCGGACATCACTGTGATATGAATCCAGATGACTGTACTCCTAGTAAGTACAATTTAAACCATACAATTAAACCTTGTGGAAACCCAGAGTCAAGGGGTGAAAGACTACTAAAAATCACTTACATTGTATTCCCCTGTGTACTGTGATTTTAAGGCTTCTTAGCCCCGTCTTTGTAGATAAGGTGTAGTATTGGGGACCTTGCAGCCTCATTTGATGTGGAAAAGTCAGTAACAGTGTCCAAATAGTGTGCACTGTATCCTTCATCCATCCAACTACGCATCGTGATATCACCTGTATACAATGAGCTTATGTAATAGGAAAACTTCCTATACAGAAAAAATATATCATGAATGACGATAACAATATTATATGAGTGCGTAATTTGCGATTTCTCAGCCATTTCTGCCTGGATTTTGATGCAACAACAACTATCAACAGAAGCACTGTATTGAAGACCTTTGTAAGGATATATAATACATACTTGTAGCTTACACAGTTTGGGATATATTAGTGAAAAACCAGAACTTGTTGACACTAATTATCGACGATACAGAGGTGCTGGTGTTTATGAAAATCATATAACCCGTTCTATATATCCTCCTGAACATGCAATGTGTGGGTTGCGGTGGATACAAAATGAACTTATATATGTTGAAATTGACGTTGAACTCAAAATTAATCAATGTCCCTCTATTTTTTTGCAGACCAATGTCAGAATGGTGGTACCTGTCGGGATGGTCTATCCTCTTTCACCTGTTTTTGTGTGGAGGGTTTCGGTGGCGACCTCTGCCAGAATGACATCGATGAGTGTGCGTCTCAGCCTTGTCAACACGGGGCAACGTGCGATGATTATGTCAATTCCTATATCTGTAGATGTAAGCCAGGATTCAGTGGCGTCAATTGTCAGAGAAACGACAATGATTGTACTGCAAGGTGAGATACATGGAACAGTTGAAGTCAAATGTGGCTGGATGTTTTTACAGAAAAAAAGGACATATTGTGTGAATTTATGATGACATGTCATGACAAAGATTATACTGTAGGGTAAGATAAGGCAGTTTTGAGGGTTCTTTTATCAGAAACATTCTATTAATTCCTAACTTATGACAGATATTTACTGCAAGGTAATCCAAGTGTAGCAGGTGGATTGTAAACTGGATTGGTATTTAGAAGGAAAAGAACACATTCTGTGAATTTCTTAGTAGTGGCAAAAGTTCAACTACAAGTTACTATCTCTATAACTACTGTCAAAACTAAAGTCTGGGGTGATACTTTGAATAAAAAACACCAATCTGTGAATTTCTTTGTAATGATCATAATTTTATAGCAGGGAAATGTGACTTGCAGTCAACTTTTTAAGTTTGGATTGTTATTTTGAAGAAAAAGGAAGCACATTCACTGAATCTCTAAGTATTTGTGACTGTAGTGCAAGGTAAGATAACTAGAAAAGTCAAATTCAAGTCTGGATTGTTATATTGAGGCATAGACAGACACACCTGCCTGGTTCCTGAAAACATGATTGGTTATTGTTAAAACATCTATCCATTCAGGTTTCCAGGCCCTGTGTGTGTGGAGGTACCTGGTTATGATGGTGTGAGCACCTTTACATGTAGTAGTACCTCGGTACTTGTTAGTTTTCTGTCTCTATAGATTAAAGTGACTTCTATTGATGTACAGCATCCCTTTTGAAAACTTTGGTTACTTCAACACCAATTTCTTTATAAATGACCCAAGTATCATATCATCAAAATTCCTTCCTTTTTGTTTTTCAGTTCATGTCTGTATGGAGGTACCTGTATTGATGGGGTGAACACCTTTACCTGTAGCTGTACACCTGGGTACACTGGACCTAACTGCCAGCACTTGATTCGTCCCTGTGATGCCAGACCGTGCCTGAATGATGGCGTTTGTACTGATGGGGAGGGTTCTTATACCTGTCACTGTCCATTTGGATTTACTGGAAGAAGATGTGAGGTGAGAACTTTATAGTAGACCGAACCTTGATTGTCTATAAATCCGACCTAACCAAACCTTTCTTATGATATATATCAACTGTACCACTCACATTGTGGTTTCATTGCCGATTCTGATTGGCAATAATAGGTGATTTTATGAAAACATTTTCTCATTCGCAAAGCTAAAAACCACACAAAGACATCACACTAAATTATTTGCCCTTTTCCTTGATAAGTCACCTTTTGTTTGATTTATGACAGAGTGAGCCTTGTACATTAAAGTATTCTTATTATAAGTTTGACTGAAGTGATAACGTCCCAACTGTCCAGTCTTGTCTCCCAAGGGGCTCCAGTCTACTGCATATGTGAAATAATACTGTAAACAAAGATATTATAGACTTAACTTGAATTGTGTTGCCCTATAAAGTAAATTAACTTTGATGATAGGTCGTTCAATTGTGGATCAGTATGTAAAACGTAAACTTGTATAATTATATTGCCATATGGAATAAAATAGTCTTAATCTTTGGATTGTGTAAAAATGGGAAATTTGAGGTAAAATGATGGTGTCATCCCATAAAATTAATCAAAAGGAAATAGTAGTCACTGTAATTCTTCTAATTATTAAAGACATGACTGAACCAAACATTAAATAGTTGACAGGAATGTCAGATAATTTACGAAAAATGCAGGTATTTAATTTAGTATTTGTCTTATTTGCAGAGCATCGTTGACTGGTGTGCACAGATGCCTTGTCGTAATGGGGCCACCTGTACACAGATAGCCAATCAGCTGCATTGTGTGTGTCGCAGTGGTTGGACGGGCGAGTTGTGCGATGTGCAGATGGTATCATGTGCTGTAGCTGCAGCTCAGAAAGGTGGTGTATTCTCGAAATATTTCAAAAGATTGTTATTTGTTTGATGAAATAAATATAAACAATGGTGCGTTTGTAGGGATTAGCAAAAGTAAATTGATCTAGAATACTTTCAAAAGTTGTTTGTAATTTTCAAAATATGTGCATAAATAAAATGAGCAGTGTAACCAATCTTTACAAAGATATCAACAGCTGATCTCAGATCTAAAAAAAAAATTATTTTCAGTTTTGAGTGTAACTAATCTTATAAAAGAACTCACATTTTAAAATATAAAACAATACCATGTCAATGAAGTCCTGTTATACCCCAGTAATCTTGTAAAGTAACTCATTTGCCAATTTAAATTTTAAAAAAAGCATGTGACCGAGGTAGTATTCCCAATTTCAACTTTCTACCACTGTTTTCTGTTCTAGGTGTGAGTTTGGCTAATCTCTGTCAGCATGGGGGAACCTGTAAGGACATTGGTAACTCACACATGTGTATTTGTCCAACTGGCTACGATGGTTCTTACTGTGAAATAGAAGTGAACGAGTGTGCCAGTGCCCCCTGTAGAAATGGGGCCACCTGCCAAGATGAAATCGGCGGATACAAATGTATATGCATTAATGGTTACCAAGGTGTCAACTGTCAATTTGATGTCGATGAATGCGCTCCAGAACCTTGTGAAAATGGAGGATCGTGCGTCGATTTAATCGCCAATTTTAAGTGTGTCTGTCCTCACGGTACTTCAGGGAGTCTCTGTGAATATAATGAGTTTGACTGTTTCGAGGGGGCGTGTCATAATGGAGGGACGTGTCATGACAGAGTGGGAGGCTATGAATGCAGCTGTAAACCTGGATTTGTTGGACCCAGTTGTGAAGGAGATATCAATGAGTGCCTCTCAGGTAGGAGTTAATCCATTCATTGTATTTAACTGTTTTGCTGCTTCGTAACGTACATTGTACGTCACATTTCATCAATCCAATGTGCGTTTTGACGTACATCCTATGTCACAATGTTTTGTTTCTTTTATATTCACACACACATGAATACATAACCCCTCACGGTGAAAGGGTTAAGTATGGTGTTTCAATTGGGAATGTGAATAAGAGTTAAAAAAAAGAGATCAGTATCCAACTTGTGAGAACGGACCAGAATACTTGTGTTCACCGTTTAATGTGAACCAATAGGAAGAACCAGTGAATAAAATATGGCTGTTGATGAAAATAAGATTATCGAAACTATAATGCCAAATATCAGTAAAAATACGGAAAGTTAAATGAAGAAATAATAAAAAGTGGATAGATGATGTTGTGTGTTGGGTTTCATCCATGTTGTTTAAGGGAAGTATACTATAATCTATCAGTTTTGCAAGTGCTTCATTTGCTATTTTATACTCTATTGTTGAACACACTCAGCTAGTGTTTGACTACTAGGGCATCTGGTTGCAGCTCTTCTTTCAAATAATATTAAAAAGTTAAGTTAAAAGCTGATATATAGTGCCCACATCAAATTACAAGGATAAGGGGTGAGTAGTGTATAGGCACACTAGCCTCCCAAAACTTAGGTCATTGGTACAAATCCTGTAAAAGTTGGTTGTTACTTCCTCATGTAAGGTTGTAATGTACAAAAACAGAATCTTGCTACTGTTTTCTTCCTACCTCAGACAGTGTACTATGGTACTTTGTATGAGTAAGCCACCACATTGTATTCTTCTATTAACTGACTTTATAACTTTGCCATAACTGATCCTTGTGTGTGCAGTGGGTACCAGAGAATTTATTCAGTTAATGTCTTCCCACACTCGCCTCCCACCTCGGAGGTCTGCGGTTCAAACCCTGTATCCTATGTGGGAAAGATATTAGTTGTTTACCAATGATTGGAAGTTTACAGAACAGAACTTTGACCAACTGTGTGCACTGGTCTCCTCTGCCCGCTGTACAGTGTTAAAAGCAACATTATGACCCAAATAAATTCTTAGTTAATGTCTTCCACTTACAATGTTTCAGAATTCTTGGTCATTACAAGTCGTGACCATCTAGCATCTTAGGTTTTATCATGTAACTTTAAGATCACAGGTCCATGCAATTGTAATGGCTTGTACTCAACTAGTCCGTAACATCCACTAAGAGTATATCGCATTTCATGTTTGTCCAATAGGTCCTTGCAGTGAAATTGGCACCAGAGACTGCATACAGCTAGTCAATGACTTTCGGTGTGAGTGTAAGTCTGGTTGGGCGGGGCGTCTTTGCCAGGAACCTGTCAATCAGTGCTGTGAAGAGGCAGAGGGCTGTACCATTGTCACCCCTTGTCAACATGGGGGTCAGTGTACCGAGAACCAATGTGAGTAGTTCCTGTTCTTTCTTATATTTTCTGTTTAACACTATTTTATTACATCAAATATACTGACCTTATCCTCCTAAGTGCTATTCCAGTTTCTGTAGGGAAACGTTCTTATAAAATTCCATGGAATACTTTTTTTTACGAGGAATTCAATAGAGCTGTAGTGTTAAATATAGGAGAAAAACATGGCAGTAACATAGTGACAGTATTTTTCACATCAAATCAACTTTTGTTGGGTATTACTTTGCGAGAATTATTCTACTGTGTATTTGTACAATGGTATTGTAATACTTTAATATAATGCGCTTTACTGTCGTATTATAGGGGACTTTGTTTGCCAATGCCCTGAAAAATGGAATGGAATAACCTGTGATGTTTATGACGAGGATTTCCCTGGTGGACCAGGTCGAGATGTGGTGACAAAAGATCCCAATGACTTGGATAAAGAGCGTAAACTGTGTGATGAGAGGGGCTGCAAAGACCGTGCGGACAATGGAGTGTGTGATGTGAGTGATAATACAAGATGTATGATTTATTACAGCCTTTAAGATCAAAAGTGTAATATATGACAAGTTTAGAAATCAAATTCTTTGATTAGAGCTGCTATCCAGGTCATGTTCACAATGGAGTCAGTGATGTGAGTGATAATGCAAGATTTTATTACTTATTGTGGGATCGGAGAGGTGGGGGTTTGCAAAATTGTTAAAATTTGATTGAGGGGTACAGGGATCATGCTCATAATGAAGTGTGTGTTCTGAGTAGTAATACAAGATTTTATCTTGTTTATTTAAATAACAAAAGAATCTGTGAGTTTTGTGATTTATCCTGGCATCAGAGTAACAATTGAATCTGTACTGTGAGTAATTGTACAAGTTTTAATTTGGAGCATTTTCTTTGAAAATATAAAATTGTGTAATGTTTGGCTAGATTTTACTTTACCGGTACGAGATTTGGGCGATAATATAATTCCACATTTTTAGCAATTCCATCCCTTTATTTTTATTGTAATACACAGGAATACTATTTATGGGGGTTTGGGGCTTGCCCCCATTTATAACTTTAATTTCATATTTCCTTGACAATTTCCTGTAATTATCAAATATGGTGGATCCCGTACTGGCAAAGTAAAATTGCCCCTAATGTTTTGCCAGTATTCAGATTACTTTGACTTTCATTATTTCTTTGAATTTCAGGAGGACTGTAACAGCTACGCCTGTTCGTTTGATAACCTGGAATGTACAGCTGGTGTGCAACCCTATAAACACTGCTCTGCTTACTCGCATGGTATCCAGTGCGACCGTCTTTTTGGTAACGGTGTCTGTGACAGTCCCTGCTCCTCTGAAGACTGCTTGTTTGATGGGTTTGACTGTGATGAGGTGGTTCCCAAGTCTACGTGTAACCCCATGTACAATGAATACTGCAGGAGATTCTACCAGAATGGCATCTGTGATGCTGGTAATTAAATTCATATGAAATTGACTGTCGCTCTTTTTATGTCAGCTGACATTATGTCGTCACTCTGCGGCGTGGGCGTACGCGTCCGCGTACGCGTCCGCGTGAACAACTTCTCCTCCAAAACTACAAGGCCTAGAGACGTGCTGTTTTTCTTAAAAGATACCTTATCTATCGAGGATGAAAAATTGTTCAAGGCATGCAAATCTGTCTGTTCGTCTGTTTGCTAGAGACATTACAAGGGGGGTACCCCCACCAAAAGTGTGAAAATTTCAACACTTAATCACAATTTTCTCAGTGACTATTGCAGGGATTTCTCTCATATCTTGCATATATGTACTAGGCCAGAGGTAGATTCTCTTGTGTGAGTATGAGACCTGGATCTGTCTTACTTTTTTTTTAATAAATTTTTTTAATAATTTTTAATGCATTAAAATTCATGAAATCATGCACAAAATCATTTATAACTTGAAAAGTGTTGCATTTAGAGCATTTTGTTAAAATATGTTATTCAGCTACTTTTTTCATAGCTACAATATGGTGAGTAAGTTGGGTGCCTGTCTCAATAGCTAAGTGAGTAATAGCTACTTTTGGGCTTTTCAGTAACTTCCATCATGAGTAAAATAACTTGTAACTTAAAAACTATTGCATTTAGAGAATTTCGTATAAATATGTTATTCAGCTACTTTTGGGTCAGCTATAACATAGTAAAATTTTAGACCTGTAGCTCATGGCATAGCTGAGTAATAGCTACTTTTAGGTTATCACTGTTGAGTAAATCGCTTATAACTTCAAAACTATTGCATTTAGAGTATTTCGTATAAATATGTTATTCAGCTACTTTTGGGTCAGCTATAACATAGTAAAATTTCAGACCTGTAGCTCATGGCATAGCTGAGTAATAGCTACTTTTAGGTTATCACTGTTGAGTAAATCGCTTATAACTTGGAAACTATTGCATTTACAGTATTTTGTTTCAATATGTTATTCACCTATTTTGGGATCAGCTATAACATAGTGAAGTTTCAGATCTGTGGCTCATTGCATAGCTGAGTAATAGCTACTTTGAAGTTCTCACTATTGAGTAAATCACTTGTAACTTAAAACCTATTGCATTTAGAGAATTTCGTATAAACATGTTATTCAGCTACTTTTGGGCCAGCTATAACATAGTGAAATTTCAGATCTGTAGGTCATGGCATAGCTGAGTAATAGCTACTTTAAAGTTCTCACTATTGAGTAAATCAGTTGTAATTGGAAAACTATTGCATTTAGAGTATTTCGTATAAATATGTTATTCAGCTACTTTTGGGTCAGCTATAACATAGTAAAATTTCAGACCTGTAGCTCATGGCATAGCTGAGTAATAGCTACTTTTAGGTCATCACTATTGAGTAAATCAGTTGTAACTTGAAAACTATTGCATTTACAGTATTTTGCTTAAATATGTTGTTCACCTACTTTTGGGTCAGCTATAACATAGTAAAATTTCAGACCTGTAGCTCATTGCATAGCTGAGTAATAACCACTTTGAGGTTCTCACTATTGAGTAAATCAGTTGTAATTGCAAAACTATTGCATTTAGAGAATTTCGTATAAATATGTTATTCAGCTACTTTTGGGCCAGCTATAACATAGTGAAATTTCAGATCTGTAGGTCATGGCACAGCTGAGTAATAGCTACTTTGAAGTTCTCACTATTGAGTAAATCAGTTGTAATTGGAAAACTATTGCATTTACAGAATTTCGTATAAATATGTTATTCAGCTACTTTTGGGTCAGCTATAACATAGTAAAATTTCAGACCTGTAGCTCATGGCATAGCTGAGTAATAGCTACTTTTAGGTTATCACTGTTGAGTAAATCGCTTATAACTTGGAAACTATTGCATTTACAGTATTTTGTTTCAATATGTTATTCACCTATTTTGGGATCAGCTATAACATAGTGAAGTTTCAGATCTGTGGCTCATTGCATAGCTGAGTAATAGCTACTTTGAAGTTCTCACTATTGAGTAAATCACTTGTAACTTAAAACCTATTGTATTTAGAGAATTTCGTATAAACATGTTATTCAGCTACTTTTGGGCCAGCTATAACATAGTGAAATTTCAGATCTGTAGGTCATGGCATAGCTGAGTAATAGCTACTTTAAAGTTCTCACTATTGAGTAAATCAGTTGTAATTGGAAAACTATTGCATTTAGAGTATTTCGTATAAATATGTTATTCAGCTACTTTTGGGTCAGCTATAACATAGTAAAATTTCAGACCTGTAGCTCATGGCATAGCTGAGTAATAGCTACTTTTAGGTCATCACTATTGAGTAAATCAGTTGTAACTTGAAAACTATTGCATTTACAGTATTTTGCTTAAATATGTTGTTCACCTACTTTTGGGTCAGCTATAACATAGTAAAATTTCAGACCTGTAGCTCATTGCATAGCTGAGTAATAACTACTTTGAGGTTCTCACTATTGAGTAAATCAGTTGTAATTGCAAAACTATTGCATTTAGAGAATTTCGTATAAATATGTTATTCAGCTACTTTTGGGCCAGCTATAACATAGTGAAATTTCAGATCTGTAGGTCATGGCACAGCTGAGTAATAGCTACTTTGAAGTTCTCACTATTGAGTAAATCAGTTGTAATTGGAAAACTATTGCATTTACAGAATTTCGTATAAATATGTTATTCAGCTACTTTTGGGTCAGCTATAACATAGTAAAATTTCAGACCTGTAGCTCATTGCATAGCTGAGTAATGACTACTTTGAGGTTCTCACTATTGAGTAAATCAGTTGTAATTGCAAAACTATTGCATTTAGAGAATTTAGTATAAATATGTTATTCAGCTACTTTTGGGTCAGCTATAACATAGTAAAATTTCAGACCTGTAGCTCATGGCATAGCTGAGTAATAGCTACTTTTAGGTCATCACTATTGAGTAAATCAGTTGTAACTTGAAAACTATTGCATGTACAGTATTTTGCTTAAATATGTTGTTCACCTACTTTTGGGTCAGCTATAACATAGTAAAATTTCAGACCTGTAGCTCATGGCATAGCTGAGTAATAGCTACTTTGAGGTTATCACTGTTGAGTAAATCGCTTATAACTTGGAAATTATTGCATTTAGAGTATTTTGTTTCAATATGTTATTCACCTATTTTGGGGTTAGCTATAACATAGTGAAGTTCCAGACCTGTGACACATTGCATAGCTGAGTAATAGCTACTTTGAAGTTCTCAATGTTGAGCAAATCACTTATAATTTGAAAACTATTGCATTTAGAGAATTTAGTATAAATATGTTATTCAGCTACTTTTGGGTCAGCTATAACATAGTAAAATTTTAGACCTGTAGCTCATGGCATAGCTGAGTAATAGCTACTTTTAGGTTATCACTGTTGAGTAAATCGCTTATAACTTGGAAACTATTGCATTTAGAGTATTTTGTTGCAATATGTTATTCACCTATTTTGGAGTCAGCTATAACATAGTGAAGTTCCAGACCTGTGGCTCATTGCATAGCTGAGTAATAGCTACTTTGAAGTTCTCACTGTTGAGTAAATCAGTTGTAATTGGAAAACTATTGCCTTTACAGAAATTTGTGCAAATATGTTATTCAGCTACTTTTGGGTCAGCTATAACATAGTGAAATTACAGACCTGTAGCTCATGGCACAACTGAGCAATAGCTATTCTCAGGCACTCACTGTTGAGTAAATTGGCTATAACTTGAAAAATATTGCATTTGGAGTATTTTGTTAAAATATATTGTTCACCTACTTTTGGGTTAGCTATAACATAGTGAAATTACAGACCTATAGCTCATGGCATAGTGGAGCAATAGCTATTTTCAGGTTCTCACTATTGAGTAAATCAGTTGTAACTTGAAAACTATTGCATTTACAGTATTTTGCTTAAATATGTTGTTCACCTACTTTTAGGTCAGCTATAACAGAGCAAAAATTCAGACATGTAGCTCATGGCATAGCTGAGTAATAGTTACTTTGAGGTTCTCACTCTTGAGTAAATCAGTAGTAACTTGAAAACTATTACATTTAGAGTATTTTGTTAAATATGTTATTCACAGACGTTTTGGTCAGCTATAACATAGTGAAATTGCAGACCTCTATGTCATGGCATAGCTGATCAATAGCTTCTTTCAGGTTCTCACTGTTGAGTAAATCATTGTATCCAACCTATAGAAAATCATGAGCTGGGAATTTTTTGGTGTGGTCGGATTTGACCTTGGACCCCTCCTTCAAGGTCAAATGAGGATAGCCAAACTTAAAAGTGCTTATAACTCGCTTATTATTGGTCCTAGAGGTTTGGAATGGAAAACCAACCTATAGAAAATCATGGGCTGGGAATCTTTTGGTGTGGTCAGATTTCACCTTAGACCCCTCCTTCCAGGTAAAACGAAGATAGCCAAACTTAAAGTGCTTATAACTCGCGTATTATTGGTCTTGGAGGTTTGGGATGGTAAACCAACATATAGGAAATCATGGGCTGGGATTCTTTTGGTGTGGTCAGATTTGACCTGGGACCCCTCCTTCAAGGTCAATTGAGGATAGCCAAACTTACAATTGCTTAGAACTCGCTTATTATTGGTCCTACAGGTTTGGGATGGTAAACAAGCTACAGGAAATCATGGGCTGGGAATTTTTTTGTGTGGTCGGATTTGACCTTGGACCCCTCCTTCAAGGTCAAATGAGGATAGCCAAACTTAAAAGTGCTTATAACTCGCTTATTATTGGTCCTAGAGGTTTGGAATGGAAAACCAACCTAAATTCTTTGGCTGGGAATCTTTTGGTATGGTCAGATTTGACCTTTGGACCCCTTCTTCTTTTTTTTGTGTGGTCGGATTTGACCTTGGACCCCCTCCGTCAAGGTCAAACAAGGATAGCCAAACTTAAAAAGTGCCTATGACTCACTTATTATTGGTCCGAGAGGTTTGGGATGGTAAACCATCCTAAATTCTTTGGCTGGGAATCTTTTGGTATGGTCAGATTTGACCTTTGGACCCCTTCTTCATGGTCGAACGAGGATATTGCATTTATAGTATTTCTTTAAATATTTTTAACCTACTTTTTACACTTAAACAATTACCTTGTTACTTTATTTCATAATACCATTTGCAGGGCACAACTTTTTGTCCTTTTTTTCTGTCAGCTTCGGAATATCTTTCGAACATGCTGTTCAGTTACCATTTACTGTATTTCTGTACAGCCCTTTCCCTGATAATTATGCTTTCCTCTCATTATCACCATCACAAATCAAAAACATTCAGTCAGCTGACACAGTGCCCGTTCACGGGCACTCTCCTCTTGTTTTCTTTTTTTTTTTCAATTCCCAGTTTCCCAGTTCAGTTTTGTCTTTTTGTAGCTTGTTGCCTTAATTAATTTCATTCATTTAAAAACTCTCTAAGCTTTTAGTGATGTGGAATAAGATTCTGGCAGAATGAAATCATATTTATATAGGTTCAAATCCAGTTGATGGTAATAAGTGAGATTCAATTATGACCTGGCCTGATGTAACTTTAGCTGTTAAATGTGATGTAAATGCCTGTCTTTGTATTGATAACAGAATTATTGAACCAATTAATTTACTTCTTTCACAATTTCAAATTTTATCATTTTTATCATTTTTTTCCCTGGTTTCTTTGGTATTATCTCACTTGAAAGTTTCTGGGTAGCATTTAATAAAAAAATGTCAATTTTTGAAGCCACTTTTGTGTTTCAGGTTGCAACACTCCAGACTGTGGTTTTGATGGAGGTGATTGTGAATCTGTGCCTGAATTTACTGACAAAACACTCGTCATTATTGTTGCCATTCCACCAAGCAACTTCAGCCTCATTGCCGCGGATTTCGTAAGGAACCTTAGTATTTTAGTCCATGCCGTGGTGAAGATCAAAAAACATTTAAATGGTTCCGACATGATCTATCCTTGGACATCAGAAGTACCCAGTGTTGGCAGATCAAAACGGGACTTAAATCACATGATCTCTCGGGTCAGGAGAGAAGTGCCAACCAAAGTGATTCAGGGGTGAGTATGGGTTGATGTTAATCTCTGTTTAGTAGAATTCTGTTCTTAGTAAATATCTGGTCCACAGAAATGCAATTAAAACTCTATATGTTCTTAGTACAGTAAAAATCAGTTCGTTTTATATTGAAAATTTACTTGGTTTTCTTAAATTCTATTTCTAGTCAACTTTGACATTGCTCATAGGTCTAAGTTGGGATTTAACTGATTTAACATCCTTTTCAACAGCCAGTGTCATATTTGACCAAGTCCTCAGTATTTCCACTTGTGGGAGTCAACTCGACATTGTTCAAATGTATAATTTCAACATAAATTCTCATTAATTTCTGCTTTACGTGCTGAGCAGTAGAATTATCTGGGGATAGCTACAAATTCATCATAACCCATAACAGAAAGTATTGATGCATGATCATGCATATTGGATTGCTTTAGAAGTGTATAAAGTTCATTAAATAATTCAAAATATGTGTTCCAAATTCTGTATAGATTATTTTTCATTTAAGGTGTAGCAGAGGCAGAAGGGTGAAATTTACAGTATAAAAGCAACTGTTAATGTGTACATATCCACTTTTTTTGCCAGATCCAAGGTGTACCTGACCATTGACTACAGCCAGTGTCTGAAGACAGAGGGCGCTTTATGCTTCCAAGAGGCCGAAAAAGTGGCAGAATTCATTGCAGAGAGCATCCGCCAAGAAACCTACAACCAACAGGCAGCGCCCATTGTAGAGGTCAAAGGTCAGTGTTTCTCATTGCTTTGAGTATTATTTCAGTTTTATTAATTGTTCAGTTAATAATCGGCTATTTATTTCTGTCATTGTTGCAAACTTGTGATAACCAGTTTTTTTTCCCCTTCTTTTTCCAGTATGTAAGGTAGCTCAAAGTAAAATAACAACATTTGTAAAATCGTCCTTTTTTTCATTTCTATCATTTTGTAAGGTAATTTCTTCAATTTTCATTGTTTCCATTGTAAGGATGGATCGGTATCAAAAATGTGTAGATTGTTATTTTAAAAAAAGATACGTTTTAGTACACCCACGGTCAAATTGGGCCTATGATGGGAAATGAAGCTCATGACACCAAAATATGGCAGTTCCACTCAACAAAATTGCAATAAAAGTTCCCAAATGAACAGAAATATGGGATAAAAGTGTGCTATTGCTTCAAATTTAGGGTATGTTTCCAATATTTTAAGTTTTCCTGCAATTATGTGTGTTGTTTTAAAATGCTGTCATAGTATTTCAGTAAAATTTTCTTAATATCGACATAAAAACGCCCATGCTTACCCCATGTGCGAGTAAAAGGTCTACTTTATTACTGGAATGAAAACCCAATTAGTGCTTCTGATATTGTTTCAGTTGCATCAAATAATGAAGTTTTCTTAACACAAGTATAGAATTTGTGTTTTATCATTTCAGCTGAGTCTAGCGATGGACCACCTATCCCGCCTGATGTCAATCCCAAAGACCCGACTTCCAACACTGTAATCATTGTCAGTGCACTAGCCTTCCTCATCATTGTAACTCTCTTGATCATCGTGCTTTTCACTGTGAGGAAGCGAGCAAGAGGCATTACTTGGTTCCCTGATGGATTTTTTCGATCCACTTCAAAAGCTGAGGATTCACGTTACAGACCAGATGGACAGGATATGAGGTAAAACAGTAAGAATTCAGCTGTAGTTTGTTTCCTTAGAGTAAGAAATCTAAAATTCGCCAGGAATCTAAAATTCGCCACCTCTAAAACCTTAGATAATTTTATGAAGCAAATGATGTTTTTGTCCAGAAATTGGTATTTTTCAGTACAAAAAGCCTTAATTTACTATACAGTCAACAAATCTCACCACAATTCATTTATTTTATTAGTATTTTCACATGTGGCGAATTTCAGATATGTGGTGAATTTTAGATTTCTTACTCTACTTGTTTAAGTAAAAACTGTAAATAACCTTGTATATGCTTGTATATCAGAACTCCAGTTCATCAGAATTTCAAAATCATGACATCACAAACTGCAGTTGGAGTTCTGATGTCAGAAACTCCAATCCTGTTCTTTAAGTGTAAAGTTTCTCAGAGGTACAGATTTAAAGGTCTGCCCGCAGGATTTGACAATGCATTGGAGCTTCTGACTCTTGTATCAGAAACACCATTCCATTAGAATTTTAAACATCTATTGTCTAAAATAGTCAAAGTTATAAATGCATTTGTACTCACTGTAAAAATTGTACTTGACATTCCAAAAATTGCATGATGTATTTCATTTATTATATGCTGAATTCACACCTAAGAAACACTCAGCAGGAAGTAACTGACATGACAATGGTTGCCTCTTGTTTATGATAGTTCTCTTCTCCAAGGTTGGATGCCTGTGAATTATTGTTTACCCCCATAAGCTATCATTATTTCTGAGTTTTTACCTCAGAAGATACTAGGAGATACTAAATTGATGACCGTTTGTCTGTCCTTTTGTTTGTTAGCAGCATTACTCAGTACTACTGATTGGATCTTCATGAACAAAATGAGAAGATGGGTCCTGTTCCAACTTAGATGGTATTAAATTTAGAGAGTGATCCGGATCACTTCCTGGATAAAAAACTAAAATCAACTATCTGGATTTTACCGTTTACCTGTTATTGAGCCTTTTTGCTTTGGAAAGGAGATAAGGTTCTGATATAAACTATACATGTCTTGGCAGAGGTCTGTGCTCGCTGAGTGCTCTTTTGTTTCCATTAAAATCTTTGCTTCCAATAGAGTATTGACGATACTTAATGTGTCTCAGGTTCCTGCACAATATTGTCAATTGCTGATTTGTCCTGTATTTGTGTTTAGTAGCCAGCCAGTACAGAAGCTGACTGCCAGTGGACAGGAGTTGGACCCCAACGGAAACGCTTGCTCTCACTGGAGTGATGAGGACGAATCAAATGGAAGACCAAACAAAAGGATCAAGGTATTGGAAAAAATGGCCAATTCAACTATACAATGTGAATGCTGTCATGAATTTTACATTCCTTTTCCCACAAAACTAATTGAAGAGAGTTCTTAAAATATACAACAGTTGCAGAACATGGTTCCACTTATACATTTTTTATACTGGTACATACAAAAATGTCTCTTCATTATTTTATCAAGTTTTCAGCGAGTCGTAGAGCCTTTATTATTTTGTATGTTCAATTTATTAGCAGTTTTCTAGCAATATTCATTATGTTTTCTCTTTTCCAGAGAGAGACAGATAGCCCTGAAGATCCTCGTCTGTGGACACAAACCCACATGAATGCGGCCAGTTCTGGAAAGATTCCAAATCCTTCTATTGCAGCCTTGACTCCACCTCGTATTGATGATCCCTTTGAGAAGAATATAGATGCCAAAGGGCCAGGTAAGACATTTGTAATATTTGGAACGAGGAGGCTGTTTGTAATACTACATGTTTTGGGGCTGTGTCTGGTATGTATTTCCAATGTATTTGTAATAGTACATGTTTTGTTGGGTTTCTGTCTGGTATTTTTGTCCAGTCTATGACCCTCTTCCTGTAAGAGTGTGAAGACGTTTCACATATCACTAGTTTCTACACTGAAAATTTAATCAAAAGATAACAAAACACCAACAACAGTAATATGTGTCTTGAGAAATGTCTAACAAGTGCTTTTATTTGGCTTTTCTACCTTGCTCCAAGTCTCTGTATATGTATCCATTGTTAACCTGAACAGTTAAATTTGAACTGGAAACCTACAGGAGTTCATTGTGGAGTAAGAAGGGGATAGTTTTTGAAGTTAGTTTCTGAAGTCAGGGCTGCCTGTTTTTCCACAAGTCACACAGTACCCATATATTACACAAAAGAGACTTGGTGAAAGTCTGTCTTTAAGTCTACAGTTTCTAAATTATTCAGTTAATATTGTCAGACTTATGGAGATTGGATGTTCACATTGTCAGACTAGGTAAAGTAGAACCCCTTTTATCCAATTTTGTATTTTCCAAATATGTAATTTGTAGAACTTGATTGTGCCTTTCTCAATTTGTGTTTTGCATTATGCTTTATTCAGAAATATTCCTTCTGTTTTATGAATCTTTTGTCATCCAGTTATTGTGCTATACTGTATATAACTAGAATCTAAAATGTTCCTGGTGTTGATTGAAATGAAGGTGTGCCTGCAAAAATAATATATGGTCTGTTATAACCTCATTACTGGTTTAAAAATTAAAAAGTTAAACTCAGCTTACCTTGGTTCAACTTGTAAAGAGTTTACTGTGGTAATCATATCCACCTTTAGAAGTCTTTTTTCGGTGGGGCCATGGTGGCACTTTGGTAACATACTAGTCTCCCTCCCACCTCTGTGGTCGGCGGTTCAAACCCCGGACCTTATGTGGGAAAGCTGGTAGTTACATACCGATGGCCGGCATTTTACAGTACAGAACCTTGACCAACTGTATTTACTGGTTTCCTCTACCCAAAAAACTACACATTGTGATGTGACCTGTAGAGTGTTGAAAGTGACATAAAACCCCAAAATAAATAAATAAATAAATGTCTTTTGTTCTTCAGGTGGTATGACCCCTCTTATGGTTGCTTCTCTTGGACCTGGCATTGAGAGTGAGTCACTTAGCAGCTCTAACAGTTCAGGAGTAGATGACAGCTCTGCAGGTGTTATTACCGATTTGATCCACCAGGGTGCATCCCTAGAGTCCCGCACAGACCACACTGGTGAGACGTCGCTGCATCTAGCAGCTAGATATGCAAGATCAGATGCGGCCAAGCGTTTGTTAGATGCAGGAGCTGACCCAAATGCTCAGGATAACAGTGGGAGGACACCGCTACATTCCGCAGTGGCTGCAGATGCACAGGGCGTGTTCCATATACTCAGGGCTCAGCCGGATACAAATTTAAATGCCAAGATGGTAGATGGTACAACTCCATTAATTATAGCGGCAAGACTGGCAATAGAAGGATTGGTTGAGGAATTAGTGAATGCAAATGTGGATGTAAATTTGACTGATGAACAAGGTTAGTGTTTTTAATCACACAAAGTAAAGTTTTCATCCACTTAAATATTGGGATGTCAAAGTTTTTTTTTTCAGAAAATGCAGATTAAAAGTTTAAAAGAAATGTCGCAATATGGTTTGTTGTTTTAAATTCTTTCAGTATCTCATATGTGAGCACTTTCTACATGTCAAGTTAAAAAAAGTAAGAAGTGATTAGACTTTAAATGTGATAACTATTAGGCTTCGGAGGCCTCACTACAGTATTTGTGATCAGACTCAAGGTATGAAGCCCCCAAAATACACAAACAGAAATACTTTCTTGAGTCTCTACCATTGAAAATCTTTCAAAAGAAATCACTTCCAGTGTAAGCAGTTTTTACTCTTAAATAAAAATTACAGAGTACATGAGATAATCAGAAAAATCTAATTACTCTCTTTGTACCATACAATACTAATTGACTCATGCTGGTTCCACTCATAATCTACTGTAGTCATGATGCATTGTTATATTTTCCAGGTAAGACTGCCCTCCACTGGGCAGCTGCAGTGAACAATTGCAATGCAATGCTGGTACTTCTGCAAAATGGAGCCAACAGAGATGCCCAGGACAATAAAGACGAGACTCCTCTCTTCCTGGCAGCACGAGAAGGAAGTTTCCAAGCCGTCAAACTGTTGCTAGATCATTTTGCCAACAGGGATGCCACAGACCACATGGACCGCCGGCCACAGGATATCGCTCAGGAGAGGCTGCATCAGGACATTGTGAGCTTGCTGGAGACCTATCAAGGAGAACGCCATATGCTAAATGGGGGCTTTGCATCATCTCAGCATAGTGCCATGATCCCACCGTTCATGCATCACCCTCACCCACATAGTGGTGGAACCAAGAAGAAGAAGAAGGCTGCCCATAAGTCTCGCACAATGAGCCCATCTAGTAAGGAACCCCGGTCAATCTCGCCCCATTCCAAGCAGCAGGTGGTGAAACTCCCACCCTTAAGTAAAAAGAAAAAAAGCAAGAAAGCCTTGGAAGCTGCAGCTGCAGCCGTGGGAAGTTGTCGCACCGACTCAACATCAACAGACTCGCATGAGGGTGTCTTGGAACCGCCATCCTACGAGAGTGCGATATCTGGAGGTCACATGGCCCTGTCTCAGCCTAATGTACATTCATTAGATGATCTTTACTCACATCCGCATCACCAACAGCCACCACAACAACATGCACAGCAACCACTGTTGCTACAGCAGAGCTCCTGTCGCTATGACAGTGAGACTCACATTGGTAGTACGCCAAATGGTCTGGAAAGCGATGTTGGCACTGGGAAATCAACTGGGTCTTTGGACATTGAACATATTAAAGTGGAAGAACTTTCTGCAGAAAATATGTTCCAGCCGATCAAAGGCTTGGAATGTGTTACATCTGCTCCAGGCGTGACATCTACATCCATTGCCATAGCATCAGCAGCCCCGGCGACCATAACAACGCGGCTTCCATCCCAGAGCCTGAGTAGCCCCACAACCAGTGGCTATAACACAATGAGCCCCGGCATCTCGGCCAGTCCCTTCTCACAGTGTCACAGCAGTCCCCACTCCATACAGAGTCCACAGAGTGGTGGCGGGAGTCAGACAGCCAGTCCACCTGTCTACCCACTGCCATCAGGCAGTCCAGCCGACAGTCAGGCACCCTCACCGCCACGCAGGCACCTGCCTCTGTCACCCACTCACTTGCAGGTAGGTTCTCTTGGTAAACAAACGGTATCAATAATTGTCTTGTGTATAAGACAACAAACCAGAAACCTATTTACTAACTGAAACACACTACATACCTTCCATTTGTAGGTAGTATGTACCATAACCAGTTTCTTTATATATCCACTATTTCAACATAATTCACCAAAAATGTCACGACATAAAATATTTCACAGTATTGTATTATAATCCATCAAGATGTTAGCTATTTTGTTGCAAAAAAAAAAAGACTCTTCAAAAACAATATCACAGTTTATGTTTATAAGTGTGGTTTATGTATCATGTATGTATTTTGATCACTTATATCATGGCATTTGCCAAATCAAACATACCTGGGTTTTCATCGTATTTCCATTTTTGGGAACAAGTTCTATAATAGGCAAGTCAACCACAACACCATAAGAGTTACTATTTGTCTTTGCATCTGTCTTGGTGCTGTTGCACCGTAGAGTCCCCTTTGTAAAGAGGTGATTAAATGCTATAAAATTCTAATTAGAATTAGAATTTCATATAAACGTCAATGTTTCACTAAAGACGCCATGGTGACGCAGTGGTAACACACTCGCCTCCCACCTCCGAGGTCTGCGATTCAAACCCCGGACCTTATGTTGGAAAGTTTGTACTTGCTTACCAATGGTCGGCAGTTTACAGTACAGAACTTTGACCAACTTTATATACTGGTTTCCTCTGGCCAAAAAACTACCCATTGTGAGGTGTGACCTGTAAAGTGTTGAAAGCGTCTTTGAAACTAAAATACATAAATCATTCACTGGCACTTAAGTACTAATTATTAGATATATATATAGTCAAAATAATCAGTTGTCACTGCAGATCAGCCATCATATATGTCAGTCCCTTTTGCATACTGACTGATATGCATGTTACCGATATAAATAATGTAAAACAGGGATAAATTTAATTCACCTGCCACTGTCCCCCACTCACTAAGAGTTGTTCACTACCAGGGGATATTATGTTGTTGGAATACATGTAATCTAGACCAGTGTTATTGTGTAAAATATACATTTTAAGTGGAATTTGCAAGAAAGTTGCTCAGCATGAAGATACTAGTAAACTTGTTACTTCTAAAAGTAATCAATGACATGATAAGAATGAGATAAATGTCAATTAATCATATCGAAATATCTTGTATTTCCAGGCCATTCACCACAACGTCGTATCCCAGCAACAACAACAGCAACAACAAAACCTGCACAACAGTCGGCCGCACCTTAACGCAGGTGGTAATGGTAACCATAGTTACAGTTATTACCCGACCCCTCCCTCACAACACAGTCAACACACGGACTCCACTCCCCCACCTGTGGGACTGATTAACACTATGGGTGCACTAGCTGACCCCCAGACAGCCTATTTAACGCCCTCCCCCGATTCTCCGGAACAATGGTCGAGTAGTTCCCCACACTCTGCAAACTCTGACTGGTCAGAAGGCATTTCCTCACCCCCGCAAAGCGGGGTCGCCCCCATGTTTAACAACATGCCTGGTAATTACCCCCATAGAAAGGCTGATGCCAGTGTATATTTATAGGGAACTTGTACAAGGCTCAATATAAAGACTTCAATTGTCTTGGTGTGTGTGTTTTTGTAACTGGTTTCACAGGTCTAGAGGCTATAGATGTAAGAGAGGAAATAATTTCTCAGGTCCTTTAATATATATTTGTTAAATTAGGATATGAATCGGACAGTTTGTAATTCCTCTATAAAGAACGATACCTTAAAATGTTCATTGTTCTGGAACAACAAATTATTATATACTTAAATGGTTGCCATTTTATTATGGTAGTAATTGAGAACTGTCCGTTAATTTTCCAGTTTTAAGTTGTTTTTCATATAGTTACCATAATTTCAGTTTATTGACAGTGTACAAGGTTTAATTAAGTAAGACTAGTATAAGCACAAACTGAATACAATACTTTGGAAAGAACTAAAAACATTGATAGAAGCATGGAAACGAGTTATAAATTCTATATAAATTTATGCTTCAAAAGTGACCAAAAGAATCTTCCAAAAACCTTCTTCCATGCTGTTTATTCTCGAAATTGGTTGGGAGAGTGTTATGCACATTTCACCAGTTACAAAAAACACTCACTTATAGTTCGAGTCTTATTCTGAGCAAGTTACATAATGTGTTCATTTCTTCTGTATATTAAACATAGAACTGTTATAATTTTTTTCTATTGTAACTGAAGAAAACATTTTTGTTTCCAATATATTTTATCACTTGTTACTTGTATCGAAGCATTTCAGTATGTATAAATATATATATATATTATATTTTATATATATATACACGTATGTGTATTTGCATTAAGTATATTTTGTTAAGAGGGTGTTTAAATAGATCTTGTGTTAGAACAAAGAATGTTTCAACTTCTAGTGATGTATAAATTTTTAGAGTGCAATAAACATGAATAGTGTAATAATAAGGCATCATGTGATCAAAACAGAAAACTTTTCCAAATTTTTTTTTTTTTTTTTGCAAAACCCAATAAAGCGAGCCAGACAACAGTAAATGTAGTCAGAAATGTTTATGTGGTTGTGTACAAACTCCATTCACTTAGAAAGTAGTAGTGGATACATTGTTTATTGATATTGCCGACATTTATTGCTTTGGGACTGGGCTCCCAATATCGAGATCTAAACAAGTATTTCAATATCGCCATTTTAAGTAAAACTGTAAACTTACCATGCATGTATGTGAGATAAAGCCTAAATCTGAAGAAATTGTTCACTTTTATCTCACATTTTTGAAGTTTTCAATGTGTTTTGTTATGAAAACTGCGATGTTTTGGTTTGATCAATTTCACTTCCTGTTAGTGGTTCAAGATATACTAAAATTTCATGAATTCGTACTATTTGGTAGACAGTACCAATCCCCGATATCGCCCGATATTGAAATATTTTTGTGTGCAATATCGATATCCACACAGCCAAATGATTTACCCATTATTAGAAAGCTAAAGAAAATATGTCTGGTATAACAGACTTTGAATATATGACGTGATTTCTGCGATTTAAATTGTTGCCTGGATTTAGAAAGTAATTTTGGATTTCTGTATTCATGAACAATACTCTGACCATTCCTAACTTACATTTTTAATATTACCTTCATTTCAAGTAAGAAATTACAGGGTGTATCCAGTCATGGGAAAACCTTTAAAAGTCCTGGAATTCCACTATTTTTTCCAGGCCTGGAAAAGTCATGAAAATTGACTCCAGGTTTTGGAAAATTTATAAAAAAAGTCATGGAAATTAAAATATTGAAATTAAAAGGCATCCTTTCGCAAAATGGCGTTGGTTCCATTCATTCATTCAGCATTTCAATACAAGGATACATTTATGTAATCAGATCAAATTTTGGTGTCTTCACATCTTCCTGTAGTCTTGCTGGAACCTTGTGAGTGGTTCTCGAAGACAAAACCGGCGGGAGCTCATGGTCTCGGTTCATGTCTCTTTCATGCCACAAAGCATGTAAATGGTCCTTAATTTTAAAGCTTCGGTCATGGAAAAAATATTAAAATTTAGTGGATACACCCTGAAATTATGAAACTGTATTCACAAACTTAACTCTTATTGGGGGAGTACTGCTTCCGAGAAAAACTCAAAAACCTTCAAAAACTTTAGATCCACAGTCACCTTATCCGAGTATTGTTCGTGAATGTGGCCCCAGGTATCATTTGTAAGTGTTATACAGTAGAAGTCCAGCCTTCTCTTATTTAGATCTATCAGATTATTAGAATTTTCCTATTTGTGATAGCACAATGCTTGTTTTTTCCCCCCAAATACCTTTTATTCACTGAAGAAAATCTAAATCTGTGTCTTTCTTAATATGGCCTGGCAGTTGAATGTGAGGTAAACTAAGAAATCTTTCTGAATTACATATGTGAAAACAAATCACGAAGATAATATTATGAGAACACAAAAACTTCCAAATTTTAACTCCTGATTTCTGTGCCATTTCTGCACGAGTTTCATTTGTTCATGGGCAAAACCAGCATCACATTTGGTATGAATGGAACCACTCTGGTCCCTGCATTGTAAAATACTGTACTTTTGTACGTTTATGCAAACAGTTGGTCAGAACTGGAATCAAACCCTGCAGGCATTAGAGGTTCTAGTAATAACAGTCTTTTATGACTCTAGTTTTTCCCTCAAGTTATATAAATCTGTTACAAGCTTACAAAATATTGTGGTTATTATGAGTTTCTTTGTCTTGTGTTCATTTCAGTTTTCTCAATTATTTTCTAAGTGATGTAAAGTTTCCTATTGTTTGTAGATGTATAGAGTAAGAAATCTAAAATTCGCCAGAAATCTAAAATTCGCCGACTCTAAAAACTTAGTTAGTTCTATGAATAAAATGATGCTTTGGCTTAAACTTGGTATATTTCAATTCAAAAGCCTTGATTTACTATAGATTAGACAAATCTCACCTCAATTACTTATTTTATTAGTATCTTCACATGTGGCGAATTTCAAACATGTGGCGAATTTTAGATTTCTTACTCTATGTGTAATTATGTATAAAGATATGCATGTCCAATTATGCTGTGGTCTTATGTCATTGTAAAATTCAAAGTCTTAATAAGCTTGAATCAAAATTTGTAAATTTGCTTCCAATTATAGCAGCAATAGGTATATTAAGATTTGTTTGAGAGAGTAGAAGTGATTGGATATAAGTAATGGGGGTACACTTAAAACGTCTTATTTTATAGTTTTCTTAAGTTATAGTTATGGTAATTTTCAGAACAAAGATTCAGTTTTGTATTTTTTATAAAATCTTACACACAGGTCAGTTATAATTTTCAGAACAAAACATTTTTATTAGTGTTTCAGTTTGTTTCTTGTTACAGTATTACTTCTAGTGCTTACAAGTAGCAGTTTAAGTTTGTTGTTTTTGTTTATGATCACTTCATACTTGATCAGGAAATATGTTTTGTTATTTTTAGTTCTTTTATAAAAACAACAGTAATATATTTTAAGATGTTCTGTTTATAATACAAGTTTTTCTTAATTTTAATACAATAACAATCATAGGAAGTTTATATAATTCAAAAGGTACTTTGATGGTTTTTTTTTTTTTTTTTAAAAAGTTTTTAGATTTTCAATTTCTTTTGAATTTTGTATTCAATCAGGAAACTATTATATTTGAAACATATATAAAAACTTAAATTACAGTTAATATTTACATAAAATTGCCATTGATACATTGTATTTGACATTGGAGTTCCTGTGAGAAATGTGTTTCCAGTCATGTTGTGTATTAGTAAACATATTGTTATCAAGTACACTTTCAGTCATTCAATTAGCGAAGTATAAATACAGAATAATGCAGATGTAAATAAAGGTTATTACAAGCTCTACTACATTGTAGATCTCTAGTAATGGTTGAGTGTGTTGTCAATATTTCTTATTGTGTTTATTAGGACTTGTTTTAAAACAATGCAAGGTGTCCATTCGTCACGTGCTAGTATGTGCCAGACAAAACCTTTGGTTGCGTGAGTACTGTACTGTACAGTGTACTGTCAAATAACTGTTAATTTGGGAAGACCTGGAGGAAACGCAATGCACATTAATTGGTTAATATTGTGTCACATGTCGAGAAGCTGCTACCAACCTTACTACTAGAAGTCGGCATCTCTGATTCGGGAGGCAAGCATGTTATGCAGAATGCCTGTACCCACTCCATATTCTAGTAGTTTGACAGGGAACTTATAATACTTTTATATCCTGTGAAGGAGATACAGTCAGAATAAGCACCAGCCTCATGTCCAAGCACTTTACAATTTTATATTTTATAGTTTCTGTTTAACATAAACATCAATGCATTTATTAAGACTTAAAGTTTAATGCAGTTTATACTCACTGTGGGAATCAGCGATTACAGTCTATTGCTACATAAAGTGTAACAGTTGGAAGATGTACAATGTGAGGAAAGTTGGCCAGTTACCAAATAAAACATTTGTAGTTAATGTTAGGAGTAAAGTATTATTTGAAGAAAATGTTTAGGAGCTATACTACAGTAAAATCCTATTATCTGACCCTTTATTATACAAAATTTCAGTTATTCGACCTCAAACCCACACTCCCAACTCTATTATGGCCGGTTATTTTAGACTTTTAATTATCCAACCCTTCTATTATCCCACCAAATTGTTACTCCCCCAAGATGGGCAGATAATAGAGGTTCTACTGTATATGATGTTTATTTGGTCCGAATAATATTGTAAATATGCTTCCTAAAACTTGGTACTTGTATTTTTTTCTGGTTAAAACATTTATTTCTTCTTAGTTCATAATAAGAGAATTTGTTTTTATGTCCTCATTGTTGTATAAAATATGTAGTTGTTACATAGGTATTATTTGATATAAGTTATATTTGTATAACAGGATGTCATTTGTACAAGAAATAAAATATATTTAGTAGTTGGCATTTTTAATACAGTTACATTTATAAAGCGTTCTACATAGGATATTAAAAAGTTGCTTTTAAGTTTCATGTTCACTTTGGCTTAACCTGCATTCAAGCTATAAACTAGAAGAAGACTCCCAGCCTCTTATATCTTGGTTTCACATCCCAAACCTCTAGGACTAATAATAAGAGAGTTATTAGCACTTATAACTTTTGCTATCCCTGTTTGACCTTAAAGGATTGGCCAAAGGTCAAATTTGACCACATCAGGAGACTCTCAACCCGTGATTTCCTGTAGGTTTCACATCCCAAACCTCTAATGCCAATAACAAGAGAGTAATAAGCACTTTTAAGTATTCCTATACTCGTTTGACCTTGAAGGAGCTGCGAAAAGTCAAATCTGACTCCCAGACCATGATTTCCTATAGGTTGGTTTCATATCCCAAACCACTTGGACCGATGAGAAGCAACTTATAAGCACTTTTAAGTTTACCTATCCTTGTTTGAGGTTTGACTAACCTCAGCAGATTTCCAACCCATGATTTCCTGTAACTTCGTTTTACATCCCAAACCTCTAGGACCTATAATAAGTGAGTTATAATTTGTATCCACCGGAAAGACAACTCACCAAAGCCAGTGAACCATCGTTTGACCTTGAAGGAGGGTCCCAAGGTCAAATCTGATCACATCAAAAGACTCGCAGCCCATGATGTCCTATAAGTTGGTTTCACATCCCAAACCTCTAACATCAATAATAAGCGAATTACAAGCACTATTTTAGTACGTTTTTTATCAACCGATAATCAATTGCCCGTCAATCGGTTAATTATGGCCCGATTGATGTCAAAATCGACGGGCGCCTAGATCTTGATGTAACGAATATGCTTACCAAATTAGGTTGACCCACAGTCTGGTGAAAGGGCCCAAGATCAGTTCTGCAGACATCAGAAGATTCCCATCACATGATTTCCTATAGGTTGGCTTCAGATACTAAACTTCTAGGACCAATAATAAGGGAGATATAGGAACTTTTAAAGTCTACTACATAAAAAAATGCCCATGGCGGCCATCTTATTCTTCATCAAAACAAGGCCAAAATAGTCCCAGGCCAACAAAACTCCTTGCTGAAAGTCGAAAAACACCTGTGGCAGCCATCTTGTTTTTCAAAATGAGTCTAAACATATTCCCAGGCAAGAGTTTGTAATAATGAATATATCCTGAAAATTCAAGAACTCTACCTATAATTCCTTGGCCTCTGGAGGGGTAACGGGAAAATCTCTACACTGTGGCATGACATACACCTGCGTAATCCATAGTATCCACCGGATACATCTCACCTCCCACCTCTGAGGCCGGGGTTCGGTTCCCGGCACGGCCTCAATTGGGAAAGCTGGTAGTTACTTGCTGTTGGTCAGCAGTTTACAGTACAGAACCCTGAAGAACTGTATGTACTGGTTTCCTCTGCCCTTCCAACTACCCGTCGTGATATGACCTGTACAGTGTTGAAAGCGATGTAAAACCCCAAATAAATAAATAAATCTGGTATATACAAATACGAAGATAAAGACAATGTTCCGAAATAAACTATGTTATTGCGTTAACACATCTTATCCAATGGACAATTGCTAATCCGGTCGGCGCAGACTGGCCTGCCAAACGTCAGAAAAAGGCGTCCTGTGTTTCCACCAGCCGGCCGGTCCCAGTACTGTGCACTCACCAGGTGGCGCATCGTACTTCCTTCCTGTCTAGACAGCGTGACGTCATAGCATCTTTCTTATTTGGCACATGTACAGTGCACACCCTGTGTTGAGAAACCAGATACTGAATGCCAGCATTGTAAAGCTCTTACCCCAGAGCAGCTAGCCCAGCTCTCCACGCCTTCCTACAAATTAAAGAAGCGAGATAAATCTGTTACACCATCCAAGGATCCCACGTCTTCAGTCACTCTCAGTCCCACCCTTGTGGACCCGGCACGTGTGTCAGTAATAAGGGCAGTGGATGACCAGGACACTGGTTTGAGTGCACAGCCGGCTGAGAAAAAGAAGGTGGAGGAAAAGAAGTCCGTTAAGTCCAAGTCCTCAACTTCATCCAGTCGACTGGCTGCAGTGTCTACCAACCAGAAATTTGAAGAGTCGGACCAGTTTAACCGGCTAGAGGCACGTTTGTTAGCCAAGACTTTGGACCAACCTCAACAGGAACTGACTTTCAACACAGTCAAGGTGGCTCCAACTCACTCTCCACCAGTCAACGTGATCAGGTCAGAGCCCTTCATCAAGCCAACTGACCATTCATCTGCTCAGCCTACTGACCGACCTTCTGTGTCTGCAACTACCAACCCACCGGCTTCTAAGCCTCAAGCTGACCGACCTCAGTCCATGGACTGACCAGCAGCCTCTGATAGGCCTTCCAAAAGTGTTTCTAGTGCTTTCCAGCTGACCAGAAGGGACACTACCAGTGATTCTGACTCAGACGGTGTGGTATCCGACTGACCCTCTGTAGATATCTTTGTGGAAGAGGGTGAATTGTCGGATGAACTAGATGCCACCATAACCGGCCCTGACCAGTCCCTCTCTGAGGAGCAATCTTACAGAGAAACGATGAGAGGGATCAGGTCGTATATGGGATGGACTCATATCCCTGATATTGATTCCAATGCTGGTACATCAGACGACAACCCCTTTGCTGGACCAAAGCTGCAAACCCCAGGCAAGGTGTCGGTTCAACTACCCACAGATGAGTGGCTCTGCCGAAAACTTAGTAAATTGGACTTGACATTAACTGATGGATACCCATCCCGCAGTGCTGAGGCTGGTGGTTTGCAGAGAGATAAGTTTTTAAAACCACCTAGATCTCAAGCCAAGTGGTATAGTTGTCATTCTCAGCAGAAAAGTGATACTACATAGACTCACATCCTGGAACACCGATTCCTCCAAGCTCAACAGTGCATACCTGAGGATAGCAAGACATGCTGGAATCGCCACCAGCCCTCCCCAGTCTCATGGATTTTAACTCTAGCATTTGTCAGGCTATGGCCAAGTCCATGGAACATTTGACTGACTTTGTTTTTGTGAATATGGCCAATGTCTTATCTCAAAGCAGGAATCAAGGCTGATATGCTGGCAGCTCTCAGGACTGCCCCTCTACACATTCCCACCTTGTTTCTAGACAGTGTGATCAAACAAGCCAAGGAAGAAATTGCCAGTTCTGATAAAAGTCGGTCAGGGTCGGTCTACAAAAAGGGTCGCTACCACCCTTATGAATGTCCAGAGAGCAAGCCGGATAACAGAAAGCAGGACAGGCCGGCTTGGAAGAATCTGTCACGTGGCCACAACAAGAGGAGTAAAGGAAAGCACCAGTACTCATCCCGACCTGCCAAGGGCCAGCAGCCTTATAAATGACTATTATTGTATGAACATGTAACATGCTGGCCGGGGAGCCCCTCAGTACCAGAACAGACAATGAATTTTGTAAATTGAAATGTAAATTGTCATGTTGCAAAACCTGTTCATACTGCACCCGGGCTCTCACAAAAGAAAGAGCTAAGTCCTGGGTTAGCAGATTGTTCTATCAAAGAACACAAATTAAAATATGTGAAAAGTGCTTCTTGTGTCACTCAATTGTCTTGTGTAAAACCTGTAACAAATGTAAAAAATGTTGCCTCAAATCTACCTGTAGGGGCGAGACTTCAATACTTCTAGCAAATGTGGCTGGACCTGGGTGCCGGTCCAAAAGTAGTTCAAATGTTGAAAGAGGGTTACATCCTCCCCTTTCAGACCCGGCCCAATCTGACAAGATTTCCAACCGTCATAAGCTGCTATGTAAATCCCCACAAGAACCTCTACTTGTCAGAGGCATTGCATCAGCTTATAGACAAAAACGCAATAGAACTGGTACAAAACCAAAAGTCCCTGGGTTTTTTCAACCGACTATTTTTAGTCCCAAAACCCAACAACTAGTGGAGACCTATACTAGATCTGAGCAAACTAAATCTTTTCCTCAAGGCGGAAAAATTCAAAATGGAGACATCGGAAACCATCAGAACATCCCTCCAACAGGGGGAGTGGGTTACGCCAATAGACTTCAAGGATGCCTACTACCATATACTTATACAGGAACAATAAAGGAAATATCTGAGATTTCATTTCCAGAGTCGGACGTACCAGTTCAAAGCATTGCCGTTCGGCCTTCCACAGCACCCATGGAATTTACTGTAGTAGCAAAGAAGGTGAAACTGATGGCCATACACAAGGGTATAAGAATCCACCAGTACCTAGACGACTGGTTGGTGAGAGCCAGATCCCACCAGGTTTGTCTCCAGCATACCAGGATCTAGTGAAAATATGTATTAAAAATTAGACTGGCTGGTGAACTTGGAGAAATCAGAACTGGAACCCAAGCAGGTTTTAAACTTTGTAGGTTACCAGTTCGACCTCAAGTCCGGTCGGGTCCGACCCGTACCGGACCGGTGGCAAAACCTACAAGAGAAAATAGTGAAAATACTATCCCTACCGGTTTGTCCGGTCCGGGAGTTCATGTCCTTGATAGGCCTGTTAACAGCTACAGAGAAACAAGTTCACCTAGGTCGACTGCATATGAGACCCATACAGTGGCATCTCAAAAACAATTGGAGAGTACCAGAATCACCAGAAAAGGTCATTCCAATTCCCAGGTCCCTGCACCCACACCTACAATGGTGGCTGGAGGAGAGCAATGTGCTCCAAGGCCAACCATTAGACCCAATAAAACATGCTCTGCAAATATATACAGACGCATCAAAAGAAGGGTGGGGCGCTCACTTAAACGAACACATTGCAAGAGGGTCCTGGTCACTGCCAGAAAGCAAGCTGCAAAAAACTATCTGGAACTAAAGGCAGTCTTTCTAGCTTTAAAAGAGTACCAAGACTTCTGCTCAGACAAGATAGTACTTGTGGCAACCGACAACACTACAGTAGTGTCATACATAAACAAGGAAGGAGGCATGAGGTCGGGCCTACTTTGTGCCTTACTGTGGAGAATCTTGACCTGGTGTACCAGGAAGCAAGTGACTCTCAAAGCCCGACACAAGCCAGGCCGGCTGAACGTGGTAGCAGACCAGCTATCAAGGTTAGGCCAGACCATCCAAATAGAGTGGTCTCTCCTTCCAGAGTTCTTCCAAATAATATGCAGCAGGTGGCACCGGCCTCAAATAGACCTATTTGCCATGAGGTTCAACAACAAGTTGCCTCTGTATCTCCAGTGCCAGATCCCCTGGCCACAGCAGTGAACACACTCAGTCTGCCATGGGAGGATCTGGATGCATACGCCTTCCCACCAGCAGCCATATTGGGCAAGGTGGTGGAGAAGTTGCAGGATTCCCCATTCCCGGGGTGGCCCAACACGCCCTGGTTCTGGGACTTAGTGGCCATGTCCCGCCAAATCCCACTGAGCCTGCCCAATCTGCCCAATCTTTTTACACAGCCCTTCAATCAGATCTCTAACAGAAATCTGGCAAATCTAAATCTCCATGCATGGCTCCTAGAGCCTCAGCAATCAAGGAACAGGGCTTCTCTGAGGCAGTGGCAGAAAGAATTGAGGCTCCTCAGATCAGTCTATGAGGCAAAGTGGTCCCTTTTTACAAAGTGGTGCATCAGCCATCAGCTGGACTTCGGGGCACCCCCTTTAAAGTCAGTGGCTGACTTCCTCATGTACCTGTTTCAGGACACTAAGTTACAACCCAGTACCATTGATGGTTACAGGTCAGCCATTGCTGATAAACTGGGAAACTCACCCATTAATGTCAGCAGAGATGAAAACCTCACTCGTCTCCTGGATAATTTCGATAGAGACAGACCCAAGGGCAGGAGGGGGATCCCCTCCTAGAACCTCTCCCTGGTCTTGAACCAGCTAACAAAGGCTCCATTTGAACCAATTGAAAATTTTAATTACTTAAATGTAGCTTTTATAAGCTACAAGCTTAGCATGTGGGACTGAATGCTGTTCTCGGATGGCCGCCAGGCCCGGCCAACGTCTAAGAAAAAAAGACATTTATTGTTGGCCGCAGCCTCAGGTTGTCGTCACGTGACCTACCCCATTTGTCTTCTCCTTTCTCGTTAAAATTTTGACCCATACCCCCTCAGCAGTAATACAGCGGGGAGGTCGGGTGGGACTCTTCTCAGTCCCACATGGTAAGCTTGTAGCTTATAAAAGCTACATTTAAGTAATTAAAATTTTCAATTTTATTACGCTACAATAGCTTATCATGTGGGACTGAATGCCGAATGCAACCGCCCGGTGGCAGGATTACAGCTGAGACTGGAAGATATGTCTGTTTTTTCTATTTTGATAGAATAAGTAGAATGAAGGTTGGAAGATACCAGTCTGAGTCCCATTTACAGTGCCCCAAACCCGAGGGTTGGACCTGTAAGAAGCCAAAAAACCTAAAAATGATTGACAGTGCTAATAAACTGTCTGGGTGTTTTGACAGGAGAAGGAGGTGTAGCCGAAGTACACTTAGGTGGGGTAAAGCCCCAAGGGCCATCACGAAAGGGGTCTGAGCCCAAGGCTCAGAGCTATCAAAATATTGCCACCTAAAGGAGATTAATGACAGCCTTAAGGTCCTTAATACATTATACAAAAGTAGTGTTCTCAATAAACCCTTTTTAGTAGGACCGGGTATGCAGTGGTTTCAGCGGGCGGGTACCCGGGTACCCGCGCCGATGGGCGATAATAGCTGAAACTACAAATATCTCCATATTTACAGACTTAAAACCTACAGAAATAATGGGATCCAACCATTTGCTTTATTTCTTGTTGGCCACGTTTTTGCATTCAAAACAATATTGCACGGAAGTAATGTTAAATAAAAACAAGAGGAGAGTGCCCATGAACGGGCACTGTGTCAGCTGACTGAGTGTTTTTGATTTGTGAAGGTGATTAGAGGACAGAATAATTATCAGGAAAAGGGCTGTACAGAAATACAGTAAATGGTAACTGAACAGCAAGTTCGAAAGAAATTCCGAAGCTGACAGAAGAAAAGGATAAAAAAGTTGTGCCCTGTAAATGGTATTATGAAGGAAAATAACAAGGTAATTGTTTAAGTGTAAAAAATAGGTTAAAACATATTTAAAGAAATACTACAAATGCAATATCCTCGTTCGACCTTGAAGAAGGGGTCCAAGGTCAAATCTAACCACACAAATACATTCCCAGCCCATGATTTCCTATGGTTTACCATTCCAAACCTCTAGGACCAATTATAAATGAGTTACAAGCATTTTTAAGCTTGGCTGTCCTCATTTGACCTTGAAGGAGGGGTCCAAAGGTCAAATCTGACCATACCAAAAGATTCCGAGCCAATGATTTCCTATGGGATGGTTTACCATCCCAAATCTCTGTCACCAATAATAAGCGAGTTGTGGGCACTTTCAATTTTCGCTATCCTCATTTGACCTTGAAGGAGGGTTCCAAGGTCAAATCGGACCATATCAACAGATTCACAGCCCATGATTTCCTGTCTGTTTACCATCCCAAACCTCTGGGACCAATAATAAGCGAGTTATAAGCACTTTTAAGTTTGGCTATCCTTGTTTGACCTTGAAGGAGGGGTCATTGAAGGTCAAATCTGACCACACCAAAAGATTCCCACCCCATGATTTCCTACAGGTTAGTTTATCATCCCAAACCTCTAGTTTTATTGTGTTAATATATCTTACCTAGTGGACAGATGCATTTGTCCGGCGCACAGCCGGTCCCGCCAAACGTTAGAGAAAAACGCCTCGAGCTGGGCTCTGGCCCGGACCGGTAGTGTCCTGTTTACTCGCCAGGTGGCTGTATAGCCTCCCTGCCGGTGCACTGCGCGTGCGCGCGCATGCGTACTTCCTCCTTTTGTTTGGCGCGAAGACGAGAGGTCGTCTGTTTTTTGGAGAAACTTTTATTTTATTTTATATCTGTTACAGGATATATTTTGGTAAATTCTTTGTGTAGAAGTGTTGTTTAATAACTATGGATTCACCAGGACAAAGGCGGGGATCGTGCGGCCATAAGATGGCTGGATTTGACATGCATGAGAAGTGTGCTCGTTGTCGAGACAAAGGTCTGGGTAAAGATCCCTGCATTGTGGGAGGTGCGATATGCAAGATTTGTGACAATTTTACAGCAATTCAACGTGATATGCTGGCCACTCCACAGTATCAAATTCGCAAGGACAAGAAAGCGGGTTTGCTAGTGTCACCACGAGATGTAACTGTGCTGTCTCCAGTTAATTCTTCTCAACAGCCAGCTAGTACTGCGCATGCTCAGCAGACGATTTCTGAAGATGACAGTGCGCATGCGCAGGACCTCCCTGGGGGTAGCGATAATGTGAGTTCTTCAGATTTTGTTTCCAAACAAGATTTTGACAAATTAAGTGACCAGTTAGATGAGAAATTCTCTCGTTTTGAAGCACTCTTATCAAGAGGCAATATATTTGCTACCCCCAAAGTACCGGTTCAGGTTTCAAACCCACCGGTTTCTGATCAGCCATTCATAGATCCTGCCTCTGCCCGAACCACCGGTCCGGTGCGGTTTCCGGCAGTACAGGCTAGTACAGGATCAGATGGCAAGAAAGATTCAAAGAAGAAGCACAAGTCTTCTCATCATAAATCTTCCAAAGCAAAACCGGTTCCGGTTGAGGAAAATACCGGTCCGGTACAGAAAAAGCCCTCTGACACTGCACTTCAACAATCTAAACCGGTACCGGTCGGGGAGATGACCGGTCCGGTCAGGGCATACCAAACTGGCACCTTTGTACCCAAGGAACCGGTTCCGGTTGTGGATGGATTTTTTACCGGTCCGGAACCGGCTGCACCGGCTGGGGAGCCGTTTATTAGAAACCTTGCTTCTGCTGGTGGCTCAGATAATATGTCCAATGTTGAACACCCCTTAACAGATGTCTTGCCTGTGGCTTCAGACGAACCACTCTTTGGGGATCATACATCAACAGATGTTGTGGATAGGGATCATACATCACCAGATGTTTTGGATAGCGAGGATGGTGAGCTTTCTGAATCAGACACTGATAAACCAGAAAAGAATGAAGAAATGAGTTACAGGGAAACAGTTCGTTCCATCAGGGCCTTTATGGGCTGGAACTTTATCCCAGACTTTGATTTTGAGTACAGTGACCCGGATAAGTCCAACAATCCGTGGCGTGGAAAAAATCCGAAGACAAGTTCAAAGGTGTCAGTAGCCATGCCAGCAGATGATTGGCTCTGTCAGAAGCTGGAGAGGATTAATCTGACTGTAGCTGAGGGTTACCCTTCCCGAAGTCAAGAAGCTGGTGGTTTGCGTACTGACCAATTCATACGCACCCCTAAACCACAGGATAAATGGTATCCCATGCATAAGTTAAAGACAGATGGTCCCCAGCGACCAGGTAGAAAGCTGTTCAACTGGCATGGTTCGGAGGCGAAACTAAATGCTCAATTCTCAAGAATTGTCAAACCAACTGCATATCTCGCAACAGGTCCCGTTTCTCGTCCCATATCGCAAGAAGTACTACGCAGATGGGAAAGGTGCGCCCGAGAGGGTACTTACACAGTGAACCATGCAGCTGGTTTCAGCAGATGCACTAGCGAGATTCAAGATCAGATGGCACATCACATAACTTTCCTACAGACTCATCTCAGTAAGGGCAAGTCAGCCAAGGAGGTGTCTGAAGCACTTAAGGAGTTAAGGGATTTATGTGCTTTCCACCAGAATGTATCTGTCTCTCTTGGGACAGCTCTACAGCACCTGGCTGATAGCCTTTTTGTGCAGCTGGGGAACTTCATTCTGATGCGTCGGGACTCCTATTTAGATCATGTTCGTCCCGGTATGAAGATGGACACTTGGAATGAACTGAGGAATGCTGCTCTTTTTGGATATGGGTTATTTCCCGACGCGGCCTTGAATGTCGCGGAACAAGATATCAACAAGTTTGAGATACAACATGTGTCGGTCCAGTCTCGAGTTGGTCCCCAGCACCAACAGAAGACCAAGTATCGCTATAAACCGTATGAGAAGAAGGAGGCTAAGACCATGGTTCAGCCGTCATCTGCTCCTCAACAACCTTGGCGACAGTTTGGGTCACGAGGTCGTGGCCGTGGGCGTGGTTCTACTAACCACCGTTTTTCCAAGTATGCCCGGGGTGGCAAAAATTATAAATGACAATCATTGTACAAACCCACACAACCAAATAATTCCAAAGATAGTGGGTCAAAACATCAGCCCTCAAAACTTTTCAAAGACTGTATACTCAAGAACTGCTGTAATTCCTGTTCCTATTGTTGTCGGTCCCGGGCAGCCGCAAAAGAAAGGCCTAAGTCCCGATCTTTGTCAGACAGAAATAAAACATGTCAAAAGTGCTTCTTTTGTCTCTCCTTGTCGTTCTGTCCCTCATGTACCAAATGTCCACAGTGTTGCAGAAAATCCTCCTGTAGGATGCAGGTTGCACAGGTTCTGGGAAACGTGGCTCAGCCTGGGTTCAAATCCTCGGGTAGTCTCCATCTTGAAGGACGGTTACAACCTCCCGTTCAAGATGAGGCCCCCATTGACCAGGTGTCCTCTGATAATCAGCGGATACGCCAACCCTCGCAGAAACAAGTTTTTGAAGGAGGCGTTGCAGTCCCTGATTACAAAACAGGCCGTAGAAAAAGTAGTGGTTCGGGCTTCTCTGGCCTTTTACAACCGGCTGTTCATAGTTCCCAAACCAAACAACAAATGGCGTCCAATCTTGGATTTGAGCAAACTCAATCTTTTCCTCCACTCGGAAACCTTCAAAATGGAAACTCCGGAGACCATCCGGCTATCCCTTCAAAAAGGCGAATGGGTCACATCGCTGGATTTCAGCGATGCCTATTTCCACATTCCCATCAACCCAAGGTCGAGGAAGTATCTCCGTTTTCACTTGCACGGTCAAACCTTCCAGTTCAGGGCTCTGCCGTTCGGCCTAGCGACGGCTCCTTTGGAATTCACAAAGGTGGTGAAGGAGGTGAAATTGATGGCCCAGTCCAGGGGTATAAGGATCCACCAGTACCTAGACGACTGGTTGCTTCGAGCGCCCTTTCGGGAGGCTTGTGTGAACCAAACGCGGACCCTGATGGCTCTGTGTCAGCAGTTGGGATGGTTAGTCAATTTGCAAAAATCGGAACTTGTTCCCCAACAGGAGTTCAACTTTGTCGGTTATCATTTCGACCTCGCCAAGGGTCTAGTGAAGCCGACTCAGGAGAGGTGGCAAACCCTAACTCAAAAAATAAAGATGCTAATGAACAGAGACCATTGTTCGGTCCGAGAGTTCATGTCTCTCATAGGTTTGTTGACAGCCACAGAGAAACAGGTGGTTTCGGGGCGCCTTCACATGAGACCGATTCAGTGGCACTTGAAGAATCACTGGCACGTGCCAGAGGTACTAGAGAAGGAGATTCCTCTTCCCAGATCTCTGTACCCTCATCTGCAGTGGTGGCTGGACGAAGACAATGTGCTCAGCGGCCAACCTCTTCATCCTCTACAACATGCTCTGCAGTTGTTTACCGACGCCTCAAACGAAGGTTGGGGCGCGCACTTAGGAGACCACACGGCAAAAGGAGTTTGGTCGGACTCAGAAAGCCAGTTGCACATAAACTTTCTCGAGCTAAAGGCGGTCCTTCTGGCCCTCAAGAAGTTCGAGCAACAGTGTTGGGGCCAGATCATTTTGATAGCCACGGACAACACAACGGTTGTCTCATACATCAACAAGGAGGGGGGTATGAGATCAGGCTCACTTTGTGCCCTCCTCTGGAGACTGCTTTCCTGGTGCAATCGCAGACAGATAGTTCTAAGGGCCAGGCACATTCCGGGAAGGCTGAATGTGATAGCAGACAAATTGTCCAGGAGCACTCAGGTTATTCAGACAGAATGGTCCCTCCTGCAGGAAGTCTTCGACCACTTATGTGCCAGGTGGCACACTCCCCGAGTGGATCTCTTTGCAACAAGGTACAATCACAAACTACCCAAGTTTGTGTCCCCAGTACCCGATCCACAGGCATGGAGAGTAGATGCTCTCAGCCTGAATTGGGAGAATATGGATGCCTACGCGTTCCCTCCTGTGTCTCTTTTGGGCAAGGTGGTGTCCAAGATCCTAGATCAGGGAGTTCACAGGTTGGTTCTGATTGCTCCAGGGTGGCCCAACATGCCTTGGTTCTGGGATCTAGTCAGCATGTCTGTTCAGATTCCTCTCTCCCTTCCAAACGTGGAGAACCTGCTGACCCAACCGTTCAATCAGTGTCCCCACAGAGATCTCCTAGGGCTCAACCTCCACGCCTGGCTCCTAGAGCCTCTAGCATACAGGCACAAGGATTCTCTAATGAAGTGGCAACGCGAATTGAGGCTCCTCAAAGACAATCAACCAGAGCCATCTATGAATCGAAGTGGTCCATATTTGTCAAATGGTGCGAGTCACACAAGGTGGACTTCGGGTCACCTTCTTTAACTCAGGTAGCGGAATTTCTCCTATTCCTTTTCAAGGAGAAAAATCTTCAACCTAGCACCATAGATGGCTATAGAACTGCTATAGCCGACAAAATTGGTTGTGACAAGGTTAATTTTGGTAAAGACGAAAACCTTACCCGCTTGCTAGACAGTTTCCATAGAGATAAACCCAAGGGTCTTCGAGGAGTCCCTAGCTGGAATCTGTCTCTGGTCTTGCATCAATTAACCCAGTCCCCCTTTGAACCCCTTCGAAAGGCGTCTCTGAAACATCTTACCTTCAAAACGGTGTTTCTCCTGGCTTTGGGCTCGGGCAAAAGAAGGAGTGAGATTCATGCCTGGGTACACAGGAACATTAGACATCAGGAAGATTGGGCTAATGTTTCTTTATTCCCTTCTCCTTGTTTCTTGTCCAAAAATCAGTTGGCTAAAGAAGGGCCTTCTTCAGTAGCTCCGGTAATTATTCCGGCCTTGGCCCCTACGTTGGATAAGTCTCTCAAGGAGGATAGAACCTTATGTCCAGTTCGGGCTTTGCGTTATTACCTGGACAAGACCAAAGACCTCCGTTCCGGCAAACAGTTGGTCTTTGTGTCTTTCAAGAAGAACTTCAATAAGGACATCGCTCCTGCTACGATTTCTTCTTGGATTAAACAAACCATCTTGTTGTGCTATCAATTGTCCAATGAGGATGCACAACAATTACATCAGGTCAGAGCCCATGATGTGCGGGCCTTTGCAGCTTCTAAGGCTTTTCAAGGAGGTGTGTCCTTGGACCAGATCCTCTCAGCCTGCCACTGGAAGTCGCACAATACCTTCACCCAATTTTATTTGAAGGATGTAGCATGGGCTGATGCTGACCTGTACCATTTAGGACCAGTGGTCGCAGCCCAGCACATACGCGAGTAACTGGTATCCTTGAAAGGATAACTTGTATATAGTGTAAAGCGTTTAGAAGGAGTAGTGGGTTGTTTTAGTTGGCTCCTTCTTTTTTAGTTATCTTGTTTTGTAACCCCAGCGCGCAGTTCTCAACCGGAAGGGCTGGTGTGGGGTATGAGTTATTTCTATTTTATCCTGTTCTGCTTCCTTCGGAATCCTTGGGACTGAACTCTTACCTCCTCTCTCCTATAGTCCTAGCCCAGGTGGCTCGGTAGACGGCAAAAAAAAAGAGGGGGGGGAACCAACTATGGTGTAGGGTATGGGAAGGATCCCTAACCCTTGGGCCGGAGGCCCAGAGTTCTGACAAGAGTCCCTGTTGAGTTTAGCTGCCCTCCATCCAATGGGTAGTTATTCTGCATCTGTCCACTAGGTAAGATATATTAACACAATAAAATGGAAAATTTAATAAGTAAATTAAATTTTTATAAGTTAATATCTTACCTAGTGGACAGAGGGATTCCCACCCTGCCTTCCCCGCAACAAACATTCCCAGGGGACTCAAACAGGGTGCAAACAAAAGGAGGAAGTACGCATGCGCGCGCACGCGCAGTGCACCGGCAGGGAGGCTATACAGCCACCTGGCGAGTAAACAGGACACTACCGGTCCGGGCCAGAGCCCAGCTCGAGGCGTTTTTCTCTAACGTTTGGCGGGACCGGCTGTGCGCCGGACAAATGCATCTGTCCACTAGGTAAGATATTAACTTATAAAAATTTAATTTACTTATTAAATTTTCCAGATCAATAGTAAGGGAGATATAAGCACTTTTCATGACTGAGAAAAAACACCTGTGGCGGCCATCTTGTTTCTCAAAATGAGGCCAAAAATATTCCCAGACAACATTTTATGGTTATTAATATATACTGCAAACTTAAGAAAGCTAGCTATAATATTTTTTTTCATCAGAGCAGTAATGGTGAAATCTCTCTCTACACACTGCGGCTATCCAGTGGATACAATGACTTACTCAACAGTGAGAACCTGAAAGTAGCTATTGCTCAGCTATGCCATGACATAGAGGTCTGCAATTTCACTATGTTATAGCTGACCAAAAATTCTGTGAATAACATAATTAACAAATTACTCTAAATGTAATAGTTTTCAAATTACAACTGATTTACTCAACAGTGAGAACTTCAAAGGAACTATTACTCAGCTATGCAATGAGCTACATGTCTGAAATTTTACTATGTTATAGCTAACCCAAAAGTAGGTGAACAACATATTTAAGCAAACTACTGTAAATGCAATAGTTTTCAAGCTACAACTGATTTACTCAATAGTGAGAACCTGAAAATAGCTATTGCTCAGTTGTGCCATGAGCTATAGGTCTATAATTTCACTATGTTATAGCTGACCCAAAAGTAGGTGAACAATATATTTTAACAAAATACTCTAAATGCAATAGTTTTCAAGTTATAGCTGATTTACTCAACAGTGATAACCTAAAAGTAGCTATTACTCAGCTATGCCATGAGCTACAGGTCTGAAATTTTACTATGTTATAGCTGGCCCAAAAGTAGCTGAATAACATATTTATACGAAATTCTCTAAATGCAATAGTTTTTAAGTTACAAGTGATTTTACTCATGATGGAAGTTACTGAAAAGCCCAAAAATAGCTATTACTCACTTAGCTATTGAGACAGACACCCAACTTACTCACCATATTGTAGCTATGAAAAAAGTAGCTGAATAACATATTTTAACAAAATGCTCTAAATGCAACACTTTTCAAGTTATAAGTGATTTACTCAACAGTGATAACCTAAAAGTAGCTATTACTCAGCTATGCCATGAGCTACAGGTCTGAAATTTTACTATGTTATAGCTGACCCAAAAGTAGCTGAATAAAACATTTATACAAAATTCTCTAAATGCAATAGTTTTCAAGTTATAAGTGATTTACTCAACAGTGATAACCTAAAAGTAGCTATTACTCAGCTATGTCATGAGCTACAGGTCTGAAATTTCACTATGTTATAGCTGGCCCAAAAGTAGCTGAATAACATATTTATACGAAATTCTCTAAATGCAATAGTTTTTAAGTTACAAGTGATTTTACTCATAATGGAAGTTACTGAAAAGCCCAAAAGTAGCTATTACTCACTTAGCTATTGAGACAGACACCCAACTTACTCACCATATTGTAGCTATGAAAAAAGTAGCTGAACAACATATTTTCACAAAATGCTGTAAATGCAACACTTTTGAAGTTATAAGTGATTTAGTGCATGATTTCATGAATTTTAATGCATTAAAAATTATTAAAAAAATTTATTAAAAAAAAAGTAAGACAGATCCAGGTCTCATACTCACACAAGAGAATCTACCTCTGGCCTAGTACATATATGCAAGATATGAGAGAAATCCCTGCAATAGTCACTGAGAAAATTGTGATAAAAAGTTGAAATTTTCACACTTTTGGTGGGGGTACCCCCCTTGTAATGTCTCTAGCAAACAGACGAACAGACAGATTTGCATGCCTTGAACAATTTTTCATCCTCGATAGATAAGGTATCTTTTAAAAAAAACAGCATGTCTCTAGGCCTTGTAGTTTTGGAGAAGAAGTTGTTCACGCGTACGCGTACGCCCACGCCGCAGAGTGATGACATAAAAAGACTTCTGTACATTCAAAACACGTTGTTTATGTAAAAATGGAGTCACATGACCGATCACAGAAGCATTAACTACTGCTCGAATGTAGTTTCGGAATTGAAACTTTATTTTTATATCGGGTTGATAATTGAATTTTATTAACATAAAATTATTAACTACTGTGTGAAAATATTGTACTTTTATTTATTTAAGGAGTGCATGTCACTATATAGCCAATATACAGCGTTTTATGGACTCGGAATTAAGTACCTGTGTTAATATACTGACGATTTTCAAAGGGTTCCGGTTGTTTGACAATGTATAAACAACCCAAATAAAAGACAAATAAAGTACTATAAACGGTGTACAAGGGTGAGAAAACAATATTATTGTGCATTTTAATTGAATAGTTTCATTTTTAAGTGAATTAACGAAGTCCAGATACGTCTGTACTTGGTCAGCCAACGTGGGCGATATTGACAGAAATAAGCTTAGATTCGGGTACTCGGGTATGAGATTTCGGATTCGGGCAAGTATTCAGGGTTCGGGTATCCGGATATCCGGGTACCCGTTGAGATCACTATACAAAAGTCTTTGGGATGAAGGTCTGCGCCTTTCATCACGTTTGCAGGATTCTGCCAGCAATCTAGGTGTGCAGAAATGACATCTGTCCAAGGAAGGAGGTTGTCCAGTGACTGAGGATATCTCCAATGCTCCTTGAGATGAAACTGAAAGGGCCTCATGTGAAGGCGTCCTTCCGGGACCATCTTCTCCGTTGAGGCTAGCAACCCAATTAGCGACATCAAACATCTTGCCGTCAAAACATGTTTTGACTTGAGTCGTAGGATCAAATCCTGAAGTTTGAGCCATCTCGCTTGAGTGGGTTTTACAAGGGCTGAATCTAGATGGTATTCGCAGCCCACGAACGAAAATACCTGAGGAGGAGTCAGTTCTGATTTTTCCTGATTTATTATCCACCCCAAGGACTGGGTTAAGTCTACCACTGCCTGAGTGTTCACTTGGGCTTCTACCTGAGACTGGGACCTGATCAGCCAGTCATCCAGGTATTGGTGAATTCTGAGTCCTCTGGAGAGGGCCATGAGCTTCACTTCCTTTACGATCATTGTAAAGACCTGGGGGGGCTGTGGCTAGACCGAACGGAAGGGAGGTGAACTGGAACACCTGTGACCTGTGGCAAAACCTTAGGTATTTCCTTGAGTTTGGGTGGATGGGGATGTGAAGGTAAGCATCCGATAGGTCTATCGACGATACCCATTCCCCTGGAACCAGGGAGGTCCTGATGGACTCTGGAGTTTCCATTTTGAACTTTTCTACATGTAGAAAAGTGTTGAGCCTGCTTAAGTCTATTACTGGCCTCCACCTTTGGTGAGGCTTGGGGACTAGAAACAGGCGACTGTAAAACCCGAGAGATTTTACATTTTTCACCCTTTCGATAGCGTTCTTTGACAGGAGAGACTGGATACAATCGGCCAGAGCTTGGTCTTTTGGAAGGGGCTTGTATTCTGACAGAATCAGAGGAAATCTGACCAAGTTTGGCTTTGAGAGGAATGGCAGTACATTGGTGATAATGTTTAACACGTTTGATAAACATTTGTTTGTTTGCCAGTCTCTCCTGAAAGAACGGCGGCGACCTCCTACTGAACGAAAACGACCCCTGGAGCCTCCGAAGTTTGGTTTTCCCCTGCCAGAGGAAAACGACTGGCTACTGTTTTGAGAGGAATTGCCCCCATAGGGACGTTTCCTGTAGGAGCCTCTTTTCTTGTGGGGACCACGAAAGGGTTTATTCTGATAGGGTCCAAAACCCTGAGAGTCTTTTGAGGTGCCTTTTTAAAGAAGGAAGTCTTCACCTTCCTTGACTAGTTGAGACTTGAACAAGGAAGGTGGCCAACAGGACGCATTCCTGAGTTCCTGACGTCTTGTCTCCCCTAAATGTGGTTGTAACAGGGTCATTTCGGTTTCGCGCCTACGCAAACCGGTGTTGCCCATGGAATATAACTCCCTCTGGAGTATATGAGCAAGTGATTTGCTGAGACAAGTCAAGGCCCTGTGCTGGATAATGAGTGTCTTGTTCCAAATATCCAGGTACTCACAGGCTTCCTCTTATCCACGCTTTGCTACCTTTTCAGGGTCGGCACCTTTCCTGATCTGTGATTTGACCTTCTTAAAGGTCGACTTCAAACTATGTTGGCACTTCTCCAGAGTGGAATTGCAGGAAGAAGAAGTCTTGGCAAAGTTGGTAGTAAAATTGAGTGTGGATATGTTCTGTCTTGCCTGGTGTTCCAATTCCTTGAGAATTGGTAGGGGAACCTTGCCCATAGGGGCCCCAGAGGGCTTAGGAGAAATACAGATCTTAGCAAAGTCTGTATTAAGTTCTTGCATCTTGTCCTCATACCAAGGTTGTCCCACCTTGTACCACTTGGCAGTGGATGGAGGAGCTCTGATGTATTTACCCTCAGGTAAATTTGCTGCTTGAAAGTCTTGATCAAACTTATCAAAGGCATCTTTGATAATGGAGTTCAGAGGCAGCATAGATGAAGGGCCTCTTGGCCTGAGCTCCTGCCTGCCTTTCTCATCGTCAAGGCCCATGACCGCAGTTGAAGACCTGGGAAGGGAGTCCCTAGGGTCTGGAAGTTTGAGGATATGCCTGAAGGTATCCACCTCCTCTGCATACTGAGAGGGGATGTCAGACAGAGCTACTTCCCTTTAGTAAGGAGGGTCTGGGTCATGTTGAGGATGATGGTCTTGATCAGTGCAGGTCTTCCTAGAAGGTTTTGGAGACCTATGTCTGGCCTCAAGGGACTGATCCTCATCTGAGGAAGAAGGTAAATATCTGGACCTAGATTTGTGTTTAGATTTATCAGTATGTTTCTTGGCTCTGCTAGGTGCAGGCCGAGGTTCATCAGAATGATCAGAGTAGTGGTCCGAGGCAGAGCTCGGGGCCACAACATACTGTTTGAAAGAGTGCGAAGATTTCTTTGGTTGAGCCGAGGGCAACCTCGAGGGTTCCTCGACAGAACTAACATTGATACCCGAGGCGTCATCGACGCGACTATGAGAGTCGAGACGAGGAGGTAAGGCTGGGCCATAATCAATGTCCATCAACTCGACAGTATTAGTGCTCGGGGGGTCCAGATGAGTATTAGATGGGCCAGGTTTTGAGGCCGAAGCGGAGGTCTGATCCACCTCCACTTGAGAAGAGGTTTTACTGAGAGATTTCTGAAAATCTTCTCGAAGGGACTTCATTGCCTCTAAAATATTTGCCTGGAAAGCACCCATCTTTTGATCCAGTTGAATGTCTAGCCGAGATCCCAAGGACTTCTCGAGCTTGGTTTCTAATTTCTGCTGTAAAGCAGTACCTGGAGTTGGTGGGACAGTTTTAGCTGGAGTTTTCAATGATAAAGCCTCGAAGGCAAGAGGTTGAGGGCGAGGAGGGGAAGTGAAAAGATGGTCAGCAGCACTCTCGAGGTCTGCCTGAGAGCCCACAAAAGATTCAACAGAATTATCGCCCAATAAATCTAGTTCTTGATCATTTTTGTCAGCTTTCTTATCTGGTTTCTTTACATATCTCTTCCTATGTGTGATCTTAGTTAACTGTTCTTCCGTAAAAGGAAGCACAAATATCACAAGGTGAGATGAAAGTGACACAGGGATCACCTCCCTTGCCTGCCTCTCTGCAGGTAGGACAGTAATTATGAGTATCGAAAGCATGACAGAAATGATGGCATTTAGATGTGCAGGGTTTGTCTTTATTGGATTGATGAGAAGACATGTTCAAATGCAATAAAATAGGTGGACCCGATTACATAAAGAAAACTAGCCGAGGCAAAAACCCACAACAGAATAAAAGAAGAAATACTTATCCGAATGGACGGAAAGTTATGCAAAACGTGCTTTAATAGTTAATAAACAAAATGGCTGAAAATAGACATCCAACAATATAAATAAGCTGAGATATAAGTAGAAAACAGCAGAAAAACTTCACAATATATTCCAATATGGCGGCGGCCAACAAGAAAGGAGGAGACAAATGGTGTAGGTCACGTGACGACAACCTGAGGCTAGAGCCAACAATAAATGTCTTTTTTTCTTAGACATTGGCCGGGCCTGGCAGCCATCCGAGAACAGCATTCAGTCCCACATGGTAAGCTATTGTAGCATAATAAAAGAGGCCTCTTTGAAGCATTTGACCTTCAAGACAGTTTTCCTCTTAGCCCTTGGGTTGGGCAAACGCAGAAGTGAGATTCATGCGTGGCAAAATAAGAACATCAGACACCAGTCCGACTGGTCCAAGGTGTCCCTGTACCCATCTCCCAGGTTTCTATCAAAGAATCAGCTGGCCAAAGAGGGTCGAGACAGTGTGGCCCCAGTGGTTATACCAGCCCTGGCCCCAACTCTGGATAGGTCCCTCAAGTCTGACAGGTCTCTCTGTCTGGTCAGAGCTTTGCGCTACTACTTGGACAAGACCTCTGGCAGAATAAAGAGTTGGTCTTTGGCTCCTTCAAGAAAGGTTTTGACAAGGATATCTCGCCTGCCACCATCTCCTCATGGATCAAACAAACTGTGATCCTATGCTACGAGCTCTCAGACCAGGAGGCCCTCACACTACATCAGGTTAAAGCCCATGATGTCAGGGTTTTTGCTGCCCCCAAGGTTTTCCAGTCAGGAGTCTCACCGGATCAAATCTTATCAGCCTGCCACTGGAAGTCACACAACACCTTCACACAATTCTACAAGAAGGATGTCACTACATCAGGTTAAAGCCCATGATGTCAGGGTTTTTGCTGCCTCCAAGGCTTTCCAGTCAGGAGTCTCACTGGATCAAATCTTATCAGCCTGCCACTGGAAGTCACACAACACCTTCACACAATTCTACTTGAAGGATATGGCTTTGGCTGATTGAGAGCTCTATCACCTGGGATCTGTAATGGCTGCCCAACAGATCCACCAGTGACCCCGGGTTTTGAGGAGATATGTACATATATAAATAATTTGTACATAGTTTTATACATATATAAAAAAAAAACTCTGACGTGCTTACTTCGGGAGGTTTATTTCCTTCTTATGGAACTGAACTCATCCCTCTCCTCCCTTACCTCAGAGCAGGTCTGGCAAAGTCGGTATAGCCCCGGGTAACCAGTCACTGCTTTCCGACTATGGCCTTATAAAGGGTTTTCTGACCTCAAGGTCGACCCAGGCCTGGAGAAAATTTTGTTAGTTTTGTTTGTGAGTTTACATTAGTCGCTAGTAACTTACCCGCCGACCAACCGGTAGTTATTCAGCAATTGTCCATTGAATAGGATGTATTAACGCAATAAAATTGCAAATTTAATAAGTAAATTAAATTTTTACAAGTTAATACCCTATCCAATGGACACACAAGACCCTCCCACTGACCCCGCTATCAGCTTACTAGGGGTCTAATAGGTTTAGATAACGAAAAAGATGCTATCACGTCACATTGTCTAGACAGGAAGGAAGTGTGATGCGCCACCTGGCGAGTGCACAGTACTGAGACCGACTGGGAGGTAGAAACACAGGACGTCTTTTTCTGACATTTGGCGGGCCGGTCTGTGCTGACCGGATTAGCAATTGTCCATTGGAGAGGGTATTAACTTATAAAAAATGTAATTTACTTATTAAATTTGCAAATTTTTGAATCTTAATTATTCAATAGGTAAATCACTTTTTACTGTTGAACACAATGAGGCCAATTTCTATTTTTAGCAAAGGTATGTTTGTGGTTTTACTTTTATCCTGCCATGTCCTTGACATAACCTGAGAAACATCTCAATCAATAAACAGACATGTGAAAGGAGCATGCATATTTATAAATAGAAGATATGAAGATAGAAATTATGACACAAATACTTTACAGAGTCCCACATAACAGAGCAGAATTTAGAGTCGCATTAGATAATGTATTTTTAGCCATGGGTTGTTTCACCTGCACATGTGGTTAATTCATCAAAATACTCGCTATAAAGATTTGGTAGATTGGAAGAATTTAGCTTGACTAAAACATGAGGCAAATTTATAACAAACTTGTTTGTGCTCCTGTTAAATAATCTAAATGCTAAGATGACGACAGTTGAACACCATTTACCGAAAGATCCGGCAGAGAGTATCAAATTCTGCATAGTCAACAGCAAAGATCATACTCGTTTGACAAAATTGGCTATCAAAACCCTCAATGAACTGAACAAAAACAAACCACAGACGTTGAAGATAGTGACAACACAGAAGCTGGATGGGTGGACCTTATTACACTATGCCTCAAAGGTCAACAACAATAAGCTGTGCAAGGCTCTCATCGATCATGGGGCAGAGGTAGATTGCACAGATTTGTCAGGATCCACACCTCTACATATTGCTGCACGACATGACAATCTAGAGTCTATCAAGGTGTTACTTGACAGTGAGGCAGATCCATTAGCGAGGGATGCACAGGGTAGGACAGCATGCGAAGTAGCGTTACATCATTACAAGCACTCAGCAGTGGCCATCTTGAAACTGGCAGAAATTAATGATGAGACGATCATCCCAGTGGTGGTTGAGAATCAAATCAACATTGAGAAGATGAGACAAGAGTTGAATGAGGTAACAAGGACACTTCAACAGACACAAGGCAGTGAGAATGTCACTCATGGTGGTAATTCTAATGCCCAAGGCACACACAGGCAAAGGCAAGACAGCATGGAACAGCATGGTGAGTAAATACTATAATTTTTGACAACACAGACAAGAAAATTCCCGATTTCCAAAGCCTGGATCAAACCAGTGTTGGTGTCATGGTTTTCAATAAGTGTCTGGTATCCCATAAACTTAACAACAAAGGTTATCACATATACAGTTCCGCAATGTTGGTATTAAAATGAGGAATGTACTTTGCTTTAGATTAATGAATGAATTTTGTCTGAAATCCAACTTTATTAATATGTCACAACCAAGACTGGCGGTAAATGTCACAGCTTATTGATAACATTGTGAACTTAAATTTTGTGAAAAATAGTTAATATAATCAACTACAGAGCGTTTTAAGCGATTTATTTCAAGTGTAATTTTTTTCAATGTGTAGAGGTCTTAGTTAATTGACAGAAGTAAAATATTTTAAGCAAAAGAAAAGCATTAAAGGATAACACATCATGTGTAATGCCCACCCCACCAATGCAGACAAAAAGTTCTGATTTTTTTTTGTTTCATGTTATCTGGGCACTTAATATTGACATGGCATAAGGCTTAATATTCTAGGTAACTAATTGCATACTAAATTATCACTACTTTGTTGTTTCTCAAAAAGTTAATCACTTAAAGTTTGGCCTTAGCTGTCCAGTTGTGAAAGTAAACTATTTCCATACATTGCTCTTTGACTACCCTATGGGTAAAATTTTTTATCAAAATTGCTCTATCTCTTACAGTTTACAAGATATGGCAACTAAGACAAAGAATTAATATTACACCACTGTTACAACCCTTTTGATCAGTCATGTCATTAAGTATTGTGATTTATGGGTCATTATATTTGGGTAATCAAGTGTAATTTTGTATTCCTTGTCTTCTAATAGACTTTCATTTAAATTCCATGTTATTTTTTTTTACCCCTTTATGGTTCAATGACTAATGATATCTCCAATATCGTGCATTCCTTCTGTATTCTTCTAGGGGAGCACCTGGCAAGGCTTCAATCAAGGATTGCTGACCTGGAAAGAGGTTGTGTAGTGAATGCATCCGAAATTTTTGGCAGATCTGAAGGAAATGATGGTGTCGAGGTAGCACATGTAGAGCTAGCAAAAGGTAGATTTTCTAATATATTTTTTGTTTCACCCTTAGTGTTCTCAAATACAAACTGCAATACTATGTTAGGTGTGTTTAACTGAACAAATGTAGAATTCTTATAAAAGAGGATAGTTGTATGGACGGAAGAAAGCATAAGAGGTAGATTTTCTGATATATTATATTTTTGTTTCACCCTCAGTGTTCTCAAATACAAACTGCAATACTATGTTAAGTGTGTTCAACTGAACAAATGTAGAATTCTTATAAGAGAGGATTGTTGTATGGATGGAAGAAAGCAAAGACAATTTAACAATTTCTGTTTACTGGGCAGACCTTCAGATGGAATTCCCTTTGAAGTATAGTAAATTATCACTTAAGTGTAATTCTAAGAAAAATTCTGAAAATCTTGAATACAGGCACTGGTCTTTCTGAATCTCAAGGTCCATTTTAACAGGGTTACACCTTTGGATGTTCGATCTTCAAGCCACATATAATCTCACTAGTACAACAATTGCATCATTGTGGTTATTTTTTCATGCGAGTCAGCCAGATACAGGAGTCAAATATACAGGTCACCCAATGTGAAAGCTGGGTCTTGGTGCTATTTCATATCAAACATGACCAGGAGAAATATTACACTTGTATATATATTCAGAAGTCGGCCTGCCAGATGAAGTGATCAAAATATGGGTTACCCACTTCTGATGCCTGGTCTTGGTACTAGGCCATAAATAGTGTCATGTCATTTGGTGGTTATTTTTAATTTTAGGTGCTAGTCAGCCAGATATAGGAGTGAAAATACGTGTCACCCAATTAGAAAACAGGGTCTCAGTATTGGAGAAAATTTGCACACCAGTCCAGAGCCTCGAAAACAAAGAAGGTATTTTGTAACAATAGTATTAATGCTTTAAATAACCAAAAGTGAAAATAAATGAACACCCAGTTTAAGGGGTGGGAACGCTGTACGGTATGAACTCGATTGTCAGCATATACAGTAGCTGGAGAACTTAAAATATTAAAATCAAAACCTTTAATCTGGAGAAATTATAAACTTTGAACTTTCATATTTTTAAATGTAAAATACATTTTTATGAAGAAAAATGTATATACCCAACGTATGAAAACACTTGGGTTATCTTGGCTAGGTGCCCGGTGACCGCCACATACACCATACATAGAATTTAACATTAAGGGGAGACCCTCATTAAACCCCTGGGGATCTAGCTCACTCTGCCAAATAGTTCATTCTTTTTGTGACTAAACATAAATGCTGGAAAAAGGTCTTTTAAAAAGCGGGGCCAGCGGGAGGATGATTTGCTGTTTTCATATGGTAGGTATATACATTTTCTTCATAAAAATGTATTTTATATTTAAAATATGAAATTTTATTTCATAAAAATGTAATATAGCCTACCATATGAAAACACTTGGGTTGAATGCCCATAAGGAAGGATGGTGGGACAGACTGAGGAAAACCACCCATGATTAAAGTGCACAAAAAACAGGAAAATTCCTAGTGCATAAAACCAAAACTTCTGTGTTGAAGGTGCAACTTAATTAAGTGAACAGTAAGGAAGTACTAATTACCTTCAGCACTGCTCTCAGCACCCAAAAGGTCAGCTCTAGGGAGAAAATGCACCAAAGTGTCAAAACCCAGAAAATGTGCCAAAAGGGTACACTACCAAGCACGGTTCCAAAAAAGAAAGTTCCCCCAAAAGGGAAATACCCCCCTTTTTGAGGGCATAAAACCTCAGATTGACTCAAGAGAGGAAAACATCCCTGAAGTAGAAGGATGTAAAAGTGGAATGATTCTTCCAAGTACAAGACCTTATGATGTCTAAAAGTGGAACTCCACACCTGAAGGATCAGGAAGCAGCCTGGGCCCTAATATCATGAGCTTTAATACCATGAAGAGATGCATTGAGTGTGGAACAGTTTTTAAGGGTGTAGTGGATTAAATCTTTAATCCAATTTGAAATCGTCTGGGCAGCGATATCACCCTGTTTAGATTTCAAAAGAGAAACAAAGAGAAGAGACCTACCATGTCTAAGGTCAGAAGTCCTTGACAAATAATATCTAAGGGCCCTGACCGGACATAGATACCTGTCCTCTTTATCCTCTTGCCCAAGACAATGAGTAAGGCAGGAATTTCAATTTCAGAGAAAATTGAAGGTCCTTCTGAAGCCAACTGGTTCTTAGCCAGAAAAGCAGGATCTGATTTAAAGATGACCTTAGACCATCCTTTGGAATGATAACAACCTTTAAAAGTAAAGCCATGAATCTCACTCCTTCTCCTTCCAGAAGCAAGGGCAATAAGAAAGACCGTCTTCCAAGTGAGGAACTATGGCTCAGCATGAAATAAAGGTTCAAAAGGAGCCTTGGTAAGAGCCTGCAAAACCTAGGTCAAGTCCCAGAAGGGTAGGTGATGACTAGCCTTAGGCCTGGACTTGTAGAATCTCTGAATGTGTCTTCTGAGCTACTTATATGAACCTAACTCCAAATCCGCATCTAGCTTAATGGAGAGAGCTGACCTGTATCCCTCTATAGTCTGAGGTAATAACTTCTTTTCAGAGAAAAGAAATAAGAACTCAGCAATAATAGGAACAGTGGTATGCATGGCAGAGTAACCATGTTCCCCACACCAAGTCTGAACCCGAAGCTTGGGAAAGATCCTGACTTGAAGGTAAAGACTGTTGATTAACAGTCGTATCAACAATACCTTGTACTTTATCAAGCGTGTTGGACATGAGAGAAGAAAAGCTATTGAAAAAATCAGCTGAAGGAGGCTGAAAAGTAGCCCTGGGAAATGCTTGATCATAAGCAGGAAAGCCTGCAACAAACGGAACAGCCTGAGTAGGCAGAGTTGAAGGTACATAAGTACCCTCAGAAGCAGGTTGATGTAAAACAGGCCTACCCAGTGAATGTGAAGAATTCACAGACCAAGAGGACATAACACAGGGCTGAGGGGGGTAAGGTACCCCAGTAACTGGTCGAGTATCCACAGGTGGGGATTGAGTAACCCCCAACAGCCAGCTTGGACATGCCTCCAAAGAAGGCCTGCAAGGCTGTATGCCCAAAGGCAGAGTGGAAACACACGAGCCAGAAGTAACTGAGTACTGGTATTGATAGGGGGATCTATAAGGAACCGAGTGAGTTAAGTACTTATTGAAAACAATGAAAATTGAATTCGTCGGAGAAGTTCACACAACTGCTCTGAAAATACAGTACAAAGAAATTATGTGAAGTCATGTAAAAGTAAGTGTAAACATGCTGTACCGACTGATAGAATGAATATTCTCAAAAAAGTTCACGGTTAACCTCCTTTTGGATGTGATGTCATCGTCACCTGATCTGTTGAGAATTTCGTACAAAAACTCAAGTTGGTGAATAAAGCATAAAAGTAGTACTTACAGAGCAGAATAAATGAATAGCAGTTCTTAAGATTTGAGCAGCAAAGGCACCTTGTTGATCATTCAATCGCCACAAAAAGAATGAACTATTTCTATATTACTGCGCATGGCAGAGTGAGCTAGGTCACCAGGGGTCAAAGGGCAGCAAGTACATAGGTTTAATGAGGGTCTTCCCTTAATGTTAAATTCTATGTACGGTGTATCTGGCGGTCAACGGGCGCGTAGCCAAGCTAACCCAAGTGTTTTCATATGGTAGGGTATATTACATTTTTATGAAATAAAATGATATTTTTATAGATTTTAATTCTTTTACAGCTATTTCTAGGAAAGGTAATATTGTTGGGGCTGTACTAAATCGCATTTCTTTTCATAATCCCAAAACCAGAACGGTTTTGGAATGGGCCTTAATACATGAACATAAGGTGAATTATGAAAATGAAGAGTGAAAGTGGAATCTCTATCTCTAGAGAATTGTCAGTATAATGAAGTTTAGTGGGGGAAAACTAAAATGATTTCAAAAAAATTGAAATTTCATAAAATAGAAGTTTGAATTGAGGTTCTACTGTATGTATCTTCAACATTTAAATTTACCCTTTCAACTGGAAGTCCTAGCTTAACAACATTTTTTGGTCCCTTAAGATCTGAACTAAGATTGAAAGGTACTTATTTTAAGTTGGATCAACACATTGTATCTCCCTCTTTCTATTTGTTCAAAATTAGAATAAGGAAAAAAAGCTACAAAACTAAAATGATGCTAAAAGATCAACTGAAAGCATCAAAGTATTCAAACAATCTGAGTGTATGATTTTTTTTTTTTTTAATTGAATTAAACTTTTAAACTTTTTTTATGTCAACATTTTCAGTGAGGACAAAGCTATGAAAACTTTAAACTTGAACTGTCTGTTTCAATGTAACAACCTCTTCTGATGCAATACACTAAATTTAATCAGCTATCACAATGAAGAGGGAGCTACACAAATGATGTTGCATGCTGCCTGATCACCTGAATAGACAAAAGAAGATAGATCATTTTTCCAAACAATGTTTTTACTAAAAAACTGAATAAACTAAAATCCTTTCTGATTACACAGTGAAACTTTACATAACTGGAGCAGTGTTTACATGTGACAATATTCTTCACAACCATAATTTAGATTTTGATGAACTGTATAGACTAAAAAGTATAGGATTAGGCTTTTCCAACAGTATGTAACATGTCCATAGCGGACACTAACAAATAGTTTTGATTTTTAACAGTGCAAGACAGTTATTTCCACTCTATGGGGTTAAATCTAAATGCGAGGATTATGTTGGCCAAGGGTTTTTGATTGATGGACAGAGGGACAGATGGACAAACTTTCACCTTTATAAACATAAAATTGCAAATTTAATAAGTAAATTAAATATTCAAAAGTTAATACCCTATCCAATGGACAATTGTTTTACCGGTCGGCGCAACCGGTCCCGCCAAACGCCAGAAAAAGACGTCCTGTATATACTACCGGCAGGACCGGTCACAGAGTGTGCATTCGCTACATGGCGCATCATACTTCCTTCCTGTCTAGACAGTGTGATGTCATAGCATCTTTTTTGTTGTCTAAACATATTAAGACCCCTAGTGAGCTGATCGCGGGGCCGAATGGGTGGGCCTTGCCTGTCCATTGGATAGGGTATTAACTTGTAAAAATTTAATTTACTTATTAAATTTGCAATTTTATTGCGTTAAGACATCCTATCCAATGGACAATTGCTGAAAACTACCGCTTGGTAGGTGGGTAAGTTACTAGGGACTCAGTTGAACTCATAAACAAAATTGAGAAGGCCCAGTTGACCTAGGGTCAGATGAACCCCAAAAGTCAAGGTCGGCTGAGACTAACCGGTTACACAGATGTCTACCAAGGTTGCCCCCCCCCCCTTTTTTCTCAGACCTGCTCTGAGAATAGGAAGAGAGGGTTGAGTTCAGTCCCAAAGGAACTAAACTTCCCAAAGGAAGCAAGTCACAGTTCTTTGTGTTTTTTTGGGTATTACATACAAATATACAGGCTATGTACATATATACATATTTACACATCTCCTCATTTTTGGGTTTGGTGGTGTACCTGTTGAGCATCCACCACTGGCCCTAAATGAAAAAGCTCTGTATCAGCCCAAGCCACATCCTTCAAATAGAATTGTGTGAAGGTGTTATGTGATTTCCAGTGGCAGGCTGACAGAATCTGCTCTAAGGAGACCCCCGATTGGACGGCCTTAGAAGCAGCAAAGGCCCTGACATCATGGGCTTTAACCTGATGCTGTGTGAAGGCCTCCTGATCAGAGAGCTCATAACAAAGGATCACAGTCTGCTTGATCCATGAGGAGATGGTGGTAGGTGAGATGTCCTTGTCAAAACCTTTCTTGAAGGAGACAAAGACCAATTCCTTGTTCTGCCTAAGATCTGAGGTCCTGTCCAAGTAGTAGTGAAGGGCTCTGACTGGACATAAGGACCTGTCACCCTTGAGTGACTTATCCAGAGTGGGGGCCAGTGCTGGTATGACTACTGGGGCCACACTGTCTGGACCTTCCTTAGCCAGCTGGTTCTTGGATAGAAAGCTGGGTGAAGGATACAAGGACACCTTAGACCAGTCTGATTGGTGTCTGATGTTCTTATATAGCAACGCATGGATCTCACTCCTGTGTTTACCAGAACCCAGGGCCAGCAGAAAAACAGTGTTGAAGGTCAAGTGTTTTAGTGAGGCCTCTTTTAAAGGTTCAAATGGAGCCTTAGTCAACTGGTGTAAGACCAGGGACAGGTTCCAGGAGGGTATACCCCTCCTGCCCTTGGGCCTGTCTCTATGGAAACTATCCAGGAGACGAGTGAGGTTCTCATATTTGCTGACATTAATGGGGGAGTTACCCAACTTGTCAGCAATGGCTGATCTGTATCCATCAATGGTACCTGGCTGCAACTTCCTGTCCTGGAACAGGTGCAAGAGGAACTCAGTTATGGCTTTCAGAGGTGGTGCCCTGAAGTCCACCTGATTACTGAGGCACCACTTTGTAAAAATGGTCCACTTTGCCTCATAGATGGATCTGGTTGATCCTCTTTGAGGAGCCTCAATTCGTGCTGCCACTGCCTCAGAGAATCCCTGCTCCTTGATTGCTGTGGCTCTATGAGCTAGGCATGTAGGTTCAGGTTTGACAGGTTCCTGTGTAGGGTCTGGTTGAATGGCTGAGACACTAGATTTGGCAGGTTGTGCAGACACAGTGGGATCTGACTGGACACTGCCACTAGTTCCCAGAACCAGAGCATGTTGGGCCACCCCGGTGAAATCAGTATGATTCTGTTGCATTGGTAGTCCTATAACTTCTTCACTACTTTGCCCAAGATGTCTGCTGGTGGGCATTCATATGGGTCCAGATCCTCCCAGCACTGCCCATGGCTGGGGGGCTGGGACCAGGGAGACAAACTGTGGTAGTTTGTTGTTGAATCTGGTGGCAAAAAGATCCACTTGAGGCTGATGCCACCAGGAGCATATAGCTTGGAACACCTCTGGATGAAGAGACCATTCTGTTTGAATGGTCTGGCCAAGCCTGGATAGCTTGTTTGCTATTACGTTCAGCCGGCTGACATGCTCTGAGAGTTACCTGTTTCCAGGTGGACCAGGACAGGATTCTCCACAGTAGGGCACACAGTGAGCCCGACTTCATCCCCCACCTTCCTTGTTGATATAGGCAACCACTGTTGTGTTGTCTGTGGCTACCAGGAATATGTTGTTTGAACAGAGGTCTTGGAACACTTTTAGGGCCAGAAAGACCACCTTTAATTCCAAATGGTTTATATGCAACTTGCTTTCTGGAAGTGACCAGGTTCCCCTTGCAGTGTGCTCGTTTAAGTGAGTGCCCCACCCTTCTTTTGATGCGTCTGTAAATATCTGCAGAGCATGTTTTAGTGGGTGTAATGGTTGACTGGGAAGCAAATTTTGCTTTCCTCCATCCACCACCTTAGGTGGGGGTGGAGCTATCTGGGAATGGGTATCACCTTTTCTAGTGATTCTGGTACTCTCCAGTTGTTCTTCAAATGCCACTGTATGGGTCTCATATGAAGTCGACCTAGGTGGACTTGCTTTTCTGTGGCTGTTAGGAGCCCTATGAGGGACATGAACTGCTGGACCGGACACACTAGACCGAACAGAATTGACAATATCTTGTCTGTTAAGGTCTGCCAATGGTCTGGTGTGGGTCTGACCTTGCCCTCCCTGAGGTCGAACTGGTAACCTACAAAGTTGAAAACCTGTTTTGGATCCAGTTCTGATTTTTTCCTTGTTCACCAGCCAACCTAGTTCTTGACAGAGAGCTACCAAGGTCTGTGTATGCTGGAGACAAGTTTGGTGGGATGTGGCTCTCACCAACCAGTCGTCTAGGTACTGGTGGATTCTTATACCCCTCTGTAAATCCATCAGTTTGACCTCTTTGGTCACCACTGTGAACTCCAAGGGTGCTGTGGAATGAACATTTGCAACACAAGAGTATACATGCAAAAATACAGTCTTGCTCTTGCTGGCCACTGGTGAAGGGTTCAAAGCTTCTTTCTTGCCGGATACATGTACAGAGTCCTTCACTCCGGCTACATTTAAAACACAGTAATTGTCATTTATTCTTCTTTGAACCTTTGGCCGGCTTCTGGGTGAAGTTTGAGGCTTTGCTACGACCTTTCTGTCCAAGTTGCCAGTCTTTAATTTGCTTCCAGGCCGGTGCAGGACTTCCGGTCCGGTGGCTGTATTGATCTGCCACTTGAGGAAGTGTATGGGTGGAACGACCGGGCTTCCTGTGTGAACTGCCAGAAGAACGTCTCTCCTCACTACGAAAAATTTCGTCTTCAGCCTTGATCAGTAAACTGTCTGGAAACAGTGAAGGCAGATGAACCGGTGATGTACGTAAGGCAGTTAAAGTGTCTTCCTTCACCCCACCACGTAAGAACTCCAGGTAGCTGTCCCTACGTGCCAGAGTGAGGTTGGCCATGCTGGTAAAAACTCCCTCAGAGAGGTCCTGCATAGTACGCTGCATGGCTTGAGAGATTGACTGGTTGGAGGTCACCAAATGCTCTAGTTCTTCCACTGCCTGCTGCGTTCTTTCTGCTGCCTTGCCTTTGGCCTTGTCCACTTGTAGTGTCTTTAAATGTGTAACCATGGAGTCCTGTACTTTCGTCAAACATCTTGACAGACCAGCAGCCTGGTTACACATCACAGACTGTTCCCGGAACGCTCTCTCCCAACGCCTTAAAGTATCTTGGCTGATAGTATGGGAGGCTGGGGCAGAGGGTAAACTATGTCTGGCCACTCTACTAAAGGTGCTGTTCAACTTTGCCGGTTCCGGAGACCAGTTACACACGGTAGTTGAAGCAGAGTCTTTCTTGTCTGTGTGCATGTCGTACCACTTTGATGACCTGGGTGGCTTGACAAACTGGTCACGCAGCAGTCCACCAGTCTCAGTGTTTCTAGAAGGGTAGCCTTCAGCAACAGTCAGGTTCAGTCTCTCAAATTTTTGACACAGCCACTCATCCACTGGTAATTTATCAGACACTTTACCGGTTGGTTTGACTCTGGAACCGGCAAATGGATTATCATCCAGGGAGGAAGAAGCACTCTCGAAGTCAGGGATCTGATGCCAGCCCATGAAGGATCTGACCCCTCTGATTGTCTGTCTGTAGTTGGCTTCTTCAGAGAGGTCCTGGTAAGTAAAATCTTCAGGCAGTTCACCCTGGGCGTTGGCACTAGTTGGTGAGGCTGGTTCCCTATCCAGCTCTGGCTCACTCTCAGATTCACCGGCAATCTCAACAGTTCTTCCACCAGAAAGTAGCTGAGCAGGATCATTACTGGTTGGCAGTACTTCAGGACCTGCACCGGGAGCCTGTAGAGGCTGGGTGGCTGTCCCTGCACCGGGAGCCTGTAAAGGCTGGGTGGCTGTCCCTGCACCAGGAGCCTGTAAAGGCTGGGTGGCTGTCCCTGCACCGGGAGCCTGTAAAGGCTGGGTGGCTGTCCCTGCACCGGGAGCCTGTAAAGGCTGGGTGGCTACATCAGAGGTACCAGGACCCTGAACAGGGCGGGTAGCACTCTTACTGACATCCTGTACAGCTTTCATACCAGGAACCTCCAGCGGAGGTTGGCTAGCAGACAACTGGACAACTATACCGGTGGTCTGTACAAGACTGGGACCGGTACCCTCAGTGACCAAACCAGAAAACACAACACTGGAAAAAGCACCTGGATCAAAGAAGGGATGTTCTCTGGTCACCACAGTTGAAGGTCTCACAGGTTCTACCGGCACAGCAAACGACTCACTAAGAAGCAAAGCATCAAGTCGTGAAAACCTCTCACTCCACTTGTCATCCAAACTTTTGAGGTCCTCACAAGTGGGTTTACTGCTGTGTTTCCTCTTGCTGGATTTAGGAGAGCTATCAGAACCCTCTTCTTCTTTGGTGTAGATTCAACAGAAGATGGTTTGTCTGTGTGTACCCGTCCCAACAGAGAAACGTCTGAAGGGTCCACGAGAGTGGGGGTAGCACTACTGGTAGTTTCTGTCATCTTCTGCTCTCCACGTTCTTTCCTGGACTTGTAGGTCGGGGTGGCCAGTTGTTGAACTTGAGCAGGAGTGAAGCCCTTACAAATCTGGCATTCAAGTTTCTTGACACAGGGATCATCTCCCACCCCCTTCTCCCTACATCTGGCACACTTCTTGTGGCTATCAAACAAGGCCATAACGTGCCCGCAAGTTCCTCTTTTCTGTCCAGAAGACATAATGATGATAGAACTCATAGAAGTAAGTAAATAAACTTAAAAGTTCAAAAAATGGCTAAATTTGTTGATAAACTTCAAAAACATATCTCTGTAGAAAACACGTCTGCACATTCCATGTGCTATGACGTCACGCTGTCTAGACAGGAAGGAAGTACGATGCGCCACCTAGCAAATGCACACTCTGTGACCGGTCCTGCTGGTAGTATATACAGGACGTCTTTTTCTGGCTTTTGATGGGACCGGTCGCGCCGACCAGTAAAGCAATTGTCCATTGGATAGGATGTATTAATGCAATAAAAATGTTTTTCTTTTTAATCAGAAATAACAATGAAGAAAAAACTACGCAAAAAATGGTGCACGCTAAAAGAGGAGTTGAACGCGGCAAAGTACATGGACTACCTGTATCAGGAGGAGGCTTTTGAGATGAAGGACCTGAAGAACATAAAAAGCAAGCACTCTGATCAAGAGCAGACAGACGAGATGTTAACACGTTTGTTTGAACAGAAAGGCACTCACTGGGTGGTTCCTTTTCTGAAGAAATTACAGGAAGAAAACCCTCACGTGTTTCAGCTGATCGAAAACAAGCAGTAAGATCACAACTTCTTTTTCTACAACACCAGAATCCCCATTTATTTTATTATATTTGAAGAAAATATGAACTCTTTGGATGACACTTTTTATTAACTGCTTGAAATTCTGAGATACTGAAAAAGTTTTGTACTAGCATATCCCCAAACAAATAGGATCAATAACAGGAGTGAAGTTCATGAAAACAAAACATGGCAGATCTGCTCAAAGAAATCGCTACAGAAGTATTAGAAATCTATAAAAATATGAGATAAAAGTTTATATTTTCTTCAGATTTAGGATCAGTTTCTAATATTTTATGTTTTTCGACAACTAGAGTAAGGAATCTAAAATTTGCCAGGAATGTAAAATTCGCCACCTCTAAAAACCTTTGTTAATTCTATGAAGAAAATGATGTTTCGTCTTAAACTTGGTATTTTTTGGTTTAAAAAGCCTTAATTTACTATCGATTCAACAAATCTCACCTCAATTCATTTAATTTATTAGTAATTTCACACGTGGTGAATTTCAGATATGTGGCAAATTTTAGATTCCTTACTGTATATGTGCTGAAATTCTTGATGCCAGGTCTAAATTGTCACAGAATGATGTGAAATGGGGTCAATACCAAGATAATGATGTTACCAAACAAGCCCTACCACCTTGGAAGTGTTGATTAAGCAGCAGAATTTATCTGAACTTGTATTCATTAAAAATCTCAATCTAAAATTTATGCACAGTCTTAAAGTCTTATTTAATCCTACATGATAATAAACTCAAACTTAATGTTTTCTCAAGTGAAATTCCCAGCTCAATAGTACATACTCAACTAAAAATATGCTCAAACAAAAGTTGATTTATAACTAATGCAGCCATCTTTGTATAAACTAAAATATTTAAGATTCCTTTCCTGCAAACTTTAAATATTATAATCATCTAAGTAAATACATGTATATGGCTTACAACTGAGTTTGAGTTACAACTCAAATTTGAATTTTAAACTCCAAATTTGAGTTTGATATTCAGTTTGTAACTTTTTTCCCACCTAAACGGGCTGAAAACCTACTAGTTGGAATCTACTTGACTGGCTTTTATGCAAACACCAATTACTTGTGGCTACTTGACAGTAAATATTTTTTACATTGAAAGTTGTTCTACATATTTCATAGCATGAAATCAGCAACAAAAATAAACACAACTGTCTAGTATCAACAGAAAGATTATTTACTTTCACCTTACAAATCTATCAATGTGTGAATAAGAGGCAAATGTGTTGGAACTTTCCTTTGAAAAAGGTCTTTGAGGAGGGTTGTTTACATCAACAGAAAACTTTTCTGTATTCTCATGGGGCATTAAACATATATACATAAGTAATCAAAAATCATGACTTCAGTAAATACTGAAACTAGCTGATATCAACACTTTCGGTTTAGTTTCTGTTCAGATATTATACACGAAAACTGAGTCATTGTCCCCAGTGACACCTTATCTAAAAAGTAACTCAACACTGTGTAAATTTAGTTAGCCAAATGCAAGTGAAATTCAGTTCAAAAACATACATTATATAGAAGCAATATGCAGTATTAAGTTTAAAATTGGACTCTTATGGGCAGTAATTTTGTACATAACCACTTGTTTACCTGTACTCTATATAAAAAGTGATTTTGTTTTTCCTTTTTTATTGCTAATGGTGACAAACGCCTCCTTCAAGATACTGATAATTTTAAGCCAAATTTTCATGTGAATATTAAAAATAAAGCCAACAGTTGAGTAGAAAAGAGAATTCTATTGTTAATTCTGTATGTCGATTCTGTATGTCAAGAATTCATTACTCTTCAACTTGCACTTGTCTACTTGCTGTACACTTTCTAACAACTCTAGTTAGAAAAATGGTTGTGTAGACTTTATATTTCTGAGTGTACATTTCCATCTAATTTATCCACGATACATTGTATATGATTTTCTTTCAGACTGATGTAATATTTTAGATCATTTATCATTTATCCCTGTCAAAAAAGAAAATAGGTACTGGCAGTAAGGAATCTAAAATTTGCCAGAAATCTAAACTTCGCCACCTCTAAAAACCTTACTTATTACTTAATTCTATGAAAAAAGATGTTATGTCTTAAACTTGATATTTTTTCCCAGTTTAAAAAAGTCTTAATTTACTAAACTTCAACAAATCTCACCTCAATTCACTTATTTTATTTGTATTCCCACATATGACGAATTTCAGATTTGTGGCGAATTTTACATTTATATTCTTGAAAGCCTTTTATTTCTCTTTTGTTGTTGCATTACCTCTGTCAAGGACGTTATGATTTTGGCAGGGCTTAATTGTTCGTCTGTTTGTAAAATAACTGAAAAAAGTTTTAATGGTTTTTGATGAAAAATTTTGATAATGATACACGGAACAGATGATTTTTTATTCTGATGGTAATCCAGATCATTGTCTGGATCCAGGAAATTTTTAAGTAGTGTTGTGGTTGAATGCAAATTTTAGAACTGGTTTCCAAAAGCGGAAATTCAGTGAAAAGTCAGATACATTTGATTTAAATGCAAAGAAATAAGTTTTCAATTGCGTACATGAACCATAACTCCCATATAAATAAGAACAACGATGGACTTTTTGAAGACTTTTGAGGACAAAACAGGTTTCCCATCAACACTATTTTTAAGCATCTTTTATGATCATTATTAGATAGGGCCACTTTCAGTGTATGTATATATATCCATAATAAACCAGTGGATTGCTTGGCCAAAAAATACACAGTGGTGTCAATAATACACCTAAGTTTGATCCAGATCTAGCACAATACTGGAGATTATGATCCAAAACAGAAAAAATACTGGTGAAGAGAGTTGCTTAAGGGAGGTGTACACTTTCCGAGTGCTTTCCTAGTTTGTACATAAGATTCACAGGCCATGATATCTTCAAAGCTGTTTTCACATTTCCGAAGCCCTAGGACAATAATAAGGGAGATATAAAGCCTTTTAAATAAGATGATCCAACACAACCTTAAAGCAGGGGTCAAAAGTCAAATGGAACACTTAGAAAAGAATAGTAGGTCGCGAATTTCTACAAGTAGTTTTCACAATCCAAAACCCTAGGACCAAAGATAAGGCAGGCATGAGGCCATTAACACGATGACCCCAATATTAACTTAAATGTAATAGGACCGCCATTTTGTTTTCAAAACAAAAGCCAAATAACTCTCATGCAGGCTTTCTAGCCATACATGAATGTACGGAAGCTGTTTCATAATCTACTGACCAGGCCTTTGGGTGGCAGGAGATAACAAGGGGTAATCAATTGTTTATGTGTATGTTACAGTAAATACGCAAAATCAGTAAGGTTACTAAATACGCGTATTCCCTGAAAATTTCAGTAAATATGCATATTCACTGGTTGTTTGGTCCAGTAAATACGCATATTTACTAAAATCATCATGAAGACATTATATCTTAAATAGTTGGGTGTTATCTGCTATGTCTTCATAGTAACAGTTATTTCAAACTAGTGTTGGAAATTGCCTCCAATTTTCATGGTCTATTATTTGTCCATTTTTCTGAGCGATGATCGACCCATAATCGATTTTTTTTTTACTCCATTATTGTTCATTATTTAAGAAACACTTTCCAGGATAAAGTATAGGTCAATCCTGTAAAAATAACGGTGTTCTGACATTTAGAATCTACCGAAAGCACTCACTTCCTATAAATATGGCGGGAGACATAAACAAACTTGAAATTCAAAACAAAACTGTCAGTTTATTATGTAAAAATACCTAAAATATCTTTAAAATACGTGGATATTGATATAAATCAGGAAAGGTAAGATATAAGCTTAATAATCGATCATTAGAAAACGTCAGTGACCGACCGCGATTTTACACTGTCACCGAATATTAATCGAGCACACATCTATACGTCCACCCACTATTTCAAACTATAAATAGCTTTGTCATATTCAAAGTTTGATACTTGTTTACAATCCAGCACTGGGATAACTACTTAATATCACTTTATAATTTCAAAAGCATTGGCATGTGATATTTGATAAAAACTTGTAATATATTTTTTTCATTTAAAAAAATAAATTGTAATGTCAATAGACAAGTTTATAAATTTAAATATCCAAATATTTATCAAATTATGATGCTTTGTGTATAAGGAACAACAACCAAGGTAATAAAATTAAGATACATTTCTTCAAGAACTGAATTTCACAGTAGTTTTAACAATGTATTTTAACAATGTATTTCTTTTCCAAAGTTCGCCAATAAAATTTAAATCTATAATTAGGGTTGAATAAAACTTCCCTTTAATGTTGTCCCTTCAATATAGGAAGCTACACCATAGCTATAGATGCCTTAAAAGAGATTAAGTCCCTCTAAAAGACTATGATGAAATCCAATTAGGGGCTAGCTGGCCTTTTCATTGTTTCTAACAACAATTCTTTGATCAAGTAGCCAGTACCTACATTAACCCTTTCGCTACTGAAGGAACATTATTCCATGGGACTGTAGCCATATGACGTCATATCACGTCAGAAACGCCAATGAAATAAAATAATATTTCACTACCTTATACACTTTATTTGCGGTATTTTTCGGTATATTTCATTAGGAATTGATGAAAGTCGAATGGGAAAATTCGTGGGAATTCCCCAAATAAAAATAACCACGAGTAAACAATATGCAGTTATATGCCTTAAATACGGCAATATCTACAGAAAGCAGTTAAAATAGGTGAAATGGTGAATTTTTTGGTAAAATATATCATAACTTTCATATAAAATGCTTAAAAAGTCGGTTTAATACTGATACACCAACAAAATGTATAACAGTACACTGAAGGGAAAGAAGAAATATATATTATTGCCGTCGACCGCTAGTCGACAGACATGGTCCCTTGTAATACACTTTGATGTCGACTGCTAGTCGACAGACATGGTAGCGAAAGGGTTAAAGACATAAATCTACCAGAAAATGGCAAAATATTAAGCCTTGATTGAAATAAAATAAAGAAACCACTTACTAATAATCTCTGTTTAACAATAGATTTTTCGAGAATATATGTAGACTTGTTTGGGTGTAAATCCTGTTGTCTTAAATGATAAAGTAAAATTTCTGCTAAATGAAAGTACAGTTAAAATATGTTAAAATTTAGAAATTTAAATTAATTTCTTAAACATTTATTTATTTCCAATAAAAATGCCTTTTATGTATCAGTCACATAAAAATGGTTAAAAGTTAAATGATCTTTAATTATTTGTAGGGACGACATTGGTGCACAGTAGCTGTGGGATTGAAAATAATAGAAGCTTAAATGAAATATCTACAGAAAGCACATATCTAAAGTTTTTAAAAATTAGTATTTAAAAGCCCAGTGCTATTTTTTCAACATATTTGCATATAGTGTACTCTAAAATGAAGTATGCTTAGTATGTTCCAAGAGTCATCATAATAGAGTAAAATGTTCCAATGTAATTCACAGTTTGGTTTACCATTAATATTATATAGAGTAAAATGTTCCAATATAATGTACATTTTGGTTTACCATTTAATATTATACAGCTACAACCAGTGAACATCAAAGTTTTATTTCACATATTTACTGAAAGTCAAACAATTAAACTTGTAAAATAACACAGGTCATAAATCAGTAAATATGCGTATTTACAGAAAACTTCTGGGAATACGCGCATTTACTGACCAAATCAGTAAATACACATATTTACTGAAATTTTCAGTAAATACGTGTATTTACCGATATCACAGATTTACTTAACATGTACATATATTGCACACACACAATCTTTCGACACCTCTCCCTTACATACAACTGCTTTGTATACATGTATATTCTTAAAATTGTAGAAATAAGGATGTAAATACATGTATAAAGAAGTTTGTTATGATGTCATAGTTTCTTTGTGTTGTATCAGTTTATTGTGGCTGTGTAAGTTAAAACTACTTGTATTTATAGCTTCAAGTTGATCAACAATTATTCTGTAAGATAGTTCTGCAAGTGCCTTATTTTCTGTAATAAATGCCCCTCTCGAACGGTTGTCCTCAACACTTTGATGACAGTTTTGAATTTTCAATGACCACAGGTCAGAATTTAAAGCAAGCCATACATAGTAGTAAGACATCCAGTTAAAAACTAGTACATATTGCTGTGTTTTGCTCTGGAAATTACGCATACAAATTAATAGGGCAAAAATTGTCCATGGTGGCCTAGTGGGTTAGTAAGTTTGGTATCTAATCACAGGTTGTCACCTCTGTGTAAGTTCTAGTCCTACAAGTGACAATACTGAGGACTTGTCCCAATATGACCCTGGCTGTTGAACGGGACATAAAACCTCAACTTTGACTTTGTTCCAAAAGTAATAATAAATAAAAAGATAAAGTAAAAAAAAAAAAAAATTACCACATATTTTTTTACAGTAGCTGTACACAATTATGAGTACACAGTGTAATACTTTGTATTTTTAACTGGACTTGTTTTTACCTGATATACCTACAGGAAGTAAGTCAAAACATACTGCTACATTATATTCTTTGTACACTCAAAGTTATGTATATTGTATATGCATATATTTCACTTTAAGTAAAAAATAATCTCAGTATAACCTTTTTTTACTGAAATTTACACTTGTCTGAAAATTAAGTCTGTAAAGCCAGATATCTGTTTTTCATTTGCTAACAGTACTATTCAAATATCTTTTGACAACACAAAATATTTGCTAATTTTTAATTAACTGTAAAATTAATACATCTAAGGTGCCATTCATCACATTTTTCTACAAAATTGTAACCTTTGTCTTCATAGGAATTCCTTGAATACCAAATTTCCCAACCGCTAATTTTCCACCAGTAATATTAATTGCAGGTAATAGCGAAGCTGAGATATTATTCATGTTGATATTAAAATGTGTGGCAATTTATTATGTTTCATAATGTTTATAAATTATATGGGTACTGGACGAAAGTATATGGTTTATGTATAAGAAACCAGCTATGTTATAAAACTTTAATGCAGACACCAAACAATCAAATATTTGTCAACTAACGTCCCCAAATACTCAAATAGTGATTTTTCCAGTCACTTTCAACCTTACTGAAAATCCTGATCACATCCTTAAAAGACTTATCTGTCTGCTAGCAGTCCCCTAGCATGAATATCAGTGCCATATCTCTACTGCCTAGCATCCCTGTATGGTCATTTAACATTCCCACTGTGTTATTAAAACTGTTTGTATTTTGGAATGTATATTCTTTTAAATGGGTGAGGTTTAACATGCCAAAAGTGTTTGCAGTATAATTATTAATTTGACGCAGCTGTTCAGTCAATTTCAATTTTTTTTTTTTTTAACAACTGACGCGATATAATTTTTTTACATACTTTTACATGATGTTTAATAATTATTCTATACTTTAATTATTGGTCAATTCTTGTTTGTTTCTCTTTTTATTTTTGTTAATATTGTTGTTGGTTTTTTTTTTTTTGATCTACAATTCTTCACTGAACAACACTGTCACTTATTGAATGTAATAAAAGATACACCTGGATTGTGGGTGTTATCAGTGGGACTATTTTCTTCAAATATTCACAAATTATTTTCTGCAATATTATATGATAAACATATATATTCTGGTGACCATGGTATAGTGGTTAATGTAATAGTCTTCTGACTGGAAGATCTGGTGCACATGATTTGGTTTCACATAATAGGCGTATTCTACAGCCGTGATCTGTAAAATCCAGATTCGACGGATCAGGTCAAAAGAACCTGATCTGACTGATCCGGATCATGATTTGAGTGATCTCATGAAAAGGTGGATTCGAGAGATCAGATTTGCGAGATATCCCACATTTCTTTGTAAAGATGGCGGAAAACACGAGGTTTGAAATTTTCATTTATAATTTCTGCTGGCAACTTTGCAGAATTAAACAGTAATGAAAAATTTGATCTAATAGACCTTGTTCAGAGTTGTAGTCAAGGTATTTTAATATCTAATTTAGTCTACACAATTACATGCAAAGCATGCCATTTCAGTGGCATCTTGGATCTTCATTTCTGCAATTTTTGCATTTCACAGATTCTATTGATTTGGAGGATTTCGATCTCGATCACAAAGATATCAAGTTGTGAAATATGCCTAGTATTTTTCACTTGTCCCTCTTACTATACCTAGCAGCCAACACTTGTAGTGGAGGTGACAGCCTAAGACAAGACTGACATCCCATTCATGGGAAGATAAATTCTGTTCAAGACATGTCATGCCACAGAAACCAGAACTAAGCACTAGCCATGTGGAAAATTTCCACAGAAACTTCTATTCACCCAAAAATATGGAGTAAGAAATGTAAAATTCACCACATATCTGAAATTCGCCACATGTGGAAACACCATTAAAATAAATGGAGTGAGATTTGTTGAATGGATAGTAAATTAAGGCTTTTTGAACTGAAAAATACCAAATTTAAGACAAAACATCCTTTTTCATAGAATTAAGTAAGGTTTGTAGAGGTGGTAAAATTTAGATATCAGGTGAATTTTAGATTCCTTACTCTACAGTGCATTTAATCAAGCTGTACATGCTACTTATTCTAGTATCAATACAATAAGCTTGTCAAATACTGAACATAATTATAGCTAAGATTGGGATCATGTACAGATTTCTATTTTAAAGATCTAACTTTTGGGAAGACAAAATATTAAGATGAATAAAATATAATGTTGACAATTTTTCACAAGTCTCAATTGCATAGATTATTTCACTATTTGAGAATATGTAAATAAAGAGACATCAAAAGTAAAGTTTGGCTTTAGTCACATTTGAACAAAGGAATTGATTTCAGTTTGGTGCTTCAGAATTATAGTAAATCATTTTGATGTGTATTGTTTCCTTTACAATATTATAAAATTGCATTTTGTATGTTTTTATTATTATTTTTTTAATCTATTGTTTCTGGTGCATTGAATCTCAATAATATATTAATAAAACTTTTTATTTAAAACATCAGCTGTGTTGTTTTTTCTTCATCAAATTCCCACAATACATTTACAGATCTCACAAATTAGATGATAAAGATATTCTTCAAAATTCACTGATCTTCTCATCCACAAAATCAAGAACATTTTCTTAAGCAATATAAGATTGTTTGACCAACCAAAATACAAATCAAATTATTTTGATTGGTTTCATGAGGGTATGTGACAGATGCACAATCCTATCACTGTTAAAGTATTCAAAGGTCACATGACTTGCCCATTCAGTGTAAATTTCAGAAAGATTTTCATTTCCATAAACATAGCTAAGATTGTTCTGTAACCAAAAATATACTCCAGTTAAAATATTCATATAATATTGTCTCATTACTCGATCATGACTTTGTAGCAAAATTTGTTGGCTATTGCACATTATTTAAATTATTCATAAGGTCACAAGTCACACCTGCTAATGAATTAATGGACCCAAGATTCCAATTAGTCTTCAGTTGGTCAAGTTAGGAGAGGCCTCCTGAGATAAGCAACAAAGTCCAAGATGGTAAGCTATTGTAGAGCAATAAAATATTCTATTTATTTACTGACTCACCTCCGATTCATTAAATTATCCAGTTCTTCCACTCCAATAATGATATTATGGACCAGGATTTTCTTGTTGGTGAGATGTTGCTTCAATGAAGCATAATGTTGCTTAAATGCAGGAGAATGCAAGTCTGAATCCACAAACTAACTAAACAAAGGACGCATCTGTGGCCAGATGCAAGATGTATCCACCGTAAAAGGACAACTTACATGGTTTTGAAGATAAACAGCATTTTTCAATAATAAGCAACTTGTAAGCACTTTTAAGTTTGGCTATCCTTGTTTGACCTTGAAGGAGGGAACCAAGGTCAAATCTGACCACATCAGAAGATTCCCAGCCCATGATTTCCTATAGATTGATTTCACATTGCAAACCTCTAGGATCAATAATAAGCGAGTTATAAGCACTTTTAAGTTTGGCTATCCTTGTTTGACCTTGAAGGAGGGAACCAAGGTCAAATCTGACCACATCAGAAGATTCCCAGCCCATGATTTCCTATAGATTGATTTCACATTGCAAACCTCTAGGATCAATAATAAGCGAGTTATAAGCACTTTTAAATTTGTCTATCCTCGTTTGACCTTAAAGGAGGGCCCCAAAGTCAAATCTGACCACATCAAAAGATTCCTAGCCCATGGCTTCCTATAGGTTGGTTTCACATTGCAAATCTCTAGGACCAATAATAAGCAACTTGTAAGCACTTTTAAGTTTGGCTATCCTCGCTTGACCTTGAAGGAGGGCCAGAGGTCAAACTGATCACATCAGATGATTCCTAGCCCATGATTTCCTATAAGTGGGTTTCACATTCCAAACCTCTAGGACCAATAATAAACAAACTATAAGCACTTTTAAATTTGGCTTTCCTCGTTTGACCTTGAAGGAGGGGCCCAAGGTCAAATCTGATCACATCAGAAGATTCCTAGCCCATGGCTTCCTATAGGTTGGTTTCACATTGCAAATCTCTAGGGCCAATAATAAGCGACTTGTAAGCACTTTTAAGTTTGGCTATCCTCGCTTGACCTTGAAGGACGGCCAGAGGTCAAACTGATCACATCAGATGATTCCTAGCCCATGATTTCCTATAAGTGGGTTTCACATTCCAAACCTCTAGGACCAATAATAAACGAATTATAAGCACTTTTAAATTTGGCTTTCCTCGTTTGATCTTGAAGGAGGGGCCCAAGGTCAAATCTGACCACATCAAAAAGTTTCCTAGCAGGAAATCTGAGTTACATGGGTCAACCAGAAGTCCACCTTGTTTGACTTGCACCATTAGACAAAAAAAACGCCCACTTTTATTTATAGACGACCCTGGTTGATAATCTTTGAGGAGCCTCAATTCTTGCTGCCACTTCGTCAGAGAACCATTATTCCTGAAAAGTGGAGGCTCTACGAGCCAGGCATGTAGGTTCAGAATTCTGAGGTCGCGGTGGAGACCAATTGTAAAAGGATGTGTCACTAGATCCTCCTGCAGTGGAAGCACAAACAGAATTTGAACTGACAGATTGACCAGGTCCCAGAACCAAGACATGTTGGGCCAACCTGGTGCAATCAGGATCATTCGGTGACAGCCCCAGTCCATCACTTTGGAGAGCACTTTGCCCAAAAGGGAAACTGGTGGGAATGCGTACACATCCAGATTCTCCCACTGCAGGCTTAATGCATCCACTGCCCATGCTGCCCGGTCCAGCACCAGGGATACAAATTTGGGAAGTTTGTTGTTGAACCCGTTGGCAAACAGGTCGAGTTGAGGTTTACCCTATTTGGAGCACAAAAGATTGAACACCTGCTGAGAGAGGGACCACTCTGTCTGAATCACTTGTCGGTGTCTGGACAATTTGTCTGCTATAATTACACTTTGAACACTTGGGGCAAAAACACATGGATTTACACAAGAAACATCAATGGGGCTGTGGCCAATCCAAAATGAAGGGCAGTGAACTGGTCTGTCTGCTTGTTTTGAAAGAACGTCAGGTATTTTGTTGATCTGTGATTGATGGGAATGTGGAAATATGAGTCGTTGAAATCCAGTGACGTTACCCACTCCCCTTTCTGCAGGGGCAACTGGATGGTCTCCAGAGTTTCCATCTTGAAAGTGCTGGGTTCCAGGTCAAGGTTTAACTGACTGAGGTCCAAAATGGGTCTTCACTTGTTCCCAGTTTTTTGAACCAGAAACAACCAGTTGTAAAAAGCTAGGGAGGAACAGACCAACACTTTCTCCACTACCAACTTGTCTAACAATGCCTGTAGAGCACCGGGTTTGCATACTCACTCACAATCAGAGGTGATCTAGTGAGGAGAGGCCTCATTTTTAAAAGGTAGAGCATAACCCTCCTTCAAAATGGAAACCACCCTTGGACTCGCACCCAGCTTTTCCCATGTTTGCCGAAACTGTTGCAATCTGCCACCCACACTTTGATGTTCGACAACATTGGGGGCACTTTGAACACTTGGGGCAAAAAGACATTGATTTCCACAAGAAACACCTTTGACATGTTTTATTTCTCTCTTGTACTGAACGGGTCTTGTACCTTTCTTTGCGGATGCCCTGATGTATATACAAAAGGTACATGTATCACAGCAGGACAAGACACATCCTGAATTATTGTCTCTGCTGGAAACTAGTACTTATAACACTTGACTAAACTTAGAACATTTAAACTGTCTTGAACTGGAAGGTGCAGAGTTTGAAAGTTTCTCTGATCTACAACTGAGTCCAACCTTAATTTTCTGGTACTACACTTGGACTTACACAGTAATTGTAAATTATTTTGTCTCTACAGTGCGCACATTTATCGTGGCCCTCAAAGGCCGCCATGTGCCCACACAATCCCCGCCATAACACTAATGTAACTCTTGCATCAAAATACTTTCACAAAACATCCACTTTGCAACATCATGAAATAAAATTATAAAATTTGTCTCTTAAACTTCAAGCGTTTTAACTTTGATGCTCCAAACCAAAAGAGGAAGTGCACATGCGCACACATGCGCAGTAGACTGGCAGGGAGGCTATATGGCCACCTGGCGAATGAACAGGACACTACCGGTCCTGGCCAGAACCCAGCTCAAGACATTTTTTTGTAATTGTTTGGCGAGACCGGCAGGGAACCGGACAAATGCATTTGTCCACTAGGTAAGATTATTACTGCAATAAAAAGTAATTTTCAGCTGTAACAAGGTCAAAATTTGTTTCGGTCTACATGCACAAGCTGAAAGCATCAAAAACAACAGTAATACTGCACCAGAGCAGTGCACAATTCATGGAAGTCTGGAGATATAAAAACAAGCAATCAGCTGACTGTGGGTTTTGAGTTTCAGAGTAGAAGAGAAAGAAGAAAAGGGACACAAACATTGTGCCCTGCAAATAGTATTCAGAAGTAAAGTACCAAGTTAACTATTAAGGAGTAAAATGTAAGTGGAAAATATCATCAAGCAAAGTACTATAAATGCAATAGTTTTCATGTTACAACTAATTTACTCAACAGTGAGAATCTCAAATTAGCTATAGCTCAGAAGCAAATGACTTAAAGGGCTACAATTTTCCTATGGTATAGCTGACCCACAAGTAGGTGAATAACACATTTAAAGAAAATACTGTAAAATGCAATAGTTATCAAGTTACAACTAATTAACTCAACAGTAAGTTCCTGAATGAAGCTTTTACTCTGCTATGTAATGAGCTACAGGTCTGCAATTTCACTCTGTTATAGGTGACTGAAAAGTAGGTAAATAATATATTTGAAGAAAATACCCTAAATGCAATAGCTTTGAAGTTACAACTGATTTACTGAACAGTGAGAACCTTAAAGTAGCTATTGCTCAGCTATGTCATGAGCTACAGGTCTACAATTTCACTATGTTACAGCTGACCCATAAGTAGGTGACTAACATATTTAAACAAAATTCTCTAAATTCAATAGTTTTCAAGTTTCAACTAATTTACTCAACAGTGAGAACATCAAAGTAGCTATTGCTCCGCTTATGCCATGTGCTACAGGTCTACAATTTTACTATGGTACAGCTGACCAAAAAGTAGGTGAATAACATATTTAAAGAAAATACTGTAAATTTGAAAATTTTAATTACTTACATGTAGCTTTTATAAGCTACAAGCTTACCATGTAGGACTGAATGCTGTTCTAGGATGGCCGCGGGCATCACGGCCAACATCTAAGAAAAATAGACATTTATAGTTGGCCGTAGCCTCTGGTTGTCCTCTCGTGGTACACTACGAGATCTCTTCCTACTTTCTCATTGCAATTTTTTAACCGTACCCCTCAGCTGTAATACAGTGGGAGGCATGGTGGGACTCTTCTCAGTCCCACATGGTAAGCTTGTAGCTTATAAAAGCTACATTTAAGTAATTAAAATTGTAAATTTTATTGCGCTACAATAGTTTACCATGTGGGACTGAATTTTGAAGTAATAGGCTAGAATGAATGTTTAGAAATACGAGTCTGAGTCCCATTTACAGTGCCCCAATCCCAAAGACCGGGCCTGTAAAGAGCCAAAAACCTGAATAGAATGAATGACAGTGCTAAAAACTGTCAAGATGTTTTCATTGTAGGAGAGAAGTGCAGCCGTGCTCACTTAAGAGGTGTGACCATCCACGAGTGAAAAACCAGCCCAATGGTTGGAATTCTCATAAATTTTTGCCACCGAATATGAGATTAATGACAACTTGATAAGTCCTTAATACATATATTCTTGATACCCGTAACATCTTGAGAGGTTAAACTATACCTAGACCCTGGGATTAGACTCCTGAAGACTTGGTTGTAGCGATGTCCCCCCACCCCCCTCTTTTCTTTCCGATAATAACTGGTCTGAGGGGAAGGCTCTAGGACTTCTTGTGCCACCACCACTGCTCCCAGATACATATTTTTGTCGGTGTGTGACCAAGTAAGGTCTTTTAGGTAAACATTTGTAAATGTGTTGTGAGCTTTCCAGTGACAGTCTTGCATGATTTGGTCCACCGATACCCCACCGTAAAAGGCCTTAGAGGCCGCAAAGGCCCGAATGTCATGCGCTTTAACTTGGACCAAGTCCAAGGCTTGCTGGTCTGCTTGTTTATAACAAAGTAGAATGGTTTGTTTCAACCAAGAAGAGAGAGTAGCGGGTCTGATGTCTGAGGTATGTCCTTTCTTGAAGGAGATGAAAAGGAGGGATTGAGACCCTCTCAGGTCTTTGGTTCAATCCAAATAGTACCTCAGGGCCCGCACTGGACACAAGGTCCTGTCTTCTTTGAATTGTCTATCTACAATGGTAGTCAAAGCAGGAATAGTCACCAGAGACAAACTTTGAGAACCTTCTCTTGCTAGTTGGTTTTTGGCTATGAAGTCAGAAGAAGGGAACAAGGCAACCTTTTCCCATTGGCCTAGATTAGATACTTTGTTTGCAACCCAGGCATGGATTTCGCTGCGGCGCTTGCCGGAGGCCAATGCTAGCAAGAAAGCAGTTTTAAGAGTAAGATGTTTGAGGTCTGTGTCTTTCATAGGCTCAAATGGTGCTTTTGTGAGCTCATTGAGTACAACAGAAAGGTTCCATTTTGGAAGATTCCTGGAACTTTTGGGACGATCCCTGTGGAACCTGGAGAGTAACCTGTGAAGGTGTGAACTTTGTGCAATATGGTGGCCTGCTGGGCCCAAAGTGTCAACAATGGCCGTCCTGTAACCATCGATGGTCGAGGGGCGCCTGTTTAGATCTTGGTACAGGTACATGAAAAAGTCTGAGACTTGTTTCACAGATGGAGTGGAGAAATCCACCAAATTTTCTCTGCACCATTTGTCAAATAGGGCCCACTTTGACTTATAGATGGTCCTTGTTGATGACCTCTGAGGGGCAGCAATTCCCTCTGCCACCTCCGCAGGGAAGCTTTGTTCTTGGAGCTGTCCACTCCTAGACACCAGGCATGGGGGTTGAGATGTTGTGGATTGCTGTGAAACACATAATTTTGAAAATTTTAATTACTTAAATGTAGTTTTATAACTACAAGCTTACCATGTGGGACTGAATGCTGTTCTCGGATGGCCGCGAGGCATCACAGCCAATGTATAAGAAAAACAGACATTTATAGTTGGCCATAGCCTCAGGTTGTCGTCACGTGATTTCTACTTTATGTCATCTCCTTTCTCGTTGAGATTTAAACCCATACCCCCTCAGCTGTAATACAGCGGGGAGGTCGGGTGGGACTCTTCTCAGTCCCACATGGTAAGCTTGTAGCTTATAAAAGCTACATTTAAGTAATTAAAATTTTCAATTTGATTGCGCTACAATAGCTTACCATGTGGGACTGAATGCTGAATCCAACCGTCCGGTGGCGGGATTACAGCTGAGACTGGCAAATATGTTTGTTTTTCTTAGAATTTAGATAGAATTAGATAATGAGAGATATGAAAGTGAGATCAAAAATACCAGTCTGAGTCCCGTGACAGTGCCCCAACCCGAGGTTGGGCCTGTACTAAGCCAAAAACCAGAATGAAAGAAAGACAGTGCAGATACACTGTCTGGGTGTTTGACTAAGGAGAGAAGTGTACGACAAATACACTTGAGAGGGAGAGCCCGAGGGCTATCACGTGAGGAATCCAAGGCCAAGGCTTGGAGATGCTACTATGCCCTTAAGGGGTTTAATGACAACCTAAATGGTCCTTAAACAAGAAATAAAATTAAGATTAAAGGATATAAAGACCTTACCCGAAACACCCTGATGAGGTAGACTTATACCTAGAACCTGGGGAAGACTTGGTTGTAGCAGATGTGCCCCCCCCCCCCCCCCCCCCTCCCCCCGTCTTTTCTTTCCGAGGATTACTCTGAGGGGAAGGGTCTAGGACCTGTTGAGCCGCTACTACTGGTCCCAGATACATGTTGTTGTCATTGTCCGAACAAGTAAGGTCTTTTAGATAGAAGTTTGAAAAGTGTTGTGAGGTTTCCAGTGACAGACTTGCATGATCTGGTCCACCGATACCCCACCGTAAAATGCCTTAAAGGCTGCGAAGGCCCTAATGTCATGCACTGTAAGTTGGACCAAGTCCAGGCTTGTTGGTCTGCTTGTTTATAACAAAGTAGAATGGTTTGTTTCAACCAAGAAGGGAGTGTAGCGGGTCTGATATCTGTCCTATCTTGAAGGAGATGAAAGGAAGGGACCGGGAACCTCTCAGGTCCTTGGTTCGGTCTAAATAGTGCCTCAGGGCCCGCACCGGACACAGGGTTCTGTCTTCTTGAATTGTCTATCTACAATGGAAGTGAAAGCAGGAATAGTCACCGGATACACACTTAGAGAACCTTCTCTTGCTAGTTGGTTTTTGGCTATGAAGTCATCAGAAGGGAACAAGGCGACCTTTTCCCATTGGCCTAGATTCGATACTTTGTTTGTGACCCAGGCATAGATTTCACTGCGGCGCTTGCCGGAGGCCAAAGCTAGCAAGAATGCAGTTTGAGAGTGCGATGTGTGAGGTCTGTGTCTTTCAAAGGCTCAAAGGCTGCTTTTGTGAGCTCATTAAGAACAACAGGAAGGTTCCACTTAGGGAGATTTCTGGAACTTTTGGGACGATCCCTATGGAAACTGGTGAGCAACCTATGAAGGTCTTCATAATGTGCAATATGTTGGCCCGTTGGGCCTAAGGTGTCAACAATGGCAGTCCTGTAACCATCAATGGTCGAGGGGCGCCTGTTTAGGTTTTGGTACAGGTACATGAAAAAATCTGAAATTTGTTTCACAGATGGAGTGGAGAAATCCACCAAATTTTCTCTGCACCATTTTTCAAAAAGGGCCCACTTTGACTTGTAGGTGGTCCTTGTTGATGACCGTTGAGGGGCAGCAATGCTCTCTGCCACTTCCACAGAGAAGCCTTGTTCTTGGAGTTGTCCACTCCTAGACACCAGGTGTGGAGGTTGAGATGTTGTAGATTGCTGTGGAACACATGAAGGTGGGACTGTTTGAGAAGGGTTGTTGACACTGGTAGTTGTAGTGGGATCTCTGTTGAGAGCTGCACTAGGTCCCAAAACCAGGGCATCCCTGGCCTGCCTGGGGCTATGACTATGATCAGGCAATGGCATTGCCTGATTTTTTGGATCACCCTGTGAAGGAGAGCCATTGGAGGATATGTGCAGTGAGACCCATCCAATTTATGTTAGAGTATCTATGTCCCAGGCCTTTGGGTCTGGGATAGGAGACACGTATAGAGGGAGTTGTGGTTCAGATGAGTGGCAAACAGGTCTACATGAGGATTGAACCACTTGTGGCAAATCTGTTTGAACACCTGTGGATGCAGCGACCACTCCGTCGACTGCACTTGGTTGGACCTGGATAAGAGGTCGGCCATCACATTCAGACACCCTGGAATGTGTCTGGCTTACAATGTTATGTGATGATGATGGCACCATGTCATGATCTTCCACAGGAGCGCACACATCTCCGCTGAGTGAGTTCCTCCTTGTTTGTTTATGTAGGCTACCACTGTTAAGTTGTCTGTTGCCACTAGAACTGTTTGGTTATGACACTGATCCTTGAACCTTCGGAGGGCCAGTGAAACCGCCTTCAACTCTAGGATGTTTATGTGTAGCCTTTTCTCCTGATCTGACCACAGACCCTTTGTAGAACTTGTTCTAGGTGAGCACCCCAACCTTCATTTGAGGCGTGTGTAAAGAGTTGGATACTGTGGTCTTTGGGCTGGAGGTCCGCGCCTTCCAGCACGTTTACAGTATTCTGCCACCAGTCTAGATGTGCAGAAAAGGACTCTGTCCAAGGAAGGAGGCAGTCCAATGACTGAGGATATCTCCAGTGCTCTTTGAGATGAAATTGAAAGGGCCTCATGTGAAGGCGTCCCTCCGGGACCATCTTCTCCATTGAGGCTAGCAACCCAATTAGAGACATCAAACATCTTGCAGTCAAAACATGTTTTGACTTGAGTCGTAGGATCAAATCCTGGAGTTTGAGCCATCTCTCTTGAGAGGGTTTTACAAGGACTGAATCTAGGTGGAACTCGTAGTCCACAAATGAAAACACCTGAGAAGAAATCAGTTCTGATTTTTCCTGGTTTATCATCCACCCCAAGGACTGAGTTAGATCTACCACTGCCTGTGTTCACTAGGGCTTCCTCCTGAGACTGGGACCTGATCAGCCAGTCGTCCAGGTACTGTTAAAGTCTGTGTCCTATGGAGAAGGCCATGAGCTTGACTTCCTTTATGATCATTGTAAAGACCTGGGGGGCTGTGGCCAGTCCGAAAGGAAGTGAGGTGAACTGGAACACCTAAGACCTGTGGCAAAATCTGAGATACTTTCTTGAGTTTGGGTGGATGGGGATGTGAAGGTAGGCACCTGATAGGTCTATTGACGCTACCCATTCTCCTGGAATGAGGGAGGTCCTGATGGACTCTGGAGTTTCCATTTGAACTTTTCTACAGGTAGAAAAGGTGTTGAGCCTGCTTAGGTCTATTACTGGCCTCCACCTTGGTGAGGCTTGGGGACTAGAAACAGGCGACTGTAAAACCTGACAGATTATACATTTTCCACCCTTTCGATAACGTTCTTTGACAAAAGAGACTGGATGCAATGGGCCAGAGCTTGGTCTTTTGAAGGGCCTTGTATTCTGATATTATCAGAGGAAATCTGACCAAGTTTGGCTTTAAGAGGAATGGCCGTACATAGCCATTGGTGATAACGTTTAACACGTTGGATGAGGAATTGTTTGTTTGCGTAGGAGGCGTAGGGGCGTTTCCTGTAGGAGCCTCTTTTCTTGTGGGGACCACGAAAGGGCTTATTCTGGTAGGGTTAGAAAACCCTGAGAATCTTATGAGGTGCCTTTTTTAAGAAGGAAGTCCTCACCTTCCTTGACTGAGATTTAAATAATGAAGACGGCCAAAAGGACGCATTCCTGAGCTCCTGGCGTCTGGTTTCTCCCAGTTGAGGATGTAACTGGGTCATTTTGGCTTCACGCCTAGGCAAGCCAGAATTGCCCATTGAATATAGTTTCCTCTGGAGAATATGGGCAAGGGATTTACTGAGGCAAGTAAGGGCTCTGTGCTGGATTAAGATAGTCTTATTCCACAGATCCAGAAACTCATAGGCTTCTTCATAAGCATGTTTCGCTGTCTTTTCAGAATAGGCACCTTTCTTGAATGTGAATTGACCTTCGTGAAGGTCGACTTCAAACTATGCTGAAAATTTGCTGACTGGAATTACAGGAGAAAGAAGCAAAATTGAGCGTGGAAATGTTTTGCCTCACTTGATATTCCAATTATTAGAAAATTGGTAGCGGAAACTTGCCCATTGGGGCCCCAGAGGGTTTAGGGGTAATATAGATCTTTGCCAATCTGTATTCAACTCCTGAATCTTGTCTTAATAATAAGGGTGTCCCACCTTGTACCACATAGGAATGGATGGAGGAGCATTGATGAACTTCCCTCAGAAAAGGCAGTTGAAAAACCTTGTCAAACTTATCAAGACATCTTTAATAAGGAGTTGAGGGGAAGCATGGAGGAAGGGCCCCTAGGCCCAAGCTCCTGTGTACCTTTCTCGACATCCAGCCCCTAACAGTGGCAGACCTCGGCATAGTTCCCTGGGGTCAGGGAGTTAAGGAGAAACCTAAAGGTCTCCATTTCCTCTGCGTACTGGAGGGGACGTCGGTCAAGGCGACATCCCTATCACAAGGGAGGGGTCTGGATCATGTTGAGGTTGGTCTTGATAAGAATGGGCATTCCAAGAAGGACCTGTGTCTGAGAGCAGAGGACTGATCCTCCTCTGACACGGAAGACACATATCTGGATTAATGTTTATCTTATGTAAAAACCTCTGATGAGGAAGATATAAATATATCTGGACCTGGATTAAGTTAAACTTATGTATATAAATTACACCCCAGGATGGGTACGAACCCCAGACCTCCTACACATGAGTTCTGCACTTTAACCACTACACCAGATACTCTGCATGCATCGAAAGATGTCATTGGTGGTCGAGGACAACCTCGAAGGGTAGGGCCGAGGCGATCTTGACAAGTGCCGAGATGAGGAAAGCTGGACCAAAGTCCACAACTATTGCCTCGAGGGTAGGGATGAGTCGAGGGGCGGGGTGGAGGTCCAGAAGTAAAGATTTTGATAAAATGTGCAGGCTTCTGAGGCTGAAGTGGAAATCTGATCCACCTCCACTTCTAGTATTCGATTGAGGAACTAAGTCCACTCGAAAACTGCCTTGCCTCGAGATAGAAGCCTGAAAATTAACCATTTGATAGAATTAGATAAAAGGCGAGACCCCAATGAAGACTCGAGTTTGAACTCGATCTTTTACTGCAAAACAGTACTGGGGAGGTGGGACAGATTTTCTGGCGTTTATGAAATATAACAATGCCTCGAAAGCAAGTTGGGGTTGGAAAAAAACGAGGATTAAACAACATCGCAGCACCGACGAGATCTGCCAAAGAACCTCGAAGGACTCGACGTCCTTATCCCCCAAAGGTCGAGGTCATCATACAAAAAGTGTTATATATTGTGAAATAAATACCTAATATGCGTGTTCTGAGCAGCATATATATATAAACACAGTAAAGCTCGAGGCTAGACTTTATTGCTTGGGGAGGAAGAAATATGCAATAAAAGCACGTTGCTCGTGAAAACAACCAATGCTCGACAAGTAAACAAGTCTGACGAGGCGAGAAGCAAAACGCTCAGAAAATAAAGAATACTTATCCTGGAGACATGAAACTTCCTCACAATAAGATATATATATATATATATAAACAAAATGGCTAGATGTGGATATCCATAGATACATAATTACAGAGATATGGACGAAAAAATGTCTTTGACAAGCAAAACATAGTTAAAATGGAGGCAGCCAATGAGAAAGGAGATGACATAAAGTAGAAATCACGTGACGACAACCTGAGGCTACGGCCAACTATAAATGTCTGTTTTTCTTAGACATTGGCCGTGATGCCTCGCGGCCATCCGAGAACAGCATTCAGTCCCACATGGTAAGCTATTGTAGCGCAATAAAAGTGGGACTGTTTGAGTAGGGTCGTTGACACTGGGAGTTGTAGTGGGATCTCTGTTGAGAGCTGCACTAGGTCCCAAAACCAGGGCATCCCTGGCCAGCCTGGGGCTATTACGATGATCAGGCAATGGCATTGCTTGATCTTTTGGATCACCTTGTGAACGAGAGCCATAGGAGGGTAAGCATAGGCAGTGAGACTCGTCCAGTTTATGTTCAGAGCATCTATGTCCCAAGCCTTTGGGTCTGGGATAGGAGATACGTACAGTGGAAGTTTGTGGTTCAGCTGAGTGGCAAATAGATCTACATGAGGATTGAACCACTTTTGACAGATCTGTTTGAACACCTGCGGATGTAGTGACCATTCTGTTGACTGCACTTGGTTTGACTTGGATAGAAGGTCGGCCATCACATTCAGACACCCTGGAATGTGTCTGGCTTTTAATGTTATGTGATAGTGATGGCACCATGTCATGATCTTCCACAGGAGAGCGCACATTTCTGCTGAGTGAGTTCCTCCTTGTTTGTTCATGTAGGCTACCACTGTTGAGTTGTCCGTTGCAACTAGCACTGTTTGATTCTGGCACTGGTCCTTGAAGTTTCGAAGGGCCAGGGAGACCGCCTTCAATTCTAGAACGTTTATGTGTAGCCTTTGTTCCCGGTCTGACCACAGACCCTTTGTAGAACTTTGATCTAAGTGAGCACCCCAACCTTCGTTTGAAGCGTCTGTAAAGAGTTGGATACTGGTCTTTGGGATGAAGGTCTACACCTCTCATCACATTTGAGGGATTTTGCCACCAGTCTAGGTGGGCTGCAATGGCTTCTGTCCAAGGAAGGAGGTTGTCCAGCGACTGAGGATATCTCCAGTGCTCCTTGAGATGAAACTGAAAAGGTCTCATGACTTTGTGAAGGCGTCCCTCCGGGACCATTTTCTCCATTGAGGCAAGCAACCCAATTAGAGACATCAAACCTCTTGCAGTCAAAATATGTTTTGACTTGAGTCTTAGGATCAAATCCTGAAGTTTAAGGCCATCTTTCTTGAGTGGGTTTTACAAGGGCTGAATCTAGATGGTATTCGTAGCCCACGAACGAAAACACCTGAGTAGGTTTCAGTTCTGATTTTTCCTGATTTATTATCCAACCCAAGGACTGGGTTAAGTCTACCACCGCCTGAGTGTTCACTTGGGCTTCCTCCTGAGACTGGGACCTGATCAGCCAGTCGTCCAGGTATTAGTAAACTCTGAGTCCTCTGGAGAGGGCCATTAGTTTCACTTCCTTTACAATCATTGTAAAGACCTGGGGGGCTGTGGCTAGTCGGAATGGGAGGGAGGTGAACTGGAACACCTGAGACTTGTAGCAAAACCTTAGGTATTTCCTTGAGTTGGATGGATGGGGATGTGTAGGTAAGCGTCCGACAGATCTATCGACGATACCCACTCCCCTGGAATCAGGGAGGTCCTGATGGACTCTGGAGTTTCCATTTTGAACTTTTCTACGTGTAGAAAAGTGTTGAGCCTGCTTAGGTCTATGACTGGCCTCCACCTTTGGTGAGGCTTGGGTACTAGGAACAGGCGACTGTAAAACCCGAGAGATTTTACATTTTCCACCCTTTCGATTGCGTTCTTTGACAGAAGAGACTGGATACAAGTGGCCAGGGCTTGGTCTTTTTGATGGGCCTTGTACTCTGACAGGATCAGAGGGAACCTGACCAAATTTGGCTTTGAAAGGAATGGCAGGAAGCGTAGCCATTGGTGATAATGTTTAACACGTTTGGAGAACATTTGTTTGTTTGCCAGTCTCTCCTGAAAGAACGGAGGGGATCTCCTACTGGTGGACTGAGTGAGGCTTTGCAGGAGTCATTGGGAAGAGGGGTTTCCACGCCCTCTTTCCCTATTATGGGGTCGAAAACGACCCCTGGAGCCTCTGAAGTTTGGTTTCCCCCTTCCTGAGGAAAACCATTGGTTACTGCTTTGTGAGGAGTTGCCCCCATAGGGGCGTTTCCTGTAGGAGCCTCTTCTCTTGTTGTGGGGACCACGAAAGGGCTTATTCTGATAGGGTGCGAAACCCTGAGAGTCTTTAGAGGTGCCTTTTTTGAGGAGGAAGTCTTCACCTTCCTTCACAAGTTGAGACTGGAACAAGGAAGGGTCCCAAAAGGACGAGTTCCTGAGTTCTTGGCGTCTCGTTTCCCCCAATTGAGGTTGTAAGAGGGTCATTTCGGCTTCGCGCCTAAGCAAGCCGGTATTAGCCATAGAATATAATTCCCTCTGGAGAATATGGGCTAGGGATTTGCTGAGGCATGTAAGGGCCCTGTGTTGAATAAGAACTGTCTTATTCCAAAAATCCATGTACTCACAGACTTCCTCATATCCCCGCTTAGCTGCTTTTTCAGGATTGGCACCTTTTTGGATCTGTGACTTAATCTTCTTGACAGTTGACTTAATGCTATGTTGACTCAAGGGAAGCATTGCAAGAAGAAGAAGTTTTAGCAAAGGCAGCGGTGAAATTGAGGGTTGAGACATTTTGCCTAGCCTGATGCTCCAATTCTTTGAGAATTGGTAGGGGGACCTTGCCCATAGGGGCCCCACAGGGTTTAGGAGTAATACAGATTTTGGCGAAATCTGTATTCAACTCCTGATATTTGTCCTGATAACAGGGCTGTCCCACCCTGTACCACTTAGAAGTAGATGGAGGAGGCTTGACGTATTTACCTTTGGGTACATTAGTAGCCTTAAATTCATGTTGAAATTTATCAAAGGCGTCCTTGATAACTGAGCTAAGTGGAAGAATAGAGGAAGGACCTCTAGGTCTGAGCTCTGGACGGCCTTTCTCATCGTCCAGACCCATGACTCAGTGTTGATTCTAGGAATTTCAAAAAGTGGGGGCGATCCCCCACCACTACACAAAATGTGGGGGAGGGGCTAAAAATTCTGGGGGATGACTTTATGATAAGTTTAAACTAATAAAAAATACATTTTCAGTTTATTTAGGCATTTTTAACAGTGGACTTCTATTAATTAGTGGTCAATTTTTATTGTCTTGCCCAATAAAAATAAACTTCAAGGCTAGTGATAGAATTTTAAAAAATACTGAAAATGGTTATTTACATCAAAGTGGCTCCTGTCATGGCATTATGGTTTTAAGTTTTCATCTGAAGTCATGGCATCACAAATTCAGTCATTACACCATCAATTCATACAAATATGTTGGAAAACCCCACAGAATACCATGACCTCATGAATAGTAAGTAATGAGTAGTCCACAAATTCTTCAAGTAAAATATTGCTAAAAAATCCAATGGAATCATCAAATATTTTTTACGCATACATGAGCTCTGTAGTCCTTCTAGTATTTGATCTTAAATCAGAAAATATTAAGAATTAAAACCACCACGAAAATCTGTGACCTCATTAATATTAATGAGTTGTCCGTGAATTTTGATCCAGTAAAATATTTTTCTAGGGAATTCCGACAGATATGTAGTGGCTTTCTACCAGTGAACCCCCGCCTACCAGTGAACGCCCGCCTTATATATCTTTATTAGAGGTCAAGGACAAATGCTTCTATTTGCAAACAAAATGGGCGTTCACTGGTATTTACGGTTTGCGGTAAACACGGCCGATAATAGAGATATATTGTCAAATTACATCACTTTCAAAGAAATGTTCCCCAGCATATTTAAATCATTAATTATCTTGAATGTCATTGGATAATTTGGTTGAAGCAGAACATAAACTAAACCTCCAAATATAAGATAAATGCTAAATGTTATCTTAAACACGGGCGTTTACTGGTAGAAAGCCACTACGCCCGTAGGGTCACCACCGGCTTCACTGCCATGGCCTGTTGTGGTAACAATCCAGTCTGCTGTAAGTTTCGTTTTTCTTGCAGCCATTTTTATATAATCATCCACTTTCAGCTTAATTTTATATTTTTGGGTATAATATGTCCAAATACTGTCTGTACCTCATAATATATAGTCAAGTATCCTTGATTCGAGGGTCTTGTTGATTCGAGTATGGCCGTTTTTCTTGGATATAGGAGCATCTATTTTCACTTTTTATAACATAAAATGGTGCTTTGGTATTTATAGTGTTATAAAACACATCCAAATTGCTGCAAAATAAAATATTTTGACGTGAAATAAGCCCTTAACTAAAACGTTAAAACTCGCGAATCATCAAGATGTAAGGCTATTTGAGTTTGTAAACGATCACGAAACCAAAATCGTCTACAGGCATTATTCGAAGAACGTTTCGACGGAAAAATCAAAGCCTCGACAAACTCTCGCTCCACGCATCGTTTCGATTTCTTTGATCTCTCGTCTTTTCGCTTCGTATATATATCCCGCATTGCCTTGTGCTGAATGCATTCTTTTACAATCTTGTCCCCGCATACTTCGATGAAATCCGCGAGCAAAAGCAAATTAATGCGAGATATCGCAGAAAACGCATCCTAGAAGCAACTCTGTGACTGAAGTTGAGGACCTAGGCATAGACTCCCTGGGGTCAGGGAGGGAAAGAATGCGCCTAAAAGTGTCGACCTCTTCAGAGTACTGTGAGGGAATGTCAAACAGAGCTACTTCCCTATAATAAGGGGGTCTGGATCATGTTGAGGGAGGTCTTGATCAGAAACAGCCCCTGAGGGCTGAGCCCCAGAGGGCTTAGAAGACCTGTGTCTGGCTACAGGGGACTGATCCTCCCCTGAGGAAGATGACACATATCTGGACCTTGATTTGTGTTTACTCTTATCAGAGTGCTTTTTAGGTTTGGTAGAAGGGATCCGAGGTTCATCGGATTCCTCATTAGATTGATCCGAGGCAGACCTGGATTCAATTTCATGCCTACTGCGAGAGTGGCTACGCTTTTTGGGTTTGTCCGAGACCTTTTTCTGAGGTAGTTCAGATGTAGCAACGTACTGATCCGAGGTATCATGCTGGTCAAGTACGAGACAAGGAGGGAGTGCTGGACCGTAGTCCACATCCATAGGCAGTACCTGGGGTGGGTGGGACAGATTTGGCTGGTGTTTTAAGTGATAAAGAACTGAAAGAAAGGGGCTGAGGAGGGGGGGGGGCGGGGGGAGGCGGAGGTAAAAAGATTGTCAGCAGCACTCTCGAGGTCTGCATTTGAGCCAGTGAAAGAATCCCCGTCGCCTTCGCTCAAGAGATCAAGTTCATCATCTTTTGTATTAGTGTCCGCCTTTTGTTTTTTAAGATAGCGTTTCCTGTGCTGAATTTTCTTCATCTGGTCATCTGTAAAAGATGCACAGATATCACAGGGCGTTTCAAAGGTGACACAGGGGTCATCACCCTTGCCAGCCTCCCTACAGGTAGGGCAATAGTTGTGTCAATCGAAACTAAAACAAAAGTGGCGGCATTTTAGAGCTCTCGGTTTGTCTTTATTCGTTTGATGGATGGACATTTTAAACGCAATAAAAGACGTAGAATAAGGGCCTGAACCGAGGAACTCAAAACACGCAAAAACAAGAAATATACTTATCCTGTCAAAACAAAAAATTTTAGAGAATGATCTGTTATATAATAAAAGAAATAGCAAAAAAAGAACCTCCAACAATAAGTAAAAACTGAGAAATAAATGAAAATGTCTGTATGTTTACAAACTACCACCAGTCGACGTGGCCAATGAGAAAGTAGGGCGATTGGTCAGAAGTTATCACGTGACGACAACGAGAGGCTATGGCCAACTATAAATGTCTATTTTTCTTAGACGTTGGCTATGATGCCTTGTGGCCATCCGAGTACAGCATTGAGTCCCACATGGTAAGCTATTGTAGCGTAATAAAAGCCATCATTTTTGTCACGCTTTCGACACCCATAATTTCTGTCCTACCTGCAGAGAAGCAGGTAAGGGAGATGATCCCTGTGTCACATTTCTCTCACCATGTGACATCTGTGCATCCTTTTCGGAAGAACAACTAACCAAGATCACTCATGACTTTTTCTGTAGTTTGGCGGGCCAGTCTGTGTTGACCAGATTAGCAATTGTCCATTGGGTAGGATGTATTAATGCAATAAAAACAAGCGTTTCCATGGCAATAGCTGCTGCAAGAACTTAATCAGCTCTAAATCCTCTAGACCATATCCTGAAGTCTTGAGGAAATCTTTGCATGTGTTTAGGCTATGAGGACTCACAAAGTTAACAGCTCAAAAATCTTGCCTTGACAACAGTTATTGCCAGATACTCTCCAAAACCTAAGCAGCTGTAGATTCTCTTTGGGTACACATATCTTGAAAATTTGGTGAAACTCCATGCATGGGTTTAGGCTGTGGAACACCCACAAATTTTACAGCACAAGTGGATGACTATAACCCCAGCCTTTATGGGTTGAAGTAAAAAGCTTCACAGGAACTTATAACATTACCAAATTTAATTGTCTTAATTAAAAAAATATGAGAAAGAGGTTCATTTTTCAATATACATAAGTGCAATGGGCTTAAGATTATTTTACGTCTATTTTTCTTTCAGTCACACCGTTCATATATGCAATGTGCTTTAGATTATTCTACTTCTATTTTTTTTTACATCACCACTTATATGTGTAATGTGTTTAAGATACTTTGTTATCAACATCTATTAAACTGGTGGCTTCTCAGTACTTGCAATCTTCTTTGCTTTGTATACTCTATCTCACGCCTGTACTGCATCACCAAAGAACTTAAAGGACAAAAAAAATACAAACAGGAGGTTAATCAGTTACAACTGTATTACAATACATAGCCTCTAAACTTCTGTCATCTAGGTTTTGGGCTGATGTGGAAATGTTGTTGCCCTTTTTGCTGCCAAATTAATTGTGCAAATGTTCATTTTAACATTATATCATGACAGAAGGCACAACAATACAATGGAAGTCTGTAGGATGATCATTGTAGGGTTTCATTTTCCTGGAGTGATGCCATCTGTGTAACACTGTAATCCTCTGATAATAAACCAAATTACACAGCGGTATGACTGCTTTATGCATATCAATTAAGACAATTATGGGACACTTGCAAAGTTGCCATGTATATGTTAGGAACTCTAGCTCTTTTACTTTAGCATTACTTTTGGTAGATGAAAGAGTGATTGACATTTAACCTTTCAAATGTCAAGGTTTGGGGTTTTACATCCAGTCCAACAGCTAAGGTCATATTATGACAGGAACTCAGCATTGCCAGATGTGGGCATCGAGAGCTTGTAATTTGATGCCAAATGTACTAACCCGCTAGGCCAGTGAGGACCTACTTAACCTCAGATATGGGCTTTAAGTGGTATTACAATTTACTTACTTGATCCCAGATAATTCTTTGATAACATTCTGTACTGCTGCTTCTGTTTCATTCTTCAAAGGATTGTGCAATAATTTTCTTCTTTTTTCAATATGAGGGGCTTCTTTTGTACCAGTAAAACAATTCCCTTCTTGCCTGCTCAAAAAAAAAATTATGTAAATATTGTTGACATATTTCTCTCTACACATTAAATGCATATAAATATTATCATATCACCTACATTTGTCATGCAAGTTATATAAAATAATAACATGAGATGTCTGTACCCCATAGCCTTGGAAAAAGAATCGGACACCATGAGATATAGAACAGATGAAAAAGAAAAAGGATGAGGAGTCTTTCAAAACAGACAAGTTAAGATGCAGGAGAAATAAAACTAAAGAAAAACAAAATTCATGTAAAGACAGAATACAAAACAAGACAGCTTAACAGCAAGATGTCATGATTACTTTATAAACATTACCCCCACCAGTATACCTAGCATATATCAACTTCCTACACCTCATGGTATCCAAGATATAGACACCACAAGATTTAAAAGTCAAATCAAGGACACACTATTTTGCAAACCTTCACCCCCTTCCCCCGCCAAAGCAATGACCCCACCATGTATGAACAGCTCACCCACTTGCCTGCTCAGCCTGATGCCATGGATGAAAACAATACCACACAGCCTTTATTAATTAAAGGCTGATGGGTTAATTAAAGGCTGATGGGTAAAAATGTAGCATTTCACCTGATTAACATCAGTCAAAAAAAGGATATGCATGGGTACCACTAGTTTGGAAGTCCTTGGAGGTCCTACATAAAAAATGCTATAATATTTGTGGGTATAAATAGAAGCTAGTCATACGTGGAACCAAAATAGCGAATATTAGATGTTCTACATAACTGCTTTGAAAACAAATATGTTTTTTTTTCAAATCCTAGAAATCTTACTCTACCTGCCATCACTATGCAATGATCTCCATACACATATTCAATTACATAGTGATTTTACATATTTTTAAATCAGCTAGTTCATAGCCCTAAAACTCAGTTTTATTGTGAATTAGCAATTAAGGGAAGTAAACTGTCTATATGAACGTGCAAAGATCAAGTCACAACCCAATCAATAATGGTGCACATATTACAGGTCTATAATTTAAATCATTTAGAGTAAGGAATCTAAAATTCGCCAGAAATCTAAATTTCGCCACCTCTAAAAACCTTACTTAATTCTATGAAAAATAGATGTTTTGTCTTAAACTTGGTATGTTCCAGTTCAAAAAGCCTTAATTTACTATACAGTCAACAAATCTCACCTCAATTCATTTATTTTATTAGTCTTTCCACATGTGGCGAATTTCAGAAATGTGGCGAATTTTACATTTCTTACTCTACATATCTTCTACTGAAAGCAGTTTGAACAAATTGTAAATTGTCTCCATCTGAATTGTATTAATCAATACAAAGTCTACTCAGAGTAATTTTACTGTGGGTGACTCACACTAAGTCTTGGTCCAGATTGTACAGCTGTGAGTCAGTAATTTCTGAAGACATCCTTGACACCATGTCTGCCTGATTCATCCATGCACTTGTATCTAACAAGAAAAGATAGAAAAAAATAGAGACATTTATTGAGGAATAATACACAACTATACACTAGAACCTCTATTATCTGACCCGCTATTGGTTGAACTTTCAATTATCCAACCTCAAACCCACTCTCCCAACTCCATTTAAAACTGTTACTTTAGGCCTTCCATTATCAAAACTGGTTATTACTCCCCCAAAAGGTTGGATAATAGAGGCTCCACTGTATTAAATACATTATGCAGTATCTCTTTGAGAGTTTATAGTGCCAAGATATATACTTTATAACAAGCGAAAAGGTCTGAACTTCTGTTAAGTTGCGCTTACCAGATTTTATTAGAACTTTAAACATTTTGAAGTTAATTTCCCAAAAGGTCGTTTGACATTTTAAAGGCCCCAATTTGAAGAATTCACAACAAAATTAAATGACTCAACATTTTAAACAGTATAGTAGGGCTGTTAATAATGTACTCCTTTAAGAGTATTGTTACCAATAAAGAGTTATGGTGAAAGAATATTTATTAAACAGCAGACGTAATGGTAAAAGTCAAAACTCAAAGTTTGGGTTTTATGTCCCATCAAACAGACAGGGATAATGGTAAAAGAATAATTGTCCAAGAATGGAGTAATATTGCAGTAAATGAATACTCATTAAAAATAGTACCAGAGATTCCCATAACCCACAGCCCAGGGAAATAGTTTTCAACACCATGAGATCTAGAAGTGACACAGTACAAAGATCAGGGAGACTTTCAGAGCAAACAGTGTGAAATGATTTGGCACACCTACACCGCCTAACCAATATCCCTTCCAAGTATCAATTTCCGACATCTTATCGTTTCTGACTTATAGCCTGGACAAGAGTTAAAGCCTGGATAAGAGTTAAAGGTCAAGGTCACTATGGCATGGTCAAAGGTCACACTGAGACAACATCATGACAATGCTCACCTACACCCCCAACTAACGTCCCTGCCAAGTATCAACTTTCAACACCTTACAGTTTCTGAGATATAGCCTGGACAATGTTTTTAAGGTCAAGGTGACTTCAGCAAGGTCAAATCAATGTCACACCATGAAATTGCACACCTACACCTCTTGACAAATGTCCCTACCAAGCATCAACTTCCTATACCATATGATACAACAATACTACAAATGGAGTAATACTACAGTAAAGAAAATTACTAAAGAATGGAGTAATAGTGTAGTGGAAAGAATACTTATTAAAGAATGGATTTGTAATAAAGTCTGCTTAACTAGAAAAATTACCACTTTTTGCAGCCCTATATTGCGAGTTACAAATTTTGCAAAAAAAAAACAAAACCTTAGCATAGAGTGAAAGCACTGAAGGCTTGTGATCTCCAACTGCCACACAATACAGATACAAGGCAAAAAAAAGTTTCAATTCTATGACACATGTTGCCTGCATACATCAGATCAGTAGCTGTTGTCGGCATAGTTACAGCTTCAGTTAAAATAGCAAAAACTTTCTTATTTCTGGTTAAAAATCTTTTTACCATTTTTGTTTTGGTTTAAAAAGGACTCCTATCTGACAAGATTTTATATCGGCTTTGTTACAAAGGGGGGCCCTTCAGAAATCTAAAATCTACCACTCAAGAAACTCTGTGGATCCACATTTGATACATGGGAAATTGCAATCAAATCTATGATTTCCAGTGTAATTGTAGGTTGTTTTATGAAATTGCAATCAAATTTATGATTTCCAGTGTAACTGTAGGTTGTTTTATCTAATCTTTTCCCAAATTACATTGAATTTTGCTTCTTGTCGCATCACCCCTAAACATCTTGTCTGTCAGCCATAAGTCAGCAGACAAGTGCATTCATCAGCGCCTTGTCTGTTGACCAGCAGCTGATGCCCCTGTAAAATTTAATTTACTACAACACTGCAATTAAAACTCTTGCTGTATTATCAGTCTGTGTGATTTAATGCACAAGTACATTATACATCACAAGAAACAACTAAGGTGTGTTTTTAGTAAGGTTGACTTATTATAAACTAGGGTCAGGATGATGTTCATAGAAGTTATATGGTTCACTCTTTGACTGCCCCGAAAACAAAGTTCGGTACAAATGTCTAAAATTTGGACGCGGTAAAACATTTAGAAATCACCAACATGACACAGGATGCTATTTTGGCACATCTATGAAACTTTCTTGAAAATAGGGCAAAATTGTCCCCAAAATATCTAATGATATTATGTTTTACCATATTTTCAACAATGTGATGAGATTTTATGGTTATAAATTTGTCTACTTTTTCTTTTTTTGAAAAAAAGTTGGTTTAATGATCAAACTAGATCGAGGTTCACTGGTTTGTAGAGATACCCAGAATTCTCTTTGGTATAGCCAAATACTGTTCCATTGGTGGTAAAGGGTTGCGTTTCAAGAAATGTTCTCCAGCAAAAAATGCAATGGTTAAACTGATTCTGGTTACAATCTTTTCAGGAATTGAAGTGCAATTTTAATATCAATAGCAAACTTTAAATTGACTTTGCATAAAGATTTGATCTTTGAATATTGTTTCCTCCTGGAAAATGCATCACTTCACAGCCACTAGTGCCTCATTTATTAAGAAATACAAGAGATAAATAAAGATCATAAGTTTAACCCAAGAGAGCTGTACATTAATAATCAAATGCCTTAAAAATGTCATAAGAACATTCTCCGCAAAATCAAAAAGTTTTGTCAGACACATTGTGTATTCTACATTCTCTTATAAGCAGTCAAAGTCAGCATTGATGTATGTGCATGTGGTAAATGGACAGAACCCCAGAGGACAAAATCTTGGAAGACAAAACCCCAGAAAAATCTGGCCACTGGGACAAAAAAAACCCGAGTTTATTTTCAGGGGGGTGGACAGAACCCCAGGCATTTAAACATTTACTTTTTATGGATATTGTTCTATTTAAGATAGTTAAATCTGTGGGTATTACTTTTTTTACATTTATGTTTCATGGAATGCTTTTGATAGTTGTCTTTTTCATTGAAGGCAACAGCCTGAGTAGTCTAAAATAATAGAATAAGCCCTTCTATCTTATAATTATCTTTGATTATTATAAAAGACCTGAGCAGACTAATAAGGTTTATTTTTCATGGAATTTATGTTTTTGATATTTGAGGGTTATGGTGCTTAGTCTTGATACATATGTTGGTCTTTTTGATGTCAATATATACTTTTGATAAGGAATAAAGAATGTATTTTTTCATGATTTGTTTTATATTTTGATTTCTCTTAAATTTGCTATAATTATAATTGCGGGGTTCTGTCCACCAGCCTGAAAATGAACTCAGGGTATTGTCCCAGTGGCCAGATATTTCCGGGGTTTTGCCCTCCAGGGTTTTATCCAACATTCTATGTAAAAATATTGTGTTTTCAACAAAGGACATAGTTGTTAAATATTATATAAATGATGTACGTTACATATGGAACTGGATTACCGAGTACTGTATGGCAAATGTTGTTGGACAAGTTCTCCTTTTGACCAAAATTGCAAATTTAATAAATAAATTAAATTTTTATAAGTTAATACCCTATCCAATGGACAATAGCTTATCCGGTCGGCGCAGACCGGCCCGCCAAACGTCAGAAAAAGATGTCCTGTGTCTCCACCGGTCAGGCCGGTCCAGTGCTGTGCACTCGCCAGATGGCGTGTAGTACTTCCTTCCTGTCTAGACAGCGTGACGTCATAGCATCTTTTTCATTGTCTAAACCTATTAGACCCCTAGTAAGCTGATAGCGGGATCGGTGGGAGGGTTTTGTGTGTCCATTGGATGGGGTATTAACTTATAAAAATTTAATTTATTTATTAAATTTGCAATTTTATTGCGTTAATACATCCTATCCAATGGACAATAGCTGAATAACTACCGCTTGGTTGGCGGGTAAGTTACTAGGGACTAAACAAATTGAACTCATGTTAGAAATAATGACAATCCTTTTAAAGCCTGGGCAGACCCTGAAGTCAAAAACCCTTAAGGCTATGGTCGAATATCATCATCCGGTTATCCGGAATGGAACCGTCAGAATCGACCTTGCCCCCCCCCCCCCCCCCCCTTTTTTTACAGACCTGCTCTGAGGTAGGGGAAGAGAGGGATGAGTTCAGTCCCATAGAATTAAGTCTCCCGGAGGAAGTACGTGAGATTTTTTTTTTTTTTTTTTTTTTGTGTTGCTCCTTAACTATATGTGCAATATATACAAATATGTACCATTATTTACATATGTACAGATCTCCTCTAAGTATCAGTCTGTTGGTGGATCTGCTGAGCAGCCACAACAGGACCAAGATGGTAGAGCTCTGAATCAGCCCAAGCCACATCCTTCAGATAGAATTGGGTGAAGGTATTGTGAGATTTCCAGTGGCAGGCTGATAAGATCTGCTCCAAGGAGACTCCCGACTGGAAGGCCTTAGAAGCAGCAAAGGCCCTCACATCATGAGCTTTGACTTGATGTAGGGTGTGGGCATGGTGATCAGAGAGCTCATAGCATAGGATCACAGTCTGCTTGATCCATGAGGAGATAGTGGCAGGTGAGATGTCTTTGTCGAAGCCTTTCTCGAAGGAGACAAAAACTAGTTGTTTGTCCTGCCTAATGTCTGAAGTCCTGTCCAAATAGTAGCGCAAGGCTCTGACTGGACAAAGGGATCTATCAGACTTGAGGGATCTATCCAGAGTAGGAGCCAGGGCTGGTATGACCACTGGGGCTACACTCCCTGGACCCTCCTTGGCCAGCTGGTTCTTGGAGAGAAAGCTGGGAGATGAAAAAAGGGACACCTTAGACCAGTCCGACTGGTGTCTGATGTTCTTATGCTGCCATGCATGGATCTCACTCCTTCTTTTGCCCGAGCCCAGGGCTAAAAGGAAGACAGTTTTGAAGGTCAGATGCTTCAGAGATGCCTCCCTAAGAGGTTCAAAAGGAGCCTTTGTCAGCTGGTGTACTACCAGGGAAAGGTTCCAGGAAGGTATTCCCCTCCGCCCTTTGGGTCTATCTCTGTGGAAACTTTCCAAGAGACGAGTGAGATTATCATCTTTACTGATATTAACTGTTGTATCACCTAGTTTATCAGCAATGGCAGACCTGTATCCATCAATGGTGCTGGGCTGTAACTTCCTGTCCTCAAAGAGGTACATAAGGAAGTCAGCCACCGACTTTATAGGTGGTGACCTGAAGTCCACCTGATTAGTGAAGCACCACTTTTTAAAAATGGTCCACTTTGCCTCATAGACTGATCTGGTTGATCCTCTTTGAGGAGCCTCAATTCTTGCTGCCACTGCCTCAGAGAAGCCCTGTTCTTTGATTTTTGTGGCTCTAGGAGCCAGGCATGGAGATTTAGATTTGTCAGATTTCTGTGAGGGATCTGACTGAAGGGCTGTGTTAGCAGATTGGGCAGGTTGGGCAGGCAGAGAGGGACCTGGCTGGACATGTTCACCAAGTCCCAAAACCAAGGCATGTTGGGCCACCCCGGGGCAATCAGAATGAGTCTCTTGCACGGGGAGTCCAGTAGCTTCTCCACCACTTTGCCCAATATGGCGGTCGGTGGGAAGGCATATGCATCCAGATCATCCCATGGCAGAGTAAGTGCATCCACTGCTACAGCCAGGGAGTCCGGTACTGGAGAGACAAACTGAGGTAACTTGTGGTTGAACCTCATGGCAAAAAGATCTATTTGAGGCCGGTGCCATTGGTTGCAGATCTGCAGATAAACCTCCGGAAGGAGGGACCATGCATTCTGTTTGGATGGTCTGACCCAGCCTGGATAGTTTGTCGGCTATCACATTTAGATGCCCTGGGATGTGTCGGGCTTTTAGCGTTACTTGTCGCTGGGAACACCAGGTCAAGATTCTCCAAAGTAGGGCACACAGCGGGCCCGACCTCATGCCTCCTTCCTTGTTTATGTAAGCTACCACTGTAGTATTGTCGGTTGCTACAAGAACTGTTTTGTCTATACAGAGATCCTGGAACTCTTTCAAGGCGAGAAAAACTGCTTTGAGTTCCAGATAGTTTATGTGCAGCTTGCTTTCCGGCACCGACCAGGACCCTCTTGCAGTGAGCTCGTTTAAGTGAGCGCCCCACCCTTCTTTTGACGCGTCTGTAAAAATTTGCAGCGCATGTTTTACTGGGTGTAACGGTTGACCCTGAAGCACATTGTCTTCTTTTAGCCACCATTGTAAATGAGGGCGCAGGGTCCTTGGTAGAGGGATAATCTTCTCTAGAGATTCTGGGACCCTCCAATTGTTTTTGAGATGCCACTGTATGGGTCTCATGTGTAACCGGCCTAGGTGAACCTGCTTTTCTGTGGCTGTTAGAAGACCTATCAGGGACATGAACTGCCGGACCGGACAGGCCGGTAGTGACAAAAGTGTTTGTATCTTGTCCTGAAGTCTTTGCCACCGGTCCGGGGTCGGTTGGACCCGGCTGGACCTGAGGTCGAACTGGTAACCGACAAAGTCGAAGACCTGTTTGGGTTGCAGTTCTGATTTCTCTAGATTCACTAGCCAACCTAGTTCCTGGCATATTTTGACTAAGCTTTGGGTGTGTTGGAGACAAATTTGATAAGACTTGGCTCTCACCAACCAGTCGTCTAGGTACTGGTGGATCCTTATACCACGGTGTATGGCCATCAGTTTCACTTCTTTTGCTAACACAGTGAACTCCATGGGCGCTGTGGACAGACCAAAGGGCAGTGCTTTGAACTGATAAGTCCGGCCCTGGACATGAAATCGCAGGTATTTCCTGGATTGTCCCTGTATCGGTATGTGAAAGTAGGCATCTTTGAAGTCCACTGAGGTGACCCACTCCCCTTGTTGGAGGGATGTTCTGATGGTTTCCGGTGTCTCCATTTTGAACTTTTCCACCTTGAGGAAAGGGTTTAGTTTGCTTAGGTCCAGTATTGGCCTCCATTTGTTGTTGGGTTTTGGGACTAGAAATAGTTGGTTGAAAAACCCTAGAGATTTGGGATTTTGAACCCTTTCCACTGCGTTTTTGTCTATAAGCTGATGTAATGCCTCCAGCAGGTAGCTGTTCCTGTGGGGATTGACATAACGGCTTATGACTGTAGGGGACCTTGTTAGTTGGGGCCGGATCCGGAAGGGGAGGGGGTAACCCTCTCGCAGGATTTGAACTACCTTCGGACCGGCCCCTAGATTTAGCCAAGTTTTCCAAAAGCTTTGAAGTCTGGCCCCTACAGGCGGATTTTGTGCAACATTGGGGGCATTTACCACAGGTTGGACAGAACACAACTGAGTGACACAAGAAACACTGTTCACATATTTTAATTTGTAATTTCTTGATGTCTGACAATCTGCTGCCCCGGGACTTAACAGTCTCTTTTGGGAGTGCCCGGGCGCAGAAGGTACACTTTTTACAACATGAAAATTTGCAAAATTTAAAGTCTCTTTCTGTGGTAATGTCTGGCTCCCGGCCAGCAGTCCTTCCTGTAAACTGTTTACAAAGTAATTGTCATTTAAAGGACTGCTGGCCCTTGGCTGGTCGCGAGGAATAGTACGAGGCCTTGCCTCTGCCCCTCTTACTCTGTCCTCTGTTGCCAATGTTTTTCCAAGCGGGACGGTCGGACTTCTTGTAGTCAGGTCGTTTGTCTTGTCTCTTGTAAGGGTGGAAATGACCCTTCTTTCCTGAGTGGATCTGCCCCTTACTCTCAAAATTGGCAATGTCCTGTTCCGCTTGTTTCAACACAGTGTCTGGAAATAAGGTGGCAATATGCAGGGGTCCAGTACGCAATGCGGTCAAGGTATCTGGCTTGATGCCCATCTTAAGATGTGAAAGGTAAGCGTCACGCCTTATCAGAGTAGTGTTGGCCACTGTGACAAATACGAAATCTGTCAAATGTTCAAGCGTCTTGGCCATGGCCTGGGTGATACTGGAGTTGAAGTTGAGTAGAAATTGTAGTTCACTAGCGGCCTGTGAAACTCTCTCAGAAGACTTTCCTTTACTTAACTCCGACTTCACCACTTTAAGCTGGGTCTGCATATTGTCTTGAACTTTATAAATACACCTATTAAAGGCGGCAGCTTGATTGCAAGTGATAGAAGCCTCGCGTGCCGACTTTTCCCAGCGTCTCAAGTTGTCTTGAGAGATCTGCCTTGAAGGTGGAGCTGTTGATGCAATACCGGCAGCCTTGGCTATACGGCTGTAAGTACTATTGACCTTTGACGAGTCCGTATTCCAAGAGTGTACAGTCTTCGGATCCTGTTCACCAGAGGGTCGGTTCGGAACAAAGCTGTACCACTTTGCCTGAGATCTTGGGGGGCGGACGAATTGGTCTTTAAACAGGCCACCGGCCTCTGAGCTACGCGACGGGTACCCATCTGTAAGAGTGATATTGAGTTTACCCATCTTGCTACACAGCCATTCGTCTGTCGGCATGGAAACTGAAATTTTCCCTGTGGGTTGTGTCTTAGGGCCCGCGAAGGGGTTATCCTCTGACCTGGATGCTGTTGTATCCATCTCTGGGATGCGACTCCACCCCATAAACGACCTGATGCCGCTTATCGTTTTCCTATAGTTCTGTTCTTCGGATAGGGTTAAATCCGGATCAGCAGCAGAAGCCTCAAGTTCTTGGTCGGACAACTCCCCTTCCTCGACAAAGAGGTCTACTGGGGGACGGTCAGAGATATCCGTATCAGAGTCCGTGTCCATGGAAGATGTGCTCTGCCTCCTAGTAGGGGCTGACGACGATCTGCTTGGTACTTGGTGAGATAAAGGTGAATCAGCACCAGCCAGATCTGAAGGTTGGTCGGTGGACACTTTTCCTGTGGTCGATTTGCTGGTCGACTTGAAAGCAGTCTGAACACTACCAGGCAAATCTGTAGACGATACCGGAGGTCGGTCGGTGGTCGGTGTCGGTTGAGGTCTAATGAAGGGCTTGGAAGAGACAACTGTTTTAGGTGGTGAGTGTGTAGGCGTAACCTTCACAGTTGTAAAAGCCGGTCCTGGTTGTTCCAAAGATTTCGCTAACAACAAAGCCTCAAGTCTGTTAAAGCGTTCGGACCATTTCTGGTCCAACTGATCAAATCTGGAATCCTGAGACGATTTGGTGGGTTTGAGCGACTTGGATGGCTTGTTGGCTTTAGAATCCTTAGAAGTTTGAGCTTTTGGTTTATCTGTATTTTTATTCTTCTTGTCAGAACTAGAACCAGGAGACTTTACAATCCCCTGGCCGTCCACTGCTCCCACTACCGTAACTACAGACGGGTCTATGAGAGATGAACTGGAGTCCTGTTTTGGAGTGTCGGAAACCTTTTTGGAGTCACGCTTCTCTTTTTTGATCCTATAAGAAGGTGTAGACAACTGAATACGTTGTTCTTCAGTAAGTGAGTTGCATGCGTTAGTCAAGATGGGAGATACAAGGGTCAGAGCCCTTACCTTTTTCCCTGCACCTGGCACAGAAACAATGGCTGTCGAAGCTAGCCATGATATGTCCACAGCTCCCGTGTTTCTGGCTTGGAGAAGACATAGTAACTGGTGATAAACTAAAGATTGTCCAGAAAGGTCTATAAACACCCCGTAACACAATGATAATACTAAATTCACACACTCTGAAGAAGTAAAGTCCAAAGACTTAAAATAAGATTCCTGATAAAAAACTCCGTGTACACAGCATGTGCGCCAAACGAAAAAGATGCTATGACGTCACGCTGTCTAGACAGGAAGGAAGTACTACACGCCATCTGGCGAGTGCACAGCACTGGACCGGCCTGGCCGGTGGAGACACAGGACGTCTTTTTCTGACGTTTGGCGGGCCGGTCTGCGCCGACCGGATAAGCTATTGTCCATTGGATAGGATGTATTAACGCAATAAAATGGGCTGTGGGTAATTGTCATATAAAGTGTTAACAAAAAAATATTAATTTTAGGGAGCTATATCAATCAATACTGAAATATCAATATGTGATTTATCCCTTAGTTATAATATTTACCTTAAAATCTAAGTATAAACGAATAATGTACTCATTTTTTAGTAACATATTACAGTACATTATGGTTCCAATGTTATAGGAATTGATGACCCTGTTGTAATGTAGTTGAATGCAAATTTTAGAACCAGTCACCAAAAGCAGAAATTCAACAAGAAAACCACATGTCTCTGACTTAGTAAATGCCATTACATAAGGTTTTAAATGCATATCGATACATGAGCTGTAACTTCGCTTATAAATATGAAGTGCGTTGGCTTTTTGAAGACTTAATTAAAATTTAATTTTATTAAAATTAAATTTTAATTAATACAATGATATAAAATAATAAAATACTGTGAAATATATATTGTAGTTGAATATTTTGGTAACCTTATGTTTAAATAATGAATATGTGAGGGAATCAGTTTTCATACCAAGAAAATGGAAGGTTACCATGTCAGTCAGAGTTAGACTCCAAGTCTTTGTATTTGTATCCATCAGTAACCTGAATAGTTAAAGGTAAATTGGAAACTTACAGGAGTTCATTGTACCACTAGCATTCTGGAGTTGGGGGGGGGATAGTCTCAGAAAAAACAGGGTTCATTGTCAGCACTGGCTGTTTCTTCAAAAGTCATACAGTACTCATATATTTCACAAAAGACAAAAGGACTTGGTGAAAGTCTATGTCAGAGTCTTTCCTTGGGAAATAGGTTTCTTGCTTACCGTCTTCTACTCTACATCCAGAACATCCAGGTTGAGAACCTGTCTCTGTATCCTTTTTTTCTGTATCCATAATAGCTTTTTGACTGGACCTCTCATCACTAGATTTTACCATTATATTTTCTCTGCCATTTTCATCAGTGTAATTCAATTCAGTAGAAATTTCTATCTCAGGTGAACATTCTATATTCTTGTTGTTACTGGTGTCCTGTAATTCATTATTGTTGCCTGCTGCACTTGTATCCTTGCTTTCTTGAATCAAATGTTGAGATTTTGCAATGTTGCAATGTCCTGGTTCATGAGTGGGATAATTTAGTGTATCATTTTTCTCTTTTTCAAAAATAGATGAGTTTGTCTCTTGTGCTGTAATTCTTTGATGTTCATTTATCTCTTCAGCAAGATGAGAAGAGACTGATTCTTGTGGTGTAGTTTTATGATGTTCAGAAACAGTAAATAGAGTTTTATTATCAGAATTTTCTTCATCTACTGGAGATGTAATGGTGTTACACTTGTCAATGTGTGACTTCAAAACATTCTCTGCGCACGTAACTTGTTCCTTTTCTATTACTTGTTTAGACATACTCTGACTAGCCAATGAGCTGCTTTCAGCAAAGAATGGCTGAGTTTCATCATATTCTATTACTTGTTCTCTAGCTGCTTTACTTTTCACGGTTATTTCTGTCTGTTTACATTTTGCCTTTTTACCAAATACTGGAATGATTGGAGTTCCTATTAGTGTCTTGTCACTGAAAAAAAAAAAGTTTAGGTTCAATTCTTGATTTAAACACACTAATGCTAACCTAATATTATCCTACTTTTACAGCACTTAACCTTCATACTAGTCAGCAGATAGGTGCAGAAAGTAAATCATAGTTTAAATTTTATATGGTCACAGAATATACTTGGGTCATAAACCAGAAACACTGGACAGCCTGGAAAATCAGAGGATACACCACACAAATCATAGGGGTAGTGTATTCCAGATATCAGCAGAATTGACAGAGAAGGATCTAAAAATAGCAAGGCTCGGCTGGCAAGAATCCAAGCCCGCAGGTACAACTAAATTAATAGCATTGAGATTAGGGAAATTCTAAGGACCAACATCAAATGTAAGAAGTATACAGAACCTATGAGATACTGTCAGATGTATGAGCTTCAATGTAGCTGAAGAAGGTGGAAAATTTACAGAATTTACTTATTCATGAACAAGGGGTTTTAGTGGTTTCAGGACTTGTAGTGGTGCTGCCTGTACGTGTAACTAGGAGGACAGGAAGTAATCAATAAGGGATTGTAGGAGCTTATCACAGATTACCTCTATTCTCTAGATAGGACAGTAACTAGACCAATAACCAATAAAGGGACTTGTATGGCCTACAATGACTTTAACCTATTACTGCTACATTCTTGGACACTTTGTGAGGTGGCGTTTACCACCGGTGATACAGGTTTTTTGCATTTTTGTACCAGTCGCGAAAAGCCGAAAGAATGCAGCATTAATCTGTCATATATATCGGAAAGTCTCAATCATGTTATATTTTCAATAATTTGAATATTTCTATGAATTTAATATTTGTTGAAATTACTTTTACAACACAAAATTCAATTTAAACATGGTATATTGCCAAGATAATAAAACAATATTCAGTTTGACCATTTAGATTTAAAATCAAAATCACAGTTTTAGCACAACACTGATGCCCAATTTTATTTAACACAATTATTTAATTATTATGCAATATCACTACATAGTAAAATAGCATCAGAGATGCCAGATCATAGCCTGGGGAAATAGTTTTCAACACAATGAGATGTAGAAGAAGTGAAACAGTACAAAGATCTGGATACTTTCAGAGCAGTGTCAGTTATATAAAGGTCCCAATAATGTTTAAGTAGAGAAAATAACATCTAAGAGAAAGAACATGTATGTAAAGATAAAGTATTAAAACAAGACAATTCAAGAGAAAAATGACAGCATTAATTAGTAAACTGAAAAACTATGGAGATATAAAATTTATTAACTAGAGCTATCAATCGAAAAAGCACAATTATGTAAAAGTGCATATAATAATCAGTTACAGCAATCCATATAGCTTTGTCATAAGAGAAAGATGTATCAAATATGGCAGGTGAACACACTTTGGCAGAGCCAAAATTAAAGGTTACAACTACATCCCCTAACCAATGTCCCTACCAAGTGTCAACCAAGTGTTAATCAAGGTCACACCATGATGTTGCACACCTACAACCCCCAACCAATGTCCCTACCAAATATCAACTTCCTACACCTTACGGTTTCTGAGATATAGTTCAGACAAGATATTATAAGTCAAGGTCACTACGGCAAGGTCAAAGACCAAGGCAAGGTCACACAATGACGTTGCACACCTACACCCCTTAACAAATGTCCCTACAGAGTAACAACTTCCTACACCTTGCAGCTTCCGATATATGGCCCAAACAATATATTATAGGTCAAGGTCACCATAGCAAGGCCAAAGCTCAAATCAAGGTCACACTATGATGTTTGCACACCTACACCCTCTAATCAATGTCCCTACCAAGTATCCACTTTCTACACCTTACGGTTTTTGACATATAGCCCGGACAAGATTATATAGGTTAAGCTCACTTCGGCAAGATCAGAGGCCAAATCAAGGTCACACCATGACATTGCACACCTACCCCCCCCCCCCCCCCCCCCCCATCCCACCCCACCCCTCCAAACAATGTCCCAAACAATGACAAGATTTTATAGGTCAAGGTCACTATGGCAAGGTCAAATCAAGGTCACACTATGACGATGCACACCTACAACCCCTAACCAATGTCCCTACCAAATGTCAACTTCCTGTATGTAAAGAAGTATTAAAAGTGTCCATTATCGCCCATTGCCACTGGACTCGAGATATGATTTTATTTATCTGTAATAGTCGCCCCCCTTTTGAAAAATGCATCGCCCCGGGGCGTTTATTACAATAAATACGGTATATTAATCAGATACAGCAATCCATATATCTTTGTCTTGAGAGAAACCTGTTTCAAATATGGCAGGTGAACACACTTTGGCAGAGCCAAAGCAAAAGGTCACACCATGATGCACACCTACAACACCCAACCAATGTCCCTACTAAGTGTACCTTCTACATGTTACAGAAGAGCCCGGACAAGATTTTATAGGTCAAGGCCACTACGGAAAGGTCAAATCAAGGTCACACAATGATGTTACACACCTACAACTCCCAACAAATGTTATTACCAAGTATCAACTTCTTACACCTTACAGTCTCTGAGATATAGCCCGGACAAGACTTTATAGGTCAAGGTCACTACAACAAGGTCAAAGGTCAAATCAAGGTCAGACCATGATGCTGCACACCTACAACCAATGTCCCTACCATGTATCAACTTCCTACACCCAACGGTTTTTTAGAGGTGAAGATCACTACGGCAACGTCAAAGGTTAAATCAAGGTCAAATTATGATGTTGCACACCTACACCCACTAACCAATGTCCTAACCAAGTATCAACTTCCTACACCTTACAGTTTCCGAGAATAAGCCCTGACAAGATTTTATAGGTCAAGGTCGCCGCGGCAAGGTCAAATCAAGGTCACACTATGATGTTGCACACCTACACCCCTTAACCAATGTCCCTACCAAGTATCAACTTCCTACACCTTACGGTTTACGAGATATAGCCCAGACAAGATTTTCAAACTCGAGGTCACTACGACAAGGTCAAATCAAGGTCACAACAGGACATTGCACATGTACACCCCCCAACCAATGTCCCTACCAAGTATCAACTTCCTACACCTTACAGTTTCTGAGATACAGCCCGGACAAACTCTTTCCCTCCGCCTGCCCGCCTATCCAGATAACATGGGTGAAGACAATAGCCGAGAGCCCTTAAAGGCTGTGGGGTAAAAACTACATACCAGAGTTCTTGTTTTTCATCAATGTCACCCAACATTTTCTGAACCTCTTTCACATCATCAATGCTGCTGGTTCTGGATTCTTCATTAGTGCTGCTACATAGGACATCGTCTTAAATGCATACACTATTATAAATTAACAGCAGTCTTAAACTTTTTATTTAAAACTGGAAAACTGGGTTTTCGTGTCCTTATGCACTACAAGATTATAGTTCCTAAATGTATTCAAAGTACCCTGGTGTCTTTAATTAAAAAGTTGAAGGATTTGAGCTTTACAATCAAAACTTTGTTACTTTTCATCTTCATAAAAATTTCTTACCTCCAGTACTTACTGATTGATTGATTGATTGACTTGAGTTTAATCATGATGGCTAGATGAAGGGATGGAGGGAAACAATGCTTACTAGATTCTGCAAACTTCAACTTTCCCACTTCAGGTCAGGCTTTGAATCGAATCCAGGACATGATAGATGACCAATGAGTGCATATCCCTAACGATACTTGTAATGGCAACTGACCCTTGATTTGATTTGTGTTAATAAGCCAGGCATTTGATCTTTTTGATCACTTGAATTTCTGTCTGTGACTTCCATTACATATAGGCTTACGGCCAAGTAAGTGTCTAATATTAGAAAACAATGGATTGTTTACGAGGTTCCAAAGGTACCGAGTCAACAATCCGTTGTTTTCTAATATTAGACACTTATGAGGCTATTAACCTATTTAAATTACACCTCTTCCCTAATTGTAATTCTTAAGATGTTGTTTAACATTATTATTCTTCAATTCTATATTTTACATATGTATTTTTGGGGTTTTTAATGATCATTTTAGTTGAACAAAAGGTTTTAGGGTTTCTTTAGAAATGTGTAAAAAGGTGTTCCATTTATGGCCATAATCACTCAAACAACTGGCCAATAATGAAAGATATTGTGTCTTCATAAATTGTAGTCTGTCAGGTGTCACAAAATGTACCAGAATTTTATTTAGCTTACCTTATATTTCTGGTGTCATACTTATTACATTTTTTAGATGTTAATTCCCTTGAAACAATTTTAAACAGGCCTGTTAAATCAAAACTCAGATTAATGTAACACCTGGACAATACTACGATTTTATCTCATTTGTATACTGGAGTCAAAGATCTCCTGTTCCACTGTCACGAGTTTGTCTCATGACTGCCTTTTGTACAACTTATTTTTTCAGTCAAAGGAGGGACTGCACTCACAGCAATCATATCTAATACTGCTCCATGCCTTAATTTGGCAAATGAGCACAGAAACGTTTAATATTGTGGAATTCTATTAATTAAAATATGCAGACACGAGCACAAAGCTATAAATAGACTTTAACTGCAAATAGCCAAATCAATTAACCCTTTTTTTTAAAGTGGCAATAATACACGTACCAGAAAATCAATGCCCCAACTTTAGCACAACTTTCATATGGACAGTACCGAAGATATTTATTTGTGTTGTCAGTTTAACCTCCTTATTTGGTATGCAAAAGTGCATGAATTTGACATGACATTTATATGTTATTTAATATTCTATATTCCAGTTTGTGACATGTTGAGGTTTGTACCATGATATGGTGCCAAGCAGTAAATTTGGAAAATTTAATAGTAATTTATAAATTTTTATTAGAAATACTAACCATTTACTAAGAGTAGCTATTTGTTGGAGACATCCAACCCAATGGCTAATGCAGAGATACAAATTTAAGGTTATATCACAACCTTAACCAGGCCACTGGGTTACAGTAGTCCATCCTCCCACCAATTAGGTCACAACATTGTTCCTAACACCATTGATGAGACTCAAAATAAACATCTTATAAGCCAAATAATCTGACCCACTCAAGATGAGATAGTTGCTAAGAGATAAGTTTGGTAAGAAACTTTCTTAATGGCAGTAAAACAAAAGATTTTGTTCTAACCCAAATCTTTTGTCTTATCCAACTATCAAAACTCAAAAAACAGGACAGAGAGACCTGTCTTGACTCAAACTATTGTCCAAAGAGGCTAAGAGCTGGCAAGACCACAGGCGTAATTGCAGTATAGGTCCATCCGAAGCACACTGGTTCTTGGTCAAAAGGGTAGTTGATGGGCAAGAGTTACTTGTGACCAATTCTCCTTATAACTAAGGGAGGGTGTATGTCCAAGCATGAATTTCACTTCAAGACTGTCTTGAAAGTTAATAACTTCAAAAAAGAATTCCACAAAGGCTCAAAATGTTGTTTGGTAACAGCATGTAGGACCAGTGACAATCTCAAGGAGGGATAGATCTATTAGCTATTGGTTTGTCTCTAAAAGGCTTGCTAATAGTCTATTCAGCTCAAGACTTGTAGACACTCCTTCATCCTTTATGCCCAACCCACCTGTAATTGATGTTCTATAGCCAGCAATAGTGGATGGTTTTAGGTTCTTTTCCTAAAACAAGTAGTAGAGGAAATTTGCTACATCTGGAATAATTGGGTCCGAGATGTCCACCTGACTCTTTTCACACCACTTCCCAAAAATAGACCACCTTGATACATAGACTCTCCTTGAGGAACCCCTTTGAGGCTCCTTAATTCACTTTCCGACATCCTCTGAGAATCTTCCTGAATACTCATGACTGACTCCAGATGTCAAGTATGAAGATTCAGATATGCAAGGTTGTTGTAAAACCTGTTGCTGAATGGCCGAGTCCAAAGATTCGCCCACAATGGAAGTCTTAGAGGGAATTTTGTGGATAAATCCACCAGATCCCAAAACCAAGACATCCCTGGCCACCCTGGTACAATCATGGTGATTCTGCACCTGTAGGTGGTTATCTTTTGAATCAATGGAGGGATTAAGGCCACTGGACAAAGTGCATAGCCATCCAGACCCTCCCAAGAGATGTTCATTGCATCTATTTAACAAGCCTATCTGGGACAGGACACACATACACTGGAAGCTTGTGATTCAGTTTTGTTGCAAACCATTGATTGATGCAAGAAATGGCAGATTTTTTCCATCAAGTCTGTTCTGGACAAGGAATCTGTTGGAAATTTAAGATTCTCTGGGATCTCTTTTGCCTAAATCCGAATTCCCCTGGCATTCATCCAAGCCATGATTCTCCAGATTAAGGCACACATTTCCTGAGAGCGGGTGCCTCCCTACTTCTTCTGATAGGCAACAGATTTTGGTTTAGAAGCTAATTTCTGAATGATTTTAAAGCTAAAAAATAGCATCAGAGATCCCCGTACCCCACAGCCTGGGGAAATAGTTTTCAACACCAGGATATACAGGTGCATACTTCCCTCTTGTCTTATACTGAAATTGTTCTATCCTGCACCATTTCTGAGATATTATGGATTTTTTATTTTAATCATTGAGAAAAACTGTAATGTTTCATTAATCGTTAATAAGTCATCCATTTTGTATATGATCACCCCCAGTAGTTGTTAAAAAGTGCTTGCATGATGTTTGTAGATTGATAGTTTGCTCTTTGCCTGCCTCAAAAATGAAGTTTGGTACAAACATCTCAAATTCAGACTCCATAGAGTGTTTAGAAATCACCAGAATCATACGGAATGCAATTTTTGCCCACTTATGATGCTTGCGTTTTATTGAGAATATGGTGACATTTTCCCAAAATATCTGTAGATATTATACTGTTATATTTTCAATATCATGACAAGAATTTAATGCTTTCATTGCAGATTTCTCTATTTTACTGGTTTTGAAAAAGTTTGATGATGGAATTAGATCAAAGATCACCAGCCTGGAGAGGTACCAAACATTGAACCCAAAATTCAAAATTCCCAGCACTATTTGCTAAGCTATGACCCACAGAAAATTCAGGAGCAGGCAGAGACAGTAGACCCTTCTGTGTAAATTTTCTCCTCTATACAAACAAGCTTTCCGTGCAGGACAATTAATAATTCACAAGAGTGGGCATGGAAAATTAATGTTGTAAAATTAAATTTCAACTTCAAGAATCGCAGCATTTGGAAGCAGATTACACACATGTATAAGGGCTATCTTATTGGTCATATAACAAATTAACTCAGGAAAAGTCTTGTTGTTAAATAGTTGTTGTGCCCCTTTTTGAACAAAATTGCAAATTTAATAAGTAAATTAAATTTTTATAAGTTAATACCCTATCCAATGGACAATTGCTAATTCGGTCGGCGCAGACCGGCCCGCCAGAAAAAGACGTCCTGTGTTGCCACCGGCTGGCCGGTCCGTAGTACTGTGCACTCCCCAGATGGCGCCTCGTACTTCCTTCCTGTCTAGACAACCTGACGTCATAGCATCTTTTTCGTTGTCTAAACCTCTTAGACCCCTAGTAAGCTGATAGCGGGGTCGGTGGGAGGGTCTTGTGTGTCCATTGGATAGGGTATTAACTTATAAAAATTTAATTTACTTATTAAATTTGCAATTTTATTGCGTTAATACATCCTATCCAATGGACAATTGCTGAATAACTACCGCTTGGTCGGCGGGTAAGTTACTAGGGACTTATGTGAACTCACAAGTAATAGCAAATTTTAACCTACGGTCTAGGCTGACTTTGTCAGGAGACCTATAGGTCCAGGCCTGGGTTGACTTTAAGGTCAGGAAACCCTGCAAGGCCATGGTCGGTTGCCAGCAGCCGGTTACCCGGGGCTATACCGCCGTCGCCCCCCCCCCCCTTTTTGCAGACCTGCTCTGAGGTAGGGGAAGAGAGGGATGAGTTCAGTCCCAGAATGCAAATAAACCTCCCAAAAGAAGCACGGCACACTTAATTCTTATGTGCATGAAGAACTGTTTTGCACATATACAAATCTCCTCAATCTAAGGGCCACTTGTGGATCTGCTGAGCAGCCACTACCTAGCCCAATGGTAAAGCTCTGAATCAGCCCAAGCCCCGCCCTTCATATAGAACTGTGTGAAGGTATTGTGACTTCAGTGGCGGGCTGACAAGATTGGATCTAAGGAGACTCCCGACCGGAAGACCTTAGAAGCAGCAAAGGCCCTGACATCATGGGCTTTAACCTGATGTTAAAAGTGGGCCTCCTGGTCAGAGAGCTCATAACATAGGATCACAGTCTGCTTGATCCAAGAGGAGATAGTGGCAGGTGAGCTGTCTTTGTTGAAACCTTTCTTAAAGGAGGCAAAAACGACCTCCTTATTCTGCCTGATGTCTGAGGTCCTGTCCAAATAGTAGCACAATGCTCTGACCGGACAGAGGGACCTGTCAGACTTGAGGGATCTATCCAGAGTCGGGGCCAGGGCTGCTATAACCCCAGGGGCCACACTGGACACTCTATGGCCAGCTGATTCTAGGATAGGAAGCTGGGTGATGGATACAGGGACACCTTTGACCAATCGGATTGGTGTCCAATATATCAGTTTTGCTAGGCATGAATCTCACTTTTGCACTTGCCCGACCCAAGGGCCAAGAGGAATACCATATTGAAGGTCAAAGCTTCAAGGGGGCCTCCTTAATTGGATCAAATGGAGTCTTAGCTGGTGCCCGGCCAGTAAGAAGTTCCAGGAGGGTATGCCACTCCTGCCTTTGGGTCTGTCTCTGAGGAATCTATCCAGGAGACGAGCGAGATTTCCGTCCCTACTGATGTTGAAGGGTGAATTTCCCAATTTATCAACAATGGGTGACCTATAACCATCAATGGTGCTGGGCTGTTTGCCAAGCATGTATCTCACTTCTACGCTTGCCCGACCCCAGGGCCAAGAGGAAAACTGCCTTGAAGGTCAAATGCTTCAAGAAGGCCTATAATTGGTTCAAAATGAACCTTGTCAGCTGGTGCAAAAACCAGGGAGAGGTTCCAGGAGGGGGTTCCCCTACGGCCTTTGGGTCTGTCTCAGTGGAAGCTATCCAGGAGACGAGTGAGATTTTCATCCTTACTAACATTGATGGGCAAATTTTCCAGACTATCAGCAATGGCTGACCTGTAACCATCAATGGTACTGGGCTGCAACTTCCTGTCCTGAAGCAGGTACCTAAGGAAGTCAGCGACTGACTTTACAGGTGGTGCCCGAAGTCCACCTGATGAATGATACATCACTTGGTAAAAAATGACCCATTTGCCTCATAGACTGATCTGATTGACCCCCCTCTGAGGAGCCTCAATTCTTGCTGCCACTGCCTCAGACAAGTCCTGCTCCTCGATTGCTGAGGCTCTAGGAGCCCTGCATGGAGATTAAGATTTGTCAGATTTCTGTGAGGGATCTGATCGAATGGCTGTGAACAGGCTGGGCAGACTGGGCAGGCTCAGCGGGATGTGGCTGGACATGGCCACTAGATCCCAAAACCAAGGCATGTTGGGCCACCCCGGAGCAATCAGAATGATTCTCTTACATGGGGAGTCTTGCAACTTCTCCACCACTTTGCCCAATATGGCTGATGGTGAGGAGGTGTATCCTTTTAGATCCTACCATGGCCGACTGAGCACATCCACTGCTGTGGCCAGGGGATCCGGTACCGGTGACACAAAACAGGTGACTTGTTGTTGAACCTCGTGGCAAATAAGTCTATTTTGGGCCGGTGCCACCTACTGCATAGAGTGGAAGACCTCTGGAAGGAGAAACCACTGTTTGGATGGTCTGGCCTAGCCTGGACAGCCTGTCTGCTACCACATTAGGCCGGCCTGGAATGTGTCGTGCTTTAGAGTCACTTGTTTCCTGGTACACCAGGTCAAGATTCTCCATAGTAGGACACAAAGTGGGCCCAACCCTATTCCTCCTTCCTTTATGTATGACACTACTGTGGTGTTGTCAGTTGCTACAAGTACTATCTTGTTTGAGCAAAGGTCTTAGAACTCTTGAAGTCAGAAAAACTGCTTAAAGTTCTAGATAGTATACAACTTGCTTCCCGGAGGGGACCAGGTTGCTCTTGCCAAGTGCTCATCTAAGTGAGCGCCCCACCCTTCTATTGATGCGTCTGTAAATATTTGCAGAGCATGTTTTTATTGGATGTAATGGTTGGCCTGTAAGTGCATTGTCTTCCTTCAGCCGCCATGTAAATGGGGGTGCAGGGACCTGGGGACTTGGATCACCTTTTGCAGTGATTCTGGATACCCTCCAGTTGTTTTTTGAGATGCCACTGTATGGGTCTCATATGAAGTCTGCCTAGATTAACATGCTTTTCTGTAGATGTTAGTAACCTATCAAGGACATGAATTCCCGGACCGGGCAAGCCGGTAGGGATAGCAGTTTTAACAGTCTCTTGAAGGTTCTGTACCCAGTCCAGGGTCGGTCGGAACCGATCAGACCTGAAGTCGAAACTGGTAGCCTACAAAATCAAGTCTTGATTGGGCTCCAGCTCTGATTTCTCTAAGTTCATTCGCCAACCCAGTTGTTGACACATTATTTACTAGCTCCTGTGTATTTGGAGACAAGCCTGGTAGGATCTGGCTCTCACCAACCAGCCGTCTAGGTCCTGGTGGCTTCTTAAATCCTTGTGTATGGTCACAAATTTCACCTGCTTTGGTATCACGGTGAACTCAAAAGGTACTGTGGACAACCCGAATGGCAGGGCCTTGGGTTGGTATGCCCGACCTTGGATGTGAAATCTCAGGCATTTCCTGGATTGTTCTTGTATAGGTATATGGACGTAGGTATCCCTCCTTCAACAGTTGTACTACCTAAAGTCCAGTTCCCAAGGCTTCCTAAGTTCCCAAAAAAGGGCTCAGTCTGGACCTTATAGGCAGATTGTGTGCCACATTTGGGACATTTGGTATTCTGACAATATTTTCCCTCCGGACACTGATCCGGTCTGGTGACAATGATCCAGGTTAACAGTCTCTCTGTTTTTATTGTGGTCTTATTTCCACATTAATAAACTCTTTGCCCCGGGCCAGCAGCCTGCAAGGTGCAGCATTTACAGAGCAATTGTCATATGTGAGATGTCAGTCCCCTGGCCGGACCTGATGACAAAATTGATTATTATCTCTGCAGCCAAGTCCAGCACCGATAACAGGTTGTTGAGAGGTGTGATAAGGGAAGGTTGCCTGGCAGTAGCTTGGGAAACTGTCCTATCATCAAGATCACTGACCAGTTTAAGAATTCTCTGTAACCCAATTAACCTTAGGCAACTCTGTCCGGTACCCGGACTCCATACCCGGTACTTTACTGTAACCAGTAATTCTTGTAACCGGCCAAAAACTGGCAGGTTGGGGTCACCAACGAATTTTGACAGCTACTGGTCTATATTTAGCCAGCTTTTTTTTTTTTTTTTTTTTTGTAACCAGTTGGGTTGAAGCACTACAGTAAGGACTGTGTAGCCAACACCCTGTTAGTAGACTTGTAACCCATAGAATGAAGCAAGTGTACAAGGCTGTGTAGCCAGTACCAGTCGGTACACTCTGTAGCCAGTTGCTGAAGTGTACAAGGCTGTGTAGCCAGTACCAGCCGGTACACTCTGTAACCAGTTGTTGAAGCCAGTGTACAAGGCTGTGTAGCCGGTACACTGTAACCAGTTGAGGCTACTGTATAAGGCTGTGAAGCCGGTCAGTACATACTGTAACCAGTTATTGAAGTAACTGTACAAGGCTGTTTAGCCGGTAGTCAGTAGGTACACCCTGTAACCAGTTGCTGAATGAAGTTTACAACTATCTTGTGTTGAATTCAGTTTCCTCCATTAATTCCTCTGTAACCGGTTGTTGAAGCAAGTGTACAAGGCTGTATAGCCGGTACACTCTGTAACCAGTTGTTGAACCAAGTGTACAAGGCTGTATAGCCGGTACTGGTCGATACACTCTGTAACCAGTTGTTGAAAAAATTTTACAACTATCTTTGAACGCACGTCTTATTTGTAGATTTTGACAGTTGCTGGGAAAGCCCTTGTGAGCTATATTTAGAAACAAAAGTTGGTCGGTGTGTCACGTGACCAGCTTGCTGGTCGGAGGGACAACGTGATTGGCCGGTTGGAGATGACGATCAGCTTCGTGAACTGGTCGGAAAATCACGTGACCAACTTCGGGGATACGCCCTCACTAGAGGTGTTCTTTCCTTATATCACAGTAAACGTAAGCTTACTGGTCGACTGATGTCTGTAGGAGAGAAGTCTGTACCAGTACGCTGGAGGTGGATTACAGGAACTAAAAAACTGGAATCACAGTAGACGTGAGTGCAAAGAATGTACTTCCGACCTTCTTGTTCGGTGAATCACGTGATAAACTTCGTGACTGGTCGGTGAAAACACGTGACCAGCTTCGTGAAGACACACGATTGGCTGACTGGGTATGACGTCAGAGGTCGCGTTCTTTTAGCTGGCCGGTCGGCTGATGCTTTAAAAGCAGATAAGCCTGGACCAGTGCACTCTGTAGATGAAATTCCTGGCCGGTCTGAAGTCGGTTCTTCTCAGCCGGCTGTACACTCAAACCAGTTTCCTGGCCATCCACTGCCCTTACTACCGACACACGTGCCGGGTCCATAAGGGTGGGACTGAGAGTGACAAAAGTTCTTTCTATGTAGAAAATACTTGAAAGGTCAGTTGAAGAAATCTGAAGAATTCATCTCATGCTTCTGACTAAAAAACACCAAATACTCGAGCTGGGCTGGTGTGACTGATGCTTTACAGCAGAGAAGTCGGTACCAGTGCGCTCTGAAGAATGCATCTGTGATGGGGAATTCCTTCCATTCACAGATTTCAAAACTACGTAGACTGAAGATCTCGTGTAGAGACGTTTCTATGGTGATTGTAGCTGGAAGGTTATAGATGAAACATTCAAACAAAAGACACGGATAAAAATACCTGTTAGAAGTATATCCATAATTCCTCAATATTGTTGATCTGCCCCTAACAACACAAAGGTTGAATGGAGGAAAATAGTAAAATGGCTGCCCTCATATATCTCGTCGATTACTGCCCTATCATCAATAATAAATTGAGCCAACTAGGGAGCGTTTCCAGCAGATTTCTAAATGTATATCCGTGTTTGACCAGCTGGTAACACTTTACAAAGAAACTCTCCACATATAAGGTTTAAAATCCGTCATAAAGCACACTTTTCCTTTAAAATTCTGGAGATGTTAAAAAACACGTCTGCACAGTACACGCGCCAAACGAAAAAGATGCTATGACGTCAGGTTGTCTAGACAGGAAGGAAGTACGAGGCGCCATCTGGGGAGTGCACAGTACTACGGACCGGCCAGCCGGTGGCAACACAGGACGTCTTTTTCTGGCGTTTGGCGGGCCGGTCTGCGCCGACCGAATTAGCAATTGTCCATTGGATAGGATGTATTAACGCAATAAAATTGAAAATTTTAATTACTTAAATGTAGCTTTTATAAGCTACAAGCTTACCATGTGGGACTGAATGCTTTACTGGTTGCCGCGAGGCACAGACGACCAACGCTCGAGAAAAACAAGCATGTAGTTGGTTCGGCCTCATAGGTTGTCGTGACGTCATCACTTCCTGTGTATCAGCCTCCTTTTCGTTGAGATTAAACCCATGTCCCCTCAGCTGTAATACAGCGGGGAGGTAGGGTGGGACTCTTCTCAGTCCCACATGGTAAGCTTGTAGCTTATAAAAGCTACATTTAAGTAATTAAAATTTTCAATTTTATTGCGCTACAATAGCTTACCATGTGGGACTGAATGCTGAATTCAACCGCCCGGTGGCGGGATTACAGCTGAGACTGGAAGGTCTGAATGTTGTTTTTCTCGAATTGAGAGTAATAAAAAATAGTTCCGAAAAATTTCCAGTCTGAGTCCCATTTACAGAGTCCCAATCCTGAAGGTCGGACTTGTAAAGAGCCAAAAACCTGATGAGAATATACAGTGTTGTACACTGTAGGGTGTTTGGAAGGAGGATTGTGTACCCGGAGTACACAGATAGGAAGAACCCCTAAGGGCTATGACGTCAGAAATGAGGTCAAGGTTCGAGAATTGTTATTGCAACCTTATTTATAAGACAACCTTATGGTCCCAAGAATTTAAAGTTAACGTAAATTTAATATGAGAGACCTTACCTGTAACACCCTGATGAGGTAGCTTATACCTAGACCTGGGGAGACTCCTGAAGGCTTAGCTGTAGCGGACGTGCCCCCCCCCCCCCTTTTTCTTCCCGAAGGAGACATCACTGAGGAGAAGGGTCTAGGACCTGTTGAGCCGCTACTACTGGTCCCAGATACAAGTTGTTGTCGTTGTCCGACCAAGTAAGGTCTTTTAGATAAAAATTGGTAAACGTGTTGTGAGCTTTCCAGTGACACGCTTGCATGATCTGGTCCACCGATACCCCACCGTAAAAAGCCTTAGAGGCTGCGAAGGCCCTAATGTCATGCGCTTTAACTTGGACTAAGTCCAAGGCTTGCTGGTCTGCTTGCTTATAACAAAGTAGAATGGTTTGTTTCAACCATGAAGAGAGAGTAGCGGGTCTGATATCTGAGGTATGTCCTTTCTTGAAGGAGATGAAAAGAAGAGACCGGGACCCTCTCAGGTCCTTGGTTCGGTCCAGATAGTACCTCAGAGCCCGTACAGGACACAAGGTCCTGTCTTCTTTGAATTGTCTATCTACAATGGTAGTCAAGGCAGGAATAGTCACCGGAGACACACTTTGAGAACCTTCTCTTGCTAGCTGGTTTTTGGCTATAAAATCTGATGAAGGGAACAAGGCTACCTTTTCCCATTGGCCTAGATTAGATACTTTGTTTGCGACCCAGGCGTGGATTTCGCTGCGGCGCTTGCCGGAGGCCAGAGCTAGCAAGAAAGCAGTCTTGAGAGTGAGATGTTTGAGGTCTGTGTCTTTCATAGGCTCAAAGGGCGCTTTTGTGAGCTCATTGAGGACAACAGATAGGTTCCACTGAGGAAGGTTTCTGGAACTCTTGGGGCGATCCCTGTGAAAACTGGAGAGCAACCTGTGAAGGTCCTCATTATGGGCAATATGCTGGGCCGTAGGGCCCAGAGTGTCAACAATAGCTGTCCTGTAACCATCAATGGTAGAGGGGCGCCTGTTTAGGTCTTGGTACAGATACATAAAGAAATCTGAAATTTGCTTCACAGATGGTGAGGAGAAATCCACCGAATTATCTCTGCACCATTTTTCAAATAGGGCCCACTTTGATTTGTAGATGTTCCTTGTTGAAGACCGCTGAGGTGCAGCAATTCTCTCTGCCACTTCCACAGAGAAGCCTTGTTCTTGGAGTTGTCCACTCCTAGAGACCAGGCGTGGAGGTTGAGGTGCTGCGGGGAGCTGTGGAACACGAAGTTGTGGGACTGCTTGAGGAGTGTTGTCGACACCGGGAGTTGCAGAGGGATCTCTGTTGAGAGCTGCACTAGGTCCCAAAACCAGGGCATCCCTGGCCAGCCTGGGGCTATTAGAATGATCAGGCAGGTGCACTGCCTGATTTTTTGGATCACCCTGTGAAGGAGAGCCGTTGGAGGGTAAGCATAAGCAGTGAGACCCGTCCAGTCTATGTTTAGAGCATCTATGTCCCAGGCCTGGGGGTCTGGGATAGGAGACACGTACAGAGGGAGCTTGTGGTTCAGATGAGTGGCAAAGACGTCCACGTGGGGAGTGAACCACTTTAGGCAGATCTGTTTGAACACCTGTGGATGAAGTGACCATTCGGTCGACTGGACCTGGTTCGACCTGGAAAGTAGGTCGGCCATCACATTCAGGCACCCTGGAATGTGCCTGGCTTTCAAGGTTATGTGATAGTGGTGGCACCAGGTCATGAGTTTCCACAGGAGTGCGCACATCTCCGCCGAGTGTGTTCCCCCTTGTTTGTTTATGTAGGCTACCACAGTTGAGTTGTCCGTGGCAACGAGCACTGTTTGGTCCTGACACTGGTCTTTGAAGTGTCTGAGAGCCAGAGAGACAGCTTTTAATTCTAGGACGTTTATGTGAAGTCCTTTTTCCTGGAGAGACCACAGACCTTTGGTGGAACTTTGATCTAAGTGAGCGCCCCAACCTACGTTTGAGGCGTCGGTAAAGAGTTGGATACTGTGGTCTTTGGGATGAAGGTCTGCGCCTCTCATCACATTTGTAGGATTCTGCCACCAGTCCAGATGAGCAGAAATGACTTCTGTCCAGGGAAGGAGGCTGTCCAGCGACTGAGGAAATTTCCAGTGCTCTTTCAGGTGAAACTGAAACGGTCTCATGTGAAGGCGTCCCTCCGGGACCATCTTCTCCGTTGAGGCTAGCAACCCAATTAGAGACATCAAACATCTTGCAGTCAAAACATGTTTCGACTTGAGTCGTAGGATCAAATCCTGAAGTTTGAGCCATCTCTCTTGAGTGGGTTTTACAAGGGCTGAATCTAGGTGGTATTCGTAGCCCACGAACGAGAACACCTGAGTTGGTTTCAGTTCTGATTTCTCTTGGTTTATGATCCATCCCAAGGACTGGGTGAGATCTACCACTGCCCGAGTGTTCACTAATGCTTCCTCCTGGGACTGAGACCTGATCAACCAGTCGTCCAGGTATTGGTGAAGTCTGAGTCCTCTGCTGAGGGCCATGAGTTTCACTTCTTTTACGACCATGGTGAATACCTGGGGGGCTGTGGCTAGTCCGAATGGGAGCGAGGTGAACTGGAACACCTGTGACCTGTGGCAAAATCTTAGGTACTTCCTTGAGTTTGGATGGATGGGGATGTGGAGGTAAGCGTCCGACAGATCTATTGACGCTACCCATTCCCCTGGAATCAGAGAAGTCCTGATGGACTCTGGCGTTTCCATTTTGAACTTTTCTACATGTAGAAAAGTGTTGAGCCTGCTTAGGTCTATTACTGGCCTCCACCTTTGGTGAGGCTTGGGTACAAGAAACAGGCGACTGTAAAACCCGAGAGATTTTACATTTTCCACCCTTTCGATAGCGTTCTTTAACAGGAGAGACTGGACGCAATCGGCCAAGGCTTGGTCTTTTTGAGGGGCCTTGTACTCTGACACAATCAGAGGAAATCTTATCAAGTTTGGCCTTGAGAGGAATGGCAGAACGTAGCCATTGGTGATGATATTTAACACGTTGGCTGAGCAATTGTTTGCGTGCCAGTCTCTCCTGAAAGAACGGAGGCGACCTCCTACTGGTGGATTGATTGAGGCTTGATAGGAGTCATTGGGAAGAGGGGTTTCCACGCCCTTTTCCTCTGTTGTGGGGTCGAAAACGACCCCTGGAGCCTCTGAAGTTTGGTTTTCCTCTAGAAGAGGGAAACGAATAGTTGCTGCTTTGGGAGGAATTGCCCCCAAAGGGGCGTTTCCTGTAGGAGCCTCTTCTCTTATTGTGGTGGGAACCACGAAAGGGCTTATTTTGGTAGGGTCCGAAACCCTGAGTATCTTTTGAGGTGCCTTTTTTGAGAAGGAAGTCCTCGCCTTCCTTCACTGACTGGGAGTTGAACAGGGAACGAGTCCAGAGAGAGGAATTCCTGAGCTCTTGACGTCTGGTTTCCCCTAATTGTGGCTGCAGATGGGACATTTCGGCTTCGCGTCTAAGCAAGCCGGAAGTTGCCATTGTGTAAAGTTCCCTTTGTAAAATATGGGCAAGGGATTTGCTCAGGCAGGTTATGGCCTTATGTTGAATAGTGAGGGTCTTCTCCCAGAGATCAAAGTAGTCATAGGCCTCATCATAACCACGTTTTACTGCTTTTTCAGGGTCGGCACCTTTCCTGACCTGGGACTTGACCTTCTTGAAGGTCTCTTTTAGTCCATAACGACACCTCCTCATGGTGGAGTTGCAGGAGGAGGATGTCTTGGCAAAAGTGGTCGTGAAATTCAACGTGGTTAAATTGTACCTTGCCTGTTGTTCTAAGTCCTTGAGGACAGAGAGTGGGACCTTGCCTAAAGGGGCCCCCGAAGGTTTAGGAGAAATACAGATCTTAGCAAAGTCTGCATTTAATTCTTGGAGTTTCTCCGAAAAGCAAGGTTGTCCAACCTTGTACCACTTAGAAGTGGAAGGGGGGGGCTTTGGGTATTTGCCCTCTGCCAGGTTTGCAGCCATAAGGTCATTGTTGAATTTGTCAAAGGCATCTCTTATACCAGAGTTGAGGGGCAACATAGCTGATGGACCCGTAGGTCTCAGCTCCTGGACGGCCACCTCGTCATCGATACCTATGATAGCAGTAGCAGGTCTGGGGACTGAGTCCCTCGGATCAGGTAATTTGAGGATACGTCGAAAAGTATCTACCTCCTCCGCATATTGATTTGGGATGTCAGCCAAAGCTACATCCCTATAGTAGGGCGGATCAAGGTCAATTTGAGGATGTTCCTGATCATCAGAGGCCATTCTCTGGGGCTTGGGAGACCTGTGTCTACGTCTAGGGGACTGATCCTCCCCTGACGATGAGGGCAAATATGTGGACCTTGACTTATGTTTAGACTTGTCAGAGTGCTTTTTTGGTCTAGGATATGAGGGGCGATCATGATCGGAATCAGATCCCGAACCTGAGATTGGAGCATGGCTAACCTTGTGAGAGGACGTCTTGGGACGAACAGACTGTGTATGTTCGGAAGAGCTAGGACGAACGTCCGAACCTTGCTCGGCCTGAAGGCGAGGAGGAAGAGAAGGGCCATATTCAATATCCATGGGTTCTGAAGCACTGACAGAGGTCTGAGGTTCGGTGCGAACAGCCGAAGAGGCGAGCTTATCAGCCAGCCCTTGTTGAGATTTTAGGAAATCGTCACGCATAGATTTAAGGGCATCATAGATGTTGGCTTGAAAAGCACCCAATTTCTGATCAAATTTGTGGTCCAGAGCCTTCTCTACAGAAGAATGGACTTTATGATGTAAGGCTGTACTGGGCGTGGGAGGAACAGTACGCCCTGGTGTAGTAAGAGGCAAAGGATCGAAAGATAAGGGTCTGGGACGTGGAGGTGAAGTAAACAAATGATCGGCCGCAGCCTCAAGCTCGGCTTGCGATCCAGAAAACGATTCAAAAGAATCGCCAAGAACCTCGTCCCGATCTTTGTCCGAAGCCTGTGAAGTGGGATGTTTTTTCTTGTATCGTCTTCTGTTAGCAATTTTAGTGGACTGTTCGTCTGTGAAAGACGCACAGATTTGACAAGTACCAGCTTTTGTAACACACAGATCATCGCCCTTCCCAGCATCTCTGCAGGAGGGACAATAGCCATGACTGTCGAACGGCTGACAGAAATGATTGCATTTGCTGGATCTGGGTTTATCTTTAGAAGACTGGTGGGCGGTGGCCATGTTTTAATGCAATAAAATATGAAATACTCCGAACCGTAGATTCGAGCAGTACTAGTGTAGTGGCGAGCACACAACACGTGAAATAAGAAGACGTTAAAACTGACAAAATAAAGCACCGGAAGTGCTGAAAATTGGGTATAAGATTCTATACTGCTAAATAAGGGAAAAGCCGAATTATGGACGAATGACAAACAATATATCCAGAGATATAATAGAAAACAGCTTTGAAGACTTAGCAGAGCATCCAATATGGCGGCGACCAACGAAAAGGAGGCTGATACACAGGAAGTGATGACGTCACGACAACCTATGAGGCCGAACCAACTACATGCTTGTTTTTCTCGAGCGTTGGTCGTCTGTGCCTCGCGGCAACCAGTAAAGCATTCAGTCCCACATGGTAAGCTATTGTAGCGCAATAAAATTGCAAATTTAATAAGTAAATTAAATTTTTATAAGTTAATACCCTATCCAATGGACAATTGCTAATCCGGTCGGTGCAGACCGGCCCGCCAAACATCAGAAAAAGACATCCTGTGTTTCCACCTGCCAGCTGGTCCCAGTACTGCGCATTCGTCAGGTGGCTCATTGTACTTCCTTCCTGTCTAGACAGCGTGACGTCACAGCATCTTCGTTGTCTAAACCTATTAGACCCCTAGTAAGTTGATAGCGGGGTCGGTGGGAGGGTCTTGTGTGTCCATTGGATTGGGTATTAACTTATGCAGCTTGCTTTCTGGAAGGGACCAGGTTCCTCTTGCAGTGTGCTCGTTTAAGTGAGCGCCCCACCCTTCTTTTGATGCGTCTGTAAAGATTTGCAGAGCAGGTTTTATTGGGTATAATGGTTGGTCTGTGAGTACATTGTCTTCCTTTAGCCACCATTGTAGATGGGGGTGTAGGGACCTGGGAATTGGGATCAGCTTGGGATCAGTCATTCCGGAACCCTCCAGTTGTTTTTGAGATGCCACTGTATGGGTCTCATATGCAGGCGGCCTAGGTGAACTTGCTTTTCTGTGGCTGTTTGCAGACCTATCAAGGACATGAATTGCCAAACCAGACAAGCCAGAAGGGATACAAGTGTAAGTATTTTCTCTTGAAGGTTTTGCCACCAGTCCAGTGTCGATCGGACCCGGCTGGACCCGAGGTCAAACTGATTGCCTATAAAATTGAAGATCTGTGTGGGGCTCCAGTTCTGACTTTTCCAATTTGTGACACATTTTTACTAGATCCTCTCTATGCTGGAGACAAGCCAGATGGGATCTGGTGAGCCCTCACCAACCAGTCGTCTAGGTATTGGTGGATCCTTATACCCTTGTGTATGGACATAAGTTTCACCTCCTTTGCTATAAGAGTGAACTCCATGGGTGCTGTGGACAGACCAAAGGGCAATGCTTTGAACTGGTATGTCCGACCCTGGACGTGAAATATCAGATATTTCGTGGACTGTTCCTGTATTGGTATATGGAAGTAGGCATCCTTGAAGTCTATTGAGGTAACCCACTCCCCTTGTTGGAGGGATGTCCTGATGGTTTCTGGTGTCTCCATTGTGAATTTTTCTGCCTTGTGGAAAAGATTTAGTTTGCACAGATCTAGTTTAGGTCTCCACTTGTTGTTGGGTTTGGGCACCAGAAAAAGCCTGTTGAAAACCCCTGAGATCTTTTATTGTCCCACTAGTTCTACTGCGTTTTTGTCTATAAGCTGATGCAATGCCTCCAGCAGGTAGAGGTTCCTGTGGGGATTGACAGAACAGCTTATGACAGTTGGAGACCTTGACAATTTTGGCCGGATCCGAAACGGGAGGGTGTAGCCCTCTTTTAGGATTTGAACTACTTTTGGACCGGCACACAGATTTAGCCAAGTTTGCCAAAAGTTTTGAAATCTCGCCCCTACAGGCAGATTTGAGGCAGCATTTTTGACAGTTGTTACAGGTTTTACACAAGACAATTGAGTGACACAAGAAACACCTTTCACATATTTTAATTTATACTCTTTCTGATAATAACAACCTGCTGACCCGGGACTTATTTCTTTCTTTTGCGAATGCCCGGGCGCAGTATGTACAACTTTTACAACATAAGAGTTTACATAAGTGTTTAATGTCTTTGTGTTGAAGTTGGGCACCTGGCCAGGAGTCCATCCTGTAACTGGTTTACACAGTAATTGTTATTTATAGGACTGCTGGTCCTTGGCTGGTTGTGATGAGTAAAAGGTAGATCTACCCCTGCCTCTCCTGTTCTGACCCTTGTTGTTTATCGTCTTCCAAGCTGATTTATCCGACCTTTTGTCAGTTTTCTTGTCAAAACGTTCATATGGGTGATACCGACCCTTGTTGCGTGATGAAGATGACTGTCTCTTGCTCTCAAAGTGAGCAATATCATCCTCTGCATGCTTCAAAATACTGTCCGGAAACAGAGTGCCAGCCTGAAGTGGAGCAGTCCTGAGTGCAGCCAGGGTATCCAGTTTGATGCCTTGTTTCACGTGAGTCAGATAAGAGTCCCTTCTGGGTAGAGTTAAATTACCCATAGAAACAAAGACAAAGTCTGTGAGGTACTCCATGATTTTCGCCACTGCTTGGGTGATGCTGGAGTTAAAATCCACGAGATACTGCAGTTCACTAGTGGCGGCTGAGACCTTTGAAGAACCCTTGCATTTACTCTAGCTTCTGAGGGTCTTGAGCTAGGACTGCATGTCTTGTTGCACCTTGAACAGGCATCTATTACAACTGGTGGCCTGATTGCACACAACAGTACCTTCCCTAGCTGATTTCTCGCATTTCCTTAATTTATTTATTTGTTGTTTTACGTCGCGTTCAACAGCCAGGGTCATATTGCAACGGGTAGTTTACAGGTGGAGGAAACCAGTGCATACTGCACTGTAAACCACCGGGCATCAGCAAGTAACTACCAACTTTCCAACATGAAGCGCCCGGCCCGAGATTCGAACCGGCGGCCTCAGAGGTTGGAGGCGAGAACTCTAACCGCTACACCACCGAACCCCCTCCCATTTCTTTAAGTTCTCTTGGGAGATGTGATGTGAAGTTGGTGGAGTAGATGATGGGCCCGCCTGTCTGGCAATCTTGCTATAACAGCTGTTGAGGCATGATGCATCGGTATTCCAGGTCGACACAGCAGTAGAGTCACCCTTGTGGTCAGAAAACAGCCCGTACCACTTGGCTTGGGACTTCGCTAGTCTGAGAAAGTGGTCCTTCAACAGGCCACTAGCCTCTGAACTTCGGGAAGGATATCCTTCAACCAGAGTAATGTTCAGTTTGTTGAATTTCCTGCAAAGCCAGTCGTCAACAGGCATCTGGACCGACACTTTTCCAGAAAAGGGGTTGTCTTCAGCAGAGTTAGTGGATGTATCAATGTCAGGAATATGGGACCAGCCCATGTAAGAGCGAATGCCTCACATAGTTTCTCTATATGTCTGCTCTTCTGAAGTGGCTTGATCCTGGTCGGTCATAGTTACATCCTGGTCCTCTGATAGTTCCCCTTCCTCCACATATAAATCTAAAGGTGGCCGATCAGAAAACTCACTGTCCACTTTCCACTCCAAGCTGGAAATACTGTCTCTCCTGGAGGCCTGTCGGTGAGAAGCAGGGGGTTGAGAGGTAGCTGGTTCGGTAGAACTTGGTCGGTCAGATTGAGGTTTGCCAGCAGACTGATGCTTGGTAGCAGAGGAGTCGGTGCCAGGCAAACTTGGAGAGGCTGGTGTTGTAGCAGGATCGGTTGGTTTGATGCAAGGCTGGGTCGACTTCCCAACACCAGCTGGTGGAGAGTGAGATGGTGCTACCCTGAGTGTTTTGAAGGTTGGTTCTTTATCAAGAGTCTTGGCCAGTAATAAAGCTTCTAACCGGTTGAAACAGTCCGACCGCTTCTGATTCAAGTCAGCAAGTTTCTGGTCTGTGGAATCTTTGGTCAGTTTACTGTCCTTTGTAGATTTGACCGGCTTTTCAGAGTGAAGCTTAGACTTAGAAGTGGTAGCTTTGTCTTTATCTTTGTCGACCCTTTTCTTCTTTCTGGCCGGTTCACCAGTACCAGGGGACTGCAGCATCCTGTGGCCATCCACAGCCTTTATTACCTGCACTCAAGCAGGGTCCACAAGGGAGGGATTGGGAGAACATACAGTCCTTAACTTGGGTAGTAGAAGAAGAATCAGTTTCTAATTTCTTCGCCTCACGTCTCTCCTTTTTTAACTTGTATGAGGGAGTCCTAAGTTGAGCTTTTTGATCTGGAGTAAGAAGGTTACAGAACTTACAGTCAGAGCATTGCAGGTTCTCTACACATGGTCTTTCCCTTTGCCTTTGTCCCTGCAGCGTGCACAAACAGAATGGCTGGCAAAAATCGCCATAACATGGCCACAAGCTCCTCTTTTTTGGCCTGGAGATGACCTTATGTGCTACACACTGACAGTATCTGTAACCACAATAAAAAAGTAAAATATCCAGATATTCCAACTAGGGCTGCAACGATTCTTCGGTTACTCGGAAACGAAACGATTCAGTCTAATACTCGAGGCAAGAAAAGTGAACCGGGTATTCGAAAACAACTAAACATAGACGTAAAATCTACTACAAAATTAAATTTTTCTTTAAATGTATGAATATATGAATATATTTTACTAATATAAGGTGTTTCCATTTAAGATTTTAATATTTTAAGCATTTGCAAACTTTGATTATTGGTGTAACACTGTTTTTATAATACGGCATTTTATTATAACATATTTCGAAGAGGCCTCAAATCTCGAAATATAAAAATGGTTAAACTTTCCTGTATTTTGCATTATGAATGCGTCTTTTTTCCAAAATTCAATGAATTATCAAACTCCTTTCCTGTTGTGTGCCTTTTGACCATTTTATAAGGTTTAATATGTCAAAATATGATGTAGTTTATTTCGTGGGCGATATCAAGCGATTAACCAAGTCCGAGTTGGTTCTTCCAAAGTGAGGAATTGAGGCGCATTTTTGGGGCTCGCTTGCAAACATAATTCCAACAATAAAGCACAAAAAACTTGCTTCCAACAAAATCTGTGTGCCCAATACATGCACCAAACGAAAAATGCTATGACGTCACGCTGTCTAGACAGGAAGAAAGTACGATGTGCCACATGGCGAGAGCACAGTACTGGGACCGGCTGGCCGGTGGAAACACGGGACATTTGGCGCTAGTGTACTTGACTTCCAAAAAGGACATATAGTTTCCAAATAGATCAACTTGTAGTTGTTCATTAAAAAAGGTTTGAAATTTTACAAAACAAGACAGACGAGTCTTTCGGTCTATATCGTGAGCTGCTAAGCCATCAGAGACACAAATAGTGCACTGGAATTTATGGAAGTCTAGCAACAAAAACAAATTCTGAGTCAGATACATCCCATACTTGGCTTAGAACTCACCCATTAAGTACTAACATAACCTACTGATGGCTAACTTCAGTGATGAGATGGGTACTCATTACACCATGAAAGCATTCATGAAAGTGCTGTGACAAAAAAAAATGGATTTCTAGTGCGAGCCTCCCTAGTGTTCACAGTTAAAAATTGACTAATATACATCACTTTAAAGAGAAACAGATTCTGATGTCACAAATACTTTTTATTCCACATTAATATGCTACCAGATAACAACTATAAACTTAGAGAACCAATGCATCTTAAATTAATTGGGAAAACAAAGCACCCAAGCTGGCACACACCCTAGGGAGCACCCCAGTGAGAAATCATTTCCTATGCATTATTTCTGTTGGGCCTTACAGCCAAAATCATATGATTGGGTTTCACATCCCAAACTTTCAAAATAACTGGCTACACTGGATACTCTGGCACTTGCTACAAAATTTGAAAATATTAAAAAAAATAGCATTGGAGATGCCTATACCCCACAGCCTGGAAAATAGTTTTCAACACCATGAAGAAGACAGTACAAAGATTAGTAGACCTTCACAGCAGTTTCAGCTTTGTAAAGGTCCAAATAATGTTTAAGTAGAGAAAATACTATTTAAGAGAGAGAAAATGTACCATGATGATGTACACCTACACCCCCAACTACTGTCCCTTCCTACACCTTACAGTTTCTGAGATATTGCTCGAACAAAATTCTAAAGGTCAAGGTCACTACAGCAAGGTCAAAGGTAAACTCAAGGTCACACTATGATGTTGCACACCTACACCCCACCCAATGTCCCTCCTAAGTATCAACTTCCTACATCTTATGGTTTCTGTGATATAGCCCAGACAAGGCTTTCTAAAAGTCTAGGTCACTACAGCAAGGTCAAATCAAGGTCAGACCATGATGCTGCATACCTACACCAGCTACCCAATGTCCCACTAATTATCAACTTCCTACCCTTTACGGTTCCAGAGATGTAGCCCTGATAAGATTTTAAAATTCAAGGTCACTACAGCAAGGTTAAAGGTTCAACCAATGTCACCATGATATTGCACACCTACCTCCTCCCCCCCCCCCCCCCCCCCCCCCCCCTACCAATGTCCCTTCAAAGTATCCACTTCCTACACCTTACAATTTCTGAGGTATACAGCATGGTCAAAAGTCAAATCAAGGTCATACCACGACATTGCACACCTACACACCCCAACCTATGTCCCTACCACGTATCAACTTCTTACACCATATGGTTTCCAAATTATAGCCTGGACAAGATGTTATAGGTCAAGGTCACTACAGCAAGGTCACAGGTCAAATCAAGGTCACACCAAGAAGTTGCACACCTACAAGCCCTAAGCAATGTCCATATCAAACTCAAGATATGAAACTCAAGGTCACTAAGGCAAGGTCAAATTAAAGTCACACCATGACTTTGCACACCTATACCTTCCAACTAATGTCCCTACCAAGAATCAACTTCCTACACCTTATGGTGTCTGAGATACAGCCTAGACAAACTTTTTCCTGCAAGCTGTCCATCCGGACACCATGGGTAAATACAATACCCTGACAGCTGTGGGGTAAAAATGAGACAACTATTTTATTGATAAAATTAAAATATACATTTTTTTCAAAATTCACCTTCATAAAAAAAGTTTCTATGTTTTCACTTTGGGTTTTCATCAACAAAGCATTCTTATTGTTAGAGCAGACAAATATTTTTAGATATAAAAGAAATGATAAGGAATGAATGCAAAAGAATGCAATGATACAAATCTCTAGTTTCCTCAAAATAAAAACTAGAGCAATTGAGTTTTAACGATTGAAACACTGATTCCATGACTGAACAAGCTTTTTTGCATTTTCATGCCATATCAAGTACCTATTTACAGGTTTTATTCTGGCGGCCTTGACTCTACCAGTAGGTACGGTGGGGGGAGGGGGGGTGTAATGTGTTACCATTTGAACATTACCATGTGTTGTTACTTGTTGCCAAGGTCACATAATTATGAGCCATCTTCACATGTTTTATGGTTGTTGAAAATGAATTATGCTGATTGCTGAATATCTGTTATATAAATCAAAAGACAGTCAAGTGAAATTGTGTCAAATTCTGTGTAGGCATTTGATCCTCAGAGCATCCATAAATTCTATGCCTGGCTACATTGATGCCTAGAAGATACTGGGGATACTACAACCTCAGACATTATTGTTTTGGTTAAAATTTGAAAACAAATTAAATACTACACTGCTTTAAGATACAAATGGCACAGCAACCATCAATGTAAAGTATTATAATATCTAGTTATAAAATTATTTCATTTTACACAAAACAATGCAGCTTTTGTTACAATATTAAGTAACATTTCCATGAACATTCACATTTCCAAACAATAAATGGCAAATGCTCATGCCTTTTTTGGCACTACATATATCATGTGAAAATCCATGTGGGGTTTAGAGTGTAGAGCAGTAAGTTTGTACAGAGAAGTATTGCCACAGCAAAGCTTGATACCAGATGTTGCCCAAAAGTGAATTGGCTTAAATTCCTGTTGGGTTAAACATATCCCCATTATTTGATGGAAATCCTTGCTAGGCTTGGTCTGTAAAGTATATTTAAGACCTACGTCTGCCACGAATTACTCTGAAAAGTAATAGGGAGAATATTACAAATAACACTATACAAATTAGCAACGGTTCAGACATAGACTGGTTTATTACTGGAGGAACAAAAGCTGACTGGTGCTGTCTTTTGCTCTTTGCGGATTGCAGAATCTCATCAGTAATTACAGCATTTTGTCCATCCCAAGTTTGCCTTAATAAACTATGGAGGTTTCTCATTGTATCAAAATAGACGGGTTCGTTTTGAACACTGATGCTTTGTTCTGGGTCACTTTTCAAGGCATATAACTCTTGACCTAAATGATTTTCCCAATCCACATCCAAGGTACTCATATTCATGTTCAACCACAAATTATATCTAAACTCCTCAGTTCGTAGAGATAATCCTAAAATATCATGCTTAACATGATTCAGCACAGACAGGGCCGTCTTCTTTTCCTTCAGATGCCCAGTCTGGTTGTTAAATACACCAACCAATGAAACACCATCCGTGCAGCCGTCTTGCAAATGGTTAATACATTTTGGAGGTGGAACAAATCCCGTAAGATCCAGAAGTGTTGGATACAGGTCAACTAGCTCCACAATGTCTTGACTCATGATATTAGTGGTTGATAAGTGGGGAGCAGAAATAAGAAAAGGGACATTCAGAGAAATATCTGTGAGCTGTATCTTGCACCAGTGGTTGTTTTCACCTGAAATATACATACACATAGCCACAATATTAGGTATTTCATTAAAAAATTTGAAATTTGCTACTGTATGTAAAATTCACATTTTTGTAACTTTTTGTTTTGGTTCTAGCTAATACAACGCAATATAAACTATTGATTTGCCCTTAGTTTGTGTCATTTAACATAAATTTCTTCTAATTTAAAAGTGCAAAACAAGCTCACCTTATGAAGGTATATTTCACATAAAAAATGTAAGGGATGATAATGTAGCTTCTGTAAAAAATCTTTGTAACAAGTTATATTCATGTAACACTCAACTTCTATTAGCAATGCATTTTCAATGTCAATATTGAAACTCTAATTTCGGCTTGCCAATGTAAATGTCATTTCACACTTTAAGTTGCATTATCTGCTGCTAATACCTCAGTTACCAAACAACAGTTATACCTTATGATATTGAAAGATAGCATCAATGATGCTTGTACCCCACAGCCTGGAGAAATATCATTGGACACCATGAGATACAGAAGAGGTGAAAAAGTCAGTGACAAGGAGTCTTTCAGAATTGTTTAAGTTGAGTGAACATGCCGGAGAAATAATATTAAGAGAAAATGTATATAAAGACAAATTATTAAAACAAAATGATTTAATAAAAGGTGGACAGCAATAACTTAAAAAACAAAACTTCCAAGTATAAATTTATACATTTCTTAACTGAAGTATTGCTGTTAAGGGATAAAGCACAACTCTATAAAAGTACATTAATAATCAGTTGCAGTAATCCATACAGTTTTGTAATAGGAGATATATCTCAAACACGGCAGTAAAAAACACTGGTAGAGCCAAGGTCAAAGGTCACGACTAGCTGACGAATAGACAACGGTTAGAATAGTGCTATTTACGGGTTCTTATTTTAAAGTACAAATAATCGCTCAATGTAGTGTAAAATATGGCAGAAGGTCTGAATCCGTAAAAAATGTCCATATTGTCAAATAAAAGAAAGTCCAAAAATAGCCATGTTTTCGGTATTGTTTATGCCTTCAAGTAAAACCGGAAGTACCATATACCTCTTATATCGCCCCATTCCTGTCTGAAATAAACGAAGCAGAAGTTGCAGGAAAACAGCAAATTTATTAAATTTTATAGATTATATATTACATATATTTTCATTTTACTTCACATATTACTCATTTTCATTGCTTTTTATAATATGAAATTTAAGATACTTGGTTGTTTTATAAATTTGATGGTTATTCGGTGTCGATGCAAATGGAACTTAGCGATTAGCCAACATGAAATATTTGGAGTTGTGACGTCCCTAATCACGATAAGGTCACACTATGACATTGCACATCTACACCCTCCCACCAATAAATCTACCAAGTAACAATATCTTACAGCTAGTTTCTGAGATATTGCCTTGACAGGGTGTTAACAGTCAAGGTCATTGTCAAACCAAGGTTACACCATGATACTGCATATCAACACCCCCCAACCAATATCCCTATCAAGTATCAACTGCTACACCTTACAGTTTCCAAGATACAGCCTTAAATATAACAGTTAGGGTCACTGCAGCAATGGTCAAATCATGACATTGTACACCTAAACTCCCAAACTATAACCCTGTTAAGTACCAACTTCTGATACCTTACAGATTCCAAAACATAGCCTGGACAAGATTTTAATGGTTGAGGCCACTACAGCAAGGTCCAATCAAGGTCACACCATGACGTTAAACACCTCAACCCCAACCAATGTTTCTACCAAGTATCAACTTCTTTCAACTTACGTGTTCTGAGGTATAGTGCGGACAAGATTTTAAAGGTTGGGGTCACTACAACAAAGATCAAATCAAGGTCACGGCATAAAGTTGTGTAGATTCATCCCCTAACCGGATGTTATAGGTGAAAGCAAAACTCTACAGCCTAAAAACTGATAATAAGTTTTATGCAAGATGGTCAAAAAAGGATTGAAACATTTAAATTTCCTAAAATTATTCTCACAAATGTTAAATATACAAAAATATACTGGGTACATTCTGTAGGAATAAAAAAAAGAAAATTTGTCCACATTCAAAGTACTTCCAAAGTGTGATCAATATTACTTATGCCAAATTGTATAACTGGGTCCAATTCACAAACATACATATTTTTTGAATAAGAATTGTCTCGTTAAAAAAAAAAAAAAAAAAAAAAAAAAATCAAATCAATCAATCAATCATCGCTGTATTTTCAGAATACTGGTGATAAGAAAAATTTTAATATTTTACAATTTCATATGGCTATTATGATAGAAAAAATACAAATTCTTTGAATAAGAATTTACTCATACAAAATTCTTATTTTTCATTGTATTTTCAGAATACTGGTGATAAGAAAATTTTAATATTTTCCAATTTCATATGGCTAATAGAAATGTCAACCACAAAATTTATAAACTTGCCTAAGCTTAAGCCATGGTCTGCCACAAAAACGATTATTGTGTTATCCAGTTGTTTAGTATCTTTCAGGGCTTGCAGTATGATGCCCACATTGTAATCCAAGTAACTAATAGCACTGTAATATGCTCTCCTTAGTTCAAGGGCTTTGGTAGGATCCATTCCAGCGGGGTTTCTCAATGAGTTGTAGGTTTTAGGATTGATATCAGAAAACCTTGACATTGGGCAATGCCCGCAACAGGTTGATTTGGGACGATTCTTAGGATGATAATCATTTGTGGCTAAATGTACATCTTTTGGAGGGTAATAGTCAAAGAACTTCTGCGGAGCATCAAAAGGGTCATGTGAGATTTCAAAGCCAGCAGCTATGAAGTATGGCTTATTTCTCAGTTCCTCATCTTCTTGCATTTTCCTCAAAATGTGAGCAACTTTACTGGCTGCATCCTCCCCTTTGTAAAGCTCATTAGAGTTGTTTGACAATGGGACAATGTTCCAGCTCTTCTGAAAAAAATTTCCAGGCAATTTCATTCGTTGCTTTGTGTAACCTCTTCGCAGTCTGTTGCTTATGTCTATGTTCCAGTATGAGCCTCTATTGAAATCCTTATTATAGTGGAAGATCTTGCCTTCAGAGATGGTTGTGTATCCAGCCCTTTTGAAGAACAGAGGAAGGGAAGTCAAATTAGACCGAAGTTTTTCATAAATCTGTTCATTTTGTAATACTTTGGTGGTTCGTGGATACCTCCCAGTAAGAAATGAGGATCTACTGGGGTTACACAGTGGATACTGAGCAAAAGCCCTTGTGAAAACAGCACTACGAGAAGCTAGAAAATCCAAGTTAGGAGTCTTAATCTTTGGATTGAATAGATTGTGAGGCAAATGTCCCATATAGAATCCAAGTTCTGGTCTTAAATCATCCGGAATTATCATTAAAACATTTCTGTGTTCAGTCAAAACATTGTTAATTTCATTTAACATTAAGCACAATATTAGAATAAAATGATAGCTTTTTTTGATTGTATAAATTCTCAGGCTAAAGCATACTTCCATAATGTGGTATTTTACAATTTACAATCAATTATAACCACTTCTAATATTTTATTTAGGTGTGTGGCAGAAAAGTATCTTCTAATTAAGTGATTGCAAAAGCAGTCTTTGTCCAAAAAGTACAAAATCCAACAATTATCACTGGTCTTGAAACATGAAAAGAAAGCAGTTTACCAAATGCTATGGCACTGATCCACCACCGAGTATTTCTTACACATTGATTCACTCTTGCACAAACAAGCATGTGTAAGTACTGTGTACATGTGCAAATCCCCCATATTTGTTAAAAACATGCAGTTGAACTGGGAAGGACAACTGAAAGACATATTATTACAAAGCAACATACACTAACATAGAGTGCCTCCTCGGGCACTGTATCAGCTAATATTTCTCAGAAATATCTGAACGGTTCGCCAAATAGAATTCAAGGTTACTCCCTCAGGTAAAGAATTACACAGAGTAGGACACATGAAAGTTGCTATAACATTGGAATTATCAACATCCCGGATGTGTTCTGGTGATGCCATGTTGTGTAGAAACATTAAAAAAATGTAGCAAATAATAAACTAACATGCCTGCACAGTACACGTGCCAAAAAGATACTATGACGTAACGCTGTCTGGACAGGAAGGAAGTACCATGCACCACTTGGCGAATGCACAGTACTGGACCTACCTGCCAGTGTTTACGCAGTATGACTTTTTCTGTCATTTGGAGGGCCAGTCGGTGCTGACCATTTGTGTCCATTGGGTAGGATGTATTAATGCAATAAAAACACAAAACACAAAGACCAACAATTCTCTCTTTTATCAGGCCACCAGGAAGTATTATTTTCCTGTCTGTCACAGGCATACACAATGGGCAGAGGTAAGTTTCACTGAATTAATTATATATATCAATATCATACCATATTTTTTGCCTTCTGTATCGATCAACATTGACATATTGAGTCATGTTTTCAGAGATAGACCTTCCAAACTATTTCACAAGTTTTAGTAGTTTCTCGAAACGTAAACAATATGGCGTTTCCGCTTTTGCGGTAAATGAAAGTTTACAAAAATAATATGAAAACCAATATATTCTTCAGATATTGTCCTTTATTTGAATGAAAAACACCATAGTTGTACCTGTTAAGTAGTATGTTTCGATATTGATATTATACATTATTGACATCGGCAAAATTAGCATGAATCGATAAATATTTCAATAAACAATACCAACACTACTAATGGGATATGATACGATACCCTCATATAGAACCATTTTTAGACTGAATAAAATTTAGCAAAAACTTAGTTTGTCCTTTCATTGGAACATTCAGTTGATATCATATCGTGATGGTAGAGTAAGAAATCTAAAATTCGCCAGGAATCTAAAATTCGCCACCTCTAAAACCTTAGTTAATTTTATGAAGAAAATGATGTTTTTGTCTAAAAATTGGCATTTTTCAGTTCAAAAAGCCTTAATTTATCAAATCGCACCACAATTCATATATTTTATTAGTATTTTCACATGTGGCGAATTTCAGATATGTGGCAAATTTTAGATTTCTTACTCTAATCAATTCCGATTGGATTGAAATGTATCACTTTTGGTGCATTTGACAAGGTACATTACAATTATTTCCACTTTTATTATTGAGTTAGATATTTTTGGTCACAAACTTTCATGAAAAAAATAATAATATTAATAATAAACACGATATTCCTATTCCAACTACCAGGACAGTTTTTTAAACTACTATTCTTGTTCCACTTGTCTTGGCTGGAGCCAGTTAACCATGCAGTTAACAGAATCAGGTATGTCATATATGTACTGAACGTTTACAAGTGCAGAACAGATCTCTTTTGCTTAATTAAACACACTTTATTCAGTTTGGTACTCCAAATAAAATGGGACATAACTAAGCAAATATAATTTGACCAATAGATCCCACAGTCATTCAGGGAAAACTGTGACACATGCAAGTATGCACACGAATGTACTCACAAATGAAAGGCATTTTATAATCTCCCCCATGGTGGGTCAGCAGGACATAAATCTGATAATATCAGTTCACAATTCCTGTAAGTCAATAACAAAACCTAAACAAACTGAAAGAAATGGTAATATGCAATATCATTTCACAAATTCCCTAAAATAAATTCACTTTATTTGTGAAACTAGAAATAGGACGCCCTGTTGACAGTGGCTGCGACATATGAATAGAAACAGGATAGCATAGAAGAACACACATTATCATGTGTAATGTCCACCCCATGAACCTTTTGCAAAAATTGTACAGTAGTCTTCCAAGACCCTGTTTCATTTGTAAAATATATCAATGATGCTTAAATATTTATTAGTATACATGTAAATTATTTCAGCTTCATGCCTTTTTGCATTGAGTGGGTCAAAAATTTCAATGAAATCGCTCTATCTTGCATGGTTAAGGAGATAGAAGCAAACTTGTGTTTTTCAATTTTTGGCAAAAATTCGAAAATTCAAAATGGCCGCCATTTTTTGCGAGAAATTTTTTTTTTGAAAATTGGCATGACTACTCTGCAGAGATACCCTGTGGGTCAAAAATTTCGTCGAAATCGCTCTATCTAGCAGGGTTTTGGAGATATAAGCATTTTTATGTTTTGCAATTTTTGCGAAAAATTCGAAAATTCAAAATGGCCGCCTTTTTTGGGGAGAGGAAATTTTTTTGAAAATTGGTAATAGTACATTTCTCAGATACCCTGTGGGTTGAAAATTTCAACGAAATCACTCTATCTCGCACAGTTAACGCGATAGAAGCAAATTTGAGTTTTTCCATTTTTGGCAAAAATTCGAAAATTCAAAATGGCCACCATTTTTGGTGAGATGAAAATATTTTGAAAATTGCCAAGAGTACATTTCTCAGATACCAAGTGGGTCGAAAATTTCGACGAAATCGCTCTATCTCACATGGTTAAGGAGATAGAAGCAAATTTGTGTTTTTCCATTTTTGGCAAAAATTCGAAAATTCCAAATGGCCGCCATTTTTTGGGACGGGAAAACTTTTTGAAAATTGCCAAGAGTACATTGATTAGATACCCTGTGGGTTGAAAATTCCGACAAAATCGCTCTATCTCGCACGGTTAAGGAGATAGAAGCAAATTTGCAAATTTAATAAGTAAATTAAATTTTTATAAGTTAATACCCTATCCAATGGACAAATGCTAAACCGGTCGGCGCAGACCGGCCCGCCAAACGTCAGAAAAAGACGTCCTGTGTTTCCACCGGCTGGCCGGTCCGTAGTACTGTGCACTCCCCAGATGGCGCCTCGTACTTCCTTCCTGTCTAGACAACCTGACGTCATAGCATCTTTTTCGTTGTCTAAACCTCTTAGACCCCTAGTAAGCTGATAGCGGGGTCGGTGGGAGGGTCTTGTGTGTCCATTGGATAGGGTATTAACTTATAAAAATTTAATTTACTTATTAAATTTGCAATTTTATTGCGTTAATACATCCTATCCAATGGACAAATGCTGAATAACTACCGCTTGGTCGGCGGGTAAGTTACTAGGGACATATGTGAACTCATAATTGCAAATTTTAACCTACGGTCTAGGCTGACTTTGTCAGAAGACCAATAGGCCCAGGCCTGGATTGACCTTAGGTCAGGAAACCCTGTAAGGTCATGGTCGGTTGCCAGCAGCCGGTTACCCGGGGCTATACCGACATCGCCCCCCCCCCCCCCTTTTAACAGACCTTCTCTGAGGTAGGGGAAGAGAGGGATGAGTTCAGTCCCAGAATGTCAATAAACCTCCCAAGGAAGCACATCACATTTTTACTATGTACATGTAGAAATGTTTATACTATGTACATATATACAAATCTCCTCAATCTAAGGGCCACCTGTGGATCTGCTGAGCAGCCACTACCGAGCCCAATTGGTAAAGCTCCGAGTCAGCCCAAGCCACACCCTTCAGATAGAACTGTGTGAGGGTATTATGTGACTTCAGTGGTAGGCTGACAAGATTGGATCTAAGGAGACTCCCGACTGGAAGACCTTAGGAGCAGCAAAGGCCCTGACATCATGGGTTTTAACCTAATGTAAAGAGTGGGCCTCCTGGTCAGAGAGCTCATAACATAGGATCACAGTCTGCTTGATCTAAGAGGAGATAGAGGCAGATGTCTTTGTCCGAACCTTTCTTAAAGGAGACAAAACAACCACCTCCTTATTCTACTTGAGGTCTGAGGTCCCGTCCAAATAGTAGCGCAATGCTCTAACCGGAAAAAAAGGGACCAGTCAGACTTGAGGGATCTATCCAGAGAAGGGGGCCAGGGTTGTTATAACCACTGGGGCCACACTGTCTGGACCCTCCTGACCAGCTGATTCTTGGATAGAAAGCTGGGTAATGGATACAGGGACACTGTTGACCAATTGGATTCACGGATTAGTGTCTAATATTTTTGTTTTGCCAAGCATGAATCTCACTTCTGCGTTTGCCCGACCCAAGGGCCAAGAAGAATACCGTCTTGAAGGTCAAATGCTTCAAGGAGGCCACCTCGATTGGTCCAAACGGAGCCTTATTCAGTTGGTGCAAAACCAGTGATAGGTTCCAGGAGGGTATGCCCCTCCTGCCTTTGGGTCTGTCTCTGTGGAAACTATCCAGGAGACGAGCGAGATTTTTGTCCTTGCTGATGTTGAAGGGTGAATTTCCCAGTTTATCAGCAATGGCTGAACTGTAACCATTAATGGTGCTGGGCTGTATCTTCCTGTCCTCATAAGGTACATAAGGAAGTCAGCAACTGACTTTACAGGGGTACCCTGAGGTCCACCTGATTAGTGACGCACCACTTGTAACAATGGTCCACTTTGCCTCATAGACTGATCTGGTTGATCCCTTTTGAGGAGCCTCAATTCTTGCTGCCACCGCCTCAGCGAAGTCCTACTCCTCGAATGCTGAGGCTCCAGGAGCCGAGCATCGAGATTAAGATTTGTCAGATTTCTGTGAGGGATCTGATTGAATTGTTGTGTCAACAGGTTGGGCAGATTGGGCAGGCTCAGTGGGATTTGACTGGACATGGCCACTGGATCCCAAAACCAAGGCATGATGGGCCACCCCGGAGCAATCAGAATGATTCTCTTGTATGGGGAGTCCTGTAACATCACTACTTTGCCCAATATGGCTGATAGTGGGAAGGTGTATGCTTCCTGATCCTACCATGGCAAACTGAGCGCATTCACTGCTGTAACCAGGGGATCCGGTACCGGTGACACAAACAAGGGCAACTTGTTGTTGAACCTCGTGGCAAATAGGTCTAGTTGAGGCCGGTGCCACCTGTTGCATATTGCTTGGAGGACCTCCTGAAGGAGAGACCACTCTGTTTGGGTGGTCTGGTCTAGCCTGGATAGCTTGTCTGCGACCACACTCAGCCAGCCTGTGTCGGGCTTTTAGAGTTACTTGATATCTGGCTCACCAGGTCAAGATTTTCCATAGTAAAGCACAAAGTGGGCCCGACCTCATGCCTCCTTTCCTGTTTATGTATGACACCACTGTGGTGTTGTCTGTCTCTACAAGTACTATCTTGTGCATACAGAGGTCTTGGAACTCTTGTAAGGCTAGAAAGACTGCCTTGAGTTCTAGGTAATTGACATACAACTTGCTTTCCAGGAGGGACTAGGTGCCTCCTGCAGTGTGTTCATTTAAGTGAGCACCCTACCCTGCTTTTGATGAATCTGTAAAATTTGCAGATCATGTTTTATTTGGGTGTAATGGTTGGCCTGTAAGGACATTGTCCTCTTGCAACCACCCTTGTAATGTGGGTGCAACACCTTGGTATTGGAATCACCTTTTCTAGTGACTCTGGTACCCTCCAGTTGTTTTTGAGATGCCATTGTATGGATCTCCTATGAAGACGGCCTAGGTGAAATTGCTTTCCTGTGGCTGTTAGTAAACCTATCAGACATGAACTGCTTGACCGGACAAACCGGTAGTGACAGTATTTCTAGTATTTGTCCTGAAGGTTCTGCCAATGGTCCGGTATAGGTCAGACCCGACCGGCCATGAGGTCAAACTGGTAAACTAAACTTGGCATATTTTCACTAGATCTAGTGTAAACCGGAGACAACCCCGGTGGGATGTGGCTTTCACCAACCAGTCGTCTAAGTACTGGTGGATTATTGTACCCTTGTGTATGGCCATCAGTTTTAACTCCTTTGCTACTCAGTGAGCTCCATGGGTGCAGTGGACTGACCGAAAGACAGTGCTTTAAACTGGTATGTCCGACCCTGGACATGACATTTGATATGTCCTGGACTGTTCCTGTATAGGTATATGGAAGTAGATATCCTTGAAATCTATTGAGGTAACCCACTCCCATTGTTGGAGGGTGGTCCTGATGGTCTCCGAAAGGTTTGGTTTGCTCAGACCTAGAATAGGTCTCCAATGGTTGTGTGGTTTTGGAACCAAGCAAGGGTGAAGAAGTCCAGAGATTTTGAACTGGCTCGACTGCACCATTCCTTGTCCATAAGCTGATGTAATGCTTCTAACCAATATAGGTTCCTGTGAAGATGTGCATAGCATTTGATTATTTGGGTGACCTTGTCAAGCTTGGTCTTGACTGGAAAGGGAGAGTGTAGCCCTCCTTCAACATTTGTACTACCTAGGGTCCAGCCCCCCCAGGCTTCCTAAGTCCCGAAACGGGGTTAGTCTGGACCCTACAGGCAGATGTGTGCCACATTCAGGACATTTGCTAGTCTGACAAACATTTCTGTGCCTCCGGACACTGGTCCGGTCTGGTGACAATGATTCGAGAAAACAGTCTCTCTGTTCTTGCTGTGGTCTGGTGGGGCTGACACAAACTTTTCACATTTAAAAGACTCTTGCCCCAGCATCCTGCAAGGTGCAGCATTTACAAGAAATTGAGATGGCTGACCCGTGGGCGGACATGATGAAGAACTTGTCTGACTATCGACCACTTTTTGATTAAGGTCTATTTCCTTTCATGCTGGTTATTCAGGTCTGTGTTTGTCAAGGTGAAATCTATTATCTCTCCAGTCAAGTCCAGCACCGATAACAGGCTGTTGAGAGGTGTGATAACACTGATAAGGGAAGGTTGCCTGGCAGTAGCTGGGGGCACTGTCATATCACTAAGGCCACTGATTGGTCTAAGAATTATTCTGTAACCAAATCTACCAAGGCAATTTGTCCGGTACCAAGACTCCATAACCGGTAATTCACTGTAAACAGTTAAGTCTCTGTAACTGGCACAAAAAAACTGGCAAGCTGGGGTCACCAATGAATTTAGACAGCTACTGGTCTATATTTAGCCAGCTTTTTCTATGTAACCAGTTGGGGTGAAGCCCTGTACAGTAAGGACTGTGTAGCCAGGACCCTGTTTGTAGACTTGTAACTGGTAGGTTGAAGCAAGTGTACAAGGCTGTGTAGCCAGTACCAGCCGGTACACTCTATAACCAGTTGTTGAAGCAAGTGTACAAGGTTGTGTAGCCAGTACCAGCTGGTACACTCTATAACCAGTTGTTGAAGCAAGTGTACAAGGTTGTGTAGCCAGTACCACCCGGTACACTCTGTAACCAGTTATTGAAGCAAGTGTACAGGGTTGTGTAGTCGGTACCTGTCAGTACACTCTGAAACCAGTTGTTGAAGCAAGTGCATAGGGCTGTGTAACCGGTACCCTGCCGGTACACTCTGTAACCAGTAGGTGAAGCAAGTGTACAAGGCTGTGTAGCAATTACCAGCCGGTACACTCTGTAACCAGTTGTTGAAGCAAGTGTACAACTATATGTTGTGTTGAATTCAGCTTGCTATAGGTTTCCTCCATTAATTAAAGTATTTCTTTAATCGCACGTCTTATTTGTAGATTTGACAGTTGCTGGGAAAGCCCTTGTGATCTATTTTTAGAAGCACTTGTTGTTTGGCGTGTCACGTGACCAGTCTGCTGGTAGAAAGGACACGCGATTGGCTGATTGGAGATTACGTCAGTGGTCACGTTCTAGTGTGAAATTTCTCGTTCTTGGAACCACGTGAGATATGGAAAAATTGAGAGATCTCTTTGGTCTCAGAGATCTCGTGTGGGAATAAGTGATAGCCAAGTCTCGTACAGAGGGAATCTCGTGATGCTATATAACTAGTAAAAGTAAGACGAGACTTGGGAAATCTAGTTTATTAATTCTAACACGTTAATATGTAAAATACTAAAATATTAAGTACAGTTAAAATAACGGTAAACCATAATTATGAATGCCCCCAACATAGATACACAACACATAATGTTACTGGGGTTTGGCTGGGAGGGAAATTGTTTATACATGTGTATTTCTCTAGCACATTCAACCAACAACGTGGAACTCAGACGTGCGGCTGCTTTTATATGGGTTTTGAAGTGGATGGAGGAACACGATTGGCTAGCGATGTAAGGGGGGATGTCATTGGACAAGAAGAGCAAGGTGAGTCCAATTGCGTGGATTAGTCCAAAACGACTGACACGCATACCCCGTCAAGGGGGGGTTGCTTTAAAACCGGCAACTTTACAGTATGCTAAACTGTCCACAAAACCTCACTACCGACAACAAGGCCGGGTCCGCAAAGCAGGGACTGGAGTCACAGTAGACGTGAGTTCTGAAGAACGCAGTTTGGACCTTCCTGGTCGGTGAAATCATGTGACCAGCTTCGGATTTGGTCGGAAGCACATGCGATTGGCTGACTGGAGATGACGTCAGTAGTCGCGTTCTTTGCATGATACTTAACCAGCAACTTTACAGTCTACCAAAACCCCACTACCGACAACAAGGCCGGGTCTGCAAGGCAGGGACTGTAATCATAGTAGACGTGAGTTCTGAAGAACACACTTCCGACCTTCCTGGTCGGCGACAACACATGACCAGCTTCGTGAATAGGTAGGAAGGACACGCGATTGGCTGACTGGATATGATGTCAGAGGTCGCGTTCTTTTGAGCTGGTCGGTCGGCTGATGCTTTGTAGATGAAATTCCTTCTTTCTTTTGTGATAAAACCAGTGAACTGGCCATCCACAACCCCCACTACCGACAACAAAGCCGGGTCTGCAAGGGAGGGACTGATATCACCTTCCAAGTCGGCTGAACTGGAGAAATCTGAAGAATGCATCTCATGCTTCTGATGAAAAAACACTGAATACTCGAGCTAGGCTGGTGTGACTGATGCTATACAGCAGAGAAGTCGGTACCAGTACGCTCTGAAGAAATCTGAAGGATGCATCTCTTTCCTGGGGAATTCCGTCCATTTACAGTGTTCAAAACTACGTAGACTGAAGTTTCCCGTGGTTTCTATTGTAGTACTAGAAAAGACGTTTCTATGGTGACTGTAGCTGGAAGGTTACAGAAGGCACATTCAAACAAAAGACACGGATAAAAATACCTGTAAGTAGTATATACATAATTCCTCAATATTGTCGATCTGCCCCTAACAACCCATTGGTTGAGTGGGAGGAAACTAGTAAAATGGCTGCCTTTATATTTCGCTTTGTAACTGCCCTATCATCAACAATAAATTGAGTCAGCTAGGGAGCGTTTCCAGCAGATTTCTTGATGTATATCCGTGCTTGATATGTAGGTAACACTTCTACACTGAACATATCCACATAAAAGGTTGAAAATCCGTCATAATGCACACTTTTCCTTAAAATATCTGGAGATGTTGAAAACACGTCTGCACAGTACACGCGCCAAACGAAAAAGATGCTATGACGTCAGGTTGTCTAGACAGGAAGGAAGTACGAGGCGCCATCTGGGGAGTGCACAGTACTACGGACCGGCCAGCCGGTGGAAACACAGGACGTCTTTTTCTGACGTTTGGCGGGCCAGTCTGCGCCGACCGGTTTAGCATTTGTCCATTGGATAGGATGTATTAACGCAATAAAATTGTGTTTTTCAATTTTTGGCAAATATTCAAAAATTCAAAATGGCCGCCATTTTTGGGGAGAGTAAAATTTTCGGAAAATTGCCAATAGTACATTGATTAGATACCCTGTGGGACGAAAATCTCGACGAAATCGCTCTATCTCACACGGTTAAGGAGATAGAAGAAAATTTCTGTTTTTCCATGTTTGGTAAAAATTCGAAAATTCAAAATGGCCGCCATTTTTGGGAAGGGTAAATTTCTTTGAAAATTGCCAAGAGTACATTGATTAGATACCCTGTGGGTCGAAAATTTCGACGAAATCGCTCTAACTCGAATGGTTAAGGAGATAGAAGCAAACTTGTGTTTCTCCATTTTTGGCAAAAATTCAAAATGGCCGCCATTTTTTGGGAGAGGAAAATTGTTTAAAAATTGCCAATAGTACACTTCTGAGATACCAAGTGGGTCAAAAATTTCGACGAAATCGCTCTATCTCACACGGTTAAGGAGATAGAAGCAAATTTGTGTTTTTCCATTTTTGGCAAAAATTCGAAAATTTCAAATGGCCGCCATTTTTTGGGACGGGAAAATTTTTTGAAAATTGCTAAGAGTACATTGATTAGATACCCTGGGAGTCAAAAATTTCGACGAAATCGCTCTATCTTGCATGGTTAAGGAGATAGAAGCAAATTTGTGTTTTTCCATTTTTGGCAAAAATTCGAAAATTCAAAATGGTGACATTTTTGGGGAGGGGAAAATTTTTTGAAAATTGCCAAGAGTACATTGCTCAGATACCCTGTGGGTCGAAAATTTTGACTAAATCGCTCTATCTCGCACGGTTAAGGAGATAGAAGCAAATTTGTGTTTTTCCATTTTTGGCAAAGTAATTAAGTAGCTATTACCAGTCAGTTATATAGCTATTATCACTAAAAGCAATCCCAAGCAAGCTAACGATCTAACTATTGCTCATACCAAATTTGGTAAAGATATGTCAAATATTTTTCCTTAAAATGCCCGGAAACAAAAGAAGTACACAAAAGTAGCTAAGTAGCTATTACTCAGTTAGCTATACAGCTATCTTCACCAAAAGCAATCCCATGCAAGCTATTAACCCAATAAACACCCATACCAAATTTGGTAAAGACAGGATAAATACTTTTCCTTCAAATGAGCGGAAACCAAACGTCCGGACACCGGAAAAAGCAAAAATAATATGTCCACCCCCCTCAGTGGGGTGGACATAATACTTCACCGGAGTATGAGGGATTTTGCGAATTCTCTAAACAATTTAAGAAACTTGCAAATTCTTTGGCCCATTTAGGGATTTCACAAATTCCCTAGAAATTTTCAGGGAATTCACAAACATTTCAGTGCATAAGCTTTTTGTGTTTGCTTTGACACATATATAATAAAATCAGTTTCATCTGGATTGAGCTTCAACTTGTTTGCAGACAACCACTTTTTGACATCACTGAGGCAGTTTTTTTCAACCTAACAAAGGTCTGAGCCAGATTCTTGTATGTGGGATGAACATACAGCTGGTGTCATCAAATATATCACCTATAAAGAGGTTCAACCATTTACAACTGAGAACCAGCCGCAATTTCTCAATACAATAAGCTTTAATATTTAAAAAAAAAAAAAACAGCCATGGCAGCTATCTTAATTTTGTTTTGCTTTTCTTTTAAAATGAATCCAAACTTATTTCCGTACAAGCTTTTGTGCTTAATTCATATCTTGTAAATTTCAAGAGCCTAGGTATACAACTTTTTCCAAAGATCAGTTAAAGAAAATCTCTCTAAGACACTGAGGAGGCAACATCTGAACAAAGCAATCCAATGTATCGAAAAGAAACAAAAAAAACCATCATTGCAAGCATTTTTATTTTACATCTTCTAGGTCACTGATGTGTATTCCATTCTGGAGACGATACAGATTTTCTAGTTAAGCCTTTGTGTTTTACACAAAAGAAAACAACAATTCACACTAAAAGTGTGAAGTTTCAAGACCAGTGATTAACTTTCGCTTACCTGCTTTTTAAAGGGACATAATACACATCTTCAAAGGTCAAAGTTGGGGTTTTACGTCCCATTCAACAGCCAGGGTCATATTGGGACAGGTCCTCAGAATTGCCACTTGTGGGACTCGAACCCACAGAGGTGACACCCTATGATTAGATGCCAAACTTGCTAACCACTAGGCCACTGAGGACCTAAATACACATCCATGACTTTATTAATTTTTTAAAGGCAACCAAAATACAAAACTCCACGTCTTGCCATCAAAATGTTACACATATTTCAATGTTATTACTGATTGACAACCAGGATAAGGCAGGGAGACACAGATGCTTTATCTCTGTTTTTATAGTTTCAAGGTTGGAGGAAACGGTGCATATAAATTGTTCAAGGAAAAACCATCGACATCAGCCTTGACAGTACCAATGGGGATGGGGGGGAATACCATAACACATACACATTATGACTCAATACCCTAGGTTCATTACACTGTAAACTTTATACCATTACACCCTTTTCCTCAGCCAATAAGGTGGTGGTGGTGTAGCGGTTAGAGTTCTCGCCTCCAACCTCTGAGGGTACCGGTTCGAATCTCGGGCCGGGCCCTTCATGTTGGAAAGTTGGTAGTTACTTGCCAATGCCCAGTGGTTTACAGTGCAGTATGGACTGGTTTCCTCCACCTGTAATATGACCCTGGCTGTTGAACGCAATGTAAAACAACAAATAAATCTAAATCCTCAGCCAATAAGTGTTTCTGCAATAAATACAGAGTGCAAGCATTCACAATTTACCATTTATGTACTGTCAAGTAAGCACGAGTATATCTGGTTAATATCAGGTATAGAGTAGTCTCTGTATGTTTTATATATGGAGAATATTTGTTACCCAAGTGTGTTTCTCCCTACGTCTAATTCAACAAGCAATCAGTGCCCAAGAATGGGCTCTGTCTCAGCTGACTAATTCAAAAACTATACATTAGATCTGGATCATATATTACACAAGCTGGGGTCTAACAGAGGCTTGGTGGTCCTCAAAGATGGATGATCCAGAATTGTTTTTGCAATTTGTTTATGCCAACCGTCTCGTACACCTGTTTTCAATAGGCGGCAAATGACGTTTATAAAACTATCTCAAACCTAAAATTTCTTATACTTCTGCCTTCTACCTTTAGCTACGTTCCCTGTATTTGTCCTTGGAAATTTTAGTTAATATGTTCAAAACTTCTGTCTTGTTATTGAAAATCGCTTCTCACCACCTCATACCAAGGTAAAGCCAAACTTTGTATATTTCCAGGATCAAGGTCGTCTTTCCACGAATTTCGACCGGAAATCCCTGCCTTACTCTAGTGCCTAGATGAGAAGGGGGCTTTAAACAATACCCACAGGTGAGGGTTTGTGAAAATTTGGTGAAAATATCTGCAGACATTTGATCTATGGAGCATTAACGATGTTGAAATGAAAAAAAAAACTAGAGGATCGCTCGCAAAAAAAAAGACAAGAGGAGAGTGCCCGTGAACGGGCACTGTGTCAGCTGACTGAGTGTTTTTGATTTGTGAAGGTGATTAGAGGACAGAATAATTATCAGGAAAAGGGCTGTACAGAAATACAGTAAATGGTAATTGAACAGCAAGTTCGAAAGAAATTCCGAAGCTGACAGAAGAAAAGGATAAAAAAGTTGTGCCCTGTAAATGGTATTATGAAGGAAAATAACAAGGTAATTGTTTAAGTGTAAAAAATAGGTTAAAACATATTTAAAGAAATACTACAAATGCAATATCCTCGTTCGACCTTGAAGAAGGGGTCCAAGGTCAAATCTAACCACACAAATACATTCCCAGCCCATGATTTCCTATGGTTTACCATTCCAAACCTCTAGGACCAATTATAAATGAGTTATAAGCACTTTTAAGCTTGGCTGTCCTCATTTGACCTTGAAGGAGGGGTCCAAAGGTCAAATCTGACCATACCAAAAGATTCCGAGCCAATGATTTCCTATGGGATGGTTTACCATCCCAAAGCTCTGTCACCAATAATAAGCGAGTTGTAGGCACTTTCAATTTTCGCTATCCTCATTTGACCTTGAAGGAGGGTTCCAAGGTCAAATCGGACCATATCAACAGATTCACAGCCCATGATTTCCTGTCTGTTTACCATCCCAAACCTCTGGGACCAATAATAAGCGAGTTATAAGCACTTTTAAGTTTGGCTATCCTTGTTTGACCTTGAAGGAGGGGTCATTGAAGGTCAAATCTGACCACACCAAAAGATTCCCACCCCATGATTTCTTACAGGTTGGTTTATCATCCCAAACCTCTAGGATCAATAATAAGGGAGATATAAGCACTTTTCATGACTGACAAAAAACACCTGTGGCGGCCATCTTGTTTCTCAAAATGAGGCCAAAAATATTCCCAGACAACATTTTATGGTTATTAATATATACTGCAAACTTAAGAAAGCTAGCTATAATATTTTTTTTCATCAGAGCAGTAATGGTGAAATCTCTCTCTATACACTGCGGCTATCCAGTGGATACAATGATTTACTCAACAGTGAGAACCTGAAAGTAGCTATTGCTCAGCTATGCCATGACATAGAGGTCTGCAATTTCACTATGTTATAGCTGACCAAAAATTCTGTGAATAACATATTTAACAAATTACTCTAAATGTAATAGTTTTCAAGTTACAACTGATTTACTCAACAGTGAGAACCTCAAAGGAACTATTACTCAGCTATGCAATGAGCTACATGTCTGAAATTTTACTATGTTATAGCTAACCCAAAAGTAGGTGAACAACATATTTAAGCAAACTACTGTAAATGCAATAGTTTTCAAGCTACAACTGATTTACTCAATAGTGAGAACCTGAAAATAGCTATTGCTCCGCTATGCCATGAGCTATAGGACTGTAATTTCACTATGTTATAGCTGACCCAAAAGTAGGTGAACAATATATTTTAACAAAATACTCCAAATGCAATATTTTTCAAGTTATAGCTGATTTACTCAACAGTCAGTACCTGAGAATAGCTATTGCTCAGTTGTGCCATGAGCTATAGGTCTATAATTTCACTATGTTATAGCTGACCCAAAAGTAGCTGAATAACATATTTGCACAAATTTCTGTAAATGCAATAGTTTTCCAATTATAACTGATTTACTCAACAGTGAGAACTTCAAAGTAGCTATTACTCAGCTATGAAATGAGCCACAGGTCTGAAACTTCACTATGTTATAGCTGACCGCAAAATAGGTGAATAACATATTGAAACAAAATACTCTAAATGCAATAGTTTTCAAGTTATAAGTGATTTACTCAACAGTGATAACCTAAAAGTAGCTATTACTCAGCTATGCCATGAGCTACAGGTCTGAAATTTACTATGTTATAGCTGACCCAAAAGTAGCTGAATAACATATTTATACGAAATTCTCTAAATGCAATAGTTTTTAAGTTACAAGTGATTTTACTCATGATGGAAGTTACTGAAAAGCCCAAAAGTAGCTATTACTCACTTAGCTATTGAGACAGACACCCAACTTACTCACCATATTGTAGCTATGAAAAAAGTAGCTGAATAACATATTTTAACAAAATGCTCTAAATGCAACACTTTTGAAGTTATAAGTGATTTACTCAACAGTGATAACCTAAAAGTAGCTACTACTCAGCTATGCCATGAGCTACAGGTCTGAAATTTTACTATGTTATAGCTGACCCAAAAGTAGCTGAATAACATATTTTTACGAAATTCTCTAAATGCAATAGTTTTCAAGTTATAAGCGATTTACTCAACAGTGATAACCTAAAAGTAGCTATTACTCAGCTATGCCATGAGCTACAGGTCTGAAATTTCACTATGTTATAGCTGGCCCAAAAGTAGCTGAATAACAGATTTATACGAAATTCTCTAAATGCAATAGTTTTTAAGTTACAAGTGATTTTACTCATAATGGAAGTTACTGAAAAGCCCAAAAGTAGCTATTACTCACTTAGCTATTGAGACAGACACCCAACTTACTCACCATATTGTAGCTATGAAAAAAGTAGCTGAACAACATATTTTCACAAAATGCTGTAAATGCAACACTTTTGAAGTTATAAGTGATTTAGTGCATGATTTCATGAATTTTAATGCATTAAAAATTATTAAAAAAATTTATTTAAAAAAAAGTAAGACAGATCCAGGTCTCATACTCACACAAGAGAATCTACCTCTGGCCTTGTACATATATGCAAGATATGAGAGAAATCCCTGCAATAGTCACTGAGAAAATTGTGATAAAAAGTTGAAATTTTCACACTTTTGGTGGGGGTACCCCCCTTGTAATGTCTCTAGCAAACAGACAAACAGACAGATTTGCATGCCTTGAACAATTTTCATCCTCGATAGATAAGGTATCTTTTAAAAAAAACAGCATGTCTCTAGGCCTTGTAGTTTTGGAGAAGAAGTTGTTCACGCGTACGCGGACGCGTACGCCCACGCCGCAGAGTGATGACATAATGTCAGCTGACTGACAAGTCAGCTGACATAATAATGTTTTTGCATAGCAAAAACAAAGCGTCCCGAAAAGGATATAAAGGTGAGTGCTAAAGTATTAAGAAAATGCTTCGTTTCTAGCCTTATACTGTTGTGACAACCAAAGTCAGCGCAGTCTGCTCTATCTAGCACAGTTTTCAAGATATAAGCATTTTTGTGTTTTGCAAAAAATTAAAAAATTCAAAATGTCCGCTATATTTGGTGAGACAAAAATATTTGGAAAATGGGCATGGCTACTCTGCAGAGATACCCAGCAGGTCAAAAATTTTGTTGAGTTCGCTCAATATAGCACGGTTTTCGAGATATAAGCATTTTTGTGTTTTGCAAAAACTTTGAAAATTCAAAATGGCCACCATTTTTGGGGAGACAAAATTTTTTGTTAAGACCACTGCCGCGGTGTGTATCTCCCGCCGAGCATTAAAGGAGAAGAAATAGCTTTTCCGAGATATTCACAATTTTTCATTTTATGGTGTGAAAGCTCTTCCAAAAGTAGGTGAATAAGTTATTTGAGAAAAATTGGCTATCTGCAATACTATTAAGAGATAATTCACATTTACTCATTTTGAGTAGGTGAATAATTAGCTATGGGTCTGAAACTTCACCAAGTGAAAGCTCTCCCAAAAGTAGGTGAATGAGTTATTTGAGAAAAATTGGCTATCTGCAATACTTTTTGAGGTAATTAGCATTTACTCATTTTGAGTAGGTGAGTAATTAGCTATGGGTCTGAAACTTCACCATGTGAAAGCTCTCCCACAAGTAGATGAATGAGTATTTGATAAAAATTGGGTATCCGCAATACTTTTAGAGATAATTAGCATTTACTCATTTTGAGTAGGTGAATAAATAGCTATGGGTCTGAAACTTCACAGAGTGAAAGCTCTCCCAAAAGTAGGTGAATGAGTTATTTGAGAAAAATTGGCTATCTGCAATACTTTTAGAGATAATTCGCATTTACTCATTTTGAGTAGGTAATTAGCTATGGGTCTGAAACTTCACCAAGTGAAAGCTCTCCCAAAAGTAGGTGAATGATTTATTTGAGAAAAATTGGCTATCTGCAATACTTTTAGAGATAATTCGCATTTACTCATTTTGAGTAGGTGAGTAATTAGCTATGGGTCTGAAACTTCACCATGTGAAAGCTCTACCACAAGTAGATGAATGAGTTATTTGATAAAAATTGGGTATCCGCAATACCTTTACAGATAACTAGCATTTACTCATTTTGAGTAGGTAAATAATTAGCTATGGGTCTGAAACTTCACCATGTGAAAGCTCTCCCAAAAGTAGATGAACGAGTAATTTGATAAAAATTGGATACCCGCAATACTTTTAGAGATAATTAGCATTTACTCATTTTGAGGAGGTGAATAATTAGCTACGGCTCTGAAAATTCACCAAGTGAAAGCTCTCCCAGAAGTAGGTGAATGAGTTATTTGATAAAAATTGGCTATCTGCAATACTTTTAGAAATAATACACAATTACTCATTTTGAGTAGGTGAGTAATTAGCTACAGGTCTGGAACTTCACCATGTGAAAGCCCTCCCAAAAGTAGATGAATGAGTTATTTGATAAAAATTGGATATCCGCAATACTTTTAGAGATAATTAGCATTTACTCATTTTGAGTAGGTGAATAATTAGCTACGGGTCTGAAACCTCACCAAGTAAAAGCTCTCCCAAAAGTAGATGAATGAGTTATTTGAGAAAAATTGGATATCTGCAATACTTTTACAGATAATTCACATTAACTCATTTTGAGTAGGCGAGTAATTAGCTACGGGTCTGGAACTTCACCGTGTGAAAGCTCTCCCAAAAGTAGATTAACGAGTAATTTGATAAAAATTGGATATCCACAATACTTTTAGAGATAATTAGCATTTACTCATTTTGAGTAGGTGAATAATTAGCTATGGGTCTGAAACTTCAAGTGAAAGCTCTTCCAAAAGTAGGTGAATGACTTATTTAAGAAAAATTGGATATCCCCAATACTTTTAGGGATAATTCACATTTACTCAGTTTGAGTAGGTGAGTAATTAGCTACAGGTCTGGAACTTCACCATGTGAAAGCTCTCCCAAAAGTAGATGAATGAGTTATTTGATAAAAATTGGATATCTGCAATACTTATAGAGATAATTATCATTTACTCATTTTGAGTAGGTGAATAATTAGCCACGGGTCTGAAACTTCACCATGTGAAAGCTCTCCCAAAAGTAGATGAAGCAGTTATTTGAGAAAAATTATGTCATTATTTTGCCACAAATAAGAAAATAGCTATTACTCACTTATGGCATGCAATAGAACCCCAAACTATATGCATTTACCCTGCAGTCACAATTTCAAAGTAGGTATTACTCGGCTATCCAATGTGCAACAGGTCTGAAACTTTACTATCCTATCACATATATCTCGTGTCATCACGAGCGGCGATATCGCAGATTCACCGGTGATGAAAAAAATGGACGATAATCGAGGATTAATGATCATCCGCGGTGCATCTCATAAACATATTCAACCATTAACTTTAGCTTATTTTCGAAGGGATTTAATAAAAATATGGTGAAATATTCATCTAATTTCTACTTTTCATGCGGTTTTGTTTTGATTGGTGATGTAACTATGGTGATGACCCTTTCCACTTCCTACAGGAAGTGAAAAAACGTAAGTTTTGTTTACTTTTTACTGCTTCAAATAGCTACTGTTTTGACAATTGACAGCACAAATGAACCATAAAATTTATTTTATGTCAGTATTAGTGGTCAATGCACATTATTTAAAGAGCAAATATAGGTGTAATTTGTGAAACGATGGCACCGCGATATCGCTCACTGTTTTGTTCACGGTATCGAGACCTCATATACCCAGACGATGACACCACTAGTGATAGGTTATCAAAAACTAGATGAATAACATATTTGAATATATTTCCCTAACTTTAATACTTTTGAAGATATTTGACATTTACTTATGTTGTTATTTTGCTACTAATAAGAAACAAGAGGAGAGTGCCCGTGAACGGGCACTGTGTCAGCTGACTGAATGTTTTTGATTTGTGATGGTGATAATGAGAGGAAAGCATAATTATCAGGGAAAGGGCTGTACAGAAATACAGTAAATGGTAACTGAACACATGTTCGAAAGATATTCCGAAGCTGACAGAAGAAAACGACAAAAAAGTTGTGCCCTGCAAATGGTATTATGAAATAAAGTAACAAGGTAATTGTTCAAGGGTAAAAAGTAGGTTAAAAATATTTAAAGAAATACTATAAATGCAATATCCTCGTTCCACCATGAAGAAGGGGTCCAAAGGTCAAATCTGACCATACCAAAAGATTCCCAGCCAAAGAATTTAGGATGGTTTACCATCCCAAACCTCTCGGACCAATAATAAGTGAGTTATAGGCACTTTTTAAGTTTGGCTCTCCTTGTTTGACCTTGAAGGAGGGGGTCCAAGGTCAAATCCGACCACACAAAAAAATTCTCAGCCCATGATTTCCTGTAGCTTGTTTACCATCCCAAACTTGTAGGACCAATAATAAGCGAGTTCTAAGCAATTGTAAGTTTGGCTATCCTCAACTGCCCTTGAAGGAGGGGTCCCAGGTCAAATCTGACCACACCAAAAGAATCCCAGCCCATGATTTCCTATATGTTGGTTTACCATCCCAAACCTCCAAGACCAATAATACGCGAGTTATAAGCACTTTAAGTTTGGCTATCTTCGTTTGACCTGGAAGGAGGGGGTCCAAGGTCAAATCCGACCACACAAAAAAATTCCCAGCCCATGATTTCCTGTAGCTTGTTTATCATCCCAAACTTGTAGGACCAATAATAAGCGAGTTCTAAGCAATTGTAAGTTTGGCTATCCTCAACTGCCCTTGAAGGAGGGGTCCCAGGTCAAATCCGACCACACCAAAAGATTCCCAGCCCATGATTTTCTATAGGTTGGTTTTCCATTCGAAACCTCTAGGACCAATAATAAGTGAGTTATAAGCACTTTTAAGTTTGGCTATCCTCATTTGACCTTGAAGGAGGGGTCCAAGGTGAAATCCGACCACACCAAAAAATTCCCAGCTCATGATTTTCTATAGGTTGGTTTTCATTCCAACCTCTGGGACCAATAATAAGCGAGTTATAAGCACTTTTATGTTTGGCTATCCTCATTTGACCTTGAAGGAGGGTTCCAAGGTCAAATCGGACCATATTAACAGATTCCCAGCCCATGATTTCCTACAGGTTGGATACAATGATTTACTCAACAGTGAGAACCTGAAAGAAGCTATTGCTCAGCTATCCCATGACATAGAGGTCTGCAATTTCACTATGTTATAGCTGACCAAAACGTCTGTGAATAACATATTTAACAAAATACTCTAAATGTAATAATTTTCAAGTTACAACTGATTTACTCAAGAGTGAGAACCTCAAAGTAACTATTACTCAGCTATGCAATGAGCTACATGTCTGAATTTTTGCTCTGTTATAGCTGACCTAAAAGTAGCTGAACAACATATTTAAGCAAAATACTGTAAATGCAATAGTTTTCAAGTTACAACTGATTTACTCAATAGTGAGAACCAGAAAATAGCTATTGCTCCGCTATGCCATGAGCTATAGGTCTGTAATTTCACTATGTTACAGCTAACCCAAAAGTAGGTGAACAATATATTTTAACAAAATACTCCAAATGCAATATTTTTCAAGTTATAGCTGATTTACTCAACAGTCAGTGCCCGAGAACAGCTATTGCTCAGTTGTGCCATGAGCTACAGGTCTGTAATTTCACTATGTTATAGCTGACCCAAAAGTAGCTGAATAACATATTTGCACAAATTTCTGTAAAGGCAATAGTTTTCCAATTACAACTGATTTACTCAATAGTGAGAACTTCAAAGTAGCTATTACTCAGCTATGCAAGGAGCCACAGATCTGAAACTTCACTATGTTATAGCTGATCCCAAAATAGGTGAATAACATATTGAAACAAAATACTCTAAATGCAATAGTTTCCAAGTTATAAGCGATTTACTCAACAGTGATAACCTAAAAGTAGCTATTACTCAGCTATGCAATGAGTCACGGGTCTGGAACTTCACTATGTTATAGCTGACCCCAAAATAGGTGAATAACATATTGAAACAAAATACTCTAAATGCAATAATTTCCAAGTTATAAGCGATTTACTCAACAGTGATAACCTAAAAGTAGCTATTACTCAGCTATGCCATGAGCTACACGTCTGAAATGTTACTATGTTATAGCTGACCCAAAAGTAGGTGAACAACATATTTTAGGAAAATACTCTAACTGCAATAGTTTTGGAGTTACAATGGCTTTACTCAACAGTCAGAATTTCAAAGTAGCTATAACTCAGCTATCCAAGGTGCAACAGGTCTGAAACTTTACTATGTCATAGCTTACCAAAAAGTAGATGGACAACATATTTGAAAAGATTTCCCTAACTTTAATACTTTAAGATATTTGACATTTACTTCTTCTGTTATTTAGCTACAAATGAGAAAATAGCTATTACTCACTTATGGCATGCAATGGGACCCCAAACTATGTACCATCTTATAGCTAAGGACAAAGTAGCTGAACAACATATTTGAAGAAAAACTTGTTACTGCAATAGTTTTTGAGTTATGAGCCCTTTACTCCAAGTAGCTAAGATTGCTATTACTCACTTATCTTTAGGCCTAAGTCAATAAAACCAAAAAAAATTTTCAAGGGCATGAAAATTCATTGGGACAATTAATTTACAAAAAATCTGTAGCTGTAGCAGTTTTGGAGAAATCTGCGTGACTAACTAACGCACACAAGACGCTTAAATAGCATTAGAGATGCATGTACTCCACAGTCTGGGGTAATAGTGTGGGACAGCATGAAATAGAGAAGATGTGAAAAAATAGCATCAGAGAAGCCTGTACTCCAAAGCCCAGGGAAATAGCTTTCAAAACCAGTAGATATTGAAACGAAATAGTGCAAAGATCAGGAGACTTTCAGAGCAGACAGTGTCACTTATGTAAAGGCCCAATTAAATTTAAGTTCATCATCAATGAACAAAAAATAGCATCAGAGATGCCCATACCCCACAGTCTGGGGAAATAGTTTTCAACGGCATAAAATATAGAAGTGGTGAGAAAGTACAAAGATCTGGATACTTACAGCGCGGTGTCAGCTATATAAAGCTCCAAAATAATGTTCAAGTAGAGATAATAACATCTAAAAGAAAGAAAATGTATGTAAAGATAAAGTATTAAATCAAGACATTTCAATAGCAAGATGACAGCATTAATCAGTAAACTAAAAATTACAAAGCTGTAAATTTTATTAATTGGAGTATAGCTGTCGATGGAAAATAGCACAATTATACAAAAGTATATAAACTAATCAGTTGCAGCAATCAAAATATCTTTGTCAAAAGAGAAACATGTCTCAAGTCTTGCAGGTGAACACACTTTCACAGAGCCAAAGTTAAAGGTCACACCATGATGCACACCTACAGCCCTTACCAATGTCCCAACCAAGTGTCAACCTTCTACACCTTACCGAATCCAATAAATAGCCCAGACAAGATTTTCAACAAGTATCAACTTCCTATACCTTATGGTTTCCGAGATACAGCGAGGACAAGATTTTCAAACTCAAGGTCACTGCGGTAAGGTCAAATCAAGGTCAGACCATGACACTGCACACCTAAACCCCCTAACCAATGTCCCTACCAAGTATAAACTTCCTACATCTTTCGGTTTCTGAGATATAGCCCAAACTATTTCCTGCCCCCCTACCGCCCGCCCGTATGCCCATCTGGACACCATGCATGAAAACAATACCCCGACAGCCCTTAAGGGCTGTGGGGTAAAAATTATGAAGCTGTAAAATTTGAATAATAGTTGTCGATGGAAATAGCCCAATTAAGTAAAAGTACATGCAATAATCAGTAGCCGCAATCCATATAGCTTTGTGATAAGAGAAATATGTTTCAAATATGGCAGGTAATCACACTTTGTCAGAGCTAACATTTAAAGTCAGACCATGATTTAGCATACCTACACTCCCCAACCAATGGCCATCCAAGAATTTTCTACACTTTAGAGCTTCTGAGAAATGCCCCAGACAAGATCATAAATGTCATGGGGTGTCACACTGGGGTTGACCCTTTAACCAACTCTAGGGTCGGTTTGTACTCTGAGATCAGGGACAAAAATCCAGAAAAAAGTGAGTGAAAATTGTGGATCGGTTTTACCTCCCCAACAGGATGTAGTGCATCTTGGCTTGTCTGAAGCAAGATCCCAACCTTCATTGGGGTCCGGGTGTTTTGCCCCATCACTAGACAGGAAATTATAAAGACAAGCTGTAAAGCCCTACTCAACAAGCCATATCAGGTCACAACAAGCCATAGTAACAAACCACCCCAACTGGACTAATTAATTTTGCAAGTCAGGATCAGACCAGCACTATATAAACCCCTTCTGGGTGCTGTAACCCATTATTTATCACTGCAAAGATGCCAGCTACAGATCAGAGAGACTATCTACAGAAACTTAGGGACCTGTTGTTTTTACGGAGTTATTATTTTTTTTCATTCTGATTTGAAGACAAAAAAAAAGGACTCTTCTGAACCCAGGACCAGCACCTGAAACCTTGGCGGAGCGGGGAACAGAATTAGACTATTTGTTGCTTGGTGACGACGCCTTCGCCTTGATACCATGGCTTGTTAAACCCTACAGAAGACAACTCACAAGGGAAGAGAAAATAGCAAACTACAGGGCATCAAAAGGCAGGAGGGTTGTGGAGAATGTTTGGAATCCTTGCAAGCAGATTCAGGGTCCTACTAAGCAAAGGCCAAAGATTGACAGAGACATTGTTTTAACACGTGTTGCACAACATGCTTAGAACACTCCAAGGTGGACTATACAGGGCACCCGACCCCGCAGATGACATAGCAGCCATAGCAAATGAACTGGCAGTATATGTGCTGATGAAAACCACAGGAATCAATCGAGGCAGTCAAAGCATCAGCAAGACCTACTGCAAGATTACTTTAATGACATTGGTGCATTGGCTGAACTTTTATGTGGGCTCGTACTACAGCAAAAGAATTAAATTTTAAAATTTACAAAAATGAATTTTTTTTGAATTTTTTCTTTAAAATTATAAAAATATGGTGTGTTATGGCTGGTGTGTTGTGCCAGAGTGTATGCTGGTCTCTATACTGTCGGTATCCATGGAACCATGTTAAATGTTGTTGGCTGAGGCTGCACTAGCACTGTATCCTCTCTGTGGGGACTTGACACCTGAAGATTTGCCGAGGTACTTTCTTCTGATGTGGGTCTTCAAGAAGCTAAATTTGTCCTGAATCCAGTTCTGCCTGTCATTTCCTTTGGAGCCTGGCCAGACTTGGACTGGGTTAGTTTTCCATAATGAGTCCTTTGGGATTCAAAGCAAGTCTTGCATACCTTAACTGACAGATTGTGGCTGATTGCAAAACTCTCCCACAGGCCATCGTCCCTGACTTTGTCCTTGAACTTCTCATAGGTTTTGTCATATAGCTCCTCATAGTCCTCATCAATAGCCTCCTCATCTGAGTCTGTTGAATAAATGTTTGTCATATGTCTTTTCTTGAGCCTGGATTGGAATTGAAATGTCCCGGCCTCTCCTCCACCCTCTGTGTCTATTTCACTTGAACTCCTCTCCGTTCTTGGGCCTTTTTTCGGCCACTGCCTCCTCTGTGACTGTCGAGTTTCCACCCTTCTGACTTCCCCTCTGCCTCTCCTCCCTCTGTTGTTTCCCTGCCTCATCCTGCTCCCTCTGTTCTCCTCCTCCCTCCTCCTCTTTATGTCAGCAGCTATATTTCCCAAGCTCAAACTCTGTAGGTGGGTCTGTGGGGACTTCTATCTTTCTAATATTCTTTCTTGACTTTTTAGGACCCATCTTATAAATCAAATCAAAGCAGCGCTCATAAAAAACAAAAGTCTATCCAGCCAAAGTTATACCTGTACACTAAATCCTAAGTTAATTTTGCAAAATTTATCTGTTTATTTATTTGGGTTTTAACGTCGCTTTCAACACTGTATAGGTCATATCACGATGGGTAGTATGTTGGCAGAGGAAACCAGTACATATAGTTGGTCAAGGTTCTGTACTGTATACTGCCGACCACTGGTAAGCAACTACCAACTTTCCCACATAAGGTCTGAGGTTTGAAGTTGAACCGCAGACCTCAGAGGTGAGAGGCAAGTGTTACCACTACACCATCGTGGCCCCCATTCATTTGTAAAAAAACAAAAGCCTATCTGAATGCTACCAGTTGTAATCGGTCATAGTTGAAAATCCACATAATGCATTCTGTGTGTTGACTCACAGATTGCATAATTGACAAGACGTCGGTTGGTAAAATGAAGCCGGCCTGTCCTACACACTTCCCGGCATGTCTGTTACTGTAACCACCTATCAGTTTCCTTTTATATCTTGTCCCGGTGTGTTCCCGACTTGTCATGCTGTAATGTCACTTCTGTGACCAAAGTCTTGGAGACTACCTGATGGGAAGTGAAAAAGGTTATTTACAACAGGCCGGTTTGCATTCAATTATAGTCCATATTGTTCCATGGCCTGTCATGGTGTCCCATCAAGTTCACTACAGCAAGATCTAATTTTATTCTAATATGGCGTAAATTGACTTTTATAGTGCTTAATCTCCATCACAAGACAGACTCTAATGCACAACAACCAAAAAAATTCTTTGTCCAGAGACAAACAAGCATTCTGACACATGCATTTATCTCCCGCGGTATAAATTAGATGTACTAAAGATAGTGGAATATAAATTTTCTTGTGAGATGGAGGCACATGTAGAAGTGACAACAAGCAAGAGGCACTTTAATGTTTCAGGGTTCGTGATTACACCGTCCGAGTATGTTTAACAGCAGTATTTCAGAGTTGGACGCGAATTTCGGTTGTCAGTGTGTCCATCAGGACGCGATTTTTATATAGAAAATATCTCTGCTTTAGAAGCGAATTTCGGTTGGCAGGAAGCGTAGTTATGCACGCAATATATATAACACTGAAGATAAGCTTTATATTTTAAAATTAAATGGTTTCGAGCGATTTCCTGCCAAGTTGTTTACGTCCACCATTGTTAAGCGAGATTTCATGCATGACGAGATCCTTCCAAAACAGCCAGTGAGTGCTGATGTTGTACACTAGCAAATCTACTCAAAACGTTATATATCGAAAGAAAGCCTGATCTCTGCACGGAAACAATCGAAACAACAAGCCAGGACGGTGAACTTTCGTGGGAGACGAACTATACTAAATCTCGGAAACTCTTGATATTTAACCCCGGAAAGTCCATCGGAAAATAAAAGCTGTAACAAGTATTCAATAGGGAATGCAACAAAAGAACTATATCTCTGGAACTACCTAATGAATTTTTATCAAACAAAAAGCAACAGAAACTACAAACATTTTTCCTTCAAACAGTATAAATACCATATTTGTAGCTTAAATAAAGTAATCATACAAAAAAAAGTTCACTCTAATTGTTATTGGTTGACTGGAGTTCAGCTTTTTAAAATATTTTCAAAATTGATTTATTGACAGATACATATTATTTATCAGTAGAAAGGAAATTGAACAGTGCTTCTATATATTTAAATGTATCCAGAAAAAAAGGAGAAAAAATATTATTTGTACCCCATTTTCACACAATGGTACCCAAATTTTGATGTACCATAAGGTACAAGGTACCCACCATTTCATAACCCTAATGTAAACACTGGACTCAGAAAAAAATTATTGGGACTCCATTTTTTGGATGTCATGTAGTCCGTTGGACTCCATATTTTAGAGGTACTTCGCCAACCCTGCTGTTTCATTGCAATACTTTTAAAGACAAAAGGCATTTACTGATTTTAGTAGCTATTGCTCTGTCATCCAAAGAGCTACAGTTCTGCAACTTTATTATGTAGTAGATCAACCCAAAGTAGGTGAAGGACATATTTAGAAGAAATAGCATGCCTGTAACACTTTTAGACATAAAAGACATTTCCTCATTTTAGTGGCTATTACTCTGCCATCCAAAGAGCTACAGTTCTGTAACTTCACTATGTGGTAGATCACCCAAAAGTAGGTGAATGATTTTTTAGAAGAAATTGTGCGTATGCAATACTTTTAAAGATAAAAGACATTTACTCATTTTAGTAGCTATGAGTGTGCTATGTGGTAGATCAGGTAAAAGTAGGGGAATGACTTTTTATAAGAAATTGCATGTATGCAACACTATTAGAGATAAAAGACATTTACTTATTTTAGTAGCTATGACTGAGCTATGCAAAGAGCTACAGTTCTGCAACTTCACTATGTGGTAGATCACTCAAAAGTTTATTTAAGATCTGAAACTTCAGTGTGGTAGATCAGCCAAAAGTACCTGAATGACTTATTTAGAAGAAATTGCCTACCTGTAATACTTTTAGAGATAAAATACATTTGCTCATTTTAGTAGCTATTACTCAGCTATCCAAAGAGCTACAGTTCTGCAACTTCACTATGTGGTAGATCACTCAAAAGTAGGTGAATGACTTATTTAGAAGAATTTGCCCATCTGTAATACTTTTAAAGATAAAGGGTATTGACTCATTTTAGTAGCTATTACTCAGTTATGCAAAGAGCTACAGTTGTGCAACTTCACTATGTGGTAGATCACCCAAAAGTAGGTGAATGACTTATTTAGAAGACATTGCCTACCTATAATACTTTTAGAGATGAAAGACATTCACTCATTTTAGTAGTTATTACTCGGCTATTTACTCACTTAGCTTTTGATCTAGATCTGCAAAAGCAACAAAAATATAAAGGACACAGGAAAGTAAGCTTATCAAAAACTAGATGAATAACAAATGAAAACATCTGCCTAACCTTAATACTTGTGAAGGTACTTGACATTTATTTTCATCATAATTTTGCTACAAATAAGAAAATAGCTATTGCTCACTTATGATATGCAATGGAACCCCAAACGATATGCCATATTATAGTTAAGGAAAAAGTAGCTGAACCTGAAAATTTTAATTGTAAATTAAATTTTTATTAGTTAATATCTTACCTAACAGACATAGCCATTAGTCCGGCACCTGCCGGTCCCGCCAAACATCAGAAAAAGACGTCCTGAGTTACCTCTGGCCAGACCGGTAGTTCCCCTTCCACTCTCCCGGTCGCTAGTTCTCCCAACAATCACAAAGTGGAGCAAGCGAACGCGTCTCATCTTTTCGTGAACGTCCCAGGATATGACCTGTCCCGAGAACTGAAAAGCGGGGACGGAGGGTGGGACTCACCTGTCTATTAGGTAAGATATTAACTAATAAAAATTTAATTTACAATTAAAATTTTCAGTTTTATTGCGTTAATATATCTTACCTAACAGACATAGCCAGAATAACTACCCAATGGTTGGTGGGCAGTGACTAGGGACTGTGTCATGAAGTCTAGGCTTCCTCAAACATGAACATCTTTAAAGGTTCCGGGAGTCAACCCAAATCCGTGAACCGGATAAGGTGCCCCCTTTTTTTTTATTCTGCCTCCCTAAAAGAGGAGATAGAGGACAAAAGCCCAAGACACTGAAGGAGCCCAGCCACTCTAAGGAGTGAGACTAGGGGTGATAAGTAGGTCCAAAACCCTGCACGAGAGGTACACGGTAAAGGACCCTGAAAGTGATTAAGTTCCTTAACTATCAGAACTTAAACTCCACAGAACTAAAAACCAAAGTATGATACACTATAATACAAATGCTGGTTTCTGGGTTCAAGGTCGTATCTGCTGGGCAGCTATGACAGGACCCAAATGGTAGAGCTCTGTAACAGCCCAAGCCACATCCTTCAGATAAAATTGGGTGAAGGTGTTACGTGATTTCCAATGACAGGCTGACAGAATCTGGTCCAAGGAGACCCCTCCTTGAAAGGCTTTGGATGCCGCAAAGGCTCGGACATTGTGTGCTTTCACCTGATGCAAAACATGGGACTCCTGATCCGACAATTGGTAACAAAGGATCACTGTTTTCTTGATCCAAGAAGCAATGGTTGCCGGAGAAATGTCTGTCAAAACCTTTCTTAAACGAAACCAAGACTAACTCTTTGTCTTTACGCAAGTCCTTGGTTCGGTCCAGGTAGTATCTAAGAGCCCTAACCAGGCAAAGAGACCTGTCTTCCTTCAAAGTCCAGTCCAGTATAGGAGCCAAAGTCGGTATAACCACTGGAGCCACACTGCCCGGACCCTCCCTAGCCAGATGGTTTTTGGCCAGAAAGGAGGGAGACGGGTAAAGGGACACCTTCAACCAATCTGTGTGGTGTCTGATATTCTTGTGTAACCAAGCACGAATTTCACTCCTGCGTTTCCCCGAAGCCAGGGCCAGGAGAAAAACTGTCTTGAAAGTGAGTTGCTTCAGGGAGGCATCCTTTAATGGTTCAAAAGGTGCCTTGGTGAGCTGGTGAAGAACCAAAGACAGATTCCAGGAGGGAACGCCACGATGGCCTTTTGATCGTTCCCAATGAAAACTGTTAAGGAGTCAATTCAGATCTTCATTCTTGCTGATATTGATCCTGGCATTGCCAATCTTATCAGCAATGGCCGAACGATAACCATCTATCGTGCTGGGTTGGAGATTCCGTTCCTGAAATAGGTGCATCAGAAAATCGGCAACCTGAGTCAGAGAAGGTGAGGTGAAGTCCATCCGATCTGACTCACACCATCTGACAAAAACTGACAACTTCGCTTCATAGACGATTCTGTTTGAACTTCTCTGAGGAGCCTCAATTCGTGTTGCCACTTGATTAGTGAATCCTTGTTCTCTAATGGCCGTGACTCTAGGAGCCAAGCGTGCAGGTTCAGATTGAGGAGATCCCTGTGTAGGATCCCGTTGAACGGCTGAGTCAGAAGGTCGCCTGGAATCGGAAGACGTAATGGAATCCTGGATGACAGTGTCACCAGATCCCAAAACCACGGCATCCCTGGCCAACCTGGGGCTATCAGAATGAGCCTCTTGTAATTTTGTTCCAGGAGCTTGGCTATCACCTTCCACAGGAGCGCTACCGGGGGAAACCTGTAAAGATCCAGTCCCTCCCAGGAGAGGCTGAGAGCATCTATAGTCAAGGTCTTCTGATCCAGTACCAGAGACACAAACTTCGGAAGTTTGTTGTTGTATCTGGTGGCAAACAAGTCTGAGGCCAATTTGTTGCAAATCTGATTGAACACCTCTTGATGCAGAGACCACTCTGTCTGAATCACCTGGTGGTGCCAAGACAGTCTGTCTGCAATCACACTGAGACGACCCAGAATGTGTCGGGGCCTGTAGATAATTTGTCTGTGGTTGCACCACGACAGGAGCCTCCAAAGGAGAGCACAAAGCGAGCCTGATCTCATACCTCCCTCCTTGCTGATGTAGGAGACCACTGTGGTGTTGTCTGAGGCAATCAAAACAATCTGGTTTCGACACAACTGCTCAAATTGTTTGAGAGCCAGCAGCACTGCCTTCAACTCCAGAAAGTGGAAAATGGACTTCTCCAGAGACTCCGGAATATGCCAGTCGGTCTCATATGAAGACCACCCCAGGGCACGTGCTTCTCTGTTGCCGTCAGAAGTCCTATGAGCGACATGAATTGGCGAACAGAACACTGAGGGCTCTGTAGGAGGTGGATCTTGACCTGTAGAGACTGCCACCTGTCCGGTGTGGGTCAGACCACAGCTGTATGGACTCGGGGGTATCCATCTTGAATGCCTTTACCCTCAGGAATCGGTTCAAGGTGCTTAGATCCAGTATGGGATGCCACTTGGTTGTGTGGTTTGGGAACCAGAAAGAGGCGGTTGTAAAAAGCTAGGGAACTTCGAACCCGAACCTTTTCTACCACTAGTTTTTGCAGGAGGGAATGCAAAGGCTCCTGCAGGTGAAAATCCCGGAGGGGGTTTGCATAACTGCTCACAATCATTGGAGATCTGGTGAGAGGTGGCTTGATTTTGAAGGGCAAGGCTGAACCTTCTTTCAAAATCGAGACCACTCTGGGACTCGAACCCCAAGAGGTCCAGGTGCGCCAAAAAAGTTGCAACCTGCCTCCCACAGGTAAGGTTTCCACAACACTGGGGACACTTTCCACACCTGGGGCAAAAAGACAATGATTTACAATAGAAACACCTTTCACAAGCTTTATTGGGTGAAGACCGCAGTCGGGACTTAAGTCTTTCTTTTGTGACGGCCCAGTTGTACAAACAGAAGGTGCATGAATTACAACATCTAAACAACTTGCAACATTTTTTGAATGTTGAACAGTCTGAACATAACTGATCGGTGGACTGTGATCCACAAGAGCTACACAACAATTGTCATTTAAAATGTTTAGTGTCCTTGGCCTGTTTGGAGGAGCGACTCGAGGCAGCAGGAGCTCCTAACCCTCTGCCCCGGCCAAGAGTAGGTCTGCCTCGGTTGGAAAAAGACCTCCAGGCTGGAGGCTTCTCCTGTCCTGACGGTTGAGGATTGCGACCTGCCTCCTGAGACCAATCCCAAGGTGTCTGGTACGGCTGATACCTATTGTTATTTTGCTTACCCCCAAACGTCCCGCCACCCAATCTGGGTTGGGAAGTACGGGAGGCATCATGCTTTGTAATTTCATCCTCAGCCCGTCTGAGCACATCATCATGGAATAACGCTCCTATCTGCAGAGGAGCATTACGGAGGGCTGCAAATGTATCCAACTGGATACCGGGCTTGATGGGATCAAGATAAGCGTCCCGGCGCAGGAGAGTCATATTCGCCATCTGCACAAAGATAGTGTCGGACAGATGTTGCATGTCTTTCCCCATGGCAAAGGAAACATTTTGGTTGAAGGCCGACATATGCCTCTTCCAGAGCTTTACCAGCTTGTTGTGAACATTTCCCTTTGGACAGTTCCTTCTCTAAACACCTGATTTCAACTTGCAGCTTAGTGATGCACTGGTTAAATCCTGTGGTCTGGTTACAAACATATGAGGATTCCTTAATGGCCTTTTCCCACTTCCTAGCCGTGTCCTGGGCTAAAGGCCGACAGGCAGGAGTAGAAGCAGTACCAGTAGCCTTGGCAATACGGGCATACATGCTGTTGAGGGTAGCCGCGTCATCCTTCCAGTGAGACACATATCTGCCCGGTCTAAGAGCAGCAGACGGGTCAAAACCGGAATGAAGGCCATACCAACGGCCCTGAGACTTCGGGGGACGGGGGGACGAATGAATTGATCACTGTGAAGTCCGCCTGATTCGGTCCCTCTGATATGATATCCAGCACACACAATAAGATTAAGGGACTCCAGTTTACGGCACAACCAGTCCTCCGGGGGCATAGCCACACTGATCTTGCCAACCGGTTGGGACCGGTTACCGGTCCAAGGGTTATCAGAACAGGAAGATACAGTATATTCCAGATCCGGGATATAGTTCCATCCCGTGTAAGCCCTAACAGTCTTAACCGTCTCCTGGCAAGATTGATCCTCAGTGACAGTTTTGTCCATATCCACCTCTTTGTCATGATCAGTATCCAAGTCCGGTTCCTCTGATTCAGAAATCAGTCCTTCTTCCGGTTCATCCAAAGGGGGAACCGGTTCATCAGACACATCAGGTTGTTAAAACAGGGGTTCCTGTTCCTGATCCGGTACCGGTGACCGGTCCGGATATAAATTTTGCAGGGGAGACTTGTAACTAGTGTTCCCGTCTGGTTGTTTTGCAGCAGCATTGTGCAATATCTTAGATGGAGATTTATCCTGTACCCGGGCCGAACCGGCCGGTAGGGAAGAGTCAGAAGTAGAAGGCTGCAAAAAAGGTGACCTAGATACTGCCCCAATTGGGGGTGGGTGAGGCACGTGCATGCGCACCGGGCTGAAAGAAGGCTGGTGAGTTCCTTTTGTTAGCAAAGCTTCAATTCTGGCGAATTTTGCCACCCATTTATCTTTTAAACCTACCAATTCTTGTTTAAAAGAAGAATCTTGTTGGAAATGAGAACGCAGTTCACTACTCAAAGTTTCCTTGTTGTTAGAATTAGATCCAATGGCAGAAATGACTGTGACGTCAGCTGGATCTATAAACTCCATTTGTTTGTCAGCCTTAGCTTTCCTTTCTTTGCGAATTTGGTACGTGGGGGTGGCTAGATGAATTATTTGCTCTGGCGTGAGAGCATAACAGAATGAACACTCCTTCAAAACTAGTACTGCAACGATAGTTCGGTGGTTCGGTATATTCGGTCATTTTCGGTGGAACAGAGATCCGCGAACCGCTTGGTGGCAAACGAAAGTTCGCGAATCTCATCCCGAGTCGCGGTAACGCATATATATTGCATTATCGCCCGCGTTTTCGCTGTAAATATTGGGAAAATTAGACGAATTCTGTTTAAAAATCAAATAAAAGGACACATATATTGTTTTTTTAACCCAATTCCTCCACGTTTCCTTGCTTCTAAATGCCTTAATTTGATTGGTCGAGCAGAAATGGCACTGTCCAATCATACTTCGTTTGACAAAAATTCGGTATTTATCAATAGAAAACACGTTTATAGTAAGTGATGTAAACTCACCAGTGGATGTAAATTTGCCACTTTTTTCATAGTTTTGTTAAATATATATAGAAATAAATATCTATTGCACAACAAGATTTTATTATCCAGTTTTTAATATTTTCACTTTTTAAGGTATATTTTTGCATAATGCACTCTTACAAGTGACTTCAAAGACAATTGTTAACAAGTAATAGCAAACATGAACACTGCTCATTTGCGCTTATGATTGCAAATGACCACTGCACAGGCAAGTTAAATTATGTCAAATTGATTCGTGAATCAATATGGTTTGCAATGATTGATTCGCGGATCGATTCGGTTCGTAATATTTTGATTTGTTGCACCCCTATTCAAAACACAAGGATCTTGTCCTTGACCTTTCTCGCGGCAGCAAGCACATCTAGAGTGATTATCAAATAACGCCATCGCATGTCCACAAGAACCACGTTTTTGGCCCGGAGACGCCATATTATATATCCTCAATGTTAGCACACAATATACACGTAAAATGAAGAGATTAAACTGTAAATATCCAGTAAAAAAAAACAAATATTACAGAGCACTACAAATAGCTGTTGACGGATTGGCGCCAAACGAAAAGATGAGAGACGTGTTCGCTTGCTCCACCTTGTGAGTGTTGGGAGAACTAGCCACCGGGAGAGTGGAAGGGGAACTACCGGTCCGGCCGGAGGTAACTCAGGACGTCTTTTTCTGACGTTTGGCGGGACCGGCAGGTGCCGGACTAATGGCTATGTCTGTTAGGTAAGATATATTAACGCAATAAAAAAATTATTTTAGGAAAATACTGTAACTGCAGTAGTTTTTGAGTTACAATGGATTTACTCAACAGTCAGAATTTCAAAGTAGCTATTACTCAGCTATCCAGTGTGCAACAGGTATGCAACTTTAATATCTGATAGCTTATCAAAAATGATGAATAACATGATGAAACACATATTTGACAATATTTCTCTAACTTTCACACTTTTGAAGATATATGACATTTTCTTATGTCGTTATTTTGCTACAAATAAGAAAATAGCTATTACTCACTTAAGGTATGCAATAGAACCCCAAACTATATGTCATCTTATAGTTAAGGACAAAGTAGCTCAACAACATATTTCAGGAAAATACTGTAACTGCAATAGTTTTGGAGTTACAATGGATTTACTCAACAGTCAGAATTTCAAAGTAGCTATTACTCAGCTATCCAATGTGCAACAGGTCTGCAACTTTACTACCTCATAGCTTATCAAAAACTAGATGAATAACATGTTGAAAGATTTGTTTAACTGTAATACTTTTGAAAATATTCGACATTTACTTATGTCATTATTTTGCTACAAATAAGAAAATAGCTATTACTCACTTATGGCATGCAATAGAACCCCAAACTATATGCCATCTTCTAGTTAAGGACAAAGTAGCTGAACAACATATTTTAGGAAAATACTCTAACTGCAATATTTTTTGAGTTACATTGGATTTACTCAACAGTCAGAATTTCAAAGTAGCTATTACTCAGCTACGCAATGTGCGCAACAGGTCCGAAACTTTACTATATGATAGCTTACCAAAAACTAGATGAACAACATACTGAAAAGATATATGTAAATATAATGTTTGTGTTTGTATTAATTAAAACAAACTTAGTTTAACATATATTCTAATTTATTTCTTAACCCTTGGCTATCATACAGGACTTTCACTCTTTATTCTTGTGTAGTATATCTTTATATCAAACTCTACATTTTTTACATATTTATGAGCCTCATTTTGAAGTACACAGATAATATATTTTAGACAAATTCAGATGAATGACAAATCTTAAATGAGAACATTGTAGATACCAAATTATTGTAATGCAATATATGAGTACATTTTAAATCAGAACATCACAGTAAATTTAATACTTTTGAAGATATTCGATATTTACTTATGTCATTATTTTGCTACAAATAAAAAAATAGCTATTACTCACTTATGGCATGCAATGGGATCCCAAACTATGTACCATCTTATAGTTAAGGACAAAGTAGCTGAACAACATATTTGAAGAAAAACCTGTAAGTGCAATAGTTTTTGAGTTATGAGTCCTTTACTCAAAGTAGCTAAGATTGCTATTACTCACTTATCTTCAGGCCGAAGTTCATAAAACCAAATAAATTTTCATGGGTGTGAAAATTCATTGGGACAATTAATTTACAAAAAAAATCTAAAGCTGTAGTAGTTTTGGAGAAATCTGCGTGACACACTAATGCACACACGTACGTACACACGCACGCAGACACAGGCATCATTTCATGTTCTCCCTCCCGGGCTAAAGCTCGGAGGGAGATAAAGAGAGATCATCTACACCACAGAGAGTCGAAAAATAGGATAAACCTAGGATATGACAGCTTTTGTGAAGATATGGGCTTTCAGTTTCTTCCTAAAAGAAAGAAGAGATGTGGCAGAGCGGATGTCAACCGGTCACTCATTTCATACCTTGGGAGCATCATGGTCAAAACTAAAGCCAAACTGCTTTGTTGACTTATAAACATATGGAATAAACTGATCAAAGATAACACCCACACCCTCTAACCAATGCCCATATCAAGTAGGGACGTCACAACTACAAATATTTCGGCTAATCAAGTACTATTCGTGTCGACACTAAATGACTGTAGAATTTATAAAACTACCACAAATCTTAAGTTTTTATATTGTAAAAGGCAATAAAAACGATAAATATATGAAATAAAATGAAAATACATGTATACAATCTGTAAAATTTAATAAATTTGCTGTTTTCCTGCGACTTCTGATGCATTTTTGTCATACAGGAAGTGGGCGATACAAGAGGTACATTATATGGTACTATAGGTTTTATGTGAATGTATAAACAGTACAGAAGACGTGGTTGAAGTTGGATTTCAACATATTTTATGTGACAATATGGACATATTTGACAGATTCAGACGTTCTGCAATCTTTTACTACATTGAGCGATTATTCGTACTTTAAAATTTGAACCCTTTTTTAATAACACTATTTTAACCATTGTCGATTAGTTGGCTACTCGTGCTGCTCCTAATATCAAGTATCAACTTTCCACCTTACACTTTCAGAGAAAAAGCCCAGACAAGATTTTAAAGGTCAAGATCACTACAGCAAGATCAAAGGTCAAATCAAGGTCACACCATGATGCTGCACACCAACACCCTCTAATCAATATACCTACCAAGTGACAAATTCCTACACCTTACAGTTTTTGGGCAAGGTTAAAGGTCAAATCAAGGCCACATATGATTTTGCACACCTAGACCTCCTAACTAATGACCCTAACAGGTATTGACTTTCTACACCTTACAGTTTCTGAGATATAGCCATAACACAATTTTAAAGGTCACTACAGCAAGGTCAGAGATCATATCATAATGTCAACCTACAACCCCCAACCAATGTCCTTACCAAGTATCACATCTTGTTTTTCAAAATGAGGCCAAAAATATTCCCAGTCAAGATTTTATAATGAGGAACATATCCTGCGAATTTGAGATCTCCACCTATAATACCCTTTGCTCTAGAGGGCCAACAAAAGTCCTTGTTTAAAGTTGAATAAACGTCCCTGTCGGCCATCTTGTTTTTCAAAATGAGGACAAAAATATTCCCAGGCAACATTTCATGGTTATTAATATATCCTGCAAACTTAAGAAGGCTAGCTATAATAGATTTTTCGTTAGAGCGGTAATGGTGAAATCTCTCTACACACTGCGGCTATCCAGTGGATACAATGGTTACTCAACAGTGAGAACCTGAAAGTAGCTATTGCTCAGCTATGCCATGACATAGAGGTCTGCAATTTCACTATGTTACAGCTGACCAAAAATTATGTGAATAACATATTTAAACAAAATACTCTAAATGTAATAGTTTTTAAGTTACAACTGATTTACTCAACAGTGATAACCTCAAAGTAGCTATTACTCAGCTATGCAATGAGCTACATGTCTGAAATTTTACTATGTTATAGCTGACCAAAAAGTAGGTGAACAACATATTTAAGCAAAAGACTGTAAATGCAATAGTTTTCAAGTTACAACTCATTTACTCAATAGTGAGAACCTGAAAATAGCTATTGTTCAGCTATGCCATGAGCTATAGGTTTGTAATTTCACTATGTTATAGCTGACCCAAAAGTAGGTGAACAACATATTTTAACAAAATACTCCAAATGCAATATTTTTCAAGTTACAGCTGATTTACTCAACAGTCAGTACCTGAAAATAGCTATTGCTCAATTGTGCCATGAGCTACAGGTCTGTAAGTTTACTATGTTATACCTGACCCAAAAGTAGCTGAATAACATATTAACACAAATTTCTATAAATGCAATAGTTTTCCAATTACAACTGATTTACTCAACAGTGAGAACTTCAAAGTAGCTATTACTCAGCTATGCAATGAGCCACAGGTCTGGAACTTCACTATGTTATAGCTGACCCCAAAATAGGTGAATAACATATTAAAACAAAATACTCTAAATGCAATATTTTTCAAGTTATACGTGATTTACTCAAGAGTGATAACCTAAAAGTAGCTATTACTCAGCTATGCCATGAGCTACAGGTCTGAAATTGTACTATGTTATAGCTGACCCAAAAGTAGCTGAATAACATATTTATATGCAATTCTCTAAATGCAATAGTTTTCCAATTACAACTGATTTACTCAACAGTGAGAACTTCAAAGTAGCTATTACTCAGCTATGCAAGGAGCCACAGGTCTGGAACTTCACTATGTTATAGCTGACCCCAAAAATAGGTGAATAACATATTGAAACAAAATACTCTAAATGCAATAGTTTTCAAGTTATCAGTGATTTACTCAACAGTGATAACCTAAAAGTAGCTATTACTCAGCTATGCCATGAGCTACAGGTCTGAAATTTTACTATGTTATAGCTGACCCAAAAGTAGCTGAATAACATATTTATACAAAATTCTGTAAATGCAATAGTTTTCAAGTTAAAAGTGATTTTACTCATGATGGAAGTTACTGAAAAGCCCAAAAGTAGCTATTACACACTTAGCTATTGAGACAGACACCCAAGTTACTCACCATGTTGTAGCTATGAAAAAAGTAGCTGAATAACATATTTTAACAAAATGCTCTAAATCCAATACTTTTCAAGTGATTTAGTGCATGATTTCATGAATTTTAATGCATTAAAAATTATTTTAAAAATTTATTTAAAAAAATTAAGACAGATCCAGGTCTCATACTCACACAAGAGAATCTACCTCTGGTCTAGTACATATATGCAAGATATGAGAGCAATCCCTGCAATAGTCACTGAGAAAATTGTGATAAAGTGTTGAAATTTTCACAATTTTGGTGGGGGTACCCCCCTTGTAATGTCTCTAGCAAACAAACAAACAGACAGATTTGCATGCCTTGAACACTTTTTTTCATCCTCGATAGATAAGGTATCTTTTAAAAAAAAACAGCATGTCTCTGGGCCTTGTAGTTTTGGAGAAGTTGTTCACGCGGACACGTACGCCCACGCCGCAGAGTGACGACATAAAAAATGGTTTCGATCCCCCACCACTGTACAAAATGTGGGGGAAGAGTTAAAAATTTCATGATAAAGTTTAAATTAATGAAAAATACTAGTGCTGGGACGAGTTGACGGAAACTCGAGTTACAACTCGGTGGGCGATAATTGGGGTGACATCGATCTGCGCAAGTGAAACTCGAGTTTTTGAAAACGTCAATATTTTCACCATCTAAGGCTGACACTTCACCAAAATAATGGAAATATCTGAAATTTTCAAAAATATATTGCTTTTTAGTTTATTCTGGCTTAAATCAATGAAGATTTAACTTAAGTTATATCGCGAAAGCCCATTTCCAGGTAAATTTGCCTCATGTAAAATATTTTCGCCATATTAATGGCTAACAAACGAAATACTTTATACCGAAAATTACTCGAGTTTAACTCGAGTTCAACTCGCTTCTAACATGTGATGCTCGATCTGCCATTTACGCTGGCGATCCCACCACTAAAAAATACCTTTTCACTTTATTTAGTTATTTTTAACAGTGGACTTTTGTTATTGATCAAGGCCACCAATAACTTTATATACAGCTATGTACAAAAGTAAAAGTCAGTTGATATTCTGGCCCACTGAAAATAAAATAAACTCCAAGTGTCATAGTTGAATTTACAATCAAAAGATTGATATTGGGCATTTACTGTTAGACTGCCAGTAAGTAGTATGGTCAGCCTCACTGGCCTGCTGTTGTTACAATCCAGACTACTATAAGTGTCATTATTCTTGCCTCAATTTTTAAGCATCCACTCTATGCTTAGTTTTATGTTTTTGGGTGTAATACACCAAAATACTGTCTGTAGTACACAATATGTTCGAGTTCTTTCACAAATGTGAAATGATCACGAAATTGCAAATTTAATAAGTAAATTAAATTTTTATAAGTTAATACCCTATCCAATGGACAATTGCTTATCCGGTCGGCGCAGACCGGCCCGCCAAACGTCAGAAAAAGACGTCCTGTGTCTCCACCGGCTAGGCCGGCCCAGCACTGTGCACTCGCCAGATGGCGTGTCGTACTTCCTTCCTGTCTAGACAGCGTGACGTCATAGCATCTTTTTCGTTGTCTAAACCTATTAGACCCCTAGTAAGCTGATAGCGGGGTCGGTGGGAGGGTCTTGTGTGTCCATTGGATAGGGTATTAACTTATAAAAATTTAATTTACTTATTAAATTTGCAATTTTATTGCGTTAATACATCCTATCCAATGGACAATTGCTGAATAACTACCGCTTGGTAGGCGGGTAAGTTACTAGGGACTAGGCTAAACTCATGTTGAATAATGAACAATTCTGTTATAAGCCTGGGAAGACCTTGTGGTCGGTAACCCTTGAGGCTATGGTCGAATATCATCATCCGGTTACAAAAGGATGAACCGTCAGTCGACCTTGCCCCCCCCCCCCCCTTTTTAACAGACCTGCTCTGAGGTAGGGGAAGAGAGGGATGAGTTCAGTCCCATAGAAGTAGTCCTCCCAGAGGAAGTACGTCCAGAATTTTTTTTTTTTTTTTTTTTTTTTTTATAACTATAAGTGCAATATATACAGAGGTGTACTACTATTTACACATGTACAGGTCTCCTCTAATTCCTCGCCTGTTGGTGGATCTGCTGGGCAGCCACAACAGGACCAAGGTGATAGAGCTCTGAGTCTGCCCAAGCCACATCCTTCAGATAAAATTGAGTGAAGGTATTATGAGATTTCCAGTGGCAGGCTGATAAGATCTGCTCTAAGGAAACTCCCGACTGGAAGGCCTTAGAAGCAGCAAAGGCCCTCACATCATGAGCTTTGACTTGATGTAGGGTGTGGGCCTGTTGATCAGAGAGCTCATAGCATAAGATCACAGTCTGCTTGATCCATGAGGAGATAGTGGCAGGTGAGATGTCTTTGTTGAAACCTTTCTTGAAGGAGACAAAAACTAATTCTTTGCCCTGCCTAAGGTCTGAAGTCTTGTCCAAATAGTAGCGCAAAGCTCTAACAGGACAAAGGGTTCTGTCAGACTTGAGGGACCTATCTAGAGTAGGAGCCAGAGCTGGTATGACCACTGGTGCTACACTCTCGGGGCCCTCTTTAGCCAGCTGATTCTTGGAAAGAAAGCTGGGAGATGGAAACAGGGATACCCTAGACCAGTCAGACTGGTGTCTGATGTTCTTATGCTGCCAGGCATGTATCTCACTCCTTCTTTTGCCTGAGCCCAGGGCTAAAAGGAAGACCGTCTTGAAGGTCAGATGCTTTAATGATGCCTCCCTAAGGGGCTCAAAAGGGGCCTTTGTCAGCTGGTGTAATACCAGAGAAAGGTTCCAGGAGGGTATACCCCTACGCCCCTTGGGTCTGTCTCTGTGGAAACTGTTCAGGAGACGGGTGAGATTATCCTCTTTGCTGATATTGACTGTGGTATTACCCAGTTTATCAGCAATGGCAGACCTGTATCCATCAATGGTACTGGGCTGCAATTCTTTGACCTCAAAGAGGTAGAGTAGAAAGTCAGCCACCGACTTCACAGGTGGTGCCCTGAAGTCCACCTGATTAGCGACGCACCACTTTGTAAAAATGGTCCACTTTACCTCATAGACTGATCTGGTTGATCTTCTCTGAGGAGCCTCAATTCTTGCTGCCACTGCTTCAGAGAAGCCCTGTTCTTTGATTGCTGTGGCTCTAGGAGCCATGCATGAAGATTCAGGTTGGTCAGATTTCTGTGAGGGATCTGATTGAAGGGTTGTGTCAACAGGTTGGGCAGCTGAGGTAGACTCAGCGGAACTTGGCTGGACATGACCACTAAATCCCAAAACCAGGGCATGTTGGGCCATCCCGGAGCAATTAGGATTAACCGTCTGCACGGGGTGTCCAGTAGCTTCTCCACCACTTTCCCCAAGATGGCAGTTGGTGGGAAGGCATAAGCGTCCAGATCCTCCCATGGCAGAGTGAGAGCATCCACTGCCACAGCTAGGGAGTCCGGAACTGGGGAGACAAAGTGAGGTAGCTTGTGGTTGTATCTCGTGGCGAAGAGATCTATTTGAGGCTGGTGCCACTTCTTGCATAGGCTTTGATAAACCTCCGGAAGAAGGGACCACTCCGTCTGTATTGCCTGGCCCAGTCTGGATAGTTTGTCGGCTATCACATTCAACCGGCCTGGAATATGACGGGCTTTTAGTGTCACTTGTCTCTGGGAACACCAGGTTAAGATTCTCCACAGGAGGGCACACAGGGGGCCTGACCTCATGCCTCCTTCCTTGTTTATGTATGCTACAACTGTTGTGTTGTCTGTAGCCACTAGGACTATTTGGTTTACACAAAGGTCTTGGAACTCCTTTAAGGCTAGAAAGACTGCTTTTAGTTCCAGATAGTTTATATGCAGCTTGCTTTCTGGCAGTGACCAGGACCCCCTTGCAGTGAGCTCGTTTAAGTGAGCGCCCCACCCTTCTCTTGATGCGTCTGTAAAAATCTGCAGAGCATGCTTTATGGGGTGTAAAGGTTGGCCACGTAGGATGTTCTCGTCCTGTAGCCACCATTGCAAGTGTGGGTGAAGTGACCTGGGTAGAGGAATAACCTTTTCCAGGGATTCTGGTACTCTCCAATTGTTTTTGAGATGCCACTGTATGGGTCTCATGTGTAGGCGGCCTAAGTGAACTTGTTTTTCTGTGACTGTTAGTAGGCCTATCAAGGACATGAACTGCCGGACCGGACAGGTCGGTAGAAGCAGTAGTGATTTTATTTTGTCTTGAAGGCTTTGCCACCGGTCCGGTGTCGGTCTGACCCGGCCGGACCTGAGGTCGAATTGGTAACCTACAAAGTTGAAGACTTGCTTCGGCTCCAGCTCCGATTTTTCTGCATTCACCAGCCAACCTAGTTTCTGACACATTTCTACTAGGGTTAGTGTGTGTTGTAAGCAAGTTGAACGGGATTTCGCCCTCACCAACCAGTCGTCTAGGTACTGGTGGATTCTTATACCCTTGTGTCCGGCCATCAATTTCACCTCCTTGGCTATCACAGTGAACTCCAAAGGCGCTGTTGACAGACCAAAGGGAAGAGCCTTGAATTGGTATGTCTGACCTTGGACATGAAATCTGAGATATTTCCTGGATTGTTCCTGTATGGGTATGTGGAAGTAGGCATCCTTGAAGTCTACTGATGTTATCCACTCCCCTCGCTGGAGGGATGTTCTGATGGTTTCCGGTGTTTCCATTCTGAATTTTTCCGTCTTGAGAAAGGGATTCAGTTTGCTTAGGTCTAAAATAGGCCTCCATTTGTTGTTCGGTTTGGGGACCAAAAAGAGCCGGTTGAAAAACCCTAGAGATGTTTGGTTGTGGACCCGTTCTACAGCATTTTTGTCGACAAGCTGCTGCAATGCTTCTAACAGGTAGCTGTTCCTGTGAAGATTGGCATAGCTGCTTACGACTGTGGGAACCCTTGAAAGTTTGGGTCGGTTTTGGAAGGGAAGCCCTGTTTTAGGATTTGAACTACCTTGGGACCGGCACCCATTTGTGACCACACGGTCCAAAAGTTTTGAAGTCTTGCCCCTACAGGAAGATTTAAGGCAGCATTTTTTACATTTTCTACAAGTTGGACACAAGACAATTGAGTGACACAAGAAACACTTTTCACAGATTTTAATGAGCAATTCTTTAGATAACACTCTGCCCGCCCGGGACTTAACTCTTTCTTTTGTGAGTGCCCGGGCGCAGAAGGAACATGAGAAACAACATGAGGCTTTACATTTAATGTCTTTTGAGTCTGTGAAAAGGGTGGGCTCCCGGCCAGCAGTCGTGTGTGTACTTGATCTAAACAATAACTGTCATTTATATGACTGCTGGCCCTTGGCCGGTCGGGATGAGTATGTGGAGGTGCGGCCTCTACCTCGCCTAGGTTGTCTCTTGCCAATTGTCTTCCAAGCCGGTTTCTCCTGTCTAGAATCCTTGTAGCTTTGCTTTTTATCCGGCCTTTCGTAAGGGTGGTACCGACCCTTGCTGTGGGATGAAGTAGACTGACCCCTGGACTCAAACTGTGCTATGTCCTCCTCAGCTCTCTTTATGACAGCATCAGGAAAGAGAGTAGCAATATGAAGGGGGGCAGATCTTAAGGCTGCCAGAGTGTCCGGTTTTATTCCGGTCCTGAGGTGACTGAGATAAGCGTCTCTTCGTACAAGTGTGAGGTTGCCCATAGAAACAAAGATAAATTCTGAAAGGTGTTCCATGGCTTTTGCTGCAGCCTGAGATATACTAGAGTTGAAGTCCATGAGGTAATTCAATTCGTCAGCTGCTGCAGTGAACTGTGAAGAAGCCTTGCCTTTATTTTCAGATCTCAATGTCTTAAGTTGGTCCTTCATATTTTGCTGGACTCTGAAGAGACATCGGTTGAAACTGGCTGACTGATTACAAATAACTGATGCCTCTCTAGCCGACCTCTCCCACCTACGTAATGTCTCTTGTGAAATTCTGCGAGAGGCCGGTGGGGTTGAAGACATTCCAGAGTACTTTGCTATCCTACTATAGCTGTTGTTGATCTTTGAAGAGTCGGTAGACCAATGACTAAGCTGAGATGAGTCTGCTTTAGGGTCGGTTTTAGGATCTATGTGAAGCCCATACCATTTGGTCTGGGACTTAGCCGGCCTGAGGAAAACGTCCTTTCCCAAACCACCAGGCTCTGCACCACGGGAGGGGTAGCCCTCAACTAGTGTAAGATTCAGTTTAGCTAGCTTGCGGCATAACCAATCCTCAGTCGGCATTCTTACTGACACCTTTCCGGGAGCAACAGTCTTTGGGCCGGCATCTGCAGTACTTGTGGTGCTCTCCAACTCTGGTATATCCGACCATCCCATAAAGGACCGGATGCCTTGCATTGTGTCCCTGTAGGTTTGTTCTTCCGACACTGGCTGGTCCGGTTTGGTCACTGACTGGTCCTGGTCATCAGAAAGTTCCCCTTCCTCAGTATATAATTCTAGGTGGGGTTGATCCGACAAGCTATCAGCCGCAGATGAAAGACTAGATATACTGTCTTTTCTTGATCTATGCAAGGTCGGTGAGCCGGTGTCAGTGGGTTCAGAAGACAATGACCGGTCAGTAGCAGAAGGTCGGTTCAAATCTTGGGGGTCGGTACCAACTATCCCAGTTTTACTGGAAGGCTGATGCAGAGCTGCAGAGGAGCCTTTTCCAGTAAACTAAACAGAAGAGGTCGGTCGGCTATTCTTAGTTTGACTGGCCGGCTGATGCTTAGTAGCAGAGAAGCCCGTTCCAGTAAACTGACTTGAAGACGTCTGTGAGCTGGTCACTGCTTTACTGGTCGGCTGATGCTTTTCAGCAGAGGAGCCAGATCCAGGAAGCAAAGAGGTTGAAGGTCGGATGAAAGGTTCCGTAACATTCTGAGTTTGTGGTGGTGAGTGAGTCGGTGCTACTTTAATATCTGCAGAAAAAGCTGGCTCAAAGCTCTTGGCTAAAATTAAGGCTTCCAGGCGGCTAAAGCGCTCAGACCACTTGTTGTCAAGTTCGGTGAATTTCTCATCCGCAGTGGGCTGGGATGAAGAGGCTTTAGAAGAGGGGGATTTGACCTTCTTGGTGTCTTTTTTGCTATCTTTCTTAGTCTTTTTCTCTGGAGGTGGAGCAGGAGTAGGGGATTTAACAGTACCCTGACTATCCACAGTTCCAATCACAGACACACTGGCCGGGTCGACAAGTTCCTCATTGTCTTTAGAAGGGGTGGAATCAGCCGTTTTTGCCTCACGCTTCTCTTTCTTGATTTTATAAGCAGGCGTAGAGATCTGTAGAACTTGCTCAGAAGTAAAAGATTTGCAAATAGGGCACTGATCAGAAGACTGTGGGTTTTCTACACAAAAATCCTGTCCCTTACCCTTCTCTCTGCAACGCGCGCAGTGTGAGTGTGTGTCAAAAAGAGCCATTGCATGGCCACATTTCCCTCTCCGTTGGCCAGGAGAAGCCATGATGTACTTGAAGCAGATATAAGTAAAATAAACGATGAAATATTAAGAAGTCTGAATAAATTCTGAAGAAAAAACTTGTTGTAAAATATTCCTTGTGCACAGGCACGCGCCAAACGAAAAAGATGCTATGACGTCACGCTGTCTAGACAGGAAGGAAGTACGACACGCCATCTGGCGAGTGCACAGTGCTGGGCCGGCCTAGCCGGTGGAGACACAGGACGTCTTTTTCTGACGTTTGGCAGGCCGGTCTGCGCCGACCGGATAAGCAATTGTCCATTGGATAGGATGTATTAACGCAATAAAATCACATGGTAAACCAGCATTATTCGAAACACATTTTGACAGAAAAATCAAAACCTCAAGAAACTGTTGATCCATGCGGTGTTTTGATTCTCATCTTTTCACATAATATATTTCCCGCATCGCCTTGTGTACTACACATTCCACATAATTTTGTTGCCGCAGACTTCAAGAAAATCTGTGTTTGTAGGCTAATTAAAGAGCGATCCCACAACAAACCCATCCTTAAGAAACAACTCCACTGTTGGTCAATATATCATGAAATACTTTCCCGGATGAAGTATATTTCAGTTTGTAAGAATAACAGTGTTTCCGACATTTAGAATCTACCAAACGCACCCACTTTCTGTAAATATGGCAGTAGTTATAAACAAACCCAAAATTCATGACAAATGTATTGATTTATTAAAGGAAACTGCCTAAAATCTATATAACATAAGTGGATATTGAGATACATAAAGAAGGGGTAAGATTAGATCGATTTCTACAAGTTGTCAGTGACCAAATGCAATTGCACCATGAAAGTGACAATTAATCGAACGTTCATCCAATCATTCATCCACTACTCAATATAGTAAAATCAAAGGTCAAATCAAGGTCACATCAAGATATTGCACATCTACACCCAAAATCAATGTCCCTACCAAGTGTCAATTTCCAACACCTTACAGTTTCCAAGCTACAAGATTTTACCCACAGCCCATCCAACTAAACGCCAGGGTGAAAAAAAAACTTAGTGGTGCTATCGTTTGCATCTACAAATACTGGCTTCCAGATGCTGAAAACGAACTAATATCCATTATAAAGACCGAAAGTGCGCAGACTACACAAAACAATGCAGTGCGCATATTTTTGCGTACATTTATCTGAGGCAATAAATGGACGATCGCCGATAATAGAGAACCAAACGATACAGACAAAATATAATGCGACAAGTAGGTGTGTATAGAAACATATTTACAATAATATTTATGGATTAATAAATGAAACCGGTCTTTATGATAGAGATAAAGTCCTCAGGTTCATACTTTATGACCTCTATAAAAGGACGGAACTTCCGGCATAATGGACTCGCACTCCGCGCAAGTCCACTATCCGCCGGAAATACCGTCCTTTTATAGAGGTATAAACTACTCACCCTCGGACTTTATTTCTACAGTATTTTGTTTGGTTAAGTATTTGCCCTGGTAAAAAATGTAGAACATGAAATATTTTACAGGTAAAACATAATACTAACAATACTACAAACAACACTGTAGTGAATGGTAGCAGTTCAGACCAAGTCTGGTGTGTTACTGAAGAAATATCCAATTGTTGCTTTCTTCTGATTTTTGGTGGCTGCAGAACCTCATTATTAATAAACACAGCATTTTGTCCATCCCAAGCTTGCCTCAACAAACTGTTGAGGTTCCTTGTAGTTTCAAAATACACAGGTTCTCTCTGAACATTAATACTGTGTTCTGGGTCAGTTTTCAGGGCATACAACTCTTCACCAACAGGATTTTCCCAATCCACATCCAAGGTATTACCTTTCATGGTCAACCACAAATTATATCTGAACTTCTCAGTTCGTAGAGATAATCCTAAAATGCCAGTGGTAACATTGCGGGACTTATCTTTAACCATACGATTCACCACAGATATAGCAGTCTTCTTTTTCTTCAGATGCCTAGTCTGGCTGTTAAATACACCAGCCAGTGAAACACCATCCAGGCAGCCATCTTGCAAATGGTTAATACATTTTGGAGGTGGAACAAATCCCGTAAGATCCAGAAGTGTTGGATACAGGTCAACTAGCTCCACAATGTCTTGACTCATGATATTAGTGGTTGATAAGTGGGGAGCAGAAATGAGAAAAGGGACATTTAGAGAAATATCCAGTAGCTGTGTCTTACACCAATGGTTGTTTTCACCTGAAAAAGTACGTACAGACAGCCACATTATTGGGTATTTGAAGTGAAAAGGTGAAATTGGCCACAGTATGTAAAATTCGCAAATGAGGAACACCCTTTCAAACTAGTATTACGCATCAGAGAACTGGTGCAAATTTGTATTCACTGGAAGGACAACTCATCAAAGCCACTGCACCATCGTTTGACCATGAAGGAGGGGGCCAAAGGTCAAATCTGACATCAGAAGATTCCCAGCCCATGATATTCTACAAGTTGGTTTCACATTGCAAACCTCTACGATCAATAATAAGCAAGTTAAAAGCACTTTTAAGTTTGGCCATTTCCAGCCAGATAGATCTTTTGTTAAAAAAAATTTTATTGAAATTTGTGCACTTAGTGTGCTTTTTCTTTTGGTTATAGTTTCAATATGATAGAAAAAAATTAGTATTAATTTTACTATTTAAGCATTAGTTTATAATTAACTAAAATTGAAACAAATTGCTTGCTGCTGGTTCTGATATTTTTTATTGCTGGTTCATAGATATCAGAGATTAAAACATGAATATTTGGACAGTGCAGACCTACACTAAGGCATGTAATATAAATAATTGGGGAAAATCTGAGGTATTTTTGTATCCAGACGGTGATCCATGTAAGTCTCAAATTTAATGGGATCTAAGATGGACCACGACCCACATTCTCTTTTATTTCATGAAGCTCCAACTGGTATTTGCATAACCCTTCTAACAAACACACGAATGGTCATGAAAATGATAAATTCATGGTGGAATTGACAAGAAGGGTTATAAAACCAATTAACTTCCATGAAATTGCTGGAATGATCTTGAGAATTGATCGAGTATCAGCATGTGAGTCAAGAAAGCTACAGAATATTGAACAATTTTGAAAAATTATCAGTATACAACCCTTTCCTTAGTGGCTATGGTCCAAACTGACCACTATGGTTCAAACTGTCCACATCAACCTTGTAACTATTTTTTTTTGGGGGGGGGGGGGGGGGGGGGGGGGGGGACAAAGTCAAAGTTGGGGTTTTACGTCCCCTTCTACAGCCAAGGTCATATTGGCACTTGTGCGACTCGAACCCACAGAGGTGACAGCCTATGATCAGATGCCAAACTTGCTAACCACCAGGCCATTGAGGACCCGGGGGGGGGGGGGGGGGGGGGGGGGGGGGGGGGGGGGGGGGGGTGCTGAGTATTAACATAGGGCCTATCCTAATAAGCTGCTAAAAGGGATATAAAAATCCCAAATTTTGGCTTTGGCTAGAATAACAGATTCACATTTGTGCTACATATTTCCAAATGAGGGACTGACTACATGCAAAAGCTTGATAAAATATTATCATATTTAAGATGACTTAGTTAATACCAGAAGATTAAATATTAATTTTTAATAAATCCATATTCTGCAGAAATAAACACAATTTTGTCTATATTCAGAAGTACAATCAATATAACTTGTGCCTAATTGTATAGCTGGTCTTCCCTTAGATTCTTATGCTTAGAAAAAAATTGTTGGTAAAAGTTTTCACATTTTCTCCCAAAAATGTATTTCCAATGCACTGAACCTACAAAGGATACCTTCAAGATGACCAACAACTGAAATACTAATGCTTTGTTGTTGTTTTTACCCCCAGTTATTGCTATTCACCCTGTCATTAGCACCTTTAGAAGTATACAAATTTCCATGAATTTTAGAAGTTTTATTCTTACTGGTCGGCCAGTGAATTTTGTCACCCCAGTGAAGTTCGTCACCTGCCGTAAAAATGCTCAAAGACAGGCAATATTCACATTTAAATAAATGGAATAGCTTCTTTCAACAGTAAGGTATACTTATATGCCATAATTGGACAGTAAAAACTTTTTAATATTGCTATAAAATGCAGGTGAGGAACTTCACTGGGGTGACGAACTTCACTGGCTGAGTAGTAGCCAGTTTTCTTACAATGCCAATAATCCAATATTCTAAGTAAATTCTTATTCTAAGAATAAGCATGTTAGTAACTATGGATCTAGGTTTTGTATTGTCATCACATCTGACACACTGAAGTATAGAACTGCACTGTATTTTCTGATTACCGGTGATAAAAAGAAAAGTTTAGCTTAACATTTATAAACTTACCTAAGCTTAAACCATGGTCAGCCACAAAAACAATGATTGTGTTATCCAGTTGTTTAGTATCTTTCAGAGCTTGCAGTATGATGCCCACATTGTAATCCAAGTAACTGATAGCACTGTAGTAAGCTCTCCTTAGTTCAAGGGCCTTCACTGAATCCATTGCAGCTGGGTTTCTTTTTGAGTTGTAGGTTTTTCTACTGATATCAGAAAACCTTGTCAATGGGCAATCGTTGCAACAGGCTGATTTGGGCCGATTCTTAGGATTGTAGTCATTTGTGGCTAAATGTACATCTTCTGTACGATAATAGTCAAAGAACTTTTGTGGAGCATGAAAAGGATAATGAGAGGTTTCAAAGCCAGCAGCAATGAAGTATGGCTTATTTCTCAGCTCCTCATCTTCTTGTATTTTCCTCAAAATGTGAGCAACTTTCCTGGCTGCCTCCTCCCCTTTGTAAAGCTCATTAGAGTTGTTTGACAATGGGACAATGTTCCAGCTCTTCTGAGAAAAATCTTCAGGTAAGTGCATTCGTTTCTTTGTGTAACTTTTCCGCAGTCTGCTGCTAATTTCTCTGTTCCAGTATGAGCCTCTATTGCCATTCCCAAGATAGTGGAAGATCTTGCCTTCAGAGATGGTTGTGTATCCAGCCCTTTTGAAGAATAGAGGAATGGCGGTCAAGTTAGTTCGAAGTTTTTCATAAACCTGATAATTTTCTAATACTTTGGTGGTTCGTGGATACCTCCCAGTAAGAAATGAGGATCTACTGGGGTTACACAGTGGATACTGAGCAAAAGCCCTTGTGAAAACAGCACTACGAGAAGCTAGAAAATCCAAGTTAGGAGTCTTAATCTTTGGATTGAATAGCTTATGAGGCAAATGATCAATGTAGAATCCAAGTTCTGGTCTTAAATCATCCACAGCTATGAATAAAACATTTCTGTGTTCAGTCAAAACAATATTAATTTCATTTAACACAAAGTGTAACATTAGAATAAATTGATAGCATTTGACTGTATAAATTCTCATGTTAAAGCATACCTCCATAATGTGGTATTTTACAAGTTACAATTATAACCTATTCAAATATCCATTAGGGTGTCATAGGTATGTCCAATAACAAAAATTTAAATAAGTGCCCAGCATAGAGTTTTTTAGCCAAAAAGAAGAAAGTTTACCACAAGCTTATTTCATTGATCCTTCATGTACTATTTCTTACATATTTTCCACTCAGTCTCTCCACAAAGCATGTGCAAGTACCGTGACAAACCGTAAAGACAGGAAATTTGTCATATTTGGCAAATGTGTAGCCAAATTACCATGCAGCCAAACTGACTAGGCCCATTAAAAGATGTTTTTTTCTTGCCAATGATATAGATTCTACTTATAAGGCTGCACTGAAAAACATGAAAAGAGTGCCCCCCTCGAGAACTATATCAGCTCAATGTGAGACTGCTGATACCAGGGGGAGGAGGGGGCGATGGGGGGGGGGGGGGGGGGGGGCAAGAACTCTATTGTCAAATATGTCATTGTTGAAATGCTGTTTATTTTAGGTAAATACAGGCTACTGGTATCTATACTGGGGAACAGCAACAGTTACTGCAATATCAGGCAACTAGAAACTTAATTTTTCCAGTCTGTGACTGACATGTATAAGTAAGGCTAACAGACCTGATATGATACACTCAGATAAAAGCCCTGTTAAACTTAAATGCAACAAATATTTATTTGGTTCTTTTATTGGAACATTCATTTGATGTTATGAAAATCCCCACGTTAAAAATCCCCAGATATTTGCAAACCCATTGAAAATCACCAGGTGTGGCATAGAAAATCACCAAAATAAAAATCCTCAATACCATTTACAAAAGTTCTATTGTCTTACTATTTATTCATTGCCACTAATTGATTTTGTATGTTGTGGCTTCCAATTCCCATCATCTTCAACAAAGATTTGTAGGCCTCCCTTTTCCTTTGGTTATTTCTTGAATAAGGAAACTGTTCTTTCTGTATTCTTTAATACACCTGTACCAGAGTTATGGGGCATTATGGGCACACTGTTAATTCCTAATAGGGAATGAATGTGGCTTCAAATCTATGCAAAATTAGAAATGTAGACTTCCTCTTTGCTGTATAAAGTACATTTTAGCACTTTAGAGTAGGCTCTGGAACCCATTCAAACACATTTAAAGCCATTAAGGGTAGGTAAGATTAAAGGTACTTTCAAACCTCTAAGGAAGCAATTATATTAAAGAAAATGGTAACAATAATTTTTAAAAAGTTTTTCTCTTTAATCCAGGATAAAAGTTTAATATTCAATACATAAGGGGACCCTATAAAATTTTTTCAACTCAAACCCTTATTTTACAGTATTCATGTAATTAACCTGAATGTATGAAATGTTAAGTACCACAACTTTGGGAAATAAAGTGTATTGTACATTATTATTATTATTATCAGAGTATTAATCAGTATTTAGTCTTAATTTTAAGGATTTTTTACTTGGGGATATTCTATGCCACACCTGGGGATTTTGTATGGGTTGGGAAATATCCAGTGATTTTCTATGTATACCCCATATCATGATGATAATTAGTTCTGATTTTCCGATTGTATCCTTTCTGGTTCCTTTGGACAAGGTACCCCATAATATTACTTACACTTTTATTATTGAATCAGATCATTATTGGTCAAACAGGCTTTTACTCTTAAATATAAACCAAGTTTCATACAAAAAATGACCCGGACATATTTATTCCAACTGACTACTAGGACAGTTATTTTTAACACTATTCTTGTTCTGTTTGTTATGGTTGAAGTCAGTGAAGCATGAAGCTTTCATGCTGTGGTATGACAAACAGATTTGTGCATGGGCACACCCTGAACATTTATAAATGCAGAGAAGATGTCATTTAATTAAACACACTTAAATCCAGTTTGGCTAAAAATATGAAATAGAATATATCACAGAATTTACTCACGAGTCATGACATTTTAGTTATTTCTAAAGAAACACCAACAAAGACATTTTCTTTTGACAGTGTCTATAATAATTAGATTCAATCACAAAAAGTTACTTTTTACCTCTGTCAGCAGAGGTTATGTAATCATTGGGGTTTATCCATCTCAGTCTACCTCCATTGATAGTTACATAAAGGTCAAAGGTCAAACACCCCACAACATATTTTACAAATGCCCAACTAGACATTTATCTACTATCTTCTAGCCAGGCAATAAATATCAGTAGACAGGCATCACATATGCTTGAACTCCAACTAATGAGTGGAATCGCCTCAGTTTTCATGGTCGATTATTCGTACATTTTTCCGACCGATGATCGACCCATAATCGACTTTTATACTCCACTGTCATGAACCACTTTCCGGGATGAAGTGTATTCCAATCCGGTAAGAATAACGGTGTTTCCGACATACAGAATCTACCAAAAGCACCCACTTCCGGTAAATATGGCGGTAGTTGTAAACAAACCCCAAATTCGTGACAAATCTATTAGTTTATTAAAGGAAAGTTTTGGAAACTGCCTTAAATATACAAGAATATGTGGATATTGAGACACATAAGGAAAGGTAAGATTTAATCGATTTCTAGAAGTTGTCAGTGATCGAACGCGATTGTACCATGACACCAACGATTGATCGAACGTTGATCTAATCGTCCACCCACTAACTCCAACACAAGTCACAAGTTCAAAGATCAAATTGGTGAAACCAAGCATTTACAGCTCAAATATATGTGTGGATCAGACATACACTAATATAAGATTCAAACCCAGATGTTATTACAAGATATTGTAGTATCTGTGTAAAGATAAAGTATTAGTGAAAAAGAAAAGATGCAGAGTAATGCATAGGTAACAACCCAAGATAGATGTATGTTTCCAAGATCAAAGACAAGGTCACATTCAATATCAAAAAAGCAAATTATAATCTAGCACCAATGCACAATCAACCAAACTGCTGAAGTAAGAACAAAATATTTATTTTTTGGGCCATTTATTTCTACCATTGAACAAGATTAGAATTTTAGTATTATTAGTGTTAACCATAGAACAACAATAATATTTACAAATGGTACAGAAATAAATGGGGCTGTCCCCAAGCCCAAATAGTTAGAGTTTTAGCGAATATTTTGTAGGGTAGATTGAAAATGTTGTGCAACTTTATCAGCAGTAGAGGTAGTTTGCAAGTATGCATAGATGGCATCGCTTTTGCAACTACCATGTAGTCTAATATCCTCAATAGGTACATCCTGATTGAAGCTATACATAGCCCCATAAGACGAAAGGCATGAAATGTAAACTGTGCAGGATCAAGGCGTAATTGCCTTATACATTTTGTAAGAATTAACCTTATTTTATGAGCAACCAAAGGAACGTATCTACCAAGTTCCTAGTACCCAAAAGGCAATATCAGATTGCAAAGCCGGAATTCGTAAAAACATCTCAGTAATTGCAGACACAGGATATAATACAGAATTTCTAATACAAGGTAGCATGACAGAATGACTTTGATCATAATGTTGATGCATTTTAGTATGCGTCAGCGTCAAACACATACCTAACGTCTGTGAGACAGGCCAGAAGAACGCCTCTCCTCACTTCTGCAGATTTCCTCTTCAGCCTTGGTGATAAGCTGGTCCGGGAATAGTGAGCTGAGATGAACTGGAGACGTTCCCAGAGCGTTCAAGGTGTCTTGCTTCACACCAGCATGTAAATACTGGAGGTAACTGTCCCTGCGGGCAATGGTGAAGTTGGCCATGCTGATGAACACCCCCTCAGATAGATCTTGCATAATCCTGGCCATGGCTTGAGAGATTGACCGATTGAAGGTCACAAGATAATCAAGTTCATCAACTGCGTTCCTCAGTCTCTCAGACGACTTGCCCTTGGTACTATCCACATGTAAAGTCTTTAACTGAGAAGACATGGTGTCTTGAACTCTGGTCAAGCAACGTGACAGCCCAGCAGTTTGGTTACACATGACAGTCTGTTCTCTGGCTGCTCTCTCCCAACGTCTAAGCATGTAGTGGCTGAAGGCCCAGGAGGGTGGGGCAGTAAGAAGACTTCTTCTGGCAACCCAGCTAAAAGCACTGTTATGCCCCTGTTCCACCAAAAGATTAAGCCCCGATCCTGTCGGCGACCCTTAATCGTGCACAGTCGGTTGAAAAAAGACAAAAATGGGCGGGAATACTGGGTCGGTACTGAAGTCTGGGATTAAGAACAGATCGTCCCCAGGACGCCTCAGGACACCTCAGGACGCCTCAGGCGGCCGCAGACAGTCCCCGACTGGTCTGGGACTAAGAACCGACTAAGCCAGTTTTCGGGTCGGTTTCAACCACGATCCTGTCGGACACAAACCGACTGGGTCCCAGGACGCCTCAGGCCTCCTGGGACTAAGAGCCGACTAACACGATTAACTACCGGCGTCCTCAGGCGTCCTCAGGCCTCCTCAGGCCTCCCCAGACCACGATCCCCGATTATTGTTTTGCAAAGTTGCTGGATTTTCTGGGTATATATATATAACATTTGCGATCTAATCATCATTGCTTTTCTAAGAACACACCAGGATGCCACCTTTTAATGGAAGACAGATTCAACAACAACTTAGGGCTTTTTTGGTTTTTATTCAGTTACAAATAATCATGTATTTCCATTTTTTACGTCAAGCACAGCAACCACCACCACCACCACCAGCACCACCAGCACCCATACAGAGACCTAGAAGAAGGCACAACATGTGGGTCAGGCCATGGCTACTGCAGAGAGAGGAGAGGGGGCCTACCACAACATTATGGCTGATCTGTATGCCACAGACATTCCAGGATTCACCAACTACATGAGGATGACCCCAGAATTCTTTGAAATGATGAAGACCAGACTGGAACCACGTCTAGCCAGGCAGGCCACCAACTACAGAGCTCCTATCAGTGTTGGGGAGAAGTTAGCCCTCACCATCAGATATCTGGCCACTGGAGAGTCATACACATCATTATCCTGTCAGTTCAGGGTTGGCAGATCCACCATTTCCAAGTTTCTACCAGAGGTCTGCAGGGCCATCCAGGATGAGTTCACCAGAGAGTACCTCAAATGTCCTACTACTCCAGATGAGTGGAAAGAACTGGAAAGGGAATTCAGGATCAGGTGGAATGTTCCACATGCCCTGGGAGCCCTGGATGGAAAGCATGTGGCCCTGAAGAAACCCAAGAACTCTGGAGCCCTCTACCACAACTACAAGGGGTTCTTTTCCATTGTCATGTTGGCCTTGGTAGATGGGCAGTACAAATTCAGATGGGTGGATGTGGGTACAGAAGGGTCTTGCTCAGATGCCCAGATATTTAATGCCTCTCAGCTGAAGAGGAGGATTGAAGATGGCAGGATAGGCTTCCCTGACCCAGCTCCTATAACACAGGGTGGTAGAGATGTCCCCTACTTCATTTTGGCAGATGATGCCTTTGCCCTGAAGACCTGGCTCATGAAACCCTATAGCAGAAGGCTGTTAACAAGGGAGGAAAGGATTGCCAACTACAGAATATCAAGGGGCAGGAGAGTTGTGGAGAACGCTTTTGGCATCCTTGTGTCAAGATTTAGAGTCATGAGGACCACCATTGAACTACCCCCAGAAACAGTTAGAGAAGTGGTCATGACCTGTGTGGTTCTGCACAATATACTCAGAAGCCAGTATCAAGGTCAACCTGCTGGTCAGCAGCCTGGGGGGGATGATGATGATGATGATGTGCCTGGTGATTGTGGATTGATTGGTGGTGCTGCTGGTGGTGGCCAAAACAGAAACCCTGCTAGAGAGGCCAAAAGACAGAGGGATTACCTGAAGGACTACTTCAATAATGAGGGAGCAGTGGCCTGGCAAGATGGCAGAATATAAGTCCTGTTGCAGTAAACAGTCCTTTTCAGGACTAACTATAACAGTCCTTTTCAGGACTACCAAATATTCCAAAAACAATTAATCAGCTATGTGGACAAACAGACAAATCCCATGCCAAGCATAACTTGTTGAGACGGACAAACAGACAAACCCCATGCCAAACATAACTTGTTGAGACGGACAAACAGACAAACCCCATGCCAAACATAACCTGTCGAGACGGACAAACAGACAAACCCCATGCCAAACATAACTTGTCGAGACGGACAAACAGACAAACCCCATGCCAAACATAACTTGTTCAGACAGACAAACAGACAAACCCCATGCCAAACATAACTTGTTCAGACAGACAAACAGACAAACACAACTTACTCACCCAACAAACAGACAAACCCACTGTTAAACAAAAGCGAAACACAAAGTGACACATAATATCCTAAATTGAATAATTATTTTATACATTTTCAAATCCACATCATAATTTAAACATTTTTCTTTTTTCATGGCTGGGAAACTTATTTGTAGCAGAAATTTTTTTATGGAAATATTCAATTTTAAATATTCATTTCTAATCACAAAAATTTGGAAAATATAACCATGGAACTAGTTTTGCTTTCAATAATGGGGGATTGTGTTTGCTAAATAGTTTGTCAGTTCGTTGGCATGGGTTCTATTTACTTTTGGGTTTGGGTGTTTGTTGGTTGGTGGTTACTGGGGTTGGGTTTTTTTGGGGTAGTTGGGTATTAGGTTTGGTACTGGGTTTGTTATTTGGGGGTTATGTTTGGTATTGGGTTTGTCTGTTTGTGGGTTGGTAAGTATGTAATTATGCCTTTTAACTCTAGGGAAGGTGCAAGTGTTGGACTTTTCAATTACAGATTTTAAACTATCCCATGGATTTTAATCTAAAAATGGGCTGATTAATGGCCATATTGGGAGTTACTTTTAATATTTTTTTTATGTGGCCTTTTTGGTTATATGTAGTACCATGGGTTATTTGTTTCATGTTTGGGGTGGTGTAAGTGTTGGACTTTAATTTTTTTTTTTCTTGTGATAAGTATTTGTATTGAACTTTTTTGTTTTGGGAGGGGAATTGGAAGAACACGTAGCTGAATAATTGTTTTTGGAAGATTTGGTGGCCCTGAAAAGGGCCTGGCAGGTCAAAGACCCGCCCTGACTGGATGGCTACTGAGGAGGCTGCTGCTGCTGTTGAGGCGGTGCTGAAGTGGTGATAGTAAAGAGCTGCTGCTGCGGTTGTTGCTGCTGCTGCTGAGGCTGCTCGACGATCTGTGTTGATGTCAGATCTGGTAGCTGGCTTAAGATTCCACTCAGATTGTCCCAGACCTGCTCATTGCCTCGTTTTAATTTCCAACGCGCGGAAAACAGTCGGTTCTTAATCGGTTGTTAGTCCCAGGCCGCCTGGGGCGTCCTCAGGACGCCGCAGACTGAAAATGCGTGGTCCCAGGCGTCCTGGGGAGGCCAGTTTGGATCGGTTAGGGTCGGTTACCCTTAGTCGGTTCTTAGTCCCAGACCTTGATTTTTGGGTCGCAGGACACCGCAGACGGTCTGAGGCTTCCGGGGACTAATGAAACCGACTCACTTTCAGACGCATGAAATTCATACGCATCATATTTGAGTCTGGGATTAAGAACCGGCCGCCTGGGACTAAGCTACGGAGGTCTGGGACTAAGGGTCGCAGGACGCCTGGGACAACAACCGACTGTGTAAATTTGGGTCTGAGGAGGCCTGAGGACGCCTGGGACTGGACATTTTGTTGACGGCGGGAAATAGGAATCGGTTGTAGTCGTGTGAAATATCAAACATGTTTGATTTTTCACACGGCCTCAACCAACCACAACCGATCCTTACAGGAAGCCTGGGACTAAGCAAATATTTCAAACCGACCCCCCAAAACCCTTAATCGGGAGCCTTAGTCGTGTGGTGGAACACCCACATTAAGCTTGGCCGGTTCCGGAGACCAGGAGTATACACTAGTACTGTCACAGTCTTTCTTTTCAGTATGCATCCCATACCATCTGGACGACCGGGGACGCTTGATGAACTGATCCTTGAGGAGGCCAGCAGTGTCAGTGTTTCATGCAGGGTAGCCCTCTGTGATGGTGAGATTCAACTTTTCCATCTTCTTACACAGCCAATCGTCCACCGGAAGCTTGACTGACACTCTACCGGTTGGCTGTACACTGGAACCGCCAAAGGGGTTGTCACCAGAAGATGAAACACTCTTAAATTCAGGGACCTTGTGCCAACCCATAAATGATCTCACGCCTCTTATTGTCTCTCTATAACTGGCCTCCTCAGAGACTTCTTGATCTGTAGACTCGTCTCTGGTGAGGTCTCTGGCTGGGGAACCGTCCCGGTAGTTTCCTGCCAACAGGGAACCGTTCTCACTATGCTGTTCATCTTCACTCTCAGACCCACTGGTACACTGGGCAGCTCTAGGACCGGTCAGAGGTCTGGTCAGCACTGAGGGCAGCATCACCGGTACCAGAAGGCAGAACATCAGGACCTGCACCGGGAGCCTCAACAGGCTGGGTGGCCATCCCCGCACCAGCAGCCTCAACAGGCTGGGTGACATTCTGCTGGATCTCATCTCCTCTGGGTGAAACAGCATCACCGGTGGCCTGAACAAGGCTGGGACCGGTAACCCCTGCAGACTCAGCCAATTTACTGGTGCTAGTACCAGGATAAAAAAATGGCTTCTGGCTGGTGATGACTTCTGCTGGCTTCACCACCAGTTCCACAGCAAAGGGACAGCAAAGGATTTGGACATCAGCATTGCTTCCAGCCTTGCAAATCTCTCCGCCCATTTATCCTCCATATTTTTCAAATCTTCAGATGAAGGTCTGCTGCTGGTGCTTGGCTTCTTCTTGCTGGATCTGGGAGAAGCCTTAGGGGAGTCGCTTTTCTTCTTCTTTCCAGCAGGCCTGGTTTCAGGCTTAATACTAGACCAAGGAGGCATCTGTGGCCAGATGCAGGATGTATCCACCGACAAAGGCCAACTAACATAGTTCTAGAAGATAAACAGCATTTTTCGTTAATAAGTAAGCTGAAAGCACTTTTAAGCTTGGCTACCCTTATTTGACCCTGTAGCAGGGGCCCAAGGTGAAGTCTGACCACATCAAAAGATTCGTAGCCCATGATTTCCTATAAGTCGTTTTCACATTGCAAACCTCTAGGTCCAATAATAAGCAGGAGGGGCCCAAGGTTCAATCTGACCACATGAAAAGATTTGCAGCCCATGACTTCCTATAAGTTGTTTTCATATTAATGAGTTATTTGAGACATACTGGCTATCTGCAATACTTCTAGAGATAATTCGCATTTACTCATTTTGAGTAGGTGAATAATTAGCTACGGGTCTGAAACTTCACCAAGTGAAAGCTCTCTCAAAAGTAGGTGAATGAGTTATTTGAGAAAAATTGGCTATCTACAATACTTTTAGAGATAATTCGAATTTACTCATTTTGAGTAGGTGAATAATTAGCTACAGGTCTGAAACTTCACCAAGTGAAAGCTCTCCCAAAAGTAGGTGAAGGAGTTATTTGAGAAAAATTTGCTATCTGCAATACTTTTAGAGAAAATGCAAAATTACTCATTTTTAGTAGGCAAGTAATTTAGCCACAGGCCTAATTTAGACATAAAGCCTACCAATAGAATACTGTGGTGCACCCTCTAATATGCCGTGCAAACTTGAGAAGGCTAGCTATAATATTTTTTTCGTTAGAGCGGTAATGGTGAAATCTCTCTACACACTGCGGCTATCCAGTAGATACAATGATTTACTCAACAGTGAGAACCTGAAAGTAGATATTGGTAAGCTATGCCATGACATAGAGGTCTGCAATTTCACTCTGTTATAGCTGACCAAAAATTATGTGAATAACATATTTAAACAAAATACTGTAAATGTAATAGTTTTCAAGTTGCAACTGATTTACTCAATAGTGAGAACCTCAAAGTAGCCATTACTCAGCTATGCAATGAGCTACATGTCTGAATTTTTTCTATGTTAGAGCTGACCCAAAATTAGGTGAACAACATATTCAAGCAAAATACTGTAAATGCAATAGTTTTCAAGTTACAACTGATTTACTCAATAGTGAGAACCTGAAAATAGCTATTGCTCAGCTATGCCATGAGCTATAAGTCTGTAATTTCACGATGTTATAGCTGACCCAAAAGTAGGTGAACAACATATTTTAACAAAATACTCCAAATGCAATATTTTTCAAGTTACAACTGATTTACTCAACAGTCAGTACCTGAAAATAGCTATTGCTCAGTTGTGCCATGAGCTACAGGTCTGTAATTTCACTATGTTATAGCTGACCCAAAAGTAGCTGAATAACATATTTACACAAATTTCTGTAAATGCAATAGTTTTCCAATTACAACTGATTTACTCAACAGTGTGAACTTCAAAGTAGCTATTACTCAGCTATGCAATGAGCCACAGGTCTGGAACTTCACTATGTTATAGCTGACTCCGAAATAGGTGAATAACATATGAAACAAAATACTCTAAAAGCAATACTTTTGAAGTTATAAGTAATTTACTCAAAAGTGATAACCTAAAAGTAGCTATTACTCAGCTATGCCATGAGCTACAGGTCTGAAATTTTACTATGTTATAGCTGACCCAAAAGTAGCTGAATAACATATTTATACAAAATTCTGTAAATGCAATAGTTTTCAAGTTACAAGTGATTTTACTCATGATGGAAGTTACTGAAAAGCCCAAAAGTAGCTATTACTCACTTAGCTATTGAGACAGACACCCAAGTTACTCACCATGTTGTAGCTATGAAACAAGAGGAGAGTGCCCGTGAACGGGCACTGTGTCAGCTGACTGAATGTTTTTGATTTGTGATGGTGATAATGAGAGGAAAGCATAATTATCAGGGAAAGGGCTGTACAGAAATACAGTAAATGGTAACTTAACAGCATGTTCAAAAGATATTCCGAAGCTGACAGAAAAAAAGGACAAAAAAGTTGTGCCCTGCAAATGGTATTATGAAATAAAGTAACAAGGTAATTGTTTAAGTGTAAAAAGTAGGTTAAAAATATTTAAAGAAATACTATAAATGCAATATCCTCGTTCGACCATGAAGAAGGGGTCCAAAGGTCAAATCTGACCATACCAAAAGATTCCCAGCCAAAGAATTTAGGATGGTTTACCATCCCAAACCTCTCGGACCAATAATAAACTAGAAATCGGCCGCCCTGTTGATAGTAGATGCGAATAGAAACAGGATAGCATAGAAGAACACACATTATCATGTGTAATGTCCACCCATGAACCTTTTGCCCAAATTGTACAGTAGTCTTACAAGACCCTGTTTCATTTGTAAAATATATCAATGATGCTTAAATATTTGTTAGTGTAGATGTAAATTATTTCAGCTTCATGCCTTTTTGCATTGGTTGGGTTGAAAATTTTGACGAAATCACTCTATCTGGCATGGTTAAGAAGATAGAAGCAAATTCCTGTTTTTCTATTTTTGGCAAAAATTTGAAAATTCAAAATGGCCGCCATTTTTGGGAAAAGGAAATTTTTTTGAAAATTGCCAAGAGTACATTTTCTAGATACCCTATGGGTCGAAAATTTCAACGAAATAACTCTATTTGGCACGGTTAAGGCCAGTTTGTGTTTTTCCATTTTGGGCAAAAATTCGAAAATTCAAAATGGCTGCCATTTTTGGGGAGGGGAAAATTTTTTGAAAATTGCAAAGATTACATTCCTTAGATACCCCGTGGGTTGAAAATTTCGACGAAATCGCTCTATCTCGCATGGTTAAGGAGATAGAAGCAAATTTGTGTTTTGCCATTTTTGACAAAAATTTGAAAATTCAAAATGGCCGCCATTTTAGGGGACGGGAAATTTTTTTTTAAATTGCCAAGAATACAATGCTGAAATACCTGTGGGTCGAAAATTTTGACGAAATCGCTCTATCTCGCACGGTTAAGGAGATAGAAGCAAATTTGTGTTTTGCCATTTTTGGCAAAAATTCGAAAATTCAAAATGGCCGCCATTTTTGGGGAGGGGAAAATTTTTTGGAAAATTGCAAAGATTGCATTCCTTCGATACCCTGTGGGTCGAAAATTTCGACGAAATCGCTCTATCTCGCACGGTTAAGGAGATAGAAGCAAATTTGTGTTTTGCCATTTTTGGGAAAAATTCGAAAATTCAAAATGGCCGCCATTTTTGGGGAGGGGAAAATTTTTGGAAAATTGCAAAGATTGCATTCCTTAGATACCCTGTGGGTCGAAAATTTCGACGAAATCACTCTATCTCGCACGGTTAAGGAGATAGAAGCAAATTAGTGTTTTGCCATTTTTGGCAAAAATTCGAAAATTCAAAATGGCCGCCATTTTTGGGGAGGGGAAAATTTTTTAAAAATTACCAAGAGTACAATGCTCAGATACCCTGTGGGTCGAAAATTTTGACGAAATCACTCTATCTGGCACGGTTAAGGAGATAGAAGGAAATTTGTGTTTTGCCATTTTTGGCAAAAATTCGAAAATTCAAAATGGCCGCCATTTTGGGGGAGGGGAAAATTTTTGGAAAATTGCAAAGATTGCATTCCTTAGATACCCTGTGGGTCGAAAATTTCGACGAAATCGCTCTATCTCGCACGGTTAAGGAGATAGAAGGAAATTTGTGTTTTGCCATTTTTGGCAAAAATTCGAAAATTCAAAATGGCCGCCATTTTTGGGGAGGGGAAAATTTTTGGAAAATTGCAAAGATTACATTCCTTAGATACCCTGTGGGTCGAAAATTTCGACGAAATCGCTCTATCTCGCACGGTTAAGGAGATAGAAGCAAATTAGTGTTTTGCCATTTTTGGCAAAAATTCGAAAATTCAAAATGGCCGCCATTTTTGGGGAGGGGAAAATTTTTGGAAAAATTACCAAGAGCACAATGCTCAGATACCCTGTGGGTCGAAAATTTTGACGAAATCGCTCTATCTGGCACGGTTAAGGAGATAGAAGCAAATTGGTGTTTTGCCATTTTTGGCAAAAATTCGAAAATTCAAAATGGCCGCCATTTTTGGGGAGGGGAAAATTTTTTGAAAATTGCAAAGATTGCATTCCTTAGATACCCTGTGGGTCGAAAATTTCGACGAAATCGCTCTATCTCGCACGGTTAAGGAGATAGAAGCAAATTAGTGTTTTGCCATTTTTGGCAAAAATTCGAAAATTCAAAATGGCCGCCATTTTTGGGGAGGGGAAAATTTTTTAAAAATTACCAAGAGTACAATGCTCAGATACCCAGTGGGTCGAAAATTTTGACGAAATCGCTCTATCTGGCACGGTTAAGGAGATAGAAGCAAATTGGTGTTTTGCCATTTTTGGCAAAAATTCGAAAATTCAAAATGGCCGCCATTTTTGGGGAGGGGAAAATTTTTTGAAAATTGCAAAGATTGCATTCCTTAGATACCCTGTGGGTCGAAAATTTCGACGAAATCGCTCTATCTCGCATGGTTAAGGAGATAGAAGCAAATTTGTGTTTTGCCATTTTTGACAAAAATTTGAAAATTCAAAATGGCCGCCATTTTCGGGGACGGGAAATTTTTTTTTAAATTGCCAAGAATACAATGCTGAAATACCTGTGGGTCGAAAATTTTGACGAAATCGCTCTATCTCGCACGGTTAAGGAGATAGAAGCAAATTTGTGTTTTGCCATTTTTGGCAAAAATTCGAAAATTCAAAATGGCCGCCATTTTTGGGGAGGGGGAAATTTTTTGGAAAATTGCAAAGATTGCATTCCTTAGATACCCTGTGGGTCGAAAATTTCGACGAAATCGCTCTATCTCGCACGGTTAAGGAGATAGAAGCAAATTTGTGTTTTGCCATTTTTGGGAAAAATTCGAAAATTCAAAATGGCCGCCATTTTTGGGGAGGGGAAAATTTTTGGAAAATTGCAAAGATTGCATTCCTTAGATACCCTGTGGGTCGAAAATTTCGACGAAATCACTCTATCTCGCACGGTTAAGGAGATAGAAGCAAATTAGTGTTTTGCCATTTTTGGCAAAAATTCGAAAATTCAAAATGGCCGCCATTTTTGGGGAGGGGAAAATTTTTTAAAAATTACCAAGAGTACAATGCTCAGATACCCTGTGGGTCGAAAATTTTGACGAAATCACTCTATCTGGCACGGTTAAGGAGATAGAAGGAAATTTGTGTTTTGCCATTTTTGGCAAAAATTCGAAAATTCAAAATGGCCGCCATTTTGGGGGAGGGGAAAATTTTTGGAAAATTGCAAAGATTGCATTCCTTAGATACCCTGTGGGTCGAAAATTTCGACGAAATCGCTCTATCTCGCACGGTTAAGGAGATAGAAGGAAATTTGTGTTTTGCCATTTTTGGCAAAAATTCGAAAATTCAAAATGGCCGCCATTTTTGGGAAGGGGAAAATTTTTGGAAAATTGCAAAGATTACATTCCTTAGATACCCTGTGGGTCGAAAATTTCGACGAAATCGCTCTATCTCGCACGGTTAAGGAGATAGAAGCAAATTAGTGTTTTGCCATTTTTGGCAAAAATTCGAAAATTCAAAATGGCCGCCATTTTTGGGGAGGGGAAAATTTTTGGAAAAATTACCAAGAGCACAATGCTCAGATACCCTGTGGGTCGAAAATTTTGACGAAATCGCTCTATCTGGCACGGTTAAGGAGATAGAAGCAAATTGGTGTTTTGCCATTTTTGGCAAAAATTCGAAAATTCAAAATGGCCGCCATTTTTGGGGAGGGGAAAATTTTTTGAAAATTGCAAAGATTACATTCCTTAGATACCCTGTGGGTCGAAAATTTCGACGAAATCGCTCTATCTCGCACGGTTAAGGAGATAGAAGCAAATTAGTGTTTTGCCATTTTTGGCAAAAATTCGAAAATTCAAAATGGCCGCCATTTTTGGGGAGGGGAAAATTTTTTAAAAATTACCAAGAGTACAATGCTCAGATACCCAGTGGGTCGAAAATTTTGACGAAATCGCTCTATCTGGCACGGTTAAGGAGATAGAAGCAAATTGGTGTTTTGCCATTTTTGGCAAAAATTCGAAAATTCAAAATGGCCGCCATTTTTGGGGAGGGGAAAATTTTTTGAAAATTGCAAAGATTGCATTCCTTAGATACCCTGTGGGTCGAAAATTTCGACGAAATCGCTCTATCTCGCATGGTTAAGGAGATAGAAGCAAATTTGTGTTTTGCCATTTTTGACAAAAATTTGAAAATTCAAAATGGCCGCCATTTTAGGGGACGGGAAATTTTTTTTTAAATTGCCAAGAATACAATGCTGAAATACCTGTGGGTCGAAAATTTTGACGAAATCGCTCTATCTCGCACGGTTAAGGAGATAGAAGCAAATTTGTGTTTTGCCATTTTTGGCAAAAATTCGAAAATTCAAAATGGCCGCCATTTTTGGGGAGGGGAAAATTTTTTGAAAATTGCAAAGATTGCATTCCTTAGATACCCTGTGCGTCGAAAATTTCGACGAAATCGCTCTATCTCGCACGGTTAAGGAGATAGAAGCAAATTAGTGTTTTGCCATTTTTGGCAAAAATTCGAAAATTCAAAATGGCCGCCATTTTTGGGGAGGGGAAAATTTTTTAAAAATTACCAAGAGTACAATGCTCAGATACCCAGTGGGTCGAAAATTTTGACGAAATCGCTCTATCTGGCACGGTTAAGGAGATAGAAGCAAATTGGTGTTTTGCCATTTTTGGCAAAAATTCGAAAATTCAAAATGGCCGCCATTTTTGGGGAGGGGAAAATTTTTGGAAAATTGCAAAGATTGCATTCCTTAGATACCCTGTGGGTCGAAAATTTCGACGAAATCACTCTATCTCGCACGGTTAAGGAGATAGAAGCAAATTAGTGTTTTGCCATTTTTGGCAAAAATTCGAAAATTCAAAATGGCCGCCATTTTTGGGGAGGGGAAAATTTTTTAAAAATTACCAAGAGTACAATGCTCAGATACCCTGTGGGTCGAAAATTTTGACGAAATCACTCTATCTGGCACGGTTAAGGAGATAGAAGGAAATTTGTGTTTTGCCATTTTTGGCAAAAATTCGAAAATTCAAAATGGCCGCCATTTTGGGGGAGGGGAAAATTTTTGGAAAATTGCAAAGATTGCATTCCTTAGATACCCTGTGGGTCGAAAATTTCGACGAAATCGCTCTATCTCGCACGGTTAAGGAGATAGAAGGAAATTTGTGTTTTGCCATTTTTGGCAAAAATTCGAAAATTCAAAATGGCCGCCATTTTTGGGGAGGGGAAAATTTTTGGAAAATTGCAAAGATTACATTCCTTAGATACCCTGTGGGTCGAAAATTTCGACGAAATCGCTCTATCTCGCACGGTTAAGGAGATAGAAGCAAATTAGTGTTTTGCCATTTTTGGCAAAAATTCGAAAATTCAAAATGGCCGCCATTTTTGGGGAGGGGAAAATTTTTGGAAAAATTACCAAGAGCACAATGCTCAGATACCCTGTGGGTCGAAAATTTTGACGAAATCGCTCTATCTGGCACGGTTAAGGAGATAGAAGCAAATTGGTGTTTTGCCATTTTTGGCAAAAATTCGAAAATTCAAAATGGCCGCCATTTTTGGGGAGGGGAAAATTTTTTGAAAATTGCAAAGATTGCATTCCTTAGATACCCTGTGGGTCGAAAATTTCGACGAAATCGCTCTATCTCGCACGGTTAAGGAGATAGAAGCAAATTAGTGTTTTGCCATTTTTGGCAAAAATTCGAAAATTCAAAATGGCCGCCATTTTTGGGGAGGGGAAAATTTTTTAAAAATTACCAAGAGTACAATGCTCAGATACCCAGTGGGTCGAAAATTTTGACGAAATCGCTCTATCTGGCACGGTTAAGGAGATAGAAGCAAATTGGTGTTTTGCCATTTTTGGCAAAAATTCGAAAATTCAAAATGGCCGCCATTTTTGGGGAGGGGAAAATTTTTTGAAAATTGCAAAGATTGCATTCCTTAGATACCCTGTGGGTCGAAAATTTCGACGAAATCGCTCTATCTCGCATGGTTAAGGAGATAGAAGCAAATTTGTGTTTTGCCATTTTTGACAAAAATTTGAAAATTCAAAATGGCCGCCATTTTCGGGGACGGGAAATTTTTTTTTAAATTGCCAAGAATACAATGCTGAAATACCTGTGGGTCGAAAATTTTGACGAAATCGCTCTATCTCGCACGGTTAAGGAGATAGAAGCAAATTTGTGTTTTGCCATTTTTGGCAAAAATTCGAAAATTCAAAATGGCCGCCATTTTTGGGGAGGGGAAAATTTTTTGGAAAATTGCAAAGATTGCATTCCTTAGATACCCTGTGGGTCGAAAATTTCGACGAAATCGCTCTATCTCGCACGGTTAAGGAGATAGAAGCAAATTTGTGTTTTGCCATTTTTGGGAAAAATTCGAAAATTCAAAATGGCCGCCATTTTTGGGGAGGGGAAAATTTTTGGAAAATTGCAAAGATTGCATTCCTTAGATACCCTGTGGGTCGAAAATTTCGACGAAATCACTCTATCTCGCACGGTTAAGGAGATAGAAGCAAATTAGTGTTTTGCCATTTTTGGCAAAAATTCGAAAATTCAAAATGGCCGCCATTTTTGGGGAGGGGAAAATTTTTTAAAAATTACCAAGAGTACAATGCTCAGATACCCTGTGGGTCGAAAATTTTGACGAAATCACTCTATCTGGCACGGTTAAGGAGATAGAAGGAAATTTGTGTTTTGCCATTTTTGGCAAAAATTCGAAAATTCAAAATGGCCGCCATTTTGGGGGAGGGGAAAATTTTTGGAAAATTGCAAAGATTGCATTCCTTAGATACCCTGTGGGTCGAAAATTTCGACGAAATCGCTCTATCTCGCACGGTTAAGGAGATAGAAGGAAATTTGTGTTTTGCCATTTTTGGCAAAAATTCGAAAATTCAAAATGGCCGCCATTTTTGGGAAGGGGAAAATTTTTGGAAAATTGCAAAGATTACATTCCTTAGATACCCTGTGGGTCGAAAATTTCGACGAAATCGCTCTATCTCGCACGGTTAAGGAGATAGAAGCAAATTAGTGTTTTGCCATTTTTGGCAAAAATTCGAAAATTCAAAATGGCCGCCATTTTTGGGGAGGGGAAAATTTTTGGAAAAATTACCAAGAGCACAATGCTCAGATACCCTGTGGGTCGAAAATTTTGACGAAATCGCTCTATCTGGCACGGTTAAGGAGATAGAAGCAAATTGGTGTTTTGCCATTTTTGGCAAAAATTCGAAAATTCAAAATGGCCGCCATTTTTGGGGAGGGGAAAATTTTTTGAAAATTGCAAAGATTACATTCCTTAGATACCCTGTGGGTCGAAAATTTCGACGAAATCGCTCTATCTCGCACGGTTAAGGAGATAGAAGCAAATTAGTGTTTTGCCATTTTTGGCAAAAATTCGAAAATTCAAAATGGCCGCCATTTTTGGGGAGGGGAAAATTTTTTAAAAATTACCAAGAGTACAATGCTCAGATACCCAGTGGGTCGAAAATTTTGACGAAATCGCTCTATCTGGCACGGTTAAGGAGATAGAAGCAAATTGGTGTTTTGCCATTTTTGGCAAAAATTCGAAAATTCAAAATGGCCGCCATTTTTGGGGAGGGGAAAATTTTTTGAAAATTGCAAAGATTGCATTCCTTAGATACCCTGTGGGTCGAAAATTTCGACGAAATCGCTCTATCTCGCATGGTTAAGGAGATAGAAGCAAATTTGTGTTTTGCCATTTTTGACAAAAATTTGAAAATTCAAAATGGCCGCCATTTTAGGGGACGGGAAATTTTTTTTTAAATTGCCAAGAATACAATGCTGAAATACCTGTGGGTCGAAAATTTTGACGAAATCGCTCTATCTCGCACGGTTAAGGAGATAGAAGCAAATTTGTGTTTTGCCATTTTTGGCAAAAATTCGAAAATTCAAAATGGCCGCCATTTTTGGGGAGGGGAAAATTTTTTGAAAATTGCAAAGATTGCATTCCTTAGATACCCTGTGCGTCGAAAATTTCGACGAAATCGCTCTATCTCGCACGGTTAAGGAGATAGAAGCAAATTAGTGTTTTGCCATTTTTGGCAAAAATTCGAAAATTCAAAATGGCCGCCATTTTTGGGGAGGGGAAAATTTTTTAAAAATTACCAAGAGTACAATGCTCAGATACCCAGTGGGTCGAAAATTTTGACGAAATCGCTCTATCTGGCACGGTTAAGGAGATAGAAGCAAATTGGTGTTTTGCCATTTTTGGCAAAAATTCGAAAATTCAAAATGGCCGCCATTTTTGGGGAGGGGAAAATTTTTGGAAAATTGCAAAGATTGCATTCCTTAGATACCCTGTGGGTCGAAAATTTCGACGAAATCACTCTATCTCGCACGGTTAAGGAGATAGAAGCAAATTAGTGTTTTGCCATTTTTGGCAAAAATTCGAAAATTCAAAATGGCCGCCATTTTTGGGGAGGGGAAAATTTTTTAAAAATTACCAAGAGTACAATGCTCAGATACCCTGTGGGTCGAAAATTTTGACGAAATCACTCTATCTGGCACGGTTAAGGAGATAGAAGGAAATTTGTGTTTTGCCATTTTTGGCAAAAATTCGAAAATTCAAAATGGCCGCCATTTTGGGGGAGGGGAAAATTTTTGGAAAATTGCAAAGATTGCATTCCTTAGATACCCTGTGGGTCGAAAATTTCGACGAAATCGCTCTATCTCGCACGGTTAAGGAGATAGAAGGAAATTTGTGTTTTGCCATTTTTGGCAAAAATTCGAAAATTCAAAATGGCCGCCATTTTTGGGGAGGGGAAAATTTTTGGAAAATTGCAAAGATTACATTCCTTAGATACCCTGTGGGTCGAAAATTTCGACGAAATCGCTCTATCTCGCACGGTTAAGGAGATAGAAGCAAATTAGTGTTTTGCCATTTTTGGCAAAAATTCGAAAATTCAAAATGGCCGCCATTTTTGGGGAGGGGAAAATTTTTGGAAAAATTACCAAGAGCACAATGCTCAGATACCCTGTGGGTCGAAAATTTTGACGAAATCGCTCTATCTGGCACGGTTAAGGAGATAGAAGCAAATTGGTGTTTTGCCATTTTTGGCAAAAATTCGAAAATTCAAAATGGCCGCCATTTTTGGGGAGGGGAAAATTTTTTGAAAATTGCAAAGATTGCATTCCTTAGATACCCTGTGGGTCGAAAATTTCGACGAAATCGCTCTATCTCGCACGGTTAAGGAGATAGAAGCAAATTAGTGTTTTGCCATTTTTGGCAAAAATTCGAAAATTCAAAATGGCCGCCATTTTTGGGGAGGGGAAAATTTTTTAAAAATTACCAAGAGTACAATGCTCAGATACCCAGTGGGTCGAAAATTTTGACGAAATCGCTCTATCTGGCACGGTTAAGGAGATAGAAGCAAATTGGTGTTTTGCCATTTTTGGCAAAAATTCGAAAATTCAAAATGGCCGCCATTTTTGGGGAGGGGAAAATTTTTTGAAAATTGCAAAGATTGCATTCCTTAGATACCCTGTGGGTCGAAAATTTCGACGAAATCGCTCTATCTCGCATGGTTAAGGAGATAGAAGCAAATTTGTGTTTTGCCATTTTTGACAAAAATTTGAAAATTCAAAATGGCCGCCATTTTCGGGGACGGGAAATTTTTTTTTAAATTGCCAAGAATACAATGCTGAAATACCTGTGGGTCGAAAATTTTGACGAAATCGCTCTATCTCGCACGGTTAAGGAGATAGAAGCAAATTTGTGTTTTGCCATTTTTGGCAAAAATTCGAAAATTCAAAATGGCCGCCATTTTTGGGGAGGGGAAAATTTTTTGGAAAATTGCAAAGATTGCATTCCTTAGATACCCTGTGGGTCGAAAATTTCGACGAAATCGCTCTATCTCGCACGGTTAAGGAGATAGAAGCAAATTTGTGTTTTGCCATTTTTGGGAAAAATTCGAAAATTCAAAATGGCCGCCATTTTTGGGGAGGGGAAAATTTTTGGAAAATTGCAAAGATTGCATTCCTTAGATACCCTGTGGGTCGAAAATTTCGACGAAATCACTCTATCTCGCACGGTTAAGGAGATAGAAGCAAATTAGTGTTTTGCCATTTTTGGCAAAAATTCGAAAATTCAAAATGGCCGCCATTTTTGGGGAGGGGAAAATTTTTTAAAAATTACCAAGAGTACAATGCTCAGATACCCTGTGGGTCGAAAATTTTGACGAAATCACTCTATCTGGCACGGTTAAGGAGATAGAAGGAAATTTGTGTTTTGCCATTTTTGGCAAAAATTCGAAAATTCAAAATGGCCGCCATTTTGGGGGAGGGGAAAATTTTTGGAAAATTGCAAAGATTGCATTCCTTAGATACCCTGTGGGTCGAAAATTTCGACGAAATCGCTCTATCTCGCACGGTTAAGGAGATAGAAGGAAATTTGTGTTTTGCCATTTTTGGCAAAAATTCGAAAATTCAAAATGGCCGCCATTTTTGGGAAGGGGAAAATTTTTGGAAAATTGCAAAGATTACATTCCTTAGATACCCTGTGGGTCGAAAATTTCGACGAAATCGCTCTATCTCGCACGGTTAAGGAGATAGAAGCAAATTAGTGTTTTGCCATTTTTGGCAAAAATTCGAAAATTCAAAATGGCCGCCATTTTTGGGGAGGGGAAAATTTTTGGAAAAATTACCAAGAGCACAATGCTCAGATACCCTGTGGGTCGAAAATTTTGACGAAATCGCTCTATCTGGCACGGTTAAGGAGATAGAAGCAAATTGGTGTTTTGCCATTTTTGGCAAAAATTCGAAAATTCAAAATGGCCGCCATTTTTGGGGAGGGGAAAATTTTTTGAAAATTGCAAAGATTACATTCCTTAGATACCCTGTGGGTCGAAAATTTCGACGAAATCGCTCTATCTCGCACGGTTAAGGAGATAGAAGCAAATTTGCAAATTTAATAAGTAAATTAAATTTTTATAAGTTAATACCCTATCCAATGGACAATAGCTTATCCGGTCGGCGCAGACCGGCCCGCCAAACGTCAGAAAAAGACGTCCTGTGTTTCCACCGGCCAGGCCGGCCCAGTCCTGTGCACTCGCCAGGTGGCGTGTAGTACTTCCTTCCTGTCTAGACAGCGTGACGTCATAGCATCTTTTTCGTTGTCTAAACCTATTGGACCCCTAGTAAGCTGATAGCGGGGTCGGAGGGAGGGTCTTGTGTGTCCATTGGATAGGGTATTAACTTATAAAAATTTAATTTACTTATTAAATTTGCAATTTTATTGCGTTAATACATCCTATCCAATGGACAATAGCTGAATAACTACCGCTTGGTCGGCGGGTAAGTTACTAGGGATTAAAGTTGAACTTATGTCCGAGATTATAAACATCTCTACTTTAGCCTGGGTGGACCTTGAAGTCAAAAGGGCACCCTTAAGGCTATGGTCGAATATCATCATCCGGTTGTCCGGAATGGAACCGTCAGAATCGACCTTTTGCCCCCCCCCCCCCTTTTTTAACAGACCTGCTATGAGGTAGGGGAAGAGAGGGATGAGTTCAGTCCCATAAAATAACACCTCCTGGAGGAAGTACGTGAGAGATTTTTTTTTTTTTTTTTTTTGTTTGTTCTTAACTAAATGTGCTATATATACAAATATGTGCAGTATTTACATATGTACAGATCTCCTCTAGGTACCAGTCTGTTGGTGGATCTGCTGAGCAGCCACAACCGGTCCAAGATGGTAGAGCTCTGAATCAGCCCAGGCCACATCCTTCAGGTAGAATTGGGTGAAGGTATTATGAGATTTCCAGTGGCAGGCTGCTAAGATCTGTTCTAAGGAAACTCCCGATTGGAAAGCCTTAGAAGCCGCAAAGGCCCTGACATCATGAGCTTTAACTTGATGTAGGGTGTGGGCCTGATGATCAGAGAGCTCATAGCATAGGATCACAGTTTGCTTGATCCATGAGGAGATAGTGGCAGGGGAGATGTCTTTGTCGAAACCCTTCTTGAAGGAGACAAAGACTAACTCCTTGTGTTGCCTGAGGTCTGAAGTCCGGTCCAAGTAGTAGCGCAGTGCTCTGATTGGACAGAGGGATCTGTCAGACTTGAGGGATTTATCTAGAGTAGGAGCCAGGGCTGGTATGACCACTGGGGCTACACTCTGTGGACCCTCCTTGGCCAGCTGATTCTTAGAGAGAAAGCTGGGGGATGGAAAAAGAGACACCTTAGACCAGTCCGACTGGTGTCTGATGTTTTTATGCTGCCATGCATGGATTTCACTCCGTCTTTTGCCAGAGCCCAGGGCCAAAAGGAAGACAGTCTTGAAGGTCACATGCTTCAGAGACGCCTCCCTAAGTGGTTCGAAGGGAGCCTTTGTCAGCTGGTGTAGTACCAGGGAAAGGTTCCAGGAGGGTATCCCCCTCCGCCCTTTGGGTCTGTCTCTGTGGAAACTTTCCAAGAGACGAGTGAGGTTATCATTTTTGCTGATATTGATTGATGTGTCACCCAGTTTATCAGCAATGGCAGATCTGTATCCATCAATGGTGCTGGGCTGTAATTTCTTGTCCTCAAAGAGGTACATTAAGAAGTCAGCTACTGACTTTACAGGTGGTGACCTGAAGTCCACCTGATTAGTGTCGCACCACTTTGTAAAAATGGTCCACTTTGCCTCATAGACTGATCTGGTTGACTTTCTTTGAGGAGCCTCAATTCTTGCTGCCACTGCCTCAGAGAAGCCCTGTTCTTTGATTTTTGTGGCTCTAGGAGCCAGGCATGGAGATTTAGATTTGTCAGATTTCTGTGAGGGATCTGATTGAAGGGCTGTGTTAGCAGACTGGGCAGGTTGGGTAGGCTGAGAGGGACCTGGCTGGACATGTTCACTAGGTCCCAAAACCAAGGCATGTTGGGCCACCCCGGGGCAATCAGAATGAGTCTCTTGCACGGGGAGTCCAGTAGCTTCTCCACCACTTTGCCCAATATGGCGGTCGGTGGGAAGGCGTATGCATCCAGATCGTCCCATGGCAGGGTGAGAGCATCCACTGCTATAGCCAGGGAGTCCGGTACCGGAGAGACAAACTGAGGTAACTTGTGGTTGAACCTCGTGGCAAATAGGTCTATTTGAGGCCGGTGCCATTGATTGCATAGTTGTTGGAAAACTTCCGGAAGGAGGGACCATTCTGTTTGGATTGTCTGACCCAGCCTGGATAGCTTGTCGGCTATCACATTTAAATGGCCTGGGATGTGTCGGGCTTTTAGAGTCACTTGTCTCTGGGAGCACCAGGTCAAGATTCTCCATAGTAGGGCACACAGTGGGCCCGACCTCATGCCTCCTTCCTTGTTTATGTAAGCTACCACTGTAGTGTTGTCGGTTGCCACCAGAACCATTTGGTCTACACAAAGGTTTTGAAACTCTTTGAGGGCCAGGAAGACCGCTTTGAGTTCTAGATAATTTATGTGCAGTTTGCTTTCTGGCACCGACCAGGTCCCTCTTGCAGTGAACTCGTTTAAGTGAGCGCCCCACCCTTCTTTTGATGCGTCTGTAAATATCTGCAGAGCATGTCTTACTGGGTGTAGTGGTTGGCCTTGAAGCACATTGTCTTCCTCTAGCCACCATTGTAAGTGGGGGTGCAGGGATCTTGGTAGGGGGATAATCTTCTCTAGAGATTCTGGTACCCTCCAATTGTTCTTGAGATGCCACTGTATGGGTCTCATGTGTAGTCGGCCGAGGTGAACCTGTTTTTCTGTGGCTGTTAGTAGGCCTATCAGGGACATGAACTGTCGGGCCGGACAGGCCGGTAACGACAGGAGTAGATGTATCTTGTCCTGAAGGCTTTGCCACCGGTCCGGTGTAGGTCTGACCCGACCGGACCTGAGGTCGAACTGGTAACCTACAAAGTCGAAGATCTGTTTGGGTTCCAGCTCTGATTTCTCCAAATTCACCAGCCAACCTAGGTCCTGGCACATTTTGATCAGGACTTGGGTATGGTGGAGACAAGTTTTGCGGGATTTGGATCTCACCAACCAGTCGTCTAGGTACTGGTGGATTCTTATACCCTTGTGTGTGGCCATCAGTTTCACTTCCTTTGCGACCACAGTAAACTCCAGGGGGGCTGTGGACAGGCCGAACGGCAGGGCCTTGAACTGGTACGTTAGCCCTTGGACGTGAAATCTCAAATATTTCCTGGATTGTTCCTGTATTGGAATATGGAAATAGGCGTCCTGAAAGTCTATGGATGTGACCCATTCCCCTTGTTGGAGTGATGACCTGATGGTTTCCGGTGTCTCCATCTTGAATTTCTCCACCTTGAGGAAGAGATTTAGTTTGCTCAGGTCTAGGATAGGTCTCCACCTGTTGTTTGGTTTCGGAACTAGAAATAGCCGGTTGAAAAACCCTAGGGACTTTTGATTTTGAACTAGTTCCACTGCATTTTTGTCGATAAGTTGATGTAATGCCTCCATCAGGTAGCTGTCCCTGTGAGGATTGACATAGCAACTTACGACTGTGGGATATCTTGTTAGCCTGGGTCGAATCCGGAAGGGGAGGGGGTAGCCCTCTTTCAAAATATGAGTAACCTTCGGACCGGCCCCTAGCTCCAGCCAAACTTTCCAAAAGTGTTGGAATCGAGCCCCTACAGGATAAGTTGTGACAACATTTCTGACATTTGTTACAGGTTGGACATAAGACAATTGAGTGACACAAGAAACACCTTTCACATATTTTACTGTATGATTCTTTTGAAAGGGATGACAACCTGCTACCCCGGGACTTATTTCTTTCTTTTGCGAAAGCCCGGGGGCAGTATGAGCATGGTTCACAACATTTAATTTTACAAAAGTGTCTTTGTATTGTCTTTGATCTGTAACTGGGCTCCCGGCCAGCAGTCCTTCCTGTGATTTGAGAACACATTGATTGTCATTTATAGGACTGCTGGCCCTTGGCTGGTCGCGAGGAGTAGTAAGATGATTTGCCCCTGCCTCTCTTGCTTTGTCCTCTGTATCCCACATTTTTCCAAGCTGGACGATCCGGCTTTTTATTGTCTGGTCGCTTTTCAGGTCGCTCATATGGGTGGAAGCGAGCTTTCTTCCCGGTGTGAATCTGTCCTTTCGATTCAAAGGCGGCTATGTCCTGCTCTGCCTGCTTTAAGGCTTCCTCTGGGAAAAGTGTAGACATGTTAAGCGGACCTGTCCGGAGAGCAGCCAAGGTGTCCGGCTTTATACCAGGCTTGAGGTGAGATAGGTATGCATCCCTCCTGGTGAGTGTGGAGTTGGCCACTGTAATGAAGACAAAATCAGTAAGATGTTCAAAGGTCCTGGCCATAGCTTGGGTGATACCCGAGTTAAAATCCAGGAGGAACTGCAATTCCTCAGCAGCACCAGAGACCTTGGATGAAGATTTTCCCTTACTAAGATCCAACTTAATGGCTTTTAACTGTGATCTCATATTGTCCTGCACTTTGTTCAGACACCTATTGAATGCTGCGGCTTGATTGCACATGGTGGATGCTTCGCGGGCTGCCTTCTCCCAGCGTCGTAGATTGTCCTGAGAGATCTGACGCGAAGGGGGAGGGGTGGAGGCAATACCTGCTGCTCTGGCAATCCTGCTGTAGGTGCTGTTAACTTTGGCTGAGTCGGTATTCCAAGAAGACAATGACTTGCCAGAAGCGGACTTTTGTGGGTCAGATGCCAAACCGTACCATTTCTGCTGTGATCTGGCTGGTCGTATAAATTGGTCTTTCAGTAAACCACCCGCCTCTGAGCTGCGAGACGGGTAGCCTTCTACCAAAGTCAAGTTAAGTTTACCCATTTTTTTGCACAGCCACTCATCCGTAGGCATTTTGACCGACACCTTCCCTGTGGGTTGAGTCCTTGGGCCAGCAAAGGGGTTGTCGTCCGATGTAGATGTTGTGGTATCAATATCCGGAATGTCTGTCCACCCCATGTAGGACCTGATCCCCCTCATCGTCTCCCTGTAATTCTGATCCTCTGAGAGGGTCTGGTCGGGATCAGTCACAGTGTCATCCGGGTCGTTGTCGGACACCTCCCCTTCGTCTACGAAGATATCCACTGGGGGTCGGTCGGAAAACTCAGATTCGGAATCAGTGTCCATGGAAGCTGAGTCATGTTTGCCGGCCGGTGCTGAGGACGATTTACTGGAGGCCTGAAGAAAAGGTGAGCCGGTTCCAGGTAAATCTGAAAGTTGGTCGGTGTTTGTTTTGTCCTGAGGCAATTTGCTGGTCGATTGAAACTTGGAGCCAATCTGAGAGACACCCTGCAAATCTGAAGATTTCTTGACAGTAGATGAAAGCGATTTGTCCGTTGCCTGTCTCTGAGGAGAGTGGTCGGTGCTGGACAAATCTGAGGTTGGTGGTTTTTCAGCCGGTCGGATGAAAGGTTCTGAGGATTTAACTACACCAACTGGTGGGGTGTGCGTCGGTGTGATCTTAACCGGAGCAAAGGTCGGTTCTTGATTATCCAAGGTTTTTGCAATGAGGAGAGCTTCTAGTCTATTAAACCTCTCCGACCATTTAAGGTCTAACTCGTCAATCCGGGAATCTGCTGCGGATTTGTGAGTTTGAGGTGGCGATTTAGAAGGCTTTCCTTCAGCAGTCTTGTGTTTAGCGGAAGATTTCTTTTCCTGGGATTCTGTTTTCTTCTTTTTCTTTTCAGAACTCAAACCCGGGGATTTGACTACCCCTTGGGCGTCCACAGCTCCCACTACCGTCACTGAGGACGGGTCGATGAGAGAGGAACTAGCTGAGTCTTTGTTTGGTGTATCAGAAGATTTCTTAAGCTCTCGCTTTTCCTTTTTAATCCTATAACTAGGAGTGGACAACTGTAAGCGTTGGTCCTCTGTGAGGGAGTTGCAAGCAGGGCAGTCATTATGTGAAATACAAGGATCTGAGCCTTTACTTTTTTCTCTACATCTAGCGCAGAAACTATGGCTGTCGAAACTGGCCATAATGTGACCACAGCTCCCGTGTTTCTGGCTAGGAGAAGACATAATGTACTGAAATGATGTGAAAATAAGATACAAACGTTCTATGACACTCCCACAACAATGTTATATAACTTCCGAAACACTTCTTGAAGATAACTTGACAAATTCCAAAATATAAATTCACTCTCAAATTTTCGTGTACACAGGGCACGCGCCAAACGAAAAAGATGCTATGACGTCACGCTGTCTAGACAGGAAGGAAGTACTACACGCCACCTGGCGAGTGCACAGGACTGGGCCGGCCTGGCCGGTGGAAACACAGGACGTCTTTTTCTGACGTTTGGCGGGCCGGTCTGCGCCGACCGGATAAGCTATTGTCCATTGGATAGGATGTATTAACGCAATAAAATAGTGTTTTGCCATTTTTGGCAAAAATTCGAAAATTCAAAATGGCCGCCATTTTTGGGGAGGGGAAAATTTTTTAAAAATTACCAAGAGTACAATGCTCAGATACCCAGTGGGTCGAAAATTTTGACGAAATCGCTCTATCTGGCACGGTTAAGGAGATAGAAGCAAATTGGTGTTTTGCCATTTTTGGCAAAAATTCGAAAATTCAAAATGGCCGCCATTTTTGGGGAGGGGAAAATTTTTTGAAAATTGCAAAGATTGCATTCCTTAGATACCCTGTGGGTCGAAAATTTCGACGAAATCGCTCTATCTCGCATGGTTAAGGAGATAGAAGCAAATTTGTGTTTTGCCATTTTTGACAAAAATTTGAAAATTCAAAATGGCCGCCATTTTAGGGGACGGGAAATTTTTTTTTAAATTGCCAAGAATACAATGCTGAAATACCTGTGGGTCGAAAATTTTGACGAAATCGCTCTATCTCGCACGGTTAAGGAGATAGAAGCAAATTTGTGTTTTGCCATTTTTGGCAAAAATTCGAAAATTCAAAATGGCCGCCATTTTTGGGGAGGGGAAAATTTTTTGAAAATTGCAAAGATTGCATTCCTTAGATACCCTGTGCGTCGAAAATTTCGACGAAATCGCTCTATCTCGCACGGTTAAGGAGATAGAAGCAAATTAGTGTTTTGCCATTTTTGGCAAAAATTCGAAAATTCAAAATGGCCGCCATTTTTGGGGAGGGGAAAATTTTTTAAAAATTACCAAGAGTACAATGCTCAGATACCCAGTGGGTCGAAAATTTTGACGAAATCGCTCTATCTGGCACGGTTAAGGAGATAGAAGCAAATTGGTGTTTTGCCATTTTTGGCAAAAATTCGAAAATTCAAAATGGCCGCCATTTTTGGGGAGGGGAAAATTTTTGGAAAATTGCAAAGATTGCATTCCTTAGATACCCTGTGGGTCGAAAATTTCGACGAAATCACTCTATCTCGCACGGTTAAGGAGATAGAAGCAAATTAGTGTTTTGCCATTTTTGGCAAAAATTCGAAAATTCAAAATGGCCGCCATTTTTGGGGAGGGGAAAATTTTTTAAAAATTACCAAGAGTACAATGCTCAGATACCCTGTGGGTCGAAAATTTTGACGAAATCACTCTATCTGGCACGGTTAAGGAGATAGAAGGAAATTTGTGTTTTGCCATTTTTGGCAAAAATTCGAAAATTCAAAATGGCCGCCATTTTGGGGGAGGGGAAAATTTTTGGAAAATTGCAAAGATTGCATTCCTTAGATACCCTGTGGGTCGAAAATTTCGACGAAATCGCTCTATCTCGCACGGTTAAGGAGATAGAAGGAAATTTGTGTTTTGCCATTTTTGGCAAAAATTCGAAAATTCAAAATGGCCGCCATTTTTGGGGAGGGGAAAATTTTTGGAAAATTGCAAAGATTACATTCCTTAGATACCCTGTGGGTCGAAAATTTCGACGAAATCGCTCTATCTCGCACGGTTAAGGAGATAGAAGCAAATTAGTGTTTTGCCATTTTTGGCAAAAATTCGAAAATTCAAAATGGCCGCCATTTTTGGGGAGGGGAAAATTTTTGGAAAAATTACCAAGAGCACAATGCTCAGATACCCTGTGGGTCGAAAATTTTGACGAAATCGCTCTATCTGGCACGGTTAAGGAGATAGAAGCAAATTGGTGTTTTGCCATTTTTGGCAAAAATTCGAAAATTCAAAATGGCCGCCATTTTTGGGGAGGGGAAAATTTTTTGAAAATTGCAAAGATTGCATTCCTTAGATACCCTGTGGGTCGAAAATTTCGACGAAATCGCTCTATCTCGCACGGTTAAGGAGATAGAAGCAAATTAGTGTTTTGCCATTTTTGGCAAAAATTCGAAAATTCAAAATGGCCGCCATTTTTGGGGAGGGGAAAATTTTTTAAAAATTACCAAGAGTACAATGCTCAGATACCCAGTGGGTCGAAAATTTTGACGAAATCGCTCTATCTGGCACGGTTAAGGAGATAGAAGCAAATTGGTGTTTTGCCATTTTTGGCAAAAATTCGAAAATTCAAAATGGCCGCCATTTTTGGGGAGGGGAAAATTTTTTGAAAATTGCAAAGATTGCATTCCTTAGATACCCTGTGGGTCGAAAATTTCGACGAAATCGCTCTATCTCGCACGGTTAAGGAGATAGAAGCAAATTTGTGTTTTGCCATTTTTGGCAAAAATTCGAAAATTCAAAATGGCCGCCATTTTTGGGGAGGGGAAAATTTTTTGAAAATTGCAAATATTACATTCCTTAGATACCCTGTGGGTCGAAAATTTCGACGAAATCGCTCTATCTCGCACGGTTAAGGAGATAGAAGCAAATTAGTGTTTTGCCATTTTTGGCAAAAATTCGAAAATTCAAAATGGCCGCCATTTTTGGGGAGGGGAAAATTTTGTTAAAATTACCAAGAGCACAATGCTCAGATACCCTGTGGGTCGAAAATTTTGACGAAATCGCTCTATCTGGCACGGTTATGGAGATAGAAGCAAATTTGTGTTTTGCCATTTTTGGCAAAAATTCGAAAATTCAAAATGGCCGCCATTTTTGGGGAGGGGAAAATTTTGTTAAAATTACCAAGAGCACAATGCTCAGATACCCTGTGGGTCGAAAATTTTGACGAAATCGCTCTATCTGGCACGGTTAAGGAGATAGAAGCAAATTGGTGTTTTGCCATTTTTGGCAAAAATTCGAAAATTCAAAATGGCCGCCATTTTTGGGGAGGGGAAAATTTTTGGAAAATTGCAAAGATTACATTCCTTAGATACCCTGTGGGTCGAAAATTTCGACGAAATCGCTCTATCTCGCACGGTTAAGGAGATAGAAGCAAATTAGTGTTTTGCCATTTTTGGCAAAAATTCGAAAATTCAAAATGGCCGCCATTTTTGGGGAGGGGAAAATTTTTGGAAAAATTACCAAGAGCACAATGCTCAGATACCCTGTGGGTCGAAAATTTTGACGAAATCGCTCTATCTGGCACGGTTAAGGAGATAGAAGCAAATTGGTGTTTTGCCATTTTTGGCAAAAATTCGAAAATTCAAAATGGCCGCCATTTTTGGGGAGGGGAAAATTTTTTGAAAATTGCAAAGATTGCATTCCTTAGATACCCTGTGGGTCGAAAATTTCGACGAAATCGCTCTATCTCGCACGGTTAAGGAGATAGAAGCAAATTAGTGTTTTGCCATTTTTGGCAAAAATTCGAAAATTCAAAATGGCCGCCATTTTTGGGGAGGGGAAAATTTTTTAAAAATTACCAAGAGTACAATGCTCAGATACCCAGTGGGTCGAAAATTTTGACGAAATCGCTCTATCTGGCACGGTTAAGGAGATAGAAGCAAATTGGTGTTTTGCCATTTTTGGCAAAAATTCGAAAATTCAAAATGGCCGCCATTTTTGGGGAGGGGAAAATTTTTTGAAAATTGCAAAGATTGCATTCGTTAGATACCCTGTGGGTCGAAAATTTCGACGAAATCGCTCTATCTCGCATGGTTAAGGAGATAGAAGCAAATTTGTGTTTTGCCATTTTTGACAAAAATTTGAAAATTCAAAATGGCCGCCATTTTAGGGGACGGGAAATTTTTTTTTAAATTGCCAAGAATACAATGCTGAAATACCTGTGGGTCGAAAATTTTGACGAAATCGCTCTATCTCGCACGGTTAAGGAGATAGAAGCAAATTTGTGTTTTGCCATTTTTGGCAAAAATTCGAAAAGTCAAAATGGCCGCCATTTTTGGGGAGGGGAAAATTTTTTGGAAAATTGCAAAGATTGCATTCCTTAGATACCCTGTGGGTCGAAAATTTCGACGAAATCGCTCTATCTCGCACGGTTAAGGAGATAGAAGCAAATTTGTGTTTTGCCATTTTTGGGAAAAATTCGAAAATTCAAAATGGCCGCCATTTTTGGGGAGGGGAAAATTTTTGGAAAATTGCAAAGATTGCATTCCTTAGATACCCTGTGGGTCGAAAATTTCGACGAAATCACTCTATCTCGCACGGTTAAGGAGATAGAAGCAAATTAGTGTTTTGCCATTTTTGGCAAAAATTCGAAAATTCAAAATGGCCGCCATTTTTGGGGAGGGGAAAATTTTTTAAAAATTACCAAGAGTACAATGCTCAGATACCCTGTGGGTCGAAAATTTTGACGAAATCACTCTATCTGGCACGGTTAAGGAGATAGAAGGAAATTTGTGTTTTGCCATTTTTGGCAAAAATTCGAAAATTCAAAATGGCCGCCATTTTGGGGGAGGGGAAAATTTTTGGAAAATTGCAAAGATTGCATTCCTTAGATACCCTGTGGGTCGAAAATTTCGACGAAATCGCTCTATCTCGCACGGTTAAGGAGATAGAAGGAAATTTGTGTTTTGCCATTTTTGGCAAAAATTCGAAAATTCAAAATGGCCGCCATTTTTGGGGAGGGGAAAATTTTTGGAAAATTGCAAAGATTACATTCCTTAGATACCCTGTGGGTCGAAAATTTCGACGAAATCGCTCTATCTCGCACGGTTAAGGAGATAGAAGCAAATTAGTGTTTTGCCATTTTTGGCAAAAATTCGAAAATTCAAAATGGCCGCCATTTTTGGGGAGGGGAAAATTTTTGGAAAAATTACCAAGAGCACAATGCTCAGATACCCTGTGGGTCGAAAATTTTGACGAAATCGCTCTATCTGGCACGGTTAAGGAGATAGAAGCAAATTGGTGTTTTGCCATTTTTGGCAAAAATTCGAAAATTCAAAATGGCCGCCATTTTTGGGGAGGGGAAAATTTTTTGAAAATTGCAAAGATTGCATTCCTTAGATACCCTGTGGGTCGAAAATTTCGACGAAATCGCTCTATCTCGCACGGTTAAGGAGATAGAAGCAAATTAGTGTTTTGCCATTTTTGGCAAAAATTCGAAAATTCAAAATGGCCGCCATTTTTGGGGAGGGGAAAATTTTTTGGAAAATTGCAAAGATTGCATTCCTTAGATACCCTGTGGGTCGAAAATTTCGACGAAATCGCTCTATCTCGCACGGTTAAGGAGATAGAAGCAAATTTGTGTTTTGCCATTTTTGGGAAAAATTCGAAAATTCAAAATGGCCGCCATTTTTGGGGAGGGGAAAATTTTTGGAAAATTGCAAAGATTGCATTCCTTAGATACCCTGTGGGTCGAAAATTTCGACGAAATCACTCTATCTCGCACGGTTAAGGAGATAGAAGCAAATTAGTGTTTTGCCATTTTTGGCAAAAATTCGAAAATTCAAAATGGCCGCCATTTTTGGGGAGGGGAAAATTTTTTAAAAATTACCAAGAGTACAATGCTCAGATACCCTGTGGGTCGAAAATTTTGACGAAATCACTCTATCTGGCACGGTTAAGGAGATAGAAGGAAATTTGTGTTTTGCCATTTTTGGCAAAAATTCGAAAATTCAAAATGGCCGCCATTTTGGGGGAGGGGAAAATTTTTGGAAAATTGCAAAGATTGCATTCCTTAGATACCCTGTGGGTCGAAAATTTCGACGAAATCGCTCTATCTCGCACGGTTAAGGAGATAGAAGGAAATTTGTGTTTTGCCATTTTTGGCAAAAATTCGAAAATTCAAAATGGCCGCCATTTTTGGGGAGGGGAAAATTTTTGGAAAATTGCAAAGATTACATTCCTTAGATACCCTGTGGGTCGAAAATTTCGACGAAATCGCTCTATCTCGCACGGTTAAGGAGATAGAAGCAAATTAGTGTTTTGCCATTTTTGGCAAAAATTCGAAAATTCAAAATGGCCGCCATTTTTGGGGAGGGGAAAATTTTTGGAAAAATTACCAAGAGCACAATGCTCAGATACCCTGTGGGTCGAAAATTTTGACGAAATCGCTCTATCTGGCACGGTTAAGGAGATAGAAGCAAATTGGTGTTTTGCCATTTTTGGCAAAAATTCGAAAATTCAAAATGGCCGCCATTTTTGGGGAGGGGAAAATTTTTTGAAAATTGCAAAGATTGCATTCCTTAGATACCCTGTGGGTCGAAAATTTCGACGAAATCGCTCTATCTCGCACGGTTAAGGAGATAGAAGCAAATTAGTGTTTTGCCATTTTTGGCAAAAATTCGAAAATTCAAAATGGCCGCCATTTTTGGGGAGGGGAAAATTTTTTAAAAATTACCAAGAGTACAATGCTCAGATACCCAGTGGGTCGAAAATTTTGACGAAATCGCTCTATCTGGCACGGTTAAGGAGATAGAAGCAAATTGGTGTTTTGCCATTTTTGGCAAAAATTCGAAAATTCAAAATGGCCGCCATTTTTGGGGAGGGGAAAATTTTTTGAAAATTGCAAAGATTGCATTCCTTAGATACCCTGTGGGTCGAAAATTTCGACGAAATCGCTCTATCTCGCACGGTTAAGGAGATAGAAGCAAATTTGTGTTTTGCCATTTTTGGCAAAAATTCGAAAATTCAAAATGGCCGCCATTTTTGGGGAGGGGAAAATTTTTTGAAAATTGCAAATATTACATTCCTTAGATACCCTGTGGGTCGAAAATTTCGACGAAATCGCTCTATCTCGCACGGTTAAGGAGATAGAAGCAAATTAGTGTTTTGCCATTTTTGGCAAAAATTCGAAAATTCAAAATGGCCGCCATTTTTGGGGAGGGGAAAATTTTGTTAAAATTACCAAGAGCACAATGCTCAGATACCCTGTGGGTCGAAAATTTTGACGAAATCGCTCTATCTGGCACGGTTATGGAGATAGAAGCAAATTTGTGTTTTGCCATTTTTGGCAAAAATTCGAAAATTCAAAATGGCCGCCATTTTTGGGGAGGGGAAAATTTTGTTAAAATTACCAAGAGCACAATGCTCAGATACCCTGTGGGTCGAAAATTTTGACGAAATCGCTCTATCTGGCACGGTTAAGGAGATAGAAGCAAATTTGTGTTTTGCCATTTTTGGCAAAAATTCGAAAATTCAAAATGGCCGCCATTTTTGGGGAGGGGAAAATTTTTTGAAAATTGCAAATATTGCATTCCTTAGATACCCTGTGGGTCGAAAATTTCGACGAAATCACTCTATCTCGCACGGTTAAGGAGATAGAAGCAAATTAGTGTTTTGCCATTTTTGGCAAAAATTCGAAAATTCAAAATGGCCGCCATTTTTGGGGAGGGGAAAATTTTTTAAAAATTACCAAGAGTACAATGCTCAGATACCCTGTGGGTCGAAAATTTTGACGAAATCACTCTATCTGGCACGGTTAAGGAGATAGAAGGAAATTTGTGTTTTGCCATTTTTGGCAAAAATTCGAAAATTCAAAATGGCCGCCATTTTGGGGGAGGGGAAAATTTTTGGAAAATTGCAAAGATTGCATTCCTTAGATACCCTGTGGGTCGAAAATTTCGACGAAATCGCTCTATCTCGCACGGTTAAGGAGATAGAAGGAAATTTGTGTTTTGCCATTTTTGGCAAAAATTCGAAAATTCAAAATGGCCGCCATTTTTGGGGAGGGGAAAATTTTTGGAAAATTGCAAAGATTACATTCCTTAGATACCCTGTGGGTCGAAAATTTCGACGAAATCGCTCTATCTCGCACGGTTAAGGAGATAGAAGCAAATTAGTGTTTTGCCATTTTTGGCAAAAATTCGAAAATTCAAAATGGCCGCCATTTTTGGGGAGGGGAAAATTTTTGGAAAAATTACCAAGAGCACAATGCTCAGATACCCTGTGGGTCGAAAATTTTGACGAAATCGCTCTATCTGGCACGGTTAAGGAGATAGAAGCAAATTGGTGTTTTGCCATTTTTGGCAAAAATTCGAAAATTCAAAATGGCCGCCATTTTTGGGGAGGGGAAAATTTTTTGAAAATTGCAAAGATTGCATTCCTTAGATACCCTGTGGGTCGAAAATTTCGACGAAATCGCTCTATCTCGCACGGTTAAGGAGATAGAAGCAAATTTGTGTTTTGCCATTTTTGGCAAAAATTCGAAAATTCAAAATGGCCGCCATTTTTGGGGAGGGGAAAATTTTTTGAAAATTGCAAATATTACATTCCTTAGATACCCTGTGGGTCGAAAATTTCGACGAAATCGCTCTATCTCGCACGGTTAAGGAGATAGAAGCAAATTAGTGTTTTGCCATTTTGGGCAAAAATTCGAAAATTCAAAATGGCCGCCATTTTTGGGGAGGGGAAAATTTTTTAAAAATTACCAAGAGTACAATGCTCAGATACCCAGTGGGTCGAAAATTTTGACGAAATCGCTCTATCTGGCACGGTTAAGGAGATAGAAGCAAATTTGTGTTTTGCCATTTTTGGCGAAAATTCAAAATGGCCGCCATTTTTGGGGAGGGGAAAATTTTTGGAAAATTGCAAAGATTGCATTCCTTAGATACCCTGTGGGTCGAAAATTTCGACGAAATCACTCTATCTCGCACGGTTAAGGAGATAGAAGCAAATTAGTGTTTTGCCATTTTTGGCAAAAATTCGAAAATTCAAAATGGCCGCCATTTTTGGGGAGGGGAAAATTTTTGGAAAATTGTAGATTGCATTCCTTAAATACCCTGTGGGTCGAAAATTTCGACGAAATCGCTCTATCTCACACGGTTAAGGAGATAGAAGCAAATTTGTGTTTTGCCATTTTTGGCAAAAATTCGAAAATTCAAAATGGCCGCCATTTTTGGGGAGGGGAAAATTTTTTGAAAATTGCAAATATTACATTCCTTAGATACCCTGTGGGTCGAAAATTTCGACGAAATCGCTCTATCTCTTACGGTTTCTGAGATATTAGCAAATTACTCAAAAGTAGTACTGAAAATACACAATGAAGTACCTAAATGGCTATTACTCATGTACTGACAAAGCTATCAGTCCCAAATGCAATACCAAGCGAGCTATGGACATAACAATCTTGTATTCAAAATTGTAGTAAAATATCTTTAATTATTTTGGCTTAAATGCACGGAAACCAATGGGTACTGAAAATAGCTGTACTTAAGTATTACTCAGTAAGCAAAAGAGGTACAACAGCCAAAAGCAATCCCAAGCAAGCTACTGACCCAATAAGCCTGCATACCAAATTTGGTGACAATAGCTCTAATACTTTTCCTTTAAATGAGCGGAAACCATGCGTGACGCCGGACATCGGACGCCGGACGCCGGACATCGGACATCGGACGGCGAAAAAAGCAAAAATAATATATCCACCCCCCAGGGGGGTGGACATAATCAGTCATAGGCACTTTTTAAGTTTGCCTGACCTTGACGGAGGGGTCCAAGGTCAAATCCGACCACACAAAAAAATTCCCAGCCCATGATTTCCTGTAGCTTGTTTACCATCCCAAACCTGTAGGACCAATAATAAGCGAGTTCTAAGCAATTGTAAGTTTGGCTATCCTCAATTGACCTTGAAGGAGGGGTCCCAGGTCAAATCTGACCACACCAAAAGAATCCCAGCCCATGATTTCCTATATGTTGGTTTACCATCCCAAACCTCCAAGACCAATAATACGCGAGTTATAAGCACTTTAAGTTTGGCTATCTTCGTTTGACCTGGAAGGAGGGGTCTAAGGTGAAATCTGACCACACCAAAAGATTCCCAGCCCATGATTTTCTATAGGTTGGTTTTCCATTCCAAACCTCTAGGACCAATAATAAGCGAGTTATAAGCACTTTTAAGTTTGGCTATCCTCATTTGACCTTGAAGGAGGGGTCCAAGGTGAAATCCGACCACACCAAAAAATTCCCAGCTCATGATTTTCTATAGGTTGGTTTTCATTCCAAACCTGTAGGACCAATAATAAGCGAGTTATAAGCACTTTTATGTTTGGCTATCCTCATTTGACCTTGAAGGAGGGTTCCAAGGTCAAATCGGACCATATTAACAGATTCCCAGCCCATGATTTCCTACAGGTTGGATACAATGATTTACTCAACAGTGAGAACCTGAAAGAAGCTATTGCTCAGCTATGCCATGACATAGAGGTCTGCAATTTCACTATGTTATAGCTGACCAAAACGTCTGTGAAAAACATATTTAACAAAATACTCTAAATGTAATAGTTTTCAAGTTACTACTGATTTACTCAAGAGTGAGAACCTCAAAGTAACTATTACTCAGCTATGCAATGAGCTACATGTCTGAATTTTTGCTCTGTTATAGCTGACCTAAAAGTAGGTGAACAACATATTTAAGCAAAATACTGTAAATGCAATAGTTTTCAAGTTACAACTGATTTACTCAATAGTGAGAACCTGAAAATAGCTATTGCTCCGCTATGCCATGAGCTATAGGTCTGTAATTTCACTATGTTATAGCTAACCCAAAAGTAGGTGAACAATATATTTTAACAAAATACTCCAAATGCAATATTTTTCAAGTTATAGCCGATTTACTCAACAGTCAGTGCCTGAGAATAGCTATTGCTCAGTTGTGCCATGAGCTACAGGTCTGTAATTTCACTATGTTATAGCTGACCCAAAAGTAGCTGAATAACATATTTGCACAAATTTCTGTAAAGGCAATAGTTTTCCAATTACAACTGATTTACTCAACAGTGAGAACTTCAAAGTAGCTATTACTCAGCTATGCAATGAGCCACAGGTCTGGAACTTCACTATGCTATAGCTGACCCCAAAATAGGTGAATAACATATTGCAACAAAATACTCTAAATGCAATAGTTTCCAAGTTATAAGTGATTTACTCAACAGTGATAACCTAAAAGTAGCTATTACTCAGCTATGCCATGAGCTACAGGTCTGAAATTTTACTATGTTATAGCTGACCCAAAAGTAGCTGAATAACATATTTATACTAAATTCTCTAAATGCAATAGCTTTCAAATTATAAGTGATTTGCTCAACATTGAGAACTTCAAAGTAGCTATTACTCGGCTATGCAATGAGTCACAGGTCTGGAACTTCACTATGTTATAGCTGACCCCAAAATAGGTGAATAACATATTGAAACAAAATACTCTAAATGCAATAATTTCCAAGTTATAAGCGATTTACTCAACAGTGATAACCTCAAAGTAACTATTACTCAGCTATGCCATGAGCTACAGGTCTGAAATTTTACTGTGTTATAGCTGACCCAAAAGTAGGTGAACAACATATTTAAGCAAAATACTGTACATGCAATAGTTTTCAAGTTACAACTGATTTACTCAATAGTGATGACCTAAAAGTAGCTATTACTCAGCTATGCCATGAGCTACAGGTCTGAAATTTTACTATGTTATAGCTGACCCAAAAGTAGCTGAATAACATATTTATACTAAATTCTCTAAATGCAATAGTTTTGCAATTACAACTGATTTACTCAATAGTGAGAACCTCAAAGTAGTTATTACTCAGCTATGCAATGAGCTACAGGTCTGAAATTTTACTATGTTATAGCTGACCCAAAAGTAGGTGAACAACATATTTAAGCAAAATACTGTAAATGCAATAGTTTTGAAGTTACAACTGATTTACTCAATAGTGATGACCTAAAAGTAGCTATTACTCAGCTATGCCATGAGCTACAGGTCTGAAATTTCACTATGTTATAGCTGACCCAAAAGTAGCCGAATAACATATTTATACGAAATTCTGTAAATGCAATAGTTTTCCAATTACAACTGATTTACTCAATAGTGAGAACTTCAAAGTAGCTATTACTCAGCTGTGCCATGACCTACAGATCTGAAATTTCACTATGTTATAGCTGGCCCAAAAGTAGCTGAATAACATATTTATACGAAATTCTCTAAATGCAATAGTTTTGCAATTACAACTGATTTACTCAATAGTGAGAACCTCAAAGTAGTTATTACTCAGCTATGCAATGAGCTACAGGTCTGAAATTTTACTATGTTATAGCTGGCCCAAAAGTAGCTGAATAACATATTTATACGAAATTCTCTAAATGCAATAGTTTTGCAATTACAACTGATTTACTCAATAGTGAGAACCTCAAAGTAGTTATTACTCAGCTATGCAATGAGCTACAGGTCTGAAATTTTACTATGTTATAGCTGACCCAAAAGTAGGTGAACAACATATTTAAGCAAAATACTGTAAATGCAATAGTTTTCAAGTTACAACTGATTTACTCAATAGTGATGACCTAAAAGTAGCTATTACTCAGCTATGCCATGACCTACAGATCTGAAATTTCACTATGTTATAGCTGGCCCAAAAGTAGCTGAATAACATATTTATACGAAATTCTCTAAATGCAATAGGTTTTAAGTTACAAGTGATTTACTCAATAGTGAGAACTTCAAAGTAGCTATTACTCAGCTATGCAATGAGCCACAGATCTGAAACTTCACTATGTTATAGCTGATCCCAAAATAGGTGAATAACATATTGAAACAAAATACTGTAAATGCAATAGTTTCCAAGTTATAAGCGATTTACTCAACAGTGATAACCTAAAAGTAGCTATTACTCAGCTATGCCATGAGCTACAGGTCTGAAATTTTACTATGTTATAGCTGACCCAAAAGTAGCTGAATAACATATTTATACGAAATTCTCTAAATGCAATAGTTTTGAAGTTATAAGCGATTTACTCAACAGTGATAACCTAAAAGTAGCTATTACTCAGCTATGCCATGAGCTACAGGTCTAAAATTTTTCTATGTTATAGCTGACCCAAAAGTAGCTGAATAACATATTTATACGAAATTCTCTAAATGCAATAGTTTTTAAGTTACAAGTGATTTTACTCATGATGGAAGTTACTGAAAAGCCCAAAAGTAGCTATTACTCACTTAGCTATTGAGACAGGCACCCAACTTACTCACCATATTGTAGCTATGAAAAAAGTAGCTGAATAACATATTTTAACAAAATGCTCTAAATGCAACACTTTTCAAGTTATAAATGATTTTGTGCATGATTTCATGAATTTTAATGCATTAAAAATTATTAAAAAAATTTATTAAAAAAAAAGTAAGACAGATCCAGGTCTCATACTCACACAAGAGAATCTACCTGTGGCCTAGTACATATATGCAAGATATGAGAGAAATCCCTGCAATAGTCACTGAGAAAATTGTGATTAAGTGTTGAAATTTTCACACTTTTGGTGGGGGTACCCCCCTTGTAATGTCTCTAGCAAACAGACGAACAGACAGATTTGCATGCCTTGAACAATTTTTCATCCTCGATAGATAAGGTATCTTTTAAAAAAAACAGCACGTCTCTAGGCCTTGTAGTTTTGGAGGAGAAGTTGTTCACGCGGACGCGTACGCGGACGCGTACGCCCACGCCGCAGAGTGACGACATAATGTCAGCTGACTGACAAGTCAGCTGACATAAAAAGTATGTGAATAACATATTTTAACAAAATGCTCTAAATGCATTCTTATAACTCTAAATTCAAGTTATAAGTGATTTAGTGCATGATTTCATGAATTTTAATGCATTTTAGACATTTTTGTCTACCACAGGCCTAATTTAGACATAAAGCCTCCCAAAAAGATAGGGTGGCGAGTCCTCTAGTATACCAAGCCACCTGCCAAATATGAAAGAAATCTGGAAAGAAATGTGGACTGTAGGTCGCTAACAAGCAATATTCCACATTTTAGACATTTTTGTCTACCACAGGCCTAATTTAGACATAAACCCTACCAAAAAGATAGGGTGGCGAGTCCTCTACCATATCAAGCCACCTACCAAATATGAAAGAAATCTGGAAAGAAATGTGGACTGTAGGTCGCTAACAAGAAATCTCTGCGGACGCGGACGAGGGCGCGGACGACAACGATGATGAATCCATAGTATCCCCGCTTCGCGTCGGGGATACAATTAGCCTTCTCTCCCTCTACTTTACCCAAAACACTAACGTGTGAAGGGTCCACGAGAGTGGGGGTAGGGGAGGACGAAACCAATTTCTTGTCTTTGTTCTTTCGTTCTCTGTAGGTGGGGGTTGAAAGTTGCTGTAATTGCTCTGGTGCAAAGGCTTTACAGATAGGACAGTCTTTCTTGAGAACGCAGTTGTCTCCTCCAACCCCCTTGTCACATCATGTTCACTTCAAGTGGCCATCAAATATAGCCATAACGTGGCCACAAGTGCCTCTCTTCTGTCCAGGTGATGACATGATGAATGGTACTTCAGTAGAATAACTTGGAAGTAAAATAAAATGGATAAATTCGCAGATAAACTTCAAAACGTCTCTCTATAGAAAACATGTCCGCACACTCCACGCGCCAAACAAAAAAGATGGTACGATGTCACACTGTCTAGACAGGAAGGAAGTACGATGCGCCACCTAGCGAATGCACACTCTGTGACCGCTCCTGCCGGTAGTATATACAGGACGTCTTTTTCTGGTGTTTGGCGGGACCAGTCACGTCGACCGGTAAAGCAATTGTCCATTTATTTGTTGTTTTACGTCACGTTCAACAGCCAGGGTCATACTGCGACGGGTAGTTTTACAGGTGGAGTAAATCAGTGCATACTGCACTGTAAACCACCGGGCATCGGCAAGTAACTACCAACTTTCCAACATGAAGCGCCCGGCCCAAGATTCGAACCGGCGGCCTCAGAGCTTGGAGGCGAGAACTCTAACCGCTATACCATAAAGCAATTATCCATTGGATAGGATGTATTAACGCAATAAAATTGAAATTTTTCCCCTGAGCATGGACTCCATGGAGATACTCTTCCAAACTACTGACCACGTTGTAGCTATGGAGAAAGTACATGAACAAAATACTGGAACAAAATACTCTAAATTCAATAGTTTGAGAGTTATAAGTCATATAATTATATTAGATAAAAGTGCTATTATTCACTCAAAAGTAGGCCAAAGTTCACCAAACCCCAAAAATATTGAAGAGCGTAAAAATTCACAAGTAATGTCACAAGGACAAGTAATTTACCAAAAATGTGTAACTGTAGTAGTTTCAGAGAAAACTGCATGACACACGCACATGGTGCAAATTATAATTAAAAAAATACCTTAACTAAGAAAAGGTCTCATACCTGCAATGTCTTCTATGCACTTTTTTCTTTTATTTCTTTTCTTTCCACCCATGATTTGTTGTGCGTATTCAACAAAACTCTCCACTCACTAAACTAAAGCAAGAAATCAAACACCCATTTCAATCACTTTGACAGGTTCAAGACCAAGTTTCTTACAAGGGATAACGAGTATTAAAGACCAAAATTCAAATGTAGCTCAGAATTGGGAACCCTGTTTGATTTTGAACAGGGGACAAAAGGAAATAGGACCCCATCAAAAGATATACAGTCCATGAATCGCTGTAAGTGGACTGGCCAGCCTAGACCTCCAGGGCAAATAATAAGCAAGATACATTTGAAAATTTTATATTAAGTGTAGCTTCTGTAAGCTACCCCTTGGAACTCAATGCTGACCAGTAGGAGAGGTGGCAAACTACTCAAATAAAAGAGAATTTAGTACTCCCCAGTATATGTGCTCAAATTAGATTTAGGTTTATTTTGGTTTAATTAGCTTTCAAGACATTGTACAGGTGCTATCTCGACAGATAGTTTTAAGGGCAAAGGAAACCAGGATATACTAGTTGGTCAAGATTCTGCACTATAAACTTTCCAGGCATTGGAAAGCAACTACCAACGTTGCTCAAATGACATATATTGTTCTACCTCTGTTCACTAACCATATCCTGCTAGAAATGGGTTCCAAGGGGTAAGCTCGTAGCCTACAAAAGCTAAATTTAAAACATTTAACTTCCAATTATTTATGGGGCTACAACAGCTTTTGATTGTTTTGAGCTGCATCAGAATAACAGCATTCCCCCACTTTATAGAGGTAAGAGACTACCATTGTGTTTTCTGCAGCAATCAATACCAGCTTTCCCAAACATTGTATTTTGAAATGCTCAAGAACCAAAACTACTACTTTAATTCCAGGAAATTTATACAGAGCCCATTCTGTTGCACTGAATCTTTGGATACCTACGGCTTTACAATATCCAAGGTAAGGCCCCCCTTCCCCAGCCCTCATTTAATACATGTAAAAACTAGAAATAGGACGCCCTGTTGATAGTAGCTGTGACATATGAATAGAAACAGGATAGCATAGAAGAACACACATTATCATGTGTAATGTCCACCCCATGAACCTTTTGCAAAAATTGTACAGTTACTGTACTCTTACAAGACCTTGTTTCATGTGTAAAATATATCAAGGATGCTTAAATATTTATTAGTATACATGTGAATTATTTCAGCTTCATGTCTTTTTGCATTGGTTGGGTCGAAAATTTCGACGAAATCGCTCTATCCTGCACGGTTAAGGAGATAGAAGCAAATTTGTGTTTTTCAATTTTTGAAATGAAAAAATGAATTTTTTTTTGAAAATTGCCAATAGTACATTTCTTAGATACCCTGTGGGTCGAAAATTTCCACGAAATCACTCTATCTCACACGGTTAAGCAAATTTGTGTTCTTCCATTTTTGGCAAAAATTCGAAAATGCAAAATGCCCGCTATTTTTGATGAGGGCAAAATTTTTTGAAAATTGCCAAGAGTAGATTTCTTAGATACCCTGTGAGTCGAAAATTTCAACGAAATCGCTCTATCTCACACGGTTAAGCAAATTTGTGTTCTTCCATTTTTGGCAAAAATTCGAAAATGCAAAATGCCTGCCATTTTTGATGAGGGCAAAATTTTTTGAAAATTGCCAAGAGTAGATTTCTTAGATACCCTGTGAGTCGAAAATTTCGACGAAATCGCTCTATCTCACACGGTTAAGCAAATTTGTGTTCTTCCATTTTTGGCAAAAATTCGAAAATGCAAAATGCCCGCCATTTTTGATGAGGGCAAAATTTTTTGAAAATTGCCAAGAGTAGATTTCTTAGATACCCTGTGAGTCGAAAATTTCGACGAAATCGCTCTATCTCACACGGTTAAGCAAATTTGTGTTCTTCCATTTTTGGCAAAAATTCGAAAATTCAAAATGGCCGCCATTTTTGATGAGGGGAAAATTTTCTGAAAATTGCCAAGAGTAGATTTCTTAGATACCCTGTGAGTCGAAAATTTTTGAAATGAAAAAATGAAATTTTTTTGGAAAATTGCCAATAGTACATTTCTTAGATACCCTGTGGGTCGAAAATTTCGACGAAATCGCTCTATCTCACACTGTTAAGCAAATTTGTGTTTTGCCATTTTTGCAAAAATTCGAAAATCCAAAATGGCCGCCATTTTTGAGGGAATTTTTTTTTGAAAATTGCCAAGAGTACATTGCTCAGTTACCCTGTGGGTCAAAAATTTCAACAAAATCGCTCTATCTCACACGGTTAAGGAGATAGAAGGAAATTTGCGTTTTGCCATTTTTGGCAAAAATTCGAAAATTCAAAATGGCCGCCATTTTTGGGGAGGGGAACATTTTTTGAAAACTGCCAATAGTACATTGTTCAGTTACCCTGTGGGTTGAAAATGTCGACGAAATCTCTCTATCTCGCACGGTTAAGGAGATAGAAGCAAATTTGTGTTATGACATTTTTGGCAAAAATTCGAAAATTCAAAATGGCCGCCATTTTTGGGGAGGGAAATTTTTTTTGAAAATTGCCAAGAGTGCATATCTCAGATACCCTGTGGGTCGAAAATTTCGACGAAATCGCTCTATCTCCCACTGTTAAGGAGATAGAAGCAAATTTCTGTTTTGCCATTTTTGGCAAAAATTCAAAATGGCTGCCATTTTTGGGGAGGGGAAAATGTTTTCAAAATTGCCAAGAGTACATTTCTTAGATATCCTGTGGGTCGAAAATTTCAACGAAATCGCTCTATCTCGCACAGTTAAGGAGATAGAAGCAAATTTGTGTTTTTCCATTTTTTGGCAAAGTAGCTATGTAGCTATTACTCAGTCAGTTATATAGCCATTATTACTAAAAGTAAGCCCAAGCAAGCTATCGACCTAACTATTGCTCATTCCAAATTTGGTAAAAATATGTCAAATGTTTTTACTTAAAATGCCCAGAAACAAAAGCAGTACACAAAAGTAGCTAAGTAGCTATTACTCAGTTAGCTATAGAGCTATCTTCACCAAAAGCAATCCCATGCAAGCTATTAACCCAATAAACACCCATACAAAATTTGGTAAAGATAGGATAAATACTTTTCCTTCAAATGAGCGGAAACCAAGCATCTGGACGCCGGACACCGGAAAAAGCAAAAATAATAAGTCCACCCCCCAGTGGGGTGGACATAAATAGCATCAGAGATGTCCATACCCCACAGCCTGGGGAAATAGTTTTCAAAACCATGACATATAGAAGTAGACTAAGTGAAACAGTACAAAGATCTGGATACATTCAGAGCAGTGTCAGTTATATAAAGCTCCAAATAATGTTCAGAGAAAATAAGATCTAAGAGAAAGAAAATAGCATCAGAGATGCCCGTACCCCACAGCCTAGGGAAATATTTTTAACACCATGAGATATAGAAGTACTGTAACAGTACAAAGTTCAGGATACTTTCAGAGCACTGGCAGTTATATAAAGGTCCAAACAATGCTTAAATAGAGAAAATAATGTCCAACAGAAAGAAAATGCATGTAAAGATGAAGTATTAAAACTTGGGAAATATTTTAACACCATGAGATATAGAAGTACTGTATCAGTACAAAGTTCAGGATTCTTCAGAGCACTGTCAGTTATATAAAGGTTCAAACAATGTTTAAATAGCGAAAATAAGAGGGTCAAAGATGCCCCAAAAGGCGGGTTGCGCAGGCAGCAATAAGGTTAAAAACTGCTGTAATTACATTTACAAACAAGGAAAGAAATGTTAGGTTACTCAGTTAAGGTGAATGTGTTAGACATGCTAAGAAACGTAAAACTTGTAATCTAGGTTACATAATTCTATCTATGATATAAACGGACAAACGAAAGGACGGAATGACACCAACTTTGAAAGCAACTTAGCTATGATGGTGATGTATCTCCCTGTCAATTTTGAATTCGACTGGACAAGGCGTTTTCGAGTTAAGAGTCCAGAAACGGAAATGTTGACGAACAAACGAACCGATAGACTTATACCAATTTCGAAAGGAACCTAGCTATGATGGTGATGTATGTCCCTGTCAAGTTTGAATTCGATTGGACAAACCGTTTTTGAGTTAGAGTCCAGAAACAAAAATGTGGACGGACAGATGGATGGACAAATGGACAAAAAACGGACAAATGAACGGACGGAATTACACCAATTCCGAAAGGAATCTAGCTATGATGGTGATCTATCTCCCTGTCAAGATTGAATTCAATTGGACAAACCGTTTTCGAGTTAGAGTCCGGAAACGAAAATGTGGACGGACAGATGGATGGACAAACGGACAAAAAACGGACAAACGGAATTATACAAATTCCGAAAGGAATCTAGCTATGATGGTGATCTATCTCCCTGTCAGGATTGAATTCGATTGGACAAACCGTTTTCGAGTTAGAGTCCGGAAACGAAAATGTGGACAAACAGATGGATGGACAAACGGACAAAAAATGACAAACGGACAAACAAACAGACGGATTTACACCAATTTTGAAAGAAACCTAGCTATGATGGTGATCTATGTCCCTGTCAAGTATGAATTCCATTGGACAAACTGTTTTTGAGTTAGAGTCTGGAAACGAAAATGTGGACAGACAGACGGATGGACAAACGGGACAAAAAATGGACAAACGAGCAAACAGAATTACAATAATTTAGAAAGGAACCTAGCTATGATGGTGATCTATGTCCCTGTCAAGTATGAATTCGATTGGACAAACCGTTTTCGAGTTAGAGTCCGAAAACAAAAATGTGGACGGACAGACAAACAAACGTACGGAATTACACTAATTTCGAAAGGAACCTAGCTATCATGGCGATCTATGTCCCTGTCAAGTTTGAATCCGATTGGACAAACCGTATTCGAGTTAGAGTCCAGAAACGAAAATGTGGACAGGCGGATGGACAAACGAACGGACGGAATTTCACCAATTTCGAAAGGAACCTAGCTATGATGGTGAACTATCTCCCTGTCAAGTTTTAATTCGATTGGACAAACCGTTTTCAAGTTAGAGTCCGGAAACGAAAAATGTGGACAGACGGACAGACGTTGGACACATCAATCTAATAGGCGGGTTGGTTACACGCAACCGGCCTAACAATGTCTAAGAGAAAGATAATGCAGGTACTTTATCTACATCTGGCATGGCCGAATTATGGTTTAGATGTTTTGAATATTACCATGCATATAGAAGTGGTAATACATTCAATGAATGCTTATGTGTGGTGTTGGAGCAAAATCTGTGGCTCACTTGATGAAATTCTATCTGTTACACCATGCCAACTACATCCCCTAACCAATGTCCCTACCAAGTATCAACTTCCTACACCTTACAGTTTCCAAGATATAGCCCGGACAAGATTTTATAGGTCAAGGTCACTACAGCAAGGTCAAAGGTCAAATCAAGGTCAGACCATGACGTTGTACACCTACAACCCCTAACTAATGTTCATGCCATGTATCAACTTCCTACACCTTATGGTTGCAGAGATATAGCTCGGACAAGATTTTCAAACTCAAGGTCACTGCGGCAAGGTCAAAGGTCAAATCAAGGTCAGACCATGACGTTGCACACCTACACCCCCCAACCAATGTCCCTGCCAAGTATGAACTTCCTACACCTTACGGTTTCTGAGATACAGCCTGGACAAATTATTTCCCGCTGCCCGCCCACACGACCATCCGGACACCATGGGTGAAAACAATATCCTGACAGCCCTTAAGGGCTGTGGGGTAAAAACGAAAAAAAAAGATACTGAATTTGACCGCTGACCCCATTATTATTCAGACATAAATATTTTCATTTGTAGCATTTTTCTGACATTTATCATTAACGTTTAATAAACTGTATACATAAAACATTTTGAAAACAATCTATGATCAAGGGTTTTCGTACCCCTCATTTTTTAACCTTTGCCAAACATTTCCCATCAAACATTTGCAAAACCAAACAATGTTTACTGGGTTGTACCTTATTTTCAGTCATTTCAAATTTTGAAGTGGAGAATGAATTATGGCAGCCATATTTGAGCCTCTGTTACAAAACTTTAGCCCACTACCTTCCAGTCTCAGCATTTGAGCCAGTGGTTCAGCCAAAACTGAGGCCTTTTGTGAAATCCATAAAGGCTGAGCCCATGAGTTCCAGAAAAATGTTAATTTATGACAAAAGTCTCAAGTTTGAGCCCGAGACCAGGCTAAGACCTTCGTGAAATTCGCCCCAGTACACGGGTGTCATTAATGTTAGACAGAGATAAACAGGTCACTAAACCCATTTTTATGTGTTTAGTCGATGATCGTTATGCTCATTAAGTCAATTGGTCAGCAATGACAATTTATCACTGATAGGAAACTTCATTTGAAGTGGCAAATAAAGAAACACCCTCTTAAATATATTCTACAAAAATACGCCTCCAATGTGTTCCAAGCAGATATATTTTTATATTTTCTGGAATAAACACTAAACTAGAGGATCGCTCGCAAAAAAAAAAGATAATGTTTTTGCATAGCAAAAACAAAGCGTCCCGAAAAGGATATAAAGGTGAGTGCTAAAGTATTAAGAAAATGCTTCGTTTCTAGCCTTATACTGTTGTGGCAACCAAAGTCAGTGCAGTCTGCTCTATCTAGCACGGTTTTCAAGATATAAGCATTTTTGTGTTTTGCAAAAAATAAAAAAATTAAAAATGTCCACTATATTTGGCGAGACAAAAATATTTTGAAAATTGGCATGGCTATTCTGCAGAGATACCCAGCAGGTCAAAAATTTTGTTGAGTTCGCTCCATATAGCACGGTTTTCGAGATATAAGCATTTTTGTGTTTTGCAAAAACTTTGAAAATTCAAAATGGCCACCATTTTTGGGGAGACAAAAATTTTTGTCAAGACCACTGCCGCGGTGTGTATCTCCTGCCGAGCATTAAAGCAGAAAAAATAGCTTTTCCGAGATATTCACAATTTTTCATTTTCCTGTGTGAAAGCTCTTCCAAAAGTAGGTGAATGAGTTATTTGAGAAAAATTGGCTATCTGCAATACTATTAAGAGATAATTCATATTTACTCATTTTGAGTAGGTGAATAATTATCTATGGGTCTGAAACTTCACCAAGTGAAAGCTCTCCCAAAAGTAGGTGAATGAGTTATTTGAGAAAAATTGGCTATCTGCAACACTTTTAGAGATAATTCGCATTTACTCATTTTGAGTAGCTGAGTAATTAGCTATGGGTCTGAAACTTCACCATGTGAAAGCTCTTCCACAAGTAGATGAATGAGTATTTGATAAAAATTGGGTATCCGCAATACTTTTACAGATAATTAGCATTTACTCATTTTGAGTAGGTGAATAAATAGCTATGGGTCTGAAACTTCACAGAGTGAAAGCTCTCCCAAAAGTAGGTGAATGAGTTATTTGAGAAAAATTGGCTATCTGCAATACTTTTACAGATAATTAGCATTTACTCATTTTGAGTAGGTGAGTAATTAGCTATGGGTCTGAAACTTCACCAAGTGAAAGCTCTTCCAAAAGTAGGTGAATGAGTTATTTCAGAAAAATTGGCTATCGGCAATACTTTTACAGATAATTCGCATTTACTCATTTTGAGTAGGTGAGTAATTAGCTGTGGGTCTGAAACTTCACCAAGTGAAAGCTCTCCCAAAAGTAGGTGAATAATTAATTTGAGAAAAATTGGCTATCTGCAATACTTTTATAGATAATTCGCATTTACTCATTTTGAGTAGGTGAGTAATTAGCTATGGGTCTGAAACTTGACCAAGTGAAAGGTCTCCCAAAAGTAGGTGAATGAGTTATTTGAGAAAAATTGGCTATCTGCAATACTTTTAGAGATAATTCGCATTTACTCATTTTGAGTAGGTGAGTAATTAGCTATGGGTCTGAAACTTCACAGAGTGAAAGCTCTCCCAAAAGTAGGTGAATGAGTTATTTGAGAAAAATTGGCTATCTGCAATACTTTTAGAGATAATTCGCATTTACTCATTTTGAGTAGGTGAGTAATTAGCTACGGGTCTGAAACTTCACCAAGTGAAAGCTCTCCCAAAAGTAGGTGAATGAGTTATTTGAGAAAAATTGGCTATCTGCAATACTTTTAGAGATAATTCGCATTTACTCATTTTGAGTAGGTGAGTAATTAGCTACGGGTCTCAAACTTCACCAAGTGAAAGCTCTCCCAAAAGTAGGTGAATGAGTTATTTGAGAAAAATTGGCTATCTGCAATACTTTTAGAGATAATTCGCATTTACTCATTTTGAGTAGGTGAGTAATTAGCTATGGGTCTGAAACTTCACAGAGTGAAAGCTCTCCCAAAAGTAGGTGAATGAGTTATTTGAGAAAAATTGGCTATCTGCAATACTTTTAGAGATAATTCGCATTTACTCATTTTGAGTAGGTGAGTAATTAGCTATGGGTCTGAAACTTCACAGAGTGAAAGCTCTCCCAAAAGTAGGTGAATGAGTTATTTGAGAAAAATTGGCTATCTGCAATACTTTTAGAGATAATTCGCATTTACTCATTTTGAGTAGGTGAGTAATTAGCTACGGGTCTGAAACTTCACCAAGTGAAAGCTCTCCCAAAAGTAGGTGAATGAGTTATTTGAGAAAAATTGGCTATCTGCAATACTTTTAGAGATAATTCGCATTTACTCATTTTGAGTAGGTGAGTAATTAGCTACGGGTCTCAAACTTCACCAAGTGAAAGCTCTGCCAAAAGTAGGTGAATGAGTTATTTGAGAAAAATTGGCTATCTGCAATACTTTTAGAGATAATTCCCATTTACTCATTTTGAGTAGGTGAGTAATTAGCTATGGGTCTGAAACTTCACAGAGTGAAAGCTCTCCCAAAAGTAGGTGAATGAGTTATTTGAGAAAAGTTGGCTATCTGCAATACTTTTAGAGATAAATCACATTTACTCATTTTGAGTAGGTGAGTAATTAGCTATGGGTCTGAAACTTCACCAAGTGAAAGCTCTCCCAAAAGTAGGTGAATGATTAATTTAACAAAAATTGGCTATCTGCAATACTTTTAGAGATAATTCGCATTTACTCATTTTGAGTAGGTGAGTAATTAGCTATGGGTCTGAAACTTCACCAAGTGAAAGCTCTCCCAAAAGTAGGTGAATGAGTTATTTGAGAAAAATTGGCTATCTGCAATACTTTTAGAGATAATTCGCATTTACTCATTTTGAGTAGGTGAGTAATTAGCTATAGGTCTGAAACTTCACCAAGTGAAAGCTCTCCCAAAAGTAGGTGAATGAGTTATTTGAGAAAAATTGGCTATCTGCAATACTTTTAGAGATAATTCGCATTTACTCATTTTGAGTAGGTGAGTAATTAGCTATGGGTCTGAAACTTCACAGAGTGAAAGCTCTCCCAAAAGTAGGTGAATGAGTTATTTGAGAAAAATTGGCTATCTCCAACACTTTTAGAGGTAATTCGCATTTACTCTTTTTGAGTAGGTGAGCAATTAGCTATGGGTCTGAAACTTCACCAAGTGAAAGCTCTTTGGGATAGCTGCTCTGCAGAGATACCCTGAAGATAAAAAATTTCGTCGAAATCGCTCTATGTAGCACGGTTTTCGAAATATAAGCATTTTTGTGTTTTGCAATTTTTGCGCAAAAATTCGAAAATTCAAAATGGCCGCCATTTTTGGCGAGACAACATTTTTTTGAAAATTGGCATGGCTACTCTGCAGAGATACCCTGTGGGTCAAAAATTTCGTCGAAATCGCTGTATCTAGCACGGTTTTCGAGATATAAGCATTTTTGTGTTTTGCAATTTTGCGAAAAATTCGAAAATTCAAAATGGCCGCCATTTTTGGCGAGACAAAATTTTTTTGAAAATTGGCATGGCTACTCTGCAGATATACCCTGTGGGTCAAAAATTTCGTCGAAATCGCTCTATCTAGCAGGGTTTTCGAGATATAACCATTTTTATGTTTTGCAATTTTTGCGAAAAATTCGAAAATTCAAAATGGCCGCCATTTTTGGCGAGACAAAAATTTTTTCAAAATTGGGATAACTGTTCTGCAGAGATACCCTGAGGGTCAAAAATTTCGTCGAAATCGCTCTATCTAGCACGGTTTTCGAGATATAAGCATTTTTGTGTTTTGCAATTTTTGCGAAAATTTCGAAAATTCAAAATGGCCGCCATTTTTAGAGAGATAAAATTTTTTTGAAAATTGGGAAAAGTACTCCGCAGAGATATCCTGCGGGTCAAAAATTTTGTCGAAATTGCTCTATCTAGCACGGTTTTTGAGATATAAGCATTTTTGTGTTTTGCAATTTTTGCGAAAATTTCGAAAATCCAAAATGGCCGCCATTTTGGGCGAGACAAAAATTTTTTGAAAATTGGGAAAACTACTCCGCAGAGATACCCTGCGGGTCAAAAATTTCGTCGAAATCGCTCGATCTAGCACGGTTTTCGAGATATAAGCATTTTTGTGTTTTCCTTATTTGGAAAATTCGTAATGATTAATTAATCATTAATTACTCGGCCATTTCTTGACCAATCAATGCCAAAATCTAATGATTTCCAGATTTTAATAGAATGAATGTATTTGCCAAGTTTCAGGTGAATTGATAAAATTCCTTTCAAGTTATCATCCGGACAAGCTTCCCCATCGAAAAAAGACATTTTTGGTCATGTGACCTCTCTGATTGGTTGAAATGTCACTGCAGCATATTCAAAAAAATTCCCCAGGGCTACTGCCTAAACCTGCCAAATTTGAAAAGAATCCGCCTAACGGTTACAGAGTTATAAGGAAAACAAAATGCGGAGCCGGCGGAGCCGGAAGCTCTCCCATACACAAACAAGCGTCCCTTGCGGGACGCTTAAATATTACCTCAATGCAGAAATAAACCATCTAGTTTATTATAATACAACTAATATAAAATCTGTGTACATATTTTTGTTCGATAGATATAACTGATCATCCTGTAACAAATTTTTTATCTTCTTGATCCCAATGAAAGTGATGGTACTGAAAGATCGACTTAATGATCTATCCTACAAATGAAAGTCTTTTTTCTGCATTTTCAAACCCAGGTTTGAACTTTCTGTTGAAAAAAAATCTTAGAAGTCCTGTAGCGGTTTGTTAGTTTATTTGCTTTATGAAGTCGTATTTTTCAATGTACCTTAATATTTTGGGGTTGGTTTTAATTTTATCAAGTGAGAACAATCGCTCATTGTAAGTCTCCCTTAAGTGATTGACTTTACGATCATCCACTATATATACATATAGTACACTAATACATATAAAGTAGTGTTTACTTATTTCATTTCTTAATAATTAACGGCAATTACATAAACTCAGACAATATAATTACAACTTGTCTAGCAGTTTTCTACCAGTTAACGCCCGCCTACCAGTGAACGCCCGCCTTCTATTTCTTTGTTAGAGGTCAAGGACAAATTTATTTATATATCTACAAAATGGGCGTTCACTGGTATTTCCAAAAAACGGCCGATAATAGAGATGAAAGGTTAAAATATATGACCGTGCGACTTGTTTTCGGCGCTATCATGTTTTCAGCGTACCGTTAAAACTAAACAAGACTCACTGGAAACATTCCAAATGGCGAAGCAAGTTGTTTTAAATACTTCTGGTCAATATTGTGAGGAAAATGCGTGAAAAACAGGTATAAAACCCACATTTTACCTTGGTTGTTTGTTATAAATGCTTGGGTAATCTGTGAACAATGTTGAAACTTTCAGAAAGGAACAGGAAACTACATTTTAACCTATGACCTTGTTGTAATGGTGAATTCTAAAACTCACCAAGACAGTAAACTTCTATTATTTTGCTCTGTATTATTCCATATGTTGTCAGACGTCTTTAAAATCACAGTTAAGTTGTTCCTTTTGTAATTTCTGTTGTTTTGATATAGAACACGCTTGTATTTGCTGCACGAGTTCTTTCTACTGAATTGTTTTTGACCATCCTTTTAAATGTTAAGTTGCTTTTGCTTTTCCTGCTTCAAAACAAGGCAGTAGGTTTGCTTGCTATGCATTGTGTTGTAGTTATTTTCATTAAAAAAGACTGTAGCACTTTTATTTGAATGGATGTTTAATGCTTAAGGGCATGATTTTTTAAATATTTAAATTAAGTGCTTTAATTTTAATGTATTGCCTGTTTACCTTTTGCATTCAAATTTCAGCAAAATCCTGAAAAAGCAGTGAAAGGTTATAAAAACTATACCTATGACCAACTTAAGGAAGCCATTAAGCTCATGAATGAGGGGATGTCTGCTTATAAGGCTTCAAAAATCACAGGAGTTCCTCAATCCACACTTAAAGATAGGAGGTAAGGCAATATTGACATTTCCACATTTAAGTGAGGTCCTAAACCATTACTAACCTCTGAAACAGAGAAGTTAGCTGACCATGCAGTACTCATGTCAAACATTGGCTATGGATATACTAGGAAAGAGTTTACTTGTGTTGCAAGTGATATTTGTCATTCTTTGGGTAAACTCGATTGAGAGAAAAATTTATCAGATAGATGGTTATATGCAGGCTTCATGAAAAGACAACCACATCTTACATGTGTGAAAGCCCATAAACTGAACATCAATAGGGCCAAATCTGTTACTGAAGAAGCCGTGCAAAAGTACTTTGAAAACCTGAAGGACATTCTTACAAAATATGATCTGTTTGAATTTACACACCTGATTTTCAATATTGATGAAACTGGATTCTCCCCAGAAAACATATTCACCCAAAATTTTGACTGAAAAGGGCAAAACGCCAAATGCAATTACTTCAATAAAGTCAACGATGGTAACTTGCATAGGGGCCAGCAATGCCATCGGCAATTCTGTACCACCCTTTTTAATCTTCAAAGGTAAAAGACAGAATGACATTAAGCAAGGTGCAACACCTGGTTGTGGGTTCGCCCTTTCAGAAAAGGGTTGGTCAAACTCGGTCCTTTTCCAAAAATACATTCAAGAACATTTTCTTAAATATGTCCAGAGGCCCCCTGACAAATACATTTTGATTTTATTTGATGGGTCTTCCACTCATATGAATATTGGGCTTATCGAATGGGCAAAACAGCACATCATTCTCTTTGTGCAACCCCCACACAGCAGCCACTTTCTGCAACCACTGGATGTTGGTGTCTCTGAAAAAGGCCCCACTCATTTGCCAATCCTACATCAAAGCATCAACACCAAACAACATTGCGCATCTGTTTTCAAAAACTGGGATAGGATTTTAGTACGGACCACGGAGACGTCGTTTTTCTCGAAAACAAAATTATAAACTCCAATTGTAACAACAATCCAGCATATTAGTACACATTTCTCAGTCCAATTATTTCAATTATTGTTTTACTACACCATGTTTTCATTTTTGCAACCACTTATGTAGTCTATAACAGTCTGCTCTTTTATTACCCCATAATCGGGTATTATCGCCCATTTACCGGGAATTACCGTGTAACTGTCCAAACTATTGGTGTATCATCCCTATTATTTATCTTTCACAGAGTTATTCCAGTAACCTTTTTTTGCTGCTTTGTTGTATGGTTCTTGTGTTATATAAGCTATTGTGGCTATCTTGAGGGCAGTTTTAGGGTTCTGAGGCTTATTGGGGTGAATAGGGTGCCCGTGAGTCGCCCACGGGACGAAGATAGGAACGTGAGCTTACTAGGGACATTTATCATGAGTCACCCCAACCACTTAGTTTGCTAGGTGTCTATTACTCTGTCTTGCCTGCTCCTTAGCCATGATGTTGTTGGGTTTTCTGTGCTTCAGTCTCCTCTTTTGGTTGAAAGTGGCTGACCAAAGTCAGTTCTTAGTCTCTCCCTGTGCCCTTTGTGTTCCTGCCCCGATCAGGGATTACTCCTGTAAAATTTTCTCAAATAAGTTTCCTGCATATGCCAGGGTCAAATGTCTTTTGATTCTGTTGTTGTTATCTGGTGACATCGCCCTTAATCCAGGTCCTGTAAACTTTGGCTTTGTGAATTGCCGTTCCATCAGGAATAAGGGTCCCTTGATCTGTGACACAATTGTCTCGAATAATCTTGATATTTTGGCACTTGCAGAAACTCACATTCACATTTCTGATACCGACAGCCTTCTGAAGTCAGTAACTCCGCCTGGATTTCAACTCACTCATAGGCCCCGGACGATTGGTCGCGGTGGCGGAGTGGGCTTCCTTTCCAAGAAAAACTTACCTGCTAAGACTGTTGACGCACCAACACATTCCACTTTCGAAAACATCGTCATATCAATTGTCACTAACTCAAAATCATTTGTTATGGCTTGTGTCTATCGCACCCCAGGTTCATGTTCCTCTGCCTTGATGATTTCCTGCATTTCTGTGGTTTTCTGTCATCTCTCACTTCCTCCTTCTTCATCTGTGGTGACTTCAATGTCCATGTGGACACAGATTGTATTGACCAAAGAAAATTTCTCAATCTATTAGATACCTCTAATCTGGCCCAAAATGTTAACTAGAGGATCGCTCGCAAAAAAAAAAGATAATGTTTTTGCATAGCAAAAACAAAGCGTCCCGAAAACGATATAAAGGTGAGTGCTAAAGTATTAAGAAAATGCTTCGTTTCTAGCCTTATACTGTTGTGGCAACCAAAGTCAGCGCAGTCTGCTCTATCTAGCACGGTTTTCTAGATATAAGCATTTTTGTGTTTTGCAAAAAATAAAAAAATTAAAAATGTCCGCTATATTTGGCAAGACAAAAATATTTTGAAAATTGGCATGGCTACTCTGCAGAGATACCCAGCAGGTCAAAAATTTTGTTTAGTTCACTCCATATAGCACGGTTTTCGAGATATAAGCATTTTTGTGTTTTGCAAAAACTTTGAAAATTCAAAATGGCCACCATTTTGGGGGAGACAAAAATTTTTGTCAAGACCACTGCCGTGGTGTGTATCTCCCGCCGAGCATTAAAGCAGAAGAAATAGCTTTTCCGAGATATTCACAATTTTTCATTTTCGTGTGTGAAAGGTCTTCCAAAAGTAGATGAATGAGTTATTTGAGAAAAATTGGCTATCTGCAATACTATTAAGAGATAATTCACATTTACTCATTTTGAGTAGGTGAATAATTATCTATGGGTCTGAAACTTCACCAAGTGAAAGCTCTCCCAAAAGTAGGTGAATGAGTTATTTGAGAAAAATTGGCTATCTGCAATACTTTTAGAGATAATTCGCATTTACTCATTTTGAGTAGGTGAGTAATTAGCTATGGGTCTGAAACTTCACCATGTGAAAGCTCTCCCACAAGTAGATGAATGAGTATTTGATAAAAATTGGGTATCCGCAATACTTTTACAGATAATTAGCATTTACTCATTTTGAGTAGGTGAATAAATAGCTATGGGTCTGAAACTTCACAGAGTGAAAGCTCTCCCAAAAGTAGGTGAATGAGTTATTTGAGAAAAATTGGCTATCTGCAATACTTTTAGAGATAATTCACATTTACTCATTTTGAGTAGGTGAATAATTAGCTATGGGTCTGAAACTTCACCAAGTGAAAGCTCTGCCAAAAGTAGGTGAATGAGTTATTTGAGAAAAATTGGCTATCTGCAATACTTTTAGAGATAATTCGCATTTACTCATTTTGAGTAGGTGAGTAATTTGCTATGGGTCTGAAACTTCACCAAGTGAAAGCTCTCCCAAAAGTAGGTGAATGAGTTATTTGAGAAAAATTGGCTATCTGCAATACTTTTAGAGATAATTCGCATTTACTCATTTTGAGTAGACGAGTAATTAGCTATGGGTCTGAAACTTCACCAAGTGAAAGCTCTCCCAAAAGTAGGTGAATGATTAATTTGAGAAAAATTGGCTATCTGCAATACTTTTAGAGATAATTCGCATTTACTCATTTTGAGTAGGTGAGTAATTAGCTATGGGTCTGAAACTTCACCAAGTGAAAGCTCTCCCAAAAGTAGGTGAATGAGTTATTTGAGAAAAATTGGCTATCTGCAATACTTTTAGAGATAATTCGCATTTACTCATTTTGAGTAGGTGAGTAATTAGCTATGGGTCTGAAACTTCACCAAGTGAAAGCTCTCCCAAAAGTAGAGGTGAGTAATTAGCTATGGGTCTGAAACTTCACCAAGTGAAAGCTCTCCCAAAAGTAGGTGAATGAGTTATTTGAGAAAAATTGGCTATCTGCAATACTTTTAGAGATAATTCGCATTTACTCATTTTGAGTAGGTGAGTAATTAGCTATGGGTCTGAAACTTCACCATGTGAAAGCTCTCCCACAAGTAGATGAATGAGTTATTTGATAAAAATTGGGTATCTGCAATACTTTTAGAGATAATTCGCATTTACTCATTTTGAGTAGGTGAGTAATTGGCTATGGGTCTGAAACTTCACCATGTGAAAGCTCTTCCAAAAGTAGGTGAATGAGTTATTTGAGAAAAATTGGCCATCTGCAATACTTTTAGAGGTAATTCGCATTTACTCTTTTTGAGTAGGTGAGCAATTAGCTATGGGTCTGAAACTTCACCAAGTGAAAGCTCTTTGGGATAGCTGCTCTGCAGAGATACCCTGAAGATAAAAAATTTCGTCGAAATCGCTCTATGTAGCACGGTTTTCAAAATATTAGCATTTTTGTGTTTTGCAATTTTTGCGCAAAAATTCGAAAATTCAAAATGGCCGCCATTTTTGGCAAGACAAAATTTTTTTGAAAATTGGCATGGCTACTCTGCAGAGATACCCAGTGGGTCAAAAATTTCGTCGAAATCGCTCTATCTAGCACGGTTTTCGAGATATAAGCATTTTTGTGTTTTGCAATTTTTGCGAAAAATTCGAAAATTCAAAATGGCCGCCATTTTTTGCGAGAAATTTTTTGTTTGAAAATTGGCATGGCTACTCTGCAGAGATACCCTGCGGGTCAAAAATTTCGTCGAAATCGCTCTATCTAGCAGGGTTTTTGAGATATAATCATTTTTATGTTTTGCAATTTTTGCGAAAAATTCGAAAATTCAAAATGGCCGCCATTTTTGGTGAGACAAATTTTTTTTGAAAATTGGCATGGCTACTCTGCAGATATGCCCTGTGGGTCAAAAATTTCGTCGAAATCGCTCTATCTAGCAGGGTTTTCGAGATATAAGCATTTTTATGTTTTGCAATTTTTGCGAAAAATTCGAAAATTCAAAATGGCCGCCATTTTTGGCGAGACAAAAATTTTTTCAAAATTGGGATAACTACTCTGCAGAGATACCCTGCGTGTCAAAAATTTCGTCGAAATCACTCTATCTAGCACGGTTTTCGAGATATAAGCATTAATAAAGCTACCCACTTGCATGGTCATACACTGGATCTGATACTTAGCCCAAGCGATTCCTCCTTTGTCAGTAATGTGACAGTTGGGGAAATGGTCTCAGATCATGCACTGGTGAAATGTCATTTGGATTTTGCATGCCCTGCAGTACCGAAGGTTGACAGTATTTCTTGCCGCAGGTACCATAAAATCAATATGAAGAGCTTTTGTGAGGATCTTGCAAACACATCCTTTGTCACATCTCCTGCTACAGTGGCTGCAGACCTGTATGACCAGTATATTCGTGACCTTGGTGGTGTGTTGGACAGGCATGCACCATTGATTTGTCAAAGAGCTAAGAAAACACCAGCTGGATGGCTGTCAGATTCTTACCGTAGGGCCAAATCTATCAGGCGTCAATTTGACATCAATGTGGCGTAGGGATAGGTCACAGTTGAGCAGAAGTAGATTGCGCAGACAGATTGCCCGGTGCAATGCAATCATAAATAGTGACAAGGCTGAATACTATAGCACCATCATTAGTGATAATAGCCGTGACCCAAAGAAGTTATGGAATACACTTCGTCAAGTCCTCAATAGTGGTCAAGAGAGTACTCTCCCTCCTCATCAGTCTGAGAAATCCTTAGCAAACAAATTTGCTTCCTTCTTTCATAAAAAAATCAAAAGGATTCGTGATATGTTCACAGCCTCTTCGGCAACAGTCATATCACCCATGTGTACACCTCCCAACCTACCGTCTCGGAGGACGAGGTACTAAAAATCATCAAAAATTCCCCTACAAAATCATGTCTTTTAGATCCAGTCCCTACTTTTCTTTTGAAAGATTGTGTGGAAATTTTACTCCCGTCAATTACAAAACTTGTTAATCTGTCATTGGCTGAGGGTGTATTTCCTCAAAAATTCAAGAAGGCAGTTGTCACTCCTCTCATTAAGAAAGCATCACTTCCAAATGAGGATTTGCAAAATTATCGACCGGTATCAGGACTATGTTTCATGTCAAAATTGGTGGAGCGTGTAGTTGTTAAACAGCTCATGCAACATATCAATAGTAACAATCTTGATAATCCTAGGCAATCTGCATACAAAAGTGGTCACTCCACAGAAACCGCCCTGCTGCTTATCAAAAACGAGATCCATCTCTCACTATCACGGGGCGAGCCTACTGCATTGGTCTTACTGGATCTGTCAGCTGCATTCGACACAACTGACCACCCGACTCTTCTTAATTGTCTTAAATCATGGTTTGGTGTCTGGCACAGCCTTGAAGTGGTTCACGTCCTATCTCAGCCACCGTTTCCAGGCAATTAAAATTGGGTCAACCCTCTCTGATTTGCATGAGTTGTTGTTTGGAGTACCACAAGGCTCCGTCCTTGGTCCTCTGCTGTTCTCCTTATACACCACTCCTTTGAGTAAGGTTATTGGAACGCATCCTGACATCAAATACCACTTTTATGCAGACGACACGCAGTTGTTCATTCATATCTCTCACAAAAATGCAGCCCTGGCTTTTAACAAACTGAATTCTTGTCTTCTGGATGTTCAAAAATGGATGTCGTCAAGTATGCTCAAACTAAATCCTGACAAAACAGAGTTTATCATCTTTGGATCCCATGCACAACTCAAGAAATTAGATCCCTATCTCCCAGTTAAGATATTTGGTAATTTCATGCATCCTGCAGTTGTTGTTAAGAACCTTGGTGTCTGGTTTGATGCTAATTTTTCCTTTGCTAACCATGTCCACAATATTTGTAAGACATGCTTCATTCAAATTCGTGATCTCAGGCGGGTTAGAAAGCACTTGACTGATGAGGCTGCTATCCTGGCAGCTAATGCCTTGGTGAGCAGTCGCCTTGATTACTGCAACTCTCTCTTCAGGAGTCTGTCCAGTCTCAATATGTGTAAACTACAGTGTATTCAAAATACACTTGCCAGGATTGTCACAAACTGTAACAAATACACGCGGGCATCTCCTATTCTCAAACGACTCCATTGGCTCCCAGTTGAATCTCGCTGTATCTTCAAAACTGCCACTCTAGTTTATAAGTTTCTTCACAGTGGTCATCCAGTTACTTTGGTCCTCTTCTGCCCACTCGCGGAAGATATAGTACAAGATACAACCATCCAGATAAAAGGTTCCTGGAGGTTCCTCAATTCTGTCCATCTGTACATAAATCCAAAAATCACTTTGGCCACAGCTTTGCTTTTGATGCCCCCACAGTCTGGAATCATTTGCCTAATGAGGTACGTTCTGCCCCAACTCTCACCTGTTTTAGGAAAAGGTTAAAATCATATCTCTTCCACAAGGCATTCCCACCTTAGCTTACACTCTATCCGGCGTCTCTGTGGTACTGGACTTGGCAACGGCTATGGACAGATGATTTCTTAAACTTGATTTTTGGTGTTGCGCCTTAGAGTCTGCCTAGCAGAGATTAAGCGCTATAAAAGTACAGAATAGAATAGAATCCCTTCAATCCAGATGTTATTGATCCTGTCCATTTCATGCCTTCCAAAATAACCAATCCAACCACTGATGATCAAACTTTGTGCAATGAGTCAACCTAAGGCTTAGGTCATGTTCAAGACTCTAACATTGACGCTATTCTTGAGAGTCACATCCCCAAGGTCCAAGGCAAGCAGGCTGCCAAGAAGAGACAGATGGATCCTTCTGGTGAAGCCCTCACAGAAGGAAATGCTTACTTGGCTCTAAAAGAGAGAAAAGAGCCAAATAAATTGCCAAGAGCCCGTGCTGCACCTTCAGAGCCACAACTAGTCGAAGATTCTAGTGAAGATGATGTGATCATGCTGCCACAAACATCTAAAAGTGGGAGAAGAATTGTGTCCAGGACACCTTGGTCCCCACAAGCAGGCCCTTCAAGGTGCATATATGACATTGCCATTTAATAAATAATCCCATTTTTATTGCACAATCTCAAACATTTCCACCACAAATCCATGCCAAAAAAGAAGAATTCTCGAAAGTCATATGTCACTTAACCAAGTGCCACATGTGAAGTTTTTTATCTAACAGTAAAGTACATATATACTTTATGTGTAATATAATTTGTACTTTTATGCATTCCTTTTGGTTATAAATTTGAAATCAAACTGTCCCAAAACTTTAGCTGTTACAGAGCATGTCTCACACCGGGCACTCAATTTTAGAATTGTTATCAGCTAGTGCTGGTATCGAATGATAATATGCACATCGATATCAAACCATATTTTTGCCTTGCGTATCGATCGATATTGAAATATCGGGGTGTTAGATGCTTTCTTGGGAGAGACCTTCCAAACTCTTTTGCGAGGTTTAGTATTTCCCGAAACGTAAACAAATATGGCGTTTCCGGTTTAGCGGTAAGTGAAATTTGACAAGAAATGATAGGAAAACCAATATATTTCTCAAGTTTTATGATTTATTTACATGGAAAACAGCTTAATTGCGTCTATTTAGTAGTATGTTCCGATATTGATATTGTACCCTACGTTATCGATATCAGTATATTTAGCATGGATCGATAAATATTTCAAATCGATAAACGATACCAGCACTATTATCAGCCATAGTGAAGCCTCCATACCCAATAGGGATGATGATGATGATGATGATTTATGCTGTGTGTGTAAATCAAGAAATCCCCCAAGAAAAAGTCACAGAGGAATATCAATTGTGAACTGGGCCAAATGTATTAATTGCTTGTGCATGCACTGCGTGCACCTGTCATTTTGCCATTCTCTTAGATATGTTGGGCCTGATGACACATTTTACTGTCCTTGCTGTGAAGCAACTGAACAGTAAAACTTTGATTACAATAAACCACATTCTACATATGTCAATATTTTATTTTTATGTTTTCATAAATTAAGCACTTCAATTCTTATTGTTTATTCTGGTTTTTATACCTGAAAACACCCATTGTCAATATGATGATATTTATGTTTATTTGTGCGTCATGCTTGCTAAACTCTGCATGCTTCATACTTAATTTGGCTGCAACAGCAATTTGCAATGTATTTTTTTACGTGATAACTTTCAACACTATGAAGATTCTACTTCTTATGAAAAACTGTTATGGTTAAAGCATTTACACATCTAACTTCACAATAATATTCCCCAATGTCTTAAAAAATATACAAATTACTTAACTTTCCATTTCAGAAAAAAAAATCTTCAGACCTTATTTCTGGGCTAACTTTGAAAGTTTTACTGTACTCCGAAAACTGTGCAGTTTCCTGCTGCATTATTGGATATCAAGAGAGAAGTAAGTTACGTACTAGTTTTAAGTGCTTCAGTTGTTATTTATTCGAGATATTTGTTTATTTTATTGTTCATAATATATAATACGTGATATGTTGGCTACATGAAGACAAATATGTCCTTTAACTCTGAAATATGCAATTATTGCTAATGCGCCAAAAACCCCTACGATCGTCATAAAGTGTTGAAACAAATTTAACAAAATGTATCTCAGATAATAATTGTAATGTATATCATTTAACAATCTGGTCGTAGAAGAATAAAATATAACGCTGTCAATCTTATTCAAATTCAATATATTAACTTCAGCATGGGCGTTAACTGGTAGAATGTCACTAGTGTACTGCTACCCTGCTAAATTGGCCACAGGCATAAGTTGGCCGCAGCTCATCTATAGGCTCCAGAAACGGGGCCACAGTGGCAGAGTGGTAACACTCTCGCCTCCCACCTCCGAGGCCGGGGTACGATTCCCGGCACGGCCTCAAGTGGGAAAGCTGGGCCGGTATTCATAAAACCTGCTGAGACCAAATTTTGTCTCAAGTCTTAAGTTTTGGTCTCAAGTCTGAGACCACTTTTGGTCTCAGACTTGTTAGCTATTCATAAAACAGTTGAGACCAAATTTAGTCTCAGATTTGGTCTCAAACTTAAGACTGGGGCCGTATTCATAAAGAGATCTTAAGTCTGAGACAAAAAATAGTCTCAGCTTGAGATTTGGTCTCAGCTGAGACCAAGTCTCAACTTTGTATTCACAAACAGGTTCTCAGCTGAGACCAAGCTGAGACCAGTCTCAAGTCTTTCCAATGTAAACAAACCATAAACTTGCAAATATATCCAACATTTTTTTAAAAGATCAATAGTTTTTGTGTTTTAATTCTTAACAAAAATTATACTGTCCATTTAAATAAAAAATAAATAGAAAATTGTGTCAACTGTTTTTTATTTTTCATGTCACATGATCCACTTCTTTGTTGCTATGCAGTCAGAAAACTCTGTTGAAAATTGTCTCAAAGTAAGGTACTCTTGAAGCAAAAATTTGTGCTATCAGTTGTTACAAAAATTTAGGCCAAGTAGTATATATGTTGTAAATTATTTCTACTTTACATTAAGCCATAAAAAATAAAAATATGAATCTCAGTTAAGATGAAATAATGCTTGAGACTTTGAACAAAATATTTAAGACAACTATGTACCAGTCTTAAGTTTGAGACCAAATCTGAGACTAAATTTGGTCTCAACTGTTTTATGAATAGCTAACAAGTCTGAGACCAAAAGTGGTCTCAGACTTGAGACCAAAACTTAAGACTTGAGACAAAATTTGGTCTCAGCAGATTTTATGAATACCGGCCCTGGGAAAGCTGGTATTTGCTTGCTGTTGGTCGACAGTTTACAGTACAGAACCCTAACGAACTCTATGTACTGGTTTCCTCTGCCCTTGCAACTACCCATCGTGATAGGACCTGTACAGTGTTGAAAGCGATGTAAAACCCCAAATAAATAAACATAGGCTCCAGAAAGACAAATTGGTTATTGTACACCAATGAAAACTGTTGCATATAATAAGTTTAAGAATAATAGTGGCTTTCAGTTTCTACCAGTAAACGCTTGCCTACCAGTGAACGCCCGCCTTATATTTCTTTGTTGAAGGTCAAGGACAAATGCTTCTATTTATCTACAAAATGGGCGTTCACCGGTTTGCTGTAGAAACAGCCGATAATAGAGATAAATTATGAAAATATAAAGCTTTGAAACAAATAAAACAACATGCGCCTAAGCTATTAATTGTAGTGTATATCATTTGAAAATCTGTTGTTAGAAGAATAAAATATAAAGCTGTAAATATAATTTAAATTTAATATATTAACTTCAACATGGGCGTTTACTCCCAGTAAACATAGCAAACGTTTATAAACGTTTTTTAAACCTATAAACGTTTTTTAAACCAAATATAAACCTAAATATTGGCAATTATTTAATATTATGGGTTTATAAACGTTTCAGCAACATTAGTTTGGTTTATAAACGTTTATGTAAAAACGTTTATACAAAAACGTTTATAAACGTTTTTACATAAACGTTTATAAACGTTTTAAAACGTTTACAATGAGTCAAGAATATTTTAACCTCGCTTTCATTTAGGATGATGACATCAGCACAGCCATTTTGAGAGAAACTGGAGAAATATTTCTGTAAGTATATCTTGTTGTATCACTGTTGTTTGAAGCCATCATTACATTCTAAGTAGATATATAGAAGTATATAATTTGATGATATTATATACTTTTATATACCTACTTAGAATATAATGATGGCTTCAAACAACAGTGATACAGCAAGATATACTTACAGAAATATTTCTCCAGATTTTAAACACGTGTATAAACGTTTATAAACGTTTTCGTATAAACGTTTATGTAAAAACGTTTATAAACGTTTATGGGCAAACGTTTAGGGACCCATCATTTTAAACCTAATCTAAACCGTTGCTAGTTAGGTTTATAAACGTTTATAAACGTTTGTAATGTTTACTGGGCTGGTAGAATGCCACTACATGATTTCAGAGTGTCGTAGGCCACTCATGTTAAAGCCATGTGAAGGTGTGGTGAGGGCGGCCATCTTATGGCTTGCGCCAACTTATGCAGCCCCCCCCCCCCCCTCCGCCACGTATGACCTCACATTATCGCCCACTCTTTAAACACAGATACTAGGATGTATAATTCCCTCTTATTTTAAAAATTGCATTACAAATATTGAATGATATGTTTACACACATCTCTTACATTTATTTTAAGCATCAACAGTTTTTACTTCTCGTTTCAAACTTCTTTGGTGACGTCATCAATTCCCGCCTTTTGGTGCGTCATCGAAGAAAGGAGGAAAAACTCCATATCCGACCGTGAAAACTGGCTCATTGGGCAACAATTATTTCATTCCATGAATTTGTTTGGTTTCATTTGTCAAAGTCACAATATCAAAGTAAAACCCTTCATGCCTGTTTACCTTGCCTTCCAGTATTTCTGTTGGAGCCCAACTTTGGAGTCAGCCCATTTTAAGATAGACTAAAGCCCAACTTAGAATCCTAAGTTGGGTAGCCTATCTTAAGATGGGCTAAGCTAGAGATGGGCTTGGGCTAGAACATATTTCTATTTCTATTTATTTCTATTTTGTACTTTTATAGCGCTTAATCTCTGCTAGGCAGACTCTAAGGCGCAACACCAAAAATCAAGTTTAAGAAATCATCTGTGGCCAAGCTGTGGCCAAAGTGATTTTTGGATTTATGTACAGATGGACAGAATTGAGGAACCTCCAGGAACCTTTTATCTGGATGGTTGTATCTTGTACTATATCTTCCGCAATGAGTGGGCAGAAGAGGACCAAAGTAACTGGGATGACCACTGTGAAGAAACTTATAAACTAGAGTGGCAGTTTTGAAGATACAGCGAGATTCAACTGGGAGCCAATGGAGTCGTTTGAGAATAGGAGATGCCCGCGTGTATTTGTTACAGTTTGTGACAATCCTGGCAAGTGTATTTTGAATACACTGTAGTTTACGCATATTGAGACTGGACAGACTCCTGAAGAGAGAGTTGCAGTAATCAAGGCGACTGCTCACCAAGGCATTAGCTGCCAGGATAGCAGCCTCATCAGTCAAGTGCTTTCTAACCCGCCTGAGATCACGAATTTGAATGAAGCATGTCTTACAAATATTGTGGACATGGTTAGCAAAGGAAAAATTAGCATCAAACCAGACACCAAGGTTCTTAACAACAACTGCAGGATGCATGAAATTACCAAATATCTTAACTGGGAGATAGGGATCTAATTTCTTGAGTTGTGCATGGGATCCAAAGATGATAAACTCTGTTTTGTCAGGATTTATTTTGAGCATACTTGACGACATCCATTTTTGAACATCCAGAAGACAAGAATTCAGTTTGTTAAAAGCCAGGGCTGCATTTTTGTGAGAGATATGAATAAACAACTGCGTGTCGTCTGCATAAAAGTGGTATTTGATGTCAGGATGCATTCCAATAACCTTACTCAAAGGAGTGGTGTATAAGGAGAACAGCAGAGGACCAAGGACGGAGCCTTGTGGTACTCCAAACAACAGCTCATGCAAATCAGAGAGGGTTGACCCAATTTTAATTGCCTGGAAACGGTGGCTGAGATAGGACGTGAACCACTTCAAGGCTGTGCCAGACACACCAAACCATGATTTAAGACAATTAAGAAGAGACGGGTGGTCAATTGTGTCGAACGCAGCTGACAGATCCAGTAAGACCAATGCAGTAGGCTCGCCCCGTGATAGTGAGAGATGGATCTCATTTTTGATAAGCAGCAGGGCAGTTTCTGTGGAGTGACCACTTTTAACATATCAGCCCAACTTCGGATATTTAAATTCAAGAATGATTTTAAAGCTAAGTTTTAATATTGCCTTTTTAAATAGAATGTAAATAGTTAGTTTTAAGATGAATTAACAGATATTAACCAAACTTATTATGCTACGCTCCATGGCTGTTTAAATTGTGAAATTTAATTTAACAAACTACTTTTTTGAAGTACTGAAATTTCAACAGCTTGTAATTGTGAAATCTTCTTTACCTTTTCACACTTATCTTTTTAAATATTTGCGTACATATATTAGCCCAGCTTATAATTTGAACAGGTAGTTTTTTATTCTTAAAATGAAATAATATTATTACTTACTGTTTCAACAATATTTTATTTCTATACCTCAGTATGTATTGATAGGATTAATCTTATTCTGCTTATGCTCCAAGACTCTTGACTAAGTTAACCTGTTTGACAATGGGAGAAACACTAGCTGACAAAGTGTACCTTGTTCAACAACTGCTAAGAAGTTTATTTATTTTACTTCTGGGGAGTGATTAAGCAACTGGGTTAGATTCTGGTTTATCTGTTATTTCAAGATTCTTTTGAAGTTGATTTGTTTGAATATATGTGTGTGATTGGATTAGTCTTAAGATTTACCTTTTGTTCCATTCTTTTGAACTTGATGTAAGATTCTTTTGAGTTTTTGTTTTTCTCCTGTTTATATGTTTAAAGCAAAACAACATAATCATAATTTTTATAAAAGCTAAGTTCTTAAATTGACTATTACTATTGTTTAACCAAATTCATCAGATTAAATTAACTTAAGTTAACTTAAATTAATTTATTTTAGTGTTAACTAGTATAATTTTAAAATTGCAAATTTAATGAGTAAATTAAATTTTTGTAAGTTAATACCCTACCTTATGGATAATTGCTAAACTGGTCAGTGCAGACTAGCCCAGCACCGCCAAATGACAGGTTGGGCAGACACAGGGAGATATGGTTTGACATGCCCACTAGATCCCAAAACCAGGGCATGTTGGGCTACCCTTGGGCAATCAGAATGATTCTCCTACATGGGTAGTCCTGTAACTTCTCCACCACTTTGCCCAAGATGGCTACCCGTGGGAAGGCATATGGGTCCGCATGTTCCCAAGACAGGCTGAGTGCATCAACTGCCTAAGTCAGAGGGTGGGTACTAGTGATACAAACTGGGTCAGTTTTTTGTTGAACCTCGTAGCAAATAGGTCTATTTTTGTTCAGTGCCACAAGGTGCATATCAACTGGAAGAGCTCTGGAAGGAGAGACCACTCTGATTGGATGGTTTGGCCTAATTTGGGTAGCTTGTCTGCCAACACATTCATTCAGCCTAGAATGTGTCAGGCTTTGAAAAATCACCTGTTTCCTGTAACATCAGGTCAGGAGTCTTCATAGAAGAGCACACAGTGAGTGCCTGACCTCATGTCTCTGTCCTTGTTTATATAAGCCACCACTGTGGTGTTGTGTGTAAGGACATTATTGTCTGAGCGGATATCTTGGAACTCTTTTAGGGCCAGGAAGACTGCCTTTAGTTCCAGATAGTTTATATGCAACTTGCCTTTCCCCTTGCAGTGTGTTCCCCTAAGTAAGTGCCCCACCCTTCTTTTGATGCATCTGTCAAAGTTTGCAGAGCATGACTGAGTGGGTGTAGTTGTTGGCCTTGAAGGACGTTCTCTTCCTGCAGCCACCATTTTAAGTGAGGATGGAGTGACCTTGGGATAGGGATCACCTTTTCTAGTGATTCTGGTACCCTCCAGTTTTTTTCAAGTGCCACTGTATCGGTCTCATGTGGAGTCAGCCTAATCCTTCAGATCAAACTAGTTACCTACAAAGCAGACTTATTTGAGGTTCAGTTCTGATTTTTCCATGTTTATCATCCAACCCAGTCCCTGACACAGAGCCACTAGAGTTTGTGTATGCTGGAGACAGATTTGGTGAGACCTGGCTCTGACAAACCAATCGTCTAGGTACTGGTGGATGGTTATACCCTTGTGTAAAGCCATCAGTTTGACCTCCTTGGCCATTACCGTGCCACTATCTGCAACTGTGGTCTAGCGGGTAACACACTTATCTAGGAACTCAGAGGACGTGTGTTCAATCCCAGGTACAGACAGATACATAGTGGCTCGGATGACCACTTAAAATGGTGGTCCTCTGTCACTGGGTCCTATTCTCAGTGGCAGGTTAAAGAACTTCAAGGACGTTGATAAATGGTCATCCTTGAGCCTCTATTTTCCAATTAGGGGAATGTCAGTTACTTGTGAGTTGGGGCTGTACCTGTACAGTCGGATTGGTTAAATAGCGCTTTAAGTCCTGTAGTATATGGAGATACTGGGCTGAGTATAAATACATAATAATAATACTACCGTACTCCATGGCTGCTGTGGATATACTAATTATTGCTTATTAGGACTGACCCTGGATGTGAAAACTTAGGTACTTCCTGGATTTATTTTGTATTGGTATGTGGAAGTAGGCGTCCTTGAATTCTATGGACATTACCGACTCCCTTGTCTGAAGGGAGGTCCTTATTGTTTCCTGTGTTTCCATTTTAAATTACTTCCCTACATGCAAACTCATCCCTGGTGGCACAGTGCCTTTTTTCTGTCTCTGACTATTTGCAAGCAATGTTAGTTCTTTGGTAATATTGATACATACCATTGATTAAGTGTGATGTTGTATCACTGTCAACACTAAGGCAAGATATATTCCTAACTACATCAACTTTGGCAGTTCTGAGTAAATTATCTCATCACTTCTTTCTTAATGGTAAAACATTGTTTTTATGTTGACTAGATGAACATTTGGCTGATGGTCACATGTGCAAGGTTCAATGTTTTCTAACATTTTGTTATTACCTGTTAAACCTTGCAGATTTAGAATGACCACTTTTCAAAATCCGTTTCCTGATTCAATATAATGTTCTATCCATTTTTCCCAAATTTTCTCATTTGATTTGCATATTTTATAATTTAATATCTAAAATAGTGTAACCATTCAACATTCACATCATAGAGATATTTGTTGATGCATATTTTATATATTTTACAGGTTGAATGTCAGAGATGATGTGGAAGTTTCATTTATTATCCACTGCACCAGAAAAACGAGGACTGAAATTATGTTTCAGTTGTCCATAGACATGCAACAAAGAGACAATAATTTAAGTGATAAAGTTGTTTGACAAAATATATTGGCACAAATACAGGCATCCAAGAGGAACTTTCTAAAAATATTTCAACTTCAACTTTTTTACTTCTCACCTCCAACTTCTGAGGCAGGGGTTTGGTTCACGGCTCTGTGTCAAGTGGGAAAGCTGGTAGCTGCTTGCCATTGGTCAGCAGTTTACAGTACAGAATCTTGACCAACTGTATGTACCAGCTTTCCCACTTGAGGCCGTGCTGGGAACCAAACCCCGGCCTCAGAGGTGGGAGGCAAGAGTGTTACCACTCTGTCACTGTGGCCCCCTATTACAGTTTTCAGTTTATATCTTAGGCAATCTTTCAAATAAAAGTCTTTCAGTTCACAAACAGTATAAAAGGCTATAAATTGCTGGAAAGGTAAATCCAAGGCACTTATTCTTGTCTTAGGTTAAGAAAAATGCCAAAATATGTAAGGGAGATATTGCCAAGTTTAAAAAGGTAGATGATTTACATTAACTTCAAATCTTCATACATTATTGCAAAAGGTCCGTAGATAATGCACTCATAACCTATATTATCTGAAATCTTTGAAAGGAAAATAAGATTACTTTTTGAGATTTATGCTGCCAACTTTGCAGAGTCTTCATAAAACATTAATAAATAATGAAAAATTTAATTTAGTGGATCTTGCTAAGAGTTGTAGCAGAGTTAAAAATAATGTATTGCATGATAGATGTTCTCAGCTTTAAAGTGGTATATTATATGATAAAATCCAGCAACAAATGACAATTTTATGACATGAAAAATTTGTTTTCATGAGAAATACATATTTTTGTCCATTTTCGCCAAAAATGCCATTTTCATCCTTAAGGGATATCGCTAGACCACTAATATATTTTCATGTGAGTTGCAGCTCTGGATCTTTTGATATTATTTTTATCACAATTAATATGTTGATTGTGAGACAATTTACGCTATTTCTTTCAAAACTGTTATCTACTTTGGCTGAACTTTAACATAGTAAAGTTTCAGACTAGTTGCTCAGTCTCTAAGTGAATAATAGGTACATTTATAATGTCATTGTTGATTAAATTGTATATGTCTTGGAAGTATTGCATTTACAGAATTTTGCTAAGTTTCTTGTCACGCTTTTTTCCAAAACTTACAACATGGTAAGTTTTTGAGTCCATCAGAAGAATAGTTGAGTGATAGCTACTTTCTGATTTTTTGTCATTTTTTTCCCTAATTAATATAGCTTTCTTACATTAATTGCCTCCTTTACTTGAAAATAGATGGTATCCCAAGTGACAGGCTAATAATATTCAGTGATATTGATAAATGGTTATGTCTGAGCATTTGTTTCTTAATTAAGGGAATGAAAGTGCTTAGGCTGTCTATACTCAGTTGTACTAGTGAACATAGACTATAAAGAGTCCTATAGTGAAACATATATTGCACGGAGCATGATGATTTAAAAGAATACCAAAATGATGGATAACATTTTGTATATTGTACAGCACAACATATAAAATGGTATTTAAGAGATACATTTATAAATGTATACACAATAAGTGGGGAAAAAAAGAATGTAGAATTGACAAAATAATTGTTCTTCCAATTTAAAGTTCAATATATATGTTGGCTGGTTACAATTCTGCTACTTTTCAGTGCTTTCTCAGAATTAATTATACAGAAATAACAGTTGATACAAAGAATGCGAAGTAAACAATCATTAAGCAACTAGTATGTTGATTCCACCAAACATGCAGAAACATTAAATCTCAACTTTACATGTCTAACCCAATTCTCTACAATTGTTTTTACACGCTAAACCTATTGCATATAAAACTGCAGATAAAAAATACTGACATATTCAACAACTCCATTGAAACTTGATGGGTCAAAGGTAACTTCTGAATCACCCAAATTATTTATATCACATAATTTTCTAAAAGTGATGTTTACATACAAATGGGAATAAATAATGAAACAAATTCCAGATTCTTGAATGTATAAGCAAGACAAATTGTCTTTCAACAGAGGGTAAGGGAGCAGTTTTAAGGCAGGAAATATTCAATTAACATTATTCAAATCAGTGTTTCCTCCATCCTATACCTCTACACTAATAAATGAAAAAATAGGTGATAGCAGGGAAGAAATAGTCCAGTATATAACGTTATATTGAAGGGTAAGTCCCACTCTACCACTATGGAAGAAATTGTGAAGTAGGGAAGAACTAGGGCAGAGGTGGGTCCCACAGTGTCTCCATGGATGAAATTGCATGTAGGGAAACAAGGAAGAACTAGGGCAGGGGTGGGCCCCACTGTACCACTAGGGAGGAACTAGAGAGGGGGCAGGTGCCACTGTACCACTAGAGAATAAATTGTGAAGTAGGGAAGAATTACTGCAGAGGTGGGTCCCACCGGGCCACCAGGGATGAATTTGTCTGTAGGGAAGCAGTTTGACAGGACTGGGTCCCACTGCACCACCGGGGAGGAACTAGGGAGGAGGCAGGTCCCACTGTACCACTAGGGAAGAAATCATGAAGTTGGGAAGAAATAGGGCAGAGGTGGGTCCCACTGTGCAACCATGGATGACATTGCATGTTGGGAAGAAGTTTGGCAGGGGGTGGGTCCCAGTGTACCAAAGAGGAGGAACTAGAGAGGAGGCAGGTCCAACTGTACCACCAGGTAAGAAATCGTGAAGTTGGGAAGAATTAGGGCAGAGATGGGTCCCACTGTGCCACCAGGGATGAATTTGCATGTAGGGAAGTAGTTTAGCAGGACTGGGTCCCACTTTATCACCAGGGAGGAACTAGAGAAGACGCTTGTCCCACTGTGCCACTAGGGAAGAACTAGAGAGGAGGTGGGTGCCATTGTGCCACTAGGGAAGAAATCGTGACGTAGGGAAGAACTAGGGCAGAGGTGATCCAACTGTGCCACCAGGGATGAATTTGCATGTAGGGAAGTAGTTTGGCAGGACTGGGTCCCACTGTACCACCAGGGAGGAACTAGAGAGGAGGCAGGTCCCTAGTGGTACTAGGAAAGAACTAGAGAGGAGCTGGGTGCCACTGTGCCACTAGAGAAGAAATCGTGAATTAGGGAAGAATTAGGGCAGAAGTGGATCCCACTGTATCACTGAGGAGGAACTAGAGAAGAGGTGGGTCCCACTGTGCCACTATTTATTTATTTGTTGTATTACATCGCGTTCAACAGCCAGGGTCATATTGCGACAAGTAGTTTACAGGTGGAGGAAACCAGTGCATACTGCACTGTAAACCACCGGGCATTGGCAAGTAACTACCAACTTTTCAACATGAAGCGCCCGGCCTGAGATTCGAAGGTTGGAGGCGAGAACTCTAACCACTACACCAGTGAGCCCCCCACTGTGCCACTAGAGAAGAAATCATGAAGTAGCAAAGAAATAGGGAAGAGGTGGGCCCCACTGTGGCACCAGGGGTGAATTTGCATGTAGGGAAATAGTTTGGCAGGACTGGGTCCCACTGTACCACCAGGGAGGAACTAGAGAGGAGACAGGTCCCACTGTACCACTAGGGAAGAACTATAAGACAGGAGTGGGTGCCACTGTGCCACTAGGGAAGAAATCGTGAAGTAAGAAAGATCTAGGGCAGGAGTGGGTCCCACTGTGCCACCATGGATGAAATTGCATGTAGGGAAGAAGTTTGGCAGGGTTTGGGTCTCAGTGTACCAATAAGGAGGAGCTAGAGAGGAGGCAGGTCCCACTGCACCACTAATGAAGAAATTGTGAAGTAGGGAAGCAGTCCCGCCAAAGTTCCCCAACACAATGACAAGAGATGAGGGTACTCGTGTTTTATTACAATAACAAGTGTATAGTTATAAGATGTAGATAAGATTATACAATCTAATACTAATAATATGTACAGTTCCCAGAAAGTTACTCAGATTGTTAATACACATGTAAATTCTCATGAATAAAGTAAATATAATATTACTACACACGTACACTTTATAAATAAAGTAAATACAACAATTAACACTTAATTGGTGAACACAACCAGAGTGTGACTCTTGGTCATATTAGGTCAAAGGTCAAACTGTTGTCAATCTGACCTGAGATCATATTTTGTAAGAGGTCAGCGCAAGGTCACACTGATGAAAAGGGGAGATTTACTTGAAATGAAATTTTACTTCACATTTTATATCAAAGTGTATGAACTGATATATTTACATTCATCTATATATTCCAAGACATGTATAATAGTTTGGTTATATAATGTAGGGGTTTGATGAAGCTAGGAATTTAGCCCCTGGGAAAATTTACATACTATGAAAAAATCCCTCAAACCCAAACCGTCCATTTATGAGTAGCCAGCATATCTTGAAAAGTAGAGGCAATCAGGGAATGTTTAGTCTTATCTTCCTGTATGTACCACCAGATGCAATCCGACGTCCAGGTGCCCTGCACCTTGATATCTTGCAAGGGGACATTGGCACTAAAGGCCAGAGAGGCATCTGAACGCCAGGAAGGAAGGTAAAGAATGTGAGGTGGAAATTGGAGTTTCAGATTGATCAGTGACAATGTTTTTCTAATTTTGAATCAATGAGGACTTTCTAGCCTGAAGCATATTTATACTGAAAAAGTGGTTCATTTTCTGAGGGGTTATACATAGCTAAAAATTTTTTCAAGGCACAGTAAGGACAGAGTAGACTTTTTTGCCCAGCTTTGGTAGTGAGATTACTTTTATTTGGTCATGAGCCTGAATGGTTTTGGTCCACTTGACCAAGATCTTTACAAATTTTGTAGAGAAGAAACTGTCACCAGCAGCAAGGTGCCTGGATATATCAAAAGAGGAAAATGAATGAAGGGCCAGATTTGAAATCCCCAAAATGCCACCAGAAAAACAGCTTTACAAATGGAGCCCATATACAATGTGTCACAGCAACGTATTATTTTTTGGAGGATTTCAACTGATATGACATTTTTTGTGGATAAACAGACTGGTCTGTTCAATTTGATGGACCTGATATAGTATTTTAACCTTTTATTCTCTAAGATGGCAGCATTGAGACCTAGAACATTGAAATTGGCTTTGATTGCGGACAAGTAGGTTGCCAGCATATTTACTGATGTTTGGTTATAACTTAAGCATTCCAAAAAGGCCAAGGGACCATTTACATCAATGCTTTCAACAGCAATGCTCATATATATACAAAAACTACCAAAAGTTCTGAACATCATAAGCTTTTGCTGTGGAAGGCCTGAATGCATCTTTAAGTCTTGAGTTTGCTTTTGTGGAGAGCCTCTTCAGTTTTTGGTTATCTGAAACAAAGCATAGTAAGTGTTAGATTTCAGCATCAATTTCTAGGGCTTCTAGGCCCACCAAGATCCATATTGGGCTTGGGACTAACATATTAAGCTCAGTTACGTTAGAAGGACTGTTGCACCACCCAGACAGTAAATCAGCAGTTGTGTTGCTTTTGCCTGAAACATGAGTATAAATAAAGTGTATATCATGGGTGGCAGCCCACAGCCAGATATTGCGGGCACAAGCAGCCAAGTAGGGATCTCGGACTCTGCCTGACATAAGAACACTAACTACTTTCCAATGAGAACAGAATAACTTTACTGCTACTAGTATATTTAGCATCTCAAGATGCACTATGTTCAAACCTTTGAACCCAAGAGGTATGGGCATATGGTAGGCCATATTCTGCCATTCACCCCCAAGACCTTGAAGGCATGTATCTAAATGTACTTGGTGATCCGGATTTTGATGGTCATGCCATTGTAAAGAGGCAGAAACCTTTCAAACCACCTAAGATCTCTGTGGAAATCAGGATTCAAATGGATTAGAGTTTGACCATGATACTCCCGCCGAATCCAAAATCTGTTTGGCTTCTTCAGGCCTCAGTGACTTTATTGTTCACATTCCTCCATGACTTTTTGTACGAAGGTACATTCAAAATGGAATGCAAGTATTTGTCATCAAGGCCATTTATATAAAAAATCTTACATTCCTGAGAATTCCCATGCTTAGCATTGCCCTTGTCTTATCATTGCAGTGTTTTTCATTGCCTTTTTTATGTGCCAGATGTCAAGCAGTTACATTGTGAACTACGTCTATAGCCTTGCTATTATGATTTGTATCAGTGACAGTAGTATTTGCATTTTGAGTTACTTGGTCACAATCAGGAAAGTTGGTAGTGCAGTCTCTGGTTTTGAACCTTGTGCTGTGATTGCTTGCATTTGACTTGACAACGTCAGCATAGGATTTGTGCTGTATCTCACTTGAACAGACTTTACTGCCATGAGGGACACACTTTTTTGTCTGTACTTGTACAGGTTGCATTCTTTTTAGAGCACTCACACCTACCTCTACAGCTTTTTGCTTTGACGTGGCCAGAAAGGCTTCAACCTGCACTGCTTTGTGATGACATGCATGAATGAACCTAGTTCTGAACTGTTTTTTGTTTTCCACATTTTTGTGACATTTTGTTTAGTTTCAGAAATACATTTTTCAGCTGCAGGAATTTCAGAGAAACCATGAGAGCCAAAACTGCTGCCCTGATGAACTATTAACTACTAACTGATTACTCGTTTTTTGAATGTTTGGCCAAGGTGCATTCTTTTTTAGAGTGATTTAAAATTTTCCCTCTTTCCAAACAAGTAGAGCACACGTGCCTTTGCCACTTACCATTGCTCTCATGGTTCTGAAAGGAACAAGACCCATTTTGAAACGGTTGACAAAACCAAGGTTTTCTCATATATCCTTGTTCAGAGGTTTTTGCCCAGGATTTTGAATTTTGTGAATGCCTTTGGGCATGTGCCCTAATTCAGTCAATTTTGTCAGAGTTATCCCAGGTGAAAGCTCCCCTTTCCATGTCACATAACAGGACCGCATGGGCAGCCTTTGCATTTTGCCAAGAGAATTCAGTGGCATTAGCCATGATATCTGCCAAAAATATTGTAACATTTGATCTTTTGTTTTACGAGATTTCTCATCCAGGATATTTTGGGCAAACCCCTGAACCCATTGGGTCAAATTTAGCTGGTCATAGGTCACTCTCTGACGATTATGACCCCCCAGTATGGTGTCTTGTGGCAATGTCACCTTGTTTTTTACTACACAATCAATATTACTACCTCTCTTGGACTTAAAGTCATGTTTACCTGAACTGGAAGTACTGGCTTCCTGTGATTGACGCAACCTCTTATCTACTTGCTTTTGAATATCAGAGGAAGTTTTCAACACAGTTAAACTGGGGACAATTGACTAATCAGAGGATGACTCAGATTCTGACACAATACTATTTTTACATTGATTTAATTTGCTTTTTGAAAAGTTACTTAACTTCCCAGTCTTTTGATGCATCGTCTTCTTGATGGTAGCCATGTCTTCTTCCACTGAATCCAACCTTCTATTTACTTTCTGCAGTTCTTCCAGTATCTTGACTTGAATGCTGTCTAGGGTAGCTTGATACTGCCCATTCTTCATGTCAGGACAAATCATTTGAGACTTGGGTGGCTGAGGAAGTTGACGCTTGCACCTCTGCATCTTGGTTTTTTCTACAGTTTCTACCAGTTGCCGGTAAATGTCTACAGTTACACTTTCTGCAGAACTTTTTATTCGGCATTTTATAATTTTTTGCTTCACTTGTATTTGTATTGATTTTTAGTCTATGTCCTATATATCTGAAACACAAAAACGTTTGCAGTATGTGTCCACTACAATTTTAGACTTGTCTTAACAGGAGGGCAATTTTTGAATCGAAAAATTTCAAATACATATGAAATTCGAATTTGTCACAACAAAAAGTGGAAAAAGGATGACAAAATATAGGTTAGACCGTCCCCCATAAGCAGAAAGTCAAGCATAAAGTTGTGTGACAGCTCCTCATCAAGGTGACACTTCATAGACTTTGACGTCTCGACTTAGATTTCACAACAGTCTGACAGATGACACATTCTAGCAGTTTAAGTTCATTCTAAAAGTCCAGTTTTAAATTTAGACACAAATCACTCCAAATGCAGTCCTGTTGATAAAATTGATGCATAAAAAACACTAAAATCTTTGTATCATTAAAAACATAAAAAGCATAAAGTTAATAAGTTTTTCCACAATACCGCCTGGTTTCTTGCCCAGCAAAAGCTTTCAGTTTTTACAATGTTACTGGTTCAAGAAACCAAGTAAGACTGAGGAAAGTTTATACATTTTCCCGGCTTTCAATATGGGGAGCCAATAATATAGCATGTTTACATGGTTTCCAAGAAATAAAGGGATTTCCTGGTGTGATTCACAGGGGAAAGTCCCTTACATAATCTGAGTCAAATTGGTGGACCAATGATTTTGTATTTATACACCTTATTACTAGGGCCAAGGGTACCCACTCCCAAGCATTAACCTTTTGTAGGGAACTGAGGGACTGACCACGCCCCCCTGGTGCCTGAAAACCAGGGCCGAAAGTTGTGCAAGAATGGGTCTCACTATGTCACCAGGGATAAATTTGCATGTGGGGCAGAGGTTTGGCAGGGCAGAGGAACTAGAGATGAGGTAGGTCCCACTGGACCACCAGGGATGACTTTGCATGTAGGGAAGTAGTATGGCAGGACAGGGTCCCACTGTATCACCAGGGAGGAACTAGAGAGGAGGCAGGTTCCACTGTGCCACTAGGGAAGAACTAGAGAGGTGGGAGCCACTAGGGAAGAAATCGTGAAGTAGGAAAGAATTAGGGTAGAGGTGGGTCCCACTGTGCCACCAGGGGTGAATTTGCATGTAGGAAAGTAATTTGGCAGGACTGGGTCCTAATGTTACACCAGGGAAGAACTAGAGAGGAGGCAGGTCCCACTGTGCCACTAGGGAAGAACTAGGACAGGAGTGGGTGCCACTGTGCCGCTAGGGAAGAAATCGCTAAGTAAGGAAGATCTAGGGCAGGAGTGGGTCACACTGTGCCACCAAGGATAAAATTGCATGTAGGGAAGAAGTTTTGCAGGGGGGTGGGTCCCAGTGTACCAATAAGGAGGAACTAGACAGGAGGCAGGTCCTACTGTACCACTAATGAAGAAATTTTGAGGTAGGAAAGAAGTTGTGCAAGAATGGATCTCACTGTGTCACCAGGGATAAAGTTGCATGTGGGGAAGAGGTTTGGCAGGGCTGGGTCCCACTGTATCACTAGAGAGGAACTAGAGAGGAGGCAGGTCCCACTGTACCACTAGGGAAGAAATAGTAAAGTGGGGAAGAATTAGGGGAGAGGTGGGTCCCACTGTACCACTTGGGAAGAACTAGAGATGAGACAGGTCCCACTGTATCACAAGACAAGAAATCGTGAATTAGCGAAGAATTAGGGAATGTGCCTTTTCTTATATGCATATTCATCCCTGGTGGCACAGTGGGACCCATTCCTGCCCTGGTTCTTCCCCACTTCACAATTTCTTCCCTAGTGGTATAGTGGGACCTGCCTCCTCTCTAGATGATACAGTGGGACCTGCTTCCTCTCTAGTTCCTCCCTATAAAGGTACAGTGGGACCAACCTCTGTGAAACTTCCCTACATGCAAATTCAGCCCTGGTAGTGAAATGGATCCCATTCTTACCCTCATACTTCTCTACTTCACGATTTCTTCCCTAGTGGCACAGTGAGACTTGTTTCCTCTCTTGTTTTACCCTAGTGTTACAGTGGGACCAGAATCCTCACTAGTTCCTCTCTAGTCATATAGCGGGACTTAGCCCTGCCAAACTTCTTCCTACATGAAAAATTTTTCCCTGGTGGCACAGTGGGACCCATTCCTGCCCTCGTACTTCCCTACTTCATGATTTTTTCCCTATTTTTACAGTGGGACCCGCCTCCTCTCTAGTTCATCCATGGTGGTACAGTGGGACCTGGCTCTTCTGTAGTTCCCCCCTAGTAGTGTGATTCAGCCCTGTTAAACTTCTTCCCTACATTCAAATTCGTCCCTTATGGCACAGTTTGACCCACTCCTGCACTAGTTCTTCCCTTAATAACGATTTCTTCCCTAGTGGCATGGTGGGACCCTCCTCCTCTTCATTTCTTAAATACTGGTACAGTGAGACCTGCCTCCTCTCTAGTTCTTCCCTAGTGGTACAGAGGGACCTGTCTCGTCTCTAATTCCTCCCTAGTGGTACAGTAGGACCTCCCTTCTATCTAGTTCCTCTCTAGTGGTAAAGTGGGAAGCAGCCTTGCCAAACTTCGTCCCTACATGCAAATTCGTCCCTGGTGGCACAGTAGGACCCACTGCTGCCCTAGTTCTTCCCTACTTCACGATTTCTTGAATTTGTTCTATAGTGGCAAAGTGAGACCCACCTCATTGCTAGTTCTTCCCTAGTGGTACAGTGGGACCTGCCTCCTCTAGTTCATCCCTAGTGATACTTTGGGACCAGCCCTGCCAAACGTCTTCCATACATGCAAATACATCCCTGATGGCATAGTGCGACCTGGCCCTAATGCTTAGGCACTGGGGAGGTCAGTCCCTCAGTTCCCTAAGAAAAGGTTAGAATACCATTCTGATTATTTACACTGGGGTGGGAGTGCCCATGTCCCTAGCAACTGTGTGTTTAAATATAAAGTCATTGGTGCACTAGTATTGGTTCACATTATGTAAGGGTATTCCCTGAGAATTACACCAGGAAATCCCTGTATTTCTAGGTAACCATATAAACATGCTGTCTTATTGGCTCCCCACATTGAAAACTGGGAAATTATACAAACTGACATCATTCCTACTTGGTTTCTTGAACCAGTAACATGGTAAAAAACTGAAAGCTTTTACTGGGCAAGAAATCAGGCGGTATCTTGGAAAACTAATTAACTTTTTGTGTGAGTTTATGATTTTAATGATACAGAGATTTTCGTTTGTTTTTATGATTTATTTTACATGAACTGGACTGCATATGGAGTGATTGTGTCAAAATCACAAAAAACCAAAGATCAAATGTTACAATATTTGACAGATATAATGGCAGATGCAACAGATTTCTCTTGGCAAAATGCTAAGGCCACCCATGGGGTGATGTTATGTGACATGGAAAGGGGAGCTGTAACGTGGGATAATTCTGACAAAATTGATAGGATTAGAAGGACTCAAGCCCAAAGACATTCCCAAAATTCAAAATCCTGGGCAAAAACCTCTGAACAAGGAAACGTGAAAAAACCATGGTTTTGTAAACCATTTCAAAATGGGTCTTGCACTTTTCAGAAGTACCATGAGAGCAATGGTAAGTGGCAAAGGCACGTGTGTGCTACATGTCTGGAAAGGAGGAACATATTGAATCACTCTGAAAAAGAATGCACTTGGGTAAAATGTTCAAAAAACGAATAATGAGGTAAAAATTCACCAGGGCAGCATACATAGCTCTCATGTTTCATCTGAAACTGTTGATTTTGAAAAATTATGACAAAAATGGTTCAAACATTCATTCAGAAGTAGGTTTATATACAGATGTAATCAAAAGGTAACTAATATTGAAGCCTTGTTGGCCATGTCAAAGCAGAAGGCTGTAGAAATTGCTGTGTGTGCTCTCAATAGAATGTCGCCTGAGAGAGTGCAGACAAAAAAAAGAGTGTCCCTCGTGGCAGTAAAGTTAAGGCATGTGAGGTGAATCACAGATCTTATGCTGAAGTTGTAAAAACAAACACCACTTGTCATAAGGCAGGGTTCAACCTCAGAGAATGTACTACCAACTTTCCTGTCTGTGACCGAAGAGCTAAAAACATGAATGTCACCAAGGCTAGCCATAGGGTTGATTCTCCTGATGTAGTTCCCAATTCTGTGTGTAATGCAGTAGTCGATAAGAGAAGTAACACACATAGCAGTGACAAAGAAAATGCTAGTAACAGTTATGACCAGTCCCAAGAATGTAAATTTTTTTATATAAATGGCCTCGATGACAAATATTTGCATTCCATTTTAACTGCTTCTCGTGACAAAAAGCCATGGAAAAATGTTGACAAGGAAGTCACTAGGGCTTGGAGAAGCCAAACTGATTATGAATTTGGCTTTATCCCTTTGAGTGAGTTACAGGAAGCCACATCTGGGGTCATTACTGAATTGTCTGATTACTGTCCAATAAAAGTTCATAATATAGTCGCACAAACTGGCATGCCAAATTTCTTACAAGCGAGAATCAAAGTTGATCCCCAGCTTAATCTAAATGAATGGCAAAAACAATTGAAGGGGTATTGGGATACCCAGTTAATGGACCTCCTTAGGGTTGGCTTCCCGTTAGATTTTAACAGATTGTCCCCCTTACAATAGGAAGGCCAGAATCATAAGTTTGCAATTGATTACCCCAATGACATAAAAACATACTTGGCAGAGGAAAGAAGCTTCAATGCCATTGTAGGACCCTTTAAAAGTCATCCCTGCCCTAAAGGTCACATATCCCCCTTTATGTCAATGGAAAAGCCAGATTCTAGCAACAGGCGGGTGATAATTGACCTCAGCTGGCCTTTGGGTCAGTCTGTGAACTCAAGCATTGATAAAACCTCTTATCTGGGCACAGATTTCACTCTAGTCCTCCCAACAGTGGATCACATTACTGATAGGCTAAAAATCTTAGGTAGAGGAGCCCATATATACAAAATAGATATTAGCCGAGCCTTCAGGCACACCAAAGTTGACCCTCTGTATTATAATTTGCTAGGCTTACAGTGGCGTGACGTCTACATTCACACCTACATTCAATTTGGGAGTCTCCATGGCTCCCAAATTTTTCAATATGTCAGTGACGCTGTGCATCATATGATGTGTCACAGGGGCTATAGCGTCATCAACTACGTTGACGATTAGGTCAGTTTTGGCATTCCGTCCAATACAAAACACTCATATGACCACTTTTATGACCTTCTTGAGCGCCTAGGTCTCACCATCAGCAACAAAAAGCTGGTACCTCCCAGCACTTCAGCTGTATGCCTGGGTGTTGAAATCAATACAGAAAATAGCATCAGAGATGCCTGTACCCCACAGCCTGGGGAAGTATTTTTAACACCATGAGATATAGAAGTACTGTATCAGTACAAAGTTCAGGATACTTTCAGAGCACTTTTGGTTATATAAAGACCCAAACAAAGTTTAAATAGAGAAAATAATGTCTAAGAGAAAGATAATGTATGTAAAGATGAAGTATTAAAACAAGACAATTCAATAACAAGATGACAGCATTAATCAGTAAACATTACGAAGATTTATCTATATATGGCATGGCCGAATTATGGTTTCGATGTTTTGAATATCACCATGCATACAGAAGTGGCAATACATTCAATGAAAGCTTATGTGTGGTGTTGGAGCAAAGTCTGTGGCTCACTTGATGAAATTCCATCTGTTACAATGGGAAGTTGTAAAAGTAAAATTATTAATGAATTCTAATATGACTTTAACAGTGCTTAACCTGCATCAAAAGACAGACTCAAAGGTGCAACAAGGTCAAAGGTCAAATCAAGGTCACACCATGATGATGCACACCTACAACCCCTAACCAATGTCCCTACCAAGCATCAACTTCCTACACCTTACGGTTTCCGAGATATACCCCGGACAAGATTTTATAGGTCAAGGACACTACAGCAAGGTCAAAGGTCAAATCAAGGTCACACCAGGACATTGCACACCTACAACCAGAAACCAATGTCCCTGCCAAGTATCAACTTCCTACACCTTACGGTTTCTGAGATATAGCCCGGACAAGATTTTATAGGTCAAGGTCACTACAGCAAGGTCAAAGGTCAAATCAAGGTCAGACCATGACGTTGCACACCTACACCCCCCAATCAATGTCCCTACCAAGTATCAACTTCCTGCACCTTACGGTTTCCGAGATATAGCCTGGAAAAGATTTTATAGGTCAAGGTCACTACAGTAAGGTCAAAGGTCAAATCAAGGTCAGACCATGACGTTGCACACCTACACCCCCTAACCAATGTCCCTACCAAGTATCAACTTCCTACACCTTACGTTTCTAAGATATAGCCTGGACAAGATTTTATAGGTCAAGGTCACTACAGCAAGGTCAAAGGTCAAATCAAGGTCAGACCATGACGTGGCACACCTACACCCCCTAACCAATATCCCTACCAAGTATCAACTTCCTACACCTTACGGTTTCCGAGATATAGCCCGGACAAGATTTTATAGGTCATGGTCACTATGGCAAGGTCAAAGGTCAAATCAAGGTCAGACCATGACGTGGCACACTTACACCCCCTAACCAATATCCCTACCAAGTATCAACTTCCTACACCTTACGGTTTCCGAGATATAGCCCGGACAAGATTTTCAAACTCAAGGTCACTATGGCAAGGTCAAAGCAATGGCAGAGCATGACGTTGCACATCTACACATCCTAACCAATGTCCCTACCAAGTATGAACTTCCTACACCTTACAGTTTCTGAGATACAGCCCAGACAAACTTTTCCCACCGCCTGCCCGCCCATCCGGACACCATGGGTGAAAACAATACCCCGACAGCCCTTAAGGGCTGTGGGGTAAAAAGGGTTCAATCTCAATTCCTCAGGCAAAATTGTGTCAGATTTGTGACACTGCCAATGAATGGAAAAATAGGAAATCTTGTACAAAGCGTCAACTTCAATCACTTCTAGGCCATTTACTGTACATTCATAAATGTGTGAAGCCAGCACGCTTTTTTCTGAATAGAATGCTTCAACTACTCATGGTCAAACGAGAATCCATTTGAATCCTGAATCCCACAGAGATCTTAGATGGTTTGAGAGCTTCTTGCCTCTTTATAATGGCGTTTCATTTTATGACCACCCAAAAACTGATCATCAAGCACATTCAGATGCATGTCTTCAAGGTTTAGATGGTGTTTGGCAAAATATGGTCTACCATCTCCCCATACCCCTGGGGTTCAAACAGTTGAACATAGTGCATCTTGAGATGCTAAACATATTAGTAGCAATTAAAGTATTTTGCACCCAGAGGAAAGAAATGAACATTCTTATCTATTGTGACAATTTTGCAGTAGTTAATGTCCTTTGGTCAGGCAGAGCCCGAGATCCCTACCTGGCTGCTTGTGCCTGCAATATCTGGCTGTGGGCAGCTACCCATGATATAAATGTCACTTATACTCATGTTTTATGCAAAAGCCACAGAACTGCTAGTCTTCTGTCTAGGTGGACTAATAGTTATGCAAATGTAGTTGAGCTTACAGCTTTGGTCCCAAGCCCAATTTGGGTCCAGGTGGGCTTAGAAGCTCTAGAAATTGATGCTGAAATCTAACATTTACTATGCTTTGTTTCAGATAACCAAAGACTAAAGAAGTTGTCCACTAAAGCAAATACCCGACTAAATGTTGCATTCAGGTCTTCAACAGCCAAAGCTTATGGTGTGATGTTTAGAACTTTTGTCAGTTTCTGTGTGTATACGAGTATTGCTGTAGAAAATATTGATGTAAATGGTCTGTTGACCTTCTTGGAGTATTTAAAACACAACGAAATATCAGTAAATATGTTTGCAAACTACTTGGCAGCCATAAAAGCCAAATTCAGTGTACTGGGTCTTAACGCTTCAGTTCTAGATGACAAAAGGTTAAAGTACTATTTGAGATCTATCAAACTAAACAGACCAGTTTGCTTGTCCACCAAAAATATTATTTCAGTAGAAACCCTCCACAACACAGTACAATGTTGTGATACATTGTATATGGGTCCCATCTTCAAAGCTGTGTTTCTGGTCGCATTTTTGGTTTCTTTAGACTATCTAACATTGCCCCCCCCCCCCATTCTTTTTCCACCTTTGATATATCCAGGCACCTTGCGGCTGGTGACATTTTCTTCTCCAAAAAATTTGTGAAAATTGTAGTAAAATGGACCAAGACTCTCCAGACCCATGATGAGATTAAAGTCATTTCACTACCCAGGTTGGGCAAGAGTCCACTTTGCCCCTACCGTGCTTTGAAAAAAGTCCTAGCCATGTATAACCCAGAAAATGACCCTCTCTTTCAATATAAATACTCTGTGGGTTGGAAGGTGTTGATTGGCTCAAAAATTAGAAAACCCTGTCACTAATCAATGCAAAACTCCATTTTCCACCTCATTTCTTTACCTTCCACGCTTTCCGGCATTTAGGTGCCTCCCCGGCTTTCATTGCCAAGAGATCGAGGTGCAGGGCACCTGGACGTCAGATTGCGTTTGGCGGTATATCCAGGAAGATAAAACTAGGCACTCATTGGTTGCCTCTACCTTTCAAGAAATGCTTGCTGTATCATAAATGCTGATAAATGTATGGTTTGGGTTTCAGGGATTTTTAATATTATGTAAATTTTCACAGGGCCTATTTTCCTATCTCCATCTCTTGCCCTCATACTCTTTACAAACCATCCCACACGTCTCGGAACTCATCTGTAGTAAATTTAGAATTTAACTTTATTCACTCCTATAGCAAATTGAATAAAAAAATTCACTTTAACTAAATTTCACCTCTTCAGTGTGACCTTCTGCTGACCTTTACCAAAAATATGACCTCGGGTGAGAATGATTGCAGTCTGACCTTTGACCTAATATGACCTCTTGAACTTCCAAGGGTCAAACTGATCCGGTGTCCAGCAGTTAAATGTATGTGTCATCTTATTCACTCTATAAATAAATGTACATGTATACTAACTTCATGTGTAATCTTATGGGATCTGTACAAATTATTTAGTATTAGAATGTGTATGCTTATTGTATTTGTTATAACTATACACTTGTTACTTGTAATAAACATGAGTACCCTCATCTCTTGTTACTGTGTTGGGGAACTTTGGGGGGACTGTCGGCCCTAGTGTTTAGGCACTGGGGAGGTCAGTCCCTCAGTTCCCTAAGAAAAGGTTAGGATACCAGTCTGATTGTTTACACTGGGGTGGGGGTGCCCATGTCCCTAGCAACTGTGTGTTTAAATATAAAGTCATCGGTGCACCAGTGTTGGTTCACATTATGTAAGGGTATTCCCCTGAGAATTACACCAGGAAATCCCTGTATTTCTAGGTAATCATGTAAACATGCTGTCTTATTGGCTCCCGACATTGGAAGTTGGGAAATTATACAAACTGCCATCATTCCTATTTGGTTTATTGAACCAGTAACATGGTAAAAAACTGAAAGCTTCCCTCCCTCCCTCCCATCCCCTTTTATAATAGGAAATGTCCCTGCCTTTCTGACCTTCTACCAAGGTCGCTCCATATGTAGGGTCAGATCACTACCATGTTGGGCCCCTACCTGTACTGTTTGTGTAGGACAAGATTGTATATATTATAATGGGTTGTCGCCTGTTCTGTGCATCTGTACTAAAGACAGTTTTTAAATTTTAAGTAGACATCCCTGTTTTATGTGTATTGTGTATTTGTGTAGTCTGTTTTAGTGTTTTATATTCGCTGTTTTAATTATACAAGCACATGAGGGACTTTTTCATGAGGGATTTTTTATATTATGTAAATTTTCACAGGGCCTATTTTCCTATCTCCATCTCTTGCCCTCATACTCTTCACAAACCATCCCACATATCTCGGAACTCATCTATAGTAAATTCAGAATATAACTTTATTCACTCCTATAGCAAATTGGATAAAAATTCACTTTAACTAAATTTCACCTCTTCAGTGTCACCTTCTGTTGAACTTTACCAAAAATATGACCTCAGGTCACATTGATTGCAGTCTGACCTTTGACCTAATATGACCTCTTGAACTTCCAAGGGTCAAACTGATCCGGTGTCCAGCAGTTAAATGTATGTGTCATCTTATTCACTCTATAAACAAATGTACATGTATACTAACTTCATGTGTAATCTTATGGGATCTGTACAAATTATTTAGTGTTAGAATGTGTATGCTTATTGTACTTGTTATAACTATACACTTGCTACTTGTAATAAACATGAGCAACCTCATCTCTTGTTACTGTGTTGGGGAACTGCCATTCTTGCCCTAGTTCTTCTCTACTTCACGATCTCTACTCCAGTGCTAAAGTGGGACCTGCTTCCTCTCTAGTTCTTTACTAGTGGTACAGTGGGACCTGCCTATTTGCTAGTTCTTCCCTAGTGGTACAGTGGGACCAGCCTCCTCTCTAGTTCATCCCTATCCCTAGTGATACTTTGGGACCCAGCCCTGCCAAACGTCCTCCCTACATGCAAATACATCCCTAGTGGTACAGTGGGACCTGTCTCCTTGCCTTGCTAGTTTTTCCTTGGTGGTACAGTGGGACCCGCTTCCTCTCTAGTTCTTCCCTAGTGGTATACTTGGACCCACTCCTGCCATAGTTCTTCCCTTATTCACGATTTCTTCCCTAGTGGCACAGTGGGACCCGCCTCCCTGCTAGCTCTTCCCTAGTGGTACATTGGGACCTGCTTCTTCTCTAGTTTTTCCCTAGTAGTACAGTGAGACCTGCCTCCTCCCTAGTTCTTCCCTAGTGGTATAGTAGGACCTGCCTCCTTGCTAGTTCTTCCCTAGTGGTACAGTGGGACCTGCCTCCTCTCTAGTTCTTCCCTAATGTCACAAGGGACCTGCCTCTTTGCTAGTTCTTCCCTAGTGGTACAATTGGACCTACCTCCTTGCTAGTTCTTTCCTTGTGGTACAGTGGGACCTGCTTCTTCTCTAGTTCATCCCTAATGGTAGAGTGAGACCTGCCTCTGCTCTAGTTCTTTCCTAGTGATACAGTGGGACCTGCCTCCTCTCTAGTTCCTCCCTAGTGGTACAGTGGGACCTGCCTACTTGCTAGTTCTTCCCTAGTGGTACAGTGGCACCAGCCTCCTCTCTAAATCATCTCTATCCCTGGTGATACTTTGGGACCCAGCCCTGCCAAACGTCCTCCCTACATGCAAATACATCCCTGATGGCATAGTGGGATCCATTCCTGCCCTAGTTCTTCACTACTTCACGATTTCTTCCCTAGTGGTACAGTGGGACCTGCCTTCTCTCTAGTTTTTCCCTAGTGGTACAGTGGGACCTCCCTCTTTGCTAGTTCTTCCAAAGTGGTACAGTGGGACCTGCCTCCTCTCTAGTTCTTCAATAGTGGCACAGTGGGACCTGTCTCCTTGCTAGTTTTTCCTTAGTGGTACAGTGGGACCTGCTTCCTCTCTAGTTCTTCCCTAGTGGTATACTTGGACCCACTCCTGCCCTAATTCTTCCCTTATTCACGATTTCTTCCCTAGTGGCACAGTGGGACCTGCCTCCCTCTATTTCTTAAATATTGGTACAGTGCGACCTAGTTCTTCCCTAGTGGTACAGTAGGACCTGCCTCCTTGCTAGTTCTTCCCTAGTGGTACAGTTGGACCCAATCCTGCCCTGTTCTTCCCTTATTCACAATTTCTTCCCTAGTGGCACAGTGGGACCCGCCTCCCTCTATTTCTTAAATATTGGTACAGTGAGACCTGCCTCCTCCCTAGTTCTTCCCTAGTGGTACAGTAGGACCTGCCTCCTTGCTAGTTCTTCCCTAGTGGTACAGTTGGACCCAATCCTGCCCTGTTCTTCCCTTATTCACAATTTCTTCCCTAGTGGCACAGTGGGACCCGCCTCCCTCTATTTCTTAAATATTGGTACAGTGAGACCTGCCTCCTCCCTAGTTCTTCCCTAGTGGTGCAGTGGGACCTACCTCCCTGCTAGTTCTTCCCTAGTGGTACATTGGGACCTGCATCTTCTCTAGTTTTTCCCTAGTGGTAGAGTGAGACCTGCCTCCTCTCTAGTTCTTTCCTAGTGATACATTGGGACCTGCCTCCTCTCTAGTTCCTCCCTAGTGGTAAAGTGGGACCCACCCCTGCCAAACTTCTTCCCTACATCTAAATTTTTCCCTGGTGGCACAGTGAGACCAATTCCTGCCCAATGTCTTCCATATTTCATAATTTCTTCCCTATTGGCACAGTGGGACCTGCTTCCTCACTAGTTCCTCCCTAGTTGTATAGTAAAACCCACCCCTGCCAAGCTTCTTCCCTACATGCAAATTCATCCCTGGTGGCACTGTGATGTTCATTCCTGCCCAACTTCTTCCCTATGTCACAATTTCTTCCCTAGTGGCACAGTGGGACCTGCACCTCTGTAGTTCCTCCCTAGTGGTACATTGTACAGACAAGACAAGGAATCCTTGAGTAAATTGTTTCCAAAACCGTCATTGCCGGTTCACTACATGTTCCACATTGGGAGGTTTGGTTCACACTATACAAAATCCATTTTTAAATGGCTGTGAATAGTAGCTTTTGGGTCAGTTGAGGGCGTCTGTAGACAGGTTCTATCAGTGGACTTGGTTTTATATGCCTGCAATTCAATGTTTGAAACAGGGTTGATAGGAGCCTTAGGGGCACTTGATGCGGTCTCTCGACAGGTCCCATTAGTGGACTCGGTTTCAGAAGCAATTCCACGTTAGAAAAAGGGTCAATAGGAGCCTTAGGGGCAGTTGACATGGTGTCTAGACAGCTTCCATCAGTGGATTTGGTTTTACACACTGGCAATTACACATTTGCAACAGGGTCAATAGGACTGAGCGGATGAGATTCCACCCACAGTAGTATTTGACCTATCTACAAATACCTGGTCAGAATTAAAAGCTTTATAAAAGATTTATGCTCATTATCCAACTTTACATGAAGATAACATACAGGTCCCACTCTACCACTAGGGAAGAAGTAGAGAGGAGGCAGATCCCACTGTATCACCAGGGAGGAACTAGAGAGGAGGCACGGCCCACTGTACCACTAGGCTTGAACTAGAGAGGAGATGGGTCTCACAGTGCCACTAGGGATAAATTTGCATGTATTTATTTATTTGGGGTTTTACGTCGCTTTCAACACTGTACAGGTCATATCACGACGGGTAGTTGGAAGGGCAGAGGAAACCAGTACATAGAGTTCACTAGGGTTGTATACTGTAAACTAGGGAAGAAATTTGCTAGAAAGGAGGCCGGTCCCACTGTGCCACTAGGGAAGAAATTGGGCAGAGGTGGGTCGCACTTTGCAACCAGAGATGTATTTGCATGTTGAGAAGTAGTTTGGCAGGACTGAGTCACACTGTACTTCTAGGGTGGAACTGGAGAGGAGGAAGGTCCCACTGTACCACTAGGGAAGAAATCCTTATGTAGGGATGAAATAGGGCAGAGGTGTGTCCCACTGTGCCACCAGGGATGAATTTGCATGTAGGGAAGTAGTTTGGCAGGACTGGGTGTGGGGAAGAAGATGGGCAGGGCTTGGTCCAACTGCACCACTAGGAAGGAACTAGAGAGAATGTAGGTCCCACTGTACCAATAGGGAAGAAATTGTGAAGTAGGGAAGAATTAGGTCAGAAATGGGTTTCACTGTGCCACCAGGGACGAATTTGCATGTAGGGAGGAAGTTTGGCAGGGGTGGGTCCCACTGTACCAGTAGGGAAGAACTAGCAAGGAGGCATGCCCCACTGTATCACTAATGAAGAACTTAAATACTTTTTATGAATTTTATGAAATAATTATTGCTCTTTACTGGGTCTCACTGTGCCACTTGACGTTTGTTAAACAGGTCTCACTGTACCACTGGCGCCATTAGACTGAGGTATAATGGAACCCTCTCCTCTTTCTTCTTTTTTTATTTATACTTTTTGCATGCACATACCATTATAATACAAAACAGAGACAAAAAAAGAAAAAAAAATAGTACTAATACAGAAGAACAGAAGGTACAAAAATGTTTCAGGGCACTATATCATTTACAATATGTTTTTAAATAACTGCATTTCTTTAAATGTTTCTCTATGTTACCTAGTTTATAGAAAGCAATACCATTTTCCATGTCGTAATGATACTTTATGAATCTGATGAAACTGTTAAAACAAAGAACTGAACTGCGAGCTTTTGTCACAAATGTATATTTTTGTATTAGTGTGAATAAACAATTTAGGCTTGTCTTATTGTGACCATTCATTCCTCCTAATAAAAATTCAACTGGACCAATGTCTTTTAATTCCTCTTGTGAAACTTCAAGTTTTTCAAAGATACCAAATATGAAATTTTTAACAACAGGACAGTACCAGAAAAGGTGTTGTATAGTTTCTGTGGTGATCTCACAGAAATAACAAGCTTGTGTTTCAATCAATTTAGACATAAACAGGTATTTATTTGTTGGTAATGTTCTAAGGAGAATACTATATTTAAAAGCCCTTAAGGAGCTTTCTATACAACTTTCATAGTTATTGTTATAAAGTATCTTCCATCTCGGTTGATCTATTTCCAAATTAATTGCCGTTTTCCATTTTTCTTCATGACCTCTTTAGAATTGTAAAGCTCCTATCATGTTATGATATACAAACTTGCACACTTTTGTTACTGCTAGGATGTCGTCCAAGACTTTTTGTTTTACACTCTCTTTATTTATTTTCCTGGCACTGGATAACCCCCATTTTCTTGGGATTTGATGTGTCAGTCCAGGAAGCAGAGATATAAGTAATGCTTATAAGAACAATAAGAACAACCGCGCTTGCGGAAAATAAATGTATTTATTTTCTTATTAATGGTTAGTATGTTAGTACTACATGAATGTTATCTATCTATTATTCACACCTATTATTCATGGGTAATTAATTATAATTGGCTGATTACTATGCCACAGTGACATATCATGAAAAAGGTAGCTTACATATTCATGAGTGTTTAACATATAATTACTCAGACATTCATTCAACCTTATTATTCTGTACTACTAACACAAGGTACCAAAGTACTGTGGATAGCTATTACTGTACTTGATTTATACACATAGATAAGTACACCCATTAAAATGTTACAGATAAAAGAAACCTATCAGATTAAAAAATAATACACTAAAACATATTTGAGTTGTGAAGTGTTGTGAACCTCAGTATCACCATACTACAAGGGTGCTAACTACAACTGTCCACATATTAACAGCGTTAACAATCCCCATACAACATTATTTACATGACTGACCCATATATGTGGGCTCCCTGCTATACAGACTTATATGGTTGCATTCTGCACATAATCAACTGCAATTGCAAAAGCTGCTGCCAATATCAAATGAGTACACAATTGTTCCACATAACAGTTTTCCACATATAAGAAAACTTATGTAACACTACCAAACACCCAATCATATGGTCATAGTAGGGGTAGTAAATAGTCTCTGAAATGCTTCAGCAACTTGTGTAGCATTGGTAGTATCATCTAAAATATATGCATGTACGGCCTCACTGGACCAGGTGCCATGTCTTAATGTAATCTACCTTGACCTGGCTGTTAAAAGCCAAGGTCGCCCCAGAGCGACGAAATGTGTGGAAGCAGAATAAGGATGCGTCCATATGCAGAAACTTCAAAACCTTGGTAAGATGCGTTCGTGTTTGAGATTGTGTGATAGGACCTTGCATTGTCATGAATAATGGGAAGTTCTTTGGCCAGTGTAGGAGAGTTGTAAATTGCTGTAAGGCTGTGACAGGACATAGTGGATGAGGGTATAAGCGAGGAATCACAATGAAAGTACCTTTAGCAGATGACTGAATTGTTTTGACCATTTAACTACTACGATGGCTCTGCCACCATCATATATGATATCACCTCTACATAACTGTTTCATAACATTAAAATTATTCTTACTTTCTGGGACAAGATTAGAGATACGGAAGAAACCAAAAAATGCCAGGAGATACAAAGCTTTATACAACACTGGGTGTTCAAACCTGGTGGTGGCTTCCACAATGTTTTGGAGATCCTGAATATCAAACAAGCCTTTAAATTTTGGAGAAGCAGGAATAGAGCGTTCCAAGGCTTTCAACATAAGTTTTACTTTGGGATGGTCGAAAATATGGGCAGGTAACTCAAACCACTTAAATTGAGCCTTAAGGGCTGACACATAATTCAAGATTGAAGAGTGTTTCAAACCATTGTAAGCCAAAAATTCGATAAAAGTCAATATAGTAACCAATGAGGGAGAGACACTGTCCAGCTGCATAAATTCACAAAACATCATATAAACCATAAACATGGATTTGTACGAACTCCAGGTCTTAGGTACATAAGCTTGATGTAACCTGTGGGACACCATTTCACAAAGTCGTTGAGAACTCGGCATAGGTCCTACAAACAATAAAAATACATGTTTAAATATTTAAATCTATGTCAAAGGCTTTATCATCTACTTGCCACCATATTGGCTCTGTGATTTGAGACTTTAATTTGCTATTACTATCTCTCATTAATTGCCATCGAGACAATATGTCAGCAATAGTATTTTCCTTCCCTGGGATATGTTCCACCACAAGTTCAATGTCATGTTTCGCAGTATATAACCATACATTCCTAATAAAAGCTGCCAATTTGTCATCCCTAGTGAAACCAGTTTTATAAATAGACACAACAGCCATATTGTCTGTATAGATCAACACTTTCTGATGACACCACAAATGACCCCATGTTTTCAAAGCCACCCATATATTGACCAGCTCAAGATGGGTGATAGTATATCCATTCACTGCCACCATATATGGAGGTATTGTACCTGTGTACACATTAGTCTTCCAAACGCCCCCAACCCCTGTCAAACATGCATCTATGTGGAGAGTTTCCACTTGCTCGATACTCTGATGATCGTACGTAGTGGTGCCGTTGAATTGTGGGGTAAATGTCAAAAACCAACGTAAGTCTCTGCGCATAATTTCTGTAACTTCCATGTGTTAGTGTCCTAACCTAAGAGTTTGAAGGAACATAAGGGAACCTATGACAGACTGTAACTGACGTCTAGTAACATAGTCACGACCCATGATCTGTTTACATTTGTCAATAATTTTAGACAGTTTTTCTGCTGTAAGAGATAAAGTACGTTCTTTGGTATTAATCAAAATACCCAAGCAATGACATTCGACTGCAGGCTCAACTTAGACACACTGATGGGGAAACCTAATTTTTCTAACAGATTTTTTAAAAATTGAAAAGCAATTTCCACTTCACCTGGGTGTCCGCATCCAATGAGGTCATCCACGTAATTAAAGATGACGTCCTTACGCTGGGCCATGATGTAACGAAACATATCCGTGACGCGCGTACACGCCATGGCCCCACTACGATGGCCAAACGGACAGAACGTGTCCGCATAGTACGAGTTGTGCCAACGTAACGTAAGCAGGTTGAAATCAGAAGGATCTATGCGCAACTGACGAAACACACGTGACAGATCTATTTTATAAAGTTTAACTGGGCATTCCAAGGACAATATGTGATCTGTAATATCATCCGCTGTTGGGTATCGAATTTGATAAACTGTACCTAAGTATACATTAGGAAGTGTGAAATAGTTAATAGAAGCCTCCTCAGGCCAACTTAAATCAATTATGATACGTCTATTTTGACTGTCGTTCTTTTCACGACTCATGAAGGGGGACACGTGTGAAGTCTCACCATATGGTTTTTCTGCGTACGGACCAAAAATGGCTTTATGTTGTATTTCTGTGTTGATGTATGCATCTACATGGGTCGGGTAACAAATAGCTGATGCATGGCTAACTTCTGTACTCTGGAGGTCAGTTTCTTTGTCCTGTGGGAAGTCTAAGGGAAAGCCATACCTTAAAAAATATGGTAATTGGTAGTCCCAATAATTGGCACACAGTTGATCTAATAATTCAAAATTAATATCACTAATGGTATTTTTGCTGTTTCAAAATTCTTGCCACCCATATGGCGAACTGCCTTGTGAGTGAGAACAGGGTCAAAGTTGTTGTGGCTCAAGACCTTATTTGGGGTCAAGGAATGTCCTATTTTCATATGTTTCAAATTGGTTATTGGTAGAAAACCAAACACAGTTCCCTGTTGAGCAATACACCTTTTAAGGTCAACACATTTGTCCTTGATGTCAAGTACATTCACATGTCGTATGCATGTATTATTTCCATTTAACACAGCCCTGGTTATTTGTACCGAATTCTTGACATCAACTCTATTCTGGGTACTCCCAGTCTGTTTAACTTCAATAAAATCTTGTATTACATCATTTTGTTCATTACTTTCAATCTCAAGGGAACGGTTGGCAATAGGACAAGTATCATGGCTTTCCATTACCTCAGCTTGCTGTTTAGCACCTTGTTTGTTTGATTCGTGCTCTCTATCAATTATTATATTGTCAGCCCTGTTTTCCCCACTTTGATTACTGCCCTCATTTCCCCCTTGTCCCCTCTGAGGGGGGACGGATGTAGGGTCAACTATTTCATCAATTTCTGCCTCAACCAAGTCACCTAGGACAGCAAAAGTATTCTGTAGAACTACCTGACTGTTAGCCAACCGTGCCCCTGACTTGTTAACCACAAACTGTTTGTTATCTATTTTTGACCTCTGATTATTTTGTGGATCGTGTGTTTTTTTATCATCCACATTCATTGTCTTTGGACTATTTGTCATATTTCTACTATAACCATATTTACTATTTTTTACCACTCTAGACCACACACGAATATGGCTGCTGTGTACTTTAACATTTCCCCAATTTTTTTATCTACTATTTGAGTTCTGTAGAATACTGTGGATCTTATCCATATTACCCAATTTTGAATTATACACGAATCGTGTTTGTGTTGGTTTGATATTGACAGCAGTGCTCAGTTTTTTTACACTTTCTTTCGGAACTTTCCAGCAGTCTTTTCGTGCATGGTTCTCAATTTTATTCACAGAACTAAAACAAAACTGACACATGTGTTTTAACATTAATCCCTGCCATTCATGGTCACCCCCTCTAGAACATATTCCCTTATTAAACTTAATACAGGGAACCACTTTGTTAGGTTTCTTCTCACTCGAGGTCGTAGTTGAGTTGGTTTGGGCGTAACGTTTACGAATCTTATGAATTTCTTTCAGTTGTGTCCAGTCCACCACGCCATCAGCCATCCTATGTAGCAATACCGCATGCGCCCCCTTGGCGCTGTCCCACGTGAAATCGCAAGCATCTTGCATAAGTTCACACAAGTACGCGATCATGTTATCTCTGATCATGGTATCTGTTTCTTCCTGCTGGATTCTGAGGAAACCCAGCAACCACTGACAAATAGTTAAATGTTCATACGATGGTCGCTTCCTCATTACCCCAATAAAAGCCTGATCCTGTGGCCATTTCACCTTTCTTTTGTCAGTTTTCTTATCTCTAATCAATGCATCAAGTAAAAGTTCAAATTTACCTGTCACTGTCTGGTTATTAGCTTCCTCCAATTCTTTGTAGCGTTCTTGTACTCGTTGGGTAAGGTCCGTAGCTTGTCTGAGGGTGTTCAGTGAAGGTATGCCCTCTTTATCCCATTCAATCCTTTGTGTTACATTTGTAGGTGGCCCTGCAGTCCTTCCCACTGGTTGTTGTACCAAAGTGTTCTGGGTTTGATTCTTTCCCCCGTCTCCATCTCCCCATCCATCGTCGCGGCAATACGATTGTTTGATATATTGTTAAGCCTAGTACACTGTTGAGTTGTCTTTGGTCTAGCTTCCCCGAACGCAGCTTGCACTGTGGAGATACCTTGACTGGCCGCCTGCACTGGCAAATCTGTCGCATTTTGTTGTGTAGTCGTGTTATAAGTTGCCTCAGAACTGGTTATCGTGTCACCTGTTGAAATATTGCCCTGCACAAGACGCATCTCCAGACCATCTTTTCCAATTTGCACTTGATATACACCTTGGGGAACTTGCATGTTGGAAACACTACGATTCGTAGTGGCCCCAGTCGCGTTTACTGCCTGTACGTGACTGCTGACTGTAACTTGGCTCTGAGTAGATGGTTGTGATTTCTTTATTTTCTGACCACCAGAAGTCCCCTGCATGAAACTGATATTGACAGTGTTATCTGTTGCTGGTATAATGGATTGTGTTTCGTCTTTCTCACTGGTCACGTTCTGCACTATGCTGCCTGGAGTCGTACTTAGCCCAGGAGTCAACAACGTATGTGCTAGTCTTTGCGGTTCATCCAACCGCTTGACCAGCCCAGCTATAACCGCCCTATCTGCTGCAGCTTGCTGTTCGATTTGACCAAAACGACTGGTCATCTTCTGTAACTCATATAAAATCGCCTGACTACTGTCTGTATTAGTTGGACTCTTCTTAGGGGAACGAGTCATACCTGTTGCTGCGTACAAATCCACTGGTGGTCTCTGGTCCCCAGTATCTGACATTCCCGTCGTCTCAGATTGCTCTTGAGGTTGTTCTGGTTCCATATTTGCTTGCTATATTGCACGTCTTTGACATTTACTACCGGTAGGGCTTTGGTGAACTGAATTACAAGCTTTACACCATCTAGCACTGCCCATACCAATGAGATATACTTTTCAAATAACTCAAAAACAAAAAAGGTACAATGACCACCCTAAAACCTTAGGTAAAAATTTTCATATAAAAAGCATGACTTGTCCCTTTGACTTTGGGAAGAAATATGGCTGTGCTTCCCGCCTTCAATACCCACAACTCCCAGTATATACCAAATATGGTCACACTACAGGTTACTAAAACCTAAAACCCCTGTCCCAGCATCCTGGACTGAGACAGCTAACCTTCTGTCACCAGATCACAGACTATAAAAATCCACAAAATTTAGATCAACATTATACATCTGTTTGAATTCCTGGTATCCATAAAGCCCTTCTGTATTACTTAACAAGTCACTGATGTGCTGAATTCCCTGATTTACTAACCTTGGAATTTCTTTTGTTAAATAACTATTATTTTTATTATCTAATACCTGAATGGGGTATGTTTGTGGATCAATTTCTCCTTGGAAGGACTCTTTAAATTCTTTCCAGATATTTATAATATTTTTCCAAAAGGGGTTGGCAGTTTCAGACTGAATTCTGTCAAGTGTATGTGAATCTAACTCCCATATTAATTTTTTATGCGCATAAATATCAGAGATAAAGATATTTTGCCAATTTCCTGAAGTTGTGACTAATCTTCTAATCCATGATAACTTTAAGGCTTTATTAAAGAGGTCAGTATTTATGAGTTTTAATCCGCCTTCCTCAATAGTCTTTTTCAGATGCTTGTTAACAATTTTAACCTGTCCTTCTCCCCAAAGAAAATCCTTACACATTTTTGTTTTTGTTTTTACCCATGTGCTATTGTCAGGGTTTGGGGAGTACTGCAAACAGGTAAACAAGGTTTGGTAACGCTAAGGTTTTAATAACATTTACTTTTCCAATTAGACTTAAATTAAATTTCTTATAGAGGTTTAACACCTTTTCTATTTCAATAATTTTTTGCTCAAAATTTTTTGCTATCATCTTTTTAATGTCTAAATCAAAAGTTATTCCTAACAGTTCAAAATTGCTAGAAAATTTTAAATTAAGTTTAGACAAAACTTGTGGCTTGGAAGAACTATTACCTAACCAAAATACCTGTGTTTTACTCATATTTGTCTTTAGTCCAGAACATTTATAGAATGATTCGAGAATATCTAAACTTCCTGTTAATGGCTTTTCTGTGCATCAAGAATTGAAAAGGTGTCATCAGCATACATTCCAATCCGCAATTCCTTATTATTTGCTTTTATCCCATGTATTATGTCACTATTCCTTATTGCCCCAGCGAGAGGTTCTACTGCTAAAATAAACAGATGTGGACTAAGAGGATCTCCCTGTCTACACGACCTGCCAATCTTGAAAAATTTAGAAAAAAGGCCATTATTTATTACACAGCTATTACTGTTTGCATACAAAACTGAAAACCATGAAACGAAATCAGAACCAAAATTATATGCTTTCAGGACCATTAGTAAGAAATCCCATTCTAAAGAGTCGAATGCTTTCTCAAAGTCTATGAGCAGTAGCATGCCCGTCAGTTTTCTTATTTTAGCATATTGTATGCTATCAAAAATAGTTCTGATATTTTCACTTATATACCTATCTTTTATGAAACCTTTTTGGTCATCTGCAATTATTTTTGGTAGCACTTTCTTGATTCGTGCTGCTAAGACTCCTTTTTTTGTATTCTACATTCAACAGGGTTATTGGTCTCCAATTTTGAATATATTCTCTAGGTTTATTATTTTTGGGGAGAAGTGTTATGATTCCCTGTTTTTGAGTAGTTGATAGCTCTCCTGTATAAAATGCTTCATTTAAACTTTTCAGAACTTCATTTCCTATATCCACCCAGAAGAATTTGTAAAATTCTGAGGTAAATCCATCAATACCAGGAGACTTTCCATTTTTCATACTCTTTAAAACGTGCAGTAATTCTGCCTTATTCACAAGTCCTTCACATAACATTTTGTCCTGATTTGATAGAGAATTGATACTGGTATCACTTAGAAAATATTCATGATTCTGCATTGAATTCACAGGCCTTTTACTTTGTAGTAAATCACTGTAGAAATTTTTGGCTATTTCTAAAATGTCGTTTTGGTTTGTCACCATATTATTCTTGAATCTTAGTCTATGGACTACCTTATTTATATAATTTCGTTTTTCCAAATTGCAAAAATATTTTGTTGGTTTTTCAAAATTGTAGTAACTTTCTACCTTTGCCCTTATGATGGCCCCTTTTATTTTTGCTTGTCTAATCCTTTGTAATTCATCCTTTAGTCCTTGAATATTTTCTAACAAATCTATGTTGTTTCTGGTGTTTGGATTTAATTTAGCCTCTAAGTTATCTATATCCTTTTCAATTTTTTTTCTGCTTCCAAAGTTATTCGTTTCTTTTTGGCACAATAGGGAATAGTGAACCCCTAACTTTTAATTTTATCATTTCAAGTATTGTTTGACTGGAATGGTGTTCACTAGATTGTTCTTTTACCTCTTCTATTACCTGTTTAACTAAATTTACATATTCTGGATCAACTAACAGGGAAGAGTTAAATTTCCAAAAGCCTTTTCCACGAGTTACCTCTGTCCATTCTATTTCAAGACTTACAAAAGAATGGTCACTTCTATAGCCATAACGAATCTTGTTCGCTACAACTTTGGCATGAATGTCAGAAGAGACCAGGAAGAAATCTAGTCTGGCCATTTTGATCGTTTTTTTTCCACTGACCCAAGTGAATTTTTTGGCCGCAGGATTTTGAGCCCGCCATGTATCAATCAAATCCAGATTCTGCATCATTCCCAAAACTTCTTTACTGGCCTTAACATTGTTTTCTCTAACATATCCGTGAGTATCATTTTTGTAGACTAAAACTAAGTTCCAGTCCCCACATACTATTACAGAAAAGTTGTTTTTCCAAGTCATTATAAAATTCCGGAGAGTCTTGATTGGGTCCATAAATGACAACTAACAGCAGATTTATTTTGCCCAATTCTATTTCAAGCATCAAAAAATTGCCTGAATCATCCTTTTCCTCACTAAAAACCTTATAATCTAGCTTCCCATTAAAGAGTACTGCAACCCCTCTACTGTCAGAAGAAACTGATGACAGGTACACTTCACCATCCCAATCCCTTATAAATGCTGTCTTATTTTTTGAGCTCACATGTAAGCAATATAGTTGGTAGTTCTTTTGCTTCAGCCAATTAAACACATCCTTTCTTTTCTCTTTACCAGCTAAAACCCTGACATTCATGCTACATATTTCAAAAAGGTCCAACATTTAATTCTTAATAAATAACATTTTCTGATACAAACACCAAAAAAAAATTCAATTTGAATTGCTGTTTTCATATTTATAATTTGTTACCTTCTTCCTACAGCATGATATCCATTTTTTATTTTCGATGAATTTAACAATTAATTCAAAACCAGTGCTACAAAATGGAAGTACTTAGCATAATTATTTCCTCAAAAACAAAACAAAAATAAAAACAAAAAGCTAATTGTGTCAGGATACTGCAAAAGGCATCCAAAATATATTCTGGATAAGTACATGACGCACACCCACAACCCCCAAGTAATGTTCCCACCAACTATCAACTTCCTACACTTTGCAGTTTCAGAGATGTTGCCTGGAAAAACAAATTAAGGGTCAAGGATTTTACAGCAAGATCAAAGGTCAGATCAAGGTCACAACATAAAACTGCAAACCTATAACCTTAACCAATGTCCTCACCAAGCACTAACCTCCCACAACCCACGGTTTCCTAGGTATAGCCCAGACAAGATCTTATAGGTCAAGGTCACTATGGCAGGGCGAAAGGCCAACTCAAGGTCACACCACAACACTGCACACCCATACACCTTAACCAATTTCCCCACCAAGCATCAACCTCCCACACCTTACCGTTTCTGAGACGCAGCTGAGACAAAAACTTTTTGCCCCCACCCACCCACCCACCTGGACACCATAGGCGAAAAACAATATCCCGACAGCCCTTAAGCGCTGTGGAGTGACAATGGATGTAATGATAATTAAATATAACCTCAAACATAACTGACAATTCAACAGGCAAAAACCGATAAACATTTATTTAATGAATTATGGCTGCTAATAGAGATTAGCACAATGGTACAAAAGAACACATAGTAATCTGATACAGCAAAACCTGTATCTTTGTAATAGATGAAATTTTTTTGTGAATACAGCAGTTGAGCATACCCTGGCAAAGCCAAAAATAAAGGTCTACTTACAGTGCGTTGCAATATCAGGGATATGACCCTGCATGATTATGACTATTAAAAGGTCAGGGTCACAATGAGGTCCTAGGTCTAATCGAGGCCTCATCAAGATGGCAAACACCTTCACCCCAAACAGTACCCATACCAAGTATCAACTTCCTGCATCCTACAGCATCCAAAACTTAGCTTGCACATGATTTATGCGGTCAAGGTCACTACAGTGAGGTTAAAGGCCAACTGATGGTCACACAATTATTTTGCTCCCTATAATTAAACCCCCTACCAAGTATCATCACCTTACATCTCACTGTTCCGAGGTACAGCCCAGTCGAGCTTTGTGGCATGCTCACCTCCCCAGATGCTCACCTGCCTACCCACATGCTCACCTGCTCACTCATTTAGACACCGTTGGTTTGAATAAAAAAAAAAGGCAGCAGCAGCATATTGTTACAACCATTTCAGTATTCACTTAAATGACATTATTTATAACGTCATGTATTTTTATAGGCATTACCTTATTTTGTTTGTTCACCCTTTATTAGTGTATATAATTATATAATGTACATATATAAGTAATAACTCACGACGGTAGGTGTTGTTTAATATTATATTAGCTCCAACAGATTTACATCATACACATATTCAAGAAATGGGTGCTGGTGTCAAGGTATTAAAGTAATATGACCAAACCATAAAATGTAATATATACACAGTCAATTATATTTAATGCCAATACCGGAATGTTTTTGTATACACCTACTCAAAAATATTTTCTTTGTTCATGCAGAAATATAAGCACTAAACTACTGACAATTTTTTTTGAATCCCTACCAGTATACTCTTTTCTAAACCCACTGAAATCAATATATATATATAAACCAGAACTTTGTATCCACAGATTTTTAACTTTTATACCGTAACAGTGTGCTTTTTTGTGAGAATACATCAATAGATATACACCAAACAACCATTTGTACAAGTAGATTCAATACAGCATTTCCTGTTTGCCAACAAATGAAAATTAAAAACTTACATGAAAAAAAGAAGAAAGAAAAACAAGAGGAGAGTGCCTGTGAACGGGCACTGTGTCAGCTGACTGAATGTTTTTGATTTGTGATGGTGATAATGAGAGGAAAGCATAATTATCAGGGAAAGGGCTGTACAGAAATACAGTAAATGGTAACTGAACAGCATGTTCGAAAGATATTCCGAAGCTGACAGAAGAAAAGGACAAAAAAGTTGTGCCCTGCAAATGGTATTATGAAATAAAGTAACAAGGTAATTGTTTAAGTGTAAAAAGTAGGTTAAAAATATTTAGAGAAATACTATAAAAGCAATATCCTCGTTCGACCATGAAGAAGGGGTCCAAAGGTCAAATCTGACCATACCAAAAGATTCCCAGCCAAAGAATTTAGGATGGTTTACCATCCCAAACCTCTCGGACCAATAATAAGTGAGTCATAGGCACTTTTTAAGTTTGGCTATCCTTGTTTGACCTTGACGGAGGGGTCCAAGGTCAAATCCGACCACACAAAAAAATTCCCAGCCCATGATTTCCTGTAGTTTGTTTACCATCCCAAACCTGTAGGACCAATAATAAGCGAGTTCTAAGCAATTGTAAGTTTGGCTATCCTCAATTGACCTTGAAGGAGGGGTCCCAGGTCAAATCTGACCACACCAAAAGAATCCCAGCCCATGATTTCCTATATGTTGGTTTACCATCCCAAACCTCCAAGACCAATAATACGCGAGTTATAAGCACTTTAAGTTTGGCTATCTTCGTTTGACTTGGAAGGAGGGGTCTAAGGTGAAATCCGACCACACCAAAAGATTCCCAGCCCATGATTTTCTATAGGTTGGTTTTCCATTCCAAACCTCTAGGACCAATAATTTGCAAATTTAATAAGTAAATTAAATTTTTATAAGTTAATACCCTATCCAATGGACAATAGCTTATCCGGTCGGCGCAGACCGGCCCGCCAAACGTCAGAAAAAGACGTCCTGTGTTTCCACCAGCAGGTCGGTCCGGAGCACTTGTGCACTCGCCAGGTGGCGTGTCGTACTTCCTTCTGTCTAGACAGCGTGACGTCATAGCATCTTTTTCGTTGTCTAAACTAATTAAACCCCTAGTAAAGTGCTAGCGGGGTCGGTGGGAGGGTCTTGCGTGTCCATTGGATAGGGTATTAACTTATAAAAATTTAATTTACTTATTAAATTTGCAATTTTATTGCGTTAATACATCCTATCCAATGGACAATAGCTGAATGACTACCGCTTGGACGGCGGGCAAGTTACTAGGGACTTAAGAATTGAACTCAGGATAAAGAACCTACTGGCCCAGTCAGACTTAAAGTCAATGACCTTGTCGGCCATGGTTGAATATCATCATCCGGTTATCTAGAGTTTAACCGTCAGAATCAACCTCGTTCCTCCCCCCCCCCTCTTTTGTACAGACCTGCTCTGAGGTAGAGGATGAGAGGGATGAGTTCAGTCCTACAGCAGTAAAGACCTCCCGAAGGAAGCACATTCCATTTTTTTTTTTTTTTTTTTTTTTTTTTTTTTTGTTTGTAATTCTTAACTGTATATACACTATTTACAATTTTTACATCTACTCTAGGCCTTGGATTGTTGGTGGATCTGCTGAGCAGCCACTACAGGGCCTAAATGGTAGAGCTCTGAATCCGCCCATGCCACATCCTTCAAATAGAATTGCGTGAAGGTATTATGTGATTTCCAGTGGCATGCAGACAATATTTGCTCTAAGGACACTCCAGCCTGGAAGGCCTTAGAAGCTGCAAAGGCTCTAACATCATGAGCCTTGACTTGGTGTAGGGTGTGAGCCTGCTGATCAGAGAGCTCATAGCATAGGATCACAGTCTGCTTGATCCATGAGGAGATGGTGGCAGGGGAGATGTCTCTATCAAAACCTTTCTTGAAGGAGACAAAGACTAACTCTTTGTTTTGCCTGAGGTCAGAGGTCCTGTCCAAGTAGTAGCGTAAGGCTCTCACTGGACAAAGGGATCTGTCAGACTTGAGGGATCTATCCAGAGTAGGGGCCAGAGCCGGAATGACCACTGGGGCTATGCTCTCTGGGCCCTCCTTGGCCAGCTGGTTCTTGGAAAGAAAGCTGGGAGATGGAAAAAGAGATACCTTAGACCAATCGGATTGGTGCCTGATATTCCTATGCTGCCATGCGTGGATCTCACTTCTTCTTTTCCCCGACCCTAAGGCTAAAAGGAAGACTGATTTGAAAGTAAGATGTTTCAAAGATGCTTCCTTAAGGGGCTCAAAGGGAGCCTTTGTTAGTTGGTGTAGTACTAGAGAGAGGTTCCACGAAGGTACTCCCCTCCTTCCTTTGGGTCTATCTCTGTGGAAACTGTCCAAGAGACGAGTGAGATTATCCTCCTTGCTGACATTGATTATAGTATTGCCCAGCTTATCAGCAATGGCAGACCTGTATCCATCAATGGTGCTTGGTTGTAACTTCCTGTCCTCAAAGAGGTATAAAAGGAAGTCAGCAATGGACTTCACAGATGGTGTTCTGAAGTCCACCTGATTAGAGTCGCACCATTTTGTAAAAATGGCCCATTTTGCTTCATAGACTGATCTGGTTGAGCTCCTTTGAGGTGCCTCAATCCTTGCTGCCACTGCCTCAGAGAAGCCCTGTTCCTTAATCTTTGTGGCTCTAGGAGCCAAGCATGGAGGTTCAGGTTGGTCAGATTTCTGTGAGGGATCTGATTGAAGGGCTGCGTCAGCAGGTTGGGTAGATTGGGAAGGCTGAGGGGAATCTGGCTTGACATGGCCACCAGGTCCCAAAACCATGGCATGTTGGGCCAACCCGGAGCAATCAGAATGATTCTCTTGCAAGGGGAGTCCTGTAGCTTCTCCACCACTCTGCCCAAGATGGCCGTCGGTGGAAAGGCGTATGCATCCAGATCCTCCCATGGCAGAGTGAGTGCATCCACCGCTACTGCTAGGGGGTCCGGAACCGGAGACACAAACTGACGTAACTTGTGATTGAACCTCGTGGCAAACAGGTCTATCTGAGGCCGGTGCCATCTGTTGCATAGTTTGTGAAAGGTTTCCGGAAGGAGGGACCATTCTGTCTGTATGGTTTGACCAAGCCTGGATAATTTGTCGGCTATCACATTGAGGTGGCCGGGGATGTGCCGGGCCCTCAATGTTACTTGCTTCTGGGTACACCAGGTCAAAATTCTCCAAAGTAGAGCACAGAGGGGACCTGACCTCATGCCTCCTTCCTTGTTTATATACGCAACCACTGTAGTGTTGTCGGTGGCTATCAGAACCATATGACCGGAACAGTGACTTTGAAACTCTTTTAAAGCGAGGAAAACTGCCTTGAGTTCCAAATAATTTATGTGCAGTTTGCTTTCCGGAACCGACCAAGACCCTCTTGCAGTGAGTTCGTTTAAGTGAGCACCCCATCCTTCTTTTGATGCGTCTGTAAAGATTTGCAGAGCGTGTTTTATGGGGTGTAAAGGCTGACCTTGTAACACATTGCTTTCTTCTAGCCACCATGTTAAATGTGGATGGAGTGACTTGGGTAAGGGTATGAACTTTTCTAGGGATTCCGGTACCCTCCAATTGTTTTTGAGGTGCCACTGTATGGGCCTCATATGCAACCGGCCGAGGTGAACTTGCTTCTCTGTGGCTGTCAGTAGACCTATCAAGGACATGAACTGCCGGACCGGACAGGCCGGGAGTGCCAACAGCTCTTGTATCTTGTCCTGAAGACTTTTCCACCGGTCCTGTGTCGGTCTGACCCGACCAAACCTGAGGTCGAACTGGTAGCCGACGAAGTCGAAGATTTGCTTTGGTTCCAGCTCCGACTTCTCCAAGTTCACCAACCATCCTAGGTCCTGGCACAGCTTGACTAGGATTTGTGTGTCTTTGCAGCAAGCTTGGTGGGAGGTAGCCCTTACCAACCAGTCGTCTAGGTACTGGTGGATCCTTATACCCCTGCGTATAGCCATCAGTTTCACCTTCTTTGCTAATACAGTGAACTCCATGGGTGCTGTGGACAGGCCAAAGGGCAGAGCCTTGAATTGGTAAGTCCGACCCTGAATATGGAACCTGAGATATTTCCTGGACTGTTCCTGTATTGGTATATGGAAGTAGGCATCCTTGAAGTCTACTGAGGTAACCCATTCCCCTTGTTGGAGGGATGTCCTGATGGTTTCCGGTGTCTCCATCTTGAATTTTTCCGTTTTGAGGAAGAGGTTTAGTTTGCTTAGATCTAAAATTGGTCTCCATTTGTTGTTGGGTTTCGGGACCAGAAAAAGTCGGTTGAAGAAACCCAGAGATGTTTGATTGTGGACTAATTCCACTGCGTTCTTGTCTATAAGCTGATGTAATGCCTCTAACAGGTAGCTGTTCCTGAGAGGATTGACATAACAGCTTATGACGACTGGGGACCTTGTAAGATATGGCCGGGTCCGGAAGGGGAGAGTATAACCCTCTCTCAAGATTTGAACTACCTTTGGACCGGCATCTAGGTAAGACCAAGTTTTCCAAAAGCTTTGAAGTCTTGCCCCTACAGGTAGATTTGACACAACATTTTGGGCACATGTTACAGGTGGGGCACAAGGCAACTGAGTGACACACAAAACACCTTTCACAAATTTTAATTTTTGACTTTTGTACTGACAATCTGCTCTCCCGGGACTTACTTCTTTCTTTTGGGAAGGCCCGGGAGCAGAAGTGACATGATTTGCAACAGGCAAGTTTACACTTAAATTGTTTAAAGTCTGTTCTTGGTTGGTGTCCGGGGTCAGCAGTCACTCCTGTAACTGATTTACAAAATAACTGTCATTTGTATGACTGCTGACCCTTGGCAGGTCGGGTTGAGAAATTAGTATTCTTCCCACGGCCTCTCCTGAACTGACGTCGGCCTATGTTCTTCCAAGCTGGTCTTTCTTGTTTACTGTCTGACCGACCTTCAAACTTCTTGTCGGTCCGCTCATAGGGGTGGAAGCGATTTTTGCCCCTGGCATAGGCCGTAGAGGACTGATTCTTACTGTCATAATGAGATATTTCTTCCTCTGCCCGTTTTATAATAGCATCCGGGAAAAGTGTTCCAAGCTGAAGAGGAGCTGATCTAAGTGCAGCCAGAGTGTCTGACTTAATCCCATTCTTGATGTGGCTGAGGTAGGAGTCACGTCGGGCAAGGGTTACATTCCCCATGGTAATGAAAACAAAGTCTGTTAAATGTTCCATGGCTTTAGCAGCCGCTTGAGTGATACTATTGTTGAAGGTTATGAGGAACTGTAACTCCTCAGAGGCTTCCGACACTTTCTTTGATGCTTTACCCTTTGCCTCCCCACGGATGGTCTTTAACTGTGTCTGCATTTCCTGTTGAACCTTAAAAAGGCAGCGATTAAAACTCGCGGACTGGTTACAGATTACAGACACTTCTCTTGCGCTCTTCTCCCATTTCCGGAGTGTATCTTGTGAAATGCGCCGGAAGGCTGGGGGGGTAGAGGTCATACCCGTCTTCCTTGATATTCTCCCAATACTACTATTAAGCTTCGTTGATCCTGTGTGCCAACTAGTTACTGGAGAAGTCTCCTTTTCTTGTCCGGGGTAGAGCCCATACCACTTATTCTGAGACCTAGCGGGCTTAATGAAACTATCCATAGGTAAATGTCCCGCCTCAGCAGTCCTGGAAGGATATCCTTCTATCAAAGTCATGTTCAGTCTGTTTAACTTCCTACACAGCCACTCTTCGGTGGGCATGTGTACGGACACCTTGTTAGGAACCGGCACCTTGGGTCCTGCAAATGGGTTATCGTCGGATGGATTAGAACTTTCCATGTCCGGCACGTGAGACCAGCCCATGAAGGAGCGTATGCCACTCATGGTTTCTCTGTAAGTCTGTTCTTCGGATGTAGGTAACTCTTCAGCAAAATCTTGATCATCCGAAAGTTCAGCTTCATCTACAAACAAGGAAATTGGGGGCTGATCCGACACCTCACTGTCCGGGTGAGATTCAACACTTGAAACACTGTCTCTCCGGCCACTTGGTAAAAAGGGTGATTCTGGACCAGTGATAGCAGAGGAAACTGGTCGGTGAGATGAAGGTCGGTCGGTGGTTGTTTTGCTGGTAGAAAGATGTCCGGTGACAGGAAGATCAGAGTCTGAAGATTGTCTGTCGGACATAGGCTTGCCGGTCGACTGAGGTTGTAAACCAGCGTCTGGACCAGTGCGCCTGGAGGAAGTTGATCTGGACCGGTGATGCTCCGGCTTAAGCTTACCGGCCGACTGATGCTGTGAAGCATATACGTCTGGGCCAGTGCGCTCTGAAGACACCTGTTCCTGAGAAACTTGTGAAGTTTGAAGCTTACCGGCCGACCGCTGCAAAGCAGCATCAGTGTCTGGGCCAGTGCGCTTAACAGGTGAGATAGTTCCCTGTTGATCAGTAGGCTGGAAAAAAGGTTCCGTGTCTTTAGCAATCCCTGAGGGTGGAGAGTGTGTAGGGGTCACACGAACTTCAGAAGAGAAGGTAGGTTGGAGAGACTTGGAAAGCAAAAGGGCTTCAAGCCTATTGAAGCGCTCCGACCACTTTTCATCTAATTGAGAAATCTTAGAATCAGTAGAAGCAAACTCAACAGATTTCTTGCCTTTCGCTGGAGCTTTGTCCTTCTTAATTTTCTTCTCAGGGGGGGCAGACGAAGACTGTGCACTATTAGATTCCTCAACAACCCCAATAACTGACACTGTGTCAGGATCCACCAAGGCAACGTCCTCAGGCGGGTTAGTATCCAAGCGTTTAGCCTCACGCTTTTCTTTTTTGATCTTGTAAGAAGGCGTAGCAAGCTGGACACGTTGCTCTGGGGTTAGGGAGTTACAAATGGTACAATCCGAAGTGTCTTTCTTAGATACACAAGGTTCCTCCCCTTTTCCTTTGTCGCGGCAACGTGCACAGTACATGTGTCCATCAAAAATGGCCATGGCGTGGCCACAACTGCCCCTCTTTTGACCCGGGGATGACATATTGTTCTACACACTCTTAGAAACACAATAATTATAATATCACACGAAAAACTTGAAGAATTCCACTCTATTTCACAAAAAACTGGCTGAGATAAAATTTCCGTCCACACAAGTGCGCGCCAAACGAAAAAGATGCTATGACGTCACGCTGTCTAGACAGAAGGAAGTACGACACGCCACCTGGCGAGTGCACAAGTGCTCCGGACCGACCTGCTGGTGGAAACACAGGACGTCTTTTTCTGACGTTTGGCGGGCCGGTCTGCGCCGACCGGATAAGCTATTGTCCATTGGATAGGATGTATTAACGCAATAAAAAAGCGAGTTATAAGCACTCTTAAGTTTAGCTATCCTCATTTGACCTTGAAGGAGGGGTCCAAGGTGAAATCCGACCACACCAAAAAATTCCCAGCTCATGATTTTCTATAGGTTGGTTTTCATTCCAAACCTCTAGGACCAATAATAAGCGAGTTATAAGCACTTTTATGTTTGGCTATCCTCATTTGACCTTGAAGGAGGGTTCCAAGGTCAAATCGGACCATATTAACAGATTCCCAGCCCATGATTTCCTACAGGTTGGACACAATGATTTACTCAACAGTGAGAACCTGAAAGAAGCTATTGCTCAGCTATGCCATGACACAGAGGTCTGCAATTTCACTATGTTATAGCTGACCAAAACGTCTGTGAATAACATATTTAACAAAATACTCTAAATGTAATAGTTTTCAAGTTACAACTGATTTATTCAAGAGTGAGAACCTCAAAGTAACTAGTACTCAGCTATGCAATGAGCTACAAGTCTGAATTTTTGCTCTGTTATAGCTGACCTAAAAGTAGGTGAACAACATATTTAAGCAAAATACTGTAAATGCAATAGTTTTCAAGTTACAACTGATTTACTCAATAGTGACAACCTGAAAATAGCTATTGCTCCGCTATGCCATGAGCTATAGGTCTGTAATTTCACTATGTTATAGCTAACCCAAAAGTAGGTGAACAATATATTTTAACAAAATACTCCAAATGCAATATTTTTCAAGTTATAGCCGATTTACTCAACAGTCAGTGCCTGAGAATAGCTATTGCTCAGTTGTGCCATGAGCTACAGGTCTGTAATTTCACTATGTTATAGCTGACCCAAAAGTAGCTGAATAACATATTTGCACAAATTTCTGTAAAGGCAATAGTTTTCCAATTACAACTGATTTACTCAACAGTGAGAACTTCAAAGTAGCTATTACTCAGCTATGCCATGAGCCACAGGTCTGGACTTTACTATGTTATAGCTGACCCCAAAATAGGTGAATAACATATTGAAACAAAATACTCTAAATGCAATAGTTTCCAAGTTATAAGTGATTTACTCAACAGTGATAACCTAAAAGTAGTTATTATTCAGCTATGCCATGAGCTACAGGTCTGAAATTTTACTATGTTATAGCTGACCCAAAAGTAGCTGAATAATATATTTATACTAAATTCTCTAAATGCAATAGTTTTCGAATTATAAGTGATTTACTCAACATTGAGAACTTCAAAGTAGCTATTACTCAGCTATGCAATGAGTCACAGGTCTGGAACTTCACTATGTTATAGCTGACCCCAAAATAGGTGAATAGCATATTGAAACAAAATACTCTAAATGCAATAATTTCCAAGTTATAAGCGATTTACTCAACAGTGATAACCTCAAAGTAGCTATTACTCAGCTATGCCATGAGCTACAGGTCTGAAATTTTACTATGTTATAGCTGACCCAAAAGTAGGTGAACAACATATTTAAGCAAAATACTGTACATGCAATAGTTTTCAAGTTCCAACTGATTTACTCAATAGTGATGACCTAAAAGTAGCTATTACTCAGCTATGCCATGAGCTACAGGTCTGAAATTTTACTATGTTATAGCTGACCCAAAAGTAGCTGAATAACATATTTATACTAAATTCTCTAAATGCAATAGTTTTGCAATTACAAGTGATTTACTCAATAGTGAGAACCTCAAAGTAGTTATTACTCAGCTATGCAATGAGCTACAGGTCTGAAATTTTACTATGTTATAGCTGACCCAAAAGTAGGTGAACAACATATTTAAGCAAAATACTGTAAATGCAATAGTTTTGAAGTTACAACTGATTTACTCAATAGTGATGACCTAAAAGTAGCTATTACTCAGCTATGCCATGAGCTACAGGTCTGAAATTTTACTATGTTATAGCTGACCCAAAAGTAGCTGAATAACATATTTATACGAAATTCTCTAAATGCAATAGTTTTCCAATTACAACTGATTTACTCAATAGTGAGAACTTCAAAGTAGCTATTACTCAGCTATGCCATGACCTACAGATCTGAAATTTCACTATGTTATAGCTGGCCCAAAAGTAGCTGAATAACATATTTATACGAAATTCTCTAAATGCAATAGTTTTGCAATTACAACTGATTTACTCAATAGTGAGAACCTCAAAGTAGTTATTACTCAGCTATACAATGAGCTACAGGTCTGAAATTTTACTATGTTATAGCTGACCCAAAAGTAGGTGAACAACATATTTAAGCAAAATACTGTAAATGCAATAGTTTTCAAGTTGCAACTGATTTACTCAATAGTGATGACCTAAAAGTAGCTATTACTCAGCTATGCCATGAGCTACAGGTCTGAAATTTTACTATGTTATAGCTGACCCAAAAGTAGCTGAATAACATATTTATACGAAATTCTCTAAATGCAATAGTTTTCCAATTACAACTGATTTACTCAATAGTGAGAACTTTAAAGTAGCTATTACTCAGCTATGCCATGACCTACAGATCTGAAATTTCACTATGTTATAGCTGGCCCAAAAGTAGCTGAATAACATATTTATACGAAATTCTCTAAAAGCAATAGGTTTTAAGTTACAAGTGATATACTCAATAGTGAGAACTTCAAAGTAGCTATTACTCAGCTATGCAATGAGCCACAGATCTGAAACTTCACTATGTTATAGCTGATCCCAAAATAGGTGAATAACATATTGAAACAAAATACTGTAAATGCAATAGTTTCCAAGTTATAAGCGATTTACTCAACAGTGATAACCTCAAAGTAGCTATTACTCAGCTATGCCATGAGCTACAGGTCTGAAATTTTACTATGTTATAGCTGACCCAAAAGTAGCTGAATAACATATTTATACGAAATTCTCTAAATGCAATAGTTTTCAAGTTATAAGCGATTTACTCAACAGTGATAACCTAAAAGTAGCTATTACTCAGCTATGCCATGAGCTACAGGTCTAAAATTTTACTATGTTATACCTGACCCAAAAGTAGCTGAATAACATATTTATACAAAATTCTCTAAATGCAATAGTTTTTAAGTTACAAGTGATTTTACTCATGATGGAAGTTACTGAAAAGCCCAAAAGTAGCTATTACTCACTTAGCTATTGAGACAGGCACCCAACTTACTCACCATATTGTAGCTATGAAAAAAGTAGCTGAATAACATATTTTAACAAAATGCTCTAAATGCAACACTTTTCAAGTTATAAATGATTTTGTGCATGATTTCATGAATTTTAATGCATTAAAAATTATTAAAAAAATTTATTAAAAAAAAAGTAAGACAGATCCAGGTCTCATACTCACACAAGAGAATCTACCTGTGGCCTAGTACATATATGCAAGATATGAGAGAAATCCCTGCAATAGTCACTGAGAAAATTGTGATTAAGTGTTGAAATTTTCACACTTTTGGTGGGGGTACCCCCCTTGTAATGTCACTAGCAAACAGACGAACAGACAGATTTGCATGCCTTGAACAATTTTTCATCCTCGATAGATAAGGTATCTTTTAAAAAAAACAGCACGTCTCTAGGCCTTGTAGTTTTGGAGGAGAAGTTGTTCACGCGGACGCGTACGCCCACGCCGCAGAGCGTCGTGCTGAGTCAGCTGACATAAAAACCAACCTTATGTCAGCTGACATAAAAACCAACCTTATGTATAGTAACATTTTTCCATTTAATACTTTACAAGTTTTACACCATGTGAAAAACATATTTAAGATTTTGTTTATAGACATTCAAATAACAAATTTAGAGGATATAGCTGGGCTCATGCCAATTAGTCATTATCTGAACACAGAATGTTTCGGTAAAAAAGCATTAGGGATGCCCGTTTCCCTTGCGGTTTCCGAGATACTGCCTGGATATAATATTGTAGGTCAAGGTCACTATAGCGTGGTCGAAGGTCTAATCACAGTCACACCATGTCATTACACAACTACAAATCCAACCTAGAAACACTACAAATGCATCAATTCCCGACACCTTACAGATTCTGAGAAAAAAAGGGCGGGCAAAAAAAAAATATATATATATCTCCTCTTTCTTCGCTGAACCAAGTCCTCCCAGGTCCTAGAATTAGATTGTCCCATGTTGTCATACTTAGCTACATCCTCTTCTGTTTTCTTCAGTGTGCTAGCCAGAAAGACAAAAAGAAGGTGGTGATATTGAGAGGAGCCTGTCAAAGCGCAGAGTGTGTCAAGTTTGACGCCAGACGTCACATGGGCAAGGTAAGGGTCTCTTTCAGCCAGAGTTATATTCACCATGCTGATAAAAACAAAATCAGACAGGTGTTCCACACCCATTCTCAGTTAAATGGGACAATTGTGAAAATAACATGTCTCAGACACATATTTGGCTGTCAGTTAACTTTTATTGTTGGAATTTACCATTAAAGTATGAAAATGGCCCCAAAGCACAGTGTCCAAAGCCTGGGTAATAAACTTCCAATAACATTTTTTTCTCTTTAATGTGGTTAACTGGGGTTAAGTCAAAACTGCTTAGCTTCCAGGTAATCTCCACCATGCAAATATCAAAAGTTCTTTTAAAAGACACCAACAAAATAATGTTTTTTGCCTAATATGAAAATGTCCAAAATATTCTTGTGAATTATGTTACCATCATAAATGCTTAGTTTTTCACAATTGGTAATTCTAAAAGTCTAGCTTTTTAGTGCAAATAATCCATGAAAAAGTTAATTATCAGAATGTGAAAGTAATATTTCAGCAGAAGACTACACATACAAGCAATTCATAAGGAAGCACCAAAAAGTAGAATTCTTTATTTTCTCATGTGAATTACGTTAGCAGTCAATTTTTAATTTCCTCAAGATGTGAGGATGACAAGAAGACTATATATGACAAGCATATGTTGGCTCTTGTTTTTTATTAAAATAATAGCAATATAAACAAAAAGCTCTGAATTTTATATTTGATTTAGTATAATTCAGTGAATTACATTACTGTGAATTACATTACCCTGAACTGACAAAAATGGGTAATTTTTCTACAAGTAGTTGACTGCAGCATGTGTAAGCATTTCTAACAGCATGGAGAGGACCACATGGATGAAATGACAGCGTTTAAGCATAATATTACTTTATATTCTGTTGCACACATTGTTTGTTACAAATAACTATCAGGCACTAGGTTGTTATGTCACAGATTATTTTTATGTACCTTGTCACAGTGTATGGCAGAAGTATGTGAGTATTAGAGTAGATATAAACCTTTCAACCAGAGCAGTATTGCCGATTAATGTGCAATGAACAGTTTTTTTAACATTGCATCTAACATGAAGTAGCATAATTTATAAAGTAGTAACATAATTCACTTGTATCAGTATTAGTTACATCTACTTGACTTCAATGTAGTCCAATCTGATGTTTATAACTTCTTATAATTAATACTAAATTTTCTAGAATTGATGAGTTAACAATTCAATACTTTTTTATTGACAACAATTTGCTCTTTGACATTTATGCTGTCACTGACTACAGTCAATTGTTGCAGCATGGAATCAACTTGTGGAAGGGTGTGAGAGATGGAGGGTATTTACTTCAATAATTTGTGGTTCATCTGTAGTTTTGCTTGAACCTTATGGATGCATTTTTCCTGTACATATAAAATAAGAGATACCAGAGTAATAATTCAAAGGGCTTATTAAGATGGAAACTAGGAAAAGGTTTTTGCTGACAAAAACGAAGCGGCCCTGATGAAAAAGTGCGAAGTCATCCGTAAAAGATGTCAACATATTCATCATAAGCAATAGAAACTGTGAACTTTATTGCATTGTGTATGTTACTTGTCCCTATTCTCATCTTTAATAAGTGTGCAAAATTAAACTGAGGTCAGCTGAACAATACAATGGCTGGAGATTAAAAACACCATAATTTCACTGCAAGGTGGCCATAACTTAATTCATATTGGGACTTTAAGGTGACCATAACATAAAAATGTCCTTTTTTCATCCTTTATAAGTGCATAAAGTTTAGCTCAGGTCAGTGGAACAATAAGATACCTGGTGGCTAAAACTTCCTTTTTTCACTGTAAGGTGACCATAACTTCATTCATATTGTGACTTTAAGGTGACCATAATATGAGAATGTCCCTTCAACATCAATATATGCTAGATATGGAAAAAGAAAGGGGCCACACCGCTTTATTCAAATTTTATGACTTTAGGGGGGGGCCCATAACACCAACTAGAAATAGGCCGCCCTGTTGATAGTAGATGCGAATAGAAACAGGATAGCATAGAAGAACACACATTATCATGTGTAATGTCCACCCATGAACCTTTTGCCCAAATTGTACAGTAGTCTTACAAGACCCTGTTTCATTTGTAAAATATATCAATGATGCTTAAATATTTGATAGTGTAGATGTAATTTATTTCAGCTTCATGCCTTTTTGCATTGGTTGGGTTGAAAATTTTGACGAAATCACTCTATCTTGCACGGTTAAGAAGATAGAAGCCAATTCCTGTTTTTCTATTTTTGGCAAAAATTTGAAAATTCAAAATGGCCGCCATTATTGGGAAAAGGAAATTTTTTTGAAAATTGCCAAGAGTACATTTCTTAGATACCCTATGGGTCGAAAATTTCAACAAAATAACTCTATTTTGCACGGTTAAGGCCAGTTTGTGTTTTTCCATTTTGGGCAAAAATTCGAAAATTCAAAATGGCTGCCATTTTTGGGGAGGGGAAAATTTTTTGAAAATTGCAAAGATTACATTCCTTAGATACCCTGTGGGTTGAAAATTTCGACGAAATCGCTCTATCTCGCATGGTTAAGGAGATAGAAGCAAATTTGTGTTTTGCCATTTTTGGCAAAAATTTGAAAATTCAAAATGGCCGCCATTTTAGGGGAGGGGAAAATTTTTTAGAAATTACCAAGAGTACAATGCTCAGATACCCTGTGGGTCGAAAATTTTGACGAAATCACTCTATCTGGCACGGTTAAGGAGATAGAAGCAAATTTGTGTTTTGCCATTTTTGGCAAAAATTCGAAAATTCAAAATGGCCGCCATTTTTGGGGAGGGGAAAATTTTTGGAAAATTGCAAAGATTGCATTCCTTAGATACCCTGTGGGTCGAAAATTTCGACGAAATCGCTCTATCTCGCACGGTTAAGGAGATAGAAGCAAATTTGTGTTTTGCCATTTTTGGCAAAAATTCGAAAATTCAAAATGGCCGCCATTTTTGGGGAGGGGAAAATTTTTTGAAAATTGCAAATATTACATTCCTTAGATACCCTGTGGGTCGAAAATTTCGATGAAATCGCTCTATCTCGCACGGTTAAGGAGATAGAAGCAAATTTGTGTTTTGCCATTTTTGGCAAAAATTCGAAAATTCAAAATGGCCGCCATTTTTGGGGAGGGGAAAATTTTTGGAAAATTGCAAAGATTGCATTCCTTAGATACCCTGTGGGTCGAAAATTTCGACGAAATCGCTCTATCTCGCACGGTTAAGGAGATAGAAGCAAATTTGTGTTTTGCAATTTTTGGCAAAAATTCGAAAATTCAAAATGGCCGCCATTTTTGGGGAGGGGAAAATTTTTTGAAAATTGCAAAGATTACATTCCTTAGATACCCTGTGGGTCGAAAATTTCGACGAAATCGCTCTATCTCGCACGGTTAAGGAGATAGAAGCAAATTTGTGTTTTGCCATTTTTGGCAAAAATTCGAAAATTCAAAATGGCCGCCATTTTTGGGGAGGGGAAAATATTTTGAAAATTGCAAAGATTGCATTGCTTAGATACCCTGTGCGTCTAAAATTTTGCCGAAATCGCTCTATCTCGCACGGTTAAGGAGATAGAAGCAAATTTGTGTTTTGCCATTTTTGGCAAAAATTCGAAAATTCAAAATGGCCGCCATTTTTGGGGAGGGGAAAATTTTTTGAAAATTGCAAATATTACATTCCTTAGATACCCTGTGGGTCGAAAATTTCGACGAAATCGCTCTATCTCGCACGGTTAAGGAGATAGAAGCAAATTTGTGTTTTGCCATTTTTTGCAAAAATTCAAAAATTCAAAATGGCCGCCATTTTTGGGGAGGGGAAAATATTTTGAAAATTGCAAAGATTGCATTGGTTAGATACCCTGTGTGTCGAAAATTTTGCCGAAATCGCTCTATCTCGCACGGTTAAGGAGATAGAAGCAAATTTGTGTTTTGCCATTTTTGGCAAAAATTCGAAAATTCAAAATGGCCGCCACTTTTGGGGAGGGGAAATTTTTTTGAAAATTGCAAATATTACATTCCTTAGATACCCTGTGGGTCGAAAATTTCGATGAAATCGCTCTATCTCGCACGGTTAAGGAGATAGAAGCAAATTTGTGTTTTGCCATTTTTGGCAAAAATTCGAAAATTCAAAATGGCCGCCATTTTTGGGGAGGGGAAAATTTTTTGAAAATTGCAAATATTACATTCCTTAGATACCCTGTGGGTCGAAAATTTCGACGAAATCGCTCTATCTCGCACGGTTAAGGAGATAGAAGCAAATTTGTGTTTTGCCATTTTTGGCAAAAATTCAAAATGGCCGCCATTTTTGGGGAGGGGAAATTTTTTTGAAAATTGCAAATATTACATTCCTTAGATACCCTGTGGGTCGAAAATTTCGACGAAATCGCTCTATCTCGCACGGTTAAGGAGATAGAAGCAAATTTGTGTTTTGCCATTTTTGGCAAAAATTCGAAAATTCAAAATGGCCGCCATTTTTGGGGAGGGGAAAATTTTTGGAAAATTGCAAATATTACATTCCTTAGATACCCTGTGGGTCGAAAATTTCGACGAAATCGCTCTATCTCGCACGGTTAAGGAGATAGAAGCAAATTTGTGTTTTGCCATTTTTGGCAAAAATTCGAAAATTCAAAATGGCCGCCATTTTTGGGGAGGGGAAAATTTTTTGAAAATTGCAAAGAGTACACTCCTCAGATACCCTGCGGGTCGAAAATTTTGCCGAAATCGCTCTATCTCGCACGGTTAAGGAGATAGAAGCAAATTACTCAAAAGTAGTACTGAAAATACACAATGAAGTACCTAAATGGCTATTACTCATGTACTGACAAAGCTATCAGTCCCAAATGCAATACCAAGCGAGCTATGGACATAACAATCTTGTATTCAAAATTGTAGTAAAATATCTTTAATTATTTTGGCTTAAATGCACGGAAACCAATGGGTACTGAAAATAGCTGTACTTAAGTATTACTCAGTAAGCAAAAGAGGTACAACAGCCAAAAGCAATCCCAAGCAAGCTACTGACCCAATAAGCCTGCATACCAAATTTGGTGACAATAGCTCTAATACTTTTCCTTTAAATGAGCGGAAACCATGCGTGACGCCGGACATCGGACGCCGGACGCCGGACATCGGACAACGGACATCGGACATCGGACGGCGAAAAAAGCAAAAATAATATATCCACCCCCCAGGGGGGTGGACATAATTATATTATTAAAGGTCACCATAAAGTCAGGATAGCCCTTTGGTTTGCCATCCTTTATAGGTGTGCAAAGTTTAAATGAGGTCAGTTGAACAATAAGATACTTGGAGGCTGGAAACCCCCCTATTTCACTTTAAGGTGGCTATAACTCCATTCATATTGAGAGTTTAAGGTGACCATAAGTATTATTTTTATCTAGTTTAATACCAGTGATAACTTAGATATAAAAAAAATGGAAAAAGAAAGGAGCCAGAGGATTTTATTCCAATTTGATGACTTTAAGCAGGCCATAGGTCCATTAACATTTTGAGTTTAAGGTCACCATAAAGTCAGGATATTCCTTTGGCAAATCTGAATATATGTGCCAAGTTTGGTTGAAAAAAGTGAAAAACTAAGTGAACTGGAGGGCTAAAGCCCCTTTTTTGACATTAAGGTGACCTTAAGATTGCAGATACAGGGCTAAAACTTCGGCAGGTGAAAGATGATCCAAAAGTAGCTGAATAAGTTATTCCAACAAAATGCCAAAATCCTGACCGTTTTTGAGATACAGACCAAGTACCCATTTTTAAAAATGTACGAAAATAAAACGCCTCCCATTCAGGCACCTATGGTCCAATTGATGAGAAAATCCTTTCCAACCTTCGAAATTTGGTCTTGAATGTAGCTGATAAATTTTATAGCACAGGTGTTTGTAGTTTTTTCCGAAACGCGATGACGGGGTGTTTTTGAAAAATGCTTAAGGTTACCTTAAGCTTTAAAGGTCTCTGCAAAGTATCCCAAAAATATTTCCCGCCCCTATAGTTTTAAAGAAAGATAAGAAGGAAAGAAAATTTTGAAAGCCCAAGAAGTTATTCAAGGGAGACCATAATCCTGCGGCAGCAGCAGCGGCGGCGATCAATCAAACTTTGGTGAAGACAAATAATCATCCCTGACGGGCCGCTTAATTAGCTTAAATAGATGCAAGTAGTTACACTATTGATGCACAGGCAAAAACAATGCCCGAGTGTAGGAGAAAAGAAACAGAGAAAGCCAAAGAATAATGTATACTTACAAATGACTAGGAATGGGATGCTTCACTAAAAAAGATAAAAGTTCACTGAAATATTGTTTTGCATTGAAACCAAAATGTGAAGAAGGCCCAGTTATGTTGTCTGATTGCCTATACAACTAGTAAAGGGCTGGGAATGCAAAAACTTCACACTGTTGTTCCAACAGAACAAGGCTATGATGGTATCAGAAAATACATCCACCATTTGTAGTCAGTGTTTAGATGGTGGACATTTTAAGACAATTTGTGATACCTTATAATGGTAATTGCAATAAAAACTAGTCAAAATTGATTTCACCTACCATTCTCAGAAATTGATTTTGTAGTAGCTCAAAACAGCGACTTGTGAAACATAGCTTTATCAAATTTATCAAAGTTTGAAATTTCACAAAAGTTAATAGTTTGTAAAATGTCAGGTCAAAGAATGGATGTTCATTTAAATGGGCAAGAAACTGGGGTGCAATTTGGGTAGATTGTAAGGCCCTATTATTTAAAGTTAGTCAGCCCACCCCTTAACTATGCACATTGACTTTTCAAGTTTAGTAATGAATATACAGATATTGGTATTAGCTTTTTTCTATGTATACATGTATACTGATTGTGTTCTACACCACCATAGAATAATAAGACACTGTTTTAATTATCTAAGAACACAATTTGACAAAAGTCCTGGCATTTGCAAAGTAAGTGAATTACGTTACCAGTTCATGGACATTTGCTTGTTGTTATAACAGCTTCAGATTAAATGTAGTCTAAACAAAAGTTAAATAATGTCATGTGGGACATAATGTTATCAAAAATGAAGCCTTTAAACAAAGTACATTAACAAACATTTCTGTAATTACTGCAAAAGACTGATAAATAAGCATTTTTATTTGGTATTCATGTTCCTTTTATCCTGTTAAGATGCCCATTCTTGAAGATAATACACTAAAAGATGCATTTATAGCTTTAAAAGAGTTTACACATAGTTCATTGACACTTTAAAGAATCTAGTGATAGTTTCAGAATTTTTTATATTTAACTGCCGTTACCTTGCTCTACTTGCTTCCTTATTCCATGTGAATTACCTTACCAAACATAGAAATCGTAAATCATTAGTATGAAAGGTATTATCACTGTTGGTTTCTTGTCCAACATATTTTTAAAAATCTGTTGATGTCTATATTTTATTTGGACATGACTTTTAAGACAACAATTGAAGCATTCACATTGTAATAAACATTGACATGAAGTTACTTTTGTAACTTGCATTGTGTTTTACAGATTTGTTTCAGCCATACAGTATCTTTTCAAGAAAAAATACATTTAAATCAGATCAGTGATATTTCATTTGCTTCTCTATATTTTATTATTAAGATTACTATAGTGTAGAATTAAATGTAGACTATTATCTCATTTATATAATTTTTTACTGCAACAGTATGAAGTAACGTAATTCACAATGCAAGTTTTTAAAAATTTGGCAGCATGTATACAAAATGGCGCCATGAGAAATCTGTAATAGATAGCAATGAAAAAGTTTGTGGCTAGATGCTCTATATGCTGTGTTACCAAAAAGAGACATTAAGAATGAATTTTATCACCATCACAGCTGTGCCACAATTTGGCCTTCATATTGTCCCATTTAACTGAGAATGAGTGTCCATCATCTTGGCCATTAACTGACTGATACTCATACTGATTGAAATTCAGTAAATAAATAAATATTGCAGTTCACCAGTGGCTATACTAATCTTGCCAGCCAAGTTGCCCTTTACTAAGTCTGTATCATGTTCAACTGGGTCTGCATGTTCTGCTGAACCTCAGTGAGACATTTACAAAACCCTGTGGCCTGGTTGCAGATTTAACTGGACTCAAAGTTTAATGGGATATGGTTCTGGATGTCAGTGGTGGGGTTGTAACTCCGGAAGATCTGGCAATATGGCTATAGGCTATAGCTGCTGTTCAGTTTTGCAGGCTCATTGTATCAGAATCACACTGCACCCGAACCCTTGTCCTCGCTGAGGTGTAGCCAGTACCACTTGCTCTGAGATTTAGCAGTCTTAACATACTAGTCTCTCTGCAAACCTCCCGTGTCTGAGCTTCTGGAAGGGTAGTATGAGCTTTTCAACTTGTTACAGAACCAGTCGTCTGTTGGTAAGTTCACAGAGATCTTTCCTATTGGTGCTGTTTAGGCCTGGCAAAGGGGGGTTGTCATCTGCATTAGAAATGGCTGTGTGCATATCAGGGATATGCTTCCAACCCATGAATGACTTGATGCCTCGGATTGTATCTCTGTACGTTTGGTCTTCTGAAAAAGCCTGGTCAACATCAGCTGTGGTCTGATCTTGTTCAAGCTCAAAAAGCGCCCAATCTTCTGCCGGGCTGTTAGTGTGTAGTTGGTCAGTGGGTATGGCATCTGAATCAGTGTCCATTTCAGAGTAGGTGAGCTGCCTCTGTACCCAACATGGTGGACACCTGTCACTGCAAAACGGAGACCTGGTTTGTGCTGAGTTGGTTGGTAGACTGGCGTTAGTTAAAAAGCCGAGGTCAGTCACTAGGCTGAGGTTGGTCAACAGACTGAGGTCAGTCACCAAGCTGAGGTTGGTCAGCTGGCTGGGTCAGTGTTAGGAAGGGTTCAGATGACTTCATTGCACCAGCTGGTGGAGCCTTTGCCAGTGGAATCTGCACAGCCTGGAAGGTTGGTTCTTGATAAGCTAGCCCATCTTCAGATAAGGCACCCAACTTAGGATCCTAAGTTGACTAATAAGTTGGGCTTCAACATATATATTAGACTTGAATAAATTGTAGTTGCCAACTTTCCATAAAGATACAGAGACCATGGATATAACCCCAATCAGTTTACAAATTTAATTTGGATAAAAGTGGAAGTTTGGGTTTGTCACTTGTGGGAATCAAACCACAAAGAGGTGACAGCTTGTCATTAGATGCCAAACCTGTTAACCCCTAGGCCAGTGAAGACCTTAATTTGAGGGATAAGGAAAGCTGTATATCAATAAAGATTTGACACTCTAAACCACCAGGCTTAGGCAAGCAATTATTGACTTTTCCACTTAAAGTAAAGACTGAACATCAAAGCAACAATCTTAGACGTGGGAGGTAAAGGTCACCACTAGAGTAAGGAATCTAAAATTCCCCAGAAATCTAAAATTCACCACCTCTAAACCTTGCTTAATTCTATCACAAAAAAATTTTTTTTGTCTTAAACCTAGCTTTTTTCAGTTCAAAAAGCCTTCATCTACTAAAATCAACAAATCCCACATCAATTCATTTATTTTATTATTATTTCCAAATGTGGCAAATTTCAAATATGTGGCAAATGTTAGATTTCTTACTCTACATCACTCGTATGCTTACTACATCAGCTGATAAAAGCTGACGGATCAGAGAATTACCATACATTGTGATAATCTCCATTTACAGCATTCTCTTTCTGTGCACTTAGTTTTCCTTAATGTTTTATACAATCAGAGATAATGTTGATGTGGTTCACAGTACTCGAGCAAGATTCGAGACATAAATTTACTTTTTATTTAGTTTTGGTTTTATGTCACTTTCAACACTGTACAGGTCAGATCATGATGGGTAGTTTTGTCGGCAGAGGGAAACAATACATACAATTGGTCAAAGTTCTGTACTGTAAACTGTCAACCATTGGTAAGAAACTACCATCTTTCCCACATAAGATTCAGGGTTTGAGCCACCGACCTCACAGGTAGGAGGTGAGTGTTACCACTTAGATAATGTGGCCCCTAAAAGCTGAGGGATCAGATAGCAACCACACTTTACCATACTCTTCACCTAAAGCATTCTCTTTCTGCACACTTAGCTTTCCTAGGTGTTTTCTGCAATCAGAGGTAATTTTGATGTAGTTCACAGTATTTAAGAAAGACATAAAATCACATTGACTAGATTAAGCCTGGACTCTGTTGAGATTTGACATTTTGTTGCTTGTTGAAAATGTAATCAATCATACTCACAAAGAGTTATTCAAAATGTACTGTGTGCAGAAGGGGGAGGGGATCATTGTTGGTCTGAATTTCCACATTTGTGATAAATCATTGAGAGGTAGCAAGAAAAGGGAATTAACTAAAGTAAAAAAATATTCACTCAGATTTATTGGCAAAAATAAAAATAAGGAAAGCAAAAACACACAAACCAAATATGTTTCAGTGAACAGAAGTGCAACTATAATGAAATGATTCAAGTATTACTATTCATTCATCAATGAATTTAGGTTGACAATGTGCAAGTAAATAAGAGCAACAGTCTTTAGATACAGAAAACTTACTTTATTTGATGAGTACATTATCAGCATTAATATACCTTAGGGAGTGTTCAGCTCCGTGAAGATATGCTCTTTACCATGAAACAAAATACATCCATTCTTCTTTGACCACACTTTACATCAATAACAAATTGGGTTTACTGCTACTGTCAAATGTATATTCTCTCATTAGAGTTTTGCATTGCAATTTTCCATTTGGCTTACATTATCGGAGTTTTGTCTTTGTTTATCATTTGGTTCAATTGACACATTATTTGTATCAAATGACAACAAATAATCTGTAATATATAGCTTTCTCAATATAACAACATTATGAGATACCAACAAAAATGCTAGAAATTATAATTTGAACAAAATATGTAAATATTATATGTCATTTGTACACAAAGACAATAACCACGAAATTTCATAGATGGTGATTTGTAATATTTAATTAGTTTCCTGTAAAATCTGCATCAGTTTTTCTAATTAAGCATAGTTTCCTTTGACACGGTTATGCTGTGGATCAAATGGGGTTCTGATATGAACTGTTGCTCCCTCCTTGATTCCTATGTGTTCAATGGCATATTGACCCTCTCTAATATAATCTAGTGTAACTGGTTCTCCATCAGGTCTGGACACATAACCATAGGCAATACTTTTATCCAGAGCAAAGGCAAAGTCAGCTCGTCTTATAAAGCCCACCACTTCATCATTCCTCCAGATGGCTTCCAGTCCCACTAAGGCTCTAGGTCTGTCAAAAAGCAATTTAACACCATTAATTGCTTATGAGGGCTGTTGCAGGGCACAAAATGGGCTGAGTATCATTACAAATCTGAGTACAAAATAGCAAACTGGGCATTGAGTAAGAAATCTAAAATTCGCCACCTCTAAAACCTTAGTTAATTTTATGAAGAAAATGACGTTTTTGTCTCAAAATTGGTATTTTTCAGTTCAAAAAGCCTTAGTTTACTATACATTCAACAAATCTAACCAAAATTCATTTATTTTATTAGTATTTTCACATGTGGCGAATTTCAGATATGTGGCGAATTTTAGATTTCTTACTCTACATAAAATTATTAAAAATATTGTTCCCATAAATAATGTAGATGAAATCTAATTATCAAACTGGCCCACCATATATTCATTTTTACATAAATTTCCTTAGTTTTCCCAGATATTTGCCGTTTTATTTTTGAAAAAAAAATTTTTTATATGATTTGCTACCATATCCGCTTTACTAGTATATCCAGTTTGAAAAATACCAAAATTGAAAATTTTAATTACTTAAATGTAGCTTTTATAAGCTACAAGCTACAAGGGTGGGACTCTCCTCAGTCCCACATGGTAAGCTTGTAGCTTATAAAAGCTACATTTAAGTAATTAAAATTTTCAATTTTATTGCGCTACAATAGCTTACCATGTGGGACTGAATGCTGAATCCAACCGCCCGGAGGAGGGATTACAGCTGAGACTGGCAGATAAGTCTGTTTTTTCTTAGAATTTGATAATAATAGTAGAATGAAAGATCGAAAGTACCAGTCTGAGTCCCGTCTACAGGGCCCCAATCCCGAAGACTGAGCCTGTAGAAGCCAAAAACCTGAATGAATGACAGTGCTAAAAAACTGTCAGGGTGTTTGACGAGAAGGAGATGTGTACCCTAGATACACAGACGGGGTCAGTCCCAAGGACGATCACGGAAGAACCCGAGCTTAAGGTTCGGGTACTGACTAAAATGACAACGTTAAGGTCCTTAATACAATGTACAATTATAAAGATTTAAAGATTAGATAGACCTTACCGGATACACCCTGATGAGGTAGACGTATACCTAGACCCTGGGCTTAGACTCCTGAAGACTTGGTTGTAGCGGATGTGCCCCCCCCCCCCCCCCCCCCCCCCCTTCCTTTCTTTCCGAGGATGACTGGACTGAGGAGAAGGGTCTAGGACCTGTTGTGCCGCTACTACTGGTCCCAGATACAAATTGTTGTCATTGTCCGACCAAGTAAGGTCTTTTAGATAAAATTGGTAAAAGTGTTGTGAGCTTTCCAGTGGTTGAGGAATTTTCCAGTGCTCCTTGAGGTGAAACTGAAAGGGTCTCATGTGACGTCGTCCCTCTGGGACCATTTTCTCCGTTGAGGCTAGCGACCCAATTAGAGACATCAAACATCTTGCAGTCAAAAACATGTTTTGACTTGAGGTGTAGGATAAAATCCTGGAGTTTGAGCCATCTCTCTTGAGTGGGTTTTACAAGGGCTGAATCCAGGTGGAACTTGTAACCCACGAACGAAAACATCTGAGTGGGATTCAGCTGATTTCATTGATTGATGATCCATCCCAAGGATTGGGTTAGATCTACCACTGCCTGAGTGTTCACTAGGGCTTCCTCCCGCGACTGATCAGCCAGTCGACCAGGTATTGGTGGAGTCTGAGACCTGGAGAGGGCCATGAGCTTCACCTCCTTTACGATCATGGTAAGGACCTGGGGTGCTGTGGCCAGTGCGAAAGGTAGGGAGGTGAACTGGAACACCTGAGACCTGTGGCAAAATCTTAGGTATTTCTTTGAGTGAGGATGGATGGGGATGTGAAGGTAGGCGTCCGATAGAACTATCGACGATACCCATTCCCCTGGAATCAGGGAGGTCCTGACGGACTCTGGAGTTTCCATCTAGAACTTTTCTACATGTAGAAAGTGTTGAGCCTGCTTAAGTCTACAACTAGCCTCCACCTTTGGTGAGGCTTGGGTACTAGAAACAGGCGACTGTAAAACTCGAGAGATTTTACATTTTCCACCCTTTCGATAATGTTCTTGGATAGTAGAGACTGGATGCAATGGGCCAAGGCTTGGTCCTTTGGGAGGGCCTTATATTCTGATATTATCAGAGAAAAACTGACCAAGTTGGGCTTTGAGAGGAATGGCAGTACGTAGCCATTGGTGATAAGTTTTAATACATTGGATGAACAATTGTTTGTTTGGCAGTCTCTGCTGAAAGAACGGAGGCGACCTCCTACTGGTGGACTGCTTGAGACTTTAAAGGAGTCATTGGGAAGAGGGATCTTCCCTCTTCCCCTGTTGTGGGGTCGAAAAAAAAAAACGACCCTTGGAGCCTCTGAAGTTCTGTTTTCCCCTGTTGGAAGAAAAACGACTGGTTACTGCTTTGTGAGGGATTGCCCCCATAGGGGCGTTTCCTGTAGGAGCCTCTTTGTTGTGGGGAGCACGAAAGGGCTTATTCTGGTAGGGTCCGAAACCCTGAGAATCTTTGAGGTGCCTTTAGGAAGGAAGTCCTTGCCTTCCTTCACCAACTATGATTTAAACAAGGAAGATGGCCAGAAGGACGCCTTCCGGAATTCATAAAGGGCTTATTCTGGTAAGGTCCGAAACCCTGAGAACCTTTTGAGGTACCTTTTTTTAAGAAGGAAGTCCTTGTCTTCCTTCACCAACTAGTTCTTGGCACCTGGTTTCTCCTAAGTGTGGTTGTAATAGGGTCATTTTGGCTTCGTGCCTAATCAAGCCAGTATTGCCCATTGAGTATAATTTTCTCTGGAGAATATGGAACAAGGATTACTAAGGCAAGTCAAGGCCCTGTGTTGGATCAGGATGGTCTTATTCCACAGATCCAGAGACTCGCAGGCTTCCTCATAACCACGTTTTGCTACTTTATCAGGGTCGGCACCTTTCCTGATTTGAGACTTGACCAGTTTTAAAAAGTGTTGCAGGCTATATTGACACTTCTCCAAAGTTACACGACAGAAAGAGGAAGTCTTGACCAAGGTAGTAGCGAAATTGAGAGTGGAAAAATTCTGTCTTGCCTGATGTTCCAATTTTTTAAGAATTGGAAGAGGAACCTTGACCATAGGAGCCCAGATGACTTAGGAGAAATACAAATCCTGGCAAGTCTGTATTCAGCTCTTGTATTTTGACCTCATAACAAGACTGGTCTGGCTGGTACCACTTGACAGTGGGAGGAGGTGGTTGGATGTACTTACCCTCAGGTAAATTTTGTTTGGAAGTCCTGATCAAATTTATCAAAGGCATTTTTAATGATTGAATTGAGAGGCAACATGGAGGAAGGACCTCTTGGTCTAAGTTTTGCCTGCCTTTCTCATCATCAAGGCACATGACCACAGTTGAAGATCTAGGTAAGGATTCCCTAGGTTCAGGCAACTTGAGGATGCGTTGAAACGTATCCACCTCCTCAGCGTATTGGAATGGAATGGGTCAGCCAATGCTACTTTCCTATAATAAGGAGGGTAGGGGTCATGTTGGGGTTTCCTTCACCAACTGTGAATTAAGTGGTCCTGATCAGGGTATGACTTCCTGGAGGGCTTAGGGGACCTGTGCATATGTTCAGGGTACTGATCCTCCTCTGAAGATGAGGGTATGAATCTGGCCCTCGACTTGTGTTGGCTTATCAGAGTGCTTTGGGCCTACTAGGGGCTGGTTGAGGGTCATTAGAATAGTCCAAGTAGTGGTCCGAGGAGCTCGGATCTACAGCATATTGACTGGAAGAGTGTAAATATTGTATTGGGCTGGTCGAGGCAACCTACGAGGGATCCTCGGCCGAACTACGACCTTGACACGAGTCGTCTACGAGGCGACTAGATTACGAGTCGAGAAATTGTTGAGTTCTGGGGCGAACTCCACCTCCAGTGACTCGATAGCACTACTGGATTCGAGGATTTGTCCAGATCTTTGGAGGGTGCATTCGTTTTATGAGCAGAAGAAGAGGTCTGATCTACCTCCCTTTGCTTTTGTAAAGATTTCTGAAAATCTTCACCGAAATTATTGAACGCCTCCAATATATGTATGTCGACACAAGAAGACAAAGATATTTTAAGATTAGCTGTGACACAGGGATCGTCGACCTTACCTGCCTCTCTGCAGGTAGAAAGGAAATAAATGCATTTGCTGTAGGTATTTTTACTAGTTTGGTGTGTGAGAAGACATGCTTTAACGCAATAAAACAAACGCGAGTAGACCTCGAGTCAACAACTTGCAGAAGAAAAGGCAGTCGAGGCGAGTTCATAAAACTTAAAATAAGGACAATTTACAAAAGCGGAAGTGCTGAAAATTGGCCAGAATGTGCATTATATTATAATAAATGAAATACATAAAAAGGGACATATAACAATAACACTGCACTGAGATATAGCTAGAAAACGGCAGTAAATACTTCCCAAAGACTGTAAAATGGCGGCGACCAATGAGAAAAGTTGTAACAAAAGGGGCAGATCACGTGACAACAATCTGAGGCTACGGCCAAGTATAAATGTCTTTTTTTCTTAGACATTGGTCGTGGTGCCTCGCGGCGACCAGTAAAGCATTCAGTCCCACATGGTAAGCTATTGTAGCGCAATAAAATGTGAGTATAAAAATTATTAATGTAAGTATTAAGTTGGCACATTGGTTTGAATTCTGTTGCTTACATATCATAGGTGAGTACAGTTTACCACAATAAAACATTTAATGTATTTTACTTATTTGATGTCACAATAATTTCAGTACAATGTACAGGCCGTATCATGGTAAGCCATTTCGATGGGGGATAAACATGTTGCATTTCAGAGTAAACCAACAACGGGTCAAAGCTGGGGTTTTCAACGCATTCAATAGCCAGCTGTAGTAACAGTCAATGAAAAATAAAGACCCACTTATCTAGGGTGAAACAGGTAAGCCTCTTCTTTAAACCCTGTTTCTTCTGACTTTCCAAGGACGTTCTTCCCAAAAAGTCCCCCTTGCTTCCATCTAGGGGTTTACAAGTGAATGCTAGTTGACTTTCCAATGGTGTATCATCTGAGCGCAAGTCAGCATGCCAGTGCCTATAGCCTGAGAAATGAAGATTGGTAAAATTTTAAAACATTCCCGGTCTATCTGTTTCTCACAACAACCACATCCATATCCTGGGGTCATAATCAAAAAGATTTCTCATGTATTCTCAGCTGCAAAATGAAGAATTTTCTTCATTTAAAAAAAAAATTTTTTTTTTTAATTTGAGAAAAAGAAAAAGATTTTACACAGATATTTTGTTATTTCAAAAGACAAGTGATTATGTTAAAAATCAAGATCAATTGCATCTTTGAAATTCGAATATTTCAAGTTTTTGAATAGCTATTTCCTTAAAAAAAATTTAAATAGTTTGAAATTTCAAATTAATCTTTGTGATAAAGAATTATTCATTATCATAAAGAATATTTCTATAAAACAAACAATAATTCCTTAACCTACATAAAAATTCTTTAACTGAAGTATACAATGAAGAAAATTGTTTAAATAAGCACCAGTTCTTACTCTCAGAAAAGAATCTTTTTGGTTAAGATTATAAACATGATTGAGCAGATATGAATGTGGTTAACACTACACCATTAAGTCCTGTAGTACTAACAATATCAGACTCCTACAACTGATTTGGTAGTTGAAGTCCAAGCTTGGTTTTTCAACCTCCTTTAACAGCTAATGTGGTACTGGTACAAGCCACTAATTAATATCCTATGAATTGGCAAGAGTTGGATTTGAATGCATGATCACATAGGTATTGGCTAAACTTAATGAACACTCTGTCACAGCGGTCCTGGACAATCAAAAGTTGCCAAACATCAATCAGTTGATAACCCTGAACAGATCATACCTTTTTCAATACTGAGGGAATCAATGGCCCTGTATCCTGCATTGGTAATACCAAACTTTTGTCCTGCAGCCATCACAGCCCTGTAAACATCCACCGCTGATGTACTGGGCACATGGATCTCCCAACCCAACTCCCCAACAAAGGACAGGCGAAGTGCACGGCATTGATGACCAGAAATACTAACCTCCTGAAATTGCAATGGGGAGGCAATGAATACTGGATATAGAGGGAACTGAAAGCATTCGAGAGACAGGTGAAGTGCCTGGTACTGATGACCTGAAATATTAGCCTCTTGAGAGACACATTATTAAAGGGAATAATTAGGGGCCACGGTGGCAGAGTGGTAACACTCTTGCCTCCCACCTCTGAGGCCGGGGTTCGATTCCCGGCATGGCCTCAAGTGGGAAAGCTGGTAGTTGCTTGCCGTTGGCCGGCAGTTTGCAGTACAGAACCCTAATGAACTGTATGTACTGGTTTCCTCTGCCCTTCCAATTACCCGTCGTGATATGACGTGTACAGCGTTAAAAGCGACGTAAAACCCCAAATAAATAAAAAATAAATAAATAAATAAAGGGAATAATTTTTCAACAAGAGTACTCACAGAGCACATACCTCTGCCAAGACAGGCAATAATAAGTAAATGGGAAATCCGGATTATTTTTTTTGTATCCAGATGGTGATCCAGATGACTCTCAAAATTTATTGGGATCTAAGTTGGACCAAGACCCATCTTGATTTTTTTTTCATAAAGGTGCAACCAATAGTATTTGCTTAATCCTTCTAACAAACAGACAGACAGTCTTAAAGATAATATCTCCTTGGTGGAGGTAATCATTTTTTCAACAGCAGAGGTCAAAAGAATTTAAAAATTAAACACTTTTTAAAGGAGTTAAATTGCATATGGTTAAAGTTAAAAAAAATTAAATCAATAATTTAACTCAAATCATGAAATCAAAGTAAAGGAGCGGATCTGTATATCTATAGGGAATGTATCTCTTCGTGCCAGGTTTCATTAATATGGAGTTTGTATTTTGTTAAAGTCGAGTTTTAAGTTATGGTTTTATTTCCATTCAACAGCCAGGGTCACATTAGGACAGACCCACAGCATTCTCACTTGTAGGGGTTGAACCTGTGTATATATGACCAAATTAACCACTATGCCATTAAAGACATAATTAATTATAGAGATGGACAACTCTCTAAGATGTAATTTAGTCACCTGCAAGTGTAAACCAAACATTAAAGTAACACAACTTAAAACAACAGAGGAAAGAACGGAGTGAATGGTAAAATTCACCCCTTGAATCAATTAATTACAATGAAATGACTAAGTTATAACAATATACTGAACTTGTGTACACCAGGTATTTGTTTGAAACAATTATTAAGGCATTATTTTAAATTTAGCACACAAATTTACAGGTGAGTCTGTTTTTTTGTTTTTTTTTTTGTTTTTTTTTGGGGGGGGAAGAAGGTTTGGTCAATTATGGGTATGGCAAAAAACAATGTGTCTTGCCTTGTGTGTGGAGAATGGAAAAGCCTCATTGCTGAAGTCTGTACAACATACTGACTCTAAAACTTCACGGCTGAAGAAACAAACATGTAAACATAAAAAAATCTCCAGAAGTGAAAATCAAAAACTGTTGACAAAAAATTAAGAATATGAAACAAGTCTCTTGCATACAGAAAATTTTCTTTTAAGAATGAAATTACTAACCAAAATTATGACATGCATGTAAATACTGGATTGTTATTTCATAAATATAACATCAAACTTTAACCTCTTTAGGGATCAGTCCATCAGAAGTGAAGGCATTAACACATCATGCTTGAAGTTTTTATTTTATAGAATTCTATTTTTTTAATAATTTTAACTTGCATTACTTACGTTTTTACTTACATTAAATTTCACAAATCATTTATTACCTGTGTGGGCCTTGAACACTTATAAGACACATGTCCTCGGAATGGTCAATGAGTGAGCAGTTGAACTGTTTGTCTTGCAGAACATTCTGGACATATGACCAGGCATGCTGAGCAACACCACCTCCAACAGCCAGGTAAAACCCCACACCTGCATGACAGAAAGCAAGGATGTAAATGGAAAACTGGTTGATCTAGATAATTTTTGGGGGTCATAAAAGCCAATAACAGATTTATTGCATTCATTAGTGGTAGGAGGATAAGACAGATTGTTGATTAACTGTCGGCAACACGGTACCATTAAGGTCAGCTACTGGCAATTTGATATAATTAAATATTCTACATAAATCTTGCTTTTCTATACAACTAAATGTCCAATATTTGGAGACATTACCTAACACAGTAGTTTCTATGTACACTGGAGTGTTCAATGGTCACTTAAGTCTAGAAGGCAGTAAGGTACAACCTGCTGTAAGGCTGGATACGAGATGACATAACCAATTTAGAAAAAAACAAAAAACAAGAGGAGAGTGCCCGTGAACGGGCACTGTGTCAGCTGACTGAATGTTTTTGATTTGTGATGGTGATAATGAGAGGAAAGCATAATTATCAGGGAAAGGGCTGTACAGAAATACAGTAAATGGTAACTGAACAGCATGTTCGAAAGATATTCCGAAGCTGACAGAAGAAAAGGACAAAAAAGTCCAAGGTCAAATCCGACCACACAAAAAAATTCCCAGCCCATGATTTCCTGTAGCTTGTTTACCATCCCAAACCTGTAGGACCAATAATAAGCGAGTTCTAAGCAATTGTAAGTTTGGCTATCCTCAATTGACCTTGAAGGAGGGGTCCCAGGTCAAATCTGACCACACCAAAAGAATCCCAGCCCATGATTTCCTATATGTTGGTTTACCATCCCAAACCTCCAAGACCAATAATACGCGAGTTATAAGCACTTTAAGTTTGGCTATCTTCGTTTGACCTGGAAGGAGGGGTCTAAGGTGAAATCTGACCACACCAAAAGATTCCCAGCCCATGATTTTCTATAGGTTGGTTTTCCATTCCAAACCTCTAGGACCAATAATAAGCGAGTTATAAGCACTTTTAAGTTTGGCTATCCTCATTTGACCTTGAAGGAGGGTTCCAAGGTCAAATCAGACCATATTAACAGATTCCCAGCCCATGATTTCCTACAGGTTGGATACAATGATTTACTCAACAGTGAGAACCTGAAAGAAGCTATTGCTCAGCTATGCCATGACATAGAGGTCTGCAATTTCACTATGTTATAGCTGACCAAAACGTCTGTGAATAACATATTTAACAAAATACTGTAAATGTAATAGTTTTCAAGTTACTACTGATTTACTCAAGAGTGAGAACCTCAAAGTAACTATTACTCAGCTATGCAATGAGCTACATGTCTGAATTTTTGCTCTGTCATAGCTGACCTAAAAGTAGGTGAACAACATATTTAAGCAAAATACTGTAAATGCAATAGTTTTCAAGTTACAACTGATTTACTCAATAGTGAGAACCTGAAAATAGCTATTGCTCCGCTATGCCATGAGCTATAGGTCTGTAATTTCACTATGTTATAGCTAACCCAAAAGTAGGTGAACAATATATTTTAACAAAATACTCCAAATGCAATATTTTTCAAGTTATAGTCGATTTACTCAACAGTCAGTGCCTGAGAATAGCTATTGCTCAGTTGGTGAACAACATATTTAAGCAAAATACTGTAAATGCAATAGTTTTCAAGTTACAACTGATATACTCAATAGTGAGAACCTCAAAGTAGCTATTGCTCAGCTATGCCGTGACCTATAGGTCTGTAATTTCACTATGTTATAGCTGACCCAAAAGTAGGTGAACAACATATTTTACCAAAATACTCCAAATGCAATATTTTTCAAGTTACAACTGATTTACTCAACATACAGTACCTGAAAATAGCTATTGCTCAGTTGTGCCATGAGCTACAGGTCTGTAATTTCACTATGTTATAGCTGACCCAAAAGTAGCTGAATAACATATTTGCACAAATTTCTGTAAAGGCAATAGTTTTCCAATTACAACTGATTTACTCAACAGTGAGAACTTCAAAGTAGCTATTACTCAGCTATGCAATGAGCCACAGGTCTGGAACTTCACTATGTTATAGCTGACCCCAAAATAGGTGAATAACATATTGCAACAAAATACTCTAAATGCAATAGTTTCCAATTTATAAGTGATTTACTCAACAGTGATAACCTAAAAGTAGTTATTACTCAGCTATGCCATGAGCTACAGGTCTGAAATTTTACTATGTTATAGCTGACCCAAAAGTAGCTGCATAACATATTTATACTAAATTCTCTAAATGCAATAGTTTTCAAATTATAAGTGATTTGCTCAACATTGAGAACTTCAAAGTAGCTATTACTCAGCTATGCAATGAGTCACAGGTCTGGAACTTCACTATGTTATAGCTGACCCCAAAATAGGTGAATAACATATTGAAACAAAATACTCTAAATGCAATAATTTCCAAGTTATAAGCGATTTACTCAACAGTGATAACCTCAAAGTAGCTATTACTCAGCTATGCCATGAGCTACAGGTCTGAAATTTTACTATGTTATAGCTGACCCAAAAGTAGGTGAACAACATATTTAAGCAAAATACTGTACGTGCAATAGTTTTCAAGTTACAACTGATTTACTCAATAGTGATGACCTAAAAGTAGCTATTACTCAGCTATGCCATGAGCTACAGGTCTGAAATTTTACTATGTTACAGCTGACCCAAAAGTAGCTGAATAACATATTTATACTAAATTCTCTAAATGCAATAGTTTTGCAATTACAACGGATTTACTCAATAGTGAGAACCTCAAAGTAGTTATTACTCAGCTATGCAATGAGCTACAGGTCTGAAATTTTACTATGTTATAGCTGACCCAAAAGTAGGTGAACAAAATATTTAAGCAAAATACTGTAAATGCAATAGTTTTGAAGTTACAACTGATTTACTCAATAGTGATGACCTAAAAGTAGCTATTACTCAGCTATGCCATGAGCTACAGGTCAGAAATTTTACTATGTTATAGCTGACCCAAAAGTAGCTGAATAACATATTTATACGAAATTCTGTAAATGCAATAGTTTTCCAATTACAACTGATTTACTCAATAGTGAGAACTTCAAAGTAGCTATTACTCAGCTGTGCCATGACCTACAGGTCTGAAATTTCACTATGTTATAGCTGGCCCAAAAGTAGCTGAATAACATATTTATACGAAATTCTCTAAATGCAATAGTTTTGCAATTACAACTGATTTACTCAATAGTGAGAACCTCAAAGTAGTTATTACTCAGCTATGCAATGAGCTACAGGTCTGAAATTTTACTATGTTATAGCTGACCCAAAAGTAGGTGAACAACATATTTAAGCAAAATACTGTAAATGCAATAGTTTTCAAGTTACAACTGATTTACTCAATAGTGATGACCTAAAAGTAGCTATTACTCAGCTATGCCATGAGCTACAGGTCTGAAATTTTACTATGTTATAGCTGACCCAAAAGTAGCTGAATAACATATTTATACGAAATACTCTAAATGCAATAGTTTTCCAATTACAACTGATTTACTCAATAGTGAGAACTTTAAAGTAGCTATTACTCAGCTATGCCATGACCTACAGATCTAAAATTTCACTATGTTATAGCTGGCCCAAAAGTAGCTGAATAACATATTTATACGAAATTCTCTAAATGCAATAGGTTTTAAGTTACAAGTGATTTACTCAATAGTGAGAACTTCAAAGTAGCTATTACTCAGCTATGCAATGAGCCACAGATCTGAAACTTCACTATGTTATAGCTGATCCCAAAATAGGTGAATAACATATTGAAACAAAATACTGTAAATGCAATAGTTTCCAAGTTATAAGCGATTTACTCAACAGTGATAACCTAAAAGTAGCTATTACTCAGCTATGCCATGAGCTACAGGTCTGAAATTTTACTATGTTATAGCTGACCCAAAAGTAGCTGAATAACATATTTATACGAAATTCTCTAAATGCAATAGTTTTGAAGTTATAAGCGATTTACTCAACAGTGATAACCTAAAAGTAGCTATTACTCAGCTATGCCATGAGATACAGGTCTAAAATTTTACTATGTTATAGCTGACCCAAAAGTAGCTGAATAATATATTTATACGAAATTCTCTAAATGCAATAGTTTTTAAGTTACAAGTGATTTTACTCATGATGGAAGTTACTGAAAAGCCCAAAAGTAGCTATTACTCACTTAGCTATTGAGACAGGCACCCAACTTACTCACCATATTGTAGCTATGAAAAAAGTAGCTGAATAACATATTTTAACAAAATGCTCTAAATGCAACACTTTTCAAGTTATAAATGATTTTGTGCATGATTTCATGAATTTTAATGCATTAAAAATTATTAAAAAAATTTATTAAAAAAAAAGTAAGACAGATCCAGGTCTCATACTCACACAAGAGAATCTACCTCTGGCCTAGTACATATATGCAAGATATGAGAGAAATCCCTGCAATAGTCACTGAGAAAATTGTGATTAAGTGTGGAAATTTTCACACTTTTGGTGGGGGTACCCCCCTTGTAATGTCTCTAGCAAACAGACGAACAGACAGATTTGCATGCCTTGAACAATTTTTCATCCTCGATAGATAAGGTATCTTTTAAAAAAAACAGCACGTCTCTAGGCCTTGTAGTTTTGGAGGAGAAGTTGTTCACGCGGACGCGTGCGCGTACGCCCACGCCGCAGAGTGACGACATAATGTCAGCTGACTGGTGCAGGTTCAAGTAACTTAAAATGAAGTTTCTACGGATCTCCAAAAACCTACCTGTACACCAAGGTATGCCCACCTTAGTCTTAATCCTCCCCTGCTGACCTCTTTCCTGTCCCTGGATACTGAAATTGGTAAACTGTTTTTGGTTCTGTTGGGCATTATTGTCCTACTTGTGAAGGGAAGATTAAGCGCTATAAAAGTTCAATTAGAATTTACTACAAATTTCAAAACTGATGGTATATAAAATTTCTAATCAATAAAACTAACATACCTTCAAACTTAGGTGCATGAGGGGCTCCACTACCTGGTTCTAACACAGACACTGTTAAATCTAGCTCAGTACCTCCCTTTTCATTTAACAAACATGTGTACACTGTTGACCCTGCCTCCTTTCGCATATCATTAGTGAACAGCCAATCAGCAGCAACCTGGGCATCTGGGCCAGTCAGGTAGTACTTTCCAAAGTAGGACATATCAAATGCAGCCACTTTCTCTCTACAAGTCATACATTCCTTTCCTATAGTTTTGTGATGCTCTGGAAATTCAAATGTGTAATCCATGTGCAGTTTGTCATTATACTTATGTTCTTTGTGGGCAGTGTTACCATAGCTACCGTAGTAATCATATTCCAGTGGTTCATTGTTGCCATCAGATGCAAACCAACCGGGCCTCTCCCAGCCCTGTCTCTCTTGATATACACACCCTGCATCCAATAATTCCTCATACAAGGCACTCTTACGCTGTTTTCTGCCTGTAGAAGTGAAACAAATTTGGAAAATTTAATAGTAATTTAAATTTTTATTAGAAATACTTACCATTTCCTAACAGTAGCTATTTGTTGGAGCCATCCAACCCAAAGGCCAACGCAGAGATGCGATTTTTAAGGTTATATAACAACCTTAATAAAGCCATTGGGTTACAGTAGTCCGTCCTCCCGCCATTTAGGTCACATGACCACGTTGTTTACTTCATTATTTTTGTTGCAAGTAAAAGAATGACTTGCGGGGAGGCGGGAGGGAAATATGAGTGTTAGGAAATGGTAAGTATTTCTAATAAAAATTTAAATTACTATTAAATTTTCCAATTTTATAGCGAAATACCCTTACCATTTCCTAACAGTAGCTGAATTCAGCCTTGTAGGATGGAGGGAATTCTTTTAAGAAAAACCACTACCCAACCTACAACTAAACAACATGAGAACTTCACAATGGAATTACATGCATTAATGAACATATAACTTCCAAACATTCACAACATACAACTTCCAAAAAATGGCAGTATGTAGTTGTAGTTCTCACAACTGCTGACAATGTTGGTGTTGCAAAAAGATGTCATAAATAGATAGCCCATCTACATTGTAACATCCGACCCCAAAACAAGGTCAAACCAACCTGTAAGTGTCATCAGCATAATGCCAAATCCTTCCCAAGTCGGATTTAGGCAACATTGATATCTAACTACAAACATCCAGCATTGCAGACATACCAGCCACAAACTGCAAATGTACCAATATAAGTATGAAACACATACTTATAAAGTAACAAAACTGTAACTGCAACTGTAGGACCCAATTTCAAATCTGACCCTATGACAACAGAGGTTTTTCAGACAGAAATTAGTATACATACAATGCAATTTCCAATAACATGTATCAAGAAACTCATGTAAGGAAATCACCTATAAACTAAAGATGCAATCAAAAAACATACATCAATAGTTTCCGTGACTCAATCTTGACTCAATCAAGATGAAATAGGTGCCAAAAGATAAGTCTTATTAAGAAACTTTCTTAATGGCAGTAAAAACAAAAGATTTTGTTCTATCCCAAATCTTTTGATTACCACCCCTAACAGGACAGACAGACCCACATTGAGTCAAACTGATGTCCAAAGAGGCTAAGAGCTGGCATGACCACAGGCTTAATTGCAGTAGGCCCATCCAAAGCAAACTGGATCTGGCAATTGATGGGCCAGAGTTACTTGTGACCAATTCTCCTTATAACTAAAGGAAGAATATGTCCAAGCATTAATGTCACTCCTTTACCATGACTCTATAATCCACAGAGACAAAGACCACTGACTCAGTTGCAGTAATGCAGTAGGCCCATCTGAAGCCAACTGGTTCATGGCCAAAAGGCAGTTAGTGGGCCAAAGTTACCTGTGACCAATCCTCCCTATAACTAAGGGAAGGGTTCACTACTTTACCTAAAGTCAAAACCAAAGACCATCTTGAAAGGTAATAACTTCAAGAAATCCTTCCTCACAAGCTCAAAGGTTGTTTGATAAGAGCATGAAGGACCAATGACAAAATCCAAAACTATTGGTTTGTCTCTTACTAAAAGTTGCTAATCTATTATTTATCTCAACTTTTAGATACTTCTTGAACCTTTAGGCCTTTAGGTATGTCTCTTTGAACTAGTATTTCAGGAAATTTGCTAATGTGGAATAGTGGGGTCTGAGATGTATATACGACTCTCTACACACCACTGCCCAGAAAACAACCATTGATTTACAGATTCTCCTAGAGGAGTGCTCCTTCATGATTCACCACTTCCTCTGGAAATCTTCCATAATATTCATGCCTGACTCCAGATGCCAAACATGAAGATTCATGTGAAGTCTATTACTAAATGGTTGAGTCAATAGATTCACCCATTTAGAAGGGGTCTTGTGGACAAATCCACCAGACCCAAAACCAAGACATCCCTGGCCACCCTGGTACAATATGATGATTCTATACCTAAAGGTGGTCATCTGTTGAATCACATGAGGGATGAGGGCCACTGGACATAACTGACCAGACCCTCCCCAAAGACATTCCATGCATCTGTTCCCCAAGCCCGACTGTCTGGGACATGAGACATGAGGACCAAGACCCTGGTCAAATACACGTCTGTCCATACTATCACAAGAGGTGTTCAAGCACCTTTTTCCCAAGCCTGACAGCAGACCTACCAAGGAAACCTGTGAGTCATCTTGTTGCAAACACATCAACCACTGATTGATGGCAGCAATGTCTAATTTGATTGAAAAACCTGGCGATTCATAACCGCTTTGGTCTTTTTTTTTTTTTTTTTTTTTTTTTTTATCTTCCTAGACAAGGAATCTGCTAGAACATGTAGATTCCCTGGAATGAATTTCCCTGAATCTGAATCATTCTGGCATTGGACTAACCCATAACTCTACAGATTAAGGTACAAATTCCCTGAGTGGATGCCTCCCTGGCTGTTCATATAGGCAACCACTAAAGAATTGTCTGTGAAAATCAACTGATTTCAACTCAAAACTGATTTTTGAATCATTTAAAGCTAACAACATTGCTTCCAGCTGTATAATGTTATGTTATGAGGAGTCTTGATTCTTCCTGATGCCACAGACCAATGGCTGTGGATGACTCGAGAGAGCACCCCAACCACTAGGGAAGCTTCTGTGAATGGAGAGAAAGTGCTCTCCTGAAGGAGTGGTGTATCCTCCTTCAAAATTAAACTATTGGTCCACCACTGACGATATTCCCTGAACCAAAGACCCAAGAAATGGAACATCCAGAGACTGAAGATATCAGCAATGTTTCCAGATACCATTGGAGCAACTTCATGCTCCGATAACCCAATGGTATAGTATTCCCCATTGAAGCCATGCTTTCAAAGTGACATGAGCTTCCCTGGAGATAAGTGAGAAGCTTTCAACATGGTAAGTGTCTTTCCAAGAAGACAATAGATTTCCTTTGAGTTGAGAAGACTAGACCTACCCTGAGGTCGAATTGTAACCATAAATTCGATTAGTGGAGTTGGAAATAAATCTGATTTTTAGAAATTTGTGATCCAACTCAGGCTTTCGACAAGATGCACCACCCAATGGGTGTATCCCTGGCATTGCTGTTTGAGCTTGTTTTCATTAGCCAACCGCCTATATACTGGCGAATACTGATGCCTTCTGCAAAAGCCATCAGCTTCACCTCTTTTGCTACCTTGGTGATCTGAAGAGGAACTGTAGTAATATTGCAGGGTAAGGCAGTGAACTGGTAGAATCTGTAGCCTCCAATGATGCGAAGATACCTTGTTAGCTGGGTAAAACGGTGAATTATGTACTACACCCATAAATTCTAGTGATGTCAACCATTCGCCTTCTATAAAGGAATGCCGAATATACTGCTCATATTAAGTAAGGTACATGCAAAGCTTGTTTACCTGACTTTAACAACTACTAGCTGCCATTTCTTCCTTGCTTGCCACAAGAAATAAACTGTAAAACTGAAGCGATGTGACACTGGTGACTGGTGTTATCGCCCTTTTGTCGATCATTTCATAAACAGCTTCCTATCAAAAAACACTATTTCTCCCGTTTTTTTTTTTTTGTTGTTTTTGTTGTTTTTTTTTTCCCAAACCTCACTTCTGACAGGTTTGACTGAATGGTAGCCTATTCCCAAGACTTGTATGCTACCTACACTGGACAAAGACTGCCTAAAAATTCCTGGAAGCCACCTACTATCCCTGCTTCCATGGGTCTGAATAATCAAGAATCCCTCCCCTTGTAACTACCTAAGGAGAAGAATGCACTTGTAACTGTTTTTAGGAATAATGTACAGGGACCAAAACTATTGTGAAGTCTGTTATCCCCTTCCTAGGAGCATGTTATTTTGATAACTATAATCATCCTTATAGAAATGAAAAACATTGTATGAAGTTCCTCTGAACATCTATCAATATGACCAGCAGGAAAACTTCATAACTTCATAAGGAGCAAGAGATGCCTTCAAAGTTACCTCCCTCCTGTTGAGTCACCTGTTCTTAGACGTGGTCAAACTCCAACAAGAAGATTTGAACCTAGTCCAAGGCATTATTGAAGACTGTAACATATCATGGTGATCCCTAAGATCCTTTAAATTAGACCTAAGGAACAATCTACACTTGGTTTCTGCTACGGTCTTCTATAAGGGAACTTGTTCCTACAGTGTCTGAAGTGATCTTCCTGCAGACCTCCTACAACTAAGGAGCTGTCCAGGAAAATGATTATGTAAAGAAGAAACTTCTTCCTGCATGAGTGCTCTTTTAACAACAGAGGCTTCAAAAACTCCTTGAAACCGAAAAAAGGACCACATTTAATGCTGGCTGTTCACCTAAGGAATGTGGGAGTTGCAAGATGTAGGTAAATGTGACAAAACAAGGGAGCATTCACACTGGCTGTGACTGTTGCATCAAAATCTAACCACTTAATAATAGTCAGCAAAAAATGCTAGATTCTTAGTATTCTTGGGATGAATCACAATCCCCATCACCTGACAACCTGAATTCTAAACCTTTTGAGAGGTATAGAAACCCGATTGTACTAAATTCTTGTGCAAAACCATATAATCAAAAGCCTATCCTTGTAGATAATGAATGACACTCCCGGACATCTGACAACCCGAATTCTGACCTTCTGAGAGGTATAGAATACTCGATTGTACATGGATGTCCTCACACAGGTATTTCCTCTGGTGAATGTTTCGACTGGACCTCGACGGAAGTATTTTCCGAAGAAGTAGTCTTCCTGCATTCAAAACTCCTCCACGATGCCGTGTCCATAGCAACGTAAATGGCTGCCCCCAAGGGGGGATTCCTTCTACTGACTCATCGACAATCTATTCGACTGGGATGTATAATGTGATCAAACAATTGCTTTCAACGCCTGACTATAAGAACCCGACGTGAACAGCAATAACGGCCACTCGAATTATCATTAACACCCAAGATGGCGTCGTCCAGATCGCTTCTGTTATTGAAGAGTACATTCTTTCTAAACATGTATGCTGCAAAAATATAGCTTCCAACGTCCAGCAAACTGAACCAAACGACTGGCAAGCTATATAAATATTACAATTGTTGATTTATTTGTTAGAGATTGATGATGATAGAACTTCGATGTCCCCATCCAAAAGTCCTTTATTTATTTCCATAATAATGACCTCCTTCGAGGAAAAATATTAACTGTGTAAGTTGTAAGATATACAAATGAATATGAAGTGAAATTCACTGTAAAAACTCAGAAATAAATAAAAAGTCCTGAAAAAAACTTGTACTAATTTCCAAAGACGTCCATACTGATGATGGCCAACAAAAATAATGAAGTAAACAACGTGGTCATGTGACCTAAATGGCGGGAGGACGGACTACTGTAACCCAATGGCTTTATTAAGGTTGTTATATAACCTTAAAAATCGCATCTCTGCGTTGGCCATTGGGTTGGATGGCTCCAACAAATAGCTACTGTTAGGAAATGGTAAGGGTATTTCGCTATAAAATTAGTTATTCATTTAACATTTTTTAAAAATACCTACCATGTCATGACAACAGCTATTTGTCATGGTTGCCTAACACAAGTATGCAAATTTAAAGATATATAACAACCTAAACCAGGCCATGTATTCAGCAATCTGTCCTAGCAATAAGTCGCACAACATTATATGTTTTTACCCTATAAATTTACAGGTAAATAAAGTAATGAGTATTTCCATGCAGCTCATCACCTGCTTACTGAAGTATGGACAACATTCCAGGACAATATAGGAATAAATGGAGTGAAATCACACAGAACTAGAAAAATATCTCTATTTAAGCAGGGATCATTTTAGGTCTACCTTTATCAAAGTGTCTGTTAGTTGAAACTCCAAACTTACATTATGCTACTGGTTGCCTATTCAACATAGCATCCTTTTCCAGTACAACCTTCGAGTTATTTATTAAAAGGGGTAGTTGAATATAAGACTTACATTGTAAATTTCAGCCAAAAAGCCAACTATTACACCTACCTGAAAGGGGTTCATCATGTGGAAAAACGATGCTGTAGTTTTTAGCATAGGATTCATGGCTCCTGTCCCAGATCCACTTCTTGTTATCAGTGAGCTTTGTGGTAAACCTCCTGATATCATAGCCATACATGTCAAATTCTGGCCTTCCATCAATTATCCATTTAGCAAGCTTCATGAGAAAACATTCACAATTAATATTGGATATTGCAATTTTCAGTTTACATATTTATTTGGTTAATAAACTTGAATATTTAATTTTCATTTGTGGTGAATATACAGAATTTTAAACATGTATTAATATCTTAAGTAAAAACTGACCAAATGAGGAAGATTTAAACTTGGTGAAGTTAGGACATTAGTATTTTGGTTGACAATGCAGAACAGAATGTAATTTCACCTGTTCTCCACAACCGCTGAGCATCATCCCCCCGCTGTTGAAGCCACATCCAAGATAGAACCCTCTTACTTCTGGAGACTCTCCCATCAGAGGTTTGTGGTCGGCTGTGAAAGACTCAGGACCACATACTGTAGATCTCACACCTAGAAACACAGAAACTCACTCAGTTTTAATCAGTCACTATAGCTTGGGCTGTTCTGATGCTGTTGTATTAAGTCAAGAACTCTGTTAAGTCCTGCATTAAGGGTATATTGTGTTGTGTGTAAATAGCAGGCTATACCATATAAACCACTGAGCAATTTGCAGGTTTCCAAGACGGCACAGTGTCCCCATTAAAGTTCACAAAAGAGCTATGTTTTTTGGCCACTAAGACTGAGATCCATATCATGGACGAGACAGTTGTGACAGTATCACAGCATCAAGACCAGTTTATTGATATAATGAAACAAAATCTTACATCTCAGATCTAAATTGTCAACAACAAAGTTAAGGTTAAGCAATTAGACAATAAATCCGAAAAGATTCCCACCTTTACTCCTATATACTTGTATATTCTTGGTTTTATAAGATTAATATTTGCAGGTTTTATTTTCATTGACACCACTTCACATTTACATGGTTTATTCAATTGGGATAACAGAAAAACCTAAGTTTTTTTTGGTATTCCTGAATCAGAAAGATTTTGCATTGATGGAATATTTGCTTCAGAAACTATGCTACTGCACAATGAGTAATGTGTTTCACCCACAATACTTCCCCAACCCACCTGTAGTCTCAATGACAGGAACCCTGTTGACTGCTCCGTCCACATGCACACTGAACACATCCCAGTCCAAGTCATAGAGAGAGAAGGCAAAGTCCTGACTCACTGGGTCACAGAACACAGGATTTGGCTCGTATCCTCCTACCTGAGATAGAGAATGACAAAAAGGGTGTAAAAAGTGACCAATAAATGAAACACTGATGACTTCTTAACTGGCCCCTGGTGAAGAATAAAATACACAGACTCTAAAAAGGTAGACTGTATCAATCAACTTTTTACATTTTGAAAAATACTATTGGACAACGGGACATTATAGATTCAAATTGTGGATCCTTTAAGTACTAAATGATTAGCTATTTCTATAAATATACCTGCAAGGTATCACCCTGTAGTTTGAGGTACACTGAGGCATCATGGTCTCTCACATTTGGCATATTCTGTACACCCTCAATCCTCTCTGTCACCACGTAAGCATGCTTCATTGCTACTAAAGGCACCTTCACCCCTGCCATTGCACCAATAGATGCTCCCCATACACCTAAATTCAAAGACAGACCTTTGAAAGAATATATACCAATCACACATTTATAAATGGTACATTGGACATGTTGCTGCATATTATGAATCTTCAATAAGAAATTGTAATCACTATGGAGATATGAGAGATATTTTACTCCAGCCTAGGACAGGTCCTGAAACACCTTGAACACAATGATTAAAGAAAATAGACCCTTAGATAATAGAAGTTCTTTAAAGTATCTTAGCAACACAGTGTTACCATAACAACACTGTTTACCTGCAGAGTTGACTACACACTTGGTTTTGATGGTGCCTCTTTCAGTTTGCACCGAGTGAACTCTGGGCACATTGAACTCATCTTTTCTTACTTCTATACCAGTCACAGCACACTTTTGTAATACCTGTAAAAAGCACCAGTTGAATTTTTATTCAGAAATATTATGGCTCAACCCATATACACTAAGAATGTGAAATATTACATCACATAAAAATCAGAGACTAAATGTAGTCACAAAAATCACAAATGTGTAAAGAAATTTTTCACAAGTCAGTAGAAATAGAAGGGAGTTTCTTTAGGGGTAAATTTCACATTTAGTGCCGAAATTTCAGTTTTCTTACACCAGTTACTGAATCTTTATTTTGTAAAATTCTTTCTTTATAAAAAGAAGAAACCCTTAACCTTAAATTGAATAATTACTGATTCTTTGGTGACCACCAAGATAATTTTTTTTCACATATTTCAAGCAGTCATAGCCATTATGGAAACAGACCCCAATCTATCACATCTTCCTGACCTTATGTCAACTTCCAAATCGGGGTACCAAACGGAGAAATGAGACAAAGAATCAAACAAAAGCTGCCTTATTTCCACTCCGGTAGGCCACATATGACACCCCAGTAGCCAAGTGGCTGATAAATATGGCTCTCTTGCCTCTTAACTCTGTGGGTTGTGGGTCTGAATCCAGTCCACGGCAACACATGGGATGCAATGAAGGCGTGTCATGATATGACTTAAGATATTGAAAAGGAACACTGACTTTGACCTTTGTTCTGCATGGATAACTGATTTATTTGCCATAAACATAAGTTTATTTCTTCATTTTCTCCATCATACAAGTAAAATCTCAGTTTATCTCCTTTTTGACAAATCCACCTTTTGGTGTACTATTTCCTACAAATACATTTAGCAATGTGTTTGCTTTAGTTTGCACATGTTTTGAACTAACCTTGGCCCCTCTCTTGGTGGCCCCCCGTGTCAATGCACTACAGTAGCCAGCAGGATCGATGGTTCCATCAGCTGGAACATACAGAGTAGCAAAGATGTCTTTGACATTCATCAGAGGGTAGAGTTTCTTTGTCTCTTCTGGTCCCAGAACATGTGACTCTATCCCAAATGCTTTGCCCAGCTGTAAATAGACAAGATTAATACCTTCTCATAATTTCTGATCATTGTTAGACATTACTTGAAATCCCATTTATTCCATGTCCATTGACCACTGTTGACTAATACATTTATTGCTGTGTATCAGGTTTGCTGGTCCCTGTTGATGACAGCAAGTATATTGACTAATCTTTAATTATTCTGTACACAATTTGTAAAATGTATGGCAAAATATGGTGATAGTTGACAAACGATTGGTTAAAGACACTTTCACATCATCTTTACCACACGCTGCATCATTTTTCGCTGGTTTAATGTGTCTGATAGCAATTTTACCATATTTTGTTTTGGGGTTTAACATATAGAGTAAGAAATCTAAAATTCGCCACATATCTGAAATTCGCCACATGTGGAAATAGTAATAAAATAAATGAATTGAGGTGAGATTTGTTGAATGTATTGTAAATTAAACCTTTCTGAACTAAAAAATACCAATTGTAAGATAAAACATCATTTTCTTTATATAATTAACTAAGGTTTTAAAGGTGGCGAATTTTAGATTCCTGGCGAATTTTAGATTTCTTACTCTATATTAACATACAGGGAGTGTGTCAGGTTGTTTAACAGTTATTTGTGAAAATAGCAATGTATATTATATCACAAGCTAGAGAAAGATTTTGAACTCATAAATTGAAAAAAAAAATATAAAATAAATTTGTTTCAGTTGTTTTAAAACAAGCTTGACATAATGTGATGTGCATTTCCTTTGATGCAGCCCTATGAAATAGATATGGCAATGAAAGGGTTAATAATATAGTCCTTAGTAAATAAAAAGATTTTCTGTGTCCTAAACCATTCCTTACTGTGTATTACCTGTTGTAAACCATTGCTTATGATGAAATGTCTCTCCCAAAATATTTCTTTCTGATTTATAACTATTTCTAATGCTTTAAACTGTTTTCATTATATATAATCTCTTGAAACACTTATTCAGACTTTGTTGGGAAACTGAGTTTGAAATAGCAAATCTGAATCAACCCCTAAGTCTAAAATGTCTTGTATCTGAAACAGGTTCTCAATGGCCTAGTGGTTAGCAAGTTTAGCATCTAATCACAGGCTGTCACTTCTCTGTGGTTCCAGTCCCACAAGTGGCAATCCTGAGGACCTCTCCCAATATGACCCTGGCTGTTGAACGGGACATAAAAAAATCCTTTGTATCTGAAATACAAGAGGGTATACTTCCAGCTTTTATACCGGGGACTCAAAAAATGTTAAAAATGTAGTTTAAATCCATAAACTATTTGGGTAAAGCAAGGTATCGAGTCAGATTTGCCAACACAATATCAGTTTTTCCATGTAAGTTTAACTATTTTTTCAGATATTTAACATTTTATTTTCAATTAAATTTGTTTACATGAACCACTGTATTTACTTCACTGGCACTTCCAGTTAGTTTCCACAGAAACCTGGTTACCCAGATTTTGGTTTGTTCTGGTAAAACGAATATATAGTCACATTTTTTTTATCCGAGGGCCACAGCCTTATTCCTTACTGTATAGAGTCGCTTGTACTCATCCATCCTCTCCTTGGTGGAGCTGGTGAAAAGCCCACCATTGTTGATCCATCCTGTGTTTACACCGGTCTCCTCCTCCAATGTAGTCATGTACTGGTGGCTGCGTGAAATCAACTGTACCTCAACGTCACTGGGACGCAACCGCCACACCAGACCTGCAAGTAAAGTATATAAAGCTGGTAATTAGTCTATCACAATATGATCATGTAATAAGAGTCCATTACAGTGTTGTCATGTACTGGTGGATGTGTAAAAAATATAATCTTCAATATCACTGGGACGCAATCACCACACTGGACCTGCAAGTATATAAAGCTGGTAATTAGTCTGTCATAGTGTAATCATGTAATAAGAGTCCAATACAGTGCAGTCATGTATTGGTGGCTGTGTCAAATCATCTAAACCTCACCATCACTAGGATGCAACCACCAAATAGGATAACTTTATTGGAAAGTAAGGAGTGTAATGTAATGGTGTTATGATAACTTTTATACTGCTTAAGCTCCATCAGATGGCAGACACTAAGGCATGAGAACCATAAGGCAAAAAGGAAAAATAAGTTCATCTAGAGACATAGTAGGCCGACACCAGAGACAAATCATACAAAATAATTTGCTGATATAAACCAAGTTATAACAAGCTAAAATCCAACACAAAAGAACATATCTTTTATTACATCCCTTAATTTTACAAATATAGTTGCAATATTACAGATTCAAATTTCACAAAATGTACAATGCCTTTATAATGTGGCAAGTAGAATTAATTACAGCTCATATTTTATTAGAAATGCTTTATCAATACCATAAGTTTACTAAATGTCAATAAAAATGGTGAACAGATGTTTGTTGATTTAATTTTTGAGGCCTCATTTGCCTAGTGGTTAAAAAGTTATTAGTATTCCATAACTTGGTGTTTATCTTATGGTCATGGTTTCAAACCCCTTTCATCACTACATGAAAGATCCAGAGCAAGGAAACTAAAATTCGCCAGAAATCTAAATTTCGCCACCTCTAAAAACCTTACTTTAATTCTATGAAAAAAGATGTTTTGTCTTAAACTTGGTATTTTTCAGTTTAAAAAGCCTTAATTTACTATACATTCAACAAATCTAACATCAATTCATTTATTTTATTATTGTTTCCACATGTGGCGAATTTCAAATATGTTTCAAATTTTAGATTTCTTACTCTAATGAGGATATGAGGGTTCCACATGAAGACAGATAATGATCACTAAAAATATTTTCATGTAAATTCTATAAAACTATTAATATTGATGTGATATTCATCAAAAGCAAAACAATGTTTTGCCAAATCTGAATTTTTATCAAGATCTGTTAGAGATAACTGCTTTTTCAAACTGAAAGTACAAGTTCGGTACATGCATTTAGATCTGGGGGGTATTCTTCAACAATACTTAGACTGTTCCTAACTTGGATTCTAAGTTTTTCTCAAGCTTTTACTTAGATCAAAATGGTATTCATCAACATTCCTAACTCTAAGATCACGTTAGACCTCTGCTCTGCTTGTGTTTTATTGATATTAAACTGTGACAGAATATTAGAAACAGAATTTTCCCTCAAGAAAATGAGCTTTTCACCATTGTCAACAATGCAGATGATTCAGTAAAAAACAAAGTACACCTTATGTAAGAATTGTTGTGGAATAAGACACTTCCTAACTTAGATGTACTGGTTTCCAAGTTTACAGTAAAAAGCATAGGGAGTTTTCCTTACTTAGAATCTAAGTAATACTTAACAAAGTAGAGGTTGATGAATACAAAAATGAAGTAATACTTAGGTAAGTAAAAAAACATTCCTAACATTCCTAACCTGGATCTAAGGTGACCTTAGCAAAGTATTGTTGAAGAATATGGCCGCTGGACTTGTTGCAGGCACACTGGGACTCACCTCCACCAATGATTTTACTATAATCCTAGACAAACCATGGTATATGCAGAATTTTACCATGATTTGATTGCCTCAAATCATGGTAAAATTCTGCGTATACCATGGTTTGCAGAGGTTATTCTTTTTCTAAAATGACAAATTATTTTAAGCTGAATAAATATTTCAAATTTTACAATAAAACTAAGATGTGTTTTTTGGTTCTTTCCAGATGCTTATTGCAGGAACAGCCAAATGCTTGTGGTATTCTTTTGAAATATTCATTGAAAATCTTATAATCCTATATTTCTTTTTTATTTTAATTTGAAAATATTTTTACATGTCATAAATACAACTTAAAGGTGAATTTTGACACTCGCGAAAGATTTGCAGACCACGATTTCCAGTAAGTTGTTTTATCATTCCAAACCCCTAGGACCAATGATAAGGGTGATATTTGGGCTTTTTGATATGCCCCCCCCCCCATTTGACATTAAAGATGTGATATGGCAGCCATTTTGTTTTATAAACAAGGCCAAAATTACTCTCAGGCAAGCTTTCCCAGCCATTCACAATTTGTACAAAACTGACACAGCTAGCTGAAATATTTTAAATTTTAGAACAATCAATGATTTTCAAACAATCGGCTATGACAGCCATGTTGTTTTTCTAAAATGAGTACAAAAGTTCTACAGACATGTTTTCACAGCCATAAACATTCTCCACAAATTTTGTGAAGATATCTTCATAAAGGAATGAGATATAAAGCTTGATTTAAAAATGTGACAAATGCACACATGCATGCACACACATGTACGCATTTAAATATTTCTAATTCACCACTTGCCGAGACAGGATAACAATATTTTACCAAATCTGAATTTTTGTCAAGATGTCTGAACAATAATTGCTTGTTCAATCTGAAAGTACAAGTTCAACACTTTTCTTGACTTCTTTGATCAACATACTGGGGCAGACATCCTTTAAGGATTTTACTGTAAATTTTGCAAATTGCACTATGCTAATTTAAGAGACACAGACAAGGGCATTGACTACATTCACCAATATCAGACATTTAATGACCAGGTTTTAAAAATTATGGATGCATAACTAGGACAAAGAAAACAGTAACAAGATGATATCCTTCACAGTGATGAAGTATTAAGTCAACAATGTTAAAATTAAATGTCCAAAATCCAGAGGATATGGTTCTAGGTTTGGCTAACTTTCACAAACACCTAGAATATACCATATATTCTAACATGACACAGACGTGTCCGTGAATTTGATTGGTTAAGCAACACAAAATAGTTCAAAGGTAAAATATAGCATAACCCTGAGGCTCCCTATTATTGCTCATCATGGCTATCGTAACAATAAATGTTTTACTTGAAAATTTGCAATAATTATTCGTCTTAAATAATTTGTCATTCACCATCGGGGTTTATAATCTTAAACTATGGTAAAATTCTTCAAATAACATGGTTTGGTCAGGGGTTATCCCTATAATGCAATGAAAGTGCTGAATGTTATGGATGTATAATGGCAAGAAAAATAGCATCAGAGATGCCCGTACCCCACAGGCTGGGGAAACAGTTATCAACACCATGAGATGTAAAAGTAGTGAAACAGTACAAAGATCTGGATACATCCAGAGCAGTGTCAGTTATATCAAGCTTCAAATGATGTTTAAGCAGAGAAAATAATATGTAAAAGAGAAAGAAAATATAGGTAAAGAAAAAAGTATTAAAACAAGAAAATTAAATGGCAAGATGACAGCACTAATCAGTAAACTAAAAATTATGAAGCTGTAAAACTTATTAATTGGAGAAAAGCTGTCAATGCAAATAGCACAATTATGTAAAACTACATATACTAATCAGTTGCAGCAATCAATATATCTTTGTCATAAGAGAAAAATATTTCAAATAAGGCAAGTGAACACACTTTGGCAGAGCCAAAGTTAAAGGTCACACCATGATGCACACCTACACCCCTAACCAATGTCTCTACCAAGTGTTAACCTTCTACACCTTATGGAATCCAAGAAATAGCCCAGAGAAGATTTTAAAACTCATGGTCACTGTGACAAGGCCAAAGCAAAAATCAAGGTCACACAATGACATTGCACACCTACCACCCCTAACCAATGTCCCTGCCAAGTATTAACTTCCTACACCTGACAGTTTCCGAGATATAGCCCAGACAAGATTTTATAGGTCAAGGTCACTGCGTCAAGGTTAAAGGTCAAATCAAGGTCACACCATGATGCACACCTACATCCCCTAACCAATGTCCCTACAAAGTATGAACTTGCTACACCTTATAATTTTATAAGTCAAGGTCACTACAGCAAGGCCAAATCATGGTCACACCATGATGTTGCACACCTACAACCCCTAACTAATGTCCCTACCAAGTATCAACTTCCTACACCTTACAGTTGCCGAGATATAGCATGGACAAGATTTGAAAGGTCAAGGTCATTACGGCAAGGTCAAAGTCAAATCAAGATCACACCATAATGTTGCACAACTACACCCCTAACCAATGTCCTTACCAGGTATTAACTTCCTACACCTTATGGTTTCCGCGATATAACCCAGACAAGATTTTATAGGTCAAGGTCACTACGGCAAAGTCAAAGGTCAAATCAAGGTCATGTCATGACGTTGCACACCTACATCCCCTAACCAATGTCCCTACCAAGTCTCAGCTTCCTACACCTTACGGTACATGAGATACAGTCCAGACAAACTTTTTCCAACCGCCCGCCCACCCATCCGGACCCAATGGTAAAAGCAAACCCTGTCACCCTTAAGGGCTGTGGGGTAAAAATGGCTCCCTTACATTTTACTTACACAGGTGCTATTTATACAGAATCTACTATATTTTTCTAATGAGAAGTTACAAGGTACCATTAGAGTATGATCGGCGGGGCTTTTTAACATTAGTAGAATCACTTGTTAAACTTGCTGCTTAAATAGGGCGAGGGTACTATGTTTGGGTCGGTTTGTCTGTGCACACAACTCAAAAGGTCAACCTGTGGCTCACTCCTCTTCAAAAATAATCTGGATCCTGACCTGTATCCCAAATCAAGAATTGTTTGTGTGATTTTCTGGCAAAATCCATGGGTGAGGGTTTGTGCATTTTCAGACACTGCTTGTTTTAACACTGCCATTAACAAATTACACTGGGTCTTATCATTCAGGATGTTGATGTGATTGAGGCATGTATTTCATGCTAGCTGGTCTTTCTGCACCATAAAGTAGCATGCATCAGCTGGCATCTGGTACCAACTTGCCCACTTAAGGTCAGAGGTTGGCCTCAAACTCATTACCTCAGGAATAGAAGGCAAGTGTGTTCACCACAAAACCAATGCATTTGTCAAGGATCTTCAACGGATACACTCTGATATTACGCTTTATATTAGTTATTACGGCATATGTTTTCTGGTAACTCAGACTTCTCTAGAACCTAATCAATGCTGATAGTCTACTTTTCCAAGTAATCCTTTCAAAACTAAGGTCCTGACATATACCAATTTTATATCTTCAGACTACTTATTTTGTCTCTTTTGCCTTCCATCATAAGTATTTTGAAATATAAAAACACAACTTGTCAAATGTAAACAAAAAAATGAGGATATGGTAGATTTAGTACAAGTAGAGCTGTCTCAGGCATCAAAATCCTTGAAAGAAAGGACACAATAGCTTATTGTGTTGTTCAACACATGACTGCTTATGTAATAAAAAAACTTGTCTAACAAAATTCTAATTCCCCCCCCCCCCCCCCCCCAAAAAAAAAATACCTGTTTATCTTTATTGGTAAAAACTTTGATATCAAATGTAATATTGATATAAAACTCTCATATAAAGGGTCATCACACAACTCCAAAATATCTGAAACTGGCTTAAAATTTCTCCCTCAACATTGTGTGATATCCTGAGAGGTAATTACCTCTCACACTGGGTATTACTATAAATTGTCAGAAGTTGTAGTAAATGGACACCATTTTGTAACTTTAACTAAGAGCACATTTACTACTTTTATTCTGTTTCATTTACTTCACTTTTTAAAAATATAACATTTGGCTTGTAGGATGATAGTTAATTAATATTAATGATCTATAGTATCCCAATATATTCCTTTAGTTCACATGTATCATCATGCTATCTCATTAACTTTGAAAGAACTAATAGTAAATATTTTTGTTCTGGTTGAATTATATCTCTTTTACTAATTAGTAACTAGAAATTGTCTCACAGCAATATATCCTCCAATGAGACATTGCAAAAACCTACAGAGAGTTCTGCCATTCTGAAAATGCTGGTGACACATGTAAGATATATTACACTTCACAACCCTAAGATCAATAAGAAGAAAGATATAAGGCCCTTTTACCATGCATACCAGCGAGGTTTAAGGTCAAATCTGACCCTTCTCTAATATTCCCAGCCCATGATTTCCAATAAATTGATTTAACATTCTGAACCCTTATGACCAAAAATAAAGGAAGTACATATGAAAGCATCCAGAAACACAGAAAAAAGATTAAAATGCAGAAGTTTGGAGGCCACATAATGACCTTGAATAAAGATGTCAATAGTTTAACTGTGCCTCCTTATATGAAACATATACCGTAAATGACCTATTTAGCGCACAGTGCGCTAAGCAAAGTCTATTTTTATTCAATATTTGGTGGCAAAAAATTCCCCTTTTAGCGCAACCATCATGAAACACTTTCCGGGATGAAGTATAGGTCAATCCGGTAAGAATAACGGTGTTCCGACATTTAGAATCTACCAAAAGTACCCACTTCCTGTAAATATGGCAGTAGATAAAAACAAGCTCAAAAGTCATGACAAAAATGTCAATTTATTAAGTAAAAATACATGCAATATATAAAAAATATGTGGATATTGTGCACTGTCACCGACGATATTGCTGGGAAAAAGAGGTAGGGTGCGGTTACAAGGGCGGATGCGCTAAATAGGTCATTTACGGTATATGTTGTATATATCAGCCATAAGTGATTGTCCTTTGTGTGAGAACTAGGCCACAATGTGAAGAAATACCCCATGATCTTTAGAAGGCTGCCACTGGTCTTACAATGGAAGACAAGGCCACCAAATAAAAGGCTCCAAGGCCTTACCCATATTTACCCACATACTAAATTTGAAAGATCTATGTAAAATAATTTATAAGATACCACATATGAAACAAGCATTCTGACGCATGCATTTATCTCCTGCCGTATAAATTAGATGTACTAAAGATAGTGGAGTATAAATTTTCTTGTGAGATGGAGGCACATATAGAAGTGACAACAAGTTTAATGTTTCGTTGCAATACTTTTAAAGACAAAAGGCATTTACTCACTTTAGTAGCTATTACTCTGCCATCCAAAGAGCTACAGTTCTGCAACTTTATTATGCAGTAGATCAACCCAAAGTAGGCAAGGACGTATTTAGAAGAAATTGCCTATCTGTAACACTTTTAGAGATAAAAGATATTTACTTATTTTAGTGGCTATTACTCTGCCATCCAAAGAGCTACAGTTCTGCCACTTCACTATGTGGTAGATCACCCAAAAGTAGGTGAATGACTTATTTAGAAGAAATTGCCTACCTGTAATACTTTTAGAGATAAAAGACATTTACTCATTTTAGTAGCTATTACCCAGCTATCCAAAGAGCTAAAGTTCTGCAACTTCACTATGTGGTAGATCACCCAAAAGTAGGTGAATGACTTATTTAGAAGAAATTGCCTACCTGTAATACTTTTAGAGATAAAAGACATTTGCTCATTTTAGTAGCTATTACTCAGCTATCCAAAGAGCTACAGTTCCGTAACTTCACTATGTGGTAGCTCACACAAAAGTAGGTGAATGACTTATTTAGAAGAAATTGCCTACCTGTAATACTTTTGGAGATAAAAGACATTTGCTCATTTTAGTAGCTATTACTCAGTTATCCAAAGAGCTACAGTTCTGCAACTTCACTATGTACTAGATCACCCAAAAGTAGGTGAATGACTTATTTAGAAGAAATTGCCTACCTGTAATACTTTTAGAGATAAAAGACATTTACTCATTTTAGTAGCTATTTCTCAGCTATCCAAAGAGCTACAGTTGTGCAACTTCACTATGTGGTAGATAACCCAAAAGTAGGTGAATGACTTATTTAGAAGAAATTGCCTACCTGTAATACTTTTAGAGATAAAAGACATTTACTCATTTTAGTAGCTATTACTCAGCTATCCAAAGAGCTACAGTTCTGCAACTTCACTATGTGGTAGATCACCCAAAAGTACGTGAATGACTTATTTAGAAGAAATTGCCTACCTGTAATACTTTTAGAGATAAAAGACATTTACTCATTTTAGTAGCTATTACTCAGCTATCCAAAGAGCTACAGTTCTGCAACTTCACTATGTGGTAGATCACCCAAAAGTAGGTGAATGACTTATTTAGAAGAAATTGCCTACCTGTAATACTTTTAGAGATAAAAGACATTTACTCATTTTAGTAGCTATTACTCAGCTATCCAAAGAGCTACAGTTCTGCAACTTCACTATGTGGTAGATCACACAAAAGTAGGTGAATGACTTCTTTAGAAGAAATTGCCTACCTGTAATACTTTTAGAGATAAAAGACATTTACTCATTTTAGTAGCTATTACTCAGCTATCCAAAGAGCTACAGTTCTGCGACTTCACTATGTGGTAGATCACCCAAAAGTACATGAATGACTTATTTAGAAGAAATTGCCTACCTGTAATACTTTTGGAGATAAAAGACATTTGCTCATTTTAGTAGCTATTACTCAGTTATCCAAAGAGCTACAGTTCTGCAACTTCACTATGTGGTAGATCACCCAAAAATAGGTGAATGACTTATTTAGAAGAAATTGCCTACCTGTAATACTTTTAGAGATAAAAGACATTTACTCATTTTAGTAGCTATCACTCAGCTATCCAAAGAGCTACAGTTCTGCAACTTCACTATGTGGTAGATCACACAAAAGTAGGCGAATGACTTATTTAGAAGAAATTGCCTATGTGTAATATTTTTAGAGATAAAAGACAATTACTCATTTTGGTAGCTATTACTCAGCTATCCAAAGAGCTACAGTTCTGCAACTTCACAATGTGGTAGATCACACAAAAGTAGGCGAATGACTTATTTAGAAGAAATTGCCTACGTGTAATATTTTTAGAGATAAAAGACAATTACTCATTTTGGTAGCTATTACTCAGCTATCCAAAGAGCTACAGTTCTGCAACTTCACTATGTGGTAGATCACACAAAAGTAGGCGAATGACTTATTTAGAAGAAATTGCCTACGTGTAATATTTTTAGAGATAAAAGACAATTACTCATTTTGGTAGCTATTACTCAGCTATCCAAAGAGCTACAGTTCTGCAACTTCACTATGTGGTACATCACCCAAAAGTAGGTGAATGACTTATTTAGAAGAAATTGCCTACCTATAATACTTTTAGAGATAAAAGACATTTACTCATTTTAGTAGCTCTTGCTCAGCTATCTACTCACTTAGCTATTGACCTACATCTGCAAAAGCAACAAAAATATAAAGGACACAGGAAAGTAAGCTTTTGAAAAACTAGATGAATAACAAATGAAAAAATTTGTCTAACTTTGGTACTTGTGAAGGTATTTGACATTTATTTCCATCATAATTTTGCTACAAATAAGAAAATAGCTATTGCTCACTTATGACATGCAATGGAACCCCAAACGATATGCCATCTTATAGTTAAGGAAAAAGTAGCTGAACATATTATTTGAGGAAAATCCTGTAACTGCAGTAGTTTTTTGAGTTACAATGGATTTACTCAACTGTAGAATTTCAAAGTAGCTATTACTCAGCTGTCCAGTGTGCAACAGGTTTGCAGCTTTACTATCTGATAGCTCATCAAAAACTAGATGAATAACATATTTGAAAATATTTCCCTAACTTGAATACTTTTGAAGATATTTGAAATTTACTTATGTTGTTATTTTGCTACAAACAAGAAAATAGCTATTACTCACTTATGGCATGCAACAGAACCCCAGACTATATGCCATCCTATAGTTAAGGAAAAAGTAGCTGAATAACATATTTTAGGAAAATACTCTAACTGCAATAGTTTTGGAGCTACAATGGATTTACTCAACAGTCACAATTTCAAAGTAGCTATTACTCAGCTATCCAATGTGCAACAGGTCTGAAACTTTACTATGTGATAGCTTACCAAAAACTAGATGAATAACATATTTGAAAAGAATTCCCTAATTTTAATACTTTTGAAGATATTTGAAATTTACTCATGTCGTTATTTTGCTTCAAATAAGGAAATAGCTATTACTCACTTATGGCATGCAATAGAATCCCAAACTGTATGCCATCTTAGAGTTAAGGACAAAGTAGCTGAATAACATATTTTAGGAAAATACTCTAACTGCAATAGGTTTGGAGTTACAATGGATTTACTCAACAGTCAAAATTTCAAAGTAGCTATTACTCAGCTATCCAATGTGCAACAGGTCTGAAACTTTACTATGTGATAGCTTACCAAAAACTAGATGAATAACATATTTGAAAAGAATTCCCTAACTTTAATACTTTTGAAGATATTTGACATTTACTGATGTCATTATTTTGCTACAAATAAGAAAATAGCTATTACTCACTTATGGCATGCAATAGAACCCCAAACTATATGGCATCTTATAATTAAGGACAAAGTAGCTGAACAACATATTTTAGGAAAATACTCTAACTGCACTAGTTTTGGAGTTACAATGGATTTACTCAACTGTAGAATTTCAAAGTAGCTATTACTCAGCTATCCAATGTGCAACAGATCTGAAACTTTACTATGTGATAGCTTATCAAAAAGTAGATGAACAACATATTTGAAAAGAATTTCCTAACTTTAATACTTTTGAAGATATTTGACATTTACTTATGTCATTATTTTGCTACAAATAAGAAAATGGCTATTACTCACTCACTTACTCACTGAAAAATAAAATGACCTTACCCGTAACATCTTGAAGGTAAAGGAATACCTAGATCCTGGGAAAGACTCCTGAAGACTTGGTTGTAGCGGATGTGCCCCCCCCCCCCCCCCCCACTTTTTTCTTTCTGAGGACAACTGGTCTGAGGGGAAGGATCTACGACTTGTTGTGCCGCCACTACGGGTCCCAGATACATATTGTTGTCGGTGTCCGACCAAGTAAGGTCTTTTAGGTAAAAATTTGTAAATGTGTTGTGAGCTTTCCAGTGACAGGCTTGCATGATTTGGTCCACCGATACCCCACCGTAAAAGGCCTTAGAGGCCGCGAAGGCCGGGATGTCATGCGCTTTGACTTGGACCAAGTCCAAGGCTTGTTGATCTGCTTGTTTGTAACAAAGTAGGATGGTTTGTTTCAACCATGAAGAGAGAGTAGCGGGTCTGATGTCTGAGGGATGTCCTTTCTTAAAGGAGATGAAAAGGAGAGAACGAGATCCTCTCAGGTCTTTTGTTCGGTCCAAATAAAACCTCAGGGCCCGCACCGGACACAGGGTCCTGTCTTCTTTAAATTGTCTATCTACAATGGTAGTCAAAGCAGGAATAGTCACCGGCGACACACTTTGAGAACCTTCTCTTGCTAGTTGGTTTTTGGCTATGAAATCAGAAGAAGGGAACAAGGCAACTTTTTCCCATTGGCCTAGATTAGATACTTTGTTTGCGACCCAGGCATGGATTTCGCTGTGGCGCTTGCCGGAGGCCAAGGCTAGCAAGAAAGCAGTTTTGAGAGTAAGATGTTTGAGGTCTGTGTCTTTCATGGGCTCAAATGGTGCTTTTGTGAGCTCGTTAAGGACAACAGAAAGGTTCCACTTGGGCAAATTTCTGGAACTTTTGGGACGATCCCTGTGAAAACTGGAGAGTAACCTATGAAGGTCTGCATTGTGTGCAATATGTTGGGCCGTTGGGCCCAAAGTGTCAACGATTGCAGTCCTGTAACCATCAATGGTCGAGGGGCACCTGTTTAGGTCTTGGTACAGGTACATGAAAAAATCTGAGATTTGTTTCACAGATGGAGTGGAGAAATCCACCGAATTTTCTCTGCACCATTTTTCAAATAGGGCCCACTTTGACTTGTAGATGGTCCTTGTTGATGACCGCTGAGGGGCAGCAATTCTCTCTGCCACCTCCACAGAGAAGCCTTGTTCTTGGAGTTGTCCGCTCCTAGACACCAGGCGTGGAGGTTCAGGTGCTGGGGGTTGTTGTGGAACACATACTTGTAGGACTGTTTGAGTAGCGTTGTTGACACTGGGAGTTGTAGTGGGATCTCTGTTGAGAGCTGCACTAGGTCCCAAAACCAGGGCATCCCTGGCCAGCCTGGGGCTATTACGATGATCAGGCAATGACATTGCCTGATCTTTTGGATCACCTTGTGAAGGAGAGCCGTAGGAGGGTACGCATAGGCCGTGAGGTTGGTCCAGTTTATGTTTAGAGCATCTATGTCCCAGGCCCTTGGGTCTGGGATAGGAGACACGTACAGTGGGAGTTTGTGGTTCAGGTGAGTGGCAAATAAGTCTACATGAGGTGTGAACCACTTCTGGCAGATCTGTTTGAACACCTGTGGGTGCAGAGACCATTCTGTTGACTGCACTTGGTTGGACCTGGACAGTAGGTCGGCCATCACATTCAGGCACCCTGGAATGTGCCTGGCTTTCAATGTTATGTGGTAGTGATGGCACCAGGTCATGATCTTCCACAGGAGAACACACATCTCTGCTGAGTGGGTTCCTCCTTGTTTGTTGATGTAGGCTACCACTGTTGAGTTGTCCGTCGCAACTAACACTGTTTGATTCTGGCACTGGTCCTTGAAGTCTCGAAGGGCCAGGGAGGCCGCCTTCAATTCTAGGACATTTATGTGTAGCCTTTTTTCCCGATCTGACCACAGACCCTTTGTAGAATTTTGGTCTAAGTGAGCACCCCAACCTAGGTGGTATTCGTAGCCCACGAACGAAAACACCTGAGTAGGTTTCAGTTCGGATTTTTCCTGATTTATTATCCACCCCAAGGACTGAGTTAGGTCTACCACTGCCTGTGTGTTCACTTGGGCTTCCTCCTGAGTCTGGGACCTGATCAGCCAGTCGTCCAGGTATTGGTGAATTCTGAGTCCTCTTGAGAGGGCCATTAGTTTCACTTCCTTTACGATCATTGTAAAGACCTGGGGGGCTGTGGCCAGCCCGAACGGGAGGGAGGTGAACTGGAACACCTGAGCCTTGTAGCAAAACCTTAGGTATTTCCTTGAGTTTGGGTGGATGGGGATGTGTAGGTAAGCGTCCGACAGATCTATCGACGATACCCACTCCCCTGGAATCAGGGAAGTCCTGATGGACTCTGGAGTTTCCATTTTAAACTTTTCTACGTGTAGAAAAGTGTTGAGCCTGCTTAAGTCTATGACTGGCCTCCACCTTTGGTGAGGCTTGGGTACTAGGAACAGGCGACTGTAAAACCCGAGAGATTTTACATTTTCCACCCTTTCGATAGCGTTCTTTGACAGGAGAGACTGGATACAAGTGGCCAAGGCTTGGTCTTTTTGTTGGGCCTTGTACTCTGACAGAATCAGAGGAAATCTGATCAAGTTTGGCTTTGAACGGAATGGCAGAACGTAGCCATTGGTGATAATGTTTAACACATTTTGAGAACATTTGTTTGTTAGCCAGTCTCTCCTGAAAGAACAGAGGCGACCTCCTACTGGTGGACTGAGTGAGGCTTTGGAGGAGTCATTGGGAAGGGGGGTTTCCACGCCCCCTTCCCCTATTGTGGGGTCGAAAACGACCCCTGGAGCCTCTGAAGTTGGGTTTTCCTCTTCCCGAGGGAAAGGATTGGTTACTGCTTTGAGAGGTATTGCCCCCATAGGGGCGTTTCCTGTAGGAGTCTCTTTTCTTGTGGGGACCACGAAAGGGCTTATTCTGGTAGGGTGCGAAACCCTGAGAATCTTTTGAGGTGCCTTTTTTGAGAAGGAAGTCCTCACCTTCCTTCATGAGTTGAGACTCGAACAAGGAAGAGCCCCAAAAGGACGAGTTCCTAAGTTCTTGACGTCTCGTTTCTCCTAACTGTGGATGTAATAGAGTCATCTCGGTTTCGCCCCTAAGCAAGCCGGTATTAGCCATAGAATATAACTCCCTCTGGAGAATATGGGCTAGAGATTTGCTGAGACAGGTGAGGGCCCTGTGTTGGACAAGCACTGTCTTGTTCCAAAAATCTAAGTAGTCAGCTACTTCCTCATATCCGCACTTTGCTGCTTTCTCAGGATTGGCACCTTTCTGAATCTGAGATTTAATCTTCTTGACAGTTGACTTAATGCTATGTTGGCATTTTTCCAATGAAGCATAGCAAGAAGAGGAGGTTTTGGAATGCAAATGCAGCGGTGAAGTTAAGGGTTGAGATATTTTGTCTAGCCTGAAGTTCCAGCTCCTTGAGAACTGGCAGGGGAACTCTGGCTACTGGGGCCCCAGGAGGTCTAGGAGTAATACAGATCTTAGCAAAGTCTGTATTCAACTCCTGAATTTTATCCTGAAAAGTGGGCTGTCCCACCTTCTACCACTTTGAAGTGGAAGGAGGAGGCTTGACATATTTGCCCTCAGATAAATTGGCAGCCTTAAAGTCATGTTGAAATTTATCAAAGGCGTCCTTGATAACTGAGCTAAGGTCTGAGCTCTTGACGGCCTTTTTCATCATCCAGACCTAATACTGAAGTTGAAGACCTGGGCATAGATTCCCTGGGGTCAGGGAGAGAGAGAATACGCCTGAAGGTGTCTACTTCTTCAGAGTATTGTGAGGGAATGTCAGACAGAGCTACTTCCCTATAATAAGGAGGGTCTGGATCATGTTGTGGGAGGTCTTGATCAGAAGCTGCTCCTGAGGGCTGAGCCCTAGAGGGCTTAGAAGACCTGTGTCTGGCTACAGGGGACTGATCTTCCTCTGAAGAGAATGACACATATCTATATCTTGATTTATGTTTGCTCTTGTCAGAGTGTTTTTTAGATCTAGAAGAAGGGATCCGAGGTTGATCGGAATCCTCATGTAGTTGGTCCGAGGCAGAGCTCGGGTCAACTGGCTGCCTATGGCTTTGCTTTTTGTGAGAGTACGAGACCTCTTCAGGGTGACCCTCAGAGGGGGCAACGTACTGTTCCGAGGAATCTTGGTCGAGTACTAGACGAGGAGGGAGTGCTGGACCGTAGTCCACATCCATTGCCTCGCTTTGAAGGTTAGTACCAGATCTCGGAGGGGGTAAATCCAGATGGGCAGTATTGTTACTGGACGAGCCAGATTTGGAAGCATGAAGCGAGGATTCTACCTCGTCTTTCTTTTTTGTAGCCAACTCCTCTCAGAGCGACTCAAACGCTTCCAACATGGATGCCTGGAAGGAACCCATTTGCTGCTGTAAATGTATATTTAAGGAATCACCGAGGGATTTCTCAAGATTTTTCTGGATTTTATTTTGCAAAGCTGTACCTGGGGTGGGTGGGACAGACTTGGCAGGGGTTTTTAAAGACAAGGAACTGAAGACGAGAGGTTGAGGACGGGGGGTGGGGGGTGGGCCGGTGAGGTGAAAAGATTATCAGCAGCACTCTCGAGGTCTGCATTAGATCCAGTGAAGGAATCCCCGTCGCCTTCACCCAAAAGATCTAGTTCATCATCTTTGGAACTAGTTTCCACTTTTTGCTTTTTTAAATAATGTTTCCTGTTCTGGATTTTTTGTAACTGTTCATCTGAAAAAGACTACCAGTATATCCGGTGGCTAACAAGAACGATCTTTTTTTCTAAGACGTTGGCCCCGGGTGTGGCAACCCGAGAACAGCATTAAGTCCCACATGGTAAGCTATTGTAGCATAATAAAATTGCAAATTTAATAAGTAAATTAAAGTTAATACCCTATCCAATGGACAAATGCTATTCCGGTCGGCGCGACCGGCTCGCCAAACGTCAGAAAAAGATGTCCTGTGTTTCCACCGGCCAGCCGGTCCTAGTACTAGTGCACTCGCCAGATGGCGTGTCGAACCCCCTTCCTGTATAGACAGCGTGACGTCATAGCATCTTTTTCGTTGTCTAAACCTATTAGACCCCTAGTAAGCTGATAGCGGGGTCGGTGGGAGGGTCTTGTGTGTCCATTGGATGGGGTATTAACTTATAAAAATTTAATTTACTTATTAAATTTGCAATTTTATTGCGTTAATACATCCTATCCAATGGACAAATGCTGAATAACTACCGCCTGGTTGGCGGGTAAGCTACTAGGGACTTAGATGAACTCATAACAGAACTAACAAAATTTCCTTTCAGGCCTGCGTCGACCTTGAGGTCAGACCCTTAAGGCTATAGTAGGTTACCGGAAGCCGGTCAACCAATGTACCCCCCCCTTTTTTACAGACCTGCTCTGAGGTAGGGGAAGAGAGGGCTGAGTTCAGTCCCATAACAAGAAGAAATAAACTTCCCGAAGGAAGCAAAGCACAGTTTTTTTTTGTTTTTTTTTATATATATGTACACTATTTACATATTTACAAAATCTCCTCCCTTCCTGGGTTATTTGTGGATATGCTGAGCAGCCACTACAGGTCCCAGGTGATAGAGCTCAGAGTCAGCCCAAGCCACATCCTTCAGATAAAATTGTGTGAAGGTATTATGTGACTTCCAATGACATGCTGACAAGATCTGTTCCAAGGAAATTCCAGCTTGGAATGCCTTAGAAGCAGCAAAGGCCCTGACATCATGGGCTTTGACCTGATGTAATGTGTGGGACTCCTTGTCTGAAAGCTAATAGCATAGGGTCACAGTCTGTTTGATCCATGAGGAGATAGTGGCAGGTGAGATATCCTTGTCGAAACCTTTCTTGAAGGAGACAAAGACCAACTCCTTATGCTGCCTGATATCTGAGGTCCTGTCCAAGTAGTAACGCAAGGCTCTGACTGGACAGAGTGACCTATCAGACTTGAGGGATCTATCCAAAGTTGGGGCCAGGGCTGGTATCACCACTGGGGCCACACACTCTGGACCTTCCTTAGCCACCTGGTTCTTGGAAAGAAAGCTGGGAGATGGGTACAGGGACACCTTTGACCAGTCAGACTGGTGCCTGATATTTTTGTGTTGCCAGGCATGAATCTCACTTCTGCGTTTGCCTGAACCCAGGGCTAACAGGAAAACAGTCTTGAAGGTCAAACACTTCAAGGAAGCTTCCTTGATTGGCTCAAAGGGAGCCTTGGTCAGTTGGTGTAAGACCAAAGACAGGTTCCAGGAAGGGATACCCCTTCTACCCTTAGGTCTGTCTCTATGGAAACTATCCAAGAGGCGAGTGAGATTTTCATCTTTGCTGATGTTGAGGGTTAAATTTCCCAGTTTATCAGCAATGGCGGACCTGTATCCATCAATGGTGCTGGGCTGTAACTTCCTGTCCTCAAACAGATACATAAGGAAGTCAGCCACTGACTTTACAGGGGGTGACCTGAAGTCCACCTGATTAGTGATGCACCACTTTGTAAAAATGGTCCACTTTGCCTCATAGACTGATCTGGTTGATCCTCTTTGAGGAGCCTCAATCCTTTCTGCCACTGCTTCAGAGAAGCCCTGCTCCTTGATTGCTGTGGCTCTAGGAGCCATGCATGGAGATTTAGGTTTGTCAGATTTCTGTGAGGGATCTGATTGAAGGGCTGTGTCAACAGGTTGGGCAGGCTCAGTGGGATCTGACTGGACATGGTCACTAGATCCCAAAACCAAGGCATGTTGGGCCACCCCGGAGCAATCAGAATGATTCTCTTGCAAGGGGAGTCCTGCAACCTCTCCACCACTTTGCCCAAGATGGCCGCTGGTGGAAAGGCGTATGCGTCCACTGCTACTGCCAAGGAGTCCGGTACTGGTGACACAAACTGAGGTAACTTGTTGTTGAACCTCGTGGCAAATAGATCTGAGGTAGGTGCCACCTGCTGCATATAGCTTGGAAAACCTCGGGGAGGAGGGACCACTCTGTTTGAATGGTCTGGCCCAGTCTGGATAGCTTGTCTGCTACCACATTCAGCCGCCCGGGGATATGTCGGGCTTTGAGAGTTACTTGTTTCCTGGTACACCAGGTCAAGATTCTCCATAGTAGGGCACAGAGTGTGCCCGACCTCATGCCTCCTTCCTTGTTTATATACGACATCACTGTAATGTTGTCGGTTGCCACAAGTACTATCTTGCCTGCACAGAGGTTTTGAAACTCTTTTAAGGCCAGAAAAACTGCCTTGAGTTCCAAATAATTTATATGCAACTTGCTTTCTGGCAGTGATCCAAGTCCCTCTGGCAGTGAATTCGTTTAAGTGAGCGCCCCACCCTTCTTTTGATGCGTCTGTAAAGATTTGCAGAGCATGCTTTATTGGGTGTAATGGTTGACCTGTGAGGACATTGTCTTCCTGTAGCCACCATTGTAGATGAGGGTGCAGGGAGCTGGGAATTGGAATCACCTTTTCTAGTGACTCTGGTATTCTCCAGTGCTGCTTGAGGTGCCACTGTATGGGCCTCATATGCAGCCGGCCTAGGTGAACTTGTTTTTCTGTGGCTGTTAGCAACCCTATCAGGAACATGAACTGTCGAACTGGACAGTGTGGCAGTGACATTATTTCTAATATTTTGTCCTGAAGGTTTTGCCACCTGTCTGGGGTCGGTCGGACCCGACCTGCCCGGAGGTCGAACTGGTAACCTACAAAATCGAAGATTTGCTTTGGAACCAGCTCTGACTTTTCCAAATTCACCAGCCAGCCTAATTTTTGACATGTTCTCACCAGACTCTGAGTATGTTGAAGACAAGCCTGGTGGGATGTGGCTCTCACCAACCAGTCGTCTAGGTACTGGTGGATCCTTATACCCATGTGACTGGCCATCAGTTTCACCTCCTTTGCTATCACAGTAAACTCCAAGGGTGCTGTGGACAGACCAAAGGGTAGGGCTTTGAACTGGTATGTCTGACCCTGGACATGAAATATCAGATATTTCCTGGACTGTTCCTGTATTGGTATATGGAAGTAGGCGTCCTTGAAATCTATCGAGGTAACCCACTCCCCTTGTTGGAGGGACGTCCTGATGGTTTCCGGTGTTTCCATCTTGAATTTCTCCGCCTTGAGGAAAAGATTCAGGTTGCTCAGATCCAGGATAGGTCGCCATTTGTTGTTGGGTTTTGGGACTAGAAATAGTCTGTTGAAAAACCCCAGAGAAGATTGGTTTCTTACTAGTTCTACAGCATTTTTGGCTATGAGCTGATGTAATGCCTCCAACAGGGTGACCTTGTGAGCCTTGGCCGGATCCGGAAGGGAAGGGTGTAACCCTCTTTTAGGATCTGAACTACCTTTGGACCTGCTCCCAGATCCAGCCAAGTTTGCCAAAAGTTCTGAAGTCTTGCCCCTACAGGCAGATTTGGTGCAGCATTTTTGACATTTGTTACAGGTTGAGCACAAGACAATTGAGTGACACAAGAAACACTTTTCACAGACTTTAATTTGCAATTTTTGTAATGACAACCTGCTGACCCGGGACTTAATTCTCTCTTTTGGGAATGCCCGGGTGCAGAATGAACATGTGATGCAACAGGAAGCTTTACATTTAAATTTAAACCAGTGTTTATTGTCTGTGGTATGCTCCCGGCCAGCAGTCGTGGCTGTAACTTGGTTACACAATAATTGTCATTTATACGACTGCTGGCCCTTGGCTGGTCATGATGAGAAGGTGGTGGTACGTCCTCTACCTCTCTTGAACTGCTTCCTGCCAATGGTTTTCCATGCGGGTTTCTCAGCTCTGGAGTCCCGGTTAACTGACCTCTTATCTTGCCTTTCATAAGGGTGGTACCGACCTTTGTTATGTGACCCACCAGCATGTCCCTTGGACTCTAGCTGGGCTATATCCTCCTCTGCCCGCTTAATAACTGAGTCTGGAAACAAAGTTGAGATATGAAGGGGGGCTGATCTCAATGCTGTGAGAGTATCTGGCTTGATACCAGTTCTAAGGTGGCTCAAATATGCATCTCGACGTACTAGGGTTAGGTTACCCATAGTAAAAAAAACAAACTCTGATAAATGTTCCCTGGATTTTGCAGCCGCCTGTGTAATGCTTGAGTTAAAGTCCATCAAATAGGTCAGTTCCTCAGCTGCTGCAGATGCTTTGGACGAGCCCTTTCCTTTGCTTTCCGCCTTCAAAATCTTCAGCTGGTCCTTCATGTTCTGTTGAACCTTGAACAGACAACGGTTGAAGCTTGCAGCTTGGTTGCATATAACTGAAGTCTCCCTAGCAGATCTCTCCCATCTACGCAGTGTTTCCTGTGAAATTCTGCGAGATGCTGGAGGAGTGGATGACAATCCAGTGTACTTGGCTATACGACTATAGCTGCTGTTGAATTTGGAAGCATCTACATTCCAAGATGAAATCTGTGAAGATTCAGCCTTAGGGTCGGAGTGAAGTCCATACCATTTGGACTGGGCTCTGGCTGGTCTCAGAAAAACATCTTTAGCAAGCCCACCGGCTTCTGATCCACGGGAGGGATAACCCTCAACCAAAGTGAGATTCAATTTGGCTAGTTTCCTACATAGCCAGTCTTCAGTAGGCATTTTAACCGACACTTTGCCAGGGGTTACAGTCTTGGGCCCTGCAAAAGGGTTATCATCTGAAGTGGAAGCTGTATTGTCCAGTTCTGGGATGTGTGACCAGCCCATGAAGGAGCGGATACCCTGCATAGTATCCCTATAATTCTGCTCTTCTGACACTGGTTAGTCCGGCTCCGGTACAGGCTGATCCGGGTCCTCAGATAACTCCCCTTCTTCAGTGTATAAATCCAGTGGTGGGTTATCCGACATGCTACCGGCCTCAGATGACAGACTGGAGGTGCTATCACGTCTGGGCCTGTGAAGAGCAGGGGAGCCGGTGTCAGCCGGTTCCGATGACAGTGGCCGGTCGGTAGCAGCAGGCCGGTCAGAGTAAGGTCGGTTAATATCACCTTCTCTTGCAGAATGAAGGTCGGTTGAAGGGTCGGTGGAAGGTGTCGGTCGGTGAGAATTAGTTTGACTGGCCGGCTGATGCTTGTTAGCAGAGAAGCCCGTACCAGGAAACTTAGTTGTAGAAGTATGTTGACTGGTCACTGCTTGACTGGTCGGCTGATGCTTTGCAGCAGAGAAGCCAGTTCCAGTAAGCTTTGAAGTAGAAGGTCGGATGAAAGGTTCAGCCATATTTCCAACATCATGAGGAGGTGAATGTGTCGGTGCAACTTTCACCTTTGAAGAGAAGGTCGGTTCAATACTCTTAGCCATTATCAATGCTTCCAGACGACTGAAGCGCTCCGACCATTTGCTATCCATTTCTGCAAATTTCTCATCAGAACTGTGTTTTGAAACCTTTGTAGAGGGAGATTTTTCCTTCTTACTGCTCTTATTGTCTTTCTTAGGTTTCTTATCCGGTGGGGGAACTGGAGTAGGAGATTTCACAGATCCCTGTCCGTCAATGACCCCAATAACAGACACGCTTGACGGGTCGACAAGTTGCTCAGAATTCTGAGAAGGGCTTGAATCAGTAAGCTTTGCTTCATGTTTTTCCTTCTTAAGTTTATATGAAGGTGTAGATAATTGCTGGAGTTGTTCAGATGTGAGGCTATTACATATTTGACAGTCAGAAGTTTGTGGATCTGAAACACAAGGTTCCTTACCCTTTCCCTTGTCCCTGCATCGAGCACAATGAGAATGCGTATCAAAATTCGCCATTACGTGTCCACACTTCCCTCTACGTTGGCCAGGGGATGACATGATGTATCTGTAACACAATGGTAGTAAAGTTACGTATCCGTAAACAATGCAACTGTTGAAATTCTTAAAATATTGCAGATAAAATAATATCCGTGTACACTAGTTCGCGCCAAACGAAAAAGATGCTATGACGTCACGCTGTCTATACAGGAAGGGGGTTCGACACGCCATCTGGCGAGTGCACTAGTACTAGGACCGGCTGGCCGGTGGAAACACAGGACGTCTTTTTCTGACGTTTGGCGAGCCGGTCGCGCCGACCGGAATAGCATTTGTCCATTGGATAGGATGTATTAACGCAATAAAATAGCTATTACTCACTTATAGCATGCAATGGGACCCCAAACTATGTACCATCTTATAGCTAAGGACAAAGTAGCTGAACAACATATTTGAAGAAAAAGTTGTAACTGCAATAGTTTTTGAGTTATGGGCCCTTTACTCCAAGTAGCTAAGATTGCTATTACTCACTTATCTTTAGGCCTAAGTCCATAAAACCAAAAAAATTTTCGAGGGCGTGAAAATTCATTGGGACAATTAATTTACAAAAAATCTGTGGCTGTAGTAGTTTTGGAGAAATCTGCGTGACTAACGCACGCACGCACGAACACACAGGCATCATTTCATAATCTCCCTCCCGGGCTAAAGCCCGGCGGGAGATAAAAATATTTGTTGCAGTGGCATGACCATGCTAAGACTCAAGTATCCCTGACTCTTGTCTAGGGATACAATTAAGGCTGTAAGAGTATCTGAGCAATTGTTAAAACAAGAGGAGAGTGCCCGTGAACAGGCACTGTGTCAGCTGACTGAGTGTTTTTGATTTGTGAAGGTGATTAGAGGACAGAATAATTATCAGGAAAAGGGCTGTACAGAAATACAGTAAATGGTAACTGAACAGCAAGTTCGAAAGAAATTCCGAAGCTGACAGAAGAAAAGGATAAAAAAGTTGTGCCCTGTAAATGGTATTATGAAGGAAAATAACAAGGTAATTGTTTAAGTGTAAAAAATAGGTTAAAACATATTTAAAGAAATACTACAAATGCAATATCCTCGTTCGACCTTGAAGAAGGGGTCCAAGGTCAAATCTAACCACACAAATACATTCCCAGCCCATGATTTCCTATGGTTTACCATTCCAAACCTCTAGGACCAATTATAAATGAGTTATAAGCACTTTTAAGCTTGGCTGTCCTCATTTGACCTTGAAGGAGGGGTCCAAAGGTCAAATCTGACCATACCAAAAGATTCCGAGCCAATGATTTCCTATGGGATGGTTTACCATCCCAAATCTCTGTCACCAATAATAAGCGAGTTGTAGGCACTTTCAATTTTCGCTATCCTCATTTGACCTTGAAGGAGGGTTCCAAGGTCAAATCGGACCATATCAACAGATTCACAGCCCATGATTTCCTGTCTGTTTACCATCCCAAACCTCTGGGACCAATAATAAGCGAGTTATAAGCACTTTTAAGTTTGGCTATCCTTGTTTGACCTTGAAGGAGGGGTCATTGAAGGTCAAATCTGACCACACCAAAAGATTCCCACCCCATGATTTCCTACAGGTTGGTTTATCATCCCAAACCTCTAGGATCAATAATAAGGGAGATATAAGCACTTTTCATGACCGACAAAAAACACCTGTGGCGGCCATCTTGTTTCTCAAAATGAGGCCAAAAATATTCCCAGACAACATTTTATGGTTATTAATATATACTGCAAACTTAAGAAAGCTAGCTATAATATTTTTTTTCATCAGAGCAGTAATGGTGAAATCTCTCTCTACACACTGCGGCTATCCAGTGGATACAATGATTTACTCAACAGTGAGAACCTGAAAGTAGCTATTGCTCAGCTATGCCATGACATAGAGGTCTGCAATTTCACTATGTTATAGCTGACCAAAAATTCTGTGAATAACATATTTAACAAATTACTCTAAATGTAATAGTTTTCAAGTTACAACTGATTTACTCAACAGTGAGAACCTCAAAGGAACTATTACTCAGCTATGCAATGAGCTACATGTCTGAAATTTTACTATGTTATAGCTAACCCAAAAGTAGGTGAACAACATATTTAAGCAAACTACTGTAAATGCAATAGTTTTCAAGCTACAACTGATTTACTCAATAGTGAGAACCTGAAAATAGCTATTGCTCCGCTATGCCATGAGCTATAGGTCTGTAATTTCACTATGTTATAGCTGACCCAAAAGTAGGTGAACAATATATTTTAACAAAATACTCCAAATGCAATATTTTTCAAGTTATAGCTGATTTACTCAACAGTCAGTACCTGAGAATAGCTATTGTTCAGTTGTGCCATGAGCTATAGGTCTATAATTTCACTATGTTATAGCTGACCCAAAAGTAGCTGAATAACGTATTTGCACAAATTTCTGTAAATGCAATAGTTTTCCAATTATAACTGATTTACTCAACAGTGAGAACTTCAAAGTAGCTATTACTCAGCTATGAAATGAGCCACAGGTCTGAAACTTCACTATGTTATAGCTGACCCCAAAATAGGTGAATAACATATTGAAACAAAATACTCTAAATGCAATAGTTTTCAAGTTATAAGTGATTTACTCAACAGTGATAACCTAAAAGTAGCTATTACTCAGCTATGCCATGAGCTACAGGTCTGAAATTTTACTATGTTATAGCTGGCCCAAAAGTAGCTGAATAACATATTTATACGAAATTCTCTAAATGCAATAGTTTTTAAGTTACAAGTGATTTTACTCATGATGGAAGTTACTGAAAAGCCCAAAAGTAGCTATTACTCACTTAGCTATTGAGACAGACACCCAACTGACTCACCATATTGTAGCTATGAAAAAAGTAGCTGAATAACATATTTTAACAAAATGCTGTAAATGCAACACTTTTCAAGTTATAAGTGATTTACTCAACAGTGATAACCTAAAAGTAGCTATTACTCAGCTATGCCATGAGCTACAGGTCTGAAATTTTACTATGTTATAGCTGACCCAAAAGTAGCTGAATAACATATTTATACGAAATTCTCTAAATGCAATAGTTTTCAAGTTATAAGCGATTTACTCAACAGTGATAACCTAAAAGTAGCTATTACTCAGCTATGCCATGAGCTACAGGTCTGAAATTTCACTATGTTATAGCTGGCCCAAAAGTAGCTGAATAACATATTTATACGAAATTCTCTAAATGCAATAGTTTTTAAGTTACAAGTGATTTTACTCATAATGGAAGTTACTGAAAAGCCCAAAAGTAGCTATTACTCACTTAGCTATTGAGACAGACACCCAACTTACTCACCATATTGTAGCTATGAAAAAAATAGCTGAACAACATATTTTCACAAAATGCTGTAAATGCAACACTTTTGAAGTTATAAGTGATTTAGTGCATGATTTCATGAATTTTAATGCATTAAAAATTATTAAAAAAATTTATTAAAAAAAAAGTAAGACAGATCCAGGTCTCATACTCACACAAGAGAATCTACCTCTGGCCTAGTACATATATGCAAGATATGAGAGAAATCCCTGCAATAGTCACTGAGAAAATTGTGATAAAAAGTTGAAATTTTCACACTTTTGGTGGGGGTACCCCCCTTGTAATGTCTCTAGCAAACAAACGAACAGACAGATTTGCATGCCTTGAACAATTTTTCATCCTCGATAGATAAGGTATCTTTTAAAAAAAACAGCATGTCTCTAGGCCTTGTAGTTTTGGAGAAGAAGTTGTTCACGCGGACGCGTACGCCCACGCCGCAGAGTGATGACATAAAAATTAAAGTGTACAGCTTTCTCGTTCGATATCCACAGTTTTGCAAATTTTAGAAAATTGACCTAAAATGAGTTGTTTCCTGCAACTTTTTTATGTGAAAGTAATAAAACTTCTGATCATTTTTATGCAAAAAGCGCAGTTTGAAGAGTAGAGTTAAATGATGCATAGGTACTGGAGTACAAAAATTGCTAGAGTAATAAATCTAAAATTTGCCACATATCTAAAATTTGCCACATGTGGAAATACTGATAAATTGAATGAACTGAGGTACGATTTGTTGAATGTATAGAAAATTAAGGTTTTTTTGAAGTGAAAAACACAAAGACAAACATCACTTTTTCATACGATTAAGTAAGGTTTTAGAGGTGGCGAATTTTAGATTTCTGGCAAATTTTAACTTCCTTACTCTACCAGTTTCAGCCAGAGTGATAATAATAAAAGTTAATAATACCACTGGACAATGGTCAATGGCTAAGGCAACAAAGCAAATTTTAGTTTAACTTTAGTGAAGTTTTAGCTTTGGATTTTAAGTAATTTTAACCCTGTACTGATGAAATAAAGCCACATGTGTTGTTTGAAAATTTCAGTTTCCCATGAGATCACATTCCAGTTTGGACAAGAATTTCAGCAGGAGTTAATTTTCAATTCCCAGTTCATTAACTAAAATAGCAAAAGATAATCAGCAGTGACACATTTCAAGCAACAAAGTATTGCCAGATGAAAGGACATAACCCAGCAACTATATAAGATGAATAAATGTGGGAAAGTCTGAATATATAACAAAGTAAACCTTGCCCTGGATGTAACTGTGTGTTTGAAGTGATCTTGAGAAAGAAGTTTTTCTATTCTCAATTTTCTGAACATGTGCTTGGATGTACTAATATCCTAATGATACCATTGTTTGCAATATTACTGTTGCAGTACAAAGTTTCCAGAGGATGAAAAGCCATAACCTTCCATTTAAGAGCTCAAAATCACTAGCTGACATCTAAGGTAAACTTAATGTGACATTCCCAAGGTAATTGTTTTTTTGTCAAATTTCCAATTTGTAACAAATGTGCATTGCAATCAGTCTGACACAAAAGTCAGAAAAAACAGTAAGCTGCATGTTTGATTGCCATTGTTACTGGACATCAAAACCAAGTACACACAATAGATTAATTTATACAATCGTGATTTCAATCATTGACCTAGATTTGTGATAGGAAAAAGTCTGTGAAGAAGTTTTTTATGCATTGAGACATCCTTTATGAGTCTGTGAAAGGTAACTTATAAACTTGATTTTATTGAAAGATTTAAAAGGTTTTTATTAATGACTACAACCTTTCAAATGTTTGCAAAGTACTTCAGCATCTCACAACACTCCAAAACTTATCAGAATATTTGTAAAACATTTCACAGTCAAAGATACTGAAGATAATGAACCCTCTTGAGTGTAGATCAATCTCAGCACAATAAATGTATTCTAAACTTTTAGCATTTATTCCTGCATTTTGTTTCCATGTATATGTAAAATAATTAAACAGGTTTTTGTCAGCATTCAAAAAGAATCAAAGCACTTGAAATTTAAATAACATAGTAACTAACTAACAGACACAGCTGGGAATTTGAAGTGACTACTTTCTTTTTGCAAGCCGTTACTTACATTATAATTTGTTATGTAGATTAAACCCCACAGTGTGATCACTTTTTTAAAATATGGTTTGCCAATATCATATTCATAAGCTTAACATCTTAAAATAAGTGTTTGTAAATTATAAAAATAATTTTTAGCCAAATTTGGAAAATTTAACATGAAAGTAATAAAAACTTATCATTGTATCTCTATGCTGCATATCCCAAGATGTGACAAACTCATATCAGTACAAATGTAAGTGCACCCTGTTTGACCTTGAAGCAGGGGTAAAAATTAAATATGATCCCACAGAAAGGTTGTTTTTATATTCCAAGCCCCTTGCATCAACCTTAAGGGGAATCTAAAGAATTTATGGTATGAGGATCCTGTTTGACTTTGAAGAAGGGTGAAAGGTCAATCTGTAATTGGAAAAAGATATTTAGCAATTCACAGGACATGACAAGCATAAAACAAATATATTCCACACCTTTGTGAAGAGATAAACAAGAGGAGAGTGCCCGTGAACGGGCACTGTGTCAGCTGACTGAGTGTTTTTGATTTGTGAAGGTGATTAGAGGACAGAATAATTATCAGGAAAAGGGCTGTACAGAAATACAGTAAATGGTAACTGAACAGCAAGTTCGAAAGAAATTCCGAAGCTGACAGAAGAAAAGGATAAAAAAGTTGTGCCCTGTAAATGGTATTATGAAGGAAAATAACAAGGTAATTGTTTAAGTGTAAAAAATAGGTTAAAACATATTTAAAGAAATACTACAAATGCAATATCCTCGTTCGACCTTGAAGAAGGGGTTCAAGGTCAAATCTAACCACACAAATACATTCCCAGCCCATGATTTCCTATGGTTTACCATTCCAAACCTCTAGGACCAATTATAAATGAGTTATAAGCACTTTTAAGCTTGGCTGTCCTCATTTGACCTTGAAGGAGGGGTCCAAAGGTCAAATCTGACCATACCAAAAGATTCCGAGCCAATGATTTCCTATGGGATGGTTTACCATCCCAAATCTCTGTCACCAATAATAAGCGAGTTGTAGGCACTTTCAATTTTCGCTATCCTCATTTGACCTTGAAGGAGGGTTCCAAGGTCAAATCGGACCATATCAACAGATTCACAGCCCATGATTTCCGGTCTGTTTACCATACCAAACCTCTGGGACCAATAATAAGCGAGTTATAAGCACTTTTAAGTTTGGCTATCCTTGTTTGACCTTGAAGGAGGGGTCATTGAAGGTCAAATCTGACCACACCAAAAGATTCCCACCCCATGATTTCCTACAGGTTGGTTTATCATCCCAAACCTCTAGGATCAATAATAAGGGAGATATAAGCACTTTTCATGACTGACAAAAAACACCTGTGGCGGCCATCTTGTTTCTCAAAATGAGGCCAAAAATATTCCCAGACAACATTTTATGGTTATTAATATATACTGCAAACTTAAGAAAGCTAGCTATAATATTTTTTTTCATCAGAGCAGTAATGGTGAAATCTCTCTCTACACACTGCGGCTATCCAGTGGATACAATGATTTACTCAACAGTGAGAACCTGAAAGTAGCTATTGCTCAGCTATGCCATGACATAGAGGTCTGCAATTTCACTATGTTATAGCTGACCAAAAATTCTGTGAATAACATATTTAACAAATTACTCTAAATGTAATAGTTTTCAAGTTACAACTGATTTACTCAACAGTGAGAACCTCAAAGGAACTATTACTCAGCTATGCAATGAGCTACATGTCTGAAATTTTACTATGTTATAGCTAACCCAAAAGTAGGTGAACAACATATTTAAGCAAACTACTGTAAATGCAATAGTTTTCAAGCTACAACTGATTTACTCAATAGTGAGAACCTGAAAATAGCTATTGCTCCGCTATGCCATGAGCTATATGTCTGTAATTTCACTATGTTATAGCTGACCCAAAAATAGGTGAACAATATATTTTAACAAAATACTCCAAATGCAATATTTTTCAAGTTATAGCTGATTTACTCAACAGTCAGTACTTGAGAATAGCTATTGCTCAGTTGTGCCATGGGCTATAGGTCTATAATTTCACTATGTTATAGCTGACCCAAAAGTAGCTGAATAACATATTTCCACAAATTTCTGTAAATGCAATAGTTTTCCAATTATAACTGATTTACTCAACAGTGAGAACTTCAAAGTAGCTATTACTCAGCTATGAAATGAGCCACAGGTCTGAAACTTCACTATGTTATAGCTGACCCCAAAATAGGTGAATAACATATGAAACAAAATGCTCTAAATGCAATAGTTTTCAAGTTATAAGTGATTTACTCAACAGTGATAACCTAAAAGTAGCTATTACTCAGCTATGCCATGAGCTACAGGTCTGAAATTTTACTATGTTATAGCTGGCCCAAAAGTAGCTGAATAACATATTTATACGAAATTCTCTAAATGCAATAGTTTTTAAGTTACAAGTGATTTTACTCATGATGGAAGTTACTGAAAAGCCCAAAAGTAGCTATTACTCACTTAGCTATTGAGACAGACACCCAACTTACTCACCATATTGTAGCTATGAAAAAAGTAGCTGAATAACATATTTTAACAAAATGCTCTAAATGCAACACTTTTCAAGTTATAAGTGATTTACTCAACAGTGATAACCTAAAAGTAGCTATTACTCAGCTATGCCATGAGCTACAGGTCTGAAATTTTACTATGTTATAGCTGACCCAAAAGTAGCTGAATAACATATTTATACGAAATTCTCTAAATGCAATAGTTTTCAAGTTATAAGCGATTTACTCAACAGTGATAACCTAAAAGTAGCTATTTACTCAGCTATGCCATGAGCTACAGGTCTGAAATTTCACTATGTTATAGCTGGCCCAAAAGTAGCTGAATAACATATTTATACGAAATTCTCTAAATGCAATAGTTTTTAAGTTACAAGTGATTTTACTCATAATGGAAGTTACTGAAAAGCCCAAAAGTAGCTATTACTCACTTAGCTATTGAGACAGACACCCAACTTACTCACCATATTGTAGCTATAAAAAAGTAGCTGAACAACATATTTTCACAAAATGCTGTAAATGCAACACTTTTGAAGTTATAAGTGATTTAGTGCATGATTTCATGAATTTTAATGCATTAAAAATTATTAAAAAAATTTATTAAAAAAAAAAGTAAGACAGATCCAGGTCTCATATTCACACAAGAGAATCTACCTCTGGCCTAGTACATATATGCAAGATATGAGAGAAATCCCTGCAATAGTCACTGAGAAAATTGTGATAAAAAGTTGAAATTTTCACACTTTTGGTGGGGGTACCCCCCTTGTAATGTCTCTAGCAAACAGACGAACAGACAGATTTGCATGCCTTGAACAAATTTTCATCCTCGATAGATAAGGTATCTTTTAAAAAAAACAGCATGTCTCTAGGCCTTGTAGTTTTGGAGAAGAAGTTGTTCACGCGGACGCGTACGCCCACGCCGCAGAGTGATGACATAAAAATATACTATAGAAAGTAATATGCATTACAAGACCAAGCTGCCAGCATCCAGACAAGCATCTAAGTGGGAGGTTTCATATCCTGGATTTCTGTAAGCCGAGGAGATACACAGTATATTGTACAGGTATACAGAGTAGACTTGAATTCACAGATCTGAAAAATCTGCTATAATCATCATTGAATTTAATTTATGACAGAAATTAAGTAAAATATGACAAAATAAGATTACATACTAAGTGACGTGAGAGTAGAAAGGTTTGAAAATGGCACGGGCATCTACTGTGACATAATAATGAAATATAAATACTGGAGAATGGAAATGAGTTCATAATATCCAGATAATAATAGTAATAGTTCTTTTATAGTGCAATTCTGGTCATTGATTGGCTAATCACTGAACTAATAATAACAGTTCTTTTATCCTGCAATTTCTAGTCACTGAGAGGCTAATCAAAGTGCTACTCCAATGAAAATGCACTCTAAACAAGGCTGAAAAGTCTTTCGGTCTACATGTGTGAGCTGCAGAGCCATCAGAGACATGAGTAGTGCACTAGAATTTATGAAAGTCTGGCGACACAAAGAAATTCCAACTCAGACACATCCCATAGCTGGTCTAGAAATCAGACGGTCACTCATCCCAGTACCAACATAGCCCATTGCCGCTTTACTTCAGTGAAGAGATAGATACTCATCACACTACGCCACAATTCAGAAAAGTCCAGAGAAAAAAAATTTTAAAAAGTGATTCATAGAAGGGCGAACCTCACTAGAGCTCGCGCTTAAAAAGGTTTCAAGTATTTTCTTGAAATTATTTAAATCCAGTCTGATGTTGTGGACATTAGATAAGCTATTCCAATAGTAAGATGCTGCAATGCTGAAAGATAGGTATCCCTTGCTTTTTTTAGTTTCCATCGATGCTCTTATAGTTTATTTGGTTGGTTTTGGTGGTTGGTTTATGGAAAGAAAGGATTGAATATAGTTGGGGGCATCACCATTTTATGCCTTCAACACAATTAGGTTTAGTTTGTAGACAATACACTGTCTTACAGGCATTAGAAGGTTTGATAACAGAGGTTCTCCACTATAAGTGTACTGATTGATTTAACATCACCAAAGTTGGAGTTTTACATCCCGTTTAACAGACAGTGTCATATTGACACAGGTTCTCAGCATTGCCACTTGTGGTACTTGAATCACACAGAGGCGACAGCCTGTGATTAGATGCCAAACTTGCTAACCACTAGGTCACTGAGGACCTCGATTTATACAAGTTTAATTTACCAGCAGTATGCCAAGTTGTTCCTGAAGTGAGCTGGTCTCTCTCCACCAAGACTGCATTGGTCACCCCTAGCCTGGCCAGGTGATAGAGAGTGGAGCATCCAATCACCCCACCACCCACAATTACCACATCTGCAGACTCTGGTGCCTCACTCGTCACAGAGGTTTCATCTGCCTTGTAAGACCTGCGTAACACTGAAAACTGTTATAGCGGTATTTCACTTTTCAAGTGTGGGCCTGGCATGTGCATTAGAGGAAGAAAAAATAGCAGCAGAGATGCCCGTACCCCACAGCCCGGGGTAATTTTTTTTGACACCATGATATATAAAGAAGTGAAACACAAAAAGATCAGGAGCCCTTCAGAGCAAAAAGTGTCAGTTATATAAAGGTCCAAATGATGTTTAAGTAAAGAAAATAACGTTTAAAAGGAGAAAATCAAGGCAATTCAATAAACAAGGCAATTCAATAAACATGACAGCATTAATCAGTAAACTAAAAACTATGCAGGTGTAAAATTTATTAATTGAAATACAGCGGTCAATGGAAAGAGCACAATTAAACAAATTCACTTATAATAATCGGTTACAGGAATCTATATATCTTTGTGATAAAGAAAAATATGTTTCAAATATGGCAGGTGAACCCACTTGACAGAGACAAGATTAAAGGTCATACGATAACTTAGCATACCTACACTTCCCAACCAATGACCCTTCCAAGAATCAACTTTCTACACCTTACAGTTGCTAAGATATGCCTGACCAGATTTTAAAGGTCAAGGTCACTACGGCAAGATTAAAGGTCAAAGCAAGGTCACACCATGACATTGCACATCTACACCACCTAACCAATGTCCCAACCATCAACTTTCTGCCCCTTACTGTTTCTGAGATACAGGCTGGACAAGATTTTCAAACTCAAGGTCACTACAGTAAGGTCAAACAAAGGTCACACCATGATGCGGGACACCTGCGCCCCCCCCCCCCCCCCCCCCCCCAATGTCCCTACTAAGTATCAACTTGCTACACCTTACAGTTTCTGAGATACAGCCCCTGCAAACTTTTTCCAGCCACCCACACACCCATCAGAACACCATGGGTGAAAACAATACCCGCAAACCCTTACAGGCTGTTGGGTATGAATGGGTAAAATGTGACCTTCAACTAACAATGCATAATGTTATGAAAGAGAAAATAAATTTTTTGACCAAAAAGACTTAGGATCTGCACTTATTTGCCACATTTCAAGAAGATAACTCCAAAGAAAAAAGAGATGATCATTCCTCTTACATGAATCAGGAGACTTATTTAAAGCTTACTTTTTCAAGGGACTAGATCACTCAAATTGAGATTTGTGTTTCATCAGGAAGATGAAAATAAAGGTGTCATGAAAATAGAGGCTAAAGTAAGTTGTACAAAATAAAAGTTGGGATTTTAAGTACCATTCAACAGCCAGGGTCATATTGGGACATGTCCTCAGCATTGTCATATGTGAGAGTCGAACTCACAGAAAGGTGACAGTCTGTGATCAGATGCCAAACCTGCTATTAGCTAACCCATTTGGCCACTGAGGACCTAAGTAAGTTGTACAACCAAAGAGTCTGAAAAAAATAAGACATATGACAGAAAATATATGTTCTTACGGACTTATTAGTTACAAGATTGGACACAATTAGTCTGTACAGAAATGTTCACTTATTAGGGATGTGTTTGAACACAAGGATCTAACTGTTATAGTTTTGGGTTGGGGGTTGTCGCTGTCTAAGAGATCTGCTGTATTTTCAATCTTTATTTGATATGGAACAAGAACAAATGTTTACATAACAGAAGGTCTGTCTGTCACTAGCCAGCCAATAACTACTTCTTTGGTTAAGCTCTGGCTATAAACGATCTCTCTGCTGTGCACTCTTCTTTGCTAACTAACTAGGAATGCATGTGTTGCTTTACTCAGATACAGCCTTAGCTTATATAGTTACACTTTGGGCATGGCTAGACAGGTTCAGAACAAGTTACTTGGATACCTAACAATTAAGAGTCAACAGATACATAATACATTAATCTGTTTATATAATGTTACTGTACAACATAAAGAATATGTTACTCAATTTATGTAGAACTGGTTTGTACACATCTCCTAATACATCAATTTCTAAAGTAGGATTATTGTATCCAACAAATAAGTTGTGCCATAGTGGTTATGAGATTATAAGATCTAGGGATTAAGGATTTGCTTTGGGCTTGAGTAAAGTTACATCAGTGAAAGCTTTAGATATTATTTGCAAGACCCGTTGGATGAAGAAATTAGCTTATTCAGATTCTTTATTACTTCTTAATGTAAAGATATGTAATGAAATATGCAATGTTTTAACATGTTTACTAAAATATGAACATTATGAATAAATATGAAAATTAGTTTCAAATAACCTCTATAACATAACTCTGCAATCCCCAAGATTTAATATGCTTGAAACTATCATGACTGATAAGTTATCACCTTTTAAATGATACTCACAATAGCATAATTATGGAGGGGTGTGTGTGGTCTGAATGCTATTAAATGGTGGTCTCTTTGGAGGAAATGCCCAAAATGAGTACCCAGTAAGGTTGAAATCACAAAATGGCTGGAAAATTTATAATTCTATACTAGGCAACAAAGCATCACCCTTGATTACACTGTGAGGTCAAAAAATTTCAAAACCATTTCAGATATTTGTGATTTTTCAAAAAAAAAATCAAAAAATCATAAATCTGCTAAATATTAAAACTTTGCATAAATTTTCAGATTTTTGCATAATGATTCTGTTGGGTCGAAAATGAGTTTGAAATCACTGTTTCTGAGGTATATGCCCGATTTTTTCAAAAAATATAAAGTAAAAATTGTAATGGTAACCAACTTGCATATACTGTTGCAAAAGTCCCATTTTTTTAACTTACTCGTAAGGCACTCCTCCTGAGGCTTGTTGGGAGTACTTGTGACCTACATTTAGGACACCCGCAGATGGCCGTATTTTCTTACTCCAGCAGTTTCTTATGACGGTACGCAGCATTTCTTATCACATGCTAGGGGAACAACAAAATAGCACAGTATACAGTTTCAAGTTTGGGTTTCATGTACCTTTTAGTGACATAGCATAATGTTAGCTCACGCTCAAATGAAAGTCAAGACTCAATTCCACAACCACAGAGATGACAGCCTCTTGCATATTGTTCATATAGCTATAACTGAAAACTTAACTACATGTGCATATTACTTTTTTTCCTACAAAGTTTATTAAATTTACTCTATTAATTTTCACAAACTATCAAATTAAGAGATTAACACCAATTTAAAATATCACCAAAAGTTAATTTTAACTGTCCAAGCTCATAACCTAAAACTGCTAAATAACCTCTGGTCAACACTTCCACTTATATGTTCCAGTATTTGCTGAGGTAAATAAGGGTTAAAGCCCATACAAAGAAATTAATACCAAAAAACTAGAATTATTAATGATTAAGCATTGATTTATTATCCTTCAGACTTGATTAATTCAGTTTAAAAACGTACAGTACTAGGCAAATTCATTTATATAAATATTTCTATTATTATGTTACCATATATTAATTAAAATCAACTACTACAATAAAATTTATACTTTAATTATTTTTTAAAAAGAGGACACATAAACAAACTCAATAATCTAAAGTAATGTTAAAGATTTTGGAATTCTAAACAATATAACCTTATTTTTTCAAAAACAGGCACATAACCCAGAAATAGTGTTAGGTACTTACAGTTACAGTGCATGTAATTTATCCTTAGCCAAAAAACATATCTTGGAAGTAGATAAACCTGTGTTCTAAAACTTTTCCCACACTAGTTAAATACATACACTGTATACAGTATCTTTCCTTGAATTAAGTACTCTGATAAGACTCAGGTGTGTTTTTATTGCTGTAGTATTTACAAAAGATCTGAAACAGATCAATGAAATATACACACAAGTGATGCACTCTACACATGCAAAAGCTTTACATTAATTTCATACATTATTTGTCCCCCAATATGGGCACTACAGTAAAACCATATAAAAGTGTTAGTGAACTCTGTACAACCAGGGTCAGTCAAAATTTCAGCATAAATGAAACCAAAGGTCCCAACATCAGAAAATACAGTGTTTTAGCAAGTTTATGTAGTAGTTATAATACAGGCAGAAACAGGATCGAATTCTGTGGGTGTTGGGAGGTTTTAGTTATGTAGTTTACTGTAACATCTTTAGCTTTGCTTAGTTTGTTTGTTTTTTTTGCAAAAATATGGAAGTCTAGAAGTTGAAGTCTAGCTGTCAATATCAATCGTATAATTAGCTAAAAATATAATAATTACTTGTGGCAATATACCTACCATGTAACAAATTATCCTACACCTTATAGTTTCTGAGGTATAGCCCAGACAAGATTTTAAAGGTCAAAGGTCAAATTTGGGGGTTTACATCCTGTTCAACAGCCATGGTCATAGTGGGACAGGTCCTCAGCTTTGTCACTTGTGGGAGTCAAACCCACACAGAGGTGACAGACTGTGATTAGACGCCAAAACTCCTGACCCACTAGTTTAAAGGACAAGGTCACTACAGTAAGGTCAAAGGTCAAAAGAAAGTCGCATCATGATGTTGCACACCGACACCCCCAAACAATGTCCCTACCAAGTATCAACTTCATACGCCAAATGGTTTCTGAGATATAGCCCAAACAAGCCCAGGTCAAGGTCACTACAGTAAGGTTAAAGGTCAAATGTCAAATTATTGTCACACTATCATGTTGCATCCCTATATCTCCGAGCCAAGTATCAGTTTCCTACACCTTTTGTTTTCCAAGATACAGCCCAGAAAAACGTCACCACGGTAAGATGAAATGTCAAATCATGGTTACATCTATGTTGCACACCTACACCCCAAACTAATTCCCTATTAAATGGAAAATTTTAATTACTTAAATGTAGCTTATAAGCTACAAGCTTACCATGTGGGACTCATTGCTGTTCTCGGATGGCCACAAGGCATCATGGCCAACGTCTAAGAAAAATAGACATTTATAGTTGGCCGTAGCCTCTAGTTGTCGTCATGTGATAACTTCTGACCAATCGCCCTACTTTCTCGTTGAAATTTTTTAAACCTACCCCTCAGCTGTAAACAGTGGGGAGGCAGGGTGGGACTCTTCTGAGTCCCACATGGCAAGCTTGTAGCTTATAAAAGCTACATTTAAGTAATTAAAATTTTCAATTTTATTACGCTACAATAGCTTACCATGTGGGACTCATTGCTGAATCCAACCGCCCGGTGGCGGGATTACAGCTGAGACTGGAAGATATGTCAATTTTTCTTAGATTTGAAGTAATATATATTAGAAAGAGTGTTAGAAATACCAGTCAGAGTCCCATTTACAGTGCTCCAATCCCGAAGACCGGGCCTGTAAAGAGCCAAAAACCTAAATAGAATGGAAGACAGTGCTAAAACTGTCTAGACTGTTTGATTGTAGGAGGGAAGTGCAGCAGTGCTCACTTAGAGGTCTAAGGGTCTTTTGGGGCCCTTCACGAGTGACAGACCAACCCAATGGTTGGAATTCTCATAAAATTTTGGCCACCGAATATGAGATTAATGACAACTGTAATAAGTCCTTAATACATATTATTTTGATAAACTAAAAAACAAAATGACCTTACCCATAACATCTTTAAGATAAAAGAATACCTAGATCCTGGGATTAGACTCCTGAAGACTTGGTTGTAACGGATGTGCCCCCACCCCCCTTTTTTCTTTCCGAGGACAAATGGTCTGAGGGGAATGATCTAGGACTTGTTGTGCCGCCACCACGGGTCCCAGATACATATTGTTGTCGTTGTCTGACCAAGTAAGGTCTTTTAGGTAAAATTTTGTAAATGTGTTGTGAGATTTGCAGTGACAGGCTTGCATGATTTGGTCCACCGATACCCCACCGTAAAAGGTCTTAAGAGGCCGCGAAGGCCCGGATGTCAAGTCAAAGGCTTGTTGGTCTGCTTGTTTATAACAAAGTAGAATGGTCTGTTTCAACCAGGAAGAGAGAGTAGCGGGTCTAATGTCTGAGGTATGTCCTTTCTTGAAGGAGATGAAAAGGAGGGATCGAGACCCTCTCAGGTCTTTGGTTTGATCCAAATAGTACCTCAGGGCCCGTACCAGACACAGGGTCCTGTCTTCTTTGAATTGTCTATCTACGAAGGTAGTCAAAGCAGGAATAGTCACCGGAGACACACTTTGAGAACCTTCTCTTGCTAGTTGCTTTTTGGCTATGAAGTCAGAAGAAGGGAACAAGGCAACCGTTTCCCATTGGCCTAGATTAGATACTTTGTTTGCAACCCAGGCATGGATTTCGCTGCGGCGCTTGCCGGAGGCCAAAGCTAGCAAGAAAGCAGTTTTGAGAGTAAGATGTTTGAGGTCTGTGTCTTTCATAGGCTCAAAGGGTGCTTTTGTGAGCTCATTAAGAACAACAGAAAGGTTCCACTTAGGAAGATTCCTGGAATTTTGGGAGGATCCCTGTGAAAGCTGGAGAGTAACCTATGAAGGTCTGAACTTTGTGCAATATGGTGGCCCGTTGGGCCCAAGATGTCAACAATGGCCGTCCTGTAACCATCGATGGTCGAGGGGCACCTGTTTAGATCTTGGTACAGGTACATGAAAAAGTCTGAGACTTGTTTCACAGATGGAGTGGATAAGTCCACCAAATTTTCTCTGCACCATTTCTCAAATATGGCCCACTTTGACTTGTAGATGGTTCTTGTTGATGACCTCTGAGGTGCAGCAATTCTCTCTGCCACCTCCACAGAGAAGCCTTGTTCTTGGAGCTGTCCACTCCTAGACACCAGGCGTGGAGGTTGAGATGCTGTGGATTGCTGTGGAACACATAATTGTGGGACTGTTTGGGAAGAGTCGTTGACACCGGAAGTTGCAGTGGGATCTCTGTTGAGAGCTGCACTAGGTCCCAAAACCAGGGCATCCCTGGCCAGCCTGGGGCTACTACGATGATCAGGCAATAGCATTGCCTGATTTTTTGGATCACCCTGTGAAGGAGAGCCATCGGAGGGTTAGCATAGGCAGTGAGACTCATCCAGTTTATGTTCAGAGCATCTATGTCCCAAGCCTTTGGGTCTGGGACAGGAGATATGTACAGTGGAAGTTTATGGTTCAGATGAGTGGCAAACAGGTCTACATGAGGTGTGAACCACTTTTGGAAGATCTGTTTGAACACCTGCGGATGTAGTGACCATTCTGTTGACTGCACTTGGTTTGACCTGGACAGAAGGTCGGCCATCACATTCAGGCACCCTGGAATGTGTCTTTCAATGTTATGTGATAGTTTGAACACCTGCGGATGTAGTGACCATTCTGTTGACTGCACTTGGTTTGACCTGGACAGAAGGCACCAGGTCATAATCTTCCACAGGAGAGCACACATCTCTGCTGAGTGAGTTCCTTCTTGTAGGCTACCACTGTTGAGTTGTCCGTTGTAACTATCACTGTTTGGTTCTGGCACTGGTCCTTGAAGCTTCGAAGGGCCGGTGAGACCGCCTTCAATTCTAGGACATTTATGTGTAGCCTTTTCTCCGGGTCTGAGCACAGACGCTTTGTAGAATTTTGATCTAAGTGAGCGCCCCAACCTTCGTTTGAGGCATCTGTAAAGAGTTGGATACTGTGGTCTTTGGGATGAAGGTCTGCACCTTTCATCACATTTGAGGGATTTTGCCACCAGTCTAAGTTGGCTGCAATGGCTTCTGTCCAAGGAAGGAGGCTGTCCAGCGACTGAGGATATCTCCAGTGCTCCTTGAGATGAAACTGAAAGGGCCTCATGTGAAGGCGTCCCTCTGGGACCATTTTCTCCGTAGAGGCAAGCAACCCAATTAGTGACATCAAACATCTTGCAGTCAAAACACGTTTTGACTTGAGTTGTAGGATCAAATCCTGAAGTTTGAGCCATCTCTCTTGAGTGGGTTTTACAAGGGCTGAATCTAGATGGTATTCGTAGCCCACGAACGAAAACACCTGAGTAGGTTTCAGTTCTGATTTTTCCTGATTTATTATCCACCCCAAGGAATGGGTTAGGTCTACCACCGCCTGAGTGTTCACTTGGGCTTCCTCCTGAGACTGGGACCTGATCAGCCAGTCGTCCAGGTATCGGTGAAGTCTGAGTCCTCTGGAGAGGGCCATTAGCTTCACTTCCTTTACAATCATTGTAAAGACCTGAGGGGCTGTGGCTAGTCCGAATGGGAGGGAGGTGAACTGGAACACCTGAGATTTGTAGCAAAACCTTAGGTATTTCCTTGAGTTTGGATGGATGGGGATGTGCAGGTAAGCGTCCGACAGATCTATCGACGATACCCATTCCCCTGGAATCAGGGAGGTCCTGATGCACTCTGGAGTTTCCATTTTGAACTTTTCTACGTGTAGAAAAGTGTTGAGCCTGCTTAGGTCTATGACTGGCCTCCACCTTTGGTGAGGCTTCGGTACTAGAAACAGGCGACTGTAAAACCCGAGAGATTTTACATTTTCCACCCTTTCGATTGCGTTCTTTGACAGAAGAGACTGGATACAAGTGGCCAGTGCTTGGTCTTTTTGACAGGCCTTGTACTCTGACAGAATCAGAGGGAATCTGACCAAATTTGGTTTTGAAAGGAATGGCAGTACGTAGCCATTGGTGATAATGTTTAACATGTTTGAAGAACATTTGTTTGTTTGCCAGTCTCTTCTGAAAGAACGGAGGCGACCTCCTACTGGTGGACTGAGGGAGGCTTTTAAGGAGTCATTGGGGAGAGGGGTTTCCACGCCCCCGCCCCGTGGTAGGGTCGAAAACGACCCTGGAGCCTCTGAAGTTCGGTTTCCCCCTTTCTGAGGAAAACGATTGGTTACTGCTTTGTGAGGAGTTGCCCCCATAGGGGCGTTTCCTGTAGGGGCCTCTTTTCTTGTTGTGGGGACCACAAAAGGGCTTATTTTGATAGGGTGCGAAACCCTGAGAGTCTTTAGAGGTACCTTTTTTGAGGAGGAAGGCTTCACCTTCCTTCACAAGTTGAGACTGGAACAAGGAGGGGTCCCAAAAGGACGAGTTCCTGAGTTCTTGGCGTCTCGTTTCCCCTAATTGTGGTTGAGGGTCATTTCGCGCCTAAGCAAGCCAGTGTTACCCATAGAATATAGTTCCCTCTGGAGTATATGGGCTAGGGATTTGCTGAGGCATGTAAGAGCCCTGTGTTGGATATGGACTGTCATACTCCAAAAATCTAGATACTCACAGACTTGCTCATAGCCATGCTTTGCTGCTTTTTCAGGATTGGCACCTTTCTGGATCTGTGTCTTAACCTTCTTGACAGTTGATTTAATGCTATGTTGACACTTCTCAAGAGAAGCATTGCAAGAAGATGAAGTTTTGGCAAAGGCAGCAGTGAAGTTGAGCATGGAGATATTTTGCCTAGCCTGGAACCTTGCCCATAGGAGCCCCAGGGGGTTTAGGAGTAATACAGATTTTGGCAAAATCCGTATTCAACTCCTGATATTTGTCCTGATAACAGGGCTGTCCCACCCTGTACCACTTGGAAGTGGAAGGAGGAGGTTTGATATATTTACCCTCGGGTAAATTAGCGGCCTTAAAGTCATGTTGAAATTTATCAAAGGCATCCTTGAAAACTGAGATAAGTGAAAGTATAGAGGAAGGACCTCTAGGTCTGAGCTCTTGACGGCCTTTCTCATCGTCCAGACCCATGACTGAAGTTGAGGACCTAGGCATAGACTCTCTGGGGTCAGGGAGGGAAAGAATGCGCACCCTGGGGGGGTGAGGTAAAAAGATTGTCTGCAGCACTCTCAAGGTCTGCATTTGAACAAATGAAAGAATCCCCGTCGCCTTCACCCAAAAGATCAAGTTCATCATCTTTTGCATTAGAAGCCTCCACCTTTTGTTTCTTTATAAAAGACGTAGATATAAAAAAGCCTGAACCGAAAACTCAAAACACGCGAAACAAGAAATATACTTATCCTGTCAAGACAGAAATTTTACAGAATAATCCGTGATGTATAATAAAAGAAATAACCAAAAATAAACCTCCAACAATACGTAAAAGCTGAGAAATAAATGAAAATGTCTGTATTATTTACAAAAGCTACCAGTTCAACGTGGCCAACGAGAAAGTAGGGCGATTGGTCAGAAGTTATCATGTGACGACAACTAGAGGCTACGGCCAACTATAAATGGCTATTTTTCTTAGATGTTGGCCACGATGCCTTGTGGCCATCCAAGAACAGCAATGAGTCCCACATGGTAAGCTATTGTAGTGTAATAAAATAGAAAATTCAAGACTTAAATTAAATTTTATTAGTTAATACATCCTTCCTAATGGACAATTAGCCGGAATAACTACCATTTGGAAGGTGGATAGCTTAGGTCTTTAGATCAAATTCAAAAGAGACATTAGTAGATCTAAGATGGACATAAGGTGGTCCCATTGGTCGGCTGAGGTGAACTGGTGGTCGGCACCGACCAAAGTTGCTCTCCAGCTTTTTTAGACTTCCTCTGAGGTGGGAGAAGAGACGTATGGGTTCCGTCCCAAGGATAGACTTTTTCAAAAGGAAGAGGAGTGGAGCTTGTGCATTTGAGCATATCCTGCAACATTAAATAGCAAGGTGACAGGTTACTTAAGTATAAGGACTAGTGGTGGATCTGCTGGGCAACCAATCAGCCCAAGCCACATCCTTCAAGCAGAATTATATGAAGGTGTTGTGGTATTTCCAGTGACAGGCTGATAACTGTTCTGAGGAAACTCCTGACTGAAAGGCCTTAGAAGCAGCAAAGGGGCTCCTGATCAGAAAGCTCATAGCATGATCCATGAGATAGTGGCAGGAGAAATATCTTTGTTGAAACCTTTCTTAAAGGAGACAAAGACCAGCTCCTTGTTCCTTGTTCTAAATAGTAGTGCAATGCACTAAGGCCAGGTTGTGAGTAAACACTTGGACCAGTCTGTCTGGTGTTTTAGGTTTTTATTGAGCCAAGCATGGTTGTCACTCCTGTGATTGCCAGAACCCACAGCCAAGAGGAAGACAGTCTTGAAGGTCAGGTGCTTTAAAGTGGCATCTTTAAGAGGTTCAAAAAGAGCATCAGTAAGCTGTTGAAGTAACATGGAAAGGTTCCAAGAGAGAATGCCTCCAAGAGACAAGAGAAATTCCATCCTTGCTGACATTGGTGGGCGAGTTCCCCAGTTTGTCTGCTATGGCTGATCTGTAGCCATCAATAGTACTTAGCTGCTTCCTGTCCTGGAACATATACAGGAGGAAGTCGGCTATGGATTTGAAGTTGAGCTCTGATGTCCACCTGACTACTCTGGCACCATTTTTAAGCACGAGCTCTAGCGAGACTTTCGCTACTAGGGATCACTTTTTTTGTGTGTCTAGACTTTTGAAGTGTGACATAGTGGGATGAGTGCCTATCTCCTTACTGAAGTTAAGCAGCAATAGGCTACGTAAGTACTCAGATGGATGACTGCTTCAGTGCAGTACTTATGTCTCTGATTGCTTTGCGGCTCGCGCTAGGAGACTGAAACCCCTTTTGGCCTTGTTTAAAAATGGACCACTTCTCTTCATAGAGTGATATGGTTGATCCTCTTTGAGGTGCCTCAAACCTTGCTGTCACTGTCTCAAAGAAGTGTTGCTCTTAGATGGCTGAGGCTCTAGGAGCCTGGCATGGTACTTTTAGGGGTTGACAGATTCTTGTGTGGAATCTGATTAAAGGTTGAGTCAGCAGATAGGGCAGGCATGGTAGGGTTTGGCCTGACAAAGCCACCAGATCACAGAATCGGGATATGTTGGGCTAGCCTGGAGCAATCAGGATGATTCGCCTGCACAGGTAGTCCTTTAGTTTTCCAACCACTTTACCAAGTTAGACAATAGGGGACTTGATCCTCTCAGGGCAGACTCAGTGCATCCACTGCCCAGGCTAGTGAGTCTGGAACTGTTGAAACAAAAGGAGGCAAATTGTTGAACCTTGTTCTTCTTGAGGTAGGTGCCACCTGTTAAATGTCATCTGAAAGATCTCTGGAAGGAAAGACCATTCCATTTGAATGATCTGGCCTAGCCTGGATAGCTTGTCTGCTACCACATTCAGCTGGCCTGGAATGTGTCAGGCCTTGAGATAAGCTGAGTCTGACCATTTCTATTGCGTGTTTCTGCATAAGTGCTTGTAATGCCTCCACCAGGTAGCTGTGCCCGCAGCCATATACATAGTCACTTATGACTATTGAAGACCGTGTCACTGGTGATCAGTTCTGGAAGGGGGGGGGGGGGGGGGGGGGGGGGGGGGGGGTGTAGCCTTCCATTGAGGATTCTTATGACCATGGGGCTCATATATATCGACTATCTGGGTTTCTTGGGAGACAGGCCAGGAGGCTGGCGGGTTAGATGACATGCTGGATGATCACGCAATGCAGCTATAAGCAATGGTGAGCTTGGCTGATTCATTGCACTAGAAGGACACAGTATTGCTTTAGGGGTTCTGGTTGACATATGAAGGCCATACCATTTGCTCTGAGACCTAGATGTCTTCATAAACTGGTCGCTCTGTAGACCCCCGGCATCCAAACTTCTGGAGGGATAACCCTCAACAAGAGTTAAGCTCAGTTTCTCCAGTTTCTTACATAGCCACTTATCAGTTGGTAGGTTAACGGCTATCTTGCAAATGGACTGTAACTTAGGCCCGGCAAAGGGATTGGCATCAGCTGAAGAGTTCTCATATTCTGGAATCTGATGCCATCCCATGAAGGAGTGTACAGTCTCTGTATTTCTGATCTTCCAAGAGGCTTCGGTCAGTAGGGCTGGTAGTCGTGTCCTGACCTGATGGCTCTCCCTCTTCAGCCAGCCTGTCTATTAGGTTGGTCTGGTTGTAGTAAACAGTTCAGGTTCTGGGATCTGAATCTTCCTGTGGTAGAGATGACCTGGTAGCTGACATGGATGGGAACTGCTTCTACTGAGCAGGAGCCTGTTTGGTTTCAGTCTGGTCAGTCGGTCTGGTCAGTAGCAAGGATGGAGTGTCAATAACTGCCCCTGCCAGTGGCAAAATGAAAGAGAGCAACCTTGACATGCTGGAAAGTAGGCTGTTTCTCCAAGCTCTTTGCCATGATAAGAGCTTCCAGCCTATAGAGTCTTTCCGACCATTTCTGGTCAAAAGCTTTCAGTTATTTGTTAAATGAACTGGATTTGGAAGGTGTAGATTTCTTTGATAGGTTCAGCTGTTTGCTCTGGAGAGTTCGAGTTCACAGGCCTGAGAAACAAAACAGAGCAGAATCATGACTCAATGTTAAACCCTGTTATTAGTTGGCAGCGGGCATCTCTTCTTTGTCCTGGTGATGCAATGATACGTAAACAACAATTCAACACCAAACCTCTGTAGAAATAAGTCTTTCAGATGAAGTATTTTACATTGAAACTCAAGGGCTCTTCAAGACAAGTCTTGTCTGCACATCCGCCAAACGAAAAAGATCCTATGACATCATGTTTTCTAACCTGGAAGGAAGTAAGTCACACCACCTGGCGAGTGTAGGGCACATAGCTTGTGGAGACACAGGACATCATTTTCTGGCTTTGGGGGCATCGGCTTGCACAGACACTAATTGTCAATTAGGTAAGATGAATTAATGCAATAAAATATCAACTTCCTACATCTTATAATTTCTGAGATACAGGCTGGACAATATTTATAGTTCAAAGTCACTACGGCAAGGTCAATACAAGGTCAAAGATCAAACTAAGGTCATACCGTGATGTTGCACACCTACACCACATGACTAATTTCCCCACCAAGTAGACATATGAACTTCCTATACATGCACCTCAAGGTTTCTGAGACACAGACCAGACAAGATTATCTTTAAACTTTAAAGGCTATTGGATAAAAAAGTTATACTTAAAGCATGTAGCATATATTTGCAAATCTTAAGGTTTCACTTGCAATACAAATTGTGAACATATGTTAACAATGAGATTCCATTGTTCAACTGAATAGAAATCATGTATAGTTTGTATAAGTAAATTAAATTTTTATAAGTCTGGTTGGTAAAGATCGGCCCGCCAAGCAACAGAAACAGCCGCACTGTTTCCACCGGCCAGGTCTGTCCAGTACTCTGCATTTTCCAGAGGGCGCATCATATTTCCTGTCTAGACAAGTGACCTCATAGCATTTTTTATGTCTAAACCTATTTAGACCCCTAGTAAGCAGATAGCGGGGTCAGTTGGGAGGGTCTTGCTTGTCCATTGGATAGGGTATTACATGTAAGTTATAAAAATTTAATTAATAAATTTGCAATTTTATTGTGTTGATACATCCTATCCCATGGACAATTGCTGAATAACTACTGCTTGGTGGGCAGGTAAGCTACTAGGGACCTAGGTGAACTCAGCCTGGGTTGACTTAAAGTCAGGAACCCCTATAAGGCCATGGTAGTTTCCAGCATCCGGTTATCCAGGGATATACCGACACTGCCCCCCCCCCCCTTTTTACAGACCTGCTCTGAGGTAGGGGAAGAAGGATGAGTTCAGTCCCATAATAGAAATAAACCTCCTGAAGGAAGCATGTCACTTTTTTTTTTGGCTTTATGATTTTTTTTTTAATCTATGTACAACTATTTACATATGTACAAATCTCAAAATATGGGTTACTGGTGGGTCTGCTGAGCAGCCACTACTGGCCCCAGATGGTAGAGCTCTGAATCAGCCCAAGCCACATCCTTCAGATAGAATTGCGTAAAGGTGTTATGTGACTTCCAGTGGGAGGCTGACAAGATTTGCTCCAAGGAGACCCCTGATTGGAATGTCTTGGAGGTAGCAAACATCATGGGCTTTAACCTGATGTAGAGCTCTTTTGGTCAGAGAGCTCATAGCAAAGGATCACAGTCTGTTGGATCCGTGAGGAGATAGTGGCAGATGAGATGTCCTTGTCAAAGCCTTACTTAAAGCCTTACTTTTCTTCCCGAAGATGAGCATGCTGAGGGGAAGGGTCTAGGTCTTGTTGTGCCACTACTACTGGTCCCAGATACATATTGTTGTTGTTTGACCAAGTAAGGTCTTTTAGATAAAAATTTGTAAATGAGTTGTGAGCTTTCCAGTGACATGCTTGCATGATTTGGTCCACCGATACCCTACTGTAAAAGGCCTTAGAGGCTGCGAAGGCCCTAATGTTATGCGCTTTGACTGAGACCAGGTCCAAGGCTTTTTATTCTGCTTGTTTATAACAAAGTAGGATAGTTTGTTTTAGCCAGGAAGAGAGTGTAGCGGGTCTGATGTCTGAGGTATGTCCTTTCTTAAAGGAGATGAAAAGAAGGGATCGAGACCCTCTTAGGTCTTTGGTTCGATCCAAATAGTACCCCAGGGCCCATACCGGACACAAGGTCCTGTCTTCCTTGAATTGTCTATCTACAATGGTAGTTAGAGCAGGAATAGTCACCGGAGACACACTTTGAGAACCTTCTCTTGCTAGCTGGTATTTGGCTATGAAATCTGAAGTGGGGAACAAGGCAACCTTTTCCCACTGGCCTAGATTAGATACTTTGTTTGCAACCCAGGCATGGATTTCGCTGCAGTGCTTGCCGGAGGCCAAAGCTAGCAAGAAAGCAGTTTCGAGAGTAAGATGTTTGAGGTCTGTGTCTTTCATAGGCTCAAAGGGTGCTTTTGTGAGCTCATTGAGAACAGAAAGGTTCCACTTCAGATTTCTGGAACTTTTGGGGCGATCCCTGTGAAAACTGGAGTAACCTGTTAAGGTCTGAACTCTGAGAGATATGGTAGGGTGTCAACAATGGCTGCCCTATAACCATCAATGTTTGACGGGCGCCTGTTTAGATCTTGGTACAGGTACATAAAGAAGTCTGAGACTTGCTTTATAGAGGGAGTGGAGAAATCCACCGAATTTTCTCTGCACTATTTCTCAAGTAGGGCCCACTTTGACTTGTAGATGGTCCTTGTTGACGATCTCTGAAGTGCAGCAATTCTCTCTGCCACTTCCACAGAGAAGCCTTGTTCTTGGAGCTGGCCACTCCTACACACCAGGCGTGGAGGTTGAGATGCTGTGGAACACATAATTGTGGGACTGTTTGAGAGGAGTTCTTGACACTGGAAGTTGAAGTGGGATCTCTGTTGAGAGCTGCACTAGGTCCCAAAACCAGGGCATCCCTGGCCAGCCTGGGGCTACTACGATGATCAGACAATTGGATTGCCTGACTTTTTGGATCACCCTGTGAAGGAGAGCTGTGGGAGGGTAAGCATAAACAGTGAGACCCAACCAGTTTATGTTAAGAACATCTATGTCCCAAGTATTTTGGTCTGGGACTGGAGACACGTACAGTGGAAGTTCGTGGTTCAGGCGAGTGGCAAGTAGATCTACATGAGGAGTGAACCACTTTTGGCAGATCTGTTTGAACACCTGCGGATACAGTGACCATTCTGTTGACTGAACTTGATTCGACCTGGACAGCAGGTCGGTCATCACATTCAGACACCCTGGAATGTGTCTAGCTTTTAGTGTTATGTGATAGTGATGGCACCATGTCATGATCTTCCACAGGAGAGCACACATCTCCGCCGAGTGGGTTCCACCTTGTTTGTTTATGTAGGCTACCACTGTTGAGCTGTCTGTGGCAACTAACACTGTTTGGTTTTGACACTTGTCCTTGAACCTTTGAAGGCCCAGAGAAACCGCCTTCAGCTCTAGAACACTTATGTGTAGCCTTTTTTCCCTGTCTGACCACAGACCTTTTGCAGAGGTTTGCTCTAAGTGAGCGCCCCAGCCTTCGTTTGAGGCGTCTTTTTCCGTCTGACCACAGACCTTTTGCAGAGGTTTGCTCTAAGTGAGCGCCCCAGCCTTTGTTTGAGGCGTCTGTAAAGAGTTGGATACTGTGGTCTATGGGATGAAGGTCTGCACCTTTCATCATGTTTGTAGGATTCTGCCACCAATCTAAGTGTGCTGAAATTGTTTCTGTCCAAGGAAGGAGGGTGTCCAATGACTGAGGAAATCTCCAGTGCTCCTTGGAGTGAAACTGAAAGGGCCTCACGTGAAGGCGTCCCTCAGGGACCATTTTCTCCGTTGAGGCAAGCAACCCAATTAGCGACATCAAACATCTTGCAGTCAAAACATGTTTTGACTTGAGTCGTAGGATCAAATCCTGAAGTCTGAGCCATCTCTCTTGAGTGGGTTTTACAAGGGCTGAATCTAGATGGTATTCGTAGCCCACGAAGGAAAACACCAGAGTTGGCTTTAGTTCGGACTTCTCCTGATTTATTATCCACCCCAAGGACTGTGTTAGGTCCACCACTGTCTGAGTGTTTACTTGAGCTTCTTCCTGAGACTCGGCCCTGATCAGCCAGTCGTCCAGGTACTGGTGAAGTCTGATTCCCCTTGACAGGGCCATCAGTTTCACCTCTTTTACAATCATTGTAAAGACCTGTGGGGCCGTGGCTAGTCCGAATAGAAGGGAAGTGAACTGAAACACTTGCGACCTGAGGCAAAACCTTAGGTACTTCCTTGAGTTTGGGTGGATGGGGATATGAAGGTAGGCATCTGCTAAGTCTATCGATGACACTTTGAACCTTTCTACAAGTAGAAAGGTGTTGAGCCTGCTTAGGTCTATTACTGGCCTCCACCTCTGGTGAGGCTTGGGTACCAGAAACAGGCCACTGTAAAACCCGAGAGATTTTACATTTTCCACCCTTTCTATTGCATTCTTTGACAGGAGAGACTGGATACAAGAGGTCAGAGCTAGTTCTTTTTGAAGGGCCTTGTAACCTGACTGAATCAGTGAGGCTCTGACTAATTTTGGTTTTGAGGTGAATGGAAGAACGTAACAATTGGTGATAATGTTTAACACGTTGTCTGAACATTTGTTTGTGAGCCAGTCTCTTCTGAAAGAATGGAGGCGACCTCCTACTGGTGGACTGAGGGAGGCTTGAAACGAGTCATTGGGAGGAGGGGTTTCCACGCCCTCGTCCCCTTGAGTGGGGTCGAAAACGACCCCTGGAGCCTCTGAAGTTCGGTTTCCCCCTACCTGAGGAAAACAATTGGTTACTTCTTTGGGAGGAATTGCCCTCATAGGGGCGTTTCCTGTAGGAGCCTCTTTTCTTGTTGTGGTGGGGACCACGAAAGGGATTGTTTTGATAGGATCCGACACACTAATAGTCTTTAGGGGTGCCTTTTTTAAGGAGGAAGTCCTCTCCATCCTTCACTAACTGAGACTTGAAAAGAGGGGTAGGCCAAAAAGGCGAGTTCCTCAGTTCCTGATGTCTTGAGTCCCTTAGATGTGGTTGAAGAAGTGTCATTTCAGCCTCTCTTCTCAGAAGGCCAGTGTTGCCCATGGTATATAGTTCCCTCTGGAGTATGTGGGCTACAGATTTGCTAAGGCAGGCTAAGGCTCTCTGTTGAATAAGAATCCTCTTATTCATGAGTTCAAAATAATCACAGGCGTTTTCATAACCACGTCTGGCAGCTCTTTCGGGGTCGGCACCCTTTAGAATTTGATTTCTGACCCTTTTGAAAGTAGCCTTGGCACTGTGTAGGTACTTCTCCATAACAGTGTTACAGGAGGAGGCAGTCCTAGCGAAAGTAGCTTTGAAATTGATGGTAGAAAGATTCTGCCTAGCTTGATGTTCAAGCTCCTTAAGAACTTGTAGGGGAACCTTGCCCACAGGGGCCCCAGAGGGCTTTGGATACAGATTTTTGCAAAATCTGTGTTAAGTTCTTGAAGCTTATCTTCAAAACAAGGCTGTCCCACCTTGTACTACTTGGCTGTTGAAGCCGGGGGTTTAATGTATTTAGTATTAATACTAAATGTATTTAGTATAATACTATTTACCTTCAGGTAAATTGGAGGCCAAGAAATCTTGTTCAAATTTCTCAAAAGCATCTTTGAGAATGGGGTTTAACGGGAGCATAGCAGAAGGGCCTCTTGGCCTCAGCTCTTGTTGGCCTTTCTCGTCGTCCAGGCCTAGCACAGTGGTCGAGGACCTAGGCAAAGTTTCCCTGGGGTCAGGGAGATCTAGAATCTGCCTAAAAGTTTCCACTTCCTCAGCATATTGAGAAAGGAGGTCAGACATGTCTACCTCCCTGTAAAAGACTGGATCTGTACTATCCTGATGTTCAGGTTCCAGAGCCTTATGTTGAGGTTTTGTAGGCTTTTTAGTTAAGGCAGAGGACTCATCTTCCTCTGAAGAAGACGACTGAGAATAATATTTTGCCCTTACCTTGTGCTTCCTTTTATCAGAATGCTTTTTTGCTTTAGGAACCACCTTTTTAGGGTGTTACGACTCGGAAGGGCATTCCGAGTGGTCGGATTCAAGATCCAATTGCTTGGAAGCACGCTCGGACTGGACATTTTGAGAAAACTTGGGAGGAAGTGGAGGTCCATAAAAGTCAGTGTCCATAGGTTGAACATACGTGTGGTCGGATGCCCTGGAAATAGAAGTCGGAGTCGGAATAGGGTCGGGCTGATTACTTGGTCCAGGTTTAGGTCCAGTTTTGGTAGAGTCGGATGTCTGCACTACATCCGACTCAGAGGCTTTTTTTGAAAGAAAGCATTTTGTCTCTGAGAGACTTCATTGCCTCCAGCATGGACGCCCATTTCTTGCTTAAGTTGGATGTTAAATGTACTACCCAGGGATTTCTCAAGCCTACTTTCTATTTTATTCTGCAATGCAGTACCTGGGGAGGGACAGTTTGTGGCGTCTTTAATGACAAAGATTCAAAATGCAAGGGTTGGGGACGTGGAGGTGAAGAAAACAAATTTTCTGCAGCACCCTCAAGGTCTGCATGAGAGCCAGAAAAGGCATCACCATCGTCACCCAACAGGTTAAGATTATCTTTGCTAGTATTAACATCCAATGTCTTCTGCTTCGAACATACTGACGTCTATGTTTAATTTTGATCTGCTGTTCTTCGGAGAAACTCTCACAGATATTGCAAGGAGACTGATTAGAAACACAGCGGTCGTCTTCCTTGCCAGATTCCCTACAGGTAGGGCAGTAATTGTGGGTATCGAACGGATAGCAGAAGTGACGGCATTTAGATGATCTTGCCTTAACACTAGCTTGGTGGGAAGACATTTTTTTAACAAGCATTCTGACGCATGCATTTATCTCCCACCGTATAAATTAGATCTACTAAAGATAGTGGAATATCAATTTTCTTGTGAGATGGAGCCACATGTAGAAGTGACAACAAGCAAGAGGCACTTTAATGCTTGATTGCAATACTTTTAAAGACAAAAGGCATTTACTCATTTTAGTAGCTATTACTCTGCCATCCAAAGAGCTACAGCTCTGCAACTTTATTATGTAGTAGATCAACCCAAAGTAGGTGAAGGACATATTTAGAAGAAATTGCCTATCTGTAACACTTTTAGAGATAAAAGACATTTACTCATTTTAGTGGCTATAACTCAGCTATCCAAAGAGCTACAGTTCTGCAACTTCACTATGTGGTAGATCACCCAAAAGTAGGTGAAGCACTTACTTAGAAAAAATTGTCTATGTCCAATACTTTTAAAGATAAAAGATATTTACTCATTTTAGTACCTGTTACTCGGCTATGCAAAGAGCTACAGTTGTGCAACTTCACTATGTGGTAGATCACCCAATAGTAGGTGAACAACCTATTTAGAAGAAATTGCCTATCTGCAATAATTTTATAGATAACAGACATTTACTCATTTTAGCAGGTATATGACTCAGCTATGCAAAGAGCTATAGATGTGCAACTTCACTATGTGGTAGATCACCCAAAGGTGAATCAGTTATTCAGAAGAATTTGCTATATTCAATACTTTTACAGATACAAGACATTTATCCATTTTAGTAGCTATGACTGAGCTATGCAAAGAGCTATAGATCTGAAACTTCACTATTAGGTAGATCACCCAAAAGTAGGTGAATGACTTATTTAGAAGAAATTGCGTGTATGCAATACTTTTACAGATAAAAGGCATTTACTCATTTTAGTAGCTATGACTGAGCTATGCAAAGAGCTAATTATCTGAAACTTCACTATGTGGTAGATCACCCAAAAGTAGGTGAATAACTTATTTAGAAGAAATTGCCTATCTGTAATACTTTTAAAGATAAAGAGTATTGACTCATTTTAGTAGCTATGAGTGTGCTATGCAAAAAGCTATAGATCTGCAACTTCACTATGTGGTAGATAAGCCAAAAGTAGGTGAATGACTTATTTAGAAGAAATTGCCTACCTATAATACTTTTAGAGATAAAAGACATTTACTCATTTTAGTAGCTAATATGACTTTAACAGTGCTTAATCTACACCAAAAGACACCCAAAGGTGCAATAACCAAGATTCAAGTAAAAAGATATAAGAGAGATATAAGAGAGATAAATAGTAACAGATATCCTCGTAGAGACATAAAATAGCATCAGATATGCAAGATCAAAGGTCAAATCCAGGTCACACCATGACGTTGCACACATATAACCCTTGACCAATGTCCCTACCAAATATCAACTTCCTACACCTTATGGTTTCTAAAATATAGCCCAGACAAGGCATTATAGGTCAAGGTCACTACTAGTGTTGGGAATCGCCTCCAATTTTCATGGTCGATTATTCGTCCATTTTTCCGAGCGATGATCGACCCATAATCGATTATTTTACTCCATTATTGTTTATTATTTAAGAAACACTTTCCGGGATAAAGTATAGGTCAATCCGGTAAGAATAATGGTGTTCCGACATTTAGACTCTACCGAAAGCACCCACTTCCTGTAAATATGGTGGTAGACATAAACAAACGAAATTGAAGACAAAACTGTCAGTTTATTTAATAAAAATACCTAAAATATTTTTAAAATAGGTGGATATTGATATAAATCAGGAAAGGTAAGATATCAGCTTAATAATCGATCATTAGAAAACGCCAGTGACCGACCACGATGCTACACGGTCACCGACGATTAATCGAGCACACGTCTAATCGTCCACCCACTAGTCACTACAGCAAGGTCAAAGGTCAAATCAAGGTCACACCATGATGTTTTACATCTACACACCCTAGCCAATGTCCCTACTCAGTATCAACTTCCTACACCTTACGGTTTCCAAGATATAGCCCGGACAAGATTTTCAAACTCAAGGTCACTACTACAAGGTCAAATCAAGGTCAGACCATGACGTTGCACACCTACACCTCCTAACCAATGTCCCTACCAAGTATCAACTTCCTACACCTTATGGTTTCTGAGATACAGCCCGGACAAACTTTTTCCCGCCGCCTGCCCACCCACCCATCCGGACACCATGGGTGAAAACAATACTAGATAAATAACAAATGAAAAGATTTGCCTAACTTTAATACTTGTGAAGGTATTTCACATTTATTTACATCATAATTTTGCTACAAAAAAGAAAATAGCTATTGCTCACTTATGACATACAATGGAACCCCAAACGATATGCCATGTTATAGTTAAGGAAAAAGTAGCTGAACAAATTATTTTAGGAAAATACTGTAACTGCAGTAGTTTTTGAGTTACAATGGATTTACTCAACAGTCAGAATTTCAAAATAGCTATTAGTCAGCTATCCAATGTGCAACAGGTCTGCAACTTTACTATCTGGCAGCTTATCAAAAAAATAGCATCAGAGATGCCTGTACCCCACAGCCTGGGGAAATATTTTTCAACACCATGAGATATAGAAGTAGTAGTAAGAGTACAAAGTTCAAGATACTTTCAGAGCAGTGTCAGTTATATTAAGATTCAAATAATGCTTAAGTAGAGAAAATGATATCTAAGGAAAAGAAATGTATGTAAAGATGAAGTATTAAAACAAGATAATTCAATAATAAAATGACAGCATTTATCAGTAAACCAAAAATGGCAGAATTATGGTTTGGATGTTTTGAATATTACCGATGCATACAGAAGTGGCAATACATTCAATGAATGCTTATGTGTGGTGTTGGAGAAAAGCCTGTGGCTCACTTGATGAAATTCCATCTGTTACAATGGGAACTTGCAAAAGGAAATTCTTAATGAATTCTAATATGACTTTAACAGTGCTTAATCTGCATCAACAGACAGACCCAAAGGTGCAACAAGATTTTAAAGGTCAATACAGCAAGGTCAAAGGTCAACCAGTGTCACACCATGACGTGGCACACCTAAAACCCTCAACCAATGTCCCTACCAACTATAAACTTCATACACCTTACAGTCTCTGAGATATAGCCTGGATAAGATTTTACAGGCCAAGGTCACTACAGCAAGGTCAAAGGTCAAATCAAGGTCACACTATGACATAGCACACCTACACCCCCTAACCAATGTCCCTACCAAGTGCCAACTTCCTACACCTCTTATGGTTTCCAAGATATAGCCCGGACCAGCTTTTATAGGTCAAGTTCACTATGGAAAAGGTCAAATCAAGGTCACACCATGACGTAGCACACCTACTACCCCCAACCAATGTCCTCACCAAGTATCAGCTTCCTACACCTTACGGTTTCCGAAATATAGCCCAGACAAGATTTTATAGGTCAAGGTCACTACGGCAAAGGTCAAATCAAGGTCACACCATGGCGTTGCACATCTACACCCCCTAACCAATGTCCCTACCAAATATCAACTTCCTACACCTCACAGTTGCTGAGATATAGCCCGGACAAGATTTTAAAGGTCAAGGTCACTACGGCAAGGTCAAAGGTCAAATCAAGGTCAGACCATGACGTTGCACACTTACTACCCCTAACTAGAAATAGGACGTCCTGTTGATAGTAGCTGCGACATATGAATAGAAACAGGATAGCACAGAAGAACACACATTATCATGTGTAATGTCCACCCCATGAACCTTTTGCCAAAATTGTACAGTAGTCTTACAAGACCCTGTTTCATTTGTAAAATATATCAATGATGCTTAAATATTTATTAGTGTAGATGTAAATTATTTCAACTTCATGCCTTTTTGCATTGGTTGGGTCGAAAATTTTGACGAAATCACTCTATCTTGCACGGTTAAGAAGATAGAAGCAAATATCTGTTTTTCTATTTTTTGCAAAAATTTGAAAATTCAAAATGGCCGCAATTTTTGGGAAGAGGAAAATTTATTGAAAATTGCCAAGAGTACATTTCTTAGATATCCTATGGGTCGAAAATTTCACCAAAATAACTCTATTTTGCACGGTTAAGGCAAATTTGTGTTTTTCCATTTTGGGCAAAAATTCGAAAATTCAAAATGGCCGCCATATGTGGGGAGGGGAAAATTTTTTGAAAATTGCCAAGAGTACATTTCTTAGATACCCTGTGGGTCGAAAAGTTCGACAAAATCCCTCTATCTCACACGGTTAAGGAGATAGAAGCAATTTTGTGTTTTGCTATTTTTGGGGAAAAATTCGAAAATTCAAAACGGCCGCCATTCTTGGGGAGGGGAAAATTTTTTGAAAATTGCAAAGAGTACATTGCTCAGATACCCTGTTGCTTGATAATTTCGACGAAATCGCTCTATCTCGCACGGTTAAGGAGATAGAAGCAAATTCGTGTTTTGCCATTTTTGGCAAAAATTCGAAAATTCAAAATGGTCGCCATTTTTGGGGAGGGGAAATTTTTTTGAAAATTGCTAAGAGTACATTTCTCAGATACCCTATGGGTTGAAAATTTCGAACGAAATCGCTCTATCTCGCACAGTTAAGGAGATAGAAGCAAATTTGTGTTTTGCCATTTTTGGCAAAAATTCGAAAATTCAAAATGGCCGCCATTTTTGGGGAGGGGAAAATTTTTTTTAAATTGCCAAGAGTACAATGCTCAGATACCCTGTGGGTCGAAAATTTTGACGAAATCGCTCTATCTCACACTGTTAAGGAGATAGAAGCAAATTTGCACATTTAATATTAAGTAAATAAAATTTTTATAAGTTAATACCCTATCCAATGGACAATTGCTTTACCGGTCGGCGCGACCGGTCCCGCCAAACGCCAGAAAAAGACGTCCTGTATATAATACCGGCAGGACCGGTCAGTAGTGTGCATTCGCTAGGTGGCGCATCATACTTGCTTCCTGTCTAGACAGAGTGACGTCAGTTCATCTTTTTCGTTGTCTAAACAGATTTAGACCCCTAGTAAGCTGGTAGTGGGGTCGGTTGGGAGGGCCTTGCCTATCCATTGGATAGGATATTAACTTATAAAAATTTAATTTACTTGTTAAATTTGCAATTTTATTGCGTTAATACATCCTATCCAATGGACAATTGCTGAATAACTACCGCTTGGTTGGTGGGTAAGTTACTAGGGACTTGGTGTGAACTCAAAATGATAACAAAATTTTTAACCTACGGTCTACGCTGACTTAGTCAGGAGACCTATAGGTCCATGGTGGTTACCAGAGCCCAGTTGCCAGGGCTATACCAGCGTTGCCCCCCCCCCCCCTTTTTTTACAGACCTGCTCTGAGGTAGGGGAAGAGAGGGATGAGTTCAGTCCCCGAAGGCAAATAAACCTCCCAGAGGAAAAATGTCAATAGTCTCATGAACTAATTTTTCATATTTTTAAATGTAAAATGCATTTTTATGAATAAAAATGTATATACTTATCATATGAAAACACTTGGGTAAGCTTTGCTTGGCATTCGGTGACCGCCACGTACACCATACATAGAATTTAAACTATGAGGGGAGACCCTCTTTAAACTTATATACTTGCTACCCTTTGACCCCTGATGACCTAGTTCACTCTGCCATGCGCATTAATACAGAAATAGTTCATTCTTTTTGTGAATAAACATAAATGCTGGAAAAAGGTCTAAAGAAGCGGGGCAGGCGGGAGGGTGATTTGCTGTTTTCATATGGTAAGTATATACATTTTTATAGAAGATGTGCCAAAAGTACACTACCAAGCACGGTCCCCAAAAAAGGAAGTCCCCAAAAAGGGAACACCCCCCCCCTTTTCTGAGGCTAAGAAGCCTCAGAAAGGATCAAGAAAAAGGAAGATCAAGTAGAAAGGGAGACTACACGTTGTGCAGCCACAATATCTCCCAATCTATAGGAATCCTCGAGATTCTTGAGAGACACATTCCTAAAGTAGAAGGATGTGAAAGTGGAATGACTCTTCCACGTGCAAGATCTCATGATGTCCAAGAGTGGGACTCCACCTCTAAAGGACCAGGAAGCAGCCTGTGCCCTGACATCATGAGCCTTGACACCATGAAGAGATGCATTCTCTGTGGAACAGTTCTTAAGGGTGAAATGGATTAAGTCTTTAATCCAATTGGAAATCGTCTGGGCAGCGATGTCACCCTGTTTTGACTTCAAGAGTGAAACAAAGAGAAGAGATCTACCATGCCTAAGGTCAGAAGTCCTAGACAGATAACGTCTAAGGGCCCTGGCAGGACATAGAGACCTGTCCTCTGTATCCTGTTGACCAAGGCACTTAGTCAAAGCAGGAATTTCAATTTCCGAAAAAATTGAAGCACCCTCTGAAGCTAACTGGTTCTTAGCCAGAAAAGCAGGATCTGTTTTAAGGATGACCTTTGACCATCCTTTAAGAGTGAGAACAACACTTAAAAGTAAAGGCATGAATCTCACTCCTTCTCCTTCCAGATGCAAGGGCAATAAGAAAGACCGTCTTCCAAGTGAGGAACTTTGGCTCAGCAAGAGACAAAGGTTCAAAAGGAGCCTTGGTAAGAGCCTGCAAAACCAAGGTCAAGTCCCAGGAAGGAAAGTGACGAGAAGTCTTAGGCCTGGACTTGTAAAAGCTCTGAATGAGTCTTTTGAGCTCCTTATTAGAACCCAACTCCAAATCTGCATCAAGCTTCATGGAGAGAGCTGACCTATATCCCTCTATAGTCTGAGGAAGTAATTTCTTTTCAGAGAAATGAAATAAGAAAAACTCAGCTATGATGGGGACAGTAGGGTGCATGGCAGAGAAGCCATGTTCCTCACACCAAGTGCAGAAGCCGTTCCACTTTGCTTCATACACTGATTTAGAAGACTTTCTAATAGGACTCAAAATCCTATTAGTCACTTCCTGAGAAAACCCTGAGAAGGAGACTTCAGCCAGCATGAAGGTTTAGACCTTAGATTTTGATGAAACACCTCGAGATGAGGTTGCTTTAAGAGATTTTCTTTTAGAGGAAGAGCGATTGGTCTTCTTATTGACAGTGCCAATAGATCTTGGAAGCCACTCTTTGGTTTCCCAGAGAGGGGCCACAAGAAGCATCCTGCAGCTCTGAGAGTTGATTAACTTCTTGACCACAAGTGGACAAAGAGCTGTAGGAGGGAAGGAGTAGAGATGAAGTCCGGACCAATTCATCTCCAGGGCATCTACTGCCAGAGCCTTGGGATCTGGCGCTGGAGAAACATACTGGGGAAGCTTGTGATTGAATCTTGTTGCAAAAAGATCTATCTGAGGTTGGAAGTCTATTTGTGACAGCCACCTGAAGATCTTGGGATTGAGAGACCACTCTGTATGAAGGGTCTGTTGAGACCTGGAGAGTTGGTCTGCCACAAGATTCATGATCCCTGGAACGTGTCTTGCTGTAAGAACAACCTTGTTCTTGCGACAGAAGGCAAACAGGTGCCAAGTCAGGGCAAACATGTCCCAGGAGCGAGTGCCCCCTAGTTTGTTTATGTAAGCACAGACAGTTGTGTTGTCTGAGGCTACCTGAATAATCCTTTGATGAAGGGATAACTGAGGGACAAAGGTCTTGAGAGCCAGGAGCACAGCTTTGAGCTCCAGAACATTGATGTGCAGTTTGGACTGCTGAGTCGACCAATGACCTTGGGCAATCATGTGAGCACAATGAGCTCCCCAACCCTGAGCTGAGGCATCCGTGTAAATGGATGTTACATATTTGGGTGGGTGCAGTGGAGCTTGCGCCATGACATTGTTCCTCAGTAACCACTACCTTAGATGAACCTTCACTGAAGGGTCCAAGGAGAATGGAGAATCCAGGGCACCTTTCAGGTGGCAATTGTAATTCCTCCTGAGATGAAATTGAAGATGTCACATATGAAGGCGACCCTGAGGTACTAACTTCTCTGTAGAGGCTAGTAGACCCAAAAGGTGCATAACCTGGCGTGGAGTAGTATGGGGGTTGAAAAGCAGAGGATGAATAGCCTCCTGAATGGACAGGAACCTGGCCTCTGTTGGATAACAAACCCCCTTGGACAGGTTGAAAACCTGGCCCAGGAAGGTGAAAACTTGCTTTGGAAGCAAATCTGACTTCTCCCTGTTTACAATCCACCCCCGTTTGTGAGTCAACTCCAACAAAGTTAGAGTTGCAGAATGAGCCTCCTGACAACTGTTGACTTTGATAAGCCAATCGTCTAGGTACTTGTGAACTGAGATGCCCAACCTCAAGGCCATCCTTTTCACTTCCTTGACTAAGGTAGTGAATTCCCTGGGAGCTGTGGCTAGGCCAAAAGGCACTCTTACCTCCTGTAGGACATCATTGTTGAGATTGCGGTTGGGGCTTTTTGCCCCTACCCCTGGAAGACTTTCCACCACGTGGTTTATTGGAACCTTGAAAGGAACCAGAACCAGAAGTAGAACCCTTCTGAACTTTCCTATCTTGAGAATCCCTATCTTGGGATTGTTGTCTTTTGAAAGACTTGCCCCTGGATGCAGAAGCAGAAAGTTGTTGGACACTCCTTTAGTCAGGACAGACTGGAACTGTTCCTGTTTATACTCTTTAGTGTGGGAATAAAGGGCCTTCAAGGCAGATTCACCAAAGAGAGAAGGACCATAGATAGGATGAGACCTAAGCTCCCTAACAATATGATCTGGCACATGTTTAGGGATTGTGGAAAGAAAGGAATCCCTCCTTGCCAAGGTCACAGTAGAGATAGAATGGGTGATGGAAGCCAACAAATCAATTAAGTGAAACTTCACCTGATTGATCAGCAAAGAATTGACGTCCAAGGCCTGCTGAATGTCCAGAGAAAGGTTAGACTCACTTTGGTCAACCAACTTCACTAAGTTGGTATGATTGACCGACAAAGCCTCTCGAAAGAAGTCCAGGGAATTCAGAATCATTAAATCTGACCTGAGACTCTTCTCTAAGGCATGAGCTATATTCCTGGACAAGTAAATCTCCTTTTTCGGAGATGGCAAACCTGACCCCTGATCCGGATCTTTCAAAAGATCAGACCAAACATCAGAAGCCATGGGTTTGTACCTGGCAAAACTAAGCTTTGAGGGTTTGTTTGGGAAAATTCCCAACTTCCTCAACTTAGTTTGGGAAGCTCCCACATTAGAAGAGCGTGAATGCAAATCAGATAGATAAGCATCAGCCATCTTGAAGGAACTCCTGAGTCTAGAACTGATGGGGGAGACTCATGGGTGAGGACTTTGATTGGTCGGGGTAGAGCTCCGAGCAATCCTCAGGATCGTGATTTTGAACCGAAGGCCTGGAGATCTTATCTGATAAGACTTCAAAGACAGAGTCTAAGGCCTCCCTGTAGTCCCTATTGACCGACTGGACGTAAGGGATGTTTGGCATTGAATCTACGACCTGCAGCTCAGCCTCAAGATTAACCTGAGACTGAGTCTGAAGTGAGTCCTGAGAGTCATTAATACTCGCACCCGAAGGTTGCGACAGATCCTAACTAGCAAGTGGCTGTTGAGTAACAGCAGGGTTGGCAATACCCTGAACCCTATCTAGCATGGATGACATGAAAGATGAGAAAGTATTGCAGAAATCAGCCTGAGGCTGATAAGGGGGCCTGTGGAATGATTGGTCATAAACAGGATAGCCTGCCGGCACAGGGACAGCCTGAATAGGCTGAGCTGAGGGAACAAAGTTACCCACAGAAACCGGTTGCTGGGAAATCGGTCTACCCAAAGAATTCGAGGAATTCACAGACAAAGATGACATTACACAGGGTTGTGGGGGTAAAGGCACACCAGTCACTGGACGTGACTCCACCGGTGGGGATTGACTAACCCCCAAAAGCCAAGAAGTGCATGCTTCTAAAGAAGTCCTACCAGGCTGTAAGCCAGAAGGCAAGGTGGAGAAACACGAACCAGAGGAAACTGAAGTACCGGTATTAAGGGGAGGATCCATAAGGAACCGAGTGTGGTAGGTAGTTGTGAAAAAACACAAATATTTGAATTTTCTGACACTTGAGAAAAAGAATTGCTCTGAAAACAAAGTACACATAATGAACATAATAATGAAGCAAAAGAATAAGGAAATATGCTGTACTCACTGAAAGAATGACGATTCTTCAGAAAGAACATGGTTAACCTCCATTTTGAATGTGACGTCACAGTCACGTGATCTGGTGAAAATTTTCATACAACAGCTAAAGTTTAATGTCAAAAGTGCGGTGATTCGAAGAATGAATGAAGGAATACCCTGAATAGGTGAAAATAAACATTTAGAACTAAAAATCTAATGAAAACCACCAGGGAAATGACTATTTCCGAAGGGAAACCTACATCCACACCACGTGACAACATGAGCTAAGTTACGAAAAGGACAAGAAATATTGCAAAAAACAAGCAATAAAAACACCAGAAATCGATTAAATCGAATAAAAATGAAGGAAAAGTGATTAAAAACAGCATAAACGTACTTACAGAGCACCACAACACCTAGCAGCAAAATTTGAGCAGCAAAAATGCCGAGTTGAGAGTTCAACCGCCACAAAAAGAATGAACTATTTCTGTATTAATGCGCATGGCAGAGTGAACTAGGTCACCAGGGGTCAAAGGGTAGCAAGTATATAGGTTTAAAGAGGGTCTCCCCTCATAGTTTAAATTCTATGTATGGTGTACGTGGCGGTCACCGAATGCCAAGCAAAGCTTACCCAAGTGTTTTCATATGGTATAGTAAATTTACATTTTTATGAAATAAAAACACTATGTACAAGGATACAAATCTCCTCAATATAAGGGCTATTTGTGGATATGCTGAGCAGCCACTACTGGGCCCAAGTAAAGAGGCTCTAACTCCGCCCTAGCCACATCCTTCAGAAGAACTGTGTGAAGGTGATATGTGACTTACAGTGGCAGGCTGAGAGGACTGTTCTAAGGAGACTCCCGACTGGAATCCCTTAGAAGCAGCAAAGGACCTAACATCATGGGCTTGGCCTGATGTAAGGTGAGGGCTTGCTGGTCAGAGAGCTCATAGCATAGGATCACAGTAGCTTGATCCATGAGATGGTGGCAGGAGAGATGTCCTTGTCGAAACCTTTCTTGAAAGGAGACAAAGACCAGCTCCTTGTTATGCCCAAGATCTGAGGTCCTACCCAGATGGTAACGCAGGGCTCTGACTGGACATATGGACCTGTCACCCTTCAGTGCCTTATCCAGAGTGGGGGCCAGGGCTGCATTAACCACGGGGGCCACACTGTCTGGACTCTCTTTAGCCAGCTGATTCTTGGAAAGAAGGCTGGCTGAGGGGTAGAGAGACAACATGGACCAGTCTGATTGGTCTCTGAAGTTGTTATGCAGCCATGCATGGATCTCACCCTTCGCTTGCCTGAACCCAAGGCCAACAGGAAGACAGTCTAGAAAGTCAAGTGCTTCAGGGAGGCCTCCTTGAGGGGTTCAAAGGGAGCCTTTGTCAGCTGGTGCAGAACCAGGGAAAGGTTCCAAGAGGGGATGCCCCTCTGCCCTTGGATCTGTCTCTGTGGAAACTATCCAGGATGAGTGAGAATTTTCTTGGCTGACATTCATGGGCGAATTTCCCAATTGTCAGAAATGGCTGGTCTATAGCCATCAATGGTGCCCGGCTGTAACTTCCTGTCTTGAAAAAAGTACAGCTATGGCTTTTTTTTTTTTTTTTTTTTGTGAGATGGTGTGCTGAAATCCACCTGATTACTGAGGTACCACTTTGTAAAACATATGGTCCACTTTGCCTCATATACTGATCTGGTTGATCCTCTTGAGGAGCCTCAATTCGAGCTGCCACTGCCTCAGGGAAGCCCTGCTTCCTTGGAAGCTGGGGCTCTAGGGGCCAGGCATGTAGACTCAGATTTACCAGGTTCCTGTGAAGGGTCTGGTGGAATAGCTGAGCCAAAGATCAGGTAGAAAGTGCAGACACAGTGGGATCTGATTTGACATGGTCACCAGGTCCCAGAACCAAGGTATGTTGGGCCACCCTTGTTTCAATCAGTAGGAGTCTGTTGCACAGGTGGACCTGCAACTTCTCTACCACTTGCCCAAGAAGGCTGCTGGTGGGAAGGCATGTGGGTCCAGATCCTCCCAAGGTAGACTGAGGGCCTCTACTGCTCGGGCTTGTGGATCTGGAACTGGTGAGACAGAGATGTAGTTGTTGTTGAGCCTGGTGGCAAACAGGTCCACTTGAGGCTGGTACCACCGGCAGCATATTGCTTGAGACCCTGGAAGGAGGGACTATTCTATTTGAATGGTCTGTCCTAGCCTGGATAGCGTGTCTGCTATCACATTCGGCCAGCCGTGGATGTGTCGGGCTCTGAGTCACCTGTTCCTGGTACACCAGGTCAGGATTCTCCACAAAAAGGCACAGAGGGTCCGATTTCATCCCCCCTTTATACAGACCGCCACCATGGGGTTGTCTGTAGCTACGACAGCAATATAGTTCAAGCAGGGGTTTTGGAACTCTTTTAGGGCCAAAAGACCGCCTTTAATTCCTGAACTGGGATCACCTTTTCTAGTGATTCAGGTAGTCTCCTGCTGTTCATCAACTGTCACTGCATCTGCCTGATGAGGAAGGCCACCTATGTGAACATGCCTTGCTGTGGCTGTCAGTAATGTTATTACGGGGATCAGCCGCCGGACCGGGCATGTGGGTCCGGAGAGAAGTTCCTGGATTGCAGATAACGTCTGCAAACGCCCTAGGACTGATCTCACCAGGCCTTCTTCCAGGCTGGACTGGTAGCCTACCAAGTCGAAGGCTTGCTCAAGGTCCAGTTCTAATTTCCCATGATACCATTCAAACTTACTCCTGACACAGAGCTACTAGAGATTGTGTATGTTGGAGACAGGTTTGATGGGAACCGGAATTGACCAACCAGTCGTGCTGGTGGATTGTGGTACTTAGTAATGTTAGACCTCCTTCGCCACCACCAAGAGGACACCCCCTGTGTACTGTGAAAACAGACCAGACGGGAGTGCATGAATTGGCAGGGAAGGCCCTGGATGAGCAAAATCTGGCACTTCCTTGTTGGCTGAATGGGGTGAGGGAGTAGGGAACCTTGAGGTTAGCCACTCCTCTGGCTAAAGAGTGGTTTATGTGGTTCCTGGAAAACCATCCGACTCATTTAGGGTACTGAGCCATTATGAGAACTGTGACCCCTGGTCTGATTAACAGATAAAAGGGTTGTAATCTTGAGGGGAAGCTCGAGTTTGCAAATTCAGGCCCCTGGTGTCAGCTGATACTGGTCACGAGCTGGGTAAATGGCAAGCTGGGTGGCCAGTCTAGGAGGCTGGATCACTGGTATCTCCCTGGAACCAGTAACAAAAAACTGATGAACCTCCAGAATAACTGATACAGCAGACTTCTTGTTGGCAGCAGCCTAACCTGTCCGGTTGAGTTAGACATCTCACCAGCAAGAGTAACTGGCTGGTGTGGGTCTGATAAGATAAGGCTGATAGGTAGTTGGATAATTTTATAGTCACTTTCAACCAGCTAGGAGATCCTGATAGTAGGCTGGCTGACTGGCCAGGCAGGTTGAGACACTGTCATCTCACCAGGACCAGTGACTGGTCTAAGAATTTTCTGCCTGAGGAAGCTGGTTGGTCTAAGATGGCCATTTGGACTCTTAAAGGGCCTTGGCTGGTCTGTTGGCCAGTCCTGTGGACCTGCCCAGTACCAGGGCCTAACCGGTTATAGGTTAAGCAATGCTCTGTAACCGTTTCCTGGTGGGTCCACAGTTCTGTGAAAAACTCATTTGAGCTGGCAGAACTGGACGACTACGTCTCAGCAGGGGTAGGCTTATCTGAAGAACTGCCTTTTTTCTTTCCGTAATGGTGGAATCAGATGGCTTTCTCTGTAACCAACACTTCTCAGTAACCGGTAAGCCACTTAACTAGTAAAGAACCAGTAAACTGGTGCTTCTCTGTAACCAAGAAATCAGACAGCCACAGGTCTGTATCATTATTTGATCACTTGGTAGATCTGTCAATCCGGTAAGCTGGTGTTCCTGTTTCAATCAGGTTTCTTCACCGGAATTTCTCTGCCTATAAGCCAGACCAGTAGACTCTGTAACCGGCTTGGTATGAAGCTACTGGTCCATGGAGGTTTTGTAAGCCGGAACCCGGTCGGTAGGTTCTGTAACCGGTTGGTTGAGGCAATTTACTGAAGAACTTCCTGTCTATCTGACTGTCACTGGTGACCCTGTTGTCCTCACTGGACTTGTTGATTTAGGTTGTCTTCTGCCCATGGGAACAACTGATTTCTCTGTAACCGGTAACCTCTGTAACCGGTGAGGCTGCTGTCAGCACTGGGATGGTGGCAGCAGCAGATCTCTGTGTAACCAGAAAATTTTCTCTGTAACCGGTAAACTCTGTAACTGGTGAACCTGCTGTCAGCACTGGGATGGTGGGAGCAGCAGATCTCTGTGTAACCGGTAAACTCTGTAACTGGTGAACCTGCTGTCAGCACTGGGATGGTGGGAGCAGCAGCTCTCTGTGTAACCGGCAAATTCTCTCTGTAACCGGTGAGCCTGCCGTCAGCACTGAAATGGTGGGGGCAGCAGATCTCTCTGTAACCGGTAAATTCTCTCTGTAACCAGATTCTAAAAAACAACCAGGGTCAGTCTGGTTAATTCACCTGTATTTTCTGCCTGTAAACCGGTCTGGTGGGCTCTGTAACCGGCTAAGGCGAAGCACACTGGTCAATGAGGGCTGTGTAGCCGGACCCAGTGGGTAGGCTCTGTAACCGGTATTGTAGGCAGCATAAACTCAGTGGCCTGGACAGCTAGCTGGAGTGACTTTTATAACCGGTTCCCGGTAGGCCCATCCTCTGTAACCGGTTGGTAGATCTTACTCTCAACCTGCCCCAGTACCCGTACCAAGGTAGGGTCAAAGGGGGGGGGGGGGGGGGGGGGAGAGGGCTAGCTGGAGACCCCACCGGTAGTCTGAGCAGAGCTGGTACCGGTAAAATTCAGCACAAGGGGTCTAGACATGGTCATCTTCTTCTTGCTAGCTGAACCGGTCACACTTGGGGATCTGTGGAGTCACAATTTATTCTGCTAGCCTTGCCGGTCGTATATGGATATCTGTGAAGTCACATGACCGGCACTTCAAAACTCGCAGATTTCTGTGACCACTTGTCATCTAATTCTTCAGGCCAACAGACGAGTTGCTGGATTTATTTTCTTGCCAGTTAAAAATGGGTGTTGAGAATTAAATGGTCGTCTTCTTCTGATGAAAACTTCTGTTGAAAACACGATTCCTCCATCGTTGAATGCGTATCACGTGACCAGGTCCATGTCACGTGACAACATAAGCTGGAAGTGATGACGTCAGACGATGCATTCTTCTTTCCTTCTAATTTCTTCTCGTCGATATACATGCAGTGTTGCTGGACAATGTAGAATATAATGGAGGGTGAATCGTGGTAAACAAACACTTCTAAACAGAAGGAATGCTGCAGGGACAACACACAACCTCTCACCCGCGACTTCGTCTCGACGACAAGCACAAAGAAAATCTTCAAAACTGGCCATAAAATGCTGGATACTGCCTCGTTTAAGTCCTGGAGAGGCCATGATATGTAAGTAACACAATATATATATTTCTGATGAAAATAAGCTTTAAATTCGTAGAATAATCCAGCTTTTCTTCAAACTTGGAGATAACTCCAAAAACACGTCTACACACTACACGCGCCAAACAAAAAAGATGAACGGACGTCACTCTGTCTAGACAGGAAGCAAGTATGATGCGCCACCTAGAGAATGCACACTACTGACCGGTCCTGCCGGTATTATATACAGGACGTCTTTTTCTGGCGTTTGGTGGGACCGGTCGCGCCGACCGGTAAAGCAATTGTCCATTGGATAGGATGTATTAATGCATAAAATTGTGTTTTGCCATTTTGGGCAAAAATTCGAAAATTCAAAATGGCCGCCCTTTTTGAGAAGGGGAGAATTTTTTGAAAATTGCAACGAGTACATTCCTTAGATACCCTGTGGGTCGAAAATTTCGACGAAATCGCTCTATCTCGCACGGTTAAGGAGATAGAAGCAAATTTGTGTTTTGCCATTTTTGGCAAAAATTCGAAAATTCAAAATGGCCGCCATTTTTGGGGAGGGGAAAATTTTTTGAAAACTGCAAAGATTACATTCCTTAGATACCCCGTGGGTCGAAAATTTCGACAAAATCTCTCTATCTCGCACGGTTAAGGAGATAGAAGCAAACTTGTGTTTTGCCATTTTCGGCAAAAATTCGAAGATTCAAAATGGCCGCCATTTTTGGGGAGGGGAAAATTTTTTGAAAATTGCAAAGAGTACATTCCTTAGATACCCTTTGGGTCGAAAATTTCGACAAAATCGCTCTATCTCGTACGGTTTAGGAGATATGAGCACATTTGCTTTTTCAGTATTCAAAATAGCCAATACACGCAAACACGGTTCCGCAGCCATATTGACCTATATCGAGAGGACTGGTTTTGGAGTGTAAACAAATGCACGTGCATGTTGTTTACACAGCGAAATGAATCGTAGAAGTTAATTTTTCTTCATATCTGTGTTGATTAAACTTAGTTCATTTACATTTAAAGTATTTTCTTTTACCCTTGGCCTACATGGTAAAGAGAGCTACCTTTACCCACTGGCCTCAATTCAACACTTTGTTTGCAACCTGGACTGGGATTTCGCTGCGGCTGGAGGAGGCCACAGCTAGCATAATGATATGGGTGTAGAACTGCACATTTTACAGTGTCTTAGAAAGGAGGTCTTTCTTATAAACATGCAAATATGTATTTTATAGATATTCTAGACTTCCCAAATCCCAACACAGCCGTTTGACAATTGACAAAACATGTCATAGATAGTGTTATAATTGCATGTGGTTGATTGTGCATAATGTGTTGATTTCAGTCATATGATTATAGGTTTCAGGCTGAATGCCGGTGATTTGATGAATGTTCCGTGGGGTAAAACCCATGACCAATTGAATTTATTTCATTAGGTACTGAATCTACTATGGTACTTGATGAAGGATGGAACCAGTATTTTGACAGAGTATGATCCAAGGTCTAAGTGTTAGTAGACAGTAGGTGTCCAGTGTTATGTCTTGTTTTCAATTATTTTAGACGATTCTGTGGGAATTATTTGAATGTATATACTATAAATGTGATTTCTGATTATTTTTGATACTTTTGTGACTTTAGTGCTTGTACCGATTCAGCCCCAGCAATTGCTGGTAAAATACTTATATTTTGTAAATAAATAAAACTCTGCCCCCCATGGGAAGAGTTAAGTAACAATACATATAATAATTGATTAAGAGAAATATGCATGGCAGCCTTGGCAGGTGAACACATTTTGGCTGAGACAAGGTTAAAGGTCAAACCATGACTTAACATACCTACACTCACCACCAACGACCCATCCAGATTCAACCTCATCCAACCCCTAACCATACAAAGGAAATCAAAGAGACAATATATTCCCAAGTTCAAACCATTCCACATTATAGTCACACCAGTTAGTTCAGGGTTCTTAATTCTTACCCGTCTATAGTTTAAAACCCGCCACCTGTCTCAATGGTGAAAATAAAACCCTCACCACAACACAAACAATTTTGCATTACAATGGAGGGTTCTAACCTCATATCTCTGTCATCCAAAACACAAACAAGTTTGCATTTCAATGGGGAGAGGATTCTGACCATTACAGCTCTGTCATCCACAGCACAAACAAGTTTGCATTTTAATGCGGGAGGATTCTGGCCCTCACAGCTCTCTGTCATCCACAGCACAAACAAGTTAGCATTTCAATGGGGGAGGATTCTGACCCTCACAGCTCTGTCATTCAGAACACAAACAAGTTTCCATTCCAATGGGAGAGGGTTCAAACCCTGACGCCTATTTTTTGGCCAAAATCCAAATAAGTTTCAAATTCAATAAAGTCAAAATTATTTGAAAGCACACATATTTATTTTTATAGTAAAAACATATCTTCATACAATATTCATAACAAAATATAATAGCAAATATATATTAATGACACATAAATTATAATTTTTTCAGAGATAGATAGATATGACAAATTGTATTACATGCAACAATTCCACAATTCTAGGAATAAGGAACTGCTACATAATAGCCGCAGCTGCCATAATTCGTCAGAATTCAGGAGTGAATTCTATATTCGAACAATGAGGAAGAAAGCAGCCAGGAGGAAGACAGAAGCAGCAGCCAGCTACAATTAGCAGCCACAGGATGTGCAGTAGTGGAGAAGCCATGTATTCAACAGTGAATACTGGTTTCATCCAGATGATGTCCAGCTACAAATAGCCACCAATAAGCACATATCCATCCATATCAATTCTAGTAACATATATTCACCAGTAGCCAGCTATAGCCGCCAGTAGCCACATATATCCAGTTATACCATGACCAACCATATTTTTACCACCAGTAGCTATCTAACCACCAGTAGTCACCTACGCCCATCTATATTAATTCCAGCAACATACATCCACCAGTAGCCAGCTATAGCCGCCAGTGTAGGTGCCAGTAGCCACATATATCCAGTTATACCATGACCAACCTACACCCATCTAAATCAATTCCAGCCACATATATCCACCAGTAGCCAGCTATAGGCGCCAATGTAGCCGCCAGTAGCCACATATATACATCTACATATTAAAATGAAGATTTCTGTGGTTATTTTATCAAAATCACCCATTTATTGAGCATTTGAAAGTCTTTGGAACATAGCCGCTGATATCCCAGTATTATTCTATTAAGCTACCCAATGGGCGATAATATGATGTATAAAGCAATTACCACATATAAGAAATACTTAAAATATCTTTAAAATATTCGAAACAATATATAAAAATATACCCGATGTTATTTTATACAATTTTTAAGTATAACTGCCAATATTTGGTCACAATAAAATAAAATATATTTACAGAGATCTACGTTTGTTTACACACCGAACGCAAAGTAGGTCAAGTATTGCATCATCGCAAAGGTCAAGGAAACGCCTTATATGGCAAACCGTGTTTGCGTGTATTACTCATTTATTTAATTAATTACTCACTCATCTATGAAGCAATTCCCCCCCAAAAGCAATCCCATACAAGCTATTAACCCAATGAACCTCCATACCAAATTTCAGAAAGCTAGGCTTAATAGCATTCCTTAAAATGTCTGGAAACCAAAGAGATACTCAAAAGTAGCAAAGTAGCTATTACTCAGTTAGCTATAGAGCTATCATCACCAAAAGCAATCCCGTACAAGCTATTAACCCAATAAGCCTGCATGCCAAATTTGGTAAAGATAGGATAAGAACTGTTGCCTAAAATGTCTGGAAACTAAGTTGGACACCGGACGGCGGAAAAAGCAAAAATAATATGTCCACCCCCCAGTGGGGTGGACATAACTAATGTCCCTGCCAAGTATGAACTTCCTACACCTTACGGTTTCTGAGATATAGCCCGGACAAGATTTTAAAGGTCAAGGTAACTACAGCAAGGTTAAAGGTCAAATCAAGGTCAGACCATGACGTTGCACACCTACAACCCCCAACCAATGTCCCTGCCAAGTATGAACTTCCTACACCTTACGGTTTCTGAGATACAGCCCGGACAAACTATTTCACGCCCGCCCATCCGGACACCATGGGCTTACGGGCTGTGGGGTAACTAGATGAATAACATATTTGAAAATATTTCCCTAACTTTAATACTTTTGAAGATATTTGACATTTACTTATGTCATTATTTTGTTCCAAATAAGAAAATAGCTATTACTCAATTATGGCATGCAATAGAAGGCCAAACTATATGCCATCTTATAGTTAAGGACAAAGTAGCTGAACAACATATTTTAGGAAAATACTCTAACTGCAATAGTTTTGGAGTTACAATGGATTTACTCAACAGTCAGAATTTGAAAGTAGCTATTACTCAGCTATGCAATGTGCAACAGGTCTGAAACTTTACTATGTGATAGCTTACCAAAAAGTAGACGAATAACATATTGAAAAGATTTCACTAACCTTAATACTTTTGAAGATATTTGACATTTACTTATGTCATTATTTTGCTACAAATAAGAAAATAGCTATTACTCACTTTTGGCATGCAATGGGACCCCAAACTATGTACCATCTTATAGCTAAGGACAAAGTAGCTGAACAACATATTTGAAGAAAAAGCTGTAACTGCAATAGTTTTTGAGTTGTGAGTCCTTTACTCAAAGTAGCTAAGATTGCTATTACTCACTTATCTTCAGGCCTAAGTCCATAAAACCAAAAAATTTTTCCAAGGGCGTGAAAATGCATTGGGACAATTAATTTACAAAAAATCTGTAGCTGTAGTAGTTTTGGAGAAATCTGTGTGACACACTAACGCATGCACACACAGGCATCATTTCATAATCTCCCTCCCGGGCTAAAGCCCGGCAGGAGATAACAATCCCAAGCAAGTCACTGTCCCAATAATCCTGCAAACCAAGATAGCTCTAATACTTTTCCTTAAAATGAGCAGAAACGATGTGTGACGCCGGATGGCGGAATGAGCAAAAATAATTTTTAAAAAAGGTTAAAAAAGAGAAGAATCTGTAATTCTAAATGCTTACAATACAGTTGTAGCTTCTACGATTTATACAACAGCCTGAAGAAAACTTCCATTCCAAGGAATCTGACATTCCACTTGTAAATATTCTCATTGATATTCAATGTCGCTTAAATTGTGTCCACTTTCGCAATTATCAATTTCCCGAACAAAGGAACTGGTAAAAACAATTAAACTTTTACTTCACATTTTAATATGGATTGTATTAAATTATTTTGGGAAATAGTCTGTATACTTTACTTTATTTTTTTGATAGAATTAAACTGAAGAAGTGCCGACTTTATGGGAAGCTACCTAAAAAAGTTTAATTCTCTAATGTCTTGAAAAGTCCAGTCCACTTTCTCCAATAACAAATGTCACATGAGCAGAATCCCTGTCACTGTTGCTTTGCAATTTTACATCGGATGATACACTGTATTCAATGTCATTTTGTGAATGAATATTCCTCCAGAAAATCAGCCTTTTTGTTACTAATTTGCTCCAGGAGGTTCCCAAAAACTCATAATGCTCAAGTTTAGCACAGTCTGTTTTGACACAAGTGCTCTCTTGAATTCCAAACCCTGTGTCATCATAATTTGCGGTGGCAATACCACTTTTATTATCTCTGGTCTTTTTCTCAAACAGAGCAGATTTTGTGGCAAATACTGTCAGATTGAACATGTTCTGGTGTTCTTTTATAATATGTGCTATTTGTGGCATCCTGGTCTCTTGTGTTGACTTACTATCAGTTCGATCTTGCCAGTAAAATGCAGAAATACTATCGATAGCCAACATGCATATATCAGGGTGAGAACCGAGGTAAGATTTCAAAGAGTGTAAAGTCAGCAACAATTTAAAACTGTTGTTACAAAAAACATACTGCAGTCTCTTCAAACTAACTTTTACAAGAGCATCTATTTCTTCTGTTGTTGGTAAATCTTGATTTGCCAGTCCCTCACTGGTTTTGATAGCTGCCTGAATACGATGTTCAAGAATTCCTGCAAATCTCACCATGCTAAAATGATAATCTGTGTCAAGAAGAACTGCACCAGCCCCGCATCCACCAATGTTATAGCCCAGCCAATCAAAAGGCAAGATACAGTTAGCTATAAGATGTAACAAGGCCTGTGTTTTGCCTGTGCCTTCTTTACCATAAAACTCATACAAGCCATTTTCTTGGACATCATGAGGAAACAACCTTGGCTCGAGTTTTCTGATGTTGTGCTTTTTTCCCAGTCGTGTCAACAGCTGAAAAATATTGGTTTACAGTTTACACAAGTTAATTACTTTCAAATAAAAAAGCACATTTTACATTTTGAACACCCTTTTGAAATTTCAGAATCTGCAACAAAACTTAAAATGCATTTGGACTGGCTTACAGTGTTTCTCATCCATGGATTAAGCCAATATATTGTAAAAAAATTACCAGCATATTTTATTTTTAACTTTTAACTAGCTTTTTTCACTGGTGCCCCATTACAGTTTCATAAAGTTAACACAAATTAACAGTTTTTATGACAGCTTGTTAAGAGTAGCTGCAACATATGAAAAGAAACAGCATAGCATAGAACACACATTATCATGTGTAATGTCCACCCCATGAACGTTTTGCAACAATTGTACAGTAGTCTTACAAGACCTTGTTTCATTTGTAAAATATATCAGTGATGCTTAAATATTTATTAGTATACATGCAAATTATTTCAGCTTCATCCCTTTCGCATTGGTTCAAAATTTGCTCAAAATCACTCTGTCTCTAAAGGTTTTTGAGATAACCAACATTTTCAATTTCGATAAAATGGAAGACGGTGGACGAAATTTGAGAAATTTGACATTTTTCAGAGGCAATATACAAAAGATCTCTAATATCCATATGGTCAAAAATTAGCTTGAACCTTTACGGTTTTCGAGATAAACGACATTATCAATTTCCGCCAAAATTCAAGATGGCAGACAAAATTCTGGAAATTCAACTTTTTTCACAGGCAGTATAACTAATGTCTCTAGTACCCAAAGGGTCCAAACATTGCTCAAAATCACTTTGGGTTTTTGAGATAAATGACATTTTCAATTTACGCCAAAATTCAAGATGGCAGCCAGAATCTTGTTCCCAAGATAAATGCGTTTTTGCATTTCACACAGAAATTCAAGATGGCCGCCCAAAAAATGGCGGGAAAATGATATTTGTGAAAAGTCGCCAGTAGACTCTGCAGAGAACCTGCAGGTCAGAAATTCATTGAAATCACTCTATCTTGAACAGTTTCCCAGATAAATGTGTTTTGCGTTTTACACAGAAATTCAAGATGGCCACCCAAAAATGGTGGGAAAATGATTTTTGCAAAATGTTGCCAGTGCACTCTGCAGATACCCTGCGGGTCCAAAATTTTGTCGAAATCTCGCACCGTTTCCGAGATAAATGCGCTTTTGCGCTTTACACAGAACTTCAAGATGGCAGCCAAAAGTGGCAGGAAAGCGATTTTTGAGAAAAGTTGCCAGTAGACTCTGCATATACCATGTGTGTCAAAAATTTCGTTGAAATCGCTCTATCTCACACCGTTTCCCAGATAAATGCACTTTTGCTTTTGACCCAGAAATTCAAGATGGCCACCAAAAGTGGCGAGAAAGCGATTTTTGTGAAAAGTCACCGATACACTCTGGAAACCCTGGGGGTTGGAAAATTTCGACGAAATCGCTCTACCTCGCATGGTTAAGGAGATACAAGCAAATTTGTGTTTTTCCATTTTCGGAGAAAATTTGTAAATTCAAAATGGCCGTCATTTTTAGGGAGAGGAAAATCTTTTGAAAATTGGCAAGAGTACATTGCCGAGATACCCTGTGGGCCAAAAATTTCAACGAAATCGCTCTATCTCGCATGGTTAAGGAGATACAAGCATATTTATCTTTTTGAATTTTTGGCAAAAATTCAAAATGGCTACCATTTTTGAAGAGAGTAAAATTTTTTGAAAATTGCAAAGAGTAGGTTGCTAAGATACCCTGTGGGTCGAAAATTTCGACGAAATCGCTCTACCTCGCACAGTTAAGGAGATAGAAGCATACTTGTGTTTTTCCATTTTTGGCAAAAATTTGAAAATTCAAAATGGGCGCCATTTTTGGGGAGAGGAAAAGTTTTTGAAACTTGTCAAGAGTACATTGCTTAGATACCCTATGGGTCGAAAATTTTGACGAAATCACTCTATCTTGCAAGGTTAAGGAGATAAAAGCTAATTTGTGTTTTTGCATTTTTGGCAATTCAAAATGGCCTCCGTTTTTGGGGATTTTTTTGAAAATTAGAAACAGTAGTTTGCTAAGATACCCTGTGGGTCGAATATTTCAACGAAATCGCTCTATCTCACATGGTTGAGGAGATTGAAGCAAATTTGTGTTTTTACATTTTTGGCAAAAAACTCAAATTCAAAATGCCGCCATTTTGGGGGAGAGGAATAATTTTTTTTATTTGAAAATTGGCAAGAGTATATTTCTATGATACCCTGTGGGTCCAAAATTTTGACACAATCACTCTATCTCACACAGTTAAGGAGATAGAAGCAAATTTGTGTTTTTGTATTTTTCGCAACAATTCAAAAATTCAAAATGGCCGCCATTTTGGGGGAGAGGAAAATTTTATTGAAAATTGGCAAGAGTATATTTTTTAGATACCCTGTGGGTCAAATATTTCAACGAAATCGCTCTATCTCACATGGTTGAGGAGATTGAAGCAAATTTGTGTTTTTACATTTTTGGCAAAAAACTCAAATTCAAAATGCTGCCATTTTTGGGGAGATGAATAATTTTTGGGGAAAATTGGCAAGAGTATATTTCTAAGATACCCTGTGGGTCGAAAATTTCGACACAATCGCTCTATCTCACACGGTTAAGGAGATAGAAGCAAATTTGTGTTTTTGCATTTTTTGCAACAATTAAAAAATTCAAAATGGCCGCCATTTTTGGGGAGAGGAAATATTTTTGAAAATTGGCAAGAGTATATTTTTTAGATACCCTGCGAGTCGAAAATTTCGACGAAATCACTCTATCTCACACGGTTAAGAAGATAGAAACAAATTAGTGTTTTTGCATTTTGGTGAAAATCCAAAATGGCCGCCATTTTTGGGGAGAGGAAAATTTTTTGAAAATTGCCAAGAATACATTATTTAGATATCCTGTGGGTCAAAAATTTCAACGAAATCACTCTATCTCACACCGTTTAGGAGATAGACATATTTACGTTTTTTGCTATGTAGCTATTACTCAGGAGGTTAAAGCTATTACCATCAACAATACCAAGCAAACAATTGACCCTATAAACCTTCACACCAAATTTTACAAAGATGAGTTAAATATGTATCCTTTAAAAGAGTGAAAACAGAAATGCAATTCAGAGTTGGCTCAAAGGAGCAAAGCAGCTATTACTCAGATAGCTACAAAGCTATCATCGACCAAAAGCTATCCTGGCCAAACTACTGACCCAATTATCCTTCATATAAATTTTTGTGAAGATAGAAAACATTGTTTCATTAAAATTTCCAGAATAAAAGTCAACTCAAAACAGCATAATAGCTATATAGCACAGTAGCTATTACTCAGCTATAATGGTATTATCACCAAAAGCAATCCCAAGTAAGCTACTGATCCAATAATCCTCCATCTGAAATTTAGTGAACATAGGTGAAATATTTTTCCTTTAAAATGCTTAAAATAAAAAAGCTACTCAAAGTAGCTAAGTAGCTATTATTCAGTCAGTTATATACTATTATCAGTAAAAGCAATGCCAAGCAAGCTATTGACCTAACTATTGCTCATACCAAATTTGGTAAAGATATGTCAAATATTTTTCCTTAAAATGCCCGGAAACAAAAGAAGTACACAAAAGTAGCTGAGTAGCTATTACTCAGTTAGCTATAGAGCTATCTTCATCAAAAGCACTCCCATAAAGCTATTATCACTAAATATGTTAAAGGTATTAACCCAATAAACACCCATACCAAATTTGGTAAAGATAGGATAAATACTTTTCCTTAAAATTACCGGAAACCAAGTGTGACAACAGACAGCAGATGCTGGACGGCGGAAAAAAGCAAAAATAATATTTATACATAATTAATAGGTGTTAGCTAGATCGACCAAATGCAATGCAACAAGTAAAGCTATCTCCTATTTTTAACTACAACTCAAATTGGTACTAAATTTCTGGAAAATTGGTGAAAGGACAGAAAGGCTATCATTTGAAGAATGACACCACAAGCAGTAGACCTTCAACAGAGTACCCTCGCAGATTCACAATTTACTCTGGTAGAACTGTAACAATTAATTTGACAAAAGTATCTCGACTGAAAAATATACACAAAAGACCAAAAGATACCATCAACATAATTATTTTGTTGCGATAGACTTGGTGCAAGGTCCTTCAATGGTGCAATATGATTCACTGAGAATAGTGTAAATTCAAGTCTGTGATAAAAAAAAATGCATTCATTCATTGTCTCAAAATACCCATTAAGTAAAAACCCATAATTAATTGCTCAGTCTTGCTTATACATGAGAGAAATAGGAATAAGTGTATTTCTATTCACTTTGGTCAGTTACACATTGGCACTGAGAATACTTATGGTCAAAATGTGACAGACAAGAATATTTTTCACAATCTGAAAATGGCACATTTGTGCGTTAAGCTGGAAAAGGAGGGCAGGAAGAGGCTGGATGTAAACTGAACCAAAAGCCACCAGGGGACAGATACAATTCCACTTAATGATACATCTCCTTTACAAGGAAGCCAACCATTGTTGAAGCACAAATAAAACTGGTTAGTTATCACCAGCTAAAACAGAGGGTAGAACACATAAAATTTATGTTTGTTGGAGTGTAGGTGTGCATTGGTTCAATCTTTGACTTTTTTCGTAATGATCCTGATCGTAAAAATTCTGTCCAGGCTATATCAAACTGTAACGGAAGTTGATACTTTCAAGAGATATTAGTTTGGGGGATTTAGGTGACTGTACAACTTCATCGTGTGAGGCAAATTTGACCTTGTCATAGTAAAATTGGCCTTTAAAAGTAAAACTGTCAGGTGTAGAAAGTTGTTACCTTGTAGGTATATTGGTTCGAGAGTGTAGGTGTGCAACGTGGTATGGTCTCAGTGTGACCTTTGACCTTGACTGTTGCCATATTTTACAGTATAAACTGACACAGTTGAGACATATTTCTCCTACCACAAAAATATATGGACTGCTGCAACTGATTACTACATGTACTTTTACCTAATTATGTTATCTTCATTGACAGTTATACTTCAATTAATGAATTGATCAATTAATAAATTTTACAGTTTCATAACTGTCAGTTCACAACTTAATGTGGTTATCTTGCTGTTAAGCTGTTTTGTTTTGATACTTTGTCTTTACATACATTTTTATCTTTCTTAAGTGTTATTTCTCCTGTACCTTTATGTAACGAACACTCTGAAAGACCCTTATCCTATTACATTTTATCTCTTCTATATCTCATGGTGTCCAAACACTATTCCTACTTAGTGCATTATTTTAAGTAGTAGACCAGCTTTTTCAATTTTTTTTAAAATGGTTTTTCATTTGTTTTTCCATCTCAATCCAAAGAGCTTGATAATGTGTTTAAGGTGTTCTAATAATAAAGCATCAGAAGTATATGGTCGGTTCACCTTACACTTACTGTAGATTAATTTCTGACTTTAAATATCATGGTCGGAATGGTAATTTAAAACAACTGTGAAACCACTATTTCAAAACTGTTAAACAACTGCAAACAACGGTGAATGTGTACAACATTGAAATCTCGGGTAATCTGCTGGCAATTAACCAGTAACCACTTGTCTACCATTAAATGCCCATCTTATATGTTTTGTAAGAGGTTATTTAAGGACAAATGCTGATTACTTGAAATACATGGGCATTCATTGGCATTTTTAATTTATTTTCTCTTAAAAGCCAACTTTCTATTGGCTGTTTTAACTCAAAATATATAAAAAAAATGAATACAGTTCAGTGAAGTTCGGTGTCCCATTGAAGGTTGTAGTTCGGCACTGATGATCGGCTAATTTCCACATCTTAATCATTTAAATGTGTTTGGTAAAAGTTTGGTACTCCAATATTAAATCCAGTGTTCTTTCTGGTATATTTGTAAACATGTTACAAACTACATAAGTCATAGCTCTTACTTACGCCTCAGGCTGAAAACACTCATATGTAGTACTTAAATTATGTATAACAGATTTAAAGGAAGATGAAATTTCAGGGACCATACAGTATTTCAATTACAAAATTATTTGCCCCATCTCAGATAGTAACATTCCTACTTTATTACCCATTGGACTAACAACAATTTAATTTTTCCTTTGGAACACACTCATTCCATCATCTTGAAAGATGGTTCCACTAATTCCACTAAGTGCCAGCACAGAAGAAAATATAAGATTTTCACTATGAGTATCAAGAGTCCACTCCACAAAGCCAAAAAATTACAGATTGATTACATTGTCTAGAAATTTCTTTAAAAAAAGAGAACTTCTAGGATCTCATTTAGGCTTGTGACCTTGTGTGTTGTTAGTTAAGGAAATGTTTGCAACTCTGCATTAATATCTGTTAATAAACTTAATTTTTTTTTGTTAGTATTCATACTGCACTATTTTAAGTAATAATAATATATTATTTACACTCCACAGTATACTTTTATGTCATTACTATACAGCTTTCAAGATGAAAATAAAGATTCAATAAAGCTGGTGGATTCTTATACCTTTGTTTTGAAGAATCAGTTTTGAGTTCCTTCATTACCACTGTGAATGCCATCTGTGCAGTGGAAAGACCAAACAACAGAGGTTTGAATTTGGTAGCATTGACCCTAGATGTGAAAACGCAGGTATTTCCTGGACTGTGGGTTTATTGGTGTATGGAAGTAAGCGTCCTTGAAATCTATGGACGTAACCCATCCGCTTTTTCTGCAAGGAAGTCCCTATGCTCTCTGATGTCTCCATTTTCAAAGCAACTAGGGTGGCCCAAGTTTTCAAAACTGGTTCAGTCTGCCCCCCCGACAGATTTTGAGCAACAGTGTAGTCATTGCTGGATTACTGACCTTGAATGCCCCTCAACTTCCATATGATAATGATTTTGTTTAACTAGACTAAGGACGCATCTGTGGCCAGATGCTGGATGTATCCACCGACAAAGGCCAAGTAACATAGTTCAGAAGATAAACAGCATTTTTCGTTAATAAGCAAGCTGAAAGCACTTTTAAGTTTGGCTACCCTTATTTGACCCTGTAGCAGGGGCCCAAGGTGAAGTCTGACCACATCAAAAGATTCGCAGCCCATGATTTCCTATAAGTCGTTTTCACATTGCAAACCTCTAGGACCAATAATAAGCACGAGGGGCCCAAGGTCAAATCTGACCACATGAAAAGATTTGCAGCCCATGACTTCTTATAAGTTCTTTTCATATTAATGAGTTATTTGAGAAATACTGGCTATCTGCAATACTTCTAGAGATAATTCGCATTTACTCATTTTGAGTAGGTGAATAATTAGCTACGGGTCTGAAACTTCACCAAGTGAAAGCTCTCTCAAAAGTAGGCGAATGAGTTATTTGAGAAAAATTGGATATCTACAATACTTTTAAGAGATAATTCGAATTTACTCATTTTCAGTAGGTGAGTAATTACCTACGGGTCTGGAACTTCACCATGTGAAAGCTCTCCCAAAAGTAGATGAATGAGTTATTTGATAAAAATTGGATATCTGCAATACTTTTAGAGATAATTAGCATTTACTCATTTTGAGTAGGTGAATAATTAGCTACAGGTCTGAAACTTCACCAAGTGAAAGGTCTCCCAAAAGTAGGTGAAGGAGTTATTTGACAAAAATTGGCTATCTGGAATACTTTTAGAGATAATTTGCATTTACTCATTTTCAGTAGGTGAGTAATTACCTACGGGTCTGAAACTTCACCAAGTGAAAGCTCTCCCAAAAGTAGGTGAATGAGTTATTTAAGAAAAATTGGCTATCTGCAATACTTTTAGAGATAATTCACATTTAATCATTTTGAGTAGGTGAGTAATTACCTACAGGTCTGGAACTTCAGCATGTGAAAGCTCTCTAAAAAGTAGGTGAATGAGTTATTTAAGAAAAATTTTGCTATCTGCAATACTTTTAGAGAAAATGCAAAATTACTCATTTTTAGTAGGCAAGTAATTTAGCCACAGGCCTAATTTAGACATAAAGCCTACCAATAGAATACTGTGGTGCACCCTCTAATATACCTTGCAAACTTGAGAAGGCTAGCTATAATATTTTTTTCATTAGAGCGGTAATGGTGAAATCTCTCTGCACACCGCGGCTATCCAGTGGATACAATGATTTACTCAACAGTGAGAACCTGAAAGTAGATATTGGTAAGCTATGCCATGACATAGAGGTCTGCAATTTCACTCTGTTATAGCTGACCAAAAATTATGTGAATAACATATTTAAACAAAATACTGTAAATGTAATAGTTTTCACGTTATAACTGATTTACTCAACAGTGATAACCTCAAAGTAGCTATTACTCAGCTATGCAATGAGCTACATGTCTGAATTTTTTCTATGTTATAGCTGACCCAACATTAGGTGAACAACATATTTAAGCAAAATACTGTAAATGCAATAGTTTTCAAGTTACAACTGATTTACTCAATAGTGAGAACCTGAAAATAGCTATTGCTCAGCTATGCCATGAGCTATAAGTCTGTAATTTCACGATGTTATAGCTGACCCAAAAGTAGGTGAACAACATATTTTAACAAAATACTCCAAATGCAATATTTTTCAAGTTACAAGTCATTTACTCAACAGTCAGTACCTGAAAATAGCTATTGCTCAGTTGTGCCATGAGCTACAGGTCTGTAATTTCACTATGTTATAGCTGACCCAAAAGTAGCTGAATAACATATTTACACAAATTTCTGTAAATGCAATAGTTTTCCAATTACAACTGATTTACTCAACAGTGTGAACTTCAAAGTAGCTATTACTCAGCTATGCAATGAGCCACAGGTCTGGAACTTCACTATGTTATAGCTGACTCCAAAATAGGTGAATAACATATTGAAACAAAATACTCTAAATGCAATACTTTCGAAGTTATAAGTAATTTACTCAACAGTGATAACCTAAAAGTAGCTATTACTCAGCTATGCTATGAGTTACAGGTATGAAATTTTACTATGTTATAGCTGACTCCGAAAAGTAGCTGAATAACATATTTATACAAAATTGTGTAAATGCAATAGTTTTCAATTTACAAGTGATTTTACTCATGATGGAAGTTACTGAAAAGCCCAAAAGTAGCTATTACTCACTTAGCTATTGAGACAGACACCCAAGTTACTCACCATGTTGTAGCTATGCAAAAAGTATCTGAATAACATATTTTAACAAAATGCTCTAAATGCAACACTTTTCAAGTTATAAGTGATTTAGTGCATGATTTCATGAATTTTAATGCATTTTAGACATTTTTGTCTACCACAGGCCTAATTTAGACATAAAGCCTACCAAAAAGATAGGGTGGCGAGTCCTCTAGCATATCAAGCCACCTGCCAAATATGAAAGAAATCTGGAAAGAAATGTGGACTGTAGGTCGCTAACAAGCAATATTCCACATTTTAGACATTTTTGTGTACCACAGGCCTAATTTAGACATAAAGCCTACCAAAAAGATAGGGTGGCGAGTCCTCTACCATATCAAGCCACCTGCCAAATATGAAAGAAATCCGGAAAGAAATGTGGACTGTAGGTCGTTAACAAGAAATCTCTGCGGACGCGGACGACAACGATGATGAATCCATAGTATCCCCGCTTCGCGTCAGGGATACAATTAGCACACAGAGTTCCTCATTGTGGGGAAGATATTGCACTTGCAAAGCAGTAGATTAGATTAGATTGCTGACAGGATGGACAGAACATAAATGATCTATACAGGAAACACCTTTCACACATTTTGTTTTACAATGAGACTTGTGCCTTTCTTTTGTGGCTGCCAGGCAACAGAAGGTACATGATTCAGAGCAAAACCACAGATTCCACAGTCTGACAATTGTCTACAAATGTCTTTGTCCTTCCGGCCATTTCCACAAATTCCCTCTGGGGTACAAAGTAACTGACATTTAGGAGGACTTTGACCTTTGGCCGGTCACTGTGAATAGTTGGAGGACTTGCCTCGACCTCATCAGAACTGACCGTGAGAACTAGTGCTGTAATCATCAGCGATTTCTGAAGATCGATGACTGCCCGTTCAAAGTGAGTTGAACTTGAGCTGTAATATTGACATTATTTGTGTTTAGCACTGTTTTTGCAAGAAAATATGTTGTTGCCGGTTACATCGTACATGCATATACTGTTTGTGCACTTTATGGAACAGCCATATAAGTAAGGTCAATAACAAGAGGGTCAAAGATGCCCCAAAAGGGGGGTTGCACGGGCAGCCATAAGGTTAGTGACTGCTGTAATTAAATTTAGAAACAAGGAAAGAAATGTTAGGTCACCCAGTTAAGGTAAATGTGTTTGACGTGCTAAGAAATGTAAAACTTGTAATCAAGGTTACATAATTAAGCGTCCCTGAAAGGGCGCTTGTTTGTTTTCGCCTCAGTTTCCTCGCCGCCGCATTATGGTCTCCCTTGAATATCTCCCTTATTATTAGAAGGTTTCAAACCATATTTGGCAGTTATATACCTTAGGCGTGGGAAAATTTTTCTGCATGCTGAAATTTGACCTTTATGAAGGTCACATGATCAAAAACAATTTTTTTGAAGTACACCCCCCGTCATCGCAGTTCAGGAAAAACTACTTGCTACACAGTCTTATAATTTGACACACCTGTTCATACTATCGAAAACGCGAGCTGATTAGATTTGGGGAGCAATCCCTTGAAAAATGTCTCATTTATGAGTGATTTTCTGACATCTTCCAATCTGAAAGCCTTAAATTTAGGTCAACCCCCCTATTATCTTCTTAAGTATTGCATTTAGAGCCATAAAATGTACTGGGAGGTAATAGGAAACCATATGTGGAGAGTCTAAATAGACGGTCAGTTTTACCCCACGGCCCCCCCTTATGGGTCAAACTGGGGTCATAAAATAGCTGATTTTGAGTTTTTGCCTTATATCTCCTTTATTGTTGCTTTTATAGCTTCAGAATGTATTAAGAGGTATTGGGAAAGCATATGTGGAGAGTCTAAATAGCCGGTCAGTTTTACCCCCCCGAACCCCCCCTTATGGGCCAAACTGGGGTCATAAATAGCTGCTTTGGAGTTTTTGCCTTATATCTCCTTTATTGTTGCTTTTATAGCTTCAGAATGTATTAAGAGGTATTGGGAAAGCATATGTGGAGAGTCTAAATAGCCGGTCAGTTTTACCCCCGGCCCCCCCTTATTAGTGGTGTGAACGGTAAACCGGTATACCGCATTTTGTTTCGTTTAGATAGAAATGACGAAATCCGCAAAGAATATTTAAGTACCGGTTATTGAAAACGTCATTATATTAGGCTTTCTGCTGGTTAATATTTTGTCAAAACAACAAAGAATATGTATATTTGAAAAAATAAATTACATTTCCGCTTTATATTCATGGTAATGAAGTTTACAAACTTCAAAATATCTCGCGAATGCATATTTCCTATTGAGGATGTAGCTCATGTATACTCGCGTAACTTTTTACCATATCTCTGCACATTTTCGAAATACCGGATTTCGTTCGGTTTCAAAGCCCCGGAGACCGGTTTTTATTTTCAGAACCGGTCCGACCACTACCCCTTATGGGTCAAACTGGGGTCATAAAATAGCTGATTTTGAGTTTTTGCCTTATATCTCCTTTATTGTTGCTTTTATACCTTCAGAATGTATTAAGAGGTATTGGGAAAGCATATGTGGAGAGTCTAAATAGCCGGTCAGTTTTACCCCCCGACCCCCCCTTATGGGCCAAACTGGGGTCATAAATAGCTGCTTTTGAGTTTTTGCTTTATATCTTCTTTATCGTTGCTTTTATAGCTTCAGAATGTATTAAGAGGTATTAGGAAAGCATATGTGGAGAATCTAAATAGCCCGTCAGTTTTATCCCCCGACCCCCCTTATGGGTCAAACTGGGGTCATAAAATAGTTGCTTTGGACTTTTGCCTTATATCTCCTTTATTGTTGCTTTTATACCTTCAGAATGTATTAAGAGGTATTGGGAAAGCATATGTGGAGAGTCTAAATAGCCGGTCAGTTTTACCCCCCGAACCCCCCCTTATGGGCCAAACTGGGGTCATAAATAGCTGTTTTGGAGTTTTTGCCTTATATCTCCTTTATCGTTGCTTTTATAGCTTCAGAATGTATTAAAAGGTATTGGGAAAGCACACGGCGCAGCTTTGTGCATTCTTAGCTTTACAGCATGCTTATTAAAACCACAAAGCATTTTAAACTTTCAGGGATGCTTCGCTTTTGTTAGCAAAAGCATTCCTCTAGTTGTATCTATACTATAAACAGACAAACGAACAGACGGAATTGCACCAATTTCGAAAGCAACTTAGCTATGATGGTGATCTATCTCCCTGTCAAGTTTGAATTCGATTGGACAAAGCATTTTGGAGTTAGAGTCTGGAAATGTTGACAGACAGACAAACGAAAAAAAAAACAGACACACGAACAGACAAAACGGAAATGTTAACTGACAAATGGACAAAAAACAGACGGAATTACACCAATTTCGAAGGAACTTAGCTATGATGGTGATCTATCTCCCTGTCAAGTTTGAATTCGATTGGACAAAGCGTTTTCGAGTTAATAATAATAATAATAGTACGATTTATATAGCGCAAAATTGATGCAAATCCTCTAATGCGCTTGAGTCCAAGAAGGGAGAGTCCAGGGACAAGCATGGGTCGACATCTAAAAAGCGCCTGCCAGGGTATAACTAAGGTGGGGGGTATGCCAGCCTAAACAAGTAGGTCTTTAGATGGCTTCTGAAACCATCTATTGTTTGTTGAGATCTGACAGTCTGTGGCAGCTTGTTCCATTCGGCTGGTGCAGCTACTGCAAAGCCACGCCTTCCTATGTGCTTATTAGGGCGGGTGGAGGAGATAGATAACCTGTTGCCACGAGTGAGATTGCTCGATCTTATTAAAGCTGAAAGATACGGGGGCTGTGAAAGATTAATAGCCTTGAATACCAAAAGGTTGTACTTAAACAGGATGCGATGTTGAATTGGGAGCCAGTGGGGTTTTTTCAAAAAGGGTGTAACATGACTCATTTTGTCAAGTCTGAAGATGATGCGACAAAGAGCATTCTGGACTCTCTGTAGTTTGGCTATGTTGGACTTGCTTACCCCATAGAGTAAAGAGTTACAGTAGTCTAGACGACTACTGACCATAGCGTTTGCCAGAAGTATTGCTGTCTCAACTCCAAGGAATTTGCGAATTCGTCGCAAATCACGAAGATGATAGTAACATGCTCTGTAAACCTTGGCAACATGATTGTCAAAGGAGTTGTCTGAGTTGAAAATAACGCCCAGGTTTTTTACTTCCACTGACGGAGAGATATTGATTTGGAGGAGTGGAACAGGAAAATTTGGTGCAAGTGACTCTCTGATGGCTTTTTGACCTATAATGATAAATTCGGTTTTTTCTGGGTTTAGTTTTAGTTTGACACCGTCCATCCATTCCTGTACAGACTTGAGACACTCGGTCAGCTCTTCCATGCTAGAGTCAAAATTCCTGGAGTCAACTGCTAGGTAGATCTGGGTGTCATCGGCATATAGGTGATGAGTAACATTGAATTTTGAAATAACTTGACTGAGGGGACTAGTGTAGAGGGTGAAAAGGAGAGGACCCAGTACAGAGCCTTGGGGGACTCCGAAAGGGAGAATTACCGCCTCAGAGAAACTATCACCTATTTTAATTTTTTGTTTACGGTTTGAAAGATATGATTTGATCCATGACAAAACAGTACCATCTAGACCAAACCAGTCATGCAAGCAGTCATATAAAAGAAAGTGATCAATCGTATCAAACGCTGCTGATAGGTCTAATAACGTCAGGGCCACTGCCTTTCCTGAGTCCACTGAGAGAGCTATATCATTTTGAATCTTCAACAATGCGGTTTCAGTGGAGTGAGAACTCTTATAAGCAGACTGGTTGACATTTAAGAGCCCCGCGTGTGAAATAAATTCATTTAGCTGCTTTGCCACCACCTTCTCAATAAGTTTAGATATAAAGCTGAGGTTTGACACCGGCCTGTAGTTTTTGAGGATATTTCTATCGAGGCTCGGCTTCTTTTGAAGGGGGGTGACATGTGCCATCTTAAAACAGTTGGGGAAACTACCTTCTGTGATTGAATAGTTTACAATTTTAGTGATGGGGGTGATGAGAATATCAGCACACTCCTTGACCAGTGACGTCGGAATCGGGTCAAGGTCACATGATTTGGACGGTGAGGACTTTAGAATTTTGAGTAGTTCTTCCTCGGACACAGGTGTGAAAGAGGACAGAGTATTTTTAGTGGGGTTGGGTCTAGTAACTGAAGATGGTATTGATGACTGCAGTGTGGATCTTATCTTGAGGATTTTGTCATAGAAGAACTTGCAGAAAGTATTTGCAAGGTCAGTTTTATTTGTGTAGTCTGGTAGAACAGCAGCAGAGGACCTGTGTAAGATCTTTTTGAAACAGTTCCACAGAGCCTTGGGATTTCCTTGGTTTTCAGCCACAATGTTGGAATAATGATTGCATTTGGACTTCTCTAGCAGGAAATTATAGTGGTTGATTGCAGCCCGGTATCGGCTACGATTACTGGCTGAGTTTTCACGACGCCATGCCCGCTCATATTTCCTCTTGAGTCGTTTTGCTTTGAGGATGTCACAGTTCATGAAACCAGTCTCGGCATGTCTCGGTATATTTTTCTTCATGATTGGGGCGTGCTTGTCAAGAAGGCTTCTCAAAGTATTAAAGTATTGATGACTAAGAAGACTGGCAGTTTTGTACGGGCATCTAATGAGGTCGGATTTCAGGATATCCATTCTAAAATCTGTAATATTTATCTTGTGAATTTTACGGATGGGAACACATTGAAACTTACAGGATTCGATGACAGGGAAGATGAAACTGAATATGATTGCCTGGTGGTCTGATAGTCCCCCAATAACTTTGGGACTAATGGCCCAGGAGAAGGAATCCCTCACACAAAGAGCATCCAAAATATGACCCTGAATATGTGTGGGTGTAGTTAGAGTGTCCGTTAAGAGTCCGGAAACGGAAATATTGACAGACAGACAAACGGACAAACCAACAGACGGAATTACACCAATTTTGAAAGGAACCTAGCTATGATGGTGATCTATCTCCCTGTCAAGTTTGAATTCAATTAGACAAAGCGTTTTTGAGTTAGAGTCCGGAAATGGAAATATTGACAGACAAACGAACACACAGAATTACACCAATTTCAAAAGGAACTGCATTTCCTAAAACCACTCTTGTTACCGCTGACAGCTTCAGAATGGGGTAGCTACTATTTCTATTATCATCCCCTCAAAATGTCTTCCATGGTTTAGCTTTTGTTTTCGTCTCTGACTTTTCCTATGGGATTGATGTAGATGCTAAACCACGAACTCGAGTTCAGAAATCAAGTTCTCGGCGAATCATTACACCACCAATGATTAGGGACGTCACGACTCCAAATATTTCATGTCGACTAATCGGTAAGTACCAGGGATGGGGTCAATGTAATAGATGCGATAAAATGTAATAGACTGAAATGTAATAGTAATAGATGGGAATGTAATAGTAATAGATTGAAAAGTAATAGATTTTGTCTATTACTTTTATATTACTCTCTATTACATTAAAATTTTATTTTATATGTGGTCATAAGTTTGTAAAATGATACATTAATTTATAATTTTAATGTTGGACACAAAAAAATTCATTGAAATGAGCATGTTATTATATTGTTTGGTTTTAAAGGTTTAGCATGTATCAATATCTACAAGCTGTATTTAAGAATATTCTGGATATTTCCCTTTCAAATTCATAAATAATTATAATATGTGATTAAATTAATTAATTTTTAATTAATTTCATCTGGCATATATAAATTTTTAATTAATTTCATCTGGCATATATAAATTGCTTGCAAAGTCTTTTATGTATCAGTATGTTGAAGTCAGCTAATTTGTGGGGAGAAAGGCCTGATTCAATTAAGAATAAGATTGAGTGTGAAAAAAAAAGTTTTGTAGTTTATTCTTCTGTTTCTGTTTATAATTATTTTCTTTTCCCTTAAATGTTTAATAAGGAATTTTTCTTATGATATTTCTTCTTTTATAGCTAAAATGTTTTTTTTACATATAAAATGTGATTACAAATTTTAAAAAAAGGAAATTGACACAAAAGACAGCTCTTTATTCTTTAACTCTTTTAATATTTGTATTAATGGACATAAAGATTGTGTAGTAAATTGCATTTCTTAGATCTTCTTTATCAAAAGATTGATGCAAGTTGTATGTACAGCGTGCTCACTTGTAAGTGGTAAAGTTAAGTCCCTGGGACTCAATAGACTTGAAAAAAATGAGTCCTATGTTTCATTTTTGGAGTCCCAATATTTTATTCAATTCCTTGAACGTAAATTACTTAAACCAATTTCACGTAAATTACTTAAACCAATTTCAATGTTAAATGTCAATTTCAACACTTTGTAACTAGCTAAAACCGGCTAAAACAGTGTAAGTTCACTGAATCCTGTCTTTCATTGCCCGAAAATTGTTCTTGGCTGCAGTGTAATCGTACTCTGCATAGTGTGGGCCATTTATTGTTATTTTCATTAGCCTGTCCACTTGTTCATCTCTCAACCTATTTCTGCTTTTGGACTTGATTTTGTTTTGGGCAGAGAAAACCCCCGCTCACAAGATGCAGAGTTCAGAGGTACTACCAAAGCTAGCTCTGCAAAAACAACAAAATCTGGGAAAACATCACTTTGATCTTTGATAAGTATCTCACAAAATTCAGGGAAAGATTTGTTTCTATGAAGACCAACAAAATGCTTATATGCCAAGAAATCTTGTCTGCATCTTGCTGCGTTCACAATATTTTGGTTCTCCTGCCCATACCTCTGTAACAGATAATCAAGTTCATTTTGTCCAAACAAAGCAACTTCAGCATTGTTGTTTGTAAGTGCTTTTGGGTTTAAAATGAAAAATTGTCAGGGGCAAATGATTTTGTGCAATGAAATAAGCAGTTTTCAGCTGGCTTTCTAGTGCATCTGAGGTTTTAAGCACCTCACTAGCTTTGGCCTTTTGAAATTCCTCCCTTCCTTTAAGAATTTTAAGGCCATCTTGGTTGCTTGAGGAGGCTATATGACGAAGCAGTGCACTCCTTTGATAATCTTGGCAACCCTGGGTAAAAATGTTGCTTTTCCCTGCTTTTTGACATACAGAACAAAACATTTTTGGATCTGAACTACAAGCAGAAGCACTGGCCTCAGCTCCACCCTGTGATTGATTTCCAACAAATAACCAGGATTTAAAAGTTGAATCATTCAACCAAGATGGGTTATAATGTCTAATTTTTTTTTCTTGAGAGCTGGTGATTCTGACATAATTACAGTATTGCAGCAGACTGCAGAGAAAAATGTATGTTTTACACTGGAAACTGTATGATTAACGAGGTAAAATGTATGGTTCACGCAGACAAATGTATGATTCACGTATATACTGTGTCAAACTAGCATAAAATCGCGGTAAAACAGAGAGGAATGAGGTCTCGCAATTGAACGAGATCTCGCGGTTAGTTCTCGCGAGCCTTTTACTCGCGATTAGCAATGGGCGATATTAAAGGAAATTGCACGAAATCCGCAAGTTTTCTTATTTTAATTATATAAAAGTACAGGAATATTCGTCGTTTCGTCCCCGGGACGTAGTCGCCCTTGTTTTCTTTCGTCCGCATCTACAATCACGCGTCCTTAACAACTCGGGGACGACGTAAACGAGTTCACTGATGTACTTACTCAGGAGTGACACCTTCAATGAGACCACAGGTAAGTTTATTGAGGCCAATTGCAAGCAACTTCTTTGTATAGCAAATGAAAGAGATTGGTATTTTGTTTGAAACCTTTGAAATGTTAAGGGGATTACCACTTGATTGGTATTAACAGTTGCCTCTGTTATTTTAAACTCTATCCTTTGTTGCTTGTAATTCATGTGCAAATTATACCAATCAAAATAATCTTCTTTGTGTAAATTAAATTCCTTTCTAATTAGCTGTCCACAGAAAGTACTATATAAGACCACTTTGTAGCAAGATAAAAATCACTGTTGCTCACAGTAGCACACTGAATTTGGAATTGAATAAGCATAAATATGGCTCTTTGGAACCACTTTAACAAGGATATTAATGAAGGTTCTGGTTCTAATTTGAAAGCAGAGTGTAAATTATGCTCTTCAAAGATCTCTTACAATGCTAAAAGTTCTTCAAACCTTACAACTCATTTAAAGGTATGTAGTTAAAACCTAAAGTAAATTTATTAATCTAATGATTTTATATCACAAGTGCCATAATTGAAATCATAATTGAAAGATGAATAAATGCTTGAAATATACATGTTTTCATGGTCCTGGTACAAATGTAATAGAAAGTAATACAAGTAATAGAAGTAATAGATTGCAAAGTAATAGTAATAGATTGCTTGTGATAGACCCCTTACTAAGTACTATTCGTGTCGACACCGAATAACCGTCGAATTAAAATAACATCCAAAAATCTGAAGTTTCATATTGTAAAAAGCACTGAAAACGATAAATATGACATTTATTTATACCACTAACATAAGCGAAACTCTGAAGGTCATTTATCTTCGTGTCCACCCGTGTACAGTAGGCGTATTTCACAACCAAGAATCTGCACAATCCGTCGAATCTAGATTCAGATTTGGATTCGTTGGATTAGCTAGATTCGTGAAATGCAATTTTCTATAGATCTGAATCTAAAATATGAAAATAAGATGAACCTACAAAAATATAATATACTAATATATGAATTAATATTATCATATTACTGGTACAATATAATAAAAATTTCCCAAATGTTAAAATTTTTCCCCACATGTTGCTGCCATTATTTTACAAAGAATTATGGGTAATCCAAAGACTCTGAATACACGCAAACACGGTTCCGCGGCCATATTGACCTATATCGAGAGCACTGGTTTTGGAGTGTAAATAAACGCACGTGCATGTTGTTTACACAGCGAAATGAATCATACAAGTTAATTTGACTTCATATCTGTGTTACATAAACCTAGTTCATTTACATTTAAAATATTTTCTTTCATCCTACATGGTAAAGAGAGCTACCTTTACCCACTGACCTCAATTCAACACTTTGTTTGCAACCTGGACTGGGATTTCGCTGCGGCTGGAGGAGGCCACAGCTAGCATAATGATATGGGTGTAGAACTGCATGTTTTACAGTGTCTTAGAAAGGAGGTCTTTCTTATAAACACATACTTATGTATTTTATAGATATTCTAGACTTCCCAAATTCCAACACAACTGTTTGACAATTGACAAAACATGTCATAGATGTGCTCTCTTATTGCCCTCGTGGTGCCTGTGGTGCCCTTATGTTTTTCTCTTGATGCTTTATTTTGGGTTTTATTGCTTGCCGTTGGTCGACAGTTTACAGTACAGAACCCTAAGGAACTGTATGTGCTGGTTTCCTCTGCCCTTCCAACTACCCGTCGTGATATGACCTGTACAGTGTTGAAAGCGACGTAAAACCCCAAATAAATAAATAAATATTTTGGGTTTTAACATAGTTTTCAACACTGAATATGTCATATCACAATGGGGAATTTTATGGGCAGAGGAAACCAGTATATACAGTTCATGAAGGTTGTGTACTGTAAACTATTGACCATTGGTAAGAAGCTACCAATTTTCCCACTTGTGGTCGTAGGTTTGAACCGCAGACCTTAGAGAAGGGAGGTGAGTGTGTTACCACTGTACCACCGAGGCCCCTACCTTGTTCTTGGAGCTATCCGCTCCTGGAAACCAGACATGAAGGTTCAGATGTTGTGGATTGTTGTAAACGTTTTTGGGACTGCTTGAGAAGTGTTGTTGACACTGGCAATTGGAGTTGGATCTTCGTTGAGACCTGGAATAGGTCCCATAACCAAGACATGGCTGGCCAGCCTGGAGCTAAAAGGATTATGGGTCAATTGCATTGATGTATTTTTTGGATCATCCTGTGAAGGAGAGCTGTAGGAGAGAAAGAGTGCTGGGATCTGACCAGTTTATGTTCAGAGCATCTATTTTCCATTAAACATATGATATGGCAGCCATTTTGTTTTATATAAATGTCCATATAATGTTTATGGGAGAGACAATGAATGTAAAGATAAAGAATTAAAACAAGGTAATTCAACAACAAGATGACAGCCTGTATCAGCACTAGTGAGTGGACGATTAGACCAACATTCGATTAATCATCGGTGCTATGGTACAATTGCGTTCGGTCGTGGACAACTTCTAGAAATCGATTAAATCTCACCCTTCCTTATGTGTCTTCATATCCACGTATTTTTTATATTTTAAACAGTTTCCTTAACTTTCCTTTGATAAATCAAGAGATCTGTCACAAATTTTGGGTTTGTTTATGTCTGCCGCCATATTTACCGGAAGTGAGAGCTTTTGGTAGGTTCTAAATGTCGGAACACCGTTATTCTTAACGGATTGACAAATACTTCATCCCGGAAAGTGTTTCATGATATATTGCCTTACAGTGGAGTAAAAAAGTCGATTATGGGTCGATCATCGGTCGGAAAAATGGACGAATAATCGACCACGAAAATTGAGGTGATTCCACTCACTAATCAGCACACCCAAAACTATGTGTCTGTAAAATCAATTAATTGACGTACAGCTGTCAATGGGAAGAGCTAAGTAAAAATACATATAATAATTGGTTAAGAGCAATATGCATGGCAGCCTTGGCAGGTGAACACACTTTGGCTGAGACAAGGTTAAAGGTCAAACCATGACTTAACATACCTACACTCACCAACCAATGACCCATCCAAGAATCAACTTCCTTCACCTTATAGTTTCTGATATATAGAGCGGAAAAGATTTTAAAGGTCAAAGTGAAAGGTCAAATCAAGATTACACCATGACTTTTACCTCTCAACCAATGTGCCTACCAAGAATTAACTTCCTAAACCTTACTGTTTCAGGGCAAGATGTTACGAAAAATTGTCTGGCAGCCCACCGGGCTGCCTACAGTTGGCGTTAGGCAGCCCGGTGGCCAAAGGAGGAGCCCGAAATATTTATGATGAACTGTTCTCATCAAGGCTGCAAATAAACATGTCATAATAAGTATGTTAACCATCTGAATCACTTCTTTTATTGGCAGAAAAAAATTTAACAATTACACAAACCATTAACTCTTAACTAAAATTACACCAATGTCATTAAACTTAACTAAACCATAAAATTTTGTAAATCACTGTAGGCCCTGGCCGCCTCTCCTAATAAATTATTATTGCTGTCTAATTCCTCATCCGAATAGTAATCGGACAATTCCGACTCGGTGTTACTTTTGTAGCCGGTATCCAACTCTGGTTGTCCATTGTTTTCATTGTCTTCTAACACTTCAGGCTCATTATTATCCTCACTTTGATCTGTGTGCTTTTCTTTAACAGCTTCTTTATCCTGATCACCTGTTTCCTCTTCCAAGATTCCTCCATCTCTCACCTCTACCACCTCTGTTGCATTCCTTACTGTTTCCTGTAGCTGAAGGAGAGGCCTGTGTTTTTGCAGGATTTTCACACTTTGAACTGGCTTTCTGACAACTTTACCCTTTGGCATATACCATAGTGATATTGCGGACTGTGGGTCATAACGCCCAACTTCTGGAAAATGAAAATTAAAAATTTCTTTACAGTGTGTTTACAGTGTCACAACAATTATTTGTCTGATCAAAATGGTGTTTGTATAATTATTATGATAATGTATAATTAATTATTATAAATAATGCAATATGTAATGTTATTTGCTTTTAGCTAGTAGCAATGTGCCATGATGAATTAATGTCACTCCAGTATTTGAAAATTTGCATGTTTTCATATTCACTCCTGCTTACCACCAGTGCTATTTAATAATAATTGTAACTAATGCTATAGCCTATAGGATAAAATGAAACCACTGCAGTGTTACCATTTCTTTGTATACCATATTTACAATTTCAGAAACCAAGTAACAATTACAAACCAGGTGTTTCCAGCGAGACAGTCATGAGATCACTCAGTTGTTTATCCTTTAGATTACTTCTCCAGTCTGTTTTCACTAGTTTCATTTTAGAGAAGCCTCTCTCTGCCTCACTAGAACTGCATGGAAGTGAAAGAATCAAGTCAACTAGATGGGTGACTTCAGGGCACAGATGAGCAAGCTTTGAGTTGATATCTTGCCAGCATGTTTCAGGAACAATGTCGAAGCTGCAATAAACATTTGCTTGTTTATTTATTTATTTGGGGTTTTATGTCGCTTTCAACACTGTACAGGTCATATCACGACAGGTAGTTGGAAGGGCAGAAGAAACCAGTACATACAGTTCGTTAGGGTTCTGTACTGTAAACTGCCGACCAACAAACATTTGCTTGTTTATATATGTTGTTATCCTGTTATTGTTATTGTTACTGTTATATTGTTTATGAAGAAGTTAGGTGTAAGTAAATGAAAATGAAGGTATATAAAGAAATCATGAAAATATACCAGGAACCAAGGTCATTATCATCTCAATATTTTCAGAGTTGGCCATGCAAGAATTGAACATGGGTTTCAGGAGATGATTGTAATTATGTCAAACCCCCAACATTGAAAGGAAAGTACCTATTGTAGAGCAAGACTTTGAACCTTGTCCAGGCAGGACAGATGCTCTCCGTATCCACACCTGCAGCTGCTAGAGCAGGACCAAACTCCTCCACCAGTACTTGGATATGTTGATCACCAAAATCTATTTTAAAACAAATTGTCATTATGTGTCAAAATTCCAAATTTATGTTAAATGTCATCTAGAGTGTGTAACACCAAATGTTTAGGTCAATATGTCACAGTTATTTGAATACATTTACATTTTATAAATTATAAGCAAATATAGTTACATGGAAGTGACTTATAAGTTATGATATATCAGAAAACAGATTATTTTTCCACCTGGCTGCTGGTCCAACTTTGTGGGATAATTTTTCAACACAACAACAGATGTTGCAGCAATGACCTCCTTCTTTGTGTCAAATCGCTTGTCCAGGTTTTTCATCAGGTTGTCTATGACTTTGATCCTAGCAGAATTAAACCTTGTGCAATCACCTTTCAGGGCTTCTCCATCATAAGCATCGTTGGAATGTACCAAAGAAAGCTTTGGTCCATCTCTGGAAATATTTTAAGTCATTCAAGATGTTACAATCAAAATATCAGCTATATCTATGATATATGTTTACTGTGCATTTTTAAAATGATTTATATGTTTTTGTATGATATACACTGTGTTTACAAATTACAGTTGAATATACATTTATTTTCTTAGATTACCTATATGATATACACAAAATTTGAAAAGTGTCCCATAACAAAGGTAAAAGTTGTAGTTTTACATCCTGTTCAACAAGCCATGGTCATATTGGGAAAGATATTCAGCCTTGCCATTGCTGGGGTCTTACTCAGGCAGAGGTGACAACCTAGGATTAGATGCCAAACTTGCCAACCATTAGGCCACTAAGGACCCTGTGTCCCACAAGTGTTGCAGTAAAACAAATGTTTACCTTTCTTTGTATGTTAGTAGTACAGCTTTGGCTGCCTCCAGTTCATTACAGATGTCACAAACAGCTGTTTCTCTTTTTTGAAAAACAAGAGAAACATGGGCCAAACAATTTATGACATCAAGCATGAAGTGAAGGAACATCACCATGTCCTTCTGCTGTAGGTTCTTGATGAAGTTCCTCGCTTTGGCACTTTGTTCACCCCTGACAGAAGAATCGTCTGGGTTCTGAATCTATAGTTATAATATACAATTAAAGTACAACATACTCAGTAACACATCTGCCACTGTAGCCTAGTGGGTAACACACTCGCCTAGGACCACAGAGGACGTGTGTTTAAACCCAGGTACAGACATACATCGTAGCTGAGTGGCCACTTAAAATGGAGGCCCTCTGTCATTGGGTCCTTTTCTCAGTGGCAAGCTAAAGAACCTCAAGGATGTTGATAAATGGTCATTCTTGAGCCTCTGTCGTTCAGTTTGGAGAATGTCAGTTACTTGAGAGCTTGGACTGTATTTGTGCAGTCAGTTTAGTTAAATGGCTCGAGTCCTGTAGTATGTGGAGATATTGAGCTGTCAGTATAAGTACAACACATAGGTTTTAAGTTGGCTCCCAAAACCACTGATTACTGTTTAAGAATTTCATTTTTCAGGGAGTTGTTATCTAAAACTAATGCCAATGGATATCTTGGGCTCCACTTAAGCAAAGTGATTTAGTTTGAAAAATCTGGGGTATGCACTTTTCAGGTCAAATTGGATCAAAATTTGTTATGTCTGTCGATGACAACTTTCCCAAAATTTTATGGAGCCATAATTAATTCCCAAGTATTTTTATTACTTTTGATTGCCCTTACCTGCACCAAGTGCAACATGATAGGACCATATCCCTTGAGGATGTTATCTATGGCTTTCTTCATGTGGGCCAGCCACCTTGTCCCACTAGCTCTCACTGGCATCAGTGGCTCCCTGTTGAATGTTTTGAATGCCTCCTTGAGGTTGTGACGATTTAAAGGGCTGTTTCTGTAGGACAAATACAGGTTCAGCATCAAAGTGTCAAAGATCTTGAAAAGGGGGACCTCTTTGCATGATTCTTTATAAGCAAGCTCCAATCTGTGAGCAGAACAATGCATTGAAAATATGAAATCGCGCTCAGTGTAGTTTTTCAGTTGCATAACAAAGCCATTTCTACAACCCAACATAACAGATGCCCCATCTGTCCCTGTTCCCACAATTTTTGACATCCACGACTGTCCAAAATACTGGTTAAGCATGGTGGTTGTAGCTCGTAAAATGTTCTCTGCATTGGCTTTTCCAACATTTGTTATCCCCAGGAAAAATACCTTAATATTTCCTTTTCTGCAAAGTCGTACATAGCAAATTTCTGCTTCTTGGCTTGATGTGTCAGTTGCTCCATCCAGTATGACAGAAAAAAAGTTGGATTCTTGAAATTCTTCTTTGATTTTGTTTCTTGCATCTTGTGCCATAGCATGTATGAACTCAGCTGCCTTTTTATCTGTCCGATAGCTTGTGCCAATATCCACCCCTTTGGCCTCATCAAGCTGACATAGCCACTCAAAATCTGTGTATGGGCGATTGTTTTTTGCTAAGGCATGAGCATTTTTAAATAATATACTCAGCTTTGCAAAGAGAGCTTTGTTCAGCTGAATGACACATTTCACTGCTTCGCTTGTTCCAGGTTTAGCTGTCTCTGCTTTATATCTGGCCATATGTGTAGTATGACCAAGGCTTCTGTCATGTTTCCTGATAGCTTCAATCTTGAAGTTTGTACAACCAGTTGAAAAAGTTCCGTTTTTTTCATATTTTATGCAAACCTTGCACCTCATTCCTGTAGTTTCATCATACTCAATCCAGTCAAATTTAGTTTTCCAATCAGGCTGAAAGGTCCTTTTTCTTTTAATTTCATACTCCTTTGATTTTTGTTTTCTCAGTAATTCTCCACTGTCTGACTCTTTTATTTTTTTTGCTGGTGGGGTGTCACTCTTACCACTTTGCAAATCTAATCCTTTTTCTGGAGTATCTCTGTTTTGCTGGTCTCCCACTTTCATAAAATAGCTTTGTATAGTCTTTGATTTGTTCATATTGGAAGAAAAAAATTTAAATGTGTGAGCGAAAATATATAAGCACGTGCAGTCATACCGCGAAAAAACCAAAAAAACGAATGAATCCACGGCTGAAAATAATTATTTTCGAATGAATTCGCGGCTGAAAATAGTTATCTTCGAATGAATTCACGGCTGAAAATATAAACTGTCATGGCAGACGTAAACAATATGATGAAGTTAGAAGTATTCCAACCATTTTATTGTAAATTAAAACTGCAATATATCGAAATATGTACGTATTTAGGTATTTTATTTGCTTGTAGCCCTTCGGTCAGCCTCTCAGTGTACAAAGGCAGCCCGGTCGAATTTTCGGCAGACTCGGGCTGCCGGACTACCGAAAACGTCGAGCCCTGCTGTTTCCAAGATAGAGCATGGACAAGATTTTATAGGTCAAGGTCACTACGTCAAGATCAAATCAAGGCCACAATATGATGTACATCTACACTCCCAACCAATGTCCCTGCCAAGTATCAACTTCCTACATCTTGCAGTTTCTGAGATAAAGCCTGAGATGTCAGCCTAACACTAAAAAACAGATTCAGATTCAACCTCATCCAACCCCTAACCATACAAAGGAAATGAAAGAGGCAATATATTCCTGAGTTCAAACCATTCCACATTATAGTCACACCAGTTAGTTCAGGGTTCTTAATTCTCACCCGTCTATAGTTTAAAACCCGCCACCTATCTCAATGGTGACAATAAAACCCTCACCACAACACAAACAATTTGCACTACAATGGAGGGTTCAAACCTCACATCTCTCTGTCATCCACAACACAAACAAGTTTGCATTTCAATGGGGGAGGATTCCGACCCTCACACCTCTCTGTCATCCACAGCACAAACAAGTTTGGATTTCAATGGGGGAGGATTCCGACCCTCACACCTCTCTGTCATCCACAGCACAAACAACTTTGGATTTCAATGGGGGATTCTAACCGTAACACCTCTCTGTCATCCACAGCACAAACAAGTTTGCATTTCAATGGGGGAAGACTCTAACCCTAACACCTTTCAGTCATCCACAACACAAACAAGTTTGCATTCCAATGGGAGAGGGTTCAAACCCTCACACCTCTCTGTCAGCCAAAGTCCAAATAAGTCTTCAATGGTTTGGAGTAAAAGTTGATTCAATGAAGTCAAAAATATTTGAAAGCACACATATATTTATTACTACAGTAAAAACACATCTTCATGCTACAATCATAACAAAATATAACAACAAATACACATTGATGAAACAAAAATTATAACTTTTTTTCAGAGATATGGTAAATTATATCACATGCAAAAACTCAATAATGCTAGGACTGGAGATCTGCTATATAACAGCCGCAGCTGTTATAATTCGTCAGAATTTAGTAATCTATATTCAACAGTGAGGAAGAAAGCAGCCAGGAGGAAGGCAAAAGGAGCAGGAGCTACAATTAGTAGCCACAAGGTGTGCAGTAGTGATGCCATGTATTCAGCAGTGAATACTGGTTTCAGTCAGATGGTGTCCAGCTACAAATAGCCGCCAATAACCACATATCCATCTATACCAATTCCAGTTGCATGTATCCACCAGTAGCCAGCTATAGCCACCATCAGCCACATATATCCATTTATATTATAATCAGCCATATTTTACCACCAGTAGCTATCTATAGCCACCAGTAGTCACCTACACCCATCTATATCAATTCCAGCCACATATATCCACCAGTAGCCAGCTAAAGCCGCAGTGTAGCCACAGTTATCTATTTATATTATGATCAGCCATATTTTTCCACCAGTAGCTATCTATAGCCACCAGTAGTCACCTACACCCATCTATATCAATTCCAGCCACATATATCTACCAGTAGCCAGCTATAGCCGCCAATGGAGCCACCAGTAGCCAGATATATCCATTTATATTATGATCAGCCATATTTACCACCTGTAGCTATCTATAGCCACCAGTAGTCACCTACACCCATCTATATGAATTCCAGCCACATATAGCCACCAGTAGCCAGCTACAACTGTCATTGTAGCCGCCAGTAGCCACATATATACATCTACACATTAAAATGAAGATTTCTGTGGTTGTTTTACCAAAATCACCCAATAATTGAGCATTTGACAGTATTTTTCACATAGCCATTGATTTGGAAGTACTGTTTAATTAGTCTACCCAGTGGGCGATAATAGGATGTTTAAAGCAATTACCACATAATAGAAATACTTAAAATATCTTAAAACTATTCTAAACAATATATAATAACATACCCGATGTTATGTTATTCAATTTCTCTGTATAACTCCCAGTATTTAGCCACAATAAAATAAAATAGATTTACAGAGATCGAGGTTTGTTTACACACCAAACGCTAACTAGGTCAAGTATTGCATCATCGCAAAGGTCAAGGAAACGCCTTATATGGCAAACCGTGTTTGCGTGTATCCGTTGATCTACTTCTCGAGGTAGATCAACGGATTCATAATCCAGATTCAGATTCAAGTCACCGAACAAGCGAATCTGTTGATCTGACGAATCTAGATTCGACGGATTACGGGTTGTGAAATACGCCTAGTAGCTACTACTGTACAGTACAGAAGATACAGTACTGAAAGAGCTGCTACGTTTAATAAGCCTAATCAGCATTTCGATTCACGCAATGCATCATGGGAAGGTATCGGGATAAACAAAAAACGTCTGTGACAGAAGAACAGGAAGTAGCGAATATTTAATTTATGTGATTTCTCTCTATATAAGCTTTTATCTTATAAAAGATATAATGGAAATCGTGTAATAAATTATATAAATTAGTTCCGTGAAGAATGTGGATTTTTTGTGAGATATTTGTAGCAGTTTTAACATGAATCCTCTATTTTCGCCCAGTTGCAGCCAAGATCTAACTGGTGTTACAAATTCGTCTTTTTTCTTTGATTATTTCCAAAAAAAATTATTTAACTTAAAAATATGCAATATACATCATTGGAAAGGAATTTTAGACAGCTTCTGCTCGATTTATTACATTAAAATCCATGAAGAACTGGAGAAGGAATCATAAGTTAATTTTTATTTAAAAAAAAAAAATTTTTTCGGAATTTCATTCCAAATTTTTCCCATTTCTTTATTGATGGACTTATTTTACTAATTATTTAAACAAACTGGTGGATAATAAATAAAGCACTCATTAAATTGCTTCGTATATTTATGTACTTATTTCCTAATATTTTTGAATATTTTTGTACTATTTTCCTATTATTTTTTTCTGCCTCATTTATTTGCTTTATTATGCATTAATCTGAAGAGCATTATGTGACCTTTAGTTGCTTGTTTTTTTTTAAATTTTACGATACAGAAAATATTCATTTATGACAAGCTGCACTGATAATAAACATCAAAGTAAGAGTAATTATTTCACTTTTAAGGAATTGTAATCCCTATTTTTAATTTTTGTCCAATTTTTAAGAAAGTGGATCATGCATGTACAAACATACCCATCTTTTGCCCACATTTTTTTATATTTTTATTTACACACACCCCAACATCGGTTCTCCTCATATTCATTCCATTAAAATCTGCCCATAAATAAAAAAATAATAAAATTATTGAAACTAATTTTTTTCAACTGCATATCTCTAGTGAGGACAACATGCATTTTATCAAAAAATTTTGAGCAAATATGTACACAACTATTTTCAAGTAATTAACATATGTAACTGCTGGTGTTCTCAACAATTTTCCTAATTTATTAGTTAATACTTTACTTCACATAAAAAATATCTGAAACCACAATAATTTTAAAAACGTTTTTAAATAATCCATAAAAATCATCTCTAAAATAACTATACAGGTTAAGAAACCCCATTTCCCCCACCTTAGAAGAATAAAAACAATATTTTAAAGTACCTTTTCTTGGCCCCAAAATACTATTCTGTATATCTATATGTATATTTTTATAAAAAAAATTAAACTCAGCGTGTGTAGTGTAGATATTATTTTATCTAAAATTTTCTTAAAATTTTGCTGATTTTTTTTTGGCAACTACACAAGTATTTTCAACTAATTAATGTTTAAGTATCAATTGCTGATGTTCTCAACCAATTTCCAAATTTATTAGCTAATATTTTAACGTTTATTTCAAATTAAAAAATATCTCAAACAACAATGATTTTAACATATAAATTTAATTAAATAATCAATGAAGAATCATCTTGAGAAATATCTGTACATGTTAAGAAACCCTATTTTCGCCCATCTTAGAAGACTAAAAACTATATTTTAAAATATCTTTTCCTGGTGACAAATCTTTAATTTATAGGTCGTTAGGTATATTTTTATAAAAAAATAAGTTTTGTGTATTTTATGGAGGAAATTATGTATCATTTACTCTTTTATTCATATAAAAATCACTTCCTGGTTCAGATCTACGTAGATTTGTTTATCCCGTAACGGAAGACGGGACAATGACTTCACGCATGCGTACTCGAAATGCTGATTAGGCTTATATCGCTCATTCAAATACACTGACCCTTCCCTGCCTAACCTTAAAACATACAGTGTCTTTAGTTTAAACGACAATCAATTCATTTTTGTTCTAAATTGACGGAAATTCATTTGTATACATATTTAAACACATTTTTACCTCAACTCCAGTTTCAGATTTTGACATCTTACCGCTATTTATAGTTTCCGGTTTGCTCTAAATATCGGAATATAACCGAATACTTTATAGACGGGGTTGGTTTCGAAAAGAATTGGTTAGGGTGTGTAATCTGCATAGCATTGTGGTTGAAATTTTTAAAAAAACTTCAGTGTTTTAAAACAATTAAACAATGTACATCTATTTCATGCAGATTTATGTTTGTTTCATTAGGCATAATTAATAAAGAAATGGTATTTTTGATTTGGCATTTTTGTTTAAAGAAAACCAACATTACGAGTGTATCAAAAAAATCCAGTTTTAAATGTATTGTATTATTATGCATTGTAAAGCCTCACAAACATGGGTAAAATTATTGTTTATTTATTTTGATTTTTATTTCATTACTATTGTTGCAGCCGCTCTTACTAATTATACCATTGCATTCTATTGAGTCATCCAAATGGTAAACATGTTTGGTATTTAATCAGTAATCAACCTCTGTGGTTGTGTTTTGAATCCAGCTCATGGCAATATCTGAATTGCATAAATGAACATAGGAGCATCTGTTTGGATATAACCTAAGCTAAGTTTGTACTCTTTGGTTAAAAGAGACAGAGGGGTAGGTGGGAAGCATGTCTCCCAGTTGACATCTTGGGTAGTCCTCTCTGCCTGGCTAAGTCAGTCAAAAACATGAGCATGTTGTTAAACTCTGATTTTACCTTGTCTAATCATAATCAGAGTGTCTATAAAAATTGTTTATGCAACTCAGGGACTTTAGACCTGTCATGCAATTTCTTACTCATAATGCTTCTGTACGGAAGCAGCTGCTTTGTCACCACATGAAAACATCATCCTGGGAGATGTCAATATCCATCTTGGCAGTCAAAACTGCTGGGCCGATAATTTCAACACAGTTCTGTTAGATTTTGATTTTATTCAACATGTGTCAACACCTACGCACTTATATACAAGGATATATCCTTGATATACTCTGCACTAGTAAATCCCTCATTTCCTCAGTTTGTCATTATGGATGGCATATCAGACCACCTGGCTGTCTTTCTCACCATAACATTTCCGGTCAAAAATTCCTGCAGAGTAAAATGCTCCAAAATCAGAAAACTTTGCATGATAAAAAAAACTGAATTCATGTCTGATATTGCAAATTCTGAGCTTATCCAGGCTCCTTACAAAACGGTTAGTTTATTACCACACCAATATTTTCATACCCTAAGGAACTTACTTGACAAGCACGCACCTATACATGAACACAAAACTCCACAACATCTCAACAAAGGGTTCATAAACAGCGAGATTTTTGCAGTAAAGGGAGTGGCGAAGGGACAACTATGCCATAAATCACAGCAGATATAAAGCCGCAGTGAACCATTTCAACCGCCTCTTGGAATGTGCGAAAACCAAACACTATAGTAACATGGTAAGGGAAAATGTGGATAACCCCAAGGCCTTGTGGAATTCCATAAAAAAAGTCCTCCATAGATCACCAAAAATTGCACTTCCAGTTTAACCAACACTTTTGGCAAGTATTTTGCAGACAAAATTGCTAAACTAAGATCTGAATTATTGTCTAATGATGTCGATCCTCCTGTCTCAGTTCCTATAAAAATAAGTTTTTTTCTTTCCGGACCATGTCAGAGGATGAAGTCCTTAAAATCATTAAGTCCACACCAAATAGATCATGTGACTTGGATCCAATCGCAACATCATTGGTCCTTGATTGTATCAGTGTACTCTTGACTCCTATTACAAATATAGTGAACTACTCCCTACAGGAGGGCAGTTGCCCAACCTGTTTCAAGACTGCACATGTCACACGCTTGTTAAAAAAGCTGGTCTTGACAGAAACACTCTCAAGAATTATCGACCAGTATCCAACCTCAGCTACATCTCCAAACTTACAGAGAAAGCTGTCACTAGGCAGATAAATGAACACATTGCTTACGAGGGTATATCCAGCGAAAATCAGTCTGCATATAGAGTTTTTCACTCAACTGAAACGGCATTGCTAAAACTACAAAATGACATTGCCACCTCAATGGACAAGGGTGCAGCTATTGGATTAGTTCTTCTGAACTTATCTGCAGCCTTTGATACATTAGACCACTGAATCCTATTCAACTGCCTTCAACACTGGTACGGCATTGATGGGGTGGTGTTTAAGTGGGTTCAGTCATACTATCATACCATTAATTTTATGATTGATTGTTACTTGTTGTTTAAGTGTGATTTAATTGAGTTATATTTCTTTATATTTTTGTCCTTTTAATGTTCAACACACAAATGACAACTATTACTTCCTTCCTGTATTTTATTTAAAGCCCGATCATAATTTTATTTTTTTATAACTGTTCAGCAATAAGTAAACTTCATTTAATAACATTTAGAAAATACACTTTACCAGCAGACAAGTTCCATTTGTTCAGAGTTTTTCCCCCACTTATAACACTGCCATATAAATTATCACTATTATAACTTGAACACTTTGCTATTCTCAATTCTGATATGTTTATGTAGCTTATTCTATTTCAATATCCAGTTTTTAAACACATAACACTTTCCTTGACTTTTTGCTTAATTCCACATTCCAATAAACATATTTTACATCTATGTTTCTTTCTCTCTTTCTATAACAAAACTGTCTAACTGACTGACTCTCTGAGCTAACTGATCACCAAAATAACTACTTAACATTGCTTTTTATCCCAAGTTGAAAACTAATCTCCAAATCTTCCAACCAATCACACTCAGTGAAACATTCTGGCCAATAAAAATATGTCATACAAAAAACATACATGGCATTTACTGTCCAGATGGACCAATTAAAAAGTAAACTCATATCTAACCACCGGCAGCGGTGAGGTTATCTTTGTCATTCAACAATAGCTATCTATATATCCCCTTTTATCTTGTAAATTGAAACTCCCCCCTTTTTGGTATAGCCCAAAAGTTCCCCACTAGACAAACAGCATAAAATACACAACAATGAACCCCTTGTAATTATACAACTTCAAATACCTCATGACTGTAGCTAATTTTCTAACTGTAGTGTAAAGTTGTAAACCCTGATAAAACATACATTGGTAGATCAAAAGATACCTTTACTTTTGCCCATTTGTTTATTGAGCTCAGGATGTAAATTGTGTGTAATAAAAAACTGTGTGGTTAAGCACCTTTATCTTAGACTCAGGGGCCATTACATTTCCTTTCTGTCAAAGACACATTTAACTAAGTACATGAAAAACAATGGACAATAGAACCAGGTGTGAGGGCTAAGCATACAGAAAAGGTAAGATCTAAAGCAGTAAAAGTAACACTAATTAGAGAAAGTTAAATACTCTTGCTGCTCTGACACAACAAGAAAGTGTATATGAAAATCTAAGTACATGTAAAACAATGAACACTAAGATCAGGTGTGAGGGCTAAGCATACAAAACACCTACATCAGAACAGTAAAAGTATCAGTAATTTAATAAAGTTAAATATTCTTGTTGTTCAGACACATAACAAGAAAGTGAACAAGAAAATAATTAATATGTACAGTGTAACCAAAAAGTCCCCTATGATAATCACCCCCTCCTTACCATTTTGGACCTCCTGGTCCAAAGGAAAACAATTATAAAAATATCTGAAAATAGTATAGAAATAAAATTAAGTGAAACTTTGTGAAAATGAATTTGATCCACAACATACATAAAATGATAATTACAAAACTGCTAAGATTAACAATTACACCAATGAAAAACACATGACAGATGTTATAATGAATGAAGCTACTGTGATACCTCTAACAAACATACACAATAAACACGACATATTCTACTCTCCTTGTAAACAATTTCATATTCATCTCAGAATACAAGACACCCGAAGTGCTTGCGAAATATTCTCTTTAAAATCACAATCTGAACTGGAATTGGCTGTCAATAAGAAGACAGCCCACAGTAGTCAGACATACAACCATAAAGCTAATAATATTACTCCATAATAATACCTTACTAAGCAGAGAGGAATTTACATAAGAGTATAATCATCTGCAATCACATTCATTTATACCGCCTTAAATTTAATTCTACACATGGTTGACACATTTGCCCATCCGACAAATAAATTCTACACAGAGTTATAGATACAGAACATAACAGCACTTGAAAATGATTACATACTTCATTATACTACTTAAAACAGTGATGATGAATGAAATGAAACATGAGACAGGATACCAGATCACCATACCCTAATTTGATCGAAAAGGTGGCACCAGAATTTTGATGGAAATGTGGTATGAGTAGGCAATCAAGGACCCAGTCACATGACAAATCATGAGTGAAATAAAAGCAAATTGAAACACAAACCGCCTATTAAGCACTTAATTCTGTTTAGTGTTACTACGCTTATGTTTCCTCACTTTACCCCTAGCAGTTCTAGTAATCTTATATTCTCTAACTAAGATGGGTGGGATGTCATCTTTATACAGGTGAGTAGTTTTGGATAACCCTTTCCATTTAACTTTATACAGTTTTCTTTTGTTGTGCCAGGACCACTTCAGAAGCTTTTCTATCTCCCATGGAGTGCCATCTGGAGGATCAGTGTCTTCAGCTAGAGTGCCCATGTGTGACTGCTCCTCTTGTACAGGTGCCGCACTGCCATTGTTGTGCTGTGAGAAGGAATCCTCTGTGACATGTTGTGGCTGTTTGACATGGTATTTGTTGGGTTTATTGATCATTCACTAGGATCACTGTAGGGCTTTAGTCTATTGGCATGAATTGGTGACTTTAGGACAGAATGGTTGTCACAACGGCGGAGTTTGTATAAAGAGTCAGAAACACGCGCAGTAATGTAGAAGGGCCCAGTGTACTTTGTCATAAGTTTGTGATTGAGACCTTTCATGCGACGTCTGTTGTCAATCCACACCCGCTGGCCTATGTCATAAGTTGGCTTAATAGCATCCTTGTCATAGTTTCGTTTGTAGCGCTCCTGAGCCTTGATGATGTTTTGCTGCACAACTTCTCTGGTGACTACTAACCCTTCAGTGATATTGTCATAATGCTGCTGTGCTTCTGTACTCAGCTTGAGTTGTGGATTGAAGGCAACATCCACAGGTAAAGTGGGTTGAATGCCAAACAGTACCGTGAAAGGTGACTCTTGTGTGGAAGCATTAGGTGACATGCGATATGCCATCATAATACTAGGAAGCAGGTCAGGACAGTTATCTTGTTGTTGAGAGATATACATGCGTTAAGGCATTCAACTGTCGCATTGGTCTGAGGATGATAGCTGCTTGTTTCCACTTTTGTGATTTCAAAAAGCTGGCAAAGTTCTTTGATCAACTTGGACATGAAGTTGCTACCACAATCGGATACAAGAGTATGAGGGGCACCATATCAACAGATGACATCATGGTATAAGTAGTGTGCAAATTCAACTGCCTCCAGTGACTTAAGAGGGAAAGCCTCACACCATTTACTGAAGCTGTAAGCCACCACTAATACATATTGAAATCCTGTAGAGTGAAAAGTTGCTGCCTTGTGAAAAGGTCCCAGTATATCAATGTGACATCTGTGGAAAACATCTGTAGGAGGTTAGGTTGGAGTAGAGCCGGGCGTGCATGAAAGTGTTGTTTGTTTTGCTGGCACTGTTCACAAGTATCAATATACGTTTTAACATCTGAGTACATGGACTTCCAGAAATACTTTTGCTGGAGAGAAGCATATGTCTTATTAAAGCCCTTGTGACCACCCCCAGCAAGACAATCATGGTATGATTTTAAGAGGTCATCCTGCAGTTGCACAGCTAGTTGTTTAATTGTAAGATTTTGGCAGGTTTTGCACTTGGGGAAGTATTTTCTATACAGCAAACCATTTTTAAAGATACAATCACTTGCCCACCTTCTGATTTGACGTGCTGCATGAGTGTTTTCTGGTACACATTCAGATTCAAGGTATCTTATTATGGGTCCTAGGTGTTGATCCTCCCTCTGAAGTTTAGCCATATCGTGTGGGACTGTAGCTGTAACTTCCTGGAGAAACTTCATTGGGTCACGGCAAGGAGATATGTGTAGAGGGTCAATGGAGGACAATCTACCGCAGACTCAGTTGGATACATGAAGGTGCACTGGAGACAATTCCCTTTGGCCGGATTGAAAGAGGCTTCAACAGCGAAAACTTGAGTGTGATCCATGTGAGACAGGGCATCAGCAGGTCCATTTTGTACTCCAGGCTTATGGCGAATGCATCTGAAGTATGGCTCTAGTTCTAGAGCCCACCGGCCCAGCCTTCTTTATGTGACAGTGTTGTTGGCTAGCCACTGCAGTGCTTTATGAGTAAATATCTGCACATTTCTACCTTGCAAATAGACCTTGAAGTGTTTTACCCCTTCAACCACTGCCAGACACTCTTTTTCAGTTGTGGTCCATTTCTGCTCTGCGTTAGATAATGCTCTGCCTGCAAAAGCAATCACCCCCTCCTTATTTTGCACATCTGCCTGGCCTGGGACATACCCAATAGCATAATCTGAGGTGGCAATGGATAGTATAAATGGCTTATTATAGTTTGAATATTTTAAGACTACTGGTTCTGATGTCATGTGACTCTTTAGCTTTTCAAATGAATTTTGGCATTTATTGTCCCAATGAAATTGTACTCCCTTCTGTGTGAGCCTATTGAGTGGTCTTGCTATGTTTGCAAACCCTTTTATGAATCTTCTGTAGTAATTGCAAAGACCTAAGAATCCCCTAACTGCCTTGACACTTGTTGGTACTGGATAATTGTGTACTTTACTTAAATTTATGCTCTCCATTTTTATGCCATTCTTGGTAATGTTATGCACTAGATATGTAACCTTACTGGTGGTAAAGTGACACTTGCTGGGTTTTAACCTTAGACCTGCTTGGTGCAAACATTGTAAAAGTTGTTGCAGATGCACTAAATGTTTCTCAAAACTTCTACTGTATACTAGGATATCATCTGCATACACCATGGCATTTTTAAAGGTCATTTCTCTTAAAACCTCACTCATCACCATGGAAAAAGCAGAGGAGCTATTCATCATTCCAAAACTGAGTCGCTTGAAAGCGTAAACTCCACTATGTGTACAGAAAGCTGACTTATGGGCAGTATCTGGATGCAAAGGGATCTGCCAAAATCCAGATGCCAGGTCAAGGGTGGAAAAAAATTGAGCCTGAGACCTTAAAACAGCATCAACTATGTCTTCAAAACGGGGTAATGGGTGAGATATAGGTGAGGTAACACTATTTAATATCCTGTAGTCCACAGCAAATCTGTATGTTCCATCCTTTTTCTTCACTAACACTACAGGAGATTGCCATGGGGACATAGAGGGTTCAATGATATCATTCTGTAGTAGTTCCTTAACTTGCTTTTCAATCCCATCTTTTTTCTCAGGACAAACTTGTCAAAACCCAGCTTTATAGCAATATCCTTAGACTCAGCAACTGACATTTGTTCATTACATAATTCTTCTGTTTTAGTCTCTATTATTGTACATCCATGGCCTGATCATCATTTAGTTCATGTGGTGTTTGTCCACCATTCAGTCTACATGCTATAGCTACTTTTGTGCCTTTTCGTAACCTTTTCCTTACAGCCATAGAATTCATTACTCTGAATACTATGTGTGCATTGGCAATACTACTGACACAACATGCACCAGCTATTTGGACCTTATTGAGAGAGTCATGGGGAATTAGAAAACAGTCACCACTAACAGGTGGTTTGGCCTTAACAGGAATGACATACTCATGAAAAGGTTTCAAAGTAACACTTCTTTCTAGCCTCAAAATAAAGACTTGTGTACCAGCCTGCATGCTTGCTTCAGTTTGAATGAAATTAATCTCTGTATCTCCTGATGAGTAAGTACTTTTGAGTACAATTTTGGATGCTTCTAGCTCAATAGATGCCTTGTGGTGTGTAAGAAAGTCTATCCCTAATATGACAGATTGGGTTATTGTGTCAAGTACTATTGAATGGACAGACAAACTGTTGAGTGCCAATTGTAAATGGTAACTGAACTTTACCTAAAGCCTTGATGGGATTACCCCCTATACCTTTAACTAAAGGTATATCAGTTTTTAACATCTCTACATTTTCTAGTTCACTGAATACAGCATGTGAAATACATGACACCATTGCCCCTGTGTCCACTAAAGCCAACATATCCTTACTTCCTACAGTAACAAATATCTTATTCAGTTTCAGCTCAGTGTCAGTAAAATCAAAAGATGGTATCACTGGAACAGTCTCATCTGAATCCTTAGTACTAAATAACTCACTTCCCTTAGTTGGCCTATCCCTAGCAATGACTGTCGAGTCGCCCTGAGAGATAGGCAGATACCCCTAGCAGTTATTATTGTGTCCCTGGAACCTAGACTGCCTACATTTCCTTGCAAGGTGGCCCACTTTTTTGCAAATGTTACAAACTTTTGACCTGTGTTTACAATCTATGGCAAAGTGACCTGCTACACTGCAACAGTAACACAACACAGATCCGGATTGCTGACCACTAAGGTTGCTGTTGATTTGGCCATACCTGTTGTTGCCAGGATAAGAACTATTGACTTTTGCCCTGTTTTGGTACTCTCCAGTAGTTGCCCGTCTTGGTGCTGATACCATCGACACAGTGAAATCCTGAAGAGCAGCTATTTCCTGCCTGGTCTTATCATGCTGTTCCTTCATGTCTTTCCTGAGAGATGCAATGACATCTATCAGGGAATCAGTGGCAGCAGCTGGCTGTACTGGAGATGATTCCACTGCTACTGCGACAGCCAACAGATTGTCTAAAGTGGCTGGTCTCTGTAAACGGATCTGTCACTGAATGTCATCCCTTAGTCCTGCACTAATGCCTGCCCGAACACTGGCATCATCCAGCCCAAGGTTTGCAGCGAAAGTAGTCATTCTGTCAACAAATCTGTCCGTCTTCTCTGATGGTCCCTGCTTCATAGAAAAGAACTGCCCAACTCTGTCTTGTTTTTGCTGTTCATTCCAATTAAACTTTGCTGTGAATGCTGTTTTGATGTGATCCTTTGTGTCTTTCTCTCCTACAGCCAATGAGTTGAACCATCACGGGCACTGCCCTCTAGAAAGAGAGGGAATGCTGTAACAAAATCTTGCTGACCCCACTTTTTCAGAGTAGCCACACTCTCCAAATTGTTGAACCAGTATGTGGCATCCAGTCCCTTGAGAGTCCCAACAAACTTTTCAGGAATGGGAATTCCAGACCTGTTTACATTTTTAACTATAACTGCGTTGTTTTGTCCTACTGTACTATTTTTTGTAGTCCGTGACATGTAAGAGTCACAATGAGAAGTACTCTTGGGATCAGAGCATGACTCCACCAATTATCACACCGTTAATTTTATGATTGATTGTTACTTGTCATTTAAGTGTGATTTAATTTATTTATATTTCTTTATATTTTTGTCCTTTTAATGTTCAACACACAAATGACAACTATTACTTCCTTCCTGTATTTTATTTAAAGCCCGATCATAATTTCATTTTTTATAACTGTTCAACAATAAGTAAACTTCATTTAATAACATTTAGAAAATACACTTTACCAGCAGACAAGTTCCATTTGTTCAGAGTTTTTCCCCCACTAATAACACTTCCATATAAATCATCACCATTATAACTTGAACACTTTGCTATTCTCAATTCTGATATGTTTATGTAGCTTATTCTATTTCAATATCCAGTTTTTAAACACATAACACTTTCCTTGACTTTTTGCTTAACTCCACATTCCAATAAACATGTTTTACATCTATGTTTCTTTCTCTCTTTCTATAACAAAACTGTCTAACTGACTGACTCTCTAAGCTAACTGATCACCAAAATAACTACTTAACATTGCTTTTTATCCCAAGTTGAACACTAATCTCCAAATCTTCCAACCAATCACACTCAATGAAACATTCTGGCCAATAAAAATATGTCATACAAAAAATATACATGGCATTTACTGTCCAGATGGACCAATTAAAATAAATTCATATCTAACCACTGGCAGTGGTGAGGTTGTCTTTTTATCATTCAACAATAGCTATTTATATATCCCCTTTTATCTTGTAAATTGAAACTCCCCCCTTTTTGGTATAGCCCAAAAGTTCCAATGAACAACACAACACACAAAAATGAACCCCTTGTAATTATACAAATTTTTTTTACAACAATTACCTCATGACTGTAGCTAATTTTCTAAATGTAGTGTAAAGTTGTAAACCCTGATAAAACATACATTGGTAGATCAAAAGATACCTTTACTTTTGCCCATTTGTTTATTGAGCTCAGGATGTAAATTGTGTGTAATAAAAAAACTGTGTGGTTAAGCACCTTTATCTTAGACTCAGGGGCCATTACATTTCCTTTCTGTCAAAGACACATTTAACTAAGTACATGAAAAACAATGGACAATAGAACCAGGTGTGAGGGCTAAGCATACAGAAAAGGTAAGATCTAAAGCAGTAAAAGTAACACTAATTAGAGAAAGTTAAATACTCTTGCTGCTCTAACACACAACAAGAAAGTGTATATGAAAATCTAAGTACATGTAAAACAATGAACACTAAGATCAGGTGTGAGGGCTAAGCATACAAAAACACCTACATCTATAACAGTAAAAGTATCAATAATTTAATAAAGTTAAATATTCTTGTTGTTCAGACACATAACAAGAAGGTAAACAAGAAAAATTATTAATATCTACAGTTTAACCAAAAAGTCTCCTATGATAATACCTCAACTCAAGGAAACAGGGGATCAAAATAGATGGACATCTTTCAGATGCTTTTCAACTCCCTTTTGGGGTTCCCCAGGGCTCAGTTCTAGGGCCACTTTTTTACCCTATATACAACTCCTCTCAGCTAAATTTAATGTGACCCATCACTTATATGCAGAAGACATACAAATTTACTTGGAACTTGACTCTAGGAACTTTGATTGTATTATCATTGAACTGGCAAATTGCCTTGAAGCCGTTCAGGCTTGGATGGGAAATAATAAACTTAAATTAAATCCTGACAAGACAGAATTCATAATGATTGGTGATAATCAAATTAGAAGGTCCCTGAAGTCATCTTTCCCAGTGAGTTTTCTTGGCAACATTATGGAACCAGCTGAATCGGTCAAAAACCTGGGTGTCATCCTGACTGCTGAAAATTCAATGCAAAGACATGTGGTTAATCTATGTCGAATATGTTACTACCATCTCCGGGAACTACGAAGGGTCCGCAGGTATTTAAATCATGAAACAGCTGTAAAGGTGGCATATGCCTTGGTTATCGGTCGAGTCGGCTGAATTACTGTAACTCACTGCTTTATACCACAAAAAAGGCTAATACTGGCAGACTACAGACAGTTCAATATGCCTTATGTTGTACTGTGTGCAAACTAAATAAATTTAGTCATGTCACACCCTTCCTGCACAAACTACACTGGCTCCCCATTCATTACCGTATATTGTTCAAATATGATCTCCTTATTTATAAAGCAATACATTTCAGCCAACCTCCATTTCTGTCCTCTCTGAGTAGGTGGAGTGATCTCACACGAGGCAATCGCCTATCAATTTCCTCATCTAAACCGAATAAACGCTCAGAGTTGCGCAGCTTCACAGTAGCTGCTCCCACAGAGTGGAACAAGCTTCCTCAAGCAATTAGAACCATGGGGAGTATTTCTGGATTCAGAAAACAGTTAAAAACATATCTTTTCAGATTAGCCTATCCTCCACCATAGCCTATCTCCCCTATCGGACGTTAATATGGACACTGACCTCTTTTTGGAACCGGACTATCCCTTTTTGGACATCAGCGCCTTACAGGATGTTTACATCAAATTTGGCGCTTTATAAGTGTTTCTTACTTACTTACTTGTGGCCAATGCTGTTTTCAGTAGGCTGTTGAATTACTGTATTTCACTTTTCAGGAGTCTAAGTTCAATCTACGAAACGTACATTAGCATAGCCACCACAGAGACGATGTTATAGACCATTTTCACTTAAATTTGGTTGCTTTTCATTCCAATTGTGTACATAATCCACCTTTTTTGTCAAATTATGGTCCTTACTGGTTTTCTTCTCTCTTAACTGTTATTTTAGTTTGTTGTGATGACTCACAGGTATTATGGCCCATGGCACCGAACAGGAATTATTGGTACAAATCCTTTTGTGTACCTGTGTTTCCGTGAAGTTTATCAGTTATTCCTGGTTTTCCATTTATTCTCCTTACTTTTTATTGTAAACTTTTACATACTCCAGTATTTCCACTTATTTTAGGCCTTTTTTACTATGTGTATTCTTGCTTAGGGACTGGTTGCATTCAGCAGGCTTAGTGGGGTAATGTAGGGTGCCCGTGAGTTGCTCACGGTACAAATTGAATAAGGCTTGACTGACAGACACTGTGAGGACTGAGCTTTTAAGACCTAAACTGGTGAGACTCCACACTGTCCTTTTTCTTTAAGGCTGCCGGAGTATGAATGCTCAGAAATGTACTCTTTATATTGTCTGATTTTGTTGGGTCTTTTCTCCGTAAACATAACACGCAAAGGTACGGAGACTGCTCATGGTTCTAGTCTACTGCTCCCCCATTAATTCTTTCAGACAGGCATGTTGGTGTCATAATGTGAAAAAATATTCCTACTACTGCCAAGTTCATTAGGATATTTCCCTAAATTCTTGTCCCGTCTCCTTTGGAGTGATCAACTGTTGTTTTGTCAGAAATAAAGGTCCCACTATTGCTGACACTGTGTCTTATCAGTCATGGGAACTACTTGTGATTACAGAAACACACATATGACCCACTGTCACTGACAGTGTGCTTCACCCAATAACACCATACGGGTTTTAACTGTGTGACAGACCTCGTGTTCATGGTCTTGGTGGGGGTGTTGTTTTTTTTGTAAATTATAACATCCAGTTTAAAATAGTTGATAGTCCTTCCCATAAATCCTTTGAAAATATTACAATTACCATACATGTTGACACAACTTCCAAGGATAATGAAAAGTTTCTAAATTGTCTTGAGACATGCAATATTAATCAATATGTTCATAAACAAACCCACCTACATGGACACATTCTTGATCTCATCCTCACTCTTGATGGCGTGGCATGTGTCCATTAGGGAAGTACCGTTTTTCTAAATTATTACTGTTCATCCCAATATCTTCAATTAAACTCCCTCTACATCTGCCTTTTTCTAGTTTTCAACCCACAATTAACTTTTTCATCTATTACACCCCCTTTTGACAAAATTATTGGATAATTACACATAAAAACTGCCCACTTTATCGTGTGATCCCCTTTTATCGCTCACACTCCCCATTATCAGGGATCATCACTCTCATAATATACACCTACTAACCACACAATTCCCCAAATTTTATGTTAAGTTTTAAACTTAAAGCCCCCCAAGTTCTCAAAAATGATTTTTCTCCATATCCTACTGGCAATCCAACCAGTCATTGCTGCATATCAGCACCACATTAACTCAAGCATTCAATGTCCTGATGTCAGTTTCTGCCCCTTCAAACCCCCACCACCACTTTCTGTTTACATTTCATCATTAAGTCCTCAATATTTATTCCACCAGCTCTGTCACCCTCCCGTCTCTTCATCCTACTCCTCCTTGCCAGTGACATTAACCCCAAACCAGGACCACTCAAGTGTCTGAATATCAAAATTGCAAAATATCAAAATGACACTGATCTCTTCGCCATGTCAGTGACCTGGATGAGACCTGACATCACAAGCAACAACTTGTCTGAAATCACCCCACCAGGCTACAGTCTGTATCAACAGCCACATATCCCTGAACAAAGAATCTTTTTTACTTTCTGAACATATACAGACCACCTTCTTCTAGTACTCCTACCTCTTTCAAACATTATCAGTCACTTTTGCAGGATATCCATCACATCACAGAAAATCTGGCTATCATCGGCAATTTTAATCTTCACCTTGAAACGACATGTTCAAACTCAAAAACCTTTCACTCACTGTTCGATTCATTTGACTTAATTCAGAAAGTTAATTTCTCGACTCATATTCACGGACATACTCTCGATCAGGTTTTAACCAAATCCAACAATGATAATATTTCCAACGTCCATACCACCGATGCTTTTTCCGACAGTTAGTTTCACTCTAAATTTTTTAACCCCTAGATCTCAGAATAATGCTGTCTCCTTTCGTAAATACCATCAAATCGAGTTAAATGAAAGCAGATCTCCTTACTTCTGAACTGATTAATAATCCATCCAAAGAACCTGATACTCTCTACAAACAATATCACACCACCTTTTGCCCCTTATCAAGAAATATGCTCCACTACACACTAAACACACCAAGGTGAAGTACATCCCGGGATGGGTTAACGAAACTGTAATTGCGGCAAAAGAGACCAAGTGTTTGTTTGAACGCATTTGGCAAAGAAATAAATCCACCTTCAATAGATCGCGGAACATGCAGAAAATCCACCAATACAATAGAATCTGCATGCAGGCCAAATCTCAATTCCTCAAAGCAAAAATTCAGGAGAATAACCACAACCCACAAAAATTGTGGCATGTCCTGGGAGTTTTGTGGAGTTCTTCACAGAAAAAATTGAAAAATATGCTCAACATTCTCTGCTTCTGTCAATTTGCAACACATCTCCCCAGACTCTCCTCCACCTATGTTCTCCACGTTTTTTACTGTAACAGAGGATCAAGTTACTAAAATTATTACCAACTCCCCTAGTAAATCAAGTTCCCTAGACCCTTGGCCCACTTTCCTTGTTCTGGATTATCTGGATATTCTCATTGCCCCCATCACTTCAATAATCAATGCTTCTTTTGAGCAAGTTAAGTGTCCAAACTTTTTCAAGCAGGTCCATGTTACCCCTATCCTCAAAAAAAAATCATCCTTAGACAAAGAAGTTTTCTAAAACTACAGGTCTGTCTCAAATTTAAACTTTATCTCAAAGATACTTGAAAGGGTAGTAGACGTCCAGCTACAAACTCATGAAGCCGGCCTTATGACTGCCTTCCAATCGGCTTATAGAAAACACCACTCTACTGAAAGCGCCCTCCTTAATAATCATAATGATATTCTTCTTAATATGGCCAAAGGGTCTGTCACTGCCCTTACCCTTCTGGATCTATCCGCCGCTTTTGATATCATCGACCACACCAGTGAACTAGCACTTGGCTGGTTCAAATCATACCTGTCGGAAAGGACACACTCGGTCACTCTCGCATCCTGCTGTGCTCCAGTATGGAGTTCTCCAGGGCTCTGTCCTTGGACCAATTCTGTTCTCTCTCTATACTAACTCAATCAGCTCAATCATTCATTCCCACAGTAGCATCAACTACCACTTTTACGCTGATGACACCCAGTTATACATAACACTTTTACCAGAAAATTTCTCTCACTCTATGCAAAAACTAAAGAACTGCCTAAACGACATTCAAAATTCCATGTTTACAAATAAATTAAAACTTAACCCAGACAAAACCCAGTTCATTCTCATAGGTTCCCGAAAAAATCATAGATAACTCTTCCCTCACTTCCCTATCAATATTCTGGGAAATCAGGTGTCGCCAGCACAAAGTGTCAGGCACCTCGTAGTGGTATTCAATTCCAATTTCAATTTCTCAAACCATGTGTCACAGGTCATAAAGTCCACTAGAGTACATGCGAGAGACTGTACAGAATTCGTCCCCTTCTAGACCTGAATACATCAGTGCTGTTAGAGAATGCTTTGGTGAGCAGCAGGTTGGACTATTGCAATTCACTCTTCTTATCAACCCCCACTTTCGATCGCAGAGTTCACAAATCAATTAAACACTTCTAATTCCTTCAGTCACTATGCCCCTGTCCTTTGGAACTCTTTATCCTTTCATGTAAGAAATAGTCTCTGTTGCATCTTTTAGGAAGCACCTCAAAACCCACCTCTTCAGCTCTCGGTCACACCCACAATCCTGGATTGCTGACCTTGAACACCCCTCGATTCTCCCTATGATTATGATTTTGTTTAATTAGCGCACTGAGTTCCCCTTTGTGGGGGAAAATATTGCGCTTGCAAAGCAGTAGATTTGATTAGATTAGATTGATGATTCCAGTGTTGTTTCCAATGTTTGGATCAGTGAATTCATCTCAAACCATGTCCTGGTGCTGGGTCAGCTTGATTTTACCAACCCTTCTGTACCCAGGTAAAAAAATGTTACCTTTCATTGGTATAATAAGATAAAAATGGACAGTTTGAAGAGAGATCTGGCCAATTGTTTGTTAAATGCCCTTGTAATACTGCCAGTGTTCTCTACGAGCAATATAAAAGTGACATAAATGATTTGCTTGACAAACACGCTCCTAAGGTTTCTTGCACTTTCATCAAAGTTCCTCCTAAATGGCTCTCAGATTCTTATCTTCTGGCAAAGGCTGTCAGGCACCAGTTCGAATGTATATGGCACAGAGATAAATCACCACAAAATTGAGCTAAACTGCGTAAGCAGATTGCCCATTGTAATTCATTACTAAACAAGGATAAATCCAATTACTATAGAAATCTTGTCAGTGAAAATGTTCAGGATTCAAAGAAATTGTGGCAGGTCTTATGTTCTGCATTACAATCCAATCCTGAAAGTGTACTCCCTTCTCATGAGTCCCAGGAATGTCTTGCAAACCGTTTTGTGATTTTTTTCTCAGGCAAAATTACCAAGATCAGGGACTCTTTTTCCAGCAATGACTCTTTCAGACTACCTGCTGCTTCGGAAGTACCTAATTTTGACTTCTTTAAAACAGTTACTGATGCAGAAATTCATAAGGCAATTGTGAAATCATCAACAAAATGTTGTTTGATCTGTGGCCTACCTTTCTGTTAAGGGGTGTTTAGACATTCTTCAGCCCTCAATCAGCAAACTTGTTAATCGTTCCCTGTCTGAAGGTGTTATTACTGCTGATTTCAAAAAAGCTGTTGTTACTCCACTGATAAAAAATGCCTCACTACCACCTGATGATTTCAAGAACTACCAACCTGTGTCAAACTTGTGCTTTATCTCCAAACTTGTCAAGTGAGTGGTTGCCTCCCAATTAAACGATTATGTCAGGTCCAACCAACATGAGAATGTAAAACAGTTGGCTTACAAGTTAGATCACTCATCCGAAACTGCACTGCTGTCCATTAAAAATGATGTCCATCTTGCTCTGGCTAGAGTTGAGGCCACTGCTGTTGTGCTGCTTGACCACTCGGCAGTGTGTGATATGCTTGACCATGGCACACTTCTAGATTGTCTGAGTTCTTGTTTTGGCTTTGGTGTAGTTTTGGACTGGTTCAAGTCCTACCTCTAATCGTTTGCAGTGTGTTAAGATTGGCCCTATCCTGTCTGATGCAAATAAGCTCTTGTTTGGTGTGCCTCAGGCCTCTGTCCTAGGTCCAATACTCTTTTCCTTATAACTACTCCCCTCAGCAAAGTCATTTGAAATCATCCCGGCATAGATTTCCACTTTCATGCAGACAATACAGTTATATGTTCATCTCACACACAAGAATGTGGCTCATGCCTTTGACAGGTTGAAAAGTTGCTTGGATGATGTCAAAAAGTGGTTGTCTGCAAATAAGATGAAGCTAAAACCAAATGAAACTGAATTCATTATTTTTGGCTCAAAAATACGTGAAAAACTCAACAAATCTTTTCCAGTTAATATTCTCGGAAATTTTCTCTCTCCTGTAGAGGCGGCCAGGAAGCTTGGTGTATGGTTTGCATAGTGATTTTTCCTTTTTGAGGCATGTCCAGAATATAGCATGTCAATGGATATTTTACGGGTGGAGGAACCAGTGCATACTAGTTGGTCAAGATTCTGCACTGTAAACCACCAGGCATCAGCAAGTAACTACCAACTTCCCAACATGAAGTGCCTGGGCCGAGCTTCGAACCAGTGACCTCAGAGGTTGAAGGCGAGCACTCTAACTGCTTCACCACTTAGCCCCCTAGAGAGGGAGGAAGAACATAGTTCAGTCCTGGGAATTCCTAAGGAAGGTGAACAGAAGTGAGACCTCCCCTTGCCTAACACTTATGACAACTCGCAGGGGAATTAAAAATAATTCAGTATGTAAAAAGTGTCTCTTCTCTAAAATGTAAATCTGTAACTTAATGTACAGAAACCAATTCTTTGTGGATCTGAATCAAATTGCAATTGAACTAGACAATATACACCACACCATTGTCTAAACTGCCTTATATATGCATTTAGTGAATGCCTATATTTCAATTAGGTAAGTGTATCATCATCTCATCATCCGTCGGACTCCTCTTTTGTTGACATAGTAACCAGTTCAAATTCGAACTTTGGAGGGAGTGTAGAAAGTGGTGTATTCTACAGTAACTTTCTCAACAAATTACTTGTGGTGATTCATTTATTTGTGGATCTGTTGTGCTGTAATCACAGGCTGGAAATGATAGAACTTTGAATCAGCACAAGCAACATTCTTTATATAAAATTGTGCAAAGGTGTTCTAGTGACAGACTGAAAGGTTTTGGTGTAAGGAAATTCAACATTCTAAGGATTAAGATCCTGTAAAGGCTCTGACATCATGGGCTTTATAAGCTTTATAAGCTGATGAGTCAAAGCATCATCATAAGACAGTTGATAGAACATGATCAAAGAAGAGATTGCTGCAGGGGTTATATCCTTGGCAAAATTCTTCTTTGATGAGACAAAGTCCAATTTTTTTGCCTTTTCTGAGATGTTTGGTCTAGTCTAAATAGTAACATGGTGCTCTGACAGATGCTCTGACAGAGAGTCCTATTTTCTTTGAGGGACTTGTCAAATGTAGCAGCCAGAGGAAGAATGGAAGTGATGACTTTTTTAGTGCTGAGTGTTTTATATTTTTTCATACCATGCACTCAGGCAAGAAACAGAAAAAGCAGTGTTATAATGAAAGAATTTATATGGATTCTGTTGAATTAACTTTTTTATTAAAATGTTAATAGCTTTAATTACTTTTTAAATTCTAATCTATTCTGTACTTTTATAGCACTTAATCTCTTCCAGGCACACTCTAAGGTGCAATACCAGAATTTAAAAAAAATCATCATTCCATAGCCATTGCCAAGTCCAGTAACACAGATACGCAGGATAGAATATATGCTAATCTGGGAAAGCCGTTTTGAAGAGATATGATTTTAACCTTTACTGAAACAGGTGAGAGTTGGGAAAGAATGGACCTCATCAGTTAAATGATTCTAAACTTCGGGGGCATCAAAAGCAAAGCTGTGGCCAAAGTGTTTCTTTCTTTTTTTAAAATTTTTGTACAGATGAATAGAGCTGAGGAACCTCCAAGAACCTTTTATTTGGACAGTTATATCTTGTACTATATCTACCACAATGAGTAGACAAAAGAGAACCTAAGTAACCGGGATGACCACTGTAAAGAAATTTGTAGACTAAAGTGGCAGTTTTGAAGATACAGCGAAATTAAACTGACACCCAATGGAGTCGTTTGAGAATAGGAGATGTCCGTGTGTATTTGTTACATGACAATCCTAGCAAATATGTTTTGAATACGTAACTTACACATGTTGAAAATATACAAACTCCTGAAGAGAGAGCTGCAGTAATCAAGGCGACTACTCACCAAGACATTAGCTGCCAGGATAGTAGCCTCATCTGTCAGATACTGTCCAAGCCTCCTGAGATCATGCATTTGAATGAAGCATGTGTTACAACTATTGCGGAAATGATAATCAAAGGAGAACTTTGAGGTTCTATACAACAACTGCTGGATGCATGGAATTACCAAATGTCCCGACAGGAAAGTAAGGATCCAATTTCTTGAGCTGAGCACAAGATCCAAAGATGATAAACTCTGTTTTATCAGGGTTAATATGAACATACATGACAACATCCATTCTTGAACATCTAGAATATATGAATTCAGTTTATCAAAAGTCAGGGCTGTATTTCTGTGAGACATATGAATAAACAACTAGGTGTTGCATAAAAGTGGAATTTAATGTTGAGATGCATTCAAATAACCTTACTCAAAGAAGTAGTGTATAAGGAGAACAGCAGAGGACCAAGGACTGAGCCTTGTGGACCTCCGAACAGCAGCTCATGCAATTCGGAGGTTAACCCAATTTTAATTCCCTGGAATCAGTGGAGGAGATAGGACATAAACCACTTCAAGGCCGTGGTGCGCACATCAAACCATGACTTAAGGCAATTAAGAAGAGTAGTGTGGTCAATTGTGTCGACAGATCAAGTAAGACAAGTGCAGTAGGCTCGGCATACAAGATGAATCTCATTTTTAAAATGCAGCAGAGCAGTTTAGTTGGAGTGACCAGCTTTGTATGAAGATTGTTGAGGATTGTCAAGATTGTTACTGTTGATATGTTGCATGTGCTGTTTGAAAACTACCCGCTCCTCCAATTCTGACATGAAACAGTCATGATACTGGTCGATAGTTCTTCAAATCTTCACTTGGAAGTGATCCTTACTTAATCATACATTGACAGGGGAAGTGAGGTTGGTTTGCTGTTCAGAGTCAGAGTCTGGATACTGGAGGCAGGACCAGCAGTTGAAGTGGAAGACAGAGGCTTGTCACTTTTACCGGTCAGACTGATAACAGGGAGTTGGCTGGCGAGTCTATCGGGCTGGAGTACCAGCATTCCACAGGATCCAGTTGCATGTGTTGATGAACATCATCAGCAACTGATGTAGCAGGTTCCTGACTTATACCTGAAGGGGTCTAGGTGATAGTCAACTGGCTGACCAGTCCATAAGTCACTGGCATTCCACCTGCACCGGGAACTGGATGGCTGGAGGTCTGACTGACTGGTACTGTATGAGGAATGAAGGGTCTATCAGAAGAACAACAACCCGTGACTGTTTCTTTGGGGAAACTGGCACTGAGATGTGTTGAACAGAAGGCTTTTAGTTGATTGAAAACTCCTAGCAATAATCATTGCTTCTAGTCTGGAGAACCTCTCTGACCATTTTTCGTCCAGTGCCTTGATATCCTTAGCAGCATAACTGGACAACTTAGAAAACCTTCTTGCTGGACTCTTTCACAAGGGTAGCCTTCTTCTTGTCTGTTGTCATTTTCTGATCAGAAAGACTGGCATTTGCCTCCCCAAGGATGAACAGATACTTAGTCTATGAGCTGTGGGGTCTTACGTGCTTTATAAGTGGCAGAAGGCCAACTGGGACCTCTGATCAGAAGTCAGAGTTACAGAAATCACAGTCCTTCTTCAAAGTCAAAGTTGGGGTTTTATGTCCCGTTCAACAGCCAGGGTTATATTGGGACAGATCCTCAGGATTGCCACTTGTAGGACTCAAACCACGCAGGGGTGACAGCCTGTGATTAGATGCCAAACTTGTTAACCACTAGGCTACCCAGAACTTTGCAGTCTTTCTTAAAACACATGGATCTTTTTCAACCCTTTATCGCAACACCTCACATACTTAGTGAGTAGGTCAAATACAGCCATCACATGTCCACAATTCCCACATTTCTGTCCTGGGGAGGCCATGATATCTATACAATCACTTGGTATAAAATATTTCACAGTGTATTTTCAAACAAGCAATCAGTGCAAGTGAAAGGGCTCTGTGTCAGGTGAGTTTGTGTTTTGAGCTTCAGAGTACAAGTAAAAGTACAAAATGACATAAAAGCTGTACACTGCAAATGGCTTTAAGAAGTAAAGTTTAAAGTTAACTGTTAAGGTGCTTTCTAAGGAGCTACTGAGAACCCGGTTCCTAATAAAGGTAGAGAGTTCAAAAAGTAGGTGCATAGTGACTGCCACACTTTAATAATGGTATATGGATTTTGTAAACTTTGAAGTCACAAGAAGGGATTATTAAAGGAACCAGTTTTGGGAAGATACATTACCGTCTTAGAATATGTACATGGATGAAGTACTCCCCTCAGGTACACACAGAAGGGGCATTTTAGAACTTGATGAATGCAATATGGATTATAGTGTTGTGAAAACAAATGCAAACAAGACCACTGCTGTGGTGTTTACCACAAACGCATGCACACACACCCTGACACACACACCCACACACAGGCAATTCTTTTCTCAGCTGCATTTTCTGTGGATGAAGGAGAGTGAGGGGGGATTCTGTCTGTACAGATCAGCATATGTATAGTTTATGTAGTTATTACTTAACTATGCAATAAGCTACAAGTCTGAAATTTAATTATGTTATAGCTGAAAGACAAATAGGTGAAAAACATATTTAACAAAATATTCTAAATGTAACTTATAAGTGGTTAACAACATGAATTCATGAATTTTAATACATTGTACATTAAAAATAATTTTAAAAATTCTTAAAAAAATTAAGATAGATCCAGGCCTGATACACAAATGAATCTACTTGTGGCCTAGTACATATTTGCAACACAAGAGAAAAATCCTTGCAATAGTCAATGAGCAAAATTGTTGAAATTTTAACACTGTGGGTGGGGGTACCTCACTTCTAATGGCTCTGGGAAACAGGCGATAGATAAGGTATCTTTTAAAAGTAACAGGATGTCTCTGGGCCATGTACTTTTGCAGAAGTTGTTTATCCGGACGCTGCAGAATGATGCCATGTCAACTGACAAGTCACCCGACATAAAAATTTACTTCCACTTCGAAAAAGTGTCAATGCACATGCACCAAACGAAAAAGATGCTACAATTCCCACGTTCGGCTGGTCGTTTCAGTACTTACTACACTTGCCAGAAGTTACTGGAAGATACATTTTTCTATTTGTGTGGTAGCTTCCGGGTAAATAAGTAAGTACTGAAGTGATCGACATATCTCCTCTGATTTTGTAGTAAGTAAGTCACGTGATAGAATAAAGTAGAAGGGAAGCAATCACATATTTTATTGTAGAATTGTTATTGAAAATCACAATAATTGTTTATTTTTTATTATTACAATATCAGAGGACAGATATGAAATAGATAAAGCATTTATACCTTTATCACGCTTATTGAGATTAAATAACTTGTTTCCTTTGATAAAAAACAGAAGTAACAAACTTCAAAATCAATGTAATAAAATTTACCAAAGAAAATATATTATGTGCACACCCCTAATATTGAATGGTTTATGCAACAATCATACAATTTTCATAGCAATTGTGAGTTTTACATGTAAAGTTATTGAATAAAAGTGGACCAAGAAAAAAATAAATACTTTAGAACATATTTCTAATGCCTCCAAGTACCCACGTGGAATCAATCTCGTTTATAAAAATAACTGCCAATCAAATTTAAAAGAAATGACATCATGGGGAAGTACTTACTTTTTTCATTTTTGTGGTAGAGTTTCCAGTAAGTACTGGTTGTTACTGCGCATGTGGGCGGGGCTTATTTTACTTGCCGCAAATTTTCCCACGCGAATGACCCTAATGTCACGTCTAGACAGAAAGGAAGTAGGGTGCACCACCTAGTGAATGCACACCATGACCAGTTCAGCAGTATAGCTAATTGTCCATTAGGTAAGATGTATTAACCCAATAAAGTCTTGATACAAGAGATTTGATATAAATCACAATGTATCTTCACAGACGATGACCTTGACCTTCAATCTCAAGGTCACTGGTGGCCTCTTAAAGGTCAGATTTTGGCCATTTTTTCACTTTTTGGCCCAGTTCTCCTATACAGAAAGTCAGATCATCCTATGGCTGGTATATATAATACATATATATGTCCTCTGTAAGCATGCAGAAATTTGACCTTGAAGCTCTTCATTGAAGGTCATCCACTGACCACCAAAGTACCTGACCGAGGGTCATTTTTGGCCTTTTTGGAGATATTTTCACACTTAATGCTGACTATATTGCATGGAAACTATTGAAAATGGCTTTGGAGGTTGAGTACATGATGGACTTCTACCATCCAGGCTTACTGGTTACAGATCTTCATTGAAGGTCATCCACTGACCGCCAAAGTACCTGACCAAGGGTCATTTTTGGCAAATTTGGAGATATTTTCACACTTAATGCGGACTACATTGCATGGAAACTATTGAAAATGGCTTTGGAGGTTGAGTACATGATGGAGTACCAGCATCCAGGCTTACCGGTTACAGATCTTCATTTAAGGTCATCCACTGACCGCCAAAGTACCTGACCGAGGGTCATTTTTGGCCCTCTGTTTGTTGGTGAACAAGATAACTCAAAAACTGACAGATGGATTTTGATAAAATTTTCAGGATATGTCCAAAATGGTAAAAGGAAGATATGATTAAATTTTGGGAGTGATCCGGATCACTGTCTGGATCTTCTGGATCCATGAAATTTAATTTTTAAAGACAGATAACTCAAAAACTTAAGGGTGCATTTTGATGAAATTTTCAGGAAATGTCCTTAATGGGACGAGGAACAAGTGATTAGATTTTGGGAGTGATCTGGATCACTGTCTGGATCATCCGGATCCAGGCTGCCAGATGTATTTGTGTACAATATAGCTCAAAAACTTATGGATGGATTTTGATGAAATTTTCAGGATATGTCTGAAAAGGTAAAAGGATGAAATGGTTGAATTTTGGAAGTGATCCGGATCACTATATGGATCTTCTGGATCCATGAAATGTAATTTTTAAAGACAGATACCTCAAAAAGTTATGGATGGATTGTGATGACATTTTCAGCAAATGACCTAAATGGTGCGAGGAACAAGTGATTAGATTTTGGGAGTGATCTGGATCATCTGGATCCAGGCTGCCAGATGTGTTTGTGTACAATATAGCTCAAAAACTTATGGATGGATTGTGATGCCATTTTCAGGATGTGTTTGTGTACAAGATAAATCAAAAACTTATGGACGGATTTTCATGAAATTTTTAGGATATGTCTGAAAAGGTAAAAGGATGAAATGATTGAATTTTGGAAGTGATCCGGATCACTATGTGGATCTTCTGGATCCATGAAATGTAATTTTTAAAGACAGATACCTCAAAAAGTTATGGATGGATTGTGATGACATTTTCAGCAAATGACCTAAATGGTGCGAGGAACAAGTGATTAGATTTTGGGAGTGATCTGGATCATCTGGATCCAGGCTGCCAGATGTGTTTGTGTACAATGTAGCTGAAAAACTTATGGACGGATTTTGATGAAATTTTCGGGATATGTCCTAAAAGGTAAAAGGATGAAATGGCTGAATTTTGGAAGTGATCCGGATCACAATATGGATCTTCTGGATCCATGAAATGTAATTTTTAAAGACAGATACCTCAAAAAGTTATGGATGGATTGTGATGACATTTTCAGCAAATGACCTAAATGGTGCGAGGAACAAGTGATTAGATTTTGGGAGTGATCTGGATCATCTGGATCCAGGCTGCCAGATGTGTTTGTGTACAATGAAGCTGAAAAACTTATGGACGGATTTTGATGAAATTTTCGGGATATGTCTCAAAAGGTAAAAGGATGAAATGGCTGAATTTTGGAAGTGATCCGGATCACTATATGGATCTTCTGGATCCATGAAATGTAGTTTTTAAAAACAGATACCTCAAAAAGTTATGGATGGATTGTGATGGCATTTTCAACAAATGACCTAAATGGTACAAGGAACAAGTGATTACATTTTTGGAGTGATCTGGATCATCTGGATCCAGGCTGCAACAGAATTTTAGGATGAATTTTGATGATATTTTTAGGATATGTTAGAAATGGTAAAAGGAAGAAGTGGTAAAAGGAAGAAATGATTCAATTTTGCGAGTGATCTGGACCACTATCTGGATCTTCCGCCGCCGCCGCAGAGATTTCCTTTTGGAAGCGATAACTTAAAAAATATTTTAGTTAGAACTTTCAAATTTGGTATGTGGGTATATATGGCCAATGCCACGAACGCTATTGTTTTGTGACCTTGACCTTCAATCTCAAGGTCACTGGTGGCCTCTTAAAGGTCAGATTTTGGCCATTTTTTCACTTTTTGGCCCAGTTCTCCTATACAGAAAGTCGGATCATCCTATGGCTGGTATATATAATACATATATATGTCCTCTGTAAGCATGCAGAAATTTGACCTTGAAGCTCTTCATTGAAGGTCATCCACTGACCGCCAAAGTACCTGACCGAGGGTCATTTTTGGCCTTTTTGGAGATATTTTCACACTTAATGCTGACTATATTGCATGGAAACTATTGAAAATGGCTTTGGAGGTTGAGTACATGATGGACTTCTACCATCCAGGCTTACTGGTTACAGATCTTCATTTAAGGTCATCCACTGACTGCCAAAGTACCTGACCAAGGGTCATTTTTGGCAAATTTGGAGATATTTTCACACTTAATGCTGACTACATTGCATGGAAACTATTGAAAATGGCTTTGGAGGTTGAGTACATGATGGAGTACCAGCATCCAGGCTTACCGGTTACAGATCTTCATTTAAGGTCATCCACTGACTGCCAAAGTACCTGACCGAGGGTCATTTTTGGCCCTCTATTTGTTTGTTTGTTTGTGAACAAGATAACTCAAAAACTGACAGATGGATTTTGATAAAATTTTCAGGATATGTCCAAAATGGTAAAAGGAAGATATGATTAAATTTTGGGAGTGATCCGGATCACTGTCTGGATCTTCTGGATCCATGAAATTTAATTTTTAAAGACAGATAACTCAAAAACTTATGGGTGCATTTTGATGAAATTTTCAGGAAATGTCCTTAATGGGACGAGGAACAAGTGATTAGATTTTGGGAGTGATCTGGATCACTGTCTGGATCATCCGGATCCAGGCTGCCAGATGTGTTTGTGTACAATATAGCTCAAAAACTTATGGATGGATTTTGATGAGATTTTCAGGAATGTCTGAAAAGGTAAAAGGATGAAATGGTTGAATTTTGGAAGTGATCCGTATCACTATATGGATCTTCTGGATCCATGAAATGTAGTTTTTAAAGACAGATACCTCAAAAAGTTATGGATGGATTGTGATGCCATTTTCAGGAAATGACCTAAATGGTACAAGGAACAAGTGATTACATTTTTGGAGTGATCTGGATCACTGTCTGGATCATCTGGATCCAGGCTGCAACATAATTTTAGGATGAATTTTGATGATATTTTTAGGATATGTTACAAATGGTAAAAGGAAGAAGTGGTAAAAGGAAGAAATGATTCAATTTTGCGAGTGATCTGGACCACTATCTGGATCTTCTGGATCCATGAAATATAATTTTTAAAGACAAATAGCTCAAAAAGTCATGGGTGGATTTTGATGAAATTTTCAGGAAATGTCCTAAATGGGACAAGGAACAAGTGATTAGATTTTGGGAGTGATCTGGATCATCTGGATCCAGGCTGCCAGATGTGTTTGTGTACAAGATAAATCAAAAACTTATGGACGGATTTTCATGAAATTTTCAGGATATGTCTGAAAAGGTAAAAGGATGAAATGATTGAATTTTGGAAGTGATCCGGATCACTATGTGGATCTTCTGGATCCATGAAATGTAATTTTTAAAGACAGATACCTCAAAAACTTATGGATGGATTGTGATGAAATTTTCAGCAAATGACCTAAATGGTGCGAGGAACAAGTGATTAGATTTTGGGAGTGATCTGGATCCAGGCTGCCAGATGTGTTTGTGTACAATGTACTTGAAAAACTTATGGACGGATTTTGATGAAATTTTCGGGATATGTCTGAAAAGGTAAAAGGATGAAATGATTGAATTTTGGAAGTGATCCGGATCACTATATGGATCTTCTGGATCCATGAAATGTAATTTTTAAAGACAGATACCTCAAAAAGTTATGGATGGATTGTGATGACATTTTCAGCAAATGACCTAAATGGTGCGAGGAACAAGTGATTAGATTTTGGGAGTGATCTGGATCATCTGGATCCAGGCTGCCAGATGTGTTTGTGTACAATATAGCTCAAAAACTTATGGATGGATTGTGATGCCATTTTCAGGATGTGTTTGTGTACAAGATAAATCAAAAACTTATGGACGGATTTTCATGAAATTTTTAGGATATGTCTGAAAAGGTAAAAGGATGAAATGATTGAATTTTGGAAGTGATCCGGATCACTATGTGGATCTTCTGGATCCATGAAATGTAATTTTTAAAGACAGATACCTCAAAAAGTTATGGATGGATTGTGATGACATTTTCAGCAAATGACCTAAATGGTGCGAGGAACAAGTGATTAGATTTTGGGAGTGATCTGGATCATCTGGATCCAGGCTGCCAGATGTGTTTGTGTACAATGTAGCTGAAAAACTTATGGACGGATTTTGATGAAATTTTCGGGATATGTCCTAAAAGGTAAAATGATGAAATGGCTGAATTTTGGAAGTGATCCGGATCACAATATGGATCTTCTGGATCCATGAAATGTAATTTTTAAAGACAGATACCTCAAAAAGTTATGGATGGATTGTGATGACATTTTCAGCAAATGACCTAAATGGTGCGAGGAACAAGTGATTAGATTTTGGGAGTGATCTGGATCATCTGGATCCAGGCTGCCAGATGTGTTTGTGTACAATGAAGCTGAAAAACTTATGGACGGATTTTGATGAAATTTTCGGGATATGTCTCAAAAGGTAAAAGGATGAAATGGCTGAATTTTGGAAGTGATCCGGATCACTATATGGATCTTCTGGATCCATGAAATGTAGTTTTTAAAAACAGATACCTCAAAAAGTTATGGATGGATTGTGATGGCATTTTCAACAAATGACCTAAATGGTACAAGGAACAAGTGATTACATTTTTGGAGTGATCTGGATCATCTGGATCCAGGCTGCAACAGAATTTTAGGATGAATTTTGATGATATTTTTAGGATATGTTAGAAATGGTAAAAGGAAGAAGTGGTAAAAGGAAGAAATGATTCAATTTTGCGAGTGATCTGGACCACTATCTGGATCTTCCGCCGCCGCCGCAGAGATTTCCTTTTGGAAGCGATAACTTAAAAAATATTTTAGTTAGAACTTTCAAATTTGGTATGTGGGTATATATGGCCAATGCCACGAACGCTATTGTTTTGTGACCTTGACCTTCAATCTCAAGGTCACTGGTGGCCTCTTAAAGGTCAGATTTTGGCCATTTTTTCACTTTTTGGCCCAGTTCTCCTATACAGAAAGTCGGATCATCCTATGGCTGGTATATATAATACATATATATGTCCTCTGTAAGCATGCAGAAATTTGACCTTGAAGCTCTTCATTGAAGGTCATCCACTGACCGCCAAAGTACCTGACCGAGGGTCATTTTTGGCCTTTTTGGAGATATTTTCACACTTAATGCTGACTATATTGCATGGAAACTATTGAAAATGGCTTTGGAGGTTGAGTACATGATGGACTTCTACCATCCAGGCTTACTGGTTACAGATCTTCATTTAAGGTCATCCACTGACTGCCAAAGTACCTGACCAAGGGTCATTTTTGGCAAATTTGGAGATATTTTCACACTTAATGCTGACTACATTGCATGGAAACTATTGAAAATGGCTTTGGAGGTTGAGTACATGATGGAGTACCAGCATCCAGGCTTACCGGTTACAGATCTTCATTTAAGGTCATCCACTGACTGCCAAAGTACCTGACCGAGGGTCATTTTTGGCCCTCTATTTGTTTGTTTGTTTGTGAACAAGATAACTCAAAAACTGACAGATGGATTTTGATAAAATTTTCAGGATATGTCCAAAATGGTAAAAGGAAGATATGATTAAATTTTGGGAGTGATCCGGATCACTGTCTGGATCTTCTGGATCCATGAAATTTAATTTTTAAAGACAGATAACTCAAAAACTTATGGGTGCATTTTGATGAAATTTTCAGGAAATGTCCTTAATGGGACGAGGAACAAGTGATTAGATTTTGGGAGTGATCTGGATCACTGTCTGGATCATCCGGATCCAGGCTGCCAGATGTGTTTGTGTACAATATAGCTCAAAAACTTATGGATGGATTTTGATGAGATTTTCAGGAATGTCTGAAAAGGTAAAAGGATGAAATGGTTGAATTTTGGAAGTGATCCGTATCACTATATGGATCTTCTGGATCCATGAAATGTAGTTTTTAAAGACAGATACCTCAAAAAGTTATGGATGGATTGTGATGCCATTTTCAGGAAATGACCTAAATGGTACAAGGAACAAGTGATTACATTTTTGGAGTGATCTGGATCACTGTCTGGATCATCTGGATCCAGGCTGCAACATAATTTTAGGATGAATTTTGATGATATTTTTAGGATATGTTACAAATGGTAAAAGGAAGAAGTGGTAAAAGGAAGAAATGATTCAATTTTGCGAGTGATCTGGACCACTATCTGGATCTTCTGGATCCATGAAATATAATTTTTAAAGACAAATAGCTCAAAAAGTCATGGGTGGATTTTGATGAAATTTTCAGGAAATGTCCTAAATGGGACAAGGAACAAGTGATTAGATTTTGGGAGTGATCTGGATCATCTGGATCCAGGCTGCCAGATGTGTTTGTGTACAAGATAAATCAAAAACTTATGGACGGATTTTCATGAAAGTTTCAGGATATGTCTGAAAAGGTAAAAGGATGAAATGATTGAATTTTGGAAGTGATCCGGATCACTATGTGGATCTTCTGGATCCATGAAATGTAATTTTTAAAGACAGATACCTCAAAAACTTATGGATGGATTGTGATGAAATTTTCAGCAAATGACCTAAATGGTGCGAGGAACAAGTGATTAGATTTTGGGAGTGATCTGGATCCAGGCTGCCAGATGTGTTTGTGTACAATGTACTTGAAAAACTTATGGACGGATTTTGATGAAATTTTCGGGATATGTCTGAAAAGGTAAAAGGATGAAATGATTGAATTTTGGAAGTGATCCGGATCACTATATGGATCTTCTGGATCCATGAAATGTAATTTTTAAAGACAGATACCTCAAAAAGTTATGGATGGATTGTGATGACATTTTCAGCAAATGACCTAAATGGTGCGAGGAACAAGCGATTACATTTTGGGAGTGATCTGGATCATTGTCTGGATCATCTGGATCCAGGCTGCCAGATGTGTTTGTGTACAATGTAGCTAAAAAACTTATGGACGGATTTTGATGAAATTTTCGGGATATGTCTCAAAAGGTAAAAGGATGAAATGATTGAATTTTAGAAGTGATCCGGATCACTATATTGATCTTCTGGAACCATGAAATGTAATTTTTAAAGACAGATACTTCAAAAAGTTATGGATGGATTGTGATGACATTTTCATCAAATGACCTAAATGGTACAAGGAACAAGTGATTACATTTTTGGAGTGATCTGGATCATCTGGATCCAGGCTGCAAAAGAATTTTAGGATGAATTTTGTGATAGTTTTAGGATATGTTACAAATGGTAAAAGGAAGAAATGGTAAAAGGAAGAAATGATTCAATTTTGAAAGTGATCTGGACCACTATCTGGATCTTCTGGATCCATGAAATATAATTTTAAAGACAAATAGCTCAAAAAGTCATGGGTGGATTTTGATGAAATTTTCAGGAAATGTCTTAAATGGGACAAAGAACAAGTGATTAGTTTTTGGGAGTGATCTGGATCACTGTCTGGATCATGTGGATCCAGGCTGCCAGATCTGTTTGTATACAAGATAACTCAAAAATTTATGGACGGATTTTGATGAAATTTTTAGAATATGTCTGAAAAGGTAAAAGGATGAAAAGATTGAATTTTGGAAGTGATCCGGATCACTATATGGATCTTCTGGATCCATGAAATGTAATTTTTAAAGACAGATATAAGTGAAAGAACTAGTGATTAGCTTTTGGGAGTAATCTGGTACTATGGAGAATCCTGACCTGGTGCTCCAGGAAACAGGCTCAAGACCGACATATTCACGCCTTAACTATGTCCCGTCTGGGGATACACTGCGTCGAGACGCAATCTCTAGTTACCATATTGAAACTCAGGAACATAAAAAGAGAAAGGCATTCTTCATGCCTGGTGAACCGTCACCCCTAGTATCTTATCCGCTATATTGTGATGGATAGTTGGAAGGGCAGATGAAACCAGTAAATACAGTAGGTGAAGGTACTATACTGTAAACTGCCGGCCACCAAGAGACTGCCAGCTTTCCAACATTAGGCCAAGATTTGAGCTCTGATCTCAGAGGTGGGAGGAGAGTGTGTTACCACTGCAACACCATGGCCCCCTGGTGACCCCAAAGAGAAGATCAATGTTACGATAATTGCCATATTGAAACTCAGGATCACAAAAGACAAAGGCATTCTTCATGCCTGGTGACCGTCACAAAAACCCAATGTACCTTATCAGTTATATTGCGACAGGTAGATGGAAGGGCAGAAGAAACCAGTAGATACAGTTGGTCAAAGTTCTTTACTGTAAACTACCGACCACTGGAAAGCCTCTCCCAGGTTTCCCACATGACGTCAGGCTGGGATTTGAAGTCTGATATCAGAGATGGGAGGCGAATGAGCTAATAATGCGCCACCATGGCCCCATGGTAACCCCATATGGCTGGTGCTTATTTCCAGTTTCTTTGGCACAATGCCACTCAAGAGGGTAGTAGCCAGAATATTTCTGTCCAAATATATGAGGTTATTCATCTATGCTCCTGGGTAAAGAAGGGCACTAGTAAAAATTACATTCCCCAAGATTACCATCCCTATAGTTGAGTCAGGATCGAACACAAACCTTCAACTCTAACACCAAACCACTAGGCCACAGATTCAGTAGCAAGCATATTATAACGTCATTCAGCAAATGTGTATTTGAAATTGAAAAGAAATAAAGTGTCCTACTTAAACATGTCAAAATATCTGAGGAATAGGCTTCCTAACGTTAGATTTCATTAGATTTCCCTGGACTTTCCCTTTTTGACCTTGAGCACATTAAAGGAGGTCGTATCAATATTGCACTACATAAATTGGAAAATTTAATAAGTAAATTAAATTTTTATAAGTTAATATCTTACCTAGTGGACAGATGCATTTGTCCGGCGCACAGCCGGTCCCGCCAAACGTTAGAGAAAAACGCCTCGAGCTGGGCTCTGGCCCGGACCGGTAGTGTCCTGTTTACTCGCCAGGTGGCTGTATAGCCTCCCTGCCGGTGCACTGCGCGTGCGCGCGCATGCGTACTTCCTCCTTTTGTTTGCACCCTGTTTGAGTCCCCTGGGAATGTTTGTTGCGGGGAAGGTAGGGTGGGAATCCCTCTGTCCACTAGGTAAGATATTAACTTATAAAAATTTAATTTACTTATTAAATTTTCCATTTTATTGTGTTAATATATCTTACCTAGTGGACAGATGCAGAATAACTACCCATTGGATGGAGGGCAGCTAAACTCAACAGGGACTCTTGTCAGAACTCTGGGCCTCCGGCCCAAGGGTTAGGGATCCTTCCCATACCCTACACCATAGTTGGTTCCCCCCCCCTCTTTTTTGCCGTCTACCGAGCCACCTGGGCTAGGACTATAGGAGAGAGGAGGTAAGAGTTCAGTCCCAAGGATTCCGAAGGAAGCAGAACAGGATAAAATAGAAATAACTCATACCCCACACCAGCCCTTCCGGTTGAGAACTGCGCGCTGGGGTTACAAAACAAGATAACTAAAAAAGAAGGAGCCAACTAAAACAACCCACTACTCCTTCTAAACGCTTTACACTATATACAAGTTATCCTTTCAAGGATACCAGTTACTCGCGTATGTGCTGGGCTGCGACCACTGGTCCTAAATGGTACAGGTCAGCATCAGCCCATGCTACATCCTTCAAATAAAATTGGGTGAAGGTATTGTGCGACTTCCAGTGGCAGGCTGAGAGGATCTGGTCCAAGGACACACCTCCTTGAAAAGCCTTAGAAGCTGCAAAGGCCCGCACATCATGGGCTCTGACCTGATGTAATTGTTGTGCATCCTCATTGGACAATTGATAGCACAACAAGATGGTTTGTTTAATCCAAGAAGAAATCGTAGCAGGAGCGATGTCCTTATTGAAGTTCTTCTTGAAAGACACAAAGACCAACTGTTTGCCGGAACGGAGGTCTTTGGTCTTGTCCAGGTAATAACGCAAAGCCCGAACTGGACATAAGGTTCTATCCTCCTTGAGAGACTTATCCAACGTAGGGGCCAAGGCCGGAATAATTACCGGAGCTACTGAAGAAGGCCCTTCTTTAGCCAACTGATTCTTGGACAAAAAACAAGGAGAAGGGAATAAAGAAACATTAGCCCAATCTTCCTGATGTCTAATGTTCCTGTGTACCCAGGCATGAATCTCACTCCTTCTTTTGCCCGAGCCCAAAGCCAGGAGAAACACCGTCTTGAAGGTAAGATGTTTCAGAGACGCCTTTCGAAGGGGTTCAAAGGGGGACTGGGTTAATTGATGCAAGACCAGAGACAGATTCCAGCTAGGGACTCCTCGAAGACCCTTGGGTTTATCTCTATGGAAACTGTCTAGCAAGCGGGTAAGGTTTTCGTCTTTACCAAAATTAACCTTGTCACAACCAATTTTGTCGGCTATAGCAGTTCTATAGCCATCTATGGTGCTAGGTTGAAGATTTTTCTCCTTGAAAAGGAATAGGAGAAATTCCGCTACCTGAGTTAAAGAAGGTGACCCGAAGTCCACCTTGTGTGACTCGCACCATTTGACAAATATGGACCACTTCGATTCATAGATGGCTCTGGTTGATTGTCTTTGAGGAGCCTCAATTCGCGTTGCCACTTCATTAGAGAATCCTTGTGCCTGTATGCTAGAGGCTCTAGGAGCCAGGCGTGGAGGTTGAGCCCTAGGAGATCTCTGTGGGGACACTGATTGAACGGTTGGGTCAGCAGGTTCTCCACGTTTGGAAGGGAGAGAGGAATCTGAACAGACATGCTGACTAGATCCCAGAACCACGGCATGTTGGGCCACCCTGGAGCAATCAGAACCAACCTGTGAACTCCCTGATCTAGGATCTTGGACACCACCTTGCCCAAAAGAGACACAGGAGGGAACGCGTAGGCATCCATATTCTCCCAATTCAGGCTGAGAGCATCTACTCTCCATGCCTGTGGATCGGGTACTGGGGACACAAACTTGGGTAGTTTGTGATTGTACCTTGTTGCAAAGAGATCCACTCGGGGAGTGTGCCACCTGGCACATAAGTGGTCGAAGACTTCCTGCAGGAGGGACCATTCTGTCTGAATAACCTGAGTGCTCCTGGACAATTTGTCTGCTATCACATTCAGCCTTCCCGGAATGTGCCTGGCCCTTAGAACTATCTGTCTGCGATTGCACCAGGAAAGCAGTCTCCAGAGGAGGGCACAAAGTGAGCCTGATCTCATACCCCCCTCCTTGTTGATGTATGAGACAACCGTTGTGTTGTCCGTGGCTATCAAAATGATCTGGCCCCAACACTGTTGCTCGAACTTCTTGAGGGCCAGAAGGACCGCCTTTAGCTCGAGAAAGTTTATGTGCAACTGGCTTTCTGAGTCCGACCAAACTCCTTTTGCCGTGTGGTCTCCTAAGTGCGCGCCCCAACCTTCGTTTGAGGCGTCGGTAAACAACTGCAGAGCATGTTGTAGAGGATGAAGAGGTTGGCCGCTGAGCACATTGTTTTCGTCCAACCACCAATGCAGATGAGGGTACAGAGATCTGGGAAGAGGAATCTCCTTCTCTAGTACCTCTGGCACGTGCCAGTGATTCTTCAAGTGCCACTGAATCGGTCTCATGTGAAGGCGCCCCGAAACCACCTGTTTCTCTGTGGCTGTTAACAAACCTATGAGAGACATGAACTCTCGGACCGAACAATGGTCCCTGTTCATTAGCATCTTTATTTTTTGAGTTAGGGTTTGCCACCTCTCCTGAGTCGGCTTCACTAGACCCTTGGAGAGGTCGAAATGATAACCGACAAAGTTGAACTCCTGTTGGGGAACAAGTTCCGACTTTTGCAAATTGACTAACCATCCCAACTGCTGACACAGAGCCATCAGGGTCCGCGTTTGGTTCACACAAGCCTCCCGAAAGGGCGCTCGAAGCAACCAGTCGTCTAGGTACTGGTGGATCCTTATACCCCTGGACTGGGCCATCAATTTCACCTCCTTCACCACCTTTGTGAATTCCAAAGGAGCCGTCGCTAGGCCGAACGGCAGAGCCCTGAACTGGAAGGTTTGACCGTGCAGGTGAAAACGGAGATACTTCCTCGACCTTGGGTTGATGGGAATGTGGAAATAGGCATCGCTGAAATCCAGCGATGTGACCCATTCGCCTTTTTGAAGGGACAGTCGGATGGTCTCCGGAGTTTCCATTTTGAAGGTTTCCGAGTGGAGGAAAAGATTGAGTTTGCTCAAATCCAAGATTGGACGCCATTTGTTGTTTGGTTTGGGAACTATGAACAGCCGGTTGTAAAAGGCCAGAGAAGCCCGAACCACTACTTTTTCTACGGCCTGTTTTGTAATCAGGGACTGCAACGCCTCCTTCAAAAACTTGTTTCTGCGAGGGTTGGCGTATCCGCTGATTATCAGAGGACACCTGGTCAATGGGGGCCTCATCTTGAAAGGGAGGTTGTAACCGTCCTTCAAGATGGAGACTACCCGAGGATTTGAACCCAGGCTGAGCCACGTTTCCCAGAACCTGTGCAACCTGCATCCTACAGGAGGATTTTCTGCAACATTGTGGACATTTGGTACATGAGGGACAGAACGACAAGGAGAGACAAAAGAAGCACTTTTGACATGTTTTATTTCTGTCTGACAAAGATCGGGACTTAGGCCTTTCTTTTGCGGCTGCCCGGGACCGACAACAATAGGAACAGGAATTACAGCAGTTCTTGAGTATACAGTCTTTGGAAAGTTTTGAGGGCTGATGTTTTGACCCACTATCTTTGGAATTATTTGGTTGTGTGGGTTTGTACAATGATTGTCATTTATAATTTTTGCCACCCCGGGCATACTTGGAAAAACGGTGGTTAGTAGAACCACGCCCACGGCCACGACCTCGTGACCCAAACTGTCGCCAAGGTTGTTGAGGAGCAGATGACGGCTGAACCATGGTCTTAGCCTCCTTCTTCTCATACGGTATATAGCGATACTTGGTCTTCTGTTGGTGCTGGGGACCAACTCGAGACTGGACCGACACATGCTGTGTCTCAAACTTGTTGATATCTTGTTCCGCGACATTCAAGGCCGCGTCGGGAAATAACCCATATCCAAAAAGAGCAGCATTCCTCAGTTCATTCCAAGTGTCCATCTTCATACCGGGACGAACATGATCTAAATAAGAGTCCCGACGCATCAGAATGAAGTTCCCCAGCTGCACAAAAAGGCTATCAGCCAGGTGCTGTAGAGCTGTCCCAAGAGAGACAGATACATTCTGGTGGAAAGCACATAAATCCCTTAACTCCTTAAGTGCTTCAGACACCTCCTTGGCTGACTTGCCCTTACTGAGATGAGTCTGTAGGAAAGTTATGTGATGTGCCATCTGATCTTGAACCTCGCTAGTGCATCTGCTGAAACCAGCTGCATGGTTCACTGTGTAAGTACCCTCTCGGGCGCACCTTTCCCATCTGCGTAGTACTTCTTGCGATATGGGACGAGACACGGGACCTGTTGCGAGATATGCAGCTGGTTTGACAATTCTTGAGAATTGAGCATTTAGTTTCGCCTCAGAACCATGCCAGTTGAACAGCTTTCTACCTGGTCGCTGGGGACCATCTGTCTTTAACTTATGCATGGGATACCATTTATCCTGTGGTTTAGGGGTGCGTATGAATTGGTCAGTACGCAAACCACCAGCTTCTTGACTTCGGGAAGGGTAACCCTCAGCTACAGTCAGATTAATCCTCTCCAGCTTCTGACAGAGCCAATCGTCTGCTGGCATGGCTACTGACACCTTTGAACTTGTCTTCGGATTTTTTCCACGCCACGGATTGTTGGACTTATCCGGGTCACTGTACTCAAACTCAAAGTCAGGGATAAAGTTCCAGCCCATAAAGGCCCTGATGGAACGAACTGTTTCCCTGTAACTCATTTCTTCATTCTTTTCTGGTTTATCAGTGTCTGATTCAGAAAGTTCACCATCCTCGCTATCCAAAACATCCGGTGATGTATGATCCCTATCCACAACATCTGTTGATGTATGATCCCCAAAGAGTGGTTCGTCTGAAGCCACAGGCAAGACATCTGTTAAGGGGTGTTCAACATTGGACATATTATCTGAGCCACCAGCAGAAGCAAGGTTTCTAATAAACGGCTCCCCAGCCGGTGCAGCCGGTTCCGGACCGGTAAAAGATCCATCCACAACCGGAACCGGTTCCTTGGGTACAAAGGTGTCAGTTTGGTATGCCCTGACCGGACCGGTCATCTCCCCGACCGGTACCGGTTTAGCTTGTTGAAGTGCAGTGTCAGAGGGCTTTTTCTGTACCGGACCGGTATTTTCCTCAACCGGAACCGGTTTTGTTTTGGAAGATTTATGATGAGAAGACTTGTGCTTCTTCTTTGAATCTTTCTTGCCATCTGATCCTGTACTAGCCTGTACTGCCGGAAACCGCACCGGACCGGTGGTTCGGGCAGAGGCAGGATCTATAAATGGCTGATCAGAAACCGGTGGGTTTGAAACCTGAACCGGTACTTTGGGGGTAGCAAATATATTGCCTCTTGATAAGAGTGCTTCAAACCGAGAGAATTTCTCATCTAGCTGGTCACTTAATTTGTCAAAATCTTTTTTGGAAACAAAATCTGAAGAACTTACATTATCGCTACCCCCAGGGAGGTCCTGCGCATGCGCACTGTCATCTTCAGAAATCGTCTGCTGAGCATGCGCAGTACTAGCTGGCTGTTGAGAAGAATTAACTGGAGACAGCACAGTTACATCTCGTGGTGACACTAGCAAACCCGCTTTCTTGTCCTTGCGAATTTGATACTGTGGAGTGGCCAGCATATCACGTTGAATTGCTGTAAAATTGTCACAAATCTTGCATATCGCACCTCCCACAATGCAGGGATCTTTACCCAGACCTTTGTCTCGACAACGGGCACACTTCTCATGCATATCAAAGCCAGCCATCTTATGGCCGCACGATCCCCGCCTTTGTCCTGGTGAATCCATAGTTATTAAACAACACTTCTACACAAAGAATTTATCAAAATATATCCTGTAACAGATATAAATCAAAATAAAAGTTTCTCCAAAAAACAGACGACCTCTCGTCTTCGCGCCAAACAAAAGGAGGAAGTACGCATGCGCGCGCACGCGCAGTGCACCAGCAGGGAGGCTATACAGCCACCTGGCGAGTAAACAGGACACTACCGGTCCGGGCCAGAGCCCAGCTCGAGGCGTTTTTCTCTAACGTTTGGCGGGACCGGCTGTGCGCCGGACAAATGCATCTGTCCACTAGGTAAGATATATTAACACAATAAAAGTTTCTGTTCTATTCTATTCTACTAATGTCCCATATATCTAGATCAAATAAAAATAACAGAAAACAAAATTTATCATGAAAAGGGTTGAAAATCAAATATGATATGGTCAAAATATTTTATGTGTGTACAGTTTTTTGATCAGTTGATTTCACATCTCAATCCTTTAGATTTTGCAACAACGTTAGATTGTACCCAAAATTCAAACCTCTGGGACCAAAGATAAGTAAGCTATCTCAGCACATGTTTACATTATCACTCAATGAGTTTTCTTTAGAACCTCAAACTTGATGTAAATTAAAACAAAATGTTCCATTGTCACAATATATTTGATATTTTATGTTAATATTATTTTAAAAAGTAATGGCATCTCAGACCTATGTTTAAATGTACAAGCTCCATTAACCAAACATATGGGAACAAGAAGATTTTGTAGTGATAATATATGGGTGATAAAATACAGAAGGTATCCGTTTTATTTTCAGAGCGTGGAAAATAATTTATTCTGATACAACATAAGTTTGGATAATAGAGGTTCTACAGTACTTAAAACTTAGTGTCACCAAACATTTATGAATTGGTGCCAACAAAGCTGATAATTTTAGGAAATAAAATTGCAAATTTAATAAGTAAATTAAATTTTTATAAGTTAATACCCTATCCAATGGACAATTGCTAATCCGGTCGGCGCAGACCGGCCCGCCAAACGTCAGAAAAAGATGTCCTGTGTTTCCACCGGCCAGCCAGTCCGTAGTACTAGTGCATCGCCAGATGACCTGTCGTACTTCCTTCCTGTCTAGACAGCGTGACGTCACAGCATCTTTTTCGCTGTCTAAACCTATTAGACCCCTAGTAAGCTGACAGCGGTGTCGGTGGGAGGGTCTTGTGTGTCCATTGGATAGGGTATTAACTTATAAAAATTTAATTTACTTATTAAATTTGCAATTTTATTGCATTAATACATCCTATCCAATGGACAATTGCTGAATAACTACCGCTTGGTTGGCGGGTAAGTTACTAGGGTCTTAGGTGAACTCATAACCAGAACTAACAAAAAAAAAATTCCTTCCAGGCCTGGGTTGATCCTGTGGTCAAGAAACCCTTACGGCTATAGTCGGTTATCAGAGACTGGTTAACTGGTCCAAACCCCCCTTTTTAACAGACCTGCTCTGAGGTAGGGGAAGAGAGGGATGAGTTCAGTCCCATAAGAAGTGAAATAAACCTCCCGAAGGAAGCACGTCAGAGGTTTTTTTTTTTTTTTATATATATATATATATATATACACAACTATCTGGATATGTACACTATTTACATATGTACAGAATCTCCTCTATTTCTGGGTTATTTGTGGATCTGCTGAGCAGCCACTACAGGTCCCAGGTGGTAGAGCTCTGAATCAGCCCATGCCACATCCTTCAGATAAAATTGTGCCCTGACATCATGGGCTTTAACCTGATGTAAAGTGTGGGCCTCTTGGTCGGAGAGCTCATAGCATAGGATCACAGTCTGTTTGATCCATGAGGAGATAGTAGCAGGTGAGATGTCTTTGTCGAAACCTTTCTTAAAGGAGACAAAGACCAACTCCTTATTCTGCCTGAGGTCCTGTCCAAATAGTAGCGTAATGCTCTGACCGGACAGAGGGACCTATCAGGCTTGAGGGATCTATCCAGAGTTGGGACCAGGGCTGGTATAACCACTGGGGCCACACTGTCTGGACCCTCTTTGGCCAGCTGGTTCTTGGAAAGAAAGCTGGGTGATTGATGCAGGGACACCTTTGACCAGTCAGATTGGTGTCTGGTATTTTTGTTTTGCCAAGCATGAATCTCAGTTCTGCGCTTCCCCTTCTACCCTTGGGTCTGTCTCTATGGAAGCTATCCAAGAGACGAGTGAGATTTTCATCTTTGCTGATGTTAAAGGTTGAGTTTCCCAGTTTATCAGCAATGGCTGACCTGTAACCATCAATAGTGCTGGACTGTAACTTCCTGTCCTCAAAAAGGTACATAAGGAAGTCAGCAACTGACTTTACAGGGGGTGCCTGGAAGTCCACCTGATTAGTGATGCACCACTTTGTAAAAATGGTCCACTTTGCCTCATAGACTGATCTGGTTGATCCTCTTTGAGGAGCCTCAATCCTTGCTCCCACTGCTTCAGAGAAGCCCTGCTCCTAGATTGCTGTGGCTCTAGGAGCCATGTATGGAGATTTAGATTTGTCAGAATTCTGTGAGGGATCTGATTAAAGGGCTGTGTTAACAGGTTGGGCAGGCTCAGTGAGATCTGACTGGACATGGTCACTAGATCACAAAACCAAGGCATGTTTGGCCACCCCGGAGCAATCAGAATGATTCTCTTGCAAGGGGAGTCCTGCAACTGCTCCACCACTTTGCCCAAGATGGCTGGTGGTGGGAAGGCATATGCGTCCAGATCCTCTCATTGGAAACTGAGTGCATCCACTGCTACTGCTAGGGGATCTGGTACTGGTGACACAAACTGAGGTAACTTGTTGTTGAACCTTGTGGCAAATAGGTCTATCTGAGGCCAGTGCCACCTGCTGCATATAGCTTGGAAAACCTCTTGAAGGAGGGACCACTCTGTTTGAATGGTCTGGTCTAAATGGGATAGCTTGTCTGCTACCACGTTCAGTCGGCCCGGAATGTGTCAGGCTTTGAGAGTTACTTGATGTCTGGTACACCAGGTCAAGATTCTCCATAGTAGGGCACACAGTGTGCCCGACCTCATGCCTCCTTCTTTGTTTACGTATGACACTACTGTAGTGTTGTCGGTTGCCACAAGTACTATCTTCGACTTGTCGGTACAGAGGTCTTGAAACTCTTTTAAGGCTAGAAAGACTGCCTTTAGTTCCAGGTAGTTTATATGCAGCTTGCTTTCTGGCAGTGACCAGGTCCCTCTGGCAGTGCGTTCGTTTAAGTGAGCACCCCACCCTTCTTTTGATGCGTCTGTAAAGATTTGCAGAGCATGTTTTATTGGGTGTAATGGTTGGCCTGTGAGAATGTTATCTTCTTGTAGCCACCATTGTAAATGAGGGTGCAGGGACCTGGGAATTGGGGTTTTACGTCCCGTTCAACAGCCAGGGTCATATTGGGACAGGTCCTCAGAATTGCCACTTGTGGGACTCGAACCCACAGAGGTGACAGCCTATGATTAGATGCCAAACTTGCTAACCACTAGGCCACTGAGGACCTCGCCTGGGAATTGGAATCACCTTTTCTAGTGATTCGGGTATCCTCCAGTTGTTTTTGAGATGCCACTGTATGGGTCTCAAGTGTAGCCGGCCTAGGTGAAATTGCTTTTCTGTGGCTGTTAGTAAACCTATCAGAGACATGAACTGCCGGACTGGACAGGCCGGTAGTGACAGTATTTCCAGTATTTTGTCCTGAAGGCTCTGCCACCGGTCTGGAGTCGGTCTGACCCAACCGGCCTTGAGGTCGAACTGGTAACCTACAAAATCGAAGATCTGCTTTGGTTCCAGTTCCGACTTGTCCAAATTCACCAGCCAGCCTAATTTTTGGCATATTTTCACTAGATCTTGAGTGTGCTGGAGACGGGCCTGGTGGGATGTGGCTCTCACCAACCAGTCGTCTAGGTATTGGTGGATTCTTATACCCTTGTGTATGGCCATCAGTTTTACCTCCTTTACTACTACAGTAAACTCCAAGGGTGCTGTGGACAGACCGAAAGGCAGTGCTTTGAATTGGTATGTCTGACCTTGGACATGAAATCTCAGGTATTTCCTGGATTGTTCTTGTATGGGGATATGGAAGTAGGCGTCTTTGAAGTCTATAGAGGTGACCCACTCCCCTTGTTGGAGGGATGTCCTGATGGTTTCCGGTGTCTCCATTTTGAATTTCTCCGTCTTGAGAAAAAGATTCAGTTTGCTCAGATCTAATATGGGCCTCCACTTGTTGTTGGGTTTCAGGACTAAAAATAGTCGGTTGAAAAACCCCCGAGAATTTTGGTTCTGTACTAGTTCTACGGCATTTTTGTCTGATGTAATGCCTCTAACAGGTAGCTGTTCCTGTGAGGATTGACATAACAGCTTATGACTGTGGGAGACCTTGTGAGTTTTGGCCGGATCCGGAAGGGGAGGGTGTACCCCTCTTTCAGGATTTGAACCACTTTGAACCGGCACCCAGATTCAGCCAAGTTTGCCAAAAGTTTTGAAGTCTGGCCCCTACAGGTAGATTTTGTGCAGCATTTTTGACACTTGTTACAGGTTGAACACAAGACAATTGAGTGACACAAGAAACACTTTTCACATACTTTAATTTATGATCTCTGCAATAACAACCTGCTGACCCGGGACTTAACTCTCTTTTGGGAGAATGAACAACTGGAGCAACATGATAGTTTACATTTAAACTTTGAGAAGTGTTTAATGTCTGTCTTGTTGAATTCTGGCTCCCGGCCAGCAGTCCCCGCTGTAACATGGCTATACAGTAATTGTCATTTATAGGACTGCTGGCCCTTGGCTGGTCGCGATGAGTAGCTAGACTTCCCCTTGGATTTCTTATAACTCCCTTTGCTCATGTTCTTCCAAGCAGGTCTGTCACTCTTGGAATCCGACCTCTTATCCGACCTTTTCTCTGTACGCTCATATGGGTGGTACCGACCCTTACTCCTAGAACTAGATTGTCCGTTAGCTTCAAAGTGTGCAATTTCCTCTTCTGCCAGTTTGATAATACTGTCCGGGAACAAAGTAGGGATATGCAAAGAAGCAGTACGGAGGGCAGCTATGGTATCCGGCTTAACACCTCCTCTGATGTGATTCAGGTAAGCGTCTCTGCGGGCTAAAGTCAGATTTCCCATGGATATAAAGACAAATTCGGAAAGGTGCTCCATTGTCTTGGCCGTTGCTTGGGTTATACTGGCATTGAAATCCATAAGAAATTGGAGTTCATCCATAGCAGAAGACATTCTTTTTGAACCCTTTCCCTTGCTCTCAGTTTGGATGGTGTTCATCTGCTCCTGCATGCTTTGCTGTACTTTGAAGCGATTGAAGCTGGCTGCCTGGTTGCAGATCACCGTGGCCTCCCTAGACGACTTCTCCCATCTTCGCAGAGTTTCCTGTGACAGGCAACGCGAGGCAGGTGGGGTAGAAGTAAGGCCTGACTGTCTGGTGATCCGGCTGAAGCAACTATTCAGCTTAGAAGCGTCAGTACTCCAGGTAGACACACTTGCTGACTCAATCTCGGAAGAGACCATACCATTTTAACTGAGACTTTGCCGGCCTCAGAAACTGATCCTTCAGTAGACCTCTGGCTTCAGAGCTTCTGGTCGGATAACCTTCTACTAAAGTCAAGTTCAGCTTGCTGAGCTTTTTACAAAGGCAGTCCTCTGTAGGCATGGTGACAGAGATCTTGCCGGGTACAGGAACTTTAGGCCCAGAGAAGGGGTTGTCATCTGAAGCGGTGTTGGAGCTGTCAACATCAGGGATGTTAGTCCAACCCATATAAGACCTGATGCACCTCATGGTTTCTCGATAAGTTTGCTCAGCAGAAGGTGTCTGGTCCGGTTCAGTGGTAGTCATATCGTGGTCGTCCGACAGTTCGCCTTCCTCCACATATAAATCTACTGGGGGTCGGTCAGAAGCTTCACTACCGGCCTCAGAAATGTCACTGGAACCACTGTCCTTCCTTTGTCTGGTTAACTGAGGACAGCCGGTGTCGGTAGGAACTGAAGATGCAGGTCGGTGAGTAGCAAGCTTGCCGGTCGACTGATGTCTAGGGGCAGAGGAGTCGGTACCAGTGTAGAAACTCTAGGTCGGTGCCGGTCAGATGAAAGCTGGCTGGAAGACTGTTGCTTAATAGCAGAGGAGTCAGATCCAGTGCGCTTGGGAGATGAATCCAGCCCAGGTCGGTCAGAGGTAAGCTGGCTGGTCGACTGATGCTTTACAACAGAGAAGTCGGACACAGTGCGCTTAGGTGAAGATTCCTGTCGGTGAGGGTCGGATCTGAGCTGGCTGGAAGGCTGATGCAATAAAGCAGAGAAGCCCAGTCCAGTGCGCTCTGAAGACACAGTTCCCGTACTGAGCTGGCTGGCAGACTGATGCATAGCAGAGGAGTCCTGGCCAGTGCGTTCGGATGAAGTCGGTTGGAAGAAGGGTTCATTGTCTTTGGGAACATTAGCTGGAGGAGAGTGAGATGGAGTAACTTTAACTGCTGATGAGAAGGTCGGTTGGAAGGTCTTTGACATTAACAGAGCCTAAAGGCGATTAAACCTATCCGACCACTTCTGGTCTAACTCCTCCATTTTCTTATCAGTGGCAGATTTTTCAACAGTTTTCTTTGGTTAAGAGGAGGATGGCTTGTCCTTCTTAGTTTTCTTTTCAGGAACTGCGGAAGGAGGGGAGGAAACAGAAGCAGTGTCACCAACAGCCCCCTAACACTGATACGGTAGATGGATCCACCAAAGTACCGTCCTTATTGTCTTTACTAGGGGTAGAAGAAATGTCTGCTTTCCTGGCATCCCGCTTTTCCCTTTTCAACTTGTAAGGAGTGGCTACCTGTGCTTTCTGCTCAGGGGTTAATAAAATGCAGAACTTACATTCCTTAGTAGGCGATTCAACACACATGTCCGTCCCCTTTCCTTTCTCCCTACACCTAGCACAGAAGGAATGACCATCAAAGCTGACCATAGCAGGCCGCAACTTCCTCTTTTTTGTCCTGGTGAAGACATGTTGTTCTATGATGATTCTAATACACGTTTAAGTAAAAGAATTACTTAAAAACACTAAATTCTGGCAATAATATCCAAAAACTTTGGAGCTCAGAAAATTCCGTGTGCACTAGTTCGCACCAAACGAAAAAGACGCTATGACGTCACCCTGTCTAGACAGGAATGAAGTATGACATGCCATCTGGCGAGTGCACTAGTACTACGGATCGGCTGGCCCGGTAGAACACAGGACGTCTTTTTCTGACGTTTGGCGGGCCGGTCTGCGCCGACCGGATTAGCAATTGTCCATTGGACAGGATGTATTAACGCACTAAAACATACTTTTACAAGGATCAATACTGGCTTTAGTGGTATCATCACCTGGGGTATATCAGCTCCTGATAGTGTCGATGAATTTATGAGCAATATTGTGATACAATCGTCTTGCAAATTAAACTTACATTAGTTATCTAACAAGAGGAGAGTGCCCGTGAACGGGCACTGTGTCAGCTGACTGAATGTTTTTGAGTTGTGATGGTGATAATGAGAGGAAAGCATAATTATCAGGGAAAGGGCTGTACAGAAATACAGTAAATGGTAACTGAACAGCATGTTCGAAAGATATTCCGAAGCTGACAGAAGAAAAGGACAAAAAAGTTGTGCCCTGCAAATGGTATTATGAAATAAAGTAACAAGGTAATTGTTTAAGTGTAAAAAGTAGGTTAAAAATATTTAAAGAAATACTATAAATGCAATATCCTCGTTCGACCATGAAGAAGGGATCCAAAGGTCAAATCTGACCATACCAAAAGATTCCCAGCCAAAGAATTTAGGATGGTTTACCATCCCAAACCTCTCGGACCAATAATAAGTGAGTCATAGGCACTTTTTAAGTTTGGCTATCCTTGTTTGACCTTGACGGAGGGGTCTAAGGTCAAATCCGACCACACAAAAAAATTCCCAGCCCATGATTTCCTGTAGCTTGTTTACCATCCCAAACCTGTAGGACCAATAATAAGCGAGTTATAAGCAATTGTAAGTTTGGCTATCCTCAATTGACCTTGAAGGGGGGGGTCCCAGGTCAAATCTGACCACACCAAAAGAATCCCAGCCCATGATTTCCTATATGTTGGTTTACCATCCCAAACCTCCAAGACCAATAATACGCGAGTTATAAGCACTTTAAGTTTGGCTATCTTCGTTTGACCTGGAAGGAGGGGTCTAAGGTGAAATCCGACCACACCAAAAGATTCCCAGCCCATGATTTTCTATAGGTTGGTTTTCCATTCCAAACCTCTAGGACCAATAATAAGCGAGTTATAAGCACTTTTAAGTTTGGCTATCCTCATTTGACCTTGAAGGAGGGGTCCAAGGTGAAATCCGACCACACCAAAAAATTCCCAGCTCATGATTTTCTATAGGTTGGTTTTCATTCCAAACCTCTAGGACCAATAATAAGAGAGTTATAAGCACTTTTATGTTTGGCTATCCTCATTTGACCTTGAAGGAGGGTTCCAAGGTCAAATCGGACCATATTAACAGATTCCCAGCCCATGATTTCCTACAGGTTGGATACAATGATTTACTCAACAGTGAGAACCTGAAAGAAGCTATTGCTCAGCTATGCCATGACATAGAGGTCTGCAATTTCACTATGTTATAGCTGACCAAAACGTCTGTGAATAACATATTTAACAAAATACTCTAAATGTAATAGTTTTCAAGTTACAACTGATTTACTCAAAAGTGAGAACCTCAAAGTAACTATTACTCAGCTATGCAATGAGCTACATGTCTGAATTTTTGCTCTGTTATAGCTGACCTAAAAGTAGGTGAACAACATATTTAAGCAAAATACTGTAAATTTGAAAATTTTAATTACTTAAATGTAGCTTTTATAAGCTACAAGCTTACCATGTGGGACTTAATGCTGTTCTCGGGTTGCCACACCCGGGGCCAACGTCTTAGAAAAAAAGACAGTTCTTGTTAGCCACCGGATATACTGGTAGTTGTCGTCACGTGATAACTTCTGACCAATCGTCCTACTTTCTCGTTGAAATTTTTTAAACCTACCCCTCAGCTGTAAACAGCGGGGAGGCAGGGTGGGACTCTTCTAAGTCCCACATGGTAAGCTTGTAGCTTATAAAAGCTACATTTAAGTAATTAAAATTTTCAATTTTATTACGCTACAATAGCTTACCATGTGGGACTTAATGCTGAATTCAACCGCCCGGTGGCGGGATTACAGCTGAGACTGGAAGGTATGTCATTTTTTCTAAGATTTTGAATTAATATGTATAGAATAGTGCCAGAAATACCAGTCTGAGTCCCATTTACAGTGCCCCGATCCCGAAGGCCGGGCCTGTAATGAGCCAAAAACCTAAGTAAATGAGAGACAGTGCTAAAACTGTCTAGATGTTTTATTGTAGGACGGAAGTGCAGCAGTGCTCACTCCGAGGTCTAAGGGTCCAAAAAGGGCCCTTCACGTATGACTGACCAACCCAGTGGTTGGGCATCTCATAAAATTTTTACAACCTGAATATGAGATTAATGACAACTAAATAAGTCCTTAATAGAAATTACTTGATAATTAAAGGATAAAATGACCTTACCCGTAACATCTTGAAGGTAAAGGAATACCTAGATCCTGGGAAAGACTCCTGAAGACTTGGTTGTAGCGGATGTGCCCCCCCCCCCCCCTTTTTTCTTTCCGAGGACAACTGGTCTGAGGGGAAGGATCTAGGACTTGTTGTGCCGCCACTACGGGTCCCAGGTACAAATTGTTGTCGGTGTCCGACCAAGTAAGGTCTTTTAGGTAAAAATTTGTAAATGTGTTGTGAGCTTTCCAGTGACAGGCTTGCATGATTTGGTCCACCGATACCCCACCGTAAAAGGCCTTAGAGGCCGCGAAGGCCCGGATGTCATGCGCTTTGACTTGGACCAAGTCCAAGGCTTGTTGATCTGCTTGTTTGTAACAAAGTAAAATGGTTTGTTTCAACCATGAAGAGAGTGTAGCGGGTCTGATGTCTGAGGTATGTCCTTTCTTGAAGGAGATAAAAAGGAGGGAACGAGACCCTCTCAGGTCTTTAGTTCGGTCCAAATAAAACCTCAGGGCCCGCACGGGACACAGGGTCCTGTCTTCTTTAAATTGTCTATCTACAATGGTAGTCAGAGCAGGGATAGTCACCGGAGACACACTTTGAGAACCTTCTCTTGCTAGTTGGTTTTTGGCTATGAAATCAGAAGAAGGGAACAAGGCAACCTTTTCCCATTGGCCTAAATTAGATACTTTGTTAGCGACCCAGGCATGGATTTCGCTGCGGCGCTTGCCGGAGGCCAAGGCTAGCAAGAAAGCAGTTTTTAAAGTGAGATGTTTGAGGTCTGAGTCTTTCATGGGCTCAAAAGGTGCTTTGGTGAGCTCGTTAAGGACAACAGAAAGGTTCCACTTGGGTAAGTTTCTGGAACTTTTAGGACGATCCCTGTGAAAACTGGAGAGTAACCTATGAAGGTCTGCATTGTGTGCAATATGTTGGGCCGTTGGGCCCAAAGTGTCAACGATTGCAGTCCTGTAGCCATCAATGGTCGAGGGGCGCCTGTTTAGGTCTTGGTACAGGTACATGAAGAAATCTGAGATTTGTTTCACAGATGGAGTGGAGAAATCCACCGAATTTTCTCTGCACCATTTTTCAAATAGGGCCCACTTTGACTTGTAGATGGTCCTTGTTGATGACCGCTGAGGGGCAGCAATTCTCTCTGCCACCTCCACAGAGAAGCCTTGTTCTTGGAGTTGTCCGCTCCTAGACACCAGGCGTGGAGGTTCAGGTGCTGGGGGTTGTTGTGGAACACCAGCTTGTGGGACTGTTTGAGTAGGGTTGTTGACACTGGGAGTTGCAGTGGGATCTCTGTTGAGAGCTGCACTAGGTCCCAAAACCAGGGCATCCCTGGCCAGCCTGGGGCTATTACGATGATCAGGCACTGGCATTGCCTGATCTTTTGGATCACCTTGTGAAGGAGAGCCGTAGGAGGGTACGCATATGCTGTGAGGTTGGTCCAGTTTATGTTCAGAGCATCTATGTCCCAGGCCTTTGGGTCTGGGATAGGAGACACGTATAGAGGGAGCTTGTGGTTCAGGTGAGTGGCAAACAAGTCTACATGAGGGGTGAACCACTTCTGGCAGATCTGTTTGAAGACCTGAGGGTGCAGAGACCATTCGGTTGACTGCACTTGGTTGGACCTGGATAGTAGGTCGGCCATCACATTCAGGCACCCTGGAATGTGCCTGGCTTTCAATGTTATGGGATAGTGATGGCACCAGGTCATGATCTTCCACAGGAGAGCACACATCTCTGCCGAGTGTGTTCCTCCTTGTTTGTTGATGTAGGCTACCACTGTTGAGTTGTCCGTCGCAACCAACATGGTTTGATTCTGGCACTGGTCCTTGAAGTCTCGAAGGGCCAGGGAGACCGCCTTCAATTCTAGGACATTTATGTGAAGCCTTTTTTCCCGATCTGACCACAGACCCTTGGTAAAATTTTGGTCTAAGTGAGCGCCCCAACCTTCGTTTGAGGCGTCGGTAAAGAGTTGGATACTGTGGTCTTTGGGATGAAGGTCTGCACCTTTCATCACCTTGGAGGGATTTTGCCACCAATCTAGGTGGGCTGCAATGGCTTCTGTCCAGGGAAGGAGGTTGTCCAGCGACTGAGGATATCTCCAGTGCTCCTTGAGATGAAACTGAAAGGGCCTCATGTGAAGGCGTCCCTCCGGGACCATTTTCTCCGTTGAGGCTAGCAACCCAATTAGAGACATCAAACATCTTGCAGTCAAAACACGTTTTGACTTGAGTCGTAGGATCAAATCCTGAAGTTTGAGCCATCTCTCTTGAGTGGGTTTTACAAGGGCTGAATCTAGGTGGTATTCGTAGCCCACGAACGAAAACACCTGTGTAGGTTTCAGTTCTGATTTTTCCTGATTTATTATCCATCCCAAGGACTGAGTCAGGTCTACTACTGCCTGAGTGTTCACTTGTGCTTCCTCCTGAGACTGGGACCTGATCAGCCAGTCGTCCAGGTATTGGTGAATTCTGAGTCCTCTTGAGAGGGCCATTAGTTTCACTTCCTTTACGATCATTGTAAAGACCTGGGGGGCTGTGGCTAGTCCGAACGGGAGGGAGGTGAATTGGAACACCTGAGCCTTGTAGCAAAACCTTAGGTATTTCCTTGAGCTTGGGTGGATGGGGATATGCAGGTAGGCGTCCGACAGATCTATCGACGATACCCACTCCCCTGGAATCAGGGAGGTCCTGATGGACTCTGGAGTTTCCATTTTGAACTTTTCTACGTGTAGAAAAGTATTGAGCCTGCTTAAGTCTATGACTGGCCTCCACCTTTGGTGAGGCTTGGGTACTAGGAACAGGCGACTGTAAAACCCGAGAGATTTTACATTGTCTACCCTTTCGATAGCGTTCTTTGACAGGAGAGACTGGATACAAGTAGCCAAGGCTTGGTCTTTTTGTTGGGCCTTGTACTCTGACAGAATCAGAGGAAATCTGATCAAGTTTGGCTTTGAACGGAATGGCAGAACGTAGCCATTGGTGATAATGTTTAACACGTTTTGAGAACATTTGTTTGTGAGCCAGTCTCTCCTGAAAGAACGGAGGCGACCTCCTACTGGTGGACTGAGTGAGGCTTTGGAGGAGTCATTGGGGAGGGGGGTTTCCACGTCCCCTTCCTCTATTGTGGGGTCGAAAACGACCCCTGGAGCCTCTGAAGTTGGATTTTCCTCTTCCCGAAGGAAAGGACTGGTTACTGCTTTGAGAGGTATTGCCCCCATAGGGGCGTTTCCTGTAGGAGCCTCTTTTCCTGTGGGGACCACAAAAGGGCTTATTCTGGTAGAGTGCAAAACCCTGAGAATCTTTTGAGGTGCCTTTTTTGAGAAGGAAGTCCTCACCTTCCTTCACTAATTGAGACTCGAACAAGGAAGGGTCCCAAAAGGACGAGTTCCTGAGTTCTTGACGTCTCGTTTCTCCTAATTGTGGATGCAATAGAGTCATCTCGGCTTCGCGCCTAAGCAAGCCGGTATTAGCCATAGAGTACAATTCCCTCTGCAAAATATGGGCTAGAGATTTGCTGAGACAAGTGAGGGCCCTGTGTTGAACAAGTACTGTCTTGTTCCAAAAATCTAAATAGTCAGCTACTTCCTCATATCCGCGCTTTGCCGCTCTCTCAGGATTGGCACCTTTCTGAATCTGAGATTTAATCTTCTTGACGGTAGACTTAATGCTATGTTGGCATTTTTCCAATGAAGCATTGCAAGAAGATGAGGTTTTGGCAAATGCAGCGGTGAAGTTGAGGGTAGAGATGTTTTGTCTAGCCTGAAGTTCTAGCTCCTTGAGAACTGGCAGGGGAACTCTGGCTACTGGGGGCCCAGAAGGTCTAGGAGTAATACAGATCTTAGCAAAGTCTGTATTCAACTCCTGAATTTTGTTCTGAAAAGTTGGTTGTCCCACCTTGTACCACTTGGAAGTTGAGGGAGGAGGCTTGACATATTTTCCCTCAGATAAGTTGGCAGCCTTAAAGTCATGTTGGAATTTATCAAAGGCGTCCTTGATAACTGAGCTAAGTGGAAGAATAGAGGAGGGACCTCTAGGTCTGAGCTCTTGACGGCCTTTTTCATCATCCAGACCCAACACTGAGGTGGAAGACCTGGGCATAGATTCCCTGGGGTCAGGGAGAGACAAAATACGCCTGAAGGTATCCACTTCCTCAGAGTATTGTGAGGGCATGTCAGACAAAGCTACTGCTCTATAATAAGGGGGGTCTGGATCATGTTGTGGAAGGTCTTGATCAGAAGCTACTCCTGAGGGCTGAGCCCTAGAGGGCTTAGAAGACCTGTGTCTGGCTACAGGGGAGTGATCCTCCTCTGAGGAAAATGACACATATCTAGATCTTGATTTATGTTTGCTCTTGTCAGAGTGCTTTTTGGATCTAGAAGAAGGGATCCGAGGTTCATCGGAATCCTCATTTAGTTGGTCCGAAGCAGAGTTCGGGTCAACTGGCTGCTTGTGGCTTTGCTTTTTGTGAGAGTACGAAACCTCTTCGGGATGACCTTCAGAGGGGGCAACGTACTGATCCGAGGAAGGTTGAGTAGATACTAGACGAGGAGGAAGAGCTGGACCGTAGTCCACATCCATATCCTCGCTTGGAATGTTAGTACCAGATCTCGGAGGGGGCAAATCCAGAGGGGCAGCAGAAGAACTGGACAAGCCAGGTTTTGAAGCAAGAGTCGAGGACTGTGTCTCGACTTTCTGTTTTACAGCCAACTCCTCTCGGAGTGACTGAAAAGCTTCCAACATGGATGCCTGGAAGGAACCCATTTGCTGCTGTAAGTGTATATTTAAGGAATCACCGAGTGATTTCTCTAAATTTTTCTGGATTTTATTTTGCAAAGCTGTACCAGGGGTGGGTGGAATGGTTTTTGCTGGCGTTTTCAAAGACAGGGAACTGAAGGCAAGAGGTTGTGGACGGGGGGGTGAGGTAAAAAGGCTATCAGCAGCACACTCGAGGTCTGCATTAGACCCAGTGAAGGAATCCCCGTCGCCTTCACCCAAAAGATCTAGTTCATCTTTGGAACTAGTTGTCGCTTTCTGCTTTTTCAAATACCGTTTCCGGTTTTGGATTTTCTGAAGCTGCTCATCTGAAAAAGACGTGCAGATTTCGCAAGGGGTTTCAAAGGTGACACAGGGGTCATCACCCTTGCCAGCTTCCCTACAGGTAGGGCAGAAATTATGTGTATCAAAACTAAAGCAGAAATGGCGGCATTTCTGCGCTCTCGGTTTGTCTTTATTTGCTTGATGTGTAGACATTTTGTACGCAATAAAAGACGTAGAATGTATTAGCCTGAACCGAGGAAAACTCAAAACACGCGACTGCAATAAAAATACTTATCCTGTGAAAATGAAACTTTTACAGAATGATCTATAATATATATTACAAGAAATATGCAAATATTAGCCTCCAACAATAAGTAAAGTCTGAGAAATAAATGAAAATGTCTGTATATTTACAAACTGCTACCAGTCAATCGTGGCCAACGAGAAAGTAGGACGATTGGTCAGAAGTTATCACGTGACGACAACTACCAGTATATCCGGTGGCTAACAAGAACTGTCTTTTTTTCTAAGACGTTGGCCCCGGGTGTGGCAACCCGAGAACAGCATTAAGTCCCACATGGTAAGCTATTGTAGCGTAATAAAAGCAATAGTTTTCAAGTTACAACTGATTTACTCAATAGTGAGAACCTGAAAATAGCTATTGCTCCGCTATGCCATGAGCTATAGGTCTGTAATTTCACTATGTTATAGCTAACCCAAAAGTAGGTGAACAATATATTTTAACAAAATACTCCAAATGCAATATTTTTCAAGTTATAGCCGATTTACTCAACAGTCAGTGCCTGAGAATAGCTATTGCTCAGTTGTGCCATGAGCTACAGGTCTGTAATTTCACTATGTTATAGCTGACCCAAAAGTAGCTGAATAACATATTTGCACAAATTTCTGTAAAGGCAATAGTTTTCCAATTACAACTGATTTACTCAACAGTGAGAACTTCAAAGTAGCTATTACTCAGCTATGCAATGAGCCACAGGTCTGGAACTTCACTATGTTATAGCTGACCCCAAAATAGGTGAATAACATATTGCAACAAAATACTGTAAATGCAATAGTTTCCAAGTTATAAGTGATTTACTCAACAGTGATAACCTAAAAGTAGCTATTACTCAGCTATGCCATGAGCTACAGGTCTAACATTTTACTATGTTATAGCTGACCCAAAAGTAGCTGAATAACATATTTATACTAATTTCTCTAAATGCAATAGTTTTCAAATTATAAGTGATTTACTCAACATTGAGAACTTCAAAGTAGCTATTACTCAGCTATGCAATGAGTCACAGGTCTGGAACTTCACTATGTTATAGCTGACCCCAAAATAGGTGAATAACATATTGAAACAAAATACTCTAAATGCAATAATTTCCAAGTTATAAGCGATTTACTCAACAGCGATAACCTCAAAGTAGCTATTACTCAGCTATGCCATGAGCTACAGGTCTGAAATTTTACTATGTTATAGCTCACCCAAAAGTAGGTGAACAACATATTTAAGCAAAATACTGTACATGCAATAGTTTTCAAGTTACAACTGATTTACTCAATAGTGATGACCTAAAAGTAGCTATTACTGAGCTATGCCATGAGCTACAGGTCTGAAATTTTACTATGTTATAGCTGACCCAAAAGTAGCTGAATAACATATTTATACTAAATTCTCTAAATGCAATAGTTTTGCAATTACAACTGATTTACTCAATAGTGAGAACCTCAAAGTAGTTATTATTCAGCTATGCAATGAGCTACAGGTCTGAAATTTCACTATGTTATAGCTGACCCAAAAGTAGGTGAACAACATATTTAAGCAAAATACTGTAAATGCAATAGTTTTGAAGTTACAACTGATTTACTCAATAGTGATGACCTAAAAGTAGCTATTACTCAGCTATGCCATGAGCTACAGGTCTGAAATTTTACTATGTTATAGCTGACCCAAAAGTAGCTGAATAACATATTTATACGAAATTCTCTAAATGCAATAGGTTTTAAGTTACAAGTGATTTACTCAATAGTGAGAACTTCAAAGTAGCTATTACTCAGCTATGCAATGAGCCACAGATCTGAAACTTCACTATGATATAGCTGATCCCAAAATAGGTGAATAACATATTGAAACAAAATACTGTAAATGGAATAGTTTCCAAGTTATAAGCGATTTACTCAACAGTGATAACCTAAAAGTAGCTATTACTCCGCTATGCCATGAGCTACAGGTCTGAAATTTTACTATGTTATAGCTGACCCAAAAGTAGCTGAATAACATATTTATACGAAATTCTCTAAATGCAATAGTTTTGAAGTTATAAGCGATTTACTCAACAGTGATAACCTAAAAGTAGCTATTACTCAGCTATACCATGAGCTACAGGTCTAAAATTTTACTATGTTATAGCTGACCCAAAAGTAGCTGAATAACATATTTATACGAATTTCTCTAAATGCAATAGTTTTTAAGTTACAAGTGATTTTACTCATGATGGAAGTTACTGAAAAGCCCAAAAGTAGCTATTACTCACTTAGCTATTGAGACAGGCACCCAACTTACTCACCATATTGTAGCTATGAAAAAAGTAGCTGAATAACATATTTTAACAAAATGCTCTAAATGCAACACTTTTCAAGTTATAAATGATTTTGTGCATGATTTCATGAATTTTAATGCATTAAAAATTATTAACAAAATTTATTTAAAAAAAAGTAAGACAGATCCAGGTCTCATACTCACACAAGAGAATCTACCTGTGGCCTAGTACATATATGCAAGACCCCCCTTGTAATGTCTCTAGCAAACAGACGAACAGACAGATTTGCATGCCTTGAACAATTTTTCATCCTCGATAGATAAGGTATCTTTTAAAAAAAACAGCACGTCTCTAGGCCTTGTAGTTTTGGAGGAGAAGTTGTTCACGCGGACGCGTACGCCCACGCCGCAGAGTGACGACATAATGTCAGCTGACTGATAAGTCAGCTGACATAAAAAGATATGCATTGATATCTTTACAGAAGAATAATTATATTTTGTTCACTTTGTGATGACTTGATTAAATATTTAATTTATGAATGTTACGTTATTTCATATGAAATGCTAAATTGTATATATCCTTTTGTTGTTTTCCTCAATCCTTTTCAATTATTTTAAGTTAGACTTAAATAGCTACCCTCAAAGTTGTTTCTACTGTTAAATATTTTGGTGGATTCACCAAAAAAAATGGTCATAAAAATAATACATGAAAGTAAAAATTATGTGGATACATAACCATTTTCTGATCAAATAACTCCAAAAATACAGTAAATGTGGGTTTTTGCTGCCACAAGTTCTGGTTTGAGATGTACCACGGATGATCCTTTCTTGCTAATTATTGTCCATTTGTTTCACCACTAGAAAATGTGTGATATCACCACTTACATCAACAGTATTTTTGTGCAATCCTTGTCAAATTAAGCAAATCAGCACCTTCTGCCGCATAAGCACGCAGGTAATTTACAAAGGTTTTCATACTCTATTCTGATACAGTAAACATCATCATAGGTAAATGTAAATATGACAATAAAGATGCTGAAACACCTGAATACAGCCCATGCTGCATCAAGGCACATTTTACAGATGGTAAAATACATTTATAACCTTACAAAGCCATATATCTTGACCAGCTTATTTGAAAATTACTTGGCATGTGAAGATCACTTAACACATGGGGATTTACATAAAATCTAGTTGCAGTAATTAAATTTTAAAAACTACCTTGAATAATCACCACGTTCAAATATAATTTCTATTCACTTACAAACTTCTGCCATATTGCTCTGCAAATTTTAATATGATCAAATATCTCCAATGCATAGTGTGCACATAACCCCCTTTTGTAGGCTTCTAAATGAATGTCAATAATGTCTGTCATTTTTAATTTTCCCATTTCTTATTCCCCGACAGAAAGTTAAACAGTACTACAAATGTTTGTAATTCACTTGATTAATCTTTCAGAACAAAGCAGGTCTGAAGAGATATAGTCAAAGACCTTCAAATACAACTCGCACTTTTCTTTTAATAAGAATCAAGTCCTTTGAGTGTTGTTTCCACTGAAATTGAACACAGATGTCTGAAATTCCTGGTTTAATTGAAGTAGTTTCTGCTGTTCCTTGAAATATAGCAGAACAAGATTCAAGCATATTATACTGGATCAAACCTTTTTATTGCTAAATGTAATGTCGATGTTGGTGGATCTGACCTCTCTTAGTTGCTGACTTGTCATAAAACTCAATCTACAAAGTCCATTCACATCTGGTCATTAGGGTGAATGAATTGCACCAGCCATGAATCATTGTGGATGGTGTAAATTACTTCCCAATAAAATTTTAAGACTGTGCAAATCCTTTATATATAAACTAGCTGTTAGTAAACGTTTATTTCAATAAGTCAGAAAATTCTTGAAGGTAAATTTCCAGTTATACAGTATGTGTACCTTGATATCTGAACAATATTTTCAACTCCAAGCTTTTCTTGACATACAGACAGGGTAGTCAGGGTTTCCCAGTTACTTACCTGAGAAGAGTTACAAAACCAGACCTTCATAAATAATCTATAACAATTAAAGTAAAATAGCATCAGAGATGCCCGTACCCCACAGCCTAGGGAAATATTTTCAACACCATGAGATATAGAAGTACTGTACCAGTACAAACTTCAGGATACTTTCAGAGCACTGTCAGTTATATAAAGGTCCAAACAATGTTTAAATGGAGAAATAATGTTTAAAAGAAAGATAATGCGTATAAAGATGAAGTATTAAAACAAGATAATTCAATAACAAGATGACAGCATTAATCAGTAAACTAAAATTCAACACTCTTTATCTACATCTGCATGGCCGAATTATGGTTTAGATGGTTTGAATATTACCATGCATACAGACGTGGTAATACATTTAATGAATGCTTATTGTGGTGTTGGAGCAAAATCTGTGGCTCACTTGATGAAATTCTATCTCTTACAATGGGAAGTTATAAAAGTAAAATTCTTAATAAATTCTAATTTGCAAATTTAATAAGTAAATTAAATTTTTATAAGTTAATACCCTATCCAATGGACAATTGCTTATCCGGTCGGCGCAGACCGGCCCGTCAAACGTCAGAAAAAGACGTCCTGTGTTGCCACCGGCTCGCCGGTCCGTAGTACTGTGCACTCCCCAGATGGCGCCTCGTACTTCCTTCCTGTCTAGACAACCTGACGTCATAGCATCTTTTTCGTTGTCTAAACCTCTTAGACCCCTAGTAAACTGATAGCGGGGTCGGTGGGAGGGTCTTGTGTGTCCATTGGATGGGGTATTAACTTATAAAAATTTAATTTACTTATTAAATTTGCAATTTTATTGCGTTAATACATCCTATCCAATGGACAATTGCTGAATAACTACCGCTTGGTCGGCGGGTAAGTTACTAGGGACTTATGTGAACTCACAATCAATAGCAAATTTTAACCTACGGTCTAGCCTGACTTCGTCAGGAGACCTATAGGTCCAGGCCTGGGTTGACTTTAAGGTCAGGAAACCCTGCAAGGCCATGGTCGGTTGCCAGCAGCCGGTTACCCGGGCTATACCGCCGTCGCCCCCCCCCCCCCCCTTTTTTCGCAGACCTGCTCTGAGGTAGGGGAAGAGAGGGATGAGTTCAGTCCCAGAATGCAAATAAACCTCCCGAAGGAAGCACGCCACACTTAATTCTTATGCACATGAAGAACTGTTATGCACATATACAAATCTCCTCAATCTAAGGGCCACTTGTGGATCTGCTGAGCAGCCACTACCGAGCCCAATTGGTAAAGCTCTGAATCAGCCCAAGCCCCGCCCTTCATATAGAACTGTGTGAAGGTATTGTGACTTCAGTGGCAGGCTGACAAGATTGGATCTAAGGAGACTCCCGACTGGAAGACCTTAGAAGCAGCAAAGGCCCTGACATCATGGGCTTTAACCTGATGTTAAAAGTGGGCCTCCTGGTCAGAGAGCTCATAACATAGGATCACAGTCTGCTTGATCCAAGAGGAGATAGTGGCAGGTGAGATGTCTTGTTGAAACCTTTCTTAAAGGAGACAAAAACCACCTCCTTATTCTGCCTGATGTCTGAGGTCTTGTCCAAATAGTGGCACAATGCTCTGACCGGACAGAGGGACCTGTCAGACTTGAGGGATCTATCCAGAGTAGGGGCCAGGGCTGTTATAACCCCAGGGGCCACCTTGGACACTCTATGGCCAGCTGATTCTAGGATAGAAAGCTGGGTGATGGATACAGGGAAACCTTTGACCAATCGGATTGGTGTCCAACATATCAGTTTTGCCAGGCATGAATCTCACTTTTGCACTTGCCCGACCCAAGGGCCAAGAGGAATACCGTCTTGAAGGTCAAATGCTTCAAAAGGGCCTCCCTGATTGGATCAAATGGAATCTTAGCTGGTGCACGGCCAGTGCGAAGTTCCAGGAGGGTATGCCACTCCTGCCTTTGGGTCTGTCTCTGAGGAAATTATCCAGGAGACGAGCGAGATTTTCGTCCTTACTGATGTTGAAAAGTGAATTTCCCAGTTTATCAGCAATGGGTGACCTATAACCACCAATGGTGCTGGGCTGTTTGCCAAGCCTGTATCTCATTTCTACGCTTGCCCGAACCCAGGGCCAAGAGGAAACTGCCTTGAAGGTCAAATGCTTCAAGGAGGTCTTTAATTGGCTCAAAATGAACCTTGTCAGCTGGTGCAAAAACCAGGGAGAGGTTCCAGGAGGGGGTTCCCCTCCGGCCTTTGGGTCTTTCATCCTTACTAACATTGGTGGGCAAATTTCCAGACTATCAGCAATGGCTGACCTGTAACCATCAACGGTACTGGGCTGCAACTTCCTGTCCTGAAGCAGGTACCTAAGGAAGTCAACAACTGACTTTACAGGTGGTGCCCGAAGTCCACCTGATGAATGATACATCACTTGGTAAAAATGACCCATTTGCCTCATAGACTGATCTGATTGACCCCCCTTTGAGGAGCCTCAATTCTTGCCACTGCCTCAGACAAGTCCTGCTCCTCAATAGCTGAGGCTCTAGGAGCCCTGCATGGAGATTAAGATTTGTCAGATTTCTGTGAGGGATCTGATTGAATGGCTGTGAACAGGCTGGGCAGATTGGGCAGGTTCAGCGGGATGTGGCTGGACATGGCCACTAGATCCCAAAAACAAGGCATGTTGGGCCACCCCGGAGCAATCAGAATGATTCTCTTACATGGGGAGTCTTGTAACTTCTCCACCACTTTGCCCAATATGGCTGATGGTGAGAAGGTGTATCCTTTTAGATCCTATCCTGGCCGACTGAGCACATCCACTGCTGTGGCCAGGGGGACCGGTACCGGTGACACAAAACAGAGGTGACTTGTTGAACCTTGTGGCAAATAAGTCTATTTTGGGCCGGTGCCACCTACTGCATAGAGTGGAAGACCTCTGAAAGGAGAAACCACTGTTTGGATGGTCTGGCCTAGCCTGGACAGCCTGTCTGCTACCACATTAGGCCGGCCTGGAATGTGTCGTGCTTTAGAGTCACTTGTTTCCTGGCACACCAGGTCAAGATTCTCCATAGTAGGGCACAAAGTGGGCCCAACCTCATTCCTCCTTCCTTTATGTATGACACTACTGTGGTGTTGTCAGTTGCTACAAGTACTATCATGTTTGAGCAAAGGTCTTAGAACTCTTTAAAGTCAGAAAAAAACTGCTTAAAGTTCTAGATAGTTTATATATACAACTTGCTTCCCGGAGGGGACCAGGTTGCTCTTGCAAAGTGCTCATCTAAGTGAGCGCCCCACCCTTCTATTGATGTGTCTGTAAACATTTGCAGAGCATGTTTAATTGGGTGTAATGGTTGGCCTGTAAGTGCATTGTCTTCCTTCAGCCACCATTGTAGATGGGGTAAATGCAGGGACCTGGGGACTTGGATCACCTTTTCCAGTGATTCTGGTACCCTCCAGTTGTTTTGAGATGCCACTGTATGGGTCTCATATGAAGTCGACCTAGATTAACCTGCTTTTCTGTAGCCGTCAGCAACCTATCAAGGACATGAATTCCTGGACCGGGCAAGCCGGTAGGGATAGCAGTTTTAACATAGTCTCTTGAAGGTTCTGTCACCGGTCCAGAGTCGGTCGGAACCGATCAGACCTGAAGTCGAACTGGTAGCCAACAAAATCAAAGTCTTGTTTGGGCTCCCGCTCTGGTTTCTGTAAGTTCATCAGCCAACCCAGTTGCTGACACATTATTTACTAGTTCCTGTGTATGTTGGAGACAAGCCTGGGATCTGGCTCTCACCAACCAGTCGTCTAGGTACTGGTGGCTTCTTAAGTCCTTGTGTATAGTCACAAATTTCACCTCCTTTGGTATCACAGTGAAGCTCCAAAGGTGCTGTGGACAAACCGAATAGCAGGCATTACCTGGATTGTTCTTGTATAGGTATATGGGAGTAGGTATCCCTCCTTGAACCTTTGTAATACCTAGGGTCCAGCCCCCAAGGCTTCCTAAGTTCCCGAAAAAGGGCTTAGTCTGGACCCTACAGGCAGATTGTGTGCCACATGTGGGACATTTGGTATTTTGATAAACATTTCTGTCCCTCCGGACACTGGTCCGGTCTGGTGACAATGATCCAGACAATAGACTTTTCGCCCCGGGCCAGCCGCCTGCAAGGTGCAGCATTTACAGAGCAATTGTCATTCGTGAGATGTCTGACCCCTGGCCGGACATGCTGACAAAATTTATTATCTCTCCAGCCAAGTCCAGCACTGATAACAGGTTGTTGAGAGATGTGATAAGGAAAGGTTGCCTGGCAGTAGGTTGGGACACTGTCATGTCACATCACCAAGACCACTGACCGGTCTAAGAATTCTCTGTAACCAACTTAACCTTAAGCAACTCTGTCCGGTACCAGGACTCCATACCCGGTACTTAACTGTAACCAGCAATTCTCTGTAACCGGCAAAAAACTGGCAGGCTGGGGTCACCAATCAATTTGACAGCTACTGGTCTATATATATATATATATTTTTGTTGTAACCAGTTGGCTCTAAGCACTAGTCAGTAAGGACTGTGTAGCCAGCCCCTGTTAGTAGACTTGTAACCCGTAGGTTGAAGCAAGTGTACTAGGCTGTGTAGCCAATAAACAGCCGGTACACTCTGTAACCAGTTGTTGAAGCAAGTGTACTAGGCTGTGTAGCCAGTACCAGCCGGTACACATTGTAACCAGTTGTTGAGGGAAGTGTACAAGGCTGTGTAGCCAGTACCAGCCAGTACATTCTGTAACCATTTGTTGAGGCAAGTGTACAAGGCTGTGTAGCCAGTACCAGCCGGTACACTCTGTAACCAGTTGTAGCCAGTAATAAAAAAACAGTTTCTAAATCAATTTTACAACTATCTTGTGTGTTGAATTCAGCTTGTTGAAGCAAGTGTACAAGGCTGTGTAGCAGGAACCAGCTGGTACACTCTGTACCCGGTTGTTGAAGCAAGTGTACAAGGCTGTGTAGCTGGTAGTGGTCGGTACACTCTGTAACCAATTGCTAAAGCAATTTTACAACTATATTTTGTGTTGAATTCAGTTGGCTGTAGGTTTCCTCCATTAATTAAAGTATTTCTCAAATCGCACATCTTATTTGTAGATTTGACAGTTACTGGGAAACCCCTTGTGAACTATTTTTAGAAACACTTGGTGTTCGGTGTGTCACGTGATTGGCTGATTGGAGCTCGTCAGTTGTGACGTTCTTTAGTGATACTTAAACATGCAATGCGCAGTATTCTGCTCATCCACAAACCCCACTACCGACAATGAAGCCGGGTCTGCAAGGCAGGGACTGGAATCACAGAAGACGTGAGTTCTGAAGAACGCACTTCCGACCTTCCTGGTCGGTGAAAACACGTGACCTGCTTCGTGATTGTTCGGAAGGACACGCGATTGGCTGACTGGGGATGACGTCAGTATTAGCGTTCTTTGTGTGATGCTTTACCGGCAACCTTACAGTCCACAAAACCCCACTACCGACAACCAGGCCGGGTCTGCAAAGCAGGGACTGTAGTCACAGTAGACGTGAGTTCTGAAGAACTCACTTCCGACCTTCCTGGTCGGTGAAAACACGTGACCTGCTTCGTGATTGGTCGGAAGGACACGCGATTGGCTGACTGGATATGACGTCAGAGGTCGCGTTCTTTTGTGCTGGCCGGTCGGCTGATGCTTTAAAAGCAGAGAAGCCTGGGCCAGTGCGCTCTGTAGATGAAGTCCTGGCCAGTCTGAAGTCGATTCTTCTTCTCAGCCGGCTGTACACTCAAACCAGTTTCCTGGCCATCCACCTCCCTTACTACCGACACAAGTGCCGGGTCCACAAGGGAGGGACTGAGAGTGATTAAGATGAAGTTCCTTCTATGTAAATACTAGGTGAGGTCGGCTGAACATGAGCTTGCCGGTCGACTAATGCTTTACAGCAAAGATGTCTGGACCAGTGCGCTCTGAAGAAATCTGAAGAATGCATCTCTTGCTGCTGATGTACATATATATAAGCTTACCGGCCGACTAATGCTTTAAAGCAAAGATGTCTGGACCAGTGCGCTCTGAAGAAATCTGAAGACTTCATCTATGCTTCTGATGAAAAAATACTGGAGCTAGGCTGGTGTGACTGATGCTTTATAGCAGAGAAGTCTGTACCAGTGCGCTCTGATGAAGAATGCACCTTCCATAGGGGAATTCCCTCTATATACAGTGTTCAAAACTACGTAGACTGAAGATCCCCGGGATTTGCATAAGTAGTACTAGAAAACGTTTCTATGGTAACTGTAGCTGGGAGGTTACAGAAGGTTCATTCAAACAAAAGACACGGATAAAAATACCTGTAAGAAGAATATCCCTAATTCCTCCATATTGTCGATCTGCCCCTAAACAAGACAATGGTTGAATGGGAGGAAACTAGCAAAATGGCTGCCTTCATATTCCTCGTCGATTACTGCCCTATCATCAAAATTAAATTGAGTCAACAGGGAACGTTTCCAGCAGATTCCTAAACGTACATCCGTGCTTGATCAGTAGATAAAACTTCTACACTGAAAATATCCACATATGAGGTTGAAAATCCGCCATAATGCACACTTTTCTTTAAAAAATCTGGAGATTGTAGAAACTACGTCTGCACAGTACACGCGCCAAACGAAAAAGATGCTATGACGTCAGGTTGTCTAGACAGGAAGGAAGTACGAGGCGCCATCTGGGAGTGCACAGTACTACGGACCGGCCAGCCGGTGGCAACACAGGACGTCTTTTTCTGGCGTTTGGCGGGCCGGTCTGCGCCGACCGGATAAGCAATTGTCCATTGGATAGGATGTATTAACGCAATAAAAATGACTTTTGCTTAATCTGCATCAAAAGACAGACCCAAAGGTCCATGAAGATTTTATAGGTCAAGGTCACTATGGCAAGGTCAAAGGTCAAATCAAGGTCACACCATGATGCTGCACACCTACACCCCCTAACCAATGTCTCTACCAAATATCAACTTCCTACACCTTACAGTTTCCGAGATATAGCCCGGACAAAATTTTATAGGTCAAGGTCACTACAGCAAGGTCAAATCAAGGTCAGATCATGATGTTGCTCAACTACACCCCCTAACCAATGTCCCTACCAAGTATCAACTTCCTACACCTTACGGTTTCCGAGATATAGCCCGGACAAGATTTTATAGGTCAAGTTCACTATGGCAAGGTCAAAGGTCAAACTAGAGGATCGCTCGCAAAAAAAAAAGATAATTTTTTTGCTATGCAAAAACAAAGCGTCCCGAAAAGGATATAAAGGTGAGTGCTAAAGTATTAAGAAAATGCTTCGTTTCTAGCCTTATACTGTTGTGGCAACCAAAGTCAGCGCAGTCTGCTGTATCTAGCACGGTTTTCAAGATATAAGCATTTTTGTGTTTTGCAAAAAATTAAAAAATTCAAAATGTCCGCTATATTTGGCGAGACAAAAATATTTTGAAAATTGGCATGGCTACTCTGCAGAGATACCCAGCAGGTCCAAAATTTTGTTGAGTTCGCTCCATATAGCACGGTTTTCGAGATATAAGCATTTTTGTGTTTTGCAAAAACTTTGAAAATTCAAAATGGCCACCATTTTTGGGGAGACAAAAATTTTTGTCAAGACCACTGCCGTGGTGTGTATCTCCCGCCGAGCATTAAAGCAGAAGAAATAGCTTTTCCGAGATATTCACAATTTTTCATTTTCGTGTGTGAAAGGTCTTCCAAAAGTAGGTGAATGAGTTATTTGAGAAAAATTGGCTATCTGCAATACTATTAAGAGATAATTCACATTTACTCATTTTGAGTAGGTGAATAATTATCTATGGGTCTGAAACTTCACCAAGTGAAAGCTCTCCCAAAAGTAGGTGAATGAGTTATTTGAGAAAAATTGGCTATCTGCAATACTTTTAGAGATAATTCGCATTTACTCATTTTGAGTAGGTGAGTAATTAGCTATGGGTCTGAAACTTCACCATGTGAAAGCTCTCCCACAAGTAGATGAATGAGTATTTGATAAAAATTGGGTATCCGCAATACTTTTACAGATAATTAGCATTTACTCATTTTGAGTAGGTGAATAAATAGCTATGGGTCTGAAACTTCACCAAGTGAAAGCTCTGGCAAAAGTAGGTGAATGAGTTATTTGAGAAAAATTGGCTATCTGCAATACTTTTAGAGATAATTCAACATATTTGACAAAACTCCTTTAAATTGAATAGTTTTGCTGTTAAAGTGAAAGCTCTCCCAAAAGTAGGTGAATGAGTTATTTGAGAAAAATTGGCTATCTGCAATACTTTTAGAGATAATTCACATTTACTCATTTTGAGTAGGTGAATAATTAGCTATGGGTCTGAAACTTCACCAAGTGAAAGCTCTGCCAAAAGTAGGTGAATGAGTTATTTGAGAAAAATTGGCTATCTGCAATACTTTTAGAGATAATTCGCATTTACTCATTTTGAGTAGGGGAGTAATTAGCTATGGGTCTGAAACTTCACCAAGTGAAAGCTCTCCCAAAAGTAGGTGAATGAGTTATTTGAGAAAAATTGGCTATCTGCAATACTTTTAGAGATAATTCGCATTTACTCATTTTGAGTAGGTGAGTAATTAGCTATGGGTCTGAAACTTCACCAAGTGAAAGCTCTCCCAAAAGTAGGTGAATGAGTTATTTGAGAAAAATTGGCTATCTGCAATACTTTTAGAGATAATTCGCATTTACTCATTTTGAGTAGACGAGTAATTAGCTATGGGTCTGAAACTTCACCAAGTGAAAGCTCTCCCAAAAGTAGGTGAAAGATTAATTTGAGAAAAATTGGCTATCTGCAATACTTTTAGAGATAATTTGCATTTACTCATTTTGAGTAGGTGAGTAATTAGCTATGGGTCTGAAACTTCACCAAGTGAAAGCTCTCCCAAAAGTAGGTGAATGAGTTATTTGAGAAAAATTGGCTATCTGCAATACTTTTAGAGATAATTCGCATTTACTCATTTTGAGTAGACGAGTAATTAGCTATGGGTCTGAAACTTCACCAAGTGAAAGCTCTCCCAAAAGTAGGTGAAAGATTAATTTGAGAAAAATTGGCTATCTGCAATACTTTTAGAGATAATTCGCATTTACTCATTTTGAGTAGGTGAGTAATTAGCTATGGGTCTGAAACTTCACCAAGTGAAAGCTCTCCCAAAAGTAGGTGAATGAGTTATTTGAGAAAAATTGGCTATCTGCAATACTTTTACAGATAATTCGCATTTACTCATTTTGAGTAGGTGAGTAATTAGCTATGGGTCTGAAACTTCACCAAGTGAAAGCTCTCCCAAAAGTAGGTGAATGATTAATTTGAGAAAAATTGGCTATCTGCAATACTTTTAGAGATAATTCGCATTTACTCATTTTGAGTAGGTGAGTAATTAGCTATGGGTCTGAAACTTCACAGAGTGAAAGCTCTCCCAAAAGTAGGTGAATGAGTTATTTGAGAAAAATTGGCTATCTGCAATACTTTTAGAGATAATTCGCATTTACTCATTTTGAGTAGGTGAGTAATTAGCTATGGGTCTGAAACTTCACCAAGTGAAAGCTCTCCCAAAAGTAGGTGAATGAGTTATTTGAGAAAAATTGGCTATCTGCAATACTTTTAGAGATAATTCACATTTACTCATTTTCAGTAGGTGAGTAATTAGCTATGGGTCTGAAACTTCACCAAGTGAAAGCTCTCCCAAAAGTAGGTGAATGAGTTATTTGAGAAAAATTGGCTATCTGCAATACTTTTAGAGATAATTAGCATTTACTCATTTTGAGTAGGTGAGTAATTAGCTATGGGTCTGAAACTTCACCAAGTGAAAGCTCTCCCAAAAGTAGGTGAATGAGTTATTTGAGAAAAATTGGCTATCTGCAATACTTTTAGAGATAATTCGCATTTACTCATTTTGAGTAGGTGAGTAATTAGCTATGGGTCTGAAACTTCACCAAGTGAAAGCTCTCCCAAAAGTAGGTGAATGAGTTATTTGAGAAAAATTGGCTATCTGCAATACTTTTAGAGATAATTCGCATTTACTCATTTTGAGTAGGTGAGTAATTAGCTATGGGTCTGAAACTTCACCAAGTGAAAGCTCTCCCAAAAGTAGGTGAATGAGTTATTTGAGAAAAATTGGCTATCTGCAATACTTTTAGAGATAATTCGCATTTACTCATTTTGAGTAGGTGAGTAATTAGCTATGGGTCTGAAACTTCACCATGTGAAAGCTCTCCCACAAGTAGATGAATGAGTTATTTGATAAAAATTGGGTATCCGCAATACTTTTACAGATAATTAGCATTTACTCATTCTGAGTAGGTAAATAATTAGCTATGGGTCTGAAACTTCACCATGTGAAAGCTCTCCCAAAAGTAGGTGAATGAGTTATTTGAGAAAAATTGGCCATCTGCAATACTTTTAGAGGTAATTCGCATTTACTCTTTTTGAGTAGGTGAGCAATTAGCTATGGGTCTGAAACTTCACCAAGTGAAAGCTCTTTGGGATAGCTGCTCTGCAGAGATACCCTGAAGATAAAAAATTTCGTTGAAATCGCTCTATGTAGCACGGTTTTCGAAATATTAGCATTTTTGTGTTTTGCAATTTTTGCGCAAAAATTCGAAAATTCAAAATGGCCGCCATTTTTGGCAAGACAAATTTTTTTTGAAAATTGGCATGGCTACTCTGCAGAGATACCCTGTGGGTCAAAAATTTCGTCGAAATCGCTCTATCTAGCACGGTTTTCGAGATATAAGCATTTTTGTGTTTTGCAATTTTGCGGAAAATTCAAAATGGCCGCCATTTTTTGCGAGAAATTTTTTGTTTGAAAATTGGCATGGCTACCCTGCAGAGATACCCTGTGGGTCAAAAATTTTGTCGAAATCGCTCTATCTAGCAGGGTTTTTGAGATATAAGCATTTTTATGTTTTGCAATTTTTGCGAAAAATTCGAAAATTCAAAATGGCCGCCATTTTTGGCGAGACAAAATTTTTTTGAAAATTGGCATGGCTACTCTGCAGATATACCCTGTGGGTCAAAAATTTCGTCGAAATCGCTCTATCTAGCACGGTTTTCGAGATATAAGCATTTTTATGTTTTGCAATTTTTGCGAAAAATTCGAAAATTCAAAATGGCCGCCATTTTTGGCGAGACAAAATTTTTTTTCAAAATTGGGATAACTACTCTGCAGAGATACCCTGTGGGTCAAAAATTTCGTCGAAATCGCTCTATCTAGCACGGTTTTCGAGATATAAGCATTTTTGTGTTTTGCAATTTTGGCGAAAATTTCGAAAATTCAAAATGGCCGCCATTTTTGGCGAGACAAAAATTTTTTGAAAATTGGGAAAAGTACTCTGCAGAGATATCCTGCGGGTCAAAAATTTTGTCGAAATTGCTCTATCTAGCACGGTTTTTGAGATATAAGCATTTTTGTGTTTTGCAATTTTTGCGAAAATTTCGAAAATTCAAAATGGCCGCCATTTTGGGCGAGACAAAAATTTTTTGAAAATTGGGAAAACTACTCCGCAGAGATACCCTGCGGGTCAAAAATTTTGTCGAAATCGCTCTATCTAGCACAGTTTTCGAGATATAAGCATTTTTGTGTTTTCCTTATTTGGAAAATTCGTAATGATTAATTAATCATTAATTACTCGGCCATTTCTTGACCAATCAATGCCAAAATCTAATGATTTCCAGATTTTAATAGAATGAATGTATTTGCAAGTTTCAGGTGAATTGATAAAATTCCTTTTAAGTTATCATCCGGACAAGCTTCCCCATCGAAAAAAGACATTTTTGGTCATGTGACCTCTCTGATTGGTTGAAATGTCACTGCAGCATATTCAAAAAAATTCCCCAAGGCTACTGCCTAAACCTGCCAAATTTGAAAAGAATCCGCCTAACGGTTACAGAGTTATAAGGAAAACAAAATGCGGAGCCGGCGGAGCCAGATGCTCTCCCATACACAAACAAGCGTCCCTTGCGGGACGCTTAATCAAGGTCAGACCATGACGCTGCACACCTACACCCCCTAACAAATGTCCCTACCAAATATCAACTTCCTACACCTTACGGTTTCCGAGATATAGCCCGGACAACATTTTATAGGTCAAGGTCACTACGGCAAGGTCAAAGGTCAAATCAAGGTCACACCATGACGTTGCACACCTACACCCCCTAACCAATGTCCCTACCAAATATCAACTTCCTACACCTTACGATTTCTGAGATATAGCCCGGACAAGATTTTATAGGTCAAAGTCACTACAGCAAGGTCAAAGGTCAAATCAAGGTCAGACCATGACGTTGCACACCTACACCCCCTAACCAATGTCCCTACCAAATATCAACTTCCCACACCTTACAGTTTCCGAGATATAGCCCGGACAACATTTTATAGGTCAAGGTCACTACAGCAAGGTCAAATCAAGGTCAGACCATGACGTTGCACACCTACACCCCCTAACCAATATCCCCACCAAGTATCAACTTCCTACACCTTACGGTTTCCGAGATATATCCCGGACAAGATTTTATAGGTCAAGGTCAAAGGTCATTACGGCAAGGTCAAATCAAGGTCAGGCTATGACATTGCACAACTACACCCCCTAACCAATGTCCCTACCAAGTATCAACTTCCTACACCTTACAGTTTCCGAGATATAGCCCGGACAAGATTTTCAAACTCAAGGTCACTACGGCAAGGTCAAATCAAGGTCACACCATGACGTTGCACACCTACACCCCCTAACCAATGTCCCTACCAAGTATCAACTTCCTACACCTTACGGTTTCTGAGATAAAGCCCGGACAAACTATTTCCCGCCGCCCGCCCACCCATCCGGACACCATGGGTGAAAACAATACCCTGACAGCCCTTAAGGGCTGTGGGGTAAAAACTCACACCATTCACACTTTACAAAAATAGCATCAGAGATGCCCGTACCCCACAGCCTAGGGAAATATTTTCAACACCATGAGATACAGAAGTACTGTACCAGTACAAACTTAAGGATACTTTCAGAGCACTGTCAGTTATATAAAGGTCCAAATAATGTTTAAATGGAGAAATAATGTTTAAAAGAAAGATAATGCATATAAAGATGAAGTACTAAAACAAGATAATTCAATAACAAGATAACAGCATTAATCAGCAAACTAAAATTCAACACTCTTTATCTACACCTGCATGGCCCAAATATGGTTTAGATGGTTTGAATATTATCATGCATACAGAAGTGGTAATACATTTAATGAATGCTTATGTGTGGTGTTGGAGCAAAATCTGTGGCTCACTTGATGAAATTCTATCTCTTACAATGGGAAGTTATGAAAGTAAAATTCTTAATAAATTCTAATATGACTTTAACAGTGCTAAATCTGCATAAAAAAACAGACTCAAAGGTGCAACAAGATTTTATAGGTCAAGGTCACTACAGCAAGGTCAAAGGTCAAATCAAGGTCAGATCATGACGTTGCACAACTACACCCCCTAACCAATGTCCCTACCAAGTATCAACTTCCTACACCTTGCGGTTTCCGAGATATAGCCCGGACAAGATTTTCGAACTCAAGGTCACTACGGCAAGGTCAAAGGTCAAATCCTTGTCAGACCATGACATTGCACACCTACACCCCCTAACCAATATCCCTACCAAGTATCAACTTCCTACACCTTACGGTTTCTGAGATATAGCCCGGACAAGATTTTATAGGTCAAGGTCACTATGGCAAGGTCAAAGGACAAATCAAGGTCAGACCATGACGTTGCACACCTATACCCCCTAACCAATATCCCTACCAAGTATCAACTTCCTATACCTTACAGTTTCTGAGATATAGCCCGGACAAGATTTCATAGGTCAAGGTCACTACGGCAAGGTCAAAGGTCAAATCAAGGTCAGACCATGACGCTGCACACCTACACCCCCTAACCAATATTCCTACCAAGTATCAACTTTCTACACCTTACGGTTTCCGAGATATAGCCCGGACAAGATTTTATAGGTCAAGGTCACCACAGCAAGGTCAAAGGTCTAATCAAGGTCAGACCGTGATGTTGCACACCTACACCCCCTAACCAATGTCCCTACCACATATTAACTTCCTACACCTTACGGTTTCTGAGATATAGCCCGGACAAGATTTTATAGGTCAAGGTCACTACGGCAAGGTCAAAGGTCAAATCAAGGTCACACCATGACGTTGCACACCTACACCCCCTAACCAATATCCCTACCAAGTATCAACTTCCTACACCTTATGGTTTCCGAGATATAGCCCGGACAAGATTTTCAAACTCAAGGTCACTACGGCAAGGTCAAATCAAGGTCAGACCATGACGTTGCACACCTACACCCCCTAACCAATGTCCCTACCAAGTATCAACTTCCTACACCTTACGGTTTCTGAGATACAGCCCGGACAAACTCTTTTCCCGCCGTCCGCCCAACCGCCCGCCCGCACAGACGCCCGCCCGCCCGCCCATCCGGACACCATGGGTGAAAACAATACCCCAACAGCCCTTAAGGGCTGTGGGGTAAAAACTAACCCATACTGGCTGTATAGAGTCATGGTATATGTCATGGTAGAAAGTCTGTCATCTAAGCAAGGCACAATTTTCATAAATTAAGATAAACGCATATTAAAGAAAATATTTTACTGCACCACAGATTTGATACATACATGACAGAAACTGAAATTTTCAGTCTATTTCACAATCTATTTTACAATCAGTATCATATTCCATCACCATTTTTCAAGGAAAGTACAGTTTTAGCCAATTAAATTTTGACAGCAGTCACTTTCTACATGGCATTTAGTTGACCAATTAAGACCTATGCTTCTGCAGCAGCATTTTCTGTCGCAACTGCCCAGTTATTGGTCTCAGCATGTAAAGCTTGCAGCATTCCTGACTCCTCATCCAGATTTTGAGCAATTGGACTGTCTACCAAGTTTATTAGATTTCAGACCCCATTGCAATACCCAAATCTCCTTGATTGGACTTTCTACCAATAGAAATTCCAATTGGACTTTTTACCAAGTTTATGTTGGTAGAAATTCCAATTGGACTTTCTACTGGTAGAATTTGAAATTCTACCAGATTGGACTTTATACCATGACAAATACATGTGTGTGTGTTCAGTTCAGCAGGCATTTCATGAAATGCCAGGGCACTTCATGTGATGACTGAAATATAAGGTTCAGTGTCACACAGATTGCCTAAACAAAGATTTGAGATACCAATGTTGAAAGAAAAAATCTGTTCAGTGGTTACACAATATTCAATAACAGCCCTCCTATATAAAATCTAGTGTGTCACTTTTAATGGGACATTTCATAAGTCACTTGACATGAACATTTCTGACTTGTGTCAAATCAAGTACATTCTGGGAATAAAGTTAAAAACAACACTGCAATATTTGTAACAATACTGCAGCTCAGATAAGAAACATCACTACTATGTTTAAACAGTGTATGAATAAAATAAGGTCTAGTATTTGGTGGTTTCTAGTAGTCATCACAGATTCAATGGCACCTGTTGTCCGTTCACACTAACTCTAACACTTTGATCACACCTTGACTATTGGCAGCAACAACAACATTGGAGCCCTAAAACACAGCAAGCAAAATTATAGCATCAATCCGACTTGAATTTTCTTTGACCCCATCCACAATCACAGTAAAGTTTCACCCTGAGACTGTGGTATGGGTGGCACCATTTATAATATTTGTAACCAGTTGTCAATCTCTAAATCTGAACAAAAAACAAAGTTCCAGTTGTGGTCCGTGGTCATTGAAATATGTTAAATGATTTTGATAGCCTGTTTATCATAATAAAACAACTAAACCATGTGTCTTGGAAAAGCCCTATCGCAAATGGGTTAAGGGCTTATACAATGTTTGAACACCAGTAAATTTAGCAATATAACGATGAATTGTTCCCGTTAAATGCACAACTATAGACTTGATATAACTTTAGCTATCCCTATACAGGTAATAGCTATATATAAGGTTTCTGAATTATTAAGTTCTTTAATAAAGGGTTTAATACAGTTATTTTTTTTTAAGTGTGAGCCTTGATAGAGCTCGCACTTCTAGAGATCATTTTTTTTTTTCATTTTTTCTTTGTTTTGTCTCTGGACTTTCATGAATTGTGGCACTGCTACAATGACTGTATGTCTCTAACAGAAGTTGTGGTGTGGCCACAATGGCTGTGTTTCACAGAAGTTAAACGGCGATGGACAATATTAGTACTGGGATGGGTTACCACTTCAGTGCACTACTCCTGTTTCTGATGGCTTTGCGCTCTTGCTAGGGGACCGAAACCCCTTTCGGCCTTGTTACTAATTTAGTTTTTGTGTAACTTCAGCAGTTACTAAGTCATCTTGAAACACTGGTCAGATAAAGGGATTATTATTACATTTTCAGAAAGGTTTTTTCACCTGGGACTTTTGGCAAAGCACACAATGGAGGATTAGGATAAATAATACAATCTTAGCTCATTGTCACTTTTCAGGGCATAGATTTTATGAGACATTACATGAAAACTAATGAGTGTTTACCTATAAATTTGTATCATTTGGTATTCCATTTATTTTACAATAAATAGTTGAATGTTTTTTTTTTGTTTTTTTTCTTTTCAAATGGTAATATCTGGACCAACAAAAAAAACACCTATGCAATATTTTATAAATTTACAGTAGTACAGCCACTGACCGGTCTCCAACACACGGCACTGACAAACTCATTGGCTTCCTCCTCTTTTCTCTCCTTGTCAATCACGCTGCGCACTGGGTCAAACTTGTAGGTCAGAAGCTGTTTGGATAGGCCCTTATAGTACACATACAGGGAGTTGTTCTCACTACCTGTAACACACAGAAAATAGCATCAGACATGCCCGTACCCCACAGGTCAAAGGTCAAATCAAGGTCACACCATGACGTTGCACACCTACAACCCCCAACCAATGTCCCTACCATATATTAACTTCCTACACCTTACGGTTTCCGAGATATAGCCCAGACAAGATTTTATAGGTCAATGTCACTACAGCAGCAAGGTCAGAGGTCAAATCAAGATCACACCATGACGTTGCACAGCTACAACTCCCAACCAATGTCTCTACCAAGTATCAACTTCCTACACCTTGCAGTTACCAAGATATAGCCCCGACAATATTTCATAGGTCAAGGTCACTACAGCAAGGTCAAACCAAGGTCACACCATGCCGTTGCACACCTACAGCCCCTAACTAATGTCCCTCCCACGTATCAACTTCCTACACCTTACGGTTGCCGAGATATAGCCCGGACAAGATTTTCAAACTCAATGTCACTACAGCAGCAAGGTCAAAGGTCAAATCAAGGTCAGACCATGACGATGCACACCTACACCCCCTAACCAATGTCCCTACCAAGTATGAACTTCCTACACCTTATGGTTTCTGAGATACAGCCCAGACAAACTTTGCCGCCACCTGCCCGCCTGACCCCCCCCATCCGGACACCATGGGTGAAAACAATACCTCGACAGCCCTTAAGGGCTGTGGGGTAAAAACTACTATTGTAACACAACTGTATAATACCTGTGATAATCAATACCTGTTAAGTCAATACCTGTCATGAATACCTGTCAGAATACCTGTCCTGTCAATACCTGTCATGCTCAAACTTGTGGGTTAGAAGCTGTTTAGATTGGCCGCTGAGGTTCAAATATTGACACAGGATAAAGTATTGTGTTTTAGGATTTAGATTAGTGTTAATGCTACTCCCATCTAGAAAGTTAAATATGTAAATATGGATCTTGGAATGATTTACTAGACTTTGTAGTTTGTGTTGATTTCATAAAGTTTGTAAATTTATATCATTTTATGATACATGGCTATTTGTGATATATATATATACCCCAAATGTACATGTGTCATTGTCAAATTTGTACATGAAATTCTGTTTGGACACACCCATGAAGTACACAAATGGTTGTCTCACAACCCACAACATGCAGATAATACCTGCTATAACAATTACAGAATGACCTTGAAACAGAGGCCAATTGTAAAAGTTTATATCCTTGGTCAAGGTCAAACTTTGTCATAATGTCTTTTAACTAGTTATTCTTGATTTCTTTTCTGTTTGGCTAAATGAACATTTTACAAGCATTATGATCCCAGAATAACACTTTCCTTTAGTGTAAGCAATGACTGTTATTTTCTTGCACATATGTAAATATCAATGAATTATTCAATCATTACTGACAAAAACATGACAAAACGGTCACCTAAAAATCATTCATTGTGAAAACACTGATGCTTTTGAAGATTAAAAATATATGGCATCAATAAAACCATTTGTCCAAGTGACCACACTTTTATTTAACTCTGATTTTCGCCACTGTTTTACACAGCACAGAAATTAGATAGACTTTTATTTAAAACCTACACAAAACTGAGTGCATTTACACACCATGCTTACATAATTTCATAAACCATACCCCAAACGTTATCTTTGCTAATATCAATGAAGATAAAAAGGTCAAAGAAATAGTATTGGATCCATTATACTGTAAATATTAAAATATTATGCATTTAATAATTCTCCCAGCATATTTTTATTTTTTTTTATTCTTTAATAATGACAACAATTTGTACTTTTAAAGCATTTAGCAGCTGATAATCCTGTCCACTAAGTGATGATAAATATGATGCAACATACCACAAGCTACATAATTTCCATTGGTGGCGAGACCCACAAAGTTTTTCTCATTAATGTGACCTTTAAATGTTCTAGTACAGGCAGCCTTTTCCACACTCCACAACTTCAACTGGCTGTCTGTTGACCTGCAATCAACACAAAAATATTCCTATTAAATCCATTGTTCCATCATGAAGGTTCTGTTGCAGCAAAATAGCCAGTGTTGGCAGGAAAGAATCCCAGCCATCAGTTATATGAAGAATAAGGAAAAATATCAGAGTAATAAGACACAAAGTACAGATACATTGTAAATGAATTTTAGATTCAAACAGCCACCATTAAAGAGATCATGAATAAAATATATTTCACTCAAGAACTTCTTGTTGTAAATTTGGTAAAAATCAATATGTTTTGGTTTGTACACAAACCTGTGAGTTATGTAAAGACTGACAGATGCTATTATAACTTGTAAAGCCATGGTCAAAGTATAGATTTTCATATCCTTCTCACAGTTGGCATCATACTTGGACTTTACATAGTGTGAGTCACACTCTACAACTTGAAACTATTTGAATGGTCAATAGAATTCTGTTAAGCACATCAGTACTATCCAAGTTTTTCACAAAAGAGGAAGATTCTGATAAAAGTACTCACGCTGACACAACCTCATCTGCAGATACAAACTTAGTATAGGAGACAGCTTTCTTATGGCCTTTAAACACAGTAACAGCCTGCTTGGGGTTCCGCAAGTCATAATAATGTACTGAGTGATCTGAAACAAATCGTAATCAGGGATATGCAAAAGTAATGGTCAAAGGCTTTAAATCTTTGGTTTTATGTTCCCTTCAATATCTAATGTAGTATCAGGCCGGGCCCTCAGAGATTGTCATGCACTGGAATTGAACCACAGGCCACATTCTCAAATGCTAAACTTGTTACCCACTCTGCCCTGACGGCCTTTGTGAAAAACATAAGCAGTTGAAGGGGTTATCCCTGTCTGGTTAATTACTGATATTCTGCAAGGCTTTCACATGTAAATAATATAAAATAAATCTATGTATTTCAAAGGTGTGTGATCTCATAATGTGTGTTTTATTTATTTATTTAGGTTTTAACATCACTTTCAACACATTGTACAGGTCATATCATGACGGGTAGTTTTATGGGCAGAAGTAACCAGGACACACAGTTGGTCAAAGTTCTGTGCGCTGTAAACTGCTGACCAAAGGCAAGCAACTACTAGCTTTCCCACTTGAGGCCGGGATTCGAACTCCGATCCCAGAGGCGGGAGGTGCGAGTGTTACCACTCTGCCACCGTGGCCCTACTGTGTGTTTTAATGCTGACTGGACAATAGGTTAAAAGAAATAAAGGTAAATGAGAACTCTCATGCAAAAGTTACTACTCTTCCCTGCTGTTATCATGCACGTATTACACTTTGGACATATTATTCAAAGAAACTCAAGAAGCCCCCCCCCCCCCCCCCCCCTCCCCTCAGAACAGAGTATCTTCAAAGTTATTTCTACACTCAAATAGGTGTTGATTGTGAAAACTCCCTATGTGAGAATGTCAAACAAATACTAGAAATAGGACGCCCTGTTGATAGTAGGTGCGAATAGAAACAGGATAGCATAGAAGAACACACATTATCATGTGTAATGTCCACCCCATGAACCTTTTGCCAAAATTGTACAGTAGTCTTACAAGACCCTGTTTCATTTGTAAAATATATCAATGATGCTTAAATATTTATTAGTGTAGATGTAAATTATTCAGCTTCATGCCTTTTTGCATTGGTTGGGTCGAAAATTTTGACGAAATCACTCTATCTTGCACGGTTAAGAAGATAGAAGCAAATTCCTGTTTTTCTATTTTTGGCAAAAATTCGAAAATTCAAAATGGCCGCCATTTTTGGGAAAAGGAAAATTTTTTGAAAATTGCCAAGAGTACATTTCTTAGATACCCTATGGGTCGAAAATTTCAACGAAATAACTCTATTTTGCACGGTTAAGGCCAATTTGTGTTTTTCCATTTTGGGCAAAAATTCTAAAATTCAAACTCCGTCATATGTGGGGAGGGGAAAATTTTTGGAAAATTGCAAAGAGTACATTCCTTAGATACCCTGTGGGTTGAAAATTTCGACGAAATCGCTCTATCTCGCACGGTTAAGGAGATAGAAGCAAATTCGTGTTTTGCCATTTTTGGCAAAATTCGAAAATTCAAAATGGCCGCCATTTTTGGGGAGGGAAATTTTTTTAAAAATTGCCAAGAGTAGAATTCTCAGATACCCTGTGGGTCGAAAATTTTGACGAAATCGCTCTATCTCGCACGGTTAAGGAGATAGAAGCAAATTCGTGTTTTGCCATTTTTGGCAAAAATTCGAAAATTCAAAATGGCCGCCATTTTTGGGGAGGGGAAAATTTTTTGAAAATTGCAAAGATTACATCCCTTAGATACCCTGTGGGTCGAAAATTTCGACGAAATCGCTCTATCTCGCACGGTTTAAGAGATATGAGCACATTTGCCTTTTTCAGTATTCAAAATAGCCAATTACTCATTTATTTAATTAATTACTCACTCATCTATGAAGCAATTCCCCCCAAAAGCAATCCCATACAAGCTATTAACCCAATGAACTTCCATACCAAATTTCAGAAACCTAGGCTTAATAGCATTCCTTAAAATGTCTGGAAACCAAAGAGCAAAAGTAGCAAAGTAGCTATTACTCAGTTAGCTATAGAGCTATCATCACCAGAAGCAATCCCATACAATCTATTAACCCAATAAACCTGCATGCCAAATTTGGTAAAGATAGGATAAGAACTGTTGCCTAAAATGTCTGGAAACCAAGTGGGACGCCGGACGCCAGACGGCGGAAAAAGCAAAAATAATATGTCCACCCCCCAGTGGGGTGGACATAATTACCACAAATATACCAATATATATAACCTACAAGCTTTTTGCAAGTGTCTACCTCACTCCATGCCATGCTTTATCTATCATCGCTTGTGACTGGTTGATTTTATGATCACTTTAACAACAGCGGGAAAAACCCAAAGTGATTCTGTTTACCTTATATTTTTGTGCTTACAGCTAGTTTTGTGATTTTAACTGGTGAATACACAAAATTTTCACAAAATTTTTTTTTTTTTTTGTCGTGACAAAAAGGCTACAAAGAAATGAGTTAAGAAAATACTGGTTGTATTTAAAATTTACCGATCATTGCTTGGACATGAGCCAGTAGGCCATAATAATGAAAATTGCAAATATTGTCCCAGCACTTGTGAGCACATTACTTTGCTAATTTTAAAGCAGACAAAAAGTTACCTGCAGAACCAAAGGCTACATGGTATCTTGACTCAGGGTTGAACTTCACACAACACACATTGGCTTTTGCTTCTATAGACATCACAGAGTTTTCTTGTGTAGTATACCACAGTTTTACTGCAACAAACATGTAGAAACTTGTATTAGCAATTGTATAAAAATTCAACTGCCAGGGATTTCCAGAGTAAAGATTTATATGTTACAGACAATTTGTTAAGCCAGCCAGACCACACATTGACTAAGTTCATGCTGTGTCACAATCTGACTGGTGGTTTCAAACATTTAAAACATGACTGAAAATTTTATGGAATGATAGACTTCCTCCATGGACTCTTACATAAAATAACTAGAAATATGCCGCTCACTTTATTGTGAGCCAGCTTTGTATCCCCAAACATAGCAAACCTAAAGAAGCAATAATAAAAGATATCGAGGAAATGAAGAGTTTTACCAATATTATTTCACCTTTAAGGATGAGTCCATGGTGAAATCTGAGATCTTAAAAAGATCCACAGCTTATTATTTCATATAGGCTGGTTTTACAAATGAAACCTATGGAAGCAAAAATATGCAAGATAGACGTACCATAAGGTTGGATTACCATCGTTTGACCTTGAAAAAGGGTCAAAAGTCAACTGTGATTCCATCGATAGATGCACAGTTAATGTTTTTCCATAGGGTATTACATAAGAAACCTCTTGAAGCAATAGTTTTCAGTTTCATGTGATTTACTCGATAGTGAGTCGGTAAAATTTACCATGTGCACATATAAATATTCGCTGATTAGAGGCCTTAGTCACATACAAAGTCTGAACCTTGTGTGAGATCATAATAAGTGCAGCCTAGGTTTCCTGTCAGGTATATGAACATCCCAAACCTCTACCAGCAAGAACCAACTGAAATAAAGGCCTTTGAAAATTCAGTTTTACTGTTTGACCTTGAAGGAGGGCCAGAAGTTGAAATCTGACCACATCAGAAGATCTGAAGGCCAGGGTTTCCTATAAGTTATATCAACATTCTAAACCTATATGAGTAATAACAAGATGCACTCAGAGAGAGCAAAACGCTCGACTCCATGTGACCAGTCTCTCAAGTGATATAAAGTATTGTAAGGAAGACAATGAAATAAAACCAAACATGTAAATTAATCTTCATAGAAATAATTTAAGTAGAAAGCCAAAGTCATTAAAAATACATTGAAATGAGACCTCTGAAAAATCACGTTTTTTTGTATCCAAAATAATATCCAGATCTTTCTTTTAGTAACTTCTTCCTTCAGTCAGGTCCTACCCACAAATTTTTAAATAAAGATCTGTTCATTAGTTCCGGAGTAATCTAAACACACACACACACAAAAAAAAAAAAAAAACCCAGACAAATAGACAAATAAACAACAAGCTGAAAGCACTTTTAAGTTTGGTTACCCTTATTTGACCCTGTAGCAGGGGCCCAAGGTGAAGTCTGACCTGATCAAAAGATTCGCAGCCCATGATTTCCTATAAGTCGTTTTCACATTGCAAACCTCTAGGACCAATAATAAGCAGGAGGGGCCCAAGGTCAAATCTGACCACATGAAAAGATTTGCAGCCCATGACTTCCTATAAGTTGTTTTCATATTAATGAGTTATTTGAGAAATACTGGCTATCTGCAATACTTCTAAAGATAATTCGCATTTACTCATTTTGAGTAGGTGAATAATTAGCTATGGGTGTGAAACTTCACCAAGTGAAAGGTCTCTCAAAAGTAGGCGAATGAGTTATTTGAGAAAAATTGGCTACCTACAATACTTTTAGAGATAATTCGAATTTACTCATTTTCAGTAGGTGAGTAATTACCTATGGGTCTGGAACTTCACCATGTGAAAGCTGTCCCAAAAGTAGATGAATGAGTTATTTGATAAAAATTGGATATCTGCAATACTTTTAGAGATAATTAGTATTTACTCATTTTGAGTAGGTGAATAATTAGCTACAGGTCTGAAACTTCACCAAGTGAAAGGTCTCCCAAAAGTAGGTGAAGGAGTTATTTGACAAAAATTGGCTATCTGGAATACTTTTAGAGATAATTTGCATTTACTCATTTTCAGTAGGTGAGTAATTACCTACGGGTCTGAAACTTCACCAAGTGAAAGCTCTCCCAAAAGTAGGTGAATGAGTTATTTGAGAAAAATTGGCTATCTGGAATACTTTTAGAGATAATTCGCATTTACTCATTTTGAGTAGGTGAATAATTAGCTACAGGTCTGAAACTTCACCAAGTGAAAGGTCTCCCAAAAGTAGGTGAAGGAGTTATTTGACAAAAATTGGCTATCTGGAATACTTTTAGAGATAATTTGCATTTACTCATTTTCAGTAGGTGAATAATTAGCTATGGGTCTGAAACTTCACCATGTGAAAGCTCTCCCAAAAGTAGATGAATGAGTTATTTGATAAAAATTGGATATCTGCAATACTTTTAGAGATAATTGGCATTTACTCATTTTGAGTAGGTGAATAATTAGCTACAGGTCTGAAACTTCACCAAGTGAAAGGTCTCCCAAAAGTAGATGAAGGAGTTATTTGACAAAAATTGGCTATCTGGAATACTTTTAGAGATAATTTGCATTTACTCATTTTCAGTAGGTGAGTAATTACCTACGAGTCTGAAACTTCACCAAGTGAAAGCTCTCCCAAAAGTAGGTGAATGAGTTATTTGAGAAAAATTGGCTATCTGCAATACTTTTAGAGATAATTCGCACTTACTCATTTTGAGTAGGTGAGTAATTACCTACAGGTCTGGAACTTCAGCATGTGAAAGCTCTCCCAAAAGTAGGTGAATGAGTTATTTAAGAAAAATTTGCTATCTGCAATACTTTTAGAGAAAATGCAGAATTACTCATTTTTAGTAGGCAAGTAATTTAGCCACAGGCCTAATTTAGACATAAAGCCTACCAATAGAATACTGTGGTGCACCCTCTAATATACCTTGCAAACTTGAGAAGGCTAGCTATAATATTTTTTTCGTTAGAGCAGTAATGGTGAAATCTCTCTACACACTGCGGCTATCCAGTGGATACAATGATTTACTCAACAGTGAGAACCTGAAAGTAGATATTGGTAAGCTATGCCATGACATAGAGGTCTGCAATTTTACTCTGTTATAGCTGACCAAAAATTATGTGAATAACATATTTAAACAAAATACTGTAAATGTAATAGTTTTCACGTTATAACTGATTTACTCAACAGTGATAACCTCAAAGTAGCTATTACTATGCAATGAGCTACATGTCTGAATTTTTTCTATGTTATAGCTGACCCAAAATTAGGTGAACAACATATTTAAGCAAAATACTGTAAATGCAATAGTTTTCAAGTTACAACTGATTTACTCAATAGTGAGAACCTGAAAATAGCTATTGCTCAGCTATGCCATGAGCTATAAGTCTGTAATTTCACGACGTTATAGCTGACCCAAAAGTAGGTGAACAACATATTTTAACAAAATACTCCAAATGCACTATTTTTCAAGTTACAAGTCATTTACTCAACAGTCAGTACCTGCAAATAGCTATTGCTCAGTTGTGCCATGAGCTACAGGTCTGTAATTTCACTATGTTATAGCTGACCCAAAAGTAGCTGAATAACATATTTACACAAATTTCTGTAAATGCAATAGTTTTCCAATTACAACTGATTTACTCAACAGTGTGAACTTCAAAGTAGCTATTACTCAGCTATGCAATGAGCCACAGGTCTGGAACTTCACTATGTTATAGCTGACTCCGAAATAGGTGAATAACATATTGAAACAAAATACTCTAAATGTAATACTTTTGAAGTTATAAGTAATTTACTCAACAGTGATAACCTAAAAGTAGCTATTACTCAGCTATGCCATGAGCTACAGGTCTGAAATTTTACTATGTTATAGCTGACCCAAAAATAGCTGAATAACATATTGAAACAAAATACTCTAAATGCAATAGTTTTCAAGTTACAAGTGATTTTACTGATGATGGAAGTTACTGAAAAGCCCAAAAGTAGCTATTACTCACTTAGCTATTGAGACAGACACCCAAGTTACTCACCATGTTGTAGCTATGAAAAAAGTATCTGAATAACATATTTTAACAAAATGCTCTAAATGCAACACTTTTCAAGTTATAAGTGATTTAGTGCATGATTTCATGAATTTTAATGCATTTTAGACATTTTTGTCTACCAGAGGCCTAATTTAGACATAAAGCCTACCAAAAAGATAGGGTGGCGAGTCCTCTAGCATACCAAGCCACCTGCCAAATATGAAAGAAATCTGGAAAGAAATGTGGACTGTAGGTCGCTAACAAGCAATATTCCACATTTTAGACATTTTTGTCTACCACAGGCCTAATTTAGACATAAAGCCTACCAAAAAGATAGGGTGGCGAGTCCTCTACCATATCAAGCCATCTGCCAAATATGAAAGAAATCCGGAAAGAAATATGGAGTGTAGGTCGCTAACAAGAAATCTCTGCGGACGCGGACGAGGGCGCGGACGATGATGAATCCATAGTATCCCCGCTTCGCGTCGGGGATACAATTATCTGGGGTTTTCAAAACCTACCATTTCTATATGCAGATCAAATAATATGATTTTGGCAATAAGAATTAGCAAATTACTGCCAAACTTGCAAATTTAATAAGTAAATTAAATTTTTATAACTTAATACCCTATCCAATGGACAATTGCTTTACCGGTCGGCGCGACCGGTCCCGCCAAACGCCAGAAAAAGACGTCCTGTATATAATACCGGCAGGACCGGTCAGTAGTGTGCATTCGCTAGGTGGCGCATCATACTTGCTTCCTGTCCAGACAGAGTGACGTCAGTTCATCTTTTTCGTTGTCTAAACAGATTTAGACCCCTAGTAAGCTGGTAGCGGGGTCGGTTGGGAGGGCCTTGCCTGTCCATTGGATAGGGTATTAACTTATAAAAATTTAATTTACTTATTAAATTTGCAATTTTATTGCGTTAATACATCCTATCCAATGGACAATTGCTGAATAACTACCGCTTGGTAGGCGGGTAAGCAGCTAGGGACTTCTGTGAACTCATAACAAAACAAAATAGTACAGGCCCATTTGACCTAGGGTCAGAGAACCCTGACAGGTCAAGGTCGGCCACCAACTCACCGGTTAACCGGGAGTCTACCGACGTTGCCCCCCCCCTTTTTTCTTTCCTTCCAGAGTCGGTTTGAGAAGGGAAAGATACAGAGAGAGGGGCTGAGTTCAGTCCCAGAAGAAATAAACTTCCCAAGGGAAGCAAGTCACAGTTTTTTTTTGTTTTTTTTTTGACAATATGTACATATTTACATATATACAACATCCCCTCACTTCTGGGCCTGGTGGTGCACCTGCTGGGCAGCCACTACAGGACCCAGGTGGAAAAGCTCCGAGTCAGCCCAGGCAACATCCTTCAAATAGAATTGGGTGAAGGTGTTGTGAGATTTCCAGTGGCAGGCTGACAAGATCTGATCTAAGGAAATCCCTGATTGGAAGGCCTTAGAGGCAGCAAAGGCCCTAACATCATGGGCTTTAACCTGATGAAAGGTGAGGGCCTCCTGGTCAGAGAACTCATAGCACAGAACCACAGTCTGTTTGATCCATGAGGAGATGGTGGCAGGTGAGATGTCTTTATCAAAACCCTTTTTGAAGGAGACAAAGACTAACTCCTTATTCTGCCTGAGGTCTGCAGTCCTGTCCAAGTAGTAGCGCAGGGCTCTAACTGGAGCAGTCACCTTTGAGTGACCTATCCAGAGATGGTGCCAGGGCTGGGATGACCACTGGAGCCACACTATCTGGACCTTCCTTAGCCAGCTGGTTCTTGGATAGGAAGCTGGGTGAGGGGTACAAAGACACCTTAGACCAGTCTGACTGGTGTCTGATGTTCTTATGTACCCAAGCATGGATCTCACTCCTGCGTTTACCTGAACCCAAAGCCAGCAAGAAAACAGTCTTGAAAGTTAAATGTTTCAAGGAGGCCTCTTTCAGGGGTTCAAAGGGAGCCTTTGTGAGCTGATGTAAAACCAGTGAAAGGTTCCAGGAGGGGATGCCCCTCCTGCCCTTAGGTCTGTCTCTATGGAAACTATCCAGGAGATGAGTGAGATTCTCATCTTTGCTGACATTAATGGTGGAATTGCCCAGTTTGTCAGCAATGGTGGATCTGTAGCCATCAATAGTACCTGGTTGTAACTTCTTCTCCTGAAACAAGTGCAGGAGGAAGTCAGCAATGGCCTTCTGAGGTGGTGCCCTGAAGTCCACCTGATTACTGAGGCACCACTTTGTAAAAATGGTCCACTTTGCCTCATAGACAGATCTGGTTGATCTTCTTTGAGGAGCCTCAATTCGTGCTGCCACTACCTCAGAGAAGCCTTGCTCCTTGATTGCTGAGGCTCTAGGAGCCAGGCATGTAGGTTCAGATTCGACAGGTTCCTGTGAAGGACCTGGTTGAATGGCTGAGACACTAGGTTGGGTATGCTGGGCAGACACAGTGGGATCTGGCTTGACATTGCTACCAGGTCCCAAAACCAGGGCATGTTGGGCCACCCTGGAGCAATCAGAATTATTCTGTTGCAGGGGTAGTCTTGGAGCTTCTCCACCACTTTGCCCAAGATGGCTGCCGGTGGGAAGGCGTATGGGTCCAGGTCCTCCCAGGAGAGGCTGAGTGCATCCACTGCCCAAGCCTGGGGGTCTGGTACCGGTGATACAAACTGTGGTAGTTTGTTGTTAAACCTGGTGGCAAACAGGTCCAGTTGTGGCTGATGCTACCTCGAACATACAGCTTGGAACACTTCTGGATGAAGTGACCACTCTGTTTGAATGGTCTGGCCAAGCCTGGATAGCTTGTCTGCTATCACGTTCAGCCGGCCGGGGATGTGACGTGCCCTGAGGGTTACTTGCTGCCTGGTGCACCAGGACAGAATTCTCCACAGTAGGGCACACATAGAGCCCGATTTCATCCCCCCTTCTTTGTTGATATAGGCAACCACTGTTGTGTTGTCTGTAGCTACCAACACTGTCTTGTTGAAGACTAGGGTTTGAAACTCTTTTAGAGCTAGAAATACTGCTTTCAGCTCCCAGTGGTTTATGTGTAACTTGCTCTCTGGTAGGGACCACTGTCCCCTTGCAGTGTGCTCATCTAAGTGAGCGCCCCACCCTTCTTTTGATGCGTCTGTAAAGATTTGCAGAGCATGTTTTAGAGGGTGTAATGGTTGACCTAGAAGCACATTGCTTTCCTCCAGCCACCACCTTAGATGGGGGTGGAGGGATTTGGAGACCGGGATCACCTTTTCCAGTGACTCTGGGACCCTCCAGTTGTTTTTCAAGTGCCACTGTATGGGTCTCATGTTAGTCGCCCTAAGTGGACTTGCTTTCCTGTTGCTGTGAGTAGACCTATGAGGGACCTGAATTGTCGGACCGGGCAAAGCGGATCCGACAATATTGATCTGATCTTGTGTGTCAAGGCCTGCCAACGTTCTTCTGTTGGTCTGACCTTGCCCTCTTTCAGGTCGAACTGGTAACCTACGAAGTTGAAGACCTGTTTGGGAACCAGCTCTGACTTTTCCTTGTTCACCAGCCCCCCTAATTCCTGACAAAGTGTGACTAGGGTTTGAATATGCTGGAGACAGGTGTGGTGGGTAGAGGCTCTCACCAGCCAGTCCTCTAGGTACTGGTGGATCCTTATACCCTTCTGAAAAGCCACGATTTTGACCTCTTTGGCCACCACTGTGAACTCCATGGGAGCTGTGGACAGGCCAAAGGGAAGGGCTTGGAACTGGTAGGACCGACCCTGGAGGTGAAAGCGCATGTACTTCCTGGACTGACTGTGAATTGGTATGTGGAAGTATGCTTCTTTGAAATCTATGGATGTGACCCACTCCCCTGCTTGGAGGGAGGTTCTTATTGTCTCTGGGGTTTCCATCTTGAACGTCCCTGTGTTTAAAAAGGTGTTCAAGGTGCTCAGGTCTAGGGTCGGTCTCCACCGGTTGTTGGGTTTGGGTACCAAAAAGCCGGTTGTAAAACCCCAGTGAGTTTTGATTTTCCACCGGTTCGACTGCATTCTTGTTTATCAGCTGATACAGTGCCTCTAAAAGGAAGGACTGTTTGGTTGGATTGTGGTAGTTGCTTATTACAGTCGGTGACCTCGTCAAGTGGGGTCTGAACCGGAAGGGGAGAGTGTAACCCTCCCTCAATCTCTAGCCACTGTCTGACCAGCTGGGACCCGAAAGGGTAGGCTGGCTGACTGGTCAGGTAGCTTGACAGGCATTTCACCGGGACCAGTGACTGATCAAGAATTCCTCTGTAACCAGTTCCTTAGGCTGCCACTGGTTGGCCTAAACAGTTGTTTTGGCCTTTAAGGAACTTCTGCCGGTCTGTCAGTCAGTCCTGGAGACCTGCCCAGTACCAGGCCTTACACGGTTATACGCGAGGCAATGCTCAGTAACCGGTTCCTGGTGGCTCCACAGTTCTGCATAAACTCACCGGAGTTGGCAGAACTGGGTGAACTACTTCTTAGCAAGGATAGGCTCATATGAAGTTGCCTTCTTCCTGTCCACAGCGGTGGTTCAGCAGCTTTTCTCTGCAATCAAACAGGCTCTGTAACCGGTCAAACCGGTAGGCTCTGAGAGAAGGCTAACTGTTGGACCTGTTCTCAGCACTGAATTTGAAGCTGGTTCCTTGCCAGTAAGGATGGGAACAGCAGATTTCTTGTAACCAGCAGCACTACGGTTCCGGAACCAGCAACACTCCGGAACCGGCAAGTCTCTGTAACCGGCAAACCTGTTGTCAGCACTGGATTTGGAGCTGGTTTCTTGCCCTTAAGGATGGGTACAGATTCCTCTGTAACCGGCAACACTCCGGAACCGGCAACACTCAGGAGCCGGTAATTCTCTGAACCAGTAGCCCTGCTGTAGGTCACCAGCAACTCTGTGTAACCGGTAATCCTGTTTAACCGGTAGCCCTTGCTGGATTTCTGTGACCACAACCGGCAGTCTGAACAGAACTGGTGCCGGTACTATATCCCTCATCACTGGCTGGCTAGTGACCCTACCGGTAGCCTGAACAGGACCGGTACCGGTCCAAACTTCTGCACAGGGAAGATAAGGGTCTCAATGGTCACCACGACTTCTGGTAGGTGAACCCTCTGAGCAGCCGCACCGGTGGTCTGAACAAGACTGGAACCGGTACCCCCAACAGTTACACCAGTGGAAAGGCCTCTGGTGGAGGTTCCAGTATCAAAACAGGGCTGATCACTGGTAACCACTGAAGGGGGGTTCCTTGACAGCTTCACAGGAACATGACTGGAACCGGTACCCCAACAGTCCCACCAGTGGGGAGGCCTCTGGTGGAGGTTCCAGGATCAAAAAGGGGTGATCACTGGCAACCACTGAAGGGGTTTCTTCACAGGAACAGCACCCACCGGTAGTCTGTACAGACCGGAACCGGTACCCCCAACAGTCCCACCAGTGGAAAGGCCTCTGGTGAAGGTTCCAGTATCAACACAGGGCTGATCACTGGAACCACTGAAGGGGGGTTTTTTGACAGCTTCACAGGAACATGACTGGAACAGGTACCCCAACAGTCCCACCAGTGGAAAGGCCTCTGGTGGAGGTTCCAGGATCAACAGGGCTGATCACTGGTAACCACTGAAGGGGTTTCTTCACAGGAACATGACCCACCGGTAGTCTGTACAGACTGGAACCGGCAAAACTCATCACTTCTTGTCAGCTGAACCAGTCACGCTTGGGGATTTGCTTGCCGGTAGTTGTGTTGAGATCTGTGAAGTCACATGACCGGCACCGGCAAAATTTGCAGAATTCAAAGACTATTTGACATCTAACTTCTTCAGGTCAACAGACGAGTTGCTGGATTTCTTCTTGCCAGTTAAAAAGTGGTTGTAGAGTGATAAATACTCGTCTTTTCTTCTAAAACTTCTGTTGAAACACGATTCCTCCATTGTTAAATGCGTATCACGTGACCTCCATTGTTGAATGCGTATCACGTGACCAGGTCCGTGTCACGTGACAAGCATAAGCTGAAAGTGATGACGTCAGACGATGCATTCTTCTTTCCTTCTAATTTCTTCTCGTCGACATACACGCAGTGTTCCTCGACAATGTAGAATTAAATGGAGGGTGAATCGTGGTAAATACACGCTTCTGACCTGCAGAAGGAATGCTGCAGGGACGACACACGACCTCTCACCCACGATTCCTCTCGACGACAAGTACACAGAAATTCTTCAAAACTGGCTATAAAACGCTGGATAATGCCTCGTTTAAGTCCTGGAGAGGCCATAAAATGTATGTAACACAATAAATATATTTCCAGATGAAAATAAGCTTTAATTTCGTAGAATAAACCGCGTTTTCTTCAAACTTGGAAATAAATTCAAAACGCGTCTGCACACTACACGCGCCAAACGAAAAAGATGAACTGACGTCACTCTGTCTGGACAGGAAGCAAGTATGATGCGCCACCTAGCGAATGCACACTACTGACCGGTCCTGCCGGTATTATACACAGGACGTCTTTTTCTGGCGTTTGGCGGGACCGGTCACGCCGACCGGTAAAGCAATTGTCCATTGGATAGGATGTATTAACGCAATAAAATAGATTTTTAACCAAAATAGTTTGTACTTAAAATTTGGTGGTTTCATTTAAAGTAAAACAGGGGCCATATTAAATAAACAGATAAATCAAAGATCAGCAACAAAAAAATAAGTAAATCCCATAACTGGATTAGGATCAAGGTTAGTATTCATTGAGAAGTTAAAATAATTTGGGATCAACTTTTACATTCACTTAAAATTGATTAAATTTTGGCTTAAATATACTTGAATCTGCTACACTTAATCCAAAAAATTACTTCAACACTGTGAATAGCAATTTAAACCAAGGATTAACGGAGCCATCTTTTTTGTAAATTTTAATCTGTTCAACAGTGCAGGGTTCAACCATACCTTTCGAATCATCAGATCCTGAGGCAAGTAGATTTGGGTCCATACTGTTGAAGTCTACACTCCAGCATCGCTTCTCATGTTCCTGTTAGACAATTACAAACACGCCTGCCATCATGGCTGATACAATTACAAAAGAATACTGGGAGTGTCTTCAATAGAACTCCATTAATTCTATATTTCTTATTTTATGCAATGTAAAACTATATAATTATTTAATTCAGACTACACTCTGAAGGTATTTATGTGAAATATTTTACAACAATCTGTCTGATATACAATAAATATAGAATACAAGTGAAAGTTTTGTGGCCCAAATATTCTTATAAAAGCTGCAAACAACAGTCACAAAGACCGATCAACTCTACCTGAAACACTTTGGATTTGGTGCCTGAGCATGCATCCCACAGAGTGACTGTCCCCTCGTAATCAGAACTGGCCAGCAGTCCCTTGTGATAGCCACTCCAGGTCACTGAACTGTTGTATATAAAGTAGTACATCAATTATTTTTATTATTATTTAGTACAAAGCCACAGCATTCAGTTGAAAAATGATAAACTATTAAAAGATGGTAAACAGGGCTATTAAACTATTAAAGGTCTGATACAACTGCAGGTACTTGCTTTATTTTGGAGTTGCAGGTACTTCCCTAAGACTAGAGTTAGAGGTACAAAAATAATTTAGGTGCCAGATTTTAGAGCTATATGTACGTGCATGATTGTAGACTTACACTACTGGTCTCATTCAGAAGTTAAAAGTACTACCCAATTTAGGCATAGCAGATATTTACCTTATTTTGGAGTTGCAGAGCATCTCAGTGACTGGATGGTGAACTTCTACAGTGTCTCTTATCACAGGCCCATACTCAAAGATCTGTGGCACAGTAACAGAAGGTCAAAGCTCATTGTAATGTTAAATTTCACAAACACAAAGATTTGATTTGGTGTATTTTAGCCTGGTGTTAGTTTATATTACTTGGCTAAGATTTTGCACTGTATACTACTAGAGATTCTCAAGCAACCCGAATATTTACTAAATTTGTCAATTAAGACAAATATTTTAAGACTTTATTTTAATCAAGTCAAAGTAGTTTTTAGTTCAACAACTGCTTCCGATCTGATTTGATTCCATAACTGCATATATATTACTGTCTGTAACAGAGGCCAAACATAGTCTTATGCCCAATAATACAGGAAATATGCATCAAAATTAAAACTTTTGTTGCTATATCCAGCAAAGGACTCATAGCTACAACATCTTTGACGCCTACAAAGAGTGTTTTGTAACCTTTAAAGTTTCCACTGCATTCATATAATAGAACTAAAAACTTAATGCTGAAATCAATTTATTTAATTTTTTTTACACTTTATCACCCTTTCATGTACATGAATATTAGCTTGAAGGTATAGAACTTTTAATTGTACCTTAATTTTCTTGGTAACTCCAGCAATAGCGAAATAATCTGCATCGCGATCAAACTCTATGCTAGAGACAATACTGGAGGTGTTATAGAGGTCGCTAGTGTAGCTGAGTGTGGCTAATGACCTGAAGGACGTGAAGCGAGTGAACTTGGACAGACTCTCTGTAAATGCATCCAATGAGTTTTCCCCCACTGTAAATGCTGGAAATACATAAAAATAATACACCATTGTTGAGACAGGAGAGTGGAAATTTCCAAAAGGTGTTCATTTTAACTATAATTTACACATATAGGACACTGTACCTTTCTGGTTTCTATTAAAACAAATAAATGTTGCAAGGATTTGATAATATCCTCCTTTAAAACAGTGCTCTAGCAATTTAAAATTTTAGATTAGCCCAATGATTACAATCCTCACACTTTTGGTACTCTGAGAGTGGAAATATTCATCTGCCATCAATTTTACATTATCAGCCTGGATGGTGAAGCTTATATTCACATGCGATATTAAGCAATTAACAATGTGAAATTTCATAGTAACAACAAGCAAGAAAGCAAGCTGTAAATGAAACATATGACTGTCATAATGGTTAATTTGTGTGCTTTTTCTTTTAATTGAAATGACAACCAGTCAAATGTGGTAAGCAAACAGCAAGCTATTTCAATAATATTTCAATGTAATCTTGAAGCAAATTTGGTCAAGTATGGGTTAAGTTTTCACAATGTAAGCACGTGGCTTTGAAATTATTGCAGTATTTCAGTTAAAAACAAGAGGGTCAGAGATGCCCCAAAAGGCTGGTTGCTCAGGCAGCAATAAGGTTAAGTGACTGCTTTAATTAAATTTAGAAACAAAGAAAGAAATGTTAGGTCACCCAGTTAAGGTAAATGTGTTAGACGTGCTAAGAAATGTAAAACTTGTAATCTAGGTTACATTAATCTATCTATGCTATAAACAGACAAATGAAAGGACGGAATTACACCAATTTCGAAAGCAACATAGCTATGATGGTGATCTATCTCCCTGTCAAGTTTGAAATCGATTGAACAAAGCATTTTCGAGTTAGAGTCCGGAAAAGGAAATGTTGACGGACAAACACACAAAAAATGGACAAACAAATGGACGGACTTGCACCAATTTCAAAAGCAACCTAGCTATAATGGTGATCTATCTCCCTGTCAAGTTTGAATTCGATTGGACAAAGCATTTTCGAGTTAGAGTCCAGAAATGGAAATGTTGACGGACAGACAAACGGACGAACGAACAGATGGAATTACATGCAATCCACCTAAAAAATTATATCAGAAAACTGGTGCTACCAACTCATCCTTGAATTTTTTGGAAATAGCACAACACAGGTACTAGCTTTATTAATCTGCTTACCTCTTTTATCCTCAGAGTGGTTTGGTATACTATGTGGTTGCCGTGTGTCAAAGTAACAAGTCTCAAGATCATTGAAATGTTCATACACCTTTTTTCTTCTTGATGCCATGGTCGTTTGAAGCCACTGTTTTCCTGCCTACAATGGTTGATCAATAACCTAGTGTACTGTTATTTACCACCATGTTGAGTAAGAACAGTAAAATTCACCACACCAGGTGAAGTTCATCACTTGGCTCACAAAATGAGGTTATAAATTTTGCAAGTGATGAGATAAATGATCAATTATAGTGAAAATATGACACTTGTATATAGCTCATAGTTGAAAGTAAAACTAATTTTTGACCAAACATTTACCAAAACTGAAATCAATATCACATACACCTGATACCAAGAAAAGAATCTTATATATTTTTATTCACTTGCCAAATCAGGCAAATGAAATTTAATCTCTATTAGATCCCCAAAAATGTTTCACTACAGATGTTAAGGGGATTGTAAACTGGTAATATCTAAAATATCTTTAATATTTTAGACACCATAAACTCAAAACACCTTTAAAAATTTTCTTTTGCTCCAACTCAGCAGCAGTCTGCATGGTGAGCAGGGGAGTACTTATATTGTACTTACATAACTTATAAGTACACTGTTTAAAACACTTAAGATTGCTGAAGCAAGCCAGAACAAAAAAAAGGATCCATTACAGATATTAGAATACAAAGTGACAAACCAAAGTGTAACACATAATTTTAAAATAAAACATGTCAAGTATCATTCAGTCATTACAGAATTAATCCAACACAATAACTCAAGGATAGCTCACATTTTTACTGCCATTGAAACCATCTTGACTCCCTGAGTCAGAACTAGGAACAACACTGAAGTCTGTCATGGGAGCATCCTGTTTTACACCCTGAAAATACAAAAACCATTGCCACTTAATAAAGAAAATCAGAACTTAAAAATAGCCAGCCTTGGTAAGCATTAACCTCAGTATGCAGGTACAACTGGACAACATTGGGGTTTGGGAAAATCTGAGGAACAACTTCAAATGCAACAAGTATACAGAGGCCACGAGGTGCTATTGAATGTGAGAATTTTCAGGCAGTTAAAGAAGGAGGAAAAAGTTGTAGATTTTTTTTTCTGGGGTTGAACAAGTATGTACGGATTTGGCCTGAATAACAAGAAAATCAAACTAGACCTACGCATCGGAGAACTGATGCAAATTTGAATTCACCGGAAAGACAACTCACCAAAGCCAGTGAACCATCGTTTGACCTTGAAGGAGGGGCCAAAGGTCAAATCTAACAACATCAGAAGATTCCCAGCCCATGATTTCCTATGAGTTGGTTTCACATTGCAAACCTCTAGGATCAATAATAAACGAGTTATAAGCACTTTTAGGTTTGGCCGTCCTCGTTTGATGTTGAAGGAGGGGCTCAAGGTCAAATCTGACCACACTAAAAGATTCCCAGTCCATGATTTCCTATGAGTTGGTTTGACATTTCATCCCTCTAGGACCAATAATAAGCAACTTATAAGCACTTTTAAGTTTGGCTATCCTCGTTTGACCTTGAACGAGGGACACAATGTCAAATCTGGCCACATCAAAAGATTCCCAGCCCATGATTTCCTATAAGTTGGTTTCACATTGCAAACCTCTAGGACCAATAATAAGTGGGGTATGAGCACTTTTAAGTTTGGCTATCCACGTTTGACCTAGAAGGAGGGGTCCAGGGTCACATCTGACCCCAACAAAAGATTTCTAGCCCATGATTTTCTATAGTTGGTTTCACATTGTAAACCTCTAGGACCAATAATAAGCGAGTTATAAGCACCTTTAAGTTTGGCCATCCTCGTTTGACCTTGAAGGAGGAGCCCAAGGTCAAATCTGACCACATCAAAAAAAATTCAGAGCCCATGATCTCCTATAAGTTTATTTCACATTGCAAACCTCTAGGACCAATGATAAGCGAGTTATAAGCACTTTTAAGTTTGGCTATCCAAGGTCAAATCCATCCACACCAGAAGATTCCCAGCCCATGATTTCCTATATGTTGGTTTACCATTCCAAACCTCTAGGACCAATAATAAGCAACTTATAAGCACTTTTAAGTTTGGCTATCCTCGTTTGACCTTGAAGGAGGGGCCCAAAGTCAAATCTGACCGTATCAGAGGATTCGCAGGACATGATTTCCTATGGGTTGGTTTCACATTGCAAACCTTTAGCACCAATAATAAGGGAGATATAAAAGTCCGCTATGTGGGTTACTTTGGCACTCCGTGGATGACCTTGAATTAAGAGCTTCAAGGTCAAATGTCTGCGAGGTTGTAGAGGACATGTATATCTGTTAAACATATCACCTATGAAGAGATTTAACCTTCTACCTATGAGAAACAGCCAGTAGAAAAATGTAGATAATATTCAAAGAAATGCCCGCGGCGGCCATCTTGTTTTTCAGAATGAGGCTAATTTCAGTCCCAGAGAAGCTTACCCCCCAATGAAGATATCCTGCAAATTTGGTGAACCTAGCTGGTGTAGTTTCCTCTGAGAGTGTTAACGCTGAAAATCTCTCTATGCGCGGCGTAGTGAACGCTAAACCAAAGTATCCACTGGATTCTTCCGGTGGATACAATAACTGTTAGTGGAACTTTATTAAATAGAATTTCATCTATTGCCTCCATCAGGAAAACACTCAAAACTTACCTGTCTGCAAAAGTCTGCCCACCCAAGACACCCCGCTTCTCTGGTATGAGCTATCTATGTTAATGGAGCAACTCTTACTCAATATGTTTATGTATAGTTGTGCTTTAGGCCCCTTTCACACTGCAGGCGGAACGTCCTGTGGTTAGAACTTTTACTTGGCGGCGGAGTCAAACAGGTCGCCTCATTTCGTCCGAGTTGTTTACACTACAGGTGGTGTAATTTATGGATACCGCCTGTAGTGTGAAAGATGTATTACAGTTAGTGAGTGGAATCGCCTCAATTTTCATGGTCGATTATTTGTCCATTTTTCTGACCGATGATCGACCCATAATCGACTTTTTTACTCCACTGTTGGCCAGTATATCATGAACACTTTCCGGGATGAATTATATTTCATTCCAGTAAGAATAACGGTGTTTCCGACATTTAGAATCTTCCAAAAGTACCCACTTCCGGTAAATATGGCGGTAGTTATAAACAAACACAAAATTCGTGAGAATCTATTAATTTATCAAAGGAAAGTTTATAAAACTGCTTAAAATATAAAAAAATACGTGGATATTGAGACACATAAAGAAGGGTAAGATTTAACCGATTTCTAGAAGTTGTCAGTGACCGAACGCAATTGTACCGTGACACCGACGATTGATCGAACGTTCGTCTAATCATCCACCCACTAATTACAGTATGTCAAATGATGGAAATTAAGTGCAACAACAGTTATTATTACATAAGATTAAGTAAGAAAAATACCAGGGGCCGGTTTCATGAAAAGTCTCAGTTTGAGACCAGTTTTGGGCCAAGTCTGGGTCTCAAATCTGAGACTTTTGTCTTGGCTGAGTTTTTGGCTCAAATTGATTTCACAAAAGGTGACTCAGCTGAGACTGGTCTCAAGTCATAGTCTCAACTTTTAAATTTCATTTAAGACGCTTCCTTGGTTTGTTTTTTATGCAAGTGCATTTATTTCATCATCATTATCGATTTAAATTGCATTAACACTGATAACACATGAAAAAAAATTGATATAATATTATTGGTAACAAGCCAATTCTTTGAGACTCAACTGAGACTGAGTCAAGCTTTGAGTCCCCTCTTGAGACTAGTCACTTGACAACGGTCAAAAAAGCATGTCAATTCCATTGCCTTTTCTTATTATGAATATTGAATATGTAGTTGTAATTAGTAAGCAAAATAAAAATATAATATTTCAAGATTCAACAAATTCATTTTCATGAAAATTATATTGCTTTATACACAAGTATTGGATGACAAACTTTGGACTCAAAATTTGAGACACCTCCTTGGTGGGCTCGAAATTGAGCCCATGACTGAGCCAAATCTCAAGTTGAGCCTGTTTGTGAAATGCTTTGAGTCTGAGTCCACAGACTCAGCAAAATATTTACAATATTTGAGCCCAAAGTCTCAGATTTGAGCCTGAGACCAGACTTAAGTCCTTTCATGAAACCGGCCCCAGGACGCAATAGGACAGTGTATTTATGACACTGGCACTGACACCTGGAATTATTCAAAGTTATCATGCTGACTTACACCTGCATTCAACTGTTCCTGTAGCTCTTTCCTGTAGTCCTCAAATTTACTTTCTACTGTTAATAGATCTGCGTCAATAACACATAGCTGCTTCTGTAGAGCATCTATTTGCTTTAACACAAAGAAAACACCCTGGCATAATAAACTGAACCTTTAAAATGTTAAATTCCATGCCTTGACTAGAGTATAAAATCTATTTTTTCTTCTGTGGTGTAATCTTTTTCAAAAATGAAAAACTGGTTTTCAAGGGAAATGAAATTTAAACATCCAGTATTTTATTTCCTTGTCACTGGAGAAATATAATTGTGAGTGTACATGAGCCACGATTTGAGATACAAAATGTGAGATTTTAAAAGTACTGTTAATTAACTCCATTTTAACTATATATAAAATCAAAATTTGAGATATTTCACCAATTTTATCAGTTTTTTACTGTTTTGAAATATCAAACAAATAAATGCTTAAAAGGTAGACATTTTAAAGAACTTCACGATGCAAAGTAGTTTTCTCTTGTTTGTACCACAACCAAATGAAAAGCAGAATACTAGTATTCCGTCAACAAACTCATTTTCCTTGATGTAAAATTAATTAATTAATATTATTTTAGTTTTAAATTTATTCATGAAGTCAAAGATTACGAAAACATTAAGTAAATATTACCAAATCAAAAAGCTTAAAGATACACACTTTCGTGAAGTTTAATTATATCATGAGTTAATTTGTAATACAACTACTCCAAATCAAAACAGCTTCTCCTTTATATTAAAATAGTTACCTGTAAGAAATGAAGTACATATTTGTTTATACAAAGTTACAAATGTAGGTATGATACTAAGTCTCACCTGCTGTTTCTTCTGTCTGACTCGTGTCAGAAACTCTTTCAAAATCTGATTCTGTGCAAGCTCATTGTCCTGTTAAAGAATTAATAAATAAAAAGTTTTTTCAAGCAAATGGTCCTTCTTCCTTGTTCAGATATGGATTTAAAACTTGAATCCTATTGAACACCTTCCCATCAAAGACAACTGAGGTCCATTGTCACAACTTTGCAGGAAAATGGAAGTGTCCAGCAGGGCTGGTAACTTTTGGACTTTAGTGGCACTTATGAATGTTAAGTGACCTGTATGCTTTTTATCCATACAGTGACACTGGTTGTTCTCTGATGATATAACATTTACACTATTTATGTACATTTATTTAATTTTAAGGATTTCAGACTTTAAGTAGTTGGATTTCAACTTTTATTTTTGAGTTTACACCTTATGTCATTTAACAGTAGGTATCGATCATTTTCCAATGAGCAAAATTGCCCACTGAGATACTTTTGGCATAGGGTTTATTGGCCCTTAAATTAAAGTCCCAGTTGGTGATTGTGAATTTTGGTCCCGAAGGTTAACATACACTGTAATCTGACATCAGCAAAGCTTACCTGATCAAGCAAAAAAGACATTTTTAAGATTATCCCTGATTGTTCTCTCTCTCTGTTTTTTTTTTTTTTTTTTTTTTTTTTTTTGCAAGAGAGAAGGGGCTGTTTCTCATGATCATTCATGCATCTTATAACTGTCTAACTATTTCCATCAAGGTCAACAGAACTTTCACTTATTTCAGTAAGAATTTGGCACAGTTTTTGAACTTGTTTTTCCAGAAATACTGCCAACTGAAGGAAATCCTTGCCCAGCCGTCTTCACTCTCCAGTCTCCCTTTAAAATACACTTGAAAGCTTCTCGAAAATCGTTGTTCTTTGCCGCATACACAAAGGCATTAACAAAGGAATTTGTAAGGCCCAGAAAGCTGGAATAGAAGATACTTCTGTACACTGTTAGATTAGAACTGAGCTGGGAGTATACTGAGGCTATAACAAATGGACCCCAGCTAAAACTGTGGTAGAATGTGAGTACAAAGAAAATTTGCATGATACTCTTGTGTCTTTGGCTTGCCCTCATTTCACTAGTGGCACTACTGAGATGCTGTCTCTCAGATTTCTGTTTCCAAGATTTGTACAACATGACCACATAGAGAGTGATTAAATCCACTGTGACAACCAAGTAGATCCAGCCGATACAGAATACTGTGTAGAAAGAGTTGTATTCTCTCCCAACCAAGACCAATCTCACATTCCCTGTGGCATAAGCAATGCTGACCATGATGAAATTTCCAAAGATGATTAGGAAACCAATAAGCCAAGCCACAATTATAGAAATCACTGCCCTCTTTTTGGTGAATTTAGTTCTGTACTTCAATGGACTCACAATTGAAGCATGTCTTTCCATGGTGAGCAGGATGAGGTGTAGACCTGCAGTAGCCGTAGGGAACATCTGGGATGCAAATACTGCCATACCAATGATGTTAAGGTGCAGTTTTTCCATGCTGTCTGTATAATAATACCAATTTTGTCCCAGTGCAAACTGTACAGTATAGGCTAGGGAATCCAGGCCCACCAAAAAATCAGCCACTGCCACGCTGGCTAGGGTTACTGTACGTTTAGTGAGAAGGCTCGGTCGGATTCTGAACATTATGAGTGTCAGGAGGTTTCCAGAGATAGAAAGGAAACCAATGCATGCATGAACCACAGCACATAGTGTGAGTTCCCAGTCTTCTAAGTCTTTATCAAATTGATAGGAGTTTCGTTTAACCATCTTGCTGACTTTTTCTTACTATATGCAATTTAATTAAATTGGTTTTTAAATCCGGTTTTTTTTCTTAATTACTGCAACTGATTTAACTGGTTTGCCCATCAAACATTGTCAAATTGGTAGTAATTGGTATGAAAATTGCAATTGCATGACAAACATCCCCTTCATTTTAAAAGTCTGACTCTTTAAATCTTGATAAACTTCCACTCAAATTTCTGTAATTTTTCACTTTCTGACCATTCAAAATAAAATACCTGTTTTAAGAACTACAAAACTACAAGTGTAATCCTTGTGTTTCCAAAGCCATGGAAAATGTTTTAACTGATGCTTGCACAAGTGTTGTCAGGCTTATATATCTGATAAGCACAGTCAATTTTATGGGGAGATATTAACACTGCTATACCTGTCGCTCATTTATAGTCGATACCTCATCCTGGAGGATATCCTATAATTAGCAAATTATATTTCTATGCATTTTGACACTTTGTATTTGTTGGTTGCAATATGATATTTTTCAAAATATAAGGCTGTTGCTAAAGACTGTAAAACAGAATGATAATGTTAAATTACTGACTGATATCTTTAAGAATTCTGACACATTGTTATCTGTCTACAACCAATTATTTTCAAATATGAAAGACTGTTGCCACAAAATTTTAATGAAAACAAGTTCCACTGCTCCATAGCTTAGTCAAGCTAATAACTATAAAAAAACCCAGACCGAGGACGCATCTGTGGCAAGATGCAAGATGTATCCACTGGAAAAGGACAACTAAAATGGTTTTGAAGATATACAGCAACAGTTTTCGAGATAAATGACATTCTCCATTTCTGCCAAAATTTAAGATGGAAGCCGAATACTGGAAGAGTCTCAATTTTTCAGATGTCCTAGAGGAGTAGTTCTCTATCTCTTACGGTTTTCGAGATAAACAACATTTTCCATTTCCAGTAAAATTCAAGATAGCGGCTGAAATTCGGAAAATCTACAGTTTTTAGAAGTCAAAGAGGAGTAGTCCTCAGCACCCAATAGGTCCAATCAATGGCCGAAATTGCTCTATCTCTTACAGTTTTCAAGATAAACAACATTTTCAATTTCTGTCAAAATTTAAGACAGTGGCTGAAATTTGGAAAAGTCTGAATGAAATTGCTCTATCTCTTGCGCGTTTTCCAAATAAACGACATTTTCCATTTAGGCTAAAATTCAAGATGGCAGCCGAAATTCAGGAAAGTATAGGTTGGTTTGACATACCAAGCCTGTAGGAGCAATAATATGAGAGTTATAAACACTTTTAAGTTTGGCTACCCTTGTTTGACCTTGAAAGAGGGGCTGAAGGTCAAATCTGAACACATCAGAAGATTCCTACCCCATGATTTTCTAGAGATTGGTTTCACATGGCAAACCTCTAAGATCAAGAATCAGCAACATATAAGCACTTTTAAGTTTGGCTATCCTCGTTTGACCTTGAAAGAGGGACTCAAGGTCAAATCTGACTACATCAGGAGATGCCCAGCCCATGATTTCCAATAGGTTGTCTTCACATGCCAAACCTTTAGGACCAATAATAAGGGAGATATAGGCACTTTTAAAGTCCGTTATGTGGGGTACATAGGCACTCTGTGGATGACCTTAAATGAAGAGCTTCAAGGTGAAATGTCTGCATGCTTGTATAGGACATACATTAGTTATACATATCACCTATGAAGATATTCAACCTTAGAGTTACGAGAACCAGTCTGTAGAAAAAGGTAGCAAATTTGCCCGGGCGGCCATCTGGTTTTTCAAAATAAGATTAATATCAGTCGCAGAGTTGCTTACCTCCCAATGAAGATATCCTGCAAATTTTGTGAAGCTAGCTGGTCTAATTTTCCAATGAGAGCATTAATTCCGAAATCTCTCTATGCATGGTGGCGGTATAGCAAACACTAAACCAAAGTATCAACCGGATGCTTCCAGTGGGTACTAATACACGTGTTACTTTGATTGAATTTAGGTTATATCACAATCGGAAGCTAATGGGTTGGAGGAGAACAGTGCACACTAGTTTGTCAAAATTCTGCACAGAAAACCACTGTTAGAAGTAAAACAATTGGAAAACTTCCCCAATGACATGTACAGAAAAAATATATCATGAATGCAGATAAAATGATACGAGTGCAGGGCTTGTGTGTGGATTTTTATGCAACACAAACAAGCAGAAACGCTATAAAAAACTTTTCTAATGATATAGAATACATATTTGTAGGTTTCATAGTTTCTGAGACATTCGTTAAAACGCGGAAGTTACTGACACTAATTATCCATGGTAAGGGGGGTGCTGTTGTGTACAAAAAAAAATATATATCCCACTCTGCATATCCCCTTATACGGATCAAATACAGGTTACGGGGGATAATACATATATAACTTATATCAAGAGGTACATTTAATATGTTGCCACTGTGTATATTATCATCAGAAAGTCAATATCTTGTTATTCTAAAATATATAAATAACAACAATGTGCATTTATCTTTTACATTTAAAATGTACAACTATATATTAATACAGAACAAGATAAATGCGTTTTTTGCATTTTACATAGAAATTCAAGATGGTCACCAAAAATGGTGTGACAAAGATTTTTTTTTAAAGTGTACATAATGACTGTGCTAGAGGCCCCTGGGCTAAAGATTTGACCAAAATCACTCTATCTCACACCAAAATCAGGACTTTTTATTTTCATCATTGTGACTTCTCTGAATGGTCCTGAATTAGGTGAAATGACATGACACCATAATCAGAAAATTTTCCCAGAGCTACTGCATACACAAGCCAAATTTGAAGAAAATCCCCCTACTGGTTGTCTAACTATGGTCCAAAATGCAGGAGCCAGAGGCCCCTTCCATATGAGTTTTCTCCTATATACAAACAAACCTATACACAATTATACATTGCTAAACGGTCAATTCAACCATGTCTTTTTTCAAGGAACAATAATCAATCAGCCCTAAATTTGTAAATTTTAATTACTTAAATGTAGCTTTTATAAGCTACAAGCTTACCATGTGGGACTTAATGCTGTTCTCGGGTTGCCACACCCGGGGCCAACGTCTTAGAAAAAAAGACAGTTCTTGTTAGCCACCGGATACACTGCTAGTTGTCGTCACGTGATAACCTCTGACCTCTCGCCCTACTTTCTCGTTGAAATTTTCTAAAACCTACCCCTCAGCTGTAAACAGCGGGGAGGCAGGGTGGGACTCTTCTAAGTCCCACATGGTAAGCTTGTAGCTTATAAAAGCTACATTTAAGTAATTAAAATTTACAATTTTATTACGCTACAATAGCTTACCATGTGGGACTTAATGCTGAATTCAACCGCCCGGTGGCGGGATTACAGCTGAGACTGGAAGGTATGTCATTTTTTCTAAGATTTTGAATTAATATGTATAGAATAGTGCCAGAAATACCAGTCTGAGTCCCATTTACAGTGCCCCGATCCCGAAGACCGGGCCTGTAATGAGCCAAAAACCTAAATAAAATGAGAGACAGTGCTGAAATTGTCTAGATGTTTGATTGTAGGACGGAAGTGCAGCAGTGCTCACTTCGAGGTCTAAGGGTCCCTGAGGGCCCTTCACTAGTGACTGACCAACCCATGGTTGGACATCTCATAAATTTTTTACAACCTGAATATGAGATTAATGACAACTAAATAAGTCCTTAATAGAAGTTACCTGATAACTGAAAAACAAAAATGACCTTACCCGTAACATCTTGAAGGTAAAGGAATACCTAGATCCTGGGAGAGACTCCTGAAGACTTGGTTGTAGCGGATGTGCCCCCCCCCCCCCCCCTTTTTTCTTTCCGAGGACAACTGGTCTGAGGGGGAAGGATCTAGGACTTGTTGTGCCGCCACTACGGGTCCCAGATACATATTGTTGTCGGTGTCCGACCAAGTAAGGTCTTTTAGGTAAAAATTTGTAAATGTGTTGTGAGCTTTCCAGTGACAGGCTTGCATGATTTGGTCCACCGATACCCCACCGTAAAAGGCCTTAGAGGCCGCGAAGGCCCGGATGTCATGCGCTTTGACTTGGACCAAGTCCAAGGCTTGTTGATCTGCTTGTTTGTAACAAAGTAGGATGGTTTGTTTCAACCATGAAGAGAGAGTAGGGGGTCTGATGTCTGAGGTATGTCCTTTCGTAAAGGAGATGAAAAGGAGAGAACGAGACCCTCTCAGGTCTTTGTTCGGTCCAAATAAAACCTCAGGGCCCGCACGGGACACAGGGTCCTGTCTTCCTTAAATTGTCTATCTACAATGGTAGTCAAAGCAGGAATAGTCACTGGAGATACACTTTGAGAACCTTCTCTTGCTAGTTGGTTTTTGGCTATGAAATCAGAAGAAGGGAACAAGGCAACCTTTTCCCATTGGCCTAGATTAGATACTTGTTTGCGACCCAGGCATGGATTTCGCTGCGGCGATTGCCGGAGGCCAAAGCTAGCAAGAAAGCAGTTTTAGAGTAAGATGTTTGAGGTCTGTGTCTTTCATGGGCTCAAATGGTGCTTTAGTGAGCTCGTTAAGGACAACAGAAAGGTTCCACTTGGGTAAATTTCTGGAACTCTTAGGACGATCCCTGTGAAAACTGGAGAGTAACCTATGAAGGTCTGCATTGTGTGCAATGTGTTGGGCCGTTGGGCCCAAAGTGTCAACGATTGCAGTCCTGTAACCATCAATGGTCGAGGGGCGCCTGTTTAAGTCTTGGTACAGGTACATGAAAAAATCTGAGATTTGTTTCACAGATGGAGTGGAGAAATCCACCGAATTTTCTCTGCACCATTTTTCAAATAGGGCCCACTTTGACCTGTAGATGGTCCTTGTTGATGACCGCTGAGGGGCAGCAATTCTCTCTGCCACCTCCACAGAGAAGCCTTGTTCTTGGAGTTGTCCGCTCCTAGACACCAGGCGTGGAGGTTCAGCTGTTGTGGATAGTTGTGGAACACATAGTTGTGGGACTGTTTGAGTAGGGTCGTTGACACTGGGAGTTGTAGTGGGATCTCTGTTGAGAGCTGCACTAGGTCCCAAAACCAGGGCATCCCTGGCCAGCCTGGGGCTATTACGATGATCAGACAATAACATTGCCTGATCTTTTGGATCACCTTGTGAAGGAGCCGTAGGAGGGTACGCCTAGGCCGTGAGGTTGGTCCAGTTTATGTTTAGAGCATCTATGTCCCAGGCCCTTGGGTCTGGGATAGGAGACACGTACAGTGGGAGCTTGTGGTTCAGGTGAGTGGCAAATAAGTCTACATGAGGTGTGAACCACTTCTGGCAGATCTGTTTGAACACCTGGGGGTGAAGAGACCATTCTGTTGACTGCACTTGGTTGGACCTGGACAGTAGGTCGGCCATCACATTCAGGCACCCTAGAACGTGCCTGGCTTTCAATGTTATGAGGTAGTGATGGCCCCAGGTCGTGATCTTCCACAGGAGAGCGCACATCTCTACTGAGTGTGTTCCTCCTTGTTGTTGATGTAGGCTACCACTGTTGTGCATCGCAACTAACACTGTTTGATTCTGGCACTGGTCCTTGAAGTCTCGAAGGGCCAGGGAGACCGCCTTCAATTCTAGGACATATATGTGTAGCCTTTTTTCCCGATCTGACCACAGACCCTTGTGGAATTTTTGGTCTAAGTGAGCGCCCCAACCTTCGTGTGAGGCGTCGGTAAAGAGTTGGATACTGTGGTGTTTGGGATGAAGGTCTGCACCTCTCATCACGTTTGAGGGATTTTGCCACCAATCTAGGTGGGCTGCAATGGCTTCTGTCCAAGGAAGGAGGTTGTCCAGCGACTGAGGCTATCTCCAGTGCTCCTTGAGATGAAAATGAAAGGGCCTCCTGTGAAGGCGTCCCTCCGGGACCATTTTCTCCGTTGAGGCTAGCAACCCAATTAGAGACATCAAACATCTTGCAGTCAAAACACGTTTTGACTTGAGTAGTAGGATCAAATCCTGAAGTTTGAGCCATCTCTCTTGAGTGGGTTTTACAAGGGCTGAATCTAGGTGGTATTCGTAGCCCATGAACGAAAAACACCTGAGTAGGTTTCAGTTCTAATTTTTCCTGATTTATTATCCACCCCAAGGACTGAGTTAGGTCTACCACTGCCTATGTGTTCACTTGGGCTTCCTCCTGAGACTGGGACCTGATCAGCCAGTCGTCCAGGTATTGGTGAATTCTGAGTCCTCTTGAGAGGGCCCTTAGTTTCACTTCCTTTACGATCATTGTAAAGACCTGGGGGGCTGTGGCTAGTCCGAATGGGAGGGAGGTGAATTGGAACACCTGTGACTTGTAGCAAAACCTTAGGTATTTCCTTGAGTTTGGATGGATGGGGATGTGTAGGTAAGTGTCCGATAGATCTATCGACGATACCCACTCCCCTGGAATCAGGGAGGTCCTGATGAACTCTGGAGTTTCCATTTTGAACTTTTCTACGTGTAGAAAAGTGTTGAGCCTGTTTAGGTCTATGACTGGCCTCCACCTTAGGTGAGGCTTGGTACTAGGAACAGGCGACTGTAAAACCCGAGAGATTTTACATTTTCCACCCTTTCTATTGCGTTCTTTGACATAAGAGACTGGATACAGAGGCCAGGATTTGGTCTTTGAAGGGCCTTGTATTCTGACCGGGTCAGGAGTCTGACTGGACTTGGATTAAAAAGAATGACAGGATTTGTTTGCCAGTCTAATCTGAAAGAACGGAGGAGAACTCCTACTGGTGGACTGAGTGAGGCTGGAGGAGTCATTGGGGGGGAAGGGTTTTTATGCCCTCGTCCCCTGGAGTGGGTCAAAAGACCTTGGAGCCTCGGCTACTCGATTTCCCCCTACCTGGGGAAAACGATGGATACTGCTAGGGATGGAATGACCCCCATTGGGGTGGTTCCTGTAGGAGCCTCTAGATGTGGGGAATTGGAAAGGGTTGATTAATAGGGCCTAAACCCTAAGTGTTATTACAGGTGCCTTGATGAGGGACTCCTGTCCCTCCTAAAGTAGTTGTGAATGGGGAACTTTAAGATCTAAAGATCCAGTATCTCACCTGAATTCACCATACCCATTCTGACTACTTATATGCACCATGGAATTGAGTTTGACCTGTCTGGTAGTAGCCTTGCTACTGTCTTAACATATATATATAACCAGGTTGTATTCAGAAAAAAACCTAGTGAAGAGCAGCCTAAAGCTCAACTCTTGCTGACCAGAAGGGGAGGAGGGGCCTACCCAAGGAGGCCCCTAAGGAGATACAAATTTGAAAACTTGTTCCATTTTAAGGGAAATTAAACTGCCCAAGTTCCTGTTGGCCTAGTAAATCATTCAGAGTCCAGACTGTGGAGGATCTAGGCATAAATTCCCTGGGGGCAGGGAGGTTCAAAAAACTGCCTAAGTTTCAATGTCCTCAAAAACTGGTTAGGGAGAAGTCAGGCAACCTACTTCCCTAAAATACAGAGCCAAGACTGAATGAAGGACCTTGTTTAGAAGGCCTCTTGGGCCTGAGGACTTGGACTTTTGAACTTGGACCCAAGCCTCCAATAGGTGATATTTACTGCCAGGCTGGTGAGCTATTACTCCAAGTTTTATTTATTTATTTATTTATTTATTTAATTTGTGTGTGTGTGTGAGGATTGTTAGTGTTCTGATCTGGAATCAACATCCGAACATCAGAGTAGATGATCCGATCATCCGAGGATCAGATCTACATACAATCCACCAAGCATTAGATTTCAGATGATCCGAGAGATGCAATGAAAACCGAGTATCAAATCATACTGGGTTGAATAGAAGTTGAGAATACTGTATCCGATTCTCGGATGCATTAAAATCTCGGATGAACTAAGATCTTATCTGAATTTAAGCAGGGATCTGATCCACCCTGGAGAAAGAAGTTGGATATTATAATTTCTATGTAAGCTTTCCTTAAGGTAAGCTTCCAAGGAAGCTTTGCCTTTCCTTCTTTGAAGGAACTACACAACTAGATTTACGTAAGTAAATCAACTGTGACACAAGGTCACCTGCCCCACCCGCCTCACTGCAGGTAGGGCTAGTTGTGAGATAATGAAAGCAGAAAATTACACAGAATTTTATTAAATAACATAGAATCTAAAAAACAAGTAATTATAATTTAAAACTGGATGAATTAAAATATAATTAAAATAATGGGTAACCAAGGTTACCTTATAGCCTAAAGAGACACGTAATGTCTAGACGATTAATGAAGAATTCTATTCCTGTTTATTTAAGTATTAACCTTATAAATGGTCAATAATACAGGGAAGAAGGGATAAAATATATTATTTTATTTTATTTATATTTATAAAAGTACTGTAAGAAACCCGCGTCTCTCAGCACATGCGGTCTAGACGTGACGTCATCACAGGGGTTTCCCCGAGGATTCCCCCAGTTAGAATCGTGCTTTATATCATATTTTAACCCTTAAAATGGACCAATAGAGTAAAAGAACGGGGGTAAACCCTTGCAAAATTTATTTAATTTGATTTCAACAGGCATATATTCCTGTATAAAAACTACCAACGCGAGACGCGCATTACAAGAAATTGCTGTCTCGACAATAAAAACGGAAGTTGTTTCCGGAGGTTTTACTCGGCCAGGACTCGTTTGTGTTACATTTATACACTTTTAAACCCTAAAAGGGGTCCAATAATGAAGCAGATAGGGCTTAAATATTTTGTTTTATTTTATTTTACTGACAGGCATATATATATATCCTGTATTAGAAACCACATAAACGAGTCGCCATTGCTTTACAACGTGAACCCGGAAGTGGACTTCAGTTGTAAAATATAGTAAAGATACTTATCTGAACTATGAAAAGACATCGAATTGTGATTCTATGCAATAAAATAAAGAAACTGGTGTAGTTTCCATATCCAACAATAAGTATATCCTTGTAAAAATGAAATAATATTCCTTGCAAAATAAGGCATTGTAATTCGAGTGGCCAACGAGAAAGTAGGGCGAGAGGTCAGAGGTTATCACGTGACGACAACTAGCAGTGTATCCGGTGGCTAACAAGAACTGTCTTTTTTTCTAAGACGTTGGCCCCGGGTGTGGCAACCCGAGAACAGCATTAAGTCCCACATGGTAAGCTATTGTAGCGTAATAAAACAATCAATTATTGCCTTATTGATCTCAAATTTGACTAACACCTAGACTTTGATGTGAGGAAAGTGCTCGCCAAATTTAGTTGATCTATAAACGGTAGTTTCCATGAAAACCTGGTGAAAAGGAAGAAGAAAAAAATGCTTTAGATCATATGAGCTTGATAAAGGTTAAATTCATGCCTATCAAAAAAAATTTTTTCTCACCCCTATAAATAACTGCCAAAAATTATTTTGATGGGCATTATATTGAGAAACATTCAACTCAGAAAAAAATGTAGTGGCGTAGGCTGTATGAAAACGGGGGTGCAACCAAAAAGTGTCCAATTTTCAAGGGACACTTATCTTTGGAACAGGGAATCATCAGCTACCCATCAATTTTATAAAACAATACCAGAGGTGATGCATTAATTTGCCATTCCTCTTCATACAAATAATACCAGATCCTTAAAATAGGCTTGCAGACGACCTAAGAACTGGATATAACAAAGTTCCCATAAAGCCATTTAGCCAATTTACACTTCTTTGACAGGATAAATTGTTTAAAATGCTTGGGCAAAAATGCATAATTGTAATGGACACCAAAGCTTTCAAGCAATCTTAGTGTCTAGTGTAACCTCTCTGATGACTGTTATATTATCGTGATGAAGACAAATTCAAGCATTACATGCCACTAGGACATAAAAATTGACACTTTCATCTGACAGGTTTATGACAAGACATGTATTTTGACGTAGCTTGTGCTTTCAGCATTAATAAAATTTTATACATGAAAGACAAAGGAGATAATGAGAACCACATTTATTGGGCTATGTAGCATTGGTCTATTTTATACAGCCTCCACTGAGTGTGAGTCTCACTTTACTGTCAACCTTCACTATCAACTGCAAACCATCTTAGGTTCTTTTTCTTTGTTTTTTTTTAAACTCTAATGTAGAAATATAAATTGGTCTGGATTTTTAAGCTGTGCAGTATGGTTCTAAATCATTTATCTTTTCTCATGGCACAGCTTCTCAAAACTCTCATGTCTCTAATTAACATTCAAGATAACCTTGATGAAATAATAAATCTTTATTGCACACCACTTACTGGCACCTAGTATCCACAAGGTGACCACGAAGTTGAGCTTATTATCAATGATATCCTTTGGTCTGCCCAAGTATACTATATTCACATCATCTTTTAATTCTCAAAACTATATGTAACTATTTTTTAAACATTTGTGTGGTGTTAAAACATGTAATTTTCTGACTTATCTGTGAAATGTATTTTTTTTCCATTTCAAACACCACTTTCAATTTCAAATATGGAGTCCCAGATACTTCAGGGAAACTTTACCAAGCGAGAACTTAAATAACCTGTCACATTGTGGCCTGCTGGCCTGTTTTTCACAGATTAAAAATTTATATCCATGAATCTATTTAAGCAATGAATATGACATTTTGAAAGCAATTTATATAGTTTATGACACTTTTTATTTAAAGAAAGAACATTTGTTGGATATTTATCCCCGATACATTGTATGTTTGTCAGAACTTACAATTTCTAAAGAATCCGGTTGACAAAAAACACACAAAAAATTCACGAATCAAATTGCCTGTATTCAACTGTTCGTTCAAAGAGCATTATTATCTCCCAGTGGACAAAGGCCTAGGTTGTGAATTTATAAAACACCTGTCAGTTATGTGCATTGTGAATTTGCAGCCATTTGTCACATTTTAACATCATCCTTTTAATCTCATTTACTTCTAAATATATAAATTTTACCTTTGACCCCTGCTTCAAGGTCAAGTACAGTCATCATCCTAAAAAGGTCTTATATCTCCCTTATTGTTGGTCCTAGGGGTTCTGGATGTGAAAAGAACATTTTCACCATCATGTCGAAAAATAACATGACCACCAGCTTGTTTGAATGGGGAATTGCTGGAAATGTTACAGCTCAGTATACTGAAGTGACTACTGTTTCAAGGTTGCACCAATTCCACTTTTCCTTAACAACTAAAACGGCAGTGGTCTTGTTTGTACTTGATTTTCAAATTTTCTGTTTTTATTTGATTCATGACGTATCCAGGTGTTTTGCGATAACAACTGCTCAAAACCCCAATCTAGTGCACTTAACAAAACTACTCACAACAGGAAATTCATAGAATCCCTAAGACTTATGGCTTGGTCCTGTTTTACTACTTGCTTGCCAAAAAAATATAATTGGCTGCCATTACTTAATGTTGAAGAGTTTTTGTTTAGTTTACCTGGGCATTTATCTGTTTACACTGCTATATTCTTGTGAGCCTTCTATACAATGAGTATATGGGTTCTGACTTTTTGCCAACAACTAAAGTACTCACCCCTTCAAGTTGTTGCTTCTTTTTCAGCAGGACATTGATGAGTATATTGACATGAGGTAGATCCAGCTGATCCTGCTCCATCACCAGACTGGTGACTTGTGGGGAGAGACTGGAGGACTGAACTGCATGACGCACTCGCTTAAGCTCCGCCAGCTTACTGCGTTGTCTCTGAATCACCTCATTCACTGGTAACAAAGTCAAAGTCAAGGGTCTTACATTCTGTTTCAACAGCCATAGCCATATTGGAGCAAGACTTCAAAATTAAAAGTTGAGTCACAGAAAAGTAAAACTTAAAGTTTTATGTCAGGTTCAACAGGCAGGATCATTATGAGTCAAAACCCTCAGCATGAGATGGCAGCCCGTGAGCAGATGTCATACTTGTCAACCACTAGGATACTGAGGAGCTCACCAGTAGTCAAAAGAATGGTGTATTATGAACGGTCAATAAGAAAACAGGACACCTTCACATTCATTTATTGCTGGATAATCTTATTGTTTTGGATAGTTTTAGAAATCCTATGTGCATATAGTTCTTGTTATTTTTTGCTTACATCTCTGCCTGAAAAAGGTTATATAAAGTTTTGTGAGTGGCCAGTGAAGGCAAGACCAACATTATTTAAAACACAAGCTGATTATATCAAATTATTGAATACTACTTACACGAGAAATTTGGAAATACATCATCCTTTTTCTCTATAGTGTAGTTACATTTAGGGCACCGGTTGCTTTGTTCAAGGCTGTGTTCTATACACGCATTGCTGAAACAAAAAAATATATATATATTTCAATAATTCTAAATCATGTACCAGAAAGCATAAAATGTAAAACAAATCCATTAAACCACACCATTTTCCCAGTAATATTCATACTTCTTTGAAGTTTTGATGTCAATAAGTAAACAAAATAAAAAATATTACTGCAATATGACATTAGATCAAGAGCGAATTACCTGTAAGTCATTACATAAAATTTCGCACAACAGTTGGGATAATTAGAGCTCAAGGATAAAAGTAGAACACTGAGATTCATAGTTACCTAAAAGATTACACACTGTACTCACCAAAATGAATGTCCACACTTTGTCATGTATGCTTCATCTATCATTTCAAAACATATTGGACTACAAATAAATTTACAATATGTTACTGGAAAAATTTACACTAAACACAATCACTTTTATCAATCTAAGAGTTAGCGAAAATACCATGCTAAAAAAAGAATATTTAAAAACTTATTTTTCTCATTTTTAACACAAGTTTACACAAAGACATTCGAGTTCAAATATTTTACCATGCAAACACACTGAATATTGTAAATATTGTTCACACAAATAGAATGTTCTTGTTTTTTCCGCCCATAAAGTGTTGCAAAAGAATGCAAATCTGTAAAAGTATAAACACACAGATATTATTTGATTTTCAAAATCTTTAGCTTGAATTTGCTACCCATTTATGTACTGAGTTGGAATATTTGTTTTGGTATCCAAGTTGGTTGCTTAGCTATGGCCTGTTGAAAATGTGGGAACCCCTTATGTGAGAATTTTCTTCTTTATACAAATAAGTGTCCCATTTTGAAGATAGCAGGAATTTTTAGTGTGCAAACACAGTTTGGCTTTGAAGCAGGGGTCAATGGTCTAATCTGACCATTCCATAAGATTCCCATCATATGATTTCCGAGAAGTTTATTTACCGTTCTGAAAGCCTGTGTCCAATAATACAGGAGTTACAAATGAATATATCATAAAACAAAAAGAAATACCTCAAATTTGACCTTTAGAAGAAGGCTACAATTGGTCTTACAGCGGAAGGTAGAGGCCACAAAACAATAGGCCTTTAGGCCTTACCCATATATATATATATATATATATATATTATATACCAATGTACCAAACTTGAAAGTCTATGTAAAATACTTTTTAAGTTGTCACATGTGAAAGGAAATCTCAGCAATGGCAGTGTGACTGTGCTAAAAGTTAAGTAGCCCCGACTTTAATCCGGAGATATAATAGAAGTACTTAATTTATCAGTATAAATGCAACCATTATTTTGTTGTTTGCACAACTTAACATTCATTTAGACAACAATTGTTTTTGTTTTACTTCCTTGCAAAAAAAAATACTTAAAAGGAACAAATCTTATGTAGACATACCACAGGATATCATTGTCTTTTTCTTGACAAGAAGATGGTACTGCTGTAAACACAGGTGGGGCAGGACGTTTGACTGGACGCCGAGAGTTTCGGCCAGGTGGATTTTTACTTGCCATTAGGGACAATCAGTTTGTCACTGAAACAACATATTATGTATTGTACATATCATAAGACAACTATAGTATCAATGACAGAAAAAAAATAATAATAATAAAATAAAAAATAAACTAAAAATAAAAAAGGACTACTTCAGGGACATCCACATTAAAGCTCTTGCTAATTCTTGACAAGTGACAAGATACTGGTATTATTTACTCTTTCTTATATAACTTGATGAAACTATATGGAGGCAACAATTTTGGAATGATAAAATATTACTTACATCTACTGAACTATATCTATACACAACTGGAAATGAACAATTAACAGTTATATGAAAGATATGTATTCAAGGACAGCACTATTACAATTATTATATGCTATCTGAATAAACTAAAGACTGACTTTCTGATTTGGCCCTTTAATTATCGATGTTCTGTTATTATCTCTAAACTTGGTTAAATACATATAAAAGTGTGAAACAGCATACATACAGACTGATTTGGGAAATAAAACTACACAAGCCAGAAAAAATATGTACAGAAAAATACTGTAAATGCAATAGTTTTCAAGTTACAAAGTAATTTACTCAACAGTGAGAATCTCAAAATAGCTATTGCTCAGCTATGCAATGAACTACAGGTCTTCAATTTTACTATGTTATAGCTGACCCAAAAGTAGGGGAATAACATATTTCAACAATATATTCTAAATGTAATACTTTTCAAGTTAAAAGTGATTTACTCAATAGTGAGAACCTAAAAGTAGCTATTGCTCAGCTGTGCAATGAGCTAGAGGTCTGAAATTTTATCATGTTATAGCTGACCCAAAAGAAGGTGAACAACATATGGAAAGGAGTAGACTAAGTTCAGTACTTTTGAAGATATTAGCGATATACTCTTTTAAAAATCTTGCTAAAATTAACAAAACAGCTGTTACTTATATGGTGCAGTAGAGTTCCAAAGTACATACCATCTTGTGGATAAGGAGAAAGTAGCTGGACAACATATTTTCACACAATACTGTAAATGCAATAGTTTTAGAGTAAATAGCCATTTACTCAAATAAACTTTCACACAATACTGTAAATGCAATAGTTTTAGAGTAAATAGCCATTTACTCAAACTAAAAGTGCTATTGCTCACTTGGCTTTAGGCCAAAATCCCAAAAACCTAAAATATTTTAAAAGGCATAAGAATCCAGTAGGACAAGTAATTTACCAAAAATGTGTTAATGCAGTAGTTTTAGAGAAATCTGATTGACACACTACAGATGCACTCATGCACACACATACAGATGAAATTCATAATCTCCCTCTGAGGATAAAGCCAGGCAGCAGATAATTATGCTGTTCACAGAGTTCACCAATATTTTGTGAGAAATGCCTGTATAGGAGGTATTTCTTATTTCCTTGAGTTTCGGAGCCATTTTATCACTTATCCAACAGATGTTTATGACAACAAACATTTTCAGTTGACTTGGGTTTCATACTTGTATTGATCTTTATTTCTACTTGTAAAAAATAAAACAGATCTTTATTATTGCAAATATAGCATTCCTTCTACAATCTAGTAAATACAAATCATGAAGCAACATTTCAATGAATAATATTGACCTTTAAAATATTATAACACATTATAAAGACTGGAAGTGCGCAGACTACACAAAACAATGCAGTGTGCATATTTTGCATCCATTTATCTGAAGCAATAAATGGACAATCGTCGTAATACAAAGACAAATGATACAGACAAAATATAGTGCACCAAGAATGTGTAGAAAAAAAGGAACTTCAACAGCGCTCATCCATTATCCGCCAGAAGTACCGTCCTTTTATAGAGGTCATAAAGTATGAACCTGGGGACTCTATTTCTACAATGTTACATATTAAAATTGGGATGGCAAAACATCACATTTGAACTGACATTTCGGCTGAATCACAATAAAATGTCATTTTCCCAAAATTATTGTTACACACTCAACATAACTATAACAATCAAGAATACATTAACACAGTGTATGATAATTGAAGCACTGAGTATAATAGCAATTTTAGTGAAGAATTTTGGAGTCATAATACATAGGTTTTTTCCATGTAACCGAAAGTTTGCCTAAAATTGGCCACTTTTTGTCGTTACGAGGGGGCTACTTAGTTTACATCATGAATCAAATATAAACAAAAGTGAATAAATCATATTTGTAATATCTAGCATTTTGGATCCAGATAAACAGATGCATCAGCTTTTTCTTGCAGTTTACAGAAGTGGAATTCATCTTTTTATGTCCGTTTTATGACTGAAACGGTAAGTGTATATGGTTTGTGTAATATGTAAAATGAAATATATTTAACTAAAGTTTGTTACATTCTGTAAGAACTACTTTGAATCAAGAAAACCTCTGCTATTTTGGCATTATTTTTTCATTTTGTGTTCTTACTAACACATTCAAAAGTTTTTTAAAATTTATTTACAACATTTGTTATTGTTAAAGTTTACCCAATTTAACTATTACAAAAAAGATAAAATTTCTGTAGTGTCCGCAACAGGCAGATAATCAATATATTTTTAAATTGGAAGCATGTCTTGTAACTATTTCTGTGTCTCTAGTTTACATATATGAATAAGTGATAGATAAACTCAAAAGTACTATTATGATATGTCTTTGAAAAAAAACCCTAAAAATGAACTGTAGTGTCCGTAACTGCAGTGTTGCGGACGCTACAAAATATTTTTGAAGAGACTGTGGCTATAAACTGTGTTTAAAATCAATATCAACAAGAAAATTTTGAGGTTTATTGTCACTAATCATACTCTATTTAGTTTTATTGATTTAGATATGCATAGATATATATATATATATAATTTAAGTACAATTAATCATTAAAACACTGTAGTAAACTGTAATCAAGCCTTAAGTCAGTTTATAATTTAATTGTTTCCCCAACCTTTTCTTATATAATAATAAAGTACTATATAAATGCCAGCTGCTTCTTTTCATTGCAACTGTTGTAGTTGTATGAGGAAGCTAACCTTCCAAGATTCCATTGTGGTGTCCGCAACAAAAATAAATCAGAAGAAACATAAAAACAATGTGCATAGTGAAATAGTTCTGCATTTAACTTTTAGTCCCAAGTTCCATAGTATATTGTATACTGCTTACTTTTATGCTTAAAATCAAATGAAATCTAATGAAACACGAAGTTGTATTCTTAATTTATTACAGAATAAAACCTAAAGTATATAACAGCATTTACTTTATATTTTCAGATATACAAAGCAAGAGAATTTGGTTTCAAAAAGAAGATGCATCACAAGAGCTGTCAGAACTTATTAAGAAGTTATTGCAAAACTTTGAGCTGAGAAGAGAAGCCATACAAGACTATATTTCACTTTTGACAGCATATAAATGTAGTGTCCGCAACACTAAGAAATATATACTAAAGACAAAGTCAGCACAGATCTAACAGTTTTCTTGTATTCAATGAATAAGTTCCACACATAGTTTTTCACATTTTTATATGTACCAGTTGTAATGTTATTTGGGATTCAACAAGAAATTTATATATAATTCAAGAATATTGAAGTTAACATGGAAAAATTTCAGATTATGTTAGCAGAGATATATACCTTTGAAATAAAATAAAATTTAGTTACCGGTACATTCTAAATACTTTTGTTTCAACCTTCTGGCCACCTTTTGGGAACATTTATTGTGATTCAGCCGAATTCTGTGTAAAATAAACAGCTTATACAGGAAAAGATGCACTATTTCAAAAGTTTCTTACAAAATAAGAGTACTGATTTCAAAATTGCACACATACAAGAACTGGTATTGCCCTAAATGGTATGTTTTACAAAATGGCATTGATATAAAGGGTTGTTGAGATATAGCTCATTCAGCTTGGCTAAATTGGAGAAAAAACCCATAAAATTGCTATTTTTCTGTGAACTTTGTTTGAAACTAAGGTGAATATATAAATGTTAGCTCAAGATATAATTCATTATTTGATACTACCAAAAGTCTACTTCGTTCACAGTAACATTTACTTTTACAGACAATAGAGACAATATGTATACTTTTATTCTAAATTTTTCATGGTCTGCAAAGAAAATTAGCAATAGCTTCATGCAATGTAAAGTATTTCATCCTGATGTGACATGGTTCGTTATAAAACCTGGAGCTCTGGAGGCGTTATCGGATTGGTGCAGTGATGAGGTGCGATGGGGTTTTCTTGCGATATTTATAAAATGGAAGCCTCGATGAAGATCAAATACTTTAAACTTGAAAACTCATGGCCATAGAACCAAGGAAATATGAGGTCACGCATTTCCACTGAGGTTTTCTATGGAATGGGGTCTTTTGATCCCATATTTGATCTTCAAGCAGCCCTGATATATAAAACATTTTAGAAAACCCCAAGGAAATCTGACCTTATATAGAGGTGCGATCCAGTAAAAAGTTGGGTTCCTAATCCGGTCCGGAGTTTTATAATCTACCATGTGACATAATGACATAAGTGCAAGGGTCAATATTCTAGAAACAGCTTCACATCAGTGCAAAATATTGTGACAGAAACTTGGTCTATGTAAAAGAGGTTTATCAAATGGGGACTACTGCTCAGCCAGTGAAATTCATCACCCCAGTGATGTTTGTCACTTGTATTTTATGACAACATTAAACCTTCTTCACTATGAACTTTAACGCACAGAACTATGGTAGAGGATATTTAACCAACGGCTGTGTACACTAGACTAATACCCAACAGCTGTGTACACCAGAATGAAATCACTGTAAGAAAATCCAATGGCTATGTACACAAATAATATCACTGCATGTTTAATATTACTGCAAGCATACCCAATGTTTGCGTACAGTATTGGCATACCCAACTACAATATACCCAAGGCTGTGAACTCTATGTTCCCAAATGGTTGTGCACCCAAGATCAATATCATTGCCAGTGTACCCAGCAGTTGTGTACACTGGCAGTGATATCAATCCAGTGTACCCAGCGGTTGTTTACAAAAGATCTATAGCACCACTCGGATCCTGAACGTCTCTAAATTTTTTACAGCGTACCCAATTTCTTGGTACCCAAAGGCTTACTCAGTGGTTGTGCACTCTACCTTTTACAGGGTACTCAACAGGTCTGTACCCAAGGCATTGTGGAGTAATTAATTTTTAAGGAAATTTTTCGAGTAGTCAAAAATGGGCCAGGGTTACTCTCTGGATCAAAATTACTGGACTTGGCATAGGTTTGCACTGTGAAACAGCCCTGTTTGTGGACAGAATAACTTGATTATTGTTACACTTTGCCAACGGTTAATGAAATGAGCTAAGGAAGAAGAGATGGGAATTTTGGTAAATAACCACTCTGTAGAATTATACCTTGCCAATATTCTGTTTATTTCAATATGAATATTGCTTGTCTTTGAATGTTGAGTTATAAGGGCAGGGGACTGAACTTCACTGGGTGACAAACTTCACTGGCTGACCAGTGACATTCAGAAAAACTAAAGGCACAAGTAAAACATACAGGCATCCCAGTGAATTTTATCTAATCTAATCTAATCTACTGCTTTGCAAGCGCAATATCTTCCCCACAATGAGGAACTCAGTGCGCTAATTAAACAAAATCATTATCGTGTGTTAGTGTACGTACACATGTATGCGGCTTACGACATTCGACGGCTGATTTGCGACAGCGAATTTCTTTCTGACCTTCTCAATATTTTGTAAACATACATCTAAATTCACTTGCGATGCGATTTTTTCGGTCCCAGACCGAAAAAATCGCTGTCGCAAACCGGACGTCTGATGTCGCAAATCGGACTCGGACACATGTGAACAGCAAAACATAAATGAGAAGGTTTGGAAAATTCGCTGTCGCAAATCAGCCGTCGGATGTCGTAAGCCGCATACATGTGTACGTACACTAAGTCGAGGGGCGTTCAAGGTCAGTAATAATTTTAAGGGGAAAAAAGGTTTTTTAAAAGGCTATTTCGGAAGAAAAAAAGGTTTTAAATCTGAAAAAAAAGTTTTTTTTCCTATTAATATTACACTCACATTGTTTTAAAATAACAGTTCTAAAAGATACATTCACTTAATAAGTTGTAAGGCCATAAGTATAACTTTTGAAAGAGAAAGTCTGGATTTAGCTTCTGCTAATAACCACTAAATTGTGTCAACTCGACACCAACAAATATCAAGACAGGTCATCTCTCACACCACAGACATTGATTGGGTCTTTTTTGCAGCACCCACTTTGTGTGATTCACAAGTATCATAAATCATTTTTCAGCTCAGTTTATGCAAGTTTAGAAGCTTTGAGATAAAAATAGAAAATTTTTATATCAACAGATAATCAATCACTTTCCAAACAATCGAAATATATATAAAATACGCAAAAAATAAGTTCCCAGGCGGAATCTTTATGGGCTTTAAAAATTGTTTAAATATAAACGAACTTTGAATTTGTCATATATGAATAGAAACAATTGTCCACATGTGAGATTTTGGCTGGGTAAGCTGCCTTAAAGTGGCAAAAATTGTATGAAATTGGTCCCAGTGGGAATGTTTTAGAGACCTTAAGGTGACTTTAAACTACAGGGTTAAAATTTCCCACAAAGGTAACATGTACAAGTTATTTCTAGTCCAGTTTGAGGCTGGTCAGACTTTCCATTTCAAAATTACAAAGCAGAATTTGTGAAAAAAAAAAGAGAAAGAAGGAATCAGCGCCCATGAATGGGCTCTGTGTCAGCTGACTATGTGTTTTGAGTTTCAGAGTAGAAGTGAAAGCAGAAAAAGACACAAAAGTTGTGCCCTGCAAATGGTATTCAGAAGTAAAGTACCAAGTTAAAGGTGTAAAAAGTAGATGAAAAACATATTTAAACAAAATACTGTAAATGCAATAGTTTTCAAATTAGAACTGATTTACGCAACAGGGAAAACCTGATCATAGGTATTCCTAGTGGTAAAGACGGCAAACCGGATAGTTGGTTTCTATTCAATTCATATAAACGTAAACTAGAGGATCGCTCGCAAAAAAAAAAGATAATGTTTTTGCATAGCAAAAACAAAGCGTCCCGAAATGGATATAAAGGATATAAAGGTGAGCTCTCCCAAAAGTAGGTGAATGAGTTATTTGAGAAAAATTGGGTATCTGCAATACTTTTAGAGATAATTCGCATTTACTCATTTTGAGTAGGTGAGTAATTAGCTATGGGTCTGAAACTTCACCAAGTGAAAGCTCTCCCAAAAGTAGGTGAATGAGTTATTTGAGAAAAATTGGCTATCTGCAATACTTTTAGAGATAATTCGCATTTACTCATTTTGAGTAGGTGAGTAATTAGCTATGGGTCTGAAACTTCACCAAGTGAAAGCTCTCCCAAAAGTAGGTGAATGATTAATTTGACAAAAATTGGCTATCTGCAATACTTTTAGAGATAATTCGCATTTACTCATTTTGAGTAGGTGAGTAATTAGCTATGGGTCTGAAACTTCACCAAGTGAAAGCTCTCCCAAAAGTAGGTGAATGAGTTATTTGAGAAAAATTGGCTATCTGCAATACTTTTAGAGATAATTCGCATTTACTCATTTTCAGTAGGTGAGTAATTAGCTATGGGTCTGAAACTTCACAGAGTGAAAGCTCTCCCAAAAGTAGGTGAATGAGTTATTTGAGAAAAATTGGGTATCTGCAATACTTTTAGAGATAATTCGCATTTACTCATTTTGAGTAGGTGAGTAATTAGCTATGGGTCTGAAACTTCACCAAGTGAAAGCTCTCCCAAAAGTAGGTGAATGATTAATTTGAGAAAAATTGGCTATCTGCAATACTTTTAGAGATAATTCGCATTTACTCATTTTGAGTAGGTGAGTAATTAGCTATGGGTCTGAAACTTCACAGAGTGAAAGCTCTCCCAAAAGTAGGTGAATGAGTTATTTGAGAAAAATTGGCTATCTGCAATACTTTTAGAGATAATTCGCATTTACTCATTTTGAGTAGGTGAATAATTAGCTATGGGTCTGAAACTTCACCAAGTGAAAGCTCTCCCAAAAGTAGGTGAATGATTAATTTGAGAAAAATTGGCTATCTGCAATACTTTTAGAGATAATTCGCATTTACTCATTTTGAGTAGGTGAGTAATTAGCTATGGGTCTGAAACTTCACCAAGTGAAAGCTCTCACAAAAGTAGGTGAATGAGTTATTTGAGAAAAATTGGCTATCTGCAATACTTTTAGAGATAATTCGCATTTACTCATTTTGAGTAGGTGAGTAATTAGCTATGGGTCTGAAACTTCACAGAGTGAAAGCTCTCCCAAAAGTAGGTGAATGAGTTATTTGAGAAAAATTGGCTATCTGCAATACTTTTAGAGATAATTCGCATTTACTCATTTTGAGTAGGTGAGTAATTAGCTATGGGTCTGAAACTTCACCAAGTGAAAGCTCTCCCAAAAGTAGGTGAATGAGTTATTTGAGAAAAATTGGCTATCTGCAATACTTTTAGAGATAATTCGCATTTACTCATTTTGAGTAGGTGAGTAATTAGCTATGGGTCTGAAACTTCACCAAGTGAAAGCTCTCCCAAAAGTAGGTGAATGAGTTATTTGAGAAAAATTGGCTATCTGCAATACTTTTAGAGATAATTCACATTTACTCATTTTCAGTAGGTGAGTAATTAGCTATGGGTCTGAAACTTCACCAAGTGAAAGCTCTCCCAAAAGTAGATGAATGATTAATTTCACAAAAATTGGCTATCTGCAATACTTTTAGAGATAATTCGCATTTACTCATTTTCAGTAGGTGAGTAATTAGCTATGGGTCTGAAACTTCACAGAGTGAAAGCTCTCCCAAAAGTAGGTGAATGAGTTAATTGAGAAAAATTGGCTATCTGCAATACTTTTAGAGATAATTCGCATTTACTCATTTTCAGTAGGTGAGTAATTAGCTATGGGTCTGAAACTTCACCAAGTGAAAGCTCTCACAAAAGTAGGTGAATGAGTTATTTGAGAAAAATTGGCTATCTGCAATACTTTTAGAGATAATTCGCATTTACTCATTTTGAGTAGGTGAGTAATTAGCTATGGGTCTGAAACTTCACAGAGTGAAAGCTCTCCCAAAAGTAGGTGAATGAGTTATTTGAGGAAAAATTGGCTATCTGCAATACTTTTAGAGATAATTCGCATTTACTCATTTTGAGTAGGTGAGTAATTAGCTATGGGTCTGAAACTTCACCAAGTGAAAGCTCTCCCAAAAGTAGGTGAATGAGTTATTTGAGAAAAATTGGCTATCTGCAATACTTTTAGAGATAATTCGCATTTACTCAATCGCTCTATCTAGCACGGTTTTCGAGATATAAGCATTTTTGTGTTTTGCAATTTTGCGAAAAATTCGAAAATTCAAAATGGCCGCCATTTTTGGCGAGACAAAATTTTTTTGAAAATTGGCATGGCTACTCTGCAGAGATACCCTGTGGGTCAAAAATTTCGTCAAAATCGCTCTATCTAACACGGTTTTCGAGATATAAGCATTTTTATGTTTTGCAATTTTTGCGAAAAATTCGAAAATTCAAAATGGCCGCCATTTTTGGCGAGACAAAATTTTTTTCAAAATTGGGATAAATACTCTGCAGAGATACCCTTTAGGTCAAAAATTTCGTCGAAATCGCTCTATCTAGCACGGTTTTCAAGATATAAGCATTTTTGTGTTTTGCAATTTTTGCGAAAAATTCGAAAATTCAAAATGGCCGCCATTTTTGGCGAGACAAATTTTTTTTCAAAATTGGGATAACTACTCTGCAGAGATACCCTTTGGGTCAAAAATTTCGTCGAAATCGCTCTATCTAGCACGGTTTTCGAGATATAAGCATTTTTGTGTTTTGCAATTTTTGCGAAAATTTCGAAAATTCAAAATGGCCGCCATTTTTGGCGAGAGAAAAATTTTTTGAAAATTGGGAAAACTACTCCGCAGAGATATCCTGCGGGTCAAAAATTTAGTCGAAATTGCTCTATCTAGCACGGTTTTTGAGATATAAGCATTTTTGTGTTTTGCAATTTTTGCGAAAATTTCGAAAATTCAAAATGGCCGCCATTTTGGGTGAGACAAAAATTTTTTGAAAATTGGGAAAACTACTCCGCAGAGATACCCTGTGGGTCAAAAATTTCGCCGAAATCGCTCTATCTAGCACGGTTTTCGAGATATAAACATTTTTGTGTTTTCCTTATTTGGAAAATTCGTAATGATTAATTAATCATTAATTACTCGGCCATTTCTTGACCAATCAATGCCAAAATCTAATGATTTCCAGATTTTAATAGAATGAATGTATTTGCCAAGTTTCAGGTGAATTGATAAAATTCCTTTCAAGTTATCATCCGGACAAGCTTCCCCACCAAAAAAAGACATTTTTGGTCATGTGACCTCTCTGATTGGTTGAAATGTCACTGCAGCATATTCAAAAAAATTCCCCAAGGCTACTGCCTAAACCTGCCAAATTTGAAAAGAATCCATCTAATGGTTACAGAGTTATAAGGAAAACAAAATGCGGAGCCGGCGGAGCCGGCGGAGCCGCCGGAGCCTGAAGCTCTCCCATACACAAACAAGCGTCCCTTGCGGGACGCTTAATAAAGCCGGTGACAGAAGTACAAGAACCAGTTCCTGAAATATCACATATTTCTTATCAAACGTTTAAAATATTGCACAGAAACACTTAAAAATATTTATTTGTGCAATATTTTGTCAATATACAGTGAAATAATATCCAAAACTTCCAATTTTAATGGCAAATAAACTGCCTTTTACTTGCGTTTATGTTTCATATACACACATAGAAAATGTTACATTTTGGTGTATACTAATTCAAACGAATGCGGTTTTCATTGAATATTCGTTTTCGGGACCCGGTTTTCAAATTTTCTTTTGATGGTAACACTACCTATTCCTCCTCTACAATTATAGGGTTTCAAAGTCAGCTAAAGACCTACTTGTTTAGACTTGCATACTCCCCACCATAGTATTTCTCTCCTTGCGGCGCTAAATCAGGATTTTGACCCGGCATGTCCCTCAAATTTCCCTTTTTGCCTTAAGCGCATTAGAGGATGTTGCATCAATTTTGCGCTATATAAATGATTCTATTCTATTCTATCTATACAATGAGCTACAGGTCTGCAATTTTCCTACACTATGGCTGTCATGAAAGTAGGTGAATTACATATGAAAACAAAATACTCTAAATGCAATAGTTTTTAAGTTACAAATAATTTACTCAATAGTGAGAATCTGAAAGTAGCTATTGTTCAGCTATGCAATGAGTTACAGGTCTGCAATTCACTATGTTATAGCTGACCCAAAAGTACATGAATAACATATTTAAACAAAATACTCTGAATGTAATAGTTTTCAAATTACAACTGATTTACTCAACAGTGAGAACCTGACAGTAGTTGTTTCTCAGCTATGCCATGAGCTACAGGTCTACAAATTTTACTTTGTTATAGCTGACCCATAAGTAGCTGAATAACATATTTATACAAAATTCTCTAACTGCAATAGATTTCAAGTTACAAGTGACTTTACTTATTGTGGAAAGTACTGAAAAGTCAGAAAGTAGCTATTACTCACTTCGCTATTGGGAAAGGCTCCAAAGTTACTCACCATGTTTTAGCTATGGAAAAAGAAGTTGAACAACATACTTTAACAAAATGCTCTGAATACAATACTTTTCAAGTTGTAAGTGATTTAGTGCATGATTTCATGAATTTTAATCCATTAAAATTATTTCAAAAAATTGATAAATAATTAAGAAATATCCAGGTCTAATACTCACACAAGGGAATCTACTTGTGACCTAGCATATATATGCAAGATAAGAGAGAAATCACTTCAACAGTCAATGAGAAAAATGTGATAAAGTGTTGAAATTTTTACACTTTCGGTGGGGGTGCCTCAGTTGTAATGGCTCTGGGGAAAAGATGAACAAACAGATCTGCATGCCTTGAACACTTTTTCATCCTCGATAGATGAGGTATCTTTTAATAGAAACAGCATGTCTCTGGGCCTTGTCCTTTTGGAGTATAAGTTGTTGCCGCAGAGTGATGCCATTATGTTAGATGACTGAGTGAGCTGAAATAAAAAGTTACCTGAATAGGGTCTTTATGAGCATCATACAATATCAACTTAAAACCTTGATTTTTGGCACATGAAAAAGTTTGGTCAGACTTGCCATTTTCAAGTTACAAGGCAAAGTATGTGAAAAATGCAGAAAAAATCCTGAACATGGTTATGGCTAAAATAGGGCACACCCTGAAAATCAATTACAACCACATGCCAAATCTGAATTGAATCCATCAACCCAATTTTGAGATACTGGGAGTTCAAGGTCACCTTATAATAGGGCACACCTTGAGCACTGGTTAAATCCACATGTCAAATTTGAATTTCATCTATTGAGCCATTATTGAGATACTCTCTGGAAACAAAAGTGTGATGACGACGCCGAAGCCACAAGGGAAAGGACAAAGCAATCTCTATATGCCACCCAGCATAAATGCTGGTGACACAAAATGTTGAAAAAATATATAAGCGAGGTCTTCGATAGGCCTAAACACAATTTTTACCTAAACATAAATTCTTGATTTTTAAACATATGAAAGAAGAATATATTAATGTGCTCTCAGATAAAATTTTAGCAACATAGTTTGTGACCTAGGGGGCTTTAAGTGGTCAAAGGTCCATTTCTGACCTTAAGGTGGCTATAATCTCTGTATTATTGGGAGATTAAGGTCACCTTAAAATACGGTTCATCTCCAAATGCATTTGTGTGCAAAGTTTGAATGAAATCTATGAAAGTGTTTTAGAGTTATTACACCTATATATGACAAATGGGAATATAACAAATATATACCTTCCTACTTTATAGGCTTTCTTGGAGACTAATTACTGTTATTTCAGACTGTTAGTTCCTCTAAGACCAAACATTTGTGTTGGTATCACAATGCCAACTTCACTCTGTGGTCTGATCAGCCCTAATTTGGAAATTTTAATTACTTAAATGTAGCTTTTATAAGCTACAAGCTTACCATGTGGGACTTAATGCTGTTCTCGGGTTGCCACACCCGGGGCCAACGTCTTAGAAAAAAAGACAGTTCTTGTTAGCCACCGGATATACTGGTAGTTGTCGTCACGTGATAACTTCTGACCAATCGTCCTACTTTCTCGTTGAAATTTTTTAAACCTACCCCTCAGCTGTAAACAGCGGGGAGGCAGGGTGGGACTCTTCTAAGTCCCACATGGTAAGCTTGTAGCTTATAAAAGCTACATTTAAGTAATTAAAATTTCCAATTTTATTACGCTACAATAATTGAATTCAACCGCCCGGTGGCGGGATTACAGCTGAGACTGGAAGGTATGTCAGATTTTGAATTAATATGTATAGAATAGTGCCAGAAATACCAGTCTGAGTCCCATTTACAGTGCCCCGATCCCAAAGGCCGGGCCTGTAACGAGCCAAAAACCTAAGTAAATGAGAGACAGTGCTAAAACTGTCTAGATGTTTTATTGTAGGACGGAAGTGCAGCAGTGCTCACTCCGAGGTCTAAGGGTCCAAAAAGGGCCCTTCACGTATGACTGACCAACCCAGTGGTTGGGCATCTCATAAAATTTTTACAACCTGAATATGAGATTAATGACAACTAAATAAGTCCTTAATAGAAATTACTTGATAATTAAAGGATAAAATGACCTTACCCGTAACATCTTGAAGGTAAAGGAATACCTAGATCCTGGGAAAGACTCCTGAAGACTTGGTTGTAGCGGATGTGCCCCCCCCCCCCCTTTTTTCTTTCCGAGGACAACTGGTCTGAGGGGAAGGATCTAGGACTTGTTGTGCAGCCACTACGGGTCCCAGGTACAAATTGTTGTCGGTGTCCGACCAAGTAAGGTCTTTTAGGTAAAAATTTGTAAATGTGTTGTGAGCTTTCCAGTGACAGGCTTGCATGATTTGGTCCACCGATACCCCACCGTAAAAGGCCTTAGAGGCCGCGAAGGCCCGGATGTCATGCGCTTTGACTTGGACCAAGTCCAAGGCTTGTTGATCTGCTTGTTTGTAACAAAGTAAAATGGTTTGTTTCAACCATGAAGAGAGTGTAGCGGGTCTGATGTCTGAGGTATGTCCTTTCTTAAAGGAGATGAAAAGGAGAGAACGAGACCCTCTGAGGTCTTTAGTTCGGTCCAAATAAAACCTCAGGGCCCGCACGGGACACAGGGTCCTGTCTTCTTTAAACTGTCTATCTACAATGGTAGTCAGAGCAGGGATAGTCACCGGAGACACACTTTGAGAACCTTCTCTTGCTAGTTGGTTTTTGGCTATGAAATCAGAAGAAGGGAACAAGGCAACCATTGGCCTAGATTAGCTACTTTGTTAGCGACCCAGGCATGGATTTCGCTGCGGCGCTTGCCGGAGGCCAAGGCTAGCAAGAAAGCAGTTTTTAAAGTGAGATGTTTGAGGTCTGAGTCTTTCATGGGCTCAAAAGGTGCTTTGGTGAGCTCGTTAAGGACAACAGAAAGGTTCCACTTGGGTAAGTTTCTGGAACTTTTAGGACGATCCCTGTGAAAACTGGAGAGTAACCTATGAAGGTCTGCATTGTGTGCAATATGTTGGGCCGTTGGGCCCAAAGTGTCAACGATTGCAGTCCGGTAACCATCAATGGTCGAGGGGCGCCTGTTTAGGTCTTGGTACAGGTACATGAAGAAATCTGAGATTTGTTTCACAGATGGAGTGGAGAAATCCACCGAATTTTCTCTGCACCATTTTTCAAATAGGGCCCACTTTGACTTGTAGATGGTCCTTGTTGATGACCGCTGAGGGGCAGCAATTCTCTCTGCCACCTCCACAGAGAAGCCTTGTTCTTGGAGTTGTCGGCTCCTAGACACCAGGCGTGGAGGTTCAGGTGCTGGGGGTTGTTGTGGAACACCAGCTTGTGGGACTGTTTGAGTAGGGTTGTTGACACTGGGAGTTGGAGTGGGATCTCTGTTGAGAGCTGCACTAGGTCCCAAAACCAGGGCATCCCTGGCCAGCCTGGGGCTATTACGATGATCAGGCACTGGCATTGCCTGATCTTTTGGATCACCTTGTGAAGGAGAGCCGTAGGAGGGTACGCATATGCCGTGAGGTTGGTCCAGTTTATGTTCAGAGCATCTATGTCCCAGGCCTTTGGGTCTGGGATAGGAGACACGTATAGAGGGAGTTTGTGGTTGAGGTGAGTGGCAAATAAGTCTACATGAGGTGTGAACCACTTCTGGCAGATCTGTTTGAAGAACTGTGGGTGCAGAGACCATTCGGTTGACTGCACTTGGTTGGACCTGGATAGCAGGTCGGCCATCACATTCAGGCACCCTGGAATGTGCCTGGCTTTCAATGTTATGTGATAGTGATGGGACCAGGTCATGATCTTCCACAGGAGAGCACACATCTCTGCCGAGTGTGTTCCTCCTTGTTTGTTGATGTAGGCTACCACTGTTGAGTTGTCCGTCGCAACCAACACTGTTTGATTTTGGCACTGGTCCTTGAAGTCTCGAAGGGCCAGGGAGACCGCCTTCAATTCTAGGACATTTATGTGAAGCCTTTTTTCCCGATCTGACCACAGACCCTTGGTAAAATTTTGGTCTAAGTGAGCGCCCCAACCTTCGTTTGAGGCGTCGGTAAAGAGTTGGATACTGTGGTCTTTGGGATGAAGGTCTGCACCTTTCATCACCTTGGAGGGATTTTGCCACCAATCTAGGTGGGCTGCAATGGCTTCTGTCCAGGGAAGGAGGTTGTCCAGCGACTGAGGATATCTCCAGTGCTCCTTGAGATGAAACTGAAAGGGCCTCATGTGAAGGCGTCCCTCCGGGACCATTTTCTCCGTTGAGGCTAGCAACCCAATTAGAGACATCAAACATCTTGCAGTCAAAACACGTTTTGACTTGAGTCGTAGGATCAAATCCTGAAGTTTGAGCCATCTCTCTTGAGTGGGTTTTACAAGGGCTGAATCTAGGTGGTATTCGTAGCCCACGAACGAAAACACCTGTGTAGGTTTCAGTTCTGATTTTTCCTGATTTATTATCCATCCCAAGGACTGAGTCAGTTCTACTACTGCCTGAGTGTTCACTTGGGCTTCCTCCTGAGACTGGGACCTGATCAGCCAGTCGTCCAGGTATTGGTGAATTCTGAGTCCTCTTGAGAGGGCCATTAGTTTCACTTCCTTTACGATCATTGTAAAGACCTGGGGGGCTGTGGCTAGTCCGAACGGGAGGGAGGTGAATTGGAACACCTGAGCCTTGTAGCAAAACCTTAGGTATTTCCTTGAGCTTGGGTGGATGGGGATATGCAGGTAGGCGTCCGACAGATCTATCGACGATACCCACTCCCCTGGAATCAGGGAGGTCCTGATGGACTCTGGAGTTTCCATTTTGAACTTTTCTACGTGTAGAAAAGTATTGAGCCTGCTTAAGTCTATGACTGGCCTCCACCTTTGGTGAGGCTTGGGTACTAGGAACAGGCGACTGTAAAACCCGAGAGATTTTACATTGTCTACCCTTTCGATAGCGTTCTTTGACAGGAGAGACTGGATACAAGTAGCCAAGGCTTGGTCTTTTTGTTGGGCCTTGTACTCTGACAGAATCAGAGGAAATCTGATCAAGTTTGGCTTTGAACGGAATGTCAGAACGTAGCCATTGGTGATAATGTTTAACACGTTTTGAGAACATTTGTTTGTGAGCCAGTCTCTCCTGAAAGAACGGAGGCGACCTCCTACTGGTGGACTGAGTGAGGCTTTGGAGGAGTCATTGGGGAGGGGGGTTTCCACGCCCCCTTCCTCTATTGTGGGGTCGAAAACGACCCCTGGAGCCTCTGAAGTTGGATTTTCCTCTTCCCGAAGGAAAGGACTGGTTACTGCTTTGAGAGGTATTGCCCCCATAGGGGCGTTTCCTGTAGGAGCCTCTTTTCTTGTGGGGACCACGAAAGGGCTTATTCTGGTAGGGTGCAAAACCCTGAGAATCTTTTGAGGTGCCTTTTTTGAGAAGGAAGTCCTCACCTTCCTTCACTAATTGAGACTCGAACAAGGAAGAGTCCCAAAAGGACGAGTTCCTGAGTTCTTGACGTCTCGTTTCTCCTAATTGTGGATGTAATAGAGTCATCTCGGCTTCGCGCCTGAGCAAGCCGGTATTAGCCATAGAGTATAATTCCCTCTGCAAAATATGGGCTAGAGATTTGCTGAGACAAGTGAGGGCCCTGTGTTGAACAAGTACTGTCTTGTTCCAAAAATCTAAGTAGTCAGCTACTTCCTCATATCCGCGCTTTGCCGCTTTCTCAGGATTGGCACCTTTTTGAATCTGAGATTTTATCTTCTTGACCGTAGACTTGATGCTATGTTGGCATTTTTCCAATGAAGCATTGCAAGAAGAGGAGGTTTTGGCAAAAGCAGCGGTGAAGTTGAGGGTAGAGATGTTTTGTCTAGCCTGAAGTTCCAGCTCCTTGAGAACTGGCAGGGGAACTCTGGCTACTGGAGACCCAGAAGGTCTAGGAGTAATACAGATCTTAGCAAAGTCCGTATTCAACTCCTGAATTTTGTCCTGAAAAGTTGGTTGTCCCACCTTGTACCACTTTGAAGTTGAGGGAGGAGGCTTGACATATTTTTCCTCAGATAAGTTGGCAGCCTTAAAGTCATGTTGGAATTTATCAAAGGCGTCCTTGATAACTGAGCTAAGTGGAAGAATAGAGGAGGGACCTCTAGGTCTGAGCTCTTGACGGCCTTTTTCATCATCCAGACCCAACACTGAGGTGGAAGACCTGGGCATAGATTCCCTGGGGTCAGGGAGAGACAAAATACGCCTGAAGGTATCCACTTCTTCAGAGTATTGTGAGGGCATGTCAGACAAAGCTACTGCCCTATAATAAGGGGGGTCTGGATCATGTTGTGGGAGGTCTTGATCAGAAGCTACTCCTGAGGGCTGAGCCCTAGAGGGCTTAGAAGACCTGTGTCTGGCTACAGGGGAGTGATCCTCCTCTGAGGTAAATGACATGTATCTAGATCTTGATTTATGTTTGCTCTTGTCAGAGTGTTTTTTGGATCTAGAAGAAGGGATCCGAGGTTCATCGGAATCCTCATTTAGTTGGTCCGAGGCAGAGCCTGGATCAACTGGCTGCTTATGGCTTTGCTTTTTGTGAGAGTACGAAACCTCTTCGGGATGACCTTCAGAGGGGGCAACGTACTGATCCGAGGAAGGTTGAGTAGATACTAGATGAGGAGGAAGAGCTGGACCGTAGTCCACATCCATATCCTCGCTTGGAATGTTAGTACCAGATCTCGGAGGGGGCAAATCCAGAGGGGCAGCAGAATTACTGGACAAGCCAGGTTTTGAAGCAAGAATCGAGGACTGTGCCTCGACTTTTTGTTTTACAGCCAACTCCTCTCGGAGTGACTGAAAAGCTTCCAACATGGATGCCTGGAAGGAACCCATTTGCTGCTGTAAATGTATATTTAAGGAATCACCGAGTGATTTCTCTATATTTTTCTGGATTTTATTTTGCAAAGCTGTACCAGGGGTGGGTGGAATCGTTTTGGCTGGCGTTTTCAAGGACAGGGAACTGAAGGCAAGAGGTTGTGGACGGGGGGGGGGTGAGGTAAAAAGGCTATCAGCAGCACACTCGAGATCTGCATTGGATCCAGTGAAGGAATCCCCGTCGCCTTCACCCAAAAGATCTAGTTCATCTTTGGAACTAGTTGTAGCTTTTTGGTTTTTCAGATACCGCTTCCGGTTTTGAATTTTCTGTAATTGCTCATCTGTGAAAGACGTGCAAATTTCACAAGGGGTTTCAAAGGTGACACAGGGGTCATCTCCCTTGCCAGCCTCCCTACAGGTAGGGCAAAAATTATGTGTATCAAAACTAAAGCAGAAATGGCGGCATTTCTGCGCTCTCGGTTTGTCTTTATTTGCTTGATGTGTCGACATTTTATACGCAATAAAAGACGTACAATGTACTAGCCTAAACCGAGGAAAACTCAAAACACGCGACAGCAATAAGAATACTTACCCTGTGAAAATTAAACTTTTACAGAATGATCTATGATATATATTACAAGAAATATGCAAATATTAGCCTCCAACAATAAGTAAAGTCTGAGAAATAAATGAAAATGTCTGTATATTTACAAACTGCTACCAGTCAATCGTGGCCAACGAGAAAGTAGGACGATTGGTCAGAAGTTATCACGTGACGACAACTACCAGTATATCCGGTGGCTAACAAGAACTGTCTTTTTTTCTAAGACGTTGGCCCCGGGTGTGGCAACCCGAGAACAGCATTAAGTCCCACATGGTAAGCTATTGTAGCGTAATAAAAGTAGTCCATTAGTAAATTTGCGTAGCCGCATACTAACGTCCTACCGCGACCCATTTAAAAATCACAGATATTTGAGATTTCCTCAATTTCTGCTTTAAATAATCTATACATAATTACAAACTCACTGGTTTTATGTTGCTTGTCTATAGTATAAACAGTCTAAACACACAAACTAAGTATCACGTATCACTAAGTAGCAATATTATGCTTAGATTCCCATGCAGCTTCCAATGTTTACCTCCCGGCTGCCATTTTGTAAATATGGTACAACTAAATTTTCGGTTAGCACTAAATCACAGGACCTAAGTCATATTCTCCTGAAAATATTTTTAATCTTATTAAAATTCGCCAAATTGTCATTTCTTGCTTTATTTAGACAAAAATACATCATATTAAAGGTTACAATACAGTGAAACCATATCTGGTGACAATACCATGAAATTTTATCCAAAATAAGCCTTATTGGAGTTCCATTCATGGAAAATGTATGTGGATAAACAAATCTACGTAGATCTAAACGAGGAAGTGATTTAATCATGATAAAAATACAATATCCAAATGTACAAAATCGTGATTTTTCAAAGTGAAAAAATATTGTAAACTATTGTTTTCAGTCATCTAAGGTGGGGGAAAATAGGGATTTTTGAAACTGCATGAATCAATTTTTTTACTTTACTTTTTTATTTATTTCAAAAAATATTTACACTTTTTAATATGAAATAATTTTAATTTTTGGTGATTTTTGGTTAAATAAAGCTGTAGGGTGTTGGTAAATATTTTTTAGAGTGTTGAAACACAAGAAATAAAATTTTGAGAAACTATTTCTTCAAGGAAATAACATACATTATAAACATTCATAATTACTGAAGTAAAAATATGGTATGTGTACCATTTTAATGTCATTTTATTATAGGTTTACATTTCCCTTAGTTTAATGAAAGTAGTTGTGGATATGATAAATATTACATAAAGTATTGTGTACCAGAGGAAAGTAAGCTGTTATAAAACCACAAAAAAGTTCATACAGTCCTAAATGTTCTTGGTCAGACTTGACCCCAAGTGAGACAAACTTAAACTCAATGTAGAGGGGCAGGTAATTTCATGTTGGATTAGAACCCAAGCCCAGTGGCTCCAAACTTCACACCTAAACCAAGTGCTCCTAGATCAACGTAAGGTCAAGTAATGCACCTAAACATAGATGCACATATAGATTAACATGGTATAAAGATCCTAGCACTGTTCTTCAGTGAAGAATCTTGAAACAAAACTAGCCTCTTACAAGAACCACCCCATGAAAGGTCAAATACAGGTCAAGGTGACATTATTAGCTGAGATGAAAACGGCACAGTAACAGACCCATGACAATAAGTATCAGCCAAGCCATAATTCAGGTGGAATCCACCAATGCTTGACAAAAAACTATATTTTATAAAATGTGATATTTTTATCATTTTAAAGGCAAATTATTACTTCTAATAGTTCTTAATTGATGCATTTTTATTGTATATTTGCCAATTTTTGGATTAAATGGTGAAGAAAACTTTTGCCACGTATATTATTAAATCAACCAGAAGTTAAGGATGTTAGCTGTTGTTCACTGCAGCATCTAGCCAGAGGACAATTATTACTGGGGACTATCCGCCCCCACACTTTTCCAGCCATGTGTGATTTTGAAAGTGATCTCTGAAAATAAATAACCTTTTAAGAAGGTGTGGGGGAGGATAGCCCCCAATGAAAACAATAACTGTGATCAATTGGGAGTTTGTAAATAGAAGTCACAATGCCATATCAGCTTAATAATATATGTTCATAATTCTCTTGTTAAATAGATTATCTTACTCGAGTATTATTATATTCAGTGCCATTAATTTTATTTTTAAGTAAATTTTAGATAAAATCATTCTACACTATTCTTTTTGTACTAAATTGTGAATTTATTTACATTCTTAAAGAATGCCAATGAGAGGAAAGCATTTGTCACATGTACCCATTTTTAAAACAGTTGTGTCTCCAGGTTTCCTATTTTCTGTGACTTTGTCTATGAATTAAACTAGAAATATTATGAATATTTGCTTTTATTCATCTCCCTTTTTTCATTAAAAAGTGATGTACCGGTATTGGTGAAAATGTGACTAAAACGATTTTACATGGGAAATGAATTCAAATAATACTGTCAACATGTTGCAGATCATAAAATTATTGGTATAATTCTATAAAGGTAGGGTCTGTTGACCTTTTAAAATTTATATTTATATGTCTAGACCTTTTAAAGTCTGCTGATCTTTTAAAATTTATATTTATATGTCTAGAATTATAATTTATACATGTAGGCTTAACTTGGCCAAACTAGTAAAACAAAAGTTAAGCCCAAGACTTGTTAGTTAATATTACCCCAGTGCATTTGAAAGCTGGTATATGAACATGACAACTCTACAATTATAATTTTATCCTTATCAATTTATTAAAATAGTTTACTTGCCAATATCATGAAAGACATATGTTGTTAGGCAGTATGTATTGTATCAATTTTTGGCATAACAAATGCATGCCCATGATACACCTTCTCACGAATATGTTTGAATATCAGCATATTTATAATTTTGTTTACATATTTAGACATGTCACAAAGGTGTGAACCAGAACTAGGATTATGCCAAGTGGTCCACAGAATAGATATATATTCTGATATAAATAATATGGTAACCTGTTCAACATTTACAAAAGGTAAAGATTACAATATTACACATTCAGTACCATTCCTTTTCTTACAAAATTAACTTCATTTAAACAGATAATATTTTTTGGAAATACTTTCAGAATTTAAAAAAAATTTATAGTCTAGCAGGTTTTTTCCAAAATTTTGATATAAGTTAATTTATATAATAATTTTCATCATTTAAATAATGCCTTCTTGATGAACAAGCTATTTTAAAAGTGAATCAAACATTCTACACAATTAAGGTATTTAATTTGTCAAGCAATTTAGAACAAAACTTCATGTTTTGAAAAATTAGTTTAAAACCTTTCTTAATCAGTTATTCTATATTAAGAACAATGGATGCCTTTATAAAATTCTGAAAGAAAAACGATATAATTCCAACAATAAGAATGTTAATATGGGTCCAGCATAGAAACTGATAAAAAAGGCATTTACTTATTTGATTTCTGTGTGGCCAAGTTCTAAAAACGAATTTGGTGATGATTGAGATTTAGTATGCGCCAAACTTTTAGCAGCACACATGAAAATGGATGACAAATGTAAACATTGAAGGTATCACAAATAAATCACCTCAGTATTGTTATTATTACATGGATTATACCTGATTTCAGGTTTTAGACTGATAATATTCTATACAAGGCAACTTATAACAGTAAGTAACCGACATATATTTCATTTATGTTTGTGTATAAAGCCGAAAATTAAATATCTGGGATTTTCAAATGGGTCGCGGTAGGACGTTATGTCAGCGGAGGTCCGCATCTCACATAACGTTCTATTTAGGGCTGTGGTCTGATTAGAAGTTAAACAGTCTGACACACTCAATTATAGCTACATACACATTAAATGTATGCAATAAAATTTAATTTTTATCGACATATTTGACTGCTGGGGAAAAAAAGATTTTAGCTTGAAAAAAAAGGGTTTAAAAAGGTTTTCATGCCATTTTTCAGCTTAAAAAAGTTTTCTTGCAAAAATGAGAAAAAAGGTTTTTTTTTCCAGTAAAAAAAAAGGCTAAAACCTTTTTAGAAGGTTCCCCTAGGATGCCTGAAAATAGAGTATGTGATGTTCCGTGATATTAAGTCTTTCGGGATTCATATCTTTTTGTACAAATTTAACGAATGCAAAATCATTTCAGAAGTCCATTTCTCCATGTTTACTGCTACCCTGCATAAGTTGGCCGTGGCTCATCTACAGGCTCCAGAAAGACAAATAGGTTATTGTACACCAATGAATATACTGCTTCCCTGCATAAGTTGGCCGCGGGTCATAAGTTGGCCGCCATCATCATATTTTGAAATTTCTATAAATCTAAAGGCCTGTATCATTCTTGAATGGTCTATTATAATAAGATTTATTATAACTACCACTTTTAAAACCTGTGCAACCACACATTTGTCTGTTTGATACATTTAAATTAGTGGTGGCCAACTTACGACCCGCGGCCAACTTATGCAGGGAAGCAGTATAGTGGAGATAAGTGTCAAGTGTTTATTGGGACCCTACCAAAGTGGTTTAGCTGTCAAACTTTGCAGTCACCAAACTTTGCGATCTATTTGGTACGTGACTTTACTTTATTATTATTTACATACTGTGGACAATGCAATATATTTTTTTTATTAAAAACGCAGTTTTCCAGCAAATTTACATTATTTTTTAAAAGGCTCTTTACCGGAAACTGAAGTGTTTCCACCTAAGGTTCCACCTAAATGACACTTGCTGCAGCTTTTCTATCAAACGGAAAATATAACCAAAAATATATCACGTCACAATTTACACCAATAAATACAAATATGTATATATTTTTAAACTAAGAGCTGTATATACAATCAATTGAACCAGCATATAAGTTACAAACACTTCCCAGAGTAGATCTACTGTTAACCTTCCTAAGAACCATATGATAAAAATAGATGCTTCATGATTGTAGATTCAGTCAAGCATCATCTTAGAAAATTGGAAAACCTTGTCCCAAGAACATAAAAGAATTTACTCCCAACTTTCTTTGCAGATCTTCGAAATATCATCTTACCTGCCATGTATAACCTTCAAATTATTTGGTTCTCATCACTGTCAGTATGGATTCGAGTCAAGCCAATGGCAATATGAAGGATGTTTTGAAGTTCTGTCCTGACATGATTGTAGTTATTAAAAGAGAGGTAGACCACCAAACTCTGACTTCACAGTGCTTATAACCCTTTATAAACACACATTTTATAACAGTGGAAATGTGCAGTATTTAACAAGAACACATTTTGTCATATTAGAAATTTGGCACTTGGCTGGTTCAAATCATAGTTGTCAGACAGAACACAGTCAGTAAAGGTGTAAGCACCATTTTGTCATGCCCCATGCATGGGGATAAAGTTTATTATCTCCATGAGCCTGTTTTGGACTTGTTTTCTTTTTCTTTTCTTGTGGCCAAGTAATATACATACAGTGAAAAACTTCTCCTGTATACATTATCAAAAAATACTCAATACAGGTGTCCAAAATTGACATTACCTCAAGATGCTTCTTTTGACTACAAAGACCACAAATCCCAAAAATAATTCGGAGCTTCAGTCATAATGCACCAACTTTTTGGGACATTCTTCCTTTCACATAAGAACCAGTCCCTAAATAATATCCTTTAGGAAACATCTTAAGACAAAGCTCTTCAACTCAAGCTTCTGCTCCTAGTATCATTCCTTGTTCACATCAACATCCCTGGATTTTCACCTGCAGAATGTCCCTTGACTAATGGTTTTGTAAATTCTTTTGTGAACTAATTAATCAATTTATTTAGTGTTTTATGTCTAGTATACCTTTGTATTGATTATATTGTGACAGGTAGTTAAGGACAAAATATCACTACATATAGTTAATTGGTCAATGTTCTGTATTGTAAACTGCCAACAAATGTCAAGCAACTACTAGCTTTCCCACTTGAGGTTAGGATGGGATTCAAACTCCAATCTCAGAGGGTGGAAGGAGAATGTGTTACCACTGCATCATTGTTGCTTATCGTTTGTTAGTTAAGTACATGAAGATATTACACCTGCAAAACAGTAGATTAAACAAGGTGGATTAGGTATTTTCAATAAATTAAAATTGTATATATGGATTTGTTATGATTTATTGGGGCCACCATGGCACATTGGTAACACATTGGTCTCCCACTTTTGAAATCTGCAGAGTTGGAATCACATTTTACATTTTGATTAGCAATATTTTTGAAAGATACAATCCCGAGCACCTGCAAAGTGACTAATTAGCATGTATCACAAAAACTCCACAGTAAACGTTTTTATCTGTCAATTAGTCTCACAATATATTTTTCTTCAAAGTATGTTTAAAACTAAAAATATTTATCTCTGATTTGTAGCTTCAAAATATCTAAAAATTTAGATTCATTAAACATGTTATATATTTGAAATTAATTTGTAAGAGTACTCATGGAAATCAGACATTTTGAGTAGCATGAAAACCCCATGGGTCACTATACAGAAGTTTGAACAAATGTATGTACTGGTTCCTCTGCCTTCCTAACTACCCATTATGACCAATACAAAGATACTATATGTGTTGTAAAACACTAAATAAATAAATATTTGGGTTTAATGTCACTTGCAACAAATTATATAGGCTATATCACAACAGGTAGTTTTAGGGCATGCAGAGAAAAGCAGTACTTATTAGTTGGTCAAGATTCTTTACTGTAAAATGCCTGGCTTGGGAGTAAGTAACTATTAACTTTCTCAGATAGGGTCGGGTCTAGGGTTCTGACAGCCGACCTCAGAGGTACAGGATGAGTGTATTGCCCACTACATCACTTAGTCCCATTAAATGGAGTAGTAAAGGTGGCACTAAGGCAGTGAGGGGGGATGCCATGACATAATGCTTAGTATCCCAGAAACCCAAACCACGGACCATCTGGCACGGTAATCGATGATCACGGGATTAGGGAGGAGGGAAGGGGAGAATTAATTAATGGGGTTAATTATCAGTGAAAAAGGTATTTTAAAAGAGTGAGATTGTTGAAGTGGTCACGAAGGGTAGCAGAATAAATCAATGGAATACAATACATTTATTCAAATTGAAGAACACAGGAAATTTATATCATTGTAGCAACTAAGGATATTTAAAACATGCAAAACAACTAAGTTATAGCATCACAACAAATAATTTAAAGGTACACACAAATTTATAGAATCACAGCAGCTAATTTAAACATGCAAAAATTTATAGCATTGTATGAAATAAGGGCATTTAAAACATGTGAACAACTAAAGGCATTTAAAGGTACACACAAATTAGCATCGCACCAGAAACAAGCACTATTGTACACCACTACCCAAGCTTTTTACCCCTAAAATATTAATTTGTTTATTATTATATTTTATGTTGCTTTCAACACTGTACAGGTCATATCACGACGGGTAGATGGAAGGGTAGGGGAAACCAGTACATACAGTTGGTCAAGGTTCTGTACTGTAAACTGCTGACCAACGGCAAGCAACTACCAGCTTTCCCACTTGAACCCAAACCGGGAACGAAACCCCGGCCTAAGAGGTGGGATCCTAAAATATTAAACTAAAATACTAAGCTTAAAAAAGCCCGTTAAAAATAACCCATTCTAAATAATCAAACACTGCATGGCATGGCTTAGGAAAATACTCAACTAGACTCTCAGGGTAAGGATATTATCCCCAGCATTAAAAAAAAAACTGTCCCACAGATGGTCATTACAGATCATTAATCATTAAAGAGTCATTGACCATAATTTGGGGGCTTCTAAATGAAGAATTTGTAAATGCTGATCTTTACAAGGAATAATCCAATTTTAAAAATAACAAAATATCTTCATCCAGAATTTACAACATATTATTTGATACCAAACACTATAAATCCAATTACTAAATGCAACTAAAAATCTTTTGATACCCAACACGCAAGAGCTAAATTACATTAAAAAACAATAAAACACACACACAACTACATTAATCTATCAGCTAAATTACATCTAGTAAATACATTCAACACATACACTTCTAATTCAATCTACCACTTAAACTACAATTATAAATAAATTCATAACATCATTTGCAAACACAATATTTATACTTCACTTTCTGGCCTCTGTTCTATTCTTTCTTTCCTCCAAGCTGTCATCCTGAAGATATATCTATCAGCTTGTCTTTGCCATTTCTTCCTCTTCTTTTTCTCTGTTTGTTTACTTGGGGTTTTACGTCGCTTTCAACACTGTACAGGTCATATCACGACGGGTAGTTGGAAAGTCAGAGGAAACCAGTACACACAGTTGGTCAAGGTTCTGTACTGTAAACTGCCGACCAACAGCAAGCAACTACCAGCTTTCCCACTTGAGGTAGGGCTGGGAAACTAACCCCGACCTCAGAGGTCGGAGGTGAGAGTGTTACCACTCTGCCACCGTGACCCCCTTCTTTTTCTCTGAAATACCATAGCAAGACATAGATGTTAAAATATATTTATATACAAAACACACACACCCACACACACACACATGCACGCACACTCCCCCCACACACACCCCACACACACTATTATATTTTTTTCTATTTACTACATATCTAGGGCCTATATTTTTATGAAATATAGACCAGCTTATATACTTAAATTACTGAAAAAATGAATCCAATTTATTTTGAATGAAAAAACTGAAAAATTCAATTTTTATATATTTCAAAGAACAGAATAATAAATATATATCTTTACATATTTCTAACATTAACTGAAATATATTTCCAACATATTGCTCCAATTGACCTTGGTTTTCCACCATTTTAAGCACTTCTTCTGTATGTTCTTTATTTCCCTGTCTTCCTTAGCCTGATCAAAATCCCGCAAGTCTCATCATGCATGCCATTCTTTCTTCCCTAGTCCTTAGATATCATTTAATCAATCTTTGATTAACCAGTACAATCCTCAAAACACTAAAAATTACGCCACCTACAATCAACACCACCACTGCAATGTCAATTGTTCCTTTTTTCAAACATTACAGACCACTTTTGGATGTCATCGCTTTTGATTTTAACTCATTCACATCACTATTTCTTGTGACATTACTTTCTACAAAGGTCACTCTTTCCAATTTGCCAAAAGTTTCAGTGATCCATTCTAATCCCACCATACTATTTTTCAATTCTGTTTCTCTTCTAGCATCCCCATATTTGAACAAGTCTCTTTCATTTACATCTCCACAAAAAAGTTTTACATTTTCTTCTTGGCAAATGAATGAAATTTTTCTTCATTACACCACATCAAACCCCTTGTAATCACCAAAACCAAAAAGACTGCTAATACCTTGATGAACATTTGACAAATTTCTAATGAATCCTCATTAAACTGCCTATACACTGAGATACAGACACAAAGACATACACATACCATTGTTTTATTTATTTATTTGGGGTTTTACGTCGCTTTCAACACTGTACAGGTCATATGACGACGGGTAGTTGGAAGGGCAGAGGAAGCCAGTACATACAGTTCATCAGGGTTCTGTACTCTGTAAACTGCCAACCAATTGCAAGCAACTACCAGCTTTCCCACTTGAGGGGAAGTTTGTGTATGATTCCAATTCTTCTTGAGGCCATGCAGGGAACCGAACCCCAGCCTCAGAGGTGGGAGGCGAGAGTGTTACCATTCTGCCACCATGGCCCCACCATTGTTTTGGGAAGCCATATCTTAATTCATGAATGGTATTGTGACAAGAAAGAGATTTTAACAATACAAAAGGGTAATTATCTTTTTTATATCTATAATGAGAAGTCACAGTTTATTAAGAAAAGGGCACCAATAAAGCAAATAAAAAAACAGAATTTCAAAATCAAATAATAACATTAGCCCCTGTATGTCAAGAAGCCAAGTCCATTTTTCTCATCACAGCCTCATTGTCAAGGATTTTCAAAAACACCCCATAAAGCCCTCTATCTCAAGCAACCATGTCCATTTTCAACACAAACCCATTTTCAATGATTTTCCAATATACCCTCAATCCCTTCGTGTCAAGACGCCATCCCTCATAACACCTAATGATTAAACAATGAAGCTTATATTTTAAAGGACATGGGTATGCCTTTTTATTGATCCTTGAAACACCAATTCTATACCGACAAACCAAATATTTAACTTTACCATTATTCTTTTATACTGATTGTCCCATTGTCTCCCAGATTATCAGCATTGTCTTACACTCTACCCATACTGCTATATATATAAGGGTATTATGTCAGTCAGAATATTCATTTGATATGAAATTGCTATCATCATGTTTTGGAAATTATTTTTGTTCACACTCTGTATTTACATCTCAGTGTACTGTATGTGCCCTGAGAAATGTGTTTGTGGAAGAGACAAGATATCATATCTACAATTGGATCCATTTGATTAATTAAAACTAAGCGATGATGAAAGTAAAAATAAGATACAAAAATTGATCTTAAGGGACAGCACATTTAAACTGGACAAACTTCAAAAGATCTTTCCCAATCTACAAAAGATAACACTGTTAAATTCACAATTAATAACCGATGAAACTGAGAGAAAATTGTCAATAGGTATTGAGAAAGAAACACCATCCCTATTCTACAGTTTGTGTATGATTCCAATTCTTCTCATAGCCTTTCTACAGGCACCTCATCAGGAAATTTGCAATGTAATTCCACACATGAATGTAGTTCATATATTGGTTCAAATGTGTGTAAGGATCATAGAGGGTATCACAAAGACTGACAATTTTATGTACAAACTACTGACCATCTTGAACCGTGCTACAGGTAAGAAATACCATATAAATACACTTCCCATAAGCAGTTATTAATTGAATGATTGACAACTGTTGTAATACTTTCAATTTTCATTAATCATATACATTTTATAATATACCACACCAGAAACAATGTGCAAATAACTGTATTATTCTGCTGTATTATAAAGATATAATTTTTATAGTAAAAATCTTATTTTCCTAAGATATATCATGTATTTTATACTTATCTTCAGGGATGTGGTGAGGACATCAGAAATGATGTATCAAAGGCACTTTATAGATCAACCACTTCCGGACAGACCAGCAGCAAGACAGGACAGACCACCAGCCAGACAAGATAGGCCACCAATCGGACCACTAAAAAGAACCTACAATCTACGCCATACAAGACAAAGACAGCAGTAGTACCATTAGACTAACTAGGGCACTGTTTACTTGTTCAAAAGTTTTTAAAGACACCATTATCTATATACTAACTGGGAGATTGTAGATTTGTTAAACTTTTTAAGCGTGAGCCTTGCTAGAGCTCGCGCTTCTACAGATCACTTTTTGTTTTTGTCTCCGGACTTTGATGAAATTTACCTCTGTATTCTGAATTTACCTCTCTTGTTCTCCAACAGCTAAAAGGACAGATGTTTTCCCCATACATATGTCCTTCTTGCATCGGGCTTTCAGAAATTGTGGCACAGAGTGATGACTATTTGTCTGCTCACCGAAGTTAAGTGGCAATGGGCTATGTTAGTACTTGGATGGGTGACCATCTCAGTTTGGGACCAGCTGTGGGATGTATCTAAGTTGGAATTTCTTTCTGTCATGAGACTTTCGTAAATTGTAGTGCACTACTCGTGTCTCTGATGGGTTTGCGCTCACACTAGGGGACCAAAACACCTTTTGGCCTTGTTTTAAACAGAGTAGTATCAATATATTATGGAGAGGATAATGTACATATATTTTTATTTATTATCTCTGTTGTCTATAGTAGATTCATTGAAGGACACTCAATAGGATGTATTTAAACATTATATCTAACTTTTAATGGTATTAATTTTCACCACAATTTAATATTCTATAGATAATTTCCAATACTAATATATTGTTTAAACTCCTATTTCTTATTTAACTTTATTATGTCTTAGAAGGCAATAAAGCTCATGAGTATCTACATTCAACTCTTTAACTTACTATAGGTTTATGACTCATTTGGTCACACCCATATTGTTGCGCATTGTTTCATTACAGGGATTTCGACTTTGGGTTTATGACTCATATTTTGGGATAGAAAACAGCTATTAGCTTTCCAGAAAGTGGAAATTTCCAAAAGCCACCACAAGGAGGTTAGCTGTTACGGCTTCCATAATTTAGAATCTAAAATGTTTTTTCCCCCAATTTTGAAACCAAAAAAAATCCCCCACCCCCTCAGCCCATTCTTACATCACCTCAGACGCCTCCCCCTCCCAGGCTATGCTGTCCTCCATTTGAAAATATAAAACAAAAGAAAGTTTACTTTTTAAAAAAAATTATCTTTACATATATTTCAATAATCATTTTTATCTCTCTAGAAAAAAAGACATTTACTCTCCCTTCGTTAATCTAATCTATATACCACACTAGATCAAAATACTTACAAACAGCCCCCTTTTCACAGGCTCATTATATGCTTTCAAGAGAGCCTCCTCCAAAATCTCTGCTACACTCTCACATTTTTTTCGAATCCAGGCTCCTCAGCCCCTTGGTGAGAGGCTCTGCTATTCTGGCAAAAAAAGAAATATACCTAATTGTATCACATATTTGGCAAGTAAAATTGTATAAACCAACTTTTGCCGATCTAATATATTCCCTAAGAAAACTTACTCATCCTTAATTTTTTTCCTTATTTTTATGCTTTCCAAAGAACACGTCTTCTACTGAATCTACTGAACTACAGGTTAGTACTAAAATTTCTTTTAAAATGAAGTAGATGATTTGCCCCACTGTCACGATGGTCATATTTTTGTTGACACTTTCCAAAGAACTCTTCTATCGTATCGTGGACTGGTACTCAAAACTTTTTTTTAAAATGAAGTAGACGATTCGACCCACTCTCACGATGATCATCATCCATATCTTTGTTTACAAACACACTTTCCAAAGATATAAATGTTATAACCCATGCTAATAAAAACCCTTAGTTACACCATTTAATTCTGTTTTCTAGTCTTTTCATAGGGCCTAATCTTTACCTAATGCAAAGCAAATTCGAAATTGTATCTTACTGTTATAGAGCCTAATCTCTCTTCCTAAATGACATAGATTACCTGTCGAATCAAATTTATACCATCTTATCAGTGCTGCACCAGCTTTACAATAAAACCCTCAGAACTACTTTGGATTATAAAGGTAATTGAAATTAAATTTTTATGGTTACAGATGGTGATTCTTCAAGCAAAAGTGGATTCTTTCCCAGATTCTGGGAAGCTTTTAGAATGGGCAGAGGCATTCGAGATTGACCACGATCCAATAGTCCTGGACAGACTGGCGGTTCTCAGATCGGACAAGACAGAAGTTTTTTCAGAGCCAAGCTAGGATCTGGAAACTCTACTGAAGAGGCTGTGCCTGATGTAGATGAAACTTCTATGGCAGCTGAATGGTGGGATGACTCTTTCGATGCAATGGCTATGGACGAGGGCTTACTCTGAGCCCCGGACAATGGTAAGTCTTACAGATCATTATTATTCCTCTGTACAACTACCATTAATAGATTTCAGTACCTCGATAAAATGTGTTATTATCTTACAGGTAATCAGGCAAGCAAGAGGTTGGCTTCTGGAACGGACAACAGCCAATCTAAAAAGAAATACTAGGTTATACGTAGAGTCTTTGGGATCTCGCAGTTTCATTTATTTTCATTTATGTTTTTATGAAGCAGCCTTACAAGTACCAATTCCTCAAAATCTATTGTTATTTTGCAGGCAAAGTAGAGGGAACACACCTTTCACAACAGATTTCAGGAGAAAGTCAACAGAATGCCACTTGGTAATCTGAGTACAGAAATGCATGAGATGTTCAAAGTGATTTGAAGGGTAACCAAGACTATCCGGGGGACTCGGTGGCTTGCATGTACATATCCACCGAAAACCTGAGCAACACCATAATCGTCAGACCCAGGCCCCTGAAATGACGGCCGAAACAGTCATGGAAGCGGTGATGACTGTGTTGAACAGTAACGAAGGGATCCTCGTGACCGACAAATTTCAATCCAATTCAGTATTGCTCAGTTCGAAAGAGGGAGTGGTAGCAGACTGCCGATAGTCAGCGTAGAAAAAGAATGTAAAGCTAAAAGATCTATTGTCACCACAAAAACAGTGACCATCTTTGCTTAGCCAGGGCCCTAGCCGTATGTCTCGCCCATTTAGATGTGGTCAGTGCAAAAAGTGATGTAGCAAAACACCAAGCAAAAAAGAAATACAACTGCGTGAAGAATTGGGATTAAAACAGTGAACAAAGTGGATAGAAAAAGATGACCCTGCATAACCATGAAATAGCCAGAGTGCCCCTGCTCTTTGGTGGACATTTCAAAATTCATTTCAACACCGTCACCAAAGTCCGGTGTTTTTTCTGCCACCACTGTCTAAAAGCATTCAAAAATAGGGACAAACATGTTTGCAAAGAATTTTGTCGGACGTGTAGAAGGAATAAGTATCCGAGAGGCAATTCTACCATCTGCGAGAACTGCCACATGGAATGCAGATCTACGGACTGCTTCGAACACCACCAAAAGTAAAAGATCTTGGTAAAAAGAAGATTCCTGCCCCCTGCGAGAGCTATTAACAGTGTCTAACTTGTAAAACTGTCTTGCAAACGACCCATAGGAGCAAAAAAGAACATTGATGTTGGTAGTTCAAATGTAGGTCCTGCTACAAGTACTAAGTGGGAGAGCATTTGTGATACCTGAGAATACGGGAACCGAAGGAGAGACCCTGCAAGTATGTGTTCGTTTATTTCGAGTGCACCCAAGAAAGTGGCATCCACATACCCAACTTTGTGGTAGCTCAGTTTGTATGTCAAGTCTGCATCAAACAACTGATTTCACCAAGTGCCATTCCTGTGGTACTAGATGTAAGCTCTGCAACCGTAAGGATCCAAAATTGGGAGATTAGTCTGGACAGCCTGGTGACGGCTGCGCTAAAAGGGAGATGTATAACCTTTTTGGGTCCAGACACCAGAAGCTTTTCGGAAAGAGGCTGTTAAAGAAAAGAGCCAATTCACAGCCGTAGGTCATAACGGTAAGAGCTAAGATAACTATTTCTTGTTGTCGTATCTAGTACAAAATGGATTGGTTCCCAAGTTAGTGTACAACGGATCCAAGATCATGATGACGCATTTGGAAATGGGTATTGGATTCTGCCAACATCAGGGTATTGGATTCTGCCAACTTCCTCCCCATGCGGTTGGCTGCTCTACCCAAGGCTTTCGGTTTGATGAAACAAGCTAAAGGTTATTTTCTGCATTTTTTTAACAAAACCGAGAACTGGAATTACAAGGGTCCCTATCCATCCATTGAAGATTATGGAATCGATTCCACATTTACTGCCAACCGAGAAACGTTTTTGAAAGACTTTGACTTTCAAAAAGAGATGCTCTTGTACTGCAGGAATGATGTCCAGCTACTAAGAGAAGCCTGTATAAAACATGGCACAGAAAATGGAGTGGACATTTGGCATACATCACAATTGCCTTGGTATGCATGAATGTCTTTAGAAGCAAATTTCTGACAGAAAAACACGAAATAACGACTGTTGCTGCAAAAGAAAAGGCAGCCCGACACTGAAGACCAGTAGAAAAAAACGGAGGGAAAAAAGGGAAGGAGCTTTTTTCAGCAAGACCAACCCGTAAATGTGGCGTAATCGAATTTCCTGAGCTCCCCTCTCACCATGATTCCTACAGGAGGTTATGCAACCAATACAGCAAAATTTCTATACAATGGATAGAAAGGGAGTCTCACAAGAGAGGTATCCGGATCTGGTATGCCTTGAACAAGGGTGAGCTCAGATTTTGCTCCAGCTCAAGTGAGCTCCCAATAGAAGATACTATAAGCTGGATGGATTCTAGATAGATCCAGTAACTGGCGAAAATGTCTGGAATACAATTCCTGCATTCATCACAGCTGTCTTTGTCAAGACAGGGAATCTATGGATCCCTACAATAAAGAAACTATGGCTCAACGGTATGCACAAACGGATGAAAAAGTTTGGGTCCTGGAGGATGCAGGAATTAAGGTGGTGAAGAAATGGGACCACAAAGTCAGACTCGAATTGAAAATGATCCCAAGTTGTCTGCGTTCGTCGATGTTTTAGAGGTAAAAGATGTGTACCATCCAGTACTCCCGGTCAGGTGTCATGGAAAGCTGCTATTTCCCTTCTGTAGAACCTGCGCAGAAATGGAAAACCAGGAGAGCATCGAAAAATAATATTAATATTCGTATACGCTTATTTCTTTAATGTAGTAGCTCAATATTTAATCTGTTCTTTTGGGGGAAATTTGGTCAGAGAGAAAACCAGTGGCAAACACACAAATAGTCTCTGATGCCGCTGAATTCCTCATGATTCTCAGCAGTACGGACAAAGAAATCATCGACTGGCATATTCTCAGTGAGGACTTGATCCAGGTGGACAGGAAATATGCCAGAGGCTTACTCGGCGAAAATGAGATGACGAAAGTCTTCTGGGCAGTCTTCACAGCTGCTCATACAAGATTGAGGCTGTACAATGTCTTGTACAGGCTCAGGAAGAACGTTCTGTATTTCGATCCAGATTCTGTGGGCTATGTCATGAAGGTGGGAGAAGACGAACCCCCAGTAGGTGACTTTTTGGGAGATTTGACTGACGAACTCCACGGTAAACATATTGTAGAGTTTGTCTCAGCTGGTCCCAAAAATTACCAAGAGATGCCAAGAGACAAAGAGTCTACAACAGGGCCCAACAGAAATTGTATTTGATCGTGTATGACAAGAGGAGAATCATGACCAATCTGGAAACTGTTCCATACGGCTATGTAGATCATTAATTTTTGGTTCATTCTTTATTTTGTAAGGTTAGATATTTATTTGGTTTGTACATAATTTTATCATCAATAATGTATTCTTATTACATACTTTTGTATTGTTGTATGCAAGATGTTATCATTACATTTTATTATATATATTTTATCAATAATTCTTTGTCATTGCTCTTGATCTAAAATAATGCAAACCTATCTAACATTCTTTTCGAAGCCATCCGGAGCAGTCCGGAGCCATTTAGGAGCCAGTAGGAGCCCCTCTGGAGCCATTTGAGAGCCAGTAGGAGCTACTCCGGAGCCATTTAGGAGCCAATAGGAGTCCCTTAGGAGTCATTAGAAGCTCCTCCAGAGCCAATAGGAGCTCCTCCAAAAGAGCAAAAACTACTTGGCTGTTTTGCTTACTTAGGAACAAGAATGTCATGCTTTCTGAACAGGTAAACAAAATATTGTATTGTTACTGTATCTACCATGATACTTTCGATAGCATGAAAAGGTAAGTGGAAGGTAAAGAATTTCTAGAAGGTATACCGAGTTGGGCTGAGGTAGAAAATTTTGTGGATGGAATGCATAATCTCGTGATTTCGGACAATCGCTCAGATGGCATGGTTAAGGACCCTGATATGGAAAGGTTGTTTGTTTAGGGAGCGCACCATTCTTAGCGTTATCCAGAATTGTTTCAGACAAGGAAAATGTACAAGAACGATCACCTTAAACACCCATTACATGGTGTTATTTAGAAATATAAGGGATGGGCAACAGGTATCCGCTTTGGGAAAACAAATGTTTCAGGGCAATAATAAAGCGTTAGTGGAGGCGTATGAGAACACTACTTCTTGTAAATACGGTTATTTGGTGACTGATTCCACAGCCAAGGGTGATGTACAGGTTGAGAACCAATATATTTCCTGGAGAAGATCCTTTGGTGTATGTAGCGATAAACTATAAAAGGGACTGAGTAAAAGTTCAATGGTATATCATAGATACAAAGAGCAAGAGTATGTTACTCTATTACTTATAAACAGGCAATTGATAAACAGCTATTGTCATTTTTAAGATAGCGGACAGAGAACAAATATTAGTTCTGAAGGAAACGGTGTATAACTTACTATTGGAAACTTTGCCAATTACGGAAGAAGACAAAAAAGCTTTCAAAAAATACAAGAATTTTCTGAGGGAGTTTGCCCCATAAAGGAAGTAAAAGCACGAGGATAAATGCCTGGAGGGTAGTCACATGGCGGACCTAGTCATTATAGTGTACAAGAATATGACGAATCACCCCCTCCTCAGTAGTGGGCGTTTTAGAAAACCTAAGCGAGGTCAATGTCCCTAAAACCACAGTTAGTCATAGAAAAAAGCCCTTTCCCAGGTGAGAAAACAGATGGTTGGTACTTGGCAAAAGCTATAAGAGCCAGTCAAGGATTAAAAATCTACCAAAATGAAGATCGGTTATTTCTTTCGAATAGCGATGTTTGGTAGTGGTAGTAGCTGCCTTGCTTGATTCTTTGGGAAAGGGTTTTTGGTTCAGCATATTACGACATTATTTATAGCTGTTAAAAATTGAGTGACAATGTGGAAACAGTTTCTGGAGAAGCATTATTTCAATCTGGGGAATCCAGCTAGTTTTGCAGGACCAGCAAAGATTATATCGCAACTTAAAATGAGCGGGTTATTTTGATGTGAGATATAGAGACATGGTGAACTGGCTTAAAAGTAAGGATGCATACAGTTTACATCATCAGACGTGTAAACCAAAAAAGCATAGTAGAGTGGTGGTCAAAGGAATAGAAAGTCAATGTGACGTGGATTTAATGGATGTAGGGTCTTTGGCAAAAAAGAATGATGGAGTAAAGTTCCTCTTAGTAGTCATCGACGTTTTCTCAAAATACCTTTTTGTCAGACCTTTAAAGGACAAAAAGAGGTCAAAGCCACATTAGAAGATATTTTTTGAAACGGACCCAGACCTAGAGAATGCTGTTTTGACCAAGGAAAGGAATTTTCTAATTAGCAAGTAGAAGGACTTTTGAAAGATGGAAAAAAAAAGAATTTTATATGAGTCAAAACGAGACCAAAGCAAATTTTGCGGAAAGGGTGATTAAAACCCTGAAAAAATTATGTACAGATACATTGCTCATTATGACGATGAGAAATATATAGACGATTTCGGAGAGTTTGTATGATCTTATAACTACATCTATCATACAACCATTGGTATGCCCCCTGCAAAGGTGGGTAAGAGTAACAATAGACCCATCTGGTGGTATTCCTATTGCCCAAGAAATGCTGAAAATTTCCACCTGACACCTTATAAGTTTAAAGTAGGCAATAACATAAGAGTTGCTTACTCGAAAGGAATTTTTGACAGGGAGTATGTCAGGATACTTTAGATCCCCCCCCCCCTTTCAACAGACCAAACGATTTTATCATGGATTTGCCAAAAAGTTTGCTTTTAGAAGGAAAATGGGAAGTAGCCTTGACGTATATTAAAGTCCCCAAAGAAATCTACTTTTTACTTGTTAGCGGTTTTTTGTAAAGAGAGCTTTTGAAAGGGAAGTCAGTACCGGTGTTACAGAGAGTGGATGGGAAAGAAGCTCAACATACACTCCCCTATTTCGTAGAAACAGTATTCTCAATCAAAGCTTAAAACCTTACCAACTGAACAATATAGAGTGTACCTTGTATCTAAGGAAAAAAATATGTGGATACTGAAAGAATACAATCAGTTTAAATTAATCAGTCCCATGCAACAGCAAACCAAAATGGCTAAAATGTTGGTCAAAAGGAAAAGATGAATAGGAAAACCGGTGCAAAAAAGAAGAAAGGAATATCAAAACTGATACAGAAAAAGAAAACCAGAAAAAATAACATAAATAAAAAGTCCAGGAGGAAAAATACAGTCGGGAGAGTTAAAAATTTTATAAGAGGTCAAAGGATGGTAAGAAAGGATATATTTTCATAATGGAGGTGTGCGAATCTAATTTGCATTTGTTCGAAGAGACCCATATAGATTCTTTCGTTGAAAAAACAGAATGTATTCTCTAGGCCCCTCTGGGTGTGATAGGAAGAAATGCTCCTTTAGAATTTGATATACCCAGAAATTCTGCTGCATATATCGATTTAAATAGAAGTAGATTGAGAGTGGGCTTATGTATCATAACGGGGAGGGTAAACTGGTGACTGAAGCAGACAAAGTATATTTGGCAAACCTAGGATTACAAAGTTTGTTCAGACAAGTGGACATTGAGTTAAACCAGAGGCTGATTACCGCCAAGTGTGGGTTCTTATTATCCTTACAAAGTGTATTTAGACGCCATTTTAAACAGTAACATCGAAGATACCAAGGGAATTTTAAAGAATGAACTATTCCATAAAGACTCTTACGACGCGATGGATAGCGACTCAACCAGTAATATCAGGTTCGGCAGAAGGTACAAAAAGACAAGTAAAGGTAATACGTTCTTTTTAGAAGGCCCTATTAGAATGGATATTAGAAGAGATTCTTCATGAATGGTATTCAGATTTAGATAAAACTTTACCAGCACGAGGATCCTTTTTGACTCATGGCCGAGGGTGCTATCGAAATACAATGCCCTTCTTTGAGAGTCTATCAGGTGAAACTAAGCCCTGCTATGGTGGTAGCTCACGAAAAAAGAATATCAAAACAATTTGCTGTGTACCTGTTTTGGAAGTCAGATTTGAAAGCTTTCAATATAGACAAGGGAAATTATGGGTGCTCTGCCAATGATGTGTATCAAGGGAGTATACCCTCTGAGATAAAAATGATGTTGTGCAGCGGAAGCTCATTCAACAGTAATTACACTGAAAATGCCTTTAATTTTAAAAATTATCAATTTATCAATTATCCATTCCATCTGAAGCTATCACCCAAACTATACCAATGGAGATTTTTCTGAAGCTTACTGGACCCTGTTGTGCAAAGAACCCAGATACAGACGATGCATAGAAATGAAAGAATATCCCAATGGTTACTGCATATATGTCCTTAGAATTTTTAGAAGAGTTGGTGGTGATGTGGTAAATCAGAAGAAATGCGGGCATATCAGAATAAATTTAACGTTTGCTAAGGCTTAACAAGAAAATGCTACTGTATTGTTTTATGCATCTTTTCCGGCCGAAATAAAATGCCACCTTTACTACTAAATTATATGAAAGCAATTGAATAGAAATGATTGCAGTATAAGCCTAGCTTGACTGAACTTAGGAGTCATTAGCCTAACCTTTGCACATTCTATGAGGTCCTTAAATGGCTGCTCCAAGACAAATATTATGGGAAAAGAATGATACAGAATATAAAGAGTATAAAAAGGTTGAAGTGTAAATATAATTCATAAAAAGCTATCTCAATATAAATGAAGAAAAAAATACTCAAAAACACAAAAAACAAACCATCCTAAATAGCCCAAAACAATGACAGTACACCCATGTCAGTAATGTTAGACAGCATTAATGTCAGATGTGTTGTTATTATATTGTCTGATTTTACGTAATTTCGATAAATTATCAACAAATGCAATAAGTGAACCCTGGTTTATTTATATCAATGTATATGTATCATATAAAATGGGCTTAGCTAAATGTTTTGTATCATTTTCTAACATTAATGCCGTCTATATAAAGACCCCCCACACATTCGACTGGTTTGCCAGCCTAACAAACCATCTGCTACCAGTATACAACAGTCTCCTACATGATCCGGAAACCAGTGACACAGATGCACTGGCTCAGCAGAATTCGGAATCAACACTTAAACTGGGTAAACCAACCATTCTTCATTCTGGACAAAGTAATAAACCTGATCATACAACAAAAAGCACAAGCCATAATCGTTGCCCCACTTTGGCCAGCACAACCATGGTTCCACAAGCTCAAAAGGCTTATCATAGTGCCACCCATTCGGCTTCCAAATCATCACAATGTCTTCCAAAGTGTCAACCCAGACATAAATCAAGAACCCAGGAAAATCATTATTGGAAGATTTATGCCTGGAGAGCTTATGGCAGGATAAACTGTCACACCAAAGCTGGCCCGAAAGAGCAGTCAGGCAGTTCCCATTAGCTTGGTCAAAGTGTACTATTTTAGCTTACAACAGAGTCATAAATAAATGCTTCAAATTCTGTTCTGCAAAGCTCTCACATTCCTTCCATGTGACAATGATGTGATTGTGGACTTCCTTTGCACTATTGCTGATGATTCACACAGACCACAGTCTCAATTGAACACAACTAAAGCTGCTCTTTCTCACCTTTATGACTGTTACAACATGCCTTGCCCAGCTGAGGGTAAAAATATTACCCTCTTTACTTCAGCTCTGATTAAATCCTAAACTCAGCATACTTTGAAAAAAATCTACTGTCATGCCTATACATGAGTTCACCACAATGCTCCTGGAGTGGCCAGAAGACTCAGAGCTATCCATTAAGGACCTCAGACTAAAGTGTATTGTATTGTTGTCATTAATATTCATGTACGGCCCTCAGACCTAGCCCCAAAAGCTCAGTTGTTTAACCCAGCTGACTCATCTACAAGGAATATGCATGGATTTAAGTGTCGACCAGGTATTTCTACCAGATTCAAATGACTCCATCACCATCAGATTCTTTGGTTTAAAAATGATAGAGACAGACTGGGTTTTGAGGTTTCTGTTGATCTGGACGATGCCTTCAGGAAACATATAGCAAAATAAATCCAGTGTTAGCCTTGCGCTCTTACATCACACAGACTGAAACGTTTCGTAACCCCCAGAAAGGATCGCTCCTCATATCGATTTATCCACCATATAGAACTATCTCAGCTATGAGAGTTGTTCTCATACTAGAGGATGCCATTTCTAGGGCTGGTCTTAGTGGACAAGGGTACTCGGCTAAGTCCTTTCGACCAACTGGAGCAACCTATGCTGTCAAGAATTGTGATCCTGACAATATAATGAAAGTTGGACTATGGAAGACTAAATCAGTGTTTTTTAATAATTATGTTCATAATAAACCACCCTGTGACTATGCCGGTAACATATGCTAATTCCAGGAAATGTTTAACTGTTGGATTTTTTTAAAGATTGAGATTACTTTAAGTTATCTCTTTGTTATTTCATGTCATTCAGAAACTGTTATGATAGTAATACATGCCACAACTAATCTGCTCTTTATAAGGTATATTCATTTCTATCAATATAATATTGCTAGTATACTGAAATTGTTTTGTCTTCGCCAAATATGGTCAAATTTAGCAAAACGTATATTTCCAAAAAGGTGTATCATTTTCATATCTTTAGATACAACCCTAACTTTAAACGGAGAACGTGTAGAACATTTGCTGGTAGAAATCACCAAGCTTCAACATGGTTCGAAAGTTAAAATTTCACGAGAAAAAACTCCTAAAAAAGGTTGACTTCATATCGTGGGAAGTCGACAACAACCTTCATGAAGTGAAGGTTATGAAAAAATATTATGTACAGAGACGAGAAGATTATACAAAGTAATATTTCTTAAAAGCCTTATTATCGCTCAGACATGTCTCGTCAGTTTTTCACGTTGTCACGGTATACGAGCAAGTCGTGACCACGGCAACTCGTGACCGGCAACTCGTACCCACAACTCGTACCCAATATATTTTTATAAGGTTTTATATGGGTGTATATATTAGTATTGTAGGTGTGAAAACGGAAACCAGTACAGTGTTTGATTGACAGGACTGGTGGGACATGCTAAATATGTATGCAGGGAAGACAGGGACCAATGCTACTATTTTTTTACCATTCACAACTGCATAATACCTTTTTATTTTTATTTTACAGTTAAATGATCAATGTGAAAATGCAATTACAATAAACAATCATTGTATTTGAAGTTACAGTTTGTGTCTTAGTGTATTTGAATTTACAGTTTGTGTGTTGTATTTGAATTTACAGTTTGTGTGTCACTTGGATACATCCGGAAAGTAGTTGGGAAACTGAGATATGTTCCTCATTGTACTTTTTCCAGATTTTCTTCAAGTCCTTCTGGAGAGCCCTAGCTATGCCTTTTTCTCTGGTGGCGCTTTAATTTCCCGTCCGACACCAACTTGGTCTGAATGGATACAAACTTGGCCTCTTTGTGTAGCAATTCAACTAACAGGTAAAACTGAATTTGGCCTCTTCTGGCATGGTTATTCAGGCGCCTGTGCTAACCTTCAAGGTCATTATTGGTCCTCACATCCTTCATAAACACAGACCACCTATCTGGTCGATAGAAATCATTCACTATCCACTGCCGCTCTATATAACCACAGAACTGGGTGAGACCAGTATGATTGGCACAAAGCCTCTTCAGTTCATAAAAAGCTCCAGGGATGTGTTCACTTGGCAGGAAAGGTAGAGCCATTAGTTTTCGGCAGAATGTCAATGTATTCGTACTGGAGCTTTGCTGATACAATTTCAGTAGTCCTAATTCACCCAGTTTTCTTCTCAATGCTTGTGCCCAATGGAACAAGCATCCATTTATTTTGATTGTGGGAAAGTTCGCTAGCATCCCACTCCACATGGCACCCTCAAAATCAGCCATGACCGCTTTGACAGCAGGGCCTTCAGGAAGGAGACCTTTCACTTTCTTGATGACCTTCCTGTAGTCCTCCTTCCGTTTGCCCGACATTAATGCAAAAGCTAATGGCACCTGCTTCATCTGGCCATTCTTCTTCAGGAAGCAGTGGATGCTGAAGAGCTGGGTGAATGGTTTTTTGACGACATTAAAAGTCGCATCGATGTACCAAGTCTTTGCTTTGGCAAGCAAAGAAAGTTGCTTCTCAGATGCAAAGACCAGGTGCCTCCTGTCCCTCACTCGCACATCTCCCTGGTAGAACTCAGCTGGGATGTAGTCTTCTGCCAATTCAAATTCCAGATCCAAGGGTTCAGCTGGTCTCATTCTTATCCTGTGTCGGTTGGCACACAAAGCTAGGTTCTCAACTGAGGGGATCCCTGGAACTGGTTCGGCCTGCTGCATTTCTGCTGTGAGCACTTCTTCAACAATAACTGCTGCAGATTTGAAGTGATCAGCAGCAGCTAACGCCTTCACCTCTGCTCGGACTTTGTGTGCAGTGGCAGATCCTGTCTGGGCCTGGTGAATATGAGGATGCATACCGAGTGTGAATACTGCCCCACGCTGGATCACTGTGGCCTTGCAGTTAGTGATCTTGTTGCGCACTGAACAATGCCAGTAAGTAGTGGGGCCTCTTTTACGCTTCACACTGAAAGAATACCCATCTCTGTCAATCAGCTTGTCCTTCTGCCTCTGTGACGAAGACTTGATGATTTGGTATTCTGGTACCTGATCAGAGGCCTCTGCCTCATCAAAAGCTGTATCCACAATTGATGACTCATCCATGGGTTCTGGCTGGTCATATGAAACCATTTGAAATTCCAGTATCACATATCCTATGCTGCCACTTTTCACAAAGGTCACACATTATACCATGCTGCCTAGCCCTAACCTCTCTACCACACTTAATACATTTATTTTCATCTGCCATAATGCTATCTGTACTGTCTTGTGAAAACACAAAGACTGAATGAAGACACCCACTTTCACTGGGCTTATATAGACCATAGGTGAGTTTAATTGTCATTACTCAGTTGGCATGTTTTGAATAAAGTTTATAGTTAGCCAAAGAGTAATAGCAATTGTTAATCTGTTTATCAAAAAGTGACATTGGAGTGCAATCTGGGATGGGGATCACCCCCAAACAGTTAACTTAGAAATGCAATCAAGGATGTAGCCCATCCCTCCCTTAATCCCTTCAAATAAGGTAATTAACTTTGATGTAACTTCAAAGTACCAATATGAGAGGAGGCTAACTTCTTTAATGTAACTTCAAAGTAACAGTTTCAGTTTGGGGTTATAGCTTTAATAATATTTTTAATTTTTTATAATACTTTGTGTGGGTTAGTGTCAAGAAAAGAGCATTCATATTTTGTGATTCCCCATACCTTCCTAATAAAAATGATATCAAATATGCTAATAGGCAGTTTTATTTAGGTGGCAAATAATTATTCTCTCCAAAATATATCAGTTACATTTAAGTCAACTTTTTATCTTATAGGATATAAAAGTTAATCACTTCTGTAATTGTGAGTAATTATAATATTTGACTCTTTGTTTAGATATTCTGGACACAGAATAATCATTAATCTTATGTGGGTACGAGTTGTGGGTACGAGTTGCCGGTCACGAGTTGCCGTGGTCACGACTTGCACGTAAATCGTTGTCACCCACCCAAGTTAATTCTGAACGCAAAACGTGCCATCAGGTTAGCAAAAAGTCACTTCGATGTTTGAATTTCAGAACTACCACCCAAGTGTGCTGAGCAGTATCCGTACTGGCATTCTATAATCTCAAACACTGGAGCCGTACTGCTCAGCCATAGACGTGGTTACCTCGGTTCTACTTTACTTGCGTGTAGAGCCGTGGCACGACCCCACATAAAACTGGAGATTTGCATAAAACACAAATACCATAAAAATTATACACACAACTGTTCCCACAACTATTTTGTCACATTAACCTTAACTGTCAGTGAACATGCAAACATATTTGACAAAAAAATAAATTACATTTCCTCATTTTCAATACTTTTTGGACCATTTCTCCAAAAATTTGAAAATGCTCGTTTGTTATACAAGCTGTATAAAATGTCATATATATTATACACATATTGTATTTGTTGTGTCCTTGGCTTAATATCAACTGCTTTTAAATATATCAAACCATTTTGAGTCATTTTATCAAGTTTTATTCAACAGAAAATGATTTTATGCAAATCTCTAGTTTTATGTGGGGTAGTGCCACGGCTCTACACGCAAGTAAAGTAGAGCCGAGGTAACCACGTCTAGCTCAGCCAGTGAATTTCGTCACCCCAGTGAAGTTCGTCACCTGCTATAAAAGCATTCAAGGACTAGCAATATTCACATTTTAAAAAGTGGAATACTTGCCTTGGGGAGCAAGGTATAATTGTTTGCAGGAGGATCAAAATAGTTAGGATTATAACTTCAGCTTCTTCTCTTATTAGTTTGTGCGTTTAACTTTTATATTGATAAATGGTTGCATGTGTGTTTTAATCCACATTGGTTTTCATAATGTAGTGTTATGTTATTATAAAATTCATGAAATTATAAACACCAGGCTACCTACCTTAAAATGGTTGAACGGACATAAGCCCCCCTTTTTCACATTTTCAATAATTCTGAAGTATTTCTACCCACCTTCCTCTAAACTGTCTGGGCTGCTCACGAAGCCCTATTGTATGTAACTGTCTACACACAGTTTACCTTCTACATGATCTTCTACCACATATAACAGTCTATACACACTATTCTAATAGCAGGCCTGGGCAAAATGTATTCGTGTTCTTATTCATAAGTGTTCGAATACATTTTTAAAAGTATTCATATTCGTATTCGAATACTTTTGTGAAAAATGTAAAGTATTCATATTCGAATACATTTCAATAGTATTCATATTCATGAATACTTTTATGAATACATTTAATATTTTTCACTTTTTGTTGATTTTTTCACCCTGTACTGGCAAGTTTTAGATATAAATATGAAATTTGGCTGTCTATCATTATGTGCCTAGGAAAACTAACAAGACATATGTAATAAATAGTTTTAGTCAGTAAATGTTGTATAACATAATAATGACAGTGTCATGTTGGAACAAAATAGTTAGGATTATAACTTCAGCTTCTTCTCTTATTAGTTTGTGCGTTTAACTTTTATATTGATAAATGGTTGCATGTGTGTTTTAATCCACATTGGTTTTCATAATGTAGTGTTATGTTATTATAAAATTCATGAAATTATAAACACCAGGCTACCTACCTTAAAATGGTTGAACGGACATAAGCCCCCCTTTTTCAGAAGCATAGGGCAGAAGCCCCCCCCCCCTCTTTTTTAAGGGGGGGTGGGTGACCAAAGCCCCCCTTTAGAAATATTTGTCAGTAATGAAGGAGTAACTGAGGAAATACTGTTAAACAGAAGCCCCACTATCTTTAAGGGGGGGGGGGGGGGGGGGGGGTGACCAAAGAAATATTTGTCAGTAATAAATAGTTAAACAGAAGCCCCCCCACCCCTTACATCAAAACACATCATAAGGAATGGTGACATAAGACCCCCTTTAGAAAATAACTAAGTAACTGCTATTAAATATAACTGAGGCAATACGGTTAAACTTTAACCTAAGTTTGAAAATACCATTTTAGGAATCCCTTTTCATACTGATTTTCAGATAAATGGAACAAAAATTTAAAGACACCTTTTAATGAATCACTTTTCATCCATTTTAGCCCTTTTATGTGTAATCTGGAACCTAAGATTAAAGAGACCTTTTCATACATTTTAGTCCTTTTATGTATATTCTGGAACCTAAGATTAAAGATAGCTTTTCATACATTTTAACCCTTTTATGTGTACTCTGGAACTTAAGATTAAAAATGCCTTTTCATACTTTTTATACATATTTAGCCTTTTTATGTGTACTCTGGAGGCTCATTGCAATTATTGCATCAAAGAAACCTTTAAGTGTGCCCTTGATTGGGGGGGGGGGGGTGTGTGTGTGTGTTATATCCTAATGGAGGGGGGGCTTATGTCAGGGGTAGTGTTGGGAATCGCCTCCAATTTTCATGGTCGATTATTCGTCCATTTTTCTGAGCGATGATCGACCCATAATCGATTATGTTACTCCATTATTGTTTATTATTTAAGAAACACTTTCCGGGATAAAGTATAGGTCAATCTCGGGTAAGAATAACGGTGTGCCGTCATTTAGAATCTACCAAGAGCACCCACTTCCTGTAAATATGGCGGTAGACATAAACAAACGAATTGAAGACAAAACTGTCAGTTTATTTAATAAAAATACCTAAAATATTTTTAAAATAGGTGGATATTGATATAAATCAGGAAAGGTAAGATATAAGCTTAATAATCGATCATTAGAAAACGCCAGTGACCGACCGCGATTCTACACTCTCACCGACGGGGGGGGGGGGGGGGGGGGGGGCTTATGTCCTGGAATCCTTAAAATGACAACTGTGTTTGCCTTTGCTACAATAGGGGGTTAACTTAGATGTGTTTCAATACCAGTGTCATTTGTCATATATGAGTAATTCTTAGGCAAACTTATGTGACACCTATTGTGACAGTCTTATAGCAGTGGTAATCCCATCATAAAGATTTCCAAAACAATGGCTATCTCAGTTAAATACAAGATGCACTCAGAGAGAGCAAAATGCTCGACTCCATGTGACCAGTCTCTAAAGTGATATAAAGCATTGTAAGGAAGACAATAAAATAAAACCAAACATGTAAATTAATTTTCGAAGAAATATCAATAGAAAGCAAAATTCATTAAAAATACATTAAAATGGGACCTCTGAAAACTCTTGAATTTTTGTATCCGAAATAAGATCCAGATCTTTCTTTTAGTAACTTCTTCCTTTGATGTCATAGTTTTTGAGCTATAAGGGCAAAACGGTGCACAGACAGACAGAAACAAACTGATTACAATAACCCTCTCCTATCATCGAGCGTTAACAAGATGTTTAGGGCACTGAGATGTTCTTTTCAAAAAAAAAAAAAAAAAATCTTTTGAGAATCTCATGTTTATCAGATTGAATATTCAGACATTGGAGCAAAAGTGAATTGTTGTCAAATATGATGTAAATCTGAACCATCATTTACTGAATTGTGCTGTCATGTTTGTATATTTTATTCAGAAAGGTGAAATTATTAAGATTTATTAAAAATGATTGTGTAAATTTGGGTTTAGTTAAAATGTATTCATAAATGTATTCATAAATGTATTCAAATACTTTTCAAAAAGTATTCGTATTAGAATACTTTTGAAACTGATGTATTCGTATTCATATTCGTATTCATGGAAATGAAAAGTATTCGTATTCATGTTCAAATACTTTTGAAAGAATTTGCCCCAGGCGTGTCTAATAGTTGCTGTCCATCATACGAACCACTCACACCAGGGTATGTTTCTATTGTAAAAATAACTAGTATGACACAAAATGTATATATATATATATACTAGAAGGAAACTATAAATTTAGCAACTCACAGATCTTTCAAATTTCCCCCTATCATTTCATCAGCAATAATTATTTTTATGTCGTCACTCTGCGGCGTGGGCGTACGCGTACGCGTCCGCGTGAACAACTTCTCCTCCAAAACTACAAGGCCTAGAGACGTGCTGTTTTTTTTAAAAGATACCTTATCTATCGAGGATGAAAAGTTGTTCAAGGCATGCAAATCTGTCTGTTCGTCTGTTTGCTAGAGACATTACAAGGGGGGTACCCCCACCAAAAGTGTGAAAATTTCAACACTTAATCACAATTTTCTCAGTGACTATTGCAGGGATTTCTCTCATATCTTGCATATATGTACTAGGCCAGAGGTAGATTCTCTTGTGTGAGTATGAGACCTGGATCTGTCTTACTTTTTTTTTAATAAATTTTTTTAATAATTTTTAATGCATTAAAATTCATGAAATCATGCACAAAATCATTTATAACTTGAAAAGTGTTGCATTTAGAGCATTTTGTTAAAATATGTTATTCAGCTACTTTTTTCATAGCTACAATATGGTGAGTAAGTTGGGTGCCTGTCTCAATAGCTAAGTGAGTAATAGCTACTTTTGGGCTTTTCAGTAACTTCCATCATGAGTAAAATCACTTGTAACTTAAAAACTATTGCATTTAGAGAATTTCGTATAAATATGTTATTCAGCTATTTTTGGGTCAGCTATAACATAGTAAAATTTTAGACCTGTAGCTCATGGCATAGCTGAGTAATAGCTACTTTTAGGTTATCACTGTTGAGTAAATCGCTTATAACTTCAAAACTATTGGATTTAGAGAATTTCGTATAAATATGTTATTCAGCTACTTTTGGGTCAGCTATAACATAGTAAAATTTCAGACCTGTAGCTCATGGCATAGCTGAGTAATAGCTACTTTTAGGTTATCACTGTTGAGTAAATCGCTTATAACTTGGAAACTATTGCATTTACAGTATTTTGTTTCAATATGTTATTCACCTATTTTGGGATCAGCTATAACATAGTGAAGTTTCAGATCTGTGGCTCATTGCATAGCTGAGTAATAGCTACTTTGAAGTTCTCACTATTGAGTAAATCACTTGTAACTTAAAACCTATTGCATTTAGAGAATTTCATATAAATATGTTATTCAGCAACTTTTGGGCCAGCTATAACATAGTGAAATTTCAGATCTGTAGGTCATGGCATAGCTGAGTAATAGCTACTTTAAAGTTCTCACTATTGAGTAAATCAGTTGTAATTGGAAAACTATTGCATTTAGAGTATTTCGTATAAATATGTTATTCAGCTACTTTTGGGTCAGCTATAACATAGTAAAATTTCAGACCTGTAGCTCATGGCATAGCTGAGTAATAGCTACTTTTAGGTCATCACTATTGAGTAAATCAGTTGTAACTTGAAAACTATTGCATTTACAGTATTTTGCTTAAATATGTTGTTCACCTACTTTTTGGTCAGCTATAACATAGTAAAATTTCAGACCTGTAGCTCATTGCATAGCTGAGTAATAACTACTTTGAGGTTCTCACTATTGAGTAAATCAGTTGTAATTGCAAAACTATTGCATTTAGAGAATTTCGTATAAATATGTTATTCAGCTACTTTTGGGCCAGCTATAACATAGTGAAATTTCAGATCTGTAGGTCATGGCACAGCTGAGTAATAGCTACTTTGAAGTTCTCACTATTGAGTAAATCAGTTGTAATTGGAAAACTATTGCATTTACAGAATTTTGTATAAATATGTTATTCAGCTACTTTTGGGTCAGCTATAACATAGTAAAATTTCAGACCTGTAGCTCATGGCATAGCTGAGTAATAGCTACTTTTAGGTCATCACTATTGAGTAAATCAGTTGTAACTTCAAAACCATTGCATTTACAGTATTTTGCTTAAATATGTTGTTCACCTACTTTTGGGTCAGCTATAACATAGTAAAATTTCAGACCTGTAGCTCATTGCATAGCTGAATAATAACTACTTTGAGGTTCTCACTATTGAGTAAATCAGTTGTAATTGCAAAACTATTGCATTTAGAGAATTTAGTATAAATATGTTATTCAGCTACTTTTGGGTCAGCTATAACATAGTAAAATTTCAGACCTGTAGCTCATGGCATAGCTGAGTAATAGCTACTTTTAGGTCATCACTATTGAGTAAATCAGTTGTAACTTGAAAACTATTGCATGTACAGTATTTTGCTTAAATATGTTGTTCACCTACTTTTGGGTCAGCTATAACATAGTAAAATTTCAGACCTGTAGCTCATGGCATAGCTGAGTAATAGCTACTTTGAGGTTATCACTGTTGAGTAAATCGCTTATAACTTGGAAATTATTGGATTTAGAGTATTTTGTTTCAATATGTTATTCACCTATTTTGGGGTCAGCTATAACATAGTGAAGTTCCAGACCTGTGACTCATTGCATAGCTGAGTAATAGCTACTTTGAAGTTCTCAATGTTGAGCAAATCACTTATAATTTGAAAACTATTGCATTTAGAGAATTTAGTATAAATATGTTATTCAGCTACTTTTGGGTCAGCTATAACATAGTAAAATTTCAGACCTGTAGCTCATGGCATAGCTGAGTAATAGCTACTTTTAGGTCATCACTGTTGAGTAAATCAGTTGTAACTTGAAAACTATTGCATGTACAGTATTTTGCTTAAATATGTTGTTCACCTACTTTTGGGTCAGCTATAACATAGTAAAATTTCAGACCTGTAGCTCATGGCATAGCTGAGTAATAGCTACTTTGAGGTTATCACTGTTGAGTAAATCACTTATAACTTGGAAATTATTGCATTTAGAGTATTTTGTTTCAATATGTTATTCACCTATTTTGGGGTCAGCTATAACATAGTGCAGTTCCAGACCTGTGACTCATTGCATAGCTGAGTAATAGCTACTTTGAAGTTCTCAATGTTGAGCAAATCACTTATAATTTGAAAACTATTGCATTTAGAGAATTTAGTATAAATATGTTATTCAGCTACTTTTGGGTCAGCTATAACATAGTAAAATTTCAGACCTGTAGCTCATGGCATAGCTGAGTAATAGCTACTTTTAGGTTATCACTGTTGAGTAAATCACTTATAACTTAAAAACTATTGCATTTAGAGTATTTTGTTGCAATATGTTATTCACCTATTTTGGGGTCAGCTATAACATAGTGAAGTTCCAGACCTGTGGCTCATTGCATAGCTGAGTAATAGCTACTTTGAAGTTCTCACTCTTGAGTAAATCAGTTGTAATTGGAAAACTATTGCCTTTACAGAAATTTGTGCAAATATGTTATTCAGCTACTTTTGGGTCAGCTATAACATAGTGAAATTACAGACCTGTAGCTCATGGCACAACTGAGCAATAGCTATTCTCAGGTACTGACTGTTGAGTAAATCGGCTATAACTTGAAAAATATTGCATTTGGAGTATTTTGTTAAAATATATTGTTCACCTACTTTTGGGTCAGCTATAACATAGTGAAATTACAGACCTATAGCTCATGGCATAGCGGAGCAATAGCTATTTTCAGGTTCTCACTATTGAGTAAATCAGTTGTAACTTGAAAACTATTGCATTTACAGTATTTTGCTTAAATATGTTGTTCACCTACTTTTAGGTCAGCTATAACAGAGCAAAAATTCAGACATGTAGCTCATTGCATAGCTGAGTAATAGTTACTTTGAGGTTCTCACTCTTGAGTAAATCAGTAGTAACTTGAAAACTATTACATTTAGAGTATTTTGTTAAATATGTTATTCACAGACGTTTTGGTCAGCTATAACATAGTGAAATTGCAGACCTCTATGTCATGGCATAGCTGAGCAATAGCTTCTTTCAGGTTCTCACTGTTGTAAATCATTGTATCCAACCTGTAGGAAATCATGGGCTGGGAATCTGTTAATATGGTCCGATTTGACCTTGGAACCCTCCTTCAAGGTCAAATGAGGATAGCCAAACATAAAAGTGCTTATAACTCGCTTATTATTGGTCCTAGAGGTTTGGAATGAAAACCAACCTATAGAAAATCATGAGCTGGGAATTTTTTGGTGTGGTCGGATTTCACCTTGGACCCCTCCTTCAAGGTCAAATGAGGATAGCCAAACTTAAAGGTGCTTATAACTCGCTTATTATTGGTCCTAGAGGTTTGGAATGGAAAACCAACCTATAGAAAATCATGGGCTGGGAATCTTTTGGTGTGGTCAGATTTCACCTTAGACCCCTCCTTCCAGGTCAAACGAAGATAGCCAAACTTAAAGTGCTTATAACTCGCGTATTATTGGTCTTGGAGGTTTGGGATGGTAAACCAACATATAGGAAATCATGGGCTGGGATTCTTTTGGTGTGGTCAGATTTGACCTGGGACCCCTCCTTCAAGGTCAATTGAGGATAGCCAAACTTACAATTGCTTAGAACTCGCTTATTATTGGTCCTACAGGTTTGGGATGGTAAACAAGCTACAGGAAATCATGGGCTGGGAATTTTTTTGTGTGGTCGGATTTGACCTTGGACCCCTCCGTCAAGGTCAAACAAGGATAGCCAAACTTAAAAAGTGCCTATGACTCACTTATTATTGGTCCGAGAGGTTTGGGATGGTAAACCATCCTAAATTCTTTGGCTGGGAATCTTTTGGTATGGTCAGATTTGACCTTTGGACCCCTTCTTCATGGTTGAACGAGGATATTGCATTTATAGTATTTCTTTAAATATTTTTAACCTACTTTTTACACTTAAACAATTACGTTGTTACTTTATTTCATAATACCATTTGCAGGGCACAACTTTTTTGTCCTTTTTTTCTGTCAGCTTCGGAATATCTTTCGAACATGCTGTTCAGTTACCATTTACTGTATTTCTGTACAGCCCTTTCCCTGATAATTATGCTTTCCTCTCATTATCACCATCACAAATCAAAAACATTCAGTCAGCTGACACAGTGCCCGTTCACGGGCACTCTCCTCTTGTTTTAAATCTAACATCGCATGCAACAGATATACATAACCTTAAAAAGGAAATGTTATGCAATCCTTTCACGGCATTTATTACCATTTTCTTGTTTAAAAGCCCATTTTTATCTCCCGCCGGCCGATACGGGAGATTATAAAATACCCTGTGTCCGTGCGTCCGTCCGTGCGTCCGTTCGTCACGTTTTTACAAAAGCCTTTCTATCTCTTAAATATTATAGCTAGAGCTTCCAAATTTGCAGGATAAATTCATCATTGGAAAAATTTGCCTGGGAATCTTTTTCGGCTGATTCGGAAAAACAAGATGGCCGCCACAGGTGTTAACAAGATGGCTGCCATGTTTTTATGTCGTCACTCTGCGGCGTGGGCGTCCGCGTACACATACGCGTCCGCGTACGCGTCCACGTGAACAACTTCTTCTCCAAAACTACAAGGCCTAGAGACGTGCTGTTTTTTTTAAAAGATACCTTATCTATCGAGGATGAAAAATTGTTCAAGGCATACAAATCTGTCTGTTCGTCTGTTTGCTAGAGACATTACAAGGGGGGTACCCCCACCAAAAGTGTGAAAATTTCAACACTTAATCACAATTTTCTCAGTGACTATTGCAGGGATTTCTCTCATATCTTGCATATATGTACTAGGCCAGAGGTAGATTCTCTTGTGTGAGTATGAGACCTGGATCTGTCTTACTTTTTTTTTAATAAATTTTTTTAATAATTTTTAATGCATTAAAATTCATGAAATCATGCACAAAATCATTTATAACTTCAAAAGTGTTGCATTTAGAGCATTTTGTTAAAATATGTTATTCAGCTACTTTTTTCATAGCTACAATATGGTGAGTAAGTTGGGTGCCTGTCTCAATAGCTAAGTGAGTAATAGCTACTTTTGGGCTTTTCAGTAACTTCCATCATGAGTAAAATCACTTGTAACTTAAAAACTATTGCATTTACAGAATTTCGTATAAATATGTTATTCAGCTACTTTTGGGTCAGCTATAACATAGTAAAATTTTAGACCTGTAGCTCATGGCATAGCTGAGTAATAGCTACTTTTAGGTTATCACTGTTGAGTAAATCGCTTATAACTTCAAAACTATTGGATTTAGAGAATTTCGTATAAATATGTTATTCAGCTACTTTTGGGTCAGCTATAACATAGTAAAATTTCAGACCTGTAGCTCATGGCATAGCTGAGTAATAGCTACTTTTAGGTTATCACTGTTGAGTAAATCGCTTATAACTTGGAAACTATTGCATTTACAGTATTTTGTTTCAATATGTTATTCACCTATTTTGGGATCAGCTATAACATAGTGAAGTTTCAGATCTGTGGCTCATTGCATAGCTGAGTAATAGCTACTTTGAAGTTCTCACTATTGAGTAAATCACTTGTAACTTAAAACCTATTGCATTTAGAGAATTTCGTATAAATATGTTATTCAGCTACTTTTGGGCCAGCTATAACATAGTAAAATTTCAGACCTGTAGCTCATGGCATAGCTGAGTAATAGCTACTTTTAGGTCATCACTATTGAGTAAATCAGTTGTAACTTCAAAACCATTGCATTTACAGTATTTTGCTTAAATATGTTGTTCACCTACTTTTGGGTCAGCTATAACATAGTAAAATTTCAGACCTGTAGCTCATTGCATAGCTGAATAATAACTACTTTGAGGTTCTCACTATTGAGTAAATCAGTTGTAATTGCAAAACTATTGCATTTAGAGAATTTAGTATAAATATGTTATTCAGCTACTTTTGGGTCAGCTATAACATAGTAAAATTTCAGACCTGTAGCTCATGGCACAGCTGAGTAATAGCTACTTTTAGGTCATCACTATTGAGTAAATCAGTTGTAACTTGAAAACTATTGCATGTACAGTATTTTGCTTAAATATGTTGTTCACCTACTTTTGGGTCAGCTATAACATAGTAAAATTTCAGACCTGTAGCTCATGGCATAGCTGAGTAATAGCTACTTTGAGGTTATCACTGTTGAGTAAATCGCTTATAACTTGGAAATTATTGGATTTAGAGTATTTTGTTTCAATATGTTATTCACCTATTTTGGGGTCAGCTATAACATAGTGAAGTTCCAGACCTGTGACTCATTGCATAGCTGAGTAATAGCTACTTTGAAATTCTCAATGTTGAGCAAATCACTTATAATTTGAAAACTATTGCATTTAGAGAATTTAGTATAAATATGTTATTCAGCTACTTTTGGGTCAGCTATAACATAGTAAAATTTCAGACCTGTAGCTCATGGCATAGCTGAGTAATAGCTACTTTTAGGTCATCACTGTTGAGTAAATCAGTTGTAACTTGAAAACTATTGCATGTACAGTATTTTGCTTAAATATGTTGTTCACCTACTTTTGGGTCAGCTATAACATAGTAAAATTTCAGACCTGTAGCTCATGGCATAGCTGAGTAATAGCTACTTTTAGGTTATCACTGTTGAGTAAATCACTTATAACTTGGAAACTATTGCATTTAGAGTATTTTGTTGCAATATGTTATTCACCTATTTTGGGGTCAGCTATAACATAGTGAAGTTCCAGACCTGTGGCTCATTGCATAGCTGAGTAATAGCTACTTTGAAGTTCTCACTCTTGAGTAAATCAGTTGTAATTGGAAAACTATTGCCTTTACAGAAATTTGTGCAAATATGTTATTCAGCTACTTTTGGGTCAGCTATAACATAGTGAAATTACAGACCTGTAGCTCATGGCACAACTGAGCAATAGCTATTCTCAGGTACTGACTGTTGAGTAAATCGGCTATAACTTGAAAAATATTGCATTTGGAGTATTTTGTTAAAATATATTGTTCACCTACTTTTGGGTCAGCTATAACATAGTGAAATTACAGACCTATAGCTCATGGCATAGCGGAGCAATAGCTATTTTCAGGTTCTCACTATTGAGTAAATCAGTTGTAACTTGAAAACTATTGCATTTACAGTATTTTGCTTAAATATGTTGTTCACCTACTTTTAGGTCAGCTATAACAGAGCAAAAATTCAGACATGTAGCTCATTGCATAGCTGAGTAATAGTTACTTTGAGGTTCTCACTCTTGAGTAAATCAGTAGTAACTTGAAAACTATTACATTTAGAGTATTTTGTTAAATATGTTATTCACAGACGTTTTGGTCAGCTATAACATAGTGAAATTGCAGACCTCTATGTCATGGCATAGCTGAGCAATAGCTTCTTTCAGGTTCTCACTGTTGTAAATCATTGTATCCAACCTGTAGGAAATCATGGGCTGGGAATCTGTTAATATGGTCCGATTTGACCTTGGAACCCTCCTTCAAGGTCAAATGAGGATAGCCAAACATAAAAGTGCTTATAACTCGCTTATTATTGGTCCTAGAGGTTTGGAATGAAAACCAACCTATAGAAAATCATGAGCTGGGAATTTTTTGGTGTGGTCGGATTTCACCTTGGACCCCTCCTTCAAGGTCAAATGAGGATAGCCAAACTTAAAGGTGCTTATAACTCGCTTATTATTGGTCCTAGAGGTTTGGAATGGAAAACCAACCTATAGAAAATCATGGGCTGGGAATCTTTTGGTGTGGTCAGATTTCACCTTAGACCCCTCCTTCCAGGTCAAACGAAGATAGCCAAACTTAAAGTGCTTATAACTCGCGTATTATTGGTCTTGGAGGTTTGGGATGGTAAACCAACATATAGGAAATCATGGGCTGGGATTCTTTTGGTGTGGTCAGATTTGACCTGGGACCCCTCCTTCAAGGTCAATTGAGGATAGCCAAACTTACAATTGCTTAGAACTCGCTTATTATTGGTCCTACAGGTTTGGGATGGTAAACAAGCTACAGGAAATCATGGGCTGGGAATTTTTTTGTGTGGTCGGATTTGACCTTGGACCCCTCCGTCAAGGTCAAACAAGGATAGCCAAACTTAAAAAGTGCCTATGACTCACTTATTATTGGTCCGAGAGGTTTGGGATGGTAAACCATCCTAAATTCTTTGGCTGGGAATCTTTTGGTATGGTCAGATTTGACCTTTGGACCCCTTCTTCATGGTTGAACGAGGATATTGCATTTATAGTATTTCTTTAAATATTTTTAACCTACTTTTTACACTTAAACAATTACGTTGTTACTTTATTTCATAATACCATTTGCAGGGCACAACTTTTTTGTCCTTTTTTTCTGTCAGCTTCGGAATATCTTTCGAACATGCTGTTCAGTTACCATTTACTGTATTTCTGTACAGCCCTTTCCCTGATAATTATGCTTTCCTCTCATTATCACCATCACAAATCAAAAACATTCAGTCAGCTGACACAGTGCCCGTTCACGGGCACTCTCCTCTTGTTTTAAATCTAACATCGCATGCAACAGATATACATAACCTTAAAAAGGAAATGTTATGCAATCCTTTCACGGCATTTATTACCATTTTCTTGTTTAAAAGCCCATTTTTATCTCCCGCCGGCCGATACGGGAGATTATAAAATACCCTGTGTCCGTGCGTCCGTCCGTGCGTCCGTTCGTCACGTTTTTACAAAAGCCTTTCTATCTCTTAAATATTATAGCTAGAGCTTCCAAATTTGCAGGATAAATTCATCATTGGAAAAATTTGCCTGGGAATCTTTTTCGGCTGATTCGGAAAAACAAGATGGCCGCCACAGGTGTTAACAAGATGGCTGCCATGTTTTTATGTCGTCACTCTGCGGCGTGGGCGTCCGCGTACACATACGCGTCCGCGTACGCGTCCACGTGAACAACTTCTTCTCCAAAACTACAAGGCCTAGAGACGTGCTGTTTTTTTTAAAAGATACCTTATCTATCGAGGATGAAAAATTGTTCAAGGCATACAAATCTGTCTGTTCGTCTGTTTGCTAGAGACATTACAAGGGGGGTACCCCCACCAAAAGTGTGAAAATTTCAACACTTAATCACAATTTTCTCAGTGACTATTGCAGGGATTTCTCTCATATCTTGCATATATGTACTAGGCCAGAGGTAGATTCTCTTGTGTGAGTATGAGACCTGGATCTGTCTTACTTTTTTTTTAATAAATTTTTTTAATAATTTTTAATGCATTAAAATTCATGAAATCATGCACAAAATCATTTATAACTTCAAAAGTGTTGCATTTAGAGCATTTTGTTAAAATATGTTATTCAGCTACTTTTTTCATAGCTACAATATGGTGAGTAAGTTGGGTGCCTGTCTCAATAGCTAAGTGAGTAATAGCTACTTTTGGGCTTTTCAGTAACTTCCATCATGAGTAAAATCACTTGTAACTTAAAAACTATTGCATTTACAGAATTTCGTATAAATATGTTATTCAGCTACTTTTGGGTCAGCTATAACATAGTAAAATTTTAGACCTGTAGCTCATGGCATAGCTGAGTAATAGCTACTTTTAGGTTATCACTGTTGAGTAAATCGCTTATAACTTCAAAACTATTGGATTTAGAGAATTTCGTATAAATATGTTATTCAGCTACTTTTGGGTCAGCTATAACATAGTAAAATTTCAGACCTGTAGCTCATGGCATAGCTGAGTAATAGCTACTTTTAGGTTATCACTGTTGAGTAAATCGCTTATAACTTGGAAACTATTGCATTTACAGTATTTTGTTTCAATATGTTATTCACCTATTTTGGGATCAGCTATAACATAGTGAAGTTTCAGATCTGTGGCTCATTGCATAGCTGAGTAATAGCTACTTTGAAGTTCTCACTATTGAGTAAATCACTTGTAACTTAAAACCTATTGCATTTAGAGAATTTCGTATAAATATGTTATTCAGCTACTTTTGGGCCAGCTATAACATAGTAAAATTTCAGACCTGTAGCTCATGGCATAGCTGAGTAATAGCTACTTTTAGGTCATCACTATTGAGTAAATCAGTTGTAACTTGAAAACTATTGCATTTACAGTATTTTGCTTAAATATGTTGTTCACCTACTTTTGGGTCAGCTATAACATAGTAAAATTTCAGACCTGTAGCTCATTGCATAGCTGAGTAATAACTACTTTGAGGTTCTCACTATTGAGTAAATCAGTTGTAATTGCAAAACTATTGCATTTAGAGAATTTAATCTAAATATGTTATTCAGCTACTTTTGGGTCAGCTATAACATAGTAAAATTTCAGACCTGTAGCTCATGGCATAGCTGAGTAACAGCTACTTTTAGGTCATCACTATTGAGTAAATCAGTTGTTACTTGAAAACTATTGCATGTACAGTATTTTGCTTAAATATGTTGTTCACCTACTTTTGGGTCAGCTATAACATAGTAAAATTTCAGACCTGTAGCTCATGGCATAGCTGAGTAATAGCTACTTTGAGGTTATCACTGTTGAGTAAATCGCTTATAACTTGGAAATTATTGCATTTAGAGTATTTTGTTTCAATATGTTATTCACCTATTTTGGGGTCAGCTATAACATAGTGAAGTTCCAGACCTGTGACTCATTGCATAGCTGAGTAATAGCTACTTTGAAGTTCTCAATGTTGAGTAAATCACTTATAATTTGAAAACTATTGCATTTAGAGAATTTAGTATAAATATGTTATTCAGCTACTTTTGTGTCAGCTATAACATAGTAAAATTTCAGACCTGTAGCTCATGGCATAGCTGAGTAATAGCTACTTTGAGGTTATCACTGTTGAGTAAATCACTTATAACTTGGAAACTATTGCATTTAGAGTATTTTGTTGCAATATGTTATTCACCTATTTTGGGGTCAGCTATAACATAGTGAAGTTCCAGACCTGTGGCTCATTGCATAGCTGAGTAATAGCTACTTTGAAGTTCTCACTGTTGAGTAAATCAGTTGTAATTGGAAAAGTATTGCCTTTACAGAAATTTGTGCAAATATGTTATTCAACTACTTTTGGGTCAGCTATAACATAGTGAAATTACAGACCTGTAGGTCATGGCACAACTGAGCAATAGCTATTCTCAGGCACTGACTGTTGAGTAAATCGGCTGTAACTTGAAAAATATTGCATTTGGAGTATTTTGTTAAAATATATTGTTCACCTACTTTTGGGTTAGCTTTTGGGTTAGCTATAATATTACAGACCTATAGCTCATGACATAGCGGAGCAATAGCTATTTTCAGGTTCTCACTATTGAGTAAATCAGTTGTAACTTGAAAACTATTGCATTTACAGTATTTTGCTTAAATATGTTGTTCACCTACTTTTAGGTCAGCTATAACAGAGCAAAAATTCAGACATGTAGCTCATTGCATAGCTGAGTAATAGTTACTTTGAGGTTCTCACTCTTGAGTAAATCAGTAGTAACTTGAAAACTATTACATTTAGAGTATTTTGTTAAATATGTTATTCACAGACGTTTTGGTCAGCTATAACATAGTGAAATTGCAGACCTCTATGTCATGGCATAGCTGAGCAATAGCTTCTTTCAGGTTCTCACTGTTGAGTAAATCATTGTATCCAACCTGTAGGAAATCATGGGCTGGGAATCTGTTAATATGGTCCGATTTGACCTTGGAACCCTCCTTCAAGGTCAAATGAGGATAGCCAAATATAAAAGTGCTTATAACTCGCTTATTATTGGTCCTAGAGGTTTGGAATGAAAACCAACCTATAGAAAATCATGAGCTGGGAATTTTTTGGTGTGGTCGGATTTCACCTTGGACCCCTCCTTCAAGGTCAAATGAGGATAGCCAAACTTAAAAGTGCTTATAACTCGCTTATTATTGGTGCTAGAGGTTTGGAATGGAAAACCAACCTATAGAAAATCATGGGCTGGGAATCTTTTGGTGTGGTCGGATTTCACCTTAGACCCCTCCTTCCAGGTCAAACGAAGATAGTCAAACTTAAAGTGCTTATAACTCGCGTATTATTGGTCTTGGAGGTTTGGGATGGTAAACCAACATATAGGAAATCATGGGCTGGGATTCTTTTGGTGTGGTCAGATTTGACCTGGGACCCCTCCTTCAAGGTCAATTGAGGATAGCCAAACTTACAATTGCTTATAACTCGCTTATTATTGGTCCTACAGGTTTGGGATGGTAAACAAGCTACAGGAAATCATGGGCTGGGAATTTTTTGTGTGGTCGGATTTGACCTTAGACCCGTCCGTCAAGGTCAAACAAGGATAGCCAAACTTAAAAAGTGCCTATGACTCACTTATTATTGGTCCGAGAGGTTTGGGATGGTAAACCATCCTAAATTCTTTGGCTGGGAATCTTTTGGTATGGTCAGATTTGACCTTTGGATCCCTTCTTCATGGTCGAATGAGGATATTGCATTTATAGTATTTCTTTAAATATTTTTAACCTACTTTTTACACTTAAACAATTACCTTGTTACTTTATTTCATAATACCATTTGCAGGGCACAGCTTTTTTGTCCTTTTCTTCTGTCAGCTTCGGAATATCTTTCGAACAACTGTATTTCTGTACAGCCCTTTCCCTGATAATTATGCTTTCCTCTCATTATCACCATCACAAATCAAAAACATTCAGTCAGCTGACACAGTGCCCGTTCACGGGCACTCTCCTCTTGTTTATGTCATCACTCTGCGGCGTGGGCGTACGCGTACGCGTGAACAACTTCTTCTCCAAAACTACAAGGCCTAGAGACATGCTGTTTTTTTAAAAGATACCTTATCTATCGAGGATGAAAAAGTGTTCAAGGCATGCAAATCTGTCTGTTCGTCTGTTTGCTAGAGACATTACAAGGGGGGTACCTCCACCAAAAGTGTGAAAATTTCAACTTTTTATCACAATTTTCTCAGTGACTATTGCAGGGATTTCTCTCATATCTTGCATATATGTACTAGGCCAGAGGTAGATTCTCTTGTGTGAGTATGAGACCTGGATCTGTCTTACTTTTTTTTTAATAAATTTTTTTAATAATTTTTAATGCATTAAAATTCATGAAATCATGCACTAAATCACTTATAACTTCAAAAGTGTTGCATTTACAGCATTTTGTGAAAATATGTTGTTCAGCTACTTTTTTCATAGCTACAATATGGTGAGTAAGTTGGGTGTCTGTCTCAATAGCTAAGTGAGTAATAGCTACTTTTGGGCTTTTCAGTAACTTCCATTATGAGTAAAATCACTTGTAACTTAAAAACTATTGCATTTACAGAATTTCGTATAAATATGTTATTCAGCTACTTTTGGGCCAGCTATAACATAGTGAAATTTCAGACCTGTAGCTCATGGCATAGCTGAGTAATAGCTACTTTTAGGTTATCACTGTTGAGTAAATCGCTTATAACTTGAAAACTATTGCATTTAGAGAATTTCGTATAAATATGTTATTCAGCTACTTTTGGGTCAGCTATAACATAGTAAAATTTCAGACCTGTAGCTCATGGCATAGCTGAGTAATAGCTACTTTTAGGTTATCACTGTTGAGTAAATCACTTATAACTTGAAAAGTGTTGCATTTAGAGCATTTTGTTAAAATATGTTATTCAGCTACTTTTTTCATAGCTACAATATGGTGAGTAAGTTGGGTGTCTGTCTCAATAGCTAAGTGAGTAATAGCTACTTTTGGGCTTTTCAGTAACTTCCATCATGAGTAAAATCACTTGTAACTTAAAAACTATTGCATTTAGAGAATTTCGTATAAATATGTTATTCAGCTACTTTTGGGCCAGCTATAACATAGTAAAATTTCAGACCTGTAGCTCATGGCATAGCTGAGTAATAGCTACTTTTAGGTTATCACTGTTGAGTAAATCACTTATAACTTGAAAACTATTGCATTTAGAGTATTTTGTTTCAATATGTTATTCACCTATTTTGGGGTCAGCTATAACATAGTGAAGTTTCAGACCTGTGGCTCATTTCATAGCTGAGTAATAGCTACTTTGAAGTTCTCACTGTTGAGTAAATCAGTTATAATTGGAAAACTATTGCATTTACAGAAATTTGTGCAAATATGTTATTCAGCTACTTTTGGGTCAGCTATAACATAGTGAAATTATAGACCTATAGCTCATGGCACAAATGAGCAATAGCTATTCTCAGGTACTGACTGTTGAGTAAATCAGCTATAACTTGAAAAATATTGCATTTGGAGTATTTTGTTAAAATATATTGTTCACCTACTTTTGGGTCAGCTATAACATAGTGAAATTACAGACCTATAGCTCATGGCATAGCGGAGCAATAGCTATTTTCAGGTTCTCACTATTGAGTAAATCAGTTGTAGCTTGAAAACTATTGCATTTACAGTAGTTTGCTTAAATATGTTGTTCACCTACTTTTGGGTTAGCTATAACATAGTAAAATTTCAGACATGTAGCTCATTGCATAGCTGAGTAATAGTTCCTTTGAGGTTCTCACTGTTGAGTAAATCAGTTGTAACTTGAAAACTATTACATTTAGAGTAATTTGTTAAATATGTTATTCACAGAATTTTTGGTCAGCTATAACATAGTGAAATTGCAGACCTCTATGTCATGGCATAGCTGAGCAATAGCTACTTTCAGGTTCTCACTGTTGAGTAAATCATTGTATCCACTGGATAGCCGCAGTGTGTAGAGAGAGATTTCACCATTACTGCTCTGATGAAAAAAAATATTATAGCTAGCTTTCTTAAGTTTGCAGCATATATTAATAACCATAAAATGTTGTCTGGGAATATTTTTGGCCTCATTTTGAGAAACAAGATGGCCGCCACAGGTGTTTTTTGTCAGTCATGAAAAGTGCTTATATCTCCCTTATTATTGATCCTAGAGGTTTGGGATGATAAACCAACCTGTAGGAAATCATGGGGTGGGAATCTTTTGGTGTGGTCAGATTTGACCTTCAGTGACCCCTCCTTCAAGGTCAAACAAGGATAGCCAAACTTAAAAGTGCTTATAACTCGCTTATTATTGGTCCCAGAGGTTTGGGATGGTAAACAGACAGGAAATCATGGGCTGTGAATCTGTTGATATGGTCCGATTTGACCTTGGAACCCTCCTTCAAGGTCAAATGAGGATAGCGAAAATTGAAAGTGCCTACAACTCGCTTATTATTGGTGACAGAGATTTGGGATGGTAAACCATCCCATAGGAAATCATTGGCTCGGAATCTTTTGGTATGGTCAGATTTGACCTTTGGACCCCTCCTTCAAGGTCAAATGAGGACAGCCAAGCTTAAAAGTGCTTATAACTCATTTATAATTGGTCCTAGAGGTTTGGAATGGTAAACCATAGGAAATCATGGGCTGGGAATGTATTTGTGTGGTTAGATTTGACCTTGGACCCCTTCTTCAAGGTCGAACGAGGATATTGCATTTGTAGTATTTCTTTAAATATGTTTTAACCTATTTTTTACACTTAAACAATTACCTTGTTATTTTCCTTCATAATACCATTTACAGGGCACAACTTTTTTATCCTTTTCTTCTGTCAGCTTCGGAATTTCTTTCGAACTTGCTGTTCAGTTACCATTTACTGTATTTCTGTACAGCCCTTTTCCTGATAATTATTCTGTCCTCTAATCACCTTCACAAATCAAAAACACTCAGTCAGCTGACACAGTGCCCGTTCACGGGCACTCTCCTCTTGTTTTTTCAGGTGTTCTGCCATGGGTTTTTTTTTTGTTGATTTAGATGGCTGCCATAAGTGTGTAGTTGCACTTTTATACAGCCTAAAAATAGCCTGCTTGGTATTTTTAAGACCTAGGTCCATAGCCAAGTGAGTAATAGCAATGGTGGCTACTTTCAGTAAAGTGCTCATAACTCCAAAACGACTGCATTTAGAGCATTTCTGTAAAATATGTTGTTCAGCTACTTTCTCCGTGCCTACAAGATAGTACCATTTTTAGGGGTCTATCTTGATAGCTAAGTGAGTAATAGCTATTTTCTGTTTTTAACAATGACCAAAATGAGTAAGTTGCTTTTATCTTTGTAACTGTTACTTACAATATTGGTCTCAAATATGTTGTTGAACAACTCCTTCATGTACTATATCATGGTGAGGTTTCCAAGGTGTAGCACCATAGCTAGCTGAATAATAGCTACACTAAGTTTAACATTTGACCATTCAGCAAGTCACTTATAACTCAAAAACTATTGAATATAGAGGATTTTTGTCAAATATGTTGTTTATCTACTTTTTGATGTACTGTGTCGTGGTGAATTTTCAGAGCTGTAAGTCCATAGCTAACTGAGTAATAGCTACTTTTAAATTTCTTAATTTCAACATTGAATAAATCACTTATACCTCCAAAACTATTGAATTTAGGGAATTATTGTCAAATATGTTAATCGGTTACTTTTTAATGTTCTGTGTCGTGAAAAAGTTTCAGAGCTGTATTTCCATAGCTAACTGAGTAATGGCTACTTTGAATTTCAACAATAAGTAAATCACTTATAACTCCAAAACTATTAAAATTAGAGAATTATTGTCAAATATGTTGTTCACTTACTATTTGATGTACTGTGTCATGGGAAATTTTCACAGCTGTATCTCCATAGCTACCTGAGTAATAGCTACTTTGAGGGTTTCCATTGAGTAAATCACCTTTAACAGCAAAACTGTTGAATTTAGAGGATTTTTTTCAAATATGTTCTTCACCTACTTTTTGATGTACTGTGAAATGGCAAATTTTGAGAGCTGTAGGTCCATAGCTAACCGAGTAATAGCTACTTTAATGGTTCTCCATTGAGTAAATCACTTATAACAGCAAAACTGTTGAATTTAAAGGATTTTTCTCAGATATGTTGTTTAGCTACTTTTTTATGTACTGTGTAATGGCAAATTTTGAGACCTGTAAGTCCATAACTAACTGAGTAATAGCTGCTTTGATGGTTCTCCATTGAGTAAATCACTTATAACAGCAAAACTATTAAATTTACAGGATTTTTGTGAAATATGTTGTTCATGTACTTTTTAGCCCACAGCCCTTAAGGGCTGTCGGGGTATTGTTTTCACCCATGGTGTCCGGATGGGCGGGCGGCGGGAAATAGTTTGTCCGGGCTGTATCTCAGAAACCGTAAGGTGTAGGAAGTTCATACTTGACAGGGACATTAGTTAGGGGTAGTAGGTGTGCAACGTCATGGTCTGACCTTGATTTGACCTTGCCGTAGTGACCTTGACCTTTAAAATCTTGTCTGGGCTATATCTCGGAAACCATAAGGTGTGGGAAGTTGATACTTGGTAGGAACATTGGTTAGGAGTTGTAGGTGTGCAACATCATGGTGTGACCTTGATTTCACCTTTGACCTTGCGGTAGTGACCTTGACCAATAAAATCTTGTCCGGGCTATATCTCAGCAACTGTAAGGTGTAGGAAGTTGATACTTGGTAGGGACATTGGTTAGGGGGTGTAGGTGTGCTACGTCATAGTGTGACTTTGATTTGACCTTTGATCTCGCTGTAGTGACCTTGACCTATAAAATCTTGTCCTGGCTATATCTCAGAGACTGTAAGGTGTAGGAAGTTTATACTTGGTAGGGACATTGGTTGAATGTTTTAGGTGTGCCATGTCATGGTGTGACACTGATTGACCTTTGACCTTGCTGTATTGACCTTTAAAATCTTGTTGCACCTTTAAGTCTGTCTGTTGATGCAGATTAAGCACTGTTAAAGTCATATTAAAATTCATTAAGAATTTCCTTTTGCAAGTTCCCATTGTAACAGATGAAATTTCATCAAGTGAGCCACAGGCTTTTCTCCAACACCACACATAAGCATTCATTGAATGTATTGCCACTTCTGTATGCATGGGTAATATTCAAAACATCCAAACCATAATTCGGCCATTTTTGGTTTACTGATAAATACTGTCATTTTGTTGTTGAATTGTCTTGTTTTAATACTTCATCTTTACATACATTTCTTTTCCTTAGATATTATTTTCTCTACTTAAGCATTATTTGGACCTTAATATAACTGACACTGCTCTGCAAGTATCTTGAACTTTGTACTGTTACACTACTTCTGTATCTCATGGTGTTGAAAATATTTCCCTAGGCTGTGGGGTACGGGCATCTCTGATGCTATTTTTTATGTACTGTGTAATGCCAAATTTTGAGACCTGTAAGTCCATAACTAACTGAGTAATAGCTACTTTGATGGTTCTCCATTGAGTAAATCACTTATAACAGCAAAACTATTAAATTTACAGGATTTTTGTCAAATATGTTGTTCATGTACTTTTTAATGTTCTGTGTCATGGCAAAGTTTCAGAGCTGTAGGTCCATAGCTAACTGAGTAATAGCTACTTTCATGGTTTTCCATTGAGTAAATCGCTTATCACAGCAAAACTGTTGAATTTAAAGGATTTTTGTCAAATATGTTGTTCACCTACTTTTTGATGTATTGTGTAATGGCAAATTTTGAGACCTGTAGGTCCATAGCTAACTGAGTAATAGCTACTTTGATTTTTGCAGAAAATGAAAAAGTCTTAATATCTCGAAAACTGTAAGAGATAGAGCGATTTTGAGTGAATTTTTGACCCGCAGGGTAGTACATGAGTATACTATGCAAAAGGGAAAAATTCAATTTTTGCCACTTTTGGCGGCTATCTTGGATTTTTAGCAGAAAATAAACATTGAAAATATCTTCAAAATGGTAACAGACAGAGCGATTTCGAGCGAACTTTTGACCCACAGGGTAGTACAACAGTATTCTGTGCCTAGGGGAAAAATGTCATCTTGGATTTTAGCGGAAAATGAAAAATTGTGAATATCTCGGAAAAGGTATTTCCTCCCCTTTAATGCTCAGCGGGAGATACACACCGCGGCAGTGGTCTTGTTTAGTATCTTAATTAGTGGAGAATCATGTGACATTAATAGCTGTGTGATAAAAAAAATAATCCCCAAAAAAGAAGCATTACACAGCCCCACACAAAACACTTTGACCCCCCCCCCCCCCCCCCCCCCCCCACACACACACACACACACACACACACACACACACGCACACACAAAAAAAATGAATAAGTGAATGTGTGAGTGAAGAAAAATTTGAAATTAAAAAAACCTTCAAATTTTTAAAAAATGAACTTGAAGGATTTAAACTTAAAAAAATAAAAATTTTGGATTAATAATTTATTATAATAAAAATGTATAAATAATAAAAAATAAATTTGCATTAAAAACTTAGGAAAAAAAGTTTTTGGATTAAAAACTTAGGAAAAAAATATAATTTTGGATTAAGAACGTAAAAAAAAAACTTTGGCTGAAAAAAAATGGGGCAAAGGCAATGAAAATTTGGCCTGCCCCAAAATTAAAAATTGGCCAAAAAAATGAAAACACTTTGACTTTAAAAAGCTTTGACATTTGGGGGAAGTATTTTGACTTTTGGATCCAACATTTGGACCCTTGAGAAACTTTGGAGATTCCCCCAAAATTTTGATTATTTGGAACATAGAAATATCTTGCAAATTTGCAAGAAAAAAATTTTGAAAAAAAAAAAAGTTTTTTCTTTAAAGGTTTATAAATTTTGATTTTTAATGGGGGATATTTTTACATACCTTGGGTGGAAGTATTTCAACAGGGGACTTGTGATTTGATTTGAAATAGTTTTGAAACTTGTTGGAAATAGATTGGATTTTGTTTGGAAATTTGTTGGAAATTTGAGTGACACCAGCTTAAATAAAAGTTCTTGGAATAATTCGGTAGTCCTAAAAAGGACTGATAGATGCCAGATTCTTCTGCCTCTGGACATCCTGTAGTTGCCTATTCTTTCTTCCCTTGTGAGTGGTCTTCTGCTGTAGGGTTTTACCATCTATGGCTGCAGGGCAAAGGTGTCATCACCCAGCAGGAAGTTGTGCAAATCTGATCCTTCCTCCCCCAGTGGTTCAGGTAGCGGAAGCCCTTAGGTGCCATCCTCAATCTTCTCCCTCAAATCACTTCTGTTGAAAATCTGTGCATCTGATGAAGATCCATTTGAGCCAACATTGACCCTGAGGAATCTGTATTCTGCATCGACCAGGGGTAGCAGGACCATGGAAAAGAAGCCCACTTGTAGTGATAATAGTCACTGCTGGATTTCTTTGGCTTCTTCATAGCAATATGCTTCCCGTCTATTGCCCCTACAGCATGGGAGACATTCAAAATGATGTCTGGAATGTCTGGGTACATATATATAGCCAGCACCCTCACTGGAAATTGTAATTTAAGAAAATGTCTTGAATTGCAATACTACAAGCTGTGACACACACAAAGTGAGGGAAAAATTAAAATTAATGCCAAGTGAAATTTTCCACTTGTACAATATGCGACTCTACGAAATATGTGCATGTCTTCTTTTGGGATCCTGAGTTTTCTTAAGAATTGTCTGATTTTTTATTTTTCAGATACAACAAACTTTCACGACATGTGAGGGAATTAGCAAGAAAAATTAAAGATTTAGATACCAAAGATCCCTTTCGATTAGAAGCAACTTCTCAGCTGTTGGAGAAGTTGTAAGTATATTTGCATTCAAAAGTTGTCAACACACTTGTTTAATTTGATGGAATGACCAAACCTAGCATGTCAGGTTGTGTCACAACTTTTTTTTTCGTACAATTGCCCTGAAACATCCATTTTTCATGGGTTATGGAATAGGAAAACTTCCTGAAGGAAATGCATTAAAAATATTTATCAAAATATTTGCGATATATTGGCACTTCTTCACACATTTATAATACTAATTATCCATGGTAAGGGGCATTGGGAAAAAATGAAACCCAATCAGCTCCAGTGTTTAGGTCATATGTGTGAGGGACAACAGACCGTTCCAAAGGCCCCACCCACTTGCTGTTATATTTATCACCATGTCCGAGAAGTTGAACAAACAAAAGGTGAAAATGGCAAGAAATGATATTTGAAATTTTAGAAAAACAATATAATTTACTATTAATAATTGCTATAGATTGTGGGATATGTTGCAAAAATCAGATGCAATAAGAAATTATAAGATAAATATATGTACATTGCTATAAAAATATTAGAAAACAAATTATTTAACTTTTTATTTAAAAACACTTCCTGGTAAATTTTGACCCTTTTTAGGCATTGATAACAACTAATGTTTCAAACTGGTGAGGATTGATTTTTCAAGTTTTATATCCATAATATTGTGGTGATTAGTAATTTTCTGGCCTGAACTCTGAAGACAATAATATTTAGAAATATTCAACCAAAAGTGTTCACATTTTTATCTCCCGCCGGGCTTTAGCCCGGGAGGGAGATTATGAAATGATGCCTGTGTGTGCGTGTGTGCGTGCGTTAGTTAGTCACGCAGATTTCTCCAAAACTACTACAGCTACAGATTTTTTGTAAATTAATTGTCCCAATGAATTTTCATGCCCTCGAAAATTTTTTTGGTTTTATGGACTTAGGCCTAAAGATAAGTGAGTAATAGCAATCTTAGCTACTTGGAGTAAAGGGCTCATAACTCAAAAACTATTGCAGTTACAACTTTTTCTTCAAATATGTTGTTCAGCTACTTTGTCCTTAGCTATAAGATGGTACATGGTTTGGGGTCCCATTGCATGCCATAAGTGAGTAATAGCTATTTTCTTATTTGTAGCAAAATAATGACATAAGTAAATGTCAAATATCTTCAAAATTATTAAAGTTAGGGAATTCTTTTCAAATATGTTGTTCATCTACTTTTTGATAAGCTATCACATAGTAAAGTTTCAGATGTGTTGCACATTGGATAGCTGAGTAATAGCTACTTTGAAATTCTACAGTTGAGTAAATCCATTGTAACTCCAAAACTAGTGCAGTTAGAGTATTTTCCTAAAATATGTTGTTCAGCTACTTTGTCCTTAACTATAAGATGGTATATAGTTTGGGGTTCCATTGCATGCCATAGGTGAGTAATAGCTATTTTCTTATTTGTAGCAAAATAATGACATAAGTAAATGTCAAATATCTTCAAAAGTATTAAAGTTAGGGAATTCTTTTCAAATATGTTATTCATCTACTTTTTGATAAGCTATCACATAGTAAAGTTTCAGATCTGTTGCACATTAGATAGCTGAGTAATAGCTACTTTGAAATTCTACAGTTGAGTAAATCCATTGTAACTCCAAAACTAGTGCAGTTAGAGTATTTTCCTAAAATATGTTGTTCAGCTACTTTGTCCTTAACTATAAGATGGTATATAGTTTGGGGTTCCATTGCATGCCATAAGTGAGTAATAGCTATTTTCTTATTTGTAGCAAAATAATGACATAAGTAAATGTCAAATATCTTCAAAAGTATTAAAGTTAGGGAATTCTTTTCAAATATGTTATTCATCTACTTTTTGATAAGCTATCACATAGTAAAGTTTCAGATCTGTTGCACATTAGATAGCTGAGTAATAGCTACTTTGAAATTCTACAGTTGAGTAAATCCATTGTAACTCCAAAACTAGTGCAGTTAGAGTATTTTCCTAAAATATGTTGTTCAGCTACTTTGTCCTTAATTATAAGATGCCATATAGTTTGGGGTTCTGTTGCATGCCATAGGTGAATAATAGCTATTTTCTTATTTGTAGCAAAATAATGACATAAGTAAATGTCAAATATCTTCAAAAGTATTAAAGTTAGGGAATTCTTTTCAATATGTTATTCATCTAGTTTTTGGTAAGCTATCACATAGTAAAGTTTCAGACCTGTTGCACATTGGATAGCTGAGTAATAGCTACTTTGAAATTGTGACTGTTGAGTAAATCCATTGTAACCCCAAAACTATTGCAGTTAGAGTATTTTCCTAAAATAAGTTATTCAGCTACTTTGTCCTTAACTATAAGATGGCATACAGTTTGGGATTCTATTGCATGCCATAAGCGAGTAATAGCTATTTCCTTATTTGAAGCAAAATAACGACATGAGTAAATTTCAAAGATCTTCAAAAGTATTAAAATTAGGGAATTCTTTTCAAATATATTATTCATCTAGTTTTTGGCAAGCTATCACATAGTAAAGTTTCAGACCTGTTGCACATTGGATAGCTGAGTAATAGCTACTTTGAAATTGTGACTGTTGAGTAAATCTATTGTAACTCCAAAACTATTGCAGTTAGAGTATTTTCCTAAAATAAGTTATTCAGCTACTTTGTCCTTAACTATAAGATGGCATACAGTTTGGGATTCTATTGCATGCCATAAGTGAGTAATAGTTATTTCCTTATTTGAAGCAAAATAACGACATGAGTAAATTTCAAATATCTTCAAAAGTATTAAAATTAGGGAATTCTTTTCAAATATGTTATTCATCTAGTTTTTGATAAGCTATCACATAGTAAAGTTTCAGACCTGTTGCACATTGGAAAGCTGAGCAATAGCTACTTTGAAATTGTGACTGTTGAGTAAATCCATTGTAACTCCAAAACTATTGCAGTTAGAGTATTTTCCTAAAATATGTTTTTATTGCGTTAATACATCCTATCCAATGGACAATTGCTTTACCGGTCGGCGCGACCGGTCCCGCCAAACGCCAGAAAAAGACGTCCTGTATATAATACCAGCAGGACCGGTCAGTAGTGTGCATTCGCTAGGTGGCGCATCATACTTGCTTCCTGTCTAGACAGAGTGACGTCAGTTCATCTTTTTCGTTTGGCGCGTGTAGTGTGCAGACGCGTTTTGAAGTTATCTCCAAGTTTGAAGAAAACGCGGTTTATTCTACGAATTTAAAGCTTATTTTCATCTGAAAATATATATTTTGTGTCACTTACATATCATGGCCTCTCCAGGACTTAAACGAGGCAGTATCCAGCATTTTATGGCCAGTTTTGAAGATTTTCTTTGTGCTTGTCGTCGAGACGAAGCCGTGGGTGAGAGGTCGTGTGTTGTGCTTGCAGCATTCCTTCTTCTGTTCAGAAATGTATATTTACCACGATTCGCCCTCCATTAATTCCTACATTGTCGAGTAACACTGCGTGTATGTCCACGAGAAGAAGTTAGAAGGAAAGAAGAATGCATCGTCTGACGTCATCACTTCCAGCTTATGCTGGTCACGTGACACAGACCTGGTCACGTGATACGCATTCAACTATGGAGGTCACGTAATACGCATTTATCAATGGAGGACTCGTATTTTTTCAACAGAAGTTTTCATCAGAAGAAGACGACCATTTATTAATCAACACCCATTTTTAACTGGCAAGAAGAAATCCAGCAACTCGCCTGTTGGTGTAAAGATATTAGATGACATTTGGTCACTGCAATCTGCGTGTTTTTGAAGTGCCGGTCATGTGACTTCACAGATCTCCATACACGACCGGCAAGGCTAGCAGAAGAAATTGTGGCTCCACAGATCCCCAAGTGTGACGGGTTCAGCTAGCAAGAAGATGACCAGGTCTAGACCCCTTGTGCTGAATTTTACCGGTACCAGCTCTGCTCAGACTACCGGTGGGGTCTCCAGCTAACCCTCTCCCCCCCTTTGACCCTACCTTGGTACGGGTACTGGGGCAGGTTGAGAGTAAGAAGATCTACCAACCGGTTACAGAGGATGGGCCTACCGGGAACCGGTTATAAAAGTTGCTCCAGCTAGCTGTCCAGGCCACTGATTTTATGCTGCCTACAATGCCTACAATACAGAGCCTACCCACTGGGTGCCGGCTACACAGCCCTCATTGACCAGTGTGCTTCCCCTTAGCCGGTTACAGAGCCAACCAGACCGGTTTACAGGCAGAAATTACAGAGAGAATTTTCTGGTTACACAGAGTTCTGCTGCTCCCACCATCCCAGTGCTGACAGCAGGCTAACCAGTTACAGATTTTACCGGTTACAGAGAGAATTTACCGGTTACAGACAGGTCTGCTGCTCCCACCATCCCAGTGCTGACAGCAGGCTCACCGGTTACAGAGTTTACCGGTTACAGAGAAAATTTTCTGATTACACAGATCTGCTGCTCCCACCATCCCAGTGCTGACAGCAGGCTACCCAGTTACAGAGAGATCTGCTGCTCTCACCATTCCAGTGCTGACAGCAGGCTCACTGGTTACACAGTTTACCGGTTACAGAGAGAATTTACCGGTTAGAGAGATCTGCTGCTCCCACCATCCCAGTGCTGACAGCAGGCTCACTGGTTACAGAGTTTACCGGTTACAGAGAGAATTTACCGGTTAACAGAGGTTACTGGTTACAGAGAGATCTGCTGCCCCCACCATTCCAGTGCTGACAGCAGGCTCACCGGTTACATTGAAATCAGTTGTTCCCATGGGCAGAAGGCAACTTAAGGCAACAAGTCCAGTGAGGACAACAGGGTCACCAGTTAGAGATTTGCCGGTGACAGTCAGATAGACAGGAAGTTCTTCAGTAAATTGACCAACCGGTTACAGAACCTACCAACGGGTTCTGGCTTACACAACCTCCAGGGACCAGTAGCTTCATACCAAGCCAGTTACAGAGTCTACTGGTCTGGCTTATAGACAGAAATTCCGGTGAAGAAACCTGATTGAAACTGGAACACCAGCTTACCGGATTGCCAGATCCACCAAGTGATCAAATAATGATAGAGCTGTGGCTGTCTGAATGCTTGGTTACAGAGAAGCACCAGTTTACCGGTTCATTACCAGTTAAGTGGCTTACCAGTTACTGAGAAGTGTTGGTTACAGAGAAAACCTTCTGATTCCAACATTACGGACAGGAAGAAGGCAGTTCTGTTAGATAAGCCTACCTCTGCTGAGACGTAGTCGCCCAGTTCTGCCAGCTCAAATGAGTTTTTTTTGCAGAACTATGGATCCACCAGGAACCGGTTACAGAGCATTGCTTAACCTATAACCGGTTAGGCCCTGGTACTGGGCAGGTCCACAGGACTGGCCAACAGACCAGCAAAGTCTTTTAAGGGTCTAAATGGCCATCTTAGACCAACCAGTTGCTGTCTGAGTAATCTGGTTACAGAGAAATTCTTAGACCAGTCACTCATCCTGGTGAGATGACTGTCTCAACCTGCCTGATCAGTCAGCCAGTTACTCTTGCCAGTGAGATGCGGAACTCAACCACATTGGTTAGAATACTGCCAACAAGAAGTCTGCTGTACCAGTTATTCTAGAGATGCCATTGATCCAGCCTCCGAAACTGGCCAACCCAGCTTGCCTTTTTACCCAGCTCGTGACCAGTGTCAGCTGACACCAGGGGCATGAGTTTGCAAACTCAAGCTTTCCCTCATGATTACAACCCTTTTCTGGTTTGTCACAACTGAAGCAATGGGAAATTTATCTGTTAATTGGACCAGGGGTCACAGTGTTCGTAAATGGCTATTAGTGTTTCCACAGTGGGGTTCTGTGGAAATGACCTTATGTCGCAGATCCCCTTTGGATGGTTTCCTACTGTGTGGATCAGTGAACCTGTCGCCAGTGTTGACACTGGTATTTTTGCACCAACCTGCCGGTTCAAACTTGGGCCACCCTAGGGGCCAGCCTCAAGTTTATATGAACCTCCCAGGAGGGATACACCCTCCCCTGCCAGAAACGACCAGTTTGACCAGTTCTCCAGGCAGGATTTTGGTTCAGTATCCTAAATGATTCAGCTGGAATTTCAGGAACCACATGAACCTCTCTTCAGCCAGAGGAGTGGCTAACCTCAAGGTTGCATACTCCCTCACCCCTTTCAACCAACAAGGAAATGCCAGCCCCCACCAAACCAGTCTCCAACATACACAATCTCTAGTAGCTCTGTGTCAGGAGTAAGTTTGAATGGTATCATGAAAAAATTAGAACTGGACCTCGAGCAAGTCTTTGTCTTGAGAGCCTACCAGTTCAGCCTGAAAGAGGGCAAGGTGAGACCCACCCTAGAGCATTTGCAGACGTTATCTGCAATCCAGGAACTTCTCTCCGGATCGACATGCCCGATCCAGCGGCTCATGCCCCTGATAGCATTACTGACAGCCATAGCAAAGCCCGTCCACATAGGTGGCCTTCCTCATCAGGCCGATACAGTGGCACTTGATAAATAGCTGGAGAGTACCTGAATCACCAAAAGGTGATCCCAGTTCACTCCACCCTCAGCTAAAATCGTGGCTGCAGGAAGACCATGTGCTTCAAGGTCAACCATTACACCTACCTTATATGCTCTGCAAATCCTTATAGATGCATTTAGAAGGGTGGGGTGCTCACTTAAGGGAACACACTGCAAGGGGAACCTGGCCCCTTCCGAAGCAAGTTACACTTTAATATCTGGAATTTAAGGTGGCCTTTTGGCCCTAAAGAGTTCCAAAACCTCTGATTGAACAATATTGCTTTTGTAGCTACAGACAACCCCATGGTGGTTTTCTGTATAAAGGGGGGATGGAATCGGACCCCCTTTGGGCCCTCTTGTGGAGAATTCTGACCTGGTGTACCAGACACAGGTGACTCAGAACCCGACACATTCACAGCCGGCCGAATGTGATAGCAGACAAGCTATCCAGGCTAGGACAGACCATTCAACAAAATGGTCCCTCCATCCAGAGGTATTCAAGCAATATGCTCCCGGTGGCAGCATCCTCAAGTGGACCTGTTTGCCACCAGGTTCGACAACTACATCTCTGTCTCACCAGTTCCAGATCCCCAAGCCTGGGCAGTAGATGCCTTCAGTCTACCTTGGGAGGACCTGGACCCATATGCCTTCCCACCAGCAGCTATCTTGGGCAAAGTGGTGGGAAAGTTACAGGACCAGCCGTGCAACAACTCATACTGATTGCACCAGGGTGGTCCAACATGCCTTGGTTCTGGGACCTGGTAACCATGTCCAGTCAGATCCCACTGTGTGCACTTTCTGCCTGACTTTTGACTCAGTTACTCAACCAGACCCTTCACAGGAACCTGGTAAATCTGAATCTACATGCCTGGCCCCTAGGGCCCCAGCTACCAAGGAAGCAGGGCTTCCCTGAGGCAGTGGCAGCTCGAATTGAGGCTCCTCCAGAGGATCAACAGATCAGTCTATGAGGCAAGTGCACCATATGCTTTACACGTGGTACCTCAGTAATCAGATGGACTTCTGGGCACCACTTTTTAAAAGCTATAGCTGACTTCCCTTTGTACCTTTTCAAGACAGGAAGTTACAGCCGGGCACCATTGATGACTATAGACCAGCCATTGTTAACAATTTGGGAATTTGCCCATTAATGTCAGCAATGATGAAAATCTCACTGATCTCCTGGATAGTTTCCACAGAGACAGGTCCAAGGGAAGAGGGGCATCCCCTCTTGGAACCTTTCCCTGGTTCTACACCAGCTGACAAGGTTCCTTTTTGAACCCCTTAAGGAGGCCTCCCTGAAGCACTTCACTATCAAGACTGTCTTCCTGTTGGCCTTAGGTTCAGGCAAGCGGAGGGTGAGATCCATGCTTGGCTGCATAACAACCTCAGACACCAGATTGGTCCATGGTGTCTTTCTACCCCTCAGCCAGCCTTCCTTCCAAGAATCAGCTAGCCAAAGAGAGTCCAGACAGTGTGGCCCCTGTGGTTAATGCAACCCTGGTCCCCACTCTGGATAGGTCACAGGCGCTGGTGTCCAGTCAGAGCCCTGTGTTACCATCTGGGTAGGACCTCAGATCTTAGGCATAACAAGGAGCTGGTCTTTGTCTCCTTCCAAGGAAGTTGTCGATAAGGACATCTCTCCTGCCACCATCTCCTCATGGATCAAGCTACTGTGATCCTATGCTATGAGCTCTCTGACCAGTAAGCCCTCGTCTTGCATCAGGTCAAAGCCCATGATGTTAGGGCTTTTACTGCTTCTAAGGCATTCCAGTCAGGAGTCTCCTTAGAACAGTCCTCAGCCTTCCACTGTAAGTCATATATCACCTTCACACAGTTCTGAAGGATGTGGCTGGGGCTGATTTAGAGCCTCTTTACTTGGGCCTAGTAGTGGCTGTTCAGCAGATCCACAAATAGCCCTTATATTGAGATTTGTATACATGTACATAGTGTAAATAGCTCATGAATCTAATTGACATGCTTCCTTCGGGAGGTTTATTTGCCTTCTGGGACTGAACTCATCCCTCTCTTCCCCTACCTCAGAGCAGGTCTGTAAGAAGGGGGGGGGGGAGGGGCAATGCGGGTATAGCCCCGGCAACCGGGCTCTGGTAACCACCATGGACCTATAGGTCTCCTGACTAAGTCAGCCTAGACCGTAGGGTAAAAATTTTGTTACCATTTATGAGTTCATTCTAAGTCCCTAGTAACTTACCCGCCGACCAAGCGGTAGTTATTCAGCAATTGTCCATTGGATAGGATGTATTAACGCAATAAAATTGCAAATTTAATAAGTAAATTAAATTTTTATAAGTTAATACCCTATCCAATGGACAGGCAAGGCCCTCCCAACCGACCCCGCTATCAGCTTACTAGGGGTCTAAATCTGTTTAGACAACGAAAAAGATGAACTGACGTCACTCTGTCTAGACAGGAAGCAAGTATGATGCGCCACCTAGCGAATGCACACTACTGACCGGTCCTGCTGGTATTATATACAGGACGTCTTTTTCTGGCGTTTGGCGGGACCGGTCGCGCCGACCGGTAAAGCAATTGTCCATTGGATAGGGTATTAACTTATAAAAATTTAATTTACTTATTAAATTTGCAATATTCAGCTACTTTTTCCTTAACTATAAGATGGCATATAGTTTGGGGTTCTGTTGCATGCCATAAGTGAGTAATAGCTATTTTCTTATTTGTAGCAAAATAACAACATAAGTAAATTTCAAATATCTTCAAAAGTATTCAAGTTAGGGAAATATTTTCAAATATGTTATTCATCTAGTTTTTGATGAGCTATCAGATAGTAAAGCAGCAAACCTGTTGCACACTGGACAGCTGAGTGATAGCTACTTTGAAATTGTGACTGTTGAGTAAATCCATTGTAACTGAAAAACTACTGCAGTTACAGTATTTTCCTAAAATAATTTGTTCAGCTACTTTTTCCTTAACTATAAGATGGCATATCGTTTGGGGTTCCATTGCATGTCATAAGTGAGCAATAGCTATTTTCTTATTTGTAGCAAAATTATGATGGAAATAAATGTGAAATACCTTCACAAGTACCAAAGTTAGGCAAATCTTTTCATTTGTTATTCATCTAGTTTTTCAAAAGCTTACTTTCCTGTGTCCTTTATATTTTTGTTGCTTTTGCAGATGTAGGTCAATAGCTAAGTGAGTAGATAGCTGAGCAAGAGCTACTAAAATGAGTAAATGTCTTTTATCTCTAAAAGTATTATAGGTAGGCAATTTCTTCTAAATAAGTCATTCGCCTACTTTTGGGTGATCTACCACATAGTGAAGTTGCAGAACTGTAGCTCTTTGGATAGCTGAGTAATAGCTACCAAAATGAGTAAATGTCTTTTATCTCTAAAAATATTACACATAGGCAATTTCTTCTAAATGAGTCATTCACCTACTTTTGTGTGATCTACCACATAGTGAAGTTGCAGAACTGTAGCTATTTGGATAGGTGAGTAATAGCTACTAAAATGAGTAAATGTCTTTTATCTCTAAAAGTTTTACAGATACACAATTTCTTCTAAATAACTCATTCACCTACTTTTGGGTCATCTACCACATAGAGAAGTTGCAGAACTGTAGCTCTTTGGATAGCTGAGTAATAGCTACTAAAATGAGTAAATGTCTTTTATCTCTAAAAGTATTACAGGTAGGCAATTTCTTCTAAATAAGTCATTCACCTACTTTTGGGTGATCTACCACATATTGAAGTTGCAGAACTGTAGCTCTTTGGATAACTGAGTAATAGCTACTAAAATGAGCAAATGTCTTGTATCTCTAAAAGTATTACAGGTAGGCAATTTCTTCTAAATAAGTCATTCACCTACTTTTGGGTGATCTACAACATATTGAAGTTGCAGAACTGTATCTCTTTGGATAGCTGAGTAATAGCTACTAAAATGAGTAAATGTCTTTTATCTCTAAAAGTATTACAGGTAGGCAATTTCTTCTAATAAGTCATTCACCTACTTTTGGGTGATCTACCACATAGTGAAGTTGCAGAACTGTAGCTCTTTGGATAGCTGAGTAATAGCTACTAAAATGAGTAAATGTCTTTTATCTCTAAAAGTATTACAGGTAGGCAATTTCTTCTAAATAAGTCATTCACCTACTTTTGGGTGATCTACCACATAGTGAAGTTGCAGAACTGTAGCTCTTTGGATAGGTGAGTAATAGCTACCAAAATGAGTAAATGTCTTTTATCTCTAAAAATATTACACATAGGCAATTTCTTCTAAATGAGTCATTCACCTACTTTTGTGTGGTCTACCACATAGTGAAGTTGCAGAACTGTAGCTCTTTGGATAGGTGAGTAATAGCTACTAAAATGAGTAAATGTCTTTTATCTCTAAAAGTTTTACAGATACACAATTTCTTCTAAATAACTCATTCACCTACTTTTGGGTCATCTACCACATAGAGAAGTTGCAGAACTGTAGCTCTTTGGATAACTGAGTAATAGCTACTAAAATGAGCAAATGTCTTTTATCTCTAAAAGTATTACAGGTAGGCAATTTCTTCTAAATAAGTCATTCACGTACTTTTGGGTGATCTACCACATAGTGAAGTTGCAGAACTGTAGCTCTTTGGATAGCTGAGTAATAGCTACTAAAATGAGTAAATGTCTTTTATCTCGAAAAGTATTACAGGTAGGCAATTTCTTCTAAATAAATCATTCAAATACCTTTGGGTGATCTACCACATAGTTAAGTTGCAGAACTGTATCTCTTTGGATAGCCGAGTAATAGCTACTAAAATGAGTAAATGTCTTTTATCTCTAAAAGTATTACAGGTAGGCAATTTCTTCTAAATAAATCATTCACGTACTTTTGGGTGATCTACCACATAGTGAAGTTGCAGAACTGTAGCTCTTTGGATAGCTGAATAATCGCTACTAAAATGAGTAAATGTCTTGTATCTCTAAAAGTATTACACATAGGCAATTTCTTCTAAATGAGTCATTCACCTACTTTTGTGTGATCTACCACATAGTGAAGTTGCAGAACTGTAGCTCTTTGGATAGGTGAGTAATAGCTACTAAAATGAGTAAATGTCTTTTATCTCTAAAAGTTTTACAGATACACAATTTCTTCTAAATAACTCATTCACCTACTTTTGGGCCATCTACCACATAGAGAAGTTGCAGAACTGTAGCTCTTTGGATAGCTGAGTAATAGCTACTAAAATGAGTAAATGTCTTTTATCTCTAAAAGTATTACAGGTAGGCAATTTCTTCTAAATAAGTCATTCACCTACTTTTGGGTGATCTACCACATAGTGAAGTGCAGAACTGTAGCTCTTTGGATAACTGAGTAATAGCTACTAAAATGAGCAAATGTCTTGTATCTCTAAAAGTATTACAGGTAGGCAATTTCTTCTAAATAAGTCATTCACCTACTTTTGTGTGATCTACCACATATTGAAGTTGCAGAACTGTATCTCTTTGGATAGCTGAGTAATAGCTACTAAAATGAGTAAATGTCTTTTATCTCTAAAAGTATTACAGGTAGGCAATTTCTTCTAATAAGTCATTCACCTACTTTTGGGTGATCTACCACATAGTGAAGTTGCAGAACTGTAGCTCTTTGGATAGCTGAGTAATAGCTACTAAAATGAGTAAATGTCTTTTATCTCTAAAAGTATTACAGGTAGGCAATTTCTTCTAAATAAGTCATTCACCTACTTTTGGGTGATCTACCACATAGTGAAGTTGCAGAACTGTAGCTCTTTGGATAGCTGAGTAATAGCTACTAAAATGAGTAAATGTCTTTTATCTCTAAAAGTATTACAGGTAGACAATTTCTTCTAAATAAGTCATTCACCTACTTTTGGGTGATCTACCACATATTGAAGTTGCAGAACTGAGCTGTTTGGATAGGTGAGTAATAGCTACTAAAATGAGTAAATGTCTTTTATCTCTAAAAGTATTACAGGTAGGCAATTTCTTCTAAATAAGTCATTCACCTACTTTTGTGTGATCTACCACATAGTGAAGTTGCAGAACTGTAGCTCTTTGGATGGCAGAGTAATAGCCACTAAAATAAGTAAATATCTTTTATCTCTAAAAGTGTTACAGATAGGCAATTTCTTCTAAATACGTCCTTACCTACTTTGGGTTGATCTACTGCATAATAAAGTTGCAGAACTGTAGCTCTTTGGATGGCAGAGTAATAGCTACTAAAGTGAGTAAATGCCTTTTGTCTTTAAAAGTATTGCAATCAAACATTAAACTTGTCACTTCTACATGTGCCTCCATCTCACAAGAAAATTTATATTCCACTATCTTTAGTACATCTAATTTATATGGTGGGAGATAAATGCATGCGTCAGAATGCTTGTTATGTTTTAAAATGGCACCTATCATTGATGTTTAGAAATACTGTAATTTGACAGGTTATTGCTGTTGTAGTAAAGAAAATGTTTGCAGATTTGCGGCATTTTGATTGACACTATGAAGTGGTCCATAAAATTTTATGTAACAATGCCAGCTTTTCATATTGCAGGCATACTATGGGTCTTATTCCAGCAAAACGAAGCCTTGAACTCTGTGATAAAGTCTCTGCTACTTCATTTTGTAGGTTTGTAATTTATTCTTTCTAACTTAAATGTGTATCTAAAACTTGTTAAATGCTTAACTAAATTCGCATATACATGTATAATCAAAAACCATTTTGTGAAATATATATCAGAAATTTCTGATGATAAAAACAGAATTTTTACAGGCTAAGAACCGAAAACTGAGACAGTTTATCCCAGGTTTTTTTTGTAAGTTTTGTTATATATGACTAAGAATATGCCTTTAAGCTTTGTTTTAAAAAGAGATTTTTGCAATAAATATGATAATCCAGTTTAGTTGATTGGACTTGCTGTTTCTTTTGACAGATAATATAATGTATTATCCCTAGTTATTTGTAGCAATTGTTTAGTTGTCTAATTGCTATTTATATTCTTGCACAGTTGTCTAATTGCTATTTATATTCTTGCACAAAGGCGAAGGTTACCTGTAGTGTTGGTGAGAAATCACATGGCAGAAACACTCAAGTCAGCAGTCACATTTATAGAACAAGGACGTATCCTTTGAAATAAACATTCTCTTAAGACACGGCTGTATTAGTAAATCTGATTGGCTAATCAAGAAATATTTCATTGGTAAGACCGACATAACTTCTACAGTTAAATTATCATTCATTTACAAAAAATATTAATGATCCATCAGTTGAACTTTTAATAAATTTATAATAATTCACCTTTTGCTTGTTTTATTATAGATGTTAAATTTATTCAGAAGTATTATATTGTTTTGTCACATAAAATGTTTTACAATATACCATGTTTGAATCTCGGCATTAATAGTGAGGCATAAACTTCTACCATTATGTCACAGTATTAGTGCATTACTACATTGACCAATCCTGATTGGCTTCTTTTTTAACCCCAGCCCATAAAGGCTGGGGTTATAGTTCCCTGCACAGTCCAGTCAGCGGCAGTGGCGGGCATAAAGCTTGTGGGTGTTCCACAACCTAAACCCATGCAGCAATTTTCACGAAATTTTCAGGATATGTTTACCCCTAAGACAGAGGTACCCGGCAACAATTGTCATGGCAACACTTTTAAGATTTTTGGGTCTTAAAGTTTGTGGGTGTTTCACAGTCTAAACACATGCACTGATTTTCACAAAATTTTCAGGGTATATTTACCCCAAGAAGATCCAGAGCTGATTAGGTTTTGGGGGGTATCCAGCAACCACTGTTGCCATGGCAACACTTGGCAACACTTAAGATTTTTGGGTCTTAAAATATGTGGGTGTTCCACAGCCTAAACCCATGCATGGATTTTCACCAAATTTTCTGGATATGTTTACCCCAAGGTGATCTGGACATGATAAGCTTGTGGATGGCATCTGACCACAACTGTAGCCATGGCAATATGTTGAATATTTTGGGGTCTTAAAGTTTGTGGGTGTTCCACAGCGAAACCATTGCATAGAGTTTCAGCAAATTTTCAGGATATGTTAAAAGAAACTGGATCTAGAGATGAGTAAGTTTTGGTGGGTGTCAGACAACACCTGTTGCCATTGCAACGCTTAAATACTTTTCGGTCTTAAACTTCTTAATTAAGAAAGGGTCACTATTAAACCAATGTTTCTACAGTTGGATTTTATCCCCCTCTGGCCAAGGCCGGAGTTGGGAGATTGTGAAATGCCTTCCTTGCATTTGTGCATGTGTCTGCATGCATGTGTGCGGTGTCACATTTTTAAATCCAGCTTTATATCGCATTCATTTTCAACCCCAGCCCATAAAGGCTGGGGTTATAGTTGTCACCTTTGCTGTCCAGGCGGCGGCAGAAGCGGGCATAAAGGTTGTGGGTGTTCCACAGCCTAAACCCAGGCGTGGATTTTCACCAAATTTTTAGGGTATGTTTACCCCAAGAGGATCTAGAGCTGATTAGGTTTTGGGGGTATCCGGTAACAACTGTTGCCATGGCAACACTTTTAAGATTTTTTGGTCTTAAACTTTGTGGATGTTCCACAGCCCAAACCCCTTCATTGATTTTCACCAAATTTTCAGGGTATGTTTACCTTAAGAGGATCTAGAGCTGATTAGGTTTTTTTTTTTTGTTTTTTTTTTTTGGGGGGGGGGGGGGGTATTGGTAACAAGTGTTACCATGGCAACACTTAAGATTTTTTGGTCTGAAACTTTGGGGGTGTTCCACAGCCCAAACCCTTGCATGGATTTTCACCAAATTTTCAGGGTATGTTTACCCCAAGAGGATCTAGAACTGATTAGGTTTTGGGGGGATATCCAGTAAAAACTGTTAGGTTTAACATGGCACCACTTTAAGATTTTGGGGTCTTAAACTTTGTGGGTGCTACACAACTTAAACCCATGTATGTTAAGTCCATATTTTCAGGATATCTGTAGCCCAAGAGGATCTAGAGCTGATTAGTTTTTTGGAGGTATCTAGCAACAACTGTTTTAGGGTTTTAACTTTATTGCGCTACAATAGCTTACCATGTGGAACTGATTGCTTACTCGGATGGCCGCAGGCAATCGGCTAACGTCCAAGAAAAATGGACAAAATAATGATGGCTTGATGCCTTAGTACTCTAGGTGAACCCAGTAGTGAAATACCGTATGCTCCCATCTTTTCTATATACAGTCATGTTTTATTGCAAGGAAAGAAATTTATATTTTTCTCTGTATGTACATGTCGTTGGATACTGAAACTACATCAGTTTCTTTATTTTATAATATAGAATCTGATTTTGTGACGATTCACAAAACAGGTAAGTATTTTAAACATATTTTACAACTTAAAATCCACTTCCGGGTTCACGTTGTAAAATAGAGTGGCGACCAGGACTCGTGCATATTATATACAGGACATTGGCCTGTCGAAATAAAAAAAAAATGTAACCCCTATTTGCTTCATTATTTAACCATTTAAAGGGTTAAAATATAAATTAAAGCACAAAAAGAGTCCTTGTTGAAGGAAATAGTCGGAAACAACTTCCGTCGTTGTCTAGACAGCAATTGCTTGTAACTAATGCACGACTCGTGCATGTAGTTTATATACAGGAATATATGCTTTTTGAAGTCAAATAATATATTTAAAAGTTTATCCCCATTCTGCTTCATTATTTGACCATTTTAAGGGTTAAAATATGAAATAAAGCATCGAAACTAACTGGGGGATTCCTTGGGGAAACCAGTGTGGTGATGTCATTGTCTAGACAGCATGTGCTGAGAAATTACGAACCGTGTATATAGCTTCTTTACAGGACTTTTACCTGTCGAAATAAAATTAAATATTTTACCCTTTCTGCTGCATTATTGTATCCACCAGATGCCTCCGGTGGATACATTGGTTTAGCGTTTGCTACGCCGCCGCCGCGCGTAGAGAGATCTTCGGCGTTAACGCTCTCAGAGGAAAACTACATAAGCTAGGTTCACCAAATTTGCAGGATATCTTCATTGTGGGGTAAGCTTCTCTGGGAAGGAAATTGGCCTCATTCTGAAAAACAAGATGGTCGCCGCGGGCATTTCTTTGAAAATTATCTACATTTTTCTTCTGGCTGTTTCTCATAGGTAGAAGGTTGAATGTCTTCATAGGTGATATGTATAACAGATATATATGTCCTCTACAACCTTGCAGACATTTGAGCATAGATGCTCTGAACATAGTCTGGTCAGGTCTCACTGCCTATGCATACCCTCCCATGGCTCTCCTTCACAGGGTGATCCAAAATAAAATCGGGCAACCCCATTGCCTCATCATTGTAATAGCCCCAGGCTGGCCAGGAACGCCCTGGGTTTGGAACCTAGTGCAGCTCTCTCCGGAGATCCCACTCCAATTACCAGTGTCAATAACACTTCTCAAACAGTTCCCCGAACCAAGTGTTTCACACAATCCACAGTTTCTCAACCTTCACGCCTAGTGACTAGGAGTGGCCAACTCCAAGAACAAGTCTCCTCTGTTGAAGGGGCAGATAGAATTGTGGCTCTCAAAGATGGTCAACCAAGACCATCTACCAATCAAGCGGGCCCTGTTTGAGAGATGGTGCAGAGATAATTCAGTGGTTTTTTACCCCACAGCCCTTAAGGGCTGTCGGGGTATTGTTTTCACCCATGGTGTCCGGATGGGCGGGCAGCGGGAAATAGTTTGTCCGGGCTGTATCTCAGAAACCGTAAGGTGTAGGAAGTTGATACTTGGTAGGGACATTGGTTAGGGGGTGTAGGTGTGCAACGTCATGGTCTGACCTTGATTTGACCTTTGACCTTGCCGTAGTGACCTTGAGTTTGAAAATCTTGTCCGGGCTATATCTCGGAAACTGTAAGGTGTAGGAAGTTGATACTTGGTAGGGACATTGGTTAGGGGGTGTAGTTGTGCAACATCATAGTCTGACCTTGATTTGACCTTGCCGTAGTGACCTAGACCTATAAAATCTTGTCCGGGCTATATCTCGGAAACCGTAAGGTGTAGGAAGTTGATACTTGGTAGGGATATTGGTTAGGGGGTGTAGGTGTGCAACGTCATGGTCTGACCTTGATTTGACCTTTGACCTTGCTGTAGTGACCTTGACCTATAAAATGTTCTCCGGGCTATATCTCGGAAACTGTAAGGTGTGGGAAGTTGATATTTGGTAGGGACATTGGTTAGGGGGTGTAGGTGTGCAACGTCATGGTGTGACCTTGATTTGACCTTTGACCTTGCCATAGTGACCTTGACCTATAAAATCTTGTTCGGGCTATATCTCGGAACTGTAAGGTGTAGGAAGTTGATATTTGGTAGGGACATTTGTTAGGGGGTGTAGGTGTGCAGCGTCATGGTGTGACCTTGATTTGACCTTTGACCTTGCCGTAGTGACCTTGAGTTTGAAAATCTTGTCCGGGCTATATCTCAGAAACCGTAAGATGTAGGAAGTTGATACTTGGTAGGGATATTGGTTAGGGGGTGTAGGTGTGCAACGTCATGGTCTGACCTTGATTTGACCGTTGACCTAGCCATAGTGACCTTGACCTATAAAATCTTGTCCGGGCTATATCTTGGAAACCGTAAGGTGTAGGAAGTTGATATTTGGTAGGGACATTGGTTAGGCTGTGTAGGTGTGCAACGTCGTGGTCTGACCTTGATTTGACCTTTGACCTTGCCGTAGTGACCTTGACCTATAAAATCTTTTCCGGGCTATATCTCGGAAACCATAAGGTGTAGGAAGTTGATACTTGGTAGGGACATTGGTTAGGGGGTGTAGTTGTGCAACGTCATGATCTGACCTTGATTTGACCTTGCCGTAATGACGACCTATAAAATCTTGTCCGGGCTATATCTCGGAAACTGTAAGGTGTAGGAAGTTGATATTTGGTAGAGACATTGGTTAGGGGGTGTAGGTGTGCAGCATCATGGTGTGACCTTGATTTGACCTTTGACCTTGCCATAGTGACCTTGACCTATAAAATCTTGTCAGGGCTATATCTCGGAAACTGTAAGGTGTGGGAAGTTGATACTTGGTAGGGGCATGGGTTAGGGGCTATAGGTGTATATTATCATGGTGTGACCTTAATTTGACCTTTTACCTTGTCGTAGTGACCTTGACCTTTAAAATCTTCATGGACCTTTGGGTCTGTCTTTTGAAGCAGATTAAGCAAAAGTCATATTAGAATTTATTAAGAATTTTACTTTCATAACTTCCCATTGTAAGAGATAGAATTTCATCAAGTGAGCCACAGATTTTGCTCCAACACCACAATAAGCATTCATTAAATGTATTACCACTTCTGTATGCATGGTAATATTCAAACCATCTAAACCATAATTCGGCCATGCAGATGTAGATAAAGAGTGTTGAATTTTAGTTTACTGATTAATGCTGTCATCTTGTTATTAAATTATCTTGTTTTAATACTTCATCTTTATACGCATTATCTTTCTTTTAAACATTATTTCTCCATTTAAACATTGTTTGGACCTTTATATAACTGACAGTGCTCTGAAAGTATCCTGAAGTTTGTACTGGTACAGTACTTCTATATCTCATGGTGTTGAAAATATTTCCCTAGGCTGTGGGGTACGGGCATCTCTGATGCTATTTTTTCCTCTCCCACTGTAAAACAAATTTCAGACTTTTCATGTATCTGTACCAATATCTAAACATGCGCCCTTTGACCATTGATGGTTACAGGACGGCCATTGTTGACACGTTGGGCCCAGTGGGTCCCACATTTCTCAAAGCTCTGACCTTAACAGGTTACTCTCCAGCTTTCACAGGGATCGTCCCAAAGTTCCTGAACCCTTCTCGAGTGGAACCTTCTGTGGTACTTAATGAGCTCACACAAGCCCCCTTTGAGCCTATGAAAGAAACAGACCCCAAACATCTTACCCTCAAAACTGCTTTCTTGCTAGCTTTGGCCTCCTGCAAGTGCCACAGCGAAATCCACGCCTGGGTTGCAAACAAAGTATCTAATTTAGGCCAGTGGGAAAAGGTTACCTTGTTCCCCTTTTCAGATTTTATAGCCAAAAACCAACTGACAAGATCAGGTTCTCCAGTGTGTCTCCAGTGACTATCCCTGCTTTGACTTCCATCGTGGATAGACAATTCAAAGACGACAGGACCCTGTGTCCAATATGGGCCCTGAGGTATTACCTGGATCGAACCAAGGACCTAAGGGGTTCTCGATCCCTACTCTTTATTTCCTTCAAAGGTCATACCTCAAGAGATCAGACCTGCTACTCTCTCTTCTTAGTAGCTAACACAACTATCCTACTTTGTTATAAACAACAGACCAACAGTCCTGGGACTTTGTCCAAGTTAAAGCTCATGATATCAGGGCCTTCGCAGCCTCTAAGGCCTTTTATGGTGGGGTTTCGGTGGTCCAAATCATGCAAGCTTGTCACTAGAAAGCTCACAACACATTTACCAATTTTTAACTAAAAGACCTTACTTTGTCAGATTATGACAACAATATGTATCTCGGTCCACTTGTAGGGGCACAAGAAGTCCTAGACCCTTCCCCTCAGACTAGTCATCCTCGGAAAGAAACGAAAGAGGGGGGGGGGGGGGGCACCTCCGCAGCAGTCAAGTCTAGTCAAGAGTCTAAACCTAGGATCTAGGTATAAGCATACCCTCTCAGGATATTTGGTAGGGTCTTTTATCCTTTGTGTTAAAATAGTGTTATGTATAAATATTATGTGTTTAAGCTAGGTAACTCATAATCTCAGTGTTATAGTCATCCCCTGCACCGTCCGGGCGGCGGGGGCGGGCATAAAGCTTGTGGGTTTCCACAACCTAAACCCCTGCACAGCTTTTCGCCAAATTTTCAGGAGATGTCTACCCCAAGAGGATCTAGAGCTGATTAGGTGTTGGGGGGGGGGGGGGGGGGGGGTATCCGGTAACAACTGTTGCCATGGCAATACTTTTAAGATTTTCAGGTCTTAAACGTTTTGGGTGTTCCACAGACGAAACCCCTGCACAGATTTTCACCAAATTTTCAGGGTATGTTTACCCCAAAAGGATCTAGAGCTGACTAGGTTTTGGGGGGTATCCGGTAACAACTGTTGCCATGGCAACACTTTTAAGATTTTCGGGTCTTAAACTTTGTGGGTGTTCCACAGACTAAACCCCCGCATGGATTTTCACCAAATTTTCAGGGGATGTTTACCCCAACAGCTGATTAGGTTTTGGCGGTTATCCAGTAAAGTCTTAAACTTTATAGGTGCTCCACAGCCTAAACTCATACATGGATTTTCACCAAATTTTCAGGATATGTTTACCCCAAGAGGATCTACAGCTGATTAGGTTTTGGAGGGTATCCAGCGGCATCTGTTGCCATGGCAACACTTTTAAAATTTTCGGGTCTTAAAATTTGTTCTAAAATCTTTAATGTTTTCTGTAACCTACAATATTGCAGCTAGCTTCATCAGATTTGCACAAATGCAAATGGATAGGAAAGCTTGCCTGAGAGCAATTGTGTGTCCTAGTTTTGGAAACAAAATGGCCACCATATTAATCTTTAATGGCAAATAGGAGTGTCATCATATCAAAAAGGCCTTATATCTCCCTTATAATTGTTTCTTTGGCTTCAAAATATGAAAACTACTTGTAAGAAATCATGGCCTGTGAATCTTTTGTAGAACATCTTGTGGGTTCTCTATAGTTCTTACAACAGAAATTATTCCTAAGTTTTTCCCAAATCTCAATGTTGTTGGCCATTTAGCTGTACCTGCGGGCTGGGGTTCTTGCCTGGCGAGGCTGGCTATTTTTTATTGTTATCTTGGTTCCAGTAATAGAGATTTCAAGCCCAGGGCTTGTGTTGTCGTAGTGAAACCCTTGAGGCAATACGTACTGTTTTAAGTGAGCATGGCTGCACTTTTCCCTTAAAAAACCAGACATCCTAACAGTATCCGTACTGTTCTTTGATTAATTCTGGTTTTTGGCTTCTTACAGGCCCAGTTTCCGAAACCGGGGCACTGTAAGCGGGACTCAGACTGGTAATTTGGAAAATACTTTGGCATATATATTAGTTCAAAATCCAAGAAAAATTGACAAAATACTTCCAGTCTCACCTGTAATGCCTACGCCTAGCAGTTGGATTCAGCATTCAGTTCCACATGGTAAACTATTGTAGGACAATAAAATTGAAAATTTTTAATTGCTTAAATGTAGCTTTTATAAGCTACAAGCTTACCATGTGGAACTGAGGAAAGTCCCAGCCTGCCACCCTACTGTGTTGCAGCTGAGGGGGTATGGCTAATGTCAACTGGAAAAGATGGAAGCATACAGTATTTCACTACTGGGTTCTCCTACAGTACTGAGGCATTGAGCCATCATTATTTTGTCCATTTTTCTTGGATGTTTGCCGATTACCTGTGGCCATCCGAGTAAGCATTCAGTTCCACATGGTAAGCTTGTAGTTTACAAAAGCTACATTTAAGCAATTAAAAATTATCAAGTTTGTGGGTGTTCCACAGCCTAAAGCGATGCATGGATTTTCATCTGATTTTCAGGATATGTTTACCTGTTAACAGGATCTACAGATGAGTAGGTTTGGGAGGGTATCAGACAACACCCGTTGCCATGGCAACACTTTAAATACTTTCCGTCTAAAATTCTTAATTGAGAAAGGGGCCCAATTAAACCGATGTTACCACAGTTGCATATCTTCACCAAAGTAGCAGAGCTGTTTAAAACATGTCTGTAAAAAAATTATGGTTCTCATTGGAAAAAACAACATGGCTGCCATAGCTGATTTGCTCGAAAATCATTCATATGTTTTAAAATTTAAAATATTGCAGCTAGCTGTGCACAAAATGTAAATGCCTAGGAAAGCTTGCCTGAGAGTAATTTTGGCCTTGTTTTGAAAACAAAATGGTTGCCTTATCTCCCTTATTAGCATGAGAAAACTTCTTGGATATCGTGGTCTGCAAATCTTTTAGAAGTGTCAGATTTGACCTTTGACTCCTTCTTCAAGGACATGTAGGGTCATCATGCTAAAGGGGCTGTATATCTCCCTTATAATTGGTTCTAATATGAAAACAACTTGTAAGAAATCATGGCCTATGAGTCTTACATCTGACAACATTTCGTGGATTCTGTATACGTATTACAACTGAAGTTGTTCCTAAGATTTTCCCAAATCTCAATGTTGTTGCCCATTTAGTTGTACCTGCGGGCTGGGGTTCTTGCCCGCCAAGGCTGGCTATTTTTGAAGATATCTTCACTAAATTTGCAGAGAATGTTAATGGCTGTGAAAACATGTCTGTAAAAAATTTTGTACCCATTTGAAAAAAAAAAACACAAAAAAAACATGACCACAATAGCCAATTGCTCGAAATTCATTGATTTGTTCTAAAATATAAAATTTTGCAGCTAGCTGTGTCAGATTTGCACAAGATGTAAATGGCTAGGAAAGCTTGCCTGAAAGGAATTTTGTCCTTGTTTTGAAAACAAAATGGCCGCAATATCACATATTTAATGTCAAATGGAGGGGGGCATGACAGAGAGCCCTAATATCTCCCTTATCATTGGTCCTAGTGGTTTGGAATGACGAAACAACTTATTGGAAATCATGGTCTGCAAATCTTTTTCAATGCCAAATTTGACCTTTGACCCCTGTTTCAAGGTTATGTAGGGTCATCATACTAAAAGGGCCTTACATCTCCCTTATAATTGGTTCCAGGGCTTCAAAATATGGAAACAAGTTGTAATAAATCATGGCCTGTGAATCTTACATTGGACAACATTTTGTGGATTCTGTGTACTTCTTATAACTGAAGTTGTTCCTAAGATTTTCCCAAATGTCAATGTTGTTGCCCATTTAGTTGTACCTGCGAGCTGGGGTTTTTGAAAGGAGAAAGGAATTTATTTGTGCAATACATGGAGTAAAATATGATCAACTCTTGAAAAGAATCTTTGCAAGCATTGAAGCCTTGATTTTTTTTTCAATGTAAAAATTCATGTTATGTCTGAATGTGATGTTCATAGAGTCTTGTGTGCCAAACGAAAGTTGAATTATCTTTGAAAAAAGGTATTCTTTAATCAAAACCAGATGTACGTGTTGGACCAGAAGTTGTCATGGATCCTGCCTTTCTAGTCACAAGGTAATGCATTGATGAATTCATTGTTCATTAAGCACGAGCTGTAGCAAGGCTTGTGCTTCTAGAAATCACTTTTTTCAGGGTTTTTTTTTTGTTTGTATCTGGACGTTCATGAGAATGGGCATAGTGGGGCGAGTACCTTTCTCTTCACTGAAGTTACAAGCAGCAGTGGGCCTCGTTGGCACTTGGATGGGAGCCCGTTTCAGTGCACCACGTGTGTCTCTTATGGCTTTGTAGCTCGCACTAGTAGGCCGAAACCACTTTTGGCATTGTTTTGAAGTGGTTCAACTGAAAGTGTAATGAATTTGCAAATTTAATAGTAAATTAAATTTTTATAAGTTAATACCCTATCCAATGGACAATTGCTAATCCGGTCGGCTCAGACCGTCCCACCAAACGTCAGAAAAAAACGTCCTGTGTTTCCACTGGCTGGCTGGACTGTGCACTCGGCAGGTGGCGCATGGTACTTCCTTCCTGTCTAGACAGTGTGACGTCATAGCATCTTCTTCGTTGTCTAAACCTATTACACCCCTAGTAAGCTGATAGCGGGGTCGATGGGAGGGTCTTGTGTGTCCATTGGATAGGGTATAAACTTATAAAATTTAATTTACAATTTTATTGCATTAATACATCCTATCCAATGGACAATTGCTGAATAACTACCGCTTGGACGGCGGGTAAGTTACTAGAGACTTAAGTGAACTCATAACAAAACTAACAAAATTTTCTCCAGGCCTGGGTCGACCTTGAGGTCAGGAAACCCTTTATAAGGCCACAATCGGAAAGCAGCAGCCGGTTATACGGGGCTATACCGACTTTGCCCCCCCCTTTTTGGCAGACCTGCTCTGAGGTAAGGGAGGAGAGGGATGAGTTCAGTCCCATAAGAAGGAAATAAACCTCCCGAAGGAAGCACGTCAGAGGTTTTTTATTTATTTATTTATTTATTTTTTTTTTCATTTAACAATGTACAAGCTATTTACATATATACATGTCTCCTCAAAACCAAGGCTACTGGTGGATCTGCTGAGCAGCCACTACAGGACCCAGGTGAAAAGCTCTGAATCAGCCCAAGCCACATCCTTCAAGTAGAATTGAGTGAAGGTGTTGTGTGACTTCCAATGGCAGGCTGATAATATCTGTTCCAGTGAGACTCCTGACTGGAATTCTAATTCCAATTTGACTTTTATAGCACTCAATCTCCACTGAGTAGTGGACTCTAATGTGCAACAAGACAATAGCAATATGCAAATTCAAAGTCCAGGGATGTCTTGGAAGCAGCAAAGGCCCTGACATCATGGGCTTTAAGTGAGGGCTTCCTGGTCTGAGAGCTCGTAGCATAGGATCACAGTTTGTTTGATCCATGAGGAGATGGTGGCAGGTGAGATGTCCTTGTCAAAACCTTTCTTGAAGGAGACAAAGACCAGCTCCTTATTCTGCCTGAGATCCGAGGTCCTATCCAAATAGTAGCGCAAAGCTCTGACCGGACAGGGAGACCTGTCAGACTTGAGGGACCTATCCAGAGTTGGGGCCAGGGCTGGTATAACCACTGGGGCCACACTGTCTGGACAATCTTTGGCCAGCTGATTCTTGGATAGAAAGCTGGGTGATGAATAGAGGGTAGTGTTGAAGACGGTAAACCGGAAACCTATTTGCCAACCGAAAGACAGTGATCCGGTTACGTTTCGTTTTCTTTTAACCAAAACCGGTTTCATCACATATTCATTATTTTACCTTAAGTTTACTAAAATATTCAACTACAACAAATATTTCACAGTATTTTGTAATATTTTACCAATATATCAGCTGTTTTTCCTCAAAAATCTTCAAAAACCGCATCACGGTTGATTATTGTATCCCCGACGCGAAGCGGGGATACTATGGATTCATCATCGTTGTCGTCCGCGTCCGCAGAGATTTCTTGTTAGCGACCTACAGTCCACATTTCTTTCCGGATTTCTTTCATATTTGGCAGGTGGCTTGATATGGTAGAGGACTCGCCACCCTATCTTTTTGGTAGGCTTTATGTCTAAATTAGGCCTGTGGTAGACAAAAATGTCTAAAATGTGGAATATTGCTTGTTAGCGACCTACAGTCCACATTTCTTTCCAGATTTCTTTCATATTTGGCAGGTGGCTTGATATGCTAGAGGACTCGCCACCCTATCTTTTTGGTAGGCTTTATGTCTAAATTAGGCCTGTGGTAGACAAAAATGTCTAAAAAGCATTAAAAGTCATGAAATCATGCACTAAATCACTTATAACTTGAAAAGTGTTGCATTTAGAGCATTTTGTTAAAATATGTTATTCAGCTACTTTTTTCATAGCTACAACATGGTGAGTAACTTGGGTGTCTGTCTCAATAGCTAAGTGAGTAATAGCTACTTTTGGGCTTTTCAGTAACTTCCATCATGAGTAAAATCACTTGTAGCTTGAAAACTATTGCATTTACACAATTTTGTATAAATATGTTATTCAGCTACTTTTGGGTCAGCTATAACATAGTAAAATTTCAGACCTGTAGCTCATGGCATAGCTGAGTAATAGCTACTTTTCGGTTATCACTGTTGAGTAAATTACTTATAACTTCAAAAGTATTACATTTAGAGTATTTTGTTTCAATATGTTATTCACCTATTTCAGAGTCAGCTATAACATAGTGAAGTTCCAGACCTGTGGCTCATTGCATAGCTGAGTAATAGCTACTTTGAAGTTCACACTGTTGAGTAAATCAGTTGTAATTGGAAAACTATTGCATTTGTAAATATGTTATTCGGCTACTTTTGGGTCAGCTATAACATAGTGAAATTACAGACCTGTAGCTCATGGCACAACTGAGCAATAGCTATTTTCAGGTACTGACTGTTGAGTAAATGACTTGTAACTTGAAAAATATTGCATTTGGAGTATTTTGTTAAAATATGTTGTTCACCTACTTTTGGGTCAGCTATAACATCGTGAAATTACAGACTTATAGCTCATGGCATAGCTGAGCAATAGCTATTTTCAGGTTCTCACTATTGAGTAAATCAGTTGTAACTTGAAAACTATTGCATTTACAGTATTTTGCTTAAATATGTTGTTCACCTAATTTTGGGTCAGCTATAACATAGAAAAAATTCAGACATGTAGCTCATTGCATAGCTGAGTAATAGCTACTTTGAGGTTATCACTGTTGAGTAAATCAGTTATAACGTGAAAACTATTACATTTACAGTATTTTGTTTAAATATGTTATTCACATAATTTTTGGTCAGCTATAACAGAGTGAAATTGCAGACCTCTATGTCATGGCATAGCTTACCAATATCTACTTTCAGGTTCTCACTGTTGAGTAAATCATTGTATCCACTGGATAGCCGCAGTGTGTAGAGAGATTTCACCATTACCGCTCTAACGAAAAAAAGTATTATAGCTAGCCTTCTCAAGTTTGCAAGGTATATTAGAGGGTGCACCACAGTATTCTATTGGTAGGCTTTATGTCTAAATTAGGCCTCTGGCTAAATTACTTGCCTACTAAAAATGAGTAATTCTGCATTTTCTCTAAAAGTATTGCAGATAGCAAATTTTTCTTAAATAACTCATTCACCTACTTTTGGGAGAGCTTTCACATGCTGAAGTTCCAGACCTGTAGGTAATTACTCACCCACTCAAAATGAGTAAATGCGAATTATCTCTAAAAGTATTGCAGATAGCCAATTTCTTTCAAATAACTCATTCACCTACTTTTGGGAGAGCTTTCACTTGGTGAAGTTTCAGACCCGTAGGTAATTACTCACCTACTGAAAATGAGTAAATGCAAATTATCTCTAAAAGTATTGCAGATAGCCAATTTTTGTCAAATAACTCCTTCACCTACTTTTGGGAGAGCTTTCACTTGGTGAAGTTTCAGACCCGTAGGTAATTACTCACCTACTGAAAATGAGTAAATGCAAATTATCTCTAAAAGTATTGCAGATAGCCAATTTTTGTCAAATAACTCCTTCACCTACTTTTGGGAGACCTTTCACTTGGTGAAGTTTCAGACCTGTAGCTAAATATTCACCTACTCAAAATGAGTAAATGCGAATTATCTCTAAAAGTATTGCAGATATCCAATTCTTATCAAATAACTCATTCATCTACTTTTGGGAGAGCTTTCACATGGTGAAGTTTCAGACCTGTAGGTAATTACTCACCTACTGAAAATGAGTAAATGCAAATTATCTCTAAAAGTATTGCAGATAGCCAATTTTTGTCAAATAACTCCTTCACCTACTTTTGGGAGAGCTTTCACTTGGTGAAGTTTCAGACCCGTAGGTAATTACTCACCTACTGAAAATGAGTAAATGCAAATTATCTCTAAAAGTATTGCAGATAGCCAATTTTTGTCAAATAACTCCTTCACCTACTTTTGGGAGACCTTTCACTTGGTCAAGTTTCAGACCTGTACCTAATTATTCACCTACTCAAAATGAGTAAATGCTAATTATCTCTAAAAGTATTGCAGATATCCAATTCTTATCAAATAACTCATTCATCTACTTTTGGGAGAGCTTTCACATGGTGAAGTTCCAGAGCCGTAGGTAATTACTCACCTACTGAAAATGAGTAAATTCGAGTTATCTCTAGAATTATTGCAGATAGCCAGTATTTCTCAAATAACTCATTAATATGAAAACAACTTAGAGGAAGTCATGGGCTGCAAATCTTTTCATGTGGTCAGATTTCACCTTGGGCCCCTCCTGCTTATTATTGGTCCTAGAGGTTTGCAATGTGAAAACGACTTATAGGAAATCATGGGCTGCGAATCTTTTGATGTGGTCACACTTCACCTTGGGCCCCTCCTACAGGGTCAAATAAGGGTAGCCAAACTTAAAAGTGCTTTCAGCTTGCTTATTAACGAAAAATGCTGTTTATCTTCTAAACTATGTTAGTTGGCCTTTGTCGGTGGATACATCCAGCATCTGGCCACAGATGCGTCCTTAGTCTAGTTTATATGCGAATTGTAGCTCATGTACGCATTTGAGAACTTTTATCTTCACATTTACTAAATCAAACGTACCTGGTTTTTCGCCGAATTTCCGCTTTCGGTAACCGGTTCTAAAATTCGCATTCAACCACAACACTAATAGAGGGACATCTTTGACTAATCAGATTGCTGTCTAATATTTCTGTTTTGCCAAGCATGAATCTCACTTCTGCACTTGCCCGACCCAAGGCCCAAGAGGAATACCGTCTTGAAGGTCAAGTGCTTCTAGGAGGCCTCCTTGATTTGTTCAAACGGAGCCTTAGTGAGCTGGTGCAAGACCGGTGAGAGGTTCCAGGAGGGGATACCCCTCCTGCCTTTGGGTCTGTCTCTATGGAAACTATCCAGGAGATGAGTGAGATTTTCGTCCTTGCTGATGTTGAAGGGTGAGTTTCCCAGTATATCAGCAATGGCTGACCTGTAACCATCAATGGTGCTGGGCTGTAGCTTCCTGTCCTGAAATAGGTACATAAGGAAGTCAGCAACTGACTTTACAGGGGATGCCCTGAAGTCAACCTGATTAGTGATGCACCACTTTGTAAAAATGGCCCACTTTGCCTCATAGACTGATCTGGTTGATCCTCTTTGAGGAGCCTCAATTCTTGCTGCCACTGCGTCAGAGAAGCCCTGCTCCTTGATTACTGTGGCTCTAGGAGCCATGCATGGAGATTTAGGTTTGTCAGATTTCTGTGAGGGATCTGATTGAAGGGCTGTGTTAACAGGTTGGGAAAGGAGGGCAGGTTCAGTGGGATCTCACTGGACATGGCCACTAGGTCCCAAAACCAAGGAATTTTGGGCCCCCTCGGAGCAATCAGAATGATTCTCTTGCATGGGGAGTCCTGAAAAATGGCTGCTGGTGGCAAGGTATATGCATCCAGATCCTCCCATGGCAGAATGAGTGCATCCACTGCTGTGGCCAGGGGATCTGGTACTGGTGATACAAATAGAGGTAATTTGTTGTTGAACCTCGGGGCAAATAAGTCTATTTGAGGCTGGTGCCACCTGTTACTTATTGTTTGGAAGACCTCTGGAAGGAGAGACCACTCTGTTTGGATGGTCTGGCCTAGCCTGGATAGCCTGTCTGCTACCACGTTCCCCCAGCCTGGAATGTGTCGGGCTTTGAGAGTCACTTGCTTCCTGGTACACCAGGTCAAGATTCTCCACAGTAGGGCACAAAGTGGGCCCGACCTCGTGCCTCCTTCCTTGTTTATGTATGACACTACTGTAGTGTTGTCAGTTGCCACAAGTACTATCTTGTTTGAGCAGAGGTCTTGGAACTCTTTCAAAGCTAGAAAGACTGCTTTTAGTTCCAGATAGTTTATATGCAGCTTGCTTTCTGGCAGTGACTAGGTCCCTCTTGCAGTGTGTTCGTGTAAGTAAAGTGTTCGTCTGTAAATATTTGCAGAGCATGTTTTATTGGGTGTAATGGTTGACCTTGGAGCACATTGCTCTCCTCCAGCCACCATTGTAGGTGAGAGTGGAGGGAACTGGAAATCGGGATGACCTTTTCCAGTGATTCTGGTACTCTCCAATTGTTTTTGAGATGCCACTGTATGGGTCTCATATGCAGTCGACCTAGATGAACTTGTTTTTCTGTGGCTGTTAGCAGACCTATCAAGGACATGAACTCCTGGACTGGATAAGTCGGTAGGGATAGTATCTTCAGTATTTTCTCTTGCAGGTTCTGCCACCGGTCCGGTGTAGGACAGACCCGACCGGACTTGTGATAGAACTGGTAACCTACAAAGTTGAAAACCTGCTTGGGTTCCAGTTCTGATTTTTCTAAGTTCACCAGCCAGCCTAATTTCTGACACATTTCCACTAGATCTTGTGTATGCTGGAGACAAACCTGGTGGGATCTGGCTCTCACTAACCAGTCGTCTAGGTACTGGTGGAGTCTTATACCCTTGTGTATGGCCATCAGTTTCACCTCCCTTGCTACCACAGTGAACTCATGGGCGCTGTGGACAGACCGAAAGGCAATGCTTTGAACTGGTATGTCCGCCCCTGGAGATGAAATCTCAGATATTTCCTGGACTGTTTCTGTATAGGTATGTGGAAGTAGGCGTCTTTTAAGTCTATTGACGTGACCCACTCCCCTTGTTGGAGAGATGTTCTGATGGTTTCCAGTGTCTCCATGTTGAATTTTTCCACCTTGAGGAAAAAAATTAGTTTGCTCAGATCTAGTATAGATCTCCACTTGTTGTTGGGTTTTGGAACTAAAAATAGTCGGTTGAAAAACCCCAGAGATTTTTCAGTGTGCACCAGTTCTACTGCATTTTTGTCTATAAGCTGCTGCAATGCATCCGACAAGTAGAGGTTCTTGTCGGGATTTACATAATAGCTTATGACAGTTGGATTTTTTGTCAGATTTGGCCGGGTCTGAAAGGGGAGGGTGTATCCCTCTTTCGAAATTTGAACTACTTTCGGACCGGCACCCAGGTCCAGCCACATTTGCCAGAGTTTGGAAGTCTCACCCCTACAGGTAGATTTGAGGCAACATTTTTGACATTTGTTACAGGTTTTTACACAAGACAATTGCGTGACACAGGAAGCACTTTTCACATATTTTAATTTGTGTTCTTTCAGATAACGATCTGCTAACCCGGGACTTGATTCTTTCTTTTGTGAGAGCCCAGGTGCAGTATGAACAGGTTTTGCAACATGACAATTTACGTTTAAATTTACAAAGTTCATTGGCTGTCTTGGTACTAAGGGGCCCCCGGCCAGCAGCCTTCCTTGTAACATGGTTATACAGTAATAGTCATTTATAAGGCTGCTGGCCCTTGGCAGGTCAGTATGAAAACTGATGCTTCCCTTCTGTTGTGGCCGCGTGAGAGGTTCTTCCAAGCCAGCCTTTCCTGTTTCTTGTTATCTGACTTGCTTTCTGTACGTTCATAGGGTGGTAACAACCCTTCTTGTAGACCGACCCCAACTGACTTTTATCATAGCTAGTAATATCTTCCTCCATCTGACTGATCACACTGTCTGGAAATAAAGTGGGGAGGTGTAGAGGGGCAGTCCTGAGAGCAGCCAGTGTATCTGCCTTGATGCCAGCCTTCAAGTAGGCTAAATACGAGTCCCTCCTGGGAAGTGTGACATAGGCCATATTAACAAACACAAAATCAGTCAAATGTTCGATGGACTTGGCCATAGCCTGATAAATGCTGGAATTGAAGTGCATAAGAAACTGTAGCTCTTCCGCAGCGGCTGACAGTTTGGTTGCTGACTTCCCTTTGTGTTCCAACTTAATAGCCCTCAGTTGAGACTGCATGTCCTGTTGAACCTTCACCAGACACGGATTAAAACCTGCAGCCTGGTTACAGATAACCGATTACTCTCTGGCTGTTTTCTCCCACTTCCTCAGGGTTTCCTGTGAGATAGGGCACGACTGAGGGGGGTAGAGGCGATTCCTGCTTGTCTTGCTATCCTAAAATAGGCACTATGCAACTTTGAAGAGTCGGTACTCCAGGAAGGAACAGTCTCTGTAGTGTCACTTTTCTGCTGGGAATGACAACCATACCACTTCGCTTGAGATCTAGGAGGTTTCAAAAACTGATCTCTCTGCAATCCACCGGCTTCAGCACTGCGGGATGGATATCCATCAGTTAAGATTAAGTTCAGTTTAGCAAGTTTCCGGCAGAGCCATTCATCTGTAGGTAGCTGAACCGACACCTTGCCTGGAGTTTGCAGCTTGGTTCCAGCAAAGGGATTGTCATCTAAGGAACCAGTGTTGGAATCAATGTCCGGAATATGAGTCTATCCCATATATGACTGGATACCCCTCATTGTTTCCCTGAAAGATTGTTCCTCAGAGAGGGACTGGTCAGGGTCGGTTGTAGTGGCATCTAGCTCATCCGACAAAAATTCGCCCTCCTCTACAAAAATATCCACAGGGGGTCAGTCGGATACGACACTGTCTGAGTCTGATTCACTAGTAGTATCCCTTCTGGTTGGCTGGAAGGCACTAGAAACAGTAGTGGAAGGCCTTTCAGAGGTTGCTGGTCAGTCCATGGCCTGAGGTCGGTCAGCCTGAGGTTTAGGAGCCGGTGGGTCGGTAGATGCAGCCACAGAAGGTCGGTCAGTGGGCTGAGAAGATGACTAGTCGGTTGGCTTGATGAAGGGTTCCGACCTGATCACATTAGCCGGTGGAGGATGAGCTGGAACCACCTTGACTGTGTTGAAAATCGGTTCTGGTTGAGGTTGGTCCAGAGTCTTGGCTAACAAGAGGGCTTCTGGCCGGTTGAACCGGTCTGACCATTTCTGGTCCAGTTCTGGTGCAGTTCTTCAAACCTCTGGTTGGTAGAAGTTGCAGCCGGTCAGCTAGATGAAGCTGAGGACTTGGCATTAACCGACTTGTTCTTTTCCTCCACCTTCTTCTTTTCAGCCGGCTGTGCACTCAAACCAGTATCCGGGCCATCCACTGCCCTTATTACCGACACTCGTGCCGTGTCCACAAGGGTGGAACTGAGAGTGACTGCTGATGACAGATCCTTAGATGGTGTAACAGATCTATCGCTTCTCCTTCTTTAATTTGTAGGAAGGGGTGGAGAGCTGTGCAAGTTGTTCAGGGGTAAATACTTTACATTGCTGGCATTCAGAGTCTGACTTCTCAACACAAGGGTCCTTACCCTTCTTGTCACGACAACATGCGCAGACACTGTGTAAGTCAAAGCCAGCCATCATGTGGCCACACCCTCCACGTTGTTGACTGGGAAAAGACATGATAGTCTATAAACTGTCACAAATCCGTAAATATACTTTAAAAAGCAAAGTAGCAACTAATGTCACAAGAAAACTGAAAACTTTGAACACAGAATAAATCAGTGTGCACTGTACATGCGCCAAACGAAAAAGATGCTATGATGTCACGCTGTCTAGACAGGAAGGAAGTACCATGCGCCACCTGGCGAGTGCACAGTACTGGGACCAGTGGGCCAGTGGAAACACAGGACGTCTTTTTCTAACATTTGGTGGACCGGTCTGCGCCGACTGGATTAAAATGTATGTTTACTTTCCTATTTTTGGTGTTTCATTATAGAAATAGACAACGACGAGCGAGGGGTTATATGCGATTTTACAACGATTAGCGATATTAGGATCACGAAGGCGAAGCCTGAGTGATTCTAATGCGCTAATCGTTGTAAAATCGCATATAACCCCGAGCTCGGAGTTGTCTATTTCTATTCTAACATGACATTTGAAAATTATCTTATAAAAATTAGTTTTGAAGCTATTTTGTACAAAAATATACGAATCAAATGGTGTAGTTGAAATATTGGAAGAGCCACAAATAAAATAACCCTTTCTTTGTTAAACGTCCTTAATCTTTTGTATATTCATATCAGTATATTATATTTTCAAATATAAGAATCCCTGAATATCGTATTTACCATTATTTTTTGTATTTAATAAAAAAATCTAGGCTATTACTTGATTTTTTCTTTTTGCGGAGCAGCATTGTGAGCGATAAAATAGAACTAGGGAAGTTATGCGGGGTTTTACAGAGCAAATTTTTGTGTCTTAGCCAATCAGAATCGCGGACACAGCCGTGTCATGTTAGAATATAAGTTCCTCCTTAGTCACACAGGCTAGAATATTTTTAAGCGCAGGCGCTAATGAGGCTTGTGCTTATAGCGATCACTTTTTTTTGTCACTGGACTTTCCTGAGAATTGGCATGATGGGTACCCTCTTCTTCACTGAAGTTAAGCAGCAATGGGCTATGTCAGTACTTGAATGGGTGACCGTTTTGGTGCAATACTCGTGTCTCTGACAGCTTTGCCGCTTCTGCATGTAGACTGAAACAATTTCGGCCTTGTTCAGAAATGGTATTGTCTAATGTCAGTTGTTATTGGATCAACTTTAATCAAAACCAGATGTACGTGTTCGACCAGAAGTTTGGTCAGGTAGAAAGTCTTAAGTTAACTTTGTTAATTCTAGTTTAAAATTTGTAAGAATTTGTTGAGTGTTAACTTGAATGTCATAAAATTTTCTTATTTTTTCAGGAGCATGGAAGATTTTGTAACTTGGACAGACACTTCAGCCATTAAGAAACATGTTCTTTCATATAATGAAATGGTATGTTTCATCTGTTGAAATTTTTAAGTCAAAGTAGTGATCACGTAATGTTTTTGATTTTCTATTTGTTTTTGGCCTTAGAGTAGTTAATGCCTTCTGAAGTACATTGGAGAATTAATAAATACATGCATTTCTTTAGTAGTACTTGCTCTTAACAGTTTAGTAAAGTTCTTCAAAAAGTCAGTACAGTGTTTGGCTTTGTGAACATAGATTTTGAATGTAAAATATTTCAGTATCATTTGATAACAGGGGCATAATATTGTCTATTAAATTCTCCAAATCTGGGATTCCAAAATAAAGTTTTGTTCTAGCATATCCCAATACAATATGACATTTCTTCAGTTTATAGTTGTACATAAAATGGCGATCTTAATGCATGTCTTTGGACGTCAATATCAGCAACCCTGTCCAAAAATAATAAATATCATTAATATTGATAAAGTATTTACCCACAAAACAAAAAGGTGAAAACCAAGTTGTCCTGTCATTTGAAAAGTGAGACTCTGAGGAATAAAAATCAATCTATTTAGAGTTTCCATCGAAGGATTTTAGAATTTTGTTTTATGTTGAGGGTAAGAAATGTGGATCCTTTGAATTGTGACAAAAAAAAAACTGTCACAAAGATTAATATCAAGGACTTGGTTTACATTCTATTATATTTAGTTCATGTTACTGATTAGCATAGTTGTAGAAGAAAAAGTGTTCAAATGTTACTAATTGGCATAGCTGCTTTACATTAGGAGAGTTCACAGGCCTAGTGTAGTCACAAAAAATCACAAATGGTTAACGAATTTACCTCCTTCAAGGTCAAATGAGGATATCCAAACTTAAAAGTACTTATAACTTGCTTATTATTGGTCCTAGAGGTTTGCAATGTGAAACCAACTTATAGGAAATCATGGGCTGGAAATCTTCTGATCTGGTTAAATTTGACCTTGAGCCCTTCATTCAAGGTCAGATGAGTAAAGCTAAACTAAAAAGTGTGTATAACTTGCTTATTATTGATCCTAGAGGTTTGCAATGAGAAACCAAAAGGAAATCATGGGCTGGGAACCTTTTGATGTGGTCACATTTGACCTTGGACTCCTCGTTCAAGGTCAAACGAGGAGAGCCAAACTTGAAAGTGCTTCTTACTTCAGGAATCTTCAGCCTCTATGTTTTTTATTGCTTCTACAGGTTTGCCATGTTCGGGGATACATTGTATTGGATTGTGTATTTATACTCAGCGCAATATCTCCATATACTACAGGACTCAAAGCGCTATTCTACCAATCCGACTGCTTAGGTACAGCCCCCACTTACAAGAAACTGACATTCCCCTAACTGGAAGATAGAGGCTCAAGGATGACCATTTATCAACGTCCTTGAGGTTCTTTAGCCTGCCACTGGGGATAGGACCAAGTGACAGAGGACCGTCATCTTAAGGGTCATCTGAGCCATTATGTATCTGCCTGTACCTGGGTTTGAATCCACATCTTCTGAGTTCCTAGACAAGTGTGATACCCACTAGGCCACAGTGGCAGATAAAGCGAGTGGCATAATTCTAGTTATGCTCTGTATGAATATCACTTTAAATATAATGTTTCACCACTTTGGTTTATATAACGTTACAAGTTTCTTACAGAGGTCATCCCAACTATTTTGTTTCTTTTTTGTCTATATATTGTGGAAGATATGGCACAAGATGCAACTGTTCAGATAAAAGGTTCCTGGATGTTCCTCAATTTTACCCATCTGAACATAAATAAATGAAAAAACAAACACTTTGGCCACAGCTTAGCTTTTGATGCTCCCACAGTTTCGAATGATTTACCAGGTGATGTTCTTTTTGTCTCACTTCTTGCCTCTTGCTAAAATTTTATATCTCTTCAAAAAGGCTTTCCCACCTTAGAAATAAACTATTCTGCATCTCCATGGTATCAACCTGGCTATGTCTATGGAATAATGATTATGGACAGTTTGTTATGTTGCGCCTTAAGAGTCTGCCTTAGTAGAGACAAATTGAAATAAAAGTACAAAATAGAATAGAATGATGGAAGATTTGTTTAGCTTTGCCGTTCCAGATTATGTGCAGATCTCATAAAAAGGGTAAAAAATATCATTTAAAAATGTTTTTCTCTTTTCAGAGAGATGATTTTGACTTGATGTCATGAGAATTGACAGCATCAATATTTTGATGAAGTTTATCAAAGGATATTGACTCAGGACCGGGAAAGTGGAATCATTCTACCCTTTTGTAGAGTAAGAAATCTAAAATTCGCCAGGAATCTAAAATTCGCCACCTCTAAAACCTTAGTTAATTTTATGAAGAAAATGATGTTTTGGCTTAAAATTGGTATTTTTCAGTTCAAAAATCCTTAATTTACTGTACATTCAACAAATCTCACCTCAATTCATTTATTTTATTAGTATTTCCACATGTGGCGAATTTCAGATATGTGGCAAATTTCAGATTTCTTACTCTATATCCAAATCACTTTGTTTTGACATTGCTAATTAAAGGAATGGATTTGTACAGATGGTGCAATCATTTAGAGAAATCAAAACCGGCAGATGAAGTCCGATACTTTGTTTGCTGTCTTGGTTATGATGAAAAGTAAGACAAATATGAGTGATAATTCAAAGGAAGAAATTGCCCTGGAAGATATTTCAGAGTTTGTAAGCACCATTGGAGTAATACTTCACAATTTTCACTTTATATGTAGTGTCTCAGATAGGAAAAATAGACAAGAAGACAATCTGTATAATTTGGATTTTTAAGTCAACATAAACCCCATCCTCCTTCATTCAAGTGAAAGTGTATTTATGTTCATATAAATTTCCTGTAATTAGATTTTTATAGAGGAAATATTTAAAACCTTGGAATATGGGGCACTGGTCAAAGTAATCTCCGGAATAAATGTAAGCCTGTGTTTTTAAATGTGTGGTCTTATTATGGTGTCAAACTGCCCTAAAAATTATTACTTCTAAAAGGTAATGTAAAAAAATGGAGTTGTGGCAGATTAAACGAACAGTACCTTTATAACATTTGAATTACAAAACTGCATATCCATTTTTAACTCCGTTCACAGGCTGATGAAATATACTGGCTACTTTCTTTACTAACATATTCTGTAATGACACTGTAGCTCACAGGTTTTAATTAAAAAATTGGCCAAATGTAGGTATTTTCCCATGCCTGTTAATCTTCACTTTACAACCACCTTTTTATTGCGTTAATACACCTTACCTAGTGGACAGATGCATTTGCTCGGCACGCAGCCGGTCTCACCAAACATTAGAAAAAAACGTCCTGAGCTGGGCTCTGGCCGGGACCGGTAGTTTCCTGTTCATTCGCCAGGTGGCTGTATAGCCTCCCTGCCAATACACTACCCGTGCATGCGCATGCATACTTCCTCCTTTTGTTTGGCATGAAGATGAGAGTTCGTCTGTTTTTTTAGGAGAAACTTTTATTTTATTTTATATTCTGTCACAGGATATATTTTGATAAATTCTTTCTGTAGAAGTGTTCATTTATTGCTATGGAATCTCCAGGACAAAGATGTGGATCGTGTGGCCACAATATGGCTGGATTCGATATGCATGACAAGTGTGCTCGTTGTCAAGACAAAGGTTTGGGTAAAGATCCCTGCATTGTAGGAGGTGCGATATGTAAGATTTGTGATGGTTTTACTGCTATTCAAAGAGAGATGCTGGCCACTCCACAATACCAGATCCGCAAGGACAAGAAGGCAACCTGTTGGTGTCGCCTCGAGATGTAACTGTTTTATCTCCAGTGAATACTACTCAACAGCAAGAGGCCAGTTCTGCGCATGTCCAGCAGACGATTTCTAATAACAACAATGCGCATGCGCAGCACCTCCGTGGCGGTAGCGATGATGTGAGTTCTTCAGATTTTAAGTGATCAGTTAGACGAGAGATTCTCTCTCTTTGAAGCTCTGTTATCAAGAGGAAATATATTTGCTACCCCCAAAGTACTGGTTCAGATAGTAAACCCACAAGTTTCTGATTAGTCATTTGTTGATCCTGCCTCTGCCCAAGCCACCGGTCCTGTGCGGCCTCCGGCAGTATAGGCTTCTACTGGATCTAATGGCAAACAAAAAGATTCAAAGAAGAAACACAAGTCTTCTCATCATAAAGCTCTGTTATCAAGAGGAAATATATTTGCTACCCCCAAAGTACCGGTTTAGGTAGTAAACCCACCGGTTTCTAATTAGCCGTTTATTGATCCTGCCTCTGCTCAAGCCACCGGTCCGGTGCGGCCTCTGGCAGTACAGGCTTCTACTGGATCTAATGGCAAACAAAAAGATTCAAAGAAGAAACACAAGTCTTCTCATCATAAATCTTCCAAAACAAAACCAGTACAGGTCCGGTACAGGAAACTTATGCTGACACATTTCCTGAACAAACAAAGCCAGTACCGGTTGTTAAAAGTACCGGTCCGGTACAGGGAACTCATGCTGACACATTTCCTCAAAAGGAACCAGTTCCGGTTGTGGATGGACCCTTTACTGGTCCGGAACTGGTTGCACCGACCGGGGAGCCTATTATGGGAATCTTTAACTCTGCCCGTGTCTCAGATGCCACAACCGGTGTTGAACACCCTTTAGCAGATGCTAGTGCCCTACCTGTACCTCCAGATGAACCACTTTTTGGGGCTCATATGTCACCGGAAGTTCTGGATAGTGACGACGAACTTTCTGAATCTGACACTGATAAACCTGACAAAAATGAAGAAATGAGCTATAGAGAAACTGTGCGCTCCATCAGGGCCTTCATGGGTTGGAACTTTATCCCAGATTTTGAGTTGGAGTACAGTGACCCGGATAAGTCCAAGTAAGAATCCAAAGACAAGTTCTAAAGTGTCAGTAGCTATGCCGGCAGATGATTGGCTGTGCCAGAAATTGGAACGGATTAATTTGACTGCAGCTGAGGGTTACACGTCTAGAGGTCAGGAAGCTGGGAATTTGCGTACTGATCAATTCATCCGCACACCTAAATCCCAGGATAAGTGGTACGTGAGTGGTACCCTATGCACAAGTTGAAGACAGATGGTCCCCAACGACCGGGTAGAAAGTTGTTCAATTGGCATGGATCTGAGGCGAAGTTGAATGCCCAGTTCTCAAGAATTGTAAAACCAGCTGCATACTTGGCAACAGGTCCCGTGTCTCGCCCAGTATCACGAGAAATTTTACGCAGATGGGTGAGGTATGCAAGAGAAGGCACCTATACAGTGAACCATGCGGCTGGGTTCAGCTGATGTGCTAGTGAGATCCAAGATCAGATGGCTAATCACATAAACATTCTTCCGAATCATCTCAGTAAGGGCAAGTCGGCCAAGGAGGTTTTGGATGCCCTGAAGGAGTTGTGCTTTTCACCAGAATGTATCAGTTTCTCTTGGTACGGCATTACAGCACCTGGCCGAAAGCCTTTTTGTGCAGCTGAGAAACTTCATTTTTATGCGTCGGGACTCATACTTAGACCATGTTCGTCCCGGTATGAAGATGGGCACCTGGAATGAGCTTAGGAACACTCCTTTATTCGGATATGGTCTGTTTCCATACATTCCCATCAATCCAAGGTCGAGAAAGTATCTCAGGTTTCATTTGAACAGTCAAACCTTCCAGTTCACGGCTCCACCGTTCGGCCTAGCGACGGCTCCTTTGGAGTTTACAAAGGTTGTGAAGGAGGGAAAACTTATGGCCCAGGTCAGGGGTATAAGGATCCACCAGTACCTAGACGACTGGTTGCTTCGAGCCCCTTGTTGGGATACTTGTTCAGACCAAACATAAACTTTCTTCAGAATCATCTCAGTAAGGGCAAGTCGGCCAAAGAGGTTTCGGATGCCCTGAAGGAGTTGAGGGACTTATGTGCTTTCCACCAGAATGTATCAGTTACTCTTGGTACAGCCTTAAAGCAGCTGAAAAACTTCATTTTGATGGGTCGGGACTCATACTTCGACATGTTCATCCTGGTATGAAGATGGACACCTGGAATGAGCTCAGGAACGCTCCTTTATTCGGATATGGTCTGTTTCTGGATGTTGCTCTGAATATCGCAGAACAAGGCATCAACAAGTTTAATACTCAGAATGTGTCAGTACAGTCTCGCATTGGTCCACAACATCAACAGAAGCCCAAGTATTGCTACAAACCATATGAGAAGAAGGATGCTAAGCCTATGGTTCAACCTTCAGCTTCTCAACAGCCCTGGCGGCAGTTTGGGTCACGAGGTCGTGGGCATGGGCGTGGTTCTACTAACCAACATTTTTCCAAGTATGCAAGAATTATGAATGACAATCATTGTAAAGACCCACAGGTTCAATTAGACTTAAATATGATGGGTCAAAACAAAAGTTCTCAAAACATCTCAAGGACTGTGTACTTAAGAACTGCTGTAATTCATGTTCCTATTGTTGTTGGTCCTGGGCAGCTGCAAAAGAAAGGCCTAAGTCCCGATCATTGTAGGACAGAGATAAAGCATGCAAAAAGTGTTTCTTTTGTCTCTCCTTGTCTTTCTGTCCCTCCTGTACCAAGTGCCCCCAATGTTGCAGAAAGTTTCTGGGAAACATGGCTCAGCCTGGGTTCAAATCCTCCAGTGATCTCCGTCTTGAAGGAAGGTTACAGCCTCCCGTTCAAGATGAGACCCCCATTGACCAGGTCACCTATGATAATCAGCGGATACGCCAATCCTCGCAAGAACAACTCCTTCAAGGAGGCATTGCGGTCCCTGATTGCAAAAGAGGTGGTAGAAAAAGTAGTGGTTGGGTCCTCTCTCGCCTTTTACAACCGGCTGTTCATAGTTCCCAAACTGAACAACAAATGGTTCCCCAATCATTGAGATTTCCTCAAATTAGAGACTTTTGAAATGGAAACTCCAGAGACAATCAGACTTTCCCTCCAACAGGGGGAGTGGGTCACATCGTTGGACTTCAGTGATGCATATTTCCACATTCCCATCAATCCAAGGTTGAGAAAGTATCTCAGGTTTCATCTGAACAGTCAAACCTTCCAGTTCACGTTTCTGCCGTTCGGCCTAGCGACGGCTCCTTTGGAGCTTACAAAGGTTGTGAAGGAGGTAAAACTGGTGGCCCAGGCCAGGGGTATAAGAATCCACCAGTTCCTAGATGACTGGTTGCTTCGAGCCCCTTGTCGGAAGACTTGTTCAGACCAATCCTGGACCCTGATGGACTTGTGCCAAAAGCTAGGGTGGGTAGTCAATTTGAAGAAGTCGGAACTAGTGCCGCATCAGGAGTTCAACTTTGTCAGCTATCATTTCGACCTCTCCCAGGGTCTAGTCAAACCCACTCAGGAAAGGTGGCAAGCCCTGACTCTGAAAATAAGGATGCTCATGAACAAAGACCACTGTTCTGCCCATCAGTTCATGTCTCTCATAGATTTGCTGACAACCACAGAGAAACAGGTGGTTTCGGGCCGCCTGCACATGAGACCTATTCAGTGGCACCTGAAGAATCATTGGCATGTTCCAGAGGTCCTGGACAAGAGAATACCTCTTTCAAGAGATCTTTATTCTCACCTGCAGTGGTGGCTAAACGAAGACAATGTGCTCAAAGGCCAACCGCTTCATCCTCTTCAACACGCTCTGCAGTTGTTTACCGACGCCTCAGACAAAGGTTGGGGCACTCACTTAGGAGACTACACAGCAAAGGGCGTTTGGTCAGACTCAGAAAGCCAGTTGCACATAAACTTTCTCAAACTAAAAGTGGTTCTTCTGGTGCTCTAGAAGTTCTAGCAACAGTGTTGGGGCCAGATCATTTTGGTAGCCACGGACAACACAACAGTTGTCTTATACATCAACAAGGAGGGGGGTATGAGATCAGGCTCTCTTTGTGCCCTCCTCTGGAGACTGCTTTCCTGGTGCAACTGCAGGCAGATAGTGCTACGGGCCAGGCACATTCCGGGAAGATTGGATGTGATAGCGGACAAATTGTCCAGAAACAAACAAGTGACCCATACAGAGTTGTCCCTCCTACAGGAGGTCTTCGACCAATTGTATGCAAGGTGGCACACTCCGCAGGTCGATCTTTTTGCCACCAGGTACAATCACAAACTACCCAAGTTCATGTCTCCAGTACTGGTTCCGCAGACTTGGTAGGTGGATGCTCTCAGCCTGAATTGAGAGGGGCTAGATGCTTCTGCGTTTCCTCCTGTGTCTCTTCTGGGCCAGCTAGTCTCCATGATCCTAAATCAGGGATTTCTCAGGTTGGTCCTCATTGTCCCAGGGTGACCCAACATGCCTTGGTTCTGGGATCTGGTCAACATGTCTGTACAGGTTCCTCTTTCCCTCCCACAATTAGAGAATCTGTTGACGCAGCCGTTCAGTCAGTGTCCGCACAGAGATCTCCTAGGTCTCAACCTGCATGCCTGGCTCCTAGAGCCTCTAGCATACAGGCACAAGGATTCTCTGATGAAGTGGCAACACGAATTGAGGCTCCTCAGAGACAGTCAACCAGAGCTGTCTATGAATCAAAGTGGACCATATTTATCAAATGGTGCGAGCCAAACAAGGTGGACTTCAGGTCATCCTCTTTAAGCCAGATTGCTGATTTTCTCCTACACCTCTTCCAGGAGAAATACCTTCAACCTAGTACCATAGACGGCTATAGGACCACTATAGCGGACAAAATTGGTTAATATCGGCAAAGATGAAAATCTCACCCGTTTACTGGAAAGTTTCCATAGCGATAAACCAAAGGGTCTTCGAGGTGTTCCTAGCTGGAATCTTTCTCTGGTGTTGCACCAATTGACTCAGCCTCCCTTTGAACCACTTCGGAAGGCTTCTCTTAAGCACCTTACATTCAAGACAGTCTTTCTCCTTGCTTTGGGCTCTGGCAAAAGAAGGAGTGAGATACATGCCTGGTTACATAAGAACAAGAAGATTGATCGAATGTTTCTTTGTTTCCTTCTCCTTGTGTCTTGTCCAGTTGAATCAGTTGGCTAGAGAAGGGCGGGCTTCAGTTGCTCCAGTCATTATTCCAGCTCTGCCGCCTACGCTGGACGAGTCTCAAGGATGATAGAACTTCGGGCTTTGCGCTATTATCTAGACAAGACCAAAGATCTGCGGACGGGTAAGCAGCTGGTCTTTGTCTCTTTCAAGAAGAATTTCAGTAAGGACATTGTTCCTGCCACTGTTTCTTCTTGGATTAAGCAAACCATTCTGTTGTGCTATCAACTAAGTTACATCAGGTTAGGGCCCATGATGTTCGTGCTTTTGCAGCTTCTAAGGCTTTTCAAGGAAGAGTGTCTCTGGACCAGATCCTCTCAGCCTGTCACTGGAAGTCTCACAATACCTTCACACAATTTTAATTGAAGGATGTAGCATGGGCTGACGCTGAGTTGTACCATTTAGGGCCAGTAGTCGCGGCCCAGCAGATACGCGACTAGCTGGTACCTCTTTGGATTGTATATATATTGTATATAGTGTACAGAGTTTGGGAAGGGCCGCTTCTTTTTTGTTGGCCACTTCGTTTTTGTTCTACACTTATCCCAACACGCAGTTCTCAACCGGAAGGGCTGGTGTGGCGGATTGACAAGTTGTTTATCCTGTTCTACTTCATCAGGAATCCTTTGGGACTGAACTCTTACCTCCTTCCCCCTCAGAGCCCAGGTTTGAGGGTCTAAGAAAAAAAGGGGGGGGGGGGAGGGAACCAACTTTGGTTCAGGGATTGGGGGTTTTCAAGAATCCCCTATCCATTAGGCCTGAGGGCCAGAGTTCTGACAAGAGTCCCTGTTGAGATTTAGCTGCCCTCCATCCAATGGTTAGTTATTCTGCATCTGTCCACTAGGTAAGGTGTTTTAACGCAATAAAATGGAAAATTTAATAAGTAAATTAAATTTTTAGGCGATTAGATTGATGTGTCTGACGTCCGTCTGTCCGTCCACATTTTTCGTTTCTGTACTCTTAACTCGAAAACGGTTTGATCAATCAAATTCAAACTTGACAGGGAGATAGATCACCATCATAGCTAGGTTCCTTTCGAAATTGGTGTAATTCCGTCCGTTCGTTTGTCCGTTTTTTGTCCGTTTGTCTGTCCACCCAGCTGTCTGTCCACATTTTCTTTTCCGGACTCTAACTTGAAAACGGTTCGTCCAATCCAATTCAAACTTGACAGGGACATAGATCATCATCATAGCTAGGTTCCTTTCGAAATTGGTGTAATTCTGTGTGTTCGTTTGTATGTTTTTTGTGCATTTGTCTGTTCGTCAACATTTCTGTTTCCATACTCTAACTCGAAAATGCTGTGTCCAATCAAATTCAAACTTGACAGGGAGATAGATCACCATCATAGCTATGTTCCTTTTGAAATTTGTGTAATTCTGTCCGTTTGTTTGTTCGTCAACATTTCTGTTTCCGGACTCCAACTCGAAAACGCTTTGTCCAATCGAATTCAAACTTGACAGGGAGATACATCACCATCATAGCTAAGTTGCTTTCGAAAATTGGTGTAATTCCGTCCTTTCGTTTGTCCGTTTATAGCATAGATACAATTATGTAATCTAGATTACGGTCAAGTTTTACGTTTCTTAGCACATCTAACACATTCACCTTAAGTAGGTGACCTAACATTTCTGTCCTTGTTTCTAAATGTAATTACAGCAGTTGCTAACCTTATTGCTGCCTGTGCAACCCGCCTTTTGGGTCATCTTTGACCCTCTTTTTTTATGTCAGCTGACTTGTCAGTCAGCTGACATTATGTCGTCACTCTGCGGCGTGGGCGTACGCGTCCGCGTACGCGTCCGCGTGAACAACTTCTCCTCCAAAACTACAAGGCCTAGAGACGTGCTGTTTTTTTTAAAAGATACCTTATCTATCGAGGATGAAAAAGTGTTCAAGGCATGCAAATCTGTCTGTTCGTCTGTTTGCTAGAGACATTACAAGGGGGGTACCCCCACCAAAAGTGTGAAAATTTCAACACTTAATCACAATTTTCTCAGTGACTATTGCAGGGATTTCTATCATATCTTGCATATATGTACTAGGCCACAGGTAGATTCTCTTGTGTGAGTATGAGACCTGGATCTGTCTTACTTTTTTTTTAATAAATTTTTTTAATAATTTTTAATGCATTAAAATTCATGAAATCATGCACAAAATCATTTATAACTTGAAAAGTGTTGCATTTAGAGCATTTTGTTAAAATATGTTATTCAGCTACTTTTTTCATAGCTACAATATGGTGAGTAAGTTGGGTGCCTGTCTCAATAGCTAAGTGAGTAATAGCTACTTTTGGGCTTTTCAGTAACTTCCATCATGAGTAGAATCACTTGTAACTGAAAAACTATTGCATTTACAGAATTTCGTATAAATATGTTATTCAGCTACTTTTGGGTCAGCTATAACATAGTAAAATTTTAGACCTGTAGCTCATGGCATAGCTGAGTAATAGCTACTTTTAGGTTATCACTATTAAGTAAATCGCTTATAACTTCAAAACTATTGCATTTAGAGAATTTCATATAAATATGTTATTCAGCTACTTTTGGGTCAGCTATAACATAGTAAAATTTCAGACCTGTAGCTCATGGCATAGCTGAGTAATAGCTACTTTTAGGTTATCACTGTTGAGTAAATCGCTTATAACTTGGAAACTATTGCATTTAGAGTATTTTGTTGCAATATATTATTCACCTATTTTGGGATCAGCTATAACATAGTGAAGTTTCAGATCTGTGGCTCATTGCATAGCTGAGTAATAGCTACTTTAAAGTTCTCACTATTGAGTAAATCAGTTGTAATTGGAAAACTATTGCATTTAGAGAATTTCGTATAAATATGTTATTCAGCTACTTTTGGGTCAGCTATAACATAGTAAAATTTCAGACCTGTAGCTCATGGCATAGCTGAGTAATAGCTACTTTTAGGTCATCACTATTGAGTAAATCAGTTGTAACTTCAAAACTATTGCATTTACAGTATTTTGCTTGAATATGTTATTCACCTACTTTTGGGTCAGCTATAACATAGTGAAATTTCAGACCTGTAGCTCATTGCATAGCTGAGTAATAACTACTTTGAGGTTCTCACTATTGAGTAAATCAGTTGTAATTGCAAAACTATTACATTTAGAGAATTTAGTATAAATATGTTATTCAGCTACTTTTGGGTCAGCTATAACATAGTAAAATTTCAGACCTGTAGCTCATGGCATAGCTGAGTAATAGCTACTTTTAGATCATCACTATTGAGTAAATCAGTTGTAACTTGAAAACTATTGCATGTACAGTATTTTGCTTAAATATGTTGTTCACCTACTTTTGAGTCAGCTATAACATAGTGAAATTTCAGACCTGTAGCTCATTGCATAGCTGAGTAATAACTACTTTGATGTTCTCACTATTGAGTAAATCAGTTGTAATTGCAAAACTATTGCATTTAGAGAATTTAGTATAAATATGTTATTCAGCTACTTTTGGGTCAGCTATAACATAGTAAAATTTCAGACCTGTAGCTCATGGCATAGCTGAGTAATAGCTACTTTTAGGTCATCACTATTGAGTAAATCAGTTGTAACTTGAAAACTATTGCATGTACAGTATTTTGCTTAAATATGTTGTTCACCTACTTTTGGGTCAGCTATAACATAGTAAAATTTCAGACCTGTAGCTCATGGCATAGCTGAGTAATAGCTACTTTGAGGTTATCACTGTTGAGTAAATTGCTTATAACTTGGAAATTATTGCATTTAGAGTATTTTGTTTCAATATGTTATTCACCTATTTTGGGGTCAGCTATAACATAGTGAAGTTCCAGACCTGTGACTCATTGCATAGCTGAGTAATAGCTACTTTGAAGTTCTCAGTGTTGAGTAAATCACTTATAATTTGAAAACTATTGCATTTAGAGAATTTAGTATAAATATGTTATTCAGCTACTTTTGGGTCAGCTATAACATAGTAAAATTTCAGACCTGTAGCTCATGGCATAGCTGAGTAATAGCTACTTTTAGGTCATCACTATTGAGTAAATCACTTATAACTTGCAAACTATTGCATTTAGAGTATTTTGTTGCAATATGTTATTCACCTATTTTGGGGTCAGCTATAACATAGTGAAGTTCCAGACCTGTGGCTCATTGGATAGCTGAGTAATAGCTACTTTGAAGTTCTCACTGTTGAGTAAATCAGTTGTAATTGGAAAACTATTCCCTTTACAGAAATTTGTGCAAATATGTTATTCAGCTACTTTTGGGTCAGCTATAACATAGTGAAATTACAGACCTGTAGCTCATGGCACAACTGAGCAATAGCTATTCTCGGGCACTGACTGTTGAGTAAATCGGCTATAACTTGAAAAATATTGCATTTGGAGTATTTTGTTAAAATATATTGTTCACCTACTTTTGGGTTAGCTATAACATAGTGAAATTACAGACCTATAGCTCATGGCATAGCGTAGCAATAGCTATTTTCAGGTTCTCACTATTGAGTAAATCAGTTGTAACTTGAAAACTATTGCATTTACAGTATTTTGCTTAAATATGTTGTTCACCTACTTTTAGGTCAGCTATAACAGAGCAAAAATTCAGACATGTAGCTCATTGCATAGCTGAGTAATAGTTCCTTTGAGGTTCTCACTGTTGAGTAAATCAGTTGTAACTTGAAAACTATTACATTTAGAGTATTTTGTTAAATATGTTATTCACAGACGTTTTGGTCAGCTATAACATAGTGAAATTGCAGACCTCTATGTCATGGCATAGCTGAGCAAAGCTTCTTTCAGGTTCTCACTGTTGAGTAAATCATTGTACCCAACCTGTAGGAAATCATGGGCTGGGAATCTGTTAATATGGTCCGATTTGACCTTGGAACCCTCCTTCAAGGTCAAATGAGGATAGCCAAACATAAAAGTGCTTATAACTCGCTTATTATTGGTCCTAGAGGTTTGGAATGAAAACCAACCTATAGAAAATCATGAGCTGGGAATTCTTTGGTGTGGTCGGACTTCACCTTGGACCCCTCCTTCAAGGTCAAATGAGGATAGCCAAACTTAAAAGTGCTTATAACTCGCTTATTATTGGTCCTAGAGGTTTGGAATGGAAAACCAACCTATAGAAAATCATGGGCTGGGAATCTTTTGGTGTGGTCGGATTTCACCTTACACCCCTCCTTCCAGGTCAAACGAAGATAGCCAAACTTAAAGTGCTTATAACTCGCATATTATTGGTCTTGGAGGTTTGGGATGGTAAACCAACATATAGGAAATCATGGGCTGGGATTCTTTTGGTGTGGTCAGATTTGACCTGGGACCCCTCCTTCAAGGTCAATTGAGGATAGCCAAACTTACAATTGCTTATAACTCACTTATTATTGGTCCTACAAGTTTGGGATGGTAAACAAGCTACAGGAAATCATGGGCTGGGAATTTTTTTGTGTGGTCGGATTTGACCTTAGACCCCTCCGTCAAGGTCAAACAAGGATAGCCAAACTTAAAAAGTGCCTATGACTCACTTATTATTGGTCCGACAGGTTTGTGATGGTAAACCATCCTAAATTCTTTGGCTGGGAATCTTTTGGTATGGTCAGATTTGACCTTTGGATCCCTTCTTCATGGTCGAACGAGGATATTGCATTTATAGTATTTCTTTAAATATTTTTAACCTACTTTTTACACTTAAACAATTACCTTGTTACTTTATTTCATAATACCATTTGCAGGGCACAACTTTTTTGTCCTTTTCTTCTGTCAGCTTCGGAATATCTTTCGAACATGCTGTTCAGTTGCCATTTACTGTATTTCTGTACAGCCCTTTCCCTGATAATTATGCTTTCCTCTCATTATCACCATCACAAATCAAAAACATTCAGTCAGCTGACACAGTGCCCGTTCACGGGCACTCTCCTCTTGTTTTTTTTGGCTGTGAGCAAAGGTTCCCAGTAAACATTTTGGGTTTTGTAAACATTTGAAGGGAAACGTTTGGCAAAGGTTAAAAAAATGATGGCTACGAAAACCATTTACAATAGCATGTTTTTAAAATGTTTTATCTACACAATTTATTATAGCAATATACCATAAAAATCCATGCTCTACGCAAATTTAGAGCACGAATTCAGAGTTTAGATCATGAAGGCGTAGCCCTGTTCTAACATGATATGTCCAAAACAAAATATTTTTATTACTTTTTAGGTGGGTTGCATGTAACCAACCCGCCTATTAGATTGATTTGTCCAACGTCCGTTTTTTGTTTGTCTGTCTGTCCGTCAACATTGTCATTTCTAGACTCTAACTTGAAAACCCTTTGTCCAATCGAATTCAAACTTGACAGGGAGATAGATCACCATCATAGCTAAGTTGCTTGCGAAATTGGTTTAATGCTGTCTGTTCATTTGTCCGTTTATAGCATAGAAACAATTATGTAACTTATAAAACCCAGACGGGTGACCCTTCCATTGTCTCAGCTCTCCATTATTTTTTAATAATGGAGAGTTAACACTACATTATTTTCTAACAGTGGATTAAGGTTTAGTTCAATGGCGAGTCTGTCAAGAACAAAAGGGTATTTGCCAGTCATCCTCAGCACAATGCATTCAATATTGAAATGTTTTCACAACTTCTTTCATATTAATTAGTTCAGTGGGTACATTTACAAAGTCTTTTTAATTCTGAATGACATGCAGAGTTCATAGAAAAATACCTCATGGAAAAATGCTACCTTGAAAAAATACCACATGACAAAGACAAAACAAGCAATTCAATTTATAAAGTTGGATATTTTTTAATTGTTTGCATTTTCTTTACAATCTGACTTTACAATAATCTTCTCTGAACTTAATCAAAGGATCAGCTACCCGTTAAACTCACTGTTAAAATCTAAACCAGCATACTATATTAAAAGGAGTGTTTTTAGTGACTCAGGCCATTAAGTTTACATTATGGAGCGCCACTTGGCCATTATCTATATAAGGTTACAAGTTTTACATTTCTTTGCACATAATTGTTTGCATTTTCTTTACAATCTGACTTTACAATAATCTTCTCTGAACTTAATCAAAGGATCAGCTACCCGTTAAACTCACTGTTAAAATCTAAACCAGCATACTATATTAAAAGGAGTGTTTTTAGTGACTCAGGCCATTAAGTTTACATTATGGAGTGCCACTTGGCCATTATCTATATAAGGTTACAAGTTTTACATTTCTTTGCACATCTAACATATTTACCTTAACTGGGTGACCTAATATTTCTTTTCTTGTTTCTAAATTTAATCACAGCAGTCGCTAACCTTATTGCTGCCCGCGCAACCCGCCTTTTGGGGTATCTCTGACCCGCTTTTTATATGTTAATACCTTACCTAGTGGACAGAGGGATTCCCACCCTGCCTTCCCCGCAACAAACATTCCCAGGGGACAAACAGGGTGGAAACAAAAGGAGGAAGTATGCATGTGCACGCACGCGCAGTGTACCGGCAGGGAGGCAGAGCCCAGCTCAGGACATTTTTTCTGACGTTTGGCGAGACTGGCTGTGCGTCGAGCAAATGCATCTGTCCACTAGGGAAGGTATTATGTCCACTCCACTGGGGGGGGGGGGGTGGACATATTATTTTTGCTTTTTCCGGCGTCCACTGTCGGTCACGCTTGGTTTCCAGTCATTTCAAGGAAAAGTATCCTATGTTTACCAAATTTGGTATGGGTGTTTATTGGGTTAATAGCTTGCATGCGATTGCTTTTGGTGAAGATAGCTCTATAGCTAACTGAGTAATAGCTACTTAGTTACTTTTGTGTACTTCTTTTGTTTCCGGGCATTTTAAGGAAAAATATTTGACATATCTTTACCAAATTTGGCATGAGTAATTGTTAGGTCAATAGCTTGCTTGGGATTGCTTTTAGTGATAATAGCTGTATAACTGACTGAGTAATAGCTACTTAGCTACTTTTAGTAGCTTTTGTATTTTAAGCATTTTAAAGGAAAAGTATTTCACCTAAGCTCACACAATTTGGGATGGAGGATTATTGGATCAGTAGCTTGCTTGGGATTGCTTTTGGTGATAATACCTTTATAGCTGAGTAATAGCTACTGTGCTATATAGCTATTATGCTATTTTGAGTTGACTTTTTTCTAGACATTTTAATGAAACAATGGTTTCTATCTTCACAAAAATTTATATGAAGGATAATTGTGTCAATAGTTTGGTCAGGATAGCTTTTGGTCGATGATAGCTTTGTAGCTATAGCAAACTGAGTAATAGCTACTTAGCTACTTTTGTGTACTACTTTTGTTTCCGGGTATTTTAAGGAAAAATATTTGACATATCTTTACCAAATTTGGTATGAGCAATAGTTGGGACAATTGCTTGCTAGGGATTGCTTGTAGTGATAGTAGCTATATAACTGAGTAATAGCTACTCAGCTACTTTGAGTAGCTTTTTTATTTTAAGCATTTTAAAGGAAACAATGTTTTCTAGCTTCACAAAAATTTATGTGAAGGATGATTGTGTCAATAGTTTGGCCAGGATAGCTTTTGGTCGATGATAGCTTTGTAGCTATAGCTGAGTAATAGCTACTTAGCTACTTTTGTGTACTTCTTTCATTTCTGGGCATTTTAAGGAAAAATATTTGACATATCTATACCAAATTTGGTATGAGCAATAGTTAGGTCAATAGCTTGCTTGGGATTGCTTTTAGTGATAATAGCTATATAACTGACTGAGTAATAGCTATTTACCTACTTTGAGTAGCTTTTTTAGTTTAAGTATTTTGAAAGAAAGTATTTAACCTATGTTCACAAAATTTGGGATGGAGGATTATTGGATCAGTAGCTTGCATGGGATTGCTTTTGGTGGTAATACCTTTATAGCTGAGTAATAGCTACTGTGCTATATAGCTATTATGCTATTTTGAGTTGACTTTTTCTGGACATTTTAATAAAACAATGTTTTCTATCTTCACAAAAATTTATATGAAGGATAATTGTGTCAATAATTTGGCCAGGATAGCTTTTGGTCGATGATAGCTTTGTAGCCTACTCTGAATTGTTTTTCTGTTTTCACTCTTTTAAAGGAAACGTATTTAACTCATCTTTTTAAAATATGGTGTGAAGGTTTATACCGTCAATTACTTGCTTGGTATTGTTGATGGCAATAGCTTTCCTGAGTAATAGCTACATAGCAAAAAACATAAATATGTCTTATCTCCTAAACTGTGCGAGATAGAGCGATTTCGTCGAAATTTTCGACCCACAGGGTATCTAAGCAATGTACTCTTGGCAATTTTCAAAAAATTTTACTCTCACCAAAATTGGCGGCCATTTTGAATTTTCGATTTTTTCCTAAAAATGGAAAAATGTAAATTTGCTTCTAGCTTCTTAACTGTGCAAGATAGAGCAATTTTGTCGAAATTTTCGATCCACAGGGTATCTAAGAAATGTACTATTGGCAATTTTCAAAAAAAATTTCCTCTTCCCAAAAATGGTGGCCATTTTGAATTTTCGCCAAAAAATGGAAACCTACAAATTTCCTTCTATCTTCTTAACCGTGCAACATAGTGATTTCGTCGAAATTTTCGACCCACAGGTTATCTCAGCAAACTACTCTGTAATTTTCCAAAAATTTTCATCCCCTTAAAAATGACGGCTATTTTGAATATTCGCATTTTCATCAAAAATGCAAAAACACAAATTTGCTTCTATCTCCTTAACCGTGCGAGATAGAGTGATTTCGTCGAAATTTTCGACCCACAGGGTATCTAACCAATGTACTATAGGCCATTTTCAAAAAAATTTTACTCTCCCCAATAATGGCGGCCATTTTAAATTTTTGCCAAAAATGGAAAAACACAAACTTGCTTCTATCTTCTAAACCATGTGAGATAGAGCAATTTTGTCGAAACTTTCTACCCACAGGGTATCTCAGCAAACTACTCTGCAATTTTCAAAAAAAAAAAATTCCTCTCCCCCCAAAAATGGCAGCCATTTTGAATTTTTTGCCAAAAATCCAAAAACACAAATTTGCTTCTATCTCCTTAACCATGCGGGATAGAGCAATTTTGTCGAAATTTTCCATCCACAGGCATCTCAGCTATCTACTCTTGCCAGTTTTGTCCAATTTTTAGAGCAAAACTCATGCTTCCCTTTGGGTGAACATTACGCATGCCAATGCGTCCTATTTCTAGTTAACTTATAAAAATTTAATTTACTTAAATTAAATTTTCCATTTTGTACATGGACTTGTACCGATGTTAAACCAGTAAATAGATCCAATCAATGTTGTTCTGGCTATATTCCAGGTACGAGAAGGTATACCTGACGTGCATGCTGGTTATGCTGTAGTGTGCTTATGTTGTTTGAACTTTGACCGATTTAACATTGATAAGGTCACTTTAATTAATTTAGAATTTTAGTGACTCTATACTTCTAGATTGTCCAGGATGTATGGCTAGGGAAGTACAGATTAAATACAAATATACTAAAAGCCTGGGACAAAGTTCAAGTACGGTGTCCATTTCAAGTCATGCCAGGAAAGACCTAAGTGAATCCCACATGCCATTAGCTGGATTTGAACCTAAACCCACAGAGATCAAGGCCAAGAGATAAGATACTTCCCAAAAGCTTAGGAAGTACATGTTCAGTGTAAATGTAAGAATGCCAATGATACTTATTCATTACACAATGTCCATTTAAGCTTTAAGTCTGCAGTACCGTCATCTGCCCTTGGATTAACTGGTCACCTTGACCTCGATATATTCCCATGAGGGAAGATGCAATAGGCCATACCTGTATGATTTGGAGTTTTTCACCCATGGTGTCCAGATGTGTGGGTGGGCGGGAAGCGGGAAAAGTTTGTCCGGGCTATATCTCAGAAACCATAAGGTGTAGGAAGTTGATACTTGTTAGGGACATTGGTTAGGGGGTGTGGGTGTGCAGCTTCATGATCTGACCTTGATTTGTCCTTTGACCTTGCCGTAGTGACCTTGAGTTTCAAAATCTTGTCCGGGCTATATCTCGGAAACCGTAAGGTGTAGGAAGTTGATACTTGGTAGGTACATTGGTTAGGGGGTGTAGGTCTGCAAAGTCATGGTCTGACCTTGACCTAAAAAATCTTGCCTGGGCCATATCTCGGAAACCGCAAGGTGTAGGAAGTTGAAACTTGGTAGGGACATTGGTCAGGGGGTGTAGGTGTGCAATGTCATGGTCTGACCTTGATTTGACCTTTGACCTTGCCGTAGTGACCTTGACCTATAAAATCTTGTCCGGGCCATATCTCAGACACCGTAAGGTGTACGAAGATGATACTTGGTAGGGACATTGGTTAGGGGGTGTAGGTGTGCAATATCATGGTGTGACCTGGATTTGACCTTACCGTAGTGACCTTGACCTATAAAATGTTGTCTGTGCTAGATCTCGGAAATGGTAAGGTGTAGGAAGTTGATACTTCGTAGAGACATTGGTTAGGGGGTGTAGGTGTGCAACGTCATAGTGTGACCTTGACCTATAAATCTCGTCTGGGCTATCTCGGAAACGGTAAGGTGTAGGAAGTTGATACTTGGTCGAGACATTGGTTAGGGGGTGTAAGTGTGACCTTGACCTTTAAAATCTTGTTGCACCTTTGGGTCTGTCTTTTGATGCAGATTAAACACTGTTAAAGTTATATTAGAATTCATTAAGAATTTTACTTTTGCAACTTCCCATTGTAACAGATGGAATTTCATCAAGTGAGCCACAGGCTTTGCCCCAACACCACACATAAGCATTCATTGAATATATTGCCACTTCTGTATGCATGGGTAATATTTAAAACATGCAGACCATAATTCGCCCATGCCAGATGTAGAAAAAGAGTGTCATAATTTTTAGTTTATTGATTAATGCTGTCATCTTGTTATTGAACTGTCTTGTTTTAATACGTCCTCTTTACATGCATTTTCTTTTCCCAGACATTATTTTCTGTGCTTCAACATTATTTGGACTAACAGTGCTCTGAAATTATCCCGAAGTTTGTACTGATACACCACTTCCATATCTCATGATATAGAAAATATTTCCCTAGGCTGTGGGGTACGGGCATCTCTGATGCTATTTTTTCCTTTGACAACTATGCACAAGGTTCCAGTCACAGTACAGGAAGATGTGGAGACACCAAAATTTGATTGATTACATAAACGTATCCTTGTATTGAAATGCTGGATGAAAGAAAGGAACAACGCCGTTTCGCTAGAGGATGCCTTTTAATTTCCATGACTTTGAATTTTCCAAAACCTGGAGTTAATTTCCATTACTTTTCCAGGCCTGGAAAAAAAATGGAATTGCATGACGTTTCCAGGTTTTCCATGACTGGATATACTCTGCAAAACTGGGCAACACTGTCAGGATCTTGATGGGGTGATGTTCATTGTGCTGTATTAATGTGTTAGGGATGGGTCACTAGGCCCGGTATCGAAAGCATTTTACTAAATTTAGATTTATTTGTTGCTTTATGTCGTGTTCAAAAGCCAGGGTCATATTGCGACGGGTAGTTTACAGGTGGAGGAAACCAGTGCATACTGCACTGTAAACCACCAGACATCAGCAAGTAACTACCAACTTTCCAACATGAAGCGCCCGGAAGGAAAACTTAACATATTGGGAACATGCCCCAAATCTGAAGAAACTTGCAAATTTAATAAGTAAATTAAATTTTTATAAGTTAATACCCTATCCAATGGACAATTTGCTAAACCGGTCGGCGCAGACCGGCCCGCCAAACATCAGAAAAAGACGTCCTGTGTTTCCACCGGCTGGCCGGTCCGTAGTACTGTGCACTCCCCAGATGGCGCCTCGTACTTCCTGTCTAGACAACCTGACGTCATAGCATCTTTTTCGTTGTCTAAACCTGTTAGACCCCTAGTAAGCTGATAGCGGGGTCGGTGGGAGGGTCTTGTGTGTCCATTGGATAGGGTATTAACTTATAAAAATTTAATTTACTTATTAAATTTGCAATTTTATTGCGTTAATACATCCTATCCAATGGACAATTTGCTGAATAACTACCGCTTGGTCGGCGGGTAAGTTACTAGGGACATATGTGAACTCATAATAGTAAATTTTAACCTACGCTCTAGGCTGACTTTGTCAGGAGACCAATAGGCCCAGGCCTGGGTTGACCTTAAGGTCAGGAAACCCTGTAAGGTCATGGTCGGTTGCCAGCAGCCGGCTACCCGGGGTTATACCGACATTGCCCCCCCCCCTTTTTAACAGACCTGCTCTGAGGTAGGGGGAAGAGAGGGATGAGTTCAGTCCCAGAATGTCAATAAACCTCCCAAAGGAAGCACATCACATTTTTTACTATGTACATGTAGAAACTGTTTATACTATGTACATATATACAAATCTCCTCAATCGAAGGGCCAATTGTGGATCTGCTGCGCAGCCCATACCGAGCCCAATTGGTAAAGCTCCGAGTCAGCCCAAGCCACACCCTTCAGATAGAACTGTGTGAGGGTATTATGTGACTTCAGTGGCAGGCTGACAAGATTAGATCTAAGGAGACTCCCGACTGGAAGACCCTAGGAGCAACAAAGACCCTGACATCATGGGTTTCAACCTGAATTAAAGAGTGGGCCTCCTGGTCAGAGGGCTCATAACATAGGATCACAGTCTGTTTGATCCAAGAGGAGATAGAGGCAGATGTCTTTGTCGGAACCTTTCTTAAAGGAGACAAAACACCACCTCCTTATTCTACTCGAGGTCTGGTCCAAATAGTAGTGCATGCTCTAACCGGAGAAAGGGACCAGTCAGACTTGAGGGATCTATCCAGAGATGGGAACCAGGGCTGTTATAACCACTGGGGCCACACTGTCTGGACCCTCTTGGCCAGCTGATTCTTGGGATAGAAAGCTGGGTAATGGATACGGGGACACCGTTGACCAATCGGATTGGTGTCTAATATTTTTGTTTTGCCAAGCATGAATCTCACTTCTGCATTTGCCCGACCCAAGGGCCAAGAGGAATACCGTCTTGAAGGTCAAATGCTTCAAGGAGGCCTCCTTGATTGGTTCAAACGGAGCCTTATTCAGCTGGTGCAAGACCAGTGAGAGGTTCCAGGAGGGTACGCCCCTCCTGCCTTGGGTCTGTCTCTGTGGAAACTGTCCAGGAGACGAGCAAGATTTTTGTCCTTGCTGATGTTGGAAGGGTGAATTTCCCAGTTTATCAGCAATGGCTGAACTGTAACCATCAATGGTGCTGGGCTGTAGTTTCCTGTCCTCATAAGGTACATAAGGAAGTCAGCAACTGACTTTACAGGGGTACCCTGAGGTCCACCTGATTAGTGACGCACCACTTGTAACAATGGTCCACTTTGCCTCATAGACTGATCTGGTTGATCCTCTTTGAGGAGCCTCAATTCTTGCTGCTACCGCCTCAGCGAAGCCCTGCTCCTCGAATGCTGAGGCTCCAGGAGCCGTGCATCGAGATTAAGATTTGTCAGATTTCTGTGAGGGATCTGATTGAATGGTGGTGTCAACAGGTTGGGCGGATTGGGCAGGCTCAGTGGGATTTTGCTGGACATGGCCACTGGATCCCAAAAACCAAGGCATGATGGGCCACCCCGGAGCAATTAGAATGATTCTCTTGCATGGGGAGTCTTGCAACTTCTCCACCACTTTGTCCAATATGGCTGATGGTGGGAAGGTGTATGCTTTCAGATCCTACCATGGCCGACTGAGCGCATCCACTGCTGTGGCCAGGGGATCTGGCACCGGTGACACAAACAGAGGCAACTTGTTGTTGAACCTCGTGGCAAATAAGTCTATTTTGGGCTGGTGCCACCTGCTGCATATTGAGTAGAAGACCTCTGGAAGGAGAAAACACTCTGTTTGGATGGTCTGGCCTAGCCTGGATAGATTGTCTGCTATCACGTTCAGCCGGCCTGGAATGTGTCGGGCTTTAGAGTCACTTGTTTCCTGGTACACCAGGTCAAGATTCTCCATAAAAGGGCACAAAGTGGGCCCGACGTCATGCCTCCTTCCTTGTTCAAGTATGACACTACTGTGGTGTTGTTGGTTGCTACAAGTACTATCTTGTTTGAGCAAAGGTCTTGGAACTCTTTTAAAGGCAGCAAGACTGCTTTACGTTCCAGATAGGTTATGTGCAGCTTGCTTCCCGGAAGGGACCCGGTTCCTCCTGCAGTGTGCTCGTTTAAGTGAGCGCCCCACCCCTCTGTTGATGTGTCTGTAAATATTTGCAGAGCATATTTTATTGGGTGCAATGGTTGGTCTGTAAGAACATTGTCTTCCTTCAGCCACCATTGTAAATGGGGGTGCAAGGACCTGGGGACTTGGATCACCTTTTCTAGTGATTCTGGTACCCTCCAGTTGTTTTTGCGATGCCACTGTATGGGTCTCATATGAAGTCGGCCTAGATGAACTTGCTTTTCTGTAGCTGTTAGTACCTATCAAAGACATGAATTCCCGGACCGGGCAAGCCGGTAGGGATAGCAGTTTTAGTATAGTCTGTTGAAGGTTCTGCCACCGGTCCGGAGTCAGTCGGAACCGATCAGACCTGAGGTCGAACTGGTAGCCTACAAAATCGAAGTCTTGTTTGGGCTCCAGCTCTGATTTCTCAAAGTTCATCAGCCAACCCAGTTGCTGACACATTATTTACTAGTTCCTGTGTATGTTGGCTTCCAAGGTTCCCAAAAAGGATTTAGTCTAGATCCTACAGGCAGATTGTGTTCCACATTGGGACATTTGGAAATCTGACAAACATTTCCGGTCCCTCCGGACACCAGTCTGGTCTGGTGACAATGATCCAAGTTAACAGTCTCTCTGTTCTTGTTGTGGTCCGGTCAACTTTTCACATTTTACACTCTTGACCCAGACCAGCTGCCTGCAAGGTGCAGCATTCACACAGTAATTGTTATTTGAAAAAAAAGGCTGACCTATTTTTCCAGTCAAGTGCAGAACCAATTACAGGGTGGTAAGAGGTGTGATAAGGCAAGGTTGCCTGGTAGTAGCTTGGGAAATTGCCATATCAAGATCACTGATTGGTCTAAATTTTCTGTAACTAAAATGACCTTGGGCAACTCTTGTCAGGTACCAGGCCTCTGTAACCGGTAATTTCCTGTAACCAGTAATTCTCTGTAACCGGCAAAACTGGTAGGCTGGAGTCGCCCATGAATTGACAGCTACTGGTCTATATTTAGCTAGTCGGTTGAAGTAATTCTCGTAAATGCTTCCACATCTACCTGAAGAGTTGAAAGGACTAGGTGGGTAGACTTTGTAACCGGTTTTGATGAAAGGGTTGTATAGCCGTTACCTTGTCGGCAGACTCTGTAACCAGTGGTTGAGGTGATCACTCTGCAACCGGTTTTGGTGAAAATAAGGCTGTATAGCTGGTAAACTGGTCTGGTGATTTGACTCTGTAACCAGTCAGTTGAAGCCATATTTGTAGATACTTGCTGTCTACCTGCCCCAGAATCAACACAGGGTTGAATGGACTGGGTCGGATGACTCTGTAACCAGTTGGGGGGGGGGGGGGGTCGGATAAGCTGTACCAAGGCTGTGTAGCCGGTACCTGGTCGCTACACTCTGTAACCAGTTGTTGCAGCAACTGTACAAGAATGTGTAGCTGGTACCCGGTCGGTACACTCTGTAACCAGTTGCTGAAGCAATTTAACAACCATCTTTTGTGTTGAATCCAGCTTACTGTAGAATTCCTTCATTGATTTAAAGTATTTCTTTTGAAAACGCACGTCTATTTGTAGATTTGACAGTTGCTGGGAAAGCCGTTGAGCTATTTTTAAAAACAAATTTTATTCGGCTTGTCACGTGACCAGTTTGCTGTTCGGAAAGACACGCGATTGGCTGATTGGAGAGGACGATCAGCTTCGTGACCTGGTCGGTGAATCACGTGACCAGATTCGGATCTTCCGACCATTTCCGACCTTCTTGTTCGGTGAATCACGTGATTAACTTTGTGACCTGGTCGGTGAAAACACGTGACCAGCTTTGTGAAGACACGCGATTGGCTGACTGGATATGACGTCAAAGGTCGCGTTCTTTTTTAGCTGGCCGGTCGGCTGATGCTTTAAAAGCACAGAAGCCTGGACAACAAGGCCGGGTCTGAAAAGCAGGAACTGTAAACACAGTAGACGTGAATTCTGAAGAACGCACTTCCGACCTTCCTGGTCGGTGAAAACACGTGACCATCTTTGTGAGTTGTCAGAAAGACACGCGATTGGCTGACTGGATATGACGTCAGAGGTCACGTTCTTTTGAGCTGGCCGGTCGGCTGATGATTTTAAAGCAGAGAAGCCTGGACCAGTGCGCTCTGTAGATGAAATTCCTGGCCGGTCTGAAGTCAGTTCTTCTTCTCAGCCGGCTGTACACTCAAACCAGTTTCCTAGCCATCCACTGCCCTTATTACTGACACAAGTGCCGGGTCCACAAGGGTGGGACTGAGAGTGACTGAAGATGAAATTCCTTCTATGTCGTAGATGTGAAGCTCTGATGAAAAACACTAAATACTCGAGCTAGGCTGGTGTGACTGATGCTTTACAGCAGAGAAGTCGGTACCAGTGCGCTCTGAAGAAATCTGAAGAATTCATCTCTTGCTTCTGATGAAAAAACACTAAATACTCGAGCTAGGCTGGTGTGACTGATGCTATACAGCAGAGAAGTCGGTACCAGTGCGCTCTGAAGAAATCTGAAGAATGCATCTCTTGCTTGGGGAATTCCTTCTTTACAGTGTTCAAAACTACGTAGACTGAAGTTTCCCGTGATTTGCATATGTAGAACTAGAAAAGACGTTTCTATGGTGACTGTAGCTGGAATGTTACAGAAGGTACATTCAAACAAAAGACACGGATAAAAATACCTGTAAGTAGAAAATCCATAATTCCACAATATTGTCGATCTGCCCCCAACAACACAAAGGTTGAATGGGGGGAAACTAGTAAAATTGCTGCCTTCATATATATCGTCGATTACTGCCCTATCATCAACACTAAATTGAGTCAGCTAGGGAGAGTTTCCAGCAGATTTCTTAAGATATATCCGTGCTTGATATGAAGAAACCATTACTACACTAAAATATTCCCAAAATAAGGTGAAATCCATCATGATGCACACTTTTCTTTAACAAGAGGAGAGGGCACTGTGTCAGCTGACTGAATGTTTTTGATTTGTGATGGTGATAATGAGAGGAAAGCATAATTATCAGGGAAAGGGCTGTACAGAAATACAGTAAATGGTAACTGAACAGCATGTTCGAAAGATATTCCGAAGCTGACAGAAAAAAAGGACAAAAAAGTTGTGCCCTGCAAATGGTATTATGAAATAAAGTAACAAGGTAATTGTTTAAGTGTAAAAAGTAGGTTAAAAATATTTAAAGAAATACTATAAATGCAATATCCTCGTTCGACCATGAAGAAGGGGTCCAAAGGTCAAATCTGACCATACCAAAAGATTCCCAGCCAAAGAATTTAGGATGATTTACCATCCCAAACCTCTCGGACCAATAATAAGTGAGTCATAGGCACTTTTTAAGTTTGGCTAACCTTGTTTGACCTTGACGGAGGGGTCCAAGGTCAAATCCGACCACACAAAAAAATTCCCAGCCCATGATTTCCTGTAGCTTGTTTACCATCCCAAACCTGTAGGACCAATAATAAGCGAGTTCTAAGCAATTGTAAGTTTGGCTATCCTCAATTGACCTTGAAGGAGGGGGTCCCAGGTCAAATCTGACCACACCAAAAGAATCCCAGCCCATGATTTCCTATATGTTGGTTTACCATCCCAAACCTCCAAGACCAATAATACGCGAGTTATAAGCACTTTAAGTTTGGCTATCTTCGTTTGACCTGGAAGGAGGGGTCTAAGGTGAAATCTGACCACACCAAAAGATTCCCAGCCCATGATTTTCTATAGGTTGGTTTTCCATTCCAAACCTCTAGGACCAATAATAAGCGAGTTATAAGCACTTTTAAGTTTGGCTATCCTCATTTGACCTTGAAGGAGGGGTCCAAGGTGAAATCCGACCACACCAAAAAATTCCCAGCTCATGATTTTCTATAGGTTGGTTTTCATTCCAAACCTCTAGGACCAATAATAAGCGAGTTATAAGCACTTTTATGTTTGGCTATCCTCATTTGACCTTGAAGGAGGGTTCCAAGGTCAAATCGGACCATATTAACAGATTCCCAGCCCATGATTTCCTACAGGTTGGATACAATGATTTACTCAACAGTGAGAACCTGAAAGAAGCTATTGCTCAGCTATGCCATGACATAGAGGTCTGCAATTTCACTATGTTATAGCTGACCAAAACGTCTGTGAAAAACATATTTAACAAAATACTCTAAATGTAATAGTTTTCAAGTTACTACTGATTTACTCAAGAGTGAGAACCTCAAAGTAACTATTACTCAGCTATGCAATGAGCTACATGTCTGAATTTTTGCTCTGTTATAGCTGACCTAAAAGTAGGTGAACAACATATTTAAGCAAAATACTGTAAATGCAATAGTTTTCAAGTTACAACTGATTTACTCAATAGTGAGAACCTGAAAATAGCTATTGCTCCGCTATGCCATGAGCTATAGGTCCGTAATTTCACTATGTTATAGCTAACCCAAAAGTAGGTGAACAATATATTTTAACAAAATACTCCAAATGCAATATTTTTCAAGTTCTAGCCGATTTACTCAACAGTCAGTGCCTGAGAATAGCTATTGCTCAGTTGTGCCATGAGCTACAGGTCTGTAATTTCACTATGTTATAGCTGACCCAAAAGTAGCTGAATAACATATTTATACTAAATACTCTAAATGTAATAGTTTTCCAATTACAACTGATTTACTCAACAGTGAGAACTTCAAAGTAGCTACTACTCAGCTATGCAATGAGCCACAGGTCTGGAACTTCACTATGTTATAGCTGACCCCAAAATAGGTGAATAACATATTGCAACAAAATACTCTAAATGCAATAGTTTCCAAGTTATAAGTGATTTACTCAACAGTGATAACCTAAAAGTAGCTATTACGCAGCTATGCCATGAGCTACAGGTCTGAAATTTTACTATGTTATAGCTGACCCAAAAGTAGCTGAATAACATATTTATACTAAATTCTCTAAATGCAATAGTTTTCAAATTATAAGTGATTTGCTCAACATTGAGAACTTCAAAGTAGCTATTACTCAGCTATGCAATGAGTCACAGGTCTGGAACTTTACTATGTTATAGCTGACCCCAAAATAGGTGAATAACATATTGAAACAAAATACTCTAAATGCAATAATTTCCAAGTTATAAGCGATTTACTCAACAGTGATAACCTCAAAGTAGCTATTACTCAGCTATGCCATGAGCTACAGGTCTGAAATTTTACTATGTTATAGCTGACCCAAAAGTAGGTGAACAACATATTTAAGCAAAATACTGTACATGCAATAGTTTTCAAGTTACAACTGATTTACTCAATAGTGATGACCTAAAAGTAGCTATTACTCAGCTATGCCATGAGCTACAGGTCTGAAATTTTACTATGTTATAGCTGACCCAAAAGTAGCTGAATAACATATTTATACTAAATTCTCTAAATGCAATAGTTTTGCAATTACAACCGATTTACTCAATAGTGAGAACCTCAAAGTAGTTATTACTCAGCTATGCAATGAGCTACAGGTCTGAAATTTTACTATGTTATAGCTGACCCAAAAGTAGGCGAACAACATATTTAAGCAAAATACTGTAAATGCAATAGTTTTGAAGTTACAACTGATTTACTCAATAGTGATGACCTAAAAGTAGCTATTACTCAGCTATACCATGAGCTACAGGTCTGAAATTTTACTATGTTATAGCTGACCCAAAAGTAGCTGAATAACATATTTATACTAAATTCTGTAAATGCAATAGTTTTCCAATCACAACTGATTTACTCAATAGTGAGAACTTCAAAGTAGCTATTACTCAGCTGTGCCATGACCTACAGATCTGAAATTTCACTATGTTATAGCTGGCCCAAAAGTAGCTGAATAACATATTTATACGAAATTCTCTAAATGCAATAGTTTGGCAATTACAACTGATTTACTCAATAGTGAGAACCTCAAAGTAGTTATTACTCAGCTATGCCATGAGCTACAGGTCTGAAATTTTACTATGTTATAGCTGACCCAAAAGTAGCTGAATAACATACTTATACTAAATTCTCTAAATGCAATAGTTTTGCAATTACAACTGATTTACTGAATAGTGAGAACCTCAAAGTAGTTATTACTCAGCTATGCAATGAACTACAGGTCTGAAATTTTACTATGTTATAGCTGACCCAAAAGTAGGTGAACAACATATTTAAGCAAAATACTGTAAATGCAATAGTTTTCAAGTTACAACTGATTTACTCAATAGTGATGACCTAAAAGTAGCTATTACTCAGCTATGCCATGAGCTACAGGTCTGAAATTTTACTATGTTATAGCTGACCCAAAAGTAGCTGAATAACATATTTATACGAAATACTCTAAATGCAATAGTTTTCCAATTACAACTGATTTACTCAATAGTGAGAACTTTAAAGTAGCTATTACTCAGCTATGCCATGACCTACAGATCTGAAATTTCACTATGTTATAGCTGGCCCAAAAGTAGCTGAATAACATATTTATACAAAATTCTCTAAATGCAATAGGTTTTAAGTTACAAGTGATTTACTCAATAGTGAGAACTTCAAAGTAGCTATTACTCAGCTATGCAATGAGCCACAGATCTGAAACTTCACTATGTTATAGCTGATCCCAAAATAGGGAATAACATATTGAAACAAAATACTGTAAATGCAATAGTTTCCAAGTTATAAGCGATTTACTCAACAGTGATAACCTAAAAGTAGCTATTACTCAGCTATGCCATGAGCTACAGGTCTGAAATTTTACTATGTTATAGCTGACCCAAAAGTAGCTGAATAACATATTTATACTAAATTCTCTAAATGCAATAGTTTTGCAATTACAACCGATTTACTCAATAGTGAGAACCTCAAAGTAGTTATTACTCAGCTATGCAATGAGCTACAGGTCTGAAATTTTACTATGTTATAGCTGACCCAAAAGTAGGCGAACAACATATTTAAGCAAAATACTGTAAATGCAATAGTTTTCAAGTTACAACTGATTTACTCAATAGTGATGACCTAAAAGTAGCTATTACTCAGCTATACCATGAGCTACAGGTCTGAAATTTTACTATGTTATAGCTGACCCAAAAGTAGCTGAATAACATATTTATACTAAATTCTGTAAATGCAATAGTTTTCCAATCACAACTGATTTACTCAATAGTGAGAACCTCAAAGTAGTTATTACTCAGCTATGCCATGAGCTACAGGTCTGAAATTTTACTATGTTATAGCTGACCCAAAAGTAGCTGAATAACATACTTATACTAAATTCTCTAAATGCAATAGTTTTGCAATTACAACTGATTTACTCAATAGTGAGAACCTCAAAGTAGTTATTACTCAGCTATGCAATGAACTACAGGTCTGAAATTTTACTATGTTATAGCTGACCCAAAAGTAGGTGAACAACATATTTAAGCAAAATACTGTAAATGCAATAGTTTTCAAGTTACAACTGATTTACTCAATAGTGATGACCTAAAAGTAGCTATTACTCAGCTATGCCATGAGCTACAGGTCTGAAATTTTACTATGTTATAGCTGACCCAAAAGTAGCTGAATAACATATTTATACGAAATACTCTAAATGCAATAGTTTTCCAATTACAACTGATTTACTCAATAGTGAGAACTTTAAAGTAGCTATTACTCAGCTATGCCATGACCTACAGATCTGAAATTTCACTATGTTATAGCTGGCCCAAAAGTAGCTGAATAACATATTTATACAAAATTCTCTAAATGCAATAGGTTTTAAGTTACAAGTGATTTACTCAATAGTGAGAACTTCAAAGTAGCTATTACTCAGCTATGCAATGAGCCACAGATCTGAAACTTCACTATGTTATAGCTGATCCCAAAATAGGGAATAACATATTGAAACAAAATACTGTAAATGCAATAGTTTCCAAGTTATAAGCGATTTACTCAACAGTGATAACCTAAAAGTAGCTATTACTCAGCTATGCCATGAGCTACAGGTCTGAAATTTTAGTATGTTATAGCTGACCCAAAAGTAGCTGAATAACATATTTATACGAAATTCTCTAAATGCAATAGTTTTGAAGTTATAAGCGATTTACTCAACAGTGATAACCTAAAAGTAGCTATTACTCAGCTATGCCATGAGCTACAGGTCTAAAATTTTACTATGTTATAGCTGACCCAAAAGTAGCTGAATAACATATTTATACGAAATTCTCTAAATGCAATAGTTTTTAAGTTACAAGTGATTTTACTCATGATGGAAGTTACTGAAAAGCCCAAAAGTAGCTATTACTCACTTAGCTATTGAGACAGGCACCCAACTTACTCACCATATTGTAGCTATGAAAAAAGTAGCTGAATAACATATTTTAACAAAATGCTCTAAATGCAACACTTTTCAAGTTATAAATGATTTTGTGCATGATTTCATGAATTTTAATGCATTAAAAATTATTAAAAAAATTTATTTAAAAAAAAGTAAGACAGATCCAGGTCTCATACTCACACAAGAGAATCTACCTGTGGCCTAGTACATATATACAAGATATGAGAGAAATCCCTGCAATAGTCACTGAGAAAATTGTGATTAAGTGTTGAAATTTTCACACTTTTGGTGGGGGTACCCCCCTTGTAATGTCTCTAGCAAACAGACGAACAGACAGATTTGCATGCCTTGAACAATTTTTCATCCTCGATAGATAAGGTATCTTTTAAAAAAAACAGCACGTCTCTAGGCCTTGTAGTTTTGGAGGAGAAGTTGTTCATGCGGACGCGTACGCCCACGCCGCAGAGTGACGACATAATGTCAGCTGACTGACAAGTCAGCTGACATAAAAACTCTGGAGATGTTGAAAACACGTCTGCACAGTACACGCACCAAACGAAAAAGATACTATGACGTCAGGTTGTCTAGACAGGAAGGAAGTACGAGGTGCCATCTGGGGAGTGCACGGTACTACGGACCGGCCAGCCGGTGGAAACACAGGACGTCTTTTTCTGACGTTTGGCGGGCCGGTCTGCGCCGACCGGTTTAGCAAATTGTCCATTGGATAGGATGTATTAACACAATAAAATAAGCTTTTTACCATATTTCCATGCATTTTGCAAACTTTCATAGCGATTGCAGTGAGTAAAACTACCTTGTTTCGGTCGAGATACTTTATATCCTTAATCTCGATTGTCAACACAAACAATTGAAGGAAAACTTAAAATTTTGGAAACAAACCTTGAAATCTGAAGAAATTCTGCACTTTTAACCCATATTTTGTGCATTTGAGGACTTTTATTGCGATGCCGTAAGAGGAAACGTCCATGTTTGGTTGGGGTGTACTAAAATGCGTAGTCCACAAAATCGGTACAGTTTTGCATCCGCGACCTCTCAATGTACACATTTTTGATACAGACCCATCCCTAATATGTGTACTTAAGCACCGTTGGGCATTCCAAATGCTACTTACTATGCTAGGAGTTGTATTCTCTCATTTTGTGCACAAATTGAAGTCTCCTGTGCGGGCTTGGAATTCAGTACAATAAAAGTTTTAAATGGACTGCAGAAGTTGTAAATATTAACTAATTAGATTCTGATTCTCCAACCATACTCTTGAAAGAGAAAAATCCCGAATTTACAACAGTTCCATTTTTAATAAAAGAGAAGTACTCATGTGAAATTACAATATAGGGATACTCTGCTACATTTGGATGAGGTCTGCATTGCATATAGTGCTTTCTAGATGAAATATTTTACAAACTAATATGAATTCTGGTTAATCACAGGGCCTCTGGTTTTCCAAGTGTGGTACTATGTAGTTTACTAGTCATGGATGTAATATGTGACTGACTAGGGTTATAAATTGCAAAATAACACAAAGAAAAATGAAGATTTATTTGTAACATCTTACTTTGATCAAACTATAGACAACATAAAAAATGATGTGTTCGGATAACCACTATTTGTTGTAGTTACAACATTATTATGACATTTCAAAGTTTCCCCAATGTGGTAAAAATAAATATCTCATGTTAAATACATCCATCAAATATTTTCACATGCCCAACAACTTTAAATGCAATCTTAGAAATCTTTAAATGCTCTGCAATAACTAAAGTTTCACTTGCAAACCCATACAAAACACAAGCTCAATACTCTTTTTTTTTTTTCCCTCCCCAAAACTGCCTTTATTCAAAATATTGTTCTAAATACATTTGAAAAGAGTAGATCTACTACAGCATGCTCTGACTAATGAACAAGGTGACAAGAACATTTGTAAAATACATTCTATCATTCGAGTGTGATAACATCTTCTATTCCCAGCAATTTTTGTTGTGTACTACATTTAATGGCCAAAGAATACAGTTGGAGTTATACTTTCCTCTTAACAGGGAAAGTCATGTTGGGTACAGACCATCAAGTTTTCCGTGTGTTGTCATCAGCGGGTTTAAAATCCAACACTTATTGAGAACCAAGTGAATATATGCCAGACTCGTTTAGCATAGGGCCACCAAGTCCAAAGATTTAGCTATGATCACCATTGATCTTTATATGGAGATTTTAACATTTAAACAAAATAAGGTAGATTTTGAGGCCGTTCAAGAATTTTTAAAGGAATCAGGATGGTTTTCATGGTTATATATTAGTCACATGGTAATACCTTCATCACTGTCACCTACTCCTATTCTTTTGTATATTGCTCTACCTATGAGAAAACTTTTAGTTTGCCTAATTGCTTCAATAAAATATAGATACAAATGCCGTCACTGACTCCCAGTCTTTTATGTCTCTCATTAATACTTTATAGAATATTAAACCAGCCCAGCTGAGACTTTACATTGGTTTCATTGACTTCATTAGATGGAAATGTATTAATTTCACATTTCAACAAACAAAATACACTAAATTACATGCAAAACTTCAGTTGTGAAGGAGTAAACTATTCTGAATGCCATTAGATTATGAAATTAAACCTTAGCTGATGATATAGCACATTTTGCTTCATATTTTCCTCATTTTATTTACAACTTCAACTGAAATAAGACTCTGTTCATAGTTCTATATATAACTTTGAACTGTTCCAAGATCTTTCACTTAATTCTCAGTATAATATGCACCCCAGAGTCTGTGAACACTGGTTCACTCAACTGGCCCACATTGAGTGCAAATGAAGCATCTTCAAATGGTTTTTGCATCTGTCCGCGGCCAAACATTCCCAAATCTCCTCCATTTCGCGCCGAGCTGCAGTCACTGTATTTGCTTGCCAGTTCCTCAAAGCTGACACGCCCAGCTGTAATCTGAGCCCTGTAACCTGTGTAAAAATAAAGTGTTGTCAGCAGGTACGTCACGACTCCATATATTTCATACCGGCTAATTGCTAAGTACTATTCGTGTCGATACCCAATAACCATTGGATTTATAAACATACCAAAAATCTTATGTCTCCCATTTTAAAGGGTAATGAAAACATATCTTAAACTAGATATTGCGTCACTACGCAGTGTATCCCCGGACGAGACATGGCCGAAACGTGACATACAGAGTATTATGTTTTCAGTAATTTGGGGGAAGATTACAGATCACTGGCAAGTTAAGAAAAACTAGACCAAGCGTATCGGAGAACCGATGCAAATTGTATCCAGCAGAAAGAAAACTCACCAAAGCCAATCAACCATCGCTTAACCTTGAAGGAGGAGCCCAAGGTGAAATCTGACCACATCAAAAGATTCTTGGCCCATGACTTTATATAGGTTGGTGTGACATTGCAAACCTCTAGGACCAATAATAAGCGAGTTATAAGCACTATGAAGTTTGGGTATCTTGACAGATACCTCAAAAATTATGGATGGATTTTGATGAAATTTTCAGGAAATGTCCTAAATGGGACAAGGAACAAGTGATTAGATTTTGGGAGTGATCTGGATCATCTGGATCCAGGCTGCCAGATGCGTTTGTGAACAAGATAACTCAAAAACTTATGAATGGATTTTGATGAAATTATCAGGATATGTCTGAAAAGGTAAAAGGAAGAAATGATTACATTTTGGGAGTGATCTGGATCACTGTCTAGATCATCTGGATCCAGGCTGCCAGATAATTTTAGGATGGATTTTGATGATAATTTTAGCATATGTTAGAAATGGTAAAAGGAAGAAGTGATAAAAGAAAGAAATGATTCAATTTTGCAAGTGATCCGGGTCACTACCTGGATCTTCTGGCTCCATGAAATGTAATTTTTAAAGAGATAACTCAAAGTTATGGATGGATTTTGATGAAATTTTCAGGAAATGTCCTACATGGGACAAGGAATAAGTGATTAGATTTTGGGATCTTTATACCCTGTGGGTTAAAAATTTCGTCGACATAGTAAAATTTCAGACCTCTAGCTCATGGCATAGCTGAGTAATAGCTACTTTTGCCTTTGCCGGTGGATACATCTTGCATCTGGCCACAGATGCGTCCTTGGTCTAGTTTTACTATGTTATAGCTGACCCAAAAGTAGCTGAATAACATATTTACACAAAATTCTCTAAATGCAATAGTTTTCAAGTTACAAGTGATTTTACTCATGATAGAAGTCACTGAAAAGTCCAAAAGTAGCTATTACTCGCTTAGCTATTGAGATAGACACCCAAGTTACTCACCATGTTGTAGCTATGGAAAAAGTAGCTGAATAACATAGTTTAACACTAGAAATCGGCCGCCCTGTTGATAGTAGATGCGAATAGAAACAGGATAGCATAGAAGAACACACATTATCATGTGTAATGTCCACCCATGAACCTTTTGCCCAAATTGTACAGTAGTCTTACAAGACCCTGTTTCATTTGTAAAATATATCAATGATGCTTAAATATTTGTTAGTGTAGATGTAAATTATTTCAGCTTCATGCCTTTTTGCATTGGTTGGGTTGAAAATTTTGACGAAATCACTCTATCTGGCACGGTTAAGAAGATAGAAGCAAATTCCTGTTTTTTTATTTTTGGCAAAAATTTGAAAATTCAAAATGGCCGCCATTTTTGGGAAAAGGAAATTTTTTTGAAAATTGCCAAGAGTACATTTTTTAGATACCCTATGGGTCGAAAATTTCAACGAAATAACTCTATTTTGCACGGTTAAGGCCAGTTTGTGTTTTTCCATTTTGGGCAAAAATTCGAAAATTCAAAATGGCTGTCATTTTTGGGGAGGGGAAAATTTTTTGAAAATTGCAAAGATTACATTCCTTAGATACCCTGTGGGTTGAAAATTTCGACGAAATCGCTCTATCTCGCATGGTTAAGGAGATAGAAGCAAATTTGTGTTTTGCCATTTTTGACAAAAATTTGAAAATTCAAAATGGCCGCCATTTTAGGGGACGGGAAATTTTTTTTTAAATTGCCAAGAATACAATGCTGAAATACCTGTGGGTCGAAAATTTTGATGAAATCGATCTATCTCGCACGGTTAAGGAGATAGAAGCAAATTTGTGTTTTGCCATTTTTGGCAAAAATTCGAAAATTCAAAATGGCCGCCATTTTTGGGGAGGGGAAAATTTTTCGTAAAATTGCAAAGATTGCATTCCTTCGATACCCTGTGGGTCGAAAATTTCGACGAAATCGCTCTATCTCGCACGGTTAAGGAGATAGAAGCAAATTTGTGTTTTGCCATTTTTGGCAAAAATTCGAAAATTCAAAATGGCTGCCATTTTTGGGGAGGGGAAAATTTGTTGGAAAATTGCAAAGATTGCATTCCTTAGATACCCTGTGGGTCGAAAATTTCGACGAAATCGCTCTATCTCGCACGGTTAAGGAGATAGAAGCAAATTTGTGTTTTACCATTTTTGGCAAAAATTCGAAAATTCAAAATGGCCGCCATTTTTGGGGAGGGGAAAATTTTTTGAAAATTGCAAAGATTGCATTCCTTAGATACCCTGTGGGTCGAAAATTTCGACGAAATCGCTCTATCTCGCACGGTTAAGGAGATAGAAGCAAATTAGTGTTTTGCCATTTTTGGCAAAAATTCGAAAATTCAAAATGGCCGCCATTTTTGGGGAGGGGAAAATTTTTGGAAAATTACCAAGAGCACAATGCTCAGATACCCTGTGGGTCGAAAATTTTGACGAAATCGCTCTATCTGGCACGGTTAAGGAGACAGGAGGAAATTTGTGTTTTGCCATTTTTGGCAAAAATTTGAAAATTCAAAATGGCCGCCATTTTTGGGGAGGGGAAAATTTTGTAAAAATTACCAAGAGCACAATGCTCAGATGCCCTGTGGGTCGAAAATTTTGACGAAATCGCTCTATCTCGCACGGTTAAGGAGATAGAAGCAGATTGGTGTTTTGCCATTTTTGGCAAAAATTCGAAAATTCAAAATGGCCGCCATTTTTGGGGAGGGGAAAATTTTTGGAAAATTACCAAGAGCACAATGCTCAGATACCCTGTGGGTCGAAAATTTTGACGAAATCGCTCTATCTGGCACGGTTAAGGAGACAGGAGGAAATTTGTGTTTTGCCATTTTTGGCAAAAATTCGAAAATTCAAAATGGCCGCCATTTTTGGGGAGGGGAAAATTTTGTAAAAATTACCAAGAGCACAATGCTCAGATGCCCTGTGGGTCGAAAATTTTGACGAAATCGCTCTATCTCGCACGGTTAAGGAGATAGAAGCAGATTGGTGTTTTGCCATTTTTGGCAAAAATTCGAAAATTCAAAATGGCCGCCATTTTTGGGGAGGGGAAAATTTTTGGAAAATTGCAAAGATTGCATTCCTTAGATACCCTGTGGGTCGAAAATTTCGACGAAATCACTCTATCTCGCACGGTTAAGGAGATAGAAGCAAATTAGTGTTTTGCCATATTTGGCAAAAATTCGAAAATTCAAAATGGCCGCCATATTTGGGGAGGGGAAATTTTTTTAAAAATTGCCAAGAGTACAATGCTCAGATACCCTGTGGGTCGAAAATTTTGACGAAATCGCTCTATCTGGCACGGTTAAGGAGATAGAAGGAAATTTGTGTTTTGCCATTTTTGGCAAAAATTCGAAAATTCAAAATGGCCGCCATTTTTTGGGGAGGGGAAAATTTTTGGAAAATTGCAAAGATTGCATTCCTTAGATACCCTGTGGGTCGAAAATTTCGACGAAATTGCTCTATCTCGCACGGTTAAGGAGATAGAAGCAAATTTGTGTTTTGCCATTTTTTGCAAAAATTCAAAATGGCCGCCATTTTTGGGGAGGGGAAAATTTTTGGAAAATTGCAAAGATTACATTCCTTAGATACCCTGTGGGTCGAAAATTTCGACGAAATCGCTCTATCTGGCACGGTTAAGGAGATAGAAGCAAATTAGTGTTTTGCCATTTTTGGCAAAAATTCGAAAATTCAAAATGGCCGCCATTTTTGGGGAGGGGAAAATTTTGTAAAAATTACCAAGAGCACAATGGTCAGATACCCTGTGGGTCAAAAATTTTGACGAAATCGCTCTATCTGGCACGGTTAAGGAGATAGAAGCAAATTTGTGTTTTGCCATTTTTGGCAAAAATTCGAAAATTCAAAATGGCCGCCATTTTTGGGGAGGGGAAAATTTTTGGAAAATTGCAAAGATTGCATTCCTTAGATACCCTGTGGGTCGAAAATTTCGACGAAATCGCTCTATCTCGCACGGTTAAGGAGATAGAAGCAAATTAGTGTTTTGCCATTTTTGGCAAAAATTCGAAAATTCAAAATGGCCGCCATTTTTGGGGAGGGGAAAATTTTTGGAAAATTACCAAGAGCACAATGCTCAGATACCCTGTGGGTCGAAAATTTCGACGAAATCGCGCTATCTCGCACGGTTAAGGAGATAGAAGCAAATTAGTGTTTTGTCATTTTTGGCAAAAATTCGAAAATTCAAAATGGCCGCCATTTTTGGGGAGGGGAAAATTTTGTAAAAATTACCAAGAGCACAATGCTCAGATACCCTGTGGGTCGAAAATTTTGACAAAATCGCTCTATCTGGCACGGTTAAGGAGATAGAAGCAAATTTGTGTTTTGCCATTTTTGGCAAAAATTCGAAAATTCAAAATGGCCGCCATTTTTGGGGAGGGGAAAATTTTTTAAAAATTACCAAGAGTACAATGCTCAGATGCCCTGTGGGTCGAAAATTTTGACGAAATCGCTCTATCTCGGACGGTTAAGGAGATAGAAGCAGATTGGTGTTTTGCCATTTTTGGCAAAAATTCGAAAATTCAAAATGGCCGCCATTTTTGGGGAGGGGAAAATTTTTTTGAAAATTGCAAAGATTGCATTCCTTAGATACCCTGTGGGTCGAAAATTTCGACGAAATCGCTCTATCTCGCACGGTTAAGGAGATAGAAGGAAATTTGTGTTTTGCCATTTTTGGCAAAAATTCGAAAATTCAAAATGGCCGCCATTTTTGGGGAGGGGAAAATTTTTGGAAAATTGCAAAGATTGCATTCCTTAGATACCCTGTGGGTCGAAAATTTCGACGAAATCACTCTATCTCGCACGGTTAAGGAGATAGAAGCAAATTAGTGTTTTGCCATTTTTGGCAAAAATTCGAAAATTCAAAATGGCCGCCATTTTTGGGGAGGGGAAATTTTTTTAAAAATTGCCAAGAGTACAATGCTCAGATACCCTGTGGGTCGAAAATTTTGACGAAATCGCTCTATCTGGCACGGTTAAGGAGATAGAAGGAAATTTGTGTTTTGCCATTTTTGGCAAAAATTCGAAAATTCAAAATGGCCGCCATTTTTTGGGGAGGGGAAAATTTTTGGAAAATTGCAAAGATTGCATTCCTTAGTTACCCTGTGGGTCGAAAATTTCGACGAAATCGCTCTATCTCGCACGGTTAAGGAGATAGAAGCAAATTTGTGTTTTGCCATTTTTGGCAAAAATTCGAAAATTCAAAATGGCCGCCATTTTTGGGGAGGGGAAAATTTTGTAAAAATTACCAAGTGCACAATGCTCAGATAACCTGTGGGTCGAAAATTTTGACGAAATCGCTCTATCTGGCACGGTTAAGGAGATAGAAGCAAATTTGTGTTTTGCCATTTTTGGCAAAAATTCGAAAATTCAAAATGGCCGCCATTTTTGGGGAGGGGAAAATTTTTTGAAAATTGCAAAAATTGCATTCCTTAGATACCCTGTGGGTCGAAAATTTCGACGAAATCACTCTATCTCGCACGGTTAAGGAGATAGAAGCAAATTAGTGTTTTGCCATTTTTGGCAAAAATTCGAAAATTCAAAATGGCCGCCATTTTTGGGGAGGGGAAAATTTTTGGAAAAATTACCAAGAGCACAATGCTCAGATACCCTGTGGGTCAAAAATTTTGACGAAATCGCTCTATCTGGCACGGTTAAGGAGATAGAAGCAAATTTGTGTTTTGCCATTTTTGGCAAAAATTCGAAAATTCAAAATGGCCGCCATTTTTGGGGAGGGGAAAATTTTTGGAAAATTGCAAAGATTGCATTCCTTAGATACCCTGTGGGTCGAAAATTTCGACGAAATCACTCTATCTCGCACGGTTAAGGAGATAGAAGCAAATTAGTGTTTTGCCATTTTTGGCAAAAATTCGAAAGTTCAAATGGCCGCCATTTTTGGGGAGGGGAAAATTTTTGGAAAATTACCAAGAGTACAATGCTCAGATACCCTGTGGGTCGAAAATTTTGACGAAATCGCTCTATCTGGCACGGTTAAGGAGATAGGAGGAAATTTGTGTTTTGCCATTTTTGGCAAAAATTCGAAAATTCAAAATGGCCGCCATTTTTGGGGAGGGGAAAATTTTTGGAAAATTGCAAAGATTGCATTCCTTAGATACCCTGTGGGTCGAAAATTTTGACGAAATCGCTCTATCTCGCACGGTTAAGGAGATAGAAGCAAATTTGTGTTTTGCCATTTTTGGCAAAAATTCGAAAATTCAAAATGGCCGCCATTTTTGGGGAGGGGAAAATTTTTGGAAAATTACCAAGAGTACAATGCTCAGATACCCTGTGGGTCGAAAATTTTGACGAAATCGCTCTATCTGGCACGGTTAAGGAGATAGAAGGAAATTTGTGTTTTGCCATTTTTGGCAAAAATTCGAAAATTCAAAATGGCTGCCATTTTTGGGGAGGGGAAAATTTTTGGAAAATTGCAAAGATTGCATTCCTTAGATACCCTGTGGGTCGAAAATTTCGACGAAATCGCTCTATCTCGCACGGTTAAGGAGATAGAAGCAAATTAGTGTTTTGCCATTTTTGGCAAAAATTCGAAAATTCAAAATGGCCGCCATTTTTGGGGAGGGGAAAATTTTTGGAAAATTACCCAGAGCACAATGCTCAGATACCCTGTGGGTCGAAAATTTCGACGAAATCGCGCTATCTCGCACGGTTAAGGAGATAGAAGCAAATTAGTGTTTTGTCATTTTTGGCAAAAATTCGAAAATTCAAAATGGCCGCCATTTTTGGGGAGGGGAAAATTTTGTAAAAATTACCAAGAGCACAATGCTCAGATACCCTGTGGGTCGAAAATTTTGACAAAATCGCTCTATCTGGCACGGTTAAGGAGATAGAAGCAAATTTGTGTTTTGCCATTTTTGGCAAAAATTCGAAAATTCAAAAAGGCCGCCATTTTTGGGGAGGGGAAAATTTTTTAAAAATTACCAAGAGTACAATGCTCAGATGCCCTGTGGGTCGAAAATTTTGACGAAATCGCTCTATCTCGCACGGTTAAGGAGATAGAAGCAGATTGGTGTTTTGCCATTTTTGGCAAAAATTCGAAAATTCAAAATGGCCGCCATTTTTGGGGAGGGGAAAATTTTTTGAAAATTGCAAAGATTGCATTCCTTAGATACCCTGTGGGTCGAAAATTTCGACGAAATCGCTCTATCTCGCACGGTTAAGGAGATAGAAGGAAATTTGTTTTGCCATTTTTGGCAAAAATTCGAAAATTCAAAATGGCCGCCATTTTTGGGGAGGGGAAAATTTTTGGAAAATTGCAAAGATTGCATTCCTTAGATACCCTGTGGGTCGAAAATTTTGACGAAATCGCTCTATCTGGCACGGTTAAGGAGATAGAAGCAAATTTGTGTTTTGCCATTTTTGGCAAAAATTCGAAAATTCAAAATGGCCGCCATTTTTGGGGAGGGGAAAATTTTTGGAAAATTACCAAGAGTACAATGCTCAGATACCCTGTGGGTCGAAAATTTTGACGAAATCGCTCTATCTGGCACGGTTAAGGAGATAGAAGCAAATTTGTGTTTTGCCATTTTTGGCAAAAATTCGAAAATTCAACATGGCCGCCATTTTTGCGGAGGGGAAAATTTTTTGAAAATTGCAAAAATTGCATTCCTTAGATACCCTGTGGGTCGAAAATTTCGACGAAATCACTCTATCTCGCACGGTTAAGGAGATAGAAGCAAATTAGTGTTTTGCCATTTTTGGCAAAAATTCGAAAATTCAAAATGGCCGCCATTTTTGGGGAGGGGAAAATTTTTGGAAAAATTACCAAGAGCACAATGCTCAGATACCCTGTGGGTCAAAAATTTTGACGAAATCGCTCTATCTGGCACGGTTAAGGAGATACAAGCAAATTTGTGTTTTGCCATTTTTGGCAAAAATTCGAAAATTCAAAATGGCCGCCATTTTTGGGGAGGGGAAAATTTTTGGAAAATTGCAAAGATTGCATTCCTTAGATACCCTGTGGGTCGAAAATTTTGACGAAATCGCTCTATCTGGCACGGTTAAGGAGATAGAAGCAAATTTGTGTTTTGCCATTTTTGGCAAAAATTCGAAAATTCAAAATGGCCGCCATTTTTGGGGAGGGGAAAATTTTTGGAAAATTACCAAGAGTACAATGCTCAGATACCCTGTGGGTCGAAAATTTTGACGAAATCGCTCTATCTGGCACGGTTAAGGAGATAGAAGGAAATTTGTGTTTTGCCATTTTTGGCAAAAATTCGAAAATTCAAAATGGCTGCCATTTTTGGGGAGGGGAAAATTTTTGGAAAATTGCAAAGATTGCATTCCTTAGATACCCTGTGGGTCGAAAATTTCGACGAAATCGCTCTATCTCGCACGGTTAAGGAGATAGAAGCAAATTAGTGTTTTGCCATTTTTGGCAAAAATTCGAAAATTCAAAATGGCCGCCATTTTTGGGGAGGGGAAAATTTTTGGAAAATTACCAAGAGCACAATGCTCAGATACCCTGTGGGTCGAAAATTTCGACGAAATCGCGCTATCTCGCACGGTTAAGGAGATAGAAGCAAATTAGTGTTTTGTCATTTTTGGCAAAAATTCGAAAATTCAAAATGGCCGCCATTTTTGGGGAGGGGAAAATTTTGTAAAAATTACCAAGAGCACAATGCTCAGATACCCTGTGGGTCGAAAATTTTGACAAAATCGCTCTATCTGGCACGGTTAAGGAGATAGAAGCAAATTTGTGTTTTGCCATTTTTGGCAAAAATTCGAAAATTCAAAATGGCCGCCATTTTTGGGGAGGGGAAAATTTTTTAAAAATTACCAAGAGTACAATGCTCAGATGCCCTGTGGGTCAAAAATTTTGACGAAATCGCTCTATCTCGCACGGTTAAGGAGATAGAAGCAGATTGGTGTTTTGCCATTTTTGGCAAAAATTCGAAAATTCAAAATGGCCGCCATTTTTGGGGAGGGGAAAATTTTTTGAAAATTGCAAAGATTGCATTCCTTAGATACCCTGTGGGTCGAAAATTTCGACGAAATCGCTCTATCTCGCACGGTTAAGGAGATAGAAGGAAATTTGTTTTGCCATTTTTGGCAAAAATTCGAAAATTCAAAATGGCCGCCATTTTTGGGGAGGGGAAAATTTTTGGAAAATTGCAAAGATTGCATTCCTTAGATACCCTGTGGGTCGAAAATTTCGACGAAATCACTCTATCTCGCACGGTTAAGGAGATAGAAGCAAATTAGTGTTTTGCCATTTTTGGCAAAAATTCGAAAATTCAAAATGGCCGCCATTTTTGGGGAGGGGAAATTTTTTTAAAAATTGCCAAGAGTACAATGCTCAGATACCCTGTGGGTCGAAAATTTTGACGAAATCGCTCTATCTGGCACGGTTAAGGAGATAGAAGGAAATTTGTGTTTTGCCATTTTTGGCAAAAATTCGAAAATTCAAAATGGCCGCCATTTTTTGGGGAGGGGAAAATTTTTGGAAAATTGCAAAGATTGCATTCCTTAGTTACCCTGTGGGTCGAAAATTTCGACGAAATCGCTCTATCTCGCACGGTTAAGGAGATAGAAGCAAATTTGTGTTTTGCCATTTTTGGCAAAAATTCGAAAATTCAAAATGGCCGCCATTTTTGGGGAGGGGAAAATTTTTGGAAAATTGCAAAGATTACATTCCTTAGATACCCTGTGGGTCGAAAATTTCGACGAAATCGCTCTATCTCGCACGGTTAAGGAGATAGAAGCAAATTAGTGTTTTGCCATTTTTGGCAAAAATTCGAAAATTCAAAATGGCCGCCATTTTTGGGGAGGGGAAAATTTTGTAAAAATTACCAAGAGCACAATGCTCAGATACCCTGTAGGTCGAAAATTTTGACGAAATCGCTCTATCTGGCACGGTTAAGGAGATAGAAGCAAATTTGTGTTTTGCCATTTTTGGCAAAAATTCGAAAATTCAAAATGGCCGCCATTTTTGGGGAGGGGAAAATTTTTTGAAAATTGCAAAAATTGCATTCCTTAGATACTCTGTGGGTCGAAAATTTCGACGAAATCACTCTATCTCGCACGGTTAAGGAGATAGAAGCAAATTAGTGTTTTGCCATTTTTGGCAAAAATTCGAAAATTCAAAATGGCCGCCATTTTTGGGGAGGGGAAAATTTTTGGAAAAATTACCAAGAGCACAATGCTCAGATGCCCTGTGGGTCAAAAATTTTGACGAAATCGCTCTATCTGGCACGGTTAAGGAGATAGAAGCAAATTTGTGTTTTGCCATTTTTGGCAAAAATTCGAAAATTCAAAATGGCCGCCATTTTTGGGGAGGGGAAAATTTTTTTAAAATTACCAAGAGTACAATGCTCAGATACCCTGTGGGTCGAAAATTTTGACGAAATCGCTCTATCTCGCACGGTTAAGGAGATAGAAGCAAATTAGTGTTTTGCCATTTTTGGCAAAAATTCGAAAATTCAAAATGGCCGCCATTTTTGGGGAGGGGAAAATTTTTTGAAAATTGCAAATATTACATTCCTTAAATACCCTGTGGGTCGAAAATTTCGACGAAATCGCTCTATCTCACACGGTTTCTGAGATATTAGCAAATTACTCAAAAGTAGTACTGAAAATACACAATGAAGTACCTAAATGGCTATTACTCATGTACTGACAAAGCTATCAGTCCCAAATGCAATACCAAGCGAGCTATGGACATAACAATCTTGTATTCAAAATTGTAGTAAAATATCTTTAATTATTTTGGCTTAAATGCACGGAAACCAATGGGTACTGAAAATAGCTGTACTTAAGTATTACTCAGTAAGCAAAAGAGGTACAACAGCCAAAAGCAATCCCAAGCAAGCTACTGACCCAATAAGCCTGCATACCAAATTTGGTGACAATAGCTCTAATACTTTTCCTTTAAATGAGCGGAAACCATGCGTGACGCCGGACATCGGACGCCGGACGCCGGACGCCGGACATCGGACGGCGAAAAAAGCAAAAATAATATATCCACCCCCCAGGGGGGTGGACATAAAAATGCTCTAAATGCAATACTTTTCCAAGTTATAATTGATTTAGTGCATGATTTCATTAATTTTAATGCATTAAAAATTATTTAAACAATTCATAAAAAAATAATTAAGAAAGATCCAGGTCTGACACTCACACAAGGGAATCTACTTGTGACCTAGTACATATGTGCAAGATATTAGAGAAATCCCTGCAATAGTCACTGAGAAAATTATGATAAAGTGTTAAAATTTTCATACTTAGGGTGGGGGGTACCTCACTTATAATGGCTCTAGCAAACAGGCGAACAAACAGATCTGCATGCCTTGAACATTTTTTCATGCTAGGTAGATAAGCTATCTTTTAAAAGAAACAGCATGTCTCTGGGCCTTGTAGTTTCGTCGGAGAAGTCGCTCACGTGTACATGTGCGCGTACGACCACGCCGCTGAGTGATGCCATAAGCTGATATAAAAATCGGTACAGTAGTTTCTGAGGAGAAGAGGCTGGAAAAATTCTTGATGGCGACGCCAACCCATGCCAATAGCTTACGGCCGATGGCCAGTAAGCTAAAAACTGAATATAGCTATTACTCACGTAGCTATTGAGACAGACCTCTGAAAATGTCACCACCTTGTAGGCATGGAGAAAGTAGCTGAACAACATATTTTACCAAAATGTTGTAAATGCAGTCTTTTTTGAGTTAGAAGTACTTTATTCAAAGTAGCTACCAGTGCTATTACTCACTTAGCTATGGACCTATGCCATACATAATCTCCTGTCCAGTGGGACATCCAGAGATAATCAACATGAGCCAGTAGGTTATACAGGCAATAATAAAAGAGGTATATGGCCTCACAGTCTTATATAGGCATATATATGAAGTGAAAGGTACCATTTTGAGTCATTTTAGCAGGCCTAAGGTAACCTTGAAAACAATAGCCAAGGTCAACAAACTGGATGCTGGTACTCCATCATGTACTCAACCTCCAAAGCCATTTTCAATAGTTTCCATGCAATATAGTCAGCATTAGGTGTGGAAATATCTCCAAAAAGGCCAAAAATGGACTCGGTGAGGTATTTTGGCGGTCTGTGGATGACCTTCAATGAAGAGCTTCAAGGTCACATTCTGCATGCTTACAGAGGACATATACATGTATTATATATACCACCCATAGGATGATCTAACTTTCTGTATATGAGAACTGGGCCAAAATGTAAAAAAATGGCAAAAATCTGACCCTTAAGAGGCCGCCAGTGACCTTGAAATTGAAGGTCAAGGTCACAAAATTGTAAATTTTAATTACTTAAATGTAGCTTTTATAAGCTACAAGCTTACCATGTGGGACTTAATGCTGTTTTCGGGTTGCCACACCCGGGGCCAACGTCTTAGAAAAAAAAAACAGTTCTTGTTAGCCACCGGATACACTGCTAGTTGTCGTCACGTGATAACCTTTGACCTCTCGCCCTACTTTCTCGTTGAAATTTTTCTAAAACGTACCCCTCAGCTGTAAACAGCGGGGAGGCAGGGTGGGACTCTTCTAACAAACTACATTTAAGTAATTAAAATTTACAATTTTATTACGCTACAATAGCTTACCATGTGGGACTTAATGCTTAACGCCCGGTGGTGGGATTACAGCTGAGACTGGAAGATATGTCATTTTTTCTAAGATTTTGAATTAATATGAATAGAATAGTGCCAGAAATACCAGTCTGAGTCCCATTTACAGAGCCCCGATCCCGAAGACCGGGCCTGTAACGAGCCAAAAACCTAAATAAAATGAGAGACAGTGCTGAAACTGTCTAGATGTTTGATTGTAGGACAGAAGTGCAGCAGTGCTCACTTCGAGGTCTAAGGGTCCCGGAGGGCCCTTCACTAGTGACTGACCAACCCATGGTTGGACATCTCATAAATTTTTACAACCTGAATATGAGATTAATGACAACTAAATAAGTCCTTAATAGAAGTTACTTGATAACTGAAAAAACAAAAATGACCTTACCCGTAACATCTTGAAGGTAAAGGAATACCTAGATCCTGGGAGAGACTCCTGAAGACTTGGTTGTAGCGGATGTGCCCCCCCCCCCCCCCCCATTTTTCTTTCCGAGGACAACTGGTCTGAGGGGAAGGATCTAGGACTTGTTGTGCCGCCACTACGGGTCCCAGATACATATTGTTGTCGGTGTCCGACCAAGTAAGGTCTTTTAGGTCTTTTAGGTAATTTGTAAATGTGTTGTGAGCTTTCCAGTGACAGGCTTGCATGATTTGGTCCACCGATACCCCACCGTAAAAGGCCTTAGAGGCCGTGAAGGCCCGGATGTCATGCACTTTGACTTGGACCAAGTCCAAGGCTTGTTGATCTGCTTGTTTGTAACAAAGTAGGATGGTTTGTTTCAACCATGAAGAGAGAGTAGCGGGTCTGATGTCTGAGGTATGTCCTTTCATAAAGGAGATGAAAAGGAGAGAACGAGACCTCAGGTCTTTTGTTCGGTCCAAATAAAACCTCAGGGCCCGCACGGGACACAGGGTCCTGTCTTGTTTAAATTGTCTATCTACAATGGTAGTCAAAGCAGGAATAGTCACCGGAGATACACTTTGAGAACCTTCTCTTGCTAGTTGGTTTTTGGCTATGAAATCAGAAGAAGGGACCAAGGCAACCTTTTCCCATTGGCCTAGATTAGATACTTGTTTGCGACCCAGGCATGGATTTCGCTGCGGCGCTTGCCGGAGGCCAAAGCTAGCAAGAAAGCAGTTTTAGAGTAAGATGTTTGAGGTCTGTGTCTTTCATGGGCTCAAATGGTGCTCTTGTGAGCTCGTTGAGGACAACAGAAAGGTTCCACTTGGGTAAATTTCTGGAACTTTTGGGACGATCCCTGTGAAAACTGGAGAGTAACCTATGAAGGTCTGCATTGTGTGCAACATGTTGGGCCGTTGGGCCCAAAGTGTCAACGATTGCAGTCCTGTAAACATCAAAGGTCGAGGGGCGCCTGTTTAGGTCTTGGTACAGGTACATGAAAAAATCTGAGATTTGTTTCACAGATGGAGTGGAGAAATCCACCGAATTTTCTCTGCACCATTTTTCAAATAGGGCCCACTTGACTTGTAGATGGTCCTTGTTGAAGACCGCTGAGGGGCAGTAATTCTCTCTGCCACCTCCACAGAGAAGCCTTGTTCTTGGAGTTGTCCGCTCCTAGACACCAGGCGTGGAGGTTCAGGTGCAGGGGGTTGTTGTGGAACACATACCTGTAGGACTGTTTGAGTAGGGTCGTTGACACTGGGAGTTGTAGTGGGATCTCTGTTGAGAGCTGCACTAGGTCCCAAAACCAGGGCATCCCTGGCCAGCCTGGGGTTATTACGACGATCAGGCAATAACATTGCCTGATCTTTTGGATCACCTTGTGAAGGAGCCGTAGGAGGGTACGCATAGGCCGTGAGGTTGGTCCAGTTTATGTTTAGAGCATCTATGTCCCAGGCCCTTGGGTCTGGGATAGGAGACACGTACAGTGGGAGTTTGTGGTTCAGGTGAGTGGCAAATAAGTCTACATGAGGTGTGAACCACTTCTGGCAGATCTGTTTGAACACCTGTGGGTGCAGAGACCATTCTGTTGACTGCACTTGGTTGGACCTGGACAGTAGGTCGGCCATCACATTCAGGCACCCTAGAACGTGTCTGGCTTTCAATGTTATGAGGTAGTGATGGCCCCAGGTCATGATCTTCCACAGGAGAGCGCACATCTCTGCTGAGTGTGTTCCTCCTTGTTTGTTGATGTAGGCTACCACTGTTGAGTTGTCCGTCGCAACTAACACTGTTTGATTCTGGCACTGGTCCTTGAAGTCTCGAAGGGCCAGGGAGACCGCCTTCAATTCTAGGACATATATGTGTAGCCTTTTTTCCCGATCTGACCACAGACCCTTTGTGGAATTTTGGTCTAAGTGAGCGCCCCAACCTTCGTTTGAGGCGTCGGTAAAGAGTTGGATACTGTGGCCTTGGGATGAAGGTCTGCACCTTTCATCACGTTTGAGGGATTTTGCCACCAATCTAGGTGGGCTGCAATGGCTTCTGTCCAAGGAAGGAGGTTGTCCAGCTACGGATATCTCCAGTGCTCCTTGAGATAAAACTGAAAGGGCCTCCTGTGAAGGCATCCCTCCGGGACCATTTTCTCCGTTGAGGCTAGCAACCCAATTAGAGACATCAAACATCTTGCAGTCAAAACACGTTTTGACTTGAGAAGTAGGATCAAATCCTGAAGTTTGAGCCATCTCTCTTGAGTGGGTTTTACAAGGGCTGAATCTAGGTGGTATTCGTAGCCCATGAACGAAAAACACCGAGTAGGTTTCAGTTCTGATTTTTCCTGATTTATTATCCACCCCAAGGACTGAGTTAGGTCTACCACTGCCTGTGTGTTCACTTGGGCTTCCTCCTGAGACTGGGACCTGATCAGCCAGTCGTCCAGGTATTGGTGAATTCTGAGTCCTCTTGAGAGGGCCATTAGTTTCACCTCCTTTACAATCATTGTAAAGACCTGGGGGGCTGTGGCTAGTCCAAATGGGAGGGAGGTGAATTGGAACACCTGTGACTTGTAGCAAAACCTTAGATATTTCCTTGAGTTTGGATGGCTGGGGATGTGTAGGTAAGTGTCCGATAGATCTATCGACGATACCCACTCCCCTGGAATCAGGGAGGTCCTGATGGACTCTGGAGTTTCCATTTTGAACTTTTCTACGTGTAGAAAAGTGTTGAGCCTGTTTAGGTCTATGACTGGCCTCCACCTTAGGTGAGGCTTGGTACTAGGAACAGGCGACTGTAAAAACCCGAGAGATTTTACATTTTCCACCCTTTCTATTGCGTTCTTTGACAGAAGAGACTGGATACAGAGGCCAGGACTTGGTCTTTGAAGGGCCTTGTATTCTGACCGGGTCAGGAGTCTGACTGGACTTGGATTGAAAAGAATGACAGGATTTGTTTGCCAGTCTTATCTGAAAGAACGGAGGCGAACTCCTACTGGTGGACTGAGTGAGGCTGGAGGAGTCATTGGGGGGAAGGGTTTTATGCCCTCGTCCCCTGGAGTGGGTCGAAATGACCTTGGAGCCTCGGCTACTCGATTTCCCCTTACCTGGGGAAAACGATGGATACTGCTAGGGATAGAATGACCCCCATTGGGGTGGTTCCTGTAGGAGCCTCTAGATGTGGGGAATTGGAAAGGGTTGATTAATAGGGCCTAAACCCTAAGTGTTATTACAGGTGCCTTGATGAGGGACTCCTGTCCCTCCTAAAGTAGTGTGAATGGGGAACTTTAAAATCTAAAGATCCAGTATCTCACCTGAATTCACCATACCCCTTCTGACTACTTATATGCACCATGAAATTGAGTTTGACCTGTCTGGTTGTATTCAGGTTATATTCAGAAGAACCTAGTGAAGAGCAGCCTGAAGCTCAACTCTTGATGACCAGAAGGGGAGGAGGGGCTTACCCAAGGAGGATTCTCGGATGCATTAAAAATCTCGGATGCACTAAGATCTTGTCTGAATTTAAGCAGGGATCTGATCCACCCTGGATAAAGAAGTTGGATATTATAATTTCTATGTAAGCTTTCCTTAAGGTAAGCTTCCATGTAAGCTTTGCCTTTCCTTCTTTGAAGGAACTACACAACTAGATTTACGTAAGTAAATCAACTGTGACACAAGGTCACCTGCCCCACCCGCCTCACTGCAGGTAGGGCTAGTTGTGAGATAAGGAAAGCAGAAATTACACAGAATTTGATTAAATAACATAGAATCTAAAAAGCAAGTAATTATAATTTAAAACTGGATGAATTAAAATATAATTAAAACTAGATTGGGCCAACTCGGCGCCAACATATCCCCAGACAGGTCATCACTCACGCCACAGGTTTTGATCGGGAATTTTTTAAAGCATAATTACCCATTATTATATGAACTTCAGCACATCAATCTACTTTGTTTGTATCTTCCCAAGAAGATGGTGTATCCCCAGACGCCGAATACATAACTCAAATTATATTTTCAATCTTCCTGCAATGATAACTCTAAACCTATTTTCAAAGTATTTATTAATAAATGATTGATGATTGAATGTCCATTCTAAAATAATAATCCCAAAAGAGCATATCTGTTTCTATATTTGTTGACAAATAAAATATTATTTTTAACTCAACATCATACTTTTCAATCTTCCTGCAATGATAACTCTTAACCTAATTTCAAAGTATTTAAATGATTGATGATTGAATGTCCATTCTAAAATTCATAATCCCAAAAGCGCATATCTGTTTCTATATTTGTTCACAAATAAAATATTATTTAAAAAAAAATTATTTATATTATTATTTTATTATATTATTTATAGAATTTGTAAATTGTTTTCAGTTATTCATTTCCTCTATTCCTATATATGTGGTCCATATATATGCAACCTAAATATGTGACACAATCTCAGTTCTGACTCCCCTTTGTGTTATATGATGAAGCCCACCACCTCCTACCCCACCCCTCTCCCCTTCTCCACACCTCTCTCACTATTACACAAGATCTGCAACCCCATTGAGTTCTTTGTTTCTCATTTGATATCACTAAATACCTTTGTTTATTTAGTGTCACTCAATATAGCTGGAGGTCCCAGAGGTGGGTGGGGGATGTGGGTTGGGACTACAGCATAAATGGTAAACAAACAATCTGATATATATCACAGGGGTAATCAAATACAAAAAGAATTGAGAATTTTAAGTATGTGATTATCAACTGAAATGAGTTCATAACTGTAGGAGCTGTGTCAAAATTAACTGAGGCAAGTTGAATAAAACTGGGCTAGTTGAGGGTTAAAAATCCCCTAGTTTTACTACATAAGGATATACTTTTATTAATATTGGGACTTAAAGCTCACCAGAAAATAACAGTGTCCATTTTGCCTACTTGAATATGTTTAACCAGTTTCATTTTAAAGAGTTAAAAACTCAGCAAGCAGAGGTACAACACACAAAAATAAGTTCTTAAAAGACTAAGATAGCCATAACATCATTAATATTCAAAATTTAAAGAGACAGGCACTTCCTTTTAAAAATTCAAAGATTTCAGCTCTATGACCCACATAGTTTGACAGTTACAGGGCTTTAAAGTGGCATAATGTCCATAAATTGGGTTTCTGTGGGCATTTTACAATTGTTAAAGAGACCTTAGCAATTAAACTACAGATCTGAAACTTTTTGGGGGACATACATAACAAACAAAAATTAGATATAATACAGTTTAAGACTTGTCACACTAAGCATTTCCAAATTACAGGGCAAAATACAGTAGAAAATGTCAAAAAAGGTCACTTGGATGAGTGTCTATGGTCGTCATACACAGGTTCAATGTCTACTACAGGCCTTGATGTTCGGTACATGGAAAAAGAAGACGCTTAATAATGTATTCCTAGTTGAGATTTCAGCCCTGTCAGTCACATAGTTTAACAGTCACAGGGCTGAAAAGTGATAAAAAGTCCAAATATTGGGTCTCTGTGGGCCTTTTAGAGACCTCAATGTGACCTTCAAATTGAAGCTTCAGACTTAAAATCTTTCACAATCAGAGATTATACATAGAATGTATATCTAATATAGTTTGAAACTTCTCAGACTTACCATTCCAAGTTACAAGGCAAAATATGTAAAAAATGTCTAAAAAGGGTCACTCGGGTGAGTATCTATGGTCGTCATACACAGGTTAAATATCTACTAAAGGCCTTGATGTTCAGCACATGTAAAAAGAACATAATAATATATTCCCAGATGAGATTTCAGCTCTATCAGTCACATAGTTTAACAGTCACAGGGCTTAAAAGTGGCAAAAAGTCCAAATATTGGGTCTCTGTGGGCCTTTTAGAGACCTCAATGTGAACTTTAAATCAAAGCTTCAGATTTAAAATCTTTCACAATCAAAGGTTACACATAGAATGTATATCTAATACAGTTTGAAACTTCTCAAGACTTACCATTTCCAAGTTACAGGGAAAAATATGTGAAAAATGTCTAAAAAGGGTCACTCGGGTGGGTGTTATGGTCCTCACACACAGGTTAAATGTCTACTTAAAGCCTTTATTTCTGGCACATGTAAAAATGACATAATGATATATTCCCAGGTGAGATTTCAGCTCTATCAGTAACATAGTTTAACAGTCACAGGGCTTAAAAGTGGCAAAAAGGCAAAATATCGGGTCTCTGTGGGCCTTTTAGAGACCTCAATGTGACCTTCAAATCAAAGCTTCAGACTAAAAATCTTTCACATTCAAAGGTTACACATAGAATGTATATCTAATACAGTTTGAAACTTCTCAGACTTACCATTTCCAAGTTACAGGGAAAAATATGTGAAAAATGTCTTATAAGGGTCACTCGGGTGGGTGTTTATGGTCCTCACACACAGGTTAAATGTCTATTAAAGGCCTAAATTTTGGGGCAGATATAAGAAAACACATAGATATATTCTCAGATGATATTTAACTTAGATGAGAGACATAGTTTGAAAGCTACAGTGCTCGAAAGTGGCAAAAAGTGCATAAATTGGGTCTCTGTGGGCACTTTTGAGACCTTAAGTCGACCCCTTTGGGTAAACCTACAGCCCTAAAATTTTCTACAGACAAGGATTACATATCAAAGTTATACCTAGTGCAGTTTGAGACTCATCAGAGTTACCACTTCCAAATTATAGGGCAAAATATGTGAAAAATATAGCAAAAAATCCCTAAGTGGGGGTCTTTATGGGCCTCAAACACAATTTTCTCCTCAACTTAAAGTCGTGATTTTCGGCACATGTACTAAGAACATATTAATGTGTTCTCAGGTGAAATTTCAGCCAGCTGAGCATCATAGTTTGTGACCTAGAGGGCTCTTAGTGGCCAAAAGTGCAATTTCTGACCTTAAGGTGGCCATAAGTTCTCTTTTATTGGGAGTTTAAGGTCACCTTAAAATAGGGATCTTCCTTTGGACACCCTTAACATGTGTACCAAGTTTGAAAAAAAAATATTAATTTGTTTTTGAGTTATCGCGTCCACAAGGAAATTTCTACGGTGGCGGCGGCGGTGGCGGCGGCGGCGGCGGCGCGACGGACCTGAATCCAATATATCCCCGACTTTCGTCTGGGGATATAATAATGGGTAACCAAGGTTACCTTATAGCCTAAAGAGACACGTAATGTCTAGACGATTAATGAAGAATTCTAATCCTGTTTATTTAAGTAATAACCTTATAAATGGTCAATAATACAGGAAAGAAGGGATAAAATATATTATTTAATTTTATATTTTATTTATATTTATAAACGTACTGTAAGAAAACCCGCGTCTCTCAGCACATGCGGTCTAGACGTGACGTCATCACAGGGGTTTCCCCGAGGATTCCCCCAGTTAGAATCGTGCTTTATATCATATTTTAACCCTTAAAATGGACCAATAGAGTAGAAGAACGGGGATAAACCCTTGCAAAATTTATTTTATTTGATTTCAACAGGCATATATTCCTGTATATAAACTACCTACACAAGACGTGCAAATTGCATGAAATGCTGTCTCGATAAAAAAATGGAAGTGGGTTCGATTATTTCACTTGACAAGGACTCGTTTGTGTTACATTTATACACTTTTAAACCCTAAAAATGGTCAAATAATGAAGCAGATAGGGGTTAAATATTTTATTTTATTTTACTGACAGGCATATATATATATCCTGCATTAAAAACCACATAAACGAGTCGCTGTTCTTTACAACGTGAACCCGGAAGTGGACTTCAGTTGTAAAATATGTTAAAAATACTTATCAGAACTATAAAAAGACATCGAATTATGATTCTATGTAATAAAATAAAGAAACTGGTGTAGTTTCCATATCCAACGACTAGAATATCCTTGTAAAAATGAAATAATATTCCTTGTAAAATAAAGCATTGCTAATTCGCGTGGCCAACGAGAAAGTAGGGCGAGAGGTCAAAGGTTATCACGTGACGACAACTAGCAGTGTATCCGGTGGCTAACAAGAACTGTCTTTTTTTCTAAGACGTTGGCCCCGGGTGTGGCAACCCGAGAACAGCATTAAGTCCCACATGGTAAGCTATTGTAGCGTAATAAAACTATAGCGTTTGTGGCATTGCCCATATATACCCACATACCAAATTTGAAAGTTTTTTTTTAAGTTATCACACCCGAAAGGAAATCTCTGCGGCGGTGGCGTGACCGTACTGAATCCCAAGTATCCCCGATTTTCGTCCGGGGATACAATAACGGAGATATTCAAGGGAGACCAAAATGTGGCAGTAGCTGCGAAGAAACTGAAGTGAAAAACAAATAAGCATCCTTTCAGGGACGTTTAATTATTTAAGCTAAAGACCCTACAGCCCTTAATTTTAGCGCAAACTGTGTGACAGATGCAACACTCTTGCACACACACACAAGGCATTTTATGATTACCCACCTTGCGTGCCAGCAGGAGATAAAAATAGCATCAGAGATGCCCGTACCCCACAGCCTAGGGAAATATTTTCAACACCATGAGATACAGAAGTACTGTATCAGTACAAACTTCAGGATACTTTCAGAGCACTGTCAGTTATATAAAGGTCCAAACAATGTTTAAATGGAGAAATAATGTTTAAAAGAAAGATCATGCATATAAAGATGAAGTATTAAAACAAGATAATTCAATAACAAGATGACAGCATTAATCAGCAAACTAAAAATTCAACCCTCTTTATCTACATCTGCATGGCCGAATTATGGTTTAGATGGTTTGAATATTACCATGCATACAGAAGTGGTAATACATTTAATGAATGCTTATGTGTGGTGTTGGAGCAAAATCTGTGGCTCACTTGATGAAATTCTATCTCTTACAATGGGAAGTTATGAAAGTAAAATTCTTAATAAATTCTAATATGACTTTAACAGTGCTTAATCTGCATCAAAAGACAGACCCAAAGGTGCAACAAGATTTTATAGGTCAAGGTCACTAGGACAAGGTCAAATTAAGGTGAAACCATGATAATACACACCTATAGCCCCTAACCAATGTCCCTACCAAGTATCAACTTCCTACACCTTACAGTTTCCAAGATATAGCCCGGACAAGATTTTATAGGTCAAGGTCACTACGCCAAGGTCAAAGGTCAAATCAAGATCAGATCATGACGTTGCACAACTACATCCCCTAACCAATGTCCCTACCAAGTATCAACTTCCTACACCTTACGGTTTCCGAGATATAGCCCGGACAAGATTTTCAAACTCAAGGTCACTACGGCAAGGTCAAAGGTCAAATCCTGGTCAGACCATGACGTTGCACACCTACACACCCTAACCAATGTCCCTACCAAGTACCAACTTCCTACACCTTACGGTTTCCGATATATAGCCCGGACAACATTTTATAGGTCAAGGTCACTACGGTAAGGTCAAAGGTCAAATCAAGGATAGACCATGACATTGCACACCTACACCCTCTAACCAATATCCCTACCAAGTATCAACTTCCTACACCTTACGGTTTCCGAGATATCGCCCGGACAACATTTTATAGGTCAAGGCCACTATGGCAAGGTCAAAGGTCAAATCAAGGTCAGACCATGATGTTGCACACCTACACCCCCTAACCAATATCCCTACCAAGTATCAACTTCCTACACCTTACGGTTTCTGAGATATAGCCCGAACAAGATTTTATAGGTCAAGGTCACTACAGCAAGGTCAAAGGTCAAATCAATGTCAGACCATGACGTTGCACACCTACACCCCCTAACCAATATCCCTACCAAGTATCAACTTCCTACACCTTACAGTTTCCGAGATATAGCCCGGACAAGATTTTATAGATCAAGGTCACTACGGCAAGGTCAAATCAAGGTCAGACCATGACGTTGCACACCTACACCCCCTAACCAATATCCCTACCAAGTATCAACTTCCTACACCTTACGGTTTCCGAGATATAGCCCGGACAAGATTTTATAGGTCAAGGTCACTGCGGCAAGGTCAAAGGTCAAATCAAGGTCACACTATGACGCTGCACAACTACACCCCCTAACCAATATCCCTACCAAGTATCAACTTCCTACACCTTACGGTTTCCGAGATATAGCCCGGACAAGATTTTATAGGTCAAGGTCACTGCGGCAAGGTCAAAGGTCAAATCAAGGTCACACTATGACGCTGCACAACTACACCCCCTAACCAATGTCCCTACCAAGTATCAACTTCCTACACCTTACGGTTTCAGAGATATAGCCCGGACAAGATTTTCAAACTCAAGGTCACTACAGCAAGGTCAAAGGTCAAATCAAGGTCAGACCATGACGCTGCACAACTACACCCCCTAACCAATGTCCCTACCAAGTATCAACTTCCTACACCTTATGGTTTCTGAGATACAGCCCGGACAAACTTTTTCCCGCTGCCCGCCCACCCGCCCGGACGCCCGCCCATCCGGACACCATGGGTGAAAACAATACCCCAACAGCCCTTAAGGGCTGTGGGGTAAAAAGGAAATATTTCTTATTTTTATTGGTCGCTCAGTTCAGTGTATGAACTACCTAACGAAAGCCAGATGGCCAGCAGGGCCATTAACTTTTCATGGTCCGTATGAAATTTAAATAGCCCAAATAAAATTTAAATTTAAATCTCTTTATTTTCTGTAATAACTAGAGGAATGCTTTTGCTAACAAAAGCGAAGCATCCCTGAAAGTTTAAAATGCTTTGTGGTTTTAATAAGCATGCTAAGAATGCACAAAGCTGCACCGTATGCTTTCCCAATACCTCTTAATACATTCTGAAGCTATAAAAGCAACGATAAAGGAGATATAAGGCAAAAACTCCAAAGCAGCTATTTATGACCCCAGTTTGGCCCATAAGGGGGGGTCGGGGGGTAAAACTGACCGGCTATTTAGACTCTCCACATATGGTTTCCTATTACCTCCCAGTACATTTTATGGGTCTAAATGCAATATTTAAGAAGATAATAGGGGGGTTGACCTAAATTTAAGGCTCTCAGATTGGAAGGTGTCATAAAATAACTCATAAATGAGACATTTATCAAGGGATTGCTCCCAAAATCTAATCAGCTCGCATTTTCGATAGTACGAAAAGGTGTGTCAAATTATAAGGCTGTGTACCAAATAGTTTTTCCTGAACTGCGATGACGGGGGTGGGGGGGTGGGGGTGGGGGGTGTACTTCAAAAAAATTGTTTTTGATCATGTGACCTTCATAAAGGTCAAAGGTCAAATTTAAGCATGCAGAAAAATTTTCCCACGCCTAAGGTATATAACTGCCATATATGGTTTGAAACCTAATAAAAAGGGAGATATTCAAGGGAGACCATAATGTGGCGGCGAGGAAACTGAGGTGAAAACAAATAAGCGCCCTTTCAGAGATGCTTAATTACCATTTTTAACCACTCGTCAAGTGGTTTAGACATTCAGATAGGAAATATTCAAATATAATAAAAATAGGAAAATAGTTTTGTCAAAATTAAAAAAAAGTCAAATCAATTATCACTGCCCTGGACTAAAGGACCATGCATGTATTTATCAAATTTATCCCCTGAAAATTTTGAGCTTTGTGCCTTATTTTTAAAGCAAGTGGGCCATAGACAGAACGACAAGGTCTGCAATACATTTTTTTTTTCAACACAACTGTAGAGTACTCAGTACATAAAGTCAGTACTGATCAAAAATTAAACATTGTTACATTGCCCAACTCCTACAAAAAAATCGAAGAAATCTTTAAAACAAAATCACACAGGTCGACTTTGCTTTCAAAGGCTACATATTGATAAAAATCTTATTTCCAAATCTTTAAAAACGAAGACGTCCCACGTACTAGTGTGTTTGCACTCAAAACGTTACCATCTGAAAGCAGAATTTCAGTGAAGTTTTCTCGATTTTAAAACGTTTCGAGTATTTCGACTGGTTGTCATACAATATTTTCTTCGTGTTTAATCAGGAACCAGAGCGTGTTTGAATTCAAAACGTTATCATCGGGAAGCAGAAATTCTGCGAAGTTCTCTCGATTGCAAAGCGTTTCGAGTATTTCGACTGGTTGTCGTACAATATTTTTCTTCGCATTTAATCAGGAACCAGAGCATTAAATGGCCAGCCGGGGTACGCATTTGCAAAAAGAGATGGCCCGGAGCAGAACTTGGTAGTTCCTGGCCACCGGGCCCGCGCAGTTTCGAATACTGGCTCAGTTGTTTATTTCACTAAATGTCGTAAGTTTGAGATTTCTTCCTCTGTATGAAAGTGTTGACAAACCTTTCAGCAGTTCCAATGCTTCATCGCGTGACCTTGTGATGTTTGCTTCTCTCCATGAAGAGGGTCTCCTTGAGTCTTTATGTTTCACCAACAGATGTCTGCACTGTACCTGTCCTGACTGTTAAGAAAAAAAACAAATACATTCAACTTATATTATGTTTGAGACTAAAGATTAATACCGGTAAAAGAGTAATCTCTTACTTGTGAGAGTAATGGATTTTCACAGTATTAAAACATTTCCACTGAATACCTGAATTTTTCTAATACAATATAATCCCTATAATTGAAATACATGTATTCAATTGTATGAATACAACCTTTTCTATTTTATGAACCTTTGGAACCTTCATCAAGAAAGATGATAACTAGAAAAATGTTTTTGCTAACAAAAACTAAGCGTCCCAAAAAAGGTTAACTGCAATATAATATATAGTAGAAAAAGGTTTTTGAAAATAAAAACATGCAGTGCTGAGAGAAAAAGTGAAAGTTAAGCAGACAGTGTGGAAGTTTATGCATTAACATGAAAGGAAAATTTAAGCTTTATTTTGAATAATGCTCATTTCTATTTAGATATAATTGCCAGTTTTTGATTAGTCCCCAGAGAATTAGTCCACTAGGTATATGCTGACAAGGGGTAAAATCAATAGTTAATGTGTCTCTCCCAACTCTCCCCCTGTTTAGTCTATGCATGAAGAAATGCTCATACAAGGAGTAAGATGTTATCTTTATCTATGCTCTGTTGAAAGTGTCAGTGATATGTAGATTTTATGTATAAATAAGGGACATAGTAAAGAGGGAATCCAGTAAAGAATATGTTTGCATTGCTGAGTTATTAGTTTACTGCAGAAGAATGGAAGTCAGAAGAAGTGATAATGAGCTGAAAATTGGAATTTATAAATGTGTTATTATCAAACTACTGCACTGAAATAAGTTTGTAAATATTTGGACCAAGTTTTTTACAATAAAACAAGCATAATTTGATGCATATCATAATTTTAGATAAAGACAACAAAATAGGAATGTATTTTGCCTGCTTTAATAGTATCTATAAGTTGTGAGTGCAACTTCAAAAAGTTACACCCTTTGCACTAAGATATGAAAATAACAACATCATTAATATTGAAATATTAAAGTAGAAATTGCAATCTATGACCCCACTGTGACGAGCTATTAAGACTCTCCACATATGGTTTCCCACTACCTGTTAAAAAATTGTAAAACTGTAAAAGCAATAATAAAGAAGATATGAGGCAAAAACAGAAAAAAAATTGCAAATTTAATAAGTAAATTAAATTTTATAAGTTAATACCCTATCCAATGGACAATTTCCTAAACCGGTCGGCGCAGACCGGCCCGCCAAACGCCAGAAATAGACGTCCTGTGTTTCCACTGGCTAGCCGGTCCCAGTACTGTGCATTCGCCAGGTGGCGCATGGTATTTACTTCCTGTCTAGACAACATGACGTCATAGCATCTTTTTTGTTGTCTAAACCTATTAGACCCCTAGTAAGCTGATAGCGGGGTCGGTGGGAGGGTCTTGTGTGTCCATTGGATAGGGTATTAACTTATAAAAATTTAATTTACTTATTAAATTTGCAATTTTATTGTGTTAATACATCCTATCCAACGGACAATTTGCTGAATAACTACCGCTTGGTCGGCAGGTAAGTTACTAGGGACTTATGTGAACTCACAAGTAATAGCAAATTTTAACCTACGGTCTAGGCTGACTTCGTCAGGAGACCTATAGGCCCAGGCCTGGGTTGACCTTAAGGTCAGGACACCCTATAAGACAATCGTTGGTTGCCAGCAGCCGGTTACCCGGGGCTATACCGCCGTCGCCCCCCCCTTTTTTGCAGACCTGCTCTGAGGTAGGGGAAGAGAGGGATGAGTTCAGTCCCAGAATGCAAATAAACCTCCCGAAGGAAGCACGCCACACTTAATTCCTATGTACATGAAGAACTGGTTATACATATATACAAATCTCCTCAAGCTAAGGGCCACTTGTGGATCTGCTGAGCAGCCACTACCGAGCCCAATTGGTAAAGCTCTGAATCAGCCCAAGCCCCGCCCTTCAGATAGAACTGTGTGAAGGTATTATGTGACTTCAGTGGCAGGCTGACAAGACTAGATCTAAGGAAACTCCCGACTGGAAGACCTTAGAAGCATCAAAGGCCCTGACATCATGGGCTTTAACCTGATGTAAAGGGGTCTCCTGGTCAGAGAGCTCATAACATAGGATCACAGTGTGCTTGATCCAAGAGGAGATAGTGGCCCGTGAGATGTCTTTGTCGAAACCTTTCTTAAAGGAGACAAAAACCACCTCCTTATTCTGCCTGAGGTCTGAGGTCCTGTCCAAATAGTAGCGCAATGCTCTGGCCAGACAGAGGGACCTGTCAGACTTGAGGGATCTATCCAAAGTTGGGGCCAGGGCTGTTATAACACCTGGGGCCACACTGTCTGGACCCTTTTTGGCCAGCTGATTCTTGGAGAGAAAGCTGGGTGATGGGTACAGGGACACCTTTGACCAGTCGGATTGGTGTCTAATATTTCTGTTTTGCCAAGAATGTATCTCACTTCTATGCTTGCCCGACACCAGGGCCAAGAGGAAAACTGTCTTGAAGGTCAAATGCTTCAAGGAGGCCTCTTTAATTAGTTCAAAATGAACCTTGTGAACCGGTGCAAAAACCAGGGAGAGGTTCCAGGAGGGGATTCCCTTCCGGCCTTTGGGTCTGTCTCAGTGGAAACTATCCAGGAGACGAGTGAGATTTTGATCCTTACTGATATTGATGGGCAAATTTCCCAGTCTATCAGCAATGGCTGACCTGTAACCATCAATGGTGCTGGGCTGTAACTTCCTGTCCTGAAACAGGTACACAAGGAAGTCAGCAACTGACTTTACATGGGGTGCCTCGAAGTCCACCTGATGAATGATACATCACTTGTACAAAATGGCCCACTTGCCTCATAGACTGATCTGATTGATCCCCTTTGAGGAGCCTCAATTCTTGCTGCCACTGCGTCAGACAAAGCCCCGCTCCTCGATTGCTGAAGCTCTAGGAGCCCTGCATGGAGATTAAGATTTGTCAGATTTCTGTGAGGGATCTGACTGAATGGCTGTCAACAGGTTGGGCAGATTGGGCAGGCTCAGTGGGATTTGGCTGGACATGGCCACTAGATCCCAAAACCAAGGCATGTTGGGCCACCCCGGAGCAATCAGAATGACTCTCTTGCATGGGGAGTCTTGCAACTTTTCCACCACTTGTCCAATATGGCTGATGGTGGGAAGGTGTATGCTTTCAGATCCTACCATGGTTGACTGAGCGCATCCACTGCTGTGGCCAGGGGATCCGGTACCGGTGACCCAAACAGAGGCAACTTGTTGAACCTTGTGGTAAATAAGTCTATTTTGGGCCGGTGCCACTTGCTGCATAGAGTGGAAGACCTCTGGAAGGAGAGACCACTCTGTTTGGATGGTCTGGCCTAGCCTGGATAGCTTGTCTGCTACCACATTCAGCCGGCCTGGAATGTGTCAGGCTTTAGAGTCACTTGTTTCCTGGTACACCAGGTCAAGATTCTCCATAGTAGGGTACAAAGTGGGCCCGACCTCATGCCTCCTTCCCAATTTATATATGACACTACTGTCGTGTTGTCGGTTGCTACAAGTACTATCTTGTTTGAGCAAGGTCTTGGAACTCTTTTAAAGCCAGAAAGACTGCTTTAAGTTCTAGATATTTTATATGCAGCTTGCTTCCCGGAGGGGACCAGGTTCCTCCTGCTGTGTGCTCATCTAAGTGAGCGCCCCACCCTTCTATTGATGCATCTGTAAATATTTGCAGAGCATGTTTTATTGGGTGTAATGGTTGGCCTGTAAGTACATTGTCTTCCTTCAGCCATCATTGTAAATAGGGGTGCAAGGACCCGGGGGTTGGGATCACCTTTTCCAGCGATTCTGGAACCCTCCAGTTGTTTGTGATGCCACTGAATGAGTCTCATATGAAGTCGGCCTAGATGAACTCGCTTTTCTGTAGCTGTTAGTAAACCTATGAAGTACATGAATTCCCGGATCGGGCAAGCCGGTAGGGATAGCAGTTTCAGCATTTTCTCTTGAAGGTTCTGCCACCGGTCTGGAGTCAGTCGGACCCGATCAGACCTGAGGTCGAACTGGTAGCCTACAAAATCGAAGTCTTGTTTGGGCTCCAGCTCTGATTTCTCTAAGTTCACCAGCCAACCCAGTTGCTGACACATTATTTACTAGATCCTGTGTATGTTGGAGACAAGTCTGGTGGGATCTGGCTCTCACCAACCAGTCATCTAGGTACTGGTGGCTTCTTAAATCCTTGTGTATGGCCATCAGATTCACCTCTGAGATCACGGTGAACTCCAAGGGTGCTGTGGACAAACCGAAAGGCAGGGCCTTGAACTGGTATGCCCGACCTTGGGTGAGAAATCTCAGGCATTTCCTGGATTGTTCTTGTATAGGTATATGGAAGTAGGTGTCCTTGAAATCTATTGAGGTAACCCACTCCCCTTGTTGGAGGGAAGTCCTGATGGTCTGGTTGCTCAGATTAAGAATAGGACTCCAACGGCTGTCTGGTTTTGGAACCAAAAAGGTCGGCTGAAGAAGCCCAGAGATTTGAAATGGCTCGACTGCATCTTTGTCCATAAGCTGATGTAATGCCTCTGAACCAATATAGGTTCCTGTGAGAATGTACATAGCAGCTGATGATTTTGGTGAACTCTTCCCATTTTACAGACCCTTGGCCCCGGGTCAGCCACCTTGAAGGTGCAGCATGTACACATTGTCAGTTGTATGATGGCTGACCCCTGAACGGACACAATGAAGGCCTTTTCTATTGCTGTTCAAAAGACCCATTTGTTTTCTCTGTAGCCAGCAACTCATGACCACAGTAGCCTGTGATACTCTGTAACCAGTAAAACTGGTAGGTTATGCTGACCACTGAATTTAGTTACTAGTCTACTAACTAGGTGATCACCAGATGGGTCTGCCGGTCGGTTCCGGTCCTCTGAAACCAGTATTGCAAAAAGGAGCAAGACAGCAATGCACCTGATAGGTCGGTAGTCTCTGTAACCAGCTGGTGTGAAGCAAAACTGCTCAGTGAAAACTATATAGCCGGTAACCGGTTGGTGAACTCTAACCGGTTGAAGCAGTTTCTGTGTAGGAAGGAAACTTCCTGTCAGGGACTACACATTATTAGGCCTGTCATCAGTCTTAGGCCGGTGAATAGGCTGCTGATGAGGAATGGCCAGCTGGTAGAAGACCTTGGAGTTGTGATTCTTGGTGCTGGTTGCTAATAGGCAGAAAGGTTCTGTAACCGGCTAATATGAACCGGCTAATATGAACCGTTCAGTGAAGGCTGTGTAGCCGGTACCCGGTTGGTACACTCTGTAACCAGTTGTTGAAACAACTGTACAAGGCTGTGTAGCCGGTACCCTGTCGGTACACTGTAACCAAGTGCTGGGGTAACTGTAAAGGGCTGTGTAGCCAGTCGGTACACTGTAATCAGTTATTGAAGCAACTGTACAAGGCTGTGTAACCGGTACACGGTCGGTACACTCTGTAACCAGTTGATGAAGGAAGTTTACAACTATTCTTTGAGTTGAATTCAGTTACTGTATGTTTCCTTCATTAATTAAAGTATTTCTTTTAAGCACACGTCTTATTTGTGGATTTGACAGTTGCTGGGAAAGCCCTTGTAAGCTATATTTAGAAGCAATTGTTGTTGGGCGTGTCATGTGACCAGCTTGCTAGTCGGAAAGACATGCGATTGGCTGATTGAAGACGACATCAGTGGTCGCGTTCTTTGTGTGATATTTAACAGGCAAATGCGCAGAATTCTGCTATTCCACAAACCCCACTGCCGACAACAAAGGCCGGGTCCATGAGAGAGAGACTAGTATCACAGTAGACGTAAGTTGTGAAGAGCGCAGTAGCAATATGTAGAAAGAATTGCCTGTTAAACGTGAGCTGGCTGGTCGACTGATGCTTGTAGCAGAGAAGTCTGTACCAGTGCGCTCTGGAGGTGAATTTCAGGAACTCAAAACTGGAATCACAGTAAACGTTCGGTAAATCACGTGACCAGCTTCGTGTAGAAAATGACGTCAGAGGTCGCGTTCTTTTGAGCTGGCCAGTCGGCTGCCTGGACCAGTGTGCTCTGAAGAAGAAAATCCTGGTCGGTGCCGGTCTGAAGTCGGTTCTTCTCAGCCGGCTGTGCACTCAAACCAGTGTCCTGGCCATCCTTTGCCCTTATTACCGACATAGGAGCTGGGTCCACAAGGGTGGGACTGAGAGTGACTGAAGATGAAATTCCTTCTATGTCGTAGATGTGAAGTTCTGATGAAAACACTAATACTCGAGCTAGGCTGGTGTGACTGATGCTTTACAGCAGAGAAGTCGGTACCAATGAGGCTATTTTCCTTCCCAGAGAAGCTTACCCCCCAATTAAGATATCCTGCAAATTTGGTGAACCTAGCTGCTGTCGTTTTCATCTTAGAGCGTTAACGCCGAAAATCTCTCTACGTGCGTCGTCGTCGTTGTAGCGAACGCTAAACCAAAGTATCCACCGGATACTTCCGGTGGACACAAATAGATATAAGGCAAAAACACAAAATTGGCTATTTTATGACCCCAGTTTGACCCATAAGGGGGGATCCGGGGGTAAATCTGCCCAGCTTTCTAGACTCTTCACATAAGGTTTCCCAATTCCTCTTAATACATTCTAAAACTCTAAAAGCAAGAATAAAGGAGATATAAGGCAAAAACACAAAATCGGCTATTTCAGGACCCCAGTTTGACCCATATGGGGGGGTCCCTGGGTAAATCTGACCAGCTGTCTAAGAATCTTCACATATGGTTTCCCAATACCTCTTTATACATTCTAAAGCTGTAAAAGCAAGAATAAAGGAGACAAGCATTCTAACGAATGCAATTATCTACCGTCGTATAAATTGGATGTGCTAAAGATAGTGGAATATAGATTTTCTTGTGAGATGCAGGACTTGTAGGTGATGTAGGTGAAGGACTTATTTATTTAGAAGAAATAGCCTATCTGTAACACTTTTAGAGATAAAAGACATTTACTCAATGTAGAAGCTATTACTCAGCTATCCAAAGAGCTACAGTTCTGCAACTTCACTGTGTGGTAGACCACCCAAAAGTAGGTGAATCACTTAGAGGAAATTGCACATCTGCAATATTTTTAGAGATAAAAGACATTTACTCATTTTAGTAGCTATGACTGTGCTATGCAAAGAGCTATAGATCTGCAACTTCACTGTGTGGTAGATCACCCAAAAGTAGGTGAATGACTTATTTAGAAACAATTGCCTATCTGTATTACTTTTAGAGATAAAAGACATTCACTCGTTTTAGTAGCTATTACTCAGCTATGCAAAGAGCTACAGTTCTGCAACTTCACTATGTGGTAGATCACCCAAAAGTAGGTGAATGACTTATTTAATCCAAAGAGCTACAGTTCTGCAATTTCACTATGTGGTAGATCATCCAAAAGTAGGTGAATGACTTATTTAGAAGTAATTGCGTATCTGCAGTACTTTTAGAGATAAAAGACATTTACTCGTTTTAGTAGCTATGACTGTGCTATGCTTAATAGCTATAGATCTGAAACTTTACTATGTGGTAGATCACCCAAAAGTAGGTGAATGACTTATTTAATCCAAAGAGCTACAGTTCTGCAACTTCACTATGTGGTAGATCATCCAAAAGTAGGTGAATGACTTATTTAGAAGAAACTGCATATCTGCAATACTTTTAGAGATAAAAGACATTCACTTGTTTTAGTAGCTATTACTCAGCTATGCAAAGAGCTACAGTTCTGCAACTTCACTATGTGGTAGATCACCCAAAAGTAGGTGAATGACAATTTTGGAAGAAATTGCATATCTGCATATCCAAAACCATATACCGTCTTATAGTTAAGGACAAAGTAGCTGAAGAACATACGTATTTTAGGAAAATACCCTAACTGCAGTAGTTTTGGAGTTACAATGGATTTACTCAACAGTCCGAATTTCAAAGTACATGTAGCTATTGCTCAGCTATCCAATGTGCAACCGGTCTGAAACTATACTATGTGATAGCTTATCAACAAGATGGTCAAAGATGCCCCAAAAGGCGGGTTGCGCAGCCTGCAATAAGGTTAGCGACTGCTGTAATTACATTTAGAAACAAGGAAAGAGATGTTAGGTCACCCAGTTAAGGTGAATGTGTTAGACATGCTAAGAAACGTAAAACTTGTAATCTAGATTACATAATTGTATCTATGCTATAAACGGACAAACGAAAGGACGGAATCAAACCAATTTCGAAAGCAACTTAGCTATGATGGTGATGTATCTCCCTGTCAAGTTTGAATTCGATTGGACATAGCGTTTTCGAGTTAGAGTCCGGAAACGGAAATGTTGACGAACAAACAAACAGACGGAATAACACCAATTTCGAAAGGAACCTAGCTATGATGGTGATCTATCTCCCTGTCAAGTTTGAATTTGATTGGACACAGCGTTTTCGAGTTAGAGTCCGGAAACAGAAATGCTGACGAACAGTAAAACAGACAAAAAAAGGGACAAACGAAAGGACGGAATTACACCAATTTCGAAAGGAACCTAGATATGACGGTGATCTATGTCCCTGTCAAGTTTGAATTCGATTGGACACACCGTTTTCGAGTTACAGTCCGGAAACGAAAATGTGGACGGACAGGTGGATGGACAGACAAACGGACAAAAAACGGACAAACGACAGACGGAATTACACCAATTTCGAAAGGAACCTAGCTATGATGGTGATCTATCTCCCTGTCAAGTTTGAATTCGATTGGTCAAACTGTTTTCGAGTTAGAGTCCAGAAACGAAAAATGTGGATGGACAGACGGACGTTGGACACATCAATCTAATAGGCAGGTTGGTTACACGCAACCCGCCTAAAAACGAGATGAATAACATATATGAAAAGATTTCCCTAACTGTTATACTTTTGAAGATATTTGACATATTCTTCTGTCATTATTTTGCTATAAATAATAAAAATGGCTATTTAATATTACTCACTTATGGCATGCAATGGAACCCCCAACTATATGCCATCTTATAGTTAAGAACAAAGTAGCTGAACAACATATTTTAGGAAAATACTCTAACTGCAATAGTTTTGGAGTTACAAAGGATTTACTCAACAGTCTGAATTTGAAAGTAGCTATTACTCAGCTATCCAATGTGCAACAGGTCTGAAATTTTACTATGTGATAGCTTATAAAAACTAGATGAATAACATAATGAAAAGATTTGTTTAACTTAACTTAATACTTTTGAAGATATTTGACATTTACTTGTGTCATTATTTTGCTGCAAATAAGAAAATAGCTATTACTCACTTATGGCATGCAATGGAACCCCAAACTATGTACCATCTTATAGATAAGGACAAAGAAGCTCAACAACATATTTTAAGAAAATACTGTAACTGCAATAGTTTTGGAGTTACAATGGATTTACTCAATACTAAGAATGTCAAAGTAGCCATTACTCAGCTATCCAATGTGCAACAGCTCTGAAACTTTACTATGTGATAGCTTATCAAAAACTAGATGAACAAGGCCACTGCCGCAGCGGTTATCTCCCGCCTTAGAATCAGTAAAAATTGAGAACTAAAGGAGATTTAAGGCCGTTGAAGTAAGATGACCCCACTTGACATTGAAGAAGGGGTCAAAGGTAAAAGTCAGCAATTTCAAAATAGTCTTAGGCCTTGACTTGGTATAAGTTGTTTTCACATTTGGAACCCCTAGTAGCAATGATAAGGGAGATATAAGGCCTTTTAATAGGAAAATCCCATCTAACACGTGATATGACGGCCATTTTGTTTTTGAAACTAGGCTAAATTACAATCAGGCTAACTTTCCTAGCCATATATATTTTGCGCATATTTGATGAAGCTAGCTGCAATATTTCGAGTTTTAGAGCATCTTAATGATTTTTAAATAATTGGCTACGGCGGCCATTTTGTTTTTCAAAATAAGGCAAAATTTTTGTCAGGCAAAACATTTGAAGGCCAGGACTTTTGATGGTCTGTCTTTATATTCTGAAGCCATAGCACCAATAACAAGGGAGAAATAAGGATGTTTTAGTGTGACGACCTCATTTAACCTTGAAGCAGGGGTCAAAGGTCAAATTCAACACCTGGAAAAGATTCCCTGTCCATGACTTTCTACAAGTTGTTTTGATATTCCAAACCTGTTGGAGCCATATTTGGGGAGATATAAGGCCTTTTTAATAGGATAACCTGTCATTAAACATGTGATATGGGGGCCATTTTTTTTTTGAACTAGGCCAAAATTACTATCAGGCTAGTTTTTCTAGCCATATAGCTTTTGTGGAAATTTGATGAAACTAGCTGATTTAGAGCACCTTTATGATTTTCAAACAATTAGCTATGGCGGCCATTTTGTTTTTCAAAATGTGGCTAAAATTTTGCAGATACAAGTTTTCCTAGCCCATATAGCTTTTGTGCAAATTTGATGAAGCTAGCTGGAATATTTCAAGATTTAGAGCACTTTTATGATTTTCAAACATTTAGCTATGGCGGCCATTTTGTTTTTCAAAATGAGGCTAAAATTTTGCAGAGACAGGTTTTCATAGCCGTAAACATCCCCTGCAAATTTGGTGAAGATATCTTTATAAATGAATGAGATATTAAGGTTTATGCAAAAATGTGACGAACTTTAAACATGTGATATGGCGGCCATTTTGTTTTTTAAACTAGTGCCAAAATTACTATCAGGCTAGCTTTTCTAACCATATAGCTTTTGTGCAAATTTGATGAAGCTAGCTGGAATATTTTTTTTAAACTAGTGCCAAAATTACTATCAGGCTAGCTTTTCTAACCATATAGCTTTTGTGCAAATTTGATGAAGCTAGTTGGAATATTTCAAGATTTAGAGCACCTTTATGGTTTTCAAACAATTGGCTATGGCGGCCATTTTGTTTTTCAAAATGAGGCTAAAATTTAGCAGAGACAGGTTTTCATAGCCATAAACATTCCCTGCAAATTTGGTGAAGATATCTTTATAAATGAATGAGATATTAAGGTTTATGCAAAAACGTGACGAACGGACGGACGGACGGACGTACGGACGTACGGAAGGCGTTTTATAATCTCCCAACCTCGGCCTTCGGCCGCAGATAAATATGAAAAGATTTTCCTAACTCTAATACTTTTGAAGATATTTGACATTTACTTCTGTCATTATTTTGCTACAAATAACAAAATAGCTATTACTCACTTATGGCATGCAATAGAAACCCAAACTATATGCCATCTTATATTTAAGGACAAAGTAGCTGAACAACATATTTTAGGAAAATACTCTAACTGTAATAGTTTTGGAGTTACAATGGATTTACTCAACAGTCAGAATTTCAAAGTAGCTATTACTCAGCTATGCAATGTGCAACAGGTCTGAAACTTTACTATGTGATAGCTTATCAAAAACTAGATGAATAACATATTTGAAAAGAATTCCCTAACTTTCATACTTTTGAAGATATTTGACATTTACCAATGTCATTATTTTGCTACAAATAAGAAAATAGCTATTGCTCACTTATGGCATGGAATGGGACCCCAAACTATGTACCATCTTATAGCTACGGACAAAGTAGCTGAACAATATATTTGAAGAAAAAGCTGTAACTGCAATAGTTTTTGAGTTATGAGTCCTTTACTCAAAGTAGCTAAAATTGCTATTACTCATTTTTCTTTAGGCCCAAGTCCATAAAACCAAACAAATTTTCAAGGGCGTGAAAAATCATTGGGCAATTAATTTACAAAAATCTGTAGCTGTAGTAGTTTTGGAGAAATCTGCGTGACTAAGTTAGTGCGTGCGTTAGTTAGTCAGACTAACTCACGCACGTGCGCACACACACACAGGCATCATTTCATAATCTCCCTCCCGGGCTAAAGCCTGATGGGAGATAAATATCAAAATATATTATTAGCTAATTACCCACAAATCTAGTGAAAGTTTGCTTTTCTTTCATCTAAGGATCTGCCATTCTGTTTGTTTACATCCGTAACTGATGTGGTTTTTTGTATTTCTCAAACATGCTAAACCTCGGAAGCAGTTAATCGGTTAGTCGATGGTTAATGCAAGCGACTACCCGGCTAGCTAACTTTGCTAATTGTTTCAGCTCTATTAAGTGTTGAAATTTTCAGACTTTGGACGGGGGTATCTCACTTGTAATGGCTCTAGCAAACAGACGAACGAACAGATCTGCATTCCTTGAACAATCTTTTTATCCTCGATAGTTAAGGTATCTTTAATAAACAAGAGGAGAGTGCCCGTGAACAGGCACTGTGTCAGCTGACTGAGTGTTTTTGATTTGTGAAGGTGATTAGAGGACAGAATAATTATCAGGAAAAGGGCTGTACAGAAATACAGTAAATGGTAACTGAACAGCAAGTTCAAAAGAAATTCCGAAGCTGACAGAAGAAAAGGATAAAAAAGTTGTGCCCTGTAAATGGTATTATGAAGGAAAATAACAAGGTAATTGTTTAAGTGTAAAAAATAGGTTAAAACATATTTAAAGAAATACTACAAATGCAATAACCTCATTCGACCTTGAAGAAGGGGTCCAAGGTCAAATCTAACCACACAAATACATTCCCAGCCCATGATTTCCTATGGTTTACCATTCCAAACCTCTAGGACCAATTATAAATGAGTTATAAGCACTTTTAAGCTTGGCTGTCCTCATTTGACCTTGAAGGAGGGGTCCAAAGGTCAAATCTGACCATACCAAAAGATTCCGAGCCAATGATTTCCTATGGGATGGTTTACCATCCCAAATCTATGTCACCAATAATAAGCGAGTTGTAGGCACTTTCAATTTTCGCTATCCTCATTTGACCTTGAAGGAGGGTTCCAAGGTCAAATCGGACCATATCAACAGATTCACAGCCCATGATTTCCTGTCTGTTTACCATCCCAAACCTCTGGGACCAATAATAAGCGAGTTATAAGCACTTTTAAGTTTGGCCATCCTTGTTTGACCTTGAAGGAGGGGTCATTGAAGGTCAAATCTGACCACACCAAAAGATTCCCACCCCATGATTTCCTACAGGTCGGTTTATCATCCCAAACCTCTAGGATCAATAATAAGGGAGATATAAGCCCTTTTCATGACTGACAAAAAACACCTGTGGCGGCCATCTTGTTTTTCAAAATGAGGCCAAAAATATTCCCAGACAACATTTTATGGTTATTAATATATACTGCAAACTTAAGAAAGCTAGCTATAATATTTTTTTCATCAGAGCAGTAATGGTGAAATCTCTCTCTACACACTGCGGCTATCCAGTGGATACAATGATTTACTCAACAGTGAGAACCTGAAAGTAGCTATTGCTCAGCTATGCCATGACATAGAGGTCTGCAATTTCACTATGTTATAGCTGACCAAAAATTCTGTGAATAACATATTTAACAAATTACTCTAAATGTAATAGTTTTCAAGTTACAACTGATTTACTCAACAGTGAGAACCTCAAAGGAACTATTACTCAGCTATGCAATGAGCTACATGTCTGAAATTTTACTATGTTATAGCTAACCCAAAAGTAGGTGAACAACATATTTAAGCAAACTACTGTAAATGCAATAGTTTTCAAGCTACAACTGATTTACTCAATAGTGAGAACCTGAAAATAGCTATTGCTCCGCTATGCCATGAGCTATAGGTCTGTAATTTCACTATGTTATAGCTGACCCAAAAGTAGGTGAACAATATATTTTAACAAAATACTCCAAATGCAATATTTTCAAGCTACAACTGATTTACTCAATAGTGAGAACCTGAAAATAGCTATTACTCAGCTATGAAATGAGCCACAGGTCTGAAACTTCACTATGTTATAGCTGACCCCAAAATAGGTGAATAACATATTGAAACAAAATACTCTAAATGCAATAGTTTTCAAGTTATAAGTAATTTACTCAACAGTGATAACCTAAAAGTAGCTATTACTCAGCTATGCCATGAGCTACAGGTCTGAAATTTTACTATGTTATAGCTGGCCCAAAAGTAGCTGAATAACATATTTATACGAAATTCTCTAAATGCAATAGTTTTTAAGTTACAAGTGATTTTACTCATGATGGAAGTTACTGAAAAGCCCAAAAGTAGCTATTACTCACTTAGCTATTGAGACAGACACCCAACTTACTCACCATATTGTAGCTATGAAAAAAGTAGCTGAATAACATATTTTAACAAAATGCTCTAAATGCAACACTTTTCAAGTTATAAGTGATTTACTCAACAGTGATAACCTAAAAGTAGCTATTACTCAGCTATGCCATGAGCTACAGGTCTGAAATTTCACTATGTTATAGCTGGCCCAAAAGTAGCTGAATAACATATTTATACGAAATTCTCTAAATGCAATAGTTTTTAAGTTACAAGTGATTTTACTCATAATGGAAGTTACTGAAAAGCCCAAAAGTAGCTATTACTCACTTAGCTATTGAGACAGACACCCAACTTACTCACCATATTGTAGCTATGAAAAAAGTAGCTGAACAACATATTTTCACAAAATGCTGTAAATGCAACACTTTTGAAGTTATAAGTGATTTAGTGCATGATTTCATGAATTTTAATGCATTAAAAATTATTAAAAAAATTTATTTAAAAAAAAGTAAGACATATCCAGGTCTCATACTCACACAAGAGAATCTACCTCTGGCCTAGTACATATATGCAAGATATGAGAGAAATCCCTGCAATAGTCACTGAGAAAATTGTGATAAAAAGTTGAAATTTTCACACTTTTGGTGGGGGTACCCCCCTTGTAATGTCTCTAGCAAACAGACGAACAGACAGATTTGCATGCCTTGAACAATTTTTCATCCTCGATAGATAAGGTATCTTTTAAAAAAAACAGCATGTCTCTAGGCCTTGTAGTTTTGGAGAAGAAGTTGTTCACGCGGACGCGGACGCCCACGACGCAGAGTGATGACATAATGTCAGCTGACTGACAAGTCAGCTGACATAAAAACAACATGTCTCTGGGCCTTTTAGTTTTGGAGAAGTTGTTCATGCGGATGCAGCAGAGTGATGACAAAAATCTGTTAAACAGCAACCCATTCATACATATAACTTCATCCAAGAATAGGGGCCTACAGGGGTTGACTCACTCTTGCCTGAAAACACTTGAAAATCTCACACCAAACTGTTTCTGAAGAAAACAAAGCATCTTCTTAAGTATATGACAATGAAAGAGATCCAAAAATTCAGAATATTTGACAGTGACTGCAGTCAAAATGCCATTGCAACATAATGTGAAGAAAATGCTAATTTACTTTTCCACTTACCATTTTCTCTGCTGGTCCACTTGGAATTTCCCACTGGCTTTCTTTTGTATAAGGGTTCAGATAATAAGTTTTACCTAAAAAGAAAAGAATAAACAAGAGGGTGAAAGATGCCCCAAAAGGCGGGTTGCACAGGCAGCAATAAGGTTAGCGATTGCTGTAAATAAATTTAGAAACAAGGAAAGAAATGTTAAAGCCAGGTCACACTGTGGCGATTTTTAGTGGCGAATATGCGCGATTGTGAAATTCTTCCCTGTTGGTAGCATATTCTTGGTCCATCTTCACTGTTCTCCACCATTCTCCATGGATCGTCATCTGGCTACGACAGTTTCAAACTGTTCAAAACTATCACCGGTATTCGCTGATTCTTGGCGTTTTTTTAGTTCGCCATGGCAATTTGCCACTATTGGTACCAGATTCTTCTACATCATAGCTCTGTGGTAGGACATTCTCCAGCAAATCGTACTACCTTCTTGTTCTCAGTAAATTCGCAAAATATTCTTCCTTGTTCTCAACTGGTTCTTCCTTTGTTGTGGAAGATTCTTCAAAGATCGCATTCATTCTCCCCCACCTGTAGTTAATTCGTGGACAATTGTAGTCAAATCGCCAGATATCTTCATCAGTTCGTAGGGTATTTTCGGTATATTCTCAGTGAATTCTTGCTTTGTTAAGAATTTCAGGACAGTCGAAAAGCATCGTAGAACATCGTAGAGGGTCGTAGAAGTATGAAGATTTTTTATCACCTGACCATACTTTCCCGCTTTTGAAGTCGCCTCTATTATTCTACATTCGCAGATATCATCGTAGCTCCCTCGCCACTGTGTGACCTGGGCATAAGGTCACCCAGTTAAGGTGAATGTGTTAGGCGTGCTATGAAATGTAAAACTTGTAATCTAGGTTACATAATTGTATCTATGCTATAAATGGACAAACGAAAGGACGAAATTACACCAATTTCAAAAGCCACTTAGCTATGATGGTGATCTATATCCCTGTCAAGTTTGAATTCGATTGGAAAAACCGGAAACAGAATTGTTGACGGACAGACAAACGGACAAAAAGGACAAACGAACAGACAGAACTAGACTAAGGACGCATCTGTGGCCAGATGCTGGATGTATCCACCGACAAAGGCCAACTAACATAGTTTAGAAGATAAACAGCATTTTTCGTTAATAAGCAAGCTGAAAGCACTTTTAAGTTTGGTTACCCTTATTTGACCCTGTAGCAGGGGCCCAAGGTGAAGTCTGACCTGATCAAAAGATTCGCAGCCCATGATTTCCTATAAGTCGTTTTCACATTGCAAACCTCTAGGACCAATAATAAGCAGGAGGGGCCCAAGGTCAAATCTGACCACATGAAAAGATTTGCAGCCCATGACTTCCTATAAGTTGTTTTTATATTAATGAGTTATTTGAGAAATACTGGCTATCTGCAATACTTCTAGAGATAATTCGCATTTACTCATTTTGAGTAGGTGAATAATTAGCTACGGGTCTGAAACTTCACCAAGTGAAAGCTCTCTCAAAAGTAGGCGAATGAGTTATTTGAGAAAAATTGGCTACCCACAATACTTTTAGAGATAATTCGAATTTACTCATTTTCAGTAGGTGAGTAATTACCTACGGGTCTGGAACTTCAGCATGTGAAAGCTGTCCCAAAAGTAGATGAATGAGTTATTTGATAAAAATTGGATATCTGCAATACTTTTAGAGATAATTAGTATTTACTCATTTTGAGTAGGTGAATAATTAGCTACAGGTCTGAAACTTCACCAAGTGAAAGGTCTCCCAAAAGTAGGTGAAGGAGTTATTTGACAAAAATTGGCTATCTGGAATACTTTTAGAGATAATTTCCATTTACTCATTTTCAGTAGGTGAGTAATTACCTACAGGTCTGAAACTTCACCAAGTGAAAGCTCTCCCAAAAGTAGGTGAATGAGTTATTTGAGAAAAATTGGCTATCTGCAATACTTTTAGAGATAATTCGCATTTACTCATTTTGAGTAGGTGAATAATTAGCTACAGGTCTGAACTTCACCAAGTGAAAGGTCTCCCCAAAGTAGGTGAAGGAGTTATTTGACAAAAATTGGCTATCTGGAATACTTTTAGAGATAATTCGCATTTACTCATTTTGAGTAGGTGAATAATTAGCTACAGGTCTGAAACTTCACCAAGTGAAAGGTCTCCCCAAAGTAGGTGAAGGAGTTATTTGACAAAAATTGGCTATCTGGAATACTATTAGAGATAATTTGCATTTACTCATTTTCAGTAGGTGATTAATTAGCTATGGGTCTGAAACTTCACCATGTGAAAGCTCTCCCAAAAGTAGATGAATGAGTTATTTGATAAAAATTGGATATCTGCAATACTTTTAGAGATAATTAGCATTTACTCATTTTGAGTAGGTGAATAATTAGCTACAAGTCTGAAACTTCACCAAGTGAAAGGTCTCCCAAAAGTAGGTGAAGGAGTTATTTGACAAAAATTGGCTATCTGGAATACTTTTAGAGATAATTTGCATTTACTCATTTTCAGTAGGTGAGTAATTACCTACGGGTCTGAAACTTCACCAAGTGAAAGCTCTCCCAAAAGTAGGTGAATGAGTTATTTGAGAAAAATTGGCTATCTGCAATACTTTTAGAGATAATTCGCATTTACTCATTTTGAGTAGGTGAGTAATTAGCTATGGGTCTGAAACTTCACCAAGTGAAAGCTCTCCCAAAAGTAGGTGAATGAGTTATTTGAGAAAAATTGGCTATCTGCAATACTTTTAGAGATAATTCGCATTTACTCATTTTGAGTAGGTGAGTAATTAGCTATGGGTCTGAAACTTCACAGAGTGAAAGCTCTCCCAAAAGTAGGTGAATGAGTTATTTGAGAAAAATTGGCTATCTGCAATACTTTTACAGATAATTCGCATTTACTCATTTTGAGTAGGTGAGTAATTAGCTATGGGTCTGAAACTTCAAGTGAAAGCTCTCCCAAAAGTAGGTGAATGAGTTATTTGAGAAAAATTGGCTATCTGCAATACTTTTAGAGATAATTCGCATTTACTCATTTTGAGTAGGTGAGTAATTAGCTATGGGTCTGAAACTTCACAGAGTGAAAGCTCTCCCAAAAGTAGGTGAATGAGTTATTTGAGAAAAATTGGCTATCTGCAATACTTTTAGAGATAAATCGCATTTACTCATTTTGAGTAGGTGAGTAATTAGCTATGGGTCTGAAACTTCACCAAGTGAAAGCTCTCCCAAAAGTAGGTGAATGATTAATTTGACAAAAATTGGCTATCTGCAATACTTTTAGAGATAATTCGCATTTACTCATTTTGAGTAGGTGAGTAATTAGCTATGGGTCTGAAACTTCACCAAGTGAAAGCTCTCCCAAAAGTAGGTGAATGAGTTATTTGAGAAAAATTGGCTATCTGCAATACTTTTAGAGATAATTCGCATTTACTCATTTTGAGTAGGTGAGTAATTAGCTATGGGTCTGAAACTTCACCAAGTGAAAGCTCTCCCAAAAGTAGGTGAATGAGTTATTTGAGAAAAATTGGCTATCTGCAATACTTTTAAGAGATAATTCGCATTTACTCATTTTGAGTAGGTGAGTAATTAGCTATGGGTCTGAAACTTCAAGTGAAAGCTCTCCCAAAAGTAGGTGAATGAGTTATTTGAGAAAAATTGGCTATCTGCAATACTTTTAGAGATAATTCGCATTTACTCATTTTGAGTAGGTGAATAATTAGCTACAAGTCTGAAACTTCACCAAGTGAAAGGTCTCCCAAAAGTAGGTGAAGGAGTTATTTGACAAAAATTGGCTATCTGGAATACTTTTAGAGATAATTTGCATTTACTCATTTTCAGTAGGTGAGTAATTACCTACGGGTCTGAAACTTCACCAAGTGAAAGCTCTCCCAAAAGTAGGTGAATGAGTTATTTGAGAAAAATTGGCTATCTGCAATACTTTTAGAGATAATTCGCATTTACTCATTTTGAGTAGGTGAGTAATTAGCTATGGGTCTGAAACTTCACCAAGTGAAAGCTCTCCCAAAAGTAGGTGAATGAGTTATTTGAGAAAAATTGGCTATCTGCAATACTTTTAGAGATAATTCGCATTTACTCATTTTGAGTAGGTGAGTAATTAGCTATGGGTCTGAAACTTCACAGAGTGAAAGCTCTCCCAAAAGTAGGTGAATGAGTTATTTGAGAAAAATTGGCTATCTGCAATACTTTTACAGATAATTCGCATTTACTCATTTTGAGTAGGTGAGTAATTAGCTATGGGTCTGAAACTTCAAGTGAAAGCTCTCCCAAAAGTAGGTGAATGAGTTATTTGAGAAAAATTGGCTATCTGCAATACTTTTAGAGATAATTCGCATTTACTCATTTTGAGTAGGTGAGTAATTAGCTATGGGTCTGAAACTTCACAGAGTGAAAGCTCTCCCAAAAGTAGGTGAATGAGTTATTTGAGAAAAATTGGCTATCTGCAATACTTTTAGAGATAAATCGCATTTACTCATTTTGAGTAGGTGAGTAATTAGCTATGGGTCTGAAACTTCACCAAGTGAAAGCTCTCCCAAAAGTAGGTGAATGATTAATTTGACAAAAATTGGCTATCTGCAATACTTTTAGAGATAATTCGCATTTACTCATTTTGAGTAGGTGAGTAATTAGCTATGGGTCTGAAACTTCACCAAGTGAAAGCTCTCCCAAAAGTAGGTGAATGAGTTATTTGAGAAAAATTGGCTATCTGCAATACTTTTAGAGATAATTCGCATTTACTCATTTTGAGTAGGTGAGTAATTAGCTATGGGTCTGAAACTTCACCAAGTGAAAGCTCTCCCAAAAGTAGGTGAATGAGTTATTTGAGAAAAATTGGCTATCTGCAATACTTTTAAGAGATAATTCGCATTTACTCATTTTGAGTAGGTGAGTAATTAGCTATGGGTCTGAAACTTCAAGTGAAAGCTCTCCCAAAAGTAGGTGAATGAGTTATTTGAGAAAAATTGGCTATCTGCAATACTTTTAGAGATAATTCGCATTTACTCATTTTGAGTAGGTGAGTAATTAGCTATGGGTCTGAAACTTCACAGAGTGAAAGCTCTCCCAAAAGTAGGTGAATGAGTTATTTGAGAAAAATTGGCTATCTGCAATACTTTTAGAGATAAATCGCATTTACTCATTTTGAGTAGGTGAGTAATTAGCTATGGGTCTGAAACTTCACCAAGTGAAAGCTCTCCCAAAAGTAGGTGAATGATTAATTTGACAAAAATTGGCTATCTGCAATACTTTTAGAGATAATTCGCATTTACTCATTTTGAGTAGGTGAGTAATTAGCTATGGGTCTGAAACTTCACCAAGTGAAAGCTCTCCCAAAAGTAGGTGAATGAGTTATTTGAGAAAAATTGGCTATCTGCAATACTTTTAGAGATAATTCGCATTTACTCATTTTGAGTAGGTGAGTAATTAGCTATGGGTCTGAAACTTCACCAAGTGAAAGCTCTCCCAAAAGTAGGTGAATGAGTTATTTGAGAAAAATTGGCTATCTGCAATACTTTTAAGAGATAATTCGCATTTACTCATTTTGAGTAGGTGAGTAATTACCTACGGGTCTGGAACTTCAGCATGTGAAAGCTCTCCCAAAAGTACATGAATGAGTTATTTGATAAAAATTGGGTATCCGCAATAGTTTTTGAGATAATTAGCATTTACTCATTTTGAGTAGGTGAGTAATTAGCTACGGGTCTGAAACTTCACCAAGTGAAAGCTCTTCCAAAAGTAGGTGAATGAGTTATTTGAGAAAAATTGGCCATCTGCAATACTTTTAGAGATAATTCGTATTTACTCTTTTTGAGTAGGTGAGCAATTAGCTATGGGTCTGAAACTTCACCAAGTGAAAGCTCTTTGGGATAGCTGCTCTGCAGAGATACCCTGAAGATAAAAAATTTCGTCGAAATCGCTCTATGTAGCACGGTTTTCGAAATATTAGCATTTTTGTGTTTTACAATTTTTGCGCAAAAATTCGAAAATTCAAAATGGCCGCCATTTTTGGCAAGACAAATTTTTTTTGAAAATTGGCATGGCTACTCTGCAGAGATACCCTGTGGGTCAAAAATTTCGTCGAAATCGCTCTATCTAGCACGGTTTTCGAGATATAAGTATTTTTGTGTTTTGCAATTTTGCGAAAAATTCGAAAATTCAAAATGGCCGCCATTTTTTGCGAGAAATTTTTTGTCTGAAAATTGGCATGGCTACTCTGCAGAGATACCCTGCAAGTCAAAAATTTCGTCGAAATCGCTCTATCTAGCAGGGTTTTCGAGATATAAGCATTTTTATGTTTTGCAATTTTTGCGAAAAATTCGAAAATTCAAAATGGCCGCCATTTTTGGTGAGACAAAATGTTTTTGAAAATTGGCATGGCTACTCTGCAGATATACCCTGTGGGTCAAAAATTTCGTCAAAATCGCTCTATCTTGCAGGGTTTTCGAGATATAAGCATTTTTATGTTTTGCAATTTTTGCGAAAAATTCAAAAATTCAAAATGGCCGCCATTTTTGGAGAGATAAAAATTTTTTCAAAATTGGGATAATTACTCCGTAGAGATACCCTGTGGGTCAAAAATTTCGTCGAAATCGCTCTAACTAGCACGGTTTTCGAGATATAAGCATTTTTGTGTTTTGCAATTTTTGCGAAAATTTCGAAAATTCAAAATGGCCGCCATTTTTGGCGAGAGAAAAATTTTTTGAAAATTGGGAAAAGTCGCCATTTTGGGCGAGACAAAAATTTTTTGAAAATTGGGAAAACTACTCCGCAGATATATCCTGCGGGTCAAAAATTTCGTCGAAATCGCTCTATCTAGCCCGGTTTTCGAGATATAAGCATTTTTGTGTTTTCCTTATTTGGAAAATTAGTAATGATTAATTAATCATTAATTACTCGGCCATTTCTTGACCAATCAATGCCAAAATCTAATGATTTCCAGATTTTAATAGAATGAATGTATTTGCCAAGTTTCAGGTGAATTGATAAAATTCCTTTCAAGTTATCATCCGGACAAGCTTCCCCATCGAAAAAAGACATTTTTGGTCATGTGACCTCTCTGATTGGTTGAAATGTCACTGCAGCATATTCAAAAAAATTCCCCAAGGCTACTGCCTAAACCTGCCAAATTTGAAAAGAATCCGCCTAACGGTTACACAGTTATAAGGAAAACAAAATGCGGAGCCTGCGGAGCCGGAAGCTCTCCCATACACAAACACAAATCTCCCAAAGGAAGCAGAGCACAGTTTTTTTTTTTGTTTTTTTTTTCTTGTTTTTTTTTTAATGCTGCTTAAATATATATACAATATGTACACTATTTACATATATACACATCTCACTTTGGGGTTTGTACGTGGATCTGCTGAGCAGCCACTATGGGCTCCAAATGGAAAAGCTCTGAATCAGCCCAGGCCACATCCTTTAGATAGAATTGTGTAAAGGTATTACGGGATTTCCAGTGGCAGGCTGAGAGAATTTGATCTAAGGAGACCCCCGACTGGAAGGCCTTAGAGGCAGCAAAAGCCCTGACATCATGGACCTTGACCTGATGTAAGGCAAGGGCTTGCTGATCAGAGAGCTCATAAGATAGGATCACAATATGTTTGATCCATGAGGATATAGTGGCAGGGGAGATGTCTTTGTCAAAACCTTTCTTGAAGGAGACAAAATCCAGCTCCTTTTTCTGCCTGAGATCAGAGGTCCTGTCCAAGTAATAACGCAGGGCTCTAACTGGACATAGGGACCTGTCATCTTTGAGAGACTTATCCAGAGTGGGGGCCAGGGTTGGAATTACTACCGGGGCCACACTGTCTGGACCTTCCTTAGGCAGCTGGTTCTTAGAAAGAAAGCTGGGAGAAGGAGATAAGGACACCTTGGACCAGTCTGATTGGTGTCTGATGTTTTGATGCAGCCAAGCATGAATCTCACTCCTGCGTTTACCTGAACCCAAAGCCAACATGAAAACAGTCTTGAATGCCAAGTGTTTTAAGGAATCCTCTCTAAGAGGTTCAAAGTGGGCCTTTGTTAGCTTGGAGTAACACCAGGGAAAAGTTCCAAGAGGGTATTCCCCTCCTGCCCTTGGGTCTGTCTCTGTGGAAGCTATCCAGGAGACGGGTGAGATTCTCATCTTTGCTGACATTGACTGAGGAATTGCCCAGTTTGTCAGCAATGGCTGATCTATAGCCATCAATGGTACTTGGTTGCAACTTCTTGTTCTGAAACATGTACAGGAGGAAGTCAGCAATGGACTTTATAGGTGGTGCCCTGAAGTCCACCTGATTACTGAGGCACCACTTTGTAAAAATGGTCCACTTTGCCTCATAGACTGATCTGGTTGATCCTCTTTGAGGAGCCTCAATTCTTGCTGCCACTGCCTCAGAGAAGCCCTGCTCCTTGATTGCTGAGGCTCTAGGAGCCATGCATGGAGATTCAGATTCACCAGATTCCTGTGAACTGTCTGGTTGAATGGCTGAGTGAGCAGATCTTGTAAGATGGGCAGGCACAGTGGGATCTGGCTGGACATTTTCACCAGATCCCAGAACCAAGGCATGTTGGGCCACCCAGGTGCGATCAGAATGATTCTTTTGCATGGGTAGTCCTTAACTTTTCCACCACTTTGCCCAAGATGGCCGCTGGTGGGAAGGCATACGAGTCCAGATCCTCCCAGTTTAGACTGAGGGCGTCCACTGCCCAAGCTTGGGGGTCTGGGACTGGTGAAACAAAGTGAGGCAGTTTGTTGTTGAACCTGGTGGCAAACAGGTCCACTTGGGGCTGGTGCCACCTGGAGCATATTGCTTTGAAGATCTCTGGGTGGAGGGACCATTCTGTTTGAATGGTTTGCCCCAATCTGGATAGCTTGTCTGCTATCACATTCAACCAGCTGGGGATGTGTGGAGCTTTGAGAGTTACCTGCTTCCTGGTACACCAGGTCAGGATTCTCCATAAAAGGGCGCACAAGGGGCCTGATTTCATCCCCCTCTTTGTTTATATAGGCAACCACTGTGGTGTTGTCCGTAGCTATCAGTACTATCTTGTTGAGACAGAGGTCCTGGAATTGTTTTAATGCCAGAAAGACTGCTTTTAATTCCAGGTAGTTTATGTGTAGTTTACTTTCCGGAAGGGACCAAGTTCCCCTTGCGGTGTGCTAGTTTAAGTGAGCGTCCCACCCTTCTTTTGATGCGTCTGTAAAGATTTGCAGAGCATGTTTTAGTGGGTATAATGGTTGACCTTGTAGCACATTGTCTTCCTCCAGCCACCATTGCAGATGAGGATGGAGCGACCTGGGTATGGGAATCACCTTTTCTAGTGACTCCAGTACTCTCCAATGGTTTTTCAAGTGCCATTGGATTGGCCTCATGTGAAGGCGACCTAGATGTACCCGTTTCTCTGTGCTAGTGAGTAAGCCTATTAGGGATATTAGTTTCCAGACCGGACACACCGGACCGGCCATGAGAGCCTTTATCTTTGTCTGTAGGGTCTGCCAACGATCTTGGGTGGGTCTGACCCTGCCCTCTCTCAAATCGAATTGGTAACCTACGAAGTTGAAAACTTGTTGAGGTACCAGTTCTGATTTTTCTATGTTCACTGGCCATCCCAGGTCCTGGCAGAGAGCTACCAAGGTCTGTGTTTGCTGGAGACAAATTTGGTGGGATCTGGCTCGGACCAACCAGTCGTCTAGGTACTGGTGGATCCTTATACCCCTTTGTAATGCAAGAAACTTGACCTCTTTGGCCACTACCGTGAACTGCATGGGGGCTGTGGAGTGGCCGAATGGTGGTGCTTTGAATTGGTATGAATTGCCCTGTACATGAAAAGGCATGTACTTCCTTGAATGGCTTTGGATGGATATATGGAAGTATGCATCCTTAAAGTCTATTGAGGTCACCCACTCCCCAGCCTGTAGGGAGGTTCTTATTGTCTCTGGGGTCTCCATTTTGAATGACTCTGTCTTTAGGAATTTGTTTAAGTTGCTCAGATCCAGTAGAGGTCTCCACCAGTTGTTGAGTTTGGGGACCAAGAATAACCGGTTGTAAAAACCCAGAGATGTTTGATTTGTTACCGGTTCTATTGCATTTTAGTCCATAAGCTGATGCAATGCCTCCAACAGGTAGAGGTTCCTGTGGGGATTTACATAGCAGCTTATGACCTTTGGTGACCTGGTCGAGTTTGGCCGGAACTGGATGGGAAGGGTGTAGCCTTCTTTGAGGAATGTTACAACTTTGGAGCTGACGACTAGGGCTGCCCACTTTTGCCAAAACTGGAGAAATCTGGCCCCTACAGCTGGATGAATGGCAACAGTTGGTACATTTGTGACACAGTTTACAGAAGACAATTGACCTACACAAGAAGCACCTTTCACAGATTTTATTGGCATCGATTGCTGATCAGGAACTACACCCTTCTTTTGTGGTGACCCGCCTGCAAAAGGAGCAAGATTTGCAACAAGACAATATACATTTAAATGAGTTCTTGCCTTTTGATTTCCAGTTACAACAGAACAGTCCTTTCCGGTCACAGATACACAGTTCACATCCCCTCTCACACTGTTTACAAAACTCACTTTGCCGGGTACATTTGCAATCCCTGAATTTCCGGCTACAGAGATGGCACAGTAATTGTAATTTATAATTCTTCACAGCCTTAGCCGGTCGCTGAGTGTAAGAGGAGGCCTTGCCCCTAGAAGACTTGTGTCCATGTTTCCTAAGCTGCTTCCAAGCCGGAGGGGCAGATTTCTGGTCACTTTCCTGTGGATGTTGTTTAGAAGGTTGACTGTAGGGGTGGTAGCGTGGACCTTTCCTAGAGGGACCGGGAGTACGTTTCTCTTCATGGTGACGTATCTCCTCTTTAGCCTTGCTAATAATGTGGTTGGGGAACAGTGCACTCATGTGTAGTGGAGCCGTCCTGAGAGACATGAGGGTATCTTGCTTAATCCCATTCTTGAGAAAGTCCAAGTAACTGTCCCTACGTATCAGAGTTAAATTGGCCACATTAAAGAACACCCCATCAGGAAGGTCTTGCATTGTCCTTGCCATTGCCTGTGTAATAGACCTGTTGAAGGTGACCAGGTAATCCAGTGCGTCTGCTGCCTCATGGAGTTTACTTGCGGATTTGCCTTTAGACGTCACACCTTTAATAACTTTCAACTGGCTAGCCATGCTTTCCTGCACTTTAGTGAGGCACCTGCTAAAGGCTGCTGCCTGGTTGCACATGTAGCTTTGGTCATGTGCAGACCTCTCCCACTTTCTCAACATTTCCTGTGATACGGGCCTGGAGAAGGGTGCAGAAGGCAAAGAATGGTTAGCTATCCTAGGAAAGGTACTGTTCAGCCTGGCCAGTTCACTTGTCCACATGTGCACTTTGGAACTGGAAACGTCCTTCTTCTCTGTATGCATCACTTCAAAAGTCTTGGGTGGCTTGATAAATTGATCCCTGTTCAGGCCAGCATTTTCAGAAGTACGGGACGGGTATCCTTCTTGCACAGTAAGGTTAAGTTTTTCAAACTTCCGGCACAGCCAGTCGTCTACGGGAACTTTAACAGACACCTTCCCAGTGTGAGATGTTTGAGAGCCGGCAAATGGATTATCATCTTGTGAGGAAGATGAAGAGTCATTCCAGGCCATAAAAGATCTAACACCTCTCAGGGTTTCTCTGTAGGTATCATTCCAGGCCATAAAAGATCTAACACCTCTCAGTGTTTCTCTGTAGGTCTGTTCAGCAGACAGTTCTTGATCAACATCCAGCATTTCCTGTTGATCCGGCCCGGTAGAATCTAAATCAGAGATCTCCCTTCATCAGCTTGGCTGGAGGCCCGGTCACTAACATATCCACCTTCCGGTACCGGATCTTCAACAGGGACTGTAGCACCAGCAAGGACAGAGGAACATCTTTTGGAGACAGTAGCAGGCAGGCCAGTGGGATCTGGGGGGTGGACCTCTGATTGACCACTGCAAGACATCTGGCTGGCAGGACCCGGGGGCTGGACCTCGGGTCTGTCAGCAGCAGGGTGAAGTGAAGCATCTTGGCCGGTCTGGGTCATCTCACCAGCACCGGGAGCCTCAACAGGCTGGGTGGCAATCACAGGACCGGAAACATCCACAGCGGCGGGAGCCTCAACAGGCTGAGTGACTATCTGTGTCTCCTTCTCACTGGTAGGCTGCTTCTGACCGGTAGCACCGGTAGGCTGCTGCACTGGAGGAATAAAGGGTCTCCCAGTGACTGTCACCACAGATTTCTGGACCGGTTCAATCGGTACGGTGAAACTCTTTGCCAGGAACGTAGCTTCAAGTCTGGAGAAACGTTCGGCCCACTTGTCGTACATTGACTTGAGTTCTGCATGGAAATCTATAGATTTCCCACACTTCTTCTTGGAAGGGGACTTGTGAGAGGACTTCTTGGCTTTTTTGGAAGGGGTTTCACCTTGATTACTAGAGTCACCCTTGCTCTCAACCTCACCCTACACACAGTGACGTCAGCAGGATCTACGACTTGGGAGGGTGAGCCAGTCTTCTTCTGGAGTTCTTTTCGAACCCTGTATGTAGGGGTGGCCAATTGTCTTCTCTGCTCTTCAGAAAAACTGTCACAGATTGTACAGGATTTCTTCTCACAACAGGCATCTTTCCCTATTCCCTTCTCACGGCAACGTGCATACTTGGTGTGGCTGTCAAACAAGGCCATAGCGTGGCCACAAGAACCTCTTCTCTGACCAGGAGACGCCATGATACTCCAGAAGCAATAAAAGTCACTTTAAAATAATTAAAGTTGAAAATTTGCAAATTTAATAGGTAAATTAAATTTTTATAAGTTAATACCCTATCCAATGGACAAATGCTTATCCGGTCGGCGCGGACCGGCCCGCCAAACGTCAGAAAAAGACGTCCTGTGTCTCCACCGGCCAAGCCGGTCCAGTGCTGTGCACTCGCCAGGTGGCGTGTAGTACTTCCTTCCTGTCTAGACAGAGTGACGTCATAGCATCTTTTTCGTGTCTAAACCTAGTAGACCCCTAGTAGACTGATAGCGGGGTCGGTGGGAGGGTCTTGTGTGTCCATTGGATAGGGTATTAACTTATAAAAATTTAATTTACCTATTAAATTTGCAATTTTATTGCGTTAATACATCCTATCCAATGGACAAATGCTGAATAACTACCGCTTGGTCGGCGGGTAAGTTACTAGGGACTAGGTTCGAACTCATAGCAAAAATAATGATCAGTCTCCTTTAAAGCCTGGGAAGACCTGAGGTCGATAACCCTTAAGGCTAAGGTCGAATATCATCATCCGGTTACCAGGTATTGAACCGTCAGTCGACCTTGCCCCCCCCTCCCCCTTTTTTAACAGACCTGCTCTGAGGTAGGGGAAGAGAGGGATGAGTGCAGTCCCATAGAGAAAATCTCCCGAAGGAAGTACATCCAGATTTTTTTTTTTTTTTTTTTTTTAATAACTATATGTGCAACATATACAAAAATGTACAACTAATTACAAATGTACAGGTCTCCTCTAGGTACTAGTCCCTTGGTGGATCTGCTGAGCAGCCACAACCGGACCGAGATGGTAGAGCTCTGAATCAGCCCAGGCCACATCCTTCAGATAGAATTGAGTGAAGGTATTATGAGATTTCCAGTGGCAGACTGCTAGGATCTGCTCCAAGGAAACTCCCGACTGGAAAGCCTTAGAAGCAGCAAAGGACCTTACATCATGAGCCTTGACTTGATGTAGGGTGTGGGCCTGTTGGTCGGAGAGCTCATAGCATAGGATCACAGTCTGTTTGATCCATGAGGAGATAGTGGCAGGTGAGATGTCCTTGTCGAAACCTTTCTTGAAGGAGACAAAAACTAACTCCTTGCCCTGCCTAAAGTCTGAAGTCCTGTCCAAATAGTAGCGCAAGGCTCGAACCGGACAAAGAGTTCTGTCAGACTTGAGGGATCTATCCAGAGTAGGAGCCAGGGCTGGTATGACCACTGGGGCTACACTCTCCGGGCCCTCTTTGGCCAGCTGGTTCTTGGAAAGAAAGCTGGGGGACGGAAACAGGGACACCTTAGACCAGTCCGACTGGTGTCTGATGTTCTTATGCTGCCATGCATGTATCTCACTTCTTCTCTTGCCAGAACCCAGGGCCAAAAGGAAGACAGTTTTGAAGGTCAGATGTTTCATTGAAGCTTCCTTAAGAGGTTCAAAGGGAGCCTTTGTTAACTGGTGTAAGACCAGAGAAAGGTTCCAGGAGGGTATACCCCTCCGCCCTTTGGGTCTGTCTCTGTGAAAACTATCTAAGAGACGGGTGAGATTATCATCTTTGCTGATATTGACTGTGGTGTTACCCAGTTTATCAGCAATGGCAGACCTGTATCCATCAATGGTGCTGGGCTGAAGTTTCTTGACCTCAAAGAGGTATAGAAGGAAGTCAGCCACTGACTTTATAGGTGGTGACCCGAAGTCCACCTGATTAGTGATGCACCACTTTGTAAAAATGGTCCACTTTGCCTCATAGACTGATCTGGTCGATTTTCTTTGAGGAGCCTCAATTCTTGCTGCCACTGCCTTAGAGAAACCCTGTTCCTTGATTGCTGTGGCTCTAGGAGCCATGCATGGAGATTCAGGTTTGTCAGATTCCTGTGAGGGATCTGGTTGAACGGCTGTGTCAAGAGATTGGGCAGGTTTGGTAGGCTGAGGGGAATTTGACTGGACATGGCCACCAAGTCCCAGAACCAGGGCATGTTGGGCCACCCGGGAGCAATCAGAATAACTCTCTGGTACCGGGAGTCCAGTAGCTTCTCCACTACTTTGCCCAAGATGGAGGTCGGTGGAAAGGCATATGCATCCAGGTCCTCCCATGGCAGAGTGAGAGCATCCACTGCTACAGCCAGGGGGTCCGGGACTGGAGAGACAAACTGAGGAAGTTTGTGGTTGAATCTTGTGGCAAACAGATCTACTTGAGGCTGGTGCCACTTCTTGCATATGCTCAAAAATACCTCCGGGAGGAGGGACCACTCTGTCTGTATGGTCTGACCTAGTCTGGATAGCTTGTCTGCTATCACATTCAGATGGCCCGGAATGTGACGGGCTTTTAACGTCACTTGTTTCTGGGAACACCAGGTCAGGATCCTCCACAGTAGGGCACATAGGGGGCCCGACCTCATACCTCCTTCTTTGTTTATATAAGCCACTACCGTAGTGTTGTCGGATGCCACTAGAACTATCTTGCCTGTACATAGTTCTTGGAACTCTTTGAGAGCTAGAAAGACTGCTTTTAACTCTAGATAGTTTATGTGCAGTTTGCTTTCCGGAACCGACCAAGAGCCCCTTGCAGTGAGCTCGTTTAAGTGAGCGCCCCACCCTTCTTTTGATGCGTCTGTAAAGATCTGTAGAGCATGTTCTACTGGGTGTAATGGTTGGCCTTGTAGCACATTGCTTTCGTCTAACCACCATTGCAGATGAGGGTGCAGGGACCTGGGTAGAGGGATGATCTTTTCTAAAGATTCTGGGACCCTCCAGTTGTTTTTGAGATGCCACTGTATGGGTCTCATGTGTAGTCGGCCGAGGTGAACCTGTTTTTCTGTGGCTGTTAGTAAACCTATCAGTGACATAAACTGACGGACCGGACAGGCCGGAAGCAGCAATAGTGCTTGTATTTTGACCTGAAGGTTTTGCCACCGGTCCATGGTCGGTCTGACCCGGCCGGTTCGGAGGTCGAACTGGTAACCTACGAAATCGAAAATCTGTATGGGTTCCAGTTCTGATTTCTCCATATTTACCAGCCAGCCGAGTTCGTGGCACATTTTGACCAGAGTCTGGGTGTGGTGGAGACAAACTTGTTGGGATCCGGCCCTCACCAACCAGTCGTCTAGGTACTGGTGGATCCTTATACCCTGGTGCATAGCCATCAGTTTCACTTCCTTTGCTAACACAGTGAACTCCATGGGCGCTGTGGACAGACCAAAAGGCAGAGCTTTGAATTGGTAAGTCCGGCCCTGAATATGAAAACGGAGGTACTTCCTGGATTGTTCCTGTATTGGTATGTGGAAGTAGGCGTCCTTGAAGTCCACCGAGGTGACCCACTCCCGTTTTTGGAGGGATGTTCTGATGGTTTCTGGTGTTTCCATTTTGAATTTTCCCACCTTGAGGAAAATATTTAGTTTGCTCAGATCCAGTATTGGCCTCCATTTGTTGTTGGGTTTTGGGACTAGGAAGAGTCGGTTGAAAAACCCCAGGGATGTTTGGTTGCGGACTAGTTCTATTGCATGTTTGGCCATAAGCTGATGTAATGCCTCCAACAGGTAGCTGTTCCTGTGGGGATTGACATAACAGCTTACGACTGTAGGGAACCTTGTGAGATTTGGTCGGGTCCGGAAGGGGAGGGTGTAACCCTCCCTCAAGATTTGAACCACTGCCGGACTGGCCCCCAGACCTAGCCAAGTTTGCCAAAAGTTTTGGAGTCGGGCCCCTACAGGTGGATTTTGCACAACATTTGGGACATTTGGTACAGACTGAACACAAGAGAATGAAATGACACAAGAAGCACTGTTCACATACTTTAATTTGTGACTCTTTGATTTTTGACAGGCTGCCAACCCGGGGCTTACTTCTTTCTTTTGTGAAGGCCCGGGCGCAGAATGTACAACTTTTACAACACCATAATTTACAGAGTCTGTTAACAGTTCCTGTGACACAGTCTTGCTCCCGGCCAGCAGTCCTTCCTGTAAGCCCTTTACACAATGATTGTCATTTATAGGACTGCTGGCCCTTGGCTGGTCGCGATGAGTAGTAGGAGGCTTTGGCCTTACCCCTCTTGTGCTGTCCCCTGTTCCCAATATTCTTCCAAGCAGGGCGGTCTGGCTTTCTGAAATCTGAACGCTTGTCCTGACGCTCATAAGGGTGAAAGCGACCTTTCTTCCCAGACTGGGGTTGTCCCTTGCTTTCGAAGTTGGCGATATCTTGTTCTGCCTGCTTAAGTGCTGAATCTGGGAACAGTGTAGGAATATGAAGTGGTCCTGTACGCAGGGCAGCAAAGGTGTCCGGTTTGATTCCCAACTTGAGGTGAGACAGATAAGAATCTCGTCTGGCCAGGGTGGTATTAGCAACAGTAACAAAAACAAAGTCCGTGAGGTGCTCTAACGTCTTGGCCATAGACTGGGTAATGCTAGAGTTGAAGTTCATCAGGAACTGTAACTCATCAGCAGCCTGTGAAACTTTTGATGACGACTTTCCTTTACTAAAGTCTGTTTTAATCACTTTCAGTTGAGCTTGCATAGAGTCTTGAACTTTGTAAAGACACCGGTTGAAGGCTGCCGCTTGGTTGCAAATGGTAGAGGCTTCGCGGGCAGACTTCTCCCACCTGCGTAGGTTATCTTGAGAGATTTGACGTGAGGCTGGTGGAGTAGATGCAATGCCAGCTGCCTTGGCTATGCGGCTGTAGGTACTGTTTATCTTGGAAGCGTCAGTAGACCAAGTGGAAACAGTCTTGCCGGTATCCTGTCCGGGCTTCTCTTGATTTGGTGTAAAGCTATACCACTTAGCTTGTGATCTGGGCGGACGCACAAATTGGTCCTTGAGAAGACCCCCAGCCTCTGAACTTCGCGACGGGTAACCCTCCGTAAGAGTCAGATTAAGTTTACCCATCTTACTACAGAGCCACTCGTTGGTTGGCATTGAAACGGAGACCTTCCCTGAAGGCTGTGATTTGGGACCCGCAAAGGGGTTGTCATCCGCGGTTGACGCTGCCGTATCCACTTCAGGAATGTGGGTCCACCCCATGAAAGACCTAATACCACTCATGGTCTCCCTGTATGTTTGCTCTTCGGAGAGGGTTTGGTCGGGGTCGGCAGAAGCGGCTTCAAGTTCCTGATCTGATAGTTCTCCCTCTTCGACAAAAATGTCCACAGGGGGGCGATCAGAAAGGTCGGTGTCGGTGTCAGTATCCATAGAGGAAGTGCTGAGTCTTCTGGCCGGAACCGATGACGACCTGCTAGGTACTTGCTGAGGAGTTGGAGGTGCAGTACCAGCCTGATCTGCTAGTCGGTCGGTAGAAGATCTACTCTTTTGCGACTTGCTGGTCGACTTGGAAACAGTCTGTAAGGAACCAGTCAAATCTGAAGTGTGTTGAAGTGTGTCCGGTCTGACAGACTGGTCGGTAACCTGACTCTGAGAAGCGAGGTCGGTACCTGAAGCATCTGTCCCTGAAGCAGAACCAGAAGGTCTAATGAAGGGTTTATCTGATAAGGCTGAGCTAGCCGGAGGCGAGTGTGTAGGAACGACCTTGACAGAGGTAAAAGCTGGGTCTGGTTTATCCAGAGTCTTGGCTAAAAGCAGAGCTTCTAATCTATTAAATCTGTCGGCCCACTTTTGGTCCAGGTCGTCGATCTTGGAATCAACTGAAGACTTGTGAGACTTAGAAGTCGATTTAGAAGGCTTTTCTGCTTTAGGTTTTAAATCCTTGGGTTTTGATGAGGAATCAGTTTTCTGTGCTTTTCCTGAACTCGAACCAGGAGACTGTAAGGTCCCTTGGGCGTCCACAGCTCCCACTACCGTAACAGAGTACGGGTCTATGAGAGAGGAACTGGATGAGTCCTGTTTGGGTGTATCAGATTTCTTAAGATCCCTCTTTTCCTTTTTGAGCCTATACGAAGGCGTAGACAACTGTAAACGTTGTTCTTCCGTGAGCAAATTGCAAGAGTTACAGTCATTTTTATTAATACACGGATCTGTGCCCTTACCCTTCTCCCTGCAACGTGCGCAGAAATTATGGCTATCAAAGCTAGCCATTATGTGTCCACAACTGCCATGCTTCTGACTGGGCGAAGACATGATGATCCGAATTGAAATTTACACCAAAATGATCTATAATACCTCTTGCACAAAATTACAAAGTTATAAAAACACACTCTGAATAATATTGATGAACAAATTATAAATAAGTTCACTGAAAAATATTTCGTGTACACAGCACATGCGCCAAACGAAAAAGATGCTATGACGTCACTCTGTCTAGACAGGAAGGAAGTACTACACGCCACCTGGCGAGTGCACAGCACTGGACCGGCTTGGCCGGTGGAGACACAGGACGTCTTTTTCTGACGTTTGGCGGGCCGGTCCGCGCCGACCGGATAAGCATTTGTCCATTGGATAGGATGTATTAACGCAATAAAAAAAAGTGTTTGTCTTAAAAATTCTTTGCGTTGAAACTCTCCACAAAAACACGTCTGTACACTCAAAATAAACAAAAAAGACATGATGACGTCATCCTGTCTAGACAGGAAGTATGCACGAGGTGACACCTAGTGAATGTACACTCCGTGACCGGTCCTGTCGGTTGTATAACAGGATGAATTTTTCTGTCGTTTGGCGGGACAGGTTGCGCCGACCGGTAAAGCAATAGTCCATTGGATAGGATGTATTAACGCAATAAAAATGATTTTTTTCGTATCCATGGTTCAGTGTGTCTTTCACAGTACAGAACTTTGACCCAAAATGATGTAAAGACAAAGGATTTTCTCAGTAATCCAACCTTTTTATTCTTGACCAATATCCACACATTGATAAATAAGTGGAGTAAGTTTTGCCCATTTAAGGAGGAACCACTGGGGTAAATCTGATAAGCTTTCTACACAATCTGGATGTGATTTTGTATTACCTCATAGTGCATTCTATAGCTGTAAAAGCAAGAACAAAATACAGGAAATATAGCAGGAAAACTTCCCGAATGACATATACAGCAAAAATATACCACGAATGAAGATAACAATATTATACGAGTGCGAAGCACGTGTATTATGTTGTTAATCTTTATGAGTGATATATTTTTTTCCAAATGACATACACGGAAAAAATACATCAGGAATGAAGATAACAATATTATACTATTAATCTTCATGAGTGAAATATTTTTTCCATATATGTCAAATGAGTGATGTTTTACTTTTATTATCCACCATTTTTTACGATTTCTGGTTTAAACTAGACCTACGCATCGGAGAACCGATGCAAATCTGTATCCACAGGAAAGACAACTCACCAAAGCCAGTGAACCATCGTTTGACCTTGTAGGAGGGGCCAAAGGTCAAATCTGACATCAGAAGATTCTCAGCCCACAATATCCTGCAAGTTGGTTTCACATTGCAAACCTCTACAATCAATAATAAACGAGTTATAAACCCTTTTAAACTTAGCTGTCCTCGTTTGACCTTGAAGGAGGGGCTCAAGGTCAAATCTGACCACATCAAAATATAATAAGCAAGTTATAAGCACTTTTAAGTTTGGCTATCCTCGTGTGACCATGAAGGGGGGGTCCAAGATCAAATCTGACTACATCAAAAGATTCCCAGCCCATGATTTCCTATAAGTTAGTTTACCATCCCAAACCTCTAGGACCAATAAAAAGCGAGTTATAAGCACTTTTAAGTTTGGCTATCCCCGTTTGACCTTGAAGGAGGGGCCCAAGGTCAAATCCGACCACACCCAGAAGATTCCCAGCTTATGATTTCCTATTGGTTGGTTTACCATCCCAAACCTCTTGGACCAATAATAAGCGAGTTATAAGCACTTTTAAGTTTGGCTATCCTCATTTGACCTTGAAGGAGGGACCCAAGGTCAAATCCAACCACCCCACACGATTCCCAGTCCACGATTTCCTATAGGTTGGTTTACCATCCCAAACCTCTAGGACCAATAATAAGCGAGTTATAAGCACTTTTAACTTTGGCTATCCTCGTATGACCTTGAAGGAGGGGTCCAAGGTCAAATCTGACCATATCAAAAGATTCCCAGCTCATGATTTCCTATAAGTTGCTTTGCCATCCCAAACCTCTAGGATCAATAAGCGAGTTATAAGCACTTTTAAGTTTGGCCATCCTCGTTTGACCTTGAAGGAGGGGCCCAAGGTCAAATCCGACCACACCAGAAGATTCCCAGCCCAAGATTTCCTATAGGTTGGTTTACCATCCCAAACCTCAAGGACCAATATTAAGCGAGTTATAAGCACTTTTAAGTTTGGCTATCCTCATTTGACCTTGAAGGAGGGGTTCAAGGTCAAATCCGACCATACCAGAAGATTCGCAGTTCATGATTTCCTATAGGTTGGTTTACCATCCCAAATATCTTGGACCAATAATAAGCAAGTTATAAGCACTTTTAACTTTGCCTATCATCGTTTGATGTTGAAGGAGGGGCCCAAGGTCAAATCTGACCACATCAAAAGATTCCCAGCCCATGATTTCCTATAAGTTGGTTTTCCATCCCAAACCTCAAGGACCAATAATAAGTGAATTATAAGCACTTTTAAGTTTGGCTATCCTCGTTTGACCTTGAAGGAGGGGTCCAAGGTCAAATCTGACCACATCAAAAGATTCGCAGCACATGATTTCCTATAGGTTGGTTTCACACTACAAACCTCTAGGACCAATAATAAGGGAGATATAACCACTTTTAAAGTCCACTATGTGGGTTACTTTGGCACTCCGTGGATGACCTTAAATTAAGAGCTTCAAGGTCAAATGTCTGCAAGGTTGTAGAGGACATATATATCTGTTATACATATCACCTATGAAGACATTCAACCTTCTACCTATGAGAAACAGCCAGCAGAAAAATGTAGATAATTTTCAAAGAAATGCCCATAGCAGCCATCTTGTTTTCAGAATGAGGCTAATTTCCTTCCCAGAAAAGCTTACCCCCCACTGAAGATATCCTGCAAATTTGGTGAACCTAGCTGATGTAGTTTTCCTCTTAGAGCGTTAACCCCGAAAATCTCTCTATACACGGCGGTGGCGTAGCGAACACTAACCCAAAGTATCCACTAGTATGAATTGACACTAGCGCAAGTTGTACAAATACTTTACAGAAATGAAATTATAGTAATCGTTTTTTGATGGACGATAATATAATTTCTGCTTCAAACCAGTCCCCCAACTTGGCACAATTTGCATACGAAAACTGTTGAAGATATGGGAATAGAAGATATAAGGAAACTGCCTAGGACATTGCTGTTGCACAGCAACTTCCTTATTTAGCATGCAAATCTGCACGAGTTTTATCGATGACAATCAAATATTAATAAATACTGTATCTTCTGTTAAGGTTTGTGCTGTGATATGGCGCCAAGCAGTACACTTGTAATACTTATTCAAGTTACAGTACACGTAAATATCTTACAGGCATAACCCGGGTTAACCCCCCCCCCTCCAACCATGCATTATTCCTATAGTAGTACTGGTGGCCAACTAGCTACTACATCTTTGTTCAAAAAGTGTCCAGAGTTTGCAAATGGGTGTACGGTTAATCCTCGTATTTTCAGCCTAACTCATATTTTTGGCCTATTATGTATATTTTGGCATTAAAATAGAATAAAGTTTACAGAGTGGTTATTTACCCAACAGCTGTGTACTCTAGTTTTGATATTCGTCTAGCGTACCCAAAGGGTGTGCATGCAAGATCTAAATCATTGCTAGCATACCCAATGGCTATGTACACAAGATCAATGCTAGTGTACCCACATTTTAATCATTTCTTCCTTGGCTCATTTCTGACAGACTCTTTAACTTTGTCAAAATGTAACAATAACCAAGTTATTCGACTGTTTCACAGTGCAAACCCATGCTAAGCTGAATAATTTTAATAGAGACTGATCCTTGGCCCATTTCTAACTACTCAAAAAATTTCCTGAAAAACTAATTGCTTCACAATGCCTTGGGTACAGACCTGTTGAGTACGCTGTAAAAGGTACTGATATCGAGTGCACAAGCACCGAGTACGTACTAGCTTTGGTAATCAGAAATTGGGTTGGCTGTAAAAAATTTGGAGTTGTTGGCTACACTAGCAGCGATATAGATCTAGTGTGCACAACCACTGGGTACACTAGACCAGTATCACTGCCACAACTGCTGAGTACACTAGTAGTGATATGGATCTTGTGTACACAGCCACTGGGTATGCCAGCAATGATATTGATCTTGGGTGCACAACCATTGGGAACATAATTTACTGCCTTGGGTACAGGGTACTTGGGTATGTCAGCACCTTACACAGCTTTTGTGTACACTAACAAAAACAAGCAATCAGTGCCCGTGAACAGGCTCTGTGTCAGCTGACCGTGTGTTTTGAGTTTCCGAGTAGAAGTGTCAGAAGGACACAAAGTTGTGCCCTGCAAATGGTATTCAGAAGGAAAGTAACAAGGTAACTCTTTAGGTGTAAAAAGTTGGGTAAAAACATATTCAAAGAAAACACTGCAAATGCAATAGTTTTTGAGTTACAACTGATTTACTCAACAGTGAAAATGTCAAAGCAGCTTTTGCTCAGCTATGCAATCAGTTAAAGGGCTGCAATTTAAATATGGTAAAGCTCAAGCAAAAGTAGGTAAATAACATATTTAAAGTACTACTATAAATCAAATAGTTTTGAAGTTACAACTGAAAACGACCTTGAAAGTAGCTATTACTCAGCTATGCAAGGAGCTATAGGTTTGCAATTTTACTATTTTATAGCTGACCCAAAAGTATGTTAACTTATTTAAACAAAATACTGTTTTCAAGTTACAACAGATTAACTGAACAGTGAAAATCTAAAAGTAGCTATTGCTCAGCTATGCCATGAGCTACAGGTGTACAATTTCACTATGTTATAGCTGACCCACAAGTATGTGAACAACATATTTAAACAGAATACTCTAAATGTAATAGTTTCCCAGTTACATCTGATTTACTCAACAGTGAGAACCAGCTATGCCATGAGCTGCAACTTTACTATGTTATAGCTGACCCAAAAGTAGGTGAACAATGTATTTAAATAAAATACTCTAAATGCAATAGCCTTCAAGTTACTACTGATTTACTCAACAGTGAAAACCTGAAAGTAGCTATTGCTCATCGATGCCATAACATACAGGTCTGCAAATTCACTATGTTACAGCTGACCCAAAAGTAGATGAACAACATATTTATAGAAAATACTGTAAATTAGGGCTGCCACGAGTAGCAAATTTTGTACTCGAGTACTCTCTCACCATTACTCTACTCTGAAACGAGTACTCTTTTTAGCGATAAATACAACAAAATGTGCCATTTTCCCCTGAAAATTAACAGAAATTTACCCAGTTTATGTCACTTTTATCAAGAATGGTTTATAAAAGGCCACTATTTGAGTGTAAAAGATTATTCTTTTGTACATTTTGTACTCCAAATAATTTAGTAATCTAATCTTTAATGAGTACTCGAGTACTCTTTAACAGCCCTACTGTAAATGCAATATTTTTCAAGTTACAGCTGATTTACTCAACAGTGAGAACCAGAGAATAGCTATTACACAGCTATGCCATGAGCTACACGTCTCCAATTTTACAATGCAAAAGTAGATGAATAACATATCTAAAGAAATTCTCTAAATGCAATAGTTTTCAAGTTACACCTGATTTACTCAACAGAGAAAACCTCAAAGTAGCTATTACTCAGCTATGCTGTGAGCTACAGGTCTGCAATTTTACGATGTTATAGCTGATTCATAAATACATGAATAATACATGAAACAAAGTACACTAAATGCAATAGTTTTCAAGTTACAAGCAATTTACTCAACAGTGATAACCCAAAAGTAGCTATTAAAAGGGATAAAGGGGCACCTGGGTAAGGGGTGCGATGAGAGGGCATATTCTTCATACAAACATATTGATGCCTGTTGGGTGGAGTGTAGGGAATGCACAAATATAATATAGTTCCTGGCTTTTGCGCTTAGTGGAGGAATTTGGGCTTGTTGGATCCCCCATCCAATGAAAGATGCTAAACTCCATATTCCTCACAGAGTGGTTATTCTGTGTGAAGTGTCTAGAGACTGGAGTGGATTTTTCTGACTGGAACTTCTGAACACTGTTGTAGTGTTCATACATCCTGTTCCTAATTGGTCTTTTGGTCTCTCCTACATACTGTAAGCCACATTTATTGCAATTTATGATGTAAATTACATTGCTCAGTTCACAAGTAACTTTATGTTTAGGGGGTAAAGACTTGCATTTGAATACTTGTTTACTATGAAAACTGGTGATTTGGTCCACTTTTCTCAGTTTTGGACAGTAAGTGTATTTCCTAGTCTTGTACAAAAAGGAATATAGTCTGACTTTTTTGTGTCAGGTTTTGGGTTAGGAGGATATGAAATGGTACTGCTGGTCAGTAAATCTTTGAGATTTGGTAGTCTTCTGTATCCCATTAAGGGTTTGGTGTTGAAGATTTGTGTAAGCTCTTCAGTATTCTGAATAATGTTCCAGTTATCTCTAACTAGAGTCCCTATTTGTGTGTTTCTAGGGTTAAATTGTGTGACCATGACTGGTGCCTCATTGGTTTCTTTTGAGACCGTGTCTAAAAGTTCATCCTGTGTAAGTTTCTTAGCTCTGTGGTAGTGTCTTTTCAGGCTAGGAAAGGGATACCCTCTTTTCAGATAGTATCCAGGGAGTTTTTTAGCATTGACTTCAAAGTCACTATCTAGACTGCATATTCTTCTGAGTCTAAGATATTGACCATAAGGTCCCTTAGTGAGTACACTTTGGGGATGGGCTGAGCTATGTTCCAGATATAGTCGTGTATCTGTTAGTTTGTTATACAAAGTGGTTAGGAGTCCTCTGTCAGGTCCAAACTTAACTGTGGTGTCCAGAAAGTCAATTTGTGTGTAGCTCATTTCATGGGTGAACTTAATAGTTTCATGGAGAGAGTTCAAGTAATCGATAAATTGTTTTAAAGATTGTTCTCCATGTGTCCATATCATGAATATGTCATCTATGAACCTCTTCCATGTGAGTGGTTTAAGTGGAAAACCAGCTAGGGCTTCGGTCTCAAATCTGTCCATGAACAAATTTGCATAGTTTGGTGCTACAGATGTGTCCATAGCCGTGCCTCCTGTTTGCAGGTAATGATCACCATGGAAGGTGAAATTCATACTATGTAATACTAATTTGAGTAAGTCTAGTATGAAATTGGCAATTGGGGTTTTACTTGGGTCACTTCTGATTTTCTCTACCACTGCCAAAATGCCCTCATTATTGGGGATATTGGTGTATAGAGACGATACATCAAGAGTACAAAGGATGGCCCCTTCTGGGATGTGTCCCAATTCTTTTATCTTTTTGATAAAGTCTTGGGTGTCCCTAATATATAATTTAGTTTTGGTGACATAGTCTTTAATATGTTCATCTACAAGTTTGCTCATTTTACTAGTAGGGTGATTTACTGAACTGCATATTGGTCTGCCAGGTACACCTTTTTTTGTGTATTTTGGGTAGCATGTAAAACTTGGCCTCAGAATACATGTCTGGACTCAAGTGTTCAAATTTCTTTTCTGATATTAAGCCTTTAGGTTTCATGTGAGTCAGTATTTGACTTTATTTGCAATGTTTTCAGTTGGGTCATACTGGAGTTTTGTGTAGAACTTAGAATCACTCAACTGCCTATATCCCTCACGTAGATAGTCAGTAGTTTTCATTACCACTACTGCAGATCCCTTGTCAGTTGTTTTAATGACTTTTTCTGGGTTGCCATCATAATATATGTGGAACCACGTGGATAGACTTACAAAGATGCCTGAGGTAGGAAAAGGCTATCCTCCTTGAGCCTCCTTATTAAGAGGCTAATCCGCTGTGAGCCTCCTATGGGAGCCTCCCAAAATAAAGTAAGTTTCAAGTTTATGGTAGAAACACAAAATCCAGTAAAAGAGTACAGGTGCAAGTAAAAGTATAAAGTATATTTATTCTTTATTAAAAATAATAAACATATGAGTTTATTCAAATGAATAGTCAGTATGATAATGTTTCATACTGGGTTGAACATTGATGTAACAATTCTATTTGGATTTGTTTTGAATCAGTTTGGTAAGGCCATTCAACAGAATGTTCAATTGTCTGTTTGGGTACTGGGGCCTTCTTCCTTGCCAGCCACTTTTGTCTGGTTTAGAGAAGTTGGTTTTCTGTTGGAAGCCAGTTCTCATCTTCTTCTTTAGAGAAGTTGGTGCTGCAGCTTGGAATTTACTTGACAAAGAATCTTTAATTTCTTTGAACTGAGTCTGATTTAAGTGTGTCTCAATTTCAGACAAGACACGTTGAATTTCAAGTTTGACACTGGAATATCTGCGGTTGATTTCATCAGCCCAGATGAGAGTTAATTCTCCTTTCAAAGTGGCACAGTGTGGATATTCAATGAAGGATGTTTGCACCTCACCCCATGTTAAGATGATCTCTGAAAAGCAAACTATTCAGGGCTGGGACTCACCCATATCCCATTCCCCACCCACCCCATTCTTGGACGTACCAGGGTATTACACTGCTATTCATACCATAATTACCATAAATGGGATGAATTGTTCTTAATCTTTCTTCTACCAATTATAGTGGATTATCCACTCCATTCAAGTCTGTATTCACAAAGGAAGGATCAGCTGAGCCAAAAATTTTGAAAAATTTCAAATAGCAACGCGTACGTTAATTGCTTTTATATGTTTTAAACAGCCTTTTTATGCCTGAATTTCCACAAAATATACATTAATATAAATTTGGTTCATTATTTTTTTCACTGAAGAATTTTTAAATATTTGATATTTAATCCTAAAATTTAGACTCCGCCCACTTTTGATCTAGAAAAAACAACAAAATCTGACCTATTTTATACATCAATATAAGCATACTTAAAACAATAAAAAAGTATTAAAACTTATTTATTAACACTATAAATGATTGACGATTATAAACCAATGACTTATTTTTCATATGTTTGCTATTTTAGTTGATTATAAAGCTATAAACTTTGATCCAAAACTTTTCTTTTTTTTTCTTATTTTATTTTTGTTAACATACAACATATACAAGACAACAATTGTTACAAATAAAAACACAAGAACACAGGACAATGTACACTTAGAAAAAAAATTATTACACTATTTATAGAAACAAAATGATTGTCAAATACAAGAACAGTATCCATATATTATACAAAATTTTATAAAACTAAGCAGTAAAAATTTGTGAAAAGTGTCCCCATATTTTAGTAAAGCTTATGGTCTTTAATTCCAATTTGGCAACATATTCCTGTTCAAAATATATTTTTTTAAAGACGTTACAAAAATTTGAATAATTTGGAATTTGATTTAACTTTGACTTTCGAAAAATATATAATTTAGCTGCAAGGTAGACAGTATTTAAAGGAATGGCATCAACCTTTGTTAAGAGGTTTCCTAGTACATGTATTATAGTTGATGGGTCTATTGCAAGGTCAATTCCAAGTATGAGTTGCATGTTGGTTTTTAATTCAGACCAAAAATTTTGTACATTTTTACACTGTACAAAAAGATGCAATATAGTTTCATTGTATTCTTTGCAAAAACTGCATTTACCATCATCATGTCTATTAATTTTAAACAATAAATCATTTGTACCTACTACCTAGTATTCTGTACAACACTTTGATCCAAAACTTAATCCATCAAATTGGGTGGATCAAAGCCAAAAGTTGAGCCAAAAATCAGGTCAACTTCTTTGTGAATACTAACTTGATCCTGATCCATTTTTTCAGCTCAAGTCAAGCCAAAAATCAGCTTAAGTTGAGATTGATCCCTTTTGTGAATACGGCCCCTACATTATGTGTAAAACTAACTAATTATCGCCCACGTTTACCATGTTATACTTTCTGTTTACACGGCCCCAGAACACTACTACTATACCAGTATCAAGAGCAAAAAATAAAGATTTGTACAAACAAAACACTAATTCAAAATTATTTCTCCTGACAACCTGTAGAACGACTTGTTCTTACTTCCCAGCCCCACTGCTCAACTTGCTCTGCCATGCGAGTTGTCGTGAAATCAAAATCTTAACAATATTTCTTTCCTGGCTAATTTTCATATTACAGATGACTTGTGTTAAGGCTAAATTATTGGTTTCATACAAGTAATTACAAAAATCTAGTAAGAAATAACACTGGAAGTTCATCCTGTGGCCTGTTTATAAAACTTAAATTGCAGAAGGGAAGTATTTTGATATCTAAATTGATTTATGACAGTATGAAAAAATGTACTATTTCAGCAATATGTACATGTAAATAATCAATTTTAATGAAAATCTGACAGTTTTTCTGTCTTTATTTGGTAATGTTTAGGCCAGAGGGTAGTGCTATAGCACTTCATTGTCATCAAAAGAGAGAAAATGTAACTTTGGGATGGACAGAATTTGTTGAACTGCTTAGCAAGAAAATAATGTATTTTTGGCACAAATGTAGAAGGTAAATGGTAGTCCTAGACATGGGGTTGTGTACAATATAAAATTTAAATCTAGAGCAAAATATCTTTAGAAGCTTAGGTTGGTAAAAAAAGTGAAAAAAGATTCAAAAATGACCAGCACGATTACAAATAATTTGCTTGAAAATTAAAGTGCCTGTTTTTGCCCAGAGAAGAAAAAAATGAAGGTAAAACTACCACTTTACCTAGAACTATTGATGGGGCTGTTGGAACCCAAAGTATATGTGAATTTTATCATGACCAATAAAATACGTAATATAACTGTGTCTTTTATAATGAGTATGACATGACACTGATAAGAAAAGGTGTAGATAATCTGCAGAGGTAAAGGTTACAACAACCATACACAAAGTAATTGGCAAATAAAGCATGGCAAATATGGTTGTGATTTGGGGTATTTTTGATGATTGTATAAATGGTACTCACAAACTCTTTGTATGCCTAACCTTATTTTTTCAGTAAATATTGATACATGGTCATGTAACTTATGTTCCACATGATAACCAGTTAGCAAAGACAACCTGTATAACAGTTTATAATCTTATAGTCATGTAGGCTTGAAGCTCAGTAGAACTAAAGTTAATCTGTAATTTAAAATACCAGTTTCAAATCCCATCAACTCAATTTATGGTAAGTATTGAAGTATATTGAAAGAGAAAATGTCAGGTGGAAGAGGTGAGTTTGAAACTTAGTGACTTTATCAGACATTTGGTATCTATGGGTTTGACCACAGCTATAATCTCTACCTCATGTCATTGATGGTACTGAGAAACTTTATGGGAACATTAGGTAAGGGAAAGATATCTCTTATCAAAATATGGCAATGTGTATGTTCATTTTCTACTACGATGTCATTTCTAATGAATATAGAGTAATAGTTCTTTTTCTCTTGTTTTTGCAAATTCACATTTGTTGCTATATATACATGCAAGATATTAGCTTACTTACCTGTTTAAACTTTTTCCATTTTCTACCAAGTGGCATTTGAATGAACCAATGTATAGGTTTTGCAAACGATTTTTGGTTGATCAAAAGAATTATATCATGTTCAAATAATTGAATATAATGTGTGAATTAAGGTTGAAATATATTTTGACCTTGCAAATCATTTTTAGTCGGATCCAGTGTTAAAATCCATGTTACTTGAACAAAGATTTATTTTTATGGAATAATGGCTTATATTTTTATTTCTCATTTAGAAGCTCAAACTATTGAATCTCTTGTGGCTAACTGAATTCAAATAATATGTGAAATAGTAATTGTCCATTTACTGATGCATATATATAATGGCATGTTCATTGTGAATGGTTGTTTCATTGTTTCTGTTTGTAATTTTGCATGAGCAAATGAACTTCATCGTTTAGTATATGTACATATATACGTTTTGATCCTTCATATTTTCCAAATAGATATCCATAATTTTATGTTTATCTAGTAAGATAATCCAATTTTTATAATCAGACTACTTCTTTCTAATATTTTGAAACAAATTAATTGTTTGTAAAGAACAATTTTCATACTGTCTGTTCCTAGTAATTTGATCAAGCTTGTTAATATTGAATTAAAAATAACCATTGCAATTAGAATGAACGCTCTAATTAGCAAACAACTTTTTAAAGTAAATGCATAATGCCTAGTTGTCTCTCAAAACATTCATCTTTTGAATGTAGTTTGAAGCAAAACACAAAATAAACCAAACTGAAAGTGTATAATTTCACTGTTATAGCTTAATTATTTTCCAGTTCTAACCATACAAGATTGGACCTAGCTAGAGTTATAAATTATGTCAAATAATCAATAAGGTTGATCAGCTACAATGTATGTTAGGCTATCTAAACTGGGTCAAATGATAAGAAACAAGAGCATGAGTAATAATATATTAGAGAACAGTTTAAGTGACAGCTGTAGCATAGCATTACACTATAGAAAGTATACACAAGAATAGCCCTAGCAGAACTACAGTTTACTCACAGTTCAGATAAATAATGGTCACTGCTAATTAGTGGTATTGTTGCTTGGCTTGCTGTTTTACCAAACAATGGATGTTACTTTGTTTTACTAGACTTGTACAGATAATAATTTTTATAAGAATATGTCTGATAATTAATTGTAAATTTTGATTAGGTTATGTTTAAAATACAAATATATATATTTATTTAGGTTACTTAAAATTACTTGGGGGGCATGGTGGCCCAGTGGTAACACATGCTCATCTCCTACCTCTGACGTCAGTGGCTCAAACCTCTGACTTTGTGTGGGAAAGTTGGTAGTTGCTTACAATGGTTGGCAATTTACATCACAGAACCTTGACCAACTGTATGTACTGGTTTCCTCTGCCCACAAAAACTATCTGTTGCGATTTGACCTGTACAGTGGTGTAAAATCCCAATTAAATAAATAGCTAAAATTACTCCGATAATTTATGATAACTTTCAATTTTATTATACACAGGAAAATACTGTGAAACAAATATTACAGCACATTTTCCTGAAAAGTTTAGCTTTAAGTGTAGATATGCAATTAAAAATGGATATTCAAGTTTAGTTCTTATCTTATGAGAGTAGAATGTGACAATGTTATTATTTACAGCATGCACATTTTTTGAAAATATCATTATGAAATGTAAATATAGAGTAATTATCTAACAAATAAAAGTATTCCTCGAGGTAAAACACACAAATTAAAGAAATAACAATATTGTCAGAAATGGTCACCACTAAAATTGGCAATTCTCAGGGAATGTTAACATTCTCAATTAACTTACCCAGGTCATACAATTCCATATTCAAAAATGCTTTTGTTCTAAAATGTGACTACTTTTTCATGTCAGAAAGCTAACTTTGAGTCAGTGTTAAAAATACGAATACAGATGTTCAATTGGGATCACTTTGTTCACTTCAATCTGATCTCAATGATCAGTCTTCCCCATAGGATCACTTGGTGTAATGATTTTAGTTACACGAAAGGCCACAATCAAATAGAAAATATCACTTTGGATCACTAAAATCATTAAAATCAGGGTTGGTGTTCACAGGGATCAGGCTCAAGTTGAGCCAAAAAGCAGCTCAAGTTTACAGCTGTTTATACTAAACTTGAGCTGATTTTTAGCTTTTGATCCTGATCCCTTTTGTGAATCTGGGCCCGTATTCACTAACATGGATCAAGCTGAGCGAAAAATCAGCTCAAGATCAGATCAAGGAAAATGGCTCAGCTGATCTTTGGCTCAAGTCTGTATTCACAAAGGAAGGATCAGCTGAGTCAAAAATTTTGAAAAATTTCACATAGCAACGCATAAGTTAATTACTTTTATACATTGTAAACAGTATTTTTATGCCTGAATTTCCACAAAATATGCAATGATATAAATTTGGTTAATTATTTTTTTCACTGAAGAACTTTTAAATATTTGATGTTTAATCCAAAAATTTAGGCTCCGCCCACTTTTGATCCAGAAAAAACATCAAAATATGAGCTATTTTACACATCAATATAAGCATACTTAAAACAGGAAAAAAGTATTGAAACTTATTAATTAACAATACAAAGGATTGAAGATTATTAACCAATGATTTATTTCTCATATGTTTGCTATTTTAGTTAATTATAAAGCTACAAACTTTGATCCAAAACTTAATCCCCCAACCTAGCTGGATCAAAGTTGAGCCAAAAATCAGCTCAAATTCTTTGTGAATACTAACTTGATCCTGATCCATTTTTTAGCTTAACTTGAGCCAAAAATCAGCTTAAGTTGAGCTTGATCCCTTTTGTGAATACGGCCCCTGGCCCCAGTGCATTTGAATATGAGTAGTATCAGGATTGATTTGCAACGCTAAATCAACATGTTTTCAAAGGTTTGTGCCTGCTGGAAAAATCAAGAGGTTAAGTCCTTAAAAATCCATGTCGGGTTTGATATAGATTACGTTCTTTCATGCGTAAATATTATATTGTCTACCTTATCCCTGATGTTTCAGTTTTAAAAAACGGATATAAACAAACAAAACGGAAGAAAACCATTATGGAAGACTGTTTACTTCCGCCCTTCTAATTGGGAGAAATAAAAATACTAAATTATTGCAAAAATAGCGTTCTATAGTGAAAGAACTTGTGAAAAATTTCAAAAATACACAAAACCTGGATTCAGTTGAAGCTTCTCGTGTTGTCAGTTTAAGTAAGTGTTTATTTTTACCACATTGTCAAGGCTCTTATTTTCGGCCATCAGTTCCAAAGGTTTTCGGTACGTATGTCTCAACCCACGGAGAACGTGCACAGAGATTATCTCCCTGCGCACATGGTTAAATTGGCGTTACAGCAATGTGCCGATGTTCACGAAGCAGTTTTGATTCCCCACACAGTCGGTAATTTAATGCTGATTTCCTCTAAACAATAATAATGGGCGTGGCTGCGGTACGGTAAAACCGCTACATAGAAAATGTGCTGCAGTACAGATTGCCGCACTCCAGAACTTTGTCTCAAGTGTGGTTTCAGTAACAATGGTCTTCATTGGTTAATTTATTTATTTAGATTTATTTGTTGTTTTACGTTGCGTTCAACAGCCAGGGTCATATTGCGATGGGTAGTTTACAGGTGGAGGAAACCAATGCATACTGCACTGTAAACCACCGGGCATCGGCAAGTAACTACCAACTTTCCAACATGAAGCGCCCGGCCCGAGATTCGAACCGGCGGCCTCAGAAGTTGGAGGCGAGAACTCTAACTGCTACACCACCGAGCCCCCCTTCATTGGTTAATTACCCTAATTAAATTGATTTATAATAGTAGTTGCAGTACGAGTGAAGTATTTGTCTTGAATGAGGTTTCAGTAACAATTGTTTTCATTGGTTAATTAAATTAATCACGTTTGCCGACGAAAAATAGGCTGGTTGGCTGGACCTTTGTTTGTAAAATATTGTTAGAAAATCGATCGTGGCTTCATATTTTTTTAAGTCTTTGTGTGTACTGTGCAAGTACTAGCATTTGATCTTGTTATTTGTAAATTATTGCTAGATTTTTTGTTTCTAAAACATAGAAACCCCCATCGTGGCCTCATATTTCCTTCACTCCATGAGATGTTTAGGATACCAGTTTGAACCGTACTCTAGTTAATTTACTGGAGTACGGCAAATGAATGTTACTGTACTGTAGAATTTCTTCTCGAGTGCAGTGATTTACGTGAATATATCGAAAACCCTAGACATGGTTACCTCGGCTCTACTTTACTTGCGTGTAGAGCTGTGGTACGACCCCACATAGAACTGGAGATTTGCATAAAATACAAATTCCATACAAACGTGTACAAACAACTGTTCCCACAATTACTTTGTTATATTTCCTTTAACAATTACTCAACATGCAAACATAGTTAACTAAAAATAAAAGACATTTTCTCATTTTCAATGTTTTTTTGACCATTTCTCTAAAAATTTGAAAATGTTCTTTTGTGTAAAGTTGTGTAAAATAGCATGTATTTTATACACATGCTGTATTTACTGTGTCCTTGGCTTAATATCAATTGTTTTTAACTACATTATACCATTTCCAGACATTTCATCAAGTTTTATTCAACAGAAAAGGATTTTATGCAAATCTACAGTTTTATGTGGGGTCGTGCCACGGTTCTACATGCAAGTAAAGTAGAGCCGAGGTAACCACGTCTAGGGTTTCGATATATTCACATTTTCGATCATTTAAAACATAACCTCTCAGCCTCGTATTTGGATGACAGTTTTACAATATTTTCAAATGAATATGCAGTCACATTGAACCAGCGACTTTGAGGATATAATTTTGTTGTTATATGTCTGATAATTTTGCTTGTGTTGGTTGTGATATTCAGCATTGCCCGTTTACATTGTCATATCGAAAACCCGTCCGTGGATATACAGAAAACAATTATAATATGCACTTAAGGGAACTTACATAAAAGAAAGCACAAAATATCCAAGTGATATTGTGACAATTATATTCTATTGTATGTGCACACAACATGTGGACTTGTGTGACACAAGTCCACATGTCATCTCTCCCTTTTGTTGAGAGATTGGCATGTCATCTAGTCCCTTTGTTTCAGTGCACTTGATTGGCTCTACTGCAATTTTCCTGACTAAGCTGGTATCCTCCCCTTAATTGCTAACCATGTGTCACGGAGGTGAACTTGGTTGATTGCACTTTAAGTCCACTTGCTAACAGAGTCTCAGGGGCAAATTCAATTGAATTGGTCTAACAATCTTAATTACTAACTGGATGTCATTGGACAGAACTTTATGAATTGTAATCAGTACCAACCAGTAGTGCATATAAGTCTGGGTTTTTGAGGTGGCACTTCCAGCCTAGCTGTGATCATAGTATCTACTTGCTTATTAAAGAGTTCTATTGCTGTGGAGTGATTACTTTCTCAGAAAATGTCTTCAATCTTTTCAGTGGGGCAGAAGTTCAGTTCTTTTATTGAACTAGACACTGCTTTGAAAAAATATCAGGCTGAGTCGTTCTGTGTTCTTGTGGTAAGGGATAGCAGGGGTATTCAGGCTGCTCAAAAGAGGCTGACAAATAAAACTCTAAATCCTCAGTTAAAATACATTGATGTCAAATATGCATGCCACCATGGGGGGAATACAGAAAGCATGGGGGTGGGAAGGGTGAGATGCAAACATCAACTTCCAAAGTGGGATGCCAATTCAGATTACAGGTTAGAACTACTGAAGATGGCGAGCAGCTTGAACTGAATAGTTGGACCAACCAACATAACCATGAAGTGACCTAGGAGGCCTACACACACCACCACAGAACCAGACGCCTGGATCCTGAGTCTGTCAGAGAAGATGTTACAAATGGATCCCAACCGTAAGCTGCTTAGGCAGCATTTTGTGGAGAAGACTGGGAAACAACTGAGAATGAAAGACGTTCACAACATCCACTATCAATCCATCTGTACCTGCTGTGAAAGAATTATGTCAGTGGGTCCAGGAGAAGTACCCTTCCATTGATCTGGAGGTTGTTCTGGATGAAGACAACACAGTGAGAGGGTTGTACTTTCAGGATCAGGGGACGAAAACAGCCTTTGAAAGGTTCCTGGAGGTCATTCTTATGGATGCAACCCATAAAACAAACACTCAAGATATGCCATTGTATACTGTGCTGTGCATTGTGTTATATACCTTAGGCGTGGGAAAATTTTTCCACATGCTTAAATTTGACCTTTGATCTTTATCAAGGTCACATGATCAAAAAATAGTTCGGGCGGGTACACCCGCCCATCATCGCAGTTCAGGAAAATCTACTGACCGCAGAGGCTTGTAACTTCGTACACATGTTTATACTATCAAAAACGTGAGCTGATTAGATTTTGGGAGCAAACCGATGAAAATTGACCGATTTATGAGTGACTTTCTCACAGGTACCAATCAGAAAGCTTAAAATTCATGTGAACCCCCCTATTATCTTCTTAAGTATTGCATTTAGAGCCATAAATGTATTGGGAGGTAGCAGGAAACCATATGTGGAGAGTCTAGAAAGCAAGTCAAATTCCCCCCCCATCCCCCCTGTAGGGGTCAAACTGGGGTCATAAAATAGCCAATTTCATCTTTTCCCCTTATATCTCCTTTATTCTGGCTTCTAGAGCTTGAGAATGTATTAAGAGGTATTGGGAAACCATATGTGAAGAGTCTAGATAGCCGGTCATATTTACCCCCAGACCCTCCCTTATGGGTCAAACTGGGGTCATAAAATAGCCGATTTTGTGTTTTCACCTTTTATCTCCTTTATTCTTACTTTTAGAGCTTCAGAATGTATTAAGAGGTATTGGGAAACCATATGTGAAGAGTCTAGATAGCTGGTCAGATTTACCCCCGGACCCCCCCTTATGGGTCAAACTGGGGGTCATAAAATAGCTGATTTTGTGTTTTTGCCTTGTATCTCCTTTATTCTTACTTTTAGAATGTATTAAGAGGTATTAGGAAACCTTGTGTGAAGAGTCTAGGTGGCTGGTCAGATTTACCCCCGGATCCCCCCTTATGGGTCAAACTGGGGTTATAAAATAGCCGATTATGTGTTTTTGCCTTTTATCTCCTTTATTCTTGCTTTTATACCTTTAGAATGTATTAAGAGGTATTGGGAAACCATATGTGAAGAGTCTAGATAGCTGGTCAGATTTACCCCCGGAGCCCCCCTTATGGGTCAAACTGGGGTCATAAAATAGCCGATTTTGTGTTTTTGCCCCTTATCTCCTTTATTCTTGCTTTTAGAGTTTTAGAATGTATTAAGAGGTATTGGGAAACCTTATGTGAAGAGTCTAGATAGCTGGTCAGATTTACCCCCGGATCCCCCCTTATGGGTCAAACTGGGATCATAAAATAGCCGATTTTGTGTTTTTGCCTTTTATCTCTTTTATTCTTTTAGAGTTTTAGAATGTATTGAGAGGTATTGGGAAACCTTATGTGAAGAGTCTAGATAGCTGGTCAGATTTACCCCCTGCATTACTTTCGACCTATTATAAGTATTGATGCTTTATGCATTCTTAGCCAGAGCATTTATTCACTTAACTTTTCGCAATTTATGACCATAGAAAACAAAATAAAGCTTAAATTTTTCTTTCATGTTAATGCATGAACTTCCACACTGTCTGCTTAACTTTCGCTTCTTCTCTCAGCACTGCATGTTTTTATTTTCAAAAACCTTTTTCTACTGTATATTATATTGCAGTGAACCTTTTTGGGACGCTTAGTTTTTGTTAGCAAAAACATTTTTCTAGTTATTATTGAATTCCATGATGACATTGCATGTATTAATAGCTATCACTATGTACACTATTATTTCTTCTAGACTGTCATTGTTACTAATTCTTGTGACTGTGTCTTTAACAGAGAATTGCAATTAGCTCTCTTAATGTGAACATTTTCAGAAGCATTTAGATTACTGTACACATCTGGATGCAATAAATATTTATATCCCCAGACAAAAGTTGGGGATATATTTTTTTCAAACTTGGTACACATGTTAAGGGTGCCCAAAGGAAGATCCCTATTTTAAGGTGACCTTAAACTCCCAATAATAAAGAACTTATGGCCATCTTAAGGTCAGAAATTTGACTTTTGGCCACTTAGAGCCCTCTAGGTTACAAACTATGAGGCTCTTCTGGCTAAAATTTTACCTGAAAACACATTAATATATTCTTAGTACATGTGCCGAAAATCAAGACTTTAAATTGAGGATAAAATTGTGTTTGAGGCCCATAAAGACCCCACTTAGGGATTTTTTTCTACATTTTTCACATATTTTGCCCTATAATTTGGAAGTGGTAACTCTGATGAGTCGCAAACTGCACTAGGTATAACTTGTATATGTAATCCTTGTCTGTGAAAAATTTAAGGGCTGTAGGTTTAACTATAAGGTTGAGTTAAGGTCTCAAAATTGCCCACAGAGACCCAATTTACGGACTTTTTGCCACTTTCAAGCACTGTAGCTTTCAAACTATGTCTCTCATATAGGTGAAATATCATCTGGGAATACATTAATATGTTCTTTTTACATGTGCCACAAATCTAAGCCTTTTATAGAAATTTAATCTGTGTATGATGATCATAAACACCCACCCAAGTGAGCCTTTTTCAACATTTTCCATATATTTGGCTCTATAACTTGGAAATAGTAAGCCCAAAAAGGCACAAACTATATTAGATATAAGTTCTATGTTTAATATTTGTTTGACAAATTTGAAATCTGAAGCTTTAATTTTAAGGTCACATTGAGGTCTCTAAAATGCCCACAGATACCCATTTTATGGATTTTTTGACACTTTTAAGCCTTATAGCTGTGAAACTATGCGACTGATAGAGCTGAAATCTCATTTGGGAATATATTAATATGTTCTTTTTACATGTGCCAGAAATAAAGGCTTTAAATAGAACTTTAATCTGTGTATGAGGACCATAAACACCCACCAGAGTGACCCTTAAGTTTTTGGACATTTTTCACATATTTTGCGCTATAACTTGCAAATAGTTAATTCTGAGAAGTCTCAAACTGTATTAGATATTGATTCTGTATGTAATCTTTATTTCTGACAAATTTTAAGTCTGAAACTTTAATGTTGGACATTCCTTATTCATATATTTGATTTTTTATTGCTGTCTGGGGATATGTTGGTGCCGAGTTGGCCCAATCTAGTTTTATGAGTTTTGACAGTAGAGGAAATATACTGTTCAACCTTTATAAGTTTCTCAAGATTTTATTTTTGTCGATCCATATTATTTCTCCGTTCTGCAAATGGGAGAAAAATACTCTCATCCCATTTTTGATAGTTATGTCCACCCCCCTGGGGGGTGGATATATTATTTTTGCTTTTTCCGCCGTCCGATGTCCGGCGTCCGATGTCCGGCGTCACGCATGGTTTCCGCTCATTTAAAGGAAAAGTATTAGAGCTATTGTCACCAAATTTGGTATGCAGGCTTATTGGGTCAGTAGCTTGCTTGGGATTGCTTTTGGCTGTTGTACCTCTTTTGCTTACTGAGTAATACTTAAGTACAGCTATTTTCAGTACCCATTGGTTTCCGTGCATTTAAGCCAAAATAATTAAAGATATTTTACTACAATTTTGAATACAAGATTGTTATGTCCATAGCTCGCTTGGTAGTGCATTTGGGACTGATAGCTTTGTCAGTACATGAGTAATAGCCATTTAGGTACTTCATTGTGTATTTTCAGTACTATTTTTGAGTAATTTGCTAATATCTCAGAAACCGTAAGAGATAGAGCGATTTCGACAGAATTTTTGACCCACAGGGTAGTAGAAAAGTATTCTATACAAAATTTAAAAAAATTTCAATTTTCGCCACTTTTGGCGGCCATCTTGAATTTTTGCGAAAAACGAAAAAATCTTAATATCTCAGAAACCGTAAGAGATAGAGCGATTTGGACAGAATTTTTGACTCACAGGGTATCTAAGGAATGTACTCTTTGCAATTTTCCAAAAATTTTCCCCTCCCCAAAAATGGCGGCCATTTTGAATTTTCGAATTTTTGCCAAAAATGGCAAAACACAAATTTGCTTCTATCTCCTTAACCGTGCGAGATAGAGCGATTTCGTCGAAATTTTCAACCCACTGGGTATCTAAGGAATGCAATCTTTGCAATTTTCCAAAAATTTTCCCCTCCCCAAAAATGGCGGCCATTTTGAATTTTCGAATTTTTGCCAAAAATGGCAAAACACAAATTTGCTTCTATCTCCTTAACCGTGCGAGATAGAGCGATTTCGTCAAAATTTTCAACCCGCAGGGTATCTGAGCATTGTACTCTTGGTAATTTTTAAAAAATTTGCCCCTCCCCAAAAATGGCGGCCATTTTGAATTTTCGAATTTTTGCCAAAAATGGCAAAACACTAATTTGCTTCTATCTCCTTAACCGTGCGAGCTAGAGCGATTTCGGCAAAATTTTCGACCCACAGGGTATCTGAGAATTCTACTCTTGCCAATTTTTAAAAAATTTTCCCCTCCCCAAAAATGGCGGTCATTTTGAATTTTAGAATTTTTGCCAAAAATGGCAAAACACAAATTTGCTTCTATCTCCTTAACTGTGTGAGATAGAGTGATTTCGTCGAAATTTTCAACCCACAGGGTATCTAAGGAGTGTACTCTGCAATTTTCCAAAAATTTTCCCCTCCCCAAAAATGGCGGCCATTTTGAATTTTCGAATTTTTGCCAAAAATGGCAAAACACAAATTTGCTTCTATCTCCTTAACCGTGCGAGATAGAGCGATTTCGTCGAAATTTTCGGCCCACAGGGTATCTAGGAATGTAGCTGAAATAATTTACATCTACACTAATAAATATTTAAGCATCATTGATATATTTTACAAATGAAACAGGGTCTTGTAAGACTACTGTACAATTTGGGCAAGGTTCATGGGGTGGACGTTACACATGATAATGTGTGTTCTTCTATGCTATCCTGTTTCTATTCGCATCTACTATCAACAGGGCGTCCTATTTCTAGTTATACATTGATAACAGTATTTGTTGGCAGTGTATGCCTGATGCTAGGCGCATTGAACAGCTATAGTATCATTCAATAATAGTAATAATAATATATACTTTCTTCATAAAACTCACTTATTCATTGCTGTACTTAATATATTGATACAGTTTGTATGGATATAGCTTGGACAAAGAAAGGCATAATTCTCTCTAATATCTGGAAATGTGTTATATTTGTCTGAATGTGCAAACAATGATAACATACTAAACGCAGTCAATTATACTTGCTTATCAGAGAGAAATAGAATTTTTGTAGCAGACTTCTTAACTTTTAAAAGACAATATATAGCTCTTTCTATCATATTGCACTAATTTAGAGACTTACTGAATGATTTAAGCGTCCCGCAAGAGACACTTGTTTGTATTTTGGGGAGAGGGGAGAGAGAGTGGGTCCACCGGCTCCTGTATTTTCTATTGCTTATAGCTTGGGAACCACTGGGTGGATTTTCTTCAAATTTAGCACATGTATGCAGTGGTCCTGGGAAAAATTTTGAATATGGTGTCATGATATTTCAATCAATTGGAAAAGTCACATGACCAAAAACATGTTTTTTAGAAGGGTGTGCTTGTCCGGATGATAACTTAAAAGCGCTTCTCCTATTCACATGACATTTGGCAAGTAGGTTTGTTATATAGATGTTTGGAAATCATTAACTTTTGGAAGTGGTCCAATACAAAATGGCGGACTTATTAATGATTAACTAAATGGCACTATTTTTCTTAACGCTGAAAACAAAAAACGCGTTTTTCTTGGAAACAGAGCGAGCTAGAGTGATTTTGACTAAATTTTTGACCCACAGGGTATTTGCAGAGTCCATTGGCAACCAAAATCATTTTCCCACCACCTTTGGTGGTCATCTTGAATTTCTGCATAAAATACGTTTATCTTGGAAACAGTGCGAGATAGAGCAATTTCGACAAAATTTTTGACCCACAGGGCATCTGCAGAGTCTACTGGCAAGTTTTCACAAAAATTATTTTCCTGCCATTTTTGGCGGCCATCTTGAATTTCTGCGTAAAACGCAAAAATGTGTTTATCTCGGAAACAGAGCTAGCTAGAGCGATTTCGACAAATTTTTTGAACTGTAGGATACCTGCAGAGTCTACTGGTGACTTTTTGCAAATGATTTTCCCCACCACTTTTAGCGGCCATCTTGAATTTCTTATTCACATTTATCTCGGAAATGGAGCGAGCTAGAGCGATTTCGATGAAATTTTTTACCTGCAGGGAATCAGCAGAGTGTACTGGCGACTTTTTCCAAAAATTGATTTCCTACAAAAAATAAATACACATTCATCTACGAAACCTTGTATTTTGGGATAAATGAAAAAAAAAAACATATTAAACACAGGAAGATGGTGGTCATTTCTACAAAATCATTAATACTCATTGGAATGCTTTGTTTTTGATATGCAAGAACAATTTGCTTTTCTCTTGCAAAGCAATACTTTAGTTTCACTTTGGATGGTGTCATTTTGTGATGGCTTGAACATTGAACAAAACCATACCTTGCAAACATTCAACAGTTGAATTGTGTAAGTAATCAGAGTGTATTAACCAAAGTAAAATGATGTTAATTTTTTTATGCGGTGTATACATTGAAACCATCCTAATATTTAGCTTGAAAAAACTGAAACTGGTGTTGCACTGTAAAACTGCACAGTGACCTGCCATTATAATGATAATAATTTAAGTACCTCAGATGTATACCTTATGCATTGCATATGAACGTAGTAATCATTAACATGTGTTACCTTAGTGACTAATGTTCTGGTGAAAATTTAGAAACTATAGATCCTGTGTACTTTTATTGTATCCACCGGAAGCATCCGGTGGATACTTTGGTTTAGCGTTCGCTACGCCGCCGCCGCCACCGCGCGTAGAGAGATTTTCGGCGTTAACGCTCTAAGAGGAAAACAACAGCAGCTAGGTTCACCAAATTTGCAGGATATCTTCATTGGGGGGTAAGCTTCTCTGGGAAGGAAAATAGCCTCATTCTGAAAAACAAGATGGCCGCCACGGGCATTTCTTTGAAAATAATCTACATGTTTCTACTGGCTGTTGCTCATAGGTAGAAGGTTGAATCTCTTCATAGGTGATATGTATGACACATATACATGTCCTCTACAACCTTGCACACATTTGACCTTGAAGCACCTAACTCAAGGTCATCCACGGAGTGCCAAAGTAACCCACATAGAGGACTTCAAAAGTGCCTATATCTCCCTTATTATTGGTCCTAGAGGTTTGCAATGTGAAGCCAACCTATGGGAAATCATGTGCTGCGAATCTTCTGATGTGGTCAGATTTAACCTTGGACCCCTCCTTCAAGGTCAAACAAGGATAGCCAAACTTAAAAGTGCTTATAAGTCGCTTATTATCGATCCTAGAGGTTTGGGATGGTAAACCAACATATAGGAAATCATGTGCTGCGAATCTTCTGATGTGGTCAGATTTGACCTTGGACCCCTCCTTCAAGGTCAAACGAGGATAGCCAAACTTAAAAGTGCTTATAACTCGCTTATTATCGATCCTAGAGGTTTGGGATGGTAAACCAACATATAGGAAATCATGGGCTGGGAATCTTCTGGTGTGGTCGGATTTGACCTTGGGCCGCTCATTCAAGGTCAAATGAGGACAGCCAAACTTAAAAGTGCTTATAACTTGCTTATTATTGGTCCTAGAGGTTTGGGATGGTAAACCAACATATAGGAAATCATGGGCTGGGAATCTTCTGGCGTGGTCGGATTTGACCTTGGGCCCCTCCTTCAAGGTCAAACGAGGATAGCCAAACTTAAAAGTGCTTATAACTCGCTTATTATTGGTCCTAGAGGTTTGGGATGGTAAACCAACATATAGGAAATCATGGGCTGGGAATCTTCTGGCGTGGTCGGATTTGACCTTGGGCCCCTCCTTCAAGGTCAAACGAGGACAGCCAAACTTAAAAGTGCTTATAACTCGCTTAGTATTGGTCCTAGAGGTTTGGGATGGTAAACCAGCATATAGGAAATCATGGGCTGGGAATCTTTTGGTGTGGTCGGATTTGACCTTGGGCCCCTCCTTCAAGGTCAAACGAAGATAGCCAAAGGTAAAAGTGCCTATAACTCACTTATTATTGGTCCTAGAGGTTTGGGATGGTAAACCAACATATAGAAAATCATGGGCTGGGAATCTTCTGGTGTGGTCGGATTTGACCTTGGGCCGCTCATTCAAGGTCAAACGAGGACAGCCAAACTTAAAAGTGCTTATAACTCACTTATTATTGGTGCTAGATGTTTGGGATGGCAAACCAACATATAGGAAATCATGCGCTGGGAATCTTCTGGTGTGGTCGGATTTGACCTTGGGCCCCTCCTTCAAGGTCAAATGAGGACAGGCAAACTTAAAAGTGCTTATAACTCGCTTATTATTGGTTCTAGAGGTTTGGGATGGTAAACCGACCTATAGGAAATCATGGGCTGGGAATCTTCTGGCGTGGTCGGATTTGACCTTTGGCCCCTCCTTCGAGGTCAAACGAGGATAGCCAAACTTAAAAGTGCTTATAGCTTGCTTATTATTGATCCCAGTGGTTTGGGATGGGAAACCAACATACAGGAAATCATGGGCGGGGAATCTTCTGTCATGGTCGGATTTGACCTTGGGCCCCCTCCTTCAAGGTCAAGTGAGGACAGCCAAACTTAAAAGTGCTTATAACTCGCTTATTATTGGTCCTAGAGGTTTGGGATGGTAAACCAACATATAGAAAATCATGGGCTGGGAATCTTCTGGTGTGGTCGGATTTGACCTTGGGGCCCCTCCTTCAAGGTCAAATGAGGACAGCCAAACTTAAAAGTGCTTATAACTCGCTTATTATTGGTCCTAGATGTTTGGGATGGTAAACCAACATATAGGAAATCATGGGCTGGGAATCTTCTGGCGTGGTTGGATTTGACCTTGGGCCCCTCCTTGAAGGTCAAATGAGGACAGCCAAACTTAAAAGTGCTTATAACTTGCTTATTATTGGTCCTAGATGTTTGGGATGGTAAACCAGCATATAGAATATCATGGGCTGGGAATCTTCTGGTGTGGTCGGATTTGACCTTTGGGCCCCTCCTTCAAGGTCAAATGAAGACAGCCAAACTTAAAAGTGCTTATAACTCGCTTATTATTGGTCCTAGAGGTTTGGGATGGTAAACCAACATATAGAAAATCATGGGCTGGGAATCTTCTGGTGTGGTCGGATTTGACCTTGGGCCCCTCCTTGAAGGTCAAATGAGGACAGCCAAACTTAAAAGTGCTTATAACTTGCTTATTATTGGTCCTAGAGGTTTGGGATGGTAAACCAACATATAGAAAATCATGGGCTGGGAATCTTCTGGTGTGGTCGGATTTGACCTTGGGCCCCTCCTTGAAGGTCAAATGAGGACAGCCAAACTTAAAAGTGCTTATAACTTGCTTATTATTGGTCCTAGAGGTTTGGGATGGTAAACCAACATATAGAAAATCATGGGCTGGGAATCTTCTGGTGTGGTCGGATTTGACCTTGGGCCCCTCCTTCAAGGTCAAATGAGGACAGCCAAACTTAAAAGCGCTTATAACTCGCTTATTATTGGTCCTAGAGGTTTGGGATGGTAAACCAACATATAGAAAATCATGGGCTGGGAATCTTCTGGTGTGGTCGGATTTGACCTTGGACCCCTCCTTCAAGGTCAAATGAGGACAGGCAAACTTAAAAGTGCTTATAACTCGCTTATTATTGGTTCTAGAGGTTTGGGATGGTAAACCGACCTATAGGAAATCATGGGCTGGGAATCTTCTGGCGTGGTCGGATTTGACCTTTGGCCCCTCCTTCGAGGTCAAACGAGGATAGCCAAACTTAAAAGTGCTTATAGCTTGCTTATTATTGATCCCAGTGGTTTGGGATGGGAAACCAACATACAGGAAATCATGGGCGGGGAATCTTCTGTCATGGTCGGATTTGACCTTGGGCCCCTCCTTCAAGGTCAAGTGAGGACAGCCAAACTTAAAAGTGCTTATAACTCGCTTATTATTGGTCCTAGAGGTTTGGGATGGTAAACCAACATATAGAAAATCATGGGCTGGGAATCTTCTGGTGTGGTCGGATTTGACCTTGGGGCCCCTCCTTCAAGGTCAAATGAGGACAGCCAAACTTAAAAGTGCTTATAACTCGCTTATTATTGGTCCTAGATGTTTGGGATGGTAAACCAACATATAGGAAATCATGGGCTGGGAATCTTCTGGCGTGGTTGGATTTGACCTTGGGCCCCTCCTTGAAGGTCAAATGAGGACAGCCAAACTTAAAAGTGCTTATAACTTGCTTATTATTGGTCCTAGAGGTTTGGGATGGTAAACCAACATATAGAAAATCATGGGCTGGGAATCTTCTGGTGTGGTCGGATTTGACCTTGGGCCCCTCCTTCAAGGTCAAATGAGGACAGCCAAACTTAAAAGCGCTTATAACTCGCTTATTATTGGTCCTAGAGGTTTGGGATGGTAAACCAACATATAGAAAATCATGGGCTGGGAATCTTCTGGTGTGGTCGGATTTGACCTTGGGCCCCTCCTTGAAGGTCAAATTAGGACAGCCAAACTTAAAAGTGCTTATAACTCGCTTATTATTGGTCCTAGATGTTTGGGATGGTAAACCAACATATAGGAAATCATGGGCTGGGAATCTTCTGGCGTGGTTGGATTTGACCTTGGGCCCCTCCTTGAAGGTCAAATGAGGACAGCCAAACTTAAAAGTGCTTATAACTCGCTTATTATTGGTCCTAGAGGTTTTGGTGCATTGTCTTTACGGTGGATACAATTTGCATCGGTTTTCCGATGCGCTAGGTCTAGTTATATTTATAGTTTAGGTGGATTAAGCATACAATGAGGTTTTGTGATGGTCTCACTTAAGTTGGAGTAGGATGCAGTGACATAGCAAACTTTACCCACTGTTTTTCGCATTATGTTCCACCTTTGTTGGAATGGACTCCCTGGTGGTATTGGAAATGCATTTTTACTGTCTTCTTTCAGATGGAAATTGAAGACATACCTCATTATTAAAACTTATCCTCCATAACACTTCTGTCTTCTGTAGCACTTCTAGCATGTCACACGTCTGTGTTCTGAATTTTTCCTTCTGTCATTGTGGCACTGGTACCTGAGAGTCTGTTGATGATAATGGAGATTAAGCACTATGAAAGGTCTCATTACATGACATTACTTTTGACTTTCATTCTGATAGCAGTAACAATTACAGACAATGCTTTCCTCTTGTTGTTGTGCAACTAACAAAAAAATAAAGAAAACTCTTCAAACAAACTACATGGTGATGCCATTTATCGTAGGAATTATAGGTTATAACTGTGTAAGTTATAATTATAGGTTCTAACATACTTACCTACTTCAAGAGGTTGAATGTAAAAAAATAAAATGGTAACTTGAGTGGTAAGTTACTGGAGTCCAGAACTCACTTTGGATTTGAATCCATTAATCCAAGGGATCTAGATTCAACAATCCTATCTGTGGAGTACATCTGATATTTGGGCATTTTTGCCCTACTCAACTCAATTTGATTTTAGTAACTGGGATTGGTTATGTTCTGCTCCATCTTTGGAAACGCCATTTGTATCATAATATGTGGGACAAATATTGCTCATCTTGTCAGATTGGTTCAGTCTTGGTGTGTGTATAGGAAATTTTTTATTCTCGGATATATCCTTTTAAAAATTAAAGTATTGATTAATAATATGTGATATAAAAACACAGGTAACTTGAAAGACATAAGATCTTACATTTATACATGTACAGTATATTACAGTTAACCAGGAATGTTATATTATTGTGTGATGGTAGACTTTTAAAATAGATATAGCCAGAAAACACCTGGAGAGAGCAGACCTTCTCCAAGCCACAATACCTCCAACATGGCATGAGTGCAATGAAAAAAAATCCTGGATGCAGTTGGTAAATCGAATCACCACCATAATTTAATCATCTATGTTTCTTCTGCCATTGTCAAAAGGGGGGCTCAGTGATGTAGCGGTTAGAGTGCTTGCCTTCAACCTCTGAGATCGCTGATTCGAATCTTGGCCCAGGCACTTTATGTTGGAAAGTTGGTAGTTACTTGCCCATGCCCGGTGGTTTACAGTGTAGAGTCTTGATAAACTAGTATGCACTGGTTCCTTGGCCTGTAAACTACCCGTTGTAATATGACCCTGGCTGTTGAACACGACGTAAAGCAAGAAATAAATCCAAATCTGCCATTGCCAAAATTTCCTGAAAATTTCATCAAAAATTTTTTGAGTTATTTTGCAAACAAACAAGCACACACTGTCACTTACATATATCTCCGTATCAGACATGAATAAAATGAAGAACAGCCTTAAACACATGATTTAATATAAGAAGTAGTGAAAGTAATGTTAAGTGCAATTTGCATGTTTTAGTGGAACCAGTTGGAATGTCCCAGGAATAGAAAATCTTGTTAATTAAGCGTCCCTGAAAGGGCGCTTATTTGTTTTCGCCTCAGTTTCCTCACCACCGCCGCTGCTGCCGCATTATGGTCTCCTTTGAATATCTCCCTTATTATTAGAAGGTTTCAAACCATATTTGGCAGTTATATACCTTAGGCATGGGAAAAATTTTTCTGCATGCTTAAATTTGACCTTTATGAAGGTCACATGATCAAAACAATTTTTTTGAAGTACACCCCCCCCCCCCCCCCCCCGTCATCGCAGTTCAGGAAAAAAGTACTTGCTACACAGCCTTATAATTTGACACACCTGTTCATACTATCGAAAACGTGAGCTGATTAGATTTTGGGAGCAATCCCTTGAAAAATGTCTCATTTATGAGTGATTTTCTGACACCTTCCAATCTGAAAGCCTTAAATTTAGGTCAACTCCCCCTATTATCTTCTTAAGTATTGCATTTAGAGCCATAAAATGTACTGGGAGGTAATATGAAACCATATGTGGAGAGTCTAAATAGCCGGTCAGTTTTACCCCACGCCCCCCCCTTATGGGTCAAACTGGGGTCATAAAGTAGTTGCTTTGGAGTTTTGCCTTATATCTCCTTTATTGTTGCTTTTATACCTTCAGAATGTATTAAGAGGTATTGGGAAAGCATATGTGGAGAGTCTAAATAGCCGGTCAGTTTTACCCCCGGGCCCCCCCTTATGGGTCAAACTGGGGTCATAAAATAGCTGATTTTGAGTTTTTGCCTTATATCTCCTTTATCGTTGCTTTTATAGCTTCGGAATGTATTAAGAGGTATTGGGAAAGCAAATGTGGAGAATCTAAATAGCCGGTCAGTTTTATCCCCCGACCCCCCCTTATGGGTCAAACTGGGGTCATAAAATAGTTGCTTTGGAGTTTTGCCTTATATCTCCTTTATTGTTGCTTTTATAACTTCAGAATGTATTAAGAGGTATTGGGAAAGCATATGTGGAGAGTCTAAATAGCCGGTCAGTTTTACCCCCGGCCCCCCCTTATGGGTCAAACTGGGGTCATAAAATAGCTGATTTTGAGTTTTTGCCTTATATCTCCTTTATTGTTGCTTTTATTCCTTCAGAATGTATTAAGAGGTATTAGGAAAGCACATGTGGAGAATCTAAGTAGCCAGTCAGTTTTATCCCCCGAGCCCCCCTTATGGGTCAAACTGGGGTCATAAAATAGTTGCTTTGGAGTTTTGCCTTATATCTCCTTTATTGTTGCTTTTATACCTTCAGAATGTATTAAGAGGTATTGGGAAAGCATATGTGGAGAGTCTAAATAGCCACTCAGTTTTACCCCCCGAACCCCCCTTATGGGCCAAACTGGGGTCATAAATAGCTGCTTTGGAGTTTTTGCCTTATATCTCCTTTATCGTTGCTTTTATACCTTCAGAATGTATTAAGAGGTATTGGGAAAGCATACGGCGCAGCTTTGTGCATTCTTAGCTTTACAGCATGCTTATTAAAACCACAAAGCATTTTAAACTTTCAGGGATGCTTCGCTTTTGTTAGCAAAAGCATTCCTCTAGTTTGTGGGCATAAAATTAATGGGTGTCTTTCATAAGTAAAAACAAATCCAGTAGTATGTTAATAGTTGTTGATGTGCAGAGTCTACTCTATATTTAACCGTTTCATATGAAGCAGACAATGGTCAATTTACATATGAAATAAGTATTCTTTTATATGTGTGGGTTTTAGTCTTTTAGAATGACTAAGGCAGACTTGAAATAAGAAATAGGCTTTCAGTGTGAAAAGATATAAAAAATTCTTAATTAAATGATATGTGTAATGCGTGGATGCTAGTTTATATGAACGCCTTTGTCAAATATTACCGACCTAAAGGTTATTTACCCTAGAGTACTGTTTATTTATATGCTATGAAGACTTAAACTTTAATCAATACTTTAATTGAAAATTTGTAGTTTCAGTTATTGCCCTAAAGTTCAACATTGCAAAGTTTGTGATATAAAATCATGTTGTGTATAAGTGTAGGTGTGTAATTTATAATAATAAACTTATAGCATTTTGGCTTTGTATCTGGGCCAATTTTCTTCTGTTATTTAAATTTCTCAGGCAATAATTTTCCACCCTACACAGGAATTAAAATAATAGATTCTGATCATAATTCTGCATATATGGGGGTTTTAGTTATGTAATGTAGAGGTGGTTTCATGTTTCTGTGTCATGTTTATGGTATTTTGTGGTTTGTTTTCTTTCATGTTTTATGAGATTCGTGATGTTCTGCTTACACCATTGTATATGACATACAGGAAACAGAAACATAGAAATTTTGTATGCATATGTCAGTTCATTAGAAAAAGTGTTGTTTGGTGAGAAAAAGGATTGGATTACGAATAAAATTAATTAATTGATGGATGCTGGTTTAATAACAGTACATTTTGTCTTTCAGATAAAACCTTTATTTCATGCTATTTTAAATTGACAGTTTCATATGAAAAATATTAACACCATTGTTATGAGCTTGATTTGGATATATTGAGGTTGGTTTGACTGTTTAGGATATAATTCAGATTTCTGTGCTGCAGTTTTATGTGCTGAAGCAAAAGTATATGTGTCTCCGAGGCCATTCTCATGTTGCAAATATTTCCCTCAATGACAAAGTAAGTATGCTGTAGTTATATTATTATTTATTTTCTGTTAGAAATTTTTCATTCAAGGTCAAATGGGTTGTTGATACTTGTATCTTCTTTAATGTTGGTTCTGTAGGTTTGGGAAGTGAAGACAGCTTATAGGAAATCATGTACCATGAATCATTTGGTGGGTCTGATTTTACCTTTGACCCTTCCTTTAAGGTCAAATGTGTCATTGATACTTTGAATACCCTGTATCCACTTTATTTTGGTCTTAGAGGTGAGGAATGTGAAGACAACTTCTAGGAAATAGTGTGCTCCAAATCATTTTATGGATTCAGATTTGACCTTTGACCCTTCTTTCAAGGTCAAATTAGTCCTTGCCTTTAATCTCTTTTCTTTAAGTGTATCTACCAGATAGTATCCGCTGGATAGTATGGATTTTGCTTCATTACGCTGCCACAGTGTATATAGAGATTTCACCGTTACCGCTCTACCAAAAAAAGTATAATAGCTAGACTTCTCAAATTTGCAGGATATATTCATAACTATAAAATGTTGCCTGGGAGTATTTTTGGCCTCATTTTGAAAAAGAGGATGGCCGTCACATGCATTGGTTTTTTTTTCGAATTTCAGCAAGGAGTTTTGTTGGCACTCTAGAGCAAAGGGTATTTTGGTAGAGATCTCAATTTGCAGGATATGGTCATCATTACAAAATCTTGACTGGGAATATTTATGCAGTCATTTTGAAAAACAAGATGGCCGCCAAGGCACTTCTTTTCTCAGTCATGAAAAGTGCTTATATCTCCCTTATTATTGGTTCTAGAGGTTTGGGATGTGAAACCAACCTATAGGAAATCACGGGCTTGGAATCTTCTGATGTCAGATTTTACCTTGGGCCCCTCCTTCGAGGTCAAATGAGTATAGCGAAACATTATTGGTCCCAGAGGTTTGCAATGTGAAACCAACCTGCAGGAAATCATGAGCTAGGAAACTTGTGGATGTGGTCAGATTTGACCTTGGACCCCTCCTTCAAGGTCAAATGAAGAAAGCCAAACTTAAAAGTTCTTATAACTGGCTTATTATTGGTCCTAGAGGTTTGCAATATGATACCAACTTATAGGAAATCATGAGCTAGGAATCTTCTGATGTGGTCAAATATGACCTTGGGCCCTTCCTTCAAGGTCAAACGAAGATAACCAAACTTAAAGTGTTTATAACTCACTCATTATTGGTCCGAGAGGTTTACAATGTGAAACCAACCTATAGGAAATCATGGGCTGGGAATCTTCGTATGTGGTCAGATATGACGTTGGGCCCCTCCTTTAAAGTCTAATGAGGATAGCCAAACTTAAAAGTGCTTATAACTCACTTATTATAGGTCCTGTAGGTTTGCAATGTGAAACCAGCTTACAGGAAGTCATGATCTAGGAATCTTCTGATGTGATCAGATTTGACCTTGGGCCTCTCCTTCAAGGTCAAATGAGGATAGCCAAACTTAAAGGTGCTTATAACTCAATTATTTAAATGCTGTTTATCTTCAAAACCATGTTACTTGCCTTCTAATGGTAGAGACTCCTTGTGTCCTTGGTCTGGTTACTCTTGTACTCTAAAGCTAAAAAGACAAAGTCAGCTGACACAGAGCCCGTTAACGGGCATTGATTGCTTGTTATTCTATTGAGGTTGCAGTGTGCCTTAAAATCTGTAAACTAATGCCAGATGTCTCCGAGGCAGAGTGGTCAGCAGCTTTAGAATTTGATCTTTAGGATCTCATCTCAGTAATGTTATGGGTTTGAACCCATCATGACATCATGTGGGATGTATTTGGGGGACAATGGGGGCCTTATAATCCCAAATTTCCATGTTGTTGAGCAGATCCAAAAATAGCTACAAAATAATATTTTCCCCCAAAATAATTAGAAAGTAATACTTTACTGTACCACAAAATGTCCACAGATAACTAGAGAGAAAAAATACCTCTGCTTATTGCTTAACTATCATTGTATCCACCGGATAGCATCCGGTGGATACTATGGATTTGACTTTGTTACGCCGCCGCCGCAGTGTGTAGAGAGATTTCACCGTTACCGCTCTAACGAAAAAAATATTATAGCTAGCCTTCTCAAATTTGCAGGATATATTCATAGCCATAAAATCTTGCCTGGGAATATTTTTGGCCTCATTTTGAAAAACAAGATGGCCGCCACGGGCGTTTTTCAACTTTAAACAAGGACTTTTGGTGGCCCTCTAGAGCAAAGGGTATTATAGATAGAGATCTCAAATTCGCAGGATATGTTCCTCATTATAAAATCTTGACTGAGAGTATTTTTGGCCTCATTTTGAAAAACAAGATGGCCGCCACAGGCGTTTTTTTGCAGTCATGAAAAGTGCTTATATCTCCCTTATTATTAGTCCTAGAGGTTTGGGATGGTAAACCAACCCAATAGGAAATCATGGGCTGGAATCTTTTGGTGTGGTCAGATTTGACCTTGGACCCCTCCTTCAAGGTCAAACAAGGATAGCCAAACTTAAAAGTGCTTATAACTCGCTTATTATTGGTCCTAGAGGTTTGGGATGGTAAACCAACCTATAGGAAATCATGGGCTGGGAATCTTTTGGTGTGGTCGGATTTGACCTTGGACCCCTCCTTCAAGGTCAAACGAGGACAGCCAAACTTAAAAGTGCTTATAACTCGCTTATTATCGGTCCTAGAGGTTTGGGATGGTAAACCAAACTATAGGAAATCATGGGCTGGGAATCTATTGCTGCGGTCGGATTTGACCTTGGACCTCTCCTTCAAGGTCAAATGAGGATAGCCAAACTTAAAAGTGCTTATAACTCGCTTATTATTGGTCCTAGAGGTTTGGGATGGTAAACCAACATATACGAAATCATGGGCTGGGAATCTGTTGCTGTGGTCGGATTTGACCTTGGAACCCTCCTTCAAGGTCAAACGAGGATAGTACACAAAATCATGTGCTGGGAATCTATTGCTGTGGTCGGATTTGACATTGGACCCTCCAACAAGGTCAAACGAGAATAGCCAAACTTAAGGGTGCTTATAACTCACTTATTATTGGTCCTAGAGCTTTGGAATGGTAAACCAAAATCTAGGAAATCATGGGCTGGGAATCTTTTGGTGTGATTGGATTTGACCTTTGGCCCCTCTTTCAAGGTCAAATGAGGATTGCCAAAATTAGTGTTTATATCTTGCTTATTCGTATTCCTAGAGGTTTGCAATGTCACACCAACCTATAGGAAATCATGGGCTAAGAATCTTTTGATACAGTCAGATTTTACCTTGGGCTTCTCCTTCAAGGTTAAGCGATGTTAGAATGGCTTTGGTGAGTTTTCTTCTGGTGGGTACAATTTGCATCGTTTCTCCGATGCGATAGGTCTAGTTTCCTTCGCAAGACAACTGTTTATAAATTTATATTTCTGCTTTAATTTGTTAGTTTACATTTTCGTATTATTATTATTATATCTGTTGTTGAGCTGATATCAGATTTTAATGTTTAGTAGTTACAGAAGAACAGCACTTGATAGAATAGAAAGACTCGAAAATTTCTTGGAAATGTTTTACAGTCAAGGCTGTTAGCACTGACATGTTGAAATTGAGAATCATATTTTCATTGCCTTTGAAATATTGATATGTCACACAAACAGTAACTTGGGGCCACGGTGGCAGAGTGGTAACACTCTCGCCTCCCACCTCTGCGGCCGGGGTTCGATCCCCGTCATGGCCGTAAGTGGGAAAGCTGGTAGTTGCTTGCCGTTGGTCGGCAGTTTACAGTAAAGAACCCTAGCGAACTATATGTACTGGTTTCCTCTGCCCTTCCAACTACCCGTCGTGATATGACCTGTACAGTGTTGAACGCGACGTAAAACCCCAAATAAACAAATAAACTAACACAAACAGTAACTTAAAACATATGCCAATTACACAGACTGGTGGTCAATGACCTCATTATATAGATTCTAATATTAGGGTGTCTGGAAAGTAAGAGAATTAACTAGAGAAAGTGAGACAATTAAATGGTACCACAGTAAAGGCCTCTAAATGACCGTATTAGGATCTTTTCTTAGATCTAATTCTCTCTCATTGTGATTGGGCATGGCCTCTTTTGTTTTGGAGTTAATTGACTGTTACACACATATGTACATTTAAGGAAAAGAGTTTAATGTGGTCATCATTTTATTGAAGCTTTATGGAGATTTTTCTGATTTTGAATTTTCAGCATGAGAAAGAGTAGAGGAATTGAAGTACATGTATAGGCAAATTAAAAGTGAATTTGTTGCTACAATTATATATTAACCAATTCAGCAACCTTAATTGCTGTTGTATTTGTTGTTGTATATGTAACACATAGCACATTTATTAATTCTCTGAGTGTGAGAAATATGTGACATGGCTACTTAATAACTGTCTATAGTAGTGCTAGTCATTCATTTTATCTATCTGGATACATTTTTTTTCACTACATAGTATCTGTGAATGTTGCATACAATGGACTGTGGAAGACCTATTTCATGAGTGACAGTTGATAATGATCATTAATTACAGCTTTTTTTCTGAACTAAAACATGTGTAACAGAATTGATTCTGCCATTATAAATCATTGCAGTATCTATAGCAACTACTACCAACACTAACATTGTTCACATTTTTGAAATTCCATGCAACACTGATAATAATAGTTACTTTGACTTTATAATCTTGAACAATGCAGCTACAGTAAATTCTGATGTTGAAAACTTGGGGTGTACAATAATGTATAAAGTCTGGAATATGAAGTACTTTATAAAATGCTTCAATTTATTAATTCGTTGTACCAAATATTGATGCAGTTAATAAGCAGCTAATGATACTATGAATAAGATACCATCAACACAAGGAGGCATGCACTTGGATCATCATAAAAAGGTTGCTGTTTTTTTGCACCTGTCTGATTAGTAACACACACACACTTGTATGTACTGAAAACAGTGCAGCAGAAGTACAACACATGTAAAAGTGAATATTCCTAGCATGCAGCAAATCCATTATTCTGTTACTGGGGACTCAGTAATAATGAAGGTAGCTTTGATTTGTCAACTGTGACAGTAAAAATTGCCCCCAGACTTCAGGAGGGACTCACTGCAGTTAATATACAGAAAAGGAAAGGATAATATACACTGCCTGTGCAGGAACTGAAACATATTGGATTTTCTACGGATCCTATTGATCTATTTATCATTGGAATAAGTACTCGGATCTTAATTATAAGAACACCGGATTTCTGGGTTAAAAATTATTCAAAAACAATCATGTATTTCCTTACTCGGAGTGTAAATTAAAAGTTTTTATGTGAGATGAATGTGGGATCTAATGGATAATTCACCTGTGTAATAATACTCCTTAATTGAAAGAACATGTTTTTACACTTGGTGTTTGTTACAATTGTACACTAATAGTTTCAGTAGATAATCAGTAGCAAAAATCAAAACAGTTAATTGGGATGGAGAAATAGTAGACATATATGCACATCTGTAACATTTGGCAGAAACAGAAAAAAAAGTTACAACATTCAAGCAGTGATTTGTTTTAGCTTACTGCTGTAGTTGTACATCAAATTTGATAGATGAAAATATTTCTCGTTGATAAACAGCTTTTTATGGGATATATGTAAAGCATTCTTTTAATTATCCATCCTGAATTTTATAAAATGGGATCAATTGATGTTTGTACACTGTCTCCAGCTGCGTTAATTAAACAGCATCAAAGGTAAGTCATACTATGACAGCAGAATGTTCATTTACGAAATACCTTTTGCTTATATTGGCATAAATTTTGTATATTTTGTTTTATTTTTACAGGGTGCTTTCCCCCACCTCTCCATCCCCATGTCATATTTTCTGTGGGAATCTTCATATTCCTACCTATACTAGCCCTGTTTTGGGTCTAATTTATCATTTGTGAGTTTTAGGAATTCTACTTAATAATTAAATAAAAGTACAACAGCAGATTTATTTTCTCTTACACTGTACAGATCTTAGATCTTTCAGAGGGATTTGCTGAGCAGAAAGCATCTTCATAAATAAGGAATTGTTCTGTTATGATGGTAATATAATTGCAAACATATTGACAGGAATTAAACCTATAAATCAGTTGTCTTCTTTGATAGACATCTGCCTTTGTCAAGGCTGCTTGTGGAACAGTAATGGTGATCATGTTAAGACTATATGCCTCCTCTGTCTGTCTGTTTCTTAGAATCTTAAATATGCAGGAATTTCAGATGTTCAGCCAATCAGGAAATTGATGGGGTAACACAATTCATTAAAGTTCAACAAACAACTATTTGAATAAACTGTACTACAATTTAATTTGAGTTAATCATCATAAGTATCTTTATGACAAGGAATTTTTTATTAACAATTGATTATTAACAATTCGAGCTAAGACATGACCCCCTCCTGCCAACCTCACCACCTATATGTGGTTCTTAGCATCTGACTGTTTTGCACTGACAGTTGTTCAGTTTTGCAGACTTGTAAGTAAGGTTAATTGTTGAATGTGGCTGTCCTCTAACCTTTCATAACTATAAAATTTCTAACTTTCTTGAAGGCATTGTTGTCCACTTAATAAATAGCCAGTAGCTATAATTAAACAATTTATGATATAACTTCTGCCATTCAGACTTGTATTCACTGCTTTTCATTATACAAAAGAAATGGCAAAATTCTGGCCCAATTTCCGTCTACAGAGCACTTAAAGACCTGTGTTGTGAAGTTGTGTAGATGCCTAGCTAAGCTTTCAAGTCAGCTCATACAATTATAGCTAAAGGCCTTCAGTTGTGGTCATTAAGCAACAGCTACATTTGTTGTTTCATTCTGATGTTCTAAATATTTGTGGTAAACAGATGCTTTGAGGTGTGAGTAACATACTCCTTTGGGTGTATAGTCACTGTTATACTCTTTTAGCAGTTTACTCTATGTAATGTACACTTATCTTTATATCTGGATCACAACTTTCAGTTCTGAGGTCATGAGGTACAAATGAATGGACTGGTGTACTTTTGGTCATGTATCATTGTGGTATGGTACAGTTTTGTGTCTTCGTGGGACATCTTTGGCATGGTTCATTGGGGGTCACATTGAGTAGAAAATGTTTGAAATAGAGGTTTTATCCTATCATGAGCCATACTAAAATGTACAGGCTAGAAATATATGGCACAGCTCATTCTTCACCATGTACTACAGTACTAGCCCAGACATCAGCCCTCTTTTTTTGAGCCATAAGGACAAAGTTGTCAAGTTGAAACCAATACATACAGGAACAACTACATAGAAGAGTGCAACCATGCCATTAGCATACAGATAGCCATAGTTTGCATGATTTTCATTCAAAAGTTGCATGAAATTTACTTATTTTTGGTTAATATTTAGAGAGTGGTTTCCAAACTACTGATATCAAACAAGAAAGTAGTATTCTTTTCCCAATTTTATACCCTGAATAACTCATTAATTACTCTATCTTTTTGTCTAACGGAACATATGACAGCCCCTGTTACAATACTATGTGTATTATATGCTCATTACATGTCTAAATAAACTGAAAAAGTATTTTTCATTAGTTTAAACTTTATCATAAAGTTGTCCCCCAGAATTTTTTAGCCCGTCCCCCACATTTTGTGCAGTGTTGGGGGTATAATCCCCCCACTTTTTGAAATTCCTAGAATCAACACTGAGGATTTTTTTATATCCAGAGTTTGATCTGAATCTTTCCCAATATTTAATCACTTCCTCCTTTGGTTAGGCCTTACCTGTTTGAATAAATTTATAAAGATGGGTTCATTGTATCCACCGGTTTAGTGTTCGCTACGCCGCCACCTCCGCCGCGCATAGAGAGATTTTCAGCGTTAATGCTCTCAGAGGAAAACTACACCACCTAGGTTCACCAAATTTGCAGGATATCTTCAGTGGAAGGTAAGCTAGTCTGGGACTGAAATTAGCCTAATTCAGAAAAACAAGATGGTCACCACGGGCATTTCTTTGAAATATTATGTACCTTTTTCAACTGGCTGGTTCTCATAGGTAGTAGGTTGAATCTCTTCATAGGTGATATGTATAACAGATATACATGTCCTCTACAACTTTGCACACATTTGACCTTGAAGCTCATAATTCAAGGTCATCCACGGAGTTCCAAAGTACCCCGCATAGCAGACTTTAAAATTGCCTATATCTCCCTTATTATTGGTCCCAGAGGTTTGCAATGTGAAACCAACCTATAGGAAATCATGGTCTGGGAATCTTCTGATGTGGTCAGATTTAACCTTGGACCCTTCCTTCAAGATCAAACGATACTCGAACTCTAATGTGCTTATAACTCAGATATTATAAGTCCTAGAGGTTTGCAATGTGAAACCTACTTATAGGAAATCATGGGCTAGGAATCTTTTGATGTCTTCAGATTTGACCTTGGACCCCTCCCTCAAGGTCAAACAAAGATAGCCAAACTTAAAAGTGTTTATAACTCTCTTATCATTGGTCCTAGAGCTTTCCAGTGTGAAACCAACTTATAGGAAATCATGGGCTGGGAATCTTTTTATTTGTTCAGATTTGGCCTTGGACCCCTCCCTCAATGTCAAACAAAGATAGCCAAACTTAAAAGTGTTTATAACTCTCTTATCATTAATCCTGGAGGTTTGCAATGTGAAACCAACTTATAGGAAATCATGGGCTGGGAATCTTTTGATGTGGTCACATTTGGCCTTGGACCCCTCCTTCAAGGTCAAATGAGGACAGCCAAACTTAAAAGTCCTTATAACTTGCTTATTATTGGCCATATAAGTTTTCAATGTGAAACTAAGTTATAGGAAATCAATGGCTGAGAATCTTCTGATGTGTTCAGATGTGACCTTGGGCCCCTCCTTCAAGGTCAAACCAGGATAGCAAAACTTAAAAGTGGTTATAACTCGCTTATTATTGGTCTTTGAGGCTTTCAGTGTGAGACCAACTTATAGGAAAGCATGGACTGGGAATCTTCTGATGTGGTCAGATTTGACCTTGACCCCCTCCAAGGTCAAACGAGGACAGCCAACTTAAAAATGCTTATAACTCATTGTATCCACCGGAAGCATCCGGTGGATACTTTGGTTTAGCGTCTGCTACGCCGCCGCCGCCGCGTGTAGAAAGATTTTCGGCGTTAACGCTCTAAGAGGAAAACAACAGCAGCTAGGTTCACCAAATTTGCAGGATATCTTCATTGGGGGATAAGCTTCTCTGGGAAGGAAAATAGCCTCATTCTGAAAAACAAGATGGCCGCCACGGGCATTTCTTTGAAAATAATCTACATTTTTCTACTGGCTGTTCCTCATAGGTAGAAGGTTGAATCTCTTCATAGGTGATATGTATGACACATATACATGTCCTCTACAACCTTGCACACATTTGACCTTGAAGCTCCTAACTCAAGGTCATCCACGGAGTGCCGAAGTAACCCACATAGCGGACTTTAAAAGTGCCTATATCTCCCTTATTATTGGTCCTAGAGGTTTGCAATGTGAAGCCAACCTATAGGAAATCATGTGCTGCGAATCTTCTGATGTGGTTAGATTTGACCTTGGACCCCTCCTTCAAGGTCAAACGAGGATAGCCAAACTTAAAAGTGCTTATAACTCGCTTATTATCGATCCTAGAGGTTTGGGATGGTAAACCAACATATAGGAAATCATGTGCTGCGAATCTTCTGATGTGGTCAGATGTGACCTTGGATCCCTCCTTCAAGGTCAAACGAGGATAGCCAAACTTAAAAGTGCTTATAACTCGCTTATTATCGATCCTAGAGATTTGGGATGGTAAACCAACATATAGGAAATCATGGGCTGGGAATCTTCTGGCGTGGTCGGATTTGACCTTGGGCCCCTCCTTCAAGGTCAAACGAGGACAGCCAAACCTAAAAGTGTTTATAACTCGCTTATTATTGGTCCTAGAGGTTTGGGATGGTAAACCAACATATAGGAAATCATGGGCTGGGAATCTTCTGGTGTGGTCGGATTTGACCTTGGGCCCCTCCTTCAAGGTCAAACGAGGATAGCCAAAGGTAAAAGTGCCTATAACTCACTTATTATTGGTCCCAGATGTTTGGGATGGTAAACCAACATATATAAAATCATGGGCTGGGAATCTTCTGGTGTGGTCGGATTTGACCTTGGGCCCCTCATTCAAGGTCAAACGAGGACAGCCAAACTTAAAAGTGCTTATAACTCGCTTATTATTGGTCCTAGATGTTTGGGATGGTAAACCAGCATATAGGAAATCATGGGCTGCGAATCTTCTGGTGTGGTCGGATTTGACCTTGGGCCCCTCCTTGAAGGTCAAATGAGTATAGACAAAGGTAAAAGTGCTTATAACTCGCTTATTATTGGTCCTAGAGGTTTGGGATGGTAAACCAGCATATAGGAAATCATGGGCTGGGAATCTTCTGGTGTGGTCGGATTTGACCTTGGGCCCCTCGTTCAAGGTCAAATGAGGACAGCCAAACTTAAAAGTGCTTATAACTCACTTATTATTGGTCCTAGAGGTTTGAGATCGTAAACCAACATATAGGAAATCATGCGCTGGGAATCTTCTGGTGTGGTCGGATTTGACCTGGGGCCCCTCCTTCAAGGTCAAATGGGGACAGCCAAACTTAAAAGTGCTTATAACTTGCTTATTATTGGTTCTAGAGGTTTGGGATGGTAAACCAACCTATAGGAAATCATGGGCTGGGAATATTCTGGCATGGTCGGATTTGACCTTGGGCCCCTCCTTCAAGGTCAAACGAGGATAGCCAAACTTAAAAGTGCTTATAACTCGCTTATTATTGATCCCAGTGGTTTGGGATGGTAAACCAACATATAGGAAATCATGGGCTGGGAATCTTCTGGTGTGGTCGGATTTGACCTTGGGGCCCCTCATTCAAGGTCAAACGAGGATAGCCAAAGGTAAAAGTGCCTATAACTCGCTTATTATTGGTCCTAGAGGTTTGGGATGGTAAACCAACATATATAAAATCATGGGCTGGGAATCTTCTTGTGTGGTCGGATTTGACCTTGGGCCCCTCATTCAAGGTCAAATGAGGACAGCCAAACTTAAAAGTGCTTATAACTCGCTTATTTTTGGTCCTAGATGTTTGGGATGGTAAACCAACATATAGGAAATCATGGGCTGGGAATCTTCTGGCGTGGTCGGATTTGACCTTGGGCCCCTCCTTGAAGGTCAAATGAGGACAGCCAAACTTAAAAGTGCTTATAACTTGCTTATTATTGGTCCTAGAGGTTTTGGTGCATTGTCTTTACGGTGGATACAATTTGCATCGGTTTTCCGATGCGCTAGGTCTAGTTTATTATTGATCCTAGAGGTTTGCAATGTGAAACCAACTTGTAGGATATCATGGGCTGGGAATCTTCTGATGTCAGATTTGACCTTTGGCCCCTCCTTCAATGTTAAACGATGGTTCACTGGCTTTGGTGAGTTGTCTTTCCGGTGGATACAAATTTGCATCAGTTCTGCAATGCGTAAGTCTAGTTAATTTTGGAGTAATTAGGTAGAAAACAAACACAAACAAACCCACCTAAAACATAACATTTTTTTTGGCGTAGGCAACAACTATTCAAAGTTTTTCACAAAATTCACAACTTTGATAAAATGTTGTATAAAGAAAAAATAAAAGTGGAGGTGAATACTTAATTCTAAGTGACAAAATGTACCTTGCTTATACTAAACAAGTGATTTATTTGTCATGGCAGAACAGAATGGCAATACAATTTCCTTGCCTAGATCCTATTACTGACTGAATTTATTGCAAAAAATCTCTAGAAACCTCCATTCTTTAGTCTGTGCTGTTAGTTTACAAACTTATTATATTTGCCAAGAATTTAGATGTGGGTTAATCTTACCAATCAAATAAAAATCTAATTAAGCGGCCCTTCAGGGACGCTTATTTGTTTTCACCGAAGTTAGACTGATCACCGCCGCTGCCGCCGGATTATGGTCTCTCTTGAATAACTTCTTAGCCTTTCAAATTTTTCTTTCCTTCTTATCTTTCTTTAAAACTATAGGGGCGGGAAAAATTTTTGGGATACTTTGCGCAGACCTTAAGCTTTACTTAAGGTAACCTTAAGCATAAGTCCAAAACACCTCGTCATCGCGTTTCGGAAAAAACCACACACACCTGTGCTATAAAATTTATCAGGTACATTCTAGACCAAATTTCCAAGGTCAGAAAGGATTTTCTCATCAATCGGACCATAGATGCCTGAATGGGAGGCGTTTTATTTTCGTAAATTTTTTAAAAATGGGTACTTGGTCTGTATCTCAAAAACGGTCAGGATTTCGGCGTTTTGTTGGAATAACTTATTCAGCTACTTTTTGATAATCTTTCACCTGCCGAAGTTTTAGCCCTGTATCTGCAATTTTAAGGTCACCTTAATGTAAAAAAACGGGGGTTTAACCCTCCAGTTCACTTAGTTTTTCACTTTTTTCAACCAAACTTGGCACATATATTAAGATTTGCCAAAGGAATATCCTGACTTTATGGTGACCTTAAACTCAAAATGTTAATGGACATATGGCCTGCTTAAAGTCATCAAATTGGAATAAAATGCTCTGGCTCCTTTCTTTTTCCATTTTTTTATATCGAAATTATCACTGGTATTAAACTAGATAAAAATAATACTTATGGTCACCTTAAACTCTCAGTATGAATGGAGTTGTAGCCACCTTAAAGTGAAATAAGGGGGGTTTCAGCCTCCAAGTATCTTATTGTTCGACTGACCTCAGTTAAACTTTGCACACTTATAAAGGATGGCAAACCAAAGGGTTATCCTGACTTTAAGGTGACCTTAAACTGTTAATATAATTTTGGCCCCCCTAAAGTCATAACATTTGAATAAAGCCATCTGGCTCCTTTCTTTTTCCATATCTAACATATATTGATATTGAAGGGACATTCTCATATTATGGTCACCTTAAAGTCACAATATGAATGAAGTTATGGTCACCTTACAGTGAAAAAGGAAGTTTCAGCCTCCAGCTATCTTATTGTTCAACTGACCTGAGCTATACTTTATGCACTTATAAAGGATGAGAAAAGGGACATTCTTATTTTATGGTCACCTTAAAGTCCCCATATGAATGAAGTTATGGCCATCTTGCAGCGAAATTATGGAGTTTTTAATCTCCAGCTATTGTATTGTTCAGCTGACCTCACTTTAATTGTGCGCACTCATTAAAGATGAAAATAGGGACAAGTAACATACACAATGCAATAAAGTTCACAGTTTCTATTGCTTATGATGCATATGTTGACATCTTTTATGGGTAACTTCTTTTTCATCAGGGCCGCTTCGTTTTTGTCAGCAAAAACATTCTTCTAGTTTATTCCTCCTTAGATATTTCACATAAAAAAATTTCTCTTAAAATTCAGGATGTAAACTAAATTATTGGATGAAAATACATGAAATTCATAGAAATAGAACAGGATATAAAATCATATCTTTTACTTTTACTTTGGAAATAGCAAGATTATAAATAGGAATATATTTATAATCTAAGAGATGAGTCTCTTTTTAAATATTTTTGCAGTAATTGTTTATCTTTTTTTGTTTGTTTTGGAATATCAACTATAGAAATCACATTGATAGTATCTATCTGTTGAAAAACATTTGGACTTGTATATCAAATTTGCGCCATTGAAAAGTTGTAGCTTGTTTTTTGTATTAAATTATAGTGACAAGGAGTGAACTCTATTGAACAGGGGCCGATTTCACTAAAGGACTTAAACTAAGTCCCTTTATTGGCTAAGTCAGGGACTTAAATCTAAGACTTTGGTCTTAGCTCCAAAAATGGATTTCACAAAGGTGGCTTAGCTAAGTCCAAGCTTATCAAATAACCACAGTGGTTTTCTGTGTCATGTGACCTTTTGTATCTATTCAAAATATAATATTGGTGCCATATATCCTTCATTTGATGTATTTTATCAAAGGATAAGTGTTGTTCTGAAATGGAAAACCTTGTTGCCACATATAAACTTCCAAAAGTCCACTTTAGTGAGGTGTTCTGTGCAATTATACTTTATTTACAGCCATTTCAAATTTTGAAGTGGAGAAAAGTTTATGGCAGCCATATTTAAGTCCTCTTTACAAAATTTAAGCCCACTACTAACCAGACTTAAATCTAAGTTCACTGACTTAGCAAATCCATGGACTTAGCCCCTTTGTGAAATCCACTAAGTCTAAGCCCACTGGCTTAGCACATTTTTGACAGAATTTAAGACCAAAGTCTTAAACTTAAGCCCAAAACCAGGCTTAAGTCCGTTCGTGAAATCGGCCCCAGGTGTTTTTCCCTTCATATGTGTAATAAATTAAACACTCATTATTCTGCTTGGAAAAACTGTGATAGAATCTTGTTATTCTCCAAAAAGTGATATGTTTTTGATATATCAAGTCAGTATGGATAATTTGGTGAGGCCTGTCAACATGTTCTGAATAGACTTATTTATGAGTTGGTTGATGTAATTATTTATAAGTGACATACGAGTAAGGCAACTATTTTTTATAGCAATTAATATATCATAAACCTGTTTGTATAGTCTATTTATACATTTTTTTCTCTGTAATATAAAGCTAATACACCATGAGAAAGCATTGATTTTGTGATAAGAGGGTGTGTACAGAAGATATTGTTGTTTGTGTGCTAACAACAGTGCTAGGATATATGATATTTGTTCCTCTTACAGATTTTACTGTGTACAAACCTGCCTAAAGCCACTATCAGTGCATACACGTGTTGTTCACAATATACAGAATGATGCATAATTGTATTGAATACATGCTAATCTGTTTAAAACATAGAGCTTACTCTATAAATGATACACAAAATTGTACATGATCAAGCTTTACCTGTTATTTACATAACAAAGGGCTCTTGTATGCATTAATAATGACTGGAATTTCACTTTTGACAGTGACTTTTGTCACAGATTATGGTTCTAGCATTATTCTGTCCACTCCGGGATAGCACTTGTTCTCACTAAAACATGTCGGCTTGGTCTGGGATTAACGATTGTGTGAATGATTAGAGAGAGATGTATTTCCATGCACACTATAATGCTCATGACAGACATTATATTTTGTTACTGATTAATAATGAGTGGTTTGTGACTTTGCATTGTAAACAAACACAGTGTCATGCATGACAGGAACAAAATAATAGACACTGTTTGCATTAAATAAGTTTTACAAAATGATTATAATGGACAGTTTTAGAAATATTGTTATAACTGCTATACAATAGTATTATAAATAATGTACAAATACAGAATAATTACACGTGTTACAGATTTTGGTATTTTCAAAAGTAAAAAAACAATAGCACAAAGAGTTACTTAAAAGTGGCTTGTTATTCATGTACTTACTCTTAGAAATACTTGGTCTGATAAAATACTAAGAAAGTTTCAAGAAGATAATGTTATTTAACAGGAACATAAATTTACCACTTTATATAATGGTTCAGTGACCATTTTAAACTGAAAGACAAAATGTAAACCAGTGTTTGTTGTTGTACCAGATACAAAGACTCTTTGCAGTTAGTAACTAGACCTTGAATATCCTGGATATAATGAATTGCTTTTAAATATATTTATTTATCAACATGGATACACAATGACATGGTATGAGTATAATTAGTTGAACCTCAATTACTTCATCATAATGAGGTAGACAATTTGTTTAAACTGAAAACTTTTGCAGAATAACAATACAGACATGTATGCCTGTATATATGTATTGTTTAAGTAAAATGACAATTTTTTCAAAGCAGATAGGTCTTTGTTCGTGATGTCTTAGTACTAGTGGAGTGACATTTGCAAAGAAGAAAAGAGTTCATAAAATGGAATAAGTGTTATACGATACCCGTGAGGTAGAAGTTAGATTATCATCTGGATATGAAGAAAAGAAAACACAGCAGATGATAAAATTGAAAAAAAAATAAAATAAATTTGAAAATCCAATTATTAAAAACAGTGATATAATAAATTGATAACAAATTTTAGCAATCAGTGTGAAGTTTGTAATTAGAGCAGAAGTGAGTTTTTTTTTAAACTGGCTATTTGAACAATTGCACATTACAGTTGAGATCATGAACATTGTCCTTGAGTGGAAAAATCCTTGTGTGTGATTGGTATTGTGACCTACTTGTTTCAAGGGTGTCAATGGATATATCATCTGGTTATATCTTATAATCGGAACATATCTAACACTTGTCTGTCATATGATTCATAACACTTTAATACCTTTTGACAAGTTTTCATTAACTTATTACAGTTTTGTATAGGTTGGTCATTATTTCAAACATTCTGTGTTCCCAGAATACTGAATTAAAAACTATGATATTCAACTAAAATTAACAAAACTATATTTTTGTTGATTTCAAAAATTGGATATGTTTGCCAGTGATTTGTGCTATTATTCGGATAAGTTACGATAATATAAGAAAATGTATTAAACAAATAAAATCCACTGAAAACTTGCGTGACAGAGGGGCAAAACAATGGCAAATGGCAAGCGTCCAGTGTTCTCTACCAAACCAACAGCAAATGGCAATTTGGACAAGGGTAGAAAGAAAGGCTTCCACAGGTATCAACAAAATTTATTTGTTTGGAATCTCTTTTTTTAACATTATAAACTCACTTTTATGGTATAAATAAAGTGATTTCAGCTTTGCTTGGTATGTTGCTCCATGTGAAAATGGTACTTTTTTTGTCATAATGTTTAATTATTATTGTAACTGAAACTTCAAATTTTGGTCAATCTCTGAAGTAACTGGCTCTTTTAGTCTTTGGCAGAATGATTGTTCGGGATGTCCTAAACTATTTGTGAGAGGAATTATAACAGACCCTTTAACTGATTAAACATTTACAACAAATCGAAAAACTTAGTTTTATGATATATTCACTTTTATGTTAATTCAGATAAAAATTCCACCTTAGAGTGCAGAGACATTTTATCTTTATGACATGTCTGCTGTTAAGAGTTGTTGAATCATAGTATTTGTAAATAGATACCTTGTTATTATTTATGATAGTCTGGGAAATATAATTCTTTAGGGAAGTTATTTTATTGGCAGACAAATATTTAAGCCATACTTCAGTTAATATTTAATACTATGAGGATATGTCTTAGGTTATAAATAGATTGCTTCCTGTTTCTATTATTATTCAGTGAAATAAAAATGTACACCTTCAGTCATACTATCCAGTATCCATTGAAGGGTACAAGTGTTGGCCACATAAATTTGTTTGTGTATTTATTGATTCACAATCAGTTCCTGTTATCATTTATTTATATTTAAACAGCAGTACCTATTTCTTTGATGAATGGACAGTAGATTTGACCCACAACATAAAAAAGTCAAATCAATAATTTCTGTGGCGTTTTCCTCTCAATTGATGAACATCTCTCCAGAAATCAATGCTTTTTAACTGTACAATTTTTAAAGCAGTTATACTATTGAATATCTTATTGATTTTCAGTAGGTGTTATGATTTTGCAACCGATTCACTAAGTGGATATTTGAAATGCACTGCTCTGCAACGGTTTTGTTTGTATTTTGGATTTCACTGCTGAAATATTAAGCGAAAAAAAAAATTCAAATTGTGAAAGTACACATAAAGATAGATTCCATGTTTATTTTACTGAGATCAAAGAACCATTTGATGGCCGATTAATAGTGCCAACTTGAACTTAAAAGGTTGAAGCAGTCCAGATGTCTGCGAATACAGACTAACATAGAAATGATAGGATATTTATATGATGCAGAAAAGTAATATAATTATTTTAAATATTACCGCATTGTTCAAAAGGGAAGAGTCTCTGAATAGTGATCTGACTCAAAATTTTTTCCACTGGTTGACTCAACTTTTATTTGTGCAATGAAATTCCACTATAATGCGATATATTACATAAGATTATGCATATATTTTATTACATTTGGTATTTTGATGATGTAATTAGTTTAAACATTAGTGGCTTACTCAAATGGGAGGAGTCTGTATGATATAACATGTAAATCTTTTCTGTTGGTTGACTGAGCTCAGCCTTTAAAAGAACCAATGAAAATGTTCAGATGTATGTGTTTCAAGTGGAATTACTAAATACATATATTAATACATTGAAGTCCGTGTTAGTTGTGCCAGTGTAAGTCTATTTTTAGGACAAGTGGAGCCAGTATTGAGGTCCTTGTATAAGAAAATGCTGTGTTTATGTTAACTGAGTTTTAACCATAAGTGGAGCCAAAATATTGTGGATATTTGAGCTTCTATCAATTCTAGTGATACAGAGTGTACCTTACACAGTTTAAATACAGGTACAGGAATGGTATTTCTCATTTGAGGACACGTAAATCAGACTGTCACAGTAATAATCAAACAGTTTAATTACTCATAATGAGCAGTTCTCACAGTCTGTGGTATCTCACAAAATACCTGGATGCTGTCACTGCACAGTATCAGGAAATTCAAACTCCTTGCAAGAAAAGGAAAAGGTGAGTATTTAGTATTGAGTTGCATTCATTTACCAATTTGTTTTACAATTTATGGTTTAATTTAATTTTATGAGATTAAGGGCTCAGTGTCGTAGGTTTTAATCTACCGTATTTTTTCAAAATATGGCCCGGGCGTTAATTATTTTCAAATGGCAACAGACCAGGCGTTAAATTGAACCAGGCGTTCTTTTGAAATACAAAAAACAGTGTAATAAATTGTAAACAGTGTGCTTGGTAGCAGGCGTTAATTTGAACCAGGCATTTATTTGAACCTGGGCGTAATTTTGGAAATTTATGGTAGTTTGGCATCTAAATCACTTGTCTCTCACCCCTGTGGATGTGGGTTTGAATCGAGCTGATGACGACCAATCCAGCAGTAACCTAAGGTGATTTAATTGATATGAAACCAAAGTTTGACCTTATATCGTGTATTGATTTGAATTTCAGGTGTTGGTCAGAATATTTATAAACCCCCTTGCAAGATACTGACTCTCCAGTCAGAAATCTGGGGGTGTCATTATCTCACCCTACACCCGGCTTAGGCTGGGTGACTGTTAATGTCCACAGCGTTCTCTAAATGATGGCCATAGCTGCAGCTCTGGATCACCCATATCAAGCTTAATCTCTATCATAATGAATCACAGCTTACCCATGGAGATGCCTATGGGCATCAGGACAAAAGCGGGCCTGTTCCCGGTCTGTCTTGACAGTGGGACAGCCCTATAATGGAGTAAATCTTAGATTATGTTGCTTTTATAAACATGCTGTGTTAATCAGTGGCTTGTACAACCCTGTTGATTGTGGGAATTAGTCTTGTACTTGCTGTCTGTTTTAAAAGCCCACTGTAGTGTTAATCAGTAGTGCATGTCAGATTATGGATAAGACATGGTGTGCTGGCAGTGAAAAAGAGAGAAGATCTTGGACTTTAGCTGTCAGTCTGTCCAGAGGGATGGGGTGATCAATCAGGGGATTAAATCCCAATATGCTGCAGAACAAGGTAGCCAATAATCACTACCCAGAGTCTTAGACCTGTGTCACACTTCTTGGGTTTAGTTTCCCATATTTTCATCCATTGAGAAACTGAGTGTGAATCTTTGAAATCATACCTAGAACGTGATGTGGTCAAACATGATTGATTTGGCTCTGTTTGATACACCACCGATGACTCAAACGGAGTCAGGCTGACACTATGGAAACACAAGCCAGGCAGTTTTGTCCAGTATGGGTTATAGTTCATCACTTTTAGGTCCATGTGACTGCTACAGTGTTTCCAGGTCAAGAATCACATCTCACGAGTCAGAACTGTGTTACAAATCATCATATAGGTGTGTTAATTGCTGAAATGTCTGAAAGATTAGAAACAGGTCATACTAGGCCTTGATATTTACTTCTATTTAACAGTCCTAACTACCAATTTTATTCTGTATTTTAAGTGCCCCATTCGGTATGAAATATTGTAGTAATATCTATGTTTGTCTGGACATGTGTGAAAGCTGCTGTAGTGGATGTGATGAGCAACTCTTTGCAATTTTCTTTGCAATTTCTCCCTCTACTGGGTATTTTCAATACAAAGTGCAAATCTTGTTTCTTCTGCTAAAATTTTGGTTCATGGTTCTTCAATAAATGATGATGGATTTTGCATTAACCACTTATTGTTAATAGTAAGTGAATATGAATTCAGTATTTAGATCTGTAAGGAATGTCTTAAAAGATCTGGAAAGAGTGCAGTAATAAATAACTGTCTTTCTTTTGATATTTTGCCCTTACTTGAAATTTAGTAGATGCCCTATGTGGTAAAGGGACTCTCAGGCTATGTTTCCTCTGTGCAATCCAGCGATTCCTGATCATGGTCACTGGCCAACCCTATTTTTATAACACACTAGAAACCAAAGGTTACTTTTGTATATTTTATGATAAAAGCTTTATTTTTTTTAAAAATTTTAACCATAATTTTCTTATTTTCCAAACTGTTGTGACATTTCTTTTGTATGGCTCAGTTCAAAAATACAAAGGTAATAGATACCAGATAGAGTAAAATGTGCATGTATCTTTGTTTCATTTTTGCCTATTATTTACTGACTGATTGCCAATGCAAATCAACTTCGATGGGATAAAATCTGTGAACAGCCTTTGGTAGTGAAGGCTGTGGAAATAACTATTTAACATTTTTCTTATCAAAATGATGTCACCATTAGAATTAGGTTGTCTCTATTTTGCATAGTATAATTTTAAAACAGAAACAGGACCCCCCCAAAAAAAAGAACTTGAAAACAAAAAAAGAAACTTGACAAGAAGCACAGTGATGGATAAATAATGTAGACTTGAATGAATTTTTATGTGTTTCTAAGAAATCTGTTTGATATGAATAACCTAACCTGAGACCCTCCAATCTGCAAACTACTACTGTAATATCCTAGTTGAAAAAAAAATATATGAAAAAGGCACAGTTTTGAATTTATCGCAGGAAAAAGCTAGCTCTGGCAGAGTAGAAACTCTTGTGTGAAATAATGATAATGGACTATTAATGCAACTATTTTATTACAGTTTATGCATTATTAATAGACAATATAAAGATGGTGTACAAGAATTAATAAAGAAATTGTAAAAAAAAAATTGATCTGCTATATTTGCAAAGATTGAATGAGTGAGGAATATATGTACACATCCCTGTAAGTGGAACTCTGATAAATTCTTTCTTTAAAAGAAATATTCTTCTCCTCCATTATTTTTTTTCCTGGTCGATGAGAATTTATTAAACTCAACAGGCTTTTTAGGTACATGTAAAGCAATGGCTTATTTATCAACTAGGGTGACCCCAAAGTGATGTCAGTGTTTTGAATGGTGTTGGCACTGACACTATCCAGAGAAACAAACCCTCCAGGGGGCAGTATAATGGGGTGCAAGGGAGGGGCAGGAAAACAGATCCCCCATTTCTCAAATGTGCTCACTCTCACTTCCTGGTCTGTGTTAGCCTTTTCTTGGCCCACTTGATGTCTTCATTTACAATTTAGTTTACAACTTCTAGCTCTCAAATGTCCAGACTCTCTCTCTTTCTCTCTCTTCTTGGTATACTTAGCCTTACTGATGACTGTCTAAGATTTCTTCTGTAATTTATTGTATCCACCGGAAGCATCCGGTGGATACTTTGGTTTAGCATCCGCTACGCCGCCGCCGCGCGTAGAGAGATTTTCGGCGTTAACGCTCTAAGAGGAAAACAACAGCAGCTAGGTTCACCAAATTTGCAGGATATCTTCATTGGGGGGTAAGCTTCTCTGGGAAGGAAAATAGCCTCATTCTGAAAAACAAGATGGCCGCCACGGGCATTTCTTTGAAAATAATCTACATTTTTCTACTGGCTGTTCCTCATAGGTAGAAGGTTGAATCTCTTCATAGGTGATATGTATGACACATATACATGTCCCCTACAACCTTGCACACATTTGACCTTGAAGCTCCTAATTCAAGGTCATCCACGGAGTGCCGAAGTAACCCACATAGCGGACTTTAAAAGTGCCTATATCTCCCTTATTATTGGTCCTAGAGGTTTGCAATGTGAAGCCAAGCTATAGGAAATCATGTGCTGCGAATCTTCTGATGTGGTCAGATTTGACCTTGGACCCCTCCTTCAAGGTCAAACGAGGATAGCAGAACTTAAAAGTGCTTATAACTCGGTTATTATCGATCCTGGAGGTTTGGGATGGTAAACCAACATATAGGAAATCATGGGCTGGGAATCTTCTGGCGTGGTTGGATTTGACCTTGGGCCCCTCCTTCAAGGTCAAACGAGGACAGCCAAACTTAAAAGTGCTTATAACTCGCTTATTATTGGTCCTAGAGGTTTGGGATGGTAAACCAGCATATAGGAAATCATTGGCTGGGAATCTTCTGGTGTGGTCGGATTTGACCTCGGGCCCCTCCTTCAAGGTCAAACGAGGATAGCCAAAGGTAAAAGTGCCTATAACTCTCTTATTATTGGTCCTAGAGGTTTGGGATGGTAAACCAACATATAGAAAATCATGGGCTGGGAATCTTCTGGTGTGGTCGGATTTGACCTTGGGCCCCTTATTCAAGGTCAAACGAGGACAGCCAAACTTAAAAGTGCTTATAACTCGCTTATTATTGGTCCTAGAGGTTTGGGATGGTAAACCAGCATATAGGAAATCATGGGCTGGGAATCTTCTGGTGTTGTCGGATTTGACCTTGGGCCCCTCCTTCAAGGTCAAACGAGGATAGCCAAAAGTAAAAGTGCCTATAACTCGCTTATTATTGGTCCTAGAGGTTTGGGATGGTAAACCAACCTATAGGAAATCATGGGCTGGGAATCTTCTGGTGTGGTCGGATTTGACCTTGGGCCCCTTCTTCAAGGTCAAATGAGGACAGCCAAACTTAAAAGTGCTTATAACTCGCTTATTATTGGTCCTAGATGTTTGGGATGGTAAACCAACATATAGGAAATCATGCTCTGGGAATCTTCTGGTGTGGTCGGATTTGACCTTGGGCCCCTCCTTCAAGGTCAAATGAGGACAGCCAAACATAAAAGTGCTTATAACTTGCTTATTATTGGTCCTAGAGGTTTGGGATGGTAAACCAACATATAGGAAATCATGGGCTGGGAATCATCTGGTGTGGTCGGATTTGACCTTGGGATCCTCCTTCAAGGTCAAATGAGGACAGCCAAACTTAAAAGTGCTTATAACTTGCTTATTATTGGTCCTAGAGGTTTGGGATGGTAAACCAACATATAGGAAACCATGGGCTGGGAATCTTCTGCCGTGGTCGGATTTGATCTTGGGCCCCTCCTTCAAGGTCAAACGAGGACAGCCAAACTTAAAAGTGCTTATAACTCGCTTATTATTAGTCCTACAGGTTTGGGATGGTAAACCAACCTATAGGAAATCATGCACTGGGAATCTTCTGGTGTGGTCGGATTTGACCTTGGGCCCCTCCTTCAAGGTCAAACGAGGATAGCCAAAGGTAAAAGTGCCTATAACTCACTTATTATTGGTCCTAGAGGTTTGGGATGGTAAACCAACATATTTGAAATCATGGGCTGGGAATCTTGTGGTGAGGTCGGATTTGACCTTGGGCCCCTCATTCAAGGTCAAACGAGGCCAGCCAAACTTAAAAGTGCTTATAACTCGCTTATTATTGGTCCTAGAGGTTTGGGATGGTAAACCAGCATGTAGAAAATCATGGGCTGGGAATCTTCTGGTGTGGTCGGATTTGACCTTGGGCCCCTCCCTCAAGGTCAAATGAGGATAGCCAAAACTGATAGTGCTTATAACTCGCTTATTATTGGTCCTAGAGGTTTGGGATGGTAAACCAACATATAGGAAATCATGCGCTGGGAATCTTCTGGTGTGGACAGATTTGACCTTGGGACCCTCCTTCAAGGTCAAATGAGGATAGCCAAACTTAAAAGTGCTTATAACTCGCTTATTATTGGTCCTAGAGGTTTGGGATGGTAAACCAGCATATAGAAAATCATGGGCTGGGAATCTGTTGGTGTGGTCGGATTTGACCTTGGGCCCCTCTTTCAAGGTCAAACGAGGATAGCCAAAGGTAAAAGTGCCTATAACTCGCTTATTATTGGTCGTAGAGGTTTGGGATGGTAAACCAGCATATAGAAAATCATGGGCTGGGAATCTTCTGGTGTGGTCGGATTTGACCTTGGGCCCCTCTTTCAAGGTCAAACGAGGATAGCCAAAGGTAAAAGTGCCTATAACTCGCTTATTATTGATCCTAGAGGTTGGGGATGGTAAACCAACCTATAGAAAATCATGGGCTGGGAGTCTTCTGGCGTGGTCGGATTTGACCTTGGGCCCCTCATTCAAGGTCAAACGAGGACAGCCAAAGGCAAAAGTGCTTATAACTCGCTTATTATTGGTCGTAGAGGTTTGGGATAGTAAACCAACATATAGGGAATGATGCGCTTGGAATCTTCTGGTGTGGCCGGATTTGACCTTGGGCGCCTCCTTCAAGGTCAAATGAGGACAGCCAAACTTAAAAGTGCTTATAACTTGCTTATTATTGGTCCTAGAGGTTTGGGATGGTAAACCAACTTATAGGAAATCATGGGCTGGGAATCTTCTGGCGTGGTCCGATTTGACCTTGGACCACTCCTTCAAGGTCAAATGAGGATAGCCAAACTTAAAAGTGCTGATAACTTGCTTATTATTGGTCCTAGAGATTTGGGATGGTAACCCAACATATAGGAAATCTTGCGCTGGGAATCATCTGGCGTGGTCGGATTTGACCTTGGACCCCTTCTTCAAGGTCAAATGAGGACAGCCAAACTTAAAAGTGCTTACAACTCGCTTATTATTGGTCCTAGAGGTTTGGGATGGTAAACCAGCATATAGAAAATCATGGGCTGGGAATCTTCTGGTGTGGTCGGATTTGACCTTGGGCCCCTCCTTCAAGGTCAAATGAGGATAGCCAAAACTGAAAGTGCTTATAACTCGCTTATTATTGGTCCTAGAGGTTTTGGTGCATTGCCTTTACGGTGGATACAATTTGCATCGGTTCTCCGATGCGCTAGGTCTAGTTACTTGGGGTTTTACATTGCTTTCAACATTGTACAGGTCGTTTCATGATGGGTAGTTTTGTGGGCAGAGGAAACAAGTACATACAGTTGGTCAAGGTACTGTAATTTAAACTGCCGACCATTGGTAAGCAACTACCAATAGTCCCACATGAGGTATGGGGTTTGAACCAGGTTTGAGGCAAGAGTGTTACCACCGCGCCACCATGGTCCCTGGAACTGATGCAAGTACAGAACCATGACCAACTGTATGTACTGGTTTCCTCTTCCCATAAAACAACCTATCGTGATATGACCTGTACAGTGTTGAAAGCTACATAAAACCCCAAATAAATAAATAAATGCATCAGTTCCATAGTAATACGAAAGGTTCATGTATACAATAGATGGGGATAGTACTTGTTTCCTTTGGACACATCATTGTGTATACCTCTTTTTCTGATGTACGTGAACTTGTATAAACTCTTGTTTTCTTACTAAATGACTTAAGAATTCTGGGTTAAAGTAAAATCATTGTTTTCTTATGTTTTGTCATTCAATTAAGGCTCCTCTTGTATCTTTACTTTCACACTGGGCTCACATAGTGCTGAACACATTTTCCCTCTGCCTCTGCTCTCAGGGCTTAATCTTTTGGATTCTTTGTGGTTAAATTGAGAAAAAATTTGTTTATGGTCAGTGGCTTTACAATGCTATATTCTTGATCAACGTTTACTGGTACTGGTACCAATATTATAAGCCTCAGGCAGGGCTAAACTTCTTGAATGAATACTGTGTCATTTTGGATCCATGCTTGTACCAGTACTATTCTGTATAAACTCTCAAAATGTGAAAAAAAAACTTTATTCCTTCTAAAGATGTGGTCGCTTTAAAACTTATGTTCGATGAATGATGAAATAAATTTTACAAACAGGAAGCAAGTTCCAGGAACAAGACTATGAGGTTTTTGGGTTTAAAACAAGCTGGTTACTGTGATTTGATTTGTACACAAGCAGGAATATTTATTTCAGACTGTGATGAATAACAGTGATAGCATGTATAATATGGAGAAACAGGAGCAGCAATTCAATGATAATGTACTGGTACATCCACAGTAGGTGTCTGTGTTCCTGGAAGTTCAGAATGTTTGCACCAGTGGTATCTGCCATAAAAAGTTTACAATAAATATATATACCGGTATATATAGTTAAGAATAAAATGCTACAGTTGGTTTTCAGAAATAACCTAAGGAATTGAAGATGTTTACAAAATATACACATATACAGTGCTGCTGTGTAGGCAGTATCTGAGAGTCTGAAATAATTGAGTGTGATAAAAACTGTTTAGGATGTGTTTACAACTTCCAGGACTGTGATTACAGTGCTTGTGTACTGGCTTTTGAGGGAGAAACCTTTTATATATATGTACCGTGTTATTGTGACTTAGTGTGTCCAGAGGGAAACTTAGTAGACAAGAATCTACATATTTATACAGATGTCTGGGTATAATATACCATGGCTATATGGAAGTGTGGCTATGGTAAATTATATTATCAGCACCTCACATGTAGTTTTGGATATATACTGTAATGATTTAAGTGTAGTGTAACTGTATAAACTAAAAAGGGAAAAACAAAGTATGGATAGAATTAAAGTGACTGGAAAATGACATGTATTTGTATATTCTTTGAGATATTTTGTATCAGAATTGCACCAACTATTCAACAATGCAACCAAAATTTGGCAAAAAATTTATAGCCTGTTCAAAGTAGACAGAATAAAAATCACAAAACAGTTGGCTGTATTTTATTGCCTGTTATTGTTTTTATCAAACATGTGATATGTTTAGGTTTGAACTTTAACTGTTGACAATCTTGGAAAAAATGTTGAAGTTCAGAGTTGTTCTTATTGTTGTGATACAGATCTTCTAAAATTAAATTGAGTCACTTGAAATATGTACACAATTTTACTTGGTTAAGGCACTACCATGAAATGCAAATATTGAACATTGCAAAATGTCCCACGTTGAAAGCTATGTCTTCATTATCTTGGATTTAATTCACTCATTTCATGCTCAGTGGGATGTGTTCTCATTCAGTAGTTTATGTGTTGCCATCAGTTCCCCCTATGTTTAGATTTGTATTGAGTTTATACAGTGGATTTCAGAGACCTTAGTGGGCATAATGCACACAATGTATCCATTGGAAAAGGACATTTCGTAGTGACAATCACCAGTGATATTCAGGAAATGGAAAGCATAATTACTTCAGCCTTCACTCAGTGAGACAATTGAGTAATAAACTTCAATGAAAAGACTGTCTCTATATCAGTTACTCTGACATTTATGTCCTTTTGTCCATTTGGATTTACTCAGTTTGCTCGTCATAAAGTTTCATATTAAAATACGGTAAAATACCCAAAACATGAGTTCTAAATATTGGAGCAAGAATCGATCCAAGTGTGGTTTGTCATATGTGCAGTATATGCGAATACCAAGGTACATATTGTCCACAGCAGAAGTCAATATTTTCATAGGATTTGAATATTTTTAATTTGTTCTTTCATTCATAAAATGACAAATAAACTGTATGCAGTTTGAAAAATAGTGTAAAATTGTCTTCTGGTCTCTAAATGTGTAAACAGTAAAGCCCCATTCACACTGTTCTGTGTTGTCATAGCAACACGTATTTGAATTTCTCCTTCACGACTTTGTCCTAATTGTTCCGTAAATACTAAGTGGGTTTGCATGTGGGTAGTGCGCATTTAAAAATAAGCTGAACCGTGTAGCCATTCTGCCACTTCCTCCCTCTGTCGTGTACATTTTGTGATCTAGGTATTAAATCTTAAGAGTTTCAACTGTATGTTCTAGAGATGTATGTGTATTGCGAAGAAAATGCTATGAATGTAATGAAGAAAGTGGTAATGTGCAAGTGTATACTTTTTTCTTTACAATATCATTGTTTTTTGTCAAAAATCGCATTTGAGTCAAAACTGTTTCCTTCTGATACTGAAAAATATCCAGGATCTAAAATAGAACTTCTATTTTGATGTAAGCAATCTTAGACATATATTTTACATTGGATTTAATTGGCTGTGCTAAAGTAAACATAGGTTGTAGATATATCATACAAAATAAAATTGATTTGATAAGAGAATCTCATTGGTCCAAATAAAAAACATATGTAGTTTTTGGTTCGTCTGAAAATTACAAAATATAGTTTTGAGATACATGGAGTAACAAGGCCACTGCCGCAGCATTTATCTCCCGCCTGGAATCAGTAATAATGGAGAACTAAATGAGATAAGGGCTTTATAGTAAGATAACCCCACTTGACATTGAAGGATGGGTCAAAGGTAAAAATCAGCAGTCTCAGGCCTTTACTTCCTTTAAGTTGTTTTCACATTTGGAACGCCTATTAGCAATGATAAGGGAGATATAAAGCCTTTTTAATAGGATAATCCCATTTAACATGTGATAAGACAGCCATTTTGGCTTCGAAACTAGGTCAAATTACTATCAGCTTAACTTTCCTGGCCATATACCGGTATATTTTGCGCATATTTGATTAACCTAGCTGCAATATTTCACGTTTTAGAGCATCTTAATGAATTTTAAATAATTGGATATGGTTGCCATTTTGTTTTTCAAAATAAGGCCAAAATTTTTCTCAGACAAAACATTTGAAGGCCAAGAGTTTTAATGGTCTGAACCTGTAAGAGCAATATTAGGGGAGATAGAAGGCCTCTTAAAATGTAAATTTGATGAAGCTAGCTGGAATTTTCGACATTTAGAACAACTGTATGATTTTTAAACAATTGGCTATGGTGGCCATTTTGTTTTTCAAAATGAGGCCAAAATTTTGCATAAACATTCCTTGCAAATTTGATGAAGATGTCTTTATAAATGAATAAGATATTAAGGTTTATGCTGAAACCTGACAAACGGATGCACGGACGGATGCACAAACAGATGCACACACGCATGGAAGGGGATTGGAAGCTGTTTACAATTTTAGACCACAGCCTTTGCTTTTCATGGTCTGTCTTTACAATCTGAAGCCACAGCACCAATAATATGGGAGAAATAAGGACGTTTTAGTGTGACGACCTTGAAGCAGGGGTCAAAGGTCAAATTCAACACATGGAAAAGATTACCAGGCCATGACTTTGTACAAGTTGTTTTCACATTCCGAACCTCTAGGAGCAATATTTGGGGAGATATAAGGCCTTTGTAATAGGATACTAATCCCGTTCGACATTAAACATGCGATATGGCGGCCATTTTGTTTTTGAACTAGGTCAAATTTAATATCAGGCTAGCTTTTCTAGCCATATAGCTTTTGTGCAAATTTGATGAAGCTAGCTGGAATATTTCAAGATTTAGAGCACCTTTTGTTTTTCAAAATGAGGCTAAAATTTTTCAGAGACAGGTTTTCATAGCCATAAACATTCCCTGCAAATTTGGTGAAGATATGCAATATTTGGGGAGATATAAGGCCTTTTTAATAGAATAACCCTGTTTGCCATTAAACATGCGATATGGCGGCCATTTTGTTTTTTGAACTAGGTCAAATTTATTATCAGGCTAGCTTTTCTAGCCATATAGCTTTTGTGCAAATTTGATGAAGCTAGCTGGAATATTTCAAGATTTAGAGCGCCTTTACAATTTTCAAACAATTAGCTATGGCAGCCATTTTGTTTTTCAAAATGAGGCTAAAATTTTTCAGAGACAGGTTTTCATAGCCATAAACATTCCCTGCAAATTTGGTGAAGATATGCAATATTTGGGGAGATATAAGGCCTTTTTAATAGGATAACCCTGTTTGACATTAAACATGTGATATGGCGGCCATTTTGTTTTTTGAACGAGGTCAAATTTAATATTAGGCTAGCTTTTCTAGCCATATAGCTTTTGTGCGAATTTGATGAAGCTAGGTGGAATATTTCAAGATTTAGAGCACCTTTAGGATTTTCAAACAATTAGCTATGGCGGCCATTTTGTTTTTCAAAGTGAAGCTAAAATTTTTCAGAGACAGGTTTTTATAGCCATAAACATTCCCTGCAAATTTGGTGAAGATATGTTCATAAATGAATGAGATATTAAGGTTTATGCAAAAACGTGATGAACGGACGGACGGACGGACGGAAGGCGTTTTATAATCTCCCGACCACGGCCTTCGGCCGGCGGGAGCCGGCGGGAGAAAAAAAGTGTTAAATTGCTCACAAAGGAAGACCCCTCATTTTACATTGCAATATGGATGTTCTTAAGATTTTCTGACAATTTTTTGGCCATTCATTGAATCTGATGCTGAAATTTTATTGATAATTGATTGTTTCTTCCTTTGGGTAATCCCAGTGGAGAGTTTTTCACATGCTTTATTGAATTTCACAATTCCTGTTCTGCTTATCATAAATGGACTCGCTGACCTTGTGGTTAGGGTGGTGCACATCGGAGTAGCAGGTCTGGGGTTTGATCCTTGGCCTTGTACTTTACATATGCGTGTCTGACTATAACAAATGGGTACCAACACTATACTATTATTATATCCCCAGACGAAAGTCGGGGATATATTGGATTCAGGTCCGTCGCGCCGCCGCCGCCGCCGTAGAAATTTCCTTGTGGACGCGATAACTCAAAAACAAATTAATATTTTTTTTTCAAACTTGGTACACATGTTAAGGGTGCCCAAAGGAAGATCCCTATTTTAAGGTGACCTTAAACTCCCAGTAAAAAAGAACTTATGGCCACCTTAAGGTCAGAAATTGCACTTTTGGCCACTTAGAGCCCTGTAGGTCACAAACTATGATGCTCAGCTGGCTGAAATTTTACCTGACAACACATTAATATGTTCTTAGTACATGTGCCGAAAATCATGACTTTAAGTTGAGGAGAAAATTGTGTTTGAGGCCCATAAATACCCCCACTTAGGGATTTTTTGCTATACTTTACACATATTTTGCCCTATAATTTGGAAGTGATAATTCTGATGAGTCTCAAACTGCGCTAGGTATAACTTTGATATGTAATCCTTGTCTGTAGAAAATTTTAGGGCTGTAGGTTTACCCAAAGGGGTCGACTTAAGGTCTCAAAAGTGCCCACAGAGACCCAATTTATGCACTTTTTGCCACTTTCAAGCACTGTAGCTTTCAAACTATGTCTCTCATCTAAGTTAAATATCATCTGGGAATATATCTATGTGTTTTCTTATATGTGCCCCAACATTTAGGCCTTTAATAGACAGTTAACCTGTGTATCAGGACCATAAACACCCACCCGAGTGACCCTTATAAGACATTTTTCACATCTTTTTCCCTGTAACTTGGAAATGGTAAGTCTGAGAAGTTTCAAACTGTATTAGATATATATTCTGTGTGTAATCTTAGTATGTAACAGATTTTAAGTCTGAAGCTTTAATTTTGAAGGTCAAATTGAGGTCTCTAAAAGGCTCCCAAAGACCCAATATTTGGACTTTTTGCTACTTTTAAGCCCTGTGACTGTCAAACTATGTGACTGATAGAGCTCAAATCCTATCTGAGAAGATATTAGTATGTTATCTTTATATATGCCAAAAATTAAGGCTTTAAGAAGACATTTAACCTGTGTATGAGGACCATAAATCCCCACCCGAGTGACCATTTTTAGACATTTTTCACATATTTTTCCCTGTAACTTGGAAATGGTAAGTCTAAGAAGTTTCAAACTGTATTAGATGCATATTCTATGTGTAATCTTAGTATGTGACAAATTTTAAGTCTGAAGCTTTAATTTGAAGGCTACATTTAGGTCTCTAGAAGGCCCCATAAAGACCCAATATTTGGACTTTTTGCCAATTTTAAGGCCTGTGACTGTTAAACTATGTGACTGATAGAGCTGAAATCTCATCTGGGAAGACATTATTATGTTCTTTTTACATGTGCCAAAAATCAAGGCTTCAAGTAGACATTTAACCTGTGTATGAGGACCTTAAACACCCACCTGAGTGACCCTTTTAAGACATTTTTCACATATTTTGCTCTGTAACTTGGAAATGGTAAGTCTGAGAAGTTTCAAACTTTATTAGATACATATTCTATGTGTAATCTTAGTATGTAACAAATTTTAAGTCTGAAGCTTTAATTTGAAAGCCACATCGAGATCTCTAAAAGGCCCACAATGACCCAATATTTGGACTTTTTACCACCTTTAAGCCCTGTAACTGTTAAACTATGTGATTGATGGAGCTGAAATCCCATCTGGGAATGCATTATTATGTCCTTTTTACATATGCCGAAAATCAAGGTTTTTAGTAGACATTTAACCTGTGTATGAGGGCCATAGACACTCGCCCAAGTGCCTTTTTTGACATTTTTTCCGTATTTTGCCCTGTTATTTGGAAATGCTTAGTGTGACAAGTCTTAAACTGTATTATATATAATTTTTGTTTGTTATGTATGTCCCCCAAAAAGTTTCAGATCTGTAGTTTAATTGCTAAGGTCTCTTTAACAATTGTAAAATGCCCACAGAAACCCAATTTATGGATATTATGCCACTTTAAAGCCCAGTAACTGTCAAACGATGTGGGGTATAGAGCTGAAATCTTTGAATTTTTAAAAGGAAATGCCTGTCTATTTAAATTTTGAATATTAATAATGTTATGGCTATCTTAGTCTTTTAAGAACTTATTTTTGTGTGTTATACCTCTGCTTGCTGAGTTTTTCACTTTTTAAAATGAAACTGGTTAAACATATTGAAGTAGACAAAATGGACACTTTAAGTGAGCTTTAAGTCCCAATATTAATGAAATTATATCCTTATGTAGTAAAACTAGGGGATTTTTAACCCTCAACTAGCCCAGTTTTATTCAACTTGCCTCAGTTAATTTTGGCACAGCTCCTACAGTTATGAACTCATTTCAGTTGATAATCACATACTTAAAATTCTCAATTCTTTTTGTATTTGAGTACCCCTTTTATATAGATTGTTTGTTTACCATTTATGCTCAACCCACATCCCCCACCCGGATTCCCCCCACCCACCTCTGGGACCTCCAGCTATATTGAGTGACACTAAATAAACAATGGTATTTAATGATATCAGATGAGAAACAAAGAACTCAATGGGGTTGCAGATCTTGTGTAATAGTGAGAGAGGTGTGGAGAAGGGGAGAGGGGTGGGGGTGGGAGGTGGTGGGCTTCATTACATATAACACAAAGGGGAGTCAGAACTGAGATTGTGTCACATATTTAGGTTGCATATATATGGACCACATATATAGGTATAGAGGAAATGAATCACTGAAAACAATTTGCAAATTCTAAAAATAATATAATAAAATAATAATATAAACAATTTTTTTTTAAATAATATTTTATTTGTGAACAAATATAGAAACAGATATGCGCTTTTGGGATTATGAATTTTAGAATGGACATTGAATCATCAATCATTTAAATACTTTGAAGGAAGATTGAAAAATATGATGAGTTGAGTTAAAAATAATATTTTATTTGTCAACAAATATAGAAACAGATATGCTCTTTTGGGATTATTATTTTAGAATGGACATTCAATCATCAATCATTTAAATACTTTGAAAATAGGTTTAGAGTTATCATTGCAGGAAGATTGAAAATATAATTTGAGTTATGTATTCGGCGTCTGGGGATACACCATCTTCCTTGGGGAGATATAAACAGAGTAGATTGATGTGCTGAAGTTCATATAATAATGGGTAATTATGTTTTAAAAAATTTCCGATCAAAACCTGTGGCGTGAGTGATGACCTGTCTGGGGATATGTTGGCGCCGAGTTGGCCCAATCTAGTTACATTTAATTTAATTATTTTCACGGTTTCTTTGTCTTTGTTGTTACAGAAGTGTGAGCTTCAACTTGCAGTCTGATACCTCACTTAATCATGTGACCTTTGATAGATCATTGAGTGCGAGTAATAACACAATGGCTACCTCCAAGTCCAACCCTGACGTGGGTTGCCTCTCTCCCTCAGCCAATCAGGATGACTTGGATCTGCTAGCAAAACTAGAAGCTGCAAATAGGTGAGGAATTTGGTAAAACATATAATGTTTTTGAATCTGTACTTTCTCTATTGTATTGACTTATTTTTCACCAAACACTTCACTGATCAAATGTTGCAACAGCTATTTTTGCTGAAGGGGTGTAGATCCTCAGGTTGTAACATCAGACAAAGGTTATTAGGGAACAGTAATTTGTGTTAAGACTCATGGGGAAATTATAAATACAACAATTGAAGCTGAAACAGATGAACAAAAAACAAATCAAGAGAGTCAGGTCAGAAAGGACATAATTGTGTTTACATAGTTTAAACTATGGCCATGTGAGAAAAACCTGTATGATTTATTTACCAAGAGAGACATAAACACATACTTCATGCATACTAAGTGCTTTAAGTGAAGGTTCAAGGAACAGACCAACAACGTATTGTGCATAATAAAAATCCTCGCTGAAATAGCAACCTTTGCACAAGTAGGTCTTATTAATAATTTTGGTGAGAAATTCTTCCCATAATGTAGCACAATTGACCCTCTTTAAATAGAACTTTGTTTAATAAAATTTGTTTTTAAGTAGGTGTAAATATCATGTCCCTGGAAGGACATTGTCTTTGAAATTTTCTAGAATTCCGGCTAAGAAGCATATTTGTAGACCTTTGAGATTTGCCTTAAAAGCATTTAACTCTACTTATTGAAATAAATTATTATTATATTAGCAGTCTTATTTCTTTTCATATGATTGTGAGAAGTTTATCGTATTCGGGCGTAACACTTGTAGCCCTAAAGATGGATATATATCTTGCTTTTACAGATGGTCTGATGAAACTAAAGCCGGATATATCCGTCTGTGGCCACATATTTTTTGAGATCAGAGGAAATATTTTAAAACATTCTTAACTTCTAAGTGTACTGTGTACACTACCGATGGTACGTCCCACGGTTACAGATGATCCTCGGCGGCAGAACCACCTCCCAGGTCGCCCCATTTCATCGCGAGTTATTCACACTGTATGGGACCTTGTGTCACAGTGCCGAAACAATCCATGTAGCTCCACTCGCCTTAAGTCGCAGTATTTCACTGAAAAATGACCGAATCACAACCTTATGTACTCTGTGAACCACACCTTCAGTTACCGTAGTCAGAAATTGATATGCACATGCGTAGAATCGTCTGCGCAAGCTCACGGTACCGAAATCAGAGGTGGAAATTTTAAACAGTTTAAACCTTCCATGGGACTCGCAAGGTCATGCACAGTTCACCACTGACTCGCAAGGTCTCAAATGGACATCAGGCGGCAATCCAAGGACAGGGACGTTTAACCAAACATGGGTTACTGCGGGGGATACCGCCTCTAATGTGAAAGGGGTATTAGTTCCACTTAAAATTATGTTCAGCTATACAAGAGTTTGTTCTATTGCATGGACTAAGTGTATTAGTGGAGGAAACTATAACTGATTCTTTAGCTTTGAATATTAGTGTACATTACCTATTTGGCAAATGTTCTTGTAAGAAGAAAATATATTTGGTGGTCACAACCATTGTAATGTCACAACAGAACGTCAAAAAATTAAGTTTGTAAACAAATAAATGGTTTTCTTAAAATTATTTCACATAATGAAAACAGACGGATACCTGTATTTCATTACTTTTCATACTGCATTGTTATGCAAGATTTCAAGACAATACCTCGAGCACTTTTCAATAAAACTGTATTCTGACTACTTACTGTTGCAGAACATTCACAAAATAAGATGTAGCAACATGTTTTTTTTTCATATTTTTGTACATTTTTCAGATATAGTTGCCATTGATTCATTAATGTTCTACTTGCATCAAACACTATTTTCAATAATTCCGAAGTACTTTTAAGCTTCCTCTATTGTTCTGTTAAATTACTGTCCACTTGAAACAATGGAGACTTCTTTGGGGACATTTTGTGGAAAACTTTAAACCTCTTGAGATGTTATTACAGAGGACATGGTATTGCTCTTAAGTGACAATTGATGGTACAATGGCTTGTGTATCTTAGAGGGTGGAGTCTCCACTCTCCAGTGACGTCACCACAAGATCAGTTCATGAAGTGGTAATAATGGAGTGTTGAACAAAATCGCTGGCTCTTTAAACTGAGGCTTGTGATCAATACAAAAGGCTGGAATTTTTCAAATATTTGTCACATATTTAGAACAGACTTTAAAAAAAGTATATCGCTGTGCAGATATGACTTCAGATTGGCCTTTTAGCTTGGTGAAATCTGTTTAGTACTGGGTACAGAATTTCTTAAATATTTGCTGCACAGTTGCTTTCAGCAAGTTAGATATTTGCCACGGGCTAAATGTCTGAAGCTGAAGTACAACTGGAGAGAAATAATTCTTAAGTATAAATATTAATAATGTATGGTCTCTTTTACCTACTAAAATACAGTTCTAAATTGTATTCTTATCAATTTGGTAAAATAAATCTTATGTCATATTTGTGGGTGATATTTGAAATCAAAATGTAAATCAAATTATTCAAATTGAACCATTATTATATCCCCAGACGAAAGTCGGGGATATATTGGATTCAGGTCCGTCGCGCCGCCGCCGCCGCCGCCGCCGTAGAAATTTCCTTGTGGACGCGATAACTCAAAAACAAATTAATATTTTTTTTTCAAACTTGGTACACATGTTAAGGGTGCCCAAAGGAAGATCCCTATTTTAAGGTGACCTTAAACTCCCAGTAAAAAAGAACTTATGGCCACCTTAAGGTCAGAAATTGGACTTTTGGCCACTTAGAGCCCTGTAGGTCACAAACTATGATGCTCAGCTGGCTGAAATTTTACCTGACAACACATTAATATGTTCTTAGTACATGTGCCGAAAATCACGACTTTAAGTTGAGGAGAAAATTGTCTTTGAGGCCCATAAATACCCCCACTTAGGGATTTTTTGCTATACTTTTCACATATTTTGCCCTATAATTTGGAAGTGGTAATTCTGATGAGTCTCAAACTGTGCTAGGTATAACTTTGATATGTAATCCTTGTCTGTAGAAAATTTTAGGGCTGTAGGTTTACCCAAAGGGGTCGACTTAAGGTCTCAAAAGTGCCCACAGAGACCCAATTTATGCACTTTTTGCCACTTTCAAGCACTGTAGCTTTCAAACTATGTCTCTCATCTAAGTTAAATATCATCTGGGAATATATCTATGTGTTTTCTTATATGTGCCCCAACATTTAGGCCTTTAATAGACAGTTAACCTGTGTATCAGGACCATAAACACCCACCCGAGTGACCCTTATAAGACATTTTTCACATCTTTTTCCCTGTAACTTGGAAATGGTAAGTCTGAGAAGTTTCAAACTGTATTAGATATATATTCTGTGTGTAATCTTAGTATGTAACAGATTTTAAGTCTGAAGCTTTAATTTTGAAGGTCAAATTGAGGTCTCTAAAAGGCTCCCAAAGACCCAATATTTGGACTTTTTGCTACTTTTAAGCCCTGTGACTGTTAAACTATGTGACTGATAGAGCTCAAATCCTATCTGGGAAGATATTAGTATGTTATTTATATATGTGCCAAAAATTAAGGCTTTAAGAAGACATTTAACCTGTGTATGAGGACCATAAATCCCCACCCGAGTGACCATTTTTAGACATTTTTCACATATTTTGCCCTGTAACTTGGAAATGGTAAGTCTAAGAAGTTTCAAACTGTATTAGATGCATATTCTATGTGTAATCTTAGTATGTGACAAATTTTAAGTCTGAAGCTTTAATTTGAAGGCCACATTTAGGTCTCTAGAAGGCCCCATAAAGACCCAGTATTTGGACTTTTTGCCAATTTTAAGGCCTTTGACTGTTAAACTATGTGACTGATAGAGCTGAAATCTCATCTGGGAATACATTATTATGTTCTTTTTACATGTGCCAAAAATCAAGGCTTCAAGTAGACATTTAACCTGTGTATGAGGACCTTAAACACCCACCTGAGTGACCCTTTTAAGACATTTTTCACATATTTTGCTCTGTAACTTGGAAATGGTAAGTCTGAGAAGTTTCAAACTTTATTAGATACATATTCTATGTGTAATCTTAGTATGTAACAAATTTTAAGTCTGAAGCTTTAATTTGAAAGCCACATCGAGATCTCTAAAAGGCCCACAGAGACCCAATATTTGGACTTTTTACCACCTTTAAGCCCTGTGACTGTTAAACTATGTGATTGATGGAGCTGAAATCCCATCTGGGAATGCATTATTATGTCCTTTTTACATATGGCGAAAATCAAGGTTTTTAGTAGACATTTAACCTGTGTATGAGGGCCATAGACACTCGCCCAAGTGCCTTTTTGGACATTTTTTCCGTATTTTGCCCTGTTATTTGGAAATGCTTAGTGTGACAAGTCTTAAACTGTATTATATATAATTTTTGTTTGTTATGTATGTCCCCCAAAAAGTTTCAGATCTGTAGTTTAATTGCTAAGGTCTCTTTAACAATTGTAAAATGCCCACAGAAACCCAATTTATGGACATTATGCCACTTTAAAGCCCAGTAACTGTCAAACTATGTGGGTTATAGAGCTGAAATCTTTGAATTTTTAAAAGGAAATGCCTGTCTATTTAAATTTTGAATATTAATAATGTTATGGCTATCTTAGTCTTTTAAGAACTTATTTTTGTGTGTTATACCTCTGCTTGCTGAGTTTTTAACTTTTTAAAATGAAACTGGTTAAACGCCGGTTAAACATATTCAAGTAGACAAAATGGACACTTTAAGTGAGCTTTAAGTCCCAATATTAATGAAATTATATCCGTATGTAGTAAAACTAGGGGATTTTTAACCCTCAACTAGCCCAGTTTTATTCAACTTGCCTCAGTTAATTTTGACACAGCTCCTACAGTTATGAACTCATTTCAGTTGATAATCACATACTTAAAATTCTCAATTCTTTTTGTATTTGAGTACCCCTTTTATATAGATTGTTTGTTTACCATTTTTGCTGTAGCACTCCATCTCTTTGAGAGAACATGTAAACTGTGTAAAAAAGATGTAGAAGATGAGATACATTTTGTTTGTGTTTGTCCAGCTTTAGAGCTGATTCGTATGAAATATTTCAAAATTTTAAATATAGATAAATCTGAATTATTAATAGATCAATTATCAAGGGTATTAACTCATATGAATGTCAATATGGTTATTAATTTTATTTTTGATTTGTGGCAAGAAAGAAAAAGTAAATTATATTGTTAATTTTTATGTATTGAATTGCTGTCTTTATTTACTGTATCTTACCTCAAAATATGTTTGCTCTGTTTGTTATTAACTCTCTATTTAAAGTGACTTATAAGCCCATATAGGGCTGGGTATTACTTCAATAGTTTTTGTATAATCCTTGTCAACATAATACATGTCACTATAATAAACTAATAAACTAAACTAAGTCCCAACCCACATCCCCCACCCGGATTCCCCCCACCCACCTCTGCTTGCTGAGTTTTTCACTTTTTAAAATGAAACTGGTGAAACATATTGAAGTAGACAAAATGGACACTTTAAGTGAGCTTTAAGTCCCAATATTAATGAAATTATATCCTTATGTAGTAAAACTAGGGGATTTTTAACCCTCAACTAGCCCAGTTTTATTCAACTTGCCTCAGTTAATTTTGGCACAGCTCCTACAGTTATGAACTCATTTCAGTTGATAATCACATACTTAAAATTCTCAATTCTTTTTGTATTTGAGTACCCCTTTTATATAGATTGTTTGTTTACCATTTATGCTCAACCCACATCCCCCACCCGGATTCCCCCCACCCACCTCTGGGACCTCCAGCTATATTGAGTGACACTAAATAAACAAAGGTATTTAATGATATCAGATGAGAAACAAAGAACTCAATGGGGTTGCAGATCTTGTGTAATAGTGAGAGAGGTGTGGAGAAGGGGAGAGGGGTGGGGGTGGGAGGTGGTGGGCTTCATTACATATAACACAAAGGGGAGTCAGAACTGAGATTGTGTCACATATTTAGGTTGCATATATATGGACCACATATATAGGTATAGAGGAAATGAATAACTGAAAACAATTTGCAAATTCTAAAAATAATATAATAAAATAATAATATAAATAATTTTTTTTTAAATAATATTTTATTTGTGAACAAATATAGAAACAGATATGCGCTTTTGGGATTATGAATTTTAGAATGGACATTGAATCATCAATCATTTAAATACTTTGAAGGAAGATTGAAAAGTATGATGAGTTGAGTTAAAAATAATATTTTATTTGTCAACAAATATAGAAACAGATATGCTCTTTTGGGATTATTATTTTAGAATGGACATTCAATCATCAATCATTTAAATACTTTGAAAATAGGTTTAGAGTTATCATTGCAGGAAGATTGAAAATATAATTTGAGTTATGTATTCGGCGTCTGGGGATACACCATCTTCCTTGGAAGATATAAACAGAGTAGATTGATGTGCTGAAGTTCATATAATAATGGGTAATTATGTTTTTAAAAATTCCCGATCAAAACCTGTGGCGTGAGTGATGACCTGTCTGGGGATATGTTGGCGCCGAGTTGGCCCAATCTAGTTAGTTAATTTACCTGATACGATATGACCACCCTGAGTAATGTTAATGTTTCTCATATACCAGTCTGAAGATGTGGTTAATAGTTATCAGTTGAAAGAAATCAACATTTAAACAACACGTTTGAGGAAGTCAGTTTTTGCATTTGAGATATGTCAATATTCCTTATTTCTTTTCAGAGAATTAGAAAAAGATCAGAAATCACTGAAAACATTGACACCCCCAAAAACTCACACTAAAGGTCATTCCAGACAAGCCTCCATTTCCAGTGTGGCCTCCAATGTCTCACAGATCTCCACCTGCAGTAATGCCAGCTACCTGGAGGTGGAACCAGGTAAATTAATAACTTCCACGTGTCTCAAGTCTCATCTTGGTGTTAATGTGTTGTTTACCACTAGTGCCATACTGTACATTGGTGACAAGTGGAACCAGGTAAATTAATAACTTCCACGTGTCTCAAGTCTCATCTTGGTGTTAATGTGTTGTTTACCACTAGTGCCATACTGTACATTGGTGACAAGTGGAACCAGGTAAATTAATAACTTCCACGTGTCTCAAGTCTCATCTTGGTGTTAATGTGTTGTTTACCACTAGTGCCATACTGTACATTGGTGACAAGTGGAACCAGGTAAATTAATAACTTCCACGTGTCTCAAGTCTCATCTTGGTGTTAATGTGTTGTTTACCACTAGTGCCATACTGTACATTGGTGACAAGTGGAACCAGGTAAATTAATAACTTCCACGTGTCTCAAGTCTCATCTTGGTGTTAATGTGTTGTTTACCACTAGTGCCATACTGTACATTGGTGACAAGTGGAACCAGGTAAATTAATAACTTCCACGTGTCTCAAGTCTCATCTTGGTGTTAATGTGTTGTTTACCACTAGTGCCATACTGTACATTGGTGACAAGTGGAACCAGGTAAATTAATAACTTCCACGTGTCTCAAGTCTCATCTTGGTGTTAATGTGTTGTTTACCACTAGTGCCATACTGTACATTGGTGACAAGTGGAACCAGGTAAATTAATAACTTCCACGTGTCTCAAGTCTCAACTTGGTGTTAATGTGTTGTTTACCACTAGTGCCATACTGTACATTGGTGACAAGTGGAACCAGGTAAATTAATACATCACAGGTGTAGCAAATATATTTTGTAAGTATTAAACTATTAATGGATGGTTGACCACTGATGCCAAACTAGGAAAATAGCTGCAGTCATTTGGAGTAAATTTTTGATCCCCAGATATGTGGCTTAATGAATATAGAACTTTTAAGGATAGGTTTAAGGATACTTAAATAAAGGTTTAACGACACTTTCAGAAAGTAAAATGGTAAAGTTCAAATTGAATGTGAATGCTTCTTGTGAAATTTGATGCTTTACTTTTTTTTTTCCAGTATTATGCAGTCATTAACATGTTTATTTTGTTACCAAATGCAGGGTGCCAGTTGTAAACCAGACACTTGATTGTGGCTGTACAAAATAACATGCATATTCACTCTGAGTTCATTGACCGTAAATTGTTCTTTCATATATAATTGGAGTAAGGAATGCATCACAGTATGTGGCATTCACGAGGGGACACCATTTAAAATTAACACAAAAACTCAAAATTTGAGCCACTTTTGCATCAAGGGAGATCAAAGGCCTAAAGTGCTCACAAAAATCATAAAGAGTTTCTCACAAATCAGGAATATGGAAGGGGGTTTCTCTCATTGGCAAATTTTATTTTACTGTACCCATTTTCAGATTCCTTTCTCTTTGTGTGCTTTGGACCATAAACAATATGATAAGACATGTCATAAATATAAGTAATGGAAATGTTTATAGGAGACTGAATTGATGTTACGACCTCCTAAGTACTGGTGTATAAAATGGAAAATGTCCCATAAATGGAATATTTAATATAGAATGATAATGAATTTTATTATGATTGGTGAAGTATGTCAGTGTGAAGCCTTTGACCCCCTGAATTGTTATACTGAAATACCCTTACCATTTCCTTTCATTGGTAAACATCAAAGAAAACTTTGTTCATTAAATTTTTTTTTTTGTTTTTCAAAAAAAAAAAAAAAAATACTAAGCTTTGGCATTAGGAGTCATACTGTCACAAGTTAATGTCAATAATTTTAGGAAGTGCTCTAACAAGTAGAATTCTGTTTTAAGTTGAACTTAATTCCAGAACCTTGGAAGGCCTTTTCTAGTCAAACTTTACCATGTTAATATGGAATTCTGGTCAGATGAAATATTCAGTCCAAATAGGTTTATTTTAGCATCTCATTTAACAAAAGTATGTGGTCTTCAGTGACCTAGTGGTCAATAAGATTGGAATCTAATCATAGGCTGCGTGGGTTGGACTCCTTCAAGTGATAATTTGGAGGACCTGTCGGCCTAGGACATTTCAGTCCACCCTGCCTGTCTGAAATGTCGTAGGCCGGAACGTTCTAGTCCGAATTGTCCGTGTCCGAAACGTCCCTACATTCTGCAGTGGCTGTTAAATGAGATATAACACCCCAACTTTGACCTTGACTTTAACTGTAGAATGAGTGATTTTTAATACCTCTCTAGTGTAGGCTATAAGTAGAAATATATTTCACCTTAAGACAGTTCACCTGTAATTTCACACATAGGTGCCGAGGGGGGTTTTCATGTTAAGCATAATGTGTGAATTGAATCCACACATAATGTCCAACATGTGCCACAAGAGTTTGTTGCACTGTAAAAAAAAATATCATATGGAGTGACTAATCAGTGATCACATCTGTGTAAGCTGTGTATTGATCACTTATTCATAGGTCAATGCTCATCTTGTCTGAAGTTTTCTCAGTGCAGGGTAAGATATATTGAATTTGTCACAATTCATGAATTTATAAAAATCACCACTGAGAAACACCCTTCATGCACATTAAATTATACAGCATCATTTTCATAATTTGTCATTTTTGTGCTAAATTTTTGGCAGAAAGAAAGTACTTGAGTTCTGGTTAAAGTGTGGAATATGAAGAATGTATAAAATTTCTCGTTTGATAGAAGATGAGCGGTTTCCATGAATGTAGCTGGTCATTGCTTACATATGAATAATAAATATCTGCAGCAGTGAATTTCTACAGGACAGTGATTTATTCTTTGCCCTAGAAGTGGAAAGTGTTTATATATTGGAAGTATTTCATTATACCTGACCCAGTGACTCCATACCAAGGAGATGGTGAACCACCAATGCCTGTTGTAGTTTTTCCTACATATTCAGAAAAATTGGCCAACATCAGTGATCTGCATGTAAATGATACACAAATATCCAATAAACATATATGGATATTTTAGCATGAAAGCTTTTGTTGTCAAAGTTCTTTTGTCCTTTCATAATCTGTACATAAGTAAAATAAATGTCGAAATCATTTGGCAAATAGTAAAGTCATGTTTATAAAATGAAGAGACATTATGAATTAATTATACCAAGGAAATAATAAGCCTTTGTTACATAAAGATAAAAGGTAAGCCTGTAATATCGAGGGTGTGGAGACAGTGGTGTCAGCCATCGGTATCGACAATCTGGCATTGGTGTGACATATTGTGGAGTCACCCACCTATTCTATTGATGGAGGCGCTCATACCCCGTCGTATATTCTGAAAACAATCCTTTTAATAAATTGTAAAGTTTACTTCAAAGGTGAATCATCTCCAACAGATGATATGTACCCTATAGTCATAGAAATCTTTTTTACTGTGAATTTATTTTAAATTCTAAAATTTGAAGAAAAGATCTCAGAGAAATAATCAATGAACATTTATACTTCATGAGTCATGGTGATGAATGTTATACATGCAACACTCTGAATCATTGAATTTATAATTGTGTTATTCAAGATCGGTTTAAAAGTCCAAAGTTCATTCTGTCGTATATTACTTGTAAGTTAGGAAATGGGTAGCTGTTGATATGAAAGTTCACGTATCACCTTATGTCCAGCTTTTTTCTCCAGTAACTTAATTACTACTTGTTTTCCATCTTGATATAATGAGGAAGGGATGAGAGGAGTGGTGATAGATTACCACCTGCAGTCAGGTCATAAACAACCTTAGCTTCTATGTAGAAACAAACTAAAAACTCATCTATTCAAGACTTGCCTCCCCCCACCACCACCACAACTGTTTCTCCCCTTGTAGGTAATGCTTTTCCTGTTGGCCTGCTTGTTATTGTAGAAGTCCTCAGTGGCCTAGTGGTTAGTAGGTTTGGCATCTCATTACAGACTGTCACCTTGTGTGGGTTGACTCCCACAAGTGACAATACTGTGGACCTGTCCCAATATGGCCCTGGCTGTTGAACGGAACTTAAACCCTAACTTTGACCTTAGTTGGTATTGTGTTTTTCCATTTTTGGACAATCAGCACCATAGAAAGATGTTCGCATCAATTTTTGCACATTATAAATTATTCATGTTAAATAAAGTTATTTGGCAATCCAGCACTTTTTCACCATAAAGCTTCTAGCTGGGGAATGTTCTTTTCAGATATAAATCATTCAAAAAGAAGGTGATTTCACAAAAGGCCTTAGACTTAGTCCAAGCTTAGGCAAAGTCAGGGACTTAAATCCAAGCTTTTTATCTCAGCCAAGTCTTGCACATAAAAGAATTTTACAAAGTGTGATTTGGTTAAGTCCATGCTTATCAAACAACCACAGTGGTTTTCTGTGTCATGACAAGTTTTATTCAAGGTCAAAATATTCCAAGGACATATTTCCTCCTGACATATTTTATCTTTGTAAAATTATGTTTTGCAATGGAAAACTTTGTAATCACATAAAAACGTCCAGAGAAAAGTTTAGGGGGCTATTCTATATGTTCCTTTTTTCAGCCATTTCAAATTATGAAGTGTATAATAATTTAAATCTTTGTTTACAAAAAGTAAGCCCACCCCCAAGTTGACTTAACTCTCAGCCTAATACTTACTTATCCAAGGCTTAGAATTATCTACTGTGTGAAATCCGCTAAGCCTAAGCACACAGACTTATCCTGAGTTTAAGATAAAACACTTAATATTAAGCACCAGGACTCATTCCCCTTTGACGTACATCAGAAATCTAATACTTATTGTATTCCATTGGTATATTGATATCTCCTGAATTATCAATATGTAACAAAAAAGAGCACTCTTTTCTCAAATGTGTGGGCAAAACTTGCCATAAGTCTATTTTCACTTAATAAACTAAAACATTCAAAAGCTTATAAGGACTTGATTTTGAAACTTTTATCTCTGTTTGTACAGATATATATCAACTACATAAAGTGACCCAAGTACTTTCTCACAACAGTACAGTATGTTGAAATTGGTGTAACCAAAATCAACCAAATGATTCCAAATCCATAATAAGGCATAGTGATAAAATCACAACTATACACCACCTTTATAGTCATTGGACCGGATTCCATCCAAAAGAGAACTATAAGTTCAATCAAATGTTCAAATAGACTTTGAATTGGGTTCTATTAATCAAAAATTTTATTTTGACATATTTTTCCTGTTAATAGGACTGATAGAGGAGAAGAGTTTTCTAACACACATAAGTTCTAATTGAGAGCCCTGTCTCAGAGCCTCAATTAAATTTCCTTGTGTTTTGCAGCCAATGCTGAGGAGCTGTGGAATCTGTGGAGTCGTATAGTGAGTGACTGGGAAAACGTCAACAAGCGCAAACAGCAGTACATTAAGGTAAGTAAATCAAACTAACTTCATTTCATCCCAAGTTTTTATCAGCAAGACAACAAAACCTATATCAAATTTCACTTTTGTTCCATGGAACATTTGATATTGAAGGAAAGAAACAAAAGAAGTTAACATTAATTTCAGCCCTCTTAGTCCTTCTATTTGGAACCAAATGTGTATGTGTTGCTCGCACTGGATGCAAGATTATTTCAAATATTCCAAAATGTTTAAACAATGCTGATTCAGTAATTAACTTATCTATGGTATTATTCCAGGAACTAATCCCTGCAAGTTCTAGGTGGCATAAAAACCCAGCAAAACTAGTTGTTGGCAAGTATTACCCTTGATGTACACAGCTCAAGAAATAGTGGTTGTTTACATTTCCTACATAAATTTGGTCCGTACAGTGCCCAAAACCTTTGTGTCTACTACCACTATTATATGGAGCTCAAAATTCCTCTACATAATGTAAATATTCAACTAACATTATTTTGTTTCAGGATCTAGTCAGAAAGGGTGTGCCAACCCACTTCAGAGGCATAGTTTGGCAATTATTATGTGGAGCTCAGAATTCTGCAGCCAGATACAAGTACGCTGACTACCTGAAAATGACATCACCCATGGAGAAAATGATTCGCAGAGACATCACACGCACATATCCAGAACACGAGTTTTTCAAAGAGAAAGATGGGCTCGGACAGGAGAGTTTATTTAATGTCATGAAGGCGAGTGTCTGGATGATTGAGTTTAGTTATTTTTATTGCGTAAAATAGCCTTACCTTATCCTCACAAATGCTTACTTGGTTTTGTGGAGGCAAAACGCGGCGACCAACAAGAATATTTAAAAATTATTCTTGTTCGAGAGGTGAACCCCGTAGTTAGTGATAGGTGCGCATGCGCACAACACATTGTCGGTTGGACTTTGTCGAGAGATCCTCATTCAATTTTTGGTCGTCGTGGAGGCTGCGCGTTTTTCTTTGGAAGGTCATCATGGCGGAGTCACAGTTAAAATCTACGAAACGTGCTGCTGGTTGTGGTCACCCACTGTACGATTGGGACACACACCTTTTCTGTTATCCTTGCAGAGACAAGGGCAAGGGTCAGGACGTCTGTGTCACTTCAAAAGAAGATGATTGCTTCAACTGTTTACAGTTCACTTCTGAGCAGAAGAAAAAGCTTCGTTCCAAGTCCAAAAAGAAATCTAAAGATATTATTGTGTCCAAAGAGGTTGAAGACTCCCTGTTAGGGCAGGAATCTGACCCTATTCGTTCCCCTACAGCTGAGAAATCTCAGCCTGTAGCAGAGGACTCCTTGCTAAAAATTCTACAGAGATTAGAAGATATGCAGTCACAAATTACTTCCTTGAAGACGAATGCGTCTTCCTCATCTTCTTTGCCGACACCCCATCAGCCTCGCCCTAGAGCTTTGGAATCTGGTGAAGATGCGTTCTCTGATGTCAGCTCGGTCCATGAATCTGCGAGCATTTCCTCACGCAAAAGGCTTAGATCTCCATCTCCTCATGAGGAGGTTGAAGAAGATCCCACTTACAGGGAAACTCTGGCTGCTGTCAGAACTTTACTACAGGTTGAAGTTCCAGAAGAATCCTCTGACCAACCTACCAAAATTTTTGGTTCCAAGAGCAAGGAATCAAAGAGGAAACAAGTTCTTCCCATGGTCATGCCACCTTTGGAAGCCATAGTTGAGCGTTGGGATTTTTATGAGGCCAAAGCTTCTGGTAACCCAAAGAAAGGTGAGCCTGAGAGGTTACAGTGCAGTCCTGTTAACACTGACAATTTTTTACAATATAACAGGCCTCCCATGAAGTTCTACAGGTCGTCCACGGTAGAATTCTCGAACTCTGCACCCAAATGTCAAGATGCCTTCAGATCTCTCTTTCCAAAGGCGATTCCATCCTCTGTTCATGTACCTATCAAGCAGCATACAAGTATGGAGACCGTATCTAGAGAATGTGTGCAGATTTTATCTTATGTCAATTGGTTCATGAGGGCTATTGGCAAAACTTCATCTTCTATGGAGGAGTTGCTTCAACAGAGTGGTTCAGATGTGTTCAGGGACTCTGATAAGCTGTTATCTCACCTACAAATGCAGTCAGCCTGCCTTACTTCACTTGATAAGGCTTTGGAGTCTGTCACTGATCTCTCTATTGCGTTGGCCTGTAACTTACAGTTGGCCAGAAGAGATTCCATCTTGAAAGTCTGTGCTTCTCACTTGCAGGAGCACGACTTCAACAAATTGCGAAGAACAGGATTCAAATCTGGGGACTTATTTTGTCCCACTACATTGGATCAAATACAGAAAAAACAGGACAGATCCCCTAAGAGGTTGAAGACTGATAACCGCCAGACTTTCCAGTCGAACAGTCGCTCTGATGACAGGCGTTCTTCTGCCTCTTACTCCTCTGGTTCAAAATTTTTTCGTGGCCAACCAGATAGATTCAATAAGAAGCCCTACCAATCGTCTTCAAGACGAGGAGGCAATAGACGCAAGTGACTACCCACTTCTATTACATGGAGGCCGTTTGCAAAGATATTGGCAGGTATGGCAACACCTTCATTGTCATCCAAGAGTTGTGCAGATCTTGAGATTCGGTTACCAAATTCTTCCTCAATCGAATCCGCCCAAGTCAGTGCTTCCCACAATTCGCAGTGGTTACAGCACACCGGAAAAGCATCGCTTTCTCACAGATTGCGTAGAAGATATGCTCAAAAAAGGGGCTATTTACCCTCTCAAGGTATGCACAACTCTAGGTTTTTGCAGCAGATTGTTTCTTGTACCAAAACCCGGGAAAAAATGGCGCCCAGTAATAGACTTAAGTGTACTGAACAGCTTTCTGCAGGTTCCGACTTTCAAGATGGAGACTGCAGAGATCATCCGAAATTCGCTTACAAAAGGGGAATGGCTGGTTTCCATCGATCTCAAAGATGCGTACTTTCATGTTCCCATACACCCGGCCTCTCAGCATTTGCTTCGCTTCCATGTAGACAAGCGAACGTACCAGTTCAACGCTCTGCCATTCGGGCTAGCAACAGCACCTCTAGAGTTCACGCGAATCGTACAAGAAGTAAAACTTGTTCTTCAGTCTCGCGGAATTCGTGTTCACCAGTATCTAGACGACTGGTTGTTAAGAGCAAATACCAGCCACCAATGTTGTTCACAGACAAAAGAACTCATTCAGGTGGTACAAGATCTCGGCTTTGTGATAAACTTCGAAAAGTCAGAGCTCGAACCTACACAAAAAATCGACTTTCTGGGTTACAATTTCGATTTGATTCAGGGAAAAGTCTTTCCAACCGAAAAGAAGTTGAAAATTCTAGAAAAAGCTGTTCAGGACATGGAGGTCGTATCACAAACAACCCCAAGGTCGCTTATGTCCCTGATAGGTGTACTAGCATCCCTAGAAAAAACAATACCAATGGGCAGGCTCCACATGCGTCCGTTTCAGTGGTACCTGAAGACACATTGGCATTATCCCCAGTCTCTAGACCTGAAGATTCCGGTGTCAAATCTTCTGAAAAGCTATCTTCAGTGGTGGAAAAATCCCAAAAATCTAGAAAAGGGTTGTCCTTTACATCCTCAGGAACACAATACCCTTATTTTCACAGATGCGTCAAACCAGGGTTGGGGAGCTCATTTAGAAAATCTGACAGTCAGTGGCAATTGGACAGATCAGGAAAAATTGCTTCATATCAATGTCCTAGAGTTAAAGGCAGTGTTTCTGGCCTTAAAAAGCTTTCAAAACAGTATTCTAGACAAGAGGGTTCTTATAGCAACAGACAACACCACTGTAGTCAGTTATCTGAACAAACAAGGGGGAACACACTCGTGGGACATGTGTCTCCTGGTTTGGCGCATCATGGCCTACTGCAATCCTCGAAACATACTCATAAGAGCCAGACACATTCAGGGTTGCCTCAATGTCATAGCCGACAGTCTCTCCAGGAAAGACAAAATAATTCAGACAGAATGGTCTCTTCATCCTCAAATGTTCAGTCTTATTTGCAAAGTTTGGCACACTCCAATGGTGGACATGTTTGCCACCAAATTGAATCACAAACTACCAATCTATGTCTCACCAGTCCCAGATGCAAATGCTATGAACATAGATGCATTGAACATCTCCTGGGAGGGTCTGGACGGCTATGCCTTTTGTCCTGTAGCTCTCATACCCAAGGTCATACAGAAAATGAACACCTACAGGTGCAGAATGATAGTAGTAGCACCAGGGTGGCCCAGAATGCATTGGTTTTGGGATCTAGTCAATCTGTCAACCAAGCCCCCATTACAACTTCCTCATTGGCCTCATCTGCTAAAACAACCTTTCAGTCAGAAGTTCCATCAGAATCTCATGTTTCTGAATCTGCATGTTTGGCACCTAGACACCACTCAGAATCACTTGAATCATTCTCTGAGCAGGTGGCAGATCGAATTAAGGCACCTCAAAGACCCTCATCTAGAAGATTATATGAGTCAAGGTGGTCCATTTTTGAACTCTGGTGCCAACAGAATAAGGTGGTCAGCGCAGAGCCTTCTATCTCAGACATAGCAGAATTTTTGAACCATCTGTTTACTGTCAAAAATTTGAAGCCTGCCACAATTGCTGGCTACAGAACTGCAATTTCTGACCATTTAGGACCTTTTGGTCTGGAAGTGGGCAAGAGCATACACTTGAATAGACTTCTTGCAAGCTTTTATAGGGACAAACCTATTCTCAATAGAGGTATTCCCTCTTGGGACCTATCCTTGGTTCTTATGGCTTTGACTAAGGCTCCTTTTGAACCTTTGAAGGATGCAAGTCTTAAGGTTTTGACTTTCAAGACTGTTTTCTTGATGGCTTTGGCATCTGGCAAAAGGAGGGGGGAGGTGCACGCTTGGACATTCTCTTCCCTCAGACATAAGCCTCACTGGAGGGAGGTCACTATCTCTCCTTCTCCTGCCTTCTTGGCTAAGAACCAGTTAGCTTCTGAGGGTCCAGATTTGATCAGACCTATAGTCATTCCAGCTCTAAAACCATTTTTGAGCTCCGATCTGTCTGATGATATGACTCTGTGTCCTATTAGAGCTCTTCGGTACTATTTAGATAGGACTTCTACTCTAAGAAAGGGCAAAAATCTTTTGTTTATCTCCTTTAAGGAGGGCTTTGACAAAGATATTCAAAGATCCACTATTTCATCTTGGATCAAACAAACTGTTGCTTTAGCCTATCAATCTTCGGATTCTATGTCCGACAATGTTCATGTAAAGGCTCATGACATAAGATCCATGTCAGCCTCTTTGGCCTTTAAGGGTGGGGTCTCATTAGAACAAGTTCTAGGCTCATGTTTTTGGAAGAGCCACAACACTTTTACCACTTTTTATTTGAAGGATGTAGCTTGGCAGTCCACCGACCAATCAGATTTCAAGTTAGGCCCAGTGGTTTCTGCTCAACATGTGGTGAATTTTTGAGTATGTTTTCCATGTTTTTTCATATGTTCTACATACTTACATGTCTTCAGCCATACCAGTAGCTTGTACTGACATTTATCTTCTTTTTTCAGATGGCCCCATGACTGTATTTAAGGAGCCATAGAAGTCAGCTTGGGGGTGCCTTTCTGGTGGATGACAGCATCTTGCTCAAGGGACCCAGGAAGCCATCCCCGACCATTCAGTTAATCGGTGATGGGTAGCTGTAAGATAGCACATACCAATTGAATCAAGTGTCAACAACAACAGTGCATCATGAATATTCATGAGGTTAGCATTCATTACTTATCTTCACAGATTTTCACAGTAATGAGTAATCTTAGTGCAGCGTTCTTAAGCTTATCTTATCCTCTCCTTCAAATGCTTTTATGGTGAACCCCATAGTCTATTAACAGGGAGGTTTCAAAACAAACCCCTCCTCCTGTTAGGGTTGGAATCAAGCATTTGTGAGGATAAGGTAAGGCTATTTTACGCAATAAAATGTAACAAATTTTATTGTAATTTAACTTTTTGTAAGTTAAATACTTACCTTATCCTCACAAGGACAGACCCACCCTTCCTCCCCTCACAAGTTTGTTTTCATAGGGGACCAAAAATTAAATGAGGATCTCTCGACAAAGTCCAACCGACAATGTGTTGTGCGCATGCGCACCTATCACTAACTACGGGGTTCACCTCTCGAACAAGAATAATTTTTAAATATTCTTGTTGGTCGCCGCGTTTTGCCTCCACAAAACCAAGTAAGCATTTGTGAGGATAAGGTAAGTATTTAACTTACAAAAAATTAAATTACAATAAAATTTGTTACAATTGGCCAGAGACATTCTTAGACATGCTTATTCTTAGATTTAATTGATTAATCTTATGAAAATTCCAAGAATACAAGAAATTTACTTAGAAACATTCTCAGAATAAAAAAAACTGAGTTTAAAAAAAAACTATATAAGTGACATTAAATCATTTATGCACTTTAATAACGATTTTGACACATTCTTATGCTTGGATTTTTTTCTGAGAAAATTTTTTTAATAAGGAGATTCTTAAAATAACAGTGCTAATGAATATTGGCCAAAAATTTTTTTGATAAAGTGAAATATATTTTGCACTTATGTGGAGTTACAGTTTCATTTTTACCCCACAGCCCTTAAGGGCTGTCTGGGTATTGTTTTCACCCATTGTGTCCGGATGGGTGGGTGGGTGGGCGGCGGGAAAAAGTTTGTCCAGGCTGTATCTCAGAAACCGTAAGGTGTAGGAAGTTGATAAATGGTAGGGACATTGGTTAGGATATGTAGGTGTGCAACGTCATGGTCTGACCTTGATTTGACCTTTGACCTTGCCGTAGTGACCTTGAGTTTGAAAATCTTGTCCGGGCTATATCTCGGAAACTGTAAGGTGTAGGAAGTTGATACTTGGTAGGGACATTGGTTAGGGGGTGTATGTGTGCAACGTCATGGCATGACCTTGATTTGACCTTTGACCTTGCTGTAGTGACTTTGGCCTATAAAATCTTGTCCGGGCTATATCTCGGAAACTGTAAGGTGTAGGAAGTTGATGCTTGGTAGGGACATTGGTTAGGGGTTGTAGGTGTGCAGCATCATATGATGTGACCTTGATTTGACCTTTGACCTAGTCGTAGTGACCTTGACCTACAAAATCTTGTTGCACCTTTGGGTCTGTCTTTTGATGCAGATTAAGCACTGTTAAGTCATATCAGAATTCATTAAGAATTTTACAACTTCCCATTGTAACAGATGGAATTTCATCAAGTGAGCCACAGACTTTGCTCCAACACCACACATAAGCATTCATTGAATGTATTACCACTTCTGTATGCATGGTAATCTAAACCTTAATTCGGCCATGCCAGATGTAGATAAAGAGTACATGCATTATCTTTCTTTGACATTTTTTTTCTATTTAAACATTGTTTGGACCTTTATATAACTGACAGTGCTCTGAAAGTATCCTGATATTTGTACTGATACAGTACTTCTATATCTGATAGTGTTAAAAATATTTCCCTAGGCTGTAGGGTACGGGCATCTCTGATGCTATTTTCTTATGACACTACATATTAAAGCCACACTTAAGTTTAGATCTTTGAAGGCTACTTTGCCAGGTAATCTTCAGCAACGTACAAAGATGAGGTGTGTTGAGTATAAATGATATTGAATCAAGATTCTTATGTCCAAACCTTATTTAAAAACAAGTAGTATATGACTTATTACTGTACATGTCTAGTAGTCTGGATGACAATCAGTTGATTATCTGTGTAAGAAACATATAACTTCCATAAAACCAGTATTTCTGCTTTGGAGAGTCCTATATAATACATGTGAATGTACTAGTGTTGGATGTAAGGAGAGTGTAAGATAAATATATCCACCGAGATACGCTCAAATTTTGTGTAATGCAGGATCTACAGTTGTTTTTTGTAAAGTCTAATCTAGGTAGATTTTGGTGGGCAAGACAAAAGCGAGTTTTCCCACTTAATTGAGCTCTGTTTAAAGGTGTTTAACTGTACATATGCTGTACTTACATGTAAATTGGCACTCTATTTCAGGCATATTCCCTCCATGACAGAGAGGTTGGCTATTGTCAAGGCAGTGGCTTCATTGTAGGCTTGTTACTCATGCAGGTGAGTAACTCAGAAATACCCACATCTTCTTTGTATCAAAACTACATAAGAATGTGTTCAGGACTTTGACTTCAACTATAATCACCAGAGGATGTACATTCTGCTTTGGTCTAAAATATATAATATTAGTGGATATTGTACACAGGGGGCCACATTTGCAGTTCCATTTAATAGAGTATAAGTTGGTGCTTTAGTCACATTGTCATAACACATAAGTGGCACCACCATATCACCATATTTTCATCAGAATATCACGTAATTGTAGTGCTGTGAAGTATTTATGTCAATAAAATGTTAATTGAGTTAGTACCAATGTTAAATGAAATTAACATAAAATATTCATTTAACTTCGTTGCATTTTGACTGTAGTATAAAGCAGTAGTCGTTGAATTTAAATCTTATTTTGTAAAATATATGCTGCAGACTTCAATAATATTTAGCAAAATTTTGCCAAAATTTTAAGTGTTATATATTCATTAAGCACAGTATTTTCCTATCTTCGTGTATTATTTTATGTGTCTATGACATCACAATTTAAAATTGTAATCACGACAACTCGATTTCAAGTATATAATAATATCGTAATTGATGCTGTTGTGATTGATGACAGTGTCACTAAGTTTATTGTTATCAGAGTATTATATATCCTGTCGTTTACTGTGTCCTCAGATGCCTGAGGAAGAGGCGTTCTCAGTATTAGTGAAGCTGATGCAGGAGTACAACATGAGGGAGTTGTTCAAGCCTTCTATGGCTGAACTCGGGGTCTGCATGTTTAAACTGGAGTACTTGATTCAGGTAATCTCCCATACTCTCAGTCATCAGGTGTCTGAAGCTTAGAATATACCAGTACATACAAACCCATCTTTGAATTGATGGGTACTAGTTACTCAGTCTTTATATTGTTTGGCATATGTCAGGATCATATCATATTGTCTGGACATGTATCTTTCATTTACCGGTGCCGCTTTCTCTATCCCCCATGTTTTCATACACGCCCCCCTCCCCCCCGCATTATCAATGATCTCATGTTATTACCCATAAATTGTTATTATGTCCTCCTGAGGTAAATTAACGCTATTAGTTATTTCACATCTTATAAGGAGAGAGATTTATTTACATCAAGCGCACTTCCAGTTGGTGTATCCTAAAATTTGAGTACCTAAATTCTGGTAAATTTTTTTGAAAACCCAGCTGGTTTTCATGGTCGTAAATGCCCATCTCCCAACTTTTGCAAAAATTTTGCCACATTTCCCCAGGGTGCCTCAGAATGTGGGTTAGTATTCATGCTCAAATTGCTTGAAGTAGAACTTTGTTTCCACAAGAGTAGATCCCGATTGGGACTTGCACTGGTGGAATCGTCAATTCCCCAGGCTGTAAGATTTTCACTTATTGGGTATATCCTTTATTACAGGAGTTACAGTAAAACCACTATTCACACTTCATTTGGTATGTCTCAGTTTGTATATTTCTGTGTTTACTACCAGAGCTACACCCACATGTCACTTGTGTATTTTAGTTTGTATATTTCTATATTACAGGATTTACCAACACAACTCTTCTCACACTTCCAGGCTTGTCAGAATTTTTAGCGTGTCAGTGTGATTCACACCTCCATACTTCAGCTTGTATATTTCAGTTTATAGCCCTGTCTATTTCAATTGGTACACTTGTATATTACAGGAGTTACTACCTGAACTGTACTCGCACTTCCAGGCTCAGAGTTTCAGTGTGTCTATGTTTGCTTCCTCTTGGTTCCTCACTCTGTTTACAACCTCACTGTCCAACACTATGGCCTGCAGAATATTCGACATCTTCCTCGCAGAAGTGAGTAGTAATTAACTGAAAACCTCAATAAATTGATATAATCTCATCTATTTTCTTAATGGCACTTAATCTGATAATCCAACATCTTTTATCCCATGATATTGCTCCTTGTTGGTCAATTCTTAGCAATTTTTGCATAGGCTATGGGCTATGTATGAGACCACTATCAAAGTACCCTCTTTTAAAGTTGCAGGTTTTAATTACAAAGGGTGTACAATTTTCACCCATTGGATCTTATTTGTTGCTCTTTTCATCTCTGATGTAAACACTGAGACCACTGTGGAAATGTCCATAAAATTAGGAACAAATTTATCCCTACAGCCAAAGCATATATTTTTGTTGGGAGAACTGCCCAAACTCTGACCAGCAAAGTCACAAAATAGTAGATTATATGTAAGAAGAACCACTGTAATTCAAATATGGGTGTAAATATAAGCAGTCTTAAGGTCTCCACATCAGAAAATGCTGTATTTTTGTAGTGTGTAAGTTTGACATCCTTAGACCTAAACATGCAAATATTAGGGGTACTGCCTGCAAAAGAGGGATGGCTAAATAGTCTGCATTATTGTTTCACCCCTTATTGGTAAAAAAATATTCACATATATTAGCTGATTCCCGTCGTAATAACAGCCCATGGAATATAAATCACATAGAATACTGTTGATAAATATTCTTTGTGTGTTTTTTAGGGTCGAGAGTTCATGTTCCGTGTTGCTATAGCGATACTGCAGATCACAGCAAGCAACCTACTGTCACTAGACATGGAAGGCATGATTAAGGTAGGTTGCAAATTTTTACTCTATTCTAATGTTATGCTATAATTTTTCAAAATATGGGCCAAAAGCTGATTAAGTTATGATTTAAATATGTGTACACTAGATATAGCATTGTTTCAAGATCTTAATTGATACTGACCCTTTGGAAACCGGTAATAATAAATGTTTGCGTAATGTACTTTGCTATGTATTAAGTATAAATAATAGGTCGCTTTATCAGTGCAATTGAATGTAAATGGAGTTAATGTGTTCATATTACAGTTTTGAGTTTCTTATTGTAGCATTTGAGCAAAGAAGGTCTGAACACCGTGTTTGAAAATGATCCAGAACGGCTTATTACAATGTCCATACAAGTCAAATATAACGCCAAGAAACTCAAAAAGTAAGTGTTGTATTATATTGAAAGTTTTTTTTTTCTGAAAAATCAATGTAAAATTAAACTAGAAATTCCCATAATGTCTTCTATGTTCTGAATTTGATTCTGATTTTGACCGAATCTGAGGTCCTCAGTGGCCTAGTGGTTAGCAAGTTTGGCATCTAATCACAGGCTATCACCTCTGTGCGCATTAGACCCCCCACAAGTGGCAGTGCTGAAGACCTGTCCCAATATAACTCTGACCATTGAACTAAACCTATACAACCCCGACTTTGACTTTGACTGAATCTTTACAGAGTTAACAAGTGAATCTGTTGTAAGTGTACTTACAATTTCATGATGGTTGCTATAGATTTGAGCCATTCAGCATGCTGACCAACAGAAAGTATTTACCAAATATGGTAAACCTGGTAAGTAACTGCCTTTGGAATTCTGTTCTTTGTGCATAGTCAAATAATCTTCCTGTAACAGCCATTCTTATTTGTTAACTGTTGATTCAAACTGATATTCTTCATTGAATGTGACATGGCTTTCGGTACTGGGAAATTATAACTATTCAGCATGTATTATATTTCCTGTAGAGGTAAGTAAGTATAGTCAGCCTCTTTCTCTTTTTTTAAAGCCAGAATTTTACCAAAACCCCAACAAATCAGGGTTGTCACAGAAATAGACAATTTTATTCAATATATACATCAGTGTTAGAGTAAGGAGGTTGAAAATCACCTCGTAATGTAATTCACCAGTGTGGAAAGTCCCGTTCTACTTGCTTTACTTCTGGGCAATTCTTTACACCTTTGTGATCCTGATGACCACATTAAGCCCCTGATCTCTCCAACTACACAACTGGCACAAAGTTGATTATATTTGTCCTACTTGACTGGGATTCTGCTTTTGCTCGTCTTGGTAAACAGACAGATGTGTGTTTATTTTGTATTTTTGTCAGAACACATAATAGAAACATAGATTGAATCACATTATCAGATAAAACAACAGTATACTTGTCTAAAAAAGAAAGAAAAACATGGTTTTATTCAATAATGAGAATCTATAAAATTAAACCAATGTCAAATCTAAAGGAGGAAGTAATGCCATTAAATAAGCTGATGATGACATCAACATACATATGCTTAGGAATACCATATGTAATTACTGGCTATGATGTCACCTTTATTTACTGCCTAATTAGACCAGTACATACCTGTAATCATACCTGTATGATACTTGACAATGAGACATAAACACAGTAAATCAAGTATAGTTAGCTTGATGTCAGATGAACTTTATGTACATAAAATGTAAAGACCAAAAATTAAACACTTCTTAACCAGCTTATGTAACAACAGCTGATACAAGCATATAATAGCTTACACGTAAAGACTAGAGTTTTCCCACAATTTTTGTTAAAAGTTTACATTTTGTGGCGTTGTTGTGTGGAAGTGAAACTGTGTAAAACTGTTGTTGTATGAGTTGGTTAAGTGTCCCACAATCAATAGCTAATTTACACAGTTTAAGAATAACTGAAAATAAAATGTTGAAGAGACAGGTTTTCATAGCCATAAATATTCCCTGCTGATTGGGTAAAGATATATCTATAAATGAATTAGATATTAAGGTTTATGCAAAAACATGACGAACGGACGTACGCACGCACGTATGCCGCAGGCGGGAGACAATAAAGCTTTCTCATGTACAGGTATGATACAAAGAAGGTACAGAGTGATGTATTTCTTATTCAGCTTGCTATGTTTTTTCTTGTAATTAGTCTGCATATTTTTGTTGCTGAAATCAGTTAACTGTTAATGTCATTGAAGCACTTCATTTCAGCCATTGTAACTTGATGCAATAAAGGGGACCAGAAAGCTTGGTATACATACCATTTGCATGTACAAATAAGACTCTGGCATCTGTCCAGTGTAACAGATTGTCACTTTATTTTGTTTCGGGGTGTGTTTATTTCAGACTTTCTATGGCTCCATTTTGTCAGTAAAACAGTAAAAAGAACTCCAGAATATTGTGTGAAATTAAATCCATATGTGTAGAGCTTGTAATTTGATAGTTACCATTATGTAACTGTAGCAGTATACATGATAGAAAATTTTAAATATGAATTAAATAAAGTTAATGCTGTTAGGGGCGCAAGATATTTATGCCGAAAATTCTCTCGGAATTAATTGAGTTCATTCTGCTAAATTAGGTACCAAAAATCCTCAAATAGGTAATATTGTTAGTAGGTTGCTTAACCACTTATATTCATGTGAAATAGTTTTGGAAAAATAGGGGAATTTTGACGTCTGCTGAATCACGGAATATATGTCTAGGCAAATATACATTAAAACCTCCATTGGAGCACAATATGTTATTTAGGTGAAAAAAAGTTGGTAATTTTTTTGCAAGAAAACAAGCAAAATTTAAAATTTGTAATGTAAACTAGGTTACAGAATGAAACTGGAGCCTTGACATCACTAGCAGTAATATTAACCGGTAGGTTACAAATACACCTGTTACTTGCAACCTTGTTGGTGTAATGTGAGATACCATTGTTTACCTCCTCTATATGGGAGTATGTATTCTATACTACATACTTAATTCGTGTCATGATTCATGTTCTTGAATGATTCAAATTACCTGGACTTTTCCCTGATTTTCCGTTAACATCTGAAATGTTAGACTTTGCTCCAAGTCTTTGTATTTCTTATTCCACCAAATCTGGCATACATGGAATCATTATGAACCCATCATGATGGGTGGGGAAGTTACTGAGGGATGAAAGCCCCACATTCTGGCCAAAAAGTCATTCAGTCCTCATATAATACCTTAGACAAAAGGACTTGAGGAAAGTCTGCTAAAATGTATAAATTTGCCTAATGTTGCTGTTAAACCAAATAAGACACAATTACACCAATGATGTTTGATAACCCAGTTTGATCAGGGAGAGAGAAACATAGGGACCTCATGTGATCGTGATAACAGTTTTTCCTTTGTTTTAGAACAGACGATACTGGATTGATCGTTCCCACTGGAAACTGATCCAAATTGTCCTTTTTTTGGATAGTCTGTTTCTGTGTATGAATTGTAGTAGATATTTGTTCATTTTGTATCTTTTATGGAGAGATTAAACATTACTTAAAGTCATCTCCGTCAGTCAATGCCTGAGACAGAGACCTAAATGGGTTTTAAACTAGATGAAAAAAACAAGCAGAGGTCTTGTTATCAAGAAAATTGTATATATTCATGAGATTATATCTACATAAACTAATCACAGAAATAACTCAAATAAATAAAACAAATATTCAAAAGAAAGAAAAAATTCCATATGGTTACAACATTGTTCCTGTAATAAAGCACATAGTAATAAGTTAATGGGAAAATCCAGAATTTTTTTTATCCAGATGGTTATCCAGACCACTCTCAAAATTTAATGGGATACCAAGACTCATCTTCTGATATTTTCATTATAGGATCCAACTGGTAGCATTTGCGTAATTCTGCCAACAAACAAACAGATGATCATGAAAATAATATTGCCTTGGTAGAGGTAATACTACCTGCATCAAGTTATGTGGGTTACAGCATAGAAATGTCCTCATTTATATAATTTGTCAAAAAAGATATTGTTCTGAATGTGTGCATTATGGCACATTTTCCCCAGTTGAATCAAGTAATTACTTGGCATTGTTGTATCCAACGGATTACTTTGATTTAGCATTTGCTATGGCGCCGCCGTTGCACGTAGAGAGATTTTCGGCGTTAATGCTCTCAGAGGAAAACTGCACCAGCTAGGTTCACGAAATTTGCAGGATATATTCATTGGGGGGTAAGCTTCTCTGGGACTGAAATTAGCCTCATTCTGAAAAATCTGGGATGGTAAACCAACACATAGGAAATCATGGGCTGGGAATCTTCTAGTGTGGTCGGATTTGACCTTGGGCCCCTCCTTCAAGGTCAAACAAGGATAGCCAAACTTAAAAGTGCTTATAACTCGCTTATTATTGGTCCTAGAAGTTTGGGATGGTAAACCAACCTATGGGAAATCATGGACTGGGAATCTTGAGGTGTGGTCGGATTTGACCTTCGGCCCCTCCTTCAAGGTCAAATGAGGATAGCCAAACTGAAAAGTGCTTATAACTCGCTTATTATTGGTCCTAGAGGTTTGGGATGGTAAACCAACCTATAGGAAATCATGGGCTGGGAATCTTGTGGTGTGGTCAGATTTGGCCTTGGGCCCCTCCTTCAAGGTCAAGCGATGGTTCACTGGCTTTGTTGAAATGCCTTTCTGGTGGGTATAAATTTGAATCAGTTCTCCGATGCACTAGGTCTAGTTAATAATTATTATTTTTGTTACCATTAAATACTTTTACCCCCAATTACCCTAGTATCTGACCTGGAGTGAAATAAAATAAAAGGTATTGAAATTTTTCATTGCATAAACAGAGTGAGCTTAGGATTTTGGAACTCTTGACTCAGTTTTATGAGTTTAGTGTAATTACAAACAATAGTAACGGCAATTTATACTGAATAAAACTAGTGCATCACTGTGTAATTAACTGGAAAAAGTTACTTTTCCAGTAGATGGATATTGTATAATGTATTAAATCTGTGTCATAAGTGACTTTAAATGTATCTTATCCGAACAAGCTGCACTCATTTGGCCAGTATGCTTGTGTACAGAAGTTTTTAATTAAATACCTCTGTGCCTCCAAGTATGTTCTGTTGGAGACTTGCAGCAGTCAGTCTTTCAGTTTACTGTGTTTGCATATTTTGTAATTATTTTGCTGTTAACCTGTCTTTTTATTATGTCCACCCCACTGGGGGGTGGACATATCATTTTTGCTTTGTCCGGCGACACACTTGGTTTCCAGACATTTTAGGCAACAGTTCTTATCCTATCTTTACCAAATTTGGCATGCAGGTTTATTGGGTTAATAGCTTGAATGGGATTGCTTTTGGTGATGATAGCTCTATAGCTAACTGAGTAATAGCTACTTTGCTACTTTTGAGTATCTCTTTGGTTTCCAGACATTTTAAGGAATGCTATTAAGCCCTATCTTTCTGAAATTTGGTATGGAGGTTCATTGGGTTAATAGCTTGTATGGGATTGCTTTTGGGGTGAATTGCTTCATAGATCAGTGTGTAATTAAGCATCCCTGAAAGGGCGCTTATTTGTTTTCGCCTCAGTTTCCTCGCCGCCGCATTATGGTCTCCCTTGAATATCTCCCTTATTATTAGCAGGTTTCAAACCATATTTGGCAGTTATATACCTTAGACGTGGGAAAATTTTTCTGCATGCTTAAATTTGACCTTTGACCTTTATGAAGGTCACATGATGAAAAACTATTTTTTGAAGTACCCCCCCCCCCCCCCACACACACACACACACACACACACACACCAGTTCATACTATCGAAAACGCGAGCTGATTAGATTTTGGGAGCAATCCCTTGAAAAATGTCTCATTTATGAGTGATTTTCTGACACCTTCCAATCTGAAAGCCTTAAATTTAGGCCAACCCCTCTATTATCTTCTTAAGTATTGCATTTAGAGCTATAAAATGTACTGGGAGGTAATAGGAAACCATATGTGGAGAGTCTAAATAGCCGGTCAGTTTTACCCCACGGCCCCCCCTTATGGGTCAAACTGGGGTCATAGAATAGCTGATTTTGAGTTTTTGCCTTATTTCTCCTTTATTGTTGCTTTTATAGCTTCAGAATGTATTAAGAGGTATTGGGAAAGCATATATGGAGAGTCTAAATAGCCGGTCAGTTTTACCCCACGGCCCCCCCTTATGGGTCAAACGGGGGGTCATAAAATAGTTGATTTTGAGTTTTTGCCTTATATCTCTTTTATTGTTTCTTTTATAGCTTCAGAATGTATTAAGAGGTATTGGGAAAGAATATATGGAGAATCTAAATAGCCGGTCAGTTTTACCCCCCGACCCCCCCTTATGGGTCAAACTGGGGTCATAAAATAGCCGATTTTGAGTTTTTGCCTTTATCTCCTTTATTGTTGCTTTTATAGCTTCAGAATATGTTAAGAGGTATTGGGAAAGCATATGTGGAGAGTCTAAATAGCCGGTCAGTTTTACCCCCTGGCCCCCCCTTATGGGTCAAACTGGGGTCATAAAATAGCTGATTTTGAGTTTTTGCCTTATATCTCCTTTATTGTTGCTTTTATAGCTTCAGAATGTATTAAGAGGTATTGGGAAAGCATATATGGAGAGTCTAAATAGCCGGTCAGTGTTTTTACCCCCCGACCCCCCCCCCCCCCCCCCCCCTTATGGGTCAAACTGGGGTCATAAAATATCCGATTTTGAGTTTTTACCTTTATCTCCTTTATTGTTGCTTTTATAGCTTCAGAATATATTAAGAGGTATTGGGAAAGCATATGTGGAGAGTCTAAATAGCTGGTCAGCTTTACCCCCCGACCCCCCCTTATGGGCCAAACTGGGGTCATAAATAGCTGCTTTGGAGTTTTTGCCTTATATCTCCTTTATTGTTGCTTTTATAGCTTCAGAATGTATTAAGAGGTATTGGGAAAGCATACGGTGCAGCTTTGTGCATTCTTAGCTTTACAGCATGCTTATTAAAACCACAAAGCACTTTAAACTTTAAGGGACGCTTCGCTTTTGTTAGCAAAAGCATTCCTCTAGTTAATTAAATAAATCAGTAATTTGGCTATTTTGAGTACTGAAAAAGGCAAATGTGCTCATATATCCTAAACCGTGCGAGATAGAGCGATTTCGTCGAAATTTTCGACCCACAGGGTATCTAAGCAATGTACTCTTTGCAATTTTCAAAAAATTTTCCCTCCCCAAAAATGTCGGCCATTTTGAATTTTCGAATTTTTGCCAAAAATGGCAAAACACAAATTTGCTTCTATCTCCTTAACTGTGCGAGATAGAGCGATTTCGTCGAATTTTTCGACCCATAGGGTATCTAAGGAATGTAATCTTGGCAATTTTCAAAAAATTTTCCCCTCCCCAAAAATGGCGATCATTTTGAATTTTCGAATTTTTTGCCAAAAATGGCAAAACACAAATTTGCTTCTATCTCCTTAACCGTGCGAGATAGAGCGATTTCGTCGAAAGTTTCAACCCACAGGGTATCTGAGCATTGTACTCTTGGCAATTTTCAAAAAAATTTCCCCCTCCCCAAAAATGGCGGCCATTTTGAATTTTCGAATTTTTGCCAAAAATGGCAAAACACAAATTTGCTTCTATCTCCTTAACCGTGCAAGATAGAGCGATTTCGTCGAAATTTTCAACCCACCGGGTATCTAAGGAATGTACTCTGCAATTTTCAAGAAATTTTCCCCTCCCCAAAAATGGCGGCCATTTTGAATTTTCGAATTTTTGCCAAAAATAGAAAAACAGAAATTTGCTTCTATCTTCTTAACCGTGCAAGATATAGTGACTTCGTCAAAATTTTCGACCCAACCAATGCAAAAAGGCATGAAGCTGAAATAATTTACATCTACACTAATAAATATTTAAGCATCATTGATATATTTTACAAATGAAACAGGGTCTTGTAAGACTACTGTACAATTTTGGCAAAAGGTTCATAGGGTGGACATTACACATGATAATGTATGTTCTTCTATGCTATCCTGTTTCTATTCATATGTCGCAGCTACTATCAACAGGGCGTCCTATTTCTAGTTAATCATATTTTTTCAACAAAACAAGTTGTTTCAATAAAATGGTTTTAATTATGTTATCATTTTATGTGCAAAATATTTTGGGTTTTATCTACCAAACCAACTAGAGATTAGTTGAAAATGTTGACAAACTTTTAAAAATGTCATATTAGCAAATTACTTTTCAAAAAAGGTCATCTTCTATTACTTATAAAATTTTTATTCACAATTAAAACTAACCTAAGATTTTGATTTAGATAGAACATACAGTATATATTCAAAAGAATGAAAAGCAAACATACCTTCTAAACTCAAGAAGTTTGACTCATTTAAATACAAGACTAATTTGGAAAGTGAATAGACATATAACACAATGTATTGAATGGCTACAGTAATGAAACTTTATATATTTCTCAAAGAAAGGATATTTGATATACTTATTTTGCAGATATAAGGCTTAATTTACTCTGTCAAGGTCAGAGAACAATTTGTGAATGACAGTCTTTGTGGGCCTCAAAGTACCATTGAAACGTAATTCTGTAGATTTCCAGTAAATGTTTATAACTTACTTGAGTTAATTCTGTTTGTGATAAATGCTTATGTTTAAATCATAACTCTAACTCAATTTCTGTATGACATCAGTGTATCCGCATAGTACACATAATAAGTAGTGTGAAATTAAAACGAAAAATAAGCGGTAAAAAAATGATAAAGAGAGTTATAATTTGAAGTCTAAAGATGTTTGATCATTTTGATATATCAGTTTTCTGACAAATATTACATGAGGTTCTGGTATTGTAGTATAATTTTCAAAGAATGTTGTACTTGTGAAGCTTGCTTGAATTGCGTGTAATTATAGCTATAATTTTCTGTAAGATGTGTCTGAAACACAAAAATTATGTTGCAGAAATTGTAAGGAAAAAAACAAACAATTTGTATGGCTTTAAAGTTCTTTTCTATTTCTGAAATAATTTTCCACTCTGTATATCTGCCAATAATTGCAGGTCTGTTTCTTTTACTGTTCTGGCATATTTAGATATGAACCCTCTAAAATTTTGTCCACAGTTTGCAAGAGATTGTCAAAAGTGCCTGTGTTGTGACAAATCTTGCTGATTCCATATGGTATACTTAAAATTTCAAATCATTCTCCATCAAATGTTAGTGAATAGTATAATCTTTGTTGGTTACCAGGAATATTTAAATATATCACTATATTAAGTCTCATTAATGCTCAGTCAAAGTTGTGCTTTTATATCCCATTCAACAGCCAGTGTCATATTCGGACAGATCCTCAGCATTGCCACTTGTGGGACTTGAACCCACTGAGGTACCAGCCTATGATTAGATGCCAAACTTACTAATCTCTGAGCCACTGAGGATCTCATAAACACACAGTGACTATCATAATGATTGTTTACTTTTATTAAGATAACATGTGATGACAAAGTATATTTATTATGTGCAGTGTTTACATGTCAGCTGAAACCCTGCACTTATGATGACCGGCTAAAATCAGTTGCTTCTTGTATTTATGGATTTTTTATTTTTGTTTGTAATATATTGTCCACACTGTAGTTCTAGTGGCTCTGAACAGAAAATAAATCATAAAGTATGTGTATGTTACTTGCAAGATTAGTTGTAACACTGTTATTTCACATAATATTTCTTCTAGGTTTTACAATAGAGTGTTTGAGAAACATAGGTAAAGCATTTGACGCTGTAGTTTGGAAGAGTATCATTACCTGAAAGTTGAGATGACCTTTCTGTTAAAACTAAAACAAGTAGGTATTTATATCAATAGCTGGCAAAATATAGAGCATATGCCAAGACTGGTTGGATCTGAGTGTATGCTAATGTGACAGGCCATCATTAGTAAAGTGATTGATGGCCAAAATTATGGTGTCACTTATATATGGAGGTTTTAAGCCACTGTCAAAGAATGTTTATTTTATGTTATGTTCTAACTTTGGAAGGTTTAAAAATAAAAACAAGTAGCAGCAGTTTCTGTGTCAGATAAGTCCGTATAGATTTCACAGAATATCAAGAATTCATCAAATCAGCTACCACAAAGTTATAATATTTTGCTGTGGTTTAAATTAATATGTGGTTTAGTAAAATCCATAGGACAGAATAGTTCTCATAGGCCTTTCTGCAGTATACTTTTTGTATCAGAACTAGGAAATTGGTTCAAATTAACATATGATCTTATACAGCTATTTTGACAAGCATATTTTTTGTCTTAAATATTTATTGAAAAAAAATCTTTAAAATCAATTTTTAGTTGCATTTTTGCTACATTTTGTATTGGAGATTTGATAAATCATAAGAATTGTACATGTATATAAAGAACATGTGTAGATGATGTTCCTTTATGTCTTGCTCATAACAGTTTCTCTTCTCTCTATCTGTGACTGATCAATACTGCAATAATTCTCCCAGTCAATCATTGTACTTTTAAAAAGTAAGTGATTAAAAGGAAATCAATAAAGTTCAGAATGTTTGCACTTTTTTATCATCTGTTAAGTGTCAAGGAACATTTGTGGCAGTCATTTCAAACAGATTCCTTTCAAAAAATGTTTTTTTTAGCATAGGAAGTTATACGTGTGAGTTGTATGATACATTAATTATGTCCACCCCCCTGGGGGGTGGATATATTATTTTTGCTTTTTTCGCCGTCCGATGTCCGATGTCCGATGTCCGATGTCCGTTGTCCGATGTCCGATGTCCGATGTCCGATGTCCGGCGTCCGGCGTCCGATGTCCGGCGTCACGCATGGTTTCCGCTCATTTAAAGGAAAAGTATTAGAGCTATTGTCACCAAATTTGGTATGCAGGCTTATTGGGTCAGTAGCTTGCTTGGGATTGCTTTTGGCTGTTGTACCTCTTTTGCTTACTGAGTAATACTTAAGTACAGCTATTTTCAGTACCCATTGGTTTCCGTGCATTTAAGCCAAAATAATTAAAGATATTTTACTACAATTTTGAATACAAGATTGTTATGTCCATAGCTCGCTTGGTATTGCATTTGGGACTGATAGCTTTGTCAGTACATGAGTAATAGCCATTTAGGTACTTCATTGTGTATTTTCAGTACTACTTTTGAGTAATTTGCTTCTATCTCCTTAACCGTGCGAGATAGAGCGATTTCGGCAAAATTTTCGACCCGCAGGGTATCTGAGGAGTGTACTCTTTGCAATTTTCAAAAAATTTTCCCCTCCCCAAAAATGGCGGCCATTTTGAATTTTCGAATTTTTGCCAAAAATGGCAAAACACAAATTTGCTTCTATCTCCTTAACCGTGCGAGATAGAGCGATTTCGTCGAAATTTTCGACCCACAGGGTATCTAAGGAATGTAATATTTGCAATTTTCCAAAAATTTTCCCCTCCCCAAAAATGGCGGCCATTTTGAATTTTCGAATTTTTGCCAAAAATGGCAAAACACAAATTTGCTTCTATCTCCTTAACCGTGCGAGATAGAGCGATTTCGTCGAAATTTTCGACCCACAGGGTATCTAAGGAATGTAATATTTGCAATTTTCAAAAAAATTTCCCCTCCCCAAAAATGGCGGCCATTTTGAATTTTCGAATTTTTGCCAAAAATGGCAAAACACAAATTTGCTTCTATCTCCTTAACCGTGCGAGATAGAGCGATTTCGTCGAAATTTTCGACCCACAGGGTATCTAAGGAATGTACTATTTGCAATTTTCCAAAAATTTTCCCCTCCCCAAAAATGGCGGCCATTTTGAATTTTCGAATTTTTGCCAAAAATGGCAAAACACAAATTTGCTTCTATCTCCTTAACCGTGCGAGATAGAGCGATTTAGTCGAAATTTTCGACCCACAGGGTATCTAAGGAATGTAATATTTGCAATTTTCAAAAAATTTTCCCCTCCCCAAAAATGGCGGCCATTTTGAATTTTCGAATTTTTGCCAAAAATGGCAAAACACAAATTTGCTTCTATCTCCTTAACCGTGCGAGATAGAGCGATTTCGTCGAAATTTTCGACCCACAGGGTATCTAAGGAATGCAATCTTTGCAATTTTCCAAAAATTTTCCCCTCCCCAAAAATGGCGGCCATTTTGAATTTTCGAATTTTTGCCAAAAATGGCAAAACACAAATTTGCTTCTATCTCCTTAACCGTGCGAGATAGAGCGATTTCGTCGAAATTTTCGACCCACAGGGTATCTAAGGAATGTAATATTTGCAATTTTCAAAAAAATTTCCCCTCCCCAAAAATGGCGGCCATTTTGAATTTTCGAATTTTTGCCAAAAATGGCAAAACACAAATTTGCTTCTATCTCCTTAACCGTGCGAGATAGAGCGATTTCGGCAAAATTTTCGACCCACAGGGGATCTAAGGAATGCAATCTTTGCAATTTTCCAAAAATTTTCCCCTCCCCAAAAATGGCGGCCATTTTGAATTTTCGAATTTTTGCCAAAAATGGCAAAACACTAATTTGCTTCTATCTCCTTAACCGTGCGAGATAGAGCGATTTCGGCAAAATTTTAGACGCACAGGGTATCTAAGCAATGCAATCTTTGCAATTTTCCAAAAATTTTCCCCTCCCCAAAAATGGCGGCCATTTTGAATTTTCGAATTTTTGCCAAAAATGGCAAAACACAAATTTGCTTCTATCTCCTTAACCGTGCGAGATAGAGCGATTTCGTCGAAATTTTCGACCCACAGGGTATCTAAGGAATGTAATATTTGCAATTTTCAAAAAAATTTCCCCTCCCCAAAAATGGCGGCCATTTTGAATTTTCGAATTTTTGCCAAAAATGGCAAAACACAAATTTGCTTCTATCTCCTTAACCGTGCGAGATAGAGCGATTTCGTCGAAATTTTCGACCCACAGGGTATCTAAGGAATGTAATATTTGCAATTTTCAAAAAAATTTCCCCTCCCCAAAAATGGCGGCCATTTTGAATTTTCGAATTTTTGCCAAAAATGGCAAAACACAAATTTGCTTCTATCTCCTTAACCGTGCGAGATAGAGCGATTTCGGCAAAATTTTCGACCCACAGGGGATCTAAGGAATGCAATCTTTGCAATTTTCCAAAAATTTTCCCCTCCCCAAAAATGGCGGCCATTTTGAATTTTCGAATTTTTGCCAAAAATGGCAAAACACTAATTTGCTTCTATCTCCTTAACCGTGCGAGATAGAGCGATTTCGGCAAAATTTTCGACGCACAGGGTATCTAAGCAATGCAATCTTTGCAATTTTCAAAATATTTTCCCCTCCCCAAAAATGGCGGCCATTTTGAATTTTCGAATTTTTGCCAAAAATGGCAAAACACAAATTTGCTTCTATCTCCTTAACCGTGCGAGATAGAGCGATTTCGTCGAAATTTTCGACCCACAGGGTATCTAAGGAATGCAATCTTTGCAATTTTCAAAAAATTTTCCCCTCCCCAAAAATGGCGGCCATTTTGAATTTTCGAATTTTTGCCAAAAATGGGAAAACACAAATTTGCTTCTATCTCCTTAACCGTGCGAGATAGAGCGATTTCGTCGAAATTTTCGACCCACAGGGTATCTAAGGAATGCAATCTTTGCAATTTTCCAAAAATTTTCCCCTCCCCAAAAATGGCGGCCATTTTGAATTTTCGAATTTTTGCCAAAAATGGCAAAACACAAATTTGCTTCTATCTCCTTAACCGTGCGAGATAGAGCGATTTCATCGAAATTTTCGACCCACAGGGTATCTAAGGAATGTAATATTTGCAATTTTCAAAAAAATTTCCCCTCCCCAAAAATGGCGGCCATTTTGAATTTTCGAATTTTTGCCAAAAATGGCAAAACACAAATTTGCTTCTATCTCCTTAACCGTGCGAGATAGAGCGATTTCGGCAAAATTTTCGACACACAGGGTATCTAACCAATGCAATCTTTGCAATTTTCAAAATATTTTCCCCTCCCCAAAAATGGCGGCCATTTTGAATTTTTGAATTTTTGCCAAAAATGGCAAAACACAAATTTGCTTCTATCTCCTTAACCGTGCGAGATAGAGCGATTTAGTCGAAATTTTCGACCCACAGGGTATCTAAGGAATGTAATATTTGCAATTTTCAAAAAATTTTCCCCTCCCCAAAAATGGCGGCCATTTTGAATTTTCGAATTTTTGCCAAAAATGGCAAAACACAAATTTGCTTCTATCTCCTTAACCGTGCGAGATAGAGCGATTTCGTCGAAATTTTCGACCCACAGGGTATCTAAGGAATGCAATCTTTGCAATTTTCCAAAAATTTTCCCCTCCCCAAAAATGGCGGCCATTTTGAATTTTCGAATTTTTGCCAAAAATGGCAAAACACAAATTTGCTTCTATCTCCTTAACCGTGCGAGATAGAGCGATTTCGTCGAAATTTTCGACCCACAGGGTATCTAAGGAATGTAATATTTGCAATTTTCAAAAAAATTTCCCCTCCCCAAAAATGGCGGCCATTTTGAATTTTCGAATTTTTGCCAAAAATGGCAAAACACAAATTTGCTTCTATCTCCTTAACCGTGCGAGATAGAGCGATTTCGGCAAAATTTTCGACCCACAGGGGATCTAAGGAATGCAATCTTTGCAATTTTCCAAAAATTTTCCCCTCCCCAAAAATGGCGGCCATTTTGAATTTTCGAATTTTTGCCAAAAATGGCAAAACACTAATTTGCTTCTATCTCCTTAACCGTGCGAGATAGAGCGATTTCGGCAAAATTTTAGACGCACAGGGTATCTAAGCAATGCAATCTTTGCAATTTTCAAAATATTTTCCCCTCCCCAAAAATGGCGGCCATTTTGAATTTTCGAATTTTTGCCAAAAATGGCAAAACACAAATTTGCTTCTATCTCCTTAACCGTGCGAGATAGAGCGATTTCGTCGAAATTTTCGACCCACAGGGTATCTAAGGAATGCAATCTTTGCAATTTTCAAAAAATTTTCCCCTCCCCAAAAATGGCGGCCATTTTGAATTTTCGAATTTTTGCCAAAAATGGGAAAACACAAATTTGCTTCTATCTCCTTAACCGTGCGAGATAGAGCGATTTCGTCGAAATTTTCGACCCACAGGGTATCTAAGGAATGCAATCTTTGCAATTTTCCAAAAATTTTCCCCTCCCCAAAAATGGCGGCCATTTTGAATTTTCGAATTTTTGCCAAAAATGGCAAAACACAAATTTGCTTCTATCTCCTTAACCGTGCGAGATAGAGCGATTTCGGCAAAATTTTCGACGCACAGGGTATCTAAGCAATGCAATCTTTGCAATTTTCAAAATATTTTCCCCTCCCCAAAAATGGCGGCCATTTTGAATTTTCGAATTTTTGCCAAAAATGGCAAAACACAAATTTGCTTCTATCTCCTTAACCGTGCGAGATAGAGCGATTTCGTCGAAATTTTCGACCCACAGGGTATCTAAGGAATGTAATCTTTGCAATTTTCAAAAAATTTTCCCCTCCCCAAAAATGGCGGCCATTTTGAATTTTTGAATTTTTGCCAAAAATTGCAAAACACAAATTTGCTTCTATCTCCTTAACCGTGCGAGATAGAGCGATTTCGTCGAAATTTTCGACCCACAGGGTATCTAAGGAATGCAATTTTTGCAATTTTCCAAAAATTTTCCCCTCCCCAAAAATGGCGGCCATTTTGAATTTTCGAATTTTTGCCAAAAATGGCAAAACACAAATTTGCTTCTATCTCCTTAACCGTGCGAGATAGAGCGATTTCGTCGAAATTTTCGACCCACAGGGTATCTAAGGAATGTAATATTTGCAATTTTCAAAAAAATTTCCCCTCCCCAAAAATGGCGGCCATTTTGAATTTTCGAATTTTTGCCAAAAATGGCAAAACACAAATTTGCTTCTATCTCCTTAACCGTGCGAGATAGAGCGATTTCGGCAAAATTTTCGACCCACAGGGGATCTAAGGAATGCAATCTTTGCAATTTTCCAAAAATTTTCCCCTCCCCAAAAATGGCGGCCATTTTGAATTTTCGAATTTTTGCCAAAAATGGCAAAACACTAATTTGCTTCTATCTCCTTAACCGTGCGAGATAGAGCGATTTCGGCAAAATTTTAGACGCACAGGGTATCTAAGCAATGCAATCTTTGCAATTTTCAAAATATTTTCCCCTCCCCAAAAATGGCGGCCATTTTGAATTTTCGAATTTTTGCCAAAAATGGCAAAACACAAATTTGCTTCTATCTCCTTAACCGTGCGAGATAGAGCGATTTCGTCGAAATTTTCGACCCACAGGGTATCTAAGGAATGCAATCTTTGCAATTTTCAAAAAATTTTCCCCTCCCCAAAAATGGCGGCCATTTTGAATTTTCGAATTTTTGCCAAAAATGGGAAAACACAAATTTGCTTCTATCTCCTTAACCGTGCGAGATAGAGCGATTTCGTCGAAATTTTCGACCCACAGGGTATCTAAGGAATGCAATCTTTGCAATTTTCCAAAAATTTTCCCCTCCCCAAAAATGGCGGCCATTTTGAATTTTCGAATTTTTGCCAAAAATGGCAAAACACAAATTTGCTTCTATCTCCTTAACCGTGCGAGATAGAGCGATTTCGGCAAAATTTTCGACGCACAGGGTATCTAAGCAATGCAATCTTTGCAATTTTCAAAATATTTTCCCCTCCCCAAAAATGGCGGCCATTTTGAATTTTCGAATTTTTGCCAAAAATGGCAAAACACAAATTTGCTTCTATCTCCTTAACCGTGCGAGATAGAGCGATTTCGTCGAAATTTTCGACCCACAGGGTATCTAAGGAATGTAATCTTTGCAATTTTCAAAAAATTTTCCCCTCCCCAAAAATGGCGGCCATTTTGAATTTTTGAATTTTTGCCAAAAATTGCAAAACACAAATTTGCTTCTATCTCCTTAACCGTGCGAGATAGAGCGATTTCGTCGAAATTTTCGACCCACAGGGTATCTAAGGAATGCAATCTTTGCAATTTTCCAAAAATTTTCCCCTCCCCAAAAATGGCGGCCATTTTGAATTTTCGAATTTTTGCCAAAAATGGCAAAACACAAATTTGCTTCTATCTCCTTAACCGTGCGAGATAGAGCGATTTCATCGAAATTTTCGACCCACAGGGTATCTAAGGAATGTAATATTTGCAATTTTCAAAAAATTTTCCCCTCCCCAAAAATGGCGGCCATTTTGAATTTTCGAATTTTTGCCAAAAATGGCAAAACACAAATTTGCTTCTATCTCCTTAACCGTGCGAGATAGAGCGATTTCGTCGAAATTTTCGACCCACAGGGTATCTAAGGAATGCAATCTTTGCAATTTTCCAAAAATTTTCCCCTCCCCAAAAATGGCGGCCATTTTGAATTTTCGAATTTTTGCCAAAAATGGCAAAACACAAATTTGCTTCTATCTCCTTAACCGTGCCAGATAGAGTGATTTCGTCAAAATTTTCGACCCACAGGGTATCTGAGCATTGTACTCTTGGTAATTTCTAAAAAATTTTCCCCTCCCCTAAAATGGCGGCCATTTTGAATTTTCAAATTTTTGCCAAAAATGGCAAAACACAAATTTGCTTCTATCTCCTTAACCATGCGAGATAGAGCGATTTCGTCGAAATTTTCAACCCACAGGGTATCTAAGGAATGTAATCTTTGCAATTTTCAAAAAATTTTCCCCTCCCCAAAAATGGCAGCCATTTTGAATTTTCGAATTTTTGCCCAAAATGGAAAAACACAAACTGGCCTTAACCGTGCAAAATAGAGTTATTTTGTTGAAATTTTCGACCCATAGGGTATCTAAGAAATGTACTCTTGGCAATTTTCAAAAAAATTTCCTTTTCCCAATAATGGCGGCCATTTTGAATTTTCAAATTTTTGCCAAAAATAGAAAAACAGGAATTGGCTTCTATCTTCTTAACCGTGCAAGATAGAGTGATTTCGTCAAAATTTTCAACCCAACCAATGCAAAAAGGCATGAAGCTGAAATAAATTACATCTACACTATCAAATATTTAAGCATCATTGATATATTTTACAAATGAAACAGGGTCTTGTAAGACTACTGTACAATTTGGGCAAAAGGTTCATGGGTGGACATTACACATGATAATGTGTGTTCTTCTATGCTATCCTGTTTCTATTCGCATCTACTATCAACAGGGCGGCCTATTTCTAGTTTAATATTATGGTTGATTTGGTTTTGAATGTTTTATGGGAAATACATGTTACATAAGTAAGTTAAATGCTTTTATTGTTTTGTTTGCTTGTTCTACTTAATTATTTTTACTTTTGTAATTGATTCATGTATATTTCATATTTATGAAGCCTTGTCAAAATGCTCAAAACTCTTGCAACATCCATTGGCTGGCATAAGCCATTTTATTAGTCGAATCTTTGATTCGAGTTATGTACTGGGTTGCGGCCGCGATTTTAAATTTGCCGTTTAAACCCTTAAATATCAAATTCTGCATAATATTTTTTCACATATCTGTACATAAATGTGTATATTATACACTCTGCCATTTTGAAGATTTTTAATGCTTTTATTAAGTTATATTTTATGAAGTAAAAAGCATGTCTGGCACTACGTCTGGCTTTCTCTAAGGACCCGTATGTCCTAGAAACTATTGTTTTCCCCATTGTAATGGTCTACTCGAACGAGTCTTTTTTAACGGTTTCGTCTGCTGGTTTCTAGACGTGAAACCCCAATTAATTTATTTGTCTGCTGGTTTATTTGTCAAACAAATAAACCGCAAAGAAATTAATGAATGAAGTGACGTCACGGTAGTACTACACATTTGTCATTCAGCCAATCAGAATCGAGAACACCTCTGGCAGACAATGAAAATATTCAAACTCCGTAGTTCTACATTCAACCACTCGAAGGCGCTTTTGTATGTCCTAAAAGTGAGTGATGAAAACGTGAGGCTACAATGGGGTTTCTAACAATATTTTACAAATATATAATCCAGCAATATTTTACTGTCACCGCACCTCACCCTGTCTTCTCGCAATATTTAAAATAAAATATCAAATACTGGTAGTTGTACACCCACAGAGTGATGAAAACGTGAGGCTACAATGGGGTTTCTAACAATATCTCACAAATATATAATCCAGCAATATTTTACTGTCACCGCACCTCACTCTGTCTTCTCGCAATATATAAAACAAATAAAGCGGTTTGCAAATGCGGGCGATAATATCAAGTTTACACATTGCAACACCCACTGCTGTCCTAAGATTCGACTCTGTGGTTGGCAGAAGGCCAGCCACTTCACCCTAGTTTTAAAATGCTTTTTAAAATAACTAAAAAGTGAAATTTCAAAAATGCATGGCCATAGTATTAAACATTGAAGAAACAGGTGATCTTTGACTTTATGTAATGGTAGTCAGTAACAATAAATCGGCTGAAAACCTGAGCATGGTTTTTGGTAGATTTCCAGGTGTAATTGATTTAAATACCTCCTTTTTGAATTGTATAACACAATAATAGCCTGCTTATTGAGGTAAGGCAGTCATGCCATCTGTACCAACTATTCCTATTGCACAAATTTTGGCAGCGTGTTGGACCTCACTAATTGCTTCATGTCTTTGAAGATCATCACTGCATATTACGGTGCATTACTTTAAGATGACTCAAATTGTAAAAGTCAGTCTCAAATCCAGTGGTTTACAATATTGCTTAAGGTTTCTACAGTCTTAAGTGTGTTGGGAATTGGAATTAGAACAATTGTGTGTAACCTTGTGCAGACAAAAATTGTAGATATATGTTGCAATAAAGAGATATTGCATGAGCAAATATACTATAAAATTTGAAAAAAAAGATGTGTTTTTTCTGTTGAAACTGAAGTTAAAAGAAATAATTGTCATGCGTGACTCATTCTTGCAGATTATGACCTGCAGGTTAGACTAATATGGTTGTTTGCTTTTCTATCAATAAAGGTGTGACAGAAAGTCATGCCAAATGTCCAAAGTCATGCAAATGTACCAGAAGCATACTGTATCTGAAGTACAAAGGGAAGAGGTAAATTGTATTAATATACAATACACCACACAGGCTCTGTATAGCAGTGTTCACACATCTCCCAACAAACAAATGATGTCCTCTAAGGTTTAAACAATTAACCATAGTTACCAAATATTGCCAAAACTCTAGCCAGTTATTATATTGTTGGACCAGTTAAGTATTTTGTTATGTATATTACCTCAAACAGGATTTTATGCAATTGTTACAATTCTTCATATTTTGAATTAAAACCCAAAAAGGAACCAAATTAAAGCATTTAGGTATATAATATATTAAAATTATAATATATGATGTTAATTTGCAAATTACTTAACAGTTTACACATATTTTCTACTTTTGTAATAATTTAATTATTATTTACTAACTATTACTAATTACCTCAATAACATGAGATCTGCCCTATTGTTTATAATAATGGCGCATGCGTATGTGACATTTTTGAAAATTTTCTTGAAAAGTACTATACATATGTATATGACAGAATACTTAGCTGCTTAGTCAATATACAATACAAGAAGCTACTCCCTAACCAAATTAGGCTAATCTTTTCATCTTGAGTGCTTGACAAGCAGACATGATATATTTATTGTGTTAGAACCTAGTTGATTTCAGTTTCAAAATGGTATCACAACTGAAAATTAGAAAACTACTGACACTTTTACTAATTTTCCCACCCCGTTTGGTATGTCCCATTCAACCAGAGAATTCTATCTTCTAAGCTTTGAGATGTTCATGAAAAGAAGTTTGAATGTACCATAAGTACTATTTATACGCAAAACATCACACAGTCTGCACACCTTTATAATATACCCTGGGTAATTTAATTAACTATCTTCAGAATATTTGGTGGAAATGTGAATTATAGAGTGGATTTTGATAATATTTTGGGCATTATTTGAGGATCTGTTAAATGCTTTCTCTTTAATAACCGCAAAGTTTCAAGTGAATGTATTCAGCATTTGCCAATTCCAGTGACATTTTTAAGAATGATTTATTTTTGAGAATCTTCAGAATCCATTAGTCGAACTGTGCAAATACCACAATGACGGAGACATCTGTGTTTGTGAAACCCTATCTTTTTGCAGAGAACTGAATAGTGTGCCCCACCTCTCAAATACCAATAAATGGATAACTGATATCATGTTTATTTAACATTGGAAATGGTTCAGTGTCTTTCAGTCTCTACAGATTTTTGTATTGGGAAAATGATGTTCACAGATACACACATATGTATCTATGTGAATGTAGGAAATAGCTTGCGAGAAAGTATATTATTGACAGAAATCTTGTAGGTCACAGAGATCAATACATGTGACTGGTATGTGTGTATAAGGAATGTGTTATCATTGCTTTTACCTCTCATTATGCTACAATTTTCCACTTTTATTCATTGCACTGAGTTTAGTGAAAAGACTCTATAAATTACCCACCTACCTTAAATATCATCTGATATGTGTTCACTGGTATGTACTTGAGTCTATCTGTTGGGTTTATATTAGTTTATCAGGGAGAAAATGTCATTATATTGTTGTGTCCCGTGTATGGTGAAATAGTGTAGAATTGTTAGATAAACCAGTGGAAATTCAGTTAGAATACTTCAGTTCATGCTAATCTTGAACCAGATTAAAATTTGCATTGTGAACGTATTTGTGTGCTGTATGTCAAATTTGTTTCTCCACCAACAAACAACATCTGTGAAGAAATGGCAAGAATTTCAAATGAAATACGAGTTAGACCTGCAAGGTATATCATCAAAGGCTATTGTTTGGGCCTTAAATACAGAAGTTTGGAGAATGTTACAGGAACCGGGCTAATGCCAATTTAAGTGATATTTGAATTTTTTTTAAGTACCACATATGAAGGCAGTATTATAAATTTATAATTAATGAATAATTAAGTTGGTATACTTTTACCAAAATTGTAGACTTTAAACAAGCGTAGGATGTAAATCTGTACATTTATTTGGATGACCTTGTGAAATAGACTGTAAATAGAGTGCTCACACATTTGAATACTTTTGTGGGGAAATTTTTCTTCAGTACATTTGTATCATCTGTTTGTTTTGTGGTCAGATTAAAATGTATGCACCATAGCCTAAACTGAACAGAATGCATTAACCTGTGGCTCCAGTTGACACTGAAGTTGAGGATCTCTTGGGACCGTACACTGTTTGGATCTGTGTATAGTGAATTATACGTAATTAATTGAGCTGAAACGGGATGTTTTATGTCTGGTTATTTTGACATGTGTTAATAGATCAGAATTAAAGAGACAGGATTTTTTTCAAAGAATTAGATTTAACTCGGGAGTTTTTGTGTACATGTACGTAGTGTTTTGTGGTTAAATGAAGAAGAATTTGGATTAGTTAAATAATTGTATTTACACTGTTAAATAAAATATGTAAATAAAGGTTTTGAGATAATAATAGAATGCCAGAGGTGAAATAGTACAAATGTTATTTCAGTATGAGATATTAATCCTATGATTGAAAGAAATGGCCAGCTGAACATTTGTGTATGAATATACAGTTACCTTTGTTGTGTGTTTAAAAGTTGCAGTAACCTCAAGGTTAAGTGTAGTTGTAATAGAAAGTGACACTGAATATGAAAAAAAAAAACGATCAACAGAGTTTTGGCAGTTAAGTCGCCATTTATAACAATGTTCTGTGTGTCTGGTTTATACCTGTGACATGTGTATTAACTACATGATAAAGTGGTGAACAATTCATGAGCATTGGCAAGAGGAATGATACCAAAAAAAACTATCCAAATATGTTGTGTTTTTAAACTGCAGTGCAGATAATAGTTACATTATACATAGTTATTTCAGTAAGACCAACACATATGAATTCATGAAAGTAATGACGGAGAAAAAACATATACACTATTGATAAATTGACTGTGCTGTTATACAGTGAACTAGAAACCTGTGATAGGTGATTCCCTGTGGTATAATGTTCATTTGTACATAAGAAAAACTCAGAGTACATCCTTAATCCATGTTTGATTCTGTTATATTGAGTATAACCTTTTATGTGGCAAGCTCTTAAACACATCTGTTATGGACAAAATTTTATGATGTGTGTTATAAAATGATATTGCTGAAAGTTTGCTCTGAATGTGGCAGAAATATATATGAACCTAGATTTTGTATAATAACTGAGGATTGGTCTTGACATCATATAACTGAAATGTGACTGATACTCTTGAGCACTGTACTGTCATTTCTAAGGACTTTCTTTCATCAAGAGTACTCCAGTAGAGTATTGAAATGTTCTAATTCAGCTGGATACTATTTTACATTTGTCAGAGATTTACATAAAGTAATTATGTTGCATTAGTGATATGGTAAGAAAAGACTGAAACACATCATGTACGGCTTGAAATGACCTTAAACAGAAAGTTGTAAATAGTCTGCAGCAAATGGATAGTTTAATAATAAAATGCTGAGCCATGGTCCATAAAGTGAGCATGGATTTTCTCGCTGAAGATGATGATCATTACTGCGATGGCTTTGAGTTTGGGTGAGTTTTACATACTGTTAGTGTACATTACCACATATGCAATCACTGACAGGTGATCTACAATTACCAAGCATGGTAGCGATTTGAGCAAAAGGCTACAGGGAAATAGGGGCTCCAGAAGATAAGAAACCTGTCAAAAATATTTTTTTGTGTGTGTGTACAGACAGTTTTATAATCTGTGAGTATTCACATACACATTGATTTTTTTCCTTAGAGGCTACAAGAGCTACAGAAATTCTTATCAGTTTATCTAGTAGCTTATTTTCCTGCCCATAAAGATATTGTTCATAGAATGTGGGTCTGTTTGTATGAGTGCTGCAAAGTAAGATGCCCCACACTTTTTTGGGAAAATTATAACCCGAGTTTGAGCATTTGTTTCCTGGTACTTGGGTGAGGGATTTTTCTCAGATTATGTTGGAGGCTAGTACCCTAGTAATATATGACCCTCTATAATTTCCAGCTCTGGATGTTTTAATGGTTTTTTTTCTTTTCTTTTTTTTCATTTTTTGGTATAGGGAATCTTTGGTTCTTTGTTGAAATAAACTAACAAGATTACTGATGCCAGATCATTTGGTACCAAATCACAGTGACATTTGTGTAGGATTTGGGATTTTTAAAGACAATCATCAGCCAGTGTATTGTTGTGGTAAAGTGACGTCTGCAGTTGGCAGGTAACGATCACCTAAGTCCTCAAAAAAAAGTTTACTGAAGTTCATAAATGTACTATGTAATTGCAAAAATTTGGACCAATCTTGGTTAAATCTCGAGATATCAGAAAATAATACTATTACTTCATCAGAAATTCCAGAAAAGAGTGTAAATTTTAATTACAAGGGCAATCAAGAACATTTCTGCTCAAAGGAAATTCTGTTTAACTGACTTCTGCTGTAAGAGGCTTCATTGTACAACATCCTTCAGTAGAATAATGAATGTAGCATTTTGAAAGTTATTGGTCAATATGTATTTTGTTTTTGGATCAATTTAAGCAGTTTAGATCATACCGGAACGGACCCATATACGGCAGTTGAGGAAAGAATTGAACATGCACTGTAAAGTATTGAACCATGGATGAACTATAATATTATTATCAGTAGGATATTGTTTTTGTAGATAAATTAACATGTGAAATATAGCAGGGCAATAACCAATTTGCAGAAGTAGATAATATTTTTTTCAATGGGTGTATTAGTGGCTTTCAAGTAGATTTTTGGTATTTTGATAATTTCCATCTTTGTGTTTATTGATTCAAGAGAAAAAACATCTTTACTAAGAAAAATATATGCAATATTCCAAATGAATGAGGGTGCTTAATGGGTCTATTATTTGAGTGCTGCACCATAGCAGTTTTGGGTGCCATTATTTTCTTCCTTTTTCAAAAAAATAATATTGGCAATACTCTTATATATGGCAGTGTAAAAGTCTGACTTGACAGATTTTCGACCATAAAACCTGGGTCTATTTTGGGTGAATAAGCAGCGTCCCAGAGGAAAGCAAATGAGTTGACTTTTTCACTCAAAATTGGCCTTTGGTTGTAGCTTCTTTTCTATAGGATGAAAGCAAAAATTTTGCTTTATGATGATCTCTTGTGATTAAATGTCTCCATAAAAGTCAAATTAAGGATTCACTGCTGTCATTTCTAATTCTAGTTGCAGCCAAGGGCAAGAATTCATAATCGTAACCTTTTCACTGTGATTTTATTTCATAGTGGTTTTTCTTCATTTTTCCCCCATCATCTCAAAATTTATTGATTAGGATAAAAGTCTGCTTTTTCATTATATGTCAGTCGAAATCCACCCATTACTATGCATTGCATGTGTACTCAACGGATTTCATTAAATTGTCATTGCAGTGAATTTGGTGAGTGTATTAACTCCCATGTTGACACTGTAATGCTGTGGATGCTGAAAAAGTTTTACTTATTTTTATTTATTTTTAAAGTTGACAATTATCTAAGTAAAATTATGTTCCATTAATGATAATGCCTAATGTACCTAAACTGTAATGTTATTGTAATTTACACTTATAGTAGAATTTAGTGGTGAAAGTGATTATGTTTCATGGAAACAAACTCCAAGTGGCTGTTAATGTTGTGCTTGCTGTAAAATATGGTTCTGCAAATGATTATGTTTCATATATGTCCATTAATTGTTTGCATTTTATTCTGCCAATAATTATATATAATGTAACCAAACCTTAAGTGAAGTCTGTTAAGTTATGTTTACATTAAAAATGTGGTTCCACCAGTGAGTATGAATATTGCAACCAAACCTTAACTGTCTCTGTAAGTTAGCCTTGCGGTAAAATTTTGTTGACAGAAGAGTTGGTTCTTTTGTGCATAACGATGTCATTCAAAAAGTGTCATTGTGGGATGGAAGTTTTTGCAAACAAGATATCAAGGACCTTTGGTGTTTATTGCAGTCATGAATCTTAGCGTGTGCATATTCTCTAAATTTGGTATCCTGAAGTTCTCATAAAGCTATGCTGTAAATTGGTTTCAAACTGTCAGTATCTCTTTACATGTTACTGTCTCTATTTGGATATGCATTTTTTTTCTCATGGAATAGTTTGTCATTTGAGTATTGACTATTGAGTAGTCATAATGCTAATTATTTTGTGCAGTGAAAATGGAAAAACTCTCTCATAAACTCTTCTATTGCAGTTGAGAAGGTCAGATTTAGGTTTATTATACTGATACGTGTACAATGGCGAGCAAGTCATATTGAGACTATTTTGTACAGGACCATCTGCATGTTTGGGGTACATATGTGCCTCACTGTATGTTTTTTCAAAATAGTTGCAGTTTTACATGCAAGGCATCCTAGACTGTTGAACGGGACCATATAAAACCTCAACTGTGAACTTTGGCAAGGCATCCTAGGCATATTCATAGAGGTCTGTCTATTAAAACAAAAAGAGAGACAAAAATGATGGAAAAGAAAAAAAAAAACAAAAAACAGCAGTTATACAGATGTTTACAGACTGAATGATGTGAAATAATGACTTGTGATTTGAAATTTATCTATAATATAAAATGACACAGAAATAAAAACACCTAAAACTGATATTTTATTTTACACAAATTTAAACAAACAAGTAGAAATGATCAAAATACAGTAGAATCTCTATTACCCAACCTTCAGTTATCTGACTAATTGATTTTATGGACTGTTTGCCAAGTTTGCCAAACTTTTATTATTTCCTTACTGTTATATACTAGAATGCCTCTTTTATTTTATGAACCTTCAATTATCTGATAAAAAATCTTACTCTTGTTATGGTTGGATAATCGAGGTTACACTGTAATGAATTGAATCAAAATGTTCAGCAGTTCAGCCACTTTAAGTTACATAGTTTTCTGGGTTCTTTGAATATAGGCTTTGAAGTTTATATATTTATATTTATCTAAATATGGTCAGAAATTTTGTTCAGAATTTCATGAATAGGCATTTTTTTGGGGGGGGGGGCGGGATGACATAATTGATGAATTTTACACAGTTTTTACTACACATGAAGGACCTGATTGAGTTATAGCTAAAAGACCAAAATAATGTTAAATTTTATCAAAATTTATTGACAATGTAAAAAAATATGTATTTTCTGGGAGCACACTTTTAAATAATTGGTAAATTTTGTGCACTTCTTATATGACTCGGCACAAAGGAGTGATGTGGATGTTTATAGGTTAAAGAGCAGTCACTGAACACTCACTCTCAACACTGCCTTGGGCTGTCCATAGCACTGCATAATGGTAATTGTCAGCGAAAGCCTGGCAACCATCATTACCAAGTAACACCTAATAACTGTGCTGCACTCACAACACACTGCCATAGGCCAGTCTTAGATGTCAGGCCTCATCCACATATTCCACAGAGTTGATCCAAATGAACTCGCTAGAAAGTTGAACCCACAAAGCAAGCAGTTTTACTTAACTAGGATAGCAAGACAGACAAAAATAAATGCATGAAAATATATATCAGTTGAAAAAAGAGCTTGATTAATATTTGTAATACAGGGGAAAACCTTCAGCTAGAATTATGTCAAAAGTACAGAGTGGGGAGGTCAGTGAGTATTTAAAGTCAAACAAAAACCAAACAAGAGCACTCATAGAGCACATATTTCCATGTAGACTTTCATCAAGTCCTTTTGTCTAAGGTATTATATGAGGACTGAATGACCTTTTTATCAGCTTTTTTCACTCATCAAGTGGGTTCATAATGATTTCATGTATGTCAGATTTGCTGGAATGAGAAATACAAAGACTTGGAGCAAGTCTCACCTCCATGAAGACGTGCATGATTTTTTTTTATTAAAATGGCTCAATAATAGGTAAATGGAGAAAGCTGGGTTTTTTTATTTTTTTGTGTTTAGGTTGTGATCTGGATTTCTATAAAAAATTAATGTGATGTAAGCTAGACCAAGACCCATCGTCTTATTTTTTTCATGAAAGATTCAACCAGGTTTATTTGCATAATCCTGCTAACAAACAAACAGAGAAACCAGAGCACTCGGAGGGAAGAGGCGAGTGCAGACTTTGCAAAATTTTTGCGTAGGGCATTAACTAAATGCACTGAATTAACTAAATTTCGCTCATGCTTGCATTAGGGGCGCTAACGGCCGATTTTGGTAAAAATTTACTTCAGAATCAAGGTTATTAAGCCAATCAAGCCTAATTTGAATCAGTTTTACCTTGTAACAGTTCTGATGGTCCGTGTAAATTTCATAACCATCCATGCAGTAGTTTTGGAGTTATGCTGTAAATAAACAAACTTACAAACAAACAAGTAAACAGACTGAGTAATATACTTTGCAAAGATTTTGCTAAGTTATAAATGACAGATGACTTTAACACCTTCTTGGCGGAGGCAATAGCTTTAAATATTTTTTTATGGTTAGTGCCACATTAACAATCTACATATCAATGGACTATCACCTCGCATTGCATATTAAGGGTTTTAAGATTGTTTCAACACACAAGTGATGCATAACTCCTCAGCAGACAGTTGTAACACCTCCAAATGGAAAAAAGTGCAACTTAATAGCATTTTTATGCCAGAACTAAAGTCTTCTATATTAAAGAGAATTAAATTGCTGTACTTTTGATAACCATTGTCCATTTTACGCAAGAGTTCTACATAAAAGATTGACTATATTTTCTCCAAAGTCTTGTCCAGTGTAAATCAGTTATAGTTTCATATTTATTTGAATCAAATCAGTTTTATGGGGGCAGCTTATGGTACTGAGTGTGGAAGGAAGAAGAAAAATTCATTAATTAATTTAAATAAGAGCAGCTTGAGAAAGGGACTTGCACAGCATCCAACATGGAACTTTAATGGTGTTCCTTTTGCAATAACATGGAAGTTTAAATAATGGCAAATTGTCTGTTCTTTTGAGTGCAAATTATTATAGAATTATATGTATTCTTTATATTAATATTTTTAAATATTACTGTATTATTGAGTCTATTGACACAATTATTTATCTAATTAATTAAAAAAGATACCAAAAAAAAAAAAAAAAAAAAAAAAGATAGAATACTTTTTCTAAACTTCCAGTCTAAGAGATGCTTCATTTTTTGTTGTTTTTTTCAGTCATTTAAAACAGGTAGTAACCAATGCAACATTATCTGTTTGTATTCCATAAGAAAGTACAAAATTACGCTTTTGGGCATGTCTTAATGGATGAACATCACAAGTAATTACCAGCATTAATGTAGGGATACTCAAATCTAAGTACATAAAGCAAGAGTCAGTGTGATACATAACGTGTTATGAAACAAAAAATAGTATAATATAAATATACAATAATGAACTATAATTAAAATATAAAATAACATCAGAATTTTTGTATAAGCTGTGTGAACAATATACTGTTTACATCTCAGCATAAACATTTCAGTTGAAATTATTGATGCTGTAATTCAATATCATTTAAATTGAATTAAAGTAGCAGAGATATGCACTTTCTAAGTGCTCTTGTTTTAAATGGGCTGTTGATGATACCCACCAGTCCAATAAAAGTTGGAGAATTCTTTAGATAAAAACCCCTTCATATGTTTGTACTTTTAATTAATAGGGAATCCTACTTAATGGAGTTGTAGACAAACAGATTTGACCATGCTGATGATGTTTTTGTATGACATATGTGGATCCTGATATACCCCAGACCTCTGCTCATTATCAGCATATCTGATGATATTGTCAGGAAAAACCCTTTAACCTTTTGTGATACAAAGTATAGAGCAATCTAGTGTTTATAAAGTGAACTGGTAGAGTTTTTGTTTGACTGATGATCATAATATCAAGTCATATTGCTGTGACACAAACCAGGCTTCCCAACAGAGTACTAGTATTGTCTGTCTTATGGTCAACTGTCATGAAACTTTAAGGGAAAATTTTTTAGTATTTTACTATTAAATTGTGAGATATAACACGAGGTATCCTTGAGCTTCTATTAACAGGATTAATTTGGAAGAAATTTGGTTACATTTACATAACAGATGGGACTCTAGTGGAATGAGCAGTTAACAAATTGCAAAATAATCGTCCAAGAGACATTGAGTTTGGGGTATTCATGATAAAGTGTAGACTTGCTGCAAGTCTTTGTATTTCTCATCCCACCAAATCTGACATATATGTCATGGTAAAAAGTCCAATCTGGTAGAATTTCAAATTCTACCGGTAGAAACTCCAATCAAGGAGATTTAGGTATTGCTCTGGGGTCCGAAATATGATAAACTTGGTACAACTGGTAGAAGATTAAAAAGAACAATAAAACCATATACAGATTGGTCATCACAGCAGGAATTAGAAACATTCTTTATAGTGGTGAAGACTTGGCTGAAAAAAGAAATATGCATTTTCCTAACTGTTTCACCATACATGTTTAAACTCTGGATGAGGGGACAGTACTACAAGCTTTATATAATGAAACCAACTGGGTGGTTGTGACAAACAAATGCTGCTGTAGAAGCATAGGGGTTAAGTGCTCAACTAAATGCCATGTACGAAGTGACTGCTGTCAAAATTTAATTGGCTAAAACTGTATTTTGTGTAACATTTGTTATAGGACATTTAACTCTTATATCAGTTAGTAATTTCATGTTACGGATTTCCCTTAAAAAATGGTATTTGATATGTTGATTGTAAAATTATTTTAATAGACTGAAAATTTCAGTTTTGAACTGTCATCTTCCGCCAGTAGTACCAAGTTTATTAGAATTTGGACCCAAGAGCAGTACCTAAATCTCCTTGATTGGAGTTTCTACAGTAGAAACTCCCATTGGACTTTCTACCGGTAGAATTTGAAATCTACCAGATTGGACTTTCTGCCATGACATATATGTAATCATTATGAATCCACCTGATAAGTGGGGAACCTTATGTCAGCCCCAAATTGGTGGTAAAAATCATTCAGTCCTCATATAATATCTTAGACAAAAGGACTTCAAGAAAGTCTAGATAATGTGAGGTCACAATGTATTTACGATTTTCCACACCTTGTTCATGGATTTGAAGCCATGAATACAGAGATAACTGTAGTAGTGTTGGTATCAAATAAGAATAATTATATTGATACCAAACCATATCTTGCATTCCGTATCGATCTATATTGAAATATCAGGGCAAGAGATGTGTTCCTAGAGACACCTTCCAAAGTCTTTCGCAAGTTTTAGTAGGTTCCTGAAACGTAAACAAGTATATTTCGATATTGATATTGTACCCTACACATTATTGGCAAAAATAAATAATTGGCATACTCAGCTTGAATTGAAAAATATTTCAGTATCAATAAACAATACTAGCACTAAACTGTAGTGATAAAGCAGTTATTTTGCAACTTTGATGACAGCCACTTTAATTATAGATATCAGGATAGTGTATGTCAATAAAATATTCAGCAGTGTGTTCCATGTTATACTTTTAGCCTTTTAATTGTTTGAAAGCAAGATTGATTTTATGAAAATTCAATGTAGTCAGGGGGAAAAACCCACTAAAAATAAATTATTTGGGTTGTTGGACATCTGTGTTAAAAAATGAAAGACTTAAATTGGGTCCTAGATTACATTGTGCTCATTTATAATACATTGCTTCAGTGATTTGTAAATCAATTTAACCGTGCTTCTTTTTTATGAAGAGGAGAGTTTTGATAGAGAGAAAGAAATACTTACAGACTGTTATTCCAATTATTTTTTTTGGCTATCAAGATATATCCTTGCAAATCCTTTGAAGGTACATGTCTAAGTAAGTTCATCGTCTGCTTAATGTACCAAACTGAAAAAAATAGTAAAAAAAACAAGCTGAAGGGAAAACAGAAAAAGCATGTCTAATGGAGGAAATGTGTAGGGGATATGGGACTCTGTATATTAAGTTAACGCAATAATAATTATTGATGTAACCATCAACAGAATATGCAGGGTCCTGGCAGCATTTGATAATCACATTTGGGGGAAAGAACTTGTATAGACAAAGTGATAAATTTATGATGACTTCCATGTCTGGTCTGGTCACTTGAGATAATAACTAGAAAGTTAGAAAAAGGGGGAAATGACGCAACCAGTGTGGTATTTGAAACTAAGGGAAGAGGTAGATATTGTAATTAATATGTGATCACATAAGTCTTCTAAATAAGGATACTTTTTGAGAAGTCAATGGATGACACTCTTAATTAATTCTTAATTAAAACTTAATTGTTTTAGGTTCAATTATTGACCTCATGGCTCTAGTGGAAATTCCTTTACATAATAAAGACCAGAAATGCATAATATCTCAGTGTGTAGTAGGTCTTTTTATTACTGTTATATGTATGATAGTTCTTAATCTAGATAAATCCATTTCCCTTGTTTCTCTGTGGCAGTGGTTTATACTCTACTGAGTGATCTTTGTAAGGAGAACTAAAGTGTGAGTCGATGGGAAGTCTGCATGCTGTAGAGCTACAGAGATAAACATCTACTCCTTCCTACTAATGAAAACTCACTAAACTAATGCAGCTTGCTCCAACTTATCTGCAGAAACATTATGCTGGTAACACTTCTTGGCTTTTTTGACTGAGTGAAAATTAGCAAAAAAAGTTTTATGAGGAAAAATGTTGCTGTTGGACTGTGGGCACCAGTACATTAAAATACACAACTTCAAAAGCCACACAACAATTAGTGTATACGGAAGTATTACAATGGACAAACAAAGGAAATACTGGTTTGATTTTGTGATATTAGTGACTCACTAACGGTACCAATAGTGGTCTGCTGTGTTAACCAGAGTGGCTGATTCGCAAATGTTGTACAAATGGGCTGCCAAAAAGTTTTTGGGAATACTTAGTGGGCTTACAGTTATATCTTCTGGATGTTATAACACAGAGCATAATATTTCAACACTGCTGGTAAAACTGTGCTACACAAGGAGTAAATAAAAGGATATATATCTTTTTCTCTCTTAGATTCTGGATTGAAATAATATTAAATTTGATTTTTTTTGCAGGCTTTCATCAGGATATTTGATCTTATTTTATCCTAATATATTGGTCCCTGGTTATCAGTTATCTGATAAATACAAGCTGGATCTTAATAAATATATATACACAGTAGTAGAAAAAAAACGATATTTGATTAGCAAGCTTATTTTGTTTCTAAACATAGCTGAAATATCGAGGGACTATGAATTGAGTGCCACAGCAAATTCAGCAAATATATCTAATATTTGACTCTGTTGCAGAAACAACAACTCTATGAATGACTGTTTAGGAGTTTTTATTGTAAATGCATGTTGCCTGTGGATAATCATATGGACAGGTGTACTGGGAAAATAACAACCCTTGTATATATATAAGTGCTGTAAACCCTGGACAGCAGAAGTAATTGCATGGTAGAAATTGTAGATAAGGTGAAAAAAATTGTATATGCTATGAACAGTATATAACCAGTGTAAATAGGGGAAAAGTTTTTGTTCCGGGGAAAAAAGTGCTTTAAATTTTTACTTTCGATGAATTAAGAGATATTTTCTACAAAAATCAACAAATACAACTGCTGCCTGTTGGCAAGGTATTGTGTATCACCTGTATAAACCGTTATGTTCATAGCAGTATTACAACTGTATATCGTGTGCCACATATAATATATATGTGGGGATGTTGTCCTCCATCACATTTGAGGAGAGAAGTGATTAACTTTAAATACTGTTTGACCTCTTGACTCTGGGCTTTAACTCAAATCTCAAAGATCCAGACAAACTCTATAAGACTTAGCCAGAAATTCTAGGTAACAGGGTGAATATCAGTGGAATGGACTCTCTGGGGTCCTGATTTTTATGTATCTACTTTATGTAGTTTGTATCTTCAATCAGCATGGATACACTCACAACACTGATAAGTGGATGATGTTTCATTTAAAATTTTAGTTCAATGTGTTTTGCAATGATACAGAAAATATACGGTGAAAAAAACCTAGTGATAGATTGTACAATATTATTGTATAACAATGATTGTATGGCTGTATAAAGATTCCCAATAGAACAATAAATATATGGTAATGCTTCACAGGATAATCAAAAATTTTTATGATGATAGCAGTGCAGCAGCATTAGACCAAGAGAATTTTAGTTGGATTATTGGATATTGTATATGAAGAGGTTAATATATTGCTGCTTGGTTCTAACTATGTAAAAATTGTGAAAGTAGCAAAAAAAATCAATAAAAATATAAATAATATTTTAAAGAACCATGAACTGGTTTAAGAACAGACCAAGTGGGCCCACTACATACGTGGTAATGGGCAATAAAGGAAAGGCAGAGACTGTGGTGGATCCCATAGTCCCGGCATCTCCTACCAGTCCTACTACCCCTCAGTTTGATTTCCAGTATAAGATCCCTATCAGTAAATACAGTACTCTGGCCCATATAGCCTTCAAGAAAAGGCCTGAACCACAAGGACAAGCTGCGGTACTCCATAAGCCAACGAGAGTTGAATACATTGATCTGACAAAGCCATCCGTTCAGAAAAAGTCATGTGATCATGTCATACTTCAGCCGAAACTACGTAAATCTTCAGATATTAAAGAAGATGATATTGCAGATGATTTTTACAAGCCCACAATAAAGGCAGAAACTGATAAGTCAGTTGATAAGAAAAGTGTCAATCAGAAGTTAAAGTATAAGAAGACTGTCAGTGATTGCAATGGAAAAAGTTGTAGAAAAATCAGGAGAAACTGTGAGAAATCTGCTGAAAGTGTTTCAAGTCAACAGAATTCATGTGACAAAGAAAATAATTGTAGTTATAATATTCATAAAGAAACCAAGAGTTCAGAAGCATCCAGTGGAAAAGTAGAAGTTGAAATCTGCTTTGATAAAGAAGATGTTGGCGAGGTAGGGAACAGTCAAACTTCTGTGGGAGAATTGGGGAAAGATTCTAGCAGTCAAAGTGAAAGTTGTAGTGAAACTGATAACTTGCTGGATTCTAATGCAAATTCTGAGTTTTCCTATAAAAGTGGAAAGAAAACGGCCAAGTCTTCCACCTCTTCAAAGTGGTCAGGCTATTCTAGGAGGTGGAAGGAGGAACTCTTGAGCCAGGAGGATGACAATGAATTGCAAGAACTGGAGAGAAACAGTAAAGATCTCCATCAGCGAGTTCATGCTGCCACTCCTCCCACATTGGCCACATCAGATTCTTTCAATGGAAACAAAGAGACTGGAATGGATTGTGATAGTTATAATGACAAGCATTGTTGGAATGGTAGAGGCATGGAACAAGAACATGTGAGGAGCTTTTTCATGGCCGAAGAAGATGGAGATGCAACTAGTGCAAAGCATGATGGGCAGGGGAGAGTGAGTAAGAAAAGAAAGGAGAGGGGTGCCCTGCAGGAATACATTAAAGTTGTGGAAGCGTATGGTACTCTCAGGAACAACGGCACGGCAAGGTTTGTATGTATGTGTAAAGGTGATCTCATGGTATAACATCAATATTTCTGAAATACAGGGTCTATACTGGGTTATACAAACATTGTAGAGATTTTTGCTTTTCTAACAATGAGACAGCAGTGTTTGTATAGAGTAAAGAAGCCTCTAGGGACCAAGCACTTCTACCTCACCAGGTGTAGTGCTGGAAGATCGCTGTCATTTTAGCTGTCGATGTTCAAATCGGAATAATGTGAACAAAGATCGATCACTGCAGATCATGGAGTTAGAAGTGTGAAACCTGACTAAAAAAAGATCAAACATTAAATGAAAAAAAGTAAAATGGACGTAAATTATCACAAATACAACCAAAATATAAACTAAAAGTATTTTACAAACATCTACCTCACTGCGTGTCAAACTTTCTGTGATTGGCCGAATTACCTTGACAACAGTGGGAAAACCCCAAACTGTTCTCTGTTTATGGCTTGTTTTGTGAGTTTAATTGGTAAATGTACAAAATTTTCACCAAATATTGTTTTTAATATGATAAAAAGGCTACAAAGAATTGAAACAAATGTGTTTAGCAATATCGGTTTGTAATTAAATTTTTACCAATCATTGCTCCGAAATGAGCCTGCGAGCGATAATACCAAATTTGCAAACACCATCCCAGCACTAACCAGGTGTACTAGATATGGTAAATTTCAATGCAAAAGGTCCTTTGAGAATCTGATACTTGCTTCTACTTAAACAGAAATTCTGCTTAAAAGTGTTGTACTCAGAGAGATTCAGTTATATTTGCAGATTATTAACCAAAAATTAATAATAAAACTATTTACTAAATATCATTTACATTATCCTTAATAGTGTTATCAGTTTCGTTTTGTTACAAAGATTCTTCAAGATTAAATATAAATTTAAAATAAAATGTGCAATCAGTGATATTGACTGCTATCTGATGGGCAAGGTTCTAGTCTGTATACTTTTCTGTCAAAAAAAAATAGCATAAGAATGTTTACAAACAGACTCTTTCCAGAAATAAATATTTATTTCCCAGAATATTTCTTGAAATTTCTTAGGATATAAGTAAATTTTTTAAAGTGGACGATCCTGAACAACCAAGTACATGTACATGTATTCTATATTAAAGAAGGACTATTTTCTTTCATCAACATACGTTTCTATATCATGTAGTTTTCTAAAAACAGAAAAATATTTAGATTGTGGGAAAATTACACATCAAAGCTACTTTTATTAACTTTAGCTAAAAAAGTAAACAAATAAATAGTGGTTGTTTTGTAGAGGGATGCATTTATTTAAGATTTTTGCCTAGTTTTATGTTATTTTGATGCTGTTCACACTTGCCCTATGTCTGATATGTGAAGTGGTGTACATTTTGATGACCAATGCTTGTTTAATAAGTAGTAAAGCTGAGGATCTCAATATGACCCTTGTTGTTGAATGGGATGTAAAACCCTGACTTTTAACTTTCACAAATGCCCATTGTCCTTTACAACAGTGTATAAGTGTCTTGATTCTCACAAACTGAGGGGGGATTATCTGATACAAAGTCTGTGATTTTGTATTCATGACAGAGGGAAGAGTAAACTCATTTCCCCATATTAGGCCTAATTTCCAGGCGTCTTGAGATAATTTCATCAGTATTCATAGCTCATAAAATATATAAGTTGCACCTATGTGGCCGGGTCTTTGCTCATGAAATGACCTTGCAATGGTTATTACTTGTCCTTTCCCATAGTGCAGAGAAATAAGTTCATTCTGGATAGATTTATAGTCCAGAATATCCAAAGGAGCATGGAATCTCTGAGAAAGTTATGGTAATCCATTCCTTAATGAACTGATAAGATGCTGCAGACCAGAAATGCTTGTAAAAGAAACAGAGAAGTTTGGAGAAAACAAAACTCTACATCAAATTATAGGCAGGGATTTGTCTTTTGAAGAAAGGGAGATAATCCTTTCTTCAGTTATCGGAGAAGATGCTAGTAGATCCTAATCACTTGAACAAATAAGAAAAAACATTAGCACTTGCTGATCGCAAACCTCCACTGGAATACAACAACTTTATAGCCCACATAGCAAATTTAATATGTGTATATAAATATCCATAAAAACAATACCCAAATAGCAATACAAGCACTTTGCAGCAAATTCAATAAATATTTGAGCCTGGAAAACTTCTAAATCGCTTTCAAAACTCAAGCAGTAGACAAGTGTGCCTAGAGCTGTGTAATTGGTACTCAGTGGTTTTAAAACTGTGTACCAGGAGACCTATAAACTGAACTCAGCCTTTTAGGATTGTCCTTTCCATGGAGTTATATGACAAGTTAAGTCCACTTTGGGAATAATGCTTCTTTTGGTAAGTCACTTGAAAAAACTAATATGCAAATATCCGATACAGTGAAAAAGAATTATCAGCCCTGTAAAATTAAGTGGTTGTATGACTTTGCAATAGAGAATATCATATATTTTTATCATAAAACTTTTTAAATAGACTATTTCTCAATTAAAAGTGTTTTTTTTTTCAATAATGACATCAAGATATATCAGTGACATTTACACATAAGGCTGAGCAGTTAGCACAAAAACTGAAACTCTTTGACAGTACTGAGTCTGAATTTAGGACTTAAATAAAAAAACTTCAATAGAAAAATTGTCTGAAAATGGTAATTATGTTGAAAGATTATACACTTCTTGCCATACATTTTATCCTGCGTTTAGGCAGATCTATTCTGATGATGAAAAAAACTTTTATGCAATCTTCTTTAGGTCACATTAAAGCCATAAAGAAAAAAAGAGAAAGATAAAACCCCCTTCTCATTACATTACTGATCCTGAGATCCTCCCTTTAATACATCAGAGTTTAAAGCTGCAGTAAAACTGAGTCATAAAAACATCAGCGTGGCAAATGCACAGTGTCCTTTCAACCCTTATGGCAGCTTGCCCCAATTTCCCTTTAAAAGAGTGGACATAAAGCACTGGGGGGTTGATGGCTGCAATCTCAATCTGACACTATCAAATATAGGCTAGAGTAAGAAATCTAAAATTCGCCACATATCTGAAATTCGCCACTTGTGAAAATACTAATAAAATAAATGAATTGTGGTGAGATTTGTTGACTGTATAGTAAATTAAGGCCTTTTGAACTGAAAAATACCAATTTTTGGACAAAAACATCATTTTCTTCATAAAGTTAACTAAGGTTTTAGAGGTGGCAAATTTTAGATTCCTGGCGAATTTTAGATTTCCTACTCTAATTCCCCAGTCTAACCAAGGCTGCTGTGAGGCATACGGCGACTGACTGTGTATCACTACAGAGCCCCAACATTCATAGGATTTGGTTCCATTAACTTATGCATACAAAACCATAGTATTTTCTACCCATAATATGTTAAAAGTGATCCAGCATAACCCCTAAATTTAAAAGGCTACAGAGTCTACTGCAGTGGCGGTGCTGGCTTATCTAAGTTACTAAAATTGTTCCCTTGTAGGATTTGGTATATTTTGTAGTCCACTTTTACCGAGAGAAGAATCTGAATTTCAATGTTTTCTGTATATCAAAACCTAGAACTTTATACACCAAATGTAACTTACAGTACTTACCATAACAGTGCTGTTATTAACAAGTTTGGCAAATGAGATCCGAAGCCAGTTGTACAAAAGTTACTACATGTATATTACAACCTAAACACAAGTTCTTAAAGGTCTTGTGAAGTTGTTAAAAATTTATACCAACTATACTACAATAATGAATACATAGTTTGCTCATCCTGGGCCCTAGAATATATATTAAATAAGATAAGATGGCAGAATTTTTAACCCAGTGCGATAACTTGTCTCATTGTGATCCAATATTTAATACAATCATTTAAGAGTGTTGTTGTAAATGTATTCCGACTCTAAGCAAAAAAAAAAAGTTTTTTTTTCATAAACATCTAACTCTCAAAGAATTGGAATAAAAGATATCAAGAGGATGAGGAAGTTCTTTATAATAGGAAACTGCCATTTTATAGGACAATGCGTCTTGGTGCCAATGTTCATAAATCCTTTGGATACATTTACTCCCCAGAACTTCGAGGGGCTAGCTCCGTAATTGAGATAATGGGAATGATTCATTGTTGTAGTTCAAGCAATCTCTTTTGATTATTTTCTGTTTGGGGTGCTATTCATTGGCCAGGGTAGATTTCTTAATGCGATGGATAAGGGTTCTATTGTAACTAACCTTTTTTCCCCATTTTCATTTTGGTGCTATAAATTGTTCTCACACACAGTGTTTTTATTCTATAAGGACTATTGCCAGTGAGTTATTGTATCGCTGATGGCTGCTTTATCCCAAGGATGATATCTCACTATGGATCTTCACTTTTGTTTGTATCAAAAATTATTGTATTGTGTATTTGTACTCAGTGCAATATCTCCTGTTTCTATGGGATTCAAAGCACTATTTCACCCATTCCGACTGCACAAGTACAGCCCAAACTCTCCAGTGACTGACATTCCCCAACTGAAAGAGAGTGTCAGGATGATCTATTGTCAACGTCCCTGAGGTTCCTTAGCTTGGGGATAACAGTCATAGGACCCAATAGCAGGGGACTGCCATTTTAAGTGGTCATCCAAATGACTGTATATCTGCCTGTTTCTGGCATCAAACTCAGAATCTCTGTGTTCCTATTCAAATTTGTTACCCCCTTGTTTCATTTTCGGATAAAAATCCTAAATTTTACTTGTATTTAGAGGACTGGTATTATGTACAGGGATAAACAAACCCAGCTAGTTAAATTTTCTCAAATTGGGCATCTAATCTTATTTCATGCTACATTTGAAAAGAATATGAATACGAGATATGAAGCGAATGCCATTTTTGTACTTTTTTTCCGGGATGGTTCAATATCTGAGTGTTGTTGATTATTTTAAAACAAAATGAAAGATTAATAAGTTATTGATAAACAAAAGAAAATAGAGTATTCAGAGTCACACTAATGTATGGCATTTAATTCACCATCTGTAAATAAATACATCATAATAAAGTTTGCACCGGTGGTTCAATAAAATATACAAAAGAGAAGGAGACACTTAACATTATGGGAGGAAGAAGATTATTAACTGAGGAAACAAAGGAAGTTTGGCTAAGCTGTCTTATGGTAGGGGTGCTCATGTCTCGTGTGCTTGTCAACTCTGTTAAGCATCTTTTCATCATGGTTCAGTCACTGCAGTCTGGAATTCTCACGCCAGGACAGTAAAACACTTGAAGGGGAGCTGGATGGGTATTTAGCTTGTTCTCCAGTTTTATACTAACCGGATATGGTGGTCTCTTTTAGAGGGATTGTTATATCAAAAAAAAAATTTAACAAAATAGTCTAATCTTAGGCTGTCACCGCTGAGGGTTAGAGTCCCACCAGTGGCATTGCTGAGGACCTGTCCCAATATGACCCTGGCTGTTGAACGGGACATAAAACCCCTACTTAGACATTGACTCTGCACAGCCCTAGCGTATTGTTATTATTGAAATTTGCCAATGTTATAGTCTATTTAGCTACAGATACATTTGGAATTTCATGGCAATCATTCTTTCTAAGCTATCCGGCTGATGGCCAATTCGGTCATATACTGCTATATATATTATTCAAGGGCATTGTACCAAACTTTTGTGAAGATGTAAATTGGGTTTAACTTGACTGCATTTAATTAAATAAGATACACAGAGGTACCTCATCAAACATAAATGACGGGAGGAGTGATCAAGGTCCCTGGAACCCAAGGGACGTTATTGTTTGCACAAGAGTATAGTGTAATAAGAACTTATTAAATAAGCACATGGTCCCAGACTGTACTCACAACCTTTAAGCCCCCAGAAGATTCACCTTTTAACACCAGATAATCACTGGAATATGAACTTCATACCAAGTCACAAAAAGATCTCTGGAATATTTTGTAATGTCTTTTATGTCATAAAATGACATCCGGAATTGGAATATTTTTGTGCTGTCTAAGGTTACCATAAATTTTTTTGGTGTTGCAGTTAACTTATTTTTTCAACATATAAAATTAAAGGTGCTGACATTTCTCTAATTATCATATTTTGTATTGTTAATAATATACATTCTTCCCCAGGTATAGTGTTATAGTGGCTCAGAAACATCCCAGTTTCACCATTTATTGACCATACATCTTATTAGGCAAAGATATTGAAAACTAAATTTCTCAAAAATGGCTCAAGTTTTACATTCTTAACACAGACATGTTAACTGGTTTGAAATCTATAAAATTGTTATTTCACCAAGACTCTGTGGTCTTAACTGCTCAAAACTTTTAACAAATATTTTGTCATGCTTTGCGCCTTGGAATCCACAAATGTGGATGAAATATAAAAGATATCAGGAAAAAAATTGATAAATGGTCACTCTTGAAACTCTCCAAATATGAATAACCTCTTCAAGTCAATGCAGTTAATCACATTGTGTCGAGTCTATCGTTCACCATTAATAAAAGTGCCAGTGGGAATCGTCTGCTGAATGGCCAACTCTCTTGTGCTTTAGCTTTGTGTAGTGATAAATCCAGTATTTTGTGAGCGCTACAGCAACTTTATGTTTTAAAACCAAGATACTTGAAAATTTCCACTTGCCGTTTTCCAAACATCCTTGTCACGGTTTAAAAAAGTCAGTTGAAAATTCAAAAGCCCTTCAAATAGAAATCTATCAATGAGAACTGGCAGATAAATAGCAGTAAAAATCAGGTGCACAAGGGACGTGTTCCATTGAAACTTATCATTATGTGGGGAAACTTGGGTAAATGGAAGTAATTTCTGGTTCTTTGCAAGTTCATATGACAAAGCTCACCTATGCTATGTATTTTATTCCACTGAAAGGATTTGAATTTATAACAATAATATTAACAAGAATAGTCTAATGTTGTGCGAGTTCGTAATTCTTCTAAAGCCGTTTTGTTACATGCGGCTTGTTTTCCGAAGCCTCCTTAAGATAAAGGTCACTTTAAATTCAAGGATTTCCTTGAATTTCTACCTCCTTTAAAAAAATCTCAGTTTCACAAAGCCTCCTACCTTAAATTTAAGGAAGTATCCTTCAAGGAATGTTTAATAACTGTAATGAACATTTGCTCTCTCCTTAAGTTTCATGGAAGACCTTGAAGGAGTTGAAGGAGGCTTTGTGAAACTGAATTTTAAAGTAGCCTTCACAAAGGAGGATTCATGGAACTGGCACACGTTGATCTGCTAATTCTCTCCAAGACATTTCACAAGGACCATAACTTTTAAGGGACATAACAGAGTACACTGCATTGTCAAGCTCATAGTATATATAAGCAGCATGGATTTCCTGAAAAAATACAGATAATACACTGCTCTCATATGTAAGTGGTGCCAATATTTCTGTTTGAAAATTTGATAATTTTGGAGGGATCAGTTCAGTTCTGATGGGATAAATACTTATAGAGGGGAATATTAAACAAATGGTGAACACGGGAGATTATAAATTATTTTTGTACAGTATATAATCCATATCAATCAACTAACTGAATTATGATTGCAATCACCACTAGTTTTAAAGAGATACTGGTTGTTCATTGTGAAAGGATTAACTACCTTTAAGAGATGTCGGAACAGGGGACGTTACGTGTCCAATTAAAGATGCCATGTTAATATATAATTTTACCAATAATCATGTAAATATGAAACATAAGGATAATTTGTCTGCTCAGCATACATTACTATAAGCACTGGACTGGCCCACACCACTTATACAGCCAAAGCCCTTTAGTGCTCGAAATTACATCCAGGCCCAGAAACTATTCATAAAGTGGTAGTTTTTGGAAAGCTCTGTGATGGAGTGGTGACACAATCCTCTAACTTTGTGTGGCTTCTGGGCTTCTCATGTGTGATGGAGCTCCAGTTAGTTTTTCTTTCCTTCTTTCCTTCGTTTTTAATGTGATAATTCAGTGGTCCCCAAGTCTAAAGTGACAGCTTGAAAGCCAAATGGCAAAATTTGGGTAATTAAAAAAGTACGTGTTTGATCGAAATATATTATGACATTTATATTAAATATAATAATAAAAATATGAACCTTTTAATGAAGAAGGTTTTATTTTATGGGAAGATTTTTTCCAAGCTTCTGGAAATCTTGATTGAAATTTTCCAAAGACCTATCTGTGTATTTATTGCAAGTCTGTTGAGTAAAAGGGTAGCTACTGAGTAAAAATTGTAACTTAACTGAAATTATAGTGAGTTAATTGCTGTTATTTAACTGATCATAGGCCATATTTCACTGACATTTAAAATTGTTTTTTTTCCAAATCAATGTGTTTTATTGTTGAAACATCTACAATGTAACCAAATGAGCTTATCAAATTACTAATGCTCTAATTAAAAAGTATAAGTTTTTGGTAGTTTTAATAAAGTTGACATGAAACTTAAACATTTTCATGTCAGTAAGAGCATCAAACATTTTTTCTGGCTCAGTGCCTTCTCTTTTCTTACCAAGTTGGAATCACCTAGGGTGCATTTGTCTCACACTGCATTACTTTTGATGGATGAATTTGTAAAGATTCTGATGTCTGACTGGCTTGCAAGCCCTTCAAGATTTGATTGATGTTTCTCTGATAACACAGTAATAACTGCTATAAAAGATGAATGGAAGAAGTAGGTTTTATTGTATAAGATGATGATAACATATACTGGAGTAGTTTTCTGTTAAATTTTGTCTCATTTGTTATATCATGCGACTGTAATTTGTTGTGGCTTTGATTGTACAGCAGAGCAATGTTAAGTCAAATCTTAAGGAACCAGTAATATTACTCCTAATACATATTTTATTGCCTCTAACCAGGAGGTTACGTTTTAGGGTATATTCGTCTGTCTGTTTGTCTGTCTATTGGGTGTTTGTCCGTTATAATTCCAAAATTAATGATTGGATCTTTCTGAAAATTTTTTATGCGAGTAGGGCCTGACCAAATGAATAAGTGATTAAATTCTGGAAAAGACCTGGATCATATTCCTGATACAAAAAAAAATGTCAATTTTCAAGGGTCCCATTTGGAATGCATTTTCAGTGACTTTGGCTTTCTGGTTGACATAGTTCTAAAAGTAATGAGCAGATTTGTATGAATTCTTTTAGATGGGTATGCCCTGGCCATGGTAAGAAGTAATTAAGCGGCCCGTCAGGGACGCTTATTTGTTTTCACCGAAGTTCGACTGATCACCGCCGCCGCCGTAGGATTATGGTCTCCCTTGAATAACTTCTTAGCCTTTCAAATTTTTCTTTCCTTCTTATCTTTCTGTAAAACTATAGGGGCGGGAAAATTTTTTGGGATACTTTGCGCAGACCTTAAGCTTTACTTAAGGTAACCTTAAGCATTTTTCAAAAACATCGTGTGTCGGAAAAAAACACACACACACCTGTGCTATAAAATTTATCAGGTACATTCTAGACCAAATTTCAAAGGTTGGAAAGGATTTTCTCATCAATTGGACCATAGATACCTGAATGGGAGGCATTTTATTTTCGTAAATTTTTTAAAAATGGGTACTTGGTCTGTATCTCAAAAATGGTCAGGATTTCGGCGTTTTCTTGGAATAACTTATTCAGCTACTTTTTGATAATCTTTCACATGCCATTTCAAAAGTTTTAGCCCTGTGTCTGCAATCTTAAGGTCACCTTAATGTCAAAGAAGGGGGTTTTAGCCCTCCAGTTCACTTAGTTTTTCACTTTTTTTCAACCAAACTTGGCACATTTATTAAGTTTTGCCAAAGGAATATCCTGACTTTATGGTGACCTTAAACTCAAAATGTTAATGGACCTATGGCCTGCTTAAAGTCATCAAATTGGAATAAAATCCTCTGGCTCCTTTCTTTTTCCATTTTTTATATCTAATGTATCACTAGTATTCTAGTATTAAAATAGATAAAAATAATACTTATGGTCACCTTAAACCCTCAAGATGAATGGAGTTGTAGCCACCTTAAAGTAAAATAAGGGGGATTTCAGCCTCTGGCTCCTTTCTTTTTTCCATTTTTTATATCTAAATTATCACTGATATTAAAGTAAAAATAATACTTATGGTCACCTTAAACTCTCAATATGAATGGAATGGTAGCCACCTTAAAGTGAAATAAGGGGGGTTTGCAGCCTCCAACTATCTTATTGTTCAACTGACCTCGGTTAAACTTTGCACACCTATAAAGGATGGGAAAAAATGCGGGAAATATGTTTGGGATACTTTGCGCAGACCTTAAGCTTTACTTAAGGTAACCTTAAGCATTTTTCAAAAACACCCTGTCATCGCGTTTCAGAAAAAAATACACACACCTGTGCTATAAAATTTATCAAGTACATTCTAGACCGAATTTTGAAGGTCGGAAAGGATTTTCTCATCAGTCGGACCATAGATGCCTGAATGGGAGGCGTTTTATTTTCATATATTTTTTTTAAAATGGGTACTTGGTCTGTATCTCAAAAACGGTCAGGATTTCAGCGTTTCCTTGGAATAACTTATTCAGCTAATTTTTGATAATCTTTCACATGCCGAAGTTTTAGCCTGCAATCTTAAGGTCACGTTAATGTCAAAAATGGGGTTTTAGCCCTCCAGTTCACTTAGTTGTATCCACCGGATAGCATCCGGTGGATACTATGGATTTGACTTCACCGCAGCATGTAGAGAGCTTTCACCGTTACCGCTCTAACAAAAAAAAATATTATAGCTAGCCTTCTCAAATTTGCAGGGTATATTCATAACCATAAAATCTTGCCTGGGAATATTTTTGGCCTCATTTTGAAAAACAAGATGGCCACCAGGGACGTTTATTTGACTTTAAACAAGGACTTTTGTTGGCCCTCTAGAGCAAAGGGTATTAGCCTTCTCAAATTCGCAGGATATGTTCCTCATTATAAAAGCTTGACTGGGAATATTTTTGGCCTCATTTTGAAAAACAAGATGGCCGCCACAGGCGTTTCTTTGTCAGTCATGAAAAGTGCTTATATCTCCCTTATTATTGGTCCTAGAGGTTTGGGATTGTAAACCAACCTATAGGAAATCATGGGCTGGGAATCTTTTGGTGTGGTCAGATTTGACCTTGGACCCCTCCTTCAAGGTCAAACAAGGATAGCCAAACTTACAAGTGCTTATAACTCGCTTATTATTGGTCCTAGAGGTTTGGGATGATAAACCAACCTATAGGAACTCATGGGCTGGGATTCTTTTGGTGTGGTTGGATTTGACTTTGGACCCCTCCTTTAAGGTCAAACGAGGATAGCGAAACTTAAAAGTGCTTATAACTGGCTTATTATTGGTCCTAGAGGTTTGGGATGGTAAACCAACCTGTAGGAAATCATGGGCTTTGGATTTTTTTGTGTGGTCGGATTTGACCTTGGACCCCTCCTTCAAGGTCAAACGAGGATAGCGAAACTTAAAAATGCTTATAACTCGCTTATTATTGGTCCTAGAGGTTTATGATGGTAAACCAACCTATAGGGAATCATGGGTTGGGAATCATTTGGTGTGGTCAGATTTGACCTTGGACCCGTCCTTCAAGGTCAAACGAGGATAGCCAAACTTAAAAGTGCTTATAACTCGCTTATTATTGGTCCTAGAGGTTTATGATGGTAAACCAACCTATAGGGAATCATGGGCTGGGAATCATTTGGTGTGGTCGGATTTGACCTTGGACCCGTCCTTCAAGGTCAAACGAGGATAGCCAAACTTAAAAGTGCTTATAACTCACTTATTATTGGTCCTAGAGGTTTGGGATGGTAAACCAACCTATAGGAAATCATGGGCTTTGGATCTTTTTTGTGGTCAGATTTGACCTTGGACCCCTCCTTCAAGGTCAAATGATGATAGCCAAACTTAAAAGTGCTTATAGCTCGCTTATTATTGGTCCTAGAGGTTTGGGATGGTAAACCAACCTACATGAAATCATGGACTGGGAATCTATTGCTGTGGTCCGATTTGACCTTGGACCCCTCCATCACGGTCAAACGAGGATAGCCAAACTTAAAAGTGCTTATAACCCACTTATTATTGGTCCTACTGCCTTGCTACCAGTTATCGCCGCATACCAATTATCGCCACCAGAAAAATAAACCTTCATATTTCAGTGATGGTCATATATTTTGAAAGCTTTTTGTTGTGTATTTGTTCCATTTACTTTGGAAATAATTTTACATTATTTGCTAGACTTGGGATGCCACTTTGGTGAAATTATATCTGTTTGAATTCTGTCTGGCGATAATTGGTACCTGACGATAATTGGTAGCAAGGCAGTAGAGGTTTGGAATGGTTAACGACCCTATTGGAAATCATGGGCTAGGAATCTTTTGGGGTGGTCGGATTTGACCTTGGCCCCCTCCTTCAAGGTCAAACGAGCATACCCAAACATAAAATTGCTTATTACTCGCTTATTATTGGTTCTAGAGGTTTGTAATGTCAAATCAACCTATAGGAAATCATGGGCTGGGAATGTTTTTATGTGATCAGATTTGACCTTTGGCCCCTCTTTCAAGGTCAAATGAGGATAGCCAAAATTAACAGTGCTTATATCTCACTTATTCGTGTTCCTAGAGGTTTGCAGTGTCACACCAACCTATAGGAAATCATGGGCTAAGAATCTTTTGATATGGTCAGATTTCACCTTGGGCTTCTCCTTCAAGGTTAAACGACATTTGAATGGCTTTGGTGAGTTTTCTTTCTGGTGGATACAATTTGCATCGGTTCTCCGCTGTGATAGGTCTAGTTTTTCACTTTTTTCAACCAAACTTGGCACATATATTAAGATTTGCCAAAGGAATATCCTGACTTTATGGTGACCTTTGTTTACTTTTTACGGTTTACTTTGCACTTTTTCATCAGGGCCGCTTCGTTTTTGTCAGCTAAAACCTTTTTCTAGTTACATATTAAAATGTAAAGATCTGGATTGTATTATGGACAAGAAAAAAAGTGCTTAATTTTCCGACCCCCCCCCCCCCTCTCCCCATTGGGGGGAGGTCTGAGATCTACCAGTGCTTTCTAGTTTATATGTTTTTTAACTTTTTTTTTGTATATTTGCAGACTTGAAAAGGAATACACTACATTAAAGTCCAAAGAACAGGAAGATCAAGTGGAACTCAGGGTAGGTCCTGGAGTTGATTTTGTAAATGTAGACTTAGTTTTGAATACCAATTTTAATATAAAGATATCTTTTATAACATAACAGACAACAGTTCCTGTAACGGCCATAAATGATAAGTTTTAGGTAGAATTAATCAGTTCCACTAAACCTTAGTAGCAAATTCAGAGAAAAATTCTGACATTTTCTAAAAAAAATTGCAAATTTCAGTTCCATTTGCAGCTGATGTATTTGGAGATTCCTATAAGTTTGAACCTTTATCAAAAATGTTTCCTTACATTGTAATGATGGCAATCGCTGTAATTGTTCCTGGTTTCTCCTGCATGTAGCAAAATATTTAAAAAAATAAACAAAAAGAGCCAACATCAGCAGTTACCAAATAAATAATAGGCAAATATAAAATGAAAAAAATAAAATATGAATTAAAAAACTAGGCAGAAGTATAGTCAGTATTGGTTGGAAAACAAGAAAGTGATCATTCAGCAACAGTCATAGCTTAATACTGCAGGCCAGTGGATCTTATCCGACTGTTTTTAAGTGACCAAAAGTATTTCTACGTACCTCCTCTATGTTTGTGATTTACAATGCTATGGCAGTCATTTCCACCATCGGTTGTCTCTGTCATTGACATGCTAAAGTAAACTGGTAAATTTTTAACTTTCAAGAAGTATAAATGTGTTTTAAAATATATAGATATTTGAAAAGAATTAATCTGCACATTATAAATTTGCTTTCGTTAACCGGTTCTTGACTCTTTTTTTTTAAATAATGTTAAATTATGTTTTAGTATTTTAGTCTTTCTTTGCCAAAAGGTACAATATCATGAGTCAGTGTTGGTGTTTTAAATTAGTTTACCTTTGGAGTATTTAAAATAATTTTCCTGCCAGTATTAGCAATGGACTTATTATTGTCACTTTCAAATACAGAACCCGGAAGTATTTAGATTGTTGGAAGCCTTAATCACAGTCTCGGATCAGGAGACATATATTTATGACTTTCTGTCACTCAGTGTAAGATATGGGCTTTTATGGCACACAGCTTTTTTTCAGAAATTTTCTATCAGTTCAAAAGGGATATAACAATTGGTACCTTGTGATATTTTGAAGAGTAAAATAAAGATATTTTATTGTTTACAGAGACTACGCACAGAAAACAGATTGCTTCGGCAAAGAATTGAAAACTTAGAAAAGGTAGGCCCTTTATGGCATTTATAAATTGTCGGGTAATATTTTTGGATTACAGAGTTGTGTTATGATCAGTAATAAAAAGAAAAATGATAAAATTATTTTTCAAGGATTATTGTACTATATTTAGGATAGTATTATGTACAATACATAAACTTCAGTATGATTTATATGCGTACTATGCCATAATTTGGTTCAGTTTGCTGTGTACGTTATCAGATTTACCATGTCCCCATTGATTCTGCAGGAGACGGCGACATTAGCAGACCGTCTGATCCATGATCAGGTACGGTGCGCACAACAGGAGGAGGCTATGTTAGCTCTGAAGAAAGACTTGAGTCTGAGCCGCCAGCAGAGCTGTGATACTAATAACAAGCTGGAGGAACTCCAGGAACAGTATGAACAACTCAAGAGGGTGAGAGGCTGTCATTTGAATTTAATCAAGAAATAAACTAAGACCACATGAAGTTTTATCTCTGTCTCTATTGCTTTCTGGTTAGGGTTTGGGACTTTTGAGGTTCGATTTTTGGCCAGGTAATGGCAATTAGAGTAAGGAATCTAAAATTCACCAGAAATCTAAATTTCGCCACCTCTAAAAACCTTACTTAGTTCTATGAAAATAGATGTTTTGTCTTAAACTTGGTATGTTCCAGTTCAAAAAGCCTTAATTTACTATACATTCAACAAATCTTACCTGAATTCATTTATTTTATTAGTCTTTCCACATGTGGCGAATTTCAGATATGAGGCAAATTTTACATTTCTTACTATATACTCTTGGACAAAGGGAATTTACACGTGTTTCCTTTCTTCACCCAGTAGTACACATGCATCAACATTTTGCTGGAGAATTTTATACAGGAACATTATAGGCGGTTCCAAAGATTGAACAATACTTTATGATGTTATGAAAAAAATGAAGAATAAATTGGTTACCTTGAATATCATTTTACAACAGCTATAAGTTACTCCTGCTTTTACTGTATTGGCAACTCAATTACAAAATAGTTCGAGATAAAGTATTTGACACTTTGTTCTGTAGTTGAGGCTAATTTGTGATCAAACATGGCGTAATGGTCCACATAGGTAGTGGTTATTCTCAGTTTCGTTGACATAAAGTGACTCTTAAGTATTTCTACTCCTGCTGTAATCCCCAGGTCGGGATCGGCTCTTGTCAAATGAATACCTGTTCCTAGGCAAATCAATATTAATATATCGCTTGACGTCATAAGGTACATCACCTCAATTCTCTTTTGATGGTTTTGTAAACCTCTGTATTGTAACACAGTAATACTATTCATTTGAGCACTCATCAACTTCTTTTTTCCCATGAATCACAACCTTAGTTACTTTTTGGGAGTGCTATTTGAAGTGTCGAACACTTATCTCTGTCACTAATTGAATCGGTCAAATCGTCCACTTTTTACATATTCACGTTACACAGTGTGATGATGACATAAATATGAAAGGAATGAGTCATTGCTTGTGATAAAAATGCTTGTGCTTACAGAAGTCATGTGTCCAGTTTTTAAGTGGTCATGTGACCATCTTTGGCATAATGGGTAGACATAGAGAAGCCTGATTTTATCATCACCCTGATATTCTTCTTTTCAATCTGTTTTACAACACTTTTGATTTTAAACTTGTCAGAAAATTTAAAGTCCTTGCAAAATCTGTATTTGCAATGCGTAGTCACAAGTGTAGTTTTTTTAGTCACATTTACCATTTTAATGTAAGTTTTTATTTTTGCATTTTAATGAAATTTCGAGTTTAAGATTGAGGTTAATTTGGTGCTTTATGATCAAAAGACTTAACACAGAAGGGAGATCTGAGCCCTTTTTAATCAGTGGTAGATGTTCCTCATTTAATCAGAAATAAAATTTCAGAACTGAGCTTTTGGTTAGTTATTTTTAATAGTCTTTGTCAGAGTGAGAGGGTATCTGTATGGCTAAAAATATGGCTTGATATGAAGATTGTTGCCATTTGAAAATGAAAATTGTTTTCTTACGGGAAACTTGAGACAAAATGCATGCAGTGATAAATAATTTAACTTTCTTCTTTTTACCTAAAGATTAATATTTCTGTGGGTTGTTGATTCAAAATTACACATCTATTCTAATAGTCCAATGTTTGTGTTAAAAACACAGAAACTTTTCTGTTTTTCCTGTACTCTTCTGAGTCTTATTAATGCGGTGTCTCGTTTATTCAATTATTGTCATGTTTTTTCTTGTTAATTGGACCATCTACCTACACTTTTTGATACTTCGATTTTTCCACTTTTATAAAATAACTTCAGGTTGCTGTGACATAGGTTCTTTGTAGTGTTGTGGTTGAATGCCAATTTCAGAACCGATTTCTGAAAGCGGAAATTCGGGGGAAAACCGGGTACGTTTGATTTATAAAACGTGAAGAAATAAGTTTTCAAAATGCGTACATAAGCTGTAAGTCACATATAAATAAGAACGACACTAGACTTTTTGAAGACTTTCGAAGACAAAATGTGTGATATATTAATATAATAGAAAATACTGTGAAATATTTGTTTTATTTTTATATTTCGGTAAACGTAAGTTAAAATAATGACATATGCGACGAGATCGGTTTTGGTTGGAAGAAAACCAAATGTAACCGGACCACTGTCTTTCGGACAGCAATAGGTTTCCAGTTTACCTTCTTCAAAACTAGTTCTTTGTTAGTGAAATGGGGCTAGAAAAAAACTGAAAAACCTCAAGAATTTACAAGATACAATGTATTTTACAGTCAAGCAGCACCAGTAGCTCCCAGGCCTCTCTTGAGACATCTTTACCGGAGGCTGACCAGTCCCGGTTGCAACGTCTCCTGGCAGAGAACCAGGAACTACGAGATCGGGAAGTGGATCAATCCCAAAAAATCTCACAGCTCACCAACAAAGTGAAAGAGCTTGAAAGTGTATGTACCGTATTTTTCCAAAATATGGCCCGGGCGTTAATTATTTTCAAATGGTTATCAGACCAGGCGTTAAATTGAACCAGGCGTTCTTTTGAAGTATAAAAACAGTGTCATAAATTGTAAACAGTGTGCTTGGTACCCAGGCGTTAATTTGAACCAGGCGTTTATTTGAACCTGGGCGTTATTTTGGAAATTTACGGTATTTGGGTTTTTTTTGTTACTTTATACTTTGCTCTACTAACTCTCTCTAGGTCTGTCAATACTTGGGATTGAACCCAAGGCATTTAGAGCAGCAGACTAATGAGAAATCCACCACCAGGCAAGTGTTGCAGAAATATATGAACACTTGGTCCTCTGTAACGTCTCAGTTTCCAGATGATAGTAAATGTACTTTATTTAAATCTGGCATGTGAATAAACCCACCATACCCTATGTTATATTTACTTAAAACTTTCAGCAATTAAAAAATTTATCAACAAATAGGACAAAATATGCTAAGGTGGATGACATGTTATAGTTCCTCTGAATTCTTGTTTAAGGTTAAAGAACTTTATTAAATATTTTTATTAGGTACACATTAACACATTACATTTAACACATTAATGTACAATGCACATAGATAAAAAAAGATTAAAAAAAATACAATACAAAATACAACAGACATAGAGACCTCACAACTTAACAAAGGACAAGATTCAGACAAGGTTAAAGAACTTCCATCTCAAAAGCAACAGTATGGGAGTAAATTGTTTTATTGTCAGAAAAATATGTTGTTTTCATATTTTAGTTTCATTCATGAAAGTGTCAATAAATGGACAAAATAACACAATCAGAAGATGAAATCACCAAGTAATGGCAGTATATAGAAATTGAATCAAACACTTTGATGGAATTTTATCAGTACAATTTGTAGAAAATCCAGTTAAAGATAGATTTTTTTAACCCTCTATAACGTGATAACTTGTTCTGACAAAAGCCCTTTGTACTTTGCTGCAAATTGACACTGCAAGCAATTTAGCAAGCTTCCACATACCAAATGTGAAAAAAACACAAAGCTAGGAGACCATCAAGCCTCCTCCAGACAATAACAGTGGAAGTTGGACTATCAACAGAATTCCTTTCTAACATAAATGTAAAAGCCCACCTTAAGAAATATCACAGCTATTCTGGTTATATCATCCTTGCATTAATGGTTTAAACTTTAGTATCATCTGTCTTTTACAGATAGTCTCATTGGTAAGACTGTTTTCTACATGATCACAACAGGGTTTAGTAGATTTTTAATACTTGACGTGTCTAGAAATTAAAATGTCCTGCTATTTATTTCTGCTGAAAGATGGGATAAAGTGGACATATACAGTACATTGGCAACTAAATTCTAACAAAATTTTAAATTTTCCTAGAACATATTAAAACACAGGACTAAAACACAAGACACTAAGTAGAACCATATTCTGTAGATTTACCTTATGGGATGAAATAAAGATCAGGTCCTTTTAAGACCTTTTAAATTGAAATTTACTCTGTTAGCTTAAATTTCTTATAAAGTACTGTGCCTTGATATCCAGATGAACACTACTTAAGCGTATATTTTAAACACTTCTAAATAACAGTTGTGGTGTTATGTACAGAGAAATGCACAGCTGAACACCTCACCATCTAGTCAGCTTGAGACTGTTCAGGAAGAGCTGATTGCCTCTAAGTTGAGAGAAGCAGAGGCCAACTTGTCCCTGAAAGAACTACAGCAGAGAGTCACAGACTTACAGAAGCATTGGCAGGTATGTGGAATGACCTTAAAGGTTAAAATGAAGGTCAAAATTCCGTTGAGGGAAGCAGAAGCGAACTTGTTCCTGAAATAGAAGCAGAGAGACACAAACTTACATAACCATTGCAGGTATGTGGTATGGCATTGAAGGTCAAAGATAAGGTCAAATTATTACCAGAAGGTTCCAGAAGCAGGAGCTACTTGTTGGTGAATGAATTGCACCAGGGAGTAACAGATTTATGGAAGCATTGACAGGTTTGTGATGATAATGTATAGAGGGCAAAGCTGAAAGAGATGTCATACTCCCAAAATATGGACAATAGAGGCCAACTTTTTACTGAAAGACTGGCAGGTTAAGTAGTAATGTAACTTTGTAGGTTGTACTATGTAGGAAAGGTAAAAGACAGGTAGATCATGGATACAATGATAACTCTGAGGCTCAGGGAACCTTGAAGGTCATACTAAGTTGTGGGATGCAAAGGTCAGCTTATCACTGAAAGAACCTGAATAGAGACCAAATGAGTAGTAGAAATAATGGCGGGTGGATGAAACCACAACATAATCAGACAGTAGAGTGGACTTTGTGAACCTTCAATAGACATACTTATGGTTATCATATTTCAGCTAGTATTATGCTTGGACTACAAAACAACTTAGATGTAAATTTGACTATCACTGGCTATAATTTTTGTTTCAGTGGTTTGTAATTTGTGCATTGTATTTTGAGATGGATAGGCACTTGGGAGAGGTGTGCTAATTCTTGATGAAGTAATAAGATTCTGAAGGTCAAAACAAGGTCAAAATAGAAGTAGCAAAAATCCTGCAGTGGTTCACTGACTTCTAGAAACATTAGAAGTGAGTAGTGTGACAATAAATCCTTACTAACTTTACCACAGGTAAGGTTAGTACCAGGTTTATTAAAACATGCAGCAGATGATATGTGATATAAGTAATCAATGTACCCAGATATTCAACTGATACACTTTAATGTGGATTCAAATAAATCCATCACACATAAAAGTGCAGTTACATTTCTAGAATAACCAAATCCATAATACTTTGAATGTAGATGCCTCATTCAAATTAATGCTGTATGCTTGGAAAATTACTATCAGGCAAGATTTCCAGAAAGATGGCCTCTATTTCAGCATCTGCTGTCAACAGAATTTGTTATTGTGTATAATGTAGATACATCTATGGATTTAATTTCATTCATTTTGTGATGGGTTAACAAAAGTGATAAGAAGAGGACAATAGTTTGAAGAACTGTGGAGATAGAATGGACATCAAAAAACAAGTATTTGATAAAACAGACAGGCACAGATTACTAGCAACAAAAGTTGCAAGGAATTTGTTGATTAAATAAAAAAAACAGACTTCAGAGTTTTTATTCACTCTCTTTCACAAACGTTGTGTCATTGAATTAAATCATCTTTTGGATATTCAGTTTTTTGGATATTAATTTTTTTTTTCCATTTCGAAAGTTTCAACACTGTCATGATTTTATTTAAGTATTGGTACCTTATTTATTTCTTGATAGCCTAAGCAATAATTATTTACAAAGACTAGTTTAACACCCCTGAATTTTTACCTGGCGTTAATTTGAAATATAAAAAAATACAGCAAAATATCATCACAATCTTCTACACCACATAAATACTGTGAAAGTGGGAATTTTCATTGGTCATTAATGTCAGTAATCTTATCCAACAGTTTGAATCGGGAAAATTAATTTTTTCATTAAATTTCTAAAACTGTATTTATTACACAGGTAGAAATTGAGCCTTACTGAAATTGAATTCTGGCCAGTTTCCTGAAGTTAACACATTTCTTGAAGTTTCTTCCAGATAAAATTTATAACACTTTTTGAAGCAGGTTTTAATTTTTAAGTTGCGTATAATACCTAGTATTTTGGGACTTTACGGTAGGTATACAATATCCACAAAGTTCTTTATAAAATCTCTGTGTTTCATTAGCGACTCTTTATATTCTGATTGAATGAGCAAAAGCAAAAAGAAGCTACCCTACAAAAGATAATAGGAAAGAAACCCCCCATTTTTTTTCAGAAGGGTGCAAAGTTAAGAGCTTGGGGTTTATGGGAGGTATCTAAGTGAATTGTGTGACAAATCCTCCCAGTAATCAACTCTCTACAGTGAAGGAATATGGCCTCAGTGTGTTGATACAGTGTCTGATCATAGAATTTCTTTCATAGCAATGACTGACTTATTGTAACACAAAAAAACAGTTGCCATTGATCTTTAGTGCAATAGTCTGGTTGCAATAACTAAGTGAAGGCAAAACAACCTTGCGGTGAAAGAAATGTTGGGAGGTTTATTACAGATTGGCCACTCAAGGAAGGGAATATATCCCCAGAAAATTAATAAACTGACAAATAATATTTAAAAGTAAATAGAGTAAGGAATCTAAAATTCGCCAGGAATCTAAATTTCGCCACCTCTAAAATCCTTACTTAATTCTATGAAAAATAGATGTTTTGTCTTAAACTTGGTATGTTCCAGTTCAAAAAGCTTTAATTTACTATACATTCAACAAATCTCACCTCAATTCATTTATTTTATTAGTCTTTCCACATGTGGCGAATTTCAGATATGTGGCGAATTTTACATTTCTTACTCTAGAAATTCTTGAAAAACTTGCCAGCAGCTTTAGAATAGGAAATTTGAAATTTACCATTGACAACACAACCTTCCATTTACTTGTGGGGAATTCTTTGTATATTTATGAATTTTGAGGCTATATCAGACCTGGGATCTCACATGGTGCAAATTAACAAAAACAGTGATTTATTTCATCTTCCTTTTAAAGGGTGCCGTAATTGGCATATTTCATATTTTTTTACTCGATGAATCATTCAAAAGTAGCAAGGCTGGATAATTGACATAATGGCTTACTTTAGTAATGTCAGATAACAAAAATATTTTCGTATATCCATTAATCAACAGCGGTAAATTTAATCACAACCCAATTCACAATGCTGGAGATTTGTCATCAGTTAAACTTGAGTTGTTTTTCAATCATCTTTAAATAATCACTTTACATAGAAATAGAATTTGTGGTCCAAACTATGATGATTTTACTGAATTTTTATTTTCACCAAGAAAAAAATTTCTCAATTTGATTAAATAAATTGGTACTTACTGGAGGTCATTTCCAGAATATAAGAATTACACTTAAGTGCCAGAAATACGACAGACGCGGTCGGTTTAAAGATTAATACTAGATTGATCATTAATTATGTCCACCCCCCTGGGGGGTGGATATATTATTTTTGCTTTTTTCGCCGTCCGATGTCCGTTGTCCGATGTCCGATGTCCGGCGTCCGATGTCCGGCGTCACGCATGGTTTCCGCTCATTTAAAGGAAAAGTATTAGAGCTATTGTCACCAAATTTGGTATGCAGGCTTATTGGGTCAGTAGCTTGCTTGGGATTGCTTTTGGCTGTTGTACCTCTTTTGCTTACTGAGTAATACTTAAGTACAGCTATTTTCAGTACCCATTGGTTTCCGTGCATTTAAGCCAAAATAATTAAAGATATTTTACTACAATTTTGAATACAAGATTGTTATGTCCATAGCTCGCTTGGTATTGCATTTGGGACTGATAGCTTTGTCAGTACATGAGTAATAGCCATTTAGGTACTTCATTGTGTATTTTCAGTACTACTTTTGAGTAATTTGCTTCTATCTCCTTAACCGTGCGAGATAGAGCGATTTCGGCAAAATTTTCGACCCGCAGGGTATCTGAGGAGTGTACTCTTTGCAATTTTCAAAAAATTTTCCCCTCCCCAAAAATGGCGGCCATTTTGAATTTTCGAATTTTTGCCAAAAATGGCAAAACACAAATTTGCTTCTATCTCCTTAACCGTGCGAGATAGAGCGATTTCGGCAAAATTTTCGACCCACAGGGTATCTGAGGAATGCAATCTTTGCAATTTTCAAACAATTTTCCCCTCCCCAAAAATGGCAGCCATTTTGAATTTTCGAATTTTTGCCAAAAATGGCAAAACACAAATTTCCTTCTATCTCCTTAACCGTGCGAGATAGAGCGATTTCGTCGAAATTTTCAACCCAGAGGGTATCTAAGGAGTGTACTCTTTGCAATTTTCAAAAAATTTTCCCCTCCCCAAAAATGGCGGCCATTTTGAATTTTAGAATTTTTGCCAAAAATGGCAAAACACAAATTTGCTTCTATCTCCTTAACCGTGCGAGATAGAGCGATTTCGTCGAAATTTTCGACCCACAGGGTATCTAAGGAATGTAATATTTGCAATTTTCAAAAAAATTTTCCCCTCCCCAAAAATGGCGGCCATTTTGAATTTTCGAATTTTTGCCAAAAATGGCAAAACACAAATTTGCTTCTATCTCCTTAACCGTGCGAGATAGAGCGATTTCGTCAAAATTTTCGACCCACAGGGTATCTAAGGAGTGTACTCTTGGTAATTTTCAAAAAATTTTCCCCTCCCCAAAAATGGCGGCCATTTTGAATTTTCGAATTTCTGCCAAAAATGGCAAAACACAAATTTGCTTCTATCTCCTTAACCGTGCGAGATAGAGCGATTTCGTCGAAATTTTCGACCCACAGGGTATCTAAGGAGTGTAATATTTGCAATTTTCAAAAAATTTTCCCCTCCCCAAAAATGGCGGCCATTTTAAATTTTCGAATTTTTGCCAAAAATGGCAAAACACAAATTTGCTTCTATCTCCTTAACCGTGCGAGATAGAGCGATTTCGTCGAAATTTTCGACCCACAGGGTATCTCAGGAGTGTACTCTTTGGAATTTTCAAAAAATTTTCCCCTCCCCAAAAATGGCGGCCATTTTGAATTTTCGAATTTTTGCCAAAAATGGCAAAACACTAATTTGCTTCTATCTCCTTAACCGTGCGAGATAGAGCGATTTCGTGGAAATTTTCGACCCACAGGGTATCTGAGGAGTGTACTCTTTGCAATTTTCAAAAAATTTTCCCCTCCCCAAAAATGGCGGCCATTTTGAATTTTCGAATTTTTGCCAAAAATGGCAAAACACTAATTTGCTTCTATCTCCTTAACCGTGCGAGATAGAGCGATTTCGTCGAAATTTTCGACCCACAGGGTATCTAAGGAATGCAATCTTTGCAATTTTCAAAAAATTTTCCCCTCCCCAAAAATGGCGGCCATTTTGAATTTTCGAATTTTTGCCAAAAATGGCAAAACACAAATTTGCTTCTATCTCCTTAACCGTGCGAGATAGAGCGATTTCGTCAAAATTTTCGACCCACAGGGTATCTAAGCAATGCAATCTTTGCAATTTTCAAAAAAATTTCCCCTCCCCAAAAATGGCGGCCATTTTGAATTTTCGAAGTTTTGCCAAAAATGGCAAAACACAAATTTCCTTCTATCTCCTTAACCATGCGAGATAGAGCGATTTCGTCGAAATTTTCGACCCACAGGGTATCTAAGGAGTGTAATATTTGCAATTTTCAAAAAATTTTCCCCTCCCCAAAAATGGCGGCCATTTTAAATTTTCGAATTTTTGCCAAAAATGGCAAAACACAAATTTGCTTCTATCTCCTTAACCGTGCGAGATAGAGCGATTTCGTGGAAATTTTCGACCCACAGGGTATCTCAGGAGTGTACTCTTTGGAATTTTCAAAAAATTTTCCCCTCCCCAAAAATGGCGGCCATTTTGAATTTTCGAATTTTTGCCAAAAATGGCAAAACACTAATTTGCTTCTATCTCCTTAACCGTGCGAGATAGAGCGATTTCGTGGAAATTTTCGACCCACAGGGTATCTGAGGAGTGTACTCTTTGCAATTTTCAAAAAATTTTCCCCTCCCCAAAAATGGCGGCCATTTTGAATTTTCGAATTTTTGCCAAAAATGGCAAAACACTAATTTGCTTCTATCTCCTTAACCGTGCGAGATAGAGCGATTTCGTCGAAATTTTCGACCCACAGGGTATCTGAGGAATGCAATCTTTGCAATTTTCAAAAAATTTTCCCCTCCCCAAAAATGGCGGCCATTTTGAATTTTCGAATTTTTGCCAAAAATGGCAAAACACAAATTTGCTTCTATCTCCTTAACCGTGCGAGATAGAGCGATTTCGTCAAAATTTTCGACCCACAGGGTATCTAAGCAATGCAATCTTTGCAATTTTCAAAAAAATTTCCCCTCCCCAAAAATGGCGGCCATTTTGAATTTTCGAAGTTTTGCCAAAAATGGCAAAACACAAATTTCCTTCTATCTCCTTAACCATGCGAGATAGAGCGATTTCGTCAAAATTTTCGACCCACAGGTATTTGAGCATTGTATTCTTGGCAATTTAAAAAAAAATTTCCCCTCCCCTAAAATGGCGGCCATTTTGAATTTTCAAATTTTTGCCAAAAATGGCAAAACACAAATTTGCTTCTATCTCCTTAACCATGCGAGATAGAGCGATTTCGTCGAAATTTTTCAACCCACAGGGTATCTAAGGAATGTAATCTTTGCAATTTTCAAAAAATTTTCCCCTCCCCAAAAATGGCAGCCATTTTGAATTTTCGAATTTTTGCCCAAAATGGAAAAACACAAACTGGCCTTAACCGTGCAAAATAGAGTTATTTTGTTGAAATTTTCGACCCATAGGGTATCTAAGAAATGTACTCTTGGCAATTTTCAAAAAAATTTCCTTTTTCCAAAAATGGCGGCCATTTTGAATTTTCAAATTTTTGCCAAAAATAGAAAAACAGGAATTTGCTTCTATCTTCTTAACCGTGCAAGATAGAGTGATTTCGTCAAAATTTTCAACCCAACCAATGCAAAAAGGCATGAAGCTGAAATAATTTACATCTACACTAACAAATATTTAAGCATCATTGATATATTTTACAAATGAAACAGGGTCTTGTAAGACTACTGTACAATTTGGGCAAAAGGTTCATGGGTGGACATTACACATGATAATGTGTGTTCTTCTATGCTATCCTGTTTCTATTCGCATCTACTATCAACAGGGCGGCCTATTTCTAGTTAGAAATCAGAATTTTACGTCAGATACAAAGAAAGATGCTAAACTGTATGCAAGTTGTTCTTCACAATTGATATGAGACTTCCTCTGATCTGAGTTCAGTGGAAAAAAACCACTAGGTCACAGACATAATATAAAGGCCTTTTATGTAAAGATGTGAAAAGCGGGACTTAAAATGATCGGGGGGGATTATTTTCTGTTGTGGCTTATAGGCTGTGAAACTGACCACTAGATGACATAAGAACTTTTTCAAACTGTTTTTTTTTGTTTAAAATACATGTAGTCATTAAAACATTCTTATTCAGAAGAACCAATCATAGATGAAACTGTGAGGTATTCCCATCCACACAGTGCCTTTGAACATGTAGTGGAGTATGTACTCTGTAAAACTGTCTGTTGCATTACATTTGGTTTAAACCCTGACCCTTAAGTACCGTTTTCCAAATTGTTTCAGTTTCTACTTGAAATTTGAAGTAGAGGAAAAAAATTACGCTTTAATTATCCAAAGATAAAACGTATTGGATTTGTATCACAGAAACACATGGACAAAGTGAACTCTGCCAGTCCGAATACCAAGGCATCCAAGTCTGATGTGCGTCAGATGTCTGATGAGATCATGACCTTGAGACTGAGAGAGGTCAATGCCATCTCAGAACTCAAAGACAGCAAGCAAAAACTCATGGAGCTCGAGACTCAGGTGAGTTATTGGTACTTTTATCACTGGGAGTGAAACTTTGGTAAGCCAAACACTTCACTGTATTGACATTTCTACTCTTCATACTGCTTAACACGAATATTCTGTTCTGTTTTCATGAACATCCTACTACCTCCATTGTTTATTTGGGGTTTTACGTCGCTTTCAACACTGTACAGGTCATATCACGACGGGTAGTTGGAAGGGCAGAGGAAACCAGTACATATAGTTCGCTAGGGTTCTGTACTGTAAACTGCCGACCAACGGCAAGCAACTACCAGCTTTCCCACTTACGGCCATGACGGGGATCGAACCCCGGCCGCAGAGGTGGGAGGTGAGAGTGTTACCACCGTGGCCCCCCCTACTACCTCCAAAAAAGTTTCTTTTTTCCAGTATGTTCACATAGCAGGTGCTGTGCTATGTATCAAAGTATAACAGCAAGGATGATTGCAGTTAAGAAAAATGGATCAAAAATTGACACATTTTAAAATTCAATAAATTTAAGACACAGTCACACTTGTTACCCTCAGGTTTTTTGTCATCTAATTGTTGTTAAAGTAAGTAGCACTTTTCAACTGAAATTCAGTGAGTTGGTGTCAGTATTTGAAATTGACTTACATTTGTTGAATTACAATTAAATTGTATTATTATAACTGAGGGGTAAGGGGAGCAAAAGCAGCAATTGTGTTTTCATTAAAGGCAGACATATCCATATGTAGAAGGACATACTTCATCCACAAGCATAAATAGGTACCAATTCTAATTGTTGTGGTTAAAATGTGGGACAGCCTGACATCCTCATCGGGACAAAGGACAAAGTTAGAGTTCTATGTCTTGGCTTTTAAACAGGATGATGGCATTGCCCGAGATGGAAGTGAATGCTTGCAGAGGTGACAGCCTGTGTTAAGTTGCCAAACTTGTCATTGATTACTAATGATTAGGCCAGTGAAGCCTACTCTTCAAAGTATTTAAAATACTGTGATCACTCAAGACCAAGCTGGGAAAAAAGCACCACTTTTACCACAGGTAGCACACTTGTCTAGGAACTCAGAGGACGTGGGCTCAATCCCAGGTACAGGCAGATACATAGTGGCTCGGATAACCACTTAAAATGGAGGTCCTCTGTCATTGGGTCCTATCCCCAGTGGCAGGCTAAAGAACCTCAAGTACATTGATAAATGGTCATCTTTGAGCCTGTCTTCCAGTTAGGGGAATGTCAGTTACTTGTGAGTTGGGGCTGTGAGTCGGATGGGCTTAACAGCGCTTTGAGTCCCGTAGTATATGGAGATATTGCGCTGAGTATAAATATACAATACAATACCATTCATATTAGCTACTAGATTCATAGAATACGTTAACATTTACTTTTAAATCACTGAATTTATTTATATTTCAGGCACACATTTCTGCACGCCAGGTCAAGCGACTTGACGAAGAAAAGCGACAGTTGGAGGAGAAAGTGGAGGAAGGGCTGAGTCGTGAGAAAAATCAGCAATCAGTAATACAGGAACACGAGAGGAAGATTGCTGACTCGGAGACAAGGGTAAGTGAAAGTAGTACTGCAGCCTCAGAGACAAATGGGTGTGAGACACACTGATAAAAAAACTGTAAAGAGTTAGAGTAAGTGTGTACAGAGTTAGAGTAAGTGTGTAAAGAGTAAGAGTAAGTTAGTAAAGAGTAAAGGATTAATTAAGTCATGGAAATGGTCGGCAATTAGCAATACGGAATCATGGGAGGAACATTACGGGGTCCTCAGTGGCCTAGTGGTTAGCAAGTTTGGTATCTAATCACAGGTTGCCACTTCTGTTTGGGTTTGACTGCCACAAGTGACAATGCTGAGGGCCTGTCCCAATATGACCCTGGCTGTTGAACGAAACATAAACACCCAACTTCAACTTCAACTTTGAGAGAAATATTACTGACTTGAGACCAAAGTGAATTGAAGTAGAACTGCCAGTCTGGAGACTACAGGGATCAGTGGTAGGGCAGGGGTGGTAGCGTGTTTTTCATATCCTGCCAATAAAAAAAGCCTTCTGATTTTAGGATACTGAAAAAGTCATGTTTTAGCATATAACCATTTGAATAGGCCCGCTAACAGGGAGTGAAGTTTATGAAAACAAAACATAGCTGTGTGGCTCCAAGAAATTTCTATATCTAATCTAATGTAAATCTACTGCTTTTTGGGGGGAAACTAAGTGCGCTATAATCTGACCCTTAAGAAAAAAAAATGACAAAAGTGATAGTCAGGAAACATTTTTTTAATGTTACACAAAAGTTAATACTTTTTTTCAGCATATTCAGGGTTAGTTTGTAATTTTTTAATTTTCGCACAATATATATGCTGACAATTGAGATTGTGGTTGAAAGGCGTTGTCACAGTATTTCTGTGAACAGGCCTTGATACCAGTGTGACTGACCCTGCCCTTACAAGTGGTGAACAAAATATTTTTAAGCAGTTTGATCCAGTGTTAAAACAGATCAGGTGGGATATGGTGAAATTTTGATGAAATTTTTTAATGCAATATGCAACAAACAAATGTATGGCCAACATTGGTTCAGATCAACCAATAAAAATTACTGAAAATGAAGTGTTGATAGACAACAAATGTAATTCACTAGAAGCCTGCGATGGATTGCTTGAAAAGCACAAAAAATTGACAGTAAGGCCTCATAATTCAGCATAAGAAAAATTCGCCTAAGCTCAGTGGTAAATTTCGTGTATTTTGATAAATTTTACATATTGTGGTAAATTTCATATAATGTGGAAAATTTCACAATACTGTTGCAGATTACACATACTCTGTCCAAATTTCCACATGCAGTTTCTCATTTTTTACATCAGATTTATAGAGAAGAGAAATAAGAAAATTGTAAATCAGCAATCTTAACCCCTTCAAGATGTTATAGGTCAACCAGCAGTGCACAGTTAGTTGTATTTATCAGTGCCTTGTCTGTCATCTAACTCTTGACATCCTTGGTTACAATACTTCCCCTTCAGTACTGCATACTCTTGGTACAATGGAATTCATTTTTTAGACTATTATGTATGAGGACGTTATGATGAATCATGAGGCGCACTTATAGTGCTTGTTCTGGCCAATGGTTGTGCCTTCAAACTCTTATGTCATGAAATTTCCTTTGTATAGTTAAATACTGTTCCATTGGTGGCAAAGGGGTCTAGATTTTAATACTTTGTACATGTATTATGATTGGTTCTGACCCACAGAAATGTAGAATGACTCCGCCTTAGTTTGAGGATTTGAGATCACCTGGCTCCCAGCATAAGTTGTAATTGGAAAACACAGGAAAATTTGTGTAGATTGTAATTTCCACAAAAAATAATAATTAGCTTAATAATTAGCAAATGTAAATTTGTGTATAGTAAGAAAAATGTAAAATTCGCCACATATCTGAAATTCGCCACATGTGGGAACACTAATAAAGTAAATGAATTGAGGTGAGATTTGTTCAATGTATAGTAAATAAAGGCTTTTGAACTGAAATATACCAAGTTTAAGACAAAAGATTTTTTTTACATAGAATTTGGTAAGGTTTTTAGAGATGGTGAAATTTAGATTTCTGGTGAATTTTAGATTCCTTACTGTATTTAATTTTATTTAACATCATTTTAAATGTTCACAGTATAAAGAAGAGGAGATGATGTCTCGTATAAAAAACGCAGAACATTCCCAACTTGTGGCAGAAATGAGAAGGAGAGTGGCAGAGCTGGAAATAGAGGCAAGTCTTGTGCAGACTGTGTTTTTGTTTATTCGGCAGTTTGCCACAAGATAGACTGCAAATAGATTTTAATGCTGATCTTTGTACGGAGTTACTTGGGGGGGCCACCTCTGAGGCCGGGGTTCGGTTCCCAGCACGGCCTCAAGTGGGAAAGCTGGTAGTTGCTTGCCGTTGGTCGGCAGTTTACAGTACAGAACCCTGACAAACTGTATGTACGGGTTTCCTCTGCCCTTCCGACTACCCGTCGTGATATGACCTGTACAGTGTTGAAAGCGATGTAAAACCCCAAATAAATGGAGTTATTTAGAAGCACCTGTTTTTAGACTACACACGTTTAAGAATTTGATATTGACAATACAATAAAGTTTTAAATTTTAGCAAAAAAATTTCCCTAATTTTCAAATTTAAAAAAAAATTCTATTTTTCGAGATAAATAAAGGTTTTAAAATGTCACTGGGAATTGAATATTAATACCCAAGGCCTTTAGTTAAAAGTGATATAATAAATGCCTTGCATACCTATGCCCAGTGCAGAATCTTTTACAACTGTTTTGTACTACTTTACTGTATCACCATACAGTCTGCCATGGTGTGAGAAAAGTGATATTATGTACCTAACTAATTCAAATGTATAATTAAATAAATAAAATATATTTTTTTAGAACCAGGAACTGGTGACAGCAGCTCAGATAGATGCCAAAGGAGAGAAGGGAGACCTTCAGAATAAAATAGCAGATCTGCAGGATGAGGTGAAATGATTGAAAAACTTTATAGTAGTTTGTCAAGATGAGGACGTATTGAGTAGATTGATTTCACGCTTTGTTAGATCTTTCCTGGGTATTCAATCCCTTTGGAAGACATTTAACTGGCCATCAGCAGTTGAGACCAAAGTCTATTCATCATGATTAGCATATCCACCTTAGATATCCAGTGGATACTGAGAGTTAGCATTCATTATGCCATGTGTAGAGCACTTTTCATCATTGATGCGCTGAGAAAAAACCAGGCAATAGTAAGTCAATGGCTGGGAATATTTTATGTGGCGGCATTTAACCTTGGGCCCCACTCAAGTTTAAATGAGGATAGCCAAAGTTGAAAGTGGTTATAACTTATCTTATTGTTTGTCATAGAAGGGTTTTGGTGTAAAACCTACCAGTACTGAATCATGGGTCTGTTCATGTGGTCAGATTTGACCTTGTGTCCCCCTCACCTTAAACAGGGTGGACAAACTTTAGACTGCAGGAAAATAAACTAGACCTACTGCATTAGAGAACTAATACATATTTGTATCCACTACAAAGGTAAAGCACCCTACCTTGTAAGTACTTTACCTAGCTCAGGTGTTTGGAGCATACAATGTTTATGACAACGATAACCCAAATACATCTAGTTTCATGAAACTCTTGCTTTATTGGAAGGTATTGTCTAAAGTGCCATGCACAACAATGTTATGGATAATGAGACAAACTTGCTGTGTGTGTGTTTTAGTGACTTAAACTGTCTATGGACTTTTCTGCTGTGAAATTTGATTGGAACAGTTGAATATTGCACCATTAGTGGGGAAGGGGTTTAAGGTTAATTTTCAATAAGGTTAAAATTTGTGTTAATTGAAAAAGAAATTAAAAGACCCTATAAGAAGTCTATAGCCAGACATTCAAGGATGCGTAATTCTGTTTGATGCTATTAAAGAAATTAAATTACAGAAATTTACACTTGATACTGGTGATACAGTTGAAAATGTCTCATTGCTAAACCTTAAAATACTGAATGAATTGAAGTTTTATTTGGAATGAAATTTCATGATTTCAAAATTGTAAGAAATTCTGCAGGAATTAATTTACACTGATGGTGGTTTCTACGTGAGTAATCCCAACAAAATTAAACCAAAATTTTTACTACCCTATCTGTGCTCATTAATTAAACTTTCTAAAACTAATGCCTTGTGAAAATTTTAACTTGTGCCATGTGTTAAATCTACCAAAAATGCTTGAAAAGATGAGTTACAAACAAATTTTTTTTTTATTATGTATGTTACTCTTTCTACAGGTCCTTCAGTTAAAGATGTCACGTCGCCTTGCTCACATGTCCACGTCTATACAGGGTTCTACAGACACTGACTATGACTCCGACGACCTTGAAGCCACCATGAGAGCCTCTCAACTCCAGCTTACAGAATCCTTGTGTGGATTTGAATTGCAAAACATTCTAAACTCCAATAATGCTCCCACCGCTGCTAATAATAGCCACCCACTCGGTGCAGGTACAGAGCTGGGAGACACCTCAGACACAGATACTCCCGAGGACCAAGGACAATCCCCCACAACCTTGAAAGGTCGCCGACGGAAGAAAAAGGTCAAAGAAGGTCACGGTGTGGACTTAGACAGGACACCTACGCAAGATAACATAGACACAGAGTTATTTCTAGTGGATTCTGAAGAACTGGACCAGTTGGATACTTACCGAGGGGCAGAGGTCAATAAGTGCAATAATACAATAACCGAGGACTCTAGTAGGTTACTAGTTGAAAGGAGGTCTAATGGGATGAATGGGGAAACAGGTTGTAAAAATGATGACCCAACAGATTTAAATAGACTGGGGTTCGCTGGTAAGAAATTTCATTATGAAGAAGATCCATTGAAAGCCAGAACCAGCTGTAAAGACAGTGGGAATGTAGTCGCTAGTGGACAAGATATCGGTGGTAATAGTAGTCGTGGTAGTAGTCATGTGGTATCAAACTCTGATCCTACAAACATTGATGACAGAGCTTCATTGAATCGTCCGGAGTCCTAGTGATATATCTGTGTTATATCCCTGCATTTTGTTACTCAACTACAGGATTTGTTTTGACATTAACTGGGAAAAAGTAACTTTAGGACAGATGAAGAGAAACAACACTGTCACAATGCTCTATGATGTAATATTGTAATTGCTACAAGTCATGGTTTGTTTGTCTGGATGTACAGTATTTATATATACATATAGGGGTACAGTTACGAGAGATTTGTACCAAAATATCTTTTTATTTTAGGCGCAAACCTACAATGCAAGTTTGTGATATATAGAGGCTTTTCATTACACTTAGCTTCTGTTGCAGTAATTCTTGTGCAAGTTTGAAACATTCTTTGTCCAACCGTGTATGGTTGAATTTATTCTAAGTTGTATATCTGTTTTGCACAAATAAATAATAATTACCAACTTCATATAAATGTACCACTAACACCTACACAGAATTCCTTATGGAATTTTTTTCAAATTGTGAATATATATCTACTTTGTAGAGATAAATAATCTGATTCCCATAATGCACCTGTCACACTTAACAGAATTTTCATGTGAACCAGAAATGGTTGGAATTATTCAAATTTGTATGCACATAATTCATCAGTCACATTTACACATTATTTTAAAAATAAAGATGAGGTTACATCTGTTGTACAGATGAATCCTGGTTAATTAAATATCCAGGAACCACAATGCACTTCTACTTAAGTAGGAACTACACCTGTCCTTTTTTCTTCACCTGTATCCGTGTCCGTTATTGCCCGTATCCGTGATACCCTAGATCTTTTGGTATAAAACAGTGTTTTAGCTGTCTGTGTCCCTGAAGAACAATTTTTTTCCTTCCTAATCACGGACACGGATGAGTTCACTGTTTTATACCAAATGATCTCATACGGGCAATAATGGATACGGGTGAAGAAAAAAGGACAGGTGAAGTTCCTACCTTAGCCAGAATTCCAGGTAGCAGGGTCAGTTTCAGTAGGATGGACCCTCTACTTACTTTTTACCCCACAGCCCTTAAGGGCTGTCGGGGTATTGTTTTCACCCATGGTGTCCGGATGGGCGGGTGGGCGGGTGGGCAGGCGGCGGGAAATAGTTTGTCCGGGCTGTATCTCAGAAACCGTAAGGTGTAGGAAGTTGATACTTGGTAGGGACATTGGTTAGGGGGTGTAGGTGTGCAACGTCATGGTCTGACCTGGATTTGACCTTTGACCTTGCCATATTGACCTTGAGTTTGAAAATCTTGTCCGGGCTATATCTCGGAAACTGTAAGGTGTAGGAAGTTGATACTTGGTAGGGACATTGGTTAGGGGGTGTAGTTGTGCAACGTCATAGTCTGACCTTGATTTGACCTTGCCGTAGTGACCTTGACCTATAAAATCTTGTCCGGGCTATATCTCGGAAACCGTAAGGTGTAGGAAGTTGATACTTGGTGGGGATATTGGTTAGGGGGTGTAGGTGTGCACCGTCATGGTCTGACCTTGATTTGACCTTTGACCTTGCTGTAGTGACCTTGACCTATAAAATCTTGTCCGGGCTATATCTCGGAAACTGTAAGGTGTGGGAAGTTGATATTTGGTAGGGACATTGGTTAGGGGGTGTAGGTGTGCAAGGTCATGGTGTGACCTTGATTTGACCTTTGACCTTGCCGTAGTGACCTTGACCTATAAAATCTTGTCCGGGCTATATCTCAAAAACCGTAAGGTGTAGGAAGTTGATATTTGGTAGGGACATTGGTTAGGGGGTGTAGGTGTGCAACGTCATGGTGTGACCTTGATTTGACCTTTTACCTTGCCGTAGTGACCTTGACCTATAAAATCTTGTCCGGGCTATATCTCGGAAACTGTAAGGTGTAGGAAGTTGATATTTGGTAGGGACATTTGTTAGGGGGTGTAGGTGTGCAGCGTCATGGTCTGACCTTGATTTGACCTTTGACCTTGCCGTAGTGGCCTTGACCTATAAAATCTTGTCTGGGCTATATCTCAGAAACCGTGAGGTGTAGGAAGTTGATACTTGGTAGGGATATTGGTTAGGTGGTGTAGGTGTGCAACGTCGTGGTCTGACAAGGATTTGACCTTTGACCTTGCTGTAGTGACCTTGACCTATAAAATCTTGTCCGGGCTATATCTCTGAAACCGTAAGGTGTAGGAAGTTGATACTTGGTAGGGACATTGGTTAGGGGGGTGTAGTTGTGCAACGTCATGATCTGACCTTGATTTGACCTTTGACCTTGCCGTAGTGACCTTGACTTATAAAATCTTGTCCGGGCTATATCTCGGAAACTGTAAGGTGTAGGAAGTTGATATTTGGTAGAGACATTGGTTAGGCGGTGTAGGTGTGCAGCATCATGGTGTGACCTTGATTTGACCTTTGACCTTGCCATAGTGACCTTGACCTATAAAATCTTGTCAGGGCTATATCTCAAAAACCGTTAGGTGTAGGAAGTTGATACTTGGTAGGGACATTGGTTAGGGGCTATAGGTGTGTATTATCATGGTGTGACCTTAATTTGACCTTTTACCTTGTCGGTGTGACCTTCACCTTTAAAATCTTCATGGACCTTTGGGTCTGTCTTTTGATGCAGATTAAGCAAAAGTCATATTAGAATTTATTAAGAATTTTACTTTCATAACTTCCCATTGTAAGAGATAGAATTTCATCAAGTGAGCCACAGATTTTGCTCCAACACCACAATAAGCATTCATTGAATGTATTACCACTTCTGTATGCATGGTAGGGCAGGGTCGGTAGCAGATTTTTCATTCCGGTATCACGCCAGTGCAAAACCGTACCGATTCCGGGATATCGAAAGAAGAAATTGCGTTCTAGCATATTCCCAATCGAATAGGTCCACCAACCGGAAGTAAGTTTCGCGAAAAGAAAACATTGAAGTGCTTAAGGAAATCACTATAAAAGTGCTAAAATATGTAAAAATATTGGATAAAGGTCTATAATTTCTTCAGATTTGAGGTTAGTTTCTAATACTGTACGTTTTCTCACAATATTATATAGTGACATTCGAAATACCGGCTGTAAAGTGTCACCACGGTGTTGAAGTGAATTGGTCTCGATACCGAGATACCGGTGTTACCGACCCTGCCCTAATGCATGGTAATATTCAAACCATCAAATTCGGCTATGCAGATGTAGATAAAGAGTGTTGAATTTTAGTTTACTGATTAATGCTGTCATCTTGTTATTGAATTATCTTGTTTTAGTACTTCATCTTTATACGCATTATCTTTCTTTTAAACATTGTTTCTCCATTTAAACATTGTTTGGACCTTTATATAACTGACAGTGCTCTGAAAGTATCCTGAAGTTTGTACTGGTACAGTACTTCTATATCTCGTGGTGTTGAAAATATTTCCCTAGGCTGTGGGGTACGGGCATCTCTGATGCTATTTTTTCTACTTAAAAAAACACATTTAAAAAACACATTTTACTCATAAGGGAGATCTGCTTAATGGGTTTCCTTGTATATTACTCACTGAAAAAATAATGTTCCACCAATACCGTGCTTATGCTAATTAAATATCTTATACATAAAGCATCAATCAATGAATGATGTGTAGCTGTGTAAGATTTACCCTTCAGGTGTTTGTAATCGACAAAGATATGGCTTATTTTGTAATACAACATATAAGTGAATCCACTACACATTAATTTAAGCTATTTCAGTTAAAATTAATTCCTTGTAAACTTTACGTCTGTGTCAATAAGTGTAGTAGAATTTAACCATGGGTGGCAATTCTTTCAGATTTGTAAGAAGGATTTTCAGATTGGTTGAATTTCTAGGTGAGAAATTTCTGCCAATTAAGCGGTTTCCTTTCTCCCATTGGTAAAATACTGAGCTAGGTCCAGTGTCTTGGTATCGACCGCATTTTACCAAAATATCGTAATGAGATTTTACTTCTGACACTTCGCTTGCCGACACATAGAATTGAAGGAAAACTAAATATGGTGAACACAGATCACCAATCTGAAGCAATAATAAGTTTTTATCCCATATTTTTGTGCATCAAAAGACTTTTATAGTGACTTGGTTTCAGTAAAACTGCCATATTTTGATAAACAAGTGACAACACTTTATAGCCTCCATCTCATTTGTGAACAAATGTAATGGAAGGAAACTTGAAATTTTGAAACAAATCTGAAGAAACTTATCTTTATAACATATTTTGGTAAATTTAGGGACTCTTTTGTGATATCACTGAGAGGAAACATCCATGTTTTGGTTTCACAAGTTTCACTTCCAGTCAGTAGCTTTTTTGATCATGTGTACTAAAAATATGGAGTCCCAGAATTGGAACGGATTTGCATTTGTTCCCTCCTGATCTACACATTTTTTGATACGGACCTGTCCCTGTGGAATACCATTAAACAGGAGCACTAGCTGAGAGCATTCCACCACCAAGGCCCAGCACTTCCAGTATTACTTATGAGTGCAATGATAAAAAAACTTGAAAATTCCAGTGTCTAGACTGTGATCCGGATCACCACCACAAAAAAAAAAAAAAAAAAAAAAAATCATCATTTGTTCCTTGTGCCATTATTGGCATTTCCTGAAAATTTTGTCAAATTCATAATTTTTTTCAGTTATTTTGCAAACAAACAAAAAAACAAACTCCGCCAGTTGTATGACGTTCTTGGTGGAGGTAAAAATTATAACCTGGTATAAGACAGGCTCTATCAACTTTAGGAGTGTCATATGGGCCTACTGGGTTTTCAAGTCTGGCATCTTATCACTCAGCCCTCACCTGTGTATTTTTGGGTTCGAGCTCAGCTCTGGACAATATGTTGAAAATATTAAAGGCCCGTATTAATATGGCTGTTAAAATGGGATCTGCAAATGGACCAATATCATTGATTTTCAGGCTTAAATCTCATCAGAAATAAATAGGATAAATAAATGTTTAAGAAAGGCAGAGTTCATTAGCAGAACCATAGCACCTCTTATCTTTTCTACTGTCCCAAACTTCCATTTTATGATTGTTTTGTGTTGAATAACGTCTTCTATTTTATGAACCATTTATAATACAAAGTGATTTTCCACCAAGGCTAATAAAATTAGAAACTACAGGTCCTATCATAAAACCAATAGTGATATTTAGTAGTGGCTTAAAATACACAACAAAAGTGTTGGGCTTATTTAAAGAAAATCTGCCAATTCTTGACATACAATGTTCACTCATATCACCAATAAATAAAAGCTTCTGGTCTTTGTGAAAGAGCAGATTATTTGAGTAGCCTATTGTCTACAAATTAAAATATGTTTTGTGATGTTAACTTCATTATTGTTGTTGTTAAGTATTTGAACCAGTATCATCAGTCTTATTACTGATCTGAAAAAAAATATTGTGATTTGTTGATCATATTTAGAGTAGAATGTTTCTGTGTTTACAAAAAAAATTGTACAAAGTAATGAAGGGGTAGGGGTAAGTGGGGGGTCATATATGTGTTTTTATGAACAGTATTAGAAGTCCTCAGTGGCTTAGTGGTTGAGGTCTAATCACAGGTTGTCACTTCTGTGTGTTTTCAACTCCCTCTAATGGCAGTGCTGTGAGGGCCTGCCCTAGCTGTAGAGTGGGACATAAAACCCCAAACTATGACCATTGAACAGTATTATGTTTATTGTCAAGGCCTGATTGAACCAAATACATTGAAAGTTTTATTAACCAAATGTGTCCTGTTAGGAAGACACTTTTATGCTCTTATAACACTTACAGTGGTTGTAAGTGGTGGTTCTGATTTCTGGTGGTCTACAAGTATCAGGGTCCCAAAGGGACAGAGAAAAACCAGAAAAACAGGGAAAATACAGGGAATTTGATGAAGATTGAACTTTCAGGGGATACGAATGGAATTTATTGCTCAGGGTTGGTATTCACAAAAGGAATCAAGCTCAGGTTGAGCCAAAAATCAGCTCAAGTTCGCACCTGTTTTTACTAAACTTGAGCTGATTTTTGGCTTAGCTTGATCTTGATCCCTTTTGTGAATACAACTTCTCAAACTCTGTTGAAGCACTATTAGTTGAAACATATGCTTTAAGCATAAAGTTACTTAAAGGGAACTTGACACTATGTGGAAAGTGTTCTGAATTAGATGTTTACTAATGTTACTGTATTCTGCTATTCAGTAACTCTAGACAGATAAATAGTAAATCTCACAGGAAGTCCATGGTGGCCTTGTGGTTAGCAAGTTTGCCATTTAATCAGAGGCTGTCACCTCTGTGTGGACTGGACTCCCTCAAGTGGCAAAGCTGAGAGCCTGTCCCAATATAACGGGCTGTTAAGTGGGACATAGACCCCTGAGTTACTCGAGATATACTGGAATACAGTTTACTTGGTTAAATTGTCCTTTGTACAGCCAGCATTTATGGAATTGTAAAAATCACTACATCGATATATATAGCAGCATATATAAATTGTACAAAACACACCTGTAGAAATATAGGAAAATAATATAGGTCAGTGTATATATATCATTTTGTAAAAGTGTAAACCTGTTTGTTATATCTGAATAAGATAGGTTTTGTTCACAATGTTAGTTGTTTGTTTTTTACAGTTTCGATTTTCTAATTGATAAAAATCATTATGAGATAATTAGCATCAATTACACGTTATTTCTAACTAAGTATAAGTATTAAACCACTGAAAACTACTCAAATTGACTGACTGGCATGCTAATTTGATTGCTCAAAAGACCTAGGACAGTGCTTTCACATTAAAATGTACTATGAAAGTACAAATGTACATAAAATAAGTACAAAGGCACCTTTTTGAGATTTTTAATTGGCCCTGCTCAAAATAAACAATTGTTGTAAATTATATGTTCAGTTAAAGTTTCTGCAGCAGATAATAAGCAAAGTAGAATTTTTTTTTTATTATTGCATGAAATACCCTTATCTTATCCTCACTAATGCTTACGTGTTGGTGGGAGCAAACATGGACGACCAAACGAGAATATTTTTAAAAGAAATATTGTTGTAGGTAATGCTGTGCATATGACGAATGCACATGCACCGATAACCAGAAAACCCCGGTTTGCCTCACTTCAATTTTGGTCGCGAATAATTTATTTTTAATAAATGCCAAAATTTGACCTTGAAGGACAGTTTAATGATCAAATCAAAGAAATTATTCAGAGATGAAAGATTTCACTCCCAGTAACACTTTTGACAAACCTTTTGGCAGCTATTACAAATTTTGAAATGACTTAAAATATTCATTTCCCTAACACTACCACTTATGTCAATGTGAATCCAATACCTCAAATATATTTTACAGCATTCTTGTCAGTAAAATGTAAAGTAATTAGAGCCCATGCATTTAACACTGACAAATCTGCAACTGGTCTTCTATTTATTTGAAAATATTATAGATATCATATCATGTATCAAGACTCAATCTTTGCTTCCTTGATTAACTGGAAAAATTGTTTCATCAGTTTGCACAAAGATCCTATTTCAGTTGTCCTGAAAATTGGCCAGATTCCTCAACAATTACATTAATTAGGGCTGCTGTGAATAGCAACTTTTATAAAGTAACTTTTAATATTACTCCACACTTTTAAACGCAATAAAAGACGGGCAATGTAAAGTGCCTGTACCGAGGAAAACTCAAAACACGCGAAAGCAAGAAATATACTTATCCTGTCAAAATAAAAATTTTACAGAATGATCTATGTTATATAAAAAAAGAAATATCCAAAAAAGAACCTCCAACAATAAGTAAAGGCTGAGAAATAAATGAAAATGTCTGTATATTTACAAACTGCTACCAGTTCAACGTGGCCAACGAGAAAGTAGGGCGATTGGTCAGAAGTTATCACGTGACGACAACGAGAGGCTACGGCCAACAATAAATGTCTTTTTTCTAAGGCGTTGGCCCTGATGCCCTGTGGCCATCCGAGAACAGCCTTAAGTCCGACATGGTAAGCTTGTAGCTTATAAAAGCTACATTTAAGAAATTAAAATTTTCAATTTACTATTACTCCACACTTCAGGAACTTCAGTTTTAGTAACAAAATGAACATTTTTCTGTGAGAAGTAGCAGAAATTGGCAATTGTATATCAATTTTTGTGTGAATATTTAATACTCTGTTATAGCCTCAGTCTAAATTTGGATAAAATTCTTGAAACTGGAGGAAAGGTTCACAATGGAATTAATAGAGGTTAATTATCTAAATTGAGAAAATAATAAGATATTTCAGTATAAAAGTGAAATGCAACTGTACTATGTGAAATTTGCCAATGAGAAAACTCCCTACTATTTCCTTTACTTATAAGAAATTCTTAATTGTATTGGGTTTTTTGTATTGGGTTTTTTTATACTCAGCGCAATATCTCCATATTGGGTTTTTTGTATTAGGTTTTTTTATACTCAGCGCAATATCTCCATATGCTACAGGACTCAAAGCGCTATTTGACCCATCCGACTGAACTAAGTACAGTCCAAGCTCTCAAGTGACTTGCATTCCCCTAACTGAAAGACAGAGGCTCAAGGATGACCATTTATCAACGTCCTTGAGGTTCTTTAGCCTGCCACCGGGGATAGGACCCAATGACAGAGGACCGCCATTTTAAGTGGTCATCCAAGCCACTATGTATCTGCCTGTACCTGGGCAGATAGATTTGTAGGCTATTGAGGCTCACGCTAGTAGACTGAAACCCCTTTCAGCCTTGTTTGAACTATATATTTAACATCTGGTGTCTCCCAGTGCAAAGCTGGCGCAAATTTTAATCGCCTTTTCTTTACTTTTAAAGGGTACCCACTAGTGCTGAAGTTCATATACTGTGGAAAATTCCATGTTACTTATTTCATGTAGTTCCTGGAAAGTTTCTGTCTTTTAAAATAATATACATAACAAAATGGGTGATAATAGAGCAAATTATCACACTTTATCAGTCAATACATGTGTGACATACATTTTGCCAAGGTTAACTTGTTATTCACATGGAGTGTGCTTTAATTCCTAAGTTAGACAATTAATGTAACGTACCATTTGTTAAAGTGACTTGGTGTTGTTTCTGTTGTAGTTTGTCCACCAAGAGAGTTTAGGTTCATATACATGTGCTCATAATACAGGTTGTATTGTGTGTTGTTTCACATTCACGTGGTCATGTGACCAGTTGACATAACGTTTCAATGCTAGTCTAATGTATCTCATTGAAGTTTTATGCAATGTAATGATATGGAAAGATTTCAGTGGTTAATAAGATTGACATTCAATTAGTTGACTCTTACATAAGTGATTTTGGGTTCAATTCCAGCCTATTGCACCATGTAGAACTCACTGAGAGCTCTGTTCCTAATTGTTTAAAGGGATATTATAAACAACCCTGGACTTGAAGAGATATGGACTAAAACCAAGGGGCAATGTTCACAAAACGGATTAAGTTAAGCCAATCACTTAGCTAATCTTTAAATTAATCAGTATTCGCAAAGTTAAGCTAATTTCTGGATTAAGTACAGCAGCTTCAAGTATATTTAATCCAAACTTTAACCCATTTTGATGGGTGGATTGAAGTTAATCCCAAAGTTAATTAAAAATTACCTTCACTTCCCTGTGAATATAAACCTTAATCCTAGTCCAATTTTTGGATTAACTAAAGCTAATTTTTTGAAAATGAGTTGATTCTAGCTGTATATTATATGCTGGAAATTCTGGCTGTATATTATATGCTGACACTACAAATCTGATAAGTGTTTGAAAATTCTTCAAAATAAAGATTGTTTGTATCATGTTGTGTCGTTATTGGTGCAAATATGCCTTAAGGTTATAATTTCATCAAAAAGCCAATCGGATCTTGTTTATAATTGAGTAAACTAATATATTCTATCTTTGTCAACTGGATCTTATTGTAATGTAATAGTTAGCGTTTGTAAACACTGATAAACTCAAAAAAGAAAAACACTTGTAGTGCATATCGTCATACTAAAATTTGTACAGATTAACTTCTTTTGTAGTATCAAAGTAAGTTATTTATGAAAAATAAATATCAGTCTTTTACCTTTTTTCAGTTTTTTTCTGAAAAGGGAAAATTTCCCAAATATTTCTAAATGTGAAAACCTAACATCCATTTCTAATAAATGTGTAGCATAAAATAGTTTTAAGAGAATTTCATCTTAATTAAGTGTCCTTTAAAAAGGAGACACCAAATTGGTTTTGCCTGTTGTTTTCAGGCAGCCAGTGCCACAGTAATTTCTAAGTTAAATATCTCCCTTAATATAAAATGATCCAAATAATTTTTGGCACTGGTGATCTATGGATGTGGGCAAAGTTTTGACAGATATGAATTTGACCTTTGACCTTTATCAAGGTCACATGATCGAAAACAATGTTTTTTTTTCTTTTACTTGCTTTTCACTAGATTTTCTCAGAAAGTAAAAAATATACATCAACAAAACATGGCTAGTACTTCCCTCACATCAGAGTCTAGGCACCAGTCGAATTTCAGATTAATTAGGCCATAATTCACAGATTGAGATTTGATTATTGTTGAATAAGAAACATGCTCAAGTTGACCCCTTGCGTATATCTACTTACATAGGGTTAATATGTTACTTAAGCATGAAAATTGGCTTTATAGCTTCAAAATTTACATCCTCACTTTAAGGTGACCTTAAAATCAGTCTTATCAGGTGTTTTCTCATGCTGTATACAGGTAAAAGAGATTTGTAAAATGTCAAATATCTCTTATTTTTGGATTTACAGATTTGGAATGTATTGGGAGGTAATAGGAAGCCAAGGCCTGGGATTCTGAAAAAAACCCAGGAAATGTGCCTTCTGAGCACCTACCATGGTCAAACTGGGGTCTTGAAGTTGATTTTCTTGTATTTTGTATTGTTTCTACAAAAAAATTGCCTGGAATCTTATAAAACGTCACCAAAATACTCTTTGGGACTATTCACACAGTGATATGGCTTTTTGTCTCTTTCTTGCCTTTCAAGGTCAATGTTATATATCTTAAAGATATGCCTTTTGTGAAATGTCCAGCAAATTCTGTCTCACTGCTCTATGATCAGTATGTACATGACTTGAGTCGTATCTTTGATAGGCATGCTCCTCTTGTGTCCAGCTTGAAGACAAAATAGCGTGCTGACTGGCTGTCAGAGAGCTATCGCCTTGCAAAGTCACTCAGACGTCACTTTGAACGTGCTTGGCGAAAAGATAAAAGTCAATACAACAGGAGTCATCTTTGGCGTCAAATCGCCTGGTGTAATCGTCTTGCCAACAGGGACAAGACTGTCTATTACAGGAAACTTATCTCCGACAACAGCCATGATTCCAAGAAACTATGGCGGGAGTTACACAAAGTCCTACATAGATCCCACAGTACTACTTTGCCCACTTGTGAATCCTGAAAGTCATTGGCTGATCGTTTTGCTGCATTTTTCTCAAATAAAATCATGAAAATCTGTGAGAGTTTCTCCTCATCTGAGTCCTGTGACATGGTACATCCCCCCTTTGACCCTCCTAAATTAACAGTCTTTACTCAAGTCACTCAAGATGAAATTGGTAAAATAATCAGCAAATCACCCACCAAATCATGCCTGTTGGACCCATTGCCCACATTCCTTATTAAGGAATGTACTATTAACATTCTTCTACCATCTATAACCAAATTGGTTAATTGTTCACTCCGGGAGGGACTGGTTCCAGATGGGTTCAAAAAAGCTGTAGTCACTCCACTTATAAAGAAGGCCTCGCTTCCTGTTGAGGATTTGAAAAACTACCGCCCAGTATCTGGACTTAGCTTCATTTTCAAACTGGTGGAACGTGTAGTTGCTAAACAGCTGGTTGAACATATTCATCGACAAGGCTTGGATAACTCATACCAGTCAGCATATAAGTCAGGTCACTCAACGAAAACGGCTCTGCTTTCCATCAAAAATGATATCCATTTGTCAATATCTCGGGGTGAAGCTACTGCCTTGGTACTTCTGGATCTCTCGGCAGCCTTTGATACTGTTGATCATTCCACTCTCCTCAGCTGTCTTCTGGATTGGTTCGGTGTTGGTGGCTCTGCTCTCAAATGGTTCTCTTCCTATTTGACGGAACGCTTTAAATGTGTTAAGATTGGTTCTACTTTGTCTGATTTACAAAAATTGCTGTTCGGTGTACCTCAGGGTTCTGTTCTGGGTCCTCTGCTATTCTCTCTTTACACATCCCTTAGTACTCTGATTGGTAAACACAAAGGCTGATGATTCACAACTTTATGTCCATCTGTCGCACATGAATGCCTCAGCTGCTTTTGATAAGTTGAACAGATGCCTTCACGATGTTAAGGAATGGATGTCAGCTAGCAAACTTAAACTTAATCCAGATAAAACTGATTTTATTACACTACAGTAGCTTACCATGTTGGACTTAATGCTGTTCTCGGGTTGCCACACCCGGGGCCAGCGTCTTAGAAAAAAAGATCATTCTTGTTAGCCACCGGATATACTGGTAGTTGTCGTCACGTGATAACTTCTGACCAATCGCCCTACTTTCTCGTTGGCCACGATTGACTGGTAGCAGTTTGTAAATATGCAGACATTTTCATTTATTTCTCAGTCTTTACTTATTGTTGGAGGCTAATATTTGCATATTTCTTGTAATATATATCATAGATCATTCTGTAAAATTTTAATTTTCACAGGATAAGTATTTTTCTTGCTTTCGCGTGTTTTGAGTTTTCCTCGGTTCAGGCAATTATATTGTATGTCTTTTTATTGCGTATAAAATCTCCATCAAGCAAATAAAGACAAACCGACAGCTCAGAAATGCCGCCACTTTTGCTTCAGTTTCGACTTACACAACTACTGCCCTACCTGTAGGGAGGCTGGCAAGGGAGACGACCCCTGTGTCACTTTCGAAACTCCCTGTCAAGTGTGTACGTCTTTTTCAGATGAACAATTGCAAAAAATTCAGAACAGGAAACGTTACCTAAAAAAGCAAAAAGGGGAAATTAGTTCCAAAGATGATGAACTAGATCTTTTGGGTGAAGGCGACGGGGATTCCTTCACTGGATCAAATGCAGACCTCGAGAGTGCTGCTGATAATCTGTTTACCTCACCCCCCCGTCCTCAACCCCTCGCCTTCAGTTCCCTGTCTTTAAAGACCCAGCCAAGTCTGTCCCACCCACCCCAGGTACAGCTTTGCAAAATAAAATCCAGAAAAACCTTGAGAAATCCCTGGGTGATTCCTTAAATATACATTTACAGCAGCAAATGGGTTCCTTCCAGGCATCCATGTTGGAAGCGTTTCAGTCACTCTGAGAGGAGTTGGCTACAAAAAAGAAAGTCGAGGTAGAATCCTCGCTTCCTACTTCCAAACCTGGCTCGTCCAGTAACAATGCTGCCCATCTGGATTTACCCCCTCCGAGATCTACTACTAACATTCAGAGCGAGGCAATGGATGTGGACTACGGTCCAGCACTCCCTCCTCGTCTAGTACTTAACCAAGATACCTCGGATCAGTACGTTGCCCCCTCTGAGGGCCATCCCGAAGAGGTCTCGTACTCTCACAAAAAGCAAAGCCATAGGCAGCCAGTTGACCCGAGCTCTGCCTCGGACCAACTACATGAGGATTCCGACCAACCTCGGATTCATTCTTCTAGACCTAAAAAACACTCTGACAAGAGCAAACACAAATCAAGGTCTAGATATGTGTCTTTTTCTTCAGAGGAAGATCAGTCCCCTGTAGCCAGACACAGGTCTTCTAAGCCCTCTAGGGCTCAGCCCTCAGGAGCAGCTTCTGATCAAGACCTCCCACAACATGATCCAGACCCCCCTTATTATAGGGAAGTAGCTCTGTCTGACATACCCTCACAATACCCTGAAGAAGTAGACACCTTCAGGCGTATTCTCTCTCTCCCTGATCCCAGGGAATCTATGCCTAGGTCTTCAACTTCAGTATTGGGTCTGGATGATGAAAAAGGCCGTCAAGAGCTCAGACCTAGAGGTCCTTCCTCTATTCTACCCCTTAGCTCAGTTATCAAGGACGCCTTTGATAAATTTCAACATGACTTTAAGGCTGCCAATTTATCTGAGGGCAATTATGTCAAGCCTCCTCCTTCCACTTCTAAGTGGTACAAGGTGGGACAGCCCACATTTCAGGATAAAATTCAGGAGTTGAATACAGACTTTGCCAAGATCTGTATTACTCCTAGACCTCCTGGGGCCCCAGTAGCCAAAGTTCCCCCGCCAGTTCTCAAGGAGCTGGAACACCAGGCTAGACAAAATATCTCAACCCTCAACTTCACCGCTGCATTTGCCAAAACCTCTTCTTCTTGCAATGCTTCCTTGGAGAAATGCCAACATAGCATTAAGTCAACTGTCAAGAAGATTAAATCTCAGATTCAGAAAGGTGCCAATCCTGACAAAGCAGCAAAGCGCGGATATGAGGAAGTCGCTGAGTACATGGATTTCTGGAACAAGACAGTTCTTGTTCAACACAGGGCCCTCACCTGTCTCAGCAAATCTCTAGCCCATATTCTCCAGAGGGAGTTATATTCTATGGCTAATACCGGCTTGCTTAGGCACGAAGCCGAGATGATTCTATTACATCCACAGTTAGGGGAAACGAGACGTCAAGAACTTAGGAACTCATCCTTTTGGGGCTCTTCCTTGTTCGAGTCTCAACTCGTGAAGGAAGGTGAGGACTTCCTTCTCAAAAAAGGCACCTCAAAAGATTCTCAGGGTTTCGCACCCTACCAGAATAAGCCCTTTCGTGGTCCCCACAAGAAAAGAGGCTCCTACAGGAAACGCCCCTATGGGGGCAATACCTCTCAAAGCAGTAACCAATCCTTTCCCTCGGGAAGAGGAAAACCCAACTTCAGAGGCTCTAGGGGTCGTTTTCGACCCCACAATAGGGGAAGGGGGCGTGGAAACCCCCCTTCCCAATGACTCCTCCAAAGCCTCACTCAGTCCACCAGTAGGAGGTCGCCTCCGTTCTTTCAAGAGAGACTGGCTAACAAACAAATGTTCTCAAAACGTGTTAAACATTATCACCAATGGCTACGTTCTGCCATTCTGTTCAAAGCCAAACTTGATCAGATTTCCTCTGATTCTGTCAGAGTACAAGGCCCAACAAAAAGACCAAGCCTTGGCCACTTGTATCCAGTCTCTCCTGTCAAAGAATGCTATCGAAAGGGTGGAAAATGTAAAATCTCTCGGGTTTTACAGTCGCCTCTTCCTAGTACCCAAGCCTCACCAAAGGTGGAGGCCAGTCATAGACTTAAGCAGGCTCAACACTTTTCTACACATAGAAAAGTTCAAAATGGAACGCTATCGAAAGGGTGGAAAATGTAAAATCTCTCGGGTTTTACAGTCGCCTCTTCTTAGTACCTAAGCCTCACCAAAGGTGGAGGCCAGTCATAGACTTAAGCAGGCTCAACACTTTTCTACACATAGAAAAGTTCAAAATGGAAACTCCAGAGTCCATCAGGACTTCCCTGATTCCAGGGGAGTGGGTATCGTCGATAGACCTGTCGGACGCTTACCTACACATCCCCATCCACCCAAACTCAAGGAAATACCTAAGGTTTTGCTACAAGGCTCGGGTGTTCCAGTTCATCTCCCTCCTGTTCGGACTGGCCACAGCCCCCCAGGTCTTTACAATGATAGTAAAGGAAGTGAAACTAATGGCCCTCTCAAGAGGACTCAGAATTCACCAATACCTGGATGACTGGCTGATAAGGTCCCAGTCTCAGGAGGAAGCCCAAGTGAACACACAGGCTGTGGTAGACCTAACTCAGTCCTTGGGGTGGATAATAAATCAGGAAAAATCAGAACTGAAACCTACTCAGGTGTTTTCGTTCGTGGGCTACGAATACCACCTAGATTCAGCCCTTGTAAAACCCACTCAAGAGAGATGGCTCAAACTTCAGGATTTGATCCTACGACTCAAGTCAAAACGTGTTTTGACTGCAAGATGTTTGATGTCTCTAATTGGGTTGCTAGACTCAATGGTGAAAATGGTCCCGGAGGGACGCCTTCACATGAGGCCCTTTCAGTTTCATCTGAAGGAGCACTGGAGATATCCTCAGTCGCTGGACAACCTCCTTCCTTGGGCAGAAGCCATTGCAGCCCACCTAGATTGGTGGCAAAATCCCTCAAACGTGATGAAAGGTGCAGACCTTCATCCCAAAGACCACAGTATCCAACTCTTTACTGACGCCTCAAACTAAGGTTGGGGCGCTCACTTAGACCAAAATTCTACAAAGGGTCTGTGGTCAGATCGGGAAAAAAGGCTACACATAAATGTCCTAGAATTGAAGGCGGTCTCCCTGGCCCTTCGAGACTTCAAGGACCAGTGCCAGAATCAAACAGTGTTAGTTGCGACGGACAACTCAACAGTGGTAGCCTACATCAACAAACAAGGAGGAACTCACTCAGCAGAGATGTGTGCTCTCCTGTGGAAAATCATGACCTGGTGCCATCACTACCAGATAACATTGAAAGCCAGGCACATTCTAGGGTGCCTGAATGTGATGGCTGACCTACTGTCCAGGTCCAACCAAGTGCAGTCAACAGAATGGTCTCTGCACCCACAGGTGTTCAAACAGATCTGCCAGAAGTGGTTCACACCTCATGTAGACTTATTTGCCACTCACCTGAACCACAAGCTCCCACTGTACGTGTCTCCTATCCCAGACCCAAGGGCCTGGGACATAGATGCTCTAAACATAGACTGGACCAACCTCACGGCCTATGCTTACCCTCCTACGGCTCTCCTTCACAAGGTGATCCAAAAGATCAAGCAATGCCATTGCCTGATCATCGTGATAGCCCCAGGCTGGCCAGGGATGCCCTGGTTTTGGGACCTAGTGCAGCTCTCAACAGAGATCCCACTACAACTCCCAGTGTCAACGACCCTACTCAAACAGTCCCACAAGTATGTGTTCCACAACAACCCCCAGCAGCTGAACCTCCACGTCTGGTGTCTAGGAGCGGACAACTCCAGGAACAAGGTTTCTCTGTGGAGGTGGCAGAGAGAATTGCTGCCCCTCAGCGGTCATCAACAAGGACCATCTACAAGTCAAAGTGGGCCCTATTTGAAAAATGGTGCAGAGAAAATTCGGTGGATTTCTCCACTCCATCTGTGAAACAAATCTCAGATTTTTTCATGTACCTGTACCAAGACCTAAACAGGCGCCCCTCGACCATGATGGTTACAGGACTGCAATCGTTGACACTTTGGGCCCAACGGCCCACCATATTGCACATAACGCAGACCTGCATAGGTTACTCTCCAGTTTTCACAGGGATCGTCCCAAAGGTTCCAGAAATTTACCTAAGTGGAACCTTTCTGTCATCCTCAACGACCTCACAAAAGCACCATTTGAGCCCATGAAAGACACAGACCTCAAACATCTTACTCTGAAAACTGCTTTCTTGCTAGCTTTGGCCTCCGGCAAGCGCCGCAGCGAAATCCATGCCTGGGTCGCAAACAAAGTATCTAATCTAGGCCAATGGGAAAAGGTCGCCTTGTTCCCTTCTTCTGATTTCATAGCCAAAAACCAACTAGCAAGAGAAGGTTCTCAAAGTGTGTCTCCGGTGACTATTCCTGCTTTGACTACCATTGTAGATAGACAATTTAAAGAAGACAGGACCCTCTGTCCCGTGCGGGCCCTGAGGTTTTATTTTGACCGAACAAAAGACCTGAGAGGGTCTCGTTCTCTCCTTTTCATCTCCTTTAAGAAAGGACATACCTCAGACATCAGACCCGCTACACTCTCTTCATGGTTGAAACAAACCATTCTACTTTGTTACAAACAAGCAGATCAACAAGCCTTGGACTTGGTCCAAGTCAAAGCGCATGACATCCGGGCCTTCACGGCCTCTAAGGCCTTTTACGGTGGGGTATCGGTGGACCAAATCATGCAAGCCTGTCACTGGAAAGCTCACAACACATTTACAAATTTTTACCTAAAAGACCTTACTTTTGTCGGACACCAACAACAATATGTATCTGGGACCCATAGTGGCGGCACAACAAGTCCTAGATCCTTCCCCTCAGACCAGTTGTCCTCGGAAAGAAAAAAAAAAGGGGGGGGGGGGCACATCCGCTACAACCAAGTCTTCAGGAGTCTCTCCCAGGATCTAGGTATTCCTTTACCTTCAAGATGTTACGGGTAAGGTCATTTTATTTTTTGGTTATCAAGTAATTTTTATTAAGGACTTATTTGGTTGTCATTAATCTCATATTCAGGGTAAAAAATTTATGAGATGTCCAACCACTGGGTTGGTCAGTCACACGTGAAGGGCCCTCAGGGACCCTTAGACCTCGAAGTGAGCACTGCTGCACTTCTGTCCTACATCAAACATCTAGACAGTTTTAGCACTGTCTCTCATTTTACTTAGGTTTTTGGCTCGTTACAGGCCCGGTCTTCGGGATCGGGGCACTGTAAATGGGATTCAGACTGGTATTTCTGGCACTATTCTATACATATTAATTCAAATCTTAGAAAAAAATCACATATCTTCCAGTGTCAGCTGTAATCCCGCCACCGGGCGGTTGAATTCAGCATTAAGTCCCACATGGTAAGCTATTGTAGCATAATAAAATTGAAAATTTTAATTACTTAAATGTAGCTTTTATAAGCTACAAGCTTACCATGTGGGACTTAGAAGAGTCCCACCCTGCCTCCCCACTGTTTACAGCTGAGGGGTAGGTTTTAGAAAATTTCAACGAGAAAGTAGGGCGATTGGTCAGAAGTTATCACGTGACGACAACTACCAGTATATCCGGTGGCTAACAAGAACGATCTTTTTTTCTAAGACGTGGCCCCGGGTGTGGCAACCCGAGAACAGCATTAAGTCCCACATGGTAAGCTTGTAGCTTATAAAAGCTACATTTAAGTAATTAAAATTTTCAAGTTTATACTTTTTGGCTCCAAGAAACAGAGAGAAAGGTTAATTGTATGTTTCCCAATTGACATCTTGGGTAACCCCCTTCACCCCACCAAGTCAGTCAGGAACCTGGGTGTGTGGTTTCTGTATGTCAAGGTCATTTGGGTCGATACCAGTCCCTTTTTCTGTGGGTGGTTAGACAGCAACCAAGCTAAGTTGTTTTTGAAATTGGTGCCATTTGTAAAAACAAGATGGTCACCATCTTGAGGAACGCACATTTTTGCAATAGAAAACTAATTCTTTTTCTCGTTTTTACCCCACAGCCCTTAAGGGCTGTCGGGGTATTGTTTTCACCCATGGTGCCCTGATGGGCGGGCGGGCGGGTGGGCGGGCGTCAGGAAAAAGTTTGTCCGGGCTGTATCTCAGAAACCGTAAGGTGTAGGAAGTTGATACTTGGTAGGGACATTGGTTAGGATGTGTAGGTGTGCAACGTCATGGTCTGACCTTGATTTGACCTTTGACCTTGCTGTAGTGACCTTGAGTTTCAAAATCTTGTCCTTGCTATATCTCGGAAACCGTAAGGTGTAGGAAGTTGATACTTGGTAGGGACATTGGTTAGGGGGTGTAGGTGTGCAACGTCATAGTCTGACCTTGATTTGACCTTGCTGTAGTGACCTTGACCTATAAAATCTTGTCCGGGCTATATCTCGGAAACCGTAAGGTGTAGGAAGTTGATACTTGGTATGGACATTGGTTAGGGGGTGTAGGTGTGCAACATCATAGTCTGACCTTGATTTGACCTTTGACCTTGCCGTAGTGACCTTGACCTATAAAATCTTGTCCGGGCTATATCTCGGAAACCGTAAGGTGTAGGAAGTTGATACTTGGTAGGGACATTGGTTAGGGGGTGTAGGTGTGCAATGTCATGGTCTGACCTTGATTTGACCTTTGACCTTGCCGTAGTGACCTCGACCTATAAAATCTTGTCCGGGCTATATCTCGGAAACTGTAAGTTGTAGGAAGTTGATACTTGATAGGGACATTGGTTAGGGGGTGTTGGTGTGCAATGTCATGGTTTGACCTTGATTTGACCTTTGACCTTGCTGTTGGGACTTTGACCTATAAAATCTTGTCCGGGCTATATCTCGGAAACCATAAGGTGTAGGAAGTTGATGCTTGGTAGGGACATTGGTTAGGGGTTGTAGGTGTGGAGCATCATGGTGTTACCTTGATTGGACCTTTGACCTTGTCATGGTGACCTTGACCTTTAAAATCTTGTTGCACCTTTGGGTCTGTCTTTTGATGCAGATTAAGGACTGTTAAAGTCATATTAAAATTCATTAAGAATTTTACTTTCACAACTTCCCATTGTAACAGATGGTATTTCATCAAGTGAGCCACAGATTTTGCTCCAACACCACACTTAAGCATTCACTGAATGTATTACCACTTTTGTATGCATGGTAATATTCAAAACATCTAAACCATAATTCGGCCATGCCAGATGTAGATAAAGTACATGCATTATCTTTCTTTTAGACATTATTTTCTCTATTTAAACATTGTTTGGACCTTTATATAACTGACAGTGCTCTGAAAGTATCCTGAACTTTGTACTGATACAGTACTTCTATATCTCATGGTGTTAAAAATATTTCCCTAGGCTGTGGGATACGGGCATCTCTGATGCTATTTTTAATTAATGCCTAGTCTGCAGGCTTACATTTTATGGAAACATATGAATCCTGTAATTGTTATATATTTTTATATACCATCTAAACACTTGTGCTCTAGATATTCCATACATGTGTGATTCTTCAATCTTATGGTCTCAATTACACTGTTGTTTGTTTCAGATTGGGGTGTAAAAGAGATCTTCTTTGATGCTATTTATTTCTTTGACAATTTTTTTAAATAACATTCATTATAAAACAGTTCTCTTCTAATACTATTTCATTGTCATTCTGTATTTCCATTTAAGTCTCTGCTACTGTGATTTTGTCCTTTTTTAACAGGTGTAATCCTGGCTGTAAGTTCCTGTCTCCATATTGGAGAGGGCAGATTTGAACCAGGAGTCGTATGTACCATATAGCATCTGTGTTAGTCCATATGAGTATACAGTGGTTAGTAATAGACACAGACTATGTATTTATTTATTTTCCTTTATGTTACAAAAGTATGAATTAAAATTTTAAAAAGTTCTAATTTAAAACATCAAAAATTGACTGTTCAAGTGACATTGTTATCTATCCTTTTAAAGTGACAGTGTCTGACTTTTGTTCTGTTGATTCTTTAGACATAGTTTTATGGAAACACAAATGATGTTATCGTACATGTTTCATAATGTGTATCTTTTTTTATTTATCTCATTAGTACATACTAATCCAAAAATTTTGATTTGAGGATTTATTGTTTGGGTTGCTCTAATGCATCATTGCCATGTGGTAGGTTATGGTTAAATGCCAGATAAGCTAGTGCTTCTTGGTATCGCCCCTTTATTACCTCCTCCAAGGAAGTATTCATGACCGCTTGTTTCTCTACATTTCTGCTCAAAACACTAAAAGGTATTTATCTCAGAAATGGTGCAAGATTGTGTGATTTTGACACTTTTTGCCAAAAATGGTTTGCTCTTCATTTTTGGTGGCCATCTTGAATTTTTGTGTTAAACACAAAAATGCATTTATCTCGGATACGGTGCAAGATAGTGATTTCAACAAATTTTTTAACCCCAGGGTGTATGCAGAGTCATCTGGGATCTTTTGCCAAAAATGGTTTCCCCGCCATTTTTGGTGGTCATCTTGAATTTCTGTGTTAAACACAAAAAGCATTTATCTCAGAAATGGTGCGAGATCGAGTGATTTTGACAAAAAAGTTTAACTGCAGGGTATTCACAGAGTCGTCTGCCACTCTTTGCCAAAATCATTTTCCTGCCATTTTTGGCAGCCATCTTGATTTTCTGCGTAAAACACACAAACATATTTATCTTGGAAACAGTGTGAGATAGAGTGATTTCGGCAAAATTTTTGACCCAGGGTATAATACACAGTCATCTGGCACTCTTTCAAGAAAGAATTTTCCTGCCAATTTTTTGCAGGCTGTTTGAATTTTTGCATTAATGGAAAACATATTAGACAGAGCAAAATAGTCCTTTCAGCAAAATCATGAATACTCATTGGAATGCTTTGTTTTTGCTCTGCAAATACAAGTTGTTTTTCTCTTGTGAAGCAATACTCTAGTTGGTATTGTTTTGTTCCATGATGTGGCATGGTCTCTTTGTGCCAGGTAATATTCCAAAGACTATTATGGCTTTAACTATTATGCTACAATGTAGTTTTTCAGTGAAGTACTTGTGGCGTGAATAAGAAATGTCGTGTTATTTTTCTATGTCATTGGCTCTGATACTGGTTATCGTCTTTGGTTGTTGGTTTATTTTATTGTTTTGAATCATATGGTGTAGTCTTCTTACAATATAGCCCCAAAGCTTTCGACTTTTATCTTGTAAGTCCTGTTATGTCTTCATCCCAATCTTCTATATATTTTATTAGGCTGTTGCCAACTATGGTGATATTTTCCTTGTCAATCTGTAATGAAAGATAATATATGTGGATTTTGGTAATTCTGTATTAACATCTAATTTACTGTTTTTTAAGGTTTTAAATTTTTGGATTATGTAGAAAGGTGGTTTACCTCTAGATATTGCCTTTTTGCTAGCTTATTGGTAAAAGAGCTGTAGAAATAAATTGTATTTCTACACCTTGTCCTTCAAATATTCCTCCATAAAGACTTCATTGGTATTTTACCGATTCTGTATGATATCGCAACTTTTTGGTAAGCATTACTATAAATCTACCTCACATTGTGGCACATATTTTCCATATTTCTACTTATCCTGTTTAGATGTCTATATAAGGGTCATAGTTTATTGCATTCATTTTGTTCTTTGTGAAAATGTGTCCCAAAATTTTTATTTGGTCTTTTTTCCACCCAGTATCTCTTTAATTGCACCATGCCCCAAACTTGACTGCTTCTGTTTTCTCTTTATTTATTGTAGCTCCAGATGATTTGCTGTACTTCTAAAAGGATTCGGATATTGTGGGGATTGAATTTCCATTGTCTATGATAAAGGTAAGATTTTGTCCTATCTTTTATTCTACCTAACATCTCCCGATATGCTTTAGCTCTTGCTTAGTTCTCTCAAAATTCCATCTCTGTTATTGCTTCCAATCCAGGACAAAATGCTGGTGGACAATACGTTAGTGGACAAAACACCAGACAAAATTGCCAGAGGGGACAAAATGCTGGCCATTTCTGGGGGAGGGAAGACAAAATGCTGGTCTTATCAAAATACTTAATATACTTTTATTCTTATCCTTTGGGATAATTATATGACATTGAAACATACTTTTTATTGCGTTAATACATCCTATCCAATGGACAATTGCTTTACCGGTCGGCGCGACCGGTGCCACCAAACGCAAGAAAAAGACGTCCTGTATATACTACCAGCAGGACCGGTCACGGAGTGTGCATTCGCTAGGTGGTGCATCATACTTCCTTCCTGTCTAGACAGCGTGATGTCATAGCATCTTTTTCATTTGGCGCGTGGAGTGTGCGGATGTGTTTTCAACAGAGAGACCTTTTGAAGTTTAACTGCGAATTCATCCATTTTATTTTACTTCCAAGTTATTCTACTGAAGTACCAATCATCATGTCGTTACCAGGACAGAAGAGAGGCACTTGTGGCCACGTTATGGCTATTTTTGATGGCCACTTGAAGTGTGCACGATGTTGTGATAAGGGGGTTTGAGAAGACAACTGCGTTCTCAAGAAAGACTGCCCTATTTGTAAAGCTTTTACACCAGAGCAGATACAGCAATTATCAACCCCCACCTACAGAGAACGAAAGAGCAAAGACAAGAAATTGGTTTTGTCCTCCCCTACCCCTACTCTCGTGGACCCTTCACACGTCAGTGTTTTGGGTAGAGGGAGAGAAGGCTAATGTTAAGCCTGAAACCACGCCTGCTGGAAAGAAGAAGAAGAGAAGCGACTCCCCCAAGCCTTCTCCCAGATCCAGCAAGAAGAAGCCCAGCACCAGCAGCAAACCTTCTTCTGAAGATTTGAAAAATCTTGATGACAAATGGGCTGCGAGATTTGCAAGGCTGAAAGCAATGCTGTGGTCCAAATCCTTTGCTGTCCCGGTGGAACCGGTGGTGAAGCCAGCAGAAGTCATCACCAGCCAGAAGCCATTCTTTGACCCTGGTGCTAGCACCAGTAAGCTGGCTGAGTCTGCAGAGATTGCCGGTCCCAGCCTTGTTTAGGCCACCGGTGATGCTGTTCCACCCAGAGGAGATGTGATCCAGCAGAATGCCACCCAGCCTGTTGAGGCTCCCGGTGCAGGTCCTGATGTACTGCCTTCCAATACCGGTGATGTTGCCCTCAGTGCTGACCAGACCCTGACCGGTCCTAGAGCTGCCCAGTGTACCAGTGGGTCTGAAAGTGAAGATGAACAGCACAGTGAGACCAGTTCTCTGTTGGAAGGAAACTACCGGGACGGTTCCCCAGCCAGAGACCTCACCAGGGCCGAATCTACAGAGCAGGAACTCTCTGAGGAGGCCAGCTACAGAGAGACAATCAGAGGCATGAGATCATTTATGGGTTGGCACAAGGTTCCTGAATTTGAGAGTGTTTCATCTTCTGATATCAACCCCTTTGCTGGTTCCCGTGTACAGCCAACCGGTAAAGTGTCAGTCAAGCTTCCGGTGGACGATTGGCTGTGTGAGAAGATGGAAAAGCTTAATCTCACCATCACAGAGGGCTACCGTGCAAGAAACACTGATACTGCTGGCCTCCTCAAGGATCAGTTGAAGCCTCCCTGGTTGTCCAGATGGTATGGGATGCATACTGAAAAGAAAGACTGTGACAGTGCTACTGTATGCTCCTGGTCTCCGGAACCAGCCAAGCTTAACAGTGCTTTTAGCCGTGTTGCCAGAAGAAGTCTTCCTACTGCCCCACCCTCCCGGGCCCTCAGCCAGGACATGCTTAGGCGTTGCAAGAGAACAGCCAGAGAACAGTCATGTGTAACCAGGCTGCTGGGTTGTGACGTTGCTTGACTAGAGTTCAAGACGCAGTGTCTTCTCAGATAAGACTTTACATCTGGATAGTACCAAGGGCAAGTCATCTGAGAGAATGAAGAACGCAGTCGATGAACTTGATTATCTTATAACCTTCAACCGGTCCATTTCTCAAGCTATGGCCAGGACTATGCAAGATCTATCTGAAGGGGTTTTTATTAGCATGGCGAACTTCACCCTTGCCCGCAGGGACAGTTACTTGGACTATTTGCATGCCGGTGTGAATCAGGACACTGTTGCTGCTCTGCGTACTGCCCCTGTTCATCTAAACTCACTCTTCCCGGACCAGCTTATCACCAAGACTGTAGAGGAAATTTGCAGAAGTGAGGAGAGGCGTTCCACTGGTCAGTCTCACAGACGTCAAGGTCGCTTTCTCCCTTATGCTCCCAGTGACAGATCTGCTAGCCAGCCGGACCGGAAGTTCGGTAACCCAGCATGGAAGCAAATAAGGGATAGATAGCAAGCCAAAAAAGGTCGTGGCAAGCCTTCAATCTTCTCCCAGAAACCGGCTAAGGGTTCCAAGCCGCATAAATGATAGTCAATGTGTAGATTCTGTGACTGGACTGAAGGACTCTGTTTATGTGTCCGGTCAGATAGGCTTGAACCCTTCACCAGTGATAGCCGAGGACAAGAAAGTGACTAGATTCTTGTATAGACTTTTTTGTTGCAAATGCTCATTCTGTTATCGGGTTGCCGCAAAGGAAAGGCATAAATCCCAATTATTGTTACAAGTACACAGAAATAAAATATGTGAAAGATGTTTCCTGTGTAGGTCACTTGAGTTCTGCAAATCTTGTCACAAATGCCCCACCTGTTGTTATAAATCCACCTATAGGGCACTCAAAGAGGGTTACACCCTCCCCTTCCAGTTCAGACCGAACCTAACCAGGTCACCAACTGTCACAAGCAACTATCAAAACCCATCCAAACAGGCCCACCTTGTAGAGGCACTGTATCAGCTGGTGAACAAAAATGCAGTAGAACTGGTAGCAAACCAAAACTCACTAGGGTTTTACAACCGGCTATTTTTGGTACCCAAACCCAACAACCGGTGGAGACCGGTCCTGGACCTGAGCACCTTGAACACCTTTCTAAACACAGAGTCATTCAAAATGGAGACCCCAGAGACAATAAGAACCTCCCTACAGGTAGGGGAGTGGGTCACCCTCCATAGACTTCAAGGACGCATTTTCACATATAGGGTCAGTCCTACCAGTTCAAAGCCCTAGCCTTTGGCCTGCCCACAGCACCCATGGAGTTCACAGTGGTGGCCAAAGAGGTCAAACTGATGGCTTTACAAAGGGGTATAAGAATCCACCAGTACCTAGACGACTGGTTGGTGAGAGCAACATCCCACCAAACTTGTCTCCAGCATACACAGACTTTGGTAGCTCTCTGTCGAGAACTAGGTTGGCTGGTGAACAAGGAGAAGTCAGAGCTGGATTCAAAACAGGTTTTCAACTTCGTAGGTTACCAGTTCGACCTCAGGGAGGGCAAGGTCAGACCCACACCAGATCGTTGGCAGACCTTACAAGATATTGTCAATCCTGTCCGGTCCGGTGTGTCCGGTCTGGCAGTTCATGTCCCTCATAGGACTTCTAACAGCCACAGAAAAGCAAGTCCACTTAGATCAACTTCGTATGAGACCCATACAGTGGCACTTGAAGAACAACTGGAGGGTACCGGAATCACTAGAAAAGGTGATACCCATCCCCAGGTCGCTCCACCCCCACCTAAGGTGGTGGCTGGAGGAAAGCAATGTCCTTCCAGGTCAACCATTACACCCTCTAAAACATGCTCTGCATATATTTACAGACGCATCAGAAGAAGGGTGGGGCGCTCACTTAAATGAATGCACTGCAAGGGGAACCTGGTCCCTTCCAGAAAGCAAGTTACACATAAACCACTTGGAACTAAAGGCGGTCTTTCTGGCCCTAAAAGAGTTCCAAGACCTCTGTTCAAACAACATAATCCTGGTGGCCACGGACAACACAACAGTGGTTGCCTATATCAACAAAGAGGGGGGGGGGGGGGGGGGGATGAAGTCAGGCTCCCTGTGTGCCCTACTGTGGAGAATCCTGTCCTGGTGCACCAGGAAACAGCTAACTCTCAAGGCACGTCACATCCCCAGCTGGCTGAACGTGATAGCAGACAAGCTATCCAGACTTGGCCAGACCATTCAAACAGAGTGGTCCCTTCACCCAGAAGTGTTTCAGGCTATATGCTCCCGGTGGCACCAGTCCCAAGTGGGCTTGTTTGCCACCAGATTCAACAACAAACTCCCACAATTTGTGTCACCAGTTCCAGACCCCAGGCTTGGGCAGTGGATGCACTCAGCCCTTCTTGGGAAAATCTGGACCCATATGCCTTCCCACCAGCAGCCATCTTGAGCATAGTGGTGGAGAAGTTACAGGACTACTCCTGCAACAGGATCATTCTGATTGCACCAGGGTGGCCCAACATGCCCTGGTTTTGGGATTTGGTGGCAGTGTCCAGTCAGATCCCTCTGTGTCTTTCCAACATGCCCAATCTGGCATCTCAACCATTCAGCCAGACCCTGCACAGGAACCTGTCAAACCTGAACCTACATGCCTGGCTCCTAGAGCCACAGCAATCAAGGACCAGGGATTCTCTGAGGCAGTGGCAGGATGAATTGAGGCTCCTCAAAGAGGATCAACCAGATCCGTCTATGAGGCAAAGTGGACCATTTTTACAAAGTGGTGCCTCAGTAATCAGGTGGACTTCAGGGCACCACCTTTGAAAACCATAGCTGACTTCCTCTTACACTTGTTTCAAGATAGGAAGTTGCAGCCTGGTACCATTGATGGATACAGATCAGCCATTGCTGACAAGTTGGGCAATTCTCCCATTAATGTCAGCAGAGATGAGAATCTCACCTGTCTCCTGGATAGTTTCCATAGAGACATACCCAAGGGCAGGAGGGGTATACCCTCCTGGAACCTTTCCCTGGTCTTACACCAGCTGACTAAGGCTCCCTTCAAACCCTTAAAAGAGGCCTCACTAAAACACTTGACCTTCAAGACTGTTTTTCTGTTGGCCCTGGGTTCTGGTAAGTGCAGGAGTGAGATCCATGCTTGGCTACATAAGAACATCAGACACCAGTCAGGCTGGTCTAAGGTGTCCTTATACCCTTCTCCCAGCTTTCTTTCCAAGAACCAGCTGGCTAAGGAGGGTCCAGATACTGTGGCTCCAGTGGTCATACCAGCCCTGACCCCTACTCTGGATAAGTCACTCAAGGGTGACAGGTCCTTGTGTCCAGTCACAGCACTTCACTACTGCTTGGACAGGACTTCAGATCTTAGGCAGAACAAGGAGCTGGTCTTTGTCTCCTTCAAGAAAGGTTTTCATAAAGACATCTCACCTGCCACCATCTCCTCATGGAACAAGCAAACTGTGATCCTTTGCTATGAGCTCTCTGACCAAGAGGCCCTCACACTGCATCAGGTCAAAGCCCGTGATGTCAGGGCCTTTGCTGCCTCTAAGGCCTTCCAGTCGGGGGTCTCCTTAGAGCAGATCTTGTCAGCCTGCCACTGGAAATCTCATAACACCTTCACACAATTCTATTTGAAGGATGTGGCTTGGGCTGACACAGAGCTTTTTCATTTAGGGCCAGTGGTGGCTGCCCAACAGATCCGCCACCAAGCCCCAAAATGAGGAGATATGTAAATATGTATATATGTACATAGTATAAAATAAACAAAAAAAAAAAAAACTGTGACTTGCTTCCTTTGGGAAGTTTATTTCTTATGGGACTGAACTCAACCCTCTCTTCCTATTCTCAGAGCAGGTTTGAGAAAAAAGGGGGGAGGCAACATTGGTAGACTCCCGGGCTACTGGTTAATCTCAGCCTACCTTGACCCTAGGTGGTCATCTGGGCCTTTTCAACTTGGTTTATTTATTAGTTCACTTGAGTCCGTAGTAATTTACCCGCCTACCAAGCGGTAGTTATTCAGCAATTGTCCATTGGATAGGATGTATTAATGCAATAAAATTGCAAATTTAATAAGTAAATTAAATTTTTATAAGTTAATACACTATCCAATGGACAGGCAAGGCCCACCCATCTGGCCCCGCTATCAGCTTACTAGGGGTCTTAATATGTTTAGACAATGAAAAAGATGCTATGACATCACGGTGTCTAGACATGAAGGAAGTACGATGCACCACCTAGCGAATGCACACTCTGTGACCGGTCCTGAGGGTAGTATATACAGGATGTCTTTTTCTGGCGTTTGGCAGGACCGGTCGCGCCGACTTGTAAATTGTCCATTGGATAGGGTATTAACTTACAAAAATTTAATTTGCTTATTAAATTTGCAATTTTGCACATTCAAACTTACAACATTGGCATTTATATGAGGCAATCATGTAAGCATCATACTTGTAAAATACTGCATACGTACTTTAACATATTGAAAGTTAAAATATTTGAAACAGTTACTAGCACAAAGGCAGTTATATACACTAAAATATCTTATGTCCATTATAGCAAGAATGTAGCTGACTTTTCACCAGAATTAAATAAGGCAATCATGTAAGCACAATACTTCTTACTTACTTTAACATGTTGAAAGTTAAAACATTTAAAACAGTTACTAACACAAAGGCAGTTGTATACGCACTAACATATCATCATATGTCCATTATATCAAGAATGTAGCCGACTTTTCACGAGAATTAAATTGTCATTTTAACCAAATACTATGCCTAATTCCATTCAAAAGTTTCCAGTGTGAATTATTTTGCTTGACTTCTGAATACACCAGTTAAACAGTTTTTGTGGTTTTTTTTGTTTTTTTTGGGGGGGGGGGGGGTTGGGGGGGGGGTGGATTGTATATGAAAATCCCCGGATTGAAAATCCCTGGAAATCTGTAGACCCATAGAAAATCCCCAGATGGGGCTTAGAAAATCCCCAGATCGAAAAATCCCCAAGACAGTACCATTGACAAATGTATTGTTTTTACATTGACAAATGCATTGTTATGTTGTCTTTGTTTGTCTATGATGTGGCTTCCAATTCCTGTCATCTTCAAACCATTTTTGTGGCCCTCTCTTTTTGTTATTCACTGATTAAAGAAGCCACTTTTAACTGTAGTCTTTAATCTACCTGTTCCAGAGAATACATGTGGCTACCAATTAATCAGATCAGATTTGTAGCCCTCCATGGATTGATTTATTAAAGAACTATTTTATAACTATATTCGTTAATCTACCTGTATGAAGTGTGGCCCTAAGTAAGTGTGGCCTGTTAATTGCTATCAGGGGAAGTGGCTTTTATTTGTCCCATTGTCAATAGATAGATAGGCTGATTCTTTCTTTGATAACTGCTCAGGAAGCATGTCAAAAGACTAACTCCACATTTAAGCACTTTAATGTATGCTCTGGAACCCTTCAAACACCTTTTAAGCCTTTAAGGGTTGATAAGATTGAAGGCATCTCAAAGGAGCTTTTATTTATTTATTTTTTTTTTTTTGATATCCAGATGGAAATTTTATTTTTACTTTTAGGGATTTTTTGATCTGGGGATTTTCTAAGCCCCATCCGGGGATTTTCTATGGATCTGCAGATTTCTGGGGACTTTCTGTCTTGGGATTTTCAGCGTACACCTGGGGGTTGTGCATGGGCTGCTTGAAACAAGTGGGTATTTAATAATGAATGCAGTATATCACAAAATACTGTGCTTACCTTATTGCCTTATATAATTGTCATTGTTTTAAGTTTGAATTAAAAATAGTATGTTTTTAATGTGATATAATTATCCTTGATAAGACATTTTGTCCTCCCTCACCCCAAAAATGGCCTGCATTTTGTCCTCCCTTGCAATTTTGACCCGCATTTTAGCCACTGGCCTTTTGTCCATTGACGTCTTGTCCACACACCTGTTTCTTCTCTACATGCATTCTGATTTAAGGCTCCAAGGTTTCTTTCATTTATACTAAAACATATCTATTGTGTTTCCCTAATAAGTACTACTATTGTCTCACAGAATAATTAAACAATACATTTACTAGCTGTCAAGAGATTACACAAAGGACAAATCTCTAACCTTGCATTAATATGTTCCTTTGAAGTACCATATGACACTGGGATCAAACCGTGGGCTTAGACATAGCAATTATACAATCACACAACATGATAAAATGGTGATATTGCATCAATAGAATTAGTATAACAGGCAACATAAACAAAGAAAGAATGCCTCCTGAATATTTTGTGACTAGGAAAAAATGCCTCCTGAGAAAAAAAACATGTTATTTATGAAAACTGTAACATAAAATATCTAAAACATGTTATATTTCAAATATAAAAGTCAAAACCACAACATACAATATCACAAAGTACAAACTAGAGATTGCGTCTCGACGCAGTGTAGCCCCAGATGGGACATGGTTGAAGCGTGACATACAGAATATTAAGTTGGTCACCTCAGATTTTCAGATTCATTGCCATAGCAACCAACCAAATTGAACAAACTGGACCAAATGTTAGCCAGGCCAGATTTCATAGCAGGGAAGATATCTTGAAACCTTGGTAAGGATAGGTGCAACAGATTTCCAGCTATAAGTGATTTACTCAATGGTGACCTGTCAAAGTAGCTATTATTCAGTTAGCTATGGACCTACAGCTCTGAAAATTTGCCATTTGCCATGACAGAGTACATTTAAAGTACATGAACAATATATTTGACAAAAAACCTCTAAATTTAATAGGTTTGCAGATATAAGTGATTTACTCAATGGTGAACTGTCAAGGAGGCTATTACTCAGTTAGCTATGGACTTACAGCTCTGACAATTTGCCATGACACTGTGCATCAAAAATTAGCTAAACAACATATTTGACAAAATTATTGTAACTCTAACAGTTATGAAGAAAAATATCATTTACTCATTTTGGTCATGGTTAAAAAACTTCTCTCGTCCAAAAGGAAATCTCTGCGGTGGCTTGACCGTACTGGATCCTAAATATCCCCGACTTTTGTCCGGGGATACAATTACAAATTTCTTTTTTCAAAGCAGTTTCAAAGCAGAATTCATGGCTGTGATGTTTGTTGATAAAATAGTTGTGGCCTTTGTGGCTCAAAATATGTATTGTCATCAAATTACAATATAACCTATCCCCTCTGTAAGGAGTTGATTGCAGTTAGATACGCTAGGAGGGCAGAAATATTAGAAGAGAAACAAGACAACTATAATGATGGAGGCCAGGGGTGAGCAGCCAGCCAAAAGAGTGCGAAGAACCAGCAAAACCTTGCAAAGAAACTTAAGAACCTTTGCACAGCCAGGCAAAAGACTGAATTTTTGACAGGCATTGGCCACTATAAGACTTAAGTGAAAAATGGAAATGTCTCTGAAGTTGAAATGTGAACCTGCAGTGTTGTACTACTTTGTGATGTTGTATGTTGTAGCTTTGACTGTATATATTAGAAATATAACATATATATACCCGGTAACATGTTTTTGATATTATATGTTATAGTTGCTATACATAACATGTTTACAAATTGAAATAATTCTAGGAGGCATTTTTTTCCAGGAGGCATTTTTTCCGCACACCGTCCTTACCCTAGCAACATACCAAATTTGAATGCTGTACTGGTGATCCTTAATCCCAGTGCCCATTAGATTTGGTCCAATGGTCAGATAGTCTTATTGTGGTACACTGGGTCATAAACTGACCCAGTAAACACAGTCCACTGAACTCCAGCTGTGTGGAAAAGTCTAGAACTTTAGAAAAATTACCTGAGATATGTGTAGATCTAAATGTTTTAAACAGTAATGATAAAAAGATGAATTCACAATGTTTGTGTCTTTTCATCTTTTGATTTTAGCTATAGGATGTCAAAAAAAACATCAGGTGGGGACAAAATACCAGTGGACAAAATGCTGGCCAAAAATGCAAGACTGGACAAAATACCACTCAGTTTTGGGGCGGGGTGGACAAAATGCTGGTCTTAATCAAGTCAGAAGAGATACTTAATGCTGGTCTCATAAAATGATCAAAGAATATAACATATCTGGATTAAAAAAAAATCAGCCTTGAAATTTTTCCATAGTAAGAGGAAATGCCAAATGTGCTGATCGCTGGTAGATGGGTGGTCACTAAGATTAACGTCATAGAGATACATGGTCTTCAAAGTTTTCAAATCAAAGTGGTGTAAAAAATTGTACAAACTAAATAACAAAATAGACCTGAACAAAACTTACCATAACATTTGGTTTGTGTTCTATTTTTGTTTAAACCTTTTAACTATTTTAAAGTGATAATTTCTGAAGACAGTTCATCTCTATAACTGTTTATTTCAGCGACCACTCGTGTACAATGAAACATTCAAGCAACCATAAGGACATGGGAACACCTTCATATAAATGGAGAATTGTAACTTTATGCTCAGTACCATATCTCCTTTACTTACATCACTCAAAACGCTATTTGACCGATTCTGACTGCTCAAGCACAGCCAAACCTGTCTGGTGACTGACATTTCCCTATCTGTAAGATAGGGATAACCATTTATCAACATACCTGGTGTTGTAAGCCTGCCACTGGGGATACAGAGGATTGGCCTTTTAGGTGGTCTTCTCAGTCACTTTGCATGTGCTTGTAATGGGATTGAACCTGGGTTCTCTGTGTTCCTAGGCAAGTGTGTTACCCACTGGTCCACAGTGGCAGTGAACGAACCTTTATCAGCACCTTCCAGTTTTAACTTTCATGTAGTTTTTCATTTCTGGTAGCGACCTTTAAATATTGCTACATATGAAATTTGAAGTTGTTTGAGGAATTTGCACAGATATCATAATGTATGCAGGTTAATGATTGAAGTTGATTACTGTCAGCTGACACACTGGATAATTTCAACACACTCTATCCTTTCAGTTTTCATCTGTTGAAATAAATAAACCATGCCTGTTGCTGGCTATAGTGTTGAGTAGACAGTCTAAAAATCATACTTCTTCACATACAGTTCAAGCCCCGTTAAGTCAGGATCTATAAAGATATTTATGCTTAACCAGAATTTCCATATAACTAGATTGACAGTGCTGAAGGGACTTCAAAGGGAATTATGCTTATCAAAGTTCTCCAATGTTAAACTGCATATAAAAGGAATTACACCGTCTATTTGAAGGTTTTCACAGAATTTTTAATTGCTTTTTTTTGTGTTTCATACATTTTATATTAATTTTGTAACAATTCAAGTTTATATGTTAAGCTTAAAGTTACTGCTGTGTTATGCTCAATTTGAATCTAACTGAAATAAGTACTAAAAGATTAAAACAAGTATTAAACTAGGTTAAGGGTTGGTATATGTTTAAAAAGGAATTTTTAAAACCATTGGATATTTTATGTGTATTAAATTTAAATAAAATTGGTTTGCTGTAACAATATGTTAAAATGAATTTATCTATGTTACAGTAAATATTTATTAAGCAATGTTTATTTAAAAAATCATGAGACAATCTTACTGTGCTGCAATTATGAAATTGAAATAAAAGTCAAGTTATGGAAAATGGAAAGTGTTACATTTAAATGGAGTTTATTTTTACAAACAACTACAAGATATATTTTTACTGTGATAGTAAATATTTGAATTTAAATTTTTTCCTTTAGAACATGCCCGTATGGAAATTTACATGTGAACAAGCTTTTATTTAAAAATTCTGATACTTTTTCTCAGACTTAACAGAATGCAAAGCCAGTTATTTTTAACAACTATTCTTGTTCTCCTTCTCAGTGGGAGGGGATGTACTTTTCATAATTACATATTCAGTGAACCATGTTGTGTATACACAGGTAACATGCCCTTTGTGAGGCTACACCCATATAACTTCCACATCATGCTTGGCAAAATCATGCACCGTGAACCTGAATGTCCTGCTCCAAATATGCTTCATTATGTTTAGGTCATGTGCATAAAGTGTCTTTTAATCAAATATGTACATATACATTTATATATAATGGATTGTGAACAGGCAATATATTCAAAAAAAAAATAGTGTCATATCAAACGAAGTGATTTATAATTTACTACTATATAAATGATTCCTGTTTCTGACAATGGGGAAATTTTGCACCAAAAAAGTGGTGGAAAAATTGCAAATTTTGTTGTGTATTTGTGTGTTTGTTGCTCTGTTAGGATGTTTAACTTCCTACTTGAATGAAGGTGAGTACATATTGTATACAGTATAGCAAGAATCCACCAGAGTACTAGTATATGTAAACATTCACCCCTGTAGATACTACAAGTACTGCCTTGCTACCATTTATCGCAGGGTACCAATTGTCGCAAAGCAAAATTACAATACACTTAACTTGGGAAAAAATAGTAGATTGGGTATAAATAGAACTGCCTCAAGTAAAATATTGCCATAAGTAGAAGTAGTTTCTAAGCCCCAACAACTATTAGTGCAAAATATAAGGATAGCTGAAAGTTCAACTTACAGAAAGTGGCCATAACATACTAAATTTGTAGTGTTTTTATGTACTATCTACTTTTATTTGTTTAACTATTATTTTAATTTTTTTATTTATTTTTTCCCCTTTTTTTGTCTTTTGTTATATAAATTTTTAAAAAAAGTATATACATGTTTAACTTCAGATTTTGTATGTGAAGAATATTGATGAATAAATTTATTAAACAAAAAAACAAAAACAAAACAAAAGAAAGTGGCCATAACTACAGTAGAACCTAATTTGATGCACAAAGTGTTACTCAACTTACTTTTCAGTGGAAATAACAAGGTATAAGTAGAACCTATAAATCTTGTGTGTGCAGAAGTGTCAATATCCAAGAAAGAGGTGACACTCTGATTCTTCACTTATGCGTTATTAAATCTGAACAGTAAAAGTATAAGTTAATGGAAGTTTCCAAACTTCATGTGACAAATACACACAAAAGGGCATGAAGATATGTAGCCATTACAGAAATATCAACATTTTATTTACAAGTGGCAGTAATTGGTACCCGGCGATAATTGGTCACAAGGCAGTATCATATGTACAAGTAAGTAAGTATGTACAACTTAGTCACATGTATAAGTAAGTAAGTAAGTATATATACAACTTAGTCACATATACAACTAACTAACTCATATGTTTGACCATATGTTAAGTCAACTATATAAGTTTTTAAGTTGTATATATATAACATACTAAGTCATATGTATAACTTTGTAAGTCAGTATAATACAACTTAAAATCTGGTACCTACTACATAATGTCTTGTATATTCAACTTACTATTTAAAAGAATACATGAGCTATTAAGTCATATATATCAGGTAGTAAGTTATATATATGTTACGCCCAATCCATGAAATTGCCCATTTCGTGAAATAGGCAAGAACTTTGCCCATTTCATGAAATAAGCAACTGACTTGCCTATTTTGTGAAATGGGCAACTTATGCAATTGTGGCTTGCCCATTTCATGAAATAGGCAATGTTATGCATGGAATTATAAATTTCATGCACAGATGAAGGACAAACTTGCTCTTGTTTACTTCATTAACAGAAAGTTTACAGATATGTAAGAAATATTGAAAGTATGTTACGTCCAAAAATTAAAATCTAAAGAAAGGTCAATAGTGTTTATTTCTATATCAATTGTTTCAAATATGTTATATCTTTGTTGGTACTTTAATACAATTAAAATATTCAAAAAATATCTAAGTAATACAATCAGAATATCTACTTTTTAACAGTTGACTATTTCCAGAGTACAAATTTACATTATCTCATAAAATACATAAAATAGTACATCCCAGTTGGACATAAACATCTAAAATGAAAGGATATATAATCAAATTTAAATTCATTTATCTTAGTAGATGTTCTAATTATAGAAAAGAGTAAATGTTAACTGAAATGGCCTCTTTTGTAAGATTAGCATTTTTTTAATGCAGGGTTAAGGTGTAATTTAGTAATTATGACCTCTCTAAGCGCTAAACCTGAGGCGTGATTGCAGTTACCGTAGGTTCTGTAGATACATAGGTTTATCTGGTTATTTGATCATACAGTCATGTGATGTATTTTCGTAAAACCTGTACAAAAGAGTGTTACACAATAGTCAGATTCATGACCTCTGGCGTACCAGTCACCTGAGTAGTCAAGGTGGATCAAGGTTCTCAACAAATCCTGTGACAATATAACAAAGAAAATATACATTGAATTGTAAATCATAAACACAGAAGACACTGTTCTAATACTGTTCATAGACAATAAAAATGTGTATTTTAATGTATCCCGGTAGTTGATGTTTGAGTTAATCCTAATTAATCTTAATGTGTAATTAATCTTAATGTCTAATGTGTGAAATATGCAGTGTTATAACCGGTTATCAGTGTAATTAACAACTTTTGCAGTAAAATATACTATTTTTCAGCAAATTATAAAAATAAAGTGTGAATAAGTGTAGTAACATTAAACAAATAAAATACTTTTATGCATGAAACTTTATTTTTCGTACATGCATAATTTTTGCTCATTACACGAAATGCGCAAGTGAATACTAGTAAAATTGCCTATTTCATGAAATGGGCAATTTCATGGATTGGACGTAACATATATACAACCAGACTTAGTAAGTTATAATACAGCTTAGAATCTTGTATATTTGATTTACTAGCAGGTAGAATGTACACATTATTAACTCATATATGGCTTACAACTTATACATATGACTTACTTGTCGTACATATGATTTATTAACTCATATATTCAACTTACTAAATTTATCATGATGTATTAATATTTAAGCCATGCAGATCTTGTAACAAAAAAAAATCTTAAGTTTTGATCCTAGATTTGACATGTTTTGAATCAACTCAGAAATTGTTGTGTCAATTCAGAAATTGTTATCTGTACTATAACATTCTAAGGTTGATAAAACAGAATCATTAAGATTCATGCAACCTTTATATGTGTACGGGGGGGGGGGGGGGGGGGGGCAGAGTGGTAACACTCTCACCTCCCACCTCTGAGGCTGGGATTTGGTTCCCGGCATGGCCTCAAGTTGGAAAGCTGGTAGTTGCTTGCCGTTGATCGGCAGTTTACAGTACAGAACTTTGACCAACTGTATGTGCTGGTTTCCTCTGCCCTTCCAACTACCCATCGTGATATGACCTGTACAGTGTTGAAAGCGACGTAAAACCCCAAATAAACAAATAAATATACGTGTATGTTTTGTTTTGCAAAGATGCCTAGAAAACAAGGGGAAATTAAGTTGAAAAAAAAACGTCCAGCTAAACAAGAAAATTTTCAGTTTAGTAAGAGAGGAAGCATCACTATCATTTTGGCTTTAGTCAGTTGGTTCTTACTCCTGTAGGCTGGCTTTCTATTCTGTTCTATTCTATTCTAGACTACAATAGTCCTTAATCTCTGAAACTGACTGAGAACCTGTCCTAATATGAACTCAGCTATTGAAAGAGATGTAGAAGGAATCCTTGATTTTGTCCTAATGCAAGGCTCCAACATAATTAAGCATCCCTGCTTATTTGTTTTTGCCTCAGTTTCCTTGCCGCCGCCGCCGCATTATGGTCTCCCTTGAATATCTCCCTTATTATTAGAAGGTTTCAAACCATATTTGGCAGTTATATACCTTAGGCGTGGGAAAATTTTTCTGCATGCTTAAATTTGACCTTTGACCTTTATGAAGGTCACATGATCAAAAACAATTTTTTTTAAGTACACCCCCATTATCGCAGTTCAGGAAAAACTACTTGCTACACAGCTTTGTAATTTGACACACCTGTTCATACTATCGAAAACGCGAGCTGATTAGATTATGGGAGCAATCCCTTGAAAAATGTCTCATTTATGAGTGATTTTGTGACACCTTCCAATCTGAAAGCCTTAAATTTAGGTCAACCCCAATATTATCTTCTTAAGTATTGCATTTAGAGCCATAAAATGTACTGGGAGGTAATAGGAAACCATATGTGGAGAGTCTAAATAGCCGGTCAGTTTTACCCCATGGCTCCCCCTTATGGGTCAAACTGGAGTCATAAAATAGCTGATTTTGAGTTTTTGCCTTATATCTCCTTTATTGTTGCTTTTATAGCTTCAGAATGTATTAAGACTTTAAGAGGTATTGGGAAAGCATATGTGGAGAGTCTAAATAGCCGGTCAGTTTTACCCCCGACCCCTCCTTATGGGCCAAACTGGTGTCATAAATAGCTGCTTTGGAGTTTTTGCCTTATATCTCCTTTATCGTTGCTTTTATAGCTTGAGAATGTATTAAGAGGTATTGGGAAAGCATATGTGGAGAATCTAAATAGCCGGTCAGTTTTATCCCCCGACCCTCCCTTATGGGTCAAACTGGGGTCATAAAATAGTTGCTTTGGAGTTTTGCCTTATATCTCCTTTATTGTTGCTTTTATACCTTCAGAATGTATTAAGAGGTATTGGGAAAGTATATGTGGAGAGTCTAAATAGCAGGTCAGTTTTACCCCCAACCCCCCCTTATACAGAAATTTTGATGTCTGCTTTTTGCTTAGTTGCACCTTAGAGTCCTCTTATTGGGGAGATTAAGCGCTATAAAAGTCTAATTAGAATTAGAATTATGGGTCAAACTGGGGTCATAAAATAGCTGATTTTGAGTTTTTGCCTTATATCTCCTTTATTGTTGCTTTTATACCTTCAGAATGTATTAAGAGGTATTGGGAAAGCATATGTGGAGAGTCTAAATAGCCGGTCAGTTTTACCCCCCCGATCCCCACTTATGGACCAAACTGGTGTCATAAATAGCTGCTTTGGAGTTTTTGCCTTATATCTCCTTTATCGTTGCTTTTATAGCTTCAGAATGTATTAAGAGGTATTAGGAAACCATATGTGGAGAATCTAAATAGCCAGTCAGTTTTACCCCACGGCCCCCCCTTATGGGTCAAACTGGGGTCATAAAATAGCTGATTTTGAGTTTTTGCCTTATATCTCCTTTATTGTTGCTTTTATAGCTTCAGAATGTATTAAGAGGTATTGGGAAAGCATATGTGGAGAGTCTAAATAGCCAGTCAGTTTTACCCCCCGACCCCCCCTTATGGGCCAAACTGGTGTCATAAATAGCTGCTTTGGAGTTTTTGCCTTATATCTCCTTTATCGTTGCTTTTATAGTTTCAGAATGTATTAAGAGGTATTGGGAAAGCATACAGCGCAGCTTTGTGCATTCTTAGCTTTACAGCATGCTTATTAAAACCACAAAGCATTTTAAACTTTCAGGGATGCTTCGCTTTTGTTAGCAAAAGCATTCCTCTAGTTACAAGTTTTAATTGAGTTACCCAGTAATTTTTAACATTTTTATCTAACTAAGCTGTCACTTACAATTTCTTTGCTATATACATGTTCAAAATGATCTAGAATATCTAGTTTGACACAGTGACATGGAAATTGATATGAATCAGTCTTTATTTAGCCAGTAAATTATGAATTTTTCAATTATGGTAAATTAACTGTATTTCATTATGTCATACTGGACAGTTTAACCAATGAGGCATAATGTATATGACATAAAAAGTAAAAGAAACAGTATCAAATTAAGAAGGGTTGTTGTTTTTATGTCGGCTGATTTTTGTGACTACATCACGCCTCTGACCTCCTCTGATACAGAATTAGCACAAATTTTGTTTATTTTTTCTTGCTTTGAAAGGGTGCCCCGAGTAACGAATTTCACATTTCATATTTCTAAGTCTTATTCCATCTGTATAAATGCAGTCTTTTGTCTCTCTAATGCACGATTATGATGCATAAGTTTTAATTTTCAGTTGAACCATCATCAGCAAATGATAAGAAGGTTGTCGAGTCAGCAAAAGCTATTACAGAGCAGAGACCACCTTCAAATGATGGCCGAGAGGATGATGCCGTTGATGTATGTGATATGACAGAACGTATAGCTCACATCAAACATTACTGCCAAACTCATTCTCATAAACATATGGACTCTTCAGGCTACATTGTCACAAACCATAAGCGTAGCATTGGTTACTGTCCGGTACCCAAGTGTAGCAGTTCATCATTCTTGTATCTGATGCAAACTGCAAACAAGTCCTCCACATGTGGTGTTCTGAATTCTAATACTGTTGTTTACCCATTAGATAAATGTGGGATTCACAAGGTCTTTTTCAGAAGGCCATTGTCGCCAATACCTTTCTTATTTAGTGTAATCAGAAATCCTTTTGATCGCATAGTTTCCATGTATTATGACAAAGTTGTGAACAGAGACAAGACTTTTGATACATTTAGGCGATATGTACACCAAATGTATGGCAGGCAGAAAGCCAACGGAAACCAAACTGAGGTTATTTTCACACGGTATGTGGATTTTCTGTTAGACTTATGGCTTGGAAGATCATCATATCGCCCTAGGTTTCATGAACGCTTTCACGTGTTTCCTTATACACAGTTCTGTGATTTTTGTAGACTAGACTACAAATTTATAGCAAGGCTGGAGACAAAAGATCGGGATTTTTTGGTTTTGGCGGAGAAAATTGGACATGGTACTTCAGTGAAGAATCTGAACAAAAATTTCAACAAAGTTTTCCCAGCATCATCAGCTCAAAAATACCGCAAAGAATGGATAGGAGTGACTGCCAGTAAGAGAGATGCTTTGTATGAAATGTACAAACAAGATTTTGAGATGTTTGGATACCATTATGACAGGACTCACAATTCCATAGAATGCTTTATCAACAGTGAAAATGGAAGGAGATGTTGCTAAATTATTTGAAACTCAAGATCTAAAATGTGAAGTGGATATAAAACCCTTTGCTCACTTTCAAACCAAAGATGGCATTAGCTTAATGAAAAACCACAGATATAAGTTGGGGGATATACTGGATTCAGGTATATCATGCTGCTGCTGTAGAAATTTCCTTGCTTACATGAAAACTCAAAAACCCACAAAATTTTCTGTTCAAACTTGATATACATATTAAGGATGTTCTAAGGAAGATTCCTATTTTAAGGTGACCTTAAACTCCAAATAATAAGAACTTGAGACCACCTTTAGGTCTGAATGGACCTTTGGCCACTTGAAATGTCTAGGTAACAAACTTTGGTGCTCATCCAGCTAAAATGGTACCTGAAAAATTATTAATATGTTCTAACATACGCCAAAACTCAATGCTTTTAGGTCAAAACTGTATTGTTAGCCCATAAAGACCACCTGGGGACTATGCACACATATTTTGCCTTGTAACTTGTAAGTGTCAAGTCTGACCAGCCACAAACTTTATTAAATATAACTTCTATATGTGATCTTTGTCTTTGGAAAACTTGAGATCTGTAGTTTTAATTTTACGGTTACCTTAGGTCTCAAAAAATGCCCACAGGAACCAGTTTTATGCATTTTTTGCCACTTTTAATCCCTGTAGCTCTCAAATTATGTGGCTCATGCAGTTAAAATCTCATCTGATAATGCATAAAATAATATGTTTTTTTTTTAAAAAATTGCAAAAATCAAGGCTTTAAGTCAGTATTTAACCTGAGTATGAAGCTCATCAAGACCCCACCTGGGGGAATTTTTCTACATTTTTCTTTATAACATATAAATGCTATGTTCAATTTAACCCCTCAGCTCACTTAGATTTTTACTTTTTTATGTCAGTTGACTTGTCAGTCAGCAGTCAGTTGATATTATGGCAACACTCTGTGGGGTCCGTGTATGCAGCTTCTGTGTGAACAAGTTCTCCTCCTAAAGTACAAAGCCCAGAGACATGCTGTTACTTTTAACACATACCTTATCTATTGAGGATGATAAATTGTTCAAGTCATGCAAATCAGTCTGTCTGTTCCCCAGAGCTATTAGAAGCAAGATACCCCACCTAAAGTGTGAAAATTTCAAAACTTTAACACAATTTACTCATTGACTACTGAAGGGATTTCTCTCTTATCTAGCATATATGTAATGGTGACAAGTAGATTCCCATGTGTGAGGATCGGGCCTGGATCTTTCATAATTATTTTTTATGAATTATTAAAATAATTTTTCATGCATTAAAATTCATGAATTCATGCAGTATATCTCTCTATAACATGAAAAGTATTGCATTTAGAGCATTTTGTTAAAATATGTTGTTCAGCGTCTTTTTTCATAGCTACAACATGGTTAGTAACTTGGGAGTGTATCCCAGTAGCTAAGTGAGTAGTAGCTACTTTCTGACTTTTCAGTACCTTCCATGAGTAAAATGACTTGTAACTTGAAAATTATTGCATGTTATTCACCTACTTTTGGGTGGGCTATAACATAGTAAATTTGCAAACCCTTTAGCTCATTGCATAGCTGAGCAATAGCTATTTTGAGGGTCTCACTGTTGAGTAAATCACTTGTAGCTTGAAAAATGTTGCATTTAGTGTATTTAGTTTAAATATGTTATTCACCTGCTTTTGGGTCAGCTGTAATATATAGTAAAATCGTAGACCTCTAGCTCATTGCATAGCTGAGTAATAGCTACTTTGAGGATATCACTATTGAGTAAATCACTTATAACTTGAAAACTATTGCATAACAGTATTTTGTTTGAATGTATTATTCACCTACTTTTGAATCAGCTGTAACATAGTAAAATTGCAGACCTCTATCTCATTGCATAGCAGAGTAATAGCTACTTTGACTCTGAGGTTCTCGCGGTTACGCAAATCACTTGAACATGACAACTAATGATTTAGAGTAGTCTGTTTAAACAAGTTATTCACCTACTTTTGGGTCAGCTGTAATATAATTAAATTGCTGACCCATAGCTCATTGCATAGCAGAGCAATGGCTACTTTGAGGTTGTCACTGTTGAGCAAATCACCTGTAGCTTGAAAACTATTACATTTAGAGTATTTTGTTGAAATATGTTTTTCATTTACTTTTGGGTCAGCTATAACAGTGAAATTGCAGACCTGTAGCTCATTGCATAGCTGAGCAAAAACCACTTTTAGGTTCTCACTGTTGAGTAAATCACTTATAGCTTGAAAACTATTGCATTTACAATATTTTGCTGAAATATGTTTTTCATCTACTTTTGAGTCAGGTATAACATAGTAAAATTGCATAGCTGAGTAATAGATATTTTCAAATAATCCCTTTTATACTTTCCCTTGTACTCTGAACCTAAAAACATAAAGTCATCTGTCACAGAGCCCATTCATGGGAACTGATTGCTTGTTTAATCAAACGTAGCTTACATATTGAGATCTACTAAAAAAACAGTGGAGCCTCTTATATCTGATCCTCTATTATCGGAATTTTTAATTGTCTGACTCAAAATCACGCTCTTCTCATAATCTTCAGTTAAGCCCATTATTTAAGCTCTTCCATTATCCAACCCTTCTATTATCTGAAGCAAAATTTTTATTCCCCCAAGAGGCTCAAATAATACAATCCTACTGTACTGACTTTCTGTGACCTCAAACTGCAAATATTTTTGAAGGGTTGGCCTTAAAGCCCTACAATTGGGCTTTAACCTCCTGGCTCATTTTTTGTTGCATTTTTTTAAATCTAATTTGTTACTGACTTTAAAATTAAATTATGTTACAGGAAGGCTCTGGCTGCTCTAAAATTCAATTATTGTATCCACTGGAGGCATCCGGTGGATACTCTGGTTTAGCGTTCACGTATAGAGAGATTTTTGGCGTAAACGCTCTCAGAGGAAAACTACACCAGCTAGGTTTTTGCAAATTTGCAGGATATCTTCATTGGGAGGTAGGCTTCTCTGGGACTGAAATTAGCCTCATTCTGAAAAACAAGATGGCCGCCACAGGCATTTCTTTGAAAATTATCTACCTTTTTCTACTGGCTGGTTCTAATAGGTAGAGGGTTAATCTCTTCATACGTGATATGTATAATGCATATATATGTCATCTACAACCTTGCAGATATTTGACCTTGAAGCTCTTAATTCAAGGTCATCCACAGAGTGTCAAAGTACCCCATATAGCACACTTTAAAAGTGCTTATATTTCCCTTATTATTGGTCCTAGAGGTTTGCAATGTGAAACCAATTTATAGGAAATCATGGACTGGGAATCTTTTGGTGTGGTCAGATTTGACCTTGGGCCCCTCCTTCAAGGTCAAATGAGAAAAGCCAAACTTAAAAGTGCTTATAACTCACTTATTATTGATCCTAGAGGTTTGCAATGTGAAACCAACTTACAGGATATCATGGCCTGGGAATCTTCTGATGTTGTCACATTTGACCTTTGGCCCCTCCTTCAAGGTCAAGTGACGGTTCACTGGCTTTGGTGAGTTGTCTTTCCAGTGGATACAAATTTGCATCGGTTCTCCGATGCGTAGGTCTGGTTAATTATATGAAGGCCTTTGTAAATTTAAAACTAGGGCTTTTAGCCCTTCCACTTATTGAGTTTTTAACTTTTTAAAGTCAAACCTGTTATACATATTACAGTTCACCTAAGAGAAATTTTTATTTTCTAGTTTAAAGTCAAAAAATATTAAATTAATGAAGTTAAGGCCTCCTTATGATAATATGGCAGGTTTTTAGCCCATAACTAGCTTCCAGCTCAATTTACTTCAGTCAGACTTGACATATTAATAAAGCCTACCCACAGGAAGGTTTCTATGGCTTGTTTACATTAGAATCCTGATATTTAGGCAGCTATGGCTTTCTTAAATAATTGATAATGGATTTCTTAGCTCCAAGCCTATCTAGTTTAAATTTATTTAGTCAATCTTGAAACATATATAATTTTAGAGAAAAATTTTCTCATGTGGCACACTTAACCTTCCAGTATTTAAGAAGTTTTGCCCAGCTTAAAATAAAAAAAACATGTTATTTAGCCTCTTGCTCAAGTAGTTATTTCAGTTGATAATCACATATTTATAAATGACTAATTTTAAGTTTATCATATATCACATTTCTCTAATTCTTTTCTTTTAGAGTTATGTACTGCTTGTCTGGAGATGTAATTTTTCTGTTGGAAAATACATGTAGTTTGTTTGAATTTGCAAGAGTTATCAGGTTACTGGGAATTAATTTTCACTTCAATCGTTGAAGTTTAATGATATTTTAATATCCCTAGATATTGAATTTAATGATAATGAAAAGATGGTTAGACACCTAGCAGAATTGAACTTCAGCTGTCTTTTGTCTGTGCCTCACTCTCCATATTTACCTAATGAATACAAGTTTCCATCATATAGATATTTTTTACCCCACACCATGTTTCTTAACATGTCAGTGAAACAACTGGTAAGTTCAGATCACAAATATATGGTGTAATAATATGTACTAGTTGGTTCTGGTCGCTAATGAAACAATTTCTAATATGCTTTGTGCTGTTAACATTCTTTCATATTTGTATATTTATTATGGGGTAGAGTAAGAAATCTAGAATTCGCCAGGAATCTAAAATTCGCCACCTCTAAAACCTTAGTTAATTTATGAAGAAAATGATGTTTTTGTCTAAAAATTGGTATTTTTGTGGCGAATTTTAGATTTCTTACTCTAATTCTTAATGGAAACATCCTGAGTTATTCTGGGTTTTGCGATTTGTATCTTTAGACTAATGCAATAAGTTTTATTTACATATTGGTCCATCTGTTAATCCAGATCTTACTAAGTGGCCAAATGGGAATGGTGCCAGTCAACTCCAGCGGTGACAGGGGTAAAGTTTGAGCAATAGTATGTGTCTAGTACAGTTTCTTATACATGTTGTCTGGTGTCTCTGTAGTAACAACCATTGCTATACCCAGTGACTGATGAATTTTGGAGTGCTGCTTATGGTTGTTGCATCTTAGAGTCTGCTTAGAGTAAGAAATCTAAAATTCGCCACATATCTGAAATTCGCCACATGTGAAAATACTAACAAAATAAATGAATTGTGGTGAGATTTGTTGACTGTATAGTAAATTAAGGCTTTTTGAACTGAAAAATACCAATTTTTGGACAAAAACATCATTTTCTTCATAAAATTAACTAAGATTTTAGAGGTGGCGAATTTTAGATTCCTGGCGAATTTTAGATTTCTTACTCTAAATGTAGAGATTAAGCACTACAGAAAAGAGTGTTGACTAGATTTGCTATCATTTTGATTATTGTCTGACCAGATATTACAGTTATTATATTGTTCAGTTATTATATTGTTCAGAAATGAAAAACCAGAAATCTTATTGGTTTAGTTTGTGTTTCTTTTACATACTAATATCTTGATAAATTGTTCCAAACTGGGATCTTGACATTTTATTGCATTACTACATCCTACCCAATGGACAATTGCTATAATGATCCCGTCAAATGACAGAAAAAGCCATCCTGTGTAATACACCGGCAGGACTGGTCTAGTAGTGTGCATTTGACAGGTGGCATATTTTACTTCCTTCCTGTCTAGACAGCGTGATGTCAATGCATCTTTTTCATTTGGTGTGTGTAGTGTGCAGACATGTTTTTAAAGAGCTCTCAAAGTCTGAAGAAAAGTTGGAATATTGCAAATTTAATAAGTAAATTAAATTTTTATAAGTGAATACCCTATCCAATGGACAATTGCTTTACCGGTCGGCGCGACCGGTCCTGCCAAACGTCAGAAAAAGACGTCCTGTATATAATACCGGCAGGACCGGTCAGGAGAGCGCATTCGCCAGGTGGCACATCGTACTTCCTCTTCCTGTCTAGACAACGTGACGTCATAGCATCTTTTTCGTGTCTAGTCCTAGTAAGACCCCTAGTAAGCTGATAGCGGGGCCGATTGGGTGGGCCTTGCCTGTCCATTGGATAGGGTATTAACTTATAAAAATTTAATTTACTTATTAAATTTGCAATTTTATTGCGTTAATACATCCTATCCAATGGACAATTGCTGAATAACTACCATTTGGTAGGCGGGTAAGCAGCTAGGGACTTGTACAGGCCCATTCGACCTAGGGTCAGAGAACCCTGAAACGTCAAGGTCGGCTACCAACTCACCGGTTAACCGGGAGTCTACCGACGTTGCCACCCCCTTTTTCTTTCCTTCCCATGGTTGGTCTGAGAAGGGAAAGATAGAGAGAGAGGGGCTGAGTTCAGTCCCAGAAGAAATAAACTTCCCAAAGGAAGCAAGTCACAGTTTTTTTTTTGTTTTTTTTTTTGTTAAATATATACATTTCAACCTATTTACCCTATGTACATATCTGGTATATTTACAATATGTACATATTTACATATATATACAACATCTCCTCACTTCTGGGCCTGGTGGTGCACCTGTTGGGCAGCCACTACAGGTCCCAGGTGGAAAAGCTCTGCGTCAGCCCAGGCAACATCCTTCAAATAAAATTGAGTGAAGGTGTTGTGAGATTTCCAGTGGCAGGCTGACAATATCTGCTCTAAGGAGATCCCTGATTGAAAGGCCTTAGAGGCAGCAAAGGCCCTAACATCATGGGCTTTAACCTGATGCAAGGTGAGGGCCTCCTGGTCAGAGAGCTCATAGCACAGAATCACAGTCTGTTTGATCCATGAGGAGATGGTGGCAGGTGAGATGTCTTTGTCAAAACCTTTCTTGAAGGAGACAAAAACCAACTCCTTATTCTGCCTAAGGTCTGAAGTCCTGTCCAAGTAGTAGCATAGGGCTCTAACTGGACATAGGGACCTATCACCTTTGAGTGACTTATCCAGAGATGGTGCCAGGGCTGGAATGACCACTGGAGCCACATTGTCTGGACCCTCTTTGGCCAGCTGATTCTTGGATAGGAAGCTGGGTGAGGGGTATAACGACACCTTAGACCAGTCTGATTGGTGTCTGATGTTCTTATGTAACCAAGCATGGATCTCGCTCTTGCGTTTACCCGAACCTAAGGCCAGCAAGAAAATAGTCTTGAAGGTTAGATGTTTCAAGGAGGCCTCTTTAAGGGGTTCAAAGGGAGCCTTTGTGAGCTGGTGAAGCACCAGGGAAAGGTTCCAGGAGGGGATGCCCCTCCAGCCCTTGGGTCTGTCTCTATGGAAACTGTCCAGGAGACGAGTGAGATTTTCAACCTTGCTGACATTAATGGTGGCATTGCCCAGTTTGTCAGCAATGGCTGATCTGTAGCCATCAATAGTGCAGGAGAAAGTCAGCAATGGCTTTCAGAGGTGGTGCCCTGAAGTCCACCTGATTACTGAGGCACCACTTTGTAAAAATGGTCCACTTTGCCTCATAGACAGATCTGGTTGATCCTCTTTGAGGAGCCTCAATTTGTGCTGCCACTGCCTCAGAGAAGTCCTGCTCCTTGATTGCTGAGGCTCTAGGAGCCAGCCATGTAGGTTCAGATTTGACAGGTTCCTGTGAAGGACCTGGTTGAATGGCGTAGATACTAAGTTTGGTATGTTGGGCAGGCACAGTGGGATTTGACTGGACATTGCCACTAGATCCCAGAACCAGGGCATGTTGGGCCACCCTGGGGCAATCAGAATTATCCTGTTGCAAGGGTAGTCCTGTAACTTGTCCACCACTTTGCCCAAGATGGCTGCTGGTGGAAAGGCATATGGGTCCAGGTCCTCCCAGGAGAGGCTGAGTGCATCCACTACCCCAGCCTGGGGTTCTGGCACCGGTGACACAAACTGTGGCAGTTTGTTCTTGAATCTGGTGGCAAACAGGTCCACCTGTGGCTGGTGCCACCTTGAGCATACAGCTTGGAACACTTCTGGATGAAGTGACCACTCTGTTTGAATGGTGTGGCCAAGTCTGGATAGCTTGTCTGCTATCACGTTCAGCCGGCCGGGGATGTGACGTGCCCTGAGGGTTATCTGCTGTCTGGTACACCAGGACAGGATTCTCCACAGTAGGGCACACAGTGATCCCGACTTCATCCCCCCTTCTTTGTTGATATAGGCAACCACTGTTGTGTTGTCTGTAGCTATCACTACTGTCTTTTTGTAACAGAGGGTTCGAAACTCTTTTAGAGCTAGAAACACTGCTTTTAGCTCTAAGTGGTTTATGTGCAGCTTGCTCTCTGGAAGGGACCAAGTTCCCCTTGCAGTGTGCTCGTCTAAGTGAGTGCCCCACCCTTCTTTTGATGCATCTGTAAAAATTTGCAGAGCATGTTTTAGAGGGTGTAATGGTTGACCTAGTAGTACATTGCTTTCCTCCAGCCACCACTTTAGATGTGGGTGGAGGGAGTTGGGGACTGGGATCACCTTTTCTAGTGTCTCTGGTACCCTCCAGTTGTTTTTTAAGTGCCACTGTATGGGCCTCATGTGAAGTCGCCCTAGGTGGACTTGTTTTTCTGTTGCTGTGAGTAGACCTATGAGGGACATGAATTGACGGACCGGGCAAACCAGATCTGACAGTATTGATCTGATCTTGTCTGGTAAGGTCTGCCAACGTTCTTCTGTTGGTCTGACCCTGCCCTCTGTCAGGTCGAACTGGTAACCTACGAAGTTGAAGACCTGTTTGGGGACCAGTTCTGACTTTTCCTTGTTCACCAGCCACCCTAGTTCCTGACAAAGTGTGACTAGGGTTTGAGTATGCTGGAGACAGGTGTCGTGGGTAGAGGCTCTCACCAGCCAGTCGTCTAGGTACTGGTGGATCCTTATACCCTTCTGAAGTGCCATGAGTTTGACCTCTTTGGCCACCACTGTGAACTCCATTGGAGCTGTGGATAGACCAAAGGGTAGGGCCTTGAACTGGTAGGACCGACCCTGGAGATGAAAACGCATGTACTTCCTGGACTGATTGTGAATTGGTATGTGGAAGTATGCGTCTTTGAAGTCTATGGATGTGACCCATTCCCCTGCCTGTAGGGAGGTTCTTATTGTCTCTGGGGTCTCCATCTTGAACGACTCTGTGTTCAAAAAGGTGTTCAAGGTGCTCAGGTCCAGGACCGGTCTCCACCGGTTGTTGGATTTGGGTACCAAAAATAGCCGGTTGTAAAAACCCAGTGAGTTTTGATTTTGTACCGGTTCTACTGCGTTCTTGTTTATCAGCTGATACAGTGCCTCTATCAGGAAGGACTGCTTGGCTGAGTTGTGGTAGTGGCTTATTACAGTAGGTGACCTTGTTAAGTGGGGTCTGAACCGGAAGGGGAGGGTGTGGTGACTACTTTTGGACTCGAACCCAGGGCTTCCCATTTCTCCCAACACTGGTGTAACCTTGCTCCTACAGGAGGATCTATAACAGCATGTGGGGCATTGTTGGCAAGATTTACAGAACTCAAGTGACCTACACAAGAAACATTTTTCACATATTTTATTTCTGTGTACATTTGACAAAAGGTGGGATTTACGCCTTTCCTTTGTGGCAACCCGGTGACAATATGAGCATTTGCAACATGAGAGTCTACATTCAATTTTAAAGTCACTTTGCTGTTCTCGGGCACCACTGGTGCTGGGTTCAAGTCTCCCTGACCGGTAACATTTACAGAGTTCTTCTGACCGGTCACAGAAATTACACATTGATTGTCATTTATGAGACTTGAACCCCTTGGCCGGCTTCTGGGAGAATGTTGAGGCTTTGCCACAACCTTTCCTGGCTTGTTGCTTGTCTTTAATCTGCTTCCAAGCCGGAAGGGTAGATTTCCTGTCATGGTGACCCGTAGACTTGTCACTTGCAGGGTAAGGATGGAAGCGATGTTGCTGCCGGTGTGATGTACCAGACGAACGCCTCTCTTCATTCTTACTGATTTCCTCTTCAGCCTTGGTGATAAGCTGATCCGGAAACAGTGCGTTGAGATGTACTGGAGACGTTCGTAAGGCGTTTACAGTATCTTGCTTCACTCCAGAGTGTAGGTAGTCCAAATAGCTATCCCTGCGAGCCAGAGTGAAGTTGGCCATGTTGATAAAAACGCCCTCAGATAAATCCTGCATAGTTCTGGCCATGGCCTGTGAGATTGACCGGTTGAAAGTGGTCAGGTACTCCAGTTCATTAACATCTTCTCTGATGACTTGCCCTTACTGTCCAGACGTAGGGTTTTGAGGTGAGTGGCCATAGAGTCTTGAACCCTAGTCAAACACCTTGATAACCCAGCAGCCTGGTTACACATTATTGTCTGTTCCCTTGCTGCTCTCTCCCACCTCCTGAGTAGATCTTGGCTGAAGGGAGGGTGGGGCAGTAGGTAAGTTTCTTCGAGCCACCCTGCTGAAGGAATGGTTGAGTTTGGCAGGGTCCGGTGACCAGGTGTGTACTGTTGAGTGCTCACTGTCTTTCTCAGCATGTATCCTGTACCATCTGGAAGATCTGGGAGTTTTAATGAACTGATCTCTGAGGAGGCCAGTATTGTCTGTGTTTCTAGTCGGATAGCCCTCTGTGAGAGTAAGGTTAAGACTGGACATTTTACGACACAACCAGTCGTCCACAGGTAGTTTCACAGAAACTTTACCGGTTGGCTTGGAACGTGCACCGGCAAAGGGGTTGTCATCTGCAGTAGAGGACACAGTTTCGAACTCAGGGACCTTGTGCCAGTTCATAAAACTTCTCACACCCCTCATAGTTTCCCTGCAGTTAGCCTCCTCAGTAGGTTCACTGTCAGGGTCATCTCTGGATACATCTCTGTCTGCTGACCAGTCCCGGTGGATCTCCTCATCCAGGGAACCGGCAACACTGAGCTGGTCGGCTTCACTATCAGAAGCTGCAGTCAAATCTCCCTCACCGGTTGGCTGAACTTCAGGGAACGAACCGGGGGCCTGAACAGGCTGGGTTGCTATCCCTGCACTGGGAGCCCCAAGGGGCTGGGTAGCAGTATGCATCTCCTCTACAGCCTCACCGGTGGCCTGATCAAGGCAGGGACCGGAATTCTCTTCAGCCAGCTTGCTGGTGGTGGCACCAGGATCAAAAAATGGCTTCTGGCTGGTAGTCACATCTGAAGCTGGCTTCACAACCGGTTCAACCGGTACTGTGAATGTCTTGGCCAATAGCATTGCCTCAAGACGGGAGAATCTTTCTGCCCACTTGTCATCAAGTTGCTTTAAATCTTCAGCTGATGGTCTACTGCTGGAAGATTTCTTCTTATTGGCAGAAGGCTTGGGGGATTCACTACGCTTCGTCTTCTTAGCCGTAGTCGGGGTAGATTGAACAGCCTTGACCTTCTCCACTTTACCAAGCACACTAATGTGTGCAGGGTCCATGAGAGTGGGAGCGGAGGACGCAGTCGCCTTCTTGTCTTTTCTATCTCTATAGGTAGGGGTAGACAACTGAAGGGTCTGTTCAGGGGTAAACCCTCTACAGATAGCACATTCCTTCTTCTGGACGCAGGGGTCATCGCCTAGCCTTTTGTCTCTACAACGTGCACACTTGGAGTGGGAGTCGAACCCAGCCATAGCGTATCCGCAGGAGCCTCGTCTTTGTCCTGGAGATGACATAGTTGTAGATAATACTTCTAAATTACTTAAAAAGTAAAATAAAAAGGTTGCGTTCGATGTAGAACAAAATATTCGCTTGTCGAGAAAACACGTCTTCACTCTCCACGCGCCAAACAAAAAAGATGCTATGACGTCACGTTGTCTAGACAGGAAGAGGAAGTACGATGCGCCACCTGGCGAATGCGCTCTCCTGACCGGTCCTGCCGGTATTATATACAGGACGTCTTTTTCTGACGTAAATAAAATCTATGAATTTGAACTTTATTTTAATTTGAAGTTTATTATTGTGTTCCTTACATATAGCAGTCTTTCCAGGATGAGGCAGTTGCAGGCATATTATGGCCAGTTTTGATGAACATTCCAAATGTGCTCGATATAAGGATAAAGGCATGGGTAATTAATTATCTGTGTGTACTTAAAAAGGAATGACATTTGTGTAACGTTCTTTCTACTGAGCAGAAGCTGCAACTTTCAACCCCCTAGTATAGGACCCACAAGGAACACAAGAAAAAAATCCAAAGAATCTCCCTCCCTCCTCAATCCTCCTACAAAATGAGAGTGGCCAGGTTATTCAGGACATGACCCCTGCTAGCAAGAAGAAGATGCCCACTTCTGTAACTACTCCTTCAAAAGCTAGCAAGTAGAAATCCAGCAAAACCTCATCTGATGACCTGAAGGCACTAGATGACAAGTGGTCACACAGGTTTGCAAGGTTGAAGGTGATGTTGCTGGCAAAGTCCTTCTCAGTACTGGTGGAACCGGTTAAGGAGACATCTACTACCATTGTGACAACTGAGAGATCCTTTATCCTTTCAGTGCAGAGTTTTACTGGTACTAGTTCTGTTCAGACTACCAATGGGGTCTCTATCCAGCCAGTGAAGAGTGTTACCTGTACCAGCTCTGTTCAGACTACCGCTGTGGTCATACAGATATCCAGCAGTCAGCCTCTTTCCGATTCCAGCTCAGGACAGATTTCTGGACCGGTCAACCAGCCTGCCAGTGTTACCCAGCTTACTGATGTTCCCAGTGCAATGTCTGTGGTCAAAGCCACTGGTCAGGTCACTGCAGCTCATGGTATTATCGGTGCCACTAATGTGCAGATCACAAGACCAGTCAGCCAGTCTGTCACCAGCAAGAAAGGCCTTCCTTCATTGTCTCTGACAGGTACAGCTTACTCTCTGGACTGGGACTCTGATATAGACCAGTACAGTGAGACTACCTCCCATGAACAAGATCTGAATCAGGAAGTCAGTGAGGAACAGACTTACCAGGGAAACTATTAGAGGGATCAGATCTTTCATGGGATGGAGTTCAAGTTTGAGTCCTCATCTTGTCCTCACTTGATGACAATCCATTTGTCAGACTCGGCCTACCAGCAAAGTCTCAATCCAACTACCAGCATGAGTAGCTGTGTAGGAAAATGGAGAGACTTAATATCACAGTCATAGAAGGCTACCCTACACGCAGTTCTGAGATCTTAGCCTCTCTGGGGATCAGTTTCTGAAGACTCCCAAAACTCAAAAGTGTTACGACATTTACACTGAAAAGAAGGACTAGCCAAACATAACAGTTGCTTCAGCAGGGTGGCCAGTCACTGCCATCAGCACCCACTTCCCGGCCTTTACACCAGGAAACCCTCAAGAAGTGGGAGAGGTCAGCCAGGAATCAGTTATACATGTGTAACCAGGCTGTTGGACTGAGCCAGTGCTTGACCAAGGTACAGGATGCAATGGTCAAACAACTGAAGGTCATTAGACTGTTAAATTCAAGGGTAAATCTGCCTGCAAAAATCAAAGAAGCTACTGATGAACTAGACTATCTTATGACCTTTAACAGAACCATAACTCAAGCTATGGCCAGGATAATGCGTGAGTTTTGTCCTAAATGTCACAAATGTCCCAGTTGTTGCTATAGATTGACCTGTAGGGGTCAGATTGTACCAATTTTGGGAAATATGGGCAGCCTTGGGGACCAGTCCAAAGGTCACAAAGTCCTCAGAGAAGGTTATACTCTCCCCTGCCGGATCCAGCCATATCTGACACGGTCACCCACCATCGTAAGTGGCTATGTAAATCCCCTCAAGAACCTCTAACTAATGGAGGGGTTGCATACACTTATGCAAATGAATGCAGTAGATCTGGTAACAACTCAGAAATCCCTAGGGTTTTACAACAGGCTTTTCCCAGTTCCCAAACCCAACAACATCTATACTGGATCTCAGTACCATAAGTCAATTTCTAAAGACAGAGAAATTCAAAATCACATCCATAGATTTCAAGAATGTCTACTTCCATATTCCAATTCAAATCCCAATCCAAGAAGTACCTGCATTTTCATGTCCAGGGTCAGTCCTACCAGTTCAAGGTACTACCCATTGGTCCGTCCACAGCACCCAAGGAGTTCACTGTGCTAGCGAAGGAGGTCAAACTGATTACAAAAGGGTAAAACAATCCACCAATACCTAGACAACTGGTTGGTCAGAGCCAGATCCCACCAAACCTGTCTCCAGCATACACAGACTCTAGTTGCTATTTTTCAGGAGTTAGGTTTGTTGGTAAACATACCAGTTCGACCTGAAAGAGGGCAAGGTCAGACCCACCTTAGAACATTGGCAGACCTTAAATGCAAAAACCCAGAAACTTCTCTCTGGACCCACCTGCCCAGTCCAGCAGGGTTACTGATAGTGTTATTAACAGCTACAGAGAAGCAAGTCTGCCTAGGTTGACTCCATATGAGGCCAATACAGTGGCACTTGAAAAACAACTGGAAGATACCAGAGTCACTAGAAAAGGTGATCCCCATTCCCAGATCTCCAACCCCATCTAAGGTGGTGGCTACAGGAAGACAATGTACTTCAAGGTCAACCACTACACCCTCTCATTCATGCTCTTCAAATCTTTACAGATGCATCAAAAGAAGGGTGGGGCACTCACTTAGGGGAACGCACTGCAAGGGGAACCTGGTCCCTTCTAGAAAGCAAATTGCACATAAACTCCCTGGAACTTAAAGTGGTTTTTCTGGCCCTAAAAGAGTTCCAAGACCTCTGTTTGAACAAGATAGTTCTCATAGCTACAGACGACACACTGGTTGCCTATATAAACAAGGACGGCTTTATGAGTTCTATGTGTCCTAGGTGTGCTCTTCTGTCTTCTGTGGAGAATCCTGACCTGGTGCTCGGGTAACTCTCAAAGTCAGACACATTTCAGGCTGGCTGAATGTTATAGCAGACAAGCTAACCAGGCTAGGCTAGACCATTCAGACAGAATAGTCCCTCCTTCTAGAGGTCCGTCCTCCAGTCAATTTGCTCATGGTGGCACCAGCCTCTAGTGGACCGGTTTGCCACCAGGTTCAACAACAAATTGCCTCAATTTGTACCACTGGTACCAGATCCCCTAGCATAGGCAGTGTATACACTCACCTGCCTTGGGAGAATGGGGACCATTATGCCTTCCCACTGGTAGCCATCTTGGGCAAAGTAGTGGAGAAGTTGTAGGACTACCCATGCAACAAAATCAACATGCCTTGGCTTTGTGACCCAGTGGCCATGAATCACAAGAATCTGCCAAACCTGTATCTTCATGCCTGGCTCCTAGAGCCTCGGCTATAAAGAAGCAGGGCTTCTCTGAGGCAGGGGCAGCATAAAATGGGGCTCCTCAGAGAGTCTCAACAAGATCAGTCAATGAGGCAAAGTGGACCACTTTTACAAATCCAGTAGGCTTCAAGGCACCCAATATAAAGTCCCTAGCAGACTTCCTGCTGTATCTGTTCCAAGACAGGAAGCTGCAGCCAAGTACCATTGATGGCTATAGGTCAGCCATAGCAGATAAACATGGAAATTCGCCCATTAATGTCAGCAAAGATGAAAATCTCACTTGACTCTTAGATAGTTTCCACAGAGAAAGACCCAAGGGTCGAAGGGGCATCCCCTCCTGGAACCTTTCCCTGGTGCTGCACCAGCTCAAAAAGGCCCCTTTTGAACCCCTTAAAGTGGCCTCTTTGAAGCATTTGACTTTCAAGACTGTCTTCCTCATGGCTTGGGGTTCAAGCAAACACAAGAGTGAGATCCATGCAGACTTGTCCCATATGTCTCTTTACCCCTCACCTAACTTTCTTTCCAAGAACCAGCTAGCCAAAGAGGGTCACCGGTATCCGACTTGTAGGACCCACTTCATCCTGGTTGGGGTCGTTTCTTATCTTAATTTTGAGTTCACTTTAAGTCTCTAGTAACTTACCTGCCTACCAAGCAGTGGTTATTCAGCAATTGTCCATTGGGTAAGATGCATAAGATGTATTAATGCAAGAAAATTGAAAATTTAATAAGTAAGTTATATTTTTAAAAATTAATACCCTACCCAAATAGACAGGCAAGGCACTCCCAACTGACCCCGCTATCAGCTTACTAGGGGTCAAAATAGGTTTAGACAACGAAAAAGATGCTGTAACGTCACACTGTCTAGACAGGAAGGAAGTATGATGTGCCGCCGAGCAAATGCACACTCCAGTCCTGCCGGTGTATTACACAGGACGGCTTTTTCTGTTATGGCAATTGTCCATTGGGTAGGGTATTAACTTATAAAAAATTTAATTTACTTATTGTATCTTCCGGTGGATACTTTGGTTTAGTGTTTGCTACACTGCCGCCACCGCATTCGACGTTAATGGTCTCAGCGGGAAACAACACCAGTTAGCTTCACCAAATTTGCAGGATATCTTCATTGGGCGGTAAGCTTCTCTGGGACTGAAATTGGCCTTATTCTGAAAATCAAGATACCGCCTCAGGTATTTCTTTGAAAATGATGTACATTTTTCTACTGGCTGGCTCTTTATTCAAGGTCATCCATGGAGTGCCAAAGTACCCCATGTAGCGGACTTTAAAAGTGCCTATATCTCCCTTATTATTGTTCCTAGAGGTTTGGCATGTGAAACCAACCTATAGGAACTCATGGACTGGGAATCTTGTCATCTCAGATTTGACCTTGGGCCTCTCCTTCAAGGTCAAATAAAGGTAGCTAAACTTAAAATGCTTATAACTCGCTTATTATTGGTCCAAGAGGTTTCCAATTGAAACCAACTTGTAGGATATCATGGGCTCGGAATCTTATGTGGTCAGATTTGACCTTTGGCAAATCTTCAAGGTCAAACGAGGACAGCCAAACTTAAAAATGCTTATAACTCACTTATTGTTGGTCCTAGAGGTTTGCAATGTGAAACCAGCTTATAGCAAATCATAGGCTGGGAATCTTCTGATGTGGTCACATTTGACCTTGGGCCCCTCCTTTACGGTCAAATGATGGGTCACTGGCTTTGGTAAGTTGTCTTTCCAGTGGATGCCAATTGGCATCAGTTTTTCGATGCACTAGGTCTGGTTAAATTTGCAATAATGTCTTTTTATAAAAAGTCTTTTCAGGCTCAACAAGTGCAACTGTTTTATGAATAACTGAGTTATATCAATTTATTGGCAAAAAGTAATTTCCAGGATCATGTTAAAAAGGTCAGTAATTGACAATCAAGGTACAATAAAACAAATGATTTTCAAGTTATGTTACACAATACAGTAGATTTTAATTAACTAAAAGTAATTTTGAAGTTTTAAGTTTGTCTTTGCCAACTAAAATATATCCTGTTATCTATACTTAGCCAAAAAAGAAATGCAAGAAATATGATAATTTAATCTTTCTTTTTTGGGGGAAGTGTTATGGTTTATTATTATTCAGGGACTGTATCACAAAGGTTAATTATCCATTCTAGGCTTTAAGATAAAAAAATTTCTTTTAAAAAATCAGTTTTATTTAAACAAGTGCCAACACTAAAAAAACAGGAAGACCAATTATTTAATATGAATATTCAAGCTTTTGAATAGCTCTTTGATTAAACATTGAATAATTCTGTGTTAAAGAATAATTCTTCAATCTTTGTTAGCAAAAATAATCTATGTGAATACAGTTGCACTACACATTTATACTGAATAGCTACAAGAACTGTATGGAAGGTGACCATAATATTTTTACTGTATTTATATATATATATATATATTGTATTGAATGTTGATAACCATTGGATGTGTACAATCAATGGGCAAATCATTGAAAGTATATATTCAATGGCTGAGCTGTAGAATGTGTAGATTCAAAGGCTAAAATCACTGAATGTATACATGACCCAAAGTATGGAATGTAGAAATAAATAATAAGCAATTAAATTTACTGGAATGAAAGTGGTACATATTGCGAATTGACAAATACAGGGATCAGTCTACAATATTAAAATTAATAAACCTATATTTAGTGACATAAATTTAATATATATCCTCACATTATATTCTTTATTGTCTTTGTATTTTGAAAATCAGTCATTATTACACAATAAGCTTTTGAGGCATCATTCTGCTATTGTACAGAATATTTACTAATTTACTTACTTCTGCACATCAATCATTTCTGATCAAAGCCATTATACAAGCTCTTAAAAAATAAGCTCTACTTTAATCCAGAAATATTAAAACATCTGGCCTCTTAATCAACCAATCAATCAATCAAAGAAAGAAAGAGAAATGGTTCAAGCCTGAGTAGTAATTTTAATGTCTTTAAGTGTATGATTTTAAAATGTGATAGCGATTAATTTATCTAATTACATTTGAAATTTGGGGATTTAATTGTAATTAGCCGGACAGTAGCACCCTATATTGTAGAGAGGTTTATTCGGACAATATAATTAGAAAACAAATTAAGATGAACACTTTTTAGAAAACAACAAACCGTTTTTGTTCTTGTACATAACTGTGTAACTTACTACAGATAACTGGTAAAAATAAGTTACATTTTATGCAGTATCAATTACTTATTTCTATTTCTTAAGTTCATATACACATTCAGTGACTTTGACTGTTCAATTTACACATTCTACAGTTAAACCATTGAATGTATACATTCACAGGCTGCTTCCTATTAAATGTCTACATTCAGTGGCCAAACCATTGAATCTACATTCAATGCAACATATAATTATTTATTTTGGGTTTTACATCGCTTTCAACACTGTACAGGTCATATCACGACGAGTAGTTGGAAGGGCAGAGGAAACCAGTACATACAGTTGGTCAAGGTTCTGTACTGTAAACTGCCGACCAACGGCAAGCAACTACCAGCTTTCCCACTTGAGGCCGTACCGGGAACCGAACCCCGGCCTCAGAGGTGGGAGATGAGAGTGTAACCACTCTGCCACGTTGGCCCCAAAATGCAACATATATATGTTTAAGATATATGTTTAAGAACCCAACACCATTTCTACAACCTGATTTATAACTCAAGAGGCAGTTATGACTGATTCCATTGAAAAAAAAGGCAGGAAAACTGAGAAATTTCAAGATTTGTCCCAAGTGATAAGATAGATTTTTCAACCTGCTACTGTTACAGTTCATGAAAATAAATCATAGCACCAATCCCTGATCACTTTTGGGAAGCAGAGAAGGTTATTCATCAGAGTCATACAATTAACATTCTCATGGGACAAAAATGTTCAGCACTTTTTGTAAAGAAGAGTGTACAAGATTAGGCCTAGTAGCCTAAAGATTAGATATAAGCGACCTACCACTAAAAAAAAAATCAGTCAAAACAAGTGGTGACAATATTTCCTCACTCACAAAGGTCTTTAAACGTTTTTAAAAATAGGTCAAGTACTTAAAATAGCCCTGATTTGCTTCACCACATTCCAAAGTTAAAAAAAAAAAAAGTCGTATGACCTCGCTGATTTTGCTCCTTACTGTAGTCAGGAGGTAAATTTGTGACAGTGGAACTTATGGCTACTGCTTCATGTCATATCATGGCACAAACCTCAACATAAAACGGAAGATGATATATTTATTAACATTTGATTGTCATTGGTAAAACTCATGCACTTTTGCATACCGAATAAGGTGGTAGAAATGATGACCACAATAAATTAAATACCTTTGATACTTTCTGTGTGCAAATTTTGCCAAGTTGGGGCACTGATTTTTTGTAGCAATAATATTATCGCCCCTTGAAATGCATTCAAAACATTTATTGTTTGACTTTTTGTTGTTAAAGTACATTTAAGTTTATGCTTATATGTCAACGCATATATTATTCAATAGAAATCCACGATGTTAAACAAGTATTAACCACAAATAAGGTGTCCAAAGTGTGCCACATTATGGCAGGGAGCAGTTAGGGCTTAAGGTGTTTTCAAGTAAGCCTCAGAACACATTACACATCATAGATGTAACTATTAAACATTACCAGAATGCTACTTAAACAAGTTTGGTATGTTTAACAATAATATTACAATTAAACAGGTACTTTTTTGGTATCATACAGAATTTATTATTTGTTACATATAAGCAATTAAAGCTCCATCATGTGACCTTACACCAAAATGTCATATACAGTACATATACAGAGGAACCTCTTTAAATAAAACTGGGTTGAGTAGTATTAACTCCCAACATTTGGGAGACTATTGCAATGTTTGAATGAAACTACAGAAGACACTGCCATATGTACACATTAAGATATTGAATAAGTTGAAAAATGAAAGTTGAAAGAATAAATTTATAGAGATAAATAAAGAATTTCAGTTTCACTAGAAGTTAATTTCCTGATATCCAAGGTCATTAGAAAAAAAGAGATAACATCAATGCCTGGAGAAAATTTAACACTTTAAGTATCTTTTATGTTTTTTATACAATTATAAGTTGCATTGATGCATACACATTTCCACTGATTGATAAATGTCTCTTTGTATAAAACAAATACATTACTTGGAAAAAATCAGTTTATGTAGCTGGCCTCTAATCTTCTTAATGTACAATTGGCACAAATTAACTGATTATACTCCCATAAAGTCTAATTTATGAACACATCGCCCAATTCATTTGTAAATTGTTAAAATCCTTGTCCAAACTACCCATAAAAATTGAGATAAATAAACAACCATATGTCTGAATAATTAATATGTAGGTGACATTATACACAATGTGTCTTTTACAAGTGTGACAGATGAATACAATAGAAGATGTTGCATCTTAGTACTGAACACAATAAATTGCTCTAATGTTTGCAAAACTGTAAGCAATATTCATAAATACACATTTTTACAACTGGTACATCTGGGTGAGTGGAAATGCCAAGTCACATGCCAGATTAACACAAGGTATCCCCCATATTTTACATTTTAATTACTGAAGTCTTTGCTTAAGCATAACTTTAATCCCATATTACATTTTTTACATGTTACCGAAGCCTCAGTGAAACTATATGTCACATGTCTGTTACATAGAACATCTTAAGACAAGACCCCACAGGTTACATGTAAGTGAGGAACACACCATCCATGGTATTGGCCACAGACTCGAATCTCACTTCACTCACCATTAACCACATGGCATCCAGATACATCTTCACTTTGACAAAGCGACCTACCCTCCCCGCAATATTGATGCTGATGGTACGAGCCTGCTCATTTTGTGTGTCGCGGCGGTTGGTGTATTCCACGAAGTCGTCTTGATAATTTGACCCACCCACACTGAAGTGTAAGGTGACAGCACGGAAAGCATGTGCACGTTTGGAGAACATGTTGTTGACATGGAAACTGGCCAGCACAAAGGTTCGCACTGAGTCGAATTCGAAGATCATTTCTACAGGGGCACCAGCGAGGGTCTCGTTGTTCCAGCCAACCCATTCAAATCTGAAAATATTGATTTGAGTTAAATAATGCTTATTATAGATTATATAGGTCATATCAAAGATGGATTTTGGATGTCTATATATAAAACGAGCACTCAGAGAGTGCATACCTCCGCCAAGGCACATAATAATAAGTAAATGGCAAACTAGGCATCTTTGATATTATTTTGTATCCAGACAGTGAGCCAGATCAGTCTTAATCTTAAATGGGATCTAAGTTAGACTAAGACCCATCTTGTCATTTTTTTCATGAAGATCGAAGCGGTGGTACTTGTGTAATTCTGCTAAGAAACAGACACACTGTCCTGAATTTAATACCTCCCTGGCAGAGGTAATTAGGACGGTATTGGCACAGGCCCACCAGGTTTTCATATGTTATGTTGTTATTTGCCAGATTTGAACTGTTGACTGTAGATGTGAGACTCTAGCTATTAAGTGGCAAACTTGTTATAGCTTTACTTGTAAACTTGATGCATGTTAAATATTTGGATCAAACTGAAGAAAATAAATTTGATCTGAAGCCAATCTGAATCACTGGTACAAATGTATAGGTTTGTCTTGCAAATTAAGGAAACAATTTTGTGTTGAAATTACATTACTGTCCCTTAAAAAGCACTCTGAAAGGTTTGGTAGTTTGTGTAAAGTATATTTATAAGGTGCACTTGTGTCGATATAGATTTTATTGTAAAGAAATTCATGTGAACACAAGACAAGCCAGAAAAACCACAATTTTTGTCTTTGTCTCAGTTGTACTAAAATTAACCATGCTGTCCCTAAAGCATCTCTACAGGTCATAGTTGATGGAATGGATATGAACGTTTCTGCATTGTAAATGATTTGGCATCTACAAGCCATTATCAGTGTAAGCACTTAAAGTCAAAACTCCACAATAACTTACATTTTTATTCTTTTTATTATTCCGGGTTTTTTTTGAATATATAAAGAATTCATGACAATTTTTAAAATTCAAAAGAAAATAATGACAAATTAGATACAATAGCTGTATAGTCAACAGGTAACATGATTGTTTAGGTATAGTTTGTCGAAAAACTGTATTGAAAATAAGTATACTTTTCTGACAATTTAAAAAAAAAGATTCTTAGACATATTTCATGAGAATTTCTTCTCAAGAATACCACTATTTATTCTTAAAAATTCTAACTATAAGAGTATTTTAAGAAACAGAATGTCAGTGAACTTCGGCCTATTTTATTGTATATTTACAATTCAGTGCAATATCTTCTTTACTAGTGAACTCAAAGCATTACTTGACCAATTCCGATTGCAAAATATGGCCCTAATATCGCAAACCAAGAAGGGGTATTAGCACTTAGAAGTTACCCTAGAAAAACGCCCATTGCCAAATTTATTCTGGATTTACTCACTTTAGAAGAATTTGCACAAACCAAATTCTTCTAATTTTATTGATCCCCCACCAAGAAGGGTCAGAAGGAGCCACTTCGACATTTTTCATACATTTTAACAAAAATTTAGTACAAATTTTTCTATTTTTATTATAAATAATATTTCTTTATGAATAAATTTTTATCTTTATATATATTATTAAATTAAAAATAGCATCGGAGATGCCCATAACCCACAGCCCAGGGAAATAGGTTTGAAAGTACAAAGATCAGAGCAAATGGTGTCTGCTTTGTAAAGGTCCGAATAATGTTTAAGTAGAGAAAATAACATTTAAGAGAGAGACTATGTACCATGACAATGTACACCCCCAACTACTTTCCTTTCATACACCTTACAGTTTCTGAGATATGGCCAGCATAAGATTTTAAAGGTCAAGGTCACTACGGCAAGGTCGAAGGTCAAATCAAGGTCACACCAAGACATTGCCCACGTATACTCCCAACCATTGTCCCTACCAAGTAGCAACTTCCTACGCTTTACAGTTTTTGAGACATACCCCAAACAAGATTTTAAAGGTCAGAGTCACTAAAGCAAGGTCAAAGGTCAAATCAAGGTCACACCATGAAGCTGGACACCTACTCCCCAGAAAAACATCCCTACCAAGTATCAACCACTAACACCTTATGAATTCCAAGATATAACCAGGACAAGATTTTAAAGGTCAAGGTCACTACTGTAAGGTCAAAAGTCAAATCAAGGTGACACTATGATGTTGCACATCTACATGCCTAACTAAATGTCCATACTAGGTATCAACCTCCTGAACCTTATGAATTGCAAGATATAGCCAGGACAAGATTTGAAAGGTCAAGGTCACTTAAGCAAGGTCAAAAGTAAACTCAAGGTCACATGATGCTGCACACCTACACCCCCCTGACCAATGTCCCTACCAAGTATAAACTTCCTAAATCTTTGTTTCTGAGATATACCCCAGAGAGGATTTTAGAGATCTATGATGCTGCACACCTACACCTCCCAACTAGTGTCCCTAACAAGTATCAACTTCCTACACCTTACGGCTTCTGAGATATAGCGATATTAAAAGCCATGGTCCCTACAGCAAGGTCAAAGGTCAAATCAAGGTCACACCATGATGTTGCACATCTGAACTTTTTAGCCTGTGATGAGAATAATTACAGCAATTTTCAAAATAATCAACTGTATTGAGATTACAAGGCACAGTAACAGGAGTCATTGTCACTTACACATTGACTTATATCTTTCATATCTTCCTTCAGTCAAATCCAAGTCACATCATAAATTTCAGAAAGATCCATTCATTATTTTTGGAGTTATGGTGAATACAATCAAACAAACAGACAAACGAACGCACCCACAAACATAACCTCTTAGTGGAGGCAAATACCAGATCCTCAAAAGACATTTCCATCCAAATTTATTAAAATTTGACAATCCAGGTGAAGCAGCATGATTTCTCTGATACTTGAGACAGGACTTAACTGGCTTAATGTTTTGGTATAAATCCCCATCTCATACTTTCTCATAATTTATCATTTTTAATATGTAAAAATACATATTATAATCTATTGCACCTGAATGAGATCAAAATGCTGACTTTCCACATTTTATATGAGTAGTTAATGAGTATATTTTAATTTATACATCTTCAAACTGTTTGCCCATATTACGAAAGAGTTTCAGTTTGTTTTTTTGTCATACATGATGTCATGAGCTAGGTGCATTTGAACCAAAAATCCACAGAAGTCAGAGGCAAGTGGTCATGTGCTTATACCCAGGTCAGACCTTTCCATGCTGGTGACACATGGGCCTAGTGTGATCTAGACATTGATTTGATATTCATCAGACCAACAAGTTCTCCAGTCCAAAATCTAAAGGAGTTTATCATTTACTAATGTAAAGTAGAAACTGGAACATAATTTGAAAGAACTGACATTATAGAGTAACTGTAAACTTCACCACAGTATGTGAAATTCACAACTTGTGGGTACCTTCAAGCATGAGTTAAAATAGTTTAACTTAATATTTGTACCAATTTTCAATGAGGGAAGATCAGAGGCCTAATATAGTTGTAAAGAATATTACAAATGTATAAAGAATTTTCCTCCACAAGTGAATGGAATAGAAGTGATGTTTCCAAATATGATCTTGGCTGTCAAAAGAGATTTGAAGCAAAAGTTTAATAGTAGTTCATTAACTTGAAATTTCTTAGAAATGCATAGAATGAATAGAAGTAGTGAGAACTTGTAAATTCATTTAACAAGAATTTCCGTTGGTATAAGTAAATTATTGACATACATTGCTACATGTTAAAACCTTCGTTCACCTTGATAGCATCCTTTTATGCCATATCCAGAATCTTCCCATGAATTTTGAGAATCCTTAATATGTTGTGGTGATGTATTCAAATACAAACCCAATACTGACCTTTTTCTCACTTTTTCTTCCCCTGGTGTCAAAGAGGCTTTGGTCAGCTGACCCAATTCGAGTTTTGATGACAATTTGATAGGTCTAATGGCTTGTCCAAATAATTGATTTGAATAAGTTATACAGCATAAATTTGGAGTGAAGATCTTCTAAAGTGTTGAAACCCTAGTTATTAAAAAGAAACCATTCAAATCCACCTTTGACATTTGTCTCACTTACCCTCTCTTTCCATATCCAGAATCAGCCATGAAGTCGGAGAGTCCTTCAATGTTGTCGGTCAGTTGACCCAGTCCATTGGTCAGGTGACCATCCTCATTCTGTCCATCATATGCATGATCATAGAGATAGAAAGGTGTGCCCATGTCTTCACAGCCAAAGCGGTGGCCCTGGGGCATGGAGTAAGACATGATAGCCTCTGAAAGTAATCAAACTAAGTTCAAGCTATAGTACATTGAAAAGCAAAACAAGATGGTTTAGAAAGCCCACATATCCCCCGTCAATGCAGTGTTGTACACCAAATAACAAAAATTATAATCTATAGCTACGGTAAATTTGTAAAACACATGGAGTTGGCAAGGGAAACACTGGTGGTATAACAATTATCAAGAATAAAGAATGTATAAATTATGCAGGTGTTCCACTGGAGCCGACCGGTCGGTAACTATGTCTTTTTTGAGAGTCGGGACCAATGTTTACAACGTCGGTTGTAGTTTCCAAGCATGTCGGGGAGAGTCGGTGAAATATCAAACATGTTACGACCGTTGCCGACCCTTGTAACAGACCCTAATTTCATCCACCTAGCAACAGGTTAACTTAACAGCCTGTCGGTTTCACTTCCTGGCTTGTCGGGGTTAATCAAACAGGCCTGTCTGTATCAAGTATCCGGCTTGTCCCAAATATGGTGTTCCAGACTGTATGTGATGACAAACCGACTGTGCGGGAAATGTTACAGTACAGTCGGTAACTTTAGCTGGCCTGTCTGTAAGTGTTCCCAACAGGCCTGTAAACTTTCCAGGCCAGTCGGTAACTTTTCACGACTGGGTCCCAGGGTTGGGAGTTTTTGATAACCGACAGGCGGTAAACTGAAACAGACAAGGCGGGAACTGTAAGCGACAGGCCTGTAACACTAACAGACAAGCTGAGAACTGTAACTGACAGGCCGGCAATATTTTTGCTTCTTATAGCCTGTTGGTTTCCAAATCTCTGGCTATAAAAAAGCCAGTCAGCAGACAATCTGCGTATATGCAAATTAGCTTAAGTTTGAGCTAGGCTGGACTGGCTGGGAGTGAAATCTGTTCTATGAGGTTTCACTTTTATTTTTAAGTTTTGTTTTTTAGAACAAGCTGGACATGTAATTGATCAACATGCCAAGGGGCAGAAGGAGAAAGAAACCAATAGATACTTAACCACAGTTTGAGTTAGGAGATACACCTGAGGATATAGAGAGGAGAAGGAGGGAGAGAGAGGAGAGAGATGAGAGGGAGAGGAGAGAGCAGGAGGAGATGGAAAGACAGAGGATAGAGAGAGAGAGGAGGGAAGACAGCTGGGAAAGGACAGAAAAGAGGCCTCAAACAGACACGGACACTGATGTAGAGTCCACTCAATCCAGACAGAAGAAGGGGCAAATGAAGTCCATTTTCCTGAGTGATTCAGACGAAGAAGCCATCATGGAGTTCGTTAAACAGCACGAGCAACTTTATGACAAGACCAACGACAAGTTCAAAGACAAGCAGAAGAAAGAAAGACTTTGGGAGACACTAGCAGCTACCAGGAACTTACCTGTCAACACTGTCAAGAAGTGGTTCGAGACTCAACATACCAGATATGTCAAGCTCACTCAGACGAAGTCAGGACAAGCAGTTGAGAAGTGCACAGAATAACAGACTTGGCTGAAGGACAGTTTCAGTTTTCTACGAGGTCACATCAGAAGGAAGAGAGTTTCTAAGTCTTCTGCGTTCAAGTCACCACTGAGACCTTCCGCATCTGCAGCCACAGCTTCGGTTCCGGATACTTCAAGAGACACTGAATCTGAGATGGCAATCAGCATGGCATCAGATGTTACTCATCATCCTTATGGGCACCAGCCCTAAATGACCACCAGCTGCTGTCACCACCACCACTGCTGAGGATCCAGTTTCAGATCAGTTCCAGCAGATGAGGTGGATGATTTCCACATTTCTGGGGGTACGTCAGGACCCCACTCCTAGTCCAAGACAGTCGTTCTGCCACTATCTCCCCTCTGAGATTGAACACCTGGAGGAGTGAGACTTTTTGACCTTCAGGAATGAGACAGTGAAACTTCTCAGTGAAATACAGTACAAGGCCGAAGAATGTAAGAGACAGGTCACAACAAGTCAACAGGTCATCACATGTCAACTTCCAGAAGTAACACAGGCCACAACAGGACATGAATACATACTCACCATACTGGATGCTCAACCAGTCTCCATTCCAGTTGTGCAGCCTACACAGATAGCCACAACACAGTCTGCTACAGTGATTGCCAAAGTACAGCAACCACAGAGGCCTGCATCAGCGTCAACACAGCCAACATCTTATTTAGTTGTGGATGACCAACAGCCTGGAACTTCCAGACAGCTGATGTTCAGTTTGAGTCCAACAAAAACAGTCAGCCCACCTTCAGCTGCAGATTCACAACAGTCAACACAACACTTCTGGATTATCCAGTCGCTTTGGAGGGATTCCCAGTGTACTGCAGTACCAGCAGATCGACACACCACAACCATTTTCACCCTCTCAACTTCAACCAGCACCGTCACCAGTGCCATCTTCCACTCATCAAGAGTCAAGACCTCCAAGCCAGTCCAGCCAACAAAGTCAGCCCAAATGTGCAGATCAGCCTGCATCAAGTCACACCAACCGGCACTTTTAAGGGCCACCCGAATCTTCTAAAAACAATTATTCAGCTGTTTGTCTTTGCCCAAAAACAAAAATGCAAACCGTCCAACACTTACACTTCCCCCCAAAACACACAAAAAATTGTGTGAATTAATGTTGAACAGATATTAATAAAAATCCACCTCTAAACAGAAAAAAAAATTAAACATGTGAAAGAAAATTATCACCTAAGAATAAAAAAAACCCAAAAGGATAATTTTAATATAAAAAATCCCCACACCCTCACCCCCCAAAAATCTAAAATAACAAAGATCAGACAGATGTCCACGTCCCTCCCACAAAAAACAAAAATTGAAATAAAACCCAGCATCAACACAAATTAATTGTTATGTATGTGTGTAGGGACTGACAGACAAACAAATGGTGCAACAAAACAAAACATTCACAGATATGACTGATAATTGGGTGGCTAAGGGACTGACGGACTGACTAAAAAAATTTTATACTTGGACTGTCACCTTGTACAATTTGGCTTCAGAAATTTCATTTTAAAAAGTTTTATTTATTTTTATTAATATTTGGAACAAAGTTTCTAATCATTTTTTTAAAATTGCAAGATTATTGTTGTTTACAATAAACCCAGGTTATATTGGTGTGGGCTGTGAACTTTGTAAATTGAGGACCTGGGTTTAAATCTGTATTAATTGATATTTCAATTTGTGAAAGTGATTTTGGGAGGGATTTGTGTATGTGATGGGGAATTATTTTTTGTGAAATTGATTTTGCATTAAATTGTTAGAATATTGGGGTTATTTTTGGGTCAACACTTTGCTAAATAAAAGTTCTTGGATATTTGGGTAGTCCTGAAAAGGGCTGATAGATGACAGCATGTTCTCCCCTCAGTCTTCTCCCCTCAGTCTTCTTAAACTTTGTCCTCCTGCCCAGCCAGTGCCTCAAGGTGATTGAAGTAGTCTTTCAGTAGGTCTCCTTGATGTTTGGCCTCCCTCGATGGGTTTCTAAAGTTCTCATGATGTCTTTGTTTCCCCTGGTCTGCCTGTGGTGGTTGTATGTCATCCACTAGAGTGGGTGGTCTGTCTGCTCCCCCTGATGGCTTCTCAGCATGTTATGTAGTACCACACATGTTAACACAATGTCTCTGACAACTTTTGGCCTCTGCTCCATGGTGGTCAATAACACCCTGAATCGTTTGACCAGTATTCCAAATGAGTTTTCAACCAGCTCCCTGCCCCTGGATATCCTGTAGTTGGCTATTCTCTCCTCCCTGGTCAGTAGTTGTCTACTGTATGGCTTGACCAGTCAAGGCATAAGGGCAAAGACATCGTCCCCCAGCAGGAAGTAGTGTAGATTTGGTCCCCCAGGTCCTAGTGGTTCAGGTGGTGGTAGTCCCAACCTTCCGTTCTCAATTCTTCTTTTCAGTTTGCTGCAGTTGAATATCTGAGCATCTGATGACGACCCACTGGCCCCCACGTTGATCCACAGGAATTTGTAATCTGCATCAACTAAAACCAAAAGTACCAGGCAGAAGTAGCCCTTGTAGTTGAAATATTCACTGCCTGACTTCTTGGACTTTTTTATTAGCAATGTGTTTTTCCATCTAGTACACCGGCTGCATGGGGGACATTCCATCTGTTTCTAAATCTTTCTTCAATTTTCTTCCAGTCTTAAGGACCTGTTGGACACATCAAATATTCCTGTTGAAATTCTTTCAAAGTGGCTATGCAGACCTGGGGGGCAAATTTGTAGATGGTCGTTCTTCCAACCCTACTGTTGTGTTGCGTATTTATACTCAGCGCAATTTCTCCATATACCACAGGACTCAAAGCGCTATTAAACCCATCCGACTGCACAGGTACAGCCACAACTCACAAGGAACTGATATTCGCCTTACTGGAAGATAGAGGCTCAAGGATGACCATTTATCAACGTCCTTGAGGTTCTTTAGCCTGCGACTGGGGATAGGACCCAATGACAGAGGACCGCCATTTTAAGTGGTCATCCGAGCCACTATGTATCTGCCTGTACCTGGTTTTTGAACCCACGTCCTCTGAATTCTTAGACAAGTGTGCTACCCACTAGGCCACAGTGGCAGATGGTATTGCAGTGAAGTGTATGTTTCTCCTGTGGATAAATGTCTCCATGTAACTGCCAGTTTCAGTCCGACGTCCAGTGGCTTCCCGAAGTTGGTGGTTGACTTCCTCAGATGGGGCATAATTCTTTCTTCAATTAAATAAAAAAATGCTGGTTCCATCCTGGTGAAGTTTCTGTAGCCTGGTATGTCAGTTGTGATTAGTTTGTCCAAGAGTGTTCTGTAGCATCCTCTCTCCTCTCTCTGCAATATCCAGGCATGACCCATGGATTCTGTGGCTTCCTTCTCCTTCTGCGTGGTGGGGGTGCTGGGTTCTGCTGTCTTCTGTGTCTTGAACTCATGATTCATGATGAATAATAACATATTCAACTCAATAAAAAACAAAAGGACCCTCAAGTGATCAAGTAGTTGCTCTTGATGTGTTGCTGTCATCTTTGAAGTGTGATATTAGTGTCACATCAGAGGGGAGGGGGGGTTTATATAGTGTGATATGGATCCCGATTCTGGATCCCGACTATAGATACCGACCCACAAAAACGATCAGTCCTGTCGGCAAGGGTCGGGAACATGCTCCAGGCTTGTCTGTCTTTACGGCTTGTCTGCTTGTGAGCCGGCTTGTCTGTTAGGGATTTAGGGCTTGTCATACTACTTCTACGACTGGGCGTGCAAAAAACATCCCCGACCCTACGTCTTGTCGGGATGCTCATCACGTCCTGTCTGTAACTGTACTGTCCTGTTGGGGATTTCATAACTGACTCAGCATTTTCGCGCCCTTTTTCCCACGACCATATGACTTTCACAACCAACCCTTGAGTCATAGGGTCGGTTACAGGGTTGGCTCCAGTGGAACACCTGCATAAATAACTATCTAATAAAATTGATTGAAACAGATTTGTGAATTGTGACTTCAGAGTATGTATACTAGTTTGTACAAAGAGAGTGCCAATATAGTCATATGATGGTCTGTATATGGCAAGGGAAAATGGTTGTTTTAAGCATTAGTGCAGAAGGAAGTAACAATCAAGTCTAAAGATCTGATGTGTAATGTGTTGGCTCTAAAATCAACTAAGCAAGTTCAAAGTAAAACAGTTACCATGGCAATAACATTTGTCAAAAATTCATGAAAGCTACAAAGAGAATGATGTGTCATGAAGAACATATTTTTAAAGTTTCACAGGAAATGAGTCTTTAGGTTACATGTCAGGAGCATGCATAACCTTTTAAGTCCTAAAATGGCTAAAAGTTCCAAAGAAAAACAGTTGCCATGGCAACGGCATTTGTCATGGGATCATTTTTCATCCAACCTTGGGCAAATTTTTCAGTTAAAATATTTTATAAGGATCCATATTCTATTAAAATTTCACAAGAATATGTCAAGTGGTATGGTTTTATAGTGAAGGAAAAAAATGAAAATGGAAAGAAAAAACCAAAATTTCAAGTAAATTGGTTACCGTGGCCAGAATTTCACTAAAAATGCAAATAACATATCTTCTTCAATTGTAAACATTTTCTGAAAGTTTGATAGCAATGAAGCTTCAGGTTTGATGCCAGAAGCATGCATAATAATTTTAATTCCTGAAAACCACTGAAATATTAGTACTCATCCAAACTTGGGCAAAGTGTTTCAGGTAAAATATTTTATAGAGATCAACATACTGTAAAAAATTTGTGAGAATATGTCAAGATATGTCAAGTGGTTTGGTTTCCAGTGAAGGCAAAAATAGAAAAGAAAAAAAAGAAAAAAAATTTCCAAAGTAAAACAGTTACTATTACAAAAAGTGATGAGACTTTATGAAATGTCCATAAATTTCTTTAACCTGCCACTAGGAATACGAACCAGAATGACAGTGGACCAGTATGTTTCTACCTCTACCTGGCATCAAACCCAGGGCCCTGTGTTCTTAGATGAGTGTATTATTCATTGGGATACTAAAACCTGACCTTTCATAAGGACACACACATGAAAACTAAGCCTTACCTGACCAATCACATCCATAAAGTACAACTCTCATGCAGACTCTTCTCCCATAAGAATCATATGGGATAACCCTCATCCTTTTAGCAACTAAGGCAGGGTCAAGGACATTCTTTACAGCAGTGTAGATCTCGCTGCTGCCACGGAACATCTGAAGTGGTTTAAAACAACTATGGATTAGATGTGTTATTCATGACCAGAATTTTTATTTTGAAAAAAAAAACAACAGAGAACAACATAAATTTTATCAACTTTGATTTTTTTCCTCTAACAAGGACATTGAATAAGAAATATGACTTTCGGCTGAACTTAAGCTTCTAGACTTTGCTTTGTATTAATCAAAGATCAATTCATTTTGTTGGACCACAACTGAAGAACCATTCAAGGGCAATCATGGTCAGATTTTGGCACCTAAAGGACAGATCAGCAGTATGGTCAATCAGAGGAGAAATACAGAAGAAGGGGATTGTGGTCACTGAAGATTTTCCAAATGAGATACAGCACCGAAGAAAACTGATTGTACCAACATTTTTCAGGGCTTTGAAATTGTGTCCGGAGCTGAATCCTAAACTTGCAGTAGACTCAGTGATTTTGAATGGTAGAGTATACAATGCAGAAAACATCCACACCATACCAATGGAGGAACTGTTGCCCAAAAATGTTTTTACACGTACTCAAGAAGGTATGACAGCCTTCTTTAGTAGATTTTCCCCTCTAAGCAATCACCACCCAAGTGAATTCACTCAGGATGGAAGAGTTTTTGTATCTGTGGAACAGTGTTTCATGTACCATAAAGCAAAGGAATTCAATGATAATGTAACTGCTGAGAAAATTATGGATACAAAATGCCCAGTCACAGCCAAGAAGCTTGGAAGACAGGTGAAGGGATTCAAGGCCACTATTTGGAACAAAACAGCAAGTGATCATATGTATAATGCAATGTTGGAGAAGTTCAGACAAAACAAGGAACTTCGGGTCTTTCTTCTCAGTACAGGCAAAACAGAGTTAATAGAGGCAAACCCAACAGACACTACATGGGGCGTGGGACTCTCAATTCAAAACGAGGCTGTATTTAAACGTGAAAGCTGGAGAGGCAAAAATTTGGCAGGTAACATCCTGGCAAGGGTTAGACAGACACTCTCATAGTTATGATAAATGTTATTTCAAGTGACTTGTTTGGGATCATATTAAATTCATTGTAAGCTGTTTTTTTCATTGTATTTCATAATTACTATTGAAAGACTTTTAAATAACTGGGTATAATTATACAGTAAATGACCAACTAAATATAAGTATTTTACAAGGGTAAAGATTTAAAGTACATGGCAAGCTCCTTTTCTTATAGTAGTTCATAATTGCTATACTAAGACTGTACTTGTTATTTGAACTTAGCTTTATTTTTCATATCAATATGTTTTTGCATGATAGTAACCCTTGAAAATCAAAAATTGTGTTGTTATTGTATATTTTTGTAAAATGTATACATGCAGTTTTATGGGTCGATGTTGCAACCCAGTTTTGATATACGTAGATCATAACTGCATAATTTTAAATTGCTAAAGGCGTCTCAATAGACAAATTTTATGAGATACATACACGAATGATACCTCTAAAAGAATAATATTATTTTTTTTGCAATTAAATATTATATAAAATTACTATAATCTGTAGTTAATGATTAATGCTTTCAACCATATTTACTCTATGATCATTAACTGACAAATGATATAAACTTAATAGTATATTTTTCTGGGACAAAGAGATGCTATTTTTATGGCAGTGGATCGGTTTATAAGTATAGTGTTGTAACTTGTGTTTATTCTGACTTTTCAAATGACATGATATCAACTTGAGACTTTTGATAAAGTATTACCTTAGTAAATGAGGTATTCACTCCAGTTTGTCTGTATGTTTGATATCATCGCAATGTTATTGCATTGTAAAAAAAAAAAAATGTAAATGTGTGGAAACAGTGTTATCATAATATACAATCAAAACCAGATAATTATCAAATGATTTGATATAAACTGAAAAGTTAAAATTTTTAGTTATGTTCATGTTTAAAAATCACCTTTGCTTATTTTAACTTACTGAAAAAGTGTCTGAATATGAAACTTATTATTATGCGGAAAAATCAAGCCGGAATATGAAAAAATATGTGTTTGTTATTAAAAGTGTATAACTTCTAATATTAGTTTTAGATATATGACATAGTTTTTTGATAAAAAAAATTCCTTCTGGTGTTATAAAAATGCCTATTTTATAGGAAAAAAGTGCATGTACAACTGTATACATGTGTGTATATGTATGTATGTATGAGTGTGCATGTCCCTATGTCCCTCTAGGTGTGTGTGTATGCATATGTATATATATTATACATCTTTCACATCATTAGGATCTTAGCTTCATAGTAAGTTTGATTGACCAAAGTTTTTGTTTGCCCAAAAATGTGGGGCTCAGTGAAACAAGGAGGGAAACTGCTGTTTGTGTCCAATGAAAAATGGACAGCTTTTGTTCCTACAATCAGTTAATGGTTGTGCTCCACTGTTGTTAGAGTCTGATGTCAGAATTAGTACTTTATTGTAATCACAATTCCTTTCCAACAAAAAAGGCACTTTCAAATAAAAACTAAGTGCATATATAGAACTTCAATGAAAAAGTGAAAGATTACCCACAACATGATTAATGTATATTCAGTTTTGTAAAAATGCTGCAAATGCACAAGGTATATGCTAAATGTGAGGGAATAGTAAAACTTGCAAGAAATCATGTATTCTGCATTTTAAAATCAACACTGTTACTGTAGCTGACCATGTTAATATAAAAACTAAAAGTGGAAATGTGGAGACTAAACATAATATAATTTGTGAGATGTATTTTGTGGCTGATAACGTCATCCAAAGATTGTAATATTTGGTTAATATCTCAATGAGTCTGATTTGCTTAGTTGTTTGTGTAGCTATTGCAGCATAGATGTATAGTAAGTGAAAATACAAATAGTTGGTGATACTGGTAATTTTTGTAGCATGAATAGAAATACATGTATACACATGTATGATGAACATGGGATTCAGAAGTTTTGATATTTTGTATCAGAGAAAGAAATATGAAATCTACCAATAAGTAAACTGCCCATTATTGTACTTGGCATTACATTTTTATGGAATGTATCAGTATACAGCAATGAGCAAATGAATCATCTGATACTGAAATATTTATCAGAAGTCTAATTTATCTCTCATTATTCATTCCCACTGCTACTAAAAGCACATTTGCAGTGAAAGTGACCTCTTGCTTAATTTGAAGGCTTATCTCTGACAAACTTTTGCATACTATGGCCTGGACATATTGAAAATTTATTGTTCTATAATCGACATCTTCGATGCATTTAGCACTTTGAATGCAGTATTGCATCAAGTTTTATAAATGTTGATGCTCAAATCCTAATTAGTTTTACTAGATGTGGTTGATAAATGTATTGAATTCTCTTGTATCACTGTACAGAGTACTTAGAATGTAAATATTGTTGCAATGTATACAGAGATCTATCCTGATAATAGTTAAACTCGGCGTATTATTTGTAACATTTACTATCCCTGCAATGTGGTTGTTTCTTGAAATAATGTTACAAGATGACTATGTTTCTCAAATCAATTAATACCTACTATACCAATAAAATTATGTATTATACTGAGAACTAACTTGAATATATTGGTGGGGAAAAAATGTTACTTTGGTTGCAAGAAAAAAAGGTTCGCTTGCAGTTCACAATTGCTGCTGTTTAGACAATTAATTACTGAGCATTACTATGCAGTACATGCATAATTATAAATAAAAGTATCTTACATTGGTTATGATCAAAAAATGTTTATGATAAGCTGCGTCTTTATGGGTCATAATAGCTACATTGGAATTGAAAAACTAAGTTCTGTCATTTCCTCTGCCCTTCCAACTACCCGTCGTGATATGACCTGTACAGTGTTGAAAGCGACGTAAAACCCCAAATAAGATCTGTCATTTGAAATTTTCTTGACATTGTTGTCTACATGTTGTAAGATTCTAAATCCTAATAATTTAATATTGTGCTGTCATTGTGTAGTAAAGTACTTCTAAATATATACATTCAGAATATGGGCTGTTATAACAATCCAGGTTTTTTAAGGGATATAACTTTTAACAATGTTAGAGAAAGATCCATCCTGCATGATTTTAACTTGCTGGAGGCAAGTCCCAATATGACACTCGTGAAAATTAGGACCCTTGTCTCAAAATCAGAGAACTGGCAAATGGTTTGATAAAAGCTGTAAAAGCAATTTTAGTCATGTCAGTATTCGAAAATAGCCTCTACATGGTCCAATATAATAAGTGTTAGGTGTAATACACTGATTGCATCTGAAAAAAATGTATACATTGTATTCCTACAAAAATATGCTACTTTTATGTCTAGACATAGAATTACAACATAATGCTTTGATATAAAATTTTGCAGTGTTTTGTACCTATTTTACAGCAAAAGGTACATTGCTGTTTCACTTACTCCAACAATAATTAGAACTTGAATAGTACGAACTTCAAGAGTAGATTGATGATCAATTAATCTGCTACGTAACTGACATTTCTGTATAAAGATCACTGGTTTCGACTTATTAGATGTGCATAAAATATCAATAATGGGAAGTTACCGCAGGCTGTAAAGTATGGAAATAGTGTTAATTATGACCAAGAAATTTAACAAACTCAACACATTGTTAAATACACAAGTACTTAAGTACAAAATATCAAAGAAAATATGACATGTCCTTTTGACAGGTTTAAGTTACCAGATGCCTGAATTTTTTTATTTTTTTTTAATTTTTTTTATAATTTTCTAAATTTAAAAATTTTTTTCCATTCCTTCCGTCTTACCTCACCAAAACCAATGTGTCTTGGGCTATCAGACACCATAATGTACAAATGTATATATGTTTATATTGTTTGTCTTTTGTTGTTATATAGTCAAGTTCTTTCTTTTTTTAAAAATTCCTTCAGTACAGCAAATTTGGTTATTAGAACCATCTATGGCATCAGTGCCTTGTTCTTTGAAATGCATAATAAAAATTGGAAATGTCAAAAAATACAATACAAGTGTTGTTATGGCAGTTGCATGCTTCCATTTGGCTTTAGTGTGATAGTGATTGATATGGATTGTAAATTTTCTTGTAAAAAATTCTTGCAGAGATGCCAAAAGATGTCATGAAAATCATAAGTTTGAATTGCAGAGGGTTACGAAATAAAGTAAAACGATATGACATCATTAACTATCTAAAAGACCAAAATGCACAAATAATATGTCTTCAGGACACACACTTAATCGAAACTGACATTGGGGATTGTAAACAACTGTGGAATGGGGAAATTATTTTACATGGACAAAGTACAAATTCAAGGGGGGTTGCAATTTTACTAAGTCACACATTAAATTATACTACAAAAAACATGATCAAGGACAAGGAGGGAAATAAAATAGTACTTGATATACAGGTTAATGACCTTAACCTTAAATTGATTAATATATATGGTCCAAACAAAGATGAAGTAAGTTTCTATAATTCTTTAAATCAGAATTTAAATGATAATGAGCAAGATTATATACTTTGGTGTGGCGACTTTAATATGACCTTGAACCCTGAACTAGATAGTTACAATTACTCAAATATCAACAATCCAAATTCACGTTGTGTCACCTTAGATATTATAAAAGATCATAGTTTATTTGATCTGTACAGGCATTTTCACCCAGACACAAGGCGTTACACCTGGCGCAGATACAAACCCCTAAAACAAGCCAGACTTGACTACTTCATAGTATCAGAGAGTCTAATAGATTTAGTCGAAAGTGTAAATATTAAACCTGGCTACAGAACAGATCATTCTATGTTAGAGGTAAATATTTTACAAAGCAAGTTTACAAGGGGAAAAGGAGTGTGGAAATTTAATACAAATTTATTACGAGATCAGGCCTACTTAGAATTAATAAACCAATGTATAAAGGATGAGGTGATAAAATATGCTGTTCCAGTGTATAATATGCAATCTATAAATACAATCCCAGAAAATGAGCTACAAATAACAATATCTGAAAATCTGTTCCTTGAAATGCTCTTCCTTCGTATTAGAGGGGAAACTGTACAGTATTCAAGTACAAAGAATAAACTGGAGGTCTCACGTGAATCTGAGTTGTTATCCGATCTAGAAAAACTTGAAAATGAAGAAGACATGGCAGATAGTCACAACAAAATAAACCAAAAACAATATGAATTGTTGGAGATTAGGGAAAAGAAAATGAAAGGACACTATGTCAGATCTAGAGCGCAGTGGTTACTAGATGGGGAAAAACCTACCAAATTCTTCTGTTCGCTTGAAAAGAGAAACTATATAAATAAAACTTTAAAACGAATCAAGAGGTATGATGGCACTTATATTACCAAACAAAAAGACATTTTGACTGAATTCCAAATGTATTATAAGAAATTATTCAAATCTTATGACAATCAACTTGAAGACTTAAACCTTAAACATTTGTTCTGTGACACTGAAATTAACAAACTTAATGAATCACAAGCTAAATCTCTTGAAGGAGAGCTTCAACTTGAGGAGTTGAACACAGTTTTAAAAAATATGAAACACAATAAGTGTCCCGGCATAGATGGCTTACCAGCTGAATTCTTAAAGGTTTTTTGGAATAGAATTAAATTTTGGGTTCTACGAGCTTTAAACTACAGTTTCAGAAGTGGCACAATGCCTTTGTCATTGAGACAGTGTATTATCACTTGCCTGCCAAAGCCTGGAAAACCAAGGGATTGTATTGGCAATTGGCGTCCTCTATCAATGCTATGTGTTGTTTATAAATTAGCTTCAGGAGCAATAGCCAATCGAATAAAACCATTTTTAAACTTTTTAATCAATAATGAGCAGACAGGTTTTGTGCCTGGCAGATTTATAGGTGAATCAACTCGACTAATATACGATATAATGCATTATACTCAAAAGGCACAAATACCAGGGCTCCTCATCCTCATTGATTTTCAAAAAGCTTTCGATTCGATATCTTGGAATTTTATATACAAGACTTTATCTTTTTTGGGCTTTTCAAATGAATTTTTGAAATGGATAAAATTATTCAATACTGAGATTAAAGCAACAGTATTACAAAGTGGTTTCATGTCTGAATTTATTAGCATTGGCCGTGGTTGTCGACAAGGGGATCCCATTTCCCCTTATTTATTTATTATAGCAGCTCAGATACTAAACCTTCTTATAATCAAAAATGTAGAAATAAAAGGGATCACTATAAAAGACTGTGAATTCAAAATATCTCAATTCGCAGATGATACCACACTCATATTAAATGGCTCACGTGAGTCCATGGTAGCAGCTTTAAATACTCTTGAACTTTTTGGTAGCATATCAGGGTTGAAAATTAATACAGATAAAACCAAGGTAACTTGGATTGGTAAAAAAAGATATTCTCAAGATCAACTAATTCCAAAAAAGTTTGAGTGGAATACTACAAAATTTGACCTGCTAGGACTAAAATTTTCAGTAGATCTGTCTGAAATGCTTGATCTTAATCTAACAGAGAAAATAAATCAAATAAAAAGAGAAATATCCATTTGGAGTAAAAGACACTTAACTCCATTAGGAAAAATAGTGGTGGTCAAAACAATTCTTTTATCCAAGTTAAACCATTTGTTTTCAAGCTTACCTACACCAACTAATTCTTTATTGAAGGAATTAAATGATATATTTTTTAAATTTGTGTGGTCAAATAAACCAGATAAAATAAATAGGGATGTAACAATTTTAGATCATTCAATGGGAGGACTGAAAATGACACACTTGCAGTACTTTCTGGTGGCTATAAAGGCCAGATGGATAAATAGACTGATCAGTAAATCCTCCCCATGGACAAAATTATTCCAACTAACAATCCTTTGGGACTTAAGACGACTTACAGACTTTGGGCCTGACTACAGCAATGCTATACAAATGAAAACAAGTAATATATTTTGGTTAGATGTCCTTGCTGCATGGAAAAAATTAACAAAGGAAAAACAAATAAATTCCAATTTACAAATTGCATCAAGTCATCTTTGGTACAATGAGGATCTATCAGTTAAAGCTATGTTTTACCCGAAATTGTATTCTAAAGGAATAATAATGATTTCTGATATAATAGACAATGAGGGAAAGGTTCTCACAAGCCAGAAATTGAAAGATCGTTACAATCTGGATTCGTTGAATTTTTTAGATTACCTTCGTTTATCAACTGTTGTCCATAAATTTATTAACAAACATAAGCATGGAGATTATAATAAAATAATTGGCCCTATTATGCCACTGAATTATTGGATACTCAAGAATAACGACACCAGCGGTTTTTATAAAAGTTTACTTGTTAAGCATCAAAATGACCATGTTGCAAGAGGCAAATGGGAAAATGAATTAAATGTTACAATCAATAATCAAATATGGAAACGTATATTCCAAATTTGTCATGGGTCAATTAGAGACAATACATATAAATGGTTCCAATTAAGAATTTTGTATAGAATACTGGGAACAAGGTCATATTTATCTAAAGTAAATATCAGTGAAGACGCTAGATGCTTTAGATGCAGAAATGAAATGGAAAATATAATTCATATGTTTGTCCTTTGTCCGAAGGTAAAAGAGTTTTGGAACCTAGTTCTAACATATATCAAAAGTAAGGTCACAACAACATTGTCACTTACACCTTTTAATATTATATTAGGCTATACTTTAGCGGAGTTCAATCAGCAACCCATCAATACAATTCTTCTTGTTGCTAAAAAATATATATTTGAGTCTTCAAATAAATGTCAAAATCTTAATCTAAATGGATTTATCCATCGATTACATCAAGTATTAATCAAAGATCAAGACTTGCTGGAAATTGAACATTTGGAGATAAGTCTTATTTAAAACGTTATTTTTTTTGTGAACTGATTGATAATATGTACAAAATTTGTTTTAACACACTATTAATATTAATTTTTTTTTACTTAGCTCAATCTTAAGCCAATCAGCAGCCAATTGTAGACTAAAGTTAATAACTATAATGTTTAGTGTCTTTTCTTTGATGGTATTACTATTAATTTGGTCCAGTGATCACTTGGATCTCATTTCTGTGTTTGTTTTTTTTTCAATTTTACTTACAGAGTTGTCTTGCCTGTCCTTGTACTGTATCCATCTATCACTGTTCACCCTCTGATAGTGGATCACATAGGCCTCAGCATACTGGTAAGTCTACAGACAGAAAAAAAGAGACAGTGCCACATGCAGTAGAGCTTTGTGCATATCATTGCCAATTATAATTTAGACAATCTCTGTCATGTTTTGATACTCCGCTCTTCTGCTTTGCAAACACAGATGGTTATTCTGTCATTGTAAATATCCTGAAAATCTGAAGTATTCATGGTGCAGAAAAAAAACAATAACAATATTACACACATAGCTGCAGACAGATTTACAGACATTTATAGTGTCATATGACTGTGGATAGATAAACAGACATTTATAGTGTCACGTGACTGTGGACAGATAAACAGACATTTATAGTGTCACGTGACTGTGGACAGATAAACAGACATTTTATAGTGTCACGTGATTGTGGACAGATAAACAGACATTTATAGTGTCCCGTGATTGTGGACAGATAAACAGACATTTATAGTGTCATATGACTGTGGACAGATAAACAGACATTTTATAGTGTCACGTGACTGTGGACAGATAAACAGACATTTATAGTGTCACGTGACTGTGGACAGATAAACAGACATTTATAGTGTCCCGTGATTGTGGACAGATAAACAGACATTTATAGTGTCACAAGACTGTGGACAGATAAACAGACATTTATAGTGTCACAAGACTGTGGATAGATAAACAGACATTTATAGTGTCACAAGACTGTGGATAGATAAACAGACATTTATAGTGTCACAAGACTGAGGACAGATAAACAGACTTTATAGTGTCACAAGACTGAGAATAGATTAAACAGACATTTATAGTGTCTATATAATGACTGCGGCGAGATACACAGACATTTATATGGTCACATGACTGAGGACAGATAAAACAGACATTTATAGTGTCTAATGACTGTAGGGAGATAAACAGACATTTATATGGTCACATGAATGAGGACAGATAAATAGTTATTTATACTGCCATATATCTTTGACAGATAAGACACATGACTGCGGACAGATAAACAGATATTTATACTGCAATTGTAGACAGATAGATATTTATACAGCCACATGACTTTAGACAGGTCAACAGTCACATATCAGGTATCAGGTAACCATATGCTTAATCTCTGAAATAGGGGATTCTAAAGCACACCATCCAAAGTATAATGCACAAATTAGAAGTCATGAAACATGATAGGAGCCATTACCAAAGAGACCATCGGTGTTCAGCAGTCAAAAACTAGGAAGGAAAAGACTTCTGAAACAGATTGGCTTTAAGTCACCTTTTGAAACATGAAAGAGTAGGAGCAGTTCGAATTTCTAGTGGCAAATCATTACAAAGTTTTGGACCATCATACTATTAAGAGAAACAATTGTTGAAATGAACTTTTGATTTATGAATTGAGGAACTATAATAAGGAATCTTGAGGAACACCTTCTCTGGATTGCTACAGCTTGTTTTAACAGTAAATGTGTACAAAATTAGATATGGAGCAAAATATCTTGGCTTTCCAGTGGTGAGATACTTGTATATGAGTACCAATGTTTTGAAGATGGTTAATTTTTTACAGGAAGCCAGTGAAGAGACCTAAGGATTGGTGTGATATAACCAAAATCTGGAAGAACCAGTAAAAATGTGTGCCAGACAATTTTGGATATTCTGGAGCCTTGTCATATTTTTGGATGACACATCTACTGTTGCATTACTGAGAACGGATAAACAGACCTTTATACTGTCACATCACTGATACTTTTTTTATTTTTTTATAGTGGAGTACACTAGATTTCAAAGACAACTGCAATAAGTTTTTTATCTTCATTTAAACAAAAGATAAAACACTTACACTGTCATACCATCCTTGGGTCTCAACAGCTGTCACTCTGCGCAGGTTTCCGAAATCCATCTCAATCCACTCCTGCATCTCATTGTACACGGGATAGGATGAGCACCAACTTAAAAAATACATGTTCTGATCTTATTTTACATCCTCTAAAACTCATCATGCATGGCCTATTAAGCTTAAACTTGATCAAAACCAGATTGCCAGATTGTTTATGATTGGCATATTTTTTTAACAAATCCATGGCTGTCAAACACAAGTAAATGTATTGTGTTACATGTACAAAGTACATAAGTGGCAAACAAAATACAATATGTCAATGAGTGTGGTTAATGTGGCAAATCCTTGCCCGTACATGTTTTTAACCATGCTTTCATAAGATATTAAATGGATAAAATCTTGGAAGCTGATGGACAAAGGCTTGTTTGACCAATTTAGAAAATGTAAAGTGTTCAGGAGGGGGTATATCAGGAGCTTCAGTGCAACTGAACATTTTCCTGTACTTAGAAAGTCTCACATACCTGATACTTCGTGATGGAGGAGATACATTGTCCAAGTCCATCATTGTGTTGCAATTGGCTGAAGAGAATGTATGAAAGACCAATGTATTTTTAAGTAAACACAATATTTACACATGAAAAAGAACACATGAAAGAGAACATTAAATTACAAATTTATCGTAAAATTTAAAATATAACATTAATAAAATGTAACATATACAGTCAAACCAATTAAAACCATAAAAACACTATGTGGGCTAGCAGTCAATAAATAATATACTCATCAGAGTCATGTGTGTAGGCCAGGCATTGATGACCCTATATGGCTATTTTACTTACCTTTGGTAACGCACAAGTAAAACTCTTGGCATATTGGAATCTAGTATTTAGACTATGAGGACAATACAAATTAATAGGAAAACTTGTGGAGTGAGTTTTAGCAACTTTAACTGTCTACAAACTATTCACCCTTTGAATTTCCTTGAGTACTGCTCCATTGGTGGCAAAAAGGGTTAAGTAGAACTTTGTCAACAGATTTAATGTCAGGCAGGATTAAAAGAAGGGTTAAAAAGTATTCCATTCTCTTGAAATTAAACTCTGTAAAAATCTATAGCTTATGTTTTATTTTTTACATTTTTAAGATATATAACAAAAACATTAATATATATTTAATACACCAGAACTCATTTTCTAAATTCTACATTAATAGTTGATTGATTGATTTGATCTGAATTATTTTTTATGCTGTGCAAAATCAACAAGAACATCCTCTAAACTGCTGATTTCTCAAAAAGGGAGAGTCCAATAAGCAGAAAAAACAGCACCCACTAGGATAGACTGATAGACATATGTCAGTCAAGAATTACACAGAAAAACAAGTACATGGGAACTCTGAACTTCACCATTATTTACAATCTGAATATCAATACCAATTGGCATCTGGACAAAAACTGGGTTTACCACTAGGAGAACAATAGTAATGGCTGTGGGAGACCATGTCTGTAATAATTACTCTTTAGTTTGTTAGTGAAAAAAGCCATGGTTGTTTATAACTGCCTACAACAGGAATTTGACTGTTAATATAAACTGAAATTTATAGTTTTAATAACTAAGATTTTATTTATTTATTTGGGGTTTTACGTTGCTTTCAACACTGTACAGGTCATATCACGACGGGTAGTTGGAAGGGCAGAGGAAACCAGTATATACAGTTCGTCAGGGTTCTGTACTGTAAACTGCTGACCAACGGCAAGCAACTACCAGCTTTCCCACTTGACGCCATGCCGGGAACCGAACCCCGGCCTCAGAGGTGGGAGGCAAGATAATAAATAAGAAGTTTTACTTGTAAAGTATATGATTTGGAATAGACAGCCAGTGGAATTTTATAGAAAAAGGATTAATGTGAGCTCAGATTTTCAACTGACAGACAATTTGCCAAAGGCAGTTCTGAACTCACAGGAGTTTTATGAGGCTGTAGGAATTTTAATAAGTGTTTAACTTCATCTTGAGACAGCACAGATAAAGCAGTATTTCTCACTCACCAGCTGCGTCGGTTACAGAAGTGACCTCTGTTGGTGCATTGATGATGATCTCATTCACTGGAATATGAACAGAAATACTCTCCAAACAAACCCACAAATAAATTCATATCAACTGCAGCCAATTAAAATCAGTAAAAAAGATACCATCAGGGTTGTTTGTACCCCACAGCCTGGGCAAATAGCATTGGACAGCAAGAGATATAGCAGAGGTGAAAAGTATAAAGATAGGGCGTCTTTCAGAACAGATAGTGTAAGTTGTGTAAAAGTTATGAGCATTAATTTCTAAAGTAAAAGTTATGTGAAACTCATAACTTGATTTATTTATTAACTGAGGTATGGCTGTCAATGGAGCACAGTTAGTTATAAATAAATATATGAATAGGTTGTCTGCTACTGTGGCCTATAGGGTAACACACTTGTCTAGGAACTCAGAGGACGTGGGTTCAATCCCAGGTACAGGCAGATACATAGTGGCTCGGATGACCACTTAAAATGGCGGTCCTCTGTCATTGGGTCCTATCCCCAGTCGCAGGTTAAAGAACCTCAAGGACATTGATAAATGGTCATCCTTGAGCCTCTATCTTCCAGTTAGGGGAATGTCAGTTACTTGTGAGTTGGGGCTGTACCTGTACAGTCGGATTGGTAAAATAGCGCTTTGAGTCCTGTAGTATATGGAGATATTGCGCTGAGTATAAATACATAATAATAATAATGATATATAGCTTTTTGATAGGATAAACATGTCTCAAAGTGGCAGTAGAAAACATTTTGGCAGAGCCAAGGTCAAAGGTGACACAAAGGTCACACCATGACACTGGACAACTACACCCCACCAACCAATATACTTATATGTAATAATTTTCTACACCTTACAGTTTCTAAGATATAGTATGAACTAAATATTAAAGGTCAAGGCCACTATAGCAAGGTCAAAGATCAAATCAAGGTCACACCATGATATTGTACACCTACACTGAACTAATATTCCTATCCAAGTATCAACTTTCTACAGCTTACAGTTTAGAGATTTAACCTGAACAAAGTTTTACAGGTCAAGATAACTACAGTAAAGGTCAAAGGTCAAATCAACGTAACACCATGACGTTACATACCTACACCCCTAAACCAATGTCCCTGGCAAGAATCATGTTGGGAGGAAAACAACAAGGGCTGTCAATGCATGGCTGTGGGGTAAAAATGAAACACAGACTATAATTGTTGTTATTTAAAATACGTCAACAGGGCCAATATTCACAAACTTTCATATTCTTAGAACTATTCTTATGATTAAAATCTTCTAAAAACAACCATTTTCTCACAAAATTTGTTAGAATTAAAAAAGAAATTTGTAAACTTGTAAAGGTAATAATATTATGACAAATTGGATGCAATAGCTGTGTATACACCAAGTTGGGTTTCAGTCTACAAGCAAAAGCTGCAAAGCCATCACAGACACAAGTAGTGCACTAAAGCGGTCACCCATCCAAATACTAACGCAGCCCACTGCCGTGTAACTTTAGTTGTGTGAACAGACAGATACTCCTCACACTGTGCCACAATTCATGAAAGTCCGGAGACAAAAAAAATGATAAAAAAAAGTGATTCCTAGAAGCGCAAGCCTCGTTAGAGCTCACGCTTAAAAACAGGTAGCATTAGTAATTGTGTTGTTTATCAACATGAAGGCACCATTTTTAGAAAAAAATGTGTAACAAAACTTTTGAAAAAAATATTCTTAGAAGTTATTCTCATTCTAAGAATGGCTATATTCTAAGGAGAGACATCTTCTGAAAATAACACTGTCACTGAATATAGACCCTGTCCTTTTTTAAGCATGATCTCTAGCAAGGCTCATGATTCTAGAGATCACTTTTCTCATTTTGGTAACCTGGGCCAATTATTCACAAAGAGGTCTTAAGTCTGAGACAAGAAACAGTCTCAGACTAGAGATTTGTTCTTAGCTGAGACCAAGTCTCAACTTTGTATTCACAAATAGGTTCTCAGCTGAGACAAGTCTCAAGTCTTTCTAATGTAAACAAATTATACACTTGCAAATAAGTCAAATGTTTTTTGTGTAAATGTGTATTTGCGTGCTATTATTCACAACAAAATTTATAACTTCTATTAAAATTTTTTTTTAAATTGTCAGTTATTTTTTATTTTGCATGTCAGATGATCTACTTATATGTTGCTATGCAGTCAGAAATCACTGTTAAAAAATGTCTGAAAGTAAGGTGCTTTTTGAAACCAAAATTTGGGCTATAAATTGTAACAAAAGTTTAGGTCAAGTATTCCTACATGTTGTAAATTATTTCTACTCTATCTAAAAACATAAAGAGTAAAAATTTATACATCAGCAAAGATGAAATAATGGTTGAGACCTTTGTTAAAATATTTGAGACAACAATGTACCAGACTTAAGTTTGAGACCAAATCTGAGACTAAATTTGGTCTCAACTATTTTGTGAATAGCCATGTAGTTTGAAATCAAAAATTGTCTATGACTTGAGACCAAAATTTAAGACATGAGACAAAATTAGGTCTCAGCAATTTTTATGAATACCGGCCCAAACTTTCATGAATTGTGGCATAGTGTGAGCAGTACCTCACTCCTGAAGTTAAGGGGGATGTTCCACTGGAGCGGGCCCTACAACTGACTCTACGACTGTAGGGTCAGTTACAAGCCCTAGTGACAAACCAACAGGACTGGAGAATTGTACAGAGTCACCACAACCTGGTGATCGCCATTCCAATTTTGATGAATTTCTGGGAAAAAGAGGATCAAGTGTCGACCAATCAACAAATCGAAAACTAGATCAATGCTGAATATTTGGATCCCATCACATGACCAAAACTATAACACTGACATCTTTATTATTCGAATTGTGGTTTTCAGGTTTGGGCTCTAATATTATATAAGAGATATATCAATGTATTTCTGATTCAGATTATGAGCAAAAAAGCCACTTAAATAAAATAAATTTCATTAACAAGATTGCATCGTTTTTATAATATACAGAGGGAAATGTGCTCCTGGCAATATCTCACATGACAATGAAAACCCTCTTGCCTGTTGCTGGCTTTTATACTCCAAATTCGGACCTCTGGGAAAGACAATTCTAAATTTCATCCCTGTGAGCAATTTGTTTAAACATTAATACCAAATAAATCCTCGTCTCTGGGAAAGACCTTACATTTTAGACGTAAAGGTAAAACATGCTGTGTTTCTAGGCATGTGATGGGATCCAAATATTATGTTGACTGCCCTTGACCTCATTTTCTCGATGTTTACATTGGTTTACCCTTAATCCCTCTTTTTCCCATAAATTGCTTATGGGTTTCCTAGCTGAGAAAAATTATCATGTGATGGAATCCAAGCAGTTTTTTGACTGTCCTTGACCTAATTTCTTGATTTTTTGATTGGTCACCACTTGATCCTTTTTTTCTCCAGAAATTGCTCTGCTGAAATAGGTCGAGAAATTGATTATTGTGTGTAAAACAATTTTCAGGTTTCTTAATTATTTACAGCATACATGTGGACCTTTTCTATCTGTTAACTTTAAGATTAGACAAAGACAAGCCGGTTTCACGATAGAACAAGAAGGGAAGTGAACAGGACAAGACGGGAAGGATTAGGAGAAGAGGGAAAGTGACTAAAACAAGACGGAAAGTGACTAGGACAAGTCAGTTTCAAGGTAGACGGAGCCACGGTTGGGATCAAGAGTCAGGGAGGATCTGTGAAATATCAAACATGTTTTATATTTTGCCGACCCACCATGACAAACCGTGAAATTACAACCGATCATAACTGACTCTGTAAACATTGCTCCCGATCCTCGAAAAATCCTTACTTACCAACAAGATGGCCCGGTGGAACACCCCTTCTGAGTTCTAGGCCAGGCAGATGAAGTACATGTATCTTAATCAGAATTTGTTTTTTTTTGTGGCTAGACTTCCATAAATTTTAGTGCACTACCCATGTCACTGATGGCTTTGCAGCTTGCGCACGTAGACCAAAACACTTTTCGGCCTTGTTTATACTTCATAAAGAAACACAAGTTAAATTCATTTGGAGAGTAAAGTCAACCAGATGAACTTGAATTACTTGGAACTATTAAGTCTGCTTTGGTGAGAGATTCTGTTGAGCAGAAATATCCTGGTCTGTATTTCCCCGTATTTAAGGCAAATACATTAAATAAGAATAAAATAATAATACAAGTTGCAATGAAATAATGTACTCACCTTTTTCCAGGCATCCATAAAGCTCAAATCGAATACACACAGAACGCATCTTCTTGGTCATTGGATAGATACGCAACTTCCTGGCCCGAATGATTGGGGAGAAGGTTCTTCTGACTGTCCCATAGAAATTTTTGTTACCTTCGAACACCTTTTGAAAGAGAGAAAAGTTAAAAAAGAAGATAAGTAGAAGATTAATCTTTTCATGTTCTGTTTTCAGAAATTTGCTAACATTGGAACAAATCTGATTATCAGTTTTTATATAGTCAAATATTTTAAAGAAATTTTAATTGGTAAACATGGATCTCTTCAAGCAAAGTAATAAACTAAATGCTTTTCACCATTGTATTCATACAATGTTCCATTTGAAAGACATCATATAACTAGACCAAGGATACATCTGTGGTCAGATGCAATATGTATCCACCAGAAAAGGACCACGAACATGGCTTTGAAGATAAATGGCATTTTTCAAGATGGCAGCTGACATTACGAAAATTGTAAATTATTCAGACATTAATAGAGTAGTCCTTATTATCCAGTGAGGCCAACATTTGTCTAAAATCAATCTGTTACGATTTTTGAGATAAATGACATTTTCCATTTTAAGAAAAATTCAATATAGCGGTTGAAATTTAAAAAAATCTACATTTTTCTGAGATCCTAGAGGAGTAGTCCATCGTACCCAAAAGGTACAAAATTTGCCTGAAATTGCTCTATCTCTTATAGCTTTTAAGATAAACAACATTTTCCATTTCTGCCTAAATTCAAAATGGTGACCAAAATTTGGAAAAGTCTTAATTTTTCAGAGGTCCTAGATGAATAGTCCTCAGTACCCAGGGGATCCAAAATTTCCCCGAAATCACTCAATGACAAAATGTCAACGTGTTTACTCAGTAAGCACTGGAGCTACAGCTCTAAAAATTTGCCATGACACAGATCATTAAAAGGTAATTGAACAACATATTTGATTTAACCCCTATAAATTTGATGCTTTTGAAGTTACAAGTGATTTACCCATTAGTGAAATAGCAAAATAGCTATTGCTCAGCTGTGGAGTTATAGCTCCAAAAATTTGCCATGACACAGATCACCAAAAAGTAGATGAACAACATATTGGATTAAAAAGCTCTAAATTGAATAGTTTGGAACTTATAAAATTTTAAAGTAGCTATTACTCAGTTGCCATTATTGCTACAGCTCTGAAACTTTGCCACAACACAGAACATCAAAAAGTAGCTGAATAACATACTTGATTGAAACCTCTAAATTGAATCCTTTTGAAGTTTCAAGTGACTTACTCATTGGCAAAATGTCAACGTCTCTATTGCCCAGTTAGCATAAAAGCTACAACTCTAGAGCGGCAATGAGAAAATCTCTACACACTGTGGTGGCAGCAGCAGCGGCATACCCATGCAAAATTCATAGTATCCACCAGATACCTCAGAGTCTGCTAATTGCAAATAAAATGGTAAATTGTACTTTTTATTAAGATTTTATTTGACATATACTTCATAAAAAGAGGTCTAAAATATTTAACTGTAACATATAAATTCTAAAATATGTTACTTTTAATTTAAAAATCCACCTGATTGAAAACAATCAATGGCAAAACTGTGACCAAAGTGTTTTTTGGACATACATGTATTGTAGAGATGGGTAGAACTGAGGAACCTCCAAGAAATTTTTATCTGGTTAGCTATATCTTGTGTCATATCTACCACAACAAATAGACAAAAGAGAAGATCCAAAATAGCTGGGATGACCAGAGTGAAAAAACTTATAAACCAACGTGGCTATTTTGAAGATGCAGCTGTATTCCACAAGCAACCACTGGAGTCACTTCAAAATAGGAATTACTGTATAATTTTATTATAATTTGTGACAATCAATTTGTGACAAAGCACATTTTAAATTCACTGGAGTTTGTGCATATTAAAGCAGACTTCTGAAGAGAGAATTACAGTAGTCAAAATGACAACTCACCAAGGCATTTGCCACAAGGATATCAGCCTCATCTGTTAGGTACTCTAACCCACCTGAGATCACATATTTGAACTAAACAAGTCTTACAAATGTTGTGGACATGTATAACACAAACCCTTTTATTTCCACATCTTCAGTTTCTTTATTGAGTTATAATAATCAGGTTTAATTGTCTCGCTCTATTTACCTGATACCCAAGTTCTATTTTTACTCCACATCCTTTAAGGACTGTGCAGCTACTGTTTTCAAACATGGTGACCCGATGGGTGGGTGGTGGGAAAAAGCTTTTATGGGCTGTATCTCAGAACCTGTGAGGTTTAAGATGTTGATACTTGGTAGGGACATTGGTCAAGGGTGTAAGTGTGCAACATCATTATGTGACCTTTATTTGATTATTGACCTTGTTGTAAACTTGACCTTTAAAATCTTGTCCAGGCTATATTTTGGAAACCATAAGGTGTAGGAAGTTGGTATTTGGTAGCATCATTAGGCAGAGGGTGTATGTGTACAATTTTATAGTGTAACCTTGATTTGACCTTTGGCCTTGCCAGTGACCTTGTCCCTTAAAATTTTGTCTCGGCCATATCTCAGAAACTGTAAGGTGTAGGAAGTTGATTCTTGGATGGGTCATTGGTTGGGAGTCTAGGTATGCAAAATCATGGTGTGACCTTGAACCTTGGCTCTGCCAATATTTGAGACATATTTCTCTTATGACAAAGATATTAGGTTGCTATAACTGATTATTTTTGTGGTACTTTAACTTAACTGTACTATTTTCGATTGACAGCCCTAGTTAAATTAATAAGTTTTACAGCTTCATTATCTTCAGTTTACTGATTAATGCTGTCATCTTGCCACTGATTTATCTTGTTTTAATACTTTGTCTTCACATTTATTTTCCGTACTTAAATATTATTTGAACCTTTAAACAGCTGACACTATTTGTTCTGAAAGTCTCCTGATCTTTGTACTGTTTCACTTCTTCTACATTTCATATTGTTGAAAATCTCTGGGGTACAGGCATCTTCGATCCTGTTTTGAAGATTTATCATAAGACCTCTGCTGATTTAGATCTGCTAAATATTGTCCCATTTAAAAAGAGTGAGAAAAGTAACAAAACACTTCCTAATAATATTAATCTATTTCATAATAAGCGTCTCTCGAAAAGGGCTCTTATTTGTGTTCAAGTTGAGTTTCTCCACCGCCGCCACCCCATTATCGTCTCCCTTGAATATCTCCCTTATTAGTGGGCAGATTCTAACCATTTTTGGCAGTTATATACTTTACACATGAAAAAACTTTTCCGCATGCTTAGTTTTTACCTTTGACCTTTATCAAGGTCACATGATCAAAAATAGATTTTTTGGGTGCACCTGCTCATCATTGCAGTTCATCGAAAACTACTTACCATAGAAGGGTGTTATTTAGAATGTCAATACTATCAAGATCTTGAGCTGATTAGATTTTGTGAGTGATTGGACCATAATTGAGCAATTCGTGAGCATTTTTATACCAGGTAGTAATCAAAAAGCTTAAATTCATCAGAACCCCCCCCCTATTATCTCCTTATCTGTTAATATATGTTGCATTCAGAGTGATAAAATGTATTGGGAGGTGACAAGAAACCATATGAATAAAAAATGCTCAGATTAACCCCCTGCCCCCCTCCATGGGTCAAACTGGGGTCATAAAATCACAGATTTTGTGTTTTTGGCTTTTATCTCCTTTATTATTGCTTAAAGAGGTTTTGAGGGTATTTGGAGGTCATAGGAAACCATGTACAGGGATTCTAGAAAGCCAATCACATTTACCTCATCCCCCCTTATGGGTCAAACTGGGGTCATTTTTCCCAACCTTGCTTTAGGCTCATATTTTACCATATCTTTTTCAAACATGTACACATGTATTTTCTATTAATAGAGCATCCACAAAGTAGCTGATGTTATATCCAGTATGTGTATCTGTCATCTTACATGATGCCAAGTGAAAACTTTTTATGAATATTTTCCCTTATTTACAAAGAAACCTGACTGTTCAGCAAGGGTGTTATTCCATCTCATGATAAATACCTCATGGCAAAAATCATATCAAAGACACATCAATTTGCAGTATCTGTTCTGTTAAATATTTAATAATAACTTTACTAACATGCATCTGTGATGAATTTTTTTGTATGAGGAAATTTTCTACCAAATTCAACAAAAATTTTCAACTAACATACTATTCCTTTTTCTCTTCCTTTAAACTTTAACAGTTTTGATGTTTTAAGCTAATTTAGACGCTCGGTTTTTGTTTTCAAAAATTTTTTTCAGTTAATTAATGTTTTATGTCAAATCTAGTATGTTTGTATTGATAATATTGTGGTTAGTTGCAAGGGTGGAAGAAACCAGTACATATAGTTGGTCATCAAGGTTTTGTACTGTAAACTGCCAAACCATGGCAAGCAACTACTAGACTTCCCACTTGAGGTCAAGCTGGGATTTGTACTCTGATCTCAGAGGTGGGAGGTCATTGTATTTCCACTACACCACCATGGAAAGTTGGGGGCTTTAAACCCCATACAACAGCCAGGGTCATATTGGGACAGATTAACAGCACTTGTCACTGGTGGTAGTCGAACCCACACAGAGGTGACTGCCTGTGATTGGATGCCAAACTTGCTAACCACTAGTCCACTGTGGACCTCTCACAGGGAATGAGACAAACACTTGAAGGAGAGACATTGGACAGGAAATGGGAGAGGTTCAAGATTAGGGTCAGCAAGATCTGGAGGTCATGGCTGAAGACAGAACTAAATGGAGGGAATTTGTCAGCTCCATTGGGAACCCAAAAAAGTCATAAAAATTATCATGAATTGGATACTACTATAATAGAAGAGAATAGTCTTTTACTTACTGATGACCCTGATTGGTCAACATATGCCACCCATCCAAGTGAACTGATTGTCTGGTACTCTACTGCAAAGGAATCAGCAAACTCAGCACCCTGACAAAAGAGGCAATATTGCATCAAACTATATAAGTTATACATAATCATAACTTGGAAAGATTAATTCTGGGCACCCCAGAACATTAACTTACACTAGAGTAAGAAATCTAAAATTCGCCACATATCTGAAATTCGCCACACGTGAAAATACTAATAAAATAAATGAATTGTGGTGAGATTTGTTGACTGTATAGTAAATTAAGGCTTTTTGAACTGAAAAATACCAATTTTTGGACAAAAACATCATTTTCTTCATAAAATGAACTAAGGTTTTAGAGGTGGCAAATTTTAGATTCCTGGCGAATTTTAGATTTCTTACACTACCAAATAAAGTTAGTTATAAGAACACTCATTAGGAAGGATGATCTTTTTGTGTTACAGTCAGCTTTGGATAAAGTAAAGTATAATTTAATCTGCTAAACTGATAATTAAAACCTATTCTAACACGACACGGCTGTGTCCGCGAATCTGATTGGCTAAGACACGAAAATTCCTTCGTAAAACCCCGCATAATCTTATGGGTTCTATTTTATTGCTCACAATGCTGCTCTGCAAAAAGAAAACTTGAAGTAACAGCCTGGATTTTTTTTTTCATTAAATAGACAAATAATGGTAAATACGATATTCAGGGATTCTTACATTTGAACATAGAATATACTGATATGAATGTGCTAAAGTTTAAAGATGTTTAACAAAGAAAAGGGTTATCTTATTTTGTGGCTCTTCCAATAATTCAACTGCACCCTTCGATAGAAAAATCTTTGTAGAATATTTGTATATTTTTGTACAAAATAGCTTCAAAACTAATTTTTATAATATCTCTTAAAATGTCATGTTAGAATAGACATAGACAACTCCGAGCTTGGGGTTATAGGAGATTTTACAACACCTTTGTGATTCTAATATCACTCATTGTTGTAAAATCTCCTATAATCCCTCGCTCGTTGTTGTCTATTTCTGTAATGAATCACAAAGTCATTAAGGTGTATGTTCTGAGAGTTTTATAAAGTGCCTTCAATGTTAATCACAGTGAAAAAAATTTCAAAATCCTTAATAAAGTGCAACTTCTTTTAAACCTAAAAGTGCTGGGACACCTGGTCAGTGAACAGATAATAGACTGAGGCCTCTAAAATTCACCAGGAATCTAAAATTCGCCACCTCTAAAAACCTGAGTTAATTCCATCAAGAAAATGATGTTTTGTCTTAAATTTGGTACTTCTCAGTTCAAAAAGCCTTAATTTACTATACATTCAATTCATTTAACTTACCGTATTAGTATTTCCACATGTGGCAAATTTCAGATATGTGGCAAATTTTAGATTCCTTACTCTATACCCATCTACAATGCATGGAAAGCTTCATCAGTTTATGGTATTTGTACCCTGTGCTCTTGTTGTAGATTGGGAAATGTGAAAATACCGCAAAATAACAATTGCTGAACATACATCTATACCAAAAACTGGGATTTTAACACCCCTTTCACTATAACTGAGGTTATATCAGGCCCTCAGGAAATCTCACTTGCTTACCGTATTTATCTGTATAAACACCCTGGGAGTGATGGATGTTTCAAAAAAAGGGGGGGGGGGCAACTATTACAGATAAAAAAAATCAACTCTTGAGTTCAGTGGCAATGGGAGATAATGGACACTGGCAGCCTTGAACTCGCTTTTCCAGCCTGTAAATTTGCCAGAGATCTTAAAATATTAGAAACAAACCTTAAAACTGAAGAAATTATAAACTGTTATCTTGTATATTTGCAAAGCTTGAGAGGAGGGAGGAATTAATAGGGAGGGGGCATTTGTAGGGATAAATATGGTGGTACATGGCATGGATTTGAACTCATGATCAAGTGGATCAAACAATTAAATGCCAAACTTTTTAATCCCTGAGGTCTCTTAAATTTTACAGGTGTGAGTATATAGTACAGTGGACTTGGTGTAAGGCAGAGTTGCAATATCTCAGATATTTATTTCTACTTACAGCAATTTCTAGGTATATTCACCTTGAGAAAAATTTTAGACTTGCAATACATTGTGTAATCACTCTACTGTGTACCAGTAGTCTGTTTATGTGGAGTTCAGCCTCAATAACAAAGCAGTGTTTTATCAAGCTTAATATATGTGAAATGAACAGTCAAATACAGAGTAACACAATGGTGTTATTTTGTCACCCATTTTAAAAATTTTAAAACTTTTGTGCACACAAGAAATATATGTTCTACTTACACTTTGTTCTTTCCACAGAAAAATCACACTCGGTGCATAAAATTAGGTTCTAGTTACGGCCACTTTCTATATTTTTCACTAATAACTGTTGGGACTCAGAAACTACTTCTACTTATAGCAATATTCTACTTATGGTAGTTCTACAAATTCACTGTACATACAAGTTAGTGGTTCAAGTTGATAGTTAAATAATATCAGCTGACACAGTGCTCAACTGGGGCACTCTATTCTTGTCTTGTAAAGATGTGAGGCTTTCCCTAAGCAGTTCAGTTTGATGTTGCCAGGTGTTTCAGTGTATTTGTCCAAATGGTGTGTTTGGGGGAAGTTTAAGGTGGACTCCAGCAGTGCCTTGGGGCAGCTGTTGATTACCAGATCTCCACTATGTCCACTTCTGTCTGTACTCGCTTGGCAGCAACTATTGAGAGGTTTAGGATCGCCACAAAGACAGAAGCGAAACACTTGATGACTCTTTCACAATTTATTCTAGTTCAATAAACACAAGTTCCAAATATACTTCAACACATTCTCATGAGTGGGAGAGCAAACTAAGCTCTCCCCCTGTGCATACTATTCATGTTCATTCTCTTGTTATTGTCCTGATCTCTGTTGGTGTCCTGATCTCAACTCAAGGCAGAAGTTCTTATACTAGTCACTGTACACTAACAGATATTATCTGTCACCAATTACTGGGTTTATTTCTGAGAGGGCTATCTCAGAGAAGCGGGGATTGGCTGAGGCTATTATTAGAGGCGGTGTGCTGTGTGACTATTGATTATTACTGTTAAATCCAAAGAGAGTTAATTTACTGAGACACTTTGCCTGTGTTTTATGGAATTTAAAGATTATTAATAATTCAACATTTTCATTTAAATTCTTCACCATTACAGTATTTCTCACCCTGCCCTTTGCGTAGCGCCCCTGTAAGTCTATTGCTGTGATACTGAACATGTCCTGTAGGTCCACCTCTATGTACTCTTTCTTGGTGTCCATTTCAACAGGTTTAGGGCACCAGCCACTGTCACCATTTAGTCTGAAGAATAGCAACAGCAGTAATCTTAATACAAGGAGATAATATATAGCAGAAATATTTCCCAGGTTTTTCCCAAGTATAGCATTGACAACCTATTTTATTACTTGTATATGGTAAACGGTTTATCTACATTTCAAAGATATGTAATCTGACATTAAATATTCAATGTTTCAGTATAATCATCCATCGTAAAGAATAAATATTGAGGTTATGCTTTTTATGTCAGTAATGTAAATGTAAAACCTTAAATTACTGATGTAGAATTATTCACCCATCTGTTACATACCTATTCACCTAGTACGCTATAGGAAACATATAGCTGACAAATAAATAAATTGAAATAAATACTAACTGAATATAAGTTCCACTGTAAAACTGCAATCTGTTGGCACAATTGTTTGAATTTACCATTGTAAGACAAAGAGGTTCACTAGAATTTAGAGCCTTAAATACTATACTGGAAAATAATGCGCTGTTGAATGTAGAGCCAGTGTAGTTTTTCTAGAAAAGGAGTTATTAGCATATGAATTCAAAGTTTTATCTGGCAAAGCATTCAACAATGGCAGTTCTTAACTGGGTAAAGTTTAGCTATGTTGGGGTTCCCGAGTCCATACCAAATAGTGTTACAGTAATGCAGATGGCATTTGCCACCATTGTTACAGTGTCCAAAGGAGTTCTCTTATACATGTAAATATTGACAACAGATGCCATCAAATGATCAATCTATATCAATATAACTGCAAAAGTGTCTTCATCTAAACCCCCTAGTCAATCTAATCCTTTCATTTAGAACAAGGGCACTGCCGCAGCGATTATCTCCTGCCTTAGGATCAGTAATATAGGGGAGAACTAAGGGAGATATAAGGCCTTTGTAGTAAGATGACCCCGCTTGACACTGAAGAAGGGGTCAAAGGTCAAAGTCAGCAACTGGAAAAAATTCCCAGGCCTTGACTTTCTACAAGTTGTTTTCACATTTCAAACCCCAAGTAGCAATAATAAGGGAGATATAAAGCCTTTTTAATAGGATAATCCCATTAGACATGATATGGCGGCCATTTTGTTTTTAAAATTATGCCAAAATTACTATCAAGCTAACTTTCCTAGCCATATATCTTTTGTGCAAATTTGATGAACCTGGCTGCAATATTTCAAGTTTTACAGCATCTTAATGATTTTCAAACAATTGGCTATTGTGGCCATTTCGTTTTTCAAAATGAGGCCAAAATTGTTCACAGGCAAAGAATTTGCAGACCAGGACTTCCCATGGGTTGTTTTTACATTCTGAAGCCCTAGCAATAATAATAAAGGAAATATAAGGATGTTTTAGTATGATGACCCCCATTTAACCTTGAAGCAGGGGTCAAAGGTCAAATTCAACACCTGGGAAAGTTTTAGGCTCATTTGACATTAAACATGTGATATGGTGGCTATTTTGTTTTCCAAATTAGGCCAAAATTACTATCAGACTAGCTTTCCTAGCCATATATCTTTTTTTGCAAATTTGATGAAGCTAGCTGAAACATTTCAAGTTTTACAGCATCTTAATGATTTTCAAATAATTGGCTATTGTGGCCGTTTCGTTTTTCAAAATGAGGCCAAAATTGTTCACAGGCAAAGAATTTGCAGACCAGGACTTCCCATGGGCTGTTTTTACATTTTGAAGCCCTAGCACCAAAAACAAGAGAGATATAAGGACCTTTTAGTATGATGACCACATTTAACCTTGAAGCAGGGGTCAAAGGTCAAATTCAACACCTGGGAAAGATTCCCATGCCTTGACTTCCTACTAATTGTTTTCACATTACAAACCCCTATGAACAATTGTAAGGAAGATATAAGGATTTTTAATAGGATAACTCCATTTGACATTAAACATGTGATGTGGCGGCCATTTTGTTTTGCAAACTAGGCCAAAATTCCCTACCTTCCCTAGCTTCCCTAGCCATATATACTTTGTGCAAATTTGATGAAACTAGCTGCAATATTTCAAGATTTAGACCATCTGACTGATTTTCAAACAATTGGCTATGGCGGCCATTTTGTTTCTCAAAATAAAGCCAAAATTTTGCACAGGCATGTTTTCATAGCCATAAACATTCCCTGTAAATGTGGTGAAGATATCTTTATAAATGAATGAGATATTAAAGTTTATCTAAAAACATGACGAATAGACGGACGGACGGAGTTACATTCTTAAAATTCTTCAAATATTTTCCATTATCTGCTTTGGAAATATTACGTCTTATGTAGCATTGAAAAGTTTTATCTCCTTTTCAGATATAATCTGATCTAAAATCTAAACCATACAAATAATATTTATTGTTACCTTATATACAAGCCCTCTGCAGGACCATATTACATTTTTTGTGAAGCGTGCAGGTTTCATGCTAGTTCCTTATCATTCTCAAAGCAAAAATGATCATTGGAATGGGCATTATCACAAAGAAAGTGATAGTTCAAGAGTAATGGTAACAATACTAGAGTACAAATATATCTACTTGTGCCAACCCTGTTTAAACATATCTGAGTAAGAAGTCTAAAATTCGCCACATGTGGAAATACTAATAACAATAATGAATTAAGCTGAGATTTGTTGAATGTGTAGTAAATCAAGGCTTTTTGAACTGAAACATATCAAGTGTAAGACAAAGCATCATTTTCTTCATAGAATTAACTTAGGTTTTAGAGGTGGGAAATTTTAGATTTGTGGTGAATTTTAGATTTTTTACTGTACCAGCACCTGGCACTTGAAGCCAATAGGCTCCTGGGGTAGTAAGATGAGCTGGCAGTGAGAGCACTGTCCGGTATGACAAATGGCAGTTTCTCTGATTTTTTCAACTCCATGCCTAGCGGTGTGTCACAGGAACCTACAAATAAACATTTGAAATGTCAGGTAAAACTGTAAGTAAAGGCCACACTGGGGGACTTGGCATCCTTTTTTAACAGCTCAAAAATGTTATAAGGTCTGGGGATTTCCCACATGATCAGGGGCCGATTTCACAAAGGGACCTAAGTCCAGATTTAGACTTAAATTTAAGACTTTGGTCTTAAATTTTGTCAACAGAATGTTAAGTCTGTGGTCTTAGACCTAGCGGATTTCACAAAGCAGCTAAGTCCATGAAATTGCTAAGTCAGTGTACTTAATTTTAAGTCTGGGAGGTAGTGGGCTTAAATTTTGTAAAGAGGACTTTAAAATGGCTGCCATAAACTTTTCTCCACTTCAAAATTTGAAATGGCTGTAAATAAAGTACAATTATACAGAACACCTTACTGAAGTAGTCTTTGGGAAGTTTATATGATGTAACAAGGTTTTCTATTTCAAAACAGCACTTATCCTTAGATAAATTGCATCAAATGAAGGATATAAAAGGTCATATGAAACAGAAAACCACTGTGGTTATTTGATAAGGTAAGACTTACCTAATTCACCCTTTGTGAAATCCATTTAAGTCCCAGACCCAAAGTCTTAGATTTAAGTCCCTGACTTAGCCAAAAACTTGGCTAAGTCTAAGTCCCTTTGTGAAATCGGCCCCAGGAGTTTGAATTCAACCACTGACAATAGAAAAGTGCAAGTCGACTGACCTTTTGCATAGATGACCCCAACATAGCAAAGGTATCAACTTTCAAATTGGCGTTATTTGACTTCATTCATTTTGTGTGGTCCCAATATTGGTCACTCAAAAAGCACAAATATGTTTACATCAAATTATATTTGTAAATTTACACATTTTTACATTCACATGTAAAAATGTCCTGTTTGATTTAATTCTAGAATATGAATGGTTTCCAATAGTTATTAATAAAAGAAAAGTTTGGTTTATTTCTCCTTGTGGCAGTTTAAAAAAATCAATCCTAATATGACTTTAATACAGGTTAATCCTTGTGAAATGCAGCTTCTAAGGGCTCAACAAATCCACAAGCATGAGTCCAGGAACTGGAAGCATTAAAATGTGATAGAGTAAGAAATCTAAAATTCGCCACATATCTGAAATTCGCCACATGTGCAAATACTAATAAAATAAATGAATTGAGGTGAGATTTGTTGAATGTATAGTAAATTAAAGCTTTCTGAACTGAAAAATACCAATTTTAAGACAAAAACATCATTTTCTGCATAAAATTAACTAAGGTTTTAGAGGTGGCGAATTTTAGATTCCTGGCGAATTTTAGATTTCTTACTCTACATATCGAGAAAAACATTTCACAACATTTTTTTTTTTGCAAATAGAGAAATAAATATATATCTTATTCTTTCTGTAATATTTTGTAGTTGAAATGTCATGATGATGGTATAAGTAAAGGTAAATATGCTGTGTCATTAAACTTATTTGTAGGCTCTGATGGAGGGTTGTCAACTCCTTGTTCTTCCACTTGTCCACTTTTGATTTGTTAAACAAGCAATCAATGCCCCCAAATGGGCTCTGTATCAGCTAAATTTGTATTTTGAGCTTCAGAGTACAAGTGAAAGTAGAAAAGGATGTATCTCACAATAGCTATTGCTTGGCTATGCAATGAGTTACAGGTCTGCACTTTTACTATGTTATAGCTGACCCAAAAGTAGATGAAAAACATATTTAACAAAATATTGTAAATGCAAAAGTTTTTAAGCCACAAGTGATTTACTCTACAGCAGGCCTGGAGTCAAGAACATGGAGCCAAGTACAAGTACTTTGCCAAGTTGCAAGTACTAGTACAAGTACTGGTCTCAAGACTCAAGTACTTTGAAAAATTTGTAAGTACAAGTACTTTTATAGTGTACGACCCAAAATCTAAATAACTACATCATCACTTTATATGTAAAATTAATTATTTATTGAGACATACATGTTAAAACAATCATTCAATGAACACTGATGAGCTAAAATCTGCTCCATTATTTTCTTGCTACACTTAATAAATATGGGTCTTTCAAAACTTTTGTCTGTGAGTGAACACCTGAATGCACGAAAATCCTGTCTTGCAATACTAAAAAGTCTGACTTGATAAGATCCTCTTGGACTATCAGTATGCTTGCAGTAACAGATAATGAATTAGTTACTTGGGGCACATAAAAAGTTTTGGTCGGCAGACATCTGGCTGGTGACTTTTTTGGGAGGTAGGACAATTGGCTGGTGACATTTTTATGTGTTATTTCAATATGGTCCCAAAACAAACAAAACAAGATGCACTCAGAGAGAGCAAAATGCTCGACTCCATGTGACCAGTCTCTCAAGTGATATAAAATATTGTAAGGAAGACAATAAAATAAAACCAAACATGTAAATTAATTTTCATAGAAATATCAAGTAGAAAGCTAAAGTCATTAAAAATACATTGAAATGGGATCTCTGAAAAATCATGATTTTTTTGTATCTAAAATAAGATCCTGATCTTTCTTTTAGTAACTTCTTCCTTCAGTCAGGTCCTACTCACAAATTTTTAAATAAAGATCTGTTCATTAGTTTTAGAGTAATCTAAACACACACACAAAAAAAAAATAAATAAATAAAACAAACATAAACAATTAACACACAAAAACATAAACTGCTGGTGGAGGTAAAAATTCTGCTTAAAGGTCACTTCTTGGTGAAAATCATGCATGGTAATTTTTTGTGATGGACTGTCAAGGAATTGAAAGAAAAAAGAGAAAATAAAACAGAAATAATAATTAATAAAAATGATGAATATACCACCTCCCTCTTTATTATGTTTATGTCAATTTCAAGACATACAATGAGAAGAAATATTTTTACTTAAAGACATCAAGTATCACAAGCTAGGTTTGTGACCTCACAATGGCAGTTACATTGTGACATCACTTAGTAATGACATCATCAGAAAGCAAAATATTGATTTTTACGTATGTGATGAAGAGAAGCAGTTTCACTGTGTATTCCCAATTAAAATAAGAAAAACTCTCTCCTGGCTTTAATTTTCAAACAAATTACACCAAATTTGAAAGAATCTGTCTGTACCCCATGAAATACCTTCCCACCAAATTTGAGATTGATTGAAGTTATAGTTTTTGAGTTATAAGGGCAAAATGGTGCACAGACAGAGAAGCAGATTTCACTGTAAAAGCCCAATTAAAAATAAGAAAAACTCTCTCCTGGCTTTAGTTTTCACACAAATTACACCGAATTTGAAAGAATCCGTCTGTACCCCATAAAATACCTGCCCACCAAATTTGAGCTCGATTGGTGTTATAGTTTTTGAGTTATAAGGGCGAAACGGTGCACAGACAGACAGACAGACAGACAGACAGACTGACAGAAACAAACTGATTACAATAACCCTCTCCTATCGTCGAGCGTTAAAAAACCTTTTGTAAACATTGCAAGTGGGGTTTAATATTCTATTGAGTGGGTCTTATGTTTAAAATGTGAAAAAGGGTTGATTAAATGTAGCCTCTTTATAATTAAAGAAAACCTAAGTTCTGGCTAACTGAACAGCCCTTTGTTCTTTGACAAAACAACATAATCTATCTACACTCTGCTGAAAGAGACAGTTAAAAATTTACACTTATTAGTCACTTAATTAAAGTTATAAAACTACGAATGTACTTGGAATGTACTTGAAAGTAATTGAAAAGTACTTATATATTTTAGCAAAGTACAAGTATAAGTACTTTTAATTTTCAGCTGTCAAGTGCAAGTACAAGTACTTGAAAATGAGTAATTAATTACAAGTACCAAGTACAAGTATTTGTACTCGCCCCACCCCTGTAGACTCTACAGTGAGAACCTTAAAGTAGCTATTGTTCAGCTATGCAATCAGCTACTGGCAGACCCAAAAGTAGATGAACAACATATTTAAACAAAATACTCTAAATGCAGTAGTTTTCAAGTTACAACTAATTTACTCAACAGTGAGAACCTGAAAGTAGCTATTGCTCAGCTATGCAATCATCTACTGGTTTGCAATTTTACTATGTTACAGCTGACGCAAAAGTAGGCGAACAATATATTTAAACAAAATCTCTACATGCAGTACTTTTCAAGTTACCACTGATTTACTCGACAGTGAGAACCTGAAAGTAGCTATTGCTCAGCTATGCTATGAGATACAGGACTGCAATTTCACTATGTTATAGCTGATTCAAAAGTATGTGAATAACATATTTAAACAAAATGTACACACCAGAGGGATGAAGGGGGGAGGCGGGATCGCTTCACAGAGTCGTATATTTTTTAATATGCACTCGATCCCCACATATAAGGTCCATTTACAAAACTCAAAAACATGATATGACAGAACAGTGGAAACAGTCCTTTAGATGTGTGGCCTATATTTTTGCAGGAAGTACAAATTTGACACATATACCCAATAATACGAAGTAAAATCAAGAATTTTTTTCTAAGTTTCTTCAGTTATCTTAACTGGTTATATCCTAACTCTTACCATATGTTTGGTCAACTTCTCAAATTTTTTTTGGAAATTGTTGACCAAACTTATTCTAGAACCTTCCTTAAATCTAATTTGACATTTGGGGAACTTTAATTGAAATTATTTTGATAATGTAATATTTCAAGATATAGACACATTGATCTGCTTTACATGTCATTGCACCCAATTTTATGCAACAGTTCTCCAGGGCCTGTTATTTTGATGTTTTATGTCAAAAAAAAAAAAAATTAAATTGTTATTTTTGACTGAAAATCAGAACAATTTTGTTTGTGTCTGAGCTAAAAATAACTTAAAATAACAGAATCAAAACAAGTAAACTGACATATATGTAACCATTTTATTTGGCATAAGCAATGAGACCATGTTTATTTTTGCTTTATTTTTATGTATACTGTCAAACTTTATTTTGTTATTTTAGCCACTTAACTGGAAGGCATAAGATGGAAACACCCATTATTTGACCTTCTACCATCCAAATATTTGATGTTCTAAACACAGTTCTAGTGTACAAAATGATTATGCTTGACCTTAAAATACCATAGAGTAAGAAATCTAAAATTCGCCAGAAATCTTAAATTCGCCACTTAAAAAACCTGAGCAAATTTACTGTAGAAAATAATGCATTGTCTTAAAATTGGCATTTCTTAGTTCAGAAAGCCTTAATCTACTAGACTTGCAGCAAATTTGCCCTCACTTTGTTTATTTTATGAATATTTCTACATGTGGCGAATTTCAGATATGTGGCAAATTTTAGATACCTTACTCTACAAACATTCTATTATCCAAAACAAAACATAACTCAGAGCATGGTCAGACATTAACAGAGGTTTCATGAGGCAATTGTTTACTGTGAAATACCCCTTTGTTCATTTAATATAGTTCTACAAATGAACAAAGATTTAACTTTAAAGGGGAAAACTAATGTTCTTTTCATTGTTTTATGGTTAAAACCTCTGTTACCCAACCATGTTGAGGGAGTCAGATTTGGGTTGGATGATAGAAGGCCAGCATAATAAAAGAGCTATCTTAGTATATAACAGGAAGGAAATTCAAATCTGGGAAAGTGGTAATGAGCTGATATAATTGAATAGTTGGATAACAAAAGAATGGATAATAGAAGTTTTACTGCATTTGGGATTTTCACGGTGTTGAACACATTGTATAAGTCATGTCACAACAGGCAACTAGAGAAAGGCAGTATATATATATATATATTGCAGTAAATATGTGAAATCAGTAAATACACGTATTTACTGAAATTTTCAGTAAATATGCGTATTTACTGATTTGGTCAGTAAATACGCGTATTCCCTGAAAATTTCAGGAAGGAAATTCAAATCTGGGAAAGTGGTAATGAGCTGATATAATTGAATAGTTCGATAACAGAAGAATGGATAATAGAAGTTTTACCGCATTTGGGATTTTCACGGTGTTGAACACATAGTATAAGTCATGTCACAACAGGCAACTAGAGAAAGGCAGTATATATATATATATATATTGCAGTAAATATGTGAAATCAGTAAATACACGTATTTACTGAAATTTTCAGTAAATATGCGTATTTACTGATTTGGTCAGTAAATACACGTATTCCCTGAAAATTTCAGTAAATACGCGTATTTACTGGTTGTTTGGTCCATTAAATACGTGTATTTACTAAAATCATCATGAAGACTTTATATCTTAAATAGTTCGGTGTTATCTGCTATGTCTTCATATTAACAGATATTTCAAGCTTTAAATGGCTTTGTCATGTTCAAAGTTTAATACTTGTTTACAATCCAGTCCTGGGATAACTATTTAACATCACTTTTTCAAAAGCATTTGCATTTGATATGCGTTAAAACCTTGCAATGTTTTTTTTCTTCATTTAAAATAAATTGTAATGTAAATAGACAAGTTTATAAATTTAAATATCCAAATATTTATCAAATTATGATACTTTATGTATAAGGAACAACAAGCAAGGTAATAACATTAAGATACATTTCTTGTTCAAGAACTGAATTTCACTGTAGTTTTAACAATGTATTTTAGCAATGTATTTCTTTTCCAAAGGTCACCAATATAATGTAGATCTATAATTAGGGTTGAATAAAACTTCCCTTTAATGTTGTCCCTTCAATAGAGGAAGCCGCACCATAACCATAGATGCCTTTAAAGAGATTAAGTCCCTTTGAAAGACTATGATCAAATCCAATTAGGGGCTAGCTGGCCTTTTCATTGTTTCTAACAATTCTTTGATCAAGTAAGCAGTACCTACATTAAAGTCATAAATCTACCAAATACCGGTATTAAGCCTTGACTGAAATAAAATAAAGAAACCACTTACTTATAATCTCTGTTTAACGATAGATTCTTCAAGAATACATGCAGACTTGTTTGGGTGTAAATCATGTTGTCTTAAATGATAAGGTAAAATTTCTGCTGAATGAAAGTACAGTTAAAATATGTTAAAATTTAGAAATTTAAATTACCGGTAATTTCTTACACTTTTTTATTTCCAATAAAAACGCTTTTTATGTAGCAGTCACATAAAAATAGTGAAAAAGTACATGATTTTTTAATCATTTGTATGGATGACATAGGTCCTTAGTAGCTGTGGGATTAAAAATAATAAACTTAAATGAAGTATCTACAGAAAGCACATAGCTTAAGTTTTTAAAAATAAACATTTAACAGACCAGTGCTATTTTTTTCAGCATATTTGCATGTAATGTCTGAAAAATGAAGTAGCTTAGTGTGTTCTAATAGTCATCATAATAGAGTAAAATGATCCAATATAATTCACAGTTTGGTTTACCATTTAATATTATATGGAGTACAATGTTCCAATATAATATACAGTTTGGTTACCATTTAATATTATATAGTTACAACCAGTGAACATCAAAGTTTCATTTCACATATTTACTGAAAGTCAAACCAGTAAACTTGTGAAATAGCACAGGTCATAAATCAGTAAATACGCGTATTTACTGAAATTTTCAGTAAATACGTGTATTTACTGATTTAACATATTTACTGTAACATATATAAAAATATATATATATTTGTATACTCGTACAGAACATCCCTTGACAATCCCAACTATACTAACATTACTTTTATTCCCCTAGCACACTGAGTTCCCCACTGTGGGGAAAATATTGTACCTGCAAATCAGTAGATTAAATTAGATTAGATTATAAGAGGTAACACTCTTGTTTATGCAGTGAATAAATAGAGAAAATATTCATAAAAAAACTTTTATGCTACACCTTTTCGTTGATTTGTTCCGACAAATTAACAGACCATTGCTGGTTAAAAAAGAACCTACAAATTTTGGTTTAATATAATAAATGCGAGACGAGGACCTAAACCTTTAACATTTGAGAAAGAATACCACACATTTTGTTCACAACATACTTTGTTCTCAGCAAGATAGAAATGCTATTTTTAAAAAGTGTGTGAATTGAGTTGTCCTACATATGAGAATCAAATGAGAACAGAAAGGTTACATTTTTTATCAAAAAAAAATGCCAAAAAATGCCACAAACAGACCGATGAGAAGTCAGTATCATACGCTCTCCTGAAGAGAGAGGGAAAAAAATTACATTCAAAAATTGCCATTGTTCCTTGCATATAACACATATGGAAACACTTGCTCTCATTTTATCTTTTTTTCTGTTGAAATTTAAAAAATTTAACCTCGTTTATTATCACTTGCTCTCAATTTTAGAGGGAAAAAAATTGCGCTTGGAAATTGCTGATCAACATTTCCATGAATAACAAGGTCCAAGCCTTTTTTTATGAGATACCAATGTGACATCTGTTACAGAAGAACCTCTGTTATTCAATGCTTTTGGGAAACATTTTCTTTTGATAATGGAAAGGTTGTAAAATTAAAGAGACAATTCAGTACAAAACAATGCAAAAGCATAATCATAATTGTAGGAGAGTCAAAAATATTTAAGAAAAATAGCCAGCCTCAGCCGACAAGAACCCCAGCTGGCAGGTACAACTAGATGGGCAACAACATTAAGATTTGGGAAAATCTTAGGAACAACTTCAGTTGTAAGAAGTATACAGAATCTATAAAATGTTGTCAGATGTAATATTCACAGGCCATGATTTCTCACACAAGTTATTTTCATATTATTAAGCCCTAGAACCAATTCTAATGTGGGTGTTCCACCACACGACTAAGGCCCCCGATTAAGGGTTTTGGGGGGTCGGTTTGAAATATTTGCTTAGTCCCAGGCTTCCTGTAAGGATCGGTTGTGGTCGGTTGAGGCCGTGTGAAAAATCAAACATGTTTGATATTTCACACGACTACAACCGATTCCTATTTCCCGCCGTCAACAAAATGTCCAGTCCCAGGCATCCTGAGGTCTCCTCAGACCCAAATTTACACAGTCGTGTGTTGTCCCAGGCGTCCTGCGACCCTTAGTCCCAGACCTCCCTAGCTTAGTCCCAGGCGGCCGGTTGTTAATCCCAGACTCAAATATGATGCGTATGAATTTCATGCGTCTGAAAGTGAGTCGGTTTCATTAGTCCCCGGAAGCCTCAGACCGTCTGCGGTGTCCTGCGACCCAAAAATCAAGGTCTGGGACTAAGAACCGACTAAGGGTAACCGACCCTAACCGATCCAAACCGGCCTCCCCAGGACGCCTGGGACCATGCATTTTCAGTCTGCGGCGTCCTGAGGACGCCCCAGGCGGCCTGGGACTAACAACCGATTAAGAACCGACTGTTTTCCGCGCGTTGGAAATTAAAACGAGGCAATGAGCAGGTCTGGGACTATATAAGCGACCGCGCACACTTTGTCATTGTTACTGACTGTTTGGCTACTGAGAGACGTGTGTCACTGATTTGTAGGGGTTTTCAATTTTTATTTTACATTTTATATACTTGAGCTTAAGGCAAATTTCACAGTTAGGAGACACATTTTACTATTTTTTTATTATTTTGTCGACTGGATCATGAGAAAAGAGAAAGGAGGGAAGAGAGGAAGGAAAAAGATGGATGAGAGGGAGAAGGAAAGTCAAGTAGAGGAGAGGAGTGAAGTTATTACAGAAGAAGGAAGTGAGAGGAGAGAGGAGGAGGAGATTCAGGAAGATCCAGCTATTGGGGAAGCTGTGGCAGAAGAAGAAGAGAGGTGTGAGGAAGATCCGGAGTGCCATTCTTCAGCCAAGAGAGCCAGGGTGTGTGCCACTTTTACAGACAGTGATGAAGTTTCCATTGTGGAATTCGTCAAGCTGCACCCTGAACTGTATGACAAGGAACATTCACGTTTCCACGACAGGAACAGAAGAGAGGCTCTCTGGGCAGAAATATCTGCAGAACTTAAGCTCCAGCCCTTTGATGTGAGAAGGTGGTTTGAGTCCCAGCGAACCCGTTATGGAAAGCTGTCTAAGCTCCAATCTGGCCAAGCCCCGAGGGAGATGACCAAGAGACAGTCCTGGGTCTACCAACAGATGGGTTTTCTTAAAACCCACATCAGAAGAAAGGGGGCCAATAGAAGTTCAGGTTTTGAGGCCAGTCCAAATACCAGCAAGCAGGACGAATCACGTGGGTCAACTACTGACACAGAACACCTCGAGTCCAGTGTCCTGAGGGAGAGGAGTCAGTCCATCATTACATCAACACCCGTTTCAACTACAGACTCCAAGATTCTCGAACACTTTGAGCAGATGAGGACACTTATCTCAGGTTTTCTGCATCAGAAGTCAGACAGGCAGCCCTTCTTTGACTACGTGGCATCAGAGGCCGAAAAGATGACTCAAGAAGAATTTGAAGAATTAAAGGGCAAGATATTCAGAGATATCGAAAATATTAAGAGTAACCGCAGACGTCAGCCATTGCCCAGAAGATCAGCCACTGTTACCACGGAGTCCCAGAGGGTCGGCCTACTGCCAACAACCACTCCACAGGCGTCAAGTTCCACTCAAGCAGCAGCTAGCAGCAGTTTTGTGTACTATACACCAAGCCCCATTGGCTTCAGCAACCCTACATCTGTCCTAACTGTACAGGACGAAGGGAGCAGACACAATCTGAGTGGAATCTTAAGCCAGCTACCAGATCTGACATCAACACAGATCGTCGAGCAGCCTCAGCAGCAGCAGCAGCAGCAACAACCGCAGCAGCAGCTCTTTACTATCACCACTTCAGCACCGCCTCAACAGCAGCAGCAGCCTCCTCAGTAGCCATCCAGTCAGGGCGGGTCTTTGACCTGCCAGGCCCTTTTCAGGGCCACCAAATCTTCCAAAAACAATTATTCAGCTACGTGTTCTTCCAATTCCCCTCCCAAAACAAAAAAGTTCAGTACAAATACTTATCACAAGAAAAAAAAAATTAAAGTCCAACACTTACACCACCCCAAACATGAAACAAATAACCCATGGTACTACACATAACCAAAAAGGCCACATAAAAAATATTAAAAGTAACTCCCAATATGGCCATTAATCAGCCCATTTTTAGATTAAAATCCATGGGATAGTTTAAAATCTGTAATTGAAAAGTCCAACACTTGCACCTTCCCTAGAGTTAAAAGGCATAATTACACACTTACCAACCCACAAACAGACAAACCCAATACCAAACATAACCCCCAAATAACAAACCCAGTACCAAACCTAATACCCAACTACCCCCAAAAAACCCAACCCCAGTAACCACCAACCAACAAACACCCAAACCCAAAAGTAAATAGAACCCATGCCAACGAACTGACAAACTATTTAGCAAACACAATCCCCCATTATTGAAAGCAAAACTAGTTCCATGGTTATATTTTCCAAATTTTTGTGATTAGAAATGAATATTTAAAATTGAATATTTCCATAAAAAAATTTCTGCTACAAATAAGTTTCCCAGCCATGAAAAAAGAAAAATGTTTAAATTATGATGTGGATTTGAAAATATATAAAATAATAATTCAATTTAGGATATTATGTGTGACTTTGTGTTTCGCTTTTGTTTAACAGTGGGTTTGTCTGTTTGTTGGGTGAGTAAGTTGTGTTTGTCTGTTTGTCTGTCTGAACAAGTTATGTTTGGCATGGGGTTTGTCTGTTTGTCTGTCTGAACAAGTTATGTTTGGCATGGGGTTTGTCTGTTTGTCCGTCTCAACAAGTTATGTTTGGCATGGGGTTTGTCTGTTTGTCCGTCTCAACAAGTTATGTTTGGCATGGGGTTTGTCTGTTTGTCCGTCTCAACAAGTTATGTTTGGCATGGGGTTTGTCTGTTTGTCCGTCTCAACAAGTTATGCTTGGCATGGGATTTGTCTGTTTGTCCACATAGCTGATTAATTGTTTTTGGAATATTTGGTAGTCCTGAAAAGGACTGTTATAGTTAGTCCTGAAAAGGACTGTTTACTGCAACAGGACTTATATTCTGCCATCTTGCCAGGCCACTGCTCCCTCATTATTGAAGTAGTCCTTCAGGTAATCCCTCTGTCTTTTGGCCTCTCTAGCAGGGTTTCTGTCTTGGCCACCACCAGCAGCACCACCAATCAATCCACAATCACCAGGCACATCATCATCATCATCATCCCCCCCCGGCTGCTGACCAGCAGGTTGACCTTGATACTGGCTTCTGAGTATATTGTGCAGAACCACACAGGTCATGACCACTTCTCTAACTGTTTCTGGGGGTAGTTCAATGGTGGTCCTCATGACTCTAAATCTTGACACAAGGATGCCAAAAGCGTTCTCCACAACTCTCCTGCCCCTTGATATTCTGTAGTTGGCAATCCTTTCCTCCCTTGTTAACAGCCTTCTGCCATAGGGTTTCATGAGCCAGGTCTTCAGGGCAAAGGCATCATCTGCCAAAATGAAGTAGGGGACATCTCTACCACCCTGTGTTATAGGAGCTGGGTCAGGGAAGCCTATCCTGCCATCTTCAATCCTCCTCTTCAGCTGAGAGGCATTAAATATCTGGGCATCTGAGCAAGACCCTTCTGTACCCACATCCACCCATCTGAATTTGTACTGCCCATCTACCAAGGCCAACATGACAATGGAAAAGAACCCCTTGTAGTTGTGGTAGAGGGCTCCAGAGTTCTTGGGTTTCTTCAGGGCCACATGCTTTCCATCCAGGGCTCCCAGGGCATGTGGAACATTCCACCTGATCCTGAATTCCCTTTCCAGTTCTTTCCACTCATCTGGAGTAGTAGGACATTTGAGGTACTCTCTGGTGAACTCATCCTGGATGGCCCTGCAGACCTCTGGTAGAAACTTGGAAATGGTGGATCTGCCAACCCTGAACTGACAGGATAATGATGTGTATGACTCTCCAGTGGCCAGATATCTGATGGTGAGGGCTAACTTCTCCCCAACACTGATAGGAGCTCTGTAGTTGGTGGCCTGCCTGGCTAGACGTGGTTCCAGTCTGGTCTTCATCATTTCAAAGAATTCTGGGGTCATCCTCATGTAGTTGGTGAATCCTGGAATGTCTGTGGCATACAGATCAGCCATAATGTTGTGGTAGGCCCCCCTCTCCTCTCTCTGCAGTAGCCATGGCCTGACCCACATGTTGTGCCTTCTTCTAGGTCTCTGTATGGGTGCTGGTGGTGCTGGTGGTGGTGGTTGCTGTGCTTGACGTAAAAAATGGAAATACATGATTATTTGTAACTGAATAAAAACCAAAAAAGCCCTAAGTTGTTGTTGAATCTGTCTTCCATTAAAAGGTGGCATCCTGGTGTGTTCCTAGAAAAGCAATGATGATTAGATCGCAAATTTTATATATATATACCCAGAAAATCCAGCAACTTTGCAAAACAATAATCGGGGATCCTGGTCTGGGGAGGCCTGAGGAGGCCTGAGGACGCCTGAGGACGCCGGTAGTTAATCGTGTGTTAGTCGGCTCTTAGTCCCAGGAGGCCTGAGGCGTCCTGGGACCCAGTCGGTTTGTGTCCGACAGGATCGTGGTTGAAACCGACCCGAAAACTGGCTTAGTCGGTTCTTAGTCCCAGACCAGTCGGGGACTGTCTGCGGCCGCCTGAGGCGTCCTGAGGTGTCCTGAGGCGTCCTGGGGACGATCTGTTCTTAATCCCAGATTTCAGTACCGACCCAGTATTCCCGCCCATTTTTGTCTTTTTTCAACCGACTGTGCACGATTAAGGGTCGCCGACAGGATCGGGGCTTAATCTTTTGGTGGAACAGGGGCATAAGGGATGATATAAGGCCCTTTTAGCAAGATGACCCTACATGACATTGAAAAAGGGGTCAAAGGTCAAATTTGACACTTGCAAAAGGTTTGAAGACAATGATTTCCACTATGTTTTCTCATTCCAAACCCCTAGGATCAATGATAAGGGAGATATTAAGGCTTTTTGATGTGATATGGCAGCCATTTTGTTTTCAAAACAAGGCTAAAATTACTTTCAGTCAAGTTTTCCTAGCCATTTACATTTTGTGCAAATCTTTTTTTTTTTTCACTCTTTATTTTGACATAAATATACAGTCATACATATATATATCTTTAATAAAAGGTTTTAAAATACAAGAAAGACGAGAAAAGAAAAAAAAAAAAATGAGTCACCGGTTGTACATTTTTATGTACCAAAATATGACTTAACAGTTACAATTACACATGAATGTTTTCAATCAAATAATTTTGAGAATTTCTTCCAAGTATTTTTAAAGTCTTTCTCTTGTTCTTTCTCCTTATATATAAAGTATTCATATTCATACACTGATTTGATCTTTATCTTTAAATGTGCCAAGTTCAATGATCGTTCCATAAAAGCACAAGAAAATATATATGATTTTGTGATCAATATAATGACATTGATTGGAAGGAAAAGATCTGTTTTCAATAAATATCCAAGAATAATATCTTTTGCTGAAAAGTTTAAATTAATATCTGTGACATCATTTAACCAATGTTTTAAATCATTCCACAACTTTTTAACATGTTTACAAGAGACAAATAAGTGAACTAATGTTTCTGGACTAGAATTGCAAATTCTACAATATTCTGAGTTTGAAAGGTTCATTTTAAATAGTTGTTGTTTTGTGCCAAGAATCCGTTGCAATATCTTATACTGAAGCCAAATAATGTTATTATCATTGAGTGATTTAAAACATATTTTATAAATTTTTTTCCAGGAATAATTATCAATAAATATATTTAGGTCTAAATTCCACTTCTGTTGATAGTTCATATTTAAATTTTGTCTGTTCATTTCCCATTACATGTCTTTACACCCAGTTTTACTTTTCAAAAGTATTTTTAGATGAGCTGGAATATAAGGTCTTTTGATTTCAGTTATTTCATTCATTAAATTTGTTATAAGAAAATTATTTACATCTGCCCTCACCTGGTAATAATCCAAGAAGTTTATATCTGGTAAATCATATAGTAGTTCTATGGTTTCTTTGCTTAAAATGATGCCATCAGAAATGATGTCACTGACAACAGCAATACCATGTTTATACCATTTGGGTTTAAATAAATTACTTTTACTGATTTTTTCATTATACCATAAAGGCATACACAGTAAATTATCATCTCTCTTCATGACCAGATCATTTTGGTGAGAAAATGCAATTTCAAAAATCTCTTTCCAGAAAAGGTTTTTTGTTTTACAATGTAACACTTTGAACCAATGTGGACCAAAATCTGTTATTTTTTTAATTGATGAGAGTGTCAAGTGAAACAGTGTAGACCATTGAGAATTTTGTGTTGTTATGAGTCTCCTTAGCCATGTTAGCTTCAAGGCTTTCACAAATAATTCAGTGTTGATCATTTTTAGACCACCATTGGCATAACTTTGGCAAATCTGGGCCCTACTAACTTTATCTGGCTTGCCATCCCACAGAAAATTGTATAGCAAATTATCAATTTTTTTGCAAAACCCCTTATGAGGTAGAGGAATAGTCATAAACAAGTGATTCAATCTTGACAGGATGAGTGTTTTTATCACAGTAATTTTCCCCAAAGGGGTCAACGATCTTTTTTTCCAAAAGGATATGGTATTTTTAACTTTATTAATAGCTAAGCTGTAATTGATATCAGCCATTTGGTCCAAATTAACATGAAAATATAATCCTAAAAGAGAAAAATTATCATTATTCCAGTCAAAATGGCATTTGCAATTAAGTTTGTCTTTTGAGTGTTTTTTCCTTCCAATCCATATCATTTTACATTTAGAACTATTCATCCTCAAACCTGATAATGTACCATAAACTTCAAGGGTGTTCAAAGCTGCATCCAGAGAACTCTCATTACCATCCAAAATCAAAGTAGTATCATCAGCAAATTGAGATATTTTAAATTCTGTGTTTTTAATTGTAATTCCTTTAATATTATTATTATTTTCAATTAGTAGGTATAATATCTGTCCACAAAGTAGGAATAGATATGGTGCCAGAGGATCGCCTTGTTTGCAACCTCTTTTTATGCTAAAGAATTCCGACAAAACTCCAAATTGGAGAACTGAAGCACTTATATCAGTGTTAAAAAGCTGAACCCACTTTATTAAGTTAGATGTAAATCCCAATTTTTCAAGAACAAGATACATAAATTTCCATGATATAGAGTCAAAGGCTTTCTCAAAGTCAATTAGCATCAACAATCCATCAATTTTGTTATCGTCTGTATAATTCATGAGATCATATATTAAACGAGTGCTTTCACCTATAAATCTACCATCAAGAAATCCAGTCTGAGTGGTTGAAATTAGTTTGGGGAGAACTTTTTTAATACGAGAAGCAATAACGCTAGATCCTAACTTGTATAATACACTAGCAAGTGAAATAGGGCACCAGTTTTTCAGGTTATCTCTGGGTTTATCCCCCTTTGGAATACAGCTAATAATAAGCTGTCTCATACTTATGGGTAAAGAACCTGTTCTATAGCTCTCATTTAAAGCCCGAAGAATGAAAATTCTTAATTTGTTCCAAAAAACTTTTAAAAAATCAGCAGGGAAGCCATCTATACCTGGTGTTTTATTGTTTTTCATTTTGGCAAGTGCTTCATTCAATTCTTTTACAGTTATTTGTCCATCTAATAAATCAGCCTCAGTATTTTGTAAACACGTTATTTTTTGTTTGTCAATTACAGTATCTAATGTTATATCTTCAGTGAGGCTATCTTTGTTAGAAAAAAGTTTCTTATAAAAATTTTTAACTTGATTTAGTATATCTTTTTGGGATGTCAGAAGGGAACCATCTTGTAATTTCAGTTTCCTTATTGTTTTATCAATATAATTTCTTTTTTCGAGTCCACAAAAGTATTTTGTCGGCTTTTCGTACAGTAATAAATTTTGTACCCGTGAGCGGATCATATGACCACGTATTCTTTTTTCTCTTAATACTTGTAGATTAGATTTCATTTCTTCAAGATTATTATTTTCACAGAGGCTAAGATTATTGGGATTATTATTTTCAATAGATTCAATTCTTGTTTTAAGATTTTTTTCTTCAATATTTTCTCTTCGTTTCAGAGCTGATGCAAATTTAATAGTCTCACCCCTGATCCGCATAAGTAACATTTCCAAAAAGTTACTGTCTGAAACAGTAAACTGCACATCTGTGTCATCAACGTTGTGTAAGTTTTGTAAATTATAAACTGGAAGAGCATACTCCATTTTCACTTCACCTATGAGATGGTTTATTGTTTTAAGGTATTCTGTGTCCTTTAAAACTCCACAATTGAATCGCCATATCCCTTTACCTTTTTCAAATTTATCAAGAACAAGTTTTATCTCCATTGCTGAATGATCGCTCCTATAACTTGGTTTGATTGTACAACTTTGTAACAAGTCCGTCAAATGTTTTGACACTATAAAATAGTCTAGGCGAGCCTGTTTAACTGGGTTCCGCCTACGCCATGTATATATTTTAATATCGGGGTAGAAATATCTGAAAGCATCCACTAAATTGTGTGTTTCCATTAAATCCAGTAACTGTCTTCTTGATTGTGGATTGTTGATGTTAACATAGTTATAAGAGTCCATGGATGGATTCAAAGTTAAATTCAAATCCCCACATACTACTACATAGCTTTCATTACATTCTTCTACTAATTCATTTATTTTTTGAAAAAAGAGTGGGCTATCTTTATTTGGTGCATAAACGTTAATTATCCTCAAGGATATATCATTTATCTGTAGGTCTATCAATAGAAGATTTCCATCTGTATCCTTATTACAATTTTTAATTTTGTATTCAAAATTATTTTTAAGTAAAATGGCAACACCCCGGCAAATCTGACACAGCTAGCTGCAATGTTTTAGAACATATCGATGGTTTTTAAAAACAATCGGCTACAGCAGTCATGTTGTTTTTTTAAATGAGTTCAAAATGTTTTACAGATGTGTTTTCACAGACATAAACATTCTCTGCATAATTGGGTGAAAATATCTTCAAAAATGAATGAGATATAAAGTTTGTTGTAAAAATGTGACAAATGCACACATGCACACACACACACACACACCCACACCCCTGCACACACACACATGCACAGAAGGCAGTTCATAATCTCACAACCAATGCAACTGTTTAGTATCATCGGTATAAAAGCGCCCCTTTTTCAATTAAGAAGTTTTAAGACCACAAAGTATTTAAAGCATTGCCATGGCAACAGTTGTTGCTAGATAGCCTCCAAAACCTTATCAGCTGCAGATCCTCTTTTGCTTAACATATCTTGAAAATTTGGTGAAAATCCATGCATGGGTTTAGGCTGTGGCAGACCAGCAAATTTTAAGAGCCAAAATACTAGTATTCAAAGTGTTGCCATGGCAAAAGTTGTTGCTGGATACCCTCCAAAACCTAATCAGCTTTAGATCCTCTTGGGGTAAACATATCCTGAAAATTTGGTGAAAATCCATGCACGGGTTTAGGCTCTGGAACACCCAGAAACTTCAAAACCCCAAAATCTTAAAAGTGTTGCCATGGCAACAGTTGTTGCCAGATACCCCGCAAAATCGAATCAGCTTTAGATCCTCTTAGGATAAATTTGGTGAAACTTCATGCATGGTTTTAGGCTATGGAACACCCACAAGCTTTATGCCACTGCCACTGAAGCCCAGACGGCACAAGGGATGACTACAACCCCAGGATTTATGGGCTGGAGTTAAAAATGAATATGAGGATGATAGAAGCTTTTTATAATAGAAGTTATATTATACTTATCTTTGCTAGAAGAAAAAGTTTTAGATAGGCATCATTTGTCTGTCTGTTGACATTTTAATGCAGAAACTACTTTGTTGTTGTATTTATACCTAGCACAACATCTCATATACTGCAAAGTGTTATTTGATCCATCCTGATTGCACAAGTACAGACCAATCTCTCTACTGAATGACATGAAAGGCAGAGTCTCAGAGATGACAGTTTATCAATGTCCCTGAAGTTCTTTAGCCTGCCACTGGGAAAAGGACCCAATGACAGAGGACACCCATTTTAAGTGATCATCCAAGCCACTATGTATCTGCCTGTACCTGGGTTCGAACCTATGTCCTCTGTATTCCATATGTTTGATGAAAGTTAAAAGAGATGAGGGTATATTTCATTTTGTTATGGGAAATATCTTAAACATACAAATGTCCTAATGATGAATCCGTTTCTGTCACTTTCGAAACTGAGGATGTATTGGTAATGGAGGATGTATAGCAGCTAGCTGCTTATTTTAAAAACCTTCAATTATCCAAACAGTATCTACTCCCTCATCTATTCAGATAATAAAGTGTGACATTTATGGTAACTTCTAGGGCAGAATTATATTTTATGTTCCAGTTTTTCGAGTTAAAAAGACCTGAACCAAGCAATTTTTTTTTCTCACTTCAAGCAGAACATATAAGATAGGGGCAGCAGTTATAATATACAAAATGTCAATATTATTAAAGGGTGTGTTTGTTTTTACTAACTTTCTATTAAAAACCTCTTCCGAGATCAAATGCCCGCAGGGCCTCAGTTTTTTTTCAGAAGAAAAACAACTATTTGCCTCGGACAAACCTGTGTCATCGTATCATCAAAAGTTCAAACAAAATTGTCAGACAGAGGCTATCTGTTGCAACCCCAAAAATCAGTCAAAAATTGGCCTTTTGCTTTGCAGGATGCTCTTACTTGAAGATGCATACAATAAATATCCTTGGGTATTCAAAGATAAAATATTATATTTAAGATATAATATAGCAATAGGTGTAAGCACTAAAAGAAGATTCAGAATTCACAGAATTCCTTGCTGTGACTGTGATGGTTTGTTTTTTGCAAAAAAAAAAAAGCAAATCCACCCGAGGGTGTAGCGACATTGACCTTTGCTTCACCAGTCACCTAGCCATGCTTATGGCTAGTGTCTTTGTTTTTAGAAAAAAACCTTTCAGTTCACAGATTAAAGTTTTAGTTTGTATAATTTACTTTTATAAATACACATACTAGTTTTTACATACTGCTAATGTAGAGATATTGTCTGGTGAGCTTATATCTCCCAACATGTACAAGTGCTTTATGAATGCTAAACATGTGTGAACATGTTTCAAAAGGTATAAATCTGAGCCTTACACAAGGCCAGTAGTAGAGTCACCTAGAACATATGTCCTCAAACAGATAAAATTTTACTTCACACCAATCTTTCACAGTAGGACTTACCGTATTTATCCATACAAGCGCCAACTCGCTATTAATCGCCCCACCCTCTCTCTATCTTTCACAGTAGGACTTACCGTATTTATCCATACAAGCGCCAACTCGCTATTAATCGCCCCACCCTCTCTCTATCTTTCACAATAGGACTTACCGTATTTATCCATACAAGCGCCAACTCGCTATTAATCGCCCCACCCTCTCTCTATCTTTCACAATAGGACTTACCGTATTTATCCATACAAGCGCCAACTCGCTATTAATCGCCCCACCCTCTCTCTATCTTTCACAATAGGACTTACCGTATTTATCCATACAAGCGCCAACTCGCTATTAATCGCCCCACCCTCTCTCTATCTTTCACAGTAGGACTTACCGTATTTATCCATGTAAGCACCAACTCGCTATTAATCGCCCCACGCTCTCTCTATCTTTCACAGTAGGACTTACCGTATTTATCCATATAAGTGCCAACTCGCTATTAATCGCCCCACCCTATCTCTATCTTTCACAGTAGGACTTACCGTATTTATCCATATAAGCGCCAACTCGCTATTAATCGCCCCACGCTCTCTCTATCTTTCACAATAGGACTTACCTTATTTATCCATATAAGCGCCAACTCGCTATTAATCGCCCCACCCTCTCTCTATCTTTCACAGTAGGACTTACCTTATTTATCCATATAAGCGCCGACTCGCTATTAATTGCCCCACCCTCTCTCTATCTCTCTATCTCACCTCTTCAAATGCTTTCTTAGCAATGACTTTTGTTGCAATTTTTTCAGGACTTTTTCAAGTTTTATCTCAATTTAAGATATTTGTTTCTCAACTCAGTAGTTGTTCAAATTGCAATGGGAATAACAAAACAAATCTTTCTTGAGTTATGAAATTGGGAGTGTTGAAAATTCAGGATTTTTTGTACCCAGACTATGATCCTGGGCCCGTATTCACGAAAGGTCTTAGCCAGGGTTTAGGCTTAAAGTTGAGACTTTTGTCTCAAGTTTCTGCCCAAATACTGCTAAGACTTTTGTCTTAGGCTTAGTGGTATTCACAAAGAATTTGAGACTGGTCTTAGGCTTAGCCAAGGGCTCAACTTTAAGACTGGTTGGTAGTGGGCTTATATTTTGTAAAGAGGACTTAAATATGGTCGCCATAAACTTTTCTCCACTTCAAAATTTGAAATGGCTGTAAATAAAGTATAATTGTACAGAACATCTCACTAAAGCAGTCTTTGGAAGTTTATATGTGGTAATAAGGTTTTCCATTTCAAAACAGCACTTTTCCTTAGATAAAATGCATTAAATGAAGGATATATGTCACCAATAGTATAGTTTGAATAGAAAAGAAAGGTCACATGACACAGAAAACCACTGTGGTTATTTGATAATCTTGGACTTAGCTAAGTCACCCTTTGTGAATACGGTTTTAAGATAAAACTTAGCTGAGACAAAAGTCTTAACTTTAAGACTGGATTTAAGCCTAAGACCTGGCTAAGTCTAAGACCCTTCGTGAATACCAGCCCAGATCTTTCCCAAAGTGTTATCAATTCTTCCTTTGGTAAGGCCCTACTCACAGAAAAGGTTAGATAAAGACATGTTATGAAGTTTTGCAGTAATTACAAACACAGATAGACAGCCAAAAACCCCTCAATATTAAGAAGGAATTCTAGTTAATCCAGTCAAATCATACTGATACAGTGCTTAATCTCTGAGCAGTCCAAATTTTATGACTTAATGCATAATCACAGTTCTTGTTTCATTGGATGGAACCGGAGAAGTTGGAAAGCAAACAACTGTAGGTCAACTTAATTTGTATTTGTATTTATACTCAGCACAATATCTCCATATACTATAGGACTCAAAGTGCTATATGACCCATCTGACTGTACAAGTACAGTCCAACTCTCAAATTTCTGACATTCCCCTAACTGAAAGACAGAGGCTCACGGATGACCATTTATCAATGTCCTTGAGGTTCTTTAACCTGCCATGGTGGATAGGACCCAATGACAGAGAACTGCCATTTTAAGTGGTCATCCGAGCCACTATGTATCTGCCTGTACCTGGGATGGAACCCACGTCCTCTGTGTTCCTAGGCAAGTGTGTTACCCACTAGACCACAGTGGCAGATACTTAATTACATTGACTTTAAATTTATGTTTTCAGAACCCTAATACATACAAAGTCACAGCATGCTATGGTAATACTAAAATATTTTCCTCAAAAACATCAACAAAAACTTGCGGCATAAAATAACAATTTCGACATTATCCTATATTGCAGAAGTGTGACTGCACTTTAATGTCATTTGAATTACAAACAACTTGCAAAGTTTCTACAAGACCACATGTTTATGTTTGTGGTTTTTACAATTGCACGTTTCCATTTTCCATCTTACTATGGCAGTGGCCTAATAGGAACAGGTTTTCAGGCTTTCCAACGGCGTTATTCAGTGGAACAAAATAACTATAATCATACCTCTTACACATCTACTGACTATTGTTAAAAAAGTGATACCAATATTGTAGCTGACTGCTAACTACCTATTAAACTTCAGCTGTCTCAATTTTTTAAAAAAAAATATGCAAAGCAAAATAACCTCTCATCATCAGTTTTTATGTGATTTGCATCACCACGGCTTGCTCTTAAAATTCAATTATATATATAGAGCAACTGTAGAAGTAGAGATAATATTATTATCAAAGTAAGCCAGTGTCAATACTCTGTCATGTTTTACTCAGTATTTAAGTCTATGGATTGTCCCTAAATTATTGCTTTATCTAATCTTTAAAATTAAAAGGTTATTCTTATTGTTAAAACCAACTTTTAGTTGCATAAAATATATCAGTATTTAAAATTTTTTAAATAACAGTTTCTGTTTTAAAGTTGATTTCTGGACTTTGCTATAAAATTGAGCTGAATTTTCATTATGTTAAAATAACATGGAATCAGTCAATACAGTAAAACTTCAATTATCCATCAATGTCAATTATCTAAATACTTGATTTGAACAGTTCTGCTTCTCAAATTTATCATGTCCCTACAGTGTGACACTGAAGTACACCTGCTTGTGTGTTGTAGCATGACCAGTTAATGTCTGGTCACTGAAGTTAAGCGGCACTGCACTTGGTACTTAAATGGGTGACTGAGTTCTGGCCAAGGTAAGGTGGATACATAGTGATTTGACCACTTAAATGGCAGTCCCATTGCAAATGTAACTGAAATAAGGTACTAGCTAGGTGTAACATTGAATAAATCAGTCAAATACGCATGTAGCAATGCTATCAATAGAAACAAAATGTATTCTACATTTTGCTGAACTAAGTCTTTGATGTGAAAAGATGCATTTGTGGAATTTATTGAAAGAGAACAAAACTTACTCGACTGAGCCACCGCCACTGCTGTAGTCAAGGCAACCACCGAAAACAGCACCTTCCAGAAATGCATCCTGAAAAATCAATAGATGAAAGTTAGATATGTCAACAGTCAGCGCAAAACGTTTGTTTTATACAAATATTTATCAAACCTTCAAACAAATTTCGATTGCACATATGTGTCAAACTTACTCAAATTGAAAAACATATCACAAATTAATACATTTCCAATAAGTCTTTAATACATTGAAACAAAAAGGTTAAATGTATCTAAGGCAAGGTTTTAGTAATATTGGTGTTGCAATTACATAAAACACAAAGGAAATGAAAATTAATTTCCGGACTATAGATATTAAATTAGAATATACCATCCTCATTGGAATATGTATTAAAAACAATAAGACTCAAAACCTAAAGATGCATTTTATCATACATCACATTGAGAAGGAGGGGCTGTTTGTATACATCTAAGTCTGTTAAGTCTTTTTCATAGAATTCTTAAGTTCCAATATCCTGAATAAGAATACTATCAAAATAAATAAAGAACATTAATTTTTATCTAAAGAACAATCATTCATTGTTTTTCAAATAACCCTGTCAAAATAATCATAACTAATGCAGATCATGAAAGACCTATATTTTTTAATAACAATAATATGAGGCATTAGCTATATTTAAGAAGCACAAGTATTTCATCCATTAATTTGTTAATTTTAAATCAACTGCAATAAAAATCTTCAAAAATTGTTCCTTGAAGTGCTTGCTTATTGCTAAATTTTCCCCTTTATATACTATTTTACTGAACATACCTAATCCAATAATTTCAATTAATCCAAGAGACAAAGTAGGTGAAACTTGACTTAAAACTTAAATTTATTGGAGAGCACTCCTGTTCTGGACAAGCTTAGACCCAACACTGTCACTCTTTCCAAACGATTCCTGGGAAACTGGTTGCTGCTTCTTCGTGGAGACAGACAATAAAAATTTTATATCTCCAGGCAATGCAAATATTAGCACAACAAGATTTTTGCAAACTCTCTTAAAAAGTACGAACACACCTTTTAATTTTTAACTTATGCTTGAAAATGAAATTTAAAAAAGTAATAATACAAAGTAAACTGGTCAATTGACAGCATTTGTGGAAAAAAAAGGGAGAATTCTATGAAATAAACTTTAACACAAAATATTTGCACAAGAAATGTATATGCATAAAATATATAATCTCAGTGAGAAAACATTAGATTTTAAGGTTATATTCCAAAATTCATTTTCATAGAGTTTTAAGCAATGACATTTTGACCTATATTTGAGATACAAGTCAGGGTTCAATGAACTTTATTGTAACACTATCTTAAGTTACTTTATAAAACCTGAATATAACTTCACTCATTTCTGACTGAGACTATTTTTTTCAATTACAAAACTAACTAAACAAATAATAGTACATCTGTATCACAATGAAGTGGTCAAAAAAGGAAAGATATTTTAATAAAGGCATTCACTTTAAGATATCAACTTAACATGAAATATTTGGGATGGAGAAATCAGGATTTTTGTGGAGCTATAAATAAAACTCTTTGAAAAGATCCTGTGAGAAAAGCTGTATAGAAAAATGATCACACCATTTTCTAGAATTAGATTTTTCTTAAACTAAGCTCTGCAATTCCTGAAAAACTTTATTATTAACTGGGTTTTGTTTTTAATTGATATTTTACAAGTCAGTCTTAAAAAAACACATTGTTAGTTGAATTTAAAGAATGTAATTTTGTTACCTGATTGTATGGTATGGTAAACACAATCTAACTTGTGTGTATGCTTAAAGAAAGGCACCAATCCGAAAGAAATTTTTAAAAGAAAACAAAAGCAGCCTTGTTTTAAGAAAAGATGATGGAAATGAAAATAGATTGAAGGCAAACCCTGCAACAGGTAATGACAACGATTACTTTTCTTGTGACAACATTGTTTACTTGATAAGAAACCAGAAATATAAACAGAAGGACATAGGGCAAAAGTTTTTCAAAGTTTTTCCCCACGGCAATATTGTTTTCAGGGAGTTTTAAATTAAAACCAAATGTAGACTCACAACAGTCAAGGATAGAGTTATTTCTATATATCTCCATGTGTGAATTACATAATTACCATAAAACTTCAAATAACTACACTGGAGTGATACCTGAAGTGTAGCAGCAAAGTCAGACTAGGAATTGGGGTTTGACATCCTTTTCAACAGTTCATATCAGGACTGTGGCCTAGTGGGTAATACACTTGCCTAAGAACACAGTGGACTTGGGTTCCATTCCAGGTACTGGCAGATACAGAGTGGCAGGGATGACCACTTAAAATGGTGGTCGTCTGTCATTGGATCCTCTTCTCCGTGGCAGGCTAAAGAAACTCAAGGATGTTGATAAATAGTCATCCCTGAGACTTCTGGTTTTCAGTTAAGTTAATATCAGTTACTATAAAGCTTAGGGTGTACTAGTACTGTAGTATGAGGAGATATTGCACAGAGTATAAATATACAATACAATACAAAACATATCTGCTGTAAATACCACACATAGCACTGAATTGGACTGAAACCCCTGACAGCACAGGTGAGAACCAAATGTGTTAACGTGTTAGCTATTCAGCTACTGACGTCTCGGTGAACAAATAAAGCAAAATTAGAAAAATAGACACAAAGTCAAAGGTCATATTTTGATGGTTTAATCACTGTTCAAAGACTCTGGTCTTATCTAATCTAATCTAATCTACTACTTTGCAGGCGCAATATCTTCCCCGCAAAGGGGACTCAGTGCGGTGAGTTAACAAAAATCATTATCATTAGGAGAGTCGAGGGGCGTTCAAGGTCAGAAATCCGAAATTGTGGGTGTGACCAAGAGGGACGGAAACTAAGTTGGGAAACTGGAATTAAAGAGGTGGGTTTTGAGGTGTTTGCTGAAAGATGCTACAGAGGGGCTATTTCTTATTTGGAAGGGGAAAGAGTTCCAAAGAACCGGGGCATAGTGACTGAAAAAATTGGAGAATAGTTTGACTGATTTATAAACCTTACAGTCAAAAGTGGGGGTGGGAAGGAAGTTGAGTTTAGGGGTACTTCGCCTTATATTCCTGGAAGAGGTGTAGGAATGAATTAATTCTCTTAGGTAAACTGGTTGACCCTGGTTGAGAATTTTGTACGTAATGAGACCAATTTTGAATTGTATCCTATATTTTGACAGGGAGCCAGTGGAGTTTTTTCAGTTGAGGGGTAATGTGAGAGTATTTAGGAGAACGGGTGATAACCCTACAGAGTGAGTTTTGGACTAACTGTAATCTTCTTAACTCAAAATCTGTAAGTGACAAGAATAGGGAATTGCAGTAATCCAATCTGCTGCTCACCAAAGCTTTTGCTAAAAGAACTGATGTATTAAGGTCTAGAAGGGGACAAATTCTATAGAGGTCTCTCGCATGAACTCTGGTGGACTTTATGACCTGTGACACATGGTCTGAGAATGAGAAATTGGAGTTGAACACCACTCCGAGGTTCCTAACACTTTGTGCTGGTGAGACCTGATTACCAAGAATATTGATGGGAAAGTGAGGAAGGAGTTGTTTACGGTTGTTTATAGAGCTTATCAGAATAAACTCAGTTTTCTCTGGGTTGAGTTTTAATTTGTTTGTGAACATGAAATTTTGAATGTCGTTTAGGCAGTTTTTTAGTTTTTGTATAGAGTGAGAGAAATTTGTTGGTGAGAGTGTTATGTATAACTGAGTGTCATCGGCGTAGAAATGGTGGTTATTACTACTGTGAGAGTGAATGATTGAGCTAATTGGGTTAGTGTAGAGGGAAAATAGAATTGGACCAAGGACAGAGCCCTGGGGGACCCCATACTGGAGCGCAGCAGGATGAGACAGTGTGCTACCTACCTTGACTGAGTGTGTCCTTCCTGATAGGTATGATTTGAACCAGCCAAGTGCTAGTTCACTGATACCATAGTAAACATTAAGTCTGTCCAGGAGAATGGTGTGGTTAATGGTATCGAACGCGGCAGATACATCCAAAAGGGTAAGGGCTGTAACAGACCCTTTGGCCATATTGAGAAGAAGCCAGGCACCCCATATGTTGCCATAGAGCAAGTTTGACTTCTCCATCTATTGGTCATATGCTCATGTCTGGCTTATCACAGCATCTGGAAAATTTGAAATTTGTAGCTATTAATTATTTAAAACCCAACTTTATCGGGCCTTAAAGGGGGAGAAAAGTGTATATTATGATATCTTGGACAACAATATCACTATTTTGTGTGTCTTTAGGTACAACCACAAGTTGGTCATACTGTACATCATGGCTTAACGATATCACTGTTTTATGTCACTTTTAGGGACAACCACAAGCTGACCATAGTGTACACCATGGCTTAACAAAACCAATGTCTTATGTCTCTTCATGGATCAAATTGTGAACATAACAATTTCAACAAGTAGGCTTCCAGCAAACTCCAAAACATAATTTCATATTTACATAGCACCTAATCTTTCCACTAGTGCATGCTAAGGCATATAAAATGAAATTGATGTCTTATGCCCCTGTTCCACCAAAGGATTAAGCCCCGATCCTGTCGGCGACCCTTAATCGTGCACAGTCAGTTGAAAAAAGACAAAAATGGGCGGGAATACTGGGTCGGTACTGAAGTCTGGGATTAAGAACAGATCGTCCCCAGGACGCCTCAGGACGCCTCAGGCGGCCGCAGACAGTCCCCGACTGGTCTGGGACTAAGAACCGACTAAGCCAGTTTTCGGGTCGGTTTGAACCACGATCCTGTCGGACACAAACCGACTGGGTCCCAGGACGCCTCAGGCCTCCTGGGACTAAGAGCCGACTAACACACGATTAACTACCGGCGTCCTCAGGCGTCCTCAGGCCTCCTCAGGCCTCCCCAGACCACGATCCCCGATTATTGTTTTGCAAAGTTGCTGGATTTTCTGGGTATATATATATAAAATTTGCGATCTAATCATCATTGCTTTTCTAGGAACACACCAGGATGCCACCTTTTAATGGAAGACAGATTCAACAACAACTTAGGGCTTTCTTGGTTTTTATTCAGTTACAAATAATCATGTATTTCCATTTTTTACGTCAAGCACAGCAACCACCACCACCACCACCAGCACCACCAGCACCCATACAGAGACCTAGAAGAAGGCACAACATGTGGGTCAGGCCATGGCTTCTGCAGAGAGAGGAGAGGGGGGCCTACCACAACATTATGGCTGATCTGTATGCCACAGACATTCCAGGATTCACCAACTACATGAGGATGACCCCAGAATTCTTTGAAATGATGAAGACCAGACTGGAACCACGTCTAGCCAGGCAGGCCACCAACTACAGAGCTCCTATCAGTGTTGGGGAGAAGTTAGCCCTCACCATCAGATATCTGGCCACTGGAGAGTCATACACATTATCCTGTCAGTTCAGGGTTGGCAGATCCACCATTTCCAAGTTTCTACCAGAGGTCTGCAGGGCCATCCAGGATGAGTTCACCAGAGAGTACCTCAAATGTCCTACTACTCCAGATGATTGGAAAGAACTGGAAAGGGAATTCAGGATCAGGTGGAATGTTCCACATGCCCTGGGAGCCCTGGATGGAAAGCATGTGGCCCTGAAGAAACCCAAGAACTCTGGAGCCCTCTACCACAACTACAAGGGGTTCTTTTCCATTGTCATGTTGGCCTTGGTAGATGGGCAGTACAAATTCAGATGGGTGGATGTGGGTACAGAAGGGTCTTGCTCAGATGCCCAGATATTTAATGCCTCTCAGCTGAAGAGGAGGATTGAAGATGGCAGGATAGGCTTCCCTGACCCAGCTCCTATAACACAGGGTGGTAGAGATGTCCCCTACTTCATTTTGGCAGATGATGCCTTTGCCCTGAAGACCTGGCTCATGAAACCCTATGGCAGAAGGCTGTTAACAAGGGAGGAAAGGATTGCCAACTACAGAATATCAAGGGGCAGGAGAGTTGTGGAGAACGCTTTTGGCATCCTTGTGTCAAGATTTAGAGTCATGAGGACCACCATTGAACTACCCCCAGAAACAGTTAGAGAAGTGGTCATGACCTGTGTGGTTCTGCACAATATACTCAGAAGCCAGTATCAAGGTCAACCTGCTGGTCAGCAGCCTGGGGGGCCAAAAGACAGAGGGATTACCTGAAGGACTACTTCAATAATGAGGGAGCGGTGGCCTGGCAAGATGGCAGAATATAAGTCCTGTTGCAGTAAACAGTCCTTTTCAGGACTAACTATAACAGTCCTTTTCAGGACTACCAAATATTCCAAAAACAATTAATCAGCTATGAGGACAAACAGACAAACCCCATGCCAAACATAACTTGTTGAGACGGACAAACAGACAAACCCCATGCCAAACATAACCTGTCGAGACGTACAAACAGACAAACCCCATGCCAAACATAACTTGTTGAGACGTACAAACAGACAAACCCCATGCCAAACATAACTTGTTGAGACGGACAAACAGACAAACCCCATGCCAAACATAACTTGTTCAGACAGACAAACAGACAAACACAACTTACTCACCCAACAAACAGACAAACCCACTGTTAAACAAAAGCGAAACACAAAGTGACACATAATATCCTAAATTGAATAATTATTTTATATATTTTCAAATCCACATCATAATTTAAACATTTTTCTTTTTTCATGGCTGGGAAACTTATTTGTAGCAGAAATTTTTTTATGGAAATATTCAATTTTAAATAGTCATTTCTAATCACAAAAATTTGGAAAATATAACCATGGAACTAGTTTTGCTTTCAATAATGGGGGATTGTGTTTGCTAAATAGTTTGTCAGTTCGTTGGCATGGGTTCTATCTACTTTTGGGTTTGGGTGTTTGTTGGTTGGTGGTTACTGGGGTTGGGTTTTTTTGGGGTAGTTGGGTATTAGGTTTGGTACTGGGTTTGTTATTTGGGGGTTATGTTTGGTATTGGGTTTGTCTGTTTGTGGGTTGGTAAGTATGTAATTATGCCTTTTAACTCTAGGGAAGGTGCAAGTGTTGGACTTTTAAATTACAGATTTTAAACTATCCCATGGATTTTAATCTAAAAATGGGCTGATTAATGGCCATATTGGGAGTTACTTTTAATATTTTTTTTATGTGGCCTTTTTGGTTATGTGTAGTACCATGGGTTATTTGTTTCATGTTTGGGGTGGTGTAAGTGTTGGACTTTAATTTTTTTTTTCTTGTGATAAGTATTTGTACTGAACTTTTTTGTTTTGGGAGGGGAATTGGAAGAACACGTAGCTGAATAATTGTTTTTGGAAGAATTGGTGGCCCTGAAAAGGGCCTGGCAGGTCAAAGACCCGCCCTGACTGGATGGCTACTGAGGAGGCTGCTGCTGCTGTTGAGGCGGTGCTGAAGTGGTGATAGTAAAGAGCTGCTGCTGCGGTTGTTGCTGCTGCTGCTGCTGAGGCTGCTCGACGATCTGTGTTGATGTCAGATCTGGTAGCTGGCTTAAGATTCCACTCAGATTGTGTCTGCTCCCTTCGTCCTGTACAGTTAGGACAGATGTAGGGTTGCTGAAGCCAATGGGGCTTGGTGTATAGTACACAAAACTGCTGCTAGCTGCTGCTTGAGTGGAACTTGACGCCTGTGGAGTGGTTGTTGGCAGTAGGCCGACCCTCTGGGACTCCGTGGTAACAGTGGCTGATCTTCTGGGCAATGGCTGATGTCTGCGGTTACTCTTAATATTTTCGATATCTCTGAATATCTTGCCCTTTAATTCTTCAAATTCTTCTTGAGTCATCTTTTCGGCCTCTGATGCCACGTAGTCAAAGAAGGGCTGCCTGTCTGACTTCTGATGCAGAAAACCTGAGATAAGTGTCCTCATCTGCTCAAAGTGTTCGAGAATCTTGGAGTCTGTAGTTGAAACGGGTGTTGATGTAATGATGGACTGACTCCTCTCCCTCAGGACACTGGACTCGAGGTGTTCTGTGTCAGTAGTTGACCCACGTGATTCGTCCTGCTTGCTGGTATTTGGACTGGCCTCAAAACCTGAACTTCTATTGGCCCCCTTTCTTCTGATGTGGGTTTTAAGAAAACCCATCTGTTGGTAGACCCAGGACTGTCTCTTGGTCATCTCCCTCGGGGCTTGGCCAGATTGGAGCTTAGACAGCTTTCCATAACGGGTTCGCTGGGACTCAAACCACCTTCTCACATCAAAGGGCTGGAGCTTAAGTTCTGCAGATATTTCTGCCCAGAGAGCCTCTCTTCTATTCCTGTCGTGGAAACGTGAATGTTCCTTGTCATACAGTTCAGGGTGCAGCTTGACGAATTCTACAATGGAAACTTCATCACTGTCTGTAAAAGTGGCACACACCCTGGCTCTCTTGGCTGAAGAATGGCACTCCGGATCTTCCTCACACCTCTCTTCTTCTTCTGCCACAGCTTCCCCAATAGCTGGATCTTCCTGAATCTCCTCCTCCTCTCTCCTCTCACTTCCTTCTTCTGTAATAACTTCACTCCTCTCCTCTACTTGACTTTCCTTCTCCCTCTCATCCATCTTTTTCCTTCCTCTCTTCCCTCCTTTCTCTTTTCTCATGATCCAGTCGACAAAATAATAAAAAAATAGTAAAATGTGTCTCCTAACTGTGAAATTTGCCTTAAGCTCAAGTATATAAAATGTAAAATAAAAATTGAAAACCCCTACAAATCAGTGACACACGTCTCTCAGTAGCCAAACAGTCAGTAACAATGACAAAGTGTGCGCGGTCGCTTATATAGTCCCAGACCTGCTCATTGCCTCGTTTTAATTTCCAACGCGCGGAAAACAGTCGGTTCTTAATCGGTTGTTAGTCCCAGGCCGCCTGGGGCGTCCTCAGGCCGCCGCAGACTGAAAATGCGTGGTCCCAGGCGTCCTGGGGAGGCCGGTTTGGATCGGTTAGGGTCGGTTACCCTTAGTCGGTTCTTAGTCCCAGACCTTGATTTTTGGGTCGCAGGACACCGCAGACGGTCTGAGGCTTCCGGGGACTAATGAAACCGACTCACTTTCAGACGCATGAAATTCATACGCATCATATTTGAGTCTGGGATTAAGAACCGGCCGCCTGGGACTAAGCTACGGAGGTCTGGGACTAAGGGTCGCAGGACGCCTGGGACAACAACCGACTCTGTAAATTTGGGTCTGAGGAGGCCTCAGGACGCCTGGGACTGGACATTTTGTTGACGGCGGGAAATAGGAATCGGTTGTAGTCGTGTGAAATATCAAACATGTTTGATTTTTCACACGGCCCCAACCGACCACAACCGACCCTTACAGAAGGTCTGGGACTAAGCAAATATTTCAAACCGACCCCCAAAAACCCTTAATCGGGAGCCTTAGTCGTGTGGTGGAACACCCACATTAGATAGGCATAACAGTCAAGGCTATATGTCAGTGCAGTGGATTACATTTTGATGTATGTGTGGGCTAATGACCTGTTTAGTGGTTATTGGGATTGATCTTCACTGATGAAAGTCATGGCTTCTTTTAGTAAATGTATGTGACACAAGGGTTTAACAATCAATGTCTATACAATCAGTGACACATGCGTAAAAATCACTGTTCAAAATTATATAGCTATTAGACAACCATTTCATTCAGGCTGAAACCCTAAAACACTCGCTTGACAAATATTAAACCTCTTTATACAAGACTTACTTAATCTACAAATTAACAATTTCAATGGACATTAAGAAATCCGTATGTCAGGACCAACATTTAAAATCAGGAGAATTTATTTGTATGAAACATTGTGCACTTCTTTTCATGTTTATATTTATGGCAAACAGTCAAGGCTATATGTCAGTGCAGTGGATTACATTTTGATGTATGTGTGGGCTAATGACCTGTTTAGTGGTTATTGGGATTGATCTTCACTGATGAAAGTCATGGCTTCTTTTAGTAAATGTATGTGACACAAGGGTTTAACAATCAATGTCTATACAATCAGTGACACATGCGTAAAAATCACTGTTCAAAATTATATAGCTATTAGACAACCATTTCATTCAGGCTGAAACCCTAAAACACTCGCTTGACAAATATTAAACCTCTTTATACAAGACTTACTTAATCTACAAATTAACAATTTCAATGGACATTAAGAAATCCGTATGTCAGGACCAACATTTAAAATCAGGAGAATTTATTTGTATGAAACATTGTGCACTTCTTTTCATGTTTATATTTATGGCAAAACCATCATGTGAGTATGATTGGCAGGTGAACAAACAACTTACATATTCAAATCACAACAATATAAGAAAGGCAATTGCATCCAAAAAAGAAATTACAACTGGAAATACCTCAAGAATCCAAACTTCTGTCTATAAAGTGTAACCTATCTGAGACATGCTTGTTTATCCAGGGTGACTTCTATCTGTGATCTTACATAAAACTCAATTCCGTGATATTTTGCTTCAAGACCATCAGTTAAAGGTCAGGACTGCTGGGGCGTGAGATGGCTTTGTAGCTCTATGACTCTAAACACCTGTAATATATGCTAAAATTTCAGAACATCTGTAAAATAGGTCATTGCTTTTTATGTCAGCTGATGAAATTTGCCGACATGTTGCCTCTGTGTGCACACTTCAACTGCTGTAGTGGTTGCTTATTATTTTGTTTGATAGCATATTAATACAGGCTGAAAAGTTATTCTTGGCATCCAAATCTGTCTGTTCGACTGTTTGCTACAACACTTAAGAGTGAGGTACAGCTCCCTTTTTTGTCATTTTCTCCCTTATCCTGAGCAAGGATATAGTAAACTAAGCATTTTTAACTAAGCAAATTTATTCCTCAAATTAAGCTGTTTTAAAAGTGTAAGGTGTTCTAGATGTCCTAATGCAGCATCATCTCATTTCATTCTTCATTGCAAATACATCCCATTATGCAAGAAGGCTTGATATAATTGTTAAACTAATTGTTGTCTAGTTGTAATTAAAATATCTGTAAACTAAATTAGAAATAACCGATGACAAGCAAGGGGTTATGAGAAATTTTACAGTGAATAGAGATGTATTAAGATGATGAAGGCACAACCAACTATGAGTAATGTTGTAAAATTTCTTATAATTCTGGGATCATAAATCGGGTGTTTCTGTTCTAATGTGACATATTTTAGAAAATATATTATGTACATTCTTGAAACTGGTCCTTCAATTGATGGAACAGCAGTTTTTGTGAGTAAATGAGCAATAAGTTATCGATAGAAATTATGTGTATTTACTGATTCAATATTTCCTTGATTAGCCAATCAGATTCAATGACACAGCTGTGTAATGTTAGAATAAGAATTTTTCAAAAAAAAAAAAAAAAATCTTCACAAACAATACCCTTCAAGCCAGATAACAATTGACAAACTATTTTTTTTCTTTTAATACAGTTAGTATATACAATTTATCTCTTCAAACTCAAAAATTTTGAAATATCAGTTCTCACAATCATTCTTATTTATATAAGAATTGTAAGACATTTTCTTGGAAAAATGTAAGATGAAGCATAGTTCTAACAATACAAATATGAGGAAATATAGATCTTGATTAAAATTTCCGAAACTTCTGAAAAAAGTCTTAATAGAAAAAAGTTTTAATAGAGGGAATAAAAACATATTAAAAATATTTCCTAAACTTCTGTAAAAATGCCTTCACACTTCTCCAGATATACTTAGATTGGTGGATTGAGACTGAAGTTTAAAGAGCAATATATGCCGTAAAACTAATAACCTGAAGTCTACACAAGAAGCCTTTTTGAAAAGTCCAACAGAATTGTCCTGTAAAAGCACTTCCTTTCACCAGATTTTCATCAGATCTGGTTCTTTGTCTCTCCGACATTAAATGAGAATGAACCAGAGAGCGAAAAAATGGGGCCATCAGACAAAAGTTCATTAAATAACAGAGACAACTGTATTTACCTGGTAGTATTGTAAAAAATCTCTTATAAAAAAATGTGGGCTTTTGGCATACATCTAAAAGAAAAAATGTGGCGGACAATTTTCCAGGAAGCATGGGGTAAGATAGACAATTTATGCCAATGCACTAGCACTCCATTTAAATACAGCTTTGAGAGGTAAACTTTCTTTTGTAGAAGTAGCTATCAGGTCCTTAGAGAACATTCCCATTAAAATTCATACAGTTATTACCTCCACTAGGAGGTAATGTTTTTGGGTGAATTTATCTGTCTGTTAATTAGTTTATTACTTTTAAATGTCACATTTATGTGTCTGTAACTGATCACAAACTTCACATACATTGTATCTCAAGTTCTAAGTCCTTGTCATCAATGATTCAATATGCAAATTATCTTTAACTTGGTTGAAACTATATATATGACAGCACTTTTTTATCTTAATCATGCTTAAAGGATATATATATTTAACAGATTGTTTTTCATTTTTTTATCTTTATCTAGCTTTAAAGCCATCTATGCAGAAAATCTTTACCATCTTGATGTTGCTTAAAAGCTATCTCTTCAACATAATTTTTCCATCTAAGTACTGCTTAAAAGCTATCTATCAATTTCAGAAAGCTTTCCCATCTGAATCTTGCCTTGAAGCTATCTATTCAACAGCGCTTTTTCCATACCGTCATCTTGCCTTAAAGTCATCTATTCAACAGAACTTTTCCATCTGTGCACATGGATCTTGCATAAAAGCTATTAATTCAATGAGTATTTCCATCTAAACCTTGCTTAAAAGTTCCTTATTCAACAATGCTTTGCCATCTAATCATCATGCTTAAAAGCTATCTCCTCACCGAAGCTTTGCCATATCAGTCTTGCTTTTAAGCTTTCTCTTTAAGCTTTCTCTAAATCTTACATAAAAATTATCTATTTGACATAGCTTTATCATCTTAATCTCCTGGCTCATCTAGAGTAAGAAATCTAAAATTCGCCACATATCTGAAATTCGCCACATGTGAAAATACTAATAAAATAAATGAATTCAGGTGAGATTTGTTGAATGTACAGTAAAGTAAGGCTTTTTGAACTGAAAAATACCAATTTTAAGGCAAAACATCATTTTCTTCATAAAATTAAATAAAGTTTTAGAGGTGGCGAATTTTAGATTCCTGGCGAATTTTAGATTTCTTACTCTAACATCTCTATAGTTATCATCTCCCTGTGCCTTTTCCATTCACGCAAACTGATATTGGAACAATGACTTTTGTTTCACATGCGTTGAATTTGTAAGCACAGAGATAAAATACCAGAAAGACTTATAATTACTTTTGATTCTGTTTTGAAACTCTGTTGAATTCTGTAAAGAAATGGTTAATGACTTGGGTACCACCTCTATGGTGATGAGTTTGAATTTACCTGATGGCAACATTTGAACTTTCTCATAGTCTTGTCTATGTATGATCCCACCTGTTCAGAAAGATGATAAACTCAACTGTGATTCAAAAAGTGTAGAAAAGCAAGAGGTAGAGGACAGTTCCATATCCACCATTGTACTACCCAACAGTTTTATGACCCTGTAAATTGTCCCTTTGAGAGGTCAATCTTTTCATTTGGAATGCCCATAAACCACAATCAGAACATTTGGGACCAACTCTAACTGGTAGTTTTTGACTAGAAATGTTTGGGAGTGAATTGTTTGTGTTTCAGTATAATTCAAACCATTTGAAATTATCATAAACTATACACTAATCCTTATCACATAAAGTAATTGTGAACCCAATCACAAACCAACCTTAAAGCTATCTTAACATTTGAAAAGCAATCTTTTCCATCTTAAATCAATCCTAGCAATTGCATAGGCCTTCATAAGGTTTGTAACTCATTCAGGAAAAATTGGGAACTGACCAGAATGTTTTTGAGAACCAATCAGATGGATCAGAAAACATTTGCAACAATTTGGGGAACCAGTCAGTTTCCATATCTAATGGTAATGTCACTCGGAAAGATATATTTGAAGCCTATTATAAATTATATAAACCTTCAATTAAGAGGTTTGTTTATGACACACTCGACATAATGTTAAAGTCAATATAATTATATCCCCAGATGTAAGTCGGGGATATATTGGTTTCATGTCTGTCGCCCCGTTGCACGTTTTGACTTTAAAATGCTTTCACGGATTTCATTCAAACTTGGCACACACATGTATTTGGGCCAGAAGAGGAACCCTATTTTAAGGTGACCTTAAACTCCCAATAATAAAGAAGTTATGGCCATCTTAAGGTCAGAAACTTTAAGACTGGTTGGTAGTGGGCTTAAATTTTGTGATGAGGGCTTAAATATGGCCGCCATAAACTTTTCTCCATTTCAAAATTTGAAATGGCTGTAAATAAAGTATAATTATACAGAACACCTCACTAAAGCAGTCTTTGGGAAGTTTATATGTGGTAACAAGGTTTTCTATTTCAAAACAGCACTTATCCTTAGATAAAATGCATCAAATGAAGGATATATGGCACCAATATTATCTTTTGAATAGATATAAAAGGTCACATGACACAGAAAACTACTGTGGTTATTTGATAAGCTTGGACTTAGCTAAGTCACCTTGTGAAATCCATTTTAAGTCCCAGACCTAGCTAAGACCAAAGTCTTAGATTTAAGTCCCTGACTTATCCAATAAAGGGACTTAGTTTAAGTCCTTTAGTGAAATCGGATCCAGAATTCCATGAACAGCAGGTGGCATTTTTGGAGAACTGGACAAAATCTAAACATGTTTAAAATCTTCTTTTTGCAATCAGATGGCCGAGCGAATACCCCTGATGATGCTAAGATATAGCCCTTACAAGGTTTTAAAAGTTAAAGGCACTATGGCAAGGTCATAGGTCAAATCAAGGTCACACCATGAGGTTGCACACCTAGTCACCCCTCCAATCAATGACATAACAGTTTCTAAGATTATTGTTCCTGCCGTCCACTTTCTCACCCACCATGGGTGAAAACAATACCTGCACAGCTTTCAAAGGCTGTGGGCATAAAACTTGAAATAATTTACATGATATTTGCATACTATTACATATAAATAGGAATATGCAAAAAAATTCAAGAAATATGACACCAATCAGTCTGACTATCTTTAATTTTACAGGATCCCAAGCAATGAAGTTTAATTTAACTTTAAATAAAATTTTTGTTTGCCTGCACAATCTTTTTTTTCATATTCATATGAATTAAACATGTTGCATCATTTACTGTTGAATCAAACATTGCTTTAAAGACACACTAGCATACATTTGTTTTTGGAAGCAAAGAGCCTTGACTTGTTAAGTAACTCCTGAGACAAATATTGACAAAGTACCATTTAATTGTTTATGGAAGCCAATAAAGGATATGTTAAACTGAAGAACCTTTCTGGTTGTCTATTTCATCTGTAAAATGATGTGACTGGACACCAGCATAATGACAGTTTTACTTGCAATCTGCTTTAGTCCCTGTTTCCATCAATGCTGATCGTTGACAGGTAATGGCAGACTCCCAGTGCTGATTCTGCCATACCTAAAGCTGCTGTCACACTTGCCTTATGTTTATGTTGTGCCTAATTCTGGAAAAACAATGACAATTTTGTGTGTAAAATGACTTGATAATATAAAGTTTTAAAATGTGGCCTTGTGAGGCATCCTCGGATATCTCATTTGCAAAATTTGGATTTTGAACCAAATGAATTTTGAATTGTGAGCCATAGTCCAGAGAGGGGATCCACCCCACAGAGACAATGGTAGAGGTTGTACTTTATTCTAAGAGTATAATCAATACATGAGAGTCAAAGCTTCAAAGATCTATCATGCCATGATGTGTGTTTTATTATTCACCACACACTGTATATGTCCTAAATAGGTGAAAATACAGACAGGGATATAAGGAAAAAAGAGAGTGTATCCTGAGTGTGAAAGGACACAAAAATAAATCCTCATCTCTCTCTCATTTTTTCCATGGCCAGATTTCCAGTTGTTGTATTTTATGGAACATTATTCCAAGAATAGCATGTCCCTGACTTGTCCCAGTGAAGTGTTTTGAGACAGGTGTGATTCTGCATTCCATTTAAATACAGATAATCTGTGTTCATAGATTCTTTTCCTGAATGGACCCTCTGTCTCACCCAGCTAATATTAACAACATTTCCTATATGTGGTAAGGTATATGATGTCACTGATTGTGATGTGTGTGTTGAGTTGTGTAAGGATGATGGTCCTATGATGTGATTTTGCACTCTACCTCTTTGGTTTTGTGGATCAATGGGCAGTAGGTGCATTTTCCAAGCATACACAGACTGTGGGTTTTATTTTGGAAACCACGAGGTTGGTTGGTGGGTAGGTTATGGCAGCATAAAAAAATAACATGTAATAACATAAAAAAATGACATTTTAAAAAGAAACTGGCCCATTGTCCTACCCCTCAAAAAGTCACCAGCCAAATATCTGCTGGCCAAACGTCCACCAGCCAAATGTCTGCGCATCCCAAATGGAAGCTTAGCTGGATGTGACAGTATGCTGCCTACCTTGATCGAGTGTGTCCTTTCCGACAAGTATGATTTGGGCCAGTCAAGTGCCAGTTCAAGCATTCCATAGAATGTGTGCAACCTGTCAAGGAAAATGGTGTGGTCTATGGTATTGAAAGCAGCAGAGAGGTCCAGGAGGGTGAGGGCTGTGACAGACCCTTTAGCCATATTGTGGAGAAGATCATTTGAATATTCAGGAGGGTGCTGTCAGTTGAATGATGTTTTCTGTAAACTGATTGACAACTGGTCATAAGACCAGTTTCGCCAAGGTGGGTTTGAAGCTTGACGGCTACTACATTTTGAAGAATCTTTGAAATAAAATTGTGATTTGAAACAAACTATCCCAGTAAACATTAGAAACTTTTTAAAATGGTTTAAACATTTACAGAACATTTTTAAAATCTATTTAAACCCTCTCTTATGGTTTTTTAAACGTTTCCAAGTAAATGTTTATGCTGTAATGTTTAAAAATGTTTTATAAACATTCTCTATACAAACATTTTTACTGAAAATGTTTATTAAATGTTTATAAAATAACTCAAGAAGCTAGGTTTGACTGGAAACGTTTTTAAAACATTTATAAAATAGCTGGAGAAATGAAGGTTCTGCTGGAAATGTTTTTCAAACATTCATCATGAAATGTTTGGTAAACAGTACACATAAAATGTTTAACAACATTTGTTCACAATGTTTTGTAAATCTTTGCTCTGAAAATGTTTCAGAAGCGTTTGATAGCAACTGGTTTTCAAACTCATCATTTTAACATGTTTTTGAAATGTTTTCTGCCAAATGTTTTAAAACCAAACCCCTATTTTCATAATGCTTATTAAATCTTCAAACATGTCCAAGCAAAGATAGGAGTGAGTAAGAATAGGAGATTTTAGAGGTATACATAAAACGTATACACATACAGTATACATAAAACATTTTAAAAACATTCTATTTTAAATGGTTTTTGTACCCATCACTTTTAACCTTTGCCAAATGTTTCCTTTCAAACGTTTGCAAAACACCTAAATGTTTACTGGGTTACAAAGCAAAACTAGCATTGCAAACTTATCAACAAGTGCTACTTTTGGTTTATGTTTGTAAAACTTTATCCACATACATGTTATATGCATTATAAGAAAGGTATTTTTACAGATGTGCTAATTTTTGTCGCATTATAATCAATCCAGAAAATGATGGAGAAATAGCAAGTTTAATATTGAAGTTGTATATTTGTTGATGCCATGATAAATATGTCAGCTGTTTTTGCATAATATGGAGTTATTTTACTTATTATTAATATAAAATAATAAACAATAAAAGTTTAACATCCCTCATTAAATATGCACTCATGAAGATGAACAATATAATACTGGTGCTTCACACTAGTATACTATTTTCACCTTGATTTATGATAAATTTTTTCATTTTTGTCACTTGGGAAGTTTTCCTATTATATTTCATAGATATATCTTATACATACATGCTTGTCTTGTTGTTATAATTCAAAATACACAATATTAAAACATCATCAGTGACTGGTTATTGGCAATCGGCTGTCTCCTGAATGGAGCAACAGGTTAAGTTGTCCTGATACTTAAGTGCAGCCATAAACACAAATAGGGTCAAACATAAAGGCATCCTCTTTGAAAATGTAGCTGGTTATTTTAAAGAAAAATATTTACTTTTTAGGTCAATAATTTATGAATACACTTATTGTTTATAGAGCTTTAAAGACCAAGGAACTGGAATGTATGTATGTACTGATACGAGTGATCTCCAAATATAGGGATGAGTTGGAAATAAAAAATAGCATGAGAGATGCCTGTACCCCATAAACTGGGGAAATAGCTTTGGACACCATTACATAAAGAACTTACAAAGTAAGTCATGCAAAGATACAGGAACAATTAGCAGGAACAACAAGCAATTTATTTATTTGGGGTTTTACGTCGCTTTCAACACTGTACAGGTCATATCACGACGGGTAGTTGGAAGGGCAGAGGAAACCAGTACATATAGTTCGCTAGGGTTCTGTACTGTAAACTGCTGACCAACGGCAAGCAACTACCAGCTTTCCCACTTACGGCCATGACGGGGATCGAACCCCGGCCGCAGAGGTGGGAGGTGAGAGTGTTACCACTCTGCCACCGTGGCCCCTAACAAGCAATTAATATGTAATTTAAATGTTATGAGGCTGTAAAATTTTTTAATTGAAGTGTAGCTGTCAATGAAAATAGCACAATAAAGAAAAGGACATATAATAATCACCTGTAATAGGAGAAATATGTCTCAAACATACCAGTAGAAACATTTTTGCAGAGCCAAGGTCAAAGGTTACACCAAGGTCACACCATGACTCTGCACACCTACAACACTGAAACCAATGTCCCTCCCAAGTATTAACTTCCTACACCTTACTACTTACACGATATAGCTCAAACAAGATTTTGAAAGTCAAGGTCACCACAGCAAGGTCAAATTAAGGTCACAACATGATGTAGCACACCTACAACTCCCAACCAATGCCCCTACCATGTATCAACTTCCTGCACCTTATGGTTTCCAAGTTGTAGCCTGTGCAAAAATTTAAAAGTCAAGGTCACTACAGCAAGGTGAAAGGTCAAATTAAGGTCAAACCATGGTGTTGAACATCTACAACTCCATACCAATGTTCCTACCATGAATTAACTTCTTACACCGTACGGTTTCTGAGATATAGCCCAAACAAGATTTTAATGGTCAAGGTCAGCAAAGTCAAAGATCAAATAAAGGTCACACCATGATGTTGCACACTTTCACCCCCAACCAATGTCCCTACGAAGTAACAGTATCAACATCCTACACCTTATGGTTCTGAGAAATAGTCTGCACAAGCTTTATCAAACTGCCAATATCTCTGGGTGAGGATTTCTGCTTCCTCAGAAACCTGTTGGTTCAGGGCTTAATACTACTTTCAACACATTGTATAGGTCATATCCACAAGGGTAGTTGGTCAAAGGTTTTACAATGAAAACCACCAAACACTGACCAACAACTACCAGCTTTCCCACTTGATGACTTTATCACTTTATGATGGGCTGGGAATCAAACTTGGGCCTGAAAGTGTTGCTCTGAATTCCTACCTGAAGGGAAAAATTTGTGTTGTCTTGTAATGAGTGTCAGTTCTGCAGTACATTCGGGTAATCTTGACCTACACCGAGAGGTTATGTATTTGGGTGTGTTCATTTGACTGTTTGTCCGACTGTTTGTTTAAAGTATGTATGCAAAAACTCCAAGAGTAAGGAATGGATCTTTCCAAAAAAAATTTACCTGGATAGGACCTGCCTGGTCAAAGGAAGAACTGATTACATTTTGGAAAACAGCCAGGTTATATTCTGCATACCAACAAATCCCAAATTTTTAGAGATCTCATTTTTAACATATATATTTTTCAGTGATTTTGGCTTTGTCATCAACATTACTTCAAAAGTAATATGCTAAACTTCATTAAATTTTTTATGTGTTTAGGGGCTGGCCAAAAGAAGTGATTAAATTTTGGGAAAGATCCCGATCATATTCTAGAGACAAAAAAAAAAATCCTGAATTTTCAAAAATCCCCCCGGTTGAGGTCTATGCTCTTATTGAATACTTTCCAATATGTATCTGAAGTGACACTGTGGCTTAATTTCGATTAATTTCTGTTACCTTTCAATAACTGTACTGAAAATATATCTAGGTTAAAAGCCTGTCATTGTGACCAAGCAAGCGTTATTCCTTTGTTTAAACCCTAAAGTAGTTGCATTGTTATCTAGCTGAAAACAAGGCAAGTTTGTAATATCCCAATAGAGATGTAAGCAGTAAGCAGTTTTGGAGTCTACTTTTGGAAATTTTTAAACTTTTAACCTCATAAGTACATCCAGTATTTTATATATGTTTAATGTTAAATAATAGGTCTGTTACCTTCACCCCTTCATCTTTTTACCAAATATTATTCCACTAATACTCATAAATTTTTTTTGAAGAAATATCAATTTTTCAGTCTCTCCCTGGTGTATATTTAGTGATGAGTTTATGGGTCTATATTACAAAAATGCTAAATTGTGACTGAAAAACATCAAGCATTTTAGCTGAACCATATATTTGCATTTCCTTGTGGCCAGTGATAATTTTAAGCTAAATAATGATACTGGAAAAGTAATGTCTAGTCAAATTGACAAAGGGATGACACACCTATTATTTGTGTCATAACACAAAATCTGATTAATTATATGCATTCTTGAGATTCAAAGTGAAAAATAGCATCAGAGATGCCCGTACTGCACAGCCTGGGGAAATAGTTTTCAACACCATGAGATATAGAAGTAGTGAAACAAGACGCACATTAGGATACTTTCAGAGCAGTGTCAGTGTCCAAATAATGTTTAAGTCGAGAAAATAACATCTAAGATAGAGAGACTGCATGTAAAGATTAAGTATTAAAACAGGACAATTCAGTAAACTAAAAATTATGAAACTTTAAGACTTCTCCCATTTTGATATTCATTTGTATGGTCAAATTATGGTTTGAATGTTTTGAATATTACCCATACATACAGATGTGGCAATACATGCTTTTATGTGGAGTTTGGGCAAACCTGGGACTCACCATACCATCTGTTACAATGGGAAGTTGCAAAAGTAAAATGGTTAATGAATTCTAATATGACTTTAAAAGTGCTTAATCTACATCAAAAGTCACCCAAAGGCGCAACAACCAAGATTCAAGTAAAATGATATAAGAGAGATATAAGAGAGATAAAATAGTATCAGATATCCCCATAGAGAGATAAAATAGCATCAGATATGCAAGGTCAAAGGTCAAATCCAGGTCACACCATGACGTTGCACACATATAACCCCCGACTAATGTCCCTACCAAATATCAACTTCCTACACCTTATGGTTTGCAAAATATGGCCCAGACAAGGCATTGTAGGTCAAGGTCACTACGGCAAGGTCAAATCAAGGTAACACCATGACGCTTTACATCTACAGACTCTAGCCAATGTTCCTACCCAGTATCAACTTCCTACACCTTACGGTTTCCAAGATATGCCCCAGACAAGATTTTATAGGTCAATGTCACTACAGCAAGGTCAAAGGTCAAATCAAGGTCACGCCATGATGTTGCACACCTACACTGCCTAACCAATGTTCCTACCAAGTATTAACTTCCTACACCTTATGGTTACCGAGATATAGCCAGGACAAGATTTTATAGGTCAAGGTCACTACAGCAAGGTCAAAGGTCAAATCAAGGTCACGTCATGACGTTGCACACCTACAACCCCTAACCAATGTCCGTACCAACTTCCTACACCGTACGGTTTCCGAGATATAGCCTGGACAATTTTTTATAGGTCATTGTCACTACGGAAAGGTCAAATCAAGGTCACACCATGACATTGCACACCTACACGCTCTAACCAATGTCCCTACTAAGTATCAACTTCCTACACCTTACGGTTTCAGAGATATAGCCCAGACAAGATTTTATAGGTCAAGGTCACTACGGCAAGGTCAAAGGTCACATGAAGGTCACACCATGAAGTTGCACACCTACAAACCCTAACCAATGTCCCTACCAAGTATCAACTTCCTACACCTTACAGTTTCAGACATATAGTCTGGGCAAGATTTTCAAACTTAAGGTCACTGTGGCAAGGTCAAAGGTCAAATCAAGGTCACACCATGGCGTTGCACACCTACACTCCCTGACCAATGTCCCTACTAAGTATCAACTTTCTACACCTTACGGTTTCTGAGATACAGCCCGGACTAACTTTTTCCCACTGCCTGACACCCAAACACCCGTCAATCTGGCACACCATGGGTGAAAACAATACCCCAACAGCCCTTAAAGGCTGTGGGGTAAAAAACAAGAATTCAGTAGAATTGTACTGTGTCACCAGCTTTGGTTAAAGACTGAACTGGATGAAATTCGAAAGGACAAAAATTAAGCTGGATAGACAAAAATAGTTGGCTGACTGGCAGTATTTATCTTTCAGAAGGATGGAGTCATGGTGAAGCCCCAACTTGTTGAAAAATATAACCTAGATCCAATGTACAGGTTATGGCAAATGCACACAGGCAGACAGCGAGGCAAACACACAAAGTTATCACTTATCACTAGACGTCAGCAGTCAGCAGAAAATTCAATAAAGTTTTTTTTCAATTTTTGAAATCCTACTGTTAAACTGCTAGTCATATGACCATATAAGTTAATGTATTGTGCAAGATTGGCCCTGTCTTGTCTACCTCCACTCTTCATGGAGGAAAGAAGGACTTACATTTGTCCGCCATTTTGTGGGAGAGCAAACAAGCAAGATCATTGTCTTATCTTGTGGAGTGTTAGGCCACTTTACCAAACAGGTCTTCTACAGGACTTTTTATATCCACAACCTAGAAACAGAAAAAAGTTTTGCCATGGCAACAATTGCTGCCAGATATTGCTGAAAATATAACCAGCTGCTATTCATGCAGGGGTTGGAATGCAAAGAACCCACAAAAATATAAGTCTATGAAACAGAAAAAACTGTTGCCGAAAAAATAGTCAGCTCCAATCCATGCAAGGGTATGGAGAGCAAAGCACACATAAAAATATTTATTTATAAGTCCAAGAAACAGAAAAAAATTTGCCATGGCAACAATTGTTGCCGAAAAATTAATCAGCTCCAATCTATGCAGGGGTTTGGAATATAAAGAACCCCAAGAAAGATTTTTAAGTGCAAGAAACATAAAAAAGTACCGAAAAGCTAAACAGCTGTGCAGAGGTATGGAATGCAAAGAACCCATAAAAATATTTATAAGTCCAGAAACATTTGTTGCCAGGTATCGTTGAAAAGCTAATCAGCTCCAATCCATGCAGGAATTTGGAGTGCAAAGAACCAAAAAAAAAAGACTTTTAAGCCCAAGAAACATAAAAAAGTGTTCCCACAGCAACACTTGTTGCCAGATATTGCCAAGAAAGCAATCACACACAAACTCTCATGCCATTAAACCTATACACCAAAAAACCCCCAAAAAACAGTACCTGTATATGAGCAGCAATGAAGGGTAATTCAGAGGGAAAGGCAAAATGATATTCATGTCCAGCAGGATTGATACAATCACCTTAAAATAGGGCACACCTTCAGTACTAGATACATCAACATACCAAATTTAAATGAAATCTATCATGCAGTTTTGAAATACTCTCCAGAAATTAAAAAATTTGAATTCAATATAATTATGTTATTACTAGGAGTTTAAGGTCACCTTAAAATAGGCCACTCTTTGAAGACCAGTTACACCCACATACCAAATTTGATTTGAATCTGAAGCTATTTTTAAGCTATTGCACACAAATCACAAAAGTTAAATTCAATATAAATGTGTTATTAATGGGAGTTTAAGGTCATCTTAAAATAGGGCACACATCCACATGCCAAATTTTAATTTCATCATACAAGCAATTTTTGACATATTTCCCAGAAACAAAGTTTGATAACGATGCTGGTCCGATATGTAATCCATCACAGCTGAGTGACACCAAACAGTCACAACCTTAAAATCATAAGTTTCTAAAACATCAGCAATTTATTGTAACCTTACAAAAGAGACCTTTCTATTTTTGTCTAAATATATGTGCATGATGAATATTGATGAAAAGTCTCAATTAGCACATCAAATATCTTCCAAACACCAAAACAATTGTCCCAACCTTAAAGTCAATGTTAGTTTAAGGTAAGGAGTTTAAGGTAATCCTTTCCTGGAGGTTCTGTTCAAGGTTTGTTACATCCACAAATGAAACATGCCTAGAATTGCACAATATTTGAAATAATATTAAAAAATTGCCAAACTTAAAGCGAATATAATCCTGTTATTACTAGGAGTTTAAGGTCACCTTAATGTATGACACTTATCTATGGCCAGTTACATATACAGGCAAAATTTGATAGAAATTTCTCAAGTTATTTTTAGTATACTCTATGGAAAAATAAAAAATGTAAACTCAACTTAATGTTCCACTTTTAATATGTGGGAGTTTAAAGTCACCTTAAAATAGGGCACACCTTGAAAATCTTAACCTCAATATAAATGTGTTACTACTGGGAGTTTAAGGTCACCTTAAAATAGGGCACACCTTGAGGACCAGTTACATCCACAAGCTAAATTTGAATTTAATCCATCATGATATTTTTGAGATACTGTCTGGAAAGGAAGTGTGATGACACTAACCATATTTGTCCTCTATCATAGCTGCTAGTGACACAAAAAGAGACTTTTTTGGTGTAGACAAATGTACATGATGAATATCAAAGAATAAAGTCTTAATAAGCACATCAAATATCTTCCAAACACCAAAAAAATTGCCCCAACCTTAAAGTCAAAGTTTTGCAGCTGTGAGGGAGTTTAAGGTAATATTTTCCTGAAGGTTCTGTTCATGGTTTGTTACATCTGCAAATGAAAGATGCTTAGAATTGCACAGTGTTGAAATACTGTTAAAAATTGCCAAGCTTAAAATGAATATAATTCTGTTATTACTGGGAGCTTAAGGTCACCTTATTGTATGGCACTTATCTATGGCCAGTTATATATACATGTAAAAGTTGAATGAAATTTCTCAAGTTATTTTCAGTATACTCCATGGAGAATGAAAAAAAAAACATAAACTCAACATATGTTTTTATATGTGGGAGTTTAAGGTCACCTTAAAATAGGGCGCATCCTTAAAAATTAGTTACAACCACATGCCATATTTAAATTGAATCCATCAACAATGATTTTTGTTAACTCACCGCAATGAGTTCCCTTTGTGGGGAAGATATTGCGCCTGCAAAGCAGTAGATTAGATTAGATCAAGCCATTTTTGAGATACTTTGCGGAAATGAAAAAAATAAACTCAATATAAGTATCTAACTACTGGGACTTTAAGGTCACCTAACAATAGGGCACACTTTGAGGACTAGTTACATTTACATGCCAAATTTGAATTAAATCTGACAAGCCATTTTTGAGATACTGTCTGGAATACAAAGTGTGACAACGACAGACGACGACAACGATGACACAAAATGAGATGACAAAGCAATCCCAATATGCCACGCAGCATAAATGCTGTTGACACAATAAAACGAACCCATCCCCAAGCTAGCACACAGTGTGTACTGACAAAATTATAGTCTATTTGTATTGATGTGGAGGCTGCTACAGTTGAGGTAAAGCATAAGATGGACACCAGAATGGGGCAGTAGCATGGAAGGTTATGTCTCATCACTGCATTGTACACTGTGTAATGATACTATCATATTACAACTATGAAATACATATTGAAATATGTTCAATTACAAGTTAAAACAATAAAAAATGTACCATTGTAGGCCCATAGCGCTGTGATGACAATACAACACAGTCAGAAAAAAATATGGGAACCTCATGTGATACCTTCTCTTGTCACACCAAGGACATCATGACATGAGCTGATCGGAAATGATTTTCAATATGAAGAATTCTTCAACTTTTATCAAATTGTTAGGTGCCACATGTAAAATTAACATAGCTTTCTGATTTCTGGGCTGACTTTGAAAATGTTTCACAATTTTTTTTCAGTTTTATGAGGACCAGTATCTGAGCTTATTGTATCAGGTTGTACTGTGTCAGTTTGGTGTGTTCAGGCATTAATACTGTGTTTGACATGCCCTGTCAACTAGACATATTTTAAGAATGGATCCATTTGTCTGGAGTTGTTACACAAATAAGTGGTATTGTGTGGCTAAAAATAGAATTATAATGAACACTACACTCATTGAAATGTAAGTGGCATTGGTGCTAGCCATGCAGTTATTTATGTTGAGAAAAAGTTCTAATCACAAAATGGAGGGTGACTTCTTGACTGTATATCAGGCTACTTGTGTTGAACATGTTTGCTATCCATACAATAGGTTTTACACGGGTAATCCTTTTATATGTAAAACATGGTGGGTACAGACATTTATTGTGAAAGGATTAAACAATTCCTTTGAAAGGACATATAACCATATTTATTCCTACAAATGCCCCTCACCACACCCTCTCCACCTTTGCAATTTTGGGGAGTCTGACAAAAAAACAGATTTTTAGTACATCAGTGGTACATCCCCAATTGAATAACTGCAAACAGGAAATGAAGAAAATAGCATCAGAGATGCCCGTACCCCACAGCCTGGGGAAATAGTTTTCAACACCATGAGATATAGAAGTAGTGAAACAGTACAGAGATTGGGATACTTTGAGAGCAGTGTCAGTGTCCAAATAATGTTTAAGTAGAGAAAATAACATTTAAGAGAAATAAATTGCATGTAAAGAACAAGGCCACTGCCGCAGCAGTTATCTCCCGCCTTAGAATCAGTAATAATGGAGAACTAAAGGAGATATAAGGCCTTTGTAGTGAGATAACCACACTTGACATTGAAGAAAGGGTCAAAGGTAAAAGTCAGCAATTGGAAAATAGTCTCAGGCCTTGACTTCGTACAAGTCGTTTTCACTTTTGGAACCCCTAGTAGCAATGATAAGGGATATAAGGCCTTTTTAATAGGATAATCCCATTTAACATGTGATATGACCATTTTGTTTTTGAAACTAGGCTAAATTACTATCAGGCTAACTTTCCTAGCCATATATATTTTGCACATATTTGATGAACCGAGCTGCAATATTTCAAGTTTTAGAGCATCTTAATGATTTCTAAATAATTGGCTATGGCGGCCATTTTGTTTTTCAAAATAAGGCCAAAATTTTTCTCAGGCAAAACATTAGAAAGCCAGAACTTTTGATGGTCTGTCTTTATATTCCGAAGCCATAGCACCAATAATAAGGGAGAAATAAGGATGTTTTAGTGTGATGACCTCATTTAACCTTGAAGCAGGGGTCAAAGGTCAAATTCAACACCTGGAAAAGATTCCCAGGCCATGACTTCCTACAAGCTGTTTTCACATTCCGAACCTCTAGGAGCAATATTTGGGGAGATGTAAGGCCTTTTTAATAGAATAAGCCTGGTTGACATTAAACATGTGATATGGCGGCCATTTTGTTTTTTGAACTAGCCCAAAATTACTATCAGGCTAGCTTTTCTAGCTATATAGCTTTTGTGCAAATTTGATGAAGCTAGCTGGAATATTTCGAGATTTAGAGCACCTTTACGATTTTCAAACAATTAGCTATGGTGGCCATTTTGTTTTTCCAAATGAGGCTAAAATTTTGCAGAGACAGGTTTTCATAGCCATAAACATTCCCTGCAAATTTGCTGAAAATATCTTTATAAATGAATGAGATATTAAGGTTTATGCAAAAACGTGACAAATGGACAGACGGACGGAAGGCGTTTTATAATCTCCCGACAACAGCCTTCGGCCACAGGCGGCTGATAATAAGTATTAAAACAGGATAATTCAGTTACTAAAAATTATGAAGCTTTAAGACTTATCCTATTTTGATATTCATTTGTAAGGTTGAATTATGGTTTGCAAGTTTTGAATATTACCCATACATACAGATGTGGCAACACATCCTTTTGTGTGGAGTTCGGGCAAAACCTGTGGCTCACTTGATGCAATACCATCTGTTTCAATGGGAAGTTGCAAAAGTAAAACAGTTAATGAATTCTAATATAACTTTAACAGTGCTTAATCTACATCAAAACACACCCAAAGGTGCAAAAACTAAGATTCAAGTAAAAGATATAAGAGAGATATAAGAGAGATAATAGTATTAGATATCCCTGTAGAGAGATAAAATAGCATCAGATATGCAAGATAAAAGGTCAAATCCAGGTCACACCATGACGTTGCACACATATAACCCCTGACCAATGTCGCTACCAAATATCAACTTCCAACCACCTTATGGTTTCCGTAATATAGCCCAGACAAGATTTTATAGGTCAAGGTCACTACAGCAAGGTCAAAGGTCAAATCAAGGTCACACCATGACGTTGCACACCTACACCGCCTAACCAATGTCCCTACCAAGTATCAACTTCCTACACCTTACGGTTTTTGAGATATAGCCCAGACAAGATTTTATAGGTCAAGGTCACTACGGCAAGGTCAAAGGTCAAATCAAGGTCACACCATGACGTTGTGTGACGGTCACATGGTCTGACTATCTCATCATTGAGTGGCATTGGTGGTAATTAAGTTCAAGATGACCAAAGATCAATCAAGAGGCCCTGATCAATCAAATGGCCAATCCCAGCTCCGAGCCCCCAGTCAACAAATGTTGACAACAATTTTTACTTACAAACTAAATCAGACTATGCCCGCGACATGCCCAGGTCCAATAGTTATCCTAAATAAATAGGGAGGCTGTGCCTCATGTTCAGATGTCAGACCTTAAGGGTAAAACTGAATCATGGAAAAGAGCTATCTCAAAACAAATACTTTTATTATTGAAAATAGAATTCATGTTAACAGACAACCAATACATTTACTCATTTCAATAATCAACCAAATATTTGACAATAATAGAGGCACCAACAACACCACAGAATCCAATAGCAGTTAACTAATAGTGTCTAATAAACTCATGACACCTTAAACAGTTACACCATTAATGTTTTACTCCTATTCAAAATACCGTACCAGACATAGTATCTCAAAATTAGCTCGCCTTAAAATACTTAATTAACCTTAACCAGCACCTTTCAAGACACTAGATAAAACATGTCAAATTAATCCTAAGGAATAGGCCGAAATATTACTGATCTGTCTGATTGATTTCACACCAATATTTCCTATATTCTAGCAATTATTCCAATAGTAACTTAACATATTATGGGCCAGTAAATAATTCAAGACCAGTGATCCGTCTGATTGATTTCACACCAGTACACATCATACGTAAGACTTATTGAATGCTGACTTAACACATCTTATTATTTACTGAGTGAATAATGTGATACCCGTGATAAATCTGATTGAATTCACACTGGCACACAATTTATATCAGAATTTATTGTAATACTAAGCTAAGATTTTGTATGATAAAACCACTAAACGACATGATACCAGTGATCCATCTGATTGAATTAACACCGGTGTAACGCCATATTTTACACCCCTGCTATATTTTACACCCTCTCTTTGATCTTTTAGGGGGTGCATTATATGGCAATCATATTTTACACCCTTAACAATGGGGGATTTAGGGGGTGTAAAATATTTCTGCCATATTTTACACCCCCATCAAAAGTTACACCCCTACTGGGCCATACAGAGCAAATCAATTGGGGATTAAGAGCAAACCTTTTATTGGTTAGATTGCAATTGAGTTTGTAATTCTCCATTGTCTAACCACAGCTTAGAACTTGATTTGTTTTACTTCTGGGGTGTGACAGAAACTGGATTAGATTATGATATGTCTATTGTTACAAGACTCTTTAAGCTGATTTATTTGGCTATGTTTGTGACTTGGTAAATGGATTAGTCTTAGATTTGCCTTTTGTTCTAGCATTCTTTTGAACTTGATTTGTTTCACTATTGGTTAAGTGACTAGCTAAGCTCACAGGATTAATTGGTATTGTTGAAAAACTCTTTTTAAGGTATTTACGGGAGATTCTTCCCCTCCCTGATAATGTAACATAAATTTCTTCATTTACATGTGCTTGTATGGTTTATACACATGTACTATATTCAGAGTAAAAATCATTCTTGAAGAACTTTATTATTACATTATTATCATAACATAGAAAATTGTAAAATACCATTGTTAATAAAATACTCTGATATGCAATAACATCCAATGTGTTCAGGTATCATAAAATATATTTCAATATTCATGGATATCAATAATATATTACAATTCATTTAATTTATGTACATATGTCATTTTGCTTGTTCATGGTTTCTAGATGAGAAGCCACAGACACGTGGTTCAATGGACCCATTTTGTTCATTATGTGATGTAAATCCAACCAAAAGAAACAATGCATGGATCTAATTAACTAATCACTAACTTATTATAGAACAATAACCTATGTATTACCTATTACTGTCAGTCTTTTTAAAGTCAACAAAATGAAAACACTAACAGTTCATAAACAAGAACCCCCAGGTGAGAAGCCACAGAAGCTTAAAGCCTTGGACATAGTTGTAGGTCTAGTAGCAAGATTTCAATCAAAGGGCTGTGGTGACTTAAGACTACAATAGAATACAAATCAACAACAATGGGTTGGCCTGTCACTTCAAAGGATAATACATAGAAAGGATTTTGTCCCACTGTATTAACACTAAATATATTTTATTTCATTCAGTTTGTTATACTTAGACATATAACAATTTGTAAGCAAAGGAATTATTGTCTTTGAGTTTTAATGCTTAATTTGTGGATATTCATAGCTGTTGAACTTTATTTATTTCATAATATAGTAACTGTAAAGAAATCCACCAAGGGGTGTAAAATATGGCAGGGGGGTGTAGATTACGGCAAAGGGTGTAAAATATAGCAAGTGAACTTGCCATATATTACACCCCCATGCATTTTATGTGGGGTGTAAAATCTGGCGCTACACCGGTACACATCCTAGAATTTACCTTACCAGTTACTTAACCTACTTTATCATTAAGCTAACAACGACATGATTCCAGTGATCCATCTGATTGAATTCACACCGGTACACATCTTAGAATTTACTTTAACAGTAACTTGACCTACTTTGACATGGTACTAGCGATCCATCTGATTGAATTCACGCTAATACAGTCACCAAAAATTCAAAAGAATAATCATTCTATTAAAACTGATTATTTACCAAGAAATACATGAAAACACACAGAATAGAAATAAAGCTATCATATTTACACATTTCTACAATACACATGTCTATAAAAGCTTGCATTATTAACTACATATTTACAATCATGTTTCAAGAAAATAAGAAAAAAATATTTAAGTCACCATACTCACTGTCTTATGTGTGCCTTCCACTAGAGTCCAAACAGAAAATCTTTTAAGTCGGTATGTATTTCTGAACTTCCCTAAAAATCTGTCCCCCTTCCAATCCATAACATGGTCCTTTTATACTAAAATTGACCACCCAGGATCTAGGTAGTTAAATAAACATTTACAGCTTCAAAAACAGAATTAGCCATTTATCCACATATGTGTTGACAATTGATGGACTTCAGGGGTCATACCTGTCAATTCTATAACATTACAGGTGTTTGTGTTGACAAATACAGGAACATTAAACAAGTTAAGATGGGTTTAATTTATTTGTAAAATGTTACAATATTTGTCAGATGTACACTTTGTTTAGGGTGTAGTGGGAGATGGTGAGAATATACCCCCAGGTCGTCAGTTTAAGGTCTTTCAGAGAGATATAGTCAGTGGACATTTTGTAGTCTTGCACAAGACTTCCGAGTTATTGAAATCTTATTTTTTTTGTAACTGATTAATCAAAATATAAATGACATAATTTAATAATTATAACAAGGCATTTGCCATGCCGCCACAGTTGCACACCTACACCCCCTAACCAATGTCCCTACCAAGTATCAACTTCCTGCACCTTATGGTTTCTGAGATATAGCCCAGACAAGATTTTATAGGTCAAGGTCACTACTAAAAGGTCAAATCAAGGTCAGACCATGACGCTGCACACCTACACCCCCTAACCAATGTCCCTACCAAGTATCAACTTCCTGCACCTTACGGTTTCTGAGATATAGCCCGGACAAGATTTTCAAACTCAAGGTCACTGTGGCAAGGTCGAAGGTCAAATCAAGGTCAGACCATGATGTTGCACACCTACACCCCCTAACCAATGTCCCTACCAAGTATCAACTTCCTACACCTTATGGTTTCTGAGATACAGGCCGGACAAACTTCTTCCCGCCGCCCGCCCAAACAATACACCCGACAGCCCTTAAGGGCCGTGGGGTAAAAATCAAAACAAAACATGGTAGTTTTAAAATCAAATTAAAATTGACAAAAACATATTTTTATTTCCCCAGCAACTGTATGTGCCGACAATCGAGATGCTGGTTATAAAGTATGTAATTATGACCCAATGCTCCTGACATGTAGTACCCTCTTCACACTACAATCCCTGTTGACAAGGATTGAGGGTTGAAGCAGATTGAAGCAGATTGATCTCAATCTGAGTTGAGTGTCCACACTACAGAGACTAATCTGGATTGAAAAGTTTTTAAAGTCTGAGTATAGTAAAACCTCTTAAATGAACTTATGTTATTCATGTAAAAATTACTTATTCAATTACCATAATATTCATACCATAATCGGTATTTATAAATTTATTTTATGCTAAATTGCAATCGTGCAGAAATTATACAACTAATTCCTCTTACTAACAAAGGATTAAGGTAGATATATTACCGAGACATACGGTAAGTATTAGGTTAAGCAATTACTGCAAGGCAATGAGTCATTTGTTAACAGTACCAGTTCACTCAACCCTTGTCAACCCAGATTGAGAGTGTTCACACTGCGAAGAAACGATCTGGTTCAATCTGCTTCAATCCACCTCTTGAGCAGGGTTGAGATTTATCCTTGTCAAAACAGATTTAGAGCATTCACACCTAATCTCCAATCTGTTTCAATCTCTGTGAACCCAGTAGCCCCCCTCCCCCCACCTTTGGAAATGCATTGTCCCAGGGGCATTTATGTGGCTAAACAAGGTAAACATACCACAAAAAGTGTATTAGCTGCTTAATTTACAGGTGCTTGCAATCACATAATACATAATTGTACCAAAAAAATTGCCACAAAAATCTTTCATATATGAAAGATACACTAAATTTGACAATATGTATTAAAAGCTGCATTGTATCATGCCAGGCAGCTTAAATGTGTAGAGTAAGAAATCTAAAATTTGCCACCTCTAAAACCTTAGTTAATTTTATGAAGAAAATGATGTTTTTGTCCAAAAATTGGTATTTTTCAGTTCAAAAAGCCTTAATTTATTATACAGTCAACAAATCTCACCACAATTCATTTATTTTATTAGTATTTTCACATGTGGCGAATTTCAGATATGTGGCGAATTTTAGATTTCTTACTCTAAGTTTCTTAAGAATTACTGTCATGATAGTTATAAAAATACTATGTTTACTTACTGAAAAGATAATAAAAAAAATGCAGAGTAAAGAGAAAAAAATAGCTGCCTTTTTTGACGAACAATAACACACTTAATTTTTAAACACATGCATTATCAATACTGAATAACCAACACCCTCACAATGATATGTGTCTTATATATAACACACAAAAAATATTATTCACAACATTCTATCCACCATTATACATAAATTCATTATACTTACTTCATATAACACTATCTACATCATTGTACATCATATTGTGCAGTGACTAAATTGCATACAATCTGGTTTAAATTATTACAATTAGGGTAGATACTCAGCCATTAGATTCAGTGACCAAGTGAAGATTATCATTTGCATTTTATGACGGCATTAAAACTTCCTTATAATGAACTTTCAGTCTGGTACTATACATTACTGTTTTAAGCATTTGCCAACAGCCAAAGTCATATTGTGACAGGTCCTCATCCTTGCCACTTGTGGGAGTCGAACCCACACAGAGGTGACTGTGATAAGGTGCCAAGCCTGCCAACCACTACTGCTCAGCTACCCAAGTTTGTCGCCTACCCAAGTTCATCACTTGCATGTTTTTGAAAATATTAAAACCTGTTGACAACCACCTTTCATTGCAGACTTATAGATTATTGTTAGAAGTACTTGTTCCATTTCTTTTAGTATCAATATCACTTATCCTTTTTCAGTTTTTAAGGCAGGTGACGAACTTGGGTAGCTGAGCAGTAGGTACCTGTGGGAGTCAAACCCACACTTTGTGTTGATCCAACATGGTTGAATAATATAGCTGTATTTATATTGATCCAACATGGTAGAATATTATAGCTGCATTTATATTGATCCAACATTGTTGAATAATATAGCTGTATTTATATTGATCCAACATGGTTGAATAATATAGCTGTATGTTTATTGATCCAACATGGTTGAATAATATAGCTGTATTTTGAAACTTAAAAGATTGACAATCAAAAAATAGAGGTCTCCACAATTTTGCAATGAACATAACTGTTTGGCAAGCAGTAGATTCTATATAATACAATCTGTTCTAACTCTTCAATGTTCACCAGCACACAAACTCAACTTTTGAATAAGTTTAAATATTGACATAAATGCAAATGACAAACATCACATGATTACAAACTTAACTGGCTGAGCAGTAGTATAATTGAAATCCAAACTACTAACCACATCATGAGGGTTTTCTGGTATATTACCAATAAGTGTAGTTTGATTAATTAACATATATTTACTGTTAAATTAGTCATCCATGCCATTGCCAAGTTAGTGTAAAAGCTTTATAAACACTGTAGTGCACATTGAAAATCCAATTGACAATATTTAAAGTCTGCTCCAAGTTCATTCTTTGATATTCCCAAAGAAGACAGGTAGAACTATACCAGTGTTGATTTATGTTATTGTGATTGACAGGCACAGTTCATGTTTTATTGGAATCAAGAATCAAGGAAACAGTGGAAAACTTAATTCAGCACTTGCAAAATCACAACACTTAACTAGTACATTGTTTTATCTGCTTATATCTCACAGTTTATCTGTGTAGGTATACGATTTATGTAACGACAAAAACACAGGATTTTGAAATAACCTGGAAATAATTGATACTCACTTTTTACAACCTTTCCAAGTTTTCATTATTTCTGAAACCTTAATACATTGGTGGTATGTCCTGGGGAGTTCACTTGCAGGTGGATCAGCAAGTTTGGCATCTAATCACAGCCTGTCACCTCTGTGTGGGTTTTACCATTTTGAATTAAAGTTGATGTAAACACCTTAAATTATCACCAACTCCTATATTTGCTTACACTCCAACTTAGCCTTGCTAAAGGCTCAAGTGTCTTTGTAATTGGGAAAACATCCACTTTAGATAATGAAGTTTCAGGTTTTGAGTGCTTTATGAATAACAAATATCTGTGTACAGTTTTAAAAAAGATATGGTACAAAGTAGAGCCTTGTACAAGGCTAACTTCTTCTTAGAATGCCCTTGTTACCTCCACCTAGACTTTCATCAAGTCCTTTTGTCTAAGGTATTATATGAGGACTGAATGACTTTTTTACCAGAATGTGGGGCTGCATTTCTCTAGACAGAAGCTTTTTTTACTCATCAAGTGGATTCATGATGATTTCATGTATGTCAGATTTGCTGGAATGAAAAATACAAAGACTTGGAGCAAGTCTAACCTCCACCAGGAGATCATGTTTTTGGGTTGGTTTGTCTGTCTGTGTGTCTGTATTTGCAATTACTCCAAAAGTATTGGATGGATCTTTATGAATTTACCTATGTGGTTAGGGCCTGGCCAAAGGAAGAAGTGATTAAATTTTGGGAAAGATTCAGATCATATTCTTGATACAAAAAAAGTCCTGAAATTTTGGAAATGCTCCCGGCAGAGGTCTGCACTGTACGAGTTCTTTCTAGCTCTAAGAACAAGAATTTTTTTTTCAAATGATGTAGTCAAAATTTGGAATGATTGTCCCCAGCATAATAATCTTTCAGAAGCAAGCTGAATAGCAACCCTTTTTGTTAAAGTTTTTCCTCCCAATAGTTTATCTCTGAATCTTCAGCGATATGACCTTCTTCACCATCCAATGGTTTTATGATGACAAGATTATTCTCTGAGTTTGTTGATGCCTTAGAATCTGCATGTGCAGGGATTAAGTGTGTTAGAAAGTTCTCATGTGAGCTTGAATGAAATCAGAAGCAGTCCATTCTGACACTGTTGTACTGCCCAATATAACACACCTTGCCTCATACGATATTTAAAACCATAAGATTGTAACGAGAAAAAATACTGCTCTGATTCCTTCACACATGTTGCCCTATACAAAAAAAAACCAATATATATATTTATACTATTTCAAATAATCATATGATAACACAGTGAAATTACACAATAACACCACATCTATTGTATTGTTTAAAAGAAGAAAATATCTCTGCCATTTCTGTAAATCAAAAGTTGCTGTTTTTCATAAATTCATTTTTATTGTAATTCTACAATCAAAGTTTTGGATATCCTCATAAATGCAATAATATTTCCGTTTCATGAATCTAATTCATACAGAACAATAACAAAGGATTCATGTGACACAACAATCCAGAACCTCTGTAACAGTTTTGTGAGGAAATTTTGCACAACCAATTACTAAATAAAGAATGTAAATATTGCCACAGTATGTAAAATTTACCAGTAAGGACTCCCCCCTTCCACCGTCTCTTTCCTTGACTTGCAGAAAATTCATTACACATTTTTTGTGAGTTTTGTAACCACATCAGGCTTCTGATCTCACCTGATGCCAAATTGGCAAGCATTTTGATTATTTTGTCTTACTTTTTAAAGGTACCTCCAGTGGCGAATTTTAACTTGTAGCAAATTTATAGGTCTTACTCTATCAATCCATGCTTATCATGGTTTATTCATAACTAGTCATCCAAATCATGGTCATGCAAGAGTTAATGGGTATCTGGCAATAGTACACACTTTTTACCATATTCATCCCATGATACAACACTGGATGAGGTCATAGATGTGGTACTCAACCCCACAGATGATGATTGTCATGGACCCATCACAGGGAACTTCCACATTGTGGATCCAGAAATGCAGAAACTTGAAGAGCCTTTCCAAATCTTCCAAAGGCATGTCTTTAATCCAGTCCCAAATGTCATCGATGATGCGTTCCAGGTAGTCGGAGACTTTGTCTAACCAGTCATTTAGAAAATCTAGGAAGTCTTTGATCATATCCAGTATGTCATCTAATTCAGGTTCTTGGAGCAACCCCAATTCCAAGGCCATCTGCAAAGTTTGCAGGTGATGCTTTGTGGTCTGAATGTTGGCAAGGATACTACTGGTATCCAGGTAATGCGCCAACTTATGGACTTTGTCTTGAAGCTGCCGTAAAGATACCGAGACTCCATCAAAGAATTTCACATCTTCTGTCTCGTCAGGCAATTCATGGTGACCTAAAGAAAAGGATAAAAATTTAAATTGTACTGTTTAACAATGTGCTGACAATACAAAATCATTGTGTAATTTTGTTCATATACAAAAGACACAATTTGAACTAAATCTACATTTTTAACTGGCTGTTATCATTAATCTGAATCTTTAGTAGTCCCATGGTAAACAGATGTAATCAGTGTTTGCTTTTGTTGCATCAAAGGAGCAAAAAGTCATCTAAAGTATTCATGATCCATAAATGGAAGTTATGCTCTCTCAGTTTCTTCTACTGGAAATATCAGCCTATTAGATATTAAGGTCCATTTCATGGTTCTGGTATGATTGGATCCAAAGTCAAAACAGATAGCTAATATCTGATTGCAGCTGGTTAAAGTCTAGTGAACGGAAGTGTGCAATAACTAATAGGAGCTCTGAATATGTTTTGCACCACATTACAACAGGAACATTCACAGTTAAAATTATCCAAACATTATATAGAAGACTCTGTACAACTTGATTCTCTGATATCCACATTTGGTTTCACCTATGGCTAACCCTTATGTCCACAAATATACAGAAGTGTTTGATGGTGCGACTTGTTCTACTGGTTCTACTTATACCAATATCGACTTACAGCAGTTCCTTATATACAGAGCCTACTGTAATGGTCAGGATTTACACAAGAAACCCTTTGAGCATTGTCATGGAACCACCAATTTTCCCAGTTAATAATACTGATAACTACATTCAAACTCATGATGACACTGATGAGTGATCCCTATGCCTTACTGACACAAGAGCTTTGTGGGATTCCCTTTTAGTTTTTACCCGTGACAAAAAAGTTTAATTCTGAATTTACAAAAATCAGCACTGTGTATGTGATGATGTGGTAAGCATGAGATCTTCTTGAATATCGGACAAGTGCAGATCGGGAGAAAATATGTCATGTGCATGAGATCTTCTTTTTTCTAGTATGGATGCTGTAAGTTGATTTTTACATTTGTACATACTTACCAGATGCCAACATTTGCTGATACAAAGGTTCAATTCTTGCTGCCACTTCATTCAGCTCAAATGGTTTACATATTCGTTTGGTTGTGATGTCATGAATTTTAAAGGTGAGCAGTGTCTTCTGCAGAGTGACCAGAAGACTGTCATTCAGAGACTTTCTATTCATGTGATCATCTGATGTCTCTATTGCACCTGGAAGGTATTCATCTGGACACTCCAGTGCCCTCTTAGTCAGCCATTTGCTCACTGCACTATCTGTAACATAAATATTAAGTTAAAAGTAAAAAATGTTTTTTTTTCACTTAGGCAAAAACAAAGTGTCCATTTACAGGAGGCTGAAAGTTTATAAAAACAGTGCAAACATAACTTATTTTACAAAGTGGAAGAACAACTGTGTAGGTAATTTGAACTGAAAATTATTACACATAATTCAATATTTTATTTTCAATCTTCTTACAATGATACCTATCATCTGTTGTCATACTATTTAAATGGTTGACTGTACATTCTAAAATAGTAAGTCAAAATCATATTTATATATTTCCATGCCTTTAATATATTTTAACAGTGAAGAAATATTATAAAATATTGTGCTTTGACCTAAACAGATTGACTTTTATTTTTTAACTTTTGAATATTTCTAATTGAAATTAATTGTACATTTGTAAAAAGATTATATTTTGGGGTCATGTGATTTTCAGAAAGGTTGAATATAAAGTTATTGCTGTAAAATTTTTTTTCCACACATGTAAAAGATGTATGCCAAAAAAAGTTTCCATACTGCCAGAGAAACCAAAATAAGTGTCCTTGTAAAAGGATGTTTAACATTCACCAGTGCACTCTGTTGGTAGTTACACATGTCATATCTGCATCCTATTACAAGTTACGCATGTTTTGTCAGTGAACTTTGTTACAAGTTACACATGTTTCTTCAGTGCATCCTTTAGCAAATTACACATGTTTCTTCAGTGCAGCCTGTTACAGGTTACACATGTTTCTTCAGTGCAGCCTGTTAAAGGTTACGCATGTTTCTTCAGTGCAGCCTGTTGCAAGTTACACGTTTTTCAGTACAGCATGTTACAGGCTACACATGTTTCTTCAGTGCATCCTGTTACAGGTTACACATGTTTCTTCAGTGCATCCTGTTGCAAGTTACACATTTTTTTCAGTACAGCATGTTACAGGCTACACATGTTTCTTCAATGCATCCTGTTACAGGTGACACATGTTTCTTCAGTGTATCCTGTTACAGGTTACACATGTTTTTCAGTACAGCATGTTACAGGTTACACATGTTTCATCAGTGCAGCCTGTTACATGTTACACATGTTTCATCAGTGTATCCTTTTAAGTTCAACCTTAAGAGACCAAAACAAATCCTTCAAATTAACTGAGGAATTTCTGATAACACAGTAACCATGAATGGAAGAGACCATCTGAGGACCTTATCTTTACTTATACTTAAAAATTAAATTCTGCTTAACAAAGTTCCAATTGAAGGATTTCCCTGATGTGGCACAAAGTTACATACAACTACACGAGAGGGCTTCAGTGGCAAAGTAGTAACACACTTGTCTCACTCCACTGAGATCAGAGTTTAATTCCTGGCCTGACCCCATTAAGATAGCTGGTAGTTATTTGCTATTGACTGGAGGTTTACAGTACAGAACCTTGACAAAATGTATGTACTGGTTTCTTCCGCCCTTTTAATTACCCATCACATATAACAACCATTACCAAGGTGCTAAGCATACTGTGAAACAATTAATGAGCAAATTACATAAAAGTAGGTACACAAAATAGGATTACTGATAATATAGAATTTTTACATTATATCTAGACTTCATTGAGTGAAATGTTTGATATGACAGCTACAGAATCTAATCCCATAAAACAAGAAGGACCAAAGAATGCACAAACTCTACAAAAATACTAAACAATTCTGAACTAGAGTATTGATTCGCAAGAGAAAAATAAATTGCTTTTGCTGTGCAAAAACAAAGCATCCCAATGAGCATTAATGATTTTGTCCAAATGACTATCTTCCTCTGTTTAATGTTTTCCATTTATGCAAAAATTCAACCTACCTGCAAAAATTGCTGCCAAAAATGTCAGGAAAATGATTTTTGGCAAAAAGTGGCAGATGACCCAAATGTACCCTGGAAGTCAAAAAATTTCATCAAAATTGCTATATCCTGCACCGTTTCCGAGATAAATGGGTTTTCTGCAGAAATTCAAGATGGCCGCCAAAAAATTGCCAGATGACTGTGGATACCCTAGGGATAAAAAATTTCATTGAAATCACTCTATCTCGCACATTTCAGAGATAAACGTGTGTTTGTGTTATACGCACAAATTCAAGATGGCCGCCAAAATTGTTGGGAAATCGATTGTTGGCAAAAATTGGCAGATTACTCTGCAGATTCCCTGTGGGTCAAAAATTTTGTCTCTATCTTGCACCGTTTCAGAAATAAATGCGTTTTTGCATTTTACACACAAACTCAAGATGGCCGTTTTCTGCAGAAATTCAATATGGCCACCAAAAATGGCAGGAAAACAATTTTTAGCCAAACTTGCCAGTTAACTCTGTGGATACCCTGGAAGTCAAAACTTTCATTGAAATTGCTCTATCTTGTACCACACTTGCATTTTACGCAGCACTTCAAGATGGCTTCCAAAAATGGTGGAAAATCGATATTTGAAAGAAACTGCCAGACCATGCAGATACCCTGGGGTTCAAAAATTTCATCAAAATCATTCTTTCTCGGAGCGTTTCTAGATAAATGCATTTTTTTGTTTTATGCAGAAATTCAAGATGGCCACCAAAAGTGGTGGGAAATCAATTTTTGAGAAAACTTCCAGATGACTGGATATCCAGGGGGTCAAAAATTTTGTCAGAATCACTCTGTCGCACCATTTTAGAGATAAATGTTTTTTTTGCAGTATACGCACAAATTCAAGCTGGCTGCCAAAAATGTTGGAAAAACTACTTTTGGCAAAAATTGGCAGATGACTCTGCAGATACCATGGGGGGCAAAATTTTGTTGAAATTGCTCTATCTTGCAACATTTCCAAGATCAATGTGGTTTTTTTTTTGTCTTATGCAGAAATTCCAGATGGCTGTCAAGTGGCAGGAAAACAATGTTTGGCAAAAAAATGGCAGATGACTGTGCGGATACCCTGGTGGTCCAAACTTTTGTCAAAATCGCTCTATCTCACACCATTTCTGAGATAAATGTGTTTTTGTGTTTTACACAGAAATTCAAGATGGCCGGAAAAATAGTGAGACTATGATTTTTGGAAAAAATTGCTGGAAGACTTTGTCAAACATTTTGTTGAAATCGCTCTATCCCGCACTGTTTCAGAGATAAATGCAATTTTGTGTTTCATGTACAAATTCAAAATGGGTGCCAAAATGGCAGGAAAACAATTTTTGGAAAAAAAACTGCCGGATGACTCTGGGGATACCCTGGGGTCAAATATTTCATTGAAATCTTGCACTGTTTTGGAGGTAAATGCACTTTTGTATTTTATGCAGAATTTCAAGATGGCTGCCAAAATGGCAAGAAAACAATTTTTGGAGAAAAAAAGCCAGATGACTCTGCGAATACCCTTCATGTCAAAAATTCATTAAAATAGCTGTATCTCACACCATTTCTGAGATAAATGAGTTTTTGCATTTTACACAGAAATTCAAGATGGCCACCAAAAATGGCAGGAAAACAATTTTTGGCAAAAATTGCCAGACGACTCTGCATATACCCTTGGGGTCAGAAATTTTGTCAAAATCACTCTATCTTGCGCCGTTTCTGAGATAAATATGTTTTTGTGCTTTACGCAGAAATTAAAGATGGCCACCAAAAATGGCAGGAAAAGGATTTTTGGAAAAAATTGCCAGATGACTGCGGATATCCTGGGGGTAAAAAATTTCTTCGAAATCACTCTATCTTGCGCCGTTTTCCAGATAAATGCGGTTTTGCGTTTTACTCAGGTATTCAAGATGGCCGCTAAAAATGCCAGGTAAATGACTTTTGGACAAAACCACCAAATGATCCTGCAGACACCCTTTGGGTAAAAAATTTCATTGAAATTGCACTATCTTGCACCGTTTTTAAGATATTAAAGATTTTTCATTTTCATCGTAAAGAAAAATCATGGTGTATAGTTAATTGTTAATAGGTCAGCCATTTTGTATTGGATCACTACTGGATATTGGATACCTACTTGCCAAATTTCATGTGAATAGGTGAAGCACTTTTTAAGTTATCATCTGGACAAGCGCCCCCCTGTTTTTGGTCATGTGACTTCTCTGATTGGTTGAAATGTCAAGACACCATGTTCAGAAATTTTTCCCAGAGCTACTGCTGAAAAATCATGGTGTTTAGTTAACTGTTAATAAGTTGGCCATTTTGTATTGGATCACTTCCAAACATTAATGATTTATTTTCAGATATCCATATAACATATCTACTTGCCAAATTTCATGTTAATAGGTGAAGCACTTTTTAAGTTATCATCCGGACAAGTGCACCCCTTTGAAAAACATGTTTTTGGTCATGTGACTTCTCTGATTGGTTGAAATGTCATGACACCATGTTCAGAAATTTTTCCCAGAGCTACTGCATACAGGTGCTAAATTTGAAGAGAATCTGTTTGGTGGTTACAGAATAAAAGCAATAGAAAATGTGGGAGCTGGTGGACCCTCTTTCCCCTCTCCCCTGAATACAAACAAGTGTCCCTTGTGCGACACTTAATTGTTATTTCAGATCCAAGATCACTGATTGTAATAATTACCCTTGCTTATACTAATAAAGTGGACTCTGTGTAACTACATATCTTTATTCTCTAATCAACTTAATGGCTACCTTTCCATACAGAGTCTACTGCATGTAACAGGAATATCACTTATTAATAGATCTAGTAAATAGAAATTTTAATGAAGACATCAGATTGATCGAATCTGCACTAATTAATTTCCATCATAGTTTCTGAATGGGACAAAAATAAACATTTTACAAAAACTTATTTAACACTCGAAACAATTACAGACTCATTCATAAAGGCTTTATTGTTGTTAAGAAGAATCACGATGTGATTGGTTTGACATCCCTTGTCACATGAAATGATCTTGTAATTTTAAAACAACTAACAGAAGTAAGTCAATGGCTCTTCAATCTGGGAACAGTTGTCAGTTTCAGATCAGATGTTGCTAGTAAAGTGAACAAGTTTTGTGAACGAAAAAGCCCTAATTGTGAAATAATACACAAGCTATAGTACTTCAACAAACCTTATATTTCAGATACAGTGCAACTTCTATTTTCTGAACATGGTGAGACACTAAGATTGTGTATGGATAAAAGAATGATCATGAAATAGAAGAAGTAAAGTATAACTAGAAATTTTAATGAGAATAAAATTTCACTAATTCTCAATTTTAAAAAATTGTTGAAATTAATTAATAAATTGCTACTTAAGAGATTAATAGAGATTAAACATTTCACAAGGAAATTATTTTCACTACACAAGCATATAAGCTGAGACAGCTATATTAAATACCAAGTGAAAATTTTCACTTGTACAATACTTTAGTACAAAACCGACAGGAAAAGTCCAATTTAAAACAGGGGTGATGAGTTCATAAAATTGAATATTTGGATAATAGAGTATCTGATAATAGGGGTCCTGCTGTCGGTAATTAAGAGGTGATGAAAAGGTTCTTTGATAATGAAGAGATGGAATGCTGCTTGAGACATACTTCACATAGCTAATCAGGTCCAGTTAATAATGACAAAAGACCATTGTTTTTCAAGTTTGCTAAACTATTTTGATTCTTCAGTCACTGGATGTTACGGGATGATACTATTAAAGAAAGTGACTTCCTTTAGTTTGTAGATTATATGGGTTTTTATGCACTTGTGTTCTGTTCTTGAATATAACCAAAAAATAGTCACTATTGAACACAATTTTTGATTAATTTTTGTTGAACACAAGTGCAGTAATACTGACAGGGTTTAATAACAAGTGTCTGTTATTTTAACAAGCAACTCTTTGATCCATTCTTTAAAGTAAGATGTGTTTGTTAATTAATGTAGATCGCCGTGGACAACAGTCACTGTTTTATGGGCTGAATATTCAATTGAACCACTTTTTAAGCTGTTTTTTTTAATCTTTACAGATGCAAGTCAGCAGGCCCAGAGACTTAAAAGGATATTCACTTGGCTAGAAATAGAAGTCTGATCTATATTCTCCTATTCTGACTAGTGTAAATATTACTTAATAATATTTATTCAAACAGGATTTTAGGCATTGTTTGGCTTGGTAACACCCCTCATTTTGCCACGCACGAAAAATAAAGTAAACTGTTGTAAGCTGGTTTGGGGTGTAGACTGATAACTCCCTTCTAGCTTTAATGATCCATTTTCTGAAAATAACAATTTTCAACAAGCAATAAATTCTCTCTCCAACTGAATATTAAAATATAGGAGTTGTAAAAACTATATCTGTATGTTATGCTGTTTCTTATTCTAATTAAAGTTGTCTCTGAATTATATGTGAACCTCTCTTGATATTTCATGTAATTCTCTTTTTAATTCTCTGCTGTAAATGTCTTTAGTATTTATGTCTTTAAATTCTCTAGTAATTCTCTGTTAAGTTCTTACTTAAACTTACGACTTCTCCCTATATATATTACCAGCTCTACTAAACCCAAAGTTTGTTTAATTATAATACAAGAGAAACTGTAACAATAAAACAATAAAAAGGAAAGGAGATGCAATCCCAATAAAACAATGACTGTACACACATATCTAACAATGGAACTAAAAAGAACAACATCTGACAGATGGCAAAACATAATTGTATAAACCCTCACACCAAAACAAACATTTAAATTAGCAATTTGATAAACTAACTTCATAATAATAATATAATTGTTAAACTTTTTTTACAAAGCATCAATACACCATTTTGAAGACAAAACAAAATTAAATTAATATAGTTTCGCAGTTGCTAATTTATAGTAAGCGTGTATGTTGAGCTCAATCTTAAGGCCAGAATGGGGGGGGGGGGGGGGGGGGGGGGCTTGGTGGTTTGGTGGGTAACACACTCACTTCCCACCCCTGAGGTCGGCAGTTCGAAAACCAGATGGACCAGATCCAATGCTACATGGGAAAGTGGGTAGTTGCTTACCGATGCATGAAGTTTACAATACAGAATCTTGACTAACTAGGATGTACTGGTTTCATCTGCTCTTAAAACTATTCAAGAATTATAACATGTACAATGAGTTGAAAGCAATGTTCAACCCAAATGAATCAAATAACATCAAATTAAGGCCTGTATGCACCAAACCATATGACTTTATACGCTGAAATACTATCTGTTAGAACATTAAACAAAATGCTGAAAAATTTTCTAAATTGGACCAAAATTAGGTAAGCTGTGGTCATTTTAACTGGTAACAGTCCAGTAAAAGGTGGATATTTTTTCGAAATAAAAATTGTTCTGTTTCAACTGGTGTTACAAAGATATTTGTTGTGTTCTAACTTTATTGTTGGAAGTAAATATCAAGAGCTCGTTTTACAGAAGGACTTAAAAGAGCCCGAATATAGACTTAAAATTAAGATATTTTATTTATCTTAAACTGGGCCTAAGTATTTGGCCTTAGACTTAGTGGATATCACAAAGTAGATAATTCTAAGCTTGGGCTAAACCTTGGGTTTATAGTTAAGTCTACCTGAGAGTATGCTTAACTTTTACCAAAAAGACTTATATATGGCTGTTATCAATTTTTTCTCTATTCAAAAATTTGAAATGAGTGAAGATATATATAAAAGATATGTAACACCCCTAAATTAGTCTTTGGGTGTTTTTATGTGGTTACACAAGGGTTTCCATTGCAAAAAAAAACATTTTTCCAAAGATAAAATGTGTCAGAGGAAATGTGTCCCTAGCAGAATCTTTTGACTGGAAATAAAGGGTCACACAATATATATACATAAAAACATTGTGGTTCTTGGACAGGCCTAAGTCACCCTTTATGAAATCCATATTAAGTCCAGCACATGGCTAAGAGAAAAGCCTGAGATTTAAGTCCCTGACTTAGCCTGAGCCTTGACAGGACCTTTTTAATTGTAATTTTCCCTGTTATCTGGGAATCTTAGTTAAGTAGTAGTATTTTCCTAGTCGTCTGAGATTCAATTTAACAGGATTAACTGACATAACTTTCTTAGTTCACCTTTACTAACCAGGAAATGTTTACAGCAAAACCAGCAGTGTGACCATCCCAATTTAATACTTTGAGTTAATGTTTTTGTAGTTTAAAAATGTAACAAGAAAAAAGTTTGAAAACAGGGCCAAAATACCAGTTATCAACAAGATACTCTGCATTTAAACTCTCAATAAATAGTTTTGTCTTTTATTGCAACAAGATCCTAAATCACATGCAGACAATGATGCACCATTGTTTTAGAAATGTTTATTCTACTATCGAATGACTATTTGTGGTTAAAAACATGTTGATAACCATTGTATAACATAATTTTGTAAGGCATAAGGTTATCAAGAGAAGATTGTCAATTTTACAGCCTTTTATCAATTCATTAAATAAACATGTTTTGCAATGAATTCAGTACTTGAAATAAAACTATGTCTCACAGTTTCCTGGAATGAAATGTATTATCTTTAGTAAACAATTATATCCACCAGAAATATATATCTATCATGAAAACATTAATAAGATGAGGCATTTTCTGTCTTGTATTTAAAGATGACCTTAAATCCATGAGACAGAGAAAAGTAACAATTTGATAAAATATCTTGTGGAACAAGATATATAATATTTGTCATGATAGTTTAAATTTGCCACAAAGAGAGCCTCCTTATATTTGCTTGAAGTGTCAGAAATTCAAGTCAATCTTTGTGATTATTTTATGCCATTTGTCTATTTTGTTGGCGAGTTTCAACAAACTTTGCAATTTTTTCCTTAATATAAAGGGATGTCCAGAGTGGCAAATTTCATCCACTGTGGCAAATTGGCTGTATTTTGGTGAATGTGATGTAGCAATTCTCAGCAGGAGATCATTAATCAGTGCTAACTGTCCATATTGTAGTGACAAGTGCTGAAGAGCTCACCCATGAAGGTTTGAAATGAGGTCAAGTAATGTCAGAGGAGGGCAGGCTTTCTGTTGGTCCTATCAAGAGGGATTTCATTTCACTTTACGACAACACAAAAGTCTTGAAATCACTACAATACAGTCTTTACAAGGATTGTATTTACCCTAAATATAGAGACAGCTAGTAGGCTCACCCGTTTCTTATATTCTTGCTGTGAAACAACATCAGAGCAGATCTCGTGAACTCTTTGCAACAGGGACTTAACCAGTGCTCAAAACTTGTTGATATTTAAAGCAGCCCAATACTATGTTGCCAAATGGTAATATTTCCAAACAGACTGTTACATGCTTATGTTGTAAGTATAGCTTATTGCTACATTATAAAATTATTTCATTAAATGTTTCATCTGACAAGAAGGCTTTATATATTTGTGTGGTTGATAATTACCTAATTATCTAAACCAGTAGTTTGTGCTATTAGGTGTGTTCATTTGTCTCTTTGTCTGTCTGTGGTTGTAAACACTCCATAAGTAAAGAACAGACCTTTATGAATTGTTTTGTCTGGGTAAGTCCTGACCAAAGGAAGAAGTGATTAATTTTGGTAAACATAAAGATTATATTTTGGATACCAAAAAATCCTGAATTTTCATAAACACACCTCTCCTCCCCCAGTGGAGGCATGTACTCTATGAGTGCTTTCTAGTTTTGAAAAAAAAATCATATTCAATGAAAATTAGACAAAACTAGACAAAAGACGCATCTGTGGCCAGATGCAAAATGTATCCACCACAAAAGGACAGGTAACATGGTTTTGAAGATAAATGGCATTTTTCATGAGTAAGAATTAATTAAGTTAAAAAAAAGAAGCGCTCAAAGAGTGCACATCTCCAACAAGGCCAGAGGTTTAATACCATAAAACCTCATTTTCGACTTTAAGGTGACCTTAACATCAGCAGCAGTGACACTGGCACCTCCAAAATTCAATCACTTGTTACTAATACAAATGTTAGCATTACTTGAAAATTTCAACAAAATTACTCCATAAGGTTCTGAGGTAGACACCATTTTTGTGAGTTTAAGGTGACTTTAACATGTTAAATGTTGAAAAGTAAATATCAGAAGATGATAGAAATGTTCCCCCAGGCTGTCCTGCATACATATAAACCAATTTGCTAGAGAAACTATGCAAAACAAAACAAATTATGGGACTTTAAGGTGGTCACAACTTGAGAAAAATGGAACATTTAAGGTCACCATAAAGTCAGATTACATATTTCTGATACTGTGGCATATACACCAGGTATGATAGACTTTAATAATGTGCCACAGTGTGAGTTATTGGATAAAAACCCCATTTTTCGACTTTAAGGTGGCCTTAAACACTGGTGGCGGTGGCATTTAAACCTCCAAAATTTGATCACTTCTTACTTAAATATATATGGACACTCTCTGAAAATTTGAAGAAAATCCACCCATAACTTTTTGAGTTACGTTGTTCACTAATAAACAGACAAATGGACAAACCCCAATGATTACATAACCTCCACTGGCGGAAGTAACAAGCAGATTCGGGGATTACAGATGTAAATGATTTAAACGGAATAACAAAAGACCATAAATATCCTTCTACTTAACTAGGAACCTACAAAAGTGATGATCAGTGAAATTATCAACTCAAATATATTGCTATTTACAATAAACTTATGCTGATTTTTAGGTCATCCTTTACTGATCCCTTTCTGAATACTTGCCCAGATGCCCTGAAGAGGTTTTATGTGACAGCTTCGCAGGATCTTTTGAAAATATTCCAAAAAATAACATCATGTCTTCACCTTATAGTTTTCAGGAAATATGGAAGATTGAGACTTCATTCAGATAATGGAAGGTTTGTAATATGGAAGAAATACTACAGTATAATACAGTAGGAGACAGTAAGATGGGGGAGAGCAGACCTGTACAGTGGATACTCAAATAACAGGTCGGTTAATAGGTTACACTGAATTTGTACTTCCTGGTTTTAAGAGACAAATTTGGCACAATTAGACAATATATATATGTGGTATGTCATCACAAACACAAGACATTAAAGACTCCATAGCCTGTTGACATTAGATTTTTATTTTTGGAAAACTCATTGCTCAAACCATTATAATTTAAGTTACCTCTTCCAAAGATAATCATGTTCTTGTTTGCGTTTGTCAGTCTGTTTGTCTGTGTTCACCATTGCTCTAAAACTAATGAATGCATCTTTATGATATTTTTATTTGGGTTGGGCCTCACCAAAGGCAAAGGAGTGATTAAATTTTGGGACAGATCTGGTGCATACTCTGGATACGAAAAAATCCTGATGATTTTGGGTATGTGGTTGAGATGACTCCAAAAAGAATCAGTAGATCCTTCTAAAAAGTGGAGGAAGTACGTAGGAAGACTTTATTATATTTTGGGAAAGATCTAGATCACATTTTGCATAGTGGACTGGTTTGGCGGAGGTATGTGCTTTATGAGTGCTCTCTAATTTTGTTTAATTTCAAGTCATTCCAAGCATGACCACACACCCGCTAACATGTATATATGAGTAGAACAATAATATTGCCACATGGATGAAAATTCTGTATATTTTGCATAAGAACACTAAGAAAACTAGAAAACAATCTCACAGAGTGCAGACCTCAGCCAGGAGGCATTTATATGAAAATTCAGGAATTTTATTTTGTATCCAGAATATTATTCAGATCTTTCACAAAATGTGATTACTTCTTCCTTTGACCAGGCACCACTCATACAAAGATATCATGAAGAAATGCTCACTACTTTAGGATCAGTCAGGAATACAGACAGACAGAGAAATGAATGTACCCAAAAACATAACCTCCTGGTGGAGGTAACTATATGTCTACAGCCAAGCCCACTTAAGTAGCACTCCATTCAGTGGAAGTTCCATTTAAGAAGAAACATGTACCAACCCCATAGAATGCCAATAATAGTGAATCTAACCCTGTTATCTGGATTGGCTTTGTGAGTGCAAGCACTTTTCTGATCTCTAAAAACTTAGCAGAGTTAAATTATACTTTTAGCCGAAAAATATTAATTGAAAATATCATTATTACCTATCTGTTGATGAGATTAACAGACACATGGACAAATATCTTTTTGTCAACATTTCCATTATATATTTATATATTATTTTTATATTATATCATATTAGATTTATACATTAGTCATTAGATTTTATTTCTTACTTAACTACCATCCTTTGAAGGGAGTGAGTTAGGTGTGTGTGAATTCTGTGAAGACATTGCTCAACATCACTTAATGACTGTCAGTTGAAGTCATTAATGTTAATGGATGGAGTAAAATACGGGACGAGTTGTTACCCGGGGTGATTAGATTGGACACCTATATCATATAGTATTGTTGAAACTTTAACTACCGTATTGGTGTGTATGGGGTCCTTTTACACAAAGTCTTACCTTGCCATTGCCCTGTATTCAGAGGTTTACAACCTGCATCTGTTGCCAGCAATGTGAGGAACCAGGCAATTAATAGTCTAAGTCTGAAAAATGTCAATGCAATACACAACTCATCAGCACTGTCATTCTTAGTCCATGTTTTCTTGATCTGTCACAGGTCAAGATAAAGTATATAATATCAAAATATTTTCTTCGTCTCAACACTCTTTGTATGCAACAGAATGTAATAGCACAAATTAATTCCTACAATTTTGTCAACATTTTCTTTTTATAAATGTGCTATTTTGTTCAATTTATTGTATCATACTAATATTTACTATTATTTTGTTCATTCTAATATATCATTGCTCTGAAACTATGAATGATACACTACAATAAAAATCAACTGGCTAACTTTAATATTTTATATCATCTTTGTTGAATATTTGATTCATTTCTTTTTTCAGACAATAATTCTTAAGTTTTTTATTCTGACAATAATTTCAATATATAAAAATCTGTTAAAGAATTTCTGTTTAAATAACACGTCATATTACGGACAACGTTCGATTATTTAAAAAAAAATTTCAGGGTAACATAACACAAAAACATTAATATTCACTAAACTATTGACATAACATATTTAGGGAGAAAAGGGGTGGGTTGTCAGTGAGTGCCAATAGATAGAAAGATTATACTCATTTATTTGCTGGATCAATTTCCTATGAGTATAAACATTCACAAGACATTAATTCTAGCTAATTTAGCTAATGACCATGGATAGTCAATATAAATTCACCTTAAAATTTAAAATCTATCTTTAACTCTTCAGTAGAAACTGATAATGGGTGAAATTAATTCTTGAATGTGAAAATGAGTGAAATTTTATTCTACTTAAAACTTGTAATTACACAGTAAAAAAACTGGTATATTAGGAAAATATAATTATTGATTTAATCAACACCTAGAATCATCACTTAAGAATGGTGCTTCATTGTCTAAATTATATGATTCTTCAAAACTATGTTGACTGTTGCTTTATAATTACATAATAATATATACAATTATTACTTTCCTAAATCATGTACTGATAATTATATCTACTTTTTATGACAAAAAATAGATTTTGAGAATGACAAATAGTAAACATTCAGAAATGCAAGGATGCATTTGAAGAGTAAGAAAAAACTTGTTATTCTGCAAGTGACAATACATGCAATATCAAGTTTTCTTATCAAATTCTTGTTATTGGAACAAGACAAAAGACATAACAGTTATTTTGTTATTCTGATTACCGGTGCTCTAAATTGCAGACAGTGTACATGTACATTATATTTTTGCTTGTAATTTGGTCTTTTTCATTTTTAAAAATCATCATCTTTGAGGATATTTTGTTTAAATTTGGAGTTTTACAAATGTTTAATTATTTATTTATATACTAAATGCATTTATGTTTTTTTTAACCATGGAAAAGCAGAACAAAGAAATCTTACATTGATGAATATTTACACAAAATATTGAGGTTTAAGATTATGCTTGACATCAACACTTAAACATCTTTGTATGTTAATAATTTTATGTTCAAACACTAAATGCCTTATAAAATACAAATAAAGTGACACAACAAGAGCTGCAGCTGAAAGTATTATACTGAATTTCTAAATTTTTATTATTACACTGGCTGATTCACATGATGATGAAGAACGAGTATTTTTGTAAAAATACATTCTATTTATTTTCATCTTACAGCTTCTGTTTATAATGTAATCACCTGTGCAGATTTGTTCAACTGTTCTTTGTTTTGTATGATTAAATTTTGTTAGATTTATTTTTGACAGAAAAAAATTTTAAAAAAATGCAGTTATGAATATTAATAGAAAATTAATAAAAGTAACTGTTAGAATGTTTCTATTTTGCTTCTTTACTAATTTTTATTTCTATTTATTTATTAAACACATCTATCAATGTGCTAACTTGACAACAACTGAAAGAATTTATTAATTTAATCTGCAAAAAACATGCCAAAAAGCTTACCTGATCATTGTGGATACCAGGTCACAATGTATTTTCAAAATAAGTTCTGGTGTTTTCAACATCTATCTCATGCTAAACTTGTACATAAAAATCTCTGTGGATTATATCTAATCTCTGAGGCACTTTTAGTGCAGATCATGTGACATTTCTGGCTTTCATACTTTTGATTAATTGTTACACCATTAGCCAATAACAATATGAAAAGCCTGTGGTGCTGTCCACTTTGGGTTGAAAAGTGTTTACGCACAAGTTCAAGGGAGGTCCTTAACTAGAAGTCACCCGTTTGATAGCAAATAGGATTTTAGCTGTATTTATTGGGTTCGTTTTGTCTAATCTCTCAATCAGATATTGCAGTCAGATGACTAAGCTTATCACTTAGTTTTGTGCTTTGATAATTTTTTTGTTTTGCTTTGATGTTTTCTTCTGGATTACTTAATATGTTTTTACTGTAACATAGGACCAAAAAGCACTGATTTTTTATGGTTCAGATCTATGTTACAGGACTTACTGGGATATTGTTACATATTTGAGACCTACAGGAAACAGAAGTTTAAATTATTTCAAGAAATAATACAATTATGGTTGATTATAATACACAAAGCTCTCATATTTCCAGATACACGGTAATTAAACTATTACATCTCAACTCAGTGCTTCATGGCTTGGAAATCCAGGATGTGGCCTATCTGGTCATAATATTGCAGGGTCCTGATTAAGATAGAATGCTTTCAAGTATAACAAGTCTGTATGACTAGGGAGGGAGGGGTTATTAATGATTAATTCAGATTCTTCCAAAAATGCAAAGTCGTTCATTTCCTGTCATATATTTTCACATGCTAAAGCTCTTGCACAAATAATGTGGGAGACACGATAAAAGGTGTTTAAGTAGGAAAATCCCCATTTGAATTTGATGAAGCTGTTAGAAAGTGATGTCGAAAGAAAGATATAAGGTCAGTCTACTGGATTGGAGTAATATATGGTTTTCTCAGCCTACACAGGAAATCATTGTTACATATAGCGAATGAACATTGCCATAACTACAAGAAAGATGTACCCCAAATTGACCAAAAAAGGCTTTAGTGCAGTAACTGCATTTGAACAAAATATTGATCTGAGGTCATATTTCTACAGGTAGCTTAACTGAATTGTTTACTTACCCAATGTGCTATTACTTGAGGTTACTGAATATTGCTTTAATGAGATCTACAATAACCCTTCCCTGACAAATATTGCATATAACCACAACTTTCTGACAAATCAGGACTTACCAAATCAAAAATGCCAGCTTCTCCCCTGTATGGGCAATAAGCATATTGTGACCTTCGACTTCAAGGTCAAACAAAATTAAATAAGTATGAATTGCATGTAAGTGTCAAATATATCCCCAAACAGATTGAGACCTTTGTTATAGCATTTTGTTCAGGCCTTTAATAAAAGAGGTCCAACAAGAATAAAAAAATAACCTTGATTATAACTTATGCACACTTACATGCAAAACACATGTGACAATAAAGGAGTTGGCCATGAAATAGGTCTAAAGTTTGTTGTCAGCTCTGGTTCTGTACAGTAGCTTGTTCCATTCCATGATAGGGATATACAACATAATTCTATCATCTGCCCAAATTTACACCATGAATGGGAGGCTTAAATCACATAGTGTATTGCCAATCAGATTCATGGACACTACCATGTGGATAATGAACAGTAAATATCTACAATGTATATTTAATAGCGCTGTCCAATTTAGTAAATTGTATCAGTACGTAACACTGGCAAAAAGAGAAGTCTTATGAATAAAAATATAAGTTTTAGGACCTGCTCTTGACTTCCTGGACTCATAAAGATAACTCATCATAATATGTCCAAATCACCCTGTGCAGTTAATGGGGTTGATCCAATGGGACTGACCCTAACTGACACTAGAATCGGGAAAGTAGGACGTGCATCAGGGTAACTGTGGCATTGGCAAATGAAGGGATGGTTGAACCTCCACAACAAGATGCAGTACATTCCGGCTTGTCTGAATCTGCCTCCCTATATGGTTTGGAGTTGAACTTTTTTCTACATGATCAAACATAAAACTGATAGGTCAAGCTATATAGGGAAAACAGACAACTCATAGCTAATCACAATAAGCTGTACTGACAACCTCAACAGACTGGAGCAGTGTCCAGACTGACATAAACTGGACTGATTAATTTTTGCAGTCTGTATTGCCAGTCAGAATCCAAGTACCACTATATAAACCACTAGTTGCTGTTGTGACTCATCATTTCTCATTGCAAAGATGCCAGTTCTACATCAATGTCACTTACTGCAGACGCTTCAGGCCTTTTTGTTTTTATTGAGTTGAATATTTGCAGACAAAGAAGGACACATCAGGAGCATTTCAACATAGGACCAGCACCTACCACACATCTACCACGGCTCCAACAATCAGAAAGCCATCAAACCCCTGGGTTTTTCCATGCAGTTAATTCAAAGTGATGTTCCAGACTGCCAAAACATTGTGAAGATTCTACCTGCAGTCTTGCAGATCTTGTCCAGGAGTGGGTAGAACAATGAAGAAGGAAGCCACCAATTTATGGCAACCTTTAGAAGTGGGCTTAAAGCTGGCCATAACACAGACACATTCTTATGGGTCTGTTCCATCGCTTGGCAGTCCAATTATAAACCTACTTAAGGACTGGAAAAAATAAAAATACTCATGATACATGGGTGTAGATTGAGATAAAGTTTAGATAGGTTCTTGATATTTCCCGATATTACTTCAAGTCTTCTGATAGGGTCCTGAAAGTTTTTTGACAGTTTCCCAATCCATTAGATTGATTTACAAACCTTAAACATCAACATAAGAATAAAACGATACATTCAAGATTACTTTAAGATAACAGAGATGACTTTATTAATGGTAAGATAAGTTAAAGATGGGTTCTAAGATTGATTCCCGATTCCAGAATCTGATAAGGATCGGGAGCACTTCACGATAATTTCAAACAATTTAATATTGTTGTAAGCTGTTCCAAATGGACTACCAAGTGCTGTTATTGTAAACCCATCTGAAAGTACTTGAACTTTCACACATGAATGTCCCAACAGCAGTTTGTGATGGGTTTAAGATTGTTTTGATTGAAAAGATCGACCTCCCTGTATAACAGTAAAAATAAGGAATTGTATTTCAAACTGGGAGAGAATCACAATAATGGAATAGCCCTCTAAGGAGTGGTGTCATATTATCCTGCATCATATCTCATTGATATGAGAAATAAATTGAAATTAGAGGTAAATAGATACATGAGAAGTAAATGGAGAAGATCTGTGAAGTAAATAGCCAGGCTTTTTATTTTGGGTTGTGCCAGAAAAATTCATTTGACAGACTGACAGACAAACGTCTGCAAACAATACCATTCACAATATATCGAAACAAAAGCACTCAGAGAGTGCAAACCTCTGCCAAAGCTCATGCAACACCTCCAATAATGCTTACATGAGTGCAATGATAAATCAAATCCTTCAAAGAATTCCTGGATCCACATGGTGATCCGGATCACCAACAAGAATTTAATCATCTGTTCTTTGTGTGCAAGTGTATTTCCTTTTCTGAAAAATTTCATCAAAATTGATCCATAATTTTTCGAGTGTTGCAAACAGAGAAATAAAAACCGCCAATTGCTCAGCAAAGATAATTAATTGTACATAAACCGGCGATAATTAGAGACTCCAGGCTACAATAAATTGAATCATCAACTATAGCAGATGCCTCGACGGTGCTTCCCCCAACCTGATGTACTACAACCCTGTCACTAATGTTGGACATCATTAATGTTAGACAGTGGTACAAAACAGGTAGCTAAACCTATTTCATATGATACATTGACATGTAAACAAGGATTCACTTATAGCATATCTTAATAATTTAAAAAAATTATGTAAAATAAGACAATATAATGACAATGTATCTAACATCAATGCCGTCTAATATTATGGAGATGTTCCACTGGAACTTACCCTGTAACTGACTCTACAACTGTAGAGCATTCAAAAAAAGCATGCAAAAATGCTGGGTCAGTTACATCTCCCCAACAGGATGTAGGACATACCGGCTAGTCTGGATCTAGATTCCGACCTGACTTGGGTTTGGATAATTTTCTTTAAGAGAAGACGAGAAACTATAGCGACAAGCCATAAACCCCCAACAGACAAGCTGTAGCAAGCCCTGACAAACCGTAGTGACAGACAGGATTGGAGTATTTTCCTGACTCACCCCGACTAGACTAATTAAATTCTAGAGTTGGGATCCACAGTCGGGATCGATCCTGCACTATATAAACCCCCCTCTGGCTGACTATAAACATCATTTGTCACTGCAAAGATGCCAGCTACACATCACAGGGACTTTCTACGTAAGCTCAGGGTACTTTTGGTTTTTAGTGAGTTTAATATTATGATTTGCATCATGATTGACAGATAAGGACACATTTGAACCCAGCACCACCACTTGCCCTACATGACCTACAGTCACCACAGCAACAGCCCCAGCCAGCCCAAAGGAAAAGAATAATTAAGCCACCACACCCCTTGGTCATGCCCTGGATCCTTCAAAGACAAGAAAAGGATGCTACAGCTCCTGGCTGACCTCATACACACCAACATCCCAGGATAGCAGAATTTTGTCAGGATGCCACCTGCCTTTTTTGACCTGAATGAAGAATGCATACACCACCGCATCAAGAAGCCAGTCACCAATTTCAGGAAGCCATTAGAAGTTGGACTCAAACTGGCAATAACACTGAGACACCTGGCAAAACAGGAGAAATCTACACCTCCTTGTAGTATCACTGGCTGGTTGGCCGAACCACGGTAAATTTGTCCCCCAGGTCTGCCGAGCTGTCCTTGCTGAATTCCAAGACGAATATTTACACTGCCCTTATACCCATGATAAATGAAAAAGCTTGGAGTAGAAGTTCAGAACCAGATGAAATGTCCCCATGCTGTAGGGGCAATAGATGGGAAGCATATAGCCATGAAGAAGCTCTGGTTAATGCAGAACACAGATTCCTGTGGATAGACTGTGGGTCAAGTGGTTCTTGGAAGCGGTTTCAATGGAAGCGAGTTGAAGGGGAAGTTAGACGAGGGCAGCTTGGGGCTTCTGACACCTGAACCACTGGGGGAGGGAGGGCCACATTTGCACTACTTCTTCTGGGTGACGACACCTTGGCCTTGATGCCATAGATGGTGAAACTCTACAGCAGAAGGCAACTCACAAGGGAAAAAAGAATAACCAACTACAGGATCTCTCAAGGCAGGAGGGTGGTTGAAAACGCCTTTGGAATCGGTTGGAATCCTGGAGCCGGTTCAGGATACTACTGGGCACCATGGAGCAAAGGCCAAGGATTGTGAGAGACATTGTGTGTATGTGTTTGGTGTTGAACAAGATGCTGTGGACACACCAGGGAGGAGCAGACAGGGCACTAACCCCAGCTAATGATGCAGTGGCCCTACAAAATGAACAGGCAGTATATGTGCCTAATAAGAACTACAGGAATCATTTGAGGGGGGCCAAACATCAACAAGAATTACTGAATAACTACTTCAATCCCGTGGGAGCATTGGCTGTGCAGGAGGACAAGATCTGAGATGTGTTAACCAACAACCCTGTGGATAGAAGCTGGCATCTATCAGCCCTTTTTAGAACTACTATAAGCCCTTTTTAGGACTTCCCAATTATTCCATGAACTTTTATTTTAGCTTTTGTTGCTCAGATTTCCAAATTTCAACAAAATCCAATCCATTTCCAAGAAGTTTCAAAACTTTTTCAAACCAAATCACAAGTCCCCTGTTAAAAACATTCAACATTATGTAAAAATGACCCTCCCATGAATGGTAAAATTTGTAAACCTTTAATTTTTATTTCCAAAATTACTTCCTTGCAAATTTGCAAGATATTTTAAAGTTCAAATTAACCCAAATCCTAGTGGAAATTAAAAAGTTGCTGAAAGGGTCAAAGATCACAAGGTCAAATGTAAAGGTCAAAATACTTCCCACGAAAGTCAACCTACTTTAAGGTCTAAGTTTGTCTTTTTTTTTTTTTTTGGCTTACAATTTTTTTAAAATTTTTTGGGGTGGCCAAAATTTTATTGCCTTAGCCCCAGTTTTTCTTTTTGCCAAATTCTTTTTTCAATTCTTTATTATTATTTTTTTTATTATTCATTCTTTCAATTTTGGGTTTTGTGTTTGGGGACAAAGGGTTTTGTGTGGGGCATTGTAATGCTTCCTGTGTGGGATTTTTTTTTAAAAACTGCAGCTATTCAATGTTTTTGGAAGATTCGGGTGGTCCTGAAAAGGACCTTTAAATTATTTACAGCAGTGATCCTGGAAAGGACTGATTGGAGTCAATGGTAGTGGTTCTACTGTGGCTTTGGCTGACTGCGGAGAAGGCTGAGGCTGGGCTGGTGTGAGGTGGTGGTGGTCGGAGGAGAGGCAGCTGGTTGTTGCGGGTCAGCTGGTGAAACTGGCTGCGGTGTATCAATCTGCTGGTAGCTCGGCACTGAGGGAATATTTCAGAAGAAGCTTAAAAGTCCTTCATATGTTGTGTTGACTTTTTTGCCTGTAGCAGTGGCAACTGATGGAGGGTGGAAGTGCTTTGTTGTCGTCAATGTGAAGGTAAGTGGTCTTTAAGGTCCAGCCTGTTGGTCGTCAACGACTAGGAAGGAAGTCGGCTGCCCTCTGGATTGCAGCTGGTGTCATTTGGTTGCCACTTGGCTCTGCTGAGCATGTTGGATGACCTGGCTTGCAGACATCTGAGTCTCTGAGTTGGTTAAGATGTATTCCCTTGCAGCTGGTGGTGGTTACTGTGGCTGTTGAAATGTCTATGACACAAATGTTGAAGTTGCAATTGAGCTTCGTGAAAGTGTCTGTTGCTGTGACTGCTGGGGCTGACGACAGCGTTATTCTGCTCTGCTTTGAATTCTGCTAAGAAGCTTCACAGCTTTGTTTTTAAATGTTTGGAAGTCTTTCTCTTCTCATCCCTCCACATCCAACATCAGATAGTTGCAGAAGGCTGTACGTGTTTTGCCTGAGGAATGATGAGAGCATCGTTCTCATCTGTGTGAACTGGTTCATGACCTGCTGGTCCACCGAAGAGTGCCCTGAAGCTGCGGTGGGGCTCGTGACTTGTTGAGGCTGTAATGTGGTATCTGTTGACCGCATGCTGATCTCCATACTGTCCGTGTCGTTTGAAGCTCTGGAGATGTTGTGTGTTGAAGCAGCTGAAGCACTGGTGATTTGCTGTGTCCCTTGCATCTGATGTGTGAACTCAGGAATCCAAATTTATCCTGTATCCAGTTCTAACATTCCGTCATCTCTTTCAGGGCCTGTCCAGGCTTTTATTGCATGGCCTTTCCGTAACGTGTCCTTTGCGACTCAAACCAGGTCTTGCACACCTCTCCCAGAGACACTTGTTCCTTGCTTTGTCCTTGAAATGTTCATTAGTCTTGTACAACTCATTGCGGTCCTACACAAAATCGACAATAGCCTCCTCATCCGAGTCCATCAGGTAGATGTTGGTCATGTGCCTCTTCTTGTATCGTGACTGTGATGTTCCCACCTCTCCTCCAGCCTCTGTTTCAGTGTCACTTTTCTCTCTGATGCGCCTTTTTTCTGCAACTCCTTCTTGTGAGTGTGTTTCCTCCATTTTTGCCTCCACCTCCATCCTGACCTCCTTCTCCCTCTGTTTCTGTGATCCCTCCTTTTCTCTTGCCTCCCTCTCCTCCCTCCTCCACTGGATATCTGCCACTGTGTCCCCTAGCTCGAATTCAGGAACAGAGTCAATGGAAATTTCTATCTTCCTCACTCTTTTGCCTTTCTCAGGACCCATTGTTAAATAAGCAACATTTTTTGTAAAAAAATAAAATCCTAAACTATAAAGTCAACCAACTTCAACTCTAAACTGCCCTAGATAGTGGGGGGGAAAAAGTTCCTATTCTTGAAACGCTGCATGCCAGATGTAATCCATCAGATGCCACATTCCAAATGATGCAGTGTGAAAGCTGACTCGCCTTATATATAGAGAGATTGCATCAGAAGACAAGCTGTGGGTCGTAAAAATGAAGCCAACTTGTCCTACACAGTCCCCAGCTTGTCTGTTGTGTAACAGCCTCGTCGGTTTGGTGTTTATGGCTTGTCTGTATGTGTTCCAGACTTGTCTTGCTTAGATGTTACCGACTCAAGGAACACTTGACGGGAAGTGTTAAAGTCAGGTCGGTTATATATGTTTACGGTCTGTTGCCTTCAAATATGGTCGGTTCGTGTTGATAGACTGTCTGGAGGTGGAGTACTGGCACTTAACCAAGACAGGACGGCAACTTTTTCAAGATATGATGGTAACAGTACAGGAAAAGATGGGAATTGTAACAGACAAGCTGTACAGATACACAATACTCAGATAGTCATGGAGGATTGGTGAAATAACAAACCTGTTTGATATTTTGCCGATCCACCGGGACAAGACGGAACACTACATCCGACCCTAACCGACTGTAAACATTGTCTCATGACCCTCGAAAAATACCTAGTTACCGATGGATGGGCTCTAGTGGAACAGCCCCATTAGAGACACGGGTGTACTACCGTCAGAAAATGAGACATTTTATTGCGCTACAATAGCTTACCATGTGGGACTGAATGCTATCTCGATAGGCCGCAGGACCCCGGCCAACGACCAAGAAAAATGGATGTTTGGATTTGACCGAGTCCGCATTTTAGTGTGTACCATAGCAGTGTCGTTTGGTGATTCATCCTTCTCTCGTTGGCCACCATATTGGAAAGCGTTTTAAATATCTCTCAATATTTTTACTGTTTTCTCAGAATATACATATTGTTGCATGTTAATTTTCAGCTATTTGCTTCTTTTTTATTAAATAGATTATTCTGATATAGTTTGAACTACACAGGATAAGTATTTCTTAAATATTTGTGTCTTGTGAGTTGTTTGTGAGTTGTTTGTGATTGTTTTTATTGCAGTAAAAATGTCTTCCCACCAAATGAGTGCAAAACCCAGATCATCTAAATGCCGTCACTTCTGTTTCCTCTTCGACACTTCACAATTATTGCCCCACATGCAGGGAATCTGGCAAGGGAGACGACCCCTGTGTCACAAATCAGTCTCCATGCAATATTTGTGAAAGTTTTTCTGAGGAACAGCAAATTAAGATTAAACATAGATGTCGGTACGTCAGGAAACAGAAGGCATCGGATCTTTGTAATAGTGACAAGGAAGATGATCAGGACCTACTGGGTGACGATGTGGAGGCGTTTTCTGGCTCTCAAGCAGACCTTGAGGGTGCTGCTGAAAATTTATTTTCTTCACCTCCCGTTCCCCAACCCCTACGTTTTGAATCTTTATCATTAAAGACTCCACAAACTGTCCCACCCACCCCAGGTACAGCATTGCAGAACAAAATAGAGTGTAGACTAGAAAAATCCATGGGTACTCAATTTAACATCCAACTTCAACAACAAATATGGGTTTTTCAGGCGTCCATGCTGGAGGCTATGAAGTCTCTCATAGACGAAATGCACTCTATGAAAAAAGCCCCCGAGTCGGATGCAGTTCAGACGTCCGACTCTTTACCAAAAGCTGGACCCAGTGAACCGATTACAACTCAGACTTCAATTCAGGAGCTTAGGCCAAGAGGCCCTTCTGCTATGCTCCCTTTAAACTCCATTCGCTGAGATGCTTTTGAGAAGTTTAAACATGATTTCTTGGCCTCTAATTTACCTGAGGGTAAATACATAAAACCCCCGGCTTCAACAGTCAAATACTACAAGGTGGGAGAACCTTGTTTTGAAGATAAGCTTCAAGAACTCAATACAGATTTTGCTAAAATCTGTATTTCCCCAAAGCCCTCTGGGGTCCCTATGGGCAAGGTTCCCCTACAAGTTCTTAAGGAACTTGAAAATCAAGCTAGGCAGAATCTATCTACCATCAATTTTACAGCTACTTTTGCTAGGACTGCCTCCTGTAACACTGTTATAGAGAAGTGCCTACACAGTGCCAAGGCTACTTTCAAAAGGGTCAAGAGCCAAATTCAAAAGAGTGCTGATCCCGAAAGAGCTGTCAGACATGGTTATGATAACAGCTCTGATTATTTTGAAATGATGAATAAGAGAACTCTTATTCAACAGAGAGCCTTAGCCTGCCTCAGAAAATCTGTAGCCCACATACTCCAGAGGGAGCTGTATACTATGGGCAACACTGGCCTTCTGAGACGAGAGGCCGAAATGACCCTTCTTCAACCAAATCTAGGGGACTTGAGACATCAAGAATTGAGGAACTCGCCCTTCTGGCCTTCTCTTTTCAAGTCCCAGTTAGTGAAGCATGGAGAAGAAATCCTCCTTTAAAAAGGCACCCCTAAAGACTCTCAGGGTTTTGGACTCTACCAAAACAAGCCCTTTTGTGGTCCCCACCACAAGAAAAGAGGCACCTACAGGAAACGCCCCTCTGGGGGTAATTCCTCTCAAAGCAGTAACCAATCGTTTTCCTCAGGTAGGGGGAAATCAAACTCAAGAGGCTTCAGGGGTCGTTTTTGACCCCACTCAAGGGGACGAGGGCGTGGAAACCCCTTGTCCCAATGACTCCTCAATAGCCTCCCTCAGTCCACCAGTAGGATATCGCCTCTGTTCTTTCAGAAGAGACTGGCTCACAAACAAATGTTCAAACAACGTGTTAAACATTATCACCAATGGTTATGTTCTTCGATTCATCTCAAAACCAAATTTAGTCAGAGCCCCACTGATTCAATCAGATTACAAGGCCCTTCAAAAAGAACTAGCTCTGACCTCTTGTATCCAGTCTCTTCTGTCAAAGAACGCAATAGAAAGGGCGGAAAATGTAAAATCTCTCGGGTTTTACAGTGGCCGGTTTCTTGTACCCAAGCCTCACCAAAGGTGGAGGCCAGTAATAGACCTAAGCAAGCTCAACACCTTCCTACTTGTAGAAAAGTTCAAAATGGAAACACCAGAGTCCATCAGGGCCTCTCTGACTCCAGGGGAATGGGTGTCGTCGATAGACCTATCAGATGCCTACCTTCACATCCCCATCCACCCAAACTCAAGGAAGTACCTAAGGTTTTGCCACAGGTCGCAAGTGTTTCAGTTCAGTTCCCTTCCCTTCGGACTAGCCACAGCCCCTCGGGTCTTTACAATGATTGTAAAAGAGGTGAAGCTGATGGCCCTGTTAAGGAGAATCAGACTTCACCAGTACCTAGACGACTGGCTGACCCGGCTCAGTCTCAGGAAGAAGCACAAGTAAACACTCAGGCAGTAGTGGACCTAACTCAGTCCTTATGGTGGATAATAAATCAGGAGAAGTCAGAACTAAAACCTACTCAAGTGTTTTCGTTCGTGGGCTACGAATACCATCTAGATTCAGCCCCTGTAAAATCCAATCAAGAGAGATGGCTCAAACTTCAGTGTTACATATATTGGACTCTATATTAGTACATTGTATATTACATATATTAGGCACTATATTAGTGCATTGTTTAATTTAAGCTTTATGTTTATACATTGTCATAAAAGATAATTGTGTTGTTGGTTCTTTTTGTGTGTTGACATTTAAAGTAAGGGGGTTATTGACTTTTGTGTTTTAGTGTTTATTGATCTGTTCACAGACTGGGGGAAATCCCCCCCCTCAGTGGTTATGTTAGATTTGGGGAAACCCAATTGCCAGTAGTTTCTAGAACTTCCTCCTTTGGCCTAGATGGCTCAAGCTTTTCTGAGTTGGTTCTGTACAGTTCCAGAGCAATCTGTGAATGTATATAAGGAATGTACATCTGACCACAAGTGAACTTTGTATTCGCGGGCTATAAGGAGAGCTATTGTGTTTTGGAATATAATATAACTTGTGTTGCTGTGAACTTTTACTGGAGTGAACTGGATACATCATCTGGACAGATTTATTGCACTTTGGATATTTTTGGATATTGTACAGTTATATAACAGAGAGTGAATTTACTGCATTTTGGACATTGTCCACATCTTGGAGCAGACAGTACAGTTGTGTTAACTCTCTAAATATCTCCAGACAGACATTCTGTGTGACTGGATATACAAAGAAAAGCAGGACAAGAACCTTTTGTGTTGTTGAGTGCGAGACAGGTCACAAGATATAGATATCTGTGTGTGAGTGAACATTGGACAGATCACAGGACAGACCATAGGACATTGGACAGACCACAGAATATACTACAGGACAGATTACGTAACAGATTGCTGGATACGGCGGATAAACTTAACTCTTAATCTCAGTGGTCAGGTCAGCTAGATCTTATTATTGTATTAGTGTGTTTAGTTAAGAGCATACCAGTTGACTGTAATCATTATTATTGACTATTAAATAAATTTGTTAAGTTTAACTTTTTGCTTTTTCTGTTACAACTTAAAGACAACCGGTAATTGCTACCGCGCTTGCCCGTGACCGTAACAGGAAAATTGGGGGCTCGTCCGGGATCCAACCATTTGATTACAACCATTTGATCAACTGTTCAATTAACATTTTGAAAATCCATTTGATTTAGTAATTGGTTACAGTCAACAGTGCTCAAAATGGCTAGTGCTAAAGAGTTTGTACAGTCACCATCTATGGAAGTTCTAGAAACTTTTAAAAAAGATATGTTAATGCAGATAGCGCAAGAGTTACAGTTAGAGGTAAAAAGGTCAACACGTAAACATGAACTTAAAAGGCTTATTGTTGAACAGTTAGTTGATGAAGATGTTTTACCTGATAGTTGTTTAGAAGTGTATAAGCCTCTACCAATGGAACCTTCTGGGCAATATGAGATCAGGCGATTAGAAATTGAAAGAGAGCTAAAACTTAGAGAATTTGAAGCTAGAGAAAGAGAGCTTGAAGCTCAACAACGAAAAGAAGAGCTTGAAGCTCAACAGCGAAAAGAAGAGCTTGAAGCTCGACGAAGAAAAGAAGAGCTTGAGGCTCGAAAAGAAGAGCTTGAAGCTCAAAAATATGAAAAAGAACTTGAGCTTAAACATGAAAGAGAAATGAAAGCTTTAGAATTAAATGCTCGTCGAATTGCCCATGAAGAGTCCATTGCTACCAAATTTGATTTGGGTAAAAATGTGCGACTGGTACCACCTTTTAATGAGTCAGAGGTCGATAAGTACTTTCAACACTTTGAAAGAGTAGCTCAAAATTTGAAATGGCCTATAGACCAGTGGCCTTTATTGCTGCAAAGTGTTTTGAGGGGAAAGGCCCAGGAGGCATACACGGCTTTGCCAATTTCCGAATGTGTGGACTATAACTCTGTCAAAAATGCTATTTTGAAAGCATATGAGTTGGTACCAGAAGCATATCGTCAAAAATTCAGAAATTATCGTAAACAAGAAAGTCAAACTCATGTTGAATTTGCCCATGAGAAAGAAGTGTACTTTAACAGATGGTGTAATTCTAGGGAAGTAGGTACAGACTTTGAGAAACTTAGGCAAGTTATTTTGATTGAAGAGTTCAAAAGGTGTGTTCGTGATGACATTAAAACCTATCTAGATGAACAGAAAGTTGAAAATTTGGCAAAAGCAGCAGCTTATGCTGATGATTATGCGCTAACTCACAAGTCCACTTTCAACAAGAATAAGTCCTTTGGTCCTGCTAAAAAGTCGTATCCAGAAATAGGAAAGAAATCTGAAAATGTAGCTCCAGAAAAGAGTTCAGATAAGGGTCAAACCTCAAATCAGACTATGAGTAAGGATAGGAAACCCAGATCCTTTGCTCCTGTTTGCCACTATTGTAAGAAACCTGGGCATGTTATGTCTGACTGTTGGCTCTTAAAGAAGAGAAGAGAAAAGGAGGCAACGCCCAACGCCTTTGTGTCTAGCAAGTCTAACTGGCGTTCAAATCCCAATAGAGCAGAGTCTAGTATTGGTTTAGACAAGTCTGAGATTATTAGGGAAGAGTTCAAACCTTTTGTGTCTGAGGGTTTTGTATCCTTGGAAAGTAGTTCCAGTCAGGTCCCCATTAAGATATTAAGAGACACTGGAGCTACTCAGTCCTTACTTTTAGAAGGTGTATTGCCATTGAGTGTAAGCACATCTACTGGTGAGAGTGTCATTGCTCAAGGTATTGAAGGAGGCTGTGTGAACGTTCCCTTGCATAAGGTCAAGTTAGTATCAGACTTAGTTACTGGTTCTGTTGTTGTGGGTACCAGGCCCACTTTACCCATTAAAGGGGTATCTTTGTTGTTGGGAAATGATCTTGCAGGTGGAAAGGTAGTTGCTGATCCTAAGGTTACTTCTAAGCCGATCACTTTGGTTAGCACTGAGAAATTAGAAGAGGTTATTCCTGGTATTTTTCCCTCCTGTGCTGTGACTCGAGCTATGGCCAAAAAGGCCCAAGAAGAACCAAAAGATTGTAAACAATCTACAGATGTCTTAGTTGATTTGTCAGATACATTCTTAAACAACTATGACCATGATGTGCAGAATTCTAGTGATACAAATCCCAAGGCCAGGGTAGATTCTGAAAAACAAGACTCAATTGACTGTCAAGATGTATCGCTTTCAAAATCAAAATTGATTTCAGAGCAGGAAAATGACCCTGAATTAGCTCCTTTATTCAAGTTGGTCTTGCCACCAGTAGAGCTAGATAAGGTCCCTGTAGGATATTATGTCAGAAATGGTGTACTTATGCGAAAGTGGAGGCCACCAAATGTCCCTGCATCTGAAGAATGGTTAGTAGTACACCAGATTGTTGTGCCAAAAGTGTACCAAAGTGAGATATTAAAATTGGCTCATGAATCTCCAATGGGTGGCCATTTAGGCATCAACAAAACTTACAACAAGATAACCAAACATTTCTATTGGCCTCAAATTCGGCACTGTGTGGCAGAATTTTGCAAAACTTGTCACACTTGTCAAATGGTAGGAAAGCCAAACCAAAAAATTCCTGTAGCTCCTCTCAAACCCATTCCAGCATTTGAGGAACCATTTAGCAAAGTGATAATTGACTGTGTAGGTCCCTTACCAAAAACTAAATCCAGAAACCAATATCTTTTGACCATTATGTGCGCCTCAACCAGATTTCCCGAAGCCATACCATTGACCAACATAACAGCTCCCAAAATCTCAAAAGCTCTGGTCAATTTCTTTACTCTAGTTGGCTTACCAAAAGAGATCCAGTCAGATCAAGGGTCAAATTTTATGTCAGGACTATTTCAACAGGTTGTATTTCAGTTAGGTGCCAAACAGATCAAATCTAGTGCTTATCACCCAGAATCCCAAGGTGCACTTGAAAGGTTCCATTCCACTTTGAAGAATATGATTAGGACATTTTGTTTAGATAATGAAAAAGACTGGGATGAAGGCATTAGCTTATTGTTGTTCGCAGTTAGAGAGTCTGTTCAAGAGTCTTTAGGCTTTAGTCCCTTTGAGTTGGTCTTTGGCCATTCAGTCCGTGGTCCTCTCAAGCTGTTGAAGGAAAACTGGTTATCTGAGAACACCGAGAGCCTAAATCTGCTAGATTATGTCTCAAGGTTCAGAAATAAGTTAAAGAAGGCTTGTGAGCTGGCGCAACAAAATTTGAAAACTTCTCAGTCAAAAATGAAAATGCTTTATGATAGGAAGTCACAAAACCGTATTTTCAAACCAGGTGACAAGGTTTTAGTGTTACTACCTGTCCAGGGAAATACGTTACAGGCCAGATATCACGGGCCATACAAAGTGTTAAAGAGAGTAGGTGACCTGGACTATATCATTGAAACCCCGGACAGAAGAAAGTCAACCCAACTATGTCATGTAAATATGGTAAAACCATACTTTGAAAGGGGTGTGAAAAAACCTGTTATGGTTACTGACTGTAGTATAGAAAGTAACAGTAATCAGGAGCGTGAAATATGGGACGACACTCCTGATCTTGATGTTGAATGTAGAATTAGGTTGAGTAATTCTGAAATCCTTGATGATTTGGAAACCAAACTGAGTCATGTACCACCAGATAAGAGGGTTCCACTCATTGAATTGCTCTTAAAGTACAAGTCAGTGTTCCCAAATGCCCCTAATAGGACAAATATACTCATGCATGATGTCGATGTCGGCGATGCCCGTCCGATCAAACAGCATCCGTATCGGGTAAATCCTATGAAACTCGAAAAATTAAGGCAGGAAGTGCAATATATGCTAGAAAAAGATATAATTGAACCAAGTCAAAGTAGTTGGGCATCTCCTTGTGTTTTGGTCCCGAAACCAGACGGTTCAATCAGATATTGCACTGACTACAGAAAAGTCAATGTTTTGAGTAAAACGGATTCCTTCCCTATCCCAAGGATGGAAGACTGTATTGATCGGATTGGCAATGCCAAATACATCACAAAGTGTGATTTACTGAAAGGATATTGGTGTGTGCCTCTTACTGAGCGGGCCAAAGAAATATCAGCCTTCGTGACCCCTGATGGTCTATATCAGTACAAGGTGATGCCATTTGGCATGAAGAACTCCCAAGCCACATTTCAAAGACTAATGAATGTATGTTTAAAAGACTTAGAAGGTGTTGAAGTGTATGTGGATGATATTGTCATCTTTAGTGATACTTGGGAAGAACATTTAAAAAGGCTTGAACAAGTCTTGTTTCGGCTCAAAGAGGCAAACCTCACTGTAAATTTGTCAAAGAGTGACTTTGTAAAAGCCAAAGTTATTTACTTGGGGCATGTAGTAGGTCATGGAGTTGTGACACCAATCAAAGCTAAAGTGAAAAGCATCATTGACTATCCCATTCCTGAAAATAAGAAAAGCTTAATGAGGTTCCTTGGAATGGCGGGATATTATAGAAAATTTTGCAAAAACTTTTCAGAGGTCACTGCTCCACTGACTGAACTACTGAAAAAGAATGTAAAATATCACTGGTCAAAGACTTGTCAAAAATCATTTGACAAAGTAAAGAACCTTCTCTGTTTAGAGCCCGTACTAACTGCTCCGGACTTCAGTAAACCTTTCCGGCTGGCTGTAGACGCCAGTGATGTGGGTGCAGGTGCAGTTTTACTGCAATGTGATAATGAAGATATTGAACATCCCATCTGCTATTTTTCAAAAAAATTTAATGTTCATCAAAAGAACTACTCAACAATAGAAAAAGAATGTTTAGCACTCATTTTGGCCATCCAGCATTTTGACATATACATATCTTCATCATCAAAACCCACCGTTGTATACACAGATCACAATCCTCTAGTCTTCTTGCACAAAATGAAAAACAAAAATAGAAGATTATTGAACTGGAGTTTAATGTTGCAAGAACACAATCTTCAAATAGAACATGTTAAAGGAAAGGATAATATCTGTGCGGACGCCCTGTCCAGAAGCTGTATTTAATGTGTGATTTATATACCTGTAATTAGTAAGTTTATAAAAGTTATACATGGTATCAATTTTACTTTTGTATTTAGATAAATATGTATTGTAAAAAGTTATTACCTGTGTGTATATACCTGGTGAAAATCTCTTGTAAAATTTTGTAACCCCTTGGTTTCCAAAATTTTTCTTTAAGGGGGGAGGTGTTACATATATTGGACTCTATATTAGTACATTGTATATTACATATATTAGGCACTATATTAGTGCATTGTTTAATTTAAGCTTTATGTTTATACATTGTCATAAAAGATAATTGTGTTGTTGGTTCTTTTTGTGTGTTGACATTTAAAGTAAGGGGGTTATTGACTTTTGTGTTTTAGTGTTTATTGATCTGTTCACAGACTGGGGGAAATCCCCCCCCTCAGTGGTTATGTTAGATTTGGGGAAACCCAATTGCCAGTAGTTTCTAGAACTTCCTCCTTTGGCCTAGATGGCTCAAGCTTTTCTGAGTTGGTTCTGTACAGTTCCAGAGCAATCTGTGAATGTATATAAGGAATGTACATCTGACCACAAGTGAACTTTGTATTCGCGGGCTATAAGGAGAGCTATTGTGTTTTGGAATATAATATAACTTGTGTTGCTGTGAACTTTTACTGGAGTGAACTGGATACATCATCTGGACAGATTTATTGCACTTTGGATATTTTTGGATATTGTACAGTTATATAACAGAGAGTGAATTTACTGCATTTTGGACATTGTCCACATCTTGGAGCAGACAGTACAGTTGTGTTAACTCTCTAAATATCTCCAGACAGACATTCTGTGTGACTGGATATACAAAGAAAAGCAGGACAAGAACCTTTTGTGTTGTTGAGTGCGAGACAGGTCACAAGATATAGATATCTGTGTGTGAGTGAACATTGGACAGATCACAGGACAGACCATAGGACATTGGACAGACCACAGAATATACTACAGGACAGATTACGTAACAGATTGCTGGATACGGCGGATAAACTTAACTCTTAATCTCAGTGGTCAGGTCAGCTAGATCTTATTATTGTATTAGTGTGTTTAGTTAAGAGCATACCAGTTGACTGTAATCATTATTATTGACTATTAAATAAATTTGTTAAGTTTAACTTTTTGCTTTTTCTGTTACAACTTAAAGACAACCGGTAATTGCTACCGCGCTTGCCCGTGACCGTAACATCAGGATTTGATCCTACAACTCAAGTCAAAACATGTTTTGACTGCAAGATGTTTGATGTCGCTAATTCCCAGATAGCAAGACCCTAGTGGGCCACTGTTGGCTATGGGTGGCAAAATATAGTTAGTGGGCCACCACCGAGCCACTGCTGGACCACAGACTGCATTTTTTTTCAAAATTTTTAAGGCATCAACTTCAAAAGTAACCTCCATTCCTGTTTTCTGACATATTATTTAACAATATTCAATGTTAAAAACAATTTTATTTCAAAAAAAAATATTGCATGGCCCACTGTTGGCCCACCAACTACCAAAGTCAGTGGCTGTAGATTAGGGACCAGCCTATGCCCACTGGTGTAAAATTCTGGGAAAAATTAGATAAAATGTGCATTTTCTTTCACTAAACATAAGTGTCATTTATATAAACAAACCTCTTCTGTACTCTTTCACTTTGTTCTGTCGGTCTTTCCTCCACTTTATTACTTTATATATTGCTTGCCTATATATTTGCCACACTGGTCCATCAATGGCCCACCCACTACATAAATGGGCCACTGGTGGCATATATTTTATTTTTAGTGAATGTTAAAGAAAGATATCCTCATTTTTTCCATTTGATATAGTTTTAATGAAACCTAAAAACAATGCCTTTGCTTAAACTCATTTGGTTTATGTGAATCACTTATCATGTGAGTTGCTATTTTAAATTTTATTTAAACAAAAAAATGTAAGATTTGCCACTGGTGGTCCATCAGTGGTCCACCTTCTGCCTGAATGGTACACATACTGTTGGTCCACCAGTGGCCCACAGATGGCAAAGTAATTGGATACTTTATGTGTGTGTATATCACTGAGACACTGACATTTTTAAATAACAGATGTTACATCTCTGCATTAATATATATTTTTATTTTTCCCACTCTTGTGCCACAAATTTCTTCTAAGGTTTACCACTGGCAGCCCACCAACTATATGAGTGGTAAGCTATGATCGATGGGCCACTGATGGGAATTTTCTAATTTTCACCCAGATTTTAGATCAAATCAATAAAATCATCTGACAATTATACAGAAAAGTTAACAGAAGTGAAAATTTCCCCTATAAACAAACCATAAAACATGTACAGGTGAAAAATATGTTATTAAATCAAAACCCTATTAATTTGGGTTGAGGTGTAGCCACCACTGGACTACCCTTGGTCCACTAGCTGCTATATGTAGGTGTCGGATAAAATATACAGTTTCTTAAATTGAATGGAATACTAACACTTGAAACATATTCCAATCAGTGGCTGAATTATGCTTGAAATATATTCCCATCAGTGGCTGAATTACCCATGCCAATGTTGGCCCAATGAAGGCTTGCCAACCAAAACTCAGGCTGCCAAGGTTGGGCCAACATTGGGCCAATGGTAGCTTTTTATTCAAGATGGAGATGAGCAATAATAGGGGATTTTGAAACACTTAGTAAAAAATTATTTATTATGGTATGTCTAAAAATCATATTTCAGTGAGCCCACAATTTTTAACTAACTATTTAATAATTTTAGACATAAAAATAACATTCTCATTATAAATTCATAATATGAAAAGTTGTTTCTGAACATTATAATTTTATTATTTGATTATGGAATATATCATCCTAAGATACTGTTTCACCATTGTTTATGTTTGGTCATGTGACTTATCAGGGATTCCCTTAACTAAAATCCACCCACAGTCTATCAATTATTTGCTTTCTGTTAAACAATGGCCACATAACTCCATGCTGCAATCTGCTATAGTGGTAGTAAAATTTTACCAGTGGCTTTCCAATGTCACACCAACGTAGCATCTGCCGGCCAAAAAGCCATTGGGCCAACAGTGGCTGCCATTGTCGGACTGAGGGATATGCCAATGTTGGGTAAACGTCTGCCTGCTATCTGGGTTGTTGTCTAATGAAAGTGATCCACTGGTGGACCAATAGAAAAGCTTATCATTGGCTGCCAACAGTGGGCCACTGATGGACCACCAGTAAACCTTATTGTTGGCTGCCAACAGTGGACCACTGTCTATCAGCTGGTCATGCCACCAGAGAACCACCATAAAAGGCACCCAACAGTGGGCGACTAGTGGGCCACCAGTCAACCTTGTTGTTGACTACTGAAGGTGGGCCATTGGTGGACCCATAGAAAAGCTTATCATTGGGTACCAACAGTGGGCCACTGATGGACCACCAGTAAACCTTATTGTCGGCTGCCAATGGTGGACCACTATCTACCAGCTGGTCATGTCAATGGCTAGCCACCAGCTACAGCCAATATCGGACCGACTGCTATGTCGCTGGTGGGCCAGTGGTGGCCCTACAGAGTCTTGCTATCTGGGTTGGGTTGCTTTCCTCAATGGAAAAAATGGTCCCGGAGGGATGCCTTCACATGAGGCCCTTTCAGTTTCACCACAAGGAGCACTGAAGATTTCCTCAGTCGTTGGACAGCCTCCTTCCTTGGACAGAAACCATTTCAGCACACCTAGAATGGTGGCAGAATCCCACAAAGGTGCAGACCTTCATCCCAAAGACCACAATATCCAACTCTTTACAGATGCCTCAAACGAAGGCTGGGGTACTCACTTAGAGCAAACCTCTACAAAAGGTCTGTGGTCAGACAGGGAAAAAAGGATACACATAAATGTTCTAGAGCTGAAGGCAGTTTCTCTGGCACTTCAAAGGTTCAAGGACCAGTGTCAAAACCAAACAGTGTTGGTTGCTACAGAGAACCCTACATAAACAAACCAGGAGGAACCCACTCGGGGGAGATGTGCGCTCTCCTGTGGAAGATCATGACCCAGATAACAGTCCGCTGGTGGGTCAACGGTGGGCCACCAGCAGCAAATCTGTTGGCCCACCAGAGGCTGCCACTGGTGGGCCACCGTCTTTTTGTCCGTTGGGCCAACGTTGACCCACCAGTGGCAAAACGCTGGTTGAAATTCCACAATAGTCTCAGCCAATCAGATTGGAGCCTATAGCTGTGTGACCATTTGTGGATAAGGCAAATGATTGACAGCTTTTGGGCAGGTCTTAGCTAAGGGAATTAATTGATAAGTCACATGACCAACGATGTAATCAGTTGTACATAGACAATGATGGATAAGAGTCCTAAGCAGATAGTCCATAATTAATTGATAAAATTATAATATTGTTACGGTTCGACCGTAAGTCTGTTGATTTGACATTTCGGATTTCACCTCTTACTCCCGGTAAATTTCGCGGTAAAATTCGCGGTAAATTTAGCGCGGAATATAGTGATAATAGTACATATTTTCGTAAGAATTTGACCATTTTGGGCTGTTTCTAGAAAGAAATCAAGGTAAATATCACTTTTATTGTATTTCTGATTATTTATAGCCCCTTTTCGGCCCTTAAAAGACAGTTTAAAGACACATTTTGGGCTATTGCTGAGCTTAGTTGGAGATTTTCAACTGTGAATGGGTCATTCTTAAAATAGGGGTGAAGGGTTTAGTGATGTAGTGTTGTTCACATTTAGATTGAAAATTATAATATTGAAATATGATTTGGTATAAATCATTTTCCACAGATTAATAAATCTGAGTGTTGTAAGTGTTAACTGAATATTTATGTAATGTAAATTTACATTATAGTGTGTGATGTATAAGTTATCACATCCATTTCCCATATGCTCCCTATGTACACTCTTCCTGATGATCACATGACCGTCTGGCTGAGAGCCTATATAAGCAGTGGTTTTCCAGTGAAGAGCCAGAATTCAGAATTGAATTCACCGGGCAACAACTGAAGAGAGAAGGTAATAGCAAAAGAATATCATTAAACACGTGATCCGGGAGTGGCTCTGGGATCAGCACAGGATATCAGAGCAGTGTTCAGAATTGAACACAGTGACAATCCTTGATGCGATCCTGGAGTGGCTCCTTGGATGCAGTCCCAGGAGTGAGTTCCCGGGATCACTGTCATTGTTGATCTAAGACAATACTCCCAGGAATTGGAACCAGGATGGCGAATGATTTCTGCATTGTATTCTGTTGTGAATCTTGCAAGTAATCAGCTGCCTGAGCTGCCAAAGAACATTCTAAGAGCTGCCATAATTTACCTCATTGAAGGAACCAGTATTCAGAAATGAACACGATCAGAATTATTGATAAGTGTTCAGCATTGAATACCAGAAGTACTCAGACCATCCCAGAAGTACTCAGACCATATTCCCGGGATCACTACAGCCATCCATAATCCTCACTCCCCCATCCCAATAGCTATGTTCTATAATAAATAATTGTGGTGGAGACCCAAAGATGTTTTGTTATGATGTATGAGTCCAGAGAATTTATTACAGCACTGAAATACTTATTAAATAAATTATTATTGTGACTTTATTTTTCCTGTTGCTTATCTTCTCTATCAATACTTAAGATCTGAAAATCTACACAACTATAGATTTGGCATAAGCTTGTAGCACCACCTTCCATGAGAATCCACGGATCAGTGATCCCTGAATCAAAATACTTAAGATCTGATCTTCCATTCAGGACAGAAGGGTGACAATGACTGAACCCACTGGAGCCTCCGCTAACCAATGTGCTGATGCCCAATTCAGATTGCAGCAATCCTGGGAGAACCAGCAAGATTAATTAAGAGTGAACATTCCAGGGCAACCAGAGCCGGCAGCATTGCAGAATAGTTAATAAGGTTTTGTTCCAGTCCACCAGGTGACAACATGCCGATCCTTAGAGCAGCTGAACCAGGGTGCTAGTAAGAGTGACGTAGATCCACGATCCAGAATCCCGGGAAGAGTATTTATTTCATCTGTAGGTCCATGATCAAGAATCCTGGGAAGAGTATTTATTTCATCTATACATCCATGATCCAGAATCCCGGGAAGTTTATTTGTTACAACTATATACAGTTTTTCTGATATCTGTGAAGTGATTCAGTTTGATAAGCCCGGTAGAATTCAGATGTGAATTCCACCCCATTATTCATTATTCTTAGGCCTATTCATTTTTCATAAAGAGTTATAGGGAAGATTGAAGTTCTTCCTGCTAAGCCAATAGGAGGCTTAACTGTATGGGGACTGGTAACTCCCCGGATTTGGAGTGCCACTGTGAAATGTTCGCGAAGTGGTGACACTGCCAGCTTAAGGGTTAGAAAACCCTTGTGTAAAATTCCTGCAGGTGTTATTTGGTGGCATGGTGAAATCTGACGTCAGTGATGTCACCGTGCATGATGGCATTGTGGAATCTACGTGTAGTGATGCCATCTGGATGCAACCTGAGATGAACTTTTGGGAGTGAGTCTGATCCCGGGAGTTAGGATTGATCCTAGGTTGAGGATTGATCCATGGATTGGATTCATTCCTGATGTGAGCAGTGGGCTTTTGAAATGTACACGTAGTGGCACCACTGCAAAGTTGTTGGGGATGATGGATTTAACCGCTCGGATCCGTCACAATATGTCTAATGACAACTTTTCTGTGCTAAATTTACAATAAAAATATTGTTTGTATGTCTAAAATTGTTAAATAGTGAGTTAAAAATTGTGGGCTTACTGAAATCTCACTGTTAGACACACACGGTATGAATAAATTTTTACTATGTTTCCCAAAATCCCTTATTATTGCCGGGCACCATCTTGAACAAAAACCACCGGTGGCCCACCAGTGGCAAATCTGTTGGGCCACCGTCGTTTTGTCCGTTGGGCCAACGTTGGCCTAACGGTGGCAAAATCTGCTCACCATACGCCGGTGGGCCACCGGTGGAATGTTATCTGGGGACCTGGTGCCATCATTACCAGATAACATTAAAAAACTGGAAACATTCCAGGGTGTCTGAATGTGATGACTGACCTTCTGTCCAGGTCGAACCAAGTCCAGTCAACAGAATGGTCACTGCATCTGCAGGTGTTCAAACAGATCTGTCTCAAGTGGTTCACTCCTCATTTAGATCTTTTTGCCACTCGCCTGAACCACAAAGTTCCACTATGCGTGTCTCCAGTCCCAGACCAAAATGTTTGGGACATAGATGCTCTGAACATAAACTGGTTAGGTCTCACTGCTTATGCTTACCCTCCCACGGCTCTCCTTCACAGGGTGATCCAAAAAATTAGGCAATCCAGTTGCCTGATCATTACAATAGCCCCAGGCTGGCCAGGGATGCCCTGGTTTTGGGACCTAGTGCAGCTCTCAACAGAGATCCCACTTCAACTTCGAGTGTCAAGAACTCTTCTCAAACAGTCCCACAATTATGTGTTCCACAGCAATCCACAGCATCTCAACCTCCACACCTGGTGCCTAGGAGTGGACAGCTCCTAGAACAAGGCTTCTTTGTGGAGGTGGCAGAGAGAATTGCTGCCCCTCAGAGACCATCTACAAGTCAAAGTGGGCCCTATTTGAGAAATGGTGCAGAGAAAATTTGGCGGATTTCTCCACTCCCACTGTAAAGCAAGTCTCAGACTTTTTTATGTACCTGTACCAAGATCTAAACAGACGGCCTTCGACCATTGATGGTTATAGGATGGCCATTGTTGACACTTTGGGCCCAACGAGGCTCCATATCTCTCAAAGTTCAGACCTTAACAAGTTACTCTCCAGTTTTCACAGGGATCATCCCAAAACTTCCAGGAATCTTCCTAAGTGGAACCTATCTGTTGTTCCCAATGAGCTCACAAAAGCACCTTTTGAGCCTATGAAAGACACAGACCTCAAACATCTTACTCTCAAGACTGCTTTCTTGCTAGCTTTGGCCTCCGGCAAGCGACGCAGCAAAATTCATGCATGGGTAACAAAGTATCTAATCTAGGCCAGTGGGAAAAGGTTGCTTTGTTCCCCGCTTCAGATTTCATAGCCAAAAACCAACTAGCAAGAGAAGGTTCTCAAAGTGTGTCTCCGGCGACTATTCCTGCTCTAACTAGCATTGTAGATAGACAACTCAAAGAAGACAGGAACTTAAGTTGTGTCCAGTATGGGCCCTGAGGTACTATTTGGTTTGAACCAAAGACGTAAGAGGGTCTCGATCCCTTCTCTTTATCTCCTTTAAGAAAGGACATACCTCAGACATCAAACCAGCTACACTCTCTTCTTGGCTAAAACAAACTATCCTACTTTGTAATAAACAAGCAGATCAACAAGCCTTGGACCTGGTCCAAGTCAAAGTGCAGGACATTAGGGCCTTTGCGGCCTCTAAGGCCTTTTACGATGGGGTATCGGTGGACCAATTCATGCAAGCGTGTCGCCGAAAAGCTCACAACACATTAACAAATTTTTACCTAAAAGACCTTATTAGGTCATCCAACAACAACAATATGTATCTGGGACCAGTAGTAGCCGCACAACAAGTCCTAAACCCTTCCCCTCAGCATACTCTTCTTTGGGAAGAAAAGAAGGGGGGGGGGGGGGGGCACACTCACTGCAGCCAACTCTTTCAGGAGTCTATCCCAGGGTCTAGGTATTGGTTACCTCTTCAGGATGTTTTACAGTAAGGTATCTTATCTATCTTTATGTTTTTAACTGTATAATGTAGTGTTCATCAGTGTGCCATAATCTCATATTTAGGGTGGCAAAATTTATGAGATTCAAGCCTAAGGCTGGTATTCATGGCAGTGATGCCCTTGGGGGCTACTATCTTGAGTGAGCACCGCTGCACTCTCTTCTCTCAGAACATCTAGACAGTACCCGTACTGTCATTCATTAAAATTTTTGTTTGTGGCTACTAACAGGCCCTACCTTTTGAACTGGGGCTCTGTAACCGGGACTCAGACTGGTAATTTGGCAATATTTTGGTATATTTTTAAATTTTAAATTCAAGAAAAATGGAAAAATACTTCCAGTCAGCTGTATAATCCCACCACTGGGCAGTTGCATTCAGTCCCACATGGTAAGCTATTGTAGCACAATAAAATTGAAAATTTTAATTACTTAAATCTAAATGTAGCTTATAAAAGCTACAAGCTTACGATGTTGGGCTGAAGAAAGTCCCACCCTGCCTCCCTGCTGTATTCCAGCTGAGGGGCTACGGGCTAAATTTAAGAGAGAAGGACAAATCACCAAACGACACTGCTATTGTACACACTAAAATGTAAAATGCGGACTTGGTCAAATCCAAACGTCCTTTTTTCTTGGTCATTGGCCGGGGTCTTGCGGCCTCCCGAGATAGCATTCAGTCCAAAAGCTACATTTAAGTAATTAAAATTTTCAATTTTTAGACAATTGGAATGGGATTTCAAAAAAGGATAAGATTTGTCTTTTAATAAATTTAATCATGCAGTGAAGCAGGTGCCTCGATGGCGCAGTTGGCAGCGCGTAAGTCTCATAATCTTAAGGTCGTGAGTTCGATCCTCACTCGGGGCACAATTGTTTTCCATTTTTTTCTATATATATATATATATATATTTTTTTTTTTCTAAACCCAAATTTAAATCTTTTCTTTTTTGAAACTGTCCGTTCATTTTTCGCAATTTAAAAACTACGTACAGCATATTCACGTAATAGAGAGGATACGTTTGTCAAATAAGGGTTTAGCAATACGTACGTCCATATGAAAGAGTGCAGGTCAACGTAGTTTCTTTGATGTGATAAAAAATAAGCATCGTTTGTAAACAGACCTCTGGTATTCATATGGTAAAATATAATGAACTGAAACCTTACCAAAACGTGGTGTACATATTTATCTGCCTATGGGGTTGTCACATATTTATTTGTAGTGTGTAGTTTTTAAATAAAATAGATAGGGGTGAGTGAACGTAAATAAGCCAGCCTTTACGTATAAAACGTAACATAATTGTCCCCCCCCCCCCAAACCTTAAAAGTCATCTGATACACATCTACGGTAATGCTGACGTAAATACGTTTGCGTTTAAGGTTTTGATGGCCAAAACGTAACACTAAACCTCTCTATTGTAACCACTGTTTGGGATAATTTACAACTGAGTGGAGTTTATATTGGATACAGATTTGGGTTAAATGGCAGCTTCATAAGATACTTAATAAGGTATGTTGCATGAAATAAATGACAGTTTGAAAACAAGAACATCACCTTTTTCATCAAGATATACGTAGACAATTTTTAAATTAAGGAAGCTTTCTGCTAATCAATATTTGTAAAGTAGATTCAATATGTCCTCATATATGTATTACGTACACCATACGTAATAATGTATCAATATAGGGTGCATTCAATAAGAGTTTACAGAAATAGCAACAGAAGCTTTGTGTTCTTCATTTTGTCCTCAATATTACGTATATGCTGTATGGTAGATTTGTTCCAAGTCTTTGTATATTTCTCATTCCACCAAATCTGACATACATGAAATAATTATAAATGAACCTTAGACAATGCTTTTGTCAGCCCCAAATTTTGGTAAAAAGTCACTCAGTCCTCATGTACTGTAATACACGCAAACACGGTTCCGCGGCCATATTGACCTATATCGAGAGCACTGGTTTTGGAGTGTAAACAAACGCACGTGCATCTTGTTTACACAGCGAAATGGATCGTAGAAGTTAATTTTTCTTCATATCTGTTTTGATTAAACTTAGTTTATTTACATTTAAAGTATTTTCTTTTACCCTACATGGTAAAGAGAGCTGCCTTTACCCACTGGCCTCAATTCAACACTTTGTTTGCAACCTGGACTGGGATTTCGCTGCGGCTGGAGGAGGCCACAGCTAGCATAATGATATGGGTGTAGAACTGCACATTTTACAGTGTCTTAGAAAGGAGGTCTTTCTTATAAACATGTAAATATGTATTTTATAGATATTCTAGACTCCCCAAATCCCAACACAGCTGTTTGACAATTGACAAAACATGTCATAGATAGTGTTATAATTGCATGTGGTTGATTGTGCATGATGTGTTGATTTCAGTCATATGATTATGGGCGTGGCTGCGGTACGGTAAAACCGTTCCCTAGAAAATAAGCTACAGTACAGTTTCAGTAACAATTGTTTTCATTGGTTAATTAATCACGTTTGCAGACGAAAAGTAGGCTGGTTAGCCACTGTATATATCCCCCCCATTTGTAAAATATGGCTAGAAATACCGATCTTAACCTCATATTTCATTAAGTCTGTGTGTGCAAGTACCAGCATTTGATATTCTATTTGTAAAATCTTGCTGGAAAACTTCAACAGTGGAGGTTTAAGTAACAAATTATTTCATTGGTTAATTAAATTAATCATGTTTGCATACGAAAAGTAGACTGGTTGCCAAGACTTCTGTTTGTAAAATGGTAGAAAATCCATCTGGTCTCATATTTTCTTAAGTCTTCACGTGTATAAGTGCAAGTAGCCTCATATTTCCTTCACTCCATGGGATATTTAGATTACCCGATTGAACCGCACTCTAGTTAATTTGCTGGAATACAGCAATTGACTGCTGCCGTACTGTAGAAATTCTTCTCGAGTGCGGTGATTTACCGTACTCCAGCCACTTCGTATGATTATAGGTTTCAGGCTGAATGCCGGTGATTTGATGAATGTTCCGTGGGGTAAAAGCCATGACTAATTGAATTCATTTCATTAGGTACTGAATCTACTATGGTATTTGATAAAGGATGGAACCAGTATTTTGACAGAGTATGATCCAAGGTCTAAGTGTTACTAGACAGTAGGTTTCCAGTGTTATGTCTTGTTTTCAATTCTTTTAGATGATTCTGTGGGAATTATGCCTAGAAGCAGCAGGCGCCAATGTAGCCGCCAGTAGCCACATATATACATCTACACATTAAAATGAAGATTTCTGTGGTTATTTTATCGAAATCACCCATTTATTGAGCATTTGAAAGTCTTTGGAACATAGCCCCTGATATCCCAGTATTATTCTATTAAGCTACCCAATGGGCGATAATATGATGTTTAAAGCAATTACCACATATAAGAAATATTTAAAATATCTTTAAAATATTCGAAACAATATATAAAAATATACCCGATGTTATTTTATTCAATTTTTAAGTATAACTGCCAATATTTGGTCACAATAAAATAAAATATATTTACAGAGATCTACGTTTGTTTACACACCAAACACAAAGTAGGTCAAGTATTGCATCATCGCAAAGGTCAAGGAAACGCCTTATATGGCAAACCGTGTTTGCGTGTATACTGTAACAACGACCGTTATGGTGGTATTTTGAGTTATGATGAATATCGGGAGTTTACGGGAATTACGGGCGATATTCAGGGTTTTTGATACAATTAAAGGATTTCTTGAGGTTTGGTTGTTGTTTAATGGTATTTAATATTTGTATGCTAACCTTGAATGTTGTGGGAATTTGATCTTTATTTTATTTGGGGAACTCGCATGTTTTGGTAGCCATGTTTGACCTTGTTTACTATCCTGCATGGTATTTTGGGTCTATTTTTATGGACAAATCAGGGAACTGGTATTTGGTTCAAGGATGTGGGTCAAAGGTGCTGACACCAGAAACTTGAGTAGTTCACTTTTTGGGTATATCAGGGGCTGCATTCCCCACATTCTGGGCTGACTTTTTACTGAACACACTGTTCTTGCCACTAAGCTCTAAAGCTTTGTCAGTCATGGAGAGGTAACTGAACAACTATGTTCTATTTAAGCTTAGTTAAGGTTACTGGTTTTAGTGGTTTTAATCCTTGGCTAATGGGGATGATATTTTAGATGGAATTTTGATACCTTGAATTAATATCAAAGATGTATTAGGTGGGGATTAACTTGGTTGGTAGGGAATATTCTTGGGGAGTCAGGTTTGGGGAATTGGGTTATGTGATTTTCTTTTTGTTGAATTAATATGTTGACATAATAATTTCTGTTCCAGTGTGTTTATCTGTTTGGCATAAAAGTCATTTGTTTAGAATGGGTTCTAATTAATTGTGTTATTGTGCCTTGATACATAATTTAGCTCGGGTCGCTACAATACCTTCTCTGAGCTGCCAAAATTAACTTTGTCGAATATACTCTTTTACATACTCAACTTATTACTCTCTTTTATATGCAACTTACGTGGTATCTCTAAGTGTACGTACACATGTATGCGGCTTACGACATTCGACGGCCAATTTGCGAAGGCGAATATTTTCCCAACCTTCTCAATGTTATGTAAACATACATGTACGTATCTATCTTTCTAAGTTCACTTGCCATCCATTTTTTCCCCCCTGAGAGCGGAAAAATCACTCTCGCAAATCGGGCATCGGGTGTCAGCCAATGGTTTTCCACATTCAATACAGTAACTTGAATATTTCACTTGATAAGTCATACATACAGTAACATAGCCTGTCATACATATGGCTAGGGAACAAGTACATTCCAGTTATTTAGTCAAATTTTCGACTTACTGTCAGGTATACTTAATATAAAATAAATTTTGGCAGCTCAGAGAGTCCGCACAGTGCCTGTCTCCCCCTTGGATCTGGGATGTGGTAGACTTTCATCAAGTCCTTTTGTCTAAAGTATTATATGAGGACTGAATGACTTTTTTACCAGAATGTGGGGCTATATTTCTCTAGATAGAAGCTTTTTTACTCATCAAGTGGATTCATAATGATTTTATGTATGTCAGAATGAGAAATACAAAGACTTGGAGCAAGTCTAGGGATGTGGATCCAGACAGGTTGGGATGATTTTCTCCACAACAAGATGGGAAACAAGCAATAAACCCTAACAGACAAGTTGTAGCAAGCCCCGACAAGACGTACTGACAAAACAGACAGGACTGGAGCATTTTTCGACTCACCTCGACTGGTCTAATTAAATCCTGGAGTCCGGATCCAGAATCGAGATTGAATCGAGACAAAAATATATAAACCCCATCTGGCTGCCATTAAACATCATTTGTCAAAAATGCCAGCTACACATCAGAGAGAGTTTCTACATCACCTTAGGGTACTTTTGGTTTTTACTGAGTTCAATATTTTGATTTTCATCATGATTTCCAGACAGAGAAGGACACATCTGAACCCAGGACTAGCACCTGCCCTACAGCCAGCACCATAACAACAGCCCCAGCCCGCCCCCGAGAGAAGAAAGCCACCAAACCCCTGGGTCATGCACTGGATTCTTCAAAGAAAAAAAAAGGATGCTGCCACCTCCTGTCTGACCTAATACACACTAACATCCCAGGATACCAGCATTTTGTTAAGATGCCAACTGCCTTTTTTGACCTCATTGAAGAACACATACACCATCGCATCAAAAAGTCAGTCCTTAGTCCTAAGGAAGCTCTTAGAAGTTGGACTGAAACTGAAAAAGGGTGTAGGGGTAGTTCAGAACAAGATGGAATGTCCCCAACGCTGTAGGGGCCATAGGCATTAAGCATATCTCCATGAAGAAACCAAAGAAATCAGGCAGTGACTATTACAACTACAAGGGCTTCTTTTCCCTGGTGATAGTCCTGGTTGATGCAGAATACAGATTCCTGTTGATAGACTGTGGGTTGAGAGGATCTTCATCAGATACACACATTTTCAACAGAAGTAATTTGATGGAGAAGATTGAGGATGGCAGCTTCCGGCACCTGAACCACTGGGGGGAGAGAAGACCAGATTTGCACTACTTCTTGCTGGGTGGTGACGCCTTTGTCTTGATGTCATGGATTGTGAAACCCTACAGCAGAAGACAACTTACAAGGGAAGAAAGAATAGCCAACTACAGGATCTCCAGAGGCAGGAGGTTGGTTGAAAACGCCTTTGGAATCTTAGTGAGCCAGTTCAGGGTACTACCGAGCACCATGGAGCAAAGGCCAAAGGTTGTCAGAGTCATTATGTTTACATGTGTGGTGTTGCACAACATTATGAGGACACACCAGGAAGGAGCAGACAGGGCACCAACCAAAGCAAATGATGCAGCGGCCCTACAAAATGAACAGGTGGTGTATGTGCCTAATAAGAACTACAGGAATCCTTTGAGGGAGGCCAAATGAGAACTACTGAAAGACTACTTCAGTCACATTGGGGCATTGGGTGGCCAGGACATGATATGAGATGTGTCAACTACCCTGGGTTCAGAAGCTGGCATCCATCAGTTCCTTTCAGGTTTACCCAACTATTTCAAGAATTTTTATTTATGCTGGTGTTTCTCAAATTTCTAACAAATTTCCAAACAAAATCCACTTCATTTCCAAAAAGTTCCAAAATTATTTCACGACAAATCACAAGTCCCCTCTCGAACACCTTAAAACCCAAGTTATGTAAAATTGACCCCCATTAAATGTCAAAATTAGCAAACCGTAAAAAAAAATTTTTTCTCTCAAAGATTTATTTTGTTGCAAATTTGAAAATTATATTTAAATTCAAAATCATTGAAATCTTAGGGTAACTCAAAATTTCTCAAAGGGGCAAATGTCAAAAGGTCGAATCCAAAGGTCAAAATACTTTCCCCAAATCCCGAACCTTCTTTAAAGTCTAAGGTTCTTTTTGTTTTTTTTTAATAATTTTTAATTTTTGGGATGGACCAAAGTTTGATTGCCTTTGCCCTTTCCTTTCTGCCAGTGTTTTAAATTCTTTATAAAAAAAAACATTTTATTTCATTTTGAGCTTTGTTTCATCAGCTACAGTGCTTCAAATGCTGGTGTGTGTTTTCTGTGAGTTGTTTTTAACCTCTTTTCTTTGTTGCACTGGTGACCCTTATTTTTGATGCATTCCAGTCTTGGGAAGGTGATGACATATTTACACAAACAAGAATGTCACACACTAGTCTTTCCTTGGGCTGTATATAGCCTTCTAACATCTCCCCTTTCATAAAAGTAGCTCAAATGGTAATTTCCTTGCTAAGTCTAAACTGTACCTTTATACATAATGTATACAACAAATGAACTAAGAATGTCTAACAAATATTTATCCACACACATATGATATATACTTATGTGTAGATATCTAACCTTAAGCTGAGTGAATTAGCCAAAACAGGTGCATGAGTAGAATATCATGCCCTGATGATAGGATACTAATGGATGATTCTGCCCAAAATTAGTATGCCTATCTATGTTTTCTTAAAACTGTACTTCTTATAATACATATTCTGTTGTCCTTTATAACTGTCTTGGTTTTGTTCTGTTAATGTTCTCATGGAATATGTATATATGGGTTGGTCTGTCTTCTCACTCGACCACTGCTTCTAGGTTTGGGTGATGTTGCATGTTGTTCTCTTCGTTCAGGAAGACCTGTTTTAGGATCTGTTGACGGTTCACCTGTTGTTTCAGGATTGGCTTCATCTGTGTCCACATTTTCTTGTTCTATGATCCTTGGCTTCAGGTCCACTCTGTTTCTCTGTAGATGCTATCTTCACACCTAACTGTGTATGATCTGTGTGTCAATCTTTCATGGCATTCCCCTGGCATCCATTTGGGTTGCCCTTTACCCTGTGATCTAACATATACAGGTTGTCCTTCTAATAGCTGGGGTAGGGGGTGTGCCTGCTTGGCATAATTTCTTTTTTGCCAATTGTCTCGATGATCTGCTTCTGTTTGACATCTCTGCAGACTTCTGGTTCAAGGAGTTTTTCAGATGTTGGGATAAGTGTCCTAGTCCTTTTCTGCATCAGTCATTGCACAGGACTTGAGTCCATATTTACTGTTGGAGTATTTTGCTAATCCAACAAGGCCACATATACATCTGATTTGGTTTCTTTGGCCTTCCTGATTAGTTGTTTGGCGATCTTAACTGCAGATTCTGCTTTTCCATTCCCCTGACTGTGATAGGGGGATGACGTGCTGTGTCTAATGCCCCATCTGTTTGTGAATGTGGCAAATTCTTGGCTCACAAAAATTAGGACCATTATCTGTAATTATTTCCTCAGGTATACCAAATCTGGCAAATGTTTTTCAGAGCTTTGATAATTCCACAAGAAGTTGTCACATGTAATCTGTCTATTTCAAAATAGTCACTATAGTAGTCCACTGTCACTATGTAGTTTATTCCATTAAAAGAAAACTGGTCAAATTCATTCATTCATTATTGGGACAAAAGTGTTTTACGTTTGGTGGTTTAATGCTTCTTGTTTGGGATTTTTTAAGCAACAGCTATTAATTGTTTCTGGAAGATTTGAGTGGTCCTGAAAAGGACCTTTAAAGTGTTTACAGCAGTGGTCCTGAAAAGGACCGATTGGAGGGAAGTGCAGTGGTTTTACTGCTGCTCCTGTTTCTTGTCGGCTGACTGTGGAGGAGGCTGAGGCTGGGCTGGTGGCTGCTGATATTCTTGCTGTACGGCGGCTGGTGGTTACCTGTCTGGCTGCTGATGGTTGCCTGTCTTGCTGCTGGTGAAAACGACTGTTGTGTTTCAATCTTTTGGTAGCTCAGCACTGAGGGCATATTTCCGAAGGAGCGTGTGAGTCCTGATATGTTGTGTTGACTGTAGCTGAGGCAACTGACGGTTGGTTGAAGTGCTTCATTGGCATCAATGTGAGGGTAAGTGGTCTTGAAGGTCCAGCCTGTTGGTAGTCACTGACTAGGAAGGAAGTCGCCTGCCCTCTGGATTGCTGGTGCTGTCTTTTGGTTGCCACTTGGTTCTGCATCTTGAGTCTCTGGGATGGTTAAAATGTATTCCCTTGCAGCTGGTGCTGGCTGCTGTGGCTGTTGAAATGTCTATGGCACAAATGTTGAAGTTTCACTTGAGCTTCGTGAAATTGTCTATGGCTGTGGTTGCTAGGGCTGATGGCCTCGTTCATCTGCCTTGCTTTGGATGCTGCTAAGAAGCTTCACAACCTCGTTTCTAAATGTCTGAAAGTCTTGATCTTCTCATCCCTCCACCTCCGACGCCAGGTAGTTGCAGAAGACTGTACATCTCCTGCTTTTGCCTGAGGAATGATGACAGCATTGGTTCCCATCTGTCTGAATTGGTCCATGACCTGCTGGTCGACTGAAAAAGGCCCTGAAGCTGCGGTGGGGCTGGTTACTTGTTGAGACCGTAATGTGATGTCTGTTGACTGCATGCTAATCTCCATACTGTTTGTGTCAGTTGAACTTCTGGAGATGTTATGTGCTGAAGCACTGGTTCCTCGGGCCTGGGATTTGAAGCCTGACTGTTTGCTGAGTCCCTTAATGTAATGTGCAATTTCAGGAATCCAAATTTATTCTGTATCCAGTTCTGAAGTTCTGTCATCTCTTTCAGTGCCTGTCCAGACTCTGATTGTGTGAATGTGTCCCTTTTGACTCAAATCAGGTCTTGCACACCTTGACAGACAGCTTGCAACTGTTGGCAAACTTCTCCCAGAGACACTCCTTCCTAGCTTTGTCCTCGAAAAGTTCATTAGTCTTCTTGTACAACTCCTTGTGGTCCTTCACAAAGTCCACAATAGCCTCCTCATCCGAGTCTGTCAGGTATATGTTGGTCATGTGAACCTTCTCGTATCGTGACTGTGACTGTGATGTGCCCGCCTCTCCTCCAGCCTCTATTTCTGTGTCACTTTTGTCTGTCATTACACACTTTTCTGCCACTCCCTACTCTGGCGAGTGTGTAGCTTCCTCCCTCCTGGCCTTCTCCATCTGTTTCTGTCCCTCTTCCTCCTTTTCTCTTTCCTCCCTCTCTTCCTTCTTCTGCTGAATATCGGCCATTTTGTTTTGTTCAACCACTTTTGATATGAAACTAAGGCCAGATAAGGGTACATAATAGTTCTTCAGGTCTTCCGATAGAAGATTTCCCTTTTTAATAGTTTGTTACCATAGCAGTTTTGAAACAATCAGGGGCACATCCCTCCCTGAGTGAGCAGTTGACCAGCTTTGTAAGCAGTGTGGCTAGTTAACGCTCGACGATAGGAGAGGGTTATTGTGATCAGTTTGTCCTGTCTGTTCGTCTGTCTGTCTGTCTGTCTGTCTGTGCACCGTTTCGCCCTTATAACTCAAAAACTATAATACCAATCAAGCTCAAATTTGGTGGGCAGATATTTCATGGGGCACAGACGGATTCTTGAAAATTTGGTGTAATTTGTGTGAAAATTAAAGCCAGGAGAGAGTTTTTCTTATTTGTAATTGGGCTTTTACAGTGAAATCTGCTTCCCTGTCTGTGCACCGTTTTTCCCTTATAACTCAAAAACTACAACATCAATCAATCTCAAATTTGGTGGGAAGGTATTTCATGGGGCACAGACAGATTCTGCCAAATGTGGTGTAATTTGCTTGAAAATCAAAGCCAGGAGAGAGTTTTTCTTAGTTTTAATAGGGAATTCACAGTGAAACTGCTTCTCTTCATCACATACGTCAAAAATCAATATTTTACTTTCTGATGATGCCATCACTCAGTGATGTCACAATGCAACTGTCATTGTGAGGTCACAAACCTAGCTTGTGATACTTGCTGACTTTAAGTAAAAATATTTCTTCTCATTTTATGGCTTAAAATTGACATAAACATAATAAAGAGGGAGGTGATATATTCATTATTTTTATTAATTATTATTTCTGTTTTATTTTCTCTTTTTTCTTTCAATACCTTGACAGTCCATCACAAAAAATTACCATGCGTGATTTTCACCAAGAAGTGATCTTTAAGCAATATTTTTACCTCCACCAGCAGTTTATATTTTTTTGTGCTAATTGTTTAATTGTCTCTTTGTTTTTTTGTTGTTTTTTTTTTGTGTGTGTGTGTTTACATTACTCTAGAACTAATGAACAGATCTTTATTTAAAAATTTGTGGGTAGGACCTGACTGAAGGAAGAAGTTACTAAAAGAAAGATCTGAATCTTATTTTGGATACAAAAAAAATCATGATTTTTCAGAGGTCCCATTTCAATGTATTTTTAATGACTTTAGCTTTCTACTTGATATTTCTATGAAGATTAATTTACATGTTTGGTTTTATTTTATTGTCTTCCGTACAATACTTTATATCACTTGAGAGACTGGTCACTAAGAGTCGAGCGTTTTGCTCTCTCTGAGTGCATCTTGTTTTTAAATGGAAATATCTGCATATAAAGGCTGCCCTTGAAGATCAAATACTTGTATACCTTCCTGATTAATATTAAAGAAAAAAATATGAGGTCACAGACTTCTGTGTGGTTTTCTAGAAATATTACGAAAATAAGAAGGCTGCTTGAAGATTAAATACCAATTCAAATTTGTGTACAAAACCCATAACATATCTCAAATCTATTGTTAACAACAGCACTCACAGAACACAGACCTCCACCTAGGATATATTTCCAAAATGACTTTCATGCAACTTTTAGTGTGCACCATTTTCAGACTCTTTGCAAAACTTTACCAATATGTAACATGAGGCACTTCCATGTCTGCAATTCAGTGGATATGTCACATACATATGAAAGGCACACTTAGTTTTGCATTTTTATCTTAATTAATTGTATCTGAAAGTCTTTTTAATGGTTGATAATGTGATAGGATCGTACTGGTCAACACAAGAGTAGACTTGCTCCAAGTCTTTGTATTTGTATCCATCAGTATAGTTAAATTTAAATTGGAAACTTACATGAGTTCATTATACCACAAGCATTCAGGAGTAAGAGGATATATCTGGTTGTTTCTCCAAAAGTCATACAGTGCCCATATATTACACAAAAGACAAAAAGACTTGGTGAAAGTCCAACACAAGGGTCGACTTTCATTAAGTCCTTTTGTCTAAGGTATTATATGAGGACTGAATGACTTTTTTTACCAAGAATGTGGGGCTATATGTATTTCTCTAGACAGAAGCTTTTTTTTTACTCATCAAGTGGGTTCATAATGATTTAATGTATGTCAGATTTGATGGAATGAGAAATACACAGACTTGGAGCAAGTCTAACACAAGCGATGTAACCAGTTTTACATCGGACAAATCGATCATTTCTTTATGAAATCTTTTACATTGGTGAAGACATCGATGTCTCCGTGGCGCAATCGGTTAGCGCGTTCGGCTGTTAACCGAAAGGTTGGTGGTTCGAGCCCACCCGGGGACGTTTTTTTTTCCTGCTGTGATTGGGTTCCCTTTTCTTTTTCCTGTTTTCCCACAAGTTTGCATGTGAAATTAAGATGGATGATCAATCAACTGGTAACGGCTCCAGACTTTTTGTGTTTCAATATGCCTAGGATTTAATTTAATCATTATAATCACCACATCCAGATAATGTTATTTGTTTCAAATGTTTGGGAAGAAGCATAAAGGCGTGCAGGTGAGAGACAGAACACTTCCTGTTGAACCTAGCTTCACAGCTCTTGCTAGAATTTTGTTACAAAAGAGACTCAGAATTGGTAAAGACAATTACAAAGGAAGCAGACAGAAACAAGAGCAAACAGAGTGCCAACCTCCGACAAGGAGGATAATATACAGGAAAGATGCACTGTAAAGATACGGTGATGATGCAGAACACAAATAACTAGACTGGATACGCAGAAAGAAGATACAAATAACATAAAATTTGCTGGTAAGAAAGCAGGAGAACCAAAGAAATGATAGGACACTCTGCATTTACTCTACAGAAGTTGATACCGTCTGTGTTATGTTACAGTGTAACATTGAAAGACTAGCTTCTACAGAACTAGTTTATTCTACTAGGTGGAAATGGTGACTGAGTCACAACTCATGTACAAGTGTTTATATATACTGAGACCAGGATGTGTCTCTTAACATAACATCTCCCTTCTTTACTTTTTTTTTTTTTTTTGGTATTCTCATTTATAACTGAAACATTTCATTGTTACTTGTGAAACTAATACACACATGTACTCTTAATTTTTTATATGCATAACTCTGAAAATTAACAGTGTCAAGTCTTATACTCCTATCCAAGTTGAACTCTCTGATACTTTGGATTTATGATGTAGCTCAATTAACATATCTTCTGTTGTTTTTTTTTGTTGTTTTTTTTAGATACATCTATAAATATATAAACATTATCTCAGTTGTATGTTACAGGGATATGTATTTGGCAAATGCACTGAGAGTTTAAAAATGTCTATTGGCCAACAACTGAACAACTACATTATTGAGACATTTAAACATCTTAATTGATCCTGAAACAAAGACTAACTAGGTAAATGATTCAGTGATCTGATATACAGTAATGACAAATGAACCAGACCATGTGGCAATACACTATTTGTGGTCATCACTTGTGGTTGTGATTGTATCCTGATGTACCTGCTAATGGGTGTTAACTTTTGCCTTTTTCCTAGAAAAATAAGCTCATAAATGGTTTATTTTAATTTATGAATCAAATGAGTAATATAACTTCACAACAGAGACTGCTGTATATTTCAACTGGGCTTTGGCCTCTTTAGAGTACTGCACATGACTGAATTATGTGAAGTTCAGTTCACTTCTTGTGAAAATAATGACTGACAGAAAACAATTACATGCAAGTGAAAAATTAAAGTAGCTTTTTAAAGAAATGGTAAAAAAAAAAATATTATACATATGTATTAATATTATAAGTCTTGCGTATTAGTTCTTGAAAAAAAAATAATATTCAATGTTCCCACAGTTGTTCACATCTTGATCCCTTGTTATTACTGGACTGCAGTTAAATTATCCAGGTAGGTATAAACTATATAGGGGATTATTATGCCCCTGTCACAATTAAACATTAAATCTCTTCAATGAGACGTCTTGGCTTTTTGTGTTCTCTCTTTGGCTTGTAACTTGCTGCAGTCATCTGTTGGTCACTTTCTGCGGTATCCTGAGTGTCTTTATTAGTAGGAGATAGTGTTGGGTCCCTCACAGGAGTTGACAGTGTGGTGGACTCTGATGTTTTGAGTAGATGTTTACGATTCCTGCGATATAAAGCACCATTATCTGCAACAACATTGTATGACCTGGGCTCTACCTTTTTCAGTACTGTTGCTTTCCTGTCCCACTCAGTGTCTTGTATATTTCTTAATCTGACTGTGTCACCAGGTTTTAGCTCAGGTAGTTGACGTGCACTTCTGTCATAAAAATGCTTTTGCTTTAGATCAATCCTTGCACGTGAACCTAATAGGTGATGAGCACTGATGAGGCGCGTTCGTAGCTTTCTGCCCATTAAGAGTTCAGCTGGTGATTGACCTTCTCCCAGTGGTGAACTTCTGTAAGCTAGAAGAGCTAGGTACGGATCCTCTTTTTCTATGTGTGCCTTCTTCATCAAACGTTTAACTGTGCCAATGCACTTTTCAACCATTCCATTTGATTGACTGTACTTGGGGCTAGAAGTCACATGTTTAAACCCATATGTTTTGGCAAAGTTCTTGAATTCCCAGCAAGAAAACTGTGGCCCGTTGTCACTCATGACAATTTCTGGAATTCCTTGTCGTGCGAAGATGCCCTTCAACTGAACTATTACTTGGTTTGCTGAGGTGTTAGCCAAAGAAGCGATTTCTGGGTAGTTTGAGTGGTAGTCTACCACAGCCACATAATTTTTTCCTTGTAGTGTGAACAGGTCTGTGCCCACTTTTACCCATGGTTGGTTTGGCTTATCATGAGGAAGGAGTGGTTCCTTCTGTTGCTTGTTGTTGTACTGTGCACAAATACTACATCTTTTCACAGCCAATTCAATGTCACGGTTCATGTTTACCCAATACATTGCTGATCTGGCACGACGCCTACATTTTTCAATACCCAGGTGTCCTTCATGAACTTTTTCAACCATTTCTCCTTTCATAGAGTCTGGTATCACAATCCTGAGACCCTTGAGTAGTACTCCATCATGGACAGAAAGTTCCTCTCTAAAATCATAGAAAGGCCTTATGGGTTTTGCTGCATCCCATCCATGTTTGACTTTGTCCATTACAGCTGTTATAGTTCCATCTTTGGCACTCTCATGGGCTATATGTTGCCACTTAGCTTCAGTGACAGGTAGTGTTGATATCACACTGTCTACATGTATTTTCACATCATCTTCAGTTGAACTGTGTTCAGCTGGATCATGAGGACAAGACCTTGACAATGCATCTGCCACTAATAAATGTGTACCTGGGGTGTAGCTTAGTGAATAATCATAAGCTTGGAGTCGGAGCATTAACCGCTGAATACGAGGTGGAGTTTGGCTCAGTGGTTTACTAGCAATGGATATCAGTGGTTTATGGTCAGTTTCTATATGAAAGTTTCTGCCATACACAAAATGGTGAAATTTCTCACATCCAAATACCAGTCCTAATGTTTCCTTTTCTATCTGTGAATAATTGGTCTCCGTCTCTGTGAGACTGCGTGCTGCATAGGCAACTGCGCACCAGTTATCCTTATGCTTCTGAAGAAGTACTGCACCTAGTGAGCATTGGCTTGCATCTGCTGAGATCTTTGTTTCCTTGTTGGGGTCAAAGTACTTTAAAACTGGTGCTGATGTTAGTATAGCTTTCAACTTATTCCATTCAGCAACATGCTCTGGTCCCCACTGCCAGTGTACATCTTTCCGCAGTAATGATCTCATATGTTCTGTCTTGTCACTTAAGTTTGGTACATACTGGGCTAGAAAGTTCAGCATTCCCAAGGCTCTTTGTAGGTCATTCTTGCACTGTGGAGCTTTCATGTTAGTGATTGCCTCTATTTTGCTTGGGTCAGGATGAATTCCATCTTTCGACAGCTTTTCACCAAAGAACAGAATAGAGGATGTCGCAAACTTACACTTGTCCAGGTTGAACTTGAGATTGTTTTTCTTGGCTATTTCTAGTACATTCTGGAGGTGCTTGTCATGTTCTGCAGTGTTTTTACCCCATATGACAATATCATCATGAATGGATTTAACTCCTTCTAAACCTTCCAGTAACTGGGTGACGGTTCTGTGCATTACCTCAGTGGCTGACTTTATCCCAAATGGTAGTCTGAGGAAACGGTACCTTCCAAATGGTGTGTTGAAAGTACAGAGTCTTGAGGATTTTTCACAGATGGGAATTTGATAGAAGGCTGAAGACACATCCAATTTGGTGAAGACTGCTGCTCCATTCATGTCAGAAACAAGTTCTTGTCTTGTGGGGATGTATTCATATTCACGTTGAATATATTTGTTCAGTACCTTTGGGTCCATACACAGCCGTAGATCGCCTGATTTTTTCTCCACTATAACCAGTGGGTTGACCCATTCTGTGGGGCTAGTGACTTTAGTTATCACTCCCTGCTCCACTAGTTCCTGTAACTTTGTCTTCAGTCTCTGCTGTAGTGCCAGTGGTACTTTGCGTGCAGGACTGACCACTGGTTTGACATCTCCAGCTAATTTTATGCTGTATGTCACAGGTAGGCAGCCTATGCCTTTGAATACATCAGCATACTTCTTTGCCAGTTGGTGACTTGGAACCATCTTGTCTCTGTTTATTAAATGGACTCTTTTGACCATCCCTAACTGTTCACAGGTTTTGAGTCCAAGAATTGACTGTGTATCCATTGGCACCACTACAAAAATAGCACTTACTACCTTGTCCTGTGATGTCACCTTTACTCTGCATACTCCACTTGTTGGAATTTTATTTCCATTGTACGCACGTAGTAATACAGATTTCTTGGTGAGTTTGGGACGTGACGCAAGTCCTTTGTAGTCATTCAGTGATAAAATATTCACCTGTGCTCCAGTATCCAACTTCAAAGGAATAAGTGACCCATTAACCTGCACCGTGGATATCCATTCATTACTACTAGAAGAGTCTGTGACCTCCTGAATTAAATATCCCTCACTGTCTGTGTCAGAGCCACAATCTTCCACTGTGTGTATTTTCTTTGAAAAGCACTGGCTTGCAAAGTGGTTCTTACCTTTACATTTAAAACATATCTGTCCATATGCTGGGCACTTTTTGGGAGCACTTTCATGCTTCTGTCCACATCGCTTGCATGGAGTTCCCTGCTTCTTTTTTGTTGACTCTTTTACTGGTTTCCCTGTTTTCTGGCCCCTGAAATCCTTTTTCTTCACTGTGTGAACATCAGCTGAAGTTTGACCTGTCAGTGTTTGAAGCTGGACATTAGCAGCCTCTGCTGCCTGACAAATCTCTGCAGCTCTCTTCAGGGACAGCTCTGGCTCCCGCAATAACCTTTCTGTTATTTTCTTGTCTCTGACTCCCATGACAATCTGGTCTCTGATCAGCGAATCTTGTAGATCTTTAAAATTGCAAAGCTGTGCCTTGGTTTTCAGATCAGTAATAAACTGCTCAATTGTTTCTCCTTCCTGCTGCATTCGACAACGGAAGAGATATCTCTCGTAAGTCTCATTTGTGGGAGGACTGCAGTGGGCTTCAAATTTATCTAATATTGGCTGAAGCTTGTTCCTCTCATCTTCTGTGAAGGTGAAGGTGTTGTACACTTCCAGAGCTTCGGGACCTGCAATTGTCAAGAACAGAGCCACCTTCCTCTGCTCTGGTTTGTCTGACATGCCTGTGGCAGTCAAGTATAATTCAAATCTTTGTTTGAATTTATTCCAGTTATCCTGTACATTACCAGAGAGTCTCAGTTCTGTAGAAGCTAGTCTTTCAATGTTACACTGTAACATAACATGGTACCAGAAGTAAAATACTTCTAATTATAAAGATTGTGTTCAATTTAAAGAAATCAATAACAGACTAAATCACACAGTGAATTTAGTGACAGATATAATTTACACAGTATAATTTGGATATATTAAAACAAGTATAAACTCATGTACAAGTGTTTATATATACTGAGACCAGGATGTGTCTCTTAACATAACAGTCTGCAGTTTGAAACTTCTGTGAAGGTGGCAAGAGAAAGCAAGTAATGCCATAGTATGCAAACTTTACTGATATAAGTGTGGCAGTACATGGAAGAATGAAGATCTAAACAAATCGCCGATAAAGAAAAGAAAATATTATAGATGAACACAGCAGCTCAAATGATATGGGTTTTGTCAACCTTCTAGTCACAGCCATTTTAATTTATGGGAAGCAGGCTGTGGAGCAATAATGTCGTCGTATGTGTAATTTCATTACATAGTGCATTGTTGACCTACAACTAAAATATTTCGGGGGAAAGTTTGAAAACTTTCTGGTATCTTGTAATAATTTCATCAGAAGTAATAACGTTCTCATATATACAATATCTTAACCTAATGTAAAACAAGTTGTTATGCCCCTGTTCCACCAAAGGATTAAGCCCCGATCCTGTCGGCGACCCTTAATCGTGCACAGTCGGTTGAAAAAAGACAAAAATGGGCGGGAATACTGGGTCGGTACTGAAGTCTGGGATTAAGAACAGATCGTCCCCAGGACGCCTCAGGACACCTCAGGACGCCTCAGGCGGCCGCAGACAGTCCCCGACTGGTCTGGGACTAAGAACCGACTAAGCCAGTTTTCGGGTCGGTTTCAACCACGATCCTGTCGGACACAAACCGACTGGGTCCCAGGACGCCTCAGGCCTCCTGGGACTAAGAGCCGACTAACACACGATTAACTACCGGCGTCCTCAGGCGTCCTCAGGCCTCCTCAGGCCTCCCCAGACCACGATCCCCGATTATTGTTTTGCAAAGTTGCTGGATTTTCTGGGTATATATATATAAAATTTGCGATCTAATCATCATTGCTTTTCTAGGAACACACCAGGATGCCACCTTTTAATGGAAGACAGATTCAACAACAACTTAGGGCTTTCTTGGTTTTTATTCAGTTACAAATAATCATGTATTTCCATTTTTTACGTCAAGCACAGCAACAGCAACCACCACCACCACCACCAGCACCACCAGCACCCATACAGAGACCTAGAAGAAGGCACAACATGTGGGTCAGGCCATGGCTTCTGCAGAGAGAGGAGAGGGGGGCCTACCACAACATTATGGCTGATCTGTATGCCACAGACATTCCAGGATTCACCAACTACATGAGGATGACCCCAGAATTCTTTGAAATGATGAAGACCAGACTGGAACCACGTCTAGCCAGGCAGGCCACCAACTACAGAGCTCCTATCAGTGTTGGGGAGAAGTTAGCCCTCACCATCAGATATCTGGCCACTGGAGAGTCATACACATCATTATCCTGTCAGTTCAGGGTTGGCAGATCCACCATTTCCAAGTTTCTACCAGAGGTCTGCAGGGCCATCCAGGATGAGTTCACCAGAGAGTACCTCAAATGTCCTACTACTCCAGATGAGTGGAAAGAACTGGAAAGGGAATTCAGGATCAGGTGGAATGTTCCACATGCCCTGGGAGCCCTGGATGGAAAGCATGTGGCCCTGAAGAAACCCAAGAACTCTGGAGCCCTCTACCACAACTACAAGGGGTTCTTTTCCATTGTCATGTTGGCCTTGGTAGATGGGCAGTACAAATTCAGATGGGTGGATGTGGGTACAGAAGGGTCTTGCTCAGATGCCCAGATATTTAATGCCTCTCAGCTGAAGAGGAGGATTGAAGATGGCAGGATAGGCTTCCCTGACCCAGCTCCTATAACACAGGGTGGTAGAGATGTCCCCTACTTCATTTTGGCAGATGATGCCTTTGCCCTGAAGACCTGGCTCATGAAACCCTATGGCAGAAGGCTGTTAACAAGGGAGGAAAGGATTGCCAACTACAGAATATCAAGGGGCAGGAGAGTTGTGGAGAACGCTTTTGGCATCCTTGTGTCAAGATTTAGAGTCATGAGGACCACCATTGAACTACCCCCAGAAACAGTTAGAGAAGTGGTCATGACCTGTGTGGTTCTGCACAATATACTCAGAAGCCAGTATCAAGGTCAACCTGCTGGTCAGCAGCCTGGGGGGGATGATGATGATGTGCCTGGTGATTGTGGATTGATTGGTGGTGCTGCTGGTGGTGGCCAAGACAGAAACCCTGCTAGAGAGGCCAAAAGACAGAGGGATTACCTGAAGGACTACTTCAATAATGAGGGAGCAGTGGCCTGGCAAGATGGCAGAATATAAGTCCTGTTGCAGTAAACAGTCCTTTTCAGGACTACCAAATATTCCAAAAACAATTAATCAGCTATGTGGACAAACAGACAAACCCCATGCCAAACATAACTTGTACAGACGGACAAACAGACAAACCCCATGCCAAACATAACTTGTTCAGACAGACAAACAGACAAACCCCATGCCAAACATAACTTGTTCAGACAGACAAACAGACAAACCCCATGCCAAACATAACTTGTTCAGACAGACAAACAGACAAACACAACTTACTCACCCAACAAACAGACAAACCCACTGTTAAACAAAAGCGAAACACAAAGTGACACATAATATCCTAAATTGAATAATTATTTTATATATTTTCAAATCCACATCATAATTTAAACATTTTTCTTTTTTCATGGCTGGGAAACTTATTTGTAGCAGAAATTTTTTTATGGAAATATTCAATTTTAAATATTCATTTCTAATCACAAAAATTTGGAAAATATAACCATGGAACTAGTTTTGCTTTCAATAATGGGGGATTGTGTTTGCTAAATAGTTTGTCAGTTCGTTGGCATGGGTTCTATCTACTTTTGGGTTTGGGTGTTTGTTGGTTGGTGGTTACTGGGGTTGGGTTTTTTGGGGTAGTTGGGTATTAGGTTTGGTACTGGGTTTGTTATTTGGGGGTTATGTTTGGTATTGGGTTTGTCTGTTTGTGGGTTGGTAAGTATGTAATTATGCCTTTTAACTCTAGGGAAGGTGCAAGTGTTGGACTTTTCAATTACAGATTTTAAACTATCCCATGGATTTTAATCTAAAAATGGGCTGATTAATGGCCATATTGGGAGTTACTTTTAATATTTTTTTTATGTGGCCTTTTTGGTTATGTGTAGTACCATGGGTTATTTGTTTCATGTTTGGGGTGGTGTAAGTGTTGGACTTTAATTTTTTTTTTCTTGTGATAAGTATTTGTACTGAACTTTTTTGTTTTGGGAGGGGAATTGGAAGAACACGTAGCTGAATAATTGTTTTTGGAAGAATTGGTGGCCCTGAAAAGGGCCTGGCAGGTCAAAGACCCGCCCTGACTGGATGGCTACTGAGGAGGCTGCTGCTGCTGTTGAGGCGGTGCTGAAGTGGTGATAGTAAAGAGCTGCTGCTGCGGTTGTTGCTGCTGCTGCTGAGGCTGCTCGACGATCTGTGTTGATGTCAGATCTGGTAGCTGGCTTAAGATTCCACTCAGATTGTGTCTGCTCCCTTCGTCCTGTACAGTTAGGACAGATGTAGGGTTGCTGAAGCCAATGGGGCTTGGTGTATAGTACACAAAACTGCTGCTAGGTGCTGCTTGAGTGGAACTTGACGCCTGTGGAGTGGTTGTTGGCAGTAGGCCGACCCTCTGGGACTCCGTGGTAACAGTGGCTGATCTTCTGGGCAATGGCTGACGTCTGCGGTTACTCTTAATATTTTCGATATCTCTGAATATCTTGCCCTTTAATTCTTCAAATTCTTCTTGAGTCATCTTTTCGGCCTCTGATGCCACGTAGTCAAAGAAGGGCTGCCTGTCTGACTTCTGATGCAGAAAACCTGAGATAAGTGTCCTCATCTGCTCAAAGTGTTCGAGAATCTTGGAGTCTGTAGTTGAAACGGGTGTTGATGTAATGATGGACTGACTCCTCTCCCTCAGGACACTGGACTCGAGGTGTTCTGTGTCAGTAGTTGACCCACGTGATTCGTCCTGCTTGCTGGTATTTGGACTGGCCTCAAAACCTGAACTTCTATTGGCCCCCTTTCTTCTGATGTGGGTTTTAAGAAAACCCATCTGTTGGTAGACCCAGGACTGTCTCTTGGTCATCTCCCTCGGGGCTTGGCCAGATTGGAGCTTAGACAGCTTTCCATAACGGGTTCGCTGGGACTCAAACCACCTTCTCACATCAAAGGGCTGGAGCTTAAGTTCTGCAGATATTTCTGCCCAGAGAGCCTCTCTTCTATTCCTGTCGTGGAAACGTGAATGTTCCTTGTCATACAGTTCAGGGTGCAGCTTGACGAATTCTACAATGGAAACTTCATCACTGTCTGTAAAAGTGGCACACACCCTGGCTCTCTTGGCTGAAGAATGGCACTCCGGATCTTCCTCACACCTCTCTTCTTCTTCTGCCACAGCTTCCCCAATAGCTGGATCTTCCTGAATCTCCTCCTCCTCTCTCCTCTCACTTCCTTCTTCTGTAATAACTTCACTCCTCTCCTCTACTTGACTTTCCTTCTCCCTCTCATCCATCTTTTTCCTTCCTCTCTTCCCTCCTTTCTCTTTTCTCATGATCCAGTCGACAAAATAATAAAAAAATAGTAAAATGTGTCTCCTAACTGTGAAATTTGCCTTAAGCTCAAGTATATAAAATGTAAAATAAAAATTGAAAACCCCTACAAATCAGTGACACACGTCTCTCAGTAGCCAAACAGTCAGTAACAATGACAAAGTGTACGCGGTCGCTTATATAGTCCCAGACCTGCTCATTGCCTCGTTTTAATTTCCAACGCGCGGAAAACAGTCGGTTCTTAATCGGTTGTTAGTCCCAGGCCGCCTGGGGCGTCCTCAGGCCGCCGCAGACTGAAAATGCGTGGTCCCAGGCGTCCTGGGGAGGCCGGTTTGGATCGGTTAGGGTCGGTTACCCTTAGTCGGTTCTTAGTCCCAGACCTTGATTTTTGGGTCGCAGGACACCGCAGACGGTCTGAGGCTTCCGGGGACTAATGAAACCGACTCACTTTCAGACGCATGAAATTCATACGCATCATATTTGAGTCTGGGATTAAGAACCGGCCGCCTGGGACTAAGCTACGGAGGTCTGGGACTAAGGGTCGCAGGACGCCTGGGACAACAACCGACTCTGTAAATTTGGGTCTGAGGAGGCCTGAGGACGCCTGGGACTGGACATTTTGTTGACGGCGAGAAATAGGAATCGGTTGTAGTCGTGTGAAATATCAAACATGTTTGATTTTTCACACGGCCCCAACCGACCACAACCGACCCTTACAGAAGGTCTGGGACTAAGCAAATATTTCAAACCGACCCCCAAAAACCCTTAATCGGGAGCCTTAGTCGTGTGGTGGAACACCCACATTAGGGAAAGGGCGAGGGTACAGTTCATCCATTTGCATTTTCAGTTATGTAATCTATCCTTTGCAAAACAACACCAAACTCTGCACATGTTAGTTTATATCTAAATTTTAACAAGAAAAAAAATGTATTTTCATAAACTGACTGATTTGCAGGAAACTTCACTTTCAAAACATTGTAAAAAGGTCATATCACGACAGGTTGTTGAGAAATGGAGAAGAGCAGTGTATAAGCAATAGCTGGTCAAGATTCTATCCTGAATACCATCAAGCACTGGTAAGCCAATATCTATGCACAGAACAATACATGTCGTGAATGGGGTCAAAAAACTGCACACTATAGTGTCACAACACAGCTGGGTTGAAACCTTGCAACAGTTAGTGGGTTGACTTGTGTTCATAGAAAAGTTTGGGGCATTTAGGGCATTGGAATCATGTATAGTTATCTGTCTGTTTGTCAAGTGAGTATAACCAAAAAACTTTGCCTTGGATAAGGGTAATATTTTCGCTTAGGTGGGGTATACTTGTGGCCCAGTTCTCCGTAAAGATGACATATATACAGATTGAGGCTCCAGAATGTTTGCTAGTATCTGGTTCCAGATCCCTGGGCGAAGGTTTGTACTCCCTCAGACACAGCTTGTTGTGTGAAAAAAAACTGAAAGTACCAGTCGAAGTTCTGATGAAAATACCAGTAAAAATACCAATGAAAGTACCAGTGAAAGTATTAATGAAAATATCAGTGAAAGTATTAATGAAAGTACCAGTAAAGTAAATATGGTGTTTGATGTAAAATTTATCAAAAATAAATATCTGTGAAAGTAAGGAAATTATGTTACATACGGAATATTAGGAATATTAAATCTAATTGAGTACTGCGTTTAACCCATGTTATTTCTGGGAGTAAAAAATATTTTAATAGTTTTGTGAAAACCCAGTACATTGTCTAAATGACAATTGAATTGAGCATTAAATCATGAGTATGAATAGTTAAGATTTGCCATCAATATTTGCCTACTAATACACAGATTAACAGTACTAGTATTTGGGGGGAATTTGAGCTGATCATTCCATTGAATTCTTCATAGGGTTAATTTATTTCCAGTGTACATGCATTAGTCATGAATAACTTTTTGGGGTCTTTCACTCCAAAGTAATCCATGCAAGACATGAAAGACATTGTTTGGATTGTTTTCATGTTTGTATCATATAGAATGTCACGTCACACGAGCCAATTTAAGTGATATGATCTGAGTTTTGATAAATCACAGATTGTGAACAATCACATTTAAACCAAGGACACTATTGAGACAAAATGAACAAACATTTCATAGAAAACTCACATATCTTAGGTTTAATATTGTGTTTATTATTGACTACATTAATAAACTTATGTCACTGCCAAAATCTGGAGACACAAACAATTGTGTGAGATCTAGTCTTTCCAAGATTGGATAAAGGGGTCTCTAAGACTGTTTGGCCTTACTTAATGCCAAATTATCTAATTCCATTTAGAAAGATATGCACAGGAAGTTCAGTCAAATAAATACCCTGTCAGTAGGATCAAATGTTTTATAGAGATCAAAGAAGAATGGGTAAAATCCACTAGTATATTGTGGAGAGCAATGATCTGTTGATAAACAGATCACAATGTTTGTAATCTTCTAAGCAAGTCCACACTAAGCACGAGTTTGTAGGGTAACTTTTTCATCTGTTCAAATATTTTTCAATTTGTTGACAAACTTTCCGGACAAACTGATAAATACAATATTCCATAATGCCCCCCCCCCCCCCACCCCCCCATTGTGTCCTTATTAACTATCTCTTAACAAGACAATCCAGAGAGCAATAATTTCTCCCAATATATGTTAGTTGCTATAAAAGTCACAAATAATTATTTCATATTTTCTTCAGTTTTAAACAAAGCAACAATTTAAAGAGTTTGATACTAAGTCAAAAAGTGTTTACGAGTTTGGCATTTAAAAACTTGTGATTTTCTTCTGTGGTAGCAGGTTCAAATATAACTCATTGTAACAGGTGACATTCAGGTAGAGCCTCTAAAACCTCAGCTTTTGAAAGAGACATAAAAACCAAATTTTTAATGTCGAAATCCTACTTTTTGTTTCATGAAAATTTCCTTCAGCAATTTTGTATAGTTCTATGGCTGAATTAAGTTTAAAAAGATGGGTTTAAGCAACACTTACACCCCACTGTATGGGTTAAGGAGTGTAGGACGTAAGCATCTAATTTATATAAGTCTCTCAAATGATATGTCTAGAAATCTAAATTCCTTCGATGAAAAACAAATTAAAAGTGACAATACTGTTTAAAAAATAGAAGGGGAGCTTTTTAGTCAACATTTAGTCTAAAATACAATGCTAATGCCTGTTAACTGTTAATATACATATGTCCAGGGCAGGACCCATGGATTCTGTGGCTTCCTTCTCTTTCTGGGTGGTGGGGTGGTGGTGATGCTGGCTGGACAGGTGCTGGGTTCTACTGTCTTCTGTGTCTTGAAAATATCATGTACAATAAAAAATTAAACTCAATAATAACCAAAAAGACCCTCAAGTGATCTATCAGTTGCTCTTGATGTGTTCCTGTCATCTTTGAAGTGTGAAATGAATGGCACATCACAGGGGAGGGGAGTTTATATAGTGTGATATGGATCCCGATTCTGAATCACGACTGTAGATACCAACTCACAAAAACAATCAGTCCTGTCGGGAAAGGTCGGAACCTGTTCCCGGCTTGTCTACTTGTCTTTACAGCATGTCTGTTTGTGATCAAGCTTGTCTGTTGGGGGTTTAAGGCTTGTCGTAGTACTTCCCCGAACCTACGTCTTGTCGGGAAGGTCATTACGTCCTGTCTGTAATTATACCGTCCTGTCGGGGATTTCATAACCGACCCACCATTTACCGCACTTTCTCTCTCGACTCTACGACTTTGCAACCGACCCTAGGGTTGTAGGGTCGGTTACAGGGTCGGCTCCAGTGGAACACCTGCATTAAAGCCATTGTACAGAGATGTTATATGGGAAATAAGGAACTTCCAGATAGGTTTATGAGTACAGCACACAAACACAACAAACCTTTTATAAAATCGTAAACCCAATCGTACTGTCATCTTCTAATCTTACAGCGATCTTAAACCTATGTTACACTAGTATAACAATCTTTTCCATCTTGCAAATGATCACAAACCTATCTGTTTCATCTTAAGTCCATCGTAAACCAATCATATGGATCAGGAATGCAAATTGTGAAGTTATCAGAAAAATATCTTGTGCATCAGTAACGAATCTTAAACCTCATTGTAAACTATACCCTGGATCATTGATTTTTTATTCAATTCGTAAACATATCATAAACCACACTCACAGAAGTCTAACAGCCCCTTTACAAAGCAAATCTTGTGACCCGGTGGAGTATAAGTTATCCTGGTACAGAAAACAATTTGCATATCAATTTCCACTCATGGACCATGGTGTGCTGTCTGCATGTTTGAAAATACCGACAGAAGACCTGTGTTTCACTTGCATATCTCTTGCAAATTGATTCATTTTTTTCTTGTGACCAGGACACAGAACATGCATGGTGAGAATGAACATTATTATAGCTGTAAGATTGAGTTCCCATATCCCAGATCTGACAGGTCAAAGAAGATCGCAGAAAGTTTATGACAAATTGAAACAGTTTGAATTTAATCGGTAAACACCCCTAAGTTTGACCTCCAGCCTTAGCCATTTGCAAATGCTAAGATCTTCGGGGTGTGTGGACATTCCACTGTAGGATATCTAGATGTTTGGCCAGCTGATGTTTGACAGGTGGACATTTGGTCATGACTTTATTGGGAGTAGGACAATTGGTCAGTGACTTTTTGTATGTTTTTTATGTTATTAAAGGCCTTTGATAACTGCTGAGGAATAAATAACTTCATAAAAGAACTGAAAGGCCTTTGATGCCTACTTAAATTGCTGATTGCTTTTAAAATTAAGTCTTTGATAACTGCTCTGGATTAAATATAATGCCCATAAACGAACTACAAGGCTTTGGTGTCTACTCAGAATTGCTGTATTATGTTTTTGTGCCAATAAAAACAAGAAATTATTTTTTTGTTGGAGATTATATACAAAAAACTTATTAAACCTCGCTTGCAATATTTAAAAAACTTATTTCATTTAGGACCATACTGAAATAACACTTAAATTAGACCTAAGAGTTTTCTTTGGTTAAACTTAAAAGTGTCCAATATCTTTCACTATTGGACACTTTGTGATTTTGACCATATATAGATGTCTTTTTAGCACATTTCCAAAGAAACCCTTCTACATTTATTTCAACTAAAATTATCATAAAAACCGAAAAAATACACACCAGGAATATGGAAATGAAAAGTAATGGTGTTAAACAACATCTTAAAAATTATAAATTAAGGAAGAGGTGTAATTTAATATGACCTCGTAGACAGTCCATTATTTTCCAATATTGGACACTTACTTGGCTATTAACCTATACATAAAACAGTCCTACCACCCCAAAAGGTCAACGGCCAAATGTGTACTGACCAAAAGTCTGCCGGGCAAATGTCCACCGGTCCAATGTTAGCCGGCCAAATGTCTCAGATTCGATCTTGGGTAACCATCTCCCAAATGTAAAGATTAACCTTCCAAACATTCCCAAACGGCAAAGTTTCGGCATCATAACCCCTATCAGGGAGGACGTTCGCCACAGTGAAACAGCTATGTAACAAGTTGGAGTGGTTTAGAAATTTGGGGGATTTATCTGTTCAACAACAAAATTCGATAAAATGGATCATGCTCATTCCACTATCTTCCACTATCTCCATTTACTCTCCTAGTTTGGAGACACCATGCAAATATTTATTGTCATACTTTGTTTAATTTGGCAGGATATTGAGAAAAGTATATTTGTTCACGAGTGTCAAAGTGAGGCTTTTGTTAAAGTGACTTCTTGGTATGGCAAACAAACTGAAATGAATGCATGTTTGTGTGTAAGCTTTATCTCCTTTGCTCACTTTTTTGCAGCCTACATGTTTGGATTTTGTCTTGTCACACACTTGTAATTATAGTGATATTAGGCAAATAAATTGTGTCAAATATGCTGATATATCTGTCTATAATGTTTCAGAGATAATAAGTAAGATCAGCCAACTATCGCATAATGTCAAATTTCCAAAAACATAATACAGCAATTCTGAGTAGAGATTTAAACTGATTACAAAGAGAGAACAAGTTAGAAAAACATTCATGAATCGTGTTCAACAAGACTTTTCTAGAACTTTGATTCACGAAAGTCCAGAGAGTATGAAAATACATGTATTACTAAGCGATTTGTAGGTCAGTTTTTGTCAGTCCAATAAGATAACCAAATCAAAGGGAACAATTATAAGCTTACCAGACTGGAAGATAATACTACATTAGATCCTATTAAGTTGAGTGCTTATGTTGTAACTTGTACCTATGTCTAAAGGTCAAAGTGTATCTACAATCGCCTGAAATTCTTTTAGTGTATAGAGCCCAGTCTGATTACAGAATGAATCCAAAATATCTGTGTTTATCCATTTTTGTGGCATTAAATTCCAGATCTTTAGTATTGAAATGTTTTAATCGGAAAGATCAGGATTCTGTTTTATCCAGGATGGTATTATGGGTAAAAATGCAAAAGAAAAAATCTCATCCAAATATACTTAAATATATATTTATTTATATGCATATTTTGTTTATTGAGCAAATAGTACCCCTCTTTCTTTTTCTCTCTCTTAAAAAACAAACATATTCTCAAATTGACAAAGAGTGAATAAGTTAATAAATTAATATACACATAGACCAAACATACAGACAAATGCGGCTAACACAACTTGATGGAATGAATGTGATCAACACACAGAAGGCATATCTCTCTCAAACTTGCACACAAAGACACCAGTTTTGATAATACAATAATAAATAAGACACAATTACTTTTGAAGTTACAAATGCATGCATGCATGTATATATATATATAAAACATAACATAATATATAACTACTTAAAATATATACCTACATATGAGCTTATTTGATTTATTTGGGGTTTTACGTCGCTTTCAACACTGTACAGGTCATATCACGACGGGTAGTTGGAAGGGCAGAGGAAACCAGTACATAGAGTTCGCTAGGGTTGTGTACTGTAAACTGCCGACCAACGGCAAGCAACTACCAGCTTTCCCACTTGAGCCCGTGCGGGGATTGAACCCCGGCCTCAGAGGTGGGAGGCGAGAGTGTTACCACTCTGCCACCGTGGCCCCTATGAGCTTATTTGAGTATTGCAGTTTGTGTATACATAGTATATAATAAGAAGCAGTCTTTTGTTATGAATAACAAGAGTAATAATATAACAAAACACAGCAGTGAGATTTTCTCCCTGATTTTACCCACAATTCCATAGTCTGTGTGGGGTAGCTTTCCTTCCGATCATTTCATGGAATCCTGACTAGTTTTGGCAGTGTGTTGTTTTACTGGTGTGACATTTAATTCAGAATAACAGGCAGTACCTTGGTAACAAGAATTTGATATGAATTTAAATGAGACTATATCATTAAAACTCTGAGAAACATTAGAAAAAAAGATTTATCTATTCTGCTGCTTTATAAAGGGGTTTAAGCTTAAGAATAATATCCAAGTTTACTTTTAAAATGTTCATTTTCTTGTTGTTGAATAAATTTTTTGAGTCCGGGAAAAACTGTTGATTTAATTTGTTCCAGTAGATTCCAGACGAAAGTGTTCTTCAGGGCGTCATTTTGAGATCTGGCAGGCAGAGAAAAGGGGAAGAATTGAGATCTTTGGTGTGAGAGTGTGATAGTTCTTTGAATTTCAGAGGCAAAAAGATCCAAGCAAGGTTTGTCAATGTTCTTTGTCAGAAATATTTTCCTCCTTTTTATACACCAGAGAGACAAAGGTCAAAGTTGGGGTTTTACGTCCCATTCAACAGCCAGGGTCATATTGGGACAGGTCCTCAGAATTGCCACTTGTGGGACTCGAACCCACAGAGGTGACAGCCTATGATTAGATGCCAAACTTGCTAACCACTAGGCCACTGAGGACCTTATATACTCCAGAGAGAGAAACATCTTTCAGGGCCATGGGATATCTGAAAATACAAGACGAGAAAAGATAATTAATAACAGGTGTCTGAAAGAAGCATAAAAGAAAGTATATTCTATAAAATTTACATTTGTGCCATTGAATATACATTATTCATTTTTGCCAAAACATCCCAAAACAAGAGCTGTGTTTAAAAGTACCTACAAAAATCCCTTTTCATGTCATGGGTCTGAAACTTTTATTTATTGACAATTTGGCCTCTTTCTCCGCACAAACTACCTATAATTTATATTTAAGAGTCACGATTCGATATGGTTGGGCTAACAATTTGAAACGGCTCCACGGGTTAAAATGATATATAGGCCTAATTATTGTCCCACATATGGTTTACACTTTTTTTCTCACAAAGTTCACATGACACAAACAGTTGGCATATAATTGTGTTTACCCCACAAAGTTTCAATGCAGTGTTTTTGCTTGAGACAACAAGTAATATATATGTCAGTTTTCATTAAAGAAATCAAACAGTGATGCATTTGACGTTTTTACTCACAAAAGAACATAAATTATCACACGACTTTTAAAATTAAAATTTGAACTAAAGTGCTTCATTTATCAATTCCGACTATAACACTATAAACTACCAAAGTCTAACAGTAACGAAAATATTACACCTTTTTTTTCTATAAAAACATAAAGTATCAAATTTAACAATCAAATTCATAAATAAGCTCAAGCAGTCATTGAAATTAAATAATACATTCTCCTTGCAAGTTATAAGTAACTCGGTCAAACATTCAAAACAACTTACCATGGTCGGGTCCTTCATCAATAAGTCCTTCCAAATCGTCTGGGTCCAAGTAATTGAGTTGCTCCCCAGATAAGGGACTTTGGGCATCCCTTTCAAATGACGTCATACTTGTACCTAAAATAAATAAAACCAGACATTGACATTAGACAAAGTGGAGAAATCCCAACTAAACTGATACTTGTATATATTTAATATATAATTAATGGCGACCTATTATTCTGTTACCAGGACAATTCCTGTGAACTGATACCGATGTGGACCCCGTAAAATGTTTGGGATTTTGACCAGTGCATTTAGATATCAACACTATTACTCATCCATAAATTATGTGGTCTTCTATTGTGTGTTGTGGATCATGGGATTTATTCAGGTTTGTGTACTAATCCATTAATACAAGGGCGTCGTAAATGTGCTTTAGGTACACATGTCAACGAACATGATAATATATGCATTATCATAGTTATACACCTTTGCATGATTTTTTTCTCAACCTGGTTCTGCCAAAAGCCCCAATGATAAATGAAATTGACAAACTACTTGCCTGTCCAGACAATATGTCAGAAAAATAAATGCACATTTCTCGAGTAATTAATTTATATTCTGAGCTTAATAATCAGGTCAATAATCTAACTTATTATCGAGCCATTTTACAAATTGAAAATATTCTACACAATTACAAAACCAACAAAAAAGTAAAGTAACAGTATTACAATAAACTACATAAAGACTAAAATAAAATACACATACAACATATCAAGAAATGCTAAAGCTAAAACAAAGTGTTCATATTTACCTTTAAATGCATTCATTCTTCCCACTCCAATCTTTATCGAACACTGTGTATGTAAAATGACTTTTGTCAACAACACTTTTTCTATATATTTTTTGCACCGTACTTTTTTAGTTGTATACAATAACTTATTCTGTCAGTCACAAGTTATCTTCCGTAGATTTGGCTGCTTTAAATTGTATTATCTTCTCTGTTGATTTCTTGGCGATCAAGATTTCTGAAGATTCTGCGGTATATCTAGCGCTTATATAATGAATTTGGCGCACCTACACTGATGACGTAGGGAGCACTTGACCAATCGTATGTGTTTGACCTTTTTCGGTTCAGAATTAGTGGAGAGAGAAGGCCGTGCCAAGTGACATGTTTGCTTTACAGGGATGTTGCACTTGACAACTAGAAAAAGTAAAGCGCTTGTATTACAAGTGGAGCATAGTTTTTTGATGATTAAGAATTTTGAATCATAGATATGGTTGGACATATAGGGTCATATGTGCCAATTGACAAATATTCACAATGAAGTACTGTATATATGTCACATTCTTGGAGTTTATTTGATAGGAAACTACATAATATGCGTCCGTTTAATATGGGTGGTTCTGGTTAAGTAACATAACAAGGGATTGTTATGGAAATAATAACAGTTATGTTAATCACCGTAAATAATAAGATATACTCCTTGAGTACTACACCCATTTAAAGGTATTGACCAAATATATATTATGTGGGCGAGAAGAAATTCCGCGATTATCCCTTGAATACATTTTCTGGTATTAAATGGCGGGAAAAGCCAGACGACAGGGGTCAATTTGGCATCATTCACAAATCTTTCCCGCCTTTGCCTCGTTGATATGTATGTAATATTACCTTGTGCAAATACAGTGCATTATTAAGGTGTTGTGAAATACCATGATACAGCAAAAGTTTGGAAAAAAGAATGTCTAGAAATTTCGATCAATCTACACCCAATGCACTTCTTTCAAAAAAGAAGTGCTTTCTTCATACGGATATTTCAATAGAGATATCCAGATTTTTGTTTCAAAATAGACCATCTTCCTGTCGGAGCATGGTTGGGTTGAGATTTAAAGCAACAGAGCTAAGATTATATATGCTCCATCAAAGAGATTTTTTCCAGGATTTTTCTCATACTTTGGGCATTTATTACTCGTACCATAGTAAAATAACAATGTTACAGATAGGTGACTTCCAGTGATTTTTTTTTATTTTAAGAAATTATTGTAGCCGTGTGACAATACAGCTTTTGTTTTTTCCCCAGGATAAAAATAAAATGCTAATTTTACATAATAATCTCAGTGGGAGTTTTGACAACAGAAATGCCCCCTTCTTCTTCAATAAAAAATTCTTTAAATAAACACAACACCCAAAATACCAGACTAGTAGGATAACATATAACCCCTTGTCTTTGATATTTTGCATTTCAAGTACAATTCAAATTTCAAGTACTGTTGGGCAAAAGGAGGTTAAGTACTGGTGACTCAACCAATTCACACCCCTACACATAGAACAGCAAGATTATCAAAATAGTTTTGCATAGCATTAGAGGGGTACATCAAATTGTTAATTTACTGTAACCCTCAATAAGAGGGGAGATGCCAAATTTACTGATGTTATTGAAACTATTAAAAGAACATTAAGTAAACATACCATATTCCTGGGTTCACACTAATCGGGGCTTATGCCTCCAAAGTAATTCTGGTGGTCCTCAATGGTCTAGTGGCAAGCAAGTTAGGCATCTAATCACAGGCTGATGCCTTTGTGTGGGTTCGACAGCTACAAGTGGCAAATGCTGAGGGCCTGTACCAATATGATGGCTGTTGAACGATATGTAAGATTATCACTTTGACCTTTGACTAAAGTAATTGTAATACAGTTATCAAGGTACATGACAGCAAGGGGATATAAGACAATGCTAAAATAATCACTATCAAATATGTACATATCAGTACAATAGGCGTATTTCACAGACAAGATTCAGATTTGGATTTTTTTTAGATTGGCCAGATTTGTGAAATGCAATTTTCCTGAGATAAAAATCCACTGTAAAAAATGTTAGATAAACCACTATAAATATCATAAAACTTACATATAATTCTTACAATTTGCTGCTACAATTTGCCGCCAAAATTCGGCAGACAGTTATGGGTAATCCAATTAATCTGAATCCGTGAATTTACCTCCAGAAGTAGAGCAACGGATTCATAATCTGGATTAGGATTCAGTTCACATCACAAGCAAATCTGTTAATCTGAGGAATCTAGATTCCATGGATGATATCTGTGAAATACGCCTAATGTGTTTCTCAAAACTTGACACAAGAGAAACAGACAGTATTACTGTTTCAACGTAACATAATGTATCATTGCTGGAAGTCACCCGTCTACCTCTGGTACGAATAATGACTGCCGAAGTATGAGGAAAATCCTGGAAAAGTACCAATCCAGTGGCCCAAAAGCAGATAAAAACAGTTGCATTCAGGTTTGGGCCATAGCTATATTAAACAGGATAAAATATTTTGGATTTGCCTTCTCTTACCGATTGGAAGTCAAACTGATAATACACCTGATCACGAACAATATGGCGGAGTACTGGAGAGAAATGATCTCTCAATACCCAAGCTCCATCTTCGCAAGTGATCTCCATAGCTGGCTGATTTATAAGTCTAGAGACTAGTACAACTAGTTCTGTTGAAAGTGGGCTGGAAAGCAGACCACATGATTTTTCCTCAATGAAAAAAAATAACTTGCAGAACTAAATAGATCAGCTTTACAACCTCCAAGTGACCACTATTATTCATAAAGATATAACCTGTACTTATAAGCCCCAGTAAACTTTGTACAGTTCTTGAAAGACTCCTGCGACAAATCCTCTCTTTGAAAAATATTACTCACCTCCGTCCTAGTGAAAGAGCTTACAGGATTGATCATAAAATAAGCTGTTACCCATTTAAAATAAGTTGAAACCCTACAACATAAAAGATCATCTGTGGCTAGTTGTGACAGAAATACTTAGTCATAAAGGTTTTTTTTCCTGAACTCTACAACCAACAAGGTGGAAAGGGGTTTCTGTCTACTAGCGCAATCTGCAAAGCCATCAGAAACACGAGTAGTGCACCGAAGTGGTCACCCATAACAGTAGTAACGTAGCCCATTGCCACTTCAGTTCAGTGAACAGACAAATACTCATCACACTGATCATTCAGTGAACAAATACTCATCCAAAATTCATAGAAGTCCGGAGACAAAAAAAAAAAGAAAACAAAAAAAAGTGATCTCTAGAAGTGCGAACCTCGATAGAGGTCATGCTTAAAAATATAACTTTAAGAAACAATAGGATTACAATAAACCTGATCAGGAGGCAAATTTGTGACAATGGAACTGGGTATAAATGTGACAACATTGGGAGCACTTCATATCGGGTAAGTGTGAATGAGGTATAGGAGACTTACATACTGAAACATGCAACCCCCAGGGTTGTTTGACGTAATTAGATCAAGTATATTGTTTGTCCCTGTTTTTGTATTTTCATAATGTAGCTTGGTGTTTGGTTTACACCCTCACAAATATGGAAGTTGGGTAAGTATGAGTGTTCCTTAGCAATCCAACCACTCAAACCCCTTAAAACAGGAAACAAGGGTTTCATATTGTTAAAATTAAGGCGTTACCCCCATTTTAAAGCATCTCATGTTTCAAAACTATGATTAATTAGTAGCAAGTTTTTGTGATACTGTAACAATAGCCCTTCCGGGCCTGCAAAATTACAGAGCATGTATTTGAAAATTAATTTACTTTCTCCAAGTTCCCCAAACTATTTTTAACTATTCCCCAATGAGCACCAAGTGGATCGCAATCCTACGCCACGTGGGAGTACAATAGAACTTTGATACAGTTAAACTATATTTTTAGCTGTTTACAAACCATAAAATATAAGTTAAATAACCAGTCAAAATCTGAACCGTATTCAGGGACACTGTTATAAAATGAACTTTGATTTTAAGCTGAATAATTACATGACTTAGAATACTTTGGCGAGATAATAACAAAAATATAATAACATTTTGAAAATAAAGTGTCTTCAGATGTCAAATATTTTTATTGCCGGAAACAAAACAGATATTTTGACAAGTTGGTAAGTATCCAGTTTTCAGCTTCTCTAGTTAGGTTTGGCCCTTGGAAACAACACATTAAAAATCTAGATTGTCAACCAGTTTGTGGGGAAACTATCGTCCTGTTAAAATGGAGGAATATGCGGGATGGCATTAGGGTGCCATCTAGGTCATTTCTGACACTTCCCCCCTTTGTAGTTTAGAGTGTCACCTTATTTGCATACTAAACTGTCATTGGTCAAGTGGTCAAGCGTGGGACCTCGCTGATTTCAACCCTTAATCCTGCCATTTATATGTTGGACACACGAGGACACACATCAAGAATTTAGAATTCTTATTCTAGTCAACTGAACACGTATTGTATTGTATGGTTTTTCCTTTTTATATGACTGTATTTTATATTTTTAGTATTTTATAGTAACAATTATTTTACATGTATTTCTGACTCGTGTGTCCGTACAATCTTCCAGACAAGTATTGTTGTCATTATACGTTACTGTGACCATTTTATTTAACGTGTAAATAGTGTCGGATACTAATTGCTAGTACTTGGTGTTCATTCAACCGACATATACTGAGTTCTCCCACTGAAGTATGTACAATTTGCGATCTAATAAACAGAATACGGTGCATTTACCTATTGAAATACAACTTGCTGGAGATACACAGTTTATTGACTCAGTACTTCATACAAACTCTCACAATTCGGATTTTCCCGAAAATATGTCGGATTCTGACACTTCGGCTAGTGATTTGAATTGCAGTGACCTTATGCAAAATAGTTTTGACGGTGCTTCAGATGGCAAAAATTGTGTCAGTGGATCTAGTACTTCTAAATCCGACAAAGATTTGTCTGTTAAGAGTTCTGATTCGGATCAACAGGCGGTTATAAATGCACAAATATTGGAACAGTTGCATCGGATTGGCAAGAGGCTTGATCATATTGAACAGAAAGACTGTAAGAAAACTTCGGATAGAACAAAGATAAAAAATGTTAAAATTAAAGGAAAGAAAGTGAAGCAAACTTCTGATGTCACAGAACAGCGGCAATCTTTGCCAGTGCCACATAACTTATGGCAGTCTTCAGTTTCGGATGAAGCTCTTCTGCAACTCAGAGTTGATCAGAGATTGCAGGAACTTACAGATTTGGCAAAAACAGGTACAAATTCAAAAATTAAGTCACAAAGAGGTGGAAATTTTGAAGTTTTGGTTAAACAAAGGGTCAAATGGCCTCATGAGTATGTTCTGTCAGGTTTGAATAAAGAACGTGTCACTTATGATCAGTTGAATGTGACACAATGGGTGGCTGGTTTTGGTCGAACCATGAGGGATGAGTCTGATCCGATTATGAAACAACACATGTTAGAATATCTTATAGCCCTCATGGACGATGCCAATGATTTTTCGTGGACGTCGGCCAAAGCTAGCCATGCTGTCTTATTGTGTCGCATGGAGCAGGGAGAAATAAAAGATTTCTCAGACATTGCTTCTATCGATCGGATCCGACGAGCAAATGCTCAGAAACACGTGTCTGCAAGTGTTGCTGCAACTCATGCTTCAATGAATAAGAGGCAATCAAAGGTCACAAGGTCAATGCCCTGTACTTATTTTAACCAGGGAACCTGTATGCAGCAAAAAACCCATGAGACAAGGGGGGTCTTATATAAACACATTTGTGCTGTTTGCTTTGCAAATACTGGTTGAACTTTTTCACATGCAGAAACTGAGTGTAAAAATAAAAATAAACAGATGTCAAAAAACGAGTAACTTTGGATGGGCAAAAAATTAGGCCCATCCATAAAACCAGAGTTATTCTTAATAGTTCTTTATCTCAAAATCAAGTTCAAGAACTGAAAGCAAATCAGGTCCAATGGGCTTTCTGGTTGGCTAAAGCCAATGCTTTCAAACATTCAGTTAGCAATCTCTCTTATGCTACCATATTGAAACGTGGCAAACAAGTGGTTCAATCTCGATCCAAAACTGGTCATATAAACCAAAAAGTCACAAAAAATTGCCATAATTCTATGATCAAAACACCTCGTTCTGAAAACAAGGACAAATGGACTTACAAACCTAAGAAAGGTCATATCACGGCTGTACAGGTTTCTCAAGTTAAGGAATGCCCTATTGTACTGTCAAATCGATTTGAAGTTCTGCAATATGAACAGGAACAAATAGAAGTAAATGAATTGACGAATGGTACAGTAACTCCCATTGCTACTGTTACTTCTTCTTTCAAGGGCAATAAAAACAAAACTGGGCAAAATCGGGTTACAGTAGCAAATACTGGAGATACTTATGATATTCACATGAATAATTTGGACAATACATTCACGGGCAATAAAAACAAAACTGGGCAAATATTGGGAAAATTGAAAGCATGTGATGACAACTCAGGTACCAATACACATACAAATGTCCAGCATGAATTAAATGGTCAACAGCATACCAATTCTCTTTTGTCGGTCAATAAAAACGGAACTGGGTCCAAATTGGGCAGTATGCTGGCATCTGTGCACACTGACCAGGACAGTGCACACACTTTTAACGCACCTAGTGTTAAACATGTTAACCAAATTGTAGATGGCCATGAACAATTATGTTTCAGGGGCAATAAAAACAAAATTGGGCAAACATTGGGAATCATGGCCCCTTTGGCGGAAAATTCTTCTTTCTTAGGTTCACACATTGCCCTTGACCAATTGCAAGCAGTGGATCCTATTGTGGATCAGAACCAACATACAATTGTATCTACAGGTCCACAAAAAATACCTGAGGATATCCTCAAAAATAGATTCCAATCATTGGACCATAAAAATTGTATATATCAGAATGAGAATACTTTCGGCTTTGTTCCGTTGAATGATCTTATGGTATATACGGGGAAGGAAGTGATTTGGGGTTCAATTCCAGATATTGTAGAAGCTCATAGGAAAATTCGGAATTCAGGTCTTCCAAATTTCATGGGACTTAGAATCCCAGTTCAGAGTCAGCTTAAAATAGCATCTTGGAGAAAATATTTGAAACAATATTGGGATCACCAACTGTTAGATCTTATAGAATACGGTTTCCCTCTGGATTTTAATCGAACAGTACAATTAACATCTACAGAAACCAATCATTATTCTGCTTTGCAATATCCTGACCATGTGTCAAAATATCTCCAGGAAGAAATTCAACATAAGGCGATTATCGGACCTTTTCAGCAAATGCCATTCCCTTGTCATATTTCCCCATTTCTCACCAGAGACAAACCCAATTCTACAAACAGAAGGGTTATCCTAGACCTTAGTTTTCCCCTAGGTCACTCTGTAAATGAAGGGGTACCTAAAAATAAATATCTAGGGACTTATTTTCAACTTTCGTACCCTTCTATAGATGATATGGTTTCCAAACTCAAACAACTTGGTCCTGAAGCCCTGATATACAAAATAGATATTAGCAGGGCCTTCAGACATATCAGGATAGATCCTGGTGACTTAGATCTTTTAGGACTTAAGCATGATAATTATTACGTTGACGTTACGTTACCGTTCGGATTTCGGCACGGTTCCATATTCTTCCAGCGGTGTACGGATGCCGTACGGTATGTCATGAAAGAACACTTTCATTGTCCTAACTTATACAACTATATAGACGATTTAATCTATATTGCTTTGCCTGGTCACATTGATGAAGCGTACAGTGCCCTTATGAGCTTATTGACGGAACTAGGTCTTGATATTAGTATCTCCAAGCTCGTACCACCTACTACAGTGGCTATTTGTCTTGGTATTGAAATTGATACTGTTAATCAAACTTTGCGTATTCCAGATGACAAATTACAAGAAATACGACAAATGGTGCATAATTATTCAAAGAAAACTCAAGTAACTAAAAACAGTTACAGTCTTTACTAGGATCCCTATTATACATCACCAAATGTGTTAAACCAGCCAGATATTTTCTCAACCGTATACTGCACTTGCTACGAGCTAGCCATAATACTGCACATATTGTCTTGAATCAGCAATTCCATAGGGATCTTAACTGGTTTAATATATTTTTGAAGCAGTATAATGGAGTTACCTTTTATGATAACCATGACATTCAGGATACGGTTCACCTAGATGCTTCCCTTCAAGGCCTAGGGGGTGTGTATCAAAATATGGTGTATGCATTAACTATACCTCTAGGCTTTATGCAATACTCCATTGTTCATCTCGAAATACTTAATTTAATTGTAGCCCTTAAATTATGGGGACACTTATGGAGAGATAAAGTCATTCAAATTAAATGTGATAACATGGCAGTTGTGGAGGTCATTAGGACTGGTCGAGCTAGAGATCAAATTTTGGCTACATGTGCCAGAAATATATGGCTACTGACTTCCATGTTTAACATTCAATTAGTAGTCAATCATATTCCAGGAGTTAAAAACGTCATAGCCGATTTACTATCCAGATGGCAAGGTTCATCTCTTCAACATAATCAGTTACATATCTTGGTCCCACAGCATCACTGGATGCCTGTACATATTGATTTCACGAAATTGAATCAACATATATAATATGTGTTAATATATATTTATTTGCAGAAGTCAATGGTGCCACTGCCGGTGCCACTGCCTGTTTGGCTTCTTGGGCCTTGCAAAGGTTGTATTCTGGCTTCAGACCAGCCACTTGGGCCCAGTACTCCAGGATGTTTAGGGACTTCCTGACATTCCTGGAGAAGTCACAAATTCCTATCTTTAAGGTGAACACATTGTTATTACTTTCATATATGGAATATCTACATCAGAAAGGATTCTCTCACGCTAACATATCCAATAATATGGCAGCCATACGTGCTTCATTTATCATATATGGCTTAGAGACCACTTCTTTCAAAGATGAGAGAATCCCCCTCTTTATAAAAGCCTTGCGCATTAATGCTCCCTTGACATTGAAACCAAACCACAACATTTCTATTGAAATGTTGCAAAACATTATTCGCATTTGTGAAACCTTACAAGCACCTGTTGTGTTTAAAGCCTTATATCTATTCACATATTTCTCATTTTTGAGGTTGTCTAACATCTTGCCTCATGCAGCCAAACAATTCGATCTTACAAGGCACTTAACCAGAGGAGACTTGATTTTTTCACCATCTTTTTGTACCATTATTATTAAATGGTCAAAAACTCTGCAAGACAGGAAATCATGCACTACCATCACCATCCCCCTTTTACCATCTTCACCTCTTTGTCCAGTTACGGCTGTACAAGCCATGTTTGCAGCTATTCCAGCATCAAAAAATGAACCTCTGTTTTCCTTGTTCAAAGGTGGTGCTGTAGTCCCTTTGACGGATTCCGTAGCTAGAAAACATCTCAAACAAGTCTCCACAGTTTTAAATATTCACCCTTCTTTGACCTTTCACACCTTTAGAAGGTCAGCCACTACATGGGCTTTTCACAATGGCGTTCCTATGCAACACATTATGCATCAAGGTACTTGGTCATCTAATGCTGTGTGGCGATACATCCAGTCCCTTCCCTCTCAGTCTTCCTTAGTTGCACAGACTTTCCAGCAGCACCTTTCACCTTAGTCTTTTAGTTTGGGGTTTGGCAGATTTTTACAGACATTTACTGCTATTATTATCAACATATCTGTATATTATCTCTTATTATACTAGTTACTTGCAAGGCAATACTATTTTACATACGTTTTACATATTAGTGTTTATATAGTGCCTTGCAGTTTGATAGTGTTTCCTGTCACGTTGTGATCATCTCACATCATGGGCTTAGTTAGTAAAGTTTATAAATTTGGGGGTGGAGGTCAATAACCTAATTATTCCCTCTTTTGACTTTGAGGGTTTTAAATTATTGCATAATAGCAATGTCCAATTTGTTAATAAATTATTCTATGTATAACTCGCTCTTTGGGGGCAATAATATTGATTATTGCCTCCAATGTATTGGGGTCTAGGTGGCTTTCATTTATATCTTGAATTACTTATGTTAATTATTACTGTCGTGACAGGGACTGATGTACTGCCATACTTTGTTAACTATATATATGTGATACAAAACTGTTTTAATAACTATATAATATTATAAAATAATAAATATTTTAATCCCATTTCGTGGTATCATTGCTTTGGGGGGGGGGGGGGGGGAAGTTCTTGGGAAATGTGCTTGATTTTATGAAATAACTTAAACATTTTGGTGATATAAATGCAACCAGTCTTATAAGTCATTAATATGATCAATTTGGTCAGCTCTCCTCAGGAAGACTACTTTATCCAAAGTAGGCTATTGTCGCGTGCTTAAATTGCCTCTTTTAAAGATTTTTGTGGCAAATATATTTATGTTTTCTGGCCTTATACTTACAACCCCCTTCCCCTCAAATCAAATGAATGTGCACAATCCCATCACTTTTAACTATTTACGGAAAATAAACCTTTAAATTCTTGTTAATTTTCTACAAAAACGATTCCCAAGTGATTAAATATTTCGTATATTAAATGTGTCTAAATCTTGAACTTTAAATTTAAGTGTTCAAATGTCCAACATAAAGGTTTTCTTTGTAAGACAAGTACACATACTTCACTGATGAGTTGAACCTGTTATAATTCTCAAAACAAAATATAAAAAAAAACATTTAGGAGTATTGAGCAATAGAAGAATGAATACCTGAAATTCTTTACAAACTGTGCCCAGTACTATAAGCTTACCATAAGTGCACAATGTGAATGACTATGTTTTCTTTGAATTCATTAACAAATTCTTTGACTAGAAAACGTCTCACATCCCACGATAGATTGGTACACCAATGTTATTTGACAATCTTAACTTTAAATTAAAGGATATGCTCGTTTTTACTTATTAATTTGATATCTATTAAATTTTTCATCCGTAGCGCTGACATGCAATATCTTTTAAAATTCCCTGGAGAAAAACAACTCAAGCAACAGGACAAAACATCTAGCCTACAATTAGGCTCAAATAAATAGTATAAAAGTCAAGGTTAGTTTTTTGCACCCTGTTCATTAGCCAGGCTGGTATTCTTGGGACAGGCCCCAAGGATTGCTACTTATTGGTAAATACTTAGTATAGCTCTAAAAGAAAGCTAATGGTTATATACCAGAAGATTGTAACCTAGCAAATTATCCTTCTAGTGCCTGAGATATTTATCAGTATCTGACAAATACATTATAAGCTGATTGGTTTAACTGAATGTAGGTTATTAGGATTTCATAAGTTATCTTTCTGTGTGATCTGGCTATATTAATAGGCTAATTCTTAGTTTACATGTAACTGCGAATCGGAGTGTGTCAGATAATGGAGCTTAAGCACTTTAAGTAAAAAATGTTATTAGACTTATCTCTCTCAATAGGCTAATTCTTAGTTTACATGTAACTGCGAATCGGAGTGTGTCAGATAATGGAGCTTAAGCACTATAAGTCAAAAATGTTATTAGACTTATCTCTCTCAATCCAGGATTTAAGCATTTACATTAAGCATTTATATTAAGGCCTTTCTTCAGCTATGGTAGTATTAGGGCTGGCCCTATGTTTTGTTTATTTCATTTATTATAGTGACATGTATACAATGACAAATACATTATAAGCTGATTGGTTTAACTGAATGTAGGTTATTAGGATTTCATAAGTTATCTTTCTGTGTGATCTGGCTACATTAATAGGCTAATTCTTAGTTTACATGTAACTGCGAATCGGAGTGTGTCAGATAATGGAGCTTAAGCACTATAAGTAAAAAATGTTATTAGACTTATCTCTCTCAATCCAGGATTTAAGCATTTACATTAAGCATTTATATTAAGGCCTTTCTTCAGCTATGGTAGTATTAGGGCTGGCCCTATGTTTTGTTTATTTCATTTATTATAGTGACATGTATACAATGTATATACATGCAAACAACAACAAAAAATACAATGAATGTTATACCCAGCCCAAAGTGGGCTTATATGTCACTTTAAATCTATTTTATACATAGTGGTAAGAAAATAGCAAAAAAGAGAACTAACAATACAGCATACTTTTCCTGGTTTGCCATATCTCAATAATGTAATTTACCAACAACTTATATTTCTCTGTTTTAATTATATTATAAAACTGTTCATATACATCCATTTCATAAATGTTAAAAACTTTGTTAAAATGAGGAAAATATCTCAATCTAATATCTGAATACGCCGTACACTTGCATACAAAATGAAACTCGTCTTCAACTAAGTTATCATTACAAATTTGACAGACACGATTTTCTAGTGGGGTATGGTAATAATGACCAGTTTCAACAGCAAGAGGGAGAATACCAATACGTAGTTGAGTTATAAGTGATCGTTGAAATTCATTTAAAAAACCTGTAACAAAAGACTCAGGTTCAAGACTATTTTTATAAGCATATATGTTCTAAGCTTAGGCTTAAATGGTAGCTTTTCACACCAAGTTTGGTGCATAATCATATTTAATTTTCTTTTTGCTTGCAACATCCCATATGTTGCCATCAGCTAGAATTGAACCTGGGACCAGCAGGGCGATTAAATGCCAAACTGCAACAGGGCTGATGAATTTTCTGACAGAATTGAAATCATACAGCAGACATATCATTGCCTGTATCTGTATTTAGTGGATGAATCTAATCTAATACAGACTTTTATAAAGCTTAATATTCATTAATTGACAGACTCTAAGATAAAGCTGAACAAAAACAAGGTGAACAATCCTAAGTCCAGTGACATAGCCAGGTCATACCAAAGAAGTCACAGGGTGAGAGCAAGGCTATGGCAGAGAGGCTTTTGCAAACAGGTAGGTTTGAAGCTTTTTCCCTAAATAGATGGATGGAAGATAACAGAAGATTTATCAAAGATCAGTGTTTTAACAAGATTTTAAACATGCAGAGTCCAGATCCACAGACCAGAAGGCTCATGGAAGATATGGCAGATTTGATTTGAGTAAGTATCTATATCAAGGAGGCTATGTGATCGTTATCTTCTGTTTGTAATCAAGATTAAGAAAAAAAATTATCATATTGATTTACATAAAATATTCATAGTAGGTGGCACCTGGTCTGCCATAGAGCTTATTGATTTAGTTTCTGGCATGATCCCCTAAAGTTAGACTTTCATCAAGTCCTTTTATCTAAGGTATTATATGAGGACTGAATGACTTTTTTACCAGAATGTGGGGCTGACAAAAGGATTTTTGTATTTCTCTAGACAGAAGCTTTTTTGACTCATCAAGTGAGTTCATAATGATTTCATGTATGTCAGATTTGCTGGAATGAGAAATACAAAGACTTGGAGCAAGAGATTTTAGTCAACATCAAACCCAATCCATGGTGATTTCTCACATTATATTTAACACCCAGGAAACTGATAAAAACTCTTCAACAGCTAAGGTACCTACCAACAAGACAGACAGACAGACAGACATTACAGACTGGGGTTAAAACAAAGATTCCTTGTGAACGACATCCAAATATTATATAAAATTGATTTTAGTAATAAGCAAGGCTACTGGAAATGTTGTAAGAAAGGAGGTAGACAAGTATGTCCCTTATAAAGAAAACTGCTTTGAAAAGATATGTTTTTTAATCAATTATTTGCTACTTTGAGACAAATATGCAAAATGGAAATTGTTTTTTTCTTCTTCTTTATTTTGTCTTTGAACTGTTTTTACTGTCTTTTCAAATATCCTGTCAATAATAAAGGGAAACAAACAAGTATCAAATGTATACAAAAGTTACATGGCAAGACTAGACTTACGTCTCATTGGTAAAAAAATGCAAAGTTCCACTTAAGTTGTTTTATGCTTTTTGTAAAAAAAAATATAAATTTGTTAAAAACATTTAAAATAATTTAGTTTAAAATGGCACTCTCTTCAGTGCTAATAAATGCATGTCACATTGAAAGGACACCAGTGAAACCACAGAACCTACAAAATAAGGAATCTTAAAGATAGTTGAATGTTATCATATTTCTTAAATGTATTGCATCATAGAAGCATGGTGATTTTTTTCAACATGTATGTCATCCTTCTTTGAAGTAGTACATGAACTGTAGCTGTAACTGAAAAAAAGGGTTTCTTTGGATCTACAAGTACTTCTGACCCATTTCCCAATGTTTACATAAATCCCTTCCCATGACGTCACACTGCTCAAACACTGTTATCGTTTTGTCCCATTGACATCTGTCACGTGATAAGAAACATTGACAAGGGAGAAAAAAGGGGTTCTTCAGTTGACAACTGGATGATCATCCCAAGGTTTAAACAATGACTTTGCAAATAATGCAATGTCCCTTTAATAAAAGTTACCAGGGCTAATTTATGTCATTATCTACGTCTTTGCAAAAGTCCAAGCAGGGCTTTTACGTCCGATGTTGTACCTACTTTATGACCTTGTTCTGGGCTGGTCTCATGAGCTATACTCCAGTGTAAAATATTCAGCTCATCTGGGCTTGTTTCTGGCTCAATGCATTTTGTGTGTTTTTTTTGCAAATAAGGTTTAACAAGTCAGGATTTGAATTTGGGTAGGATGTGTTCGACACAACGTGGATAGCCACTTCAACATGTGGTGGGTTTTTAAGCGTGAACTCTAGTAAGGCACTTATTTTGTCTCTGGACATTCATGAATTGTGGTGCAGCGTGATGAGTATTAGTCTGTTCACTGAAGTTAAGCGGCAATGAGCTATGTTAGTACTGGGATGGGTGACTGCTTCGGTGAATTAGTTGTGTCTCTGATGGCTTTGCGGCTTGCACTAGTAGACCAAAACCACTTCCGCCTTGTTTGAAAGGTACAAAAAACCTACTGTGAGCTCTAACATGCTAAACTAAAATGTACATGGCAGAGATGTAAAGGGGTTAATGGCTGTACGAGGTGGCATGTTTTTACACATGAACTACTCACATACAAGGTCCATTTACAGAGCAATAAGGGCAAAGTTTTGAAACAAAATCAAAATACATGATACAACCTCACGGAACAGTGTGAATGTGCCATAACATTCATATTGGAGTCTGCTTTGAATAGGTCCCAAATATTGTTATTTATTTATTTATTTATTTGGGGTTTTACGTCGCTTTCAACACTGTACAGGTCATATCACAACGGGTAGTTGGAAGGGCAGAGGAAACCAGTACATAGAGTTCGCTAGGGTTCTGTACTGTAAACTGCCGACCAACGGCAAGCAACTACCAGCTTTCCCACATAAGGCCTTGACGGGGATCGAACCCCGGCCTCAGAGGTGGGAGGCGGGAGTGTTACCACTCTGCCACTGTGGCCCCCCCAAATATTGTTATGAACTGGATTGAAACTATCATTTGTCAGAGTCTGCAGTGTAACCACCTTAATAAGATATTTATTTTGGTTGAAAGATATTTTAGACATCTTTTCAAATTCAAATGCGGACTTTGTGATTAAATATGACTTTACTTATGGTTATGTTCCACCTTGGCGATCGTAAACCTAGTTTCCGATTGGAAATAATGACAACATTCACAATCCAGGGGTGTGGTTTAAGATAGTGGTTTAAGATAGTGGTTTAAGATCTCATCCCGATAGCTTTACGAGTAATGCAGAGATTGGGATGTATAGGTTCCTAAACAGTTTATGATAGTTTACAACAGGTCAACAAACCTTAAAAGATTGACTTAAGATGAAAAAGATAGGTTTAAGATTGCTGTAAGATGGAAAAGATTGCTTTGCCACTGTTAAGATGGGTTTAAGATCACTTTCACAAAGGTGACTTTACGGGCGAAGAGATAGGTTTGAAATAGGTTTAAGATTATAAAAACTCTGATAAGGATCGGGAGCAGTTTACAATAATTTCAAACGGTCATTAACATTGTACACTGTTCTCGATTGACTTATGAACTCATCTAATCTGGGACACATTGAGGAGTTCTGTAAATTCCTTACACGGTGGGTTTTTGATGGCCTTAAGATCATTGCGATTAAAAAGATTACCTCCGGAAGTGACAATTTACAGGGTCGTAAAGCATTATCGCATAGATGGAACAGCCTTATTAAAATAATGTTGTATAGAGATATTTGATTTTATTAAGTCACTAAGAAAACCTGATTTAAAAGTACACCCACACACTGCATTTTGAGACTTATGGGCGCCCCAGTACTTACTATTATTTCTGAGTTTAAAATATTGACCTTATACACCCAGTGCAATGTTGCAATATGTACCAAATATTACATTGTATTCAGTAAATATTTGTACTGTCAACTGTTGTCTCTGTACTGTGGTGCTGGAAATGTCAATAAAGTGACAAAATTATTCACTTACCATATTCATTTTTTTTCATGATGGTACAAATGTATGGACAAGAGTGATTACAGTACAAAGCACTACAGGGGTTTATGTTATATATGTACACCCCCCCCCCCCCCCCCCCATTTCATTTTGATTTCTGATGTAGTCTGCTAATTTCTTGGTATGAATTACACCAAGGTAAATATAGGCCTATTTTACTTATGATTTAAATGACAGTGAAGGATACTGCAGGTAAATCCCAGTGTAGAATATATTTTTTATGTTGTCACCAAAAAGATTAAAAAAAAATACTGATATACCTCACTCCACTAAATTCCTGTAATGTTATGAGAAAGCTAGGAAATATATTTAATAACGGATTTATAAAATAACATGCAAAAACAAACAATGCAATTGTAGAACATGACAGAGGTATATAATTTAACAGGAATGGGATGCAAATCAAGAGCTTAAACCATGTGATTAATTCCTGGTTTTAAGTATATGACATAACACAGTTCCCAGTATATCACATGCAGAAACACACATTCCCCCAAAAGATAACACTCTCTAACACGTTTTGCAGTTGTATAAGGTTTTGCAAAACTTTTTCTCTATTCATCTCTACCAGAGAAGGATGGAAATAGTACGGATTTCCTAGGGATTAAAACATGATCATCTGCATATAGCAGTGCCTTCTTATTGGTTCTAAAACAGGGACTTTCAGGATAGACAAAGAAACGAAGACACTGGAAAGTCAAGGTATATTTCAATCTGGAACTTGTTACGGGACACGTTGCAAGTCTACAGAATATCACAAACTGGTACAGAACAAAAAACTATGGCTGGGTGTTTACCGAGCTATTACACATCACCATTAATCAGTCAGATGGTCTCTATTTTATGAACTTCCTGTAACCAAATATCTCCACGAATGTTTTACGTTAAGATAAGCTCCTGCCGTCTATTGTTGTATTTTATTTATACTCTGCGCAATATACCATTGTACTAGGGGACTCAACGTTCTATATAACCCATCTGACTGCACACATACAGCCAAACTCTAAAGTTACTGACATTCCCCTAACTGAAAGACAGAACGACCATTTATCAATGTCCTTGGGGTTCTTTAGCCTGCCACTGGGATAGGACACAATGACAGAGGACCGCCATTTTAGGACCGCCATTTAGGACCGCCATTTTAGGTGGTCATCTGAGCCACAATGTATCTGCCTGTACCTGGGTCTGAACCCATGTCCTTTGTGTTCCAAGGCAAGTATATTACCCACTAAGCCACAGTGGCAGTTATAGTAATACATATTATAATATATAAACCTACTGCAAGGGGTAGAGAGATAATTTCTAAAAGAGGTGTTTTGTATACTTAGAGCTCACTGGAATCAACAGCATCCCAGTTATTTTATGAATACATCGGAAAATTCTACACAACAGAAAGTAGGGGTTGTCATTCATGACAAAACATGTCCGAAAGGGTTTCATCCTACTAGCGCGAGTCATGAAACCATCAGAGACACAAGTAGTGCACCGGAGTGGTCACCCATCCCAGTACTAACGTAGCCCATTGCCACTAAAATGAAGAGACAAGCTTGGCCACAATTCATGAAAGTCTGGAGACCCCAAAAAAATAGTCTCCAGAAGCATGACCCTCGCTAGAACTCGCGCTTAAAAAACGGGGACAGGTATCACACTACCAGGATAATGTTTGTAGGACTTCGATACTTCGGACTCTACAAAGTGTTAAGAAATCACCAACATAACAAAGATGCTATTTTCGCCCATCTATTTAAATTGCGTTTTATTGCGTTCTATATGGATTTTGTGTCTTGACCATATTGTCAACAAAGTGACAAGGATTTTATATTAGATTTCTGTATTTCTACTAGTTTTAAAAACTTTGGGTCAAACTGGATTGAAGGTTTGGTAGCTTGTAGAGCTATTTCACAGCACTAGGGAGTCCATTGTGCGATAACTGACACAAATCTGCTGACCCTGTGTATTCTAATTGTGACTGACCGGAAGTAACAACAAAAACACTATGGCCGCAAAATGTCCAATTTTCTGTGAAAATAAAGAGGACTTTGTTAAAAACACAGATTTAGATTTACAAATTCAACTTGTAATTAGGTTTTAAGCTATGTTATTAATGGATGTGTGCAATACTTCAATAATTTCACAATTACACGATTCAGTAACCTGCACCTAGTGTGTAAATGTAAACTGTCTGTTTTATTTTCATTACCGGTACATCATATTATATCCCTGATAGAAGAATCTTATATAAAAATTCTCAAATTACTTTTTCTGGTAAATAATGTACGTACATGTACTTGCAATTGCTTCGATGTGTCCAAACTTGTATTTGGGATTCATTTTACAAATTAAAAATTGCATTTTTGACCATTCGGTGCAGATTGGTGATTTTTTTTTTAACTTGCGTACCATTTCACATTAAAACCCCTGTCTCAATGTTCTGTGTTTGGAATTTGTCCTTAAGGTGTGTGTGACTCTCGCTTCTCCATTCAGGCACCCAATGTCCCCCCCCCCCCCCCACCACCACCACTATATCAGATCTCATCATTGTATCAGTGGATGCATGCAACTGGCAGGGTTATATGTAAAAAGAGCTATCCTTATTAATTATTGTATCCACTGGATGCCTCCGGTAGATACTTTGGTTTAGCGTTTGCTACACCACCGCCACGCGTAGAGAGATTTTTGGCGTTAACGCTCTAAGAGGAAAACTACATCAGCTAGGTTCACCAAATTTGCAGGATATCTTCATTTGGGGGTAAGCTTCTCTGGGAAGGAAATTAGCCTCATTTCTTTGAAAATTATCTACATTTTTCTACTGGGTGTTTCTCATAGCTAGAAGGTTGAATGTCTTCATAGGTGATATGTATAACAGATATATATGTCCTCTACAACCTTCAGACATTTGACCTTGAAGCTCTTAATTCAAGATCATTCACAGAGTGCCAAAGTAACCCACATAGTGGACTTTAAAAGTGGTTATATCTCCCTTATTATTGGTCCTATAGGTTTGCAATGTGAAACCAATCTATAGGAAATCATGTGCTGCGAATCTTTTGATGTGATCAGATTTGACCTTGGACCCCTCCTTCAAGGTCAAACGATGATAGCCAAACATAAAAGTGCTTATAGCTCGCTTATTATTGGTCCTAGATGTTTGGGATGGTAAACCAACCTATAGGAAATCATGGGCTGAGAATCTTCTGGTGTGGTCGGATTTGACCTTGGGCCCCTTCTTCAAGGTCAAACGAGGATAGCCAGACTTAAAAAGGGTTTATAACTCGTTTATTATTGATCCTAGAGGTTTGCAATGTGAAACCAACTTGTAGGATATTGTGGGCTGGGAATCTTCTGATGTCAGATTTGACCTTTGGCCCCTTTGGGAAAAGTCAAACGATGGTTCACTGGCTTTGGTGAGTTGTCTTTCAGGTGGATACAGATTTGCATCGGTTCTTTGATGCGTAGATCTAGTTTTTATTCGGGTTTTGATCTATTTGGGTTTTACATCGCTTTCAACATACTGTATAGATTATATTTTGTCGGATAGTTTTAAGGGCAGAGGTAGAGACCAGTACGTTGGTCAGGATTCTGCACTGTAGACTGTTAGTCAGAATTCATTTGATATACCAAGTGAATGAATAAGTCAAGGGCCGGTTTCACAAAGCCTCCTTAAGATAAAGGTTGCCTAAAATTTAAAGATTTCCTTGAATTTTACCCTCCTTTAAAATCTTAGTTTCACAAAGCTCCCTTCCTTAAAGGAGACATTGAAAACTCCCTTGAATTTCAAGGAAGGTATGGACCTACCGTAAATTTAAGGAAGTGTCCTTCAAAGCATGTCTAATAACTTTAAATGACATTTGCTCCCTCCTTACGTTTCAGGGAATATCTTTGGTGAGGAGAGTTATAGGAGGCTTTGTGAAACTGAAATTTAAGGTGGCCTTATCAAAGGAAAAAATGACCTTCCTTTACCAAAGGAGGTCCTTTCCAATAGAGGCTTCGTGAAACCAGCCCCAGAACTCATTTGATATACTAAGTGTCTATTAGCACATACGACAATTTTATATAGGACAACCCAATCTGGTAAATAAGTCAGAATTTATATGACATACTAAGTGTCTGTTCACACAATGGTAATATGACTTTTTTCTTTATGTAGCTGAGTCTAATAATGCCAATTGCAGCACATTGTAGTAAGTTTTATCATGATGAGTTGGTCATGATCCTGGATTGTAAAACTACCAGCTTTCTCATATAGGGTTCTGGGTTTGAACCACAGACCTAGGAGGTGAGAGATAAGTAGGTCATGCATGCACACTCCATTAAAGGCAAAGTTCAAAACATTTTTCCGTGGAAAAAAATAATTTAGGAAAATTGGAGGCATTTTATTTTTAGTTTTTTTTCTTTACCTCACAAATTATATCTTATAACTACATCCACAGCATTTGAAAATGAAACCATACTACTGATCCTATCCCAAAACATTTAGATGTCAAAGTGCACAAGGTTTTCTCCATGCTTGTTTTTGGACAGGATTTAGCTAATTTATGTTGATAAATGCTCTTGGAAATGCACTTCTAAAATTAGCAAATAGATGATCATCAAAGAAGCCAAAGAACCTGAAAAGGACAGTTTGGTTCTAATGAAGGTGACATCACTTTGTTGGTCTGTGTGGCTGCAACTATGTCTTCATTTAATTGTGTGGGTATACAGAATGTGCACTGCAATGAGTCCTGTTTTTATTATGGCACTGCAACTCCAAGTTATTTTATTTTTTTTTTAAAACAGAAAACCATTCAGCCAGTTTCCTGTCCTGTTTTGCTGTACCAGAGAGGCTCATGTATGAATATGCTTGTCTAGAGCTAGAGAATATGTGAATGCCCCATTCTGTTTAAAATAAAGAACTGATTGGTGTAAATATGCTTTTGAAAAAAGCAAATATATACAATTCTTTGGCTTTTATCTTTTTGACTATTTATGACATTTAATTTGTATTTACTCCACCACATGTTAAATATTTGTTGCCTTCATTTAATTGCATACAACTCCATCCATGGCTGCCTGGACAGCCAAACCAAATATACTCAGATGTTAATCAATTCAGTATCCATGGCAACACTAATACACATGTTCTCAGGTTGTTCTTTTGTGAGGCAGGACATAAGTAGCCCTTGACGTGAACTCATTATCCTTTAGTCCGGATGTTACATATTTAATGAGTAAATACAAAACATTCCACAATCTTAATCATTTTATATGTTAACTCTTTATAACTATTTTATAAATTATTGAATTGTTAATTTGTAAAAAAAACCCCTAGTTTTCTTTTGACAATGTTTAAATCAAAAGTTTTTGCATTCTTAATATATAAAAGTTACAGAATAATTTTTCCATAATAGGGTATATCAATGAACAAGTCAGCCAAGGATTGGACGTCATTACTAATTGACCAGTGCAAGAAAAGGTGAAAAAGAGTCAATATATTAGATCCTATGGTCTCATCCACACAACACCCACACTTATGTCAATACAGACAAAGCCTGGGTAGATATTTGTATGGTATGTGTAGGGAGGTACATTCATATGTACAACCATCGTATGTACGTTACATTGAAAGTAGATACCACAGATATTTGCTTGACAATGCCTGGGAATGACCAAACCCACAAATAAAAAAGCCAAGAATGTTAGGATTTCTGATCCAGATTGACAGTCCCTTTTCCGGAAGATCAAAGTCACCCCCAGGTCAGACCTTGCACGAAAGTATGACCTCAATCAGGTGAATAGTTTTTGAGATATGCAAGAAGATATTACTGAAAAAGCATAAAAACCATTCTGGATCTGCAATCCAGATGGGAATCCTGATCATTTTTTGATGAGGACTGAGCCAGGGGCAGATCCCGCATGGTATGAAAACATGGCCCGAATCTGATACACTGATGTCGAGTTAACCACACTGACAGACAAATATTTACATTACCCTTACGCCTCCCCCTTCAGGGGGTGAGGATAGTAAGATGTATTTAGGGTTTGAGAATCCATGTAATAGAAGCAATAGAAATTTAAAAGATTGATTTTCAAATTCGATATAACAGTAATGTTACACGCATTAGATTATGACCCAAACTATTGAATGGTAACAGGTTTATTACTTTTCTATATCATTCTCAGGACACAGGATAAATGTATTTTTGGATGTTTTTCTTGGATATAAACTTTATATCTTTGAATATGTCTAAAGACACATTGTCTGTGTCATTAGTACTTACTATCTGCTCCCATCACACCTGGATCTGGGAAGGTCAAATTCCATAAACCATCCTCTGTGATGAAGCCTAACCACTGCTTGGGTTCATTGTGTGAGTTCAGTGCCCCAGTGGTTAGCACATTTGTCATATCTCTCATCTCATTGCTCATGGATTCGAACCCAGCTCACGTCAATATGTGTAATTCACCGTAAGACCTCTCTTGACATGGTATCAGCTGTAGAAAGGGACTTTAAACTCCCAATGTTGACCTTTAAGGTCAGTTAGACTGGGTGGAAGCAAAGACGTGTTTTTTTACGATGGAATATCCCAACTAATTGGGATTATTCAGTCTGATAGTATCATTGGAACTGGTATGCTATATCTTGTCTATATGCATCAATGCTGGTAGTAGCCAATACAAAATGATTTTTATTGATAAAAATTATCTACATATTATTGGATCTATATGAATCATCAGCATATCCTATAGAGCTCCAGGTAACAAACTATAACATGTTTATTTGTGGTCTGATGTTGAATTTTTGTTTCACCTTTTTTCAGCTCAAAGAGGGCTTATAACAAATAAAGGTACAGTTCTGTTTAAATCCCACCTATAAATAATGAACAGATAACCACTTTGCACTTAATACAATATGACACCCAACAAACAATTTAAAAAAGGGCTTCCTGAATATCAGTTCATTTTAAATTACACAGTAAAATGTCATTGTTTTGGTATTGCAAACAAGGTTTGCAAAAAAAAAAAAAAAGAAAAAAAAAATCTGTACAACTGACTGCAGTATCTCATAGTGAATAGTGAAATGAGCCTTAAAAAATGGCTTTATCCTACATTAAATGGGTGTGTACACATATGTGTAACCAAATGGTAATTTTAACAGGAAATAGTCAAATGTCACTAGTCATTCTCAACCCTCTCTGGCACGCAAAAGCCCCAGGCCAGACACCAGACTAAACTAGAAAAAAGTGAGAAACTTGCATGTTAGACTTTTGTTATACCTAGGTCACATCTTTCCATGCCAGGGTCAATAGGTACAAACTAATGGGCTGGTGTACTTTCTGTTGAGGCTTGTGGTATGGTCCACTTCAAGTCTTGGTAGGATATTATCTGCGTGATTCAGTGGGATTCATTTGTATTTGAGCAGGTCACATTCAAAACAAGGCTTAAAGGGGTTTCAGTTTATTAGCATAAGCAGCAAAGCCATTAGAGACACGAGTAGTGCACTGAGGCGGTCACCCACCCCAGTACTAATTTGGCTCATTAACTTCAGTGATGGTACTCATCATGCTACTCATCATACTATGGCACAATTCATGAAAGTCCGCAGACAAAAAAACAGTGATTCTTAGAAGCGTGAGCCTCACTTTGAGCTCATGCTTAAAACTGTCTGAAATGACCTTTCCAACCCTCTCATGAGCCATACCACAACATACCTGCTAGACGGCTGACGTCGGGGTGGTGGGGGGTGGATTGCTACAGCAGCCAGATACCAGGCCTCTTTCCTAAGCCATAAGGACTTGGTTGTGAAGTGGAAAGAGAAACACAGACAACCAGAATGAACATGTGTGACCTAAACAAAAGAAAGTCAAGTGTAATCTAATATCAATATAGAGAGGATCAACTGAATGACGTCATATTCAGACGTGACGTATGCAGATCATCCGAAGATCTCGTGAGACTTTTCACGGAATCTGTCTTTTCGTGTGCAACTTATTGGTGATAGACAAGTGGGTGCTCCATAATTTATTCATACATTCATTCATACATGAACTTAGTTATAGTATTTCTATTAATATTAGGTAGTGACCAAATTGTGTATGCTAACAACAGGATATGTGCATATATGATGTGGTCAAGTACAAAATCCTGGCTTCTTACTGAGTGTTTTTTATAGTACTACTGAGGAGTTATAAAACTAAATGAGATATTTGACTGGGGATTGCCTTTACACAAAATAAATTGTCTGAATATCAATTAATACGAAATAATGATAGAATTATATTCTAGGATAATTTTCACGCAATCTTTTCTGAAAGTCTACCAAGGTCAATCGAATCAAATGCTAGGTCTAGGTCTTGAAAATGATCAATAAAAAGAAATCATTATACACCAACATCTTGGTTTAAACATATTTTATAAGCAAATTATTAAGAGCAATAGCAACATTAATATATAAATATATTTTACTAATTTTATTAATTTATTACAAAGGCCTGTATTATACTGTAACTAAAGGCCAATGCAAACATAAGTATCATGAAACAAATACTCAACCCTATGTAGGGGCTTATAAGTTACCTTAAATTAATTGCAATCAGCAAACAGAGAAATCAACAACAATTATTTAACAGTTTAATTTACAATTTCTCTTGAAACATAACAAACCTGAACAATGCTCTTGACATAAGCATTGTTCAAACCATTTTCACGCTAATCTCACACAGGTGATCGCACAAAAATCACATGATTGGAGAATAAAATTTTTTATTAATTCTACACAATAACATATTTTTACGTTAGTACACTAATTATTACTATATTAATAAAAAATTTAATAAATAAAGCTAACATGAAATATAAAATAAAGCCACTTATGGACCACAGTGGTCAGTTCGGACAAAACATTATAAAGAGTTATAACACCTTAAGGGCAGAAGAAACTCATTTATCTGAACATGTATTAGTTTTGTTCAACAAAAATGCAAAATGAAAATTATTGGATATTACTACCACTGAGCAAGTAAGTTAAGCAGAATATTGCAGTAATATATGTACAGCAAACACATATCACTACAGTATATAACCCATGAACTGCACTGTTATGAATAACAACTTAGTAATAATATAATGTACACACAAATACCTAATGCTAAGAAATACTGCCCACTATCACACAGTTATATAATATGAATTGATAACTTTGAAATTTAACCCAAGTGAAATCCAGGGTGCAAGTATAATGACAAACGGATCTGAATATGGGTCAGATAAGTAAAATGTTTACTTAAAAAAGGGGAATAAAATGTAATTTGGGAAAGAATAGTTATTAAAGACAAATGAAGAGGACAAACCCAACTGGAGTAGTAAAGTAGTTAATATAACCTTTGGAAAGTAGTGATAAAGGATGATTGGTGGAGCACAGACAAGATGGCCTACTATCTTTAAATAAATGTGCATGACACTAAAGATTTTCTTCATACTGGTAGAATATACTTTTATTTACAAAATCCATTTTCTCTTTCTTATTACAATTATCACATATTCTATTCTATTCTGTACTTTTATAGTGCTTAATCTCTGCCAGGCAGACTCTAAGGCGCAACACCAAAATCAAATTCAAAAACTCATCTGTCCATAGCCGTTGCCAGGTCCAGCACCATGGAGACACCGGATAGAGTGTATGCTAAGCTGGGAATGCCTTTTTGAAGAGATGCGATTTTAACCTTTTCCTGAAACAGGTGAGAGCTGGGGCAGAACGGACCTCATCAGGCATCAACATATGGTTGTACCAGTTTAAATTTGCTGATGTCTGGAATTTAGAAAGTATTCTTATTTCCACCAATTAGTCACCAACAAAACTTGACTCATCATCAAGTACTCACAAAGTTTAAATGTCCCTTCACCGGAAACAATATCCACTATGGCAACTGACATAAATGAAAAAATAGTAAAGAAATAAACTGTAAATCTTTGAAATAAGCTAATGTCACAACATAAAATAATGACTGCCACTGCAAATATGATACATTATTTAATTTTGTTGTAAGCTAGGTGTGATATTAATGTTCTTATAACATAAAATGCCATTGGGTAAATGACCGTTACAATTGTTATTTTAATGTTATTACAACGGTCATAGAATGTTAAGGTTACGTCATTGTTTTACACATGATAGTGTGACTTAAATGTTATAATTTTGACATGATGTGTATTTCTATATTAAGTGTAGTGAGGCTTACACATCCATCATGCTGCACCTTTATTTGCATAGTCGATTCACCGTCATGTGCCATTCTAGTTGACAATTTTTGCAAAATGAAAACTTCACATATCCATTGGGTCTTTGCAAAGCTTCGTCTAAGTTTTTAGTCTTTTAAATAAACCCCAAACAGTCTATTCTCAGTCCAACCATGTAAAATATTCTTGTCAAAAAATCAGGCTTATTATCTGGTGTATTACGGGATTCACACCATGGCAATAGTGGTCACATATTTGCCATCTGCCCCCGAGCTGATGGGTTTGAGTCTAGACACTGGCTTTAAGTGAGACTAGGATGCAGTAGTCAACAAGAAGTTAGTTAGAGTCACTGGCTTATATGGTAACAGAAAATCATGAAGAACTTGGTTTCTTGTAGTTTGGGTTCAGCAACAGTTTGTGATAGTTGTATTAGTCCAAACAACAGCTGAAAGGTGCATCAGCCATGGCAACTGTAGTATATAAAATGAAGTAGCCATATAACTGAATGTTGGTCTAATTTGATCTTATCTAATTTGAAAGTTTATATAGTGCCAAACTCATGTGTAAAACCTCTAAAGTGCTGACTGACTAATTAGGGAAAGTCCAGTAAGAAGAAGGACAACAGGGGCCCACGAGGACAGTTATGGTGGTAGGTAGATGAGCCTGTAAATAACAGTCTTAAAATGTTTCTGAAAGAAACTGTGACTCTTCTCACCTCAGCACCAAAGGAAAGATATTTGAATTGAATAGCACTGTAACTGCAAAACTCTGCGAGTATGTTGTGGATTTTTATACTGGAAAGTGTCTGTTGTCATGGTTAACTTAGCTAGAAATTTACCAATGTTGTATTTTTCGTTGAAAGACACAGTTAAACAACAGCCAGTGGAGTTTTTTTCCCTAGAGTTTTGTTTTTCAACTGGCAGACAATTCGTCACTGGGAGCTCTGATTCCATTGATGTTTAACTATGTTGGCCTGGCCTTATTGAGTTTATACAAACTTATGTTACAGTAATCCAGATGGCTACTGACAAGAGCATTTGCCTCAATCAGGTCGATATCCTGGGATCAAAATATATATAATTTGTAAACATTTTTGATGTGGTAGTAAGAGGCACGGTAGTCATCTGTAATATGACTTCTGTATATGTTGTATCCATCAACATAAATCACAAAATAAACTATTTACTTCAGGGGAAACATTGTAAACAATTCAGAAAATTCATCGCATTGATAATAAATTAAATACTGAAAAGGTTCTTCGTGGAAAGTGATTGACTTCAAATCTGGAACAGGTTGACACCACACTTCCTGTGTTTACAGAAGGATTCAAGATTTTCAAAGGTAAGTTAAATATTTAGTGACAGTAAATAGAGCATTACCATATATGTCGACGGATGAGCGGAAAGGATTAGGGAAGAATACAAGATTATTGAGGGAAAATTTGTCAACACAAACCACAAACCTACACTTAAAAATCAAGGGCACAACACTTTTTACCACCAGTGAAGTCAATAGGTGATCATTCTTATCATAAATATGTTGTCATAAATGTATTGATAAGTTTAAATAGTTTAAAATACTGAAAAACAAAGGGGTATATATTATTTATCGTTTTCTTGTATCTAGGTTGTTTCTATTGAATGGCAAGAACTTTATCAGCCTTATCTACTTCAAAGTCTTACAAGATAACCATACCTTGTGGTCGTATTGAAGTATCTCCTTTGTTTACCTCATACAATTATTGATACATGTACTTTTTCCACAAAACCATTCTGTTAGCACTAATAGCCTCGCGCCCCCGAGACACACAAACATTTCAAACATACCGGAAGACAGGAAGTATGTCCTTGATGGTATATATGTGGTTCAAGGTCACTTCACGAGAAAGAGCTGTGCTGTTTGTATGGATTCTTTGTATGGACTTAACGACTTATACTGCTCACTTAGACTATGATCACCTAGCATATGCTACGTGCATTTCTAATTGCAAAGTCAAAATTTCTTATATTTATGTAAAATTCACTATCAATATTTGTCTAGATTGACCTACCATTGCAAAACATAAATATTTTAAAACTCTCAAAGTTTTGATATGAAAACACTGGTCTCCATAATATCTGACAAGAACATAATTACTGGAATGGCACTACTGCCCTATCACGATAATATTATCGTTTAAATTAGTTTTCAAAGTTTTATAAAACATTAATGCCAAAAGGAAAACATGAAATGACATATTCTATGGTTTGATGGGGTAGTTTTACTTTTCTCGGTCAGTCAGTTTGTATATTTGTATTAGCACGTTCTAGGCCACAATTTTGGAGCCAGGATTCTGATTTTTTCCTATAACATTGTCATTGGTCAGAATAAAGCAGGGCCGAATTTATATTTAAAAAAATGGGAAGCATTTTCACATAGCTATGACCATTTTTTATTTGTCTGTCTGTCTGTCTAGAACTAGAAAACACTCACAGAGCGCATATGTCCACCATAACAACAGAGTAGCCCATTTGGGTTTTTCACCCCAAAACTGCTTTTTAAATTTAACCCTGGCAATGAGTTGGCATGAACATGATGAAAATCATTGAAAATGGGGTTATTAAAAATTCTGGATTTTTTTGTATGCAGTGTTAAATCCAAATCTTCCCCAAAGTTCACACTTCTTCCTTTAGTGAGGTCATACCCACAAATAAATTGGTATTGGCTAAATCACAAATTCACAGGCAAACAAACAGGCAAGCAGACAAACAAACATATCCCAAGCATAACGTCCTTAGCAGAGATAATGAGGGTAATCTGCACTGCACGTCTTTTTAATAAGAAAAAAGAGACATGTGATACAAAGAATGTCATTTCTCACCTGTTAACCATGACAAATTATATTCATGAATATGTTTTTTTCCCCAAGTAGAAAATCTTGTTTATAAATTTTACAGAATATTTATTATTCATTTGAGGAACGTCTGTCATTCTTTTCATTGTAAAAATGACACCAAAATATTTTCATTGCCTACCATAGGGTTAATTTAAAAAAAAAGTGACCCTTGTAAATTTTAAAACCTCCAATACTATAACCCTAAATACAATTAAGGAACATGTACATTTGTAAATTCTAATCTTTAGAATAGTAGATTATTAAGAAACAGTCTGTCTTTCAATGACTTTGAGTGGATGTTTTTCTGGGGGTTGGAAAGCTCTTCAATGGAAGAAACATTTACCAACGATTTATCTCTGTTGTATGTTAGATACATATCAGATACAATAGACATTATCCAGACAATTACACCAGCTAATTCTGCTCAGTTACGTCCCTGAACATACCAGGTTGTGTAAACATTGCGCGGGCGGGAGGACAAATATTTGAAAGTCAAACACATTTGGGAAAATTTGCAAGGAGGCACGTTTGAAGCCCATTTGTGAAATGATGGGATGTGTCCTTTCCATTTAACCTTGGTTAGTTCTGTAGGTAAATAATGTTTTTCTCTTTGTCTATCTGTCTGTCTGTTAGCAGGGACAAGTGTCACTATGAAGGTATAGACTCTCAGATAAGTTATGTCTCAAAAATAAGTTTTAGCTCAAGCTGAGTTCCACGAAAGCCATTTTAACTGAAATCAAAAAGTCAGCTGATATGTGAGTTGTCAAAAAATATTTTAGAGAATAGTCACCTTCCCAGTAATCTTATATTTGAACAAGATTCAAGTCATAAATCAGTGTAGGGTCTTTAATGACCGCCACACTGGGCGGGTGTTGACTTTAAGACCTTTTTGGTACATCTGTCCCAAAGAAGCTTTGAACCAATGGCTATTATTATTTTTATTATTTATTATTTAGCATGGATTTAAAGTGTAAAGGACAACACTATGACAAGAGTCCGTTAGTCATTGGGCAGGCATGAAAATTTCATCATGATCCGACATTTTGATATATCGCCCTTCTCCTCCGCCGAAAAAAAAAAAACAAAAAAAAACAGAGACAAACAGACACACAGTGGAAATTGCATAATCTCCTTGGTGGAAGTAATAAGATATATAAACACAGATGTACATTTGGAAAATTGAATAGTAATTTACATTTTTGTTAGAAATACTTACCCTTTCCTAACAGTAGCTATCTGTTGGAGCCATCCAACCTAATGGCCAGTGCAGAGATGCGAATGTAAGGTTATATTATAACCTTAACCAGGCCATTAAGTTACAATAGTCCGTCCTCCCGCCAATTAGGTCACATGACCACATTGTTTACTTCATTTGTTTTGTTGGCCATCAAAAGTTGGGACGTCTTTGGGGAATTCGATGAAGTTTGATCAGAATTTTTTTTTGAGATTTTTAGCAATTTTCTATTTTTCAATCTTCTTAGGAACAGCAGTGCTTCCTTTATGCAAGAGGGGCCACGGTGGCAGAGTGGTAACACTCTCGCCTCCCACCTCTAAAGTTGGGGTTCGGTTCCCGGCATGGCCTCAAGTGGGAAAGCTGGTAGTTGCTTGCCGTTGGTCGGCAGTTTACAATACAGAACCCTGACGAACTGTATGTACTGGTTTCCTCTGCCCTTCCAACTACCCATCGTGATATGACCTGTACAGTGTTGAAAGCGACGTAAAACCCCAAAGAAATAAATAAATCCTTTATGCAAGAATATATTATAATCTTCTAATATATGGTGAAGAAAAGAGGAATTCTTTGGGAATTTGAGATTGAAAACTCTACAGTAGTGTCTCACCATTCTTACATAGCCAGCCAGTCATATTTAATATATTCATATTTACTGACACTGATTACTGTGGGATTTATTTATGAAAAAGAGCTGATTACTACGAAAGCCTGGAACCGCCATCCAAATTCAAAATATGAAATATGCTATTTGGAATTCCAAATACGTATTGGGAATTCCGAATAGTGTATTTGGAATCCCAAATATGTATTTGGAATTCCGAATAGGGTATTTGGAATTCCGAATAGGGTAAATTCCAAATAACATATTTCAAATTTTGAATTTTGAATTTGGATGGCGGTTCCAGGCTTTCGTAGATTACAAAGACCTCCTTCCTGAGTGTAATTCTGTCATGTAGGTGCAAAGGAAAAGATGCTATAAACTACAAGTAGATTCATTTTGTACTTACCCAACTTAAGCAATTATGTAGATTCTACCTTACAACTAGTAAATGATGCATATACCAATATTGAAAAGCAATCTATCAATTCATGTGTGTTTTTTTCACTTTGAAAAATTTGGCCACCTTTTGATGAAGGAAATACTAGGTATACATCTAACCCTGACACACCAGTCCTTGAGATGTCAATGGGAATTGTGACGTCATCAGACAGCCATGTCAGGTGACTGTCCTCCTAAATGGGACGTCTTGCCAGACATATAATAACCCCAGCAATTGGAGATGTATTGTAATGTCTTGAATACTAGAATTAGGTTACACAAGCAGTTTATTCAGAAACCACTGCATTTATTCTTGTACAATGAGACCTGGGGATTAGTCTTGCATAAGGCTCAAGTGCTGTGCTCTCTCACATATACCAGCTTTTTAAACCAAGATATTGCAAAGGCCTGGTTTTGCAAGTCTTTCGCACCCCGGCCCTTACGATTGGCCTAGAGAACTTTACGACTTTAAACTGACCTCAATATGACATGATAGATTATAGATAAGACTTTACAGGTGCCTATCCCAGATCCTCACAATTTGTTGGCAATGAACTGAATATTTAGCTTCTGGCCATTTCATTTCGTTTTTTTATGTCAAAGTTACAGTAATAGGATCAGCTGTATGCCCATGACTGTACTCTGTCCCTGGACTGATTCCTGACTTTTCTCAAAAATATTAAACACATTGAATATCCTCCCAAAACCTTGCCGGACGTCCCAATTTTGTCTCCTGACCTATAAGACCTCACAAAAAATCCCCCCGACCTCAAAATCAGCAAGAGTTGGGAGCAAAGTTTGGAATATAGAATTACTACTTGGACAGACTCTGGTGAAGTCATTTATCCTGATTGATATGGGAGATATATGAATATCAACATTGTGCATTCATGCTTGATAAGGCTTTTGGTACAAATTTGAGCTTTAAGCACGGCTACCTTACAGAATTATGATTGTTTTGTTTTTTTCATTTATGCAATACTGATAGGAAGACCTTGCAAATATTTGCTACAAGTGTTTTTCAAATTAAGGTTATATAACTTGTGGTTTTAACGACAAAACTAAAAGCAGTTATAAGAATGACATAACAAATTAACCCATATTGCTGCAGAAGAAAAATACCCTAGAAATTTTTAATTTATATATAAAACGTATAAGTACTGTATAATATTTTCTAAGCAATGGTTTAGTCTTTTCATTACATAACACGGAAGTAATCAAAAAGTTAGTAAAAACTCACATTCATTATTTCAACGTTATCATTGAACAAACAGAAATTCTTAAAAACATTAGCTAAAAAGGCCGCAGTAACATTTGTGCCAGTTTTAGCCATCCGATAAAAAAAAGTTCTAGAAAATTTAACATTGCATGGGGAAAGATGTGATATACTGTATCGACAGCATCCTGGTTTTGTCTCTGTGTGTATATACAGCGTAAATAATTACCTTTCTCTGGCCTTAAATGATAACCTACAAAATGACACACCCCCCCCCCCCCCCCCCCCCCGCACGTACATATTGCATCAAATGTTTTGCAATAGTCGCGAATATTCTATCATACATGAGTAACTGTTATTTTTATGCGGGCATGCCCGGAGTTGTGACAAGTGTTATTGAACACGTGGTCAAAATATTGAATGGGATACATAATTCTTTTTTACAACTTCCCATTTCAAAGCCAAAAAGTGGGAATAGATCAATATAGAATGACTGAATGTGATGCAATACTGAACAAAATCAATGCACCTGCTTTAAGACAATATTTTGTTTGATTTATAACTGTTCTTTGTTCGTGTGTTATATATGTTTCATAATATTTAAATCATTTTTTTTAACCATTGACGTGACTTTCTTTTCCTAGACTGAAAGACTATGGAGGGAAAAGATAACAAATAATGTGTTAAGGTCGTGTTACTGGAGCTGATTGAACTGTGCGGTGAATACGTTCTTCAATTTTAAACTTAAGATTTCTCCGCCATTTCTGCATAGATATTTTAATGCAACAGTAACTCTGTAAATATAATTATCTCCTGCCGGCCGATAGGCCCGGTACGGGAGATTATGAAATGCCCTCTGTTTGTGCGTGCGTGCGTCCGTTCGTCACGTTTTTACAAAAGCCTTTCTATCTCTTAAAATATTATAGCTAGAGCTTCCAAATTTGCAAGATAAATTCATCATTGGAAAAAACTTGCCTGGGAATCTTTTTCGGCTGATTCGGAAAAACAAGATGGCCACCACGGGTGTTAACAAGATGGCTGCCATGGTTTTTTTTCAGGTGTTCTGCCATGGGTTCTTTTTTCGTTGATTTAGATGGCTGCCATAAGTGTGTAGTTGCACTTTTATACAGCCTAAAAATAGCTTGCTTGGTATTGATTTTGGGCCTATTTTGAAAAACAACATGGCAGCCAGAGCCTTGCCAAATCTCTGCAAATAGCAGAATGTAAGACCTAAAGGTCTGTCCAAAGAAAAGTGTTGCAGGCATCCTCACCAGTTTCTCCTTGGCCTTTTCAATGTTTTATGACCTTATTGCTTATGTCTTTTCATTTGATGCTGTTTTTCAGACCTAGGTCCATAGCTAAGTAATAGCAAAGGTGGCTACTTTCAGTAAAGTGCTCATAACTCCAAAACGACTGCATTTAGAGCATTTCTGTAAAATATGTTGTTCAGCTACTTTCTCCATGCCTACAAGATGGTACCATTTTTAGGGGTCTATCTTGATAGCTAAGTGAGTAATAGCTATTTTCTGTTTTTAACAATGACCAAAATGAGTAAGTTGCTTTTATCTTTGTAACTGTTACTTATTGGTCTCAAATATGTTGTTGAACAACTGCTTCATGTACTATATCATGGTGAGGTTTCCAAGGTGTAGCACCATAGCTAGCGGAGTAATAGCTACACTAAGTTAAACATTTGACCATTCAGCAAGTCACTTATAACTCAAAAACTATTGAATATAGAGGATTTTTGTCAAATATGTTGTGTATCTACTTTTTGATGTACTGTGTCGTGGTGAATTTTCCGAGCTGTAAGTCCATAGCTAACTGAGCAATAGCTACTTTGAAATTTCTTAATTTCAACATTGAATAAATCACTTATACCTCCAAAACTATTGAATTTAGGGAATTATTGTCAAATATGTTAATCAGTTACTTTTTAATGTTCTGTGTGATGGAAAAGTTTCAGAGCTGTATTTCCATAGCTAACTGAGTAATGGCTACTTTGAATTTCAACAATGACTAAATCACTTATAACTCCAAAACTATTAAATTTAGAGAATTATTGTCAATATGTTGTTCCCTTACTATTTGATGTACTGTGTCATGGGAAATTTTCACAGCTGTATCTCCATAGCTACCTGAGTAATAGCTACTTTGAGGGTTTCCATTGAGTAAATCACCTTTAACAGCAAAACTGTTGAATTTAGAGGATTTTTGTCAAGTATGTTCTTCACCTACTTTTTGATGTACTGTGAAATGGAAAATTTTGAGAGCTGTAGGTCCATAGCTAACCGAGTAATAGCTACTTTAATGGTTCTCCATTGAGTAAATCACTTATAACAGCAAAACTGTTGAATTTAAAGGATTTTTCTCAGATATGTTGTTTTGCTACTTTTTTATGTACTGTGTAATGGCAAATTTTGAGACCCGCAAGTCCATAACTAACTGAGTAATAGCTACTTTGATGGTTCTCCATTGAGTAAATCACTTATAACAGCAAAACTATTAAATTTACAGGATTTTTGTCAAATATGTTGTTCATGTACTTTTTAATATTCTGTGTCATTACCTCTGTTTCTACCGGTGTAGCGCCAGATTTTACACCCCACATAAAATGCATGGGGGTGTAATATATGGCAAGTGAACTTGCCATATATTACACCCCTTGTCATATTCTACACCCCCCTGCCATATTTTACACCCCTTGGTGGATTTCTTTACAGTTACTATGTTATGAAATAAGTGAAGTTCAACAGCTATAAACATCCACAAATTAAGCATTAAAACTCAAAGACAATACTTTTCTTACAAATTGTTAAATGTCTAAGAATAGCAAACTGAATGAAATAAAATATATTTAGTGTTAATACAGTGGGACAAATCCTTTCTATATATTTCTCTTTGAAGTGATAGGCCAACCCATTGTTGTTGATTTGTATTCACTAGGCTAGTCCCTAACTGAAAATATCCCTATTGTTGTCTTAAGTCACCACAGCCCTTTGATTGGAATCTTGCTACTAGACCTGCAACTATGTGCAAGGCTTTAAGCTTCTGTGGCTTCTCACCTGGGGTTCTTGTTTATGGACTATTAGTGTTTTCTTTTATTGACTTTAAAAATACTTTCAGTAATAGATGATACATAGGTTATTGTTCTTTGATAAGTTAGTGATTAATTAATTAGATAATTTATGCATTGTTTCTTTTGGTTGGATTTACATCACATAATGAACATAATGGGTCCATTGACCAACTTAGCTCTGGCTTCTCATCTAGAAACCATGAACAAGTAAAAATGGCATATGTATATAAATTAAATGAATTGTAATATATTATTGATATCCATGAATATCGAAATATATTTTATGATACCTGAACACATTGGATATTATTGCATATCCGAGTATTTTATTAACAATGGTATTTTACAGTTTTTTATGTAATAATGATAATGTAATAATAAAGTTCTTCAAGAATGATTTTACTCTGAATATAATATAAACCATACAAGCATATAGACATATCGAATCCGGGACAATTGGCCGGTGGACAATTGGCCGGTAGACAACTGGCCGGTGGACAACTGGCCGGTGGGACAACTGGCCGGTGACTTTTTTGGGGGTAGGACAATTGGCCGGTGACTTTTTAAAAGTTGTTTTAATATTGTTTTAAATTTTACAAGTTGTCTTCATACTGCAAATAGAGTCATAGTATGTCTTTTTGCTAGGTTGCACACACTAAGGGTCCCTTGATTCCTACTCAGATTGCCTTAAAATTTTCTTTTGTTTAGCTGCTCATAATTAGGAAATCTTATAATAATGATATGCTTATAAATTTATTTTTCATTACCTGCTATCATTTATTGTAAAGATCATGAAAGAACCAAAAGCCCTTTTTTCCTAATCAGAATTTGTAATTAGGATTGCTACAAGAGTTTGTCTTTGATAACTACTCGTGATTGCTACAACAAAGAAGTGAAGGCTCTTTGATAACTACTCAGGATTGCTACAACAAAGAAGTGAAGGTTCTTTGATAACTACTCAGGATTGCTACAACAAAGAAGTGAAGGCTCTTTGATAACTATTCAGTATTGCTACAATAAAGAAGTAAAGGCTCTTTGTGCCAGTTTTAGTGTTTATATAAATGACAGTGCTAATGATAATGTAATGTTTTGATGTATTGCTATTTTATGTTTCATTTGTTTATACCAATGATAGTGCTTAATATGCTTTGATGAATTGTTATAACCTTGTTTTACCCTGTATACCAATAACAGTGCTTGTGAAACACTTTGATGAGTTCACTCCTGTATGTTTTGTATCAATAAAATTGAAAAAACCAAATTCTAAAACAACTTTTAAAAAGTCACCGGCCAATTGTCCTACCCCCCCAAAAGTCACCGGCCAGTTGTCCACCGGCCAATTGTCCACCGGCCAATTGTCCGCGCACCAGACATATCATATCTAATCCAGTTTCTGTCACACCCAGAAGTAAAACAAATCAAGTTCTAAGCAGTGGTTAGACACTAGACAATTACAAACTCAAATGCAATCTAACCAATAACAGGTTTGCTCTTAATCCCCAATTGATTTGCTCTGTATGGCCCAGTAGGGGGTGTAACTTTTGATGGGGGTGCAAAATATGGCTGCAATATTTTACACCCCCCAAATCCCCTATTGTTAGGGGTGTAAAATATGATTGCCATATAATGCACCCCCTAAAAGATCAAAGAGAGGGTGTAAAATATGGCAGGGGTGTAAAATATGGCATTACACCGGACTCAAGGTGTTCTTAGACCTTTCCTCACTCTTCATCCAAAGTTCTGGTGGGTGACATTTCCCTAACTAAAAGACAGAGTTTCAGGGATGATCATTTGTCAATGTCCCTGAGATATATGAACGTGCCACTGAGGATAGGACCCAATGAGACAATGACAGGGAATCACCATCTTAAGTGTTCCTCTGAGTCACTATGTATCTCCCTGTACCTAGGTTCAAACTCAGGTCCTCTGTTTTCCTTAGTAAGTATTTGACCCAAGATGAGTCCTGGTCAAACTAAAGATAACGATGAATCAATTTGTTTAAAATCGGACCACAAATAAAAAATTTCTGCTCATTTTTGCTGGATCTCTGTGTTTCTCCATTAGAAACTCTAGGTCCGATAATAAGAGAGACTTTCGGGGTTTTAAGGAATATGAACCTTGTTGGAACTTGGGACATAGTCAAAGAGAAAATCTGATGACAAGAAAACCTTTACAGTTCTCGAGGAGGAGCGAGGTTATTGTAATCATGTCCATTTATCTGTTTGTCTGTCCATGCTCATACTTAGAAATCTATACAGATCAGATTGAAGTCATATTTTCACACAAAGTGTGGTCTACCCATGTCTTGGTCCTGCTCAAAGATGATTCAGATCCAGAGTACAAATTCAGAATTAGTGGTATAATTTTTCTGCAGTATCCACACAAAAAACTCAAAAGCTTTTCATCTGATCGGGATATATTTTTACATGAGGTAGTGTTTCTGGCTCAGAATCAGTGTCCTGTGGCTCAGAATATCTGAATTTCTTTCATTTGGGTTTTCAACACTATCCTTGGTCCAGGGATTATGCATTGTCAGACATTGCTTGTATGCATGACTGAAACTCATAATACAAGTAGATATATTATTTTCATATGTTTATCTTGAAACCTACAAGACTAAACCAGGTTAAAGTTTGGGACTACTAACACATGGCAATAAGTTGGTGGATTTCTGTGTCATAAAAGGTCTACGTACTCCATTCAGCCAGAATCGGCAGAGTTTAAGGGGCAGTTCCACTTTGGCGGATGGTCCAATAGTAAATCAGAAGCACACTGGTAGAGGTGCAATTCTTATGATCTGGGAGCATTGATTTAGAATTTAGTAGACTCTGTCCTTTTTAGGTTGTCTTGATTTGTTCTTAGTGCTGACCCATACACCTAGGTACAACGATGTACGACTTCAGAACTGACCATGTTCTGAAGCAGAACCACCACTGGATAATGATAAAGGCTGGGACAAGTACGTGACTTTGCTCCCAGATATCCACAGATATACGTGAATGCAGCCAAATGTCCCTGTGCACCCTAAGTAGGGGACAAATACCCTCAAAACTGCTCCCATTTCACTCCCGTATTGACAGGAATTACTCCCGGCTTGGGACATACATCACTGGTCATCTTGGTTCATCTTGGGCTTGTCGGGCTCCCCATGTTGCATTCAGATGACACAGGATTCACTTGCCTCAGCATAGCAGCGCAGGCTCTAACCCAAACATTCCTCCCTTTTAAGGTAAAACCTTTTGGTTCAAACCTATGCCTCAAGTTATCTTAAGGCAGTTTATTCAAAGCCAAGCTTTGAACCCTGTGGGTCTGTGTTCAATCCTACATATCAAATTGTTATCCTGCCTGGGACTACCTCAGGTGACATTTGGTCTTGCTGTGAATGTTTCTTACCCTGCTCTGATATGAAGGGTGCTGGGGGTTGTGGCTTACCTAAGTGAGTCAGCTCTGATGTGTTGTAGTTGAGAAGGTCATTGTTACATGAAGGGGGCACTATGGACATTCAAAATACAATTTTACATTTTTAAGTGGGACTGCTGCTACATAAGCTGGTGGACTGGCTGAAAGATTGTCTACAATGGCTGTTGAAATATGCCAGGGTTGGCATAACTTGCAACACATAGGTATCTGGGGTTGACTGTGTTGGAGTGAAGGAAAAGGATGTCAGAGTAAGCATGTTCTTTGCATCTGCCTTCTCTGTCCTCAGCCTCTTAACAAGGTCAAATGTCTCATCTTAAAAATGGTAAAATCATGTATCATCCATGTTCATAGCCTCCTGGTACAGCCAGTCTGTCCATACTCTGCATTGGTTTTCTGTGGGCCTGTACCTCTAGACATCACTTTCATGAATGACCCCAACTGTTCAGTTGTTTCACCCCTTCTTTGATTTATCTATGACATCCTGCAGGAGGGAGGGCTTAACAGATAATGCAGGTGGTGAAAGTTTGTCTCTTCTTCATAACTTGTGATGGAGCTGGAAAGGATGTCTCTGCAGAAAGGTCATGCATTATTACAGTCTCATCTACTCCTGGGCCTGGATCTGGGACTTGTTCACCACTCTCATAATCCGAAGGCCTGGAAACTGTGGTCATGGCAGAGGGGGAATGGCATGGCCGTTATGGCAGTGATTGTGGTACTACAGACCTGAGAGTGCTTCTTAAAATACTCTTTCTCTTGATATGTTGCTTTAAGAAGTCAAAGTTCTGCATGACACACTGTTGCCTCTCAGTCATCTCTTCCCTACCCCACTCAGACCTGGTGTGGTCTGCTTTCCATAGACTGTCCTTTGCATAGAAAACCAGTGCTTCAGAAACAGCATAAAGACTCTCATGGACTTGACAGCACCAGGCAGACCCTCTCCATCTCCCTCTTGGCAGTGTCTGTGTAATCACTGCACCTCTTATACAAAACGTCATGGTGTACGTCCTTAAGCCATTCCACCACTTGTTGCATGGCCTATGTCCTTGGCAGTTATGTATCATACATCCATGACACATACAGGACTATAACCTTTGTCATTGGGGATGTGATCTTATATATCTGGGAGCAGTTTGCAAGGGAAAGGTGGTTGTAGGCGCCCTGTTTTAGTGCAGAATGACATTAAAGTACTTACTGTGGCCCCTATAGCTCTTGTACTGCTTACAAACCAGCCCCAGATGAGCTAAGCATGTCTTTCCTTCCCGATTACTCCTGGAAATTGTGTCACACCAAATATTCAGGAGCTTTGCCGGACCGGCCTGAAAGTGCCAAGAATCGTGTAGAATGCTCACAGATTTAGGAAGGCATCTAGGATGTCCACTTTTGCCAAAAAATATCAAACTTCCTGGATTTGGGAATATTATGGGAGCTGATTTGTGAAAAAAATGGAATGGGCCTATTAACCTAAATTCATATATACGAAAAAGAGTGTTAGTGCCAGAGAAACAATTTTGTTTTGAATTGTCGAGTTACCATCTCATCATGTTAACATATTATGTCAACAGGTTGAGTTAGAATCTCGATAATGCAATTTCTACTTAAAATCAGTGCCCCAACTTGCATCAATTTGCATTTGGAAATCCCTGAGACAACATTAAGTCTGCCGTCTCTTTGGCTGCCTTCAACATCAACTGTCAAGAAATATTCTGTATTCTGGTTTGTACCAAGTTCAGGTGTGCCTTGTTAGTTGCAGTATGCTGTAAGACTTTTACATATGAATATAGATAAAATGTACATCTCCAAACATAAAATCTCCATCAATCTTTTGGGATAAATGGAATCTAAGGTATTGGATGACGTGAATATCATTATAACTATGATGATAACTATACTTAAAACCCAAGAATTTAAAGTCCATTTTTTTCTGTGGGTAGATATAGAAGTAGATAATTGGCTGTAGCCATCTTGGGCATGTATATAAATAAATATATGACAATCTAATTATTTTCTCCACAACACTATCATATTATGTAGAATTCTAGGTCAATATTATCTGAAGGCTGGCACATACCATTTACGTCAAAGGCACTGGTGTCGTGACAAGAAGATTATGGCCCAGAAGTGACAATTCTGGTACCTGTCTCAATAAGACCCTAGCTGCTGAACGAGAGGTGAAAAAAACTTAGGCACGGACTTTTAAAAAAATACCCAGAGTCACATTATAATATTTCATTGGGTAACTTTGAATGGGGTATTGATATCTTGAATATAATGCAGGGCAAAGAATGTAGTTTAAGCATGACAAACATACACAGTTCAACTCAGGATATATATGTCAACAAAATATCAATGTTTTAGTTCCATCTGCACTTAAGACTGAGTATATAATACGGATCCCTGGCCCATATAGTACACAGAATATGGACATAGACCCGGTATAACCTACTCTTATTGATCACTATTGTCATACTTTCTACCATTAGTAAAATAAGGAAAATAGAGAGTGTTTTGACGACTCCAGTATACAAGTGTATACCTCAATGCAACATGTCATTCAAACCAAATTAGTATTATCAAGGAAAAGTGTTTTCTGTAAAACTTGTTTTTGTCAACACCAATTGATGAAGTTCTCATCTGATGTTATCATGATGATAGGTATATGTATATAAGATAATGATGTAAATAAATAACAATCACTAAGGAAGTATAACTATGTGCAAATCAGCTTATACCGATACACACTTCTCCATATGCAACGGCACAGTAAAACTGTGTTCACGAATCATGTATTGTTTATTGTGAATCAAATGCAGTGAAATCATTTGAAGTGGAACTATTGTAAGTTGAATTTCATTTTAAGTCGAAGCATTTGTAGTTATAGAGGACCTTGAAAGTTAACCTTTATCCTATTATTTATTATCTAAAAGTTTGATCAAGTGAAAGTGTTTTTGGATGAAATCAGTATTTGCACAGTTAAGCCATTTTTTGGATTAATTGCAGCAGATTAAGCTATATTGAATCCTCTATTTAATCCAGTGTGATAAGTTGGTTGAAGTTAATCCCAAAATGAGCTTAACTTCTCTGTGATTATATACCTTAATCCAAGTCCCGGTTTCGGATTAACTTCAGCTAATTTGTCACTGATATTTCGCCAATCCCCTTTATAAGTACAGTCCCACATCACACAATTTGAGTTAACAGAGGTCTCGTTTACATGGAAACATACACTGAAACATTCTAATCTGTAACTTCACAACAGGGCAAAACCATCAAAAGTCACATGAACCTTGCGATGTAATCCTGTTGTATCTTCTAAGATTTACTTGGAGGCTAGGTGGTGTAGTGGTTAGAGTGCTTGCCTTCCACCTCTGAGGTTGCTGCTTCAAAACTTGGCCTGGGCTCTTCATGTTGGAAAGTTGGTAGTTACTTGCCGATGCCCAGTGGTTTACAGTGCAGAATCTTGACCAACTAGTATGCACTAGTTCCTCCACCCGTAACCTCCACTGGTTGATCTTGAGTACTGAGGAGTGTGCCCTGGTCAGATGCCTAGATATATGATAGGGCAGAGCTGAAGAAGAAAGGTGAAAGATGTTTTTGCTGTAGCTGATAGAGCATGCTTGTCTGTTAGGGCCTGCTTGGCTGATGATTGTATGCCATACTTGCCTGAGACTGGTCGGAAGTTTTCTGCCTGTCTGCTGAAGTTGCTGCAACATTATCTTCCTTTTAAAAAAGTGGTCCCTTACCATATCCTCCCTCTGAATGTTCTTGTATAAATGGTGTCAATTGTACAATCAGCCATGCTCCTCGAGGAAGTTGACCATGGCCTCCTCATCCTGGTCCTTGAAACAGGACCATGCCTTTCTCCAGCTTCCTGCTGAAGACCATTACCACCGCATTTTCTGCAGTTTCTGCACTGTCCTGGATCTTTGTCTCCATGATATCAATCTCAGGTACCTTACTCTGTATGCCTTTTATGTCTGCTGGAGTGATCACAAGTGTAAGACCAAACTTTCCCCCAGTAGCCAATTGTCTGTTTACTTTGTTTATTGGTAACATTGTCAAAGTAATCTTTGTAAAAAAAGAGAAAAAGTCCATAAATAATAAATTCCAGTTTCTAAACGTATGCATTGTATAAAAATAAAGTCCCTCAATGGTAAATGTATCTCCTTCTGTATCTGATCATCAAAAGCCTCAAATATGAAGCAAAGTTCCATTACTAGGAGTGTTTATACTTGTGTGAGTGTTCCCGACTACTGAGTCATGGTAAAAAAAAGAATTTTCACTCCTCAGTGATTTGTCTGGTCACTGAGGCAGACGTAGTGTGTCACAAGTTATCTTTACCATGGTCTGACTTATTTTCATTTTCTGGGAGTTCTCTTTGGTTTGCGATTGTAAGTTGTGTGTTCTTTGATAATTTGTGGAAGCAAAGAAAATACATTGGGACACTCGTACCACCACTCCGGTTCAAATTTCTTCAATACCACAGGATTTATTTGTTTGTTTATTTTTTGTTTTACATTGCGTTCAACAGCCAGGGTCATATTGTGATGGGTAGTTTACATGTGGAGGAACCAGTGCATGCTAGTTGGTCAAGATTCTCCACTCTAAACCACCAGGGGATTAACAAGTAAATACCAACTTTCCAACATGAAGCGCCTGGCCAATATTCGAACTCGCGACCTAGGAGATTGAAGCCGAGCCTTCTAACCACTACACCACCAAACCCCCTTCAATAACACAGTATGCATGAAAGTCATACAATTTGAACACTAAGTCACAAGCTGTTTGGAGTAGACATGAATTAATGGTGACTGACTGGTCATGGGAGAGACAAATCTTGGCAAAGTTTATTAAACCATTGTTTCCAGATTCTGTACAATTGGCAGTCCGAAGGCCAAGTCACCACAGTTGATCAGGTGTATAAAGTTATGTAATCTTACTGCATGCAATTTTAAAATATTTGGTTTTGGATGTAGTACCTGGTGAACAACCTAATTCTATCTCTACTTGGCCTTCTGAGGGGGGGGGGGGGTCCTCTTTCTGAATTTCAAGCTTTGACATGCTCTTGCACCAGGGGTACTGTGTTTCGCATTCATTCCATAAACCAGTTGAGACTCTTGGCACTACCGTCAGTAATGTCAGGTAGATTATCACCATAAATCAGATGATGTTTATAGCCCCAAACTAAAGTATATTCACTCTACAAAGCATTATTTACAGCACCAACTTTAACAGGGCCATCTATACAAAGACTAGGCCATCAAACTTTGTGTGTCAGTTTCTATATTTAGGCTGAACAGATGGATTTGGGTGAGTCAGTGCAAAAACATCTTAATTTGTCCTTCTCTCTATGTGTTGATTTAGCCTGAGACCTTTCACAAACCCAAGACACAAATTTACTGGTTCAAAGGGTTGATTTGACCTTCAAAATACCCAAGGAGATCTGAAATGCTCGTCAATTCCCACTGGTGTCAATTTCATCATTTATGTGTGCTTTAAACCAAAAAATACAGTTCTATGATATTTAATAATTTTACACAATAGTTTTATTTAAAACATGAAGGCAGTTAATTACACCAATTTCACAGAAACACCTCACCTCTTAAGCTAAGTGTAAGTGTGTCAGACAAAGTTTGTCTGGAATTCAAGAATTTGTTTATTTTGGGTTTTACGTCGCTTTCAACACTGTACAGGTCATATCACGATGGGTAATTGGAAGGGCAGAGGAAACCAGTGCATACAGTTGGTCAAGGTTCTGTACTGTAAACTGCTGCCCAATGGCAAGCAACTACCAGCTTTCCCACTTGAGGCCGTGCCAGGAACCGAACCCCGACCTCAGAGGTGGGAGGCGAGGGAATTCAAGAAAAATATAATAATATGGCATATTCCTTCTCGTTAAGCAATGAAGTGGCAAATAAATTAAAACTTTAACTCTTACTACCTTGCTATCAATTATCGCAGGTATCAATTATCGCCAGACAGAATTAAACTTCATAAGTTTGCAAACAGTACCTTTAGAATTTATTAAATCAGTTATAACTGTTTACACACTGAAAGAAACACACGCATAACAAAAGGCTTTGAAGATATGTAGCCATTACTGAAACATGAACATTTTATTTATTAAATAAATTTATTGGTGGCGATAATTGGTAGTCAAGTAGTGTGTAACAAATATTTCTTATATCCCCCATCCCCCATAAGATTCCAACATCCTAAATCCTGTATACCAAAAGGCCAAGTTAAGTTAAGTTAGTTAAAAATTCAGGTGCAAGGACACCTTAGTGTTATTCTGCACCAATAAAATTAATAAATACTTTAACTAAACAATATATACAACATGGACAAATATACAAAAAAACTCGTGACTAGATATACAGATTTAAAAGAAACATACACTAAACAACATTTAAATAGAATCTGTGCATAAAAAGAATGACAAGATAAGATCCTAAAAACTGACTAGACCATACAACCATAAAAGAAAAAGTGTAAAATATACAAATAAAAAAAAATAAAATAAAAATTTATGCTGTCCAATCTAATCAAACTTAGTGTCTCCTTCATTTAGTCGCCTCTTACGACACGCAGGAGGACACGTTGGGTCTGTTCTACTTTCCCCGGACCCACAGGGGGAACCAAAAGTCCAGGTAAGTAAGTGTACATTTTCAGAACCAAAAGTAAATTGTTTTTAGAGAAGGTCCAAGTAAAGTTACAACTTTACTTCTACAAGGTGGTGCCAATTCTTTTGCAGACAACCATGTTTGAGATATGATACATTTATTATATGATGTAAATAATCTAGCCTTAATTCTAATACACCATCAGTGTTTAACTAGAGACATCTTTAATACCAGTCTGGACACAAAGTAAGAAAGTTGGCTGTTGTTTGCCAGTGCCCGGTACTTTTCAGTGTAGAATCTTGACCAACTAATACACACTGGTTTCCTACTTTCTCTCACATCCCCGTCCTGATATGACCTATATAAAGTGTCAACGTGACTGGAAACTCAAAATAACGGTTGACCCAGGGGTAGTTTGACAATCACTGTGAGCTGGTAGCACACTGAACCAAACCCAGACACTGAAGTTTACTATTTATTATTTAATGCTGAATTCATTGGCCAACGGATACCACGTGATCTGGTTAAATATATTGCTTCTAACTTGGCTTTGAACATACTTAAAATGGCTAAAGCGGTGCGGTTACGTTTTCATTAGTGTTTATACGTCTGTTTCCATGATTACTTTGAATATTTTTGATGGAGTCTCAATTGACGTTCAGTGAAGAAGCAATAGCATATTTTAGGTGGGAAACTTGTCTTCAAATAAACTAACAGGTTTGTTTTTACTTAAACCTTATTGTTACATATACATATTGACTTGTGAGAAAATTGACATGTTTATTACAGCATTTTTATACGAGTTCAATTTAATAAACTGTTTATATTTCCGTAAAGGCTAGTAAATAACACACCAGTTGCATACTGTTCCGGGTCTGGCTAGTTTTAGATTAAAATACATATATATTTATGTCTTGATCATCTTACCTTCCAGCTTTCATGGGTTGGGGTGAAAAACTGCATACACATTACATGGAATTAAAATGCAATAGTTGTTTCCCATTGCATAAGGTGTTGCAATACCTTCAGGTTCATGTACTACTAAAACAACATTTATTCAAGATAAAATGTACAGGCATTGCAGTTATATAACAACAATTCAGTATTTTTTTCACTCTGGAGATGATTGTATAACTTCTCATCCAGTGACGTCATTGTGCAATATTTCTTCTTTATATAATAAAAGCAGTGTGCTCTTGACATTGTCACTCATTATACAACCATTTGCTGTTTGTGTGGCTATCTTTTTGTGCGTGTGTGGCTATCTTTCTGTCATTCCATACTATTACTCCAGAAAAACGGCCTGTACACCCCAATAACAGTTCTTTGGCAAAATGTCGCTAATAACATCTGCGAAAAAAAATCACCAATGTTTGCACTATATATAAAAGGACTGCGTAGCAGGAGCATAATTTTGTTAATCTACATTACTGATATGGGTGTCTTTCATGTGTGTCTAATGAGGGTTGTTTTACTTTTATCATCCGCCATTTTGTGGATGGACACCAGCGAATATTTTAAGCATTTGCAGGTTATTTAGGTTTTTTTTCTGTTACTTTTCGAAACTACAGATTTATTGTGCAAAATAAATTGATTGCGACTGATTATCAGCAGAAAGTAGCCAAAAGAATTGATTCTCACTTAAATGATATGATAAATTCTATAGTTCCATTCTGTTGAAATGGTGTAATCTACTGATGCTAGACACGGGCACAGGACCCTCTCTGATGACTTCAAGACTCCAAGTGCATAGCTTCTACTATGGCTAAAAATAATGTTGATAATTAATTTATTTAATCCAGAAGTAGTTCCCAATAAATTTCTTCCATTTCCCTCTTCTTGGCTACCTTGAATTCTTCTTTGTCCAAGAGTGACCTTTTTCTCTTTGGGTGAAGGAACGATGTTGGATTTTTAAAAGTACTTTTACACTTACAGACTTAGTTTAGGTTACGATGACCCTGGGCACCAGTTCCCTTCTAACAAACAAGACCAAAAAGTTTCGAGCTACAGGTGCTAGCTGCAAAGCCATCAGAAACAAGAGTAGGACACTAGAATTTATGAAAGTCTCACGACAAAAACAAAATTCCAAGTCAGATACATCCCATATCGGGCCTAGATCTAAGACGGTCATCCATCCAAGTACTAATGTAGCCCATTGCTGCTTCACTTCAGTGATGAGATGGGTACAATTCATGAAAGTCTGGGGCGGATTTCACAAAAGGTCTTAGCCCTGTCTCAGGTTCAAACTTGAGACTTTTGACTCAAATTCTTGAAATATTTTACTTGACCCCAGGGACTCAGACTTTATGGATTTCACAAAAGGTCTCAGCTTTGGCTGAGACACTGGCTCAAATACTGAGACTGGTAGGTAGAGGCTTAAGTTTTGTAAACAAGTCTCAAACATGGCCGCCATAAGTTTTTTCTCCACTTCAGAATTTAAAGTGGCTGGAAAGATGATACAAATACATAAAATACCCCCCTAAAGTAGTCTTTTGAAATTTGTATGTGGATATAAAGTTTTTCATTGGAAAATAGCTTTTTAAATGAGATAACATGTGTCAAACAAAGGATTTTTAATCATCATTTGATAATTATGACTAGAACTAAAGGGTCAAATGACACACAGAAAACCACCATGGTTATTCGATAAGCTTGGTCTCAACTGAGACCCCTTCTGTGAAAACCGTTTGAGACAACGACTTAGCTGAGCCAGAATGCTCAGATTTGAGCCAGTGGCTCAAGCCTGAGACTGGGCTAAGTCTGAGACCTTTCGTGAAATCCTCCCTTGGTGTCCAAAAAAGTGATCTGGCATGACCTGCGGTGACCTTTATCTAGTTGGATTGTCATACAGCTTTTCCCTTTAAAAGCAGCTGTCTGATTGTTATGAAACTGTTAACTTAATTACTTATATCAATACCATATGTATTTATATAAGATTTACAACATATATTGGGACTTATAACATGAAATATTGGCAATGAAATAATATTTGGCTTGACATGAAGTAATAGGATATTTAAAACACAAACGTAGATTTACTTAAGACAAAATTTAGAACAGTGTTATGCGATAATATTATACAATAAAAATTCTAATTGTAATAGTCATTTTGTAGTGCTTAATCTCTGTTGAAAGACGGACTTTCAGAAATCCTTAATCATATAACCAGAATGTAGCGTGGTTATTGCCATGAAAAAAGCCAAAAAAAAACAGGGTGGGTATACTTTTGTGACATAATATCAAAATGTGCACCGTATGAGCTGAGTAACACATGTTCCACAATACTTTTTTCTGTGCTATTGCCAAGTGTAACTATGAAAGCTAATTATGTAAAATGGTGGCTGATATCAGACCCTTTATTGCAAAGTAAAGTGGTCTGGGAACTAGGGTAAGGTTTGGGTATGAAATTTAGAACATCTTTAGGCATAAATTATAGAAGTTATCCCTTGTCATTACAGGGTATATAAAGAATGTATCAGATGAATGACTGACATGTTTACAAAGCTACGTTCAATATTTACAAGAGGATTACCAAGGAGCATGTGGTCATTATGAAGACACCGTGCTTAGTCTGAGGCACATTTGAGTAAGCTGCAACCTGCACAGTCATTGTGAATATGGCACATTTGAGTAAGCTGCAACCTGCATAGTCATTGTGAATATAAATGCATTTGAAAAAGTGACAATACTTTTGTTATATAGTGTAGCCTGTATTATCCCACTATGATAGGAGAGTTAGGTTAGGGTTGGATAATAGAAAGTTGGTAAAACAGAAGAGGAGTTTAACTATCTAATGGGGAAATATAGATTTGGGATAGTGTGAAAATGGGTTCATAAAATCGATAATATCAAGAATAGAAGGTCAGTCCTTATTGCATCGGCAAGTGCTCAGCCAATAGACAGTCTCTGCTACAGTTTTGCTATTATACCATATATTATACCATATACTATATTATACCTGGATTGTAAGTCACTTTGCCTGAGTTACTTCAAAGAGTGAAATATTTCACCCAAATCGATGGCTATTGTATACACAAGGTATGCCCAAGCGTATATGAGGAATCTATTCCTTCATGTATTCCCTTAAATTTTACAGAATTTCTATAAATATTCACCTACAATGAACATTAGGGAATAAATGTTACTCTCTGAATGCCAGCAATTCTGTACAGAACAACACTGCCATGCCTTGGTCCTATCTGTCTGTATGGTTGATTCTGTGTGTATTTGATTTTTCTGCTTTACAAACTACATCCCCATGGCTCTGTACAGAGTCCTTGTATCTGGCCAGTGTACATAAAAGAAAAGCCTTGTCATATATCCATCCCACCTCCCTTTCATCCCTCCAGCTTGCATGTTTTAATACAGCTCGTAGGAGTACAAAGCTCAAAGTTGGGGTTTTACGTCCCGTTCAACTGCTAGGGTCATATCAGGACAGAGCCACAGCATTGCCCTCTGTATGAGTCAAACTCACACAGAGGTGACTGCCTGTGGTAAGATGTCAGACTTGCTAACCACTAGGCCACTGAGATGACCTCTCGTAGGAATACAGAATGGTTATGTTAAACATTTTCATGCTGTGTAGAATCACCTGAACACGTCTTATCCAAATGCTAGACCAATCGAATAACAACCAAGGCATCATACCTATAACATGAGGTGGACCAAATCACAACTGAAGGTAGATGAATTGTTTGCAGCTGGTGAGCTCGTGATCCCTGCAAGGTGAGATGTCACCTAGGCGTAATGTTCTCAAAAATTAAAATTCATTACTCAAAGGTCAAAGTTGGAGTTTTATGTCCCATTCAACTGCCTGGGTCATATTGGGTCAGGTCCTCAGCATTTTAACTTGTGTGACTGGAACCACACAGAGGTGACTGCCTATGATCAGATGCCAAACTTGCTAACCACTAGGCCACTGAGGACCTCTAAAATTCCCTACTACTACTACTACTACTACTACTACTACTACTACTACTACTACTATTACTACTACTACTACTACTACTGGCAAGTACAAACGACAAGATATCACTCAGGCCAAGATAGGCCAGCACGGCTGGGCACTGAATGAATTTGAATAGTCTGAGTTTAGATGAAATAATGTCACTTTTGTGAAAGAGACAAAGTATGCCAGAACTATGCTAAAACATCCACTTATAATTGACAGTCTAATTATCATAACTACCGGTTATGAATGTGGTTTATGGGTTAAAATTACAGATATTTGTATAAAAATGACAGGGATGACTTACAGTCGACACAGACACCATGTGGAAGTGACGCAAGATTTTAAAATTGTAACTTTAACTTGGTGAATGGAGACGTCTAGCATAAAAACGGTTAAAATCAGTACTACCCCAAGGCAGAACAAATATATTTCTCTGTTTTGGTTAAGATTTATGTACCTTATGCTCCTTATTTGGTAATTAGTGCACATTCCTAAACAGAAATACTATTGCACAACATGACATAAATCTTTTTTTATTCTTTTATGAGTAACCTGCAAATTTATCAATGAAATATGATGAATAAGCATGTCATTAAATACACATTATGTTTCAAATATATTACTTTTTGCACCTAACCCCCACTATGTGGCATAAGTATCCAGAAATATTCAATAAACGAAGAAACACGACGTATCATAACATGTTGATCACATGATAACACGAAGGAAAAAAACGAGGCATGTTCGGCCCTTACTACAAGTGATATTTATAGAAACACAGTCATAAAGTTTCCTAATATAGAAAGTGACGTATCATGGCGTGTGTCTCCGTAGTAAATTATAGCCTTATGATCTTGAGTTGTAGATTAGTCCCATAATTTATACTAGAATGAAAACAAACACTATCATTACATTACTAGCCACTTGGGGAGTTTTGTTATTAAAGGGTGTGTAATCAAAGGTATTTTATTTGCTGTTACCATTGTTATTACTCAACAATTTACTGGCATGCTTTCAGGTTCATTGAAGTGCATACAATCTCACAAATTCCATTTTGCAGAGCCAGACATATTGATGTCAAATAAATAAGATTATTACAAGTTAATAGGGTCATTGCGTCATATGTTTTTACTAAAAGTAATTTATGTTAATAAGAAAACCAAGGAATACCTTATTTAGTGTATTAGTATGCATAACCATTTGGCTTTAAATACCAAAACCTGATTACTTGAAAGGATCAAGAGATAACATCTAATCATCTTGATCTAATCACGATATAATTAAGTTATCTGTCTGGTTTATATTAGTGTAAACGTCTGTTATGTTCCAATAACCTTTTACCTTACTGCAATTAGAAAAAAAATTAAGTCCCCCTCATATGGATGTTCAGACTTGTTTCTTTTAGTAGGTTGGAAATGCCTTCTATAAGCCATTCATACATTTTTCCAATGTACCTCCATCTGCAAAAAGTCGTTTTAAAGTGTAAAGGCCCTTACACACCTGAGTCGATGCTGAACAAGGTGATAATAAAGTTAGAACGCCCGTGATTTTCCTTGTCTGTTTCGATGATAATGTAAGATGGAAGCCAATACGAAAAGAGTTTTATTTTGTAGAATTCCCAACCTCACGCAGATTAGTTTTTCATCAGGCCCCCAATTGCAGAGACTACAATGAATTGTTTAAGTTTATAGAGGTTTATAGAGTTTATAGATGTCATATATTTATGTAAATAAATATCCAATAAATATAATGTAATTCTTACATTTATATTTAAGTATATTTGTAGCTATAATCTATGCAAATGAAAGTATAAAGTAGTACGTAAGTCCACAGCGGGCCATAGACACTGTTGTTTTTGAGAGTGTTAGTTTTGATTGAAATAATCCCTTGCTGAAGGGAATGTTCTCTAACTTTGACCCGGATGGGTAGGTTTCATCATTTATGGGGCTGTTCCACTGAAGCCGACCCTTACTGACTACAGGGTCAGGATGAGAGTTGGGGCAATTGAAGCCTGGGAAAATGATGGGTTGGTTTGACCTCCACGACAGGACGGCGTACATCCTGGTTTGTCTGGATCCACCTCCTGGCAGTCTTGTGGGGTGGCCTGTTTCCTGTAAGATCAAACGTGGAACTCTTAGGACATGCCATAGAGACAAAACAGACAAATTTGTGGCTAATCACGAAAAGCTGTAGTGCCAGACTAAAATGGACTGGAGCAGTGTCCACACCCACATTGACTAGACTGAGAAATTTGGGATTGTCAGTCTAGTTTCCATTCAGAGGGAGATGTGCTTATGATTACATCTCACACGACAATGCTAACCCTCGTACATGTTCCTGGCAGTTACTCCCACAATTCGGACCTCTGGGAAGAAAATCTGCAAACTTTCGTCATTGTGAGCCATATCACATTTATACCAAATAAATCCTAGCCTCTGGGAATTACCCAATTCTGGATATAAAGGTAGAACTTGCAATGAAGATAGAGTGTTATGTTGACTGTCCCTGAATTGGTTGACACTTGATCCCTCTTTATCCCAGAAATTGCTGTTGAAGTTTATGATAGAATTTTAATATTACGTGACAAACGTGAATAAAATACCCATACTTTTCAGGTTTCTTAATATTTACAGCATGCTTACCTGTTAACTTCAGAATTACTTTGACTATTTTTTTTGTCCTTATGAACATAATTGTCATATTTTTACAAGATGGTTTCATGGTAGGATAATACGTAATCTAACAAGGTCAAGAGGTCCAGTGACTAGGATAAGACCAAGAGTGATGAGGACGAGATGGTTTGCTTGTGGCCAGAGCCAAAGTCGACATGAAGAGTCATGGTGGCTTGGCAAAATTGGCTACTTGTTGGCACTTGTTTTATATTTTGCCGACCCTCGAAGTAAAGCTGGAACCCCTGAGTCTGTAAACAAGACCAACCTACCCTTGAGTCAGCAACGGTTGGCTACAATGGAACACCCCGGTAAATAACAACAGACCCCCATTTAAAATGAATAAGACTTCCATATTTCTGGACAAATTAAAAAAAATGTTTAACCATTGTCTTCAGTCCACATAGGACACTCATCCAAGCAAATCATCTCAATTCACATCGGTTTGGTATGTCAGTTTGGTATCTTTTACATATGTTTTAACATAAGGGGTTCATGTTCAGAAACAACCTCAGTATTTTTCCTTGAATTGCTGTTAGTTGGATTCAAACCCATGGATATAGAGGTGGAAGCTAAGTAAGTAAAAGTCAAACTGGTTAATGGGATGACCTGATCATATGACAGCAACATTGAAATTATATTGAAATGGTATGATATACCTTGTCCATGGTCATCAAGAACAATACAATATGAAGCCATGCAAAATGATTTTATTTTGAAGAAATTTCCAACTTTTATTGGGATCGGTAGAGATCGTCAGTTTATTTACTGTTCAGGAGGTCAATCTTCACAATCGGAATGATCTTAAAGCAATTGCAAACTACAATTGTAACAATCGTGTAAAGAAGTTCTGTTATTTCCCAATGGTTTTGCAAGGACAGCCGGAAACTGCTCCTTATCTCAATGCTCCTTATCAAATTCTGGAATCTGAAATCTTTCTTAAACCCACCTTAAACCTAAGTTACCTTTCGTTTAGTCATCTTCTTGACGTTACAGCGATCTTAAACCTATCTCTTTCATCTTAAATCTATCTTTAAGGTTCGCAAATCAATCGGAGGGATAGGGAAACTATTGCAAACTCTTTTGGGAGCCTATCGGAAGACTTCTTGAATCAAGCACAGCGTCAATCGTAAAGCTATCAGGAAATATCGGGAACCTGTCATAAACCTATCACAAACTACACTCCATCGAATATTTTTCACTTTTCCAATCAGTAAGTAGGTTTACAATCGAATTGTTTTTTGGAATAGTGCTATTACTTGCGACTTAGAGTCCCTTTGTAAAGGGAAGGTGAAGCGCTGTGAAAGTCCAATTAGAATGGAATTATTTCTGCACCTATTTCAATTTTTTTTTACCATTTTCTTCAACTTTAAGAGGACTTGTATCTGAGTGGACTGTATCCTGTTGGGTTGGTGTAGTGTGCAAAGACCTTAACACAGTCTCCCATTGCTTTTAAGAAAATGTGTAATTCACTCTCTTTTGACCCTAAACAACTGTTTAGATACAAGTATTTTAAACTGTCGCAAAATATTGTAGCACACACCCTCTATATGGACTACTTTTATATCACTTGTTTGATTCAGAGAGGGCAAGGTCAAAGTTTGCCACTTACTTCCTGTTCAAAGAGCCAGGATCACATTAGGACAGGCCCTCAGCTTTGCCATTTATGGGAAACAAACCCACACAGAGGTGACAGTCTGTGATTAGATGTTAAATTTGCAAACCACTAGGCTACCAAGGAGCTCTGGCTTTTCTGGTAAACTAGAGGATCCTTGCCACTGTGATATGCAAAGTTAATCCAAGACCCAGTTTGGAAAGTGTATGCCTCCCATTTATAACTAAACTTTGGGATTTAACGTGAGTGGCAATTTGAGCCTTTATTTTGATCGCAAATAACATTTTTTTTCTTGTAATATATCTATTATTTCGTATTGACTTGGCAAAGCTGTCTCCTAACATGATTGAGTCTATAATAGCTAAAACCTAATATAAACGTAACTTATTGAGTGCAAACTTTGAAGTTCTTAGTATTTTGACATTTTATGCATGTTATTAACTTCTATCTTTGAATCAATGTGAGAAATTGCGTCTGATTTAATATGCCATAAAACTTTTGCGATAGACATAAAAAACAGAGTTTATAGAAATGCAACGTTGACACATTTTCAGGCAGATTTGGGAGTGACAGGAACCCTTCTTTTCCTTTTAGAAATACTTAAAAATAACTAAATAATGTGGCTTCCACACTTGCCCAAACATGCAGGGGCCATCCCAGAAGTTTTCAGTTATGCAGAGCACACAAAATCTGGAATAAAAAAAAACTGTGACATTAGTTACAATGTACCAGAATAGAGTGGCTTCACACTATATATTTACTCTTGCTAATGAGAAAACCTTTGAAACTGGATCAAGTGGTCATGTTACCAGAATTGCATTACCTTTATCAAGGCATTATAACAATTCATGGCCCTCTGTCTGTTTGTTTGTTGGTAGGATTACACAAACACTGCTGGTTCAATCTTCATGAAAAATGTTCAAATAGGTCTTGGTCCAACTTATATCCCATTAAGTGTTGACAGTGATCTGGATCACAGCCTGGATACATAATAGAAATAAAGTCCTTTGGTTCAACTTCATATGCACTTTAAGGATGAAACTTCCAGCTGCTGCACTCTACCATAATTCCGCTGGAAATGCCGTCCTCCATACTACACATAAAGGGCGAACCTGGGAACTATATTTCTACAATCTAGAGATTGTCTCCAGACTTCCTGATAATGTTGTCCTGGATATAGTCTTATTGTTTTTAGAACTTAAATTTTCAGTGGCAAGGTTGGTAGCATATACTCCTCAATACTCCTCAAAAAATTTTAACATGTTTAAAAAACTTTGCTATTAAATCATGAAAGGTAACAAATTCACCTAACCCTTTCCGCTGAGAAGTTGGTTTAAGATTATCTATTGGGGAAGGGAGTATACAAGAAAATTAAGAGTAAATAACTTCAACAAGTAAAATTGTGTTCTGTGAGTTTAGTATATCATTTATTATGAAGGATAAATTCTGGTTGGCATGGCATTGTCATAGAATTGCAAGAAAACTGGTCATAGTATTAAATTGTAAATATACTTAGCATGAGCTTTCTTTCAGAGCATGATCTTTTAAGTGGTGGTTCCATATTCAGGGACTGTTGGAACAAAGGCCGTGACTCTAAAATTTGCCAGAGTCAGGGTAGAAAAGTGCAAAAAAGGTCATAAAATTCTAATGAATCCCAACCCTTGTGATCAGTCTGGGAACTTACAGATTATTCTGGGAATCTATCCCGACCATTCGTGACCGAACTTAGAATCCCCAGGTTTTTTACCCTGACTTATATGACTTTAGCACAATTCCTATATAACCAAACAGATAGAGGGTGACCAGTTCATCTACCTGACCCACCCCGACCTATATGACTTTAATATGACTGGTTATAACAACAATATGATAAGTCGTATAGGCAATAGGATCTGCCTGGATGTTTTCCCGACCTCTATGATGTCATGTAATGGCATTAAGATAGGTCATCCTGAAGATCCTGACGGTGTTGATAAGCAAACTTGCCGACTTCTATAAAAACATTAAACATGTTTGAAACCCTTCCTGATCTTCCAGGACTACTCAAATTTGCCTCCTAGCCAAATTGAACACTCACAAAATGGTCCAAAGATTTGGGGCCAAAGTCAGGAATGTGGAAGCACTACTTTAGCCAACAGATGTCAACTGGTTGGCAATGCTTTCTTTTAAGAAGTCATCAGATGAATCTCCAGTTACAGGTGAAGTATTTGGTAAAAGTTTACTCTATGTTGCTAAAAAGTGAAATTGGTCGGATGATCAATTTTTTTTTTCTCTGAAAAAGAATTGCATCTGATATCTATCAGATGGAGCGGATTTGTTACAAGTCTGTAGAAATGTCTTTCAAGTACAATGTAAAGATTGAACTTTTTTAACCGATGTCAACTATTTATGAATGGATTTACAATACATATTCTAGGTTTGAAGTGTTAGAACCTATTTAAGTTTGAAATACTGATCGCAGTCCCAGTTTTACCAAATGTAATGGATGAAATGTCAGGATTGCTTATTCACTTTCGATGCATTCTATCTAACATTTATAGCGCTAAATCTCCACTAAAATAAGAATTTCTAAGAAACAAGTGAAAATTCTAGTTTCACATTCAAGGAACAAGAAAACAGGTCAGCACCCTGGAGACGAGGATTAAAACATTATACATGTATATTTCTGTCTGACTCCACTTGTTGATATTTTAGATTAGAAAGGTTTATTCACAGGTCTACCAAATATTTGTTTGACATGTCCTGAATACAGATTTTCTATAACAACTGCATGTAATATTTGGTCAACAGTCAAATGGATTTACCTGGATTCTATCCAAGATCTCCACACACTTAAATTGAAGTCCCCACTAAGGATTACATAATGTTTGTATATTAAAATATAGTGACTTTATGGCTTCTGTGTCAAATGCCTCATTTTAAATTCAAACTTTGACACACATACACCTGATACTTGTTGACAATATGTGTTTATCTCTGTGTTATAAAGTAAACTAAATTAAAACTTCAAGATAAAATATATAGTATATATATATACTAAAATGCATAAATAACTTAGATATTAGATCATTTCCCCTCTTGTACTGTACTTCACACTGAAAATTTAACAAATACGATCATTGTAAAAGCTGTAAAACATATTTTCGCTCACTGGGGGACGTCAGGGATTCGTACTTAAGGCATTACTTTGACTAAAGTACCACCACAACAGTATCAATGAAAAAATATATTGGAAGAAAGTCTAATCTAATAGGGACTTTTATAGCACTTAATCTCCATCAATTGACAGACTCTAAGGCTTAAAAACTGTGATATTGAATCCTGTAAAGAAAATAACATAGGTTTACCTTTTATCCCAGATGTGCAGTAGTGAGTCATATGTATGCAACAGTCTAGTCTAGTACTAACCAATGCATTAGTCACCATGAATTTGCAGAAAAAATGTTTTTAGTTATCACAGAACCCCCTTGCCACTATAAAACACAAATTTTAACATTAAATAATGTATTAATCTACAGAAACCACCAAAAGAAAGATAGTGTCTGTTTATTTAGCAAGTAATCTGAAAATGCTCATTGTACCTAATTTAATTTGCAGGACTTGTAATAACAGATACTTTCCAGGTTACAACAGACAATGAAGCTGGTAAGTAAGGATCATATGTTTGGAAACATTGTTGAATATAGTTTCTATTGACTATGACTCATGCTGAAATACACGAACCTGGACAGATGCGATGACAATAAACTTATTGTGTTCATTTGAAATTCCAAGGAGTCTGTGTCCTGTGTAATAGGCTATTCTGCCACAATCTATGTAAATAATCTCATGGTTTTAAGGGAAGTTTGAGGTGTCATTTCAAAGCAAATAGGTAGAAAACATTGGGCTAGAAAGTGCAACATAAAATTATTTTAAAAATTCTTCCAAATCGCCTGTTTTATAAAATGTCACATGGTAAATTAATCCTCTCACTAAATGGATGAATTATGTAGTTTATTTTAATTGCGTCTCTTTTGTTTAAATTTATTCCGTGCAACTTATAGATAAAATTTTAAATTACCAACTCTAGATCATGATTTTGAAGTTCAAACATTAATGTAATGTAAGAAGACACTACCTTGAAACCACAGTAATGATATTCCTTCTCTTCACATGTCTTTAATTGACTCAGGTAATTAATAAAAGTGAGATTAATGAATTTTACTAAGGAAAAAAGTTAAATGACTGTTTCTTTAGAGATGAAATGATATTGAAGGAACATGATCTTGGACATGTAAGTGAGTTTTGATTTTTGGACTTGTTGCCCACAGGTAACACAGATGTGATGCAATGATACACCTCAAGGTGAGTAGAGATGTTGGAAGGCATGTCAGATTCACATGTAGTAATTGTGACATGTGTGAGACGAACCTACTTTGCATGCATAAATGTCATTTTAATTACATAAGTAGTTATTAAATTAGAACACTTCAAATACGTTACTGTTTTTAAACTGTAGGGATGGTAAATTGGCAATACTTGGACACAGCTTTTAAACAGTAAAGTCAAGTCATCAAAGTATGTGACAGTTTTGTATCATGCAAAATTAGAGTAACAAAATATCAAAAATACATAGAGAATTTGCCACGGATTAAGGAAATACAAGTGGGCCTCATTACTGACGAATTTGTGACGAAATTCATAGTTGTTATTGTACAAGATTTTTAATAAGGTCTCACAGTTAATTAGGAAAATATAATGAATTTTTGAAAGACAAAAGTAGCCCACAGATGAACTCTTATTTTTGACTTATTTAGTTCAAAAATAAGTGTAGACCAGACTGCCTTGAAGCCTTCAATGAACAGCCTACATTGTTTCCAATAAGTCTGAATGCTTCAACAAGGTAGCACAAGCCAAGTTGAAATTTTCACTAGGCATTAATTTTAGCTATTTTAGTTAATGAGCCTTGAGAGTGAAAATTAATTCCTAGTGTAGTATCAAATCTGTATTAATCTATTAATTAGAAACGTGACATTAGTGAAAGTTAATTCAAGTGAACGTCCTAAAAATGAAGAATTGGTGAAATCTTCACCTAGCTAAAAATTCTACTTATACAGTGGATTTGTACACTCTCTTCTCAACAACCTGACAGGCATCACAAAGGGTGTGACGGTATGCTGGGTTACAAGTTATTGTACTAGAAAGTTAATTAATAGTTGTTACAAAATAAATGAGGTAATACAGTTCAAGTCATTTAAACCAAATAAGTTGTCTATATAATGCCCCTGTTCCACCAAAGGATTAAGCCCCGATCCTGTCGACGACCCTTAATCGTGGACAGTCGGTGAAAACAAAAACAAAAATGGGCGGGAAAACTGGATCGGTTTCAAAGTCTGGGATTAAGTACAGATCATCCTAAGGAAGCCACAGGACGCCTCAGGCGGCCCCAGACAGTCCCTAACTGGTCTGGGACTAAGAACCGACTAAGCCATTTTTCTGGTCAGTTTGAACCACGATCCTGTCATAGACAAACCGACTGGGTCCCAGGACGCCTCAGGCCTCCTGGGACTAAGCCCCGACTAACCCACAATTAGGTCCCGACCCCACAAGGTGTCCTGAGGCGTCCCCAGACCAAGATAGCCGATTCTTGTTTTGCAATGGGACTAAGGGACGCAGGAGACCTGGGACTAATGCCCTTGTTCCACCAAAGGATTAAGCCCCGATCCTGTCGGCGACCCTTAATCGTGGGTAGTCTTGGAAAAAATGGAAAAAAAATTAACCAATGGGGTGGAAGACAGAATCGGTATGAAGGTCTGGGATTAACTACAGATCGGCCTCAGGACGCCCCAGGAGGCCCCAGACAGTCCCTAACTGGTCTGGGACTAAAAACAGACTAAGCCATTTTTCTGGTCGGTTTGAACCACGATCCTGTCGTAGACAAACCGACTGGGTCCCAGGAGGACTAAGCCCCGACTAACCCAGGATTAAGTCCCGACCCCACAAGGTGTCCTGAGGCGTCCCCAGGCGTCCCCAGACCGAGATAGCCGATTTTTGCTTTGCAATGGGACTAAGGGTCGCAGGAAGCCTGGGACTAAGGTATAGAGGGTCTGGGACTAAGGGTCGGCGACTAAGGGTCGCAGGCGGCCTGGGACAACATAGGACTGTGTAAATTTGGTCTGAGGAGGCCTGGGACTGGACATTTTGTTTATGGTGGGAAAAAATAATCGGTTGGGTCGGGAGAAATATCAAACATGTTTGATTTTTCACATGGCCTCAACCGACTACAACCGACCCTTACAGGATGCCTTGGACTAAGCAAATTTTTGAAACCGACCCTCAAAAACCCTTAATCGGGAGCCTTAGTCGTGTGGTGGAACACCCACATAACAAACTTCAATTGTATAATCAGTTATTTTGTATCTCCCTTAGAATTGGTCAAAATTTTTGCACCGTTTTGTATTATAATAAGTTAAATTCTGATACGAAATGTTTTGGTCAAAATAACCTAGTTTTACTACGAAAAGTCAGTGATACGAAATAAGTTGGCTAAATGATGCAAGATAAGGCAGTTTTACCACAAAACAAGTTAGTAGTGATACAAAATAAGTTGGACAAATGATGCAAGATAAGGCAGTTTTACCACAAAACAAGTTAGTGATACAAAATAAGTTGGACAAATGATGCAAGATAAGGCAGTTTTACTACAAAACAAGTCAGTGATACAAAATAAATTGGCCAAATGACGCAAGATAAGGCAGTTTTACCACAAAACAAGTCAGTGATACAAAATAAATTGGCCAAATGATGCAAGATAAGGCAGTTTTACCACAAAACAAGTCAGTGATACAAATAAATTGGCGAATGATGCAACATGAGACAGTTTTACCACAAAACAAGTCAGTGATATAAGTTCAGTCAGGTAAATCAGTCAGGCAATAGAAAACAAGTTGATACATATAAAGTTATACATATAATATATTCTCTCAACACTCCCTTAGTCCAGGTATACATTTCCCTTTGTAGAAATATACATGTCAAAGCTCATAGAAGAATACTAAAATGGGATATTTAACCTCCAACAAGGAGGCATATGCAATATGTGGTGTTTGTTTGTTTGCAAAATAACTCAAAAAGCTGTAGACAGATTTTGATAAAATTTTCTGGAAATGTTGATACTGGTGAAAAGAACATATAATTAAATTTTGTTAGTGATCTATATCACTGTCTGGATCCTGAAGTGTTTGAAGAATGTTTTAATCAGTGTGCCTATAAGCCATAATAGAGCTATTGGCCCTTGGTGGAGGTGTGCACTCTCTGTGTGCTTTTCTAGTTAAGTATGGCTTCTTTGGGTGTACTGAATGGGAACACGTTTTGGTGAAAATTATTGGCTAAATAAATGTGGAGACCTGGTAAACCATATCAGAAAAGGACTTTGCACAAAGGGGCATTCCATTTTGGTATACTGGCTAATGTATTATCTTTGAAACTAGAAAATTTTGATTGTTTTTTGACATCCATTAGACCTTCCATAATGATCTGGCTGAATTCTGCATGATTTGTAGCACTCTCAGACCTATCTGGCAAAGCTCACGAATGTTTGGTTTGACATATCTTCTAGAGTTAAACCAGGAGCAAACACATTTGTAATTCATGCCTGGCTGGTACTTAAGCACTATGGGAGCTATGGGGGAGCCCTAGTAAGTACTTCAATGTTCTCTGTCATCTCATGCTAAAACCACCGACATTTCCTTCCTGAATTGCTCCCTCATATGTATGATCCACATCCTGAATCACAAGGGGTACTCCAGCCGGTGTAATATATCTTCCAGGTACCTGTCATGGACATAGGCCATGTCCATAATTACACTCCTTAATGCTGCTTGTCCAATTATGGAGCACTTCTGTAGGCTCTGAACAGTCACATAGTTTTCATGAACAGACCCCAATCCTTCTGGGACACCACACGCATTAACAGAGGATTTTGGTGGGCAATATAAATCCAAGTTTTTCTGTTAAGGCATTTTCATGTGTATGCTGATAGGCTAAGAAATATTATATAAAAGTATTGAGATGTCAGTGAAAAAGGAAGAGATGTGACAGTTACAAGTAAACTGGGAAGTAGGAAATGTGCATACTCCTATCTGAGCAAGATGGTTCACAAGAGGGGACACAGAAGGAAGCGGAGGACACAGATGCACCCACAACCCAAGCAGAGAGGGATATTGTGGTGATTCTTGACACAAATATGCCGTTGATGTTACAGTGTCACAGACTTTCACCAAACCACCCAAGACTCTGGTGATCATAGTGAGACCAGTAATTAAGACACCCAGGGGCAAAAGAAAAAAAAAAGAGGAATAAACATGCTGCCGCTAATCTGTCTGATGAACAGGAGCAATAATTGGTGGACTGGTTCAAGGACAAGAACCATGACCTTTCGTACAACAAAGTGGGCATGGATAACAAGTACAGTACCAAGATGGAGAAGCAGTAGGAGCTGTCACATTCCATGGAGACCCTGTGCCACTGCTGAAGCAGTGGTTTTCTATGCAAAGGACCATCTATGTAAAGCTGAGCCACACCAGCCTGGGCAGGGCAGAGAGGAGATTACCAAAAAAAAACAGTAGTGGTTATATGCAACTTTTTGAAGCAACGTATGAAGAGACAGAGTATTCTAAGAAGCACTTTTAGGCCTGTGGTGCTCCAGTTACAGCAACAGCAGCCATATCCTTCCACCTTTGCCACAGCCACAGTTTCCAGGAATCCGGATTATAAAGGTGATGATCAAAACCCACACCAAGCAGTGGATATGACTGTAACAATGCATGACCTGTCTGTAGAGATATCATCTCCAACCCCATCACAATTTATCAAGAAGACACAGACTTCCACACCTGGATCATCTGTTGAGCCCTACCCCTGAAGGAAGTCATGGAGTCATGGAGAGATCTGACAAGGGATGAAAAATAAGTTGGGGCCAGCTATGTGTCACAAATCTTGCCACCCTCTAGGGCATTTCAGCCAATACAGGAGCCACTACAGGCAATCTTTCAGCAAGCAGTCTCAGTCCATCCACCAGGGAATGCAGCAGCAGGCTCAGCCGGTCCACCAGCTACTGCAGCAGGAGACTCAGCAATTGCAGCAGTCAATGCAGCAACAAGTTCAGCCAGAGCAGCAGCTAATGCAATGGCAGACTCACCAAATGCAACAACCAGAGCACTGCAGAGTCAGCAGACATAACAGTCTCAAGATGCCCAGTAACAAAGTATCTTCGATCCACACCAAAATGTTACAATTATGGCTCCAGTTGTGGCATCAAAAGAGGTTTCCCAAACATAGCCAAGACAGCCACAGATCGAAGTCCAGTCGAGTACATCTAGTTCTGCATATCACACACTGTAGTCGGCAACGGGGGGTGGGGTGGGCGTGAATGCAGCCTCCAGATAGACACCTCAAGAAGTTTTGTGGTCACATCCACATGCCACGGCACCCCCAGTAGATATTAGTACTGTAAAATATAAAATATAACTATATATATAAAAATATAAATTATTGAATTACACATCAGCACCATTTACCTTGACGTGTGACCTTAAATCTGACATTTAGCATCTGACATAAGACATTAGCCTGTATCTGTGAATATGCTAATCTGAAATTTACTTTTCAAAATATGGTTTCATTTCCACACTTTGGGGAGGCGTTAAGATATTATCTCAAAGTGATTTGGTATGAGTGTAACCATAACTGAACAGATCAGATTTGATCTTAAATTACGATTGATGTGAAAGAATAGTTTTGATATAAAGTCTGGACGTAAAGTTTGAAAATGCATATCTTTATTTACTTTTGGTAATGCTTATGTGACTCTTATTATAGTAATATGTTTAAATCAGATTTACAACAGTCCCTTTAAAATAATTATGATAAGAGTTCTGAAGTTTATATATTACCCAAAGACAGTGTGGCTTCTTGAGCCTTCTTGCCTTCTATTTGAGCCTATTTGATAACATTGAAGCAAAGTAACTGACCACATAAAGGACAATATAGCAATCAAAATAAAATTTCTCTGAGTTTATCAATCGAAAACTGTTTCCTTATTTTAAATGATAAGTCCTATTTTTTGGAACAATAGTTATTGATTGATAAAATTGTAAAAATGTGAAAACATTTAAAGAGATAATAAACTTCTCACAACATTATGAAATGAAAGAGGGAGAATGAACAGGTTTTGAACATTTTGTCAGGTACATGGTTATATCATTTGCAAGTTACATTTAGAGTAGCGGAGAATTTAACACTTCCCAATGATAAAACTAGACTATTATTCAAACCTTAAAGAGTTTGATACTTTACATAATAAAATGACAAAGAAAAAAATCAACAGAAATGAATCTGACAGCACATATGTTTTGGACTGTTATACCTGACTTCCAAGTACTCTTTGTTGCTGTTGAACTAAATATACACCATATTGTCTTTCTATATTTAAAATGTATGTATATATTTTTTTCTTTTCAGACAGAAACATGTTCATGACATTGCTCTGAGTTTTTCTCAGCAACATGATGTCTTGTATATATATATAGTGTGTTTTTCTTCAAGTTCATGTGCATAAAGGTTAATGTGGTTGTCTCCTTGCTTTTAACCCCGACTGAGACTCTAAAGGGGCTTTCACACAGCTCGGGGTGGATCAATCATTTTCTAAATGTCTTCTGTTAAATGCTGTGCACAAAAAGCAGGCAGGGGAGTGTCATTTGATGTTGTGACGTCACAATGAAAACGGAAGTCAGTATAGTTCCACTGTTCATTGAGTGAAATTCATCACATACCAATTCAAGAATAAGCTAGCGCCATGTCTAACATTTAAACAAATGGGTCAAAGGTCAAAGTTGGGGTTTTATGTCCCGTTCAACAGCCAGGGTCATATTGGGACAGGTCCTCAGAATTGCCACTTGTGGGACTCGAACCCACAGAGGTGACAGCCTATGATTAGATGCCAAACTTGCTAACCACTAGGCCACTGAGGACCTCTTTAAACAAATGGGAAAAAATGCTTACAATGTGGCCTAGTGGGTAACACACTCGCCTAGGAACACAGAGGAGGTGGGTTCAATCCCAGGTACAGGCAGATACATAGTGAGTCGTATGACCACTTCCAATGGCAGTCCTCTGTCATTGGGTCCTATCCCCATTTGCAGGTTAAAGAACCTCAAGTACATTGATAAAAGGTCGTCCTTGAGCCTCTGTCTTTTAGTTAAGGGAATGTCAGTAATTTGAAAGTTGGACTGTACTTGTACATGGAATGGGTCATATAGCTCTTTGAGTCCTGTAGTACATGGAGATATTGCTCTGAGTATAAATACATAATACAATAGTTTACACCCGTGTCACTAATGTTAGATAGCACTAATGCTAGACGTAGTGTCAGTAATTCAAAATGTTAAGAAATACAGTAAATTAACCTCAATGTATCCATACCAATGTGTATACATAACTTAAACAGATAAGATTACCTGTTCTGTATTATCCTCTAAGACGAGGAGTGTAATATATAAGTGTAAACTAAATGTGCATTTTGAAGAAGCTTTGATGTTGTTGTAAAAAGGCAAGTATTACCTAGAATTACATACTGCTATCAATTGCTAATCAATCGCAGTCTTTTTCCAGTAAGATGCCTGATGTACCCATTCTGGAAACAAGTCTGAAACCACATCATATAGTTTTCTAAACTGTATGACATGCTTGCTTTCGAAGAGAAGTCAGACTAGATGCTTGAAATGATCAAACAAGGTACAAGTGTGAAGCATGGCTGTTTCTGGGTATTTTTTTTTGTCTAGTAACATGCACTTTAGGACTTTGTGACTGCTAGAGTTAGTCATACATTCTGGTATGTGAGAAACTACAGTAATGTCTGTTTCCATCAGAACATATTTACAAAGATACACATCCAACAAACGTGTTTTAAAATGGATTTTCAACCCCTTCCACAGTCATGTCTGTCACGCTAAACTGTGTCAGATTTACATCAATCAATCGGGGAAGTGTGAACATATCAGAATGACACATACTCGATTAAAACCTATCCTGTCACATGATTTCACCACCTGCCCCACAGTTTTGGTTTGAAGTCTCACCAGTGCCCATTTTTGGACACCTCCTGGGCCACATGGACAACTTGCACATCCGTACCACTTTCCTGAACAGTAGACTATGTGGATACTGGAACAGAGAAACCTGACATAGGTTCAAGACTCAAGCATATGGAAAACTTTTAAACAAAGTAATTTTATGAAAATTTTCTTTTATTGGTACAAACAGGTATAGTTAGACAATAATTTTATGTTTAAATTTGAACCGTTTTGACATGCTTGAAATGTGAAAACTTTACAGTTTGCCCAAATAAAAGTCTGTTTAAGGTCAATAGAAACTGTTGTCCTCTTCATGTTTTAAATGTTTCATTTGCAGTTTCAACAAGGATTTTAATGCAGTACAATAAATGTTTGAACAGATGATAACATTCATGTAGTATAATGACCCTTGGAACAGATGAAAATGTTTATATATTAATCCTGCAATAAACAACAACAGTCAAATGTATTGACTGAGGCAGCAATAGAATATTTATCATCAAAGTCAGCATTGATGACATCTTAATGAATGTAAAAATATTCAAATTGTTTTTCACAGCAAGAGTCAGTAAATAAATCTCCCAATAAAGATGGTGTATCTATTATCATTTGTTCATTAGTTATCACAAATATTGTCATTGGTGGAGAAAGTGTTGAAAATGATGTCAGTCTGGATTCTCAAGCATAATTAATTAGGCCAATAAGTGGACAAACAATGGCAATTTATGGGATGTCTATTTTTCATCCATCCTTCATGTCATTGTTTGACACCTGCTTGTCATACTTTATGTGCTTGAGAGACTTTTAATCAGTATTTGTTACATGAAAAAAGCAAACAATATAAGTTGTTTTAAAGGTTATTTTTTTTCAGACTCTTGTCTTAGATTAATTTGGGAACACCCTATAAGAAAAATAACAAAGACAATCTTTGAAGCCAAATTCATTCATATTGTCATGTATGCTGACGTTCTATATTCATACCAGAGAGCTACCCATCGTGATCAAAAAACAATACAAAGTTAAACATGCGTCAGTTTTTACACTGACACAGTAAGCAAAGTGCAATTTGCCACTGTATGGGTAATTCGCCACTAGGGAACCCCCCCCCCCCATTGTTGTTCTTATGGTGAGGTCACACCCCTCCTTATGGTTGTATCCGTACATTCTGAGCTATGTTGAATGTGAACATATGAAGACATCCTGAACATATGAAGACTTTATAAGTGGAGACATCCTGACCAAATGAAAATCCTGGTCTGGGACTAAAAACAGACTAAGCCATTTTTCTGGTCGGTTTGAACCACGATCCTGTCGTAGACAAACCGACTGGGTCCCAGGACGCCTCAGGCCTCCTGGGACTAAGCCCCGACTAACCCAGGATTAAGTCCCGACCCCACAAGGTGTCCTGAGGCGTCCCCAGGCGTCCCCAGACCGAGATAGCCAATTTTTGCTTTGCAATGGGACTAAGGGTCGCAGGAAGCCTGGGACTAAGGTATAGAGGGTCTGGGACTAAGGGTCGGCGACTAAGGGTCGCAGGCGGCCTGGGACAACATAGGACTGTGTAAATTTGGTCTGAGGAGGCCTGGGGAAGCCTGGGACTGGACATTTTGTTTATGGTGGGCAAAAATAATCGGTTGGGTCGGGAGAAATATCAAACATGTTTGATTTTTCACATGGCCTCAACCGACTACAACCGACCCTTACAGGATGCCTTGGACTAAGCAAATTTTTGAAACCGACCCTCAAAAACCCTTAATCGGGAGCCTTAGTCGTGTGGTGGAACACCCACATAACAAACTTCAATTGTATAATCAGTTATTTTGTATCTCCCTTAGAATTGGTCAAAATTTTTGCACCGTTTTGTATTATAATAAGTTAAATTCTGATACGAAATGTTTTGGTCAAAATAACCTAGTTTTACTACGAAAAGTCAGTGATACGAAATAAGTTGGCTAAATGATGCAAGATAAGGCAGTTTTACCACAAAACAAGTTAGTAGTGATACAAAATAAGTTGGACAAATGATGCAAGATAAGGCAGTTTTACCACAAAACAAGTTAGTGATACAAAATAAGTTGGACAAATGATGCAAGATAAGGCAGTTTTACTACAAAACAAGTCAGTGATACAAAATAAATTGGCCAAATGACGCAAGATAAGGCAGTTTTACCACAAAACAAGTCAGTGATACAAAATAAATTGGCCAAATGATGCAAGATAAGGCAGTTTTACCACAAAACAAGTCAGTGATACAAATAAATTGGCGAATGATGCAACATGAGACAGTTTTACCACAAAACAAGTCAGTGATATAAGTTCAGTCAGGTAAATCAGTCAGGCAATAGAAAACAAGTTGATACATATAAAGTTATACATATAATATATTCTCTCAACACTCCCTTAGTCCAGGTATACATTTCCCTTTGTAGAAATATACATGTCAAAGCTCATAGAAGAATACTAAAATGGGATATTTAACCTCCAACAAGGAGGCATATGCAATATGTGGTGTTTGTTTGTTTGCAAAATAACTCAAAAAGCTGTAGACAGATTTTGATAAAATTCTCTGGAAATGTTGATACTGGTAAAAAGAACATATAATTAAATTTTGTTAGTGATCTATATCACTGTCTGGATCCTGAAGTGTTTGAAGAATGTTTTAATCAGTGTGCCTATAAGCCATAATAGAGCTATTGGCCCTTGGTGGAGGTGTGCACTCTCCGTGTGCTTTTCTAGTTAAGTATGGCTTCTTTGGGTGTACTGAATGGGAACACGTTTTGGTGAAAATTATTGGCTAAATAAATGTGGAGACCTGGTAAACCATATCAGAAAAGGACTTTGCACAAAGGGGCATTCCATTTTGGTATACTGGCTAATGTATTATCTTTGAAACTAGAAAATTTTGATTGTTTTTTGACATCCATTAGACCTTCCATAATGATCTGGCTGAATTCTGCATGATTTGTAGCACTCTCAGACCTATCTGGCAAAGCTCACGAATGTTTGGTTTGACATATCTTCTAGAGTTAAACCAGGAGCAAACACATTTGTAATTCATGCCTGGCTGGTACTTAAGCACTATGGGAGCTATGGGGGAGCCCTAGTAAGTACTTCAATGTTCTCTGTCATCTCATGCTAAAACCACCGACATTTCCTTCCTGAATTGCTCCCTCATATGTATGATCCACATCCTGAATCACAAGGGGTACTCCAGCCGGTGTAATATATCTTCCAGGTACCTGTCATGGACATAGGCCATGTCCATAATTACACTCCTTAATGCTGCTTGTCCAATTATGGAGCACTTCTGTAGGCTCTGAACAGTCACATAGTTTTCATGAACAGACCCCAATCCTTCTGGGACACCACACGCATTAACAGAGGATTTTGGTGGGCAATATAAATCCAAGTTTTTCTGTTAAGGCATTTTCATGTGTATGCTGATAGGCTAAGAAATATTATATAAAAGTATTGAGATGTCAGTGAAAAAGGAAGAGATGTGACAGTTACAAGTAAACTGGGAAGTAGGAAATGTGCATACTCCTATCTGAGCAAGATGGTTCACAAGAGGGGACACAGAAGGAAGCGGAGGACACAGATGCACCCACAACCCAAGCAGAGAGGGATATTGTGGTGATTCTTGACACAAATATGCCGTTGATGTTACAGTGTCACAGACTTTCACCAAACCACCCAAGACTCTGGTGATCATAGTGAGACCAGTAATTAAGACACCCAGGGGCAAAAGAAAAAAAAAAAGAGGAATAAACATGCTGCCGCTAATCTGTCTGATGAACAGGAGCAATAATTGGTGGACTGGTTCAAGGACAAGAACCATGACCTTTCGTACAACAAAGTGGGCATGGATAACAAGTACAGTACCAAGATGGAGAAGCAGTAGGAGCTGTCACATTCCATGGAGACCCTGTGCCACTGCTGAAGCAGTGGTTTTCTATGCAAAGGACCATCTATGTAAAGCTGAGCCACACCAGCCTGGGCAGGGCAGAGAGGAGATTACCAAAAAAAAACAGTAGTGGTTATATGCAACTTTTTGAAGCAACGTATGAAGAGACAGAGTATTCTAAGAAGCACTTTTAGGCCTGTGGTGCTCCAGTTACAGCAACAGCAGCCATATCCTTCCACCTTTGCCACAGCCACAGTTTCCAGGAATCCGGATTATAAAGGTGATGATCAAAACCCACACCAAGCAGTGGATATGACTGTAACAATGCATGACCTGTCTGTAGAGATATCATCTCCAACCCCATCACAATTTATCAAGAAGACACAGACTTCCACACCTGGATCATCTGTTGAGCCCTACCCCTGAAGGAAGTCATGGAGTCATGGAGAGATCTGACAAGGGATGAAAAATAAGTTGGGGCCAGCTATGTGTCACAAATCTTGCCACCCTCTAGGGCATTTCAGCCAATACAGGAGCCACTACAGGCAATCTTTCAGCAAGCAGTCTCAGTCCATCCACCAGGGAATGCAGCAGCAGGCTCAGCCGGTCCACCAGCTACTGCAGCAGGAGACTCAGCAATTGCAGCAGTCAATGCAGCAACAAGTTCAGCCAGAGCAGCAGCTAATGCAATGGCAGACTCACCAAATGCAACAACCAGAGCACTGCAGAGTCAGCAGACATAACAGTCTCAAGATGCCCAGTAACAAAGTATCTTCGATCCACACCAAAATGTTACAATTATGGCTCCAGTTGTGGCATCAAAAGAGGTTTCCCAAACATAGCCAAGACAGCCACAGATCGAAGTCCAGTCGAGTACATCTAGTTCTGCATATCACACACTGTAGTCGGCAACGGGGGGTGGGGTGGGCGTGAATGCAGCCTCCAGATAGACACCTCAAGAAGTTTTGTGGTCACATCCACATGCCACGGCACCCCCAGTAAATATTAGTACTGTAAAATATAAAATATAACTATATATATAAAAATATAAATTATTGAATTACACATCAGCACCATTTACCTTGACGTGTGACCTTAAATCTGACATTTAGCATCTGACATAAGACATTAGCCTGTGTCTGTGAATATGCTAATCTGAAATTTACTTTTCAAAATATGGTTTCATTTCCACACTTTGGGGAGGCGTTAAGATATTATCTCAAAGTGATTTGGTATGAGTGTAACCATAACTGAACAGATCAGATTTGATCTTAAATTACGATTGATGTGAAAGAATAGTTTTGATATAAAGTCTGGACGTAAAGTTTGAAAATGCATATCTTTATTTACTTTTGGTAATGCTTATGTGACTCTTATTATAGTAATATGTTTAAATCAGATTTACAACAGTCCCTTTAAAATAATTATGATAAGAGTTCTGAAGTTTATATATTACCCAAAGACAGTGTGGCTTCTTGAGCCTTCTTGCCTTCTATTTGAGCCTATTTGATAACATTGAAGCAAAGTAACTGACCACATAAAGGACAATATAGCAATCAAAATAAAATTTCTCTGAGTTTATCAATCGAAAACTGTTTCCTTATTTTAAATGATAAGTCCTATTTTTTGGAACAATAGTTATTGATTGATAAAATTGTAAAAATGTGAAAACATTTAAAGAGATAATAAACTTCTCACAACATTATGAAATGAAAGAGGGAGAATGAACAGGTTTTGAACATTTTGTCAGGTACATGGTTATATCATTTGCAAGTTACATTTAGAGTAGCGGAGAATTTAACACTTCCCAATGATAAAACTAGACTATTATTCAAACCTTAAAGAGTTTGATACTTTACATAATAAAATGACAAAGAAAAAAATCAACAGAAATGAATCTGACAGCACATATGTTTTGGACTGTTATACCTGACTTCCAAGTACTCTTTGTTGCTGTTGAACTAAATATACACCATATTGTCTTTCTATATTTAAAATGTATGTATATATTTTTTTCTTTTCAGACAGAAACATGCAGTTTCTCAGCAACATGATGTCTTGTATATATATATAGTGTGTTTTGCTTCAAGTTCATGTGCATAAAGGTTAATGTGGTTGTCTCCTTGCTTTTAACCCCGACTGAGACTCTAAAGGGGCTTTCACACAGCTCGGGGTGGATCAATCATTTTCTAAATGTCTTCTGTTAAATGCTGTGCACAAAAAGCAGGCAGGGGAGTGTCATTTGATGTTGTGACGTCACAATGAAAACGGAAGTCAGTATAGTTCCACTGTTCATTGAGTGAAATTCATCACATACCAATTCAAGAATAAGCTAGCGCCATGTCTAACATTTAAACAAATGGGTCAAAGGTCAAAGTTGGGGTTTTATGTCCCGTTCAACAGCCAGGGTCATATTGGGACAGGTCCTCAGAATTGCCACTTGTGGGACTCGAACCCACAGAGGTGACAGCCTATGATTAGATGCCAAACTTGCTAACCACTAGGCCACTGAGGACCTCTTTAAACAAATGGGAAAAAATGCTTACAATGTGGCCTAGTGGGTAACACACTCGCCTAGGAACACAGAGGAGGTGGGTTCAATCCCAGGTACAGGCAGATACATAGTGAGTCGTATGACCACTTCCAATGGCAGTCCTCTGTCATTGGGTCCTATCCCCATTTGCAGGTTAAAGAACCTCAAGTACATTGATAAAAGGTCGTCCTTGAGCCTCTGTCTTTTAGTTAAGGGAATGTCAGTAATTTGAAAGTTGGACTGTACTTGTACATGGAATGGGTCATATAGCTCTTTGAGTCCTGTAGTACATGGAGATATTGCTCTGAGTATAAATACATAATACAATAGTTTTACACCCGTGTCACTAATGTTAGATAGCACTAATGCTAGACGTAGTGTCAGTAATTCAAAATGTTAAGAAATACAGTAAATTAACCTCAATGTATCCATACCAATGTGTATACATAACTTAAACAGATAAGATTACCTGTTCTGTATTATCCTCTAAGACGAGGAGTGTAATATATAAGTGTAAACTAAATGTGCATTTTGAAGAAGCTTTGATGTTGTTGTAAAAAGGCAAGTATTACCTAGAATTACATACTGCTATCAATTGCTAATCAATCGCAGTCTTTTTCCAGTAAGATGCCTGATGTACCCATTCTGGAAACAAGTCTGAAACCACATCATATAGTTTTCTAAACTGTATGACATGCTTGCTTTCGAAGAGAAGTCAGACTAGATGCTTGAAATGATCAAACAAGGTACAAGTGTGAAGCATGGCTGTTTCTGGGTATTTTTTTTTTTGTCTAGTAACATGCACTTTAGGACTTTGTGACTGCTAGAGTTAGTCATACATTCTGGTATGTGAGAAACTACAGTAATGTCTGTTTCCATCAGAACATATTTACAAAGATACACATCCAACAAACGTGTTTTAAAATGGATTTTCAACCCCTTCCACAGTCATGTCTGTCACGCTAAACTGTGTCAGATTTACATCAATCAATCGGGGAAGTGTGAACATATCAGAATGACACATACTCGATTAAAACCTATCCTGTCACATGATTTCACCACCTGCCCCACAGTTTTGGTTTGAAGTCTCACCAGTGCCCATTTTTGGACACCTCCTGGGCCACATGGACAACTTGCACATCCGTACCACTTTCCTGAACAGTAGACTATGTGGATACTGGAACAGAGAAACCTGACATAGGTTCAAGACTCAAGCATATGGAAAACTTTTAAACAAAGTAATTTTATGAAAATTTTCTTTTATTGGTACAAACAGGTATAGTTAGACAATAATTTTATGTTTAAATTTGAACCGTTTTGACATGCTTGAAATGTGAAAACTTTACAGTTTGCCCAAATAAAAGTCTGTTTAAGGTCAATAGAAACTGTTGTCCTCTTCATGTTTTAAATGTTTCATTTGCAGTTTCAACAAGGATTTTAATGCAGTACAATAAATGTTTGAACAGATGATAACATTCATGTAGTATAATGACCCTTGGAACAGATGAAAATGTTTATATATTAATCCTGCAATAAACAACAACAGTCAAATGTATTGACTGAGGCAGCAATAGAATATTTATCATCAAAGTCAGCATTGATGACATCTTAATGAATGTAAAAATATTCAAATTGTTTTTCACAGCAAGAGTCAGTAAATAAATCTCCCAATAAAGATGGTGTATCTATTATCATTTGTTCATTAGTTATCACAAATATTGTCATTGGTGGAGAAAGTGTTGAAAATGATGTCAGTCTGGATTCTCAAGCATAATTAATTAGGCCAATAAGTGGACAAACAATGGCAATTTATGGGATGTCTATTTTTCATCCATCCTTCATGTCATTGTTTGACACCTGCTTGTCATACTTTATGTGCTTGAGAGACTTTTAATCAGTATTTGTTACATGAAAAAAGCAAACAATATAAGTTGTTTTAAAGGTTATTTTTTTTCAGACTCTTGTCTTAGATTAATTTGGGAACACCCTATAAGAAAAATAACAAAGACAATCTTTGAAGCCAAATTCATTCATATTGTCATGTATGCTGACGTTCTATATTCATACCAGAGAGCTACCCATCGTGATCAAAAAACAATACAAAGTTAAACATGCGTCAGTTTTTACACTGACACAGTAAGCAAAGTGCAATTTGCCACTGTATGGGTAATTCGCCACTAGGGAACCCCCCCCCATTGTTGTTCTTATGGTGAGGTCACACCCCTCCTTATGGTTGTATCCGTACATTCTGAGCTATGTTGAATGTGAACATATGAAGACATCCTGAACATATGAAGACTTTATAAGTGGAGACATCCTGACCAAATGAAAATCCTAACTAAAATATTCTACTCACATACGAAGTGGATCGAACCTGGTCAAACCAAAACTGGAAGTAGATGAGCATGTTGCTACATATCTATTGGCTTCAGTATGGTAAGATGTGACCTTAGGGTTGTGATGGGGGTCACAGGAGGAGGGCTGCTATAACTGAATTTGTTGAAAATGGGCTAGTAAACAGACAAGCTCAGTCAGTTTGTCACTGACTAAGAAGATAAGTTATACACTGAAAGGACTGGTTGGTGTTAGACCTCCTGTGACTCATGAAGATAACTGCATGTAACAAGAAGCCCCTGATGATAATTTGTAGAACCCAAAATAATAGTCATAACAGCTGCAGAGGTTTGTTTAAGTAAGGAAGGAATTGCTCACCTGTAAAGGTTTCAAAAATGTTAAATACTTTTAACTAGCATCTATTATCACAACGATTACACTCCTAACCTATACCAGTATTATAGGGCAGTTCCACTATGCCAATTGTCCTCCCTGGTCGGTTAGATTTAGATTTATGTAGTTGTTGTTTTACGTCACGTTCAACAACCAGGGCATATTTCGACGGGTAGTTTACGGGTGGAGGAACCAGTGCATACTAGTTGGTCAAGATTCTGCACTGTAAACCACCGGGCATCGGCAAGTAACTCACAATTTTCCAACATGAAGCACCCGGTCCGAGATTCAAACCGTCCGGTTCAGAGTTTTGAGGTGAGCACTCTAACCGCCTCCCTGGTGCGTTTGCAACTGTGAAAATTGTGCATTGAGGAGGTTAATCTTTTCAATCAGAACTTTAGTATACTACAGTAGGACCATTCTGGACTATCTTGGTAATGGGAGTTTTTGATCAGGAAATATTCAGAATGTTTGAGAGTTAATCGTGTCTATCCCAGATTAATTCAAACATTTTGAAGTTATTGTAAAATATCGTCAATTCTTATCAGATCTGTCTTTGGGGAAAATATTTCAAACCTATCATAAACCCAACATTCGTAAAGCAATATTTTGGTTCTTAAGTCAGTTCAATATTATCAATGATACTTGATATGGTTTCCATTGTCAATGTTGATTAGAAAGATATCTGAAAAGTATCACAAACTCCACCCAAAGATTATGAGGAGTTTTTTTTTTTGGAACTGCCCTATAAAAGTAATCTGTGTGACACTGACCTTGTAGGAGATATGCATAGAGTTGCAAACCTAGTTTCTTTCTAAATTGTCAAGTTTTAGTAATTTTTTATTCATCTTTCTAATAATGTCAGTATGATCTTATTTGATCTGCTTCTAACAAACAGTATCTACCCTTTTAAACTTAAAATGATGTGGACAGAGAGATTAGAATCTCCATAATTTTTGCAATGGGTGTAAAAATTGTTAGACAGGTAGCATATAGAAGTGTACACAGATCTTGAGCTACAGAAAGTGTAACATAACAATAGATTTGATTGATATCATTTACATATCATTGAGTGGTCAGGGTAGAGAAGGTTATTCTATTGTTAGAATGTATTTACTATATATATATATCTTGATGTGAATTAATCTCAATTATATATTAACTTATTAACCTCCTAATACGTCATTCCAGTGGAGTGGATGATAGCTATTAATGTGGAGTAGGACCTTTGGAATTTGCCACAGTTTGTGCAATTCGCCGGTGAGGAAACCAGCATTTATATCCTTGTTTTGTAAGAACATTTGCACACATTTTGATTCCTTTGTCTAAACTTCAAAAGGTGCTCCAAAGTGACGTCCACAGAAAGTGCTGAAAAATACAAAACAAAAAAAAATCTCGATTTTTAGGATCTGGTTAATCAGCTCCGATCTAGATCATCTTTGAGAAGGACTCAGCTACAGCTAGACACCACCTTGTGTAAAATATGACCAAGATCCGGTGTATAGTTTGTGAGTTATGGTCACTGACAGATACAATAAGCATACTCGATTACAATAGCCTTACCTCCCCCTTTTTGGAGGGGGTGGGGTATTCTTTTTGTACCTCCTTGAAACAAATCCAGAACTTGACATGAAATTGCATGTAGTTGTAAATGATTAGACTTGGTTTTGACAATACAGCATGTGTCTAAAGCTTTTGGTAATGTAAATGAAGACACCATGGACTGGTCCTGGGAGATGGAAGACCAGAAGACCAAAGTGTTATCATTGACGTCATTGACATCAAATATATAATAAGGAATTAGTATGCAGACCATGGTACACCGGCTAACGTGTATATTTTATTGCGTAAAATACCCTTACCTTATCCTCACTAGTGCTTACGTGTTAGCGGGAGCATACAAAAGATGACCAGACGAGAATATTATTTCAAAAAGAAATATTCTTGTCGGTAGCGGTACCAGTATGTATGCGCATAACCGCGCATGCGCCTGGTCCAGCATAACCCCTGTCAGCCTCACTTTTAATTTGGTCATCGTAAACAAATCGTGTTTTCTGCGAATTCTACTATGGCAGAAGGGCAGATTAAAAGTAAGGGGACAGAAGCTGGCTGTTGGTTGTCACCATACAGCTTATGAATGGGATCATCATCACTTCTGTGTCTCTTGTAGAGAGAAGAATAAAGGTGATGACGTTTGTGTAACTTCTAAGGAAGAAGACTGTTTTGTTTGCCTCCAGTTCACTGCTGAACAAAGGAAAAAATTAAAAGCTAAGAAAGCTTATGAAAAGAAGAAAATTTCCAAAGAAGCAATCTCTAAAAAGGTTGAAGATTCCCTGTTAGGGGTTGATGATATTCAACCGTCTCAGGCTTCCGCCAATAAGGAAAAGTCTTCCAATGTGCCTTCCACTTCAAATTCATCATCTAGTTCCAATGACCCCTTATAGCTTTTACTAGCACGTCTAGAAGCTATGCAGGGTCGTATTCAGGTTTTAGAAACCAAATCTACAGAGGCAACTACGCAGGAGGTTTATGGTGAGGCTAGCCGTGACGAATCTGTATCAAGATCTGTGTTTGCTACGACAGAAGATGATAAACATGGAGTGGGGAATGATCAGGCTGAGCAAAGAACGCATCACAAACGAGCGCGTTCTCAGTCTCCTCACTCGGATCATAGGCTTTCATCAAAAGATGAGGAAGTTGAGGAGGACCCATCTTACAGGCAATTTTTAGCCTCTATTAGGGGTTTGTTGGATCTGTCAACCCCAGAGGAATTTAAGGAGGTCCCCTCAAAGATTTTTGGTTCTAAGGACCGGAAAAAGAAGCAGGCAGTACTACCCATGTGTTTACCACCAGTGGATGAAATCAATTCACTTTGGATTGAGTTAGAGAAGAAGGTTGCAGGAAATCCATCTGAAAATGGGGAGAGACTTCACTCTGCGTTTTTCAACACTGATACATTTCTGCCTTATACTAGACCTAATATGAAGTTTTACAGGTCTACAGTTTCAGAATTTTCGACTTCAGCACCCAAATGTCAGGATTCCTTCAAGTCCATTTGCTCCAAATCTTCATCAGCTCCATCGTACATCTATGTACCCACTCGCCAATTCACTACCATGGAATCAGTCAAACGCGAGCATGTGCAACTCTTAGGGTTTGTGAGTCACTATATTAGAGCTCTTGAAAAATGTGCTTCCAATATGGGGGATATTTTACAGGCTGGTGTGGTGAATATGGAGGACAGTTTCAGTAAAGATATTGAGGAACTGTTATCATATATTCAACTGCAGTATTCTACAATAGCTTCCATTGAAAGGGCTCTGGAGACAGTGGTTGAAGCCTCAATGACAATGTCTTGCAATATGCAACTGGCTAGAAGAGATACGATTTTGAAATTCTCAGCCCCTCACCTACACGAGCATGATAGGAATAGATTGAGGAGATCTGGCTTTACATCCACTGACTTATTCTCACCTTCAGTTTTAAACAATGTTGAGAACAAATATGAGCGCAGTCGATCGCCCAAAAGACAGAAAATGGAAGGATGGAAGTAGGGACTCTCTAATTGCAACACTAAACACGTTAGAAATATTTGGCTCTCTATCTGGACTCAAAGTGAATACAGATAAAACCAAAATAATATGGCTGGGGAAAAAAAACATTCTCAGGATATGTATGAAACCCCACAGAAGCTTGACTGGGGTACAACTGAATTTAACTTGTTGGGGTTACAATTTTCAGTTGATCTGAATAAAATACCTGCAATGAATTACAGTTTGATACTTAATAAAATAGAAAAAATTCTGATCAGGTGGAGAAGAAGGAATTTGACACCAGTTGGGAAAATTACAGTTCTTAAAACATTTGTTTTAAGCAGTTTAAATCATGTATTTGCTTCTCTTCCTTCTCCAGATAAACAAACAATTAGCAGTTTAAACAAATTAATGTATTCCTTTCTATGGGATAATAAACCTAGTAAGATTAGTCGCGATCAAATTACAAATGATTTTTTCAATGGAGGACTAAAAATGATAGATTTGGACAATTTTGTTAGGGCTCAGAAGCTTGCTTGGGTGAAACGTTTGATTCTATCTCCCGATTCTCCATGGAGTAAATTATTTTCATCCACAGTAAGCCCAGATAAATTCTATTTGATGGGATCTTTGTGGTCTAAAATTTTGGCAAATACCATGTCAAACCCATTTTGGAAAGAAGTTTTGATGGGTTGGGGTGAATTCCTTGACAAAAAAACACTTAGTCCCACTGAAGCCTTATCAAGTCCTATGTGGTACAACTCAGGGATATCCACTGAACCACTATTCTTTTCACATTGGTATAATGCAGGGATATGTGTCCCACTGGACATAATGCAAAATGGAAGTTTGATGGAGCTAGCTGATATTCAATGCCATTATAACTTAAAAAGCAATTTTTTAGAATACCTTCGAATTCAAATATGTTTGAAACAATTTTTTGGTAAATGCGATATACATAATTTTTCGATTGACAGACCAATTTTTCCTCCATATTTGAAAACACTGCTTAATAATAATAAAGGAAGTCGGTATTTTTATAAAATTTTAAAAGATCAATATGATAATAAAAAATTGAAGAGTAAATGGACACATATTCTTAATACTGATATCAGTAAAAAAGATTGGAACATGATTTATAAGATCTGTTTTAAAACCTTAAAATGAAATGACTTTATTTGGTTCCAATACGGAATTATCCAAAGAATTTTAGGTACAAGGGCTTATCTTAATCAAATTTGTATAAGTAATACCTCTACCTGTGTGTTTTGTGAAACATCCGTAGAGACTATATACCACATTGGATTCCAAACCCATTTTCAATTCCAGGAAAGGAAGGTTGGATTACAATACTGCTTCATTTCCAAATTCATCTTCAAAGAATTCTTTTCGTGGTCAACAGGACAGCAAGCCACAATTCAAACCCACACAATCCGCCAGAGGGGGAGGTCATGGTGGAAGAAGGAAATGACTATATCAAAGAAGTAGATTTGTCACCTGGAGGCCGTTTACAGTTATTTCACAAGGTATGGCTAGAAAACAGTTGTCATCCCAGAGTTGCGCACATTCTAAAGTACGGTTACGAGATCATCTTAAAAGATCCAATCTAATTGTCTCGACATCCCACAATTCTCAGTGGTTATGCCAATCAACAAAAACAGAACTTCCTGTTAGAATGTGTACAGCAAATGTTACAGAAAAAAGCGATAGTTCCTGTAAAGATGTCTGCAACTCTGGGATTTCACAGCAGGTTGTTTTTGGTGCCAAAGCCAGGCAAAAAATGGCGCCCAGTAATAGACCTCAGTGTACTAAATAGCCACTTAACGGTCCCAACATTCAAAATGGAAACTGCGGAGGTGATAAGAAATTTGCAAGGGGGAGTGGGTAGTTTCTGTAGACCTTACAGATGCTTATTTTCACATCCCTATTCATCAAAGATCGCAAAACCTACTTCGGTTTTATGTAGGAGGGCGTTCCTTCCAATTCAGAGCACTACCCTTCAGCATTGCGACGGCTCCAATCGAATTCACTCGTGTAGTCAAGGAAGTAAAGCTAATGCTTCAGAACATGTGTATACGCATCCACCAGTATTTAGACGACTGGCTGTTGCGAGCTCCAACACAGCAGATTTGCATGGAGCAGTCAAAACGACTTGTCCAATTCATGCAGGAACTAGGTTGGGTAATCAGCTTCAAAAAATCGGAGTTAACACCAACTCAAAAATTCGATTTCCTGGGCTACAGGTTCGACTTGGTCAGGGGCGAGGTCTTACCCACAGAAAAAAAATGGCTAATTTTGAAAAGTGCCATAGAGGGTCTAAACAACAGTATTACAACAACTCCCAGGATCCTAATGTCTTTCATAGGGGTACTAGCATCTCTAGAGAAAACAGTTCCAATGGGAAGGTTGCATATGAGGCCATTCCAATGGTACTTGAAAACTCATTGGAAGTATCCCCAATCATTGGACAAGGTCATCCCATGCTCAGAAATTTTGAAGAAACACCTCATATGGTGGAAAAATCCAAAAAATGTCTTGACAGGGTGTCCCTACATGCAGAGGAACACAATCTCCTTCTGTTTACAGATGCTTCAATCAAGGGCTGGGGTGCACATTTGGAAGACCTGACAGTGAGTGGACTGTGGTCGGACAGAGAAGCAAATTTGCATATAAATATTCTGGAACTAAAGGCAGTGTTTCTAGCAATAAGGTCTTTTCAAACCCATCTTTTGAACAAGAGGGTCTTGGTGGCCTCCGACAATTCAACAGTGGTGGCCTACCTCAACAAACAGGGGGGGACCCATTCACTCGAAATGTGTCTCATGATATGGCGTCTCATGGCTTATTGTCATCTCAGAGCAATTTTGCTGAGGGCTCGACACATCCAGGGCTGTCTGAATGTGATAGCAGACAGCCTCTCACGCAGGGACAAGGTCATACAGACAGAATGGTCTCTTCATCCCAAAATTTTTCAAAGGATTTGCCAAATTTGGCACAGGCCAATGATAGACTTGTTTGCCACCAAAATGAACAACAAACTTCCTCTGTATGTGTCTCCAGTCCCAGATCCAAATGCAATGGCGGTAGATGCATTGAACATCTCTTGGGAGGCAATGGACGGTTATGTTTATTGTCCAATAGCTCTAATCCCGAAGGTACTTCAAAAATGAGAACTTATGCATGCCAAATGATTGTGGTAGCTCCAGGGTGGCCAGGGATGAGCTGGTTTTGGAATCTCATAGACCTTTCCACAAAACCTCCACTATTTCTTCCACATTGGGAGTATCTTCTGAAACAACCGTTCAGTCAGAGATTTCATCAAAATCTTCCTTATCTCAACCTTCATGTTTGGCATCTGGATTCGAGACCAAGTCACCTCAAAAATTCTCAAGCACAGTGGCAGAGAGAATTAAGGCACCTCAGAGATTATCATCCAGAAGGGTTTATGAATCAAGGTGGTCCATTTTTGAATCATGGGGTAAAGAGAAGCAGGTGGAATTCAAACAACCATCTATTTCCACAATAGCAGATTTTCTGACTCATTTGTTCAATGAAACAAATTTGAAACCTACTACAATTGCAGGTTATAGAACAGCAATAGCAGACCATTTGGGACCAGCAGGCATTGAAATCAGTCACAGTTTTGAACTAAATAGGCTGATTGCAAGTTTTCATAGAGACAGACCAGTGAAGGATAGAGGTGTACCTTCTGGGATTTATCTTTGGTCCTTCTGGCATTGACTAAGCCTCCTTTTGAACCTCTGAATGATGGTCTAAAGTGGCAGTGTCTAAAGTGGCAGTGTGTTGAAGTGGGTTACCACTGAAGTGGGAAATACTTCATGGTTTTTAGTGCATATCTGTAAACCAACCACTATGTACTGCCTTCATCCATCCATTCAACTACTGGTCATGATGTGAGGTATACAATGTTTTGTAAGTGGGGCTTAACCTAAAAATATCAATCAATTAATGAACTAGTGTTGTAACAGAACAGTGGAACAGTGGTAACATGCTTACCTCCCACCTCTGAGGTTGGTGGTTCAAACCCCGGACCTTATGTGGCAAAGTTGGTAGTTGCTTACTGATGGTTGGCAGTTTACAGTACAGAACCTTGACTGACTGTATGTACTGGTTTCCTCTGCCCACAAAACTACCTGTTGGGATATGTCCTGCACAGTATTGAACGTGACGTAAAACCCTAAATAAACAGAAAATGTTAAGAAACGGAGTGCAATCCAGCAAACCAGGTACTCGCAAACCTATTCAATCAATGTTTATTTCCCTAAATATATCATGGATAAACTTTATTATTATTCAGATTTGATGATCTAATCTAAATCTAAATTTTTTATCACATAATTGTCCTTATTTTTATACATATATTTGACATTTTCTTCTCTTTTTTTGTATAAATTTATTTATATCATCTGCCATTCTTGCTTTATTGATTCTTCGAGTTGGTCACTGTTAAAACACAACTGCATGGGTCCGGATGAGTTCTTGATATACAGACACTTGGTCTAACCTTTCGCACACTTCTATCATAAACTAACATGTGACTAAATCATCTTGGCTAAGTTTATAAAATACTTCATTGGCTAACACTACTTTTTTAACTTTTACATCCGTGTCTCATGTAGTTGACCCACTGAAAGTACAAGCGTTAACTCAATATCACTGTTTGCATAAGAAGACAAGGAAAATGCAAAAACCCTTCCAATCTAGATACCACTCCCCTCTGCAGATAAGTGAGAACAATAGCAGTCTATTTAAATTTAAGTGGCATATGACAAGGTTAACATCTTTCTAAAGATTTGTAAAAATAGCTATGTTTAACATGTATCTTTGATCAACCTTAATGAGCCTTATTTGCCGATCAATAATACTGAAAACATGACGATACAACTTCCTCATGTATGAGGACATCAAACTCTGTTTCATCACGTCAACCTAAAAAGAAATTTGACAGGACCTACTTTCACAGAAGCTGTTCAATAGAATAAATTTCTCCAGATTGTTCTGTCACATATCACAGTCTCTGGATTTAAAACCCAAACTTATTACCCTGTTGTGCCTCAAACACTCGGGTGTAGATTGTCACCAGCCAATGTAACTACACTAGGGCTTCCCCAATCCTAAGTAGTCTCCGCTGATTATCTGTTAGATACCACTTTACGTTTAAGATGGCTACACAGTCATCCTAGCTACCTCTATCTATTTCTGATCCCCCCAGCAGTAAATACAACGCAAATTACCAAAGGCCGGATGGAAGGTTCCTGGAGGCTCCTCAGCTTTGTCCATCCTTATTTGGTCACAATTGTGCTTTTGATACTTCAACAATCTGGAATGGATGGCATGATGATCTTTGTTCTGCTTCTTCTGACACCTCTTTACAGAAGAAAGTCAAATCCTATTTATATTCCATAGTTTCTGATTCAGCTCGTGTTTCTGTGGTAACAACCGTTGCTATGCCAGGAACTGATGGATTTTGGAATACTGCTAATACTTGTTGCGCCTTTGAAGAGCAGGCCTGATAGGGGCCTGCTGTGGCAGTTTTGCCTCCCACCTAAAAACCTAAAGTTTAACACTACCTTAAATACCAATGCCTCCAACCCTATTGATCATTGCTTGGACCCCTATCGACTTCACTCATTGGCTTTGGCGCCAACACCCATTATTGCCATTCTGTAACCAGATTTTGAAGTGACAACAAGTGATTTTTAAGGATAGTTTTAGTGTTACACTGTTTACGTTCACCATGCCAAAGAGAAGTAAGAAAGTTGATACAGGAAAGAAGAAGGGGACTGTTTCTAAGGCCAAGAGCAGTAATTCCACCACACAACCACCAAATTTGGACCTTAATGGATCATTTATTACACCATCAGGTGGGACTATTGTAAGTACAGCCTCTCCTCTTCAACCTCCGCTTACCAGTGACCAAGTAACTGGGAATGATACGGTGTTGGCGTATCTACAGCGTATTGACGCCACCAACCAAGCATTACTAAAGAGGGTGGATGTCCTAGAAAGCCAACGTGTGTCCACAGCTACCGTTCAGGCTGCCAATGTTAATCTAGGCCAAGACCTAACTTCCAGACCAGTATCATCAACCAACACCCATCTCACTGGGGTTCGGCCTGTACCTTTGGCTAGTTTCACTACCACCCAGGCGGGTCCATCTCAGTCGGCTGCTACCAATACAGGCCTATTCAGCCAACACAACCAGTCAGTACCCCCCAGTGCTCTTCATGACGCCGTCATGCCCGACCTCAACAACATTCGTGCCAACCCTTCCATATCACAATCAGTATCACAGATTATGGCAACCCTGGAAGCCGGATCCAGAGCTGAGGCAACACAAGGTAAGGGCACCATCAGGAAATCTGGTCGGTTTAATGCCACTGACGCTATCACAGCAGTGCCTGAGCTCAGGTGGCCCAATGAGGGGTATCATGGCACTAATGGGCGGAAGCGTACGTTATACGACGATTTGACAGTACAAGAATGGGCTGTGGGACAGCTGTCCAACATTTATCAGATTCAGGACCCAGTTTTAGTTAAGCAGGTGCTCCTACAGGTTATTTTATCACTCAGGGACGCCACATCCCTACCCTGGCAGGCAGTGCGTGGGGCATGGGGCACATCCATGCATGAGATAGAACAGGGGTCGCTACAATGGGCTGATGCTACACAGTGGGCTCTGAATCGCCTCTCCACTTCTCAAATTGCCATGGCAAACGCTTCGCAGGTCACAGGTCAGCCTACTGCCCAAAAGAAAGTTTGCAAATTCTATAACGAAGGCACATGTTCACATGAAGGGAATCATGGCCAGTTTAAACACGTCTGTGGCTTTTGTGCTAGACAAGGGAAGAACTACACACACCCAGAATTGAAATGTCAAATAAAAATTAGGGGTGGGGACAGAACTCAAGCTTTTAATAAATAATATGATATCTCATCACCTGGACCAGTAGGGATTCTTAGGGACGATTGTAATTATCTGCAACTGGGGGGTGGGGACACTGATAATTTAAACAGGGCGGTTCATGGGAAAAATACTGTATCATCGAATGCAACTGATGTTTTAGAGTATTGTCCACAAATGCACCGTTATCATGACCCTAAAATTTATAATTGTAACTTTTCTGCACCTAATCAGCTGATTACACACAATAGTAACCTCGACCATAATAATATGGCTCATATTGGCCCACAATCTTTCAGTGATCACATTCATGGAAACAATTTCAATCACACAAAGGGTCATTATACTGGTAGTGAGTGTCAGTCAATTTCTACTTTAAATGTAAATAGTATTGTGCAGTATGACGTTTGTAGTGACATTAACATTAACTATCAGTGGAATACAAATATTGCTGATGGTATTGTACACCCAAATGCGGGTAATATTTACTTCTGTAACTATCAGTGTCATTTTACACATGAATGTTGGAATCATGGGACTGTAACGCCAGCATCTGTGCCAGTGTTATGTGGTGTTGATATTATCTTACCTTTGGAAACTGTGCATAGCTGTCAGGTGGTATATTTACACGACCCCAAGGGTCGGGATTCTGGCTTTTATTATTTATGTTATAACCAGTTTGGTAACTCATTCTTTCACACATATGATGCTGGGGACATAGGTCCCTTCTATGTTGTAGGGAAAGTGTCAGTTAATGTTGTATTCTGCGGCCACAGTATGACCAATGACATGTATATAGACCTGACACCTGAGCAGGTGTACCATGACTACAATAAGGACCTTTGGTCCCATGTGACGTTTAATATGAATTATACTCAGTATATGGAATGTGTTATTGATGAATTATGTATGTTCATGGACTTGCAAGGTTCTAGTGACAAATTACAGCTACCTGACGCATTAGTTGACGCCTCAGACACAGGATCCACCCCTAACAGCATTACTGCTCTACTACACGACACTGGGGTTCATATACCTCAAGTTGACCATGATGCTTATGTTAAAGAGAAAAATGTTGGTTTCCTGAGCCATGATAATCTAACATTTGAGTTTATAGGCCCTGATAGGCCCCCAGTACTCATTGACTCCATCGCCAAATGCATTGAGGTTGCAAACATAATTAGATCCACAGGAGTCCCTAATTACAAATGTGCTCGCATTCCCATTGTTTCAAAGATGAATGTTGAAGCTTGGGAGAATGTACTCAGTACTTATCCTGATGGTCATCTACTCCAGTATATAAAATTTGGGTTCCCACTGTCTATTAGCCGCCCTGATTCCCTCAAAAATACTACAGTGGTAAACCATCATTCTGCTATTCAATACCCCCAGGCTGTTGCGAAATATATAAAGAAGGAACAGGACTTTGGCACCATCTTGGGTCCTTCTAATTATATTGCTGATGAAAATTATCACTGTTCCCCCCTCCTTACCAGACCCAAGGACACCAATGACAGGCGAGTGATTTTGAATCTTTCATATCCTAAGGGCCAATCAGTGAATGACTGCGTTGACAAGGCCAGATTTGACGGCAGGTCCTTCACTCTTAAATTTCCATCTGTGGATGACATAGTCGAATGCATTCTTGAAGTTGAAGATCCATTGCTGTTTAAAATTGATGTAGCCAGAGCGTTTAGGAACCTCAGGGTTGACCCTGTGGATGCCCTCAAGTTTGGTTTATGTTGGAATGACGCCCTTTACGTCGACGGTGGCGTCACGTTCGGCTGGACCCACGGGTCCGCAGCGTTTCAGATGGTCGCTGACGCAATATCTTACGTCATGGCGTCGTCTGGGTGCGTCATAACCCCATACATTGACGATTTCATTGTTGTGGCCCCTAGAGATCAAGCAACAAAGCAATTTGACCAATTATCTGGCTTGCTGGACAGTTTAGGTCTTCCCATGAATCCTGCCAAGAAAACTCCACCTTGTGACACTCTCACTTGCTTAGGCATCACAGTTAGTATTCCTGACGGCACCCTTAGCATAGCACCAGATAAACTACATAGCATTTATGAAGCTTGCTGCCAAGTGGCTACTAAGAAATTTCTATCAAAAAAGTCCTATCAGTCCCTTTTGGGTAAGCTCATATATATCCACAAATGTGTCTCCCCTGCTAGGTCATTCATTAACAGGATCCTTGCCTTATTTAGGAACAACTCTCATAAGTCTAGGATATATCTTACTGAGGATTTCTTCAAGGACATTCAATGGTTCATCAAATTCCTCCCTGCTTTCAACGGTGTCACATTCTTTAGGAAAGTCCCCATTCCTAAGTTAGATTCCTTACATCTCGACGCCTGTTTGTCTGGCCTAGGGGCCATTTGGAATGGTAGGGTCTACTCAACCCCTGTCATTCACATACCCAATTTCCCCCTCACCATCGTCCACTTAGAGATGTGGAACATTGTTATTGCCCTGCGTATGTGGGGTCATTTATGGCGTCATTCTTCCATCCAAATATTTTGTGACAACCTTGCTGTTGTCCAGGTGATGAAAACCCATAAGACTAGAGATACATTTTTAGCTATTTGTGACAGGAATGCCTGGCTGCTTGCTGCATCATACGACATATTTTTGCAGGTCGACCATGTCAGAGGTAAAGACAATGCAGAGGCTGACTTACTTTCTAGGTTACACTCAGGCAGCCCTGTCGACCCTATCTTACTGAACCACCTCAGTAAGAGATGCACCTGGGACAAAGTTTCACCAGAAATGTTTAAACTTGATTTTAATATATGATTTCAGGTGCTACAGACACCTCTACACCTTTGATCCAGGCTGCTTTGCTGAGGGTGGGACAAGCTTACAGACCGTCAACCACGGCGTCACATTTATTGCATTTCAAAACTTTCATAGCATTCATGGTCTTTATGAATCTGCCTGTGTCATTATCTGTTCATAACATCCTTATCTTCCTGGAATACCTTTATGTCAATTCCCTATCGCCCAAGGTCATCAAAAATTACCTCTCCTCCTTAGCTTCCATGGCTAAGCAGTTTTGCATTGACAGCTCCAATATTTATCATCACACCGTTCACAGATACCTCAGGAGTATCTCAATTAATTCAAAATTTGCCCCTACCCCGAGGGGTATCTTTGATATAAAGACTCTGTATGACATATCAGTGTCCTGTGACACTTTATCTGACCCCATTCTTTTCAGATCTATCTTTCTCACTGCATACTTTGGTTTCCTTCGTATGTCAAATTTTGCTCCCCACTCATTATCAAAATTCCACCCAGATAAACATTTTTTGCGTAGGGACCTTGTTTTTGCTCCCCCGGGAGCTCATCTCCTGATAAAATGGACTAAGACCCTTCAGGACCACAAATCCCATCATGTCATACAACTCCCAGAATTAGATAACATCTTCCTGTGTCCTGTCAGGGCCCTTAAGGCCCTCATCTCTTCTAGACATCTGGATCATTCAGCTCCCTTGTTTGCTAATAGCTATCCACCTTACAATCAAGTAATTGACTCACACATCAGATATGCTTTGAAGCAGATCCTTACCATCAGAAACATATCCCCCTTGGGCCATGGCTTCCATACTTTTCGCAGGTCAGGGGCCACCTATGCATTTGATCACAATGTGGCCATTCAAAACATCATGGCCCATGGTCTCTGGAAAAGCTCTTCTGTTTGGACATACCTCCAGAATGCTTCCCAAGCTGCTTCCATTATTCCCAACACTTTTGCTTCCACCGTCCCCTCCACTCTTTAGTTGGGGTTTGGTGCTTTAAAATTTCCTTTTATTTATTTCGAAAATTTTAAATGTTTACTAACATGTAAATAAAAAACCTCAAACAAGTGTGTCTCTGCGTTTCATACAATTTCACTTTTCAATCTAAGCCGAGGGTTTGACCTCGAATATGACCTTTTACTGCACTGATCTTACTGTAACTCTACTTGCTACCTCACTCTGAGGTTATGACCTGTTACATGACCTTTATAGTACTTTCTCCAGCACAAGAAATAAGTGTGTCTCTGCGTTTCATTCAATTTCACTTCTCAATTGAAGCTGAGGGTTTGACCTCGAATATGACCTTTACTGTACTGAACTTACTGCAACTCTGCTTGCTACCTCACTCTGAGGTTATGACCTGGCACATGACCTTTATAGTACATCTCCAGGACAAGAAACTGTGAAGAGCAGGCCTGATAGGGGCCTGCTGTGGCAGTTTTGCCTCCCACCTTAAAACCTAAAGTTTAACACTACCTTAAATACCAATGCCTCCAACCCTATTGATCATTGCTTGGACCCCTATCGACTTCACTCATTGGCTTTGGCGCCAACACCCATTATTGCCATTCTGTAACCAGATTTTGAAGTGACAACAAGTGATTTTTACCCACCTCCCACCTCTGATACATTTTTTTTTTACCTTTCCTCCTACAGCTTATCCCCACTGTAGAGTAGTGATTCGGGGATTTCAGGCGGGCTGGATTCAGATTCAGCACCCCCTACCGAATTGACTTGTTGAGTACTTGATCTACCCTCAACAATATGCATGATCATTCGTAGTTGAGGTCCCCTGAGCTGGTACACTCGGGTTTGAGCATCTCTACCTCTTATTTTACCCTCTTTGACCTGGACCCCTACCCTTGGTCCCGGGGGTAGGGAGGTCTCCACTGGGATTGATGTGGGTCTCAGAGTAAGTGGGACAGGCTGGCCCAGGCTGACCCTGGTGTCCCCCTACTGATTCTATTTCGATTTCGAGCTCTTTTCCCTGATCTGGAACTGAGTGGACCTTGATCACTGGCAGTTGAGTTCCCTGAGCTTGGTACCCTCAGGTCACATATCACTACCTTTTAGCACCCTTCCCTACCTTGACCCCTATCCTTGGTCCCGAGGATAGGGAGGTCTCCATTGGATTGATGTGGGTTTGGAAGTTTAGGGATAGGCTGGCCCAGGCTGACCCTGGTGTCCCCCTCTCGTCTTTTCCATTCAGCTGAGGCTAACCAACAGACGGACATATCAAGACAGACATAGACTTTTCTTAATTGTGTTAAATTTTGTATCATTGATGGTGTATTTTATGTGTAACTTTTATATAGCTGTTTGCTTGAGGCTTTTGCCTGTTTTAACTGTATGGTGCTTTAAAATTTCCTTTTATTTATTTCGAAAATTTTAAATGTTTACTAACATGTAAATAAAAAACCTCAAACAAGTGTGTCTCTGCGTTTCATACAATTTCACTTTTCAATCTAAGCCGAGGGTTTGACCTCGAATATGACCTTTTACTGCACTGATCTTACTGTAACTCTACTTGCTACCTCACTCTGAGGTTATGACCTGTTACATGACCTTTATAGTACTTTCTCCAGCACAAGAAATAAGTGTGTCTCTGCGTTTCATTCAATTTCACTTCTCAATTGAAGCTGAGGGTTTGACCTCGAATATGACCTTTACTGTACTGAACTTACTGCAACTCTGCTTGCTACCTCACTCTGAGGTTATGACCTGGCACATGACCTTTATAGTACATCTCCAGGACAAGAAACTGAGAGTTTACTTAAAATGCAGAGATTACGTCACGTTTTGGCAAACATCAACTGACTAGAGACACAGAAAGATTCAGAAAAAACAACAAGAATTGGAAAGAAAGACAGTGGAAGAACTACAGAAATGATACTCCCTGTAAAAACAAGTGGTTATGAACTGGGGGTAATGTCAACTTTATACCGCCTATGGTTGGTGGAAACTTTCAACAGATTAAAACTTCCGTATGGGTTTCCATGGAAGCGAGCAATAACACAGACTGCAAACTTTACTGACAGACGTCTGGCAAATCTGGAGGAGTGAGGTGTTATACAAAACGCCAATAAACGTAGGGGATACTGCCTAATGCCCCTTTCACACTACAGGCAATATACATCATGGTTAGAAGGTTTTACTTATCGGCAGAACCACCTCCCAGGATGCCTCATGTCTTCCAAGGTCTGATATATACATAAGGTAATGCCACTGATTGGACATAGTGTGCTACCACAAATAACAGTACGGTGGCAGTAGGACAACAGTAGTACAAATGTGAATCACCAAGTGACAACCTTCATTTACCTCCACTCACCTTACGTCGCCGTATTACACTGAAACACAGGGGCCACGGTGGCAGAATGGTAACACTCTCGCCTCCCACCTCTGCGGCCGGGGTTCGATCCCCGTCATGGCCGTAAGTGGGAAAGCTGGTAGTTGCTTGCCGTTGGTCGGCAGTTTACAGTACAGAACCCTAGCGAACTATATATACTGGTTTCCTCTGCCCTTCCAACTACCCGTCGTGATATGACCTTATAGTGTTGAAAGCGACGTAAAACCCCAAATAAATAAATAAATACACTGAAACACAACCAAGTCACAACCTTAAATACACCATGGACCACACCTTCAGTTACTCTATGAAAGAGTTCATATGTAAATGCTCACGGTACCGAATTCAGAGGCCAAAATATTAAACATTTTAAAACTTCTGTAGGAATTGGACATTTTGCCACTGTGTCACAAGTCCGCATGTGGGCATCAGACGGCAGTTGATGGACAGGGGCATTTCGCCCAATCCCTACTACTAAAGGGTGTACTACATGTAGGGTGAACTGGGTATATATGTGATCAAGCATTAATCTCTTGTTTGATTTCTTTTTAGATTTCAACCTTTCCTTGGAGTTTAGAATTCCCCCCTTTAGGGCACCAGAGCCTTAGACTATGCACACATAATATTGGGAGGAAACTTACTTATGTTTCAATGATTAAACTTGTCTGTGTTTTTTTTTCATGCTTAAAACTGCGTTTGATATATTTCTTCATATTCTGCAATTGTCAATGCTTAAGGTATTTGTATTTTGTATAAAATCTGTATGTAATTTAAATGTTTTACAGTATAATCTAGATAATGCATCATAAAGTAAGAATTTAAATAATTTTTCCTATATTATAAAAAGAACATTAAAAGCATAGTGCCTGTCTATATTTCTTAAGCTAATTACTTGTAAAATTATTACATTATCACTGAAAAAAATTTTTTATCACTGAACAATGTTCAACAGATGGTTTGGCTCCAACATGCTCTTTACTACCAGCAGAATACACTAGTAATGCACGTTGTCAAACTTTGTTATTATGATGCAATACATTGCACAATAAAAGATTTGCTATTTTTAATTATTATTTATGGGAAATAATGTATATTTATTAATATCACAAGACTCAAAGCACAAGTACAGTCCAAACACTAATGACTGACATTCGACTACCTAAAATGTGGATACTCAGGGATGACCATGTAACAACTTCCATGAGGTTCTTTAGCCTGCCACTGAGGAGATGACCCAGTGACAAATGCCTGCCTATATTCTAGGAGCAAGTGTGCATACAACAGGTTTGCTATAAAGGTTTACATATGCAGGATCAGATAAAAAAGGCGAAAAGTTTATGATATATTTAAACCATTTGAAATTATCAGGAAGGCAGGTGACAGGTACTCGATAGGATTACGAGCTTCCTGAATGTCCCAATTGAGGTTTGCAATGCGAAAGATGAAAAAGGTCGAGTTCCCAATTGGCAAATATTTGGGACAGTAACTCAATCAGAGAGAGTGGAACAGCCCTGTTACCAACAGGAGACAGTGACATATACCAGTTTTATCCCATCTGAGCATTATCCCCCACAAAGGGGAACCATGGCTCATAAGTCTGTCAAGGAGCTTGGTTATGGTTTTACTTTGGATGCTCTCACTGTTTGAAATGTTCTTCCTGATGAGATTTGTGCATCCCCTTCCTTAGCTTCTTTCACAAGTGACAAGAAAGCACTTTAAAACCTAGCTGTACACCAAGACAAACCCACCTTAGTCTTAATCATCCCCGGCATCCTCCGTGGTGCTCAACCTCTTTTCTGTCCCTAGATACTGAACTTGGTTGGCTGTTGCTTTTAGAGTCCCCTTTTGTTAAGGGGAGATTAAGCTCTATAAAAGTTCAGTTAAATTTGAAAGTTTCAGGTTAAGTTTTATACCAATGTTTGATACCCAACTTATAACCTTGCATAAGATTCGAGTTTCTTGGTAATTAAGGAAAATATACATGATTAGATTTCAGTTTGCATAAAGCACTCTTACATACACTGGTCGGAACGTCAAACATTTGTGTATCTGTGTCAAAATGACATGGTACAAATTTGTGCCTTAAGTAACACTATTCCACCCATAAAACGTTGCAATAACTAAATGTGAAAAAGCGTTACTGCACAAGTTAATGTCTCTACAAGAAACTATGCCAATGATTGACATATTTTGAGTAACTCGTCTATAAGTTGACTTTATAGCTTACCTTGTTATTTAGAAAAGTGACAATCAGTACTGGCAACCTCTTGGATCCTATTGTTGTTTTAACTGCCATTCCAAATGATTTAAGTGAGAGGAAACTGATTGTTAAATTTATTAAGCGTTAGCACTAGTGAGGCTTTTTGCCTCTGGACTTTCATGTATTGTGACACAGCGTGATGAGTGCCTGTCTCTTCACTGAGGTTAAGTAAGTACTGGGATGGGGGACCGCTTCGGTGCACTACTCATTTCTCTGATGGCTTTGTGGCCTGTGCTAGTAGACCGAAACCCCTCTCTGACTTGGATTTTCTTTTAGTGTTTTACGTCACGCCAAGTAGTTAAGTGTTTATCACTTATATTGTGATGGGTATTTGGAAGGACAAAACCAGTACATACAGTTGGTCAAGGTTCTGTACTGTAACCTGTCAAACAGTAACAAGCAGCTACCAGCTTTCCCACATGAGGTCGGGCCTTGGTTCGAACTCTGAAGTCAGAGATGGGAGTCGAGTATGTTACCACTCCACCACAGTGGCAACTTAAGTAATGACAAATAAACTAGTACAATATACAGTAAAGAAGTAACAATTTAATTAACATAATAAATAATGTTAAAATATTTTTAACTAGAGATTATTAAAAACAACTATTTTCTGCAAATACATTTTTTTTGCATTTACATGAGTATTCTAATGTATGTCATGTTATTGAAGTCACACAAATGGAAAATGCTTTAAATAAACAACAACTAAGAAAAAACTAAAACCGGGAAAATTCCAAATCTTGTTTTTCCAAACCAGCTACCCGAAAAGATTCCCATATTTGCCTGCCTGATTATTAACTTATGACAGCCAAAATTTCCAATTCTTTTATTTATAGTAACATGACAAATATCACAAGAGTGCTTAAAAAGTAAAGAAAACCTCCCCAAGACATATCAATAAGCTATTTTAAAGAATCCTTTGAACCATTCTTGTCTGGATCCCAATAGAGCTCAGACAGAAGTACTTCCAACAGCCCATTATATTTCTATATCTGTTTTAAAATTTCTAGATTTTCACTCTAGATCCAGAGGTTTCCTCAAAATAGTTTTCATGCTTTTTGATTAATCCTTGTAATGAGCAAATATACAAACAGACAAATAAATACTTATAAAATACAGGTTTGTCATAACTTTGTTGATGGGAAAGATTACAGAAAAGGTAAAAAATTAAAATTATAAAATACCTAACTAAAAAAACAACTATAACAATTTTATTTCTAACAAGAGCACTCGAAGAGCGCAGACCTCCACCACGGGAGCTCAATTCCTGGACTTTCAAAACCTACCATTAGCACTGATATTGCTTTTTTCCCCCTCTATTTCATATTTTTGCCGATAGTGTTACGGATCATTCCCAATTTATTTTTCATGGATCCAGATTCAGATGATTCAGATGATCTGGATCACTCCCAAAATTGAATCATTTATTCCTTTACCTTTTCAGACATATCCTGAAAATTTCATCAAAATCCGTCCATAAGGTTTTGAGTTATCTTGTTCACAAACAAACAAACTCACAAACCCACAAACAAACCCAGGCGAAAACATAACCTCCTTGGCGGAGGTAATTAAAGCAACCAATCAGTGATAGTTATTATGACTGGCCACTTGTCTTATTTGAAAGGAAACCCAAATTTGTCACAAATGCTAAATAAATCAAAGCATTTTCACGGATCCAAAACGTCTGCCAGTTTATTGTGGCCAGTTAAAGTGAATTTACGGCATAATTTGACAAGAGTAAATTAAAATAAAAATAATCAATAAGATATTACAGTAGTATCATTTGCAATAATATAAAGGCCTAAGACCCCAGTGACACATCCACGGATGCCCCGCCGGATCACAGAAGGATTCCTAATATGGAAAATTGTGAGTGATTTACGGATTATATTTTACATAGTATACTCATTCGTAAAGTCCCTATTGTCCTTGTGGCATCCGCCACGGATGCAATTGGTCCACAAGCACGCTACGGAAAAATCAAGCTGCTTGATTTTTCTGTAAATGGTTTGCGGATTTTATCTGTAATTGATATCTGTAACTCATCCTATCTCATCCGTAACTCATCCCTAGCATCCTTAAAGCAATCGTGGATGTCCTTGTGGCATCCACGACATCCTGGACTCATCCGCACCAATAAAGGCTTGGTAATTTTCTACAGATATTATCGAAGGGTGTAAGGATGCCTCCAGATGTTAACGGACATTGCCAGAAACCAGAGGGACCAATAAGGATGGTTCTTGAAGAAGGTCACAGATATGAAATTTGTCTGTGGATATGCATGGATGTTTATGGATCTGTCCCCAGACAATAGGCACAGGGTTTACAAATAATAAGGACACCTCAAGGACAATAAGGGTGGGGTTTACGGATAGATTTGTAGTCTCCTACGACACTCGGGAAGTTACGGAAAGACGCTTTCTCATAGACGAAAGCCTATATAAAGGGCACTTGGCTTGGCTTTTGCTTATACAATTTTTGCATTTCGATGAGGATACATGAATTTTTGGAACTTTACACCTTTCACTGTATACGTCTGAGGATATATTTTGCTGGCATATTTAGTCAAAATTTTTAAGGTTTTTGTTTTTTTCAAAATAGGAAATTTGGTGAATATTTCTAAAATGCCTCCAAAGAAGAGGTCCAAGAGGAGAGGCAGTCATGAGGCAGAGGGGATGTCCACCCGGGCCAGGAGTCCAGAGGTGGATGAGTTGAGTTGTGTACCAGAGACTCAGCAGAGCCAGCAGGCAGCTGGGGTAGAGGAGTTGGTGATGGGAGTGGAGGATCCTCTGGAGATGTCAGATATAGAACAGGGTGACTTTGGGCTGGAGACACAGCATGATTCGGATTCAAGTGATGATACACAGGATACACAGGCTGCTGGAGGGACACAGAAGGGCAAGGCTGACAAAAGGAGCAAGAAACCCGCTGTTCTGTTCACTGCTGAGGAGGAGCAGAAGTTAGTGGACTTTTTGCGTGACAATGAAATTCTCTACAACAAGCATTTAATGGACTACAAGGATAGATCCAAGAGGGAGGCTGTGTGGGATAAGTTTTGTGAGGAGAACAATTTGGATAAATATGCCTGCCAAAGGTGATTCCAGAGCCAGCGAACACTCTTCGGAAAAGTCACTCACATGAAGTCAGGCCAGAAGGAACCACTGTTGTCAGAGAGGCAGAAATGGACCAGAGACAATTTTGACTTACTCAGGGACCACATCTTACAGCAAAAAGTAAATTCCGGGCTCCCAAGGGGTCTACTTCTCAAGCCAGTACAACAGCGGGCTCATCATCCAGATGGGAGACTGTGCACATGGAACCGTTCCAGGATACTTCTCGTCCAGAGTAAACTTGTGAGCCATCAGACATCTTGCACCTGGATACACATACGCCTACTACTAGATCGCATGCTGTCAGTGTGACATCAAGCTTAGCAGATTCTGACCTCCAGCTCTTGCTGAATCGCAGAGGGAGAGTTAAAAGAGTCGCAGAGTTAAAAGACATTATGGTTAAAAAGTTTGGTGATGACAAGCCTGATAACCCAAGATCGGACTTCTGTGACTTTCTAAAAGTGGAAGTTGTACAACTAACAAGCGACTCATATGATGAATTTCAACAAGAGACATTCAACTTATTGATGAGACTTAAACGTAGGGACAAGCAGCAGCAAAGGTACCAACACAGAATCAGCATGAGCATGGCCCAGACTGTCACCTACAGCCAGGCCTTGACGTCACACCATTACCCTGTGTCTCACACACAGATGCAGGCACCACATCAGCAGATGCAACAGACAAGTACCCGAAGGACTTTCACAGCAGCAGTTACAGCATTCACAGCAGCACTTTCAACAGACATTTACTCAGCCGCATGCACCAGCTCAGCAGCAGATCCATGGACAGGCTCCACAGCAAAGCATGCAGCCACAGCAACACTTGCAAGTGATTTTCAGGGCTACAGCTGATGCAGCAGCAGGCAATTCAACCACATCATTCCATAGAATCACAGCAGCCAATACAGCAGCAGCAGCCTAAACAGCAACACAGCAAACATCACAGCAGCAAATGTCACAGAGCACCACTTCTTCACAGCTGTGTGTCATGTCACCACCTGTGACAACACCAGACATTAGACGCCAAGGCAGCCCACCACTCACCAGCACACCAACAGGATTCACCCTCTCACCACCAACAAATCCACTCTCAGTTGACAGCCAGTACTTCAGCAACATTCCAAACACGTCACAGGATGTCAGCTTCGGTGCCATCAACACGCCTCAGTTCCAGCTAGTAGAAGACATATCAACCACCCAACAAGACCAACCAGCCTCATGGGACCAGTAGCCAGCCAACATATAAGCATTAGCTGATAATTTTTATAGGCCCTTCTCAGGGCCGCCAAATCTTCCAAAAAACAATTATTTGAGCTATGCTGTTGTTATCCTGTTATCCAAAAAACAAGTTAAAAATGTCCCACACCACACACCACAAAAAATAATAATACCCCAAAGGGCCTCCTAGTAAATATAGTTAAATAGAATTATTACTTCAGCCCAAATTAAAATTACACCCAAAAGACAACTTAATGAAAATCCCCACCCCAAAACACACAACAATACATCAATTTATATATTATTTTGCAATAAGAGTTACCTTGTTAGACATAACCCCCCACAAAAAAACCAGTCCACATGAAACCCTCAAAGGCCAAATTTTGTTGGAACCTGTGCCCACAATGCTGTGGACCCCTCACTCTACCTCTCATGTAGTGGTGGGGGGCATCTTTTTCTCAATTATTTACACCCTGTAGGACAAGGGCGTTCTTGCTTGCCTGTCCATTGTTTGAAAGCATTGTATCTCAACCCTTTCAAAACCAAAATTTATGCTACATTAATTAGCAAAATATCTCATTTAGGTCCAAATAGATGTAGTTATTCTTGATGCTATTTCAAATATAATAAATACAAAGAAAATGAAACCTGTTATTGGCAAAAATATAACAGACCAAATGATAATACATACACAAGCAATTATGTGTGACACATGAATAGCAGAGGACAGGACTGTGAACTATTGTAACACAACTATGTGATGGTTAACAAGGTCAAGCAATATTTAAAAGATCATTAGCCAGAGCTTGAGTGAGAAGGCGTTGGAGGAAAAAGTTCACCTTTGGTCCACCAATCCCCAGAGATTCACTGTTAGGGAAACCGATGCTGCCGTCCTCTACTTTGTGCCTCAAATTGATGTGCTTGAAAATCTGAGCATGTGAAGTTGACCCGGCTGCCCCCACATCCACCCAAAGGAACTTGGAATCTCCATCCACCAGGGCCAGGAGTACAACAGAGTGGAAGTCCTTGTAGTTGTGGAAGAGGCTGCCTCCCCCTTGCGGATATCTGATTGGAATATGCCTTCCATCCAGGGCACCCAGGGCATGTGGAAAGATCCAGCTCCGGCGGAAGACGGACATGACCAACAACCAGTCCTCTGGGAGTGTAGGGCACTGCATCACCTGATCTCGATAGGCCCTGGTGATAGCGTTACAGACCTCAGGCACAAACTTCCCAATGGTCAGACTGGCCACCCTGAAGGCATACTGTAGGGTGGTGTAGCTGTCACCAGTGGCGAGATGTCGGATGGTTACTGCCAACTTTACTCCTGGACTCAAGGCATCTCTCAGCCAAGGCCTGAACCTATATCTTCTGTGTCTTCTCTATCTAATAACTGGCAGACCCCCTGGCAGACCCCATCTGCTTCTCAACCTGCCTCTCCATTTCTAACAGTAAGAGTTGAAGTTGTGCAAGATTTCTGTCATGTCTGTCCATATTGGCATATACATTGTATCTGGCTAGTGAGCTGGACCTTACCCCCTTTTATAGCCATTGGCATCCAGGCATCCAGATATCCAGTGGTCACTACCTCCCATGGAGACACCTGCGATGTTATGTTAATAAAATTCCCCTAGCTGACATCCATGAGAAAAATAAAGATCCGTAAACCCCATCTGGGGTGTCCTTGAGACATCCTGATGCATCCCTATGTTGTCCTGGCATGTCCTGGAGTGCTTCGCTGCACTGCAGGTGGTCATGGACGTGTATCCGGGGTCATCCACCAGCAACGAATGCATCCCTAACGTCCTTGTGGCATCCTTATCATCTATAGAGTGATCCGTGGTGCATCCGTAAATCACTCATTTTTCAAACTTTCTCCCTCCCCAAACCCCACGATCTGCAAGAGATCCTTGGTAGTTACCATATATGGAACCGAGGCCTATATCCGTGGGGGATTCGTGTAAGCGTAACTCGCCCTTAACAACACTTCTATATTATACGATTTTGTGACCATTTTATAATCATAAACCTGGTTCTTACAACCGTGTGGTATTAAAATGGATTATCTGACAGCAATTTTAATATTTCGCAGATAGGGTTATGTGTACAAAAGAGTAGAGGGATAAAAATTTAAAGCCAAATATGTAAAACAAACAAACAAACCCCCAAAACAATAGAAAGTAGTATTTTATAGAAGATACCTATCCATGTACACTGATGCGTAGACATCTTAAGTTCAAGTATTGAAATTATTTTTTTAATTTTGAAAGTAATTTCAGTCCCACTATAGATATATAAAAATAAAATCACTTCTGTGGTGCGCAGACTGGACTTCCAACAATGGTGTTATTGTTTTTCAAAGAAAATCTGAAGCAAGTAGAACTACAGTTTTAAAGTGATAGGTGTGAATATTAGATAATCTAGGTAAGTTCTATGAATTATTCCAAGATTTTAAAATTAATTTTAAGCTTTAACAATGCCTCAAATACACATTTTCATGATATTTCATCTTGAGATATATATTATAGAGCCTCCATTGACTATCTGTCACTGTGACGTGGTGGGTAGCATAATTGCCTAACAACACAGAGGAGATGGGCTCATTCCTAGGTAAAAAGACAGGAAGCAAAATGACTTGGATGACCACTTTAAATGGTGGTTTTCTGTCACTTTTGCCATATCCCCAATGGCAGCCTAAAGAACCTAGGGAACATAGATAAATGGTCATCCCTGTGTCTTTGTGTTTCAGTTAGGGGAATGCTAGTCACTAGACAGCTTGGGCTGAACTTAAAAATAGGGTGATCAAATGTACATGACTTGGTGGATGATTGCACTATACTAATGGACAATTATGATAAGGAGACATTGCATATACAAGGACTTACAAACACAAGGTGAGGGTATTACTGAAGACAAGTAGTGAAAGTTTGTATTTTTTTGTCTTTTTATTATGCAGCCTTAAAATACTGGGGGCAGACAAGTAGCTGAACATCCATTTCCGTGTGGGTGTCTGGGCAGTTTGGTGGGCAAATGGGAAGGTGGATGGCAAGAAATATATTATCTGAGCTGTATCTCCAAAACTGTTAGGTTTAGGAAGGTGATATTTGGCAGAGCTAGAGACATTATTTGTTATTGTAGGTGTTCACAGTCATGGTGTGTCTTTGATATGACTCTTGACCTTGCTGTAGTGACCTTAATGTTTATAAAATTGTACCTGGGCTATATCTTGGAAAACATAAGGTGTAGGAAGCTGATATTTGGAAGGGACATTAGTTGGAGGCTGTTGGTGTGCAGAGTGATGGTGTAAACTTTATATGACCTTTGGCATTGCTATAGTGACCTTAACCTTTAAAATCTTATCTGGGGTATATATCAGAAATCATAAAGTGTAAGAAGTTGATACTTGGGAGGGACATTGGATGGGGTGTAGGTGGGTTATGTCATAGTGGGACACTGATTTGACCTTTGACGATGCTGTTTTCATAGTGGGACACTAATTTGACCTTTGACGATGCTCTAGTGACCTTGACCTTTAAAATCTTGTCTGAGATTTGGTGTTTTCACCACACTACAGGCAGTATAATTATCGGTTATAGGAAATGGGTGACATGCCCCTGTCCTTCAACTACCATGTGAGCTTTGTATACGAACTTATGACTCAGTAGCATAACTTCCATTTACCTCCACTTGTCTGATGTCGCCATATTACACTGAAAGACAACCGAGTCATAACCTCGCATACATCGTGGACTAAACCTTCAGTTACCGTAGCAAGAAATTCATATGCGCATACTCACATTCCTCTGTCCATGCTCACAGTGAGACAGTCAGAGTCAGAAATTTTAAACATTTTAAGACTTTCATAGAATTTGCAAGGTAATGGACATTTGGCCACTGTGTCACACGGTCGCAGACAAACCTCGGATGATAGTTGAAGGACAGGGCGTATCGCCTAATGCCTATAATCGCAGGATGTGCCTCCTGTAGTGTGACTGGGGTTTTATGTTTGGGTCTACATATAGTTTGAGTCAGTTGCTGAAAATAGGTTCTGCAAATGTGTCATGTGTATCTTATAATAACGGTTAAATCAGAAATGTCATAGGGAAATACTTCATTCATTCATAATTTTTTGTATGTATATTTTTTTTTGCATTTCTTCTCAAACCAAAAGAAAATAAATTACATCCTTGTTTTCTCACCAATCATTCAGAAAGATCACATGTTTTCACAAATACTTATGTCCTAATAATTCCAAATACAAAATACTAGTAACTGCAGTTTTTAGTAGAAGAGTAATTTGCAGTCTATTAAAGTATATTTATAGAGTTATAAGTTTTAGGCAGTCATTGCTCATAAATATTCAGGTTTTTAAAAAAAAATTCCCTTTGCTTTCTGTTCTGTTCAGATATTACAAAACCTAGTTATGGCCAGGGTTTATGGAAATATTTGAGTGAAGTAAAAAACTTGGCATGTTGTTTTTTTTTCCTTTTGTTATAACAACGAAAGTATGTAGAAATGTACTTATTTACATGCAATAAATAAACTGCTAAATTCAGCACATAATAGATCTTTTAACACCGTCGATTAACCCGTCCTGGGCTTATATTCACTATCGTTTTTGTTCTTAAAATAGGAATTACCTTACTTTAGACATTTCCTCAGAAAATAAACCCCAAAACAAGAAAAATTACCAGAAAGAATCAGAATTTTTAAAAAATCTCTACAAAAAGTGTATTTACAATTTCAATTTCTTATGCAAATAATATTGACCTTCATATTGATCAACAACTAAAATAATTGTATTTGTTTTGTACACAACTGTTACATCTAATTGTGTTATGAAGGCTTCAGAAGTCTTAAAATTCTATCAATATGAAAATTTTCATTACTATGGACTTTGTTATTGTTAAAACTGTTCACTGACAGTGATTGTTTTCTGAGTAAAGATTTTAAAACTAAAATTAATTCTAATATTCTTTGCAAGATAATTTTTTTCCTTATTTTTAAAGAATTATTATTTTATTATTAATTCACATTAAAGTACACCTATCTTTTAAATAAAAAATAAAGCTTATAAATTGCTTTTTATCCAATGTAAAAACAAAGAAAGTGATTTAAAATTTAAAAAGAAACTATATACACATCAAAAATATCATTAAAATATTTAAAATACAGAAGGTTGTTTATTTTAAAGCTAGAATAGATGAAGGGTCTTCGTATAAGTCTCAGACCTAGTCTGTAACATTGTCAAAGCAAGACATGTTTTTCCACAGCAAGATTAAAACCTTTTTTTCAGATTTCACGTTTGAGTTTATCAGCCAGGCAGGCAAACTGCAACACATTAAAGGTCCGAGTTCATGTGCAGATAAAGTTGAAATGGAATGACAAAAGAAATTACTTTTGGAACAATCTGTTAATTTCATCTTGTCAAGGGCGATAATATCTTATTATAGCTAGGGTGATATCTAGCAAATCTTCTGTCCTTACTCACTTGTTTACTTTTGATAAAACATGAGTAAATATATATATTGTTTGACGTAAATAACCAAAATAATACTCAAATAAAGTATTTTCAGCAAACATAGCCAATAATCAGATTTCTGCCTGTTTCTTATATTTTACAGTGTGTGCATTATGAAGTGTTTTGGGGGGGAGATCAGTCACAATGTACGCATGTATACCTTCATAAGTGTAGTACACTCGGTCAGGCTGTGTTCCAATCATGTCCATTTGTCTGTTTGTCCGTACGCATATCTCAGAAACTAAACATTACACTTGGATCATATTTTCACGCTAGGTGGAGTATATACTGGTGGCTCAGTCCTTCTCAGACATGATCCAGACTAGAATTGAGGTCAGAATATTTTAGGGATTTGTTCCTGCCAGTATCTAGTTCAAGATTATTGGGCGATTGTTTGTGCTCAATCAGGCATAGATAAAGGGGGAAATTTTAGACTTATAGACTCTAACTTTATCCATATAGGCTAACTGACCAATGCCAAAAACATACTAAAATTGTAAATCTATAAATCTCCCAGGTCGTAAGTAACCTTAAGTGAAAAATGATTCTGGTCTGTTAGACTGTTAGTTTTCTGTTAGACTTTATCTCACCACTTATACAGGACTAGGACACATGGAAAAGCTAAATAAAAATGTATTATACCTCACAGCTACATATGTCAAAATTGATTGGCTAATATTTGTCACATGATCCTCTATAGATACTGTAGGGCTACAAACAGTTTGCAGATTGGGACCCAAAACCACAGTCGACAGAAAAGTTCAGTGCTTTTATTATGCATGTTTAATTTTACATTTTTATTATACATGTTAGCTAAAATTAGTTATTTGATAAAATTGGTGTTTTAAAAATATTTGGGAGATGGAAGATTTTGAAAGCACCTTACGCAACAACACAATAACATGTTAAGAACACCTTAAAATTACAGTGACATAGACCCAATAGCAGGTGAATGGTTACCAAGTCAAGGTCAAACACTACCTTAGTGTATTAAATAGAATAAAAAGACGTCCGAGAGAGCTGTATCATAAATAGATGTGTGATGGTACTATTAATGTTAACAGGCATCCTTTAAACATCTTATATGTGCTTCTTATGAAGAAGTGTTACATAGGAGTCATGATGCACCCATATAAGACACACCATTAACTAGAACCTCTCTGTGATCCATTGGATGTGTCATTCAGTAAAAGCCATACATTGCTATTTATATTGTTACTAGTTATTTCTAACAATAATTATTTAAGCTCTCTCTTATGTCCTTGTAGTTGGAGGTGCTAGGTTATATACTTACGTTTTCAAAACTTTTGTGACAGTAAAAAGGTCTTCTCCAGTGCATAAGTTCTAGTTTTACCAATACTTTTGATTTGAACAGAGCATCCCAAAACTTAGTAACCTTTGAACCCTTAAAATTCCCCTGTTTCATAAATATTAAATATGAATATAGCCTGGTTCCATATTCAAGAACTGTAGGGACAGAGGCCTGGCCCCAAATCTGCTGGGGTTGGGTTAGAAAAGTGCATTGAATGCATCCTACAGAATGCATTGATTTATGCAGGAACCTATCTTGACCATCCCTGATCTTACATAGAGCCCACAGGACTTTTGACCCTGATCTAAAATAATTTACTACAATTTTGGCACGATGAAACAGGTTACCGATTTGACATAGCATTTTCATATCCCTCCTGATTAGTCAAAAAATGATAGCCAGGAGATGACAAGAGTTTTGCCTTTCAATTATATCATTTTCTTCAAACTATTCCAAATAAACCCAACAGTAGGAGATTTTTATGTTTGGACAGGATTATCTTGTAGGGAGGAAATAGTGATTACTAGAGCCTGTATAGGACACACCTATTTCACACACAGTTATCTGTTAAAAGGTGAAGAAATGTCCTGGTGCATTTCATGTTATTGACCTGATACAGTCAAACATGTATTATTAGACTGTATCAACCTATGTGACACTAGAATTAGATATTTTAGAAATATAAACTCAATGAAAACTTTATTTAATGAAAATATTTTAATGTTATTAATTATCTAAAAGAAGTCGGTTTGTTCAAAAAGCTTTAATTAATTTATTTTGTGCTTTGTCCTTCATGTTAATTTATTCTGTAAAATCTAGTCTTGCATAATATTATGATAGTTATATTTTAGTTTTTAATTCATTCTTTTTCTTGTTAATGGTGTTCTAATCTCTCTTTAAATTATATTGTAATATTTAAACTTTTTCATTATTTTTATGTTTTGTTCTATTTGTTGTTATTTTTTTTACCTTTGTAGTATACTTATCTTTTGTGTTTTCTGGTCGGCCTCTATGATTTTGTGGGGGGGTTTTGCCACTCATTGTGTATTTGTATATATATGTTTGTAGTAAATATTAATTAGTGCATTTGTTATTTTATTTTTATTGCAGTATGACACATTTATGTTTTTACACTAAAATTTTAACTATCTTATCTTATAAACAATAGATGGTTTCAGAAGCCAGCTAAAGACTTACTTGTTTAGGCTGGCATACCCCCCACCTTAGTTATACCCTGGCGGGCGCTTTTTAGATGTCGACCCATGCCTGTCCCTGGACTCTCCCTTCTTGGACTCAAGCGCATTAGAGGATTTGTATCAATTTTGCCCTATATAAATCCTACTATTATTATTATTGATTGATGGATTGATATTCTCCTGATTTTTACCGACATTCACGATTAAACTCCCCCCCCCCCCCCCCCCCCCCCCCCCCCCCCTGTACGATTCTAATCGTTTTGGCCCCAACTTCAAAATCAGGAAAAAGACAGGACCAAGGTCGTGAATATGGAACCACCACATAAACAACGCACTTGAAATAGCTTGGGCACGTGTAACTATACCAAATAGCTATATTATGTTCTTATAATTACACAGTGTTTACTGATACTTGTAGTATTTTGGAGTATTGATTTATATAGATCACTGAAATTAAAAATAGAACCCATCAGCAGTTTTTGGGGCCAGCAGCTGCAAAACGAAAATATACTTGTTATGACAAGAGTAATTGTGTTAATATATCTATTGCCAAGAGAGATATATACAGCTAATTAATGTGTGTTCACTTTTTTCATCATTGTATCAATAATATAGTTTTCTCTAGCCTTCAACACTGTTATGATAAAACTTTCATTTACTTATCCGCCCAGGAGAGTATCTTTTACTCCGTGTTTGTTTATTTGTAGACGATTAGAGAGTTCTTTAAGAATTTTCTATGGCAAATAACATGCTTTGAGGAAAGCTTTTATCGCAACCTAAGTGTAGGTAATCATGTGATTTGAAATCTGCCAAAAATTACAAATATGAAAAGAATTTCTCATGTACAAATAAATACAACAGGGATGGCAAGAAACAAAACACAGTCTGAATGCTATACCTCCTGTTAAATTACACCTGAGAGATATTCTATTGTTAAAAGTGTCCGATATCATTCACCATTAGGCAGTTATTCTGCTCTGTGATTTTGGCCGTATATAGAAGCCTTTTAAACACATTTCCAAAGAAACACATTCTACATATAGTTCAACTAAAATGATCACAAAACCCAAAAATATATACCAGAAATATAAGGATGAAAAGTAAGGATGTTAAAAATATGTTTAAAATTATAAGCTAAGGAATGGGTGTAATTTAAATAGGTTAATAGCCTCGTAAGTGTTCAATATTAGAAAATAATAGATTGTTGACTCAGTCCCTTCGGGATTTTGTAATCCATCCATTATTTTCTAATATTGGACACTTACTGATACCCAACATTACACTTCTAACTAGAGCTTTGCTGTAAAACAGAAGTGGAATATGGGAGTACACTGGCCACAGTGATTGGGGCACAGTGGCCTTCCACATCTGAGATCAGAGTTTGAATCTAGGTCGGACCTCAAGTGGGAAAGCTTGTAGTTGCTTGCCGTTGGACGGTGGTTTAAAGTACAGAACCTTGACCAGCTGTGTGTACTGGTTTCCCGCTTTCCAACTACCCTTCACAATATAATAGACAGAAAGGTACTAGGTGTGACATAAACAATAAATAAACTAAACTGGTCATGAGATGAACTAGAAAAAAGACAACAAATACACTGTAAAGATACAGAAATAATGCATAAAACAAGACTTTACTGGGAGAAGCAAAAGAGAGAAAATTACAAAGAATGGGGAAGAAGAAAAACAGAAGAGCTAGAGAAATGATAGGACACACTGCAGTTACGGGTGGCTGTTGGTGGTGAAGTTCATACCACGTATGATATGCAGATAATGCCGGACATTCCCAAAACTTCTGTGCGGGTAGCCACAGTAATCAAGGAATATCACAGTATGCAAACTTTACTGACAGAAGTTTGACAGTATGTGAAGGAATGAGGTGTTTTATAAAATACCTTTAAATGTAGGGATACCACGTATAGTTCAATTGGGGTATAAATCTTAGCATCAGTCAGAGCATAATTTGTTTTAATTATTCACGCAAAGCTTGATATTGTTAATAAAAGTTTTGTGTGTTAAAATTTCAACTGAACCATGTAACCTCTTTAAAAAACCTTTGAAACTTATGGCCCCGTCACTTTGCTGGTGACATAGCCTACATTTATTCATTTTATGTATGGCCTCATTCCTCCATGTACTGTGACACTTCTGTCAGTTAACTTTGCAAACTGTGGCACTGAGTTCTTTCCACAGACATCCACACACAAAGTTATGAACTGTTCAAAATTTCCTTGTATGTAGTTGAAGGCAGTTTCCTTGATGGTTTACATGAATTTTGGACACTTAGAAGCATAGGTGATACCGCCTGTATGGTGATCGGGGCAATTGGGACCATGTTCACAAAACGGTTAAGTGAAAGATAAGCTAAAATAGCTAAAATTTAGTATGAAAAGCAGTGTGATTGAACTAATTTTAGCTGATGTATGACTGGTCACATTTGTCGATGCGGCCTCTGTTGTTTGCTTGATAATTAATAATACTTTTAATAGGGATATATATTTGGACAGAAAATTTACACTGCTGGAAATGAACCAACCAAAGTCGGTTATGAATCAAATTGATATAGAAGTCCAAACAGCAGGTTTTCATTCAGTGGAAATTGATAACCCCAAAAATAAAAATAACCAACAGAATTTGCTTCATCACAGAAACATGAATAATGTGTTCATTTGTTATACTACTCGTTTATTGAAAAGATAACAAGACTTAAACATAACAGCATGTTTCTAGGAAACTTACTGATGTAAAATATTACAGTCTGTTTCATGTGGGAACTCTTGGTTGCCTTATCTAAACTTTAGGTTTATTTCATGGTAAAATGAAAGAGCATCTAGAACGAAGAGTATTTTATGTGAAAGTGGACCTTTGTTCACATGTTAATGGAATAGTTCCAAGGTACACATTTTATAACAATTACTGTTCAGGTGGTTAAGTTACTACCACATCGGTTTTCAACTGTTTAATTACTTTCATCACATCAAAGAAAATAGTTTTTTTATTTACTTTTATGCTGAGTTTCTTATGAAACATTTTTAAAGCTGAAAAAAGGAACTGTTGCATTAGTCACAAAAATACTTTTCAGGAGGAATGAGGAACAATGCTATCTGTTAAGCTGGTTCAGGAATCTTGCATAATCATTCAGACGTTTTGCTGCATCTGCCATCTGTCTTGAAGCAGGAGCTGTTTTTCAACTGTACAACCAAGATGCTACTGACCAATTGTTTTTTTTTACATGTGTCTCCCCAGTTAGACAGCTATATAACTCAGTTATTCCTAGAAAACAATAAACAGAAAAATTAGTCTGATCAATTACTGTATTTATGTATTCAATACACAGGGCCTGAGTCACCTTAGAGACTCTCTGCTGGAAAAGTAAGAAAGTCATTCAGAAATATTTGCTTTGTCATATAAAATGGTTTGCAATTGGTGACAGCATGATTTTCAACACATTGCCAATAGATGTATGGCTGAAGTTTGTTGTTCAAAATTACAGGTCATTTTCAGCTTATTATTGTTTCAATAGGGTTTAAATTTTTCTACATCGGTATACAGCCATTCAAAGACCATGGAACTTGTACCTGGAAACATCTGGAAAATCAATGTAACATAAAGGCCCATACCTATGAACACTGGTATGATACAAAACAACCCAATTGGATAAATATATCAAAACCCATATGATATACAAAGTCTCGATTCCCACAGACGATGATATGAAAGAGGACAACCCAGTCCGATAAATAAGTCAAAACCCATATGATATACAATGTGTCTATTAGCACAGATGAAGATATGATATAGGACAACCCAATCTGATATATAAGTCAAAATTCATATGTTATATCAAGTGAATGAATAACTCAGAACTCATATGATAAACTAAGTGTCTCTTCACAGCAATGACAATATGATTTTTTTTCTTTTTGTAGCTGGGTATAAAAATCCACTTTCAACACTTTGTGGTCGGTTTTCTCATGATGAGTTGGTCAAGATTCAGCACTGTAAACTACCGGGTATTGGTAAAGAGCTACCACTTTCCCACATAGAGTCCACATAGGGCAATGGAATTCGAACTGGAGACCTCAGAGGCAGGAGGCGAGTATGTTAATAACTACTCACCTGAGTCTCCTCCAGAAGACATTATGATATAAGACACAACTCAATCCATTAAATAAGTAGAAACCCATATGATCTACTGAGTATCTACTCACACCAGTGGCAATATGATATAAAATGATTTTATTGAAGAACTTCCCACCTTTCAGCAGATCACTAGGGACGGTCAAGAGATGCCACAAATATCAATTTCAAAATGACTAGAAATTTTGTTTTATTTCAGATCTGATATTGAAAAAAAACCCAATTTACAATAAACTTCAGTCTGAAGGGGGCTTGTATGTGAACTTATGGCATGGATATACTTTGGTGCATACATAATGTAATGATCAGACGTTATAGTCTAGTGGCCAAAACTTAGGGCCCATTCACATTGTTCTGTACGGTCACATCAATGTGTATTTGAATTTTACTTCACGCCCTTGTCCTTATTGCTCCGTAAATAGACCTAACATGTATCTAGTGAGTGCTTAGAAATAAGCCGCCCCGTATAACCATTCTCCCCCTCACCCCCTGACTTGTATATCTTAGTTAAGCATGTGAGAGCTCATGGTAAGTTTTTCTAATATTTTGAATAAAAAATGATGTCCACAAAACATTATTCATACTGTGTATAGTTCATCCTACAATCCATGTGAATCCCAACTTATTGTACCAAATGGATACTGCTAGAACATGAGGCATACCGAGCCAGAAACAAGGCCGAACGATCTAAAAATTCCACGTTCATATGTAACTCCTGAGGCCAGGAGAGAACAGTGTGACCTTGGTATCAGACTGAGTAAAAGCTGTATTTATGTGTAGAATACATATAGCTTATTGTGTTTTTGGGCTGAGATAAAGACATAAGAATGTGAATGATCTGTTTGACATTTTGGTATCAAGCATTACTAAGGGTGTCTACCGTCTGAAGTGAAGCCATGACTCTTTCAGAGGAAATAATTCTGTCCAGTATGCTGTAAGTCAGACAAGGAAACAAATGCTTGACTCTTGTAACCTAAAGTGTTGAGTAAGACTGCTGTTCAGATTAGTACTCTGATGTACTATTTTAGGGTATGAGTAGTTGACTGACTTACTAATGTCAAGTTGACGTTTTTCAGTTTGCTATGATGTAAACATTAGCTATGAGTTTTTAAAAGCTTCCAATCAGCTCCCATCATACAAATACCAATGGTACCTATCAGATGTTGTTTTTATGAATTGCTATGTTATGTCTTTGCTGGGTGGTCAATAGCTGACAGAAGCTATTCTCTGATCAACGTTACTCATTGGTATATTAATATCTACCAAGACAAAGTTTTTTTTTCACAGATTGCATTCACTCTGTGTGCCTCCCCTGTTTTGTACAACAAAGGAAACTTTAAAGTTTTGACCAGTGATACCCCCTCTCCGCTCATGACAGGAATCTACATGGAGACTGGACTCTTCACTTTAGACTTTTAAGATCTCAATAATATAAAATGTAACTGATGGGAAAGCTAAAATATTCTTTGATTTTTTTTAAATCTTTGTTTACCCTATCCTGGCTGATAGTTGGTAAAGCTACTGATAAGGAACGTCCCAGGAGATTGGCTTTCTGATGATGTAATTAGTAGGTGCTTACTAAGTTATTTGTCTGTGGTAACACCCTGTATTCTATGTGCCATCTGCATTTGTTTATCACCAAAAAAAAAAAAAAAAAAATCCGGTTTGTTTTTCTAATTACTAAGCCTTCAATCTTTTTTTAAATGGTGTAACTTTATGTATGATGCATACCAATTTTAAAATAAAAGTTATATGACACCATTGACTCAAAATACTATTCTAAAGCCATGTGAACTATTGTAGTCAGGTGTCAGATGTCGGCTCATCAGCATTTCTTTGTACATCTATAGAATTATCTTGTCACACAGGGTGTGGTATAAATTGTGACATTTGTTCTTTGAGAATGTCATTCACCCTGGTACAGCAACACCCACCTTCTGGTTCCACACCCTTTAAACCTTTTGTTTCAGAATTTGGTTTTCATAAAAACTAATGTTTTACCTTTAATTTGTAAACCTTTTGTTTTTACTTAATATTACAATATGAAGAGTTCCTGAATCCTGCACATATGAAAGTTATGCTTAAGCCCGATTATATTTCTTATAATTTCACGTGTTAACCTTATCTAATGATTTTATAACTTTATAAGTCAATTTTCTTCCTAATAATCCGAGTCCACATTTGTGACCAGTGGAAAAATCTACGTGTTTTTAAACTTGGGTTTAGGGTATGATCCTATATAAAAAATCAGGAAAATTGGACAGCCAAAACTTAAACATGTGATATGTCCACTTAGAAAAGATAACATACAACTGGCTGTGAAAGTAATGCTCACACTATTAAGTCATGTGCCCAATAAAATTATGTTCGAGATAGCATTACTCGGCCAAAGTCATCACAGTGAAATTGATATAATAACATGTGAACTGCCAGCACCTAGTGCACATCTTTCCTTACTGGGGTCGCAAGCTACAACCAAATGAGCCAGTGTATTTTTGCTTGTGGTTCAGTCTGCTTCATATTTTGGCAAGGATACCTTCATTCGGATTTGAATTTAAGCAAGACACCATTGGACATGACTTGGGAAAGCTTTTGGCAAAGCCTTTTTCGAAATGCTTGTGTAGAAATATATGTGCTAGATTGGGCGAAATGGGAAGGCAGGGATGGATATTCTGGGCAGCTAGTTTCTTCCAAGTGTACCGCCATGATACAAGGGTCTCTTTTCAGAGCCACAGGAAAGAGGTCACCAAGTGGGGGGGGGGGGGGGGGGGGGTACATACACACAGTTACAACTGTAAGCAAGGGTATGACTAAACCATTAGCTTGGTCTCTCTGTAAGTATTAAAACAGACACCTATCTGATTCCCGGGCAGATGACATCAATTATATGCAATTCTAAAGACTTTAAAATTGCATAATTGGCTTTTTTTCTGCTAGAGGCTTTTTCAGTTAATTTGACCCTGACTTCAATAGATTTTTGTCCCCAAAAATGGCTAGCATGTTGTCCTCCATTGCAATTCTGACTGTCGTTTTGTCTACTGGCATTTTGTCCTCTGGCATTTTGTCCTCGCAGTAAATAATATGTCCCATTATGAAATGTCCAAATATGAGATATCCATACCCACAAAAACCCACGCCCCCCCCCTCTTTCAGGAAATCCTGTATCACCCTGCTTTCAGGGTGATACAGGATTCTTTCAGCAGGGTCTACAAATTACCTGCTGATTTTGTAGTTCCTTAAAATAAATTAATTTCTTCCCGAAACTTTTTTTCATGGGTAATTAAGCCATGTAAATATATGTATTTCTTTGCATTAAATTTACAATACTGCATGATGTTTACAGACAGGAAATCCATTTTCATTCCAATTATATCATCGAAACTATCTCCCTTGGCCACTGATCAGTGAGCAAACCACAGAGTGAAGATTGAATGGAACACACCTATGCAAAACATGCTGGTATTTATAGATCCATATATTTTTGTATACCACTTCAGAGATGCTAGAAAAATCCACCATTCATCCGAGAGATATTTTTTTGGAGATGACAAAAAAGAGTGGAGAGTATTTTGCAGAGGATGTTTGGTTGTTGTTACAGATTGAGACAGGTTCCCAGTTTATGTAGAAGGTATATTAGACAGGTTCCTGAGATGAGTAGAACTAGGTGTTTTAGGCAACAACTATGTCTACCATAAACTACCTCATGAACATCACATTCAACATACCAGGAAAAACTTTGCCAAGTTTGTAGACATTCCTTGCACATTAAAAAGGTGCTCAGTGGCCCTAGTGGTTAGTAAGCTTAGCATTTAATCACAGGCAGTCACCTCTGTGTGCGTTTGACTCCCACAAGTGGCGAATGCTGAGGACCTGTCCCAGTATAATGACCCCCTGTGAACCAGTGATAAACCCAGAGCTTTTCATGTTTGGTCCTTGCACATAAAAACTCCTTGCAGTCAAGAGGTTCTCTTTGATGTAATTTTGACTTGGTCTTGCATCATATATACTTCAATAGAAAAAAATAATCTAAAATAATTTACTCAAAATAGGCAAAAATTGCCTCTTCCCACATTTGTGATAATGCTGGGTCATAGTTGGCAATTGTTAACAAATTGGACAGTTTCATATTAGTTTTTAGCAGTGCAGAATGGTTGGTCAAGATTTCCACATATCTTCTGCAACTTTACTGAGAAATGTCTCACATTCATGTCATGGGCTGAAAAAAACTATATGAAAATAGATATTCACACTGACCAATTGATATTATGTAAGGTATATCATCAGAAAGTTTTGCTGCTCAATACTTGCTCAAGTATTTGATTAAATGCTATTTTAATATGTGCTCAAGGTTTGGCATTGTAAACTCGTTCTGTTACAGGAACCAACTGCCCACTGTCTGAATACAGATGCCACACACCATAAATTAAACACCGAGCTTGTATATTTTTACGACAAACACTTATATTTGTGTCTGTTTATAATCGTAAATATCCTAACTTTGTAAATTTCCAAGATATTTTAAACAAACTTTTTATCTGTGTCCTTAGTACGAAAAGAAGAGATTTTGATACCAAAGACACTTATATAGGTGCATAACGCCACATTCCTCCTCTTACTGTCAGAATTCTGTCAGTAAAGTATCCATAACTCACTGTTTTCTGTGACTACCCTTGTGGAACTTTTGAAATGTCCAATATTTCTACCTACCATATGCGGTCTCTCTCCCATTCTGTGTTATTCTGTCTGTGTCTCCAATGGTGTTAAATACTTTGTGCCACAATGTTACTGTACCTTTGCAGTATTTTTTCTGTGTCCAACTGTGGTAATTATCCTGCCATATTCTGGATCTCTTCTGTAGCATAGCTGTAGGTACACCTGCTGAAAACCCGATTAAGTGTGATTGGGGTATACTGTTAAATCAGTAAAAGGGATTTTTTTAGCATTCAGTACCTTGTAAAAACTTATGTAAAACTCTTTATATTCGTTATATTGTGATGGGTAGTCAGAAGGAAACCAGTACATACAGTTCGTCAAAGTTCTGTGCTGTAAATCATGAGTCAATGGCAAACAATCACTAGCTGTTCTACTTGAGGTTGGGATTCAATCTCCAATCTCAGAGGTGGGTGGCGACTGTGTTACCTCCGTGCCACCATGGACCCTTTATTGGGCATTGACCCTTCATTGACGCTTCATAAAAAGGCACACAAGAAGCACATGATGTAAGAGGCATCTATCCATGTCCTAGACCGTAATAAACTACTTCATGGTATGAGCATCTTTGGTGGCAAACAGTTGACCTCTTGTATCTACAAACATCTTACTTATAGGCTCTGAAAAGAACACCATCAAATAACCCTATTGCGTATGTTAAATTCCATTTGCCTCCTCAGTAAGGATAAAGGAAAGAAGATATAATTAAATTCTAGGTTACGCTCTGGCACATCCTTTGATATGCAGTTTTACAAGAATAAGAATGTCTGTTTTAAGTCTGTCAAAAGTTTTGTCAAAGTAACAAAAAGAACAATAAGTTACATTTATTGGTTGACACGATTAATTCCACACCAGTTGGTTTTCTACTTCCATTAAGGAGGGTATGTTTTTGCCGGTGTACACTTGTTTCTCGATTTGTCTGTAACTCCCAAAATTATGGCAGGATATTTCTTAATTTCCAGGGAATGTTAACAATGGCATAATGAATAGCTGAGTTGATTTTAAAGGATTTTGTTTATTGTATTCATAAGCTATATTGGAGGTGTGTTGGCAGTGGTATGCACTCTCTGAGTGCTCTTGTTCAATATGTATTGCAACTATTATGACTTTAATAGGCAGAAAATAAAAACAAAAATGATGGCTGATACTAAAGTGTATTGCAATGATACAAAATGTACTTATATGGTTAAGATTACTGAACATATAATTTTTGTAACATTGAAAAATGTTAAGTAATAGTGCCCAGCTTTATAGCAATCATATTGTAGAAATAAATCGACAATAATCGTCCGTTATTCGCCGGAAATTTGTGAATTATCTGGGGTTATAAATCACAAAACTGAGGACTTTATTTCTATTATAAAGACCGGTTTCATTGATTAATCCATAAATATTATTGTAAATATGTTTCTATACACACCTAGTTGTCGCACTATATTTTGTCTGTATCGTTTGGTTCTCTATTATCGGCGATCGTCCAGTTATTGCCTCAGATAATTGTACGCAAAAATATGCCCAGTGCATTGTCTTGAGTAGTCTGCGCACTTCCGGTCTTTATAATACTCAATATTTATTTCCATAATAATTTTTATCAAGCAACTAAAAAAGTTATGTCTAACAACACGTGTGTAAGGTTACATACAGGTCAAACTAAAGGTTAATATTTTGTGACATATTGTTATCATACCCAAAAATAAAGGTTAATATTGTTGTGTTATATTATAATCATACATCAAAGCACATGATAATATTGTTGCATTATATTGTAATAATATGTCAAAGAAAAGTCTAATATTGTCGCATCATATTGTAACCATCATTCCAAATACAGGTTAATAGATAGATATCATATTGTATCAATAAGTCAAAGTAATGAGGGTGTTCCACTGGAACCGACCCAGTAACCAAATGTACGACTCTAGGGTTGGTTGCAAAAGTCATGGAATAGGGGACAAAAACCAAAAAAAAGCACACAAAAACATGGGTCGGTAACAGCTTCCCGATGGGAAGCAGACCATACCAGCTTGTTTTGGAAATATTCGGGTGGTACTGAAAAGGACCTTTAAATGGTTAACAGTAGTGGTCCTGAAAAGGACCGATTGAAGGCTTGGCAGATGTTGTACTGCAACTGCTGTTTGGTGTCGGCTGACTGTGGAGGAGGTGGAGACTGGGCTGCTGGCTGCTGATGTTCTTGCTTTGAGGCGGTGGTGGTTGGAGGAGAGGTGGCTGGTGCTGGTGTGTCCACTGTAAAAACGGTTGCAGTGTGTCAATCTGTTGGTAGCTCATCACAGACAGAAGATTTCTGAAGAAGCTTGAAAGTTCTGATATGTTGTATTGGCTTTCTTCGCCTGTAGCTGAGGCAACTGATGGAGGGTTGAAGTGCTTTGTTGGTGTCAAGGTGAACGTAAGTGGTCTTGAAGGTCTGGCCTGTTGTTGGACTATGAAGGAAGTCGGCTGGCCTCTGGACTGCTGCTGCTGTCCTTTGCTTGCCACTTGGCTCTGTTGAGCGGGTAGGATGACCTGGTTTGAGGCATCTGTGTCTCTGGGATGGTTTAGATGTATTCCCTTGCAGCTGGAGCTGGCTGCTGTGGCTGTTGAAATATCTGTGGCACAAATGTTGAAGCTGCACTTGAGCTACGTGAAAGTGTCTGTTGCTGTGGCTTCTGGGGCTAATGACCATGTTCTTCGGCCTTGCTTTGAATGTTGCTTCTAAATGTCTGAAAGTCTCTCTCCTCTAATCCCTCCACCTCCGATGCCAGGTAGTTGCAGAAGGCTGTACATATTGTTGTCTCATGCTTTTGTCTGAGGAATGATGACAGCATGGCTCACACCTGTGTGAACTGGTCCATAACTTGACTTGATGAGGCTGTAACATGGTGTCTGTTGACCGCATTCTTATCTCCATACTGTCTGTGTCAGTAGAGGCTCTGGAGATGTCGTGTGCTGTAGTAGCTGAAGCACTGGCTTGTGGTTTGAAGGCTGAAGACTTGCTGAGCCACTTTCGTATGATGTGCCACCTCAGGAATCCTAGCTTATCCTGTATCTAAGTCTGACATTCTGTCATCTCTTTCGGGGACTGTCTAGACTAGGACTGCGTCACCTTCCCGTAACGTGTCTTTTGCCGAACAAACCAGATCTTGCACACCTTGACAGACAGCGTGCGACTCCTTGCAAACTCCTCCCAGAGTAACTCCTTCCTTGCTTAGACCTTGAAATGTTCACTAGTCTTGCCATACAACTCCTTGTGGTCCTTCACAGAGTCCACAGTAGCCTCTTCATCAGAATCAGTGAGATATATGTTGGTCATGTGCCCCTTCTTGTAATGTTACTGTGATGGTCCCGCCTCTCCTCCAGCAGCCTCTGTTTCAGTGTCACTTTTTTCTGTCCTGGGCCTTTTTTCTGGTTGTCCCTCCTCTTGAGAGTGCGATTCCTTCGTTCTTGCTTCCTCCCTCCTTGCCTCCTCCTCCCTCTGTCATTATTGTTGTGCCTCCCTCCATCTGGCCTCTCTCTCCCCCCTCCTCTGCTGGATATCCGCTGCTGTGTTCCCCAGCTCAAATTTAGGAACACTGGCAGTGGGAACTTCTATCTTTGTCTCTCTTCTGCCTTTCTTCTGCCCATTGTCAAATAATAAGCAGCAGCGTTTTCATAAAAAAAACAAAATCCTAAAGTATAAAGTCAGCCAAGTTCAACTCAAAACTGCCCTAGATAATTGTAAAAAAAACAAAAAAACTCCTATTCTTGAAACACTGCCAGATGCAATCCATCAGATGCCAGATTCCAAATGATGCACTGCACAAACCGACTGTCCTTATATAGTCACAGATTGTTATCAGCAGACAAGCCATGGGTCATAAAAAGGAAGCCGGCTGGTCCGAAACAGTTTCCTGCTTGTCTGTTGTGTAACTGGTTTGTTGGTCTCAGTTTACGGCTTGTCTGTAAGTGTTCCCGGCTTGTCCTGCTGAGATGTTTCCAACCCTATGTTTGAAGACTGGGAAACTTCCGTCTTGACAGGAAGTGTGCAAGTCAGGTTGGTTATGTTTACGACAGGGTGATATGCTTTCAAGTACGGTTGGTTAGTGTAGCCGGCCTGTCTGGAGGTGGAGTCCTGGTACTTAACCAGGAGAGGATGTTTATAGTGTAGGACAAGACGGAAAGTGTAACCGACAAGCTGTAAAGATCCACGACAGGACGGCATCCAGGTGGGCAGAGCCACAGTCCGGATGCAGAGTCATGGAGGGTCAGTGAAATATCAAACATGTTTGATATTTTCACCGCAACAAGCCAGGAAACTACAACAGACCCTAACTGACTCTGTAAACATTGCTTCCGACCCTCCAAAAATACCTAGTTACCAATAGGTTGTCTCCACTGGAACACCCCCATAAAGATCATCACTGTAATACGTAGATCACACGTTTCCTGACAGCTGTTTCTCTACTTATTTGCTTTCCTGTTTTAAACCTAGTCCTTATGCCACAAAAAGACACCCTGTATCTGGGTAGTGCATGTTGAAAAACGAGCCACCCCAAATATATCATGTGTACCCCTTCATCCCTCGAGTGTATATAATAGGAAAACTCCCCGAATGATGTATACTTAAAACATGTATCATGAATGAAGATAACAATAATATACAAGTGGAAGTTATTGATGCTTATTATTCATAGTACAGAGGCGCTGTTGTATTGATCCCACTCCGTATATCCCCTATACAGGTCAAATACGACTCGCGGTGGATAATAAACCTCAATATAGTTCGTGAGAGAATGTAACAGCTATTTGAAATGTTTTTAGAAAGTGGCCCTGAAGGCAATTCGCCGCAAACATGTCCTACCCTGATGTGAATCCCACTGAATTTAGCATAATGCGTCCTACCCAAAATATGAGGTGGACTGAACCACATCCAAAAGCAGTGAGCCTGTTTGACTGTAACTCGTGACCCCAGCAAAGAAAGTTGTGACTGAGGTATTATATTATTTTCCAACCGTAGTTCCAGGTAAGTGTATTTGGTGTATTCAATTATCACCATATCACCACTTTACAAGCCTCAGTAAGACTAACTTTTGACAATGATACAAGCTGACAAATGATTTCTGTGGGAGGAGAAAAGGTGAAGAGCTGAATGAAATTCATTTACCTTTTTCACCACAAAAATTCCAGATCTGTCTGCCAACATTTGTGTAAGTCAGAAGGTTTTGCCAGGAAGCTGTCATTATGTTTATTATCTGTACTCATTGAACTGTATTACATACATCATATCATCAGCATACAGATTCTTATTTTTTTACTTCCATGTGCAAAGAATATGGCTTTATGGCAATAAATCATATTATAACCAACAATAAGCTATTTCTTTGAAACACAGACCATTCTGGGATGGGTACAATACTTCTTTCTATGATAAACAGTACTAACCCGTAGGTGACCTGAAAACCAACAACCATGCCACAGAGACGGAGATGTCTGCTCCTTAATGACATACATTTTTTGTCAGAGTTGAATATAGGTAATATTAAAATCTGATGTTTATTGAGGGATAATAATACTTTATGGTATCACATATACTTTCCCAAATTTATAAATCTCTAATACAGTAGTTTAAAAATTCTATGTTTTTGAATTGCAATGATATTATCTTCTTGACTTGTATGGCTAAGCGTCCCGGCAGTTAGCAAGTTTTGCATTAATTTACTTGGCTGAGATAGCCTTTTTTGAAAGGGCTGCAAACTTCAACTCTGACTTGTCACCATAAAATTGTCTTATCTTCCTCAAACATAAGAAAAATCAAATTTATTGTGACAAATAATAATATATCAATTTAAGAAACTATGTCTTTGACCGTAACCATCACGAGTATTTGCTTTAGTTCAAAGTTCAAAGGTTTCAAGTAAGAGTTATGCCTACCTTTCAATAGCAAGGGTTATTTTGGTACAGACTCTCTGCCTGAACCAGAGGTACAGGTTTTGCCTACCTTTCAATAGCAAGGGCTATTTTGTACAGGCCCTCTGCCTGAACCAGAGATACAGGTTTTACCTACCTTTCAATAGTCATGGTTACTTTGGTACAGGCCCTCTGCCTGAACCAGAGGTACAGGTTTTGCCTACCTTTCAATAGCAAGGGTTATTTTGGTATAGGCCCTCTGCCTGAGACAGAGGTACAGGTTTTACCTACCTTTCAATAGTCAGGCTTACTTTGGTACATGCCCTCTGCATTGCCATCTTGTGGGAGTGGAATCCACACAGGGATGACAACCTGTGATTAGTTGCCCAGCTTGCTGAGCACTTAGTCACTGGGGACTTCAGTTCTGTAGTTTGCTTTTTGCTGAATATTCCAGTTTATCCATATATCTGATGTAACTGATTATTGCTTTTAAAATCCCAATACAAGATGGCAATGGACAGGAAATCAACACACAACCGATGTTCCAATGACACATATTACCTAATTATTATGGCAAGAAAACTGAAAGGGATATTAGTAATCTAGTGGCCACCAAATTTGATTAACAATCACTTGGCTCTTACACCTATGGTTTTGGGTTTGCATTTATTTATTTGGGATTTTATGTCACTTTCAACACTGTATAGGCCACACCATGAGGGGTAGTTTTGTGGGCAGAGGAAACCAGTACATGCAATTGGTGAAGGTTCTGTACTGTAACCTGCCAACCAACAGTAAGCAACTACCAACTTTCCCACAGAGGGTCCGGGATTTGAACTGCCGACCTCAGAGGTGGGAGGCAAGTGTGTTACCACTGTTTATTATCCGATCCATATACGGCTCTAGCTGTTACAAAGTCCTAAAAAGTATGAAGCTGAACTGTCATATTTATAAACTGTTATTCTTTCCCTGTAACTGACATTACTTGGTTTCCATGAAATGTCTGGTCCAGACTGCTCCAGTCCAGTCTTTCATATAGTTCTGGCCCAGTTACATTTCAGTCAATCATTCTGATGGTAACAAATGACAGGAAAAACAGAGGCATCATGTTATCCTTTCTGTGACGATCAGCTTAACACCTCTAGCTACAATTTTGTCATAGTAGATAATCAGAATTGTGGAGGACACTGGGTACTGTATATCAGGGAAAATATAATACTGCACAGATAATGTTATGACAAACATTTAACTTCGCTAGAGACACAGAAAGAGACATAATAACACAGAATAGGGAGGAAAGGCAGCCGAACAGCTGCAGAAATGATGAGACACTCTGCAGTTATCCAACAGACAGTGATACCTTCTGTGGTAGGTGGAAATTTTGAACACTTTCGTGCATGTTTGTGTGACGAACAATAACAAAGAATATCACTGTATGTAAAGTTTACCAACAGAAGTTTAGCAGTACATAAAAGAATGAGGTGTAAAACACCAATAAACGAAGACAAAACCACTCATGGTGTGACTAGGGCGTAGGGACGATAATATGCAAAGGAAACAATATCATCTTTATATATTTTACCATGGAAAACAGAAATGATCATATTTTTGGCGTGTGTATCGCCACTAAATCCCGGGTCACATTACATCTGATATTTCTGATGGTTAAAACAGATGAATGGCAGTCAAAACAGAGGCGAAATGTTGTACCCTCTGTAAAACCCAGGTCCAGCTCTATAGCTACAGTTTTGTAACAGAAGCATAGGCGTAGGAACTGGGGGGGTAGCGGGGACGGTCGTCCCCCCAACCATACAGTTGGGGGGCGGAGATATCTTTTGGCCTCCCCCAACTTTTTGCAATGGAACTAGACTCCAACTTTAAAGTTCATGCAAATGTTTGCAGGTAACTCAATAATATGAGGTCAAATTACACTTTGACCCTGTTCACTCTTTACACGTACCATTGTGTATGCTACCATTTCAGCTCTTGTATAGACCAAAATCATGCTTAAACTAAACTTCTGGATTTAATTTACCTTGTTGCTAATTATTCAGAACTTCGATATGTACTTTCAAATTCACATAGAGCAACAGTTTAGCAATTTCACAGCTGATGAGATATTTCCCAGAAAACTCTTCTTTCTTTACCGAGTGTTTATTTGACCTAGCTTGTCCAATGATTATACATTCCACCTTAATTTGGGGATAAACCTTACTGAAATAAATTTTACATCAGCCTGGCATTTGGAGGAAAGGTTACAAGTTCTGGAAACATCTGGTAAAATTATGTGATGTTCATTATCATGTCCTCCTCCAGGAAAAGAATGTCACATGGTCAAGATATTAGAAATATCTTTCAAACGCAAAGGTTACTATATGAATTTCTATACTCGGACAAGGTCAGGGATGCTTAGGAATAATCTCAGTCACACCCCTTTCTTTCCTTCAGTACATGATAACTTAAAAGTATTTTAATTAGACATTTTGGATTTGTATACTAACTACATGCTATACATTCTGTAACATTAACCAAAACTGTTAGAAATAATAACAAAATATCCTAACAAAAGACTTTAGTTAAGTGTTGTTTAACATTAGTTTTGGCATTTAAAAATACATTGCCAAGTGCCAACTTTATGATATTCCGAGATATAATTATATTGTAAGAAAAAGTTCAAAAGTTCATTGACCAATTGTACTCCTTTAGATACACCATTGGCTAATTATTAAATAATCTTTTTGATTTGGACAGTAGAAGTCCCAGGTAAAGACATGAAACAAGAATGATAACTTTTGAACTACATAAAACTTTGGTGTTTTATCATTTTTTAAAGTTTATAAGAAGTTTATAATATATCTGAGAGCATAAAACCCGAAGAGCTCTGTCTGTATATATTCCATTATATCTCAAGACGGAAGTCTGGGGTATACAGCTTTCACCTCCATCACGTCATTCCCAAACATTTTACTTGTGTGCGCGATAACTCAAAAAACACTTTCATGGATTTCATTCAAACTTGGCACACACATGTATTTGAATTAGGAGAAAAATCCTATTTTAAGGTGACCTTAAACTCTTAATAATAAAGAGTTTATAAGTACCTTAAGGTCAGAAATTTGACTTTAAACTAAATAACGCCCTCTACATCAAAAACTATGTTGCTCATCTGGCTCAAATTTTACCAGGAAAATATATTCTTTTTTAAATATGCCAAAAATCAAGACTTTATGTTAAGGCTAAAATTGTGTTCGAGGCCATTTTTCAATATTTTTCACATATTTTGCACTGTGACTTAAAAACGGTAAATCTTACAAGTGTTAAACTGTAGTAGATATAACTTCTATATGTAATGTTTGTCTGTGAAAAATTTGAAGTCTGTAGCTTTAATTTTTAAAGTTACTTTAAGGTCTCTAAAATGCCAACAGAGGCTAATTTGTGGCCTTTTTGCTATCTTTAAGCCCTATAGCTGTCATACTATGTGACTAATAGAACTGAAATCTGAGATGGCATAATATTAACATGTTCTTTTATGTTCTTTTTTACATGTGCCAGAAACCAAGGCTTTAAGTAGACATTTAACCTGTATATGAGGCCCATCAACAATCTACCCAGAGGACTTTTTAAAAATTGACCAAAATGAAAATATGGTTTACTAAAAATAAAAAAAATAAATTAAATGAAAAATAATTTATATTAATTGTGAATCACACAAAATGGGAGCTAGAAAATACCCAGTGAATGCCTGTGGCTCGAGAGATGACCTGTCTGTGGACATGTTTGCATCAAGTTGGCACAATGTTGTTCCTTTGGTTCCCCCATCCCCCACCCCCCAGCCAAAAATTGCTTCCTACGCCCCTGCAGAATAGAGTTGAAATCAAGCAGGAGGTTTGCAGTGATAGAGACGAACTAGGGAATGGGTTAACACAGTAGAAATTATGGAGCAGATATTGTTGAAAATTTCCTTTAAAAGTCTGGAATCTCGATCATTAACATCTTTGAGCAGTATCAAGCCATTACGTTATGAAGCTATCACCTTATATAAAATGTTATCTCTGTGTAGTTGTCAAGTTATGCTCGCGGACAAACACACAGACAAATAAACAGACACGTACAATTGTTATACCCTCGCCCTTTCGCTTAAGCGAGCCAGGGTAATAGGTTTTTGTGTGTTAAAGTGGAACGAATTTACAGTGTGGCGAAGCAACTGAATTGATATAGTCATAACATCTTTTCTTGTCTGATGTTTTTTTTAGAATTTACTTCCAAAAAAAAGTATTTCAATAAGGTTATGAAAGTACAGTTGTGTAGGTGTCGGGTAACTCTAGACACAGTGCACCTAACCATATCCTTCAACTTTGTGTTCTCTGTTTACATATTGAAAAACTCTCCTCTGAAGTAATCTGTCACGTATTTTTCAAACTGTTTGGACATAGATGTCTAGACCAGGTTTGTGACGTCACCTTCTTTTGTGGCTTTGTGGTTCAGTCTTGTGGAGTGGAATATGTATATTTAATTTCATAAATTACAAGCATATACATTACGTGCATCCTTCAATATTTACCCCCTAATTTCCACATGTATGAAGTTTGTTTTAGGCTCCAATACAGAAAGTTCTGGCAATCTCGAGGTGGGTGTTACATTGAAAGAATATTAATATCACACTTGTCCTACTCCCGCATGAGAAGAACAACAGTAACTTGTTCATTTGTGAAATTACAAATTATAGCTTATATCAGCGGTCTTAAACTTGTTCACATTGTTATTTGATCCATTTCAAATGTTGTTATTCATTTAAATACTCAACAACCTCAGCTGAGATGCCAGAAAGAAACACCTCAGATTTAGAAAAAAAAAAAAAAAAAAAAACAAACAAACAAGGAACACTAAAAAATTTGAAACCTTTAAACCTCCCCGTTTCATTGTTTCATTCTGGCACCCAACAGAAAACTGTAAAGAAATGTATTATAAACATCTTAAGCCATCTGTCAACTTAGAACAAATTGTGTTAATATAGTCCGATTGGATCCATTTTGGCAGAATATACATATAAGTAGATCTTATTGGGTAACACCAACATGGTATGTATGGTACTGTTCTTGGTCCAGTGTTAGATTCTTTCTTATATACCTAGGTCACACCTTTCTGCTCAGGGGTCACGACCTACAAACAAACGGGCCTGTCTACTGTTAGTAGTGGTTCAGTCCATCTTGGGTAGGATGCATTTAATGCAATTCAGTGGGATTTGTATATGTGTAGGACACATTCAGGGCAATTCAGTGGGATTTGTATATGTGTAGGACACATCCAGTGCAATTCAGTGGGATTCTTATTTGGGCATGATTCATTCAGTGCAATTCAATGTTATTTGTATTTGGGTAGAACACATTCAGGGCAATTCAATGAGATTTGTATTTAGGCAGGATACATTCAGTGCAAGTCAGTGGGATTTGTATTTGGGTAGAACATATTCAGTACTATTCAGTGAGATTTGTATTTGAGCAGGACGCATTTTCAGGGCAATTCAACACTGAAAGGTTCAGGACTGACTTTTGAAAAGGTTGAACTACCAACTATTATGTAATGAGCTGTATTACAGCATGCACAGTGGAGGGATGAGGGTGGATTTAAGGATCGGCCCATTCCTCAAAATCTACTAGCCAGATACAAGGTCTTTGTTTGGAGGCATAAGGACAAGGTCATCAAGTGGAACGTGAATACATCCCCACAAAAAGCTGTGACAGAGGCATAAGGCTATACCATTGCTGCATTCTCCAGGGTAAAGGTTAAAACTGGAGTTTTACGTCCCATATAACAGCTAGTGTGATATTGAGACAGGCACACAGCATTGCAACTTGTGTGAGTTGAATCCAAAGTAAAGTGACGGCCTGTGTTTAGATGCCAAACGTGCTGACATCCAGACGCACCACTGAGAAAACCCTTTATTCTCCAGATGTGACATATTCTGGAAAGTAAAAACTAACTTAATTATGATATCATAACTATGAAAAAGACCATACCATATTCAGATAACATGATGTAATGGTACATTTTGATTTGAACACAATAAAATTTTCCTGGAACCAGAAGATGCACAGTAGATTCTTTTCTCGAAAAATTAATCCCTGGATTGACAAATAAAAATATAGGATTTTTATAATATATGGAATACGTGCAAGGATGTTTAGTCAGGGATATTTTTCCTCGCAATGCACTTGACGGAAACATGAGGGGGGGACGGGGGGGAAAGTCGAAGTTAGTCAGTTAAGTCACATTTAACAGTCAGAGTCATATTGGGACCTTTAAAAATTTGCCACTTATAGGATTTGAACCCATTCATAGGTGACAACCTATAATTAGATGATAAACTTCCTAACCACAACTAATCCACTGAGGAGGAGGGTGAATTCAATTTATCCAAATAAAAACAATCAGTAGCTTCCATAATAGATCATTACGCAAAACAAAAGAAATTGTGTTAAGAAAAGAACATAAACAGATGCCTGTTGCCATAGATTTTAGTCATCTCACCTCTGCGTTCTATATGTAGAAAATCAGAAGGCTTTAGAAGAGAATTTTGAAACAACATGGACAATAACGTATTATCAGAACTGTTATTCCATTTCTGGTATTGGTCACAGAATACTCCAAACTAACCAAGTAGATCCCTAGAAAGGAGAATTGTCTGGATTGCTGTGTAAGTACCACAAGAGAACTCTTCCCCAGGGGCCATATTCACGAAAGGTCTTAGTCAAGTCTTAGGCTTAACTTTTGTATAAAAATATAGCCAACTTAAGCCTAAGACTTGGCTAAGACCTTTCGTGAATACGACCCCTGGTTCAGAATACAGTGACAAGTACGTGGAAAGGCAGTCAAAGCCATAATTGTCACGATGTCAAAAATGTTGTGCTAATTAACAAAAGTTGCTGAGGTATATTTTTCCATATTTGTACGATGATTTACTCCTTCAATAGCTTCAACAACAGAGTAACATGTGACGTCATTTGTCAGTTAATTTCGTCCCCGCAGCAGAGGGGTGTTCAAGTGCAACATTATGGCGACAGTTTAATCAACAACAACAGGCGTGCACTTTTGTTTGAATTGAAATGTAGGTGTTTTTTAATACACGAGTATGACAATTGTATATGGTTCCTAGTTATAATTATGGGGTCCACGTATCATTCCATTAGTGTAGTGTCCACCCTCTTCGTCAAGATGTATTTCTTTCAAATAATTAAGAAATCTCTCCGCATGGGCGATAATGGGGTAATGTGATAGGGCAGCATATTTTTCACTGGTGTTTATACCGGTTTCACCTTGTGTTAATGGTGAAATGTGGGCGGTAATTACAAAAGCTCTTCAGAATACATCTTTGGGGACATAAGTCTTTAAAGTATTTTATTTAGTGTGAAGATGCACTAGCTAGGTTATATGCCACAGTGCATAGAGTTCAATTGCAAGAACAGTATTACCGGTCACCGCCTGGCTTGCCTCAAATGGCTAAACAGTCCCAACGGTGAAATCCCAACTAAGAAGTCAGATCTCAGCAATGATGTAATAAAAGACCCGCCACTGCGGATTAAAAAAATTTATTATAATTAAAATAACTTGTTTAGTACATTAGTAATTTTAGTATACTACTGATTCTAACATTTACTAACCCTACATAACAGTATATAAAGGTGGCTTGATAAAACATGAATTGTTTCATTACTACTTGAGATCAAGCCACACTGTTTTGATATTAATGTTATTCACATAATATACTTGTTATCTATAACACTGTATAATACGTTAATATTAACATATATAACTTGTCTGACATAAAACATTATAAAATACCTAAAAATACCATTAAAACCTTTATACACTTAACAATCAGCTGTCAATACAACATATATTTGTAGACATATTTCCTGATAACTGGAGGTGACCTAAGCACCTGAACTGTTAACCACCTGACACACAGCAATATTTTAATTAACGTCCATACTTGAGAGTTAACTCTCTACAGCAATCTGCCTAAATCTGATTCTGGTGGTTTAGGCTCCTAGGTGGAGGAATTCAATGCTGAACACTAGTGTTATTAACTGTCATACACTTTGTACAAGTCGCCAATGCTGGGATCTGACCGAAAACCAAAGTCTTGAATAACTATGTTCACCTATGACAAACCTCATTACCCATGCTCTAAGACTAGGGATAAGGGTGGGTGGGAGCATTTTTCAGTTAACATGAGCCTCTTCTTTGTTAACACTGAACCCCGCCAACTTGATGCTGGGTTTAAATACCAAGCGTAAGAATATCTAAGATATAGTTCTTAACATGAAACTGAGGTTGAGGGAGGATACTTTACATATTTCTAACATGAGGGAGGTCACCCCTGGGACTGAACAACATTCCCGTAACCTGTCACTTTCTCACAGTCCCAACGGTGAAATCCCAACTAAGAAGTCAGATCTCAGCAATGATGTAATAAAAGACCCGCCACTGCGGATTAAAAAATTTTATTATAATTAAAATAACTTGTTTAGTACATTAGTAATTTTAGTATACTACTGATTCTAACATTTACTAACCCTACATAACAGTATATAAAGGTGGCTTGATAAAACATGAATTGTTTCATTACTACTTGAGATCAAGCCACACTGTTTTGATATTAATGTTATTCACATAATATACTTGTTATCTATAACACTGTATAATACATTAATATTAACATATATAACTTGTCTGACATAAAACATTATAAAATACCTAAAAATACCATTAAAACCTTTATACACTTAACAATCAGCTGTCAATACAACATATATTTGTAGACATATTTCCTGATAACTGGAGGTGACCTAAGCACCTGAACTGTTAACCACCTGACACACAGCAATATTTTAATTAACGTCCATACTTGAGAGTTAACTCTCTACAGCAATCTGCCTAAATCTGATTCTGGTGGTTTACGCTCCTAGGTGGAGGAATTCAATGCTGAACACTAGTGTTATTAACTGTCATACACTTTGTACAAGTCGCCAAACGCCCAACACGTATAGTTAAGTAGCAAGTAGTGTTTGAAAGGTAGTGGTAACTGAAGAAGAATGTAACGGATCTTCAACAATATATGCATTAACCGCATCACTGGACCACGTTCCCTGTCTTTGAATGTGCTGCATACTGACATTGCTGTTATACGCCAGTGTTGCCCCAGATCTACGAAATGTATGAAATGTGAGGGCCTTGGGGTCAAGGCCTAGGTACTGTAATACTTTGACTAAATGGGCCCTAATCTGGGCCTGAGTAATAACTCCATATACATTAAAAAATAATGGAGCATTGGGAGCAGCTGGATACAGTTGAATCATGTAGGTAATGGCCCTAACTGGACACAAAGGAGACTGACCCAACACGGGAATGGTTATGAAAGTGCCTCTTGTAGATACCTGTAAGGTCTTCGACCATTTTATCAATAAGATGGCTGAATTTTGATGTACAAAGAAATCACCCCTACATAGATGTCTTGTGATATCAAAAGATGATTTTGAAGTTGGGGCCACATTAGAGATCCTGAGAAATCCAAAAAATTACAATAAATAAATACTTTTGAAGATGGAAGGAAACTGAAACAAATCACATGTATCTATGATCTTAGACAAAGTTTCAATGTCGAACACTCCCTTGTGTATAGGAATTTGCCGTAATGACGTATGAATAGCCCTCATATATAACTTCACTTTTGCATGTTGAAATATTTCAACATCCATGTGAAACCATGCACATTGAGATTTGATTGCTGACAAATAATTGGCAATAGAATTGGGTTTCAGACCATTGAATGCTAAAAATTCGATGAAATACAATACTGTGGCTAAGCCCACTGGATGTTCACATACATTACAAAAGTCACAAAATGCCAGGAACAACAGAAACATGCTTTTGTATGCAGTCCAAGTTTTTGGTCGATATGCTTGACGTAATCTTTCATTGACCCTGTGAGCTAATTCCCCCATGACTGAGGATTGATCTACAACACACAAAATCATATTTTGCTATCACACATACCTTTTCTAAATATCATAATCAACCATAAAATGTTCTTGTGTCACATGACACCAGGTAGGGTTGTGTACCAATTGGTGTAACAATTGTTTGTCTGTCTGATTACCTCTCCATCGAGACAGCAGATCTGCCGTAACATTTTCTTTGCCTTTAATATGTTGCACTACTAACCGTATATCAAATGTAGCTGTCACTAACCAGATGTTCCTTATATAAGCTGCCAGCTCCATATCTCGTGTGTAGCCATTTTACAGACATTTACTACTGCCATATTGTCAGTTTTTATTATTACACTTCTCCCTGTCCATTGTTCGCCCCATAGTCGTAACACAACTAAAATGTTAATCATTTCGAAATGAGTGATACTCAGATCACCCCTATGGGTCAGATTTTGTGGAATTTCGGCTGAATAAACCATATTTTTCCAGACCCCCCCCACCCTTTGTAGACAAGCATCTATCTCTAAGGTGAAGGCTTGATCTATCATAGCATGACTAAATTTTGCTGTGCCATTGAAAATAGGTAAAAATTTACAAAACCATTTGAAATCTTTCTTCATTTCTTGAGTTATAACAATTCTTTCACCTTTGGCCTCCCGTAACCCCTGCAAAATTCTATTCACAAAAAATCTGGTGGGGGTCACACACTTGTGGACGAACATAAGGGAACCAATCACAGATTGTAAACCTCTTTTGTTGTGCTGTTTTTGCCACTAGTTTCTTGACATTTTTTCATGACTTCAACTAATTTTTCAGGGGGTACTGATACTGTTGAATTTTTGACATTAATTATGATGCCTAAACAGTTACATACAAAGCTAGGACTTCTGAGCTTGGACTTGCTAATAGGAAAGCCTAGGTCCTGCAACAACTGTAATAATTCATTGAAAGAGTCATGAATTGTACTGCCTAAGCCTACCCCCAAGAGATCATCTACGTAGCTGAAGATGACATGATTTTTTTGATACATTATGTACCTAAAGAAATCGCTGAGTCTACTACAGGATAAACTGCCAAATCTATGGCCAAATGGACAGAACTTATCAGAATAATACTTATTATCCCATTTTAGGCACAGTAAGTTATAATCTGAGGGGTCTATAGGCAACTGCCTAAATGCTCTTGACAAATCGACTTTGTAGATGAGAGCCTCAGGGCGTAATTCTCTCAAATAAGCAGTTATGTCATCTACTGTGGGATACTGTAGTTTATATGCAGTGTTCAAGTACATATTGGGTGTAGTGAAATGATTTATGGAGGCCCCCACGGGCCAACTCAAGTCTATAATGACCCTACGTTTGTCACTGTCACTTTTATCCCTTGTCATGAAAGGAGAGACCTGTGTGCCGTTTCCATAGGGGGGTTGATCATACGGACCAGCTATAGCTTGATGGCCTATTTCATCTGATAAATACATGTCTACATGTTCCCTGTACTGGGTAGCAGAATTATGACTTTCTTCCGTAGATTTCAAATGACACTCTTCATTTCTTGGAAAATCTAAAGGAAAACCAAACTTTAAAAACATTGGTAATTGGTAATCCCAATATTTTTCCGCCAATTTCTCCAAAAGTTCAAAGTTAATGTTTGATGGTAACTGAATTTTTGCCTGCTCATAATTGTATTTGCCAGTGTCCCTCACTTGCTTGTGTACCCGTACAGGATCAAAGTCTCTGTTGCTTATGACACTATTTGGTTTCAGAGAATATGCTCTCTGCATACGTTTCAAATTCGAGATTGGTAAGAAACCATATGGGTTTCTTTGTTGTCTAATACACTCTTTCAAATCACTGCATTTGTCAATGATTTCATTGACATTTACACTCCTAACACACTCAGGAGCTTTGCCCTGTTGAATGTTACGTACTATGTGTGTGGTGACATGTTTTTCATCTGTGACCTGGTTGACTGTTTCATTAGCTTTACTTTTTGTCGAATCTTCATGTTTAGATTTGTTTTTGACACCTTGTGTGACACTATTATTTAACAACACCACTTCACTCCCACTATTTGCCTCAAAATCATTCTGTGTGTCAACCAAGTCACACAATGGTTCGAATCTATTTCCTAATACCACACTATTTACATTGTGTCTAACCTTACTTTTCGACCTTGTTTCACACTTTCTCTTAACACCTACTTCATGTTTGTTATTTACATTCCCCACGTTCTTTATATGACTTTCACACCTTGTGCTTTTAGGATTGTTGGAATTTTGCTTGTTTCTAAGACTTACTGTAGCCTTGCCTTGGTCACATTTTCTATTTAAACTGGCCCTTACAAATTTTGGAACCTGATGATTATACACAATTCTAGTTTTGATTGTATTGACAGCTGTGTCTAGTTTTTTGACATGTCTTTGCCAGCCTTCCAACAATCCTTTCTTGCATGACTTTCAACTCTATTGTGAGTATTGTAACAAAATTGGCACATGTGTCTCAATAATAAATTTTTCCATTCATGATCTCCTACCTTGTTACATGAACCTTTATTGAACTGTAAACATGGTACTACTTTTAAACTCTTGGCCTTATCTTGTACCCCTTGTGTGGAATGAGTTTGCGCATACCTAGTTCTCAGTTTGTGTATTTCTGTAATATCTGACCATGTGATGACACCGTCACCCATGCGATGCATGAGCACCGCATGTGCTCCCTTGGCAGCTTCCCAAGAGAAATCACATGCATCTTGAGTGAGTTCTGTAAGATAATCAATCATATGTTCTTTAACCACTGGGTCCTGCTCTTCTTGTCGAATGCGTAAGAAACCCAACAACCATTGCATGGAATTGAGTTGATCGTAAGTGGGCCTTTTTCTTTGAGTTCCAATAAATGCCAAATCCTGAGGCCACTTGACTTTAACCTTTTCTTGTTTTGCAACATGCTTGTGAAGTGACTCCAAGAAACTGTTAAAATTACCTTGCTGTCCCATAGCTACTGCCTCTTCCAGCTCTGCGTACCGTTGATTCACTCTTGAATGTATATCAGCTGTGTTCTTCAGTGCCTGTATCGATGGTATCACAGGCCCTTCCCTCATCTCTAAGCCAGTCGACATTTCCTGACTGCGTACCCTTGGCCTCGCAGTCCCTGCAGCACCACCTTGTTGCAGCCCTGCTACACCATGCTGTCCCTGCACAGACGTTGCTGAAAAGAGAGAAGAACTGTGACTCGGTTGTGCAATATTATGTGGTGTATGAGTTGCTGCGTGATGAGGAATGCTATTAGACCCGTGTGTGTGTATCTCGTCACAGAACGCCGATACTTGGCTAGCTTGTCGTGCATCATTCACGTTTATAGATGCTTGCATTGCATGTGACACTGTGGAGGTGTTGACACCTGTGACATTTCTAGTCATCATGTGTTGATGAGTTGGTATGTGATTTAAGGTTGTGGTAGTGGGATTTGCGACATGTTCAGATTGAATACATATAGGTGATGTGATGCTATGTGTCTTGACTTGTGTGCTACTATAACCATTACTTGCAACACTGTTTGTTTCAGCCACAACATTGCCAATAACATTTTCACTATTCTGTACTCTTCTTACTGACCTGTTCTGTGAACTTGACCTCCCTGTAACTTGATCAACACTAGTTGTTGATAAGAGTTTATCCATCGTTTGTCCCTGTTTATTGAACCCCACTACCAAACCTGATAAAACTTGGCGATCCTCGGCTGCTTGTTCTTCTAATTTACCAAATCTATCAGACATTTTCTTAAGTTCTTGCAAAATTAAGTTCTGAGGAGAGTGATTGACATTTACACTGGCGTGTACTCGATTGGGTGACACTACTTGCTCTGCTGTGCTTCGCCAACTTGATGCTGGGTTTAAATACCAAGCGTAAGAATACCTAAGATATAGTTCTTAACATGAAACTGAGGTTGAGGGAGGATACTTTACATATTTCTAACATGAGGGAGGTCACCCCTGGGACTGAACAACATTTCCGTAACCTGTCACTTTCTCATAATGATAATAATAATATCGTAAATCGCTGGCATAGAAATAGTGATTTGTAAGCTGTAAATTAGTCAATTTGCCAATTTACAGGTGCTAATTTCAAATAAAAATTTAAAAATATATTATCGCCCCTTGAATACCACTCAGTATTATTTGGTGCTGAATATGTTTAAAAGGATACTTTTATACTGCACACTTTTTTCAGAAGAAAAATAAGAAAGAAAGTTAGATTTATGATATACTAACTAGGTGAGCACTGAATTAATTATTGATTATATTTCTTATTTAGTATTGACTGCAGGTGCTGGAGTATGGTAGTCAGATACCTCTGACGTCACTAGTTCTATTTTTGGTTGGATAATATGTACCTAATGGTTAACATTTCGGAATATTGCAGAATTATTAACTTTTTTAACCCCACTTACTGATAATGTTGCGACAAATACAGTGAGCCGTTAGCGGAATGTTAAATGCAATTTTTAAAAAGTCCCAAAATGTCTTCCAAATTTCTATATTTCTACAGGGTTTAAAATCATTGAGAACTAATTTAGCTTTTTTTGTCATTCTTGTGTTCAGTCTTACACATAATAACATAACTTAATTAAAATTTATATTTCTCAAACATATAGTGTTTAGTTAATACCATCTTGTCAGTTGGGGCTGTACCTGTACAGTCGGATTGGTTAAATAGCGCTTTGAGTCCTGTAGTATATGGAGATATTGCGCTGAGTATAAATACATAATACTACTAATAATACTAATTAGTTGAAATTTCAGTATTTAAATAAACTGTCATGATAGTTTTCATGATTAAAACCAATATTAAACCTACTGATCAGTATTAAAGTTTAGCTTTGAAATCATTCTTGAGTTTTCTTATCCTAAGTTGGGCGAATAGGTTCTAACCCATCTTAAGATTGGCTGAGCCCATCTTAAGATAGGCTACCCAACTTAGGATCCTAAGTTGCGCTATAGCCCATCTTAAGATGGGCCGACTCCTAAGTTGAGCTCCAACACAGTCATTGCACTTTTCTTAACAATTATGCTGTTTTAAAATAATGAGTTTTTAGTTTCCTTTTGAAGATGTCCAATGGAAGTTCAATGTTCCTGATATCACCCGGCAGCTCATTTAAATACTTTGGTGCTACAACATTCTTGGCACTATCACCCTTAGAGACGAGTTTTAATCTTTTATTCTTGTGGAGTGTATGATTTTTTGACAATCTTGTGGTACATTGGTGTTCCTGATAGTTAAGCATTGATGTTAAATATGATGGTGCCTGCCACTATAAACGTTTATATACTAGTAGATTTATTTTAAATTTGATCCGATACCTAACACTCAACCAGTGGAGGTGATGCAGGTGAACCGATAAATAGAATCATATTTTGTGACATTCAAAACTATTGTATAATGTGTGCTTTGTTGGAAAATATTTTAATCAACAGAAATTCCCAACATTTAATGGGTTGTTTCATTGTGGCAAATGCGTAATAAGCCTACCTCCAATGTGGAAAAAAAATAAAATCATTCATAATCCACAAGTGGATTTTCTTAAAACCTCCTGATTGGTTCCCGAAAACACTGTGAATGTTTTCTGATCCATCCGATTGGTTCCCAAAAACATTCTGATCAGCTCCCAATCCCTTCTGAATGCATTACGGACCATACGGAGGCCTGTACGATTGCTGGGATTGTTTAATATGGAAAAGATTGCTTTACAAATGTTAAGATAGAGTTAAGTTTGTGATTGGGTTCCTAAATGCAAGATCTGATAAGGATTGATGACGGTTTCAAGCAGTGTCATTGAATCAGGGACACACAAAATTCACTCCTGAAAGCTTCTGAATGTTCCTCATCCAAAACTGCCTGTTCCCGGTCAGTCCGTATTCCCATTGGGGTTTGTATATATGGTCCGAATGAAAAGATCGACCTACCCAACTGACCATCTTATATTCGGGAGGTAGGTTTGTGACCCACATTGCATAATAGAACAGCTCACTAACCCAACACAACAACAAATAACGACTGAGTATAGCTTTTCTCTGCAAAGAAACTTGAGCCTTCAGCAAGGCTAGCTTTTCTGCTAAATCACGGCTAGAGAAGTATGTTTATTCTTACTTATGGAAAAAATTATATATATTTTACAACTTCCTTATTTCAAGTTATTTTTGTTGTGACTTTTTTCTCTTTTTCTCACTTTCATGTTCCCAATATCTTTGGGTAATTATTCCACATAGTTTGCAAGTTTGTGGTTTGTTAATCTGGAGAGAAAAATACATCTTTCAATAAATTGGAGAGCACTAAGCCCCACTGGATAATACTTTTAATCTTCCTTTCAAGTGACATGAGAACAGCTTACATGACATTTTTGTGGTTTGTCTTAAATAACAAAGCTGCATTAGATTTATAAAATGTCCAACAGAGGTCAGCTATTATTATTTTTTAAAGTTTCAGTAGAATAGAATATTCTATTTATTATAGTGACATGCAAATACAGTTAACAATAATCAAATAAGACGGTAAACAATTTGCCCAGCCCCAATAGACTTATATGTCACTTTTGTAAAGTAATGGTTAATAATAATGGTTTTGTGATAAGATTTATAAATGGACAATATTTTACAATCTTTGACATACCAGAACAAAATACAGATAATAATATCTAATCATTTACAAGAGCTTAACAATATACCTACTAGAAAAAGAAAGTACAATATATATCTAAGCATGTGTTTCTCAACAAAAAAGAACATAAATCAATAATTATTAATATAACCTAAAATACAATTACTTGGCAATAACATTTTGTCTGATCCTCCATGAATCACAAATAAAACTTAAAAGTTCCTTATCATACAATTTCAGAATAATATTAAGGTTATCCTCATCAGACATTATTTGAAAATTTGGAAAAAATTTTCTCAATTATGTTACACAAATTAAGCCTTGGGATCGTGTATGCACTGCATTTACATATGAAATACTACTACTATTACTACTACTACTACTACTACTGCTACTACTAGTACTAGTACGATTACTGCTACTACTACTACAACTACTACTACTATTACTACTACTACAACTACTACTGCTACTACTACTACTATTACTGCTACTACTACTGCTACTACTATTACTGCTACTACTACTGCTACTACTACTACTATTACTGCTACTACTACTGCTACTACTATTACTGCTACTACTACTGCTACTACTACTACTATTACTGCTACTACTACTGCTACTACTATTACTGCTACTACTACTGCTACTACTACTGCTGCTGCTACTACTACTACTGCTGCTGCTACTACTACTATTACTGCTACTACTACTACAACTACTGCTGCTACTACTACTACAACTACTACTACTACTTCACATATCTAAAGTAAATTGAATTGGTTTGAAAAAAAAATTCAAATCAGTTTTATTGAAATACATTTGACATTTGATAACTGTTCTAATACACCTTATATATATATATATACATCTTTTTATTTCACTAAAGCATTGATTAATACATACACATTTTAAATGTTTATTTTTTTCTGGATAACTGAGAAACATTACATACAAAAGAGTTCGATCAAGCATTATGTCACCTGTCTATTCTAGTGGCAAATTTGACAGGGTTTAATTTTTTGTGGCAAATAGTTTTTGCAAACTGTATACTGTAACCTGCTAAAAATTACTTTTACTAGGTTTTTTATTATTAAGATATTGTATTACATCATATTTCCACTGTAAAGTTATCCAAACAAATGAGACTGTCAAATGGTCCTGTGTACATCTTCTCACAGCCATAGTCACATCACCTACAAACCTGATCACCTCAACCACCCACGCCTTGTATTTTGAGAACTGGAGGTTCTATTATTTTTATAAACATTTTGTTTCCAGGGTTTTTTCTTATGCTAATGTCTTTATATTGGTCTGAAACGGGAGAAATAACTCAAAATTACTGACCTGGATTTACTGTGACGTCACATTTGAAAACCCTGGAAAAATAGCTAAAGTGAGTAACTTGTCATAATAGAAATTAATGTGGTGTGGAAATGCACTGTTTATGTTTGAGGAATCAAAAATAAGCTATGTCAACACTAAATAAGTTCTCAATTATTCAGCTAGCCACTTTTTAATGGAATGGGTCTCATATTTTTGTAATAAAAGTCTTGTTTTGTTTGAATTTTTGCTATTTTCAAATGGAGAGACTTTATAGATGGTTTCTTTGTGGTGTACGTCTATGTTGCCATAGACACAATCTGCGATGTGTGATTTCAGTCGCAGTTTTGATGCAAATCAAACGTTACCAAGGACAGGAATCGAACCCATCACCTCAGTATCATAAATCTCACTCACATAATGGAAAGCAAAGAAAAGAGAGAATTTTAAAAATTCAATGGAATTTGAATTATTTCATTAAATATATTCTATGAAGATAAAAACTTTCTTCGCCATAACTGCTTTGATTTTAATCCGCACTTGTTTATAAATTTGAAAGGCTAATTATCCGCAATACAGGGTGCCAGAGAATTAAAACAAATATAGCCCAGTGTTTTTTCCCCTTGTCTTTAGGTCACATGTCACATGTGATGGAAAATAAAATAATACATTTATTAATAAATTGAAAATAAAGGTCATGTACACATAGCTTAACTACAACCTTTGATCAGTCAGTCACCACGGGCCAGATTCACAGCGAGGTCACTGCTATGTAGGGAAACATATGGAAACACACATTTAATATAGCTATGTCTTGATCAGGTAAAACAGGTTTACAGTAGTCATTGATGCTTGGCTTATTTGTGTTTTCTTTTCCCTGTTTTTCCCATTTGTATTTTTTATTTTAATTTGTTCATTTTTAGATTTTGTAATGACGCACTTTGCTTTGAAAACCCACAACAAAGGAGCAACTATTTTATAATATAGTTTTGTACCATCTTATTAAAAATATTACAACCCACTTTACAACAGTTTCTTGTTTTACCTGCTATTTTACTATTTAACAGACTTTAAAAGCCACCAAGTGTTCCAATTATTTTGCGTCAGAAGTCCCACATTTTTAGCAACAAGTAAAATTTACTTTGGTGTAACCAAGATTAAATATATCTACATATCTACTATGTAGCTTCAGATTGATGGATGGATTGATTGGCTGGTTTTAATATTGCTTTTAATGCATTGTGTATGTTATATTATGCAAGGTACTTCAAAGGGTGGAGGAGAGCAGTGCATACTAGTTGTCAAAGATTCTGTAATAATAATAATAACAATAATAATAATAGAAACATTTGTTGATGAAGCTCTAAATGAGCTGGAATCCAAAAAGGGACAGTCATTTAACCTAGCGAAGACATAACCCAGTAAGCACTTGTCAGGGGACAGATAAGTCTTGAGTTAGCTTCTAAAGCCTGAAGTGGTGTGTTGTGATTTGACAGTAAGTGTGGCCATGGCAAAAGCATGCCTGCCTATGGCCTTTCTGGTATGGACTGCAGAAACTGATAGTCTATTTCCACCTGTCCGGCTACTGGACTGAAATAGAGATGACAAAAAGGGAGGTCGTGAGGACTTTATGGCTTTAAAAATGAAGTGGTTGCATTTGAAAAGGATACAATATACAATAAGGAGCTAGAGGAGTTTTTCTAGATAGGATCTGACTTGACTCTTTCTGTCCAATCTGAAAACAATATGCCAGAGCACATTTTGAACTATCTAAAGTGTAGCAACTCTTCCCTTGCTGACCCCATATAATAGGGAATCACAGTAGTGTAATCGACTACCAACCATAGTGATTGCCAAAATAACTGCAGTATCAATGGTTAGGAATTTACAGATACGTCACAAATCCCTGAGGCAATAGTAACAGGCTGGTAGATATTACCTATTACCTATATGATTGTCAAAAGTGTTTTCTGGATCAAAACTGACAAAAGTATTGAAAACCACCAGGCACCAGGTAGTGACTAGCAGCTATCCTACTTTATGTCAGAAATCAAACCCAGGTGCTATTAGGTGGGAGATGAGTATAAGACTCTGTATGCTACAGTGACTCCTGTGTTATAAAAAAAAAATTGTGTTTTTTTTTGGCTGGGGGTTTAATGATGTGTAGAACATATATATGTCAAACATAATTAGTGAAATGTTCATGAATAATTGGCTCTTGTTTGCATATTTATACTGCTAGCTAATCAATCATTGGTGAATTAAAAATATTACCGGGTCTCTTTGTCCCGATAGTCACAGCTATCGATAATACAGCTCCTTTGTGGATAGTAAGCGTTATTAGAATACACCTACAAAATAATGCTACTAGTGGTAACTAGTTGCCTCTGAATAAAACAAGCCATGTTTAGAACTGCACTGGGAAATGATTTTTTTTCTCTCTTTGATCACCACTGCTATGGTAATGACTCATTCATAGCTATGATAAGCAAAAGACTTAGCTACATAGCTAGATATAATAAGCTAGGTTACAATATATCACTACAATAAGGCTTAAATTTAAGTACATGTATATAATATCTTATGGTATAGTTTATGTCATAAGTTTATCATTTTTGGTAAAGTGTATTCTTCAAGTACTGTTCTTTTTTTGGTGGGTGAAAATAAATAAAAAAGTTTTTTTTTTCAACAGCTAAAGTCACACCAGAACAGGCTTTTATACCCCTTTTCCACTGTTGTCAGTTTGCCTCCTGATTGTCCCAAATAATGTAGTGTTTGGGCAGTATTTACCAAAGGTCTTACTCAAGTCTTAGACTTAAGTTGCCTATATTTGTATACCAAAGTTAAGCTTAAGACTTTACTAAGACCTTTCATGAATATGGACCCAGAGCGCTATCTTATTGCCTGTATGACTTATTTTTCTACATGTGGGGGTCCAGACCATAATCACAGAGATGGTACATATTCGTCCCAAATATTAAACATCTTTAAACTTTTTTCAAGTGAGCATTGCTTTTCCAAGTACGCATGACCAATCTTTTCAGTGGTAAAAGTCTTACAATAAGTCGTAAGAGTGGAACAGCTGTACCAGTGACCCCATAATAAATCTTACATGTTTTCATGAGTTGAAATTTTGCACTCAAACCCACCATAAAGTGAGAATGAAATGAATAGTATGCCGAACAACCGAGCTCCTGATGACCCTCGATCAGATGGTGGTGACATTGTCAAATAGCTTAACAATGCCACAAATGGGTCCAAAGCAATGGATATCTTAATTCCATAAAGGGTTGTCTGGATCATCTGCGTGTGGTTTAGCTTGACCAGTTCCTGTCTGATTACTGAAGTTAAGTGGTGCTGAGCTAGGTTACTGTTGGGATGGGTGACCGTTTGAGGTCTGGGTCAGGTAATTCACGGAAGGTCTCAAGCCTCAAATCTGAAATTTTGGTCTCAAATCTAAGATTTTTCTTAGATTTTTCTCAGATTTGAGACCTTTTTAGCAGCTGGGATTCACAAAAGATCTCAAGCTAAGATTTTTCTCAGATTTGGTCTCAAATCTAAGACTGCCTAGAGGGTGACTTAAATTTTCATAAAATAGAGTATATGTAATAAAAAGTCACAAAACAAAATGAAAATAGTGAAGCATGACATATTGTTTAACTTGAAACACAAAATATGAATATATATTAAGAGTTTGTACAAAAACAACAATAAACATTTACATTACAAATTTACATGAGTGGCTTGTTTTGCTGTTTTAATCAGTTCTTTTAAATGTCAGTACAAATTATAGTAAAATGACAACATTTTGCTTGATTCAAAATATTGTAAAGTGTGAGTATATATGGTAAAGCGGTAAAATATAAATGTGTATACTTTCCACTAATCTCAACAAAATGTTGCATCAGTTTTGATTGGTCCAGACTCAAAACTTGGCTGAGATTTTTGTCTCAGCTGAGATTTCTTTCGTGAATCTCAACTTAAGCAGAATCTCAGCTGAGACAAAAATCTCAGATTTGAGCAAAAGCTCAACTAAGATTTGGCTAAGACTTAAGACCTTTCGTGAATCAGGCCCTAGTATGATGATGATCATATAAGGAGCCAATCAGATCATGATTGGATATACAAAATGAATTTTTGTTTCAGAAAAAAAATTCTCCAACTTTTAAGTAAAACGGTAATAATTTCCTTTTGCATCATTTCTGGTGTTTTTGACAACGTATGTCATATCACTTCCAGATGAATGGACCTCAAGTGGGAAAGCTGGTAGTTGCTTGCCGTTGGTTGGCAGTTTACAGTACAGATCCCTAACAAACTCTATGTACTGGTTTCCTCTGCCCTTCCAACTACCCGTCGTGATATGACCTGTACAGTGTTGAAAACGACGTAAAACCCCAAATAAATAAATCCAGATGAATGGATTTAATGGCTCATTGTCATTACTTTATGTTACTAAATAGATTGTTATTTTGGTCATTTTTTTCAATTGAAAGACTTTCTAGTTTTAACAAGAAGCACATTTTTTTTTGTGATACATCTGGTGTTTCAAAAAGGCAATCACAATCTGTAATCTATGAAGCTGGTTGTCCTGTGGAAGCCAGTTTTAGCAAAACAACTTAGTCACCTAATTTGACTTTTAAAATGTTCCAGTAACATTTACACCTCACAATTAAGACAGGAATTGCTATCACAGTTGATTGGGCGTACACAAAAGTGAATTTGTATAGCTTTCACCCACATGGAAAATAATGGACTCGCCTGCTGCGTAAACAATGTGTGTGTCATGGCTGTTTTTGAGTCTATATTTTCCACAACATTACTTCTGCTTTGTAAATGTACTTGCTAGTCTACATATTAGAAACAGGAAAAATTATATATTTTTTTATAAAAAAATAATCTTACTATATAGGTGAGTAAAATACATCAGTGAGTTAGGAATGTAAATGAATTATTTGGGCCAGATATATGAATCAGGGTTAATAGTAAATTGTTTATATCTAATTAATGTCTTGACATAAATAATTCAGCAATTTCAGGTTAAGGTTGGTATGCCCCCAAAAAAGACTTAATTCAAGATTCGGGGGTCAGGATTGGTATGCAAGAGAAAAACTCAGACTTTTTTTGTTAAGATTGGCATGCTCACTATTTGGAAGTCAAAGCTGGTATGCTAAAGATAGATAATTGCAATATTTAAGACCATGATCGGTATTTGGGGTCAAGGTTGGCATGCTAAAGACAAAGATCAGATTTAGGGTTTTGAGACTTGCTCAATGACTAAGATCCTATCAGGACATGTGCTCAGCATCCACGTATTATCTTGACAGGGATTCAAACCATCAGCCATAGGGCTGAAAAACAAGTGATTAAAGGACATACTTGTCAACACTCCACCACTGAAGTCCATTGGCAATCAAGATCAGAATTTGGTTAGTATATGAAAGGAGTTATTTGCGATCCGGATTCCAAATCATGCCATAATGGTTTAATAGTTGAGAAGACACTGGCAGGCCAAGGACAAAGAATAATAGTGCCAGTCCCCATGACCATGCATTCATACTTAGCAACATTATATGATATTATCTGATTATTGATATATCAGTCAACATTGCCTTTGATACCTTATGATGAGAAAAATCCTCCTGGCAAACTAATGGTTTATCACTGCATTGCAAGTTGCAACAAGTTGCTGTTTGTCCCTGAAGGCATCCTGTGAAGAATGAAAAGTAATAGGTACAGAGAAAAACAAGAAATATTTTAAGGACAACTGTAACGCCCATACACACCAAACCTGTCAAAAGTGATAAAAGCTTAGATTACACAGCCATTTTCAAATTGAACAAAATAATGGGAAAGTTTTCAATAATTGGAAATAAGGAAGTTGTGTTAACTTTAAATGGAGTAGACTGTTAAAAGAAGGACACAAGCAATAGCATACAACTCATTTTGTGAAATGGTCACATGAAAATTATTTAATCCATTAAAGCAGTCTGTTTGTGTTATTTATTTATTTATTTTGGGTTTTACGTCGCTTTCAACACTGTACAGGTCATATCACGACGGGTAGTTAGAAGGGCAGAGGAAACCAGTACATACAGTTCGCTAGGGTTGTGTACTGTAAACCGCCGACCAACGGCAAGCAACTACAAGCTTTCCCACCAGTCTGTTTGTGGTATGCTCATGTCATCTATCAAAGCTGTGTCTTTTATGCCACTAGCATACAACAGAGGTCTCAGTGATTCCCATATGTTGTCATATGTTGCCATATGTTGCATACGTTAGTCGAACTCCAACTTGCTAATCACAATGCCACTGAGGACCCCCCCCCCCCCCCTTCTTATATGCACATATAAATCAAGTTTGAATTTTAATTTGACAGATGTGATGTTCCTCTTCCCTTTTAATATATCTTTTGAAGTAAGTTGAGGATTTGTAACAGTTTGGTATTTAAATAATAAAGGTTTTTTCGAGGTTTTAACCAAAGAGATATTTATGATAGAAGGGATTTTACCATTTCTATTTAATGCAGAAAAAAACCTTTTCAGGATACAGAATTTTACAGATGTAGTTCTAGTTTATAACCTTGGTTTTTTGGTAAAGTTAGATGGTTAAACTTTCAATTTCAGTGAGATTAGAATAGTTCTAATACATACAATAAATCTAGCCTTGCCTATGGTTAGTGTTTCTTTGCAGTTAGGGTAAACGTTTAGTCAGTGATAGGTAGAGTATGAAAAAGTGTGCCTTACTGGGAAAATAATGCACACTTTACGAGACCCCGAAATACTACACTTTTATGGAATTGTTTTAAAAACTCTTGACAAACCAATTAACCTAAATCTGGATGTACTTGATTAGTGGTTATTTATATATTGGCTTTTGTATATAGGCCCTTGTGTTAATATTGGTTTCAGGGGCCACGGTGGCAGAGTGGTAACACTCTCGCCTCCCACCTCTGAGGCCGGGGTTCGATCCCCGCACGGGCTCAAGTGGGAAAGCTTGTAGTTGCTTGCCGTTGGTCGGCAGTTTACAGTACACAACCCCAGCGAACTCTATGAACTGGTTTCCTCTGCCCTTCTAACTACCCGTCGTGATATGACCTGTACAATGTTGAAAGCAACGTAAAACCCCAAATAAACAAATAATATTGGTTTCTGGTATTTCTTCTATTCTATAGAATTTCTACTCTAAAATGGATAGCAGGAACAAAAACTTAGATAACTTTTTTGACAAATTAATTGGATAATTCAACTGTTTTACTAGAATTAAAACACAATCGTTATGTCATGCTATTGATTAATTCATTTGTTTCATTTATTTTATTTTTTTCAGTTTATAGCATTTATCTCACGGTTCTGGCAAAAAGCATTTGACTGTTTCCGGTGTCTGTAAATTAGAACAAAACTGTGTGCATTACCTAAAAATAATGCACACTTTTAACAATAGAATGACATCACAAGTGTGCTTTAAGTATCATGAAGACTCTGTTTGTATAATGTACATGCATTTTGCTCTGTTCGGTGAATTAATATCTAATAACATGTAGGAGCACTTTATCCATGCCAAACTTGAGTGTACATGTTTGAGAAGGGTTTTTACTACAAATTGGAACCTCAAGTAAGGCTCATATGTGCCCATTGCTTTAATCAGTTTAAAAACTTGTCAAAAAACGTTACTCACCTTATCATTTTATGATGTTCTAACATATTTTAAGTGATTTTAATCACTTACCACTTGCCCACGGGCTTTAGGATGGATTCCTTTGTCTGCTGTCTGCTTATCTACGTTTGCGATAACTCCAGACGTTATGGACATATCTTTCTGAAATTTTTATGTGGGTAGAACCTGACCAGTGGAAGGAGTGATTAAAGTTTTAAAAATTCAAATATCTCGCACCGTTTCAGAAAATGCATTTTTTTTTGTAGAAATTCAAGATGGCCGCCAAAAATGGTGGGAAAATGATTTTTGAGAACGATTGCGAAAATGCACTTTGGCGCGAGTCTGTGAGTGAGTCACTATGAGTGATTTCTAGTTAGTAAAGTTGGCTGGTCAGAGATTTCCAAATCTAAGGTGTTGGGCATATTACTAATATTCACTGCTTTACAAGCATATAACTCTTGTCAAAATGAAAGGTGAATAACAAGATGTAATGTATTATTTACTTGTATGATTAGAATCATTGTGTGACATACCTTCTCTGCATGTTTGCTTGACAAACTCAGTTTCTTTCACCCTGACTAATAATTACATGTTTCTACTGATGATGTATAAATCTAATCAATAATTGATTTCTTTAAAAAATACTTTAAACAGATATTTTGTAATTAAAAGGCCACATTAGTAAGGCCACAATGTATTGATGAAAATTCACAGAACTCTTATTTAATTGAGAGGATACATCAGGACTTTTTTCAATGAAACAACATGGTGTTATTGGACTTCCCTCAAATTGAAAACTTTTTTATTCTAGTAGATTCATACAAGCCACATCTTGATGTCTATCAAAAATAGGGTGTGCTCATAGGCGTCGTGACATTTATAGAATTCAGAAAGATCCCATATATGTCTGCATATGACAGGTCATTAAAGTCTAAACTTATGAGCATTAAGCCCCAATTCCATATACGCGTGATGCGGTATACGGCATGCGGTATGCGGCTATTCAAAGTACTAGAAGCCTGATGAGTTCTACATAAAGTTTAAGTACCGGATCTGCATACCATACACGCATATATAGAAACACCTCTTACATTTTTATTGTAAAGTTAAAATAGCCGCATATCGCACGCTGTATACCGCATGCCAGATCACACGTATATGGAAATGGGGCTTTATGAATAGATAGATGCACGACTGGCTTAGAGTCACCCACTGTAAGTAAAGTTATTATTTCTTATTGTTTATTGATACAAATAACAAATCCAAAATCACGAATCTTCAGCAAAACAAGTGTGATACATGACACAATACATGTGATATGATTCAAATTCATTTTAAGTGACCAATTATTTAGGTTATTTCAACTTTCTTATTTTCTCACTCTGTTATCTCACTGACCTTTCTCCCTTTTTAATTTCAATATAGACTTTCCTCAAGTCCTTTTGTTTTAGGTATTATATGAGAACTTTTTTCAAAATTTGGTGCTGACAATATATTGTATTTCATCAGACAGTAATATCCACCACGCTCAAGTTTCTTCATAGTTTAGGGCAATTTTTTCAGTTCAGATAATAAAGTTTGAGTTTATATAATGTACTCATACATGTACTGGCTTTTACATTAGCATACAGCTAGAACAGAGATGTCTGATAAGCTTATATCTCCTAACATGAAGCAGTGCTTTATGAATACTGAATATCAGTGTGCATGTTTAAAACTGATATCAAGCAAATTTTAGCCTTAAGCAAGGCTACTCTTTTTGACAATTGGACTATAGCTTTTTTTGGACTTATGTGACTAGGATGGCTACATCAATTTGGTGTTCTAAATTACGTTCTTACTGTTGTTCATCCGTCAAATCCAATTAGCTATGTCTGTACTTTAATAGATACATTCATAAATATGTCACTCTCAATATATACCATTGTTTTCATCGTGTATGGAAAAAAGGTAGACAAAACTAGATTTCCTCAGATAATACCTGTAATGAGGATTCTCTGAATCTGGCCTGATCACTGCTTCTTCTTCAATAAGGAATAAAAAATATAAATTCTGTATGACTGTGTGGAGGGTGACGCAGGATGTGTTGGAAAAGCGGAAATGAAATCTATTTGTCAACTGCTGTGTTATTTAACCCGACATTTCAACTTCTGTCATAATAATTTTTTTTTTACATTTCCCTTTAATTTACAAAATGCACTCAGGTCTGAAATAGTTAAATAACACGAGAATTACAGTAACTTTATGAATGATATTTTTTTGCATAATTGATTGATTGATTGTTTTATATCACTTTCAAGACATTATACAGCCCATATCACACTGCCTAGTTGAGGTGATGGAGGAAACCAATGCATACTAAGAATCTACATTGAAACAAATAGGCACCAGCAGCCAACTACTAACTTCCCTGCTTCAACTAAGGCCTGGAATTGAACTTCGGACCTAAGTGTTGAGGAGTGGGTATGATAGCCATTACACCCCTTTGGGGTAATTTTGTAAATCCTGATCTACTTTATATAATCCTCTCTCCTAAGGGGGAGAAGCAATGGTATTGTAATTGAGTGTGTTTGTTGGTCTGTCAGCTTAGCTCAAAAACTATACACAGGATCAGGGTCATACAGTCACATAAAACAGAGCCTATCTGCGGCTCAGTATTCCCCAAAGTTGATTCAGACATGTATTCGGATTCCAGAATGTTTGAGTTTTCTTTGGCCAATATCTGGTTTGATTTATGCTCACTCAGACACTCTAGCATATAGTTTCTTGAATATTATTAGATTCATGTGGTGACATTATTTGACACAACATTTTTTATTATATTTATTATACCAATAATAATATTGACACTGTACTGAGTGAATAGCTTTCCTCCTTGATGTCTTGGGTTTAAATCTCACTCTTGAGAATCACAACTGGAGATTACTGTCTGGAATATAGGCGTTCATAGTGCAGACCATAATTTTCTGCACAACCAAACCCACACAACTCTAAACTTAAACATATCAGTTTTAATATCAAATAAATCCCATATTATGCACTCGTACATGTTTTACATTATGTTTTCTGTGCATTTTTCATCTTTTCTAACATCCTTATCCTGTACAAATAATTTTTTTAAATTTTATTTTCTCATTTGAATGAAAACTGTTTTGAAGTTTTTAAATCAACAGTAGAAATACCTGTGCTTTATTCAAATGCACTTATTGACTTTACATGAAACTGTTACACTAATAGTATCATTTTCATGGAAAAAGTCACCGGATTAAGATGGTTGTTTTATTTGTTGGATAAGAAAGCTTTCTGTCAAAACATCAGACCTCAAACCTCCGGAACAAAATCCAGGTAATGTGAGCGACTTCCAGTCTTCAAACACACATACTGTATTTTGACGTTTTTATATGAATGTTTTTGTACACGATTCACGACCATTACAAAAGTATTACATGGAAGTTTTTCCAACAGTAGACTAATAACCTTTCTCAGGCGTTGACAGCAGTCATTATTTAACCCAAGTGACTGATTTTGATTTCAAGTCGCTTACAACATATTGTATATGACGTATAAGGAAGGATACTTGAAGGGATGGAGGAAAGCAGGGCTGACTAGTTGGTCAACATTCTGCACTGAAAATGGTTGGGCACGGGCAATATAACTACCCACTGTGAGAATTGAAACAAGGATCTATCACAGACATACGAGGTTACTCTGTTATCCGCTAGGCTACCACACCTCTCCAGGCTTTTTGAAGTCAGTTACACATGCAAGGATACCCCACGGATATATGCCACGGTTCCATATATGGTAACTGACAGGGATGCACAAGGGATGAGGGTGGGTCATGTAAAAGATTTACGGATATGTCACATATCTGCTACGGACCATCACAGACAGGTTTGTGGATGAAAAGACTGCACAAAGGATTGGTCTTCTGACTGTTTTTTTTTTCAATCCGCAAACCCTTTCCGTGTCAGTCCGTAGCAGATCCGGTTAGATCTGGTAATTTTTGGGGGGAAGCACAGAAGCGTCAAGGATGAAAGGGATGCCACAAGAACATCCAGGATGGGTTTAGGGACAATAAGGACACTCACGGATGAGCCGAAGATGAGATACGGAGCAGCTATGGATACTGAGGTCCGCATGGACTTTACGGAACTGGGATCTAACAAAATGTGTTTATCATATCCTGGAATGGAACCCACATACAGAGTAGCTTAGACACAAATCTTAGTGATTATTCAAAACATGATTTATCAATAAATTATTGAACTTATTTTATGATCTTTAGTGCATATTTGCCTATTTTATTTAAAAGAACAGTTTATTAGCTGATACTTTCCTTCTTCTTTTATTGGTCTGGTATATATTGGTTAAACATCTCCTTTCATACAGCCCTTTTACAGGTCATTATACAATGAGTAGTTGGGGAATGTGTCAGAGTGGTACATACTAACTGGTCAACTGACTGTACTGAAAACCATTGGATACAGGTGAGCAGTTGCCATGTTAGAGATTTGAACCTCTAGTCTCAGAGGTGGGGGTTGGGTGGTTTTGGCAGTACACAACTGGACCCTTGTTTGGTGGGTTTGTGTTAATAATTGTCCATATGGTAAATAAAACATAATATTATGTTTGTCAAATAGGTTAATTAAAGCCTGTCTTCTTACTTCAGCACTTTTTTTTTGTGAATTATGCAAAGTCTAAGCAACTCAACACAACAGTAAAAGTGACATAATTAATATCATATTAATATTAGTATTTAGGAGACATAATGTTAGCAGACGTCAAACCAAGGTATATTTGGACTAAATAAACAAATGGGAGTGTTAATTTGATTTTTTTGTTGTTGTTAGTGTTATGTGAGGGAGTTGGAACCTTATTACTGGTGAGGTTTTATTAGTTCTCATCTATATATTATCAAGTGTATAAATCACAAAAACAAAACAAACAAACAAACAAAAAAAAAACAACAACAAAAAAAACCAGGAAAATAATCCCATAGGTAATTTCTTTGTTTTTCTTTCATTATAGGTCTCATGTAAAGGAACAAAATTTGTATGATAATTTGCCACCTTAGTTAGTCGTTCTTTTTTCAGTCAAATTTCCGTTGTTACACAAGGTGTGATGTCAAAACATCTAAATATGATTAACCATTTCTCTCTGGAGATAAAAAAGCAAGTCTTAGACCCGCCCACTTTTACGCTATTTCCAATTGATTGACAGGTGCGAAGAATTTGCAGTTATTTTTTTAATAAAAATTAATTATCGCCTATATTAGTGTGTATATTGATAGTCTCTTGATATTGGGTGTTTAATATATAGAGTTTATATAAGATCACATGATCAAATTCCTGCTACTTAATGTTTTATGTGAGAAAATGGAAATTATTCTATCTTTTTGTATGCTAATTAGCAAAACCACTGCTACTCGGAACTGACCAATGAAAAGCTAGCCTAGTTAGAAAATGGTTGACTGCTAATGTTATATAAGGAAATGCTGCAATGCTTAAACTTCAGAAACCAAAGGAACTTAGTTCTAGTAACTAAAGCAAACTACTGATAAGCTTAAACTTGAAGGGGTCTTACCTGAGAATACTTGTGAGTGGTCTCTGTACAGTGAATTGGAAGATTTCACACAGGTTTATTGAAGAAGTTTAAACTAGATAATATACAGGACTGAAAATGGATAGCATTACATCTCAGATCAGTAAGCACAATTGTACTATTTCTCTCTTTAAAATGTTCATATTTTACTGTAGACATGTTGCTTAAGGGTTATGTGTTAAGGACTTAAAATACGGATAAGTTTTTAAATACATGTAAACAGGTTATGTGTTTGTTGTTATTATATGTTAAGGAGTGATAACTAAATATTGTTTAAAAATTGTTAAGGTGGATCAAATACAATTAGGAATAGTTTTAATTTGGAGATGTTCATTATTTCAGCCAAATAAAAACAACGAGGAAAAATACATTCAAGGAAATAACCCCAACTAAAACTTGTTTTAAAACACAATATAACAGGTCCTATAGAAACTACATATTTTTTGTAAAAAAAGTATAATTCTTTTATTAACAGTTTTACATCACCCCCAGTACCAATGTGTTGGTTATATTGTGATGGATAGTTGGTAGGAGAGAGGAAACCAGTACATACAGTCAGTCAAAGATCTGTACTGTAAACTATTGACCAGTGGCAAGCAACTACCAGCTTTGCCACTTGATTTCAGGCTGGGACTCGAACTCTGATGTCAGAGGTGGGAGACGACTGTTTTACCACTGGCCCCCCCCGAATTTTGTAGTCAGTCTGTCCTTAATTTGCCTACTGGTTACAAACTCCCAAACCTTATATCCACAGTTGTTATTCAGAGTAAATAGGATGAGCTTGTAATATATACTAGTAATGCTAAACTACATGCTTATTAATGTAATGTGTAAATTGAATATGTTATCAATATGAATATTACTGTGTTGATGAAGATCTTCGCTTGTTTTTTTTTTTCGACAACATTAAACCTTCTTCACAATAAAGTTGAATTTTCAGGAATTTACATATTGTTACTGTATTATGGCATTTCTTTCGTTTAAATAAGAAATGTAGCCTATCTGGTTGAGACTGGTTGTCACTGGTTGAGGAACACTAGTGACTGACCAGCTTCTATGTGACAATAGTTGTGCTGTCTACAGATAACTTTAGTACTACTACACAGAATGGCATTTTAAAGAACTATCATATAAAATGTAATTAATCTAAAATACCGAATTTATTTAACAGTTCAGTGAATAGTAATATGACACTAATAATTAAATATATACAAGATGATATCTTGAAAAACTAAGAGAAATAAACTAGAATTTAGTAGTTCTAATAATTAATAAAAGAAATACTGAACTGGTTTCCAAATTCTGACAGTTAAATTATCAGGATTTATTTTCATTGCGACTTTGTGTCCTTTTTAGAAAACCCTATTCTTGTTAATAAAAACAAAACATTTTCAGATAACACAGAAATTAAAATCTAATTTACTTTAAAAAAAGAACATGAATACTTTTTTAGAACGCAAGACAAACTTTTGTGTTAGATGTAAAGCCCATCAGTAACTATTAGATGGAACTATTTAAATGAATCACTCTTCAGATTGGGATATATTTATAGCATACCTCTTGGATTCCACGTCAACAAAGTGTCTAGCTTTAAATGTAATATATGATAAATGAGTGTTTAAAACGGGGGGGGGGGGGGGGGGAGGCTCTTGAAACTCATAATATAGGCTAACAGAGAAAACACATTGCAGGAAATGAGGTATGCGCTCGACTGAAGGTCACTCAATGTACGCGCCAATCCATTGAATCATAAATTCGCCTCGCTGAAACTTCGGCCCGCCTTCGGAAATACGCGGTATATAAAGAGATGCATTCGTGACCTCTCGACAGACACAAACTTGACGGAAGACAAACGAGAAGCAACTCGGGAGAAAATATTTCGAATTCTTCAAGAGGAAAGATAGAGTTTTATATATAAAGTGGCTTTATCTTTACGTATCTGTGATTAGAAGTGAGAAAAATACCACAAGAGCTCTAAATATAGCAAAGGAATATATTTGGAATAAATTGACATATTTCTACGCTTTTCTGAAACTTTAAATGTAAGTAATAGGCTATGAATTATACTAGTTTCACAGTTAAATAATTTATGTATTTTCAAATTTCTGGAAAATTGATTATTTCAGCTAGATTTGAGGTCAATGTATTTAAATCCACGACTGAATTATAATTATTTAAGTAAGTTAAAGAATTTAGTAATAATTGGTTAAATGCACAGAAGGTTTTAAATGACTGTTTATGTGGTTCATTATGTGAAACCATTTGTTTCAGTCCTTTATCCGTTTTAATCTATAAACATTGTAAGAAAACATTCAGTGTTTTGTAACCACGTGTAAATGGGTTTTTGTAAGGTGTTTAACCTGTCTGACTAAATCTTGCCAGTAAAATGTAAGATCAGGACACTAAGTGTACTCAGGACAATAGGGAACATGGTAAAATATTTGTTTTGACTACAGTAACTTATTATGACGTGCTTGTTTGGAATACAAGTGAACTGTACTAGTAGTAAACCCACCTTTAACCACCCAGTTTGTTTATATTTCCTTATTTTCCTGGATTTCTTTTATTGTTCATTCAAAACATAGCTACAACAATAGGTGGTCCTAGCCTTTGGTAGATCATTTTGAAGGGAATATTCAAGGGTTGAGACAGGATTGGAACTGAAGAGGTGCAATGTTTTTGTAAATAATACTAGGATCTAAATAGAATGTCAGTTCAAAGCTTTGAAAGCTCACACACATTTTGATGGTTTTAGAAAACAAAATGTCATGTAATTAAAGAAACGATTTAACATCTAATGCCTACAACGTAAAATCATATTGTTGGTCAATATCTGTAATTTGTGTTAATGTTATTATTTTCTTCTACTTTTAGACAAGAACATGACTGCCAAACAGAACACATCTTGTTTCACCGCAAGGAAGGCTGCTGGAATGAAATTCCCCAATCAACCAATCAAATCCACTGGTACCTCTGACGTCAACTGGTCCAAACTGCAAACCCCCGACAACGGTAAGAATCACTTTGGTCTTTCATTCTCGGTTCAACATCTCATTCTAAAGGACTAATAATATCACATTTTATGAAATATTTATATATACATAAATTAATAGATTTAAGTATCAATTGACTGATTTTGATGATATTTTAAAAAACATTTACAAGTTCGTGATATTGGTTGGTGTCAAGTGTTTATGCATTGCTTAAAATGTAATAGGTTAAGGCAGCATAGGTTTCTCATAAAACTAATATATTAGCATAATGGTGGGACACAATTACTTACAAGGTTTAAATTTACATATTTAAATGTTTTTTAAAACTACCATATATCAGACAGAGTAGCAAGCAGTTTAATTAATTCATGTTAAATTCCTGTAGTACATTCCAAAGAAACATAAAAAAGTCCATTACAAGAAAAGAGAGAAAAAAAGGGGTGATGTAAATCTATCTGCTGACCGCCCACACTTTTATTATATTTCTTAGAGAAGTTGCCAAGTTATTTCAGAGTGAACAGGCCTAAAGTTAAGAACGTCCCATCTTTAATGATTGCAAATATATGCATATAAATGCAAGGTCACAAAGAAAAGAATTTTTTTTAATGTTTACTTTATGTGATGGAAAAATTTGACTGAATAAAGTTTTACTGAGTAAGGTGATTATGAATATTTTGACCACAGAGCTTATACATTTTAATTTTAACATGTAATCACATCTAAGGAGATGCATTTCATTTTATGCCAAAAACAATGATAGACGTCAAGTAGGTAACAGCTTACTGCTGAGGTGGGCTTTTTGGTATTTGAAATCAATAATTAGAAATATTGGCAATAGACTTCATCCGATGTACTGAATGTATGACACAGCACAAAAATTTAACCGATTTGTCTGCCCAAGGATTTACGGAAGTCATTTCAATTGATGTTGCAATGAATACAAAAGAATATGTATGCGTAAATCATGATGCCCATATGAATCACTCTTAAACAACTGCAGACCTGTCACTTAGTTGCTGGTTGATGCAATATGCGCAATCAATAGGAAGGCCTCCTTTAGCATTGCATTACTAAAAATACTAGCTTCTATATTTGTAAATTCAGTTCAATTTAAATAAGCAAAAACAACTAAAAATGTATCGCTTAACAAGTTGAATGGAACACGTATATATTTAGCATTGCAATGAGACACCATTTCAAGAAGATGGTTTTTACGATTAAAGCAACAGACATACTACCTAATCACTTAAGAGATCAAAGGATGTCTTAAACTGAGCAACTGTTGTTAATTTGTATTGACCAGGAATTTATAGAAAGTGTGTGTTTAGTGTAAATCTGTTTTTCAGTAACACTTGAAATACATTGAGGTTTTCTTTATGTTTTTCCCCATACAGATATCCCTTGGCCTTTTCACTTTGAGTAAATGATGAACAACACAGTTGCTGAACACATTGAGTATACCACCAGCATAAGTGTGAAGAAAGAACCTACAGAAAGACTTCCAAACTCCTTCAAAAAGGCACCAACTTATGCTGTAGAAATTCTTCATTTGGCAAAGTTAGGAGTGAAACAAAAAAATTTCTACAGTGAAAGGAACAGTGAACTTTCAAAATTGAATCTTTGTGATCCATGTGGCAAAACAGAGTGAAGACTGATTATCCAAATTGGGGACTAAGCAAAGAAGTTCAAGTACCTCTGGCATTCAAAAGAGAACTTTTATTATCAAGAAAATGTGTGTTTCATGCCAAAAACCATTGGGGTAACATAGCAGCAAACAAATGTTTCAAGAACGAAATCTCACCAAGATCCAATGTGTGCAACACTCTTTTGTGTAGACTTTGACAAAGCCTTTGATGCTATGCGACAAAAACACTCTTGTCGGTGTGTATTGCATGTTCAGTGTGGGTGACAGGCTTTATGATAGCTTTATGCAAGTATGCTTCTGCAAGTCTTTTATGTAAAGCCCAAAATGAAGCTATAGATTACCTAACATATAACAGAGAAAAAGGAACTGGAATGTGTACCGTGCACCTGCCAATGTGGCTGATACAAGGGAAGGTTCAAGAGTTTTCTCTTTAAATCTCCAGATTAACACACTCGTTAATAATAATAATATAAATTGTTATGAATTTAATGCAAAAGATATTAATTGGTACTGACTACTGTGTATGCATACCTGTAAATAGAATGCTTGATAATTTATTATAGTATAAGTCTGGGAGTTTAGTATATTTGGATTAAGGTAAATTGAGAAAACAGTATTTATTGCAATATATAAATGCAAGCTGTAGCTTCAGATGTGTGTTATTCATACTCTTAGTGGTAACATATTAATCTATTTATATTTGGGGATATTTAATTTACATATTTAATCTGTAGAGAGCAAAGAACTGTGTACCTGATGTTCAAAATGTAGAATTTTATGTCACATGACAAAACTGACAACAGCAGCAAACTATTGTCAGTTAAAACTATTACTAGTGTTTACTAGCTCAATTTTTGGCAAAGTGTTAAAATGTTTTAGTGCAAAGTAGTAAAATACAGTTTTTAGTTTTCTTTCAGATTCTAAATTCTGTGTATCATTTGGAGATATTTAATGCCTTCTCTTATTCAAATAGTCTTTGTCACCTATGACAATGAAAAGCCTCTCTATCTAGCTAACATAAAAATAGATGAAATTAATAATTATGTCTTTGTGGTTGATAATTACAGTTCTGTGATTTTTGCTGAGTTTAAACTGCCAACTGTTTTTCAGAGAAGATTTGTATTCATTAGACATTCCTATAGCAGTAGTATTATATGACTGGATTCCTTAAGTCATCTATACATACTACTGAAAGCTTCTTCATTTGAAATGCTGAGTTTTTTTGGGTTATCATGTGTGTTTTATAAAGACGTAACTTATGAATCAAGTACAACATAACTAGTAGTATATATACTACATTTCGAGCCTGTAATCACAGGAAGGCACATCACTGCCAAAATAAAAATCGCAAAATAAAAAAACCTCTTTCTCTAAATCTATTCTTTATTTCCCTCTTCATTAGATTATGTGCCCTTTCTTTAATTTCTTAATTTATTCTGGGAACAAAATTTAATCTCGTTTTTTTTCTTCAAATATTAGACAGAGTAATCACTTTATAGGGATGTCCTGTTCTTGTTTGATTCTTCCATGACTGCTCTATATACCATACTGTACTTTCCATAGTCATTCTATGAGATAAAACTGGTTACACCTGAAATTAAGTATACTGAGTGTATGGTCATGTATATTTCTTTCTTGTAATTGTGTAAAAGTACTGTTGATCGGAAATCTCACAAGAGAGAGAGTCTCATGAATTTTTTTTTGACTTCATATCTACTGATAGTTATTTTGAATCTCACAATATTTACCTCTGGTGAAGGAGAAATTAAGTAAACAACAAACGTCATTGGGTAAAATGTAGTATTGAATTTTTATTTAAATTTGCATTTCTGACTTCAAAAACTTAGATGAAAAAGACATAGATAGTCCTATCTGAACTAACCAATACATTTATGAATCACATTTGGTCTTCATTCATCAAAATTGCATTTAGATATGACAAGAATTCTTGGACGATATGGTTCTGTGGATGTCTTTGATATTTATGTTCCTGCAAAAAAGCTATACCAAACACTTTTCTATAGTACCAATGGTATTAGTTCATTTATTTCACTCAATAGAAGTGATTGTTTTATTTTGAATAAATGCCAAAAGTATTGTTGTTAAAAAATAGCAAGCTAAATGTTTAGATGAAGTTGGCTTGTCCAGTTGATGTGATTATTGTTTCAATAACTCTTGACTAGGATATAGATTATGTATTTGAAGTGCAGCTGTATATGTGGGTTGCAAGTATTTCAATGAAAAGTTGTGAATAGTTCTTACTTTTACTATTTTGTTGAACTATCCTGCACTACAGAGTTATTATACATGTGATGGCAACTGAAATGCAATGCAAAATGAGAAACTTAAATCAAAATTAGTCACTTAGCTACATAGACTCGTGTGATATGTATCTTAACAACCTTTGTCATTTATACAAAATAAACCTGTCATTTAAACTGATCACCTCTTTCATTGTTTCTTATGTACATCCATAGTTTCTTTAGAAACACTGCAGTATTATTTATAACAGATTATGATTTTCCTCACTTTGAATGTGATGCCATTTCATCACTGGTCAATGTAATCAGACTCTAAAACAACGTGTGGTTTGGCACTGAGTAGCTGTCTTGTCGACCTTAACAATGAAAACAGAAACACCACCCCAACTTTAAACTTTGATTTGTGACCTCACATAAAATACTAGTTTGACTTATTTTATACTTTCATGAAGAAGGTCATGGTAACCTGTTCTTATGTGGTGTTTGCCCACTGGATTTGATCTCAATTTGCTCATTCATATAGTTTCTTTCAGTTAATATACAATTGCTGAGTAACCAGGCTTTACAGGTGTATTTTTCTGATGTCATATCCGATGTTCACAATCTGATTCTCACAATCACACGCATCCATCTGTGCCTGTTTGTAAAACCTCGCTCAATTGTTGAATGTTTTTGCAATCAAGAAGACAGTACACATGCAATCTTAAGATTGTCAGCCAAACTTAGGATCCTAAAATGGCCTACCGACAATCTTAAGATTGACGAGATCTTAAGTTTGGCTCCAACACATATGCTGTAAGCCAACATGACCAAATTATTCATTTCAAACATTAGTAGATATTCCCAGGTATCAATAGTTTAGTTGTACAATAGTAAATTAGGTTTAATTTGTACACTAACTGCCCAATAGATCAAATAGGAGGACTTTCAAAATCCAAAATATGATCTTATAGAAGTTAAATGCTAAGGTAATGTTGTTCCAGATATATGTAAAACTTTATGTCATTGACTTAGTAAAATGTACACACAACCTTTTCACACATTTTTACCTTATTTGGTAACAGGGAAGATAAAGCAAAAAGACCTTGCTACGGGGAAGTATTGGTTTGAAATATAGATATCATAAATACACAGAGTGTTTATTATCAAATTACAAAGAGGTCTGTTTATTAGAATCTCCGTTTATTATGACCAAGATTTAAATAACCCATTTATCTCTAAACTAGAGCCCAGCTTGACAAAGCTGAAATAAGCAGGAATAATGTATAAAAGGAGTTTTAATATACAGTGGGAGTTTCTGTTTTGGAACAAAGGCTTAGCTTTATCCATGAGGTTATCTTTGAATCTAGCTGTGGAAATGACTTCATTCAATCATGCAATTAAAAGGGGTCAGAGAATTCTGTTATACAAAACTCTTTTGACAAACTGTTTACGGGGTAAAAATTATTGTATTTCCCTTATAAATACAACTATTCCTATAGTCTTAAATCATTTTATCACCTACTCTTCCTTGTTTTGGAGGAAATGGTCCTTAATGGTAATGAATGTTTAACAAGTTTAAAATTTGGTCACTGGGGTCTCACCACTTGGGTCGGCGTTTTGAACCCAAATTATAACAACACGTTGGCATCACTAAGAGTCTGTTCTGGTCTGACCTTTTGATGTTAAAAGTGATGAAAAATCCAGATTTTGACTTTGTTTTGAAAGGAACATCATGACCCCAAGTTTAGTGAAATCTATCTCTTGTGATCCATTGGCTCTGGTATTGGCCTGAATATTAGAAGGTTTCAAGTTTGATTCCCATGGGAGGGAAAGGAGGCTCGGTGGTTAGAGTGTTTGCCTTCAACCTCTGAGGTCGCTGGTTTGAATCTCGGCCCGGGCACCTCATGTTGGAAAGTTGGTACTTACATATGCCTATGCCCGGTGGTTTGCAGTGCAGAATCTTGACCAAATGTGATGGTTCCTCCACCCATAAACTACCCGTCACAATATGACCCTGGCTGTTGAACCCGACATAAAACAACAACAAAGAAAATCTAAATCCCATGGAAGAAAAACAAAGTTAATCATTTCTCGGCAAATGGATTCTTTGGGTAAGTCATTTTTCCAACGTTTTAACCACATCAGAGGATAAGAAACTCAAGGGTGTTGGACTTGCCTGTCTCTGCCTTACTGCTTAGGTTGTCACGCCTAGTGAGTTGCATACACCAAGATTAAGTCTTTGCCAAATGATGAGTGCATATTTTGCAAAACACCATCTATTAACAAACCACAAAAATGTCAAGCCATGCTATATCATGATCTGAAACATGTGGGACACTGCGACAAATGTCAGGACTAGTTCAAGTGGCAATTGTAAACAGAAATGTAAACACAGGTCACCGGTTGTCTATACAAATAACAGCAGTAATAGCTTTAACAATAATAGGGGGGATTTAAGGTGTGTTGGCAGTATAACAACACATTCCACATGTGAAATCATGCCTGGTCAATCCACGCCCCTCACCGAAACAAACACACACAAAACACAGGATTTGTGTAAAGGAAGGATTTCACTTGCTAGTTTTCTATAATAACATACTAGCATTGCGTGAAAATAGCAACTAAAACTACTCAAAAAGGACATCTCAGTTATTTATGTTTTACTGTACACTTGCCTAATAAAACCGGAGGGGTGGGGTGGGGGTGGGGGGGGGGGGGGGGGGGGCTGCTGCATCTGATACTGTCAAAAACGGATGGAAAAATAAAAAAAAAGAGGTGATTTGTATTACCTGCAAAATTGGTCTTATAACTGTATCCCTACGCATATAATTCATAAAGATTACTCATCACTTGAAGTACCGATCACTCTTGGGAAGTCATCAGAAGGTTGTTACGACCGATCTTCTCTTGTGACAACACCACTCAGCTGGAGCTTTGCTGGAATATGATGCCCCTGTTCCACCAAAGGATTAAGCCCCGATTTGTCCAGGGACCCTTAATCCTTGAGAGTCGATGAAAAAACATGAATAATGCGCTGGAAAATGGAATCTTGATCCAGGTGTGGGATCAAACCTTGATCATCCCCAGGAAGCCACAGACCTCCTCAGACAAGTCACAATCATTCCACGACTATGAGACGATTAATCCACATTTGTGATTGGGTTCAACCCCGATCCTGTCGCGGATATACCGACTGGTTCCCAGATTGGTGTGAGGCTTCCTCAGGCCTCCTCATGTCCTGGGACTAATAACCGATTTACAGAGACAGTAATGGGCGATTTTTGTTGAGGTCTGGCACTAAGTCCTGGCCTCCTGGCACTAAAGGCTGTTGCACACAGGAAACGACCCGACACGATCCGACATATTAATGACAGTTTGCCTGGATGTTGACAGGCATGGTAAAACACACTGGATCCGACACGATCCGTTTGTTTTTATATTTTACAACAGTATTTCTTTACTTTGCTTGTACACTCATACATACAAGTTCTCAGATATCTGTATCTGATCCCAGGGTAATAAAACTGGTACTTGTATCTAGGAGTGTGTAACAGTTGAAAGAGGAAGTTGGATTTATATAAAATACAGGATAGCCTTTACCTGAGCTTAAAGTGTACAATATGTTTTTAAAATATAAATAACTGGTGTAATAATGAAGTATTACATGTTTTAGGAGAGGCAGAATAATCAGTAAATTACTTTAAAAGCTAAAATATGTAAGAGTATATTTTAGATTGTGCTGTGTCCACCAATATTTTTACCTCAATATAAAAAAAATTGAGCTTTGGGTAATACTATGCCTTTCATTGATGCAACCAATAGAGAGCCCCCCTTTCCCCCTCCCTACGACAACATAAAAATTAGAAACTTTTCTAATTTAGAAATGTCGGGTCGTGTCTTGCAGTGTCTTATCTGATAGGATCGGAGTATGTGTGCATACATTGCAATAAAACACCATGGTCTATATATTTTGTCTGATCGGATCGTGTAGGATCGTTTCCTGTGTGCAACACCCTTACGAGTCTTGGGCTTAGGAGTCGCAGGAAGCCTCAGGCAAGGCAGGATTTTGTATTTTTGGGGGTCTGAGGAAGCCTGAGACTGTGAAATTTGTGGGTAGGGGCGAAAGTGGATCGGTTGCAGTCATGAAAAATATCAAACATATTTGATATTTATACAGACCACAACAGATCCAAACAGACTCAAACAGACTGTCGAGGACTCTGAATCCAATCCCCAAAACCCCTTAATCTGGAGCCTAGTCTTGTGGTGGAACGGGGACATTAAACTCTCATGACTGGACAAGGTCATGACACCCCAAATATTGGTCATATTATATTACTCCACGGATAGGTTGTAACATAGTTAATACCACTGAGATAGGGTGGACTTGATCAGGGCGGGATGTCTCACACATAAAGGTTATTAAACATATTTGGAACATGAGATAAGCATTACCTAGATCATGCTCCGGACATACATGAGTAAAAAGATCAGTAGTACGACCAATTAGATTTAGCTGTATAATCAGGGCAGTTGGGAGGGACAGGGCGACAGAGGTATTAAACAAAAGCTAAATAAAGTTGGGTGTTGGTGAATACAAATTCTACCCCTAGACAAACAAACATTTGTTTAGAGATGTAAACAACAACAACAACAACAAAACACCACAAGTAAAATTGTAAAACTGTACAAAGGGAAAGAAACAATATAAAAAAAATGTTTTGTAAAGAGTTTAGTAAGTATAGGTTAATGACCCAGTAAGTGTCCAATATTTGAAAATGAGATCAGTATTTTCAAATATTGGACACTTGCGAGGATTCCCATATATGGTCATAATCACTGAGTGAAACAACTGCCCATTGGTGAAAGATATTGGACACTTTTAACGAAAGAAAAAACTCTCAGGTGTTATTTAACAGCAGTAGAAAGCCCTTCCATTTTTAAAAATGCTTTCTATTACAGCAAAACACTGTCCTAGTAAGATTTATACAAAGTGAAGGTGGTATCCTGGCATAGATAAGTCTGACAGTGAATCAGATTATCATCCACACGTGTACTTGTACACAGTACAGAGGCAGTACACAGAGATCATCTGGTGTAATAGCATCATGAATAACAGATTATCAAACAAGCTGGCAAACCAGGCATCTAAAATGGCCTTTATACATCATTTGTAGACCCACCCTCATAATCACTGGCCTGGTATGTACATTATTACAAGGATTGCTTCACCCAGGATACTATTTTGACTAAGTGAATGACATTTATAGTGTCCAATTAGCATACTAACAGATAATAATGTCACATTCACACTTTTCGGGTAAAGCAGTCTAAGGTACCTACATTTCAAAAAGAAAAAAAAATCTATGAAGTCAGACATCGTGTTTGCACAGTATAGGTGGCCCAACTATTTTAAACCATTCAAAAATATCAAAGGCGCATACCTAAAATAGGGAAGGGGGGGGGGGGGGGGCTTCTGTTACAGTGACTGTCACATTTCTACAATTTTCCGATGCACTTTACAGTTTAAATGCCTGACCTGTGTAACCTTTGCATTGTGACATAATAAGTTAAAATAAGAAGCATGTGACCTCCCTCATAAATATTCACCCAGTTCCCTGGCCCTTTTGTATTCATCCGGATGTCTGGTCTGTGACAATGACTCCCCGACTACTGTACAGTATTAAATACAACTAGTGTTCAAAAAGCTGTAAGGCGAGGTTTTTTATCCAGACTTCTACACTTTTCCCCGTAACACTACAGTGCCCGTATTTGTGTCTACATAAGTGGTACAATTTACTATGTTTTTTAGAAGATGTGTTCAATCGGAAATGTGTGAACAGGGAATTAAACATAGACAGACACTCATACTCACTGTCGAGATACTTATAACAGCCAGTGTTGTTTAACCCACGAAGTTAAGTTTGAGTTGTCTAATCTAATCACACATTTATATTGATTAATGTGTGCACCAGGAGATTCTAAGGCACGTGAAACAAAATTAGCTGTTCTTAAATCAACCTCGCATTGGACAAGAATTAGAGTTTGACCATGCGGATGAAGTCTAGCAATAGCCAGATTGAAAGTCCCGTTGAACAAATAACATAATATACTTCAATTTGAAGTGGCAACAGACTAGACTCCAGCCCATGCGGACACGGGTTCTGATCTCAATTCGGACCAGAAAATGGTCACTGATGAATCTTGAATGGCTCACTTGTACTGCCCTCCTCCACTCCCCCTAAACTATATGTCTTGACAGGATCAAAATGATTTGTTGAAAGCGATATTGAACCCACAAATAAATACAGAATTAGATCATTCTTCCACTGGGACACTAAATCATTTTTAAATGTCTTCTTCCTTGGATCTTTTGACCACAGGTATCCAGCCTCTCTGATTACTGGAGGCCATGGCACTCCTATGTTTGCTTTTAAATACACTAACTTTCTAATCAACCTATTCTGCATCCGTGAAATATAGGAATGTAGACCTTATTTTATTAATTTGTAGTTCGCCTTATGGGATTATTCCATTCACATTCCCCTGACCAGGAAAAATATGTCATATTCAAATATTTGGTCAGTGATTAGCCTGCATTTGTGAATGAGGTTTGGTGATGCATAAATGAGTATATCTGTCATGTCAATAAGGAAGGCATTTCATTCACCGTACGCTGCTATTAACGTATGTCAAGAAGGTATTTCATTATCACAATGATTGCAGTTGATTTTTTTGTAATATTTTTCATAGAAACAGAAGAAAAGTGGGTGATTATTGCATCAGATAAAAATTTCTCCAAAATGGGATGGTTGAATGTATTGTAATCACCTCTGTTTGTTTGTCTACATGCATAACTTAAAACTACACAGTGTATCAGGATCATATTTCCACACAATGTGAGATTTATCCGTGACTCGGCCATCCCTGAAATATGGTCCATGTTCACATTGAGACTCCAGATTTTTTTCGATATATTTTGCCAATATCTGGTATCTGATCCCTGATTTTCATTAACATCTGTGGATGGATGGGTCGATGCTTAAAACATCTCCACTTTTTGCTCAAACCCAAATGGGAAAAAATGGACGATCACGTGCACACTGCTTGGTGCCTTAATTAAGCACATGCCTCAATTTGGCACACACCAGATTATAGGAATCTAACACTTTGGAAAGAAAATAACATAATAGAAAGTCAGGTGTCGAAGTCCTGGATTGCATTATCTTAATTTAACAGACTGAAAATTGATTTTGAAGAAACAACTATGATTGAAGAAATACAATAGAAAGAAATATATCATGAATATTGGTAATGATAAATCTGACATCCTTAGTGAGCAGAAAAGAAGTCACACATAGCAGTTGGAGAAAATACACTGCAATAATCAGTCATTATTTCACACACTTCATCTCACATGTAGGAAATCTTTGCTATTACTTTTGACACAGTGTACTGCAGTACAATACAGACCAGAACTAACAGTTTTAATGGAAGAAAGTTATGTTGATCATTTGCTCAAAATCCCTTTACTTATAAAATAAGTGTCTCCGCAAGGTCTAGTGAGTGCTGGTCGAGACTGAAGCATTGACAAGAAGGGTTGGAGCAGTCACCAGGGGGATAGTCATCCCTGAAACATCAAAGGTCAAAGGTTGGGGATGTTTCAGATCTCTTCAAACAAATAAGATTGAAATAAAAAAAACTGTCACAACCATCAGTTTTACCGCCATGTACCACTAACTACCACCACTACTACTACTACTACTACTACTACTTCTACTACTTCTACTACTACTACTACTACTAATAATAATAATAATCTATTCACTGAAAGACAGGCTATCAGGCGATTTTGAACATTTATAACACACACCCCCCTCGCGAGAGGACACTTGTCAGAAAGCCAAAACTCATAGCTTAATCATGATCCAGTTAACTTGTATAAAAGTGTCTACTGGATTAATAAGATGGAAAATAAAGTGATAACAGATCTAATATACCATCCCAAATCTAGTGTTGATAAAAAATATGTAACTTGGATGGAAAAACTTGAATTCATGGTCCAGTGAACATGTGGAATGTTTTGGTTACAACTGACGTGAGTGAGGATATAGTACAATTTTAATGGTGACTTAGTTTGTGGTTGACAATCAGTTCAACCATACTGTGGAATCCTTTTGTGTCGCAAAACAGCCGGATGACATTAAACATTGGTCTACCTTGGCTTTGTTTTTGTTGAAGCTTTAAAGAATAAATCTGGGTGTGATCTATCTTGGAAGGTGTTTTTATAAGTGGGGGAGATACATAGTGTCAATTTATTTATTTATTTATTTGGGGTTTTACGTCGCTTTCAACACTATACAGGCCATATCACGACGGGTAGATGGAAGGGCAGAGGAAACCAGTACATACAGTTCGTTAGGGTTCTGTACTGTAAACTGCCGACCAACGGCAAGCAACTACCAGCTTTCCCACTTAAGGCCGTCACAGGGATCGAACCCCAGCCTCAGAGGTGGGAGGCAAGAGTGTTACCACTCTGCCACCGTGGCCCCTAGATACATAGTGTCAAAAGAGGGATATAACTTAGTAAGTATTTATGAAGTTTTGCGCTGAGTATAAATACACAATACAATACAATTTATTGATTATTTATCGCTAACCCAATGGTTTCCTTCTGTTTTTTGTCGCATTTGCTATGTCCAAAGTAAAACATTTAAGACATAAACCTGGTAAAATTCATCAAAACAAATATCATTTTTCAATTTAACATTTCAATAAATAAAATGACACTTTACCTTTAAAATAAGTTAGCGTGACAAGTTTTTCAAATCTATTCTTTGAAACACAAAATCCCTCAGAAACTATCTGTCACCTTTCTTAGTGCTCTTTTAGATATGTGATGATTGTCTAACTCTTCCCATAAATGTGTTTTTGATATTTTGTCTCTTTAACAACTAGGGGTTAAGATAACAGTCCATTGGCGATGACACGATATGGACCAATATGATACTATAACTAGAAAACTTTCATAGAGGGCAAACCTCCCCCAAAGGAGCATTTTGTGCCTTTTAGAAAGATCTGTTATTACTTTTGGAGTTTTCAGATCAATTTTCACTTTGAAGAATTCTCTAACTTTCACTGGATCAGTAGATTTTGTAAGCATGCAACAGAGGACTCCAGTTAAATTTAGCAGAAATTGGCACTGTATCCAAGTGTTTCATATTGAGGAGGAGGGGACACCATAAAACAAAAATAAAGGTCAGTTTACAATTGTGAAATGAACTGTATACGAGTCAATAGATTTTTACAAAGTATGTTTGCTATGATTTTCTAATTATGGGGATAATAAAACAGCTCACAGTATTTTGTTGATTGCTGCGTGTGGGAATATTAGATGGCTGTTCCACATAGGCGATTGTACACTCCATGACAGCTTCACAATAGTGAAAATTGTCCATTTTGGAGGTCTCTCTTTGCATTCAGAATCAATCAATCAATCAGTTGTCCAGGTGCTTAATCTCCGTATCAACGGATTCTAAGGCATACCATCCAATCCGTAAAGCAGAATGTTTGTAAACTATGACTGGAATATTCGGGACAAGCTTCTATCCGACAGTCATGTATCTGGAACATTTGGGAGCATTCAGTAGTGAATCATGTGTGTCCCCAGTTATTTCAAACTGTTAGAAATTATCGTAAACTGTCAGATCGTGCATTCAAAAACCCAATCACAAGCCTATCATAAATCTATTTTAACATTCATAAAGCAATCTTTTCTATCTTTTTTTATCTGAAGTTGATCCAAGCAATCCTATGGGGCTTTGTAAGGTTCATAGCTTATTCAGGAGGAATCAGGATTTTTTGGGGGGAACCAATCAGAAGGTTTCAAAAACCTATCTCAATGTCACTCAGAAAGCTATTGGAAACCTGTAGCAAAAACATCATCTAATCTAATCTAATCTACTGCTTTGCAGGCACAATATCTTCCCCACAAAGGGGAACTCAGTGCGCTATAGTAACAAATACATTAGTCATAAGGATAGTCGAGGGCTGATCAAGGTCAGTAGTCCGGAGTTATTGGTGTGACCAAAGGGAAGGAGACCAGGTGGGGAAACTGGAGTTCAACAGGTGAGTTTTCAGGTGTTTCCTGAAGGATGTGACAGAGGGATTATTTCTTATTTGGAAGGGGAAGAAATCCAAAGAACTGGGACATAAGTGACTGAACGAATTAATTAACTGTTTGTTTGACTTGCAGACTGTGTGATCGAAGGTGGCGATGTGAAGGAACTTAAGTTTAGGGATGCTGCATCTTGTGTTTCTGGAGGAGGTGTAGCGGTGAATTAATTCACTTAGGTAAGCTGGTTTGCCTTGGTTTATAATTATGTATGTAATAATTGACCACCCGACTCTTCTTAATTGTCTTAAATCATGGTTTGGTGTGTCTGGCACAGTCTTGAAGTGGTTCACGTCCTATCTCAGCCACCGTTTCCAGGCAATTAAAATTGGGTCAACCCTCTCTGATTTGCATGAGCTGTTGTTTGGAGTACCACAAGGCTCCGTCCTTGGTCCTCTGCTGTTCTCCTTATACACCACTCCTTTGAGTAAGGTTATTGGAACGCATCCTGACATCAAATACCACTTTTATGCAGACGACACGTAGTTGTTTATTCATATCTCTCACAAAAATGCAGCCCTGGCTTTTAACAAACTGAATTCTTGTCTTCTGGATGTTCAAAAATGGATGTCGTCAAGTATGTTCAAACTAAATCCTGACAAAACAGAGTTTATCATCTTTGGATCCCATGCACAACTCAAGAAATTAGATCCCTATCTCCCAGTTAAGATATTTGGTAATTTCATGCATCCTGCAGTTGTTGTTAAGAACCTTGGTGTCTGGTTTGATGCTAATTTTTCCTTTGCTAACCATGTCCGCAATATTTGTAAGACATGCTTCATTCAAATTCGTGATCTCAGGCGGGTTAGAAAGCACTTGACTGATGAGGCTGCTATCCTGGCAGCTAATGCCTTGGTGAGCAGTTGCCTTGATTACTGCAACTCTCTCTTCAGGAGTCTGTCCAGTCTCAATATGCGTAAACTACAGTGTATTCAAAATACACTTGCCAGGATTGTCACAAACTGTAACAAATACATGCGGGCATCTCCTATTCTCAAACGACTCCATTGGCTCCCAGTTGAATCTCGCTGTATCTTCAAAACTGCCACTCTAGTTTATAAGTTTCTTCACAGTGGTCATCCCAGTTACTTTGGTCCTCTTCTGCCCACTCGTTGTGGAAGATATAGTACAAGATACAACCATCCAGATAAAAGGTTCCTGGAGGTTCCTCAATTCTGTCCATCTGTACATAAATCCAAAAATCACTTTGGCCACAGCTTTGCTTTTGATGCCCCCACAGTCTGGAATCATTTGCCTAATGAGGTACGTTCTGCCCCAACTCTCACCTGTTTCAGGAAAAGGCTAAAATCATATCTCTTCCACGAGGCATTCCCACCTTAGCTTACACTCTATCCGGCATCTCCGTGGTACTGGACTTGGCAACGGCTATGGACAGATGATTTCTTAAACTTGATTTTTGGTGTTGTGCCTTAGAGTCTGCCTAGCAGAGATTAAGCGCTATAAAAGTACAGAATAGAATAGAATAGAAAGGCCTATTTTGAACTGTACCCTGTACCTGACCTAAATGGTTTTATTTTTTTTCCAATTGGGAAGTAGGTTTACAACCAGGTTATGGATATAGAGCAACCCTCTTAACTGGCTGTGAAAGGAGAAGAATGCCTCAGTATATTTAGGTGTTTACTTTTTATGTATTTAAAATGAGAATCTCAGTCTCACTGTTTTAGTTTGAAGAGAATTTGACAATATTCTCTCTGACGTTCAAGAAAAGCTTCTAGTAACAATATCATAGGTTTTTTTTTTCATCAGCCAATTATACCTTTTGAAAACTTGGCAAGTTTTCTGAATATTGAATCACCATTAGCCATACATCACAGATATTCCTGCAACTGACACATGCTAATAAAAACTTGATGTATTGATGTTGTAGGAGGAAAATGCCCTGAAGGTATGAGGTCAAAATGACGTCAGCAATACTCAGACAATCAATGACATTACACCGTCTGTGCATCTCAAAATATACACCAGTATATATATTTCGTTGATGATGCATTGATGATGAAGTGTTTTGTAAATGAACTTAAGACTTTTTTTGTGAATATAACCCTCAGGACAGTAAGAAGAGACAAGGAATTCATATTTCATTGAGAAGTACAATCAATGGCAACATCGTTTTTAGAAGAAGTTGATAAGGGTAAAGGTCAAATCCATAGATCCTGTTAAATTCACCTAACCGGAATACATACTAAATAAATGGAAACTTTTATTTGCTAGTGATTTTAGCTAATTGTACTTATGGACTTGGGTAGTGACAATTGATTCCTGCTGAAACTTAAAATCTATAATTAATCCTTGTTGGAAAAAAACTATGCTCTATGGAACATTGGTTCTAGTAAGTCTTAATATTTTAGTTGTACATTATGCTAGCTTCAAACTACATACATGTATCCGTATTTTTCTTTTTAAAAATGGGAATATCATTCTTCGTACATGGATTTACGTTCTATTTTTCATTTATGGGTTTACTTTTTTAAAAGGTAGACAAAGGGACAGACCACTTGAAATGGCGGTCCCATCCCCAGTGGCAGGCTAAAGAATCCTGGGGACCTTTATATATGGTCATCTCTGAGCCTCTGTCATCAGTTAGTAGAATGTGTATTTTGTGTATTTACACAAATACACAAATAGTAGAATGCCAGTCACTAAAGAGCTTAGTCTGTACTGGTACAGTGGGAAATGGGCCAAATAGGACTTTCAGTCCACAAACCTCCGCCAAGGTTCAACACCTCCAATATTGCTCACAAATGTACTGATTAAAAATCCTTTAAAAAGGCTTGATCCAGACAGTGATCCAGATCAAATCGAGTCCTCTGTTCCTTTTACACTTGTCAACATTTCGTGAGAATTTCATCAACATCCGTCAATAAACAGACAGACAAGCAATCACCGACATAAACATAACATTCCTGGCGGAGGTATTAATATCTTAACACCATTTTCTGTGTCCAACAGAATAATTGATGTGTGTGTATATCTGAGAATATCATGCTTTAGCTCATACACTTTGATGACAAACCCCACATTGTGACGTCATTTCTGCACTTAAGCCTTCTTTAAGAGTATGTCTTTTCACCTAGTTCCCACAGGTTCATGGTGACACCTTGGGCTACATACCAGCCATAAATATTTAATCTAGACTCTTTTGTGCCTTAACATGTTTCATGTCAAGGTTATATCTCCATTAGGGCTTACAAGTCAGGATTCTTACTGGGGTAGGACACGTTTAGCACAGCATCGACAGTGTTTGCCAATCGTAGAAGATTTTGAAAAATGTTTGAAATAGTTATTACGTCTTCTTATGAGCTGACGGGGAGTGGGGGGGGGGGGGGGGGGGGAGGGGGGTGGCTAGGGATCAAAATTTAAATACAAGATGTTATGGAAGCAAGCAACTGTGTGAACAGGGACTTTAGTGAACGAAATTTGTTTTAAAACTTGGCTCAGTTTGAAAAACTCATGTTAATCTTCTCTATAACAATAGAAAAGCTGAAGTAAAATGTCACACTGGACCAAAGTAAGGCAAATATTTACCACCTAGAAAACAAATGTTTACCACTTTCCGGGTTTCAGCCTTGAATGTAGTTAATCCATTTTAATAATTAAATTGTGCAAGTGATTGGATAAATTCGTTGAATTTAATACATAGGAGGTGATAATTAACAGGATTGAACTAATGAACCAAAGGATCGCACTATTATTATAACCTACCCTTGCTCTAGTTTTATGGGCAGAGGAAACCAGTACATAGAGTTGGTGAAGGTTTTCTTTACTGTAAACTCCTGACCAATGGCAAGCAACTACCAGCTTTTCCATATAAGGCCCGGGGTTTGAACCGCAGACCTCGGAGGTGTGAGGCAAGTGTGTTACCAATGCACCACTGTGGTCCCTATTTGTAAAAGAACAAATTGAAAACTGAAAATCTGGCCTGTAAGGTGAGGGTCTACCTAGGGCAAGTTCCTCACAAGGTTGATCTGCAGCCAGACTGCAATTCAGTATTGTTTTTACATAACTTATCTGTAATACCTGTATTCATAGAATCAGGGACATATTTTCACACAAAGAGGAGTCTATCTCATGACTTGCCCGACATCAAACTTTAGTTGAATTAAAATACCATATCTTTTATATTTTTTGCCACTACCCATAGGTGAGGTTTTTGCATTCCCAGGCACTAATTTTTATTATTATTATTATTATTATTAGGGGAGAGTGGAGACCGTGGAGAAATGATAAGTCTTTATGTTTACTCTTGGGCTCAATATTTGAAACTTATTCCATGCATATGGAGCAACATGGTATCTGTTATATTTTTGCTGTTAAAAAGTAAAGTTTGACAGAGGTTTGCAGATAGTACCACCCAGAAATAAATTCCTATAATCTTTATCTTGTTGCCCTCTGAAAATCTACTCCTGACAAAGCAAAACTCCTGGCAGTCTCATTGTCAACATATTTTATGTCACCACAGGATGGACTACCTGACATGGTGGTCACCCGTCAGGTGGCTTCAGTACTCACCAACATTGTACACATCATAAGGCTGTCAGCAATCTTATAAATTACTGTGTACCTATTTGACCCCTAATTGGACTTACGATTTATTTGAAGATTTAACCCATATATGTAAGAAAATGTAACACACAATAACTCAATAAAAGGTCAAAGATTAAAATAAAAACCCCGTTTTAATGGACAATTTTATGTCAAAAACTCGGATTCCACTGCTGCAATGTTTCCTACTGCCTGTCGGGATTATGTGGGTCGGGGAAGCATAACCGTGTTGGTTACATGACTGATCTTGACACTTGTTAAGGTTGGGAGCATAATTATGGCCATGGTTGACATCTATTGAATATGTTATTTGTGTTTAAAAGACCTTTGTGAGTGATGGTATTATGTCCAATCTTTTCCGCGCTACAACACATGTGGTCCACTCCTTCCATGATAAGACCACTCTTTCTGTTTAAATGGGGCCGAGTGATCTTAGAGTTCGGAGTTATAATCCTGAATTTTGACAAAATAGAGCATAGTACTTATCTTTATGGTCATGCATAGATATTTTCTGGACAAATCATACTACGGCATATACTCAGCCAAGTTTAAAATTGCATTACGGACAATCGTTAATGTGGAATTGGGGTATTCTATATTGAGCATAAATCAGGGATATTGGAGTTACATGTATATAAGCTATTCTAACATGGCACGGCTGTGTCTGTGAATCTGATTGGTCAATCGCCGTGGTAAAGCTGAGCATAACCTCACGACCAGTTTTACATAGTTGGACGATAATCCCCCTTCACTTTTTAAAGGTCAAATTACGAAGAATATGCACTATAAATCTTCATCAAAACAGAATAAAATATAAAATGTTATGTTAGAATCAGAATAACACACTCCTAGCATTTTCGTGAAACACAGTTTTCTCTACAAAACTTATTATTTTTGTGTTTGTCATTTTTCATATAGTAACCCATCCCCTTGCACGCATATGATGGAACAGCCACTCATTTTCAGTCATTGAGACATGTTTATTCAAAAAAAGCTTTGCAGAATGTGAGTAATATTAATTTTAAAATATTGTCATGTTAGAATAGAAATAGACAACTCCTAGCTCGGGGTTATAGGAGATTTTACAACAATAAGCGCATTAGAATCACCCAGGCTCCGCCTTCGTGATTCTAATATCGCTCATCGTTGTAAAATCTCCTATAACCCCTCGCTCGTCGTTGTCTATTTCTATACTAAACCTCTGTGTAATATTGTCCTTATCTGAGAGGTCACCTTTGTGTGGTGTGACTTTTTTATGGGACATTGTTCCAGTTTAAATGTTCTTATAAGTGTGCGTGTATATAAATAAACCAACCCGGATGTCCAAGCCACACAGGGGACAATTAAGTAAATCCTGGCCTACTTAAAATATTCAGGCGATAGTAGTTTAAGTCTTTAAATTTAAACTGTTTAACCTTTTGAACTTAAACTACTGATTTTAGCATTATTGAAACATACAATATATCAACCAATATAAAAGGGGATCTAGTACTAAGTTGCTTACTTTTTTGGACGATGTATTCTAATTATGTTGTCATGATGAAGTTGATAGCAATACTCAACATGTATATAGCATAACACATTCCATAACATCTTCTGATTGTGGTCTCATTTATGACCTTGTCTGAGACTTCTATACACAATGAATATTTGATGTTACTATGCCAAAGCCTCACCACACAAATGGTCTGTGGATGTGGCACTTTTTGCCCAAATATGACTAAATCTGAGATAAGTGGAATGTATCAGATCTTTTGATATGGGATAGTCTACTGGCGCAGTCTGCTTCTGTGTACATAATTATTTTGTGGAAGGTGACATATTAAACAAATTGACAACGTTTGCGACACACTTGTGACATTTGTATGTCTCAGAGGAAGTAGGAACTTTAAGTATAAATGCTTTTATCACTCTCGTATTTCACTATTGATGTTTTATGTATATTTCATATATTTCATCTTCAAGCCACTTTCTTTTCACAGAGTTCAAGAATTGTAACATTTCTTTCCTAATCTTATAGTAGAGGTCATCTGCACTTGAATACTAATCAATTTGCATCTTAGTATTAATGATGTGTTCTTATATCCAGTCTAAAGTTTCCAATGGTCTGTCATTTCCTTGCCAGAAAGCATCAATATTCTGTTTTACTAGAAGAGACTTCCTCTGTGGTAGTATCCCACCCCTTGGGTCATTGTCATCCTTGATTTGAGTATATGTTTCCTTATGTGCAACTGACTGGCAGGAATATTGACTTTGCCTTTAGAGGACATAATACCTTTCCTTACGGCCATATCTGTATGTATTTAGTTTCTTTTTGACCACTTCATACATATGCCCCTTTCACACTATAGGTGGTATTTCCCATGGTTAGAAATTTTACACGGCGGTGCAACCACCTCCCAGGATGCCTCATGGTGGGACACGGTGTGTAACTGTCAGCAACAGTAGCATGACAGTAGTACAAACATCTATCACTGAGAGACAACCTCCATTTATCTCTACTCACCTTATTTAGTTGTCAGACAAACACCTGATACCGAAACAAGAATGAGTCACAACCTTCTATAAACTGTAGAGACAACCGTGACAACACTGTAACCAAGCCTTCAGTTACCATATGAGAAAAGGTATCTATGGAAGGTCACTCACATGGACAGACAGGGATGTACACTGATAGACACTGGGATGGTGGTAGGGCTGACAAGGAACAGGGACTGATGGTAACTGATGGCCAAGACTTCAGAGGCTAAAATTTTGAACATTTTAACACTTCTGTGGGATGCTCAAGCATTGGAACTGTGGCCCACTGTCTCATAAGCTGTCATACAGGCATAAGGCGCTAGTTGAAAGACAGGGACGTTTTGTCTAATGCCTATAACCAGGGGTTATACCGCCTGTAATGTGAAAGGGGTATTAAAGCTTCACACATGAGACCTCGCATCTGAGTGGTACACATTATACAGCGAGCTGCCCTGTATATCCATCCCGCCCTTCACTCTTTCAGTATGTCTGTTGCAGTACAGATTGTGTAAGAGATTTGTGGGAGATTTGTCAAAAAAATTGTCGCTTATACAAATTGCTTTCCGGGTGATGTCAAATCATCCCAGACTGAATGACAACTGAAGGTAGATGAGCCTGTTTGGTTTGTACCTCATGACCCCAGCAGGGAAAGGGTGTGACCTTGGTATTAGCTCTGCCTAGAATTGAAATGCATCCCTGTAACCCCTCCCCTTTCAGTTACTGATATTGTGTCAGTTGAATTTTTAGCACCAAGGTCTGCCAAACTGTAAGATATAACATTACTTGTTACAAGATGCCACAAACCCTGGTCTTTGATTTGATTTTATTCTAGCACAATTTCTTTGATTAAAATATAAATCGGCAAAACTGAAACTGTAATTTTCCAATGCGTCAGGCCCTTTTATTTGTCCATTTAGAGACATTTTTAAATATATTTTTTTTATTTTAGACATAAAGCAATTATTGGGAATTCTGATTGGTTACAATATTACCCACAGTGCATCTGTTTGTGTAATGCTTCTACTGCTGATTTAGGGCGTGTTCTGAAGTAACTCTAAAAAAAATCATTTCTAATCATAAGAAACATTCAAAACATTGTATCATTTGCCCCTTTTGGCCTAATTAAGCTTCACGATTCTGAAAGCCTCTGTCATAAACAAGAATTATCAGGCCGTTATTGCTATCAGACTAAATGACAATTTGGTTACAAGATGGCCGATATTATCATTTGTGAATAGATAAGTAGCATACTCCACACCCTGAAAAATTGCTATATATATACACTAATGTCTTATCAGCCTATCAAAATGGATGAAATATCTGGCTCGTCACAGTACAGTCTATGTCTGTGTGGGACATTTTTACAGTGTAGCCTATCTTTACCAAGTACATCCTGATAAGTATTATCTGAAAAACCTTTCAAAATAGACAACAAACTCTGTGATTACTACATAGCTGGCAAGAAGCTACAACAACAGAGATAATGGGAGATCTTAAAAGATACTTGGAGATAGCCTGGAGTCTGAAGAAATCTGAAGTTATCTCTCCTCATGTAGTGGCACTGAAGGGGGTCTCTAATGATGTAACACCGTGACGTGTTAGTGACGTCACAATTATTGCACTAATTTGCGCAGTTAAGCTGACAATTTTACATTGAGAGACACTGATGCAAGAATGCAGATGGGAATATAGTACAGGTGTGTTTGCACTTACAAATACTGCAAACAATACTTGTAGAGACACACTGCTGATGGGAAATATTGTTGACTTGATTCAGATATGGTCTTATATAATTTATCTTTTAAATTTAAAATGTGGTTGTTGCCAATAAATGTACTTAAATATCTATAATAATAGATAGTATACATACATTTGTATACAGTAATATGTACACTATTTATAACATATACACAGGGGCCACGGTGGTGCACACTCGCCTCCCACCTCTGAGGTCTGTGTTTCAAACACCGGGACCAATGTGGGAAAGTTGGTAGTTGTTTACCGATGGTCGGCAGTTTGCAGCAGACAGCCTTGACCAATTGTATGTACAGGTTGCCCATAAAACTATATATGACCTATGCATTGTGGAAAGTGACTTTAAAACCCGAATAAATAAATACAACATATACACGTAAATCCTTTGTATTCAATCAGGTAACAATTTATTAAACTGTTTCTTACATCTGAGGTTGTAGGTACAAATCCAGTTCCTGGTAATATATATGAAAGCCGCTGGGGAGATCTGTCCTAATACGATAGTATATGTTGACAGGGGTATTAAACACTAACATGTAACATCATGTAAATGATAATTTAACAGTGGTACATGTTCCTTTTTATTGTTTCATCCCACATGTAGCCAATAGCATTATAGTCAGAAAGAATGACTGCTACAACTATCATCATTGCACACTGCTCCTGTTGTATACTGATAAAGGATTTTGTGTTTTTTGTTAATCAGACTTCTGTTCTAGTTTTGTGTTAATCAGACTTCTGTTCTAATTTTATTTTGGAGTCCAACTTGTTTTAGCATTTACCATGTGACAAAAGTCAAAGTTAGAGTTTTATGTCAAAGTCATCAGCCGGGGTCATGTTGGGACAGGGCTTTAGCATTACCACTTGTGCTATTCAACCCCACACAGAGGGGACTGACTTAGATTTTTTTTTTTATTTATGTCGCGTTCAACAGCCAGTGTCATATTGCGACAGGTAGTTTATGGGTGGAGGAACCAGTGCATACTAGTTGGTCAAGATTCTGCACTGTAAACCACTGGGCAAGTAACTACCAACTTTCCAGCATGAAGCGCCTGGCCCGAGATTCAAACAGGCGACCTCAGAGGTTGAAGATGAGCAATCTAACCACTACACCACCGAGCCCCCAGGTGACAGGCTGTCATTAGATGTCATTAGATGCCAAACTTGCTAACCACTAGGCCATTGAAGACCATTCATAGAATCTACGTCATATAAGGTGCAAGGTACAAGTAGATTCTATGTTGTATGATCGTTGTAGCTCCATGGATACTAAAAATTATTGATCTATGAGGGAAATACTATACGTGTTTATGTGCAAGATATCAAGAAGTTCATCATACCCGTAAGCATGGGGTCAAGTCTAAAAATGTAGACAGCAAAAAATATATAGAAAAATTTAAAACATGGAATACCCTGCTTGCAGTGAAAGTGTCCGTTAATTGTGATTTCAGAAGGATGTGTTGTTTTTTTTTTGTAGATTGTAAATTTGACTTCTCAAATCTTGTGAGTTGGTCTCAAAGTTTTATCTAAATTGGTCTGGATACATGCATAAGGGTGACATTTGAAACTTGGATTCTAAAACCTACTTTGACACCATTTGTACAATAGAATGACGTAAATTCTGCAGCCAAACCAAGTCAACTGTGTGCTTAATATAGAAGAGTAACTTGGGCTTATTTTTTCACATAAAATGGCAATCTTCCCCATTAATGGGATTAATTCAAGACCCATTTAACAGGGGACAAGAGAAACATAAATATTTGTCAGAAGAAAATCATAATTCTTGTCCTGGTATTTTTCATGGCAAGAATATGTAAATAAACAAGTGTCAAGTAAGAATTTTAATGCAAGTATTTTTTCTCTGCTGTGCATGAATTTTCAGTCTATATTTAATTTGACTGGGATGGGTGCAAAACATTTGTCAGAGAAACATTTCAAGAATGAAATCCTCTGCCCTCTGTTTACATTGTACGTGCTCTCAGTTGGAAAAATAGTTAAATGCTGCAACATAGTTTGCATATCTTACATACAGAGTTAAATGGATTTAAAATCTGTTTAGAACACCATTTCTCTCCAGACATCATCAATATACTATCTAAAGTAGTTACTTTTCAAACCTTTTTGTTACTCATTTAACGATCATCAATCCTGATACAGAAAAGGTGCTTTTTTCCTGGAATGTTGTATAAAATAATACTGCTGGTCCGCTATTCTGAGGTATGGCATGGCTCAGCTAATTTTTAATTTGAGGAACCATATTCTCAAGGTATATTTGTGGAACATTTCTATTGACAGTCATCCAAATTCATCACACAACGAACCGATCCTTTATAGTATCTTCGTTACATTTAAATTTATTTATGCCCCACAAAATATGACCACAAAAGTCAGGAAATGGCTTTTGGTTTTATGTGGTTGTGTTTGTCAACCTCATTATCATCCAAGAATCTCTAGACACCCATGAAGTGTCCCACCTTACGACAACTTAATCTCCAAATCTTTGGCCTTTTACCGTTGGTGTTGTATCATATTAAATTGTCTCAGATAAATCAGAATTTTATGTCACCAAAGTTTCAAATCAAAAGGGAAAGATTAAGAATTATGGCTTCATTGTGGGCCTTCATTTCTTTGTGTTTCTTCTTTTTTCATTTGTATTCTTTGATTTGCGGAAATGACTTTCACCAATTATATGCAATGTTACCACACACAAGATGATATTCATCATTAATCGGATGAGCCGATAGATTTTATATGATAAGAGAAACACACGTGTGCAATCTTGTCCTTATCTGAGAGGTCACCTTGGTGTGGTGTGACTTTTTATGGAAAATTGTTCCAGTTTAAAAGTTCCTATAATTGTGTGTGTTTTTAAATAAACCAACCAGGATATACAGGCTACACAGGGGGCATGTACTTCCTGGCCTATTTCAACTACTCGGGTGACAGTAGTTTAAACTAAAATTATATTTTTCCTAATATTTGGAAATCATAAAATACCAACTGTAAAAAACTGCAAGGTACGTTCCTACTTCTGTTAATCACTGATTGGTGCAAATTGTTTCCTCATTATAAGAATATAAGCTATTGCTAATGCTAAAATGGGATGAATTCTTGGCCAAGATGTTATTCTAATTGATGAACTAAAATAGGATATATATATTTAATTGGGAGGTGTCCCACTCAGTGATTATGACCAAATATGGATGCCCTTTTCACACATTTCAAAAGAAATCCCTTTAATTTTATTTTAACTAAAATAATCATAGGAAACCAAAAATACATATAAAAAATATAAAAATGAAAAGAAACAAGGCCGAAAGATGTTTCGGTCCCCTAGTGCGAGCGCAAAGTAGTGCACTGAAGCGGTAACCCATCCTAGTACTAATGTAGCCCATTGCTGCTTAACTTCTGTAAAAGACAGTCAGCCATTATGGCTGTGCCACAATTCATAAAAGTTCGGATACAAAAAAAATTACAAATTAAGTAAGAGGTGTAATTCAAATAGGTTAATAGCATCACAATTATCCAATATTACAAAATAATGGATTGTCAACTCGTTTCCTTTGGGACCTCATAAACAATCCATTATTTTCTAATATTGGGCACTTACTTGGTCATTAACCTGTACATACAAAAGTAAATAAATGTGTCTATTTATTGTGATTATATGGTGCCACTATGCCAATGTCATCCCCTATTTGGTTTATCTGTGGTACTTGTGGACTACTATGGTCAATGGAATGCAGTTTGAGTGGGGTTTAATGAGTTGAGATTGAGACATAAGTCTGGAAATGGGCTTTCTTTGAGGTTAACCTGGTGAGTGTGCAGAAATGCCTTTGCATGAAATATTGCTTGTATCCACATTATTGTCACTTAAATTTAGATTTTGGGTTTTTTTTAATTTTGGGTATGTATGTATTATTACTGTATCCAGTTAGTCATTATTTTCTTTAGAATTCGCCCCCCACCTCTGAGGTCGGTGGTTCAAACCCCAAACCCCATGTGGGAAAGATGGTAGTTTCTTGTCAATGGTTAGCAGTTTACAGTACAGAACCTTGACCAACTGCATGTACTGATTGTATGTACTACCTGTCGTGATATGACCTGTAAAGTGTTGAAAGCGACGTTAAACCCCAAATAAATAAATAAGAATTCTCAAAACTTCTCAGCAACTTAGACACTCCTATTCTCTGAAATTTCTCTCTTCTCTGTGTAAATTGTAAATAGAAGATTAACTGTAAATTTCAGAGTGTTGGTGAATGTGGACCACGGCTCGGTAAATGTTTTTACAATGTATCTTGCATTTGTTACTTTCATTACAGAAATGACTTCCTTAGCTCGACTGATACTTTTAGTTAAACAGGTGAATGATATTATCATCTACTTGAGATATGTATCTTACCTCACACAACTAAAACTTTTCTATAAATGGCAATGTTATCACATTTAACCACTTATAAGACAGGTTGCATACCAAATATGATCTTGTCCTAGTAAGTGGCTATGATAAAATAAACCTAAGATGTCTCAACAGTCAAAACAGTCCTTGTAGTCAATGGTGAAAGTTTATTTAAAGAACTGTCAACATAGCTAGATGATCTTTCATGATGTTAAAAGGTCATTCAAGTGTGGTGCAATCTTGAGAAGAGCATTCCTGTGCAGCTATCAACTTCAGATGTCTTAACTACCATATAAGGAGATCTCTATGATGAAGGTGAATTGGAGGATTCTGGAGAAGTTTCTTTAACCTTTTGTTACCAATCTTAGCAAGCTGTTGAAAGTTTAAGATTTGTGGGAGTTTTTTTTTAAATATACGTATAACTTACATAAAAAATAAGTCATTGATAGAAGACATGTACAAATAATTCCCAAGTGGTCTCCCTAAGTGTTTTGCCTTTTTGACAAATAATGCTAGACATTATGAATTATATCTACAGTTTGTTTATGCTGCAATGTCTTGAAAACACAGCACTTGAACAGAAGCAAGATGAAGGTAATACCCCTTTCACACTACAGGCAGTATCACACTCGGTAACCCGCGTTTATTGAAATGTTCCTGTCCTTGGATCACCACCCGACCTCTGTATGTGACCTTGCAAGTCAGTGGTGAACCGTCCAGTACCTGTCACATGCTATGCAAGTTTTGAAAAGTTTGAAATCTCTGCCTCTGATTTTGGTACAGTGAGCATGATGCACATATGAATTTCTTACTACAATAACTGAACATGTGGTCCACAGTGTACATAAGGTTGTGATTCGGCCATCTTTCGGTGTAATATGGTGACATAAGGTATTTTGTTTTGCCACATGTTCGCCCGACTGCTACCAAAGGTAAATTGAGGTTATTGGAGGTTGCTTCTCAGTGACCAACATCTGTAGTACTGTCATCTTGCTGTAATTGATGTTTAAAAAACCATGTCCAATCAGTGGCCATCCACCTGTAGTGTGAACAACTCAGATGAAATGGGGCGACCTGGTGGCTAACTACAGGATATACCGCCCGTAGTGTGAAACGGGCATAACAAACCAACCAATAGACATTACATTAGACATTTAAGATTGCTAGTATGTTGAGTTAGAAGTCATATATATTTTTAAGATGGAATACATGGATAGATACATTGGATACATGATCAAGATGAGATACATTTAGCTCATTATTGAAGAGTGATCAGTGTTCTGAAATTCTGTTTTATTATCTATGACAAGGGCTGTACAGGATAATGGCAGTAGAAAATATTTCCGTCTGGCATTTGCAGATTTCTTGGTTAAGGGTTTGCCAGCTACTCTTCATTGACCTCCTCCACGATACAATGCCTGTCCAGAACAGTAAACATGCTGGAATCAATCTAAAGCTTATTAATTAGGTGGTAAAGGACTATTAATAAAAACCATTGCATTCTTCAAATATCTCATTGATATGAGCCTCGTGGTCTAATGTGGTGCAGGAGTGGTGTAATACTCTGAAATATCATAAATTCTGGTCATAAAATAGCCAATCCTTGATATAATCTTACTAGTCACAACGCTTATCACCACACAGTCATTTAGTGGTAGTTATGTATAAAATTTATGTTGGGACATGAATATATGACGTCATATTCAATAAATGGACCCAATAACAATTTTGCTGAGGCTCCAGTTTTTACCCAATCTTTTCAATGTTCCTCACAGGAATCACATCAATTGTCATACAGTTCACGAATTCCTACATTCTTCTCATCCACATAGACTGTTAATTCATAGGGTGACCATAATGTTGAACATATTACTTATTTTCCCGACAGATTTCTTTCTTTATTTCATTTGGATTTAACCTCACTTTAAACACATTGTTTAGGTTATATCATGATGGTTAAGGGTGGAGGAAACCAGTACATACTAGTTGGTCAAGATTCTGTACTGTAACCTGCCGGACATTGGTAAGCAGCAACCAATTTCCCCACACAGGGTCCCTGACAGGTCATGACTGAGCTTAAAAGCCTATGTTACATGAAACCCATAGATTACACTCAGACAACAGTCCTCATTTAAGCTGAGCAACATGATGAAATATCAGTCCAGAAACTAGAAGCACTCATACAGCATAACATAGATTATTCTTGAAATGTAATTATTTTTTTTCCTTTGACCAAACCCTACTGATATAAAATTTTTATGAAGATCCGTTGATTAATTTTGGAGTAATGTCAACGAGAAAATTGTTGGAAATACATTGAAAATGGGACCTTTGAAAAAGTGTTATTGTATCCAGAATATGATCTGGAACTCTTCCAAAATTTAATCACTTCTTCGTTGGATGAGGCCCTAGCCACATATACATTTAGGAAAAACAAATACTTTTGAGTTATCACAAACAGAGAGACAGACTGACAGACATGCAGACAGACATATGCACACAGAAACACAACCACCTGGTGAAGTTGATAAAGAAGCCCTCATCATTTTAACTGTAACTGCTTGGTGTGTGCTACCTACCTCCTATTAAAATTTGAGATTTTTTCAAATTAAAAATTATATCACATTGGACAGTAATATATAGTCGTCACTGCATATAGAAAGCTATATTATATGAGTTTTAACTTGATTCTTAGGTCACATTGTATTTATGTATTTGGCTGGTTGATTGTCATTCTCAGTGCTTATAAACCTTAACTCCTCCTGCCATCAGTGCCATGGCTTCACATACTTTGCCATAGATTGTATAATAGAAATAATAGGACCCAGTCTCTGTATTTGAGTGGATACTGGGTGTTTCTGTGCTAATGCCTCATCCACTGAGCTTAGCATGTGACATATTGCCATGTGGCTGAAAATGGGTTTGTCTGAGATTTTCTGGGGGTAGAAATTTATGTCTGTCGTGGCAATTACTAAAAAACTGAACACATCTTTGTGATTTTAATGTGGGGAGGGCCTGATCAAAGGAAGAAATGTTCAATTTTTTGGAAAAATCTGGAAAAAGTGACCGGATATAGTCCCATTTTCAATTATTTTGGGTTTGTGGATGAGATTACTCCAGATATAAAAAGTGGTATTTTGGTGAAATGGCAATTTGGAGATACTTGGCTGCTTTGGGGAAGGTTTACGCTCTGGGAGTACTTTTTAATTATGAAAAGAGATGATTTATGAAATTCTTAAAGGGACAAACACATTTGCATAAAATAAATGAATATTAGTAACAAAAATATAATAAAATTTGCGATAATGTATGGACATGTGGATAAATATTTTGTACAGCAATGTTTCCAAACTAACAGATTTACTGTAAGAATCATGTTCATAGCAACAAACTATGATAGCTATGCTCTCCAGATTATCTTGACATACCAAAGAGCTCCTAATTGCCAACAATCAAAAACCTTTAAATGTGACGTACATACTTAGTATAGTTACTTTCTTTGTTAAGAGTTATAGAAATGGCCATGCTTAGCTATGATGACAGTCAAATGGATGCAATACAATTGCAACTTGAGGAGCATGCGTTCACCATATTCTGTGGTCTTGGAGATGAAAGTTGTGCAAGGACACTTTGCTGATGACATTAGTGTCATGTCCTGAAAATTTCATATCAGAAAATCACATAGGTATGTCTCCCCAAATGTCTTTAAATTGACCCTTGAGCAGTAAATGACCTCATTTTAGTCGAAAGGGCCATTTACAGACATACCCTTGATCACATCTTTGTTCCAGTGTCAGGGTGTGCCTTCTTCTACTGGATCACTTTTGCCTGGGGAAATGTGAAGGCCCCTTGTTATGAGTTGTACTTTAAATAACAGACTGAAGTTCTTTCAGTGACACTGGTGACATACCTTACTGTTGTATGAAATATAAAGAACTGTTGAGTGAAAACTGTGAAACTTCCGACAATATTTTAAAAATTGCCAGTGAGGAAACGCCCCTTGTATTTCCTTAACTTGTGGAAATTTATTTAAATACTTAGGATTCTGTGATAGCATAAGGCCTCTGGTTATCCTTGCTAAGGGCTTAAGTATCTTTGTAATTAGGAGAAATTAGATTTTGCATAATGTACTCTTATATTTACATGTACTGGTTTTTACACAAGCATGTGGTGTCGACAGAGATATCCCCTAATATATATGGGTGTTTTATGAATATCTGGGTGCTTTATGGATATCTGTATACAAGTATGAAAACATATAGTACAAATCTGAGTCTTAAGAAAGGCTAACCTCTGACCACCACCACCCCCCACCCCCCTCCACATGCAAAATCAGCACATAGGTTAATAGTTATGGGTCATCTACACTGTTCAATGCGGTCATATCAAGACGTGTTTGAATTGTCTTCACCACCTTGTCCTGTTTTTCCGTAAGTGGATTATTTATGGGTGATGGGTGCATGAGAGGTTTATCAAATATTTTGATAAAGTTCTTATATCCTCAATAAGGTTTTGATTCTGTGTGGCACGCATCCTACCCAGTTACTAATCTTTACTTATGTCCCGGGGTTACAGGTGTTCCTTGGTGGCGGAACTGCTTCCCAGGTCACCCCATTTCATCTGTGTTGTTCACACTACAGTCGGTGTAATTCTCAGTTATATTTATTTATTTGGGGTTTTACGTCGCTTTCAACACTGTACAGGTCATATCACGACGGGTAGTTGGAAGGGCAGAGGAAACCAGTACATACAGTTCGCTAGGGTTCTGTACTGTAAACTACCGACCAACGGCAAGCAACTACCAGCTTTCCCACATGAGGCCTTGACGGGGATCGAACCCCAGCCGCAGATGTGGGAGACGAGAGTGTTACCACTCTGCCACCGTGGCCCCCTTCTCAGTTATAGGCATTTGGCGAAATGCCCCTGTCCTTCAACTACCTTTTGAGACTCGTATGCAACCTTGTGTCACAGTGGCCCTAACGTCCATGTACCTCCACTTGCCTTATGTCCCCATATTACAGCAAAAGAAGAGCGAGTCACAACATTATTTACACTGTGGACCACACCTTCAGTTACAGTAGCAAGAAATTCATCTGCATATGCTCACATTCGTCTGGCATGCCAACCCTATCAAATTTTAAATATTTCAAAACTTCCGTAGGATGTGCAAATGGATGGTTCTCCACTGACTCCCGCGTTTGCAAATGGACGTCAGGCAGTGATCCAAGGACGGGGACATTTTACCAAACGCAGGTCACCACGAATGATACCGGCTGTATTGTGAAAGGGGCATTAGGAATACTACTAAAACACGAAATGTGTCCAACCACAAATGAGCCCCATGGGGTTAAATATTTTGTGCTCATATGTAGCCCAGGAGGTCAGTACAGAACAGTGTGATCTAGCTTTTATTCTGCTTTATTGTTATAGGACTGTCCCCCTGATGTAAAAGTTCACATACTGTGGCGAAGTTCTTACTCTACGTCTTCAGAATCGGTCCTTCCTTGAGACTGGTCATTGCTTGATATTACTGAAACAGTTAACAATCATTACTAAAGCAGTTATAGTTGGATTTATTGCTGTCAATTTGGTTGCAGAACATTTCTTTGCTTTGTCAGTTGAAGTGGGATCACTGGCTAGAAGTTCAAAGTATATTATTGACAATTTTTGGCTCAACTGTCAAACTCTTCCACTGCAAGCCTGTCACTGACCCAAAAAAGATAACTTATTACTTGGACTACTTTTCTCAGTGTCATTATGCTGTCCATTAAGTCATCAATATGTTTTGGTATCTGATGACGTCACAATTATATACTGAATACCTTGGTTACACCCCCATGTGTTGTATGTTAACGGTGTAATAAATTATATCATTGATGAATAATGAACATATTTTATTGAAGGTAGCTCAGTTATAGTTAAGTAATAAATTATGTATGGTACATGAGTGTGTCAGGCGATAATGCTGTCATAAAATGATGGTCCTCAAAGACATTAAGAAGCTAAGTGGAAAATTGAAAATATTTTATGACATTTACATGGTGATGGATTGCCACAGAATACCCATGTGCCAAACTACGCCCATTCTAGATAAAAATATAAGTATGAACTTTTACAGCACTTAATCTATATCTGTTGACAGAATCTAAGGAGCAACAATCCAAAACCCTGGCCAATAAGAGACTGTACACCAACAAAGCCGGTTGATGACACAAAAACACTGAACGTTTAAACTTTAAGCTTGTTTCTGAAGCAAGATTCCATCAAATTTAAAAGTCTAAAATGTTTGACTGAATTGTAAACAGATGAGTAAAAATGGGGGAACTGCCAATATAAGACCGACTTTATCTGGTGTTATAGGAGCAATCCCTGAGACACAAGGAAGGTCCAAAAGAGCTTGGAGAAGGTCAATTTGAGAATATTAATATTTTAAATGATGTAATTTTTGAGTGAGATGAGTTCGCCTGTTCTCACCAAAATTCTAGAAAAGCCTGTAGATACCAAATATATACAATTTCATATAAGACGACTTTTGAAAAAGACCCGAGTGGTCGTGTGGCATTTTATCACTTGGGTCTTACCTCTCTTATCTGACTATACTGAATAAGACTGTGGTCGGATAATTGAAGATTCATAAAAAAGCAAAGAGGTTTTTAGTATAACATTATAATGAAATACACATTGGGCAGATTGGATATGAATTCATAAAATCAAATATGTGGAAAACAAATTATAGTATTTACAGTTTTATATGATGAGTAGGAGGAAACCAGTACATACAGTTGGTCAAGGTTCTGCACTGTTAACCAACAACCAATAGTCCTAGTCCCAACTTTCTCACTTGAGGTTGGGCCGGGGTTTGTGGATCTCAGAGGTGAGAGACATACGGAGCCCAGGAAGGGACATAGAACTGTTTTCCTCTCATTCTTTATCTCATTACCACACAATAGTAAGTCATTACCAAAAGTTAGAAAATCATCCCAAAAGTTAGAAAATCGTTCCCACAAGTTAGCAAGTCATTACCACAACATAGTAAATCGTTCCCATAAGTTAGAAAGTCGTTACCACAAGATACTAACTTGTTCCCACAAGTTAGCAAAGTCATTACCACGAGATACTAACTCGTTCTCACAACTTAGCAAAGACATTACCACAAGATACTAAGTCTTTCCCACAAGTTAACAAGTCATTCCCACAAGATAACAAGTTGTTTCCACAAGATAGCAAGTCGTTCCCACAAGATAACAAGTCATTACCACAAGATATGAAGTCATTCCACAAATTTTACTAAGTCCTGCTTTGATGCCAATGTACAGGCAATTTCTTTGTCTACAATACCTAACTTATATAGAGGTCACCCATCTACTAGCATACCATTCAAGGTTACATATCCCTGTAAGCCTCCAGAGCTCTCATGTTTCCTGTTACTTTACATGTCAAACTTTCATGCCATTATGGTTATCATTTTATCAAGTTTAGTGGTTATTCTTCTAAGTTACCTAATTAGTGACCTTCAGAGGTCATCTTCTTATTGTTACAGGTATACTGCAATACTTTCTTTTAGAGATTTAATACTAATTGTGTTACAGTGTCTATATGTGGCACCTAAGGGGGAACCAAGGTAATGGGTATAAAGAAGGGTTTGAGAATGATAAGACTATGCAATTTACTGTATGAAAAGTCTATGCAATTTGCAGCAGATTTTGCTATCTTGTGGGAATGACTTGCTATCTTGTGGGAACGACTTGGTAACTTGTGGGAACAACTTGGTAACTTGTGGGAACAACTTGGTAACTTGTGGGAACGACTTTCTAACTTGTGGGAACGACTTTCTAACTTGTGAGAACGACTTGCTATCTTGTGGGAACGACTTTCTAACTTGTGGTAATGAGTTGTTAACTTGTGGTAATGAGTTGCTAACTCGTGGCCACAACTTCTTATCTCATGGGAATGAGTTTAAAAAATGCCAAGAAAACAGTTCTATGTCCCTTCCTGGGCTCCGTAGAGATGAGTAAAGATAGATAATACCTTTTACTGTGACCTTAGTTAATAAGCACAAATTAGAATATGGCTATTCATCAATTTTCAAAATGGCTGAATCAAATGTTTTGTTGTTTTTTTTCCCTCTTGAAGTAATACATTAATCATAAGGTCACTGACACTCAACTATGAGAATCAGAAAACAATAAATTCATATATTATATAATTATTTACACTTTTTATATTATTTATTTTTATTATTTTGTTCATTTCTTATAGCGACATGTTCGAAACATATGAAAAATACATAAACACATACCTAGCCCTATATTGTTTTTTTAAGTCACTACAAATACAGAAACTGGCCAACATGTCATACCTTTGGACAGATTATTTTCTTTTTCTCTATTCCTACATATCATTATCAAGATAAAGAATATACTTTGCCGTCATGTTGTGACATAATACATGAATATATTGTGCAATAATTGCTGCCGCCAGGCTAATTTCTGACATGGAAAAAGTTGGCGGGGTACACTTGAACTAGGATAAAGCACAGATAAAATGGAACAGATAAGTTGTAAATGTAAAACTGTGTCAGTTTCCATGTTATGTATTTATGTTTACAATTCACACACCCCCTGGTTACCGTGTATTATGCTATAAAGTATGTTGATTAATGACAAGAAATCAACCATTCACCCACAAAAAGTTAATATGTGAATAGAGATCTGGGCTTTAAATACGGCTAATTATTATACTGTATTACTCGTAGTCAAGATACATTGTTTACAAAGAAGTAAAAAACTAAAAGGACAAAAAGAAAGGATATAAACTGGTGATAAGTCAATCTATCTTAGACTTATGTTTAAACGAACTATTATACACAACTTCAACATTATGACATAAAGACAGAAAAAAATAATAAAATGTTATCAGTTCAAGCTGGTACAATCTTTGATTTGAAACTTATCTTTCAATTAAACTTTGCTGTTGGGTCCATGGTTGCATAGTGGTAACACACTTGCCTTTCACCTCTGAGGTCAGGGGTTTAAACCCCAGACCCTATGTGAGAAAGTTGGTAGTTACTTTCTGATGGTCAGCAGTTTACAGTACAAAACCTTGACCAACTGTATGTACTGGTTTCCTCTGCCCACAAAACTACCCGTCGTGATATGACCTATACAGTTTTTAAAGCAATGTTAAAACTCAAATAAAAGGGGCCACAGTGGCAGAGTGGTAACACTCTCGCCTCCCACCTCTGAGGCCGGGGTTCGATTCCCGGTACGGCCTCAAGTGGGAAGGCTGGTAGTTGCTTGCCGTTGGTCGGCAGTTTACAGTACAGAACCCTAACGAACTGTATGTACTGGTTTCCTCTGTCCTTCCAACTACCTGTCGTGATATGACCTGTATAGTGTTGAAAGCGACGTAAAACCCCAAATAAATAAATAAAACTCAAATAAATAAATCTACTTTGCCGTTCTTTAGAGAAAACCCAAATATACCATTTCTATCAATCTCGAGGGGTCATTGAACAAACAGTCAACAAAATGTCAGGATAAAAGTCAAGTATGTCAGTGAACTTCTGATATTAGTAGTGCAAAACCCCTTGGTTATAGCTATACAACCTTTTCACATTGCTGACACATTAGAGAGCTTGACTAGTTATGAGGTATCAGACCGGTGTTATTAGCCTTGCTTAAGGCTTAAATTGGCATGATATATTTTTTCAAATATGCACACATATATCTAGTACTCATAAAGCACTCATACATGTTATGAAATATAAGCGTATGAGACAGATAATGTAAAGACAGTACTGTTATGAGTACATTATATACACTGAAACTTCATTTTCTGAACTGAATACTTTCCCAATTGCAAAGAAACTTGAGCCTTCAGCAAGATTACAGTGTTATAAGTGTGTGTAAGAAACAGCACAAGTTAAATGTAACTGTGTTATTGGTCAGGGAAATAACTTATTTTATGTATTTGTGAAAGGTGTGTATTTGAATTCCAAGTGAAATTTGGCATATATCGTGTTTAATTTTCCTTGTTGCCTACCTCAGATATTTAGAGTTGAATTAAACTATACCACAACATGAGTTTCACCTAATTACCTTATTATCAGCTTTAGATAGTTGTAAACAGTTGTAAACACAATAAAAAAACTCCAATTATCACTATGATACAATAACTTTCTAGTCTTTCCAAAGGCTTTAATTTGTGCCTCAAGTTTTGGATAAACTGTTGTTGATCTCCAGATGCATTTCATATTTGTCAAATACACATACCATCTAGGGTAGGAGTCTGTGTCTTCCAAACTCTTTGTAAAGGCCTGGTTTCCATATTCAAGACCTGTAGAGATGGTGGCCTCAACTTTTAAAGTCGGGGTATTTCAGGGTAGAAAGGTCGCCACCACTTAACCTGACCTATATGATTTAAAACATCAGTATGATTAGATGCATTGGTGAGAGGATATGATGGGTTCAGGGCTCATTGGAAATATGCCTTGAAAACCAAAGCCGCAGACCTTTCCTAAAATATCACCATGTTTAGTATTCTCTCCCTACTTTTGCCAACATTCTCGATTTTGCTTCCCAACACGTAAAACAAATTCTCAACTTCAAACTTTACAAGAGTCTTCAAATTCGGTAAGAGTCAAGGCCAATGTTGAGAATGTGGGGACAGCACTTATAATATTTGTAGGGTCTTATAGCTGAACCAGAATTGATCACATTTATTTAATACTCCAAGCAAAAGACTGAATGTATTATTACTTTAACATACCCCTATACATTGCATTGATATAATAGCAAAACTTCCCAAATGACATATACAGAAAAAAAATATCACGAATGAAGATAACAATATTATATGAGTGCGAAGCAGGAGTATTATATTGTTAATCTTCATGAGTGATATATTTTTTATGTATATGTCTGATGGGGGGTGTTTTACTTTTATTATCCACCATTTTGTGTGATTTATGGGTCAAATAATATGAATAGTTTATGAGAAAACGTGAACCAGACTGTCAAAAAGCATGAGCAACACTGAATATAAAAACTTCAATCTTTAACTTGCAATATCTCAGTCATTTCTGCATGGATTTTTATGCAACATACATCAGCCGAAGCGCTACAATAACACCTTTCTAATGATATGTTATATATATTTGTAAGTTGCATACTTTCCGAGATATTGTTGAAAAACCGGAAGTTATTCACACTCATTATCCACAGTACCAGGGCGCCGGTGTATACAAAAAAAATACATCCCGGTCTGTATTTCCCCGTATTTAGGGCAAATACGTCGCGTGGTGGATAATAAAAAATAGACAAAAGATATACATGTCTATACACAGTTTTATATTTTTTCTCTTTTTTCCCACTCCGTTCATTGTTATTGTATATTCAGAGTGACATATAAGTCCATGTAGGGTTGGATATTTATTGCACTTTGATATTTATTTATGTGTAACATTTTTTTAGTAAAGATACATATCACTGTAATAAACTAACGAACAATGTTATGCTCATTTGGTAAACAATAATAAATTAGAAACTGAATTACATTTAAAAATCACGTAAACAATGTAAAAAAATAGCACCTTTATGTGATTATCTGTCTTTACATCAGGTGATAAAAGTTTGTTTATTGCTTTGAGCACACATAATCTTGTCTGCTATTTAGGTAAAGTATTCACAACAATTTTTTTAAAAGTGCAATGAGAGAGATGCCTCTGAGAAGTAGTTGTAATTTGTCAAACTAATTTATAACTGAAGAGAATTTGTGGAATTTTGAGAAATACCTGAAGGGACATTTTTATATAAAGACAAGATTGTGTGTCAAGTACATATGTACTGCTATACATTAAAGACTAAATATCCCTTTTTCGTATATTGCTTAATTAAACAGCTGTAATCGAATAATGTATAAACAGAAGCTTTAGCTAGAAGAAGATTTCACTAATACTTTTTCAATTTTAAGAAATTCACTAGAATTAATTTTCAATAATGGCTAGTCTCTACTTGAGAGATTAACACAAATTTAAATTTTACCATTAATTAATTTTCACAACCCAAGCTCACTAAAATACGTCAAATTAATGCCCAGTGAAAATTTAAACTTACAATTTATTATCTATCACCCAAGCTTTTAACTTGAATACTGGGTTTTTGTTTTCACTGGTGCCTCTAAAGCCCCTGTTCCATACTCAAGGACTGCCCAGGAGCCGCCCCATTCTATTGTCCTCGGAGACCCCCCTATTGTGTCTGGGTGAGCAACTGCTGTGATCCATGGATCAACGGATATAGGAAGAAATGCTAGATTTAAAAAAATACTTCAGACAGCCTGAAGTGCAGCCTCGGCCTTCTAGGTCCCTGCACCGGGTGACCCTGGAGGTTGCCGCAACATCCATCCAGTCTTACAATTTATCTTTATGTCATTATATATCTCATTCTTTTGCTGCTACGACTTATCCTGTCCATGCTGAGTGATATTTTTTTCAAACAGAAGATTGACCATACAAGTTGGGGCCGGGGGGACATTGTTACGAGTTATCTCTATAAGTCATAGCAGTCAGTAACAGCTCAGAAGGCTGATCTTTTCAAAAATGTGATTAATCTTTTGGTGAATAATCAAGCGGTTGGTCAGTTTCCACTCGATTTCTACAAGATTAGTTATATCATTAGTTATACCACCCTTATCCCCTTGGAGTTTAAAATCAGTTGGGTCTGACAATAACACGTACAAGTGAAACAGTTGTATTATATACACACATATATATGTTTTTCTGAGGCCTTACCAGTTAATCTGTATGATGGTATGTGAGGAATTCTAAACATAAAGGAGCTTGGAATGTGCTACATGTCAGGATGGGAAATACTTTGGTCACTCTTGCAACCAGGTCAGACTGAAGGACGAGATTAGTACACACTTAGCCTTGCTTAAGACTCAAATTTGCATGATATCTTTTCAGACATACACACAGATATTTGGTATTCATAAAGTACTCGTGTAGGAGTACATTACAGAAACTGAAACTCCATTATTTGAACTGAAAATTTTCCCTAAATGCAAAGAAACATGAGCCTTCAGCAAGGTTAGTACATACTGTTTAGTACTCATTTTACAAACATATGGGACCACAGATTTGATAATCATGTTTACTGTTTAATGTGTTTGCTTAAATAGCCTTGCGGTAAGGCTCGAGGTTTTTGTTTTAAGAAAAAAATCCAGTATGCCTGATGCAGTCTCACACATACTGGCTTTTACATAAACATTCTGCCAAGACAGATGTCTCTCTGGTGAGGTGATGCTTCCAAAACTATATGAGTCCCCTATGAATAAAAATACTTTGTGTATATGCTTCATACGGCTTTCCCTACAAATTTGAGTCGTAAGCAAGGCTATTGTTTGAGGTGTGACTGAAATAGATTAAAACGAGGAAATTAACTTTTCAAACATGTCTGGTATTTCCAAGATGATAAAATACCCTAACCATGGCACTTGTTGGTTCAAAACAAAAAGACGTCACCACAAGAAAACAAACATGTTTAAAATTTTGACCCCTTCAACACTTTCCCTTGCAATTCTAATTAGGGGCCAGTTACACATGCACGGATATGCCACGGATATATGCCACGGTTACCTATATGGTAACTGACAAGGGATGAGGGGGAGTCATGTAAAAGATTTACGGATCTGCCATGGATCTGCTACGGATCTCCTACAGACCGCCACGGCGTCCCAAGGACAGGTTTGCAGATGAAAAGACTGCACAAAGGATAGGTCTTTTGACTGTTTTTTTTAATCCACAAACCCTTTCTGTGTCAGTCTGTAGCCGATCCGTAGCAGATCCAGTTAGATCTGGCAATGTTTTTGTGGATATTTGTTGGCACGGAAGCATCAAGGATAAAACGGATGCCACAAGGACATCCAGGATGGGTTTAAGGACAATCAGGACACTCACAGATGAGATACAGAAGAGCTACGGGTACTAAGGTCCATACAGACTTTACAAAAATCAAACAGTTTGATTTTTCTATAACGCCCTAGGGATCTTATCTGATCCTTGACATGTCACTTCGCTACCTCAGCATGCCACTACGGATCTCACACGGACATTACGGATGTTATGGATGACCATACGGACACAAAATATGATCCGTAAATCACTCAACATTTTTCAACACTTTCCAAATTAGGAAACCCGGTGCGATCCGGCGGGCCATCCGTGAAAGTGTAGCTGGGGTCTTAACAATTAAAATGAAAAGCTTCAAATCTGAAATATTTAGCCATAAAACTCTTGAAGGAATTTATTTTCTTCTTTATAAATACCTGATGAGTCTTCTGAAACTTATATTGAGGCTTCATTGACCAAAGTGGTTAGCAAATTTGACATTAAATCACACAGCTCCCACCAATACAGCCGTGAGTTCGAATCCTTTATGACAACACGCGGGGAGCACTGGAAACCAGTCCTGAATGTGATCTGAGCAGGTGAAATGTATAGGTTTGACACCAGGTTTGACCTTTGATCTAGATATACTGATTATTTATACTTATGTGCTAGTATTTAAAATGCAGTAGTTATCACACTCCCACCCCCCACCCCCCCACACACACACACCTCTGAGATCGGTGGTTTGAACCAAGAATCCCAACTGTATATGGTTTCCTCTGCCCTTTAAAACTACCTGTCGTGATATAACCTACACAATGTGTTGAAAGCGACCTTAAACCCAAATAAATTAAAGTTTATACATGTATTTAAAAATAAACTTTCAGTAAACCATTACAAAAGACTTACAAATATAATCTGTAACATATGACAGCTGGAGAGCAACATCATTTTGTAAACAGCTGAAACAATGTGAAATATATTTTTACAGCTGACTTGTGCAAAGAGTTTGAGATAAGATTTATTCATTGCAGGTGTACCTCCAGGTTTATCACTGACCTAGTGACCACTCCAAGTGCCCGGAATCCTAAACAGTAGCCTGTCAATGGCTCATTTGATAAATTAGATATTGATATAGATAGGGATATTCTTAAAAACAACCATTGCATGAAAATAAATATTTAAAATCTTAAACTAAAATGCTATTGGCATATGAGCAGATTATGGAAACACTAGCTATTATTATCTGTACTAAGCAAGATAAAATAACAGAAAATTATCTCATTTACAGCATGTACAGATGCTTTGATCATGCACTAGAATATATGAGAAGCAAAGAGCTTTATATAGCTTATATACAGCCACTGTAAATTCTTGTCCATTGAGTAGAATATGGCATCCAATCAGCTCTGTGTTAGTGGTTTAGAATACAAGTCATGGCAAAAATAATATCCCTTTCCCGCTACAGGCAGTATCCCCCGTAGTAGGCCACATTTGGTGAAACCTCGCTGGATCATCCCCCTGACGACATTTGCAAACTTGCGAGTCAGTGGCGAACCGTCCATTACCTTGCATGTCCTACGGAAGTTTTAAAACGTTCCTCATCTCCACCTCTGAATTCGGTACCGTGGGCATGCGCAGACGATTCCATGCATGCACATGTGAATTTCTTACTATGGTAACCAAAGGTGTGGTCCACAGTGTATATAAGGTTGTGACTCAGTCATCCTTTGGTGTAACAAGGCGACATAAGGTGAGTGGAGGTACTGGTCATTTCGCCATGTGTTCCTCTGATGGCTACTGAAGGTGAGCTGAGGTTAATGGAGGTTGTTTCTTGGTGACCAACACCTGTGGTACTGTTGTCCTACTGTTACTGATGGTTAAAAAGCTGAATCCAGTCAGTGGCCATCCACCTGTGGTGTGATCAACTCTGACAAAATGTGGCGACCTGGGAGGTGGTTCCGCCGCACAGTAAAAATTCGCGGGACATACCGTTTTTAGTGTGAAAGGGGTAATAGCTATGCACTACAAGTATGCCCTATATTATGGCATGAGTTGTTGAAATTGTCATAAATTCCAAGTTGCCACTATTAATGTGATTAAAGTAATGAGAAAGGCTACTGTACAGTGTGCACTTCATACAGAATATACCACATTCTCATAAACTTCAAAACAACCCTTGATAAATGTCATTCTTTACCGGATATATTTATAGATGTAGGGTGGAAAGTTACTTTAGCAAATATTCTCTTTAGGGGCAATATTTTATGTTCACACTTGTAAACTTGACTTGATGATGTCATAAGAATTCCGCGTATGTGTGTCTGTAATTATACTCTTTCTCTGGGCACATTGAGAATTTTCTTATTGCTGCACCAAGTAGAACTTTTCCCCTGCAAACGCATCCCCCAGTTGAAAGGAACACGTAAAATGTAATGCAATAAGAGTACTTTTATAGCGCTTAACCTATATGACCATACTGCAGATGCTAAGGCTGACATTTAGTTATCTCCCACCTGGACCCGAAGGCCATGGGCAGGAGATTATAAAACGCCTTTCATACATGCGACTGTGTATCCGTTTTTCATGTTTTTTACATAAACCTTAATATCTCATTCATTTGTAAAGATATCTTCACCAAATGTGTAGGAAATGTTTATGGCTATAAAAACCTGTCTGTGCAAAATTTTGGTCTCATTTTGAAAAACAAAATGGCCGTCATAGCTAATTGTTTAAAACCATAACGGTGCTCTATATCTTGAAATATTGCATCTAGGTTCACCAAATTTGCACAAAAGATATATGGCTAGAAAAGCTCGCCTGATAGTAATTTCGGCCTAGTTCAAAAAATAAAATGACCGCCACATCAAATGGATTGGGAATCTTTTTCAGGTGTTGAATTTGACCTTTGACCCCTGCTCCAAGGTTGCATGGGGTCGTCACACTAAAACATCCGCATTTCTCCCTAATTATTGGTGCTATGGCTTCAGAATGTAAAACAGACCATGAAAAGTAAAGGCCGTGGTCTGGAGATTATAAAATGCCTTCCGTACCTGCTTCCATTTGTGCATCCATCCATCCGTGCTGCCATTCGTCAAGTTTTTACATAAACCTTAACATCTCATTCATTTATAAATGTATCTTCACCAAATTTGCAAGGAATATTTATGGCTATAAAAACCTGCCTGTGCAAAATTTTGGCCTCATTTTGAAAAACAAAATGGCCACCATAGCCAATTCTTTCAAAGGTGCTCTAAATCTTGAAATATTGCATCTAGGTTCATCAAATTTGCACAAAAGATATATGGCTAGAAAAGCTAGCCTGATAGTAATTTCGGCCTAGTTCAAAAAACAAAATGACCACCACATCAAATGGATTGGGAATCTTTTTCAGGTGTTGAATTTGACCTTTGACCCCTGCTCCAAGGTTGCATGGGGTCGTCACACTAAAACATCCGCATTTCTCCCTAATTATTGGTGCTATGGCTTCAGAATGTAAAACAGACCATGAAAAGCAAAGGCCGTGGTCTGGAGATTATAAAATGCCTTCCGTACCTGCTTCCATTTGTGCATCCATCCATCCGTGCTGCCATTCGTCAAGTTTTTACATAAACCTTAACATCTCATTCATTTATAAATGTAGCTTCACCAAATTTGCAAGGAATGTTTATGGCTATGAAAACCTGTCTGTGCAAAATTTTGGCCTCATTTTGAAAATCAAAATGGCCGCCATAGCCAACTCTTTCAAAGGTGCTCTAAATCTTGAAATATTGCATCTAGGTTAATCAAATTTGCACAAAAGATATATGACTAGAAAAGCTAGCCTGTCAAATGGGGTTATCATATTAAAAAACCCTTATATCTCCCCCAACATTGCTCCTAGAGGTTCGAAATGTGAGAACAACTTGTAGGAAGTCATGGCCTGGGAATCTTTTCCAGGTGTTGAATTTGACCTTCGACCCTTGCTTCAAGGTTAAATGGAGCCATCACTCTAAAACGTCCTTATTTCTCCCTCATTATTGGTACTATGGCTTCAGAATATAAAGACAGACCATCAAAAGTCCTGGCCTTCAAATGTTTTGCTTGAGAAATATTTTAGCCTTATTTTGAAAAATAAAATGACCGCCAAAGCCAATTATTTAAAAATCATTAAGATGCTCTAAAACTTGAAATATTGCAGCTAGGTTCACCAAATATGTGCAAAATATATATGGCTAGGAAAGTTAGCCTGATAGTAATTTGGCCGGGTTTCTAAAACAAAATGGCTGTCATATCACGTGTTTAATGATAAATGGGATTATCCTATTAAAAAGGAATTATATCTCCCTCATCATTACTGCTAGAGGTTCCAAATGTGAAAACAACTTAAAGGAAGTCAAGGCCTGAGACTGTTTTCCAATTGCTGACTTTTACCTTTAACCCCTTTTTCAATGTCAAGTGGGGTTACCTTACTACAAAGGCCTTATATCTCCTTTAGTTCTCCATTATTACTGATTCTAAGGCTGGAGATAACCGCTGGGGCAGTGGCCTTGTTTATTTATAAATAGTATATCCAGTAATCATGTATCAATCTAGAGCCTGCATATATTTGAGTGACAGCTGTGTCTTATTTATTGACATTCAGCTGTCTGCAAAATCTTCAAACCGATTTCACTGGAATTTTTAATAAATTTTGCAGTATTACCCAATCAGAACTTTTGAAAAAAGAAGATATACTGTGATTTACTTCTAATAAGACTCGTTTATGGAGGTGGGACGGGGGATTGGTACTCTTGATTCTGCAATTGTTGCAGTTAATAATAACAGTTTTTGACGTCTTCGCTCCTCAAATTAAGTCTTTATAATGTTATCTTTTTAATTATGTCTGAAGAGTTTTCAATCAAAATATTATCTGGTCATTCCTCCGACCCGGAGATATAAGCATAGAGGATCCAACCTGGCATCCACTTAGAGAAAAACCACAAGGTCTCACAGCCTCAAGAGAGATTAAGTGCCAAAAGAATCCTAATGCCGTCAGGCCCACAAGGCCTAACCCTGAAATACAAAGACTGGCCATCTAAAGTGAAATCCACAGGAAACTGGTTCACCTAACCTCAAAGGTCAAATCAAGGGCCATAAAAGTAGATCTTCAGGACAGAAATAATGCAATATTTAAATTATTCCCAGGTTCTAAATCCAAGCAAACCCAGCACAGCCCAATCACACACGAAGATAGAGATTTAATGCCAAAGGTCACAAGTTAAAGGGCCACAATAACAAGAGCACTCGTTGATGACAAAACAGTAAAGAAACCCAACTGGGTTTTATACATTTATTATTATTATTACACAATACTAAGAACTGTACACAAAAAGGTTTTTTGAAAATGTACATGCAATGACAGGTAACATTAACAGTTTTTTTGTCCTTTTTTTTTTTGGATAATCTCATTAAAGAAAAAAAAACCATTAACAGTTAGCCACAATATATATATGTATATATTTATATATTGCCATAATTATGCACAGGCAAGAACAATAACATTTACAATAATTAAAAGTTAAAATATGACTTGTGGCAATTGATAATGTTGTTCCCAAAGGAGACAGTGGCTATAATGCAAGGAATTCCAAGTAAGTAAAATTTCAAACCTGTAATAACTTCTCAACATTGTCAAGTAGAATCTGGCGGTAGGTGAAAATTGATTCAAGTGTACTTCTTGAAATTAAAATTAACTATGACCTATACAGTGTTGAAAATGACGTAAACCCCAAATAAATTAATTAAAAATGTATGAAGTTTTCTCCCGGCAAACCTTTTCACTCATACATTTTATTGGATATAAAGCTCTAAAATTACGTTTCTGTAGATTTATTGATGAAATCATATCATAAATTACCACAGCACTTGACATTTAAGTTTGATTTCCTGTCATAAAATGCCACAATTTTAAAAGTAAAAAATAGCTGCAAGAATCTGTGAAACATACTTAGGTGGCAGATATGCCGTTTCCCACTGATATGTAACTAATAATATAACTGTACTAAGACCCGGTTTATTTATGAATCATTTATTTAATGACTAAGCTATTAATTGTAAAGATGATGCTTCCGAATTCCAATGAAAAATGTCATATACTTCATTTGTTGACATTTAAAACCAAAGAGCTATATTGAATCTAATTTCACAATATTTACATTTTTTACAGAGCCACATCATTAGAAAAACATTTTTTGCCAAAAGTAGAGTCTGTGGTATATTTATGAATCCATAAGAGTTACTATATAACCTCCTGTTAAACCCTGACCCAGTTTTACTTCATATTTAGTAACATAGTGTTATTACTTCTTATATCTAGTCATTTGTACAGTTATGCATGTGCATTTTTAATCATAGCCCAAATACTAGCCTTGCTTAATGTCCCAGTTTCTTTGTTCGTACAAATACAATAGGAAACCTTCCCGAATGACATATACAACAAAAACGAATGAAGATAACAATATTACATGAGTGCATATCATGAGTATAAAATCGTTCATCTTCATGAGTGATATATATTTTTTGTATATGTCTAATGAGGGATGTTTTACTTTTATTGTGCACCATTATGTATGATTTATGAGTTAAATAAACAATATTGGATGAGAAAATGTGAAAAAGACTGTCAAAAACATGGGCAACAGTGAACATAAAAACTTCAATCTTTTACTTGCTATATTTCAGTCATTTCTGGATGGATTTTTATGCAACAAACACGAGTAGAAGCGCTGTTAAAAGACCTTTGTAATGATATATAATATAAGAACAACCCCCCTAATAAACCATGGTATATGCAGAATATTACCATGGTTTGAGGTTTTAACTCCGCTCTAAAGTCCCACACTCTATTGTATTTATTTTGTTTGTTTGTTTTTTTACTCAGCGCAATATCTCCATGTACTACAGAACCCAAAGAGCTATATGACCCATCCAGCTGTACAAATACAGTCCAACTCCCAGATTACTGACATTCCCCTAACTGAAAGACAGAGGCTCAAGTATGACCATTTATCAACATCCTTGAGGTTCTTTAACCTGCCACTGGGGATAAGACCCAATGACAGAGGACCGCCACTATGCATTTGCCTGTACCTGGGATTGAACCCATGATCCTCCATGTTGCTAGGTGAGTGTGTCTAAGGTCACATCAATATAGGACCTCATTGAATTTCACCTGTCACCATGAGCTTGATTCAAACCTGCAATCTCAGATAGGAAAACCGAGTAATAAAATGAGATACATATTAACCATTCAACTAGTGAGATATTGTGGGTTCTCATAGCTGTAAGCTCCTTATTGTGGAATGTGTCCCACCCAAATACAAATGCTCACTTATTCAACCTTATGGATACTACCAAAACACCTGACATACATAGATCCAGAACTGAGCTCCTATGAGTTAAATAATTTGACATACATAGATCCAGAAATGAACCCTGTGAGTTAAATAATTTGCACTCATCTGTAACTCGCGAGGCCAGCATGGAACAATGTGACCTAGGTATTATCTTGTTCATTTTTGCATGAGTGTTATTATATTGTTTCTTGTGTGTCGGATGCTTTACGCCAATTTACGCCGAGATTTTAATGCCACTAAACCAATGGAAGCTCTTTAAGAATACGACTCTAATGATGTACATAGCATATTTGTAGCTTAACTCATTTGTGAAGAATTTGCGAAAAAAAGGATACTTGTTTGTATGTTTGTATCACTAATTATCCATGGTACGGGTCACCAGCTAATACAAAAGAAATGAAAAGACGAAATGCATATCCCGGTATTTAATACTTTGTGGGGTGGATAATAAATTAATATACAAATATATTTATAAATATGCGATATAAATATGACTTCAAGTAATTATAAATATGTTTCCCCAAACTTTCAGGGATGACACACGTTGTTTTTTAAACATGAATCCGTCTCATAGTTTCCAAAAAAGCAAGACAGATAGGGTGCCATTTCATAATTATTGGTGGTTTTAAAATTGCATACAACACCCTTTATCTTTTTAATAATGAAAGGAGGGCGACGATATGGGGGGATGGGGTCGCTGTAATTGAAGAAATAGATAATAGTTTTTCTCATATTTACATTTGCTAGTAATACATTGAAGCTTTTAAAATATAACAGTAATAGTAACAGTAATAGATTTCTAAATAGTATAAACAAATTTATTTCTTTTCTGTTGCTTTTTTTGCATTAGATAACTTTTATGTCAATGGTATAGAAGTTATGTGCCAGTTTAAACTGTAGGCCCCAGTTTAAAACCCCAAAACCCCGATTGTGTCAGAAACATTGAAACTGTCTTATATTAATTGCTTGTAAGGCATTTATGAACTTGATTTACACCAGGAAAACTTCCCGAATGACATATATAAAAATATATATATCACAAATAAAGCTGACAATATGACAGCTTAGAATGAGTATTTGATTATTGGTCTTGATATAACGTGGAACTGATTTAATTTTGGGAACGATTCTCAACCAATTGTGGATCCAAGTTTTTTATCATCACATTCACCAGCAATACTGGAGGCATTGGACCTTGGAGGAAGGATGCACTCTCTGAATAATAAGTATTACTCTCATTGATTGTTAAATAGGATTTCAATGTGACACAGATGATAATATTGGACAATAAGTTTTGTTTGTTGATTCTTGATGGCCAAACCACCCAAAATGAAAGCCCAGCAATGTAAAGGTCAAATTCAGTAAGATTTTTGTCAATGGAACAAAACTTTGGACTTCCATATCCACAAATTGATCGCAAACCTAAACAAAAATAAAACATCATGATCTATGGGTAGATTTGATGACAGTTTTCTGAGTGATGTTACCATTATGTTGAGAAAGCGTCTGATTGGTTGATGAATATGTTACGATGGGACACCGATTCCTCCCAAATGGATTACGAACACCTATACATATGCTAGGATCAACTTAAAATAGAAAAGATTGCTTTATGATAGCTTTGAGATAGGTTAGTAATAGGGTTCCCAAATGCAAGATCTGTTCAGTATTAGCATCAGTTGACAATAATTTCAAACAGTTTGAATTAAACAGGGAGAACTCTCAAACCATTCTGAATGTCCCCAATCTGTAACTGTTGGGCCCGAATCGGCCCCGAATGTTCTCATCGTGGTTCACAAACATCCCGAATAAAAAGATCGCCCTCCCGAATTGACAATTTTCGGGACCAAGGTAAATTTACTGGGGATAACAATTGCCAATATGGACCAGTCCAATAACTGTATTGGTAATTTATTCTGGTCTTTCACAGACTACTTATGTTTTTACGTAAAACTTCAGGGCAGACATCATTCATTTCCGTTTCATGCCAATCATATGTTCCTGAACATACACAGACCTGTCAGTATTTTTTAAATGCTTCTTTGATTTTCAGGATTTTTTCCGTTGTTACCTCATCCTTGTGTTATTATAACCTCCATACCTCTATGTTTATGTTGACTTGGATTTTTATACAACCAGGAATACAGCTGAGGATCTCTCTAAAAAAACTGATGCCCCCCCCCCCCATCTCCCCAACAATCTTTTCTGTGTATTGTCTTTTATTAGAAACCAGCTGGATAATTGCATTTTGCTTTGATCTGTACGATTCATCAATAGAATGCTTTCTAGTTTTTGGTTCTTTTATGTAAATACATGTTTACTTTCTAAAATCTTCATTGAATATAATTGTGTGTTGCAGAAGATATTATGTGACCTGGAGATGTAAAAAACATTCAAATGAAGTTCAACGGCAATATTTACAGAATAAAATTATATCAAAGGCCACTGATGAATATTCTGTATATATAACCAAAAATTAGACAATGCTAAATAAATATTAATCAGTGGTCATTTCAGTTTTGGCAAATGGTCCTTTGGTGCTTATCTATATGGTCTTGTCTGTGAATTCAACTCATCCCAACAGGTTGGAAGTGCTGATGGTTATAATATATATATAAGTGGCTGTTAAAACACCAATAAAATAATATTCCCTGTTAACTCAGTATTACAGCTGTCATAATATCTTAACATATCTGGATGAGATTAGATTGGCAACATACTTCTCGATCAGAGCATTATCTTTTGAATGCCATAGAAGCTGGAATTACTTTAAAGCTTTATTAGTTATCAAAATATGGCCCATTTGAAGCCATTGAGTTTGGACATTTTGAAAAGTCCAAAAAGTTATAATTTGCCAATAAACAACTAATGCCATGGAGATTAGAGATTATTTTGCCTCCTTGTCGTCAGGGATATTTGTATTAGGCCAAAAGCAATCATTTTAGGGTGAATTGTCCCGGATTGATAATGCCAGAAATTGATCATGTCAGAAATCAAGAAACTATTGGAACAATGGTAAGTGGTTGACAAGAGATGCAGCTGTACAATTAAAACCAAGGCTATGAAGGTTTGGGAACTGAATTCAACTAAAGATGGTCCTATGACTTTGGATACAGTGGTTTAGGGCTTGAATGGAGCTAAAAACACTTTTATAGCCAGGCCACAAGGCTTTGTTTAGTTCTTTTGACCAAACAGAACAAGGTGGCATCACAGAACAGAGGTCTTCTGCTGTAGTAATTATCATGGCTGCAGACACTACAGAAATACTACTACCTGCATTGACATGGCAGAAATACTACTGCCAATTATGACAGAACTTATGAACAACCCCGTGTTTTTATCAACAATCTTTAAGTTTTGAAAGCTAGCCAATGTTTAACGATGGTTCATCAATTTAGGGAATTGTTACAATAAAACTTCACATTAGCCTTTCCTTGAGCACTGAGATAGTGCAATACCTCTGGCAAGGCATGTGTGATTTTTTTTAAATGGGTGAACAATACATGAATGAATACGTGAATGGTAAAATCCGGATCTTTGATATTTTTTGCATCCAGTCGGTGATCCGGATCACTCTCAAAATTTAATGGTATGTACCAACTAGCAGTATTTGCACAAGGCTGCTAACAAACAAAAAATAAATGGTCATGAATTTAATACCTCCTCAGTGGATGAAATAAACTTAGAAAATTCATGGGGCAACCAAAATTGATGTATTCACCATGAATTATTGGACAAACAGTTGTTGTGAAATTAGAGAGATGCAAATATTGTCGATGAGCTAATTTAGGATTTATCCACCTCGGGGACAACGGGTTTTAAAGCTACCCTCTTTAGTTCACGTTTAGTGAGTGTATGTGTGAGACAATCACAGCTGCGTGGAACAATGCCATTAAATAGATGTGGACATTGAAATTTAAATGGAATTTAAGAGAAATAATAGAAGGGGCTTTGAAACTTGAGTAGGTCACAAACCATGTTGCCACATTCCCTTAAATAAATCAGAGGGTACAAAACTATTTCACAGCTGAACCCTTAATTAGATGCATTAGCATTGTTACACATTGCTACCTTAATGATCTGGGACAAATAAAAGCAAATGCAAAGAAAAAGTGCTAAGAAGTACAGAGTACACTAAGTGGGGGAGGATTCTGACTTATCTACACTGACATATCTAACCTGTGGAATTCTCTTATCTGGTTTTTTGTGCCAAATATAATCTCGTGGAAGCCATCTTTACTAATGCATCTCACGTTTTCTTCGGCTATTGTTTGTGTTCATTAATAGAGGCCCTTTCCTTGAATTATGCCAGGAACTTGTAGGTAGCTGTCTGGAAAAAATGTGGTCTTATGTTGGATATCATAGAACAAAAGATAAAGTTCTTATTGCAGTATTTTGTCATTGGTATTTCAATAACGCCAAAGGTTTGTCAAATATTCTTTTTCTTAATTATAATCTGAATGAGCAAGTGGGTTCTTTGTCAATTCATACTTAAAATAGTAGGGTTTTTTGTAAATTCTCAGCATACCTAAACTCTAGGTATAGAAGAAATGTGCACAATTTATATACTTTTGGAATTCCAGAAACTTGGGAGATATCCAAAATATTTATTTTCCAGCTGTTATCAATGTATTGTTTTGACCTTTTCCTTCAAACAAATATAAATGAGACACCACTTGATTGTTGAACAAAAATGGCTAACTTACAGGTATTTTGGAGCATAAATTATAACCCAAAATAGGTAATGGTGTCACAGGTCAAGTGTCTTCAGTGGGCAGATGCTTTTATCCAATGGCAATAAATTTCCATGTATACCAATGTATTAATATCTCTTACTCGTGAAAAATTTACCAACCCCTCCCCCCCCCCCCCCCCCCCACTAACACATCTGATGAAAACTATGTTGAATTGAAAAAAAGGGCTCAGGGTTCAACGAAAATTATGACGTCATTCTAATGAAATGGATTTTAGTTAAAAACATAACATAAATGCAATTAACTACAACAACAAAACAACAACAAAAATATGATTTATTTTCAAATGATATTTGACAATATGCATGTGCTATGGTAATTAATACACATCTAAAGCTCTAGTCTTAATTCATTTCAGAATCCTGAGTTCAGTTTTTCCCCCATATATTTGATATATCTATTTCATATCACCACATTTCTGGCATGCAAAAGATAAAAAGGTGTCTCTCCCACAAAGAGTTCTAGTCAGGAATTATTACATATTTTTTCAGGTGAGTTTTTCATAGTTATTTCCTTTTTTAAAATTTTTAACAAATACAGGTGCATTCATGTCTGGACCCTTTCCTCTATTCAGTTGATTTAGTGTACGTTTAGTACATTGGTGTTGGTTATATATGTGACCGGTTAAAGGGTGAAAGAAACTGGTACAAACTTTGTGGAATAACAAAATATCTGGAGCCTGTTTTCAAAACAATGGCTCAGTAAGGATCAGATCAAATTTCAGTAAAAAAAAAAAAAAAAATGCTAGATCAAGTATTTGGATTGGGTCAGTTTGGTATCCACGAAACATGTGATCCTTTTTTTAAAAATAAATTTTGGATTAAAAGAAATTGGTTCCAGCCTTGTGAATTGTTATCAGTTTAATCTGATCTTTATCTGTTTTATCCATGTTCTTTGAATACTGGTCCATAATATGATTGGTACGAAAAACAGTAGATATGGACAACAGACAAACTAAAATAACGTGGAGTAGTAATTAAAGTCTAAATCTGATGGTAGTTTAAAGCTCTTATATTTCATGGGATGATGGAAATGTTTAGTTATGTTTATGTAATGACTTTTGTGATTTTTAATACTCTTATTTGATTGCAAGGGATTTAAGTGATCTGAAGTGATCTTTTCTATTCGACTGGAGCCTTTAGAGTTACTAAAATCATTACACCAAGTGATCCTACGATGAGATCGATCACTAATATCATAATTGAAGTGAGCGAAGTGATCCCAATGATGGCCAAGCAGTGGCACTACTGAAAAATGACATGACCCGATAAGTTATCCAAAGGTCAAAGTCAGAGTTAGAGTTTTACGTCCCGTTCAACAGCCAGGGTCATGTTGGGACAGGTCCTCGGCATTGTCACTTGTGGAAGTCAATCCCACACAGGAGTGAAAATCTCTGATTAGATCCCAAACCTGCTAACCCACTAGGTCACTGAGGACATCTCCAAGCAGGAAATACGTCATATCACAAATGCTTTTGTTAATAGTCGTCTGGACTGTTGTAACTCTCTGCTCAAGTGTTTATCAAGTTTCAATCTATATAAGCTGCAAAGTATTCAGAAGATTCTTAGATGCACTGTCACAAAGCAAGTATTTTCATGTAGCACCCATCCTTAAGCCATTCCACTGGGTGCCTGTTGAGTACCTTTGCCCGATCAAAACTGCAACATTGGTCTATAGATTTCTCCATAGTGGTTTTCTGAGCTATTTAAAACCATTCTTATCACTGAGCAGTTGCTCGTACAGAACCAGGCACATTAATCCTGACTGTCAGTACCTGAACTTCCTCCTTTTCAATGTTCTTGCTACATGTCAAAAACTTTTGCTTTTGATGCTCCTAAGATTTGGAATGACCTTCCAGAGAATGTGCCCAATGCAACATCTAGTGCCCCCTTCAGGAAAAAGCTCAAAACTTTCCTATTTGCAAAATCCTGTCCCTCAAACCCACCTCACCACCCGTGTCTTTTCTAGTATGACCTGGCTGTGTTCAATGGATCTACGACCATTCGACACGTTTCTAGTTGCGTCTTAGAGTCTACCAATGATGGAGATTAAGTGATATAAAAGTCCACATGAAATTAGAATAGATTAGATTATTTAGAGTATGAAAAAAACTTTGAATATTTATTATTAAGTTTCATAGTCCTCTTGATTTGCATTCAAAACTAAAAAAATAAAGCCAATTCAATTGATGTTCATGTGTCAATAATGCACTCATACAAGAGAACAATATAAAATGCCCCCATACAATGCTTGGTTGCTTTGGCAAAATCCTTCACTGATAAAATTTAATTAAGTTTAACAGGATGACAATCTCAAACAATCGTCTTTAAATTTCATTAGATTTAAGTTTAACAGCACAAATATTTTTGTAATAAACATAAAATCTTAATTTTGATATAATAATAATAACAATATATTTTGCTGTGTTTTTTGGGGTTTTTTTACCAGTAAATCCAAAGAAGAATTGTTCCTTCATTATAATTTATAACGGTTGACTGCATATATGAATGGGTTTTTTTTTTCATGAAATGTACTACTGGGAAATTATTGGTTAAAGTCATAGATTACATTTACATTGTAATATCAGATTTCAAGTATTTGAAAAAAATAAATGAACAGAAAACTTAATACAGAAGAAAAAATCTTTCAAAATGGGAAGTCCTTTATTTGAGACAAAGTAGATAAAAGGAGTTACACATAATAAATAATTACACATAAATTATGTAAATTAGTCAGTTGCAGGCTTCCTTGTACACCTTTTAAATGGTTTCAAAAGTCTGCTGAAGAACTTCCTAACTTTCCTATTTCTCTTGGGTTTGTTTTCTTTTACAATGTCTATCCCTGGCACATAGATTAACTCATCACTTCCAAGCTGATAGAGTCCACGCGGAAGCTTTTCCTGGTCGAGAAGATTGGTTTGTCTATGTACAGGTTTGTTACTAGCAGTTGTCACTTCTGCATCTTCTCTGTATTTGTCTTCTGGCCGATTTGAATCATTGGTTGCAGAACCTAAAATGAGACAATGAGGTTAGATATTAACATCAAAATCCCACAGAGAAATGATGGGCTGATTTAAAATTTACACAGGTCTTTGGTGTTCTGGCTGTTAGTAAGTTTGGCATTTAATCACAGGCTGTCACCTCTGGGTGGTTTCGACTCATACAAGTAGCAATGCTTTGGGCCTTTCCCAATATGACCTGAGCTTTGGAATAGGACATAAAATCTGAACTTTGATCTTCGTTAACAATTTACAGAAAAAAAGTATCCTTAGTTATGTCAAACCCAACTTTTATTAAGATTTCATAACATTTTTTTTCATATAAATCTTTACAGAAACTATATTTTAAAAATATATGTTAATCATAACAATGATTTTTTTAACCAACATAAAATCAAAATTAGCAATGAAAAACCAATTGCTCATTTTACAACATGGCAGAGTCATCTATTTTGCAGCTGTGCAGTGTGTATGACGTTTATTAACGTATTACGACTAGAAACCTTTTTAAAATATTAAGCATGATTCAGCAGAAGACATACCCTTGTCTCCACCCTGTTCTCAGGAAGATACGTTGGTACAAGATGCAGTTGCTTGCGGATCCCTAAGGGTTTAACCAAAATTAATCAAATTCAATACGTCACATCAAACAGGCCTGTGACAGAGTGGACGTAAATGGGCTGATTTTCTTGTAGAAATAGACAATGTATGTGAAGAATTTATGCCAATTATTTCCAAGCAAAATTAGTTTATTTGTATTATGAAATAATAATTAATGTCTTTGTCAATATTTTCTATTCATTGTTTGTTTTAAAATTTATTTTTGAGATTATATCACCTGCTTACGTTCATAGGATGTCATAGTGTACGATATTTCTCTACAATGTACTCCCACAGATGTAGATACTAAGTTTCAAGCTCTTGGTCCCAATACACCTGTCTTACTGCTAACATCCAGTCTAATTACCTGTAGTATCCATGAAATTGGAGATTTGCTGCTCTGGTGTTCCTGGCCACCTCCCACAGTCACCATTCTCTGCTTCATCCATGCCTGACATTAGACTGTACTCTGGTCCTTCAGTGACAAGTGGTGCAGAAGTTACTTCTCTGATGACTGGGCCGTCTTTCTCTGGACTTTCAACTGGTCCATTCAACAACTCATCCATAATTTGATCAACTGGGGTCAGTATATAGGCCAGGTCATCCACCAGGGACTGGCTCAGTTCCATGACATCCTGAAGACCTTTGATAATAGGATCTTTTGCAGCTTCTTCATCAGCACACTTATTTGCTGCTGACCTCTTTGTAATGCCTGCAACTTGTTTGAGAATTACACAATCATCTTTCAGAAATATTTCATCTAGTGAGTTTGAAGAGCTTGTAGTGTCTTGAAACAATTCTCCAGATGATGATTTATTTCCATTAGCATATTTGCTATCTGGTTCAGCACAGTTGCTCTCTTGTGACTTTATAATCTCCTCTAGTAATGTATCACATCTGCTGGAATCTTCAGAAGAGTTATCATTGTTGATGAGAATGGCTTCTCCACATTCTTTCACAGCATCAACAGCTTGAGTATTAATGTTTTTGTCTTCAGAGTGTACATCCAGTTGCTGAGAAGCAATGATAGACTCAAGTAGTGTGTCTCTGAGCTCATCAGACTGGACATCAAACTGGACATCATCTATCATTCTAATATCTTCCCCAGCCGGGCCCATTTCAGGTACCTTGTATGTTCCTGCAATCCATTCTGGATCAGCAAACTCAGGAGGTGCTGACAGCACGATACCATCGAATTCTCCTTTCCAGCTTTCCATTTGGATGTTATATGGAAGTTCAATCTTAGAAATGTCTATTATTTCAGACAAACAATCCATAATCTCTTGTCATGCAATATAAGCAATACAAGTCTGTGCCCAAGAAATGTATAATTATTACTTTGTATTTGATTTATTTTATAATTTGTCACAACATGCAAATCAAAGGCTTGATTCTTTAAAGTAACTAGGAGAAATGTTGTGACGTTTAGTCACAGATGTGACGTAAAATAACATACGTCATTTATTATCTATGACGTTTGACTCACCCAAAATAAAACACGTGAAAAACATGGCGTGGAGAGTTTGGGTCTTCAAGTGTAAGATTTTTAAAATTCTGAAAAGCAGTTATAGGATGAAAATCATGTTGATTTATGTTTCAAATTGTAAATGGATTAAATGCAAATGGTAACCCCATCGAAAGTGAGAGAGAATTATCTGAAATGTGGTTGTATGTCTGGTTTTTATGAAAACTAGCATCTATGAGTAAATGATCCATCAAACAGCATTACGAGAATGTGCTTTTTGTGCGTGACTCGGAACACATTTCACGAAGCGTTGCTGGGCTAGTTTTCAGACTGTCATAGTATTTTTGGACAACATCTTTAGTAACAGCTTCTGTCCTGTTAGTCTATATAATGATTAATTTATAGCTACAATTCACTTGTAAAGGGCTGAAAAGTAAAAAATATTTTATGTTCCATTAAGGACAGATAAGTAAACTAAAAAAGGTACATTTTTATGTGCAAGTCCAAAAGCCAAAGTAACTTCCAGTGGTAGAACTTTTTACAGTAGAAGCCATAGAGTTCCAAACTGCATTGTTACCCTCAAGGTTTGGTTTAACCATCCTAGCAAGTGATACCACTGCTAAAGTCAATGACAGGAAAAATGATGAAGAAGAGAAAGATGAGTCTTAAGTTCTAAACCATGTTCTGTTTGCCAGCAGCATCGTCCACTAGCTCTTGTAAGTTATGTAGTTTGTATTCTATATTTACAGTCAGCGCAATATCTTCATGTATGTATCCACTATGCAGAACTCCAAGGCCTATATGACACATTCGACTGTACAAGTACAGTCCAGCTCTCAAATTACTGACATTCCCCTAACTGAAAGACAGAGGCTCAAGGATGACCTTTTATCAACGTACTTGAGATTCTTTCAACGTCTTTAACCTACCATCGGGGATAGGACCCAGTGACAGAGGACAGCCATTTTAAGTGGTCGTCCGAGCCACTATGTATCTGCCTGTACCTGAGATTGAACCCATGTCCTCTGTGTTCCTAGGCGAGTGTGTTATCCACTAGGCCACAGTGGCAGTTTAACAACTGTGAACTTGGACAGCTGCTCAATAAGATTATATGTTCATTGTATTCACTTGTAATATTGTCACCCGACAACATTGTATTTACTTATAATGTTGTCACCTGACAACACGAGTCGCCAAACAAAAAATCTTCTGTCCCTGTTACTCAAACACTAAAAGTGAGCAGTGAATTTGAACATGTTATGATTTTTATTTATTTTAGTTCATTTAATTAAATATCCCTGCTTTAATTTTTGTGTGCAGGTGTTTTTTGTATAATTTACGAAAGCCTGAAACTGCCATCAAAATGCAAAATATGTTCTTTGGAATTCCAAATATGTATTTGGAATTCCAAATAGCGTATTTAGAATTCCAAATACTGTATTTGGAATTCCGAATGCATATTTGGAATTCCAAATACGCATTTGGAATTCCGAATAACATATTTCAAATTTTGAATTTGAATGACGAATAGGGTATTTGGAATTCCAAATACGTATTTGGAATTCCGAATAGAAAAATAAAAAATTAATAGAAATTTGCAAGGTTTATTTTAGTGTTGCATTTCCTTTCAAGCATTATAAAAGAGTTAGAGATATGGTGAGTCTATGAGTGAGGCTATGATGTAAAATAGTCAGTATGGACCTGACCTGGTTATTGCAACATTCAGTGCTGTTATTGCCAGTCAGTGGCAAGAGGATCGGGAGCCATGCTGTACCTGAGAAAACTTCTATAGCAGACTGTTCCAAGCAAAAATTTAATTCTGTGACCAGTCATTGGGTCCAGATTGTTCTCAAAATGTGCAGAGAAAAAAAAATTGTTGAATGTTTGAAATAGCTAGCTGTGATTCGTTATGGATGCACCATAAGCCAAGCAATTGGCTTAGCATCAAAATTCACTATTGTTAATAGGAAAAGAGAAGCTGACCACCCATTGACCACTTAGTGGTATGAGGCTATGAAGAGTCGTTGGCCAGAACTGCAGCTTGTCAGACCATCGGCATTAGATTTATAAAGGGTACAATATTGTGACCCTGAAACCAGCAGACATTTTACAATATTGGCTAGAGTACAAGATGCCCTATATTAGGGCATTGCTGTCCCCAAGGTTAAGAGTTGAGGTGATTGGCTATGGTAATGGCCTATTGGCCTTGGGAGGTAAAGTCCACCAATGTTTGTAATTCCTGGCAAAAAGTTTTGAGACTGGATTTTCAGAAGGCACCAGTTGCAGTATGGACTTGTTAGTACAGAATAACTCCGTTTGTGTTGCCACCCTATTGCTCACATGTTGATACAGCTCCTGGATATATACTGTTTTGGTTCATCTCAAATTAACAACAAATGAGGAACCTGATTCAACGTGAACTGGTAAGAGATTTGCATACAAACTATAACAAACTGCATTTGATAATAAAATTCTTAAATTAATAGAAACACCACTGATTTGATTTAAAATCTGGAACATTTTTTGCAACTTATGAATGACAATTACAAAGAAGGTGATGGAACATTGTTTTGTGGAAACTTGAGAGAATTAAATTAAGATATTTTGAGTAATAGAACATCTGTTGTTTAATTAAAATGTCAGATATTTGATGGTGAGATTGAAATAGAACACTGATAAATTTGGATTGCATTGTGAATTGGTTCATTGTTGTAATTTCCAATAAAATAATTAGAATCAATGATTCACACAATGCCATTCCAGAATTCCGTGAATATAGTTTCCATTCATTAGCTGAAGTATATGTATTTCATACTTTTACAGAATTTAAAAAGTAGTCAGCTATCATGGATTACTTTAAGTACATACATGTGGATTAAATATTCATTACTTCACTAAAATGACATTCTATATATGATATATTATTGTTTTACATATAACATTTTCCCCATTAAAAAGAATTTGTGAAAAATTATATTTTTTTACAAAAAACAAAAGTAGAAGTAACATCAGGATATTATACAGGATATGTTTCTAAACACTATATTAAAACATGTTTCGGGTCAAAATGGTTGAAATTGTCATTATGATATTTTTTATCTACTTTCTGGTTAACTACCAATTATATTTGTCACAGGTAAAATACATGTCTCAAAATCAGGATATTGCGCTGCATATCAACAGTGAACAGAGTAAGGATTTTGGTGAAAGAAACACATCAATCATCAAGCCCAAGCAGGAACTGGCCAGTTTCTCAAGACAAAATACTTCAGATTTTGTGCATACAGAAGATATACTGAACTTCACACCTATGAATATCTTTCAACTGCCAAAGCTTCAGTATTTACAGAATCTCAAAAATCCCTGTGTATTTGTGAAGACTAAGGAAACCAAAAGGAAGTGGGTCGCCATTTTTTTTCTGTATTTAGTATTTACAAAATGGAAAACATTTGTACACTTCATATTATGGGCTTACTGGCACCTAAAAAGCTAGGATATTAAAATTAATCAAAACTGCTAATATTTGTCTTGGACATTTATCTAAAGTAGTATGCATTCTGAACTTCTGAAGTAGGGTTGTACAGATGTATATCACTACAGTGTAATTACTCTTTAGTTGGGTTTTCCAGTAGATGAAAACAGCATTTTGTCACTTGCAGTTAGTTGATTGATTTCAAACAAATAATCTTCATAAAGCTTTACTTGACTATGGATAGCTCTAATTTATTACAGAATGCCTAGTCATTTTCTCACTCTGAGATTGACTGGTATGGTCCTCATTTTTTACCAAATCTTGCTAGAAGCTTATAAATCCTGTGAATCAGGGTTAAATGTTTCACAAAAAGTTGCATGATTGTAAACTTTTTATAGCTTGGTGTGTCTGTTGCTTGATTTAAATTTTCATTTCATTCATAATTAACAAGCAATATATATCAAAAACATCAAAAAAAAATTTCTTCTATGAATCAGTATGACACGTCTGTTTATTCAAAACTAGCTGTTTTTCTACATTTCAGGTTGGTGTGTTTCCCATATTTCATTTTGGCTGGATTTCCAAAGTGTGGCACTTCAGATTTATACAACAGGTTATCGAAGCATCCGCATTTTGTGAAAACGAGTGTGAAAGAGCCTCATTTCTGGGACAATCTCTTCCCTTTAGTGTAAGAATATCACAAATTACCTTATTATATCCACCCAGAGGTTATGGTTTTGGGTGCATTCATTTATCGGTTTATTTGACTTCGTGATAACGCCCAAAGTCATGAAAAAATCTTTCTGAATTATTTTTATATCGGTAGGACCAAAGGAAGCAGTGATTACATTTTGTGAAAGATCCAGATCATGCTGTAGATGCAAAAAAAAAGTCTAAATTTTCAATGACTGTGGCTTTCTGGTTGGCATTACTCCAAAAGTGATAGGGCCTGTCCAAAGAAAGAAATGATAACATTTTGGAATGATCCAAATTATATTATGGATACAAAATATTTCCAGATTTTCATAGGGACTCTGTGGTTGTGGTCTACAATCTATGAGTGCTTTGTAGTTTGTAACATGTATTTTGATTACTTTCTTCAGCCAGTAGTACAGGAGTTGTATTCACAAAAAAAAACAAAAAAACAATTAGATTTAGTTTGGTTTTCAAGACTCTGCTTCTGCTGATTTTTGACTGTTGTGAATATGGTCATTAATTGCCAGTAATTGGTAAACATACTAGGGTAACACAAGTTTTCCACCATTTGTTTTTTCTTTTTATGGAATTCCATCGTGATATGGCAGTGTCTGTGAATCTGATTGGCTGAAAACTATGGTTTAAATTGTTACTAACTCTGGCTGTCTGGTGCTATGCCATGTGAATCAATTAACATGAGCTATATTTTTGCAAATATTTCCATTCCAAGAAGTATCACTTGTGACCTTTGCATTTTTGAAATAAAATGATTTTATACATATACAAACGTATATGCACATGTCAAATGAAGAACATATTGTCAATATATCATGATATAGAGCATATTCTTTGTTGACATAAACTATGTCTAATGAAGCATACAAACTGGTTTCCAGAATTAAGTTTACTAGGTGATTTGGATTTGTAAAATTAAATAACCTTTTTGAAATGTACTTATCTTGTAGCGTGCAACAAACGTGTAGTCATTTTGAATGTTTTCTGGTCATTGTTTATGACTTACATAATTTTCTGTTTGTGTACTTTTTGCAGATTTCAAACTTTACCTAATCAGAAATTAGCTGTGTACAGCAAGTACATGCAAAACCTCACTAAAACAATTGAAAACACCTGCATGAGTAGACAAGGGTCACCTTTACCAACTCAGTGCCCATACATATCTGGAGATTTCACAACATGGACTGCATTTGACGGCCATCAGTGGCAGCAAGAGTTCCAGAATGCAAACTTGGATGAGCCAAAAGTACTTATTCCTCACAAACTCTTCCACCTTAATCCAAACTTGAGGATAATCTTCATATTGAGAAACCCTGTTGATGCAGTGTTTTCAAACTACAGGTATAATATGAGAAAGTATGGAAATCAAACAGACTTTCACAAAAAAGTGGAGGAAGCAATAAAGTGGTGGGGGAAATGTACCAGCTTGTTATCTGAAAGACGTTGTGCCTATGGCTTGGCGTATCCTGAACCAATCGGTACTCTCAATCCATTAGGTCCGCACAGAGGCAGTGATGCTCTTTTTCCACGTGACCTATTCTGGAAGTATACCAGTATTGACAGGCTTAGAATTTATATTTATCATATCTATATAAGAGACTGGTTGTCGGTGTTCCCTGCAAAGAATGTCTTGTGTATTAAATTTGAAAACTTCACCAGAAATCCCTTAAAAATAATGACACAGAAATTGTTACCTTTCCTGTCATTAACTCAACTTGAAAACAAAACTTTAAACACCATAAGAGACTTGGAAATTGACAACAGAGGAATTAAACATTTTGAAATGCTTAGAGAAACCAGAATCTTGTTGCAAGACTTCTTTAAGCCACATTTGGAGAAACTTGGAAACTTGCTGAAAACTAACAGTTATAAATGGTTTTGAAAATGTTTCAGTCTCTTGATAAAGGAGTTATTATTCCTCATAGATTACTTATTATTTGGTTTGGTACAATAGATACAATTAATCATTTATTTTGTAAAATGAGTAAATACATCACTAAAATTGCCATGTTGTTGCATCTGTAGACGATTATCTCAATCATAGTTAATTATACCTTTACAGCAGGTGGCATGATCAATAATAAATAAAAAGTAACATGGCTGTTTACATTATTTTAATGCATACACTGAAAATAATTATTATATTGTATTAACAGTGAAGAATAAGTAATAAAACAACAATGTATTCACATTACTTTAATGTGCAAGCAACTTCAATAAATTAGACAGATTAAGACAACATGATATCATGATGATATTAAAAGCTGGACACTTTATAAGGGGTGCCTTGATATGCTGATGACATATTTGTGTGCTGATGGTGTGGCTGAGTTATTTGGCTGTTCACACCAGCAGATGTGTTTCTGTACCCATAAAATCTCTCATCTTCACTGCTACTATCATCACAGTTGGGAATTCTTCTGTTTTGCCTGTCATTTGAATCACAGTTCACAGTATACTGTGCCTGACTATTGTACAATCTGGCATCATTTGTATGTTGAAGAATGTGTGTGTTACCTGAATGGGTCAGTGGAGAACTAGTATGATTTTGCAATAGATGACTAGGAATATGACTTTCTGTAAAGCTATCTGGGTATTGTTCCCCTTCTATCATTGAGGTTCTTACTGGGATAGAATGTCCATTTGTCCTTGGTATTGGATTTCTTGAATATTCACTTTCATACTGGTACTCTGAATTCAACTTATGACCTTCGGGTGACTGAACAGAGGTTGGTGCCACCTGATAACCCTGTTGGGTATTAGCATCACTACTGTTTGTTGAATACTGTGGGCCACCTGGGGGTAAGTTATTTACATAGTTTTGAACTTGGTCATGATTAGTGCCATTAGTTCTTGAAGACCTGAACACTACTCCTCTGTTCTGTCCATTTCTAATTTCTTCGCTCACATTTACAACATCCCTTCTACTTGTTGGAGGTGAACCACTACTGTATCTCTGTTCTCGTAGTGGTGAGGACATGCGCTGCCTCTGATGAGATTGTGGTACACCATTGCTCACATGATAGCTAGAAATGCCATTAGCTGAATGATCTGGAGACCTTTGACTGTGTCTTCTGCTTGATACAGGTGAACTAGACACAGCTATCACATTGTCATGTATTCTCCTCTCGGCAATTGGAGAACCTGCGGGTTTCAGTGGTCTCCTTTCTACAACAGGAGATCCTCTTGGTTTCATTGGCCTTCTGTCAACTACTGGTGAACCAGATGGCTTAGTGTGTCTTCTTCCACTGATGGGAGAGTTGGCTGGCATCATGACTCTTTGTCCATTTACTGTAGAACCTGTTGACAAAGCTTTGGTCTCCCTTGCATGAGAAGTGGCAGGTTTAACCATGCCATCAAACTTGAATTTATTCGGCAATGCACTTGGCATGAACTCTTTACTGTTCATAAACAGAGAATTGCCCTGATTATTGTGTGGACTGATTGTATCCTGAAGAATATCTGGTGGTTTCTTATTTCGATAAATTCCAAGTTTCACGCTTCCTTGGCATTGCCTGAAAAATATGGATTATTCTTGTTTTAATAAGTGCAAGCGCTTGAATGTTATTAGTGATGAATTCGGGCAATCCTTTCTTACATGATAATAAATTACTATGAGAGATGTTTAAATGTGTCTCAATATTTTATCACTCCAATACATAAACAAATATTCTCAAATTTGTTGCTTTTTTATTTCATCTAACCGTCAAATGAGATGTGCAGCATTATTTATGTGTAAGACATATGCCAGAAATCTTGCTATCTATCCAACTGCAAAAGAAAAGTGTTATGGTCTAGGTACTTGTATGCAAAAAATAAGCATAAGTGTTAGTGGCCATTTACAGCTATTAACTCAATAAAATCTTCAAGTATGTAAGAACATATTTATTAACTTCTACAATATAAACTGTATAAAATATGGCCTTACTTTAATATCCTCGCTACAGTATCAGATGACAAGTTACTGACATCATGTTCATCGATTTTAATGATATTATCTCCAGGTAAGAGACCAGCTTGCTCAGAAATGGAATCCTCTTGGATCTTCTGAATAATAGCTGGTCTGTCTCCACCAACTTGGAAACCAAACCCTCCCTGACCCTTGGACAAAGTTATCTGAATAAAATGTGCAAAATAAAACATCTATTGCTACCACGATTGATGATATGTATTAGCCTCCATTGTGTAACTGTTTTATGATGTGAGCAATTCTATTAAAACAGAACAAATTAAATATTTTAACAATTCTACCAAGAAATTATTTGAGATTTATAAGAAAATAGAATAGGTGAATTTGTATATTGATGATTTGGTTTGCAAAGAATAAAATGGAATGTATATTCAACAAAAGAAGCATACATTACAGCTAAAATATTGTAGAAATACTCGCCATAGGTATCTACAGCCTTTTCATTATTTTCATATCTTGACAACAAATTACCTTTGGTGAGAATTATATCTTGTTGGGTAAATCTTCGGTAAAAAAATTCCTGAGTTTGTAACAAATGCAACTGTACACACCGTTAACATTTCTGTTGTGTTGTCATGAGAGGAGTCACTCAATACAATACGGTTGGAGTCTGTCTTCTCGGAATCCTCCTCTGAAGTCTGAGTAATGGAGTTGTTCAGTTTCTGCTGATGCTGGCTTCCCACTTGTAAGTGTTTTCTCTTGCCCACAGCATCAGAAAGCAGGAAGTACCAGCCATCTACTTCCTGTACGATCATCAAGGTAAAACGTGTTAGTAAGATTGCCGTAAAGATGCTGTAAAGTCATGTTACTTGCAAAATGTTGGGATTGCACTCTAAAGTTTAATCTTGATTCTACATTATTAACGCTCGACGATAGGAGAGGGTTATTGTAATCAGTTTGTTTCTGTCAGTCTGTCTGTCTGTCTGTCTGTGCACCGTTTTGCCCTTATAACTCAAAAACTATACCATCAATCAAGCTCAAATTTGGTGGGTAGATATTTCATGGGGTACAGACGGAATCTTCCAAATTTGGTGTAATTTGTTTGAAAATTAAAGTCAGGAGACAGATTTTTAAATTTTTAATTGGGTATATACAGTGAAACCTACTTGTCTTCAAAAATCAATATCATGATAGGATTTCCTGCTCATAAATTCTTGCCTCATCAGATATTCTCTGTGGCTGTGAGTGTAATGTGTAGAACTTGTAATCTCTTGGTTGGGGTTCAATACCAGTCAATTATAAATTTTTTTTTTTTAAATTTTTTTTTTTAGGTTTTTTTAGCAATTTTTTTAAAGGTCTTTTAAAAAGAAAAGAAAAAAACACAGCATCTAAAATTTTACTGTTCAAAAAAAAACTTTAACCAAGATAAAGTGTTCAACTTGATGGATTGGTGGATGGATCAACTTGATGGATCAATTGGGCATATACAGAGAAATCTGATTTTCTTTATTGCATAAGTAAAAAAATCAATATTTTGAGGTCTGATGATGTCATTACTTAATGATGTCACAATGCAATTGTCATTGTGAGGTCACAAAACCTAGCTTGTGATACGTGTGATATACTTCTTCTCATTAAATTTATGTCTTGAAATTGACATAAATACAATTGAGAGGGAAGTGGTGTATTTGTCATGTTTATTTATTTCTGGTTTTTTTTTGTTTTTTTTTTTTGTTTGTTTGTTTCAATTTCTTGACAGTCCATCACAAAAATTTACCCTGAGTAATTTTGACCAAGAAGTGGCTTTTAACCAATATTTTTACCTCTACCAGGAATTTATGTTTGTTGTGTGCTTTTTTGTCTATTTGTCTGCCTGTTTTTGGTGTTTAGATTACTCCAGAACTAATGAACAGATCTTTATAAAAAATTTGTGAGTAGGACCTGGTGAAAGGAAGAAATTACTAATTTTTGGGAAAGACGTGGATCATATTTTGGATACAAAAAAATCATGAATTTTCATAGGTCCCATTTCAATGTATTTTAATGATTTTAGCTTTCTACTTCATATTTCTTCAAAAGTAATTAATAAATTTTGATGTCAAATTTGAAGTAGGAAGGGACTAGCCATGGGAAGGAGTGATTATAGTTTAGGAAAGATCCAATTAATATATTGGATACCAAGAAGTCTCCAGAATTTCTGGAAATGCCACCATGATGGATGTGTGTTATACTTTATAACACTTGTGAGACTGGTCACATGGAGTCGAGCGTTTTGCTCTCTCTGAGTGCATCTTGTTATTTATGCATTTGATAAGACAAGAAATATTACTATAAGATATGGTCAAATTATGAAAACTGATGGCTAGGTTAAATGATGTCATTAAGTTACCCCATCCACAATTGTTTCACTGAAACAGTTGAAGAGAAGCAAAAACTTTTTACTCACAGATTTCTTCTGAACAATATGTCTGATGCCAAAGGACATACATCCCAGTAGTTCACTGTGGCTGAAACAAAAAAGAATACAAATTATAATACGTTATCTCTCTCATATAAGTCATTAAGATATCACTATGTGATAAAATCTAGGTTCTTCATTTAGATTTGTACTTTATAATGAGTGAATTCTGTTTTATTTATAGTTCAATGACTGTCACAATATTCTTTTAAAACTTATCAAATTTATTATTTATGAAATGAAGTTGCAATATATTTTATGTAAAACGTATAGAAAACTTAAACATATAGCACTAATCACTAGTGCTGTGAACTGTAAACTGTGAACTGTAACTAGTGAATGGTTCAGACTCAGTGAACTCTTGTATCACTGTTCAGCCAGTATAAAGTTGGAGTAGATACTTTGCTTTGTGAGTACCTGTGAGGGCTTTCTTTATGCCACAATGAAATGAGTAGCCTCTTTTTCATGTCACCTTCTAAGAGTTCACTACAATTACACATTAAAATAGTGAGTATATTAAAGTCCATTGCAAGTATATGCAGAAAAATACAGCTTGAGAAACAATTTTACATATAAATTAAATCATATTTACTATTCATAGTAAGCCTATTTCACAACCATAATCTGTGCAATCTAGATTTAGATTGATTGGATTAACTAGATTCATGAAATGCAATTTTATCAAATTCCAAATCCAAAATAAAAAAAAAACATAAACCACAATAAAAAAAAGAAAAATTACTAAATTTTGAAATTTGCTGCCACAATTGGCCACCTTTATTTTGCAAAGCATTATGGGTAATCCAATGAATCTGAATCCGTTGATGTACCTCCCGAGGTAGATCAAGATTAGGATTCTAGTCACATCACAAGCGAATTTGTTAATCCGAGGAATCTAGATCCAACGGATTATGGTTGTAAATATTCCTAGTGTTTCATCTCTGGTTATAATTTTATATTATTATTTACTGAAGAAATTAAAAAATCATTGCAACTAATCTCATAAAAAATAAAGCAAAATATTGCATAATATAAATCTAACGCCAAGTACCAACCAGTAAATTAAGAATAATGAATTAACTCGCCTTGCAGAAAGTGAATCACATGAAAAGAATTGTATTGGAGAAAATCAATTATTTTCCCTAGTGAATATACTTCCATTATACTTCTGTAATAACAAATTTCTCTATTCATTTGTGATGCTCTAACACAGCATCACAATGAGTGAATAACAAACAGAGCAAGTAATTGAAAAGGCCTGATACATTGATTTCATGACAGTTCTGCAATAACTGTTAGTACAATTTGTAGTACCAAACTCTACTGTGATATATTATTCACAATTGTGCATTTCTGATTCAGAAAACAGTTTCCAAGGAAATTTTATGGATTTTTAAAACAAAATTATCAATGCCCAGAATAAAATATGTTTCTCACAACTCTTAAATCCTGAAAGAAAAAGTCCAAAACAGTGTTTAAATGTTTACTCATATTTTTATGCCATTTGTCAACATGAATTGTGAAACCCCACATTTTATGTAGACATTATGAATCAACTAATACCCACCAACTAATTGCATCATGATGTCTACTTATGTAGACATTAGTTTATACATGCATGCATATTAATAACAGTGTTCAGTGAAATATACTGAAAATTACAGCATGTAAGCAGCTGATTTGAAAACAAAAACAAATACACTTGCTTTGTAATCTAGTTGGGAGTTTGATTAGTTAACAATTTATGACAGGCAAAGTAAAGAACATCTTTTTTTGAATGTGTGCATACTTTGAAGATTTTGGGTCTATCTACAAAGGTCTGTACTTATTTAACCAATCTGATTATCATGCAAGTCTAGATGAATCTCAATAAAATGGTGGGGAAAATGTCTGAAATAGGACCACAAACAAGGAGCTTCTGATTATATTAGATCTAAGCGCCTGAATAAACCTGAGACATTTTTAAAGGCACAAAATAGACAGCGTCTAGTGGGATGTGATGTTTAAGAAAACGTGATAATTCGAATGCAATGTCTGAAAAATGCATTTTTGTTGAAACATCTGACAAATCAGTTTTCTGAACTGTCCAAGTGGTCACACAGCACATATTGATAAACCTTTTAAGTAGTCTGGGGTTTAATTAAAACTTATAAATGTTCTTTTGACTGATTACTTACAATGAGAACTTCTCATCATACTCTGGTATGTCTGTCCCTGATACCACACTTGTTCTACATTTGGTTCTTTTGGTCTCATCTGGAGACAGAGACAGCTAAGGAGCACAAAAAATGTTTGGTTTGTATATATTGCACCACAACAATCCTAAAAATTTCAGTGACCCTGTCAACAATAACTTACCCATGATTAGACTGAAACAATTAAAACACATAACACTTGTACCTGCATTTTCATCCAAACAATACCAATTACATGCATGATTTGATCTAGCCTTGCCATAGGCGTTTATATGTATAGACACAACTGTTTGTAATAAAGAGGTCCTCAGTGGCCTAGTGGTTAGCAAGTTTGGCATCTAATTATAGGCTCTCACCTCTATGGGTTCGAGTCCCACAAGTGGCAATGCTGAGGACCTGTCCCAATATGATCCTGGTTGTTGAACGGGATGTAAAACCCCAACTTCGTCTTTGATTGCATTATAATTACTTTTCATAGTGTTCTCATATATTTATTTAGCTAGCTTAAGAGAACTAGAAAGGCCTCCGATGCAGTATGCATTATGGCAAACTTGTTTATGTTTGGTTTATGGTTCAGACAACCTGGAAGGCCAGGCTAGGTTTGATCAAAGACTTTTAATTATTTCTGAACATTCTTGCCTCTGCCAAGGAAGGTATGCAGTGGAGTGTGTTAGTCTCTTTGCTTGTTTGCAAAATAATTAAAAAAGGACAGATTTTGATGGAATTAGGAAATGTAAACAATGGCACAAAAGAACATATGATTTTGTTGGTGATCTGGATCATCTATATGGATTCAGGAATTTTTATCATTGGACTCATAAGCAATACTGGAGATGTTGGGCCTTGGCGGGAGGTATGCAGTCTCTGGGAGTTCTCATTATTATTATAAATGTTACTCATACTTAATTATCCAAAGTAAGCATACTTTACACGTTGATAAAACATGTGAAAGTTCAAGTAGATACAGTGTATTGAACAAAACCATTGCTTTTAATGTGCCATCCAAACATTCAAAAGCTAGCAAATTTATCTGATGACCCTAACAAAGAAAAATAATATTAGATGGCTTATGTTGCCATTTCTCTAAGTCATTCCCATTAATTGTGCATATAATGGGTAAAAATAGTCCTTAAATAAACAGGTCAATTTAATAAAATATTCAGTTCTGCTATTAATTATTTATTCTTTATAGCAATACTTACCTTGACAAAGCTGTTGCAGTCTGCACCAAATGAACTCGACAGTTGTCTTGCTTGTTTGACTGTAAATAATATATCGGTATGCCATATACACAAGATTGACATTTGATGTGGGGAAACAAAGACAACTATCGGAAAAGCTATTACCATTTGGAAATCTCTGATATCATTAATGTCAATTAGTGAAACGTTTCATTATCGACTAGCCATGTTTTATTGATGTAACCAATAAGTAAAATAAGCGTTATCAGCTTTGTGTACATGCATACTTATTAGAGACAGCACAATCAGTTATTTATACATGCATATTTATTGAAGAAGCATAATTGATGAAAGAAACTACTGTGACTTTTATGAGAATTCTGTCCATATATATAAGTTGATTTCCCAATTTGGGACTGTGAAATTATTTGAGAAAAATATAAAACCCCGGTTTAAAAAGCATACCAGAACCAACTATTATACATTTATTAGTTTACATCTTGTTGATCATTATTTTTCTTTTACTTCTACAGACATCTAGTGCCATACCAGTTCTTGTGTCAATACACTTCTGTCAGCTTTATATTATTTTAATTTGAAATAATAAGTACCCTTACCATGTACAGTGAGAAGACCACAGTTGACATACACAGCCATCTTGAGTTGACCTTTATATGGCTGATACATTCTGGAGGCCCAGGCGAGGTTCTCCTGAGACTGGACATGTAGCCCACAGGATGGGTCATGGACCTCCATCACTGGGATAGAAGGAGCTTTCCTCAGATCACTCAGTGAAGAGCGCTCGGCTGCTTGTATTACCATGGGGCTAAGATTGCCATACATATCTGGAATAGTTGTATACTTTTGGTTAAATTTTTTACATATTTTAAAATGATAACATATCATACAATGTAATACCAATATGCATTATGGATATAATACCTACAGTGAGGTCACCGGAGAGTGATTTTATGAAACTATCTGCAATAGTATCTCGTTTCATATTCCTGGTATCTAAACTTGTACCTTGTACTCCAAATATAAGCTATAACTTGTCATTTGCATTTACACTATTTTTGCACAATCTTAGATTTAACACAGGGTAACTATTGCCATGATCAGACTCCTTTATATTCATTGTATGGTTAATGTAATCTCCACTTTTTGATACCTCCACTTTTTGGTGGCACTGTTCCTGTACAATTACATATTCATTGGTCAAATGATGAATTATGTTTATCAACGAGTGAAAATTCATTTTGGTTATGCACATTCAATAATTAACCATTGGGCTATATGACAATACCATTGCCCTTGTATAGCTTATGGATGATCCAGTATAATGGACTATTCAAATATCCGAACTTATCTGGTTATTTAACTAGCAGTACTTCCGTTGGATGGTTCATTACTTTTTTTCTTCTTCAAAAAATAAACTCATTGCAAACTCTTCATAAACAAATGAAAAATATACCTCAGGGGTAACGAGTTCAATGAGAAATTATCATTTTCTTATTAGTCCTTTAATATGAAAGTATTGAGGGACGCCTTGTAGTGACAACAGTAGCCTTGCTTAGAACTCTGATAGGTTTAGCATAATATACATGTACACCAGAATGGTCTTATGCCAGTTCAAAGGTAACTGCAGTGTTCAACATGTGTTTTTATAATCATGAAACTTTTTCATGAAACATGAAAATATTGTACAACCAAAATATACATTTAATCCTTTCAAGGCCCATGTTTAGGATTGAAGCCTATGTCTAGAATCCAGGACTTTTGGCCGGCAACTGTTTTGCCGGTGACTTTTTTGTGGAGTACAACAAATGGCGAGTGACAAGTGACATTTTAATACTGTCCCAAATGAAATAAATTGTGTTAATATTACAATTAAAGCACTATATGTTATTTTTATACCGATCTCAATAAAATACCCTTTTTAAAATTTTTATCATACATGGTATATAAATTCAATATAAATAAGGTTTCCTTTTGTATATGATAATTGCCGCATCAAATTCTTACTCCCAATTGCTGATTTCTTATAAATTAGTCTCTAATAACTGCTCAGGAGTAAATGCTGTACAAACGATTCTAAAGCGCCTTTGATGCCAACTTAGAATTGTAATAAAATTTATTAAACATATAATACAGAAGTCATCATATTATGCTTAGATATACTGCTGTATTGTGTTTTTATATTACAAAAAAATTAATAATAGAAATACTAAAAAGTCACTGATAAATTTGTTATACTGTCTAAAACATCACCACATGTCCACTGACCAAATATCTGCCCACCATCTTATAATGTCCTGAATGACTACATCTACAAGCAATTAATTCCCAGGTATTTCTCCTCCAGTTGGTACAGGGGCCACGGTGGCAGAGTGGTAACACTCTCGCCTCCCACCTCTGCGGCCGGGGTTCGATCCCCGTCATGGCCGTAAGTGGGAAAGCTGGTAGTTGCTTGCCGTTGGTCGGCAGTTTATATGTACTGGTTTCCTCTGCCCTTCCAACTACCCGTCATGATATGACCTGTACAGTGTTGAAAGCGACGTAAAACCCCAAATAAATAATCCAGTTGGTACAACCATTTTAACCATATGAAATGACTGGTTTGTGTTTTGTTGACAAACTGAACACGACCAGACATTCATAAGAGTTTGCATTTTGCAGGCAGAAACATGAATATAATCAAGAGCTCACTGACACAAATATGTGCATGCCCCACTTCTTTGGGATTTGTGTAGTATATTAGTACAGTGAAACCACAAAAAAACCTACAAACTGGACATTTTCCATGTCTAAGAAAATATGTTTTGTTAGTGATTAATATTAAAACCCCTATTATTTCTCTGGCATTTTATTATCAGTACAAAATGACGGTCTCCCAAGAAGTCCATAAGATAGAGGATCTACGTTTTTGTTTTGGACATTCTAACAACATTTTCTGATATCATCACAGCTAACACATCATACCCAAGACAGTGATAAAAACCAACAATGTAATAATTATAATAAATATCATGATTATGTATACATGGTATTTTAGTTTGTTTATAACATGTTTTTTACCCATCACTGCAGTTGGTGTCAAATGTCTTACAATTGCTGCTTGCTCTTCCATTGACAACAGGACTGATGCCTGGTGGTTTAAAGGGTATCAAATTGTTGCTTAGAATACTACAACCATTTCCACCATTCTTGCACTGTTTGGCACACTACTAGAACAATATGTTGGCAGTACTGTTGAATACTGAATAAGCCTTGAGCAAGGTTATGAGCAATGTATTGATATTCTGTACAGGGACATGTGTATCTTTCTATTTTATGATAAAGAAATGATGTTGCTCCAAGCATATTTTTCTTGATTATTCAGTGTAAAAGGTGTCATTTTTCTTACATCAATGGAAGTGTTTTCACAGAGAGAAATGCTGCCCCTCCCTGGTATACAGTGTCACATGTGGTTATTGTGACACTGCCTAAAAGGGATGTTTACATGCACAAACTAAACCAGCTTCAGAACTTGTGCTACTTAGAGTAATTGCCCTCCCCCAATCTAAAACCCTACATTTTATGAAGTCTAGCAATGAAGCCATAATGTAATTTGCATATATGTAGTTACCTGGTGTATAGGAGTTGATTTTTATGTACTGATCATATATCAATATATATTTAAACATTGTCTATATTATTTAATATGTTGACAATTATCTTGAGGCAGCATAGACACAAAATAATAATACATTTATTGCCTCCACAAAGGAGGTTATGTAATTGGTGGCTTTTGTTTGTTTGCAAATTAACTTAATATGTTATGGACAGATACTTTCAGAATCTATTCAAAATGACACAAGTAACAACTATTTCAATGTTGATGGTAATCTGGATTACTGTCTAGATCCAGGAATTTTTTTAACAGATTTTTATCATTGCACTCATGAGTAATACCGGAGGTACTGGACATTGACAGAGGTCTGTTCTCTCTAAAGCCTCTTGTTTTTTTTCATCTGAAAGAGAAATCCATGTTCCATATTAACCTGAAAATGATGCCCCTTGAGGTAGATACATCAAACAGATATAGATTGCACAGTTCCCCAATGGGTGGCCGTAGCTGCCACCCTGGGGCTAAAGGTCACCCATATTGAGCTTAATCTCACTCAGGATGAAGCACAGGCTGTGTGGCATCAGGTAGTCTGCCAAATCACAATGATTCTCTCTTTTTCTCTCTTCGTGACAGTATAAAATCAGAGCTTTCTGGGATCAGTCCACGGGTTTAAATTATTTTATAGAAAGTACAGCCTAAATACATCAAAAGTCACAATTTAGGTAAAAAATATTGTCACAGACAACTCAGGGTCACCAAAGGTCACCTGAGGTCAATACTGGGTAACCTGAAGCACTTCCAGACTGCTGGTAAGAGCAGGTGGTCATTACAGCCATCTGTGGAACATTCTAAGCATGCTTAGATTCTTCATGGCCTCTGACCTTTTCACCAGGCAGCCCGAAAAAAAGGTCGGGGGGGGGGGGGGGGGGCAGAGTAACAAGATAGCCCATGGGGCATGCAGGGATCTTGTTCTATCTTGAATATTGAACAGCCCTATAAGCAATGAATACTTTATTGGAACTTTTACTTTATTTGATACTTTATTTGAATTTTTATACTTTAATAGTAACTCAGCTGCAGTTGAAATCATAAAGAATAAGAAATAAAAAATAGCTAAAGGGGTGCAGGTAATACCTTTGATTAATATTGGGAAGATTATTTCAGTTGTTTTAGATGTTACCCTGATCAATAAAAACCCATTTGAATAAATTTGAGTTGTACCTGACACTTTTACAGTTAAAAAAATCCACTTACTACATACTACATTTACTTGACAGCGCTGTCTCTTTAAATGTCAAAGGTAACAGTCTCTGAACAGGTAATCTGTTAAACTCATATTTAGAAAGGTGTCAATAGGATTGACAAGATCATAAGCTGTGTCTTTCTGCCCATATTATGCTTCACAAAAAGCAAGGCCTTGTTCATTTTAACTTCAATTGTTAGACATATAACACGTTCAATGCAGTTTTTGCAAACTGCAGCACTACAAAACCCTTGAAAGGGGCCAAAACCTCACAGTCCAGATCTCACTACAAGTCAATCTTTGTATGAACTCTGACTTTAAAAGCACCTCCAGTGTTCCTCCTTGTTTATTGTATGGCCCACAGCCCCTTGATCCACAAATCAAGGATTTATTAGACAACAAAAGCCATTAAAACTGTGACAATACTGTTGTAAATCTATGCGGCATCTATTTTGTAATAAGTTCTGTGTAAAGTAGCAGTAAAGAGCTCCTAGTATTTCCGTTGATTTCCAGTGCAGAAATTTTAGATATCATTGCCCCGGTTTTCTACATGTCTGATATATATCCCAGGCTGATAATGATCTGAACATTGTGGTGCAATAGTTATATCAGAGATTAATAAATAATATTGAAGCAATATTAATTATTTAAATCAAGTAACTTTTAATCAAGATTTAGAAGACCATAAAACTCTTTGACATTGTAAAATGACTAAAGCCTTCCTACCTCTTATAAGAGAATCCAATATTTGTTTCTCTACCTCTTCCATATTCCCTTGAAGTACCAATAGGTCAGCAGTGTAAATTTACCAACATATAGGTGAGGTAACAAGATAATATTTGAACTTCTTGTCAACTTTATATATACAAGAATGAGTTTAATTAAAGAACTCTGATGCTTACATCTGTGGCTTTATATGAAATTATTCGAGTGTCACACAACAATTTATAGGCTTTCTGTGAAGAAAGCTTTGGGAAAGTATCTGAAAATATAACAGATAGCCTTGAATGTATCCAGTCTTTCCTTGTTTTGTAAACAGAAAATCCAACTTGCAAAAAAAGGTCTGTGAGAATGGCAGATTCAAAGTTAATACCAAGTTATAACATCTCAGCTACTTTAGTGTTCCCATATTATTCAATTTTAACTCAAACGTGAACTTAAGCTCTATTGAATTAATGTACCATACACAGATAAATACATTTCCTACAAAGTGGAATGGATAGAAATACAGACTTGGGGAGAAATTCCTTTAGAGATATTAAGTTCTAATTCAGGTGTAATTACTTGTGAAATATGAAGTGAATGATATTAGTGAAAGCTTTACTTATGTAGGAAGTGATGTGGCTTACGACAGAATTTGAACCTCCAGAATTTGATAGTTGTGTGTAGGACATTCTGTATCCAACTGCAAAGAAATCATTTGGCATAAAGTATTAATGCAATAATTTTAATCTGAGCCTAAGAATGAATTGTAGAAATTTGCTTCAGTACACAACAGCTTCAAAATATGTCAAAACCTTTTAATAGTGTACTATTTTAATGTCGTATAAGTTTATAACATCATTATTGTGTGTTGAAAAGTTACAGATACAGGATTTTCTGAAAGGGAACGGTTTATCTTGCTGGTGGGGGGTGGGGGGTTAGACATTTCATAGTAGGACAATTCACACCAGGATAATTCGTACTGAGATTTTTCGTTACCACAAAGTGTATATCACTTGTGAAATGCTGTTAATTCAGCCATCGATCATTTTAAAGATTAAATCATCAATAATGTGACATTCCTATTACCATTAATGACATAGGATCATTCATCTTTTTCCAGTTAACATCACAACAACAGATATGTGTGCAAGCTTCATTAAATCTATGCTTTTCAATTACAAATTTAGCTGTCAGAAATACAGAATTTTTATCTATGTAGTGAATAATAATCTGAAGATTTGTCCCCTCATAATATTTTTAATGTTTAATATTTATGAATTATTATTATTTCACACATAAAAATAGCATAAAGTGAGATAAAAAAAGTATATATGTTTGACTAAAGAATAATCACACAACCATAACTAAAGAGAGAAGTTATTAAACATTTGAAAAAGAGAGAATCTCAACCTTTTCATGCTCAGCCTACTGAACCAAGCTTTCAAAAGCTAATTGCCTAACAGATGAATATGGGAAAAAACATTTATTGCTTAAAGAAATAAACAGTACCTGGTGTTTTATTACACTGACAAAAAGAAAGATATTTTCACAACAATAGATAAAATGTAATTAATTTTGGCATTTTCTATGTACTCTTTTGTGCAATGTGTATATTAAAAATTAGGATCATGTCAGAATTACGAGATTATATTTTGGAAAATTAGGGCAGAGCAGAGAGCTTTAACGAATGCATACACTATAATGTCTATTATTGGAATAAGTTGGGGGACTGAGATTTCATTCGGATAATGAAAGGGTCATAAAACCGGAGAGGTGTTTTAGTACAAAGCAATATATATTTTAAAATGTTATAAATATAGCACATATTGTAGAGTGAACTAATTTGTTTTTAATATATTTGCATTCATGAGGTGTTATACTTGTGTTATAAGGGGTGGTTCCATCCTGACATATGTAATTTTTTAATGAAAATAAACCCTCCCTGAAACCATGAGGAATTCTGGCAATATACCTCGAACTACCTATCACAATAGATATGTTACAATTTAAAGATTAAAGCATGTTTGTGGTAAAATATATGCCGGAAAGAAAATTAAATGAAATTGTTTGTAGGTGGACAACATGTGTAGACTCTATTTCAGAGACCTTATGCTAGAAAAAAGACCTCCCACCAGAAAATGGAGTGGTTGTAGCAGTAGAAGAAATCCAACCTTACCTAAGTCATCCATGCTCCTTCTTGAGAATCCTTTATTCCAGTTAAAACATCCCGGATATGCTTGATCTGACTTGAGAAAGGACCCTCCCCGCCCGACCACTGCTTTCTTGTGAGCGGAAACTGGGGCTTTAATCAGGGACATGTTGTCCTCACCCCCTGTGTACACGCCGGAATCGTCTTTACTGTATGTATCGTCGGCTTGAGCCTTGGCTGCAGAAGACAGACCTGTACAGCCACACAACATCTTGTTCTGAAACAAACATATATATATTATAGGTATGGAATTTGTGTCATGTAATCTTCTCATACAATTATAGAGCTTAATACTTGTACCAGCAGACACATAAAACATGATTTCAAAAATACATAACCCCTAGACAAAGCATGAAGATGCGGGGCAGACGAGGTGATCGCAGGATGAATATACTTATACCGCTGTTCCACATTTGCGAGTTATGGTAAGACTAAACTGAGTATAAACTTGTGTGTGTCTCTTGGGATGGGAGGAGTTGGGCGATGGGGGAGGAGGGTGCTGCTAAAACTAACATACCATGTGATTTGTCAAAACTGAAAGGATAAGTTGTACAACTGAAAATATAATAGCTGCTCTAATTACTAAGACTGCTGAAGATAATTTATGACAATAAGTACCAACCAGTCTATAGTTGTAATCAGGTGATTGCTACCACTAATCTTCCAGGAGAAAAGATCGCTTAGCACCAATTCACCAGTGGAACAGATACATTGGGGCAGAGAAAATAATTTTGAAATACTTTTCAGATTAGGCATAGCTGCCTTTTGGCTGAAGAGATTTATTTTGAGTACTGAGGACAGAGAAGCTCACACTTAAATGTTAAACATATTTTTATTGTGTAGCTGTGACAGCAGCTGATTGTTCTCCCAATTTTTACAGTTAAAAATTGATAATATCTCCACGAATTTTGCTCCCGACCCAGTGACGGTGGAACAAGGGCATAAGTTTGTATAGTCAGTGTCAGACACACTCACCAACCCATCTCTGACATGGATTTGAATTTTGGTTGCAAATCTTAATTGCTGATGCCCACTGATTTCCAATATAGAAACTTAATGCACAGTCAAAATATAGTGTGACAGAAAGGTGTGCAAGAAATAATAATATTCTAACGAATGTATCCCTTATTGCTACTGGTATTTATAATAGAGATAAAGTCTTCAGTTTTGTACTTCATTGTGCTATAAAGGACAGAACTTTTTGCATCATGGATGCACACTACTCACTCCTCCATTACTTTACCAGAAGTGCCGTCCTTTATAATGTACATAAAGTACTCACCCTCTGACTTTATTTCTACAATAAATTCAATGAGACCATCAAGCCTCCCCATCATATGGGAGACTTTAGTTGGCTTTTATTTTGCCAACTGGTGACTGACATGCATAACTGTATAGTGAAGTTAATACATACAAAATTCTGCTTTCCATCATCAATTTGAATAATGTCTCAAATATATTTGTTGAGAAGGAGAGAGAGATTTGTTTCATGTTAGTTTTTTTTTAATATTACTGGATGAGAATATGACTTAAAATATCCACGAGACTAATCAAGTGTTTCAGAAAACAAATAAACCCTCTAAAATTAAAACATAAAATGTTCAATGTGCTGACTATCAGGCACCTTGGCAATACTTCATTACTGTCTCATTTTTCATTAATATTGACACTGCAGAAAAGAATATGTCAAAACAACTTTACCCAACCACTGAAAAATGAGACTTAAACAATGGTGGATGTGTCTTGACCCAAGCTGAATTCCTAAATATATGCTCTAGCTTGACATTTTGACTTGCAAAGCTATCTTTGCTCATTGTTCACAAGCTTACTATTTGGATCATAAATATTTAACCTCATTCAACATTTCAGATGACTAGACAGTGACAAAGGCTTACTTGGGTCATAATATTCAATCACTTAAATATTTTGTACATATACACAAAAGACACTTCATTAATTTTTTTACTACAAAGTAAGGCATTGTGTACTTAAATCATTAAGCATAGTTTATGTGTTAACTCATTTACTGAAATTTCACTCTTTTTATGTGTTTTTAATCCCCCACATTGCGCAGCAATGGCAATCTGGGTATAGTAATATTAATTTTCTTCACAAAATAGAAATATAAGGGTATATACACTCAGCTGTTGTTAAATTATTTATAATAAAGAGGAAGAAAAAAACAGATGAAAGGGAGATTATTTTGTGGGTGAATTTTATTGCTGTAACCCAATGAATTTTGAGTACCTTTAATTTATACATCCTTATCTATATATCTGTATTAATAAATTAGATTTATTCATATTGACTTGTGCAGTTTCTGAATATTGTTAAGCAGCTGGGATCTAAATTCACTTTCCATCAAGCCCATCCTCAATATAAACACTAGCGAAAGTTTGTCCATCCATCAGTCATAGCTAATCAAATTCTTATATTTAGACATGTGCTCTCTGCAGGGACTAACTTAAAATCCCAGAATACTAGTTATCTCATTCAGGAGGTTATGTTTTAGGGAGCGTCCATTTGTCTGTATGTCTTTGTTCGTTATAACTCCAAAAGTAACTGAACTTGTTTTGTCAGAAGAGCATGGCCAAAGGAAGAAGTGATTATATTTGGGGAAAGTTCAGAAGAGTATTCTAGATACACAGAAATTCCTAAAGTTTCAATTTATTTGCAATGACTGACTATATGGTTAACATCACTCCCAAAGTAATGAGTAGATCATCATGACTTTTTTATGTCAGTTGGACCTGGCCAAAGGGAAAAGCTGTTTCATATTTGGAAAGATCCAGAACATATTCTCGATTTAAAAATCCTCAATTTTCAGAAACACGCCCTGGCAGAGGTCTGCACTCCATGAATGCTTTCTAGTTTGCAATAGTGTGCAGACTAAATTTTAATACCCCGGCTCCACTGTTCTTATTGGTTGTATTACTTATTGTTTCAGTGTCACGGGGGTTAAGAACAAACTCACAACAAAATAGTAAAAATATTAAAGATGTTTAAAAATCTTCTTTTTTTATTTACTTATTTACTTAGTTTTTTACGTCAAGCCTAATAGGTAGTGAAAATCAGTAGATACAGTCAGTCAAGGTTCTATACTGTACACTGCTGTCCAATGGCAAGTAACTACCAGCTTTCCCATTTACCAAATTATAGCAGTCGATTGCAGTTTGTGGAGCTACCTTTTTAGTCGTACTACCAATCTTTTTCAAGCTATACAATTAGTTACAACAGTGGAAAAGTGGTATAAACAATATATACCACTTGTTAAATAAGTTACAACACTATAGAAATGTTAAGTAACTTTTTCTCGGGTAAATATAGAATAATACACTTACTTGGTACACCGGTGCTTAATATTTTATCCATGATAGTACTTTTTTTCACCTTACAATTGTTGATGTTTATAATAGAGTCGATGTTTTGAATAAAACCAACTCCTGATGAAAGCCAAACTATTGTCAGTTACATGTCTATTAACTTTGACAGTATGACACTAATTCTATAACGTTATTGACTTTTTGCAGTTCAAGTAAACCTTATTATAAAAAAATAACACCTATGTCTTTAGGCAAAAACGCATATCTTGTGGAAAAATCTACTTTTTATGTTAAATCTACGCAATAAGTATTACCTTATTATCCATATCTAAGCAGATTAGCTGAACATCCAAAACTTTAACACCATTATAAGATGATTTGGACAAATTCCTGCATTTAATCCCTGGAAGAATTTTACTGTAGAATGAAGTGGAGAATTATAATAATATTTAGTAGATTTAAGGCTGATTTGTTCTATATGGCTACCCATTGGTATAATTCTATGAAGTGGTTTTGCATTAGATCTAATATATGAACATTTTCTTAAGTTTCAACAACAAGTTCTATATTTTAATATATGTAACTTTCTTTATAATCTCCACTTATATGTTCTAGCATTTTAATGGTATTAAATGTCAAATAATTTACTTTATGGTAAAATTTATAGTATATGTTTTTATGTTACAGAATATTGTAAAACTTAAACCTAGTGAAAAGTGTCTGTATTAGGATAAGTCACACTTTTAGCCATAAAACTGCCACCAACCATATTAGTTCTTTTGACTGTGCTAAAGTCAACCTCAAACCAAGAAACTTGGCCTTTTTGTCTCATTTTTTTCTCTCAAACCATTTTAGTGGCTTTATTAGAGACCTGGATACTCTGTAATTATAAATACCATTTTACCATGCCGTCAATGGTAATTTGGCGACTAATAATCAGAAAATAATATGTATAAACACCTTTTTTCAGAAATTTACACCATTAAAGATATATTGTTGAGGGAATACATGGGTCTTCTCGCTTTTGTCACTGTAATGAACTGGATATGATTAATCCATTAGTGACAGGCAAACTTCCATGAAACTTTACGCACAGTCTATATACAAACACCAAACACCTCTGGGGGTCATTTCTGTCATGTAAGAAAATGCAATAGGGGTAGACCTGGATTGATTCACTTCGGCGACTGTTCACAAATATTAGGTTACAATGTATGCATAAATATACTATGGCAATAATTTACAGTAATTTTAAAATGTCTGGGGCCTACAGACATCATTGAAAGCTACTATACACAATGCTTGAGATAAGATGTTGGTGCTGAGGCTTAAGTATAGGTAAAATTAGCAAACAAATGACTCTTAACGAGATGAAAAGACACGTAAAATGATGATTAGTAAATATTACAGAATTACAGAAAAAGTTGAAACAAGAAACCTCCTTAAGATATAAACATCCCTTGTTCTACTAATAATTGTAGAACCTAGCCTTAGATGGGAGTTAAACTGGTAAATGAATGCATTATTTAAGATAAACATAAGAAATATAATATAAATCATTATTCATTAATAGAAAAAAAATCATTAGAGGGCAATTCTTTCATGACAATAATGCAAAATAGTACTTTCAATTTTTGAGAATTTTTACAAGCAACAATATCATGACCTTTGTCTCCTGAGAAACAAATTTATCAACTACAATTAAATGAATTTCAATACAAACCATTGCTCTTAAAATGAGATTGATTAGTTTATTAGTTCATCAAATATGATGAGAAATCTGATAGTGTTTTGGTTTAATTTATATGATAATACGTGTGTCTGGTACCACCCATTGGCTGTAGAGGAGGGGCAACTTAATTCCTTGAGGCATTGTTAGATATCAAAACACATGTCACATTTCCTTGAACTGATTAATCTGTCCCAAGAAACTGTATCAGAAAATGGTTTAACTAAAATCCGCCCGGAGACTTTGGTGGCACAGGAGGTTAAAAAGAAATTTTTTGACATGCCATTGTTGTTTGACATGCTAACTTGGCATACCAGGAATTTATAGTTCCTTTATATAATTCATTTTACCTACTGGTAGGGTGAAAGTCTATTGCTCTCCAAATTCTGATTCATTTTGTGGCACAACTGGTTTGTCACTTAGTTTGGTCAGTTACCCCTCCCCCATAATGCATTTCATATGTTACCTTTGTGCCGATTTAGGGTGGGTGCCAAATGAATACACAAAGGACTACAGTGAATAGTGTATATCTGTGCTCGTGTCACTACAGGCAACAAACATATACTAATGTACCCTTGATATTGACCATTTCAGTAAGAAAGTAACAGTAACATTTTTTTAACTGAATGCACTGCTCTGCTGGAACTCAAAAACTGCATTAAGCCATCAGGTGACACTTTTTAGTGACAAATAATCAGTTAGATCTACTTACTAGAACATAAATTCACACAATAAACACAGGCCATCTCAAACCTGCAGTAAATACTTACAAATTTAGATGTTAGATTATGACTTGACTCCATCTTAAACAATAGTACTTAAATATGTACAGCCTCTGGGCAGTAATTACAGACTTCAGGTATGTCATGAAATATGAAGTTTGGACATGTGATCTGGCTTTGATATTTTATGCCATATTATCTGACTGAGTGTTTTCTGCATCTTATTAGCTTGGAATTTGTTCAGAAACTAGTCTTCCTGGAGGCTTTATCTAAGTTACCTAGTAATTACACAATTTGGCAAATTATAGCTTGGAAATTTACGTTTGTCTACTATTTGGCTGGATATGACTCATATTCATGAAATGCTTTAAAGGGACATAACAACCCCCCAAACTCTGACATCTAAAACAAACTTACTCAAACAAACTGACGTAGCTCATTTGATCACAGGGGCAAAATTTGTTTCAGTCTACATGCGCCAACAGCAAAGCAATGAGAAACACAAGTAGTGCACTAGAGTAGTACACATTTCATCAAAGTCCGGACACAAAAAGGGATCTCTAGAAGTGCAAGCCTCGCGGAGAGCTTGCGCTGAATATTTTCTTATGCCCAGGTCACACTGTGGCGAATTTTAATGGCGAATAATGGTGAATAACACATTGTTCAATCTCCTTGGTGGATTCTTATTATTCTTCCTTTGTCTTCAGTCCTTTTCGTGATTCGCCACTTCACTGCGACAACCACCTAATGTTCAAAATTTTCGCTGGTATGCATTGATTTTCAGTGATTTTTAAGTTCGCCCCAATAGGTAACATATTCGGCTATGTTGTAGCTCTGCTGTAGGACATTTGCCAACGGTTCGTACTACCTTCTTGTTCTCCATAAATTCGTCCTTGTTCTCACCTCGTCCTTTCTTTGTGGTAGAAGAGTCTTCACAGATTGTATTCATTCTCCCCTACCTGTAGCTAATGTGTGGGTAATAGTAGTAAAATAGTCAGATATAAAAGTATAAAAATCTTTTTATCGCATGGCCACACTTTCCAGCCTTTTTGGGCGAATTCTAACAAATTTAAAATCGCCTAGATACTTTTATATTAGCCAAGGTGATCGCAGCATGCTCCCCAGTGTCTGACCAGGGTATAAGTGTGTTACTTTTATGGTTTGTCTTCAAGTTCATTTCTTGGCTTATTTGTTGATGTGTACTTAAGTCCACTTGCGTACTTGTCACGCACATAATTTAATAATGTGCTGCAAACCTTAAATTATTTGCTAGTGCGTCAACACTACCGTTCCAAATTAATCAATATTAAAATAGAGGTATGTCCTGCAAAAAAGGTCACATACTACTGAGTCTTTGTATGAAAAGACATAAGCATTTTGACATAAGCATTTTGATTTGGCCAACCATACACAGAAAGTGTGTGGAACTTTGATCAAACAATTAAACATAACGTCTATAATGAAGGGGATTTTTTAATATAGAATAAAGCATTATTTTTATGCAGGACGTTGACTTCGACTTGAAATGAATGACAATGCCTCATTATGTATTCTTGTGTCTGAATGATACTTCCCCTTAACATATTGAACCTGAGTACATAATCCTTGATATGTTACATGTTTGATAACAGGAAATATAGCACAGAAGCAGAAGATTATAAAAACAAAAGATCAAACGTCTAATTGTGTTGCCATCAATCACATTAAATGCATTACTGTCTCAGTTTATGGCATTTAATCATTATAAAGTGAATCACATATATTAACTTAGGATACACTGGAAGTATATTTAAAAAAAATCACAAGTCAACATCCATCAATATTCTGTGGAATGCCCTTAGAAATTCTAAACTCCTGTCTCATTTGTATTTAATTTGTAGACCAAGCCAAAATCAAGGGACATCAAATGTACACCTAATAATATTTATGGATTTGCCATCTCAGATAAAATCAATTTAACAGCCAGGCGTTTTATGAGAATTGGACTTTGGTCAAGATATCTGATGAGATCCAGATACCCTAGTTCAAACCAGGCTGGTTACATGTATAGATTGGTTTGCACACTAATCACACACATAATTATACTTGAGACCTAATCCACTTTATTACCATCTTATTAATGGCGACCAATTGAACAGGACCTGTTCATGGTATCACAAAAACTTGGAACTACAAGGTCACATTCCTGTGGACATATTCATACACACTTAAGACCTTTCTGTTGTTTGGTCTGTTGTGTGGAAGCTTTCAGAGGATGTTTATCCTATGAACTCTTCAAACACCACCAATATTCTGTAATCTTTACAATATAACAATGGAGAAAATGGAAATTTATTGCCCTATACAACTTTAGGACATTGATAACGTTAGTTTGACAAGATCTTGCTCTGTGGGCAAAGTAAACACGTTTAAAACTATGACATACATGAAGGTACACTTTGCTGTTTATCATCAATTAATCAGAATACAGATAGCATTACAAAATCTATTGAAACTCTTATCTCCACACAAAGGATTTTCATAGCTTAGCCCAGTATTAATAATCTTCAGCCAGTTTTGTGGTGCATGAGTTTGCACATGTACTTATAATCATGATGCAATATGGACAAATGAGGACAAAAGAAATGAAATACAGTAAAGGTTTTAGTTTAATGTCACGCTAGTCATATCATAATGAATAGTTCTTGGGATATAGGAATTCAATGCTCGCCTCTGCATGACCAAATACTTATATGTGTTTTAACATATTCAAATAAAGTATTTAGCAATCCAAAACATTAGTTTATCATAAATATGCTGTTTTTGAAAGTCTAAGTTGAATAAAAGTTTGCAATAGACCATATTCAACTGGAAAGTTTCTAAGTTGTCCAAGTCTGTTTTGTCCCAAACACAATACAATCGTTTTTTTTTCTGGCGGTTACAGAGATAAGAGAAACAAAGGCGGAATGCTACACCCTCCGTGAATTCAAGTTATCCACCTTAAGGTACAGTTTTCCTTCAGAAGAGAATTGGAGTAAGGAGGGGTAATGGCCACAGTTTGACCCAGAAAAGTTACTGTAAAGATACAGTAACCTTACGACAAACATACAGCTTCATTGGAGACACAGAATGGGAGGGAAGGAGGTGACACAACTACATAAATACAACACCCTGCAGCTACAGGTGGTTATGGGAAGTGTCTTTGATATTTTTTGAAAGTTTATAATTTCTTTGTGACCACTGAATGCAACAGTATGCACAGTTTACTGGTCATAAGTCTGGCAATAACCTGAGGAATAAAATGCTTATAAACGAAGCCAACACTGCCTACAAGTTTGATGAGGATATCAAAAATATTTACAATAAATACTCTATTCAGACTTCAACATTTATCACCTGCATTGCTACTTCCTCCGGGAGATTATGTTTTTGGGTCCGTTTATTTGTCTGTGTACTTGGTAATGCCAAAAGTAATGAATGAATCTTTCCAATTTTTTTATGTGGGACTGGCCTGACCAAAAGAAGAAGTGGTTCCATTTTGAGAAAGATCCGGATCATATATTAGAAACCAAAAAATCCCATATAGCCCCATTTTCAATGTATTTTCAATGAGTTGGGCTTTCTACTTGAAATCACTCCAAAAGTAATGAGCAGATCTTCATGATTTTGGCTTTTCATGACATTGTTTTTGGCTGGGTCTGTCTAAAAGAAGAAGTGATTATAATTTGGAAAAGCTTCTGAATCAAGTTCTACTTGCGAATTTTCAGAAATACCCTTTGGTGGAGGTCTCTGCTCAACGAGTACATTCTAATATTTAGATTTGCAAAGACCAATTGAAGGTGAAGGCTTTCAGGGACAATACTAAATCATTTAGCTATCTATTGTATGTTGTTAATTATTATTTGGGCTTGTCGCTCCAAAATGCAATGGATAGTTTCCAAGATAGAAGAAGGCTTTGCCTGCCACATTCTGCAAAATTCTGTAAATCAGCTTGCTAGAGCTCACAATTGAAAATTTTTTTCAATTAAGTCTAGAACCAAGATTCAAACCTACTACCACGCAGACTAAAAACCACTCTTCTACCACTACGTCATTAAGGCAACACTTTAGACGAGTTTGGTTTGAACACTTTTATCACTCACACAATCACTGAAATACTTATTGTCTTATATTTCATTGCCATTCAATTCCAGTGAGTGAAACCCATTAGCTGTAATGTGAGTGACAATGACTTCCTTCATCAGCTTAACTCAATATTTACAGCAGCTTAACAAATATGTGTTCTGGATGATCCATAACACAGAGAATACTGGGCAAACACATGCCTGCTGTTTGAATATCGATATGACTTAGCCTTCAGCACAGGTTTCTAATTATGATTTATTTAGGATAACTGATCCATTGTCATGGGTTTAATATATCTTTTAACCAATTGTATAACCCATACTGCAAAGTGCAGTTTAGGGGGTGGAGGAAAACAGTGCATAGACTAGTAAGTCAAGATTCTGCACTGAAACCATCAGGCACCAGGCAGCAGGTACCAACATCACAACCTCAGGTTGGGCGGGAATCAATACGGGACCTACGTGGTGGGAGGTGAGTGGATTACCCATTGGACCACTGTGCCCCCTATATCTTATCAATATCACTTTGATCACCTGATGTCTGTCATCACAGGTCACACCAGGACTTGTAGTTTAGAGGAGAGGGGAATTCTATACCTACTAATTGGACAAAATTATTCCCCACCAAATGTTGATAAGCAATGATAAAGTTTCTCTTCATAAGGTTGAGGCTCGGACCCAAAACCTCAGAGGTGGAAGGTAAGTGTATTATCCACTGCCCCACCAAGAATTTTTTTTTACATGTTTACGTTACAAAAATGATTATAAAGCCATAAATATAAAATTATGACCCATGCTTCCTCATTCAATATAAAATTAAGAAATTTAACTTGGAACAAATAGATTCTATATTTGTAGCTGCATATGCAAATGTTTCTTCCATATCTTCAAAAATAACTATATATGAGATTTACACAATGAATAAAAAATTAATAAATTCAGGTTTATGAGTCAACATGACCCAGGTTTAATCTTTCCTATTTTATAAAAGGTTATATTTTGCAGTAATAAGTGCAATGGAATTGTATACACTTTCACAACATCAAAAACAGCAATTACAAACATTGCATTTTAGTTTATATTTATCCTAGTATGTTACTCAGAAATGCACCTTATAAGTTATATATACAAAAATGTAGAAACATGTTTAACAAAGTGCACAAACTGTACTAAAATACAACTAGAGAAAACTTATGGTTGTACTTACTTTGTGGGCGTATGTGTATCAGAAAAAGTTATCCAGTTTTAGTATTAATTATAATACATAAGTTTAATATTCTTCAATGCATCTGGTATATTCCACACTTGAAAATAACAGTCCAGTGATATATGTTGCTTGACCAGGTTCTATATTATGTGAACATTCATAAAATAGTTACAGTTGGTATTTCTGAAGTGCTATCATCACACTAATTAGAGTGTGAGGTGTTCTGTATCCACAGAAAAACAGCATTAATTTGGGTCCCTTTAAATATATCCAATAAAATATGCAAACAAACTGTCAGGAACATAAATATCTTCAAGAACTCTCTCCTCATTCAAAAGAGTTTCATCACCCTTATTGGAGCTAACTAGCAGGGGTCTCAAGTCATTGTCTGAAAAAAAATCATTACAAGCTAATATCCTGCAATCTCATTTTAAAAGGTTTTTAAAAAGGCTCTCAAATAGAAACCCCACTATGTATAAATGTCTCTGAAATACTTAATGCTCCTTGTATCTGAAGTTATGTATGCTGTAATGATCCCTTCACATGCAATTCAAGATCATTTTCTTGACATGTACATATGTCTTAAATGAATAAATTAATCATTACACACATTGACTCCTTTGGGTGGTCATCTATTCACAATATGTCATGTGTTTCCATCTCTTTAAATCCATACAGAGGACAGTCCTTGTGTTACATGCATATATCCAAGTGCAAAGAAATCTCTGGATGAAAAGGCCAGATAGAAAGTGGCTTGTTTATAAACACCCAACGAAAAATGCATGCTAGTGTATTGGTTAAATCAAGCTGTATTGGGGGAATGTTATCCAGATTTTATGGCCTTTCAATCCATATTTAGCTTCAGTTTTCAGAGTTTATCAGTGAACGCACACACAGTCCAGAATGATAAAGCCCACTTCATTGAGAAAACTATTGGAAAAAACCTTGAGTTCAATTACATCGCTGTTCTATTGTGTGTTGTAGGGAAAATACTTTAAAGCTAAGTGTACTGAATGATTATAAAATATAATTCCGCTGATCTAATAGCATGATCTTTGATTATTAATAATACGACTATAAAAAGGAAACTTGTGTTTGTGTTTTCAGATTAATAAAGAAGGTTGGACTTGGTTTATAGCGAGATATGGCATAAACCCATTAATTCAGAGCTAACGCTGGGTGCCTTATGTTTAATGGAATCTCATTAATGTGTCATTTGCAGCATTCACCACACACTCTCTTGATTTCTGGTCTGTAACAAAAGAAAGTATGAACTATTCATAAGCCAAAAGGCTAAATTCAGAAACACAAGTGTCTGGCTTGCAGAGACACGTTTCTCCAGTCACCCAGTGGCTAGCCCATAAATAAAATGTAAGAATTCTTATGGGCTACAGCGTTATTAGATTCGACATTTATTTCTATAAAATCATGTTTATAATTTTATACGATATATTATTTATATCAAATAAATTAAATCAATAAATTAGTTTTAAATATACAACAGTAGATGCTCAGATATAGGAACTAAACATGCGATGGTAAATGATGTGAAAACTCAAATGATTATCAAATTATCCAAGTTTTGTTTTAACAACCACCATTCTGTGAATTTACAAGTTATTTTATTTGTCCATTCATGTAATATGCAATATAAAAACTGCTAAAGATTTTTCATCATATGTTCATGTGTAACCACGTTAAAGATATGTTCTATTAGGTTTCTAAACAGTACGTATAATTTAAATCAATTAGAAGTAATCAGCCCACATTTTGCCATAAAAGGTAACCTGAATCTAATCCACCCAGTTCTAAATAGTCTTATCAGAGTTTTAGGGGTGGGAGACACAGTGGTAAAACTAACATTATCTTTAAGGTTTTTATGTGAATAATAACTCAAGAAGCTCAGCAGTAATTGTTGTTATTAGGAGTACAACTTTGAAGTTATTGTGGCATTGTAACTTAACACTGTTGTAAAAATATACTGCATTATAGACACTGAAAAAAATGTCAATCCGCACCAATTCATGAAGTATCAATAGAAAGATCCAGGGACTTTTACCATAAAGGCAACAATTTTTTATACAAATTTATACAATTGTTGTAAAAAGCATGTTTGGACGACTAAAAGTAAACGCTTTTGAAACTGTCTAGAGGTCCTTTCAGAACTATCTGGGAAAATTGAGACTTATTAGACCTTTCCAGCCGTGCCAAAAAAATAAGTGTAGTAAACAAATAGTACACCATAACTATACGATATTGTCATGTCACAAACTGTTAGTTCTGTGCAGTTTTGGGGGAGATAGAAAATGCCATCATACCGACAACACATGGATGATATAGCCTCAATGTAAGAACAAAATGTGGAGTGTGAAATTCACGGGACCAAAAGCGGTTTCATTCTTATGAATATGATCATTTGTAGTTTTGATCATTTGAAAGTGTCAGTTCTCTATATTTCTTACTTTGGCCCGATTTTAAAATCGGGACCAAAATTTTCGTTATGGGGCTGTTCCATTTCTGTTATATATCGTACACCTTACTACCGAGTGTTAAAATACAGGATTCAGGGTATAGTTTATGATAGGTTTAAGATGGTTTTAGGATATGTTCCCGATGTACAAGATATTTTCCCCGACAGCTTCTCCATTGGCGTTGCCATCGCCTCAAAACTCTAGGTTTGCAATAGTTTTTCGATCCATCCGATTGGTTTACGAGTCCCTTAAGATGAAACAAATAAGGTGTGATTGCAATAAGATGGAAAAGATTTCTGTACGAGTATGAGATAGGTTTAAGATGACTGTAAGATTAAAAAGATGACTAATTGATGGGTTTAGGAAGTGATAAATCTGATCAGAATCGGCAAAGGTTTACGATATACGATAATTTTAAACCATTTGAATTTTTCGTAAACTGTTCCAGATGGCCTCTTGAGTGCTATACTTGTAAACCTGTCGGGAAGTTCTGTATCTCCCATACAGTATCTCAGTATGGTGGCCTTAAGATTATTCTGATTGGAAAGGTTTACATCCCGATTCTCCAAATTTTAAAATGGGGACCATGGTTTACGATATATCGCAGAAATGGAACACACCTCTAATCGTGTATATGTCAGGAAGCAAGTCAGGAAAATATCACACATGTTTAGCATTTTTGGAAATGTTGGCGACTTTGCTTCCCGACTTCTGAAGTAAGGATCTTCAGCCCTACTTATTTCAATGACATCAAGTAAAATCAAATTATGTGAAATCTGAATGCACTCCAGAACTGATCTGCATTTTTGATAAATTTGTATTATAGAGGCAAATTTATTCTAAGGTTGTTTGGAACTACAAATTAATGAGATTCTTTTTCACATATCATTTGAGGATCTTTCCAAAGTCAATATTTTACCATTTGTAAAGAATGGAAAACAAGACATCAGACAACGTATTATCTTCAAAACCCTAATTTTGGTTTATAAGTACCTCACCACTGGCCAGCCTAAGCATTTTGCACCATATCTCTCCTTGTACAAATCTGCCATGAATACAAGACGTTCCAACCCAAAAAATTTATTCCTCCAGGTTCCTCATTATTGTGCTTCCATCCATAAATCAAAGGTCCATTTCAACAACAGTTTCTCATATGATGCCCCGAAGTTATGGAATGATCTTCCACATGATATCCGCAGTGCTCCAAATCTCTCATGTTTCAAAAGTCGACTAAAAACCTACCTATTTCAGAAATCATTTCCACCATGGCTTCCAACTACCGAACACCGGATCGCCTTCCCTGGGTACGACTTGGAACATGTCTAATGTCTTGATGATTTATGCCCTACGAACTGGATGGTGTGCCTTAGAATCCGTAGATACAGAGATTAAGCACTTGGACAACTGATTGATTGATTGACATAACCTATAAATGTGATCATTAATGCCATGTTCACATTTATCTGTTTGGTTGCGTCTTTGTGCCAAAGTGTGAATGTAAACACTCTGGATATAGACACAGCTTCTTTTAAAATGGGCAAAACATATTGTGGGCACAAACTTCTACTGTGGGAATATTCAGAAAACAGTGGACACTGTCACCTTTATATGGCTATGTAGGATTATGTCATTCCTACACCATCCACGATTTAAATACATATTGATATCTGTTGTGTGATTTCTACCACTGTGGCCTGGTGGGTAAAACTAGAGGGTGTAGGTTCGATGCCAGGTAGAGGCAGACACACAGTGGTTTGGATGGCCACTTAACATAGTGGTCTTCTGTGTTCATTGCATCCTGTCCCCAATGGCAGGCTAAAGAATCCTAGTGACATTAACAAATGGTCATCTCTGAAACTCCATACTACAGTCAGGGGAGTATAAATATACAATACAAAGTAATAAGTACACAAGGTGTTTCACAAATCTACACTGTCATTGAGGCAACGTACTACTTTTAACTAGAAAAAAAAACTTTGCGTCTACTTAATTCAACTTTGTGTCTGTGCAGAAATGTTCATTCCAAGAGAACCTTAAATTATCTCATGCCTGTTATTTGGATTTTAATGCCTCTGTGAGGTTATATCCACAACGTGAATGAATCTTTTTCAACTTTTCTGGCAAAACTGATTTATATTTCTTTATGGGAAGCCTTAATTTCATATCAACATACTCTGTGGGATTGGCAAAAATAAAGTGAAATGATTGATTCCAGAATTTAATTTAACGACACTTAGAATACTAACATATTGGGAAAATTCTGCCTTTAGAATTATATTGTTGTATTGCATTGTTGATAGTTAAAATGCACTGTAAATATCTCCTTTAGTACACTAATCAAAATACCATTTGTCCCACAAATACAGCCAAAGTTGATTTGACTGACAGTCCACCAACTGAGTCTCAGGGATGACTGTTCAATTTAGCAATATCCCTGAGGTTCTTTAGCCTGCCACTGGGGATAGAACCCAATGACAGTGGTTATCTGCACCACTATGTATATGACTGTACCTGGATCGACCCCAGCTCCTCTATGTTTCTATGCAAGTGTGGCATCCACAAACCACAGTGACAGATTATCTAGGGAGAAACAGTCTTTTACTCTGTCCTGATTGTACGTGTGTACCCAAGAGGAACATACAATAATGGACAATAGCCTTGCTAAAGGCTCAAGTTTCTTTGCAATTATGGAACATGTACAGTTCAGATAATGAAGTTTCAGTTTATATAATGTACTCAAATATCTACTGGCTTTTAGCTTATATCTCATAACATGTATGAGTACTTTATGAATGTCATATATCTGTACATGTTTGGAAACGATATGGTAAAAATCTGAGCCTTAAGACTAAATGGACACTAGAAGTTATGTGTTTTTATGTTGGGCTCCTGACATTGAATGATTTTCATGTCTTTGAGTTTTGTGTTTTTATGTTGGGCTCCTGACCCTGTATGATTTTCATGTCTTTGAGTTTTGTGTTTTTTATGTTGGGCTCCTGACCCTGTATGATTTTCATGTCTTTGAGTTTTGTGTTTTTATGTTGGGCTCCTGACCCTGCATGATTTTCATGTCTTTGAGTTTTGTGTTTTTATGTTGGGCTCCTGACCCTGCATGATTTTCATGTCTTTGAGTTTTGTATTTCCTCCAGTTTAATTTTATATAAGCTGGAACTATAAGTAGTACCTTAAACTTACAATAATGTCATTAAGATATATGTAAAAGTCATAATATCTTGTTTCTCTCTTTTGGAACACTATTAGGTGCTTGGACCAAACTACTTGCTGGGTTCCATTCAAATTTGGTACATAGATGAAGTTATGTTTTATGGGAAAAATCAAGCCTTTTAACGTTAATGAAAACCACTCATATTAACATATTGGCACTTTTTGCCTCTATTTCAAAGTATCTTTTGTTTGTCACCTTGCTTGTGTTTTGACTTGGTTTTCTGTTTCATATTACTTCACAATGATGACATTTATATTTTTACCATTTGTCGATGAACCACTTGCAATAGTTGTGCTGCGTGGCGATCAGAGAATTGTAGTGTATTCAAAGTCATGTGTAACACAAAACAGGAGACACTTTAACGTCCCAAGATGGCCATCTGACAATTTAATTACTAATCTGAAACTGTCACACTGAGGTACTTATTTTTATGTGATAAGGTTTAATAGTTTGGCAACTTCAATGTATATTTTGCTAGTTTAAGAAGAATACTCTATTGGTGTTGGAGATGAAGATAAGTTGGTGAGCGAAGATATGACTTAAATAATTGTGCTCTCCATATATATCGCTTGCTAAAAGCTCAGGGTTTTTTTTTTAAAAAGTCTTTTCAAACATGTGTATGTTTTAGGAGGTATATTATTCGTAAGACCTAAATCACACTATGCTATGCTGGCCTCACAAGTTGCATGAGTGCAAACTTTTTAACTGGTCAAGGCTGGTTTGTGGTTTGACGTGCTCCAAGTCTTTGTATTTCTTATTCTACCAAATCTGACATACATGAAGTCGTTATGAATCCATACAATACAAAAAGACTTGTCTGAAATAAAAAAAAAACTTTGTCAGCCCCACATTCTGGTAAAAAAAAGTGAGAAAAGTCTGTTTGTAGTAGTATCGGTTCAGTTTAAACTTTCTTTAAGTCATTTTGTCTCAGGTATAATATGAGGACTGAATGACTTTGAGCACAGATACTCATGTACTTGAATTATCTAATTTCTTGCTAGGCAAAATATTGGCACATGTGACGTAGTTGAAACCTTTCACTGACTTTTCCATTCTAGAACGTCTCTGAAGTCGAAAAAGACTGAAAATAGTAAAACTATACAGTCATTAAAACTAGACTTTCCTCAAGTCCTTTTGTCTTAGGTATTATATGAGGACTGAATGACTTTTTTCAAGAATTTGTTGCTTTGTATTTCATTTCCACAGACATTTTGCACACCCATCATGATGGATTCATAATGATTCCATGTATGTCGGATTTGATGGAATAAGAAATACAAAGACTGTAGCAAGTCTATCGTTATACCATAGTTCGGGTACCCTTTCCAACTGAATATATAAAAAATCTCCATTGTAAGATGCTTCAATCATTGTGTAGGAAGTTAACCGCGTAACAGTATAAAGACATCAACAGTGGGTGGGTGAGGTAAGCAAAACAAATTAAAAATTTAAAATTACCTACCTGTAAGGTGAAGTTTGAACTACAATTTATCCATAGCATAATAGATACACAAGGGTTACCCTAATCCTAAATCATTTTCATTGGTTGCCTGTTAGATGCCACTGTATGTTTTAGATGACTACACTTGTCTACAAGTTTCTCACCTTTGGTCACCCAAGTTATGTGAGTCTATATCTGCTCCACCGAGGTTCCTCTTTTTGCCCATCCTCACACAAATTTAAGAAGCAATTTGGTCAAAGTGGTGCACTTGATGATCCCACAATCTGGAATGAATTGTCTGATGATGTTCATTCTGTTTCTTTGATCACCTCCTTAAGGGCAGAAACTCAAAACGCATGTGTTTGCCAATGCCTTTCCAGCATACTTTCTTAATTAGTCAAAGTCTTTGCAGAAACGACCATTGCTATGATCATGGACTAGAATATAGTTTATGATTGTTGCACCTTAGTGCACCTTAATGCAGAGATTAAGCACTATAAAAGTCTTTAACAGAATAACATACTAGAACCAACATGACATTATTCCTATTGTAGAGGCAAAAAGTGGGGTAAAAATGGAATAAAGTTTCAGTTGGCACTTATAGACCACCATATAGTCTGCATTAATCAAAACGACTGGTAAAATAAACATGAAAAAGGGCTGAAGCTTACATCCAAAACCACAGTTAGTACTAGGTGTCAGAATATATAAAATGCAAGTTAAAGAAGCTTACTTCTGATGCCACATGTTTTTGCCCCTATAACTAAGAACAAAACTCAACCCTCAAAGATGTTTATTATAATTTCTCGGGCGTAAAATACACTACACAACAAAGCTATTAGATTATAACTAATAACAATACCAGACATCAATCCTCTGGGGTTTACATTGTGTATTTGCACCATATCTGAGGCCCCTCAATGAAAATAAATGCAAAGAACTGCTGTTTATTTTAAAACATTAACCTTCAGGAAATGTCTTTTCCAATATGAAACCTGTATTTTCTAATTTGGTATAATGATCATAAAAAAGACCTTCCATGCATTAACCAATTTCTGGTCATGATTGCCGGCAGCCTTAAGCTCCGATTCCACTCCTGTGGCCTTGGGTTCGATTACAGCTTACGGTATCCTGTGGGATTCTCCACAGGTCTCTTTCAACCTAGCTCAGCTGTTAGGAGGGGATGTACATCCCCCAAATTTAAATAAAAATCAACAAAAAAGTCCCCAAAAGTATTCAGTGTCTGAATACAGATCCTCAAAGTTTGGGATCTGCTATTCTAATGGCATTCGTTGTTGTTGCTCAATTTTTTATATTGATAAGCTGATGGCTTTCATATCATTTGGAAAGATGAATAACATTTCCTCACTGAGAGTCAATAAGATGAAAATAGGACGTGTAATGCACAATGCCGATCACTATTGAAGTCAAGCTACTCACAAGTAACATTTATTTTCATTTCAAAATCTTTGCACAAGCTTTCCACATATTAATGTCTAATCAACAGCTAGGTTCTCTTTGCCACAGAAACCTGTACAATTCCACCCACTGACGGTAGAACTATTGGAACTTGAAGATCTTTTAACAACATTTGAATCCGTCAAAAATTCTTGGTCTGGCTAAAGGTCCAATCACTCGTCTCTGTAGACAGTAGCTACAAATATGCTTTTGACTTGATCCAGTCAACCTGTGAGATTGTTGGGTAAATACCTACAATTGGATAAATGCACAAGTTCAAATTATGTACAGTTTTTAAGTCATACCAAAGGCCCGTACAAGGTGCAACTTGTACAAGATGTTTGTACAAGTTGCAACATATACAAGATAGGTTGCAAAAGTTGTAACTTGTACAGCATTTTACCGTCACATACTACTAAGGTGTATAGTGTCACTGAACAATTTGGATTAAAAGCTTGGGTTAAGTTAAAAATTTTATTGAAAATATGTCTTATTTTATGCATATAAATATCCCAAATAACGTGAGAGTGTCATATATTAATAACAAGACCACTGCCGTGGTATGATCTCCCGCCGCACTACATCAAAAAGTAGGTGAACAACATATTTGACCTAGCATGGGGATTAACAACACACAAAGCACAGGGTAATACATACAGCGAAATGGTCGCAGATATGATGAAACCATCAAATTTGAAATGTGTTCCTCAAGGACTAATTTACACTATGCTAAGTAGAGCCAAAACAAGTAGGGGAATAAAAATCTGCAATTTTAACCCAAGCCATATAAAAGTAAACGCAGGTGCTCTTGAAGAAATGAAATGGATGGAAGCTGAATCTAAATTACAATGGATTTCTCCAATTGAAAAAATAGCAAGGGAAAATGCCTTTCTTTTGGGTTGCCTAAATATAAGATCTCTGAAAATGCATCTGCAAGATTTAAAGAGTGATCCATCAGTTAAACTGTTAGATGCTATATGTTTAACGGAAACACATATTTCTAAAATAGCGTCACATAAGAAATTTGAAATGGATAATTACATATTAACATGTAGTAAGTCAGTTCATGGTACAGGTATTTATGTCAAACGGGACACCAAATGTTGTGAGAAGAAATTCCATGCAATTAACATAGAATGTACATGTGTGATAATCGAAGCGAATTAAGTAATCTTTGCTCTAGTGACTGTTTACAGATCTCCTAAAGACAGCATAAAAACTTTTTTGGAAGAAGTTGAAAAGCTTATAGTGCAATTGAAAGAAGATATGTATGAGATAATCATTTGTGGTGACTTTAACTTTGATTTATATAATCTTAATAAAGCTACATCACTTTTGCAGAGGTATTCTTTGAAGCAATACATAAGTGAACCAAGTCATATATGTGGTGGTATTCTTGACCTTGTGTTTGCAACCGAAAGTTTAAAATTAACAACAAGTCAAATGCCGCTTTACTACAGTGACCACCAATTTATTTTCTTCTCTGTATCTATATAGATGTATATGTATGTATTTTCTTAATATTACACAGTAATCATTTAATATTGATAGAACGATTGATTTAATGTACAAGCAACATTTACAGTTTTGTTATGTTATAATTAGTTTGAAATGTAATGTCACAAATAAGTAATTGTTGACACTATCAATGTTTTGCAGGTTCTATACACGATACAATTAAATATCGTCAGTAAAAGCAAATTACAATAAAAGGCAATTAGCAATACAGAATGAAACTTGTAAAAAGAAGAATCTGTTGCGTACACATCAAAGATGTTTGTTATTGAAATTAGAAATGTATTGTTCAGGACAATCATATTAACTTTAAGATGAAATCCAATAACATGAAAAGATTCCCTGCGTATGCTAAATAATGAAGAATAATAATAAATCTAATTATCATGGGCTTCAGCAATAGCTGTATTAAGTAATGTTGTGCATTTCATAAGTTTCTCTTTGTGGTTTAGTACCAATGAAATGGTTGAAAGATAAAAAGGAAATCAGTCAAAGTAATGATGGTTAATGACAGGAACATTTTTGAAATATCAAAACGATGTACTTGATCAATATGTTTGTGCTATTTACTAAAAATTTACATTTCATAGTTGTTTTTAATGTTTTAATGTACTAATAAAATGTTTTTTTTTTTTGTACATTGTCTTTCTTTTGTCACAAAGTCATTTATACATTCCATTACTCACAGCATGGAATGTATACATTCAATAGTTCTGGCAACTGAATGTACACATTCAATGGCAAATCATAGCATATACGTATTCAATGATTTGGCCATCGAATGGCCACATTCCAGAGTTAGAGCCACTGAATGTACATATTCCGCAGTTATGTACATGTAAGATATGCACTAAAAAGGTTTGGATATCTTCATTCCACCTCAAAGAAGGGGCCCAAGGTCTTACCCTTACCCTGTGCTTTTCCACAGGTTGGTTTGAAGCTCTCCCAAAAGTAGGTAAATGAGTTATTTGAGAAAAATTGGCCATCTGCAATACTTCTGGAGATAATTCGCATATACTCATTTTCAGTAGGCAAGTAATTAGCTATGGGTCTGAAACTTCACTATGTGAAGGCCCTTGCAAAAGTAGGTGAATGAGTTATTTGAGAAAAAATTGGCTATCTGCAATACTTTTCAGAGATAATTCACATTTACTCATTTTGAGTAGGTGAGTAATTAGCTATGGGTGTGAAACTTCACCAAGTGAAAGCTCTCCCAAAAGTAGGTGAATGAGAAAAATTGGCTATCTGCAATAATTTTAGAGATAATTCGCATTTACTCATTTTGAGTAGGTGAGTAATTAGCTATGGGTCTGAAACTTCACCATGTGAAAGCTCTTCCAAAAGTAGGTGAATGAGTTATTTGACAAAAATTGGCTAAGAACAACACTTTTAAGAGATAATTCGCATTTACTCATTTTGAGTAGGTGAGTAATTATCTACGGGTCTGAAACTTCACCATGTGAAAGCTCTCCCAAAAGTAGATGAATGAGTTATTTGAGAAAAATTGGCTATCTGCAATACTTTTAGAGATAATTCGCATTTACTCATTTTGAGTAGGTGAGTAATTAGCTATGGGTATGAAACTTCACCAAGTGAAAGCTCTCCCAAAAGTAGGTGAATGAGTTATTTGAGAACAAGCATTCTGACGCATGCATTTATCTCCCGCCGTATAAATAAGATGTACTAAAGATAGTGGAATACTCACTTATCTTTAGGCCTAAGTCCATAAAACCAAAAAAATGCGTGACTAACTAATGCACGCACGCACACACAGGCATCATTTCATAATCTCCCTCCCGGGCTAAAGCCTGGCGGGAGATAAAAATTGGCTATCTGCAGTATTTTTAGAGATAATTCATATTTACTCATTTTGAGTAGGTGAGTAATTAGCTATGGGTCTGAAACTTCATCAAGTGAAAGCTATTCCCAAAGTAGGTGAATGAGTTATTTGAGAAAAATTGGCTATCTGCAATACTTTTAGAAATAATTAGCATTTACTCATTTTGAGTAGGTGAGTAATTAGCTACGTGCCTGAAACTTCACCAAGTGAAAGCTCTCCCAAAAGTAGGTGAATGAGTTATTTGAGAAAAATTGGCTATCTGCAGTACTTTTAGAGATAATTCACATTTACTCATTTTGAGTAGGTGAGTAATTAGCTATGGGTCTGAAACTTCACCATGTGGAAGTTCTTCCAAAAGTAGGTGAATGAGTTATTTGAGAAAAATTGGCTATCTGCAGTACTTTTGGAGATAATTCGCATTTACTCATTTTGAGTAGGTGAATAATTAGCTATGGGTCTGAAACTTCACCAACTGAAAGCTCTTCCAAAAGTAGGTGAATGAGTTATTTAAGAAAAATTGGCTATCTGCAGTACTTTTACAGATAATTCGCATTTACTCATTTTGAGTAGGTGAGTAATTAGCTATGGGTCTAAAACTTCACCAACTGAAAGCTCTTCCCAAAGTAGGTGAATCAGTCATTTGAGAAAAATTGGCTATCTGCAATACTTTTAGAGATAATTCACATTTACTCATTTTGAGTAGGTGAGTAATTAGCTACGGGTCTGAAACTTCACCAAGTGAAAGCTCTCACAAAAGTAGGTGAATGAGTTATTTGAGAAAAATTGGCTATCTGCAATACTTTTAGAGATAATTCACATTTACTCATTTTGAGTAAGTGAGTAATTAGCTACGGGTCTGAAACTTCACCATGTGAAAGCTCTTTCAAAAGTTGGTGAATGAGTTATTTGAGAAAAATTGGCTATCTGCAATACTTTTAGAGATAATTAGCATTTACTCATTTTGAGTAGGTGAGTAATTAGCTACGTGCCTGAAACTTCACCAAGTGAAAGCTCTCCCAAAAGTAGGTGAATGAGTTATTTGAGAAAAATTGGCTATCTGCAGTACTTTTAGATATAATTCACATTTACTCATTTTGAGTAGGTGAGTAATTAGCTATGGGTCTGAAACTTCACCATGTGAAAGCTCTTCCCAAAGTAGGTGAATGAGTTATTTGAGAAAAATTGGCTCTGTGCAATACTTTTAGAGATAATTAGCATTTACTCATTTTGAGTAGGTGAGTAATTAGCTATGGGTCTGAAACTTCACCAAGTGAAAGCTCTCCCAAAAGTAGATGAATGAGTTATTTGAGGAAAAATGGCTATCTGCAGTACTTTTACATATAATTCGCATTTACTCATTTTGAGTAGGTGAGTAATTAGCTATGGGTCTAAAACTTCACCATGTGAAAGCTCTCCCAAAAGTAGGTGAATGAGTTATTTGAGAAAAATTGGCTATCTGCAATACCTTTAGAGATAATTCACACTTACTCATTTTGAGTAGGTGATTAATTAGCTATGGGTCTGAAAATTCACCAAGTGAAAGCTCTCCCAAAGGTAGGTGAATGAGTTATTTGAGAAAAATTGGCTATCTGCAGAACTTTTAGATATAATTCGCATTTACTCATTTTGAGTAGGTGAGTAATTAGCTATGGGTCTAAAACTTCACCATGTGAAAGCTCTTCCAAAAGTAGGTGAATGAGTTATTTGAGAAAAATTGGCTATCTGCAATACTTTTAGAGATAATTCAAATTTACTCATTTTGAGTAGGTGAGTAATTAGCTACGGGTCTGAAACTTAACCAAGTGAAAGCTCTCCCAAAAGTAGGTGAATGAGTTATTTGAGAAAAATTGGCTATCTGCAATACTTTTAGAGATAATTCACATTTACTCATTTTGAGTAAGTGAGTAATTAGCTACGGGTCTGAAACTTCACCATGTGAAAGCTCTTTCAAAAGTTGGTGAATGAGTTATTTGAGAAAAATTGGCTATCTGCAATACTTTTAGAGATGATTAGCATTTACTCATTTTGAGTAGGTGAGTAATTAGCTACGTTCCTGAAACTTCACCAAGTGAAAGCTCTCCCAAAAGTAGGTGAATGAGTTATTTGAGAAAAATTGGCTATCTGCAGTACTTTTAGATATAATTCACATTTACTCATTTTGAGTAGGTGAGTAATTAGCTATGGGTCTGAAACTTCACCAAGTGAAAGCTCTCCCAAAAGTAGGTGAATGAGTTATTTGAGAAAAATTGGCTCTCTGCAATACTTTTAGAGATAATTAGCATTTACTCATTTTGAGTAGGTGAGTAATTAGCTATGGGTCTGAAACTTCACCAAGTGGAATTGAAAACTTTCATGTTTCAACAGAATACCCTTCTACTACACTGCGGGTCCAAAACTTGCTCGAAATCGCTCTTTCTCTGACAGTTTCAGAGATATTTGCCATTTTTCATTTTCCGCAAAAATTGAAGATGGCCACCAAAAGTTGTAAACTTTGAAATTTGAAACTTTACTCTGTGATAGCTTACCAAAAAGTAGATGGATAACATATTTGAAAAGATTTCCCTAACTTTAATACTTTTGAAGATATTTGACATTTACTCCTTCTGTTATTTAGCTACAAATGAGAAAGTAGCTATTACTCACTTATGGTATGCAATAGAACCCCAAACTATGTACCATCTTATAGCTAAGGACAAAGTAGCTGAACAACATATTTAAGGAAAACACTCTAACAGCAATCGTTTTGGAGTTACAATGGCTTTACTGAACAGTCAGAATTTCAAAGTAGCTATTACTCAGCTATCCAAGGTGCAACAGGTCTGAAACTTTACTATGTGATAGCTTACCAAAAAGTAGATGATAACATATTTGAAAAGATTTCCCTAACTTTAATACTTTTGAAGATATTTGACATTTACTCCTTTTGTTATTTAGCTACAAATGAGAAAGTAGCTATTACTCACTTATGGCATGTAATAGAACCCCAAACTATGTACCATGTTATAGCTAAGGACAAAGTAGCTGAACAACATATTTTAGGAAAACACTCTAACTGCAATAGTTTTGGAGTTACAATGGCTTTACTCAACAGTCAGAATTTCAAAGTAGCTATTACTCAGCTATCCAAGGTGCAAGAGGTCTGAAACTTTACTATGTGATAGCTTACCAAAAAGAAGATGATAACATATTTGAAAAGATTTCCCTAACTTTAATACTTTTGAAGATATTTGACATTTACTCCTTTTGTTATTTAGCTACAAATGAGAAAGTAGCTATTACTGACTTATGGCATGTAATAGAACCCCAAACTATGTACCATCTTATAGCTAAGGACAAAGTAGCTGAACAACATATTTAAGGAAAAAAGTCTAATTGCAATAGTTTTGGAGTTACAATGGCTTTACTCAACAGTCAGAATTTCAAAGTAGCTATTACTCAGCTATCCACGGTGCAAGAGGTCTGAAACTTTACTATGTGATAGCTTACCAAAAAGTAGATGGACAACATATTAGAAAAGATTTCCCTAACTCTAATACTTTTAAAGATATTTGACATTTACTCCTTCTGTTATTTAGCTACAAATGAGAAAATAGCTATTACTCACTTATAGCATGCAACAGAACTCTAAACTATGTACCATCTTACAGCTAAGGAAAAAGTAGCTGAACAACATATTTTAGGAAAACCCTCTAACTGCAATAGTTTTGGAGTTACAATGGCTTTACTCAACAGTCAGAATTTCAAAGTAGCTATTACTCAGCTATCCAAGGTGCAACAGGTCTGAAACTTTACTATGTGATAGCTTACCAAAAAGTAGATGAACAACATATTTGAAAAGATTTCCCTAACTTTAATACTTTTGAAGATATTTGACATTTACTTCTTTTGTTATTTAGCTACAAATGAGAAAATAGCTATTACTCACTTATGGCATGCAATAGAACCCCAAACTATGTACCATCTTATAGCTAAGGACAAAGTAGCTGAACAACATATTTTAGGAAAACACTCTAACTGCAATGGTTTTGGAGTTACAATGGCTTTACTCAACAGTCAGAATTTTAAAGTAGCTATTACTCAGCTATCCAAGGTGCGAGAGGTCTGAAACTTTACTATGTGATAGCTTACCAAAAAGTAGATGAACAACATATTTGAAAAGATTTCTGTAACTCTAATACTTTTGAAGATATTTGACATTTACTCATGTCGTTATTTAGCTACAAATGAGAAAATAGCTATTACTCACTTACGGTATGCAATAGAACCCCAAACTATGTACCATCTTATAGCTAAGGACAAAGTAGCTGAACAACATATTTCAAGAAAAAGTTGTATCTGCAATAGTTTTTGAGTTATGAGCCCTTTACTCCAAGTAGCTATGATTGCTATTACTCACTTATCTTTAGGCCTAAGTCCATAAAACCAAAAAAATTTTCAAGGGCATGAAAATTCATTGGGACTATTAATTTACAAAAAAATCTGTAGCTGCAGTAGTTTTGGAGAAATCTGCGTAACTAACTAACGCACGCACACACGCACGCACGAACACACAGGCATCATTTCATAATCTCCCTCCCGGGCTAAAGCCCGGCGGGAGATAAAAATTGGCTATCTGCAATACTTTTAGCGATAATTCGCATTTACTCATTTTGAGTAGGTGAGTAATTAGCTATGGGTCTGAAACTTCACCAAGTGAAAGCTCTCCCAAAAGTAGGTGAATGAGTTATTTGAGAAAAATTGGCTATCTGCAATACTTTTAGAGATAATTCGCATTTATTCATTTTGAGTAGGTGAGTAATTAGCTATGGGTCTGAAACTTCACCAAGTGAAAGCTCTCCCAAAAGTAGGTGAATGAGATATTTGAGAAAAATTGGCTATCTGCAATACTTTTAGCGATAATTCGCATTTACTCATTTTGAGTAGGTGAGTAATTAGCTATGGGTCTGAAACTTCACCAAGTGAAAGCTCTCCCAAAAGTAGGTGAATGAGTTATTTGAGAAAAATTGGCTATCTGCAATACTTTTAGAGATAATTCGCATTTACTCATTTTCAGTAGGTGAGTAATTAGCTACAAGTCTGAAACTTCACCATGTGAAAGCTCTCCCAAAAGTAGATGAATGACTTAAAAAGTAGATGAACAACTTATTTGAGAGAAATTGTGTAGTTGCAATACTTTTGAAGATATAAGGCATTTACTCATTATGGTTATCAGTAAAATTGACAAAGTACCTATTACGGTTTGCGAGATATTTGTCATTTTTCACATTTTCACCAAAAGTAGCAATAAAGTAGCCATTACTCACTTGTACATTGAGTAATAGTTGTGAAACTTAAATATGTTACAGTTCACAAAAAAGTAGATGAACAACTTATTTGAGAGAAATTGTGTAGCTGCAATACTTTTGAAGATATAAGGCATTTACTCATTATGGTTATCATTAAAAATTGACAAAGTAGCTATTACTCACTTAGCTATGGAGATACACTTCCAAACTAGTGACCATGTTGTAGCTGTGGAGATAGTAGCTGAACAACATATTGGAACAAAATTGTGTAGCTGCAATACTTTTGAAGATATAAGCCATTTACTCATTATGGTTATCATCAAAGTAGCTATTACTCAGTTAGCTATGGAGTTACAGCTGTGAAAATTCACAATACAGTATATCCAAAAGATAGGTGAACAACATATTCAACAAAAATCCTCTATATTCAATAGTTTTTGAGTTATAAGTGACTTGCTCAATGGTCAAATGTTAAACTTAGTATAGCTATTACTCAGTTAGCTATGGTGCTACACCTTGGACACCTCACCACGATATAGTACATGAAGGAGTTGTTGAACAACATATTTCAGGCCAATATTGTAAGTAACAGTTACAAAGACAAAATCAATTTACTCATTTTGCTCATTGTTAATAACAGAAAATAGCTATTACTCACTTAGCTTTGAAGATAGAACCCTAAAAATGGTACCATCTTGTAGGCATGGAGAAAGTAGCTGAACAACGTATTTTACAGAAACACTCTAAATGCAGTCATTTTGGAGTTATGAGCACTTTACTCAAAGTAGCCACCATTGCTATTATTCACTTAGCTATGGTCCTAGGTGTGAAATAACAGCATCAAATGAAAGGACATAAGCAATAAGGTCATAAAAACATTGAAAAGGCCAAGGAGAAAGAACCAGTGTGATGTACAGCCCTTTATAAAAGCGTGACACACACTCAATAGCATTTACTCATTTTCAGTAGGTGAGTAATTAGCTACGAGTCTGAAACTTCACCATGTGAAAGCTCTCCCAAAAGTAGATGAATGACTTAAAAAGTAGATGAACAACTTATTTGAGAGAAATTGTGTAGCTGCAATACTTTTGAAGATATAAGGCTTTTACTCATTATGGTTATCATTAAAAATTGACAAAGTAGCTATTACTCACTTAGCTATGGAGATACACTTCCAAACTAGTGACCATGTTGTAGCTGTGGAGATAGTAGCTGAACAACATATTGGAACAAAATTGTGTAGTTGCAATACTTTTGAAGATATAAGCCATTTACTCATTATGGTTATCATCAAAGTAGCTATTACTCAGTTAGCTATGGAGTTACAGCTGTGAAAATTCACAATACAGTATATCCAAAAGATAGGTGAACAACATATTCGACAAAAATCCTCTATATTCAATAGTTTTTGAGTTATAAGTGACTTGCTCAATGGTCAAATGTTAAACTTAGTATAGCTATTACTCAGTTAGCTATGGTGCTACACCTTGGACACCTCACCATGATATAGTACATGAAGGAGTTGTTGAACAACATATTTCAGGCCAATATTGTAAGTAACAGTTACAAAGACAAAATCAATTTACTCATTTTGCTCATTGTTAATAACAGAAAATAGCTATTACTCACTTAGCTATGAAGATAGAACCCTAAAAATGGTACCATCTTGTAGGCATGGAGAAAGTAGCTGAACAACGTATTTTACAGAAACACTCTAAATGCACTCGTTTTGGAGTTATGAGCACTTTACTCAAAGTAGCCACCATTGCTATTACTCACTTAGCTATGGTCCTAGGTGTGAAATAACAGCATCAAATGAAAGGACATAAGCAATAAGGTCATAAAAAACATTGAAAAGGCCAAGCAGAAAGAACCAGTGTGACATACAGCCCTTTATAAAAGCGTGACACACACTCAATAACACACGAACACACGCACACACGCACGGAATGCGTTTTATAATCTCCCTGCCCGGCCGGCGGGAGATAATAACTTAGATATACATAAAATCTTTGAAAAGCAACAAAAAAATTTCCAGTGATGAATATTAAGTTATTACTTTATCACTCAAAAATAAAAGTGTTTTTATCAAAAGGACCATCAGCGCTGAAGTGAGGGTGGTACCATTATACCTGGGTTTAATGGTAACACCGCTAATAGTTGGGGAGCATTCACTATTTCCTCGATTACAATTTTAAGAACTACTTTTTACCAAACTCATACCTAACTAAATGGGTGAATGCTAAACTCCCTCTAGTTGTACAGTGGGACCTGCCTCCTCTCAAATTCTTCCCTAGTGGTACAGTGGAACCCACCTCCTCTCTGGTTCTTCCCTAGTGGTACAGTGGGACCTGCCTCCTCGCTAGTTCTTCCCTGGTGGTACAGTGGGACCCACCTCCTCTCTAGTTCTTCCCTAGTGGTACAGTGGGACCTGCCTCCTCCCTAGTTCTTCCCTGGTGGTACAGTGGGACCCACCTCCTCTCTAGTTCTTCCCTAGTGGTACAGTGGGATCTGCCTCCTCGCTAGTTCTTCCCTGGTGGTACAGTGGGACCCACCTCCTCTCTGGTTCTTCCGTAGTGGTACAGTGGGACCTGCCTCCTCGCTAGCTATTCCCTGGTGGTACAGTGGGACCCACCTCCAATCTGGTTCTTCGGTAGTGGTACAGTGGGACCTGCCTCCTCGCTAGTTCTTCCTTGGTGGTACAGTGGGACCCACCTCCTCTCTGGTTCTTCCGTAGTGGTACAGTGGGACCTGCCTCCTCACTAGTTCTTCCCTGGTGGTACAGTGGGACCCACCTCCTCTCTGGTTCTTCCGTAGTGGTACAGTGGGACCTGCCTCCTCGCTAGTTCTTCCTTGGTGGTACAGTGGGACCCACCTCCTCTCTAGTTCTTCCCTAGTGGTACAGTGGGATCTGCCTCCTCGCTAGTTCTTCCCTGGTGGTACAGTGGGACCCACCTCCTCTCTGGTTCTTCCGTAGTGGTACAGTGGGACCTGCCTCCTCGCTAGCTATTCCCTGGTGGTACAGTGGGACCCACCTCCTCTCTGGTTCTTCGGTAGTGGTACAGTGGGACCTGCCTCCTCGCTAGTTCTTCCTTGGTGGTACAGTGGGACCCACCTCCTCTCTGGTTCTTCCGTAGTGGTACAGTGGGACCTGCCTCCTCGCTAGTTCTTCCCTGGTGGTACAGTGGGACCCACCTCCTCTCTGGTTCTTCCGTAGTGGTACAGTGGGACCTGCCTCCTCGCTAGTTCTTCCCTGGTGGTACAGTGGGACCCACCTCCTCTCTGGTTCTTCCGTAGTGGTACAGTGGGACCTGCCTCCTCGCTAGTTCTTCCCTGGTGGTACAGTGGGACCCACCTCCTCTCTGGTTCTTCCGTAGTGGTACAGTGGGACCTGCCTCCTCGCTAGTTCTTCCTTGGTGGTACAGTGGGACCCACCTCCTCTCTAGTTCTTCCCTAGTGGTACAGTGGGATCTGCCTCCTCGCTAGTTCTTCCCTGGTGGTACAGTGGGACCCACCTCCTCTCTGGTTCTTCCGTAGTGGTACAGTGGGACCTGCCTCCTCGCTAGCTATTCCCTGGTGGTACAGTGGGACCCACCTCCTCTCTGGTTCTTCGGTAGTGGTACAGTGGGACCTGCCTCGTCGCTAGTTCTTCCTTGGTGGTACAGTGGGACCCACCTCCTCTCTGGTTCTTCCGTAGTGGTACAGTGGGACCTGCCTCCTCGCTAGTTCTTCCCTGGTGGTACAGTGGGACCCACCTCCTCTCTGGTTCTTCCGTAGTGGTACAGTGGGACCTGTCTTCTCTCTAATTCTTCCCTAGTGGTACAGTGGGACCCACCTCCTCTCTAGTTCTTCCGCAGTGGTACAGTGGGACCTGCCTCCTCCCTAGCTCTTTCCTGGTGGTACAGTGGGACCCACCTCCTCTGTAGTTCTTCCCTGGTGGTACAGTGGGACCCGCCTCCTCTCTAGTTCTTCCCTAGTGGTACAGTGGAAGTAGGGACTTGCCACTAGGGAAGAAATCATGAAGTATGGAAGAATTTGTGCAGGAGTGGGGCCCACTGTGCCACTAGGAATATTAATTTGAATGTGGGGAAGAAGTTTCACAGGGATGGGTCCACTGTACCACCAGAGAAAAACTAGAGAGGAGGTGGGTCCCACTGTACCAATAGGGAAGAACTAGCGAGGAGGCAGGTCCCACTGTACCACTAGGGAAGAAAAAGAGAGAAGGTGGGTTCCATTGTACCGCTAGGGAAGAATTAGAGAGAAGACAAGTCCCATTGTACCACTAGGGAAGAATTAGAGAGGAGGTGGGTCCCACTGTACTGCCAGGGAAGAACTAGTGAGGAGGCAGGTCCCACTGTACCACTAGGGAAGAATTAGAGAGGATGTGGGTCCCACTGTACCACTAGAGAAGAACTAGAGAGGAGGCGGTCCCACTGTACCACTAGGGAAGAATTAGCGAGGAGGCGGGTCCCACTGTACCACTAGAGAAGAACTAGAGAGGAGGTGGGTCCCACTGTACCACTAGGGAGGAATTAGAGAGGAGGTCCCACTGTACCAAAAAGAACTAGCAGGTCCCTCTTTACTACTAGCAGTTTACAGTACACAACCCTAGCGAACTCTATGTACTGGTTTCCTCTGCCCTTCCAACTACCCGTCGTGATATGACCTGTACAGTGTTGAAAGCGACGTAAAACCCCAAATAAACAAACAAAAAAAAATAAACAAATTTACTACTAGGGAAGAAATCGTGAAGTAGGGATGAAATAGGGCAGAGGTGCGTCCCACTGTGCCACCAGGGATGAACTTTCATGTAGGGAAGTAGTTTGGCAAGACTGGGTCCCACTGTACCACTAGGGCTGAACTAAAGAGGAGGCAGGTCCCACTATACCACCAGAGAGGAACTAGAGAGGAGACAGGACCCACTGTTCCACTATTGAAGGACTAGAGAGGAAACGAGTCTCACTGTGCCACTAGTCAAGAAATCATGAAGCATGGAAGAATTTGGGCAGGAGTGAGGCCCACTGTGCCTCTAGGGATAAATTTGCATATGGGGAAGACGTTTGGCAGGGATGGGTCCCACTGTACCAGTGGGGGAACTAGAAAAGAGGCAGGCCCCACTGTGCCACTAGGGAAGAACTTGTGTCTTAGAGAAGAATTAGGGCAAGAGTGGGTCACTCTGTGCCACTAGGGACAAATTTGCATGTAGGAAAGAAGTTCAGCTGGGGTGGGTCCAACTGTACCACTAGGGAGGAACTAGAGAGGATACAGGTCCCACTGTGCCACTAGGGAAGAAATTGTGAAGTAGGGTAGGAGTTTGGTAAGAATGGGTCCCACTGTGCCACCAGGGGCGAATTTGCATGTAGGGAATGAGTTTTGGCAGGGGTGGGTCCCACTGTATCACTAGGGAGGAAATAGAGAGGAGGCAGGTCCCACTGTGCCACTAGGGAAGAAATTGTGCAGTAGGGAAGAGGTTTGCAAGGAATGGGTCTCACTGTGCCACCAGAGACGAATTTGCATGTAGTGAAGAAGTTTGGTGCCACTAGGGAGGAAATTGTGAAGTAGGGAAGAAATAGGGCAGAAATGTGCCACCAGGGACAATTTGCATGTAAGGGGGAAGTTATGGCAGGGGTTGGTCCCACTATAGCTTTGGGGAAGAAGTAGGAAGGAGGCAGGTCCCACTGTACCACTAGGAAGGGATTAGAGAGGATGCAAAAATTTGAATTAGAGAAGAAGTTGGGTAGGAATGGGTCTCACTGTACCACCAGAGACAAATTTGCATGTAGGAAAGAAGTTTGGCAGGATTGGGTCCCACTGTACCACTAGGAGAGGAGCTAGAGAGGAAGCAGGTCCCACTGTGCCACTTGGGAGAAATTGTGAAGTAGGGAAGAAGTTTGGCAGGAATGGGTCTCACTATGTTCCCAGGGACGAATTTGCAGGTGGAGAAGAAGATGGACAGGGCTGGGTCCAACTGTACCACTAGGGAAGAACTAGAGAGGACATGGATCCCACTGTGACACTAGGGAAGAAATCGTGAAGTAAGGAAGAACTAGAGAGGAGGTGGGTCCCACTGTGCCACTAGGGAAAAAATCGTGAAGTAAGGAATAACTAGAGAGGAGGTGGGTCCCACTGTGCCTCTAGGGATAAATTTGCATATGGGGAAGACGTTTGGCAGGGATGGGTCCCACTGTACCAGTGGGGGAACTAGAAAGGAGGCAGGCCCCACTGTGCCACTAGGGAAGAACTTGTGTCTTAGAGAAGAATTAGGGCAAGAGTGGGTCACTCTGTGCCACTAGGGACAAATTTGCATGTAGGAAAGAAGTTCAGCTGGGGTGGGTCCAACTGTACCACTAGGGAGGAACTAGAGAGGATACAGGTCCCACTGTGCCACTAGGGAAGAAATTGTGAAGTAGGGTAGGAGTTTGGTAAGAATGGGTCCCACTGTGCCACCAGGGACGAATTTGCATGTAGGGAATGAGTTTTGGCAGGGGTGGGTCCCACTGTATCACTAGGGAGGAACTAGAGAGGAGGCAGGTCCCACTGTGCCACTAGGGAAGAAATTGTGCAGTAGGGAAGAGGTTTGCAAGGAATGGGTCTCACTGTGCCACCAGAGACGAATTTGCATGTAGTGAAGAAGTTTGGTGCCACTAGGGAGGAAATTGTGAAGTAGGGAAGAATTAGGGCAGAAATGTGCCACCAGGGACAATTTGCATGTAAGGGGGAAGTTATGGCAGGGGTTGGTCCCACTATAGCTTAGGGGAAGAAGTAGGAAGGAGGTAGGTCCCACTGTACCACTAGAAAGGGATTAGAGAGGATGCAAAAATTTGAATTAGAGAAGAAGTTGGGTAGGAATGGGTCTCACTGTACCACCAGAGACAAATTTGCATGTAGGAAAGAAGTTTGGCAGGATTGGGTCCCACTGTACCACTAGGAGAGGAGCTAGAGAGGAAGCAGGTCCCACTGTGCCACTTGGGAGAAATTGTGAAGTAGGGAAGAAGTTTGGCAGGAATGGGTCTCACTATGTTCCCAGGGACGAATTTGCAGGTGGAGAAGAAGATGGACAGGGCTGGGTCCAACTGTACCACTAGGGAAGAACTAGAGAGGACATGGATCCCACTGTGACACTAGGGAAGAAATCGTGAAGTAAGGAAGAACTAGAGAGGAGGTGGGTCCCACTGTGCCACTAGGGAAAAAATCGTGAAGTAAGGAATAACTAGAGAGGAGGTGGGTCCCACTGTGCCACTAGGGAAGAAATTTGCATATGGGGAAGACGTTTGGCAGGGATGGGTCCCACTGTACCAGTGGGGGAACTAGAAAGGAGGCAGGCCCCACTGTGCCACTAGGGAAGAACTTGTGTCTTAGAGAAGAATTAGGGCAAGAGTGGGTCACTCTGTGCCACTAGGAAACGAGTCTCACTGTGCCACTAGTCAAGAAATCATGAAGCATGGAAGAATTTGGGCAGGAGTGAGGCCCACTGTGCCTCTAGGGATAAATTTGCATATGGGGAAGACGTTTGGCAGGGATGGGTCCCACTGTACCAGTGGGGGAACTAGAAAGGAGGCAGGCCCCACTGTGCCACTAGGGAAGAACTTGTGTCTTAGAGAAGAATTAGGGCAAGAGTGGGTCACTCTGTGCCACTAGGGACAAATTTGCATGTAGGAAAGAAGTTCAGCTGGGGTGGGTCCAACTGTACCACTAGGGAGGAACTAGAGAGGATACAGGTCCCACTGTGCCACTAGGGAAGAAATTGTGAAGTAGGGTAGGAGTTTGGTAAGAATGGGTCCCACTGTGCCACCAGGGACGAATTTGCATGTAGGGAATGAGTTTTGGCAGGGGTGGGTCCCACTGTATCACTAGGGAGGAACTAGAGAGGAGGCAGGTCCCACTGTGCCACTAGGGAAGAAATTGTGCAGTAGGGAAGAGGTTTGCAAGGAATGGGTCTCACTGTGCCACCAGAGACGAATTTGCATGTAGTGAAGAAGTTTGGTGCCACTAGGGAGGAAATTGTGAAGTAGGGAAGAATTAGGGCAGAAATGTGCCACCAGGGACAATTTGCATGTAAGGGGGAAGTTATGGCAGGGGTTGGTCCCACTATAGCTTAGGGGAAGAAGTAGGAAGGAGGTAGCTCCCACTGTACCACTAGGAAGGGATTAGAGAGGATGCAAAAATTTGAATTAGAGAAGAAGTTGGGTAGGAATGGGTCTCACTGTACCACCAGAGACAAATTTGCATGTAGGAAAGAAGTTTGGCAGGATTGGGTCCCACTGTACCACTAGGAGAGGAGCTAGAGAGGAAGCAGGTCCCACTGTGCCACTTGGGAGAAATTGTGAAGTAGGGAAGAAGTTTGGCAGGAATGGGTCTCACTATGTTCCCAGGGACGAATTTGCAGGTGGAGAAGAAGATGGACAGGGCTGGGTCCAACTGTACCACTAGGGAAGAACTAGAGAGGACATGGATCCCACTGTGACACTAGGGAAGAAATCGTGAAGTAAGGAAGAACTAGAGAGGAGGTGGGTCCCACTGTGCCACTAGGGAAAAAATCGTGAAGTAAGGAATAACTAGAGAGGAGGTGGGTCCCACTGTGCCACTAGGGAAGAAATTTGCATATGGGGAAGACGTTTGGCAGGGATGGGTCCCACTGTACCAGTGGGGGAACTAGAAAGGAGGCAGGCCCCACTGTGCCACTAGGGAAGAACTTGTGTCTTAGAGAAGAATTAGGGCAAGAGTGGGTCACTCTGTGCCACTAGGAAACGAGTCTCACTGTGCCACTAGTCAAGAAATCATGAAGCATGGAAGAATTTGGGCAGGAGTGAGGCCCACTGTGCCTCTAGGGATAAATTTGCATATGGGGAAGACGTTTGGCAGGGATGGGTCCCACTGTACCAGTGGGGGAACTAGAAAGGAGGCAGGCCCCACTGTGCCACTAGGGAAGAACTTGTGTCTTAGAGAAGAATTAGGGCAAGAGTGGGTCACTCTGTGCCACTAGGGACAAATTTGCATGTAGGAAAGAAGTTCAGCTGGGGTGGGTCCAACTGTACCACTAGGGAGGAACTAGAGAGGATACAGGTCCCACTGTGCCACTAGGGAAGAAATTGTGAAGTAGGGTAGGAGTTTGGTAAGAATGGGTCCCACTGTGCCACCAGGGACGAATTTGCATGTAGGGAATGAGTTTTGGCAGGGGTGGGTCCCACTGTATCACTAGGGAGGAACTAGAGAGGAGGCAGGTCCCACTGTGCCACTAGGGAAGAAATTGTGCAGTAGGGAAGAGGTTTGCAAGGAATGGGTCTCACTGTGCCACCAGAGACGAATTTGCATGTAGTGAAGAAGTTTGGTGCCACTAGGGAGGAAATTGTGAAGTAGGGAAGAATTAGGGCAGAAATGTGCCACCAGGGACAATTTGCATGTAAGGGGGAAGTTATGGCAGGGGTTGGTCCCACTATAGCTTAGGGGAAGAAGTAGGAAGGAGGTAGCTCCCACTGTACCACTAGGAAGGGATTAGAGAGGATGCAAAAATTTGAATTAGAGAAGAAGTTGGGTAGGAATGGGTCTCACTGTACCACCAGAGACAAATTTGCATGTAGGAAAGAAGTTTGGCAGGATTGGGTCCCACTGTACCACTAGGAGAGGAGCTAGAGAGGAAGCAGGTCCCACTGTGCCACTTGGGAGAAATTGTGAAGTAGGGAAGAAGTTTGGCAGGAATGGGTCTCACTATGTTCCCAGGGACGAATTTGCAGGTGGAGAAGAAGATGGACAGGGCTGGGTCCAACTGTACCACTAGGGAAGAACTAGAGAGGACATGGATCCCACTGTGACACTAGGGAAGAAATCGTGAAGTAAGGAAGAACTAGAGAGGAGGTGGGTCCCACTGTGCCACTAGGGAAAAAATCGTGAAGTAAGGAATAACTAGAGAGGAGGTGGGTCCCACTGTGCCACTAGGGAAGAAATTTGCATATGGGGAAGACGTTTGGCAGGGATGGGTCCCACTGTACCAGTGGGGGAACTAGAAAGGAGGCAGGCCCCACTGTGCCACTAGGGAAGAACTTGTGTCTTAGAGAAGAATTAGGGCAAGAGTGGGTCACTCTGTGCCACTAGGAAACGAGTCTCACTGTGCCACTAGTCAAGAAATCATGAAGCATGGAAGAATTTGGGCAGGAGTGAGGCCCACTGTGCCTCTAGGGATAAATTTGCATATGGGGAAGACGTTTGGCAGGGATGGGTCCCACTGTACCAGTGGGGGAACTAGAAAGGAGGCAGGCCCCACTGTGCCACTAGGGAAGAACTTGTGTCTTAGAGAAGAATTAGGGCAAGAGTGGGTCACTCTGTGCCACTAGGGACAAATTTGCATGTAGGAAAGAAGTTCAGCTGGGGTGGGTCCAACTGTACCACTAGGGAGGAACTAGAGAGGATACAGGTCCCACTGTGCCACTAGGGAAGAAATTGTGAAGTAGGGTAGGAGTTTGGTAAGAATGGGTCCCACTGTGCCACCAGGGACGAATTTGCATGTAGGGAATGAGTTTTGGCAGGGGTGGGTCCCACTGTATCACTAGGGAGGAACTAGAGAGGAGGCAGGTCCCACTGTGCCACTAGGGAAGAAATTGTGCAGTAGGGAAGAGGTTTGCAAGGAATGGGTCTCACTGTGCCACCAGAGACGAATTTGCATGTAGTGAAGAAGTTTGGTGCCACTAGGGAGGAAATTGTGAAGTAGGGAAGAATTAGGGCAGAAATGTGCCACCAGGGACAATTTGCATGTAAGGGGGAAGTTATGGCAGGGGTTGGTCCCACTATAGCTTAGGGGAAGAAGTAGGAAGGAGGTAGCTCCCACTGTACCACTAGGAAGGGATTAGAGAGGATGCAAAAATTTGAATTAGAGAAGAAGTTGGGTAGGAATGGGTCTCACTGTACCACCAGAGACAAATTTGCATGTAGGAAAGAAGTTTGGCAGGATTGGGTCCCACTGTACCACTAGGAGAGGAGCTAGAGAGGAAGCAGGTCCCACTGTGCCACTTGGGAGAAATTGTGAAGTAGGGAAGAAGTTTGGCAGGAATGGGTCTCACTATGTTCCCAGGGACGAATTTGCAGGTGGAGAAGAAGATGGACAGGGCTGGGTCCAACTGTACCACTAGGGAAGAACTAGAGAGGACATGGATCCCACTGTGACACTAGGGAAGAAATCGTGAAGTAAGGAAGAACTAGAGAGGAGGTGGGTCCCACTGTGCCACTAGGGAAAAAATCGTGAAGTAAGGAATAACTAGAGAGGAGGTGGGTCCCACTGTGCCACTAGGGAAGAAATTTGCATATGGGGAAGACGTTTGGCAGGGATGGGTCCCACTGTACCAGTGGGGGAACTAGAAAGGAGGCAGGCCCCACTGTGCCACTAGGGAAGAACTTGTGTCTTAGAGAAGAATTAGGGCAAGAGTGGGTCACTCTGTGCCACTAGGAAACGAGTCTCACTGTGCCACTAGTCAAGAAATCATGAAGCATGGAAGAATTTGGGCAGGAGTGAGGCCCACTGTGCCTCTAGGGATAAATTTGCATATGGGGAAGACGTTTGGCAGGGATGGGTCCCACTGTACCAGTGGGGGAACTAGAAAGGAGGCAGGCCCCACTGTGCCACTAGGGAAGAACTTGTGTCTTAGAGAAGAATTAGGGCAAGAGTGGGTCACTCTGTGCCACTAGGGACAAATTTGCATGTAGGAAAGAAGTTCAGCTGGGGTGGGTCCAACTGTACCACTAGGGAGGAACTAGAGAGGATACAGGTCCCACTGTGCCACTAGGGAAGAAATTGTGAAGTAGGGTAGGAGTTTGGTAAGAATGGGTCCCACTGTGCCACCAGGGACGAATTTGCATGTAGGGAATGAGTTTTGGCAGGGGTGGGTCCCACTGTATCACTAGGGAGGAACTAGAGAGGAGGCAGGTCCCACTGTGCCACTAGGGAAGAAATTGTGCAGTAGGGAAGAGGTTTGCAAGGAATGGGTCTCACTGTGCCACCAGAGACGAATTTGCATGTAGTGAAGAAGTTTGGTGCCACTAGGGAGGAAATTGTGAAGTAGGGAAGAATTAGGGCAGAAATGTGCCACCAGGGACAATTTGCATGTAAGGGGGAAGTTATGGCAGGGGTTGGTCCCACTATAGCTTAGGGGAAGAAGTAGGAAGGAGGTAGCTCCCACTGTACCACTAGGAAGGGATTAGAGAGGATGCAAAAATTTGAATTAGAGAAGAAGTTGGGTAGGAATGGGTCTCACTGTACCACCAGAGACAAATTTGCATGTAGGAAAGAAGTTTGGCAGGATTGGGTCCCACTGTACCACTAGGAGAGGAGCTAGAGAGGAAGCAGGTCCCACTGTGCCACTTGGGAGAAATTGTGAAGTAGGGAAGAAGTTTGGCAGGAATGGGTCTCACTATGTTCCCAGGGACGAATTTGCAGGTGGAGAAGAAGATGGACAGGGCTGGGTCCAACTGTACCACTAGGGAAGAACTAGAGATGACATGGATCCCACTGTGACACTAGGGAAGAAATCGTGAAGTAAGGAAGAACTAGAGAGGAGGTGGGTCCCACTGTGCCACTAGGGAAGAAATCGTGAAGTAAGGACGTACTAGGGCAGGAGTGGGTCCCACTGTGCCACCATGGATGAAATTGCATGCAGGGAAGAAGTTTTGCAGGGGTGGGTCCCACTGTACCACTAGGGAGGAACTGGAGAGAATGTAGGTCTCACTGTGCCACTAGGGAAGAACTAGAGAGGAGGTAGGTCCCACTGTGCCACTAGGGAAGAAATCGTGAAGTAAGGAAGAACTAGGGCAGGAATGGGTCTCACTCTGTTCCCAGGGACGAATTTGCAGGTGGAGAAGAAGATGGACAGGGCTGGGTCCAACTGTACCACTAGGGAAGAACTAGAGAGGACATGGGTCCCACTGTGACACTAGGGAAGAAATCGTGAAGTAAGGAAGAACTAGAGAGGAGGTGGGTCCCACTGTGCCACTAGGGAAGAAATCGTGAAGTAAGGACGTACTAGGGCAGGAGTGGGTCCCACTGTGCCACCATGGATGAAATTGCATGCAGGGAAGAAGTTTTGCAGGGGTGGGTCCCACTGTACCACTAGGGAGGAACTGGAGAGAATGTAGGTCTCACTGTGCCACTAGGGAAGAACTAGAGAGGAGGTGGGTCCCACTGTGCCACTAGGGAAGAAATCGTGAAGTAAGGAAGAACTAGGGCAGGAATGGGTCTCACTCTGTTCCCAGGGACGAATTTGCAGGTGGAGAAGAAGATGGACAGGGCTGGGTCCAACTGTACCACTAGGGAAGAACTAGAGAGGACATGGGTCCCACTGTGACACTAGGGAAGAAATCGTGAAGTAAGGAAGAACTAGAGAGGAGGTGGGTCCCACTGTGCCACTAGGGAAGAAATTGTGAAGTAAGGAAGAACTAGGGCAGAAGTGGGTCCCACTGTGCCACCATGGATGAAATTGCATGCAGGGAAGAAGTTTGGCAGGGGTGGGTCCCACTGTACCACTAGGGAGGAACTAGAGAGGAGGCAGGTCCCACTGTGCCACTTAGAAGAAACTCTGAAGTAGGGAAGAACTGGGGCAGGAGTGGGTCTCACTGTGAAACCAGGGACGAATTTGCATGTAGGGAGGAAGTTTGGCAGGGGTTGGTCCCACTGGGGATGAACTAGCGAGGAGACAGGTCCCACTGTACCACTAGTAAAGAACTTAAATATTTTCCATGAAATAATAATTGCTCTTTACTGGGTCTCACTGTGCCACTTGGCGTTTGTTAAACGGGTCTCACTGTACCACTGGCACCATTAGACCCAGGTGTAATGGTACCCTCTCCTCTTTCTTCGCTGAACCAGGTCCTCGTTTTTATTCTTATTCAGGCAGAAAAATGAAGTTTTTGTTATATTTACTTAGCTTAGAATGAATGTGAGCTGTGGTTTATTGATGCTATCAATACTCAGTGGAACTCTCCACTGGGGTCTTATTCTTTCTTTTAATCTTCAGGCAGAAAAGTTTTCATAAAATAATAATCTCACATAAAGATGACACTTTAAAAGCAAGAAGTAAGAAATAGTATTTCAAAAAATATTCAAATTAACATTGGTGTGGCTTCCTTTACAATTAGATATGTTTATAATAAACCTCGATGTAATAGTGTCAGGTGGAAAGTTTGACAATTAGTGTTGTATAAAAATTCAATATCTTCTGGATCCTCTTTCATTTTAAAAATATCAACAACAAGAGTATAACAAAGTTGTTGCAACATGCTGGAGCTAGATGTTAAATACTCTTTTAACAGCATTTTGGCACAAGGCTGTCCTTTCTGTATCTACTGCATGGTGTTTCTCTTCTCCTTCCTCTACTTCTGCTACCTCTGCTTGTTGTTACTAGTTGTTTCTCCTAGCTGTTACTACATCTTCTTGTTCTTACTGAATTTTGACTATATGTGCTGCTACCTTTAAATTAAGGATTGGAATGCCAAAGATGACTCACAGTCATTACCACCTCTGGAATGTGAGAGGAAGTAGTGGTCACATGACCTATGTCCTGGAAAAATTTAGAGAATTCACTTGTGCTTTCCTACTTCATTTCCTAATAAGCTGTGTCATGTGACCTAGTTGTATGAAGCCTGTTTCCTGTGAACCATGGTCTGGATTGTATTAAAATAAACACTACATATTTTAATGATCACATCACTTCACTGAAATGCTGAACTAATATTCACACTGAAAACTTGAGATGTGTTTGAAGGACAGAAGTGCACAAAAATCTCATAAAAATAACACACACACTGATCAGAATATGCAGACTTGTATGCTACAACAGCAGTTCTTACATATAAACACATACTGATATTTAACTGCTTTTTGTTGTGCATCTTGATTTATATAATTCACTTGTTCTTTTGAGCCTTTTTAATTGTCAGCATAACTGAAACAGTATGATTAATTTGTACAAGTAACAACAATTTCAAAATTCAATTAATCAAGCTGTTTTTCTCCCCAATAATAGACTAGGATCACAAGTGTTGAGGGAAAGTCTCAAATGACAAGATGACTGTATATGTACATTTGCAATTGATATATGCCTTCTGTTGATCAAATCCTAGCCAATGAGATGCATTGCATTTATTGTTTTTGTTATTTTGTTACCATAAAGAAACTAAGTTTATTAATCATCTAGTTGTGAAATAAAGGATTCCATACAGATCAACAGGCAGACTTGCACATTAATTAATGTAAATAAGCATAAAACTGTAAGCTCATAGCTCTTTGAAATACAGTTAGAGGCAACAGATTTACAGCAAATGCTAGCCATGGCTCTTTAATTCTTGTTAGACTCCAACTCAGCTGTATTTTTATTCAGCCTGTAGGAGTTGCAGCTGTTACAGATTTTTACCAAAGCTGCAAACATAAAATCTTAAACTGTGCATAACATTTTCAACATTCATATTCAGTGTTGAACTTGAACATTTAAGGAATATTTGTGTCACAGTAAAAACTCCCATTCAGGGGAATCGGCCATTCCACTAGTCGAAATCCTGATCAGAGTTTACATGTGTGGAAACTCCAATTCATCATTTAAGGACTGCCATTGCAGTTTCTATTAGTGGAAACCCTGATCGGAGTCTCCACTAGTGGAATTGCAATTCCCCTGACCCGTGGCTTTGCAATGTCAATACGGTATAGGGTAATGAGATTTTTTGCAACAAAATATAAAAGCTAATTCTGAAGGTTTGCAGAAGCTTTTGCTGATGATAAACGATATGCCATTAAAACATATGGATAGTATAATAGGAACAATAAAATATCCTATGTTATCAAATTGTTATAAATTAATTTGTCTATTCTAGACAGCTAAATTGTTGTAACATGAATAACATATAAAATCTTATAATATGAACGAAGTATTTTCCTATTTTCTGAATTTGGTTTTATTTATGTTTATGTAAGAGGAAGGGTCAAAGAAATGCAATAAACTTTTGATCTACTAGGTTTGAATTAGAAATGATTGTTCCCCTTAAGTTAGGACAAAGTGGAATGAGATGAGGGTTAGTGAAATGCAATCAACTGATGATCTGTTCCTGATTTAAATGATTCTCTCCGTTGAAGCTTTACCTACTCAAATGAATATCTGTGTCCTGGGCATATAATCCCTTCAAGGTTTATTGCAAGTGTTTTCATGTATCTTATGTTATACCTGCTCAAATGAGTAGCTATATCCTGAGTAGTTTTTTTCCTTTGTGTATGAACAACCTGAGCAACTGTGAAAGAGACATAAAAAGAATTAATTTTCTTGATACTCTTACTACTGCTTATATAAAGTCAAATTTTCTGGACATATGTCAGTTTCATTTTGATACAGCTATGAATCATTTATCTCCATAGGTCTTCATTGTTAGAATTTCTTCTGGAACTAAGATATAGTTTGGCCAATATGGATGGTCAAAAAGCCGAGTTTATAGGCTTCTTAAAGAGCATCGAGGAGGACTAAAATATAGCAAATAATGTGTTTTTGCAATTCAACAAGAGAAACTTGATCAGGGAGTAGATGCATGACAGCTTGACAAGGGTGTGAAATGTTGACAGGGAAACCATTTCAAGGGCTGGGTTTCCAAACATTTCAAGCTTCAACAAATTAAAAGAAGAAAGACATCTAACCCAGTGGTCCCTGAGGAAGAAGTGTTTGACACAATAAAATGCTGCCATGTTACAGTGGGACATACTAGTCATGACAAAGCATGATCTGAAGTATGCAACACCTACTCCTGGATTCGATGAGGCTGCATTCCTATTTTCATCAGTACTTGCTCAGTGTGGTAGGTGCTCCCCTAAAAGGCCTCAAGAGCCAAACCCCAAACAAGAGATCAGATTGATCTGATAGACATGAGTAGTCGCCCTGATGGAGAATTCAGTGGATTCTTCATATGAGAGACCACTACAGCAAGTTAGCTGATTACATCCACTGACTTCAAAGAGAGCTTCTTAAGTATGTTCCAAAGTAATGCAGACTTTTTGTCTTTTTGATGCTCCCAAAATGCTTCAACCTGACAATGGCAAAGAATTTCTAGCAGCTGTGAGTGATTGAAGTATTAATTAAATCATGGCCTGGACTGGAAACTATGACACACTCAGTCTCAAGGATGTAAGGGCCAATGGTGATTTGCAAGTAGGACTGGAGAAGTGGATGGGAGAAAACAAACAGGATGGATGGGCCTTAGGTTTACAGCATGTGACATACTACATGAATACATCTGTGAGTGCTACTACTTCCAAAGCATCATATGAAGTTGTATTTGGATAGGCTCCTCACACCAGCTGCACTATTCTAGAGATCTAGTACAACAAGGGGTTGTGAATGAAGCGGATATTGATGATGGACTGATATATTGTGATGAGAATCATCAGGGGAAAATAACTGTCAGCAGTTCAACTTTAGAACACATAGAGGCAGAGATGTACACACCATTGTCTGTAGAATCTGAAACATTGAAGACAGCAACATTCTCACAAAAAGGAAACCGTAATGGCAGTCCATCATCAGAGGAAGTGGAAACACTTCATCAAAATGTAAGGAATGTTGAAATTGCTAACTACCTGAAAGCTGCAAACAAGCAACAGGACTGTATACTACCAATGGGATTGTCAAAAATAATTTTTCCACTCATGACCTGGCTGATATGAGAAATGTGGTTTTCCCAGCTCTTCAGAATGTCGATGTTGAAACCCTTCTAGAAATCAGCCTAACCCAAGGATAAAACACACCAACTGTAATACTACTGCACTATCTGGACCAACCCTTTGTTCCTGCAAAGGCAGCTGTGTTAGCAACAGATGTAAATGTTACAAAGCAAGCCTGAAGTGCTCAACCAACTGCCATTCATTAGAAAAGGGAATTTGTCAAAACAAGATATAATTAATACAAAACAAACTCATGTCATTTCAAATAAATTATTGCAAAAAGTATACAATGTTGTGTTTATTTGTCTCACAAAAAGAATTAATAATGTGATTTAATGATTTTGAAGGACCAGGGGGATCGGTGATTCCACTTCAATCAAAGTTTCCCGAAGAGGAAACTGTGATTACAACCCTTAAATAATGAATTTGAGTCTAAACTGCAACATTTTTTTCTCTCAGCTCACCATCGAGTTCATGTTCAACATAGTTATTGGCTACATTCATATCACCTAAAAAGTATAGAATAGCCTTTTGTTTTCCAATTTCAACATTTGTTGCATGATTTGAACAATGGAATATAAATTTAGTCACTGAGGCTCTATACTTTCTTATATTAAGTACTAAAAGGTATATTTCAACTTCAAAGGCACTCTTAAACTTTGACATTTTATTCTAGACATCAAAATGAGACTGCTTTTACATTCTTATGAGTGATTGTCATCTGATCTTTCCTTAATGTTTAGTCAGTAATGTTTCACATTTGAGCTATTGGCAACAGAAATAGGTGTTATTCCATTCATTTTTTTAAAAACAGCTGATATATTTACCTGTATTATTGCCCTTTCATCCATACACGCCTATCATCTAAACATGGAAGCGGTTTATATGAAATTCATTTTAATGTAGGAGTATACTGACACGGACCTCTAAGTTTAATAATCCAGGGTTGTGGTTTCGAACTGGGGAAAAATGTTAAATGGGGAAACTTGAGTTGAAGAGATGTGTCTTAAGATGCTTCCTAAACTGAGGCAAGAAGATAGATGCAAGTAGTTTCAAATTTGATTTTTACCAGGATAACCTTTTAAAATTATTTTGTGGGGCGATTTATATATTTTATCATGGAAAGAGGGGATTTTTGAGGAACATGATTTTGGTGAACTGTATTTGATACTGTGTAGACAAGGTGTAGGGATGGAATTTCCTGAACAAATATTTTGTACTCAAATTTAAATTATAGCTCTAATGCAAAACAGAAAAATACTGCATACCCAGCTTCTTTTTTTATTTTAACATGCATGACTCTGTAAAGCAACACATTCCCTTACAACTATTTAAAAGAGCATTTAGTTACAGGGGAAAGAGAGATCACACAGAGTTCATTGGGGTTGAGATTTCAAACAGAATTCTGCCTAAATCTTCTGTTGTATTAAATATAGACCTTCCTATGGATATAAGGTGATGTAATTAAATTTAAAAGTGCACAGGGATTCCTGAGTTCTTCAGTTAGATTTTTAACACTAGGCAGAAAGCCAGTTCCTCCTATGAGTGAGAAAAAATTCATTTTGTCAGTGCTGGCTGTTTCTCCACAAGTCATACAGAACCCATATATAACAGAAAAGACAAAAGGACTTGGTGAAAGTCTGTGACTTTAGATACATGACTAGAGACAGCCATGCATCTTGGAGTAAGACACTACCCCAGATATGTGACATTGGGGGAGAGTGTAATTTTATTTTCAAGAATGTAAGTTAGAAATAAAGGCAGAAGTCATTTATGGTTGTTTTTCAAAACGAATTTTTTATTTCATATTATTCACAAAAAAGTAATGCAGGCAAACATCAACATATACAAACTTACAACCATGTACAAAACAAGTATAAAGTCCCCAACATAAAAAAGATAAAATGAATTCTGTTTTCTTATTGCTTAGTTTCAGATTGTATGATGTTATGACATTATGAATGTCAATGAGGCAATCTTTGATACCTTTCATTGAATTTATTGGTGCTAGAGCTATGTATAATTGAGAGTCATCAGTATTAAAGTGTTGCTTGATATGTAACTGAATAATAGAACTAAGTAAATTAGTCTACAAAGGAAAAGCATTGGTGCCAAAACAGAATTGTGTGGTTAACGTAATTTCAACTTCAGTTTATGTGACAAAATTATACCTACCTTGACTGACTGACAATTACAAACTGAACCAGCTGAGTGCTAGATAATTAACCGAATAATGTTTGTGCAAACTTTCCATCAGAATGAAATGATCAATACTTGTGTCAGTGGTAATATTGCTGATGAGAGTTGTTTAAGTAGAGGTGGTACTGTCTATGCTGACAAATTCAAAGCCAGTCAAAGAATTTATATCTCTCATCTTACCTAGGTGTGTCTGCAGTTGAGATACTTAGGTTCAATTTACATTAACAAGTAGTTTTGGAGCACTTCTTTGTTTGAAGGAGTAGAATGGCATGGCATCTACCCAGTAACATTTATATATAAAGTTTTGGCTAAAATTTTAAAAAATATTGCAGAGGCAAGCATTTGTTTCTGATAAAGCTTCACTATATTTTGCCTTAGAGTCCCCATTTGTTAAGGGAAGATAAAGTAGTAGAAAGGTCTAATTTGAATTAGAACTCACATGAGTTAATAAGGACAGAGATTTCTTTGTGTTTACATGTTTTATTCTAATTTTAATAGTATTTTATAGTGCTTAATCATCATTGAAAGACAGACTCTAAGCAAGTTATACAGAATAATCAGAAATCTATAATCATTTACCTGACATAGCAGGAGTCAAAACCATGGAGAGAGACTGGTAAAAAAAGCTGAAATTAGCATGGATATGCTTTTGCAAAGAGATAGGTTTTGAACTTCTCTCTGGATGAGTGGAGAGAAGTAGCCAAATGTAGATCATCAAGTAAGTCATTCCAAATCTTTGGAGTGTCATAAGCAAACCTGAGGCCAAAATGCCGAGTAGACTTTAATACTGAAATAGTAAAGTGTAGGACCTCAAGCACCACAAGATCAGCTTTGCTTTTATGTGCATTATAAACACTATAAACACTTAAGGAAAGGTACAAAATATTTTTGATAACCACTTTGTAGGAATCTGTACCCCAGTAAGGCATTCTTAAATTTAGAACAATATTCAATAGGCAACCAATGGAGAGTCTTTGTAGCAGGAGTGATGTGTGAGTAGTTAGTGGTATTGGTTACGATTCTAGCAAGACTATTTTGAACACAATGCAGCATACAAAAATCAAGAGCAGAGAGACTCTTAATCAAGGAAATGCAGTGGTCAAATAGACTACCAACCAGTATGACTTGTGAGATACATTCTGAGACACTTAAGATCCTGGATTAGAGTAAAACAAGACTAACAGATGTTCTGAATATGCCTAGAAAATGTAAAATCACTATCGAACCATTCACCATGGTTCCTAACCCCCTAAGCAGGAGCCAAGTAGGCACGCAACTTTGAAATCAAGTTGAGTTTAACTGTAAAATCTGGTTGAAATACATGTAGAAATAGGGTTGAATACAAGGGGGAAATCTGGTTGAAACACATGTAAATTTTGCAAACCATTTTTAGTTGGATTCAACTGTTGAAATCAGGTTGAATATCCATTGGGTGAAATGTTGAAGTATTTTCACTTGCAAATTAAGCTTAATGTTCTAATCTATGTTACTCCAACACAGATTAATTTTTCTATGGAATCGTGGCATTTATATTTTTTATTTCTTTGCTAAAACCACTGGGTCTCATGTGGCAATATGAATTCTCATAAAATATGTGAAATGGTAATTTTCCATTTAATTCCTGCATATGTATGAGAACTTGTTCATTGAGGATGTTATTTCATGGTATCTGTACTTAATGTTGCATGAGCATGTAATCAAACTTCATCACTCAGTATATGGTCATATATAAAATCTTTTGTATTTTCCACCTAGATATCCATTATTTTATGTCATATAAAAGGATATTCTGATTTCAATAATCTGATGAATTCTTGCTAATATGTTTAAACAAATGAAATATTTGTGAAGTGACATTCTCTGTGTCTAATTATTTTATCCAGTCAAACTTGTTAAATATTGTGTTAAAAATAAGCATTACAATTAGAAAGAAACTCTCAACTAAAATCACAATGCTTTTTTGTCATGCACCTGTCTTTCAAAATATTCATCTTTTGAATGAAGTTTAAAAAAAACACAACTTCACCACATTGCTGCCCCAGCTTAATTAGTTTTTAACTTTGAGCACAAAAAGTGGACCTAACTAGACAAGCCCATACAATGCTATTGAGAAAACACTTCCTATTGTGTGGTCCAGTCAGTAATTACTTTTAGTCACAGACCTAGGATTACTGATAGGATAAAATGTGAACTCCATGACACCACAGAACTATTGTGTTCTCAGAATGATAAAATGTTACAACTGAAGAGCTTAGGTTCATGCTCCTTTTGACAAGTGATTTTCTTATTCTATCTAAATATATTTGTCTTGTACATAGGAAGTACTGTACCACATAGCTTTTATAAATATATGTATGTATTCATTACATACTAATAATTTAATGAGTCATCAATGTGATACTTTTTACTGTAGATGAAGTAAATATTATATATTAGAAAAGATAGTTTTTGCAAGGGTAGTTTTCAGTGTAGAACTTTCATTTAAAAATGATATCCAGTGTGATTGTCATATTTCGAGACTAGAGCTGCTATTAAAACACAAAATATGTTTTAAATTTTGTTGTAATTTCATAGCCAAATATTTCGTAGATATGTTGCTTTCAATGTGGATAACCATTGAATGTACACATTCAATGGGTCAAGCAATTGAATGTGTACATTCAATAGGCAATTTATTGAATGTGTACATTCAATGGCTGAGCTGTGGAATGTGTAGATTCAATGGCTAAAATAATTGAATGTGTACATTCCGTAACCCAAGTCATTGAATGTATAAATAGTTAAATATTAAATGTTGATATAGATTGCAAAGACTTAATTTATAACCTAGATTGACTTAATTTCTGCACATGAGTTCTTTCTGATCAAAGTCATTATGAAAGCTAAAAATAAGTTGTACTTTAATGCACAAATAGTGCAAGCCTAAGTAGTGATCTTATGGTCTTTAAGTGTATATGCTTCTAAAATGTGTCCTCAATTATTCATCTAATTATGTTGGGAATTGGGGGATTTAATTGTAATTAGCCCCACAATAGCATCCCAAGTATATTGGAGAGGTTCATTTGGACAGTATACTAAGAAAACATATTAAGATAAACATCTTTTTTGGGGGAAAAAAGTATTTGTTATAAGACAAGATTGTGACTGCCTACAGATTATGAACTTTATTTGCAAAAGTTTATTTTTAAGTTGATATCAACAGATGTGACATTAAGAAAATGCCAAAAATAAGTAACATTCTATGCATTTTGATACTTATTTGATTTGCTCATATACACATTCAATGACTGTGACTGTTGAATGTACACGTTCAATGACTGCTTGCTATTGAATGTGTACATTCAATGACTAACCACTTGAATGTATACAATCCATGGTTATCTACATTCAGTACAACAGATATAGAGTAATTCATTTACTAACTAATAAAAAGTTCTCCTTGAGGTAAAATGCAAAAATTTAAAAAAAATGACAATATATGAACTAAGAAGGATGAATCACCAGTATTTCATGTGTAAAAAAAATGGGGCCACGGTGGCAGAGTGGTAACACTCTCGCCTCCCACCTCTGAGGCCGGGGTTCGATCCCCGCACTGGCTCAAGTGGGAAAGCTGGTAGTTGCTTGCCGTTGGTCGGCAGTTTACAGTACACAACCCTAGCGAACTCTATGTACTGGTTTCCTCTGCCCTTCCAACTACCCGTCGTGATATGACCTGTACAGTGTTGAAAGCGACATTAAACCCCAAATAAAAAAAAAAAAAAAATAAAAATTCATGTGTAAAATAATATTACTTTTTCATGGCGGGAAACTAACTTAGATTTAGTGTCGAAAAAAGTGTATATCAGTGGCAGGTTGATTTTCAACACCAAATCAAAGTGTTTTCAAAGGTCTGTGCCTGCTGGGAGAGAGGAAATTACCAAGAATACTAACTGGGAAGATTTGTTTAGTGTATCACATTGTATCTTTGAACTCAAAATGATGAATTCATTTTTTTCTTGGTTTAATTTCAGTTTCTTCTATTTTCATTTGTATTAAACTTACTTTTTCGAGTAACCGTAAATGAAGACTGGAAACCAGCTTTGGTCGCAAAACGGGAACCAGACAAACAGCGGCTGTTGGCTGTACTTCCAATCGTTTTATTACAAAAGAAACAATCAATTTGAACATTTATGCAAAAATATATTGGACAAGTAGAGTGTTAAAATTTATATAATATTTTATTTTATAGCTATCACGTAAAATACAATTATTTTATGTGTTATCAAGTTTTATGATAATTAACATAAAGCCACCGGCTTCTCTTTTCCTGCCATTTTGGTGTCCTTTTCTAGCTGTAAATTTTAAGGATAGTGTTGTAAGTATGAACCCTTTCTCAGTGTATCATGTAAATAATTAATATATATTTATTAAAGTTAGCAACTATGTGAACATTACCAAAGATGCATTTTGGGATTCTTTGTAGTGACGTTTTATTTGATGGGGCCAGCGACACGCCCTATGGGTGTGATGATTCATGAGAAGATGTTGAAGCTTGTTTAAAAATGTAGTTTTCAGTCTCTTTGAAAAACAGTCCAATAAGTAAAAATTTCTCACTATAAGTTACAAATTGCTCAAGGAAATGTATATTGAACAATTAAAGCTATTTACTAGCAATGAAAAAAAAAATTCCAATAATGGCCCCAACTTTTCAAAGCCTGCTTGTGTGATTCATAAGATCAGTAAACAAGATAGACGTGGTTACCTCAGCTCTACTTACTTGCGTGTAGAGCCGTGGCACTACCCCACATAAAACTAGAGATTTGCATAAAATCATTTTCTGTTGAATAAAACTTGATAAAATGACTCAAAATGGTTTGATATATTTAAAAGCAGTTGATATTAAGCCAAGGACACAACAAATACAATATGTATGACATTTTATACAGCTTCTATAACAAAAGAGCATTTTCAAATTTTTGGAGAAATGGTCCAAAAAGTATTGAAAATGAGGAAATGTAATTTATTTTTTTGACAAATATGTTGGCATGTTCGCTGACAGTTAAGGTTAATGTGACAAAATAGTTGTGGGAACAGTTGTGTGTATAATTGTATCCCCGACGCGAAGCGGGGATACTATGGATTCATCATCGTCCGCGTCCGCGTCCGCAGAGATTTCTTGTTAGCGACCTACAGTCCACATTTCTTTCCGGATTTCTTTCATATTTGGCAGGTGACTTGATATGGTAGAGGACTCGCCACCCTATCTTTTTGGTAGGCTTTATGTCTAAATTAGGCCTGTGGTAGACAAAAATGTCTAAAATGTGGAATATTGCTTGTTAGCGACCTACAGTCCACATTTCTTTCCAGATTTCTTTCATATTTGGCAGGTGGCTTGGTATGCTAGAGGACTCGCCACCCTATCTTTTTGGTAGGCTTTATGTCTAAATTAGGCCTGTGGTAGACAAAAATGTCTAAAATGCATTAAAAGTCATGAAATCATGCACTAAATCACTTATAACTTGAAAAGTGTTGCATTTAGAGCATTTTGTTAAAATATGTTATTCAGATACTTTTTTCATAGCTACAACATGGTGAGTAACTTGGGTGTCTGTCTCAATAGCTAAGTGAGTAATAGCTACTTTTGGGCTTTTCAGTAACTTCCATCATGAGTAAAATCAATTGTAACTTGAAAACTATTGCATTTACAGAATTTTGTATAAATATGTTATTCAGCTACTTTTATGTCAGCTATAACATAGTAAAATTTCAGACCTGTAGCTCATGGCATAGCTGAGTAATAGCTACTTTTAGGTTATCACTGTTGAGTAAATTACTTATAACTTCAAAAGTATTACATTTAGAGTATTTTGTTTCAATATGTTATTGACCTATTTCGGAGTCAGCTATAACATAGTGAAGTTCCAGACCTGTGGCTCATTGCATAGCTGAGTAATAGCTACTTTGAAGTTCACACTGTTGAGTAAATCAGTTGTAATTGGAAAAGTATTGCATTTACAGAAATTTGTGTAAATATGTTATTCAGCTACTTTTGGGTCAGCTATAACATAGTGAAATTACAGACCTGTAGCTCATGGCACAACTGAGCAATAGCTATTTTCAGGTACTGACTGTTGAGTAAATGACTTGTAACTTGAAAAATAGTGCATTTGGAGTATTTTGTTAAAATATGTTGTTCGCCTACTTTTGGGTCAGCTATAACGTCGTGAAATTACAGACTTATAGCTCATGGCATAGCTGAGCAATAGCTATTTTCAGGTTGTCACTATTGAGTAAATCAGTTGTAACTTGAAAACTATTGCATTTACAGTATTTTGCTTAAATATGTTGTTCACCTAATTTTGGGTCAGCTATAACATAGAAAAAATTCAGACATGTAGCTCATTGCATAGCTGAGTAATAGCTACTTTGACGTTATCACTGTTGAGTAAATCAGTTATAACGTGAAAACTATTACATTTACAGTATTTTGTTTAAATATGTTATTCACATAATTTTTGGTCAGCTATAACAGAGTGAAATTGCAGACCTCTATGTCATGGCATAGCTTACCAATATCTACTTTCAGGTTCTCACTGTTGAGTAAATCATTGTATCCACTGGATAGCCGTAGTGTGTAGAGAGATTTCACCATTACCGCTCTAACAAAAAAAAAATTAGCCTTCTCAAGTTTGCAAAGTATATTACAGGGTGCACCACAGTACTCTATTGGTAGGCTTTATGTCTAAATTAGGCCTGTGGCTAAATTACTTACCTACTAAAAATGAGTAATTCTGCATTTTCTCTAAAAGTATTGCAGATAGCAAATTTTTCTTAAATAACTCATTCACCTACTTTTGGGAGAGCTTTCACATGCTGAAGTTCCAGACCTGTAGGTAATTACTCACCTACTCAAAATGAGTAAATGCGAATTATCTCTAAAAGTATTGCAGATAGCCAATTTTTGTCAAATAACTCCTTCACCTACTTTTGGGAGAGCTTTCACTTGGTGAAGTTTCAGACCCGTAGGTAATTACTCACCTACTCAAAATGAGTAAATGCAAATTATCTCTAAAAGTATTGCAGATAGCCAATTTTTGTCAAATAACTCCTTCACCTACTTTTGGGAGAGCTTTCACTTGGTGAAGTTTCAGACCTGTAGGTAATTACTCACCTACTCAAAATGAGTAAATGGAAATTATCTCTAAAAGTATTGCAGATAGCCAATTTTTGTCGAATAACTCCTTCACCTACTTTTGGGAGAGCTTTCACTTGGTGAAGTTTCAGACCCGTAGGTAATTACTCACCTACTGAAAATGAGTTAATGCAAATTATCTCTAAAAGTATTCCAGATAGCCAATTTTTGTCAAATAACTCCTTCACCTACTTTTGGGAGACCTTTCACTTGGTGAAGTTTCAGACCTGTAGCTAATTATTCACCTACCCAAAATGAGTAAATGCTAATTATCTATAAAAGTATTGCAGATATCCAATTTTTTATCAAATAACTCATTCATCTACTTTTGGGAGAGCTTTCACATGGTGAAGTTCCAGACCCGTAGGTAATTACTCGCCTACTGAAAATGAGTAAATTCTAATTATCTCTAAAAGTATTGTAGATAGCCAATTTTTCTCAAATAACTCATTCGCCTACTTTTGAGAGAGCTTTCACTTGGTGAAGTTTCAGACCCGTAGCTAATTATTCACCTACTCAAAATGAGTAAATGCGAATTATCTCTACAAGTATTGCAGATAGCCAGTATTTCACAAATAACTCATTAATATGAAAACAACTTAGAGGAAGTCATGGGCTGCAAATCTTTTCATGTGGTCAGATTTCACCTTGGGCCCCTCCTGCTTATTATTGGTCCTAGAGGTTTGCAATGTGAAAACGACTTATAGGAAATCATGGACTGCGAATCTTTTGAAGTGGTCAGACTTCACCTTGGGCCCCTGCTACAGGGTCAAATAAAGGTAGCCAAACTTAAAAGTGCTTTCAGCTTGCTTATTAACGAAAAATGCTTTTTATCTTCTAAACTATGTTAGTTGGCCTTTGTCGGTGGATACATCCAGCATCTGGCCACAGATGCGTCCTATTTCTAGTTTTTATGGTATTTGTGTTTTATGCAAATCTCCAGTTTTATGTGGGGTCGTGCCACGGCTCTACACGCAAGTAAAGTAGAGCCGAGGTAACCACGTCTATAAACAAGACATCATAGCTTAATGATGGAGCACTCGGTTCTTTTTTTCTTTTCTTTTTTTTTTTTTTTTTTCAATTTTATAACATTTTTAAAAATAGTTTTATTTTTAAAAAATTGCTTCAGGTATTTTATATGTTAGGGTCACATATTGTCATATATCTACAGGGGGGGACAGCGATTTGCGGGGGACAGCGATTCGCCAGTTTCTATTGTATCTCATTTAAAACTAATATCTGTGTTGATACTGAAGGAGCCTTATGGCATAGAAAAGTGTGCACCATGTCTTGATACTTTTCTAAGATTTTAGAACTGACAGCATGCAGGATTATAAAGATGAATAAAAAAGTTTATATGTCAGTGAGAAATATGCCTAACAAACTGTATCTGACTGATGCAAAGAGCTGTATGTTCTCTAAACTTAAATCTAAATTTAATCATAAATATGTGAGAACAAGCTTAAAATATAAATGTGTTTCAGTTTATGGGGTTAAATTATGGAATGGATTAAATGATGAGTTGTCAAGCATTTCAAGTGTATTTAAATTTAAAGTGATGTTAAAGAAAATATTATTAAATATGTCATAAAATTTTGATACAAAGTGTCATGAATTAATTAGAATATTAAACTGTAAAGGACAGTAATATTAAATTAAAATTTTAATTGGTGAAAACTGGAAGTGGGGATTGGCGTTAGTATAAGCAATATTTGCTTCTGCCACTTCCCTTTCAAAAATAAGCTAAACCAAAAAAGGTAAGAGGTTGATACTCATAACTGTTAGAAATATATGTAGTATAAAGTAATCAATTTTTTTTTTTTTACATACTGTGCTAATTGTATTATTATGTGTTGCTGGCTTAGAAATAAACTATTATTTATTTATTTATTTATAAATTGTGTCTGGGGTCAATATATTAATACTATTTATAACTTCATTAAGTGCTAGAATACAATGAGAAGAATTGATCTTTAGCTTTAACTATTGTTTGCAAAGTGTTTAACAGTCTTTGTAACTTTTTGGGGAACAGTATAAAATAATCTGCGAAATGCTGTCCATTTCCCAACAGCTGTAACCTTATTACCATGGTACAAGTTCTATGGTTGTATTACAGTAGTACTTATCACAAAATATATTTTATGATGCTACTATCATTTTACAGTTTGAGGAACCTCTTTTCATTCTGATAACTTTTATAAAACTACACTGCATATTTGTTCTCAAGAAACTTCATTTTGCTGTTTTTATGGGCGAATCGCTGTCCCCCCCTGTATTCCTGAAATTTCCTGTGCACCCCAAAGTCGTCAAAGATCAGGGGCCGTATTCATATGCATGTACTGACATCACTACAGATATTCCTTTAATAAATATTCCAAATTTAAACAGAGTAATATGTGTTTTTTGGATCATGAATGAATAATAATGTCCCCATGGTTCAACGACCATTATCATTATTAATTTTTTAAGACCAGTGTTTTTTCCTTCTAAAAATCTTGTTTGTTGACAAAATGTGTACTTCAAAGCTTAAAAACAAGTCTGCAAATCACACATAGTGCAGATGTTCACCGCATTTTGAGCACACATTGAACTGGTATTCGTACAAACTTTGTGAAAATGTTCTTATTGGAATTCAACAAAATATTTTAAAGTGTGATTTTAATGTGTTTGTCTAGTATACCTTCATTAATTTATTGAAAATTTCAGGCTTTACCAAACTAAAACATTACTGATACTTCGGGAATTTAAGGACAAGTGTATTTCCAACCTTTAATTTCATTAGTGATGAATGTAAGGATTATCATTTGGGCATCTCAAAAATTTCAGACAAGGGTTTGTCAAGTACCTTTTCAGTGAAGAATTGCACGTGGACTTTTCACTTTCAGAGTCACATCACCTACGTTAAGTCAACAAATGATGGACATTACACTCACTTGAGAATATTTTTCATTCATTAAGTATTGAACTACAGTAGTCATTATTTGTGTGAAAACAGACTACTAGTACATGTTTCTTTTATCATAAATTACAAGTATCAACAGTCTAACACATAAAATAAGTGTGAAAAAGCCAGGAATTTCATACCTTCAGATTTTTACAAGACTATATAACTGGAATTAATAAAGGAGCAGGATATTATTGTAAAACTTCAGTTAAGATAAGTTGGTATATTTGGAAATTTTTCTTTGTATATTAAACTCTTATTTTTATGTCAGTTGATATTAAGCTAGTTTTATGTCATAAACACAAATCCCTGACTTAAAGATTGTACGTAAGATTTGTGATCACTTTTTGAGGACACGATATACTGGATATTATACCCTATGCTGTATTAGGGTTTTGCATAATTGTCCAATTAATACTAAGGATGAGATGGTATTTGGTATTGAGTAGTGGTGTGGCGATTAGTAGTGAAGGGACGGTTAGACCAATGTTCAATTAATCGTCGGCGTTATGGTACAATCGCGTTCGGTGACTTCGGTCACTGACAACTTCTAGAAATCGATTAAATCTTGCCCTTATGTGTCTCAATATCCACATGTTTTTTTATATTTTAAGCAATTTCCTTAACTTTCCTTTGATAAATAATGAGATTTGTCACGAATTTGGGTTTGTTTATGTCTACCACCATATTTACTGGAAGTGAGTGCTTTTGGTAGGTTCTAAATGTCGGAAACACCGTTATTCTTACCGGATTGACAAATACTTCATCCCGGAAAGTGTTTCATGATATATTTTCTTACGGTGGAGTAAAAAAGTCGATCATTGGTCGGAAAATTGGACGAATAATCGACCACGAAAATTGAGGCGATTCCACTCACTAGCGATTAGACGTATTGTCGATTGATCGTCGGTGACAGTGTAGAATCGCGGTCGGTCACTGACATTTTCTAATGATCGATTATCAAGCATATATCTTACTTTTCCTGATTTATATCAATATCCACGTATTTTAAAAATATTTAGGTGTTTTTACTAAATAAACTGACAGTTTTGTCTTGAATTTCACGTTTATGTCTTCCGCCATATTTACAGGAAGTGGGTGCTTTCGGTAGATTCTAAATGTCGGAACACCGTTATTCTTACCGGATTGATTGACCAATATACAAATTGGAGGCGATTCCCAGCACTAGTATCGAGGCCATTTTATTAAAATGCCAAAATCAAATATTTATTCTGATATGCTGATTGTCGGTGCACAAAATCATTGGAAAACATGAAGTATTAGAAACACATGATAAATATGAAACAATTCTGACATTTTATCCATTTTTTTCTGCAAATTTGAAGATTTTGTGGCAATTTTCGATGAACCTGTTTTGATCAAATCCATTTTCTGTTGTCAGTTGGTTTAATTGGGCAAACACTGAAACGTCATTTATCCTGGATTCAGAACAGTTTTGCAAAAATCTGCTGCCATCCCCATCTGTTGTGCTCCTTTGTCCTCAGCATATAAGCTACAAACACCTTCCCTTTTTGTGGGTTATACTGTAAAAATTCTACCTTGCTTAGGAATTTTAAAGAATTGTTTAAAGGAGTAATATCAAAATATAATTATTTATACTATATTATTATCTCCCGCCGGCCGATAGGCCCGGTACGGGAGATTATAAAATGCCCTCTGTCCGTGCGTGCGTCCGTTCGTCACGTTTTTACAAAAGCCTTTCTATCTCTAAAACTATTATAGCTAGAGCTTCCAAATTTGCAGGATACATTCATCATTGGAAAAACTTGCCAGGGAATCTTTTTCTCCTGATTCTGAAAAACAAGATGGCTGCCACGGGTGTTAACAAGATGGCTGCCGTGGATTTTTTTTCTACTTTGAGTAAAGGACTCATAGCTCAAAAAGTATTGCAGTTACAGTTTTTTCGTGAAATATGTTGTTCAGCTACTTTGTCCTTAGCTATAAGATGGTACATAGTTTGGGGTTCTATTGCATGCCATAAGTGAGTAATAGCTATTTTCTCATTTGTAGCTAAATAACAGAAGAAGTAAATGTCGAATATCTTCAAAAGTATTAAAGTTAGAGAAATCTTTTCAAATATGTTGTACATCTACTTTTTGGTAAGCTATCACATAGTAAAAAACAAGATGGCTGCCACGGGTGTTAACAAGATGGCTGCCGTGGATTTTTTTCTACTTTGAGTAAAGGACTCATAACTCAAAAAGTATTGCAGTTACAGTTTTTTGGTGAAATATGTTGTTCAGCTACTTTGTCCTTAGCTATAAGATGGTACATAGTTTGGGGTTCTATTGCATGCCATAAGTGAGTAATAGCTATTTTCTAATTTGTAGCTAAATAACAGAAGAAGTAAATGTCAAATATCTTCAAAAGTATTAAAGTTAGGGAAATCTTTTCAAATATGTTGTACATCTACTTTTTGGTAAGCTATCACATAGTAAAGTTTCAGACCTGTTGCACCTTGGATAGCTGAGTAATAGCTACTTTGAAATTCTGACTGTTGAGTAAAGCCATTGTAACTCCAAAACTATTGCAGTTAGAGTATTTTCCTAAAATATGTTGTTCAGCTACTTTGTCCTTCACTATAACATGGTACATACTTTGGGGCTCTATTGCATGCCATAAGTGAGTAATAGCTATTTTCTCATTTGTAGCTAAATAACAGAAGAAGTAAATGTCAAATATCTTCAAAAGTATTAAAGTTAGGGAAATCTTTTCAAATATGTTATCCATCTACTTTTTGGTAAGCTATCACTTAGTAAAGTTTCAGACCTGTTGCACCCCGGATAGCTGAGTAATAGCTACTTTGAAATTTTGACTGTTGAGTAAAGCCATTGTAACTCCAAAACTATTGCAGTTAGAGTATTTTCCTAAAATATGTTGTTCAGCTACTTTGTCCTTAGCTATAACATGGTACATAGTTTAGGGTTCTATTGCATGCCATAAGTAATAGCCATTTTGTTGTTTGTAGCAAAATAATGAAAGAGGTAAAATGTGAAATATCTTCAAAAGTGTTAAACTTAGGTCCCCTTTAATGCTCGGCGGGAGATACACACCGCGGCAGTGGTCTTGTATCTTAGTGGTGTGAACGGTAAACCGGTATACCGCATTTCATTTTGTTTAGGTAGAAATGAAAAAATCCTCAAAGAATATTTAAGTACTGGGTATAGAAAACATCATCGTATTAGGCTTTCTGCTGATTAATGTTTCGTTAAAACAATAAAGAGCATATATATTTGAGGAAAAACTTACATTTTCACTTTATATTCATTAGTAATGGTATCGTTTATCGATATTGAAATATTTATCAATTCACGCAAAGTATACTGATATTGATAATGTAGGGTACAATATCAATATCGGAATATAGGATTTAATAAATGAAATTAAGCTGTTTTCCATTCAAATAAAGTACAAAATTTAAAGAATATATTAGTTTTTACCCCACAGCCCTTAATGGCTGTTGGGGTATTGTTTTCACCCATGGTGTCCGGATGGTCGGGTGGGCGGGCGGGCGGCGGGAAATAGTTTGTCCGGGCTGTATCTCAGAAACCATAAGGTGTAGGAAGTTGATACTTGGTAGGGACATTGGTTAGGGGGTGTGGCTGTGCAACGTCATGGTCTGACCTTGATTTGACCTTGCCGTAGTGACCTTGAGTTTGAAAATCTTGTCCGGGCTATATCTCGGAAACTGTAAGGTGTAGGAAGTTGATACTTGGTAGGGACATTGGTTAGGGGGTACGGGTGTAGTTGTGCAATGTCATAGTCTGACCTTGATTTGACCTTTGACCTTGCCGTAGTGACCTTGACCTATAAAATCTTGTCCGGGCTATATCTCGGAAACCGTAAGGTGTAGGAAGTTGATATTTGGTAGGGATATTGGTTAGGGAGTGTAGGTGTGCAACGTCATGGTCTGACCTTGATTTGACCTTTGACCTTGCCGTAGTGACCTTGACCTATAAAATGTTGTCCAGGCTATATCTCGGAAACTGTAAGGCTTGGGAAGTTGATATTTGGTAGGGACATTGGTTGGGGGTGTAGGTGTGCAACATCATGGTGTAACCTTGATTTGACCTTTGACCTTGCCGTAGTGACCTTGACCTATAAAATGTTGTCCGGGCTATATCTCAGAAACCGTAAGGTGTAGGAAGTTGATACGTGGTACGGATATTGGTTAGGGGGTGTAGGTGTGCAACGTCATGGTGTGACCTTGATTTGACCTGTGACCTTGCCGTAGTGGCCTTGACCTATAACATCTTGTCCAGGCTATATCTCAGAAACCGTAAGGTGTAGGAAGTTGATACTTGGTAGGGATATTGCTTAGGGGGTGTAGGTGTGCAGCGTCATGGTGTGACCTTGATTTGACCTTTGACCTTGCTGTAGTGACCTTGACCTATAAAATGTTGTCTGGGCTATATCTCAGAAACCGTAAGGAGTAGGAAGTTGATACTTGGTAGGGATATTGATTAAGGGGTGTAGGTGTGCAACGTCATGGTCTGACCTTGATTTGACCTTTAACCTTGCTGTAGTGACCTTGACCTATAAAATATTGTCCGGGCTTTATCTTGGAAACTGTTAGGTGCAGGAAGTTGATATTTGGTAGAGACATTGGCTAGGGGGTGTAGGTGTGCAGCATCATGGTGTGACCTTGATTTGACCTTTGACCTTGCCATAGTGACCTTGACCTATAAAATCGTCAGGGCTGTATCTCGGAAACCGTAAGGTGTAGGAAGTTGATACTTGGTAGGGACATTGGTTATTGGCTATAGGTGTGTATTATCATGGTGTGACCTTAATTTGACCTTTACCTTGCCGTAGTGACCTTGACCTTTAAAATCTTGTTGCACCTTTGGGTCTGTCTTTTGATGCAGATTAAGCAAAAGTCATATTAGAATTTATTAAGAATTTTACTTTCATAACTTCCCATTGTAAGAGATAGAATTTCATCAAGTGAGCCGCAGATTTTACTCCAACACCACACATAAGCATTCATTAAATGTATTACCACTTCTGTATGCATGGTAATATTCAAACCATCTAAACCATAATTCGGAAATGCAGATGTATATAAAGAGTGTTGAATTTTAGTTTACTGATTAATGCTGTCATCTTGTCATTGAATTATCTTGTTTTAAGACTTCATCTTTATACGCATTATCTTTCTTTTAAACATTATTTCTCCATTTAAACATTGTTTGGACCTTTATATAACTGACAGTGATCTGAAAGTATCCTGAAGTTTGTACTGGTACAGTACTTCTATATCTCATGGTGTTGAAAATATTTCCCAAGGCTTTGGGGTACGGGCATCTCTGATGCTATTTTTATATCATTTTTGTCAACTTTCACTTACTGCTAAAGCGGAAACGCCATATTTGTTTACATTTCGGGAAACTACTAAAACTTGTGAGAAAGTTTGGAAGGTCTCTCCCTACTTACCATGATATGGAACTTTAGAGCTCTGTTGCACCATATAAGTAATAGCCGTTTCCTTAATTTTAGCAAAATTATAGATAGAGAAACTGTCTCCATTTGCAACAGTATTGCACAAAGCCTGTTCCTTATAAATATGTTATTCACCTAATCAACTAAATCAAGTGTCCCTTGAAAAGGTTACGCTTATTGTTTTCACCCCCAGTTTTCAGACAGCAGCTACCACTGCCGCATTGTCGTCTTCCTTGAATATCACCCTTGATATTAGGCATATCAAAATAATATTTGGCAGTTATCTTATGTAAGCATGGGGAAAATTTCTTAAAAGCATAAATGTGACCTTTATCAAGGTCACATGATCAAAAACAATTTTTTTCTTGTATTTCTGTTTCACCAGATTTTCTCAAAGTATCAGCTGTGAGTCAACCAAATTTAGTAAGAGTATTCCTCGCATCAGAATCATGGTGCCAATTTGGTGTCCACCAAATTTAGTAAGAGTATTCCTCGCATCAGAATCATGGTGCTCAATTTGAGATCATTCGGACCATAATTGACTGACGGGTGATTGATTATTGGTTCATAAAATCTTGCTAAAATTAAGCCTTTCACTCACTTACTGTTGGTGCTAGAAGTTGGGGATGTGAAATCAACCTGTAGGAAATAATGTGCTGGTAGTCTTTTGATATGGTCAGATTTGACCTTGGGCCTCTCCGTCAAGGTCAATCTAGGATAGCCTAGTGCTTATAGCCTGCTTATTATTGGTCCTGGAGGTTTGGGATATGAAACCAACCTATAGAAAATCATTGGCTGGGAGTCTTCTGATATGGTCAGATTTGACCTTGGGCCCCATCTTCAGGGTTAAACGAGGATAGCCAAACATGAAAGTGCTTATAACTTATTATTGACCTTAGAGGTTTGCAATGTGAAACCAACTTATAGGAATTCATGGGCTGGGAATCTTCTGATGTTGTCAGGTTTGACCTTGGGCCTTCAAGGTCAAATGAGGATGGCCAAACTTGAATGTGCTTATATCTTGCTTATTATTGGTCCTAGAGGTTTGGGATGTGAAACCAACCTGTAAGAAATCTTGAGCTGAGAATCTTCTGATGTGGTCAAATTTGACCTTGGACCCTCCTTCAAGGTCAAACGAGTATAGCCAAACTTAAAAGTGCTTATAACTTGCTTATTATTGGTCCCAGCAGTTTACAATGTGAAACTAACTTATAGGAAATCGTGGGCTGGGAATCTTGTGATGTGGTCTGGTTAGACCTTGGACCCTCTTTCAAGGTCAAATGAGGATAGGCAAACTTAAAAGTGCTTTTACTTGCTTATTTTTGGTCCTACCAGTTTGCAGTATGAAACCAACTTATATGAAATCATGGGCTGGAAATCTTCTGATGTGATCAGATTTGGCCTTGGGCCTCCCCCTCAAGGTCAAACAATGGTTAACTGGATTTGGTGGGATGTCTTTCCGGTTGATACAATTTTCATTTGTTCTCCGATGCTATAGATCTAGTTGTGTCTACATCTGGCCTTAGTATTAGCCTGCAACGATATGTTCAAAGACTTAATTGCTTGTGCTGTATGGGAATTTTTTCTTTCAACTGTTTCATTTGTACATAAAATACAAATTTTTAGGGGTTAGTTGGTAGTGGCCATATGCAGGTATCGAGACAATTTTACTGATATACAGTGACCCCTTTCAGAACCGGAATCTTGAATGTCGGCTAATGTAATTATTGGGAAACATAAAATATTAAATACTAGTGCTGTGAAATCGCTTCAAATATTGGGTTCGATGTTTGGTGTCTTTACAAGCTAGTGAACTTCGGTGTAGATCGATCTTCAAAACAACGTTTTCAAAATCATTTAAAACACAGAAATCTCACATAAAATCTTGTCACTTTGATGAAAATATAGCAAAAATATAAAATCCATGTATATTTTAAATAAATTCCACCATATTTTCAATACAAGAAACAAGTTTTATAGATGGGTGAAAATAGAATCTGTTGGGATGTGGTATGATATTGGGGATTTCTTAACGTTTTGCAAAGTCCGAGTTTTCAGACGTTTGAACCGAACTCCGAAATCGGGGCAGTAAACGAGCGAGCTATCGAACTTCTTCAAACATCATCCCAGCACTATTAAATAGTAAATACCAAACCTGAATTTATAAAAATATAAAGTAAACCTCATATTTCACTAGATTTTAATGTATTTATAGCAATTTCTTCTCAAACTGCCATGTTTTGGATTACGGAAAATCACTTCCTGTTTGTAGGTCTATTCGATTTGGGAAATGCTGAACTCAAACTTATGCGGTATCCCGGAATCAGGACAGTTGTGCATTGGCGGAATCCCAAACTAGAAAATCTGGTACCATTGCACCCCTACAAATTTTAATTGTCAAACTTTATTAAATTGTATTATCATCCTTAGTTTTGCAATAAAGAATCCTGAATTTTAAAGATTCATTATCAAAATTTGTTAAGCTCAGATTTTATTGTTATCTTGTGTTGTGCAACAAAGAAGCCTGAATTTTAAACACATAAACTATGTTTGCATGAGACTAAGAAAGGACAAGTTTTGTTCCTAATATATTTGCCCACAATTGTATTTGCTGATAATAGAGATGCCGATAGTGATGTGTTGTCACCGTATTTTAGTGATACCTGTACTGACTCATCCCCAGTCTCAAATTAAATCAATAATATATGAAACTAATTAGTGCTGGGATGATGTTTGAAGAAGTTCGATAGTTCGCTCGTTTACTGCCCCGAGTTCGGTTCAAACATCTGAAAATTCGGACGTTGCAAAACGTTTAGAAATCCCCAATATTACACCACATCCCAACGGATTCTATTTTCACCCATCTATAAAACCTGTTTCTTTTATTGAAAATATGGCAGAATTTATTTAAAATATAAATGGATTTTATATTTTTGCTATATTTTCAACAAAGTGACTAGATTTTATGTGAGATTTCTGTGTTTTAACTAGTTTTGAAAATGTTGTTTCGAAGATCGATCTAGACCGAAGTTCACTAGCTTGTAATGACACCAAACATCGAACCCAATATTTGAAGCGATTTCACAGCACTAAAACTAATTTAGAATACAAATAACTTGTATTGCCATCAGGCAGTTGAGTAAGAAGAGTAAGCCGTAATATACACTTGAACATTTTGAATTTCTCTTTGCATATTGTTTAATGCTGCTAGCAGTCTTTTACCGAAAGGTTCACTTGGCTTTATCCAAAAAAATATATAAAATATGCAAAATGTATTTGATACAAACCCCAGTAATGCTTTGACATTTTCGGCATTAATGGGTAAATTTAAAAAGATCCCAGAAAATGAAAGATTTTTTTAAAACGAATTCCGAGTGGGCCGTCTAGGAGCTATGTGGACTGATTAAATTCATCTTTTTTTGCAGTCATTTTTACTGTCTTCAGTTTTGTGGTTTTATTGTGTAGAGACTAGAGAGTATGTTGCATAGCAAGCTGCAGGTTTGCTGCTCACTATCAATATTTAATCGCAGAGGTTTCTTTTTGACCTGTGACTTTGAAGAGGTTGATGGATCTGCTTTAAGAAGACTTTCATCCAGTTAAGAGTCTTTTTTATGCGGAAATGTGTTCATTGGACTATCAGTCTGATAGAAGCAAGGACAAGACATGGTAGCCATGTTAGGCTGTTGGTTTAGCAATAGTTGAGGAAATTTATTGTGAATATTGTAACATATCAGTGGATTTGTTAAAACAATTACCCCACATTTTTTTGTGGAAAACCAGAATTTATTTTGGAATGTGAAAGAAAGAGCTAATCTGAAATTTGTGCATTATTGATGATATAAACATATGAAAACAAGTGGTATTTCTAGATTTTGCTGAGTGTGAAAAATAATTTCTAAATGCTGAATAATGAGTAGGATCTTCCTGAAAAAAACCGATGTGTAAATGTCTAATAGTTTATAGAACTGGAAGCAGAACGTGACATATTTGCAGTTGGATATATATTGCCTACTTATTGATGTTTCTGTGGCAGAAGAGTTGCATTGGAGAAAGCTGTTTTTATGCCAGACAGAATCTGCCCTTTTATAGAACAACACCCAGACCTGTTCTTGTTGTGTGTATTGATTTTGCTGGCTGCTTATGTAACTCTATATTTTTGTTACTGGGCTCTAGCATCAGTGCTCTGCTACCTCAGTAATAAGGGAGGAGGTAAATTGTGTGTGATGAATATAACATTGCTAATATTCTACCCCATGGTTCCTTTTGGGAAATGAAACATTTTTGTGTTCATTCCAAAATGGTGAATTTGTTGCTTTAGTTAATCATTGCAATAGGGCCAGGTTAAGAATAACATTTTATGAATTAAATGTTTTTGAATGAAAATTTGGTGAAAAAAATTTCTTTCTTGTTGCTAAGAATGGATCTGTAGCATATTTTTCACATAAAAATTAATTCATTTAATGTGAATCATTACATTCATTAATATGAATCAAATGTCGTATTCTGTTATTGTTCCAATCAAATTGGCCTGCCAACATGAAGTGGAGCAAATGAAAATAAAACGTTTTTTTCAAGATCCCCATGTGAGCTTCTGTCCCATCTTTGCCAGTAATTAAGGTTAACCTGTTAATCTATGTACATAATTACTTTCATTTTGAATCGATGCACTGTGACCTCATTTCAATTACAAGGAGTTTGGAGTCATTGAATCCCTAATACCCCATTCACACTACAGGCGGTAGGGCTGCAAGCGAGCCCGAAAATGCGCCTCGATTCCTCGTTTTGGAAGAATCGATACGGACTCTGTTAGTCGCTTGATTATCGCCCACGAAATAAACTGCTTCATATTCTTACATATCACACTTTATAAAATGGTTACAAGGCACACAAAAAGAAAGAATTTTGATAATTTATTGAATTTGGGGGGAAAGACTGCGAGATTTGAGGCATCTTTGAAATACGTTATAATAAAATGCCGTCTTGTAAAACATTGTTACACAAAGAATTAAAGTTCGCAAATGCTTAAAATATAAAATACTGAAACGGAAATGCCTTATATTAATAAAATATATAAATATATTCATATATTTAAAGAAAATAAAAAAGAATTTTGTAGTAGATTTTACGTCTGTGTTTAGTTGTTTTCGAAGACCCGGTTCACGTTTCTTGCCTCGAGTACTGAACTGAATCGTTTTGTTTCCGAGTAACCGAAGAATCGTTGCAGCCCTAACAGGCGGTATCACCTGCAATAACCCGCATTTAGTGAAACTGCAACATCCCTGGCTTTAGATCACTGTCTGATGTCCTTATGTGATCTTGCGAGTCCCAAGGTTGTTTCCAAAAATTTCCAGTTTCCGCCTCTGATTTCGATACTGTGAGCATGCGCAAACAATTTTGTGCATGCACATATGAATTTCTTACTACAGTAACCGAAGGTGTGGTCCACGGTGCTACATAAGGTTGTGATTTGGTTGTCTTTCGGTGTAATACGGCTACATAAGGTGGGTTAACGTTTTGGTCGTTTCGCCACGTGTTTGTCTGACGGCTACCTATGATGAGTTGAGGCTGTTTTTCGGTGACCAATGTTTGTAGTACTGTCATCCTACTGTTATTGATAGTTTAAAAACCATGTCCAATCTGGCTGTCCACCTGTAGTGTGAACAACTCAGACGAAATGGGGGCGACCTGGGGACCTAGTGCCTGTAGTATGAATGGGGCATTAATTCAATTCATTGACTAAAATGTCGAGTTCATCAGATATGGTAAGGGGCTTAACATAGTCTCCCAGATTTGACATTATAAAGACCGGAAGTGCGCAGACCACACAAAACAATACAGTGCGCATATTTTTGCGTACATTTATCTGAGGCAATAAATGGACAATCACCGACAACAGAGAACCAAACGATACACACAAAATATAGTGCGACAAATAGGTGTGTATAACAACATATTTACAATAATATTTATGGATTAATAAAAGAAACCGGTGTAATGGTAAATCTTCCCCCCATAAAATATTCCCCCCCCCCCGGGGGGAGGATTTTCTAGAAAATATTACCCCCGGGGGTATATTTTCTAGAAAATATTCCCCTCCAGGGGGAAAATTTTCTAGAAAATAATAACCCCCGCCTGAAAATTTTCCCCCCCACCTAAGGACATTAATCTTGAACTGTTAGTTTTGTACTTTATTAGTTTTTAGAATATCTGTCTATATCTTGCTATATGCAAGTCCCGCTACTGGCTCACAGACATTGAAGTCAATGCAGCACAGGCATTGCTGCATCAGCAATTCCCAGAAGTAGATGGTTTTCAGGACACCTGCCTTTCACAGGGAAATTTCTTTCAACCACCTAGAAATGAGTTCATCCAAATTTTCAATGTGAATCAGTCTCACACCTACATACTGACACAAGATCAACAATTGCGTCATTGCTGCAGTCCAGAGATAATGTGCTCACAGTTGTCATGCCAGAAGTCCAAAAACAATCCAATGGTTCTGATTGTGGAGTATATGCCATTGCCTTTTCAACAGCCATTTTAAATGGTATAGATGTTAAGACATTAAGGCTGGACAGTAAAAGACTCCGGCCCCATCTCAGAGATTGCCTAGAAAAGGGTGAAATGTGTCCATTTCCAACAACTGAGTGTAAAGTAACCACTCTTGAAGAAAGGACATTTTCAATTGAAATAGACTGTTTATGTAGGCAGCCAAACAACAGATCTATGAAAAACTGTATAAAATGTTCAAAGAAAACACACATAGCCTGCTTATGGCAGAATCTAAAGTGTGATCAATGTCAGTAATCTGTAATACAGTTAGCATAAAGAGGTTAGATGTTTTGTAATCTGCATTTTATATTACCTTTTATGGTGCTTTTATATTGTAGAAATTATTGACTTCCCTTGTATTCTTTGTACACTGTTTAAATAAAGACAATTTGAAAATATTAATAATTTTTTATCATTATCACAGGTGGGGGGGTAAATTTTCATGGCGGGGGGGACTATTTTCTAGAAAATTTTGCCCCCCCAGGGGGGGGAGATTTACTTTTACACCGGTCTTTATAATAGAAATAAAGTCCGAGGATGAGTACATTATGACGTCTATAAAAGGACGGTACTTCCGGCGGATAATGGACGAGTGCGGAGCATGAGTCGATTATGCCGGAAGTTCCGTCCTTTTATAGAGGTCATAAAGTACGAATAACAATTTCCCATTACTCAAAGGGTAATAGAGTAAGAAATCTAAAATTCGCCAGGAATCTAAAATTCGCCACCTCTAAAACCATAGTTAATTGTATGAAGAAAATGATGTTTTGTCTGAAAATTGGCATTTTTTAGTCCAAAAAGCCTTAATTTACTGTACATTCAACAAATCTCACCACAATTCATTTATTATATCCCCTGACGAAAGTCGGGGATATATTGGATTCAGGTCCGTCGCGCCGCCGCCGCCGCCGTAGAAATTTCCTTGTGGACGCGATAACTCAAAAACAAATTAATATTTTTTTTTCAAACTTGGTACACATGTTAAGGGTGCCCAAAGGAAGATCCCTATTTTAAGGTGACCTTAAACTCCCAGTAAAAAAGAACTTATGGCCACCTTAAGGTCAGAAATTGCACTTTTGGCCACTTAGAGCCCTGTAGGTCACAAACTATGATGCTCAGCTGGCTGAAATTTTACCTGACAACACATTAATATGTTCTTAGTACATGTGCCGAAAATCATGACTTTAAGTTGAGGAGAAAATTGTGTTTGAGGCCCATAAATACCCCCACTTAGGGATTTTTTGCTATACTTTTCACATATTTTGCCCTATAATTTGGAAGTGATAATTCTGATGAGTCTCAAACTGCGCTAGGTATAACTTTGATATGTAATCCTTGTCTGTAGAAAATTTTAGGGCTGTAGGTTTACCCAAAGGGGTCGACTTAAGGTCTCAAAAGTGCCCACAGAGACCCAATTTATGCACTTTTTGCCACTTTCAAGCACTGTAGCTTTCAAACTATGTCTCTCATCTAAGTTAAATATCATCTGGGAATATATCTATGTGTTTTCTTATATGTGCCCCAACATTTAGGCCTTTAATAGACAGTTAACCTGTGTATCAGGACCATAAACACCCACCCGAGTGACCCTTATAAGACATTTTTCACATCTTTTTCCCTGTAACTTGGAAATGGTAAGTCTGAGAAGTTTCAAACTGTATTAGATATATATTCTGTGTGTAATCTTAGTATGTAACAGATTTTAAGTCTGAAGCTTTAATTTTGAAGGTCAAATTGAGGTCTCTAAAAGGCTCCCAAAGACCCAATATTTGGACTTTTTGCTACTTTTAAGCCCTGTGACTGTCAAACTATGTGACTGATAGAGCTCAAATCCTATCTGAGAAGATATTAGTATGTTATTTTTATATGTGCCAAAAATTAAGGCTTTAAGAAGACATTTAACCTGTGTATGAGGACCATAAATCCCCACCCGAGTGACCATTTTTAGACATTTTTCACATATTTTTCCCTGTAACTTGGAAATGGTAAGTCTAAGAAGTTTCAAACTGTATTAGATGCATATTCTATGTGTAATCTTAGTATGTGACAAATTTTAAGTCTGAAGCTTTAATTTGAAGGCCACATTTAGGTCTCTAGAAGGCCCCATAAAGACCCAGTATTTGGACTTTTTGCCAATTTTAAGGCCTGTGACTGTTAAACTATGTGACTGATAGAGCTGAAATCTCATCTGGGAATACATTATTATGTTCTTTTTACATGTGCCAAAAATCAAGGCTTCAAGTAGACATTTAACCTGTATAGGAGGACCTTAAACACCCACCTGAGTGACCCTTTTAAGACATTTTTCACATATTTTGCTCTGTAACTTGGAAATGGTAAGTCTGAGAAGTTTCAAACTTTATTAGATACATATTCTATGTGTAATCTTAGTATGTAACAAATTTTAAGTCTGAAGCTTTAATTTGAAAGCCACATCGAGATCTCTAAAAGGCCCACAATGACCCAATATTTGGACTTTTTACCACCTTTAAGCCCTGTAACTGTTAAACTATGTGATTGATGGAGCTGAAATCCCATCTGGGAATGCATTATTATGTCCTTTTTACATATGCCGAAAATCAAGGTTTTTAGTAGACATTTAACCTGTGTATGAGGGCCATAGACACTCGCCCAAGTGCCTTTTTTGACATTTTTTCCGTATTTTGCCGTTATTTGGAAATGCTTAGTGTGACAAGTCTTAAACTGTATTACATATAATTTTTGTTTGTTATGTATGTCCCCCAAAAAGTTTCAGATCTGTAGTTTAATTGCTAAGGTCTCTTTAACAATTGTAAAATGCCCACAGAAACCCAATTTATGGATATTATGCCACTTTAAAGCCCAGTAACTGTCAAACTATGTGGGTTATAGAGCTGAAATCTTTGAATTTTTAAAAGGAAATGCCTGTCTATTTAAATTTTGAATATTAATAATGTTATGGCTATCTTAGTCTTTTAAGAACTTATTTTTGTGTGTTATACCTCTGCTTGCTGAGTTTTTCACTTTTTAAAATGAAACTGGTTAAACATATTCAAGTAGGCAAAATGGACACTTTAAGTGAGCTTTAAGTCCCAATATTAATGAAATTATATCCTTATGTAGTAAAACTAGGGGATTTTTAACCCTCAACTAGCCCAGTTTTATTCAACTTGCCTCAGTTAATTTTGGCACAGCTCCTACAGTTATGAACTCATTTCAGTTGATAATCACATACTTAAAATTCTCAATTCTTTTTGTATTTGAGTACCCCTTTTATATAGATTGTTTGTTTACCATTTATGCTCAACCCACATCCCCCACCCGGATTCCCCCCACCCACCTCTGGGACCTCCAGCTATATTGAGTGACACTAAATAAACAAAGGTATTTAATGATATCAGATGAGAAACAAAGAACTCAATGGGGTTGCAGATCTTGTGTAATAGTGAGAGAGGTGTGGAGAAGGGGAGAGGGGTGGGGGTGGGGGTGGGAGGTGGTGGGCTTCATTACATATAACACAAAGGGGAGTCAGAACTGAGATTGTGTCACATATTTAGGTTGCATATATATGGACCACATATATAGGTATAGAGGAAATGAATAACTGAAAACAATTTGCAAATTCTAAAAATAATATAATAAAATAATAATATAAATAATTTTTTTTTAAATAATATTTTATTTGTGAACAAATATAGAAACAGATATGCGCTTTTGGGATTATGAATTTTAGAATGGACATTGAATCATCAATCATTTAAATACTTTGAAGGAAGATTGAAAAATATGATGAGTTGAGTTAAAAATAATATTTTATTTGTCAACAAATATAGAAACAGATATGCACTTTTGGGATTATTATTTTAGAATGGACATTCAATCATCAATCATTTAAATACTTTGAAAATAGGTTTAGAGTTATCATTGCAGGAAGATTGAAAATATAATTTGAGTTATGTATTCGGCGTCTGGGGATACACCATCTTCCTTGGGGAGATATAAACAGAGTAGATTGATGTGCTGAAGTTCATATAATAATGGGTAATTATGTTTTAAAAAATTCCCGATCAAAACCTGTGGCGTGAGTGATGACCTGTCTGGGGATATGTTGGCGCCGAGTTGGCCCAATCTAGTTTTATTAGTATTTCCACATGTGGTGAATTTCAGATATGTGGCGAATTCTAGATTTCTTACTCTATGAACAGAGGATTGTGCATTGGAAAAAAAGTTGACATCTCCCACCTGTTATACTTTCAGATGGAGAACGAGCTGGGAGGCGGGGAGCCCGCCCCTCCAAGAGAGATCCAGATTCTGGAGACAGCAGAGGACATTCAGGAGAGACGTGAACAAGTGCTCGGCAGATACCAACAGTTCAAGGAGGCAACCAGGTGACTTAAATTTACACTTAAAACGTGTGTCGGGCATGATGTGTATTGAAAGGAAATGTTTGATCTCTACATATAATATTTGAAAAGAGTTCAAAGAGATAAACGGGTAATAGAATTGGTACTGATATTTCTTTGTCAGTATGACTTGTATTGAAATTACATTATAACTTTATAGAAAACCCCAAGTACTCTGGTTTAATATGTAAGTAATTAACTAAATGTTAAGTGTAAAAAAAGTCTGACATGAATGAATGATTTTCTATCCCATTCATAATCTGGTTATTAGATTTATGGTCACCACTAAATCTAGTACTTGTAAGGTTATTAAATTGGCCAAAAAAAAAAAGAAAAAAAAAAGTTAAATCAAACGCAAGTTTACTTGAATTTCTAATAAGACCAGCATTCTGTTTTCCTGAATTCATTTATCAGAGAGAGATTGAAGTTATTCTGATATGTTTTGTCAGTCAACCCTGCAATTAAAATGTTCAAATAGATATTCTGTGTCACAGATGGAAGACAACTTGACTGTTGGATTTGACACCCCCACCTTTGACCTTTGTTGTATGACTGGAAGAAACATATTCCGACTCCCTTTAAGTACATACAACTGCCCACTGAAGTTCTCTTTTTAACTAAAATAGATGATTGGTCCCTAGAGGGCCTTGTCTATATTTCTTAAAATGTAACTAAATGTGGTTTGTTGAAATTCGAGTTAACATGGTTGTCAAGCAAACTAAAATACAGAATTTAAAATAAATGCGAACTTATGTTTTCCAACTCCAGGTCACGTAGAGAGAGGCTAGAAGATGCCAGGAAGTTCATGTACTTCAAGCGAGATGCTGATGAATTGGAGAGCTGGATCAATGAAAAGCTACAGACAGCTGCAGATGAGAGCTACAAGGACCCCACCAACTTACAGGTGTGTGGATGGTGTCCTTCAATAATGGATGGAATAAATAACACCCGCTGTGGTGTGAACAGAGTAGACTTGTACTAGTCCCAACAGTCAAATTCAAGAGGATTTTACTTGAGATACACTTAATATTATCCAGTGTTTCGGATAACCTTAGGAATTGTTGTTCTTATGCTTAAAAACCTGCCATACTTTTACATAAAATGTAGTCTAATGAAACTTCATATAATTATTTTAAATGATTCTTTTAATTTCAGTTGAGATTCATAAGTAAAGAACTTTAGAAGTAGAAATATATAGTCCTAAAAATCAAATGAAAATTAATTTTGAATGATTGTTAAATATCTAGATAAAAATTGTTCAATATCCAGACTAAGATTTAAAATACATAGATTGTAAAAGTCTCATTATAAAGACCGGAAGTGTGCAAAGAACGAAAACCTGTCTGTGCACATAGAATCAGCTGGGAGTAAAACTACGCCCGGCAAAAATTCCTTAATAATGCCCTCTGGCATTATTTGGAATTTTTGTCTGGCATATATCTTGTAACAAATGCCCTCACAATCGGTATTTATTCCTACAATAATCTTACGATAAAACAAAAAAGTTGGAGACTCAGTGGTTAAGTTTAACAAGACGACAACACCCTTATACCTCACTTCTGAGGTTATTTGTTCAAAAACCGTTCCAGATCTTACCTGGGAACATCTTTTCATGATTTACATTAAACCCAAGTTTGGGCTATTATTTTAAATCCCAGTAAAGCAATTTGTAACATTTCTTTGTTCCCGTAGGCTAAGATACAGAAGCACCAGGCCTTTGAAGCTGAGGTCACCGCCCATGCCAATGCTGTAGAAGATCTTGAGAAAAGTGGAAACGAAATGATTGATTATGGTCACTTTGCCTCTGCCACCATCCAAGAGAGACTGGATGAAATACGCAGGCTCTGGGAGCTACTTCTGAGAAAACTTAAGGATAAAGGTAACTAGATTAATGTAGAATAATTGTGAAAATAAGAATGGTCATGCATTTGTTCTCCATGTAATTTACCTTCACCCGATATAAATATGAATAAAAAAAATTGTCGATGTATGCCCAGTAATAAATGTATTGTGTAAAAGACTTTAGTGTTGAGTGTTTCATCAAAATTCAGTCTGTATTTAAAAATTTGAACGGTTTCTGAATCAGTGTGATGACCAATAATAGTCACTTTAACATTTAGTGTCCATTATTATGTTAAACTGTCATTGTATGGGTTTTTTTAGGAATCAGACTCCAACAAGCATTGCAGCTGATCCAGTTTCTGAGGGAGTGTGATGAAGTGATGTTTTGGATCAGTGACAAGGAGGCCTTTGTAACATCGGAGGAGTTTGGACATGATTTAGAACATGTAGAGGTTTTGCAAAAGAAATTTGATGAATTTCAGAAGGTAAACTCAGAACTCCTTGATTTTCTTTTAGTTATTTTTAACATTGTATGTTAACAACATACAATTTGAAATAAGGCTGCGACCGGGTGGTCGGTATTCGCGAGTGGAGTCGATTTGGTAAGATCTCAAGTGCTTTCTGGTCCACCCGATCGTCGTTAACTACTATAATATATTATATTGTTGCCCACTTTATCACATTTTTTTAGGACTACCAAGAATGACAACACTGCAAAGTGGCAGAATTCTTTGTATATATTGGGAAATTTTATGTAATACTCCTCATTTTATAACAATATAATAAGTTTTGATTACCTTTCACCACTATTTTAATGCTAAGACATCGTTTCCGGGAAACCACCGTTTTGTTTATGGAGAGGAAAAAACGTGCATACTAAAACAGGCGAATACCGAACTGTGAGACGAATTTGCGTAGCTCTGGTACCGGGATGGATTCTAACCACTCGTCACAGCCTTAATTTGAAATAATGAGGACAAACAGTAACACACAAGAACTGTTCACACAGAAAATTATAGTGCATAAATCTAATCTAATATGGACTTTTAAAGCGCTTAATCTCCAAAAATTGATAGACCCTTAGGTAAAACCGAACATGAATAAGGTGAATAATCGTACGTCGAGTGACATAGCCAGGTCCAGGTAAAGTGTTCGACTTGTAGAGTCAGGAATGGAAGGAACCTGTCGGGTATTGACAATCGGGGTGACTACAAGTGTTGTAAGTCCTGCTATTATAACTCCTAATTTTAAAAAAAAAAATTGAAGAATTGAAATGGAATGTGAAAAGAGATTAAAGACACATTTTATTGCGTTAATACATCCTATCCAGTGGACAATAGTTTATCCGGTCGGCGCAGACCGGCCCGCCAAACGTCAGAAAAAGACGTCCTGTGTTTCCACTGGCCAGGCCGGTCCAGTACTGTGCACTCGCCAGATGGCGTGTCGTACTTCCTTCCTGTCTGGACAGCATGACGTCATAGCGTTTGGCGCACATGCTGTGTACACAGAGTTTTTATCAGGAATTTTATTTTAAGTCCTTGGACTTTATTTCTTCAGAGTGTGTTTATTTAGTGATATCATTTTGTTGTGGGGTGTTTTACCTTCCTGGACAAACTTTAGATTATTATCAGTTACTATCTCTTCTCCAAGCCAGAAACACGGGAGCTGTGGACATATCATGGCTAGCTTTGACAGCCATTGTTTCTGTGCCAGGTGCAGGGAAAAAGGTAAGGGCTCTGACCCTTCTCTCTCCCATCTTGACTGTAACGCATGTAATTCACTTACTGAAGAACAACGTATCCAGTTGTCCACGCCTTCTTATAGGCTCAAAAAAGAAAAACGTGACGCCAAGAAAGTTTCTGACACTCCAAAACAGGACTCCCGTTCCTCTCTCATAGACCCGTCTGTAGTTACGGTAGTGGGAGCAGTGGATGACCAAGGGATTGTAAAGTCCCCTGGTTCTAGTTCTGATAAGAAGAAAAAGCAGAATGTGGATAAACCAAAAGCTCAGACTTCTAAGGACTCAAAAGCTGACAAGCCATCCAAGTTGCTCAAACCCACCAAATCTTCTCAAGATTCCAGATTTGATCAGTTGGATCAGAAATGGTCCAAACACTTTAACAGACTTGAGGCTCTGCTGTTAGCAAAATCCTTGGAACAACCAGGACCGGCTTTTACAACTGTGAAGGTTACGCCTACACACTCTCCACCTAAAACAGTTGTCTCCTCAAAGCCTTTCATTAGACCTCAACCGACACCGACCACTGACCAACCTCCCGTATTATCTACAGATTTGCCTGGTAGTGTTCAGACTGCTTTCAAGTCGACCAGCAAATCGACCACAGGAAAAGTGTCCACCGACCAACCTACAGATCTGGCTGGTGCTGATTCACCGTTATCTCACCAAGTACCAAGCAGGTCGTCATCAGCCCCTACTAGGAGGCAGAGTACATCTTCCATGGACACGGATTCCGACACAGATATCTCTTGACTGTCCCCCAGTAGACCTCTTTGTCAAGGAAGGGGAGTTGTCCTACCAGGACCTTGAGGCTTCTGCTGCTGATCCGGATTTGACCCTATCCGAAGAACAGAACTATAGGGAAACGATGAGCGGCATCAGGTCGTTTATGGGGTGGAGTCACATCCCAGAGATGGATACAACAGCATCCAGGTTGGAGGATAACCCCTTCGCGGGCCCTAAGACACAACCCACAGGGAAAATTTCATTTTATTGCGTTAATACATCCTATCCAATGGACAATAGCTTATCCGGTCGGCGCGGACTGGCCCGCCAAACGTCAGAAAAAGACGTCCTGTGTCTCCACCGGCCAGGCCGGCCCAGTACTGTGCACTCGCCAGATGGCGTGTCGTACTTCCTTCCTGTCTAGACAGCGTGACGTCATAGCATCTTTTTCGTTTGGCGCATGTACATGGTGCACGGATTTTCTCAGTGAATTTTATTTTCAAGTATTATCTACTGAACTGTTATATATTTCATTTCTTTATTTGTTCTTTGGATTCTAGAAGACTCATAGCTTATTATGTCTTCTCCTAGCCAACGTAGGGGTGGTTGTGGCCATATGATGGCGGGGTTTGACCCACACGCAGTTTGTGCACGCTGTCGTGATAAAAAGAAAGGGACGGATCCTTGTGTAGAAAAGGAAGGGGCTAATTGTCGTCACTGTAATGCTCTCACCCCTGAACAGTTGTCCCAGCTATCAACGCCATCGTATAAATTAAAAAAGGAGAAGCGGGATATGAAGTCTTCAACTCCATCCAAGAACCCTGTTGTAGATGACACTCTCAGTCCCACCCTTGTAGACCCGTCTTTGGTGACGGTAATGGGGGTCGTGGATGGTCAGAGCCCAGCCGGGCCTTCTGATTTGAGTGATAAGCCGGTCGAGAAGAGAAAGAAAGAAGAGAAGAAGAAGGACAAGAAAGCCACTACCTCCAAAAAGCCGGACAAGTCGGTCAAGTCATCTCACCGACCTCCTGCTGAATCCCAGTGTTCACGGCTTAATGAAAAAAGTTACTGGTCCATCGGGCCAGTAACTTAAAAAACTTACTGGCCCAAAAGAAAAGTTTCTGGCCCAATATTTTTCCATTGAAATTTGATACAATTTTAAAATTTAAAGTTTCAGTTTCAAGATAACAAGCTTCATGACCACATGTAATCCTATAAATGTTCACATTTCACATAAAATGCAATATAGGAATGTAAAATGTAATATTGCTAAATATACAAAAGCAGTGCTGCCAGAATCTACGATGTCGTAGTTTTTAAACTATAGATGAATATGCAATAAATCACTAGTCACTATCACAATCAGAAGTCCAAACAGTACCTTTTGGAAGTGAAATTACAATTACAAAAAATACTACTCTATTTGAACATCTAATTGTCACTCTCAATTTCCAACTGGACATCAGAGATATCAGAGTACAAAGAATCATTATCAGTGTCATAGTCGCTAAAAGCATCTTCAGTTTTCCCTGGTAAAATCATTTCATCTTGTTCATTTAAAATATCCTCTTTTGCTAAGCCTGACTGCCCTGATAGTTCACTATCATAAAACACAGGCCTCCTGGATTTGTGGGCCGACTGGTTCCAGTGGTGAACAGCCGGTAGAGGGTCAAAGTCGTCTATTTCTGGTGATATAAGTTTTACTGTCATGAGGTCTGTCATTGTACTTGCATGCAGCTTGTTACGATAATCATTTTTAATTATTTTCATGTGTGAGAAACCTCTTTCACATTCTGCAGTGGATGCAGGAAATGACAGTACTAAATCAATCAAGGTTAAAATGTTCTTGTGTCCTTCCTGGTACTTTAAGTTGACATCTTGCCAAGTGACGGACCTTGTCACATCTTCAGGATGTGAGCTGTGAAAAAATTAATTTAAAATGAAAAGAAAGTGACAGCATAATTATGACAAGTTTCAATAGAAACAGTCACCTAATTCTTTGATTACTGAAAGATTAAAATTCTTTATATTATCAACAGATACTACACAAGAACATGGTATTGATTAAAATGTAACCCATTACTCTAGGGCTGAGTGAGAAACTAACAGAATCATAGGCCAAAAAAGAATTCTGCAAATTTAAAACAAAACATAGTGAATAGATATATTTTAGAGTAATTAATGTTGTAGTGGCTCAATAAAAGTCCTTCCAAGATATTAATGTTTCTACCCAGCAGAATTGAGAACAGCTCTGAAATAATAAGATACTGAAAAGTAAGGTTTATCTGGGCAAAAATTTTGCTCTTTTTTGTAAGAAATTATATTTCTAGACTAGCTAGGTTCTACTTGAGATAATAACAGAGACTTAAAATTACAGTAGGAATTGATTTTTATCATTTCAGTTCATCAGCATATACAAGTAAAATGAATGCCTGATAAAAATTTCAACTTATACGGTAACTTGTGCTGTAACCAGTAAAAATTATGTGTTACTCACCTTTTATAAATGAGGTGCTTTAGAGATGTCCATTCATGTTCAATAAGATCTGTTTGGACACCACAATTCTTCAGAACATCATTGAAGTGATCAACTAGCAAGCACACAGAGTCATCCCCGAATTCAGGCACTATAAAAAAGAAATATAAAATAGAAATCTAAGAAAATTATACTATATCCAAATCCAGCATCTGATGATGACACAAAGTTTCAAGCTTCAATATACATCAGAAGAGTTTAGATTCAAAAATATTTTATCTTTGTTTTGACTTTGGTTTAATGTTGTTTTTATCTCATTTTATAGATCATATCACACAAACAGGTCTATAAAGGGCCATGGAAGGCTGTACAAAATAACTGGTAAGGATTCTCCACAGTAAAGGACAAACCATAAGCCATAGGAAAACAACCAAATTTTGCACTTGAGGCTAGGGCAAAATTACCACACCAGTAATTGGGAAAACATGACAATAATGCCATTTCATAATTTTGAGCATACTAAGCTGAAAAAAATTAGTTCAGGTGTATTATCACTTTTATCACTATATGTTTCACATAAAATCATACCTGCTTCAAGATCAACTGGCCACATGCTGATATTGGCAATCTTTGTTGCATTCAGCACCCCCTGCTCAAGGGTGTCAGCATATCTTGCTCGTAGGGATGCTGTCAGTGAATCAAGAACCTTTGAAACACCTGCTGAGTGCATGGATAGATTGCCATTTAACTGCTGCCCCTGAAACTGATCCTTGTCAACCACTTGCCTCAGGTGGTACCCAGGCCTGAAATAAATCAGAGAAACTTAAAAACACCTAATGACACACAAAAAAGGAAACTCAGAATCTGAGTTACTGAGGTGTCCCAACAGGCTATAGTACAATACAAAAACCAGTGGGAAACAAAAGCAACATGAATCTGATTTTTCATGGTAAGAGCACATCATATAATCAGCGGGAAAAAACAAGTGTATGACAGCAAGATATAATGGAAGGCCAACTTGCCAATCACCAACAACAAAAGTATAGTTTACTTGGGTTTAACATGGCTTACAACACATTCTAGGTCATATTGGGACTGATCGTTTTGAGGACCTGGGAAACCAGTGGATACTATTCGATCTGCACTGCCAGTTACTGGTTATCTGTAAGCAACTAATAACTGTTCCACTTATTGTCTAGTCTAAGATTCAAACCTCAGAAGTGGGAGTGTGTTAACCATACCATTTTACTGTTGAGCCCCCTTATAGCAAAAGAAATGATCCTTTGTTTGCATAAAGCTTTAAATTATATGCCACTATAGGTCTTTCCTATTAAAAGTACAATAAAGTATCCAGCTTCACAGCAAGAAATTTACCTTGTGCGTAATTTTTCCAAGGATTGCTCAGTGACCTCAAGTTTATGATGGCAGTCAAACAAAGTTGCTTCTGTCTTTTGAAGATCCATGGAAAGACACTTTAACACACATAAGACATCGTGCAAAAAGTGACCAAATACTATAACACTTCTGGATTTCAACAGTTTCAATAGGCTTTGGGCTTTCGGCTTCACCTTTGCAGCGCCATCCTGTGATTCCTGGAAAATGTGTTGTGTTATTAATTGAATTTATTTTTAGATTCACCTGCAAACTATTCAGTGACCTGGTTGGCCGAGCAACATTGAAAGTATATTCCGATTTCTTGATTTCAGGGTTTTACCATAATAATCCTTTATTGGTTGTGACTGGTGTTATGTAATTCTGATTTACACAGTTTTAGGTAACATTTAAAAGTTAGAAGTTTGGATGCTTTTCAGTGGATCATATCCAACTGTATATACGATCAGATATATCATATATCATTAATTTGAATATTCATTTTGTTTGGTATTATTTAAATTTGTAGGTTCTGAAATTGGTTGACTGCATTTTTTGTTTGTGTTGCACTTTAGAGTCCTCTTTATATGGGGAGATTAAGCACTATAAAAGTCGATCTAGAATTAGATCTCATAATTATATCCCCAGACGAAAGTCGGGGATATATTGGATTCAGGTCCGTCGCGCCGCCGCCGCCGCCGCCGTAGAAATTTCCTTGTGGACGCGATAACTCAAAAACAAATTAATATTTTTTTTTCAAACTTGGTACACATGTTAAGGGTGCCCAAAGGAAGATCCCTATTTTAAGGTGACCTTAAATTCCCAGTAAAAAAGAACTTATGGCCACCTTAAGGTCAGAAATTGGACTTTTGGCCACTTAGAGCCCTCTAGGTCACAAACTATGATGCTCAGCTGGCTGAAATTTTACCTGACAACACATTAATATGTTCTTAGTACATGTGCCGAAAATCACGACTTTAAGTTGAGGAGAAAATTGTGTTTGAGGCCCATAAATACCCCCACTTGGGGATTTTTTGCTATACTTTTCACATATTTTGCCCTATAATTTGGAAGTGGTAATTCTGATGAGTCTCAAACTGCGCTAGGTATAACTTTGATATGTAATCCTTGTCTGTAGAAAATTTTAGGGCTGTAGGTTTACCCAAAGGGGTCGACTTAAGGTCTCAAAAGTGCCCACAGAGACCCAATTTATGCACTTTTTGCCACTTTCAAGCACTGTAGCTTTCAAACTATGTCTCTCATCTAAGTTAAATATCATCTGGGAATATATCTATGTGTTTTCTTATATGTGCCCCAACATTTAGGGCTTTAATAGACAGTTAACCTGTGTATCAGGACCATAAACACCCACCCGAGTGACCCTTATAAGACATTTTTCACATCTTTTTCCCTGTAACTTGGAAATGGTAAGTCTGAGAAGTTTCAAACTGTATTAGATATATATTCTGTGTGTAATCTTAGTATGTAACAGATTTAAGTCTGAAGCTTTAATTTTGAAGGTCAAATTGAGGTCTCTAAAAGGCTCCCAAAGACCCAATATTTGGACTTTTTGCTACTTTTAAGCCCTGTGACTGTCAAACTATGTGACTGATAGAGCTCAAATCCTATCTGGGAAGATATTAGTATGTTATTTATATATGTGCCAAAAATTAAGGCTTTAAGAAGACATTTAACCTGTGTATGAGGACCATAAATCCCCACCCGAGTGACCATTTTTAGACATTTTTCACATATTTTGCCCTGTAACTTGGAAATGGTAAGTCTAAGAAGTTTCAAACTGTATTAGATGCATATTCTATGTGTAATCTTAGTATGTGACAAATTTTAAGTCTGAGGCTTTAATTTGAAGGCCACATTTAGGTCTCTAGAAGGCCCCATAAAGACCCAGTATTTGGACTTTTTGCCAATTTTAAGGCCTGTGACTTAAACTATGTGACTGATAGAGCTGAAATCTCATCTGGGAATACATTATTATGTTCTTTTTACATGTGCCAAAAATCAAGGCTTCAAGTAGACATTTAACCTGTGTATGAGGACCTTAAACACCCACCTGAGTGACCCTTTTAAGACATTTTTCACATATTTTGCTCTGTAACTTGGAAATGGTGAGTCTGAAAAGTTTCAAACTTTATTAGATACATATTCTATGTGTAATCTTAGTATGTAACAAATTTTAAGTCTGAAGCTTTAATTTGAAAGCCACATCGAGATCTCTAAAAGGCCCACAGAGACCCAATATTTGGACTTTTTAACCACCTTTAAGCCCTGTGACTGTTAAACTATGTGATTGATGGAGCTGAAATCCCATCTGGGAATGCATTATTATGTCCTTTTTACATATGCCGAAAATCAAGGTTTTTAGTAGACATTTAACCTGTGTATGAGGGCCATAGACACTCGCCCAAGTGCCTTTTTGGACATTTTTTCCGTATTTTGCCCTGTTATTTGGAAATGCTTAGTGTGACAAGTCTTAAACTGTATTATATATAATTTTTGTTTGTTATGTATGTCCCCCAAAAAGTTTCAGATCTGTTGTTTAATTGCTAAGGTCTCTTTAACAATTGTAAAATGCCCACAGAAACCCAATTTATGGACATTATGCCACTTTAAAGCCCAGTAACTGTCAAACTATGTGGGTTATAGAGCTGAAATCTTTGAATTTTTAAAAGGAAATGCCTGTCTATTTAAATTTTGAATATTAATAATGTTATGGCTATCTTAGTCTTTTAAGAACTTATTTTTGTGTGTTATACCTCTGCTTGCTGAGTTTTTAACTTTTTAAAATGAAACTGGTTAAACATATTCAAGTAGACAAAATGGACACTTTGAGCTTTAAGTCCCAATATTAATGAAATTATATCCTTATGTAGTAAAAGTAGGGGATTTTTAACCCTCAACTAGCGCAGTTTTATTCAACTTGCCTCAGTTAATTTTGACACAGCTCCTACAGTTATGAACTCATTTCAGTTGATAATCACATACTTAAAATTCTCAATTCTTTTTGTATTTGAGTACCCCTTTTATATAGATTGTTTGTTTACCATTTATGCATCCCCCACCCGGATTCCCCCCACCCACCTCTGGGACCTCCAGCTATATTGAGTGACACTAAATAAACAAAGGTATTTAATGATATCAGATGAGAAACAAAGAACTCAGTGGGGTTGCAGATCTTGTGTAATAGTGAGAGAGGTGTGGAGAAGGGGAGAGGGGTGGGGGTGGGAGGTGGTGGGCTTCATTACATATAACACAAAGGGGAGTCAGAACTGAGATTGTGTCACATATTTAGGTTGCATATATATGGACCACATATATAGGTATAGAGGAAATGAATAACTGAAAACAATTTGCAAATTCTAAAAATAATATAATAAAATAATAATATAAATAATTTTTTTTTAAATAATATTTTATTTGTGAACAAATATAGAAACAGATATGCGCTTTTGGGATTATGAATTTTAGAATGGACATTGAATCATCAATCATTTAAATACTTTGAAGGAAGATTGAAAAGTATGATGAGTTGAGTTAAAAATAATATTTTATTTGTCAACAAATATAGAAACAGATATGCTCTTTTGGGATTATTATTTTAGAATGGACATTCAATCATCAATCATTTAAATACTTTGAAAATAGGTTTAGAGTTATCATTGCAGGAAGATTGAAAATATAATTTGAGTTATGTATTCGGCGTCTGGGGATACACCATCTTCCTTGGAAGATATAAACAGAGTAGATTGATGTGCTGAAGTTCATATAATAATGGGTAATTATGTTTTAAAAAATTCCCGATCAAAACCTGTGGCGTGAGTGATGACCTGTCTGGGGATATGTTGGCGCCGAGTTGGCCCAATCTAGTTCAATAATATGACTTAATGATTAAGCACTATAAAAGTCGATCTAGAATTAGATCTCATAATTCAATAATATGACTTTTTTCAGAGGCAATCATGAAAATGCATTAAATCTACTTTTCGATAATGTTTTGTGTCTATTTTAGCAGAATATATTAATGCAGTATGCTGAATACATACAGCCAAAATAAAATTTCTTACCTGACCTAGGTGTATCACAATTGGCTCAAATGCCTGCCAGAGTTTCTCAATGGCGTTTGTGGTATGGCCTATCCATCGGGTTCCCCCAACACGCTGTGGCATAACAGGATTTCTTCCAACAGTTTTGAAGGCATTTTTTAAGTTGGATCTTTGTAGGGGACTAACATGGTAGAAGTTATAAAGCCCAGACAGAAGACATATGAACTTCTCGTACACTTTTACACCCTTCATACCATCCTTGAAGGATAATTCCAACCTGTGCACTAGACACTTGACAAGTACAATGCCACTCCAAATTTCTTTCCTCAACAGGGCAATTACTCCGCCAGTCTGGCCAGTGTTCACTGATGCACCGTCACAACAGTAAGCCACAATTTTTTGGACTGGGGGCTTATCACTGGAGTCTGCTGTGGAGACATGTCCAAGAGCTTTCTTCAAACTTTGTAGCACTCCTTTGGCATCAGCCTTCTCAACAGGAACCATTGCAATGAAATAAGTTTCTATCACACCTCTGATTGCAAATCTAATGTACACAATTTCATTCTCAATTGTAGCAACATCTGTTGATCCATCGCTCATGATTGTGACAAAGTTAGCTGATTGAAGTTGCTGTGTAATTTTCTTGCGTTCCACTGCTGCAATTGCTCTCAAAAACTCGCGACAGGATTTGTCATTCCTATAGGTCTGGCCAACGTTTACTCCCTTTTTTTCATCAAGCTGTGTAATCCAAGAAAAGTCACTAAAAGGCCTACTTTTCTTTCCAATAGCGTGGGCATTCCTCATAAGGATGGACAATTTCTCCATTATGCTTTTGTTCATTTGTCCCAAGGCTTTCTCAGCTTCAGAACTTCCAGGTTTCAATTGCTTTATGTCCCACTTCCTTTGAGCATCAAGATGACCCCTTGATTTACTGTGTTATACCAGGACATCTTTTTTAAGATTGCTACATCCTGATACAAAAGGCCCACTTGCAAGTTTAGTATTGTTGTTGTGGTCTTGAGAAAGTCCTGCTTGTATCTGTTTACGGGCTAATTCACCGTATGGCCCGTATATACTTCTGCAGTATTTGCAGTACACCTTTGCCTGATTATCATAGATTAACCACTTGAATTCTGCTTCCCATTTGGGTTGATACATTCTTTTCCTAATTTTTTCATAGTCTCGAGCTTTCTCAGTCTTTGTTTTTTTGCTGCTAGCGCTTTGTGCTGTAATTTGCAACAGGCCTCATATTTTTGCACAATTTTTAAACACATTTAACCATGATTAAGAGCCACAGTTTTGTTTTAAATTGGGAAAGTTATAAAAATCAAAGAACATTTTTGAATTATGTTGGTTGGCTACAGAATTTGCCTTCCAGTGAATTTCACAAGTTGATATTTTTGACGTGCTCCCCAAACTCCTCTTGAGAAAAAAAAATCAAGATAGGGGTACAAAACACTGAGCTCATCAAATTTAAATTGTTTTAAGACTACTAATTTTTTCTAAATGATTATAAAATTAAAGAAAAATCACAGTCACAGGGAACCAGTCTAGCCCCACCCCCCACACCCACCTAACCCCCACCCCCTCCACCCACCCCCCATCCACACATTTTGGAGGAAAAAATAATTGTATAAAAATTGCAATAAATTTTTGAGGTGAATGGACAAATTCACTTGGGGTGCAAAAATACTGTTGCTGAATTGATGTTATATATGTGCAAAACTATGAAGCCTGTGTCAAACTACCAGGGACACAATGAGAAAATAAAAAAAAATACCAGAGAAGGAACTTGGGCCCTCAGTATCAATGGCAGTTCTTTTGTTGTGATCCAGATACTTCAGCATTGCCATTTTGTAATGAAATTTCTAATATACAATTTTCTGCTAAGATGTGTGAAAATTATGTCAAGAAAACGCACTACCTTGATAGTTTGTGTCGAGGACTGCCATTGGCCAGCAGTTTTCGGTGTCGACCAATGAAATCACGTCTTTCATATTCTATGTTTGCGGTGGGCGATAATGGAAGAAATTGAGTTTGTGGTTAAATATTCAGTAAAATACTTCTTATTTGTAGCTGTCTTCGGTGTAATTTAATCTTTAAACGTTTGTACGTCCTAATCCCTCACTTCAAAGACTTGGTAGACCGACGGACCACAAACTCTGAAGAGTTAACGGCCCGCCTTCATAGTTGGTGGTCCCGGGCTGACGGACCAGCGTGAGTTTCGAACACTGCTGAATCCACCGACCAGAAACTTGACCTTATGGAGCAAAAGTGGTCGGATCGGTTCAACCGCTTGGAGGCATTACTGTTGGCCAAAACATTAGACCAGGAACCGACATTTAGTGCTGTCAAGGTCACTCCAACTCACGCTCCACCAGCCACGGCTATCAGCACTCAGCCTTTCCTGAAGCCTTCTTCAACTTCTCAACCTTCAGACCGACCAACTACCTCAGTGCCACCGGCTACCGACCATGTGGATGTCACCACTGCTTCTAAGGCTGGTTCTGACTCTTCTCAACCCTCTCACCGACCGGAAACCTCAGGGATTTCTAGCCAGCCTGCTAAGAGGTCATTTTCCACTGCCTTTGATTTATCCAGAAGGGAAAGTTCGTCCAGTGACTCAGACTCAGAAAGTGTTATGTCGGATAGACCTCCAGTTGATCTGTACCCGGAAGAAGGGGTATTGTCTGATGACCATGACGTTTCTATCACCGACCCCGACCAATCCCTCTCTGAAGAACAGTCTTACAGAGAAACTATGAGAGGGATTCGGTCCTACATGGGGTGGACTCATGTTCCGGACCTGGACTCCGGCACCAAGACGTCAGATGACAACCCCTTTGCCGGACCCAAACTCCAACATCCTGGCAAGGTATCCGTCAACCTCCCAACGGACGAATGGCTCTGCAACAAACTTTCCAAATTGAACATTACTCTTGTGCAGGGTTACCCTTCACGTACCACTGAGGCAGGAACTCTTCAGCGGGACCAGTTTGTCCGGCCGGCCAAATCCCAGAGTAAGTGGTACGGTGTGCATTCTGAAAACAAGGAATCTGGCTCCACACCAAAATCTTGGAATACCTCCTCTTCCCGCATTAACAGCACCTATCTTAGGATTGCGCGTCAAGCTGGCATAGCTTCAAATCCACCACTTTCCAGACCTATTTCCCAGGAAAATTTAAGAAAGTGGGAGAGATCAGCCCGGGAATCATCCATAATATGCAACCAAGCTGCTGGTTTCAATCGCTGTGTACTCAAAGTCCAGCAGAACATGCAAGCTCAGCTCCGTACCATCCGGACTGAATCCAAGGGCAAAGCAGCAAACAAGGTGTCGGCTGCTACAGATGAACTCCAGTTTTTATTAGACTTCAACTCCAGTGTTTGTCAGGCCATGGCCAAGGCTATGGAACACCTAACGGATTTTGTGTTTGTGAATATGGCCAACACCACTCTTTTAAGACGTGACTCGTATTTATCATATCTCAAGGCTGGAGTGAAGGCGGACACTTTAAATGCTTTAAGGGCAGCCCCATTGGAGTTAGATACATTGTTCCCGGACTCAGTTATCAAGCAAGCAGAGGAGGATATTGCTAATTTCGACAGAAATCGCTCTGGGTCGGTTTACAAGAAGGGCAGATATCACCCCTATGAACGTCAAGATAGGAAGTCTGACCCTAAGAAACAGGACCGACCGGCATGGAAAAACGTATCCTCTCACAGCCAGTACAGACGCGGGAAAGGAAAACATCAGTATTCCTCACGACCAGCCAAGGGCCAGCAGCCGTATAAATGACAATTACTATGTAACAAGTTTAAAGGCATGGCTGCTGGCCGGGAGCACCCCCAAAGAGACATTGACTGTTCAATCGTTGAAAACAAATGTAAATTTAAATGTTGTCAGCCATGTTCATTCTGCAACCGGGAATAAGTCCTGGCTTGTCAGCTGTAAATTTAAAAGGTTGTACATTAAAACATGTCAAAGGTGCTTCTTCTGTCATTCAATTGCCTTGTGTCCAATCTGTGACAAATGTCCCTCTTGTTGTAAAAGATCTGCCTGTAGGGACCAGACTTCAAAACTTTTGGCAAACTTGGTTGGAAAGAGGTGCCGGACCGAAAATAGTTCAAATCTTGAGAGAGGGCTACACCCTCCCCTTTCGGATCCGGCCAAACCTTGCAAGGTCTCCCACCGTCATAAGCCGTTATGTCAATCCCCACAGGAACAGCTACCTGTTGGAGGCATTACATCAGCTTATGGACAAAAATGCAATAGAGTTGGTCCACAATCAAACATCTCTAGGGTTTTTCAACCGACTTTTTCTGGTACCCAAACCCAACAACAAGTGGAGACCTATACTAGATCTAAGCAAACTAAATCTTTTCCTCAAGGTGGAGAAGTTCAAAATGGAGACACCGGAAACCATCAGGACATCCCTCCAGCAAGGGGAGTGGGTAACCTCAGTAGACTTCAAGGATGCCTACTTCCATATACCAATACAGGAACAATCAAGGAAATATCTCAGATTTCATGTCCAGGGTCGGACCTACCAATTCAAAGCACTGCCTTTTGGTCTGTCCACAGCGCCCATGGAGTTCACTGTATTGGCAAAGGAGGTGAAATTGATGGCTATACACAAGGGTATAAGAATCCACCAGTACCTAGACGACTGGTTGGTCAGAGCCAGATCCCACCAAACCTGTCTCCACCACACCCAGATCCTGGTCGAGATGTGCCAGGATCTAGGCTGGCTGGTGAATCTAGAAAAATCAGAGCTGGAGCCTCAACAAGTGTTCAACTTCGTAGGCTACCAGTTCGACCTCAAGTCCGGCCGGGTCAGACCGACACCGGACCGGTGGCAAAGCCTTCAAGGAAAGATTCAAACACTGCTTCTACTACCGGCTTGTCCGGTCCGGCAGTTCATGTCCTTGATCGGTCTATTAACAGCCACAGAGAAACAGGTTCACCTAGGCCGGTTACATATGAGACCCATACAGTGGCATCTCAAAAACAATTGGAGGGTACCAGAATCCCTGGAAAAGGTCATTCCTCTACCCAGGTCCTTGCACCCACACTTGCAGTGGTGGCTAAACGAAAGCAATGTGCTTCAAGGTCAACCACTACACCCTATAAAGCATGCTCTGCAAATTTTTACAGACGCATCAAAAGAAGGGTGGGGCGCTCATTTAAACGAGTTCACTGCAAGGGGGTCCTGGTCAGTGCCGGAAAGCAAGCTGCACATAAATTATTTGGAACTAAAAGCAGTCCTCTTGGCCTTAAAAGAGTTCCAAAATCTATGCACAAACAAAATTGTCCTAGTGGCCACAGACAATACAACAGTAGTGGCCTACATAAACAAGGAAGGGGGAATGAGGTCGGGCCCACTGTGTGCTCTACTGTGGAGAATCTTGACCTGGTGTTCCCAGCGTCAAGTGACCCTAAAAGCCCGACATATCCCTGGCCGACTAAATGTAATAGCAGACAAACTATCCAGGCTAAATCAGACCATCCAAACAGAATGGTCCCTCCTTCCGGACATTTTTCAGGACTTGTGCAGAAAATGGCACCGACCTCAGATAGACCTATTTGCCACGAGGTTCAACAACAACTTACCTCTGTTTGTGTCTCCGGTGCCGGACACTCTGGCAGTAGCAGTGGACGCACTCACACTGTCATGGGAGGATCTGGATGCATACGCCTTCCCACCGACCGCCATATTGGGCAAAGTGGTGGAGAAGTTGCAAGACTCCCCGTGCAAGAGACTCATTCTGATTGCTCCGGGGTGGCCCAACATGCCTTGGTTCTGGGACTTAGTGATCATGTCCAGCCAGATCCCTCTAAGCCTGCCCAACCAGCCCAAGCTGCTGACACAGCCCTTCAATCAGATCCCTCACAGAAATCTGACAAATCTAAATCTCCATGCCTGGCTCCTAGAGCCACAACAATCAAAGAGCAGGGCTTCTCTGAGGCAGTGGCAGCAAGAATTGAGGCTCCTCAAAGAAGATCTACCAGATCAGTCTACGAGGCAAAGTGGGCCATTTTTACAAAGTGGTGCGTCTCTAATCAGGTGGACTTCAGGTCACCACCTGTTAAGTCGGTGGCTGACTTCCTAATGTACCTCTTTGAGGACAAGAAGTTACAGCCCAGCACCATTGATGGATACAGGTCTGCCATTGCTGATAAACTGGGTAATACAACAGTCAATATCAGCAAAGATGATAATCTCACTCGTCTCTTGGAAAGTTTCCACAGAGATAGACCCAGAGGGCGGAGGGGAATACCCTCCTGGAACCTTTCCCTGGTATTACACCAGCTGACAAGGGCTCCTTTCGAACCGCTTAGGGAGGCATCTCTGAAGCATCTGACCTTCAAAACTGTCTTCCTTTTGGCCCTGGGCTCTGGCAAAAGAAGGAGTGAGATCCATGCATGGCAGCACAAGAACATCAGACATCAATCCGATTGGTCTAAGGTGTCTCTTTTTCCATCCCCCAGCTTTCTCTCTAAGAACCAGCTGGCCAAGGAGGGTCCAGAGAGTGTAGCCCCAGTGGTCATACCAGCCCTGGCTCCTACTCTAGATAGATCCCTCAAGTCTGACAGATCCCTCTGTCCAGTCAGAGCTTTGCGCTACTATTTGGACAGGACTTCAGACCTCAGGCAACACAAGGAGTTAGTCTTTGTCTCCTTCAAGAAAGGTTTCGACAAAGACATCTCCCCTGCCACTATCTCCTCATGGATCAAACAAACTGTGATCCTATGTTATGAGCTCTCTGATCATCAGGCCCACACCCTACATCAAGTTAAAGCTCATGATGTCAGGGCTTTTGCGGCTTCTAAGGCTTTCCAGTCTGGAGTATCCTTAGAGCAGATCCTAGCAGCCTGCCACTGGAAATCTCATAATACCTTCACCCAATTCTACCTGAAGGATGTGGCTTGGGCTGACTCAGAGCTCTACCATCTTGGACCGGTCGTGGCTGCTCAGCAGATCCACCAACAGACCGGTACCTAGAGGAGAGATGTACATATGTAAATACTTGTACATATCTGTATATATTGCATATATAGTTAAAGAGTAATAAAAAAAAAAAAAAAAAAAAAAAATCTCACGTACTTCCTCCGGGAGGCTTAATTTTTATGGGACTGAACTCATCCCTCTCTTCCCCTACCTCAGAGCAGGTCTGTAAAAAAAAGGGGGGGGGCAAGGTCGACTCTGACGGTTCCAATCCGGATAACCGGATGATGATATTCGACCATAGCCTTAAGGGTTTAGACTTCAGGTCTACCCAGTTTTAAAAAAGGTATTGTCATTAGTCTGCATGAGTTCAAGTTTTTAGTCCCTAGTAACTTACCCGCCGACCAAGCGGTAGTTATTCAGCTATTGTCCATTGGATAGGATGTATTAACGCAATAAAATTGCAAATTTAATAAGTAAATTAAATTTTTATAAGTTAATACCCTATCCAATGGACACACAAGACCCTCCCACCGACCCCGCTTTCAGTTTACTAGGGGTCTAATAGGTTTAGACAACGAAAAAGATGCTATGACGTCACGCTGTCTAGACAGGAAGGAAGTACGACACGCCATCTGGCGAGTGCACAGTACTGGGCCGGCCTGGCCGGTGGAGACACAGGACGTCTTTTTCTGACGTTTGGCGGGCCGGTCCGCGCCGACCGGATAAGCTATTGTCCATTGGATAGGGTATTAACTTATAAAAATTTAATTTACTTATTAAATTTGCAAGTTTCCATGCCGACAGACGGGTATGTAAGATGGGTAAACTCAATATCACTCTTACAGAGGGGTACCCGTCGCGTAGCTCAGAGGCCGGTGGCCTGTTAAAAGACCAATTCGTCCGCCCCCCAAGATCTCAGGCAAAGTGGTACCGCTTTGTTCCGAACCGACCTTCTGGTGAGCAGGACTCTAAGACTGTACACACTTGGAATACGGACTCGTTAAAGGTCAATAGTACTTACAGCCGTATAGCCAAGGCTGCCGGTATTGCATCAACAGCTCCAGCTTCAAGGCAGATCTCTCAAGACAACTTGAGACGCTGGGAAAAGTCGGCATGCGAGGCTTCTATCACTTGCAATCAAGCTGCCGCCTTTACAGGCATATTTATAAAGTACAGGACAATATGCAGACCCAACTTAAAGTGGTGAAGTCAGAGTTCAGCAAAGGAAAGTCCTCGGAGAGAGTCTCACAGGCTGCTAGTGAACTGCAGTTTTTGCTCAACTTCAACGCCAGTATCACACAGGCCATGGCCAAGACGCTTGAACATTTGACAGATTTCGTCTTTGTCACAGTGGCCAACACTACCCTGATAAGGCGTGACTCCTACCTTTCCCATCTTAAGATGGGCATCAAGCCGGATACTTTGGCTGCATTACGCACTGGACCCCTGCATATTGACACTGTGTTGAAACAAGCGGAACAGGACATTGCCAATTTTGAGAGTAAGGGGCAGATCCATTCAGGAAAGAAGAGTCGTTTCCACCCTTACGAGAGACAGGATAAGCGCTCTGACTACAAGAAGTCTGACCGTCCCGCTTGGAAAAACATTGGCAACAGAGGACAGAGTAAGAAGAACAAAGGCAGGGCCTCTTACTACTCCTCGCGACCAGCCAAGGGTCAGCAGTCCTTTAAATGACAATTATTTTGTAAACAGTTTACAGGAAGGACTGCTGGCCGGGAGCCAGACATTGCCACAGAAAGAGACATTAAACTTTGTAAGTTTTCATGTTGTAAAAAGTGTACCTTCTGCGCCCGGGCACTCCCAAAAGAGAGAGTTAAGTCCCGGGGCAGCAGACTGTCAGATATCAAGAAATTACAGATTAAAATATGTGAACAGTGTTTCTTGTGTCACTCAGTTGTATTCTGTCCAACCTGTAGTAAATGCCCCCAATGTTGTACAAAATCTACCTGTAGGGGCCAGACTTCAAAGCTTTTGGAAAACTTGGCTAAATCTAGGGGCCGGTCCGAAAGTAGTTCAAATCCTGCGAGAGGGTTACACTCTCCCTTTCCGGATCCGGCCCCAACTCACAAGGTCTCCTTCAGTCATAAGCCGTTATGTCAATCCCCACAGGAACAGCTACCTGCTGGAGGCATTACATCAGCTTATAGACAAAAACGCAGTGGAAAGGGTTCAAAATCCCAAATCCCTAGGGTTTTTCAACCGACTATTTCTAGTCCCAAAGCCCAACAACAAATGGAGGCCAATACTGGGCCTAAGCAAACTAAACCTTTTCCTCAAGGTGGAAAAGTTCAAAATGGAGACACCGGAAACCATCAGAACATCCCTCCAACAAGGGGAGTGGGTCACCTCAGTAGATTTCAAAGATGCCTACTTCCACATACCAATACAGGAACAATCCAGGAGATACCTAAGATTTCATGTCCAGGACCGGACTTATCAGTTCAAGGCACTGCCCTTTGGTCTGTCCACAGTGCCCATGGAGTTCACTGTGTTAGCAAAGGAGGTGAAACTGATGGCCATACACCGGGGTATAAGAAGCCTTAGCCTTAAAAGAGTTCCAAAATCTCTATGTAGACAAAACAGTTCTGGTAGCAACCGACAATACTACAGTGGTAGCTTACATAAACAAGGAAGGAGGCATGAGGTCGGGCCCACTTTGTGCCCTACTGTGGAGAATCTTGACCTGGTGTTCCCAGCGACAAGTAACTCTAAAACCCGACACATCCCAGGCCGTTTAAATGTGATAGCCGACAAACTATCCAGGCTGGGTCAGACCATCCAAACAGAGTGGTCCCTCCTTCCGGAGGTTTTTCAACAAATCTGCAACCAATGGCACCGGCCTCAAATAGATCTATTTGCCACGAGGTTCAACCACAAGTTACCTCAGTTTGTCTCTCCAGTACCGGACTCCCTGGCTGTAGCAGTGGATGCACTTACTCTGCCATGGGACGATCTGGATGCATACGCCTTCCCACCGACCGCCATATTGGGCAAAGTGGTGCAGAAGCTACTGGACTCCCCGTGCAAGAGACTTATCCTGATTGCCACGGGGTGGCCCAACATGCCCTGGTTTTGGCACCTGGTGACCATGTCCAGTCAGGTCCCTCTCAGCCTGCCCAAGCTGCTGACACAGCCCTTCAATCAGATCCCTCACAGAAATCTGACAAATCTAAATCTCCATGCCTGGCTCCTAGAGCCACGAAAATCAAAGAACAGGGCTTCTCTGAGGCAGTGGCAGCAAGAATTGAGGCTCCTCAAAGAAGATCGACTAGATCAGTCTATGAGGCAAAGTGGGCCATTTTTACAAAATGGTGCATCACTAATCAGGTGGACTTCAGGTCACCACCTGTAAAGTCGGTGGCTGACTTCCTAATGTACCTCTTTGAGGACAAGAAACTACAGCCCAGCACCATTGATAGATACAGGTCTGCCATTGCTGATAAACTAGGTAATGCAACAGCCAATATCAGCAAAGATGATAATCTCACTCGTCGCTTGGAAAGTTTCCACAGAGATAGACCCAAGGGGCGGAGGGGAATACCCTCCTGGAACCTTTCCCTGGTACTACACCAGCTAACAAAGGCTCCTTTCGAACCTCTTAGGGAGGCATCTCTGAAGCACCTGACCTTCAAAACTGTCTTCCTTTTGGCCCTGGGCTCTGGCAAAAGAAGGAGTGAGATCCATGCATGGCAACACAAGAACATTAGACACCAAGCCGATTGGTCTAAGGTGTCCCTGTTTCCATCTCCCAGCTTTCTTTCCAAGAATCAGCTGGCCAAAGAGGGTCCAGAGAGTGTAGCCCCAGTGGTCATACCAGCCCTGGCTCCTACTCTGGATAGGTCCCTCAAGTCTGACCGATCCCTTTGTCCAGTCAGAGCCTTGCGCTACTATTTGGACAGGATGTCAGACCTCAGGCAGCACAAGGAGCTAGTCTTTGTCTCCTTCAAGAAAGGCTTCGACAAAGACATCTCCCCGGCCACTATCTCCTCTTGGATCAAGCAGACTGTGATCCTATACTATGAGCTCTCTGATCATCAAGCCCACACCCTGCATCAAGTTAAAGCTCATGATGTCAGGGCCTTCGCTGCCGCTAAGGCCTTCCAGTCGGGAGTTTCCTTAGAGCAGATCTTGTCAGCTTGCCACTGGAAATCCCATAACACCTTCACACAGTTTTATCTGAAGGACGTGGCCTGGGCTGATTCAGAGCTCTTCCATTTAGGTCCTGTAGTGGCTGCTCAGCAGATCCATCAACAAGCTAGGACCTAGAGGAGATTGTAAATATGTAAATGGCGGCCATTTTGATTTTTCGAATTTTTCGCAAAAATTGCAATTTTTCTCCAGTAAATCATTCACCTACTCAAAATGAATAAATGCTAATTATCTGTGAAAGTATTGCGGATACCCAATTTTTATCAAATACTCATTCATCTACTTGTGGGAGAGCTTTCACATGGTGAAGTTTCAGACCCATACCTAATTACTCACCTACTCAAAATGAGTAAATGCGAATTATCTCTAAAAGTATTGCAGATAGCCAAGTTTTCTCAAATAACTCAACGCAATAAAATTGCAAATTTAATAGTAAATTAAATTTTTATAAGTTAATACCCTATCTAATGGACACACAAGACCCTCCCACCGACCCCGCTATCAGTTTACTAGGGGTCTAATGGTTTAGACAATGAAAAAGATGCTATGACGTCATGCTGTCTAGACAGGAAGGAAGTACGACACGCCATCTGGCGAGTGCACAGTACTGGACCGGCCTGGCCAGTGGAAACACAGGACGTCTTTTTCTGATGTTTGGCGGGCGGGTCTGCGCCGACCGGATAAGCTATTGTCCATTGGATAGGGTATTAACTTATAAAAATTTAATTTACTATTAAATTTGCAATTTTGATTGGTAAAAAATGTGGATGCATTAAATAGCACAAGTTAACCTGGATTGTTTGTTCCATAATCATACAATACTTTGTAGCGCACTATTTTAAGTGAAAAGTCTAATAAATGTTTGTTTCATGGTTTTAAGGACTGCAGTCCCGATGTGACCTTTCTTGCTTGACTGTTAAAAAAGTGGACATTTTCCAAATTAAATTTCAAAATTGATTGTTTCTTTTGGAATTCAAATTACTCTTCTTATTCAGGATTTACAAAACCACGAGGATCGTGTGAGTGAAGTGAATTTACTTGCGGACAAGCTGATGGCTGAGGAACATCCAGAACAGGAGACTGTGGTCAGGAGGAAGGAAGAGATGAATGAAGCGTGGGAGAGACTCAAGTCACTCACCATCAAAAGACAGGAAAGGTGAGCAAGTGGTCAATACCAGGTCAACACACTGTTACACTAATACAGGTAAAAATATTGGTAACAGCAGAGTTAAGTGAAGCATGTACGACAATGTGTCGCTCAACATTAAAGTCGTCAAGATCGGGTCAACACACTGTTACACTAATACAGGTAAAAATATTGGTAACAGCGGAGTTTAGTGAAGCATGTACGACAATGTGTCGCTCACCATCCAAGTCGTCAAAATCGGGTCAACACATACAAACTGTTACAGTTAACAGACCTAATGAAATTGTAACCACAAAGATGAACTAAGCATCTGAGACTGACTCAAGTTACTAATAATCAAAAGAAAGAAGAGGTAGGAAAATGGTTAATTCTGGGAGAAGCACCTTATTTTAAATACAGATATGAAATAATACACTTTACAAAATACAGAAAAAAATTGGATAGAGATGAATAATCAATGGACAGACCGAAGTAGCAGACTATTAAAAGAGTGAACATAGCAAATTCAAAGCAAAGCTTGTGAAAATAATCATAATTTTTTTTTGTAAGAAGTTGAGATGAGTGAAGCATGGGGAAAATGTGTAGCTATCAACTAGTGAAACATAGTAGGAATTAATAAAACCGCAATTTATAACGATTTCCAAAGATTAAATTTATAAATTATTTAAAATTTCTTTCTTAAAAATAAGTTATTTTTATTCTTGAAAATAAAGTTGTTTCCACTAAAACAAAAGTGATGTGTGGGATTAATTGAAGTAACTGACATTAAAAAGAGTACGAAAATAAATTTTTAAAAATGACTGGTAGTGAAGTGGCCAGTAAAACTGATATCTGAAATATGGTGAAAGATGTTTTGAGTCTGGGTAATAAAATATGAATTCAGAAAGACAACTTTTATCATTTTAGGCTTTTCGGGGCGCATGAAATCCAGAGGTTTAACCGCGATGCTGATGAGACGATCGTGTGGATCGCAGAGAAGGACAATATGATTTCCACTGATGATTACGGCAGGGATTTGGCCAGTGTACAGGCCCTACAGAGGAAACACGAGGGTGTGGAGAGGGACCTCGCTGCTCTAGAGGAAAAAGTGAGTTTGTGTCTTACATATTCAAATTGACAAATGCCACTTACTTAATCACCCTTGTTGGTCTTTTCCAGTTTCAGGTGTAAGAACAAAACATTAAATTTGTCAGAAAGAAATCTTTTATGGACAATCGTCAGGTCTAAAGATTTTGAGTACATTTGTGTAACTAGCAAACATATTATGTGGAAGAAACCTAATGACAGCATTTTATGCTGCAATACAGTATCTGCATATGAACCCAACAGAAGGAAATACATTAGAAAGTTAAAGTTATTGTACTGCCCAGTTAAACTATTTAGGACAGTTATGCAGATTGTCCTTCATTTAAGATTTTTAATTGGTTATTGCTACAGGTTAACTTGTCTTCCATTATTTTTTTTTTTTTATTTTTTTTAATTATGAGTTTCATGAACTCAGATGTTTGGATGATTGAGGTTCTGGTGTATTACAGGTGAAACAGCTTGGTTCTGAGGCAGACCGCCTGTGTGACACCCATCCAGACCAAGCCGAGGACATCCGTGGAAAACAGGATGAGATTGAGCAGAACTGGGAGAAACTCAGAGTCAAAGCCGCAGAGAGAAAACAGAGGCTGGATGATTCTTACTACCTGCACAGGTAAGAAATGCAGGTGACGAGATGGATCGGGAAAATAAGTTGAGGCAGCATAGGAAACTTAGAAAGTGAAGATTATAAAGAGAAATTTGCTTAATGACTGTATATTTTCACAGGTAAGATTTAAGTTACATGACTACTGGTATGGCAGGGTAAAACAAACAAATAACAGAATCTCGGATTAATCAGGCCAAGTTTGCTGAAAGATGGTAGATGCCGAGACATGTATACTGGTCAGGTGTCCAATATGCATATACTTACAGATAATACAATGTTAGATTATCCCAGGAGAAAATGAGGATATTTCTAAATAGTGGATAAATCTTTTGGTTGTGTAGATATCAATATTGAATGTAAAAATATTTCGATATTGGCCGATGTCAGGGGGTTGATAGTCTGCTAAGCAGTCCAAATCCGGTAAACCGAAAACATTTTATTATATCCCCAGACGAAAGTCGGGGATATATTGGATTCAGGTCCGTCGCGCCGCCGCCGCCGCCGCCGCCGTAGAAATTTCCTTGTGGACGCGATAACTCAAAAACAAATTAATATTTTTTTTTCAAACTTGGTACACATGTTAAGGGTGCCCAAAGGAAGATCCCTATTTTAAGGTGACCTTAAACTCCCAGTAAAAAAGAACTTATGGCCACCTTAAGGTCAGAAATTGGACTTTTGGCCACTTAGAGCCCTGTAGGTCACAAACTATGATGCTCAGCTGGCTGAAATTTTACCTGACAACACATTAATATGTTCTTAGTACATGTGCCGAAAATCACGACTTTAAGTTGAGGAGAAAATTGTGTTTGAGGCCCATAAATACCCCCACTTGGGGATTTTTTGCTATACTTTTCATATATTTTGCCCTATAATTTGGAAGTGGTAATTCTGATGAGTCTCAAACTGCGCTAGGTATAACTTTGATATGTAATCCTTGTCTGTAGAAAATTTTAGGGCTGTAGGTTTACCCAAAGGGGTCGACTTAAGGTCTCAAAAGTGCCCACAGAGACCCAATTTATGCACTTTTTGCCACTTTCAAGCACTGTAGCTTTCAAACTATGTCTCTCATCTAAGTTAAATATCATCTGGGAATATATCTATGTGTATTCTTATATGTGCCCCAACATTTAGGCCTTTAATAGACAGTTAACCTGTGTATCAGGACCATAAACACCCACCCGAGTGACCCTTATAAGACATTTTTCACATCTTTTTCCCTGTAACTTGGAAATGGTAAGTCTGAGAAGTTTCAAACTGTATTAGATATATATTCTGTGTGTAATCTTAGTATGTAACAGATTTTAAGTCTGAAGCTTTAATTTTGAAGGTCAAATTGAGGTCTCTAAAAGGCTCCCAAAGACCCAATATTTGGACTTTTTGCTACTTTTAAGCCCCGTGACTGTCAAACTATGTGACTGATAGAGCTCAAATCCTATCTGGGAAGATATTAGTATGTTATTTATATATGTGCCAAAAATTAAGGCTTTAAGAAGACATTTAACCTGTGTATGAGGACCATAAATCCCCACCCGAGTGACCATTTTTAGACATTTTTCACATATTTTGCCCTGTAACTTGGAAATGGTAAGTCTAAGAAGTTTCAAACTGTATTAGATGCATATTCTATGTGTAATCTTAGTATGTGACAAATTTTAAGTCTGAGGCTTTAATTTGAAGGCCACATTTAGGTCTCTAGAAGGCCCCATAAAGACCCAGTATTTGGACTTTTTGCCAATTTTAAGGCCTGTGACTGTTAAACTATGTGACTGATAGAGCTGAAATCTCATCTGGGAATACATTATTATGTTCTTTTTACATGTGCCAAAAATCAAGGCTTCAAGTAGACATTTAACCTGTGTATGAGGACCTTAAACACCCACCTGAGTGACCCTTTTAAGACATTTTTCACATATTTTGCTCTGTAACTTGGAAATGGTAAGTCTGAGAAGTTTCAAACTTTATTAGATACATATTCTATGTGTAATCTTAGTATGTAACAAATTTTAAGTCTGAAGCTTTAATTTGAAAGCCACATCGAGATCTCTAAAAGGCCCACAGAGACCCAATATTTGGACTTTTTAACCACCTTTAAGCCCTGTGACTGTTAAACTATGTGATTGATGGAGCTGAAATCCCATCTGGGAATGCATTATTATGTCCTTTTTACATATGCCGAAAATCAAGGTTTTTAGTAGACATTTAACCTGTGTATGAGGGCCATAGACACTCGCCCAAGTGCCTTTTTGGACATTTTTTCCGTATTTTGCCCTGTTATTTGGAAATGCTTAGTGTGACAAGTCTTAAACTGTATTATATATAATTTTTGTTTGTTATGTATGTCCCCCAAAAAGTTTCAGATCTGTTGTTTAATTGCTAAGGTCTCTTTAACAATTGTAAAATGCCCACAGAAACCCAATTTATGGACATTATGCCACTTTAAAGCCCAGTAACTGTCAAACTATGTGGGTTATAGAGCTGAAATCTTTGAATTTTTAAAAGGAAATGCCTGTCTATTTAAATTTTGAATATTAATAATGTTATGGCTATCTTAGTCTTTTAAGAACTTATTTTTGTGTGTTATACCTCTGCTTGCTGAGTTTTTAACTTTTTAAAATGAAACTGGTTAAACATATTCAAGTAGACAAAATGGACACTTTAAGTGAGCTTTAAGTCCCAATATTAATGAAATTATATCCTTATGTAGTAAAAGTAGGGGATTTTTAACCCTCAACTAGCCCAGTTTTATTCAACTTGCCTCAGTTAATTTTGACACAGCTCCTACAGTTATGAACTCATTTCAGTTGATAATCACATACTTAAAATTCTCAATTCTTTTTGTATTTGAGTACCCCTTTTATATAGATTGTTTGTTTACCATTTATGCATCCCCCACCCGGATTCCCCCCACCCACCTCTGGGACCTCCAGCTATATTGAGTGACACTAAATAAACAAAGGTATTTAATGATATCAGATGAGAAACAAAGAACTCAATGGGGTTGCAGATCTTGTGTAATAGTGAGAGAGGTGTGGAGAAGGGGAGAGGGGTGGGGGTGGGAGGTGGTGGGCTTCATTACATATAACACAAAGGGGAGTCAGAACTGAGATTGTGCCACATATTTAGGTTGCATATATATGGACCACATATATAGGTATAGAGGAAATGAATAACTGAAAACAATTTGCAAATTCTAAAAATAATATAATAAAATAATAATATAAATAATTTTTTTTTAAATAATATTTTATTTGTGAACAAATATAGAAACAGATATGCGCTTTTGGGATTATGAATTTTAGAATGGACATTGAATCATCAATCATTTAAATACTTTGAAGGAAGATTGAAAAGTATGATGAGTTGAGTTAAAAATAATATTTTATTTGTCAACAAATATAGAAATTGATATGCTCTTTTGGGATTATTATTTTAGAATGGAAATTCAATCATCAATCATTTAAATACTTTGAAAATAGGTTTAGAGTTATCATTGCAGGAAGATTGAAAATATAATTTGAGTTATGTATTCGGCGTCTGGGGATACACCATCTTCCTTGGAAGATATAAACAGATTAGATTGATTTGCTGAAGTTCATATAATAATGGGTAATTATGTTTTAAAAAATTCCCGATCAAAACCTGTGGCGTGAGTGATGACCTGTCTGGGGATATGTTGGCGCCGAGTTGGCCCAATCTAGTTCTAGTATATCCCCAACAGCTAACGGGAAGTGATATTTATCAAAGCAAACCATTGCAGTTTTCATCAAAAATGCATTAAAAACTTCAAAAATGTGAGATAAAGTATACAATTTCTTCAGATTTAGGCATTATTTATGTCCACCCCCCTTGGGGGTGGATATATTATTTTTGCTTTTTTCGCCGTCCGATGTCCGGCGTCACGCATGGTTTCCGCTCATTTAAAGGAAAAGTATAAGAGCTATTGTCACCAAATTTGGTATGCAGGTTTATTGGGTCAGTAGCTTGCTTGGGATTGCTTTTGGCTGTTGTACCTCTTTTGCTTACTGAGTAATACTTAAGTACAGCTATTTTCAGTACCCATTGGTTTCCGTGCATTTAAGCCAAAATAATTAAAGATATTTTACTACAATTTTGAATACAAGATTGTTATGTCCATAGCTCGCTTGGTATTGCATTTGGGACTGATAGCTTTGTCAGTACATGAGTAATAGCCATTTAGGTACTTCATTGTGTATTTTCAGTACTACTTTTGAGTAATTTGCTAATATCTCAGAAACCGTAAGAGATAGAGCGATTTCGTCGAAATTTTCGACCCACAGGGTATCTAAGGAATGTAATATTTGCAATTTTCAAAAGATTTTCCCCTCCCCAAAAATGGCGGCCATTTTGAATTTTCGAATTTTTGCCAAAAATGGCAAAACACTAGTTTGCTTCTATCTCCTTAACCGTGCGAGATAGAGCGATTTTTGTCGAAATTTTCGACCCACAGGGTATCTAAGGAATTTTCAAAAAATTTTCCCCTCCCCAAAAATGGCGGCCATTTTGAATTTTCGAATTTTTGCCAAAAATGGCAAAACACTAATTTGCTTCTATCTCCTTAACCGTGCGAGATAGAGTGATTTCGTCGAAATTTTCCACCCACAGGGTATCTAAGGAATGCAACCTTTGCAATTTTCCAAAAATTTTCCCCTCCTCAAAAATGGCGGCCATTTTGAATTTTCGAATTTTTGCCAAAAATGGCAAAACACAAATTTGCTTCTATCTCCTTAACCGTGCGAGATAGAGCGATTTCATCAAAATTTTCGACCCACAGGGTATCTGAGCATTGTACTCTTGGTAATTTTTACAAAATTTTCCCCTCCCCAAAAATGGCGGCCATTTTGAATTTTCGAATTTTTGCCAAAAATAGCAAAACACAAATTTGCTTCTATCTCCTTAACCGTGCCAGATAGAGCGATTTCGTCGAAATTTTCGACCCACAGGGTATCTAAGGAATGCAATATTTGCAATTTTCAAAAAATTTTCCCCTCCCCAAAAATGGCGGCCATTTTGAATTTTCGAATTTTTGCCAAAAATGGCAAAACACTAATTTGCTTCTATCTCCTTAACCGTGCGAGATAGAGTGATTTCGTCGAAATTTTCCACCCACAGGGTATCTAAGGAATGCAATCTTTGCAATTTTCCAAAAATTTTCCCCTCCCCAAAAATGGCGGCCATTTTGAATTTTCGAATTTTTGCCAAAAATGGCAAAACACAAATTTGCTTCTATCTCCTTAACCGTGCGAGATAGAGCGATTTCATCAAAATTTTCGACCCACAGGGTATCTGAGCATTGTACTCTTGGTAATTTTTACAAAATTTTCCCCTCCCCAAAAATGGCGGCCATTTTGAATTTTCGAATTTTTGCCAAAAATAGCAAAACACAAATTTGCTTCTATCTCCTTAACCAAGCGAGATAGAGCGATTTCGGCAAAATTTTCGACGCACAGGGTATCTAGGCAATGCAATCTTTGCAATTTTCCAAAAATTTTCCCCTCCCCAAAAATGGCGGCCATTTTGAATTTTCGAATTTTTGCCAAAAATGGCAAAACACAAATTTGCTTCTATCTCCTTAACCGTGCCAGATAGAGCGATTTCGTCGAAATTTTCGACCCACAGGGTATCTGAGCATTGTACTCTTGGTAATTTTTAAAAAATTTTCCCCTCCCCAAAAATGGCGGCCATTTTGAATTTTCGAATTCTTGCCAAAAATGGCAAAACACAAATTTGCTTCTATCTCCTTAACCGTGCCAGATAGAGTGACTTCGTCAAAATTTTCGACCCACAGGGTATCTAAGGAATGCAATCTTTGCAATTTTCCAAAAATTTTCCCCTCCCCAAAAATGGCGGCCATTTTGAATTTTCGAATTTTTGCCAAAAATGGCAAAACACAAATTTGCTTCTATCTCCTTAACCGTGCGAGATAGAGCGATTTCATCAAAATTTTCGACCCACAGGGTATCTGAGCATTGTACTCTTGGTAATTTTTACAAAATTTTCCCCTCCCCAAAAATGGCGGCCATTTTGAATTTTCGAATTTTTGCCAAAAATAGCAAAACACAAATTTGCTTCTATCTCCTTAACCATGCGAGATAGAGTGATTTCGGCAAAATTTTCGACGCACAGGGTATCTAGGCAATGCAATCTTTGCAATTTTCCAAAAATTTTCCCCTCCCCAAAAATGGCGGCCATTTTGAATTTTCGAATTTTTGCCAAAAATGGCAAAACACAAATTTGCTTCTATCTCCTTAACCGTGCCAGATAGAGCGATTTCGTCGAAATTTTCGACCCACAGGGTATCTGAGCATTGTACTCTTGGTAATTTTTAAAAAATTTTCCCCTCCCCAAAAATGGCGGCCATTTTGAATTTTCGAATTTTTGCCAAAAATGGCAAAACACTAATTTGCTTCTATCTCCTTAACCGTGCGAGATAGAGTGATTTCGTCGAAATTTTCGACCCACAGGGTATCTAAGGAATGCAATCTTTGCAATTTTCCAAAAATTTTCCCCTCCCCAAAAATGGCGGCCATTTTGAATTTTCGAATTTTTGCCAAAAATGGCAAAACACAAATTTGCTTCTATCTCCTTAACGGTGCGAGATAGAGCAATTTCGTCAAAATTTTCGACCCACAGGTATTTCAGCATTGTATTCTTGGCAATTTAAAAAAAAATTTCCCCTCCCCTAAAATGGCGGCCATTTTGAATTTTCAAATTTTTGTCAAAAATGGCAAAACACAAATTTGCTTCTATCTCCTTAACCATGCGAGATAGAGCGATTTCGTCGAATTTTCAACCCACAGGGTATCTAAGGAATGTTATCTTTGCAATTTTCAAAAAATTTTCCCCTCCCCAAAAATGGCAGCCATTTTGAATTTTCGAATTTTTGCCCAAAATGGAAAAACACAAACTGGCCTTAACCGTGCAAAATAGAGTTATTTCGTTGAAATTTTCGACCCATAGGGTATCTAAGAAATGTACTCTTGGCAATTTTCAAAAAAATTTCCTTTTCCCAAAAATGGCGGCCATTTTGAATTTTCAAATTTTTGCCAAAAATAGAAAAACAGGAATTTGCTTCTATCTTCTTAACCGTGCAAGATAGAGTGATTTCGTCAAAATTTTCAACCCAACCAATGCAAAAAGGCATGAAGCTGAAATAATTTACATCTACACTAATAAATATTTAAGCATCATTGATATATTTTACAAATGAAACAGGGTCTTCTAAGACTACTGTACAATTTGGGCAAAAGGTTCATGGGTGGACATTACACATGATAATGTGTGTTCTTCTATGCTATCCTGTTTCTATTCGCATCTACTATCAACAGGGCGGCCTATTTCTAGTTCAAATATTTGCAGTGTAAGTTTACAGTTTCACGTAAAATAGCGATATAGATACTTGTCTTCAGACGTCGATATCGGCAACCCTGTCCCAAAATAAACATTGGCAATATCCATAAACAATGTACCCACTATTTCTGAGTGATACACTCAAGAGTGTGAGTTGTGATTTCACACAGGAGAGAATGAGGATGTTGAATTGACATAAGGCAGTAAGGAATACAGTCAGAAGAAAACAAATTTTTCAAGGTAGTGAGTGCATGCTTAACTCTTACCTTTTGTTGCCAGGTTCCTCTCGGACTACAGGGATCTGTTGAGCTGGATCAGTGACACTAAGACCATTATTGCCGCTGATGATTTGGCCAAAGATGTGCCGGGTGCAGAAGCTCTACTGGAAAGACACCAAGAACACAAGGTCAGTTTATTGACAGGCTCCATTTCCTGTACAAAGCATTAAAATGAAGACCATGTCAAGTCATAGCTTTCAAGAGTCCTTTACAATATACTTGCAGGGAATTGTGGTCATAAACCTTACAACACATTGAATTACACTTGAAGGTAGTAGAAAATTCAAAGTTATGCTTAATATACAGAAGAAACTCCATTACCTGAAAGATATTGGAGAAAAGGATTTGTTAGATATTTAAGGTATGCTATGAGATGTGAAGTATAAAAATGTGTAATAAACATTAAAGAGTAAGAAGAACTGTTATAAAATATTCTGGCAAAATAATGTACTGATGTAGTGGATACCGTTTATCTTTATAATGTCTCCTGAGATGACTGTACTTATATTTACATAGTGAGATAGATAGGATGTAGTGGATGTTATGTATTTTTATATCTACTGTACTTCTATTTACAGGGCGAGATAGATGCACGTGAAGACAGTTTCCGTGCACTAGCTGAGGCTGGTCAGAAACTGATGGACAGTGACCACTATGCAGTAAAAGAGGTGGAGGAGAAGCTGGTCACTCTGGCCAATGAGAAGTCCAGCCTATTGGAACTGTGGGAGGAAAGGAGGGTACTGTATGAACAGTGCATGGACCTACAGATCTTCTACAGGGATACTGAGCAGGCAGATGCTTGGATGACCAAACAGGAGGTGAGCTCGCCCATTTAAGTTCAGTAACAAGAATGTAAACCCAGGGAAATTCTGAAAGGGAATAAATAAGTGACCCAAAGTTCTCATAAAATAAGAATTTTAGTGAAAAATATTCCAAAATTTAAAGTAAAATGTGGTGGATTTCCTTAAGTGTGACTCTTATACAGGGATACAGCACACGTGGTTTGATAATAGGAGAGTGTGAAATGGACAGGTAAAAATTACAGGTGGATGAAAATTTTACTGATTTTCAAATTTCAATGTATTGACTAGAATTAAGTTTCTAATCAAGTGGTTAATAGAGATTTAAAATTTTGTAAGGAATTACATTTCACTGTCCAAGCTTTATACTGTCTTCTAAAAAATTCCTTGTTATATTAGTCTGCATTATTTGGAATAAATGTATAGAGTCACTAAGGTGAAATTCATAACATCAAGGTAGCCACTTTGTCTGAAATTTGGTCTTAAATTATTGTAATAGTCACAAAGTTGATCATTGGGGCTCATAATTTTAAAAATAGTTTAAAGTTTACAGTCATGTTAATTTCCAGTAACCAGCTGGTATATGTGAATTTTTCCTATCTGCAACTTTACCTGTCGGGATGTCATTAAAAAGGTAATCTTGTTGATCACAGTATTTACCCTAAAATAACTTGAAACTTCACCAAGCCAGGTTCTAAATATTTTAAAATGTGAATAATAATAATAGGAACAATGTTCTATTAATCCTTTAGGCTTTCTTGAGCAACGAGGATCTGGGAGATTCTCTGGATAGTGTGGAAGCGCTCATCAAGAAACACGAAGACTTTGAGAAGTCCCTTGCAGCACAGGAGGAGAAGATCCTTGTAAGTTTACACACAATAACAATAGTTGAAAGTGAAAATGTTATCATATACAGTGAAAGGCAGTTAAAATACCAAGATGTTAATGATTTTCAAGAACAAAGAGATCTGGTGGTAATTACACTGTTTTGTGTATAATTAAAATAATTTTCAAAATGTAATTATTGTGGTAATTCGCCCCCAGGCAATATTTACTGATTAATAATGAGTTAATTGGAATTAGGTTGAGTGAAATCAGGAGTAGGTTATAAAGCCTGTCTTTTGTGAATGAAAGTATCTCAATGTATTAGAATTTTTGGTCATATAATCAACATTTCAGGCTTTGGAAGAATTTGCCAACAAGCTGATTGAAAATGAACACTACGCAGCTGATGATGTCGCCTCCAGGAAAAGTGCAGTAAGTTCTCAAAAATTAGTGACTTATTTTGTGGCATAGTACCAGTTTGTTTCAAATAAGAACGATTTATAACATAGGGTTGAATATGCTTTACATAAGCATCCAAAGAATTGAAGTAGTGAAAGAAGGACTTAATGGGTCTGTACTCGGGCTTAGTAAGAACCATCTGGATATAAATAGTGTTGTGAAAATATTTTAGAAGATAAAATGTTTTAAAATTGCTGAAACAGAGGATCCACAATTCAGAAGTAACCAATGGAAGATGCCAATAAAGGGGAAATGGCAGCCAAAGTAAAGAAATGTATTTACAAGGCCGAAAAGTGTTTCTGTGTGTATGTACTAGCTGTAAAGCCATCAGAGACATAAGTAGTGCACCAGAATTTATGAAAGTCTTGTGACAAAAACAAATTCCAAGTCAGATACATTTAATACCTTGCCTAGAACTCGGTCACCCATCCAAGTACTGGTGTGGCCCATTGTTGCTTAACGTAAGTGATCTTCAGTGAAAAAAAGGCTCTAGAAGCACTAGCCTCGCTAAAACTCCCACTTGAAAAAGATCTGTCAGATATATGTGAGAGTAAAGGTTTGTGATGAAAAAAGCTAGAAACAAATTTGACTAAAATTTAGATTTTACCGAGTTATTTTGGAAAATAAACAAAATTTGACTTGAATGGTAGCCTGTCAACCCCAGTAAGAACAGTGTTTTAATAGGATGATATAATAATAAGTAAAAATGGGTTATCACTAGACTAGACCTTTCATAATATTTTCAGCATTGAATATTTTAAGTGAATATTCTAATAGATGGTACATTTGTATCTCTATGCTGAAGTGAGTACTGAAATAGATTTACAGTTGATGTGGGGATAATTACAGAATATGTGCAAAAAATAAGTTCTATAGATCAAACTATACAACAATGTTTGGATGAGTTGAATATGTTCAAAAATAAATTATGTAGAGGAAACTATACGACAATGTGCAGAGGAGTTGTTTTTGTCACATCGATAAAAGTTTCCAAGATTAAAAGTTGGAGATCTCTGAGTAGGTGCAGACAGTCAGTGCATCCACTTCGTTCCCCTCCACACATTCTTAACTGTTTTTAAAATATTTTAAAATGTTCTTTTAGTATTTAGAAATTTCTATAACTGAAACAAGTGCTTGCCACTGCCGGGTATGTGTAAGGGAAGAGTTAGAGAAGTGCTTCACATTCTCAGCTTTAAAAGGATGTAGAGTGAGAAATCTAAAATTCGCCACATATCTGAAATTCGCCACATGTGAAAATACTAATAAAATAAATGAATTGTGGTGAGATTTGTTGAATGTATAGTAAATTAAGGCTTTTTGAACTGAAAAATACTAATGTTTAGACAAAAACATCATTTTCTTCATAAAATTAACCAAGGTTTTAGCGGTGGCGAATTTTAGATTCCTGGCGAATTTTAGATTTCTTACTCTATAGTCATATACAACCTGTATGTTAAATAGAGGCAAGTCTGTGAAACAACAAACAGATGGTATTTAAAACAAAATGGAAGGAATGGTTTATTACTGGACAAATATTAGGGTCAGCTTAGAAGTTCATAACATTTTCAGTATTATTCTCGTAAAATAGATGATCCGAGACTTGTATATTTGCACCTGGTACCCAGTGCACAAGTGACTGGCAAGTTGTGCTGTGAAATCGTTAAGAATTTTGGGTTCAACGCTTTGTATCTTTACAAGCTAGCGAACTTGATTCCAGTTCGATTAGCATTTTCAAAACCAGAAAAAATACAGAAATGTAATATATAATCTTGTCCCTTTTTTCTTTGAAAATATCACGTGGTAAAAACATAAAATCCATACATTTTGGGGGAAAATTTCCCAATATTTTTAAATAAACCATAAGTTTTATAGATGGGTGAAAATAGCATCCTTTGTGATGTTTGTGATTTCAAATAGTTTTAGAATCCCAGTTTCAGACATTTAAACCAAACTTTGTTTTTGGGATAGTGAACAAGTAAACTTATTGAACTGCTACAAACATGTTGTAGCACTAGTGACATGATGTCTTCACAATAATTCTGTTCCTTTGTTTAGTATGCACATGTTTTCTCTCCATGAATAACATGGTTTGCCTTTGCTTTAAAATAAGTTGTGAAAGGTATCCAAAACTTATTGTTATAAAATGTTAAATATTGTATAAAACTCCCAATATGCAAGTGATTCTGATGTTTTGAAACTTTTCTTGTGCTGTCTTGTTTTGTCGTACTCAAAAATGTAAACTAATGGGCGACAATATAATACATTGTACCAGTTAACGAGTATCGAGTGGACCAAAAAAGATCTTCCCAAATCCACCCCAATCACAAATACCAACAACTTGGTCACAACCATAAAACTGTGTAGTCACCTTGAAATCATTTTTTTAAAAAGGGCAAAATTTGCAACAGCATTGAATATTTAAAAGAAATGAGGTAAATACTAACATTGTTTAATTGGTTTTGGAGGAAACTACTACATGATATTGTGCAGATCAGTTATTTCTGTCGCAACAATTAATGGTTTCCAATAGCAAGGGTGGAGATCTCTGAGTGGGTACAGCCAGCCAGTGTCGCCCACTTCGTTCCCCTCCACACATTCTAAGCTGTACAAAATGCACCTAATTGTTTGTGTGTGGGTATCATAAGTGGACTTGCCTGATACCCCATCAGTTTCTCAAAATTGAGTGTCGTTGAATAAAATTGATATTGGGTAAATTCTAACAGTAATCGGTTTTTCAGTAAATTCTATACATGTTATACTTTCTAGCTGCTGGAGCGCCGTAACATGCTGTACAATAAGTCTGTACAGAGGCGCCATCTGCTGGAGGAATCCTACAAATTGCAGATGTTTGAGAGGGATTGTGACGAGACTAAGATCTGGATTAACGAGAAGCTGAAAGCTGCTTCAGATGAGGGATACTTGGTGAGTAGGTTTGAAATGGATGGAAACGTATTTTAAGTACAACATTTTTAAAAGCTTATTAAACCTTTTTGCATAATTGTCACAAAAATGAATACTAGAGGAATTTGTCAATATTTAAATTTTTTAGAATCTTTGGAATGAAATGGTCAAGTATAAACATTTGGTATATCAGTTGTTTTAAATTTGAAATGTTGGTGTTTTGCATTCCAGTCTCACATTTAAATATTTATAATAGAATGTTTTTGGATTTTCAGTGTACAACAGAATGTTTTTGGATTTTTAATTTACAGTAGAATATTTTTGGATTTGCCAGTCTTACATTCTCACACCTGTATTTTTGCAGTGAATTTGAACCTATGTAGTCTATGTTCTGTATCCAGCACCCCCACCAATTTGAAGTAATGTGGTTGCATTGAAATATTTTGCCATTATTCTAGCCCTGTATATTAAATTTGTAGGATCCCACTAACTTGCAAGGCAAGTTGCAGAAGCATGAGAACTTTGCTGCGGAACTAGCCGCCAACCAGGCTCGTGTGGAGGGAGTGACCAAAGCAGGACAAGACCTCATAGACGAGGATCACTATGCCAGGGATACTATCAAGTGAGTGTGTACTCAGTTATGGGTAAGGCCCAGGTAAATTTGTCTCAAGTCTTAGACAAAAGTTTGGATGAGTTTTGTGTCAGATTTGAGATTTGTTTCAGCTCAGCTGAGATTCACCAAGTGTAAAATGTTGACAAGAGAAACTCTGCTCCACTGTTAAAAGTAAGAAAGTTACGTTACCACCTTAGCAGTCTCATTGAATAAGACAAAAATTCAGTGAAGACTTAGTCTGAGGCTTTAAGTGAATGCCAGCTTAGACATCATCCCAAGCTTTAGATCTTTCGTTAATCCAGGGCAAGGCTAAAATTTGAATATATATGCAACTGATTTCCAATCAGCTACTGGAATACTTGCTTTACGTGTGCTCGTCCTCTGATTATGATATCACTTCATGAATATTTTGTAATCATAAATTAACTTGGCACTAAAAGTTATCATTATTTCACTTTGAAAACATTGTGAGGTCATTGTAAGAAATCTTGTGATGTATGACATAACTTTTGTTATGACATAGATGACATTGTGCTTCTAGGGTGTTCCTTGTCTATTTTAGGGAGAGGATTGACGAGTTATCCACCCTGTGGCAACAGTTGGTTGACCAAAGTGAAAGGAAAGGTATGTAATTGGTTCATTACAAAATACACTCCAGGTTTTTCTGCTAACTCACAGACCAGTTTCTGTCAACACAGCAGGTTGAACCACCTGGTTTTAGTGCAGATGGTTAGATCTGATACATATATCTTGATGAAATTTCTCAGGCCTTTGCAGTGATGTTTGCTATTACAAAATTTGAGCAATGTAATTTCACTAAAATTTTGACTCAACTGATGTTTTGAAGGTAGAACAGTTTGCAGTAGGAAACACTAATGAGGGGGTCAGCTGTTGCAAAATCACCAAATGGAGGTAGTTAATCAGAATGTCGAATGTAAAGATAACTTTCAGCGGTGTGTTGAATTTCTGCTAAAATTTATCATTTTTCTGACAATTGTAGCGCATCAGTGCAGTCTGTTGCACGATTATTGATAGATTTTACTTTTCAAGGAGGTGGTTTCATTTTGAGATTTACATTTTTTGCTCTCATTGAGTGATTTTTCATTGTATTCAGGAAATAAGCTGCGTGAGGCGAGTGACCAACAGCTGTTTAATCGTAACATTGAGGACGTGGAGATCTGGCTTGCTGAGATTGAGGGACAGCTCATGTCTGAAGACTATGGCAAGGTAGGTGTTGGAAGTGTTTTATGTTCTAATTATGACAGGCAACTGACAAAACTCTCAGTTGCTTCTTGGTCATGATGTACGATTGGTCAGCGACTATTCTCTTCAGGAACACATCTGCATACACAAACAAGTCAAATAGTTTTTACGAGTTTTATTATGAAAAAAATTCTTTTTCTTTTAAGACTAATTCTGTGTGTGAGATAGGCTAAGAACTTGTGCCAAAAGATGATGGAAAGGTAGGTGTCTTGAATTCTGTCTTCTGTGGATGTAATCAGGATTTTCAAGAATTTGTTATTACAAAGATGGGTTTGTGATGAAACTGTGGGTTAATACATTAAAACTATGTGATTTCTATGGTTTAAGGACCTCTATAACTAAGGTATAGTTCCTGTCTAAAGACAAGTGCGAAAGACTTTAATATTACAAAGATGGTCTTGTTCAGTTATCAGGAGATTAAGTCTGTGATCCTGTAGAATTAAAGGGATGCTATTCTTTGTCACAAATGGGTTTTAAACATTATGCTAAGCCGTTTTTGAATGTGTGGACTAATGATATATGTGCTTATTTTAGTTCTCACAAGCAAATCCAAAGTTAACACAGTTTTCAGCTACCTTTGACTTACATTTGACATAAAATTCTGTCCATTATATTACAGTTCAGAGATTGTATTTAACCGATAGCTCAATGTTAAATAGTAGATTACAATTAAATATTGATTATATTTTGTTAAAAAAACAATGAATATATTTCAGCTTCTGGCAAAAGCAGTGAGTGTATTACGAAGGTTTATGACATCTTACATGTCTGCTTTGTCTTGACCTTCCTGCTTTATTTTCAATTATATTAAATCAGAACTTTTTCCATCCAACTCTTGTACAGAAAGATCTATCCAACTGTGTGAATTATGTGAACCAAGTTTTGTGATTATATCTTATTAAATGAGTATATTAAATGTTATATTACTGCATAGTAAATAATAATAATATATATAGTAAGGAAAGCTGTTTAATATCCCTTGCATAAAAATCTTGTGGGCCTTATTGGCCTTACGATTATCAAGTTTGGCAAATAATCACACAATGTTCTCCTCTTCTTGTGAGCTTAAATCTGGCTTGTGTGGCAACATAGGAAAAATGTTATTGGTCTGCTCCAGTATGACCGTAGAAGGATGTAAATACCCAGCATAGACCCAAGCATAAATTCTTTCTATGTATCTGCTTTAAATATTTGTATTTTACAATATTTCTTTCACAAATGATCTACCCTGCTTTGCATTTATCGACCACTGAATCAGTGTTAAATCATTTCAAGTGTATTATTAGATTATGTTTGAAAACACTGAATTCCCTTTTGTTGCAACAGTTTATTTTTTAATCCATCCCTTTTCAAAGAGAATGCTTATTTTTATCAGAAGCTGAGTGGCTTACCAATTATTATCAAATTTGAGTAAAGTTATTGTGAATATACAAGATTTTTAACTGGCTTTTTGCCTCTGTACATAACTATATTTCTATACATGCTTGTATGTCTCTACCTTGCTTCATATATTTAAACTTCGTGTTGCCCTCTCGCCATATATTACATTATTTCATGAGATATTTAAGTAGACCATACTTCTGTGTTTCTAGTTCCATAATTCTATGGTCCAATGATAGAGTTTGCCAAGTTTAAGTCTTTACTTTAATTTACTTTGTAAAATGAAGTTCATAGCCAGTAAAGGCAATTAGCATATTCATAAATAGCTCAATTATATACCCCAATAGTAGCATGATATACAATTTTACACATTTTGAAACAATTTTATCACAATTAAGGCTGATTTTATTAGTAACTTAATTGTTGATTTGAAGTATTTTGTATCCCTTATGTCACTAAACTAGGATTTGGTTATTGCCTTCTTGAAGTGTGGTTGCACAGGGAAATTGAAAAAGTGTGGACAAAATACTCACAAATTAATAGGTCATAACTATGTTACAAATCTATTACTGATATAAAGTTAAAATATATCTTCTATTTTTCAATTGCCGAGTTATTTTTTACAGGAATTTTTTAAGTCGAATATTTATGTCACATAAATTGTGAACATATTTTAAAAAATATATTGCTCAAGATCTATTTTGTTGGGTTAGCCTGAATACTAAATCTTATTTCTACTCCCAGACTCTCACAGCACTGTAGTTTATAATATAAAAAGTTAAATAGTTGTAAGACAAATATTTTATTCCAGCTATCTGTTGTTGCATAAGTTGGAAGTGTGCTATAATACCCTATCTCTGTGCAGGATTTGACGAGTGTACAGAATCTGCAGAAGAAGCATGGTTTGCTGGAGGCCGATGTTGTGTCGCGTCAGGACCGCATTGATGGGATAGTGCAGGCTTCAAACACCTTTATGGAGAGTGACCATTTTGATAAGGATAACATCCAGGCAAAGCAAGTGCAGGTGGTGGAAAGGTTCCAGACTCTCCAGGTATGTTCAGATGGTACAAAACAAAAAGTATTTATAATGCTGTGTTCACATTGATGGAGGCAAAGCAAGAATGCAAATTTTACAGATCATTGTTTGCCAATGGGCTAGCATGCAGTAATAACAAAGTTTGCAAACAGTGTCTGAGCATTACTAGCCAAGCACTTGGCTTGTAGCAATCTGTGGTATTTTTTGAGAATTATGTAGACTTATTTACAGTAGTAGAGTAAGAAATCTAAAATTCGCCACATATCTGAAAATGCACATGTGAAAATACTAATAAAATAAATAAATTGTGGTGAGATTTGTTGAATGTATAGTAAATTAAGGCTTTTTGAACTGAAAAATGCCAATTGTGAGACAAAAACATCATTTTCTTCATAAAATTAACTAAGGTTTTAGAGGTGGCGAATTTTAGATTCCTGGCAAATTTTAGATTTCTTACTCTGAAACAATTACACAAAATACTAAACATTGTGGGTAACATATGTAAGCTTTTAGGTGTCGTCAGGTTATTATAGTGACTGATAGTCTGTGTAATGTCAGTATGTGATAACACATGATTACCAGATACGCAGCATTAAGTCCAAGTGATTAAACACCATCAGATTGCAGCAAGTGTTCAGGTCCTTTCATTCTCTTTTAAACACATGTAAAGAGCTCACTGGTGTATGGCTGTTTTAGGAGCCAATACGTGGTCGGAAATCCAAGCTTTCTGATGCCATCAGATTGCAGCAGTTCTTCAGAGATGTGGAGGATGAGGAGGACTGGATACGAGAGAAGGAACCCATCGCTGCATCCACCAACAGAGGTGCAAACATGCAGTTAAATCATGATGGAGTGTACAGTAATTCTGTGGCTATGCGTATCAATAACAGAGACAATACATTTCAGATAAGGGAAAAAAAACAATTCCTGCCTTCATTAATTGTGGATTTTACTTGATCATTACAAGATTGAAAATTAATGTAATGTTTTCCTATTTTTTGTAAGCTTTAAACTTCCTGGAATGGGATTTTTTCACCCTTAGTTAAAATGTTTGATTTATATTGTCTTTTACAACATAGCTCTGAGAGAAAGTTTCTTTGACCAGTTTGCAAGTCCCACCAAATCTCATCTGGATGCATATTCCTCTAACTGTAAGAAACAGTTGGCTAAGTTTAGAAATAAACACTTTGTATTTGAAGTGTATAAAGTTTTGTGCAGTTGGTGTAAGTGAATGTATTTCTTTTGTTTAGTCTTAATATTTAAGCAGTGATATGACTTATATTTAAGCTGTTTAACTTTTTGAAGTTCTTGTATCCCTATTTCTGACATAAACGCCATGGTGTCATGTTAACCTAATAAAATAATACCAAACTGATTGGAGTTATAAATGCTTGATGTGGAAACCTTGCAAAAGTTCTAGTCCATGGCAACATATGAACTTGTACTATCTGTCTTTCTTTGTTAAACAGTTTTCTTCAGTTGAACATTCCTTTGACCTTTTGTTTGTTTATTGTAATCTAAATGCATTTAACATCATTTCCAATTTTTGAAAGCTTGTCTTGTAGTAATAAGTATTGGCAAATGGTTGTTTGCTTGTCACTTCTTTGATTCTGAATCTATTGAATGTTATTCTTTGACCTATGAAGGTCATGCCAAGATTGCAGTGGAGATGTTTTTTTCCATTCTTACATCATTGACCTTTATTCCTACTCTTTGAAGGTCGTGATCTGATTGGGGTTCAGAACCTGATGAAGAAGCATCAAGCCCTGTTGACTGAGTTGGCTGGCCATGAGCCCCGCATCTCTGTGGTTGCCGACCAGGGAGAACAGATGGTCAAGGAGCAGCACTTTGCATCAGATGACATCCAGCAGAAAGTCAATGAGTTGCAAGACAAGTGGCAGCAGTTGAAGGTAAGGGCAAAAAGGTCAAAAATTTGTCGTGTGATTTTACTCTCGAATGTAGTACAGAGGTTGGTGTGAGCTAAGCAGATAGATCTATATTAGAGTAAGAAATCTAAAATTCGGCACCTCTAAAACCTTAGTTAATTTTATAAAGAAAATGATGTTTTGTCTTAAAATTGATATTTTTCAGTTCAGAAAGCTTTACTTTACTGTACATTAAACAAATCTCACCTCAATTTATTTAATTTATTAGTATTTCCACATGTGGCGAATTTCAGATATGTGGCGAATTTTAGATTTCTTACTCTATAGGTATGGGACATAAATAAACAAAAAATTTTCATAATAAGGCACATAAGAAGAACTCAATATTTTGTTTCTTTTTCACTGAAATTTACCATTATCTCAAAATACTGATCAAGTAAAATTCTGGTCTGTAAGGACTCAATTTAAACACGGATAAAAACTAGTGTTTTCTGCAGTCACAATTTGTATACTATGGTCTGTGTACGTATTAGGACAAGAGGACTATATAATCACAATTTCTGTACTGTGATCTATGTACTTTCCTAGGACAAGGCAGACAAGCGTAAGGATGATTTGGAGGATTTTGTGTAATGGTTTGTTTGCAAATATCTAAGTTCTTTTCCAGGACAAGGCAGACAAGCGTAAGGATGATTTGGAGGATTTTGTGTAATGATTTGTATGCTAATATCTAAGTTCTTTTGTAGGACAAGGCAGACGAGCGTAAGGATGATTTGGAGGATTTTGTGTCATGATTTGTATGCTAATATCTAAGTTCTTTTGTAGGACAAGGCAGACAAGCGTAAGGATGATTTGGAGGATTTTGTGTAATGGTTTGTATGCTAATATCTAAGTTCTTTTCCAGGACAAGGCAGACAAGCGTAAGGATGATTTGGAGGACTCTCTGCAGGCTCAGCAGTACTTTGCGGATGCAAACGAGGCAGAGAGCTGGATGAGGGAGAAAGAACCCATTGTAGGCAACACAGACTATGGTAAAGATGAGGATTCGGCAGAGGTGAGTGTTGATTGGTTGCCATGTAAGTTAAGTGAAAATGTTTTTGTAGATTTTAAGACATTTTTGTTTCTGATTTAAAAACATACAACAGTCACTGTAAATTTCCATGGGACTTTTAGATCCCATCTGTAAGTACACTTGAGGGTGCTGATTGGTTGTCGCATGTTTCAAATGAAATGCTTTTCAGATGTTTAAAAAAAAAAAAAAAAAATTAAAAGAATCAGCAGCAGACACAAGCCCTTGAATAACACAAAATTTTAAAAATTGAATCCGTACTTAAATGGGAAAGAGTCCAGTTGAAAGTTTTAGTGTATCACCTGTACAAGTGTCTTGGCTATTGAAAATTGCAAAACAAAGATCACTTTATTTTACTTTCTAAGATAATGCAATAACGTGTGTGTAGTTTCAAATTCTTACTAAATGCTTGGGTATTCTTCCAGGTGTTGTCTGAGGAAGATTGATTGCCTTCAAATTATAAAATGGCTATGATAAGTGACAATTATGTGTGTGGTTTCAAAGCATGCTCATAGGAATTGGACGTTGTCTCCATATGGCCGTGCCTGTAAAAGGGCGTGTAAATGGTGTATTGATCTTTGATTTCTCTTTTCCAGGCATTGCTGAAGAAACATGAGGCTCTGATGTCTGATCTGGATGCTTACCGCTCTGTAGTAGATGGACTCAGGGAACAGGCTCAGGCCTGCAAGGTAAACTTTAACAACTTCCGTAAATTGACTAATAAATATTCAAACAAGAGATTTTCCCTCCTTCCCCCATGTTAAGAGAGGTTGGTTGTGTATTGGTAACAATATTTCCTTCCACTTCTGAGTGTAAGGGTCTTGTTTTAAGCCTTTAACTTTAATATTTAACTGTCCACATCGTGTGAGGATTGCTAAATATGGGTATCGTTAATCCACTCCCTTTGTATCATGAGAAGGGGGTTCATTCACTTCGTGGTGATACACTTGTCTCTGACCTCTGAGGTCCTGCCTTCTATTCCTAGACCCAACCCAAACTGTGTGAGTTGGTAGTTACCTGTTGGTGCTTAATGGTTGTCTCTGCCTTCATGCACTGCTTTCCTCCATCCCCCCAACTACCTGTCATGATAACACCTGTAGAATGTATTGGAAGGTATGTCAACAGAAAATCAAATATCTCAATCCTCCTCTAAGATTGTGAGTTTCAACTTTGTTCCTAACCCAAAAGTGGGGGGTTGGTTGTTGCTTTTACTGATGACTTTTGTTTCAGAGCAAAGAACCTTAATTGGGATACTACAACTTCACTTGTGTAAAATAGTTACAGCTTTTTAAAGTGGCATGAAATTTAAAAATCGATTTTTTTTGTAAAGAATAAATCTTTTATTTTGATCTGTTATTGTAGTAAACATAATTTTCTTGTGAAATGTAATATTAAAAGTTTAAATGCAAAAGAAATTAAATCATAAGTGGAAAGATCTCCTCTAAAAAGAGATATTGCATGCAATTAGATTGAAAATATACAAGTTAGTCATTGTACTTTTAGCATGACGAGTATTTCAACATAATGAGAGCAGTGGTATATGTTTTAATTCACTTAGAAAAATTCTAGCTTGTTTTAAATCTCTTCAGTGAATACTTTTTTAAATGTGGGGAAAAATTTCTTATTCATGCATATTGAATTGTAGAAGGATATTGTGGATTACTTTTCTGTTCTGTGTGAATTTCTATATAAATGATGCAAAAATCGAATCTCACTCTCCAGTGCATGTATTAGACTAGCTTAGACATGTCTCGAAGCTTTCTGACAATAAGTCTTCATTTCTACTTCTTTGTAAATTTTGATAATCCTGCAGTGAATTTAAAGGGGAAAAACCATGCATTGTCATAAGCACAACATAATTATATGTTAAACACTTTTCTTTTCGTCAAATTTATTCTTACTAGTTTCTCATCTACTCTGTCAATAACTGATTACTAGAGGAATACAAAAGCTTGATTTTCTCACTGTTACATTTGTGGTTTTCATAGTTGTATCCACCGGAAGCATTCGGTGGATACTTTGGTTTAGCGTCGCTACGCCGCCGTGCGTAGAGATTTTCGGCGTTAACGCTCTAAGAGGAAAACGACAGCAGCTAGGTTCACCAAATTTGCAGGATATTTTCATTGGGGGGTAAGCTTCTCTGGGAAGGAAAATATCCTCACTCTGAAAAACAAGATGGCCGCCACGGGCATTTCTTTGAAAATAATCGACATTTTTCTACTGGCTGTTTCTCATAGGTAGAAGGTTGAATCTCTTCATAGGTGATATGTATAACAGATATATATGTCCTCTACAACCTTGCAGACATTTGACCTTGAAGCTCTTAATTCAAGGTCATCCACGGAGTGCCGAAGTAACCCACATAGCGGACTTTAAAAGTGCCTATATCTCCCTTATTATTGGTCCTAGAGGTTTGCAATGTGAAACCAACCTATAGGAAATCATGTGCTGCGAACCTTCTGATGTTGTCAGAATTGATTTTGGACCCCTCCTTCAAGGTCAAACGAGGATAGCCAAACTTAAAAGTGCTTATAACTCACTTATTATTGATCCTAGAGGTTTGGGATGGTAAACCAACAGATAGGAAATCATGGGCTGGGAATCTTTCTGTGTGGTCGGATTTGACCTTGGGCCCCTCCTTCAAGGTCAAACGAGGATAGCTAAAGTTAAAAGTGCTTATAACTCATATTATTGATCCTAGAGGTTTGGGATGGTAAACCAACATATAGGAAATCATGGGCTGGGAATCTTTCTGAGTGGTCGGATTTGACCTTGGGCCCCTCCTTCAAGGTCAAACGAGGACAGCCAAACTTAAAACTGCTTATAACTCTCTTATTATATGTCCTACAGGTTTGGGATGGTAAACCAACATATAGGAAATGATGGGCTGAGAATTTTCTGGTGTGGTCGGATTTGACCTGGGGCCCTCCTTCAAGGTCAAACGAGGATAGTCAAAGTTAAAACTGCTTGTAACTCGCTTATTATTGGTCCTAGAGGTTTGGGATGGTAAAACCAACATATAGGAAATCATGGGCTGGGAATCTTTTGGTGTGGTCGGATTTGACCTTGGGCCCCTTCTTCAAGGTCAAATGAGGACAGCCAAAGTTAAAAGTGCTTATTATTGGTCCTAGAGGTTTGGGATGGTAAACCAACCTATAGAAAATCATGGGCTGGGAATCTTCTGGCGTGGTCGGATTTGACCTTGGGCCCCTTCTTCAAGGTCAAACGAGGATAGCCAAAGTTAAAAGTGCTTATAACTTGCTTATTATTGATCCTAGAAGTTTACAGTACCAAACCACCTGATACGAAATCTTGGCCTAGGAATTTTCTGATGTTAGATTTGACCTTGGGCCCTCCTTCAAGGTCAAACAGTGGTTCACTGGCTTTGGTGAGTTGTCTTTTCGGTGGATACAAATTTGCATCGGTCTCCGATGCGTAGGTCTAGTTTTAATATATTTTAGGGGAATTTGATTGTTACTCTCACAATTTTAATTGTTTATGTGTACTTGTCTTGAGGTACTTTATGTGCATGAACGGCTAAGTCTGAAATTAGGGTGGTTTGCTGTGATTTTGGTTATTTTCTGTTGGATAGTTTTGCTTCAGGAGAAATCGTTGGCGGACATTCTAAAATTTTCAAAATGGGTTGAGATAAATATGTTTTCATTTGTCAAATATGATAATGTAAATAAAAGTAACATTACAATAATTCTAAATACAAGATACTGTAATTTCAGTTTAAAGTCTTTTATATAGAATTAGCCAGTGATAGGGACATTATATAAAGAAACGCCTGTTATTGACCATGCTCTGGATTCCGACGCCACTAAACTGCCGAGCATGAAATCACCAAGGCAGTTACTTTGTACTCTAGTATTATTGTATCATTGCTGTATCTTTGAAGAGTACTGATTTTCATCAATGTAACAGATAAAATGGATTACTTTTCCTTGAAAAGTGGGAGGAATCAATATGTTTTTACCATTTCTTGTATTAAAAATTTAAAATAAATTCAATATTTAAAAAGCATACGATTGTGGTCAATAATATACTGCAAACAATCTCTAGCTTGAGGTTTTTGTACTGTGCCACTTGTGGACTGTATGGTTGTTCTGTTTTAACATGACCACAACTGTTGCAAGGGATGTTAAGACCTAGCTTTGTAACTTACTGCAATGTTTTTAAAGAATCGTTAGTTATTTATTTAAGTTATTTAAAAACATGTGTTGGTTTTTAGCAACAAGAAGCACCAGTGGTAGATGACTTGGGAAAAGAGTGTGTGGTGGCTCTTTATGACTACAGCGAGAAAAGCCCCCGCGAGGTCTCCATGAAGAAAGGGGATGTACTCACACTGCTGAACAGTGCAAACAAGGTTCGTCTCAAAAGAATGCTTTTAAACATACAAAAATTGTGTTTTAATAACAGCAAGAAAAGTACCAGTGTGGTCTCCATCCCAGATAGGAGATGTACTTAGACTGTTAAGTAGGACCAATAATGTATATCTCATACTCTCAACAGACCACCTTCTTTTGTTTGTTTGTTTGTTTTTTTTAAACCAAAAACCAGTTAATGGAGAAAGGATGTACCTTCAATTACTGGTAAAACGACCGCCATGAAGCGACTTGTGTAAAATTAATTTTAAGAAATGCTTGAAGTGAAAGTGCAGAATAAAGCCACATCTAAAGCTGTTTATTGACTTAGCGTACGAATTCACTGGTTAACTAAATAATAAGGTAATATCCTTGTCAAATGGCAAAGATTCATTAACCGTGACAGTTGTTTTTAATGAAGTTTGTATTTGCATGTGCTCCATTCCTATTGTAATATTGAATGGACAGCAGTGTGCTTATCAAGGTTGACCAATAATGATACAGGTATATAGCATGAAAAAGGTTGCTGAAGTTTAGACATTTTAAAGGACCGTATATGCAAAGGCAAAGCCTGAGTCTTTGTCCTTTAACCATCTGAAATTCTATGCCATATGCCTGTTCTAACATGACACCTACAGTAATTACGTTTATCAAGTAACAGAATTTTTGACAATTTATTTTGGCAAATCTGTAAACAGATAAACCGAAACAAAGGAAAATTATTTCTTTAGTACATGATGCCATCTGTGCAGAATTTTAGACAGCTTCTTTAACCAATCAGAATCAAGGACACAGCCTTGTCATGTTAGAATGTGATTTTACCATATATGTAGGAAGTAAATATTGGCTTGTCCCAATATTTTTCTGATGAATGGGATGTAAAAGGCCAGCTGTGATTTTGTTCTAGGATTGGTGGAAGGTTGAGGTGAATGACAGACAAGGATTCGTACCCGCGGCCTATGTGAAGAAGATAGACTCAAGTCTGACTGCCTCTCAGAGCCAACTGGCTGACGAGTATACCATCTCAGTGAGGCAGCAGCAAATCGAGAACCAGTAAGTCGACTCCTCAAGTTCAAAGATTGCTTCAATCAATTAAGGATTTGCTATTGTTTGTCTTGGTAGAGTGCATATTAAATCAGTACATTTTTGGAGAGGAGAGTGTTTTGCCAATTAATTGAGTTGTTCAGGAAATGAAAGTAATGTGTTAGATCTAGACATGGAGGTACCAATATGCTAATTATGGAGAACCTTACCTGTTGACAGGTATGACAATTTGCTGGAGCTGGGCAGTCAGCGCAGACAGAAGCTGGAGGAATCTTGCAAGGCTTACCAGTTAGTGAGAGAGGCAGGAGAACTGGCTCAGTGGATCACTGACAAGGTAAAATGCACAACACGACCACACATTTGAAACTCAGAAAAATGATCGTGCCACTCCAGTCAAAGGTATTGCTGTAGTTTGGTGAAGAAAATTTTACACCTTTTCAGTAAAATGGCATACAATATGATGGCAGTATTGTTTCTCTACAGCTGATAATTGTAGCGTGTATTGAATGTGAAGCTTATAAGTGGTTTTGTTTTAAAATAGGTTTGTCCGTTTACCTGTTTTACAGGAGAGTGTGGCCCTTTCTGAGGAAGTGGGTGATGATTTGGACCAAGTTGAGGCTGTACAGCGCAAATTTGATGACTTCCAGAAGGTAAGTGTCGTGGAAAATGCTCCCATCTCCGTGCATTGGGGTGAGGTAGTTGCAACTGGGTCATTTTTCACGTGGGAATTTTGATAGTTGCTTGTTAAAAAATACAACTTAGAACATTTGTAAAGAGAGTATCCTCACAGATTGTTAAATATTCACAAACTAATATTCAAAATAGGAGTACTTCTGAAAATATGCGTGTGTCCGTATTGGTTTTTAAAGTTCTTGATGATTGATTGGATTTTCAGAGGTTTGAATAAAGATGTTTTAAAAACTAGGTTGTGTTATGGTAAAGGTATACTTGTTGTTGAGGTTTGACCATCATTGACTATTGAAAACAGTTATTGTACAAATTTTTGAGGTTCATTACATAGTTAAGGGGAAAAGTGTATTTAAAAACACTTTAGTGTATAATACCATGCAAGTGCCACATAAATAATATACATACCAGAGACGTATTATTGTCCCAACTGATAATGCTTATAAATTCACAGATACTTAAAGTTAATATAATTTTTGTCTTTGCCCAAAATTTTTCATTGTTATTCATTGAGGTTTTCATTGATCGTACAACAGGACTTGAAAGCTAATGAGGCTCGGCTGATGGAGCTGAACACTATTGCTGAGAAACTGACCGCCATGGGTCAAACAGAGGCTGCAGAAAAGATCAAGATTCAGATCGCTGACCTGAACCAGCGGTGGGCAGCTCTACAGCAGGTGACTCAGGAGAGGGCTCAAACCCTGGGGTCAGCTCACGAAGTCCAGAGATATCACAGGTAGGGGGTTACTACTCGGTGCGACTGCTTCAATTTTCACAGTCGATTATTCATCCACTTTTCCGACTGATAATAGATCCAGAATCGATTATTTTACTTCATTGCTGGTTACTCTACCAAGAAACATTTTCGAAGATTAAGTATATGTTGATCCTATAAAAATAAAGGTGTCATTTGCGTTTCTTGCATTTAGAATCTATCAAAAATACCTGCTTCCTGTAAATATGGCGGAATATATAAACAAACCCAAAATTAAAGACAAGTCTATTGAATGAAACTACCCAAAAATATTTTTAAAAACACCAGGACACTTCAGGATACACCAGGAAAGGTAGAATTTAAGCGGACCATTTTAAGTGGTCATCTGACCCACTGTGTATCTACATGTACCTGGGATCAAACCCATGTGCTCTATGTTCCAAGGCAAGATTTGCCCAATAGGCCATAAGGGCAGATATTAAATTGAATGAATAAGAGCCACGGTGGCAGAGTGGTAACGCTCTTGCCTCCCACCTCTGAGGTCGGGGTTCAGTTCCCGGCCCTACCTCAAGTGGGAAAGCTGGTAGTTGCTTGCCGTTGGTCGGCAGTTTACAGTACAGAACCTTGACCAACTGTATGTACTGATTTCCTCTGCCCTTCCAACTACCCGTCATGTATGACCTGTACAGTGTTGAAAGTGACCTAAACCCCCAAATAAACAAATAAATTAGAAAAACATAATATGGTAATATGGAGCTTGAAGTTAACTAGGATAGAGTATAAAAAAAGGGTATCTGCTCATTAGTGGTGTGAACGGTAAACCGGTATACCACATTTCGTTTCGTTTAGATAGAAATGACGAAATCCGCAAAGAATATTTAAGAAACGGTTATTTTGCTTCCTACTGGTTAATACTTCGTCAAAACAATAAAGAACGTATATATTTGAGGAACCATCTTGCCTTTTTACTTTATATTCATGGTAAATGAAGTTTACAAACTTCAAAGTATCTCACGAATGTATATTTCCTCCTGACAATATAACTCATGTACGCTCGCGTAAAACTTTTTACCATATCTATGCACACTTTTGAAATCCCGGATTTCGTTCGGTTTCAAAGCCCCGAAAACTGGTTTTTATTTTCAGAACCGGTCCGACCACTACTGCTCATAGAGTACAGATGTGTCACAGGTACCAAAAGAACTGTACTTTAAGGAAAGCCACATTTTTACACTGTTTAAGAATAAATAACCACAAGCTTAGGGTTAGGACATTTTGAATCAGCTGACTGCATATTGACTGGTTTGTCGATTTTACTGTGCAAATATGTAAAACTGTTTCTTGCAGAGATGCTGAAGAAACCAAAGAATGGATTGATGAGAAAGACAACACGTTGAATGTTGACGACACTGGACATGACCTGGCCACTGTGCAGCGACTGCAGAGGAAACACGAGGGGCTGGAGAGAGATCTGGCTGCACTCAATGATAAGGTCAAGGACTTGGATGAGGCTGCTAACAGACTGATGGCTACACATCCTGAGCAGGCACAGAGCATATTCGAACATCAGAAGGAGATAAATGAGTCATGGAACACCCTCACTCAGAAAGTAAGTGGAAAGTGTGAGTAGGTACGGCTCAAACAAGAAGTGAACTGTGAGACAGGAGAGGAAGTAATAACAATTCAGTGGCACCTGATTTATTTATGAAAGTATATGCAACAAGATGTGAAGGTGGTCTTCACTTAAATTCCATATGAAGACTAACCCTATTAGTTCACTGTATAATTTCTGCCTGTTGTGTGAAAGTTGGGCCATTTTTTGGTGATGCCTGGTAGCCAGTGGTGCATATTTTCACCAAGTGAGTTTATCCACAGAACCAGCCATTGTGGTGGGCATTATTTTATGTTTTGAAAGCTATGCCAAACATGAAGTAAAAGTATGTTAAATGTCTGCTTTATGGAATGTTTTCAAATTTCCGTTGCTTTCAGGCTGATGACAGGAAGACCAAGCTGTTGGACTCGTATGACTTGCAGCGTTTCCTTAGCGACTACCGTGACTTGAACTCATGGGTACACAGTATGATGGCTCTAGTATCATCTGATGAACTAGCCAAGGACGTGACTGGAGCTGAAGCATTGCTGGAAAGACACCAGGTAATGAAGACTACTGGCTGGTTTTAGATGTCTTTAGTTTCTGTGGTCAGTGTTTCAGTGTACTCGGTGTTGTTCTTTTTTGAGATATATTCTACCTGATTGGGGACTCCTTGTCACCTTCGCTGTCTTTTGTATTTTGGCCAATATTTTAGTGTTGTGTCGTTTTTGGTCAGTAAAGTATATAGCCATGATTTACACCCGTAGTAGGTAAATCTTGAGAGAAAATGCCTGCTAAGGGCCAAATTTGATTTTCTACAAGAGTTTAGCTTGAAAGGGGTGTGACTGGAAAGTAGACTAGAACCTATAATATTTAAAGAATTTTGGTTCTAGTTGTGCCTACTTTCCTTTTAAGCCTACAAAAATAGAGTATTGGGACCGAATTTGATGTGCCTCCTGCATAAGTTCTGGTTGAAGAATGTTTGACTGTACAGTATAACTAGACTCTCCAATGTTCAATTCAATTAGTTCTAGTTATGCCTAATTCCCATTTTTATCAATAAAAATACTGAATTTCAGATCATGTGACCTTAAATTTGGGGCCACTTACACTTCATTTGAACTTGCACTAAAAGAAAATACCAGTATTCTGAAAATAAGCATGTTAATGAATATGGACGCAGGCCAGAGATATGACAAGGGCCGCAAGCATTGTGAAGGAAATGACATGGATACAATGTTAAAGTCTTATTGTTTAGTTTCTGTAGTGTGTCTATGTGTCGTACTGTATAGTTTTCTCTGTGTCTTTTGTTCTGTGATGAATTACTTTTAAGATTTTATGGCCACTTAGACTTTGCTGAAGCAAAAAAGCAAGTTATGCTAGAGCTGAGGACGGATTTTTACACTTTTTACCATTACTCGCCTCTCACAATTTCTGTGTTAAGCGATGAAACATTAAAATATGGCTTCTTTTCCAATAAATACGTCAGATGTTTACATTAATTATTGCAAGAATTTTGAAGTTAAACAAGAAAAGAGTACTAGTACATTAATTTTTGTCAATACTCATTACTCCATTCTTTAACATGAATACTTTTACACAACCCTGAATTATCATCTGAAGCTTAATCCTTGTTTTGCATTATTTTATGTAATTATATCCCCAGACGAAAGTCGGGGATATATTGGATTCAGGTCCGTCGCGCCGCCGCCGCCGCCGCCGCCGCCGCCGCCGCCGCCGTAGAAATTTCCTTGTGGACGCGATAACTCAAAAACAAATTAATATTTTTTTTTCAAACTTGGTACACATGTTAAGGGTGCCCAAAGGAAGATCCCTATTTTAAGGTGACCTTAAACTCCCAGTAAAAAAGAACTTATGGCCACCTTAAGGTCAGAAATTGCACTTTTGGCCACTTAGAGCCCTGTAGGTCACAAACTATGATGCTCAGCTGGCTGAAATTTTACCTGACAACACATTAATATGTTCTTAGTACATGTGCCGAAAATCATGACTTTAAGTTGAGGAGAAAATTGTGTTTGAGGCCCATAAATACCCCCACTTAGGGATTTTTTGCTATACTTTACACATATTTTGCCCTATAATTTGGAAGTGCTAATTCTGATGAGTCTCAAACTGCGCTAGGTATAACTTTGATATGTAATCCTTGTCTGTAGAAAATTTTAGGGCTGTAGGTTTACCCAAAGGGGTCGACTTAAGGTCTCAAAAGTGCCCACAGAGACCCAATTTATGCACTTTTTGCCACTTTCAAGCACTGTAGCTTTCAAACTATGTCTCTCATCTAAGTTAAATATCATCTGGGAATATATCTATGTGTTTTCTTATATGTGCCCCAACATTTAGGCCTTTAATAGACAGTTAACCTGTGTATCAGGACCATAAACACCCACCCGAGTGACCCTTATAAGACATTTTTCACATCTTTTTCCCTGTAACTTGGAAATGGTAAGTCTGAGAAGTTTCAAACTGTATTAGATATATATTCTGTGTGTAATCTTAGTATGTAACAGATTTTAAGTCTGAAGCTTTAATTTTGAAGGTCAAATTGAGGTCTCTAAAAGGCTCCCAAAGACCCAATATTTGGACTTTTTGCTACTTTTAAGCCCTGTGACTGTCAAACTATGTGACTGATAGAGCTCAAATCCTATCTGAGAAGATATTAGTATGTTATTTTTATATGTGCCAAAAATTAAGGCTTTAAGAAGACATTTAACCTGTGTATGAGGACCATAAATCCCCACCCGAGTGACCATTTTTAGACATTTTTCACATATTTTTCCCTGTAACTTGGAAATGGTAAGTCTAAGAAGTTTCAAACTGTATTAGATGCATATTCTATGTGTAATCTTAGTATGTGACAAATTTTAAGTCTGAAGCTTTAATTTGAAGGCTACATTTAGGTCTCTAGAAGGCCCCATAAAGACCCAGTATTTGGACTTTTTGCCAATTTTAAGGCCTGTGACTGTTAAACTATGTGACTGATAGAGCTGAAATCTCATCTGGGAATACATTATTATGTTCTTTTTACATGTGCCAAAAATCAAGGCTTCAAGTAGACATTTAACCTGTGTATGAGGACCTTAAACACCCACCTGAGTGACCCTTTTAAGACATTTTTCACATATTTTGCTCTGTAACTTGGAAATGGTAAGTCTGAGAAGTTTCAAACTTTATTAGATACATATTCTATGTGTAATCTTAGTATGTAACAAATTTTAAGTCTGAAGCTTTAATTTGAAAGCCACATCGAGATCTCTAAAAGGCCCACAATGACCCAATATTTGGACTTTTTACCACCTTTAAGCCCTGTGACTGTTAAACTATGTGATTGATGGAGCTGAAATCCCATCTGGGAATGCATTATTATGTCCTTTTTACATATGCCGAAAATCAAGGTTTTTAGTAGACATTTAACCTGTGTATGAGGGCCATAGACACTCGCCCAAGTGCCTTTCTTCACATTTTTTCCATATTTTGCCCTGTTATTTGGAAATGCTTAGTGTGACAAGTCTTAAACTGTATTATATATAATTTTTGTTTGTTATGTATGTCCCCCAAAAAGTTTCAGATCTGTAGTTTAATTGCTAAGGTCTCTTTAACAATTGTAAAATGCCCACAGAAACCCAATTTATGGATATTATGCCACTTTAAAGCCCAGTAACTGTCAAACTATGTGGGTTATAGAGCTGAAATCTTTGAATTTTTAAAAGGAAATGCCTGTCTACTTAAATTTTGAATATTAATAATGTTATGGCTATCTTAGTCTTTTAAGAACTTATTTTTGTGTGTTATACCTCTGCTTGCTGAGTTTTTCACTTTTTAAAATGAAACTGGTTAAACATATTCAAGTAGACAAAATGGACACTTTAAGTGAGCTTGAAGTCCCAATATTAATGAAATTATATCCTTATGTAGTAAAACTAGGGGATTTTTAACCCTCAACTAGCCCAGTTTTATTCAACTTGCCTCAGTTAATTTTGGCACAGCTCCTACAGTTATGAACTCATTTCAGTTGATAATCACATACTTAAAATTCTCAATTCTTTTTGTATTTGAGTACCCCTTTTATATAGATTGTTTGTTTACCATTTATGCTCAACCCACATCCCCCACCCGGATTCCCCCCCACCCACCTCTGGGACCTCCAGCTATATTGAGTGACACTAAATAAACAAAGGTATTTAATGATATCAGATGAGAAACAAAGAACTCAATGGGGTTGCAGATCTTGTGTAATAGTGAGAGAGGTGTGGAGAAGGGGAGAGGGGTGGGGGTGGGAGGTGGTGGGCTTCATTACATATAACACAAAGGGGAGTCAGAACTGAGATTGTGTCACATATTTAGGTTGCATATATATGGACCACATATATAGGTATAGAGGAAATGAATAACTGAAAACAATTTGCAAATTCTAAAAATAATATAATAAAATAATAATATAAATAATTTTTTTTTAAATAATATTTTATTTGTGAACAAATATAGAAACAGATATGCGCTTTTGGGATTATGAATTTTAGAATGGACATTGAATCATCAATCATTTAAATACTTTGAAGGAAGATTGAAAAATATGATGAGTTGAGTTAAAAATAATATTTTATTTGTCAACAAATATAGAAACAGATATGCTCTTTTGGGATTATTATTTTAGAATGGACATTCAATCATCAATCATTTAAATACTTTGAAAATAGGTTTAGAGTTATCATTGCAGGAAGATTGAAAATATAATTTGAGTTATGTATTCGGCGTCTGGGGATACACCATCTTCCTTGGGGAGATATAAACAGAGTAGATTGATGTGCTGAAGTTCATATAATAATGGGTAATTATGTTTTAAAAAATTCCCGATCAAAACCTGTGGCGTGAGTGATGACCTGTCTGGGGATATGTTGGCGCCGAGTTGGCCCAATCTAGTTACAATACAAGGTCTATATGGCTTTACTTTCTTCTGTTCTCTTAACGTGTAGACAGTGCTGATAAAGTTGGTTCATAACATTTCTGAATAACTCAAAGAAAGAAATGTTGATGAATTATTTGTGTTTTATGTCTGTGTTAACATTAAAGCCAACTATGTAACCCTGGCAAAATGAACTAATTAAGCGGCCCGTCAGGGACGCTTATTTGTTTTCACCGAAGTTCGACTGATCGCCGCCACCGCAGGATTATGGTCTCCCTTGAATAACTTCTTAGCCTTTCAAATATTTCTTTCCTTCTTATCTTTCTTTAAAACTATAGGGGCGGGAAAAATTTTTGGGATACTTTGCGCAGACCTTAAGCTTTACTTAAGGTAACCTTAAGCATAAGTCCAAAACACCCCGTCATCGCGTTTCGGAAAAAACCACACACACCTGTGCTATAAAATTTATCAGGTACATTCTAGACCAAATTTCCAAGGTCGGAAAGGATTTTCTCATCAACCGGACCATAGATGCCTGAATGGGAGGTGTTTTATTTTCGTATTTTTTTGAAAAATGGGTACTTGGTCTGTATCTCAAAAACGGTTAGGATTTCGGCGTTTTGTTGGAATAACTTATTCAGCTACTTTTTCATAATCTTTCACATGCCAAAGTTTTAGCCCTGTATCTGCGATCTTAAGGTCACCTTAATGTCCAAAAAGGGGGTTTTAGCTCTCCAGTTCACTTAGTTTTTCACTTTTTTCAACCAAACTTGGCACATATATTAAGATTTGCCAAAGGAATATCCTGACTTTATGGTTACCTTAAACTCAAAATGTTAATGGACATATGGCCTGCTTAAAGTCATCAAATTGGAATAAAATCCTCTGGCTCCTTTTTTTTTCCATGTTTTTATATTGAAATTATCACTGGTATTAAAGTAGATAAAAAATAATACTTATGGTCACCTTAAACTCTCAGTATGAATAGAGTTGTAGCCACCTTAAAGTGAAATAAGGGGGTTTTCAGCCTCCAAGTATCTTATTGTTCGACTGACCTCAGTTAAACTTTGCACACCTATAAAGGATGGCAAACCAAAGGGTTATCCAGACTTTAAGGTGACCTTAAACTGTTAATATAATTTTGGCCCCCCCTAAAGTCATAACATTTGAATAAAGCCGTCTGGCTCTTTTCTTTTTCCATTCTCATATTATGGTCACCTTAAAGTCGCAATATGAATGAAGTTATGGTCACCTTACAGTGAAAAAGGAAGTTTCAGCCTCCAGCTATCTTATTGTTCAACTGACCTGGGCTAAACTTTATGCACTTATAAAGCATGAGAAAAGGGACATTCTTATTTTATGGTCACGTTAAAGTCCCAATACGAATGAAGTTATGGCCACCTTGCAGTGAAATTATCGAATTTTTATTCTCCAGCTATTGTATTGTTCAGCTGACCTCACTTTAATTGTGCACACTTATTAAAGATGAAAATAGGGACAAGTAACATACACAATGCAATAAAGTTCACAGTTTCTATTGTTTATGATGCATATGTTGACATCTTTTATGGGGGACTTCTTTTTTATCAGGGCCGCTTCGTTTTTGTCAGCAAAAACATTCTTCTAGTTTAAAAACTTTAATTGTTTCAGTGTTGTCATAATGTTTCTGTTCAATTAACAGTTAATCGTTGTTGTAAGCCCACTATAGCTCATATTTCTTATACTGCAGTTGTTTTGAATGATGAAATACACACTACATGAAATATTATTCCTTCTCGCTTGTTGCAACTGTGATCATGTAGTTATATGGAGACATCTTATTCTTATACTGATAAAGTAATAGTATGTGGCTATACACTTTAAATAGTCTGGAACAAGCAGATAATAGGATTGAGGAGTTAACGAACAAGAACATTGGTAAACTGTTGAAGACAACACAAATTCATTTATTCAAAATAAAAAGAAAACCTAGATTTCTCTGTGAAGACGTGTGTACTAAACATTACAGGTGCATGATAAATAAAGAAAAATCAATGATTTGCAGACCACAAGCAACAAAAGAACTTTCAAGAAATAACGCGATTCTCTCAATTTTTAGTCTGATACCTATTGTTAATGATTCTGCAAGAAAAGGTGGTGGAAAAGTTAAATATAACAGTTTCAGCACAACAAGAACTTATGGTTGTATTACACCTGTGTGGTTGTATTACACCTGTGTGATGGTATTTTGCCCATGGTAAGAGCACTTTAACAGTGGTGATTTTCTCTGCCAGTAAACTCAGTTTGTCCAAAACATGATTTGTCCAAAGTTATTGATAACTTTACAAGACATACCAAATCTTCAATTAACACTTCATTGTACTTAATTGATCTGTGACGGTGAAACTTTCAAGATGCAGCATGATACTTCTAGTGGGCTAATGGTGTACGCTATTTTTGTGCTTTATTCCTGCAGCACTATTCAGCAATTCAAAGTGTATTTAAGTGATATTACACTATTTCAGCGGTTACATTCAGAAATAGAAAACCACCATTTTGTTCTGAAAACCCAGGACCCTTCAGATAAGGTAGATTTAAGACATTGATATCTTTCTGGCATGTCGCCCTCATAGATGTTTCTGCCCACATTGCAAAAGAAAACTGGTTGAAAAGCATTGTGTTTGAAACCTGTGTGCAAACAGTTTTAAAGATGTTGACTAATGCGGGCTAATGCGGGAGTGTTGCCTCTTTGAAGACGGGATGAGTTCACAAAACTAGCAAGATTTTAGTTGAGTACTAATTGGATGGTACTTGATGTGGTGTGGCATGAATTGTTAGGCTAGATTTGATATGACTTTACAAGCAGGATTTTGCAGCCCAGATGACAAGATATTGTACCATGTTGCATGAGAAGTACATCATTTGTAAATTGGTTTGAAGTGTTGAGTGGTACTAAAAATGGTTTATGTCCATCTTTCCATCTTTTAACACTCGGGTAATTGGCTATTGAAAGTTACCTACACATGTATTAGATCTACAGGTATTAACCTATACACCAGGTGATTATGGCCTTTAGCTTTGCCCTTAGAGTTTGAAACTATTGTCTTGATGATTGTGTTTGGATACTAATAAATGTATTGAGGACCAGGTTTAGACCTAGCATGAAATGTCTGCTTTTTGGGTGAATATTTGAGATTAAGTGTGTGACATTTTGCCCAAAAAAAGGTAAAAAAAGAAAAGAGAAAAGGTGGTTTTATTTTGTGTTACTTGCTTGTTTTTTTTTTTCATCATTAACTGCTTGTAGAATTCCACAGTTATTTCAGGACTCGAATTATTATTTCACAGTAGTTCCTCTGTTCGATGATAGAAATCACAGTCCATATTTACCTTACAGTTATTTTCTGCTGTAGAATAAACTAGCAAAATTTGCAGTAGTGGATAGCAGTTTCTGGATGGAAATATCATAAGCAATCTGCAATTAATCAGTAGTTAATATAACCTGTTAAGAAATATAAATATTGCTGTCATTAATTTATAAATACTATACATATAATATGATGTAGAACTGATGCTAAATATCATTTTATGACTGTTTTTCATGCAGCCAAGCTGCATATTATTAATCTCAAACTCTTGATGTGAGAAAGGGTAAGGTCTTTAGTATGTTACTGATGTTTGTAGGAGCACCGTATGGAGATAGATGCTCGGGGTGGGACATTCAAGGCGTTTGAGAACTTTGGTCAGCAGCTACTGGAGAGTAAGCACTACGCCAGTGACGAGGTCAGCGACAGAATGAAAGAACTGGCTGATAATAGGGAGGCTCTCGAACAGTGAGTACTGTAATATATAGTAAACAGTAGTGCTGGGAGATCGCTTGGATTTTTCCTGTCGAAGTTCGCATCGGACAATTGTAACCAAACTTCGAACATTTCCGATTATGGAGTTGAAGTGTAAAAAAGACAGATAAAATATTAATATTAAATTATATCAAGTAAAATACACACAAATTGCCACAAATATGACCAAAATATAATCTAAAAGCCATTCACAGACGTCTCCCTCACTAACAGACCATGCTTGATGTATCCTCACTTGTGATTGGCTGATTTTGATTACCTTGACAACAGTGGGAAAACCCCAAGGTGTTTCTATTTACGTTATTTTTATTGCATTCACGGCTAGTTTTGTGATTTTAACTGATGGATATTTCAGATTTTTACAAAATATTATTAAGGTTAGTATTTTATTGTGACCAAAAGGCTGCAAAGAAATGGATTTAGCAAATATCGGTTTTACTTAAAGTTTGCCGATCATTGATTGGCAATGAGCCAGCAAGCGATAATACCGAAGTTTGCAAACATCGTCCCAGCACTAGTAAACAGTGAAAAAATGTTTAGAAAAAATTCTATATTTCACCATCACTACATCAATATACTGTAGAAACACGTAGTAAAATGGTAAAGAAGATCATTTTAAAAAAAAGAATAATAATAGTAATAATCAGTATTATCACCATGACATCAGAATATACAGAAACGGTAAAGTAAAATGTCGAATTATATTAGTTATGCGTGGTATACAAGCTTTGCATCTAGTTACTTGGCTATTGTAATTCCGGGATAGCAGAAATACCAGAAACATTGTATTTTGGTTTTGCCATAAAAGGTAGAATTTATGTGAAAAGGGGTTTTTTTCTCAGAAAGAATTTAGAATTACTTCATATTTATTGAGTTTGTAATACATTAAGTTTTTCCAACCATTCTACATGCTGACAATATTCAGTTTCAGTATATCAGTGAGATGGTGTAGGTACCAGTATCACTGTCTTATCCCTAGACAAAATGAGGATGGTAGGAAGGATGATAATGGAAGTAGAAGAAGTATAAGGAACCCTTGTGTTCCTTTATGTACATAAATTTCAGACTGAATTTTCAACTATTAATCTGATGCAGGATTTGCATTGATTTTGCTTCTTATTACTTCATTTTAATTAGGGGTGTGACGAGTACAAACAATTTGGGTTGATTACTCGGGGACGAAAAATTGGCTCGACATCGAGCACTCGCGAAGTTTAGTATCCACCATTACAGGAACCAACATCCAATATGGCGGCTCCCGTAAACAACAAAAATGTAAAGATAAAAGCTTTGAATCTCTTGAATTAGCTGATGTCATCATATAATATACTTAATATTATGTTAAAAATGGTGGATTTTGCGATTTAATGCCAGCATGGTATGTTATTTATTTTTATTTCCTAGAAAACGTAACCACTTCAATAGGTTGTTATATGCACACGAGTAGTCGACTCCTTAAATTGGGATCGAATTTTCATAAAATTTGCCTCGCTCGGCGAGTGTCGACTACTCGGTCGCACCCCTAATTTTAATGATTCATGTGTTCTCCCTAGCCTCTATCAGAAAGTGCGTCAAAACCTACCTGTACACCAAGGCATACCCACCTTAGTTTTTCTCACTTCTGGCGTTCTCTGTGGTGCTTGACCTCTTTTCTTTCCCGTCATACTGATATTGGTTGACTGTTTTTGGTTTGTTGCACCTTAGAGTCCCCGTTGAATAGGCGAGATAAAGCACGCTAAAAGTCCAGTTAGAATTAGAATTGATGGCATTTGTGTTCTCAGTGGTAATCACATTTTTCTTACACTCAAGTCATCCTGCATATTACATTATGATTTCAGGGCCTGGGTGGCACGTAGAGCCAAGCTTGACCAGTGTCTGGAATTACAGCTGTTTAACAGGGACTGTGAGCAGGCGGAGACCTGGATGGCAGCCAGAGAAGCCACCCTCAGAGATGAGGTGGATGGGGGTATGTAGTAGTGTTACGATCGGAAGAAAATATGGAAACCGGGCCCCAAAAACAAAAATTTGACGGAAACCGGATTCATTCGAATTAGTATACACCAAACTGTAGTCAAACTGTAAAATCTTCTGCACGCGTACATGAACAATTACTTCAACTGAAATGCGGTTTATTTTTTTTGATAAAATCTGACATTTGGGATATTATTTCACTGTATATTGGCAAAATATTACAGAAGTAAATGTTTTTAAGCGTTTTTGTGCAATATTTTATACATTTGAGGTGAAATATGTGACATTTCGGGAACCAGTCTTGGACTTTTGTCACCGGATTTCGTTTACGTTTATATGAATCAAATAGAAACTCAACTATCCTGTTTGCCGTCTTTATCACTAATATGTAGTCACTACAGGCTGGAACAAGTAACAAGCTTTATAGTGGACTGCTCTCATAATTAGTCTTTATGTGGTACTCTTTTTAATAAAAGGCCAAAATTTGTGTTATTTTCTAGTAAAAGTAAGGAGAGAAAGTAACTCTTTTAAGATAAACTTCAAACATGCTTTAAACTTTTTTCCTTATTTTGGATAATGAGCTGCACAAGATTACGTTTTTCTCTGAATGTAGTTTTAATACAATATCACAAAAACTTGTTGCATTTGACAGCAAAACTCAGTATAAATACTATCTGTTCCTAGAAATGGTACAAGTATTTGTTAGAAAAAAATCAGTGGACGTGTTGTTTGATTAAACAAGAAATAATTTTTGAAATAGAGCAAAAAAATACTGTTGTTGATGTTTTGCATTAAACATTTGTTTAGTGGAATGTACATATTTCGGGGGCTTTGTAAGGTATCGACTAAACTTTGCACCAGATCTGAGCCATGAACTGTGTAGAAATATATACGGCTCGGTGAAAAATTAGACTGAATCTTCCTTTAACCCTCCCTCTATGTAATGTAGCTAAAACTGTATTATCAGATTCTCTAATACAATTGTTTACCTGTACAGGAGAAAGTGTGGAGTCACTGATGAAGAAACACGAAGATTTCGATCGCGCCATCAATGCACAGGAAGAGAAGATTGCAGCTCTAGAACGTTTCGCAGATCAGCTGATTGCTAATGACCATTATGATGCAGAGGGAATAGATGGAAAGAGGGGAGAAGTCTTACAAAGGTGAGCTTATTTGAGTGGACCTTTAATATTCCAGAATGACATGGTGATGTGCAGTGGAACCTTGATTGTCCCAAGTTTTTGTATCAGAATGTTTGATTTTATGAACACAATACCACTCGTCCAAGTTTATTGTTTCCTGTTGTCATAGTTTTTGCATCTTCTATTTTCTCAACATAATCCAAGTTTGTTCAGATAACTGAGGTTCTTTTGTGTGTATTAAAATAAATTTAATTCACCAAAATCTACTGCTTGAAGAGATGGTTAATGTAATATTCTCTGCAGTTCATTTGACTAGAGAAATCTTATGACCAATTCGGAATAAATTGACAAGATAATAAAATTATATGGGAGTATATAAAGTCGGAAATTTCCAGAGTCACAACTAGTGGGTAAATCGTTTGGCTTTGTGGATATCGATATTGAATGCAAAAATATTTCAATATCAGCCGATATCGGTGGGGGGGGGGGTGAGATTGTCTACTAAATAGTCCGAATCTGGGATACAGAAAATATTTTTGTTCATTCAGGCTTTATTTCAAACATTTACAGTGTAAGTTTACATATTTACTTGAAATGGCGATATTGATATACATCTTTAGACATTGATATTGGCAACCCTCTCCCAAAACAATATCACAAGTATGGATAAACGATGCTGTGTTGAATTTCTCACTCTTGTTTTCACTTGCCTGTCAGGTGGGAGAGATTGAAGGAAGCCTTACTGGACAACCGTGCCAAGCTGGGAGAAGCACAGTCACTGCAACAGTTCTCACGAGATGTGGACGAGATGGAGATCTGGATCCAAGAGAAGCTACAGACGGCTATTGACGAGTCCTACAAAGATCCTTCCAACATCCAGGCCAAGCACCAGAAACACCAGGCCTTTGAGGCAGAGCTTGCTGCAAATGCAGACAGGATTCAGAGTGTCATCAAGATGGGAGAAAGTAAGTCATTAAGACATTAAAACCATCGGTGGAAGTATACCAAGTAGTAAAAAGTTACTGAAAATCTTAAGGTAATGTCAAATCTTGAAGGAATTGTCTTAATAATTAATAGTGGTGTGACCCGAATCCAATAACTTGTGTTTTAGTGTGAACCAATCAGAAGTACCAGTGAATAAAATATGAAAGTTGAAGTAAACAAATTTATTAAAAATAGAATGTCTTGACCGTTAGTTAGGCTTTCATCCATGCTAGTTATTGGAATAAAAATATTTTAGTAGTTTTGAGTACATGTTTCACTTGTTTGTTTTCTAGTAACTTGGTTCATCAAGTACATGTAACTTGGCACTTTATCACACCCTAACCTCTGGTCCATATGCCATTAGAGACAATAGCAGCAGTCTGCAAGTTTAGAGGATGCAGCACTGTAGCTTATCCTTTCACCTTTGTTTAAGGTTACATCTGAATTTACTTGTATAACAGAGCTGATCGAGAACCAGCAGTGTGCGGGTTCAGAGGATGCGGTGAGAGAGCGTATCCTGAAGCTGGTTGAGGAGTGGGAGTATTTGACCACAAAGTCCAGCGAGAAACGTGAGAAACTGGAGGAGGCAAACAGGCAGAGGATGTATACCGCTGCAGTGAAGGATCTTGAGTTCTGGCTTGGAGAGGTTTGTTATTTTGAAAACTCGTGCTATTGAAATTGTCACTTCAAGCTGATTTTAATATCCTTGTGTAACCCTTTCAGTAAAAATCTGAATGAACCCACTTACGGCCAATGTAAGCATACTCGATATCATTTAACTGATAATAAAAAAAATTTTCTATTGTAAAATTTAGTGTGGATTTGGTTTTAAGGCACTTGAAGCACCTATAGTAACTCCTAATACAGTAGATACTTTGATTAGTGCACTGTTATACACCAACATTAACCAAATCATTTTTGTGTTGAGGGATGAATTTCCAGTTTTACATTATAAAGAAAGACATAAAGATTATAATTTCTTTTAGTTAAAATTGCCATAATTTAATCTAAAAACCTTTGAGTATTTGGTTTTGCATCAATCATCTTTTGGAAAAATGGTCTGTGTATTAATATGGAAAGTTTAGGAGAGAATCCCTGCGCTAAATGATTACATTTGATTCGATAAAAAAGTTCGACACTGCAGGTCAAAAGAACATGTTGAAGACTGAAGACAGTGTTAGAGTAAGGAATCTAAAATTCGCCAGGAATCTAAAATTCGCCACCTCGAAAAACCTTTATTAATTCTGTGAAGAAAATGATGTTTTGTCTTAAACTTGGTAGTTTTTGGTTCAAAAAGCCTTAATTTACTATACATTCAACAAATCCCACCTCAAATTCATTTAATTTATTAGTGATTCCACATGTGGCGAATTTCAGATATGTGGCGAATTTTAGATTCCTTACTCTGTAATTTTACATTCAGGTCATAAAGAGAATTTGTGTGAAAGTGCTAAGCATCTGACATTAACATGAGTTATAGAAACCCCGGTGCATATTTTAGGTTGAGCATATGCTAGAGACTGAGGATTATGGGAAAGATCTGGCCACAGTGCAGAACTTGAACAAGAAGCACCAGCTGCTGGAGGCAGACATAAATGCACACGAAGAGAGGGTGAAGGATCTGAATAACCAGGCTGACGTCTTCATAGAAAGTGGACTCTGGGATGTGGACAGTATAAAGGACAAGAAACAGTCCATCAATGATAGGTAATGGAATAATGGAGTAGATCAAATCCCAATGTTAAGTGGAAAAGTACGTAGCTACTTGTCAGTTGTTTACAGTTATAAAAAAAAACTTGAACTACTTATTTCTACAGCTTTACCCCTTCTCTCAAAATAGTTGGTGTTTGCCTGCATGTGCCCAATGATATTCAGTGCAGAATGGTGATCAACTAGTATGCAATGCTTTCCTCCATCCCCTCAACTAGCCTTTGTGATATGACCTTATACAGTGCTGTGAAGGTGATGTTGAATCTAAGTCAATCAAGTCATCCCGTCAACTGTCCATTGTGACACAATTACAATGTGCTGAAAGGGACATGAACCCCAAGTCGTTTTACATATTCTTAAAGACACCTTACTGACCTTATGAACAAGTGACGAGTAGTGGATTCCATTGATTACCTAGCAAATTATTCACAGGTGACAATAGAAATTATTAGTCACATGTCTTGTGGGGTAGTTAAGTTTGACTTTGCTGGTGTTTTCAGGTATGACAGGGTTCGTGACCTAGCTACAGATCGCAGGAGTAAGCTAGATGAAGCCAATACACTTCACCAATTCTTTAGAGATATTGATGACGAAGAGGCCTGGATTAAGTAAGTATACCATTACCCCAGTACATCTACTATCCACAATTGTTAAATGATTATGAACTGTGAAAATTTTCTTCAGATAATGGCAGGATCAAATAGACAGTTGATCAAATGTAATTTTGAGAAAATACACATTAAATAATAATACAGGTTACACCACTGTAATTTTGCAGTTCTTTTCATTTTGCAAATTTTTGAGGATTGTGGTGTTAAAGTATGTAAAATGAGAATTTGGAGAGAGCATACCTCAGCCAAGTCCCGACACGTCCAATACTCGTTTGGAGTGCAGTGATAAAAAATCCTTTGAAAAATTAAGAGTTGTTTTGCAAACTGGCAAACTAATGCATGCCGCCAAAAATATAACTACCTTAGTGGAAGTGAAGATTCCTAATTGACATTAATGCAGTTATGTGACGTTTACGATCTAAGAGCCATAAACAAATGTCCAGATACATCTGTCCAAGATGATCCCATAAAATGAACAAAATGTAAAATTGTCATACAATTGAAAGGATTAAAAAGTATTTCAAGTGTAGGATAATTATAGGTGTGCTTTAGTAGAAAACAATACCTGTGTTTTAGGGAGAAGAAGCTGTTGGTTGGTTCAGAGGATTATGGTCGTGACCTGACTGGTGTGCAGAATTTGAGAAAGAAACACAAGCGTCTGGAGGCAGAACTGGCCAGCCATGAACCCGCTATTCAGGTAATTATAAACAAAAAATGTCGAAAACAGGTATTTTAAGTTTATTTTAACCCGATTAATCTGAAATTTTGATTCCGGGGACCTGAACACCTCACAACCCCCCCTGAACCCTTCATTTGACCTTTGACCCTTTTGTTTCAGGCTGTACAGGAAACTGGTGCCAAGCTTCAGGCCGAGTCTAACCTGATGACTGATGAGATCAGAGAAAGACTGCAGGGTCTGTCTGAGAACTGGGACCAGCTGAGAGACATGGCCACTAACAGGGGCCAGAAGCTGGACGAGTCACTGGTGTACCAGCAGTTTGTGGCCAATGTGGAGGAGGAGGAGGCCTGGATCACTGAGAAGCAGCACCTGCTGTCAGGGGATGACATAGGGGACACGCTGGCTGCAGTACAAGTGAGGACACATTGCCACCACTATAGTGTTAGCGTGCACAAAATAGCTCAAGATTTCTGCAGTTAAACATGGTATTATGTTGAAATAATATTATTGGTACAGGGCTGCACTTGTAATAGACAAAGATTTCATCACAGTGGACTCTTTTAAGTAGTGGCTCCATTGGTCACATGATTCTGATCTAGTTACGACTAACTTCAATTTACTGCCCACAAAAATACATTTTCTGAGGTGAAGACCTGAAATCTGGTTTTACTTCTACCTACATTTTATTGGTATATTTTACTAAGTATCCATGAATATGCATATTATATTAACCAATTCTACATGAAAAGTAAATGTTAGGTTGAATTTGTGTTTAAAGATTCCAAAAATGGACAAGTGCAAGTGTTCAATCTGTGTGAATATATTTTAGTTCCAGCAAATTAGTTTTGTTGAATTAGTAGCTTCCCAGTAAAATAATTAGTGGCCGTCATACCCTGTAAATTTAAACACGTAAAAATTGCTCCATGTCTAACGTGTTTTTTTTTTCACTAATCTCTAGGGCTTGTTGAAGAAACATGATGCTTTCGAGACTGATTTCAAGGTTCACCAAGATAGGGGAGTGGAAATCACCAAGGATGGAGACAAGCTCATTGCAGAGGGTACGATTGCTGTTTGTACATTGATACAAGTGTAAACCGATCCCAATGTACTAGTTGACCATGTAATGGAGCAAAAAATATCTGCACTTGTGATAAAACCTTGTTTGATGACACGGTTTATAAAAAAACCATAAGCCTTTGTTAAACGTGTGTTTTCAAAAACCATAATGTGTAATACCTGATCATGATATACCTAATTGCCCTCATGCAGGTGTTATAACAGGTGTCTGGGCGTGATGCAAAGTGCTCTGTAATGTTCTGTTGAAATGCCGTAACCTGGATTAATTCAAATTCAAACATTTGGGGAAAAAAATGTTTTTTCTATAAACCTAGGTAACCACAATGCAGAGAATATCCGTCAGAAGTGTGGTGTGCTGCAGGAGAAGATGGATAACCTATCTGATGATGCAAAACGCCGAAAAGCCCGCCTGGTGGACAACTCTGCCTTCTTGCAGTTCATCTGGAAAACAGATGTGGTGGAGAGCTGGATTGCAGACAAAGAGACGCAGGTGGGGTTTTTATAAAATATTACTCAACAGTTGGGGAAAAAATACAAAGTTTCAAATGATTAAGTAAGAAAAATAATTGAAAATCAACTCAGTGGAATGCTGGATTATAACGACATGTATGGGTGTGAAAACAATTGGGATTTTAGAAGTAAAAGACAGAAATTTCTGAACTGCTTCAGGTGTTTCTCTGGTAAATCCATCTACACAAGGCAGAACCTGTGCTGTCCTAGCACTATTTAGTGGTCCATGTACTGTACTCGGAAAGCTTACTTTGATGTTTCAGGGACAGATCTGTACTCCGTTTATACCCGTCTTACACAAGATGAGACTTGTAGTTCACCTGTAATCTGCTGTATTTGGTAGGTTCACTCCGATGACTACGGCCGAGACCTCTCCTCAGTTCAGACCCTCCTTACAAAGCAGGAGACTTTTGATGCAGGCCTGCAGGCCTTTGAGAAGGAGGGCATACAGACCATCACCTCACTGAAAGAGCAGCTGGTGGCCTCCAACCACGCCCAGACACCTGCCATAGAGAAGAGATACAATGATGTCATCACCAGGTATGTTTACTGAGGGTGATAGCTTTGTTACCTCCACTAGGAGCTCTGATTTTGTATGTTCATGATATCTCTAAAACTAATGAACTTTACGAGATTTATTATGTGGGCAGGGATTGGCCAAATGAAGAAGTGTTTACATTTGGGGAGAAATCTGAATCATATTTTGGATTATACAAAAAGGAAAAAAATCCTGAATTTTTAGAAATGCCACTGGTGAAAGTCTGTGGTCTACCAAGTGCTTTCTAATTACCGATGATATTTGTATTTTGCATGTTTTACCAGTACCTGGTTCACCAGTGTGTACCTAGCCCTTTTTTGTCACATCTTTGATAAATAGGCTCATACTGTTGTGGCTATTACTATAAATACCTAATGGTCATCTTTATGTTTTATAGGTGGCAGAAACTGCTGACCGACTCAGATGACCGCAAGCAACGCTTACTGCGTCTGCAGGAGCAATACAGGCAGGTGGAAGACCTGTACTTGACCTTTGCCAAGAGAGCCTCTGGCTTTAACAGCTGGTTTGAGAATGCAGAGGAAGACCTCACTGACCCAGTCAGATGTAACTCAGTGGAGGAAATACTGGTCAGTAATAAGTACAGACTTTACATTGATTTTGTACAATCCTCTCTTATTTATTATATCCCCAGACGAAAGTCGGGGATATATTGGATTCAGGTCCGTCGCGCCGCCGCCGCCGCCGCCGCCGTAGAAATTTCCTTGTGGACGCGATAACTCGAAAACAAATTAATATTTTTTTTTCAAACTTGGTACACATGTTAAGGGTGCCCAAAGGAAGATCCCTATTTTAAGGTGACCTTAAACTCCCAGTAAAAAAGAACTTATGGCCACCTTAAGGTCAGAAATTGGACTTTTGCCCACTTAGAGCCCTGTAGGTCACAAACTATGATGCTCAGCTGGCTGAAATTTTACCTGACAACACATCAATATGTTCTTAGTACATGTGCCGAAAGTCACGACTTTAAGTTGAGGAGAAAATTGTGTTTGAGGCCCATAAATACCCCCACTTAGGGATTTTTTGCTATACTTTTCACATATTTTGCCCTATAATTTGGAAGTGGTAATTCTGATGAGTCTCAAACTGCGCTAGGTATAACTTTGATATGTAATCCTTGTCTGTAGAAAATTTTAGGGCTGTAGGTTTACCCAAAGGGGTCGACTTAAGGTCTCAAAAGTGCCCACAGAGACCCAATTTATGCACTTTTTGCCACTTTCAAGCACTGTAGCTTTCAAACTATGTCTCTCTCATCTAAGTTAAATAACATCTGGGAATATATCTATGTGTTTTCTTATATGTGCCCCAACATTTAGGCCTTTAATAGACAGTTAACCTGTGTATCAGGACCATAAACACCCACCCGAGTGACCCTTATAAGACATTTTTCACATCTTTTTCCCTGTAACTTGGAAATGGTAAGTCTGAGAAGTTTCAAACTGTATTAGATATATATTCTGTGTGTAATCTTAGTATGTAACAGATTTTAAGTCTGAAGCTTTAATTTTGAAGGTCAAATTGAGGTCTCTAAAAGGCTCCCAAAGACCCAATATTTGGACTTTTTGCTACTTTTAAGCCCTGTGACTGTCCAACTATGTGACTGATAGAGCTCAAATCCTATCTGGGAAGATATTAGTATGTTATTTATATATGTGCCAAAAATTAAGGCTTTACGAAGACATTTAACCTGTGTATGAGGACCATAAATCCCCACCCGAGTGACCATTTTTAGACATTTTTCACATATTTTTCGCTGTAACTTGGAAATGGTAAGTCTAAGAAGTTTCAAACTGTATTAGATGCATATTCTATGTGTAATCTTAGTATGTGACAAATTTTAAGTCTGAGGCTTTAATTTGAAGGCCACATTTAGGTCTCTAGAAGGCCCCATAAAGACCCAGTATTTGGACTTTTTGCCAATTTTAAGGCCTGTGACTGTTAAACTATGTGACTGATAGAGCTGAAATCTCATCTGGGAATACATTATTATGTTCTTTTTACATGTGCCAAAAATCAAGGCTTCAAGTAGACATTTAACCTGTGTATGAGGACCTTAAACACCCACCTGAGTGACCCTTTTAAGACATTTTTCACATATTTTGCTCTGTAACTTGGAAATGGTAAGTCTGAGAAGTTTCAAACTTTATTAGATACATATTCTATGTCTAATCTTAGTATGTAACAAATTTTAAGTCTGAAGCTTTAATTTGAAAGCCACATCGAGATCTCTAAAAGGCCCACAGAGACCCAATATTTGGACTTTTTGCCACCTTTAAGCCCTGTGACTGTTAAACTATGTGATTGATGGAGCTGAAATCCCATCTGGGAATGCATTATTATGTCCTTTTTACATATGCCGAAAATCAAGGTTTTTAGTAGACATTTAACCTGTGTATGAGGGCCATAGACACTCGCCCAAGTGCCTTTTTGGACATTTTTTCCGTATTTTGCCCTGTTATTTGGAAATGCTTAGTGTGACAAGTCTTAAACTGTATTATATATAATTATATCCCCAGACGAAAGTCGGGGATATATTGGATTCAGGTCCGTCGCGCCGCCGCCGCCGCCGCCGCCGCCGCCGCCGCCGCCGTAGAAATTTCCTTGTGGACGCGATAACTCAAAAACAAATTAATATTTTTTTTTCAAACTTGGTACACATGTTAAGGGTGCCCAAAGGAAGATCCCTATTTTAAGGTGACCTTAAACTCCCAGTAAAAAAGAACTTATGGCCACCTTAAGGTCAGAAATTGCACTTTTGGCCACTTAGAGCCCTGTAGGTCACAAACTATGATGCTCAGCTGGCTGAAATTTTACCTGACAACACATTAATATGTTCTTAGTACATGTGCCGAAAATCATGACTTTAAGTTGAGGAGAAAATTGTGTTTGAGGCCCATAAATACCCCCACTTAGGGATTTTTTGCTATACTTTTCACATATTTTGCCCTATAATTTGGAAGTGATAATTCTGATGAGTCTCAAACTGCGCTAGGTATAACTTTGATATGTAATCCTTGTCTGTAGAAAATTTTAGGGCTGTAGGTTTACCCAAAGGGGTCGACTTAAGGTCTCAAAAGTGCCGACAGAGACCCAATTTATGCACTTTTTGCCGCTTTCAAGCACTGTAGCTTTCAAACTATGTCTCTCATCTAAATTAAATATCGTGTGGGAATATATCTATGTGTTTTCTTATATGTGCCCCAACATTTAGGCCTTTAATAGACAGTTAACCTGTGTATCAGGACCATAAACACCCACCCGAGTGACCCTTATAAGACATTTTTCACATCTTTTTCCCTGTAACTTGGAAATGGTAAGTCTGAGAAGTTTCAAACTGTATTAGATATATATTCTGTGTGTAATCTTAGTATGTAACAGATTTTAAGTCTGAAGCTTTAATTTTGAAGGTCAAATTGAGGTCTCTAAAAGGCTCCCAAAGACCCAATATTTGGACTTTTTGCTACTTTTAAGCCCTGTGACTGTCAAACTATGTGACTGATAGAGCTCAAATCCTATCTGAGAAGATATTAGTATGTTATTTTTATATGTGCCAAAAATTAAGGCTTTAAGAAGACATTTAACCTGTGTATGGGGACCATAAATCCCCACCCGAGTGACCATTTTTAGACATTTTTCACATATTTTTCCCTGTAACTTGGAAAAGGTAAGTCTAAGAAGTTTCAAACTGTATTAGATGCATATTCTATGTGTAATCTTAGTATGTGACAAATTTTAAGTCTGAAGCTTTAATTTGAAGGCCACATTTAGGTCTCTAGAAGGCCCCATAAAGACCCAGTATTTGGACTTTTTGCCAATTTTAAGGCCTGTGACTGTTAAACTATGTGACTGATAGAGCTGAAATCTCATCTGGGAATACATTATTATGTTCTTTTTACATGTGCCAAAAATCAAGGCTTCAAGTAGACATTTAACCTGTGTATGAGGACCTTAAACACCCACCTGAGTGACCCTTTTAAGACATTTTTCACATATTTTGCTAAGTAACTTGGAAATGGTAAGTCTCAGAAGTTTCAAACTTTATTAGATACATATTCTATGTGTAATCTTAGTATGTAACAAATTTTAAGTCTGAAGCTTTAATTTGAAAGCCACATCGAGATCTCTAAAAGGCCCACAATGACCCAATATTTGGACTTTTTACCACCTTTAAGCCCTGTAACTGTTAAACTATGTGATTGATGGAGCTGAAATCCCATCTGGGAATGCATTATTATGTCCTTTTTACATATGCCGAAAATCAAGGTTTTTAGTAGACATTTAACCTGTGTATGAGGGCCATAGACACTCGCCCAAGTGCCTTTTTTGACATTTTTTCCGTATTTTGCCCTGTTATTTGGAAATGCTTAGTGTGACAAGTCTTAAACTGTATTATATATAATTTTTGTTTGTTATGTATGTCCCCCAAAAAGTTTCAGATCTGTAGTTTAATTGCTAAGGTCTCTTTAACAATTGTAAAATGCCCACAGAAACCCAATTTATGGATATTATGCCACTTTAAAGCCCAGTAACTGTCAAACTATGTGGGTTATAGAGCTGAAATCTTTGAATTTTTAAAAGGAAATGCCTATCTATTTAAATTTTGAATATTAATAATGTTATGGCTATCTTTGTCTTTTAAGAACTTTTTTTTGTGTGTTATACCTCTGCTTGCTGAGTTTTTCACTTTTTAAAATGAAACTGGTTAAACATATTCAAGTAGACAAAATGGACACTTTAAGTGAGCTTTAAGTCCCAATATTAATGAAATTATATCCTTATGTAGTAAAACTAGGGGATTTTTAACCCTCAACTAGCCCAGTTTTATTCAACTTGCCTCAGTTAATTTTGGCACAGCTCCTACAGTTATGAACTCATTTCAGTTGATAATCACATACTTAAAATTCTCAATTCTTTTTGTATTTGAGTACCCCTTTTATATAGATTGTTTGTTTACCATTTATGCTCAACCCACATCCCCCACCCGGATTCCCCCCACCCACCTCTGGGACCTCCAGCTATATTGAGTGACACTAAATAAACAAAGGTATTTAATGATATCAGATGAGAAACAAAGAACTCAATGGGGTTGCAGATCTTGTGTAATAGTGAGAGAGGTGTGGAGAAGGGGAGAGGGGTGGGGGTGGGAGATGGTGGGCTTCATTACATATAACACAAAGGGGAGTCAGAACTGAGATTGTGTCACATATTTAGGTTGCATATATATGGACCACATATATAGGTATAGAGGAAATGAATAACTGAAAACAATTTGCAAATTCTAAAAATAATATAATAAAATAATAATATAAATAATTTTTTTTAAATAATATTTTATTTGTGAACAAATATAGAAACAGATATGCGCTTTTGGGATTATGAATTTTAGAATGGACATTGAATCATCAATCATTTAAATACTTTGAAGGAAGATTGAAAAATATGATGAGTTGAGTTAAAAATAATATTTTATTTGTCAACAAATATAGAAACAGATATGCTCTTTTGGGATTATTATTTTACAATGGACATTCAATCATCAATCATTTAAATACTTTGAAAATAGGTTTAGAGTTATCATTGCAGGAAGATTGAAAATATAATTTGAGTTATGTATTCGGCGTCTGGGGATACACCATCTTCCTTGGGGAGATATAAACAGAGTAGATTGATGTGCTGAAGTTCATATAATAATGGGTAATTATGTTTTAAAAAATTCCCGATCAAAACCTGTGGCGTGAGTGATGACCTGTCTGGGGATATGTTGGCGCCGAGTTGGCCCAATCTAGTTTTTGTTTGTTATGTATGTCCCCCAAAAAGTTTCAGATCTGTAGTTTAATTGCTAAGGTCTCTTTAACAATTGTAAAATGCCCACAGAAACCCAATTTATGGACATTATGCCACTTTAAAGAGCAGTAACTGTCAAACTATGTGGGTTATAGAGCTGAAATCTTTGAATTTTTAAAAGGAAATGCCTGTCTATTTAAATTTTGAATATTAATAATGTTATGGCTATCTTAGTCTTTTAAGAACTTATTTTTGTGTGTTATACCTCTGCTTGCTGAGTTTTTAACTTTTTAAAATGAAACTGGTTAAACGCCGGTTAAACATATTCAAGTAGACAAAATGGACACTTTAAGTGAGCTTTAAGTCCCAATATTAATGAAATTATATCCGTATGTAGTAAAACTAGGGGATTTTTGACCCTCAACTAGCCCAGTTTTATTCAACTTGCCTCAGTTAATTTTGACACAGCTCCTACAGTTATGAACTCATTTCAGTTGATAATCACATACTTAAAATTCTCAATTCTTTTTGTATTTGAGTACCCCTTTTATATAGATTGTTTGTTTACCATTTATGCTGTAGCACTCCATCTCTTTCAGAGAACATGTAAACTGTGTAAAAAAGATGTAGAAGATGAGATACATTTTGTTTGTGTTTGTCCAGCTTTAGAGCTGATTCGTATGAAATATTTCAAAATTTTAAATATAGATAAATCTGAATTATTAATAGATCAATTATCAAGGGTATTAACTCATATGAATGTCAATATGGTTATTAATTTTATTTTTGATTTGTGGCAAGAAAGAAAAAGTAAATTATATTGTTAATTTTTATGTATTGAATTGCTGTCTTTATTTACTGTATCTTACCTCAAAATATGTTTGCTCTGTTTGTTATTAACTCTCTATTTAAAGTGACTTATAAGCCCATATAGGGCTGGGTATTAGTTCAATAGTTTTTGTATAATCCTTGTCAACATAATACATGTCACTATAATAAACTAATAAACTAAACTAAGTCCCAACCCACATCCCCCACCCGGATTCCCCCCACCCACCTCTGGGACCTCCAGCTATATTGAGTGACACTAAATAAACAAAGGTATTTAATGATATCAGATGAGAAACAAAGAACTCAATGGGGTTGCAGATCTTGTGTAATAGTGAGAGAGGTGTGGAGAAGGGGAGAGGGGTGGGGGTGGGAGGTGGTGGGCTTCATTACATATAACACAAAGGGGAGTCAGAACTGAGATTGTGTCACATATTTAGGTTGCTTATATATGGACCACATATATAGGTATAGAGGAAATGAATAACTGAAAACAATTTGCAAATTCTAAAAATAATATAATAAAATAATAATATAAATAATTTTTTTTTAAATAATATTTTATTTGTGAACAAATATAGAAACAGATATGCGCTTTTGGGATTATGAATTTTAGAATGGACATTGAATCATCAATCATTTAAATACTTTGAAGGAAGATTGAAAAGTATGATGAGTTGAGTTAAAAATAATATTTTATTTGTCAACAAATATAGAAACAGATATGCTCTTTTGGGATTATTATTTTAGAATGGACATTCAATCATCAATCATTTAAATACTTTGAAAATAGGTTTAGAGTTATCATTGCAGGAAGATTGAAAATATAATTTGAGTTATGTATTCAGCGTCTGGGGATACACCATCTTCCTTGGGAAGATATAAACAGAGTAGATTGATGTGCCGAAGTTCATATAATAATGGGTAATTATGTTTTTAAAAATTCCCGATCAAAACCTGTGGCGTGAGTGATGACCTGTCTGGGGATATGTTGGCGCCGAGTTGGCCCAATCTAGTTAGCATACTTGTTTTGTATGTATGAAAATCTAAATGACTTGTAAAGTTAAAACAACCATTATAGCAAATTTGTTTGTAAGACAAGTTTTAATAGATTGTATTTACCTGTATTTTGCATTAGTTGACTTGTATTGCTTCAGTAGCTCTTCATTTCAGTTCATCTATTGTCCCAGATTCACTGTCACTTGATCATATCCCAGAATTATATTTACATCAGTGGACTTTCCTACAAATAAACCTCTTGCTTGACAAATGAATAAGTTACCTTTTGAAAGCTAGGGATTAGTTTAAACAGAGTATGTTGCTTAATGCAGCTCACAGGTGTACAAACCTTATCTTTTTTAACCAAATATATTCACTTTTTGAGGAAATGGTATTTGCTTGTTATTATTTTAACTACTGCTTTTTATCAGGCTCTACGCGAGGCCCATGACCAGTTCAAGTCATCTCTGAGTGCTGCAGAGGCTGACTTCAACCAACTGGCACAGCTGGACAGGCAGATCAAGAGTTTCAATGTGGGGCCCAACCCGTACACCTGGTTCACCATGGAGGCACTGGAGGACACCTGGAATAACTTGCAGAAGATCATACGGGTGAGACGGGAACTATTCTTACTTACCTGTTTATTTATTGCAAAGAAAGATTGAGTCGGGAAAGTGTAAGTAGGATACTGAAAGAGTTTAGAAATTGTTACTTTGATCTGCGCACATAAATTCATCTCTGTGCATGAGGTTGTCATAGCAATGTAATAAGGAGGACATTCAAAAAGATCAGAAATTGTTACCTTGATATGTACAACGTAACTCTTTCCTGTGGGCAAGATTCCCAAAAAATGAAAACTGGCTTTTTGTGCCTATACTCTTTAATTTTAAGGGTGTCGTGAGTTGTATTTTTGAATTTATCATAATATTCTATTTGTAAATTTAAAAGTGTTCCATTTGTGTAGGAGAGAGATGACGAGTTGGCTCGTGAGCAGCAGCGACAGGAGGAGAATGATGTACTGAGGAAGCAGTTTGCCCAGGCAGCCAACGCTTTCCACCAGTGGCTCACCCAGACTAGGTATGTATGTAAACTAAAGGTGAATAGCTATACATTTAAGCATGCAATGAGGAGAGTATTTAAAAACCCAGTGTAAAAACTCATAGCTTTGTTAAAGTGCAGTGAAATTCAACATTGTAGCACTTCCTTGCACAGGAATGATATCTATTACTTTGTATATTGACGACAATTTATTGGTCAACATTTGCAAGTAAGAGAATTAAGTGAAGTTGTGAGTATGTGTACAATTGGCCATGATTAGTGCGTTTTGTAAGACAGATGGTTTTCTTCAGAATGATTTCTCAAGAGAGAATGAATGTAAGTTATTAGCTTGTTCATATCACACCTAGTGTGGAAACCTTCATTACAATTGTACCACCATGTTCTTCAGATTGAGTGTTAGATTTGGACTGTTATTTATTCCTTGGTTATTTTGTGTCAAGAGGATGGGTTGCATAAATTAGATCTCTTTTATTAAGTACTAGTTAAGATTCAGTGACAATTAAATAGGTATTTATTGTATATGGTCTGTCATTGGATGATAAATTATATTCGATAAAATTTTGTATAGTTTTGTTAAAACTCTTCATGGATGGTGTTTAGTTTGCCTCCCTGACAGATAATGCGATATTGTGTTCTATATTTTAGATACTGGCTACTTGATGGGTTATTTGATGCTTTTTAATTAGCTTAGTCCTGTAGTTCTTTGTGTGAAAGTAATGGCGTATAATGGTCTAAAATATACTTCAGCCTTTATGACTAAAACAATGTAGATCTAGTAATCCAATGTATGTGCGACTTTTTTGACATACTTTTAGCTGAGTCCCTCCATTGCCCTTTTACGTAGATACAGGAATTTTATGTATCACAATAGTGCTTTGCTGTGGCTCTAGAAATATTGCATACTTTAATGCATGCTTCAAAAGAAAACAAAAATTAAACCAAAATTTGACGCATTTATGTATGGATAGCGGGATGCCATAGTTATTGTAGACATTTTAAATGCATTTATTTTTGCTGTGAGAGATTTGAAGATTTAGAAAGAAAGGTATGCATGTTATTAAAATTCTACGAGAACTTGGTTTGTATTAGGATATAATAATCAGTAATGGTTAATTGACCTTTGTAATCCCCAAAACTTGCCATTTCTTGTAAATTGTCTTGTTGAGTAATAAGTACAACCACTCATCAGGAATGAAAAAAAAGTATTACTATTTTATGAGTGACACTTGTAATCTTAATCCTTTTTTCAACTGGAATTCGCTTGATGGAACATATTTTTTTAGTCACATGTTTACACAAAACTTGAATTTTATAAATAAAAATTCCAATTACTGTATGAATATACTTGTTTCAGATCATCAATGATGGAAGGCACAGGGACTCTGGAAAGCCAGCTGGAGGCTACTAAGGTAGGGTTTTGCTGAATTATGTGACAACTTAGGTACTTTCTTAAATGTGTTGTTACTTACCAGTCTTTGTGTAAATATTGTTAAGTATAACTCCTTAACTTCATTCACTAAATAATTGGACTGATTGATTCACTTGCTGACCCAGTTGATTGCCTGATTGAGAATCTGCAAGTGTTTTCAGATACTTTCGACTTCGACAAGGTTCAAGTTATTTGATTAGCAACATTCAGATGAAAGCTGTAAAGGTACATGCTGAAGCAGATAGTCATATGTTGATTTGATTGACTAGGCTTAATTAATTTAAAATGAATGCCCTTGAGATTTATCCGAAAATGGACCTACTTTGTTGAGAAACCAATTACAAAATACTGAACTGGGTTCTCTGAATATCTATTAAAATATAGATTAAATCCATAAATTTCTTTGGTAAACCTTGTATGCATTATACCATTCCATTGTATGTCCATTCATATTAGTTATTCATTTAACAATTCTTATTTTCAAGGATCTTTAGTATTTATTATATCCCCAGACGAAAGTCGGGGATATATTGGATTCAGGTCCGTCGCGCCGCCGCCGCCGCCGTAGAAATTTCCTTGTGGACGCGATAACTCAAAAACAAATTAATATTTTTTTTTCAAACTTGGTACACATGTTAAGGGTGCCCAAAGGAAGATCCCTATTTTAAGGTGACCTTAAACTCCCAGTAAAAAAGAACTTATGGCCACCTTAAGGTCAGAAATTGCACTTTTGGCCACTTAGAGCCCTGTAGGTCACAAACTATGATGCTCAGCTGGCTGAAATTTTACCTGACAACACATTAATATGTTCTTAGTACATGTGCCGAAAATCATGACTTTAAGTTGAGGAGAAAATTGTGTTTGAGGCCCATAAATACCCCCACTTAGGGATTTTTTGCTATACTTTACACATATTTTGCCCTATAATTTGGAAGTGATAATTCTGATGAGTCTCAAACTGCGCTAGGTATAACTTTGATATGTAATCCTTGTCTGTAGAAAATTTTAGGGCTGTAGGTTTACCCAAAGGGGTCGACTTAAGGTCTCAAAAGTGCCCACAGAGACCCAATTTATGCACTTTTTGCCACTTTCAAGCACTGTAGCTTTCAAACTATGTCTCTCATCTAAGTTAAATATCATCTGGGAATATATCTATGTGTTTTCTTATATGTGCCCCAACATTTAGGCCTTTAATAGACAGTTAACCTGTGTATCAGGACCATAAACACCCACCCGAGTGACCCTTATAAGACATTTTTCACATCTTTTTCCCTGTAACTTGGAAATGGTAAGTCTGAGAAGTTTCAAACTGTATTAGATATATATTCTGTGTGTAATCTTAGTATGTAACAGATTTTAAGTCTGAAGCTTTAATTTTGAAGGTCAAATTGAGGTCTCTAAAAGGCTCCCAAAGACCCAATATTTGGACTTTTTGCTACTTTTAAGCCCTGTGACTGTCAAACTATGTGACTGATAGAGCTCAAATCCTATCTGAGAAGATACTAGTATGTTATTTTTATATGTGCCAAAAATTAAGGCTTTAAGAAGACATTTAACCTGTGTATGAGGACCATAAATCCCCACCCGAGTGACCATTTTTAGACATTTTTCACATATTTTTCCCTGTAACTTGGAAATGGTAAGTCTAAGAAGTTTCAAACTGTATTAGATGCATATTCTATGTGTAATCTTAGTATGTGACAAATTTTAAGTCTGAAGCTTTAATTTGAAGGCCACATTTAGGTCTCTAGAAGGCCCCATAAAGACCCAGTATTTGGACTTTTTGCCAATTTTAAGGCCTGTGACTGTTAAACTATGTGACTGATAGAGCTGAAATCTCATCTGGGAATACATTATTATGTTCTTTTTACATGTGCCAAAAATCAAGGCTTCAAGTAGACATTTAACCTGTGTATGAGGACCTTTAACACCCACCTGAGTGACCCTTTTAAGACATTTTTCACATATTTTGCTCTGTAACTTGGAAATGGTAAGTCTGAGAAGTTTCAAACTTTATTAGATACATATTCTATGTGTAATCTTAGTATGTAACAAATTTTAAGTCTGAAGCTTTAATTTGAAAGCCACATCGAGATCTCTAAAAGGCCCACAATGACCCAATATTTGGACTTTTTACCACCTTTAAGCCCTGCAACTGTTAAACTATGTGATTGATGGAGCTGAAATCCCATCTGGGAATGCATTATTATGTCCTTTTTACATATGCCGAAAATCAAGGTTTTTAGTAGACATTTAACCTGTGTATGAGGGCCATAGACACTCGCCCAAGTGCCTTTTTTGACATTTTTTCCGTATTTTGCCCTGTTATTTGGAAATGCTTAGTGTGACAAGTCTTAAACTGTATTATATATGATTTTTGTTTGTTATGTATGTCCCCCCAAAAAGTTTCAGATCTGTAGTTTAATTGCTAAGGTCTCTTTAACAATTGTAAAATGCCCACAGAAACCCAATTTATGGATATTATGCCACTTTAAAGCCCAGTAACTGTCAAACTATGTGGGTTATAGAGCTGAAATCTTTGAATTTTTAAAAGGAAATGCCTGTCTATTTAAATTTTGAATATTAATAATGTTATGGCTATCTTAGTCTTTTAAGAACTTATTTTTGTGTGTTATACCTCTGCTTGCTGAGTTTTTCACTTTTTAAAATGAAACTGGTGAAACATATTGAAGTAGACAAAATGGACACTTTAAGTGAGCTTTAAGTCCCAATATTAATGAAATTATATCCTTATGTAGTAAAACTAGGGGATTTTTAACCCTCAACTAGCCCAGTTTTATTCAACTTGCCTCAGTTAATTTTGGCACAGCTCCTACAGTTATGAACTCATTTCAGTTGATAATCACATACTTAAAATTCTCAATTCTTTTTGTATTTGAGTACCCCTTTTATATAGATTGTTTGTTTACCATTTATGCTCAACCCACATCCCCCACCCGGATTCCCCCCACCCACCTCTGGGACCTCCAGCTATATTGAGTGACACTAAATAAACAAAGGTATTTAATGATATCAGATGAGAAACAAAGAACTCAATGGGGTTGCAGATCTTGTGTAATAGTGAGAGAGGTGTGGAGAAGGGGAGAGGGGTGGGGGTGGGAGGTGGTGGGCTTCATTACATATAACACAAAGGGGAGTCAGAACTGAGATTGTGTCACATATTTAGGTTGCATATATATGGACCACATATATAGGTATAGAGGAAATGAATAACTGAAAACAATTTGCAAATTCTAAAAATAATATAATAAAATAATAATATAAATAATTTTTTTTTAAATAATATTTTATTTGTGAACAAATATAGAAACAGATATGCGCTTTTGGGATTATGAATTTTAGAATGGACATTGAATCATCAATCATTTAAATACTTTGAAGGAAGATTGAAAAATATGATGAGTTGAGTTAAAAATAATATTTTATTTGTCAACAAATATAGAAACAGATATGCTCTTTTGGGATTATTATTTTAGAATGGACATTCAATCATCAATCATTTAAATACTTTGAAAATAGGTTTAGAGTTATCATTGCAGGAAGATTGAAAATATAATTTGAGTTATGTATTCGGCGTCTGGGGATACACCATCTTCCTTGGGGAGATATAAACAGAGTAGATTGATGTGCTGAAGTTCATATAATAATGGGTAATTATGTTTTAAAAAATTCCCGATCAAAACCTGTGGCGTGAGTGATGACCTGTCTGGGGATATGTTGGCGCCGAGTTGGCCCAATCTAGTTTTCGATATTTTTGTTTACATAACCTGCTATATTTCTTTCACTGCTAACTACGAAAGTGTAATACCTGGATTTTGGTTGATTTTTGCTAAACAAATACTTGGAGCCAACCTTAAACCTAATTAACTGAGTGAATTGGTTTCAGATGAAGGCAGTGGAGGTGCGTGCGCAGCGCAGTCAGTTGAAGCAGATAGAGGATCTGTCTGCTGCCATGGAGGAGCGTCTGATCCTGGACAACCGCTACACGGAGCACAGCACTGTGAGTCTGGCCCAGCAGTGGGATCAACTCGACCAGCTCGGCATGAGGATGCAACATAACCTGGAGCAGCAGATACAGGCCTGGTAAGTAGTGCTCTAACTCGGATATTGACTCGTAAAAGTAAACTCAGTTACACAGGCACATTAACCTGAAGGAGCACATGCAGGCTTGATTGGTAGTACTCCAACTCAGGCATTAACTCGTGAAGTTAAATGTAGTTAGACCTGTGCACTTGGAGAAGCACATAAAGAGTTGGAGGGTAGTGTCAAGTAAGTAAACCTAATGCATTCACCTTACATAAACTATATTTTATTGATTCAATTAAGCATTGGCCTTTAGAAGCAAGTACATATGTTGTATGTAGTTCTTCACTCAGGTGTTGATTTATAAAAGCTGACAGATTCAGGCCAGGTGGGTAACTACTCGGACTCAAGTATTGCAAAGTTAATCTTTAATAGACCAGCTGGAGTATCAGACAAGTGCTGCTCTAACTCAAGCATTGAGTTATAAAAGTGAACAAATTAATGCCTGCTTTGTATTCCTTCAGAGCAAGTTTTCTCTCACAAGATAAACAAAATTAAACACTAATCTAGAGCCACAAATTCCTAGTATCTAAGAAGCAGAGATTTATTTAACACATTTTATTACTGTGGAGCAGAGTACCTTACTAAATTAACATAAAGTTATGATAACAGATGGTGTAAAGCATATGTAGAGTAAGAAATCTAAAATTCGCCACATATCTGAAATTCGCCACATGTGAAAATACGAATAAAATAAATGAATTGTGGTGAGATTTGTTGACTGTATAGTAAATTAAGGCTTTTTGAACTGAAAAATACCATTTTATTGCGTTGATACATCCTATCCAATGGACAATAGCTTATCCGGTCGGCGCGGACCGGCCCGCCAAACGTCAGAAAAAGACGTCCTGTGTCTCCACCGGCTAGGCCGGCCCAGTACTGTGCACTCGCCAGATGGCGTGTCGTACTTCCTTCCTGTCTAGACAGCGTGACGTCATAGCATCTTTTTCGTTTGGCGCATGACTAGTGCACAGGAATTTTTTCAGCCAGATATATTTTAAAGTTTTCATCAGACATTTTGTTCTGGAAGCTTTCTTATTGTGTCCAACGGATAGTATTTATATCATGTCTTCTCCAGGACAACGCAGGGGGAGTTGTGGTCACGCCATGGCTAATTTTGACACTCATCAGTATTGCGCACGCTGCAGAGAGAAGGGTAAGGGCTCTGACCCCTGTATTAAAGAACCACAATCAGATAACTGCTCCATTTGTAATGCCTTTTCTGAAGAGCAGCGTCAGCAGTTAGCTACACCTTCTTATAGATTGAAGAAGGAGAAACGGGAGGCTAAGAAGCTTGTTACAGCTCCACCTCAAGAATCAGAAGAGTTGGTGGACCCCGCTAGTGTAGCTGTTATAGGGGCTGTGGATAAAGGTTCTCTGAAATCTCCCTCTCCCGCCCCTCCACCAGAGAAAAAGACCAAGAAGGACTTAAAAAAGGATATTAGGAAGGACAAATCCCCCCCTGCTAAAGCTTCCAAATCTACCAGTCAGACCACTGCAGACTCTAAAATTGCAGACTTGGACCTTAAGTGGTCGGAACGTTTCAACCGCTTAGAAGCGTTGATTTTATCAAAGAACTTTGAACCTACCTTTTCTGCCAACGTTAAGGTTACACCAACCCATTCACCTCCGTCATCGATTGAAAATGTGTCTGAGCCGTTTATCCGGCCTTCAACTTCATCCACGCTTCCTGGAAATGGCTCCTCTGCTGAAAAGCATCAGCCTACCAGTAAAGCAGTGACCGACAAGCCGACTTCTTCTTCTAAGTTTCCTGGTACGGGCTTCTCTGCTACCCAGCATCAGCCGGCCAGTCAAACTAAATCCAGCCGACCTACATCAACCTCCAAGTTTCCTGGACAAGGCTCCTCTGCTAGTATGCATCAACCTGCCAGTAAAACTGCTAGTAGCCGACCTACTCCACTGGACTCGGTTCAGAACCGGCCTGCTGTTACCGACCGACCTCTCCCCACAGGACCGGCCGACACCGGCTCTCCTACTCTGCATAGATCTAGAAGGGATAGTGTATCCAGCCTTTCTTCAGAGGCCAACAGTGTCCAGTCGGACCGACCTCCTTTGGATCTATACACGGAGGAAGGGGAACTCTCTGAAGACCCGGATCAAACAGTCATGGACCAGGACCAACCTATTTCGGAAGAACAAAATTATAGAGAGACAATGCAAGGCATCCGCTCTTATATGGGATGGTCCCATATTCCAGAGGTCGACAACTTAACAGCCACTTCAGATGACAACCCCTTTGCAGGGCCTAAGACAGTGACACCGGGCAAAGTTTCAATTAAAATGCCCACAGAGGAGTGGCTCTGTAAGAAGCTAGGGAAGCTAAATTTGACACTAACTGAAGGGTATCCCTCCCGTGGCTCAGAAGCCGGTGGTTTGGCAAAAGATGTGTTTCTCAGACCTCCCCGTTCTCAGTCAAAATGGTACGGCCTGCACACCGACTCTCAACCGGATCCGACTAAAGTGACCAGTTGGAGTACTGACGCCTCCAAACTAAACAGCAGTTACAGCCGGATTGCCCGTTACACCGGACTTTCTTCCACTCCACCTGCTTCACGCAGGATATCTCAGGAAACGCTGCGCCGGTGGGAAAGGTCGGCTAGGGAAGCCTCCGTTGTGTGTAACCAGGCTGCGAGTTTTAATCGGTGTTTGTTTAGAGTACAACAAAGCATGAAAGATCACATCAAGACACTGTCTTCTGAAAATAAGGGTAAAGGATCTTCAAAGAGTTCGGTGGCCATTGATGAGTTAAACTACCTCCTGGACTTCAACTCCAGTATTACACAAGCAACCGCGAAGTCCATGGAGCACTTGTCGGATTTTGTGTTCATAACCATGGGGAATCTCACCCTGGTCCGTAGGGACGCATATCTTAGCCACCTCAGGACGGGTATCAAGCAGGACACCCTCACAGCTTTGAGAACCGCCCCTCTTCACATACCGACACTCTTCCCGGATGCCACTATTAAGCGTGCAGAGGAAGACATTGCTCAGTTTGAGTCAAAAGGACACACCGGACAGCAGCATAGCAAGGGTCGTTACCACCCTTATGAGCGTCCGGACAAGAGACACAGTGGAAAAGACACCAAATCGGAGAAACCGGCTTGGAAAACAATTGGGAAGAAACAGTTTAGAAAAGGGAAAGGACGTGCTTCCACCTACTCTTCCCGACCTGCCAAGGGCCAGCAGTCGTACAAATGACAATCACTGTATGACACCCTTGCAGGGACGACTGCTGGCCGGGAGCCTTCCTCAGACTTTAGTAAATCCTGTTTTGTCAAATGTAAAATCTCATGTTGTTCCAAATGCTCATACTGTGCCCGGGCATTCGCAAAAGAAAGATCTAAGTCCCGGGCCAGTAGATTGTATTTACAGAAAGTACATATTAAAGTCTGTGAAAAGTGTTTCTTGTGTCATTCCATTGTCTTGTGTCCAACCTGCAACAAGTGTAAAACATGCTGCCTCCAATCCACCTGTAGGGGCTCGACTACAGAACTTTTGGCAAACTTGGCTGGATCTAGGGGCCGGTCCGAAAATAGTTCAAATCCTGAGGGAAGGTTATACCCTCCCTTTCCGGACCCGACCCAATCTTACAAGGTCTCCGACTGTCATAAGCCGTTATGTCAATCCTCACAGGAACAGCTACCTGTTGGAGGCATTACATCAGCTTATGAACAAAGATGCAATAGAACTGGTCCACAATCAAACATCTCTGGGGTTTTTCAACCGACTCTTTCTAGTCCCCAAACCCAACAACAAATGGAGACCAATACTGGATTTAAGCAAACTAAACCTCTTCCTCAAGGTGGAGAAATTCAAAATGGAGACACCAGAAACCATCAGGACATCCCTCCAACAAGGGGAGTGGGTCACCTCAATAGACTTCAAGGATGCCTACTTCCACATACCGATACAGGAACAATCCAGGAAATACCTAAGATTTCATGTCCAGGGCCGGACTTATCAGTTCAAGGCACTGCCCTTTGGTCTGTCCACAGCGCCCATGGAGTTCACTGTACTAGCCAAAGAGGTAAAACTGATGGCCATACGCAAGGGTATAAGAATCCACCAGTACCTAGACGACTGGTTGGTGAGGGCCAGATCCCTAGAAACTTGTCTCCAGCACACCCAACTTCTCATCAAAATGTGCCAGGACCTAGGCTGGCTGGTGAATTTGGAAAAATCAGAACTGGAACCCAAACAGGTCTTCAATTTTGTAGGTTACCAGTTCGACCTCAGGTTCGGCCGGGTCAGACCGACTCCGGACCGGTGGCTAAACCTTCAGGACAAAGTACAGACGCTTCTGTCTCTACCGGCCTGTCCGGTCCGGCAGTTTATGTCCCTGATAGGCCTTTTAACAGCCACAGAAAAACAGGTTCACCTCGGTCGACTACACATGAGACCTATACAGTGGCACCTCAAAAACAATTGGCGGGTACCAGAATCTCTAGAAAAGATTATCCCTCTACCAAGATCCCTACACCCTCACCTACAATGGTGGCTAGAGGAAGACAATGTGCTTCAAGGCCAACCATTACACCCAGTAAAACATGCTCTGCAAATATTTACAGACGCATCAAAAGAAGGATGGGGCGCTCACTTAAACGAGCTCATTGCAAGAGGGTCCTGGTCGGTGCCGGAAAGCAAACTGCACATAAATTATCTGGAACTCAAAGCAGTGTTTCTAGCCCTCAAAGAGTTCCAAGACCTCTGTGTAGACAAAATCGTTCTAGTGGCAACCGACAATACTACAGTGGTAGCTTACATAAACAAGGAAGGGGGCATGAGGTCGGGCCCACTGTGTGCCCTACTGTGGAGAATCTTGACCTGGTGTTCCCAGCGACAAGTGACCCTAAAAGCCCGGCACATCCCAGGCCATCTCAATGTGATAGCCGACAAGCTATCCAGGCTGGGTCAGACCATCCAAACAGAGTGGTCCCTCCTTCCGGAAGTCTTTCAACAGATATGCAACCAATGGCATCAGCCTCAAATAGATCTCTTTGCCACGAGGTTCAACCACAAGTTACCTCAGTTTGTCTCTCCAGTACCGGACCCCCTGGCTGTAGCAGTGGATGCACTTACTCTGTCATGGGACGAGCTGGATGCATACGCCTTCCCACCGACCGCCATATTGGGCAAAGTGGTGGAGAAGCTACTGGACTCACCGTGCAAGAGACTCATTCTGATTGCCCCTGGGTGGCCCAACATGCCTTGGTTTTGGGACCTAGTGGCCATGTCCAGTCAGGTCCCTCTAAGCCTACCCAACCTGCCCGGTCTTCTTACACAGCCCTTCAATCAGATCCCTCACAGAAATCTGACAAATCTAAATCTCCATGCCTGGCTCCTAGAGCCTCTAAAATCAAAGAACAGGGCTTCTCTGAGGCAGTGGCAGCAAGAATTGAGGCTCCTCAAAGAAGATCTACCAGATCAGTCTATGAGGCAAAGTGGACCATTTTTACAAAGTGGTGCGACGCTAATCAGGTGGACTTCAGGTCACCACCTGTAAAGTCGGTGGCTGACTTCCTAATGCACCTTTTTGAGGACAAGAAGTTACAGCCCAGCACCATTGATGGATACAGGTCTGCCATTGCTGATAAACTGGGTAACACGACAGTCAGTATCAGCAAAGATGATAATCTCACTCGTCTCTTGGAAAGTTTCCACAGAGATAGACCCAAAGGGTGGAGGGGTATTCCCTCCTGGAACCTGTCCCTGGTGCTGCACCAGCTGACAAAGGCCCCTTTTGAACCTCTCAGGGAAGCATCTCTGAAGCACCTGACCTTCAAAACTGTCTTCCTTTTAGCCCTAGGCTCTGGAAAAAGGAGGAGTGAGATCCATGCATGGCAGCACAAGAACATCAGACATCAGTCCGATTGGTCTAAGGTGTCTTTGTTTCCATCTCTCAGCTTTCTTTCCAAGAACCAGCTGGCCAAAGAGGGTCCGGAGAGTGTAGCCCCAGTGGTCATACCAGCCCTGGCTCCTACTCTAGATAAATCCCTCAAGTCTGACAGATCCCTTTGTCCAGTCAGAGCCTTGCGCTACTATTTGGACAGGACTTCAGACATAAGACAACACAAGGAGCTAGTCTTTGTCTCCTTCAAGAAAGGCTTCGATAAAGACATCTCCCCTGCCACTATCTCCTCATGGATCAAACAAACTGTGATCCTATGCTATGAGCTCTCTGATCATCAAGCCCATACCCTACATCAAGTTAAAGCTCATGATGTTAGGGCTTTCGCTGCTTCTAAGGCCTTCCAGTCGGGAGTCTCCTTGGAGCAGATCCTTTCAGCCTGCCACTGGAAGTCTCATAATACCTTCACTCAATTCTATCTGAAGGATGTGGCTTGGGCTGACTCAGAGCTCTACCATCTTGGTCCTGTTGTGGCTGCTCAGCAGATCCATCAACAGACCGGCACCTAGAGGAGATCTGTGCCTATGTATATAGTTGTACATATTTGTATATATTGCACGTATAGTTAAGAAGCATCAAAAAAAAAAAAAAAAATCTCATGTACTTCCTCCGGGAGACTTGTTTTTATGGGACTGAACTCATCCCTCTCTTCCCCTACCTCAGAGCAGGTCTGTCAAAAAAAGGGGGGGGGGGGGGCAAGGTCGACTCTGACGGTTCCAGCCCGGTTAACCGGATGATGATATTCGACCATGGCCTTAGGGGTTTTGACTTCTAGGTCTTCCCAGGCTTAAAGGCAGAGTTTTCATTATCTCTAGCACGAGTTCACACAAGTCCCTAGTAGCTTACCCGCCGACCAAGCGGTAGTTATTCAGCTATTGTCCATTGGATAGGATGTATTAACGCAATAAAATTGCAAATTTAATAAGTAAATTAAATTTTTATAAGTTAATACCCTATCCAATGGACACACAAGACCCTCCCACCGACCCCGCTTTCAGTCTACTAGGGGTCTAATAGGTTTAGACAACGAAAAAGATGCTATGACGTCACGCTGTCTAGACAGGAAGGAAGTACGACACGCCATCTGGCGAGTGCACAGTACTGGGCCGGCCTAGCCGGTGGAGACACAGGACGTCTTTTTCTGACGTTTGGCGGGCCGGTCCGCGCCGACCGGATAAGCTATTGTCCATTGGATAGGGTATTAACTTATAAAAATTTAATTATATCCCCAGACGAAAGTCGGGGATATATTGGATTCAGGTCCGTCGCGCCGCCGCCGCCGCCGCCGTAGAAATTTCCTTGTGGACGCGATAACTCAAAAACAAATTAATATTTTTTTTTCAAACTTGGTACACATGTTAAGGGTGCCCAAAGGAAGATCCCTATTTTAAGGTGACCTTAAACTCCCAGTAAAAAAGAACTTATGGCCACCTTAAGGTCAGAAATTGCACTTTTGGCCACTTAGAGCCCTGTAGGTCACAAACTATGATGCTCAGCTGGCTGAAATTTTACCTGACAACACATTAATATGTTCTTAGTACATGTGCCGAAAATCACGACTTTAAGTTGGGGAGAAAATTGTGTTTGAGGCCCATAAATACCCCCACTTAGGGATTTTTTGCTATACTTTTCATATATTTTGCCCTATAATTTGGAAGTGGTAATTCTGATGAGTCTCAAACTGTGCTAGGTATAACTTTGATATGTAATCCTTGTCTGTAGAAAATTTTAGGGCTGTAGGTTTACCCAAAGGGGTCGACTTAAGGTCTCAAAAGTGCCCACAGAGACCCAATTTGTGCACTTTTTGCCACTTTCAAGCACTGTAGCTTTCAAACTATGTCTCTCATCTAAGTTAAATATCATCTGGGAATATATCTATGTGTTTTCTTATATGTGCCCCAACATTTAGGCCTTTAATAGACAGTTAACCTGTGTATCAAGACCATAAACACCCACCCGAGTGACCCTTATAAGACATTTTTCACATCTTTTTCCCTGTAACTTGGAAATGGTAAGTCTGAGAAGTTTCAAACTGTATTAGATATATATTCTGTGTGTAATCTTAGTATGTAACAGATTTTAAGTCTGAAGCTTTAATTTTGAAGGTCAAATTGAGGTCTCTAAAAGGCTCCCAAAGACCCAATATTTGGACTTTTTGCTACTTTTAAGCCCTGTGACTGTCAAACTATGTGACTGATAGAGCTCAAATCCTATCTGGGAAGATATTAGTATGTTATTTATATATGTGCCAAAAATTAAGGCTTTAAGAAGACATTTAACCTGTGTATGAGGACCATAAATCCCCACCCGAGTGACCATTTTTAGACATTTTTCACATATTTTTCCCTGTAACTTGGAAATGGTAAGTCTAAGAAGTTTCAAACTGTATTAGATGCATATTCTATGTGTAATCTTAGTATGTGACAAATTTTAAGTCTGAAGCTTTAATTTGAAGGCCACATTTAGGTCTCTAGAAGGCCCATAAAGACCCAGTATTTGGACTTTTTGCCAATTTTAAGGCCTGTGACTGTTAAACTATGTGACTGATAGAGCTGAAATCTCATCTGGGAATACATTATTATGTTCTTTTTACATGTGCCAAAAATCAAGGCTTCAAGTAGACATTTAACCTGTGTATGAGGACCTTAAACACCCATCTGAGTGACCCTTTTAAGACATTTTTCACATATTTTGCTCTGTAACTTGGAAATGGTAAGTCTGAGAAGTTTCAAACTTGATTAGATACATATTCTATGTGTAATCTTAGTATGTAACAAATTTTAAGTCTGAAGCTTTAATTTGAAAGCCACATCGAGATCTCTAAAAGGCCCACAGAGACCCAATATTTGGACTTTTTACCACCTTTAAGCCCTGTGACTGTTAAACTATGTAATTGATGGAGCTGAAATCCCATCTGGGAATGCATTATTATGTCCTTTTTACATATGCCGAAAATCAAGGTTTTTAGTAGACATTTAACCTGTGTATGAGGGCCATAGACACTCGCCCAAGTGCCTTTTTGGACATTTTTTCCGTATTTTGCCCTGTTATTTGGAAATGCTTAGTGTGACAAGTCTTAAACTGTATTATATATAATTTTTGTTTGTTATGTATGTCCCCCAAAAAGTTTCAGATCTGTAGTTTAATTGCTAAGGTCTCTTTAACAATTGTAAAATGCCCACAGAAACCCTATTTATGGACATTATGCCACTTTAAAGCCCAGTAACTGTCAAACTATGTGGGTTATAGAGCTGAAATCTTTGAATTTTTAAAAGGAAATGCCTGTCTATTTAAATTTTGAATATTAATAATGTTATGGCTATCTTAGTCTTTTAAGAACTTATTTTTCTGTGTTATACCTCTGCTTGCTGAGTTTTTAACTTTTTAAAATGAAACTGGTTAAACATATTCAAGTAGACAAAATGGACACTTTAAGTGAGCTTTAAGTCCCAATATTAATGAAATTATATCCTTATGTAGTAAAACTAGGGGATTTTTAACCCTCAACTAGCCCAGTTTTATTCAACTTGCCTCAGTTAATTTTGACACAGCTCCTACAGTTATGAACTCATTTCAGTTGATAATCACATACTTAAAATTCTCAATTCTTTTTGTATTTGAGTACCCCTTTTATATAGATTGTTTGTTTACCATTTATGCATCCCCCACCCACCTCTGGGACCTCCAGCTATATTGAGTGACACTAAATAAACAAAGGTATTTAATGATATCAGATGAGAAACAAAGAACTCAATGGGGTTGCAGATCTTGTGTAATAGTGGGAGAGGTGTGGAGAAGGGGAGAGGGGTGGGGGTGGGAGGTGGTGGGCTTCATTACATATAACACAAAGGGGAGTCAGAACTGAGATTGTGTCACATATTTAGGTTGCATATATATGGACCACATATATAGGTATAGAGGAAATGAATAACTGAAAACAATTTGCAAATTCTAAAAATAATATAATAAAATAATAATATAAATAATTTTTTTTAAATAATATTTTATTTGTGAACATATATAGAAACAGATATGCGCTTTTGGGATTATGAATTTTAGAATGGACATTGAAACATCAATCATTTAAATACTTTGAAGGAAGATTGAAAAGTATGATGAGTTGAGTTAAAAATAATATTTTGTTTGTCAACAAATATAGAAACAGATATGCTCTTTTGGGATTATTATTTTAGAATGGACATTCAATCATCAATCATTTAAATACTTTGAAAATAGGTTTAGAGTTATCATTGCAGGAAGATTGAAAATATAATTTGAGTTATGTATTCGGCGTCTGGGGATACACCATCTTCCTTGGGAAGATATAAACAGAGTAGATTGATGTGCTGAAGTTCATATAATAATGGGTAATTATGTTTTAAAAAATTCCCGATCAAAACCTGTGGCGTGAGTGATGACCTGTCTGGGGATATGTTGGCGCCGAGTTGGCCCAATCTAGTTTACTTATTAAATTTGCAAATTTTTAGATAAAAACATCATTTTCTTCATAAAATTAACTAAGGTTTTAGAGGTGGCAAATTTTAGATTCCTGGCGAATTTTAGATTTCTTACTCTACAAGATCCTTGCACAAGAGTATGTCAAAGACACCAAGTTGACTAGTATTACAGATTTATGTATGAGAAATCAAAATCTCAATTTCTTGACAATAGTTGAAGTTTCAATAATAGTATCCTTTAAAAGTGTTGTACTCTGTTGATCTCGGAACCCTTCTATCAACACAATGTGACTTTTATATCTTTGTTTTTAGTAACCAGAGCGGTGTGACCGAGGATGCTCTGAGAGAATTCAGTATGATGTTCAAGTGAGTTTATAGTCAATTACCACTGGTTTGCCAATTAAATGCAGTACATATTGTGTAGGTTTTCACAAGGAATATTTGACATTGGCCAATGAAAATTAATTCCTGTTGAAGTGTTGTATCTGTCTTAATCTCTCAAGCAGAAATTGATCATAGTGAAAATTGATTTAAATTTGAAAATTAGTGAAATTTTCTTGCAGGTAAAATTTCAACCTCAGATTTCCAGAGGTTTTAGATGACAGAGATCCAGAAATTTGACTTGATTATTTAAAATATTATAGGTACTGGTCATAATGTTTTGTGTCAGTCAATAAAGGAAGGCCATTGAAAAAAGATATGAGTCAGTGGAAGAGTTTACAAGTAAATTTGGTGCATTTTATCATCTGCTTTCTTTGTTTCTTTTTGTTCTCTAGCAAACAGTAGATAAACAGAGACAAAAAAAAAATAAAAATCAATAATGAAATATCCTGATATGGCATGGTACAAATTTCATTATTTGCTGATTATTTTGCAGGCATTTCGACAAGGACAAGTCTGGCAAGCTGAACCACCAGGAGTTCAAGTCGTGCCTGCGTGCGCTGGGTAATGACCTGCCCATGGTGGAAGAGGGACAGAGAGATCCAGACTTTGAGGCTATACTGGATAGCGTCGATCCCAACAGGTACGTGAATCACAACAAGTGTGTATGATAGAGTAAACAGTCTACAATTTTCAATTAAATATTCCCTGAAGTGAAGCAGCACCAAGAAAAGTTAATGGAATTATACAAAAGATTACCAGAGTGACTTAGAAAAAATCACAAAAATCACCAATGATACAAGAATGTCACACAGTGGGAAATAAAACAACAACCCTCACTTTCAGACTGTGCTGAAATTTGTATCAACAAAAGTATCAAAAGTATTGTGGTCCTAACAGTTACACCAAGTTTGTCATTTAAAGTTGTTAAAATATAGATGTCCCAGTAAATGTGTGAAATATTCTAATTGCATTGGTCATTAAATCCCAAAACATTTCAATGATTATATGTAAATTTAACAATTGCTCGTGTAAGTTTAAATCACCCGTACTTGCATGTGAGAAAATAATCCACAGAATCACTGAACCACAGCAAGATCATACTTTGTAGTACTTGTTATGGTTAAAGTGGAAGGTACTGTTTTACATCTTGTTAAACAGCCAGGGTCATATAGTAGAACCTCCATTATCCGACCCTCTTGGAAGATTAACAATTAGGTCGGATAATAGAAAGGTCGGATAATGGAAAGCCTAAAATAACGGGTTTAAATGGAGTTGGGAGAGTGGATTGAAGGTCGGATAATTGAAAATTCGAATAATAGAGGGTCGGATAATAGAGGTTCCACTGGAGAGGTCCTCAGTATTTGCCACTTGTGGGAGTCCAACCCATACAGCGGTCACAGCCTATGATTAGATACCAAACCTGCAAACACACTAACCCACTGAGGACCTCTAATATAACATGTTTTGTGCATGGATGATACTAGCTTTAGTGTAAATTATGTTTGTACAGGGATGGTCTGGTGTCACTACAAGAGTACATGGCGTTTATGATTAGCCGTGAGACAGAGAACGTGCAGTCTGCTAAGGATGTGGAGGACGCTTTCAAGGCACTCACATCCGGGGAGAAGCCGTACATCACTGCACAGGAGATGTATGCTGTACGTACTGACTCTCTATTTATGATATGCAAAATTCAAAAACAAAGTTGGGGTTTTATATCCCATTCAACAACCAGGGTCATATTAGGACAGGTTCTCAGCATTGTCACTCGTGGGAGTTGAAACCACACATAGGTGCCATACTCGTTAACCAATAGGCCACTGAGGACCTATATAACATGTGACAACTACCTTCAATACTGTGTCCATGTGTATACTATTTACTTAGTGTTATTTTCGTTCTACACTAAAAAAATTTTTAAAAAAAAATTGTGTAAGAGTGCTTTCTATTAACTGTTAACGAGCATTCCATTAAATCCGTCCTTTATTAAGTGAGCAATGAAGCTTGTATTTTAAGTACAGCATAACCTCCATTATCCCGCCTCACGGGAGAGTAAGATTGTGACCGAATAGCAGTAGAGTCTAAAGGGAAATATAAAGTTTTAGAGTAGAGATCATAAAATCCTTTGTCCAGGTAATAGAATGTTGGTTAGTATAGGTTCTGCTCTACTAATGACTTAGTTAAGCCATATTTATGTCGGCTGCACTAGTAATCATGCTACTTAATCAAAAATACCAATAAAGTATGTGATAAAACATATATACATTAGCTTTTCCATAACTATAAAATACTTCAGGCATTATTTATGCCAAATTATGAAGGAAATTTCAACTAAACTGCTGAAAAATATTTGTTTCAATCATTTAATTGTGATTGTCAAAGGTTTTATGTCACTGGGTTACTGACCTAGTTTTCATGCTATCTGTTGGCAGTTTCAGAAACTTTAAAATTTAAATAATTTTCATACAATAATATACAAAAAAGAAATAAGTGTTAAACTCTTCACATAATAACCTTTTCAATGGTGTTTTAATTGTAAAAATTGATAACATATTGACAGATTTACAAGCAATTAAAGATTTAAAAATTTCACATTGTATGGATAAAAATTTATTGGCAAACAAAGTATGGTTTGAATCCAAAATAAGGACTAAACGAGTTTGATAAGTGATATCCAAGTACCTAATTCATCCACAGAAATGACAAATGTATCCTTTTAAAGACAAATAATAGTAGATTTTGATGGTTTTCATTTGAAGAAAATTTGTTTTGTTTTGGCTGAGATATTGTTAAATGTGTTGCAAACACACGAAAACTAGTGCTAGCACGAAAACTGGATCATCGACCATATAACATGCAAAACTTTTAATAAATACTGTGCATTGTCTAAACTATGTAACTAGAAATTTCAGCATTAACACAAATTGCAGAAAAATATTTGTTCTATTAAGTGTGAATGAAAGTGTGTGTGTTAATTAAGGACTTGATGATTTTGTTCATGAATACACACTTAGTTTAATTACACAACCACAGACCTTCCACACTTTAGGTTGCACTTGTCCCAACACTAACACAATAAGGAACAAGCAGATTACAGAATTTTGGATATATTTATCACTGCTTGAGGAAGACTCGCTTAGTTAATTAGCCTAACATTTAGAAGGATGTACTTAGTTTGTTGACTATTGTGGGGTTTTTTTTACGTTTCACAGAATCTCACCAAGGAACAGGCAGATTACTGCATCACCCGCATGAAACCGTACCAAGATCCCAAGACTGGGCGTGTAGTGCCAGATGCTTACGATTATGTGGAATTCACCCAGGAACTCTTTATCAATTAACCCAAGTAACAATTAACCCAGTTCTTTTGTGAGACACTGTTTTCTTGTTTTCGTCAGCAAGGGTTAATTGACTACAGTTTATAAGCTAACTGGTGTGTTGGGATTTATAAAAAAATTGTATACGTTTCTTGTGTGTAACTTCTTATAAGGCTTTGTTCTTTTGTTACTGTTTCTACACATTTGTGTATCTGTTGCTGTTTTTTAATAACGTTTTTTTTCGCAAGGTTTTTAGTTTTGGAAGTTGTAAGTACAAATGACTCAATTGTTGCAAATAGGATTGTTTTGAAACTCTTAAGGACTTCAGTGTTTGTTGTTTGAACCAATAAGTAGATATAATTGTAACATTGATAGACCGTGTTGTAGTTACAACTTCCAGGTGGTAGGTATAGATGCTTGAAATCTAGTGACTTAGGTTAGCTGTATTGTGTATCCGGCAGTAATAAAACAAGGATGTAGGAAGTGATGAATAAAGAAAAATCAAGTGAATAATATAACAGTTGAGAAAATGAGAAGAGCTTTATATGGAATAACAATGTTTTACCAGCACTACCTGATCATGCAACATTCATTGTCTGGTTTAAGTTAAAACCATAGGAATCACGTATTATTATTATTATTAGAGAAATTGTCAAGCTGACCAATTAAAATGGCTTTGCTCTATTTGTGACATGCTGTATATTCTATTGTGATATACAAAATAATTCAATTAAAAAGATTAGTAGAGGAGATGAGTGAAAGGTTATAAGGCAGTTTAGCACGTGTAATTGTATTATCTATATGATCAATGCAAATGATTTCAATGCATTCTGAATGGAACACCTCTCAACTCCAGGAATATGTAATCAAGCTGTTTGTACTAACTGGTGATGGTTCAAGTGATTATGTTCCATTTTGTGTCATCTCTGTATGATAAATTGCATGTGAGTTTCAAAACTGAAAACAAATCTCCTTTTATCAACAAATAACTTACTGGATGGTGTTTCTATAATTTATTGGGTAAAAAATTTCAAATTACGTAACCAGATGCCTTGAGAGAAATTGAACAAAGGCAATTAAATTAATTTTTCATCAAAAAGTTGCATTTGTTTTACACTAAAATGCAACAGTTTGACACCGAAATAAGTAATTTTTTTTTTTTCTGAAAAAAAAAATATAATTTTCAACAAATTCCTATTTAAATCTTCGATAAAATTCCTTTCAACATGTTCATTGCAGAATTTTAATTTTTAATTTTCGGCTTGTAAGTGATAAGTTCCACCAAAACTACTTTTGGCTTTTGATCTATTTGTGGATGTTTTTCTCAATTTCATTAAGTATCTTGAATACAAAACCGTTAGACTTAATAGTGATTTGAAAATAACAGAAGCTGTTTGGTTAATATGCCAACTAAATCAAATAGTGTTAAAAATTACGTTGAATGAATTCTTTTGTCAGTACATTCTGTATAGTGTCGTGTTTAAAATACAGATATTGATATTTGGTTCAGTGAAGACTTTCATAAATTACGAAATTGTTTAATGAAGAACGTTGTCAAATATTTTTGTTCAAAAGAAAACTATAGGAAGACAGTAGAACATCTGAAGAGATGTTGTTTACAACATTAATAGTGGTGAGTGATTGGTGTGTTATATATAGGAGTATTTTTAATATATGGTTTATATCTGGAAAGAGTTGATACAGTTACCAGTGTGTGATTGAAAGATGCTTGATGTCATTGAAAATAAACGTCTTTAGTGTGCAATTTTGGTATTTTTGTTTAATCTTCAACTGTTTGGTGTTGTCAGAGACTTCAGAATATTGGCAGGAAATGTTTGCTACTTCCTGGAAATAAATTTTTGAAAATTTGAGCTAGTTGTTACATGGGAACATAGAAGACCAGTAAAGTCCTATTCAAATCTACATGTGCAAACTTAACCAATGATAAGGTAAAACCAGATACAAACACAGATGTTGGTTTTGTGATGTCTGGTAAAATATGATATGATTTGACCTTGTATAACAAATTTAAAAAAAAAAAAAATGGAATTGTTTGGATGATTCCAGTTCTGAACTATAAATTCGTGACATTCATAGAAAAGCAGTTCGAATAATAGGCCATCAGCTCTTCATTTTATAGCAAAATACCCTACAAGTTTTTTCCCCACAGCCTGAAAATCTGTGGGGGTTTTGTTTTCATGGCGTCCAGATGGGCAGGTGACGGGAAGAAGTTGGTTTGGGCTCCATCGCAGAAACCATAAGGTGTAGGAACTTGAAACTTGGTAGAGACATTGGTTGGGCAGTGTAGGTGTGCAACTTCATGGTGCGACCTTGATTTGACCTTTCAGTAGTGACCTTGAATTTCAAAATTTCAGATCTGTAGTTTAATTGCTAAGGTCACTTTAACAATTCTAATATGCCCACAGAGACCCAATTTATGGACATTGTGCCACTTTAAAGCCCTGTAACTGTCGAACTATGTGGCTCATAGAGCTGAAATCTTTGAATTTTTCAAAGGAAGTGCCTGTCAATTGAAAGTTTGAATATTAATGATGTTATGGTTATCTTAGGCTTTTAAGAACTTATTATATCCCCAGACGAAAGTCGGGGATATATTGGATTCAGGTCCGTTGCGCCGCCGCCGCCGCCGCCGCCGTAGAAATTTCCTTGTGGACGCGATAACTCAAAAACAAATTAATATTTTTTTTTCAAACTTGGTACACATGTTAAGAGTGCCCAAAGGAAGATCCCTATTTTAAGGTGACCTTAAACTCCCAGTAAAAAAGAACTTATGGCCACCTTAAGGTCAGAAATTGGACTTTTGGCCACTTAGAGCCCTCTAGGTCACAAACTATGATGCTCAGCTGGCTGAAATTTTACCTGACAACACATTAATATGTTCTTAGTACATGTGCCGAAAATCACGACTTTAAGTTGAGGAGAAAATTGTCTTTGAGGCCCATAAATACCCCCACTTAGGGATTTTTTGCTATACTTTTCACATATTTTGCCCTATAATTTGGAAGTGGTAATTCTGATGAGTCTCAAACTGTGCTAGGTATAACTTTGATATGTAATCCTTGTCTGTAGAAAATTTTAGGGCTGTAGGTTACCCAAAGGAGTCGACTTAAGGTCTCAAAAGTGCCCCCAGAGACCCAATTTATGCACTTTTTGCCACTTTCAAGCACTGTAGCTTTAAAACTATGTCTCTCATCTAAGTTAAATATCATCTGGGAATATATCTATGTGTTTTCTTATATGTGCCCCAACATTTAGGCCTTTAATAGACAGTTAACCTGTGTATCAGGACCATAAACACCCACCCGAGTGACCCTTATAAGACATTTTTCACATCTTTTTCCCTGTAACTTGGAAATGGTAAGTCTGAGAAGTTTCAAACTGTATTAGATATATATTCTGTGTGTAATCTTAGTATGTAACAGATTTAAGTCTGAAGCTTTAATTTTGAAGGTCAAATTGAGGTCTCTAAAAGGCTCCCAAAGACCCAATATTTGGACTTTTTGCTACTTTTAAGCCCTGTGACTGTCAAACTATGTGACTGATAGAGCTCAAATCCTATGTGGGAAGATATTAGTATGTTATTTATATATGTGCCAAAAATTAAGGCTTTAAGAAGACATTTAACCTGTGTATGAGGACCATAAATCCCCACCCGAGTGACCATTTTTAGACATTTTTCACATATTTTTCCCTGTAACTTGGAAATGGTAAGTCTAAGAAGTTTCAAACTGTATTAGATGCATATTCTATGTGTAATCTTAGTATGTGACAAATTTTAAGTCTGAAGCTTTAATTTGAAGGCCACATTTAGGTCTCTAGAAGGCCCCATAAAGACCCAGTATTTGGACTTTTTGCCAATTTTAAGGCCTGTGACTGTTAAACTATGTGACTGATAGAGCTGAAATCTCATCTGGGAATACATTATTATGTTCTTTTTACATGTGCCAAAAATCAAGGCTTCAAGTAGACATTTAACCTGTGTATGAGGACCTTAAACACCCACCTGAGTGACCCTTTTAAGACATTTTTCACATATTTTGCTCTGTAACTTGGAAATGGTAAGTCTGAGAAGTTTCAAACTTTATTAGATACATATTCTATGTGTAATCTTAGTATGTAACAAATTTTAAGTCTGAAGCTTTAATTTGAAAGCCACATCGAGATCTCTAAAAGGCCCACAGAGACCCAATATTTGGACTTTTTGCCACCTTTAAGCCCTGTGACTGTTAAACTATGTGATTGATGGAGCTGAAATCCCATCTGGGAATGCATTATTATGTCCTTTTTACATATGGCGAAAATCAAGGTTTTTAGTAGACATTTAACCTGTGTATGAGGGCCATAGACACTCGCCCAAGTGCCTTTTTGGACATTTTTTCCGTATTTTGCCCTGTTATTTGGAAATGCTTAGTGTGACAAGTCTTAAACTGTATTATATATAATTTTTGTTTGTTATGTATGTCCCCCAAAAAGTTTCAGATCTGTAGTTTAATTGCTAAGGTCTCTTTAACAATTGTAAAATGCCCACAGAAACCCAATTTATGGACATTATGCCACCTTAAAGCCCAGTAACTGTCAAACTATGTGGGTTATAGAGCTGAAATCTTTGAATTTTTAAAAGGAAATGCCTGTCTTTAAATTTTGAATATTAATAATGTTATGGCTATCTTAGTCTTTTAAGAACTTATTTTTGTGTGTTATACCTCTGCTTGCTGAGTTTTTCACTTTTTAAAATGAAACTGGTTAAACGCCGGTTAAACATATTCAAGTAGACAAAATGGACACTTTAAGTGAGCTTTAAGTCCCAATATTAATGAAATTATATCCGTATGTAGTAAAACTAGGGGATTTTTAACCCTCAACTAGCCCAGTTTTATTCAACTTGCCTCAGTTAATTTTGACACAGCTCCTACAGTTATGAACTCATTTCAGTTGATAATCACATACTTAAAATTCTCAATTCTTTTTGTATTTGAGTACCCCTTTTATATAGATTGTTTGTTTACCATTTATGCTGTAGCACTCCATCTCTTTGAGAGAACATGTAAACTGTGTAAAAAAGATGTAGAAGATGAGATACATTTTGTTTGTGTTTGTCCAGCTTTAGAGCTGATTCGTATGAAATATTTCAAAATTTTAAATATAGATAAATCTGAATTATTAATAGATCAATTATCAAGGGTATTAACTCATGTGAATGTCAATATGGTTATTAATTTTATTTTTGATTTGTGGCAAGAAAGAAAAAGTAAATTATATTGTTAATTTTTATGTATTGAATTGCTGTCTTTATTTACTGTATCTTACCTCAAAATATGTTTGCTCTGTTTGTTATTAACTCTCTATTTAAAGTGACTTATAAGCCCATATAGGGCTGGGTATTACTTCAATAGTTTTTGTATAATCCTTGTCAACATAATACATGTCACTATAATAAACTAATAAACTAAACTAAGTCCCAACCCACATCCCCCACCCGGATTCCCCCCACCCACCTCTGGGACCTCCAGCTATATTGAGTGACACTAAATAAACAAAGGTATTTAATGATATCAGATGAGAAACAAAGACCTCAATGGGGTTGCAGATCTTGTGTAATAGTGAGAGAGGTGTGGAGAAGGGGAGAGGGGTGGGGGTGGGAGGTGGTGGGCTTCATTACATATAACACAAAGGGGAGTCAGAACTGAGATTGTGTCACATATTTAGGTTGCATATATATGGACCACATATATAGGTATAGAGGAAATGAATAACTGAAAACAATTTGCAAATTCTAAAAATAATATAATAAAATAATAATATAAATAATTTTTTTTTAAATAATATTTTATTTGTGAACAAATATAGAAACAGATATGCGCTTTTGGGATTATGAATTTTAGAATGGACATTGAATCATCAATCATTTAAATACTTTGAAGGAAGATTGAAAAGTATGATGAGTTGAGTTAAAAATAATATTTTATTTGTCAACAAATATAGAAACAGATATGCTCTTTTGGGATTATTATTTTAGAATGGATATTCAATCATCAATCATTTAAATACTTTGAAAATAGGTTTAGAGTTATCATTGCAGGAAGATTGAAAATATAATTTGAGTTATGTATTCGGCGTCTGGGGATACACCATCTTCCTTGGAAGATATAAACAGAGTAGATTGATGTGCTGAAGTTCATATAATAATGGGTAATTATGTTTTTAAAAATTCCCGATCAAAACCTGTGGCGTGAGTGATGACCTGTCTGGGGATATGTTGGCGCCGAGTTGGCCCAATCTAGTTTTTATTGCGTTAATACATCCTATCCAATGGACAATTGCTATTCCGGTCGGCGCAGATCGGCCCGCCAAACGACAGAAAAAGTCGCCCTGTATGTTATGCATAATGGCAGGCCGATCCAGTACTGTGCACTCCCCAGATGGCGCGTCATGCTTCCTTCCTGTCTAGACAAGCTGATGCCATAGTATCTTTTTCGTTTGGCACATGTACTGTGCAGAAATGTTTTCATCAATCTCCAGAAATTTAAAGGAAAAGTGGTTTATGGCGGATTTTTAACCTTATTTGCAAATATTTTGGTGTGGAAGTATCATTTACATATCAAGCACGGATATACATTAAGAAATCTGATGACTCAATTTAGTGTTGATGATAGGGCAGTAAGCGATGAAAAATATGCAGGCGGCCATGTTGCTAGTTTCCTCCCTAATTCATTCAACAGTTGTGTTGTTAGGGACAGAACGACAATATAAGGTAATGTTTTCTGTGTTTTTGTAAGAATGTACCTTCTGTAGTTTTCCACCAAAGAATCGTGAAGTATTTGTATCTACAAATAGAAGGGATTCCCAAGAAGGGCATGAAGCGCGTTCTTTTTGAACTCTCGTCTACTGTGATCCTCAAGAGCAAATTCTTCAGAGTGTACTGGTCCAGACTTCTCTGCTGAAAAGCATCAGTCGACCAGCCAGCTCGATTCGAACCCGGACCCACCCAAGTTCTACCTCTACAGAGCGCACTGGTCCAGACTTCTCTGCTGCAAAGCATCAGTCAACCAGCAAACTCAAGTCGGACCGGCACCGACCAGGATATTCATCTTCAGAGCGCACTGGTAGAGACTTCTCTGCTACAAGCATCAGTCGACCAGCCAGCTTGAAAGAACACGACCACTGACGTCTTCTCCACGAAGCTGATCACGTGATTCACCGACCAGCAATTGCTTCTAAATATAGCTCACAAGGGGTATCCCGGCATCTGTAAAATCTTCACATATAAAGATGTGCAGAGATAGTTAAATGCTTCAACGATGTTCAACTCCATCTTCAGAATTTCTACTCTTCAGAGCGCACTGGTACCGACTTCTCTGCTGTAAAGCATCAGTCCACCAGCCAGCTCCAATTCAGCCGATCTTTAACAACGTGCACCAAGGCTGCGTTCTTCAGAATTCACATCTACCGTCATACCAGCCCTGCCCTCATGGACCCGGCCTTGTTGTCGGTAGTGGGGTTTGTGGACAAGCAGAATACTGTGCAGTTGCCTGTTTTAAGTATCACAAAAGAACGCCACCACTGACATCATCTTCTCTAGCAAGCTGGTCACGTGACACACCGACCAGCATTTGCCGTTCTAAAAATAGCTCACAAAGGCTTTCACACAAACTGTCAAATCTACACAGTAAAACGTGCCTGAGAAATCATTTAATTAATGGTGGAAACCTGCAGTAAGCTGGATTCAACACAAAAGATAGTTATATCCCCAGACGAAAGTCGGGGATATATTGGATTCAGGTCCGTCGCGCCGCCGCCGCCGTAGAAATTTCCTTGTGGACGCGATAACTCAAAAACAAATTAATATTTTTTTTTCAAACTTGGTACACATGTTAAGGGTGCCCAAAGGAAGATCCCTATTTTAAGGTGACCTTAAACTCCCAGTAAAAAAGAACTTATGGCCACCTTAAGGTCAGAAATTGCACTTTTGGCCACTTAGAGCCCTGTAGGTCACAAACTATGATGCTCAGCTGGCTGAAATTTTACCTGACAACACATTAATATGTTCTTAGTACATGTGGCAAAAATCATGACTTTAAGTTGAGGAGAAAATTGTGTTTGAGGCCCATAAATACCCCCACTTAGGGATTTTTTGCTATACTTTTCACATATTTTGCCCTATAATTTGGAAGTGATAATTCTGATGAGTCTCAAACTGCGCTAGGTATAACTTTGATATGTAATCCTTGTCTGTAGAAAATTTTAGGGCTGTAGGTTTACCCAAAGGGGTCGACTTAAGGTCTCAAAAGTGCCCACAGAGACCCAATTTATGCACTTTTTGCCACTTTCAAGCACTGTAGCTTTCAAACTATGTCTCTCATCTAAGTTAAATATCATCTGGGAATATATCTATGTGTTTTCTTATATGTGCCCCAACATTTAGGCCTTTAATAGACAGTTAACCTGTGTATCAGGACCATAAACACCCACCCGAGTGACCCTTATAAGACATTTTTCACATCTTTTTCCCTGTAACTTGGAAATGGTATGTCTGAGAAGTTTCAAACTGTATTAGATATATATTCTGTGTGTAATCTTAGTATGTAACAGATTTTAAGTCTGAAGCTTTAATTTTGAAGGTCAAATTGAGGTCTCTAAAAGGCTCCCAAAGACCCAATATTTGGACTTTTTGCTACTTTTAAGCCCTGTGACTGTCAAACTATGTGACTGATAGAGCTCAAATCTTATCTGAGAAGATATTAGTATGTTATTTTTATATGTGCCAAAAATTAAGGCTTTAAGAAGACATTTAACCTGTGTATGAGGACCATAAATCCCCACCCGAGTGACCATTTTTAGACATTTTTCACATATTTTTCCCTGTAACTTGGAAATGGTAAGTCTAAGAAGTTTGAAACTGTATTAGATGCATATTCTATGTGTAATCTTAGTATGTGACAAATTTTAAGTCTGAAGCTTTAATTTGAAGGCCACATTTAGGTCTCTAGAAGGCCCCATAAAGACCCAGTATTTGGACTTTTTGCCAATTTTAAGGCCTGTGACTGTTAAACTATGTGACTGATAGAGCTGAAATCTCATCTGGGAATACATTATTATGTTCTTTTTACATGTGCCAAAAATCAAGGCTTCAAGTAGACATTTAACCTGTGTATGAGGACCTTAAACACCCACCTGAGTGACCCTTTTAAGACATTTTTCACATATTTTGCTCTGTAACTTGGAAATGGTAAGTCTGAGAAGTTTCAAACTTTATTAGATACATATTCTATGTGTAATCTTAGTATGTAACAAATTTTAAGTCTGAAGCTTTAATTTGAAAGCCACATCGAGATCTCTAAAAGGCCCACAATGACCCAATATTTGGACTTTTTACCACCTTTAAGCCCTGTAACTGTTAAACTATGTGATTGATGGAGCTGAAATCCCATCTGGGAATGCATTATTATGTCCTTTTTACATATGCCGAAAATCAAGGTTTTTAGTAGACATTTAACCTGAGCCATAGACACTCGCCCAAGTGCCTTTTTGGACATTTTTTCCGTATTTTGCCCTGTTATTTGGAAATGCTTAGTGTGACAAGTCTTAAACTGTATTATATATAATTATATCCCCAGACGAAAGTCGGGGATATATTGGATTCAGGTCCGTCGCGCCGCCGCCGCCGCCGTAGAAATTTCCTTGTGGACGCGATAACTCAAAAAGAAATTAATATTTTTTTTTCAAACTTGGTACACATGTTAAGGGTGCCCAAAGGAAGATCCCTATTTTAAGGTGACCTTAAACTCCCAGTAAAAAAGAACTTATGGCCACCTTAAGGTCAGAAATTGGACTTTTGGCCACTTAGAGCCCTGTAGGTCACAAACTATGATTCTCAGCTGGCTGAAATTTTACCTGACAACACATTAATATGTTCTTAGTACATGTGCCGAAAATCACGACTTTAAGTTGAGGAGAAAATTGTGTTTGAGGCCCATAAATACCCCCACTTAGGGATTTTTTGCTATACTTTTCACATATTTTGCCCTATAATTTGGAAGTGGTAATTCTGATGAGTCTCAAACTGCGCTAGGTATAACTTTGATATGTAATCCTTGTCTGTAGAAAATTTTAGGGCTGTAGGTTTACCCAAAGGGGTCGACTTAAGGTCTCAAAAGTGCCCACAGAGACCCAATTTATGCACTTTTTGCCACTTTCAAGCACTGTAGCTTTCAAACTATGTCTCTCATCTAAGTTAAATATCATCTGGGAATATATCTATGTGTTTTCTTATATGTGCCCCAACATTTAGGCCTTTAATAGACAGTTAACCTGTGTATCAGGACCATAAACACCCACCCGAGTGACCCTTATAAGACATTTTTCACATCTTTTTCCCTGTAACTTGGAAATGGTAAGTCTGAGAAGTTTCAAACTGTATTAGATATATATTCTGTGTGTAATCTTAGTATGTAACAGATTTTAAGTCTGAAGCTTTAATTTTGAAGGTCAAATTGAGGTCTCTAAAAGGCTCCCAAAGACCCAATATTTGGACTTTTTGCTACTTTTAAGCCCTGTGACTGTCAAACTATGTGACTGATAGAGCTCAAATCCTATCTGGGAAGATATTAGTATGTTATTTTTATATGTGCCAAAAATTAAGGTTTTAAGAAGACATTTAACCTGTGTATGAGGACCATAAATCCCCACCCGAGTGACCATTTTTAGACATTTTTCACATATTTTTCCCTGTAACTTGGAAATGGTAAGTCTAAGAAGTTTCAAACTGTATTAGATGTATATTCTATGTGTAATCTTAGTATGTGACAAATTTTAAGTCTGAAGCTTTAATTTAAAGGCCACATTTAGGTCTCTAGAAGGCCCCATAAAGACCCAGTATTTGGACTTTTTGCCAATTTTAAGGCCTGTGACTGTTAAACTATGTGACTGATAGAGCTGAAATCTCATCTGGGAATACATTATTATGTTCTTTTTACATGTGCCAAAAATCAAGGCTTCAAGTAGACATTTAACCTGTGTATGAGGACCTTAAACACCCACCTGAGTGACCCTTTTAAGACATTTTTCACATATTTTGCTCTGTAACTTGGAAATGGTAAGTCTGAGAAGTTTCAAACTTTATTAGATACATATTCTATGTGTAATCTTAGTATGTAACAAATTTTAAGTCTGAAGCTTTAATTTGAAAGCCACATCGAGATCTCTAAAAGGCCCACAATGACCCAATATTTGGACTTTTTACCACCTTTAAGCCCTGTAACTGTTAAACTATGTGATTGATGGAGCTGAAATCCCATCTGGGAATGCATTATTATGTCCTTTTTACATATGCCGAAAATCAAGGTTTTTAGTAGACATTTAACCTGAGCCATAGACACTCGCCCAAGTGCCTTTTTGGACATTTTTTCCGTATTTTGCCCTGTTATTTGGAAATGCTTAGTGTGACAAGTCTTAAACTGTATTATATATAATTATATCCCCAGACGAAAGTCGGGGATATATTGGATTCAGGTCCGTCGCGCCGCCGCCGCCGCCGTAGAAATTTCCTTGTGGACGCGATAACTCAAAAACAAATTAATATTTTTTTTTCAAACTTGGTACACATGTTAAGGGTGCCCAAAGGAAGATCCCTATTTTAAGGTGACCTTAAACTCCCAGTAAAAAAGAACTTATGGCCACCTTAAGGTCAGAAATTGGACTTTTGGCCACTTAGAGCCCTGTAGGTCACAAACTATGATTCTCAGCTGGCTGAAATTTTACCTGACAACACATTAATATGTTCTTAGTACATGTGCCGAAAATCACGACTTTAAGTTGAGGAGAAAATTGTGTTTGAGGCCCATAAATACCCCCACTTAGGGATTTTTTGCTATACTTTTCACATATTTTGCCCTATAATTTGGAAGTGGTAATTCTGATGAGTCTCAAACTGCGCTAGGTATAACTTTGATATGTAATCCTTGTCTGTAGAAAATTTTAGGGCTGTAGGTTTACCCAAAGGGGTCGACTTAAGGTCTCAAAAGTGCCCACAGAGACCCAATTTATGCACTTTTTGCCACTTTCAAGCACTGTAGCTTTCAAACTATGTCTCTCATCTAAGTTAAATATCATCTGGGAATATATCTATGTGTTTTCTTATATGTGCCCCAACATTTAGGCCTTTAATAGACAGTTAACCTGTGTATCAGGACCATAAACACCCACCCGAGTGACCCTTATAAGACATTTTTCACATCTTTTTCCCTGTAACTTGGAAATGGTAAGTCTGAGAAGTTTCAAACTGTATTAGATATATATTCTGTGTGTAATCTTAGTATGTAACAGATTTTAAGTCTGAAGCTTTAATTTTGAAGGTCAAATTGAGGTCTCTAAAAGGCTCCCAAAGACCCAATATTTGGACTTTTTGCTACTTTTAAGCCCTGTGACTGTCAAACTATGTGACTGATAGAGCTCAAATCCTATCTGGGAAGATATTAGTATGTTATTTTTATATGTGCCAAAAATTAAGGTTTTAAGAAGACATTTAACCTGTGTATGAGGACCATAAATCCCCACCCGAGTGACCATTTTTAGACATTTTTCACATATTTTTCCCTGTAACTTGGAAATGGTAAGTCTAAGAAGTTTCAAACTGTATTAGATGTATATTCTATGTGTAATCTTAGTATGTGACAAATTTTAAGTCTGAAGCTTTAATTTAAAGGCCACATTTAGGTCTCTAGAAGGCCCCATAAAGACCCAGTATTTGGACTTTTTGCCAATTTTAAGGCCTGTGACTGTTAAACTATGTGACTGATAGAGCTGAAATCTCATCTGGGAATACATTATTATGTTCTTTTTACATGTGCCAAAAATCAAGGCTTCAAGTAGACATTTAACCTGTGTATGAGGACCTTAAACACCCACCTGAGTGACCCTTTTAAGACATTTTTCACATATTTTGCTCTGTAACTTGGAAATGGTAAGTCTGAGAAGTTTCAAACTTTATTAGATACATATTCTATGTGTAATCTTAGTATGTAACAAATTTTAAGTCTGAAGCTTTAATTTGAAAGCCACATCGAGATCTCTAAAAGGCCCACAGAGACCCAATATTTGGACTTTTTACCACCTTTAAGCCCTGTGACTGTTAAACTATGTGATTGATGGAGCTGAAATCCCATCTGGGAATGCATTATTATGTCCTTTTTACATATGCCGAAAATCAAGGTTTTTAGTAGACATTTAACCTGTGTATGAGGGCCATAGACACTCGCCCAAGTGCCTTTTTTGACATTTTTTCTGTATTTTGCCCTGTTATTTGGAAATGCTTAGTGTGACAAGTCTTAAACTGTATTATATATAATTTTTGTTTGTTATGTATGTCCCCCAAAAAGTTTCAGATCTGTAGTTTAATTGCTAAGGTCTCTTTAACAATTGTAAAATGCCCACAGAAACCCAATTTATGGACATTATGCCACTTTAAAGCCCAGTAACTGTCAAACTATGTGGGTTATAGAGCTGAAATCTTTGAATTTTTAAAAGGAAATGCCTGTCTATTTAAATTTTGAATATTAATAATGTTATGGCTATCTTAGTCTTTTAAGAACTTATTTTTGTGTGTTATACCTCTGCTTGCTGAGTTTTTCACTTTTTAAAATGAAACTGGTTAAACATATTCAAGTAGACAAAATGGACACTTTAAGTGAGCTTTAAGTCCCAATATTAATGAAATTATATCCTTATGTAGTAAAACTAGGGGATTTTTAACCCTCAACTAGCCCAGTTTTATTCAACTTGCCTCAGTTAATTTTGGCACAGCTCCTACAGTTATGAACTCATTTCAGTTGATAATCACATACTTAAAATTCTCAATTCTTTTTGTATTTGAGTACCCCTTTTATATAGATTGTTTGTTTACCATTTATGCTGTAGCACTCCATCTCTTTGTAGTCCCAACCCACATCCCCCACCCGGATTCCCCCCACCCACCTCTGGGACCTCCAGCTGTATTGAGTGACACTAAATAAACAAAGGTATTTAATGATATCAGATAAGAAACAAAGAACTCAATGGGGTTGCAGATCTTGTGTAATAGTGAGAGAGGTGTGGAGAAGGGGAGAGGGGTGGGGGTGGGAGGTGGTGGGCTTCATTACATATAACACAAAGGGGAGTCAGAACTGAGATTGTGTCACATATTTAGGTTGCATATATATGGACCACATATATAGGTATAGAGGAAATGAATAACTGAAAACAATTTGCAAATTCTAAAAATAATATAATAAAATAATAATATAAATAATTTTTTTTTAAATAATATTTTATTTGTGAACAAATATAGAAACAGATATGCGCTTTTGGGATTATGAATTTTAGAATGGACATTGAATCATCAATCATTTAAATACTTTGAAGGAAGATTGAAAGGTATGATGAGTTGAGTTAAAAATAATATTTTATTTGTCAACAAATATAGAAACAGATATGCTCTTTTGGGATTATTATTTTAGAATGGACATTCAATCATCAATCATTTAAATACTTTGAAAATAGGTTTAGAGTTATCATTGCAGGAAGATTGAAAATATAATTTGAGTTATGTATTCGGCGTCTGGGGATACACCATCTTCATTGGGAAGATATAAACAGAGTAGATTGATGTGCTGAAGTTCATATAATAATAGGTAATTATGTTTTTAAAAATTCCCGATCAAAACCTGTGGCGTGAGTGATGACCTGTCTGGGGATATGTTGGCGCCGAGTTGGCCCAATCTAGTTTTTGTTTGTTATGTATGTCCCCCAAAAAGTTTCAGATCTGTAGTTTAATTGCTAAGGTCTCTTTAACAATTGTAAAATGCCCACAGAAACCCAATTTATGGATATTATGCCACTTTAAAGCCCAGTAACTGTCAAACTATGTGGGTTATAGAGCTGAAATCTTTGAATTTTTAAAAGGAAATGCCTGTCTATTTAAATTTTGAATATTAATAATGTTATGGCTATCTTAGTCTTTTAAGAACTTATTTTTGTGTGTTATACCTCTGCTTGCTGAGTTTTTCACTTTTTAAAATGAAACTGGTTAAACATATTCAAGTAGACAAAATGGACACTTTAAGTGAGCTTTAAGTCCCAATATTAATGAAATTATATCCTTATGTAGTAAAACTAGGGGATTTTTAACCCTCAACTAGCCCAGTTTTATTCAACTTGCCTCAGTTAATTTTGGCACAGCTCCTACAGTTATGAACTCATTTCAGTTGATAATCACATACTTAAAATTCTCAATTCTTTTTGTATTTGAGTACCCCTTTTATATAGATTGTTTGTTTACCATTTATGCTCAACCCACATCCCCCACCCGGATTCCCCCCACCCACCTCTGGGACCTCCAGCTATATTGAGTGACACTAAATAAACAAAGGTATTTAATGATATCAGATGAGAAACAAAGAACTCAATGGGGTTGCAGATCTTGTGTAATAGTGAGAGAGGTGTGGAGAAGGGGAGAGGGGTGGGGGTGGGAGGTGGTGGGCTTCATTACATATAACACAAAGGGGAGTCAGAACTGAGATTGTGTCACATATTTAGGTTGCATATATATGGACCACATATATAGGTATAGAGGAAATGAATAACTGAAAACAATTTGCAAATTCTAAAAATAATATAATAAAATAATAATATAAATAATTTTTTTTTAAATAATATTTTATTTGTGAACAAATATAGAAACAGATATGCGCTTTTGGGATTATGAATTTTAGAATGGACATTGAATCATCAATCATTTAAATACTTTGAAGGAAGATTGAAAAATATGATGAGTTGAGTTAAAAATAATATTTTATTTGTCAACAAATATAGAAACAGATATGCTCTTTTGGGATTATTATTTTAGAATGGATATTCAATCATCAATCATTTAAATACTTTGAAAATAGGTTTAGAGTTATCATTGCAGGAAGATTGAAAATATAATTTGAGTTATGTATTCGGCGTCTGGGGATACACCATCTTCCTTGGAAGATATAAACAGAGTAGATTGATGTGCTGAAGTTCATATAATAATGGGTAATTATGTTTTTAAAAATTCCCGATCAAAACCTGTGGCGTGAGTGATGACCTGTCTGGGGATATGTTGGCGCCGAGTTGGCCCAATCTAGTTTTTATTGCGTTAATACATCCTATCCAATGGACAATTGCTATTCCGGTCGGCGCAGATCGGCCCGCCAAACGACAGAAAAAGTCGCCCTGTATGTTATGCATAATGGCAGGCCGATCCAGTACTGTGCACTCCCCAGATGGCGCGTCATGCTTCCTTCCTGTCTAGACAAGCTGATGCCATAGTATCTTTTTCGTTTGGCACATGTACTGTGCAGAAATGTTTTCATCAATCTCCAGAAATTTAAAGGAAAAGTGGTTTATGGCGGATTTTTAACCTTATTTGCAAATATTTTGGTGTGGAAGTATCATTTACATATCAAGCACGGATATACATTAAGAAATCTGATGACTCAATTTAGTGTTGATGATAGGGCAGTAAGCGATGAAAAATATGCAGGCGGCCATGTTGCTAGTTTCCTCCCTAATTCATTCAACAGTTGTGTTGTTAGGGACAGAACGACAATATAAGGTAATGTTTTCTGTGTTTTTGTAAGAATGTACCTTCTGTAGTTTTCCACCAAAGAATCGTGAAGTATTTGTATCTACAAATAGAAGGGATTCCCAAGAAGGGCATGAAGCGCGTTCTTTTTGAACTCTCGTCTACTGTGATCCTCAAGAGCAAATTCTTCAGAGTGTACTGGTCCAGACTTCTCTGCTGAAAAGCATCAGTCGACCAGCCAGCTCGATTCGAACCCGGACCCACCCAAGTTCTACCTCTACAGAGCGCACTGGTCCAGACTTCTCTGCTGCAAAGCATCAGTCAACCAGCAAACTCAAGTCGGACCGGCACCGACCAGGATATTCATCTTCAGAGCGCACTGGTAGAGACTTCTCTGCTACAAGCATCAGTCGACCAGCCAGCTTGAAAGAACACGACCACTGACGTCTTCTCCACGAAGCTGATCACGTGATTCACCGACCAGCAATTGCTTCTAAATATAGCTCACAAGGGGTATCCCGGCATCTGTAAAATCTTCACATATAAAGATGTGCAGAGATAGTTAAATGCTTCAACGATGTTCAACTCCATCTTCAGAATTTCTACTCTTCAGAGCGCACTGGTACCGACTTCTCTGCTGTAAAGCATCAGTCCACCAGCCAGCTCCAATTCAGCCGATCTTTAACAACGTGCACCAAGGCTGCGTTCTTCAGAATTCACATCTACCGTCATACCAGCCCTGCCCTCATGGACCCGGCCTTGTTGTCGGTAGTGGGGTTTGTGGACAAGCAGAATACTGTGCAGTTGCCTGTTTTAAGTATCACAAAAGAACGCCACCACTGACATCATCTTCTCTAGCAAGCTGGTCACGTGACACACCGACCAGCATTTGCCGTTCTAAAAATAGCTCACAAAGGCTTTCACACAAACTGTCAAATCTACACAGTAAAACGTGCCTGAGAAATCATTTAATTAATGGTGGAAACCTGCAGTAAGCTGGATTCAACACAAAAGATAGTTATATCCCCAGACGAAAGTCGGGGATATATTGGATTCAGGTCCGTCGCGCCGCCGCCGCCGTAGAAATTTCCTTGTGGACGCGATAACTCAAAAACAAATTAATATTTTTTTTTCAAACTTGGTACACATGTTAAGGGTGCCCAAAGGAAGATCCCTATTTTAAGGTGACCTTAAACTCCCAGTAAAAAAGAACTTATGGCCACCTTAAGGTCAGAAATTGCACTTTTGGCCACTTAGAGCCCTGTAGGTCACAAACTATGATGCTCAGCTGGCTGAAATTTTACCTGACAACACATTAATATGTTCTTAGTACATGTGGCAAAAATCATGACTTTAAGTTGAGGAGAAAATTGTGTTTGAGGCCCATAAATACCCCCACTTAGGGATTTTTTGCTATACTTTTCACATATTTTGCCCTATAATTTGGAAGTGATAATTCTGATGAGTCTCAAACTGCGCTAGGTATAACTTTGATATGTAATCCTTGTCTGTAGAAAATTTTAGGGCTGTAGGTTTACCCAAAGGGGTCGACTTAAGGTCTCAAAAGTGCCCACAGAGACCCAATTTATGCACTTTTTGCCACTTTCAAGCACTGTAGCTTTCAAACTATGTCTCTCATCTAAGTTAAATATCATCTGGGAATATATCTATGTGTTTTCTTATATGTGCCCCAACATTTAGGCCTTTAATAGACAGTTAACCTGTGTATCAGGACCATAAACACCCACCCGAGTGACCCTTATAAGACATTTTTCACATCTTTTTCCCTGTAACTTGGAAATGGTATGTCTGAGAAGTTTCAAACTGTATTAGATATATATTCTGTGTGTAATCTTAGTATGTAACAGATTTTAAGTCTGAAGCTTTAATTTTGAAGGTCAAATTGAGGTCTCTAAAAGGCTCCCAAAGACCCAATATTTGGACTTTTTGCTACTTTTAAGCCCTGTGACTGTCAAACTATGTGACTGATAGAGCTCAAATCTTATCTGAGAAGATATTAGTATGTTATTTTTATATGTGCCAAAAATTAAGGCTTTAAGAAGACATTTAACCTGTGTATGAGGACCATAAATCCCCACCCGAGTGACCATTTTTAGACATTTTTCACATATTTTTCCCTGTAACTTGGAAATGGTAAGTCTAAGAAGTTTGAAACTGTATTAGATGCATATTCTATGTGTAATCTTAGTATGTGACAAATTTTAAGTCTGAAGCTTTAATTTGAAGGCCACATTTAGGTCTCTAGAAGGCCCCATAAAGACCCAGTATTTGGACTTTTTGCCAATTTTAAGGCCTGTGACTGTTAAACTATGTGACTGATAGAGCTGAAATCTCATCTGGGAATACATTATTATGTTCTTTTTACATGTGCCAAAAATCAAGGCTTCAAGTAGACATTTAACCTGTGTATGAGGACCTTAAACACCCACCTGAGTGACCCTTTTAAGACATTTTTCACATATTTTGCTCTGTAACTTGGAAATGGTAAGTCTGAGAAGTTTCAAACTTTATTAGATACATATTCTATGTGTAATCTTAGTATGTAACAAATTTTAAGTCTGAAGCTTTAATTTGAAAGCCACATCGAGATCTCTAAAAGGCCCACAATGACCCAATATTTGGACTTTTTACCACCTTTAAGCCCTGTAACTGTTAAACTATGTGATTGATGGAGCTGAAATCCCATCTGGGAATGCATTATTATGTCCTTTTTACATATGCCGAAAATCAAGGTTTTTAGTAGACATTTAACCTGAGCCATAGACACTCGCCCAAGTGCCTTTTTGGACATTTTTTCCGTATTTTGCCCTGTTATTTGGAAATGCTTAGTGTGACAAGTCTTAAACTGTATTATATATAATTATATCCCCAGACGAAAGTCGGGGATATATTGGATTCAGGTCCGTCGCGCCGCCGCCGCCGCCGTAGAAATTTCCTTGTGGACGCGATAACTCAAAAACAAATTAATATTTTTTTTTCAAACTTGGTACACATGTTAAGGGTGCCCAAAGGAAGATCCCTATTTTAAGGTGACCTTAAACTCCCAGTAAAAAAGAACTTATGGCCACCTTAAGGTCAGAAATTGGACTTTTGGCCACTTAGAGCCCTGTAGGTCACAAACTATGATTCTCAGCTGGCTGAAATTTTACCTGACAACACATTAATATGTTCTTAGTACATGTGCCGAAAATCACGACTTTAAGTTGAGGAGAAAATTGTGTTTGAGGCCCATAAATACCCCCACTTAGGGATTTTTTGCTATACTTTTCACATATTTTGCCCTATAATTTGGAAGTGGTAATTCTGATGAGTCTCAAACTGCGCTAGGTATAACTTTGATATGTAATCCTTGTCTGTAGAAAATTTTAGGGCTGTAGGTTTACCCAAAGGGGTCGACTTAAGGTCTCAAAAGTGCCCACAGAGACCCAATTTATGCACTTTTTGCCACTTTCAAGCACTGTAGCTTTCAAACTATGTCTCTCATCTAAGTTAAATATCATCTGGGAATATATCTATGTGTTTTCTTATATGTGCCCCAACATTTAGGCCTTTAATAGACAGTTAACCTGTGTATCAGGACCATAAACACCCACCCGAGTGACCCTTATAAGACATTTTTCACATCTTTTTCCCTGTAACTTGGAAATGGTAAGTCTGAGAAGTTTCAAACTGTATTAGATATATATTCTGTGTGTAATCTTAGTATGTAACAGATTTTAAGTCTGAAGCTTTAATTTTGAAGGTCAAATTGAGGTCTCTAAAAGGCTCCCAAAGACCCAATATTTGGACTTTTTGCTACTTTTAAGCCCTGTGACTGTCAAACTATGTGACTGATAGAGCTCAAATCCTATCTGGGAAGATATTAGTATGTTATTTTTATATGTGCCAAAAATTAAGGTTTTAAGAAGACATTTAACCTGTGTATGAGGACCATAAATCCCCACCCGAGTGACCATTTTTAGACATTTTTCACATATTTTTCCCTGTAACTTGGAAATGGTAAGTCTAAGAAGTTTCAAACTGTATTAGATGTATATTCTATGTGTAATCTTAGTATGTGACAAATTTTAAGTCTGAAGCTTTAATTTAAAGGCCACATTTAGGTCTCTAGAAGGCCCCATAAAGACCCAGTATTTGGACTTTTTGCCAATTTTAAGGCCTGTGACTGTTAAACTATGTGACTGATAGAGCTGAAATCTCATCTGGGAATACATTATTATGTTCTTTTTACATGTGCCAAAAATCAAGGCTTCAAGTAGACATTTAACCTGTGTATGAGGACCTTAAACACCCACCTGAGTGACCCTTTTAAGACATTTTTCACATATTTTGCTCTGTAACTTGGAAATGGTAAGTCTGAGAAGTTTCAAACTTTATTAGATACATATTCTATGTGTAATCTTAGTATGTAACAAATTTTAAGTCTGAAGCTTTAATTTGAAAGCCACATCGAGATCTCTAAAAGGCCCACAGAGACCCAATATTTGGACTTTTTACCACCTTTAAGCCCTGTGACTGTTAAACTATGTGATTGATGGAGCTGAAATCCCATCTGGGAATGCATTATTATGTCCTTTTTACATATGCCGAAAATCAAGGTTTTTAGTAGACATTTAACCTGTGTATGAGGGCCATAGACACTCGCCCAAGTGCCTTTTTTGACATTTTTTCTGTATTTTGCCCTGTTATTTGGAAATGCTTAGTGTGACAAGTCTTAAACTGTATTATATATAATTTTTGTTTGTTATGTATGTCCCCCAAAAAGTTTCAGATCTGTAGTTTAATTGCTAAGGTCTCTTTAACAATTGTAAAATGCCCACAGAAACCCAATTTATGGACATTATGCCACTTTAAAGCCCAGTAACTGTCAAACTATGTGGGTTATAGAGCTGAAATCTTTGAATTTTTAAAAGGAAATGCCTGTCTATTTAAATTTTGAATATTAATAATGTTATGGCTATCTTAGTCTTTTAAGAACTTATTTTTGTGTGTTATACCTCTGCTTGCTGAGTTTTTAACTTTTTAAAATGAAACTGGTTAAACATATTCAAGTAGACAAAATGGACACTTTAAGTGAGCTTTAAGTCCCAATATTAATGAAATTATATCCTTATGTAGTAAAACTAGGGGATTTTTAACCCTCAACTAGCCCAGTTTTATTCAACTTGCCTCAGTTAATTTTGGCACAGCTCCTACAGTTATGAACTCATTTCAGTTGATAATCACATACTTAAAATTCTCAATTCTTTTTGTATTTGAGTACCCCTTTTATATAGATTGTTTGTTTACCATTTATGCTGTAGCACTCCATCTCTTTGTAGTCCCAACCCACATCCCCCACCCGGATTCCCCCCACCCACCTCTGGGACCTCCAGCTGTATTGAGTGACACTAAATAAACAAAGGTATTTAATGATATCAGATAAGAAACAAAGAACTCAATGGGGTTGCAGATCTTGTGTAATAGTGAGAGAGGTGTGGAGAAGGGGAGAGGGGTGGGGGTGGGAGGTGGTGGGCTTCATTACATATAACACAAAGGGGAGTCAGAACTGAGATTGTGTCACATATTTAGGTTGCATATATATGGACCACATATATAGGTATAGAGGAAATGAATAACTGAAAACAATTTGCAAATTCTAAAAATAATATAATAAAATAATAATATAAATAATTTTTTTTTAAATAATATTTTATTTGTGAACAAATATAGAAACAGATATGCGCTTTTGGGATTATGAATTTTAGAATGGACATTGAATCATCAATCATTTAAATACTTTGAAGGAAGATTGAAAGGTATGATGAGTTGAGTTAAAAATAATATTTTATTTGTCAACAAATATAGAAACAGATATGCTCTTTTGGGATTATTATTTTAGAATGGACATTCAATCATCAATCATTTAAATACTTTGAAAATAGGTTTAGAGTTATCATTGCAGGAAGATTGAAAATATAATTTGAGTTATGTATTCGGCGTCTGGGGATACACCATCTTCATTGGGAAGATATAAACAGAGTAGATTGATGTGCTGAAGTTCATATAATAATAGGTAATTATGTTTTTAAAAATTCCCGATCAAAACCTGTGGCGTGAGTGATGACCTGTCTGGGGATATGTTGGCGCCGAGTTGGCCCAATCTAGTTTTTGTTTGTTATGTATGTCCCCCAAAAAGTTTCAGATCTGTAGTTTAATTGCTAAGGTCTCTTTAACAATTGTAAAATGCCCACAGAAACCCAATTTATGGATATTATGCCACTTTAAAGCCCAGTAACTGTCAAACTATGTGGGTTATAGAGCTGAAATCTTTGAATTTTTAAAAGGAAATGCCTGTCTATTTAAATTTTGAATATTAATAATGTTATGGCTATCTTAGTCTTTTAAGAACTTATTTTTGTGTGTTATACCTCTGCTTGCTGAGTTTTTCACTTTTTAAAATGAAACTGGTTAAACATATTCAAGTAGACAAAATGGACACTTTAAGTGAGCTTTAAGTCCCAATATTAATGAAATTATATCCTTATGTAGTAAAACTAGGGGATTTTTAACCCTCAACTAGCCCAGTTTTATTCAACTTGCCTCAGTTAATTTTGGCACAGCTCCTACAGTTATGAACTCATTTCAGTTGATAATCACATACTTAAAATTCTCAATTCTTTTTGTATTTGAGTACCCCTTTTATATAGATTGTTTGTTTACCATTTATGCTCAACCCACATCCCCCACCCGGATTCCCCCCACCCACCTCTGGGACCTCCAGCTATATTGAGTGACACTAAATAAACAAAGGTATTTAATGATATCAGATGAGAAACAAAGAACTCAATGGGGTTGCAGATCTTGTGTAATAGTGAGAGAGGTGTGGAGAAGGGGAGAGGGGTGGGGGTGGGAGGTGGTGGGCTTCATTACATATAACACAAAGGGGAGTCAGAACTGAGATTGTGTCACATATTTAGGTTGCATATATATGGACCACATATATAGGTATAGAGGAAATGAATAACTGAAAACAATTTGCAAATTCTAAAAATAATATAATAAAATAATAATATAAATAATTTTTTTTTAAATAATATTTTATTTGTGAACAAATATAGAAACAGATATGCGCTTTTGGGATTATGAATTTTAGAATGGACATTGAATCATCAATCATTTAAATACTTTGAAGGAAGATTGAAAAATATGATGAGTTGAGTTAAAAATAATATTTTATTTGTCAACAAATATAGAAACAGATATGCTCTTTTGGGATTATTATTTTAGAATGGACATTCAATCATCAATCATTTAAATACTTTGAAAATAGGTTTAGAGTTATCATTGCAGGAAGATTGAAAATATAATTTGAGTTATGTATTCGGCGTCTGGGGATACACCATCTTCCTTGGGGAGATATAAACAGAGTAGATTGATGTGCTGAAGTTCATATAATAATGGGTAATTATGTTTTAAAAAATTCCCGATCAAAACCTGTGGTGTGAGTGATGACCTGTCTGGGGATATGTTGGCGCCGAGTTGGCCCAATCTAGTTTGAGTTATGTATTCGGCGTCTGGGGATACACCATCTTCCTTGGGAAGATATAAACAGAGTAGATTGATGTGCTGAAGTTCATATAATAATGGGTAATTATGTTTTAAAAAATTCCCGATCAAAACCTGTGGCGTGAGTGATGACCTGTCTGGGGATATGTTGGCCCAATCTAGTTGTAAAATGGCTTCAACAACTGGTTACAGAGCATACCGACTGGGTACCGGCTGCACAGCCTTGTACAGTTTACCCAACCGGTTACAGAGTTTCTACCGACCTAGTCCAGTCAACTCTGTTTTGACTGGGGCAGGCAGACAGCAAGTATCTTCAAGATATGGCTTCAACCAACCGGTTACAGAGTCTACCGACTGGGTGCCAGATAGACAGCCATTATTATACAGTGCTTTACCCAAACCAGTTACAGAGGTCCTCAGTGGCCTAGTGGTTAGCAAGTTTGGCATCTAATCATAGGCTGTCACCTCTGTGGGTTCGAGTCCCACAAGTGGCAATTCTGAGGACCTGTCCCAATATGACCCTGGCTGTTGAACGGGACTTAAAACCCCAACTTTGACCAAACCAGTTACAGAGTACCTACCTAGTCCATTCAACTCTGTGTTGATTCTGGGGCAGGTAGACAGGACGCATCTGCAAGAAATTGCTTTAACCGACTGGTTACAGAGTCTATCGACCGAATGCCAACTACACAGACCTTACTGTTCAGTCTACTTCACTCATACCGATTACAGAGCCTACCGACCTAGTCCTTTCAACTACGTGTTGAGTCTAGGGCAGAGGAACAAGAAATATGACAAGAAATCCCGGCAACAGGTGTCTCCAACCGGCTACAGACCCTACGGACCTAAGGCTAGCTTCACAATCATTTGCCGAATGGCTGTCAGGTAGTTTGGATTGGCTCATACAGGCCAGGTACTGCCTGAACTCATTGGTTACATAGAAACAGGGGGCTCTACCGGGCCGCCAGAGGGGCAATAAGGGGTTACCTCTACTCACTGAAGACATTGGTTACAGAGAAACGCCAGCCTACCGGGCTGACAGAAGGTGGCAATGAATTAACCTGTCAGTCTGACTCTTTGACCTCTGAATACCCTGGTTATAGAGAAACACTAAGCAGGGCATCTCACTGCACGTCATGAGCTGCCAAGGGTCATTCCATCGTATAAGGGACAATAACATTGTGTTAATGGTCCAGTTTAAGCGGTACCGCCGACCGAGAGCTGTGAGACTGTAAAAGTTTGCCAGTCACCAGCGAATTAAACCAGAAAGACAATAGCACCTCAGAGCAGACAGACTTTAGGTGTAAACTTATCTGTCGTAACTCTTACATATATTGTAAAGGGGCAGCTGCAAGGGCACAAGTACTGGCATTGTCCTTGCTTGAATGAATTAAAATATGTGAAGATGCTTATGACCACACACAGGGGTATAAGGATCCACCAGTGCCTAAAATGGTTGGTGAGAGCCAGATCCCACCAAGTTTTGTCTCCAGCATATTCAGGAACTAGTAAGAATTTGTCAGAAATTAGGTTGGCTGGTGAGCATGGAGAAATCAGAACTGGAACCCAAACAAGTCTTCGACTTCGTAGGTTACCAGTTCAACCTCAGATGTGGCTGGGTCCGACGGACACCGGACTGGTGGCAGACCCTTAAGCAGAAACTACAGTATCTAATCTCCCGACCGGCAGTTCATGTCCTTAATAGGTCTGCTAACAGCCACAGAGAAGCAAGTTCACCTTGGCCGACTGCACAAGGCCCATTCAATGGCATCTCAAAAACAGCTGGAGGGTACCAGAATCACTGGTACCAGTATCAGAATCATTCCTATCCTCGAGTCCCTGCACCCCCATCTAGAATGTTGACTGGAGGAAAGCAATGTGCTTCAAGGTCAACCATGGTCAACCAAGGTTAAAACATGCTCTGCAAGTCTACAGACGCATCAAAATAGCACACTGCAAGAGGAACTTGGTCCCTTCCAGAAAGCAAGCTGCATATAAATTACCTAGAACTGAAGGCGGTCTTTTTGGCCCTAAAAGACCTCTGCTCAGACAAGATAATTCTTGTAGCAACTGACAACACCAAGTTGGTGTCATACATAAACAAGGAAGGAGGCACGAAGTCAGGCCCACAGTGTGCTCTTCTGTGGAGAATCTTGACTTGGTGCAGCAGGAAACAAGTAACTCTCAAAGCCTGACATATTCCAGGCCAGCTGAATGTGGTAGCAGATAAGCTATCCAGACTAGGCCAGACTATAAAAAAACAGAGTGGTCTCTCCTTCCAGAGGTTTTCCAAGTAATATGCAGCAGGTGGCACCGGCCTCAAATAGACCTGTTTGCAACGAGGTTCAAGAACAAGTTACCTCAGTTTGTGTCACCAGTACCGGATCCCTTGGCCTGGGCAGTGGATGCACTCAGCCTGCCATGAGAGGATCTGGATGTGTATGCGTTCCCACCGGTAGCCATATTGGGCAAAGTAGTGGAGAAGTTGCAGGACCACCCTTGCCACAGAGTCATTCTGATTGTTCCAGGGTGGCCAAACATGCCTTGGTTCTGGGATCTAGTGGCCATGTCAAGCCAGATTCCCCTGAGCCTGCCCAATCTTCTAACACAGCCCTTCAATCAGACTCACACAGGAATCTGACAAATCTAAATCTACATGCGTGGCTCCTAGAGCCTCAGCTATCAAAGAGCGGGGCTTCTCTGAGGCAGTGGCAGCATGAATTGAGGCTCCTCAAAGAGGATCAACCAGATCAGTCTATGAGGCAAAGTGGACCATTTTTACAAAGTGGTGCCTCAGTAACCACGTGGACTTCAGGGCACCCCCTGTAAAGTTAATAGCCGACTTCCTACTGAACCTGTTTCAGGACAGGAAGTTACAACCATTAATGGCTACAGATCAGCCATTGCTGACAAATTGAGAAATTCGCCCATTAACGTCAGTAAGGAGGAAAATCTCACTCATCCCCTGGATAGCTTCCACAGAGACAGACCCAAAGGGAGGAGGGGCATCCCTCCTGGAACCTCTCCCTGGTTTTACACCAGCTAGCAAAGGCTCCCTTTGAGCCCATTAAAGAGGTCTCTTTGAAACACGTGACTTTCAAGACTGTTTTTCTCTTGGCCCTGGGTTCGGGTAAACACAGCAGAGAGATCCATGCTTGGCAAAACAAAATATCAGACACTAATCACACCGGTCAAAGGTTTCATTGTACCCCTCACCCAGCTTTCTTTCCAAGAACGAGCTGGCCAAAGAGGGTCCAGACAGTGTGGCCCCAGTTGTTATACCAGCCCTGGCCTCTACTCTGGATAAGTCACTTAGGTCCAACAGGTCCCTCTGTCCGGTCAGAGCTTTGCACTACTATTTGGACAGGACCTCAGGCAGAACAAAGAGTTGGTCTTTGTCTCTTTCAAGAAAGGTTTCGACAAGGACACCTCACCTGCCACTATCTCCTCTTGGATCAAACAAACTGTGATCCTATGTTATGAGCTCTCTGATCAAGAGTCCCTCACATTTCATCAGGTCTAGGCCCATGATGTGAGGGCATTTGCTGCTTCCAAGGCCTTTCAGTCAGGATCTCCTTGGAACAAATACTGTCAGTCTGCCACTGGAAGTCTCACAACACCTTCACTCAATTTTATCTGAAGGATGTGGCTTGGGCTGATTCAGAGCTCAACCATTTGGACCCAGTAGTGGCTGCTCAGCAGATCCACAAGTAGCCCTGTTTGAGGAGATTTGTACATATGTAAACAGTGTGTACATATATATATTAAAAAGTAAAGTGTTGTGCTTCTTTCAGGAGGTTTTTTTTTCTGGGACTGACCTCATTCCTCTCTTCCCCTACCTCAGAGCAGGTCTGTAAAAATGTGGGGAGCAACGTTGGTATACCCCCGGTAACACGGTTGGTTATCTGACCCCAGGCTCTACAGGTCCATAACCTTGGGTAACCTGGCCTGGGAAAAATCTTGTTCTTCTTAGTGAGTTCCTTCAAGTCCCCTAGTAACTTACCCACTGACCATGCGGTAGTTATTCAGCAATTGTCCATTGGATAGGATGTATTAATGAAATAAAATTGCAAATTTAATAAGTAAATTAAATTTTTTATAAGTTAATGCCCAATCCAATGGACACACGACCCTCCCAGCCGACCCTACTATCAGCTTACTAGAGGTCTAAGAGGTTTAGACAACAAAAAAGATGCTATGACGTCAGCTTGTCTAGACAGGAAGCATGAGGCGCCATCTGGGGAGTGCACAGTACTGGACCGGCCGGCCAGTATACATAACATACAGGGCGACTTTTTCTGTCATTTGGCAGGCCGGTCTGCACCGACCGGAATAGCAATTGTCCATAGGATAGGGTATTAACTTATAAAAATTTAATTTGTTTGTTAAATTTGCAATTTTGTGATTTTATCCCTCTGCTTGCTGAGTTTTTCGGGGTATTGTTTTCACCCATGGTGCCCGGATGGGCGGGCAGGCGGGCGGCGGGAAGAAGTTTGTCCGGCCTGTATCTCGGAAACCGTATGGTGTAGGAAGTTGATACTTGGTAGGGACATTGGTTAGGGGGTATAGGTGTGCAGCGTCATGGTGTGACCTTGATTTGACATTTGACCTTGCCGTAGTGACCTTGAGTTAGAACATCTTGTCTGGGCTATATCTCGGAAACCGTAAGGTGTAGGAAGTTGATACTTGGTAGGGACATTGGTTAGGATGTGTAGGTGTGCAACGTCATGGTCTGACCTTGATTTGACCTTTGACCTTGCCGTAGTGACCTTGAGTTTGAAAATCTTGTCCGGGCTATATCTTGGAAACCGTAAGGTGTAGGAAGTTGATACTTGGTAGGGACATTGGTTAGGGGCTGTAGGTGTGCAACGTCATAGTGTGACCTTGATTTGACCTTGCCGTAGTGACCTTGACCTATAAAATCTTGTCTGGGCTATAACTTGGAAGCCGTAAGGTGTAGGAAGTTGTTGCTTGGTAGGGACATTGGTTAGGGGGTGTAGGTGTGCAATGTCATGGTCTGACCTTGATTTGACCTTGCCGTAGTGACCTTGACCTATAAAATCTTGTCCGGGCTATATCTAGGAAACCGTGAGGTGTAGGAAGTTGATACTTGGTAGGAACATTGGTTAGGAGTTGTAGGTGTGCAACATCATGGTCTGACCTTGATTTGACCTTGCCGCAGTGACCTTGACATATAAAACCTTGTCCCGGCTATATCTGGGCAACTGTAAGGTGTAGGAAGTTGATACTTGGTAGGGACATTGGTTAGGGGTGTAGATGTGCAACATCATAGTGTGACCTTGATTTGACCTTTGCCGTAGTGACCTTGACCTATAAAATCTTGTCCAGGCTATATTTCGGAAACTGTAAGGTGTAGGAAGCTGATACTTGGTGAGGACATTGGTTGGGGGTAGTAGGTGTGCAACATCATGGTGTGACCTTGATTTGACCTTTGACCTTGCTGTAGTGAACTTGACCTATAAAACCTGGTCCGGGCTATATCTTGGAACCCGTAAGGTGTAGGAAGTTGATACTTGGTAGGGACATTGGTTAGGGGGTGTAGGTGTGCTACGTCATAGTGTGACCTTGATTTGACCTTTGACCTTGCTGTAGTGACCTTGACCTATAAAATCTTGTCCAGGCTATATCTCAGAGACTGTAAGGTGTAGGAAGTTTATACTTGGTAGGGACATTGGTTGAGGGTTTTAGGTGTGCCACGTCATGGTGTGACACTGATTGACCTTTGACCTTTGACCATACGCTTCCTCAAGTAACCGGCCTGGAAGCAAATTAGAGACTGGCAAATGGGACCAAAAGGTCGTGGCAAAGCCTCAAACTTCACCCAAAAGCCAGCCAAGGGTTTAAAGAAGAGTAAAAAGATGGTCACCAGCACTCTCGAGGTCTGCTTGTGAGCCCGCAAAGGATTCAACAGAATTATCGCCCAATAAATCTAATTCTTGATCATTTTTGTCAGCTTTCTTATCAGGTTTCTTTACATATCTCTTCCTATGAGTGATCTTAGTTAGCTGTTCTTCCGTGAAGGAAGCACAGATATCACAAGGTGAGATGAAAGTGACACAGGGATCATCTCCCTTGCTTGCCTCTCTGCTGGTAGGACAGAAGTTATGAGTGTCGAAAGCATGACAGAAATGATGGCATTTAGATGCATGGGGTTTATCTCTATTGGCTTGGTGAGAAGACATGTTCAAACGCAATTAAAGTGGTGGACCCAATCACATAAAGAGCCTAGCTGAGGCGAAAACTCACAACAAGAATAAAGAAAAAACACTTATCCGACTGGACAGAAAGTTATGCAATACGTCCTTTGATAATTAATAAACAAAATGGCTGAAAATAGACCTCCAACAGTATAAATGAACTGAGATATAAGTAGAAAACGGCAGAAAAACTTCACAAAATATTCCAATATGGCGGCGGCCAATGAGAAAGGAGAAGACAAATGGGGTAGGTCTCGTGATGACAACCTGAGGCTATGGCCAACTATAAATGTCTGTTTTTCTTAGACGTTGGCCGGGCCTGGCAGCCATCCAAGAACAGCATTCAGTCCCACATGGTAAGCTTGTAGCTTATAAAAACTACATTTAAGTAATTAAAATTTTCAAATTACTGTGTTTTAAATGTAGCCGGAGTGAAGAACTCTGTACATGTATCTGGCAAGAATCAGGATTTGAAACCTTCACCAGTGACCAGCAAGAGCGAGACTGTATTTTTTACATGTAAACTCTTTTGTTCATTCTGTCACCGGGTTGCCACAAAAGAAAGGTGTGACCTTGATTTGACATTTGACCTTGCCGTAGTGACCTTGAGTTAGAACATCTTGTCTGGGCTATATCTCGGAAACCGTAAGGTGTAGGAAGTTGATACTTGGTAGGGACATTGGTTAGGGGCTGTAGGTGTGCAACGTCATAGTGTGACCTTGATTTGACCTTGCCGTAGTGACCTTGACCTATAAAATCTTGTCTGGGCTATAACTTGGAAGCCGTAAGGTGTAGGAAGTTGTTGCTTGGTAGGGACATTGGTTAGGGGGTGTAGGTGTGCAATGTCATGGTCTGACCTTGATTTGACCTTGCCGTAGTGACCTTGACCTATAAAATCTTGTCCGGGCTATATCTAGGAAACCGTGAGGTGTAGGAAGTTGATACTTGGTAGGAACATTGGTTAGGAGTTGTAGGTGTGCAACATCATGGTCTGACCTTGATTTGACCTTGCCGCAGTGACCTTGACATATAAAACCTTGTCCCGGCTATATCTGGGCAACTGTAAGGTGTAGGAAGTTGATACTTGGTAGGGACATTGGTTAGGGGTGTAGATGTGCAACATCATAGTGTGACCTTGATTTGACCTTTGCCGTAGTGACCTTGACCTATAAAATCTTGTCCAGGCTATATTTCGGAAACTGTAAGGTGTAGGAAGCTGATACTTGGTGAGGACATTGGTTGGGGGTAGTAGGTGTGCAACATCATGGTGTGACCTTGATTTGACCTTTGACCTTGCTGTAGTGAACTTGACCTATAAAACCTGGTCCGGGCTATATCTTGGAACCCGTAAGGTGTAGGAAGTTGATACTTGGTAGGGACATTGGTTAGGGGGTGTAGGTGTGCTACGTCATAGTATGACCTTGATTTGACCTTTGACCTTGCTGTAGTGACCTTGACCTATAAAATCTTGTCCAGGCTATATCTCAGAGACTGTAAGGTGTAGGAAGTTTATACTTGGTAGGGACATTGGTTGAGGGTTTTAGGTGTGCCACGTCATGGTGTGACACTGATTGACCTTTGACCTTTGACCATACGCTTCCTCAAGTAACCGGCCTGGAAGCAAATTAGAGACTGGCAAATGGGACCAAAAGGTCGTGGCAAAGCCTCAAACTTCACCCAAAAGCCAGCCAAGGGTTTAAAGAAGAGTAAAAAGATGGTCACCAGCACTCTCGAGGTCTGCTTGTGAGCCCGCAAAGGATTCAACAGAATTATCGCCCAATAAATCTAATTCTTGATCATTTTTGTCAGCTTTCTTATCAGGTTTCTTTACATATCTCTTCCTATGAGTGATCTTAGTTAGCTGTTCTTCCGTGAAGGAAGCACAGATATCACAAGGTGAGATGAAAGTGACACAGGGATCATCTCCCTTGCTTGCCTCTCTGCTGGTAGGACAGAAGTTATGAGTGTCGAAAGCATGACAGAAATGATGGCATTTAGATGCACGGGGTTTATCTCTATTGGCTTGGTGAGAAGACATGTTCAAACGCAATTAAAGTGGTGGACCCAATCACATAAAGAGCCTAGCTGAGGCGAAAACTCACAACAAGAATAAAGAAAAAACACTTATCCGACTGGACAGAAAGTTATGCAATACGTCCTTTGATAATTAATAAACAAAATGGCTGAAAATAGACCTCCAACAGTATAAATGAACTGAGATATAAGTAGAAAACGGCAGAAAAACTTCACAAAATATTCCAATATGGCGGCGGCCAATGAGAAAGGAGAAGACAAATGGGGTACGTCTCGTGATGACAACCTGAGGCTATGGCCAACTATAAATGTCTGTTTTTCTTAGACGTTGGCCGGGCCTGGCAGCCATCCAAGAACAGCATTCAGTCCCACATGGTAAGCTTGTAGCTTATAAAAACTACATTTAAGTAATTAAAATTTTCAAATTACTGTGTTTTAAATGTAGCCGGAGTGAAGAACTCTGTACATGTATCTGGCAAGAATCAGGATTTGAAACCTTCACCAGTGACCAGCAAGAGCGAGACTGTATTTTTTACATGTAAACTCTTTTGTTCATTCTGTCACCGGGTTGCCACAAAAGAAAGGTGTGACCTTGATTTGACATTTGACCTTGCCGTAGTGACCTTGAGTTAGAACATCTTGTCTGGGCTATATCTCGGAAACCGTAAGGTGTAGGAAGTTGATACTTGGTAGGGACATTGGTTAGGGGCTGTAGGTGTGCAACGTCATAGTGTGACCTTGATTTGACCTTGCCGTAGTGACCTTGACCTATAAAATCTTGTCTGGGCTATAACTTGGAAGCCGTAAGGTGTAGGAAGTTGTTGCTTGGTAGGGACATTGGTTAGGGGGTGTAGGTGTGCAATGTCATGGTCTGACCTTGATTTGACCTTGCCGTAGTGACCTTGACCTATAAAATCTTGTCCGGGCTATATCTAGGAAACCGTGAGGTGTAGGAAGTTGATACTTGGTAGGAACATTGGTTAGGAGTTGTAGGTGTGCAACATCATGGTCTGACCTTGATTTGACCTTGCCGCAGTGACCTTGACATATAAAACCTTGTCCCGGCTATATCTGGGCAACTGTAAGGTGTAGGAAGTTGATACTTGGTAGGGACATTGGTTAGGGGTGTAGATGTGCAACATCATAGTGTGACCTTGATTTGACCTTTGCCGTAGTGACCTTGACCTATAAAATCTTGTCCAGGCTATATTTCGGAAACTGTAAGGTGTAGGAAGCTGATACTTGGTGAGGACATTGGTTGGGGGTAGTAGGTGTGCAACATCATGGTGTGACCTTGATTTGACCTTTGACCTTGCTGTAGTGAACTTGACCTATAAAACCTGGTCCGGGCTATATCTTGGAACCCGTAAGGTGTAGGAAGTTGATACTTGGTAGGGACATTGGTTAGGGGGTGTAGGTGTGCTACGTCTTAGTGTGACCTTGATTTGACCTTTGACCTTGCTGTAGTGACCTTGACCTATAAAATCTTGTCCAGGCTATATCTCAGAGACTGTAAGGTGTAGGAAGTTTATACTTGGTAGGGACATTGGTTGAGGGTTTTAGGTGTGCCACGTCATGGTGTGACACTGATTGACCTTTGACCTTGCTGTATTGACCTTTAAAATCTTGTTGCACCTTTGGGTCAGTCTGTTGATGCAGATTAAGCACTGTTAAAGTCATATTAGAATTCATTAAGAATTTCCTTTTGCAAGTTCCCATTGTAACAGATGGAATTTCATCAAGTGAGCCACAGGCTTTTCTCCAACACCACACATAAGCATTCATTGAATGTATTGCCACTTCTGTATGCATGGGTAATATTCAAAACATCCAAACCATAATTCGGCCATTTTTGGTTTACTGATAAGTGCTGTCATTTTAGTATTGAATTGTTTTGTTTTAATACTTCATCTTTACATACATTTCTTTTCCTTAGATATTATTTTCTCTACTTAAGTATTATTTGGACCTTAATATAACTGACACTGCTCTGAAAGTATCTTGAACTTTGTACTGTTATACTACTTCTATATCTCATGGTGTTGAAAAATATTTCCCCAGGCTGTGGGGTACGGGCATCTCTGATGCTATTTTTGAAGTTTTACGACAAACTTTACCATTTTATTTTATTTCAAGTAGTACTACTTATTTCTACTAGTTTACTGTTTATCATGTCATCTCCTGGACAGAAACGAGGTTCTTGCGGGCACATTATGGCCCTGTTCGACAACCACAAGAAATGTGCCAGATGTGAAAAGGGGGTGGGAGACGATCCGTGTGTTAAAAAACTTGATTGCCAGATATGTAAGGCGTTTACACCTGCCCAGGTACAGCAACTGGCCACCCTGACATATAAGTCCAGGAAAGAACATGGAGAGCAGAAGAAATCTGAAGTTTCCAGTGACGCGACCCCCACTCTCGTGGACCCTTCAGGGGTAACTCTGTTGGGACAGGTTAGCACTGACCAGCCGTCTTCAGTTGAATCTACACCCAAGAAGAAGAAGCGTTCTGATGGCTCTCCAAACGAAGCAAACGAAGACACAGCAGTAAACCTACTTCTGATGATCTCAAGTCCTTAGATGACAAGTGGAGTGAGAGGTTTTCACGACTTGAAGCTTTGCTTCATAACAAGTCGTTTGCTGTGCCGCTGAGACCTGTCAACCCTTCTGCTGTGGTGACCAGAGAACATCCCTTCTTTGATCTGGGTGCTTCTTCCAGTGTGTTGTCTACTGGCTTGGTCACTGAGGGCACCGGTTCCAGTCTTGTTCAGACCAATAGTGAAGCTGCCCAGTCGACTGCTACCCAACCTCTGCTAGGGGTTCCCGGTACTGTTGCTGTGTTCAGGGTCCTGGTACCTCTGATGTAGCCACCCAGCCTTTACAAGCTCCTGGTGCAGAGATAGCCAGCCAGCCTTCACAGGCTCCCGGTGCAGGTCCTGAAGTGCTGCTAACCGGTATTGAGTTTATGCAGTTGAACCAGTCACCTCCCGGTGTACGACCTGATGAGTTTGCCGGTGAATCTGACACCGGAACTGGAACCGGCTTCCGCTAGTGTCAACGTCCAGGGTGAACTGCCGGAAGATACAACTGACCAGGACCTCTCTGAAGATGCCAACTACAGGGAGACTATCAGAGGGGTCAGATCCTTCATGGGCTGGCATCAGATCCCTGACTACGACAGTACATATTCCTCCCTGGATGATAATCCATTTGCCAGTTCCCGAGCCAAGCCAACCGGTAAAGTGTCTGTCAAGTTACCGGTAGATGAGTGGCTGTGTAGGAAATTTGAGAAACTGAATGTAACTGTTGCTGAAGGCTACCCTTCCAGAAACACTGAGACTGGTGAACTGCTGCAAGACCAGTCTGTGAAGACACCCAGGTTATCAAAATGGTATGCAATGCATACAGATAAGAAGGACAACTGTGTGTGACTGGTTTCCGGAACCGGCCAAATTAAACAGCACGTTTAGTAGAGTGGCCAGACGTAGTTTGCCTTCTGCCCCAGCCTCCCGTACTTTCAGCCAGGACACTTTAAGGCAATGGGAGAGAGCGTTCCGGGAACAAACAGTGATGTGTAACCAGGCTGCTGGTCTATCACGGTGTCTGACAAAGGTACAGGACTCTATGGTTGCACAGTTGAAATCACTCCGGGTGGATAAAGCCAAGGGCAAGTCAGCAGGATCTCTCAGAGGGAGTATTCATCAGCATGGCCAACCTCACTCTGGCACGTAGAGACAGCTATTTAGAATTTCTATGTGTTGGGGTGAAGCCTGATACCTTAACTGCCTTACGTACAGTACCGGTCCATCTTCACTGATGGTTCCAGACAGCTTATTGGTCAAAGCTGAAGATGAAATCTCGCGTAGTGAGGATAGGCATTCTTCTGGCAGTGCACACAGGAAGCCTGGACGTTTTCACCCATACGCTTCCTCAAGTAACCGGCCTGGAAGCAAATTAGAGACTGGCAAATGGGACCAAAAGGTCGTGGCAAAGCCTCAAACTTCACCCAAAAGCCAGCCAAGGGTTTAAAGAAGAGTAAAAAGATGGTCACCAGCACTCTCGAGGTCTGCTTGTGAGCCCGCAAAGGATTCAACAGAATTATCGCCCAATAAATCTAATTCTTGATCATTTTTGTCAGCTTTCTTATCAGGTTTCTTTACATATCTCTTCCTATGAGTGATCTTAGTTAGCTGTTCTTCCGTGAAGGAAGCACAGATATCACAAGGTGAGATGAAAGTGACACAGGGATCATCTCCCTTGCTTGCCTCTCTGCTGGTAGGACAGAAGTTATGAGTGTCGAAAGCATGACAGAAATGATGGCATTTAGATGCACGGGGTTTATCTCTATTGGCTTGGTGAGAAGACATGTTCAAACGCAATTAAAGTGGTGGACCCAATCACATAAAGAGCCTAGCTGAGGCGAAAACTCACAACAAGAATAAAGAAAAAACACTTATCCGACTGGACAGAAAGTTATGCAATACGTCCTTTGATAATTAATAAACAAAATGGCTGAAAATAGACCTCCAACAGTATAAATGAACTGAGATATAAGTAGAAAACGGCAGAAAAACTTCACAAAATATTCCAATATGGCGGCGGCCAATGAGAAAGGAGAAGACAAATGGGGTAGGTCTCGTGATGACAACCTGAGGCTATGGCCAACTATAAATGTCTGTTTTTCTTAGACGTTGGCCGGGCCTGGCAGCCATCCAAGAACAGCATTCAGTCCCACATGGTAAGCTTGTAGCTTATAAAAACTACATTTAAGTAATTAAAATTTTCAAATTACTGTGTTTTAAATGTAGCCGGAGTGAAGAACTCTGTACATGTATCTGGCAAGAATCAGGATTTGAAACCTTCACCAGTGACCAGCAAGAGCGAGACTGTATTTTTTACATGTAAACTCTTTTGTTCATTCTGTCACCGGGTTGCCACAAAAGAAAGGCGTAAATCCCAATTATTGTTACCACTATACAGAAATAAAGCATGTGAACGATGTTTCCTGTGTAGGTCTGCAAATACTGTCACAAATGTTCCAACTGTTGCCATAAATCCACCTGTAGGGGCAAGGTTACAGCAATTTTGGGAGAAGTGGGAAGCTCTGGGTTCGAGTCCAAAAGTGGTCACAATACTGAGAGAAGGTTACACCCTCCCCTTCCGGTTCAGACCCCAACCTAACCAGGTCACCAACGGTCATAAGCAACTATGTCAACACACACAGACAGTCCCACCTTCTGGAGGCACTGTATCAGCCGACAAACAAAAATGCAATGGAACCGGTAGCAAACCAAAACTCGCTGGGTTTTTACAACCGGCTATTTTTGGTACCCAAACCCAACAACCGATGGAGACCTATCCTGGACCTGAGCACCTTGAACACCTTCCTAAACACAGAGTCGTTCAAAATGGAGATCCCAGAGACCTCCCTACAGCTAGGGGAATGGGTCACCTCCATAGACTTCAAGGACACATACTTCCATATTCCAATTCACAGTCAGTCCAGGAAGTACATGCGTTTTCACATCCAGGGTCAGTCCTACCAGTTCAAAGCTCTACCCTTTGGTCTGTCCACAGCACCCATGGAGTTCACAGTGGTGGCCAAAGAGGTCAAACTGATGGCCTTACAGAGGTGTATAAGAATCCACCAGTACCTAGACGACTGGTTGGTGAGAGCCACATCCCACCAAACTTGTCTCCAGCATACACAGACCTTGGTAGCTCTTTGTCGAGAACTAGGTTGGCTGGTAAACGAGGAGAAGTCAGAACTGGATGCAAAACAGGTTTTCAACTTCGTAGGTTACCAGTTCGACCTCAGGGAGGGCAAGGTCAGACCCACACCAGAGCGTTGGCAGACCTTAACAGACAAGATACAGTCAATTCTGTCCGGTGTGCCCGGTCCGGCAGTTTATGTCCCTCATAGGACTTCTAACAGCCACAGAAAAACAAGTCCACCTAGGTCGACTTTACAGTGGCACTTGAAAAACAACTAGAGGGAACCAGAATCACTGGAAAAGGTGATACCTGTTCTCAGGTCGCTCCACCCCCACATAAGGTGGTGGCTGGAGGAAAGCAATGTTCTTCCAGGTCAACCATTACACCCACTAAAACATGCTCTGCAGATATTTAAAGATGTATCAAAAGAAGGGTAGGGCACTCACTTAAACGAATGCACTGCAAGGGGAACCTGGTCAGTTCCAGAAAGCAAGTTGCACATAAATCACTTGGAACTAAAAGCGGTCTTTCTGGCCCTAAAAGAATTCCAAGACCTCTGTTCAAACAACATATTCCTGGTAGCCACAGACAACACAATAGTGGTTGCCTATATCAACAAAGAGGGGGGGATGAAGTCGGGCTCTCTGTGTGGCCTACTGTGGAGAATCCTGTCCTGGTGCACCAGGAAACGGGTAACTCTCGAGGCACGTCACATCCCCGGCCAGCTGAACGTGATAGGAGACAAGCTTGGCCAGACCATTCAGATGGAGTGGTCCCTTCACCCAGAGGTTTTCCAGTTAATAAAACAAGAAAGGGAGTATGATGTGCCATCTAGCGAATGCACACTCTCTGACCAGTCCTGCCGGTAGTTATACAAGACGTCTTTTTCTGACATTTGGCGGGACTGGTCGCCAACCGGTAAAGCAATTGTCCATTGGATAGGGTATTAACTTATAAAAATTTAATTTACTTATTAAATTTGCAAATCTTTCCCAAACCCTCTGGGGCCCCTATGGACAATGTTCCCCTACCAGTTCTTAAGGAACTGGAACATCAAGCTAGACAGAACCCCTCTACCATCAACTTTATGGCTGCCTTTGTTAAGACCGCTTCTTCCTGTAACACTACTGGAGAAGTGTCAACACAGTTTTAAGTCTAAAAGCCAGATTTTGACAGGTGCCAATCCTGAAAAAGCAGCCGGGCATGGATATGATAACGCCTGTGACTATTTTGAGGTTCTAAATAAGACCATTCTTATTCAACAGAGAGCTCTTGCCTGCCTAAGTAAATCTCTAGCCCATATACTCCAGAGGCAGTTCTATACCATTAGTAACACTGGCCTGCTAAGGAGTGAGGCCGAGATGACCCTTTTACAACCATATTTAGGGGATACGAGATGCCAAGAACTTAGGAATTGGCCACTTTGGCCTTCCTCCTTGTTCAAGTCTCAACTGGTCAAGGAGGGAGAAGATTTCCTCCTCAAAAAAGGCACCTCTAAGGAATCACAGGGTTTTGGACCCTATCAAAATAAGCCCTTTCGTGGTCCCCATAGTAAGAAAAGAGGCTCCTACAGGAAACGCCCCTATGGGGGCAACTCACAAAGCAGTAACCAATCGTTTTCCTGAGCCAGGGGGAAACCGAACAACAGAGGCTCCAAGGGTCGTTTATGGTCGTTTTCGACCCCACTCTATGGCATGAGGGCGTGGAAACCCCCCCCCCCCCCCAAATGACTTCTTAAAAGCCTCCCTCAGTCCACCAGCAGGAGGTCGCCTCCATTCTTTCAGAAGAGACTGGCGATCAAACAAATGTTCAGACAACGTGTTAATATTATCACCAATGGCTACATTCTTCCTTTCATCTCAAAAACCAAATTTAGTCGGAGCTCCCCTGATTCGATCAGGTTACAAGGCCCTTCAAAAATAACAAGCTCTGGCCTCTTGTACCCAGTCTCTTCTGTCAAAGAACGCAATAGAAAGGGTAGAAAATGTAAAATCTCTCGGGTTTTACAGTCGCCTGTTTCTAGTCCCCAAGCCTCACCAAAGGTGGAGGCCAGTAATAGACCTAAGCAGACTCAACACCTTCCTACTTGTAGAAGGGTTCAAAATGAAACACCAGAGTCCATCAGGGCCGCTCTGATTCCAAGGGAATGGGTGTCTTATCAGACACCTACCTTAACATCCCCATCCACCCAAACTCAAGGAAGTACGTAAGGTTTTGCCACAAGTCACAGGCGTTCCAATTCACCTCCCTTCCCTTCGGGCTAGCCACGACCCCACAGGTCTTCACAATGATTGTAAAAGAGGTGAAGGTGATGGCCCTGACAAGGGGAATCAGACTTCACCAGTACCTGGATGATTGGGCACAAGTAAACACTCAGAGAGTGGTGACCTAACACAGTCCATAGGGTGGATAGTAAATCAGGAGAGGTCCGAACTAAAGCCAACACAGATGTTTTCCTTCGTGGGCTACAAATACCATCTAGATTCAGCCCTTGTAAAACCGACTCAAGAGAGATGGCTCAAACTTCAGGATTTGATCCTACGACTCGAGTCAAAGCATGTTTTGACTGCCAGATGTTTAATGTCGCTAATTGGGTTGCTTGCCTCAACGGAGAAAATGGTTTCAGAGGGACGCCTTCACATGAGGCCCTTTCAGTTTCACCTCAAGGAGCACTGGAGATATCCTCTGTCATTGGACAGCCTCCTTCCTTGGACAGAAACAATTTCAGCACATCTAGATTGGTAGCAGAATCCCACAAACGTGATTAAAGGTGCAGACCTTCATCCCAAAGACCACAGTATTCAACTCTTTACAGACGCCTCAAACGAAGGCTGGGACGTTCACTTAGAGCAAGCCTCTACAAAGGGTCTCTGGTCTGACAGGGGAAAAAGGCTACACATAAATGGTCTAGAGCTGAAGGCAGTTTCTCTGGCCCTTCAAAGTTTCAAGGACCAGTGCCAAAACCAAACAGTGTTGGTTGTTACGGACAACTCAACGGTAGTAGCCTACATAAACAAACAAGGAGGAACCCACTCGGCAGAGATGTGCACTCTCCTGTGGAAGATCATGATCTGGTGCTATCATTACCAGATAACCTTGAAAGCCAGACACATTCCAGGGTGTCTCAATGTGATGGCCGACCTTCTGTCTAGGTCGAACCAAGTGCAGTCAACAGAATGGTCACTGCATCCACAGGTATTCAAACATATCTGTCAGTGGTTCACCCCTAGATCTATTTTCCACTCGTCTGAACCATAAACTAGCTTTGGCCTCCAGCAAGCGCCGCAGCGAAATCCATGCCTCGGTTGCAAACAAAGTATTTAATCTGATCCAATGGGAAAAGGTTGCTTTGTTCCCTTCTTCAGATTTCATAGCCAAAAGCCAACTAGCAAGAGAAGGTTCTCAAAGTGTGTCTCCGGTAACTATTCCTGCTCTAACTACCATTGTAAATAGACAATTCAAAGTAGACAGGACCTTGTGTCCGGTGCGGGCCCTGAGGTACTATTTGGATCGAACCAAAGACTTAAGAGGGTCTCAATCCCTCTTCTTTATCTCCTTCAAGAAAGGACATACCTCAGACATAAGACCCGCTACACCTCTGTTTGGCTAAAACAAACTATCCTACTTTGTTACAAACAAGCAGATCAACAAGCCTTGGACTTGGTCCAAGTCAAAGCACATGACATTAGGGCCTTTGCAGCCTCTAAGGCCTTTTACGTTGGGATATCAGTGGACCAGATCATGCAAGGCTGTCACTGGGAAGCTCACAACACATTTACAAATTTTTACCTCAAAGACCTTACTTGGTCAGACAATGACAACAATATGTATCTGGGTCCAGTAGTGGCGGCACAACAAGTCCTAGACCCTTCCCCTCAAACTAGTTATCCTCGGAAAGAAAAGAAGGGGGGCACCTCCGCTACGACCAAGTCTTTAGGAGTCTAAATCCCAGGGCCTAGGTATATGTTTACCTCCTCAGGGTGTTGGGTAAGGTCTTTATCCTTTTTCAGTGTGTATTTGTATAATGTATAAGGATTTATTTAGGTTGTCATTTAATCTCATTTTAGGGTGGCTTAAATTTATGAGATATTCAGGCCTAAGGCTTGTTTGCACTGCGGCTAAGCACTAGGGGCTTTACTCCTCTAAGTGAGCACAGGCTGCACTTCTCTCCTTCAATCAAAACATCCTGACAGTTTTAGCACTGTCATTCATTTTCTGGTTTTTGGCTTCTTACAGACTCGGTCTCCAGGACTGGGGCACTGTAAACAGGACTCAGACTGGGATTTTTAAACATTTATTCTATCTATTACTTCAAAATCCAAGAAAAATGGACTACTTCTTCCAGTCTCAGCTGTAATCCCTCCGAGCGGTTGGATTCAGCATTCAGTTCCACATGGTAAGCTATTGTAGCGCAATTTAATTACTTAAATGTAGCTTTTATAAGCTACAAGCTTACCATGTGGAACGGAAGAGAGTCCTACCCTGCCTCCCTGCTGAATTACAGCTGAGTGGGTATGGTTCAAAAATTGCAATGAGAAAAGGAGGATGAGTGAGGAAGAACACCATGAGAGGACAACCTGAGGCTTCGGTCAACACTAAACATCTATTTTTCTTGGCATTGGAGATCAGCATTCAGTTCCACATGGTAAGCTTGTAGCTTATAAAAGCTGCATTTAAGTAATTAATTTTCAAGTTTGTGCGACCAGCAAAGTCCCAGGCCAAGTGGTAGGGGCTGTATTCTGACCACAAAGGAGACCACTGCTGTGTCATCGTGGAGTTCCAACGCATCTAGACTGAACAGTACTTATTTGAGAATTGCTAAGCAGGCCGGTCTCGCCTCAAACCCACCTCAGTCGCGTCCCATCTCTCAAGAAAGTCTGCAAAAGTGGGAAAAGTCTGCCAGAGAAGCCTCAGCAACCAAGCAGCAGGATTTAACCGTTGTCTGGTCAAGGTTCACCAAGGCATGCAGACCTAACTCGAGGCGATCAGGACAGAAGGCAAAGGAAAGTCTTCTTCCAGAGTTGCAGCGGCCACTTACGAACTGCAATATCGTATGGATTTTAATGCCAGTATCAGTCAAGCCATGACCAAGACCATGGAGCATCTCAGTGACTTTGTGTTTGTATCTATGGCCAACCTGACTCTTATCAGAAGGACGCTTATCTGTCATATGTAAAGTCTGGAATCAAGCCAAATACGTTAGCAACACTGAGAACTGCCCCCTGCAACTTGGCACTCGCTTCCTGGACAGTGTGATTAAGAAGGCGGAAGAGGATATCTCCAGTTATGCCAGTAAAGGGCATTCTACAGGAAAGTCGGTACCACCCCTATGAACGTTCAGAGAAAAAGTCAGACAGTAGGAGATCTGACCAAACTGCCTGGAAGAACATCAGCACACATGGTCAGGGCAAGAGAAACAAAGGGATGTCTTCTTATTACTCATCCCGACCGGCCAAGACCCAGCACTCTTGTAAATGACAATTACTGTGTAAATCTGTTCAAGGTGGGGCTGCTGGCTGGAAGCAAAATAATTTTAAGTGTTGTTCAGTCACCACCAAGATCAGTAAAGACATTAGACATTCAGATACCACAGACTCAAGTTGCAAACTTTTCTGTTGTAAATCCTGTACTTTCTGCACCCGGGACATCACAAAAGAAAGATATACGTCCCGGTATTGCAGAGTGTTATCAACGAAGCAAATTAGAATATGTGAAAGATGTGTTCTGTGTCAATCAATTTTCTTTTGTCAAACCTGTAACAAGTGTCCAAACTGTTGCCTCAAATCTGCCTGTCGGGGCCAGACTTCAAAACTTTTGGAAAGCTTTGGAAACTCTGGGTGCCGGTCCGAAAACAAGGCTACATCCTCCCCTTTCAGACCCGGCCAAACTTGACAAGGTCACCGACAATCATAAGCTGTTATGCCAATCCCCACAGGAACCTCTACCTGGTGGAGGCATTGCATCCGCTTATGAACAAAAATGCAGTAGAGCTGGTCAAAAACCCAGAATCTCTGGGGTTTTACAACCGACTTTTCTTGGTTCCCAAACCAAACAATCACTGGAGACCTATACTGGACCTGAGCAATTTAAATCAATTCCTCAAGATAGAAAAATTTACAATGGAGACACCAGAAACCATCAGGATGTCCCTCCAACAAGGGGAGTGGGTTACCTCAATAGATTTCAAGGATGCCTACTTCCACATACCAATACATCAACAGTCCAGGGAATATCTGAGATTTCATATCCAGGGTCGATCATATCAGTTCAAGGCACTACCTTTCAGACTGTCCACAGCTTCCATGGAGTTCACTGTTGTAGCAAAGGAGGTGAAACTGATGGCCATGCAGAAAGGTATAAAGATCCACCAATACCTAGACGACTGGTTGGTCAAAGCCAGATCCCACCAAATTTGTCTCCAGCATACCGACAGACTAATAGAAATTTGTCAGAAACTGGGCTGGATGGTGAACTTTGAAAAATCAGAGCTGGAACCCAAGCTAGTTTTTGACTTCGTAGGTTACCAGTTCAACATCAAGTGTGGCCGGGTCCGACCCATACTGGACCAGTGGCAGACCCTCTAACAAAAACAGGTAGAACTACTTGCCTGACCAGCCTGTCTGGTCTGGCATCTCATGTCCTTGATAGGTCTGTTAACAGTCATAGAGAAGTAAGTTCACCTCGGTCGTCTACACATGACACCCATACAATGGCATCTTAAAAACAATTGGAGTGTTCTGGAATCACTTGAAAAGGTCATTCCTCCACCCAAGTCCTTGCACTACCATCTAAAATGGTGGCTGGAGGAAAGCAATGTGCTTCAAGGTCAACCATTACACCCACAAAACATGCTCTGCAGATCTTTACAGACGCATCAAAAGAAGGGTGGGACACTCACTTAAACGAGTGCACTACAAGAGGAACTTGGTCCCTTCCAGAAAGCAAGCTGCGTATAAACTATTTGGAACTAAAAGTGGTCTTTTAGCCCTGAAAGAGTTTCAAGACCTCTGCTCAGACAAGGTAGTTCTTGTAGCAACTGACAACAACACAGTGGTGTCATACATAATCAAGGAATTAGGCATGAAGTCGGGCCCTCTATGTGCCCTTCTGTGGAGAATCCTGACCTGGTGTTCCAGAAAACAGGTGACTCTCAAAGCACAACACATTCCAGGCAGGCTGAATGTGGTAGTGGACAAGCTATCCAGGCTAGGCCAGACCATCCAAACAGAGTTGTCTCTCCTTCCAGAGGTCTTCTAATATGCAGCAGGTGGCACTGGCCTCAGATCTATTTGCCATGAGGTTCAACAAGTTACCTCCGTTTGTGTCACCAGTACTGGATCCCCTGGCATTGGCAGTGGATGCATTCAGCTTGCCATGGGAGAATTTGGATGCATATGCCTTCCCATCAGTAGCCATTTTGGGCAAAGTGGTGGAGAAGTTGCAGGACCACCCTTGCCACAGAATTATTCTGATCGCCCCAGGGTGGCCCAACATGCCTTGGTTCTGGGATCCAGTGGCCATGATGAGCCAGATCACACTGTTCCTCCCCAATCTGCCCAATCTGTTAACTCATCCCTTCAACCAGACTCCTCACAGGAATCTGCCCAATCTAAACTTAATGCATGGCTCCTAGAGCCTCAGCTCTCAAAGAACAGGGCTTCTCTGAGGCAGTGGCAGCAACAGTTGAGGCTCCTCAAAGGGGAGGGGGGCAATGTCTGTATAGCCCCGGGTAACCAGCTGCTGGTAACCGATCATGGCCTTACAGGGTTCCCATGTTGTACATAAACTTAAGATCGGATGGCTGAGAAAGCCCAATATCCATGCTGTCTCCAATCACTCGCTGAAATGAACCACATGCAAGAAAATGTAGACCTGTCATCACCTGCAGTGGTACAGGTATTGCATGGCTTCTCTGTGGACTTCTACCCAGCTTTTCTTCAAGCATGTCACACACAAAAAGTATCCCCTACCTTGTCAATCTATACTTTCCCAGTAATTCTTCATCGTAATGTATCCAAGGGGTTTGTTCTGTCTCGAAATATCCGATCACGGCTTAAAAAAATGATGATTCCGTCTGTCATGCTTTAAAATCTGCCTTACAGCCATGATTTTAAGACTTTTCCTAAATATTTAAGACAGCCTCCAAGCATTCCTAACTTTATGACAATAGTTAGGACTAAGATAAGACTATATGATGCTTTATGAATACCAATTTCACTAGGACAAGTTTCCTAACATATGTTTATGACAAAAATCCCAAAGTTAGAACTAAGACTAAGATAGGAATGTTAGTGAATACTGCCCCTGGGGCATTAAGATAGGTCCCAACTTGGTATTCGCAAAGCATGTCCTAGCTAGGACAGTTTTCCTAATCCTATCTTAGTTCAAAGTTGCAAATCTCGTGAGAGTTTGTATAAACACATTATAACCACTGAGATTTCATCACGTGATGCAAACATTCTCGTCTGTTTTTTGTGTCACAATGGATGAATTAAGTACAGTTGAGAGGAGACAGCCTCTAAGCATTCCTAACTTTATAACCATAGTTAGGACTAAGATAAGACTATGATGCTTTGTGAATACCAATTTCACTAGGACAAATTTCCTAACATATTTTTATTACAAAAATCCTAAAATTGGGACTAAGATAGGAATGTTAGTGAATACTGCCCCCGGATTCAATTCAATATCCCAAGAAATAAGGATGAGTATGTCTGACCATGCAAAAGCTTCTGATATGTTACCCAAAGGTATCTTAGTTAATATAGAAGAAGTAGTCATCAGCCAAAGATGGAGGACAATTCTGTTGACTTCTAAAACAGTATTACCACTGATAAATAAATAAACAGGCCAAAAGGGTTTTGGTCAACTAGTGTGAGCTGCAAAGCCGTCAGAGACACAAGTAGTGTTTATTTTTTGTGAATTTTCAGCCCACAGGGTTTTTACATACTCAGACACTGCTTGTTCGTATTGAGCTAATGTCAAATTCAATCTCTACCTGGGAATGAGTAAACCTGTTTATTTTCAGTAATTACCACACATATCTCCATTGCCAGTTCTGCTCTGAATGTTTTCCCCTGTGGTGCATATTCAATGACCCATATATGCCATTATCATGATTTGGTATCAGTGGTTTGCACTAATGGTAAAATATGTGTACGTGTAAAGTAGATAAGTTGTTGCATTAGTGTTTGGCCTCCCTGGCAAGTTAAACATTTTTTTCTCTAAGTTTGATTATAAACCACTGACCTGTATCTTTATTAATACTTTCACATGATATGGAGGTAAAATTTGAGGTCCAGCCAGCTTTATTTTGTTTACAAGTAGGCAAGAATTGATAACATAATTATATAAAACTTTCCTTGCATTGCAAAATATGCAATGAGAAATTATGTAGCTATAAAGCTGCAATAACAGCACAAACAGGTTAGTCTCTTGAGAAACACCATTAGGTTTGACAATATAATTTTGGTAGTCCATTTATCCAATCTGTAGGTTTTTAGTTTTATGCATAAAGTTGGAAGGTTGTTAGAGTAGCACAAGCTTTGACCCAGTCTGCACATTTAGTATTATGTTCAAAGGTCTTTTGAATAATCTGAGATCAATTCCAACACAGTATGCAGTGATTGAATGGGGGGGGGGGGGACACTTAGAACATTTGATGTGTACATTATAGCAACCAAGGTATGATTCATAACTTGTATCGGTACATGATGGACCTGTGTTGGAATAGTAGACATGCTCAAAGCTTTATTTTATAAATATAACACTCAGTGGCTCTCTCAGTTATGTAATGTTACAGAATATTAAAGAGGAGATACTAGTATTTTATTTTCTCATATTTTTCCTTCTTTTCCAGATCATAATTCTTCTTCTGAAAACCTGCCAGTTTTCAGAATGTTGGGTAAGCAAGCCAAGACTGTAGCTCCTGAATGGTAAGAAATTGCATTATAATATACAAACATTAACTATATTCTAAAACTGAAAGGAACTAAAATGTTCAAAAAAAAATATTCTGTGCATTACAAGTGGAAAAAAAATTCAAGCAATCGAAATGGCCAAAGTGGGAAAATATGTCTGACCTTCATGGTGAATTTTTAGCTTTCATTTTGACATATTTTCACATAATGAGTTGATGTTGAACACAATGTCTTTGGTATGTAAATGACTACACAAGGATCAGTTATCTGTAAATTGGTAGTTTACAGGCAGTCTCCTATCTGTTCTGCTCTGAATACCCTTCAATAAGTATACATTGTTAATGACCTATACCATATGTTCTCCAAATAATACCACAGGATTAATTTAGCCACTCATTCAAATAAACTCCTGACCTTGAATAACAGTGATAACTATTTATTGCCCTTTCCTTGTATCCTTCATCAGGAGGTTATGTTTTTGGGTGTGCTTGTTTGTCCGTTTGTTTTTGTCTCTGTTCATGATAACTCCAAATGTTGTGAACAGATCTTTCTGAAATCTTTCGGAGAATAGGGCCTGACAAAAGAAGTGTTTAAAGTCTGGGAAAGATCCAGATATTTTCTGGATACCAAAAATTCCCAAATTTCCAAAGGTCTCATTATTAATGTATTTTCAATGACTGTGGCTTTTCAGTTGACATTACTCAAAAAGTAATAGATGGATCCTCATGAACTTGTTATCTGGGTAAGGCCAGGCCAAAGAGAAGAGTGATGACATTTTAGGAACAATCCTGATCATATTCCAGATATGAAAAAAAAATCTATAATTTTTGGAACACGTCCTGGATGAGGTCTGTGCTCTAGGAGTGCTTTCTAGTGTCTTATATAAGAAGCCAGGGGCGGTATTCACTAACATTCCTATTCTTAGTCTTAGTCCTAACTTTAGTAATTTATCTTTTTAATCATATGCATGATTTTATTTTTATTACAGTAAGCACAATTTTAGCTCTTAAATCTTCATGTAGAATTAATATACTTCAAATTACTAACTGAATTGGATTACTGATTTAGAGTATTGTAAGAAAGTGATGATTGATAATTATGTATAAGATAGGATTAAGATTAGGAATGTTAGTGAATACCGCCCCTGGTTCATAGTACATTTAGAAATTGCCTTTTAAAGAGAAATGAAATTTTGTGATTTCATAGCAAAATACCCTTTTTCCGAGTTCGTAGATAATCCTCTGTATTTTGTATTTGATAATTCTAATTAAATAGAAATATTTTTCTTGCCACTTTGGGTCCCTATTTAATGTCCAATATTATTTTAATCATATCCATTTCAAATAGGTAACCTAGTACACATGAACATAATTGTTGTACCAAAGTCGGAGGAAACAGATTTAAATGCCAGGCAATAGTTGTAAGATACAACAGTACTAAGACCTTTTGCATAACACATTATATTGTATGGACAGTATTTCAGGAGAATATGGTCAGTAAATGTGTTACAGTAATGGTCATTTCTACACCTGTAAAACAAACACATTATCCAGACCACTCAGGATTCCCAGGTGTACCATATGATCCAGTTGTTAAGGGATGATGGATAAACCCATAGCAGTCGTTAATACCTGTATAACTTGTCAGTGAAGAATTCACCAATATCTATATGTATGTTTCTTCATCAATGTCTTGTGAACTGTGTAATGGTTGTTTGATTTAAGCTGTATAGTTTTACATGTTCCTAACCCCTAGTTTTTAAAACACATTCCACATCAAGTAGTACTGCTTTATTACCTGAAATTTTCGTTTAAATGATATTTCATTTACTTGGAACTTTAGCTAGAAATCAGTGTTGACAGTGTTCAGGATACTTTTTTAAAATTCTTTCAAACTGTGAAATGGTTGTATAATTTTCATAATGATGACATGTATGTCATGCTAGTAATTCACAGCACATCAGTCCCTTTATATGTTTTGATCGCGTCATTCATACTATTTTATATAATCTAGTACAGCCTCACATTAATTTGCAGAATTTATTACAAATCTTAATCTTTGATTTCAAAAAGATAGTTTTGATGGCATCAGATTTAGAAGTTCAATTAGGCAAGTATTTCCTTGGGGTAATAGCCCTTTCAACAACTGATAATGTAAATGCATTTGCTTGGTGACCATACATGTAATCCTAGTTTTGGCTTGGTATATCTTCTGAAGCAATCCATTGCTTTGAAGTGTAATGTTACATAAGACAAATCAACTTCTTGAGGGAGCTGTTGTGATGGAGTAAGAAGGTGAAATTTATCTAAGTGCGTGAATTTCACCATTGAGGTTTAAAAACCTCTAATTTTAGTGTGAATTGTGGAATAGTCTTTTCATATTTATCATTTCTCTGATTATTTTAGGCCCATGTACATGATCCGCTGCAGAATTTCAAGAAATTTTGCTTGTAGGTGCTAAATTTTGAAGGGTGACACCAGTGATAAATTTGATAAGTTTTGGCAAATTTCATAGATATTACCCATGTCTCTACACTAGAGTTGATTTAATCCTCACCATCTGTTGAGGTGGCTTGAAATATGCTTCTGTAGAGTAGTTTTTGTACACAAGTAGTCATTTAATTGATGTTTTGTTTATTTAAGACTACCCAGGAGAGTAAATGTGTTTGATAACTGATAATCAAAGGCATTACATAATTCCTAAATCTGTACACATACTTCTTGTAGTTTGAGTTGATGTACATTGGCAGGATAGTTCATCTGGCTGATATCATAAAGGGAATTCTGGCCTTTAGACTGGTGACCTGTGCTCTGTTTATGTCAGTTGATAGACAAAATTCCACACTTGAAAAATTAGTGATGGGCAAAGTTCCTGATGGGCATAGTACCTGAAGGGCATTCTTCCTGATGGGCATTCTTCCCTACAACGACCTACTGACATGGTCTTGCAGTGACTGTATATGGGTCCATTCTTGTGAATTAAAATCCTGTCTTTGAATTTTGTTGCAGATCAAGTTTTTGAAAAGACTCATCTTAATATTGACATACCATATATTTAAGAACACTTTTAAGAAAATTGTTCTGTATTGACATCATAATAATTGTTAAAAAAGGACAAAATGATTACCAATTAAATGGCCAAGTACTGAACATCACCAATTCATTACATAAGTGATTTTATATTTGAAAACTTGCATAAATATTCAATGCATTTCTAAATTAAAACAAAAATAAAAGTTTAAAAAAAATTAAGATTCTCTTAAAATAATTTTTTTTCAGCTTCATTGCAAAATCTACTGAAACTAATTAGATTAAGTATTTGATTTAAACATATTTATTAGACCCATTTTTATGTCAGCTGACTTGTCAACTATAACATAGTGAAACTTCCTCATGGCATAGTTAAGCAATAGCTACTTTCAGGTTCCCACTGTTGAGTAATGCAGTTGTAACTTCAAAGCTATTGCATTTAGACAATTTTTTTAAATATGTTATTCATCTACTTTTGGGTTAACTATAATATAGTAAGATTGCAGACATGTAGCTCATGGCATAGCTGAGCACGAGCTACTTTCAAGTTCTCACTGTTGAGTAAATCAGTTGAAACCTGATAACTATTGCATTTACAGTATTTTTAATGTGTGATTCACCTACTTTTAGGTGAGCTATAACATAGTAAAACTACAGCCCTTTAACTCATAGCATAGCTGAGCAATAGATACTTTAAGATTCTCACGGTTGAGTAATCAGTTGTAACTCGAAAACTATTCCATTTACAGTGTTTTGTTTATGGCTTCCACCTACATTTTACTCCTTAACAGTTAACTTGTTACTTTACTTCTGAATACCATTTGCAGGGCACAACTTTTGTGTCCTTTTCTTCATTCACTTCTACTGTGAAGCTCAAAACACAGAGTCAGCTGACACAGAGCCCGTTCACGGGCACTGATTGTTTGTGTTCCCGGCCATTTATTTACTTGGCCATTTTGAAACCTTCCTTGGTTTTGAAACGGCCTGGCCAGTTCAAAAACTGGTTTGAAAATGGCCAAATCAATAATCTGGCCATTTTGAAACCTCACCCAACTTCTAAATTTTTCTATAGCATGTGTTTTTATATGTATAAAATGTAATTTATTCTAATGTGGATTCTTTGAATTTTAATCATTTACATTAAAGTCCATTCTTATTTTCTTGGACTTTGGGATCTTTAACTTAACTTGTGAACTTCAAATGTGTCCTTTGATTATAAAAAAAATTTCCAGAGCAGTGGCTATTCAGCAACTTTCCATAATCATAACTTGTGGAGTAGGTACTCAGGTATGGGAGTAGCTACAGTTAACCTGTGATCTTCAATTGTGTCATTTTATTACAAAAGCTTTCCTGAGCAAGAGCTGCTCAGCAACTTTCTATAATCATAACTTATGGAGTAGGTACTCAGGTATGGGAGTATGTATGGGAACTGTAATTAATGTAATTAACTTTATCATGTGTTAATGGGTTATACAGTTAGTGTATGTATGTAAAAGTTTCTGTATGCACTAGTAAATGTTGCTATGTGTTCTGTTTGATATATGTTTCACAATGAACCAAATGCAGTTCTAATAAAAATATAAGTTTTTATTGTAAAAATAACAACTGTTACACTTAAAAGCAACAGAACAAACCTGTCCACCAATGTCAAACTACTTAGGTATCAAAACAGCCAAGAGGAATAGTTGGCCATTTCGAAACGGCCAAATCTATCATTTGGCCATTTCGAAATGGCCAAGCCATTTCAAAACCTTGCAAAAGTATCAAAACGACAATGGCCATTTTGAAATGGCCAAAGGTTTTGAAACAGCAAGTAACATTTGTTTTAGTGTTTGGTGTTTCAAAATGTCTATAAAGTTATATACTTCTTCAAATATTTTAGTGTTGCCATCAAGACTTAAAATTTAACCTTTTTGAGGATTGCAGTTTTAATTTCTAAAGAAGTATCATAGACTCAAATTTTCAACTTAGATATGTGTAAATTTATTTTTTTACAAAATGGCCACATTTTAACAGGGATTAATACTTTACTATTTGTGGTTTTGGTCTGGAGAGGGGTATGCTTATGTCCATTCACTGTTTCAAAACAGTGACAGAAAAATATATGTTTTTTTAAAAAAAATCCAGGAACAAAGTGTCTTGGCCTTGATGACAGGTCTCCCCCTCACACTTTGTTTCAATGTATGGATCTGCAAGTGTAATTGTTTTGTCATGTGATCTACGACTCTACGTATCTACTCAGTGATGCATTGCTACCTTCCTATAGATTTTTCTCTGGATTATATCAGCTTACATACAAGGTGTGAGTAATACAAGACCTGTTAGTGTCACTTGCCCACATGGTTTGGTGGTAGATCAGTAATGAATGAGTATATATGGGAATATTGTGCTAGGATGAATGAACCCCAAAATGCCACAACCCTACCCTATAACAAAAACTTACCAAGAAATTCTGTTATGACCTTACATATCCACTGATCTACCCAACTTACTGAAACTTTAATATAAGAAAGCTACCAAAATTCTGAAGTGCTATACATAAAGTTCCTGAAACTTATTTTACAATCTCCCCATCGGTAGAAACAGTCATCTTTACTTTTTAATACAGCAACAGACCAGTAAATCATGTATAAATGTGGTCATCTTAATGTATTCTCAGTTTAAGGTTATGCTCATTTATACCCACATAGTTTGTAAAATGAGCTTTAACTCACCAGATGATGTAATCATGCTGTCCACTTGCACATCTCTCTGGTGTGTTGGAGACCAATGAATTGGTACATAGGTTTGAATGGTGTCTGCGTCTCTATGAATAGGATCAACAGTAAAACCAGCAGGTGATCATATGTAACAATGCTTCAGAATTTCTAATAGAATTTCTAAGAATCAACAAGACATTGAAATTGTAGATTTCTGTAAGCAGACACATGTACAGATGTTTATACTCACTTACTTTGACAATTGGTCAATTGTTTGGGGAAAATTTAATAGACAATAGGTTTTGGTTTTTATTCATCATTATTTTTGAAAACTGTTCTTCTAGAGCTGTTATTTATGGTAATTCAGTGTAAACTAATTTTGCTGTAAATCAGACATTTTTATCCAACATATGAAAAAAAATTAACCTCTTATTTCAGTACCTCACAAAAGTTTAGTTTTAATTAGTAAATGTGTAAAGCAATGCATTTAATGGTTATCTGAAAAGTGGAGTAAACATTTTCCTTCTGAGAGAATTATTCTGTTTAACAGAATTTTACACTACAGCAATATTAAATCTGCATTTGTGTAACTAGTAACTAATCAATTTAACACATCATCAAAATACCAGTATTATTCATGAAAACATGATAAAAAAAATCTGTTTATCTCAGAAATATGTCCAATAACCATTAACAGTTTATTTCAAGTGTTTCTTGTAAACTAATTTTGATAAGAAGAGATCAAAGACTTTTCACTCAGCCTTTATAAGAATGTTTATATGTTTGGGTTTATTGCAGCCTCCTCATTCAGTAATTGACAACATCTGGTCTGGGATGACAATGACTAATAAACACACATGATTAACTCAAGGTTCCTTGTCCACTCTTGTCCACTCTTCTGATGATTATTTGATGATGACCAGTGTTGACCAGTGTCCAGTAGATGAACTGGTCACACTTCAGATGTGAGGTAGCACTTGATAACCTCAAGTGGACCAGCCTTTGAAACATGTGTTCATCTTGTCCAGAGATTAATTCACTGAGTTGGGTTTTAACATTGCTTTAAACACATTGTATTGGTCACATGATGGGTATTTGAGTCGGTGTTAGATGATACAAACCCGTAGAAAATCCCCAGCTTAGGCATAGAAAATTCCCAAGTCAAAAATCCCTAAAATTAAGAATAAAAACTATAATATTGATAATAATAATATTAATATAATGTACAGTGCACTTTATATCTCAAAGTTGGAGTTACATAACATTACATACTTTCAGGTTAATTACACTGTAAAATGAGGTTTGGAATTGAAGATATTTTATGTGGTCCCTTTATGTATTGAACATTAAACTTTTAACCTAAATTAAAAAGGACAGCTTTTTAAAAATTGCTGTTAACGTTTACTTTAATAAAATTGCTTCCTAAGTTAACATTTGTAAATGGTATTGGGGATTCTTGTGTTGGGGATTTTCTATTTGCTGCTTATTACCGCCGCCAAGGAGGTTATATTTTCGCCTGGGTTTGTTTGTGGGTTTGTGAGTCTGTTTGTGAACAAGATAACTCTAAAACTTATGGATGGATTTTGATGAAATTTTCACGATATGTCTGAAAAGGTAAAAGGAAGAAATGATTCAATTTTGGGAGTGATCCGGATCACTATCTGGATCTTCTAGATCCATGAAATGTAATTTTTAGAGACAAATAACTCGAAAAGTTATGGACGGATTTTGATGAAATTTTCAGGATATTCCTAAATGGGACAAGGAAGAAGTGATTAGATTTGGGAGTGATCTGAATCACTGTCTGGATCCATGAAAAATAAATTGGGAGTGATCTGGATCACTATCGGCAAAAATATGAAATAGAGGGGGGAAAAGGAATGTCAGTGCTAATGGTAGGTTTTGAAAGTCCAGGAATTGAGCTCCCGTGGCAGAGGTCTGCACTCTCCAAGTGCTCTTGTTTTCATATACAATCCTCCATGTCTGCACCAAACTGATATGAGCCAAAACAATAAGCCCAGATTTGAGCCTGTTTTAAACTGAACAAAATTATGATAACAAATTGTGGTCACATTTAAATAGCAGTGCATGTTACGTACTGACAAGATCTTCTGATTCTGTTAAAAGTTGAAAAATTATTCAAAATAGAATAATATTGTAACTTCATTGGTGTGAACAGGTGTCCGTGGCTGATCACCTTTCAGTTGTGTGGAATCTGATAGTACCGAAAAACCATTGGGGGATCTAAGCTGGGTTGCCAAATCCAGAATAGGCTGTTCTATGCTTGCAGCTCAGTGCAGCTTCACATTTTCTCATGTCATCAAGCAAGAAGGCTTTATATACATGTATTTGTAGTTTCAATTACCGACTAATTTTGAATAAAATGTGTTCAAAGCAAACCAACTACCACATTTGCATCGTAAGTTTGGGGCTTGGGTTAGAACCTATGACCTCAAAGTTAGAAGGAGAGTGTATTAGCACTATACCCCACCCCACCCCCATCTCTTCTACTAGAATAATTTTTAAGGATTCTTCAGTGAGTTCAGTTCTATCTTATCTGTGAAAAGTGATGCCAATTTTGGCAGTGGCTTGGTATATGACAGCACTTATGTGACAGCACTCATTTATTGCTTGTAAATTCAGATAATCTGAAAAAAAAATTGGGCCAAAAATTATTTACAAGAATGCCAATTGATCTAAAATGGTTTGTTGACAATTGCTGGCCATGCTATAGATAACTGGAAATTCTAAAAATAAAAAAATAAATGATTAATTATTAATAAAAATAATATCAATGAAAACTAGACAAGATTTCACAGCAAATCAGCAAAATCTGATTTGTGACACTTAGCGTCTTTATCATTTCAGATCAGTGTCTTATCATGTCCCATCTGATTTGTCGCTTCAAAATTTATTTTACCAGTTGATATAGCATGGAAAGAGGTTGTGTGAAATGCATCTGTTGGTTTCAGGTTTTTAATACTTTAAGAAGACATCTTAATCTTGAAAGACTCCATCTTAGGATATTTTAGAAAAAAATACAGTTTTTATTCCTAGATAATGATACATCTGTATGAAACACTTATTTGTAGTAGTGTCACTATAATATGTTGCAATTACAATCATGTTCTACTCAAATTGCACACTGAAATAATGGATAGCCTTTCCACCAGACTCCCCTAGACATTTGGTTTTGTGCTCAACACTTTCCTAAATTGTTTACAAAAGTAAGTAATTGACCAAATCAGAAAATAACTCTTTACAATGACAAAAATGAAACAAAATACTTAAACACAGTAGTTATCCTGACCTAGTGAGCTTATCAGTCTTTGAAAGTCAAGTGAAAAAATAATCAAAACTTAGCAGTAGATGAAGCACACAGCAGCTGGTTCAGAAACCCTTTTGTTCCAATTTTAGCCCTTTTTTAATTAAAACCCTAGCTTGTTTGTGCTAAGGGCCAAAAAAATTAGCGCACTCAAAGTATTAACACAAAATATATAGATAATATACAAAGAATATATATGGAACTCAGTCATTTGTTTGTGAAATGATAATAAAACAAAAAAGTTCTCTAGCCTTCAAGCCAGGCTATCTGAACAAAGGTAAAAGTAGGATGCCTACTTATTCAGCCACTTTATTATGGGAGGTTTTTAACAGCTTTTCTTGTCAGATTTGTCCCAGTAAATCTCAGATAGACACAGTTAATTCAATTTAATTTGTCATTGGGATGAATAACTGGGGGTATCGGTAACAATGTAAGGTGTTTAAAGGTGATTAGAATACAGTGATCATTTGACCAGAGATGTTATTTTCTTAGGATTTTTTTCAGGTTTAAACTTAATCAACCAGTGTTAAATGAGACATTTATTTTATTCAGCTCCAATTTAGACAGATTTCTGTTACATTTTTATTTGAGAACTAAATGGCTGTAAGGAGGGAAATAAATGATGTGATTTGTTTTAAATGCTCATTTTAAAGGATGTGCCAACAATTTGGCTTTCTCTAATCTTTTACGGAGAGAATGTATGGTAAAGAGAAGTGTATACATTTAAAGGCAGTTTTTCTACAACTCTTAATCCCAGATAAGAATCTTGAAATTCAGATTTAATATTTAAATTCAAGTCTATTACACTGAAAATGAAATTATACTATTTCATTTATCCATGTTAATCTCTTAAATTTGTCAAAAAATCTTTTTAAGATGGGGATCTTAAAGGAGACCTAAAAATTGTAGCAAAGAGGAATTTGCTATCTGCCAGGTAATTTTACTCCTGGAAAATTGTGATTAATATATTACACAATATAGATTATTTCTGCATTATGATCTTTATAATATTGAGAAAATGCAGAAAAGATTCAAACATTTGAGTCTTGACCTAAAAACATTAACCCACATTACTCAGTGACTAGCCTTGCTGAAGGCTCAAGTTCCTTTGAAGTTCGGGAAAGTTTTCAGTTCAGATAATGGAGTTTCAGTTTCTAAAATGTACTCATACATGTACTGACTTTTAAAGAAACAAACAGCTAAGAGAAAGGCCCTTCTTCTGGAGAGCTTGCCTTCTTGCTTTGAAATTCTGAATGCATACGTTATGCCTGCCAAATATTTCTGCACCTATTCTGAACATATTATACACATATGAGCCTTAAGCAAGGCTACTCAGTGACTTGCTTTGAATTAATGTTCTAACAGTGAAGTGGAATTACAGAGGTTCAAGAGGTTTAGCTGTGAAGACAAAGAGTGGTACATTTTTATCTGTAGGACGAAAGCAACCAGAAAAGAAGGTAGCTAGACAAAAAAAAAAACACTCACAAAAACTAAGCTGGACAAAAGTTTCATAAAAGAAGAGTAGTCCAATAAATTCCAATTTAATGTATTACCATCTTAACAACAGGTGCTGCTCTGTACAAGATCATGACACAAGTGGAGACAAATGTGGCAGCTTTAAACTCCCTTGAGAGCAGTAAAGGATTAAGCAAATACTTGTGATTTACTTTTAACAAATATGTTCAATAACACACAGAGACATCCTAGTCCTCATTCATTACAAAGACAGTCTGGTTCAGAGGGTGTTGTTTTCCATATTTACACAAATTGCTGAAAGTAAAAGGACTTTTGCAAACTGGGTTTGTAAGGTCTTTGTTTTCTCTGTCACTGTTACTATGATTTCCCCACAGTTTTCTCAGAGACATTGATATCACCTTACTTCTTTGTCACACTCTTATGATTAGTGCAGTTGGGTTTCAACATGAAAAAGCCACAATTTTTGTCACAGTTTGTTGCTTTTTGCCACACTTTTGTTGCCTTTTTTGCCACCCTTTATTGCTGTTGCTACTTGTGGCCTTTTATAAGTTGTACTTCATAAGTTTATATTGATCTCTATTGATTTATAACAGCTTCAAAGTTAATGGTGGGTGTAAGTTTGGTTAGAATCTGTAAAGTTTCAATAATTCATTAAAAAAAATATCTCTGCACAGAAGCCTTCAGGAGATACTCCAGGAAAAAGGCCTTGAAACAATACTGTAAGCCCTTGACTTGGTTTTGTATCATTTGGAATTTGGTTAAATGTGCAAGTTTAATACTTGCAAATAATTGACCTTGGTTCCAATAAAGTTTCTCCTCCAATTACGTCATCCACAGTTTCCATCAATGATATATGTGGATATGAGCATTGATGTATGCATTTTTCTAAATTGCAACAAAATGCAGAAACTTGCTCACTAATAGAGTACTACAATAACAAATACAGAATATGGTCACTGATATTTGGTCCCATTAATTGCACTTGCTGGAACATTATTAGATTAATTCATTTACAATCATAAATTGTATATTTCTATTTATTTTTGTTTATACATAATGATACCTAATAATAACTTTTTAAGAAATTTAAATGATGAACCCAATTATCTTCCTGATAAATAAAGAAAACAATGTCTGATACAGAAGCCATTCGGGTGGGATCATTGGACAATGATATACTAATTAATTAGGACCTGCAGCTAATTATGATAACTATGTAGTTTTATGAATTGTTTTTCCTTTGGACTATTGTAAGCTAATCAATTAAAACCACTATAATTTAGTGGAATTCTTTGATCACAATATCTAGAGTAAATATTACCATAATTTACATGAATAGAGTTTGTACAGAAATCCTCCAACAACCCATGCACATGGAATGTAAATTTAAAAATAGTGTAATAATGACAAATATGTTTATCCCAGAACTACAGAACTGTTCTATTGTGTTTAATATAGTAATAACAATTAATGTGACTGAAATTGATGTATGCTAGCTAGATTGCCATTATGCTTTATTAATTCCCAAATTGAAAATGTAAATCCATATGTGTTAAATGATTTTATTGCAAAATATAAAAAAAAATCATTTTAATAAAGTTTTGAAGCAACAGTTTAACTGTAAAGGAAGCCAACATGTTCATTTGCAATCTTTATTCCCTGTAAAAGATGAAAAGATATTAAATGATTATGGTCAATAGGATTTTAGCCTGATCCAGTACAATTGAGAAACATAAAAAACCATTTGACAAAGTTTACCGAACAGCTGAATGCACAAAATACAATGTATTCTAGATCAATGATTAAAGACATACAAGTGTTAGATATAACAAAATGTAACAGAGGGTAAGAGTATCAGTAATGGACTCAATAAATAAATAAGACATTTTCATCACTTTCTTCACTTTGATCAGAAATTGCCATTATTGTAAGCAAAAGGTTAAAAGGGTTGAAGTGTGTCTAAGATTAATTTGCTATATCCCAATTCATCACCTACACACTTTTACAATCTTTGAACACTAAAACTTAACTTTCAAAACAAAAGTTATAAACACTTTCCTTAATTAATTGGCTCTAATTTAGGCATCTCATAGCCACTAAGACAGACACAAATTGAAAAGAAGTCCTACCCCAAAAAGATACATATTGAGAGTACAATGGTTTAATCTCTCTGTCTAGACTGAGGTCCACAAGACCTATTCATATTTTGATGGGAAGCACTTAAAACACAAACTCCACCCAACAATGCATTTGTGTAGCAGGAGTTGCTTTTGTTTTATCACTAATTGAAATTTAAACAATGGATGGACCTCCTTGTCAATTGAAGATGGCAGTGAAAATATCATCTGCCCTGTGTAATTTACACCTATCAGAGTACTGAAAGAGGGAGGGATGCTATATAAAGCAAAGGACTGAGACAAAAAGTTATTAATTACTGGTTAGATAACATCATATACAGATCTACTGAGTGCTACAGAGATTAATGCTCAAGCCAGTTGGATTTTCTACAGAAAGACGTGGAATATAAGTACAGGTATGGTGATATTTTATTTTAACTATTCAAGTCAAATGATATTGATGTTAACTTTAAGAAGCTTTTTGCTTTGTAATTAAAAGAGATTTAGAGAAATTTGGTGAAAGTGTTATCATTTTAACTGAATTTGTTTTTATATTTATCATCACTCACACACAGCCACATATTTACAGATACATTTTTTTTATTTTAGCTGTTTTTTGTGTATATTTCTAATCTTTCTTTATATTGTTATACACATACGTATACTGTTAGAAGATTTCATCCTGACCTGTAAGCCTAAATGGCTGGGTGTTACTATATTTTGTTTGAGTAAAACTGTTGTATAAACTTTCTGTTTATATATATGTAACTCTGTATAACACGCCGTCAGTAAAATAAAATATTATCTATCTATATTAACATGTTTCATCAGTAATAAGCCCAAAAAAGAGGAATTTATCTTGAGTGTTACATAGAAACATTATAAGAATGATTTTAAGATATGAACGATAAGCAAAAAAATATATTGTGACAGTTTTAGTAAATTTTAGTAAAATTAAGCTTACTTCCTCACCAATACCTTTATATTTCTGTCACCAGATTGCATTTTACTTATATTTAAATAAAAAAACTTTGGACTGGCAGATGTAGTCTGAGATGTTTCCTGTTTCAACATCATTTATGGCTTCACAAAAACTTGTGTGATGAAGCATTTACACAAGTACTTCATTTCTTGATATAAACTGTTAGTAATATGTTTTGCTTAGATGTGATAAAACAGAAACTTGTGGTTTCCAGGTATTTTATCAATATTTAAGGATTACTACATCTTCCAAGACAATATATACATCATGGACAAAACAGACTGAGGATGTCTATCTATTTTACATCATTTACTGAATGGTCTTGTCAGGATTGTTTGACATACTTTCAAATTTGCAATTCCACATAATGTTGGTACTTGTAATGAAGCAATGGTGATTACTTCCAAACAAAAGCAGTATTCACGGGTGGGATGGAGTCAATTGTAAATGGATGCACATAACTGGACTTTGGTAGAATATTACTGGATTACCATTGTCCAGGGCTAAATGGGGGAATTTGTCAGACATTAACAAGATGTCAATTACAGATAACCATCACACTGCAGGGTATAAGAGAGGTCTTATATATAGCTTGGTATATCATAAAGTTTTCATTGGAACATATTAAAAGGTAGGGTGAGGGGTGGTTCATGAAGTACAATAATATAAATTTTCTAGATTTCTTTCACATACTGAATAAAGATTTGCCTTTTTTCCATCTTAGAGTTACTAGATATGAGACATTGTATTTGAGTTTTTCTGAAACACACTAAAATAACAGTAAGTTGAATGAAATAAAAACAATAAGTATTATTAATTAATACACTCATCTGTATTAGATATATCACAGTTCTAGGGAATATGAAGGCAGTTGTGCATAAAATTTGGCCTGTTAATATATTAATGTACAAATACAAATTAATTGAGCTAAGTCTTACAATGTATTATGAATATGTTCTTTTCATAATGCCAGACTAATGGTATACATAATATACATTACATGTGGGTGCACATAACACAATGTCACATATAGAGGGTTAATATGTCTTACATAAGAGATAGATATCTCTTGCACCAAATCTAAGAAACACCTGAAGCAAATTGCTCAGCACTGACATCACTCCATTGTGTATGGCTACATCTATGGCTATTTGTTTGGCTGTCCATTTGGTTGTCTGACAGTTAAACTGGGCCTGTACAGAAAGCAGAGATATAATCAGCCAATAGGAATTGAGGGTGCTTATACAAACAGCTGTCAAATAAACCCAGCTGGGTGTCTTAATATGCCCCCCTCCCCCCTCTCCACTCATTTCTATATTCTGTGGGATGGAAGTCAATAAACAGTAAAGACTAATACAAGATGTGTTTAGTAACTATTTAATAACCTTTTGATATAGAGTGGTGATTGTGACTTTCTGAGGGAGAGTACAGCAAGTGAATACACTGGAAACCTTTGGTTATTGATCACAAACATACTTACCTAAATTGTTTGCCAGGTTCAAAATTCATTCAGAAAGTCCTAGGAGTCTTATTTGTAGACAGGAGTCTTGACTTTAAGAAGTAAGACATTATAGAGTTAACTTGGATATTTATTGTGTTGAACAGGTGATCTGATTAATGATGGGTGATATAATGCTGAGAACGCCTACCACTGGATATGGATGTTGTGTGTGGGATTCTGATCCTAGATGGACAATGTTAAAGACTAGAGGTAAGTTCCCCACAGCAGCTATTAATATGTTTTATTGTAGTTGCTTGCCCTGTCATTAACGAGCTATTCACCATTGTGATTATGTGTTACTTGACCTTATTTCAAATTTACTCATTTGTTTTTATGGTTGTACTGTATGTAATACAGTATGTATATAATTTTGATAGAAAATTACAACTATTTTTGGAGAATTTTATTTACTGGTAAATTGTTTGAATAATTTGTATATTTTATTTTCATGTTTAGTAATGCCAAAAAAGTTCTTATTTGCAGTTATATCGCAGTTCTAAGCATACCTTCAAGCATCGTACATTTGTAATAATGTATTTGTAGAAGTCCTAGAATCCACCAGAATATCTGAATTATCCCAGATTCAAGCCCAGGACACCAGCTTTGATAGTGTCACAGAATCCTTTCCCATGGCAGCCATTTTGGAAATTGGTGAACGTGGCAACAACAACAGCTCAACTCCTAGCAAGATTGACAACAGTAAAAAGATGTACCAAGCTTATAAAGGTAAAATACTAGATCTATTAGAAGTTATTTTATGATAATTTGCTGAAAAACATCCAAATTCCCGGAAAAAAAGGCCCATGTTGGGATGAATCCTATCAAAGTTACTTCCTCAAAAATGATAAGTACTTTGTGCAATTGTGTTCTGCTTGAAATGAATTCTGTGTAATGGTGTTACTTTATAAATGTCTTAATTGATAGCACATGAATTTAATTGATATGTGGGTAAAATTGTGACTAATTACATCTCAGCTAGAGTATCAATGTTGCCTCCCTTGCAACCTGTGGCACACATGGTTTTGTAAATGCTACGGCTTTCTTTTAACATGCAAAGTAAGAAAAACCCAATTTCTATATGTATGCTTGACTATGCCATCTTGCTGAAAGTGATACTGATGATTATACATATCCATCACTCTTTTAGCCTATGATTTCAGTTGACAGTATACCTGTAATTATCTCCATTCCCACACCACTGGGGCTTCTTTTCTATTGATTACTGTAACATGTGGGTTTCCCCGACTATTTGCTATAATACATTATTTTTTTGCCTTGTTTTTTTAGGTCAGCTCAAACTCTCCATTAGTGTCACCAATGGCTACCTCTCAGTACATGGTGAGTACATCATGCTAGTTTATTCATAAATGAGGACTATTTAAAGACAATTCCAACTTTACATGATGACATGCAGACAAATTGCTCTATAATTTAGGCACATGGGTATAATTGAATACACCTTGTTGGACTTGATTGCTTGTGTCAAATTTTATGTTAATATTGTCGTTCCAGTATTTTTGAACAAATCCAGTGCTCCTGATAATGGTAAATGGAACTAAAACAATGGAATTAATTCATCTCCCACTGATTTCCAAATTTAAATTTTCTGAAAAACTGCTTTTAACACTTAATTGAAAAAAGTAGTTCAAGCAAAGTATATATCAGTGTAAATAGAATGTCAAGATGCAAGCCAAAACCTGTTTTGTGAGCCTAATTTTAGAAAAAAAAATCTATAGCTTTGAAGAGGAGTAAGTGCAAGCTAGCAATATATACAACCCAGTTATGTGGATACAAGAAGCTTTAGTTATACATTATCTGCTGTATTTTATGGAATGTTTCAGACATTGTGTCAGACACTGGTCAGCCCCAGCATGCTTACATGTGGTATAAAATACTCTACCTTTGTATTTATTATCGTTTACAGTGCAGGATGCCCGTCACCTGACCACTAAGTCTGGGGTAGTCTGCTGTTCTTACGTGGAAGTGGACATGATCCCAAAGATCTCACGCAGGACTCAGTGTAGAACTGCTACAGTAGCCAACTCCTCCCACCCTGTGTTTGATGAGAGGTTTACTTAGTAAGTATGCTTAAATGAATACTATTAAGCACTAGCTGTATTGGGGCTACCCCTGCTATATGGCTATATGTCATTTTTCTTTTTTTTTTTTTGACTTTCATGGGATTTGAGCTTCCAGCACAGAATCTGCCCTTTCTGTTTGCATTACTAGTGTTTCTAATTGCTTCCAAGCTCTGATGTCAGTGCCCTACTGATGGTTTTGCAGCTTGTGCCTGTAGATCAAAACACCTTTTGGCTGCCTTGTTATACATAGTTTGACCTTGTCGGAATGCTCAAATATCCATATTTTTTAAAAGAGGAAAAAGTTATAATGCATAAAATAGTGAGATAAAAACTTGTTTCCATTTTGTTATTTCTTTAGTAAAACTATATGCTTTTTTCTTAAGAGTAATCCCTCATAAAATGTACTTTTATGAAATGTGTTTTATTTATAATACAATAAGCTTGTTTTTTATGTGTTTTGTTTACCTTACACCAAGATGTAAGATTTATAGTTGATAACATACAAAGATGATCTCACTGTGATGGACTTATGTGAATGTTTTTGGCAAAATTCCTGGTAAATTAATTGAAAAGCCTCATTAGTTTCTTGATGGTAACTTGCCCTCTGTTTTCTCTTTACAGTGAACTTCTTGGCAGAGATTATCAGAGAAGAATCCTGGTCTCAGTCTACCATGTCAACAACTCCGCTAATTGTACTTCCAAAGAACTCATTGGCAGCATGTCTTTTGGCATCCGCAACCTTGCAGAGAAGAACACTGTAAGTACACTCTGAACAACTCATGAATAAATGCAACATAAGTAGAAATATGAACCAATCTAGCCAAAGGTTCTATCTGTTTATTTCTGTTGGCACAATAATCACTGGAATTATACCATAATGAACATAATAGAAACTGGACATTAAGAAACCTAACTGTAGTATATGCCACAACATGTAAAATTTCTGAAAGTTGGTGCATTAGTCATGATATGTAATACATTGAGATTGAAGGTTAGACCACTATATTACTAGAGTAGCAAACATTTTCTAAATCTGATAAAAAAAAGCCAGGAATTATATGGGATATCATAAGTTATTGAAGATACAATGCTGTAAAGCTGTGAAAATTTAGTCAGTTCTTATTTTGGCATCCTTCAGAGCCCCATTTGTCATAATGGTGTTATGTCAGTATCATTATAAATATGTTCCTCATGTTTGCCTTTGTTATACTTACAGAAGGTAGAAGGCTACTACTTCTTACTCGCTGACAAAATTGGACAACAAAAACATATGAAAGTTCACACGGATGAAACACGGACAAAAACATCCAAAACCCCTACCAAGTCGTATCAGTTCAGATCCACTGTGCCCACACCAGGACAGATGCCCAGGATGTCAAATACCCTATCTACCAAAATCTCTACTGCCCCACCTGTTATCTCGACATGTCAAAAGAGAGCCTTCTGTGCAACACCAAATTCACATCTTACCAGGAATCAACATAGGTCAAGTCAATGTCAAATCAAGAGGTCAAGAAAGTGCAGCCAGGGTTCAAGTAGCTGCTCATCCTCTGCCTCAGGAAGTGATGTGGACAGTGTTGCCAGTGATGACCACAAGATGATGGTTTCTGAACATCCCCAAGTTGCACATCTCTCCTTACCTATGTATTGTGGGCCCTCTGAACAAAGCTATGGTCTTCATCTAGCACAGGGATGTCCCACAGTCATATCCAGGGTGGAGGCTGGATCTCCGGCAGATAGAGCAGGATTGCAGGAAGGCGATAGGGTGGTGGCTATCAATGGACAAGATGTACAGGAAATGTACCCTGACTCAGTAGCAGCAGTGATCAGATATTACCCCAGGTCTACCTCGGTAGATATCATCCGAGATGTTCGAAGAAGCAGTAGCAGAAGAGTGATGGGTCTGGATACTGTGATTCCTGTCAGTGACAATTATGACAATGATGATTTTTTTGAGGTCACTGAAACTTACAAGCAGTTGAGATCAAGTGCAAGGGAGCATGGTGTAATTGGTAGGCGAGAGCAGGCATTATCTCAGTTGTCTACACCAGTAGCAAAAAGAGATATAGTACCTCTGGTGAAGTTAAGTTCCAAGAAAAAGTTTTTCAAGTTATTCTAAAATTGAGCTTGTAAGATTAGTGCCCAGCATAGTATTATTAAATGATATTTGATACAGGGACTCAGTACATTAATTTGTTATGTTTACAGAACTGTGATATTTTTATGCAGTAAACATGCAGTGCTGCTTTGAAAATATAAGACAATATCATTATGGCAAGTCTGGTGTGTGTTATGGCAAGGTTCTTGCATACTTTTTACTTGTATATTACAGTAAGCGTCATATATATGTACCATATAATACCAATTAGTGCTACTTTTGTATATAACTGTATTCTAATTTTGTCTTGATCCGATTTGTAATAGTGATCTTTATCATCAAAAATAAAATGATGATATATTTGCAAAAAGCTTGTATTAGTGAATGGCATATTGTTTTTTTCTCAGAAGAAGAAGAAAAAACATATTGTGTAATAGTTATAAACTATGATGGTATATTAATGCTTCAGATATGTAAGATTGTAATTTTACTGTTATATAGAATTGTAAATATTTGAATAAATTATTTATTGTTATACTTGTTCTTTTTCTGCAGACACAGAGAGTTGATTTTTAAGAACCATGACTTATGATTTCAACATAACAATTGCTTTTAAATAAATTTGTACAGGAATTTCAACAACACAACAAACTTTTACGCTGCGATATTTTTAGTGATTATATTTTAGTAATCATACATAACAAGCATCTGGATATCAGCCACTCAATCTCACATCAGTTTGTACAAAACTTGCAAAATCTGTACATTTTAAGTGAACGCAGATATCTTAACAGATAGTAATACAGTTAAAACCTTCTTGTGGTGAGCTTAAAAATTGGAAAGATTACTTTATTCATTTCAAGGCTTACTAAACCTACACCTATGCTTTGAAATTTAAATGTTTTAAACAATGCAGCAATTATATTCAGTTTATTAAGAGCCCAGTTACACATAGCCAGATGTGCCATGGTAGCCCACGGTTCCATGTGTGGTAACTGATAGGGATGCACAAGGGATGAGGCTGGGTCATGTAAAAGATTTACGGAACTGCCACGGATCTGCTACAGACCGCCATGGACAAGTTTGCGGATGAAAAGACTGCACAAAGGATTGGTCTTGTGGCTGTTTTTTAATCCACAAACCCTTTCAGTGTCGGTCTGTAGCAGATCCCATTAGATCCGGCAATGTTTTTACCGATATTTATTGCCACTGGAGTGTCAAGGATGAGAGGTATGTCACAACTACATTCAGGATGGGTTTAGGGACAATAAGGCCACTCACGGATGAGTTATGAATGAAATACGGATGTGCCACGGATACCTTGATCAGATAAGATCTGTATGGACTTTATGCAAAAATTCAACAGTTTGATTTTTCCGTAATGTCCTACGGATCTTATCTGATCCTTGGCATGTCACTACGGACCATGGTATGCCACTACGGATGTCACAAGCACCTTTTGGGATGTTACAAATGACCTTATTGACACAAAAGATGATCCGTAAATCACTCAACATTTTCCATATTAGGAAACCTAGCGTGATCCAGTGGATGATCCTTGGATGTGTAACTGGGGTTTAGCAGGAGTCTGTTAGTATAACTGTTTATACCCCAATCACATTTAAGGCAGTACATCCCGCGGTAGTACACATTGGGTAAAAATGTCCCTCTCCTTTGACTATCGCATGACGTCTGCAAGTTTCCAAGTCAGTGGCCCACCGTCCCAATCCTTGATCATCCCACGGAAGTTTTAAAATGTTTTAAATTTCCACCTCTGATCATCTCACCATGAGCATGACCAGATGAATTTTTTTGATATAGTAACTGTAGGTGTGGTCCACGGTGTATATGTTGTGATGAATATAGTACATAGAGTACTGTAATACAGCAACATAAGATGAGTGGAGGAATGGGATGTTTTGCCACTGTGTCACAAGTTCGCATTTGAATCTCAGATGGTACTAGAAGAACAGGGACGTTTCATCCCAATGCCTATCAACACAGGTTGTACCGCCTGAAGTGTGAATGGGGTATTATGGATACATCAAGTCTCCAAAGGTATGAGGCATCCTTGGAGTTAGTTCTGCAGCTGATAACCATGGAGTATACCACCAGTAGTGTGACTTGGACATTAAATATATAATCTGAATATGTAAGATATGAGCTCAATCTTCTTGTGTGGGTACAGCGGCTGCCTCACAATTCTTAGGTCATGGATTATGACCTTAGTTAAAAGAGAAGAAAAAACAAGCTTTTTCTAACTGAAAGCCAGTGGTTTAATTTGCAACTAGTAAACATTGCTCAGCTCCACTTCAGCTGCCCACCATATAATACTTGCATAATGAATAAAAAGCCAGATGAAACTAATTCAGTTCTTGAGCAAATTGTGAAAAGTTAATTCCTGTCTTGGTATGCTCCATATTTAATACAGCTCACCACTTATCAATGAATCCAGTAATTGTGAGATTCGATCCAAGCATCTTGATGTTATTAGTGTAGGCACATGCCTAGGTTATGTTCCTTTTGTTATCAAACATGCTTATAAGAGGTGATCTCAATGACCTTTTAACTAACTTACTGCTTTGCAGGCCCAATATCTTCCCAACAGGTAGAATTCAGCAAACTTAACATACATAACAATAGGCAAAAGTGGTCAGTGATAATTTAGCTTAATAATGTAGGGTTGTGGGTGTGAATGAAAGAAAAATAACTATGTAGGGAAACTTGAGTTGAAGAGGCGCGTCTTGAGGTGCTTCCTAAAATATGTTTCTGTGGGACGGGTTCTTAGATTTAGAGGAAAAGAGTTCCATAAAGTGGATGCTTTATCACTGAAAGACTTGCCAAAATATTTTTGTAGTGTTTGTGAAGTTTGCTTGTTATTTTTTCATCTGTCATTTAATTTCTTAAGGTGTAAAATATGACTTCTATTACTAGTCAAAAGTGACACACCAGTATTTGCAAAATAATGATTGATGTAGCAATGTTATTTAAAGTTATTTAGATGTTCAGGGGGTTGGTTTTTCTGTTGAATTTAATGCATATGAATTGATGGTGTAATGTACCTTTTTATAATAGGTAAATAAAAGATTCTGATGAAATATCCAAGATATAAAAAAAATCAAGCAGTCTCTTCTCAGGGGATTCAAACCCACAACCTCCCACTTCAGAAAAACCCACCAGGTGAGCTATAAGGGAAATCCCTACTAGCCAAGTATGTAGTCATGATTTTATCACTTCTTGGTTTCTGTCACATTTTGTTGGAAATACTAGGCATTTTGCTTCTTAGTTTTAGGTCAAAAGAGGACACGGATGGTTTATTCTGGTCAATGTGAAGGGGAATGTTTGGAGTAGTCTATAATACATGTCACAAACCTGTATTGACCAAGAGTTAACCTGCTGTTTGAAGAACTAGTTTAATCTGTAACATACACATATTAGGTTTATGACACCTCCCTAATATTTGTAACAAACTGATACTGTCTTACTCTAACATGAACCAGGTGACAAGACTGCTAATTTGTACTTAGGTTAACTGACTTCTTACTCCTCTGTACACAAGTCACTGAAGTGTTTAACTGTCACTTAAGGGTAAATTAAGCACCAGTAAATTATACAATTAGTATATACTCATGTACCTGTCAAGTATTTAAACTTTCTCTTCAAACCTCAGGTCAGTTAAAGTAGTTTTATGCCAGTACAGATTTGTGTGAGTTTGTTTGTAAATATTGAGCAAACCCAGGTCTTAATCTGTGTAAGTTGAAGAGCAGTTATCCTTTTGAGCTGAGGTGTTATTTGCCCACACAGGACTAACACCCTGTGCCCATGCTGTCAAAGGCTTTACTTGCTGGTGAGTGCTTCAAAGTGACAGTAATTTGAGCTGTTCTTCTGAAAGGACTCCTTCCTTCTTCATTGATTCATAAGTTCATATGTGTGGTGTAATATGGACAAAAACTAAGGATATAATTAGTCTTGTCTGACTTCCTGCAAGGAAAATCTGGCCAATTAGTGGAAGCTTTTATGTTTTTAAAATTATGAGAAAGTGATAAAATTTTGCAACATGTTGCGATAAAATCCACTTTGATGATCATTTCTGAATTTTTTTTAAAACTTATTATCAAAAAGCTCTAATACATCATTGATTCGTATCACTTTCATATCATTTTCTAGTTTTCTGCTCAAAATACTTTGTGAAATAGCCATTGAGAAATTTTGCCTCTTTAAAATACCACATATGACTGTTAAAATCTAAAATGATCAATACCTTGACAATATTAGCAAAACAGACTTTGGTCAATATCTTTGACATATTGACACCATCTATTCAATTTAACCATTTTCATGAGAATATTTGTCTTTTTAAAATTGATCCTCTGATTTGAAAATTTTTATTTAGTTACAAAGTTGTTATTTTATTTTAAAAAAAACACTTTTTAGCCATCAACTGAGGTATGGATTTTTTAAAAATATATTTGAAATATATTACATAAACAGCGTAATTTGAGATTTCTATGTAAACATCATCATTAGAATGTGCATGTATGAGCTCACATGATTAGATATTATGAGTACTTTATGCTCATATTCCAGCCCTCGGGTGGAAGCACAGGTTATTACAGTTTCACCATATCCTAGCATTGCAGCAAATTGTGTAAGAGATGAGGGTCTTTTAAGGCTGTGACTTACACAACACCTGGAAATCAGATCTACCTGTTTAATTGAATGTTAAGAGGACCCATGTTGAGGTTTAAAACAATTTTGCCATTATACTGAGAGGAAGGAGATGGAAATTGTTGTTAAATTAGTGGTTGTGTTTGATCTTTCTTTGAAATAAATTTGGTGAGTAAAAGTGGTAGAGGAAGCATGAGCAAGAGTAATTCATCTTTAAATAAAGGAGTTCTATAATATTTCCTTTACTCATATCAAATAATAAATAATGTAATGGCTACTGCTAATGCAGGGTGAAGTAATCATAATAGCAGGGTATAATTGAGAGTGAACAGTCTATGGGCTATTTAAATGTCCTGTTGGCCAAGTATCACAGAACTTGCCTCCACACTCAGGGAGAAAGAATGGTATTTTGTACCAATCACAAAAGGTAACTATCAGAACTTATTAATAAAAATTAATATTAGTTGTAATATTCAGACAAATGTGTTCATTAAATCATGAATACAAATGACTAAATTCTGATTTCATTCTATGGAAGTTATTCAATTTTGTTGTTTTGTAACTTAAAAAGTAAACTTGTACAATATTTAAGTCCAACATATACAGTAAATCAACTCATAGTTTCAGTAAAATTAAGCTCTAACTTTGTCAAATGCGTTTTCAAGATCAAACCAGATGTATTTTACACGTTTTACTGGTCCTGAAAAAGGGCTTTAGTGAGTAAAAATATTAAAGTATGAAATAATTGGGGGCTTTTCATGCTGGTAGGTTACATAAGTGAGGGATTTTTACACTTCTAAGTAAGGGATTGAGACACCTTAACTTCACACAGAAATTGGAGACCTGTTCCCTGTATGTTGATGTACTGTGTGTGTTTCAGCTGCTGATCTTTGCCTGCTGTGACCACTGGGATGTTCAGGCTTCTTACCCATTGTTCCCTCATTTGTTCTGTACCTCCTCACTGCTGGGAGACTTTCAATTATACAGAATTCTCAGGTCACTTCTATTTTGACTGTGCAAAGAGTGTGTTAAGAAAGTAAGTGGATCATGTGGGTGTATTGTGAAATAGTAACTGTCCATCTTGACATAAGCACAAAATTGAGGGGTTTTTGTGTTATTTTGAGTGGATGGCTTACACAGTTTGAAATAACACTGCTCCTGTGGAAAACTTGTGAGATAATTAGGATACTGTGTCACATTTTTAAAATGAAACTGCAGAATGAGTGATACACCCAGTTTAAATATTACAAAGCTGTAATAAGATATTGAAGTAGACAATGGTTGATGAGCCTTTTTTTCCACAAGTGATCCCACACATAGTATTAGTTCATCATTGCCCAATATGACTGGATTGGTTGAACACAGACAAATTTGCCATAGGTTAGGGATACTTCTCTCTTCGTTGAAGTGTTTTCCCAGATGATACTGTATTGCAGGATGTTTCTGCAGTCATTGTCACCTTTATTTTGATTATCCTGTTTAAATTATTAACCACAGAAAATATTAGGGAAAAAGTGTGTGCCTTTTATTCTTTTAAAGGTACAGAAAGTTTTTCTTTTAGTGCATATGCTAGGGGTCAGAACAATGATTCAGACCACCCCATATTTAATTGAGGAGTTATTTATTCCTCTATTCATGTACATTTTAAATGGGGCTCTATCATTATTTGGCCAATAATCCTCTCTATTGTATATCCCTTCACAATAAAAACTTTTTGAAAATCTTTCCAAATAGTGGCATGAGCCTGCTTGTTCATTAACCTCTTGATCTTTTATTCCTCTTCTTTAGAACAGAATCAGTTGAGTCCTGCACATATGGTCAGACATGAAGTCCTCTTGAGAAACACTTCCAATCAAGCCACAGGGCAGGCTGATTAGTGTAATGTCCATCTTTTCAGGGATCTTGGACACAGGCTTCAGCAAATAGCCTGGCACACTCCCAGGGCCAAAACCACAGATGGGCCTCTGAATGAATGCCCTACACCCATAATAACTTGTTTCTATAAAAATAAAGATGTGTTTAAGATATCTCCCGACGTACTTCCAATTAAGGAAGAAGGTCCAATTTAGGAGAATTTTAAGAGTCTTTCTCTGTGGAGAATGGAAGGAGGATAGTTAAAATAGGTGAGCTTTTCACTAAGGGGTGATTAAAGTGAAATCTGATAGATGACTTGCTTGGGGGTGCACCTAAAGTAACCACACCATTATCAGGGGCTATCAGATTAGGCTTAAAGGGGAGAAAGAAATGGACTGACAGGAGGGGTAGTCATCAGTTAGTTGAGTTTGTATTGCTTATATATTAGAAACATGATTTTATATGCACTCTGTTGTTTCTGTCTTATCCATTGTCTTATCTATGTGTAGTTATATTTGTTGAATTTAAATAATTCTAAGAAGTTTAATTCCAATTCAATGCAGTGCCAGGAAAAGTTCAACAGTACAAGCATATATTTGGGAAAGTTCCATTTGTAATTCAAGAAGTGCTAACTGTACAGAAAAATTTTAAAAATCTCATTTATGTCTTCCATATATACTCATATGAAACTTGATATTTATGTAACCAGTAATGATTAAAAGAAATATGTATTTCTAATTTCAGCTGTACCTAGAAAACCCTAGTAAAAACTATAGGTGATTTATTTTATCCAATGGGACGTGCCATAATTTAAGCCAAGGTATGAGGAAACTATTGCTTTTTTTGCCACAAGGTTACTCAATTTGTCAGTAAATATATAGATTATCCTTGTGTAAATTTGAGATGCCAGAATACTGAGTGAGTGTGACATACTTATCATATTAATAACCCTGGATACTAGCCACTCAACCCTGTTATCTGGGCATGGTTCCCCTATGGGTTGGGGGGGGGGTCTTCTCTGTGTGTGAAGGTCATTAAACTAATCACCCAAAGTAACAACTGCTGCTGCCAAAGTTAAACATACTTGCCTGCCAGGCTGTCATAATGTTTGGAGTAGGGGGGTCTGCAGTGGAATAATTTGTGTACAAAACCCCTCCTCTGGCTACATTCCCTGTAAATACACAGTTCTACTGAAACTGAAATTCAAGTATGGTGTCCAAACAATTCGGACAATGACAAATTTAAGTCAAATGTGATTTCATATTTCAATTCAGCGTCAAAAGCTCTGTTGAAATAAATACATACAAGTATTATTTTTTTTTGTAATTATAGAGATGTCAACTTCATCTTCCTTTGAGTAAAGTTCAAGGTCTGAGGATGTAATAATCGGGGAAAACATTGGAGGAGGGAGAGAAATTCCAGACTGACAAATGATGATTGAATACAGGAGAGTACTGAGGGGGGAGAAACAATAACAAGGTCAGAGGGAGTTATTGGACTTGGGTCAGTAGACAGGAAGTACCAGAGGGAGCATCCATTATTTCACTTCTGTTGAAATAAGGGGTGCTGAAGAACTCTTCACTCTACAGGTATCTGAACCAGGTGTACATGAAAAGCTGTTCTTCAACTTTTTAACTTTAATAAAAATGCTGTTATTTTTTTGCTTGCCTTAATAAGATATAAACTTATTATTTCATATGATATAGCTGCATTTTAATTGTTTTAAGAACATTCCATTCCTTGGCCATTGTTACCATTAAGACAGACATCAATGTTTATTAATTCATTTCTCCTATTTAAGTTGAGCCTTAGTTTAAAGTGCCAGTTGAACTTGAGAAGACATCTCTTATCTGGACCATTCAAGGTTTATGACCATTAGGGGAATTAGGTAAAAGACATGAACTTGCTCTTCAGTTGTGTAACACTTGGAGAAGGCTTCACTGATAGGGAATGAACTCAATTCCCAGGTTTCCTGTCATCTTGTTGTATATGTCACTCAAGGTGCTGTTGATAAATATAGCAAGATTTCTTGTCATGGGGTTTCAACCTGGATTAACTTTTATAACTGGTCTGTCATAAAAGAATTTGATGAGCTTCTGTTGAGTTGTCAAATACAGCTGGTTAGTTGTCGTGTTTTAAATTGTGTCCAACCTGTTATATGAATATTCCGTGTTATGAACTCATTTCTACAGAGCTCCTATTGGGACTTTGTGATTTGTATTTTAATACATGTTCCGTGTCATGATCACCAAAGAATCCTGTGAGCACAACTTAGTTTCTTGTGATCACAACTTCATTATTATGTAATGATCACCAGATGATTTGGTGATCACCATTTATTGTGATCACCAGATTATCAGGTGCTCACAACTTATTTGGTTGTGATCACCAGATGATGCAGTGATCACCAACCATCTGGTGATCTGGAAAATATAAGTGGTGAGCACCAGATGATGTGGTGGTCACAACTTATGCTTTTGTGATCACCAAATCATCCCATTTTAATGACATAACAATTTGTGCTCATGAATCTTGGTAGTTGCCACATAATAAGTCACATACGCAGGATATTAAATCATAATCATGAGATTTAGTCCACAAGATTTTCTTGTGATCGTGACTTGGTGTATGCTAAAATAAAAATCAGAATGTCCTAATAGGGGCTCTGCTGAATTCCACTGTGCTGGATTTGTATTTCCTTATTGCTTGGCACCCAAATATCTCCACTATTTTTACAAATTCTCCAAACACATCTAACTCTCCCAGCATATCTGGATAACTGAATTTATGCTCACAGTAATAGATTGTAATGTAATAGACAGGCCTGGGGTCAAGTACATGGAGCCAAGTACAAGTACAATTACTTTGCCAAGTTGCAAGTACAAGTACAAGTACTGATCTCAAGAGTCAAGTACAAGTACTTTGAAAAATTGCAAGTACAAGTACAAGTACAAGTACTTTTATAGCGTACGACCCCAAAACTATAATAACTAGATAATCACTATTTATTTAAAATTAATTATTTATTGATACATACAATTTAAAGCAATCATTCAATAAACACTGATGAGCTAAAATCTGCTCCATTACTTTTCTGGTTACACTTAATAAATACAGGTCTTTCAAAAATTTTGTCTGTGAGACTCACAGTGTGAGTAAACACCTGAATGCATGGAAATCCTGTCTTGCAATGCTAAAAAATCTGATTTCAAAAGATCCACTTGGACATCAGTATGCTTGTGTTGACAGATAATGAATTATTTACTTGGGGCACATAAAACATTTTTAAAGGGTTTGTACCAGTCCTTTATGTAAAACTGATATTACATATGGTTGGTGGTTGGAATACATTTATTAAATAAATGAATGAACAAGTGAAATAAAACTTTATATTTAAGGGCAATTGTATAGTGTAAAAATCCAAAGCAGATATACTAAACCTTGATATTTGTTTATGAAGGGGTGTATTGAAATGAATGAGTCAACAGTTTATTTGTGTAAGGGATTAGCTTGTTTGTCTTACATAAACAAGTAATTGGCCCTCCTGTCCACTAAGCTTGGCATCAACACTCAGGCTGAGTGGGTCTTTTGTGTGAAAATGAATAAGGGTAGGTATATGACAAAAGCAAAGCTATGCTGTGACTGAGTGGATCTTTTGTGTAAAAGTGAAAAAGGATAGATTAAATGCAGCACCTTTATGATTAAAACACAGCTATATTTTGAATGAGTGCGTATTTTGTTTAAAATGTAAAAAGGTGTTGATTAAATGCAGCCTTGTTATAATTAAAGAAAACTAAAGTTCTGGCTAACTAAACAGCCCTTTGTACTTTGACAAAACAACACAAACTATAATCTATCTACACTCTGCTGAAAGAAACAGTAAAAATTTACACCTAATAAGTCACTTAAAGTTATAAAACTACAAAATCAATGTACTTGGAATGTACTTGAAAGTAATTGAAAAGTACTTGAATATTTTAGCCAAGTACAAGTACTTTTAATTTTCAACTGTCAAGTACAAGTACAAGTACTTGAAAAAGAGTAATTAAGTACAAGTACCAAGTACAAGTACTTGTACTCGCCCCAGGCCTGGTAATAGAAATAGCAAAATATTAAATTGTTTAAAATGATTAATGTATCAACTTTCTGGCAAGTTTGGTTTATTGAGAAAACTGGCAGGACAACAATTTCAAAACCAAAATGGACTAGAACCTCCATTATCCAAAGTATTTGATTCTGGTTCTGGCTGATTGCATTTTATACTTATTTATTCCAAAATTACAGTTTTTTTACAGGTTGTTGTGAAAAACTGGTTCTATTTATAGCATGCAATGCCATTACAGTCACCCAGGTTGATACTGTTTTGCTACTTCAAGAAATCAAGTATAGTGGTCCCTTAATTAATCTCTAAAGGTTCATGATTCGGTCCAAATCATCACAGGCTCTAGAGCCATGTCAAATAATTTTCTTGTCATACTTAAATGTATACATTCAACTCGCACAGATCTTCCACTGAAAAGATAGAATAAGAACAATGTGGATTTTGCCCATCTCATGGTATCTTGGTAGGTGCCTAAGGGGTCTATCAGCTGGAGCGCTTTTTGAACCATCCATGTAATAAATTTGGGATTGGTAAAAATACCAACATGTTTAGAATCTGCCCCAAAAATGTAAAATTGGTCCCATGCTATCCAAACGATGCAAGTTCGACACCAGTGACCTGGCCTGTCATCATGGGTGACCTTTGTAGTCGGTGACAATTTTTATTTAGAACCTTATTGGCCTATTTTGTACCCCACCGCCCTTAAGGTTGTCCAGGTTGTATCTCGGAAACTGTAAGGTTTAGGAAGTTGATACATGGTAGGGATATTGGTAAGGGGTGCGTTGGTGTGCAACATCATAGTGTGACCTTGATTTGACCTTGACGTAGTGACCTTGCCCTATAAAATCTTGTCCGGGCTATATCTCGCAAACTGTAAGATGTAGGAAGTTGATACATGGTAGGGACATTGGTTATGGGGTATAGGTGTGCGACATCATGGTGTGACCTTGTTTTGACCTTTAACCTTGCTGTAGTGACCTTCCCCTATGAAATCTTGTCTGGACTATATCTCGCAAACTGTAAGGTGTAGGAAGTTGATACACCCGTATATGGTAGGGACATTGGTTGGGGGTTGTAGGTGTGCAAAATCATGGTGTAAGCTTGATTTGACCTTTGATCTTGCTGTAATGACCTTGACCCATAAAATCTTGTCTGGGCTATATCGCAGAGACCGCAAGGTGTAGGAATTTGATATTTGGTAAGGATATTTGTTGGGAGTTGTAGGTGTGCAAAATCATGGTGTGACCTTGATTTCACCTTTGACCTTGCCATAGTGACCTTGACATATAAAATTTTATCCGGGCTATATCTCAGAAACCGTACGATGTAGGAAGTTGATACTTGGTAGGGACAATGGTTGGGGGTAGTGGGTGTGCAACGTCATGGAGTGACCTTGATTTGACCTTTGCTGTAGTGATCTTGACCTATAAAATCTTGTTAGGGCTATATCTCAGAAATTGTAAGTTGTTGGAAGTTGATACTTAGTAAGGATATTTATTGGATGGTGTAGTTGTGCATCGTCATGGTGTGACCTTGATTTAACCTTTGACCTTTCTGTAGTGACCTTGAGTTTGAAAATCTTGTGGGGGGTGGTTAATAGATCCAGGGCCGCTCCCAGATGGTCCTTGATAGTAGAACGGGGGTATTTCTTATACAGAGTGGTCTGTACAATTGAACCGCACTGAATGTAATAGCTTATTTGTGATATATCTTGTATCTGAGTGTTTTTACAAATAAAGCATTTTTTATAAATTTTATGAATAAGATAATTTAATAAGATCAATTAAATATTACATATAAGAGAACTTGCTTTAATATGTATTCTCTCATATAAATTGTAAAATAACAATTCTTGAGCAAAAACCAGCCAAAACAATTTGTGCGATAAAGATACAATTTGCCAAAATAGTCTGTAGCGAAAGGCCTGTAATACAAAGATATAACATCTTTCCAGAGCAGTACATTTGTTTATTATTACAGCTAGATGTTACTGGACCTTATCTATACACTGATCATTCTTTTTGACTGTTATTACTTGTGTATATTGATTGATAAGATTGCAGTGCCAGTTTACACCCAAGCCACCATTTTTCCCTTGAAGGCGTAGTTGTTCAAAGAGAAAATTGACAGACTATCAATTATTGCAATAACATCCGGAAAGTTCCACTGTATGTACTTGCTGTATTTAAAATAGAAGATTGTTTCTTTGTAGCAATATGTGAAATAAAATCATGTTAATGTACATTTGATTAGGAATCTTCATGCTTTGGGTTTGGATCCTGGGAAAAAGCAGCAATGAATGTATCACCTAGTAGCTTTGTTAAAAGTCTGTGAAAAAAAAAATTAAAGTTTTGCTTAGCTCTCTTTTTTTTCCAAATTGTTAAATAATCAGGATTAAATTTAATGAGCAACATATCACTGACTAGCCTTGTATTAAGTCTCTATTGTATTTTAATATCAGAGATCCTACACAACATTTCTTTTCTTACTAGATTATGCCCAGATATATTCATTGGGCACTTGGATTTGATTTACTTAATTTGTATTGTGCCAAACTGATGTTACCATTGTCTAATGCATGAATTATCCAAAGAGGATAATGCCACTGTGGCCTTGTTGGTAACAGACTCACCTAGGAACACAGAGGATGTGGGTTCAATCTCAGGTACAGACAGATATATAGTGGCTTGGATGACCACTTAAAATGACAGTCCTCTGTCATTGTGTCCTATCCCCAATGGCAGGTTAAAGAACCTCAAGGACGTTGATAAATGGTCATCCTCCGTTTTTCAGTTAGGGGAATGTCAGTAATTTGAGAGTCGGCCTGTACTTGTACAGTAAGATGGGTGATATAGTGCTTTGAGTCCTGTTGTGCATCGAGATATTGCTATGAGTATAAATACAAATACAGAAGGAATAGTCCAGTAGTAACAAGGAGGTCAACACCCTAAACAGTTGGCACTTAATGACCTTTGACTGGCATTTGGGGGGTACTGCTACACTATTTTACCTAACTTCACCAAAGTTTCATCATATATTTATTACTGTGAATGCCTGTCTAACAAACAAATGTAGAATTATTCGTTAGAAATCTTGGCCACCAAGGCCACCCATCTTGAAAATGGTTTTGTGTTTAGCTGTAAGTAAATATGAATGATATTATCATCACCATGCTAGACATTGTGTCTCACCATGTTGCATCTCCACTGACCCAGTATGACTGCATTAGATGGTCTGTAGCATTGAACAGAGGAGTCAGAGATGAAATATAACCCTGATTAACAATACAGAGCCTTTTCACTTGTAGGTCAGGTTAAATTTCAAACTTAACTGCGTCTAATGCTTGGCAACCCATGCTTTCGGACAAGTGTTTTCACATTTGCAACTGCATCATCAATACAACAGGAGAGACAAGAGTCTTCAGAGAAAAAAATTCACTTATTTCCTTTGAAGAATGATATAATGGTCTTTTAGTACACCCCCCCCCCCTTTTGACCTGAAATTAGGATAGATTTCCAGGGCAATTATGACCTCACCAAGGTCAAGGTTCTGGATATTAATGATTCATGGCTTTCTGAATGTCTGCAGCAAATTTCAGTGACTTGTGAAGTATTGCCAGAGGTGTAGGCAAGTGCTCATGAAAACATTGCAGAAACTGACTTTTGTATGTCAGTTGCATCCAAGCAATAGGCCAGGATGTGGTAAAATGGCATGAGGTTGATGGCGAAGGTGACAAAATAACACAATTGTTACCCATATCTAACCACAAATGAAATTTTAAGGTCATAGTTCAAATATCTTTGAGATATTTTGCCCAAAAGGAATATGTCTATGATGGCTGCAGCGAAAAATACCTCCAACTCTTATAATAAGTTTCTCTTGGCAAGGAAACTGGTATACTGAAAAAATTACATCTCAGTGCAGTGAAAATATGTTTTTTTTTTGTTGGACTTATTGTTAAAAAAAATTACTTAGGGTTTGTTGTTTCACCATTACTCTTTCAGTGAGCATTTTACCATTACAACCAGGGCCAGTGATACTCAATCCATTATCTGGTTTATTTGCAGTAGAATGTCAGAGGTTACATGGATGTTTTGTAAAACAAGACATTTTCTGCCATAGTGTTGAGAACTTGTATTTCAGGAGCGGTGAAGATCGCATATTTATTGGTACTGTAGCAATTGTTCCTTAATCTTAGAGGAAAAATAACATTATTTATTTTTTTGAGATATTTTTAGTGAAATTTTTGGGATTATTGCAGATGTAAGTCATTTTAAGCTGATTAATAAGCACAACAATTAGCTGCTATAAAACACACTTTATGCTATGGATTCTAATCCAGGAATTTCATTTAATCATTCCAAAGGTGAGACAAGTTTGATTAAGTTTCATTCAGTTGTGATTGATTAAATTCTTTCAAGTAAAATTTGAACATACCTAAGTAATTGAGAGATAGTGACTTCCAATAATAACTATCAAAGTACATTTTGTTATTTTATATTAATTAGTCACATTAACACAGTCTTTTATAATGTAAAAATTGCCCTTCACGTAAGTTTCCCTTTAAATATTAGTACTTGCTATTTACAGGTATTTATTATAGTGTCATAATAGATGTACAAGTCACTTCAAATAAACAGATTCTTTTCTTATTTTTGTAAATATTTTACAAATATAACAGGAATAAGGTAAAACAATGTATTTTAAATGAACAAAACACTAAAATAATAACAGTAACAATGAGATTATATCTATTTCAATAAAAATAATTGAAAGTTATGTCTCAATTGCTCACAAACATATTTCAAACATGTTTTAAAAAGATCTCTATTTGAAAATTCTATTGCCAAATTTACTTGGTTTTGTATTTAAGGAAGCTTTCATGTTTGAAGGGATTGTGTGAAAAAGGTAGCAAAAAACAGTTATTTGAGAGGAAGACCTATTCCTAAATTATCTGGAATTTATCAGGGATTTTTTTAAACATCTCTCCTGTTATAATGTTAATATACATCCACAATTAAGTATAAACAGCCTATTTTTCTTATTTTCTCCCCTTTCTACAAGAACAATGAAGCACTGATGATTCATTGTTTCCACACATTAAGTGTTACTGTTAATCAATTGCAATTAGTTTAAGTTAGGGGAGATAAACTGTTATACCCAGGTGTGTGTGCTATAGCTTTTCAAAGAAGTTGATATTCAATTAATCTCCACATGAATTAATCTCCAACTTTTTTGTAAGTACTGTTAGTAAAGATTAAGAAAACGTTCTACCTTCTGTTAGAGATAAATTAACTACTTTTAACTTTCCCTAACATTATTAGCAGTCCTCAGGATTTCAGATATATAACTGGTCTCCGTTGCAGCTTGTGTATAATTTGTTAAAGTGAGCTTCTATTGGATCTACTCTTCAAATCTTTCATTTCTTTTAAAGGATATATTTCTTTAAATTTAATAAAGTACAGGTTCTTAATATTATAAGTTATTATCAGTCTGTCAATATGTTGAAGTTTAAATCAATGTTTAAACCTAAATTGATGAACAAGTTGAAGAAAATCTTGAAAATGAAGAAAAAATCTAAGAAAGAGGAAAAACAAAGTGAGTATTTTTGACAAAAAAAATATTTTAAAATACTTTTAACATTTGTTTAAATCTAAACATTTCAAGTCAAACATTGTTAATATAATCCATCATCATATTGATTCTACAACTTTGTTGTAAAAGACAGTATAGAAATTAAAATATAAGTGACTAAAACATAGTAAATATTTTTTTATAATTAAGGTGTGCTAACATGCAATTAAGTTTAAAACAATCAACAGTTATTTAAAATAAATAAAAAAAAAAAAAAAAGAAAGTTAAACATTTCAAAGACATCAAAGTGTATCATAATAAATGTTTAATTACAAATTCAGTCTACAAAGAGCTTATGTGTTCCCAATTTGACTTAATATTTGGGTATCTCAATTGCAATGCAGCATTCTTACTTACATCATATTAATACATAATTCAAGATGGCTTCTCAGCTGCTAGGTATTAAACTAAACTGATGGGATTTAAGGCTTTGAAATATACAAATCCCTTTTCTATATGTACTTGTAATTCTCTTCAAATAATGTGGCTTCTCATTATAAACTGTGCAGTGTTATAGCACATGGGTTTATGTTAAGGACATGGCTTCTCTGTTTGACTTTCAGTATAAGTATCTGAGGTGTTGAACACTTGTCATCACACTTGCAAAAGTTGCTTCATTCAATTAAGAGATCTAGTTTTTTCTGAATATCACATTCATTTAAATTTTTACTTTTATAAAGAGGAAATTATTATTTACCAAGATACTGTCAAGTTTCTTAACAGTAAAAATGGGTGCCAAAGTTGTGAAGTGCATCAATGAAGGTATTTAACTTTTGGGTTGTTAGAAAAAAATAGTAATTCTGATTATGATGTCATCATTATGATGGATGTTTGATAACTCCAAAATATATTAATTTCAATACAATGTTTCCATAATAAAAACAGTATTATGATTATATATATTGATCATTGATAAATATGCCCTTGGTTAACAAATTATTTTCATTTTTTAACAAAGCTTGTTACTCTGAAAGAAGTTAGAAATCTTTTTTTCATAATTTATAATACATGCACACTTTCTAATGAAATATATCTCTTTATTTACAGAGATCCTGGATTCCTCTCAGGTGCCAGTTCTGCCAAGTCACTACTATGGAGAGACCAGCCTGGACTGTATGAACACCTCCCATCCACTCTCCATACTGGAGATCTCTGAGAGGGACACCAGCAAGTCCTCCAAAACCTCATCAACACCCCGCAAAATGTACCAGAATTACAGAGGTGTGTATGACATTAGGATCAATTAGGATTAAATTCAATTTAAAATTCAAATTCCTGTTTAAGAGAATCATATCATACCAATTTTTTTATTCAAAAACTAAATTGTCTATAACATGAAACCCAAATAACAATCATGGGATATGCATGGATTTTACAGTAACAGATCAAAATTCCATTAGTTCAGTTTTTTAATTGTGTATTTTTATATTTCCAGGACAACTCCAGCTGTGTATAGACATAGTATTTGGTAACCTGACTGTCCATGTGATCCGTGCCAAACACCTGAGTGTTCCCGGTGGTGCCCCCTGTGGTACTTTTGTACATGTTTCCATGGCACCCAGTGTGACTGACAGTACCACTTGCTACTCTGACCTCATCTGTGACACCACTGAACCTATCTATGATGAGAAGTTCACCTAGTAAGTATTGTGACCTCAGCATAGCTATATTGACTTGAAAGCCCATTTTCTGTCACAGAATGTAAAATATCTTGTATCGCATGTTAGATGGGAAATAATTAAGTACATTGTATCTCTCCATAGTTGGCTACTCCAGCTTCTAGTGTAACTCTGTAATTAAGCAATATTTAGTTGATTGTTTATACCAGGAACTCCACATAGCATGAGAAAATCCATCTGATAAAACTGGTATAAATTTTAGATGAGAGTTATATTTAATCATTTTTATTTTGTTTTAGTGAACTGATCGGGAAGGACCTCCAGCGTCGTGTGCAGATAAAAATCTTTTCCAGGGTGAATGGTACCAACAGTCTGATTGGATGCATGTCCTTTGGTATTGGCAACATTGCTGAGGGCAAAACGGTAAGTTCTATTCCTGACATCAAGTCTACAATTTAGTTCCATTGCATAAAGTATCCTTAAAATTCCATTGTAGTCAGCAAGGAATCGTGCATTATAATATGATTTGACATTATAAATTCTGTAATAATTAGATCAATCAACATATATATCATCATTACAAAATTGTTGTGTACTTGCAGGTTGTAGATGGTTGGTACTACATTCTAACTGAAGAATTAGGGGAGAAGAAGCACATGTGTGTGAGAGATCAGCAAAGCATCAATATTACCCCAACTACATCAACTTCCACATCAACTGCCACTGCCAAGAAGTCTGCCAGATTCATCAAGAACAGACTGAGGAGATCCAGAAGACACAGTGTGGCATCTGTAGAAAGCTCATCCAGTAATGATAGTAGTGCATCTTCCAGTGGGTACTTGGCATCCTGTTCCACTGCGACTGACCAATTCAGACCTGGATGTTATCCTAAATCCACAAGCCATAAACCCATGAAGATGATGACTGTACCAGTCCTCAGTTGTCACAGCAACCATGGCTATGGCTTCAGCCTCTCTGAGGGATGCCCTTGCAAGATTTCAAAGGTTGAAGGGGGATCAGCTGCCTTCAGAAGTGGACTGCGAGAAGGAGATGTGGTAGTGAGGGTGAATGGACAGTCAGTACACAGGATGTACCCAGAAACTGTAGGCAGAATCATCAAGCATTATCCAAGATGTGTGGTACTGGATATACTTAGGCATTCACAGAAGGTCCCCAGAGAAGTGGCCATGTCAGCTACTTGTCAGTTCTTGAGATGCCTCACTAATGATTCTGACCAAGATACCTCAGAGGATGAGTTGTATCCAGTGAAAAACAAGGACAGAAAACTATCATTGGGATATGTGCAGTTAGATGGTCACCCTGAGATGATAGATCCTTCCTTTTGTGAACCAAGTGACAAGCCAGTGTTCCACCAAACCAGAAGGTATGAAGCATCAAGACCTGTCAACCAAGTGGGTCCAACACTGAAAGAGGACATTGTAAAGGATTTGAATGAGAATGTGGTCATCTCTACTTTTTAAACTCTTAGACAATATCTTGTAAGATATTTTACAGCTATATTATTACCTGAAGTGCTTAAAATTGGGTTGGGAACTGGTGTGTGAAATAGTCACATAATTGAAAGGCATTTAGCATGATGTAATGTATATAAAATTTACTTTGAAGTGCTATAAACTATATGTTCTCATGTTGCATGTATTTAATTATGTACTAATACTGTGATATATTTACGTATTTGTAACAATAAACTAATTTTCCCTCCTTGAATGAGCCAACTCACTTCTTGACAATAATTATGAGACACCTTGTCTTATAAACAATAAACTGCTGTATTATGACTTGGTATTAATTATGATTTATGTTTTCAATAGCTAAAAATGAAGTTCAACAGTATACCAAATGGTATGAAAATGGCCACTGATTTTAGAACAATTCATGGTATAATTTGGAATACTGGAATGCTGTTTCAGTAATTTTCTTCATTTTCTTCAGTAATAGGTCAATGGCATAATGCAAATTAATATAAACAATACATCAAAGACATGTATCAAAGACTTGTTCCACTGATCTGGCCATTTGTCTGAACTTCAAAGTGTGATAAACTAGGCCCAGAGGAATCCACTGATCACATTAGATTTCTTATATACCTCTTTTCTGTGACCTAATTAAATAACAAAACAGTGCAAGTGTAAAACTTATCACCACATATGCACAATACACACCATCTATAACATGTGTTTTCAATTTCAAGTATAAAAACAATCAAGTGAGTAAAATATGGCCAGTTACACTGAGACACACCTCCTTGCTTTGAAGATAAAGGGTCAGTTGACACCTCCTGGCTTTTTTCACTTAACTCTTTGGTCAAGAAGGAAAGTATTGATAGAAACGGGGGCATGAAAGACTTTGGTCATTGTCCACTGGCCTTGTGTTTGCCTTGATGTTGAGTGTCATCGTGATGCAACCCCCACTTAATCTCTGACATGGTCATCCAGAATTTATCGCCTTGGGATTAAGATTCTTGGTACCACCAGCTTTTTATCTCTTTCAAAATGATGGTACATAAAGTTAATGTGCTATGTTTAGCAAACAAAGCATGCACAGGACTATGAAATTTAATGTCCCATTTCAAAGGAATATAAAATTTGCCTGTAAAAGGTTGATCAAGAGGGTGTTTCTTTTGTTTAAAAAAAGTTAAGTGCCTTTTCTCCCCATTAAATCTCCCAATGAATACATAGTCCTTCTTTGTAGCACTACCACTGCTTTGGTAGCATTGCACTTCCTATGTCATGTAAGAAATAAGAGTTCAGACCTCCAATTAACAGGAGTGCATGATTTAAAGTTAGAAAAAAATTAGGTTGCAGCCATCAGTTAAATTTAAACTATAATCATTTTAATTCAATCTTTTAAAAATTGACAGTGTATGACAGAAGGAGTAACCATTTTAATAATATTATATGATTTCATAAAAAACTGAATAAAGGCCAATGATTCTAATTCCATTACACTTTCAACTTGCCAGTTTGATAAGATAGCTTGCGGCATTTTAGGAACTCAGTTTAATAGATGACCTCTGAACTCTCAGCTAGACAATGTGATAGTTAATTCAGTGTAGTGTTCTCTCTGTGGAGCACATCATATTTTGTTACAATAAACAGTTGTTGGGTCTTTGTACAGAAAAGTACCTAAAAGGTTCAGTGATAAATTTTCATCATAGAGTAAATCAAGTATTCTATACCCAATTATTCCAGACTTCATGGTTGCTATTATTATGAAAAAAAGAATAATTATGAAGTTATTTTAAAAGTCGCATGAATTAATTCGTCTAAATGCTTGAGGAATTGTATTCTCAAAGGAACTCAGTATTCAGAAACCAAGCATGAGATATCCATTAGCATGTGGTTGGCCTACTGTACACATTCTACTCAAGCATGGGACATTCTCCCTGTAATTAGCAAAACTTCTTCATGTCTGTAAAGTCAAACCATGTCTCTGCAGGACAACTGTGGTGTAAAATTGTGGCTTCAGTAAAGATGTTGCTGAACTATTTTGCCATCTGGAAGCATGTTATCTATGTGTATTTTATGTGACAGGAGTTACAATTGAGACAATGTCAGGACTGCTAATAACAGTGGGGGAATTCTATCTAAAGTATGGACTCTTCTTCAATGACTGTCCTCTTTGAGAACTAGGAATTTGTACAAATTGATTTAACATCTGGGAAATTGAAAAGGAAATTTCTCCCAAATTCTCTTCTTGTGAGAATGTAATACTTGAAATTAAAGGGGCCAAGAAAAGGATGAATACAATGGTGGCCTATCAAAAGTGAGAGAAAGCAATAGTGTAGCCAAAAGTGATGTTTATAAAACTAGAAATTTTATGAATACTTAATTTTGTAAGAGTACAGTATTTGATTAATATGTCACCTTAAATTCAGCATATTTTCTTCTGCAATCATAAGTAATGGAAGGTAGGAATCTAAATAGGAAGTCATTGAAATAGTGATTTAAAGAGTTGTATTTAAAACATTTTTAGCTTAAGGTGGTCTTTGTATAAAGAAGGTCTTAGGAAATTAATGATTCTATAAATACTAAATCTTGCTATTTTATTTTAAAAATGAATAAATTTCTTCAAAATGATTTGGAAAATAAAAATATTTTTGAAATAATTTAATCCACCATAATTTTGTTTTCACTTTTTCCTCAGACTATTCTTGTGTACGTTTTTTTTTAAAAAAAATTTGTCACTACAAGCTTATGGATCACTAATGTATCTGAAGGTAACTACCTTACAAATTATATTAATGGTATGAACAAGAGGTTAATTGGTGAATGAAATAATGACTACCCAAGAATCCTAACCTTACAGGTTTTCCCTCTTTCATAGCCTTGAGGTGAATATTCTCTTCCAACAGTCCTTTTTGAAGCAGTGTTATCCAGCTGAGATTTTGTACAAATCAAATGAGGACTGTGAAGTTCCTTATAGAGCATTAATTTAATTTTGAAGCATCAATGATTTGCTTTCTAATTTAATAATTTTTAACCAAGAACTATTTGTGTGTATTTATTGACCTGAATACAACCTAGTCCACTGAATTGTATTTTGCATGTCATGTTCCATAACCCTTATCTTATCAATTAGATATTTCTCTACAATTTACAGTATATTTAAATTCATTTGAGGCCGAAGAAACAAAATAGAAAGTGGAATAAATTATACAACCATTCAGTTTGTATTGTCTGAATGGTTGACAGTGATTAAGGTGATATGCTTTTACCTGATGAAATCCATTAATGTATGATTTATGACACTAATTGTGTCAATATTATATTTTGGAGGAGGTAATTCTCTGACAGGATCATTGTGAGAGTGTCACTCCCCAGATTCTGTCCGTTGAACCATGGTCACATGACCTCAGTCCTTAGTTTAGACTGACGGTAGAGTTACAGTTGGGGTATGGAGAGGTCAAAGTCATTAGGGGCTAATATCTCATAGTAAAGTACTCTATCGATGGGAAGGTTCACTGGGCATGAATTTGGACTATTTTAGCCGATGATATGGGACGGTGATTATTAATTCTGAATGTACTTTTAAATCTCTAGTAATCTCTTCAGCAGAGACCGACCTTAAATGACATTAATTCCAGATAATTTCTTGATATTTTAAAAATTAGTAAAAGTTTCTTCCAGCTCAAATTTCAAATTATGAAGAAGTGAAAGTATTGTTTGTCACATATTTAATAAGAATAACAATATTGAAAAAAAATTATAATTGAGAGATATTTAGTCAAAATTAATAGTTGTTAAAAAGTAATGTTAACAAAACAGTTACATGATAGATGCTTTTCTTCATCTTATTCATTTTTATCCTCTCAATAAATTCAACTAAAACCAGGGAACAATTTAAATTGACATTCTTTCCAATATCTTACATTCCTCTGTTTATTTAGCAAACGTTATAAATGACTATAGAATTATAACTGGCTAACACAAGGACATCTTGTCAATCAAATAGTAGAACTACCCTAATATCACTCTCGTCTTGTTTGGATTGAGAAACCTCCACCTTGTACTAAATGGGTGCATTGTAGGACTGGGGAAATGGGAAAATCTGTTTGCTCTTGTTTTACCAACTTTTAAAGGTAATCATATAATATGTTATGAGCGCTATTACATTGATACTCTATAATCATGTGAAAATGTGTTGATATTGTTATCAATATTAATGTGTTTTTTAAAAAATTTATTTTATTATTTTTTAGGGGCTCAACCAACCTTGTGCCCTGTTGCCCAAGAAATTCATAACGTACACCATATATCAGCGTGGCCTATATCAGGACATAATGAAACAGAAGCGGCCGTCTTGCCAAATTTAACAAATGTTACTTTCTGTTGTCAGTGTTTTTATTTTCGATCAAGTAACGGTTTTGCAAAAATATATCTGACATGTCTACCGGATACTTAATATGAGTGAAAATATATGGAGACACAGAACATCAAGTTAAAAATTAAAAACATTTCTTTACACATATTCATTACGTACTCATGTAAGGTCAAATTGAATAATTCATGTTTAAAAATGCATTTTCTCGAGACACATGGTTTCTTACTTGTGTATTATATGTGTACATTGTGATCATTTTGTGACACTTTTTGTACACAGTAGTGTTTCTTTAAGTTGGTGTTAAAGTAATTAAAGTGACCTCAACTGACCGTTTATGGTGCCAAAAATATGTCAAATTTCATCCTGCATTTCTCTGTCTATTATCAACAAATGTAAATGAAAAGACTACAATATCACATGTAAATGGTCGGTCTGACAATGGAAACCACTGAAGCGTGAACATGTGACAAACTAACCCAAGTTGTCAACATATTAAATTGACAGTATGGACGGCTGCTGGAAAGATTAATGGCAGGCAATAACGTTCCAGTTGATTAGCAATAGAAGGTATTTCATTAGCTGGATTTAGATAAATTGGTGATTGTGTAAGATGAGCATGAAATGTTATAAATAGTTCACCCAACCCCCTTGGACCACCAGAATAAATATTTGTGGGGTAAATTTTTTTCAAATCAGCTTATTTGGATTGTACGAAGAATTTAGGGGGTTTGAAAGATTTTTTGAACCACAAATTATGTTATTTAGAGTTACCATGCATACATCTGAGTATGATTTAAACATTTGTAATCTGTATAGCAGTTTGACAGTTACGTCAACAAGTTTGTTTTGACACAGTTTCAATGGAAGTTAGTCAGGAAAAAGTCTTTAAATTTTAAGAAGTTTTACTTTGAACGTAAACCGGAGCATTCAGCCTGCTTTTTAATTATTTATATTGAACAAGGAACAAGTTTATTAAATATTTAAAGGCCTCAGGCCCATACTACACAAAGTTTTTGTAGTAAAATTTCAAATTATTTATATTCAGTGTAGAGTTTAAACATATTTTATTCACAATTAGGCAACAATTGATATAACAATTAGATTCAGTGTATGAAGTTCACCTCAAACTTCGCAGGTTCACTGCACCTGCAATCAAAAATCTTACAGTTCCATTAAAAAGTTGCCAGTGTATGTTTCAATGTAGGTCAGTTCTATGTTGACTTTCAAAATTGACTGAGTGGTTTGTGCCAAAGAATAAATTCTTTAATGTTACATTCTAAACTGGAAAAATGTAAAAAGTAAAAATCTTGTCAATTTCTGCAGTTAAGAGAATATATATATATGTATATGAACAGGTTTACTTAAGTAACAGAACATCTGGACCTATAGCTGTAGAGATACAGGTCTGTGAAAAGAGTTATCAGTCTTGGTCAGGGGGAGTAGATGTTAATTTTGTACACTGTTTATATTGGGAAATTAAATTGTCTGATAATTGAAACCAGTACACCCCTGTCACTAATGTTAGACAGCATTAATGTTAGTGACAACAAAGAGGCAGCTAAACCCATTTTATATGATACATGTACATTGATACACATAAACCAGGGTTCACTTATTACATTTCTTTATAATTTAAGGAAATTATGTAAAAGCAGCCAATGTAATGACAGCCCATTTAACATTAGTGACATATGGGTGTAGTATATATGTCTTGACTGAAGGGTACCAAGGGACATGAGACGTATGTTGTGTGTTGAAATTTATTCCTTGGCCGTAAACAGGAAAGATGACAGTTGCTTACTATTGGCTAGTGCTTATGGATAAGTGACTTAGTTCTGGGCCAAGTATTGGTAGATTATTAGTGATTTGGACGATCACTTAATTGGCTGTCCCATTGCAATAACCCGAAATAAGGGACTAGGTACATTAAAATGAAACAATCAATTTAGAATACCCTCCAGAAGGTTAGTTAGCTCTTTTTATTGTATTAATTAGTATTATGTCAAGTCATTGCATATTCTAACCAGAAAGCCATTGTTTACTTGCATAAAAAAGGACAAATTTGGAATTTTTGTTCCAGCCATATTGAATTAAGTAGCAGGGCCAGTCCAAAGATGATGATCAGGTGGTACAGAAATAGGAGAAAGTAGGCTTCCCAGAAGAAAAGTGGTGATCGTGTAGAACCAGTGCTATCCTCTAAATATACAAGGAGAAACAGATTTACTTTGGATACTGTAATGCTTATGAAGTTTCAAGATATTGTAGGGACAAATTAAGTGTGAAGACTCGTACTCGCCATTGACAATACAGTCCAGTAATTAAGAACTCTTTTTCATATACCTTGTTCTTTCTGCACTCATGAAGATAAAAGATGATGTTTGTTTTGTACAATTCTGCAACTTTTATTGGATTGAGAGGTGTCTTGATAATATGGTAAAAACCTATTGTTAAAATGACTCTTAACTTCTTCATTTATGATTCAATTTTAAAAAATTTTCTGAATATATTTTTTTAGCTTGAAGAAAGCTTGTATTGCTATTCACCATATCAGATTGTATCAAATACATATAAACCTTCACACCAGTAAGTTGATTATCTTCGCTTTTTTGTCACTGTATTTTTGGTTATTACTGATCATATTGATCACAGTGACTTTGATATGCTTTAAAACTTCTATTAATTAAATCTGTAAATACTTCAACCCTGCAAGAAGGGTCAATATACCTGTACTTTATGATTCTTGCCGAATTTGCTAATAAAAAATGTCTAAATCAAACTTCTATCACTTCACTACTGGTGAATGATAATGAAATACACAACACTCGACCAACAACCGCAGTTACAAGTTTACCTAAATGCTTTACTGATCACTAATGACAACAGTTGCTTTTCGTAGTTAATAGCTTACTGCAAAGTCTTCCCATTTGTAATACGGAATGTTAAATGAGTTGGAGCTAATATTCCCACTTATCACTTGGGTAAGATGTAGAAACTGAGGATTTCCTAATAAAAGTTTATTTTTTTTGTGTAATCTTGCAGCTTCAGGGGGCAATTTAATTTTACCTAAGTTCATGTTAAACAGAAATAATTCCAAAGACATTGATATTAACCTTTCTATTGAAATTTGTCTATGTTGTCAGTGACTGAATATAAACTGAAAGTTTTCTTCTTTTCATCTGTCATTAAATAATATTTGTGACCTTGTGGTTTGAGTGTTGTACTCAGAACAAGAGGTCTGGGGTTCAGTACTTGATCCTTGGCAGGGTAATGGAGATGGTACCATTGGACAAGGTACATAGAGGGTACCTCTTCACTCAGGAGTTTAACTGGGTTCCAACATTAAATTAGACTTTCATCAAGTCTTTTTGTCTAAGGTAATATATGAGGATTGAATGACTTTTTTACCAGAATGTGGGGCTGTATTTCTCTAAACAGAAGCTTTTTTTACTCATCAAATGGGTTCATAATGATTTCATGTCTGTCAGATTTGCTGGAATGAGAAATACAAAGACTTGGAGCAAGTCTAACATTAAATGGGAAGGTAAACCTGTGACAGTCTGGCAAACTGTTCATTTTTTTTATTTTGTTTATTTGGGGTTTTATGTCACTTTCAACACTGTATAGGTCGTATCATGATGGGTAAATTTTATGGGTAGAGGAAACCAGTGCATACAGTAGGTCAAGGTTCTGTGCTGTAAACTGCCAACCATTGATAAGCAACTACCACCGTTCCCACATGGGGTCTTGGGTTTGAACCGCAGACCTCAGACGTGGGCGGCGAGTGTGTTACCACTGCATCACTGTGGCCTCCAGCATCCTGTTCGAGGGAGTTGTAGTACTACAAGTTCCTTCATACCAAACAATAGGGGTACATTCACTGGGCATCTGGACCACTAGGCCCCAAGAATAACTTTACATATTTTTTTACAAAATAATTCTGTTCTGTTTAAATATTTGAGGCATTCTAAGGCCTCTTGGCACCCAATAACAAGATGAAATGAAAAGAAAGTTTGAGCTTTTTATGTCATGCCTTGTCTGTACACACAGAAACAGATATGGTACAGACTGAGACAAAAAACAACTTTTATTTTGTAGAATTTCCCAATTATCAGATTTGTGGGTATCATCAGCATATTGTATGGAGCTCCAGTAAAAATGAACAGAACTTCCTGATTCCAGGGCTGAGTCTGAAATTTTTTTTCAACATTTTCTTCAGTTTAAAGAGGCCTTTTGTCTTAGAAAATTGTATTGCATTAGTATGGCATTAGGATTGGTCAGTATGGTGTTTACTTTTTAAAAAATGAGAGTTGCTCGAGTAAATGAAATTTAGTACCGAGAAAACCTTTGTATTTTACCTTTAGTTTTTGTCATTTTGTTGCCATTTGTATGTGACTTTTTAATGAATTTTCTCTATTCTTATATAAAATTATGATGAAGTTTCCCTTTTGTTGTTAATTTTTCAGATGTGGTCCAAAATTAAATTCCTGTATATTTTTTTTCAAAGCTTTTTGAGTCTGCCCATATTTTTGTGATGACCTGAACACTATGTTTTTTGCACTGTTTAAAGGAAGCGTTAGATCAGCACAAATAGTGGACTTTACAAATGAAAGTTGTGGTAAATCTTCTAATTACCGGTTAATTTTCTCTCACTTTCTGTTGAAATAGAACCTATCTTTCTCTGTTGTCTCGAAACCTCACCTCTAAATGGTTAATTAGAGCATTTTCACCTCAATGTGGGATCTTTTACAAACTCACTGTTGTGTGCAATGGTATTATCACACTTACTGAGTAATTAGTTCAATAATACACTCTCCTAATTCACTCTGCAAACTCCCAAGGAGATTTCACCTGTTTTATTTCTAGAAATATATCCCCCTCATTTTAGTTTTATTTTCAAAATGTACAAAGCATAAAAATAAACAAAAGCACCAAGTGTTGCCAGTAAGAAGAAAGTATTTAAATGGTAATAAGAAAACGAGTCTTAAGGTCTTCAGTGTTGCTGAATCTAGGTGTTTGTAAAGGTGCTGATAATTACAGGGCAGAGTTTAATAGGCAGGGGACCAGAGAGAGACATTTAATCCTATCAATGTTACAGCTAGCTATGAACTGTGGTTCTATCTGTATTTAATGGGTTTTCCCGCAAAGCATATATTCTGAAGAATGATGATATTTAAGAACTAAATGTTTATGTAAATTTAGTTTGAGTAAATGTCTATGCATAAGATCAAGTTTTGACTTTAAGACAAGTATTGTTTGTTCCAATCTTTGCTACACTTACATCGGTGTGCCTGATCTTATGGTATTAAGTAACAATAAAAAAAATTTGTATTTGTTCCGTGCAAAATCTAATAAAAACTATTTGAAAATATTTGGGTAAAAATGCAAATCTACAGAGCACAGGGCACAGTGCTCTTCATTTATGAGCTTTGCAATATCCTTGTCTACAAATGCATACAAAATCTGACAGTTGGTCATCTCAAATATGATCTCGGTGACTTATTGTAGGAATCAGTGTCTTTATATCTGATAGTGTTGAAATGTGGGTCCATAATGGGATTAAATGACTGCCCAATAGGTCCCTATTGTTTGCTATTGTTGTGTCTTCTCTTGACCGTTGACGATGATTCAAAAGAACTTTTATAAAGATGACAGACTGTAACCTAAGGTTTTTGATTTTATAAGATTAATATATGACAGGGTTTTGGTTTGACCTTCTTCAGGTAACTAGGCTATCGCTTCTTGGATATTCAGTGTCTAAGAGGATGCCCAGATTTATTTAGCACTATATAAACCATTTGAATCAATTTTTACCAGCATAATATTAATCCACATAAGTAGTTCCCAGGTGTTTTTGAGATATATCTCGGAAAAGACTTGCATGATTGAAGTTCCAATTCAGGGTAGATTATATACATCTCTATCATCTTAACATACTATACAGAAGATTCTGTATAAGTAAAACCAGTGCAAGACGAGCCTTAGCATTTGTGGGACCAAGTTTCAGCTTTCAACATCAGAAGTTTCTTGGTATAAGTGGATGTAAATCTTGACTAAAAACAAAACTGGTGCATATTCATGTATTGCAGGTTCTATGTACACACAATGTTATATTTGTAGACTGATGTTATTTTTATAGCAAGGTATCTATGACTATTATTTCCAAATGACCCTAGGGTTTTTTATTGTGGACAGTTTACCTATAAACAGATACTATAATAGAGGCCATTGAATAGATGCTATTGGGTTTGTTTCTGCAGTTTTTTTTTTTATTTTGGCAAATTGAATAAAAGAATAATACTCAATGAATTTGTTGATTTCTGTAGGGAATTAATGTGTTAGTCTACTATAGGATGAAATTTAATGTGTAAACTGAGATGTGTGTTGTCATCCCATCAGATAGGTGACATCAAATCTATAAAGACAGCACAGAGATATCATGTTTGGAGTACAATTAATCCTATTTCCAAGTAGTTTTGTACAAAATGACATTCCTCAGTGTCAGAGACTCGGAGTATTTTAGCTGAGAATTTAAATCGAATTGATTTCAGTGTTTTGAGGACTGGGATTGTTCATTGTTAAAGCTACAAGGTTACAATATAATTGCAATGGAAAAGTGTCCTTTGTTAAAGTATACCAATTGAACTAATTAGCGACAATACAAGAAAAACTGTCTAAATTCTATAATTGGTGAATCCTTCAGGCCATAAAGCTTCAAGTATTAGATACACTGATTCTGTTCACAACCCCCAGTTTTGTTGAAGTGCCACCCCTGACAATAGTAATCTGTTGCCTGGAGGTCAGATCATATTTAGCATCAATAATTGATCCCAATCAAGTGTTCAGGTTTTACAGGCCACTGATCTAATACCTTGTAGAGACATATAAAGATTAGAGATTACAGTCAACAGGGTAACTTTCCTCTGTGAAGGATGTCATATTGACTCCGCCCTAGTATATCACTTTGTTGGTAGGCTTAATGTACATGTACATATATTTTACAGTTGATTATTTTACATTTTGGGAAAGGTGTTTATTTTCAAGTATTAGTGTTAAGTCTCTTCACAGTAATGGCAATGACTGATAATACAATTTACATATAGCCTTGTTGCATGATGAAATATATAATGAAGTAAGAAATTATAAAACTGCACTGATAATGCAAGCATGTAATAGTTTTTTTAGGAACATTAAGATTCAGAAGTTTACTTTTGGGCTTCCTTCAAATATGGGGCACAGATTTAGCTATCAGTGCACTATCATGTTTTGAAAGTATGTCTAATTGAAGTGATAGGTGATAGCATACACAGTCTTCACTATCATTAACATTCATCAGTATACTTTTTGTATTATTTTTATGTAGATGTTTTTTTTAATAAATATCCCTAAATACAAGTCTTAATATATATTTTTTTAAATTTTTACTTTATTACTAAATAAAACCTGTTTATGAAAAGCCACTGTGGTCTAATGGGTAACACAGTCGCGTAGGAACACAGAGGACATGGGTTCAATCCCAGGTACAGGCAGATACATAGTAGATCGGATGACCACTTAAAATGGCGGTCCTCGGTCATTGGATCCTATCCCCAGTAGGAGGTTAAAGAACCTCAAGGATGTTGATAAATGGTCATGCTTGAGCCTCTGGCTTGCAGTTATGGGAATGTCAGTAATTTAATGGTTGGGCTGTACTTGTGCAGTCAGATTGGTCATATAGCACTTTTAGTCCTGTAGTATATGGAGATATTGCGCTGAGTATAAATACACAGTATAAAAAAAAAAGAAAAAGTGTGTATTTAGAGAGTTCGGACATGTCTGCCTAATACCTTATGCTAAAAGGAGTACCAAAATATCTCAGATAATTGTGACTCACTTCAAGTCATCCATTATCTTCGCACAAGCCGATCAATCTCTGCTATTTAAAGGGAAAGGATGCATGATTAAAGTTTTCATCATCCACATTTCTGTATTTGTATGTCAGATCTAGTGAAACTAACAGCCAATATCATGAATACTGTACAGTTAATATTAAATGAAGCAGAATAAAAGATCAGCCACTTGCATAATATTGCACCCATAATTCCCCTGTAAAGGAAGTGTCCATCACTGGGAGGCCTTATTAGTTCATAAAACTTTTGAAGGGAGTAAATGTCTGATTTTTTGCTTCATTTGATGGTAAAAGGATGCTCTGGAGGGTTTGGCATGACACTAGTTTCAAGTTGTTTGCATTTATTGATTCATAATAACCAAATTATGTTTTTATTTCATATTTTGCTTTTCAAAGTAATATGGGATGTTATTTTAGACCGTGCCTTAATATTGAGGGAAACTAGAAATGTCACCAATATGAGAATTTGAAAATATAGATTAGCCTAAATGAAAACTATTACAAACAAGATTCATTCATTTTATTAACATATCAATGAATTTTATTTTACTGTGATGCAATGTTATACAAACTACACTGTAAGTTGACAAGATTGAATTTCCCTCTTACTTTTTGAACAAAATAAATATTGGTCACAAGTCCACAGGTTGATAAGCAATATCTTAGGAATTAGAATTAATTCATTATATATAAACATGTTACATCTTTATTGAATAATTATGTATTTTTAGAATATCAGTCATCATATCTGCTCTGAAAGAAAACAAGTTATTTGTATTTGTTTAGAATAATGTCAATTTAGGGGGTATTCTGAGTGTCACAGGTGTTAAAATATTGACCAGTTGGACATTTCATCCAAAACTGACAGTTGCTCATTACATAAAATGTTTTGTTTGTTATTGATGACTCTCATATTGGTATTGTCACTTTTGTGTGACCCATAAGACTTCAAAGGAATGTAACATTTGTTGGAAATAACTGAAAATTCCGAGTTTTGAAATTCTAACAGTAAATACAGATATTACGGGGAGAAGCTAGGATTTTTGATTTGATACTCATCGATTTTTGTTAAAAAATTTAGGGCTATATGCAATATTTGTTAGAGGATGGGGTATTTTAAATCTCATTAATAATTCTACTAACAAAAATGGTATGCCTGGCTGTACTGGCTTAGACATGAGCTACTCCCCTGTATTATTTGCAAATAACATCATTTTGAGTGAGTGCACAGGTTATTCAGTGAAAAAAAAAACAAATATGAAAAAAAAATATTTGAAAAAACATTTTACTATATGTATATTTTATGTAGTATTGTAAACTCTTCTATTGTTGGATGGTTCAAAAGGTTATTATATAATCACTTGGCTCTCATATCTGTAAGTCATGGATTCTAGTCCCTCCCATGACAACTTTCAAGATGCTCAGTGGATCTTTGTTGCTGTAGTAATTTTTTTCCCTTGTCATTCCTTTTATTCATCAAAGTTTCAGATTGAATATATAACAAAATATACAGTATAAAATTTGAAGTACATTGTAACAATGTACTAGTTAGCAAAATGCATTTGTTGCAGACTCACTGTGAGTTTTGTTTATTATGTCCATCCACCAGTGGGGGTGGACATGTTATTTTTGCTTTTTCCGGCATCTGGAGTCCAGGGTCCAGCGTCACACATCGCTTTTGCTCATTTTAAGGAAAATTATTAGAGCTATCTTCATCAAATTTGGTATGCAGAATTATTGGGTCAGTGTCTTGCTTGGGATTGCTTCTAGCTGTTGTAGTTCTTTTGCTAACTGAGTAATAACTAAGTACAGCTATTTTCAGTACCTATTGATTTCCGTGCATTTAAGGGAAAAGATTCAAGATACTAGTATTTTACTAAAATTAGGAATACAAGATTATTATGTCTATAGCTCACTCAGTATTGCATTTAGGAGTCATAGAACTGTAAGTAAGCGAGTAATAGCCATTAAGGTACTTTTTTGGCTATTTTCAAAAGCTATTTTACTTTTGAGTAATTTGCTAAAACAATGTGTCAGTACAAATTTGGGGAGTGGAAATCAGATAATAAAATCACATGTTTCAATTAATGGGAGTTCGGATGACAAAGGATTTACTTTTGTAAGTTGTTGAGGTCACAATAAAACACAGGAGTTCAGCACCATTATCATGTACAGTTGTTTATCATGATAGAAAGTATGACTACAAAGTTAAAAACTAAACATCACTGAATAAGAAAAATAAAATTTGGCAGAGATCGTGAAATTTCTCAGTGAGGACCCCACCCCCACCTCTTGATGGAAGTTCTTGACATGGTTTTTGTGATTATATTAGGGCCTCTGATCTCCCCTAGACTTGCTCCAAGTCTTTGTATTTCTTATTCCACCAAATCTGATGTAAATGGAATCATTATGAATCCACCTGGTCCAACTGTCTGATGAAATACTGTCATTGCCCAATTCTGGACTAAAAAGTCATTTAGTCTTCATACAATACTCAAGCCAAAAGGACTTGAGGAAAATCTAATCTCCCCTGGTACAAAATTAACACAAAAATTAATTATTTTGTCTTACTTTTAAAAGGTGTCTCAACAGGCAAAGTTCCAACTTCTTACAGTAACAGTCACAAAAAGGTTTTGCTAAAAGGCTGTGGTTGAGCCTTTTCATGAGGGCAGGCTGTTATAAGATGTTTTGGATAATCTATGCCCACTGGGACTGTCCATGGGCAAGTAAGATTAGGAAGTGGACATTGAAAGGACTTGAGGGTCAATGTGGTCATTCTGTGTCATAGGAAACCTGAATATGATAGCTGTAATAGTGAGAAGACAGATGGCATGAAATACTAGTGGTCTAAATACTAGAACAGCAGTTTTCTGACAATTTGAATGTAGGTGCTGCAGTTTTATGTCATCCTATCCATAGTTTGACCATTATGATGAATAGCTGGTTTTTATTGAACTAAAATATCAGTCAAATTAAATAACACCCTCACAGTGTATAGATGGAAATTAAGATGGTGGACAGAAATAGTCACTTTTAAATTGTTTCTATTTTTATTTACTAAAATATTTAAAGTCCCTATGAGGCTTTAAGGAATATAAGCAGCAGTCCATCTGTGACTGAAGTGAGTAGGGCTTGAGTAGAGTCTTATCTGTTAATTACACACAGGTCACTTTCTATGTAATTGACCAATGGACCTAAGGCACTCACTGATCTGGACACACGATATCTGACAAATATTGCCCATAAAACCACACTTTACTGACCACACTGATCACTCACTACTATCGCATACTGCTTGTGTAGTTAATAACCAGTGTGATTTGCAAACAAATGCTAATTACACAGTAGCCTTGATTTTAAGCTCAAAAATATTTAAAATTTCAATAAAATTCTCAAAAAAAGGATAAAACAGAAGTTGCCAAACAAATTTAAAACCAACCCATACATTTAATTCCAATGACATTCTGCCTAAAGAACATCTAAAATATCAGTTAAAATTTTCAGTCAGTTGGTTAAATACCCTTCCTCAAGTATAGTTCCACTGTTTGTTTACTATCTTTTCATACTTTTACAATTCTTTTCATTTTCAAGCCCATTTGAACACTGTAAATTGTACAGTTGTAAATTTTCATTTGACATTTAATTTATTTAATGACATTGTAGAGTCAACATTGAATTCAAGAGAAACTGTAAATCTTGTATCTAAAATTTCTTCCAGCTTAAATTTTCACTTATATACAAATAAAAAATTTCATATTTATTCTAGTGAATGAGCAAATGCAATCGAGCCACAATTAAGGCTAACTATCGAGTGACATGTTTTTTATGGATTTTGATTTCTTTAAACCAATAACCCATACTGACCGCTACAATACAGACAAGATGAGCAAGTTGTCACAGATTTGTGTTAGGCATTGACAAATGTGATTGAGTAAAACTGACTGCTGAATAATGAGAGAAAAATATACATGTATCTTTATGATTTGTACCATGGCAGCAGTTTTTTTACTCATACCCCCTACCCTGGGGATAAGTAAAAAGGTAAAACCCCTCCCCTGGGGTACTAACCCCCCTCCCTATGTGCTCTCTCAGGGGAGCCCAGGTAGAGTTACAGTTTGTAACAAGGGGACCTCAAAGGCTGTCCAATTGCATGTTTTATTACTGTATTGTATGTATTAAATTTGAATAATATGTATGTAAACTTCCCTAAGGTGGTCAGTGTGGCATGGTATATGTCCTGATATCTCTCCTCGGGGTGAAGTACTCCTGTCTTTATATAATTCCCCGCCCCCTCTCTCCCCCCCTACAAAAATGGAACTTAAAGTATACCTTACACGTTTTAAATTTGTCATGTATCACTTCTAGAAGGACGTAAGATATGAAGACAACACACGGTACAGATGAAGCATTTTGTTGAATGAGGAGGTTAATTTTGAAGGAAAATTAAGATCTTCTAGTAGCTATTGGCATCTAGTTTAATGGCCAGTTGTTTGATGAGTATATAACACATCCTAAATGTTTTTTTCAGACCCTGCACTGATGATACACTTTTCATTATGTGGCCATGTGTACAGATTTGTTTGGTCCATGTTCCCATGTTTGTGACTGGCGATCTACAAAAATTGAATATCAGTATACTGCAGAGGACTAGCACACACTTGCCTGCAATGTTTCAGGCCGTGTTTTCAAAGTCCGGCCCTGACCTAAAGTCGGAAAGTTGGTACATAGTTACCTGAATGGTTATCATTGCAGAGTTTTGATCAACTAGTATAATCAAAGCTGTCTTCTCATTGTCTCACTTACCCTTTGTTACATTACTTGTTCAGTGTATTGATGCAATGTTAAACTCAAACCAATGGAAAAAAATCCATTTTGTGCAATCTTAGTATGATTTTTACAATAGTAAATGGCAATTACCCCAGCATGTCAATAAACATTGAACAAATATAGAAAAGCTCAGAAATCACAAAAAATTAAGTGCACAAGTGGCATTTACTCATGTTCTGGTAAAGATAGGATACAAAAACATCACACACACAAGTCACCAATTGCAAATAATACAACATGTGATGGAAACATGCATTTAGTAATAAACCAGTGATTACCTTAAGAGTAGCATATTACTGATCACTGCCAATAATTACACCCCTGATTATCCCTTGTTTAATACGTTTTCTGTGAAAATTACAACAATTTGGAAAGAGGTAACATCCACTGATAATGAGATATTATTTTACCAGAAAATTGTTTTTGTTTTGGAGACACTGGTCATTTTGTGTTGTTGAGGTGGTTTCAGATTGGCAAGAGAATGTGTGAGAAAATGTGTCTCTATGGCTATCATTCATCAGGATAATTTCATGTAGTGTCAGGGCATGTGGTTCAGTCAGTAATTAGTGACTGATTTGTGTCCGTCAGACGATACCTTGCCACTGGGGCCAAGTGGGTAACACACTCAGCCAGGAACACAGATGACCCAAGCTCAATCGCAGATGCAGGCAGATATAGAATGGTTTAGATAACCACTTAAAACGGTGAATTTCTTTCATTGGATCCTAGTCCGTGCTAAAGACAGGCTAAAGAACCTCAGGGACATTGATAAATGGTTATCCTTGTGCCTTTGTCTTTCAGTAAGGGGAAAGTCAGTCACTGTATCTTGGGCTGTACTTGTGTAGTTGGAATGTATTGATTAATATTTTAAGTCCTGTAGCAAAGGAAATATTGCACTGAAGAAAAATAAAATACAATACCTCGCTGTTCAAGGTGTACATACTTCTAATCTAATCTACTACTTTGCAAGTGCAATATCTTCCCCTCAGAGGGGAACTCAGTGTGCTAATTAAACAAAATCATTATCATAGGGAGACTTGAGGGGCGTTCAAGGTCAGTAATCCAGGATTGTGGGTGTGACCAGGAGGGAAGAAAACTAAGTTGGGAAACTAGAGCTGAAGAGGTGGGTTTTGAGCTGCTTCCTAAAAGATGCAACAGAGAGACTGTTTCTTACATGAAACAGGAAAGAGTTCCAAAGGACAGGGCCATATTGACTGAAGGAGTTAGAAAAGTGTTTGATTGATTTCTGAACTCTACGATCGAAAGTGGAGGTTTGAAGGAACTTGAGTTTGGGGGTACTTTGCCTTGTATTTCTAGAAGAGGTGTAGGGGTGGATTAATTCTCTTAGGTAAACTGGTTGACTTTGGTTGAGAATTTTGTATGTAATAAGGCCAATTTTAAATTGTACCATGTATCTGAGTGGTAGCCAATGAAGTTTTTTTAGTTGAGGGGTAATGTGAGAGAATTTAGAGGAACGGGTGACAACCCTGCAGAGTGAGTTTTGGACTAGCTGCAATCTCCTTAACTCAAAATCAGTGAGTGATAAGAACAGGGAATTTCAATAGTCCAATCTGCTGCTTACCAAAGCATTTGCTAACAGCACTGATGTATTAAGGTCTAGAAGGGGCCGAATTCTGTGGAGGTCTCTCGCATATACTCTAGTGAACTTTATGACCTATGACATGTGGTTTGAGAAATTGAAATTGGAGTCGAACACCGCTCCAAGGTTCATGACACTTTGTGCTGGCGAGACCTGATTTCCAAGAATATTGATAGGGAAGTGAGGGTGGCGTGGTTTATGATTTTTTTGGGAGCCTATGAGAATAAACTCGGTTTTGTCGGGGTTAAGTTTTAATTTATTTGTAAACATGAAATTTTGAATGTCATTTAGGCAGTTCTTTAATTTTTGGATAGAGTGAGAGAAATTTGCTGGTGAAAGTGTTATGTATAACTGGGTATCATCGGCGTAAAAGTGGTAGTTGATGCTACTGTGGGAATGGATGATTGAGCTGATTGGGTTAGTGTAGAGAGAGAACAGAATTGGTCCAAGGACAGAGCCCTGCGGAACTCCATACTGGAGCGCAGCAGGATGGGAGAGTGTACTACCTACCTTGACCGAGTGTGTCCTTCCTGACAGGTATGATTTGAACCAGCCAAGTGCTAGCTCACTGATTCCATAATAAACATTGAGTCTGTCCAGGAGAATGGTGTGGTCAGTGGTCTCGAAAGCAGCGGATAGATCCAAAAGGGTAAGGGCATTAACAGACCCTTTGGCCATATTAAGAAGAATATCGTTATGAATATTAAGGAGGGCACTTTCAGTAGAATGGTATTTTCTATAAGCCGATTGGAAGGCAGTCATAAGATGAGTTTGTAGCTGGACGGCTACTACCCTTTCAAGTATCTTTGAGATAAAGTTTAAATTTGAGACAGGCCTATAGTTTTTGAAAACTTCTTTATCTAAGGATGATTTTTTGAGGATAGGGGTAACATGGACCTGGAACTTCTCTTGAACTCCTTTTATTCAAGTCGAACTGCAGTGAGGAAAATTCATTTTGAAAACAAAAACTGATTTTGGAAACAAAAACTGAAGCTTTGATTAACACACTGAAATATTCAAAGTTGTCCACAAGTTTATGAACCAACCAAAGCTCTTTGTCCTGCCTGCTGTCTATATATGCAGGTCTCTCATTCCTTCATATTAATATAATTGTACCTACAAGAAGGATTACTGTAATTGTACTTTTAGGATGGTTGCTGTATTGCATCCAAAATTGTTTCAGTGATATGAAGAATAATTCCCATGTAAATAGAAGTAAATATATTTCAGTGGGTTATATGACAACAGTATGGCCCACCTGTTATCTGGAGTTCTGGTCAAGTGGAAATCATGTCCTTATACCTGATTATTTGACTTAACTTGGTTGTCCTCTTATATGTCCTTGCTTTTAAAAGCATGGGAATATTCTGCTCTTGGTTATTGAAAACCAGTTCCAGTTTTATGTAACTTTAATTAACCTTCAATTCATGATGAGTCAGTCCTGGTTTCACTTTTCAGTAAATAGGTTATTTGGCACTCTTGTATGGTTATATTTAACTTGTTTTTTTTTCTTTGTACCACTTTTTATCTATAGTCACTTTTGCTCGTAGAAACATGTTTATTGTCCACAAGTAAATATTTCACCCAACTTGTTTAGTTATCTGAAAATTGAATATATTACAAAATTGCAAAAGATCATTGACAAAAAGAAGTTTTAACTTTTAATTTTGAACTTAAAATATAGAGAAGTCACAGTTACTGATACCTATTGAAATACAACATTACCAGGAAAAGATTGGTGAAGAAAGTCATTCTTTTGAATTGTTTGTCATTCATATTCAATACAATTTGTCACTAGTATTTCATTATCATCCCCTAAGTGCTTCATTATATAGATATATGTATATATTTTACTGAATATAAATTCTCAGGGGTATCATATTACAAAGATTCTTAATATTATCACCGAATTCACAGCATAAGAATGGAACAGGGAACAGTTCAAAAGGTAACCATGCTTTTTTGACCATAAGTTGTAATTTTGACTGTATAGTGAGAGCATATATATCTTATTTGAAAACCTTTTTGCCATTTTTGTGGATAGCAGAGGACTAATTTTATATGCTTTGATGACAATTTATTGAAGTTAATAACATCTTTATCATGTAAAATTAAAACATGAAAAAAGTGAAGGTGTAGGTTTCAATTCTCACAAGTAGAGAGCACTCATAGAGTGCAGACCACTGCCAACTCAGCAGATCATTCCCATAATTATAATTTTACCCGAATCCTGCTTTTTTATCATTTTTTGGAGTAATTTTGAACATGGGCAAACAAACAAATGAACCACCCAAAAACATAACTCCCTTAGCAAACATAATGAAAAGAACACTAGCAGTTGAAGAGGGCATATCTGTGGCAAGGCCCAGAAATCCTTTTCTTCCCAAAATTAAATCGGGTCTGTGTCAGACCAAGACCCACCTGCAAGGAAAATTTGCTGTAAATCAGATGTAAATATGTACTTTTGCTGTAAACTGAGGACAAAGTGTGAGTGTTAGGAAATAAAATGCATTATATGATTAGTAGCATCAAAATTTTAATGAAACATGAAAGTGACTGTACTGTGTATGACTAAATGTTTGAAATATAGGAGAAGAAAATACACCTAGATCCATTCTAATAAAGTTTCAGTGTCATGTCAAAGTTTTATTGCCTAAAACAGGTTGTCTTCTGTTGACAAATACTTCATGATACAGGGCCAGTGAAGCCAGCTTTTTGTAAGTTACTGTCCAACTTGTCAAGGTTACAATGTTACAAGTTAAATAGAGTGGCCTTCCAAAGACAAAACAGGCTATAATCTCACTGGCTATTTAAGGTAAAGTAAGAAAATGATTGAAATCTAAAAGATTTAGTTATGATTTATCACTAAAAAGCAAGGGTGAAAAGATGCCATATCATATATCTTTTGTGTCTCTTATAAGACACTGTTCAAATCTGTCAAAAATGATAATTGTGGGGGGATATTACTAAATCATCATAACAATACTGTGTGTCCTTGTGCAATGGACTACAACATATTGTTTTTCTAATGCACAGATCATATGATTTGACAGCTTTCATTTCTTCGCATGTTGCTGATTTGGCTTTATTAATAGTTTTAAAAGATTATTTCCTGATGCATTTTGGGGATTTATGGGCAGTTATTTTTCTCTTTTAGAAAATTCCACATGCTGAACAGACCTTTGGGCTGAAAGAAGCTGTGTCTGTGTTGAACCACTTCTTGCGGTGTCAGGAGTCTCTACTTCACATAATTGTTTTGCTAATTGTAGGACAAAAGCTTCAATGCTATCACCTGTTCTTGAAGATCATTAAATTGTGGAGACAGTTAATAATTTCTCTGATAAATACTATTAAATGGGGACATTTACCTGAGTTTTATTGTGGAGAATGTGTGAACCTGAAACGAAGGTGGCAGATGACACTGACTTGGGTTCATGATCATAAAGTTTGGCCATAGACAAGAAAATGGAACTTTCATCCCAAACCTTTCAATAGATAAATCTCTGATTCTGTAGATTCCTTCTTAAAGAGTACAAGGCAATATCTGGTATTTAAAAGGGTGTGTACATCAAAAATTGGTTTAAAAGTGTTTTGTTCATAATTAGGCAACAATTGATAACAATTCATGAATTATATAAAGCCTTCTGGCATGATGAAATTCCGTGTCAAGTGGACATTTTCATTACACTTTTTTTCTCTTCTTTAGCTCATGAATATGGATAGTGAAAATTAATCCCAAATGAAATTATAAAGTTATATTAATCTGTTAAGTAAAAACTGGACATTAGTGAAAATTCCAATGAATTGCATAAAATTTGAAATTAGTGGAATTTTCTTTCAGCAAAAATTTCCATGTATACAGAATACAGTGAAGGTGAGAAATGATGAGGCTGTAGGGTAATGATCCTAAAGTTTGCTAGAAATCTAAATTTCGCCACCGCTAAAAATCATACTTAATTTTATGAAAAAATAGGATAATTTGTCTTAAACTTGGTATTTTTCAATTCAAAAAGCCTTAATTTACTATACATTCAACAAATCTCACTCAGTTCATTTTGTTTTATTTGTGTTTCCACATATGACGAATTTCAGATATGTGCCAAATTCTACATTTCTCACTGTACTTACAACACAAGCTTATACTTGACCTTATCATCTGGAAATCCTTGTTAATTAGAAGTGGTGTTTTTGTCTCTTAAAATTGCAAGTTAATGGAGTTCAACTGTAAGTTGTATTTACATGATAATTTTAGAAAGAAATTTATTAAATTATTCCTTTTAAGACTCCCTTTTGAATGTTTATTTGAATCTGACACACTGGGGTGTGATGAATTTTAAGAATGTCAAAGTAGGTAACCCGAGTGAGTATGCAAGTGCTGTGTTGACCAATCATTTTGATAAAAAAATTGCCTGGCAAAAAGCCCTTGCTAATGATGGTCAGTGATGAAGTGGAGGCACTGTCTTGCAATGAAATGGTCATCAGATACGGATGTTAGTGGATAATCATTCACATTAGGAGCCACCTAAGGCTTGGGGGCATATGTGAACCACACGGGGAACTGGCAAGATTACCTTTGACTTTTGGCTACTGGTACCTGTAGCCTGGTGCGATTTAGCTGTGTGTGTGAGGTTAAAGACACCGAGGTCATGATCTTGGTACAGAACTGATCCCTTGATGGAAAAAATAACAACAATCTTATTGGAACTTATTTTTTAATTGTGAAAATTGTAGGTGCTCAGCCCATTTTTCTCTACTCAGTCATAACCCCCCTATGACTAAGCTTTTGGCTGCCACTTTTGGGGGTGTCATGGTATCTTGTTTATCATTCTACAGCATCTCTATAACAGGAGGATATTTCTTCACATTTATTACTGTCCAGATGCAATGGGGCTGTGAAGACACATTGCTGGCTGTTCTCAATTATAAACTCATTAATACTGTTGGGATGGACTTTGATATGACAGGGACACCCACTCAAGTGTGTTCAACTGTGAAAACTTTTCTTTGCTCATATTTTCACTCTGATGTACAAAACTAATGCTTTGAGAATGCTGACTTGCTTTAATTGTTCAAACTGTAAAAAAGCAAATATCCTGAATAATATTTAATGTCGCACAATTAACCTCTGTTATCAAACATTCTGTTTTCTGAATATTTGATTTTATGACCCCAGTTCAACTCATCTATATTTGTATTTTCCTGTAATTGTTTTATAAATTATGTCTTCTGTTTTATAGATCTTCTTTTATCCAAACCAGGTCTTACTTTCCTGGCATGCTTGGATAATGAAAGTTTTACTTTGTAATATACCGTAAACGACCTATTTATGGCACCCGCCCTTGTAACCACACCCTATCTCTTTTCCTGGCAATTTTTTTGCCATGAATTTCGAGTTTGTTTATATCTACCGCCATATTTACAGGAAATGGGTATTTTTAGTAGATTTTAAATGTTGGAACACCATTATTCTTACCGGATTGACCTATACTTCATCCGGGAAAGTGTTTCATGATGGGGTGCGCTAAAAGGGGAACATTAATGGGGAAAATAGTCTTTCCTTGTCACACGGTGTGCTAAATAGGTTATTTACCATAAACTGTAACTTAGGCTTTTGTTGAATGTATTGGGAAGCAAACTGTTGAAATATTGTTGCACTAGAGTAAGAAATCTAAAATTCGCCACATATCTGAAATTCGCCACATGTTGAAATACTAATAAAATAAACTAACTGAGGTGAGATTTGTTAAATGTACAGTAAATTTGGGCTTTTTGAATTGAAAAATACCAAATTTAAGACAAAACATCATTTTCTTCATAAAATTAAGTAAGGTTTCAGAGGTGGCGAATATTAGATTTCTGGCGAATTTTAGATTTCTTACTCTACTTATAAAAACTCACTACTTTTCATGAGCAGGTGATTTTCCTCCATCAGTGCGTTGAATTTCCTTATTGTGTGGAAATTCTGTACAAAATCATGTGATTACAGAGGTATCCGAAAACTTGTTACTAAATGTTTGTCGAATACTCACCACAGTTGATTACCTCTGCTGAGTAGGTATTATTTTTATGACCGTTTGTTCTTATGTTTGTTTGTTAGCAGGAATACGCAAATACTACTGGTAGGATCTTCCTGAAAAAAATCAGAAGATGGGTCTTTGTCAAATAGATCCTAGTAAATTTTAAGATGCACCAATGCACCATAAACTGGACAGAGTGGTGGAAAGATATCCAAAATCTGACCATAATTAAGAAAGTTCTGCTCAGTTTAACTGAAATTCTGTGGTGTATGCCAATAACATCCACTGAACTGAGAGATTTCTTCAAAAATAAAAGTTGCTTCTTATCTGATTGGATTTTATTATTGTAGCTACATTCAGGGGAGGTATGTTAGTACATGTAACTTTATTACCTCCACCAAGGAGGTTATGTTTTCGCCTGGGTTTGTCTGTCTGTCTGTTTGTTTGTGAACAAGATAACTCAAAAACTTATGGACGGATTTTGATGAAATTTTCAGGATATGTCTGAAAAGGTAAAAGGAAGAAATTATTAAATTTGGGGAGTGATCCGGATCACTATCTGGATCTTCTGGATCCATGAAATATAATTTTTAAAGACAGATAACTCAAAAAGTTATGGATGGATTTTGATGAAATTTTCAGGAAATGTTCTAAATGGGACAAGGAACAAGTGATTAGATTTTGGGAGTGATCTGGATCACTGTCTGGGTCATCTGGATCCGGGCATTTTTTAAAGGAAGTTATAACCAGATAATTTTAGGGTGGATTTTGATGATAGTCCAGGAATTGAGCTCCCTTGGCGGAGGTCTGCGCTCTCCGAGTGCTCTTGTTATTATTGTATTTCATCTCTGTGCCAATGTGTCTACTCTTTAACATAACCTGTTTTAAACATTATACAAAATCATCAATTTTCTTTTTTCCAGGTTCAGCAAATCATCAAGTTTCAATCAAGATATAACTTCTTTAGTATTTCTTTAAAAAGTAAATCATTAAATTATAAACATACAATAATTTTGGATTTATAAAGCTATAAATAATGCTATTTTCATTGGGATTATTGTATGACGCATTCTTCTAAATTTCAATTCCAGCATTTTCAATCAGTGTGTGACATAATATTTAAGACACATGCATCAAGTGTTGGTCTTTTAATTAAACTTTGGGGGGAAATAAAACCTTCAAAGTCTTCAGTGGGAGTGTTTTTAATCCATAAAGCTTTTGTGGGAGTCTCATGTATGTAATAGAATTTTAGGGGTGTTGAATTGATGTACAAAAAATGGGAGTTTTCTTTTATTCCTGTATCAACTGTCCACTTGTAATGAGCGACTATAGGACACAAGTGTAATATTAGGAGAAAGGTATTCATCCCCATGTTCTAACTTTACCCAGTTTATAATAGCCTCAAAGGACCTTTAAACCTGTAACTATTATTCCTGGGGAGGTGTATTCCAAATAGTGTTTAGAGGTTTGTGGGTGGGAGAGGAGGGGAAAGGTTGAAACTCAGGTATTACATAAGTCGAGGGCCTGCCCACTTTCATGTGAAATTACAATGTCCATCTGTGTTAAAAAATGGTAGGTGTATCACTTGTAAACCTCATTTATCAATTAGTGACACTCAACTTTTGTTTTCCCTGCATAACATGTGTACTGGGAAATGAGTAATCATTTTTTAAAGTGGATTGGACCACAGTTTTATTGCTTCGACGCCATATGTTACTGCATCTAATATAATATCATTTTCTACATGGTTTTCAGCCTAGTAACAGTTTTTTCCTTTTTGCCCTCTCATAAATATTCAGGCTACCAAAATATAATTTATAGTCTTGTTCATATTTCAAAACGTAATATATGACTTTTAGAAGAATAAAAATAAGAGGGACCAGCTTTGTTTTATGTAACTGAGTAATGAGTTAAGAGTCCTATTTTCTCTCCACTGTAATAAATGTGCAGTAATTCAGACCAAAGTTCAGATATGTCATGTGATTTATGGCTATTCTTTTTGTGGGTTTTAATTAGCTATGGGCAAGGGCGGAGAGCAGCTATGGATTAACGTGTTTATTTGCATTGAATACACATCAAACACTGACAAAAATGTGAAAATTATTCAGTTTACTTGTAGGAATGACATTGATACATGTACTTGTGGTTTTAATCAGATGAAGGAGAGCCAGGTTATACTGACCAGTGGTCAGCTTTCAGGGTGAAGTAATCAAGCAAGTAGCAGTTTAAAGTCATGATGGATTGTATGGATACTGAATTTGACAGTTATAAAAATAGACACAGGGCTTGTACACACACAAAGAAATACTGTTCTTTGTCCGCAGTTGTCATTTGCTTTTGGAGTAAAGTAAATATGAAAAATTCCATCACAGTACATGAACATGAACAGTGAGAAAACTGCCTTGTTTTATACTGAATTATGAAACAATCTCATCCCATTTATGATTTTCTTGACAATTTTAAACCATCTGTTTAATCTGTGTTGCAGAATTTTCAACAAATGTTGCCTTCTCTTGAATCCTGATGATTTCCCTTTGGCAAATTTATGTCTTAATTTTCATACATGGCTTGATATTTACATCTGTTTATCACCTCTGCTAGGCAGGTCATGTGATCATTGGATTATGTTTGTTTGTGTGTAAGCAAGATTAAAAAAAAATAATAAAAACTGCTTCATGAATTTATTTCAGTTGTTTAAAGAAAGTGGTTCTTGGTCTAACAAAGGACTGGGGCTGTATTCTACAACAATACTTAGATAAGGTGACCTTAGATCTAAGTAAGGGAAGATTTTTCACTTAAGTTTTTCTTGCACTTTGTATTCACAAAACAAAGTTAGGAATGTTCAATTTCATCATTTCTTACTTGAAATCTGAGAAATACTTGAAATCTAAGTTAGAAATGATCTAAGTATTGCTGTAGAATACGAGCTCTGATTTTATTTTAGGAATGATCTACAACCAACTCTGGATCCAAGATTTTCTTAAAGGATTTGTTGGACCTTGGTGGAGGTCTGTGCTCTCTAAGTGCTCTCGTCCATGAAGTGTAGGCCTTCAGTATTAAAGTTTGCACCGGTAATGGCTTGCACTGTGGTCTGCACTTCACTATTATCTGCTTCTTTCCTTCCTGAATTATCACCATCGGGTGTAATATCGATATTATTATTAATATTACAATATTATTAATATTATGTTACAAACAGCTGTTAAACCCAAATAAAACTAATATAGACACGTTCAAATCCTTTAATTGGAACTTTGTTAATTAGAATTTCTTGTTTAAGGAAAAATAAATATCAAGCCCTTGGAGATTCTTTTCCATGGAAAATTACATGTTTTACTGGTTTAAGTAAATCTTTCTTCTGATGAGATTTAACAAAACAGGTGTCAACTTTCACTTGTTGACTCTTAATACCGAGAGCCAGAAGTCAAATTTATGTTTGAGTGGAATTAGTTTTGCAGTTCAAATATCAGAGAATGTTGAGTAAGTCACATTTGGTTTAAGTTGAACCAGTAGCAGTAGTTTGATATCTATAAGTTGAAGTAAGCAGTAAATAAAACCACATCCTGTGGACATCATTGGGACAAATAGAAACTGGTCACAACTACAACCAAAATATTTGGATATTAGAAATATAATTAGCAATTGTCCATAACTGGCATCAAATCGTGTAGCTATAGTAGAGGTCTAAGTAGAGACTGACAACAACTAAAGCAAATCCTGTGAGCATTGAAGGTACAATTGAAACTTATGTATAACTAGATATTGATAAATGGAAATGGTTCATAACTAGTAGCAAATCCTGTGTATATATTATAGGTAGAAGTGGGACTTCTGTGAAACTAGAACCAAATCCTGTTAATATTGTAGATATAAGGTGAACTTGGCCATAGACTAAAACCCAGTCCTGTAGATATATAACAGAGAGAAGTAAAAATTGACTAAAACTAGCAGTACGGTAAATCCTGTGGGAATTAAAGGTTTAATTGAAATTTATCTATAACTAGATATTGATAATTTTAGTGTAAATGGTCCATGGCTAGAAGCAAATCCTGTGTATATATTGTAGGTAGAAGTGATTACTTTGTGTAACTAGAACCAAATTCTGTTAATATTGTAGATATAAAGGGAACTAGGCCATAACTAGAACCCAATCTTGTTGATACTTTAGGTGTATGGGGAAATTAGCCATAAGTAGAACAGAATCCCATCGATATTGTAGGTAACATTGAAATTTGAGAACCAAACCAAGTAGAACCAAATGGAATTACTAATAGGCATGAGGGAGACTTGGCCATAAGTAGTACCACACCAGATAGATATATTATAGGTCATACTTCAGAGGACTGTGAGTTCTATATTACGGGTGACCAGAATTAGTTTCTATACATACACAGTCTACTTTATATGACTGTGAGTTCTGTATTACGGGTGACCAGAATGAGTTATCATGCCTCTACGGTTCACTTTATATGACTTTGTGTTTTGTATAATGGGTTACCAGAATCAGTTATCATACCTATACGGTTCACTGTATATGACTTTGAGTTCTGTATTACAGGTGACCAGAATCAGTTATCATACCTATACGGTTCACTGTATATGACTGTGAGTTTTGTATTACAGGTGACTAAAATCAGTTATCATACCTATATGGTTCACTTTATATGACTGAGTTTTGTATGATGGGTTACCAGAATCCATTGTCACACAGCTGGCACCACAGTAGCATGTGCTGTACTTGAATGACATGTGGTGCTCCATTGGCTCTCCATTTATACAGTTATATCACATGTTTAATTATTTGTGTCAAATACTCCTGTACAAAACCCCAATAGGGTATTACAAATGACGTAGCAATAAAATGTTAATTATGTCCACCCCACTGGGGGGTGGACATATTATTTTTGCTTTTTCCGGCGTCCGGTGTCCGGCGTCCGGCGTCCCACTTGGTTTCCAGACATTTTAGGCAACAGTTCTTATCCTATCTTTACCAAATTTGGCATGCAGGTTTATTGGGTTAATAGCTTGTATGGGATTGCTTTTGGTGATGATAGCTGTATAGCTAACTGAGTAATAGCTACTTTGCTACTTTTGAGTAGCTCTTTGGTTTCCAGACATTTTAAGGAATGCTATTAAGCCTAGCTTTCTGAAATTTGGTATGGAGGTTCATTGGGTTAATAGGTTGTATGGGATTGCTTTTGGGGGGAATTGCTTCATAGATGAGTGAGTAATTAATTAAATAAATGAGTAATTAGCTATTTTGAATACTGAAAAAGGCAAATGTGCTCATATCTCCTAAACCGTGCGAGATAGAGCGATTTCGTCGAAATTTTCGACCCACAGGGTATCTAAGGAATGTACTCTTTGCAATTTTCAAAAAATTTTCCCCTCCCCCAAAATGGCGGCCATTTTGAATTTTCGAATTTTTGCCAAAAATGGCAAAACACAAATTTGCTTCTATCTCCTTAACCGTGCGAGATAGAGCGATTTCGTCGAAATTTTCGACCCACAGGGTATCTAAGGAATGTACTCTTTGCAATTTTCAAAAAATTTTCCCCTCCCCAAAAATGGCGGCCATTTTGAAATTTCGAATTTTTGCCGAAAATGGCAAAACACAAATTTGCTTCTATCTCCTTAACCATGCGAGATAGAGCGATTTCGTCGAATTTTTCGACCCACAGGGTATCTAAGGAATGTACTCTTTTACAATTTTCAAAAAATTTTCCCCTCCCCAAAAATGGCGGCCATTTTGAATGTTCGAATTTTTGCCAAAAATGGCAAAACACAAATTTGCTTCTATCTCCTTAACCGTGCGAGATAGAGCGATTTCGTCGAAATTTTCGACCCACAGGGTATCTAAGGAATGTACTCTTTGCAATTTGAAAAAATTTTCCCCTCCCCAAAAATGGCGGCCATTTTGATTTTTCGAATTTTTGCCAAAAATGGGAAAACACAAAATTGCTTCTATCTCCTTAACGGTGCGAGATAGAGCGATTTCGTCGAAATTTTCGACCCATAGGGTATCTAACAAATGTACTCTTGCCAATTTTCAAAAAATTTTCCTTTTCCCAAAAATGGCGGCCATTTTGAATTTTCAAATTTTTGCCCAAAATTGAAAAACAGGAATTTGCTTCTATCTTCTTAACCGTGCAAGATAGAGTGATTTCATCAAAATTTTCGACCCAACCAATGCAAAAAGGCATGAAGCTGAAATAATTTACATCTACACTAATAAATATTTAAGCATCATTGATATATTTTACAAATGAAACAGGGTCTTGTAAGACTACTGTACAATTTTGGCAAAAGGTTCATGGGGTGGACATTACACATGATAATGTGTGTTCTTCTATGCTATCCTGTTTCTATTCGCATCTACTATCAACAGGGCGTCCTATTTCTAGTTTTACTCAAATTAATGATTTTATACATGTTTTGACAAATATAGAATGATGTGTTTACCATAAGCCAAGTTTTATGTTTTGCTTACAGGATTAACAAGCAATTGGTGAGAATTTACAAACCATTGATAACGCTGGGAAAAAAACCACAAAAATTCTATAGTTTTGATTATGTGAAAAATAGAATCAATAGTTTTTGAGTTTTGCATGTAAATATCACAAAAAAATCACAAAAACCAGTCTGAAATCACAATCCTGTTTCAGACCATTGTTTAGGAGGACTGAGCCATGGGTTAGGCTTCACTTTATGTGAAAATATGGGTGATCTATAGTTTCTGAATAATGCATGTGGACAAAGAGATAGACAAACTGATGCAATTATGAATATCCTCTTAAAAATTGACAAAACTGCATTTACCTTTATTTGTTTAAGTCCTTCATAGTTTATTTGCTGGATTAGATTTCCTATATTAAAGGCCCATACATAAATAGAGAAGTGATGATTATGTGTGAGACCTTGTTAAAGTGAACAAAACAGTGAAAAGATTTTTAAAATCATTGGCCAAGAAATAAAGATGTTCTGATCATTTTATTTGAAGTATTCTGTTGTAAATGGTGATGATACTAATCTGATAAAAGGATTAGGATTCTTTGATTTATTGTTCTTGATATTACTGTACATACACAACAAGATGTGCATAACACACAGGACATACAGGACAATTACACACACATATCTCAGCCTTAGTTGCTAATAAATTCCTGGATGCTAGGTCAAAATATGAATTAAAAACTAATCGCTAATTAGTAATTCCTCATACTATATATTAGCTGACTCTGGTCCCTTCCTCATTAAGCAATATTCTTTCCAACTGACACATGGTTTTACATTTTTTCCCCAAAAAGGGTAGATAAAATTGGGATTCCTTACCACTCTTCCAAATAAAATCATCCTGTACTGGCTCGTGTTGTCATCATCAGTGTAAATAAACAAGATATGTCATGGCAATGCCAACTCTTTTACCTCTGCCAGGGATTTCAATTTTTTTGTGTGTTTATTTTCCCAATTACCCCAATAACTAATGAACAGATCTTCATTAAATGTTTCTGTGTGGTTAGGGTATGACCAAAGGAAGAAATAATTAAATTTTGGGACAGATCTGTATCTTACTCAGGATACAGAAAAATTCTGAATTTTTAATAATCCCATTTTCAATGATTTTCATCATGGTCCTGCTATACAATTATGAGGGATAAAAAAGCAGTATTTAAAGTGAGATTACAGTGTGGTGGTACTTGGCTCCCTTAGCAGAGGGCTGTGCTATAGGATTGCTTTCTAGTTACTGGATAGGTTTGGCATGTACAGTAAGAAATCTAAAAATTTGCCACATATCTGAAATCACCACATGTGGAAATACTGATAAAATAAATGAACTGAGGTGAGATTTATTGAATGTATATTAAATTAAGCTTTTTGGAACTGAAATATACCAAGTTTAAGAGAAACCATCACTTTTTCAAAGAATTAAGTTAGGTTTTAGAGGTGGCGAATTTTAGATTTCTGGTGAATTTTAGATTCCTTACTCTTCATACCTTTAATATGCTGATCAGTTTTCTGATATTGTATTCTGGGATAAAACTTTACTTTGGCTCAAAATTAGCTTGGGACACTAGTAACTGATATAAATCTCACTATATGAGTGGACATTTAATCCTGTACTTAAGTTCAGAAACCATAGCTTTAAGACATTTTATTCAACCCCAAATTTTAATAAGTAAGTTGATTGATGAAAAAATATTCAGTCATTTCACAGTATTCATGCATGTCTAATAATAAGGGTCATATCCAACAAGTTGATATTTTTCAGAAACCAGAAAAAAAAATTGATGATTAAAATACATCTACAGGTGAACTCATACAATACACATTCATCAGAATGACGCTACCACATAATCAGATGTCACCTCTGACATATTATCCTGTCTTTTCAATTGTTTTGTATAATAAATTAGCAGATGCAGAAACATTGCATATATCAATTACGATGACCATGTGTCCAATAACCCATCAGCAAAGCTGTTTAACTATTGAAATTATAAAAAGATTGGCTATTTTATGACTCACTATCAATGTGTTATTGTTGCTCCATTGTTTTACTCATTAATTCATAAAATCTAGTGAGTTAAATGAGTGTCACTAATCAACAACAGTGAGTGAGAGAAATATTCATATTAAAACATCCATTGTGATGTAATGGCTACAAGGATATATTCATTTATTCAGGTAGTATATTGATGAGGAACAAAGTGGAAAACAATCATGGAAAAGTGAATGCTTTTCACTTTAAGCGGAAATGACATTTGAAAAATTGTGTGAACAAATTCTTTAACATATTGACGTGTAAATAAATTCATTTGATAAATAGTAAAAACTACATTGAATTTCTTTATATGGACAGACTATGTGTTTGTGATAAAAATATCTAATTTTATTTGAATGAATAATAATTCATAGTAAATTATGTTAAAAACTCAGCAGATGCATGTTTTATTGTCATAAAATGCCACTGGAATATATCATTCTTATTTTATTAATAGCACATTAGTGTCAGTTGGAATTATTTAGATAAATAAATCCATTTGGTAAAGCCTCTCCACATTTGACGGGCATTCTGATTGTTAAATATAGTTATCAGAAGAGACTCGCATAGATTTCACAATTATTGATAAAATCCATGGTCATCTGTGCTGAAATTTTCAGGGACAAGTCATTTTGTTGTATTTAAGAAGATCTTATTCAAGAAACTACAGCTTTCAAACTACAATCCACAACAAGAAGTATCTTTAAAGCTTATTAAAACTATCTCTAAGAAACAAGATGATCTCATATTTTGAATGAAAAATAGCATAGATTTTATATTGCCTTAAAATTTAACAATTAAAGAATGGCCATCATAATTTATACAGAATATTAACTGAACTGAGACAGCCTTATAAAACACCAATATTTCTATTTCAGTTAAATCTGAATAGTTATGAGTGATTTATGGGTTTGGGGTATATAATTACAGTATCAAGAACCCCAGTGACTTTCTACAGTGAAAAGAGGTGATTGTGTGAGATAAGGAATGACCAGTAAACTTAATCATACACTGAAACCACTCCCCATTAACATTATCAAGGTTTGACCAAAATCTAGGAATTTAAGACTGAACAGAATGTAAGTGTATCTATTTGAGTTGAATGATTAAATCTCAATGAAAGGGGCTCAAAAGGAACCCCAATATTGTGTTTAAAATGTAGCATTTGGCTAATTTATTTGGATAATTAACCCATGTAAACAAAACATATATAAGCAGATATAATCTGTGTTTCTAGTTTAAGCAGCACCTTAAATTCTGCCATTTATAAAATATTGTTTTACCAGTCACCAACATAAACAGTCCAGAAGTTAAGTCATTTTTTTGAGTGAGAGTAATGTTTTATTTGTTGACACAAAAAATATATATATTTACTTCCAAAAGAGTAAAGTTCGGTAAAATGAAAGAGAAAATAAATTATAAAATTTACTAATGTTAGTTTTATTTAAACTAATATACCAAAATGATAAATAAGTAAATAAATATATCTTAGAACTTAAATAATATTAAAATGGAAGTGATAATATGTGATTGACATTTTGAAGTCCATATATTTTCTTTAGAGTCCATTACACTTACTTATTCCCTGACATAATTACATAGAGACGTATAATTTCACCAAACATTAAGTTTTGAAATTGTTGCACTCAGGATGTGCCCATAGAAATCCACATGTACAATATACAGACATTTACTTGATGTTTATTCTGACACTGCAAAGCAAAATTAACCTTGAAGAGACCATATCCACACATGCAAACTTCTGAGGAAACTTGTGTATTTGAAATGGGAAACTCATTTCAAAGGGAAGACTTGTGATCTGTGTTTTGTTTCAAAATTGAGCAAATTGTAAAGTTGTTTTAAGTGGGGGTTGAGAGGTGAAGGTGGTTTGCTTATGAACAAGAGCAGTACATGAACTACTGTTTGTATTCACAGTGTGTAATTTGTCTGGGTAATGAATGAATCACCTGTGTACAAATTTGTTTTAATCCAGAAAGGTATTATGTGAAGAAGTGAGTTATAGGAGCAGTCTTTATAATATCAGTCTCCACTACTTCTCTGACCCCATAGATTATTATACATCAGATAAATCTGTTGAATATTTTATGTATACAGATTGGGATAAAGACATACATGGTGGCAATTAATAACTATTTCTCGTGGACAGTTGTAGTATGTGATCTATGTACCAAGGAAGCAATACATTTTATAAAGCAAAGACAATCGGGATAAAATACTTAGTCAATACTTAGTTGATGCACATAATAAATAATAGCATCTGAGAAATTATCAATGTTGATTATTTAACTGCCCTGTAGTCACAAGACTGGCTTTATGAAATATGAGGATGTGTTTCTCACATTGTGTTGTGAAGAGATTGGATTGAAATATATATAGATTCAAATATCTCAACAAAAACAGACTTTTGGTAGCAAGTTTTCAGAAAAATTACAAGGAACTTTGCCAATAGTTTTACAGGTAAGGTACTAGTTTGGAAATGTTTGTAGTTAAAATAAAGGGAAAACTCAGTTATTGGAACAAGGTGGGAGGAAGATTCAATAAAGTGATTTAAGATAGAAGAGATATGTCAATGTCAGATTGAAAGATGGTTTTCTTTTGTTATGCAGGTTCAGATGTGAGGGGGGGCTGACTATAGTTTGAAGATAAATGGGAAAACATGTTGTATATAGAAATCTTTAGCCAAATAATCTATATCATAACTTCTTGTCAAGTACTGTGTTCTTGATGAAAATTTTAAATAGAGTGTAACAACATTTCTTTTACAATTATTAGCAATATGTAGTACCATTTCAGACTACAAAATTCTTAGTAAACCCGAATATTAAAATTTGAAGAACCTTATTAACTTCACAGTGATTAAACACAGTCACTTCATTTATTTAAGCTCAAGTGAAAGGCATATTGTTTAGTTTTTAACGAGAAATAAAATTGATGGTTTATTTAAAAATCAAATGAAAGTAATAGCCTTTTGTTCTGTGACAATCAGTAGATCTAAGACACATTTTAAACTAAAATAAAATTATACTGTCCTGCTTCAAGAAATTCAAGTATTTAAGTTCTCATAAAGTTATCTTATAGTGTCCTATAATTGGGATATTCAAGTTCACATAACAGTGGTGTTGGTCTGCAGTCACCTGATAAAAATCAGCAGACAGTTTGATGTTCTCCTTCAGGCCTCAGACTCATCAAACTCGTCACCTGAACAAATCCACTGCTCTGTAAGGAGAAAGCAAATTTATGTAATTTTGTGAAAAATTTGAAATTTATCTGTGTTAAAATTAAAGGAAAATATAAAGGTCACACTAAATTTTACACAAATCAAAGAGACAAACAAGGGTAAACCGTCTCAAAAATACCAAATATGATGAAACTGATACTTAAGTTTTAGGAAATATTTGGCTTTCTTTCTTAGCATGTCAGAGAAGTTTTTATTTCTGGCAAAATTTCAGTTTTCTTTAAGGACATAGGCAAAAAAAGGACCAACTTCCTCCAATTACAGCACAAGGTGCAAGTCTGACTTCTTGTGTGTGTGAAAACCCTCCCAATTAGAGCAAAATGACATAGCAATTACAATAAATTGAAATAGTTGTGAATATTATTTGGGCATAAAAGGAGCAAATTGACACTTTCGGTTATGACACACACAAAAGATACAGAGGGTATTATTGGTGTTTTACAAGTCTTTCAGAGTTCCTCCATTTTCACAGTAAATTGTCCCTGCTTATAGAGCCACCTCAGATAAAAATCCTTTACACCCAAGTTTTTTTAAGTCACCCTGTAATAGTTATGGCCAATTAATTGTGTGTAAAATGACATCTGGGGGACAATAATAATTCCTCCAGATCTTTTTCTTCTGGTGTCAAGACGGACACTCAGCCCAGACTCTTTTTGCGGCTTTTTACTTGTGAATAAGAAGAGTATGCTTTTCAAGGAGCCAGATGAAAGTGATAAGTTTTCTTTAAAGAATAACATTCGCTATTGTTTATAAGAATATGTATTTTGCTTTTTATATATTTAACAATTCAGTAATCTTCACAGTCAATTTTTTTTCTGTTTTATTCATTCATAAAGTTAAATATATATTGTTGAATTAATTCCAGCCAACCAAATTGAATTTTAATGTAAAGATGTACATGTATATTGACAGAAAATTTAATACCATTTAACAAAACCATTAAAAAATTCACCACAGTAGATAAAATTTAGGACTAGGAAGGCACCCCTTTAAAGGTTAGACCTCGCCTCCCACCTCTGAGGCTGGGGTTCGATTCCCCGGACGGCCTCAAGTGGGAAAGCTGGTAGTTGCTTGCCGTTGGTCGGCAGTTTACAGTACAGAACCCTAACGTACCCATCGTGATATGACCTGTACAGTGTTGAAAGCGACGTAAAACCCCAAATAAATAAATAAAATTAAAGGTCAGGCTAAGTAATCAAAATGTATTACAATTTTGCTTTAGGGAATATCAGTGGCTTTGTATTGTCACAAAAATCACAAACATACAAAGGATTACTTTGCAGTTCAAGGAAACAGAAGGGTTTTCCTTACTAGCAAATTTCATACACTGAGACTAATTTCACATTTTTTGTTCTACAGTATTTCTAAGCAGAGTTTCTGGATCAGATATATGGAAGATGAGGCTTGCATCACAAAACTTTGTCATCAAGATTATTTTATAGATTGGTTAGAAAATGACAGACCATGTGGAATTTCACTGTCTTCTGTTACAAAAGCTGTTCACACATGAAGGTGTGAACTGGTAACTTATTCTTTTCCCAAATGTACTCCAAACACCCTTGTAAAACACACTAGCTAAATGACTGAAAAATCAGTACTTTGTACAACATAAAAGACCATTATTCAAAGGCAAACTTGTGTGAAAAAAGTTAAAGTAGAATAGATGTAACTTTCCTTTTTTCCTTTCTTTAAATGACATGGTACTTTTGAAGTGTTATCTCTGCCATAATTCACATTAATTTCTCACACAGTTTTTTCATGATGTAAGAAGCCATTGTTACAAATGACCTCTAAATGTCCATTTGACCCGCTCAATCTCAAGCCCCAAAATCTGGCTCATTTCTCCCCTGAGATGCCCTCATTACACCCTACAACTCACATCAAAGATTTACTTTGGAAAACTTGAGAAAATATGTCCTGAGGCTACTAGATATATCTTTTCTCTGTTCATGTAATAATTACATCCAGAAATGTGAATTATTGTGCAGTGTGTGAACTTTTCCACTGATACATTCCTCCAGATTTTAAACTTACCTCTGTTGCTTCAGCTTTTATGCCTCATTATAACAATCATGATTCTTTTGTGACAATTTTACACTATTTATTGAATATGTTGCAGAGTTTCAGTAAAGATAGCATTTTGTAACTGGAGTTTAATGGGATTACCCCAGCGCAGAGTTTACATTTCTCTAACTCTAATAAGCATTGAAATGCTTGCTGATACAAGTCAGTAGATTCATCTTGGTTTGTATTACTAGTAGTTGACATTTATCAGGCAGTAAACTCGTGTTACTTAACTCTGTTGAGGAGGGGAGGAGCAAGATTCAATATGTGAATATTCCACACCCTTCCTATTTGCAAAAATGAAGGCGACATATGCAAATATACATACCTAAAGTAACATGAATAAAAACTGAAATGAAACAAATATAGTAGAATAAGAAATTTAAAATTCGCCACATATCTGAAATTCACCACATGTGAAAATACTTATAAAATAAATGAATTGTGGTGAGATTTGTTGAATGTATAGTAATTTTATTGCGCTACAATAGCTTACCATGTGGGACTTAATGCTGTTCTCGGGTTGCCACACCCGGGGCCAACGCCTTAGAAAAAAAGACAGTTCTTGTTAGCCACCGGATACACTGCTAGCTGTCGTCACGTGATATCTTCTGACCAATCGCCCTACTTTCTCGTTGGCCACGCGAATTAACAATGCTTTATTTTACAAGGAATATTATTTCATTTTTACAAGGATATACTTGTCGTTGGATATGGAAACTACATCAGTTTCTTTATTTTATTACATAGAATCACAATTCGATGTCTTTTCATGGTTCAGATAAGTAATTTTAGCATATTTTACAACTGAAGTCCACTTCCGGGTTCACGTTGTAAAGAACAGCGACTCGTTTATGTGGTTTCTAATACAGGATATATATATATGCCTGTCAGTAAAATAAAATAAAATAAAAGATTTAAGCCCTATCTGCTTCATTATTTGACCATTTTTAGGGTTTAAAAGTGTATAAATGTAACACAAACGAGTCCTTGTCGAGTGAAATAATCGAAACCACTTCCGTTTTTTTATCGAGACAGCATTTCTTGCAACTTGCTCGTCTCGTGTTGCTAGTTTATATACAGGAATATATGCCTGTTGAAATCAAATAAACTAAATTTTACAAGGGTTTATGCCCGTTCTTCTACTCTATTGGTCCATTTTAAGGGTTAAAATATGATATATAGCACGATTCTACTGGGGGAATCCTCGGGGAAACCCCTGTGATGACGTCACGTCTAGACCGCATGTGCTGAGAGACGCGGGTTTCTTACAGTACGTTTATAAAAATAAATAAAATAAATTAAATAATATATTTTATCCCTTCTTTCCTGTATTATTGACCATTTATAAGGTTATTACTTAAATAAACAGGAATAGAATTCTTCATTAATCGTCTAGACATTACGTGTCTCTTTAGGCTATGTTACCCATTATTTTAATTATATTTTAATTCATCCAGTTTTAAATTATAATTACTTGTTTTTTAGATTCTATGTTATTTAATAAAATTCTGTGTAATTTCTGCTTTCCTTATCTCACAACTAGCCCTACCTGCAGTGAGGCGGGTGGGGCAGGTGACCTTGTGTCACAGTTGATTTACTTACGTAAATCTAATTGTGTAGTTCCTTCAAAGAAGGAAAGGCAAAGCTTACTTGGAAGCTTACCTTAAGGAAAGCTTACACAGAAATTATAATATCCAACTTCTTTCTCCAGGGTGGATCAGATCCCTGCTTAAGTTCAGATAAGATCTTTGTTCATCCGAGATTTTTAATGCATCCGAGAATCGGATGCAGTATTCCCAACTTCTATTCACCCAAGTATGATTTGATACTCGGTTTTCATTGCATCTCTCGGATCATCTGAAATCTAATGCTTGGTGGATTGTATGTAGATCTGATCCTCGGATGATCGGATCATCTAATCTGATGTTCGGATGTTGATTCCAGATCAGAACACTAACAATCCTCACACACACACCCCCCCAAAAAAAAAAAAAAAAAAAAAAAAATTTGGACTAATGGTTCACCAGCCTGGCAGTAAATATCACCTATTGGAGGCTTGGGTCCAAGTTCAAGTCCAAGTCCTCAAGCCCAAGAGGCCTTCTAAACAAGGTCCTTCATTCAGTCCATTAGGGAAGTAGGTTGCCTGACTTCACCCTAACCAATTTTTGAGGACATTGAAACTTAGGCAGTTTTTTGAACCTCCCTGCCCCCAGGGAATTTATGCCTAGATCCTCCACAGTCTGGACTCTGAATGATTTACTAGGCCAACAAGAACTTGGGCTGTTTAATTTCCCTTAAAATGGAACAAGTTTTCAAATTTGTATCTCCTTAGGGGCCTCCTTGGGTAAGCCCCTCCTCCCCTTCTGGTCAGCAAGAGTTGAGCTTCAGGCTGCTCTTCACTAGGTTTTTTTCTGAATACAACCTGGTTATATATATTTATGTTAAGACAGTAGCAAGGCTACTACCAGACAGGTCAAACTCAATTCCATGGTGCACATAAGTAGTCAGAAGGGGTATGGTGAATTCAGGTGAGATACTGGATCTTTAGATCTTAAAGTTCCCCAGTCACAACTACTTTAGGAGGGACAGGAGTCCCTCATCAAGGCACCTGTAATAACACTTAGGGTTTAGGCCCTATTAATCAACCCTTTCCAATTCCCCACATCTACAGGCTCCTACAGGAACCACCCCAATGGGGGTCATTCCATCCCTAGCAGTATCCATCGTTTTCCCCAGGTAGGGGGAATTCAAGTAGCCGAGGCTCCAAGGTCTTTTCGACCCACTACAGGGGACGAGGGCATGAAAACCCTTCCCCCCAATGACTCCTCCAGCCTCACCCAATCCACCGGTAGGAGGTCGCCTCCGTTCTTTCAGATAAGACTGGCAACAAATCCTGTCATCCTTTTCAAATCCAGCCAGATTCCTGACCCGGTCAGAATACAAGGCCCTTCTAAGACCAAGTCCTGGCCTTGGTATCCAGTCTCTGTCAAAGAACGCAATAGAAAGGGTGGAAAATGTAAAATCTCTCGGGTTTTACAGTCGCCTGTTCCTAGTACCAAGCCTCACCTAAGGTGGAGGCCAATCATAGACCTAAACAGGCTCAACACTTTTCTATATGTAGAAAAGTTCAAAATGGAAACCCCAGAGTCCATCAGGACCTCCCTCATTCCAGGGCAATGGGTATCGTCGATAGACTTGTCGGACGCTTACCTACACATCCTCACCCATCCAACTCAAGGAAATACCTAAGGTTTTGCTACAAGGCTCAGGTGTTCCAGTTCACCTCCCCTCCCATTCGGACTAGCCACAGCCGCAGGTCTTTACAATGATTGTAAAGGAAGTGAAACTAATGGCCCTCTCAAGAGGACTCAGAATTCACCAATACCTGACGACTGGCTGATCAGGTCCCAGTCTCAGGAGGAAGCCCAAGTGAACACTCAGGCGGTGGTAGACCTAACCCAGTCCTTGGGGTGGATAATAAATCAGGAAAAATCAGAACTGAAACCTACTCAGGTGTTTTCGTTCGTGGGCTACGAGTACCATCTAGATTCAGCCCTTGTAAAACCCACTCAAGAGAGATGGTTCAAACTCCAGGATTTGATCCTACATCTCAAGTCAAAATGTGTTTTGACTACAAGATGTTTGATGTCTCCAATTGGCTTGCTAGCCTCACGGAGGAAATGGTCCCGGAGGGACGCCTTCACATGAGGTCGTTTCAGTTTCATCTCAAGGAGCACTGGAGATATCCTCAGTTGCTGGACAACCTCCTTCCTTGGACAGAAGCCACTCCAGCCCACCTAGATTGGTGGCAAAACTCCGCAAATGTGATGCAAGGCTCAGACCTTCATCCCAAAGACCACAGTATCCAACTCTTTACCAATGCCTCAAACGAAGGTTGGTGCGCTCACTTAGACCAAAAAAAAAAAGGGGTCTGTGGTCAGATCAAAGGCTACACATAAATGTCCTAGAATTGAAGTCCTTCGAGGTCAGATCAAAGGCTACACATAAATGTCCTAGAATTGAAGTCCTTCAAGACTTCAAGGCCCAGTGCCAGAACCAAACAGTGTTAGTTGCAACGGACAACTCAACAGTGGTAGCCTACATCAACAAACAAGGAGGAACTCACTCAGCAGAGATGTGTGCTCTCCTGTGGAAAATCATGACCTGGTGCCATCACTACCACATAACATTGAAAGCCAGGCACATTCCAGGGTGCCTGAATGTGATGGCTGACCTACTGTCCAGGTCCAACCAAGTGCAGTCAACAGAATGGTCTCTGCACCCACAGGTGTTAAAACAGATCTGCCAGAAGTGGTTCACACCTCATGTAGACTTATTTGCCACTCATCTGAACCACAAGCTCCCACTGTACGTGTCTCCTATCCCAGACCCAAGGGCCTGGGACATAGATGCTCTAAACATGAACTGGACCAACCTCACGACCTATGCTTACCCTCCTACGGCTCTCCTTCACAAGGTGATCCAAAAGATCAAGCAATGTCATTGCCTGATCATCGTCATAGCCCCAGGCTGGCCAGGGATGCCCTGGTTTTGGGACCTAGTGCAGCTCTCAACAGAGATCCCACTACAACTCCCAGTGTCAACGACCCTACTCAAACAGTCCCACAAGTATGTGTTCCACAACAACCCCCAGCAGCTGAACCTCCACGCCTGGTGTCTAGGAGCGGACAACTCCAAGAACAAGGCTTCTCTGTGGAGGTGCCAGGGAGAATTGCTGCCCCTCAGCGGTCATCAACAAGGACCATCTACAAGTCAAGTGGGCCCTATTTGAAAAATGGTGCAGAGAAAATTCGGTGAATCTCTCCACTCCATCTGTGAAACAAATCTCAGATTTTTTCATGTACCTGTACCAAGACCTAAACAGGCGCCCCTCGACCATTGATGGTTACAGGACTGCAATCGTTGACGCTTTGGGCCTAACGGCCCTCCATATTGCACATAACGCAGACCTTCACAGGTTACTCTTCAGTTTTCACAGGGATCGTCCCAAAAGTTCCAGAAATTTACCCAAGTGGAACCTTTCTGTTGTCCTCAACGAGCTCACAAAAGCACCATTTGAGCCCATGAAAGACACAGACCTCAAACATCTTACTCTCAAAACTGCTTTCTTGCTAGCTTTGGCCTCCGGCGAACGCCGCAGCGAAATCCATGCCTGGGTTGCAAACAAAGTATCTAATCTAGGCCAATGGGAAAATGTTGCCTTGTTCCCTTCTTCTGATTTCATAGCCAAAAACCAACTAGCAAGAGAAGGTTCTTTAAGTGTGTCTCCGGTGACTACTCCTGCTTTGACTACCATTGTAGATAGACAATTTAAAGAAAACAGGACCCTGTGTCCGGTACGGGCCCTGAGGTATTATCTGGACCGAACCAAAGACCTGAGAGGGTCTCGTTCCCCCCTTTTTATCTCCTTCAAGAAGGACATACCTCAGACATCAGACCCGCTACTCTCTCTTCCTGGTTGAAACAAACCATCCTACTTTGTTACAAACAAGCAGACCAACAAGCCTTGGACTTGGTCCAAGTTAAAGCGCATGACATCCGGGCCTTCGCGGCCTCTAAGGCCTTTTACGGTGGGGTATCGGTGGACCAAATCATGCAAGCCTGTCACTGGAAAGCTCACAGCACTTTTACAAATTTTTACCTAAAAGACCTTACTTGGTCAGACACCGACAACAATTTGTATCTGGGACCCGTAGTGGCGGCACAACAAGTCCTAGATCCTTCCCCTCAGACCAGTTGTCCTCGGAAAGAAAAAAGGGGGGGGGGGGCACATCCGCTACAACCAAGTCTTCAGGAGTCTCTCCCAGGATCTAGGTATTCCTTTACCTTCAAGATGTTACGGGTAAGGTCTTTTTGTTTTTTAGTTATCAAGTAATTTCTATTAAGGACTTATTTAGTTGTCATTAATCTCATATTCAGGTTACAAAAATTTATGAGATGTCCAACCAGGGGTTGGTCAGTCACTGGTGAAGGTCCCTCAGGGACCCTTAGACCTCGAAGTGAGCACTGCTGCACTTCCGTCCTACAATCAAACATCTAGACAGTTTCAGCACTGTCTCTCATTTTACTTAGGTTTTTGGCTCGTTATAGGCCCGGTCTTCGGGATCGGGGCACTGTAAATGGGACTCAGACTGGTATTTCTGGCACTATTCTATACATATTAATTCAAAATCTTAGAAAAAATGACATATCTTCCAGTCTCAGCTGTAATCCCGCCACCGGGCGGTTGAATTCAGCATTAAGTCCCACATGGTAAGCTATTGTAGCGTAATAAAATTGAAAATTTTAATTACTTAAATGTAGCTTTTATAAGCTACAAGCTTACCATGTGGGACTTAGGAGAGTCCCACCCTGCCTCCCCGCTGTTTACAGCTGAGGGGTAGGTTTTAGAAAATTTCAACGAGAAAGTAGGGCGATTGGTCAGAAGATATCACGTGACGACAGCTAGCAGTGTATCCGGTGGCTAACAAGAACTGTCTTTTTTTCTAAGGTGTTGGCCCCGGTTGTGGCAACCCGAGAACAGCATTAAGCCCCACATGGTAAGCTTGTAGCTTATAAAAGCTACATTTAAGTAATTAAAATTTTCAAATTAAGGGTTTTTGAACTGAAAAATACCAATTTTTAGACAAAAACATCATTTTCTTCATCAACTTAACGAAGGTTTTAGAGGTGGCGAATTTTAGATTCCTGGTGAATTTTAGATTTCTTACTCTACCACACATACAAATACATTTATTTCAGTTTCATAATTACCATTCCTAATCGCAATACAGGTGGTATGTTCCACAGTTAGAGATTTTTATGTGGCGACAGAGCCGCCTCCATGGATGTCTCCTATCTTCTGTGATTTGGTGTTTCCATCACACTACAGGTGCTATAATTCTCGATTATAGGCATTAGGTGAAACGCCCCTGTCCTTCAGCTACCATCTGAGGTTTGTGACACAGTAGCGAAAGATCCATTTACCTCCACTCGTCTATATCGGCGTATTATACTTGAAAGATGACCGAGTCACAACCTTACACAGACTGTGGACTTCACCTTCGGTTACTGTAGCAAGAAATTCATCTGCACATGCTCGCATCTGCACATTTGCTCACGGTGATGCGGAAATTTTAAACATTTTAAAACTTCCGTAGAACATGTGTGGTAATGGATGTTTTGTCATTGTGTCACAAGGTCACATGCAAACCTCAGATAGTAGTTGAAGGACAAGGGCATTTGGCCTGTAGCCGCTGGATGTAGTGTCTGTAGTGTGAAAGGGGTTTAAAATACAACCAAGGTATTAGTTGTAAAACATGAAGACAAGACAAACTAAGAGAACACAAATTTCTGTACAACTTCAATCTCCTCAGTGTACCATAAATTTATTGTTTAAGCATGTATGAAATTATCCATATAAATTACTGCAAAACTAGTTGAAAAGTTCCTTTTTGTGTTCACAAATCTTTGCAGATTATCCTGATGTATAAACTATTTACTGGTGTGGTTCATTTTCCATTTAGAAATCTAAACATTGACTCTCTGGGCCTCTTGACTTTATGTATAGTGCCAATACAACATAACCTCTATTATCTGAATTTTTAAAATCTGACTATTTCATTTTGTGAACATGGCCTCTGTTCACTAAAATCCACTATTTTTTTAGTTATGTTACACAAAAGTACCACTTCTATTTTATAAACACTTGTCCTGCTTTGTAAGGTACTAGTTCTACTGTACACTTTCACCAACAGGTCTTCTCTGGCCATGTGGTTAGTCTGTGGGACTTATAAGCAGAAAGTCTGTGTTCATGCCTTGTTCGGGTCATAGCTGGGCCGAGAGTCACACTTGCACAAAGTACTTGATGTATCGAGTCTCTCCTACCTCTGGAAGTATGATATCAAAGTTGGGGTTTTACTCCCTGTTCACCAATCAGGGTCATATTGAATCGGATCCTCAGCTTTGTCACTTGTGGGAGTCAAACTCGCACAGAGGTGACAGCCTGTGATTAGATGCAATACCTGCTTACCCACTAGCCACTAAGGACCTGGAAGAATGATATCAGGTGGAGAGGCAATCTAGCGATTGGTTAGCATCCTGTTCAAGGGAAAGGAAATACTCTCGAGTTGCTTCAAGCGACATAAAGCAGAAATAAGCTTCGACCATATAGGCCCACTAGGCCCGGAGAATGACTTTACTTTCACGTTTAACTTTTACTGATAGGTGTTAATTGCCACCAGTATTTTCTTCTTATCAGCAGAGCACATTTTAAGTAATCTTGCTGAGAGAGATACAGACTTAAGATGGAATATTCAGCAAGTAAATATGTTTTAAAGTAATCAAGTGTCTGTTAAAGCAGACCCTTACCTTACTGAGATGTAAATAAATTTCTGACAATAGAAATAAGTACATAAACTTTGAGTGGGTTGTGCTATATTTATTAATGGGGTAGATAAAAACTATGGTTACTGATTTTAAAATAAAGGTGTTGCAAAAATCATTTCTGTATATCAGACAGAGTTTTAATTGTCAAGCTGCTCACTGTGTCAATACTGTAAATCGGGGCTCTTAGCTTGAGCACTAAATAAACCTGTTTTTCTTGCAGATTACATCTAATTTATTATATTTTAATAATCATTGAGACTATAACGTCTCTCTGTCTTCTTTACAGATATACAAATAAGTACAAATGCCACTAAAATTTGTTCTTCTGAAAAGGCTGGAAACATATACAAATAAAAAGGATTAACTTAACCCTTTCGCTACTGAAGGATCATTATTCTGGGGGACTGTAGCCATATGACGTCATATCACGTCAGAAACGCCAATACAGTAAAACATTAACTCACTACCTTATGCACTTTATTTGCGGTATTTTTCGGCATATTTCATCAGGAATTGATGAAAGTCGAATGGGAAAATTCATGGGAATTCCCCAAATAAAAATAACCACGAGTAAACAATATGCAGGTATATGCGATAAATACGGCAATATATACAAAAACCAGTTAAAATGGCGGAAAATGTTGAAATAATGTGAAAATAAAGCAGAACCTATGTATAGTTTACTTAAGCAATCGTTTTAATACTGATACACCAAAGAAAACCTATTGCAGTATACCGAAGGGAAAGAAGAAATCAATATTATTGCCGTCGACCCTGTGTCGACAGACATGGTACCTTGTAATACACATTACCGTCGACTGCTTGACGTCATAGATGGTAGCGAAAGGGTTAATTTCCAACATTGGCTGAAATAAATCAGAACCAGATCTCAAAATGAGTCAGTGCAACATGGTAAATAAGAGAATACCTGTAGTTTATTTCTGACTGAATGGAATGAAAACATACATCTGATAGTTGGGACCAATTTAACATAGTTTATAGTTATTTTATAACCCACAAAGTATCTTACTAAGTACATCATTGTCTGAATTGGTTTAAATTACAAATGCTAAAAAGGCTGTACATCCATATGTTTGAGATTTCAAATCCCTTCAGTTTATAACCAAAATTTCATTATCTTAAAGTCCCTTTTAGCACTATTAAAATCCTTTCCTAGAGCAAAGCAGTAAAAGTAGAAATATGGGACAGGAAAGGCAACATTTAAAAATGTGGTTAGGAGACCCCCTGTTGAAATGAGCTGTTTAAATCTCCCCCCAGGAGGATGCAATCTTGTAGGCTTTCCATTACATCAAGGTAGCTTCTCTTACCCAAAATCTCTCTCTCCTGGTCAAAATCTTGTTTAGTTTTTAAAGAAACACCATTTTAGGACTTAACAGGACTTAACACTGTTAATCCCTCTTCCCTATGAGAGACTAAAAGAGAAAACTCCAGGGATAATTCGGTTACTTTCAGTGAATTGGGTAAATGGTAGGACCAGTGCTTTGGGAAGCTCTTTAGGATAAAACTCCCCACTGATTGATCTGACTAAAGCGTCTGTAAGATTAGTGTGGCTTTAACCAAAGGGAATTCTATTGGAAAATAACTCAATTAGGAAGAGTGAATACCACATAACATGTACAATGACACACATTTACTCTGCCCTTCAATTTTCAACCTGTTTTTGTATTTACAAATATAAAGCATGTTCTAATCAGATTTTCTCATACTTCATAGTTTAACCATACTTGTGACAGCAATTGAAAATGTTATGAATGTAGGCGGGGCACTTGTTACCTCCTCTCAAAGCTGTGGCTGTAAATCTTGTCATTTTTGTATGTTCATCAGAATTTCAAAAAAACCTTTGTAAATTTCTGGGGGATTTAGTTGGAACTATCTGTACCTCCAAGGTTCTCACTTGTTCTCTCCCTCCAATTGCTGAAGTGAAAAGTTATAAGGCATCATTACAGAGTTCTAAAAGGTTTGTGTCATGTAATGCTATTTATAAATCCATGCAAATTTGGGATCATCATTTTTAATAGATGGTTGAGAGCAAGTTTTTCCCAAAGTTCTTGTTTTCCAAAAATTAGGAAAACACAAAAAAAGTATAAAAAGCTTCCTAAAAACAAGGAAGGAAAACACAAAAAAAGCATAAAAAAGCTTCCTGAAAACAAGGAAGAAGACATACCCTAAATTTGAAAACATGAATAAGCCCTCTAAAACACTTCACTAAAAAGCTTTAGCAGATTCATTGGATCAGTTTGGTGTCTACATACCAAACCTATCGATTTCTGTTTGCCAATGAAACTAGTCAGGAACTTGAATATATTGCAAAAAAAAAATAAATAAATAAAAAAACAGTTGCATTAGACTTCCTGAACTGAAGTTTTCTATAATTAGTTTAATACATCTTCACTTTAGGCTACTACAGTATGTTACCCATTTGCCATATTCATTTGCCCCTGCTTGGGTATATTTCATTCTTCTTCTTTTCAGAGAGTGGAGGTGGGGTAATTAATCCTAATAACTTTCAAACTTCATAAACTGGCATGGGTCTATCAGGTCGAGAGCAAGGTCATATATTGACCTTTTACCTATGACTATAGTTAAAATTTACATCGGTTATTTTACCAATAATTTTCACACCGCTGTAGCGGAGTCCTACTTTATTTAAAATTGGATTCTGATGCAGTAGGTAATTGGCTAGCATAATTTTATTTGGTTCAAAAATCTAAATTTTAAAGTTTAGAAATTTGGGTGATCTGAATTTTCATAAAATTTTTACAAGATAAAATTAATATTTAGGTTTGATTCATGTACACACTTAAAATATGCGAACTTTTGGTTTAACCAATTAATTTGTCTGAGCATGGTAAAGATTATGATTTTGAAAAGTGGATTTACTGGTAAGTTAAACTTTTTGTTATAATATATGTCATGCATTTTCTATACTATTCAGAATTTAGGTTTGAAGTTTTGCCAAACCATTCTTCAAAAATAATTTATTGTTGAATATATTCATGGGTTTACTTCCATAAAACCTTTTCAAGTTTGTAACCATATTTTCACACTTAAAAGGATACTGTTGTTCATTTACTAATATTTTCATTACTACAGAAAGTGACCAACACAAGCACACAGCAGGGGTAAATAAGACTATTAGGTTTCCATTTGATTTCCTTTAAAAACCAGTTAGTATTTTTCAACAAGTGATGAAGACAATTTGATTGCAGAGATTATTACCTATTCTAGGTTTAATTGTTCCTTTGATCAGTATAACTGGTTTTATTTCTAGTGCTCATAATACAAACATCACTGAGCACTATGCAATAAACAAGGAACCTCCTGCTAAGCTTTAATCACACAATTATTTGGTCTATGTCCAACAGAGAGTGGTTTTAAGTCTTCCTACCTCAGAACAGCATGATACAGACAAAATAATTGTAATATGATATGTTCATATAAATATTTCTGTAAAGCCATTGTTTTGAATTTCCAGTGACTTTAATGTCTAGCAGCTTTTGCCAATTCACAAAGTAATTCAAAGATATTATTATTTAAAACTCTCTAGTGGTTATTCATAAACTAATTGTGTGTTTTACTATACATGATTTTGCCTAACCTTGTTTATCTCACTTTTCACAAAAATATATGGTTTAGGCCACAGGGATATTATGACTAAGTTACCTCATTGTTTCCTCTGTCAAGAAGGTCGTGTTTTTGGGTGCATTCAGTTGTCTGTCTGTTTGACTGCCTTCATACTTACTCCAAAACTAATGTGGGTGTTCCACCACATGACTAAGGCTCCCGATTAAGGGTTTTTGAGGGTCGGTTTCAAAAATTTGCTTAGTCCCAGGCGTCCTGTAAGGGTTGGTTGTGGTCGGTTGGGGCCGTGTGAAAAATCAAACATGTTTGATATTTCTCCCGACCCCAACCAATTATTTTTTCCCGCCATAAACAAAATGTCCAGTCCCAGGCTTCCTCAGGCCTCCTCAGACCAAATTTACACTGTCCTATGTTGTCCCAGGCCTCCTGCGACCCTCAGTCCCCGACCCTTAGTGCCTTAGTCCCAGGCCTACTGCGACCCTTAGTCCCATTGCAAAACAAGAATCAGCCATCTCGGTCTGGGGATGCCTGGGGACGCCTCAGGACACCTGGGGGGTCGGGACTTAATCGTGGGTTAGTCGGGGCTTAGTCGCTTAGCCTCAGGCCTCCTGGGACCCAGTCGGTTTGTCTACGACAGGATCGTGGTTCAAACCGACCAGAAAAATGGCTTAGTCGGTTCTTAGTCCCAGACCAGTTAGGGACTGTCTGGGGCTGCCTGGGGCCTCCTCAGGCCCCCTGAGGCCGATCTGTACTTAATCCCAGACTTTGACACCGATCCAGTTTTCCCGCCCATTTTTGCTTTTTTTTTTCACCGACTGTCCACGATTAAGGGTCGCCGACAGGATCGGGGCTTAATCCTTTGGTGGATCAGGGGCATAAGGAAAAGCTTAAAGAGCCTGACCAAAGGAAGAAGTGATTAAATTTAGGGATAGATCCAGATCATATTCTGGATACTAACAAATTCCATATTTTTAACTGTCCTGCTTTTAATGATTTTATGTTTGTGATTGAGACTACTTCATAAATAATAGTAATAGAAAAGTACAATATTTTGGGATGAAATTATGGGGATAATAGTCTTCTTCGGTGGAGGTTTGTGCTCCAGGAGTGGTCTTTAGTTCAGACTATTTTCATTTTGATTAAAATTTTTTTTCACAGTGGATTATTAAACAATGTCCATTTAAATATCAAAAATGGCATAAATAATATTCCTTGTGAAAAGTGCAAAGACCAGGTGTGAGATCACAATATAATCTGACTTGATATGGTTTATAAATTATTACAAGATGGATAGCAGGTTGACAGTAGTCCATGTAACTGCAAAATAACTGTGAAGTTTGCCATTCTGAAAATTAATTTGTATTTGTGGAAAAAAATGTGTGTGTAGGTATGTTACGGGTATTTTATATTTCTGACTATTTTAGCTGCACAAGAAATTCTGTATTCTGATTTATTCTGTTGTTACATTCTATTTTAAAAACTTATTTTTACACTCCCTAATTAGAATTTCCTACCATTTTCTACTGAGACACCTCACTTTTATTAATCTTCTGTTATCCAGATAAAAAACTTTCACTTCGCAACAATTTCAGATGAAAGAGATTCCTTTGGTTAGTTTAAATTTGAGCAAAATGTCTTTTCAGTGTGCACTTTAATGTATATGCAATATTATTAATATAATGACGGATATGGAACTTAAATATTATTAATATAATGACAGATTTGGAACTTAAATAAATAACCTTAGTCATGTGTAATGAAACTGATGCTGTTTAAACTCTTAATATTATCATCAGATTGTTTTAAGTATCATTTTCAGTTTTCCTGAAAATCCAGGAAACATGAAATATAAGCACATCTTAAGAACCCTTTGATGCTGAGATGCCCTGCTGTCTGTGTAAGGAAGTCTGATGTACTCAAAAGCCAGAGCACTTAGGATTACATCATAACTTTCAATATTGCTTTTTATATTCTCAGGTAAACTCTATATGAAGTCTGTAACTGTATCACATCTCTCATATTTCATGACATAATCTGTAACTTTCATATGAGATTTTCATCTGAGATTTATTGACCTCTCACTGTGGCTCGGAAAGTAATGTATGGTCTTTGAAGTTAAATATATAAAAGTTATAAAATCAAAGAAGTGGTTATGGTATTATTTTCTAACAGTTAATTGGTTCTGGTCACAGATCTGATTATATCAGGTTGTCCTTTTAGCTGAGTAATAGTCCTATGACATCCTTTTGTTAACACTTCTCCAATGTCTATTAGTGTACAAGATTGCATGATAGATTTCCATGATGACAAATAGATTTTAAAAGATTTATGCTGTGCTTAAATAAGTTTTAGTAAGAAGCTGTATTGCTAAAGGTAATATTAAGAGGCAGCATTCTCTCTGATGAACAATAACACGATCATCTTATTATCTCCTACCTGAGTGGTTATGTTTTTGTGTGGGTTCATTTGTTTGTTTGTTTGCCAGTCCATGTTTGCAATTATTCTAAAATTAATTGTATATTTCTCAGTGCAATATCTCCATATAAGACAGGACCTAAAGTGCTATATGATCCATTCAACTGCACAAGTACAGCTCAACTGTCAAGTTAATGACATTCCCCTAACTGAAACAAATGAAAGGATGACCATTTATCAACATCCTTGAGGTTCTTTAGCCTGCTACTGGGGATAGGACCCAATGACAGAGGATGACAATTTTAAGTGGTCATCTGAGCCACTATGTATCTTCCTGTAACTGGGTTTGAACCCAAGTCTTTTGTGTTCCTAGGTGAGTGTGTTACCCACTAGGCCACAGTGGCAGATGAACATATCTTTGTGACATTTTATATGTAGGTAGGGTCTGACCAAATGAAGACGTGATTTACTTTTGGGGAAAAATCTGGATCATAGTCTGGACATAAAAAAATCCCCAATTTTCAATAGTCCCATTTTGGATGGTTTGGGGTTTGAGATTGAGATTTCCCCCAAAAATAATGAAAATAAATCAGTATTTTGGGTAAAATTACACTATGGGGTTTCTTGGTTACCTTGGCAGAGATCTGTGCTCTATGAGTGCTTTCTAGCTACCTCAGTGACATATACCTTGTAGAGTCCCTTTAAATAAAAATCTAGCTAGTCAAATTTCTTTTTAATTAGAAGGGGGGCCACGGTGGCAGAGTGGTAACAGTCTCGCCTCCCACCTCTGAGGCCGGGGTTCGATCCCCGTCACGGCCTCAAGTGGGAAAGCTGGTAGTTGCTTGCCGTTGGTCGGCAGTTTACAGTACAGAACCCTAGCGAACTCTATGTACTGGTTTCCTCTGCCCTTCTAACTACCCGTCGTGATATGACCTGTACAGTGTTGAAAGCGACGTAAAACCCCAAATAAATAAATAAATAAATTTTAATTAGAAGTACAAATCAGGTCATAGAAGGTCTTTTTGAATGACATTTTCATTTTTTACATTCCATTCTATGTACAATTATACATTTCCAGTTATATGTGGAATGACTAGTGGAAATGTCTTTCCAATTCTTCACATATAAATACTAGTAATTAATAATTAATAAGTTGCCCAGTACAATTGGAAATAAGAAGTTTGTAGTACTGAGAAGTCATTTTAGACAATAAAACCAGTAAGTGTGACTTTACAAATGGACCAAATGGACTTAAAAATGTCACATAAATAAGACATTTGATAAAAAAGTTCCATAATTTTAAATAACATAAGGAGGAGGGGGTGTTACTGTTACATAGTAGTGAATTTCACATACTGTGGTGAATGACTTATTCCATTGAAGTTACTTGTGACATTGCCATTTCAGTAAAGTCTTTGAACTTCTGTACAATTTACTAATCCTATTAGATTAACACTTAATTACAAAATATAACAGGTTCAATTTATCACATTCTTACAAAGTGTCAAGTATTGGTTGGATTTTTATAAAGTGGTACACACTCAACATATCCATTTTAATATCTTTCATTGTAGCTTACATATGTGTCAAAATATGACTACGTAAGAATTAACCCTTATACACCAGGTATTAGCACATAATTAACTCATATAGACATACAAACAGGATTGGCTTTTACCCTTTGAAGATATACTCAGACTGCACTTCATGAAACTCTAGATATCTCCATTGACAGGTAGTTTCTGCTCAAGTGTCTTGCTCTTGACACCTAGGTGTGTAATTCACCTGTCTGAAGTTATTTGGCAAGTCTTTGAAATTAACTCCTACTTATGCTTCTGCTCAAGTCAAAGACTTATCTATTAGGCAGTCATTGTAGATAGAAATGAATTAGCTATACTTCTGTGACTACTTTTGTCAATTGAGATCTCAACATAAAAAAATTCAAATAAAGACAAGCAGATTTCAAACATTTCTTTATAGTTTCACAAAGGTAGCAGAACCAGAACAGATGTGGACTTTGAAGAGAGAGTGCATCTAGAGAATGAAGACTCAAGTTTGATTCATATGACCAGAATTCATTGGTGAATTAGGATACAGTGAACAAGATTTAAGTGAACAAGGATCAAGTGAAAGATACAGATTCCACAACAGGGTATGTTTCAGTGTTTTATTATAAGATTTGCACAATCTAATCTAACATGAACTTTTTATAGCACTTAATCTCCATAATTTTTTTTCTTTTGCAGTTCAATATATTTTATTCAGCCTTTATGTTGTTGACATTAAGGTTACTCTGGAGGGGTGAGGGTGGCAGACCCCCCCCCCCCCATCAGGGGTATACTTTAACAATTTCAATCATGTCACAATATGGTCATACACAGACTTTAAGTTCAATCTCATGAGTATTAAAAATATTTTTCTAAATTTTTTAAAGTTACATTAATTTTTAAATACAGTATATATTAACTAGTTATTTTCCATGTAAGGCACAACAAACCAAAAACCATGTTCAGTAAGTGTTAGACCATTAATATAGGCAGATAATGCTGTGAATGACACACAGATGAAAATGTAAGATAATGTAAAGATTCAACATTAGTTTAAGGATATAACTAAATGATTCACACAATAGTAACAGATTGAAAACATGACATGTAGTTGTTGTATTCTACATTACATTGATTACCCCATTCTTATTGCATTGTTGTTGTTGAGATTAGCCTTAGCAACAGTCACCTAAAAGGCTAGAATCCAGATGCCAGATCAGTGACAGGTGGTTAGCAATTTGTAAGCTGATGTTTTCAGCGTGCGCTCTAGTGAGGGTCATGCTTCTAGGAATCACTTTTTTCCTTTTTTGTCTCCAGACTTTCATGGATTGTGGCATAGTATGATGAGTATCTGTCTCTTGACTGAAGTTAAACGGCAGTGGGCTACGTTACTGCTGGGATGGATGACCCTCTCAGTGCACTACTCGTCTCTGATGGCTTTGCGGCTCACTCTGGTAGACCAAAACCCCTTTTGACCTTGTTTTAAACATATATGGCTAACTTGGCTATTGGATTATCTTAAGTGCAAGGTCATTATGAAAGTATTTTAGTTGAGTTTTTCAAGCATTAAGTAGTCACAGTTGGAAATCTCTACAAACAAATGCAAATATTTTTGGGTTATATTCTTCAGTTAATTTTACTTAGGACCTAACAAAATAAAATCCTCAAAAAATTTGAAACTCAATGTTATTGTGATCGATGAGTAATTATTTTAAATTTCTACCTGTCAGTCAATGTCACACATATAGTGTAATACAAGGTATTCAAAAACCACCTATTTGTTCTTAGCCCTGAATTGAAATATACAATTTTGTCTAAATACCTTTGAGTTTGAATAATCAGTTGAATGGTGTCTATGATAAACCTCTGCATACATGGTGGTCATTTATTGAGGCTTGTGGACAGTTGGATCTTTGCAGGACATGCACATATTGACCTTGTGCCATAGAAAGTGACCAAGGTGGGCAGTGTCCGCTACATAATTGTCCAGCCTTTATGATTCAGCTTTCAGAGAATACTGGACAATGGCAGGGCATTTCCAGGAACTTAACCAGTGAAATATTGCACTTCTTTCATTGGTGTAGTGTTAGGGCCAGGGGTATGCACACTTATTGTGTTAGATAATAGTAAGGCTGTGAACCTGTAGTGTGTATACAGGGTGGTAATATGGGGTGTTGACTTGAGATTGTTGCAGTTCTTTTCTCAGTTTCTAGGAAGTTGGGGCGAGTGAAGGTTATTGTGGCTGTGTCTTTGAAATATAAAGAAGGTGATGGGGAGTTGATATTACAATGGAAGAATAGATTTTAAAACTGTAAGGTTTTTCTTTCAGGAGCTTTATTCCTTTCTGCTCACACAAATACTGGAATATTAAGTATTAAACTCTGTATAACTAAAGCTTCTCACATCTACAGGATTTGATTCTATTTATAGCTTACACTTATACCGATTAATTAACTTCATTTTCTGATCTAGGGACTTCCAAATATGGTTGTACCTACCATGTATTTGATCTTGCTAGGGTCTACCCTGTTAACTTAATTTTTCACAAATATTCAAATTTTTTAATGCATTGGTGTTGCACCTTAGAGTCTGCCTGGCAGAGATTAAGCACCATCAAAGTACAGTATAAAATAGACTATCAACCTCTATCAAATTTATAAATTTTTTAATCTTGTACTTCAGTTATTTTTATAATTATATATTTTAATGACTCATTATATACTATGAACATTTTACTTCAATTTCTTCCCCAAATATTCCTGCCAAAAAAATCTATCATGGCATAAGATACTGTACTGTGAAATATACCATTTTAGAATGATTTTTTGACTGATCATTTGCTACTCAGATGTTTCAGCATTTTCATTGAAGATAATAAAAACAGTTGTGTGTACCTATTTTACCATTCAAATGTATTGCTTGTGATATGCGTTAATCAGTCAACTACTTCATCTGGCAAAAAATTTGACCAAAAGTTTGACTTAAACATATTTTATTCACAGTTAGGGCACAGTTGATGTAACATTTCATCACACCTTCTTGTACAATGGGATCTATTTACAATGGCAAATGAAAACTAGAGGATGCCACACTATCGCATCATGAACACCTTACACATTTAAAGCCACTTACTTTGAGCAATAATTTTGTGGTCGGCATTAAAAATTAATTTATTTTGATTATATATTAAATTTTTGCTACCATGTAATAGGAAGTTAGGAATTATTGTCAGTTGGCCTTGTGTATAAAGTAAAGGGATGGTAAGAGATCATGCCTGATGTTGGTATACTGAGGACATCCGACTGAAAGTTTGAACATGTAGTATTTCTCTGACACAATTGAACCTAGTTTAGTGGTAACTCTCTCGCCTCCCACCTCTGAGGCCTGGGTTCAGTTCCCGGCACGGCCTCAAGTGAGAAAGCTGGTAGTTGCTTGCCGTTGGCCGGCAGTTTACAATACAGAACCTTGACCAACTGTATGTACTGGTTTCCTCTGCCCTTCCGACTACCCATCGTGATATGACCTGTACAGTGTTGAAAGCGACGTAAAACCCCAAATAAATAAAAAAAGAAAGAAAGTTGAGAGGCCAAAATACATCTACTTAACCAGGAATCAAGTTAACAGAGTAAACATTCAATGTAAAAGTCTACAAAGACATGATGTGTATTTTTATATGAAGAAAAGTCATCAGTCTTCTGCTTAATGAGGTTTCCATTGTTTTCAGTAGGGATGGTTGGGTGGTCCCAGTATCTCGGTATCGAGAGTATTTTACTGAGGCATAATTGAAGGAAAGCTTAAAATATATTAGAAACAAACCCCTTAATCTGAAGAAATTGTAAATTTTTATCCCATTTTTTATGCATTTGGAGACTCTTATAGTGATTTTGTTGAGCAGAAATGCCATGCTTTTGGTTTTGTGTGTTTCACTTTCCTGTCTCTATTGTGGTTATTATAGAGTAAGAAATCTAAATTTTGCCACATATCTGAAATTCGCCACGTGAAAAAAACTAATAAAATAAATGAATTGTGGTGAGATTTGTTGAATGTATAGTAAATTAAGGCTTTTTGAACTGAAAAATACCAATTGTGAGACAAAAACATCATTTTCTTCATAAAATTAACTAAGGTTTAGAGGTGGCGAATTTTAGATTCCTGGCAAATTTTAGATTTCTTACTCTACAAAAAATGTACTTTAGAATATAAAATTCACAACCCTATGAGATGTGATACTTTATTTTAACTAGACGTATAGCGCTTAATCTCCCCTATGTGAAAGTGGACTCCAAGGTGCAACAACACCAAGACAGTCAACCAATTTCAGCCTAAAGTGAGATAATAGTGGGGCTTTTCCAAGAAATTTGGCCACTACATCAATTCCATGTGGTTACAACATCAGAGAATTATTCTTGCATCCACTGAAGCTGTGAACCTGTTGTTAGTACCAGGAAACTGAGGGCTGGGAACCGCCTTGCATTGTGGTTGATAGATTTAATAATAACAAAAGGGGGAGTATTGGTAAAATAGATATATATTGTTATAGTATAATGATACAGTTTTGTCAGTTTCAAACAACTAGACTATGTACAGTATTGGCTAATTAGACTAAACTAGCTTTGATATGATTAAAAGACAGAGATTTGGTGTGGTATATTGTAACAGGTTCTCAGTGGCCTTGTGGGTTAGTAGGTTTGGCATCTAATCAAAGTCTGTCTCCACTGCATGGGTTTGACTCCCACAAGTGGAAGATGCTAAGGAATATGACCCTGTCTGTTGAATGAGACATAAAACCTCAAAGTTGACTTTGTACACTGTAACATTCTACAAAGGCATAAATAATAATGTTACTAGGGAAGTTTGTTCATTTGTTATTGTCTAAAAATGTAGCTCTGATGTTTTCTAAAGGTATATGGTTGGTCTTGTACTAGTACTAGGTTATATTGTATGAACACGTTTTTTGCTAATAATACAGCCATTTCAGTTAATTAGCTATACCTCGTACAACTTTATTAATTATTGTTACAATAACTTTTATATTTGTTTGGGCATTTGGGATAACAGCCTTGCTTTTGCCATAAATATTATGGTTTAAACATACAAATATTTTATTAGCAATTGGGCAGCAAACATGAAGTATAGTTATGGATTTGACATGTGAAATAATGATGGAAATACACAAACAGATCACTGTTGGCAATATCAAAACTTAAAGAGCTTTAACTTTTTTCTACATATTTATTCCATTTTTAGCAAAATAATCAATAGGATACTGGATCATAGTATTATCATAATACTGGCAGTACAGTTGAGATGTCCTGTACTTTGTATGTTTGCTACAAAACTATTGTTAAAAGTGCAGCATTGTAAAACATTGGTATAGACACAGTTTTGTCTTCAATAAATAAACCAACTGGTTACAAAATATTTTACAAAATATATAAACTTAAAAAAGAGATGAAAATTTAATTAATTTTAAGAGACATTCCATCTTTTTCTTTATTTTCTGTCTTTTGATAATTGTTTATGTTATTATTTCACAAAGTTTGTGACATTAGAAAACCATATGTCATGTTTGTGTGAAGTTTTTAAAATCGTATTCCAACATACAAAACTCCAGGTGTAGACAACCAGAAGAATCTTTTAGTGTAATGCTCAGCACCTGAGTTTGAGTACACTTTTGATTCAGACATATTTTATTGAGGCAACAATCATAAAAAAGTAGAGTTATGTGAAGTCTTTTTGAAGGGTGAATGGTGCACAGATTATCAGGCTCCATTGGCAGGTACTTTAGAAAGCTATGCTGTAACTAAGTCCTGTATTTCCACATGAGAAATTAAACCCTGTATATCATATTCACATAAAGTAAAATAACTATTTTAAGCACACAAAAATTCAAGGGGAAGAGAGTACTTGAAGAGTGTATAACTTTAATACCCCCACCTGATATTAAGTACTTTTTTTATCACGGTTGTCAGAAAGTTATTTTGTAGCTATGCCCTAATACCCCTCTTGTGCATCATTCAGTAATGGGTTGGCACATAAAATAGCAGGGTGGAATAACAGCCCTGGTGTTATTATAACACAGCACACATGTGGCAGGTCACAGTCCCCAGAGAGACAGATGCATCTACAGCATTCAACAACACTGTGTGCCAATAGAACCATCCATATATACACAGGAAATTGGTCCAGTAAAGGCCACTATAAGCACCAAATGAATCTGATCTGATAAACTAAGATGTCACCCTTTATTAAACTGAACTTACAGGTAAACAATGGTTTAAAATGAAACCATAAATAAGAAATTTGTGGCTATTTTAACTATGGGCAGGGTGATTATGCCTCCTGCACTGATAAAAACAGAAAATCATTTAGTATCGTCTATTGAACTTTATTATTATAATAGCTTGGATCAGGTCGGTTATATGTGTAGAAACCTCCTTGGTACTAAAATGCACTTGTACTTTTGGCATTTTCTAATGTTCAGACCTTCCAACTGGACCTAAAGTCACTGTTATTTTTAAACAAATTTATCTGAATCCATCTTGATGTGTACCCTATCCTATTCACTTTGACTGTTTATGGATATTCAGCCTGACAGTATCTTTGCATGGCCACCCACAGACATGTTTTCATCATTAGTCAGCTGACACCTATGTCATTGAGTAGCCCAAAAATATGCCTAGTTTTTCATGGACAAAGTTAACACACATTTAACTACATGTATGTGATAACACAGGTGTAATGTTATTACTATTGTCAAATGAAAAATGTCTCAATTAGAAATGGGATCTTTCTTCATTTAATTACAGTAGAACCTTTATTGTCTGACCCTTTGTTTATCCAAGTATTCATTTTTATGACATCAAGTCCACTCTCACAGACTTGTACTTCCTAATTGTTTTATACTAAACTAGCGTAAGGAATCTAAAATTTGCCAGAAATCTAGAAGTCACAAACTCTAACAGTTACTTAATTCTACAAAAAAAAAAAGTTGTTTTGTTTTAAACTTGGGATTTTTATAGTTCAGAAAGCTTTAATAAACTCTACATTCAACAAATCTCACCTCAATTCATGTATTTTATTAGTATTTCCACTTGCTGTGAATTTCACATATGTGGTGAATTTAAATTTCTTAATCTACTTATTATATGTTCCATATTATGACTCTTCTATTATTCAGTCAAAATCTTACTCACGAAATCTGCTCGGATAATCGAGTTTCCACTGTAGTTTCATCAACTTATGGTAAACATCCACTCATGGTGACAATGCTGAGGACCTATCCCAATATGACCCTGGCTGTTGAATGGGACATAAAACCCCAACTTTGAGCTGTTACATAAAACAATTTTTGTTAATTTTTTCAAAGAACATAATGAGAAAATTCTCAGATAGATTCAATAGTGTTCTTTGAAGGATGCAGTCTTTTGCTGATTAGTTAAGTTTAGGCTATCTATTTATGAATTATCAATTAATAAATATCAGTACAGCCTGATTTAAGTGCACTTGTCTGTTACACCACACTTCTTGGAGTATCTTGAAATAAAAGCCAGGTTTTTAGCTTGCATTTTACGGCTCAAATAGTGTTTCAAAGAAAAAGCAGAATAGCTAAGTATTAGCTAAGTTTTGAATGGACAAAATCATTTGTGGTAACCCTCAAGTGAAGTTTTATCTTTGTTTTGTGATTACATTTTTCTGAGTTTTAGTCATGAATTTTTTTCTTAAATTGAAGTATCAAATCATACAATAATCTGAGAAAGACTTTTCTCACACCTACTTAATTTATGTTTCCAAACTGCTATCTTTCATGTTACAATCAACTTCTGTATTTTTCAGGAAGTGAGAATTCTCAAAGAAATTAATTTAGAAAAAGTTCTAAAAGGTTGTTCACACCCAACCAATATGATATGGAAAAATCAGATCAGAGCGAGCCCTCTTTAAACTAAAAAAGTGGTATTTTTTTTGCAAAATTAGACAAATATTAAGTAACTTCTTGTTATTTCAACAGGCAACTCCATGTTATATCCTTACAGTATCTATAGATTCAATGAAACTTTTGGAATTTTTCAAATTTAAATATCATTCTATATTAGCTTATATCTTACCATTGTCAGTACAAATAGGCAGGCTGAGTAAGTCATGTCATGTTCACTTTGACAGATTGTATCACTTTGACCAGTATTATTATCAGTGTTTACAGGTCTTAAATAAGGAAACATAATGCCTAGGTCACAAATTCGCCATGGTTGGGTCACATACTACAGAAGAGCGGGTTTGTGACATTTCGGTTGTGGATTATTATGCTACAGTCCACTTCGTGTCTTGGTAGGACACATTTGCATGGTTTGTTGGGATTCCCAGTTGGGTATGATGTATTCAACACAACGCAGAACACAACTGGCATTTAGGGACCAATTTTAAAAAATATTTGGGAAAAACCTCCCACGTGTTCACACAGGGTAAACTGAAATGCACAGTTTAGTGGGTGAGGGGGTGGGGGTACTACCAAGACACTGGTCCTTTGTTGGAGCAGTGAGGACAAGGTCATCAAACAGAAATTGAATAATTATGGATATATAACCACAAGGAAAGGTGTCACCTTACTGTTAGCTTAGATGTTGAATTAATTGATTTATTTAACTTCATGCCTAGTATCTTGTTTTGGTTATATTGCAACAGGACTGCCATTTAAATGGTCATCCGATCACTATGTATCTGGCTATACCTGGCTTGGAACTCAGACGGTCATTCATCCAAGTTCTAACCAAGCCCATTGTTGCTTAGCTTCAGTGATCAGATCAAGCTACACCACATAGGCAGATGTTATGGTGTTCAGTGGATATATGAAAAATGTCTTTAACCCGATACCTGTGAAAAAGTCTGCTGCATGGAAACTTGTGCTTAGTCTTAAGTAATTTCCCAATTTTCCCTGAATACTCAGAATCAAAAGGTCATAGATTTTTCTTTCTATCTGCCCCCACCCTGCTGTGGTTATGATGCAGGCAATAATCCTGTGGTTTACACTGTACAGGTGGTGAGTTACAAGTCAGTAGATAAACTCCATGTACACTGGAATCTCAAGTACCTCATCTCCCACCCTGTCACCCCCTCCCTCCATCTCTGCAAACCCCCCAGTAAGGCTGTTCCTGGCATCATGGAGTGCTATTTATGACCAGTGCCCAGGGATTTGAAACCCTTCATATTTCAGTGTCAGTTTGGTGAGTAGATTTAAACATAAAATTTATACTGAGTAATTTAATAGCAGGGAAGAAGATTCAGGATAAGCTACTTAAATCTGGTAGAACTTCCACGTGGGTTCAGATTAAACTGATTTTTTACACCAAGTTGGCTTCCTTTCCTTCTTGTTAACATTCTGTGAAATATCTTGAATAATTTCTTATGTCTCATGAAGCAAACAGGTATAACCAAAACTGTATTTCCATCAAAATCATACTACTAGAATTTTCTTAACATAGATTTCAAATTACTGTTGTTTTTTTTCAAATGATGAAAATTTTGTCCTGCATAAATTAGACAAACTCTTGCTGACTTGTCAATGTTTACCTTCCAGAAGTCAGAGATAGAAATGAATTTATCTTTCTCTTGATACATTAGGAATAAATGCAGAACCTGAAAAGATTTTAGATCTGTTTTTAAAAAGAAGCTTGTTTTAATTCTATTGCCATTCAATTAATAACAGAACTGTACAATACAAGTATTTGATATTGTAGAACCTAAAAATTACACTTCACACAACAAGCATTAGAACAAACGTGTGTGAACAGAAAAACATACATCCTTTGATTCAGGAAAATCTACAATAAATTGATTTTCAACCTTGATTTTTGAAAAATGTGGCATTTTGTGGTTTTTGGCAAACACTTGACCTCATGCCAGTAGGTGGGAGGTCAGTGCAGTCATTATAGCAGCAGTCTGATAACTAATCCACTTAATGAAGCTTTCAACAACTTATACACCCCACACTGAGACAAGAACCATTTATATATGTCAATTTATTATCATTATATGTAAGTTAGCATTGCAAATTGCTCACAGAAGGGTGTGCTCATTTTTTATTCAGACAGTGATGAAGGCTTACTTTCATCAAAGGAAGATTAAACTAATATTTACAAAATCTGTGGGACAACAATCTACATTACAAATTCAAGCTAACATTAACCTTCATTGGGGTATTCAGTGTTCTATCCTAATATAAATCAGCAAATTAGTTGTTTATTGGCTATCTGTTTTGTTCTTCCTTCTACTTAATATTGATGTGTTAAAGGCCATTCATTATAATTGTAATATGGTTGTAATTGTATGCAGTATAATCAAATGTAAAGTTTGATATATATAACTCATATGTGGTTAGTTTTCAGCTCTTGCTATTTTCTGTTGTAGATAATATCCATTTTGAAACCTGACATTTTAATAGAGGAGATTTTTAAACCCTTGCTGTATGACACATTTCTATATTTTGTTGATAGAAAGTAACAAGATATTTGATGATTGCAAGTCTACATTTACTTAAGTTATGTATTGTACCAGACTGAACAATGTAAGAAGACTGACAAGTGAAGAGATATCACAGGAGATATTATCCTAGATGGTATACTGGCTGATAGTTTCTCAGTTGGTTCTGCTCACTTTTTATATCTGCCTGCTCATTATAAGACCATTAAAACATGAGTTGTTGTCAGACTTTCTGACATAGCTGTGGGTATTTTGAAATCTGAGAACAATCAGCATTTTAAAGACTAGGATCTGCTTTCAGTAAATCCCCCTCTTTAAGTCCATGCGCCTTGCATGACTTTAACAAAAAAAAAGGATTTTTTTATTCACCCCCACAAAAGTTTGTAGGAACATATTTGTCAACTGAATTGCTTGAGGTTAAGTCTTTTGTTTAGAATTTGATATTTTAATATGGTGTAGCAGATAGTTAGTGACGAATGTCAGCTTTAAATGTGGGTCATTATAGTCACAGGGTGGCACACGCATGGCCTGTGCTTGTCCACATCTACCCAAAACATGATAGACATGGTGTTTGTTGTGCATTCTTCCTCCATGAACTTAAAAAAGGAATGACTTTCACTCCTTTCATGTTGCCAAAGTTTAAATGCGAATCTGATCACCAGGACTAAGTATAAAAAATAAAACTTCACAATGTATATTCGCACTGCTAATGCTTTGACAAAGTAAGAAATATAACTTTACTTATTTAAGGCCTTAGAAGCATTTGAAAGTATTTTCAGTTTTAGATGGCCATCCATTTCTGTGTAATATTACTGCATAAGTTCCCGTAGTGAAGGGAACTCTTTAAGGTCATAGAGTGATAATTGAGGTTGATGGGGTCAGGAGGTGCTGGGATACTGGTGGGTGAGGAGCTTGTAACACAAGAATGGCAACAGTACCAGTGCCCTGTATTTTTGTCTGCCTTTTCACTCAACTAAAACTTGTACATAGGCTTCAAAGCTTGCACATCTGCTTTCATTAAATAAAATTTAATATATGTTTAAATACATTGTTGAAAGCTTCATGAAATGAATTTGTTAGATTGTTTCTAGTTACAATATCCAATATTTGGTTGAATGTGAATTTAAACATAAGCTTATGTTGAAAATATGAGTTAAGACTGTGATTATTGTTTCCTTTCACTGCCCTCTAAAAGTTGTGCCATTTTTCCTAAGTTTACACTTAAGTTCAATGAGATGTCTTCATGCCTTTTGGAATCTGTAACTTAACAAATATGCATCCAAATTTCAATTTGACAGCAAAAGCTCTATGAAATTCAATAAACACAGGTTTAATATATTCTCTATTGTGCATATTTATACATTGCAATTTCGTAGTTTAAGATTGTCCATCTTTGTGAATACAAGAATTGTACGCCTTGTAGATCTGCTGAGCACCATCCAGAAGGTGAGGAAACTGTCTGTTCTACTCAGACCTTTAAATTACTACCCTCATGCCCAAAATCCCTTCTGTTGCTGGTTATCACATTATGACAGGTTTTCAGCCCTCACCTCTATGTCACCACACATTGTTGTCCACAATATTTGAAAATTTAATCTTTTGACACCAGTTAGTCTGTATCATTAGTATCAATACACTGTACACAACATTGATGTGTGGCCGCTTTCAGTAGATATACATGTTTTAGGCATTTCTCAACCTGTGAGTTACACTCAAAATGTTTATTTTAAAGTGAAAATATTTCTAAAGTTATTATAGGATTTCACATAGTATATGATTTATGTGAACAAGGTGGACACTTCAAGACATAAACTTGAATCTGAAGACTTCTGTAAGTGATGTGTAACCATCATGTTTTCATCTTAAACTGACTTTATGGTTACCTTTGTTGGTCAAACTAAAATAGCCTGGGCATACCAGTAGTGTGCATAAGACTTTGTATCACAGTATTTATCAATGTCTAGTGTCTGAGTCCTTTTAAATGGCCCTTTCACACTACAGGCAGTTGTCCCGCGGTGAAAAGTTTTTCTCAGTGGCGGAACCGCCCCTAAGTCACCCCATTTCATCCGAGTTGTTCACAGTATAGGCAGACGGCCACTGATTGGACACGGTGCCCGTCAATAACAATCAGATGACACTACTACAAATGATGGTCAATGTGAGACAACCTCCATTAACCTTAACTTACCTTCGGCGAAATGTCCAATACCTTAACTCACCTTATGTCACTGTATTACACCGAAAGATGACTGAATCACAACTTTATGTACACCGTGGATCTCACCTTTGGTTACCGTAGTAGGAAATTCATATGTGCATGCTCGAAATTGTGTGCGCATACTCACGGTACCAAAATCAGAGGCGGAAATTTTTAACAGTTTAAAACTTACTTAGGACTTGCAAGGTAATGGATGGTTCGCCACGAACTTGCAAGGTCATCTACGGATGTCATACGGCGATCCAAGGACAGGGACGTTTCCCCAAACGCGACCTACTGTGGGTGATACCGCCTGTAGTGTGAAAGGGGTAAAAGGTCTTGTGCCCACCTTCTGTCGTATGCCTTTTGAAGATCAAATAATCTTCATTAATTTAGACTTAAATGTTAATTTATAAATAAGTGGATTTAAATTTTTCATTTGTATTTATTTGACATTTCTATGGTACTTCTATTATCCAGGCAACTGATAATAGATTCTGAACTTAACATTCAGATGCTCATCTGTATATTGCTTTTTTGTACAAATTAGATTTATTCAAGCCAAGTACTTATGGCGGTCATTCATTTTAGCATAAAAATTAGAATGAACGTGTGTATCTTATCATTTTTTCAGTCCCTAAATTAAAAATGTTTTAAATATTATACTCTCAAAAAGAAAAATCTACTCACTGACATATTTTTTTTCAGAAATGTATTCCCCTAATTAATCTTTGGTGGAGGTTACTTTAAGAGGATGGACCAATCTTTGACAGGCTTCAAGTCTATTGAAGGTTTAAACTTGTCAGTGATCCATCTCTGTCTTCTAGATCTCTATAAAGCATTTGACATAAATAGGAGGCTGCATACCATGGTTTGATCCACCAGCTGTGGTTTAAATGACTTAGGCTCAGCATTGACACTGTCCCATCTTCAAAGATGATCACCATGATGTGAAGACCATTCTAAATATTAGGTTTTCCCCCAATCAGTTGCACCCTTGAGAAACCAATATCTTCATTTAAGTTTTCCATGCATCTTGTGTATATCTCAAGGCAGAATCATTATTTTTGGTGATGCTACATTATAAGATATAAAGTTCTAAATTTTTGTAAATTTCAAAGCAGATATTAAAACCTTATAAGATTTTAAAAGCATAAAAAGGCTTTGAAAAGCCATATAAATATAAATCAAGTATTATGAATACTCAATGGTTAAGGCTACCTTAAGACACCCTTGATTTGCTCAAGATAGGAGAGTTCATTTGAACCTCTATATTAAAATAGAACAGACAATTACCCTGCAACAGCAGTTTCACTGGAAGAAGTTACTTATAAACTCTTGAGAGTGAATGAATAGATGATAACAATGGTCTGGTCACCATTTGGAACATATGGCTAGCAAGATCAAAGAAGGAAAGTATCAACATATTTTGTGTTTCAAAACATACATTGCAAATCTATTAAGTTTCCTGTCATGTATTTGTTTTTCTGAATTTTGTAATTGAATAGGCTTAATACCTGGTAAGTCTGTTTATAGGTCAACTTGAACCATGAGCATTTGTGTGATAATCTTTTGATTTATTTCTCAGTCTGTTTCTTGGATTTCTGTTAGAATTCAGTTTATGTGTCTGATGTTGGAAAAGAAGTACAATCAGATTGAGGATTAACCATTTCTGGTTTGTGAAATGCTGGAATTAGTGTCCTTTAATTGGTGCTATTATTCTAATGATATCTAATCTTAATTTTTATTGAACATACCTTTTAAAATTACTTCACTTAAGATTATCAATGGCTCAAGATTTTATAAATATTTAATGGATAAATTTAGAAAAGCGAAGCAGGATTAAAAATCAACTGATTTCTGTCTAGTTGAACTATGTTTAACCCCTGATGTTCAAATAGAAGTGTTGTGTTATTTTCTTGTCTTGCTTTGGTAGTTGTATTGTATGCACATAGTATGTATGTCCCAGAAGTTTGTCAATATGCACTGTTTCTGGGAAGAAACAGTGATAATAATAAGAAAAGCACTCAGAGAGTGCTGACCTCCCCCCCTAGCCCCAATACCTCCTTATGGCTTATGAGTTCAATGATAAAAAACTTTAAAAAATTCCTGGATCCAGACGATGATACAGATCACAACCAAAATCTAATCATCTGGTCCTTGGACCATTGTTAATATTTCCTGAAATTTTCATTAAAATCTGTCCATGAGTTTGTGACTTATTTTGCAAAAAACAGAGACACATACACTGCCAATTACAGTACTTCTTTGTTAGAGGTTAATGATAATAACAATATATAAAAAAGAGATACAGTGGAACTTCTGTAATTTGAAATTCTAAGCAGAATATTCAGTTATATAAACACCCTTTATTCTCCCTAAAGATGTTTAGTCTACCATGAAACACTTTATACAGGGATTTTTTTGCTTGAAAATATACTGTTAAATTATATACCCTACATGAAAGAAGTTAACTCAATCAAATTAAGCTTAACATTTCACCATCTAAAGACCTGTTCACATTTTCTCCACTTGTTGGGAAACAAAATAGGGTCATTACTTCATCATTTTTAGGCTCTAGAACCTTGAAATTAACTTAGAACCAGAACTTTAAAATTAGAAGGAAGAAGAGGCAAATCACTGTATTATGACATATCAAGAGACCTGCAAAGTGGAAGTAGTGGTCAATGTGGGTGCATTTGATGTAATCCCAGGGGCATGTTGGTGAACACATCAGCCATTTGCCATGTTAAAATCAAGAACAATTGTAGAGGTCCCTACAAATGCAAATCTCATCAATTCATCAGTCCTTTGCCATTTTTTCAGACAGAAGTCTAAAGGTTCAGGGACCTAATGAGGTTTTAATCAGTTGTTCAAAACTTCAAGACATGTGTAAGCCTTCTTTTGATGAGATTTAAATGAATCTGTAATCATGTTAAACTGTACTTTTGGCCTGTGCAATTGTTCTGTAACAAAAGAGGAGCATAGTTCTTGCCTAAATGTGAGTGTCCACTCATTACAGGAGAGGGGGCTTGGCAAATTGGTAAACAGCAAAATATGAGTGAGATTGATAGTAATCTGCAACAAAAGACAAATTAGGTTTTAACAAGTTTGAGTTGTTTACAGTGTTGTAAAATTGTGATTTGTCTTTCTTTCTGAAGACAGTAAGATCTGTATTTGTGACATGGTAATCATGCATAGTTAATAAAAGGATGATGACAGATAAATACTTCTCAGCTGACCCCTTAGAATGTTTGAATTTGGGATTTCTTTAGGAATTGTATAATTCAATAAACAGTAGCATAATGTCCAAGAAATTTTGCCAAGGCTCTGAAAACAAATTTAAAAGTCTGTTCAAATTGTGGCTTAACTCTTGAACAAATAGATGAAGAAAACCAGTATTTTAATGACTATTGGTACAATTTTAAATGAGATAGAATGCATTTCTATAAATGTTCTCAGCATGTTTAAACTTATTTTGTTTAAATATACAGTTCGTTCCTTGCAATGGATTCCATACTATATTGGACCTTTGTATATCACAGAATCCGTGATTTTTGTGGCCAAATTAGGTATTGGTAATTTGTCATTCTAAGTATGGCATTAGAATTTCCATGAAATCTGATGATACACATTGCAGTTTGCTATGACAAAATATACTGTGTAACATATTTATAATGACAACTATATTCTCATCTGTTGTATTGCTTAGCATTTTATTTTGGAGTCATTCTCCATATTGCTTGCAAGAACTTACATTTTGGCCACCCCTATATAAAACAAGGCCAAAATTTGCTTCATTTAACATATGCAAGCAAGGCAATCAGAAACATGGGCAATGCACCGGAGTAATGCACAATTCATGAAAATCAAGAGCCCAAAAAATTAAAAAATCCAAAAAATAAATAAATAAAAGTGATCTCTAGAAGCTTGAGCCTTGTAGAGAGCTTGCACACAATAAAATTGCCATCCTTAAGGTTGTCTTGGAAACTGGTCACTTCAAAAATAGAGTCCTCAGTGGCTCAGTAGTCGACAAAATTATCATCTAATCACTAGGCTCTCACCTCTGTGGTCGTGGGTTCGAACCCAGCTCACAACAACATGTGGAATTCACTGAGGGTCATTATTGGGGAGGAAAACAGCTTAATTATTTGAATTTTGAAATTATTGCTAATTGCACAGTCAATCATATTTTTTAGGTTATGTTGATAATTAAAAAAGGCTCAAAAGAATATGTGTGAATTATATAAATCAAGATGCAGAGCAGAAGCAGTGAAACATCAGTATGTGTTTATATGTAAGAACTAGTGTTGTAGCATACAATTCTGCATACTCTGATCAGTGTTTGTGTTATTTTCTGAGATTTTTCTGCATTGCTGTCCATCAAACATATCTCAAGTTTTCAGTGTGAATATTGGTACAGCATTCCAGTGAAGTGATGTGATCATTAAAATATGTAGTTTTTATTTTAATACAATGCAGACCATGGTTCACAGGAAATAGGTTCCATAGATCTTAGGTCACATGACATAGCTTATTAGGACATGAAGTAGGGAAACACAAGTAAATTCTCTAAATTTCTCCAGAACATAGGTCATGTGACCACCACTTCCTCTCACATTCCAGAGGTTGTAATGACTGTGAATCATCTTTGGCATTCCAGTGTTTAATATAAAAGATGCAGCACATGTAGTCAAAATTCAGTAACATCAAGTAGAAGAAATGTAGTAGACACAGAAGGGCCAGCCTTGTGCCAAAATGCTGTTAAAAGAGTATTCTTAAACATCCAGCTCCAGCATGTTGCAAGGACTTTGTTATACTTTGTTGTTGATATTTTTAAAATAAAAGAGAACCCAGAAGATACTGCATTTTAATAATACAACATTAATTGTCGGACGACCATCCTCCACCCGACATCAGTCCTGGTATAACTCATGTCTGTCGTACCCCCAACTTTCACTTTAAAGTTGTAATACCCCCTTCACACTACAGGTGGTATCGTCTATGGTAGGCCACGTTTGGGGAAATGTTCCTGTCCTTGGACCACCGTCTGATGTCTGTTTTCCAAACTTACTAGTCAGTGGCGAACCATCCATTACCTTCTGCCTCTGATTTCGGTACTCTGAGCATGAGCAGATGATTTCGTGCATGAATTTCTGACTACAGTAACCAAAGATGTGGTCCACGGTGTACATAGGGTTGTCATTCAGTCGTCTTTCGGTGTAATACAGTGACATAAGGTGAGTTAAGGTATTGGTCGTTTCGCCACGTGTTCATCCAACGGCTACCGAATGTGAGTTGAGGTTGCAGTACTGTCATTCTACTGTATCATTGACAGTTAAAAAAATCGTGTCCAATCAGTGGCTGTCCACCAGTAGTGTCAACAACTCGGGCGAAATGGGGCAACCTCAGGGCAGTTGCCCCCCACCCACCCCGCCGAAAGTAAAACTTCTACCACGGGATGTACTGCCTGTATTGTGAAAGGGGTATAAAACTTTCACTTTTAACTCTGTGATTATGGTGCATTAAAGAAGTAAGATGCCTGTATTATTGTTGGGGATCCTCAGTCTGTTACTGGTACCTGGGGTGAGACAGAGAGAGTAGAAGACCAAGTGTTTGAAGGCAAGGGATTAAGCCATGGGAGGTTTCTCAGAAGTATACACAACTAGGGCATCAGTGCCAACTGTGTGACCTATGCTTCTTCTAATGCTATTTGTACTTCTTATCTGCTCCAACAACATTTAATCACATGAACAAATGAGAGTATCTTTTAGAAATACATGTGAAGACATTTAGATTATAGCATTATAATGATAGCTACAACTTCCCTGATGCCTTGGATTATTGTTACCTCAAACAAGGTCAGGCTTTTGGTAGTGCCAATTTGTCCACTTGGTTTTTACAAAATAACTCAGTGGTGAAATTTGATGAATTTTTCAGGAAATGTCGACAATGGCACAAAGAACAGGATGCAGGGATTTTCTAAAGGATTTTTATATCATTACAGTCATAAGCATTATTTGAGGTGTTGAGCCTTGGTGGAAGTAGAGTAAGAAATCTAAAATTCGCCAGGAATCTAAAATTCGCCACCTCTAAAACCTTAGTTAATTTTATGAAGAAAATGATGTTTTTGTCTAAAAATTGGTATTTTTCAGTTCAAAAAGCCTTAATTTACTATACAGTCAGCAAGTCTCACCACAAATCATTTATTTTATTAGTATTTTCACATGTGGCGAATTTCAGATATGTGGCGAATTTTAGATTTCTTACTCTATGTATTCTACAAGTGCTCTTGTCAGTAATAGTTTTATTATGTTTAATTCCAACAGACTTTCAGGTTCCTACCTTGGAAAAAATGTTATATACAACTAAAATCAGTTCCTGTGGATACTTCTTTTTACTATTCCTGTTAAAAATAGTTTTATAATCTGAATGTGAAATTTTGTTGTTTTTTTATTGATTTATTTCAGCTAATTTTACTATTTGTAAAACTAAAACAGAGCCTCGGTGTACAGGGATAGATTAATTCACAGTACACATGTATTACAAGGTTTGACACCCCCTGTTTCATGTTACTCTGTGTATGTTTGCTGAAAGGTTTATAATATCTCCGCCATAGCCTTGCTTGTTCACACATCTGAAAATCCGACTCAAAGAGCACAGACCTCTACTGTGGGGTGGTTATGTTTTGGTGTAGCGGTTATTGTGCTCACCTTCAACCTCTGAGGTCGCCGGCTCAAATCTCGACCCAGGAACTTCGTGTTGGAAAGATGGTAGTTACTTGCCAATGCCAAAGCCTGCCAGTTTACAGTGCAGAATCTTGACCAACTAGTATGCACTGCTTCCTCCACCTGTAAACTACCCGTCGCAATATGACTCCGGCTGTTGAACACGACGTAAAGCAAAAAATAAATCTAAATTCTGAAAATTTAGGATTTTTTTTGTATCCAGAATATGATTCCGATCATTCCTAAAATGTAATCAATTCTTCCTTTGGCTAGGCCTTATTCACAAGCATTTCATGAAATTATATTCATTATCATAAAGCCAAAGTCATTGAAATACCTGTGAAAATTTCAGGCTTTTTTAGTATCTAGAATATGACAGGATTTTTCCAAAAATTTAATAAGAGGCCCCAATGCACATAAAAATGTTTAGGGGTCAATTTTCCTGCATTCTATTTCAAACCCCAACCTTGACTTTGCTCAACTTTTTCAGAGGATTATTCCAGGCCAGTTTTGTTCTGAACCTGTGTTGTAATTCATTGCTATCGGAACTGCCCACCACACAGGGGGTAAGTGTAATACAGACCCACCTATCTTTATTCAGGGTTGTCCATTTCAACAATATATCTGTATGTACCTGTCTTCATACCTGTTTTACATATTGTTATGTATTGTTTTGACCACTCCTGCTATTTGTAAGTCTTCACCTTTGTTCAATATATCAATGGCATGTGAGTTGCACATTTCAGTGACAGTATGGTGGGAGAGTTGTATGCTGGTTGGCAGTTACAAGTAGATAATGTCTACCATCAAGATTTATCTGTACTTACTGGGCCAAGTTTTGTTCTTTTTGTTGAATGAAATAAGCGAAATAAATTTAATAAATAATTGTCCAGATGGAAAGTATGAATTACTGAAAAATATATTTATGTTTAAGTTAGAAAATGTAACCAGATTTTTCATTTGAGGAAGCGTGTACTTGTAGCGTTAGATAACTTACATTTTGTAGATTTCCATGCATCACTGAATAAAATTTCCTAGCCTATTGATTTCCCATGATTGTTAAAGCACGAATCTTATTTTGCCTTTTAAATTTGAGGTTTCACAAGATCATGTCTCCCTGTTTTATAGAATAGCAGACTTTGATTCTTTCATGGATTTAATATTCACACTAGAATTTTTAAAATCACCAAATTTGTATGTACTTCAGTGCAGCTTCCCTTATTTTATTATTTAGCTAAATAAACTGGTGTTTTTGCATTAACTAAGTCTGCTTAGCTTACATTATCTACAAGCAGGATTCAAGGTAAAATTATTCTGTTGTTGAATTGTTGTCTTAAATATATACTGCCCACTTGGGCAAGTTGGAATAAGAAATCTTTCAAGCTAAATGAAGTTTCTATTCAGATTACCATATTTTTTTGTATAAATGCCTCTTCCCTATAAAGCTGAAATAGTCACCCCATCCCTCCCGTCAAAATTGCATTGCCTCGCTTAGGCGGTTAATCAGATAAATATGGTATGAGATCGATCAGAGAGGCATTGTTATGATTGTTATGAAAGTCAGCTGAGGGAAAATCAACATACACCGTTATGATTTATTGAGTGATTTAATGGAACTTCAAACCGCATAAGAAACATTGTCATTGGTGATGTTGTAGTTGCTGGTGATTTCAATGCAATATACTCAGATTTCAGAGCTGCAATTCTTTATTATTTATGATTTTAAGAAGACATGGTTGCAGTGGTTTGTTATTTTTAAAATTACAGTAAAACTAAGCTGAATTAACAGTGCCTTGGATGTGTCAATAAAAATCGTTTTTGGTCTGAAATGTTATAATTGTAAAGAATCATTTCAAGATGCTATATTATGCCCATTATCTGTGTCAGTAGTCTGAATATGATATTAAATTAGCTCGGGCTTTTCTCTTTGTTATACATTATGCCAACCGAATGAAATAGTCAATTTAGCATTGTTTCAAAATTAACAGACTTAAGCCCTGGTAACAGTGATAATGTCTATATGAAGAGCACTTGAGAGAGTTAAATGATTTGAAAGAGTGATGTCATACTTTACATCTGTTCTCTCTTGGACTGACTCTCTCAAAGCTTTTGATACAATTGACCTGACAAGTCAAGTCCCTCTAAAACACTGGGGTTTTCTTCTCAGTTGTTCATGCACTTTTCACAGTTCTGTCAGCATAAGTTTGTCCACTTTTTGGTCCCATTTCTAAAGATTAAACCTGGGTCCACCTGACACCTATTGAAGGTTGTGTAGGGAAATGCAGCAGGACCAACTGGTCTGAAGTGGTGAGTGTTTACTTACTGGCAAAGTTCCCACTGGGCTGATTCAGTACATGATGACTTAATCATCTGCTTGTTAAACAAAGTAAATAGGAGAGAAGTGTGCTGTCAAACAGTCCTCATTGTTTTAAGGCTTTTACTCTGTAATGTTGATATGTATCTGTCTTCTTTTGTATTTGTATAAATGCTTTGTGGAAAGTTGATTTTAAACTACAGAGCAGGAAGTAGGGTTGAGGAAGTAATGCTGGATCATAGGCGTTTTATCTTATAAATATGATAGCTGGAATCCTCTGGTATATTGGAACATTTATCAGCAGGGATACATTATTTAACTGTGGGTGAGGTACCAATATTTACTATAGTAATAATAAAAACAGTGACTGATTAAAGTAAAAAAAATCTCATGATAGTTTAGAGGAAAGAAATTTGATGCTGACTCAACCTTTAAGAAGGTTCTGATTAAAAATTTTTAAATATTAATAAAGAATCCTGGAAAAAAATTGCAGATTAAAGACTTAATTAGAGGTAATATGTTATCAATATTAGTTATTGACCCATACTATAATGGTACGACCACAGCACAAAGAATGAAAAAGGTTGTTCACAGAAGATGAATTCCTAATGAAATATTGAAATAAGTGAAATTCAAGCTATATGCATGTATGTTCAAACGTGTCGCTCTGCAATATGAATGTAATGTAATTAAAATGTAGATTATATTTGTCAACTCACCAACACCAATTCGTGTTAAAATAAGTTTCCAAGATTTACTGAATGCATTATGACATCATTTGTGCACAGAATGAATCAAAACTTTTCTAATTGGTTTTATTGGTTTTATTTAGTGAACGTTTTTCTTGAGCATAATGTCACCTGTTACTCAAGCAACAAAAGCATATAATTATTATGATTTGATTTTGTTTTGCTTTGGGTTGATGAGCCAATTCATTTTAACCCTTCCTTTAAACAATTAAACAATTTCAATGGAACCTTTACATAAGGTCATTATAAACATGTCAGAAATGAATTTACTACAGAATTAAATGCTCTATTAAAGTCTATTAAAAGAGTACAGGAAACTGAATGAGGAAACACATCTTAATCTGTGAATTGTTCTGGATGGTTTTGTTGAAGATGATATAAGTAAAGAGTTGGATGTTTTCACAATTCACGGACTCCTTAAGTTGGTGTGGATTCTACTGGTCAATGAAAATCATGGCCTATTCTACCTCTTTTAAAGAATAGATCATTTCCCCCATCTCAAAAACAATATTAGCTCCCCCCCCCCCCCCCCCCCCACCAATTCTTTGGTTCACAATTTTCTGCTTTTCAAAGCCTTCCATTCTATAGCCTCAGGTCAGTATGGAGTAGTGACCAATATCGCACAGTCACACAGTGGCTGCAGCTTGATGCCCATTGGTTGTTCCTGATGGGGTTTGGAACTTGAAGCCATTGGATTGGTTGATGGCTTTTTTGGGAACTATAAAGTCATCTGAAGGGCAGTGTGGGGTACTCAATCAGTTGACAGAGTTTGATAAAGTCACAGGGTGTTGTCACCAGTACATTTAAAGGGACTTTCCTGTGACATTGAAATAGAGATACGTTATCTAGTGTTTATGTGTTAATTGGTGTTTATTAACATCAAGGAATAAAGACGTGGATAAATATAGGAACATATAAGCCAAGGCCCAAAGGTATGTTGTATATTATACAATGATTATTAGGCGAACTGATATAAATTGTCCTGTGGTAAATGATATTCTTTTAAATGAGATCTTTTGTACATTTCCATCTGTGTAAATTATTTTTGTCAAAATTCAAGTTATGACAGAGTTATTGAATTTTTCATTTTATTTACTTATTTTAATTTTGGTTTTGTTAATAGTAGACCTGTTTTTGTGAAGTGAAAAGCTGAAGATTGAATAACCTATTGTTACCCTATGATTGACATGTGGCTTGTTGACATCGACACAGTCATTTATTTGAAGGCAGCTTAATGTTGTTATTGTGCGAAAACTAAACCTCTAATCATTGATGATTCTTAACAGAACAGAATATTTTAAGTTATTAGAGTGACCTGCAAATTATTTGGCTGAGTGCTTCTAAATTAATTCTATTCGACTATTGAGTAGTGGTTTTATCTAGTGGTTAGTTCTGTTTTGTGTATTTTATGATAGCTTTTAGAGTAAGAAATCTAAAATTCGCCAGGAATCTAAAATTCGCCACCTCTAAAACCTTAGTTAATTTTATGAAGAAAATGATGTTTTTGTCTAAAAATTGGTATTTTTCAGTTCAAAAAGCCTTAATTTACTATACAGTCAACAAATCTCACCACAATTCATTTATTTTATTAGTATTTTTACATGTGGCGAATTTCAGATATGTGGCGAATTTTAGATTTCTTACTCTACTTCAAACAAGTGTACGGGTAGTTCTTGTCAAGTTATCCCTATCTTCTGTCAGAAAAATATGACGAAACTTTGTATTTTCGTGTTAAAAGGTCCTTTGGAGTGACATTAATGAAAAAAAAACCGAAGGAGACTTCCCATGTGTCAACTGTATACTTTAAATACTATTTTTATTTTTTTTAAATACCTAGTATACTCGTACCTTTTTGCTTTTTTATGTTGTGTATGTTTCATAGTTTCAAAACTGTTTTCATTTAATTTTCAGAGAACCCAAGAAGCAATGCCAAGAGAGTTATAGAGTTATAACTGTGCTGATAAAGTCAAGTAAGTTCTTATTTCCATTGAAAATCTCACTTAATTTTTTGTTAAAGACATTTTGACTTAACTTAAGCATGTTCGGCAAGGCCTCTTAAATAACATTGCCGGTTTAATGAGACTTCAACACCTTTCAATATGATTCTTTTTTGTTCCACCTATCTCAAATACAAGTACTGCTTTACAGAAAACCAATTAAATTGATCAAATTCTACAAAGCCTGGACTACTGATACAGAAAATGGAATCATAATGTGCCCAAGTATTAATTATCCAAATCCTAAAATATCATCAAACACATGAGCTATATGAGTGCATTTTAAGAAAAATTCTGGCTGTGTAGGAGTGCATTTTGAAATACTTCATAATGTACCCTTTTCATAATCACAGATGTATGAAAATTACACAGTTTCAATTGCAGGAAAAAGTTCAGAGAAACTTCAACTTTAATGAATGTAAATGACTGGTAATTTAAGTTCCCTTGCCAAGACATTTTTGATATTTTTTACGATTTTGTAGGTAGGAAGCGCATCAGAGAAATTAAGTTATCATCAGACATCTGTATTCTTTTAGAAGGTTTCTTTCAAGTTATAATGGACATGTTTAATGGACATCCTAAGATTGAAAATTGGTGTAAACCAAGAAGGGATAAAAGTAGACACTGCTTTACCAACAAATTATAGTATTAATGTTCTAAAAATGACATTTAGAAATAACTAGTCATAGCAAATCACCAGTTTAATACATATTTAATGATTTAATGAACAGAAGAGAAATTCAATATCCTTAATGAAGTATATAAAATGCCCATTCAAATTGGACTGCATTGTGGAAGTGAATTGGTCTCATCCATTCTGACAGTTGTGATCGGGACAACCTTTTTGTGCCAATTTTCAAGACATTGTATATTTCACAGATGTTTTTTCTTCCAATCCTCCATTTTGTGTAATCTTAATAAAGGAAAATATCCTTGCTTATAATAGCCGCTTGTGAAATCTGAGCTGCCTCTTGACTCTCTGTCTACAGTTTTAGGGTACACCATAAAAAGTCATATGCTTATTTCCCAATCTGAGAATGTAAGTAAATATTTGGTATGTGTGGGATTTAGCGGGAAAATGTTAGGACTGTTATTACTGGTGCAAATAACTTGAAGCTATGTGCATGTTGATTCTTATGAAAAAAGTGTAGTTTAAATGAAATTATTAGTGACATATGTTCATTTAGTTCCTTCTCAAATTTATAAAGAGGGTTTGTAGCTTCACCATAAGTTTAAATAGCATTGATGCTAACATAGCCATTCTTTTATATTAAATATTATTTGCCAGATTAACAGCGGATTGTACGATGAATATATAGGGATCAATTTAACTATTGTATTTACATTGCCACTGTTAATAATTAAAAAATGCTTAAAATCAAAGCATCTTCTTCATTTGATTGGTAAACTTGTTAGATTTATTTGAGTGACAAAGAAATTTGTGTTGTTATGTGGAAACAAGATACCTGATTGACCATTCTATAGATCAAATTTGATATCTTATATGTCCATTGACAGTGTGGCCAATACATGAGGGACATGGCTGTGTTCAATGTGGAGTGTCATTTGGTATAGGGGATATTTCCCACTGGGGTCAACTCAAGTTTTGTCAGGTGCAAGACTGACTTTGACCTGCCACATTAGTAAATGCTGTAAACCGAGTTATATCCCAGGTTTCATTATACTGTAAAGCAACAAAGGTTCACAAATAATGGCCTTTAGCAGAATAATTATAATACTCGCTCGTGGTCAGATTCTATTTAAGATATTTTCATATAGTTATATTTCACTGGGACAAAAAATGAAAATGGTATTTAAAAGAAATGAGGTTAGTCAATTGTTAGATTATTGAAAAATCTTCTGTCATTTAACATTATTTTGGGTATTGAATTTGCAATATTTTGTTTTAAACGCATTTGCCACTCATTATGAAAGTCTTAGATTTGCTCATCCTTGAAAAAATTATTTTTATGTATTAAAAACCATTCCAGGTTTCAGTTGATTGTGAAGTAAGGTATGGGGTTTATACACTTCAAGATCATGTGATATGGCCAAAAAAAATAAACTGTTCCAGTTTGCCTGTGGGTGAATACCTGTTAAGCCAATGAACTTACTGTCACACTCTTCATTGAATTAAGTGCTGTATCAAGACTTGCTATATTAAATGACACAAACCTTGGGAGAATGAAATGTGTTGTTAAGAATTGCAAGCAGCTCCTCGGGGTGAATTGATTAGCATTAAGATCTGAAATACAAACTTGAGAGCTAGCAGACTTGAGTCTTGAAAATGGTTAATTATAGGTTCATGTGATAATTATAATTCACAAGAATGAGTGAGGAGATTTCCATATTCAGGTGTGTTAATTAATGTGAGTATTGAACCAATACACATTAAGAAATAGCAAGGCCTATTTCATACAATGTTGTACAATGATTCACTTACAAAAATTAGATCTATCAGATCAATAGTCCACCTCAGATTCTTTTGCCAACCAGCAATTTGTATAATTGAATTCAATTCCAGGCTGGTGACAATTATCAGACTTGAAAATTAATTTAGGAATAAATCCAAACTAGATGCTATTGTCAAAATGTAACTCATCATTCCTCTTTTGAATTGTACAAGTTTGTACATTTCATTGTCATAACCTACTTTTAGTGAAGAGAATACTAACAATTCCGCAAATGTTAGAATAAACAGGACTTTGCCTTTAGGGTAAGTTCATGCCTGATGTGTTCTTATCTTAACTACTCTAGTTAAGATAACTGCTACTACCCCCTGGTCAGAAATAAGAGAGCTGACTTAATAAGTAGTATGATGAAAAATCTAAGATCTGTTTATTGTGGATTTCAGATAAAATTCTGACTGAAATAATTAGGGTGGTTGAAATGGTGTGTGAAAGATCATCTGTATTTGTGTATGTCAGAAGCTAGAGGCATGCTTATGTAATTTATCTCCATTTATTTATTATTGTGATATAACAAGATATAATACTCTAATGTCAAGAGTAGGTCGTAACATTAGCCATTAACATTGTTTCATCAAAGAGTTTTTGAATGTCGAACAAAATTTTATTGGAACAATCCACAGGCAAAAGTCATTCTGTATCTTTAAAAAATTAGAAACAGTTTTCAAAATACACTATGATATTCCACTATTGGCTTGCCTAGTATTCCAGGTTTATACAGCTGTCCAACAGTATAATATTTGCAGATATTTCACAAGTGTCTCCATGTCATATAAAAACTTTCAACAAGTTGTCCACACTGTCAGAAGAAGCCATCTCTTGTGTGGTAGTTTGTGCTTCTATTTGTATCAGTAAATAGTTCATCAAGGTGACAAACATTTCAGACTTCTCAAGGCACACTCAGGCTTGCCACAATGAAGCCACATCTCTGTTAATCCCTATAATCAACCAGATCCCCATTTTTACCCCCTGTTGAAGAGATACAAACCTCAGTTGTGCTGTTTTCTTAGGGTGGAGAAGTTTTAAGCCTGCTAATTACACATTAGGAAAAGGGGTTGTGAACCCACAGTGCATATCTTTGATAAAGGATTAATAACAAAAAACTATTGCCTGGGGATATCAACAAGGTAAGAATGGGATTTCTTTGTAACTGGAATATTGGAATTGTATTTGTGAAAATCGAATGTTTGGAATGGTGTTCGTTTGGTTCATTTCCTTATACCTGCTAAAATATAGTATTCAAGGAGATATTATATAACTTACCATGTATATATAACTTAGCATATTGTATATATCATATCTGACAAAAAAACCAATAGCTCATGTTTTGTGACAAGATCTGTGAGGACATTTTGACTTTGCGTCTTACTGATACTTCTAATATGCTAGAAATAAATAAATAATAATAAATATGGTCATGGTAGAGTGTATAAACTTTTTATTCTTGGCTTTCGAAGCTCACTGGTTGATAGACTAAACCTGGAACCCATCACATGTTTGAGAGAGAGCTACAGTATTTGAGTAAAACCCTGAATAGCCAATAGAATGGCTGGTTCCTTTTAATGACACTGTGCTGTGCAAACTCTTTGAATTGCCAGGCTTAAGACTGAGTCTTAGACTCAAGTATTGTAAGCCCTCAACATTGGGAAAGCTAGAAAAAATGGTAAATCTGTCATTTTTTCTGTCATTTCTTGAGTTTGAAAGAATGTCATAGATTTTTATATTTCAATCTTCATATACATTGTATTCATGTTGCGCAGAAATGGCACAGTATATTAAGTATAACATTAAGGTTATGAATTTATTCTTGAAACTCCCAAGTACTTCTCATAAAAATGACCTGAGGGCCTTCTTTGGGTCTGGGAGATGAATATTACCCAGTGGGTCATCTGAGATATGAATGACCAACCAACTGGACTGAGAAGGGGCAATGAAATCACTTAAGGGGGTGCTGGGAGGGAGTAGCCTTTCTCAAGGCTGTGATGTATCATTTGCTTGTATCTCATTTAAATTTTGATTTTTGTCTTATTATATTATTTTAATTAAACATTTGGTATATTTATGGTCATTCAACATTTAAGATTTACTTACTGATATTCAGGCATACCTTATATACAGCACAACTGCACACTATAGATGTTAACAATCTGTCAATGTGTGAGGGTTTTGAAAGACTAGTTTTACTCATACCAAACACAAAAATGTTAAACTTAGCCTAACCTTAAGGTCAAATATAGTTTTCCTATATTTCTAGCTACAACGTTATAATTATTAAAAATCTGAGAACCTATTTCAATTCAGTATTGAAAACTATTCCAATATATAACAACAAGTGGTAGTTATTTTATCCAAATATGTCATATGGTAAGTGTTATGTCACTCTACATTTGAGATACAGTCTTGGAGGAAACAAAATCTGAGCCCTGATTTTCTTAAGGGTAATATGAGAAGAAAGGCAATATCTATTGAGCTGTTCTCTCAGTACCAAAGGGGGTGGTCACAGGAAACAAAGTGCAGCATCTACCCCTAGTCATAGGAAATTTCCAGTATAATGACAAGATACTTGGTTGTGTAGATGGTTTTTCAATTTATATACAAGTGCTTTGAGTGGTTTCATATTTGACTCCCCTCAGAGTTCAATAACTAGTTCTAAAAGAGTGTTGAGAGGTGATGGTATAGCATTGGTTGTTATGTCTTGAAATACAGTCTCTATATATTATTAAAAATGTGTACATTAAATAGAAGGTTTAGAGGAGAAGTCCATGCAGTAGAATCTGCTCTTGTACAATCTATATACAGATAGACAACTGTGACACACATAATGGACCCAATAATAAAGTCTTCAACACATACAGTAACAAAATAGTTTTTTCAGCTAATTGGATAAATATCTTCAAAGACATAAATTGGTGATACACACACATGTGATGGGAAATACTCTTTCTGCAGGTAAGTATAATTTGAACTGTGGGGAAAAATAACTTCCAACTGTACATCATGTAAATGTCATGGTTTGTAAAACCACTGTCATCATGCCATGTTTTTATCCGAGTCTAAAGATTATGACAGAAACATTTGCTCAAAATTATTATCTCTTTGCTAAGACTGATCTATTTTCGAACCAGAATAAATGAGAATAATATAGGGTTTCAATCATTCAGTGTCTCAAATTAGCCAATTAAAATTTGAGCCTCAGACTCGTTTGCTTTTCACCAGTATTCCTGATTTTTGAGATGAAATATGTTTTTTTGTGTGTTAGTGTTCATACAAATATCTTCCAATCATTACCGAGATTTATTATGTACATAATATAAAATGCTTTTGTTATAAAAAGAAATAGAATGCTTGAATTTAAATTGGTATCCACAGTACATCTTTATCCCTCTGCATATTTTCAACCTTGCATTTGCTGTTACATTCCACACAATCAAAAGCTTGTTTTAAATCAAAGTCCACCAGTACTTTCAGTTGAACTTTCTTGGTAGTTTGTCTTAATGAGACAAAAATATATTTATAACCATATTTAAAAAGGAACACAGTATTTCCAAAAGCCCCACATATTTTTGTCAGTGTTGTAGCAGAATTAACAAGCTTACCCTTTTAATAAACAAGCTTACTTGTTCTGTTTGGCTAGCCTCATACTTGAACACAATCATAGGTATTCAGAAAGGTTTACTGAAGTAGAAGGTGTCAAAACAAACCTTTGGTTTTGTTTTACTCACAACACTGACTTCACTATTTAACTCAGTCCTTAAAAGATGTTTTAAATTTCAACTGAGGTCAGGAATTCTCTGACTTCATAAATATTTATGTTTGAATTGAAACATGAGGTGTACTGTTGCCATATTTGATACAGTTAATATCAAAGTCTGATGCAATGAGCACAGGGTTTACTTTATAATTTTCAAAATCATATAAAGGTAGGTAGTGAAGGTGCACCAGTTGACTAGGCTAGCCACAGAATAAGGATTAAATTTGAAAAAAAAATCTCTTTTATTTTGAGAGGAAATCAAGGATTTGAAGGATTATAAAGCTTTAAACCCCCCACTAAAATGTATGTGCATGATCGTATATTTAAATTTATTTGATAACTAGGAGTTTTATTGGTTCAATGTGGACATTATTTTGATTTCAACAAAAGATGTAGTTTATTCATATGGTACATTTAAACCTGCCTTGAATGGAATCTTTGTAAGAAAGCAAACTATAAGGTTGGGAAGCCTCACATGCTGCCACAGTGCTGTCAGGGTGTTTCATTAAGTGGGAGTGATTTTTGAGCATTTCAGTGTAATTGCAGTTCAATGTGATCTGTTATCTAAAGTTTAATTCTTAACATTAGATACACTCATACCTACAACGCTAAAGGATTTCCATTTCATTAATCAAAATGGCTGTACTGTATAACCAGGTATGTATCGTTTCTTAGTAAATATTACATTTGTTACCATGAAAGAGTTCAGAGAAAACAACAGTAAATAACCCAGAAAAATGATATCTTGTCAGAAAAGTGGGTTTCTCTGTTGCATCGTTTTCAGATGACATAACAGCAAGTAATTGAAATCTCCTATCATTATTACATGTCTGTATGTTAATATTATCTTTCTCCTTTAAAAGATTAATATCTAAATTCCTTGGTTAATTGACTGTCTCTATTATTTCCTTATTCATTAGCTGTTACGTTTATTCTTGCAAATATGCTTTGCATGCAAGTCTAACCATCTTAAAACCATAAATTTGCTTTTTTCCATAAAATGAGGACTATTCCTATCTTCTAAACTTGATATTTGCAAGTCCATCATTAACTCAGACTTATTGCATTTGAAGACAAAAGCTTGGCATGCTTCAAAATGATAACTTTGCCCTTACATAATAATTTTCATGACAAGCTAGTTAAATGAAAATTAAGAATATGATCCACTTAATTTTGCCATCATGCAAGCTTGGGATGGTGTGCACACTTCAGCTATGACTTAGCTTGTTTAAATGACTTTCAGAATGGTATTATCTGTCTAAGCTTGTGATAAGATTGATGAGTGGCAAAGATACATTATTGCTGTCCAAAAGCCTTCTTTGCCCACACATCAGAAATTAAGAACTTTTCACATTTCTTTCATGTAAAAGAATTTTAAAGATTACATCACTGGGTGACCACATAATGAGTAGGTCACTTGAGTTTGCATGCCTAGCTCCTCTTTTTCACAAGATTATAACAGAGATGTCAAATTTGTGTGGGACTTAATGTGAAATTAAGGTGGAAATAATCATTGGCATAAAGAAGCTTGAATTAATCAGGTCAATAAAAATGCACAAGGGAAATTTATCCAATTTTAGGATAAGCTTTAGAATACAAATTATATATGGGGGTGGGGTGGGGGGACTTATCTTAATTCTCATTCACAGCAATGTTTGTTTGTTGCACATAGCTGCCCACTTGGGATTATTTTAAGTCCTTGTTATCAGTTTATCAGGAAATAAAACAGTAACAGATTGAATGAGACCAACTTGCTTATTAGTAAAAATTTCAGTTTTTGTAAGAAAATATGTTAAAATATAAATTTAAAGAAAAAAGGCAGGAGTTAGTTATTTATTGATATATTTTCTACATTTTTATCATAGTTACTGGAATATATGGGATGTTCAAAGCTCTGAGATAGTAAGGTTTGTTTACCCAGAGATGTGGGGTGATGACAGAGGCTTCACTGACCCCAATCTAGTCTTTCTGTTTACATTGAAAACTGCTGACCAGTAGGATGCCCCTAATAAAACTGTCTTTGTCTTCAATGTGCTAAGACTGTTATCTCTGGAAGATAGCTCTACACTGAAAATACTGTGTCTCACATTAAGTAGTCTCAAACCAACATCCTTAGTTGCCTGATGTAATGAGTTATATCATGTGACAGAATTCAATTCACTGAACAAAAATATCAAGAGAATGGGTGGATCATATTTTAGGGGCACTTCGATAGTGATGTTGTCAGTTAAGAAAAAAAAGAGAAATCCTAGTCTAGTATAAGTATATAGTCTAGTATAAGTCTTTCCCTGATTGGGTGGGTTATGTACATGTTTACAAAAATATTGAGTGGTCAGGCAATCTGGTTAAGATAGAACTAATAATATCTGGCCTCTTGACCCCCAGTGAGATGTTACTTAAATTGTCTGTGCCAGAAGGGTGAGTAATATTAATCTTCCATCCGAGTTCATCCATCTTTCTGGACTTTCACGAAATGGGTGGTTCCCAGCAATAAGTAAAATCTGGTGGTTATTAAATGTTGCACACCAGCTAGTTTACATATTGCAAGGAATGATGGAGTGGCATTGTCTCCATATGTTTGTAAATTAAAACCACCAGGACTTGGGTGTATACTCTCAATTCTGTTGTGGTCTTCACAGTAATGTGATCTGTACTCAAAGGTAACTGTACTGACTGTGTTGTATAAAGAGAGTGTTATAGAGATTCTATTGGTATAAAGTTAGAACATGGTGATTTGGCAAGATGAAGATAACATGGATCTTTAGGTATGTCTGCAATTTTTGAATATCAAGGGTCTATAAGATTGCTCCTTTTCACAAGAGAAGTTAAATAGCTATAATTTTGTAAACATGTACATCATGCAAAAATAAACACAATAGTGATTATGTATCCATTATGCTTTTCTACTTGTGAAAGCTATAAATCTCTGAATTTTGAAAACAACCCAGTCATTTTCCCTGTTAAAATATTTAATACAAGTTTCAATACTTGTCTGTTGATAATAAATAACAAGAAAGTGACAATACACATTGATATATAGCTCAGGAGATTACTAACAGTGTTAGAAAAAGCATTCCAAATGAATTCAAAAAATGAGCACAAATATTGTGGACAAATATGTAGTGGGCAGGAAACCAACAGCTATAAAGACTACTCTAATCATATCTTTATATATCTGAGGTCACGTAGAATTAAATTTATCAAATTTTCTCAGATGAATTATTGCCCTTTTTCAGGTAGGGGGTCTTGTCCCTTAATTTCACCGAGTTACACCCCTAAAAAGATTTTGGTTTTTTAATATATCAAACCACATATTTTTGGCATCCTTCCCTCTTTGAGAAAAGACTAATAATTGTTATGGCCCATTACAGCCCATTAAATGGCATGCTTCATTATCTTGTTGTCCCTAGAATGAGCTCTGATTGGCTGAGGAGATGCACATGTGGTTCAACTACTAAAAGTGGGGAGGGGGAATTATGGGGATGAGGGGGGGGACACCAGACTTGAGGTTTTAGCCTGGTCCTTGTGTTTTCATGCACACTGGCTGTGGGTTACTTGTTGAGGAACTTGCACCTTTTGGCTTTTCAATTCTCCTCTCTGGAAGTGCTAGAAACACATGTGTATTATAATCCCAAGTGAGAAATGGAATGCATTTTATAAGCACTTAACTAACTCATCTAGTCTTAGATGGTACAAACTATAACATATATATTGAAGAAACAACAAAGAGGATAAGTTAAGAATGTAGTATTTAAACACAAATATAAGAAAGTAAGTAAACAGAATATGTGAGAGCTTATAATGTAGTGTATCAATTTCCACTCAGGGTACAGCAAATGAAATGTTACAACCAGTGAGAACATACATTTTAAATGAAAGGAAAAAAGAACACAATCATTTAGCTAATTAATACAAGGGGACAAAGTATATTGTGTCCTCAGGTAACAGTGAGATGACAAGTGTAATTAACTAGAGGAGAGAGGATTATTGCCTGTCACCTGTCAAACAAGGATTAGACTCTGTTGTAGCACTGTGTGTACAGGTCTGTATATGTTAGAGTATCTATTTGTCACTTCTGTTAAACAAGGGAGAGTGGGGTTGATCCCAAAATACAAATGAATGAATTTGTGGCTATATATATTTAAACAGGTGGACTTACCAGGTAGTGTTCTCAGCACTCTGGATGGGGTACACTACTTAACACCTGTATTTATTTAACTGGAGTGCATTTTTAGCTGTAAAACAGAGATAAACTCTTCATATGTACTGGAGATTTTGTTCAACATAGAACTTTTAAAGGTATGATGTAAATTTATGATTGCACCTGATAAATATACATGGGTTGTTGTAAACTATATATAGAACATTAATATATTAAACAGATCAAAATAGCTGCATGAAATAAAATTTTAGTAAAATTTGCATATTTTTGTTATTTACAGGCTCACTGTAATAGTCAGAGAGTGTTATATGAGGTATTTTCATTAGGCAGGTAATTGTATGTAATTAAGTAAGCAGTCCAGTTAAAGAGATAAGGGGAGAATCTTTACAGGTGCTTTTGGGGTAGTGTTATCAGATAGCTTATCACAGGACACAGCTATTGCTGTAAATTAGTGGACTTGTCCAGTCAGGCAAGTAGATAGGATGACCTTCAGTGGACAGTGGGCTTGTGAACAGCCTCCAGGCTTAAATTTATATGGGAGATTCAGGAGATCAGTAGTGCAAATGATTTTTGCTAAAATTGCAAATGGATCCTGAATAAAGTCTGGTTTTGAGAATTGTTTTGTAGTGTGAGGTAGAGGTACGTTTTACATAGTTAAAGTAGTTTTTCCAGTCTGTATCTAAAGGAGATACAATAATGCACCAATATTGATAGTAATATTAATCAGAACAAAACATTTTATATGAAATTTATTTATGTAACTGTTTCATTTGTTTTCAAATTGTTTATTCATTTTATATTTACATCTATAAGATTTTAGAACTTGCTCCATTCAAAATATCTTGTCATTGTGTAAACCTATTTATTGAAATAAATGTTTTCTGATTTTGTTTCAAGAAGCCAGACTTTCAGTCAGTAATCTAGGGCATCTGGTTTTATGCAGTGAGATTTTGGGGTTTGGGGTTTATCTTGTAATCTGTGAGTAGATAAGGGACTTGTTATTACAGTGGTAGGAGATTGGCAGTGTGTTGACATGCTAGACAAGATAAAGGGCACACTGCTCTACACTTGAACTACTCAACTCAAAATAAAAGTGTGGAATCATGGCTTGGCTTCAACTCTCAATATATTCTCAATCTACACTATGTATATAACCATAGTTACACTGTGATTTTTATGACAGAAGTATTAAAAAGATCATTAATTAAAAGATCCAAAGACACATGTGCAGTGATTGAAGTAAACACTAACTAAACGATTTCACCAGACATGTATTGTCATTTCATTGTGAAAAGTGTAGAATAATACAAAAAAAAAAAGAACACAAGCCCAGGTAATCGGGCAATAAAAGGTATTTCTCTGGGCATGAAATGGCGGTGTTATGTAGATTTAAGTAAAGGGTGAAGTTTCAAAGCTGACCTTCTGATTTGTCACATTTGTCTGATGGGGTGGAAGAGGCCATTTCACTTTGTTGTGGTTAGGGTCGTTGCTATCTCTGCCCTTATAGTATTGTTACAGTAACTAGATTTAATGGTATGTCAGGACAGCAAGGAAAAGCTCCTTATTTGAACCAATGAAACATACAAGGGTGAAACACCCAAAAGTCTGTGACTATATTTTATGGTCAATAATAACACTTTTAGTCTGGCAGGTTTACAAGGTAGAAGCCTTTGTCTACTCTGACTACAAACCCTTTGTGTATCTTTAATTTATTACTTATTTACATAGGGTATCTTAGCTTGAAGCTATATCTTTACCTCAGGGCATATTCTGTTGATGCCATTAACATCAGTTGATGATACTAAATGAATGTCTTGTATATTGAGTCTGCATAATTCTAATTTGTTAAATTTTGTCTTATTTTCATGTACTATTTTATATATACTAGTATATATATATTTTTTTTTATAAATTCTTTTTCAGTTATTTCAAGATGCTTTGTGGATTGAAAAGACAGCATCAGGCATCCCCTTCTACCAAGAGAAGAAGGCCTCTCAACTGTATGGCTGGTAATGACCCAGAACCAAGCTACAAGCCCCTTTCCACAACTACAAAAACCCTTACAACAATTAAAACAGCCCAGAGGCCAAGGTCACTGGTGCAGCAAAGCATACAGGGAAGGATTGTTCTACCTGGAAATAAGGTATACTCGGAGGAAATAGAGGACAAAGAAAACCTACCCAAAGCTCTGTCCAGGTTGCAGTTGATTGGAAAGAATAGTCAGGTCCATTTGCCAGTAGATATGCATACTGAGGAAATGCTGGGAAGAGCCCAGTTTGAGAACATGGAGAGTCATCTGAGTAAGTCTAGTATGGGACAGTCCATAGAGTCACTGATGACAAACACCAGTAGCCTGCCAACCATGAAGAATTCATCCCCCTCTGCATCACTTATGATACAACAGCATGCCTGTAAGAAGATCAGAACTGATGAGGGATCCATGACAACCCTCAGTAACACAGCATCCATGACAACAGATGCACTGACAAGATACAGGACAAGTTCTAAAGGTGAGGTCTTCTTAATGTAATAAAATGTGCAGAATTTATTTTATTTGGTGCTGTTAGTACATGATAAAACAGCTATATCTTAAAAAAGAGGTTTCTTTTTCTTTGGCAAATAAAATTTTTAAATATTTAAATTCATTTTAAATTAAGAAATATAATGCCATTTCCGTATAAGGAAATAGTATTTTCCCTTTGACAGATGTTGTCCTGTTGAACCTTCTTAGGTTATCATAGATCTCACAAATGTTTAATTTGCCCTGATGATACAAAAATAATAAATTGTTACCACTGAAAGAACCAGACTCAGCCTCACAACATGTTCATAAACCAGTCAAACTTGTAAAACATTTAAAAACTTCACAAAGAAACAACTGCAATTAGATTGAGTGTGTGACCCTGTGGTTAGAGTGTTGAATCTTATAAAATTAACAAATTTTGCCAGTCTTAATTCAAATGAAGAATATTCACCCACACAATGCTCAAATTAACTGGTAGGTTATTGAATCTTTTTGAAAGAACAGGTCTGACTTGAGTACAACTTAAATGCTCACTTAGTTGACCCTATTGGTTTGATAAAGAAAGGTCAGTGACATGTGAAGTTTGCCGATAGAAATTTTCTTTAAAAAGCATTTGACAAAGTAGAATTGTAATGTTAACCGTTTACAGTAGTTATTTTATGGTTGAAGGCTTGACAAACTCAGTCTGTTCAGAGCATTTGTAAAACATCTCAGCTGCTTTTCATCGCACAGACAGAGCAGGGAGTTAGTTTTTTTGCTTAAATACAAAAAATATGGAACAAAAGAAATTATTGATTAGATTTGGCATAAAGCAAGGTCCAAAAGCTGCTGCACAGTTACCCTTTTTATAGTATAGTACAAGAATATCTGTTTATGACAATTGAAGTGAGTTCCCTTCTTCAACACCACATAAAATTTCATTGAATTCAAAAAAGTAACTCTTAAAAAAGAAAGTATACTTTGTAACCCTAGTGTTATTGGGTTTCATAGAACTCTTATAATTGCATGTTAAGACGTCATAATATCTGTTATAATACCTTTACAAGTGTGTCACTGTGGCTGTTAAGCCAGATGCCATAATTATAGGGTTTTACCTACAGAACAGGTTGCAAAGTACTATACAGTGTAACCACAAGATATAGTAAAATTGTGAGATGTTTGATGCAAGTCTCCTTCAGGTATTTACTTTAACTGTTCCCTTGTAAAATGTGAGGAAATAATTAAAACATCCACATACAGTTCGCTTGGCTTGTGTTTAGATCACTGAAATGAAAAGATGCAATCTGTTGCGGAAACTTCTGTGCTGAAGCTCATCAATTATTAAATAATAAGTTATATTTTGACACCAGGAAGAAGAAGTATTACACTCTCTTTGAGAAATAATATTTTTGAATTATTGTCATAAAGTAATAAGTTATATTATGACAGCAGGAAAATTAAGCATTCAGCTGGCTATTAAGTTGAGATGTTCCTGAAATGAAATTTTACTTTTCCAATGATTCTATCAGCATCCTTATGATAAATTCTTTGCTACCTCTATGAAATGAAATTATACTTAGTGACAAATACACTTGGGTAGAACAGCTTTTTATCATTTTGTTGTAAATGTTTTCACGGATGTATTTTAAAGTTCGGACTTAAAACTTTCCTTGAATTTGGATGAAGACCTAGCCAAGTGAATTGGACATTACTGAAATTAATTAAAGAACTTAATTAATTGTGAATCTTTTCTCATAAATCAATAAAAGTGTGATTTTTAATTACAGAGACTTCATGTTTACAACTAAAATCTGTGACTAGCTGTATCAACTTATAATCTGAGAATTAAGGAAATGCTAGTTTGCATACTGTTATAAACAAGTTTGGACATTGGATTCCCTCCATGGAACTTGACTATTGCATTGACATGTTGATTAATTGCACAGTTAAGATTAATTACTGCATACAGATGATGAATTGGTGAAAACTGTAGGGGTTTTTATGTGAGACTATGTACTATTAAACTCATATTGATGGCTTAGTTATTAAGTGTATTTCCCCCAGTAATCATCTCAGTTTGGCTTTCAGTTAATAGCCAGTTCAGCCCTTCTCTCTGATAAGCACATTTAGTATGTGCTGGGGTTTGGTGATTATGTACAAGCAATGTATCTCATCTATTTACTAGAAACAAAGTTATTTCATAAATAACAGTCTTTTTCTTGCCAGAAGAATTTTTGGTAAAGAAGCAATTATTGTACGTCGTATAATACAATTATTCAATTTTATAATATCATCCAATTTTATCTTACTTTTTGGTACTAAAATACCTCTTTTATTTTATGGGCCTTCTACTATTTTTTTTTTTATATTTAATATAACTTTATTGCAAATAACAATTTAAATAACACAAGAACCATTTACACTATTTGTGCTTGAAAATTCAATTTAATTACTCCATTCTTCACACTCACATACAGCATAACAACAGTGACAGTATATTGTATATTTTGGAACTTACAACAATTTGAACTTGACATCTGACAAAATCTTGTCTATTTAGGCATCACTTATGGAGATTAATTTCGCTTGAAAACCTTGTTATACCTTTACTTCAACATAAGATTCCTAATGCTAAATACTAGCATAATACTAATTCCCATCAGCTTCAGAATGTCGCTATGATGAAATTTCTTTACATCACCTCACAGATAAGCTCTTTGCCATCATGTGTGTTGATTAGTCCATTAGCTTGGTCTGATTATAAAGGTTTTACTATAACAGTAATAGGAAAAAAAATCATTAAATGAACAGTTTCAATGCAGTTTTAATCAATTGTAAAGGTTAGTTTACATATATATATTTTTTTTTTAAAAATTATGGCTTATTGAAATACATTTTGATTTTTCAGACAAACCTTTTGCCAGTGAAAGTTGCGTTAATGTTGTTACAGGTTATACTATTATGACTTCCAAGTAGCATGGAATCATGGGATTTCAGGCTTCATTAATGTAATTACTTTGTTTTTAAAAGGAAACAATAAACAGAAGAAAAATTGCTCAGTAGGTTATTTACAAAAGGGCAGAGAAGTACATTGAATATGATGAGTTATGCAATCCCAGTGATCAAGTAGGAAAACAGTGTCAAAATAGCAAAAAAAAAATCAGTCATGACCCACAAGTTACATAAGAGAAGACCAATTATGTGATTGTGCTCCTTGAAAAGGAATATTCAGAGTAATATATTGTGTATAAAACTGCCACTTATGACTTGGGGGAGAAATCTTAAGAATTTGTACTTAATGCAGACATTAATACAAAGGCTATTATTATTATACCCATCATCAAATCTGAATGGTGGTTTGTTGAGATTTCAAGACAAATTAGTTCCATTAGGTACTCATTACTGAGTACAATTGGTTCAAGAGAGAAAGGTATATATTTTTCTTGCAAACCATATTTCCTGTGGGGTTTTATCTTTTAGTCAGTGATTGACATTTGAATAGAAATCATTTATTTGCCATTCATATTGTGTAGAGTAAGAAATCTAAAATTCGCCAGGAATCTAAAATTCGCCACCTCTAAAACCTTAGTTAATTTTATGAAGAAAATGATGTTTTTGTCTCAACATTGGTATTTTTCAGTTCAAAAAGCCTTAATATACTATACAGTCAACAAATCTCACCACAATTCATTTATTTTATTAGTATTTTCACATGTGGCGAATTTCAGATATGTGGCGAATTTTAGATTTCTTACTCTATATCTTATTAAAATTGGAAAAAAATGAGGTAAAATTGAACAAATGTTTATTACTCAGAAATAAGCATCACTAGCACAGATTTTCAAGAGCTGAACTACAACTGTTAAAATGGAAAGTGTTTAGAACGTTTTACAATTCTCACACAGAAAATTGTTAATAGTTAATCTATGGCTACTGTGTAGAGATTAGTGAGTGATAATGAGAGACACTTCATCTCAGATAATTTCCAGACATCATGCACTTGTAACTGCACTTCAAAGTTAACCATGTTAAAATTATTCCATTTATTCCAACTGGCCATTGACCAGATGACAAGTTTCATTAGTTGATCTGTCTGCTATTGTTGGTGCTCTGTGTCTTTTTACAAGTTAATCACCGGGGCAGGTGTTTGAAGACAGGACCAGATTCCATTTAAATTAAGCCCATTTCATTTTTGTTATTGAAGGATTTTGACTGGTTTAATCCACACATGCAAGCTACGAATAATGACTACGTGTACAAAAGATGGTCAATAATTGTCCTTGTAACGAAAAAGTACACAGACACAACAGTTAGATAGACTATACATTGTACCAAGATTCAGTTGTAAAACATTAAATTATTTGTTAATTTTGATGTCCCAGATACAGTACAAAGTGCCAGCTGTGTCAGTCAATGTGAAAGGCTGCATTCAAAATAATTTCAGAGGACTCCATACTTCTCTACTATTTTAAGTTATAAGGGTATAATAAAAATTTTGATGAGCTGAAAGAAATGCAGAGCGAGTATGATTTAAAATTAAAAAAAAATATTGGGTTCATTCTTCAGCTGAATAATGAATCCTATTGGGAGGATGATTTTTAAGAATAAGAGAAAAATATTATATCAGATTTTTATGTGAATTAGGGCAAAATTACATGATGCATTTAGTAAGTTCAGTACGAGTTAAAACTGTTAGTTTAATTGACAGTTCTAGGCTGTACACACAGAGCTAAATGTCAATTAATAGAGTAATTTAAATTAGATGATATCTTTGATAATTTTATCTAAGAAATCTTGAATTATCTTATAAAAATATACAGGTATTGAGGTAGTGGGCTCAGGTCTTGGCTCCAAATCAACAAATTCCCCAGGAGTTTAATGAGCAGATCTTATGTAATGGTTTTTCACTGGGAGGGTTAGATTGGCATTCCCCCTTTATTATCTTTACTGACAATGTCTGACCTGCTCAGTAAGACAAAATTTACCAGGCTTTCTTTTGTGAAGTCTTTTTCAATGGAATACACTGAATGAAACTGTCTGATTCAATGCATTGTGTCTCTTTCTTCTAAACATATTGATGGAGGATTTCATTGACAAAATGAGGCTTATTATGCAAGCAGATGAACAGAGTAACAGATTTCGACTTAGGCCATACACACAGTTTGAGCTTTTATATGGGCTTTTCAGAATTGGATTATCACTGGGAATTCTTGACCATGGCCAGGAAAACCTCTTGAGAGGTTTTAAAATACAATGGTGTTAAATCTAAAACAAACTTAAAGGATTTATTTTCCATGAAATGTCAACTTGGCAATCCATTTCTCATCAAGCAATCCAGCCAAAGTGGTTAGATCCATAAATATGGCATCTTCAATGCTTGTTGGAGGAGGGTCCTTATGGCAGGATACATTATAAACCCCAGCTGGAGGGATATAAGGTGTAAAGGCTCAAGATCCATAAATTCTCATCAGTGATCCATTGCATGAGACAGTTTTATGGTCAATAATAATTCCTTGAGTTTAAGGTTGGAGAGAGCTGATATGGACAGTTAAATCAATAGGAGCAAGGTGTTTTTATGGATCTTACAAAGGCATTTGCAGTGTAATATCTGGTACAACCAGTGCCAAAAACATTACAAGTAATTTAACCACCATAGTAATGGTTCTCCAACAGCAGGTAATATGGCTGGGATATGTCCAATCAGCGAATGACGGTGATGCCTCATGTAGATGTAATGTGAGAAATATGCAAAAATTGCTCACAATTTAGTGTCCATTTAATCCACACCTCAAACAAGAACTATAAATATTTAAAATGTAAATATGAGGAGCTTCTCATTATTCTTGGGGGGGTTAATAATGTAAAGTAAAATTCTAAAAGTAAACAGCTATTAGTCATGAAATTAAAATGTAAAATACATACATAAACCACGCACAGGAAATGAAATTCTTTTTCACACAGTGAAAACCAATGCCAATATTGTTAGTTGATTTACAAAAAGTTAACAGTGTGCTCATGTTCAGTTCATAAATTGTTATGGTTAAGACTTTTACCCAGTAAATAAGGGTATATGTGTACATTGCTCTAAAATCCACCATATGTTAAATTAGCTGTACATTGACCAAAGGTTTGAATGAGGTCAGCCCTAATAACCCTGTTTAGAAGCACATTCAAGAGTCTTCACATTGGTCAATTTCTGGGCTAATTTTAGCTGTCGTGTCCACCCTTTAATATTTATAAAACTTGTAGTAGTAAAAACTCAATATTTCAATTTGTGTACATTGCGGGGATTTATTAAAAATTCACAAAAAGAATTTTAAATTCATCAATTGCAAATCTAGCACACACATGGGTTGGTGAACTCTGAAACTCTCCAATATACAACCTAAATGCCCTAAAAATAAACGTTAAGCCAAAACTTAAGTGTGATCCTCTTAGCTGAGCACATTTCTCAGCACATTGGAGTGCAGGGTACTTAGGGTGTTAAAGGAGAGCTCTGCAGCACATATATTGTGGGTGATTTTACACAGAAGTCATGGCGGCAATTGTGTTTGTGAGAGTGGGGTTTCTTGTTGAGTAGCCATTGAGAGTGTTTTTGACAGAGCACCCCACTGTCATGTTAAATATACAAGGGGGTTTATATTCAGACTTTATACACTGTTCCACTAGTTGAAATGTGTGTCTGAACTTTGCCTCAACCCTTCCTTATGCACCAATGTTCTGAGTTGCAGAAGGGGGGATAATGTTTGGAGATTTTAATGCAACAGGAATATTAGAGAGTGCTGACTTCATGTTTGTTGTGGTCACACATTGGATATGAACATGTTTGAAGTAGATATTTTGTGTATATTAGATACTTGTATGCAAATTTAAGTTTACATTATAAAAATTTTCTGTCATTATTAGTGAATAGACGATGAAGAAAGTTTTAAAAGGGAGTCTTTTATAAATGAATATAAAAGCATTGATTGAAGAAGTGAAGTACACTAAAGAGGGTCGCATAGGTCAACTTAACATATATTGTAACACTGGTGAATATTTTCTCCAGTTTCGCATATATTCAAGGAAATATATTGATTTGAGGATACATCAAGAGTGTACATTACAAAAAGTGGATAAATGATGCAGTAGTTGTGTCATCTCTACTTAAATATGAAAGAGGTGGCCTGGATGATCAAGACTCTCTTGATCTTTATCAGAAAACATGGTTTCAAAAGTGCTGCATGAAAACTATTCTGATGTGAATAGGGGAAAGTGGGTGCTTTCATAACAGGTGTATTGCATTCAAAAAGTTGGGCACAGGTTGTCTGCCTCTCGTCATGATTACCGTTGATAAAGGACGAATATATTGCCTGTACATACACAGTTAATAAAAGAGACACTACACCTTCACAGGGTGAAGTAACAGATGGGTCTTCTAATTGAAAATTAATCAACATTCTAAACTGTTCATACATTTGGTAGGATTTGGTAGAGAATTTGAAAGTTTTCTGGTGACAGTGTTACAAAAAGAAATGTGGCTCATCTGTTTACATTTCAGTACAATAAATAAATTAGGCTTATGGTTTTGGTAAACAGCAAATGTGGGAATAACTCGGGTAGAGTAGTAGCAGGTCCTATGTACTAACAGACTGATGTTATAACCTGGTTATAAAGGTTTAATATGATCTACAATAGCAGAAGACTAATGGATAGAAGCAAGAGTAAAGGTAACATGCACACCATCAAGTTGCATTTCAATTTATTTTTCATATTTCAATCAAGTTATATTTTCATTTTTTGAAAACAGTAAATGATAAATGCAGCTTAAAGATTGATTGTAAAGTAAATGTTTAGTCTTAAATCATAGTTTTATGTAGTGTTTATATATTTTTAGGTCATCTCCATCTAAGCTTGTCCTCCAAAGGAAACACCTTGTCTGTGGATGGTAAGTACTGTATATATTTGTACATTTGTTCTTCATCTTGATCATACCAGAAAAGTTTCTGAATGCATTTTCCAATGACCTGATGTTAATCTATGTCTGTGGCCCATCTTTCTGAATCAGTATCCTTAATTATATGTAATTATTACAAGTAAAGAAAGACAGTACAAATCAGGTTGGTCAATGACGTTTTTGTGAAGAGCTTAGAGATCATTAAAGTTTGTTATTTTACATATGATATTGTAAAAGTACAATCGGAAATTGAAGGTAATTGCTTTGTTGCATAGTGTGTGTATGACATAGAATAGGATATAAACCAATTAATTATATGTTCATCACATAAAACTCTAGTATTTGGCCAGGAAAATTTATTCAAGTTCTACATGTATAGATTTAACTATATGGTTATATTTTTCATTTTCAGTGCTGGAAGCCAAGCATGTGAAATCCAGTTGGTCTTCAGTGGCAAATGCCTTTGTCAAGGTCCAGATATGCCCGGACAACTGCAAAGCTTCCACCTATGAAACAAGGACCATCATTGGCACCAACCAGCCCAAATTTGCCCAGCTTATAGCAATGTAAGTTACATAATTAATATTTATCTCTACCAAATCCTATCTTTATCCATCTTGAATGCCACGAAGAGCTTTTATATATGTTGTATTGAATGTAGATAACTGTTGAATGTATAGATTCAATGGCCCAAGTGTTGAATGTATACATTCAACGGCCTAGGTGTTGAATGTACACATTCAACAGCAAATAGCCATTGAATGTGTACATTCCACAGTTTGGCTGTGGAATGTGTACATTCAACAGTTATGATCATTGAATGTGTATAAGTTCTTTAAATATTATGATTTTTATAAGTAGTCCCTAAACAATTTAATATTTATGTAAAACTTATTTAGTTTAATATTTATATTGTATAAATTAATGATGCAATGTTAATACTATTATAAAACCTATTTAATTTAATATTATATTGTATGAATTAATGATGCATTTTTACTAATATAAAAGTTAAATGTAGTTATGAGTTTATTAGTATAGTGTATTATAGCCTTAAATATTTTTTCAATATTTATAAAACATGGCTTAATTATTGTTTAAATATTTTGTAAAGGATAAAAAAGAACAAGAAATATTAATCTATTTTCCAATTATATAATCACAATGAACCCCAATGCTCTTGTGTTTCTTGGTGTGGTAAGACTAATTGCAATTGCACCTCTGTGATCCTCTTTCATGGATTAACTGTAAACAATCACACACAAATTTGGAGAGCATTAAAGAGGTACTCAGGTGACAACTTTTTCTGTAATCAGTGATCAAAAGATTACTCAGGCTTGAACTGTCTCTCTTTGTTCTTTGCTTTGATTATCACAGCAATTGTTTTAATGTGTGTAGAACTGTAGATTAAAGGGAACTCTTTATGTTTATAAAGTCTTTAATCCTACAAGATTCTTCTTCTTTGAGCCCCTGCTAACACTTCAATAGAAGACCTTTTCTTTTGATCATCCCTACAACTACTATAAATAGTGATTTGATTTTAGAAAATACTCAGTGTATGTTAAAGTGTACATAAGTCTTCATACTTCCAATCAACTTATCAACTATAAATTATTTCCACATTCCATGCCCTGAGCCATTGAATGTACACATTCAACAGTTTCACCCATTGAATCTATACATTCCACAGCTGAGCCATTGAATGTATACATTCAACAGTTTGCCCATTGAATCTATACATTCAACGGTTTGACCCGTTGAATGTATACATTCAACAGTTATCTACATTCAATACAACACATATATATTTCCTCAGCTTAGTTAAGATACATACTTAATCTTTAATAAAACTTTACTGGAGCATTTGGCTTATGAGTTTAATCAGCAGGCTTAAGTAAGTGGGCAATAATTGGCTCTCAGCACTGCTATAACAGGCCTCTTCTACTGATATGCTGGAGTTCAAGTATGTCTTTTACTTGAGATCATATATGCAGTGCTATTTCTAAAGTGTCACAAAGTGAGGACTCTTGAGTGGTGTGTAAATGTAGAGATATAGGTTGAGTTTTTAGCATTAGGTGAGTGATGTAACAGGGCTTGTGACTAAACATTCTTAACTTGTCCCCTTTCTGTGATCTAATTCAGTTTAAAGGCCATAAAAACCCACCTTACTGTGTTGACTCAAAGGTTTATGTAGCTTGAAACCATCTGTTTCCAATATTTTATTAAGTGCATCACAAAAGTTGAGACCCTGCTCCCCTTGTCGCCTCTTTAAATTTGATTACTCTCTCTTTCAAATATGCTGTTATTTATGGTACAATATGGTTATTTTCCATTACATTTTCAATCAGATACTACTGCTCAGCTACCCAAGTTCGCCGACTACCCAAGTTCGTCACCCACCTTAAAAATTGTTAAGGATAAGGAACAATGATACCAAAACAAATGGAATGCATACTACTAATAATAATGTATAACTGTACAATGATAGATAATTGTGAAGAGGCTTTTATATTGTCAAAAAATGCCAGTGACGAACTTGGGTAGGCGACAAACTTGGGTAGCTGAGCAGTAGTATTTTATTCTAATAAGAAGAAAAAAAATTGTGTAATTTATTGAAGTAGATACCAACTTCAGTATTTAATGTAAGTTTGTTGTTTTAGAAAAAATGTGGGTAATGATCTCAGGTGTAATCAATCGCATGTATCTTTATTTACAAGTCCATATTTTGCACATTTGAGCCACATAATGTAATTTGAATTTATCTTTTTATGGTCATTAAAGTAATGCCCAATGGAAATTCGAGTAGCATACTCACTTGTATGTATTGAAACTTGACCATATCATTTCTGAATCAAAACCAATAAAACTGGTATTAATAGTTGAGCCTTGGGGAAACTAGCATAGATTAATAGAAGGTTCTTCTGTTTTATGAATGATTCAGTAGTTTCAAGGTGCTGATATAGGACACATATGACAGATTTCTAATTGACCTGTATTTCTGATTTACCTGTAAAATGACTTTAAGGCCAGTCTTGTGTTTTCAGGTTTTATTCCTCTGGTAAGTCTTCGTCTTAAAAAGAATAATTCTCACCACATTTTGTTTTCTTAAAAAAATTCTCAATGACCTTTTGCACTTCTTAAGTATCATTGCTTTGGCCGCAGTTTCACCAACTTAGTGAAACCTTCAATATGAGTTTAGGGTTGATCTTAAGTTGAAGTGATCTCAATTGCCCCTTCTCTAATTACCCAGCAATGTACTCAGATAAAAGAGTTGTATTGAAGATGTCACCACTAGAAACAGAGGGGGTTCTTGAGCCCAAAACCCATATACTCACCTGCATATATAATTACTGGACTAATTGACCAGCTATTACTTAGACATAAGTGAGATTTAATTGTTTGCAGAGGAAAGTTTAATTATTGAGTCAATTTTATTGACCAAATTAATCGGGTCAGTTAGAAAAAATGGTCAAGTTGAGGTTTAATATCTGTTATTTGAATAAACCGATACATGATTTGGTTTGAATAACAGAATCTATGCATGTAAATGAAATAGTTGTAGGAATTTTTTATCTCTGTCCTTGTAGAAATCTGAAGCATGAAGATGTGGCCAAGAGATTGGTGATTTCAGTATGGCATAAAGATACAAAGAAAAGGTAAACTTCATTTATCTTGTCACTGTGAAAGATTAACTTAAACCAGATTGAATTTTCAAGATTTATGGTATTCTAGTTCAGATATGTTCCAATTGAATCCATCAAACATCAGTTAAATAGACTGAATAGGTTATACTATCTCCTAATCTTGTCTACAGCTATCAATTTTAATTTCATGCTCTGGAAATAAAAGCCCTCTTCTTCAGTTACAAGATATGAATCAGCTTGTCATATTTTGACAGGTAAATCCTTGAGGAGACACCTTCATACAATAACACTGCCATGTACATCAAATGCTGACAAAAACTACTCAAGCTATACAGTAGAGATTTGTCTTTAGATTGTTTAACATAAGGCTGTTTTTACAATTTCAATGATTAATTTTGATTTTCTATGTTTTCTAGCTGCACAGAGTTCCTTGGCTGTCTGTCCTTTGGTCTCAAGCATCTTGTCCATAAAACCAGACATGGCAGAGTAAGTAACACCTGAACTAGTGTAACAATAAACCATTTCTCAGTGTTTTCAACTGATCCAGAAGCTATAAACATATACTAGTATTACATGTAGTGAAACATTCAGAACTACCTGTCACTGTGGATGCTGCTTAGTTTGTGCCATGCATACCCATAACACTTTATTTAAAAGAATTTCCATTAAAGTAAAAATAAATCAAATATGCTTACATGATTTTAACCCATTATTTGAAATTCCTGGCTACCTCCAAAGTAGGATATCTTTTAGGTGCATTTGTATTTATGGATGTGTGATAACTCAAAAAGGACTGAAGAGATTTTGCTAAAATTTGGGTAGTGCCTGGCCAAAGAAAGAAACGATTACATTTTAGGAAAGTTCCAGATTACATTCTGGATACCGAAAAAAAAAAGTCCTGAATTTTTAGAAATGTATGCAAGTGGAGGACTGTGCTCTTCAACTGCTTACTAGTTAGATGTACTTTTGTGCTCACTTGAGATTTAGCAGGATTCACCTGTATGTAATATACATCTCATGTTTTGTTTGGACATTATCAACAGTACTAATGCCGATTTTGATATATTTCTTTAAAGAAGATAGACGGCTGGTATCACATTCTGCCTGAAAGCATTGGTCATCGTAAACACATCCTGGTTGACAATGAGGATGAGAACCTTTGTCCAGTCAGTGGTCAGCCATGCAACATGTCCACTCCTGCCAAGCCTGTCAGTGTCCAGCCAGCCACCACTACACCCTCTCAAATCAATGAAGAGACTTTACTGGAGAAGGATGAACTCATTGTTAAAACTGTAAGAACAAATTTTGTGTTAAATATCCTATGCATATCTGTGAAATTAACATTTTAAGCAACTCGTCTCATCAAGTGTCAAAAAGGAATCAAAAGGTGTAATTTTCGAGGTAGTAACTTTAAAAATCTGTGAATGATGAACAATAACTGTTATTAAAAATTAACTATTAAGTAACTTCACTGTGAAAAGTCAAACTTCATTAGTAGTCAAATCCGTTTTATTCCATGTCACGTCAATTTTTTATTAACCAAAACATAGAATTTGAATCCAAATACAAAATTTAAAATTTAGAGTTAATTAAAATGATCTGCCTTAAGGTAGTTTAACCCAAAAACAATGAATAACAAATAGTTCTTCAAAGGAATTAATGTTTACTTGTTTGATTCTTTATCCACAGCTCAAGATCCACTTCAGTTCAGGCTATGGTTTCACAGTGAGGAACACCAGACCTATCACTGTGGGTAGAGTGAAAGAACACAGTGCTGCCTTCAGTGCAGGCCTACACTCAGGAGACATGGTCACAAAGATCAATGGCAAACACCTGGAGAAGTATTCAGCCGAGGAGGCAGCCCTGATGGTCAGGCATTCCAAGGACTTTGTGATTGTGGAGATACAGTGTCCGCATTACAGAGAGAGCATGAAAGACTACTTTAACAATTACATGAAACCATGGAAGAACCCACAAAATACAGACCAACAACAGACACAGACAAGCAATACTTCTGCCAAAGGAGACACTGAGGTTGTTAAACTAGAGCAAGAGGGCAAAGTGTCCAGCAAAGAGATCTGGGATCTGTACAATAAACAAAGGAGAGTGTCAGGAGATGGAGAGGTCAATGACACTGGCTTTACTGAGGGTCACACCACTCAGCTAGACAGTCTACATCCAAACAGTTGCAATGACTCAGACTTGACCCAGTCTTTGCTATCTAAAAGACAGGTACACAAGGTGCTGAAGCCCGAGTGCAATGATATCTCATTGTGGGACCCAAGCATCAGTCTTATCACCCAAAACAGCCAGTATTCTAGGTTTACCTGCTCCTACAGAAGTGAAAGTTACATGGAAGCATTGAGTCCGGACTATAACACCAAGGGACTGACATTTTCTCTTGCCACCGAGCCAGAGGAAAGTCACTGTGTGTCTAGAAAAGTTAAGGGGATTCCAGACAGCAGACATAATAATACATTGGTGACTGAGAGTTCATTTGCCAATGAAACTGATTACCAAACCGATGTTGATGTTACCATTGGGACAGAAGAGGGTATATCTCACTGGACAGATGATACTATGACCACTGAAGCTTCTGATCCTCATTCATATGGTGCAGAGAACCGTGGCTTCATGTCCGATGATGAGATGCTCAATAATAGCTGCTTACTGGAATCTGATTTCTATTCTGACCAAGAGGACTTTGATGCTACACCATTAAAGCGTAAAGACAGTGCTATGTTGGTTGAGGAACAGATTTACAGAGAAAAGTATCACAGCGATGCCTCATTAGACACTACTGAGTCTATAGATGAATTCTGGCTGATCTGCAGCCCAAAGTCTCAGGAAAGGTTCGTAGAGAACCTGGTGAAAGAAGAATGTAGATTTAACATCAACATGGAGCGAGGTATCAAGAAGTATCTTTGGCCATCTAGAAGAGTGCTGTCTGGTGATGACTTCAGGGTGATCTTCCAGAATGCCGAGAAATTGCTGGCTATATCAAACTTTGTACAGCATCAAATGAGGGAGGAACTGGACCGCAGTGAAGTCACACATTTCAAGTCTGTGCTTGACTTGTATAAAAATAAGGTAAGTTAGTGGATGGTTAATACTGAATAGTGTTTTGTCAGGGATGGAATATAATGGGATTTGTGACTTTTGGTATTTTAGGAATTCATTTGGGAAGATTTATGATATTTTCTTTACAGAAAGTATTGTAGGAATTTATTTTGGAAAGTTTGACATTTTCTGTATAGGAAGTCGTACCCAAGAACAAATATGGTGTGGTACTTTTTTGTAAATAAGTTCATTCTTTTATCTGTTGGGATGAATCCAAGAGATGAATTAATTTAACTTGAATATGTGTTCAGCATACTTGGAACGTACTTACCCTGAAGAATATAGAACAGAATTTCCCTCATCAAAGGATTTTAAACATTTGGTTCATAGTGATTTCAAATGTGTTTCAGTGAGATGTGAATTAATGAATTAGTGAATTAATGTGTTTTCTCGGTTTATTTTCAGTCTGCCATGCTACTGCAAGCTTATTCTACTTATGCCAGTGGATTGAGCCGAGCCTTGCAGAGATTGGATGAGAACAAGCTCCACTCGCTTGACTTCCAGCAGTTCCTTCACGAGGCCTGGGAACAAGAGCGCCACCTATCAATAGACGACTTCCTCATGCTTCCTATCCTTCATCTGACCAACGTGCATCAAGTCTTTAGTGAAATGCTAGACAAGTGCCAGCACGATCGGGAAACTGTGAAGATGTTGCAAGGTCTGAGGGAAGTACTGGATCAGGCACCTGTAAACACTGAGACAGCCTGCACCCCTTTACCTCCAAAAGTATCTCATTTATAAAGACAATTAGTTCTGCAACAGTGAATATTGAGTTTCCCATTACCACCCAGATTTATAAGTTTGATAAAGAGAGATACAGAGAGAGACATTTTAAACACCAGTAAATACCAAGACACCAAAATTGTCTCATAATAAATAAGACAGATATTTAGAAGTTGAAAAAATTATAATGTTTCAAGTGCAAGAAACCTTTAAACTTCAGAGATGAAGATTGTTAATACATATCTATGAAGGAATTACCAGGGTATTTGGAAGATCATAATACACTTCAATTGTACAAGTATATAGTGATCGAAACTACTGTGCAAGTCGTACATCTGCATTCATATTTCAATTTTATGTGAAGCTGCTTATCCAAAGATGTCCCGTATGTTTGTGAGCACTGAATGAATATGAATTGTTTCTGAACCATATGAGTGTATGTGAACTGTGAATGAGAGCATGTGTGCCTAATATGTTGTGTATTGTTTCTATCTGTATCTTGTAAACTGTGTTCCCCTCTCTTTATCTTATTTAGAAACTTTGAGCTTTAATCTGAGTGAATCTGCTGATAATGCTGCACATTTAATTAGTATAAATTAGCATATATCTCAATTGGTGTTATATCAAATACCAAAGGGTGCATCTTATTTTTGTTCATTCAATTTTGTATTCATTTTTGTTAAGTTTAAGTCTGTGAGCTATCTGAAAGTTCTAGTTCTTTGTGTTAGTTTGGTAGACTCCAGAAAAATCATCCTGGATTCTGTCTGCAGTGTATCAGGATTCAGTTCATTTCACTTCCCGTGTGCTTTCATTTTTTTGTTGCTACGTGTTAATTTAATGGTCATAGTTCATCTAGCACAATTTCAAATAGATTATAAATTATTTAATTTTTTTTCTGTGTACAAGTTGTATTGGTTTACACTTTCACATTTGTGCAACATTTGTCAAAATATTTGTCAAATGTCAAGTGAAAAAGCAGATTTTACTGTAGACTACAAAACATTGTGTTAGGTCACATCATGTATTATTTTGTCATAATCATCCGTTTGTATCAATGTTGTAATTTTGTGGACCTTTGCCAAATTGAGTTATGTACTCAGGATTTCAAGCAAGTCTGTGATTTGTATAAAGCCAACTGTTAAGATGTTAGAAAGTCTGTAGTTACTCTGTGTTTTCACGTAATCATAATAAATTAAAAGTTGTGTTGTAAGAATTGTATAGTGAATGTGTAGAAATTGTACAGTGTATATTGTCTAGGTCTTAATTTTCTTGTTTATTTATGAATAAAATTATCTAGAATTGGTATCTGTACACTTTGATTTCTCAAGATTCAAATAAAATGGAGAATATATTGAATTTTAAGTTGAGATCACATAAACTATATTTTTGTAGTAGCATGTGAAATCTGTAGTTATTATTGCATCCGGTGGATACTATGGATATCACTTTGTTACGCCGCCACCCTGTGTAGAGAGATTTCACTGTTACCGCTCTAACGAAAAAAATATTATAGCTAGCCTTGTCATATTTGCAGGATATATTCATAACCATAAAATCTTGCCTGGGAATATTTTTGGCCTCATTTGGAAAAACAAGATGGCTGCTACGGGCGTTTTTTCGACTTTCAGCAAGGACTTTTGCTGGCCCTCTAGAGCAAAGGGTATTCTAGGTAGAGATCTTAAATTTGCAGGGTATGTTCCTCATTACAAAATCTTGACTGGGAATATTTTTGGCCATATTTTGAAAAAAAAACAAGATGGCCGCCATTGGTGTTTCTTTGTCAGTCATGAAAAGTGCTTATATTTCCCTTATTATTGGTCCTAGAGTTTTGGGATGGTAAACCAACCTATAGGAAATCATGGGCTGGGAATCTTTTGATGTGCTCAGATTTGACATTGGGCCCCTCCTTCAAGATCAAACGAGGATACTCAAACCTAAAAGTGCTTATAAGTTGCTTATTATTGGTCCTAGAGGTTTGTAATGTGAAACCAACCTATAGGAAATCATGGGCTAGGAATCTTTTGATGTGGTCAGATTTGACCTTGGGTCCCTCTTCAGGGTCAAACGATGATAGCCAAACTTAAAAGTGTTGATAACTTGCTTATTATTGGTCCTAGAGGTTTGCAATATGAAACCAACTTATAGGAGTTCATGGGCTGGAAATCTTGATGTTTTCAGATTTGACCTGGGGGCCCTCCTTCAAGGTGAAATGATGGTTCACTGGCTTTGGTGAGTTGTCTTTTCGGGGGATACAAATTTGCATTGGTTGTCCAATGTGTAGGTCTAGTTTGTTAAAGATTTTGCATTGGCAAGTAATTACCAAATTTCAAACTAGATCTGATGCAAAGATTAAGACCCAAGCCCATGTACATGGGAAAACAAATCTGCATTGTCATGGAGCCCCTGGGAGATATGCCTAAAAGCTGGTTATAATACCCATCTGACATAAACAAGATGAAAGCAATACCACCAATTGTTCCTAAAATTCCTCTTTTGTCATATGATTGAGATCTCATAACTTTGGCTACAAAGAAGTTTGCTATGTATTTATCTTCCTGGGATGATACATGGATTAAGATAGGCTACAATATATAGCATGGGCTGGTTTGCAAGACAAGCCAAATAATCATTTACCAAACTCAGATAACTATTAGATAAGTTGGAACTTGGCAAAAATTAAGAAATGTTGCACATTCTGAATGTTCTTCAAAATCAATAAGTTTGAAAATAAATTTGTAAATTCTCAGACATCTCTGGATATTTGGAAAACACTAAAGACATAACCGAACCTCCATTATTTATATCCCCAGACGAAGTCACTATATATTGGATTCAGTTCCATCGCACTGCGACCAGCGCAGAAATTTTTTTGTGTACGCAATAATTCAAAAACAGATCGACATTTTTTTTCACAAAATTGGTTCGCATGTTAAGGGTGGCTAAAGGAAGATCCCTATTTTAAGGTGACCTTAAACTCTCAATAATAAAGAACTTAAGACCACCTCAAAAGGGACCTATGGTCACTAAAAGCCCACTAGGTCACAAACTACGAGGCTAATGTGGCTAAAATTTAAGCACAGAACACATTGTTTTTTCTTCATACATTCGCAAAAAATCAAGAATTTATGTTAAGGATAAAATTGTGTTATTAGGCACATAAAGTCACCACTTAGGGATTTTTTTCTACATCATTCACATATTTTACCACTGTAATTTGAAAGTGGTAATTCTGATGAATCTCAAATTGTACTAGATGTAATATTTGCTCATGAAAAATTTTAGGCCTCTAACCTTAATTTTAAAGTCACCTTAAGGTTTAACAAGAAGGTCAAAGATTCCCCAAAAGGCGGGTTGTGTAGGCAGCAATAAAGTTAGCAACTGCTGTAATTAAATTTAGAAACAGAGAAAGAAATGTTTGGTCACCCAGTTAAGGTAAATGTGTTAGACGTGTTAAGAAATGTAAAACTTGTAATCTAGGTTACATAATTGTATCTATGCTATAAACCAACAAACGGAATTACACCAATTTCGAAAGCAACTTAACTATGATGATGATCCATCTCCCTGTCAAGTTTGAATTCAATTGGACAAGTGTTTTTGAGTAAGAGTTCGGAAATGGAAATGTTGACGGACAAAAAATGGACAAACGAAAAGATGGAATTACACCAATTTCAAAACGAACCTAGCTATGATGTTGATCAATCTCCCTGTCAAGTTTGAATTCGATTGGACAAAGCATTTTTGAGTTAGAGTCCAGAAACAGAAATGTTGGACAAACAAACGGACAAAAAATGGACAAACGAACGGACAGTATTACACAAATTTTGAAAGGAACCTAGCTTTCATGGTGATCTATCTCCCCACCAAGTTTGAATTCGATTGGACAAGGTGTTTTCGAGTTAGAGTCCAGAAACGAAAATGTTGACAGACAGATGGATGGATGTCAGACACATCACTCTAATAGGTGGGTTGGTTACACGCAACCCGCCTAAAAATTGGCCACAGAGACCCAATTAATGGAGTTTTTGCAACTTTGAAGCCCTGTAGCTTTCAAATTATGTCACTCATCTCGGCGAAATATCATCAAGGAACATATAAAAAAATATGTTCTTTTTACATGTGCCAAAAATCAAGGCCTTTAATAGACATTTAACCTGCGTATAAGGACCTTAAACACCCCAATTGAGTGACATTTTTCCACATTTTCACATATTTTGCCTTGTACCTTAGAAATAGCAAGTTCAAAAAGTCTCAAACTGTAACTTCTACAGAATATAACTTCTATATGTAATCTCTTTCTGTAGAAGTCTGTAGCCTCAAGCTTAAGGCCCCCTTAATGTCTCTAAAATGCCCACAGAGACCCAATTGATAGACTTTTTGGTCACAAGCTACAGACTTCATATTTTTCATAGACAAACATTACATATGGAAACTAGATTGGGCCAACTCGGCGCCAACATATCCCCAGACAGGTCATCACTCACGCCTCAGGTTTTGATCGGGAATTTTTTAAAACATAATTACCCATTATTATATGAACTTCAGCACATCAGTCTACTCTGTTTATATCCTCCCAAGGAAGATGGTGTATCCCCAGACGCCGAATACATAACTCAAATTATATTTTCAATCTTCCTGCAATGATAACTCTAAACCTATTTTCAAAGTATTTAAATGATTGATGATTGAATGTCCATTCTAAAATAATAATCCCAAAAGAGCATATCTGTTTCTATATTTGTTGACAAAAAAAATATTATTTTTAACTCAACTCATCATACTTTTCAATCTTCCTTCAAAGTATTTAAATGATTGATGATTCAATGTCCATTCTAAAATTCATAATCCCAAAAGCGCATATCTGTTTCTATATTTGTTCACAAATAAAATATTATTTAAAAAAAAATTATTTATATTATTATTTTATTATATTATTTTTAGAATTTGCAAATTGTTTTCAGTTATTCATTTCCTCCATACCTATATATGTGGTCCATATATATGCAACCTAAATATGTGACACAATCTCAGTTCTGACTCCCCTTTGTGTTATATGTAATGAAGCCCACCACCTCCCACCCCCACCCCTCTCCCCTTCTCCACACCTCTCTCACTATTACACAAGATCTGCAACCCCATAGAGTTCTTTGTTTCTCATCTGATATCATTAAATACCTTTGTTTATTTAGTGTCACTCAATATAGCTGGAGGTCCCAGAGGTGGGTGGGGGGAATCCGGGTGGGGGATGTGGGTTGGGACTACAAAGAGATGGAGTGCTACAGCATAAATGGTAAACAAACAATCTATATAAAAGGGGTACTCAAATACAAAAAGAATTGAGAATTTTAAGTATGTGATTATCAACTGAAATGAGTTCATAACTGTAGGAGCTGTGCCAAAATTAACTGAGGCAAGTTGAATAAAACTGGGCTAGTTGAGGGTTAAAAATCCCCTAGTTTTACTACATAAGGATATAATTTAATTAATATTGGGACTTAAAGCTCACTTAAAGTGTCCATTTTGTCTACTTGAATATGTTTAACCAGTTTCATTTTAAAAAGTTAAAAACTCAGCAAGCAGAGGTATAACACACAAGAATAAGTTCTTAAAAGACTAAGATAGCCATAACATTATTAATATTCAAAATTTAAATAGACAGGCATTTCCTTTTAAAAATTCAAAGATTTCAGCTCTATAACCCACATAGTTTGACAGTTACTGGGCTTTAAAGTGGCATAATATCCATAAATTGGGTTTCTGTGGGCATTTTACAATTGTTAAAGAGACCTTAGCAATTAAACTACAGATCTGAAACTTTTTGGGGGACATACATAACAAACAAAAATTATATATAATACAGTTTAAGACTTGTCACACTAAGCATTTCCAAATAACAGGGCAAAATACGGAAAAAATGTCAAAAAAGGCACTTGGGCGAGTGTCTATGGCCCTCATACACAGGTTAAATGTCTACTAAAAACCTTGATTTTCGGCATATCTAAAAAGGACATAATAATGCATTCCCAGATGGGATTTCAGCTCCATCAATCACATAGTTTAACAGTTACAGGGCTTAAAGGTGGTAAAAAGTCCAAATATTGGGTCATTGTGGGCCTTTTAGAGATCTCGATGTGGCTTTCAAATTAAAGCTTCAGACTTAAAATTTGTTACATACTAAGATTACACATAGAATATGTATCTAATAAAGTTTGAAACTTCTCAGACTTACCATTTCCAAGTTACAGAGCAAAATATGTGAAAAATGTCTTAAAAGGGTCACTCAGGTGGGTGTTTAAGGTCCTCATACACAGGTTAAATGTCTACTTGAAGCCTTGATTTTTGGCACATGTAAAAAGAACATAATAATGTATTCCCAGATGAGATTTCAGCTCTATCAGTCACATAGTTTAACAGTCACAGGCCTTAAAATTGGCAAAAAGTCCAAATACTGGGTCTTTATGGGGCCTTCTAGAGACCTAAATGTGGCCTTCAAATTAAAGCTTCAGACTTAAAATTTGTCACATACTAAGATTACACATAGAATATGCATCTTATACAGTTTGAAACTTCTTAGACTTACCATTTCCAAGTTACAGGGAAAAATATGTGAAAAATGTCTAAAAATGGTCACTCGGGTGGGGATTTATGGTCCTCATACACAGGTTAAATGTCTCTTAATACCTTAATTTTTGGCACATATAAAAATAACATACTAATATCTTCTCAGATAGGATTTGAGCTCTATCAGTCACATAGTTTGACAGTCACAGGGCTTAAAAGTAGCAAAAAGTCCAAATATTGGGTCTTTGGGAGCCTTTTAGAGACCTCAATTTGACCTTCAAAATTAAAGCTTCAGACTTAAAATCTGTTACATACTAAGATTACACACAGAATATATATCTAATACAGTTTGAAACTTCTCAGACTTACCATTTCCAAGTTACAGGGAAAAAGATGTGAAAAATGTCTTATAAGGGTCACTCGGGTGGGTGTTTATAGTCCTGATACACCGGTTAACTGTCTATTAAAGGCCTAAATGTTGGGGCACATATAAGAAAACACAGATATATTCCCAGATGATATTTAACTTAGATGAGAGACATAGTTTGAAAGCTACAGTGCTTGAAAGTGGCAAAAAGTGCATAAATTGGGTCTCTGTGGGCACTTTTGAGACCTTAAGTCGACCCCTTTGGGTAAACCTACAGCCCTAAAATTTTCTACAGACAAGGATTACATATCAAAGTTATACCTAGCGCAGTTTGAGACTCATCAGAATTATCACTTCCAAATTATAGGGCAAAATATGTGAAAAGTATAGCAAACAAGAAGAGAGTGCCCGTTCACGGGCACTGTGTCAGCTGACTGAGTGTTTTTGATTTGTGAAGGTGATTAGAGGACAGAATAATTATCAGGAAAAGGGCTGTACAGAAATACAGTAAATGGTAACTGAACAGCAAATTCGAAAGAAATTCCGAAGCTGACAGAAGAAAAGGATAAAAAAAAAGTTGTGCCCTGTAAATGGTATTATGAAGGAAAATAACAAGGTAATTGTTTAAGTGTAAAAAATAGGTTAAAACATATTTAAAGAAATACTACAAATGCAATATCCTCGTTCGACCTTGAAGAAGGGGTCCAAGGTCAAATCTAACCACACAAATACATTCCCAGCCCATGATTTCCTATGGTTTACCATTCCAAACCTCTAGGACCAATTATAAATGAGTTATAAGCACTTTTAAGCTTGGCTGTCCTCATTTGACCTTGAAGGAGGGGTCCAAAGGTCAAATCTGACCATACCAAAAGATTCCGAGCCAATGATTTCCTATGGGATGGTTTACCATCCCAAATCTCTGTCACCAATAATAAGCGAGTTGTAGGCACTTTCAATTTTCGCTATCCTCATTTGACCTTGAAGGAGGGTTCCAAGGTCAAATCAGACCATATCAACAGATTCACAGCCCATGATTTCCTGTCTGTTTACCATCCCAAACCTCTGGGACCAATAATAAGCAAGTTATAAGCACTTTTAAGTTTGGCTATCCTTGTTTGACCTTGAAGGAGGGGTCATTGAAGGTCAAATCTGACCACACCAAAAGATTCCCACCCCATGATTTCCTACAGGTTGGTTTATCATCCCAAACCTCTAGGATCAATAATAAGGGAGATATAAGCACTTTTCATGACTGACAAAAAACACCTGTGGCGGCCATCTTGTTTCTCAAAATGAGGCCAAAAATATTCCCAGACAACATTTTATGGTTATTAATATATACTGCAAACTTAAGAAAGCTAGCTATAATATTTTTTTTCATCAGAGCAGTAATGGTGAAATCTCTCTCTACACACTGCGGCTATCCAGCGGATACAATGATTTACTCAACAGTGAGAACCTGAAAGTAGCTATTGCTCAGCTATGCCATGACATAGAGGTCTGCAATTTCACTATGTTATAGCTGACCAAAAATTCTGTGAATAACATATTTAACAAATTACTCTAAATGTAATAGTTTTCAAGTTACAACTGATTTACTCAACAGTGAGAACCTCAAAGGAACTATTACTCAGCTATGCAATGAGCTACATGTCTGAAATTTTACTATGTTATAGCTAACCCAAAAGTAGGTGAACAACATATTTAAGCAAACTACTGTAAATGCAATAGTTTTCAAGCTACAACTGATTTACTCAATAGTGAGAACCTGAAAATAGCTATTGCTCCGCTATGCCATGAGCTATAGGTCTGTAATTTCACTATGTTATAGCTGACCCAAAAGTAGGTGAACAATATATTTTAACAAAATACTCCAAATGCAATATTTTTCAAGTTATAGCTGATTTACTCAACAGTCAGTACCTGAGAATAGCTATTGCTCAGTTGTGCCATGAGCTATAGGTCTATAATTTCACTATGTTATAGCTGACCCAAAAGTAGCTGAATAACATATTTGCACAAATTTCTGTAAATGCAATAGTTTTCCAATTATAACTGATTTACTCAACAGTGAGAACTTCAAAGTAGCTATTACTCAGCTATGAAATGAGCCACAGGTCTGAAACTTCACTATGTTATAGCTGACCCCAAAATAGGTGAATAACATATTGAAACAAAATACTCTAAATTTGGAAATTTTAATTACTTAAATGTAGCTTTTATAAGCTACAAGCTTACCATGTGGGACTTAATGCTGTTCTCGGGTTGCCACACCCGGGGCCAACGTCTTAGAAAAAAAGATCGTTCTTGTTAGCCACCGGATATACTGGTAGTTGTCGTCACGTGATAACTTCTGACCAATCGCCCTACTTTCTCGTTGAAATTTTTAGTAAACCTACCCCTCAGCTGTAAACAGCGGGGAGGCAGGGTGGGACTCTCCTAAGTCCCAAATGGTAAGCTTGTAGCTTATAAAAGCTACATTTAAGTAATTAAAATTTCCAATTTTATTACGCTACAATAGCTTACCATGTGGGACTTAATGCTGAATTCAACCGCCCGGTGGCGGGATTACAGCTGAGACTGGAAGATATGTAATTTTTTTTTTTCTAAGATTTGAATTAATATATACAGAATAGTGCCAAAAATGCCAGTCTGAGTCCCTTTTACAGAGCCCCGATCCCGAAGATCGGGCCTGTAACGAGCCAAAAACCCGAGTAAAAAGGGACAGTGCTAAAACTGTCCAGATGTTTGGTAGTAGGACGGAAGTGCAGCAGTGCTCACTTCGAGGTCTAAGGGTCCCTATTATATGAGATTAACGACAACTGACTAAGTCCTTAATAGAAATGACCTAATAATTGAAAAATAAAATGACCTTACCCGTAACATCTTGAAGGTAAAGGAATATCTAGATCCTGGGAGAGACTCCTGAAGACTTGGTTGTAGCGGATGTGCCCCCCCCCCTTTTTTCTTTCCGAGGACAACTGGTCTGAGGGGAAGGATCTAGGACTTGTTGTGCCGCCACTACGGGTCCCAAATACATATTGTTGTCGGTGTACGACCAAGTAAGGTCTTTTAGGTAAAAATTTGTGAATGTGTTGTGAGCTTTCCAGTGACAGGCTTGCATGATTTGGTCCACCGATACTCCACCGTAAAAGGCCTTAGAGGCCGCGAAGGCCCGGATGTCATGCGCTTTGACTTGGACCAAGTCCAAGGCTTGTTGATCTGCTTGTTTATAACAAAGTAGAATGGTTTGTTTCAACCATGAGGAGAGTGTAGCGGGTCTGATGTCTGAGGTATGTCCTTTCTTAAAGGAGATGAAAAGGAGAGAACGAGACCCTCTCAGGTCTTTAGTTCGGTCCAAATAGAACCTCAGGGCCCGCACGGGACACAGGGTCCTGTCTTCCCTAAACTGTCTATCTACAATGGTAGTCAAAGCAGGAATAGTCACTGGTGACACACTTTGAGAACCTTCTCTTGCTAGTTGGTTTTTGGCTATGAAATCAGAAGAAGGGAACAAGGCTACCTTTTCCCATTGGCCTAAATTAGCTACTTTGTTAGCGACCCAGGCATGGATTTCGCTGCGGCGCTTGCCGGAGGCCAAGGCTAGCAAGAAAGCAGTTTTGAGAGTAAGATGTTTGAGGTCTGAGTCTTTCATGGGCTCAAATTGTGCTTTGGTGAGCTCGTTAAGGACAACAGAAAGGTTCCACTTGGGTAAATTTCTGGAACTTTTAGGACGATCCCTGTGGAAACTGGAGAGTAACCTATGAAGGTCTGCATTGTGCGCAATGTGTTGGGCCGTTGGGCCCAAAGTGTCAACGATTGCAGTCCTGTAACCATCAATGGTCGATGGGCGCCTGTTTAGGTCTTGGTACAGATTTGTTTCACAGATGGAGTGGAGAAATCCACCGAATTTTCTCTGCACCATTTTTCAAATAGGGCCCACTTTGACCTGTAGATGGTCCTTGTTGATGACCGCTGAGGGGCAGCAATTCTCTCTGCCACCTCCACAGAGAAGCCTTGTTCTTGGAGTTGTCCGCTCCTAGACACCAGGCGTGGAGGTTCAGCTGTTGTGGATTGTTGTGGAACACATAGTTGTGGGACTGTTTGAGTAGGGTCGTTGACACTGGGAGTTGTAGTGGGATCTCTGTTGAGAGCTGCACTAGGTCCCAAAACCAGGGCATCCCTGGCCAGCCTGGGGCTATCACGATGATCAGGCAATGGCATTGCTTGATCTTTTGGATCACCTTGTGAAGGAGAGCCGTAGGAGGGTAGGTGTAGGCCGTGAGGTTGGTCCAGTTTATGTTCAGAGCATCTATGTTCCAGGCCCTTGGGTCTGGGATAGGAGACACATATAGAGGGAGTTTGTGATTCAGGTGAGTGGCGAATAAGTCTACATGAGGGGTGAACCACTTCCGGCAGATTTGCTTGAAGACCTGAGGGTGCAGAGACCATTCTGTTGACTGCACTTGGTTGGACCTGGACAGGAGGTCGGCCATCACATTCAGACACCCTGGAATGTGCCTGGCTTTCAATGTTATATGGTAGTGATGGCACCAGGTCATGATTTTCCACAGGAGAGCGCACATCTCTGCTGAGTGAGTTCCCCCTTGCTTGTTGATGTAGGCTACCACTGTTGAGTTGTCCGTCGCAACTAACACTGTTTGATTCTGGCACTGGTCCTTGAAGTCTCGAAGGGCCAGGGAGACCGCCTTCAATTCCAGGACATTTATGTGTAGCCTTTTTTCCCGCTCTGACCACAGCCCTTTTGTAGAATTTTGATCTAAGTGAGCGCCCCAACCTTCGTTTGAGGCGTCGGTAAAGAGTTGGATACTGTGGTCCTTGGGATGAAGGTCTGCGCCTTTCATCACATTTGAGGGGTTTTGCCACCAATCTAGGTGGGCTACAATGGCTTCTGTCCAAGGAAGGAGGTTGTCCAGCGACTGAGGATATCTCCAGTGCTCCTTGAGATGAAACTGAAAGGGCCTCATGTGAAGGCGTCCCTCCGGGACCATTTTCTCCATTGAGGCTAGCAACCCAATTAGAGACATCAAACATCTTGCAGTCAAAACACGTTTTGACTTGAGTCGTAGGATCAAATCCTGAAGTTTGAGCCATCTCTCGTGAGTGGGTCTTACAAGGGCTGAATCTAGGTGGTATTTGTAGCCCACGAACGAAAACACCTGAGTAGGTTTCAGTTCTGATTTTTCCTGGTTGATTATCCAACCCAAGGATTGGGTTAGGTCTACCACTGCCTGTGTGTCCCTTTGAGATTCCTCCTGGGACTGGGACCTGATCAGCCAGTCGTCCAGGTATTGGTGAATTCTGAGTCCTCTTGAGAGGGCCATTAGTTTCACTTCCTTTACGATCATCGTAAAGACCTGGGGGGCTGTGGCCAGTCTGAAAGGTAGGGAGGTGAACTGGAACACCTGGGCCTTGTAGCAAAACCTTAGGTACTTCCTTGAGTTTGGATGGATGGGGATGTGAAGGTATGCGTCCGACAGGTCTATCGACGATACCCACTCCCCTGGGACCAGGGAAGTCCGGATGGACTCCGGGGTTTCCATTTTGAACTTTTCTACATGTAGAAAAGTGTTGAGCCTGCTTAGGTCTATGACTGGCCTCCACCTTTGGTGAGGCTTGGGTACTAGGAACAGGCGACTGTAAAACCCGAGAGATTTTACGTTTTCCACCCTTTCGATGGCGTTCTTTGACAAGAGAGACTGGATACAAGTGGCCAAGGCTTGGTCTTTTTGTTGGGCCCTGTACTCTGATAGAATCAGAGGAAATCTGATCAAGTTTGGCTTTGAACGGAATGGCAGAACGTAGCCATTGGTGATAATGTTTAACACGTTTTGAGAACATTTGTTTGTTAGCCAGTCTCTCTTGAAAGAACGGAGGCGACTTCCTACTGGTGGACTGAATGAGGCTTTGGAGGAGTCATTGCGAAGGGGGGTTTCCACGCCCCCTTCCCCTATTGTGGGGTCGAAAACGACCCCTGGAGCCTCTGAAGTTGGATTTTCCTCTTCCCGAGGGAAAGGATTGGTTACTGCTTTGAGAGGTATTGCCCCCATAGGGGCATTTCCTGTAGGAGCCTCTTTTCTTGTGGGGGCCACGAAAGGGCTTATTCTGGTAGGGTAAAAAACCCTGAGAATCTTTTGAGGTGCCATTTTTGAGAAGGAAGTTCTCACCTTCCTTTACAAGTTGAGACTCGAACAAGGAGGAGTCCCAGAAGGACGAGTTCCTAAGTTCTTGGCGTCTCGTTTCCCCTAGCTGGGGATGCAATAGAGTCATTTCGGCTTCGCGCCTAAGCAAGCCAGTATTAGCCATGGAATATAATTCCCTCTGGAGAATATGGGCTAGCGATTTGCTGAGACAGGTAAGAGCTCTATGTTGAACAAGAACCGTCTTGTTCCAAAAATCCAAGTACTCAGCAACTTCCTCATATCCGCGCTTTGCTGCTTTCTCAGGATTGGCACCTTTCTGGATCTGAGACTTTATCTTCTTGACAGTTGACTTGATGCTATGTTGGCACTTCTCCAAGGAAGCATTGCAAGAAGAAGAGGTTTTGGCAAAGGCAGCGGTGAAATTGAGGGTTGAGATATTTTGTCTAGCCTGATGTTCCAGCTCCTTAAGGACTGGCATAGGGACTTTGGCTACTGGTGCCCCAGGAGGTCTAGGAGTAATACAGATCTTGGCAAAGTCCGTATTCAACTCCTGGATTTTGTCTTGAAAAGTGGGCTGTCCAACCTTATACCACTTAGAAGTGGAAGGAGGAGGCTTGACATATTTTCCCTCAGATAAATTGGCAGCTTTGAAATCATGTTGAAATTTATCAAAGGCGTTCTTGATAACTGAGCTAAGTGGTAGGATAGAGGAAGGACCTCTAGGTCTGAGCTCTTGACGGCCTTTTTCGTCATCCAGACCCAACACTGAAGTTGAAGACCTAGGCATAGAGTCCCTGGGGTCAGGGAGAGAAAGAATGCGCCTGAAGGTGTCTACCTCTTCAGAGTATTGGGAGGGAATGTCAGACAGGGCTACTTCCCTATAATAAGGGGGGTCTGGATCATGTTGTGGGAGGTCTTGATCAGAAGCTGCGCCTCAGGGCTGAGCCCTAGAGGGCTTAGAAGACCTGTGTCTGGCCACAGGGGAGTGATCTTCCTCTGAAGATGACACATATCTGGACCTAGATTTATGCTTGCTCTTGTCAGAGTGTTTCTTAGGTCTAGGATGGATCCGAGGTTCGTCGGAATCCTCATCCAGATGATCCGAGGCAGAGCTTGGTGCTACTGTTTGCCTGTGGCTTTGTTTTTTGTGTGAGTACGAGGAATCCTTCGGTATTGCTTCAGAAGGGGCAACGTACTGATCCGAGGAAGTTTGGTTAAGTACTAGTCGAGGAGGGAGTGCTGGACCAACGTCCACATCCATTGCCTCGGACTGTGCATTAGTACTTGACCTCGGACGGGGTAGGTCCAGATGAGCAGCAGAGTTGCTGGACGGACCAGCTTTTGAAGTATGAGGCGAGGGATCAACCTCGGCAGACTTTTTAACTGCCAACTCCTCTCGGAGTGATTGAAATGCTTGGATGCCTGGAAGGAACCCATTTGCTGCTGGATATGTATATTTAAGGAATCACCCAGGGATTTCTCTAGATTTCTTTGAATTTTGTTTTGTAAAACAGTACCTGGGGTGGGAGGAACAGCCTTGGCTGGGGTCTTTAGTGATAAAGAACTGAAGGCGAGAGGTTGAGGACAGGGGGGTGAGGTAAAGAGGTTATCGGCACCACTCTCAAGGTCTGCATTAGAACCAGTAAAAGAGTCCCCATCGCCTTCACCCAAGAGATCTAGTTCATCTTTGGAACTAGTTTCCGCTTTTTCCTTTTTTAAGTACCGCTTCCTGTTTTGAATTTTTTGCAATTGTTCATCAGAGAGAGACGTGCAAATATGGCAAGGTGCTTCAAAAGTGACACAGGGGTCATCTCCCTTGCCAGCCTCCCTACAGGTAGGGCAGTAATTATGAGTATCAAAACTGAAGCAAAAATGGCGGCATTTCAGAGCTCTCGGTTTGTCTTTGTTTGCTTGATGAAGAGACATTTTAACGCAATAAAAAGACGTACAATTGAAATTGCCTGAACCGAGAAAACTCAAAACACGCGGATTGTAAGGAAAATACTTAAGTTGTGAAATTAAAAATTTTACAGTATAATCTATGAAATATAGTTAAAGAAATATCCAAATATTAGCCTCCAACAATACGTGAATACTGAGAAATAAATGAAAATGTCTGTATATTTACAAACTGCTACCAGTCATCGTGGCCAACGAGAAAGTAGGGCGATTGGTCAGAAGTTATCACGTGACGACAACTACCAGTATATCCGGTGGCTAACAAGAACGATCTTTTTTTCTAAGACGTTGGCCCCGGGTGTGGCAACCCGAGAACAGCATTAAGTCCCACATGGTAAGCTATTGTAGCGTAATAAAAGCAATAGTTTTCAAGTTATAAGTGATTTACTCAACAGTGATAACCTAAAAGTAGCTATTACTCAGCTATGCCATGAGCTACAGGTCTGAAATTTTACTATGTTATAGCTGGCCCAAAAGTAGCTGAATAACATATTTATACGAAATTCTCTAAATGCAATAGTTTTTAAGTTACAAGTGATTTTACTCATGATGGAAGTTACTGAAAAGCCCAAAAGTAGCTATTACTCACTTAGCTATTGAGACAGACACCCAACTTACTCACCATATTGTAGCTATGAAAAAAGTAGCTGAATAACATATTTTAACAAAATGCTCTAAATGCAACACTTTTCAAGTTATAAGTGATTTACTCAACAGTGATAACCTAAAAGTAGCTATTACTCAGCTATGCCATGAGCTACAGGTCTGAAATTTTACTATGTTATAGCTGACCCAAAAGTAGCTGAATAACATATTTATACGAAATTCTCTAAATGCAATAGTTTTCAAGTTATAAGCGATTTACTCAACAGTGAGAACCTAAAAGTAGCTATTACTCAGCTATGCCATGAGCTACAGGTCTGAAATTTCACTATGTTATAGCTGGCCCAAAAGTAGCTGAATAATATATTTATACGAAATTCTCTAAATGCAATAGTTTTTAAGTTACAAGTGATTTTACTCATAATGGAAGTTACTGAAAAGCCCAAAAGTAGCTATTACTCACTTAGCTATTGAGACAGACACCCAACTTACTCACCATATTGTAGCTATGAAAAAAGTAGCTGAACAACATATTTTCACAAAATGCTGTAAATGCAACACTTTTGAAGTTATAAGTGATTTAGTGCATGATTTCATGAATTTTAATGCATTAAAAATTATTAAAAAAATTTATTTAAAAAAAAGTAAGACAGATCCAGGTCTCATACTCACACAAGAGAATCTACCTCTGGCCTAGTACATATATGCAAGATATGAGAGAAATCCCTGCAATAGTCACTGAGAAAATTGTGATAAAAAGTTGAAATGTTCACACTTTTGGTGGGGGTACCCCCCTTGTAATGTCTCTAGCAAACAGACGAACAGACAGATTTGCATGCCTTGAACAGTTTTTCATCCTCGATAGATAAGGTATCTTTTAAAAAAAACAGCATGTCTCTAGGCCTTGTAGTTTTGGAGAAGAAGTTGTTCACGCGGACGCGTACGCCCACGCCACAGAGTGATGACATAATGTCAGCTGACTGACAAGTCAGCTGACATAAAAATCCCTAAGTGGGGGTATTTATGGGCCTCAAACACAATTTTCTCCTCAACTTAAAGTCATGATTTTCGGCACATGTACTAAGAACATATTAATGTGTTGTCAGGTAAAATTTCAGCCAGCTGAGCATCATAGTTTGTGACCTACAGGGCTCTAAGTGGCCAAAAGTCCAATTTCTGACCTTAAGGTGGCCATAAGTTCTTTTTTACTGGGAGTTTAAGGTCACCTTAAAATAGGGATCTTCCTTTGGGCACCCTTAACATGTGTACCAAGTTTGAAAAAAAAATATTAATTTGTTTTTGAGTTATCGCGTCCACAAGGAAATTTCTACGGCGGCGGCGCGACGGACCTGAATCCAATATATCCCCGACTTTCGTCTGGGATATAATAATATCTAATATAGTTTGAGACTTGCCAGACATACCATTTCTAAATTACAGGACAAAATATGTGAAAAATGTTGAAAAAGGTCATTCACTCATGTGAAAAGAACATATTTATATATTCTCACATGAGATTTCAGTTCTATCAGTCAAGGAGTTTGACAGCATTTTAGAAATTTTAAGGTGACCTTAAAATTAAAGCTACAGACTTTAAATTTTGCACAGATAAAGATAACATATTGAGGTTATATCTACAACAATTTGAGACTTGTAAGACTTACATTTATATGGCACAGGGCAAAATATGTGAAAAACACAATTCTAACCTTAACATAAAGTCTCGATTTTTGGCTTCTGTAAGAAGAATATATTAATGTGTACCCATGTAAAATTTGTGCCAGATCGGTCACATAGTTTCTGACTTAGAGGGCATTAAGAGGCTAAGGTTGCCAGGGTTCTTCTGACCCAAATACATGTATGTGCCAAGTTTAAATGAAATCCATGAAAGTGTTTTTGAGTTATTGTGCACACAAATCGAAACATACGGCGGTGGTGCGACCGAGGTGAAACCAGTATATCCCTGACTTTCCTCTTGGGATAAACATTTCACTACAATAACATAACAAGATGGCTTAAAACAATAATATCACCAGACATTGTCACTCCATACTTGGAGAACTGACCACCTCTTTGCAAAACCTTAACAGAACCTATATTACAGTATTATTACAGAACTTCTATTATTTGACCCTCTTATAATGTGATTAGTTGATTTTTGGACTTCTTGCCACTCCCCCAAATTCCAATAATACTGTATGCTGAAATTATTCTTCTAGTTTAAGAGCCTTCTATTAACTGAACAGAATTCTACTCCCCGAACATGGTCAGATAATGGAGTTTGCATTGTTTTAATAAAGTTCTTTTCATGCATCTGATTCTGATTTACATAAATTGTGATATCCAGAATATGCAACAGAAATATTCAAGAGCGATAATCAGATGCTTCAAAACAATGTGGTGGCTAGCGAGAAGAAGGAAGTCTTGCGGTATCTCATTAATGGTTCACCTTCATTGTTTAGGCATTGGGCCAGTATTATACATCTATTTTTCTTGGGACGTTGACCAGATGAATGCAGCCATCCGAGATAGCATTCAGTTCCACATGGTAAGCTATTGTAGTGCAATAAAAATCACAATTAGAAACCTTGCTTACTCCTGGTAAAACATTTCTCTGATGACAATTTCTAAATGTTCAAAATTTTCTATATCTGGGATATTTTACTTTTTATAACTCAACAATTACAGATTTTTACTTTTTATAACCCAACAATTAGCTTCGTCACATTTTGTTATTTTTGTCATACATGTCATGCTAGTTAATAATGAATGATGTGAGCACCACAAAAATTGTGGAAAAAACCTGTCCCTGAGTCTCCAATCTCAATACAATGCATCAGCATGTTTTCTTTTTAAAGTGTGGCAATAGGATCTTGTTACTACCCGAAGGACACAGATTTTCACAAGGATGATGCATTGTAAGTGTGGACGGAGTGACAATGACAACTCCACAAGCACAGAATAAACATCTGTTGTAGTTATGTAAGACACAGTTTGAACATTTCATGGGTAGATTTGTTTTCAGAAGTAAAATTGGTTAAGAAAGGCAAGTTCACGGTCACGACAGGTTTCTCAAACCGTACTGATATTAACCGAACTACAGCAAGATAAATGAGTTTGATTTGACAAAACTTATTAACCTTGAAGATGGAATCCACAGTCTGGGCATACCTCAAGAAATGATTCATACCCCCCAAAATTCCAAAGTTTATTACACCTGACACCTCTTACATGTACAGTAGATGATCATAATGTCGATATGCTCATTGAATCGATCGGTCAGCCTTGACAGCTTTACTGCGCATAGCAAACTTCATTGGAATTTACAAATAAACAAACACCCTTTTCTTGAATATATTCTACAAAAACACTCGTGCAATGTGTTCCAAGTAGATATATTTTCACATTTTCTGAAATAAACACTAAAACATTACCTCAATACAAAAATAAACCATCCAGATTATAAAAATACAACTAATAAATTATGTGTACAAATTTTGGTTTGATAGATGAAATTGATAATCTTGTAACAAATCTTTCATATTTTCGATCCCAGTATAAGTCGTGGTACTGGGTGATCGACTTAATGATCAATCTTCCAAATGACAGTCTGTTTTCTGCATTTTAAATCCCAAGTTTGAACTTTTTGTTGAAAAAAAAATGTCAAAAGTCTTGCATCAGTTTGTTAGTTAATTTGCTTTATGAAGTCGTATTTTTCAATGTACCTTAATATTTTGAGGTTGATTTTAATCTTATTCAGTGAGAACAACAGCTCTTTATAAGTCTCCCTTAAGTGATCGACTTACGATCATCCACTATACAGTATGCAAACTAAAAGACCTCTAAATATTATTGATGAATTTGATCGGAGGGTCCAATGTTATAAATTGAGCATATAAACATTACAAATTCCAAACTGTAATACACACTACTGGTCAAATCCAGACACACCCATTGTAAAAGCTAAAATTTCACCATGCAATAAACAAGGAACTTTATTTAACAGAGTTTCACTTTTTCACTTTCCATTGCCGTGATAAATTAAGCTTTTAGATATGTGAAAATCTTAAAATAAAAACCATAGTTCATATACAGTAACAAACTCAATGCTGACCCTATGATGGATTCTGGAAATTTGCCACTTTATCCTTTAAATGCAGACTTTCCCAAAAATCAAAAACACTGCACTGACTGTAACACTGGTGTTTAATGAATATCAATATGTTCCTGTATAATTTCTTTAATTTCTGTCACTTAACTTTCTCACTTGGGACTGAAGACAATGACTGAAAGGCATCAAGTTACCACTTCAAATGGTGGCCTTCTCAAACGGGGTTCAATCCCAATAGTAGACAAATTAACCTTTGGGATATCAAAAGTCCAATACTAAGCCCTTATCTCCAATTTAGGGAATATCAGAAAATGCAGAATGATGCTGGTACTAGTGTATAACAATTGCATAAACATAACCCTGAATCTCATTGAAATGGGGAGGTTACACCATTGGAATTAAATTAAGAGTATTGATTACCAAAAGTAACTCACATCAAGGCAAAATCTATGAAAAGATACCAATTAACAGGAGGCTCTAGCAAAAACATTTGGGCCCATATTTGCTAGGCTTCTTATTCTAAAAAGCTTCTCCAAAATATGCCTACTATGAGAAATTCTAGAAATGTGAACAAGTTCTTAGACTTCAAATATTTGATAATTGCCATGAAATTGAAAATTTTAAATAAAATTTGTACAAGTTAATATCTTGCCTAACAGAATATAGCCTATGTCTGACAGCAGCTGGTCCTACCAAATGCCAGGGAATGGCATTGTAAGCTGTGCTCCAGTAGAAGCAGAATAATCACTTGTCTGTTCAGTAAGATATTCACTACTAAAAATATCATTTCAAATTAAAATATTCTATTTTATAACGTTAATATAGCTTGCCTCATAGACAACACACATAACTAGACCTAGCCCATCGGAGAACCAATGCAAACTGTATCCACTGGAAAGAACTCAGAGAAGCCAGTGAGCAGTACATCAGAAGACTCCTAGTCCATGATTTTGAATAGGTTGGCATCACATCGCAAACCTCTAGGACCAATAATAAGTGAGTTATAAGCACTTTAAAGTTTGACCACCATTGTTTGACCTTGAGGGAGGGGCCCAAGGTCAAATCTGACCACATCAGAAGATTCCCAGCCCAGAATTTCCTATAGACTGGCTTCACATGCCAAATCTCTAGGAACAATAATAAGGGCGATATAGGCACTTGTAAGTTTTCAAGAACTTGTTTGGGCAGGACATTAACTTATAAAAATTTAATTTACTTATTAAATTTGCAATTTTAGTGCGTTAATACATCCTACCCAATGGACAATTGCTAGAATAACTACTACTAGGTAGGCGGGTCAGTTACTACAGGCTAGTAGTGAACTCAAAATTTAAGACAATGATGGCCTGAAACAGGATTCAGTCCTATACGTTGGATGCCGGTGTCCAAGTTGCCTGCAGCATACCGACACTGCCCCACCCCCACCCCTTTTTGACAGACCTTCTCTAAGGTAAGGGAAGAGAGTTCTGTTCCTGTAGAGGTCTTCTTAGAAGGACTGACTGACTGATGTTTTTATTATTTTTTTTGTATTATTTATCTCCAAAGTAAATGGGCTATTCGTGGATCTACTGAACACCCACCACAAGACCAGAAAGAAGAGCTTTGAATCAGCACAAGCCACATCCTTCAAATAGAATTGTGTAAAGGTGTTATGCTAATTCCAATGGGAGGCTGATAAAAGTTGTTCCAAGGAAAAAACTCCTGACTATAAGGCCTAAATGCAGCAAAGACCCTCACATCATGGGACTTTAACCTGATGTAAGGTCAGGCCCTCTTGATCAGTGAGCTCATACCATATAATCACTGTTTGCCTGATCCATGAGCAGATATAACCACCGGGACCACAATGTCTGGACCCTCTTTCTCCAGCTGGGTCTTGGAAAGAAAGCTGGGTTAGGGGTAAAGAGACACCTTGGACCAGTCTGGTGTCTGATGTTGTTACTTAGCCAAGCAAGGACCTCACTCCTGCGTTTGTCTGAACGCAAAGATAAGAGGAAGATAGTGTTGAAGGTCAAATGCTTCAACGAGGCCTCTTTAAGGGGTTCAAAGGGATCCTTTGTGAGCTAGTGCAGCACCAGGGAAAGGTTCCAGGAGGGGATGCCCCTCCGACCCTTGGGTCTGTCTCTATGGAAACTATTCAAGAGATGAGTAAGGTTCTTATCTTGCTGACATTAATGGGTGGAATTCCCCGTTTGTCTGCAATGGCCGATCTATAGCCACAAATGGCACTTGGCTACAACGTCCTGTCTTGGAACAGATACAGCAGAAAGTTGGCTATGGATTTTATAGGTGGTGCCCTGAATTCCACCTGATTGCTGCAGCACCACTTTGTAAAATGGTCCAATTGCCTTATATACTGATCTGGTTGAGACTCTGAGGAGCCTTAATTCATGCTGCCACTGCATCAGAGAAGCCCTGCTCTTTGATAGTTGAGGCTCTAGCACCCAAGCATGCAAATTTAAGTTCAACAGATTCCTATGAGTCTGATTAAAAGGCTGTGTCAGTAGATTGGGCGAGCACAGAGGGATCTCGCTTAACATGGCCACTGGATCCACCCTGGAGCAATCAGAATGATTATCCTGTGTGGGTAGTCCTGCAACTTCTCCACCATTTTGTCTAAGTTGGCTCCTGGTGGGAAGGCATCTGGGTGAAGATCCTCCCTGGACAGGCTGAGTTCATAGACTGCCAAGGCCAGGGAATCTGGTTCTTGTTGACCCAAATTGAGCCATTTGTTGTTGAACCTCATAGCAAATAAATCTGAGGTTGGTGCCACCTGTTGCATATTAATTGAAAAGAGAGATCATTCTGTTCGAATTGCCTGAATGGACTGGCCTAGCACGAATACCTTGTCTGCTACCACATTCAGCCAGCCTGGTATGTGTTGGGCCTTGAGAGTCACCTGTTTCCTGGAACACCAGGTCAGGATTCTCCACAGAAGGGCACACAGTGGGTCTGACCTGGTGCCTCCTTCCTTGTTTATGTAGGCAACCACTGTGGTGTTGTCTGTTGCTACAAGAATTATCTGAGCAGAGGTCTTGGAACTCTTTTAGGGCCATAAAGTCCACCTTTAGTTCCAGGTAGTTTATGTGCAACTTGCATTCTGGCAGGGACCAACTTCCCCTTGCAATGTGTTCCCCCTAGTGAGTGCTCCACCCTTCTTTCGATGTGTCTGTAAAAATTTGCAGAGCATGACTGAGGGGTGTAATGGTTGGCCTTGAAGAACATTTTCTTCCTGGAGCCACCATTTTAAGTGGGGTCGGGGTAACCTTGGCACAGGGATCACCTTTTCTTGTGATTCTGGTACCCCCAGTTGTTCTTCAAGTGCCACTGAATCAGTATCATATGGAGTTGACCTAAGTGTACACAGCCACTTTTGAAGGTTGGCGACCTTGTCAAATTGGGTCAGGTCCAGAAGAAGAGAGTGTAGCCTTCTCTGAGGATTCTTATGACCTTGGGACTGGTGTCTAGGGCTTCCCATATTTTCAAAATTGGTGCAATCTGGGCCCTACAGGCACATCTGGAGCAGCGACTGGGACATTGGTGACATTCTGGCCGAAAACTCAATTGATCTACACAGGAAAACATCTTTCACATATTTTAATGACTTCACTTGTTTGACAATCACTGGATTACAAGAGGTTAAATCTAACTGTAAAGAGAATTATGATTATCCCATTATTATAAAGAGTGATATATAGATATGTATCTATCGGGGATGATTGCTTTATTAAATTAGATCACATGATTATTTAGCACTTACATGTATCTCAAACATAGATTGTTCTAACTACTTGACAAATGTAAAGTACAGAATGTCACATTTATAACTATGAATATGACAACAAAATAATATAAGTCATAAAGTTATTTGATAACTGGTACATAAATCAATTAGGTACTGAGACAGGGAAACTGGTCAGCTGTAAACAGACAGCCTAGGATGGGTTACCAAGTATAAACTGGCAAAACGGATAACCAGCCACAATTCTTGGGTCCAAGTCACAGCCCTAAATTCATGACAATGTTTTGAATCTCACCAGATTAAGATTCAAGCTTATGTTAAATGTCGGAGTTCGACACATAGGAGTGAGCCCAAGTTGTACTCAAATATCACAATCATATGGTGTCACCATAGAGTACAAAATGTGAAATATACTACAGCATATGAAATTGTTCAGTTTTTTTTTGTTTTGGTCAGAGATCCTTTAGCCATTTGTGATTTTTGTAACTACAATATACCTCTGATGTACCCCCCATGCAAAATTAGTGCAAATCCTGATGTCTTTCTGTCTTACTTTTTATGGCGAATTTTACATTCTCTGGAAAATTTCACACATCTTGCTCTATTGATGCACAGATATTTTACAGAAATACTAATAAACTAAACACAATTTCATAATAAGTCTTAGCAAATGAACGACCTCAATGTTGCCATGGTTACATACTCAGCTCTCATCTCTGCCATCAGGGTTTGAATCTCAGCCAGAACTCATCTTTGGGTCAAAAGTATGGGTTTTACATCCCTTTCAAAAGCTACAGTCATACCAGGACAGGACCTCAGAAATACCCGCATGTTGTAATCGGCTGGATTTGAACCCATCATCACAGAGGTGAGAATCAAGTGATTAAATGTCACAGACTGGTTACCAACCCATTCTGTCACTGAGACTTGTAAATTACAAATTGTGATTTAGCAGTAGAATGGACCTAGTTTTAGCAACCAACAGTTGACACTGATAAATGGCCATCCTTGAGCCTCTGATCTCTTAGTTATTTATTTATTTGGATTTTAATGTTGCTTTCAACACATTGTATAGGTGATATCATGATGGGTATAGTTTTATGGGCAGAGGAAACCTGTACATACAGTTGGTCAAGGTTCTGTACTGTAAACTGCCGACCAACAGCAAGCAACTACCAACTTTCCCACTTGAGGTTGGGAATAGATTCAAACTCTGATCTCAGAGGTGGGAGGTGAGATCTTTCAGTTTGAGGAATAACATTCACTTTAGAGCTTTGGCTGTACTTTTGCAATTGGATGGGTTAAACAGCACTTTGAGTCCTGTACTACACTGAGATAACGCACAATACAATAACAAATATACAATACAATATACAAAACAAAATGACAGACATTTATTAGAGTAGTCATTTTTTACTTTTAAATACTCTTTCATCATGACTATACTCTCTAAAGAGTACTTGGGCTAGCATGAAGTGGGTTAATTCATGAAATGGGTCAAAGTGGGTTGACTTTTCAGGTATTTACACAGAAATAGCACACTCTCCCATATTTTTAAGAAATATCATGTTTATTTAAACATCAATTTGGTTTATACACAGCCCTGAAAAAGCATAAAAAATTGAGCCAATTCACGCTTATCTGTATACTCTCTTTGGTATAAACATACGTGTAGCCAGAATTTGTATTGTTTACATGTAAAAAAAATATAGCACAAAATGTCTCAATGTGGGCAAGTTTTACGAGAATAATGGCAAAACTGCTGATCTCAAACAAGAACTTATAAGAGTTCTTTTCTCCTTATTTGATACCCTACATAATTCATTACTCTATTTATAAATAAGTGCTCCAGCAATCGGCAGAGCCCAAATGTTAACATAAAACTAGACCTAGCGCATCAGAGAACCGATGCAAATTGTATACACCAGAAAGAAGACTCACCAAAGCCAATCAACCATCACTTAACCTTGAAGGAAGAGCCCAAGGTGAAATCTGATCACATCAAAAGATTCTTAGCCCATGACTTCCTATAGGTTGGTGTGACATTGCAAACCTCTGGGAACACGAATAAGTGAGATATAACCACTTTTAATTTTGGCTATCCCCATTTGACCTTAAGAGAGGGGCCAAAGGTCAAATCTGATCACATCAAAAGATTCCTAGCCCATGATTTCCTATAGGTTGGTTTCACATTGCAAACCTCTAGGACCAATAATAAGCGAGCTATAAACACTTTTAAGTTTGGGTATCCTTGTTTGACCTTGAAGGAGGGGTCCAAGGTCAAATTTGACCACACCAAAAGAATCCCAGCCCATGATTTCCTAAAGGTTGCTTTACTATCCCAAACCTCTAGGACCAATAATAAGCGAGTTATAGGCACCTTTAAGTTTGGCTATCCTTGTTTGACCTTGAAGGAGGGGTCCAAGGTCAAATCTAACCACACCAAAAGAATCCCAGCCCATGATTTCCTATAGGTTGGTTTACCATCCCAAACCTCTAGGACCAATAATAAGCGAGATAGAAGCACTTTTAGGTTTGGCTATCCTCATTTGTCCTTGAAGGAGGAGCGCAAGGTCAAATCCGATCATACCATATATAGGTTGGTTTACCATCCCAAACCTCTAGGACCAGTAATAAGCGAGTTATAAGCACTTTTAGGTTTGGCTATCCTCGTTTGACCTTGAAAGAGCGGTCCAAGGTCAAATCTGACCACATCAAAAAATTCCCAGCCCATACTTTTCTATAGGTTGGTTTACCAACCCAAACCTCTAGGACCAATAATAAGGGAGATATAAGCACTTTTCATGACTGACAAAGAAATGCCTATGGAGGCCATCTTGCTTTTCAAAATGAGGCCAAAAATAATCCCAGTCAAGATTTTGTAATGAGGAACATATCCTGCGAATCCTGCCTGAGATCTCTACCTATAATACCCTTTGTTCTAGAGGGCAAACAAAAGTCCTAACTTAAAGTCGAATAAACATCCCTGGCGGCCATCTTGTTTTTCAAAATGAGGCCAAAAATATTCCCAGGCAAGATTTTATGGTTATGAATATATTCTGCGAACTTTAGAAGGCTAGCTATAATATTTTTTTCATTAGAGCGGTAACGGTGAAATCTCTCTACACACTGCAGTGGCGGCGTAATGAAGTAAAATCCATGGTATCCACCGGATGCTATCCGGTGGATACAAATAGCATCAGAGATGCCTGTACCCCACAGCCTGGGGAAATAGTTTTCAACACCATGAGATATAGAAGTGGTGAAACAGTACAAAGATCGGGATACTTTCAGAAAAGTGTCAGTTATATAAATATTTAAGTAGAGAAATTAACATCTAAGAGAAAGAAAATGTACGTAAAGATAAAGTATTAAAACAAGACAATTCTATAGCAAGATGACAGCATTAATCAGTAAACTAAATATTATGAAGCTGTAAAATTTATTAATTGGAGTATAGCTGTCAATGGAAAAAGTACAATTATGTAAAAGTGCATATTATAATCAGTTGCAGCAATCTATATATCTTTGTCAAAAGAGAAAGATGTCTCAAATATGGCAGGTGAACACACTTTGGCAGAACCAAAGTTAAAGGTTACACCATGATGCACACCTACACCCCCTAACCAATGTCCCTACCAACTTTCAACCTTCTACACCTTATGGAATCCAAGAAATATCCCAGTCAAGATTTTAAAAAATCATGGTCACTATGAAAAGGTCAAATGTCAAATCAAGGTCCCACCATGATGTTGCACACCTACAACCCCTAACCAATGAGTATCAAGTTCCTACATCTTATGATTTCAAAGATATAGCCCAGACAAAATTTTATAGGTCAAGGTCACTATGGCAAGGTCAACGGTCAAATCAAGGTAACACTATGACGATGCACACCTATACTGCCTAACCAATGTCCCTACCAAGTATCAACTTCCTACACCTTATGGTTTCCGAGATATAGCCCAGACAAGATTTTATAGGTCAAGGTCACTACAAGGTCAAATAAAGGTCACACCATGATGTTGCATACCTACATCCCCTAACCAATGTCCCTACCAAGTAACAACTTCCTACACCTTACAGTTTCCGAGATATAACCCATACAAGATTTTATATGTCAAGGTCACTACGACAGGGTTAAAGGTCAAATCAAGGTCCCATAATGACGTTCCACATGTTCACCCCCTAACCAATGTCCCCTACCAAGTATCAACTTCCTACACCTTATAGTTTCTGAGATATAGCCTGGATAAGATTTTCACACTCAAGGTCACTGTGGCAACGTCAAACGTCAAATCAAGGTCACACCATCACATTACACACCTACACCCCTAACCAATGTCCCTACCAAGTATCAACTTTCTACACCTTACGGTTTCTGAGATATAGCCCGGACAAACTTTTTGTCACCAAAACAGCGGCCCATCCACCCAAACAGCCACCCACCCATAGGTGAAAACAATACCCCAACAGCCCTTAAGGGCTATGGGGTAAAAAATCCCACAACACAATGGTTTCACACAATAATCATGCACCCATGTACACCAGACAACTCAATAGTTTATTTATTTGGAGTTTAACAAACGCTTTCAACACTGTATAGGTCATATCACGGAAGAAACCATTACATAGGTTCTGTACTGTAAATTGCTGACCATTGGTAAGCAACTACCAACATTCCCACATAGGGTCCAGGGTTTGAATAATACACTCAATAATACACTCAAGCAAGTGTAACAATTCATAAATTGATGACACTGACAGAAATGGCTTTGAAGATTTTACATGAAAACACAAACCTTAACAAAGGGCACAACACCACAGAAAAAAAATGTCAGGAAAATTTCACTACAAGCCTCAAAACCTCAGAGTTAATCTGATAATGTTTACTTTGAACACTAATTGAACTAAGAACATGCACAGATCTACTGACAAGATTATTTTTAAAAGTATTCATGTTGATCATGAATGTTTGCTCTTCAGCCAACATATAGCAATATGAGGATAAGGTAAGGGTATTTTACTCAATAAAATGAACTATTTTGAAACACTTTTTACATGACTATTTTGAGAGTTGCAACTGTCTATGTAAAAAATAAAGACCATTCTTTTCCTAATTCTGTACTGAAAATATTACATTACTCTTCTCTTTAAAGATGACTTCCTCATTCTCTTTCAACAGCCCATTCTTAGGTGACCAATTACTTTCCAATCATCAGATATAAAGTCAGATACAATGAATAAAACCATGTATAGGGCAGTTTCATACTTCACAAGTTTCAGTGTACCTTTCCCCCCACTGAGCCTCATAAAAACTGATCAAATAAATGGGATTTTAAACCATTCTGTCCTTTCACCAATTATCATAAGATACGGCCATGCTAAGAGACAAGCAACAGATGGCACACCACTATACTGAGGGTCAAGTGATGGGTAATTTCTATAGAAACTAAAGACAGTAGAACCTCCATTATCTGATACTCTATTATCCAAATATCCAATCTATGACTTCATTTTAACTCTTCAAAATTTGTATTTCCCCTTCGTTTTATTCTTAGGTAATGTATCATTGCAAATTATCAGTAGGCATTAATTTTATCTTTTTGGGCAAATTAACTTTTTTCACTATGGAAATTAATTCCGAGTGAAATATTAAATCCCTATTATTAATCTCTAGAAACTACAACTGTAAAGTAGAAACACACTATTAGTGAAAAAATATTATTCTGACTTTCTTAATTATAAAAAACAAATTAGTGAAATTTTCTTTAGGCTAATGTCTCCACCTCAACATATTTTTCAAACATGAAAAACTGCCTTCTCCAATGCAGATGCCCTTAAAACTGATTTGAATGTAGGTTTATTGTAGGAATGAATAAATACTGAATGTGAGGGCACCTGTTATTGTTGTTTATGCCCGGCAAAAATTTTAATAATGCACGAGCGCCGTAAGGCACAAGGGCATTATAGAAGAATTTTTGCCGGGCATAAATAGCATAAAAAATGCCCGAGCACGAGGTATTTATTGCTATTATAAAGACCGGTCTACCTGCTTTTTAAAGAAATATCCCTTTGTTTTTATGAGGTGACGCAAACAAGGAGGTTGCCATATTGTTTTGAATGCATGATCGCTCTCGTAAAAGCAGACAACTTTTACTACCGACATACAATCGAGCAATTCGAACAGCACTTCCGGTATTTAGCGGGCATTTGTTCTCCTATTTTGGCCCGCAGATTGAATGTGCAGAGAATCGTTTTCGTTTACTGCACATTTCTGCTCTTTAAAATTGTTAATATTCTTAAAACATGCTCAGATGTTCTGTTACATAAAGTTACCCTCTAGTGTATAGTAATATATACAGATTTATTTACACTGACCATGCATCATTTTTATCAATTATTTTTGTACTTTTCTGCCCCAGAAGAGAGACCCTTTTGTTGAGAATATCTTTTGTCCGCTTACTTTTGTCCACACCCCATTTTCACAGGAGTTTATTCCCAATGCTTGTCCACTCACTGGTCAACACATTAAGTCCAGTGAAAAGAGCAAGTATTTCACCAGCCTTTGTTTTAACACAGCTGTTACTGGCACTGTGAACACAGGTGGGTGAGGGCTGTTTGAGTCCGGTAAGTGCTGAAGACTTATAAATTACCCTCATTTGTCCTATTCACCAGGTTTTGTGGACATTTCTTGTGTACACTTTTTTTGTCAAAATGTCAACAAAATACTGTCCATATGGCAGAGGAGCATGGGTTTCTGAATGGACAGATACTATGGTTTATTGATAGACACTTTTTATTCAATTTATAACAATTAGTTGATTACTTAGTTTTGAGGGGAGCATCACTTCTAATGAAAATGATAAGCATTCTTGAAAGCCTTCTTCACCTTCCCATTTCTTCATGAGAATGTAGTGTATCCATATTTTATAGTATAATACCTTTACTTATAGTTTCTGTGTTGAGCCTTGAGCACACAAATGACAATTGCATGAAGCTCATGTCTCTCACTTGGTGATAACAAGACAATGTCCCAATGTAGAAAGTATTTCTGATAAAAATTTAATCCAGCAATTAAATTTTACAAGCTCAAAGTACTTAAATTGTATTACAACCAGTCCAATTTCTTCAGGACAAAATGCTGGTGGGCGAAATGCCGGTGGCTAAAATGCCGGTCAAAATTGCACAGGTGGACAAAATGACGGCCGATTTATTATGCTAACTGTTTCAAAACAAAATGTAAAGAAATTTCACAAATACAAAGTCTGCATCTTAATATAAAACCTTCAATAAAGGTTGAAAATGTTTCATTCAGCAAAACGACTTAATTTAATTTTACCTTTAATACTATTTTGCAATTGCAACTAAATTTGTTTATTTAAAGAAATTAAAGAAGGGCACCTTGGGAGTATGGATTTACAGGTAATTATTCCATACCCAGTATTGGTTGTTGGCAAATGATATTCAAATAACGCTGCTGGCAAACATACAACAACTAAAAAGCATTCGTAGAGTGCAGACCTCCACCAGGCCAGATTTCAAAAAAAAAAAAAATTGTAACAGTCTATAATTTCAACCTGAAAGCCAAAGTTATTGAATATACATTGAAAAATGGGACCTTTGAAAACTAGATTTTTTTTCATAATTTAATGCATTCTGTTTTCTGGTCATGTCCTATCCATATAAAAGATTTCATAAATATTTGTTCATAACTTTTGGAATAAGACAAAAACAATGAACAGACAGACATACAAACAGTGTAATCCAAAAACTGGTGAAGGTAATTGTCTGGCATTTGCCTTTAAACTTCTAGCAAGAAAACAGAGTTTTTTCCCCTGCTATTTCACTTGTTATCTCACTGAGTATACAAACTAGCTGCAAACACTATGTCCCGTTTTATCATGGCTGACGCCTCCTCCATCTTCTGGTAGAGAACTGGGTCCCCGATCAGACGGGCAGCATTCCTTACATCCTTCAGCACTTCATCCAAACGCTGAATGCACCGAACTATAATGCCCTCCTGTACGTCTGTCAGCTCTGTGATCTCTGCAAAAGGCTGGAAATACATGTGAGCATTATGGATTCACAAGCACGCAAATATTAAATGTGGTACACTATAATGCTCCCTTAAGTGAAGAAAATACTATAATGCCCTCCTGTATATCTGTCAGCTCTGTGGACATGTGGACATTATGATTTCACAGGCATGCAAATATTAAATGTAGTAAACCATAATGCTATCTGTTGAGCATGAAAATTGGAATGCCCTCCTTCATGTATCTCTGCAAATGTCTGGAAATACATGTGAACATTCTAAATTCACAGGCCTAGTTAAACATATTTTATTCACAATTAGGCAACAATTGATTTAACAATTATATCAAGCCTTCTAGCACAATGGGATTATCTACAATGATAAATGAAATGAGACTGCACTATCACATCATGAACACCTTGCACAAATAAAACTGCTTGCTTTGAGCAATAAATTTGTGGGCTGCATTAAAATAACTTTATTTTGATCAAACTTTAAATTTCCGCTTTTGTGTAAGAGTAAATTGGCATTTATTGTTATTTGGCCTTGTATAAAGTGAAGGGATTCTAAGAGATCATGCCTGATGTTGGCATACAAAGGGCAACTGATGAAAAAGTGGTCAGGATCTAAATATAGTACACCACAATATGTGGTATGGGCATAGAATATTATAATGCCCTCCTATATGTCACTCAGCATGATAATCCCTTCAAATGGCTGGAAATAAATGAGGACATTATGAACTTGTGAGACTACAGACTGATGAACCTCGTCAATTTATCGCCCCTGTACCCACACAGATATACAGAAACTGATCAAATACATAATAGAATAGAATACACTATGATAATCTCTTACAAATAATGCATGCCATTCAGCTGTAATTTCTGTTACAGGTTTCCAATTATATGGGGACATTATTAATTGAATGTAATTAAGTTAAATTGGGGTCACTGTATGAAACAATTTTCAAATCTTTTTTTTTTTTCCAAATCTCTGAATATACACGTGATCAATAGAAATTTGAAAGAATACTGTCACATATTAGGTGCTGATTACTATAATTTTCCCCATGTAGTCTGTGATCTCTGATATTTGCAAATTGCTGGGGTTGTATACACCAAAGGTCTTGGCCAAGACTCTGCCTTAAATTTTGTATACAAATATAGGTTGGCTTAACTTTTGTACACAAATAAAATCTGGCTTAACTTTTGTAAACAACTACAGTCTGGTTTAATTTTCGTATACAAATATAGTCAAGATTTGGCTAAGACCTTTGGTGTGTACAGTCCCTGTTATTAGAGTAAGAAATCTAAAATTCGCCAGGAATCTAAAATTCGCCACCTCTAAAACCTTAGTTAATTTTATGAAGAAAATGATCTTTTTGTCTAAAAATTGGTATTTTTCAGTTCAAAAAGCCTTAATTTACTATTTTCTGTTTTCGAAACTAGGCCAAATTACTATCAGGCTAACTTTCCTAGCCATATATATTTTGCGCATATTTGATTAACCTAGCTGCAATATTTCAAGCTTTAGAGCATCTTAATGATTTTTAAATAATGGGCTATTGCAGCTTTTTGTTTTTCAAAATAAGGCCAAAATTTTTCTCAGGCAAACATTTTAAGGCCTGGACTTTTGATGGTCTGTCTTTATATTCTGAAGCCATAGTACCGAGAACAGCAATCAGTCCCACATGGTAAGCTATTGTAGCGCAATAAAATTAGGACATTTTACTGTGATGACCTCATTCTACCTTGTAGCAGGGTCAAATGTCAAATTCAACACCTGGAAAAGATTCACAGACCATGACTTCCTACAAGTTGTTTTCACATTCTGAACCTCTAGGAGCAATATTAGGGGAGATATAAGGCCTTTTTAATAGAATATCCCTATTTGACATTAAACATGTGATATGGCAGCCATTTGGTTTTTAGAAGTAGGTCAAAACTAGAAAAATGTTTTTGCTAACAAAAACTAAGCGTCCCAAAAAGGTTCACTGCAATATAATATACAGTAGAAAAAGGTTTTTGAAAATAAAAACATGCAATGCTGAGAGAAGAACTGAAAGTTAAGCAGACAGTATGGAAGTTCATGCATTAACATGAAAGAAAAATTTAAGCTTTATTTTGTTTTCTATGGTCATAAATTGCGAAAAGTTAATGGAATAAATGCTCTGGCTCAGAATGCATACAGCATGAATACTTATAATAGGTTGAAAGTAGTGTTCTCAATAAACCCTTTTCAGTAGGACCGGGTAGGTGGTGGTTTCAACGGGCGGGTACCCGGGTATCCGCGCCGATGGGCGATAATAGCTGAAACTACAAAAATGTCCATATTTACAGACTTAAAACCTACAGAAATAATGGGATCCAACCATTTGCTTTATTTCTTGTCGGCCACGTTTTTGCATTCAAAATAATATTACACGGAAGAAATGTTAAATAAAAAAGACTTCTGTACATTCAAAACACGGTTGTTTATATAAAAATGGAGTCACATGACCTATCACAAAAGCATTAACTACTGCTCGAAGATAGTTTCGGAATTGAAACATTATTTTTATTTCAGGTTCATAAGTGAATTTTGTTAACATAAAATTATAAAATACTGTGTGAAAACATTGTACTCTTATTTATTTAAGGAATGCATGTCACTATATAGCCAATATACAGCGTTTTATGGACTCGGAATTAAGTAACTGTGTTAATATACTGACGATTTTCAAAGGGTTCCGGTGTTTGATAATACATAAACAATAAAAGTAAAAGACAAGTAAAATACTTTAAATGGTGTACAAGGGTGAGAAAACAATATTCTTGTGCATTTTAATTGAATAGTTTTATTTTTAAATGAAATAATTAAGTTCAGATACGTCTGTACTCGGCCAGCCAACGTGGGCGATAATGACAGAAATATTAGATTCGGGTACTTGGGTATGTCATTTCGGATTCGGGTAAGTATTCAGGGTTCGGGTACCCAGATATCCGGATACCCGTTGAGATCACTAGTTGAAAGTTACACCATAAAACTACTTAATTAAAGAGTAACAGTGCTTTATAAATGCCATATATCTATTTACATTTTAGAAAAAGGCATAGTAAAACTAGACCTAGCGCATCGGAGAACCGATGCAAATTGTATCCACCGTAAAGACAATGCACCAAAACCTCTAGGACCAATAATAAGCGAGTTATAAGCACTTTTAAGTTTGGCTGTCCTCATTTGACCTTCAAGGAGGGGCCCAAGGTCAAATCCGACCACACCAGAAGATTCCCAGAACATGATTTCCTATATGTTGGTTTACTATGCCAAACATCTAGGACCAATAATAAGCGAGTTATAAGCACTTTTTAGTTTGGCTGTCCTCACACTTGACCTTGAAGGAGGGGCCCAAGGTCAAATCCGACCATGACAGAAGATTCCCCGCCCATGATTTCCTGTATGTTGGTTTACCATCCCAAACCACTAGGATCAATAATAAGCGAGTTATAAGCACTTTTAAGTTTGGCTGTCCTCATTTGACCTTGAAGGAGGGGGCCAAGGTCAAATCCGACCACACCAGAAGATTCCCAGCCCATGATTTTCTATATGCTGGTTTACCATCCCAAACCTCTAGGACCAATAATAAGCGAGTTATAAGCACTTTTAGGTTTGGCTGTAATCATTTGACCTTGAAGGAGGGGCCCAAGGTCAAATCTGACCACACCAGAAGATTCCCAGCCCATGATTTCCTATAGGTTGGTTTACCATCCCAAACCTCTAGGACCAATAATAAGCGAGTTATAGGCACTTTAACCTTTGGTTATCCTCATTTCACCTTGAAGGAGGGGTCCAAGGTCAAATCGGACCACACCAGAAGATTCCCAGCCCATGATTTCCTATATGTTGGTTTACCATCCCAAACATCTAGGACCAATAATAAGCGAGTTATAAGCACTTTTAAGTTTGGCTGTCCTCATTTGACCTTGAAGGAGGGGACCAAGGTCAAATCCGACCACACCAGAAGATTCCCAGCCCATGGTTTCCTATACATTGGTTTACCATCCCAAACCTGTAGGACCAATAATAAGCGAGTTATAAGCACTTTTAAGTTTGGCTGTCCTCATTTGACCTTGAAGGAGGATCCCAAGGTCAAATCCGACCACACCAGAAGATTCCCAGCCCATGATTTCCTATATGTTGGTTTACCATCCCAAACCTCTAGGACCAATAATAAGCAAGTTATAAGCACTTTTATGTTTGGCTATCCTCGTTTGACCTTGAAGGAGGGGCCCAAGGTCAAATCCGACCACACCAGAAGATTCCCAGCTCATGATTTCCTATACGTTGGTTTACCATCCCAAACCTCTAGGACCAATAATAAGCGAGTTATAAGCACTTTTAAGTTTGGCTGTCCTCATTTGACCTTGAACGAGGGGCCCAAGGTCAAATCCGACCACGCCAGAAGATTCCCAGCCCATGATTTCCTACAGGTTGGTTTGCCATCCCAAACCTCTAGGACCAATAATAAGCGAGTTATAGGCACTTTTACCTTTGGCTATCCTCGTTTGACCTTGAAGGAGGGGCCCAAGGTCAAATCCGACCACACCAGAAGATTCCCAGCCCATGATTTCCTATACGCTGGTTTACCATCCCAAACCTCTAGGACCAATAATAAGCGAGTTATAAGCACTTTTAAGTTTGGCTGTCCTCATTTGACCTTGAATGAGGGGCCCAAGGTCAAATCCGACCACGCCAGAAGATTCCCAGCCCATGATTTCCTATAGGTTGGTTTGCCATCCCAAACCTCTAGGACCAATAATAAGCGAGTTATAAGCACTTTTAAGTTTGGCTGTCCTCATTTGACCTTGAAGGAGGGGCCCAAGGTCAAATCCGACCACGCCAGAAGATTCCCAGCCCATGATTTCCTATAGGTTGGTTTACCATCCCAAACCTCTAGGACCAATAATAAGCGAGTTATAGGCACTTTTACCTTTGGCTATCCTCGTTTGACCTTGAAGGAGGGGCCCAAGGTCAAATCCGACCACACCAGAAGATTCCCAGCCCATGATTTCCTATATGCTGGTTTACCATCCCAAACCTCTAGGACCAATAATAAGCGAGTTATAAGCACTTTTAAGTTTGGCTGTCCTCATTTGACCTTGAAGGAGGGGCCCAAGGTCAAATCCGACCACGCCAGAAGATTCCCAGCCCATGATTTCCTATACATTGGTTTACCATCCCAAACCTCTAGGACCAATAATAAGCGAGTTATAGGCACTTTTACTTTTGGTTATCCTCATTTCACCTTGAAGGAGGGGCCCAAGGTCAAATCCGACCACACCAGAAGATTCCCAGCCCATGATTTCCTATATGTTGGTTTACCATCCCAAACATCTAGGACCAATAATAAGCGAGTTATAAGCACTTTTAAGTTTGGCTGTCCTCATTTGACCTTGAAGGAGGGGGCCAAGGTCAAATCCGACCACACCAGAAGATTCCCAGCCCATGGTTTCCTATACATTGGTTTACCATCCCAAACCTGTAGGACCAATAATAAGCGAGTTATAAGCACTTTTAAGTTTGGCTGTCCTCATTTGACCTTGAAGGAGGATCCCAAGGTCAAATCCGACCACACCAGAAGATTCCCAGCCCATGATTTCCTATATGTTGGTTTACCATCCCAAACCTCTAGGACCAATAATAAGCGAGTTATAGGCACTTTTACCTTTGGCTATCCTCGTTTGACCTTGAAGGAGGGGCCCAAGGTCAAATCCGACCACACCAGAAGATTCCCAGCCCATGATTTCCTATACGCTGGTTTACCATCCCAAACCTCTAGGACCAATAATAAGCGAGTTATAACCACTTTTAAGTTTGGCTGTCCTCATTTGACCTTGAAGGAGGGGCCCAAGGTCAAATCCGACCACGCCAGAAGATTCCCAGCCCATGATTTCCTATAGGTTGGTTTACCATCCCAAACCTCTAGGACCAATAATAAGCGAGTTATAGGCACTTTTACCTTTGGCTATCCTCGTTTGACCTTGAAGGAGGGGCCCAAGGTCAAATCCGACCACACCAGAAGATTCCCAGCCCATGATTTCCTATATGCTGGTTTACCATCCCAAACCTCTAGGACCAATAATAAGCGAGTTATAAGCACTTTTAAGTTTGGCTGTCCTCATTTGACCTTGAAGGAGGGGCCCAAGGTCAAATCCGACCACGCCAGAAGATTCCCAGCCAATGATTTCCTATAGGTTGGTTTACCATCCCAAACCTCTAGGACCAATAATAAGCGAGTTATAGGCACTTTTACTTTTGGCTATCCTCGTTTGACCTTGAAGGAGGGGCCCAAGGTCAAATCCGACCACACCAGAAGATTCCCACCCCATGATTTCCTATATGTTGGTTTACCATCCCAAACCTCTAGGACCAATAATAAGAGTGTTATAGGCACTTTTACCTTTGGCTATCTTCGTTTGACCTTGAAGGAGGGGCCCAAGGTCAAATCCGACCACACCACAAGATTCCCAGCCAATGATTTCCTATATGCTGGTTTACCATCCCAAACCTCTAGGACCAATAATAAGCGAGTTATAAGCACTTTTAAGTTTGGCTGTCCTCGTTTGACCTTGAAGGAGGGGCCCAAGGTCAAATCTGACCACGCCAGAAGATTCCCAGCCCATGATTTCCTATATGTTGGTTTACCATCCCAAACCTCTAGGACCAACAATAAGCGAGTTATAAGCACTTTTAAGTTTGGCTGTCCTCGTTTGACCTTGAAGGAGGGGCCCAAGGTCAAATCTGACCACGCCAGAAGATTCCCAGCCCATGATTTCCTATATGTTGGTTTACCATCCCAAACCTCTAGGATCGATAATAAGCGAGTTATAAGCACTTTTAAGTTCTGCTATCCTCGTTTGACCTTGAAGGAGGGGTCCAAGGTCAAATCTGACCACATCAGAAGATTTGCAGCACATGATTTCCTATAGGTTGGCTTCAGATTGCAAACCTCTAGGACCAATAATAAGGGAGATATAGGCACTTTTAAAGTCCGCTATGTGGGTTACTTCAGCACTCCGTGGATGACCTTGAATTAGGAGCTTCAAGGTCAAATGTGTGCAAGGTTGTAGAGGACATGTATATGTGTCATACATATCACCTATGAAGAGATTCAACCTTCTACCTATGAGGAACAGCCAGTAGAAAAATGTAGATTATTTTCAAAGAAATGCCCGTGGCGGCCATCTTGTTTTTCAGAATGAGGCTATTTTCCTTCCCAGAGAAGCTTACCCCCCAATGAAGATATCCTGCAAATTTGGTGAACCTAGCTGCTGTTGTTTTCCTCTTAGAGCGTTAACGCCGAAAATCTCTCCACGCGCGGCGGCGGCGTAGCGGACGCTAAACCAAAGTATCCACCGGATGCTTCCGGTGGATACAATGAGAGCCTTTAGAAAGGCAAGAAGTTTATGACACAATGCTTTGAACACATCTATCTGGTAAATCTGACCAGCTATCTAGACACATCACATAAGCTTTCCCAATACCTCTGAATACATGTAATATAATGTAAATCACTAAAAGCAAGAATAAACTAGAGGATCGCTCGCAAAAAAAAAAGATAATGTTTTTGCATAGCAAAAACAAAGCGTCCCGAAAAGGATATAAAGGGGAGTGCTAAAGTATTAAGAAAATGCTTCGTTTCTAGCCTTATACTGTTGTGGCAACCAAAGTCAGCGCAGTCTGCTCTATCTAGCACGGTTTTCAAGATATAAGCATTTTTGTGTTTTGCAAAAAATTCGAAAATTCAAAATGTCCGCTATATTTGGCGAGACAAAAATATTTTGAAAATTGGCATGGCTACTCTGCAGAGATACCCAGCAGGTCAAAAATTTTGTTGAGTTCGCTCCATCTAGCACGGTTTTCGAGATATAAGCATTTTTGTGTTTTGCAAAAACTTTGAAAATTCAAAATAGCCACCATTTTTGGGGAGACAAAAATTTTTGACAAGACCACTGCCGCGGTGTGTATCTCCCACTGAGCATTAAAGGAGAAGAAATAGCTTTTCCGAGATATTCACAATTTTTCATTTTCGTGTGTGAAAGCTCTTCCAAAAGTAGGTGAATGAGTTATTTGAGAAAAATTGGCTATCTGCAATACTATTAAGATATAATTCACATTTACTCATTTTGAGTAGGTGAGTAATTACCTACGGGTCTGGAACTTCACCATGTGAAAGTTCTCCCAAAAGTAGATCAATGAGTTATTTGAGAAAAATTGGGTATCCGCAATACTTTTAGAGATAATTCGCATTTACTCATTTTGAGTAGGTGAATAATTAGCTATGGGTCTGAAACTTCACCATGTGAAAGCTCTTCCAAAAGTAGGTGAATGAGTTATTTGAGAAAAATTGGGTATCTGCAATACTTTTAAGAGATAATTCGCATTTACTCATTTTGAGTAGGTGAGTAATTATCTACGGGTCTGAAACTTCCACCATGTGAAAGCTCTCCCAAAAGTACATGAATGAGTTATTTCATAAAAATTGGGTATCCGCAATAGTTTTTGAGATAATTAGCATTTACTCATTTTGAGTAGGTGAGTAATTAGCTACGGGTCTGAAACTTCACCGAGTGAAAGCTCTCCCAAAAGTAGGTGAATGAGTTATTTGAGAAAAATTGGCTATCTGCAATACTTTTAGAGGTAATTCGCATTTACTCATTTTGAGTAGGTGAGTAATTAGCTATGGGTCTGAAACTTCACCATGTGAAAGCTCTTCCAAAAGTACATGAATGAGTTATTTGATAAAAATTGGGTATCCGCAATAGTTTTAGAGATATTTTATTTATTAGCATTTACTCATTTTGAGTAGGTGAGTAATTATCTACGGGTCTGAAACTTCACCATGTAAAAGCTCTCCCAAAAGTACATGAATGAGTTATTTGATAAAAATTGGGTATCCGCAATAGTTTTAGAGATAATTAGCATTTACTCATTTTGAGTAGGTGAATAATTAGCTACGGGTCTGAAACTTCACCGAGTGAAAGCTCTTTGGGATAGCTGCTCTGCAGAGATACCCTGAAGATCAAAAATTTCGTCGAAATCGTTCTATGTAGCACGGTTTTTGAGATATTAGCATTTTTGTGTTTTGCAATTTTTGCGCAAAAATTCGAAAATTCAAAATGGCCGCCATTTTTGGCAAGATAAAATTTTTTTGAAAATTGGCATGGCTACTCCGCAGAGATACCCTGTAGGTCAAAAATTTCGTCGAAATCGCTCTATCTAGCAGGATTTTCGAGATACAAGCATTTTCATGTTTTGCAATTTTTGCGAAAAATTCGAAAATTCAAAATGGCCGCCATTTTTGATGAGACAAAATTTTTTTGAAAATTGGCATGGCTACTCTGCAGAGATAGCCTGTGGGTCAAAAATTTCGTCGAAATCGCTCTATCTAGCACGGTTTTCGAGATATAAGCATTTTTATGTTTTGCAATTTTGCGAAAAATTCGAAAATTCAAAATGGCTGCCATTTTTTGCGAGAAATTTTTTTTTGAAAATTGGCACGGCTACTCTGCAGAAATACCCTGCGGGTCAAAAAGTGCGTCGAAATCGCTCTATCTAGTACGGTTTTCGAGATATAAGCATTTTTATGTTTTGCAATTTTTGCGAAAAATTCGAAAATTCAAAATGGCCGCCATTTTTTGCGAGACAAATTTTTTTTGAAAATAGGCATGGCTACTCCGCAGACATACCCTGCGGGTAAAAAATTTCGTCGAAATCGCTCTATCTAGTACGGTTTTCGAGATATAAGCATTTTTATGTTTTGCAATTTTTAGGAAAAATTCGAAAATTCAAAATGGCCGCCATTTTTGGCGAGATAAATTTTTTTTGAAATTGGGATAACTACTCTGCAGAGATACCCTGCGGGTCAAAAATTTCGTCGAAATCACTCTATCTAGCACGGTTTTCGAGATATAAGCATTTTTGTGTTTTCCTTATTTGAAAAATTCATAATGATTAATTAATCATTAATTACTCGGCCATTTCTTAACCAATCAATGCCAAAATCTAATGATTTCCAGATTTTAATAGAATGAATGTATTTGCCAAGTTTCAGGCGAATTGATAAAATTCCTTTCAAGTTGTCATCCGGACAAGCTTCCCCATCGAAAAAAGACATTTTTGGTCATGTGACCTCTCTGATTGGTTGAAATGTCACTGCAGCATATTCAAAAAAATTCCCCAAGGCTACTCCCTAAACCTGCCAAATTTGAAAAGAATCCGCCTAACGGTTACAGAGTTATAAGGAAAACAAAATGCGGAGCCGGCGGAGCCTGAAGGTCTCCCATACACAAACAAGCGTCCCTTGTGGGACGCTTAAATAGATATAAGGCAAAAACACAATATCAGCTATTTGATGACTCCAGTTTGATCCATAAAAGGGGGGTGGGGTGGGGTGAGGGGGTGAGTGGGGGGTGGGCAGGGGGTAAATCTGACCTCTATCTAGTCTATCTAGACTCTTCACATAAGGTTTCCCAATACCTCTCATTACATTCTAAAACTCTAAAAGAATAAGAGATAAACGGCAAAAACACAAAATCGGCTATTTTATAACCCCAGTTTGACCCATAAGGGGGGATCTGAGGGTAAATCTGACCAGCTATCTAGACACTTCACATAAGGTTTCCCAATACCTGTTAATACATTCTAAAACTCTAAAAGCAAGAATAAAGGAGATAAAAGGCAAAAAACACAAAATCGGCTATTTTATGCCCCCAGTTTGACCCATAAGGGGGGGTTGGGGGGTCCGGGGGTAAATCTGACCAGCTATCTAGACTCTTCACATATGGTTTCCCAATACCTGTTAATACATTTTAAAGCTCTAAAAGCAAGAATAAAGGAGATAAAAGGCAAAAACACATAATCGGCTATTTTATAACCCCAGTTTGACCCATAAGGGGGGATCCGGGGGTAAATCTGACCAGCTACCTAGACTCTTCACATAAGGTTTCCCAATATTTCTTAATACATTCTAAAGCTCTAAAAGCAAGAATAAAGGAGATATAAGGCAAAAACACAAAATTGGCTATTTTATGACCCCAGTTTGACCCATAAGGGGGGGGGGGGGTCCGGGGGTAAATCTGACCAGCTATCTAGACTCTTCACATATGGTTTCCCAATACCTCTTAATACATTCTAAAGCTCTAAAAGCAAGAATAAAGGAGATATAAGGCAGAAACACAAAGTTGGCTATTTTATGACCCCAGTTTGACCCATAGGGGGGGGGGGGGGTCCGGGGGTAAATCTGACCAGCTATCTAGACTCTTCACATATGGTTTCCCAATACCTCTTAATACATTCTAAAGCTCTAAAACCAAGAATAAAGGAGATAAAAGGCAAAAACACATAATCGGCTATTTTATAACCCCAGTTTGACCCATAAGGGGGGATCCGGGGGTAAATCTGACCAGCTACCTAGACTCTTCACATAAGGTTTCCCAATATCTCTTAATACATTCTAATGCTCTAAAAGCAAGAATAAAGGAGATATAAGGCAAAAACACAAAATTGGCTATTTTATGACCCCAGTTTGACACAAGCTCTAGAAGCAAGAATAAAGGAGATATAACGGGGAAAGATGAAATTGGCTATTTTATTACCCCAGTTTGACCCCTACAGAGGGGTAGGGGGGGGGGGAATTTGACTTGCTTTCTAGACTCTCCACATATGGTTTCCTACTACCTCCCAATACATTTTATGGCTCTAAATGCAGTACTTAAGAAGATAATGGGGGGTTCACATGAATTTTAAGCTTTCTGGTTGGTACCTGTGAGAAAATCACTCATACATCGGTCAATTTTAATCGGATTGCTCCCTAAATCTAATCAGCTCACGTTTTTGATAGTATAAACATGTGTATGAAGTTACAAGCCTCTGCGGTCAGTAGATCTTCCTGAACTGCGATGACGGGCGGGTGTACCCGAAAAACTATTTTTTGATCATGTGACCTTGATAAAGATCAAAGGTCAAATTTAAGCATGTGGAAAAATTTTCCCACGCCTAAGGTATATAACTGAACATATGGTTAGAAAGCTTCCAATAATAAGGGAGATATTCAAGGGAGACCATAATGCGGCGGCGGCGGCAGCGGCGATGAAACTGACGCAAAACCAAATAAGAGCCTTTTTAAGGGACGCTTAATTACTATCAGGCTAGCTTTTCTAGCCATATATCTTTTGTGCAAATTTGATGAAGCTAGCTGGAATATTTCAAGATTTAGAGCAACTTCATGATTTTCAAATAATTGGCTATGTCGGCCATTTTATTTTCAAAAAGAGGCTAAAATTTTGCAGAGATAGGTTTCATAGCCACAAACATTCCCTCCAAATTTGGTGAAGGTATTTTATAAATGAATGAGATGTTAAGGTTTATGTAAAAACTTGAAGAACGGACGAACGGAGGATACACAAACAGATACACGTTTGGAAGACGTTTTACAATCTCTCAACCACGGTCTTTGCTTTTCATTGTCTATCTTTACAATCTGAAGCCATAGCACTAATAATAAGGGAGAAATAAGGACGTTTTAGTGTGATGACCCCTTTTAACCTTGAAGCAGGGGTCAAAGGTCAAATTCAACAACTGGAAAAGATTCACAGGCCATGAATTCCTACAAGTTATTTTCACATTCCAAACCTCTAGGAGCAATATTAGGGGAGATATAAGGCCTTTTTAATAGGATTACCTGGTTTGACATTAAACATGTGATATGGTGGCCATTTTGTTTTTTTGACCTTCGGAGGCAGGCGGTAGATAACAGGACAGCATTGGAAAAACAAGAGTGAATATCTCTGCCAAGGTCCAACACCTCCAATATTGCTTACAGGTGTAATAATAACTAGAGATTGCGTCTCGACGCAGTGTATCCCCGGACGGGACATAGTTAAGGCGTGAATATGTCGGTCTTGAACCTGTTTCCTGGAGCACCAGGTCAGGATTCTCCATAGTACCAGATTACTCCCAAAAGCTAATCACTAGTTCTTTCACTTATATCTGTCTTTAAAAATTACATTTCATGGATCCAGAAGATCCATATAGTGATCCGGATCACATCCAAAATTCAATCATTTCATCCTTTTAGCTTTTCAGACATATTCTAAAAATTTCATCAAAATCCGTCCGTAAGTTTTTTAGTTATCTTGTATACAAACACATCTGGCAGCCTGGATCCACATGATCCAGACAGTGATCCAGATTACTCCCAAAAACTAATCACTTGTTCTTTGTCCCATTTAAGACATTTCCTGAAAATTTCCTAAAAATCCATCCATGACTTTTTGAGCTATTTGTCTTTAAAAATTACATTTCTTGGATCCAGAAGATCCAGATAGTGGTCCAGATCACTCGCAAAAATGAATCATTTCTTCCTTTTACCACTTCTTCCTTTTACCATTTGTAACATATCCTAAAAATATCAAAGTCCATCCCAAGATTATGTGGCAGCCTGGATCCAGATGATCCAGACAGTGATCCAGACCACTCCAAAAATTTAATCACTTGTTCCTTGTACCATTTAGGCCATTTGCTGAAACAATCCATCCATAACTTTTTGAGGTATCTGTCTTTAAAAATTACATTTCATGGATCCAGAAGATCTATATAGTGATCCGGATCACCTCCAAAATTCAATCATTTCATCCTTTTACCTTTTCAGACATATCCTGAAAATTTCATCAAAATCCGTCCATAAGTTTTTGATTTATCTTGTACATAAACACATCTGGCAGCCTGGATCCAGATGATCCAGATCACTCCCAAAATCTAACCACTTGTTCCTTGTCCCAGTTAGGACATTTCCTGAAAATTTCATCAAAATCCACCCATGACTTTTTGAGCTATTTGTCTTTAAAATTATATTTCATGGATCCAGAAGATCCAGATAGTGGTCCAGATCACTTGCGAAATTGAATCATTTCTTCCTTTTACCATTTGTAACATATCCTAAAAATATCGTCACAATTCATCCTAAAATTTTGTTGCAGCCTGGATCCAGATGATCCAGATCACTCCAAAAATGTAATCACTTGTTCCTTGTACCATTTAGGTCATTTGCTGAAAATGTCATCACAATAGTGATCCGGATCACCTCCAAAATTCAATCATTTCATCCTTTTACCTTTTCAGACATATCCCGAATATTTCATCAAAATCCGTCCATAAGTTTTTCAGCTACATTGTACACAAACACATCTGGCAGCCTGGATACAGATGATCCAGATGGTGATCCAGATCACTCCCCAAATCTAATCACTTGTTCCTCGCACCATTTAGGTCATTTGCTGAAAATGTCATCACAATCCATCCATAATTTTTTGAGGTATCTGTCTTTAAAAATTACATTTCATGGATCCAGAAGATCCATATAGTGATCCGGATCACTTCCAAAATTCAATCATTTCATCCTTTTACCTTTTCAGACATATCCCGAAAATTTCATCAAAATCCGTCCATAAGTTTTTGATTTATCTTGTACACAAACACATCTGGCAGCCTGGATCCAGATGATCCAGATCACTCCCAAAATCTAATCACTTGTTCCTTGTCCCATTTAGGACATTTCCTGAAAATTTCATCAAAATCCACCCATGACTTTTGGAGCTATTTGTCTTTAAAAATTATATTTCATGGATCCAGAAGATACAGATAGTGGTCCAGATCACTCGCAAAATTAAACCATTTCTTCCTTTTACCACTTCTTCCTTTTACCATTTGTAACATATCCTAAAAATATTATCAAAATTCATCCTAAAATTATGTTGCAGCCTGGATCCAGATGATCCAGACAGTGATCCAGATCACTCCAAAAATGTAATCACTTGTTCCTTGTACCATTTAGGTCATTTGCTGAAAATGTCATCACAATACATCCATAACTTTTTGAGGTATCTGTCTTTAAAAATTACATTTCATGGATCCAGAAGATCCATATAGTGATCCGGATCACTTCCAAAATTCAACCATTTCATCCTTTTACCTTTTCAGACATATCCTGAAAATTTCATCAAAATCCATCCATAAGTTTTTGAGCTATATTGTACACAAACACATCTGGCAGCCTGGATCCAGATGATCCAGATCACTCCCAAAATCTAATCACTTGTTCCTCGTCCCATTAAGGACATTTCCTGCAAATTTCATCAAAATGCAGCCATAAGTTTTTGAGTTATCTGTCTTTAAATTTCATGGATCCACAAGATCCAGACAGTGATCCGGATCACTCCCAAAATTTAATCATATCTTCCTTTTATCATTTTAATCACTTGTTCCTCATCCCATTAAGGACATTTCCTGCAAATTTCATCAAAATGCAGCCATAAGTTTTTGAGTTATCTGTCTTTAAATTTCATGGATCCACAAGATCCAGACAGTGATCCGGATCACTCCCAAAATTTAATCATATCTTCCTTTTATCATTTTGGACATATCCTGAAAATTTTATCAAAATCCATCTGTCAGTTTTTGAGTTATCTTGTTCACAAACAAAGAAACAAATAGAGGGCCAAAAATGACCCTTGGTCAGGTACTTTGGCGGTCAGTGGATGACCTTAAATGAAGATCTGTAACCGGTAAGCCTGGATGCTGGTACTCCATCATGTACTCAACCTCCAAAGCCATTTTCAATAGTTTCCATGCAATGTAGTCAGCATTAAGTGTGAAAATATCTCCAAATTTGCCAAAAATGACCCTTGGTCAGGTACTTTGGCGGTCAGTGGATGACCTTAAATGAAGATCTGTAACCAGTAAGCCTGGATGGTAGAAGTCCATCATGTACTCAACCTCCAAAGCCATTTTCAATAGTTTCCATGCAATATAGTCAGCATTAAGTGTGAAAATATCTCCAAAAAGGCCAAAAATGACCCTCAGTCATTAAATGAAGATCTGTAACCAGTAAGCCTGGATGGTAGAAGTCCATCATGTACTCAACCTCCAAAGCCATTTTCAATAGTTTCCATGCAATATAGTCAGCATTAAGTGTGAAAAGAACAACATATTTCACGAAAAAACTGTAACTGCAATACTTTTTGAGCTATGAGTCCTTTACTCAAAGTAGATAAAAAATCCACGGCAGCCATCTTGTTAACACCCGTGGCAGCCATCTTGTTTTTCAGAATCAGGAGAAAAAGATTCCCTGGAAAGTTTTTCCAATGATGAATGTATCCTGCAAATTTGGAAGCTCTAGCTATAATAGTTTTAGAGATAGAAAGGCTTTTGTAAAAACGTGACAAACGGACGCACGCACGCACGCACGGAGGGCATTTTATAATCTCCCGTACCGGGCCTATCGGCCGGCGGGAGATAATAATAAGCTACAGCAATCCATGTATCTATGTGATAAGAAAAATATGTCTCAAATATGGCAGATGAACACATTTTGGCAGAGCAAAGGTTAAAGGTCACACCATGATTTAGCATACCTACACTCTCCAACCATATAGCTCATCCAAAAATGAACTTCCTAGATATTACTGTTTCTGAGATATGGCCCAAACAATATTTAAAGTCAAGGTCACTACAGCTACGTCAAAGGTCAAATGAAAGTCACATTATAACATTGCACACCTACACCCTCTAACCAATGCCCATATCAAATATCAACCTTCTATACCTTACAGATTCCGAGATATAGCTCAGACAAGATTTTAAATCTCAAGGTCATTACAGCAAGGTCAAAGGTCAAATCAAGGTTACATTATAACGTTGGATACCTACACCCCTCAACCAACGTCCATACCAAGTATCAACTTCCTACAACTTACAGTTTCAAAGTTATAGCCCGGACAAGATTTTAAATCTCTAGGTCACTACAGCAAGGTCAATGGTCAAATTAAGGTCACATTATAACATTGGACACCTACACCCCTCAACCAACATCCCTACCAAGTCTCAACTTCCTACATCTTACGGTTTCAAAGATATAGCCCGCACAAGATTTAAAAGGTCAAGGTCACTACAGCAAGGTCAAAGGTCAAATGAAAGTCCCATTGTAACTTTGCGGACCCTCTAACCAATGTCCATACCAAATATCAACATTCTACACCTTACAAATTCCAAGATATACTTCAGACAAGATTTTAAATCTCAAGGTCGCTACAGCATGGTCAAAGGTGAAATCAGGGTCACATTATAACGCTGGACACCTACATCCCTCAACCAACCTACCTACAAAGTATCAAGTTCCTACACCTTACCGTTTCAAAGATATAGTCCGAACAAGATTTAACAGGTCAAAGTCACTACAGCAAGGTCTAATGTCAAATCATGGTCATTCCATAACACTGAAGACCTACACATGCTAACCAATGTCCCTACGCTTTCTAAGATATAGTCTGGACAAAAATTTAAAGATCAAGGTCACTATGGCAAGGTCAAAGGTTAAATCAAGATTACACCATGATGTTGCACACTGACACCCACAATCAATGTACCTTTTCTGATATTCTATTTATACAACTCCTCTATCTCTCACTGTTTACAAGACAAACACAAGTTTATGTTAACCAATGTCCACTAAAATTTTACTCCAAATGCTCTACCTCGCACCGTTTACAAGATAAACACAATTTTATACATCTACAAAATAATCACAAAGGCCACCAAAACTTTCCAACTCAAAACCCCTCTATATCACACTGTTTATGGGAAAGACATTTTGATCTATTCTGCTAAAAAATTTATCAAGGCAAAAAAAGTCTGTTTGATACTGAAAAGATACTTGTATATCGCTAAAAAGTAATCCCATCCAAGGTAATTGTTAATGGGGGGAACACACTGAGTAACTTTTAGAAAAACTGCCATGGCTACACCAAACATTTGTGCATGTGGTTAAAAAGTAATCCTATACACGCTATTAGACCAACAAGCTCTCAAACCAAATTTGGGAGAGATATGTAAAATACTCTTCCTTTAAATGAGTGAAAAATGAACCATGATGCTAGATGCTAGGAAAAAAGCAATATTGTCCACCCCCCAATGGGTTTACTTTTCTGTTTAGTGTTTTACGTCATGCCTAGTACCTTACTGGTTATAATGTGATGGATAATTGGAATGGGTGGAGGAAACCAGCGCATACAGTTGGTCAAGGTTCTCTACAGTAAACTGCCAACCAACGGTAAGCAACTACCAACCTTCTCACTTGAGGTCTGGCCAGGATTCAAACTCTATCTCAGAGACGAGTGAGTTTCCACTGAACCACCATGGCCCCCTAGTGGGATGGACTGACATATAATTACATTTAAACTAAAAAATTGAGAATTTCGACAGGGTGTAACAAGTTTTAACTTCATCCACTCACCATTCCTCTTGCCCATTCAAATACCACCTCCATTAAACCAAATTTAAAGCTTTCTTTGAATTGTTCCACTGGGATTTTCAATCCACATTCCTTCTGAATCAGCCCTATTTTCTCAGCTATAGCCAGAAAACTTTCCTTGGCCTGTAAAAAGTCAAATTTTAACACATACAATCAAACATTTTTTGGGATAAACATACAAGAAAAACACATACATTTATTATCCACCATGACCTGTATATGACTTATATAGGTCGATATACAGAGTGGGTGTTGTATACAATGACGCCTCCCTATGGATAATTAGCATCAACAAGTGCCGGTTTTTCAACGATATCTGGGAAACTATGGAACCTACAAAAATATTTTATTTATAATCAGAAAGGTCTTCTTGTTTTTGCTGCATAAAAATCCAATAAGAAATGACGGAGATATCACAAATTAAATGTAGAGTGTTTTATATTCACTGGAGCCCCTGTATATAGAGTAAGAAATCTAAAATTCGCCACATATCTGAAATTCGCCACATGTGAAAATACTAATAAAATAAATGAATTGTGGTGAGATTTGTTGACTGTATAGTAAACTAGATTGGGCCAACTCGGCGCCAACATATCCCCAGACAGGTCATCACTCACGCCACAGGTTTTGATCGGGAATTTTTTAAAGCATAATTACCCATTATTATATGAACTTCAGCACATCAATCTACTGTTTGTATCTTCCCAAGAAGATGGTGTATCCCCAGACGCCGAATACATAACTCAAATTATATTTTCAATCTTCCTGCAATGATAACTCTAAACCTATTTTCAAAGTATTTATTAATAAATGATTGATGATTGAATGTCCATTCTAAAATAATAATCCCAAAAGAGCATATCTCTTTCTATATTTGTTGACAAATAAAATATTATTTTTAACTCAACATCATACTTTTCAATCTTCCTGCAATGATAACTCTTAACCTAATTTCAAAGTATTTAAATGATTGATGATTGAATGTCCATTCTAAAATTCATAATCCCAAAAGCGCATATCTGTTTCTATATTTGTTCACAAATAAAATATTATTCAAAAAAAAATTATTTATATTATTATTTTATTATATTATTTATAGAATTTGTAAATTGTTTTCAGTTATTCATTTCCTCTATTCCTATATATGTGGTCCATATATATGCAACCTAAATATGTGACACAATCTCAGTTCTGACTCCCCTTTGTGTTATATGATGAAGCCCACCACCTCCTACCCCACCCCTCTCCCCTTCTCCACACCTCTCTCACTATTACACAAGATCTGCAACCCCATTGAGTTATTTGTTTCTCATTTGATATCACTAAATACCTTTGTTTATTTAGTGTCACTCAATATAGCTGGAGGTCCCAGAGGTGGGTGGGGGATGTGGGTTGGGACTACAGCATAAATGGTAAACAAACAATCTGATATATATCAAAGGGGTAATCAAATACAAAAAGAATTGAGAATTTTAAGTATGTGATTATCAACTGAAATGAGTTCATAACTGTAGGAGCTGTGTCAAAATTAACTGAGGCAAGTTGAATAAAACTGGGCTAGTTGAGGGTTAAAAATCCCCTAGTTTTACTACATAAGGATATACTTTTATTAATATTGGGACTTAAAGCTCACCAGAAAATAACAGTGTCCATTTTGCCTACTTGAATATGTTTAACCAGTTTCATTTTAAAGAGTTAAAAACTCAGCAAGCAGAGGTACAACACACAAAAATAAGTTCTTAAAAGACTAAGATAGCCATAACATCATTAATATTCAAAATTTAAAGAGACAGGCACTTCCTTTTAAAAATTCAAAGATTTCAGCTCTATGACCCACATAGTTTGACAGTTACAGGGCTTTAAAGTGGCATAATGTCCATAAATTGGGTTTCTGTGGGCATTTTACAATTGTTAAAGAGACCTTAGCAATTAAACTACAGATCTGAAACTTTTTGGGGGACATACATAACAAACAAAAATTAGATATAATACAGTTTAAGACTTGTCACACTAAGCATTTCCAAATTACAGGGCAAAATACAGTAGAAAATGTCAAAAAAGGTCACTTGGATGAGTGTCTATGGTCGTCATACACAGGTTCAATGTCTACTACAGGCCTTGATGTTCGGTACATGGAAAAAGAAGACGCTTAATAATGTATTCCTAGTTGAGATTTCAGCCCTGTCAGTCACATAGTTTAACAGTCACAGGGCTGAAAAGTGGCAAAAAGTCCAAATATTGGGTCTCTGTGGGCCTTTTAGAGACCTCAATGTGACCTTCAAATTGAAGCTTCAGACTTAAAATCTTTCACAATCAGAGATTATACATAGAATGTATATCTAATATAGTTTGAAACTTCTCAGACTTACCATTCCAAGTTACAAGGCAAAATATGTAAAAAATGTCTAAAAAGGGTCACTCGGGTGAGTATCTATGGTCGTCATACACAGGTTAAATATCTACTAAAGGCCTTGATGTTCAGCACATGTAAAAAGAACATAATAATATATTCCCAGATGAGATTTCAGCTCTATCAGTCACATAGTTTAACAGTCACAGGGCTTAAAAGTGGCAAAAAGTCCAAATATTGGGTCTCTGTGGGCCTTTTAGAGACCTCAATGTGAACTTTAAATCAAAGCTTCAGATTTAAAATCTTTCACAATCAAAGGTTACACATAGAATGTATATCTAATACAGTTTGAAACTTCTCAAGACTTACCATTTCCAAGTTACAGGGAAAAATATGTGAAAAATGTCTAAAAAGGGTCACTCGGGTGGGTGTTATGGTCCTCACACACAGGTTAAATGTCTACTTAAAGCCTTTATTTCTGGCACATGTAAAAATGACATAATGATATATTCCCAGGTGAGATTTCAGCTCTATCAGTAACATAGTTTAACAGTCACAGGGCTTAAAAGTGGCAAAAAGGCAAAATATCGGGTCTCTGTGGGCCTTTTAGAGACCTCAATGTGACCTTCAAATCAAAGCTTCAGCCTAAAAATCTTTCACATTCAAAGGTTACACATAGAATGTATATCTAATACAGTTTGAAACTTCTCAGACTTACCATTTCCAAGTTACAGGGAAAAATATGTGAAAAATGTCTTATAAGGGTCACTCGGGTGGGTGTTTATGGTCCTCACACACAGGTTAAATGTCTATTAAAGGCCTAAATTTTGGGGCAGATATAAGAAAACACATAGATATATTCTCAGATGATATTTAACTTAGATGAGAGACATAGTTTGAAAGCTACAGTGCTCGAAAGTGGCAAAAAGTGCATAAATTGGGTCTCTGTGGGCACTTTTGAGACCTTAAGTCGACCCCTTTGGGTAAACCTACAGCCCTAAAATTTTCTACAGACAAGGATTACATATCAAAGTTATACCTAGTGCAGTTTGAGACTCATCAGAGTTACCACTTCCAAATTATAGGGCAAAATATGTGAAAAATATAGCAAAAAATCCCTAAGTGGGGGTCTTTATGGGCCTCAAACACAATTTTCTCCTCAACTTAAAGTCGTGATTTTCGGCACATGTACTAAGAACATATTAATGTGTTCTCAGGTGAAATTTCAGCCAGCTGAGCATCATAGTTTGTGACCTAGAGGGCTCTTAGTGGCCAAAAGTGCAATTTCTGACCTTAAGGTGGCCATAAGTTCTCTTTTATTGGGAGTTTAAGGTCACCTTAAAATAGGGATCTTCCTTTGGACACCCTTAACATGTGTACCAAGTTTGAAAAAAAAATATTAATTTGTTTTTGAGTTATCGCGTCCACAAGGAAATTTCTACGGCGGCGGCGGCGGCGGCGGCGGCGCGACGGACCTGAATCCAATATATCCCCGACTTTCGTCTGGGGATATAATTAAAGCTTTTTGAACTGAAAAATAACAATTTTTGGACAAAAATATCATTTTCTTCATAAAATTAACTAAGGTTTTAGTGGTGGCGAATTTTAGATTATGTACTTTTGTTTATGTTTATCATTTCCCTTACTTTTGTCACCTGTTTGTACATGTGTGTCAAAAATTAACAAGCAAATGGGTCATGAAAATAGAGGAATTCTTTGGGGTTTTTTAAGTAAACATTACAGTTACACTGACACACAGTTGTCAAAAACAGAATGGATCAACAGTCTATTGGTCTCAGAAATTTACACCTTCAGTGTTCCTTAACAAAGTGTTCCTTTTACAAATTATAAATTTTTTATTATAGGAATAAAAGACATATTCGAGTGCTTTGTGATGACTTCAAACTATCGATCAGCTGAATACTAAAGCCACGAAGCCTGAAGGGCTGAGTGCTTTAATACAGCAGATTGATAGTTTAAAACCATCATAAAGCACGTGAATTTGCCATTTTAGAATATGTATCACAGTTATACTGATACACAGCTGTAAAATAGAAAACAGGGGCCTGTAAATAGAAGCATTTGTAAAATTGCAAACTAAGCCAGCAACACTTTATCAAAGCATGTAAATATAGAAGCATTCTTTGAGTAGTCGCTACACTGTCTGTAGTCGTTATATAACTGATATTGTCTTTAGAGATTCCCCCACCCCCCGATCATAAATGTTAATAAAAAGGTCTCAATTATTGTAAAATTTCAGTAAATTGCACATCGTCTGACTGTACAACACTTCAATAACTTTGTTTTATACAAAAATGCCAACTTAATAGTAGGATATTCAAAAATAAAGGTTTAAATAACTAATACTTAATGGTACATTTTTAGTTATTTTTAAATTTGAGGATTTTTAATGAAAATATAACCAAAAGTAAACTAAGGTTTGCTAAGTTACAGTGCTCGAAAGTGGCAAAAAGTGCATAAATTGGGTCTCTGTGGGCACTTTTGAGACCTTAAGTCGACCCCTTTGGGTAAACCTACAGCCCTAAAATTTTCTACAGACAAGGATTACATATCAAAGTTATACCTAGTGCAGTTTGAGACTCATCAGAGTTACCACTTCCAAATTATAGGGCAAAATATGTGAAAAATATAGCAAAAAATCCCTAAGTGGGGGTCTTTATGGGCCTCAAACACAATTTTCTCCTCAACTTAAAGTCGTGATTTTCGGCACATGTACTAAGAACATATTAATGTGTTCTCAGGTGAAATTTCAGCCAGCTGAGCATCATAGTTTGTGACCTAGAGGGCTCTTAGTGGCCAAAAGTGCAATTTCTGACCTTAAGGTGGCCATAAGTTCTCTTTTATTGGGAGTTTAAGGTCACCTTAAAATAGGGATCTTCCTTTGGACACCCTTAACATGTGTACCAAGTTTGAAAAAAAAATATTAATTTGTTTTTGAGTTATCGCGTCCACAAGGAAATTTCTACGGCGGCGGCGGCGGCGGCGGCGGCGCGACGGACCTGAATCCAATATATCCCCGACTTTCGTCTGGGGATATAATTAAAGCTTTTTGAACTGAAAAATAACAATTTTTGGACAAAAATATCATTTTCTTCATAAAATTAACTAAGGTTTTAGTGGTGGCGAATTTTAGATTCCTGGCGAATTTTAGATTTCTTACTCTATCACATTCTTTCTTTAAATATGGATATTTTAAATTTGTAAATCATACAAAATGGTGGATAATAAAAGTGAGATTTTTTTTCTGTATATATCATTCGGGATGTTTTCCTATTGTACGTAAAAAGAAATGAAATACAATAGTTATATGTACATGATTAGAATTAATTACAACCTACATCTTCAAGTCAAGCTTCCCCACTTGCTATCACCCTACATCTTCAAGTCAAGCTTCCCCACTCGTTATCCCCCTGTCATTCACATCCACAACCCCCAATTACTGAGCCAGAACATCCCTCGACTATTGTATGCAGCAAAAGAGCTTGCATTATTACTACTTTGGGGCAATTTTCTCAGCTGTTACTCCTACAGGAAGATAGTCAGAAAAATACGGGATATAAAAAATGCTTGAAAGTAGATGTTGTATAGTTTGGTCTGTAAAGGTCCGAACTGTGACATTTTCATTGTTGTTATAAATATTGTGTTTTCTCTCACCATTGTTCTTTGATTTGCTCACATTTTTGTACATATGTTTGGAAAATTACTGAAACAATCAACACATATGGTGAGTGAAAATAGAAGAATTTATTGGTCTTTTATCATATTTCTCACCAGTTACACCTGCAGGAAGTTAGTCATAAAAATATGAGATAGAGAGAAATGCTTTAAAGTAGCTTTTGTGTACTTTGGTCTATAAAAGGCTTGCTAAAGTGTGACATTTTGCTTGTTGTTGTAAATCTTGTATTTATACTATCCAAGTTTCTTGATTTGCTCATGTGTTTGTACATGTGTTGAAAATTAATGAGTAAATTAATGTCTAGGGTGAGTGAAAATAGAAGAAAAATTTATCTTTTATTAAATGGTTTGGTTGTGTTGTGAAGCTTTTGTTTGTACTCACCTTATTCCTTGATTTGCTCACATTTTTGTACATGTGTGTTGAAAATTTAATGAGCAAATTAACACATAGGGTGAGTGAAAATAGAAGAATAGTTGATTTTTTATCATATCGTTTGGTCGTGTTATGTATCTTTTGTTTATGTTTCTCATTTCCCTTAATTTTCTCACCTGTTTGTACATGTGTGTTAAAAATTAACAAGCATATTGGTCGTGAAAATAGAGGAATTATTTGGTTTTTTTTATTAAACATCACAGTTACACTGACACACAGCTGTTAAAAACAGAATGGATCAACAGTCTATTGGTTGGTCTCAGCAATTTACTCCTTGTCAGCTTCAGTGTTCCTTAACATAGTGTTCTTTTTACAAATTTGAAAATTTTGATTACTTAAATGGACTGATTGCTGTTCTCGGATGGCCGCAGGCCCGGCCTACGTCTAAGAAAAATAGACTTTTATAGTTGGCCGTAGCCTCGGTTGCCCTCTCATGGTACTCTACGAGATCTCTTCCTACTTTCTCGTTGCAATTTTAACCATACCCCCCAGCTGTAATACAGCGGGGGAGGCAGGGTGGGACTCTCCTCAGTCCCACATGGTAAGCTTGTAGCTTATAAAAGCTACATTTAAGTAATCAAAATTTTCAATTTTATTGCGCTACAATAGCTTACCATGTGGGACTGATTGCTGAATCCAACCACTCGGTGGAGGGATTACAGCTGAGACTGGACAATATGTCAATTTTTCTTAGATTTTGAAGTAATAAATTAGAATGAATGTTTAGAAATACCAGTCTGAGTCCCGTTTACAGTGCCCCAATCCCGAAGACCAGGCCTGTAAAGAGCCAAAAACCTGAATTGAATGAGTGACAGTGCTAAAAAACTGTCTGGATGTTTTGATTGTAGGAGAGAAGTGCAGCCGTGCTCACTTACAAAGAGTAAGGCCCTTAAGGCCAAACCACGAAAGAAAACCAGCCCTAGGCTTGGAATTCTCATAATTTTTGCCAACTAAAATGAGATTAATGACAACCCTGATAAGTCCTTAATACATAATACACTACATATACTGATAATAAAAAAGACCTTGCCCATAACATCCTGAGAGGTAAACCTATACCTAGACCCTGGGATTAGACTCCTGAAGACTTGGTTGTAGCGGATGTGCCCCCCACCCCTTCTTTTCTTTCTGAGGATAACTGGTCTGAGGGGAAGGGTCTAGGACTTGTTGTGCCGCCACTACTGGACCCAGATACATATTGTTGTCGTTGTCTGACCAAGTAAGGTCTTTTAGGTAAAAATTTGTAAATGTGTTGTGAGCTTTCCAGTGACAGGCTTGCATGATTTGGTCCACAGATACCCCACCGTAAAAGGCCTTAGAGGCCGCAAAGGCCCGAATGTCATGCGCTTTAACTTGGACCAGGTCCAAGGCTTGTTGGTCTGCTTGTTTATAACAAAGTAGAATGGTTTGTTTGAAACCAAGAAGAAAGAGTAGCGGGTCTGATGTCTGAGGTGTATCCTTTCTTGAAGGAGATAAAAAGGAGGGATCGAGACCCTCTCAGGTCTTTGGTTCGATCCAAATAATACCTCAGGGCCAGCACCGGACACAAGGTCCTGTCTTCTTTGAATTGCTTATCTACAATGGTAGTTAAAGCAGGAATAGTCACCGGAGACACACTTTGAGAACCTTCTCTTGCCAGTTTGTTTTTGGCTGTAAAGTCAGAAGAAGGGAACAAGGCAACCTTTTCCCATTGGCCTAGATTAGATACTTTGTTTGCAACCCAGGCATGGATTTCGCTGCGGCACTTGCCGGAGGCCACAGCTAGCAAGAAAGCAGTTTTAAGAGTAAGATGTTTGAGGTCTGAGTCTTTCATAGGCTCAAAGGGTGCTTTTGTGAGCTCATTGAGTATAACAGAAAGGTTAAATTTTGGAAGATTCCTGGAACTTTTGGGACGATCCCTGTGAAAACTGGACAGTAACCTGTGAAGGTCTGAGCTTTGTGAAATATGGTGCCCCGCTGGGCCCAAAGTGTCAACAATGGCCGTCCTGTTACCATCAATGGTCGAGGGTCGCCTGTTTAGATCTTGGTACAGGTACATGAAAAAATCTGAGATATGTTTCACAGATGGAGTGGAGAAAGCCACCGAATTTTCTCTGCACCATTTCTCAAATAGGGCCCACTTTGACTTGTAGATGGTCCTTGTTGATGACCTCTGAGGGGCAACAATTCTCTCTGCCACCTCCACAGAGAAGCCTTGTTCTTGGAGCTGTCCACTCTTAAACACCAGGCGTGGAGGTTGAGATGTTGTGGATTGCTGCGAAACACATAGTTGTGGGACTGTTTGAGAAGAGTTGTTGACACTGGTAGTTGAAGTGGGATCTCTGTTGAGAGCTGCACTAGGTCCCAAAACCAGGGCATCCCTGGCCAGCCTGGGGCTATTACGATGATCAGGCAATGGCATTGCCTGATTTTTTTTATCACCCTGTGAAGGAGAGCCGTCGGAGGTTAAGCATAGGCAGTGAGACCCGTCCAGTTTATGTTCAGAGCATCTATGTCCCAAGCATTTGGGTCTGGGACTGGAGACACGTACAGTGGAAGTTTGTGGTTCAGATGAGTGGCAAATAGATCTACATGAGGAGTGAACCACTTTTGACAGATCTGATGGAACACCTGCGGATGCAGTGACCATTCTGTTGACTGCACTTGGTTCGACCTGGACAGAAGGTCGGCCATCACATTCAGACACCCTGGGATGTGTCTGGCTTTCAACGTTATCTGGTAGTGATGGCACCATGTCATGATCTTCCACAGGAGAGCACACATCTCTGCTGAATGAGTTCCTCCTTGTTTGTTTATGTAGGCTACCACTGTTGAGTTGTCCGTTGCAACCAACACTGTTTGGGTCTGACACTGGTCCTTGAAACTTCGAAGGGCCAGAGAGACCGCCTTCAACTCTAGAACATTTATGTGTAGCCTTTTTTCCCTGTCTGACCACAGACCCTTTGTAGAGGTTTGTTCTAAGTGAGCGCCCCAACCTTCGTTTGAGGCGTCTGTAAAGAGTTGGATGCTGTGGTCTTTGGGATGAAGGCCTGCGCCTCTCATCACGTTTGTGGGATTTTGCTACCAGTCTAGGTGTGCAGAAATGGTTTCTGTCCAAGGAAGGAGGCTGTCCAGCGACTGAGGATATCTCCAGTGCTCCTTGAGATGAAACTGAAAGGGCCTCATGTGAAGGCGTCCCTCCGGGACCATTTTCTCCGTTGAGGTAAGCAACCCAATTAGCGACATCAGTCAAAACATGTTTTAAATTGAGACAGGATCAAATCCTGAAGTTTGAGCCATCTCTCTTGAGTGGGTTTTACAAGGGCTGAATCTAGATGGTATTCGTAGCCCACAAACGAAAACACCTGAGTTGGCTTTAGTTCGGATTTCTCCTGATTTATTATCCACCCCAAGGACTGGGTTAGGTCTACCACTGCCTGAGTGTTCACTTGGGCTTCCTCCTGAGACTGGGACCTGATCAGCCAGTCGTCCAGGTATTGGTGAAGTCTGAGTCCCCTCGAGAGGGCCATTAGCTTCACTTCCTTTACAATCATTGTAAAGACCTGGGGGGCTGTGGCTAGTCCGAAAGGGAGGGAGGTGAACTGGAACACCTGTGACCTGTTGCAAAACCTTAGGTACTTCCTTGAGTTTGGGTGGATGGGGATGTGAATGTAAGCGTCCGATAGGTCTATCGACGATACCCATTCCCCTGGAATCAGGAAGGTCCTGATGGACTCTGGAGTTTCTATTTTGAACTTTTCTACATGTAGAAAAGTGTTGAGCCTGCTTAAGTCTATTACTGGCTACCACCTTTGGTGAGGCTTGGGGACTAGAAACAGGCGACTGTAAAACCCGAGATTTTACATTTTCCACCCTTTCTATTGCATTCTTTGACAGAAGAGACTGGATACAAGAGGCCAGAGCTTGATCTTTTTGAAGGGCCTTGTATTCTGACTGAATCAGAGGGAATCTGACCAGACTTGGTTTTGAAATGAATGGCAGAACGTAGCCATTGGTGATAATGTTTAATGCGTTGGACGAACATTTGTTTGTTTGCCAGTCTCTTCTGAAAGAACAGAGGTGACCTCCTACTGGTGGACTGAGGGAGGCTTTTAAGGAGTCATTGGGGGGAGGGGTTTCCACGCCCTCGTCCCCTAGAGTGGGGTCGAAAATGACCCCTGGAGCCTCTGAAGTTCAGTTTCCCCCTGCCAGAGGAAAACAAATGGTTATTGCTTTGTGAGGAGTTGCCCCCATTGGGGCGTTTCCTGTAGGAGCCTCTTTTCTTGTTGTGGGGACCACGAAAGGGCTTGTTTTGATAGGGTCCAAAACCCTGAGAGTCTTTAGAGGTGCCTTTTTGGAGGAGGAAGTCTTCTCCCTCCTTAACTAGCTGAGACATGAACAAGGAGGAGTGCCAAAAGGACGAGTTCCTAAGTTCCTGGCGTCTCGTTTCCCCTAGTTGTGGTTGTAAACGGGTCATCTCGGCTTCGCGCCTGCGCAAGCCGGTGTTACCCATAGCTCCCTCTGGAGTATATGGGCCAAGGATTTGCTGAGGCATGTTAGAGTTCTGTGTTGAATAAGAACAGTCTTATTCCAGATGTCCGAATATTCACATGCTTGTTCATATCCACGCTTGGCTGCTTTCTCAGGATTGGCACCTTTCTGAATTTGGGATTTTACCTTCTTAAAGGTTGACTTCAGGCTGTATTGACACTTCTCAAGAGTGGCATTACAGGAGGAGGAAGTCTTGGCAAAGGCAGCAGTAAAATTGAGGGTGGATATATTCTGCCTAGCTTGATGCTCCAATTCCTTGAGAATTGGTAGGGGAACCTTGCCCATTGGGCCCCAGAGGGTTTAGGAGTAATACAGATTTTTGCAAAATCTGTATTCAACTTCTGAATCATGTCCTCGTAACAAGGCTGTACCACCTTGTACCACTTAGCAGTGGAAGGAGGAGGTTTAATGTGTTTACCCTCAGGTAAATTAGCGGCTGGAAAGTCATGCTCAAATTTATCAAAGGCATCTTTGATAACCGAGCTGAGGGGGAACATAGAGGAAGGGCCTCTTGGCCTAAGCTCCTGATGGCCTTTCTCGTCGTCCAGCTCCATGACAGAAGTGGACGACCTAGGCATGGACTCCCTGGGATCAGGGAGGGTAAGAATACGTCTAAAGGTGTCCACTTCCTCAGCATATTGAGAGGGAACGTCAGACAAGGCTACTTTCCTATGATAAGGTGGGTCTGGATCGTGTTGAGGTTGGGCTTGATCAGAATGAGCCCCAGAGGGCTGAGAAGACCTATGTCTGGGTGCAGGGGACTGATCCTCCTCTGAAGATGAAGACACATATCTGGACCTCACTTTGTGTTTGCTTCTATCTGCATGTTTTTTAGGTCTAGATGATGCAACCCGAGGCTCATTGGATTGACCTGAATACTGATCCGAGGCAGACCTCAGTTCAATGTCATGCTTTTTATGAGAGTGAGAATGCTTTTTAGGCCTAACTGATGCCACCTTAGTAGGTTCATCGGATAGACTTGAATGCTGATCCTATGCGTTGTCATGATCAGCACCCAGACGTGGTGGCAGGGAGGGACCATAGTCCACCTCCATAGCCTCAACTGAGTGTGAGGTAGGCCGAGGTCTCGGAGGGGGTGGGTCCAGAGTTACAGCTTGATTCGAGGGACCAGGCTTAGAGGCCAAAGCGGAGGTCTGACTTCTGGTTGTTTAGATGTCTTTTGAAAAGACGAAAATTCGTCTCGGACAGACTGAAATGCCTCTAGCATTGAAGCCTGAAAAACGTCCATCTGTTGCTGTAAATGGATGTTAAAAGTGTTACCCAGGGACTTTTTGAGCCTGGACTCGATCTTATGCTGTAAGGCAATACCTGGGGTAGGTGGGACAGATTTTGCTGGTGTTTTTATAGATAATGACTCGAAGGGTAGGGGCTGAGGACGTGGTGGAGAGGTAAACAAATTGTCTGCAGCACTCTCAAGATCTGCCTGAGATCCAGTGAAGGACTCGCTTCTGCTTCTTTACATAATGTTTTCTGTGGGTGATTTTTATTAACTGCTCTTCAGAGAAGGCAGCACAAATACCACAAGGAGATTTGAACGTGACACAGGGGTCATCACCCTTGCCAGATTCCCTGCATGTGGGGCAATAGTTATGAGTGTCGAAAGAGAAGCAGAAGTGACGACATTTTGCAGATCTGGGCTTGTCTATTCATTTGGTGGGAGGATATTTTGAAAAGCAATAAAACATTTAAACAACAAAGCCTGAGCCGAGGAAAACTCAAAACACCAAAAGTAAGCAAAAATACTTATCCTGTCGAAACGTAACTTTCACAGAATAATCTAGGTGTATTAAACAAAATGGCTAAAAATCAACATCCAACAATATGTATGTGCTGAGAAAATGAAGAAAATATGACTGTTTATAACAAGGCTACCAAAACACGTGGCCAACGAGAAAGTAGGAAGAGATCTCGTAGAGTACCACGAGAGGGCAACCTGAGGCTACGGCCAACTATAAATGTGTATTTTTCTTAGACGTTGGCCGGGCCTGCGGCCATCCGAGAACAGCAATCAGTCCCACATGGTACACTATTGTAGCACAATAAAATATAAATTTTTTATTATATATCACAGTTATACTGATACACAGCTGTAAAATAGAAAACAGGGGCCTGGAAATAGAAGCATTCGTAAAATTGCAAACTAAGGCAGGGACACAATTAAAGCATGTAAATATAGAAGCATTGTTTGAGTAGTCATTACACTGTCTGCAGTCGTTATATAACTTATATTGTCTTCAGAGATTCCCCATTCTCCAAATGCAATATTTTTCAAGTTACAGCTGAGTTACTCAACAGTCAGTACCTGAAAATAGCTATTGCTCAGTTGTGCCATGAGCTACAGGTCTGTAATTTTACTATGTTATAGCTGACCCAAAAGTAGCTGAATAACATATTTACACAAATTTCTGTAAATGCAATAGTTTTCCAATTATAACTGATTTACTCAACCATGAGAACTTCAAAGTAGCTATTACTCAGCGATCCAATGAGCCACAGGTCTGAAACTTCACTATGTTATAGCTGACCCCAAAATAGGTGAATAACATATTGAAACAAAATACTCTAAATGCTCTAAATGAGCTACAGGTCTGAAATTTTACTATGTTATAGCTGACCCAAAAGTAGCTGAATAACATATTTATATGAAATTCTCCAAATGCAATAGTTTTCCAATTACAACTGATTTACTCAACAGTGAGAACTTCAAAGTAGCTATTACTCAGCTATGCAAGGAGCCACAGGTCTGGAACTTCACTATGTTATAACTGACCCCAAAATAGGTGAATAACATATTGAAACAAAATACTCTAAATGCAATAGTTTTCAAGTTATAAGTGATTTACTCAACAGTGATAACCTAAAAGTAGCTATTACTCAGCTATGATATGAGCTACAGGTCTGAAATTTTACTATGTTATAGCTGACCCAAAAGTAGCTGAATAACATATTTATACAAAATTCTCTAAATGCAATAGTTTTCAAGTTATAAGTGATTTTACTCATGATGGAAGTTACTGAAAAGCCCAAAAGTAGCTATTACTCACTTAGCTATTGAGACAGACACCCAAGTTACTCACCATGTTGTAGCTATAAAAAAAGTAGCTGAATAACATATTTTAACAAAAAGCTCTAAATGCAATATTTTTCAAGTTATATGTGATTTAGTGCATGATTTCAAGAATTTTAATGCATTAAAAATTATTAAAAAAATTTATTAAAAAAAAAATTAAGACAGATCCAGGTCTCATACTCACACAAGAGAATCTACCTCTGACCTAGTACATATATGCAAGATATGAGAGAAATCCCTGCAATAGTCACTGAGAAAATTGTGATAAAAAGTTGAAATTTTCACACTTTTGCTGGGGGTACCCCCCTTGTAATGTCTCTAGTAAACAGACAAACAGACAGATTTGCATGAATAACTGCATGGAGACCATAATCCTGCGGCGGCTGCAGTGGTGATCAGTCGAACTTCGGTGAAAACAAATAAGTGTCCCTGACGGGCCGCTTAATTATAATTATGCCATTACTGAGAGTTAAAGGTCATCTCAATGTAGTCTTAGGGCATTTCTGTAACATCAGTTACATGTACCTGCAAAATATAGATCAAATATGTTATGCCATTTTGGTAAACTTTGTAGAATCACAGAAAAAGTTGAGCTCAGTAACATTCTTGTACACATGGGAGTTTAAGATAACCTTAAAATAGGGCACACCTGCAGGACTAGATACATCAACATATCAAATTGAAATTAAATCTGTCATACAGATTTGAAATACTCTCCAGAAATTGAAAAATTTAAATTCAATATAGTTATGTTATCACTAGGAGTTCAAGGTCACCTTAAAATAGGCCACACCTTGAAGACCAGTTACACCCACGTACCAAATACCACATACCTATAGGTGATCCATCACAGTTGAGTGACACCAAACTGTTACAACCATAAACTCATAAATTTCTAAAATATCAGCAATTTATTGTAACCTTACAAATGAGACCTTTTTCTTTCAGTCTAAATTTATGTACATGATGAATATCGATGAAAAAATCTCTGCACATCAAATATCTTCCAAACACCATTACAATTGTCCCAACATTAAAGTTAATGTTAGTTTAAGGTAAGGAGTTTAAGGTTATCATTTCCTGAAGGTTCTGTTCAAGGTTTGTTACATCCACAACTGAAACATGCATAGAATTGCACAGTATTTGAAATACTGTTCAAAAATTGTCAAACTTAAAGTGAATATAATTCTGTTATTACTGGGAGCTTAAGGTCACCTTATTGTATGACACTTATCTATGGCCAGTTACATATACATGCAAAATTTGAATGAAATTTCTCAAGTTATTTTCAGTGTACTCTATGGAAAAATAAAAAATGTAAACTCAACTTTTTAATATGTGATAGTTTAAGGTCACCTTAAAATAGGGTATACCTTGAAAATCAGTTACAACCACATGGCAAATTTGAATTGAATCTATCAACCCATTTTTGAGATACTGTCTGGAAACAAAAAACTTTAACCTCAATATAAATATGTCACTACTGTGAGTTTAAGGTCACCTTAAAATAAGGCACACCTTGAGGACCAGTTCCAGGCACATGCCAAATTTGAATTGAATCCATCACGCCATTTTTGAGATACTCTCTGGAAAGGAAGTGTGACAACAACACTGACCATATTTATCCTCCAACATAGCTGCTAGTGATACAAAAGTAATACAACCTTAACTCATAAGTTTATGAAATATCAGGAATTTACTATAACCTTACGAAAGAGACTTTTTTCGTGTAGCCAGATGTACATGATGAATATCAAAGAATAAGGTCTTAATTAGCACATCAAATATCTTTCAAACATAAAAAAGTTGTCCTAACCTTAAACTCAAAGTTAGGTTGCAGCTGTGAGGGAGTTTAAGGAATTATTTTCCAGTAGGTTTTGTTCACGCTTTGTTACATCCACAACTTGAAAGAAGCTTGGAAATTGCACAGTTTTTGAAATACTGCTGAATAATTGCCAAAGCTAAATTGAATATAATTCTGTTATTACTGGGGGTCTAAGGTCACCTTATTGTATGGCACTTACCTGTGCCCAGTTACATATACATGCAAAATTTGAATGAAATTTTGCAAGTTATTTCCAGTATACTCTATGGAAAAATAATGTAAATTCAATATAACTTTTTAATACATGAGAGCTTAAGGTCACCTTAAAATAGGGCACACCTTGAAAACCAGTTACAACCACATGCCAAATTTGAGTTGAATCCGTCAACCCATTTTTGAGATACTATCCAGAAACAAAAAAACCTTCAACTCAATATAAGTATCTTACTACTTTGAGTTTAAGGTCACCTTAAATAGGGCACACCTTGAGGAAAAGTTAAATCAACATGCCAAATTGGAATTTAATTCATCAAAGCCAGATACTGTCTGGAAAGTAAGTGTGAAGACAACACTGTCCATGTATCTGTTCCATCATAACTGCTAGTGACACAAACTAATGCAACCTTAAACTCATAAGTTTATAAGATATCAGCAATTTACTATAACTTTACAAAGGAGACCATTTTTGGTGGAGATATATGTACATGATGAATATCAATGTCAAGAGTCCTAATTAGCATATAAAATATCTTCCAAACACCAAAAATATTGCCACAAATTTAAACTCAAGGTTTGTTTGCACTGCTGTATATTGTAGCGAGTTTAAGGTAACCTTTTCCTGAATATTTTATTCAAGGTTTGTTTCACCCACAACTGAAACATGCCTAGAATTGCACAATATTTGAAAACTGTTAAAAAACTACCAAACTTAAAGTGAATATAATTCTGTTATTACTGAGAGTTTAAGGTCACCTTATTGTATGGCACTCATCTATGGCCAGTTAGATACACATGCAAAAGTTGAATGAAATTTCCGAAGGTATTTTCAGTATACTACATGGAGAAAGAAAATACGTAAACTGGACATAAGCTTTTTGTACATGGGAGTTTAAGGTCAACTTAATATAGGGCACACCTTTAAAACTAGTTACAACCACATACCCATTTTCCAGATATGGTCCGGAAAAGAAAAAACTTAAACTCAAGATAAGTATGTAACTAGTGGGAGTTTAAGGTCACCAAACTATAAAGCACACCCTGAGGACCATTTACATCCACATGCCAAATTGGAATTTAATCTGGCAAGCCATTTTGAGATACTGTCTGGAATAGAAAGTGTGATGATGACAGACACCGACAACGCCACAAAATGAGATGACGACTTTTTTATTGTTTCTCAAAGTTTTAATCTATAGAAAGCCCAAAGCAGTGATGTTGTTTTGAACATTCTTGAATATTCTTTAAGGATATATTCTCCACTCCATTTATTACCTTGACTAGATCAGGACACAATCTCGGCTCACTGCAGTGTTTCTGCTCTAACACAACACAACTTAGAAGAGCTGCTATTTCTGTTGGATGCAGTTCTGTCAGAGCATTCTCAAACACTAACTCAGTGATAATTAACTCGTGGTTGCTGATCTCACAAGCCACTCTCCCTTTCAGCTGGACAGTACCTGATTTATCCACATACCCCAATGACTGCAGAACCTACAAATACATGTCCAACAAATACTGTGTAGCCAATATACAAGGGTCAGTTAAGCTAATCAGTGATAACGTCATCTTTTGCATGATAATGTTTTATACCTTCCTTTCATTGACACATGCTTGTAAATAGTTCATATTACATTCAGAGTAAAAATCACTCTTGAACTTTATTATCTTAAGTTGGACTGATATGTTCTAGCCCATCTCAAGAGTAGGCAACCTAACCTATGATTCTTAGTTGGGCTATAGCCCATTTTAAGATGGGCTGATTCCTAAGTTGGGCTCAAACATACCCAAATCTGGTCCAGTCCAACTTTCAGTTGAGTAGTTTTTAATGTCACATGTATGTAGCTTTCTGTGAAAAAATGTTAACAGATGATGTATTATTTGTTACGAACCAGAACCAGATTTTTGGGGGGCAAGACAACTTGTTCTTTAATATTTCAAATGTTGATGCCAACATATGATTATCCTATAACTAGAACCTCTAATAATAATTCGTTGCAGCAATCCATACATCATAAGAGAAACATGGCTCAAATATGGCAGGTGAACACACATTGGCAGAGCCAGAGTTGAAGGTCACACTATGATGCACACCTACAGCCCCTAATCAATGTCCCTAAGAAGTGTCAACCCTCTACACCTTATGGAATCTAAGGAAAAACCCAGAAAAGATTTTAAAACTGATGGTCACTATGGCATCAAAGGTCAAATCAAGATCACACCATGTTGATGGGCACCTACATCCCCTAAGTTATGTCCCTACCAAGTACCAATTTTCTACACTTTATGGTTTCAGAGATATTGCCCAGACAAAATTAAGGTCACACCATAATGATACACATCTACAGCCCCCTATCAAGTGACAACTTCCTATAACTTACGGTTTCCAAGATATAGACCAGATAATATTTTATAGGTCAAGGTCACTATAGCAAAGGTCAAAGGTCAAATCAAGGTCATCCCATGATGTTGCACAACTACAACCCCAACCAATGCCCCTACCAAGTATCAACTTCCCACACCTTACAGTTTCCGAGATATAGCCCGGGCAAAATTTTATAGGTCAAGGTCACTACAGTAAGGTCAAAGGTCAAATAAAGGTCACACCATAACAATGCACACCTACAACCCCCTACCAATGTCCCTACCAAGCATCAACTTCCTACACTACTGTTTCCAAGATATAGCACGGACAAGATTTTATAGGTCAAGATCACTATAGCAAGGTCAAAGGTCAAATCAGGGTCACACAATGATATTGCACACCTACACCCCTAACAAATGTCCCTACAAAGTATCAACTTGCTTCACCTTACAGATTCTGAGATATAGCCCAGACAAGATTTTACAGGTCAAGGTCACTACAGCAAGGGCAAAGGTCATATCAAGGTCACCTCATGATGGTGCACACTTACAACCCCTAGCCAATGTCCCTACCAAGTATCAACTTCATACACCTTATGGGTTTTGAGATATAGCCTGGACAAGAGTTTATAGGTCATGTTCACCACAGCAAGGTCAAATAAAGGTCACACCATGACGTTGCACACCTACAACCCCTAGCCAATGTCCCTATCAAGTATCAACTTCCTACACCTTACGGTTTCTAAGATACAGCCGAGAGAACTTTTTCCCGTCATCCACCTGCCTGGTCACCATGGGTGAAAACAATACTCCGTAGTGTAAAAAGAAAAATGGTGAAATAAATTAAAATACATCTAACAATGAAGGTGCTATGACAATTTTAGTTGAAGGATTCTGTGGTATATTCTGAATTTCTGACAATGCACTTCAATACAACAAAAGATGGAAGAATTCTTCAAACTAAAAATATTTATTTGATAGGATGCATTATGTCTTTAAATATGAAATTATTTTATTTTATTTTTTTTACAAAATGGTGGACAATAAGTAAAACACTCCTCATTAGACACATACAAAATTTATCACTCATGAAGATTAACAATATAATATTGATGCTACACACTTACATAAGATTGTCATCTTTAATGAGTTCATTCATTGTATATTTTTCCACACGTCATTTTGGAAGTTTATCTACTGTATAACAAAAACCTCCAACATACACAAGATTACGTTCCAGTTATGTTAAATTTTGTATTTGTGCCTTTTCAAATATGTGATTCTAAAATAAGAAGATTTTGTACATAAAGGTCAGAGTTAGGATATTTTCAGTTAATATTTATAAGCTGTTTTAAGTAGTTTTGATGAGCTCTGTCAGAAGTATATAGATTCATTATCACTAAACTGTGTGACCAATAAGTCTTACAGGCTGGGTGTTTGTTTTGGTATTATTTCTTTCATGTGAAAATAAATGACAAAAGTATAACACTTGTCACAAAAATAAAAATACACAAACGCATACATTTTGCTACACAGAATATATGATCTTCATATTACAGATATCGTATATATTTATACTCAGCCCAATACCAACTTTGTATAATCTGAACATGCAATGAAAAGAAAGTTTGGTATAACATTTCAGATATTTTAGTGCAGCATAAATTTTGGGATGTAGACCTGTGGTAATGAAGTTACTAGTTAAATGATCAGATAATTCTGATAAATGAGGTCCTGCTTTTTGTGTCAACATGCATTTTCCCTCATTAAATGAGCTGAGAAGAGTTTATATATACACCTTCCATCCTTGAATAAATATTACTGATAAATGGTTTCTATTAAATAAAGCCATTTCCAAACAGATGTACCATTCTTATCTTTGTCTGTTAATTTCCCATGATCATGATACATGAAATATAAATTTGACTTCTGACACATACTTTTAATATGTCTGCCTTGTGTAACTATCTGGGTTATTTTAGGTTGAGGGCACTCATACTGAGTGCTGTTTTACTGCTACCTCTTTGTATCGCACATCCCCGGAATGGAGAGCTAGAGGAATGGATGACCAAGGTGGAAGATACACTACACAACTTGTCCGTAGAAAACCAGATGCTAAAGCAAGAAATTCAACAGCTCCGCACTGCCAAATATGGTAAGCAAGGTGTTACAAAACAAATATAAAAAATGCAAACAGCAAAACTCTAGGCAGCCAAATGTATAATAAAGGACACAAGAAAAATAGCATCAGAGATGCCCATACCCCACAGCCTGGGGAAATAGTTTTCACAGTACACAAAGTACACAGATTGGGATACTTTCAGAGCAGTGAAAAGTATTAAAACAAGACAATTCAGTAAACTAAACATTAAGAAGCTTTAAGACTATTTGATATTCATTCATTTAATAGTCAAATTATGGTTTGATTGTTCTGAATATGTCCCATACATACAGATATGGCAATACATGATTTTATGTGGAGACGGGGCAAAACCTGTGGCTCACTTGATGCAATACCATCTGTTACAATGGGAAGTTGCAAAAGTAAAGCGGTTAATGAATTCTAATGTGACTTTAACAGTGCTTAATCTACATCAAAAGACACCCAAAGGTGCAACAACCAAGATTCAAGTAAAAAGATATAAGACAGATATAAGAGAGATAAAATAGTATCAGATATCCCTATAGAGAGATACAATAGCATCAGATATGCAAGATCAAAGGTCAAATCCGGGTCACACCATGACATTGCACACCTATAACCCCCGACTAATGTCCCTACCAAATATCAACTTCCTACACGTTATGGTTTCCGAAATATAGCCCAAACAAGGCATTATAGGTCAAGGTCACTATGGCAAGGTCAAAGGTCAAATCAAGGTCACACCATGACATTTTACATCTACACACCCTAGCCAATGTCCCTTCCCAGTATCAACTTCCTACACCTTATAGTTGCCAAGATATAGCCCAGATAAGATGTTAAAGGTCAAGGTCACTACAGCAAGGTCAAATGTCAAATTAAGGTCACGCCATGACGTTGCACACCTACAACCCCTAACCAATGTCCCTACCACGTAATAATTTCTGACACCATATGACTTCCGAGATATAGCCTGGACAAGTTTTTATAGGTCAAGGTCACTACAGAGAGATAAAAGGTCAAATCAAGGTCACATCATGACGTTGCACACCTACACCCTCTAGCCAATGTGCCTACCAAGTATCAACTTCCTACACCTTACGGTTCCTGGGATACAGGCCGGACAAACTTTTTCCCGTCGCCCGCCCATCTGGACACCATGGGTGAAAACAATACCCTGACAGCCAAAACTAGATTATTGCTTCCCAAGAGAAAAATAAATTGTTTTCACAGAGCAAAAACAAAGCGTCCCAATGAGTATTAATGATTTTGCCGAAATGACTATCTTCCTCTATTCAATATGTTTTTCCACTCATTGCAAAAATTCAACCTGCCTTCAAAAATGACAGAATGCTTTCTTGACAGAGTGCCCATCGACTCTGCGGATACCCTGGGGGTAAAAAAATTGTTAAAATTACATTTTTGGCAAAGTGCCAGATGACTCAGCATATAACCTGGTGATAAAAAAATTTCTAGCACAGTTTCTGAGATAAATGCATTTTTTGTGCTTTACACAGAAATTCAACATAGCTGCCAAAAATGGCAGAAAACGATTTTTGGCAAAAGGTGCCAGATGACTGCATATACCCTGGGGTCAAAAAGATTGTCAAAATCACTCTATCACACACTATTCCGGAGATAAATGCACTTTTGCACTTAACGCATAAATTCAAGATGGCCGGCAAAAATGGCAGAAAACGATTTTTGGCAAAAAGTGATAGATGACTCTTCAGATACCCTGGGTGTAAAGTAAAAAAAATGATTGAAATCACACAATCATGCATCCTTTTCCGAAATAAATTCATTTTTGCATTTGGTTTGTCAAAAAAAAAAAATAAATAAATAAATAAAAAAAAATAAATAAATAAAAACAAGAGGAGAGTGCCCGTGAACGGGCACTGTGTCAGCTGACTGAGTGTTTTTGATTTGTGAAGGTGATAATGAGAGGAAAGCATAATTATCAGGGAAAGTGCTGTACAGAAATACAGTAAATGGCAATTGAATAGCATGTTCGAAAGAAATTCCAAAGCTGACAGAAGGACAAAAAAGTTGTGCCCTGCAAATGGTATTATGAAGGAAAGTAACAAGGTAATTGTTTAAGTTTAAAAAGTAGGTTAAAACATCAAGGTCAAATCTGACCACACCAATAGATTCCCAGCCAATGATTTCCCACAGGTTGGTTTACAATCCCAAACTTCTAGGACGATTAATAAGCGAGTTATAAGCACTTTTAAGTTTGGCTATATTCGTTTGACCTTGAAGGCAGGGTCCAAGGTCAAATCCGACCACACCAAAAGATTCCAAGCCCATGATTTCCTATATGTCTGTTTACCATCCCAAACCTCTAGGACCAATAATAAGCGAGTTATAAGCACTTTTAAGTTTGGCTATCCTTGTTTGACCTTGAAGGAGGGGTCAAAGGTCAAATGCGACCACACCAAAAGATTCCCAGCCCATGATTTCCTACAGGCCGGTTTACCATCCCAAACCTCTAGGACCAATAATAAGGGAGATATAAGCACTTTTCATGACTGACAAAGAAACACCTGTGGCGGCCATCTTGTTTTTCAAAATGAGGCCAAAAATATTCACAGTCAAGATTTTATAATGAGGAACATATCCTGCGAATTTGAGATCTCCACTTATAATACCCTTTGCTCTAGGGGGCCAACGAAAGTCCTTGTTTAAAGTCGAACAAACGTCCCTGGCGGCCATCTTGTTTTTCAAAATGAGGCCAAAAATATTCCCAAGCAACATTTCATGGTTACTAATATATCCTGCAAACTTAAGAAGGCTAGCTATAATATTTTGTTCATTAGAGCGGTAATGGTGAAATCTCTCTACACACTGCGGCTATCCAGTGGATACAATGATTTACTCAACAGTGAGAACCTGAAAGTAGCTACTGCTCAGCTATGCCATAACATAGAGGTCTGCAATTTCACTAAGTTATACCTGACCAAAAATTATGTGAATAACATATTTAAACAAAATACTCTAAATGTGATAGTTTTCAAGTTACAACCGATTTACTCAACAGTGATAACCTCAAAATACCTATTACTCAGCTATGCAATGAGCTACATGTCTGAATTTTTACTATGTTATAGCTGACCCAAAAGTAGGTGAACAACATATTTAAGCAAATAACTGTAAAAGCAATAGTTTTCAAGTTACAACTGATTTCCTCAATAGTGAGAACCTGAAAATAGCTATTGCTCAGCTATGCCATGAGCTATAGGTCTGTAATTTCACTATGTTATAGCTGACCCAAAAGTAGGTGAGCAACATATTTTAACAAAATACTCCAAATGCAATATTTGGGGCCACGGTGGCAGAGTGGTAACACTCTCGCCTCCCACCTCTGCGGCCGGGGTTCAATCCCCGTCATGGCCGTAAGTGGGAAAGCTGGTAGTTGCTTGCCGTTGGTCGGCAGTTTACAGTACAGAACCCTAGCGAACTATATGTACTGGTTTCCTCTGCCCTTCCAACTACCCGTCGTGATATGACCTGAACAGTGTTGAAAGCGACGTAAAACCCCAATTAAACAAAATAAACCAAATGCAATATTTTTCAAGTTATAGCTGATTTACTCAACAGTCAGTACCTGAAAATAGCTATTGCTCAATTGTGCCATGAGCTGCAGGTCTGTAATTTTACTATGTTATAGCTGACCCAAAAGTAGCTGAATAACATATTCACACAAATTTCTGTAAATGCAATAGTTTTCCAATTACAACTGATTTACTCAACAGTGAGAACTTCAAAGTAGCTATTACTCAGCTATTCAATGAGCCACAGGTCTGGAACTTCACTATGTTATAGCTGACCCCAAAATAGGTGAATAACATATTGAAACAAAATACTCTAAATGCAATAGTTTTCAAGTTATAAGTGATTTACTCAACAGTGATAACCTAAAAGTAGCTATTACTCAGCTATGCCATGAGCTACAGGTCTGAAATTTTAATATGTTATAGCTGACCCAAAAGTAGCTGAATAACATATTTACACAAAATTCTCTAAATGCAATAGTTTTCAAGTTATAAGTGATTTTACTCATAATGGAAGTTACTGAAAAGCCCAAAAGTAGCTATTACTCACTTAGCTATTGAGACAGACACCCAACTTACTCACCATGTTGTAGCTATGAAAAAAGTAGCTGAATAACATATTTTAACAAAATGCTCTAAATGCAATACTTTTCAAGTTAAGTGATTTAGAGCATGATTTCATGAATTTTAATGCATTAAAAACTAGACCTAGCGCATCGGAAAACAGATGCAAATTGTATCCACCATAAAGACAATGCACCAAAACCTCTAGGACCAATAATAAGCAAGTTATAAGCACTTTTAAGTTTGGCTGTTCTCATTTGACCTTCAAGGAGGGGTCCAAGGTCAAATCCGACCACGCCAGAAGATTCCCAGCCCATGATTTCCTATATGTTGGCTTACCATCTCAAACATCTAGGACCAATAATAAGCGAGTTATAAGCACTTTTAAGTTTGGCTGTCCTCATTTGACCTTCAAGGAGGGGCCCAAGGTCAAATCGGATCACACCAGAAGATTCCCAGCCCATGATTTTCTATATGTTGGTTTACCATCCCAAACCTCTAGGACCAATAATAAGCGAGTTATAGGCACTTTTATCTTTGGCTGTCCTCGTCTGACCTTGAAGGAGGGGCCCAAGGTCAAATCCGACCACGCCAGAAGATTCCCAGCCCATGATTTCCTATATGTTGGTTTACCATCCCAAACCTCTAAGTCCAATAATAAGCAAGTTATAAGCACTTTTAAGTTTGGCTGTCCTCACTTGACCTTGAAGGAGGGGCCCAAGGTCAAATCCGACCATCCCAAACCACTGGGATCAATAATAAGCGAGTTATAAGCACTTTTAAGTTTGGCTATCCTCGTCTGACCTCAAAGGAGGGGCCCAAGGTCAAATCCGACCACGCCAGAAGATTCCCAGCCCATGATTTCCTATAGGTTGGTTTACCATCCCAAACCTCTAGAACCAATAATAAGCCAGTTATAAGCACTTTTAAGTTTGGCTGTCCTCATTTGACCTTGAAGGAGGGGCCCAAGTTCAAATCCGACCACACCAGAAGATTCCCAGCGCATGATTTCCTATATGTTGGTTTACCATCCCAAACCTCTAGGACCAATAATAAGTGAGTTATAAGCACTTTTAAGTTTCGCTGTCCTCATTTGACCTTGAACGAGGGGCCCAAGGTCAAATCCGACCACACCAGAAGATTCCCAGCCCATGATTTCCTATAGGTTGGTTTACCATCCCAAACATCTAGGACCAATAATAAGCGAGTTATAAGCACTTTCACCTTTGGCTATCCTCATTTGACCTTCAAGGAGGGGCCCAAGGTCAAATCAGACCACACCAGAAGATTCCCAGCCCATGATTTTCTATATGCTGGTTTACCATCCCAAACATCTAGGACCAATAATAATCGAGTTATAAGCACTTTTAAGTTTGGCTGTCCTCGTCTGACCTTGAAGGAGGGGCCCAACATCAAATCCGACCACGCCAGAAGATTCCCAGCCCATGATTTTCTATAGGTTGGTTTACCATCCCAAACCTCTAGGACCAATAATAAGGGAGTTATAGGCACTTTTACCTTTGGCTATCCTCGTTTGACCTTGAAGGAGGGGCCCAAGGTCAAATCCGACCACACCAGAAGATTCCCAGCCCATGATTTCCTATATGCTGGTTTACCATCCCAAACCTCTAGGACCAATAATAAGCAAGTTATAAGCACTTTTCAGTTTGGCTGTCCTCGTTTGACCTTGAAGAAGGGGCCCAAGGTCAAATCCGACCACGCCAGAAGATTCCCAGCCCATGATTTCCTATATGTTGGTTTACCATCCCAAACCTCTAGGACCAAAAATAAGCAAGTTATAAGCACTTTAAAGTTTGGCTGTCCTCATTTGACCTTGAAGGAGGGGCCCAAGGTCAAATCTGACCACACCAGAAGATTCCCAGCCCATGATTTCCTATATGTTGGTTTACCATCCCAAACCTCTAGGATCGATAATAAGCGAGTTATAAGCACTTTTAAGTTTGGCTATCCTCATTTGACCTTGAAGGAGGGGTCCACGGTCAAATCTGACCACATCAGAAGATTCACAGCACATGATTTCCTATATGTTGGTTTACCATCCCAAACCTCTAGGATCGATAATAAGCGAGTTATAAGCACTTTTAAGTTTGGCTATCCTCGTTTGACCTTGAAGGAGGGGTCCAAGGTCAAATCTGACTACATCAGAAGATTCGCAGCACATGATTTCCTATATGTTGGTTTACCATCCCAAACCTCTAGGATCGATAATAAGCGAGTTATAAGCACTTTTAAGTTTGGCTATCCTCAATTGACCTTGAAGGAGGGGTCCAAGGTCAAATCTGACCACATCAGAAGATTCGCAGCACATGATTTCCTATAGGTCGGCTTCACCTTGCAAACCTCTAGGACCAATAATAAGGGAGATATAGGCACTTTTAAAGTCCTCTATGTGGGTTACTTCGGCACTCAGTGGATGACCTTGAGTTAGGAGCTTCAAGGTCAAATGTGTGCAAGGTTGTAGAGGACATCTATATGTGTCATACATATCACCTATGAAGAGATTCAACCTTCTACCTATGAGGAACAGCCAGTAGAAAAATGTAGATTATTTTCAAAGAACTGCCCGTGGCGGCCATCTTGTTTTTCAGAATGAGGCTATTTTCCTTCCCAGAGAAGCTTACCCCCCAATGAAGATATCCTGCAAATTTGGTGAACCTAGCTACTGTTGTTTTCCTCTTAGAGCGTTAACGCCGAAAATCTCTCTACGCGTGGCGGCGGCGGCGTTGCGAACGCTAAACCAAAGTATCCACCGGATGCTTCCGGTGGATACAATTACTAAAAAAATTTATTAAAAAAAAATTAAGACAGATCCAGGAGTCATACTCACACAAGAGAATCTACCTCTGGCCTAGTACATATACGCAAGATATGAGAGAAATCCCTGCAAGAGTCACTGAGAAAATTATGATAAAGTGTTGAAATTTTCACACTTTTGGTGGGGGTACCCCCTTTGTAATGTCTCTAGCAAACAGACGAAAAGACAGATTTGCATGCCTGGAACAGTTTTTCATCCTCTATAGATAAGGTATCTTTTAAACAAAGAAGCATGTCTCTAGGCCTAGTTTCTAGCCTCTAGTTTTGGAGGAGAAGTTGTTCACGCGGACAAGGACGCCGCAGAGTGACGACATAAAAAATTGTTTCAGACTGCAGCACAGACAAAATGTAGCAGCCTTTACTGTTTTAAGTGTAGCCAGAAACTTCAACAATATTAAGTTGTCACCACTGGTTTGCCAGTGAAACAGACAATTAAATTCACTATTCTACTTATTACTTTCACTTTAAGTTCTCCATGATTTGACATCACACTATCTCTCTGATCTGATATCAGTAAAAGTAACCAATGAGATCCACTAGATTGTATTAACAGGGCTCTGGCTTGAGAAAGTCAAAAACCACGACTAAATTCTGTGTCAGAGTTTTTCCTGATGTGGTTCAAAAGCTGTAGACTTTCACCAAGTCCTCTTGTCTTTTGTGTAATATATATGGGTGATGCATGACTTTTGGAGAAACAGCCATCCCTGACGAAAATTTGTTTTTTTCAGAGACTACCCCTCTTACTCCAGAATGCTTGTGATATAATGAACTCCTCTACATTTCCAATTAAATTTAACTGTTCCACCATTATACTGATGGATAAAAGTACAAAAACTTGGAGCAAGTCTGCCAAGGCTGTGGAACCAATTGCCAGATGATATGAGAACTCTTCACACTGTTGCATGTTTTAAAAAGTTATTAAAGTAATTTTTATTCATAGAACACTGTAATGCTAATATTTCAGCACTGAACGAGGTACCAGCTTTCAGGGCTCACCCTTCAGGCACTGATGATATAACCTTTGAGGCTGAAATGGACATGATTTTCTCTGACGCGCCTGTCAATGTAGGCAATTACTACTCTACTACCACTGGAGTGTTCACCTGTCCAGTTGCGGTGAGTTTTCGAACATTTTAATAACTTTACCAAAATCATTAATTAAATAGACATTAACTGAAAAAAAATCATGCATAAAATGAATACTGGTGAGGAGGCATATGTAAGTAGAGGCAAAGTATTTAATCGCAGATATGAAATGAAAAGTCTACCAACTTAATTCTAATCTCTCCCGGATTTGTATTTCTCTATTGTTTTATCTCAAATATGTCTTCTTTGATATGAAGCTTCTATCATTGGAACAAAAACTTACTTGCTGCAACTGTTTAATTAATGTAGGTTGCATGGCAGTCTACTGTAATATAAATGTAAACTGGAATGCAACAATGATCCAAAATATCTAGCTGGTAAGACTGGTGAGAATTACACAGTTAAAATCCTTTCAGTGGATTCCTGGAAAGTAGATTTCACCTTCAGGTTAAAAAAATTTAAAAAAATAAACACGACAGATAAAAAGCTTCAAGATGCCAAATTTGGTAAGACAAAAAGATCAAATGCATCTAGTAGTTCAAATACGGTAATAAATGGACTAATTTAGTGCCTAGCAGGTTATTTATGGGTAAAATTGCTCAAAGTAGAAATTATAATGAACTTCTAGTTAACCACAAGGTCAGGTTCACTCCATGCAGGAGAACCCTGCAAAGCTAAATCTCAAACGACTGCAAAATATTTTCACTTAAGTAGTAGTTCTGACTACAGATTTCAATCAATCAGGACGTGATAGTTATTTTCACTTCAAGGAGAATTTCTATTTAACAGCACCACTTAATGTGAATTGTTGAACCCCTCTGAAAAGAATTTCACTCTGTGTCATAACCCCTTCTCTGAGTATACTAATTGTGAAAGACATTTTAGTACAAAACAATAGAAAAATACAGTAGAACCTCTATTATCAGACCATACTGAGCCAGATATTGGTTGGATAACAGAAGGTTCATAAAAGAAACCAAATATTTCAGTGTAAAATAATAATAAAACAGCAATTTCAGAGTGGAAATCATTTCAGAAAGTCAAATAATTGGATAACAGAAAGTCGGATAATAGAAGTTTTATTGTACAGAGTGGAAACAAGTTCTTATTTATTTACCTATTTACTTACACATTTATTATTTATTTACCTACTTATTTATTTATTTGGGTCTTAATATCGCTTTTAACACATTGTATAGGTCTCATCACGAGGGTTAGTTTTATGGGCAGAGGAAATCAGTACATACAGCTGGTCAAGGTTCTGTACTGTAAACTGCCGACCAACGGCAAGCAACTTTTTCCATTTGAGGTCGGGCCAGGGGCCGATTTCACTAAAGGACTTAAGTCCCTTTATTGACTAAGTCAGGGACTTAAATCTAAGACTCATGTCTTAGCTAGGTCTGGGACTTAAAATGGATGTCACAAAGGTGTGACTTAGCTAAGTCCAAGCTTATCAAATAACCACAGTGGTTTTCTGTGTCATATGACATTTTATATCCTTCATTTGATGCATTTTTTGTAAGGATAAGTGCTGTTTTGAAATAGAAAACCTTGTTACATCATATACACTTCCCAAAGACTACTTCAGTAAGATGTTCTGTATAATTATACTTTATTTACAGCCATTTCAAATTCTGAAGTGGAGAAAAGTTTATGGCGGCCATATTTAAGTCCTCTTTACAAAATTTAAGCCCACTACCTACCAGACTTAAAGTTAAGCCCACTGACTTAGCAATTTCATGGACTTAGCTGCTTTGTGAAATCCGCTAAGTCTAAGACCACGGACTTAACATTCTATTGACCAAATTTAAGACCAAAGTCTTAAATTTAAGTATAAATCTGGACTTTAGTCCCTTTGTGAAATTGGCCCCAGGATTCAAACTCCGATCTCAGAGGTGGGATGTGAGAGTGTTCAGGGGCCACTCTGCCACCGTGGCCCCTGAATTAAGTTCTTAAAATACCTGGCTTATAGAAAGTCTAAGTGCACTTCAATTCAACCACTTTAAACAGACTCTGTTAAGTAAAATGAATTTGATCACAAATGAGCATTTTCTCTTGAAATGTACCTTCTTTGTGATGATTCATCAATATACATGTAAGTGGTGGAATTGTTTACAAAAATCAAATCTGGTTGCTGGGGCTTTGAAATGAATGAAATATGGTATTTTATACACTTGTCACTGTGGTATGTGATATTATTAAGTGCAAAATTGCAAATTTAATAAGTAAATTAAATTTTTATCAGTTAATACCCTATCCAATGGACAATTGCTAATTCGGTCGGCGCAGACCGGCCCGCCAAACGCCAGAAAAAGACGTCCTGTGTTACCACTGGCTGGCCGGTCCGTAGTACTGTGCACTCCCCAGATGGCGCCTCGTACTTCCTTCCTGTCTAGACAACCTGACGTCATAGCATCTTTTTCGTTGTCTAAACCTCTTAGACCCCTAGTAAGCTGATAGCGGGGTCGGTGGGAGGGTCTTGTGTGTCCATTGGATAGGGTATTAACTTATAAAAATTTAATTTACTTATTAAATTTGCAATTTTATTGCGTTAATACATCCTATCCAATGGACAATTGCTGAATAACTACCGCTTGGTCGGCGGGTAAGTTACTAGGGACTTATGTGAACTCACAAGTAATAGCAAATTTTAACCTACGGTCTAGGCTGACTTCGTCAGGAGACCTATAGGTCCAGGCCTGGGTTGACTTTAAGGTCAGGAACCCTGCAAGGCCATGGTCGGTTGCCAGCAGCCGGTTACCCGGGGCTATACCGCCGTCGCCCCCCCCCTTTTTTTGCAGACCTGCTCTGAGGTAGGGGAAGAGAGGGATGAGTTCAGTCCCAGAATGCAAATAAACCTCCCGAAGGAAGCACGCCACACTTAATTCTTATGCACATGAAGAACTGTTATGCACATATAAAAATCTCCTCAATCTAATGGCCACTTGTGGATCTGCTGAGCAGCCACTACCTAGCCCAATTGGTAAAGCTCTGAATCAGCCCAAGCCCCGCCCTTCATATAAAACTGTGTGAAGGTATTGTGACTTCAGTGGCGGGCTAACAAGATTGGATCTAAGGAAACTCCCGACTGGAAGACCTTAGAAGGAGCAAAGGCCCTGACATCATGGGCTTTAACCTGATGCTAAAAGTGGGCCTCCTGGTCAGAGAGCTCATAACATAGGATCACAGTCTGCTTGATCCATGAGGAGATAGTGGCAGGGGAGATGTCTTTGTCGAAACCTTTCTTGAAGGAGACAAAGACTAACTCCTTGTGCTGCCTGAGGTCTGAAGTCCTGTCCGAATAGTAGCGCAAGGCTCTGACTGGACACAGGGATCTGTCAGACTTGAGGGATTTATCTAGAGTAGGAGCCCGGGCTGGTATGACCACTGGGGCTACACTCTCTGGACCCTCTTTGGCCAGCTGATTCTTGGAAAGAAAGCTGGGAGATGGAAACAGGGACACCTTAGACCAATTGGATTGGTGTCTGATGTTCTTGTGCTGCCATGCATGGATCTCACTCCTTCTTTTGCCAGAGCCCAGGGCCAAAAGGAAGACAGCTTTGAAGGTCAGATGCTTCAGAGATGCCTGCCCTTGTCAGCTGGTGTAATACCAGGGAAAGGTTCCAGGAGGGTATTCCCCTCCGCCCTCTGGGTCTATCTCTGTGGAAACTTTCATTATCATCTTTCATTATCATCTTTGCTGATATTGACTGTTGCATTACCTAGTTTATCAGCAATGGCAGACCTGTATCCATCAATGGTGCTGGGCTGTAACTTCTTGTCCTCAAAGAGGTACATTAGGAAGTCAGCCACTGACTTTACAGGTGGTGACCTGAAGTCCACCTGATTAGTGACGCACCACTTTGTAAAAATGGACCACTTTGCCTCATAGACTGATCTGGTAGATCTTCTTTGAGGAGCCTCAATTCTTGCTGCCACTGTCTCAGAGAAGCCCTGTTCTTTGATTTTTGTGGCTCTAGGAGCCAGGCATGGAAATTTAGGTTTGTCAGATTTCTGTGAGGGATTTGATTGAAGGGCTGTGTCAGCAGATTGGGCAGGCTGAGAGGGGCCTGACTGGACAGGGTCACCAAGACCCCAAACCAAGGCATGTTGGGCCACCCAGGGGCAATCATAATGATCCTTTTGCACGGGGAGTCCAGTAGCTTCTCCACCACTTTGCCCAATATGGCGGTCGGTGGGTAGGCGTATGCATCCAGATCCTCCCATGGCAGAGTAAGTGCGTCCACTGCTACAGCCAGGGAGTCCGGTACTGGAGAGACAAACTGAGGTAACTTGTGGCTGAACCTTGTGGCAAATAGATCTATTTGAGGCAGGTGCCATTGGTTGCATATTTGTTGAAAAAAACTTCCGGAAGGAGGGACCACTCTGTTTGGATGGTCTGACCCAGCCTGGATAGCTTGTCTGCTATCACATTTAAAACGGCCTGGGATGTGTCGAGCTTTTAGAGTCACTTGTCGCTGGGAACACCAGGTCAAGATTCTCCACAGTAGGGCACACAGTGGGCCCGACCTCATTCCTCCTTCCTTGTTTATGTAAGCTACTACTGTAGTATTGTCGGTTGCTACCAGAACTATTTTGCCTACACAGAGATTTTGAAACTCTTTTAAGGCTAGGAACACTGCTTTTAGTTCCAGATAGTTTATGTGCAGCTTGCTTTCCGGCACCGACCAGGACCCTCTTGCAGTGAACTCGTTTAAGTGAGCGCCCCACCCCTTTTTTTTTTTTTTTTTTTTTTTGATGCGTCTGTCAAAATTTGCAGAGCATGTTTTACTCGGTGTAATGGTTGGCCTTGAAGTACATTGTCTTCCTCTAGCCACCATTGTAAGTGAGGGTGCAGGGACCTTGGTAGAGGGATAACCTTCTCTAGAGATTCTGGTACCCTCCAATTGTTTTTGAGATGCCACTGTATGGGTCTCATGTGTAGTCGGCCGAGGTGAACGTGCTTTTCTGTGGCTGTTAGAAGACCTATCAAGGACATGAGCTGCCGGACTGGACAGGCCGGTAGTAATAAAAGTGCTTGTATCTTGTCCTGAAGGCTTTGCCACCGGTCCGGAGTCGGTCTGACCCGGCCGGACCTGAGGTCGAACTGGCAACCTACAAAGTCGAATACTTGTTTGGGTTCCAGTTCTGATTTCTCTAAATTCACCAGCCAACCTAGGTCCTGGCACATTTTGACCAGGATTTGGGTGTGTTGGAGACAAATGTGCTGGGATCTGGCTCTCACCAACCAGTCGTCTAGCTACTGGTGGATCCTTATACCCCTGTGTATGGCCATCAGTTTCACCTCATTTGCTAATACAGTGAACTCCATGGGCGCTGTGGGCAGACCAAAGGGCAGTGCCTTGAATTAATAAGTCCGGCCCTGGACATGGAATCTTAGATATTTTCTGGATTGTTCCTGTATTGGTATGTGGAAGTAGGCATCTTTGAAATCTACTGAGGTGACCCACTCCCCTTGTTGGAGGGATGTTCTGATGGTTTCCGGCGTCTCCATTTTGAATTTTTCCACCTTGAGGAAAAAGTTTAGGTTGCTTAGGTCCAGTATTGGGCCTCCATTTGTTGTTGGGTTTTGGGACTAGAAATAGTCGATTGAAGAAACCCAGATATGTTTGATTGTGGACCAGTTCCACTGCATTTTTTTTTTTTTTTTTTGTAATGCTTCCAACAGGTAGCTGTTCCTGTGGGGATTGACATAACGGCTTACAACAGTTGGAGACCTTGTAAGAGTTGGCCGGGTCCGGAAAGGAAGGGTGTAACCCTCTCTCAAGATTCGAACTATTTTCGGACCGGCCCCTAGATCCAGCCAAGTTGCCAAAGGTTTTGAAGCCTGGACCCTTCAGGCAGAGTTTTTGCAACAGGAGGGACATTGACCACAGGTTGGACCCAAGATAATTGAGTGACAGAAGAAACCAGTAATTTCCTGTAACCAGTAATTCTCTGTAACCGGCAAACTGGTAGGCTGGAGTCACTCCTGAATTTAGACAGCTACTGATCTATATTTAGCTAGTTGGGTAGGCTCTGTAACCGGTTTTGGTGAAGCAAGGTTGTATAGCCGGTACCTTGTCGGCAGGCTCTGTAACCAATGGTTGGGGTGATCACTCTGCAACCGGTTTTGGTGAAAATAAGGCTGTATAGCCGGTAAACTGGTCTGGTGATTTGAAGACTCTGTAACCAGTCAGTTGAAGCCATATTTGTAGATACTTGCTGTCTACCTGCCCCAGAATCAACACAGAGTTGAATGGACTGGGTCGGATGACTCTGTAACCAGTTGGGGTCGGGTAAGCTGTACCAAGGCTGTGTAGCCGGCACCTGGTCGGTACACTGTAACCAGTTGTTGAAGCAACTGTACAAGGCTGTGAAGCCGGTCGGTATACTCTGTAACCAGTTGTTGAAGCAAATGTACAAGGCTGTGTAGCCAGTACCAGTCGGTACACTCTGTAACCAGTTGTTGAAGCAAGTGTACAAGGCTGTGTAGCCAGCACCAGTCAGTACACTCTGTAAATAGTTGCTAAAGCAATTTTACAACTTTTGTGTTGAATTCAGCTTTATTTCTTTAATCCCACGTCTTACTTGTAGATTTGACAGTTGCTGGGAAAGCCCTTGTGATCTATTTTTAGAAACACTTGGTGTTCGGTGTGACACGTGACCAGCTTGCTGGTCGGAAAGACACGCGATTGGCTGATTGGAGATGACGTCAGTATTCGCGTTCTTTGTGTGATGCCTTACCGACAACTTTACAGTCCACAAACCCCACTACCGACAACAAGGCTGGGTCTGCAAAGCAGGAACTGTAAACACAGTAGACGTGAACTCTAAAGAATGCACTTCCGACCTTCCTGGTCGGTGAAAACACGTGACCAGCTTCGTGAGTTGTCGGAAAGACACGCGATTGGCTGACTGGATATGACGTCAGAGGTCGCGTTCTTTTAAGCTGGCCGGTCGGCTGATGCTTTTAAAGCAGAGAAGCCTGGACCAGTGCGCTGTGAAGGTGAAGTCCTGTCCGGATCTGAAGTCGGTTCTTCTTACTCAGCCGGCTGTGCACTCAAACCAGTGTCCTGGCCATCCACAACCCTTGCTACCGACACAAGGGCCGGGTCCACAAGGGTGGGACTGAGAGTGATCAAAGATGCAGTTCCTTCTAAGAAAATACTTGGTGAGGTCGGCTGAACTTGAGCTTGCCGGTCGACTAATGCTTTACAGCAAAGAAGTCGGTACCAGTGCGCTCTGAAGAATGCACCTCTTGGGGAATTCCTTCTATTTGCAGTGTTCAAAACTACGTAGATTGAAGTTGTCCGTGATTACTATTCGTAGTACTAGAAAAGACGTTTCTATGGTGATTGAACTGGAAAGTTACAGAAGGTACATTCAACAAAAGACACGGATAAAAATACCTGTAAGTAGTATATCCATTATTTCCTTAATATTGTCGATCTGCCCCTAACACCATGGTTGAATGGGAGAAACTAGAAAAAATGGCTGCCTTCATATTTCTCGTCGATTACTGCCCTATCATCAACACGAAATTGAGTCAGCTAGGGAGCGTTTCCAGCAGATTTCTTAAGGTATATCCGTGCTTGATATGAAGATCACATTTCTACACTAAAATATTCCCCAAAAAGGTTGAAAATCCGTCATAATGCACACTTTTCCTTTAAAAACTCTGGAGATGTTGAAAACACGTTCGCACAGTACACGCGCCAAACGAAAAAGATGCTATGACGTCAGGTTGTCTAGACAGGAAGGAAGTACGAGGCGCCATCTGGGGAGTGCACAGTACTACGGACCGGCCAGCCAGTGGTAACACAGGACGTCTTTTTCTGGCGTTTGGCGGGCCGGTCTGCGCCGACCGAATTAGCAATTGTTCATTGGATAGGATGTATTAACGCAATAAAAATATCATTTTTATCCAGTAGAACGTAAAAATGTGACATATTTCACCAAGTATGTACATTTTTGTTGTTGTTGTTTGATGAAGTATCAGCCATTAAAAGTCTAAAATAAAAATATTTTCAATAGCCGGTTCTCAAATACTGTTGGGGGATTTTGCTGCCTCTACCACAACAAAACAAAAAAACGATATCCGATTTACTGTTCGCACCACTTATATGTACACAATATATATGGCCTTCACTGCACAAGATGTAAGAGAACATTTAAATGCAAGTTTCCAAAGCACATTCAAATAATTTTCACTTTCAGTACCTCAGTAAGTGATAACTTCAATTTCACTAATTACTAAACGTCATATCAGTTGTTCCATTTCTTGTTTTCATGACAATTTTACTGTTTATCATTGTAGGGGATTTATTATTTTGCTGTTACTGTCCGTGGAACAGAATCTCATGTATACGCAAATATACTTCTGAATGGAAGTTTACAATCCGGTGCATTCACTGACAACACAAGCTGGGACCAGGTACATAATTTCACTGACATCCATATCTGAGAAAGATAGGAGTGCCCAGACGGGCACTGTGTCAGCTCACTTATGTGGTTATAAGATATGCTTTTGATAAAGATGCAGGCAGTGAAGAAAGAGGAAACTTTTTTGTCAGAAAAAGAATAACCTTTTTTTTGCAAAAGAATTTTTTAAACGTTTAATATTTAATCAAAAAAGTTAGGCTCCACTCACTTTTGATCCTGACTAAACAACTCTAACCCATTTAAACATCAATATAAACAAACTTAAAACAGGAAACAAGTATTTCTAAGTTATTCACTAACAATATAAAGGATTGAATATTATTATTCTGCAATGATTAATCTTTCATATGTTTACTATTTCAGTTAATTCCAAAGCTACAAACTTTGATTCAAATCTTGATCCACCGATATGGATGAATCAAACTTTAGCCAAAAGTTGAGCCAAAAATCAGCTAAACTTCTTCTGTAAATACTAACTTGATCCTGATCCAATTTTTAGCTCAACTTAAGCCAAAAAGTCAGTTCAAGTTGAATTTAATCACTTTTGTAAAGACAGCCCTATCATAACATTGGTTGTTATTGACCTTTACTAGGCTTTTACTCTTTGTATATTCACCAACCAATCAAAACAAGACTGCCTTAACATTGGTTGTCCTTGACCTTTACTACGCTGTCACTCTTTGTCCATTCACCAATCAACTAATATAATTATCTGTTGTACATTGCCCGTCTTTCACATCTAGGGATCTAACAGTGCAGTGATCAGCTGTCCACAAGGTGGAGAGGTCAAGATCTACAACCCTGGGCCCCATGATGGGCGGGTATCTGGTCAAGACAACAAACAGACAACATTCACAGGCTTCTTTCTGGGTCTCTAAACAATCAGCAAGAGGATTCACCAATTACGATTTCAACTGACTGTTATTAAAATTATCGTGTAGTAATAAACAATAATGGATTTCTGAAATAAACACATTGATTAACTGGAAGCTGAATAATGTTTGCTTGCATACATAAAGGTAACATAAGGTGAAATGATGCTCGTGTGCCGTAAATCCTGCTGATGCCAATATGAACTTATTCAGATATACATTCCCACAGAAATGATTTATCACACAGATGGCTTAACTTCTTCTGACATTAAGTTTGCTATTTTAGACACTGGGGCAGACACTACACAGTATATTTATCAGAGTCCTTCAGTTTTCTGGTTAGCCAGGCTTGCACTTCTATTATCACTTTTTTAAAACTTTTTTTTTTTATCTTCAGACTTTCATGAGTTGTGGCGTAGTGTGATGAGTGCCTGTCTCTTTACTGGGGTTAAGCGGCAATGGCCTACATTAGTATTGGGATGGGTGACCGTTGCAGTGCACTACTCGGGTCTCTGATGGCTTTGCGGCTGGTAGACCAAATCCCCTTTCAGCCTTGTTCAGGCAAATTTTCATATAAATTAAGACGTATATATGGCGTGAGTAAATGACAGTTTCAATCCACAATCAAATCATGGATATTACTCACAAAATGTGAAGCCTGCAGAGCCATACTGGTAAAACTTCTATCAATTAAGATTTTGGAAATGTCCCACAACTTTACAATACATTTACATTTTTCACCAAATGTACTACAAAGATAAGGAGCTACAAATACTTTGCCTGAAATATATTTCTAGAAGTAAAAATGTGGAAGTCAAACCACGATGCTACCTTTCCACAAAATCTAGAATATGCACGGCAAGACATAAATGTTAAGGTCGCACCAATGTTAAACCCTACAACTTTTAAAGCCAAAATCACAGTTGCCAAGCTAAAACTCGAAAATGGCAATTTTGTGTGCAAAAACAAAGCGTTCCCAAAATATGGAAAGAAATATGCCCCTGAAACCAAAGGGTGTGATTGCAGAAGTAACTGGCATTGCATTTGCACCTGTAAAGGTAACATTTTCATCTACAAATGTAACATTTTCACCTGCAGATGTCACATTCTGAACTGTAATTGTCCGAGTTTTACCTGTAAAGTTACAATTTTCCACCTGTTAAAGTAAGGTAATGTCACATTACTCACCTGTACTCGCTGTTGGTACTCAGGTAAGAGCTGCAGACTTTCATCAGACAGCAGGAATGTCAGCTGTTTGAATTGCTGTTGTAGTTGCATCTTTGCCTTCATTTGAGCAAACTGAAACCATAGCCAGGTAAGTGCTTTCTTTTTTAAATATATATTATCGATATCCATATTATTATAGAGTAAGAAATCTAAAATTCGCCAGGAATCTAAAATTCGCCACCTCTAAAACCTTAGTTAATTTTATGAAGAAAATGATGTTTTTGTCTAAAAATTGGTATTTTTCAGTTCAAAAAGCCTTAATTTACTATACAGTCAACAAATCTCACCACAATTCATTTATTTTATTAGTATTCACCTGTGGCGAATTTCAGATATGTGGCGAATTTTAGATTTCTTACTCTAATAAGTCATCACTGGGAGGACATTATGTAGAATTATTGTCAGTTTAGTTAGTGTTGTGGTTGAATGTGAATTTTAGAACCGGTTCCGAAAGTGGAAATACGGCAAAACACCAGGTTTGTTTGATTTATTTAATGTGAAGAATTAAGTTTTCAAATGGGTACATGAGCTATAAGTCGCATATAAATATGAAGCACGATGGGCTTTTTGAAGACATTTGAGGATAAAATGTCTAATATATTGATAGAATATCATAAAATACTGTGACATATTTGTTGTAGTGGAATATTTTGGTAAACTTAAGCTAAAATAATGAATATGTGATGAAACCGGTTTTGGTTAAAAGAAATCGAAATATAACTGGAATAGTGTCTTTCAGTAGGCAAATTGGTTTCTGGTTTACCGTCTTCAACACTAAATTTAGTACCTCAAAGGTGAAGCCTGGGTGGTTTTGACCTGCCAATCAGACTATAATTCTGCATAATAATTCTCCAACTAGTGATGGATTATTACTATTCTTGTGCAATAGGTGTCAAATTATGTTTAAACTGACTCTTAAATGACACTTTTTTTGGTAAGGATAATTCAGTGGATATGATTTATTAGAGTTTTAATCCAAAAAATTTTCACATCTCGACTTATCAAAATCATGAACACAAGCATACATATTAGCACTAATATTCTGTAACTTGAAAAATGTTTTTGCTAACAAAAACAAAGTGTCCTCAAAGGTTTGATGCAATATAGCATAAATCAGAAAAAGGTTTTTGAAAAGAAAAAACATACAGCACTGAGAGAAGAAGTGAAAGTTTAGCAGACACTGTGGAGTAAATCTGACTGGTTATATAGACTCTACATATGGTTTCCCAATGCCCCTTAATACATTCTAAAGCTGTAAAAGCAAGAATAAAAGGGATATAAGGCAAAAACACAAAACTGAAAAATTTTGTTGTAATTTTAATTTCTATTAGATAAATACTTACCATTTCCTGATCACAGATATATGTTGGCAAGCAATAATTAAGGAGATATAAGGCAAAATGTCAAAATCCACTATTTTATAAACCCAGTTTGAATTCTACAGTGTGGTTGGGGGGGGAAATTTGACTTGCTTTCTAGATTTTCCACATATGGTTTCCCACTACCTCCCAATACATTTTATGGCTCTAAATACATTACCTGAGAAGATAATAGGGATTCAAATGAATTCTAAGCTTTCTGGTTGGTACCAGTGAGAAAATCACTCATAAATCTGTCAATTTTCATCAGATCACTCCCAAAATCTAATCAGCTTGCATTTTTGATAGTATGAACATGTGTATGAAATTACACGCATCTGCGGTTAGTAGATTTTGCTGAGCGGCGATGACGGGTGGGTGTACCCAAACACAGAAAAGGAATGTCAGTCAATATGACAAACAGTGTGAGTGAATATAAATAACAATGTCAATGAATTATGTCAGTGAATATGAATGTCAGTGAATAAGACTGTTGGCGAAGGAAATCACCTGTGAATAAGACCATGTGAATGTCAGTGAATGTGAATAAATCTCAGTGAATATAAATAGGAATTTCAGTGAATTATGTCAGTGAATATGTATGTCAGTGAATAAGACTGTTGTAGAAGAAAATTGCCTGTGAGTAACACTGTGTGAACAAGAATGTCAGTGAATATGACTAATAGTGTCCCTGACTATAAATAAGAATGTCAATGAATTATGTCAGTGAATAAGAATGTCAGTGAATAAGACCACCAGTGAAGAGGATTGCCTGTGAGTAAGACTGTCAACAACAATGTCAGTGGATATGAGTTTCAGTGCACATGCACCCTACACTTACATTATCCTTAAAGCAGGGATCGTGAATACACCTGTAATTGGGGAAGGCTTCTCTCATAAAACCCAGCCTCCTGATATCTTCCACCAGGTCCACGTCCCGCACATGGTAATCTTTCACTGGATCCAGACAAGTAAGACCATCTGGATTGGACTCAGTCAGTCGCAGGAGGTCCTGCGTGGCTGAATTCGTAGATTGACCAGGAGGATCATTTCTGAAAGAAAATTAAAATATTCATTTACATCATGGTCACAATGTCTATCTATTTTTGAATACTCATAAATCTAAACTAAACCTAAAACAAACAAGGTGTGAACAATAGCCAAGAGAGAAAAGAGCGATATGATTTGGGTGAATTTCTACAAAAACAAGTTTGATGAAATCTTAAGTACATTTCAAATCTTTATCATTTATTTGTAAATTGTTCAGCTGGTTTTTGTAGCACAAATGCTGCATAAGATTTAACAAATTTATACAGTCACTCACATAAAATTACAGACGATAGCATAATGTTCAATTTCTAACACAGCCATACTTACTTAAACCTTGGTATCTGCCTCTTTTTAATGTCGTCTATTATTCTATCTGCATTAATTTTGAGAGTTTTCACCGTTATTGCACTGATTTCATACGACTTTGTGTCAATTGTCTTAGACCCACACTGGCCCTCTGGTCTGAACAACGGCATTGCTATCACAGGTCGCGGAAGTGTCCAGTCACTATTATCACAGGAACAGGAAGTGTCAGAAGAGGACATTTCCTGTTGAAAATGACTGGGCACATTTTGTTCACAAAGCACTAACATTGTATAAGATTTGTCCGTTCCACTTGTGGAGGAGACTTTGAGTACAACACCCAGAGTGTTTCTGTGTTCCGTAGTGTCCACTACTACCACTCGGCCAGCGGTCAAGGATTTGACTGCCTGGGGGTGAGTCATCACAATGTTCTGAAAAGCAGAGTAGAATTTACAGATTTTAACCTGGGGATAGATTCATGAAAGGTATTAATTTATGATTAATTGATTTGGGTTTTTTATGTTATTTTTCATAAACATGTAAAACTACCCAATACAACATATTACAACAGAACACGATACAGTGGATAATTAGACAGAAATTACACACAAAACATTAAACAACAGGGCTCGTATTCACGAAAGGTCTTAGCCAAGTTTTAGGCTTAAGTGGTCTATATTTTTATACAAAAGTTAAGCCTAAGACTTGGCTAAGACCTTTCATGAATACGGCCCCAGGTTTTGTCACTTTCAGAGAATTCCATCATTACATTATGCCAGATTGTTGTGTAACATAATAACTAACTAGCACAAATATGATTAAAATTACCCCAGATCTTTATAAAACTACTGTATTTCCATTCTAATTTGGCAACATACTCCTGTTCTAAATATATTTGTTTCAAGAAATTGCAAAAAGTCACACAATATAAAATTCTAGTAGATTTTGAAGTGCTAAAAATATACAACTTAGCTGCTGAATAGACAGTATTAACTGGAGTAGTACTGGTAGTTTTAGAGCATTTTCCTAATATTATAGTGGAGGGGTCTATTGTCAGCTCACATCCAAGGACGAGTTGAATGTAGGTTTTCAATTCAGACTAAAATCATTTTTGCCTTGCACAAGAAGGTTTAATATGGTTTCTGTGTATTGTTTGCAAAAGCTTCATTAGCCATCATTGGGTTGAATGTCTATCTTCAACACATTGTATAGGTAAAATCCAAACAGTTGAGGGGGATGGAGGAAAGCAATGCATCATTATAAGTTAACATTCTGCACAAAAATATCCATCGAGCACTGGCAGCATTAAACAAATTTCCCACTCCAAGTCAGGCTGGGAGTCACACCCAAAGACTTGATATGTGGAGGGTGAATTGAAAAGTGCGTGGTGTCTCATATTTGGATTTTTTTTCTCTCAGCTAAAATTATAATGGGATTCACAAAAAAAATAAAAATATAAAGACACTCAACTGAGAATTTTATGTCACTCAAAATTTTTCAAGGCTTTAAGATACTATTTCTGTAAACTTCCTCTAAAGCACTTGAATAATGAAAACAGTGGTTTATAAACACAGTAATAGACACTCCCATGTGTGTAATAACTTCCCAGACTCATCACAGGCTGTGTGTGGCATGAATTTAAAACAATTGTTTAATTAATGAGAACACTTGTCAAATCTCAGTGTTTCATTCTGTATTTGTTTCACTTAACATGTATGCAGGAATAAAGTTCCCAGTCCCTCATCTAAAATCTACAAAATGCCCAGTGCTGTCTTTGATAATCCAATGTGCATGAATATTACGTCCCCAGTGTTGTTCATATGCTGAGTATAAATATCCAAAGTCTCCTATATACTCGGTGATTTCCTACAATTTCTTAATACTGGAAGGGCCTGTCCCCTGATATGATGAGTGATCTCTGTAGTCCTTCCTACTTAACAGATTTCAGCAAGGACCACAAACCTATTTATTCATTAGCAGAAATTTTCTACTTTAATATTTCCTTGGTTCTCTAGTGTCTGAGGTTTACTGCCCATGCACATCTAATTGCTCCATCTAATTTAATGTGGTCTTTACAGCATTTAATCTCTATCAATTGACAGACTCTAATACCCAATGCACAGTACAGGCAGTACACCCCACGTTGAAAAGTTTTACCCCCTTCCAGAACCCCTTATATCTTCCGAGATTTGGAGTTCGCAAAGGGTGTGAAGCGCACAGCCACTGATGGGACACAGTGTGTAACCGTCAGTAACCTTAGCATAAAAGTCATACAAACATCTGTCAACGAGGGACAAACTCCATTTACCTTTACTCACCATATGTAGCAGTCAGATAAACAGCTTATACCAAAACAAAAGAACGAGTCACAACCTTTTTTACACCGTGGACGATGCCTTCAGTTAAAGCATGAAAAATTTATCTGCGAAAGGTCACTGATAGGCACAGAAATAGATACAGGGATGGTGGAAGGGAGCATAAAAGAGGGTGAATGGCAGTGAGTAACTGTTAAAATTCAGAGGCAGTAGTTTCTGTGGTACATTCCAGCAATGGGACAGTCGGCCACTGTATCATAAGTTTGAATACAGACGGCAGATGGCAGTTGAAGGACAGGGACATTTTGTCTGATGCCTACAACTGTGGGTTATACGGACTGTACTGTAAAAGTGGTTTAAGACACAGTTAAACATAACTGTGAACTATGAATTTTCATGAATTTTGAACTATGAAAATTAGATGAACCCTTTTGCTACTGAAGGAACATTATTCTGCTGGACTGTAGCCATATGACGTCATATCACGTCAGAAACAAGTTTAAAGTAAGATATAAACTCACTGCCGTATACACTTCACTTGTGGTATTTTGCGGTATATTTCATTAGGAATTGATGAAATGTTGAATGTGAAACTCCAGGGAATTCCCCAAATAAATATAACCACGAGAAAACAATATGCAGCTATATGCGAGAAATACGGCAATATGTACAGAAACCAGTTAAAATAGGTGAAAATGGTAAAATTATTTAAAATATAGCATAACTCCCATACAAAATACTTAAACAATCGTTTTAATACTGACACCAAAGAAAACGTATTGCAGTATACTTAAGTAAAAAAGAAATGAATATTATTTCCGTTGACCCTTGGTTGACAGACATGGTACCTTGTAATACACATTGCTGTCGACTGCTAGTCGTCATAGATGGTAGTGAAAGGGTTAAATATTACAAAAGTAGGATCACATTATTACAATTACTATGTACCAAAAGAATGTTGTACTCACATGCACACGTGTATTGAGTTCCCAGTACTCTTCACAAGCCGTGTAGTACTCCTCCAAGTCTCCTGTATAGTCCGTGATTTCCGGAGCCTCGGATATCTTTTTACTCAGTTCTTTCAACGTCTCTTGCTGCTTATTTACATCTTTCTGGTTGTGGAACTCTGACCACAAAAAATAAATAAATAAATAAATTCAAAGACATTCTAAATAGCATTTAGAAATGGAGTCTCAGAGTACTATCTACCCCTAAGGCCTAGTGGATAACGCACTCCTCTATGAACACTAAGCACCTGGGTTCAATCCAAGATACAAGTCCTATCTATGGTGGCAGGCTAAAGAGCCCTAGGGACATTGATAAATGGCCATCCCAGGACTCTGTCTTTCAGTTAGAGGAATGCCAGTCGCCAGAGCTTGGGCTGTACTAGTGCAATCTGGACGGGGTGAATAGAGTAAGAAATCTAAAATTCGCCAGGAATCTAAAATTCGCCACCTCTAAAACCTTAGTTAATTTTATGAAGAAAATGATGTTTTTGTACAAAAATTGGTATTTTTCAGTTCAAAAAGCCTTAATTTACTATACAGTCAACAAATCTCATCACAATTCATTTATTTTATTAGTATTTTCACATGTGGCAAATTTCAGATATGTGGCGAACTTTAGATTTCTTACTCTAGCACTTTGAGTCATGTAACAAAACGAAATATTGTGCCGAGTATAATACAGTAGAACCTCTATTATCTGACCCTCTTGGGGGAGTAACAATGAGGTCAGATAATAGAAAGGGCTGATAATATAAAGCCTAAAATAACTGCTTTAAATAGAGTTGGAAGAGGGGGTCTGAAATCAGATAATTGAAAATTCTTTCAAAAAGTAGCACATAAAATTTTATTTTTTTATAAATTTATTTACAATTCAATGATACTATTATAACAAGATGCACTCAGAGAGAGCAAAACGCTCGACTGCATGTGACCAGTCTCTGAAGTGATATAAAGTATTGTAAGGAAGACAAAACCAAGCATGTAAAGTAGTCTTCATAGAAATATCAAGTAGAAAGCTAAAGTCATTAAAAATACATTGAAATGGGACCTCTGAAAAATCGTGATTTTTTTTTATTTTTGTATCCAAAATAAGATCCAGATCTTTCTTTTAGTAACTTCTTCCTTCAGTCAGGTCCTACCCACAAATTTTTAAATAAAGATCTGTTCATTAGTTCTGGAGTAATCTAAACACCCCCCCCCCCCCCCCCCCCCCCCCCCCCCCCCCCCCGACAACCCCCCCCCCCCAAAAAAAAAAAAAAAAAAAAAAAAAAACCATAGACAATTAAACAATTAGCACATGAAAACATAAACTGCTGGTGGAGGTAAAAATATTGCTTAAAGGTCACTTCTTGATGAAAATCACACATGGTAATGTTTTGTAATGGACTGTAAAGGAATTGAAAGAAAAAAAAGAGAAAATAAAACTGAAATAGTAATTAATAAAAATGATGAATATACCACCTCCCTCTTTATTATGTTTGTCAATTTCAAGACATAAAATGAGAAGAAATATTTTTACTTAAAGACAGCAATTATCACAAGCTATGTTTGTGACATCACAATGACAGTTGCATTGTGACATCAATGAGTAATGACATCATCAGAAAGGAAAGTATTGATTTTTAACGCTCGACGATAGGAGAGGGTTATTGTAATCAGTTTGTTTCTGTCTGTCTGTCTGTCCGTCTGTCTGTGCACCGTTTCGCCCTTATAACTCAAAAACTATAACACCAATCGAGCTCAAATTTGGTGGGCAGGTATTTTATGGGGTACAGACGGATTCTTTCAAATTTGGTGTAATTTGTGTGAAAACTAAAGCCAGGAGAGAGTTTTTCTTATTTTTAATTGGGCTTTTACAGTGAAATCTGCTTCTCTGTCTGTGCACCATTTTTCCCTTATAACTCAAAAACTATAACTTCAATCAATCTCAAATTTGGTGGGAAGATATTTCATGGGGTACAGACGGATTCTTCCAAATTTGGTCTAATTTGTTTAAAAATTAAAGCCAGGAGAGAGTTTTTCTTATTTTAATTGGGAACACACAGTGAAACTGCTTCTCTTCATCACATACGTAAAAATCAATATTTTGCTTTCTGATGATGTCATTAATAAGTGATGTCACAATGTAACTGCCATTGTGAGGTCACAAACCTAGCTTGTGATACTTGATGTCTTTAAGTAAAAATATTTCTTCTCATTGTATGTCTTGAAATTGACATAAACATAATAAAGAGGGAGGTGGCATATTCATCATTTTTATTAATCATTATTTCTGTTTTATTTTCTCTTTTTTCTTTCAATTCATTGACAGTCCATCACAAAAAAGTACCATGCATGATTTTCACCAAGAAGTGACCTTTAAACAGAATTTTTACCTCCACCAGCAGTTTATATTTTTGTGTGTTAATTGTTTATGTTTGTTTTATTTTTTTTTTGTGTGCGTGTGTGTGTGGGGGGGAGGGGGGGTGTTTAGATTACTCCAAAACTAATGAACAGATCTTTATTTAAAAATTTGTGAGTAGGACCTGACTGAAGGAAGAAGTTACTAAAACAAAGATCAGGATCTTATTTTAGGGACAAAAAATTCATGTCCCAATTCAGGTCCCATTTCAATGTATTTTTAATGACTTTACCTTTCTACTTGATATTTCTATGAAAATAAATTTACATGTTTGGTTTTATTTTATTGTCTTCCTTACAATATTTTATATCACTTGAGAGACTGGTCACATGGAGTCGAGCGTTTTGCTCTCTCTGAGTGCATCTTGTTCTACGTATGTGATGAAGAGAAGCATTTCACTGTGTATTCCCAATTAAAAATAAGAAAAACTCTCTCCTGGCTTTAATTTTCAAACAAATTACACCAAATTTGGAGGAATCCATCTGTACCCCATGAAATACCTTCCCACCAAATTTGAGATTGATTGATGATATAATTTTTGAGTTATAAGGGTAAAATGGTGCACAGACAAAGAAGCAGATTTCACTGTAAAAGCCCAATTAAAAATACGAAAAACTCTCTCCTGGCTTTAATTTTCACACAAATTACACCAAATTTGGAAGAATTTGTCTGTACCCCATAAAATACATGCCCGCCAAATTTGAGCTCGATTGGTGTTATAGTTTTTGAGTTATAAGGGCGAAACGGTGCACAGACAGACAGACAGACAGACGGACAGACAGAAACAAACTGATCACAATAACCCTCTCCTATCGTCGAGCATTAATAAACTCTATGAAACAAATCAACAAATTTTGTTCTAGTTCCGGCTAATTTCCAGATACACTTTTCTAATGTAGAAACATTAAATCTGGTTCAACAAATACCTAAATTATTTCTCCCACTTGTTGTCTACTATATTATTATTATTATTATTCTTTATATGGTGTAACCTCTATTGTCTAACTACACTGAGAGTGATATTTTGCTTGAATTACTTAAGGTTCATAACTTAAAATATAAAAACAAGTTTACAAAATGAAATATTTGGAATACAGAAAGTCCAATAAGAGAGTTTGTACTCATAGGAGTCTACCATATCATTATACATGCTAGGAGAGTATCATATCCATAATATTAACTTGAGATAACAGTAGGTTCTTATAGCAGGAAATGTCATTTCAGTATGAGACAATTGGAAAATAATCATATTGTTTAGTGAGGATTTTTTATTTGGATTTTAACGTCGCTTTCAGCACATTGTATAGGTCATATCATGATGGGTAGTTTTATGGGCAGAGGAAACCAGTACATACAGTTGTCAAGGTTCTGTACTGTAAACTGCCGACTAACGGCAAGCAACCACCAGCTTTTCCACTTGAATTTGGGCCGGGAATCGAACTCCGATCTCAGAGGTGGGAGGCGAGAGTGTTACCACTCTTGTAGAGTGAGGAAATCAATTTACATAATTAAATGGTGGATAACAGGAAGTCTGATAATAGAGGCTGTTACTGTATGATTATTATTATAATGATAAAAGTTACCAGAGAAGCTTCGTTTCATCATATCCTCCACCCGGATCTGCTCCACTCTGAGTAGGTTTAGAATCATAGAGTATGTCAGTCGAAATTGAGACTCAAGCAAGGTTGGCTTACCCTGAAAAAAAACATTACTTGCATATTTATTTTAATAGCTATATTCTACTTTTCAAATTGAGTAAGTTCATTACCAGAAAGTAGGTCAGCCAGACAATATTACTCAAACAAGTGGGTTTGTCCTACATCCAACATGATTATACATTCAAATTTATGTTTATAACTATATGATTATAGTCAACTCTTCAAACTAATTAGGTTTAGGATCATGACTAAACTGTCAATAGATAAGCTTGCCCTCCCCCAACACCCACCACGACAAAAAAAAAAAAAATATATTCTCCATGATTAACAATGGGTTGATAAAACTGTGACTTCAGCAAAGTGAGCTTATCCTTGAAGGAAGATAATTTCCATATTCAAATTTATGCTAATTATTATATTCAGACATTTAAAAGGGAAAATTTTGATACTGAAACTTGATTGTTATTATATTGTCGGTCAGGTCTGAGCTTTGAGTAAGCCTCATGGACCAAGGTGGCATTATTACTTTTGTTATGGACCAGTTTAAATGTATTATCTGTTGGAAAACACTTCCAAAATTGCAAATTTAATAAGTAAATTAAATTTTTATAAGTTAATACCCTATCCAATGGACAATATGCTAAACCGGTCGGCGCAGACCGGCCCGCCAAACGTCAGAAAAAGACGTCCTGTGTTTCCACCGGCTGGCCGGTCCATAGTACTGTGCACTCCCCAGATGGCGCCTCGTACTTCCTTCCTGTCTAGACAACCTGACGTCATAGCATCTTTTTATGTGTCTAAACCTGTTAGACCCCTAGTAAGCTGATAGCGGGGTCGGTGGGAGGGTCTTGTGTGTCCATTGGATAGGGTATTAACTTATAAAAATTTAATTTACTTATTAAATTTGCAATTTTATTGCGTTAATACATCCTATCCAATGGACAATATGCTGAATAACTACCGCTTGGTCGGCGGGTAAGTTAGTAGGGACTTATGTGAACTCACAAATGATAGCAAATTTTAACCTACGGTCTAGGCTGACTTTGTCAGGAGACCCATAGGCCCAGGCCTGGATTGACCTTAAGGTCAGGAAACCCTGTAAGGCCTTGGTCGGTTGCTAACAGCCGGTTACCCGGGGGTATACACCGACGTCACCCCCCCCCTTTTTAACAGACCTGCTCTGAGGTAGGGGAAGAGAGGGATGAGTTCAGTCCCAGAAAGCAAATAAACCTCCCGAAGGAAGCCGTCCCATTTTATACTATGGGTATGTAGAACTGTTTACATTATGTACATACATACAAATCTCCTCAACCTAAGGGCCACTTGTGGTTCTGTTGAGTAGCCAAAACCCAGCCCAATTGGTAAAGCTCTGAGTCAGCTCAAGCCACACCCTTCAGATAGAACAGTGTGAAGGTATTACGTGACTTCAGTGGTAGACTGACAAGAATGGATCTAAGGGGAATCCCGACTGGAAGCCCTTAGGCACAGCAAAGGCCCTGACATCATGAGCTTTTAACTTGATGTAAAAGGTGGGTCTTCTGGTAGGAGAGCTCATAATATAGGATCACTGTCTGCTTGATCCAAGAGGAGATAGAGGTAGGTGAGGTGTCTTTGTTGAAACCTTTCCTAAAGGAGTCAAAGTCATTTCTTATTCTGCCTGAGGTCTGAGGCCCTGTCCAAATAGTAGCGCAATGCTCTAATCGGAAGAGGGACCTGTCAGACTTGAAGGACCTATCCAGAGTTTGGGCCAGGGCTGGTATAACCACTGGGGCCACACTGTCTGGACCCTCTTTTGCCAGCTGATTCTTGAAAAGAAAGCTGGGTGATGGATACAGGAAAACCTTTGATCAAAACAGATTGGTGTCTGATATTTCTGTTTTGCCAAGCATGAATCTCACTTCTGGACTTGCCTGACCCAAGTCTTGAAAGTCTGGTGCTTGAAAGAAGCCTCTAGAATTGGTTCAAAAGGAGCCTTAGTTAGCTGGTGTAAAACCAGGGATAGGTTCCAGGAGATCCCCCTTCTACCTTTGGGTCTGTCTCTATGGAAACTATCCAGGAGACGAGTGAGATTTTCATCTTGCTGATGATGACAGGTAAAATACCTAGTTTATCAGCAATGGCTGACCTGTAACCATCAATGGTGCTGGGCTGTAACTTCCTGTTCTCAAAAAGGCACATAAGGAAGTCAGCAACTGACTTTATAAGGGGTGCTCCGAAGTCCACCCAATTAATGATACACCACTTTGGATCATTGACTGATCTGATTGATCCTCTTGAGAGGCCTCAATCCTTGCTGCCAACTGCCTCAGAGAAGCCCTGCTCTTCGATTGTTGTGGCTCTAGGAGCCATGTATGGAGATTCAGAATTTTGAGATTTCTGTGAGGGATCTAATTGAAGGGCTGTGTTAACAGGTTGGGCAGACTCAGTGGAATCTGACTGGATATGGCCATTATATCTCCAAACCCAGGCCTCTTGGGCCTCCCAGGAGCAATCAGAACGAGTCTCTTGCATGGGGAGTCTTGTAACTTCTCCACCACTTTGCCCAAGATGGCTGCTGGTGGGAAGGCATACGTGTCCAGATCCTCCCATGGCAGACTTAGCGCATCCACCGCTGTGGCCAGGGGATCCGGTACCGGTGACTCAAAAAGAGGCAACTTATTGTTGAACCTCGTGGCAAATAGGTCTATTTGAGGTTGGTGCCACCGGCTGCATATTGTTTGGAAGACCTCCTGTAGGAGAGACCACTCTATTGGATGGTCTGGCCTGGCTTGGATAGCTTGTCTGCTACCTTATTTGTCGGCCTGGACTGTGTCGGGCTTTGAGAGTTACTTGATTTCTGGTGCAACTGGTCAAGATTCTCAGTCGTAGAGCACAAAGTGGGCCCAACCTCATGCCTCCTTCTTTGCTTATGTATGACACCACTGCGGTGTTGCTACAAGTAGTATCTTGTGTATGCAGAGGTCTTGGAACTCTTTTAAGGCTAGAAGGACTGCCTTGAGTTCTAGATAGTTGGTATGCAACTTGCTTTCCGGAAGGAACCAGGTGCCTCTTGCAGTGCTTTCGGTTAAGTGATGACCCCACCCTTCGTTTCATGTATCCAAAAAGATTTTTAGAGCATGTTTTATTGGGTGTAATGGTTAGCCTGTAAGGCCAATGTCCTGCCGTCACCACTGTAAATGTGGGTTCACCTTTTCTAGTGACTCTGGTACCCTCCAGATGTTTTTGAGATGCCACTGTATGGGTCTCATATGAGGTCGGCCTAGGTGAACCTGCTTTTCTGTGGCTGTTAGTAAACCTATCACAGACATGAACCACTGGATCGGACAAGCCAGTAGTGAGGATTTCTAGTATTTTGTCCTGAAGTTCTGCCAACAGTCCGGACTGGTAACCTACAAAATCGAAGGTCTGCTTGGCTCCAGTTCCGACTTTTCCAAATTCACCAGCCAACTTAGTTCTTGGCATATTTTCAACAGATGTTGAGTATGCTGGAGACCAACTTGTTGGGATGCAGCTCTCACCAACCTGTCATCTAGGTACTGGTGGATTTTATATCCTTCTACATGGCCATCAGTTTTACCTCCTTGTAGTTACAGTGAACAGTGAGCTTGAATAGGTATGCCCAACCCTGGACATGAAATCTCAGATATTTACTAGACTGTTCCTGTACTGGTATACGGAAGTAGGTATCCTTGAAAAACTACAGAGGTAACCCACTCCCCTTGGAGGGAGGTTATCTGATGGTTTCCAGTGTCTCCATTTTTTTTTTTTTTTTTTTTTTTTTTGTGACAGGTAGCGGTTCCTGTGGTGATTGACATAGTAGCTTATGATGTTCAGGGTCCTTGTCAAGCCTGGTCTGGTCTGGAAAAGGGGGGGTGTGGCCCTCCTTCTAAATTGTACTACCCGGGGACAAGCTGCCAAGGCTTCAGATGAGTTTAGTGTCCCTTGGTAGGCTGATAAACATTACTGTCCCTCTGGACCCTGGTCCGACCTGGTGATAGTGATACCCGTTTACAGTTAACTTGTTCTTGCCGTGGTCCAGCCCGGGTGGGGCTGACACAATTCACATTACGTAGAACTTGACCCTAGACCAGCCGCCTGTAAGGTGGGGTAAGTAAACATGGTCATTTGTATGATGGCTGACCCCTGACCGAACACAAAGAAAATTGTCCGATTGTGAACCACATTTTCTCTTGCTGTTCAAAAGACCCATTTGATTTCTATGTAACCAGCCATTTTGGCCACAGCAATCTTCTGTGGCCCATATACTCTGTAACCAGTAAAACTGGCAGGCTAGGCTGACCATAGGATTTAGTTACTGGTCTACTAACTAGATAGCCCCCAAGTGGTCTGCCGGTCGGTTTCAGTCCTTTGAAACCAGTATGAAAAGGGCCAGACAGCAATTGCACCTGATAGCAGGTCGGTAGTCTCTGCAACTGGTTGGTGTGAAGCAAAACTGCTCAGTGAAAACTGCATAGCTAGCTTCTGTGCAGGCCCAAAAATTCCTGTCAGAGACTACACATTATTAGGCCCATCATCAGGCTTAGGCCGGTGAATAGGCTGCTGATGAGGAGTGGTCAGCTGGTAGGAGACCTTTAGGTTGTGATTCTTAGTGCTGGTTGGTAGGCAGGGAGGCTCTGTAATATGAGACAAGCTGTTCAGTGCAGGTTGTGTAGATGGTACCAGTTGTTGAAACAACTGTACAAGGCTGTGTAGCCAGTACCCTGCCAGTACACTGTAACCACTTGAAACTACTGTATAAGGCTGTGAAGCCGGTCGGTAAACACACTGTAACCAGTTATTGGAGTAACTGTACCAGGTTGTTTAGCCGGTAGTCGGTCGGTACATTCTGTAACCAGTTGCTGAAGAAAGTGTACAAGGCTGTGTAGCCAGTACCCAGTCGGTACACTTAAACCAGTTATTCAAGTAACTGTACAAGGCTGTTTAGCCGGTAGTCGGTCGGTACATTCTGTAATCAGTTGTTGGAGCAAGTGTACAACAAGGCTGTGTGGCCAGTACCCGGTCGGTACACTTAAACCAGTTATTGAAGTATCTGTACAAGGCTGCTTAGCCAGTAGCTGGTCGGTACACTCTGTAGTAATCAGCTGTTGGAGTAAGTGTACAAGGCTGTGTAGCCAGTACCCGGTTGGTACCCTGTAACCAGTTGAAGTAACTGTACAAGGCTGTATAGCCGGTAGGTACACTCTGTAACCAGTTGCTGAATGAAGCTTACAACTATCCTTGTGTTGAATCCAGTTTCCTCCATTAATTAAAAATTTCTTTCAAAAACACGTCTTATTTGTAGATTTGACAGTTGCTGGGAAAGCCCTTGAGCTATATTTAGAAAATTGTTGGTCGGAGTGTCACGTGACCAGCTTGCTGGTCGGAGGGACAACGTGATTGGCTGATTAGAAATGACGATCTGCTTCGTGAAATGGTCGGTGAATCACGTGACCAACTTCGGGGAAAAGCCCTCACTAGACGCGTTTCCTTATACCACAGTCAACGCAAGCTTACTGGTCGACTGATGTCTGTACCAGTACGTTGGAGGTGGATTACAGGAACTAAAAACTGCAATCACAGTAGACGAGAGTGCAAAGAATGTACTTCCGACCTTCTTGTTTGGTAAATCACGTGATAAACTTCGTGACTGGTCGGTGAGAACACGTCACCAGCTTCGTGAAGGCACGCGATTGGCTGACTGGATATGACGTCAGAGGTCGCGTTCTTTTTGCTGGCCGGCCGGCTGCTGCCCAGTGCACTCTGTAGATGAAATTCCTGGCCGGACTTAAGTCGGTTCTTCTTCTCAGCCGGCTGTACACTCAAACCAGTTTCCTGGCCATCCACTGCCCTTACTACCGACACAAGGGCCGGGTCCATAAGGGTGGGACTGAGAGTGTGTTCTGAAGAATTCTGAAGAATTCATCTCTTGCTTCTGATGAAAAAACACTGGAGCTAGGCTGGTGTGACTGATGCTTTACAGCAGAGAAGTCTGTACCAGTGCGCTCTGAAGGAATGCATCCCTGATGGGGAATTCCTTCCATTTACAGTGTTTAAAAATACGTAGACTGAAGTTTCCCGTGATTTGTATTTGAAGTAGTAGAAAAGACGTTTCTATGGTGACTCTAGCTGGAATGTAACAGAAGGTACATTCAAACAAAAGACACGGATAAAATACCTGTAAGAAGAAAATCCATAATTCTTCAATATTGTAGATCTGCCCCTAACAACACAATGGTTGAATGGGAGGAAACTAGAAAATGGCTGCATGAATATATCTCGTCTTACGTAACTGCCCTATCATCAACACCAAATTGAGTCAGCTAGGGAGCGTTTCCAGCAGAATTGCAAATGTATATCCGTGCTTGAACAGTAGATAACACTTCTACACTGAATATATCCACATAAAAGGTTGAAAATCCGTCATAATGCACACTTTTCCTTTAAAATTCTGGAGATGTTGAAAACACGTCTGCACAGTACACGCGCCAAACGAAAAAGATGCTATGACGTCAGGTTGTCTAGACAGGAAGGAAGTACGAGGCGCCATCTGGGGAGTGCACAGTACTATGGACCGGCCAGCCGGTGGAAACACAGGACGTCTTTTTCTGACGTTTGGCGGGCCGGTCTGCGCCGACCGGTTTAGCATATTGTCCATTGGATAGGATGTATTAACGCAATAAAAATATATCTTATGATAATTTTTCGTAAAATGAATTCAGAAATTCTTGATCTTATACAATGTGTATATATTTTTATTATTCAACTGTAAATCAAACCAGCATCATTTTGTGCAGATCAGCCATTTCGGGAACATCGCCTTTGCACAGTATAATCACAGTCCCTGTCGTGTCCAAGCCTCGTCTGCCTGCCCGTCCAGCCATCTGTATGTACTCTCCAGCCTTCAAGTCTCTGAATCCCGTGCCATCGTGTTTCCTGATATTGTCAAATACTACCGTTCTGGCAGGCATGTTCACACCCATTGCAAATGTCTCCGTGGCAAATAACACCTGTAAAACGTGCAGTAAAACCTTATTTTCTGGACATTTATTGTCCAAATATTCAAGTTTTATATAGACTTGTTCCTCTGCTATATGCTACAGACTTACTCTATTATTAACATTCTATTATAAAAAACATAATTATCAGACATTTGACTGTAGCTCAATCAATGGTAAAACCCCCACCCCTCCCACTCCATTTTGGTCATTTGTTTTTTAAATAGTCATATGGGGAAGGTCAATCAAAAAGCTCAATTGTCAGTACAAAGGATTGTGGGAAAACTTCAAATATCAGAAAAAACCTTAAATCTGAAAAACTTCACCTCACATTTTTGTAGATTTTAAGACTTTTGCAGCAACTTACTTGAGCAAAACTGCCAGGTTTTGATTTCATAAAATTTAATTCCTGAGAGCAGGCCTATTCAAGTAGGGATATGCTAGAACATGACCTTCTAAGTATCCCAGAAATTTATTTAATTGGAAGGATGCTGAAATGAAATATATGCTACTGAACCTACACTATCAAAAGGCAAATCATTCCAAAGCTCTGATATCTTAGAGTGAGCAATTATTATTATTATTATGTATTTATACTCAGCGCAATATCTCCATATACTACAGAACTCAAAGCGCTATTTAACCAATCCGACTGTACAGGTACAGCCCCAACTCACAAGTAACTGACATTCCCCTAACTGGAAGATAGAGGCTCAAGGATGACCATTTATCAACGTCCTTGAGGTTCTTTAACCTGCCACTGGGGAAAGGACCCAATGACAGAGGACCGCCATTTTAAGTGGTCATCCGAGCCACTATGTATCTGCCTGTACCTGGGATTGAACCCACATCCTCTGAGTTCCTAGACAAGTGTGTTACCCGCTAGGCCACAGCAATGGGATTGTGAATAAAACCTCTATGACCATGAGATTAGCAATTTTACACTTACCTTAACAAGGCCTTTTTGGAATAACATTTCCACAACCTCCTTCAAGATGGGCAGAATTCCACTGTGGTGCACTCCTATCCCTCGCTTCAGCAACCCTTGCATATGTATCACCTACATACAGGTGAAAAACAGAACAACTTTTCTCAATGGCGGCCTAAAAATTAATTGATGCCATTTAGGTGAGTGGCCAGATGGAGGGTGAAGTTCTTAAGGAGCCACAGTTTATTCCATCTGTTCATAAGTCAACAAAGCAATTTAGCTTTAGTTTTTCCTATGATACTCCCACGTTATGGAATGAGTTGCTGGATGATATCTGGTCTGCCAAATCTCTTCTATCTTTTAATCTTTTAGGAAGAAACTGAAAGCTTATGTCTTCATAAAAGCTTCTGTGCCTCTGGACTATAATTTTCTTGGACTGGAGATTAGGTGCTATAAAAGTCATATTGGAATTAGATTCATACATTTAAATGTTTTAAATCTACATGTGGAAGTTATTTAGGACACTTTTTATGTCAATTTGCCAACTCATGATTTACTGTTTGTCAATTAACACTTCTAAGTGTTGTTACTTTACAGTTTACCAACACCTTTCATCTATTAATAATTAACCCCTCAATAACACTTCTCCTGATATTAACACCTTACCTGAGGCAGCTGCTTATCAGATCCTTTCAGCCGTGTTATACACTTCTGGAAAAACAAGTGTACTTCACTCTTCTCACTTTGTGTGGTCAAGTCCACGCTGCCAAGATTGTTGGCATTTTCCTCGATCTTCTTCTTGGAAAAGGTGAAGGCCACAACAGGAAGCTTATCCTTCTTACGCAGCATGTCAATCACAGACAGCCACACATTCTTGTCCTGAAATGAGGGCACAGATTTTTAAAGTACAGTTCAACCATATTGAGTAAAATATGAAGGGGCCAAGAAAGCACATAACTTGAATTATAGGAGAACAAGGCTCACATTATAACGCTGTGGCAATGTATCCAGTAACCAATTACACTGAAATTTCCTCCAGTAACCATCACTGGTGACAGTAGCTGAGTGCTAAAGCTTAGCACTTGTCATGAAAAATAGGAAGAAGGAACAAAATTAAAATACTCATTAAAGAAAGATTAACTAGATGATAATCAGGGAGTTTGGCAATTAAGATACTTCATTTTCCACACTTTGTCTTTGTGTAAATGACCATAAATTCCTTACTTTTTGTCTGATTTTGATACTTTTCCCCCATTATATTCAGTGAATTTTCATATGGACTTTATTTTCTCATGTGGGCACACAATTATTTAGTGACAGCATAAACTTACATGGCACAATGCTGTTTAATTTATATTAAAACTCACTGTTTTAAGCGCTCCACTTAAACATGGTTAATTAACGTGTACCACAGAGCAATACAAGGAAATAGTAGTAAAGTATCTGTTATTTCAGCTGTCTTTTTTTCTCAACAGGAATCAACCATCAATTATCAATACCAGTGACAAAGATATATATAGTTGTCCAGCTATCAATCAAAGTAGCTTAGACAACTTGAAAATTCTTATGGAAAAGACCTTCAAAGGATTTTTATATTCAGTTTTACTTCTAATGGGAATTCTTCTTAACAGCATTTTCCTTGACTGTATATTCTTTGCATTGAACTACACAACACCTGTATACCTGATGAGGATTGCCCTGTCTTGTACCTTTAGCACCAAAATTCTGTGAAGACTTGCTTGATCGCTCTTTCTTGGCAGCAAAGGCCTTGTTATATCTGGAAAATACACAGGTATAGGTGGGAAATATACAGGTAAATGGCAACTATAAACATAGGTATAGATGAAATACACATAAAAAGGTAAATTGTAATTAAACAGACCGCTCAGATGATAACTGAACAAGGATTGTTAGAACTGGGAGAGACCGGGTATGTTAGTGACTTGTAGCATTGTGAACGATAAACCGGCACACCATATTATGTTTTGTTTAGGAAATAACGAAATCTGCAAACAATATTGAAGTACCGGTTATTGAAAATGTCATATTCGTTTTCTGCTGATTAATACTTCACCAAAGCAACAAAAAACGCATAAATCTGAGGAAATATTTTACATTTTTGCTGTATATACATTGTTGATGAAGTTTATAAACTTCATAATATCTTGTAAATACATATATCCTCTTTAAATCATGGCTAATGTACACTCGTGGTAAATTTTCACCATATCAAATGCCTCGATTTCGTTTGATTTTCAAGCCCCGGAAACCGGTTTAGATATTCAGAATCGGTCCAACCACAAATGACTGCTGGCGAGGCCCATGTGTGGAAGTGGTTAACAAGTGTGGCATTTAACCACTAGGTTTTCACCTCTGTGGTTGCGGGTTTAATCCCAGCTATGGCAATTTATGGTATTCACTGAGTATCTGTCCTGATAGGGCCTTACTGATGCTGAAAGGGCCACAGAACCCCAACTTTAGTCAACTACAGAAACCTCATGAAAGGGGAGATCTAAAAGGTTCTTGCAGATTCCTCAATTTTATCCATCTGTACATAAATAAAAACTAGAAATAGGCCGCCCTGTTGATAGTAGATGCGAATAGAAACAGGATAGCATAGAAGAACACACATTATCATGTGTAATGTCCACCCATGAACCTTTTGCCCAAATTGTACAGTAGTCTTACAAGACCCTGTTTCATTTGTAAAATATATCAATGATGCTTAAATATTTGTTAGTGTAGATGTAAATTATTTCAGCTTCATGCCTTTTTGCATTGGTTGGGTTGAAAATTTTGACGAAATCACTCTATCTTGCACGGTTAAGAAGATAGAAGCAAATTCCTGTTTTTCTATTTTTGGCAAAAATTTGAAAATTCAAAATGGCCGCCATTTTTGGGAAAAGGAAATTTTTTTGAAAATTGCCAAGAGTACATTTCTTAGATACCCTATGGGTCGAAAATTTCAACGAAATAACTCTATTTTGCACGGTTAAGGCCAGTTTGTGTTTTTCCATTTTGGGCAAAAATTCGAAACTTCAAAATGGCTGCCATTTTTGGGGAGGGGAAAATTTTTTGAAAATTGCAAAGATTACATTCCTTAGATACCCTGTGGGTTGAAAATTCGACGAAATCGCTCTATCTCGCATGGTTAAGGAGATAGAAGCAAATTTGTGTTTTGCCATTTTTGACAAAAATTTGAAAATTCAAAATGGCCGCCATTTTAGGGGAGGGGAAAATTTTTTTTTAATTGCCAAGAATACAATGCTGAAATACCTGTGGGTCGAAAATTTTGACGAAATCGCTCTATCTCGCACGGTTAAGGAGATAGAAGCAAATTTGTGTTTTGCCATTTTTGGCAAAAATTCGAAAATTCAAAATGGCCGCCATTTTTGGGGAGGGGAAAATTTTTTGGAAAATTGCAAAGATTGTATTCCTTAGATACCCTGTGGGTCGAAAATTTCGACGAAATCGCTCTATCTCGCACGGTTAAGGAGATAGAAGCAAATTTGTGTTTTGCCATTTTTGGCAAAAATTCGAAAATTCAAAATGGCCGCCATTTTTGGGGAGGGGAAAATTTTTGGAAAATTGCAAAGATTGCATTCCTTAGATACCCTGTGGGTCGAAAATTTCGACGAAATCACTCTATCTCGCACGGTTAAGGAGATAGAAGCAAATTAGTGTTTTGCCATTTTTGGCAAAAATTCGAAAATTCAAAATGGCCGCCATTTTTGGGCCGCCATTTTTGGGGAGGGGAAAATTTTTGCAAATATTACATTCCTTAGATACCCTGTGGGTCAAAAATTTCGACGAAATCGCTCTATCTCGCACGGTTAAGGAGATAGAAGCAAATTAGTGTTTTGCCATTTTGGGCAAAAATTCGAAAATTCAAAATGGCCGCCATTTTTGGGGAGGGGAAAATTTTTTGAAAATTGCAAAGATTGCATTCCTTAGATACCCTGCGGGTCGAAAATTTCAACGAAATCACTCTATCTGGCACGGTTAAGGAGATAGAAGCAAATTTGTGTTTTGCCATTTTTGGCAAAAATTCGAAAATTCAAAATGGCCGCCATTTTTGGGGAGGGGAAAATTTTTTGAAACTTGCAAATATTACGCAATACCAAGCGAGCTATGGACATAACAATCTTGTATTCAAAATTGTAGTAAAATATCTCTTATTATTTTGGCTTAAATGCACGGAAACCAATGGGTACTGAAAATAGCTGTACTTAAGTATTACTCAGTAAGCAAAAGAGGTACAACAGCCAAAAGCAATCCCAAGCAAGCTACTGACCCAATAAACCTGCATACCAAATTTGGTGACAATAGCTCTAATACTTTTCCTTTAAATGAGCGGAAACCATGCGTGACGCCGGACGCCGGACATCGGACATCGGACGGCGAAAAAAGCAAAAATAATATATCCACCCCCCAGGGGGGTGGACATAATAAAACACTTTGGCCACAGCTTTGCTTTTGATGCTCCCACGATTTGGAATGATTAACTTGATGAGGTCCATTGTGCCCCAACTCTCGTCTGTTTTAGAAAAAGGCTAAAATCACATCTCTTCAAAAAGGCTTTCCCAACTCTGTTTGGTATTGGACTTGACAAGGCTATGGAATGATAATTTTTTTAATTGGATTTTTGGTGTTGCGCCTTAGAGTCTGCCTGGCAGAGATTAGGCTCTATAAAGGTACAGAATAGAATAGAATCTATGCTTGTGCAAATAGTGAGAAAGAGTACATGTTTACATAATACTATATCATATTTTCTGTAAAAAATGCCCTCTCTTTAATTACGCCCCCTCAATAGTGTACCGTAATTTCTGTAATAAATACCCTCTCTCTCTCTAATTATGCTCTCTCAACAGAATACCATAATTTCTGTACTATATGCCCCCTCTCTAATTATGCTCTCTCTGAACAGTATACCATAACTTCTGTACTAAATGCCCCTCTCTAATTATACCCGCTCAACAGTATTACCCGAATTTCTGTACTAGATGCCCCCCTCTCTAATTATACCCATGATCTGCTCATGTGGTGTAACTTGACCAGTTCCCTTCTGATCACTGATTTTAAGCAGCAATGGGCTTGGTTTCCAGTCTAATCTAATCTAATCTACTGCTTTGCAGGAGCAATATCTTCCCCAGGGGAACTCAGTGTGCTATAGTAACAAATGTATTACTCAGGAGGATAGTCGAGGGGCAGTGTGTACTTGAATTGGTGACTATCACAGTCTGGGGCAGGTATGGGCAGAAACATGATACATAGTAACTTGGATGATCACTTAACTTATGGTCTAGCAGCAATATAATTGAAACACAGTACTATGTGCAAAATTATATAAATCAGTCAAATTTATTGTAGCTGTACACAATGAAAAGTATGATGTGAAATACCTTGCATTATTAATTTTGTTAGTAAGGCCTATACCCTGTTACACCTACAGGAAGTAGATCTAAAGATACTGGAGGAAGGGAGGTAATATAATACTATAAGGTAACTGTTTATCTTGTCTTAAAATGTTATAGAGTAAGAAATCTAAAATTCGCCAGGAATCTAAAATTCGCCACCTCTAAAACCTTAGTTAATTTTATGAAGAAAATGATGTTTTTGTCTAAAAATTGGTATTTTTCAGTTCAAAAAGCCTTAATTTACTATACAGTCAACAAATCTCACCACAATTCATTTATTTTATTAGTATTTTGACATGTGGCGAATTTCAGATATGTCGCGAATTTTAGATTTCTTACTCTAGTAGTGCTTTGCTACACTCTTTCTCTAAACAAATGTGTGGACCTCCCAGGCGTTTATTACAGAAAAGACAGTGGGTTACACTGCATCAGTGCATACTGACAACAAATGCAACTCACCCTGCTGTGAGGAAGTTTTTGGATGCGTCCACCAGTAAAAAGAGTTCGCTGCTGGTTTTGTTGGAGTTGCCAGTGTACAGGAAGTGTTCTAGTGGAACGGGTCGCTTGGTTGTACTCACCACATACACTGGGCGCTTCTTTGTTCTCCTGCAATATAAAGATTTCATTTGAATAATTATACAGCGCCATTTGCTAAAACACAGATTGCCAAGAAGGAACAATCTAATCTAATGTGGACTTTTATAACGCTTAATCCCCATCAATGACAGACTATAAGGTGCATCTGAACATAAAACAAGGCAACAAATGTCAATCCAATTACTTAGCCAGGTCATACCAAGGAGACACAGGGGTGACAGGGGAGGCTATGGCAGATAGGCTTTTGCAAATAGGTAAGATCAGGAATAACCTGAAGAAGGTCAATACCAAGAACAGTATCCACCAGAGGAGAGATAGCTATGGTGGTTTTTAAGACAAGTCTGAAAAGATGAATCACAGTTGCAAAATAAATACGATTATATGTCCCACACTACACACAAGTACAGGAATGTAGATACTGGTATTTCCTAAAACTCTGACTTCTGTCCAACTTGAAATTTTACTTGGACTGCAATGGAGATGTGGCGATGGATCAGATGCAACAATAGACCAGAGGTCATAGAATTCCATGGGGTTTTCTAAAGACTATTTTATAAGTAGAAAGGCTGGTTGAAGACCGCACATTACATAAAACATTTTACCAAAATACTGTATATAATGTAACACAAAGCCTTGAAAGACTTAAAAGTCAATTTAAATTAATGTATATAGAAACGGAGTTGACAATGTACATGGGTGTCATTAATGTTAGATAAGTAGTAATTATATTGTCTGCTTTTACATAAGTACCTAAAATTATTAAGAAATGCAATAAGTGAACACTAGTTTATATGTATCAGTGTACATGCATCACATAAAATGTGTTTAGCCTCCTGTTTTTTATCACTGTCTAGCATTAATGACGGCTAACATTAATGACACTCGTGTAGTGCGCAAACAAAAAAGTAAACTAGAGGATCGCTCGCAAAAAAAAAAGATAATGTTTTTGCATAGCAAAAACAAAGCGTCCCGAAAAGGATATAAAGGTGAGTACTAAAGTATTAAGAAAATGCTTCGTTTCTAGCCTTATACTGTTGTGGCAACCAAAGTCAGCGCAGTCTGCTCTATCTAGCACGGTTTTCAAGATATAAGCATTTTTGTGTTTTGCAAAAAATAAAAAAAATTAAAATGTCCGCTATATTTGGCGAGACAAAAATATTTTGAAAATTGGCATGGCTACTCTGCAGAGATACCGAGCAGGTCCAAAATTTTGTTGAGTTCACTCCATATAGCACGGTTTTCGAGATATAAGCATTTTTGTGTTTTGCAAAAACTTTGAAAATTCAAAATGGCCACCATTTGTGGGGAGACAAAAATTCCTGTGGTGTGTATCTCCCGCCGAGCATTAAAGCAGAAGAAATAGCTTTTCCGAGATATTCACAATTTTTCATTTTCGTGTGTGAAAGGTCTTCCAAAAGTAGGTGAAGGAGTTATTTGAGAAAAATTGGCTATCTGCAATACTATTAAGAGATAATTCACATTTACTCATTTTGAGTAGGTGAATAATTATCTATGGGTCTGAAACTTCACCAAGTGAAAGCTCTCCCAAAAGTAGGTGAATGAGTTATTTGAGAAAAATTGGCTATCTGCAATACTTTTAGAGATAATTCGCATTTACTCATTTTGAGTAGGTGAATAAATAGCTATGGGTCTGAAACTTCACAGAGCGAAAGCTCTCCCAAAAGTAGGTGAATGAGTTATTTGAGAAAAATTGGCTATCTGCAATACTTTTAGAGATAATTCACATTTACTCATTTTGAGTAGGTGAATAATTAGCTATGGGTCTGAAACTTCACCAAGTGAAAGCTCTGCCAAAAGTAGGTGAATGAGTTATTTGAGAAAAATTGGCTATCTGCAATACTTTTAGAGATAATTCACATTTACTCATTTTGAGTAGGTGAATAATTAGCTATGGGTCTGAAACTTCACCAAGTTAAAGCTCTGCCACAAGTAGATGAATGAGTATTTGATAAAAATTGGGTATCTGCAATACTTTTACAGATAATTAGCATTTACTCATTTTGAGTAGGTGAATAAATAGCTATGGGTCTGAAACTTCACAGAGCGAAAGCTCTCCCAAAAGTAGGTGAATGAGTTATTTGAGAAAAATTGGCTATCTGCAATACTTTTAGAGATAATTCACATTTACTCATTTTGAGTAGGTGAATAATTAGCTATGGGTCTGAAACTTCACCAAGTGAAAGCTCTGCCAAAAGTAGGTGAATGAGTTATTTGAGAAAAATTGGCTATCTGCAATACTTTTAGAGATAATTCGCATTTACTCATTTTGAGTAGACGAGTAATTAGCTATGGGTCTGAAACTTCACCAAGTGAAAGCTCTCCCAAAAGTAGGTGAATGATTAATTTGAGAAAAATTGGCTATCTGCAATACTTTTAGAGATAATTCGCATTTACTCATTTTGAGTAGGTGAGTAATTAGCTATGGGTCTGAAACTTCACCATGTGAAAGCTCTCCCACAAGTAGATGAATGAGTATTTGATAAAAATTGGGTATCCGCAATACTTTTACAGATAATTAGCATTTACTCATTTTGAGTAGGTGAATAAATAGCTATGAGTCTGAAACTTCACAGAGCGAAAGCTCTCCCAAAAGTAGGTGAATGAGTTATTTGAGAAAAATTGGCTATCTGCAATACTTTTAGAGATAATTCACATTTACTCATTTTGAGTAGGTGAATAATTAGCTATGGGTCTGAAACTTCACCAAGTGAAAGCTCTGCCAAAAGTAGGTGAATGAGTTATTTGAGAAAAATTGGCTATCTGCAATACTTTTAGAGATAATTCGCATTTACTCATTTTGAGTAGGTGAGTGATTAGCTATGGGTCTGAAACTTCACCATGTGAAAGCTCTCCCACAAGTAGATGAATGAGTATTTGATAAAAATTGGGTATCTGCAATACTTTTACAGATAATTAGCATTTACTCATTTTGAGTAGGTGAATAAATAGCTATGGGTCTGAAACTTCACAGAGCGAAAGCTCTCCCAAAAGTAGGTGAATGAGTTATTTGAGAAAAATTGGCTATCTGCAATACTTTTAGAGATAATTCACATTTACTCATTTTGAGTAGGTGAATAATTAGCTATGGGTCTGAAACTTCACCAAGTGAAAGCTCTGCCAAAAGTAGGTGAATGAGTTATTTGAGAAAAATTGGCTATCTGCAATACTTTTAGAGATAATTCGCATTTACTCATTTTGAGTAGGTGAGTAATTTGCTATGGGTCTGAAACTTCACCAAGTGAAAGCTCTCCCAAAAGTAGGTGAATGAGTTATTTGAGAAAAATTGGCTATCTGCAATACTTTTAGAGATAATTCGCATTTACTCATTTTGAGTAGACGAGTAATTAGCTATGGGTCTGAAACTTCACCAAGTGAAAGCTCTCCCAAAAGTAGGTGAATGATTAATTTGAGAAAAATTGGCTATCTGCAATACTTTTAGAGATAATTCGCATTTACTCATTTTGAGTAGGTGAGTAATTAGCTATGGGTCTGAAACTTCACCAAGTGAAAGCTCTCCCAAAAGTAGGTGAATGATTAATTTGAGAAAAATTGGCTATCTGCAATACTTTTAGAGATAATTCGCATTTACTCATTTTGAGTAGGTGAGTAATTAGCTATGGGTCTGAAACTTCACCATGTGAAAGCTCTCCCACAAGTAGATGAATGAGTATTTGATAAAAATTGGGTATCCGCAATACTTTTACAGATAATTAGCATTTACTCATTTTGAGTAGGTGAATAAATAGCTATGAGTCTGAAACTTCACAGAGCGAAAGCTCTCCCAAAAGTAGGTGAATGAGTTATTTGAGAAAAATTGGCTATCTGCAATACTTTTAGAGATAATTCACATTTACTCATTTTGAGTAGGTGAATAATTAGCTATGGGTCTGAAACTTCACCAAGTGAAAGCTCTGCCAAAAGTAGGTGAATGAGTTATTTGAGAAAAATTGGCTATCTGCAATACTTTTAGAGATAATTCGCATTTACTCATTTTGAGTAGGTGAGTAATTTGCTATGGGTCTGAAACTTCACCAAGTGAAAGCTCTCCCAAAAGTAGGTGAATGAGTTATTTGAGAAAAATTGGCTATCTGCAATACTTTTAGAGATAATTCGCATTTACTCATTTTGAGTAGACGAGTAATTAGCTATGGGTCTGAAACTTCACCAAGTGAAAGCTCTCCCAAAAGTAGGTGAATGATTAATTTGAGAAAAATTGGCTATCTGCAATACTTTTAGAGATAATTCGCATTTACTCATTTTGAGTAGGTGAGTAATTAGCTATGGGTCTGAAACTTCACCAAGTGAAAGCTCTCCCAAAAGTAGGTGAATGATTAATTTGAGAAAAATTGGCTATCTGCAATACTTTTAGAGATAATTCGCATTTACTCATTTTGAGTAGGTGAGTAATTAGCTATGGGTCTGAAACTTCACCAAGTGAAAGCTCTCCCAAAAGTAGGTGAATGAGTTATTTGAGAAAAATTGGCTATCTGCAATACTTTTAGAGATAATTCGCATTTACTCATTTTGAGTAGGTGAGTAATTAGCTATGGGTCTGAAACTTCACCAAGTGAAAGCTCTCCCAAAAGTAGGTGAATGAGTTATTTGAGAAAAATTGGCTATCTGCAATACTTTTAGAGATAATTCACATTTACTCATTTTCAGTAGGTGAGTAATTAGCTATGGGTCTGAAACTTCACCAAGTGAAAGCTCTACCAAAAGTAGGTGAATGAGTTATTTGAGAAAAATTGGCTATCTGCAATACTTTTAGAGATAATTCGCATTTACTCATTTTGAGTAGGTGAGTAATTAGCTATGGGTCTGAAACTTCACAGAGTGAAAGCTCTCCCAAAAGTAGGTGAATGAGTTATTTGAGAAAAATTGGCTATCTGCAATACTTTTAGAGATAATTCACATTTACTCATTTTGAGTAGGTGAGTAATTAGCTATGGGTCTGAAACTTCACAGAGTGAAAGCTCTCCCAAAAGTAGGTGAATGAGTTATTTGAGAAAAATTGGCTATCTGCAATACTTTTACAGATAATTCGCATTTACTCATTTTGAGTAGGTGAGTAATTAGCTATGGGTCTGAAACTTCACCAAGTGAAAGCTCTCCCAAAAGTAGGTGAATGAGTTATTTGAGAAAAATTGGCTATCTGCAATACTTTTAGAGATAATTCGCATTTACTCATTTTGAGTAGGTGAGTAATTAGCTATGGGTCTGAAACTTCACCAAGTGAAAGCTCTCCCAAAAGTAGGTGAATGAGTTATTTGAGAAAAATTGGCTATCTGCAATACTTTTAGAGATAATTCGCATTTACTCATTTTGAGTAGGTGAGTAATTAGCTATGGGTCTGAAACTTCACCATGTGAAAGCTCTCCCACAAGTAGATGAATGAGTTATTTGATAAAAATTGGGTATCCGCAATACTTTTACAGATAATTAGCATTTACTCATTTTGAGTAGGTAAATAATTAGCTATGGGTCTGAAAATTCACCATGTGAAAGCTCTCCCAAAAGTAGGTGAATGAGTTATTTGAGAAAAATTGGCTATCTGCAATACTTTTAGAGATAATTCGCATTTACTCATTTTGAGTAGGTGAGTAATTGGCTATGGGTCTGAAACTTCACCATGTGAAAGCTCTTCCAAAAGTAGGTGAATGAGTTATTTGAGAAAAATTGGCCATCTGCAATACTTTTAGAGGTAATTCGCATTTACTCTTTTTGAGTAGGTGAGCAATTAGCTATGGGTCTGAAACTTCACCAAGTGAAAGCTCTTTGGGATAGCTGCTCTGCAGAGATACCCTGAAGATAAAAAATTTCGTCGAAATCGCTCTATGTAGCACGGTTTTCGAAATATTAGCATTTTTGTGTTTTGCAATTTTTGCGCAAAAATTTGAAAATTCAAAATGGCCGCCATTTTTGGCAAGACAAAATTTTTTTGAAAATTGGCATGGCTACTCTGCAGAGATACCCAGTGGGTCAAAAATTTCGTCGAAATCGCTCTATCTAGCACGGTTTTCGAGATATAAGCATTTTTGTGTTTTGCAATTTTGCGAAAAATTCGAAAATTCAAAATGGCCGCCATTTTTTGCGAGAAATTTTTTGTTTGAAAATTGGCATGGCTACTCTGCAGAGATACCCTGCGGGTCAAAAATTTCGTCGAAATCGCTCTATCTAGCAGGGTTTTTGAGATATAAGCATTTTTATGTTTTGCAATTTTTGCGAAAAATTCGAAAATTCAAAATGGCCGCCATTTTTGGCGAGACAAAATTTTTTTGAAAATTGGCATGGCTACTCTGCAGAGATACCCTGTGGGTCAAAAATTTCGTCGAAATTGCTCTATCTAGCAGGGTTTTCGAGATATAAGCATTTTTATGTTACGGTTTTCGAGATATAAGCATTTTTGTGTTTTGCAATTTTTGCGAAAATTTCGAAAATTCAAAATGGCCGCCATTTTTGGCGAGACAAAATTTTTTTGAAAATTGGGAAAAGTACTCCGCAGAGATATCCTGCGGGCCAAAAATTTTGTCGAAATTGCTCTATCTAGCACGGTTTTTGAGATATAAGCATTTTTGTGTTTTGCAATTTTTGCGAAAATTTCGAAAATTCAAAATGGCCGCCATTTTGGGCGAGACAAAATTTTTTTGAAAACTGGGATAACTACTCCGCAGAGATACCCTGTGGGTCAAAAATTTCGTCGAAATCGCTCTATCTAGCACGGTTTTCGAGATATAAGCATTTTTGTGTTTTCCTTATTTGGAAAATTCATAATGATTAATTAATCATTAATTACTCGGCCATTTCTTGACCAATCTATGCCAAAATCTAATGATTTCCAGATTTTAATAGAATGAATGTATTTGCCAAGTTTCAGGTGAATTGATAAAATTCCTTTCAAGTTATCATCCGGACAAGCTTCCCCATCGAAAAAAGACATCTTTGGTCATGTGACCTCTCTGATTGGTTGAAATGTCACTGCAGCATATTCAAAAAAATTCCCCAAGGCTACTGCCTAAACCTGCCAAATTTGAAAAGAAACCGCCTAACGGTTACAGTGTTATAAGGAAAACAAAATGCGGAGCCGGCGGAGCCGCAGGAGCCGGCGGAGCCGGAAGCTCTCCCATACACAAACAAGCGTCCCTTGCGGGACGCTTAAATAGAAGTTTTCTCAGTGGCAACTTATACCATTTTCACCTGTCACACTTACCCGATCCAGTCTGCAAACTCCATGGTATTGGGTACAGTGGCACTGAGGAGGATGATATTTACATGCTGAGGTAACATAATGAGGACCTCCTCCCACACCACACCTCTCTGAATATACGGAGATAAATTACAAGAAAGCTCCATCAAAACATACATAGAACAGATAGCTCATCGGTTTATTATTTTCATTTACTTTTTTAGCTAAAAGATTATGGATCTTTAATTTACTTTTATGTGTCATAAATCCTAACACTACTCTGAAATATGGTGCAAAAATTGCACAAGAAAGGTGGGGTTATAGACTCCAAGAGGGGGGTTGCACAATCAGTATCAGGGATATATATATATATATGCCAGATGTATGCAATATCATAGCTTTGTGACTGATCCTGGACATTTCAAAAGAGTGCTGTGTGCTGTCGTCTCTCTATTGTGTCAAGTTTGATATCGATCGATCAGCAGAAGTGTCTTTGACTTTGTCTACAAAAACGGAATTTTTACAATGGCAGCCATGATGGCCATGTTGTTACTCAAAATGGCACCAGTTCAAAAGCAACCTAGCCTAGATGGTCTCCTACTATCTTGTTATCTCGTGGCAGAAGCATCTTCGAGCTAGAAGTCCGGGAAACCAAAATGTTGAAGGACAGACATACTGACATGATGGACACAGTAACTGGCACCAATTTCAAAGCAACCTAGCCTGGGTGTTGTCCTACATCCATGCCAAATTTCAAATCCACTAGCAGAAGAGTCTGGAAACCAAAATATCGACTGAAGGACGGACAGACGGACGAACAGACAATATCCATAAAAGTTTGATTACATTACATTTAAAAAGAACTTTATGTAACCAAGTCCTTAGAGAACCTCTAAGAGAGACATTTACTGTGATGTACAAAAAAAGATAAAAGCTTGATCATTATTTAAGGCCATATAGTTATAACAAATCATGTTTGAATTTTAGTCCACAAGCTGTCCCATAAATGGAACTTGTATCTTTGTGGTAAATGTTTTAAAATGATCCATTGCATAAAGGGATAGTCTCCTTCCTTATGCTTGTACATTTTAGTTTAGCACTTGAGTGCTCAAGGCAGGTTTTTCAAACACCTTTTAAAAAGCTACCACAAGCTTTAAATACATTCCTTGCTGTGGTGACCATGGCCTATACCCAAATACAAATCCCAAGCTAATGGAGACTACCAACACACAAAACACGTTGAGCCACCAACAAGCCCAGATGACCTACATATGTACGGCTGATATGTAAGGGGGCTAAGTACCAAAAAGTTTGACCTAGATATAACATTTCTGTTGACACAATTGGACAGTTTTGAAAAAAGTTTGTGTTAAATTGACAAGTTATGATAAATATTTGTCTAAGGTACTGGACCAAATTAAAACAAATTTCAGGAAACATGGTGGAGTTCTGTAATGTGTTGAGTATACTGTGGAGGCAAGTGGATCAGCAAATAGCAATATATTGTCTTCAATACACTATACGTTGATTGAATTCAATTTTCATCAATATATATTTCAAAATATTGGATAGACGATATAAAACAATGATTGCAGTGGAGTTAAACAGTTCATACTATATGGTGAATGTACTACCCTGAAAACCACCTTCGATTGTAGCATATCTCACCTCAGCATCATTAATGTAGTGGACCTCATCAAAAATGACCCACTCCAGATCTCTGATCACATCTGATCCATTGTACAACATTGACCTAGAAAACAAGCACAGAATACACCAGAGTACAATTCCATGGTCAGCTATCATCTCAATATCTCAGGGGTCAGCTATTACCGCAATATCTCAGTGGTCAGCTATTATCTCAATATCTCAGGGGTCAGCTATTTCCTCAATATTGCAGTGGTCAGCTATTATCTCAATATCTTAGTGGTCATTTTTAACCTTAATATCTCAGGGATCATTTAATATCTCAATATCTCAGGGGTCTGTTATTATCTCAATAATCTCAGGGACAGTTATTATTAAAATATTCAAATATTTCACGGGTCAGTCATTACCTAAATATGTATGAGGTAAGTTGTTACCTCAATATCTCAGTGGTCACTTGTTACCTCAAATATCTCAGTGGTCACTTGTTACCTCAATATCTCAGTGGTCACTTGTTACCTCAATATCTCAGTGGTCACTTGTTACCTCAATATCTCAGTGGTCACTTGTTACCTCAATATCTCAGAGGTCACTTGTTACCTCAATATCTCAGTGGTCACTTGTTACATCAATATCTCAGTGGTCACTTGTTACATCAAAATCTCAGTGGTCACTTGTTACCTCAATATCTCAGTGGTCACTTGTTACCTCAATATCTCAGTGGTCACTTGTTACCTCAATACCTCAGTGGTCAGTTATTACCTCAATATCTCAGAGGTCACTTGTTACCTGAATATCTCAGTGGTCACTTGTTACCTCAATATCTCAGTGGTCACTTGTTACCTCAATACCTCAGTGGTCACTTGTTACCTCAATATCTCAGTGGTCACTTGTTACATCAAAATCTCAGTGGTCACTTGTTACCTCAATATCTCAGTGGTCAGTTATTATCTCAATATCTCAGTGGTCACTTGTTACATCAATATCTCAGTGGTCACTTGTTACCTCAATATCTCAGTGGTCAGTTATTACCTCAATATCTCAGTGGTCACTTGCTACCTCAATATCTCAGTGGTCAGTTATTATCTCAATATCTCAGTGGTCACTTGTTACATCAAAATCTCAGTGGTCACTTGTTACATCAAAATCGCAGAGGTCACTTGTTACATCAAAATCTCAGTGGTCAGTTATTATCTCAATATCTTAGTGGTCACTTGTTACCTCAATATCTCAGTGGTCACTTGTTACCTCAATATCTCAGTGGTCACTTGTTACCTCAATACCTCAGTGGTCAGTTATTATCTCAATATCTCAGTGGTCACTTGTTACCTCAATATCTCAGTGGTCACTTGTTACATCAAAATCTCAGTGGTCACTTGTTACCTCAAAATCTCAGTGGTCACTTGTTACCTCAATATCTCAGTGGTCAGTTATTATCTCAATATCTCAGTGGTCACTTGTTACCTCAATATCTCAGTGGTCAGAAGCACTAATGAACTACTGAATATAGTATATGTTGATAGTTTCTAAAAAATTATTTTATTTACACTACAAATATGATATCTATACTGTTTGAAAGACAAATTATTGTAGTTTAAGTTGCTTTTTATTTGACAAAAATCCATTGAGTGGTTCCAAAGTTACAGTGATTTTGCTACAACCCCTGTAAATATTGTAATATTTTCCGGGGTTAAATATTCAAGAATTTCCGAGATTTAGTAGAACGTATCCCCCCTGCACAAGGTATTTGTCATCGTTCGGAAACGTTGTTTCCAATGGTGTCCTGGCACAGATCACCTTTTCTTTCGATATGTAACGTTTCGAATAAGATTTGCAAGGGTACATTATAACACTGGCCGTCGAAGATGGATCTGCGTAGCTCTCATCTCACATGAAATTTAAAAATATATAGCTTATCTTCAGTGCTGTTTTTATTGCATGTGCATCTATCTTTCATTAAAAAATAAATCTCGAGTCCTTTCTTGGCGAATGCGCATGCGTGACCTCGTGAACTCTTCACCTCTCGACCTTTTGATCCCACGCATGCGCATTGACAGGTAAACAAACAGTAAATCGGCCATTTTTGTTTTGAAATTGGAATAAATAAAGAATTGCTGCATATATTGACGAAATATCAGTATTTCTTTTTACAAATACTTCTGCGTCAGTCTGACGCTCAGTTAAATATTATGTGCGTAAATCGCTTGATGTCGACGTAAATTTACGCACGTTTGTGCGTAAACGGAAACACTGTCAGTGGTCACTTGTTACCTCAAATATCTCAGTGGTCACTTGTTACCTCAATATCTCAGAGGTCACTTGTTACCTGAATATCTCAGTGGTCACTTGTTACCTCAATATCTCAGTGGTCACTTGTTACATCAAAATCTCAGTGGTAACTTGTTACCTCAATATCTCAGTGGTCACTTGTTACCTCAAATATCTCAGTGGTCACTTGTTACCTCAATATCTCAGTGGTCACTTGCTACCTCAATATCTCAGTGGTCACTTGTTACCTCAAATATCTCAGTGGTCACTTGTTACCTCAATATCTCAGAGGTCACTTGTTACCTCAATATCTCAGTGGTCACTTGTTACCTCAATATCTCAGTGGTCACTTGTTACCTCAATATCTCAGTGGTCACTTGTTACCTCAATATCTCAGAGGTCACTTGTTACCTCAATATCTCAGTGGTCACTTGTTACATCAAAATCGCAGTGGTCACTTGTTACCTCAATATCTCAGTGGTCACTTGTTACCTCAATATCTCAGTGGTCACTTGTTACCCCAATATCTCAGTGGTCACTTGTTATCTCAAAATCTCAGTGGTCACTTGTTACCTCAATATCTCAGTGGTCACTTGTTACCTCAATATCTCAGAGGTCACTTGTTACCCCAATATCTCAGTGGTCACTTGTTACCTCAAAATCTCAGTGGTCACTTGTTACCTCAATATCTCAGTGGTCACTTGTTACCTCAATATCTCAGTGGTCACTTGTTACCTCAAAATCTCAGTGGTCACTTGTTACCTCAAAATCTCAGTGGTCACTTGTTACATCAAAATCGCAGTGGTCACTTGTTACCTCAATATCTCAGTGGTCACTTGTTACCTCAATATCTCAGTGGTCACTTGCTACCTCAATATCTCAGTGGTCACTTGTTACCTCAATATCTCAGTGGTCACTTGTTACCTCAAATATCTCAGTGGTCACTTGTTACCTCAATATCTCAGTGGTCACTTGTTACCTCAATACCTCAGTGGTCACTTGTTACCTCAATATCTCAGTGGTCACTTGTTACCTCAATATCTCAGAGGTCACTTGTTACATCAATATCTCAGGTCACTTGTTACCTGAATATCTCAGTGGTCACTTGTTACCTCAATATCTCAGAGGTCACTTGTTACCTGAATATCTCAGTGGTCACTTGTTACATCAAAATCTCAGTGGTCACTTGTTACCTCAATATCTCAGAGGTCACTTGTTACATCAAAATCTCAGTGGTCACTTGTTACCTCAATATCTCAGTGGTCACTTGTTACCTCAATATCTCAGTGGTCACTTGTTACCTCAATATCTCAGAGGTCACTTGTTACATCAAAATCTCAGTGGTCACTTGTTACCTCAATATCTCAGTGGTCACTTGTTACCTCAAAATCTCAGTGGTCACTTGTTACCTCAATATCTCAGTGGTCACTTGTTACCTCAATATCTCAGTGGTCACTTGTTACCTCAAAATCTCAGTGGTCACTTGTTACCTCAATATCTCAGAGGTCACTTGTTACCTGAATATCTCAGTGGTCACTTGTTACATCAAAATCGCAGTGGTCACTTGTTACCTCAATATCTCAGTGGTCAGTTATTATCTCAATATCTCAGAGGTCACTTGTTACCTCAATATCTCTGTGGTCACTTGTTTCCTCAATATCTCAGTGGTCACTTGTTACCTCAATATCTCAGTGGTCACTTGTTACCTCAATATCTCTGTGGTCACTTGTTTCCTCAATATCTCAGTGGTCACTTGTTACCTCAAAATCTCAGTGGTCACTTGTTACCTCAATATCTCAGTGGTCACTTGTTACCTCAATATCTCAGTGGTCACTTGTTACCTCAAAATCTCAGTGGTCACTTGTTACCTCAATATCTCAGTGGTCACTTGTTACATCAAAATCGCAGTGGTCACTTGTTACCTCAATATCTCAGTGGTCACTTGTTACCTCAATATCTCAGTGGTCACTTGTTACCTCAATACCTCAGTGGTCAGTTATTACCTCAATATCTCAGAGGTCACTTGTTACCTGAATATCTCAGTGGTCACTTGTTACATCAAAATCTCAGTGGTCACTTGTTACCTCAATATCTCAGTGGTCACTTGTTACCTCAATACCTCAGTGGTCACTTGTTACCTCAATATCTCAGTGGTCACTTGTTACCTCAATATCTCAGTGGTCACTTGTTACCTCAATACCTCAGTGGTCACTTGTTACCTCAATATCTCAGTGGTCACTTGTTACCTCAATATCTCAGTGGTCACTTGTTACCTCAATACCTCAGTGGTCAGTTATTATCTCAATATCTCAGTGGTCACTTGTTACATCAAAATCTCAGTGGTCACTTGTTACCTTAATATCTCAGTGGTCACTTGTTACCTCAATATCTCAGTGGTCACTTGTTACCTCAATACCTCAGTGGTCAGTTATTATCTCAATATCTCAGTGGTCACTTGTTACATCAAAATCTCAGTGGTCACTTGTTACCTCAATACCTCAGTGGTCACTTGTTACCTCAATATCTCAGTGGTCACTTGTTACCTCAATATCTCAGTGGTCACTTGTTACCTCAAATATTTCAGTGGTCACTTGTTACCTCAATATCTCAGAGGTCACTTGTTACCTCAATATCTCAGTGGTCACTTGTTACCTCAATATCTCAGTGGTCACTTGTTACCTCAAATATCTCAGTGGTCACTTGTTACCTCAATATCTCAGTGGTCACTTGCTACCTCAATATCTCAGTGGTCACTTGTTACCTCAAATATCTCAGTGGTCACTTGTTACCTCAATATCTCAGAGGTCACTTGTTACCTCAATATCTCAGTGGTCACTTGTTACCTCAATATCTCAGTGGTCACTTGTTACCTCAATATCTCAGTGGTCACTTGTTACCTCAATATCTCAGTGGTCACTTGTTACCTCAATATCTCAGAGGTCACTTGTTACCTCAATATCTCAGTGGTCACTTGTTACATCAAAATCGCAGTGGTCACTTGTTACCTCAATATCTCAGTGGTCACTTGTTACCTCAATATCTCAGTGGTCACTTGTTACCCCAATATCTCAGTGGTCACTTGTTACCTCAAAATCTCAGTGGTCACTTGTTACCTCAATATCTCAGTGGTCACTTGTTACCTCAATATCTCAGAGGTCACTTGTTACCCCAATATCTCAGTGGTCACTTGTTACCTCAAAATCTCAGTGGTCACTTGTTACCTCAATATCTCAGTGGTCACTTGTTACCTCAATATCTCAGTGGTCACTTGTTACCTCAAAATCTCAGTGGTCACTTGTTACCTCAAAATCTCAGTGGTCACTTGTTACCTCAATATCTCAGTGGTCACTTGTTACATCAAAATCGCAGTGGTCACTTGTTACCTCAATATCTCAGTGGTCACTTGTTACCTCAATATCTCAGTGGTCACTTGTTACCTCAATATCTCAGTGGTCACTTGTTACATCAAAATCGCAGTGGTCACTTGTTACCTCAATATCTCAGTGGTCAGTTATTATCTCAATATCTCAGAGGTCACTTGTTACCTCAATATCTCTGTGGTCACTTGTTTCCTCAATATCTCAGTGGTCACTTGTTACCTCAATATCTCAGTGGTCACTTGTTACCTCAATATCTCAGTGGTCACTTGTTACCTCAATATCTCAGTGGTCACTTGTTACCTCAATATCTCAGTGGTCACTTGTTACCTCAATATCTCAGTGGTCACTTGTTACCTCAAATATCTCAGTGGTCACTTGTTACCTCAATATCTCAGTGGTCACTTGTTACCTCAATACCTCAGTGGTCACTTGTTACCTCAATATCTCAGTGGTCACTTGTTACCTCAATATCTCAGAGGTCACTTGTTACATCAATATCTCAGGTCACTTGTTACCTGAATATCTCAGTGGTCACTTGTTACCTCAATATCTCAGAGGTCACTTGTTACCTGAATATCTCAGTGGTCACTTGTTACATCAAAATCTCAGTGGTCACTTGTTACCTCAATATCTCAGAGGTCACTTGTTACATCAAAATCTCAGTGGTCACTTGTTACCTCAATATCTCAGTGGTCACTTGTTACCTCAATATCTCAGTGGTCACTTGTTACCTCAATATCTCAGAGGTCACTTGTTACATCAAAATCTCAGTGGTCACTTGTTACCTCAATATCTCAGTGGTCACTTGTTACCTCAAAATCTCAGTGGTCACTTGTTACCTCAATATCTCAGTGGTCACTTGTTACCTCAATATCTCAGTGGTCACTTGTTACCTCAAAATCTCAGTGGTCACTTGTTACCTCAATATCTCAGAGGTCACTTGTTACCTGAATATCTCAGTGGTCACTTGTTACATCAAAATCGCAGTGGTCACTTGTTACCTCAATATCTCAGTGGTCAGTTATTATCTCAATATCTCAGAGGTCACTTGTTACCTCAATATCTCTGTGGTCACTTGTTTCCTCAATATCTCAGTGGTCACTTGTTACCTCAATATCTCAGTGGTCACTTGTTACCTCAATATCTCTGTGGTCACTTGTTTCCTCAATATCTCAGTGGTCACTTGTTACCTCAAAATCTCAGTGGTCACTTGTTACCTCAATATCTCAGTGGTCACTTGTTACCTCAATATCTCAGTGGTCACTTGTTACCTCAAAATCTCAGTGGTCACTTGTTACCTCAATATCTCAGTGGTCACTTGTTACATCAAAATCGCAGTGGTCACTTGTTACCTCAATATCTCAGTGGTCACTTGTTACCTCAATATCTCAGTGGTCACTTGTTACCTCAATATCTCAGTGGTCACTTGTTACATCAAAATCGCAGTGGTCACTTGTTACCTCAATATCTCAGTGGTCAGTTATTATCTCAATATCTCAGAGGTCACTTGTTACCTCAATATCTCTGTGGTAACTTGTTTCCTCAATATCTCAGTGGTCACTTGTTACCTCAATATCTCAGTGGTCACTTGTTACATCAATATCTCAGTGGTCACTTGTTACCTCAATATCTCAGTGGTCACTTGTTACCTCAATATCTCAGTGGTCACTTGCTACCTCAATATCTCAGTGGTCACTTGCTACCTCAATATCTCAGTGGTCACTTGTTACCTCAAATATCTCAGTGGTCACTTGTTACCTCAATATCTCAGTGGTCACTTGTTACCTCAATACCTCAGTGGTCACTTGTTACCTCAATACCTCAGTGGTCACTTGTTACCTCAATATCTCAGTGGTCACTTGTTACCTCAATATCTCAGAGGTCACTTGTTACATCAATATCTCAGGTCACTTGTTACCTGAATATCTCAGTGGTCACTTGTTACCTCAATATCTCAGAGGTCACTTGTTACCTGAATATCTCAGTGGTCACTTGTTACATCAAAATCTCAGTGGTCACTTGTTACCTCAATATCTCAGAGGTCACTTGTTACATCAAAATCTCAGTGGTCACTTGTTACCTCAATATCTCAGTGGTCACTTGTTACCTCAATATCTCAGTGGTCACTTGTTACCTCAATATCTCAGAGGTCACTTGTTACATCAAAATCTCAGTGGTCACTTGTTACCTCAATATCTCAGTGGTCACTTGTTACCTCAATATCTCAGTGGTCACTTGTTACCTCAAAATCTCAGTGGTCACTTGTTACCTCAATATCTCAGTGGTCACTTGTTACCTCAATATCTCAGTGGTCACTTGTTACCTCAAAATCTCAGTGGTCACTTGTTACCTCAATATCTCAGAGGTCACTTGTTACCTGAATATCTCAGTGGTCACTTGTTACATCAAAATCGCAGTGGTCACTTGTTACCTCAATATCTCAGTGGTCAGTTATTATCTCAATATCTCAGAGGTCACTTGTTACCTCAATATCTCTGTGGTCACTTGTTTCCTCAATATCTCAGTGGTCACTTGTTACCTCAATATCTCAGTGGTCACTTGTTACCTGAATATCTCAGTGGTCACTTGTTACATCAAAATCGCAGTGGTCACTTGTTACCTCAATATCTCAGTGGTCAGTTATTATCTCAATATCTCAGAGGTCACTTGTTACCTCAATATCTCTGTGGTCACTTTTTTCCTCAATATCTCAGTGGTCACTTGTTACCTCAATATCTCAGTGGTCACTTGTTACCTCAATATCTCTGTGGTCACTTGTTTCCTCAATATCTCAGTGGTCACTTGTTACCTCAAAATCTCAGTGGTCACTTGTTACCTCAATATCTCAGTGGTCACTTGTTACCTCAATATCTCAGTGGTCACTTGTTACCTCAATATCTCAGAGGTCACTTGTTACCTCAATATCTCAGTGGTCACTTGTTACCTCAATATCTCAGAGGTCACTTGTTACCTCAATATCTCAGTGGTCAGTTATTATCTCAATATCTCAGTGGTCACTTGTTACATCAATATCTCAGTGGTCACTTGTTACCTCAATATCTCAGAGGTCACTTGTTACCTCAATATCTCAGTGGTCACTTGTTACCTCAATATCTCAGTGGTCACTTGTTACCTCAATATCTCTGTGGTCACTTGTTATCTCAATACCTCAGTGGTCACTTGTTACCTCAATATCTCAGTGGTCACTTGTTACCTCAATATCTCAGTGGTCACTTGTTACCTCAATATCTCAGTGGTCACTTGTTACCTCAATATCTCAGAGGTCACTTGTTACCTGAATATCTCAGTGGTCACTTGTTACATCAAAATCTCAGTGGTCACTTGTTACCTCAATATCTCAGTGGTCACTTGTTACCTCAATATCTCAGAGGTCACTTGTTACCTCAAAATCTCAGTGGTCACTTGTTACCTCAATATCTCAGAGGTCACTTGTTACCTCAATATCTCAGTGGTCACTTGTTACCTCAATATCTCAGAGGTCACTTGTTACCTGAATATCTCAGTGGTCACTTGTTACCTCAATACCTCAGTGGTCACTTGTTACCTCAATATCTCAGTGGTCACTTGTTACCTCAATATCTCAGTGGTCACTTGCTACCTCAATATCTCAGTGGTCACTTGTTACCTCAATATCTCAGAGGTCACTTGTTACCTGAATATCTCAGTGGTCACTTGTTACATCAAAATCTCAGTGGTCACTTGTTACATCAATATCTCAGTGGTCAGTTATTATCTCAATATCTCAGAGGTCACTTGTTACATCAAAATCTCAGTGGTCACTTGTTACCTCAATATCTCAGTGGTCACTTGTTACCTCAATATCTCAGAGGTCACTTGTTACCTCAATATCTCAGTGGTCACTTGTTACATCAATATCTCAGTGGTCACTTGTTACCTCAATATCTCAGTGGTCACTTGTTACCTCAATATCTCAGTGGTCACTTGTTACCTCAATATCTCAGTGGTCACTTGTTACATCAATATCTCAGAGGTCACTTGTTACCTCAATATCTCAGTGGTCACTTGTTACCTCAATATCTCAGAGGTCACTTGTTACCTCAATATCTCAGTGGTCACTTGTTACATCAATATCTCAGTGGCCAGTTTTTATCTCAATATCTCCATGGCTAGTTATTACCTCAATTTATCCATGGCCAGTTATTACCCCAATATCTCAGCAGTCAGGTATTACATCAACAACTATGTGGTCAGTTATTACCTTAACATGTCAGTGGTCAGCTATTACCTCAAAATCTCAGTTGTCATGATGAGACAAGCTGCTTCCTGATTGAGCTGAACATCCCCAGTCACCAGACCAACATCCCCAAATGTCTGCTTGAAGTCTCGGAACTTCTGATTGGACAAGGCTTTGATTGGAGAGGTATAGATGGTCCTAAGATGAAAATAAGATTATAACTAGTAATCTAGACTTCATTAGATATAGCACTTAACTGAACAATATTTTAATTTTTCTTTTAAGAAAGAGAAAATGCAGACTCAGCATCGCATAGTGTCAAAAAATAGAATTATAGAGATACACATCATATGTTACTTTAGTGGTAAACATGGCAACCCGGAGAATTGGTTTTTATTTGATTAATATAAATGTAAACCAAATCCGACCACAGATGTCCATGAACCAGTTCCCGAAATTCCATATAACTAACAAAAGTATAAAATTTTACACAGAAACATTTGATAATGTATTCTTGTTTTATATTTTGTCAATATACACTGAATTAATATCCCAAATATTTCATTTGAACTGGGGCAGGGTCGGTAGCAGATTTTTCATTTCGGTATCCCGCCAGTGTAAAACCATACCGATTCCGGGATACCGAAAGAAGAAATTGCGTTCTAGTATATCCCCAATCGAAAAGGCCCACCAACCGGAAGTAAGATTCGCGGAAAAAAAACATTGAAGTTCTGAAAGAAACTAGAAATAGGACGCCCTGTTGATTGTAGCTGCGACATACGAATAGAAACAGGATAGCATAGAAGAACACACATTATCATGTGTAATGTCCACCCCATGAACCTTTTGCCAAAATTGTACAGTATTATTACAAGACCCCGTTTCATATGTAAAATATATGGATGCTTAAATATTTATTAGTATACAGTGGCGAAAATTGAATTTTTTCAATTTCACATAGAATACTCTGCTACAACCCTACGGGTCAAAAATTCTGTCGAAATCGCTCTATCTGTTACGGTTTCCGAGATATTAACATTTTTTGTTTTTCCGCAAAAATTCAAGATGGCCGCCAAAAGTGGCGAAAATTGAAATTTTTCAATCTTGTATAGAATACTTTCCTACTACCCTACGGGTCAAAAATTCTGTCCACATCGCTCTATCTCTTACGGTTTGTGAGATATTAAGATTTTTTCGCTTTTCGCAAAAATTCAAGATGGCCGCCAAAAGTGGCGAAAATTGAAACTTTTCAATTTTGTATAGAATACTTTCCTACTACCCTACGGGTCAAAAATTCTATCGAAATCGCTCTATCTCTTACAGTTTCTGAGATATTAAGATTTTTTCATTTTTCGCAAAAATTCAAGATGGCTGCCAAAAGTGGCGAAAATTGAAATTTTTAAATTTTGTACAGAATACTTTTCTACTACCCTGTGAGTCAAAAATTCTGTCCAAATCGCTCTATCTCTTACGGTTTCCGAGATATTAAGATTTTTTCGTTTTTCGCAAAAATTCAAGATGGCCGCCAAAAGTGGCGAAAATTGAAAATTTTTAATTTTGTACAGAATACTCTTCTACTACCCTGTGAGTCAAAAATTGTGTCGAAATCGCTCTATCTCTTACGATTTCCGAGATATTAAGATTCTTTCATTTTTCGCAAAAAATTAAGATGGCCGCCAAAAGTGGCGAAAATTGAAATTTTTTAAAATTTTGTATAGAATACTTTTCTACTACCCTGTGGGTCAAAAATTCAGTCGAAATCGCTCTATCTCTTACGGTTTCTGAGATATTAGCAAATTACTCAAAAGTAGTATTGAAAATACACAATGAAGTACCTAAATGGCTATTACTCATGTACTGACAAAGCTATCAGTCCCAAATGCAATACCAAGCGAGCTATGGACATAACAATCTTGTATTCAAATTGTAGTAAAATATCTTTAATTATTTTGGCTTAAATGCACGGAAACCAATGGGTACTGAAAATAGCTGTACTTAAGTATTACTCAGTAAGCAAAAGAGGTACAACAGCCAAAAGCAATCCCAAGCAAGCTACTGACCCAATAAGCCTGCATACCAAATTTGGTGACAATAGCTCTAATACTTTTCCTTTAAATGAGCGGAAACCATGCGTGACGCCGGACATCGGACGCCGGACATCGGATGCCGGACGGCAGAAAAAGCAAAAATAATATATCCACCCCCCAGGGGGGTGGACATAATCACTATAAAAGTGCTTAAATATATAAAAAATATTTGATAAAAGTTCATAATTTCTTCAGATTTGAGGTTTGTTTCTAATACTTTACATTTTCTCACAATATTATATACTGACATTCAAAATACCGGCTGTAAAGTGTCACCACGGTGTTGCAGTGAATTGGTCTCGATACCAAGATACCGGTGTTACCAACCCTGCCCTAATTTGAACCACAAATAAACTGCATTATAGTTGTAGTTATATATCATGAACATGTACAAAAGATTTTACTGTTTGGTATATATTAATTAGTGGGTGGACGATTAGACGTGTGCTCGATTAATCGTCGGTGACAGTGTACAATCGCGGTCGGTCATTAACGTTTTCTAATGATCGACTATTCAGCTTAAATCTTACCTTTGATAATTTATGTCAATATCCACATATTTTCCATATATTTTACGCATTTTTACTTAATAAATTAACAGATTTGTCATGGATTTCGAGTTTGTTTATAAACTTTATATCTACCGCCATATTTACAGGAAGTGGGTACTTTTGGTAGATTCTAAATGTCTGAACACCGTTATTCATACCAGATTGACCTATACTTTATCCCAGAAAGTGTTTCTTAATTAATGAACAACAATGGAGTAAAATAATCGATTGTGGGTCGATCATCGGTTGGGAAAATGGACGAATAATCGACCCTGAAAGTTGGAGGCGATTCCCAACACCAATACTAATTAGAACGAATCCGGTTTTCCTTGAATTTTGGTTTTCCAGACCTTGTTTCCATATTTTCTTTCGATCATAACACTATGTTAATGTAAGCTATTTCTTGTCCATCACATGCTGTGTTTGAGCTAAACTGGAGCAACAGACAAAATCAAATTTGGTTTAATGTCCCTTTCAACAGTTACAGTCATACCAGGACAGACCCGTAGTGCACTCTGTACATTTTGGGGTGGATTTAAACCCATGACCACAGGGTTGAGAGTCAAGTGATTAGAATACCAAGCTTGTTAGCCACTCAACCACTGGACCAAAAGTATGCAAGACGTTTTTGGGCAATTTTACTTATTTGATACTTGCAGGAAATTGTCAAGGAAATCTGAAATAAAATCAATGGAGTTATAAAATGAGGGGAAGCCCTTAAACCCCCAAAATAGTTTGCATGATCTTTTTGGTGATAAATTAAGAAAAAAAGAACAAAAAAAAAAATAGCCAAACACGTAAATCTTATATTATCACCCAAATCTTGTACCAGTAAAGGAAACACTAGGCGATGTTTACAATTACCTCGTGCAATGCTTCAAGGACAAAGCAATGGCATACTCCGCCACCACAGTCTTCCCTGCTGAAGTGTGGGCCGCCACAAACACATTGTCATGCTGCTCTAAGTGAAGAATAGCTTGCTTTTGAAACACGTCTAATTCAAATGGCCACTGACAAAAATAATACAGTTTTATAGTAAAGAACAAGAACTTGAAGACAACAACTTTGTTGGTTGATATAAAACAATGGCTTAATATTACTACTGAATTTTTAATTTTTTATCCTTTCCAACAAAATACAAAGTGGGCCATGGTGGTGCAATGGTAACAAACTCACCTCCCACCTCTGAGGTGTGCAGTTCAAACCCTGAGCCCTATTTGGGAAAGTTGGTAGTTTACTAACCAATGGTCAGCACTTTACAGTACAGAACCTTGACCAACTGTATGTCCTGGTTTCCTCTGCCCATAAAACTACCCATCGTGATATGACCAAAACTGTGTTGAAAGAAATGTTAAAACCCAAATAAATACATAAAACCAACAAAACACAAAGGCCAGAATGTTTAAGGAATATTTATATAAATTAACCTTAATTTTCTACCACTTAACCAAATGTGCAGCATTTTAGCAATATATATATAATCACATGATCAAAGTGGGATTTCCCCACTTTAGGATTTAATAGTTTCTAGGATTTTGATTAGCTGAGAATGCTGCAGGTACAATTCATTTGATTAATTGCCTGTTTGTGAGTTTCTTTTTTTGTTGTGTACTAAAATAGATGATGGCATGTATGTTGCATTTTACTGAAGTATCACCAGGAATTAGTACTTATTTGCATTATTAGACAAGACTTTTTATACAGCCATTTTATACGTTATATATATATATTTTATACCAGCACCTATACACTACAGGTTTTCACATTTTTATACAGACATTCACATATTATACATTAACATGAAAAAAAACATCATACATTTTATACAGACATCTATACATTATACATTTAAACAGAATATACAAAACACAGCAAAATATTACATTTATAGCAGAACCTCTTTTATCCAAACATTCTGTCATTACAAAAAATTGCTCAGATTTTAAAAGAGGCATTTTTATATAAAATAGGTAAATTCAAATTTCAGAGGGTGGGTATAAGTTCAGGGAAATCTAGTGTTTGGTTAGCAAAACAGCAGATCATAGAGACTGCACTTGTATCAGGTGGGTGGTGGGTTCAATTTACAAAGTGGCACGGTTGGTCATTGCTTGCTGGTGGCTGATGTTTTTCAGAATCTTGACCAACTAGAATGTATTGACTTTCCTACATGATCTCAACAACCCTGCATTGAAAGAGATGTCAATCCCACATCTACGAATGTACTGTAATCAGTCACGCTAAAGGGCTTAATAGGTAATTACTACAAGCTGTTTATTTTAACCGGAAGAAATATTTAATAAATCTTATATAAAGTTCAAAGTTGGGGTTTCCGTCCCGTTTAATAGACAGGGTAATATTGGGACAGGCTCTCACCCATGCCACATGTGGGAGTCGAACCCACACAGAGGTGACAGCCTGTGATTAGATACCAAACTTGCTAATCACTAGACCAGTGAGGACCTCTACATATTATATATAAATTAGGGAAATTAAATTTGGAACAGTAAAAAATGAATTTATGAAACTGCTTGTTTGGATATCAAAACATCAGATGATTGGGGCTGTATTGTAATCAGGTGGTGAATTCAATGCACACAGTGGGAAACTTTGCTAGTCACACGCTACTTCCCAATGGTTTTCTGTAAAAAAGTTTGATGAAATTGTATGCATTGCTTTCCTCCATCCCTCAACTTCCTGTCATTGAAAAAGACGTTAAACCCAGATCACTGAATCTAATCAGTCTTGCTTACAGTGTTTGTTATGGGGATTTAATCCATAAATCCATGATTAATGTACATTTAGATCATGAACTAGAGGTTTAGACCGCAAAGATGGAACCTATTCTAACATGGAAAAATATTCATAAACAATAAATTCATTGTTCTCTGTGAAATATTTTCTGTTTTAAAAACGGCCATTTGGGGAAAATACTTCAATGTTCAATCAAATGAACCTTGGGGTTCTCTACAGCCAAAGTTTGTAATAATTTATACCACAGTTTTCAGCCAATTAGATTCACAGACACCATCATGTCATGTTACAATAGTAAATATTACCATTTTATGAATTAAGACTGGAGACGTACTTCATACATTTATTGTAAACTCTCCCTAGATGGCCTCATTACCTTATAAGCCATGTCTGGAATTCTCTTGTAGAAGTCCTCCACTGGGGTGTTAATGTCCACTTTTACCGCCCATTCCTCTTTCTCCGTTCCAGCTCTTCTTGACCCTAAATCTGCCAGCGTCTCAATCTGTATGTGTTCTAGCTGTACAGAAAATAAATACATGTTTTCTGTCAGTTTATTTTCACTCGTACGTATTCTGATGCTTTTATTTTGTAATATCACTACAACAGAGTCAGTACTAAAAAAGGTTTACTTAAAATTAATGATTAGCTCTTTGACCGCAAGATTAATACTGCCAACTTGTATCATGGATTACTTTTAGAAAATTACACACTTTCACTATATCAATGCATTGCAGTTCAATGGCATGAAGCGATAGTGAGCATTTCTATTCAACTGGACAGGATGCCAGTCTGGGCCAGTTATGTAGTAGAGTAAGAAATCTAAAATTCGCCACATATTTAAAACTCGCCACAAGTGGAAACACTAATAAAACTAGAGGATCGCTCGCAAAAAAAAAAGATAATGTTTTTGCATAGCAAAAACAAAGCGTCCCGAAAAGGATATAAAGGTGAGTGCTAAAGTATTAAGAAAATGCTTCGTTTCTAGCCTTATACTGTTGTGGCAACCAAAGTCAGCGCAGTCTGCTCTATCTAGCACGGTTTTCAAGATATAAGCATCTTTGTGTTTTGCAAAAAATAAAAAAATTAAAAATGTCCGCTATATTTGGCGAGACAAAAATATTTTGAAAATTGGCATGGCTACTCTGCAGAGATACCCAGCAGGTCCAAAATTTTGTTGAGTTCACTCCATATAGCACGGTTTTCGAGATATAAGCATTTTTGTGTTTTGCAAAAACTTTGAAAATTCAAAATGGGCACCATTTTTGGGGAGACAAAAATTTTTGTCAAGACCACTGCCGTGGTGTGTATCTCCCGCCGAGCATTAAAGCAGAAGAAATAGCTTTTCCGAGATATTCACAATTTTTCATTTTCGTGTGTGAAAGGTCTTCCAAAAGTAGGTGAAGGAGTTATTTGAGAAAAATTGGCTATCTGCAATACTATTAAGAGATAATTCACATTTACTCATTTTGAGTAGGTGAATAATTATCTATGGGTCTGAAACTTCACCAAGTGAAAGCTCTCCCAAAAGTAGGTGAATGAGTTATTTGAGAAAAATTGGCTATCTGCAATACTTTTAGAGATAATTCGCATTTACTCATTTTGAGTAGGTGAGTAATTAGCTATGGGTCTGAAACTTCACCATGTGAAAGCTCTCCCACAAGTAGATGAATGAGTATTTGATAAAAATTGGGTATCCGCAATACTTTTACAGATAATTAGCATTTACTCATTTTGAGTAGGTGAATAAATAGCTATGGGTCTGAAACTTCACAGAGTGAAAGCTCTCCCAAAAGTAGGTGAATGAGTTATTTGAGAAAAATTGGCTATCTGCAATACTTTTAGAGATAATTCACATTTACTCATTTTGAGTAGGTGAATAATTAGCTATGGGTCTGAAACTTCACCAAGTGAAAGCTCTGCCAAAAGTAGGTGAATGAGTTATTTGAGAAAAATTGGCTATCTGCAATACTTTTAGAGATAATTCGCATTTACTCATTTTGAGTAGGTGAGTAATTAGCTATGGGTCTGAAACTTCACCAAGTGAAAGCTCTCCCAAAAGTAGGTGAATGAGTTATTTGAGAAAAATTGGCTATCTGCAATACTTTTAGAGATAATTCGCATTTACTCATTTTGAGTAGGTGAGTAATTAGCTATGGGTCTGAAACTTCACCAAGTGAAAGCTCTCCCAAAAGTAGGTGAATGATTAATTTGACAAAAATTGGCTATCTGCAATACTTTTAGAGATAATTCGCATTTACTCATTTTGAGTAGGTGAGTAATTAGCTATGGGTCTGAAACTTCACCAAGTGAAAGCTCTCCCAAAAGTAGGTGAATGAGTTATTTGAGAAAAATTGGCTATCTGCAATACTTTTAGAGATAATTCGCATTTACTCATTTTGAGTAGGTGAGTAATTAGCTATGGGTCTGAAACTTCACAGAGTGAAAGCTCTCCCAAAAGTAGGTGAATGAGTTATTTGAGAAAAATTGGCTATCTGCAATACTTTTAGAGATAATTCGCATTTACTCATTTTGAGTAGGTGAGTAATTAGCTATGGGTCTGAAACTTCACCATGTGAAAGCTCTCCCACAAGTAGATGAATGGGTTATTTGATAAAAATTGGGTATCCGCAATACTTTTACAGATAATTAGCATTTACTCATTTTGAGTAGGTAAATAATTAGCTATGGGTCTGAAACTTCACCATGTGAAAGCTCTCCCAAAAGTAGGTGAATGAGTTATTTGAGAAAAATTGGCTATCTGCAATACTTTTAGAGATAATTCGCATTTACTCATTTTGAGTAGGTGAGTAATTGGCTATGGGTCTGAAACTTCGCCATGTGAAAGCTCTTCCAAAAGTAGGTGAATGAGTTATTTGAGAAAAATTGGCCATCTGCAATACTTTTAGAGGTAATTCGCATTTACTCTTTTTGAGTAGGTGAGCAATTAGCTATGGGTCTGAAACTTCACCAAGTGAAAGCTCTTTGGGATAGCTGCTCTGCAGAGATACCCTGAAGATAAAAAATTTCGTCGAAATCGCTCTATGTAGCACGGTTTTCGAAATATTAGCATTTTTGTGTTTTGCAATTTTTGCGCAAAAATTCGAAAATTCAAAATGGCCGCCATTTTTGGCAAGACAAATTTTTTTTGAAAATTGGCATGGCTACTCTGCAGAGATACCCAGTGGGTCAAAAATTTCGTCGAAATCGCTCTATCTAGCACGGTTTTTGAGATATAAGCATTTTTGTGTTTTGCAATTTTGCGAAAAATTCGAAAATTCAAAATGGCCGCCATTTTTTGCGAGAAATTTTTTGTTTGAAAATAGGCATGGCTACTCTGCAGAGATACCCTGCGGGTCAAAAATTTCGTCGAAATCGCTCTATCTAGCAGGGTTTTTGAGATATAAGCATTTTTATGTTTTGCAATTTTTGCGAAAAATTCGAAAATTCAAAATGGCCGCCATTTTGGGCGAGACAAAAATTTTTTGAAAATTGGGAAAACTACTCCGCAGAGATACCCTGTGGGTCAAAAATTTCGTCGAAATCGCTCTATCTAGCACGGTTTTCGAGATATAAGCATTTTTGTGTTTTCCTTATTTGGAAAATTCGTAATGATTAATTAGTCATTAATTACTCGGCCATTTCTTGACCAATCAATGCCAAAATCTAATGATTTCCAGATTTTAATAGAATGAATGTATTTGCCAAGTTTCAGGTGAATTGATAAAATTCCTTTCAAGTTATCATCCGGACAAGCTTCCCCATCGAAAAAAGACATTTTTGGTCATGTGACCTCTCTGATTGGTTGAAATGTCACTGCAGCATATTCAAAAAAATTCCCCAAGGCTACTGCCTAAACCTGCCAAATTTGAAAAGAATCCGCCTAACGGTTACAGAGTTATAAGGAAAACAAAATGCGGAGCCGGTGGAGCCGGCGGAGCCGGAAGCTCTCCCATACACAAACAAGCGTCCCTTGCGGGACGCTTAATTGTAACAAATTTTATTGTAATTTAACTTTTTACAAGTTAAATACTTACCTTATCCTCACAAGTGCTTGTTTGGTTTTGTGGAGCAAAACGTATCGACCGACAAGAATTTTTTAAGGAATATTCTTGTCACAAGAGGTGACCCCTTTGTCTGCGCATGTCCGCGCTTGCGCAGTAGTGGTTGTCGATAGACGATTGTCGAGAGATCTTCATTGTATTTTTGGTCCCCAGCAAAACAAATTATGCGGGGAGGTAGGGTGGGTTTATCCTTGTGAGGATAAGGTAAGTATTTAACTTGTAAAAAGTTAAATTACAATAAAATTTGTTACATTTTATTGCGTAAAATAGCCTTACCTTATCCTCACAAGTGCTTGAATACAACCATAACAGGTGGAGGGTATTTGTTTTGGCCACACTGTTAGATGATTGTCAGACAAGGGGTCACCAAATAAAGCACTGATAAGAGGATAAGATAAGCTTCCATACACCACATCTTAGGTTAAAAGTTACTTCTTCATCACAGATGAGTAACTTGCTACCCTCAACAAGAGATCCATGATGTGGTCGTCATTGTTGTTGCTGTTGCTGTTGTAGACAATTTTACAACAAATCATATAGCAGAATTAACCATCACCCAGTATTGGCCGGAGATGTCTGCATGAATCCCCAAACAAGATGTCATCATCTGGCAATGAGAATATCTCCAAGCAGGCAAACTGAACTGCATAAACTGCAGATATGGGGCCATATGAAAGCCAAGAAAGACATATGTCAGTGACACAAGACTTGTATAACTGGAGAGAACATAAATATGTGAGTCATATGAATAACATGTATAAATACACAAAAATTGACTACATGCCGAGGTGAATCCACAAGGCCCAATTTGTTCATGGACTGGTCATGGGATTGCCAAGCTACTTCTTCAAGTAGAATGTAGTAAAGAATTGTGGGTCTTCCAATAACAAGAGTTCCATATCTGCTCAGGTAAGACCCCACTCTTGAAAACTAAAGAGGCAGCCATGTATGTAATATGTGCCTCAATGTATAGATTCTGGGAATCAGAATTAAAGGACTGGCAATCTAATCATGCATCCAGATTGATCCAGGAAGAGATACCAGAACTCAAAATATCTCCATCAAGCCTTCCTTAAAAGATATGAGCAAGAGATGCTTCACCTCCTTGAAGTACTTGTACTGTCTTGATAGTAACTAAGTACTGTAAGAGGGCAGAGTGTCACAACATCAGTCCAACGTCAGCTCAGGAAAGGTTTGTGAGCTGGAATGACCACTGGTTTGAGCCATCTGGAGCATCAGAAGCCAACTGGTTCTTGCTAAAAGGCAGGAGAAGGAGACTTTCCCTTTTCTCCAAGCAGTAGTCCTGTCCATGAAGGATGTAAGTGCTGTAGGAGGACAACGACACATGTGTCCAGGCAATTTGAGTTCAAGAATGATCTAGAGCTGAAGTGACCACTGGAGCCAATCTAGACCAATTGAGGCTAATAGGTCCTTGCTGAAAAGGTAGGTAGGAGGGAGAAACTGTAACCTCCTTCCTATGAGGCTTGTGTCTGAAGGAGCCAAAGTCCCAGAATACACTTCCAATGCCATTGCAACAGTCTTGCAAGTCAAACTTGTTTTTTTTTAACTGACTGACCTCCTTTAAAGGTTAATAAGGAGTCTTTTGTGAAAACCAACAGAAGCAAAGGCAAATCCCTTGATGCTACACCTGTGTTAGCAGTGGGCTTCTCTCTATAAACACTTGCAATAGGCCTATAAAGATCCAGGCTTTTGCTCAACTCCTGCAAAAAAAGATATAAATGATCAGCTATGGCTGCTGCAAAGCCAACAATAGTGACAGGTTTCAGATTTTTGCAAGTAAATGGATCAAAAAATCTGGTATATTTGAGACCGTAGGCTCTGAGATGGCCACCTTATTCTGTGGGTACCAGAGCTCAAAATGGCCCATCATGACTCATACATTCCAAGATGAGGGTCCTTGAGATGCCCTAAATCTCTCTATCCCTTGCCCAGAGAATGATATAAGAGATTCTGAGTGGTGTTAAGGTGCCAAGCATGAAGGTGCCAATGCAACAGATTTAGATGGTATTTCTGACTGAATGGCTGTTTTTGAGACCAGTGAAGTAGCTGTAATGGAGGTTTGGTTGAATGACTCACCAGACAACAAAGCCAATGCATCATGGGCCACCAAGGGGCCACAATCATTTTGCACCTGGTGTTCACTTGTTCAATGACTTTTTGGAATAAGTGGTATAGGACAAAAGGCCTAGCAGTCCAGAACCTCCAACAAGATGTTTAATTCATCTATGTTCAGAGCATTTGCATCCGGGACTGGCAACATAGAATGGAAGCTTGTAACTCATATTGGTGGCAAACATCTGTACCATTGGTATTTGACAAACTATGTAAATCAAATAAAATATTAAAGATGAAGACTCTCCTGTCTGAATTATTTCGTTCTTTGTGGAGAGGCTGTCATGACATCTAGGCAACCCTGAATATATCTGGCTCATATGAGAATATTTCAGGGATTGCAGTAGGCCAAGATGCAGCATACCTGCATAAAACACCTATTGTTGATTTGTGCCAAACTTGCACGTTGTCTAGAACCATAAAGGGAGTAAGAATCATTCTGTACATATTACTTTTGTCCCTTCTGTAGGGATCATTGAGTATGACATTTAAGTAACCCCAGAATATTTCTGTCTCTTAAGAGTATATTTCAAGGATTGTAGTAGGCCAGGATGCGCCAAACCTTTATCCCTTGTGGAGTTATGTTGAGTATGACCTTTAAGCAACCAAGAATATGTCTGTTATGAGTATATTTCAAGGATTGCAGTAGGCCAAGCTGCGCCAAACTAGGAGGTATACGCTCCCCCCCCCCCCCCTGTTTGTTCAGATAACCGAACACAGTGGTGTTGTCTGATGCTATAAGAATTCTTTTGTGTGGAATTTGTCTTGAAGGCTTTTAAGGGCTGAACACACTGCCCTCAGCTGTATGACCTTGAAATGTAATATATACATTTTTAACTGTCCAAAGCCACTAACTGTGATGCTTATAGATGGGATCATCAACCCTGGTTTAATGCATCTACGAAAATAAGGGAATTGTGCACCCGTGTATAGAAATGGCATCCTATTTCCCATTTTTTGGCATTTTCCACCACTGAATATGCCTTTTCAGAAGGATTTGAAACAGGAATTCTCACAACTAGTGACTGGAGATATTGCCAGTTTTTTCTTGATACCACTGAAAGGCACACATACATAACTGACCCATTGGTATAGTATTTTCCAAAGATGCTAGTATCCCTACCTGGGAAATAAGCAACCTTGGGGTTAATTGTGATAAGATCGCCATGTCTTGAATAGATTCTCAGGTATCTAAATTATTCGAGGTAGAAAGAAAATTCCTGGTACCAAATGCAGCGGTAACCTAGGAAATCGATATCACGAAGTCCAATTGATGAATAATTGGATGAGTTCTTTGGTTTGAACCCAATACTGGTGTCTTTTACGTACACTAAACAACCAGTAGTCTAGGTATATGGTGAAAGAAATTTCCTGATACCAAAATGCAGTGGTAACCTAGGAAATCGATATCACGAAGCCCAGTTAATGAATAATTGGATGAGTTCTTTGGTTTGAACCCAATACTGGTGTATTTTACGTACACTAAACAACCAGTAGTCTAGGTATATGGTGAAAGAAATTTCCTGGTACCAAAATGCAGTGGTAGCCTAGGAAATCGATATTACGAAGCCAGTTGTTGAATAATTGGATGAGTTCTTTGATTTGAAACCAATACTGGTGTCTTCTACGTACACTTAACAACCAGTGGTCCAGGTATATGGTGAACTCCTATTCCGTGAGACTGAAGAATGAGATTTGCCTCTTATTACTCGCACGAAACTGTAGAGGGGTCGCTAACCCGAATTTTATAATGCTTTGAACTGATAGGTTTGCCAGTGAAGTAGATGTTGAAAATCTTGGTGAGTCGGTACATAGAAGAACGCATCTTTTGTAACCGAATTTCTAATAATTTGTGTCTCCAGTGTAAATGAAGGGACAAGCCGGTCTTTAATAACACGGTAAAGGAACCCCACTCGTGGACACCAACCGTTCAAATCGTAGGTAGAATCACTTCAGGACACTGGGAAGTATCATAAGTCGTCATTAGCCAAGTTTCTTTACGAAGAATAAACTGCCATGGAAACCTGGAGTTTTGCAATTCTTGAGTGGATAAATCGCTTCCTTTTGTAGCATTTAATTGCCAGAAGTGAGCGATATTTACTGCAGCCATGTTTTCCTGTCTGACGTCATCGCTTTGCATTGTGGGTAGTACAGGCATTGGTGAATTCGATTGGGGAATAATTCGACAATCTCAATTCACGATTCGCACAACTCTGGGATGGCGATAAAATCTCTCATACCAGTAATACTGAAGATAACACTAGTTCTGTGAAGCCACTTCAAACACACACGTGAGGGTTGTAGGTACTGAGTTCAACACAGTATCTCGTCTAGCCAGCTCCAGAATAAACTATTGGGGACATATAGCCTTAGGAAGTGAAAATTTCCTTGTCTAGTAGATTTATGCAACTCTTCAACAGGACTGAAAGGACAAGCAGAACACATACTGCCACCATAGGTAATTGTGTTGGATCTTCATCCAAATTTACAGCAAAATAATAACTGCCAGGATCAGTGGATGCACTTCTGTAGTGGTTCTTTTGGAGGGAGACCTATTACTGTAACAGAGTGGCGCTCCACTCCCAGTAAAGAATCTACAACCTCCGTTGTAAAGACAACTAAATTCTTTCTTCTTTGTTTCCCACTGGAAACTTCACAGCAAACTCTTCTTGCAACCCTTTCCTCGACAAGCAGGTAGTTCCAGTCGAATAGAAGGTGAGTGCAGCCGTATAACGTCTTCCGCTGAAGACTTCACAGCAAGATTTCTTGTATAAAACATCTTTATTCTGACCCTTTTCAGGACAAGGGAGGCAGAATTAGTGGTAGTACCAGTCGAATAATGGATAAATACAGGTAGGTGCACGCTTGCACGCTTCAAAACTTCATAGATCTTCGTCTGTAAATGGACGATAATAAAAGAAACTAGAAATAGGCCGCCCTGTTGATAGTAGATGCGAATAGAAACAGGATAGCATAGAAGAACGCACATTATCATGTGTAATGTCCACCCATGAACCTTTTGCCCAAATTGTACAGTAGTCTTACAAGACCCTGTTTCATTTGTAAAATATATCAATGATGCTTAAATATTTGTTAGTGTAGATGTAAATTATTTCAGCTTCATGCCTTTTTGCATTGGTTGGGTTGAAAATTTTGACGAAATCACTCTATCTTGCACGGTTAAGAAGATAGAAGCAAATTCCTGTTTTTCTATTTTTGGCAAAAATTTGAAAATTCAAAATGGCCGCCATTATTGGGAAAAGGAAATTTTTTTGAAAATTGCCAAGAGTACATTTCTTAGATACCCTATGGGTCGAAAATTTCAACAAAATAACTCTATTTTGCACGGTTAAGGCCAGTTTGTGTTTTTCCATTTTGGGCAAAAATTCGAAAATTCAAAATGGCTGCCATTTTTGGGGAGGGGAAAATTTTTTGAAAATTGCAAATATTACATTCCTTAGATACCCTGTGGGTCGAAAATTTCGACGAAATCGCTCTATCTCGCACGGTTAAGGAGATAGAAGCAAATTTGTGTTTTGCCATTTTTGGCAAAAATTTGAAAATTCAAAATGGCCGCCATTTTAGGGGAGGGGAAATTTTTTTTTAAATTGCCAAGAGTACAATGCTCAGATACCCTGTGGGTCGAAAATTTTGACGAAATCGCTCTATCTCGCATGGTTAAGGAGATAGAAGGAAATTTGTGTTTTGCCATTTTTGGCAAAACTTCGAAAATTCAAAATGGCCGCCATTTTTGGGGAGGGGAAAATTTTTTGAAAATTGCAAAGATTACATTCCTTAGATACCCTGTGGGTCGAAAATTTCGACGAAATCGCTCTATCTCGCACGGTTAAGGAGATAGAAGCAAATTTGTGTTTTGCCATTTTTGGCAAAAATTCGAAAATTCAAAATGGCCGCCATTTTTGGGGAGGGGAAAATTTTTTGAAAATTGCAAAGATTGGATTGCTTAGATACCCTGTGCGTCGAAAATTTTGCCGAAATCGCTCTATCTCGCACGGTTAAGGAGATAGAAGCAAATTTGTGTTTTGCCATTTTTGGCAAAAATTCGAAAATTCAAAATGGCCGCCATTTTTGGGGAGGGGAAAATTTTTAAAAAATTACCAAGAGTACAATGCTCAGATACCCTGTGGGTCGAAAATTTCGACGAAATCGCTCTATCTCGCATGGTTAAGGAGATAGAAGCAAATTTGTGTTTTGCCATTTTGGGCAAAAATTCGAAAATTCAAAATGGCCGCCATTTTTGGGGAGGGGAAAATTTTTTGAAAATTGCAAATATTACATTCCTTAGATACCCTGTGGGTCGAAAATTTCGACGAAATCGCTGTATCTCGCACGGTTAAGGAGATAGAAGCAAATTTGTGTTTTGCCATTTTTGGCAAAAATTCGAAAATTCAAAATGGCCGCCATTTTTGGGGAGGGGAAATTTTTTTAAAAATTACCAAGAGTACAATGGTCAGATACCCTGTGGGTCGAAAATTTTGACGAAATCGCTCTATCTGGCACGGTTAAGGAGATAGAAGCAAATTTGTGTTTTGCCATTTTTGGCAAAAATTCGAAAATTCAAAATGGCCGCCATTTTTGGGGAGGGGAAAATTTTTTGAAAATTGCAAAGAGTACACTCGTCAGATACCCTGTGGGTCGAAAATTTCGACGAAATCGCTCTATCTCGCACGGTTAAGGAGATAGAAGCAAATTAGTGTTTTGCCATTTTTGGCAAAAATTCAAAAATTCAAAATGGCCGCCATTTTTGGGGAGGGGAAAATTTTTTGGAAAATTGCAAAGATTGCATTCCTTAGATACCCTGTGGGTCGAAAATTTCGACGAAATCGCTCTATCTCGCATGGTTAAGGAGATAGAAGCAAATTAGTGTTTTGCCATTTTTGGCAAAAATTCGAAAATTCAAAATGGCCGCCATTTTTGGGGAGGGGAAAATTTTTGGAAAATTGCAAAGATTGCATTCCTTAGATCCCCTGTGGATCGAAAATTTCGATGAAATCGCTCTATCTCGCACGGTTAAGGAGATAGAAGCAAATTTGTGTTTTGCCATTTTTGGCAAAAATTCGAAAATTCAAAATGGCCGCCATTTTTGGGGAGGGGAAAATTTTTTGAAAATTGCAAAGAGTACACTCCTCAGATACCCTGCGGGTTGAAAATTTCGACGAAATCGCTCTATCTCGCACGGTTAAGGAGATAGAAGGAAATTTGTGTTTTGCCATTTTTGGCAAAAATTCGAAAATTCAAAATGGCCGCCATTTTTGGGGAGGGGAAAATTTTTTGAAAATTGCAAAGAGTACACTCCTGAGATACCCTGCGGGTCGAAAATTTTGCCGAAATCGCTCTATCTCGCACGGTTAAGGAGATAGAAGCAAATTACTCAAAAGTAGTACTGAAAATACACAATGAAGTACCTAAATGGCTATTACTCATGTACTGACAAAGCTATCAGTCCCAAATGCAATACCAAGCGAGCTATGGACATAACAATCTTGTATTCAAAATTGTAGTAAAATATCTTTAATTATTTTGGCTTAAATGCACGGAAACCAATGGGTACTGAAAATAGCTGTACTTAAGTATTACTCAGTAAGCAAAAGAGGTACAACAGCCAAAAGCAATCCCAAGCAAGCTACTGACCCAATAAGCCTGCATACCAAATTTGGTGACAATAGCTCTAATACTTTTCCTTTAAATGAGCGGAAACCATGCGTGACGCCGGACATCGGACGCCGGACGCCGGACATCGGACATCGGACAACGGACATCGGACATCGGACAGCGAAAAAAGCAAAAATAATATATCCACCCCCCAGGGGGGTGGACATAATACGTGTTGCTCCCATATCGACCAAAAATATAATGAAGATCTCTCGACAATCGTCTATCGACAACCACTACTGCGCAAGCGCGGACATGCGCAGACAAAGGGGTCACCTCTTGTGACAAGAATATTCCTTAAAAAATTCTTGTCGGTCGATACGTTTTGCTCCACAAAACCAAACAAGCACTTGTGAGGATAAGGTAAGGCTATTTTACGCAATAAAAAAATGAATTGAGGCGAGATTGGTTGTATGTATAGTAGATTAAGGCTTTTTGAACTGAAAAATACCAAGTTTAAGACGCAACATCATATTTTTCATAGAATTAAGTAAGGTTTTAGAGGTGGCGAATTTTAGATTTCTGGGAAATTTTAGATTCCTTACTCTACATGAAAAAGAATCAGGGATTAAGGAATTTTAAAAATACTTGTGACAAGGTAAAAGAGCTGATAACACATAAACTAGATGGGAAAAAAGCATGTTGAAAATCTAAGTAGAGTATAAATGTCTTAATCTAATGGTGGGTTCAATTTTATTAAGATAATTAAAATTTCTTCCATTTAATATAAAGTTTATTAACAACTGTGTTATTTCAAGCTAGGGCCTATACATTAATTATTTCTAAACATAAGTAAACAAGTCATAATTAATGTCTTCTGCCCCAGGTGTTAAATCAATAATGAAATATTCAAAAGAAAATTATTTCCAAGAATTTTTTCATATAAATGAGCAATTTCCACATTAAACTGGACAATTATCCAGATCCATTGAGCTTCCATAAAATCCAATTTAAAAGAGAAGAAAAATTTCTGCACATGCTAATTTATGCCATCTTGCAAGAAGAAATCAATCAATTAGTTGTCCAAGTGCTTAATCTCCATATCTACGGATTCTAAGGCACACCATCCAGTTCGTAAGGTATAAATCATCAAGACATTAGACATGTTCCAAGTCGTACCCAGGGAGGCGATCCCGTGACTCCGAAAGACTACAAAGTCCCATCGATTTGAACAGCATATACCATTTATAAAATACAGCACATTTTTGTGGATTTACCACTAAAAGCTTGGGACCTGTGAAACAAAGCCATCATCAAAATATTAACTAGACAATGTTAGCAAGAGTATAGCGAAACAATAAAGATCTCTTAACAAGCTTAAATGAAAAACCATAGTTAACACAAGGTTAAATCATAAATTTATGATCACCGTTATCCTCAAGTGAAGTCCCAGTGTTTTGTGTACTGATTTCTCTGCATTTAATATTGTGTTATTATATATTACAAGTACCTGTTGTGATACAAAATGTAGACAGTATTGCAACAAACCTTGACAATGTCATCTATATTTTCACTCATATCAGTAGTTTCTTTTGTTTCCTGTAAACCAGAAACAGGTAGAAAGGGTTTTATAACATACTACAGATAAAGCACAAATATCACAAACAAGTACTGTTGAAACACATACTTCCAAAAAATAATTTGCAGTGTCTCTTTGGAGCAATAACCAGATGTATTTTCTTTTAAACTCCTTAATTTTTTCCTATTATAAAATAACATAATATCTTTAAAATTTTAGGAATTCCACCATTTAATATTTTTGGGATGACCTATTGGTTACATAACGTATCAAAAAAAAAAAAAAAATAGCCAACCTCGGCAGGCAAGAACCCCAGCCCGCAGCTAAATGGCCAACAACACTGAGATTTGGGAAAATCTTAGGAACAACTTCTGTTGTAAGAAGTATAGAGAACCCATGAGATGTTCTACAAATGATTCATAGGCCATGATCTCTTACAAGTAGTTTTCATATTTTGAAGCCCAAGAAACAACTAGAAAAATGTTTTTTTTTGCTAACAAAAACAAAGCATCCCAAAAGGTGAGATGCTTTGTAGTATAAAGTAGAAAAAGGTTTTTAAAAAGAAAAACATGCAGCGCTGAGAGAAGAAGCTAAAGTTAAGCAGACAGAAGATATGAGGCAAAAACCACTTGCGAAGTTTAAAAGAAATTCCAAAAGAAATGTCGCTTGTAGTTTGAACACAAGAAATCTCTGCCGACACGTATACGGACGATGACTGTGCATGATCCACAGTATCTCCGCTTTTCGGGGATACACTTAATGATCTATAATCAGTTGGCCGACAATAGGCAATGTTCAATCATCACTTATCAATAAACCTTGTGGATATTTCCTCTGAGAGAAAAAAAAAAACGACCAAATATGGTTAATATGAGAATATAAAAGAAAACCTTTCCTTTTTATTTTAACTTGATATTTGAACAGTACAAAATGCAAGATAGGCCAACACCTAATTTATGAATTGACAATCAGCATGGTTCCCACTCCCTTTTCCAATTTAAATTCCCTGTGTTTTCCCTGTGAAGTTTATATTTTTCCCTGTGCATTTTATAAATGAAATAACACAATCAAGCCAAAACATCAAATGTGACCTGCGAGTCACGACCCGCGGCGCGTGAATGCAAATGGCTGTTACTCTTCAAAATCATTCTGAAATTTTCAAATTCTCTGTGTTTTTCCAAAATTTTCAAATTCCCTGTGTTTTCCCTGTCTGGAATTACTTTTCACAATTTTCCCTGTTTTCCCTGTGCAGTGGGAACCCTAAATCAAGAATGAACAAAAGAACCATCAAAACACTTGTATTTTACCGAGTTAAAGTGAGTTTGTACAAGGCATGACGTATCAATATTAATCGATCATTGCCTCAAATTGTAACATGATATCGATACCAAGAACCATGTTTCATTACCATTAAGCTGACAATATACCATCTAATTCGTGACGGTCCAGAAAAGACGTTTTAATAAAACCAGGAACCTAGTGTCTCCATAGAGACCATTACTAATCCCACTGGCTGATGAACAGGAATACAGTTTATGGTTTTTGCACCTTTGAGTCTGCCTGAATGTAGAGACTAAGCACAATAAAATCCAGAACAGAACAGAAATTCTAGATAGCTGGGTAAATTTTAACATGACAGGCCCTGCAGGTACATGGTTTATTTATTTATATTGAAGGTTAAATCTAATTTACTAAGTTTTACTACCAGGTACTTTGGAGTAACTTGAACAAAGTCATAATTAATCTCCAGTTGATCTGGGAATAAATAAATTGTTCACATAAACACTGCAATAAAATAGGAATATTTCCAGAATGACACACACAGAAAAATATATCACAAATGAAGATGACAACATTAAACAAATGCCAGCATGAGTATTATATTCTTAATCTTCATATTCATAGAAAACTTCAAAATCTTTAACTCGCAATATCTCAGCGATTTCTGCGTGGATGTTTTTGCAACAAAAATGAAGAGAAGCACTTAAAAACACCTTTCTAAGGATACATATACACATATTTGTAGGTTACATAGTTTCCGAGATATCAATGAAAATCGGCACACGTTGACCCTAATTATCCATGGTAGGGGGGCCCGTTGTGCAAAAATATATATAATATATATATATCCTACTCTGTATATCCCCATTATCAGTCATCTATGGCATGCAGTGGATAAATAAAAAGGTATAAATAAACCTTAATTTCTTCTGGCTTTGCCTGTTCTTCCTTCAGTACACTATCATCATTGTCAAATAGAATCTCGTCCTCTGGACCCATGATCTCACTCAAATGTATCACTCCACCTGCAGCTCTGGGTCTCTTTAATGAGGAGCCCAGTGCCTTACGCTCAAACTCCATGCCATGGGCTAAACCTGGGGGTGTAGTAAGCAAGTCTGAAAGAAATACAGATGTTGGAAACACCTACGGTTTGAAGCCACAGTCACTACCTTGTATAGAGATAGAAATGACACACCACTAAAGGATTCCTCATCACCAAAACAGTAATTGTATGACACTGGTACAGTGGATGATCATAATGTTGATCACTTAAGGGAGACTTAAAAACAGGAATGGCTTTACTTTATCAAGTCCAAATCAGCCTCAAAATATTAAGGTACACTGTAAAAACTAGACCTAGCGCATCGGAGAACTGATGCAAATTGTATCCACAAGAAAGAAAACTCACCAAAGCCAATCATCGCTTAACCTTGAAGGAGGAGTTAGCAAGTTATAAGCACTTTTAAGTTTGGCTATCCTTGTCTGACCTTAAAGGAGGAGCCCAAGGAAAAATCTGACTATATCAAAAGATTCTTTGCCCATGATTTTCTATAGGATGGTTTCAAACCTCTAGGACCAAGAAAAAGTGATTTATAAGAACTTTTTAGATTTTGCTATCCTCGTTTGACCTTGAAGGAAGAGCCCAAGGTCAAATCTGACCACACCAGAAGACTCCCAGCCCATGATTTCCTATAGATTGGTTTACCATCCCAAACCTGTACACCCAATAATAAGCGAGTTATAAGCCCTTCTAAGTTAGGCTATCCTTGTTTGACCTTGAAGGAGGGGTCCAAGGTCAAATCTGACCACACCAAAAGATTCCCAGCCCATGATTTCCTACAGGTCGGTTTACCATCCCAAACCTGTACAACCAATAATAAGCAAGTTATAAGCACTTTTAAGTTTGGCTATCCTCCTTTAACCTTGAAGGAGGGGTCCAGATCAAATCTGACCACACCAAAGATTGCCAGCCCATGATTTCCTGTAGGTTGGTTTACCATCCCAAACCTCTAGGACTAATAATAAGCGAGTTATAAGCACTTCTAAGTTTGGCTATCTTCATTTGACCTCGAAGGAGGGGTTCAAGGTCATATCTGACCACACCAGAAAATTCCCATCCCATGATTTCCTACACATTGGTTTACCATCCCAAACCTGTACAATCAATAATAAGCAAGTTATAAGCACTTTATGTTTGGCTATCCTCGTTTGACCTTGAAGGAGGGGTCCAAGGTCAAATATCACCGCACCAAATGATTCCCAGCCCATGATTTCCTATAGGTTGGTTTACCATCCCAAACCTCTAGGACTAATAATAAGCGAGTTATAAGCACTTTTAAGTTTGGCTATCCTCGTTTGACCTTGAAGGAGGGGTCCAACTCTAGGACCAATAATAAGGGAGATTTCAGCACTTTTCATGAATGACAAAGAAATGCCCGTGGTGGCCATCTTGTTTTTCAAAATGAGGCCAAAAATGTTCCCAGTCAAGATTTTGTAATGAGGAACATATAGGGGGAATTTGAGATCTCTATCTATAATACCCTTTGCTCTAGAGGGCCAACAAAAGTCCTTGCTGAAAGTCCAAAAAAACACCTGTGGCGGCCATCTTGTTTTTCAAAATGAGGCCAAAAATATTCCCAGGCAAGATTTTATGGTTATGAATATATCCTGCAAATTTGAGAAGGCTAGCTATAACATTTTTTTTCGTTACACACTGCAGCGGTGGTGGCGTAACGAAGTGAAATCCATAGTATCCACCGGATGCTATCCGGTGGATACAAATATAACCTCATAACGCAAATAAATAAAATAAATAAATAAAATAAATTTTAAAATGTAATAATAATAGTGGTAGATTGCATGTTAAACGTGGAATCTGCTCAGAAAAATCAATTTAATTTAATGGCTGATTTTATCTAGGATGAAATGAGTCCAAATAGAGACTTTATTTCTTGTGTAATGGACATAATGCCAATGTATAAGTAAAAAGATGACAAGACCCAAATTACCATCATAAAATAATTTGACTCGGTTTCAGATAATTTTTTGTATTGAATTTACTGTGATGGGTACACATTCTATTTGTTAAAAATATCACACTAACTAGTTTTTTTTAAATGCAAGTAATCACTGCCAATTTACCTTTTTTTCTGTTAAATATAGCAATCAATACATTTTATTGATAAATTGATTAATTACCATTTTCTAGACACAATTGCTCAGTCTGTGATTCATTTTCAAGTGCCTCCAATGTTGGTTCATCAAGTCCACCTGAAAAGTCAAGACGAGGTGACATTTCAGTAGAGATAAAACTTGATGCCATATTCCTTTTGACTCCCAGAATTAAAGTCCAACTGTTTTTAGTCAAATATCAACAGACAACAATTAACTTTTATTTCTGCAGAATTATAGAGTTTATTAAATGTCTCCAGGAAATCCTTTAAAGGAATAAAAACTTAATTCTACTTATGATATATATATATCAGCAACTGTAATTTCAGTATTTCTCAGAATTTTGCAAATTTTTATTATTAAAAAATTTGGTGAACAATCCAATAAATGCAACAACTTGAGGCCAATCTTTGATTTAGGTTTATGTTTTCTAAAACAATGTTTATTGTTGCAGTCTGTATGCATATCTATCCATTTCCAGTGTGAAAGATATATCACACAACATTCCATTCTTTCACAATAATAAGAATTGACAACAAACATTTTTTCAATGAAGCCCTTCAAATAACAAAAACAGCACCACAGAGTATTGGAGTATTTGGTAAAGTAAGAGAAAAACTAACCATTTGGAATACTAAACCATTAAAAGAGTACCAGTTTCCTGATTAAGAATTGTCACTTGGTTGTAAATAATATTTCCACAAATAACGCCCTGAAATGAGTCATTTGCTGTGGCTTCTTAAAGAACACTGAGAAGTTTCAGTTAATTATTATTATTTTTATGCTAAAAAGGAGTAATTGTGAAAAAAAGGCGAGTATTGACCAAAAAATACAAGTGGCTGCTTTTGAAAACTAAATTCATGTCACATCATTTGGGAAATTTCAGTTTACTTTTTTGGATTCTGTACAGGGAAATGCGTTAACGACAGCAGGTGTTCAAATCCAACAGTATATTACTATCAATATTCAAACTGCCTATATTTCAGCCATGTACATGCAACATTGGACAATAACAAAATAGTTTTCTATCTGATAAATATCTGTAACAATCCTCAGATTTCTATCTAGATACCAGAAAAAAGAATTTCAGAAAGCAGGGGTGGTATTCACTAACATTCCTAATCTTAATCCTATCTTAGTCATAACATTTATGACCTTTGTCTTAGTTAAGATAGGTCCCAACTTGGTAATCGCAAAGCATGTCCTAGCTAGGACAATTTTTCTAATCCTATCTTAGTCCAAAGTTGCAAATCTCGCGAGAGTTTGTATAACCACTGAGATTTCATCACATGATGTAAACATTTCCGTCTGCTTTTTGTGTCACAATGGATGTATATGGCATAAAAAGATATTTTAGTTTAAACATATTTTAAGATATTTATTTATGACATAGTTACGACTATGATAAGACTATGATGCTTTGTGAATACCAATTTCTCTACCTAGAGAACTCACCAGGCCAAAAAGGCAGGTTGGTGGTATTTCCTCTCAGTGCTTCAGAAATGGGTCCAGGAGGTCTTTTCAGAGACTGGGAGTTTCTGGATGACATGCCAACATCTGGTACATACGCCTGTAAACATCAGAAGAATAACAATAAAAGCTTCTCAATACCTTATATGGTCACGAAAAAAAAACCTTTTTAAGTAAAGCTCTGATAAGTAAAATTCCCTTGTATATACCTAGATCACAGTCTCCAATGCTGACCTCATGAGCTACATATGCAAAAAATTTAATGTGTCGGAGCTCATTTCTGGCTCAATGCAATTTGTGTTTTTGTAGTATCCATAAGGTTTAATACGTCAGGATTCCTAATTTTGTAAGACATGTACAACATATTATGGACAACCATCTCAACATGTAGCATATTTTTTTTTAATGTTTAAAAAACCTCCCATGAGCTCTCACATGCTACACCAAATGTACATCCTGGAGGGGTCAATTGGAGGAGGGGGGGGGGGGTGTTTCACCTTATATGAGGCTCATTTTTAAGTATGTCCACATATATGAGGTACAGTTACAAAACAATAAGGTCAAGGTCATGAGCCAACCTTTAAATATGTGTTGCTAAGACAACACAAAATAGTGTGAACAGGCTTTAAAGTAGAAGTAAATGACAGGAGATGGTTTCTATTGAAACTTAAACCTTTTATCTGGAAATCTTAGTTAAGTAGAAGTATTTCTTCAGTAACTTGAGATTTCAATTAACAAGTTTCAACTCTACTACATCTTGTATACCTGGAATTCTAACATGATAGCGATGTAACACAGTTTCTGATTGGCTAATTGAACAAAAATACCATGCTCAATATTATCACAAAGTTGTGGCCGTTCCTTCATCTACCCTATGTCAAAAGTTGTTAAATACATATTTTTTGTTGCTTATTTTGAAATATTTAATAAATGTTTTAAAGTTATGCAAAAGTCTTTACTAATAACTTCCATGTCATTTTTCGGGAAATTTGTGATAAATTGTTGTACGGTTTCACGCCTTCGTGATCTAAACACAAACTTTGTGCACCAAATTTGCATTGAGCATGGATTTTTATGGTATATCCCTATAGCAAAAACAGCTTGTCCATTGCTTGAACTGGAGGCAAGCTTCCATGAAATACTATATAAGTGGAAACTGATTTTAACATGGTATTAATTTTAGCTATTTTAGCTAATGACTTTGCAAGGTGAAAATAAATTCTCATTTAAAATAATATCTTTTGTTAGGATGGGAACACTGTTGCAAATGAAATCTAGTAAAATTGAGAATAAGTGCTTATTTAGAGTTTAGTGAATAAACAGAGAATTCCCCTAAATGAACTGAAATTGTTTTGGATCAATAGTAAGAGAGATATAGGCATTTTTTTTAGTATGAATAACATTTGACCTCTAAGCAGAGATCAAATGTTAAATTTTATTCTATGAAAATACTTCCTGCAAAATATTTCCTTCATGTTTTTTATATTCTAAACCTAGGTATATTGATGGGATGGGGGGGTTCAGCACACTTGATGACAATTAGGGCTGCAAGCGAGAACGAAAATGTGCCTCGATTCCTCGTTTAAGAAGAATCGACTCGGACTCGGTTAATCGCTTGATTATCGCCCACGAAGTAAACTGCTTCATATTTTGACATATCACACTTTATAAAATGGTTACAAACTACACAACAGGAAAGAAGTTTGATAATTTATTGAATTTTGGGAAAAAGACGCATTTATAATGCAAAATATAAGAAACTTTAACCATCTTTATATTGCGAGATTTGAGGCGTCTTCGAAATATGTTATAATACAAGAGGAGAGTGCCCGTGAACGGGCACTGTGTCAGCTGACTGAATGTTTTTGATTTGTGATGGTGATAATGAGAGGAAAGCATAATTATCAGGGAAAGGGCTGTACAGAAATACAGTAAATGGTAACTGAACAGCATGTTCGAAAGATATTCCGAAGCTGACAGAAAAAAAGGACAAAAAAGTTGTGCCCTGCAAATGGTATTATGAAATAAAGTAACAAGGTAATTGTTTAAGAGTAAAAAGTAGGTTAAAAATATTTAAAGAAATACTATAAATGCAATATCCTCGTTCGACCATGAAGAAGGGGTCCAAAGGTCAAATCTGACCATACCAAAAGATTCCCAGCCAAAGAATTTAGGATGGTTTACCATCCCAAACCTCTCGGACCAATAATAAGTGAGTCATAGGCACTTTTTAAGTTTGGCTATCCTTGTTTGACCTTGACGGAGGGGTCCAAGGTCAAATCTGACCACACCAAAAGAATCCCAGCCCATGATTTCCTGTAGCTTGTTTACCGTCCCAAACCTCCAAGACCAATAATATGCGAGTTATAAGCACTTTAAGTTTGGCTATCCTCAATTGACCTTGAAGGAGGGGTCTAAGGTGAAATCTGACCACACCAAAAGATTCCCAGCCCATGATTTTCTATAGGTTGGTTTTCCATTCCAAACCTCTAGGACCAATAATAAGCGAGTTATAAGCACTTTTAAGTTTGGCTATCCTCATTTGACCTTGAAGGAGGGGTCCAAGGTGAAATCCGACCACACCAAAAAATTCCCAGCTCATGATTTTCTATAGGTTGGTTTTCATTCCAAACCTCTAGGACCAATAATAAGCGAGTTATAAGCACTTTTATGTTTGGCTATCCTCATTTGACCTTGAAGGAGGGTTCCAAGGTCAAATCGGACCATATTAACAGATTCCCAGCCCATGATTTCCTACAGGTTGGATACAATGATTTACTCAACAGTGAGAACCTGAAAATAACTATTGCTCACCTATGCCATGACATAGAGGTCTGCAATTTCACTATGTTATAGCTGACCAAAACGTCTGTGAATAACATATTTAACAAAATACTCTAAATGTAATAGTTTTCAAGTTACTACTGATTTACTCAAGAGTGAGAACCTCAAAGTAACTATTACTCAGCTATGCAATGAGCTACATGTCTGAATTTTTGCTCTGTTATAGCTGACCTAAAAGTAGGTGAACAACATATTTAAGCAAAATACTGTAAATGCAATAGTTTTCAAGTTACAACTGATTTACTCAATAGTGAGAACCTGAAAATAGCTATTGCTCCGCTATGCCATGAGCTATAGGTCTGTAATTTCACTATGTTATAGCTAACCCAAAAGTAGGTGAACAATATATTTTAACAAAATACTCCAAATGCAATATTTTTCAAGTTATAGCCGATTTACTCAACAGTCAGTGCCTGAGAATAGCTATTGCTCAGTTGTGCCATGAGCTACAGGTCTGTAATTTCACTATGTTATAGCTGACCCAAAAGTAGCTAAATAACATATTTGCACAAATTTCTGTAAATGCAATAGTTTTCCAATTACAACTGATTTACTCAACAGTGAGAACTTCAAAGTAGCTATTACTCAGCTATGCAATGAGCCACAGGTCTGGAACTTCACTATGTTATAGCTGACCCCAAAATAGGTGAATAACATATTGCAACAAAATACTCTAAATGCAATAGTTTCCAAGTTATAAGTGATTTACTCAACAGTGATAACCTAAAAGTAACTATTACTCAGCTATGCCATGAGCTACAGGTCTGAAATTTTACTATGTTATAGCTGACCCAAAAGTAGCTGAACAACATATTTATACTAAATTCTCTAAATGCAATAGTTTTCAAATTATAAGTGATTTGCTCAACATTGAGAACTTCAAAGTAGCTATTACTCAGCTATGCAATGAGTCACAGGTCTGGAACTTCACTATGTTATAGCTGACCCCAAAATAGGTGAATAACATATTGAAACAAAATACTCTAAATGCAATAATTTCCAAGTTATAAGCGATTTACTCAACAGTGATAACCTCAAAGTAGCTATTACTCAGCTATGCCATGAGCTACAGGTCTGAAATTTTACTATGTTATAGCTGACCCAAAAGTAGGCGAATAACATATTTAAGCAAAATACTGTACATGCAATAGCTTTCAAGTTACAACTGATTTACTCAATAGTGATGACCTAAAAGTAGCTATTACTCAGCTATGCCATGAGCTACAGGTCTGAAATTTTACTATGTTATAGCTGACCCAAAAGTAGCTGAATAACATATTTATACTAAATTCTCTAAATGCAATAGTTTTGCAATTACAACTGATTTACTCAATAGTGAGAACCTCAAAGTAGTTATTACTCAGCTATGCAATGAGCTACAGGTCTGAAATTTTACTATGTTATAGCTGACCCAAAAGTAGGTGAACAACATATTTAAGCAAAATACTGTAAATGCAATAGTTTTCAAGTTACAACTGATTTACTCAATAGTGATGACCTAAAAGTAGCTATTACTCAGCTATGCCATGAGCTACAGGTCTGAAATTTTACTATGTTATAGCTGACCCAAAAGTAGCTGAATAACATATTTATACGAAATTCTCTAAATGCAATAGGTTTTAAGTTACAAGTGATTTACTCAATAGTGAGAACTTCAAAGTAGCTATTACTCAGCTATGCAATGAGCCACAGATCTGAAACTTCACTATGTTATAGCTGATCCCAAAATAGGTGAATAACATATTGAAACAAAATACTGTAAATGCAATAGTTTCCAAGTTATAAGCGATTTACTCAACAGTGATAACCTCAAAGTAGCTATTACTCAGCTATGCCATGAGCTACAGGTCTGAAATTTTACTATGTTATAGCTGACCCAAAAGTAGCTGAATAACATATTTATACGAAATTCTCTAAATGCAATAGTTTTGAAGTTATAAGCGATTTACTCAACAGTGATAACCTAAAAGTAGCTATTACTCAGCTATGCCATGAGCTACAGGTCTAAAATTTTACTATGTTATAGCTGACCCAAAAGTAGCTGAATAACATATTTATACGAAATTCTCTAAATGCAATAGTTTTTAAGTTACAAGTGATTTTACTCATGATGGAAGTTACTGAAAAGCCCAAAAGTAGCTATTACTCACTTAGCTATTGAGACAGGCACCCAACTTACTCACCATATTGTAGCTATGAAAAAAGTAGCTGAATAACATATTTTAACAAAATGCTCTAAATGCAACACTTTTCAAGTTATAAATGATTTTGTGCATGATTTCATGAATTTTAATGCATTAAAAATTATTAAAAAAATTTATAAAAAAAAAAGTAAGACAGATCCAGGTCTCATACTCACACAAGAGAATCTACCTGTGGCCTAGTACATATATGCAAGATATGAGAGAAATCCCTGCAATAGTCACTGAGAAAATTGTGATTAAGTGTTGAAATTTTCACACTTTTGGTGGGGGTACCCCCCTTGTAATGTCTCTAGCAAACAGACGAACAGACAGATTTGCATGCCTTGAACAATTTTTCATCCTCGATAGATAAGGTATCTTTTAAAAAAAACAGCACGTCTCTAGGCCTTGTAGTTTTGGAGAAGAAGTTGTTCACGCGGACGCGTATGCGGACGCGGACGCGTACGCGGACGCGTACGCCCACGCCGCAGAGTGACGACATAATGTCAGCTGACTGACAAGTCAGCTGACATAAAAATGCTGTCTTATAAAACGTTGTTACACAAAGTTTGCAAATACTTAAAATATAAAATACTAAAACGGAAACGCCTTATATTAGTAAAATATATAAATATATTCATATATTTAAAGAAAAAATAGAATTTTGTAGTATATTTTACATCTGTGTTTAGTTGTTTTCGAAGACCCGGTTCACTTTTCATGCCTCGAGTATTGAACTGAATCGTTTCGTTTCCGAGTAACCGAAGAATCGTTGCAGCCCTAATGACAATAAAGAGATTCAAGGTCAATTTTTTTTTCAGGTTTTTAGACGAGATATAGCGATATACATAAATATTTACACTTTACCAAGACATGGACAGAGCTACAGTATATAACAGTAAAGCTAAAAAATTTAATTTGGCCAAAACGTTATCCTCTAAAAGTTTCCACTGACCTTAAAAGTAAAGGTCAAGGTCACCAATAGACATCTTGGGCTTGCCAATGTATACTCACATACACAAATCTAAGGCTGTAGGTTAAATATCAAAAGTAATCATGTTAGAAAGCAAATCTCTGCAGCACCAGCACGACAGGTTCAAAACCAAAAGATCCCAACTTGGGTTTTTAATCTTTGAGGTAAAAATTATTCATACACAATGACAAATCTCCCAGTTCTCACTTTACCTCTGTGTATCCCAGTAGCCGACCAGTGGTGGGATTTCTGTTGACTACTATGGTTGTCTGTAGTGGACAGAGGTCAGTGTGGTACAGGTTCTCTGCTTCAGCCTGTCTACCCCAGAGTCTAGAAATATGTGGAAAAAAAACTGTTTGGGTGGTGTTATCTTCCACGATGAATTTTGTTTAAAATTAGGGACAGAAAAGGGGACTGGGCAACCATTGTGCAAAAATTAACCCACATCCAGATAATTGCGTTTTAGTAAAACCAACTAGAAATAACAGCAAAACAAATGCAGAGGACGATTTAAAAAAAGTTATTCAAAATCTGAAATATCTGTGAAAATAAGGAAAATTATTTTCCAAAATACTTTTTTTTTTTTTAATAATTTTATTGAGTCCTCATTTTACAACAGAATAACTGACACAATATTACTATTATTATTAGTATAAGTATTTCATATAAAAAAAACTTTAGCTACATTTTGCAAGAAGTATTTTCCAGAAGTTACACAAAGCTGAATCTACGTTACATTCACTTGACATTTTACAAATATAAATCTCTGCTTTAAGTTGATTTCTTAGACTGCTAAGAAAGTTATTATTTGATAAATTTTTTTTGGTATATTTTACAATTGTATATATATCTTTTTGCATACAACATTACAAAGTTTATAACACACATAACTGTATTTTTCTCACAGGGAATCCCTAATAAAATTTCTAGAACAGTACAATCTAGTTTTATCTGAAATGTCTCAAATGTTAGTTCTTTCACATACATCCAGAGAGGACTGACAACATTGCAGTAGTAGAAAAAATGTTCAATGGAGTCTATGCAATGACAGGCATCACATAGTTTAGATTCTACTTGTCCCCATAAAAATAAGTTATAATTGCAGTTGACAAATCGATTTATGATGGAGTACTGAAAACTTTGTAATTTAGGTTCATGACTGATACAGTATGGTAATCTAAAAGGCCGAGTCCAGTCAAGGCTCTCTAAAAAGGGATAGTATTCTATCCACTTGTCAACACTAGTTGGCATAATTTTTGTAAAAGTGAAGTAGCCATATATGTCTCTTGCCTTTAACTGAGAATAATCTTTTTTAAGGTGAGTTATGTCATGTTTTAAGTAGTTGTTGGGTATGTTATGAACCCTAATTAAAAGTTTCCACTTTTGGGGAATTGCACATATTAGGGAGTTGTAGAACAATGTTGAACTATTATAGTTCATTTTTGTCTCAAGATGATCCTTTGACATGAAGTTACTGTCTACAATAATATCTGCTATCTTTATAATGTTATGTTTTTTTCAGAAAATCGAAGCTCTTGTCTAGTTGTTTATTTCCAATTTTTAAAAATTTGTTATATTGAATATTTTCTTGGATGACTTCTAAATAGGATTCAGGTTCTTTGGAATAAAAGTTAAACCAGTATTCTAAAACTTGCCTATAGAATATATTACACCATACTGGAAAATTTAGGTCTTGAAAATCTTGTTTATGAAGTAATAACTTCTTGTTCCAGACTCCAATCATTTCTGAGGCAATATTTGCCCATTTGTCGTTTGAGTTTTTGGATTCACAAAGTAGCCTTTGAACCCATACTGTTTTTAAGGATTTGATAGTATTCCTAAAATCAACCATTTTGAGACCACCTAAAGAAATATCATTTGTTATAACACTTCTTTTGACTTTCGGCCTTTTGCCTTCACCCCAAAGAAAAGTAAATAGAAGCTGGTCAACTTCTTTTATGAAGTCTGTAGGCACATATATCATACTACAGATATTAACAATTTTACTAATGACAAGACTTTTTATTATGGTAATTTTACCTTTTAAACTCAGTGATTGGCCTGACCATATGTTTAGGACCTGTTTTATGTGTGACAGTTTATCCCTAAAATTTAAATTGAACATTTCTTCATTGTTATTCGTGAACCACACACCAAGAGTTTTCGAAAATACTATTGGATTAACAAATCTGGTTGTATATTGGGTTCACTTGCATTATTCTGGGTATAAGAATACTTGAATTGTCTTATGAATGCTAGTTTGCACTCATCATTTTTTTTTTTTTTTCGCATAGCCAGCTAGTTATCAAGTAGAGTAAGGAATATAAAATTCGCCACATATCTGAAATTCGCCACATGTGAAAATACTAATAAAATAAATGAATTGTGGTGAGATTTGTTGACTGTATAGTAAATTAAGGCTTTTTGAACTGAAAAATACCAATTTTGGACAAAAACATCATTTTCTTCATAAAATTAACTAAGGTTTTAGAGGTGGCGAATTTTAGATTCCTGGCGAATTTTAGATTTCTTACTCTACATAGGCACATTGTCACACTCCTAGTAGAATCACAAGGAATTTTTGAATCATTTTTGAAAGTGTAATATTCTGTTCGCATAATCGAAGATCTGTAAAATAGACACCTTTCTTGCTCCATGTGACTGACTTTAGAGCCTATTTAATTAAAAAGAAATATTTTCAGAAATCTTAATTAATAACTTACTTTTGCACATTGTCCAGGTCATGGATGGGAATGTCTTCAACACAGTTCAAGAACTTTTCTTCTAACTCTTCCCTTAAATCTGGTAAGATTGGAGGCAGTCCAATCGGTAACTGAAATGAAAAAAATATTACCGGTGCCACGCTCTGTAACACCCATGGGCAATGTGACCAAATATTTGCAAAAGTTGGGGATGGGCGTTTATGACAATGAAAACCAGTCGGGTGTTTCGAAAAACATAACCCAAATTTAGGGAAACCACGTTTTAGCACACACCGACTGGAAGTAGAATATGCAGTTGGTAAACAAATCTCGATGCAATAAAAGTTGTCATAGCTGCTAAAATAAGGAAAATTTTGTTGAAAATTGATATAAACTAGATTGGGCCAACTCGGCGCCAACATATCCCCAGACAGGTCATCACTCATGCCACAGGTTTTGATCGGGAATTTTTTATTTAATCCATTTGTTGTATGCCATAAATATTGGGAAAAGTTATATGAACTTCAGCACATCAATCTACTAAGTTTATATCTTCCCAAGGAAGATGGTGTATCCCCAGACGTCGAATACATAACTCAACAGATCATATTTTCAATCTTCCTGCAATGATAACTCTGAACCTATTTTCAAAGTATTTAAATGATTGATGATTGAATGTCCATTCTAAATTAATAATCTCAAAAGAGCATATCTGTTTCTATATTTGTTGACAAATAAAATATTATTTTTAACTCAACTCATCATACTTTTCAATCTTCCTGCAAAGGGTAACTCTGAACCTATTTTCAAAGTATTTAAATGATTGATGATTGAATGTCCATTCTAAATTCATAATTCCAAAAGCGTATCTCTGTTTCTATATTTTTTCACAAATAAAATATTATTTAAAAATCATATATTATTTATATTATTATTTTATTATATTATTTTTAGAATTTGCATTGTTTTTGAGTTATTCATTTCCTCAATTCCTATATATGTGGTCCATATATATGCAACCTAAATATGTGACACAATCTCAGTTCTGACTCCCTTTGTCTTAGATAATTAGATAATGAAGCAACCACCACCTCCCACCCCCACCCCACCTCTCTCCCCTTCTCCACACCTCTCTCACTATTACAGAAGATCTGTATACCTTTGTTTATTTAGCGTCACTCAATAGCTGGAGGTCCCAGAGGTGGGTGGGGGATGGGGGGTGGGACTACAAAGAGATGGAGTGCTGCAGCACAAATGGTAAACAAACACTTATAATATAAAAGGGGTAATCAAATACAAAAAGCTCAGTTAATCTTATCACTAAAATAAAATCAAATATATAAATAAGGAATGTCCAACAGGAAGATTATATACCTCCAGAATTAAATATAAATTATCAAACGACAAGAACAGATTTATAATAATAATTCAGAATTGAGAATTTTAAGTATGTGATTATCAATTGAAATGAGTTCGTAACTGTAGGAGCTGTGTCAAAATTAAGCCAAGTTGAATAAAACTGGGCTAGTTGAGGGTTAAAAATCCCCTATTTTTACTACATAAGGCTATAATTTCATTAATATTTGGGACTTAAAGCTCACCAGAAAATAACAGTGTCCATTTTGCCTACTTGAATATGTTTAACCAGTTTCATATTAAAAAGTTAAAAACTCAGCAAGCAGAGAGATAACACACAAAAATAAGTTCTTAAAAGCCTAAGATAGCCATAACATTATTAATATTCAAAATTTAAATAGACAGGCACTTCCTTTGAAAAATTCAAAGATTTCAGCTCTATGAGCCACATAGTTTGACAGTTACAGGGCTTTAAAGTGGCATAATATCCATAAATTGGGTCTCTGTGGGCATTTTACAATTGTTAAAGAGACCTTAGCAATTAAACTACAGAACTGAAACTTTTGGGGGGACATACACAACAAACAAAAATTATATATAATACAGTTTAAGACTTGTCACACTAAGCATTTCCAAATAACAGGGCAAAATACAGAAAAAAATGTCAAAAAAGGTCACTTGGGCAAGTGTCTATGGCCCTCATACACAGGTTAAATGTCTACTAAAAGCCTTGATTTTCGGCACATGTGAAAAGGACATAATAATGCATTCCCAGATGGGATTTCAGCTCAATCAATCACATAGTTTAACAGTCACAGGGCTTAAAGGTGGCAAAAAGTCCAAATATTGGGTCTCTGTGGGCCTTTTAGAGATCTCGATGTGGTTTTCAAATTAAAGCATCAGACTTAAAATCTGCTACATACTAAGACTACACATAGAATATGTATCTAATAATAAAGTTTGAAACTTCTCAGACTCACCATTTCCAAGTTACAGAGCAAAATATGTGAAAAATGTCTTAAAACGGTCACTCAGGTGGGTGTTAATGGTCCTCATACACAGTTTAAATGTCTACTTATTTTTGGCACATGTAAAAAGGACAAAATAATGTATTCCCAGATGAGATTTCAGCTCTATCAGTCACATAGTTTAACAGTCACAGGGCTTAAAGGTGGCAAAAAGTCCATATATTGGGTCTTTGGGAGCCCGTCAGAGACCTCAATTTGACCTTCAAATTAAAGCTTCAGACTTAAAATCTGTTACATACTAACATTACACATAGATTATATATCTAATACAGTTTGAAACTTCTCAGACTTACGATTTCCAAGTTACAGAGCAAAATATGTGAAAAATGTCTTAAAAGGGTCACTCGGGTGGGTGTTTATGGTCCTCATACATGGGTTAAATGTCTATTAAAGGCCTAAATTTTGGAGTACATACAAGAAAAATATATTGATATATTCTCAGATGATATTTCACTTAGATGAGAGACATAGTTTGAAAGCTACAGTGCTTGAAGATGGCAAAAAGTCCATAAATTGGGTCTCTGTGGGCAATTTTGAGATCTTAAGTCGGCCTAACAGGTAAACCTACAGCCTTTAAATTTTTCACAGACAAGGATTACATATAAGAGTTACATCTAGTGCAGTTTGAGACTCATCAGAATTACCACTTCCAAATTATAGGGCAAAATAAGTTAAAAATATAGGAAAAAAGTCCTAAGTGGGGTCTTTATGGGCCTCAAAGACAATTTTCTCCTCAACTTAAAGTCTTGATTTTCGGCACATATACTTAGAATATATTAATGTGTTCTCAGGTAAAATTTGAGGCAGATAAGCCTCATAGTTTGTGACCTAGAGGGCTCTAAGTGGCCAAAAGTGCAATTTCTGACCTTAAGGTGGCCATAAGTTCTTTATTATTGGGACTTTAAGGTCACATTAAAATAGGGATCTTCCTTTGGGCATCCTTAACATGTGTACCAAGTTTGAAAAAAAAATATTAATCCGTTTTTGAGTTATAGCGTCCACAAGGAAATTTCTACGGCGGCAGCGGCGGCGCGACGGACCTGAATCCAATATATCCCCGACTTTCGTCTGGGGATATAATTACTCACATTTCACCGATTATTGGGTTTATATGGAGACAGTTTACCTCGAAACGACATATTAGCAATTTATGAGCGATAACGTAAGATTGTGGATGGGCGCTTTCAAAAGCATGAGCGTTACAGAGCGCGGCTACAGTAAATAACATATTACTGGATGCATCTGTGACCAAGGACACATCTATGGCAAGATGCAAGATGTATCCACCCTAAAGGTAGGAAAAATACAGGACCTTTTAACCATAACAATCCCATTTGATATTTTTATGAACTTGTTTTATCTCTAATACTTTTGGAAATACACAACATTTTCAATCTCTGCCAAAATTCAAGATGGCAGCTGAAATTTGGAAAATTCAAGACTTTTCAGAGACTTAAAATAAAGGTTGCTACTACTCCAAAATTTGATCGAACTAGTTCTACCTCTAACTGCTTATGAAAGAACAATATTAAATTGGTGAATATACAGCACTTGCCATGTATATGTTAGGATGTTTATCTTAGCATTACATTGGACTTAGAAATGAGTGACTTTTTTCAATGCTCTTTCACATCTCAACTTTGTACTATGATAGTGAGAAAACCACACCCAACACCAAATATGCACCTTTTTTTCAATGGAAATTTAAGTAGGATATGGACAGGTCTCAAATATTTCGGAGTTCCGACAGCATTCTCAAGTGGCTACCATGTTTAACATTAACTAAAACAATACCCCAGAAAAGCAAATATAGCAGATGAATTAAATCCAAGTATTTCCAATGGTTTTCTCTGTATGGGAGAATTATCTAAGTCAACTCATCTTTAAACGCAAAAAGGCGTCAATTTAAGATAATTTTCCAATAGTCTCTAAAATGTATTTGCTCATCCTACAGTGAAAGACTTTTATTCATTTAATATAAATCATGACTGTGAATAAGTGTGTGTAGAAATGAGGTAATTTTGTATCATACATTTTATTCTCCGCAAACTTAATCTAGTCTACTGCTTTGCAGGTGCCATATCTTTCCACAAGGCAGACATGTGTGCTAAAGTAACAAGAGGAGAGTGCCCGTGAACGGGCACTGTGTCAGCTGACTGAATGTTTTTGATTTGTGATGGTGATAATGAGAGGAAAGCATAATTATCAGGGAAAGGGCTGTACAGAAATACAGTAAATGGTAACTGAACAGCATGTTCGAAAGATATTCCGAAGCTGACAGAAAAAAAGGACAAAAAAGTTGTGCCCTGCAAATGGTATTATAAAATAAAGTAACAAGGTAATTGTTTAAGTGTAAAAAGTAGGTTAAAAATATTTAAAGAAATACTATAAATGCAATATCCTCGTTCCACCATGAAGAAGGGGTCCAAAGGTCAAATCTGACCATACCAAAAGATTCCCAGCCAAAGAATTTAGGATGGTTTACCATCCCAAACCTCTCGGACCAATAATAAGTGAGTCATAGGCACTTTTTAAGTTTGGCTATCTTTGTTTGACCTTGACGGAGGGGTCCAAGGTCAAATCCGACCACACAAAAAAATTCCCAGCCCATGATTTCCTGTAGCTTGTTTACCATCCCAAACCTGTAGGACCAATAATAAGTGAGTTCTAAGCAATTGTAAGTTTGGCTATCCTCAATTGACCTTGAAGGAGGGGTCCCAGGTCAAATCTGACCACACCAAAAGAATCCCAGCCCATGATTTCCTATATGTTGGTTTACCATCCCAAACCTCCAAGACCAATAATACACGAGTTATAAGCACTTTAAGTTTGGCTATCTTCGTTTGACCTGGAAGGAGGGGTCTAAGGTGAAATCTGACCACACCAAAAGATTCCCAGCCCATGATTTTCTATAGCTTGGTTTTCCATTCCAAACCTCTAGGACCAATAATAAGCGAGTTATAAGCACTTTTAAGTTTGGCTATCCTCATTTGACCTTGAAGGAGGGGTCCAAGGTGAAATCCGACCACACCAAAAAATTCCCAGCTCATGATTTTCTATAGGTTGGTTTTCATTCCAAACCTCTAGGACCAATAATAAGCGAGTTATAAGCACTTTTATGTTTGGCTATCCTCATTTGACCTTGAAGGAGGGTTCCAAGGTCAAATCGGACCATATTAACAGATTCCCAGCCCATGATTTCCTACAGGTTGGATACAATGATTTACTCAACAGTGAGAAGCTGAAAGAAGCTATTGCTCAGCTATGCCATGACATAGAGGTCTGCAATTTCACTATGTTATAGCTGACCAAAACGTCTGTGAAAAACATATTTATTTATTTATTTATTTATTTGGGGTTTAACGTCGCTTTCAACACTGTACAGGTCATATCACGACGGGTAGTTGGAAGGGCAGAGGAAACCAGTACATAGAGTTCGCTAGGGTTGTGTACTGTAAACTGCCGACCAACGGCAAGCAACTACCAGCTTTCCCACTTACGGCCATGACGGGGATCGATCCCCGGCCGCAGAGGTGGGAGGCGAGAACATATTTAACAAAATACTCTAAATGTAATAGTTTTCAAGTTACTACTGATTTACTCAAGAGTGAGAACCTCAAAGTAACTATTACACAGCTATGCAATGAGCTACATGTCTGAATTTTTGCTCTGTTATAGCTGACCTAAAAGTAGGTGAACAACATATTTAAGCAAAATACTGTAAATGCAATAGTTTTCAAGTTACAACTGATTTACTCAATAGTGAGAACCTGAAAATAGCTATTGCTCCGCTATGCCATGAGCTATAGGTCTGTAATTTCACTATGTTATAGCTAACCCAAAAGTAGGTGAACAATATATTTTAACAAAATACTCCAAATGCAATATTTTTCAAGTTATAGCCGATTTACTCAACAGTCAGTGCCTGAGAATAGCTATTGCTCAATTGTGCCATGAGCTACAGGTCTGTAATTTCACTATGTTATAGCTGACCCAAAAGTAGCTGAATAACATATTTGCACAAATTTCTGTAAATGCAATAGTTTTCCAATTACAACTGATTTACTCAACAGTGAGAACTTTAAAGTAGCTATTACTCAGCTATGCAATGAGCCACAGGTCTGGAACTTCACTATGTTATAGCTGACCCCAAAATAGGTGAATAACATATTGCAACAAAATACTCTAAATGCAATAGTTTCCAAGTTATAAGTGATTTACTCAACAGTGATAACCTAAAAGTAGCTATTACTCAGCTATGCCATGAGCTACAGGTCTGAAATTTTACTATGTTATAGCTGACCCAAAAGTAGCTGAATAACATATTTATACTAAATTCTCTAAATGCAATAGTTTTCAAATTATAAGTGATTTGCTCAACATTGAGAACTTCAAAGTAGCTATTACTCAGCTATGCAATGAGTCACAGGTCTGGAACTTCACTATGTTATAGCTGACCCCAAAATAGGTGAATAACATATTGAAACAAAATACTCTAAATGCAATAATTTCCAAGTTATAAGCGATTTACTCAACAGTGAGAACCTCAAAGTAGCTATTACTCAGCTATGCCATGAGCTACAGGTCTGAAATTTTACTATGTTATAGCTGACCCAAAAGTAGGTGAACAACATATTTAAGCAAAATACTGTAAATGCAATAGTTTTCAAGTTACAACTGATTTACTCAATAGTGATGACCTAAAAGTAGCTATTACTCAGCTATTCCATGAGCTACAGGTCTGAAATTTTACTATGTTATAGCTGACCCAAAAGTAGCTGAATAACATATTTATACTAAATTCTCTAAATGCAATAGTTTTGCAATTACAACTGATTTACTCAATAGTGAGAACCTCAAAGTAGTTATTACTCAGCTATGCAATGAGCTACAGGTCTGAAATTTTACTATGTTATAGCTGACCCAAAAGTAGGTGAACAACATATTTAAGCAAAATACTGTAAATGCAATAGTTTTCAAGTTACAACTGATTTACTCAATAGTGATGACCTAAAAGTAGCTATTACTCAGCTATGCCATGAGCTACAGGTCTGAAATTTTACTATGTTATAGCTGACCCAAAAGTAGCTGAATAACATATTTATACGAAATTCTCTAAATGCAATAGTTTTCCAATTACAACTGATTTACTCAATAGTGAGAACTTCAAAGTAGCTATTACTCAGCTGTGCCATGACCTACAGATCTAAAATTTCACTATGTTATAGCTGGCCCAAAAGTAGCTGAATAACATATTTATACGAAATTCTCTAAATGCAATAGTTTTGCAATTACAACTGATTTACTCAATAGTGAGAACCTCAAAGTAGTTATTACTCAGCTATGCAATGAGCTACAGGTCTGAAATTTTACTATGTTATAGCTGACCCAAAAGTAGGTGAACAACATATTTAAGCAAAATACTGTTAAAGCAATAGTTTTCAAGTTACAACTGATTTACTCAATAGTGATGACCTAAAAGTAGCTATTACTCAGCTATGCCATGAGCTACAGGTCTGAAATTTTACTATGTTATAGCTGACCCAAAAGTAGCTGAATAACATATTTATACGAAATACTCTAAATGCAATAGTTTTCCAATTACAACTGATTTACTCAATAGTGAGAACTTTAAAGTAGCTATTACTCAGCTATGCCATGACCTACAGATCTGGAATTTCACTATGTTATAGCTGGCCCAAAAGTAGCTGAATAACATATTTATACGAAATTCTCTAAATGCAATAGGTTTTAAGTTACAAGTGATTTACTCAATAGTGAGAACTTCAAAGTAGCTATTACTCAGCTATGCAATGAGCCACAGATCTGAAACTTCACTATGTTATAGCTGATCCCAAAATAGGTGAATAACATATTGCAACAAAATACTGTAAATGCAATAGTTTCCAAGTTATAAGCGATTTACTCAACAGTGATAACCTAAAAGTAGCTATTACTCAGCTATGCCATGAGCTACAGGTCTGAAATTTTACTATGTTATAGCTGACCCAAAAGTAGCTAAATAACATATTTATACGAAATTCTCTAAATGCAATAGTTTTGAAGTTACAAGTGATTTTACTCATGATGGAAGTTACTGAAAAGCCCAAAAGTAGCTATTACTCACTTAGCTATTGAGACAGGCACCCAACTTACTCACCATATTGTAGCTATGAAAAAAGTAGCTGAATAACATATTTTAACAAAATGCTCTAAATGCAACACTTTTCAAGTTATAAATGATTTTGTGCATGATTTCATGAATTTTAATGCATTAAAAATTATTAAAAAAATTTATTAAAAAAAAAGTAAGACAGATCCAGGTCTCATACTCACACAAGAGAATCTACCTGTGGCCTAGTACATATATGCAAGATATGAGAGAAATCCCTGCAATAGTCACTGAGAAAATTGTGATTAAGTGTTGAAATTTTCACACTTTTGGTGGGGGTACCCCCCTTGTAATGTCTCTAGCAAACAGACGAACAGACAGATTTGCATGCCTTGAACAATTTTTCATCCTCGATAGATAAGGTATCTTTTAAAAAAAACAGCACATCTCTAGGCCTTGTAGTTTTGGAGGAGAAGTTGTTCACGCGGACGCGGACACGTACGCGGACGCGTACGCCCACGCCGCAGAGTGACGACATAATGTCAGCTGACTGACAAGTCAGCTGACATAATAAAAGGAAGGCCAAAAAGTGATAGTAGATGGACCCTTTTAGGCCAGAAACCTAGCGTTCTGGGTGTCAACAAGGAGATGATGATAAGTAGGAAAACTTGAATTCAAGATGCTTCCTAAAAGCTAGTACTAAGTGACTGGTACACACATGAAGCAAAAAAAGCTTTAAAAAGATTGTATAAAATGGTCAACAGACTTCGAAAAATGTTTACAGGTTTTGTGAACTTTAAGGAACTTAAATTTTGGGCAACTGAGTCCGGTGTTTCTAGACAAGGTGTACGGATGGTGTGCACTGTGGAATACTGGTTGGTCATATGTTACAATTTTGTAAGGGATCAGCCCTATTTGGAACTGTACCATGTGTGTTGTACTGTGAGCAAGTGCAGTTTTTTTTCAATTGTGCGGTAATGTGGGAAAACCTTGTGGATTGACTGTGAGGCAAAGAGAAAATAAGTACTATTGATTGCAAACTAGTTATACATAAATCCCAGGCCCCTGAGATTAGAGGGGTCTACCAATAGAACCTTGGGGGACACTCAAATCCAACTCTACGGGATGTGATAAAATGATATCTACACTGGCTGACTGTGTCCTGACAAGTACAATCTGAACCAGTGTGTAATTGATCACTGAGTATGAGCCATAGTATTTGCGTAACCTGTCCAACATAATGGTGCGGTCAATGGTGTCAAACACACCAGAAATATTGAGGAGAGTAACATACTGTTGTTAGTGGCAGATCTGACAGCTTTTCAGTGCAAGGTACAACTTCTACTTCACTGTTTGTACCAACTTCTAACAAGCTGAAGTCAGTTCCCAGATCATCCATTTCTGCCATATTTGTACAATCTACAATAATACAACAGACACCTGCACACTTGGGAAACAAATCACATAAAGTAATATAGATTATATTTTGACAGTTGGGTATCATCAGTAACTTTACTAAATTGCCAGTAATTTTACATACAATATAAGGTGGAAATGGTGGCTGGTGTATTGGCAATGATGGAATTAAATACCAGGGATGGGATCAAATAAATAAAGTATTTGTATTTATAGTATTTAAATACATTTTTCAAGGGATCTGAAAGTATTTCAAATACATTGAGCCAGCCTCAGCAGGTACAACTAAATGGGTTACAACATTGAGATTTGGGAAAATCTCAGGAACAACTTCAGTTGTAAGAAGTATACAAAATCCATGAAATGTTGTCAGATGTAAGATTCACAGGCCATAATTTCTAATAAGCTATTTTTTAAATTTTGAAGTCCTAGAACCAATTATAATGGATATATGAGGTCCTTTTAGCATGATGACCCTGCATTACCTTGAAGCATGGGTCAAAGATCAAATTTCACACTTGCAAAAGATTTGCAGACCATGATTTCCAAGAAGTTGTTTTTTTTTCATTTCAAACCCCTAGGACCAAAACAACTACCAAAACATTCATTATTATCTGCAGAATGCTCATATATAGCATAAAACTAGCCACAAGATGTCCTAATAGTATTTCACTTGGGACCATGGAATGACACTTCTTAATTATGTATATAAATCATTGCACAAGCAATTAACTCTCAATCTGCTTTGCATAAGATATTCAGGAACAAAATCCACCTAAGTAATCCTTAATTTCTATCTGTAGAATACTCATGTGCACTAATATGTATATTAGACGATTTTTAGGCGATTTTCCGTTTTTGTCACGGAATTCAGTCACTTTTCCGTGTTTTAGAAATCACCCAAAACACTTTACTTGAAATTAGGGTGAACCAAGCAGTTGACACTAGTCGAGTGAGACAAATTTCATGAAAATTCGATCCCAAGTCTCGGGGTCGATTGCTCGTGTATACATAATAACCTTTAGAACCGGTTACGTTTTTTAGTTAATAGTACAATAATGTAATTTTATAGGGCAATATGCTGTAGAAATGGACCGCCATCAATGAATTTATGATTATTGGCCTGACACATCCATTAGTGCCCTCGGCAAGCCTAATGGATGTGAAAGGCCAATAATCATTGATGAAGGTCCATTTATACAGTATATTGCCCGTAAAAATTACATTATTACTATTATTATTAGATGAATTTTATGTATGGTGTCATTGAAGTTTTCGTGCTATAGTGATTACATCAAATGTACTTAGGGTTAAGGCTATATATTACTCATATATTATCATTTTGGTGAAAAATACATTGATAAGTAATTAATTATATTAATATATAAACGATAATTTCAAAGACTTGTCAAAAAATATATTGTTGTGACATCATATAAGTACAGGCTAATAAAAATACATCATTGTGACATTTTGTTTTGAAGTGGTTCTTGGATGGGTTATTTTTCCCGTAAACAAGTGCCGTTTTTTTCATAATAAGCAGTTGACTTACTAAATATTGTATTATCATTCGACAGATATTTTTAAACTGATTTTTCTTGTTTTTGTTTGATCAAAATCTGTGCACTAATAACCAAGATATTGTAAGTTGAAAATTTCAAGTGAGAGTACAATATTTGTAAACAAATACTTGGAGACGTCAGAGCCCAGTCAATAATCCTCATTATTGGACCACGGACCGACTGGCAATAAAATACTGTGTTTTCAAAGACTCGATTCTGCACTGATAATCTCTTAGTAGTGGTGTGAACCGTAAACTGGTATACCGCAATTCATTTCGTTTAGGTAGAAATGACGAAATCCGCAAAGAATATTTAAGTACCGGTAATTGAAAACGTCATTATATTAGGCTTTCTGCTGGTTAATACTTCACCAAAACAATAAAGAACGTATATATTTGAGGAAACAGCTTATATTTTTACTTGATATTATGGTAAATGAAGTTTACAAACTTCAAAATATCTCGCGAATCCATGTTTCCTATTGGGAATATTGCTCATGTATGCTCGTGTAAAATTTTTTACCATATCTCTGCACACTTTCGAAATCCCGGATTTCGTTCAGTTTCAAAGCCCCGGAAACCGGTTTTAATTTTCAGAACCGGTCCAACCACTATCTCTTAGTAACGCATGCTCAGCTAGTAATAACAAAACATAAATCACACACCTTACTTACATTAAATCGCATAATCCACCATTATTAACACAATATTATTGATATTATGTGCTGACAATAACTAATTCAAGCGATTCAAAGCTTTTATATTTACATTTTTTTTCGCTTACGGGAGCCACCATATTGGATGCATGTTGTTTCCTATTGAGAAGGAGGCGTTGTATAATTAAAATTTTCAGTGACTGTTTGTCAGCCACATACTGCTCTTCTCCTATGATAAGGATAAGCATATATTCGGTTAGTCTTTGTTGTGTATTTACACTATTTGTTCAAAAAGTGTCCTGAGTTTGCAGCACATGTGTACACCTAGTGGTGGTGGACCAGTTCACGCCTGTGTACCTATTCACGCCCACTAGTGCTGGGACGAGTTGACGGAAACTCGAGTTACAACTCGATGGGCGATAATTGGGGGTAACATCGATCGGCGCAAGTGAAACTCGAGTTTTTTGTAAACGTACATATTTTAACCATCTAAGGCTGATACTTCACCATAACAATAGAAATATCTGAAATTTTCAGAAATATATTGTATTTTTACTTTATTCTGACTTAAATCAATGAAGATTTAACTTAAATTATATCGCGAAAGCCCATTTCCAGTTTAAAGTTTTGCCTCATGTACGGTTATGTAAAATATTTTCGCTAACAAACGAAATACTCTATCCCGAAAATTACTCGAGTTTAACTCGAGTTCAACTCGCTTCTAACAAGCGATGCTCGATCTGTCATTTAAGCTTGCGATCCCACCACTAACGCCCACCCTCAATTTTCTCAAAGATTTATGATTTTCCATAGAAAAGCTGTTTACCACAACATAGATAATTATCAAATTGATCATACACATTGGTAATTTATTGTGTAACTGTGATTGTTTTGGAGAAATTAGGGGGTGGGCGTGAATAGAATCAGGGGGCATTCCGTTAATTTGGTATCCTATATATAAATAGAAAAAGGTCATAAGTGAAAAGCATGCATTTCTGTTTTCCTATTTGCTATTTTTTTCCTTATCGACTGTGCTTAGGTCATTTCTTAAAATGATAAAACATGCAAACAAAAAATAAGATATGGGATAATATTCAAGAAAAAATGTACAAATTCCCTTTATTGTTTGTCACACATAACCAAAAATATTATTGAATTTCAGCTCATTCTTATTCTATTAGATCTAGGCAACTATATTAGGAAGATGGAAACTACACATTATTTCCTTTTTCCTTTTGAGTTTGCAAGAAATAAAAATAGGATTCACAGGGAACTAAATCAATAAGACACCTAAGGATTTGATTGGATGATTGAGGTGTCAATCAAATTAGGGAACCCACAGATGGAGTGGGATGTTACTGGGGGGAAGGGGGAGGCTTCCACCTGGTGGTCAGTATTGGCACTTCAAAGACCTGTGACGTCATACTTTTTGATGATGTCACAATACAGTGTACTTTGAATTATGCTTTGACATTTGTACTCGTGTTTTCAACATGATTATGTCTCAAAAAACAATTATATTCTAGTGAATATTAAATAAAATTTTATCTAACTCTAAGTAATGATAGTTCATGTTTTTATAAATGCATATTTATCTTATACAGCTATTGCAGTAAAGTTTCCTTTGTTTTGGCATTTGGAGCTGCTTCACCGCCACTTCTTGGTTTTGTGGACACTGTTTTACATTTTACCACTGGGCCTCGGCTCTTTATCTTGACCTCTGTGCCCTTTGTGAGGTCACTAGGACCTTCCCCTTGTTTGGGTACTGGAAAATTATAAATACCAAGCCATAATACCAATTCTTTGTATTATTACTAGCATGTATGACGTTACAGGCCTTTGAAGTGGCAGGGGAGGGGAGGGAGTGTGGCTTGTTGGTGAACATTTTGGCACCCAGATGCCCCGCCCACAGAGGCAAAGAAAGTCACCAATCAAAGAGAGTCTTTATTGGTAAAAGTTTCAAGGTTTTCAGTCATGCATTTTAAACTTAAAGTACAGAAAGTGGGTACTTTACACTTATGTTTATATTTTAAAAAGTAAATCAGAAAAAGCAAAATTGAAACCTTTTTCATTATTATATTTAAAAAAACAAACAAATGAGAAAAATATACAAAGGCTTTTAAGAAAACAGAAAATGGAGCTTTACACTTATTTCATTGGTACTAAAACTTAAACTGAGAACCACAGAAAACCAGTTTCCAGAAGATAACTATAAAGATCAATAATGAGAAACCCCTGTTATTTCCTTTTTCCTTTTGAAAGTTTGCAAAACACAAAAAGGAAAACGGTCATTTTTCGTTTTCCGTTTTATAAATGGGAAAACAAATTAACGGAATGCCCCCTGATTGAATAGGTACGCGTGCTTGATTTCTTCATAATTTAAGAAAAATACATAAAATCAGACAATATAATGACAACTTGTTTAACATTAATGCCGTCTAACATTAGTGAGACGTACGGGTGTACCCTGATGCAAAGATACCCTATTATCGCCCACTCCATCATTCCCACCAAAATTTAAAATTAATGTCACACATTAAATTTACCTCAAGCTGTTTAAATTGACGAAGTTGTTACTTTTGGGCGAGTATTTTTTTAACTTTGCTTTTCACAAAATTGGTTCATGTGTATGCAGAACCAGAAAACGAAAGCAACGTATATGAACTAAAAAAAAAAGAAGAAAAAAAACTGAAACCCGTTTAAAAGATCGATTGATACTGCATTTGGGGGAGGGGTTACGAGACTTGGGCCCGTATTCACAAAGATTCTTCTTCTTAGAATTAGTCTTATTCTTAGAATTTTTCTTAGAATTGTCATTTTTCTTAGAAAAATTCTAAGAATAAGAATTTTCCTATTCACAAAGATTCTTATTCTTAGAATCATACTTATTCTTAGAATTTTTCTAGACACTTTTCTGTGCTGTTGTAAACTGCAAATAATAGAAATCGAATAAGAAAGCTAGCTTTTTTATTCGATTTCTATGCTGCAAATCCATACAATGTAGAATAAATATATGTTTTCCGTGTGCCCTCCAGTCATAGATTTAAGAGACATGACAAATTGCAGTTGATATGTAATCTTGAATCCAGTGTGAATTTTAGTTTCCACAAAGCATTGTGGACCATTTGTACCATACTGACTTGTATCAAAATGTAAGAATAACTGTTGGCGATGAGAGAACAAGGCTATGTTTCACAACTACTTTCTTGGTGAGTTTGGAAACAAAACTTGTTGCAAACTGCATGATAATTCTTGGTTATTTTTCTCCAGATTCTGCTTTTTCAAATGGGGATGCACAAAAGCAGTTTTGAAATATGCTGGGAGAAAGCATTCCCTAAGTTAAAGATTTGTAATACTCTTAATAGGAGTACTCCTTCGTTAGAAAAGGTGGGAAGACATTCAAATCATTTGAGTGTGGGTGACTTTACAATATTGTTTTTATCTCATCATCTTCAGATATGGGACAGATGCTTGAGAATACTTTGGCTGAATGTTAGTCTAACATAAAGAGCAATGGTAAAGGGCCTGGAAATTTAATGTCATCTTAACTATCTTCTCAGAGATAAAGTTGGTTAGGGTGTTGGTTAAGTCAATTTGTTTGTTGTACTACAGGAATATGACAAGGATTATTGAAATAAGTTTTTTATAGGACACTAGTTTTTGGGGATTATGCTTGGTACATTTGTCAGAGGTGCTCAGTGGCCTTGTGGTCAACAAGTTTAGGATCTAAACACTTCTGTGTGGGATCACTGGATCAGTTTCACAACTGGTAAAGCTGAGGGCCTGTTCAAATATGACCCTGGATGTTTAAACAGACAAAAAACTTTGTGACTATGGCTCAACTATGGAGCTTTTTAAAATTTGATGCTTTACTTGGAAAAATACCAAATAGCATGTTGATTACTTCACAGTATTTGTTATTTATAATTGTCCAAGGCCATCTCACAATGCCAAGTCTGCTTCAATTTATGCTTCTTTGGATTTGGTATCAAACCTCATTCTAGTGTGGAAATTTTCAGGGTGATTTGATACTCCAAGTCTTCTAAGTGGGGTATGTTTATCCAAAAGCTTACCAAGAGCATTAAAATATTGATGCTTTATCAGCGAGAGATCATACAGTATATATGGGTGATATGTGTCTAAAATTTCAATATGATATGTGACTTTCGTAAATTCTAGTGCACTACTCGTGTCTCTGATTGCGCTCGCACTAGGGGACCTTTTTTCCTTGTTCCTGCTTGTGTTTCCACCATGTAATTTCTATCATATACTTTAGAGTTAACAGTACCCATCTGATGCCATACTGAGCTTGGTGATCATTATGCGTACCAGGTCTCCTGGATTTAATGATTTCAATTTCTTGATGATTTTTTCTGATTTAGTGGCTATTTTTCTATTCTGTTCCAGGCAACTTTCTACAAAATCAACAAAATCAGGAGGCCTTAATTAATTTGTCTTGTTGTGTTATAACACAAATGACTTCGTCATCGAAAAAGCAGTTCTGCTAGTGAACTTCCATAGTCAAAGGGGGAGGTCTTGATCAGTGCATTTTCTGCTTTTCATTTCCAACTTGGTTGATGTGGTCAAATTCTATCCTTTTGCAAACTCCTTAAATTATTCAGTGCTAAACTGGGGACCACTGTCACTTATTACTCACTCTCATACATGGCAAATACTCATTTATGGATATAAATGTCCACTGCTACACTTTGGAACAGACAGTAAGGTACGTTGGTTGGAATAAGTGGTTCTTTCTGATGTTTTGTTTGAATTTTGGCATATGTTTCACAGTATTTACATTTTCTGATTCATGTCATTATTCATGCCTGGGCATTACTCATAGACTGTGCTGGCTCTTCTTGTTTATCAATACCGAGATGTTCCATATGTAGTTGATTAAGTATGCTTATTGCATGGATTTTGATAGAACCATTCGAGAACATTTAAACACTAATCCATCTGATGTGTTAAGTTCACCTCTGATGTTCCAAAATGGCAAAATATTTGTATCAGTTGCCAGCATTGCTTGAATAATTAAAGGAATGAGAGATTTGATTTTTAATCATTGTCATTATATGACTTGTCCTATTCAGCTGCTATTGATAGAGCAAGATATTTTCTTAAATTATAAATAGTGTTCACACTGTACCTTTGATGTTTTAACATTATTCTTTGCACTCTATGTGTGCCATTGTTCATGGGCTTTTTGGACAAGTTCAGTATAGATAAATGGCCTGAATATGATCAATCAATCAATCTATCTATCAATGAATCAATCAGTTGTCCAAGTGCTTAATCTCCGTATCTACAGATTCTAAGGCATACCATCCAGTTCGTTAGGCATAAATTGTCAAGAGTCAGAGAAAACTTCATCCAGTTTTCAAAGCATTGCAACATGTAAAGGAGTCCTGTCCAGATGTAGTTCAAACAGTGAAATTGAAGAATGGTAAGCTGATTCTAAATGGAGTTTACTTCGACCTTGACACATTGGATAAACTACCCGAGGATGTGAGTCTTGATAAGCTTTTCACCCCTCCAAAGATGGTACAACCGCTTTTTTTCGATGCTTCAGTAAACTATCGAACCACTACAATAGTTCATTTACTGTAAAAGGGACACAGTTTAGCAGTATGGAACAATTCCTCATTTATAGCAAGGCCACATTCTTTGGAGACGGTGAATCAAGTGCCAAAATCATGATGGAAAATGACCCTGAGAATATCAAGCGCCTTGGTCGATCAGTTAAGAACTTTGATCAACATAAGTGGAATAAGCAGATGGATGAATGCCTGTTTGAAGGTTTATCAGCCAAGTTTGAACAAAATCCGTAACTCTTAGCCAGGCTGGAAAAAACTGGGAATGGCATTATTATAGAGGCAAACCCTAATGACACTGTTTTTGGGGTTGGGCTAGACTTGTCTAATCCAAACTTGTGGTGCAAAAAAGCTTGGCGTGGTAAAAACAAGTTGGGATACGCTTTGATGAAAGTTAGAGACACCTTACTAGCAAAATGAACATGACCTCTTCTGGTATTTTGCAAGTTTTTATATATTTAAGAAAAAAGATACTTAAAAGTGTTGCATTATAGATTTTGAAGTTACATTACATTACAATGTGTTGAACTCTTTACAATAAGGTAACATGGCCTGCTTTGGTTTTTGCAAAGGTTTATATATTTTTAAAAATTGACACTTAATGGTGCTGAATTATTGGGCTCGAAGCTATATTATGATGTGTTGAACTCTTTACAATAGTGTATATGTGTTCATTATAAACTTTGAATTTTAAGCTATGAAACTTTAAAAAAACGAGTTAAACTCCTTGTAATACTGCTGCTTACATGCAACATGGCCTGTTTTGGGTTTTGCAAGGTTTATACACTTTTAAAAATAGACACTTAAAGGTGTTGTATTATAGGTCTTGAAGCTACACTAAAATGTGTTGAACTCTTTACAGTAATGTATATGCATACATTATAAACTATAATTTTTAAGCTATGAAGCTTTAAAAGTAATGAGTTAAACTCCCTACAATACTGCTGCTTACATGTAAATGCTTCATTTAGATACTAATGAAAATTTTGTTGGAAATGGTTAGATAGTTTATGACTTTATGTATATGTATATATGTTACAGGCAATCTGTGTAACCAGGCATTACGCGTAATGACTGAACATTTCAGTCATTTCGCGAAATGCCTAAACAGTTTAGCCATTTCGTGAAATGCCTAGGCATTTCACGTAATGGCTGAAAATAAGCTCTAGGCATTACGCGTAATGCCTGAACATAGTTTTGTATCATGTTTGATGATTATTCCTGAATTATTTTGATGTTATTTAGTTTTATCCTTGCTTGTGGTGTACAGAGAATATATTTTTTATCCATTCATAAACAATGATAATAAAAATGGTATTGCGATTAAAAATACCTATTTTCAATTTTCAAAAATTTCGTCGAAATCGCTCTATCTAGTACGGTTTTCGAGATATAAGCATTTTTATGTTTTGCAATTTTTGCGAAAAATTTGAAAATTCAAAATGGCCGCCATTTTTGGCGAGACAAAAATTTTTTCAAAATTGGGATAACTACTCTGCAGAGATACCCTGTGGGTCAAAAATTTCGTCGAAATCGCTCTATCTAGCACGGTTTTCGAGATATAAGCATTTTTATGTTTTGCAACTTTTGCGAAAATTTCGAAAATTCAAAATGGCCGCCATTTTTGGCGAGACAAAAATTTTTTGAAAATTGGGAAAACTACTCCGCAGAGATATGCTGCGGGTCAAAAATTTCGTCGAAATCGCTCTATCTAGTATGGTTTTTGAGATATAAGCATTTTTGTGTTTTGCAATTTTTGCAAAAATTTCAAAAATTTTAAAATGGCCGCCATTTTGGGCGAGACAAAAATTTTTTGAAAATTGGGAAAACTACTCCGCAGAGATGCCCTGTGGGTCAATAATTTCGTCGAAATCGCTCTATCTAGTACGGTTTTCGAGATATAAGCATTTTTGTGTTTTCCTTATTTGGAAAATTCGTAAGTAGTATAAGGTGCGGCAATCGATCGACATTTGTAATAAAAATTGATCTGAAGTGATCGGAAAATGATCTAGATCACTATTGATCAGAAATAATCTAAATCAATTTTCCTACCATATTGTAGATCTGATCTGAAAATCGCTGACATAACCTATCTGTCGTCAGCACCCTCAAGTATTGCACCATCAAACCCTACACATAACCTAATAATGTAAGCTGACCTTGAACCTCTCCAAAGCAATATCTGTCAGTCTACCATTTCAAATTTAAAAGGACCTGAATCGAACATCTCCAAATAGCCCCACATCCGACCTTTTTCTCAATATTCATTGACTTTTCGGATGGAATCTAATCAACTAGTGGGATAACTGCATTAAATTCGGTCGTTCTTTTTTTGTATATATTTTCTGTTTGATGATAAATGGAAACATTTCATCATTTTTGTTTTAAACAATGTCAGCATTTTTGAAAATTATATATAAATGCGAACTTAATCCTCATATATCATTTTGAATGAAACTATTCTGCAAACATCAACCTTAGGAAGAATGTCCAATCAATCTGAATCAAGAGCAGATATCTGTAAGGCTGCCTCCACCCCGACATATTCCTTCAAATTGCCTACTACTAATCGCAATGAATCTGGTGATGCAACTGACAGTAAAGGGATGAGAAACCAAGCCTTTACTGGAGGTTTTGCTCTATGTAGTAGGAGGCAAGTACATTGTACTGGTTTGCATCTTTCAAATGAAAAGCGTGACAGAACAGATGCAAGAGCTGACAGATCATCAGATCCCAGAGGACCTAGATCGGATCCGAAATCCAAAGTTCACCCTGCAGAAGGATTTTTCAGATATGATGATAGAATCTCTACATTTACCACATGGCCTAAATCTCATCCAATTTCTGCTCAGAGATATGTGAAGGCTGGATTTTATTATTCCGGAGAAGGAGATAAGGTCATCTGTCCCTGGTGTAATCTTAATTTGACAGAGTGGGAGACCTATGACATCCCAATGGAGGAGCATCAGAAGCATTCTCCTTACTGTTCATTTGTTTTAATGTTAAATCCATTCCTCAATTATCACCTGATGTAACTCAAAGAAGTTATTAATAAAATATATTGAAACTTATATGACCTCTTTCAATTCAATCTATCTATCAATCTATCTCAAGTTTGGTCACTAAGTGCATGAAACTAGACAGTTCAATATGTTTAAATTACCCAAAAGGCTCTACATACAATTAGATCTATAATTTGGATAGACAGTGATCTAGAATTTATTTCACAATATTTTGAAATCCACATGTATGCCTGACTTAAATCTTACAATATTTTTCCCCCCCCAAAAAAATCATATGAAGATTACGTGGATATCTATACTGCAAAATCAAAACAAGATCTACAACTCATTAAAGCATCTAATTCTTACATATTACACAGGTTTCTCACCAAACATATGCCAAAGCATAATATATCAAAGATATGTACACCTCATCACTTAACTTGCTCTACAATCACTAAAACTCCATATTTTCTGATATCTGAACCAATACCTAGACCTATTGACTTCATTGAAACCGTATATGAACGTAATAAATGGACTACATGCATCTTATGATAAATATGCTAATTTTTACAACCTATTTCATCATCTCTTCTTATTGACCCCTCTGACAAGTCTGAGCATGCATCTGTTTTAAAATTTTCCCCTTGTATTGCAGTTCTTAACTGCCTCATCAACCATTTTTTTTATTGCATCCTAACACTATATAAGCCTCCAGTTAATATTCAATTTTCGAATCTACTCTGAAGAATATCTCATCTCAAATTTGCATAATGGCTGAAGCTGTAGTAGTGAAATTGAATAATGTATCCAAGAAAAGGAAAAGTGATGGTTTGGGTGGAAGCAAGAGCAAGAAGTCTTTAGCAAGTAACTCTAGTTCAAAGATTACAGAAACCTTTGAGGACTCGCTTTCAAGTCTCCTGATGAGTAATGTTCCTATAAATGAATATACTGACTCCAAATCCATTCATTCGGATCCGAAAGAAGGTGCTGAAGTTGTTATCAAAAGAACATTTCACCTTGGAGGATCCAAGTATGTAATATATGGAGGTTCCCATGGAGTTATTGAGAACATTTATTTGAAAGAATGGGAAGATGGAGAGGTGAAAAATCAAGGCATTAAACTCTCAATTCCTAAATTGGTAGTAATTTTACACTTTGTTGAATTCATTACCAGTGCTATTCGAAAAATTTCAGAAGGTAAAGAGACAGTGGACTCCAGTTACCACATAGGTTCAGGGTTTTATGTCACATGTGCTACACCATATAAAAATGTTTCTATTAGATTTTGGAAAACTGCAAATGGAAAGAGGTATCCAACACCAGAAGGGATATCATTTAAGTTTAACGAATGGGATGAATTCGTTAAGGTTGCTCAAGGGATGTATTCTGAATACACAGAGATATATTCCTGTCAACCTTGTATTCTAGATGAAGGCAGAATAGGACATAACACTGAGACCTGTGATGAATGCCGAACATCTCAAGATACCTTATGCAGAGGGGAGGTGAATGAGGACATACCTCTATAAAATCATGTAGTCAAACTGATCTAGATGTAAATGTAATCATAACATATGTGAATAAATTTATTTTTTCATCAATTACAAAATGTCTTCGTATTCATATTAAAGGAATTGTTTACCATGAAACAGATGTTAAATTACCTATATCATGGAAACCTGTTCATTCCTCTATCTATAAATGTGATTGGAACATAGCTCTGCTCGGCACTTTATGCTGTCACTATTTTCTGAATTTTTTTTAAAAACTTCAAGGTGATTATCTTTATATTGCTTTACTATGGATGGAAATTTAAATGTTTTTTTGGGAAGAAAATATAACGTTTTTTTCCCAAATATGGTTACAAGTACCACCGTCACTGTAGTACAAATGTTTGCCATGCTGGATGAACAGAATTTCAGGGAAGCCTTCATAATTCTGTTGTTAATGAATGATGTGATTCCGGCGTACATTGTGTAAGTATTCTTTTTTTTTTTTAAATTTTTTTTTCATATAATGCAAGCTACCACAGAGAAAGAATAAGATTAATGCATCAGTAGACATTAATAATTTAAAAAAAAATTTTATGAGAGCCTAAAGCAATAGTAGTCAAAAATATTTTTAAAAAGGAACTGCCATCCAGTCGTGCATCTAGACACAGCGAACGTGTGAATTCAATGCAAGCACAGAGTTTGTGTGATTTTGCTAGGTCACGCAATATGTTTCAATAAAGAAGGTAGTCCTCTCGCAAGGTATTCTGTGCAAAAAGACACTGAAACCGATGCGAGCTTCTCGTATCATTTAATTTAGAATAAAAATTCCTCAATGAACTATAACTTATTTAAAAAAAAAAAAAAAATTAAAAAAAAAATATAGATACAGTAAATGAACTTTTTCATTCTAAATTGCCTCTTTTTTTTATTTTATACAGTCAGAAATACCCAGATTTCATCAAATATGTGGATCAGGAATTACAAGTAATGAAATGTTGTGTTTGTGCAGTGGATATGGAAAAAGATAGAATTGTTATTTCGAATCCATGCAGCCATTTCCTTTGTCCAGACTGTGCAGCTGAATTAATTCGAAACTGGGAACTGGATGGTCGAAAAAAAAAATGTCCAATGTGCAGGACCATTTTACAAGACGACTTCTTCAACAAACCATTTGCCTGTAATATGAACAAAATAGATGCCACTGCTCTATTCCTTTGGATTCCCAAAGGAGTCTATCTGAAGTCTAATTATGAACAAGATTTACTTCAACATTTGACCAAAAACGACCTGCATATGGCATTTGCAAGTGCTTTTATGTTGGATCGCTTGCCAAATCCTTTGGATCAGTCATTTTCCAAAGAATGGGAGGAGTATTATCATAAAAGAATGACAGATATGTACTGCTCTTGCTGTAAAATTAAAAGTGAAATAGATCTACTCTTTATGGCCAAATGTGGGCATTTCTTCTGTACTATATGCTCCTCATTCATGCTAAGCAAAGAGAGGGAGGACTCACCATTGAAATGCACTGAATGTTATGAGAATATAGAAAGCGATGAATTTCCTCTAATTTTTATGAGACCAGTATGAAATAGGAGAAAAATGTGACATACAAAGGAAATGACTAGTAATAATGCTATCTCATATTTTTAATCAATTTTCGCAAATGTAACATCTTTCATCTCTACAGGATATTAAGACAGGAAATCATATGTAGAAATCTGTATGAACATGACTGAAACATTCTGATCAATCTCACTAAATAATTACTTTTTTGCGTTACTCTTAATTATCTATGAAGTTATGTGTATTTAACATTATACATTCAGGAAAATCTGTTATTACACCCTTTCAATTACGTTAACCATTCAGAAAACAGAATATTAACTTCTGTGAGGAATTTGAAAAAAAAAGTCTAATCTCAGTCATATCTCAGATGAAGCAATCTCTGATTACACTTTATAATTGTTAGGAGTATAAGTAGACATATATATATATATATATATATATATATATATATATATTGAAAGACAATCCACATATATATATATATACATATATTGAAAGACAATCATACTTGCTGAAATAAGTTACATCAAGAAAATATATATGAATACATGTCACAAAAAACTTTAAATCTACTATGTCATTCAGCTACTACGTAAGACCTCACCAATTACATTCTCATATATGAACAAATCTGCAAAAGGAAATCTGTCTTGAATAGGCATTAAACTATGAAATCTTACATATCCACTATGTCTGACATTTCTTTAAACATGAGTTTAATAATTTTTTTTGTGCTTAATTAATGTCATTTTAGGATATAATGAAGAAAATTTAAAAAAAAAAAATAAATAAAAATAAATTTAAAAAAATCACTTATAGCGTTTCCCTGATCTTGTTGTACTTCCTTGATCCTTGATTATGATTACCAAATCATCCTCAGAAACATCCTCACTAGAATCAGACAAGGATATGTTGAATGAGGGGTAATCATGTACTGCCGCACTATATTTGTCCATGACACTGTCATCTTTTCCAGATGTTTTGGAACCAGTATCTTGATTTTGATTCTCAACATTATGATCTTTTGCTGTGGTACTAGTATTCTGATTTTGAATCTGATCATTGTCATCTTTTGATTCGGAACTGTTATCCTGATTTTGAATGTGAACTGTTGCTGTGGAACACCTATCCTGGATTTGAATGAGGACATTATGATCTGTGGCTGTGGAATGAATCTGAACATTATCATTTCTTCTGATTGGTGTAGAAGACCTAATCTGACTCTGAACTGAATTCTCCTTAGACTCAATGTCAAAGGTAGGGTGATTAATTGCTCTGAAATAATCATCTAAATTGACATTAATAATTAAGGACACAGTAGATTGGTTACTTTGTGAGTTACTTTCTCTTCTTTCACTCTTGCTGGAAGTCATATTTTGACAAATTTCCTCTGCAATATCTTGAGCATTATGTGCAATAATGTCATCCCAAAGTAATTCGGGTTCAGAATCTTCATCAAAGGTACTTAAATTATCCAGCCTCTCCAATACCTTCACAGGGGTCTCATCTAAGTCTCCAGCCTCAGCAGAAACCATATAATTGTCTACCATATTCATTAGATTTCTTACTCTAATGAAAAGACATTTTCTAATGTATCCTAAACAAATTCCAATTCCTATCATGACTACAGGTAGTATGAATAGAGCGTACAGTGGATTTGTCCTTTGTGATTCAAAAGATTCATCTGGAATCAATTCCTCCCCTGTGCGCTCAGCCTCACTCTCTCTAGAGCTGGGACTCGTCAACTCCACTGAATTCACTGAAACATATAACATGTTATATAATCATCATTTTTTATTGGAGAATTCGATCGGATTCATTGAAATATATAACATGTTATATAATCTTCATTTTGACTGGAAATTAATTAAAAATAAAACCCACCAAGAAAAAAAAAAAAAAAAATAAATAAATTATCGAATACCTATTTTAAAGAGGGTAAAAATTGATTTAAATGAATTTATCTTACCAATGACACATCCACGAAATTTAACATTCATATCCTTTACATAGACGTAGCAGTCCCCTGTACACCTCCAATTAAGTAGATGCAATGAAGGGAAATTTTTTTAAATTTTGTCCATTGGTAGAAGCACACGAGGTATATGGCATTCTTGGTATGTGATTATTTTACTCTCAGAATTATGACAAAAAAATATATTGTCTAAAAATTCCTGTAATCCATATATTTTATGAATCGTTGTACCATATCTTGAGTTCGTACAATCCACGCAAAACGAATGAAATATATTCATAAAAGTCACAAGAACAAAAATTTCTTTATAACAGCTATACATATTTTTCTCCAATTTTTTTAAATTTTTTTGTTCGCCTGAAAATCCACGTGGAAAGAGTAACATACACTACAAATATGAAACCAAAACTAATGCGAACCCATTTACGACAACACCTAGCATCGATTTGAGAACAACGTCACAATATGACGGGTTACTGCTCTCTCTGACGTCACAATACATGGGAATGTGACGTCACATTCCATTAAATTTAAATAAGTATAAATACCTAGAGTTTTCAGGATATCTGATTCGAGCAGCAACATTCTGGGACTGTTTACTTGATCTTGGTTGGAATATGTACTGCAATCGAAGATAAAGAATTTATTGGATTCTTTTAAAACAGAACATATAATGGAATTTTTGGTCGTATACTATTTAAAAAGAATCACTGATCGTTAAACCTTTCAACCAGCTGAAGAAATAAAAAAAAATTTTTTTTTTGTAACTTACCCTTGATTTTCTAGAGATATCTCCTCCATCATATTCTGGGAAAGAGGTTGGTCACTGTTATCTGATTCAACTGTTTCACCTCTTCTTATCCATGCTAGAAATTTTCTTCTACACAGAATTACTGATATCATAATCAGTACCAATAACAGGAAGAGGACAGAAACTACAAAGGCGATTATTTTTTTTTTAATCTTAATTTCTTTACCTCCATTATCGATTACATTTAAAATATCACTGGACTTAAAACCTTTAGATGCTGAATTATGAAAACCAAAATCAGGGGTACTTGATGGTCTTTCCAATGAAATATCAATTGTAGTTTCCTGATCATGACGATAGGTGGAATCAGAATCCAATGAAATGTACTCTGTCACTTTGCCTTCTGTATGTTTATGATATGTGTTATCATATTTTGTAGTCACATCCTCCATTGATTTGTATTGACTGGTTTCCATCTCACTAACTTCGGAAAATGGTATAGGTGCATCAGTTTGTGAATCAAATGTAGAAATGCTTGTGAATAAAGATTCTTTTTCTGAATCACACATATTGGTTCTGACTACTACATTAGTAGCAAAATTCTCCAACCACCCGCATTTGAAGTAATTAATATTAACCAATGTTACATATTTCAAATTAGGAAGATTATGTAACATTTTTTTTATATCAACGATTTGCACATTTTCCATATAAAGCTTTGTAACACTGGGTCTGAACTTGAACCTGGGTGCTGCAATATCAATGCAAGTGATCATTTCCCCAACACAGTTGCATTCATTGTACTCACAGCTATATCCATAGGTTTTACGCAAATAGACAGAAGCTATAAGAAGGAAAATCAAAATTTTCACATCCATTTTATAAAATTTCTCAACTACTCTGCTTACGAGGGTATTGCTAGAGGAAGCTCTCAAACTTCTTTGTTTTGCATCTGAAACTAATATAAAAGATGGAACAAATTCACACTACCCTTACAAAGAGTCCATTTTTTATTGGCTGCTATCACTAATAGATTGCAGACACTCCACTCTGCAAATAGATATAAAAGAGTGAGGAGATGAGGCAAGCTGGCATAGATAACAGTGCTTTCAGCACAGAAATCTTTTGGCAAACTTTCCAAATCACTGTAAAATATTGCACTACATTCAAGCGATACCATTTGATTGAAAACAGCCAAGTCCTTATTATCTCTGGCTCGATAAGCTGACATGTCAATGCAATTTATGGATCCTTTTCTCTTTAAAAATCCATTCACCTCTATTGTTTGTGGTCCAACAGGATCCGGTAAATCTACCTTTGTAATGAAACTGTTAAAAAATATCAATCAGATGTTTTCAGAAAAAATCAAAAAAATCTACTATTTCTATAACAACTGGCAGAAGAATTATGAACAACAGACTGATGTAAATATAGAATTCAGACAGGGATTGCCTTCAGAAGAAGATTTAAACCAGTTTCCTAAATCCGAGCATAGTCTAGTAGTTATAGATGACCTACAGATTCCAGCCTTAAATAACATTTTCATCGCTAATCTTTTTGGTAGAGAGTCACATCATAGGAATGTAAGCGTAATCTTGATTTTACAAAATTTGTTTCATCAGGGTAAATATTGTAGAGATATATCCTTAAATACTCATTACTTTATTTTATTTAAAAATCCTAGGGATACACAACAAATTAGGTTGCTAGGAAGACAGTTAGGTATTCAGAAGAAATTAGTAAGCGCTTATATGGATGCAACTGAGACCCCTTTTGGTTATCTGCTGATCGATTTGTCACCAGGGAGTAATGATAGTTATATGTTGAAAAGTAGAATTTTTCCTGATGAAGATACAGTTGTCTACAAATAATTTTTTTTCCAAAAGTCATGATTCTATTAAGTATATATACGTCATTATACTGTTAACTGCATTCAAAATGTCTAGAAATCTCAAACAGTCGAGACATTTCATTCTACTCTTATTGGAAAATAATTTAGATTTAAATAAACATATTCTGATTCATGCAAGTTCATCTCAGTTGAAAGCAATAGCTGAGATTTTCTATAACGTATTTAAGCTACCTTTAAGTAAAAAAAAGAGAGAGAAATTCATAAATTATCTGAAAATTCTTAAAAAATTTATTAAATCGGAGGAAAAAGGGAGAAGAATATTAGCCAGAAAACATTTTGAAAGATTATCCAATCTCCTTGTATCAATTAAGTATTATATCGCAAAAATTTTAGAATGAATAAATATGTATTAATACCACATGACCAATATCTAAGGTTCAAGAGCTTTGTTGTCGAAAATAAGGATAAAACAGGAAATGTGATAGAAAATCCAGATGAAAGAAAAGAAAATAGTATTAAAAAGGACAAAATTGACGAGAAGGAATCAGAGAGTATCGAAAAGCTGGGTGAGGCTATTCATTTCAATAAAAGTTTATATCCTGAGGCAAGTCAAGAAGTAACTTATCCTATTCCTCCTCCCGGACTTCCAGCAGAGGCTAATTAGCGCAAAAATGCCACCTATTTCCCAAAAATCAGAAAAAAATGGAAGAAGAAATCAGGAAGGGGGAGGAAGTAATGAATGGATCAAGAAATGGAACAAAAAATTTTAATCAAGTAGAAATCGAATCATATCTTCATAACCTTTATTACAATATTAAGAGTCCAGTAGCTTACAGCAGTTATAGTAAATTATATCCACATATTAAGAATGAGGCAAAATACCATATAACTCCCAGGTATTTGAAGAAGTGGTTAAGTAAACAGGAAACTTATACAAATTTTCGTCCTGCTCGTAGGACTTTTCAAAGACCTAAAGTCTTAGCTTTTTCCAAAAATTATCAATGGGATAGTGACACTGCTAACATGGTGAAATATAAGTCAGAAAATAATGATTACGCTTACTTTGTAGTTTTTATAGATATATTTACTCGGTATTTGTACACAGCACCATTGAAAAGTTTAAGAGGTGAGGAAATGGTTTTCGTGTTTCAAAGCCTAATTAGAGAAATCGATGAGAAACCAAAAATTCTAAGAACCGACCAAGGAAGTGAATATAAGAACCGTTCATTTAATAGGTTATTAAATGAAAACCAAATCAAACATTTGTACACATATTATGAAACCAAAGCTAATTATGCTGAAAGAGTTATTAAAACTATTAAAACCAAAATAATGAAATATTTAAGTGAAAAAAACAGCTTAAAATGGATTGACATTCTGTCTGATTTAACTTATGGATACAATAATTCTGTGCATAGATCAATTAAAATGACTCCTAAGGATGCAAAATCGAAGAATCAGTACCTGGTTTGGAAAGCTCAGTATGATAACTTGGAATACCCAAAAAATTTCTTCAGCTTCAAAAAACAGCATAAAAATTCGAAACTGATGCAAACTTTAAAAAAGAAAAAGTTTAAATTCAATATATCAGACAGGGTTAAGATAAGTCATCTAAAAAAAATGTTTGATAAAGAATATACTGAAAAATGGTCTGGGGAAATTTTCACTGTAATTAATCGTGAATTAAACCAAAATATACCCATGTATGAGTTAAAGGATTACAATAATGAAGTAATAGAGGGATTTTTTTATGAATCAGAATTACAATTAGCGTATATAGATGCTGATGTAATGTATAAAATCGAGGAAATTCTCAAAAAAAGAAAGAATAAAAGTGGACAGGTGGAGGTATTAGTCCGATGGAAGGGATGGCCTTCAAAGTTCAATTCCTGGATTCCAGAAAATCAGATTGAAAATATATAGTATATAAATATACATACATAAATATATATATATATATATATATTTTGACATCTCAAACAAAGGTTCAAATGGAGGAGGATAGCATTTACTTCTTCTTATCTTCAGCAGACTCCTTAAGCTTTCATCCCAATAACAAGGCTTATAATTTTACAGTCGAGGTCCCTGAGAGAGCTAATTTAGTTGGTGAATGGGAGGTCGGAATATGCGATTTCTATGCGAGTACTGTCATCAATGAAACTCTGTATTTATTTTCAGATATTGTAGATTACTCTTACGTTAGAAATTCAATGCAAGGTATATTAAGGTTACTACCACAAAGCAATTCAAATAAATATCAGTTATTTAATAATGTTTACTATTTACCTATTAAAAATAAAAAATTCAGTCGAATAAGAATATATATAAAGAACAAGAATCTTCATTTTGCAAGTAGTTTAACGGGAGTGGTTGAATTGACTTTGCATTTGAGAAGAAGAAGACGAGGAAAGAAAATATGAACAAATATTTAAATTTTTGCAAAAAATGTATGGACGGAAAAATGGATCAGACTAAAAATTACTATGTCTTGGACAGTGATGACGATTTTGGAAGAAATAAAAATAATAACAATGTAGAAGTCTCAACCATCAGTCCAACTCAAGCAGCAGTTGAACAGGCTAAAAGTGAGATTAGGGAGCAAAAGAATATAAATAGACCCAAAAGTAACCAAATTTATCAAATAGGAGGTAAAGGTAGAAGTAACGGCAACTCCAAAGGATCTTCAAAAAAAAAAAAATAAAAAAAATTGTTGAAAAAGGCCAAAAAAATAAAAAGAAGGAAGTAAAAGGTGAGAGGTCCAAAAAGGGTGATAAAAAATTCAAGAAAAAGATTGCCAGCTACAGATCAATATGGATGTAGTCCAAACGTCACTCTCATTATTTGCTCCACCAGCTACTGATAAGACTATTGTTAAAGAGTACTGGGTGGATTACAATCCGATTGCAGCTATAACTGAGGGAGGGGTTATAGAATTCAATGTCCCAGGTACCTCTGTAGATTACATAAGTCTGGGAAAAAGTAGATTACATATAAAATATGTAATCACAGATGAAGAAGGAAAAAAGATTAGTGATGAAAGAACTATAGATGGAGATCCTACACCTAATACAGATCAAGTAGCTCCAGTAAATTTCACCTTACATTCAATTTTCAGACAAATTGATTTATCCTTAAATCAGAAAGTTGTATCACCGGATGTGGGTGTCAATTATCCTTACAAGGCTCTCATTGACTTACTTTTAGGATCTAGTAATGATATGATATTGTCTCAGGCTCAGGCAGCTATGTATTTCAAAGATCAGGCAGGACATTTTGATGAATTACAATACATAGGGAGTAATAGTGGATATTCCGAAAGAGGAAGACCAACTAAAGATGGTGATGCTGCCAATATTGAGGGATGTCTATACCTAGATATTTCTCAGGGAGAAAATAGAGCAATCCTCAATGGAGTTTCTGTAAACCTTAAATTGTTCCAGGCTTTAAATGACTTCAGATTAATGAGATTAGGGACTAAAAACTACAAGTTAGTAATCACTAGTGCTGTTTGGAAAGTATGTTATATTTCCCTGGACCCAAATATGATATTAGCCCATGATGAGGCTTTAAAAATTAGTCCTGCATTATATCCTTTTTGGAGAAGTGACATTAAGAGTTTCAGTGTAGCAAAAGGTTCCCTTAATTTCATGACAGATAACATATATCATGGTACAGTTCCCAGTAAATTAATAATAGGAATGGTTTCCAATACAGGTTACTCAGGAGATTACAGTAAAAATCCTTTTGATTTCCAACACATGAATTTAAATTATTTGGAGGTGACTGTAGATGGTCAGCCTGTACCTAACAGAGCATTAACCCCAAATTTCGAGAAAGGGGATTTCGTTTCATCGTATTTATCTCTATTGGACAATGATTACAATAGGAAAAATGGAATTATTATAAAATTATTAGAATACGACAAAGGCTACACCCTTTTTTTATTTGACATTCAAAGCTACCTCTCCGGTCATATCATGAGTAAGGGTATCAAAGGTCATATAAGGTTAACTATGAGATTTTCAAAAGCTTTGTCAGAAACTATAAATATTATAATTTATGGAAAATTTCCTGAGACGCTAAGTATAGATCATAGTAGAAATGTCAATCTGGGAGCATGAATACAGAGGAAATTTTTGATCTAATGAAAAGTGACAGAGAAATCAGAAAAATATTCGTGGGAGTATATGCCATAGATCTAATACCAAAAAATCTCCCCATACCCTCTATCATCGTAGTGAATCTGGACAGTTCTGAGAAGAAGGGTAGTCATTGGATTATTGTTCATTTCGCGAGAAAACATGTGGAGTACTTCGATTCATTAGGAAAACAGCCAGTAAAAAATATTCATAATTTATTGATAAGTAAAGGATTGGTATACAAGTATAATAAAAAAAGGTTACAATCACCATATACAGACACTTGTGGTTTATTTTGCTTCTATTACAGTTATTACAGTTGCAGAAATATAGACTATAACATGATATTATCAAATTTCACCAGTAATCTTGAATGTAATGAACAAATTGTTAAAAATCTTTACAGTGAATTCATAAAGTAGAATTAAAATGTATATATCTGTATATTATATTCAGTGTTGTATATATTCAAAGTTTATACATTATACACATGAATTAAACTAATATCTGTATATTATATTCAGTTTTGTATATATTCAAGATTTATACATTATATACATGAAGTAAACTAATAAAATATGATTATTATATTCCTGTATTTTTTTTTCCATTTTTTTTCAAAGATTTGAATTGGATTATAGCCTCATAGTTTCTCTATGAGAAGTCAGATTGGTTTCAGTGCCTTATTTGCATAGAATAGCTTGCCTTGATCCCATTTCTGTATAACAGAGGGAGGCAAACAATGCATTAGTACGGTGAGATTCGATTATTGAAATACACAATGGACTGGTATTCTGTGAAAATAAAGGCAATGAAAGCGGGGTGATTTTTTTTAAATTTTTACTTTAGGAAATAGTTACTTTATTAACATATTCCATTAATATTTTACCCATTACATTATTACCCGCTAGAGATGATGGCTTCAGTACAGGTACCAGCCTTGATGGAGTAGAAACACCCCAAAAACGAGATTCTTCATCATTAAATGTAGGTTGCTTATACACAAGCATCTTATTTTTAGAGGAAATTAAGTCTTCTCTAAAAATTGAACATTGAGTAAATTTTTGCAGTACTGCAAATCTCATGATGCGCTCCCTGAGGTCTGAATCCATATAAACATCCTTATAAGGTTTCAGAATTTCTACTAATTTAAAACAATCATTTTCGAGAATTATTTTTTGACACAGCTCCATGTTTCCGTAATGTTTGGCTAATAAAAAAAAATAAAGTTGTTCTAGTGAATAAAAAGAATACTCCTCAAATCTTATTTTAACAAAATAAATATTGGATAGAGAGGATTGCATTTTCTCAACTAGCTCCACTTCCTGGTTCCATGGACATAGGGTCATATCTAATGGGGATGTACTAACACCATCATTCTGTACAAGTCTTTTGCAATAAAAATAGTTGAAACCTATTTTTTCTTGTGAATATGTAAATATACTATTACCTCTTAACCTAAAACCTACGTTTATTGAGGAATTAACTTTCTTTTCATTTAATGTTTGGCGGAATTTTGACATAGGATCAAGGAGCTGTTTCTTAGAAATTCCTTTACATGATATTTTTTTATTACCTTCTGAATCTTGAATAATGTAAGATTTGGAACATAAAGAAATCATCTGAGTGCCTTGGAACTCCTTCTTAAAAATTCCAACTCCACGGCGGTCTAATGCTACATGATACTCACAACATCTCCTAGGAAACCAAGGAGGTGAGACTTCATCCGAACAGGAATTAAAAATTTCATTCTGATATCTGTTCTTAAATTCATCAGAAATGCAATGATCTAGGTCCGATTGGTTAATTGCCATGTATATACTATCTGTATCGGTTTGAGTAAGTTCGAAAGAATCTTTTTTTAGATAAAGGTTCAAGCAATCATAATAAAATTCCAACATCCTTAATTTTGCATATTGTAGGATAAAAAAACCTATTTGTAAAGGGGTGTCTACAGTTATACGGGATTTATATGTCTCTACTTCATACAATTCCTCTCCTAATTTATTCATATTTTTAAAAGTGTTAGAATTTATAAATTTGCAGACCTTGCTTCTGTCCATTAAATATTTTACATTAGTATGCTTGGACTTGTCCATGAGCAGAGATCCGTAGGAACTATTACTGATCAATTTATAAGTATCACCAATGATCGATTTATCAGGATTTCGATCACCTTCCAGTCGATATTTAGTCACTGTGTCAATAAAAGACCTAAAAGATAATTTCGGTTGATACTCGATTATTTGATATATTTTGGTTATTTCACAGTTATTTTTGAGATACCATTGTAAAAGTGGAGTCGCTAGTAAAATTTTTGAGGCTGATGTCCCACTGACCAGAAGCTTTTTGTAATCAAATTTAATATCATTTTCCCTACAATATTGAGTCATATGTTCTCCTATATCAGACATTGGTACTCTACATGTGCAAAAGAAGGGAGGGAATTCTGAAAAAAATTCTTTAAATTCATTTTTTACGGTTATATCCACCTCAAGGACACCAAAAAGTTCACCATTTACAATGTCTGACCTAATCTTACTTTCAGTCAAACTTCCTCTATTTTTGATGTAATAAGAGGGTAAATATTCATCATACAATTCATGACAGAAAGGTTTAATTTCCTTGTTAAAGTCGCATTGCTGAATAGATATGTAATTATATCCCATTGACAAAATAAATTCCTTCTTCCTGATATCCTTCCTCTGTGTTTTCTTAATTTTTTGGATCCATTTTTGAGATTTTATCTTCTTAACAATAGGACAGTTGTTTCGACAGTAATGATAATAACAACCCTGGAATTCATATACAGTTTTAGACCTTGGTGAATAGCCATCCACTAAAAAATTACCAATTCTAACTTCCTTACAATTATTTAATTTATGCAAAATTTTGATGTTTTCTTTGTGCATAATATAGTCCATCCATACATAAGAATCAATATATTTTTCAGATATTTCCGGTTTGAAACTGGTATCAGAATATCTCCTAACGTAGACGCCTGTTGGCATATTTTGCTTAATGGCATAGGAATACAATCCATTGCAATCATATCCTACAATAGATTGACATTTATTACCCTGCACTTTCCTAATGTCAGAAACTCCTTTTTCATGATAACGACTAAAAATAATGCTAGGACCTCCAACAATATTTTTTCTATAAGTATAATATAAATCAGCATTTTGTTGATTTATAAGAGAAAAATTAGAACTTGTATATGCATATAACAGCTTTCTTGCGACACCTGGGATGGTAACAAAATCCTTAAAAATATCAATTCTCTGATCTGTGTAAATCCTTACAAAGGAGGAGAGTGCAATAACAAAGGGTCCTGTATCTAGATTATTATAATATATCAGGTAATCTTGAAAGGTTTGCATTCCTTGAGAGATCCATATCTCCTTCAATTTAAGGTAGTCTGCTTCTGTCTTCAAAGGATTACCCTTAGATAAGGTAGAATAAAAATCCTCCATTTCAGGTAGGGATGTGTACTTAAGCTTGTCAAAGGAGTCAAACCATTCATAGGGAAAGATACCTTTTGGAATTTCACAACCGTAGGCTTTCAAAAATTGACTGTATGAAGAACCTGCAGCAAGATAATTAGAAATGTCTAAAAATTTCAGATGTGGAGTAGATATGGCGAGATAAGAATTTTCCTTTTTGATTGTATGAATATCTTTTCCTGGATAGTTGGATGCTAGATGCAACATGATCTCTTCCTTAATCAGATTTAAGTCATATTTACCCGAATTAAAGCCGATAACAGGTAGCTGTGAAAGATATGTTTCGAAGTCTCTCCTAAGATCCAGTATTCTAGATAAAAAATGAGTTTTGGTTTTAGAACTTAAAGAATTGTCATTGGTGGAGGTTGAGAGGGTAGTGTCTGAAGATTCTTCATCAGATTCAGTACTAGTACTATACTTTTCCATGAGGTCATCTAAATCATTAAAAACATATTCATATTGTAATTTAAGTCTACTTAAGTTAGAGGAACTAACTTCATTAAGATAGGCCATCATTTTAGAGATAAGATTACTTGGGGAGATCTCTACAAAGCATTTGGAATCGGTAAATCCATCAACATTTGAACAGATACTAACACTCACTGGAATATGTCTGGACAAAAAATTCATCTGATCTGTAGAAGGAGCATTTGTCTTCATTAAAATAGCCTCCATGTCCCATACAATAAATTTTTGATAATATCTCTCAGATTCGACTACATGTACAGTTAAAGAATCTAGTTTATCGAATATAGTTTCTGCATTTCTATGAAAACCACCAGGAAATACATATTTAGTCCTGTCAAAGCAATTTGTATAATGTCTTTTAAGATCCCATTGCCTTTTAAACATTTTGGAACATTTTTCGCATTGAAATTTGGAAGCAAACTTCGTATAATTGGTTATATAACTGAGGTGATCTTGATAATTATTCAAATACATTACATTCTCTGCTTGAGATAAAGATTCGTAGATCACGTTGACAGAGCCAGAGGAATTCATAGATACAATATTAATTTTCAAATTGAAACATTGCTCCAGTTTATTCATATCCTGAATACTCACACCACCAAAATTTTTCATTTTATTAGATGTAATCTCAGAATAATTATTAAATCTTCTCCACTGATTAAGATATTGTATCAATGACTTATCTGTATCTTTCATATGTTCATGTAAACATCTGAAAAAACATAACTTATCCTCATAGGGTTTCTTGGTAACTCTGTTAATGTAGAATGATATGAGATAGGGATTCTGCCTTAAAAAATTAGGAAGGTTATCCACTTGCCCCAAAGGAAATTGTGTTTTAAATACCACATATTGGATATTGGTTATAAAAGCTAGTGTCCAAAGAGTGGAGGGTCTCACAGCTCTTGCCTGTTGAATAATATCTAGCCTTGCGAGTTTCAACATCAAAAATCTTATACTGTTCCTATTGGATATAGTAAATGGAAAATGTAAAATTTTATTATTAAAATAAGGAATATAATAACGATATTCACCAGTTTCTGTATTCTGCAGAATCATCCCAAAAGAAAAATTAATTCGAAAAGCATGCTCCTGATCATTGTATATTTGATGTAGATGTCCTCTGATTTCATTGAAGCCTCCATGTAGATTATTGGTAGGAAAGTTGTAGACCTTCTTCAAGTCAGTGTCTTCATCACCCGCCAGAATGTGTCTTCTGTTCATAGCATACTCAGCTTGAAGTTCTGGATTATTCAGATCTTCCACAAATTGTGGAATTTCATATAAGTCATTTCCACCATGTTGAGTCATTCGATGTCTGTAAAGCTCCTTCCTACTTGGACAAATGACTTTACATAAGGCACATTTGTAAACTTTATTCTTCTCCACCTCCTTAGTCCTGTGAGATCGTTGAATATGAGAATTCAATGCCTTGACACTGATGAATGGGTAGTCACACTGTAAACATATGAACTTTCCACACATCCTGTAATGTTGAAATAACTGTTGAGAGGAATGGAACTCCTGGTCACATATGTTACATTTCTGCAGGTTATCCTTGTTCTTAGAACATGTCTTCTTATGAAAGTTCAATAAGAATTGATTAGGCATACCATGTCCACAATGTTCACATTTAAACCTATGTTTAGCTAATCTCCTCTCAGATAAAAACTTATGACATATGTCCTGATGAATTTTCAACAAAGCAGCATTAAGCATATCACACTGACAGAATGGACAAATAAAGGCCATTCTTAATAATTATGTCAAAATAATACAATGTGAGCATGAAGAAACAGGTACATTTATAACAAAAATTAGTGATGATGCAGCGATTCTTCATTGCAAACATATGTGATTTTTTTTGGATTACATTTTTTCGGAGGAAGACCATATGTACCAGATGTCTCAGATATTGCTGATGATGCAAGATTTTCACAAAAAAAGCTGACATATGTGACGATATGATTCAGTCTTGCATCATCAAAGAGAGATAAGTGAATCATATGGTCACATATGTCACAGTTGCTTCAGATATTACTGATGATGATACAGTTTCCAAAAAAGATATAGGGAACAGCTTTGAAGTTGTGTATTTAGATGAAAATGAAAAGAAATCTAATTTACGTATAAATTTTTTATTACATATTCCTAAATACATTATATGATAAGAAAATTCATATATCTGCAACTTCATCTCCTCCCCCTCCTTCTATTCTCCTGATCATGTCCTGAGCTTGATCTGTGTAGAACCTTGCCATGGGTGAAAATGTGTTCATTCTATTCTTCCAGTGTCGATAGGTTCCAGATATTTTATATGTAAATATCTGAAATGAGGCTGATAGGAGAGAGAAAAAATGGAAAGGATAATGCCAATAAAATAAGGTCATATAATAGACAGTAATTCCAAATCTTCCAGGACAGTTTATTGGAAAATCCTTTAAAACTAACATCATAAAATCAGCTGGTTTCTTCAATTGGAAATTCTTCACTTGCAGATATAAATCCCATAGTGTGATAGTACCTGCCATGTTGTAGAAGATTTTAAATTGATGTGGACTGTAAATTTATAGATTCGCCAGAAAAAAAAAATTGTGGACTGTAAATTTATAAATTCTCAGCATGGCAAAAAGATGATCTAAGAAGAATTGATCTAGATCTCAAGATCAGGAAAATCTACAATCTAAATCTGATCAGAAAATCTACAATCTAAATCTGCACCATATGTAATCATTGTTCCCCCATCAGCATGAGCTCCAAGTTTTTGCAGTCAGCGATTTTCAGATCAGATCTACAATATATTCTTGATCTAGATTATTTCTGATCATTAGTGATCTAGATCATTTTCCGATCACTTCAGATCAATTTTTATTACAAATGTCGATCGATTGCCGCACCTTATACTACTTTCGTAATGATTAATTAATCATTAATTACTCGGCCATTTCTTAACCAATCAATGCCAAAATCTAATGATTTCCAGATTTTAATAGAATGAATGTATTTGCCAAGATTCAGGTGAATTGATAACATTCCTTTCAAGTTATCATCCGGAGAAGCTTCCCCATCGAAAAAAGACATTTTTGGTCATGTGACCTCTCTGATTGGTTGAAACGTCACTGCAGCATATTCAAAAAAATTCCCCAAGGCTACTGCCTAAACATGCCAAATTTGAAAAGAATCCGCCTAATGGTTACAGAGTTATAAGGAAAACAAAATGCGGAGCCGGTGGAGCCTGAAGGTCTCCCATACACAAACAAGTCATAAATATATGACTATTAGTGATAACATTGCAATACTACTCATTCATTTATGCAATTATGTAAAAAAAGTATAAGAGATCTCAAAATGTAACTTAATTGATAGTTATACAGTTAAAACTACAGCATGTGAATCGCTTCTATCTGCAAGAAATAATGCATTGAAACAATAAAACTTTAAAAAAATGGTGACACAGACTGCTTGAAATCTCAAATCAAGGTTTAAGTATTTGATATACTTAAACAAGCCACACCCTATATAACAATATAAGAGGATGTACCAAGAACTAAAAAATGGAAAATGAGAATGAGTATGAAGTGTATTGTTATTGACGATTATGTAGTAAAACTGTTTGTGTACTCACTTATGCAAAAATCCATGAGATATGTCAATATTATAAGCTTCATTAATTGTAATATAGTTAAAACTACATCTTGAATTGCTCATAGCAAGAAATAATCATATTCTAGCAAAAAGATACTTTAAAAAAAATCATTACACAGATTGCCTGAAATCTCAAATACTTCTTTAGGCAATCTGTGTAACACTGAACCTTATATTTCAGTCATTACGTGAAATGCCTAGGCGTTTCGCGAAATGGCTAAACTGTTTAGACATTTCGCGAAATGACTGAAATGTTCAGTCATTACACGTAATGCCTGGTTACACAGATTGCCTGTAACATATATAGGTATTTAACACAGCTACAAATATGATGGGTCAAACTCCATATAATACTGCTCCTATTACACAACAAGTACATGGTTCCATCTACGTGTTAATGAAAGTGGTAGTTATGATAATGACTGTTAAATATATGTTTAATATTATATGTAATAATATTGTATTCTTAAATACTCTATTAAAGTGGTGGCTGATTATTTCATGTACTTTCATATATCTACTACCGTGGCTTTTTGGGTATATAGCAAATAAAAATTATTTTAGTATTCTTAAATACTCTCTTAAAGGGTTGGCTGATTATTTCAGACATTTTCATATATCAACTACTGTGGCTTTTTGGTTATATAACAAATATTTAGTCCAAATGATGGCAAAAATGTAAAAATACTACGTTGATTTTTGAACATAAGACCATTTTGTTTTACCTTAGAACTCTTCGCAATACTGTATAAAATCAATGTATGAAACTCCTTACAACATTGTTCTCTGCTTGTGAATGGTCCATCTAGGTAACAATGAAAGCAATAGTTATGATAATGATTACTAAATATACGTCTTTGTATACTAGTATATGTATGTGTGTGTATGTACACATATATCTATGTGTATAGACATACATTTAATTATATCATGTTCTTAGATATTCTGTTGCAGAGTTGGCCAATTATTTCAGATGCCTTAACATATTTAGTACTGTGACTTTCTGGATTTTGTAGTAAATAATTGGTCCAAATGATAGTCAAAATACAAAATAGATATGTTGATTATTGAACAAAAATCATTTTGTTTTATCTTAGAATTCTTCACAATACTGTATATGTATACATCGAATTATAAAATATGACACCATAAAATTAATGTTTGAGACTCTTTACAATATTGTGATTGATCTATCTAGTATCATTGAAAGCGGTAGTTATGACAATGATTACTAAATATATGTTTTTTCTTTTTAATATATATATTTAATAATACATTATCGTTCCCAACTTGTTAATGGTCCTTCTAGATATCAATGAAAGCGATAGTTATGATAATGATTACTAAATATATGTATGATCACTATGTTGATTATTGAACAAATTAAAGTCATTTTGTTTAACCTAAAGTTTCTTTACTAGTAGCCTTTAAATCTTGACATGATGTCTACTTTCTGTATTCCTAAACAAAAACATCCATCATGTGCTTAGTTTATTGCAACTTCCCAATACTAAGGCCTTTACTATAGTATCAATTCACCAAAATGTTAATACATACTACTTTAGAGTTAACAAAATAAATAATAAATACGCTCACAGATCCAGCGGATCACTAATTTACTGTATAGATATATATCAAACTGTACATATGGTTTCATTTCTGTTGATATTTATGCTAAACATAAGTGTTTTATTTGAGAATACAGCAATAACTATTTGTTATATGCCTTTGCTAGTGCTTTGTCAAATTTTCACATGTATTTTGTTTGTGCCTCTTGTTGCTCATGGAGAATATTGTTTATGTCACTGTGAAGCTGAGTGCGATTGTTATATTTCTGTGAACATTGTAGGTTTGTACCTATTTAGTACTGAATGCCTGACATACTAAACATTTTTAGTTTTAACACCAGAGGACTGGGAGATAGGAAAAAATTATGCGCAGTTTTTCTATGGCTTAAGTCAAAGGGTAAGGGGTTATTCTTACTTCAAGAATGCCACTCAGTGTCAAATGCAGAACATCTTTGGCTGCAATACTGGGATGGTAGGGTGACTTTTTCACATGGAGAATCAAATGCTCGTGGTGTTGCCATTTTAATTTCGAAGGATTTGCCAATAACCATTTCTGATATTGTGAAAGACAGTATGGGACGGTTCATATTTCTTGACTGCATCATTTATGATCAGAGATATATGATATCTAATATTTATGCTCCAACAATAGATAAATTGGGTGACCAAAAACGTTTTGGAGAATATATGCTAAAACAACTGGAGTGTTATGCTGGTTCAAACATAATAATAGGTGGGGATTTCAACATTTGTCTAGATGATGTATGTGATGGTACAACTCGATCTGTTTCTTTTAGAAATTCATTGACACAATTACACAAACTTTTAGATATTGCCGATATTTGGAGGATACGACATCCTTCTACAAAACAATATACAAGACGTGAGAAAACAAGATTTGGTATTAAGCAAACACGGATCGATAACCTATTCCATAAAAAAGAAAAAACAGTCGGAAAAACTTCTTGAAAAGCTAACAGAGCAGCTAGAGGACTTGGAATACAAGATTACCCTCAGTCCGTGTCCCTCTTTGTTTGAGGAGTCAAATCTTATTAAACACAAGATAAAAGAAATATATGACACCAAGTCAGCAGGATGTATAATTCGCTCAAGGTGTATAGGCTGGTTGATGAGTATGAAAGACCAACAAGATACTTTCTAAATCTGGAAAAAAGAAACCATAATATTAAACATATACGGTCTTTGAATGTGGGTGGGCATAGAATTAACGACCCCAAGGAAATACTAAACACTCAAGCAAATTCCTATAAAAATTTATATTTAAGTGAATCTAATCAAATTCCAGGTCCTCAGTGGCCTAGTGGTTAGCAAGTTTGGCATCTAATCATAGGCTGTCACCTCTGTGGGTTCGAGTCCCACAAGTGGCAATTCTGAGGACCTGTCCCAATATGACCCTGGCTGTTGAACGGGACGTAAAACCCCAACTTTGACCAACTTTGACTAATCAAATTCCAAATGTATTTGAATATGAAGAATATTTCAATAGTATCACCGCGCCGTTAGTATCAAATGATATGAAAGAACATTGTGACCAAGCAATTACAAAAGAAGAGGTTTTCAAGGCTATTAATGACCTGAAAAATAATAAGAGTCCGGGACCTGATGGTATTCCTATCGAGTTTTATAAAACTTTCTGGGTAGATATCTGTGACATATTAGTGAACAGTTACAGTAAATCCTTTGATTCTGGTCATTTGACACCAATCCAAAAACAAGGTACAATTATTTTGATTCCAAAAAAGGATAAAGATCTAACAGACTTGAAGTCATGGCGTCCTTTATCGCTGCTTAATAGTGATTACAAAATCTTAGCAAAACTACTCGCAAACAGATTAAGGGTAACATTAACAAAAATCATTAATCCCGATCAAATTGGGTATATGAAAGACCGCTTTATTGGTGAAAATACTAGATTAATAGCCGATGTAATTGATTATTGTAAACATACACTGCAACCTTGTATCATACTCTTAGCAGACTTCGAAAAAGTATTTGATACTATAAACTGGAATTTTCTACAAAAATGCTTGACACATTTTGGTTTTGGTCCAAACTTTCGAAGATGGATGTCTGTCCTTTATACTGAAATTGAAAGCTGTGTAACCAATAATGGTGCCTTGTTATTTCTACTGCCTGCTGAAATAATAGCGAACATAATTCGGATGTCCCCTCATATTATAGGCCTTAAAGTCAATGGAAAATGTATAAAGCTTTGTCAGCTGGCAGATGACATGACTTTGTTTCTTACAGACAACTCTTCTGTTAGGCACTCTCTTAGGATGTTTGAAGAGTTTTACCGATATGCGGGTCTCAAATTAAATAAAGGGAAGACTGAGGCAATAATTATTCAAAATGATGGGACTCTAGAGCATAATTTGTCATTGGGAATTAAATGGATAAATAGGCCATTTAAAACCCTGGGAACATGGTTCTCTCTGGACAATGAAGAGATGATAAATTTAAACAAGAATGACAAAATTTCGATTATCAAAAGCATTCTAAACTCCTGGTCATTGAGGCGCCTAACATTAAAAGGTAAAGTAACAGTGATAAAATCATTTGTTTTACCTCATATTGTACAACTTGTCTCAGCCATCCCCTTTAGCAAAAACATGTTAAAACTTTTAGATGAAATGCTTTTCAACTTTATATGGAATCAGAAGAAACCTCTCCTCTCGAAAATTACCTTAATCCAACCAATAGAACAAGGTGGAATGAGTATGGTTTCAATCTTGGAATTTATCAATGCATCAAAAATAATGTTTTTAAAAAGATTTTGTAATGGTATAGATGCAAATTGGAAAATACTCTCACAGAACCTAATGGGGCTTTGTACCGAAGAACTATTAAGAAAACGAACTTTTAAAAACACAACGTGTCACATCAAAACCCCATTTTATAAGGATCTGTTGTCAGTATGGTGTGATCTTGTGGCGATTGAACCTTCAAGTTTTGTTGAGTTTTTGGATGAACCTTTATTTCATAATGATCTACTAACAATCGACAAGAAACCCATATCAGATGAGTTTACTGAATGGATATCTACTGGTATGTCTAGAGTGAGAGATCTTGTTTCAGAAGATGAAAATTTTCTGTCAAAGTCAGATCTGGAAGCAAAATATGGCATTCAATTTGATCATATGAGATATAACCAAATAATTAGTACTGTCTGTTCCAAAAAACGTTTACTAAACATCAAACAGGTCTCAACTCATCAAAGGTCATTACCTCGGCAGTGTCTTGAAAAGCTTGGCAACATTAAAAGCCGAGAAGTATACAACTATTACATAACCCGTTTGTATCAAATCCCCCAAAGCCAAAATAAATGGATAGAGTACTATCCAATCCTAGAAAAGGCTGATTGGAAATCCATCTATAATCTGACCTATAATCTTACTAGAGACTCTCATTTGATTTCTCTCCAATATAAAATACTTCATCGAATCTTTAACTGCAAGTACAAACTATTTTTATGGGGTATCAAAGACTCTTCAGATTGTGCAAGGTGTAGAGATATTGATAACCTAGAGCATTTCTTCTTCTATTGTCAAAAGGTTTATACTTTCTGGAAAGAAATAAAGCTTTGGCTATCAAGTAAACTTAACATTAAAATCGATTTTACAGTCCTAGGGGTCCTTCTGGGTTTCATAAACATGAGCGAGCCCCTTTTTTATTTGGTAAACTTTATTACAGTTGTTGGTAAATATTATATTAAACAGTCAAGGGATGATTTGAAAGAACTGCCATTAACACATTTTCAGTATTGCTTAAAAGACAAACTTAAAATTGAAGAATGCATTGCATCAGATAAAGGTAATCACTTGCTTTTTCAAGAGAGGTATGGTTTTCTACTGGCAAAGCTATAGACAATTTTTAACAGTTCTTGATAGAATGTCTTAGTAGATTTGCTGTTATGAAATAAATATGTAATAGTATATTTCATGTCCTGTAAAGTTCTTTGTGTAGAAATTTAGTTATAATGTTTTTGTAGTATTGTTATTATGAAATGCTTATGTTACTGTCTCATTTTACCTCCTGTTACACCATCACTGTATGCTAGTTAAAAATAAATAATAAAAAAAATTGTCAAGACGTTACACATATTCCAAGTCGCAATCCGGTGTTCGATAGGAACTAAGGCGGAAATGATTTCTGAAATCAGCAGGTTTTCAGTCGACTTTTGAGAGGTTTCGAGATAATTCCATAACTTTGGGGGGGGGGGAATCATACGAGAAACTATTGTTGAAGTGGACCTTTGATTTATGGATGGAAAAACAATAGCTCTTTTTCAATCACGGGGTACCTGGTTCCACACCTGAAAAAGATGTGCTGGCATATGGGACAGGTTTTAACAGGCCACCATGTATAGTTGTAAAATCAATGTACCAACCCATTTTTTGCATGCATCAGTCAAAACCAGATTTGCTTCATAAAACTGTAGTAGTGGACTGAATATCCTTTTTGATGCAGTTCCAATTCCCATGCTCAACCTTTCCTTTCAGTTTTTATTTTTTGAACATAAGTCACTTTGGCACTTTGAAAATGCCAAAAAGAAGCCATGTCAGGACAGTTCGACATACCATAAAGAATATATAAACCAGTAACAGTCGTACAGGAGTATTAAGTCTGGAATAAATGCATATGATTCCTGTCACTATATTTCATGTATTTTACATGTTCTTGAATAAAGTTTCTGTTCTAAGAGGTGCTGTTGTAGGTTAAAATCCCATGACTTGATATGGTGTCAGAAGTTGGGTGTAGTGAGGAATAAAGACACATACAGATAGTTTCCTAACATAGAGTGACCTCACCCAGCCAACAACAGGCTTATGTGTAGTGAGAGGATATACAGCCTGTTTGGTGAACTAACACAGCCTGCAGCGACACTGGGAACACACAAGTGAAGGGAGGTGGTTATGTGCATTGATGTAAGAAGGAAGTAAATGTATTCATTGTGTAATAACTGTGAAGGTAAAGCTCTGTTATTTAATGTGTAAAATAGACAGCTCAAGCAATACTGCTCAACTGGCCCCTTGTATTCTGCATTTGGCATTAATGTTACTTAAGACAGTAAAATGGCAAAATTTAACCCTACTGAAGCATTCAATTTCATGAAACCAGCACGGTGGAATGAATGGTTGACAAGATTGGAGAGGTATATAGAGTTGCTACAAAACTGTTCAATGAAAATCAAAAAGTTCAAGTTGCATACCTTGTTTAAGAAATGGGCCCTGGGGCTGAAAATATATTCAAGACCTTTGAATTTGATAATGATGGAGATGAATGACATTGTTTCACAGAAATTTACTTCCCATTTTATCCCACTTCTGACACTATGTCAAGTTATGGGATTTAAACAAACAACAGCATCTCATAGAATAGCAACTTTATTTAAGAACATGTGAAATATATAAAATATAGTGACAGGAAACATGTGCGCCAATTCGAAAACTTAATACTCACGTATGACTGTTACTGGTTTATTTACTTTCAATACAGTATGTCTATAAACTGGATGAGCTGATTTTACAGGGAAAAAAAGATATCCATGATGAAAGTGTCACACAGTCCCAGCAAAAATGCATGTTAGGCTAAAACAGGGCTTCTTGCAATTATGGCTTAATATTTTGTTGCTCAGAAAAAAACACTGAGAAGATGCTTTCTGATCTGGGACTGGGAATACAAACTGCGGTAGCTTTTAGTATCTGGTGGCAAACAAATCCACTTCAGGGAGATACCACCAGCTACAAATCTGGTCAAACACATCCTGGAGGAGTGACCACTCTGTCTGACTCACCTGTCGATGATTTGACAGATTACAATCACATTCGGAAGACCTAGGTTGTGTTGCCTTGCTGTTAAGACAATTTGTCTTATATTGCACCATGTCAGGAGTCTTCACAGGACACAAGAGAACCTTGATATTATACCCTCTACTTGTTTATGTAGGCAAGAGTAGTGGTGTTGTCCACAGCAATCAAGATGGTCTGACCCCAACACAAGTGCTCAAACTTTATGAGGGTACAAAAGTGGTCAAATTTTATAAGCGCTTACCACGCTCCTTTTTGCAATGCTGTCTCATAAGTGGGAATCTCAATGGCAGCACCTTGTTTTGGTTCAACTGACCTTTGAATTGAATCTTGGAAACTGAATCGACCTTTAGCTTATATGGATGTGGAAGTAAGCATCTCTGCAGTCTAGCCAGGTTACTCACTTTCCTTTCTGAAGGCAAATGTCTATCGATTCTGGGGTTTCCATCTAGTAAGTTTGAACTGATATGGTTTTAGGGTCAGAAAAAAAATCTGCTTTAAAAGGCCAATGAAGATTGGACCTTGACCTGCTTGGGGGTAGGGGGGTGTTCGGGAGTGTTTTTGTGTCACTATAGATAAATAATATTTCTTTAATACAACTATTTATTCATTAAAAAAGACATCAATATTAAATTTTAGCACACATATCCTTTAAAAATATATATGTACACTTTATTATAACTGTTTCTTTGTAAAATATGTCAACATTTGCTGTTATGTCAAAAGATTTAATTATTTCCTTTAATTATAAAATATATATATATATATATATATATGTCCTAACTATCTCTATTTGCTATTCAATAAATCCATGTCCGTTTCTATCAAATTCTATTGCTGTTCTCTTTTCATTTCTAAAACTTTGCAAAAAAAGGAGAAGACAAGATGAGTTGCTATGGTAACTCAGTATGGGGATCTCTTATCAAAACAATCCCGGCTGACACTTGATGAAAGACATTTTCCAGACTTAAACTTACAATTTTGAGTTAGCCTGTCAAAAGGCGCTAAATTTACTAAATTTAGAAAAGTAAAAATAAGACATAGAATTTCTTATTTCCATTTCCCCCTCCTCAAAAGTGCCAATGTACACTGTTGACTACAAGTAAAATATTTGAATATACATGTTTTTTGACGACAATCATTCAAATTATGAAATACAAATCTTAACGAGTATACAAGTACAACTAATTATAGAATATGTCTGACCAACTCTCTCTTTAAATCAGAAAAATTAGGTTTACTACTAATTACACAAAAATCTAACAGTCTCTCTCTTTAAACCAGAAAACCTACATTTACTACTAATTACACAAAACATCCGACTATTTTTCTTTTTAAATCTGAAAGCTTTCAATTGTAACTAATTATACAAAACCCTTAAGTGTCTCTATAAATCTGAAAGTTAAACTCCATTTTGAATTTAAGTGCAAGAAAACTATACAAAATGTCCAATTCACTATATTAAACAGTCAGTTCAAGAGGGCACAGTCTACAAATTGGTCGCCGGATGACTTTCTGTCCAACAGAAGCATCTGCAACACGAACATGACCATCACATCCTTTTATCAATTTTGTCACTTTAGCTAATGGCCACTGTCCACGTGGTGTGTTTGGATCTAGTAACATCACTATGTCATTCTCTTTCAAGTCCCTTTTTTCTACAGTCCACTTTTTTTGTGAATTAAGAGTTGGTAGCCACTCTCTGATCCACCTTTTTCAAAAATGCCCAATTAGTTCTTGTACTCTCCTCTATCGGTGAATAGTCCTGGTTTCTAAGGTGTCAGGGTTTTTTGGAACTATTTCCACTTTTACATGTCCATGTAAGAAGTGGCCTGGTGTCAGAGGAACATCATCGTTTGGGTCAGCGGACTGATAAGTCAGAGGACGTGAGTTTATGAGTGATTCAGCTCCTGTGAATGCTGTCATCAGTTCCTCATCTGTCACAAAACTGTTTAATAAAATTGCTGACACTGCCTTTTTTGCAGCTTTAATCATTGTTTCATATACACCACCAAAATGCGGAGCCAGTGGTGGATTGAAATACCACTGGATCCCCTTCCTCAAGACTGTCCCAGTGATGTTGTCTTGATCTAGTTCTTTGACAAGGGCACTCAATTCCTTATTGGCATGAATGAAGTTACTGCCGTCATCAGAGAAGACCTCTTCTGGACATCCTCGTCTGTTCACCATTCTATAGTATGCCTTTAAGAATGAGTCCATATCCAGTGCATAGGCCATCTCCAGGTGGACAGCTCTCGATGTCATGCATGTGAACAAACACATGCAACGTTTGCGACGACACTTCCCTCGTCCTTGCACTGTTAAAAATGGCCCTGCATGATCAAGTGAGACTCTACTAAATGCCTGTAGTGGTTCTTTGAGTCGCGAAGCTGGTAGAGGTGCCATTATCTGACTTGCTGCTCTGGCTTTCCGACGTTTACACATATTACATTCACTTTCCCAATGTCTGATCTCTTCTCTGGCTGAAATAATCCAGAAATGCTGTGACAGTATACTAACCGGTGATTTTTCCCGATCACATGATGATGGTCTTCATGGCACTGCTGTATGATAAGCTTTGTTACAGGGTTCCTCTTTGGCAAGATGATGGGATTTTTTGTGTCATATGACAGGTATTCTGCATGTTGTAGTCTGACATTACAACGGATAAGACCATCTGTATCCAACCTTGGGTGTAATGGGAGTAACTTACTCTGTGCTGGAAGTTCTTTTCCTCTTGATAGTGCTTCATATTCACTTGGAAAGGCCACTTTCTGTGTGTGGGCTAGAATTTGAATCTCGGTATCTTCAATTTCAGTGGTCTGGATGCTACCTGTTGTTCTTTGTGATTTTTTTTGCTGACAGTTTTCAATGAATCGACACACATAAACATATACTCCCAAGTAATGTTTCCAGTTTGAGTAACGACTAGGTTCAAGTCTTGAGGGCATACTGCGAATTGCCGACTTCTCACATGCCATGAAGCTGTATGACTTTTTGCTGGCTTTCTTTTGGCATAACTCTGGAACATTACTCTCCATATCAACCTTTGTCTTCGGCCAAGCAAATTCTGACTGTGTTAAGAACGTCGGTCCTACCCACCAGTGTTGACAATTTGCCATCTCTGTGATATTTAAGCCACGTGTTGCATAGTCAGCAGGATTTTCTTTTGTTGGAACATGGCGCCACTGTTTCGGTTTGGTTGCACTTTGAATTTCCCCAATGCAGTTTGCAACAAATGGTTTATATTGCCGGCAGTGGCCATGTATCCACCATAAGACATTGCAACTATCAGTCCAAAATGTAGCTCTGCCTATATACACTTCCAAGGATTTTACAACAACTTGTGTCAACTTTAGACCTAACATGGCTCCCATTAGCTCTAGTCAAGGGATACTAACACATGATAGTGGTGCAACTTTTGTTTTGGATGCAATCAAATGACTTGTTATTGTTCCGTCCTTCAATACACACTGTAAGTATGATACTGCCCCATATGCCTTCTCTGATGCGTCAACAAATGTGTGCACTGTGGAACAAACCACCTGTTCTGGCTGTAAGGATCTTGGAACACGAATCTCACCCAAATTTCTCAATTCAGAAGACCACAATTGCACTTTTTCACAGAGTGATGTTCCGATATCTTTGTCCCATTCAATGCCTGATAACCATAAGTCTTGCATCAATACTTTTTCCTTCACAACAAAAGGTGCAATCACGCCTAACGGGTCAAATACTGAGGCTAGCTTGCTAAGGAATCCCTGCTTAGTCATTCTTGCAATTTCAGTGTCTCCAAGATTAAAAGTAAGCACATCCACATCTGCTTGCCATTTGATTCCAAGTGTCTTTACAGTTGGAATACCCTCATTGATCTTGAACTCTTTTGCTCTGTCTTCTTGTGGAATTCCTTTTAGGACCTCGTTTTCATTTGACAGCCATTTTCTAGGCTTCATTCCACAAAGTGCCCAAAACTCTATCATATCTTGATACGCTGCTTTGGCTTCTTCAATTGTGTCAAATGATGTCAAAATGTCATCCATAAATGTTGCTTTCAAGACGGTATCTGCAGCCTTTGGAAACCTATCTTTCAAACTATGTGCATGCTGCTGTGTTGCCAACTGAGCAAGGAATGGTGAGGCACTAGTCCCAAATACTAAATTGAAAAACTCATATGCATCTGGCACTCTGGACTGGTCAAGGTCTCGCCACAGGAATCTGTGATACTTCCTGTCTTCTTCATACATCTTTATTTGCAAATACATCTCTGATATGTCACTTACTAAAGCAACAGGTTTGCTGCGGAAGTTTACCAAAACTTGAAACAGGTCATTCTGTAACTTAGGCCCTGGGTACATAGAGCTGTTCAGTGACACACTGTTCCTATCTTTTGCCGAGGCATCAAATACTATTCTGGTGTTTGTGATATCTTTGTCCATTCTAATCACTGGAAAATGTGGGATGTAATAACCAGAATCAGCAGTATCTTCTTTTGCCAGTTTTCTTATATACCCTTTCTCCTGGTATTTCTCAATGGTGTCATTGTATGATTTGGCTATGTCTGGAGCTTTCTTCAACCTTGCTTCTGTGTTTTGAAGTCTTTTGAGGGCCATTTCGTAGTTGGTGTCTATATGTTCCTTTGTGCCTGGCTTCCATGGAATTGCCACATTGTAGTGGCCATCCTTCATGACCAAGGAATTCTTTGTCATTTCTATAACTTAACTGTCTTCTGGTGTCATGACTTTTACGTTAGTATCCTCTACTTTCCAAAACTTTTCTGTCACTGCTATAAGCCTGTTGTCTGTAAAATATGTCCTGGCAAAATGAGTTGTCCTTCTTTGCAAGAGTAATGAAGGTTTGCATAGTCAACACCAATCAGTATGTCCACTGTCCTTCTTTCTGTTCTGGGAAAATGAATCCCCTGGAGGTGAGGCCACTTTTTCCCTTCTCTTGCCCAATCTATAACCTCCATATTTCCTGTGACTTTATTGACTGTAAAGGCACTTACTGGCTGGCATACTCTTCTATCCACACTCTCCAGGATGAATTCTACTGGCATTGTGTCAATCACCTCAGTATGACCATTCACAACATCAACATTTATTCTGTGTGACTGTCCTTAGATTTCAAGTTCAGCAGCAACACATATGTTTTTGTACTCCCATCATCCAGAAGCGCATTTACAGTTATCTTTTTATCGCCATTTCTAAGAATTACTGGAACTGTGCGCAGTGATACACTCTCTCTGTTGCTATGGTTTGTCCTGAATGATGAGTGTCGATCCTCCTCCATGGGAGGAGCTGCCATGATTGGAAATTAGAATCATTGGCTGTTATTTGCTGTGGTTGTGACCTGTGTAAGAGATAGTTATGGTTTTTCTTACAGTTGTCAATGCCACATATCCTTGTTCGTTGACATGACTTGCCACTGTGGTCGTCTCTTAAACATCTGAAACATAGGTGCTGTTGTTTTGCAATGTCCCACCTTTTGTTGACATCAGCTGCCTTAAACTGGTCACAAGCCCAAGCCCCATGGTTACCATGACACACGTGACCTTTTGCTTCTGCATGAAATGACCTCTGTCTGCTGGTACCGGAGCTGCCTGTACTCTGACATTCCATGCACCTTTTCTGAGGCCATTATTTGATACTCTGCCTCTTGTACTACAAAATCTCTCAGTGTGATGACAGATTCGGTTTTATTTTGTTCAGCTACCCAGCGATGGTACTGGGTCAACATTTGCTCATTAATTTTCTTTAACACTTCACTGTAGAAATATCCATCTGTCAATTCATCATGTTTGCCTGCTTCTTTAAAATTGACAACAGCCAGGTCTAAAACATCTGCAAATTTCTCAATGTCAGCAGCATTATTTGGTCTCACCAGGCGAATGTTGGCCAGCTCTTTTAATCTTATTGCTATCCACCTTCTTTTTCCTCCAAATTTTCTCTCCAGTCTTTCCTTGGCAACTTCATAGGCTGTAGCTGAATGCCCCAGTCCCTGGACAACTTTTAAAGCTTCCCGGGTTAGACTTTGTCTTAGCTGTAACAACTTGTACTCTGGGGTTGATGATGTGTTAATGTGTTGATGTGAAAGCAGCTTTCCAGCCTTCATATAGGTGTTTGTCTCCATCAAAGACTGGAATGGAGATACGCAACAATGGTTTCATCAGATCATATTGTAATCCTGTGGTTGGTGCTGGGCTAACTACTGTATTACTGACTGTTGAAGGCGTTAATTTCTCTTCTATTTTCGAAACTGTCTTGTTATATTCTTGTTCGAAAATTTCCAACTCTTGAACCAGTGCATCAGCCTGTCCTTTCTCCACTTTCTTTATCAGTTCACTTCTACTGTCCATCACTCACTGCGCCAATTCATCAAGTCGGTTTTGACTATTACTTATAGCACTGCTGGATTCATTGTTTTCAATCAACCTGAACAAACTATTTTTCTGTCTGGTGAAATTACCTTTTGCACGAGATTTAGTAACCTTCATTGACCGAATCAAACCTTCCATGTCTTGGGTCTCTTTCTCAGTGTCTATCTGCTCTGCTGGTATTGAGTCCTCAGTTGTCATACTGCTACTGTTATCCTTTTAACTATTTAATGTTTGTATCCTGATATACACACTATATTATTTCATATAATCACACTACCACACTTTATCTATTGAACTCTATTCAAATGTAACCACGCTTTGCTACCAGAAAAATGTTCGGGAGTGTTTTTGTGTCACTATAGATAAATGCGATTTCTTTAATACAACTATTTATTCATTAAAAAAGACATCAATATTAAATTTTAGCACACATGTCCTTTAAAAATATGTATGTACACTTTATTATAACTGTTTCTTTGTAAAATATGTCAACATTTGCTGTTATGTCAAAAGATTTAATTATTTCCTTTAATTATAATATATATATATATATGTCCCTAACTATCTCTATTTGCTATTCTATAAATCCATGTCCGTTTCTGTCAAATTCTATTGCTGTTCTCTTTTTATTTCTAAAACTTTGCAAAAAAAAGAAGACAAGATGAGTTGCTATGGTAACTCAGTATGGGGATCTCTTATCAAAACAATCCCGGCTGACACTTGATGAAAGACATTTTCCAGACTTAAATTTAGAATTTTGAGTCAGCCTGTCAAAAGGCACTAAAATTTACTAAATTTAGAAAAGTTAAAGTAAAACATAGAATATCTTATTTCCAGGGGGTAATATCACATCTGCTCTTTATGAGGCTATCTGCCAGTTTCTGGTAACAAGGGGTTTTAGTGTGAATGGTAGGAAATGTTCCTCTCATTTAAAATTAAATCCACCATTAAACTCGAACCCTTAGAGGCCTAAGTCTGCCAAAATTTTCTGCAGCCAGTCCCCTGCAGGACAATTTGTTGCTGCATTGGGGACATTTGTGACATTTGAGAAAGAAACACAGTGATTTACAAAAGAAACCCCTTTTACACGTTTTGTTATGGTTCTGTCTAATGCAGGTATTACACCTTTCTTTTGTGATTGCCTTGGGGAATTTACAAAAAGAGCAAGAGTTGCAACAAACTATTTTGAACTTAGTTGCTGTTTATCGCACCCTCAAGCTGCTACAAGTGTCTTTCTGAATGAATTCTCGAGATACCTGGACGAGTTGAATACTGCAGATGGTCGATTGTTAATTGTTGGAGACTTCAATTTTATCATGGATGATTGTGAGAACAGCTCTTCTGTTGCATTTCACAAAGTTTTGGATATCTTTAGTTTGAAACAATTTGTGACCTTTCCTACCCACTCTAAGGGTTACATGCTGGACTTGATTCTCACACAAGACTTGGATAGGACTTTTGAGTGTGCTAGGGCAGGTGTCCAATTCTCTGGCCACATTATCATTTTATGTGACATTGTAGTCAGCAATAAACCACCAGTCATCAAGAGATATCACATATATGAAAGCTTATCATTTTATGTGACATTGTAGTCAGCAATAAACCACCAGTCATCAAGAGATATCACATATATGAAGCTAAAAGACATAGATGTAAGACAATTAAAACTAGAAAAAGGTTTTTGCTAACAAAAACGAGTGGCCCAGATGTTATAATGTGGCCAATGTAGAGAATAATATGTTGCTGATGCTTATAATCATATAAATGGTAAATTCATTCTAAAGAAACCTTCCTGTGAGTAAGCCTAATCAATGTGTCAAGTTTAACTGATTTTAACAGTAAATCAGTTGGGGTTGAAAAAAAACAATTTTTTACTGTAAGATGGCCATAGGTGGACTTCAAGGTGGACAGAAAATATGAATGTCCCTTTTGGCATCCTTTATAAGTGTGCAAATTTAACCGACATCAATTGATCAATAAGATAGTTGGAGGCTGAAAACCCCCTTCTGTTACTGTCAGGTGGCCATAACTTCATTCATATTGGGGCATTAAGTTGACCATAAAATAAGAGTGTTCCTTTTGCCATCCTTTATAGGTGTGCAAAGTTTAACTGAGGTCAGTTGAACAATAAGATAGTTGGAGGCTGAAAACCCCCTTATTTCACTTAAAGGTGGCTACAACTCCATTCATATTGAGAGTTTAAGGTGACCATAAGTATTATTTTTTATTTTTATCTATTTTAATACCAGTGATAATTTAGATATAAAAAATGGAAAAAGAAAGGAGCCAGAGGATTTTATTCCAATTTGATAACTTTAAGCAGGCCATAGGTCCATTAACATTTTGAGTTTAAGGTCACCATACAGTCAGGATATTCCTTTGGCAAATCTTAATATATGTGCCAAGTTTGGTTGAAAAAAGTGAAAAACTAAGTGAACTGGAGGGCTAAAACCCCTTTTTTGACATTAAGGTGACCTTAAGATTGCAGATACAGGGCTAAAACTTCGACATGTGAAAGAATATCAAAAAGTAGCTGAATAAGTTATTCCAACAAAATGCCGAAATCCTGACCGTTTTTGAGATACAGACCAAGTACCCATTTTTAAAAAAATTACGAAAATAAAACACCTCCCATTCAGGGATCTATTGATCAGAAAATCTTTTCCAACCTTCAAAATTTGGTCTAGAATGTACCTAATAAATTTTACAGCACAGGTGTGTGTGATTTTTCCGAAACGCAATGACAGGGTGTTTTTGGAAAATGCTTAAGGTTTCCGCAAAGGATCCCAAAATTTTTTTCCGCCCTTATAGTTTTAAAGAAAGATAAGAAGGAAAGAAGAATTTGAAAGCCCAAGAAGTTATTCAAGGGAGACCATAATCCTGTGGCAGTGATCAGTCGAACTTACGGGCCGCTTAATTAGATATTTGCTCCTATGATTTTGGTGATTCTACTGATCACATAGGTGTTCTGGTTGCAAAGTACAATCAAGGCCTCTCTGACATTCTGATTCTAAAAATGCATAGAAAAATTTCAATCAGGCCAAACCCTCCCTAGTTCAACAAATCACTGCAGTTGCAAAGATCAAAACTGAGACAAGAGGGTCAAAGATGCCCCAAAAGGCGGGTTGCGCTGGCAGCAATAAGGTTAGGGACTGCTGTAATTACATTTAGAAACAAGGAAAGAAATGTTAGGTCACCCAGTTAAGGAGAATGTGTTGAGACGTGCTAAGAAATGTAAAACTTGTAATTTAGGTTGCATAATTGTATCTATGCTATAAATGGACAAACAAAAGGACAGAATTCGAAGGCAACTTAGATATGATGGTGATGTATCTCCCTGTCAAGTTTGAATTCGATTGGACAAAGCGTTTTGAGTTAGAGTCTGGAAACAGAAATGTTGACGGACAGGCAAACAGACAACAAAAATGGACAAACGAACAGACGGAATTACACCAATTTTGAAAGGAACCTAGCTATGATGGTGATAGATCTCCCTGTCAAGTTTGAATTCGATTGGACAAAGCATTTTCAAGCTGGAGTCCGGAAACAGAAATGTTGACAGACAAACAGACAAAAAGCGGACAAATGAACACACAGAATTACACCAATTTAGAAAGAAACCTAGCTATGATAGTGATCTATCTCCCTGTCAAGTTTGAATTGGATTGGACAAACCGTTTTCGAGTTAGAGTCTGGAAACAGAAATGTTGACGGACAGACAAGCGGACAAAAAAACAGAAAAAACGAAAAGACGGAATTACACCAATTTCGAAAGGAACCTAGCTATGATTGTGATCTATCTCCCTGTCAAGTTTGAATTCGATTGGACAAACCGTTTTTGAGTTAGAGTCTGGAAACGGAAATTTTGACAGATTTTGAGTTAGAATCCGGAAACGGAAATGTTGACAGTCAGACAACCGGACAAAAAAAACAGACAAACAAACAGACGGAATTACACCCATTTTGAAAGGAACCTAGCTATGACGGTAATCTATCTCCCTGTCAAGTTTGAATTCAATTGGACAAACCGTTTTCGAGTTAGTCCGGAAACGGAAATTCTGACAGATTTCGAGTTTGAGTCTGGAAACGGAAATGTTGATGGACAGACAAACGAACAGACAGAATTACACCAATTTTGAAAGGAACCTAGCTATGATAATGATCTATCTCCCTGTCAAGTTTGAATTCGATTGGACAAACCATTGTCGAGTTAGAGTTCAGTAATGAAAATTTTGACAGATTTCGAGTTAGAGTCCGGAAACGGAAATGTTGACATACAGACAAACGAACAAACAGAATTACACCAATTTCGAAAGAAACCTAGCTATGATGGTGATCTATCTCCCTGTCAAGATTGAATTCAATTGGAAAAAACCTTTTTCGAGTTAGAGTCTGGAAACGGAAATCTTGACAGATTTTGAGTTAGAGTCTGGAAACAGAAATGTTGATAGACAGACAAACGAACAGACAGAATTACACCAATTTTGAAAGGAACCTAGCTATGATAGTGATCTATCTCCCTGTCAAGTTTGAATTCGATTGGACAAACCGTTGTCGAGTTAGAGTCTGGTAATGGAAATTTTGACGGATTTCGAGTTAGAGTCCGAAAACGGAAATGTTGATGGACAGACAAACGAACACACAGAATTACATCAATTTCAAAAGGAACCTAGCTATGATGGTGGTCTGTCTCCCTGTCAAGTTTGAATTCGATTGGACAAACCGTTTTCAAGTTAGAGTCTGGAAACAGAAATTTTGACGGACAGACGAACGGACAAAAGAAAGGACGGAATTGCATCACTTTCGAAAGGAACCTAGCTATGACGGTGATTCGATTGGACAAACCGTTTTCGAGTTAGAGTGTGGAAACGAAAATCTGGACAGACAGATGGACCTCAGACACCTCAATCTAATAGGCGGGTTGGTTACACATAACCCGCCTAAAAACTGTGGAACAAACTGCCATTAAAGTTACGAAATTGCAACACTATCTCAGACTTTAGAAAACAGCTGAAAACAAACTTGTTTAAAATAGCATATGAATGTTAATTGTAAATTTATTTTAGTTTATGTAACTTTAAATTGTAACTCTGTAAAGTGCTTAGGTATATAAGCACTATATAAATCATAATGTAACAAACAAGAAACATTTATCTTTGACATGAGCTCTTACATCTGAAACATTCTGATCAGAAATTCTCTTTCTGGCAACAGGTGCACAACTGGGTGGGGATCTGATCCATTTTACAAAATTTATAGAACTAAAAAGAATATGTCATTTATACGGAGACTGTCCCTTTTTGCTGGTGGACAATATGTCCAGAGCCTTTTTCTCTGTAACAGCCCCTGGTCCCGAGGTTCTTCCTTGCTGGCTGTTCCCGACTGGACTGAAAAGAGCATCTACTGCTGTCTTGAGCTTGTTTCCATGAGTAGGAAGAGTCAGGCTGATAACAGTGTTGCTTTCTGCTTCCAGTGGCAAATCTCTCTGAGAGCTTCAAAGACTGGACAGTTCACCACGAAAAATCATACCTAGCATTCTAGCTGAAAAATGGTCAAGTGCCAAATGCCCTCCAGTGCAGCTTGAGCTTTGGTGGATGATTTTCCTTTGTCCAACATGCCTAGATTAATCTTCAAATGAACTTGTATACTTTTGAAGTTTTGTTATACAGCAGTTGAAACCAGCAGCCTGGTTGCATATGTAGCTTGATTCCTTTGCTGCTCCTCCAACCTATGGATGGGTATCCTGAGCAAGTCCCCCACAGGATAATTTGTGGCTGCATTGGGGACATTTGTGGCTTTTGAGAAAGGAACACAGTGATTTACAAAAGAAACCCTTTTGTATGTTTTATTATGGTTCTGTCAGATGCGGGTATTATAGTGGGGGTGCTTTACCAGAGGTTTTAGCTATATCTCAATAATGTCAAGACGGACTGTTTATCTGAGCAGCATCATTGAACCAAAAGGTGAGATGTCTGGCATTGAGTTATCGGGTATTTGGGTGTAAGCTATTTCAACAGATCTGAGACTTTGGAGGCTTGAAATACTGATTAGTGTAAAGCCCACTCAGTTCACCAGATCTTAGGGGGTATCCTTGGACCAGAGTAGAATTCATATCCTTGAATTTCCTACACAACCAGTCCTCTGACAGTAGGTTAATAAAACCTTTGCCAACTGGTTGGCTCCTATTACCTGTCCACAGGTTATCACTTTGGGAGGTAGGGGTGTATGCCAAATTCGGGATAAGAGTCCATCCCATGAAAGATCTCACACTAAAAAGAGTCTCTTTTTCACTGTTCATCACTCACATTCTTGTCAGAAGATAGCTGGCTGGCCTCTTCAGCTTCAGAAAACTCTCCTTTTCCCTGACCATGAAAAGGTTTCTTATACAAGTTATAGGGCTGTCTTGGAACTTGGTTAATGCACACACTGTTCCTGGTCCAGTTGGTTTTCTGGATAGAAGTCTTTTTCAGGTGAAACCATATCCAGCTGAGATGACTCTTCTAATTCATTGTGTTTCACTCTCAAATACCACAAATGTCCCCTGTGCAGCAACAAATCATCCTGTTGGGGGCTGGCTGCAGAAAATAAGTCACCAAATATACAAAATAAGAAAGATCTTGAAAATTCCAACCATTTCCACATATGCTAAATGAAAATGAGGACATCCAACTGACTAGTACGGAGGTGTTAGCCACCTAGTGAGTGAAGGGCACTCTACCAGTTCAGTCAGAAGACAACTCAAGGCATCTTTTTCTGTCTTTTGGCAGAGATGTCTTGCATTTTACCAATGGCATTAGTCTGTTAGGCAAGATATATTAAAACAATAAAACCTAATTTTCAGCTTCATACAGCTTAACCTGGGTCAGCATATTCTAAAGTGCACAATATACTGTAAATGTTAAAAGGTATATATACCTCTGTAAATGCCGGAACTTCTAAATACGAGGTATAAGGTAAAGAAAATACCAGGAGATAGAAGCAAATTTGTGTTTTTGCATTTTTGGTGAAAAAACTTGAAAATTCAAAAAGGCCACCATTTTTGGGGAGAGGAAATTTTTTTTGAAAATTGCCAAGAGTACATTGCTTAGATACCCTGTGGATCGAAAATTTCGATGAAATCACTCTTACTCACACGGTTTAGGAGAAAGACATATTTCTGTTTTTTGCTATGTAGCTATTACTCAGGAGGTTAAAGCTATTACCATCAACAACAATACCAAACAAGCAATTGACCCAAAAACCTTCACACCAAATTTTACAAAGATGAGTTAAATATGTTTCCTTTAAAAGAGTGAAAACAGAAATGCAATTCAGAGTAGGCTCAAAGTAGCAAAGCAGCTATTACTCAGACAGCTACAAAGCTATCATCAACCAAAAACTATCCTGGCCCAACTATTGACCCAATTATCCTTCATATAAATCTTTGAGAAGATAGAAAACATTGTTTCATTCCAGAAAAAAGTCAGCTAACTCAAAATAGCATAATAGCTATATAGCACAGTAGCTATTACTCAGTTAGCTATAAAGGTATTATCACCAAAAGCAATCCCAAGCAAGCTACTGATCCGATAATCCTCCATCCCAAATTTTGTGAACATAGGTGAAATACTTTTCCTTTAAAATGCTTAAAATAAAAAAGCTACTCAAAGTAGCTAAGTAGCTATTACTCAGTCAGTTATACAGCTATTACCACTAAAAGCAATCCCAAACTAGCTATTGACCTAACTATTGCTCACACCAAGTTTGGTAAAGATATGTCAAATATTTTTCGTTAAAATGCCTGGAAACAAAAGAAGTACACAAAAGTAGCTAAGTAGCTATTACTCAGTTAGCTACAGAGCTATCTCCACCAAAAGCAATCCCATGCAAGCTATTACCCCAATAAACACCCATACCAAATTTGGTAGAGATATGTCAAATACTTTTCCTTAAAATGCCCAGAAACAAAAGAAGTACACAAAAGTAGCCAAGTAGCTATTACTCAGCTATAGAGCTATCTTCACCAAAAGCAATCCCATGCAAGCTATTAACCCAACTAGACCAAGGACGCATCTGTGGCCAGATGCAAGATGTATCCACTGGAAAAGGCCAACCAACATAGTTTAGAAGATAAACAGCATTTTTCAATAATAAGCAAGTTGCAAGCACTTTTAAGTTTGGCTACCCTCCTTTGACCTCGGAGTAGGGGCCCAAGGTCAAATCTGACAACATCAGAAGATTCACAGCCCATGACTTCCTATAGGTTGGTTTCACATTGCAAACCTCTAGGACCAATAATAAGCGAGTTATAAGCACTTTTATGTTTGGCTATCCTCGTTTGACCATGAAGGAGGGGCCCAAGGTCAAAATCTGACAACATCAGAAGATTCACAGCCCATGACTTCCTATAGGTTGGTTTCAAATTGCAAACCTCTAGGACCAATAATAAGCGAGTTCTAAGCACTTTTATGTTGGCTATCCTCGTTAGACCTTGAAGGAGGGCCCAAGGTCAAATCCGACCACACCACGAGAGTCCCAGCCCATGATTTCCTATAGGTTGGTTTACCATCCCAAATCTCTAGGACCAATAATAAGCGAGTTATAAGCACTTTTAAGTTTGGCTATCCTCGTTTGACCTTGAAGGAGGGATCCAAGGTCAAATCTGTCCATATCACAAGATTCAAAGTCCATGATTTCCTATAGGTTGGTTTACCATCCCAAACCTCTAGGACCAATAATAAGCAACTTATAAGCACTTTTAAGTTTGGCTATCCTCGTTTGACCTTGAAGGAGGGCACAAGGTCAAATCCAACCACATCAGAAGATTCACAGTCCATGACTTCCTATAGGTAGGTTTACCATCCCAAACCTCTAGAAACAATAATAAGCGAGTTATAACCACTTTTAAGTTTGTCTATCCTTGTTTGACCTTGAAGGAGGGGCCCAAGGTCAAATCCGAAAACACCACAAGATTTCCAGCCCATGATTTCCTGTACGTCAGTTTACCATCGTAATCCTCTAGGACCAATAATAAGCAAGTTATAAGCACCTTTAAGTTTGGCTATCCTTGTTTGACCTCGAAGGAGGGATCCAAGGTCAAATCTGACCACATCAGAAGATTCCCAGCCAATCATTTCCTATAGGTTGATTTACCATCGCAAACCTCTAGGACCAATAATAGGCGAGTTACAAGCACTTTTAAGTTTGGCTATCCTCGTTTGACCTTGAACGAGGAGCTCAAGGTCAAATCTGACTACACTAATGGATTCCCAGCCCAAGATTTCCTATAGGTTGGTTTCACATTGCAAACCTCTAGGACCAATAATATGGGAGATATAAGGATTTTCCATGGCCAAAAAGAAACGCCTGTGGTGGCCACCTTGTTTTTCAAAATGGGGCCAAAAATATTTTTAGTCAATATTTTATAATGATGAACATATCCTGCAAATTTGAGATCTCTACCTATAATACCCTTTGTTCTAGAGGGTCAACAAAACTCCTTGCTGAAAGTCGAAAAGCGCCTGTGGCGGCCATCTTGTTTTTCAAAATGAAGCCAAAAATATTCCTAGGCAAGATTTTATGGTTATGAATATATCCTGCAAATTTGAGAAGTCTACCTATAATATCCTGGCCTCTAAAGGGGTAACGAAAAAATCTCTACACACTGCGGCCGCGGCAGTGTACAAATTTGGTAAACATATGTCAAATATTTTTCCTTAAAATACCCGGAAACAAAGAAGTACACCAAAGTAGCTATTACTCAGTTAGCTATAGAGCTATCTTCACCAAAAGCAACCCCATGTAAGCTATTAACTGAATAAACACCCATACCAAATTTGGGAAAGATAAGATAAATAACTTTCCTTCAAATGACTGGAAACCAACCGTGACGAAGGACGGCGGACGACAGAAAAAGCAAAAATAGGGTGGACATAATAAAGATTTCCCTGGTTTCACATGGCTTCATGAAAACAAAAAAATTTGAACACAGTACTTTATATAAAATATATTGTCACATAACCAATATATATATGTCAAATGCACCAGCATGTCAAAATATATCATTTCATAAATAACATAAATGTACATGACACATCAACGATCCCTGGGTTTACAACAATCCCTGGGTCGACAACATAACAAAAGTTGTATGAATTAAGCAATTTTAGATTTCTTACTCTAATACCTAAAAAATAAAAACAAAAAATTGACAATGTTTGTTAAGCAAAATCAATGCAATTTTGCAGTTTGAAGTTCAGAAAAATAGTAAACAGAAAATCATATTTAACAAAGTAAATGAATAATTTTGAGAATAATTTGAACTCTAACGAATAGAGAATTTTCCAAGATTTAATTTCAATGCTCTCGCATGCACTAAAAAGTTGAATGAAATCACTTATTGAAATGGTTGCATTAAAATCAACTAATCAAGTTGTTTAATGTTTTGTGTGCCTTTTACATGCAAACGTGGAACATGGACTCTTGTACGGAATGTACTCCTTTATAGTGTAAGACTTTGATTACTTTTTAAATATTTTTTTGAAAATGAATTGTCCCACAGCCAATAAAGTGTATAATGGTTAAAATATATTAAAGCTAAAGGCTTGTAAAATACATAAAACACTGTAAATTATCTTTTATACAGATATTTTATATGTTTAAAAAGGGGAAAAAGAACTTTAAAATTGAATATTGACAAGGGGCTGTGAATTTGAATTTGTGAATCTTTTTTCATCGCAAGCCATCATTTGCTATAACCTCGGAAATTCATTCCAAAGCTTTAGTCACAATAATGAAGAGATATTTAGCAATAACTAAAAATACTTTACCATTTTGGGTCATACAATTGACATGAAAATGCAAAGCGGGTGCAAATATCCAAGATATTAAGATAACAAGATATTAAGTAACAAATGAAAATCTGACTAACTTAGATATTCACAGAATTGATCTTAAAAGCAAGCAAAAAGGGGGCATAAAAGCCATATCACTGGATTATAGAATTTCAGGCAATATTTTCAAATTTACCTCCCTATACATCTCAAAACTCTAAATCCCAAAATAAAAGAGATATTTGATATTTTACAAATCTCATCAGCCTGTATACAGCTAATACCAAAGAAACCTGATTTGGCTGATTTTAAGGCAACCTTAAAATGAGAATGGCGCTATAAACCCAATGTCCATGCTTCAATAACATATTAAGTCAGTGTAAGCTCCTTAACGTGTGCTAACACTTGACGTATGTAATAATATTAATTCTTGTGCTATGTACACATGTTAAATGTAATTGTACAAAAAAAAGAACGCCTGTATGTATTTATTACATGTTCAGATTGTGTCCATGCTCCATGAATGTAACTTATTGCAAATGTCAAATATTTTCTGATGTCAAGGCTGCACATTAAACAGGAATCACAGCAGTACAACAAATAAAACTGTCAAGTTCTTATTAATACATGTATTATGGGTTCTTTTCTGTAAAAAGCTTTTGCCTTTAAAACCTTTCATTACAAAACTACAGAACTCGTTATTTTGAGGGTTTCATTACTCTCACATTACAAGACCCAGAAAAAAACAAAAGGACCACAAAACTAAAACTATATTACATGCACTTATATAGAACTTGTGTGCATGTACAAATTTGCAAATTTAATAAGTAAATTAAATTTTTATAAGTTAATACCCTATCCAATGGACAATTGCTTTACCGGTCGGCGCGACCGGTCCTGCCAAACACCAGAAAAAGACATCCTGTATATACTACCGGCAGGACCGGTCACGGAGTGTATGATCAAAAATTTGAACAAGAAATACAAAACAACTTAAGAATATTTTATCCTCCCAATCTCAAATAAATTACAGCCAAATACATTTATTAATGATGAGATAGGATATCAATTTGAAATGACTTTAAGTTTAGGAAATCTACTTTTATGATCTGTGTAGCTCCACTTTGCAATTTGATGTCATATTCATTTACACCTTGGGTCCTCACAGTGTGCTTTTTTCAGTTTTGCAGGAAATACATTTGCACACAGATTATTACAATTTAACAGGATACATTAGCATGGAACAAGGCTGGGTATATTGTATATCTATACTCAGGGCAATATTGCCTAATACTACAGGACTCAAAACGCTATTTGACCCATCTTGACTGCACAAGTACAGCCCAACCTCTCAAGTGACTGATTTTCTGAAAGACAGAGTGACTGAAAGGCAGAGGCTCAAGAATTACCATTTATTCAATGTTCATGTATCAATTTATCAAGGCTCTTTAGTCTGCCACTAGGGATAGGACCCAATGACAGATGTCCACCATTTTAATTGGTCATACAACCGTTATGTATCTTCCAGTATCTGGCTTCAAACCCAAGTTGTCTGTGTTCCCAGGTGTAGAGCAAGAAATCTAAAATTCGCCACATATCTGAAATTCGCCACATGTGAAAATACTAATAAAATAAATGAATTGTGGTGAGATTTGTTGACTGTATAGTAAATTAAGGCTTTTTGAACTGAAAAATACCAATTTTTGGACAAAAACATCATTTTCTTCATAAAATTAACTAAGGTTTTAGAGGTGGCGAATTTTAGATTCCTGGCGAATTTTAGATTTCTTACTCTAATACCCACTTGGCCAAGTATTGTATTGTATTGTGTATTTATACTCAGTGCAATATCTCCATATACTACAGGACTCAAAGCGCTATTTAACCAATCGACTGTACAGGTATTTAACTGTTACATTATGAATCTGCTGGGCATGTATAAGCAACCTCAGCTCCTGTACAACAACATCTGTTAGCCTAAAGAGAAACTACAACAAAAAAACAGCATAAACATAACAACACAAAAAATATCACTCACACAATTTATTCAAAAGGAGAATATAACAACAAAAATAGCATCGGAGATGCCAATACCCCACAGCCCAGATGATATGGTTTTCAACACCACGAGACATAGAAGAAGTGAAACATTACAAATATCAGGAGACTTTCACATCAAGCAATGTCAGTTATGTGAAGGTCCAAATAATGTTAGTGGAGAAAATAACATTTAAGACAAAAAATGTCTGTAAATTATAAAGCTGTAAAATATTTATTAATTGAAGTATAGGTACCAATAGAAATAGTACAATTAAGTAAAAGTCCAACCATAATCAGTTGAAAAATCTGTTTCAATTATGGCAGGTGAACACACTTTAGCAGATTATCAAAAAGTAGAAGAAAAACTTATCCAACAAAACGCTGAAATCCTTACCATTTTTGAGATACAAAGTATCCATTTTTTTTAAATATACAAAAATAAAACACCTTTCATTCAGGCAATTATGGATCAGAAAATCATTTCTGATGTGCAGATGGGTGTATTCTTCAAAAGTAAAAATTGTTTCCCTAGATCGACAGTAAATAACTCTACAATAGAATCAGAAAAATGTGTTTTTTTATGTACCCAAAATTTATAAATCTGTGCTTATCAACTGATATAAGTTCATAACTACATGAGCCGAGGGCTGAATACTTTTTTGTTTACTTTAAGGTGGCCATAACCTCTTAAATATTAAAAGGGTAGGTTCACCAGATAAGACAAATTTTAGTTGAAACTTATTTGTGGGAACTTTGGTTGAAAAAAAAGTCAAAACTAAATAAGATGGGAGGTAAAAACTTTATTATTTCAAAGTGACCATAACTGCCTAAATATCATGACTCTAAGGTGAACAGTCCACAGAAATCTTTCTTTTGGTAACCTTAATAAAAATGTGTCAACTTTAACGGAGGTTCACAGAAGACTTAGTAAAGGGCTGTAAGTACCCTCTTCACTGTAAGGTGGTTATAATTTGTGACTTTAGCTCACAAGCAAGTTAGAATGTCCCTTTTGCGGTTTGATTTTAAAAGGCTGAAAACTCAGTGAGTGGGAGGCTAAAAATTCCAGCTTTAAACTTTAAGATGGCCTTGTCATCATTAATATTTAAATTATAAGGTAACCAGGGCCTTTCTTTGCTAAACCTCAATCTTCATTAAAAATTAACATTTCAATTTTCACAAATGGAAACATAAATGAGCCAGGAGGTTAAAGCCTACTTTATGATTTCAGCAAAACATCACAGCCTTGCTTTGAAAAATTGTAATTTTTGTGTCAAGTTTGACTGAAAAAAGTGAAAACTTAAAGTGAACTGGGAATTAAATTCTTCTTTTGGACTTCAAAGTGACCATACCTTTTTTTTATATGGGGAGTTTAAGATCACATGAAAATAGGGCTCTTCCTTAGACCATCCTTAACATGTATACTAAGTTTGATAAGAAAATAGTGATATGTTTTTGAGTTTTCTGCGGCGGTGGTGGTGTGATGGACCTGAATCCAGTATTTCCCTAACTATCATCTGAGGATATAATAAACTTCGGTGCTTTTTGACAGATAATATGTCAGGTCAGATAAGCCTGATTCTTTATGAGTTTTTCTACACTGAAACTTCTGTTTAAATAGACTGTATACGATACAAGTGTTACATTATGAGTGTATATACAAAGAAGACAATGCCTGAAATCCTAGCTGTATACTAAGCACAATACCACACAATATGCATGATGCACAATCATTTGTACAAATTCTGAGATGAAATCCTAGCTGTATACTAAGCACAATACCACGCAATATGTATGATGTACATTCATTTATACAAATTCTGAGATGAAATCATGCTTACATGTTCTGTACTTGTAAATCAAATAGAGTATCCACAGTGCATCACATGCACCAGCTAACAAGCACTATATCTTGAAATATTTGAAAATGTAATCCCGACTCAACTGTTTTTGAAAGATGATAAAGTTGTACATAGCAAAAACGCCATTTCATGGATGTCTGTTATGTAAAAAATCATCAGTTAAAGAAACTCTTTAAAAGTAACACAAAACACAATCATTGAAAAATAGCATCAGAGAAGCCCGTACCCCACAGCCTGGGGAAACAGTTTTCAACACCATGAAATGTAGAAGTAGTGAAACAGTACAAAGATCTGGATACTTTCAGAACAGTGTCAGATACATAAAGCTCCAAATAAAGCTCTTTATGGTTTCCGAGATATAGCCCAGACAAGATTTTATAGGCAAGGTCATTACGGCAAGGTCAAATCAAGGTCACACCATGACACTGCACACCTACAACCCTTAACTAATGTCCCTACCAAGTATCATCTTCCTACACCTTATGGTTGCCGAGATATAGCCCGGACAGGATTTTCAAACTCAAGGTCACTGCAGCAAGGTCAAATCAAGGTCACACCATGACGTTGCACACCTACACCCCCTAACCAATGTCCCTACCAAGTATCAACTTCCTACACCTTACGGTTTCTGAGATACAGCCCGGACAACCTTTTTCCCGCCACCCGCCCATCTGGACACCATGGGTGAAAACAATACCCCGATAGCCCTTAAGGGCTATGGGGTAAAAACCTAAAAATCAATCTGAAAGTCAAATATCTATTCTCAAGTAAGTATATACCTAAAATCAGAGTCAAAGTCATTTATAAGCTCCTTTATAAATATCTTCAAACATATTTGCAGGAAAAGATCATTGGAAAGTCAAGATACTCCTGTGGAAAATCTTAATGTATGTGCCAAGTCTGATTGAACAGAAAGTGAAAATTTATATGAACTGTGGCTTGAATTTTTTATAATGATTGCTGCATCAGTTACTGATGAAATTTTGTTTGACATGTGTTTTTCATTTGAATTTGTACATTTACTACTTAGGTAGGATTTCACTTGAAAATACTAAATATGAGTTTATAAGTAATGTAGGCTTAAAGTTTGAATTTGAGACTGTGAATGAGGTTGAGACTTTTTACAATTACCAGCCCTGGCATAAGTCCGCCTTTAATTTTACTCGTTGGTGAATTCTACGTTCCATACTTTTACTTAAGAGGACCAGGCTGTACTTGGTAATGACTAAGCACTGGAAACTCTGACCAACGAGTAAATCAATAAATGACAATTTTCCTAATTATAACCAGAACCAAGATTCAAACTAGTGAAGCTACAAATATAAAAAAAAAAGAGTGTTAACATGGTGTAATGGAGTCATTGATACAATGAAATTGTATCAAACAACTCCTATTAAAACTTAGACTTTTACCAAGTCCTTTTGTCTTTTGTGAAATATATGGGTACTGTATGACTTTTGAATGAACAGACAGCCCTGTTTTTTCAGTGTCTACCCACCTTACCCAGAATGCTTGTGGTATAATGAACTGTAACTTTCTAATCTAAATTTAACTGTTCAGGTTTACTGGTGGATACAAATACAAAGACTTGGAGCAAGTCTAATTAAAACAGTAAAGGTAAATAACTGAGTCTCAACTAACAAACTGGGGTACCACCAAACTATTAAAACATTGTTGTTTCCAACAGATGACATGTGAAACCCACCATAAACCAGATTTCTCTTCCTAATATTTGTTTTAACACAATTTTCCTTCTTTTCAGATATTTGACATTTTATTTCCCTGTCATTTGTTTTCATAAACTACCATATTCGTTTCAATGACACTTTCAGTTGCTTAGACATCTGTACCTGGATTCAGGGTCATACACTTGCATGGATTTCCTGGCCTAGTAGAGTAAGAAATCTAAAATTCGCCACATATCTGAAATTTGCCACATGTTGAAATACTAATAAAATAAACTAATTGAGGTGAGATTTGTTAAATGTACAGTGAATTTAGGCTTTTTGAACTGAAAAATACATCATTTTCATAATAAAATTAACTAAGGTTTTAGAGGTGGCGAATATTAGATTCCTGGCGAATTTTAGATTTCTTACTCTACAAGTATATTTTGGCTACTTGGTATTCTGCAATGTACTGACCATTTATTGTCCATGAAAACACACTCCAGTCCATAACAGACAAAGAACTTTAATGATCTATGAATGATGTAAAATTACAAATCACAGCTCAGTTTAGGGGGTAGTAGTGTAAATACCACAAGTATTAAGTACAGCCATTTACAATACAATACACTTTACCCTTTATACTAATTTTACATGTAACACCATAACTGGTGCTTCATGAAAAACAAAACGAAACTAGAAAAATGTTTTTGCTGACAAAAACAAAGCGTCCCAAAAGCTTAGATGCTTTATAGTATAAAGTAGAAAAAGGTTTTTGAAAAGAAAAACATGCAGTGAAGAGAGAAGAGGGAGCTAAAGTTAAGCAGACAGTGTGGAAGTTTATGCATTAACATAAAAGAAAAATGTAAGCTTTACTTTGTTTTCTATGGTCATAAATTGTGTAAAGTTAATTTAATAAATGCTATAGTTTGTAAGAACAGTAGTTTTAAAGTAGATATAAGACAAAACAAGAAAATCTGCTATTTTATGACCCCAGTTTGAGCCGTAAGAAGGGGTCGGGGGTAAACCTGACTGGCTATATAGACTCTCCATATATGGGGTAGCATGACCACAAAACTGGGTTGAAAGCCCAAGAAGCAACAATGAGAGGGATAAAAGGCCTTTTCCATATGATAAACTCAACTTTGAAGCAACTTTATTAAGTAGCAGATGTAAAATTTGCTAAAATCACTGTATGTTTTACAGTTAAATAAATGACATTTTCCATTTCCACAAAATTCAAGACCCCTGTCAGAATATTGAAAATTCAAATTTTTTTCCAGAAGAATCCTTACTACTAGGGGTACAAGGAATCATAAAATTGTGAACTAAATCGATTTCCAAATCAAGTTTTGTGAACCAGATCAATTCATGAATTGTCTTGATTTAATTGCAGTTAAATTTGTTTATAACAGGAGGAATGTTCTGTCTTCACATCTGAATGGAAACAGATATTAAAATAGATCACTGCCTGTACTCCCCAACCCACACATACACACAACCCACTCACACACATAGAGACAATTCTCTCATCTGCAAAGGAGTGAGTGAGGGATGGGGGGAGGGTTCAGTCTGAGTGTACAGATGAACATATGTATAGTTTGCTAGTTAGCCATTCATAGCTATGAAATCACCTACAAGTTTGGCATTTTACTATGTTATAGCTGAAAGAAAACTAGCTGAAAAACATATTAAACAAAATACTCCAAATGCAACACTTTTCAAGTTATATGTGATTTACTGCATGAATTCTTGAATTTTTAATGCATTAAAAATTATTTTAAAAATTCATTAAAAAAACATACAGCACTAAAAGAAGAAGTGAAAGTTAAGCAGACAGTGTGGAGGTTTATGCAGTAACATGAAAGAACAAGCAATCAGTGCCCATGAATGGGCTCTGTGTCAGCTGACTGTGTGTTTTGAGTTTCAGAGCAGAAGTGACAGAAGAAAAGGACACAAAAGTTGTGCCCTGAAAATGGAAAGTAACAAGGTAACTGTTAAGGTGTAAAAAGTAGGTTAAAACCATATTTAAAGAAAATACTGTAAATGCAATAGTTTTTGAGTTACAACTGATTTACTCAACAGTGAGAATCTCAAAGTTGTCTTTGCTTAACTATGCAATCAGTTAAAGGGCTTCAATTCTGATATGGTATAGCTCATGCAAAAGTACATGAATAATATATTTAAAGAAATATTGTAAATGAAATAGTTTTCAAGTTACAACTAATTTACTCAACAGTGAAAACCTGAGAGTAGCTATTACTGAGCTATGCAAGGAGCTACAGGTCTGCCATTACACTATTTTATAGCTGACCCCAAAGTAGGTTAATAACTTATTTAAACAAAATACTGTAAATGAAATAGTTTTCAAGTTACAACTGATTATCTGAACAGTGAAAATCTAAAAGTAGCTATTGCTCAGCTAAGCCATGAGCTACATGTCTACAATTTCTTTATGTTATACCTGATCCATAAGTATGTAAACAATATATTTAAACAGATTACTCTAAATGCAATAGTTTTCAAGTTACATCTGATTTACTCAACAGTGAGAAAACCTGAAAGTAGCTATTCCTCAACTATGCCATGACATACAGGTCTGCAAATTCACTATGTTAAAGCTGACCCAAAAGAAGGTGAACAAAATATTTATAGAAAATACTTAAAATGCAATATTTTTCAAGTTACAACTGATTTACTCAACCGTGAGAACCTGAGAATAGCTATTACACAGCTATGCCATGACGTCTGAGCTACACATCTGCAATGTTATAGCCAATTCAAAAGTAGGTGAATAACATATTTAAACAAAATTCTCTAAATGCAATAGTTTTCAAGTTACAACTGATTAACTCAACAGAGAAAACCTCAAAGTAGCTATTGCTCAGCTATGGAATGAGCTACAGCTCTGCACCTTTACTATGTTATAGCTGACCCAAAAGTACGTGAATGACATATTTAAAGAAAATAAATGCAACACTTTTCAAGTTGCAACTGATTTACTCAACAGTGAGAACCTGAAAGTAGCTATTACTAAGCTATGCCATGACCTGAAGGTCTGCAATTTCACTATGTTATAGCTGACCCAAAAGTAAGTGAACAACATATTTAAACAAAATAGTCTAAATACAATACTTTTCAAGTTACAACTGATTCACTCAACAGTGAGAACCTGAAAGTAGCTATTACTCAGCTATACCATGACATACAAGTCTACAATTTCACTATGTTATAGCTGACCCAAAAGTAGGTGAACAACATATGTATAGAAAATACTTTAAATGCAATATTTTTCAAGTTACAACTGATTTACTCAAAAGTGAGAACCTGTGAATAGTTATTACACAGCTATTCCATGAGCTACACATCTGCAATTTTACAATTTTATAGCTAATTCAAAAATAGATGAATAACATTTTTAAATAAAATTCTCTAAATGCAAAAGTTTTCAAGTTATACTTCTTAATTCAACAGAGAAAACCTGAAAGTAGCTATTGCTCAGCTATGGAATGAGCTACAGGTCTGCAACTTTACTATGTTATAGCTGACCCAAAAGTAGGTGAACAATTCATTTAAAGAAAATATTCTAAATGCAATAGTTTTCAAGTTACAACTGATTTACTCAACAGTAAGAACCTGAAAGTAGCTATTGCTCAGCTATGCCATGACCTACAGGTCTGCAATTTCACTATGTTATAGCTAACTCAAAAGTAGGTGAACAACATATTTAAAGAAAATACTCTAAATGCAATATTTTTAAAGGTTAAAACTGATTTACTCAACGGTGAAGTCCTGAGAATAGCTATTACTCAGCTATGTCATGAGATACACATCTGCAAATTTACTATATTATAGCTAATTCAAAAGTAAATGAATAAGATATTTAAACAAAATTCTCTAAATGCAATGGTTTTCAAGTTACACCTGATTTACTCAACTGTGAGAACCTGAAAGTAGCTATTACTCAGCTATGCCATGGCATACAGGTCTGCAATTTCACTGTTTTATAGCTGAGAAAAAATGTAGGTGAACAACATATTTAAACAAAATACTTTAAATGCAATAGTTTTCAAGTTACAACTGATTTACTCAAAAGTGAGAACCTGAAAGTAGCTATTGCTCAGCTATGCCATGACATACAGGTCTGCAAATTCACTATGTTATAGCTGACCAAAAAGTAGGTGAACAACATATTTGAACAAAATACTCTAAATGCAACAGGTTTCAAGTTACAATGGATAACAGTGAGAACCTGAAAGTAGCTATTGCTCAGCTATGCCATGAGCTACAGGTCTGCAATTTTACTATGTTATAGCTGACTCAAAAGTACATGAAAAACATAAAAAAACAAAATACTCTAAATGGAATAGTTTTGAAGATACAAGGAATTTACTTAACGTGATAGCCTCAAAGTAGCTATTACTCGGCTCTACGGGTCTGCAATTTTACTATGTTATAGCTGACCCAAAAGTAGCTGAATAACATATTTATACAAAATTCTCTAAATGCAATAGTTTTTGAGTTATAAGTGATTTTACTCATTATGAAAGGTACTGAAAAAACAGAAAGTAGCTATTACTCACTTAGCTATTGGGATAGACACCCAAGTTACTCACTATGTTGTAGCTATGGAAAAGTAACCGAATAACATATTTTAACAAAATGCTCTAAATGCAATACTTTTCAAGTTACAGGTGATTTAGTGAATGATTTCATGAATTTTAATGCATTAACATTTAAAAAATTCATAAAAAAAATAATTAAAATTAAAAAAGATCCAGGTCTGAAACTCACACAAGGGAATCTACTAGTGGCCTAGTACATATATGCAAGATATGGGAGAAATCCCTGCAATAGTCAAAGAGAAAATAAGTGATTTAGTACATGATTTTATGAATTTTAATGCATTAAAAATTATTAAAAAAATTCATAAAAAAAAATTAAGACAGGTCCAGGTCTGATACTCACACAAGGGAATCTACTTGAGGCCTAGACATATGTGCAAGATATAAGAGAAATCCCTGCAATAGTCACTGAGAAAATTGTGATAAAGTGTTGAAATTTTCAGACTTTTGGTGGGGGTACTTCCCTTGTAATGGCTCTAGCAAACAGACGAACACACAGATTTGCATGCCTTGAACAATTTTTCATCCTCAATAGATAAGGTATCTTTTAAAAAAAAAAACAGCATGTCTCTAGGCCTTGGAGTTTTGGAGGAGAAGTTGTTCATGCATACGTCAACGCCGCAGAGTGACGACATCAAAATTTAAGCTTTATTTTGTTTTCTATGATCATAAATTGTGAAAAATTAATTTAATAAATGCTATAGTTTGTAAGAAGAGTAGTTTTAAAGGAGATATAAGGCAAAAACACAAAATCTGCTATTTTATGACCCTGTTTGACCCATAAGAGGGGATCAAGGGGTAAATCTGACCGGCTATCTAGACTCTCCTTATATAAAATCCATTCTAAAGCTATAAAAGCAATAATAAAGGAGATATAAGGGAAAAGGATCAAATTTGCTATTTTATGACCCCACTTTGACCCATAAGGGGGAGTCGGGGAGTAAATCTGACCGGCTAATCAGACCAATACATCTTAATACGTTCTAAAGCTCTAAAAGCAGGAATAAAGGAATAAAAGTAAATCTGACTGGCTATCTAGAGTCTTCACATATGGTTTCCTAATACCTCTTAACACATTCTAAAGCTCTAAATGCAATAGTAAAGGAGAGTAAGGCAGCAAAATGTCAAAATCGGCTATTTTATGACCCCAGTTTGACCCCTACAGGGGGGTCGGGGGGAAATTTCTAGACTTGCCACATATGGTTTCCTATTACCTCCCAGTACATTTTATGGCTCTAAATGCAATACTTAAGAAGATAATGGGGGGGGGGGGGGGGGGGGGGGGGGGTCACATGAATTTTAAGCTTTCTGGTTGGTACCTGTGAGAAAATTGCTCATAAATCAGTCAATTTTCATTGGATCGCTCCCAAAATCTAATCAGCTCGCGCTTTTGATGGTATGAACATGTGTGTAAAATTACAGACCTCTGTGGTCAGCAGAGCGGCGATGACAGGTGGGTGTACCCAAAAAAACTATTTTATGATCATGTGACCTTGATAAAGATCAAAGGTCAAATTTAAGCATGTGGAACTGCCAAATATGGTTAAAAAGCTTCCAATAATAAGGGAGATATTCAAGGGAGACCATAATGCGGCGGCGAGGAAACTGAAGCGAAAACAAATACCGTAAATGACCTATATAGCGCACAGTGCACTAAGGAAAGACTATTTTTATTCAATATTTTGATGGGAAAAGTTCCCCTTTTAGCGCACCCACTATGAAACACTTTCCGGGATGAAGTATAGGTCAATCCAGTAAGAATAATGGTATTCCGACATTTAGAATCTACTAAAAATACCCACTTCCTGTAAATATGGCGGTAGATATAAACAAACTCGAAATCCATGGCCAAAATGTCAATTTATTAAGTTAAAATACGTACAATATATAAATATGTGGATATTGTGCACTTTCACCGACGAAAACAAAGAGAGGGTGCGATTACAAGGGCGGATGCGCTAAATAGGTCACTTATGGTAAGTGCCCTTTTCAGCTACTTTTCAGGGATGCTTAATTAAGAAAATAAAACTTTAGAGCCAAGAATATAGTTTGGCTACTAAATCGCAAAGTCATTTGACAAATCAACAATAACAATAGCAACAATCTTAACAACAGTAAAAAATAAAAAGAAGTAGGTTCAAAGTAAAGTGCATTAGCAGTCACAGCTTTTGTACTTGTGTTGTTCTCAAATAAAACTTGAGAGTACCAACCAAGCACTTTCCCAAATCCCCTTCAGTCTCCCTCTGAAGTACTATCAGTCTTGAAGACCAACCAAACAGAGTGTCATTCTGACTACAGGATATCAGCTTATGCAAAAACCCTTTGGAAACTTCTATGTTCTTGGATACAGCTTGCAGCTGTCACTTGCTGATGGAAAGAAAAGAGACATACATGACTTAAGCCTCTCTTACATCCCATTGTACATGCATGTACATCCTGGTTACAGAGAAAAATCAGCTGATTTGCAAGGGACACTTAAGCTATACATGCGATTTTATAACAAAATATCAAGGTCACAGAGACCCCGCAATGAAAATTGGTACGCACATTATTCTCTGCGTGCACAAAATATGGCTACAAATGCATCCATGCCTCAAGGGGAATGTACGAGAGACTTGGGCATGTGCATTTTCCTTGCTAGTGTTATAGGTTCTCCCCATTTACTTACATTGTTTGCACGTGTTGTATCGTATACTCACATGTACCTTGCATGTATATAAACCCATTGTGCGGAATGTAGCTAGTAGCAGTGTGTTCTTGGATATTCAAGTAGTGACACTCTTGTAGAGACAATTCACCTTATTTGCATGTGCAAATGTCTATTACCCCACTAGCAGGCTACGCTTATATTTTTCAACACTCTATGTAGCACACTTACGTGTGTATACATGTACGATTGGATGTAAGAGAAGCTTAAGGAAATGACCCACCTCATAGCTTTACAATGTGGGTTATTTCTTTGTAAATCTGTGCTTTTTCGAGATAGGATTACGACAGTTTTCCAAATTACTTGTAGAATTTCAACTAAACTTTGATTCAATCTGGTTGACTTGAAGGTGGGAACTAAACATACTGTTGGGGATTCTCAGTTCTCTTCCTCTGCAACTCTGACGGCAATTTCACTTGGATCCTACGGAACAGTGTTCAAAACTAAAGGCACATACAACATCTTTTGTGTTAACAAGTTTTCTGCAGTACTTTTGATTTCACGGATCTTGTCCTCGAGTTGATTGACCCTGTTTGTTTCTTCTGGCCATTTTTGGTGAGCAAAGTGTTCTAATGATGATTTATAGCAGCCACGGATCTTCTCAGAGACATTGTCGGCTGGAAAAACAGAGAGTCTGCATTATCCTAGTGAAAAACACACTGAAAATCCCATTAGGTCTCCACATGAAGAAATACACAAATCTTAAGTTCACCACATATCTGAAATTCACCACATGTAGATATACTTATAAAATAAATGAATTTAGGCGAGGCTTGTTGAATGTAGTGTATATTAAGGCTTTTTGAACTGAAAAATACCAAGTTTAAGACAAAACATCATTTTTTTCATTGAATTAGGTTAAGATTTTGGAGGTGGCAAATTTTAGATTTCTGGTGAATTTTAGATTCCTTACTCAATAGTTAAAATAGTTCAACTAAACCAGGAATTCCTGAAACAGGGTAAGTATTAATTAAAAATGCTCAATGGAAAAAAAAATACCTTAGGAATGATATCAGTTTCTACTTAACAGAGTTTTACATAAAGAGCTGTACTCTAGATTATGTGAAGCCAATTTTAAAGCTACATCACTTATGGCATGTCATTATGGCTGCCACTAGTAGTACATTTTGAACTCAAGTACTCTCTCAAGTACTCTCTCAATTACTCTCTGAATATTGGTCTATGAATCAGTGAGTACTCATTTCAGTGATAAATGCAACTAAGTATGCCATGTTCCTCAAGTAGGACAGTTTACGGTACTTGGTTTAATTTTAAACAAGAATAAATCTTCATATTTATTTATACTATATCTAACCACACACAACAAAGTACATCTGGGAGGTTTTTTTTTTTTGATAAAGGTAACACTCTGCAAACAAATCAGGTTTGGGTGGGGGATGGTTTGGTAACGAAAAGGAAATTGAGGTTGTGAACAATTTACTACCACTCACAGTACAGGGAATAGAGGAGACAGAGAGGGATTTCAGTTATACATACAAAGTAGCGCTGGGACAAGTTGGCCGTAACTTGAGTAACAACTCGAGGGCGATAATTGGAGACGCCATCAATATTTGACCCATGTGACTGCACAAGTGTTGCCCACTCTCAAGTTACTGACATTCCCCTACATGAAAGACAGAGACTCAAGGATGACCATTTATTGACGTCCTTGAGGTTCTTTAGCCAGTTTTTATGTCCCAGCTAATCTGAAAATTGATTGGCATTTAGATATTAATGTGGTGTAATGGATTTATTTTCTGGATATCTTTGAGAATTGTGGACACAAGCAAGTCGTATTAGAATCTGACTTAAGGTTACATACTGTTGATGGCTTTGCCCTTCTCACTCTACCATTGACCTACCTTCAGACAGAAGCAGCATCACCTTCATGCAGACAAATTCCTCTGGTGCAATTTTCATGTTGAAGAAAGTGTAAACCAGTTTGGTCACTTTCTCGACGATTTCCCCGATCTCTGAGAAGAGCTCGTCAAAGCGGATCGTATGTCCCAGACTCCGTGTTAGATAAGAATGGACCTTCTGTAGGTTAAAGACAAACTGCTGTTGTGTGTCCAATACAGGGAGCTTGCTTTCCGACAACTGCCAGGCCTGGTTAGTGCAGCTTGCCAGCAGCAATACCTGGATAATGAAAAGACAGGAATGCATGAATACTATTTCTTGTATAAATTCTACAGTGTTAAAGTTTTATTATGATAGCCATGGTGCCTGCCACCACCAAAAATTTCTCAAAGTGAGGCATCACTGAATGTAATAGGTAAAAACTACATAGAGACCTCAACAAAAGCAAATGCTAAAAGATTTTTTTCATTGTATATTCTTACCAAGGACATAGAAAAACTACACACATCTTAACACAGCTCTCCCCTAGAAGGGACAAATTTGGCATGAGAAATGATGCCATTTGACCATGTCAGGGATGTCATGAGTTAAATCTCTCACTGATAAACACTTGTGGCTGACCTGCAAGTTCCTAAAAGTTAGTTTCATATTATGAATCTCTGTGACCTATAACAGGGAGATATAAGTCTTTATAAGTCCCCACAATGTAGGGTTGTCTTTTTCAGTGTAGATAAAGAGCTACATACATGGATTAGAATATTAAATAAATTTGTGGTAAGCCCACTCCATTTGACCTTGAGGCAGGGATCGAAAGGTCAATCTGTCAACACAAAAGGATTCACAGCCAATGATTTCCTGAGTATTTTTTGACATTTCAAATGTCTAGAACAAATTAAGAAGAAATACAGGGTTTTACAATCTGTTGACCTCGTTTGATCTTGAAATCAAATCTGACCTCACAAAAAGAGTCCATGATTTCCAGTAAGTTGTTCTGACATTCAAAGCATGTGGCAAAAAGAAATAAAGGACATACAAGGTGATAACATGAAAAAAAAATGTGAGGGACTTTTTTCAAACCCTGTGGTTCGATAATTTTGTCAAAATCGCTCTATCTTGCAGCATTTCTGAGATATTATACATTTTTCATTTTCATTGTTAAGCAAAATTGTGGCATTTACTTTATCATTAATAAGTCGGGCATTTTGTATCGAATCACTTCCAAAAGTTGACGATTTCCAGATATTCACATAACAAACCTACTTGACACATTTAATCTGAATAGGTGAAGCACTTTTTAGGTTACCACCCAGACAAGCACACCCCTTTTAAAAATTTTTTTGGTCATCTGACTTCTGTGATTGGTGTCATGACACCATATTCAGAAAACTTTCCCAGGGCTACTCCATACATGTACCAAATTTGAAGAGAATCTGTCCAATGGTTGCTGAGCTATAAGCAATAGAAAATGCGAGAGCCAGCGGAGCCGTCAGCCCCTTCCATATGAATTTCTCCTGTGTACAAACAAGCGTCCCGCAAAGGGATGCTAAATAAATTTGATCAACACTCCCAGTAATTCATAGTATACAGATGTTCTCTTATTGGCAAATTTCCTTCTTTAACCCCAACCCCCTCGCCTTTTTTTCTAAAAATTAGTGAATCAGAAGCAAAATTCATGGAAATTCTTCTGGATATTTAACAAACAGCCTAAAATAAATAATCACAAAATCATAAGTTAACGAGAATTCTTTATTTGGAAATAATTATATTTACCTCGTGCCAGTGTTTCAACAGTATTTGAGTGGACATGGACAATGACAAGTGACAGTAAAATGGCAGCTTTTTCATCCATGGCACTAACTGACAAACTACCTCATCCCCAATTTGTGACAGGATCTCTGAAATGTCCTCGCACTTGTTGCCTGGCAACTGTTGCTTCAGAATGCCTCCTTGGAAATCTTCTCTAGACAGAAGTTGCTGGATCAGGAGTCCTCCTTCAGAGAATATGTTTTCCTGTGATTGTTGTTGAAGAGACACATGCCCTGATTCTGGGGTTGAGTGAGTCACTTCTAACTTACTTATACCATTGGTTTCTTGTCTATTGCAAGGACTCCCGCTGTTACAGCTACTACTACTACTCTTGCTTCTGTTGCTTCCATGACTTTTATCTATCATGATGTCTTGGCTTTTTGCAGCTGTTTCTGAGGGACTTTTCCTGCTATCATGTTGGCTACTACCCTGTGAAGAGTCACTACTTAGTGATATAGGGTCAAGACTAATAGGACGAAATTTATTATCATTGGTTCTTTCTGATTCATTGTTGTTAACTCTTGATACTTTCGACATACCACATGTTTGCTGGTTCAGATTAGCATGGTCATTGTGAACATTATCAGGTTGGCTTACACTTTTGACAGACATTTCGCCACTTTTTACATACAAAACCCCTGGGATGTCACTGCTGCTCCTAACCACAATCTTCTCATAAAAAGGGGTCTCAAAGACACAACACTGAGAATTTCTATTGACAAAATTCATATACTTGTGTTGTGGTAATACCATATGGGTGTGACTATCACTAAAGGAATGTGGTAATTTCCTTTGAGAAATGCTTTCCTCGGCATTCTTATCACTCTCCCTGCCATACTTCCTTGGCTCGCCCCCAGAGTGACCATCAGGTAACACTACTACACCTTGCTTGGCAGTGTTTCCTGAACTGAATGATCTGTAACAACTGTTTGGCAGAGACATTTTACCACTGTCATGGATGTGAGCCTGGCAAATATCTTGTTCTGGATATATACTTGGGTTTTGAAAGAATGGTGCCTTTTTACTCTGTTTATCTGTGCTAAAACTTGGCTCACAAGGGAGAAGCTGGGGCCTCACACTTGGCGCTACAGAATATTGAGATGTCTGGATATGTTGCACTGGATGGTTACTCACAGAATTATACACTGGTGGGTGGGTGCTTTTTGTCTGATTGATGCTGTTGTTGGCATGGGACTGTGAATGCGGTACCAAAGCCCCACCTTGTTCCAATTTAGAATGTGAGAACAAATCAGTGTTCATGTAGTTCTGCTGTTGTTTTGCTCTTACAAAGGTGTTCATAGTCGACTGTGCCACTAAACTATCCTCCTGTGCCTTATTATTTATTACAACTTCTGAACTTTCACAGACAGGCATTTTTGAAGTCTCTTGGGGTTTATTGCAGCCAAACCTTAACTTCCTTCCAGCAACTTCCACAAAAGAGCGTGGAGTGAGATCTCCGTAAACAAATGGAACACTTTTGAACTGATTTGAGGAGGCCTTTGATATAACAGCCATGGAGTGTCCAAAACTGGAAGAAGCAAACTGTGTGTGGCTTGGCTCCCTCTGAAAACTGACTTCATTTTCACTCTGTTGCTGTTGTAATGCCATCCTTTTCTCCTGGATTCCGTCTTCCCGATCATTTGTTGGCAGAGCTTGCATTCTTACAGGGCTACTCGATGGCCAGCTGGAGTTAAATGTATCTGAACCTCCAGAATCCGAACTCCAGTGGGATGAACTATCATCCTGTGAGGACACACTACTGTTAGAGGTAGAGCTATTTCCCTGGAATTTCATCTTTTGACGATGTTTTCTGTACCGAACCTGTGAATAAACATGTGCCAACTATATTAAGTAGGTATCCACAAATGTGGTCAATTAACTGATCGACTGTGATGTAGGGGGTAAATCGTTTCGCTTTGTGGGTATCGATATTGAATGTAAAAATATTTCAATATTGGGCGATATCGGGGGGGTTCATATTGTCTACCAAATAGTCCGAATTCGGTAAACCAAAAACTTTTTTTTTTTTTTTAGTGTTTCCCAAACCGCTAACAGGAAGTGAAATGAATCAAAACAAAACAAGGCAGTTTTCATCAAAAACGCATTGAAAACTTCAAAAATGTGAAATTTTGGCTTTCTTTCGAATATTAACAGTGTAAGTTTACAGTTTTACTTAAAATGGTGATATTGAAATACGTGTTTAGATCTCGATATTGGGAGTCCATTTCCAAAACAATAAATATCGGCAATATCGATAAACGATTTACCCACTACCGTGATGGTATACCATCACTGACAATTTTTAACTATCCACTAGAAAAAGGTTTTTGCTAACAAAAACGAGTGGCCCGGATGGAGACTTGAGTTAATAAAGCTGTAGTAGTTGTGGTATGAGACTGTACGGAGAAGGTAAGGTTTACTGTGTTTTGTACCTGATGGGAAAGTACATTATCTAAAAACTGTATCAGTTGCAGTATTAGATTGTAAGCAGAATAACAGCATGCACAGCTAGGCTTGATAAAGCTTAGTGAGAGTGAACCTTTCCATTGAGACTTACAACACACACACACATAATCTCACTTCCCTATCTCACTCCCCCCCCCCCCTTACACAGGGGAAATTCTTTTCTCACATGCATTTTTATTTGAGTGAGGGGAGCGGGGAGGGGGCAGATCTGTGCAGAAAAAGACTGCCTCTTCCTCACTCCCCTCACTGAAATAAAATGCAGGTGAGAAAAATATTTACTGCAGTAGAATGTTTAGGTTTTACAACAATTACTTAATTATGTAAGGGGCGACAGTTCTGAAAATTTTACCATGTTATAACTGACACAAAACTACATCAAAAACACATTTAACAAAATGCTCTAAATGTAATACTTTTCAAGTTATAAGTGATTTAGTGCATGAATACATGAATTTTAATGCATCAAAAATTCATAAAAAAACTAGATGAATGCTTTTGCTAACAAAAGCGAAGCGTCCCTGAGAGTTTAAAATGCCTTGTGGTTTTAATAAGCATGCTGTAAAGCTAAGAATGCACAAAGCTGTACCGTACTGTTACATAAACCAACCCCCTTAGTGATATCATGACAGGGAAAATCCTACAAAGGTCTTCTTTAATTAACATAAACAAGCGTTGTAGATGTTGTATTGAATGTAGATAACTGTTGAATGTATACATTCAACGGGTCAAACCGTTGAATGTATAGATTCAATGGGCAAACTGTTGAATGTATACATTCAATGGCTCAGCTGTGGAATGTATAGATTCAATGGGTGAAACTGTTGAATGTGTACATTCAATGGCTCAGGGCATGGAATGTGGAAATAATTTATAGTTGATAAGTTGATTGGAAGTATGAAGACTTATGTACACTTTAACATACACTGAGTATTTTCTAAAATCAAATCACTATTTATAGTAGTTGTAGGGATGATCAAAGAAAAAGTGTTAGCAGGGGCTCAAAGAAGAAGAATCTTGTAGGATTAAAGACTTTATAAACATAAAGAGTTCCCTTTAATCTACACTAGTGGGTAAATTGTTTATCGATATTGCCGATATTTATTGTTTTGGAACTGGACTCCCGATATCGAGATCTAAACATGTATTTCAATATCGCCATTTTAAGTAAAACTGTAAACTTACACTGTTAATACTCGAAGTAAAGCAAAAATCTGAAGACATTGTACACTTTTATCTCACATTTTTGAAGTTTTCAATGCGTTTTTGATGAAAACTGCATTGTTTTGTTTTGATTCATTTCGCTTCCTGTTAGCGGTTCGGGAAACACTAAAATAAAACGTTTTCAGTTTCCCGAATTCGGACTATTTGGTAGACAATATGAACCCCCCGATATCGCCCGATATTGAAATATTTTTACATTCAATATCGATACCCACAAAGCCAAACGATTTATCCCCTAATCTACACACATTAAAACAATTGCTGTGATAATCAAAGCAAAGAACAAAGAGAGACAGTTCAAGCCTGAGTAATCTTTTGATCACTGATTACAGAAAAAGTTGTCACCTGAGTACCTCTTTAATGCTCTCCAAATTTGTGTGTGATTGTTTACAGTTAATCCATGAAAGAGGATCACAGAGGTGCAATTGCAATTAGTCTTACCACACCAAGAAACACAAGAGCATTGGGGTTAATTGTGATTATATAATTGGAAAATAGATTAATATTTCTTGTTCTTTTTTATCCTTTACAAAATATTTAAACAATAATTAAGCCATGTTTTATAAATATTGAAAAAATATTTAAGGCTATAATACACTATACTAATAAACTCATAACTACATTTAACTTTTATATTAGTAAAAATGCATCATTAATTCATGCAATATAATATTAAATTAAATAGGTTTTATAATAGTATTAACATTGCATCATTAATTTATACAATATAAATATTAAACTAAATAAGTTTTACATAAATATTAAACTGTTTAGGGACTACTTATAAAAATCATAATATTTAAAGAACTTATACACATTCAATGATCATAACTGTTGAATGTACACATTCCACAGCCAAACTGTGGAATGTACACATTCAATGGCTATTTGCTGTTGAATGTGTACATTCAACACCTAGGCCATTGAATGTATACATTCAACACTTGGGCCATTGAATCTATACATTCAACAGTTATCTACATTCAATACAACATAGACATAGACAAGCTGGAGAAAGTGTTGTACATTGGATGTACAACATTGGATGTAACTTTAGTAAATTTTGTGTAAATGCTACAAAGCATTTCAGTAACGAGTATTGATAACTTCATATATAATCATGTGTGCAAGTATGTATTGCTATTTAGATTGTCCACAGGGTTTTGCAATAGGTTTTAAGACATTGTGAAAGCATAAAAGCAACAATAAAGGCCAAAGCTATTTCATGACCCCAGTGGGATCAGGGGATAAAAGTGACCAGCTATTTAGACTCTCCACATATGCTTTCCCAATACCTCTTAATACATTCTGAAGCTATAAAAGTAACAATAAAGGAGATATAAGGCAAAAACTCAAAATCAGCTATTTTATGACCCCAGTTTGACCCATAAGGGGGGGTCGGGGGATAAAACTGACCGGCTATTTAGGCTCTCCACATATGCTTTCCCAATACCTCTTAATACATTCTAAAGCTATAAAAGCAACAATAAAGGAGATATAAGGCAAAAACTCAAAATCAGCTATTTTATGACCCCAGTTTGACCCATAAGGAGGGGCCGTGGGGTAAACTGACCGGCTATTTAGACTCTCCACATATGCTTTCCCAATACCTCTTAATACATTCTGAAGCTATAAAAGCAACAATAAAGGAGATGTAAGGCAAAAACTCAAAATCAGCTATTTTATGACCCCAGTTTGACCCATGGGGGGGGGGGGGGGGCGTGGGGTAAAACTGATCGGCTATTTAGACTCTCCACATATGGTTTCCTATTACCTCCCAATACATTTTACGGCTCTAAATGCAATACTTAAGAAGATAATAGGGGGGTTGACCTAAATTTAAGGCTCTTTGGTTTAATAGCTGATTGCTCCCAAAATCTAATCAGCTTGCGTTTTCGATAGTATGAACAGGTGTGTCAAAGCATAAGGGTCTGTAGCAAGTAGTTTTTCCTGAACTGTGATGACGGGGGTGTGTGTGTGTGTGTGTGTGTGTGTGTGTGTGTGTGTGTGTGTGGTGTGTACTTAAAAAAATTGTTTTTGATCATGTGACCTTGATAAAGGTCAAAGGTCAAATTTAAGCATGCAGAAAAATTTTCCCATGCCTAAGGTATATAAGTGCCAAATATGGTTTGAAACCTTCTAATAATAAGGGAGATATTCAAGGGAGACGATAATGCGGCGGCGGCGAGGAAACTGAGGCGAAAACAAATAAGCGCCCTTTCAGGGACGCTTAATAATTAAGAAAGATCCAGGCCCGATACTCCCACAAGGGAATCTACTGGTGGCCTAGTACATATATGCAAGATATGAGAGAAATAGTCAATGAGAAAATTGTGATAAAGTGTTGAAATTTTCAGACTTTGGGTGGGGGTACCTCCCTTCTAATGGCTCTGGGGAACAAACAAACAGACAGATTTGCATGGATTTTACGATTTATCATCCTCGATAGATAAGGTATCTTTAAAAAAAAGCAGCATGTCTCTGGGTCTTCTAGTTTTGGAAGAGAAATTGTTCATGCGGATGTGTACACGGACGCTGCAGAGTGATGCCATAATGTCAGCTGACTGACAAGTCAGCTGACATAAAAACAGGAATTCTAAGGAACAAGAATTCAAAAGAATTGTACTGTGTCACCAGCTTTGGTTTAAAGACTGAAGCGGATGAAATTCAAAAGGACAAAAATTATGCCGGACATAAATAGTTGGCTGACTGGCAGTATTTTTGCAGATCCAGACAATCCTTGAGAAGTACCGAGCCATGGTGAGGCTCCAACCTGTTGAAAAATATAACCTAGATCCAATGTACAGGAGATATAAGGCAAAACCACAAAATCGGCTATTTTATGACCCCAGTTTGACCCATAAGGGGAGGTCGGGAGTGAATCTGACTGGCTAACTAGACTCTTCACATATGGTTTCCCAATACTTCTTAACACATTTTAAAGCTCTAAAAGCAAGAATAAAGGAGATACAAGGCCAAAAGACAAAACCGGCTATTTTATGACCCCAGTTTGACTTGCTTTCTAGACTCTCCATATATGGTTTCCTACTAACTCCCAATACATTTTATGGCTTTAAATGCAATACTTAAGAAGATAATAGGGGGTTTACATGAATTTTAAGCTTTCTGGTTGGTACCTGTGAGAAAATCGTTCATAAATCGGTCAATTTTCATCAGATCACTCCCAAAATATAATCAGCTCGCGTTTTTGATAGTATGAACATGTGTGTAAAATTACAAGCCTCTGCGGTCAGCAGATTTTGCTGAGCTGCGATGATGGGTGGGTGTACCCAACAAACTATTTTTTTATCATGTGACCTTGATAGAGATCAAAGGTCAAATTTAAGCATGTGGAAAAATTGTCCCACGCCTAAGGTATATAACTGCCAAATATGGTTCAAAAGCTTCAAATAATAAAGGAGATATTCCAGGGAGACCATATTGCAGCGGTAGCGGCGAGGAAACTGAAGCGAAAACAAATAAGTGCCCTTTTCAGGGACGCTTAATTAGCTTGATTTTAAAATGTTTAAAACTCAGTAAGCATAGCGATAAAACACCATTTTTTTTTAAGGTTAAGATAGCCATAACATTGTTAATATTTAAACTGAAAGTAGATAGGGTCTTCCTTTGAAGGATTTCAATGTCAATGACAATTTATACAGTTAAAGCAATAAAAAAATGAAACATATCAATAAGGCATTCCCAACAGGAAAATTATATATATCCAGACTTATAAACTAGGCCTACGCATTGGAGAACCGATGCAAATTTGTATCACCGGAAAGACAACTCACCAAAGCAAGTAAACCATCGTTTGACCTTGAACAGAAGCCAAATGTCAAATCTGACATCAGAATATTCCTACCAGCCCATGATATCCTGCTAGTTGGTTTCACATTGCAAACCTCTAGGATCAATAATAAATGAGTTATAAGCACTTTTAAGTTTGGCTGTCCTCGTTTGACCTTGAAGGAGGAGCCCAAAGTCAAATCTGAACACATCAGAAGATTTCCAGCCCATGATTTCCCACAAGTTGGTTTCACATGGCAAACCTCTAGGACCAATAATAAGCAAGTTATAAACACTTTTATGTTTGCCTATCCTCGTTTGACCTTGAAGGAGGGGTCCAAGGTTAAATCTGACCACATCAAAAGATTCCCAGCCTACGATTTCCTATATGTTGGTTTACCATCCCAAATCTCTAGGACCAATAATAAGCGAGTTATAAGCACTTTTAAGTTTGCCTATCCTTGTTTGACCTTGAAAGGAGGTCAAAGGTCAAATCCGACCACATCAAAAGATTCCCAGCCAATGATTTCCTATATGTTGGTTTACCATCCCAAACCTCTAGGACCAATAATAAGCGAGTTAGAAGCACTTTTAAGTTTGCCTATCCTCGTTTGACCTTGAAGGAGGGGTCCACGGTCTGGCAAAATTTTATGGTTATGAATATATCCTGCAAATTTGACAAGGCTAGCTATAATATTTTTTTTGTTAGACCGGTAACAGTTAAATCTCTATACACAGGCCAAAAATGGCCTTAGTGAGTGTTATATATGTGTGTGCTCCACTATTTGTAATGTACCAACTATTACATATTGTACATACAATGTATATATAAGACTTTGTTATGTGAAATCTGGGAGTTTAGAATAAATGCTTGTAGTGTCAAGACCTATCTTGTTGTCTGTTCTTAAATGAATATTAACATTAATTCAGCTCCATAGAAACCCACCAAATAACACATGGTGTCAGAGTGGTAACTTACATATACTTTGGATATTTTGTGTACAACTGGATACAATTTTGACAATGGATAGGCATGTAACAACACCTGTAATGGACTGGGAAGCTAAAAACTTGCCAGAAGTCTGGAAAAAATTCAGGCAACATACAGAGTTAATGTTTTCTGGTCCACTCCGAAGGCTTGGTGAAGAAGCCAAAGTCAGTTTTTTACTGATATGGGTAGGTGAAAAGGGAAGAGACATTCGGAATACTTGGACTTTGTCAGATGAAGAAGGGAAGAGGTTACAAACCTTCTATGACAAATTTGAAGCTTATGTCACCCCAAAAAGTAATGAAGTTTTCGCCCGCTACAAGTTCCAAGCTCGAGTTCAGGCTGAAGGTGAGCCTTTTGAAAACTTTGTCACCGATCTGAAGTTATTAGTAAAAGACTGTTCATATCCAGAAGATGACAAAATGGTGCGTGATCGTATTGTGTTTGGTGTGCACAACCCAAATATACGTGAAAAACTCATTAATAAAGGAAATGAACTCACCCTGGATAGCGCCATTGAAATGGCCCAAACCTACGAGGTCTGCAAGCAACAACTGAAAACTATGGCCAGTCCACCTGAAGAAGTACATGTAGTTAGGAGGAAAACTTCTTATGGAAAATCCAGCAAAAGTAAGAAAAACCATCAAAACACAAGACCTAAAAAGGAATGCCCCAGGTGTGGTGGTCAACACAGCCCAGGTGGAACCTGTCCTGCGATGGGGAAAGAATGCTATAGATGTGGAAAAGCTAATCACTTTGCCAGCAAATGTAGGTCAAACCCACCAAAAGTTCATGCGGTTAATGAAAGTGCAACTGAAAGTGACACAGACAGCGACCAAGGTGAACACTTCTATATAGGTGAAATAAGTGCCAATTGCAAACAAGATGAAGTATTTGTCCCTGTAAAACTGTCCACTGGATCAAAAGCAAAAGCTGTCAGTTTCAAGCTGGATACGGGAGCACAAGTAAATGTTTTGCCATTGAAGCTTTACAGAAAATTAGGTCTTCCTGCTATACTCTTAAAGCCAACTTCCATCCGCCTGACAAGTTACAGTGGCAACCCGTTGAAAGTAGAAGGAAAGGTCTCTTTGCAAGGCCAGTACAAGGAAACAACAAAGACTCTGGATCTCTATGTTGTTCAGACATCAGCACCACCAGTGCTAGGTCTCAAGGCATGCACAGATATGGGTCTGATAAAAGTCATCCTCTCGGTGGACAAGGACAAGCCAACAAATTTCATGGAAGAATTTAAAGATGTCTTCAGTGGTCTTGGTATGTTTGAAGGAGAATACCATATTCATGTGGACCCAAACTACCAACCAGTTGTTCACCCCCCACGACGAATACCTGTTGCAATAAAGAATAAGGTTAAATCGGAGCTAGACCGTATGGAGAAATTAAATGTGATTGCCAAGGTTACCGAACCGACAGCTTGGGTCAACTCCATGGTTGTGGTCCAGAAAGCTAACTCAGATATTAGAATTTGCCTTGACCCAAAGGACCTAAACCAGGCCATAAGGCGACAACATTACAGAACCCGTACCTTACACGACATCCTGCCAAACCTCAAGGATGCAAAGTATTTTGGTACTTGTGATGCCAGAAGTGGCTATTGGACAATAAAACTTGATGAAGAAAGTGCAAAACTGACAACCTTCAACACAGCCTTTGGCAGGTATAAATTTCTACGCCTCCCATTTGGTTTGATTTCTTCCCAAGATATCTTCCAACAGAAAATTGATCAGGCGTATGAAGGGTTAGAAGGTGTAGAACCAATTGCTGATGATATTCTGATCTGGGGAAATAGCCTTGAGGAGTATGAGGCCAATCAAAGGAAAATGCTGCAGAGATCCAGGGAAAAAGGCATCAAGTTAAACAAGGAAAAGTGCAAATTTGGCTTAACTGAAGTCTCCTTCTTTGGACATGTGCTATCAAAAGATGGCCTGAAGGCTGACAAGAAAAAGGTGGAAGCAATCAAGAATATGCCAAGCCCTACAAACAAAGGTGAACTAGAATCAGTCTTGGGAATGCTCAACTACCTGTCGGCATTTGCCCCTATGCTCTCGGACATGACAGCCCCTTTGAGAGAACTAACAAGGAAGAACACAGTATTCAAATGGGACTGTAACACGGAGTCAATCTTCCAGAAGGTAAAAGATGTGATCACAGCTTCACCAGTACTTGCTTATTTTGACCCAGAAAAAGAGACCCACATTCAAGTGGACGCATCTAAAAATGGATTAGGAGCAACTCTAATGCAAGATGGCAAGCCTGTGGCTTTTGCGTCCAAATCCCTAACTGAGACACAAAAGGCCTATGCACAGATTGAGAAAGAACTGCTTGCAATCCTATTTGGCTGTGAAAAATTTCATGAATACCTCTATGGCAGAAAGGTGATAGTTGAATCAGACCACAAGCCACTAGAAGCCATCACAAAAAAGCCACTTGCTTCAGCTCCCCCTCGATTGCAGCACATGCTATTACGACTACAAAAGTATGACATTACTGTCATCCACAGGCCAGGAAAAGAAATACCTGTCGCTGATGCTCTGTCACGTAAGCACATGAAAAGCACTGACAACCTAGGGGATGAGGACATTGAAGCGCAGGTCCATGCTGTTGTGCAAAATCTGCCAATCAGTGATAATCGACTTAATGAAGTCAAGTTAGAAACCAAGAAAGACAGACAGCTGCAAGTTTTAGCCAATGTCATAAATACAGGATGGCCAGATCACAAAGCCAACTGTCCTGCAGAAACCCTTGAATATTGGTCAGTGAGGGAAGAATTGTGCATCATTGATGGAATCATATTCAAGGGAGACAGGATACTGATGCCACAAGCCCTGCGAAAAACAATGTTGGATAAACTCCATATTGGTCACAAGGGCATTGAGAAGTGTAAACAGAGAGCCAGGACACTGTTCTATTGGCCCAAACTTAATTCTGACATATATAACATGATCACTAAATGCATCATATGTCAGATCCACAGGAAATCAAACACCAAGGAACCACTAAGACAACATGACATACCTTTAAATCCATGGGCAAAGATTGCAACTGATCTGTTCAGTTGGAATAATGACAACTATTTGGTTATAGTGGATTACTTAAGCAGATTCTTTGAAATGGAAAAACTGGGGTCTATCTCGAGCAAAGCTGTCATAACAAAGATGAAAAGAGTGTTTGCTACGCATGGGATTCCACAGCAAGTTATCTCAGACAACGGAACTCAGTACACTTCACAAGAATTCCAGAGCTTTGCAGAGGACTATGGATTTATCCACACGACAATTAGTGCAAAACATCCTCAGTCAAATGGTCTAGCTGAAAAAACTGTTGGGATAGCTAAGGACCTGTTACAGAAATGTAAAGACAGTTCCCAAGATATAAACTTAGCCCTACTTGAATATCGTAACACACCTGTCGACCAGATAGAGGCACCCAGCGTTCTCCTCATGGGCCGAGAACTACGCTCCATTCTCCCAACCCATAGTAATCACCTGAAACCCCGTTATGTGTCTCCACAACACATGAAGACACGACTGAGATTAAAACAGCAAAGGCAAAAGAGGTATTATGACCAAGGCTCTAAACCCCTGCCTAAGCTTGCCGTAGGAGAATACATCATGATGCAACAACCAAACAAACGCTGGAAACAAGCTGTTGTCAAAGCAGTCCACAGTGATCGTTCTTACATTGTCACAACAGAGGACGGGGCAGAATACAGGCGAAATAGAATCCATTTACAGAAACTGCATCACTAAAAATGTGGAATACAGTTGAAATATAAATCAGTTCACAGAAACCTTATTACAAGAAACTTTCTGGGCAATACTGGAAGTTTTGTGTCTAAGTGGATACTTTGTATATATAATTCAACCTGATTACTAGATCTGTAGCTATTTGTGCATTTATTAAGCTAGGCAAATTACTATCACACCAATAAAAGGGCAGAATAATCCCTTGGGTGATAAAACAGAGAAAGGGCAGTCTACCCTGTTTCTCAGCATTGGAAAATGCATGTTAGTTCCTTGATAAAAAAAAATAGGGGAACATTTTAAACATATTAAATAATGCAGTGACACTTGATTTGTACTAACCCACTCTCTTGTAAGATCCACTCTACAATATTTGGTGCACCAGAATTAATACCAGAGAGGAGAAAATTCAAAGGCAAATATATCTTTCACAGGAAATGCTACATCTGTGAAAACAACTTTCCAACAAATGATTATCTCAGTGCATAAATTTAAAGTAATTGTAGAAGCTACTGATGTATTACATTTTATTGTGTACAGTAACAGCATTTCCTATGATGTCAGGAAGCTCTTATATCAAGATAAGAATAACATAATTTATCACTTTAAAGGAACACTACACAGATCTGACAAGCCATTAAATCCAGTCAACCTTTTCTAGCTACCATAACATCTCCAATAGAACCTATATGCTTATATTTTAAAGAATAATCTTGATAGACATTTATAAAGATAATTTTGTATTAATTAATTAAACAATTAAATTTTAATAAAAGAGGGGCATGTTATATATGTGTGTGCTCCACTATTTGTAATGTACCAACTATTACATATTGTACATACAATGTATATATAAGACTTTGTTATGTGAAATCTGGGAGTTTAGAATAAATGCTTGTAGTGTCAAGACCTATCTTGTTGTCTGTTCTTAAATGAATATTAACATTAATTCAGCTCCATAGAAACCCACCAAATAACACAGTGAGGTACTTTGGCGGTCTGTGGATGACCTTCAATACTTTTGAAGATATTTGACATTTACTTCTTCTGTTATTTAGCTACATATGAGAAAATAGCTATTACTCACTTATGGCATGCAGTAGAACCCCAAACTATGTACCATGTTATAGCTAAGGACAAAGTAGCTGAACAACATATTTGAAGAAAATGCTCTAACTGCAATACTTTGGGAGTTATGAGGGCTTTACTCAAAGTAGCTAAAATTGCTATTACTCACTTATCTGTAGGCTTAAATCCACAAAACCAAAAAATTTTTCAAGGACATGAAAATTCATTGGGACAATTAATTACAAAAAATCTGTAGCTGTAGCAGTTTTGGAGAAATCTGCGTGACACACTAACACACGCACGCACGCACAGGATGCATTTTATAATCTCCTTCCCGGGCTAAAGCCCGGCGGGAGATAAAAATTCTCCAAATGCAATAGTTTTCAAGTTACAAATGATTTTACTCAATATATGGAAGGTACTGAAAAGTAAAAAAGTAGCTATTACTCACTTAGCTATTGGGATAGACACCCAAGTTACTCACCATGTTGTAGCTATGGAAAAATAGCATCAGAGATGCCCGTACACCACAAGCTGGGGAAATAGTTTTCAACACCATGAGATATAGAAGTAGTGAAACATTCAGAGGAGTATCAGTTATATAAAGCTCCAAATAATGTTTAAGTAGAGAAAATAACATCTAAGAGAACGAAAATGTATGTAAATATAAAGTATTAAAACAAGACAATTCAATAGCAAGATGACAGCAGTAATCAGTACACTATAAATTCGGAAGCAATAAAACTTGTTAAGTGGGGAAAAGCTGTCAATGGAAAAAGCAAAATTATGTAAATGTGTATATAATAATCAGTTGCAGCAATCCATATATCTTTGTCACAATAGACAAATTTCTCAAATATGGCACGTGAACACACTTTGGCAGAGCCAAAGTGAAAGGTCACACCATGATGCACACCTACACCCCCTAACCAATGTCTCTACTAAGTGTCAACCTTCTGCACCTTATGGAATCCAATAGCCCACACACGATTTTAAAACTCATGATCACTATGACAAGGTCAAAGGTCAAATCAAGGTCACACCATTATGTTGCACACCTACAACATCCAACCAATGTCCCTACCAAGTATAACTTCCTACACCTTACGTTTCCAAGATATAGCCCAGACACGATGTTATAGGTCAAGGTCACTACAGTAAAGGTCAAATCAAGGTCACACCATGACATTGCACACCTACAGCCCTTAATGTCCCAACCAAGTAACAACTTCCTATACCTATGCCCAACCACTCACCCACCCCTCCCATCCAGACTTCATGGGTGAAAACAATACCTCGACAGCCCCCTTCATGCTACAGGCAGAACATCCCGCAGTACTCAGCAGCTGAACCCCCTTCTAGGATGCCCTGTACCTTCTGAGAAATGGCAAAATCAAAGGTCAAATCAATGTCACATCATGATGTTGCACACCTACACCGCCTAACCAATGTCCCTACCAAGTATCAACTTCCTACACCTTGCAGTTTCTGAGATACAGCCTGGACAAACTTTTCCCGGCTCCCGCCCGAACACCTCCCCGCCCATTCGGACATCATGGGTGAAAAATATACCCTGGTAAAAAGTAGCTGAATAACTTATTTTAACAAAATGCTCTAAATGCAATACTTTTCAAGTTATAAATGATATAGTGAATGATTTCATGAATTTTCATGTATTAAAAGTTATTTTAAAAATTCATAAAAAAATAAATAAGAAAGATCCAGGCCTGATACTCTCACAAGGGAATCTACTCATGGCCTAGTACTTATATGCAAGATAATAGACAAATCCCTGAAATAGTCAGTGAGAAAATTTTGATAAAGTGTTCAACATCCTGGGGAAATAGCATTGGACAACATCAATATAGAACTTGCAGTGTAAGTTCTACAAAGTTGCAGGAGAAATAAGACTTAAATGTATGCAAAGACAAAGTATCAAAACAAGACCATTCAACCGCAAGATCAATAAGGTAAAAGTACACATAATAATCAGTTGCAGCAATCTATATATTTTTTGTGAAAAGAGATATAAGTCTCAAATATGGCAATAGAAAGAATTCACAGTGCTTTGATTGACAGTTAAATGTCATAATTTTTATTGAAGGACAAAACAAAGGCAAAACTTAAAACACCTTCCTTTCTCACCAATATTTTTTGTTGTTTTTAAGCTTGTGGCACATGTATCACACTTTGGGAGTGAGACTACATTTGTTACAATTAGATAGAACATGTGACTTGGGCTTGTTAGCACAAATACTCACGTGTCTGTGTGTGACGCTTGCCACTAGAAGAAGCCTCTATTGCCACACAGATGCAGTATTGATTGATGCATGTGTGTGACTTTGGGGCCAAGGTAATAAGACACCTGATTCTGAAGGGTTGAAATTGATCCAGAATTACTGAGTCTTCTTGTTAAATCTGATGCTAAACATATGGTACTTTGTACTTGATATGAAAATCACACAAGTATTACTGATGTACACAGAAGGATTCCAATAGGATTATTGTCACACAGTTGATACACAATAACACAGCAGACAGTTGGTGTTATTGATGTTTGCAGACAACACATCTGAGACAAGATAAAATTTAATATTTTTTTTCAATCTGGAATAAAAACCTTTTTTTCCCCTTCTGATATTTAAACTGTGCCTACCTTGTACAACTTGTAGACTGCTCCTGAATTTCTTCCTCCAGGCATTCGGTCTTCTCTCACCGCTGTAATATATACAAAACAACAATTTGAATTGGTTCCTTTGGTACGGTTCATACTATGTTGTATTTTGGTCTGTCAACTCTGAAAAAAATTATGACATGGTCTAATGGACAAAATCTGCATATCAGCTCTTTGATAAATCTGTATGTACATATCTACTAATATTGTCCAAACGGAATTGAAGAATGTTGTATTTCCATCAGGTTAGAATGTATTACTGATATAGGTTACACACTGACTTTACAGTGGTATCTAATGTAATATGAAAGTCTAGAAACATGATCCTGTTATGACAGCCACCTCCCAGATAATTGATTCATTATACAGAGTGAAATCTTGTCAGTTGTGCAAATCTTCTATTTGAGATCTGAAGCACTATCAGGGGAATTATTCCAATTCATAGACACCTGTGAAAAATATATAACCTATTTAAAACCCTTTTAAAGTGAGCCTTTCTGTCATGTGTACTTAATACTAATCTTTTATGTCTTCATTCATAACTACGGTACCATCCATATTTTTAATGTTATTTCTTGTCTTTGCGGTCAGATGATGGCCTATCTTATCCATTCTTTTCCTGGGGCCGGTTTCATGAAGCCTCCTTTATTTTTTCCTTCCTTAAAGTAAAGGAAGGGAGATTTCTAACCTTTGGCAAGGCTTCCCTTAAATCCTGTTTCACAAAGCCTCCCTTATTCCACCTTACCAAAGATTTTCCTTAAAACAAAGGAAGGGCGATTCCCTCTACCACATACGGAGCCCAGGAAGGGACATAGAACTGTTTTCTTGGCATTTTTTTATCTCGTTCCGACAAGATAGGAAGTTGTGGCCACAAGTTAACAACTCATTACCACAAGTTGACAACTCATTAACACAAGTTAGAAAGTCATTCCCACAAGTTAGAAAGTCGTTCCCACAAGTTAGAAAGTTGTTCCCACATGATAGCAAGTCGTTCCCACAAGTTAGAAAGTCGTTACCACAAGATACTAACTCGTTCCCACAAGTTAGCAAAGTTGTTACCAAAAGATACTAACTCATTCCCATAAGTTAGCAAAGTCGTTACCACAAGTTACCAAGTCGTTCCCACAAGATAGCAAGATAACAAAATGCCTGTTTTATGGCACTTTCCTTGGTCCTTCTAAGATATTTCAGTATGTTACATTGGACTGGGTGCTTTTGGGCACAGCATACCTTGCAGTATCTTCACTGGATTGTCATACAAGCTATGCACCTAGATGCAGCAAAACTCATGTTTGCTGTGCTGCAAATTGCATAGACTTTTCATACAGTAAATTGCATAGTTTTATCATTCTCATCCCCTTCTTTATACCCATTACCTTGGTTCCCCCTTAGGTGCCACATATAGACACTGTAACGCAATTGGTATTAAATCTCTAAAAGACAGTATTGCTGTATACCTGTAACAATAAGTAGATGACCTCTGAAGGTCACTAATTAGGTAACTTAGAAGAATAACCATTAAAATTTATAAAATGATAACCAGGCCTACAGGGATATGTAAACTTGAATGGTATGCTAGTAGATGGGTGACCTCTATATAAGTTAGGTATCATAAACAAAGAAATTGCCTGTACACTGGCATCAAAGCATGACTTAGTAAACTTGTGGGAATGACTTGCTATCTTGTGGGAACGACTTGTTATCTTGTGGGAATGACTTGTTAACCTGTGGGAACGACTTAGTATCTTGTGGGAACGACTTTGTTAAGTTGTGGGAATGAGTTAGTATCTTGTGGTAATGACTTTGCTAACTTGTGGGAACGACTTAGTATCTTGAGATAACGACTTTGCTAAATTGTGGGAACAAGTTAGTATCTTGTGGTAACGACTTTGCTAACTTGTGGGAACGACTTAGTATCTTGTGGTAATGACTTTCTGACTTGTGGGAACGAGTTTATATCTTGTGGTAATGACTTTCTAACTTGTGGGAACGACTTACTATCTTGTGGTAACGGGATAAAAAATGAGAGGAAAACAGTTCTATGTAACTTCCTGGGGCCGGTTTCATGAAAGGACTTAAGTCTGGTCTCAGGCTCAAATCTGAGACTTTGGGCTCAAATATTGTAAATATTTTGCTGAGTCTGTGGACTCAGACTCAAAGCTTTTCACAAACAGGCTCAACTTGAGATTTGGCTCAGTCATGGGCTCAATTTTGAGCCCACCAAGGAGGTGTCTCAAATTTTGAGTCCAAAGTTTGTCATCCAATACTTGTGTATAAAGCAATATAATTTGCATGAAAATGAATTTGTTGAATCTTGAAATATTATATTTTCATTTTGCTTACTAATTACAACTACGTATTCAATATTCATAATAAGAAAAGTCAATGGAATTGACATGCTTTCGTTGTCAAGTGACTAGTCTCAAGAGGGGACTCAAGGCTTGACTCGGTCTCAGTTGCGTCTCAAACAATTGGCTTGTTACCAATAATATTATATCAATTTATTTTTTTCATGTGTTATCAGTGTTAATGCAATTTAAATCGAGAATGTTGATGATGAAATAAATGATGATGAAATAAATGCACTTGCATAAAAAACAAACCAAGGAAGCATCTTAAATGAAATTTAAAAGTTGAGACTATGACTTGAGACCAGTCTCAGCTGAGTCACCTTTTGTGAAATCAATTTGAGCCAAAAACTCAGCCAAGACAAAAGTCTCAGATTTGAGACCCAGACTCAGCCCAAAACTGGTCTCAAACTGAGACTTTTCATGAAAGTGGCCCCTGGGCTCCACAATAACCACACTGCTCGGAATTTTCCCTCCATTCCTTATATAACCTTCACACAATTTATTTTAAATATTAAGAGAGTAAATTGCATTTTAGCATTTTAACTATTTTAATCTTGGTACAATAGGTACATTTTAATTTTCAGATACATTATTTACATTTTTATTTCTTTTGGGAGTTGTTTCCAAAACCTATAACCACACCAATGTTTTTCTTTCACTGTAAGTACATGTGTACTTGTGCAGTTATTTTGTACCTAAATTACCTTATGGAGGTAATGTCCTTATTGTAACACTGTTAAGGATCAGTAAAGTCAGTAAATCTATATTTTACTATATTTTAATAAATTTTGTAAAAGGCAGATTGGTTGTGATTATATTTTGCAAATTAATACAGTAGGTCACATGACAATTTTTACCCAAAGTAAGGGAGGAGTCCTTTAAGTTCAAGGAAACTCCATGAATATGTTTCTCACTTCAGAAGTTTGAACATCAATTTTTTAAGAATTAAACAACCAAATTGTATGAAATAAAGAGCACAACATTGTTTGTGGATGTAGGTTTGACAATAATGTTTCAAGTTCTATATATTTAGGTGGATTCACCTGAAAATATTCAATATGGTTAATAAAAATTCCTTAAATCTAAGGTAGGTTCTTAGCCTCCTTGAAATTCAAGGGAGTTTTCAAGGTCTCCTTTAAGGAAGGAGGCTTTGTGAAACTGAGATTTTTTAAAGGAGGGAGAAAAACAAGGAAATCCTAGAATTTAAGGTGACCTTTATCTTAAGGAGGCTTTGTGAACTACAACAATCCAACTTATTACATCTGAAAAGGAGGTATTAAATTCATGACCATCTGTTTGTTTATCAGCAGGATTTAGCAAATACTACTCGTTGGAACTTCATGGAAAAAATAATATGATGGGTCTTGGTCCAAGTCAGATCTCAATAAACTTTGAAAGTGATCCAGATCACCACCTGGATACCAAAAAAAATATCAAAGATCCGGATTTTCGCATTTACTTATTATTTTAGAAGGATTGAGACATGGTGAAGCCCCAAGTTGTTAAAAATATAACCTAGATCCGATATACAGGTTATGACAAATGCACACAGGCAGACAGAGAGGCAAACACACAAAGTTATCACTTGCCAAGTTTATTACTAGATGTCAACAGTCAGTAGAAAATTCAATACAGTATCACTTTAGTAACTATTGTTAAACTACTAGTCATATACCCATATAAGTTAATGCATTTAGCAAGATGAGACTTGTCTGCCTCCTCTCTTCATGGAGGAAAGAAGGAATTACTTATAACTGTCTGCCATTTTGTGGGACAGCAAAAAAGTGACATCATTGTCTAATCTTGTGGAGTGTAAGGTCACCTTACCCTACAGGTCTTCTCCAGGACTTTATATATCCACAACCTACAAATTTCTTTTTCAACTTAGATTTGTAGCAATCAGTTCACATGTGCTCTAAATGCAATACTTTTCAAGTTGTAAGATATTTAAGATTTTAATGCATTTAAAAATTATTTCCAAAATTTATAAAAAAGTAGAAAAATGTTTTGCTAACAAAAACAAAGCGTCCGAAAAGGTCAGATGCTTTAAAGTATAAAGTAGAAAAAGGTTTTTGAAAAAAAAAACATGCAGCGCTGAGAGAAGAAGCTAAAGTTAAGCAGACAGTGTGGAAGTTTATGCATTAACATGCAAGAAAAGTGTAAGCTTTACTTTGTTTTCTATGGTCATACATTGTATAAAGTTAATTTAATAAATACTTTAGTTTGTAAGAACAGTAGTTTTAGAGTAGATATAAGGCAAAACAAGAAAATCTGCTATTTTATGACCCCAGTTTGATCCGTAAGAAGGGGTCAGTGGGTAAACCTGACTGGCTATATAGACTCTCCATATATGGGATAGCGTGACATTTTATGGCTCTAAATGCAATATTTAAGAAGATAATAGGTGGGTTCACATGAATTTTAAGCTTTCAGGTTTGTAGGTGTGAGAAAATTGCTCATAAATCAGTCATTTTTCATTGGATCGCTCCCAAAATCTAATCAGCTCGCGTTTTTGATAGTATCAACATGTGTGTATAATTACAAGCCTCTGCGGTGAGTAGATTTTACTGAGCGGTGTTGACGGGCGGGTGTACCCCAAAACACTATTTTTTGATTATGTGACCTTGATAAAAGATGAAAGATCAAATTTAAGCATGTGGAAAAATTTTCCCACGCCTAAGGTATATAACTGCCAAATATGGTTAAAAAGCTTACCACAAATAAGGGAGATACCATAATGCGGCTACGGCGAGGAAACCCGACGCGAAAACAAATAAGCACCCTTTTCAGGGACGCTTAATAATTAAGAAACACCCAGGCCTGATACTCACACATGGTATTCAACTTGTAGCCTGGTACATATGTGCAAGATAAGTGAGAAATCCCTGCAATAGTCAATGAGAAAATTGTGATAAAGTGTTGAAATTTTCACACTTTGGGTGGCGGTACCTCTGAGGAACAGTGAAACCAACAGATCTGCATGCCTTGAACAATTTTTTATCCTCAATAGATAAGATATCTTTTAAAAGAAACAGCATGTCTCACAGCTGTGTACTTTTGAAGGAGAAGTTGTTCACACGGATGCGGACATCGCAGAGTGATGCCATAATGTCAGCTGACACAAAAAAACAGTTTTGCGAGTAAAACTGTCTTAAAACAATATATAGTTATTCAGTAATCAGTAACATTGCTGAAACTCTTTGTTGTAAAGCCCATTCATGCAAAAATGAATGGCTAAAATGAACAGATAATAACCCAGAAAGAACTCTGTTCTCACACATGTAACAAACTGAACTCAATTGCTCGTTATTTTGATGCAAGCTTGGTAATCATCCGTGAGAGAGTGTGGCTGTGCAAATGATTGCCGTAACTTACAAAACATGTTTTATTGAACTGAGAATTTTTTTCCTAATCTGATTGATCATTAATGTCTTCTTTATGTCTTACCATCATATTTATAGCAAAAAGCATGATAGCTAGTAATTCTATCTCCACACAGAGCTAATACAAAATAACTTAAAGTGCAGGACTGAATGTCATTCAGTACCAGAAAGCTACTGCTCAGTGTGGGTGTATTTTTGTATTTTATTTTTGTAGCTGTGGAAAAAGTAGCTGAACAATACATTTTTTTTATAAAATGCTGTAAATGCAATACTTTTTATTTTATAAGGGATTTACTGAAAAAATAATTAAGAAAGACCCAGGCCTGATTTAGACAAGGGAATGTATGTATGGAAGATCAGATAAATCTCTACAACAATCCCTGAGAAAAACTGTGATAAAGTGTTTACATTTTCACACCTGGGGTTGCTCTAACAGCTCTGGGAAAGAGATGAATGGACCGATCTGCATGCGTTGGACAATTTATCATCCTCTATAGACAAGGTAAGCATTGCTTTTGGCCTTGTACTTTTGGAGAAGTTGTTCACACAGATGCAAATGCGTACACGGACACCGTACACTGATGCCATGTCAACTACTGACAAACCACCAGCAATTTACCTTACCTATTTCAAAACAGTTCTACACTTTTACCAGCTTAGTTTGTATATATTGTTGTGAATTTTCATTTTAGAATAATGTAATTATACACTATGACAGGCTATTTCACTGAAGATAAACTATTGAACTAAAGTTGCACTCTGACAGTGCATATAGTCTAAATATAGCAGAACTGTAACTGTAATGGGCAGAGAGGCTGTAGTAACAAAATAGATTGACCGCAACCGTAGGTTGGCCATAACCATAAATTGGCCGTAACCGTAGATTAACCGCAACCATAGATTGGCAGTAACCATAGATTGACTACAATCATAGATTGGCCGCAACCATAGATTGAGCGCAACAGTAGATTGGCCACAACTGTATATTGGCCGTAACCATAGATTGGCCATAACCGTAGGTTGGCCGCAAACGTATTGGCCGTAGCCGTAGATTGACCAGAACTGCAGATTGGGCGTAACCATAGAGTGGCCGCTACCGTAGATTGGCCACAACCGTAGATTGGTCGTAACCATAGATTGGCCACAACCGTAGATTAGCCGCAACCGTAGATTGGCCGTAACCGTAGACTGGCCGTAACCGTAGAGCAGCCATAGCCGCATTGTATGGTGTTTGTGCTGTATTTATGTTCAACGCAACAGGTTGTAAAGTTTGGTTAGTTTTGTTGTGTCCGCAAGTTGTGGCCAGGCCGTAAATACCCAATGCGGCCTGGTTGTCAAATATGCCTATATAAGGCAGAGCATTCCACTGTAGAGAACAGTGTACAATGGGTTTCTGACTTGCGAAGTGAGAACAGAATAGAACAGAATGGGTCTCTGACTTGAGAAATATAGTGTTGTGAGAACATATTGTAACTAGAAATAGGACGCCCTGTTGATAGTAGCTGCGACATATGAATAGAACTAGGATAGCATAGAAGAACACACATTATCATGTGTAATGTCCACCCCATGAACCTTTTGCCAAAATTGTACAGTAGTCTTACACGACCCTGTTTCATTTGTAAAATATATCAATGATGCTTAAATATTTATTAGTGTACATGTAAATTATTTCAGCTTCATTCCTTTTTGCATTGGTTGGGTCGAAAATTTTGACGAAATCACTCTATCTTGCACGGTTAAGAAGATAGAAGCAAATTTCTGTTTTTCTATTTTTGGCAAAAATTTGAAAATTCAAAATGGCCGCCATTTTTGGGAAGAGGAAAATTTTTTGAAAATTGCCAAGAGTACATTTCTTAGATACCCTGTGGGTCGAAAATTTCACCGAAATAACTCTATTTTGCACGGTTAAGGCAAATTTGTGTTTTTCCATTTTGGGCAAAAATTCGAAAATTCAAAATGGTCGCCATATGTGGGGAGGGGAAAATTTTTTGGAAATTGCCAAGAGTACATTTCTTAGATACCCCATGGGTCGAAAATTTCGACGAAATCGCTCTATCTTGCATAGTTAAGGAGATAGAAGCAATTTTGTGTTTTGCCATTTTGGGCAAAAATTCGAAAATTCAAAATGGCTGCCATATGTGGGAAGAGGAAAATTTTTGAAAAATGCCAAGAGTACATTGCTCAGATACCCTGTGGGTTGAAAATTTCGACAAAATCCCTCTATCTCACATGGTTAAGGAGATAGAAGCAATTTTGTGTTTTGCCATTTTTGGGGAAAAATTCGAATATTCAAAATGGCTGCCAATTTTGGGGAGGGGAAAATTTTTTGAAAATTGCCAAGAGTACATTGGTCAGATACCCTGTTGCTTGATAATTTCGACGAAATCGCTCAATCTCGCACGGTTAAGGAGATAGAAGCAAATTCGTGTTTTGCCATTTTTGGCAAAAATTCGAAAATTCAAAATGGTCGCCATTTTTGGGGAGGGGAAATTTTTTTGAAAATTGCTAAGAGTGCATTTATGACATAACCCGTGGGTCGAAAATTTCGACGAAATCGCTCTATCTCGCACGGTTAAGGAGATAGAAGCAATTTTGTGTTTTGCCATTTTTGGGAAAAATTTGAAAATTCAAAATGGCCGCCATTTTTGGGGAGGGGAAAATTTTTGGAAATTGCCAAGAGTACATTGCTCGTATACCCTGTGGGTCGAAAATTTCGACGAAATCGCTCTGTGTCACACGGTTAAGGAGATAGAAGCAAATTCGTGTTTTGCCATTTTTGGCAAAAATTCGAAAATTCAAAATGGCCGCCATTTTTGGGGAGGGAAATTTTTTTTGAAAATTGCAAAGATTACACTCCTTAGATACCCTGTGGGTCAAAAATTTCAATGAAATGGCTCTATCTCGCACGGTTAAGGAGATAGAAGCAAATTCGTGTTTTGCCATTTTTGGCAAAAATTCGAAAATTCAAAATGGCCGCCATTTTTGGGGAGGGGAAAATTTTTTGAAAATTGTAAAGAGTACATTCCTTAGATAACCTGTGGATCGAAAATTTCGACGAAATCGCTCTATCTCGCACGGTTTAGGAGATATGAGCATATTTGCCTTTTTCAGTATTCAAAATAGCCAATTACTCATTTATTTAATTAATTACTCACTCATCTATGAAGCAATTACCCCCAAAAGCAATCCCATACAAGCTATTAACCCAATGAACATCCATACCAAATTTCAGAATAGCATTCCTTAAAATGTCTGGAAACCAAAGAGATATTCAAAAGTAGCAAAGCAGCTATTACTCAGTTAGCTATAGAGCTATCATCACCAAAAGCAATCCCATACAAGCTATTAACCCAATAAACCTGCATGCCGAATCTGGTAAAGATGGGATAAGAACTGTTGCCTAAAATGTCTGGAAACCAAGTGGGACGCCGGACGGCGGAAAAGGCAAAAATAATATGTCCACCCCCCAGCGGGTTTGTATATAAACATGTGTAAAGAAGTACAATTAAAAGATAGTTAGAAACTTTCAGTCTTTCTTTTGAAACTGTGTTGTCATGTTCTAAGGTGCAAAACAAGAAATGTTTCACTTGAAGAAAATCCCCAACAAATGGTGTCAGAAGTGGGATTTGGACTTGCACACGTTACTGGAAAAAAACCCTCTTGTGTTGTTTGTAAACTGTGTTAAGAATAAAGGTGGAACAGAACTCTATTTGTAAAAACAAAATGCCACCTAAGAAAGCTACTACCAAGTCAAGCACAACATAACATTCTGAAGATGAAACTTGTTGTAGATACGTCATTAGGGCAAATACGTCGCGTGGTGGATAATAAAATGCTGTATAAGGGTATTTTACCTGTAAAACAAGCCACAAAATACCTACCTGCCATGACCATTCCTTTTTCTAGGCACTTTTTGAAACGGCAGAATTGGCAGCGATTTCTCTGATTTTTGGTCACTTCGCAATTGCCCTCATTGACACAAGTGTAGACACGGCGATTCTGTACAGTACGCTTGAAGAAACCTTTACACCTAAATATGAAAAAAGGGCAAAGGGTGGAGTTTTTAATATCCCTTTCAACTTCAACACGTTTTGATAATTTTTAAGGTCTATTCAGCACGGGTCTAGAGTGAAGCACACAGGTAACCTTGAGCTTGATTCAACCGCTTAGTCATAGAAGTGAGAGAAAACTGTGGCCCGGCGGGAAACACACTCGCCTAGGAACACAGAGGACATGGGTTCAAACCCAGGTACAGGCAGATACATAGTGGCTCAGATGACCACTTAAAATGGTGGTCCTCTGTTATTGGTTCCTATCTCCTATATTAAATGGTCATCCTTGAGCCTCTGTCTTTCAGTTAGGGGAATGTCAGTTACTTGAGAGCTTGGGCTGTACTTGTGCAGTCGGATGGGTTAAATAGTGCTTTTAGTCCTGTAGTATATGGAGATATTGCCCTGAGTATAAATACACAATAACAATAACGTGATTAAGTACCAGATACAACAAAAGACATAAATACACCATCACTCTTAGTGTATATATTATAGTAACAAGCTGGCTTATAATTATCATGCTAATATGTTTTGCATGATGTTTTTTTTCTGTCGTAAATTTACAGTATTCCAGCATTTTATACTCAAACATACCATTTGTCTTTTTATCTCCCGGCGACCGGCCGGGAGGGAGATTATAAAATGCCTCTTTTTAAGTTACAACTAATTTACTCAACAGTGAGAACCTGAAAGTAGCTATTGCTCAGCTATGCAAGGAGCTACAGGTCTGCAAATTTACTATATTATAGCTCACCCAAAAGTAGGTGAACAACCTATTTAAATAAAATACTGTAAATGAAATAGTTTTCTAGTTACAACTGATTAACTGAACAGTGAAAAGCTAAAAGTAGCTATTGCTCAGCTATGCCACGAGCTACAGGTCTACAATTTCACTATGTTAAAGCTGACCCATAAGTACGTGAACAACATATTTAAACAGATTACTCTAAATGCAATAGTTTTCAAGTTACATCTGATTTATTCAACAGTGAGAAAACCTGAAAGTAGCTATTGCTCAGCTAATGAGCTACAGGTCTGCAACTTTACTATGTTATAGCTGACCCAAAAGTAGGTGAACAATGTATTTAAAGAAAATACTCTAAATGCAATAGTTTTCAAGTTACAACTGATTTACTCAACAGTAAGAGCCTGAAAGTAGTTATTGCTCAGCTATGCCATGACCTACAGGTCTGCAATTTCACTATATTATAAGTGGACAATATATTTAAAGAAAATACTCTACATGCAATATCTTTCAGGTTAAAACTGATTTACTCAACGTGAAGTCCTGATAATAGCTATTACTCAGCTATGTCATGAGATACACATCTGCAATTTTAGTATGTTATAGCTAATTCAAACGTTCTCTAAATGCAATAGTTTTCTAGTTACAACTAATTTACTCAACAGAAAAAACTCAAAGTAGCTATTGTTCAGCTATGCAATGAGCTACAGGTCTGCAACTTTACTATATTATAGCTCACCCAAAAGTAAGTGAACAACCTATTTAAACAAAATACTGTAAATGCAATAGTTTTAAAGTTACAATTGATTTACTCAACAGTGACAACCTGAAAGTAGCTATTACTCAGCTATGCCCATAACCTGAAGGTCTGTAATTTCACTGTGTTATAGCTCACCCAAAAGTAAGTGAACAACCTATTTAAACAAAATACTGTAAATGCAATAGTTTACAAGTTACAACTGATTTACTCAACAGTGACAACCTGAAAGTAGCTATTGCTCAGCTATGCCATGAGATACTGGTCTGCAATTTTACTACATTATAGCTGACCTAAAAGTACATGAAAAACCTATTGAACTAGAAAAATGTTTTTGCTACAAAAACAAAGCATTCCAAAAGGTCAGATGCTTTATAGTATAAAGTAGAAAAAGGTTTTTGAAAAGAAAAACATGCAGCGCTGAGAGAAGAAGTTAAAGTTAAACAGACAGTGTGGAAGTTTATGCATTAACATGACAGAAAAATGTAAGCTTTATTTTGTTTTCTATGGTCATAAATTGTGTAAAGTTAATTTAATAAATGCTATAGTTTATAAGAAGAGTAGTTTTAAAGTAGATATAAGGCAAAACAAGAAAATCTGCTATTTTATGACCCCAGTTTGACCCGTAAGAAGGGGTCAGTGGGTAAACCTGACTGGCTATATAGACTCTCCATATATGGGGTAGCGTGACCACCAACCTGGGTTGAAAGCCCACGAAGCAATAATAAGAGGGATAAAAGAACTTTTCCATATGATAAACTCAACTTTGAAGCAACTTTACTAAGCAGCAGATGTAAAATTTGCTAAAATCACTGTATGTTTTACAGTTAAATAAATGACATTTTCCATTTCCACAAAATTCAAGACCCCCTGTCAGAATATTGAAAATTCAAATTTATTTCCACAAGAGTCCTTACTACTAGGGATACAAGGAATCATAAAATTGTGAACTGGATCAATTTGCAAATCAAGCTTTGCAAACCAGATCAATTCATGAATCGACTTGGTTTAAAAAAAACCTTTTTCAATCTTGATGCTAAATATTATGTCACTATGAATATCAAAGTCTTACTAATATATCAGGCATTTAAAGGAAAATTTGCTAAGAGGGGAAGTTGCAACTCAATAAAAGCCTTTATATGAAACAGCTTATCACTGTTAAATGCCATAATCTATTTATATTTTACAAAAAGGCGTAGTAAAATTTAAGCGTTTAGAAAGGCAAGAAGTTTTTGACACAATGCTCTGAAGACATCTATCCCAATGAGTAAATAAATGGTCAATGTTCCCACAAGCCTATTTATATCTTATGAATAATGCTCATTTCTATTTATATCCAAGACCATTGCCGCGGTGTGTATCTCCCGCCGAGCATTAAAGGGGAAGAAATACCTTTTCCGAGATATTCACAATTTTTCATTTTCCGCAAAAATCCAAGATGGCCACTAAAAGTGGCGAAAACTGAAATTTTTCCCCTAGGCACAGAATACTGTTGTACTACCCTGTGGGTCAAAAATTTGCTCAAAATCGCTCTGTCTCTTACCATTTCGAAGATATTTTCAATGTTTTACTTTCCGCTGAAATCCAAGATGGCCACCAAAAGTGGTGAAAACTTAAATTTTCCCCCTTTGCATAGGACACTCTTGTACTACCCTGCGGGTCAAAAAGTTCGCTCCAAATCACTGTATCTCGTATGGCTTTCGAGATATTCACACTTTTTTCATTTTCCACTAAAATCCAAGATGGCCGCCAAAAGTGGCGAAAATTGAAATTTTTCCCCTTTGTATAGGATACTCTTGTAGTACCCTGCAGGTCAAAAATTCATTTGAAATCACTCTATCTCTTACGGTTTTCGAGATATTCACACTTTTTCATTTTCCACAAAAATCCAAGATGGCCGCCAAAAGTGGTGAAAATTGAAATTTTTCCCCTTTGCATAGGATACTCTTGTACTACCCTGTGGGTAAAAAATTTGCTCGAAATTGCTCTATCTCTTACGGTTTTCGAGATATTCACACTTTTTCATTTTCCGCTAAAATCTAAGATGGCCACCAAAAGTGGCGAAAATTGAAATTTTTCCCCTAAGAATAGGACACTCTTGTACTACCCTGTGGGTCAAAAATTCACTCGAAATTACTCTATCTCTTACGGTTTTCTAGATATTTGTGATTTTTCACATTTTCACTAAAAGTAGTAATAAAGTAGCCATTACTCACTTGTACATTGACCAACAGTTGTGAAACTGAAATATGTTACAGCTCACAAAAAAGTAGATGAACAACATATTTGAGAAAATTGTGTAGCTGCAATACTTTTGAAGATATAAGCCATTTACTAATTATGGTTATCATTAAAAATTGACAGCGAGCCGGGCGGGAGATAATAATTGCCAGTCTTTAATGAGTCCCCAGAGAATTAGTCCACTGGGTATATGCTAATAAGGGATAAAATCAATGTGTGTCTCCCCAACATCCCCCCTCCCCCTGTTGTAGTCTATGCATGAAGAAATGCTCATATAAGGAGTAAGATATTATCTTTATCTATGCTCTGTTGAAAGTGTCAGTGATATGTAGATGTTATGTATAAATAAGAGACATAGTAAAGAATATGTTTGCAGTGCTGAGTAATTAGTTTACTGTAGAAGAATGGAAGTCAGAAGAAGTGATAATGAACTGAAAATGAGAATTTATAAATGTGTCATTATCAAACTGCTGCACCGAAATAAGTTTGCAAATATTTGGACCCAGTTTTTTACAATAAAACAAACACAATTTGATGCATATCATAATTTTAGATGATGACAACAAAATAGGAATGTATTTTGTCTGCTTTAATAGTATGTATAAGTCATGAGTGGAATTTCAAAAAGTTGCACCCTTTGCACTAAGATATGAAAATAACATTAAAATAATGACATCATTAATATTGAAATATTAAAGTAGAAATTGCAATGTATGACCCCACTGTGATGAGCTATTAAGACTCTCCACATATGGTTTCCCACTACCTCTTAAAAAAATTGTAAAGCTGTAAAACCAATAATAAAGAAGATATGAGGCAAATACAGAAAAACTGAGATTTTTATTACCTCAGTTTGACTTCTGCGGTCAGTAGATTTTCCTGAGTGGCGATGACGGGTGGGTGTACCCAAAAAAAATATTTTTTGATCATGTGACCTTGACAAAGATGAAAGGTCAAATTTAAGCATGCGGAAAAAGTTTCCCATGCCTAAGGTATATAACTGCCAAATATGGTTAAAAAGCTTTCAATAATAAGGGAGATATTGAGGAGAGACCATAATGCGGTGGCGAGGAAACTGACGCCAAAACAAATAAGCGCCCTTTCAGGGACGCTTAATAATTAAAAAAGATCCAGGCCTGATACTCACTCACAGGAATCTACTAATGGCCTAGTACATATATGCAAGATATAGGAGAAATCCCTGCAATAGTCAATGAGAAAATAAGTGATTTAGTGCATGATTTTACGAATTTTAATGCATTAAAAATTATTTAAATAATTCATAAAAGAAAAAGTTAAGACAGATCCAGGTCTGACACTAACACAAGGGTATCTACTTGTGGCCTAGTACATATATGCAAGATATGAGAGAAATCCCTGCAATAGTCATTGAGAAAATTGTGACAAAGTGTTGAAATTTTCACACTTTTGGTGGGGGTACCTCCCTTGTAATGGCTCTAGCAAACAGACGAACAGACAGATTTGCATGCCTTGAACAATTTTTCATCCTCAATATATAAGGTATCTTTTAAAAAAAACAGCATGTCTCTAGGCCTTGTAGTTTTGGAGGTGAAGTTGAATCACCCCATTACATTGAAACAAGTAATGATTGAATTCTACTTACCCTTCACAAGAGATAATTCCATAATGCAGACCAGTAGCCCTGTCTCCGCAGATCTCACAGTACATGGGCTCCTCCTCTCCCTGCTTCTCGCGCTGCAGTTCCTGTTTCCTCAAGTTCATTTGTTCCTTCTGACACTGGTGGACTTTGTCTAGGTATTCCCAATTGGTTACACTGTTCATCTTGGTATTAATACTACTGATGTTAAGGCCTCCATGGGCAGGAACAGTACTACCAGCATTTTGCATGCTGGTTTGAGTATCTTTATGGCCACTGGTGAAAGGATTAATCACAGTGGAACACGGGTGACGAGCATACATCATATTCATACCATTAAAACCAAAACCATTAACCAAAGGATTATCTTTCCATGCATGACTCATGTCAGGGAAGGACAGAATATTGGCTGTGCCTTCTTGAGGTTGTCGCCGCTGTATTTTGGGAAAATATGCGTCCATTGGAAAAACTCCAGGTTTGGCTTCCTCGGATTTCCTGACTCCTGTATTATCACTCAATCCATTACCAGGGGCTTCTGTACTTGTGGCGTTTCTTTTATCCGAAGTTTCTGTTATTTCATTTTTCGGCAATGCCAAGTCTGGGACCATGTTGGTCTGATTCATCAGTACTGGAAATCTGATGAGCATCCTTCCCATTGAGGAGGCCACAGGTACTTGCATTACTGGCAACTCACTGCTTTCCATCTGTTTTGGGCTCTGTACCAGTGCATGTGGCAGGTGAAAGACCTGATTTCCCAAGGGAGGAATCTCCACTTGAAGTGTCCTTTTCCTCTCATTTTCAATGCTGTGAATGCTCTCTGCCACATTTTTCCACGAGTGAATGTCCTGTCCTTCTTGGTCAAGATCTTGCTCTTGCATCTGATAGTCAGAATCTTCCAAAGCTGCAAAGATAAGAGTGTGAACCTCTGTAATCATATACAAATGTCGCCTTATAAACAGACAACACAGTAAATTGTAAAAAGAAAACACCCTTCAAGATTACGTGATTCTATATAAATGTCCTACTTATTACAGTGCTATTTAGAGGGATTTTAGGAAACTCTAATTTTTTATACTGGTTTTATCACAAGAGGTTGTAGGGTGGTGGAAAAGTTGCTTGTAAAGCTTTGCATTGTAAAACTATGTGGCATAAGCAATTAACTGGCAAGTTTATGACAGGGCCACGATTCAAGCAAAACTAGAGGATCGCTCGCAAAAAAAAAGATAATGTTTTTGCATAGCAAAAACAAAGCGTCCCGAAAAGGATATAAAGGTGAGTGCTTAAGTATTAAGAAAATGCTTCGTTTCTAGCCTTATACTGTTGTGGCAACCAAAGTCAGCGCAGTCTGCTCTATCTAGCACGGTTTTCAAGATATAAGCATTTTTGTGTTTTGCAAAAAATAAAAAAATTAAAAATGTCCGCTATATTTGGCGAGACAAAAATATTTTGAAAATTGGCATGGCTACTCTGCAGAGATACCCAGCAGGTCCAAAATTTTGTTGAGTTCACTCCATATAGCACGGTTTTCGAGATATAAGCATTTTTGTGTTTTGCAAAAACTTTGAAAATTCAAAATGGCCACCATTTTTGGGGAGACAAAAATTTTTGTCAAGACCACTGCTGTGGTGTGTATCTCCCGCCGAGCATTAAAGCAGAAGAAAAAGCTTTTCCGAGATATTCACAATTTTTCATTTTCGTGTGTGAAAGGTCTTCCAAAAGTAGGTGAATGAGTTATTTGAGAAAAATTGGCTATCTGCAATACTATTAAGAGATAATTCACATTTACTCATTTTGAGTAGGTGAATAATTATCTATGGGTCTGAAACTTCACCAAGTGAAAGCTCTCCCAAAAGTAGGTGAATGAGTTATTTAAGAAAAATTGGCTATCTGCAATACTTTTACAGATAATTAGCATTTACTCATTTTGAGTAGGTGAGTAAATAGCTATGGGTCTGAAACTTCACAGAGTGAAAGCTCTGCCAAAAGTAGGTGAATGAGTTATTTGAGAAAAATTGGCTATCTGCAATACTTTTAGAGATAATTCGCATTTACTCATTTGGAGTAGGTGAGTAATTAGCTATGGGTCTGAAACTTCACCAAGTGAAAGCTCTCCCAAAAGTAGGTGAATGAGTTATTTGAGAAAAATTGGCTATCTGCAATACTTTTAGAGATAATTCGCATTTACTCATTTTGAGTAGACGAGTAATTAGCTATGGGTCTGAAACTTCACCAAGTGAAAGCTCTCCCAAAAGTAGGTGAATGATTAATTTGAGAAAAATTGGCTCTCTGCAATACTTTTAGAGATAATTCGCATTTACTCATTTTGAGTAGGTGAGTAATTAGCTATGGGTCTGAAACTTCACCAAGTGAAAGCTCTCCCCAAAGTAGGTGAATGAGTTATTTGGCTATCTGCAATACTTTTAGAGATAATTCGCATTTACTCATTTTGAGTAGGTGAGTAATTAGCTATGGGTCTGAAACTTCACCAAGTGAAAGCTCTCCCAAAAGTAGGTGAATGATTAATTTGAGAAAAATTGGCTATCTGCAATACTTTTAGAGATAATTCGCATTTACTCATTTTGAGTAGGTGAGTAATTAGCTATGGGTCTGAAACTTCACAGAGTGAAAGCTCTCCCAAAAGTAGGTGAATGAGTTATTTGAGAAAAATTGGCTATCTGCAATACTTTTAGAGATAATTCGCATTTACTCATTTTGAGTAGGTGAGTAATTAGCTATGGGTCTGAAACTTCACCAAGTGAAAGCTCTCCCAAAAGTAGGTGAATGATTAATTTGACAAAAATTGGCTATCTGCAATACTTTTAGAGATAATTCACATTTACTCATTTTGAGTAGGTGAATAATTAGCTATGGGTCTGAAACTTCACCCAGTGAAAGCTCTGCCAAAAGTAGGTGAATGAGTTATTTGAGAAAAATTGGCTATCTGCAATACTTTTAGAGATAATTCGCATTTACTCATTTGGAGTAGGTGAGTAATTAGCTATGGGTCTGAAACTTCACCAAGTGAAAGCTCTCCCAAAAGTAGGTGAATGAGTTATTTGAGAAAAATTGGCTATCTGCAATACTTTTAGAGATAATTCGCATTTACTCATTTTGAGTAGACGAGTAATTAGCTATGGGTCTGAAACTTCACCAAGTGAAAGCTCTCCCAAAAGTAGGTGAATGATTAATTTGAGAAAAATTGGCTCTCTGCAATACTTTTAGAGATAATTCGCATTTACTCATTTTGAGTAGGTGAGTAATTAGCTATGGGTCTGAAACTTCACCAAGTGAAAGCTCTCCCCAAAGTAGGTGAATGAGTTATTTGGCTATCTGCAATACTTTTAGAGATAATTCGCATTTACTCATTTTGAGTAGGTGAGTAATTAGCTATGGGTCTGAAACTTCACCAAGTGAAAGCTCTCCCAAAAGTAGGTGAATGATTAATTTGAGAAAAATTGGCTATCTGCAATACTTTTAGAGATAATTCGCATTTACTCATTTTGAGTAGGTGAGTAATTAGCTATGGGTCTGAAACTTCACAGAGTGAAAGCTCTCCCAAAAGTAGGTGAATGAGTTATTTGAGAAAAATTGGCTATCTGCAATACTTTTAGAGATAATTCGCATTTACTCATTTTGAGTAGGTGAGTAATTAGCTATGGGTCTGAAACTTCACCAAGTGAAAGCTCTCCCAAAAGTAGGTGAATGATTAATTTGACAAAAATTGGCTATCTGCAATACTTTTAGAGATAATTCGCATTTACTCATTTTGAGTAGGTGAGTAATTGGCTATGGGTCTGAAACTTCACCATGTGAAAGCTCTTCCAAAAGTAGGTGAATGAGTTATTTGAGAAAAATTGGCCATCTGCAATACTTTTAGAGGTAATTCGCATTTACTCTTTTTGAGTAGGTGAGCAATTAGCTATGGGTCTGAAACTTCACCAAGTGAAAGCTCTTTGGGATAGCTGCTCTGCAGAGATACCCTGAAGATAAAAAATTTCGTCGAAATCGCTCTATCTAGCACGGTTTTCGAGATATAAGCATTTTTGTGTTTTGCAATTTTGCGAAAAATTCGAAAATTCAAAATGGCCGCCATTTTTTGCGAGAAATTTTTTGTTTGAAAATTGGCATGGCTACTCTGCAGAGATACCCTGCGGGTCAAAAATTTCGTCGAAATCGCTCTATCTAGCAGGGTTTTTGAGATATAAGCATTTCTATGTTTTGCAATTTTTGCGAAAAATTCGAAAATTCAAAATGGCCGCCATTTTTTGCGAGACAAAATTTTTTGTTTCAAAATTGGCATGGCTACTCTGCAGAGATACCCTGCGGGTCAAAAATTTTGTCGAAATCGCTCTATCTAGCAGGGTTTTTGAGATATAAGCATTTTTATGTTTTGCAATTTTTGCGAAAAATTCGAAAATTCAAAATGGCCGCCATTTTTGGCGAGACAAAATTTTTTTGAAAATTGGCATGGCTACTCTGCAGATATACCCTGTGGGTCAAAAATTTCGTCGAAATCGCTCTATCTAGCAGGGTTTTCGAGATATAAGCATTTTTATGTTTTGCAATTTTTGCGAAAAATTCGAAAATTCAAAATGGCCGCCATTTTTGGCGAGACAAAAATTTTTTCAAAATTGGGATAACTACTCTGCAGAGATACCCCAAGGGTCAAAAATTTCGTCGAAATCGCTCTATCTAGCATGGTTTTTGAGATATAAGCATTTTTGTGTTTTGCAATTTTTGCGAAAATTTCGAAAATTCAAAATGGCCGCCATTTTGGGCGAGACAAAAATTTTTTGAAAATTGGGAAAACTACTCCGCAGAGATATCCTGCGGGTCAAAAATTTTGTCGAAATTGCTCTATCTAGCACGGTTTTTGAGATATAAGCATTTTTGTGTTTTGCAATTTTTGCGAAAATTTCGAAAATTCAAAATGGCCGCCATTTTGGGCGAGACAAAAATATTTTGAAAATTGGGAAAACTACTCCGCAGAGATACCCTGTGGGTAAAAAATTTCGTCGAAATCGCTCTATCTAGCACGGTTTTCGAGATATAAGCATTTTTGTGTTTTGCAATTTTGCGAAAAATTCGAAAATTCAAAATGGCCGCCATTTTTTGCGAGAAATTTTTTGTTTGAAAATTGGCATGGCTACTCTGCAGAGATACCCTGCGGGTCAAAAATTTCGTCGAAATCGCTCTATCTAGCAGGGTTTTTGAGATATAAGCATTTTTATGTTTTGCAATTTTTGCGAAAAATTCGAAAATTCAAAATGGCCGCCATTTTTTGCGAGACAAAATTTTTTGTTTGAAAATTGGCATGGCTACTCTGCAGAGATACCCTGCGGGTCAAAAATTTCGTCGAAATCGCTCTATCTAGCAGGGTTTTTGAGATATAAGCATTTTTATGTTTTGCAATTTTTGCGAAAAATTCGAAAATTCAAAATGGCCGCCATTTTTGGCGAGACAAAATTTTTTTGAAAATTGGCATGGCTACTCTGCAGATATACCCTGTGGGTCAAAAATTTCGTCGAAATCGCTCTATCTAGCAGGGTTTTCGAGATATAAGCATTTTTATGTTTTGCAATTTTTGCGAAAAATTCGAAAATTCAAAATGGCCGCCATTTTTGGCGAGACAAAAATTTTTTCAAAATTGGGATAACTACTCTGCAGAGATACCCCGAGGGTCAAAAATTTCGTCGAAATCGCTCTATCTAGCATGGTTTTTGAGATATAAGCATTTTTGTGTTTTGCAATTTTTGCGAAAATTTCGAAAATTCAAAATGGCCGCCATTTTGGGCGAGACAAAAATTTTTTGAAAATTGGGAAAACTACTCCGCAGAGCTATCCTGCGGGTCAAAAATTTTGTCGAAATTGCTCTATCTAGCATGGTTTTTGAGATATAAGCATTTTTGTGTTTTGCAATTTTTGCGAAAATTTCGAAAATTCAAAATGGCCGCCATTTTGGGCGAGACAAAAATATTTTGAAAATTGGGAAAACTACTCCGCAGAGATACCCTGTGGGTCAAAAATTTCGTCGAAATCACTCTATCTAGCACGGTTTTCGAGATATAAGCATTTTTGTGTCTTCCTTATTTGGAAAATTCGTAATGATTAATTAATCATTAATTACTCGGCCATTTCTTGACCAATCAATGCCAAAATCTAATGATTTCCAGATTTTAATAGAATGAATGTATTTGCCAAGTTTCAGGTGAATTGATAAAATTCCTTTCAAGTTATCATCCGGACAAGCTTCCCCATCGCAAAAAAGACATTTTTGGTCATGTGACCTCTCTGATTGGTTGAAATGTCACTGCAGCATATTCAAAAAAATTCCCCAAGGCTACTGCCTAAACCTGCCAAATTTGAAAAGAAACCGCCTAACGGTTACAGAGTTATAAGGAAAACAAAATGCAGAGCCGGAAGCTCTCCCATACACAAACAAGCGTCCCTTACGGGACGCTTAACTAGACCTACGCATCGGAGAACCGATGCAAATTTGTATCCACAAGAAAGACAGCTCACCAAAGCCAGTGAACAATCAGTTGACCTAGAAGGAGGGGCCAAAGGTCAAATCTAACAACATCAGAAGATTGCCAGCCCACGATATCCTACAAGTTGGTTTGATATTGCAAACCTCTAGGATCAATAATAAGCGAGTTATAAGCACTTTTAAGTTTGGCTGTCCTCGTTTGACCTTTTGACAACATCAAAAGATTCCCAGCCCATGATATCCTATAAGTTGGTTTGACATTGCAAACCTCTAGCACAATTAATAAGTGAGATATAAGCACTTTTAAGTTTGGCTATCCTTGTTTGACCTTGAAGGAGGGGTCCAAGGTCAAATCTGACCATATCTGTGCCCAAGTAATGCTTCTACTGATTATAAACAATAAAAGCATAAAAGGTATTTCTGTTAATGGTGCAGAACAAATTATTACTCAGTTTGCTGATGACACAACACTCACAGTGGATGGTAGCAAAGAATCTTTGGTAGCCGCATTAAATACACTAGAAATATTTGGTTCAATGTCAGAACTGAAAATAAATACTGATAAGACTAAGCTAATCTGGATAGGGAAGAAGCACCATTCTAAGGACAAAATTGATACCACATGCAAATTAGTCTGGGGTGCTACAGATTTCAACCTTCTGGGTATCAATTATTCAATTGATCTGGAACGGATCACTGAGCTTAACTATTCCCCAGCAATAAAAAGTATAGAAAAAATCTTGCATGTTTGGCATCAAATGTATCTTACACCAATTGGGAAAATAGCCGTTCTTAAAACACTAGCAATATCTAAATTGAATCATTTATTTATTTCAGTCCCTTCTCCAAACAAACACATTTTAAAGAAGTTAGAATCCATATTCTTTAACTTTATCTGGGATGGTAAACCAGATAAGGTCTAGAAGACAACCACAACAAAAAATTACCAAGATGGAGGACTTAATATGATAGATCTAAGTCATTTTATTACTGCTCTCAAAACAACATGGTTACATAGGATGTTCATTTATAGTAATGCCCCTTGGGTCAATTTGGCTTTCTACAATGTAGGACCTATAGATAAACTTTTCAAGCTTGGACCAGAAAATATAAATAAAATTGTAAGTAGAACAACAAACAAATTTTGGGTGGAAGTCCTTCACTCCTGGAGAAGAGTTATGGTCAATATAGCAATTTCAGACAACAGAGTGCCTTGCGTGAAACTCTTTGGCTAAATCCCAAGATTTCAAAAGCCCATCTCTTTCTCCCGAACTGGCACAGAAAAGGGATTAACCTAGTAGCTGATCTAATACATGCAAATGGAGACTTCATGACAGAAAGAACTTTAAAAATTAACTACCATACAGAAACAAACTTTTTAGAATACCATCGAGTTATTACATTGTGTGAGCGCATACCTTAGTAAATTGACAATTACTTCCAAGATCCACCAAAAGCCTAATATTCCAAATTCTAAGATTACTCCTAAAATCCAAGAATGGCAGCAAAGACTTTTACAGAACAATGATGGACAATTCCTGTAGCAAAAACAAAGTGTCCCAAGGAGTATTAATCAGTTTGTAAAAATCTTCCTGTGTTTAATGTGTTTTTTCCATTTATGACAAAATGCAAGGTTTCCTAGATGAATCTGGTTTGTTTATTTTTTATTTATTTTTATTTGTGCTTTACGCAGAAATTCATGATGGCCCGCCTAAAGTGGCGGGAAAAATTTTTTTTTTTTTGCAAAAAGTCGCCAGTAGACTCTGCAGATACCATGCGGGTCAAAAATTTCGTTGAAATCGCTATACCTCGCTCCGTTTCCAAGATAAATGCGTTTTTGCGTTTAACACAGAAATTCAAGATGGCCGCCAAAAGTGGCCAGGAAAAAGTTTTTTGATAAAAGTCGCCCGTAGACTCGCCACATACCCAGCAGGTCAAAAATTTGCAATGTCATGACATCATATTCAGAAATTTTTCCCAGGGCTACTGTATACACCTGCCAAATATGAAAAGAATCCGCCTTATGGCTGCAAAGCTATTGTGAAAAGAAAATGCGGATCCGGCGGAAAAACATATCAAAAGAAATTACTGTAAATTTGAAAATTTTAATTATTTAAATTTAGATTTTATAAGCTACACGCTTACCATGTGGAACTGAATGCTATCTCTGAGAGCGTTAACATTGGAAATCTCTATGCACGGCGGCGCATGCCTCTGGTGGATACAATAATGCCGCATATCATCAGATGAGGTAAATTCATCCCAAGACACAAAGAATTTCACCAAAAGAAGTACAAAGGCTCCTAGATATGTCACTGGATCTCAAAGGAGACATCATATGTTGAATCTGATGTCACAAAAGATTCACATCCCATGAGTTACTAGGAGTTGTTTTGAATACTTTGGACCACTATAATGGAGATATACAGCATTTTTGGCAAGTCTACTCCATTTGACATTGAAGCAGTGGTTAAATGTCAAATTTTTTTTGCTACTGCACAGAAAATATTTATATCTACCATAAATATTCCTTAACTAATCCATAATTAACTAATCCATGATCCAAGCTACAATATATTAAAATCAGACCAAAATATAGACAAGCAAAATTAGTGCCCGTGAACGGGCTCTGTGTCAGCTGACTGTGTTCTGAGTTTCATAGTAGAAGCAAAAGAAGAAAAGGGCACAAAAGTGGTGCCCTGCAATTGGTATTGAGAAGTAAAGTACAAAGTTAACTGTTAAGGTGTAAAAAGTAGGCAAATAACATATCTAAACAAAATATTGTAAATGCATAGTTTTCGAGTTAGAACTGATTTACTCAACAGTGAGAATCTCAAAGTAGCTTTTGCTCAGCTATGCAATGAGCTACAGGTCTGCAATTTTACTATGGTATAGCTGACGCAAAAGTTGATGAATAGCATATTTAAGCAAAATACTGTATATGCAATAGTTTCCAAATTACAACTAATTTACTCAACAGTGAGAACCTGAAAGTAGCTGTTACTCAGCTATGCAATGAGTTACAGGTCTGCAAATTCACTATGTTATAGAGGACTGAAAAGCAGGTGAAAAACATATCAAAAGAAATTACTATAAATTTTAAAATTTTAATTATTTAAATTTAGATTTTATAAGCTACAAGCTTACCATGTGGAACTAAATGCTATCTCTGATGGCCGCAGCATCATGACCAACGTCCAAGAAAAATAAAGGTATAATACTGGCCTGATGCCTTCAACACTGAGGTGACCAGGATAGTGAAATACCGCGAGACTTCCTTCTTTGAGTTGCAACTTTTGCCAAACCCCCTTAGCTGTAATGCAAGGGTGGTACTCTCTTCAGTTCCACATGGTAAGCTTGTAACTTATAAAAGCTACAATTAAGTAATTCAAATTAACAATTTTATTGCGCTACAATAGCTTACCATGTGGAACTGAATGGTGAATCCAACTGCTAGGCAGAGGGATTACAGCTGAGACTGGATGTATTTCTGTGAATTTTTCTTGGAATTGAATTAAATTAAACATATATATATGTTAAAATTACCAGTCTGAGTCCCACTTACAGTGGCCCCGCTAACAACTGGGTACTGTAAGAATCAAAAAACCTTGAAAATCTCAAATAAAAAGACAGTACAGGTACTGTCTGGATATCTGGATTTATGAAGGAAGAAGTGCAGCCTTTGCTCACTGGCTTCACTATCCACGAATACAAACCCAGGGCTTGAAGGATCTCATGAAATTTGCCACTTCTGTGAAAACTAATAATGAAAACTAATAATGAGATTTATAGGGGTCATCTCGGGAGACAAATAATACATTATATATACTGTTTTGAAAAGAGTAAATAAAAGACCTTACCAAATATCCTGAGGAGGTAGACACATACCTAGACCCTGGGAATTAGACTCCTGAAGACTTGGTCGTAGCAGATGTGCCCCCTCTTTTTTTCTATTCGAGGATGACTAGTCTGAAGGGAAGGGTCTAGGACTTGTGGAGCTGCTACTACTGGACCCAGGTACATACTGTTGTCTTTATCTGACCAAGGTCTTTTAGATAAAATATTTGTAAAAGTATTGTGAGCGTTCCAGTGACAAACTTGCATGATATGGTCCACCGAAACCCCATCGTAAAAGGCCTTAGAGGCCACAAAGGCCCTGACATCATGAGCTTTAACTTGGACTAAGTCCAAGGATTGTTGATCTACTTGTCTATAACATAATAGGAGAGTTTATTTTAACAAAGAAGAAAGAGTAGTGGATCTGATGTCTGAGATATGTCCTTTCTTGAAGGAAATAAAGAGTAGGGATTGAGACCATCTGAGATCTTGGTTTGATCCAGGTAGTACCTCAGGGCCTGTACAGGACACAGGGTCCTGCCTTCTTTGAATTGTCTATCCACAATGGTAGTCAAAGCAGGGATAGTCACTAGACTTTGAGAACCTTCTCTTGCTAGTTGGTTTTTGGCTATAAAATCTGAAGAGGGGAAAAGAGCTACCTATTCCCACTGGCCTAAATTGGATACTTTGTTTGCAACCTGCGGTGTTTTCATCAAGTACAACAGAAAAGTTCCACTTAGGAAGATTCCTGGAACTTTTGGGACGATCCCTGTGAAAGCTGGAAAGTAACCTGTTAAGGTCACAGCTTTGAGAAATATGGAGCCTGGCTAGGCCCAAGGTGTCAACAATGGCCATCCTATAACTATCAATGGTTGAAAAGATGCCTGTTCAGGTGTGGTACAGGCACATGGAAAAGTCTGAGACTTGTTTCACAGACGGAGTGGAGATATCCACCAAATTTTCTCTGCACCATTTTTCAAATAGGGGCCCACTTGATTGGTAGATGGTCCTTGTTGATGACCTTTGAGAGGCAGCAATTCTCTCTGCACTTCCACAGAGAAGCCTTGTTCTTGGAGCTGTGCACTCCTAGACATCAGGCGTGGAGGTTCAGATGTTGTGGACTGTAGTGGAACACTTGGTTGTGGGACTATTTGAGAAGTGTTGTTGACACTGGTAACCAGAGTGGGATCTCTGTTGAGAGTTGCACTAGGTCCCAAAACCAGGGCTATTAGAATGATGAGGCAATTGCAATCATCCCTTCATCACATTGACCAGGTTTTGCCACCACTCTAGGTGAGCTGAAATGGTCTCTGACGAAGGAAGGCGGATGTCCAAGGACTGAGGATATCTCCAATACTCCTTGAGATGCCACTGAAAGGGTCTCATGTGAAGACATTCCTCTGGGACCATCTTCTCTGTTGAGGCGAGCAACCCAATAAGCGACATCAAACATCATGCAGTCAAAACATGTTTTGACTTTAAGCATAGGATCAAATCCTTAAGTTTGAGCCATCCCTCCTAAGTGGGTTTTACAAGGGCTGAATCTAGGTGGTATTCGTAGCCCACGAACGAAAAACACCCGAGTGGGTTTGAGCTCAGACTTCTCTTGATTGATTGTCCACCCTAAAGACTGAGCCAGGTCTACCTGAGTGTTCACTTGTGCCTCCTCCTGAGGCAGGGCCCTGATAAGCCAATCGTCCAGGTATTGGTGAAGTTTGATTCCCCTTGTGAGGGCCATCAGCTTCACTTCCTTTACAATCAATGTAAAGACGTGTGGGGCCATGGCTAGGCCGAATGGGAGGGAAGTGAACTGCAACACTTGGGAACCGTGGAGGAAGCGTAGGTACTTCCTTGAGGCTGGGTGGATGGGAATGTGAAGGTAGGTGTCTGACAGGTCTCTAGACGACACCCATTCCCCTGGAACCAGAGAGGCCCTGATGGATTCTGGTGTTTTCATTTTGAACCTTTCTACTAATACGAAGGCGTTGAGCCTGCTTAGATCGATCACTGGCCTACACCTTGCTGAGGCTTGGGGACTAGATACTGCCAACTGTAACACCCAAGAGATTTTACATTTTCCACCCTTTCTGTAAAATTCTTAGATAGGAGAGACTGGATGCAAGAGGCCAGAGCTAGATCTTTTGATGGGCCTTGTATCCTGAGTGAATCAAGGAAACTCTGATTTTGGTTTTTTGATGAATGGTAGAATGTAACCATTGATAATAATGTTTAGCATGTTGTTCAAGCATTTTTCTGTTGGCCGGTCTCTTCTGAAAGAATGGAGGTGACCTCCTACTGATGGACTGATTGAGGCTAAGGAGTCATTGGGAAGAGTGGTCCACACTCTCGTCTCCTTGGGTGAGGTCGAAAACAACCTCAGGAGCCTCTGTGACTCAATTTCCCCCTGCCTGAGGAATGAATGGTGACTGCTGGAGTGGATTGACCCCCATAGGGGTGTTTGCTGTAAGAGCCTCTTTTCTTATTGTGGTAGGGACCACAAAAGAGTTGGTTTTGATAGGGCCTAAACCCAGAGTGTTTTTAGGGGTGATTTTTTTTGAAGAGGAACTCTTCTCCCTCCTTAACTAATTATGAACAGAACAAAGGAGGGGGACAGGATGGGAGCTCTTAAGTTCTTGATGTCTGGTATCTTCCAAGTCAGGTTAGAGATGGGGCATTTCAGCATCACACCTAATGAGCATTAAAATACCCATAGTATACATCTCTCTCTGGAGAATGTGGGCTAAGGTCTTACTTTGACAGGCCAAGGTTCTCTGTTGAATAAGGATCCTCATATTCAGGATATCTAGGTTAGTCACAGGTCTCTTCATAAACGTTTCTGGCTGTTTTTCCAGGATTGGCACCCTTTTGAATCTGAGTTTTGACCTGTTTGGCAGTAGTCTTGATAATGTCTTTATAGTTTTCTAGTACCAGGTTACATTCAGAAACTAGACCAAGGACGCATCTGTGGCCAGATGCAAGATGTATCGACTGGCAAAGGACAACTAACATAGTTTCAAAGATAAACAGCATTTTTCAATAATAAGCAAGGTGTAAGCACCTTCAAGTTTGCCTACCCTGATTTGACCTTGAAGCAGGGACCCAAGGTCAAATCAGAAGATTCCTAGCTCATGGTTTCCTATAGGTTGGCTTATATTGTAAAGCTCTAGGACCAATAATAAGTGAGTTATTAGCACTTTTAACTTTTTAATCCTTGTTGAACCTTGAAGGAGGGGCCCAAGGTCAAATCTGACCATATGAGAAGATTCCCAGCCCATGATTTCTAACAGTTTGGCTTACATGCCAAACCTCTAAGACCAATAATAAGGTAGATATAAGCACTTTTTAACTTAGGCTCTGCTCATTTGACCTTGAAGGAGGTGCCCAAGCTCAAATCTGACCACATTAGAAGATTCCCAGCCCATGATTTCCTATAGGTTGATTTCACATTGCAAACCTCTAGGACCAATAATAAGTGATTTATAACCACTTTTAAGTTTGGCTATCCTTGTTTGACCTTGAAGGAGGGGCCCAAGGTCAAATCTGACAACATCAGAAGATTTCCAGCCCATGATTTCCTATAGGTTGGTTTCACATTGCAAACCTCTAGGACCAATAATAAGGGAGATATAGGCACTTTTAAAGTCCGCTATGTGGGGTACTTTGGCACTCAGTGGATGACCTTGAATTAAGAGCTTCGAGGTCAAGTGTCTGGAAGGTTATAGAGGACATGTATATCTGTTATACACATCACCTATGAAGAGATTCAACTTTCTACCTGAGAACCAGCCAGTAGAAAAAGGTAGATAATTTTCAAAGAAATGCCCGCGGCAGCCAGCTTGTTTTTTAGAATGAGGCTAATTTCAGTCCCAGAGAAGCTTACCTCCCAATGAAGGTATCCTGCAAAGTTGGTGAACCTAGCTGGTGTAGTTTCCTCTGACAGCGTTTATCTCTACGCGTGGCGGCGACAGCGGCGGTGTAGCGAACGCTAAACCTTTTCAAGGATGTCACTGACCATGAAACTGAAGGTCAATGTCACTAAGAAATAGACATTTTCCAATGCCCATAGAATCTCTTACAACAACTTTGAAAGCTCTACGACAAATACTTTTTGCGCTATCTGATAAGAAATCTGTGGAAACCTCAAAATCAATACATCTCAGACTTTTATCTGTGGATATTATTATACCAAAAAAGAGTACATTTTTCTCAACTCTTACTTGTAAATACTATATTATTCAATGGATATTACAGCACTCTTCCAAAGCTCTACTAATAATGATGTACATGTTATTGCTAAGTGTCCTGCACCATAAAGTTACCGTAAGATCCACCCGGAGAGACAAACTGTGAGTTGGTCATGACTTTGGGTGAAGAACTCTTTGTACCAGAATTGCCACTACCCGCATCTGACTGGATACCCGAATCTTCATCATAAGTGTCTGCAAAATAGACATACACCATGAGTAGGGATGAATAATGGTTGGTGACGAAAATCCTCAAACATTTTGTTATGCTAACCGTGTGAAAACAGTGTGGTGTAAATTAATGTCAAATTAAATTCAAAAGGGACTAGAGAATATACCAAGTGAAATTCCAGATATGAATTTGACTTCAATGATACGAATTTCATTTTCAATGATACAAAGTTGACTTTGAATTGGAGCATACTCACTAAGGACCTGATGTTTACTGTCGCTTAAAAAGGAATAGTAGAAAACAGGCTTCTTTTAAATGGGATTGACTATTGTTGTTGACAAACTTACCATTAATGATATATATATATATGACATGAACAATGCCACAGTTATTCTCGTACACCCGCATTAATGCATGTTTCTGTTGATTTTGGTTACATTCTAATGGGAGATTTCCCCCGAAGGAAATTTTTTTTTTTGAAGGGGGGATTTTGTGGTACAAAAGAATGCTTGTTATTGTCATAAACATAGTACACAGAAGTCTCTCATTTTAATTTTTGGCCCATTCCAGAAACCATTGACACAGTCCCCATTACCCAGATGCCACACTTCTAGCTTCATAAATTTTGTGATTTAGTAGTATCCATAAGGTGTAATAAGCTTTGCATTTTTTTAGGACACATTCGAGAGAGTCGACATAAACCTGGACAGTCATTTCAACATGCAGTAGATTTTTTTTAAATGTTTGAAAAACCTCCTGCGAGCTCACTTGTGCTAAACAAAAAATGTACACACCAGAGGGAAAGCGCAGAATGGCAATACCCGGTGGCTCATTTAACCATGCACACCCCCCCCCCCCCCCCCCCCCCTTACAATACATACAAGGTCGTGAAGCAAAATTCAAATAAGAGGTCTTACGCCAGCACGAAACAGAGCCAATGGGTCATTAAGGAGGAAGATCTACAGAACACATAGCATAACTGTGACTTACTGCTTTCAGGTGAAACTCTTTTACTATTACACTCTCCCCTCTCACACATTGAGTCAAGCATTTCTTCTTTCTCTGATTCTTTCAACTCCAGATTTTCCTCCTCCTCCTGTTTGCTGTCCGGTTCATTCCTGGTCAACAGGTCCTCAGAAGATTCGCCTTTGTTATCCAAGGTGATCCACTTTCTGCGTTTCAATTTATAGTCCATAAAAGAACTGTGATGACCGCAGTGTTCATTCATGATGAAATGACACCAGAATCAACAGTTTCTCAAGTGAAATGCTCAGAACTGTTTTCACATAATGGTGTAACCTGTAAAATAAGAATCCAATATCAAATCAAGGTTGGCATTTCTCCCACACTTACTCCTCCAAACATCATATTTCACTAATCGTATTTTTAGGTTACAGATCCACACACAAACCTGCAATGAAAATAGCCACTTTAACCACTGTCAACTACAAGATAACATTTTCAACTATTTTTAACATAATGTTTTTGGTATTTTAAATACTAAAGTTATATCTCATGATAGTCTTGTTCATACAAAAGTCAAGGGTCAAAGCTTGGGTTTTACATCCTGTTCAACAGCCATGGTCATATTGGGAGAGGTCACTCGTGGGAGTCGAAGCCACACAGAGGTGATGGCCTGTGATTAGACACCAAACCTGCTACCCATTAGGGCACCGAGGACCTTTGCTGTTCATACAGTAATATTCCTACTTCCTAAAATAGAAATACAACCACTGCAAACAGTATTGTGATAATTAAAAAATGTATATTGTAGCTCCATAGTTACAAGTTGTACTACATAGGCCAAAAGTGGGGGTGGTGCATATATACTGAATAAAACTGTAAACTCTGTTTAAGTCTGTCACATATCTTCTGTTTTCCCTCAATGCGCTTATATCTCCAAGTCAAGATGATACATTCATGTACCCTTTCCAAGTTATTTAAAATAAATTTGAAATTGCATTTTCTTATTAAATATTGCATGTATTTAGTTTCTGAAAGAAGTGTATAGAGGAGCAAATAGTAAGTATTTGGCAACACATATAATACATCAATGCTTTGTATAGCTTTCCAAGGGTAAAAAAAAATCAGATTTGACATTTTCAGTGGACGTAATGAATCATTTGAGTGATTTGGTTCACCAAACATGTTTTGATATTTCTACGACTGTTTCCAACTCTTGCAACAGACCCTAAGTACATCCACCTAGCAACTGGCATGTCGGTTAGGTTACAGGCTTGTCACTTACACTTCCTGCCTTGTCGGATAATACAACAGGCCTGCCTGTATCTTGTATGCGGCTTGTCCCAAATATGGCTATTCAGACTGTACATAATGACAAACGGAATGTACTTGAAAGTAAACAGACTGTGTGGGAAAACCTACTGTACTGTCGTTAACTTTAGCTGACATGTCTGTAAATGTTTCCTACAAGGCTGTAACTTTTCCAGGCCAGTCAGTAACTTTTAAGGTCTGAGTCCTAGAGTCGGGAACTTTTTTGTCTGACAAGCCATGAAGTTAAACAGACAAGCCGTAAACGATAACTGACAGGCCTGTTACAGTAACAGACAAGCCAGGAACTGTAACCGACAAACCCGGCTGCGTCTTACAGCTTGTCTGTTTCAAAATCTGTAGCTATAAAAGGATGAGTCGGCACACGCACTTCATTCACTAATTTCACTTGGGCTTTTACTCTGAAGAGAGAGGAGGTGTGCAGCATTTTACTTTTAGTGTTTTTCGTGCTTTTTTTTCAAATTAGCTTAAGTTTTGAGATAGGCTGGACTGGATGAGACTGAAACTTGTTATCTGATGTTTCACTTAATTTAAGTTTTTGTTTTTTTAACAAGCTGCGATTATACATATAATTTGACAGCATGCCAAGCCAAGTAGCAGCACTTCCAACAGTGATTGCGAAACTCAAACCACAGAGGTCATTATCATCTTCATCACAGCCGGCATCCTTTCTTATTGTGGATGACAAGCAGTTTGGACCTTCCAGACAACTGATGTTTGCATTGAGCCCTACAAAGACTTTTAACCCACCGCCGGTCACCTCCATCCAAGTTGAAGAAAGTCAGCACAACGCCTCTGGTTATCAAGTCTTTTCAGGAGTATTCCATCCATACTGCAGTACCAGCAGATCGACACACCACAACCATTTACACCTTCAGAACTTTAACCAGCACCGCCACCAGTGCCAACTTCCACTCACTCAGCAAGAACCAGCAAGACCTCTCAACCAGTCCAGCCAACAGAGTCAGTCCAAGTCAGCAGATTAGCCTCCATAAGTCCTTATCAGGACTGCTCACATTAATAGCTGTGCTGTTCTCCCAAAACAAAAACAAGCAATCAGTGCCCATGAACGGGCTCTGTGTCAGCTGATTGTGTGTTTTGAATTTTAGAGTAGAAGTGAAAGAAGGAAAGGACACAAAAGTTATGCTCTGCAAATGGTACACATAAGTAAAGTACAAAGTTAACTATTAAAGGAGTAAAAAGTAGGTAGAAAACATATTCAAACAAAATACTGTAAATGCAATAGTTTTAAAGTTACAACTGATTTACTCAACAGTGAGAACCTGAAAGTAGCTATTGCTCAGCTATGCCATGAGCTACAGGTCTGCAATTTTACTATGTTATAGTTAACCCAAAAGTAGATGAATAACACATTTAAACAAAATACTACTTACATTACACACAACTTATCACCACTAGACGTGAGCTACAGGTCTGCAATTTTACTGTGTTATAGTTAACCCAAAAGTAGATGAATAACACATTTAAACAAAATACTTCTTACATTACATATAACTTATCACCACTAGACGTGGTTTCCTCGGCTCTACTTGCGAGCCGAGGTAACCACGTCTTTTTCACCACAGGCTGCCTTGGGAGGGAAACAGCATGTTAATGCAGTTGACAATTAGCTACTGCTCCGCAAAACTGAACTGTCAATTCATGCTGAAATGAAAAGTTTTTAAAATGTAACTAACCACAATTGATGCCGTTTGTAAAAAACACGCCCAGTATACATACCAATTAATATATGGGATGATAACAGGAATATTTCGTCTCCAATTCAAAATCTGTTTCCATGACAATCTTAATTAGTCCCACACTTTTCACTGTGTGTCCACTTCATTCTGTTGTTCTATCCAATAAATGGGTTGTCCGTGTTTATTTTATTGTCAACCTGATATCGTATCACCGGATCCCAAAAACCCTGCAAATCTTTGGGACAAACATATTATCATACAACATATAATGTGTAGTACACGGGTGGACACAAAGATAAACGGACACGAAGATAAACGGTCTTCAGAGTTTGGCTTCTGTCAGTGGATTAAATTATTAAATTTCGCAAAATAAATAACAAATGTCTTGATAAGCTTAATTTAAACATATTCTGTTACTTAGTTCATGCAATTTTGTTGCTCAGACTACCTTTATTTGAAAAATTCTGAGGACCGTTTATCTTCGTGTCCGTTTATCTTTGTGTCCACCCATGTACTGTACTGTACTTGATTCTATCACTCTTCACGATGAAGTTTGTATGTTATGACCGAATGGCACGGGTCCCGTATTCACGTGTCATTTAAACCTACATTTCAGGTCATGTTTTCATGTGACACGTGAGTTTGTGACGTCATGTGAAAAAACCCAGAAGCAAGAGAGAACAGTCACGTTTTTAGACACCATATCGATCAGATGGTACCCACACCATTGTCAAGAAAACACGTGAATATTGCCCGATCAATACCAATTCACATGTACTCTGTACATTTTTAGGGTCTGCATTTCTTACGAAACACTTCAGAAAGTCTGGCTTTATGAAATATGGGATTTAAATGTAATAAGGTTATAATGGAAAGAAGAGGAAGTGAGAATTGCCAATGTGTTGTATAGTACTTTCTCTGGTTTATAAATTCTACATGTTTTTTCATTCATTTTTTGAATGGTAGACAGGAAATATTAATATATATGAAATGCAATTTTGCAAATATAAGTTAACCATACATAACAGAAGAAATATATATCAACCGAGGGAACAATTTAGACTGTATAGTGTATTGAACTTGTCCCCAAACTTGATCACATGCCAGTTAGGAGATATATTTCCATATATGCCAAATTCCTTTCACTGATTGTAGTTTATGATGTGCATAAATGTATACGTATATTGAAAGAAATATATACTCTGAATTGTTTCATTTTCAGATTGTGAAAGTTTATAACAACTTATATACAACTTCTTATTGAGTTGCAAATCTGTTGTTGTTTATTTATCTATTTTTTTAATGTTTATTTATCTTTTTTTTCTTCATTTTGTTTCCTAATTATGTTTGTAGGATAATTTTTGCTTTTATGTGAAAGAATTATGTAACACGTAATATGCAGGAAAAAAAGAGTTGCAAATCTAGAACTCTGTTTGCCAACTGGAGAAAATTGAAACATGCAAATAAGAAATTGGGTAATATTAAAGAAAAAAATGTACAAATTCCCTTTATAGTTGCTGTGCATAACCAACATATGTGATTGAATTGCATCTTATTTTTCTTCTGTTAGATGTAGTCAACTTATATTGGGAAAAATGAAAACTGTGCATTATTTCTTTTTTTTTTCCTTTTGAGTTTACAAGAAATGAAATATGATTCATAGGAAACTTAATCAATAAGACACCTAAGGATCCCATTGGATGAATGAGGTGCAAATAAAATTCGGGAAGTTATAATTACAGTGTGTCAATGGTTGGGGGCATCCATATGCTTGTTAGCAACTTGAATGATCATCACACATGTAGACATATCTCAATGTAACCACATTTTGACATTGGTATATCTGTGTGTTAAACTTGATTATGTCTCTGCAATACAGGTACATTTGATTGAATGTTAAGTCTAAGTGAATCTAGCTCTGTATTGACAGTTCATATGTTATAATAAATAGTTTATTTTGCACAGATTATTACAATTGAGTCTCATGATATTACTTTGTTTTGAATGGATATAAAATCCCACTCAGTTTTTTTTACATTATTGTATTTTATCAGATCATAAATACTTTTAAGTTATGAAAGCATGTACATTGTAACTATGAAATTTGAATTTCTTTGAGTGATAACTTAACCATAAGCAAAGCCACAAATATCATATTAAATATGCAGTGCTTGTCTTCATACAAAGTTTTTCATGTGAATAGTACTGAACAAATTCTGAATTTTTAATTCAGATCCTGATCATGAAAACAATCTGGATCCAGATCAATTTTGAGAAGAGCAAGTGATGAATAGGGAGGAGGAAAAATTGCCCTTTGCCAAATCAGCTCTTTGCAAAACAGTACCCTAAAAATCCGCCATTGGCTCATAAAAATTGGCTATAAAAATTCTATCCCACAAACTCGGCCCCAGTTAATGATAAATGTAATCCAATAAAAGTACGTTTTAGTGCTTAATCTCTATCATATAACGGACTAAGGCTGACAAACCTTTATTTGTGGATAGTACAGCAGGTAAGCATGTATAAAGTTTAGTTAGTCTGGTTCCCGACCTTACCCTGCAATATAGGGTCAGGTATCGCCCACCATCTTGGGTACTACGCTTCCATAGTTACTACCTAGCAATGATCAAGAAGAAATTAAATAAAAGTATTTCTAATTAACACATTTGTTGCACATTTTGACACAATATCCCCCTTTTACTGTGTAATGATATCCCACAACAGTAAAACACCATTTGTGATAAATAAAAAATGTGCATCAGTTTAAGTAGTGTCGATCTTCTATAATCGCCCAAAACACGTATTTGCTTCTAAAGATTATTGTCATCCCTAAGTCTTTTTAAGTTTGATTTGCAATATTTGATGTTATAGTTCCAATAATAAATGTTAAAAATATTTTAAATACATACAAAATGCATATAAATAATTAAAATAACGATCAAGATTTCCCGATACACAATAGCTAGCAATGATGCATTCTTTTGGTTATTCAGCAATGGTAGTTACTAGTTCACATCCCGGAAAAATGCCGTTGAAAATGCAAACAACTGTTTTGTGGGAAAATAACACCATCTCACAACATAAAAAAGAATGCAGAAAGGTCATCGTGGGCGATACCAGTCCCTTTATTGTTAAAGGTTGGCTGGTTCCCCGTCTAAAAGTTTAGTATCCTTTATTTGTAGCCTGGTTGCTGTTGGTTTGAGGACTACCCTATAAAATAGGAAAACCTCCTGAATGACATTCACAGAAAAAATATATCACAAATGAAGATATATATAACAATATTATACCAGTGCGTGATATATTTTTCAGTATTTGTCTAATTAGGGATGTTTTACTTTTATTATTCCCCATTTTGTATGATCTAATAATATCCATATTTAAAGAGACAATATGAAAAAGGTAATCATATATGCAGGGGAAAAAAAAAAAAAAAAATATGCAGGGGCACCAGTGAGTATAAAATCTCAGTATTTAACATTGAAAAATTAATAAGACATTTCTGCATGGATTTTTTTTTTTCAATAAAACCAGCAGAAGCGCTGTAAAAATACCTTTCTAATGATATACAGTGGATTTGGTCTAAGTCGAAGATGCAAATGTCAGCCATTTACTTCTACTTATGGCAACTTCTAGTTATACCCACTTTGAGAAATATATGAGGTACTAAAGATACTATGTAATTTAAGTCTCTTGCAATAATTAACACTTTGTGATCACTCTACTTTGAAATTTATTTGTTTGTTGGTCAGGCTTACAAACACAAAAGTGAGGAATCAGGTACAGAGTGTCACAATGATACTATTTTGTCACAACTTTTGTGGATATTGACACTTCTGTACACACAACATTTATAGGTTCTACTTATACCTTGTTATTCCTATTAAAAAGTAACAGTTTGTGCTTCAAATTAGGTTCTAGTTATGGCCACTTTCTGTATGTCGAACTTCTACATATCCATATATTTTGCACTAATAATTGTTGGGACTCAGAAACTACTTCTACTTATGGCAATATTCTACTTATGGCAGTTCTACTTATACCAAATCTACTGTATTACATATTTGTAGGTTATAAAGTTTCGAATATATTATGCAGTCGCATTTGTTGACACTAATTATCCATGGTAAGAGGGTGCCACTGTATATAAGAAAAATATATCCCACCCTGTATATCTCTGTATATGAAAGTTAAATAGTCATGTGGTGGACAATAAAAGGTTTTATTAGATTATATAATAAACACGTTGCCTGTGTTCACTAGCACATATCTTTTGATATGTGCCACTGTGGCCTAGTGGGTAACACAGTTGTCTAGGAACTCAGAGGACGTGGGTTCAATCCCAGGTACAGGCAGATACATAGTGGCTCGGATGACCACTTAAAATGGCAGTCCTCTGTCATTGGGTCCTATCCCCAGTGGCACGTTAAAGAACCTCAAGGACATTGATAAATGGTCATCCTTGAGCCTCTATCTTCCAGTTAGGGGAAAGTCAGTTACTTGTGAGTTGGGGCTGTACCTGTACAGTAGGATTGGTTAAATAGCGCTTTGAGTCCTGTAGTATATGGAGATATTGCTCTGAGTATAAATACATAATAATAATAATAATTTTGTGATCTTGGTCCTATTGACATTTATTTGACATATATTCTCTTTTAGACCATAATCATTGTCTAGGGACTGATTTGATTAGGGTATGTTTGTCCTTCGGGTAGAGTTAACTAGGGTAATTTTTCTAGGAGCTGATTTGAGGGGGTCTGAGGCCTAAGGTCTGGTTTGACAGGACCAAGTTGACTGTGTATATACCCAAATATATTGTTAGAAACAAACTCATATAAAAAGATAGCTCTGAGAGTGCAGACCTCCACCAAGGCATGGAATAATAAGTAAATGGGAAATTTGGGATTTTTTGTATTCATATGGTGATCCAGATTAGTCAAAAAACTTAATGGGATTTAAGTTGGACCAAGACTCATCTGTTTGTTTGTTTTTTTTCTTGAAGGTTCAAAGAGTAGTATTTGTATAATACGGCTAACAAGCAAAAAGACAAACTGACATGAAATAATACTTTCTTTGCGTGAATGTTTTGGTGGGTCATGCTAGGCCATACCTTCAAAGTTGTATGTGGTATTCATACATGTAATGCCTTTTGTCTCCTTTTGTTATTGGTCCTAGAGGTAAGTCAATCTATTGAGTTAGTAAATTGATAAATCAAGATAGCTAAGTTGATTTATTGAGATAATAAAACTTGACAAGTCGATATAAAAAATTTTCACGTTGGCCCTTATAGTCCTCCACAGTATACACATAGTATGACTCAACTATTACAATAAAATGAGCTTAAGTATCCAAAACTTATTTTACCATCTTTTTTTTAATGCATGTCTAGAAGAAGTTAAACTGGAAACAAATGCAAGATGTCTTAAAAGTAATAACATTGAGCATAAATATTTTTGGGAAAATCAAAGAATAAAGTATCACATGGAAATCAAAGCTTAATTTTTAAGCAATTGTACAAAGACATTCCCCAAATTGTTTCTTATTTTGTGAGGAATGACCATCTTTGGTAAACTGGAAATAACTACAATATCTTAAAATAATAAGCAGCAAAATTTGTCTCATGAAATAATTATCATAAATCCAAGCATATTTATAGTGACTCATGATCACCATAATGGTGGTCATGATGCAATCCAACTGGGGTGTCTCACTAAGGCCATATTGTCGGTAATCAAGGGTTTTTCGAGGTTCGGCTGCAATATTTATATAGTCAAGTAGGGTCAGTTCTGGTTTGCGAGCTTGTTGTGGTGGATCGGCAAAATCTTAAACATGTTGGATATTTCACCGACCCTCCCCGACTCTTGAACCTGACCATGGCTCCGCCCACTTGGAAACTGACTTGTCCTAGTCATTTCCTGTCTTGTCCTAGTAACTTCCAGTCTTGTCCTATCATGATATCAGCTTGGCTTTGTCTCTAAGGTCTTATCCGGCTCATTTGCAGTCTAGTTCAGTATGACGTGAGTTAAATATATGACAATTAAATTTTTTAAGAAAGACAAAAAAAAGACAGTGAAAATAACAGAATACTGGGGTAGGTAATGAGATAGACCAGGTCAGCAGCTATGCTGTAAATATTAAGAATCCTCGAGAAGTGTTTTTGTCACAGAACAATCAAATGCTCAGCCTATTTCAACAGAGCAATTTCTGGGCCAAAAGAAGATCAAGTGTCGACCAATCAACAAATCGAAAGCTTGGTCAATAGTAAATATTTGGGTCCCATCACGTGACCAGAACTACAGCATATTTACCTTTACGTCCAGAATGGGGTCTTTCCCAGAGGCTCTAAATTATTTGGGATAAATATGTAGTGATAAACTACGAAAGAGTGCATTGCAATAATCCAGACAGCCACTGACCTATGCATTTGCAACCATGAATAATAGTTAACCTAGCTTACTGAGTTCCCCATTGTGAGGAAGATATTGCAACAGCAAAGTAGTAGACTAGATTTGATAATATTAGATTAGATATTTGGAGATTATATTTAAGTGTGTATGGTTTTTCAGTTAAAAACTGCTTCAGTCTGGGGTGAACCATGTCCTTAAATTGAGCTTAAATTCAGAGGAAATGGGGCAACCTGTGAGGTGGTTCCACTACTGAGGAACACCTGTAACCGTGGGACATACCATCTGTAGTATGAAAGGGGCATAGAGAGGAATAATAGGGCCTTGCACTTCACCAGACAAATGGATCCCCTGTTGAAATCCCTCCAGTTGAATGACACACCAAACAGGGCAAGAAAGTGTGAGAACAGGTCCCAATTTCTTTCAGATGGAGTTGTGACATAACCATGGAAACAGAGTTTCATTGTATTTCTACATATTTATTATGCTACTGAAAGTATCTCTAGGCAGTTAAAATGGGACAAGACAGCAATCACATTGCCCTCATTTACCAAGAAAATAACAAAAAAACTTGAATTTTTTAAAATTTCCCCTTCCGCCTTTTAACATTTGATTAATAAATAAAGTTGTAATAGTTTCATATTAAAGTTCATTATATTATGTTTTCCTGAGAAAATTGGCTCACATTTTCATTAAACTTTATTATAATCTATAATAGAAAATTATTCATATTGAAAGTTTATAGGTTTATACCAAATTTGCTTGTTTCCTGACAAGGGAGAAAAGGTTTAATAAAATTTCTGTGAGAACCACTAAAAAGTGAATTATTTCAAAGAACAACAAAGAAAATTGCTTTGATATTAACTGCCCTGGAAGTGTTCATTAAAGTTAATCTGATTTATTCATCTAAAAATGCATAGGAAGCTGGCCACAAATACAAATATGATATGAAAATATTTTGATTATTTTTCATATGTGAGAAATAACTTTAACAAAATTATGAATGTAATCTACTCAATTATTCTTTAAGTAAATGAAAGGTTGTGATTACCTGTTGATATATGCTGTCATTGTATTCTGAACAAAACTGAAATATGTTGCTATTTTTCATAATTTACATCTAATTGTTGGGGATTTGGAAGTGTTTCTTTGTCTTAATGCTCCCTAATAATAATTTCCAATGCCTTGGGCTTATATTTACTGAGATTTTTATTCTAAGAGAACTGTAATGCTAAAAATTTTCTTAAAAAGTAGGCGTTCTTAAAAAAATCTTAGAAGGACAAATTTTAAAAATCGTAGATTTTTGAAGTCACCTCAAAAGTTTTTTTAATTTTAATAGAATTTTTCAATATAATATATTCATACCGATCAATAACTGAAAATACTAATATTACCTATTTTCTGCGCAATTATCATATCAAATTTGTCATGATTACCTTTGGAATTCCAAAAATTCTCATGAATTTAAATATTTAATATTCTTATTCTCAGAACATTTCTTAGAAAATGATTATTTACTTTGAAAATTCAAAGAATGTCAGCGAATATAGGGCCTCAGCAGTTTAATGAAAGTAATCATTGGTGAGTACACGTCATTTGTATTCTATAATTGTTTCTTCAGGTTTCTTTCAGAGGGCATAGTAATGGTGTAATGTGAATGTGTGCATTGTGGTCTTATATGGTACCATGGAATTTAATGCCCAGGTCCCACAGTGGCAATGTTTGCCAGCGAATATATGCGAATATGAAATTCTTCATTGGTCTAAGTCAATTCCTCCTTGTTTCCCTTTATCATGAATCCTCTTCATCTTTCACAGCTCCACTATGACAACAAGCTGATGTTCAAAACTGTCACCGATATTCGCCGATTTTTGGCGATCTTTAAATTCGCCATGAGAATTCGCCATTATTGGTAGCATATTCTTCTAAGTTGTAGCTCTGTAGTAGGACATTCCCCAACAGATCGTATTACCTTATTGTTCTCAGTCAATTCGCCAGATATTCTTCCTTATTCTCAACTGGTTCTTCCTTTGTTGTAGCAGATGCTTCAAGGATCGCATTTATTCTCCCCTACTTGTAGCTAATTTGTGGGTAATTGTAGTAAAATCGCTAGATATCTTCACCAGTTTGTAGGGTATTCTTAGTATATTCTTGCTTTGTCAAGGGTTAATCTAAGGACAGTCGGAGGGCATTGTAGAACATCATAGAAGGGTTGTAGAAGTACAAAGATCATTTATCATGTGACGACCCTTTCCCACCATTTTTTGGCAAATTTGAAGTCGCCTCTAGTCTTCTATATTCGCTGAGATCATCGGAGCAATCTCTCGACTGTAGGACCTGGGCATTACATTAAACTGTGTTTTTTTGTTTACAGTAATCTAAAACTTTCAACACACTGAGTTAAGATGTTTCTTTTACTTTAGAGTTTCATGCAAGAAAAGTTTAGGTTGACTTATTACCTTAAGGATAATCTAAAAAATTGTTGAATCTGGTACAGAGTAATTTGATAAAGCATTACAGATACCAGTTTTCTTCAGTGCTAATACATTTAAAGTAACACAATAGTGACAAGAAATCAAGAAAAGAAACAGATTCTGTAAAGTTTCAAGTTTATAGAGTAAGAAATCTAAAATTCGCCACGTATCTGAAATTCGCCACATGTCAAAATACTAATAAAATAAATGAATTGTGGTAAGATTTGTTGACTGTATAGTAAATTAAGGCTTTTGGAACTGAAAAATACCAATTTCTAGACAAAAACATCATTTTCTTCATAAAATTAACTAAGGTTTTAGAGGTGGCGAATTTTAGATTCCTGGCGAATTTTAGATTTCTTACTCTAATAGAGCAGTGGCTCAGGCAGTTTTTTTACTTCTACAAACGTAAAACTAGTTAAAAGTGGGTAGTTATTTCATGTGACAATATTGTACTTCTTGTCACCTTAAAAGAATCAAGCAATAAATTAATATTTCCCCCATGCAGTGCCACTGTGGTATAAGAAATTTTACTTCATCCCCATTCTTTGTCTCGGTTATGAAACTAGACTGTTTTATGTATTTAAAATCCCCAGGCCAAATACTCACAAGGTATAAAATCCTTATTCGACACTGTTCATTTATTTCCTAATGTTATAGAGTATAGTGACAGTCATAAGTCCAGCGTTTATGTCAATGGGAATAAAAGAACAAAAATAGCTGGCCTAAGAATCCGTGAACCCCAGTCCACAGATTTAACTGAAAAAGTACAAAATTGCCCATCTTTTTAAATGTAAGAAAAATGTCTCATAAATTAGAAAAAGTATTGCCATGGAAACAATTGTTGCAAAGTGTTGCTTTAAACTTATTCAGCTCCACCTCATCTTGGGATAAACATATTCTGAAAATTTTATGAAAATCTGTGCATGGGGCTTGGATTGTAAAGCACCCAAATAATTACAAATCCAAAAAATTGGAAAAAGTGTTGCCATAGCAACAATTATAACCACATGTTAATCAAAACCCGATCAACCCCCAATCAACATGGGATAAACATATTCTGAAAATTTGGTAAAAATCTCCAAAGTGGTTTGAACTGTGGAATGGCCCACTAACAACAGTTTCAAGCACAAACTTTTTTTGGTCTCCGGACTTTCATGAATTGCGGCATAGCATGACGAGTGCCTGTTTCTTCAGTCTTCACCGAAGTTAAGCAGCAATGGATTACATTTGTACTGGGATGGGTGACCGCTTTAGTGCACTACTCATTTCTGGGATGGTTTTGTGGCTCATGCCAGTAGACCGAAACCCCTTTCTGCCTTGTTAAAACAGAAATAATTGTTGCCAGATGCTGCTTTATCACCCCCAGTTCCTCAGGGGATAGATATAGTATGAACATTTGATAAAAATCTCTTAAGGTGTTTGAACTGAATAGCAACCATGATGTGCAAGTCCAAAAATCAGAAAAAGTGTTGGTCAACAGTTTTTGCCAGATATTGTCCAAAATGATATCAGCTCCAGTACCTCGTTGGATGAATATATCCTAAAAATGTAGGAAAAATGAGTGCACGAGTTATACTGTAGAACACCCAAAAACTTTGCACACTGCCACTGCTCATCTGGCCCCAGCCTCTGACTTTGAAGACAACATCTTTCAAGAAAGACAATTTACAACTTTGTGCTGCAAGAAAATGAAAAGCTTGAATGATAAAATTGCAATTTGCAGTCACCTGGTATGCCCCTGTTAATTAAGCGGAAGAAGCTTAGTGGCCAAGTGGTTAACAGGTTTGAAATGGCTTAGCGCTCATTGCTGTGATTGTGACTACCGTGTCATGGCAACATACTGAGGGTCTGTCATGAAACAATCTTCTCTGTTAGATTAAATGGGTGGTTCCAAATTCCAGGATTGTTGGGGCAGACATTCTGATTTTGGTGAATTTGGCTAGAATTTGCCCAAAAGGTGTGAAAATGTAAATATGTCCTCGTTCTCGCAATTAGACTTAGAACTAGAAAAATGTTTTTGCTAACAAAAACAAAGCATTCCCAAAGGTTAGATGCAATATAGTATAAAGTAGAAAAAACTTTTTGAAAAGAAAAACATGCAGTGCTGAGAAAAGAAGTGAAAGTTAACCAGACAATGTGGAGGTTTATGCATTAACATGAAAGAAAACTGTAAGCTTTATTTTATTTTCTATGATCATAAATTGTGAAAAGTTAATTTAATAAATGTTATAGTTTGCAAGAGGAGTAGTTTTAAAGGTGATATAAGGCAAAAACAGAAAATCTGCTATTTTATGACCCCAGTTTGACCCATAAGACGGGGGTGAGGGGGGAGATCTGACTGGCTATATAGACTCTCCATATATGGAATCCACTCTAAAGCTGTAAAAGCAATAATAAAGGAGATATAAGGCAAAAAGAAACAATATGCTTTTTTATGAGCCCAGTTTGACCCATAAGGTAAGGTGGGGTGGGATGGGCAAGGAGTAAATCTGACTGGCTATGTAGACTCCACACATGGTTTCCCAAAACCTCGTAATCTATTCTAAAACTGCAAAAGCAATAATAAAGGAGATATAAAGCAAAAACACAAAATTGGAAAATTCTATAGTAATTTGAAATATCCACAACCTGCCCTACACCAACAAAAAACATTGTGAGAAACTGTAGCATAACAAATGTGAGTTTTACATGCAGTTATGAACAAATAAACTCCTACATTCCACAACATAACATACAACATACCTTCAAAATAAAGGCAGTATGTGGTTGATCTCACAATGCTCAATTCCATCCAATGCAATTGTAGATAGTAGTAAGTATCATTACTGTACAAACATCAACATCAAAGCAACAGCGGGTCCAACCCCACTTGGCACCAGTATCAGCTGACGCATCATAATCTCCAAGTAAGGCTCAAGCCAACAAACTGAACACTATACAAGAGCTACAGCCATCTATCCTAGAAAAACATGAAAATACAATGTATTTTCAATCAACACACACAAAAGCAAGAATCAATACAAATTACATCATATAAACTCTTAAGCGACTACTTATAGATTTATAACTTGCTGAGCAGACACAATAGGCCCAATTTCAAAATCTGACCATTATGTCAACAGAGGTCATTCAGATAGAAATTGGTGAAGGTATTGTGAGACTTCCAAAAGCAAGCCTCGAGGATTTTATTTAAGGAGACCTCACCTTTAAAAGCCAAAGATGCAGTCATCGAACGTACATCATGAGTTTTGACCTGATATAATTGCTGAGACTCAGAATCTGACTTCTCATAAGACAAAAGGATAGTCTGTTTCAACCTAGATGAGATAGTTGCCCTGGAAATATCTCAGGTAAAGCCCTCCTTAATAACTACAAACAAAACATTCTTATTCTTCCTCAAATCCTTTGTCCTATCCAAGTAGTATTTCAAAGCCCTCACAGGACAAAGAGATTTATCTTTAGTCAAACTGCTGTCCAAATGAGGTTTGAGAGCTGGAATGACTACAGGCTTAATTGCAGTAGGCCCATCTGAAGCCAACTGGTTCTTGGCCTAAAAGCGGTTGATGGGGCCAGACTTACTTGTGACCAATTCTCCTTATAACTAAGGGATGACTATGTCCAAGCATCAACTTCACTTCTCCTTTTGCCCGATGCCAAAGTCAAAAGAAAAACTGTCTTAAAAGTTAGTAACTTCAAAGAAGCTTTCCCCAAAGGTTCAAAAGGTTGTTTGGAAAGTGCATGTAGTACCAGTGTTAAATCCAAAGAAGGTATATATCTATTAGCTACTGGTTTGTCTCTATAAAAGCTTGCCAATAATCTATTCAGCTCAAGACTTTTAGAGAACTCCTCACCCTTCAAACCCAGCCCATCTGCAATTGCTGCTCTGTAACCAGCAATAGTAAATGCCTTGAGATTTTTTTTCCTTAAACAAGTGGTTAAGAAAATTTGCTACATCTGGAATAGTGGGATCTGAGACGTCCACCTGGCTCTCTTCACACCCCACTTCCCAAAAATGGACCACCTTGATTCATAGATTCTCCTTGAAGAGTGCCTCTGAGGCTCCTTAATTCGCTTCGCCACCTCCTCTGAGAATCTTCCTGAATATTCATGACTGACTCCAGATGCCAAGCATGAAGATTCAGGTAAGCTAGATTGTTATGAAGTCTGTTGCTGAATGGTTGAGTCAACAAATTTACCCACAAGGGAAGTCCCAGAGGGAGTTTTGTGGACAGATCCACCAGATCCCAGAACCAAGACATCCCTGGACACCCTGATGCAATTATGATGATTCTGCACCTGTAGGTGGTCATCTTTTTGAACCACCTGAGGAATGAGAGCTACTGGACAAAACACATAGGTGTCCAGACCCTCCCAAGAGATGTTCAATGCATCTGTTTCCCAAGCCCGACTGTCGGGCATAGGAGACACATACATTGGAATCTTGTGATTCAACTTTGTTGCAAACAAATCTATCATTGGCTGATGCCAGCAATGGCAGATCTGATTGAATACTTGATGATTCAATACCCATTCGGTTAGGGCACACATTTCCTGAGAGTGGGTACCTCCCTGCTTGTTCAGATAGGCAACCACTGAAGAGTTGTCTGTGGAAATCAACAACTTTTGATTCAGAAGCTGAGTTTTCAATGATTTTAAAGCTAGAAACACTGCTTTTAACTCTAGAATGTTTATGTGAAGCCTTGACTCCAAATGATTCCACAGACCACTGGCTGTCTGATGCTTAAAGTGAGCACCCCAACCTTTTAGGGAAGCATCTGTGAACAGCAGGAGATTGTGCCCCTTCTGATGAAGTGGTGAACCCCTCCTTAAGTGTGCAAGATTGGTCCACCACTAAAGATGATCCCTGAGAACTTTGGACACAGGTACTGGGATATCCAGAGACTGGGATATCTCCAGTGTGTCTTCAGATACCATTGGAGTGGCCTCATACGTAAGTGACCCAATGGTATTGTCTTCTCCATTGAAGACATGCTTCCAATTAGTGACATGAGCTTCCTTGGAGATGTATGAGAAACTTTCAACATGGCGATCGATTTTCTTTTGAGTTGGGAAGACTAGTCCTACCCAGAGGTCGAATTTGTAACCAAAAAATTTGATTTATTGAGTTGGAATTAAATCGGACTTTTTGAAATTTATGATCCTACCCAGGCTATCGAAAAGATGAATCAACCTGTCGGTGTTCTCTTGACATTGCTGTTTTGACTTTGCTCTCATTAACCAATCATCTATATACTGGTGAATCCTGATGCCTTCTGCAAGAGCCATCAGCTTCACCTCTTTTGCTACATGGTGAACTCGAGAGGAGCTGTATTGATTCCGAATGGTAAGGCAGTGAATTGATAAGATCTGTCACCTACATTGAAGCGAAGATACTTTTGATACTTCTGATGAATTGGAATGTGGAAGTAAGCGTCTGTAAGGTCGAGTGAAGTTACCCACTCTCCCTGTTGAAACAAATCTCGAATATTTTCGGCAGTTTTCATTTTGAAATTTGGAACATGCAAATATTTGTTTACCATACTCAAATCCATCACTGGTCGCCATTTCTTTCCTGGTTTGGGGACAAGAACCAACAGACTGTAAAATCCCAGGGATGTGGCCTTTTGAACTGGAGTTATCACTTTTTTGTCGATCATTTGATAAACCGACAAAAACTGTTGTTTCTCCCGGTCCGAATACTTGTTCCTTATGACAGGATAATTTGTCAATGGAGGTTGAAATCTGAAATTCAGACAATAACCCTCCTTCAAAATGGTCATAACCCTTGGATGAACCCTTGTTTCCCATACCTGCCAGAAACTGGACAGATGGCTTCCTGGGCACAGGCAGTCACTTCCTCCTGCCACCCCTGCTTCTAAAGGGCCTGGAAGGGTAGGAACCTCTCCGCCTATTACCAACTGAGGAGGTACTGCTTTTGGTTGAACTTGAGGATGTATTCTAATTTAATCTAATCTACTTCTTTGCAAGCGCAATATCTTACCCACAAAGGGGAACTCAGTGGACTTATTAAACAAAATCATTATCATAGGGAGAGTCGAGGGGCGTTCAAGGTCATTAATCCAGGATTGTGGGTGTGACCAGGAGGGAAGAAAAACTAAGTTGGGAAACTAGAGCTGAAGAGGTGGGTTTTGAGGTGCTTCTTAAAAGATGCAACAGAGGGACTGTTACTTACATGAAAGGCGCCTCCCACCTCTGAGTCTGGGGTTCGGTTCCCGGCATGGCCTCAAGTGTGAAAGCTGGTAGTTGCTTGCCGTTGGTTGGCAGTTTACAGTACAGAACCTTGACCAACTGTATGTACTGGTTTCCTCTGCCCTTCCAACTACCTGCCCTGATATAACCTGTACTGTGTTGAAAGCGATGTAAAACCCCAAATAAATAAATAAATAAATCTTACATGAAAGGGGAAAGAGTTCCAAAGGACTGGGGCATAGTGACTGAAGGAATTAGAAAAGTGTTTGATTGATTTGTGAACTCTACGATCGAAAGTGGGGGTTTGAAGGAACTTGAGTTTGGGGGTACTTCGCCTTGTATTTCTGGAAGAGGTATAGGCGTGGATTAATTCTCTTAGGTAAACTGGTTGACCTTGGTTGAGAATAAGGCCAATTTTAAACTGTACCCTGTATCTGACTGGTAGCCAATGGAGTTTTTTTAGTTGAGAGGTAATGTGAGAGAATTTAGAGGAACGGGTGACAAGTTGTCACTGACAACCCTGCACAGTGAGTTTTGGACTAGCTGCAATCTCCTTAACTCAAAATCAGTGAGCGATAAGAAGAGTGAATTACAATAATCCAACCTGCTGCTCACCAAAGCATTCACTAACAGCACTGATGTATTAAGGTCTAGAAGGTATTGTCATTGTAGGGGTGAAAAGACCTATTCTGAGACCTATTATCCTTTTTTTCCTCATGTCTTGGTGTCTGTTCTTTCCTGGACTCTATTCCTAGAATCTCTGTTCACACGAGACCATTGAATAAAATTCCTTTGAACTTCAGACAGAGCATTCACAGGAAAAACCTCATTGGAAGTGAAAGGAGAATTCCTCAACTTACTGATGTCATCCTCAGTAACACCCTTTGAGCAATTTTTGAAATAATTCTCAACAACATATTTTCTGACATTGTCATAGCACTTTCAAGAAGAGAATCCAAAGCCTTCCCCAAGGACTGATTTACTGAAGATTGTAACTGAAGGCACTCCTGCACATACTCCAGGCCAATGTTGAAATCAGTTTCATTTTCAGCAGACTTAATGATAGCAAACTGTTTCTCCATTTCTTCTCTGGCTTTGCAGTTGGCTGAATTAAACCAAAATATGTGATTTAACACGTTAATGTTTTCTCTGTTGACAGCCTCCCACATGGTAAACTGCTTCCAAGGAGTAGAAATGGAAGAAGGCATTTGAAATTGAGATGAGGTAATGTTCCTAAAGGTATCTTGCAACTTAGGAGCTGCCACTGCATGGGGTTGTGGAGATATATTGTACCACTTCATAGGAGGTCTATCAAACCTTAAAAACTGAGAAGAGATCATGTTCCCTAGAAACACCCAAAACCTCATACTCCTTGAAATTCCACAAACTGACCATATTCTCAGCAGGAGGCAAAGCCAACAAGACCTCTGCAGATTTCTTCAATTTAGAAACTTGGGAAAACACTGAAGAAGCAATGATACTATCAATATCAATGTCCAACCAACTTTTAATGGTAAACAAAGTATCTGAATATGTGGGAATAGGTTGCTTCACCTCTTGTGAAGAATCATATTCTCCATCATCTGACAACTATACTCTCACTCTTTTAGTAGGTATGGATGATCGATTATCTACAGATGATGTCACAGAGGGATTTTCCTCCGTGGACTGTTTTGAATGAGAATCGTCAGAAAAATCTACAGAAGACACAGTTCTCTTTTTGCATTGGGAACTCACCCTTGGTGTAGCTTCCCTAGAAACCAGCCTCTCTAGGAGAATCCTTGCTCTGTATGGCAGCAATTCTATTCGATAGGGTAGTAAACTGTGACAAAATGGCTGCCAATGCCTGGCTATTTGAACCTGATGACTGGCCAGCAACTACAGAATGAGAAGACAAGCCAATTGATGGAATCGTCTATCTTGTCCTTTTCTTTTTGCAAAGCGGTTTCTTTAACAGACTTCTTACCCTTTGAAAGCTTTGTACTCAAATTTTATTTCTGATCCTCAGAGAATGCCACACACAGTACACAATCTTTCTTTAGAAACTCTGCACATATGGTTTTCCAATACCTTTTAATGCATTCTAAAGCTGTAAAAACATTAATAAAGGAGATATAAGGCAAAAACACAAAACTGGCTATTTTATGACCCCAGTTTGACCCATTAGGCGGGGACAGGGGGTAAATCTGACCAGCTATCTAGAATCTTCACATATAGTTTCCCAATACCTCTTAATACATTCTAAAGCTGTAAAAGCAGTAATAAAGGAGATATAAGGCAAAAACACAAAATCAGCTATTTTATGACCCCAGTTTGACCCATAAGACGGGGTCGGGGGCAATCTGACTGGCTATCTAAACTCTTCACATAAAGTTTCCCAATACCTTTTAACACATTCTTAAGCTCTAAAAGCAATAATAAAGGAGATATAAGGCAAAATGTCAAAATTAACAATTTTATGACCCCTGTTTGACCCCTACAGGGGGGTCGGGTCGGGGGAATTCGACTGGCTTTCTAGACTCTCTGCATATGGTTTCCTACTACCTCCCAATACATTTTATGGCTCTAAATGCAATACCATACTTAAGAAGATAATAGGGGGTTCACATGAATTTTAAGCTTTCTTGTTGGTAGCTGTGAGAAAATCCCTCATAAATCAGTCAGTTTTCATCAGATTGCTCCCAAAATCTAATCAGCTTGCGATATTGATAGTATAAACATGTGTATGAAATTACAAGAATTTGTGGTCTGTAGATTTTGCTGAGCGGCAATGATGGATGGGTGTACCCAAAATTGCAAATTTAATAAGTAAATTAAGTTTTTATAAGTTAATACCCTATCCAATGGACAATTGCTAATCCGGTCTGTGCAGACCGGCCTGCCAAACATCAGAAAAAGACGTCCTATGTAGCCACCGGCCAGTCAGTCCCAGTACTGTGCACTCTCCAGATGGCGCCTCATACTTCCTTCCTGTCTAGACAACCTGACATCATAGCATCTTTTTCGTTGTCTAAACCTCTTAGACCCCTAGTAAGCTGATAGCGGGGTCGGAGGGAGGGTCTTGTGTGTCCATTGGATAGGGTATTAACTTATAAAAATTTAATTTACTTATTAAATTTGCAATTTTATTGCGTTAATACATCCTATCCAATGGACAACTGCTGAATAACTACCGCTTGGTGGGCGGGTAAGTTACTAGGGACTTATATGAAGTCACAAATGATGGCAAATTTTAACCTAAGGTTTAGGCTGACTTAGTCAGGAGACCTATAGGCCCAGGCCTGGGTTGACCTTAAGGTCAACAAACCCTGTAAGACCATGGTCGGTTACCAACAGCCGGTTATCCAGGGCTATACCGACGTTGCCCCCTCCCCCCTTTTTAGCAGACCTGCTCTGAGGTAGGGGAAGAGAGGGATGAATTCAGTCCCAGAAGGCATATAAACCTCCCGAAGGAAGCATGTCACACTTTTTTTACACTATGTACATGTAGAACTATTTACACTATGTACATATATACAAATCTCCTCAATCTAAGGGGCACTTGTGGATCTGCTGAGCAGCCACTACTTCGACCAAGTGGTAAAGCTCTGAATAGCCCAAGCCACACCCTTCAGATAGAACTGTGTGAAGAAATTATGTGACTTCTAGTGGCAGGCTGATAAGATCTGCTCTAAGGATACTCTGGACTGGAAAGTCTTGGAAGCAGCAAAGGCCCTAACATATGAATTTAAACCTGATTAAGGTGAAGGCCTCCTGATCAGATAGCTCATAACATAGGAACATAGTCTGTTTGATCCATGAGGAGATAGTGGGCGGTGAGAAGTCCTTGTCAAACCTTTCTTAAACAGGACAAAGACTAACTCCTTGTTCTGCCCAACGTCTAAGGGCCTGTCCAAATAGTAGCACAATGCTCTGACCAGACACAGAGACCTATCAGATTAGAGGGATTTATCCAGAGTTGGGGCCAGGCTGGTATACCCACTGGGGCCACACTGTCCGGACCCTCTTTGGTCAGCTGATTCTTTGAAAGAAAGCTGGGAAATGGGTACAGGGACACCTTGGACCAGTCTGACTGGTGTCTGATGTTTTTGTTTTGGCAAGCATGTATCTCACTTCTGGGTTTGTCTGACCCAAAGGCCAAGAGGAAAACAGTCTTGAAAGTCAAATGGTTCAAGGAGGCCTCTTTAATTAGTTCAAATGGAGCCTTTGTCAGCTGGTGCAACACCAGGGAGAGGTTCCAGAAGGGGATACCCCTCCGTCCTTTAGGATCTGTTTCTGTGGAAAATATCCAGGAGAGAAGTGAGATTTTCCTCTTTGCTAACATTAATGGGTGAATTTCCCAGTGTATCACCAATGGCTGACCTGTATCCATCAATGGTACTAGGCTGTAACTTCCTGTCCTGCAACCGGTACATGAGGAAGTCAGCTATTGACTATAGGGGGTGCCCTGAAGTCCACGTGATTACTGAGGTACAACTTTGTAAAAGTGGCCCACTTGGCCTCTGTAATAGACTGATCCGGTTGATGCTCTCTGAGGAACCTCAATTCATGCTGCCACTGCTTCAGAGAAGTCCTGCTCCTTGATTGCTGAGGCTCTAGGAGCCACACATGTGGATTTAGGTTTGACAGATTCCTGTGTGGAGTCTGATTGAATGGTTGTGTGAGCAGGTTGAGCAGGCTTAGTGGGATTTGGCTGGACAAGACCACTACCCCAGAACCAGGGCATGTAGGGCCACCCTGGAGCAATCAGAATGATTCTCCTGCATGGGTAGTCCTGCAACTCCTCCACCACTTTGCCCAAAATGGCTGCTGGTGGGAAGGCATATGGGACCAGACCCTCCCATGGCAGGCTGAGTACATCGACGGCCCAGTCCTGGGGGTCCTTGTCACAAGAGGGCAAAAGAGGTCTATTTGAGGTTGGTGCCACCTGTTGCACATTGCCTGGAAGACCTCTGGAAGGAGAGATCACTCTGTTCGAATTGCCTGGCCTAGCCTGGATAGTGTATTTGCTACCACATTCAGCCGGCCTGGAATGTGTCGGGCTTTGAGAGTAACCTGTTTGCTGGTAAACCAGGTCAGGATTCTCCACAGAAGGGCACATAGAGAGTCTGACTTCATCTCCCCCCTTCTTTGTTTATATAGGGAACCACTGTGGTGTTGTCTGTGGCCATAAGAATTATGCTGTTCTGTCAGAGGTTTTGGAACTCTTTTAGGGCCAAGAAGACCGCCTTTAGTTTTAGGTAATTTATATGTAGTTTGCTTTCTGGAAGGGACCAGGTTTCCCTTGCAGTGTGATCGTTTAAGAGAACGCCCCAGCCTTCTTTGATGCATCTGTAAACAATTGCAGAGCAGTTTTAGTGGGTGTTATGGTTGACCTTGGAGCACATTGTTGGGGGTGGAGCAACCTGGGAACTGGTATCACCTTTTCTAGCGATTCTGGGACCCTCCAGTTTTGTTGAGGTACCACTGAATGGGCCTCATATGTAGTTGACCTAGGTGAACCCATTTTTCTGTTGCTGTTAATGGCCCTAAGAGGGACATGAGTTGCCGGACTGGACAGGTCGGTCCGGTTAAAAAATTTTCTGATTTTGGTTGTCAGTGTCTGCCACCGGTCCAGGGTGGGTCTGACCTTGCCCTCTTTCAGGTCGAACTGGTAACCTACAAAATCAGTGACTTGCTTGGGGTCCAGTTCTGATTTTTCCATGTTTACTAGCCAACCTAGGTCCCAACAAAAAGCTACTAGTGTTTGGGTATGCTGGAAACAAATCTAGGGGGACCTGGCCTGGACCAACCAGTCATCTAGGTACAGATGAATTCTTATACCCTTGTGTATGACCATCAGTTTCACCCCCTTGCTATTACAGTGAACTCCATGGGTGCTGTGGACAAACCGAATGGCAGGGCCTTAAACTGGTATGTCCAACCTTGGATGTGAAATGCCACAAATTTCCTGGACTGTTCCTGTATAAGAATATGGAAGTAGGCGTCCTTGAAATCTATTGATGTAACCCACTCCCTTTGTTGGAGGGAGGTCCTGATGGTCTCCGGTGTCTCCATTTTGAATTTTTCAGCCTTGAGGAAAAGGTTTAGTTTGCCCAGATCCAGAATAGTTCTCCAACAATTGTCTGGCTTTGGAACCAAGAAAGGTCAGTTGAAGAAGCCCAGAGATTTTTGGATTTGAACTAGCTCGACAGCATCTCTGTCCATAAGCTGATTCCTGTGAGGATGTACACAGCAGCTGATGGTTTTCAGTGACCTTATCAAGCTTGGTCTGGACTGGAAAGGGAGAGTGTAGCCCTTCTTGAACATTCATACTACCTAGGGTCCAGCCCCCAAGGCTTCCTAAGTTTCCCAAAACTGGCCCCTACAGGCAGATTGTGTGCCACATTGGGACATTTGGTAGTCTGACAAACATTTACCGTCTCTTTGGACACTGGTCCGGTCTGGAGACAATGATCTAAGTCAACAGTCTCTCTGTTCTAGCTGTGGTCCGGTCCGGTGGGGGTGACACAACTTTTCACATTTAACAGAGTCTTTGTCCTGGGCAAGCCGCTTGCAAGGTGAAGTATTTGCACAGTAATTGTCATTTGTATGACGGCTGACCCCTAGCCAGACGTAATGAAAACTTGTTTGATTGTCGACCACCTTTTCTCTCGCTGTTGAAATGACCTAACAGTATTTGTTTTCAAGCTGGTTTGTTGTCAGGTCTCTGTTCCTGGTTTGTCCCTGTAACTAGTATCTGGTAGTTCCACATTTCTGAAAAAAACTTTTTTTTTTTTTTTTTGTAACTGGTAAAAAAACTGGTAGGCTGGAGTGATTGTTGAATTTAGCTACTGGTCTTTATTAGCTGGCTGACCCCCAGGTAAGTCTGGCAGTCCGGTCCTCTGTAACCAATGTTGAAAAATGGGGGGCATGACAGTAATTCCTCTGATCCTGATAACAGGTCAGTAGTCTCTGTAACCAGCTAGTGTGAAGCAGAAACTACTCAGTGAAAACTGTAAAGCCAGTAACCGGTTGGTAAGTTCTGTAACTGGTTGAAGCAATTTCTCTGTAGGAGTCACCTATTGAACGAATTTCTTGCAGATACTTCCTGTTTATCCTCCCTAGACTCAACACAGAGTTGAAAGGTATAGGTCGGAAGGCTCTGTAACCAGCTTGAGTGAAGCAGACTGTACAGGCTGTGTAGCTGGCATCCGGTTGGTAGACTCTGTAACCGGTCGGCTAAAGCAAATTCTTGTGGATGCCTCCTGTCTACCTGCCCCAGAATCAACACAGAGTTGAATGGACTAGGTAGGTAGAGTCTGTAACCGGTTTGGGTGAAGCACTGTACATTAAGTGCTGTGTAGCCGGCACCCGGTCGGTTGACTCTGTAACCAGTCAGTTGACGTCATATTTTGTAGATATTTGTTGGCTGCCTGCCCAAGTCAACACAGAGTTGACTGGACTAGGTCAGTAGAAAGTCTGTAACCGGTTGGGTGGGGTAGACTGTACAAGGCTGTGTAGCCAGTAGCCGGTCAGTATGCTCTGTAACCAGTTGTTGAAGCAATTTAACAACTATCTTTTGTGTTAAATCCAGCTTACAGCAGGTTTTCTGTATTAATTAAGGATTTCTCATAAGTGCACGTCTTGTGAAGATTTGACAGTTGCTGGGAAAGCCCTTGTGAGCTGTCTTTAGAAAGGTATTGCAGATCAGTGTGTCACATGACCAGCTGGCGAAGATGACGTCAGTGGTCACATTCTTGTGTGATACTTAACCGGCAACTTTACAGTATTCTGACCGTCCACAAAAACCCCACTACCGACAACAAGGCCGGGTCTGCAAGGCAGGGGCTGGTATCACAGTAGGCGTGAGTTCTGAAGAATGCACTTCCGACTTTCCTGGTCGGCGAATCACATCACCAGCGTCAGAGGTCGCATTCTTTTTCTAGCTGGCTGGTTGACTGATGGTTTATAGCAGAAAAGCCTGTACCAGTGCGCTCTGAAGGTAAAAATCCTGGTCGGTGCCAGTCTGAAGTTGGTACCAGTGTACTCTGAAGATTTATTTATTTATTTATTTGGGTTTTACGTCGCTTTCAACACTGTACAGGTCATATCACGACGGGTAGTTGGAAGGGAAGAGGAAACCAGTACATACAGTTGGTCAAGGTTCTGTAGTGTAAACTGACGACCAACGGCAAACAACTACCAACTTTCCCACTTGAGGCCGTGCCGCGAACCGAACCCCAGCCTCAGAGGTGGGAGGCGAGTGTTACCACTCTGCCACTGTGGAGGTAGGAAGCTCTGTAGATGAATTCTTTCTTTCGTGATAAAACCAGGAAACTTGAACAGTGACCTGGCCAGCCAAAACCCCCACTACCGACAACAAAGCCGGGTCTGCAAGGGAGGTTTGTTTGTTTATTTCGGGTTTTACGTCGCTTTCAACACTGTACAGGTCATATCACGACGGGTAGTTGGAAGGGCAGAGGAAACCAGTACATATAGTTCGCTAGGGTTCTGTACTGTAAACTGCCGACCAACGGCAAGCAACTACCAGCTTTCCCACTTGTGGCCGTGCCGGGAACCGAACCCCGGCCTCAGAGGTGGGAGGCGAGAGTGTTACCACTCTGCCACCGTGGCCCCGTCTGCAAGGGAGGGACTGATATCACAGTAGATGTGAGTTGAAAAGAATCCACTTCATGCTCTTCTGATGGGAATTCCTTCTATGTAGATACTTGAGAAGACTGACGTTTCGTTCGTGAACTGTAGTTGGAGGTTACAGAAGGTAAGTTTACAAAATAAACACACATAATATTACCTTAAAAGCTGTGTATCCAATAAACTTCCTTATATTGTAGTTCTGCCCCTATCAACACAAAGACTGAATGGGAGGAAACTAGCAACATGGCCGCATACATATTTCTCGTCGCTTACTGCCCTATCATCAACACTAAATTGAGTCAGCTAGGGAGCATTTCCAGCAGATTTTATAATGTATATCCGTGCTCGATATGTAGATAACACTTCTGCACTAAAATATTTGCAAATAAGGTTGAAAAAACCAAAACAATCCACACTTTCAGTTAAAATATCTGGATATTGTTGAAAACACGTCTGCACAGTACACGCGGCAAACGAAAAAGATGCTATGATGTCAGGTTGTCTAGACAGGAAGGAAGTACGAGGAGCCATCTGGGGAGTACACAGTACTGGGACTGGCTGGCCAGTGGCTACACAGGACATTTTTCTCTGGCATTTGGCGGACCGGTTTGCGCCGACCGGATTAGCAATTGTCCATTGGATAGGATGTATTAACGCAATAAAAAAACTATTTTTTGATCATGTGAACTTGATAAAGATCAAAGGTCAAATTTGGAAAACAAAAATTTCATATGCCTAAGGTATATATCTGCCAAATATGGTTAGAAAGCTTCCAATAATAAGGGAGATATTCAAGGGAGACCATAATGTGGCAGCGGCGAGAAAACTGAAGCAAAACAAATAAGTGCCCTTTCAGGGACACTTAATTATACGATTTATCTGGGAACTAATACTAAGGTTGGAGTCCTTTTGAACCTGGCCTACACAATTTCAACACGTTTTGTCACAATTAGATGCATTGGAGACAGGATATGACTGATTCACATCTCCGACTCTCCTATCCTCTTTGGACATTTCTGTGCCATCTAAAGTTATTACTGGGACAAAACAGTGTAATGGGGGTCAAATACAGTAAAATTTTAAGAATTAGTGAGATGTAAAATTACAAGGAAAATTTTTTACCAGGAATATAGGCCAGTAGAAGGTTTATGGAGTGGTCTGTCATGGATATTGATGACAACCTATTGGTCTTAGGCACTGGACTGCTTGCTATCCCAGTTTTCTTCTCCTTAGGATTTGCTTTCCCAGGAGATGAGGATTGTATCATTTGTGTATCTCTCATATTCATAAGATTGCCATTTCCTGTCCAAGTTAAATCTATCAAATTAAAGTTTGTTGGCTTTCCAGTGACATGCATGCAAGATTTCACTAGACCTATGCATCTGAGAACCGATGCAAATTTGTATCCACTGGATGACAACTCACCAAAGCCAGTGAACCATCATTTGACCTTGAAAAGGGGCCCAAAGTCAAATGTGACCACATCAGAACATTCCCAGCCCATAATTTCCTATAAGTTGGTTTCACATTGCAAGCCTCTAGGACCAATAACTAAGCGAGTTATAAGGATTTTTATGTTTGGTTATCCTCATTTGACCTTGAAGGAGGGGCCCAAGGTCAAATCTGGACACATCAGAAGATTCCCAGGCCATGATTTCCTATAAGTTGGTTTCACATTGCAAACCTCTAGGACCAATAAATGAGTTATGAGCACTTTTAAGTTTGGCTATCCTCGTTTTACCTTGAAGGAGGGTCCCAAGATCTAGTCTGACATCAAAATATTCCCAGTCCATGATTTCTTATGGGTTGGTTTCACACTGTAAACCTCTAGGACCAATAATAAGGGAGAAATAAGCACTTTTAAAGTCCGCTACGTGGGGTACTTTGGCACTCCGTGGATGACCTTGGATTAAGAGCTTCAAGGTCAAATGTCTGCAAGGTTGTAGAGGACATGTATATGTGTTATACATATCAGCTATGAAGAGATTCAACCTTCTACCAATGAGAACCAGACAGTAGAAAAAGGTAGATAATTTTCAGAAAAATGCCGGTGGCGGCCATCTTTTTTTCAGAATAAGGCTAATTTCAGCCCCAGAGAAGCTTATCTCCCAATGAAGATATCCTGCAAATTTGGTGAAGCTAGCTGGTGTAGTTTTCGTCTGAGAGCATTAACGTCAAAAATCTCTCTAAATCTCTCTACCAAAGTATCCACCGGAGGAATCCGATGGATACAATTAACCATGACACCAGTGTAAAAAGCATTTGAAGCAGACATGGATCTGATGTAATGAGTCTTTAAATTGCCAATATCAAGTTAAAATGGTCCGTTTAAGCCTTAAAGAGACTGCAGGATTTGATGCCAGTCGTCTGGCTTGACATCAGTGATAAACTAGACAGCCATCGGCATGCAGATCCTTAACTCTGGGCCATTCCTTGGGCTCCTTACTTGGCTTAGTTAACTTTTCACTATGAAATTAGAAGAAGGGGAAGTGTCACCTTTTTCCACTGGCCAAAGTTAGACACTCTGTCAGCAATCCAATGCATGGATTTTGCTATAACTTTTTTCTGAACCTAGTGACAGCAAGGTGGCAGTTTATAAGTGAGGAATTTGAGATCCTAGTGACTCACGAGTTCAGTTTCTTGGTCAAGTCATTCAAAACCATGGACAGATTTAATTTGCCTGACTGTTGATGCTTACCAAGAATCTACCAGATCTCTTGGCAAGCAGATTTCTATACATAGGCGCAATTGAAAATAAAATTAACCGTCTTCTTACATCAATTTTCAGTCAAAATTTAGTATATTTGGAGGAAGCCTTGCATGCGCCATGAAGTATCTCCGACTGATATTGTAGTTGTGGAGTTATCAGGGCAACAAGAAGTACAGACCGACCAGAATGAAACTGATTCAATAATCCTCTCTGATATTCATTGAGGGTTAAAATATACCTGTATTAGGTATGCTGAATTTTGAAATTACCTCCACCGTCTGAAATTTTTATGTAGTGCAGGGCTGACAAAAGGAGGAAGTAATTACATTTTGGAAAAGATCCAAATCATATTTTGAATGCCAAAAAAAACCAGATTTTTTTTTTGCAAAAATCAATTAATTTAATACTCCCCCATCCCCACCAACACCCCTGCTTAATTGACCCACTTCATACTAACCCATGTACCATTTGATTTTAAGTAATTTGGAGCACTTTCACGCACACATACACACATGCAGACAAAATCCAAATAATGGGCTATGCTTTTGAATCAGTGAATTCTAACCAACTTACATAGGCTTTATCTCCACTAAAACTGCAGACTGTAAGTCAGGTTAAACACAAAGAGGTTCTAATTTTCAAGATCTTTCCTTCAGTTAGGGGAACGTCAGTTACTGGTGAGTTGGGACTGTACCTGTGCAGTCGGATGGGTTAAATAGCACTTTGATTACTGTAGTATATGGAGATATTGCGCTGAGTATAAAAATAAATACACAAAATACAAAAGATCCAAGGATGTGCAAAAATAGGTTAGGGAAAATTGTGAATTGAAAACTTATTTCATTTTAATATACTTTATTGCACAAATACAGAAATGGGATTATGTAAATGACAATAACATCTCAAGAGTACTTTTTACAGATTCAAGTGGTTTTTTTTACATTTTCTTATATGAGCTCAATTGTCTAAACAGAAATATATATATTCAAAAAGACAACCTGTTTTCAGTTTTAAAAGAATTTCTAATATTGTTTTTCTACCACTAATATAATAACTTCATTAGCAATTAAATGCCATCCTATTTTATCTTCTTAAACTTTTAGAAATACACAAAAACTCCTACTTCCCCATATCATTGTCCACTGACAGGGCCAAAGTGTACTGTTGTAAAGCTGACATTATAACTCATTGGGGCCAATTTTAAACTGTTTTACTGAATTTTCAATAAATTCATGGAATGTACCTACTCTTTGTATCAATAAAAAGTTGATAAATAGTTATCAACGTAAAACCAATATGGCTGCTGAATTCCACAAAGTATATTCTACTATACAGTTCTGCACACGCAGCCAAAAAAAGGACTAACTACAAAAGAATGAGCTGCTGTACAATTTCCAATATAACGTAAGTGCTAGCAAAACACTGCCAACATACAAGGTACCTGAGTATTCAACTAGAGTGACGTTACTCTGAGTCTTGACTTCAGCCTTACCAATTAATTACAGTAGCCTCTGTATAAGTAAAACCAGGCAAAGTCGAAATGCTGCTTCACTGATATTCATAAAAAGTCTCATATTCCCAAATTCAAAGTCAGTGTCTCAAACTCAGCCCTACATAAGTATAAACTCAAATTTAACATTCTCAAGTGAAATCCTACCTAGCTAGTAAATGCTCAAAAACTCAAATAAAAAACATGGTCAAACAAAATTAATGTAGCCATAATCTCTAAACATTTAAGACCTCTTTCATGCAAACTTAAATATATAATCCATAGAGTCAGCATAAATTATTTTGCGCTGAGTTTACTTTAGGAATACTCACTATTTGAGTTTGTGTTTAAACTCAAATTTGAGTTTCACTATGAGTTTAAACTCAAATTTAGGGTTTCAAACCTAAATGACAGGGATTACATATGAGTCTGAGACTGAGACTTTGTATGAATGCCAGCCCAGGTATCAAAAAAAAAATTAGTTCAGAAGTTCCAATCTCAAAAACGGCAGAATTATTGCAGCTTATTAAGTGTAAGTTACTCATTAACAGAACGAATTCCTGTTGATACTGGAGGTTTTGCTTCTACAAAGTTTACTGTACATCACACCATAAATGTTATGCTCTTCTCAACAGTTTGCCAGTTTACAGATTAACCCACTAAAGTTTCATTTTAATTTAATGATAAACCAATTTATTTTTACAGACAGTATTTTAGGACATTGTGAACAAAATTAACTATGAGCCCTTGAAATGGTAATGAAACACTAAAAGTGTCGGCTGGAAATATTATTTATGAAAAAAATATAGAATTAGGAATCTAAAATTCGCCACCTCTAAAACCTTAGTTAATTTGATGAAGAAAATGATGTTTTTGTCTAAAAATTGGTATTTTTCAGTTCAAAAAGCCTTAATTTACCATACCGTCAAGAAATCTTACCACAATTCATTTATTTTATTAGTATTTTCACATGTGGCGAATTTCAGATATGTGGATTTCTTACTCTATACCTTCAAGATCTCAATCATTTCTGTGCCGATTTTGGTGTTTTAAAGTTACTCGACATCAGTTACACCCAAATGAGGCATGTTTGGCAAAGTTTTCCACTGTTATATTCAGATTCACGTGCTTATTAAAATTAGCTAAGTAACACTTCAATTCTCAAGTGTATAACATGTCTGCACTATTGGGCTTAAGGGCTGATTCAACTGGATATATCAGTCAAATATACCAAGCTCCATAGGAATTACAGTGATATATTACTCCAGTGATGCAGTAATATATTACTCCAGAAACTGTTTCCTTGGTAAACGTTGGGATATTACAAAGATAACTTTAACTTTAGTGGGTTTCACCACTGATGTTACTGGTCAACACTAACAAAGAGATAAATCCCCCCAGATTTAATTCTACATCACTCCAAGATATATATCTATGTCATACAGTTAATCCAATTTAAAGCAAATATGCATGTGATAATTAATCCAATTACATTCTCCAACACGATTTTTATACAACTACTATATAACTCTGAAGCCACGCCCACAACATTGAGGTATTTCTTTGTATTTGTGAATATTATTAAAAAAATGGCTACACCTACAGTGGTTTAATAACTAGCAATATATATGTACAAAGTAAATGACACAGAAAATAAACAGAAAAATAAACTCTGAAAAATAACCTTAGCATGAGGAAACTGTATCATCATTATTTTCAGCATTATGGTAGTTAGGATGAATAAAATTTGTCCGTTTTCCTAACTTTGAGAGATTTTATTAATTTTTCATTGACTGAGAGATTTAATTAAATTTTCATTGACTGTTAGACAATTAATTAATTTCAGACTGCAAATACTCATCAGTATGATCTCATTACACATTCATTGCTGTTAAACTGGACAAAAAAAATCTGAAATTAGTTTTGTCAAAATGATTAGAAGGTTCTCCGACATAAAATCCCAACATTCGAGTATGAATCCCAACAAATCTTCCACCTCGGCCTAGATAAACTATGGATATTCACACTGTGCGGTGAATTTTACACTTGGTGGTGAACTGCACATTTTGACCATGTCATATTCAAAGAACACAGACAAGTCAACATTATGTGCATGTTTTTAATTAGATAAAGTGTCATCACAGACTTTAGATTGTTTTAACAAAGTAAATGCGGACCAATTAATGATACAGTTTCACTAGAACAGGTATTTCAACTCAGACCTCCCATGTCTCACAGGTCCCCATAAAAAAGATCTCCAGGCCTGAATGTTTCAGTTACAATCTATTCTCTATTGATAGAATAACATTATTCTGAGTTGCATGTGTTTACACTATGGAAAAAATACAACAAAAAAAAAACAACTCGCCCAAATTTTAAAGATCTAAATACAAATAACATCATTCATAAGCTAGTTGTTTTTCCTTTTTAAAATAGCATTTTAACATTAAATATAATTTGAAACAAAGTATTAGTTGAAATTTCAGCCTGAAGAAAAATTTCTGTAATTTAAAATTTTTTTTACAATTCACAAGAAACTAATTTTCTACTTGGGATGACTTTCATTTTAGAGATCGACCCTGAGTTTTACATTTCATCAGGAATTAATTTTTACTTTCCAAGCTGATCAGCTGAAATAGGTAAAATAAACGCCAAGCAAAACTTTCTGTGTTTACAGTATTCTGCATTGAGAACAGACTTATACTCTTTTGCAGTGTGTTCAGAAAATAGAAACAATCAGTATGTAACCAATGGCAAAACTGTGTCATCAAAAAGATTGGGGACTTTCATGGAAAACATTCAAATTTTCTTCAGAAGAATTTAAACTATTTTTATGTAACTTGGGTTCAGGTGCAATGGAAACTACTTATGTAGTTAATATATATAGCAATTTCTTTTTCCACAAACACCGCTTTCTGAACCATTTATAACCGAATATTCTATTTAGAACTTCCCTCCAAAACACTGTGTGGCACATATATATAAATCTTCTTAAATGCAAATATATGCCAAGCAGTTACAAGAACTGAGAGAAGTTTTGTACCCCAAATGTATTTTTTATTTAAACTATCAACAAGTATTAGAGTAAGAAATCTAAAATTCGCCACATATCTGAAATTTGCCACATGTAAAAATACTAATAAAATAAATGAATTGTGGTGAGATTTGTTGACTGTATGATAAATTAAGACTTTTTGAACTGAAAAATACCAATTTTTAGACAAAAACATCATTTTCTTCATAAAATTAACTAAGGTTTTAGAGGTGGCGAATTTTAGATTCCTTACTCTAACGCTGTGGCAAACTTGAAGTATTACTTCTGTTAATCTGCAGAAGATTTAGATTGCAATATTCATTCAATGCAGCATAATTTTGACAATAAATCTGACACAACTTTACTGATAATTTACATATGTTCTTGTACAGTAAATTACAAAATAAAAATATTACATCAAATACAAAAACGTTTATTAAGCATTCATTTTAAATTTAGCTTCTGAGTTTGAATAGTGAAAATTAATTCTGAGTAAAATTTTACATCTCCATTTATCTCTTAATAATAATTAACTATCATTAAAACTTATTCAAGTGAATTTCTTAAAGATGTTTCTTGTACTTCATTTTTTTTCCCCAAACAACATGATTATTACATGCAAAAAAACATTACGAGAAATAGTTCAAACCATGCTCAGCATAATTTAGTTATTAGCAACTTTATTCAAGTTTGAATTTTTTTGACAATATCTTAATTTACAAAAACTTTCATAATTCTTAGTTTAAAATGTAAAATGTGTACACCAAATTGTATTAAAGGGTTTTTTTCTCTGCCAAACATACCCTCATTATTTCTCAATTATAATCAGAAACTATACTGAATTTCTCTCTTCAGATCAAGTTATAAATGGTTCACTTTGGGTTTTACATGTGTTAAAAAGAGTATTCACAAGCATACCTGCCTATGGTATACATATATAGCAAACTAGTGAGGAGCAAAAAAAAACCACAATATTACACATAAAATAGTATGTATAAATTTAAGTTTATATGCTGAGGTAGATGTCACTGGTAAAACTACTGTATGAGAGTGATGTGCAAACAGAGACCCACACACCAAAAACTTTACATACAGAAACACATATGATATATACATATATATATATATATATAGATCTCCTAGCCAATACAAAAAGGAAAAACAAAGTTAACCATATGTGCAGTAAACACTAGATAGACAGAATACAAACTATGGGGTTTTAAGCCAGATATTTCCACAAAAAAAAAATTAATAACACCATGAATTAGAAAATAATCTTCTGTTAAAATGTGTCAACAATTACAGAGAGAAAAAAATAAATGTATATATATATATATATATAAATGTCTTATTTACAAGCACAGAAATACAGATATTACATGTACATCGTCATCATAGCAATTATGATCGGGTGCTAAAAACTAAAAACATCGACCCCTAAAAAGCACAAACAAAAAAGAGAGAAGTGTGAGAAGTATCAACGGATAGCACTAGAAGATCAACGCAAAAACCACAACAGTTTAAATGGCTGGGGAAATTCATTTACAACTTTGTGTAATCATCATTATCATTAAAGGGGTGGTTAAGAAAATAAATCCAGTTAGTTTAATGTTAAATGTATCGGAAAAATTAATAATAAAGGGTAGAGTAAGGGATCTAAAATTCGTCAGAAATCTAAAATTCGCCACCTCTAAAACCGTAGTTAATTCTATGATGAACATGAACCTTACCTCAATTCATAATTTTTATTAGTATTTCGACATGTGGCGAATTTCAGATTAGTGGCGAATTTTAGCTTTCTTACTCTACCCATCATCTACCAAATGCACAAACAAGTTTACTGAGAAGCTTGACACGCAACCATCGAAACTTTAACTGATAAATCTATATCTTTAAAATTATCATTACATATACAACATTACATACATTTTAGATTTATGAAACATTCAACATAATTTTAAAGCACAATAATTAACTCTCACAAAGTTCAGTAACAAAAGCATAATTTTGTAGCTTAACAGAATGACCCACAACACTGAAAATGTATGAAAAATAACTATGTTTATGGCACAGCTTTGTAGCCATTTACTGTGTATTGCCTATGTAGAGGCCAAGTTTTAAGTTGATCCACCAAAATATATTTGAAAAGATTATAAACTTAAACAGTCATCTAGGGATTGTGAACCATACTTCAAACTGTGGTGGTCACTTCTCAATATTAGATAGGGAGTATGGGATTTTTTACTGGGGCAAAGTACTTACATATAGTAAACTTTATGTACGTACAACTGATGCAAGCCAAACTTAAAAGAAAGTTGAACCAATTTTAGGGTACTAATGCAAGATTAAAAATTCACTATTTCAGTTGGTATATACATAAAACCAAATCATGTGGATGTGGGAATTTTCTAGCTATACAGGGTCTACTGCATAGCAAAACCACTGGTCTTCACTGAACTTTGATCTATATACACTTGATCCCGGATTCGACCCGCCAAGTGACATAATTTTATTGTTACTAATGCACATATTAATAAATTTTGTTTTCACATCAAGCCACTAAGATAGAACTCACATAGTTTCAACCATTCTATGTTCTAATTTAGGGAAATGACAAAAAAAGCTTCTGTATGGATCTGTAAGCACCCATAGTACATTGTAACAAGAACACTACGAATCAACAACACCTTGTTAACATAAAACTTAAAAACACTCATAGGTCATATTAAGATGGTAGATGATTCTCAAACTTTACAACAAAAGTGGCCATCAACTCCATTCAACTATACTTTGAAATGCATCTGAAGGTAGAAGGACTTATCGTTTGGGTGTCAGTTTCAAAACAGAAATATGGAGAAAAAGCACAGGCCTGCCATATGACATTCATAATTAAATTTAAACAATTTTAATTTCAAGGGCTTAGCTTAAGGTCTTATTTTTGTTACAGAATCTTCTGCATCAATTCATTACAACACATGCTCTGTACTGTCTGTTTAACAAGATGAGTGTTTCCTGATTTAACCAGTGTTCACCCCAATATTGACTACACCTCTGTATTCAGGAACTTTCTTTTGTACAGGTCATGGTTGGGGTTTTATATCCCTTTTTTACAGTCAAGGTTATACCAGGGTAGACGCTCAATGCATTGCATAACACGTGATAGCCTCGGTTCAAAAAAGCGACCATACAGGAGGTGAGCCGATGGGTTAAATACACAAATTGTCCACCATAGAGCTTATATGAACCTGGATACACAGGTATATATATACTTTTTCAAAGTTTTATCTTGAAAATATTATGCATCCGCAATTTTTTCCCATTACTGTCTGATGATATCCCATTTTGCAAAAATACCTGGGGTTCAAGGCAATCTACTTACAATATATCAATAGAAACTCTATTGACCACTTTTCTAGTTTAGGACCCTCCTCCTATCCAACCTCAAATTCAGCTCTCTCAAAATGGCTGCATAGTAGAGGTTACAAGAAATAACCTACAATCAATATACTGTGATTTCTCATAGGTTTCAGCAGGAGAAGAAACAGAAAAGTAAAAGCACTCTATAAGCATTACAACAAAAAGTAAACACGACACAATAACAAACAAGAGAATGGAGAGGCATTAACAAGGTACAGCACAATATATATACACAGATATAACACACTCCAAAAACATGTACAATGGTAATTGGAACCAAAGAAAAAAACATACTGGAGTTAGAAATCTGGAATTTGTCACAGTTTATGGAACTTGTCACTTGGAGGAAGGCACCCATTCACAGTAAAGCAAAATAATCAAAATTTGCCTCGCACAATTTCAACAACTTTCAACAAGTGGATGAAATAGAAGGGAGCTTCCTCCATGCCAAATTTGACATATAGTGGCAAATTCGACATAAAGTGCCAAATTTGACATATAGTGGCAAATTTGACATAAAGTGCCAAATTTGACATATAGTGGCAAATTTGACATAAAGTGCCAAATTTGACATATAGTGGCAAATTTCAAATTTCTTACTCTTTAAGAGTCGTAATTAAAAACATAAACCTAAAACAAGTGAGTTACATAATAAAAATCATCACGATAGTTATACAATATATATATATATCTATAATATATATTTATATATATATTACTGCGTTTAAACCCTGATCACGAATATTGATTAATGATTCTGTGTACGTTTATATGGTCTACTCCGAATACTAGTCAACTACACACAAACACATACTTGGTACTGATGAGTGAAGTAGGGATGGCAGATATATTAAATATACGTGTCAAATTAGGGACACTCACATTTTATATACACACTGTGTTAATCTAGTTTTAGGGGTTAGTTTGATGAATACATGTATGTTTACATATATATATATACAATTGTATAATGCTTTCATTTTTTTTTAAAAATATCTATTATTCATGGGTTTTATCAAAATGAAATGTCGGCCACTTGATGCTCGTTTTTACGCTAATACATTGTACTGAACATATTTTGCAGGATACATAAAGTATGCACAGCTTACACAATTGTCAATACCCTTCAAGTCCAAAGCTCTTATAAGTAACGTCCCCTTTAAGTGTAAGTATGTGGACCCAGTTTCACAAAGCCTCCTCAAAATAAAGCTCACCTTAAATTTAATGTTTTACTTAGATGTGCCACAAGCCAACCTGCTCTCTACAGATGCCTAAAAACTTTTACGAGTCTACCTTGAATTTTAAGGAAAGGCGTATATATGTGATGGATAAATTTAGAATAATTTATTCAGGGTGTATGTCAGACTTAACAGGTGAAATTAATATTTGTAACCTATTCCTTCACTTGAAGGAGGTAATCTGCTCCTTCTGTAAGTTCTATAGATCTTTAAAACCTTTAATTTCAGGAGTTAAAGGATGCTTTGTGAAATAGAATATAAAGAAAGCCTTATCAAAGGTTGTGAATACCATTTCCTTCAATAAAAAGAGCTTTTTACCAACAGGAGGCTTTGTGACACTGGGCTAAATTCTTCAGAGAGGCTTTTTTATTAAAAATTTACTGTTTCAAGGACTTCTGGGTTGAGTATAAGTAGTTTTGACACCCCTCGAGTTTTTACTAAACAGGCTCATCTCTGTTCATGTTTTATAACAAAAAAATAACAACCGATTCCGCATAAGCAATTGATTGGTATGCAGGATAAAATTTGTTCTCCCGCCATTGCCCCCCAAAAAGCAAAGGTACTCTTAACCATCTAGATATATTTTTTTGTGTTTTTAAATATACAAGTGTACAACAGGGTGACTTTCACAGAATACTGGAATATTACCCCTCACGTAATGTAACAAACATCCAAATATTTACCCTTTAGAGAGAAAGAAACAAACAAAATAACAATATCCAAAAATAAAATATATACAATAAATAAAAACTGTTTTAATATTTTTGTAGTAAAACCACAATGTTCTTTAACTTATTTTTTTAAAGTCACACATCGAGCATGACTTTACCCTGAAACGAGCAAGATAAGTGATTTACTGTAAATCAGAACTCTTTTTTCCAATCAGATTCAAAGCACAATATAGTGTTAATCATTTCAGAGGTCTGGTAGATAAAGCTATTCATGTGGTCCTGTCTTTTTGATGTTATTATTTTGAATGATCCAATACTCATTTTATGGATGACCTTCTTTATGGACTTGCAGTAAAATTTTAAAACAAATTCTATAAGTGATGGCCACAAATTTAATTTATTTTTCAACAATACCCTTTACCTTGTTTTGAAAGAAATCGTCTTTATTTTTGGTCAATGTTTTACTCTTCCCGAACTGATAGGCTATTGCGAGGATCAGGTAGCTATATCATAACAATGTCAATCATTGAATTAAACACGAGTTAAAATTCTGAGTCAGAGCACCCAAAAACAATTTAGAGATTATTTCATAGTAGTGTAAAACTTTGTTCTTGTCTTCAAATATATAGTAAAATACCTCAACAACTGGTTTGTAAACAAAATGAGATGTCAAAATACCACTAAGCCGCCCACAATTATTTTTTGGAATTTGTCATGAAATCACTGCAATGTACGATGAACTGCTGTCCAACAGCAAGACATTTCTAGAACAGAAACTACATCAGATGGTATGTACACTCAATTAATTGAAAGAGAACTGATTTCCAAAAAAACCACAGATCTTTTAACAAAGTGCCTGGCACACTTTTTATAAGACAAACTTCTGACTATCCTTTGTCTTGGTTTTTTTAACACAGCAAAATAAAACGGGGGTCCTTTTCATTTGGCATGTAGAGTAAGAAATCTAAAATTCGCCAGGAATCTAAAATTCGCCACCTCTAAAACCTTAGTTAATTTTATGAAGAAAATGATGATTTTGTCTAAAAATTGGTATTTTTCAGTTCAAAAAGCCTTAATTTACTATACAGTAAACAAATCTCACCACAATTCATTTATTTTATTAGTATTTTGACATGTGGCGAAATTCAGATATGTGGCGAATTTTTAGATTTCTTACTCTAACAGATATAAATAATACAGAGAAATCACGTCATCATTGTCATATCTCAAATCGGCTAATCATGCTAAATGTAAACATTATATTGTTTATATTTTATTGTTTGCTTTTTATTTATTAGCATTGGTACTAGTGTCCATAATATTTTATCTCGGTTAACGTTTTATCATCTGTATATTCATTGAAGGTAAATTAAGGGAGTGAAAATATCTATAATGCAATCACTGCCCTGAATCAGGGTATCTACATTTAAGTATTTCCCAATTGTAGGTATCCGTAAAGTGAATACAGTGGTTCATGCTACCAAAGCTATTGAGAATCAAATATAAAATATCTGTGATAATCTGGAAATTAGGTGGAAAAAATAAAATTAAGCTTTAGACAAATCTGACTGACCCAAGTTATTTATGAAAATAAACTATATTTAATAGTTCTAAGAGAAGCGGGTTGTGCTCGGTTTCTGAACATACTGCCCCCCCCTCCCCCCTTTACCTTGGCAAAGAATTAAAACAAATTGATATATGTCCTAAAGATGTTGTCTGTTGAATTCTGGATTAAATGCTAACATTTCATGCAATAACCGAATCATCTTTTCATCATATTTATAGTTTTCTTAAAGTTTGTTGGTGAGTTTATAAGTACCACGTGGTTTGATTATTAAAACATCTAGATGTTACTCTAGTTGGTCCCCAGTAGAGTTTATCAACCGTTAGTATTATGACAGCGAGAGGAAGTTCAGGGGGTTTGAACCCCCCCTCCCTTGAAAAATAATGTAAAGGGGTTCAACCCAAAGTACAAAATTGCAAATTTTAATTAGTAAATTAAATTTTTATTAGTTAATACCTTACCTACCAGACGATAGCTATAGTCCGGCGCCAGCCGGTCCCGCCAAACGAAAGAAAAAGACGTCCCGGGTTTCACCCCCGGCAGGACCGGCACACTACAATCCACTCGCCAGGTGGCCTAGTTCCTGCCTCACTCGCCAGAGGGACGTCATAGCATCTTTTTCGTCCCTAAGATTGAATGATGAGGCTGGAAGCGGGGAAGGCCGGGTGGGAATTTCCCGTCTGGTAGGTAAGGTATTAACTAATAAAAATTTAATTTACTAATTAAAATTTGCAATTTCATTGCGTTAATACATCTTACCTACCAGACGATAGCTAGAATAACTACCCAGTGGAAGGAGGGCAGCCTTCTGAGGATTGGAGAGAACTCTTATATTATACCTAGGTGTGAGGTTCTAGTCCTTTGAGGAGACATGTTAGTCTCAAGGGTATCTAGACCTACCTGCCCCCCCCCCCCCCCCCCCTTTTTGACTGCTCTGAGTCCTATACCCAGAGAATTACTCTGAAGTAAAAAACTTTGAGAAGCCAAGGCATAGGCTAAAAGTGAGCCTGCACCTAAAACTAACTAGTATGTACACTATATATAGCTAGAATAACTACCCAGTGGAAGGAGGGCAGCCTTCTGAGGATTGGAGAGAACTCTTATATTATACCTAGGTGTGAGGTTCTAGTCCTTTGAGGAGACATGTTAGTCTCAAGGGTATCTAGACCTACCTGCCCCCCCCCCCCCCCCCCCCCCCCTTTTTTGACTGCTCTGAGTCCTATACCCAGAGAATTACTCTGAAGTAAAAAACTTTGAGAAGCCAAGGCATAGGCTAAAAGTGAGCCTGCACCTAAAACTAACTAGTATGTACACTATATATAATTATATACAAAGAAGCTTAGGGGACTAGTGGTGGATCTGCTGGGCCGCCACCACAGGACCCAAGTGAAAAAGCTCCTTATCTGCCCAGGCAACATCCTTAAGGTAAAACTGTGTAAAGGTGTTGTGGGACTTCCAGTGGCATGCTGCTAGAATCTGGTCCAGAGATATGCCACCTTGAAAAGCTTTGGAGGCCGCAAAGGCCCTAACATCATGGGCCTTGACCTGATGTAAGGTCAAGGACTCTTGGTCAGAGAGATCATAACACAACACTACTGTTTGTTTGATCCAGGACGAGATAGTGGCAGGAGAGATGTCCCTGTCAAAACCTTGTTTGAATGAAACAAAAACTAACTCCTTTCCCGTTCTTAGGTCCTGTGTTTTGTCCAGGTAGTAGCGAAGAGCCCGAACGGGGCAAAGGGATCTGTCTTCCTTTAAAGACTTATCCAGAGTGGGGGCTAAGGCCGGGATGACCACAGGGGCCACGCACTCTGGTCCCTCTTTTGCCAAGTGATTTTTCGCCAAGAAGCTTGGTGATGGGTAGAGGGAAACTTTGGACCAATCAGCTTGGTGTCTGATATTTTTGTTTAACCAAACGTGTATCTCACTTTTGCGTTTTCCTGAAGCCAGGGCTAGGAGAAAAACAGTTTTGAAAGTAAGGTGTTTCAGAGAAGCCTTTCTGAGGGGTTCAAACGGTGCTTTTGTAAGCTGGTGTAAAACTAGGGAGAGGTTCCAAGCAGGAACCCCCCTGCGTCCTTTGGGTCTATCCCTGTGAAAACTGTCTAACAGTCTAGTCAAATTGTCATCCTTGCCGACATTAATCGAGGTATTTCCCAGTTTGTCTGCAATGGCTGACCTGTAACCATCAATAGTGCTGGGCTGGAGATTTTTCTCCTGGAAAAGGTGCAGGAGGAAATCTGCTATTTGTTTTATAGATGGGTTCCTGAAGTCCACCTGACTTGTTTCGCACCATCTGATAAAAACGGCCCACTTCGCTTCGTAGACTGTTCTGGTTGAACGTCTTTGAGGCGCCTCAATTCTTGACGCCACTGGGCTAGAGAACCCCCACTCCTTGATTGTCTGGGCTCTAGGAGCCAGGCATGGAGATTTAGGTTTGTCAGATCCCTGTGACGTGCCTTGTTGAAAGGTTGGGTCACTAGATCTGGGTGGTGTGGAAGACAAAGAGGAACCCTCGCAGATAGCTCCACTAGGTCCCAAAACCAAGGCATGTTGGGCCATCCCGGGGCAATCAGGATTGCTCTGCGATACCAGTGATCTGACAGCTTGCTGACCACCTTCCCCATCAGAGACACTGGGGGGAAGAGGTACATGTCCAGGTCCTCCCAGGACAATGTCAGAGCATCCACTGACCAGGCCTTTGGGTCTGGAATTGGGGACACAAATTGAACTAGCTTGCAGTTGTACCTTGTTGCAAACATGTCCACTCGGGGATAATGCCAGGTTTGACAAAGGAGGTCGAAGGTCTCTTGATGGAGGGACCACTCCGTCTGAATGACCTGCCTTTGGCGAGACAATTTGTCTGCAATTACATTCAGACGGCCAGGAATGTGTCTGGCCTTCAGTACTATTTGATTGAGGCTGCACCAACATAGGAGCCGCCAAAGAAGGGCACAGAGTGAGCCTGACCTCATACCTCCTTCCTTGTTGATGTATGCTACAACCGTAGTGTTGTCTGTGGCAATCAGGACGACCTTTCCTTGCACTAAATGTTGGAATCTTTTTAGTGCTAACAACACGGCTTTTAGTTCTAAGAAGTTTATGTGCAACTTGCTTTCGGGCACTGACCAAGTACCGCTTGCTGTGAAGTCGCCTAAGTGAGCACCCCAGCCTTCTTTTGAGGCGTCTGTAAAGATTTGAACTGCGTGTCGCAGGGGGTGTAAGGGCTGACCCTTTAGGACATTTTCCTCTTGGGTCCACCACTGCAGGTACTGATGGAGAGACCTCGGAATTGGGATCTCCTTTTCCAGAGATTCTGGGACTCTCCAGTGCTTCTTGAGGTGCCACTGAATAGGTCTCATGTGCAGTCTGCCTAGGGGCACCTGTTTTTCTGTCGCAGTGAGAAGACCTATAAGAGACATGAAAGTTCTCACTCGGCAAGATCTGTTCTGTAAAAGCACTGTTATTTTTTGTTGAAGGGCTTCCCAACGGTTTTGAGTAGGCCTGACTACTCCGTTGAGTAGGTCGTACTGGTAGCCTACGAAGTCGAAGACTTGTTGGGGTTCCAGTTCTGACTTTTGCATGTTTACCATCCAGCCCAACTCCTGGCAAAGGGCTAGGAGGGACTGGGTTCCCTGGTGGCAAGATTCTTTGGTAGGGGCTCGAATCAACCAGTCGTCTAGGTACTGGTGGATTCTTATACCCTGTGACTGAGCCATTAACTTGACCTCTTTGACCACACCAGTGAACTCCTGTTGACAGGCCAAAGGGAAGTGCCCGAAACTGGTACGACAGGTTCTGAAAGTGGAACCTGAGGAATTTTCGGGATGTGAAGTGAATTGGAATGTGGAAGTAGGCGTCGCTGAAGTCTAGCGATGTCACCCACTCCTCTTGTTGTAGAGAGGTCCGGATTGTCTCTGGAGTCTCCATTTTGAATGTTTTTACGCATAAAAACTGATTTAGAGTACTGAGATCCAAGATTGGCCGCCACTTGTGGTTCGGCTTTGGGACAATGAACAGTCTGTTGAAAAAGGCTAGTGAGGTTTGAACCCTGACCCTCTCTACTGCCTTTTTCTCGATCAGAGCTTGTACAGCTTCTTGCAAGTGGGAGTCTCTGATGGGGTTTGCATAGCCACTTACTATCAGGGGATCCCTTACCAAGGGAGGTCTGACTTTGAAGGGGAGAACATAACCCTCCTTTAATATGGACACTACTTTTGGGTTTGCACCCTTGTGAGCCCATATTTCCCAAAAACTCTGAAGACGTCCCCCCACTGGTTGGACACTTGCAACATTGGGGACATTTGGAACATTTGGAGCAGAAACAAAGTGACCGACAAAAGAAGCACTTTTCACACACTTTATTTGACTTTTGATCTTTGATTTTGGCCTTACGTCTTTCTTTTGCGACTGCCACCTTGTTACAGTAGGTACACGACATACAACATGATAAGAAACATTTGTTGGAACAGATACAAAAGAGTTTCTTGTTATGACACTTTTTACAGAACTGACTGGCCGGGCCACCGGCACCGGACTTGACTTGCAGTAATTGTCATTTATACTGTGTCTTCTCATGAGCCATCTTGGTACCACGTCCGGGCTGACCACCCCGGCCTCTGCCCCGGCCTCTATTGCGGGAACCAAACGCTTTCCAAGCTGGTAGTTCCTTTCCGGCCTGAGAAGTTGATTTAGCAGTGTCTTGAGGTTTCCAACCAGTACTGTAGGGTTGGTATCTCTGCTTTCTGCCTCTACCGGCGAACCCCCCGCGGCCCGGGCCGGGCTGGGAAGTACGTCGGGAAGCTTCTAACTGGTTGATTTCATCCTCAGCTTTTCTAATAGCAGCATCTGGAAATAACCCATATCCATTCAGGGGACAATTTCTCAAGGAATTGAAAGTATCTGGCTTAATCCCCGGTTTCACAGCTTCCAAGTATGAGTCCCTACGGAGTAGGGTCAAATTCGCCATCTGCACAAAGGTAAAGTCTGCCAAATGTTGTAAAGATTTCCCCATGGCGAAACTGACATTCTGGTTAAATGAGGATAAGTATAAAAGTTCATCCAGTGCACCTTGAGCTTTGACAGAGGACTTGCCTTTCTTAAGTTCACTTTGTAAAATATGCAATTGTTCTTGGAAGGCATCCTGTATTTTGGTGATACAGCGATTAAACCCCGCTGACTGGTTGCAAATATATGAAGACTCTTTTGCTGCTTTCTCCCACTTACGCATAGTGTCTTGTGATAGTGGGCGGGATGGAGGCTGAGGAGATGTAGAAGATATGGTTGAAATCCTGGGGAATGAACTGTTGATCTTCGCCGCATCATTTGGCCAAGAATTCACAGATTTACCCGGCCTAGTTGGATCTGTAGGCTCAGCCGGGTGTATCCCATACCATCTGTTCTGGGATTTTGGGGGTCTGAGGAACTGGTCCACATGCAGGCCACCTGGATCACTAGATTTTGAAGGATATCCTTCTATCAGTACAAGGTTTAGAGTTTCTAGTTTTTGGCACAACCAATCTTCCGGTGGAAGATCCACAGAAATCTTGCCCACCGGCTGAGAACGGTGACCTGCCCAAGGATTATCAGTGCGGGATTGCGGAGAATACTCCAGGTCAGGAATGTGTGTCCATCCCATAAACGCGCGGACGCCTCTCACAGTCTCGCGGTAATTTTGGTCTTCACTGAGGACCCGGTCCAGGTCTGAGGTTTCCAAGTCTGGGGATTCCTCTGCGTCAGATAACTCACCCTCTTCAAATGTTTCCTGAGGATTGACATCGCGGAAGGTGACCGGCCCGGAGCCGGAAGAAGGTTGTTGCAATGAAGATTGAGAGGAAGCAGACATAGCAGCTGACGAAACAGTAGCCACTGGAGCAGGGTGTTTAAACATAGGCTCTGCTTCTGGGTAGAGGTTTTGAAGTGGAGATTGTCTGTCAGCAAAGGAAACATCCTGATCTCTAGCCTCATCCGGGCCAACAGCCGGGCCGGCTGGGCCGGAAGAAGCCGAAGTAGTGACAAAAAAGGGTGTCTGGGAAAGAGCACCTGCTGGAGCAGCATGAGAGACCGGTACTTTGACCGGAGAAAATGACGGATTGTGTTGCACAGAAGGTGAGGGGCGATGTCCAAAAGTAATCAGTGCCTCAAGCCTGGCCATAAGAGTGTTCTGGCTGGGTATCAAGTACTACCACAGTAGACGGATCGACTAAAACCTCCTTTGCTTTAGCCTTTTCCTTTCTGAGTTTATAGGTAGGCGTACTTAACTTGAGCACTTGCTCCGGGGTAAGGACACTGCAAAAGTCACACTGCAGATTTTGAACACAAGGGTCATCACCATGTCCTTTCTCGCGACAACGCGCACACCTGCTATGCTTGTCGAATGAAGCCATAATATGGCCACACGCACCCTTTTTCTGTCCTGGAGATGCCATGATAGAAAAGTCAACTAATGGCAACTATTCCGACACAAATTAAACAGAATAACACAAATATAAAACCAAAAAGGTTCACACATAAAAATCCACAACTTTAAATATCGCGCCAAACGAAAAAGATGCTATGACGTCACGTCCCTCTGGCGAGTGAGGCAGGAACTAGGCCACCTGGCGAGTGGATTGTAGTGTGCCGGTCCTGCCGGGGGTGAAACCCGGGACGTCTTTTTCTTTCGTTTGGCGGGACCGGCTGGCGCCGGACTATAGCTATCGTCTGGTAGGTAAGATGTATTAACGCAATGAAATTATTTCTTGACAGTGGTGTTAAATTTACAGGAAATGCACTCTATTTTTACCAAAAATTAATTTTTTTCCAGGGGGGCATGCCCCCTGACCCCCCCTTAGTTATAATATGTCTGATGTGAACCCCCACCTTATTCAATGTGAACCCCCACCTTACTCGATGTGAACCCCCACCTTACATAAAAGCTGGATCCGCCCCTGTAAAAGGACATACATTTTTTCTCATTTCTTTTAAGACAGTTATTGAAATATTTTATTTATTTATTTATTTTTTTTGCGGGGGGGGGGGGGGGGGGGGGGGAGGTGTTGAATAACATAACTCCTAACAAACGTACACATAAATAATATAAATCCTTATAAAACCACCCTGCAAAAAGCATCTCAGTCACATGTAACATACTGCTGTGGGCCGATAACAAAGCACTCAGCTGATACTACAACTGGATAGCAATGGTGTGTTTAGGTTATACTGAAACATATAGGTTAATACTGTACTCCACAGACAAAATGTTTTGCAATTTCCTCCATTACCCTTTCTACCATTTAATATCACGTGTCTTCCTTTTCTAAAGCTATGAACAGTTTCTGTAACAAACGCAAAATTTTACCACTGAGGGAAATCTCCAAAACGTACTTTGTATTACAAAACATTTTTGTTAAATTTTGGATTTCTTTGTCAAGTTAACCTCACTTATCTAGGCTATTGCAATATTTTAGCGCTTTCGTTTCTTATGTCTACATTTTAAGGGTTTGACTTGGACAGAATATTTTCCGTGTTTGTCTGAATTCAACATCTCTTACTGTATAACAAATGCCAGCCCAATGGTCAACACAAAATCAGTGATTTTGATCTTTTCTGCTTTTAATTACAGTGCCAATCGTAGGTAAATTCAAGAGTTGAAAATTGCTCGATCACCAATGGAGAAGTCAAAGTCTTGATATCTGTTAACCGTTGTTTTGTAAACTGGTTGATCAGGGTATAAAACCCAAGCCACTGACCAATACTTATCGTTAAGTATGTTCCAATTGGCTTTTCCCTTTGCAATCTTTTCTGCACACAATACTTTGAATGTGCTCAGATGTTTGCATTTAAATCAAAAATTGTGAAAGGAAAACACTAACTTCAATGTAAAAATACAACTATGTTGCCAAATAGAAGAAAAAATTGTTCAATGCGGTCCCAATTAAACATCCCTATGTATCTGCATCATTGATTTTATGGGGACTTATTTTCTTTTTGGCTTCATATTTTTGTCCATATTGGTTGAATATTTTAGTTATATACCTGGATGGACCAGGGATTACAGCTTATAATTGCATAAATCACACTGCTGGTAGGCCCTCGGTTATATAGACACCGCAAATCATGTGACCCTGTGTCGTAATCATGAAACATTGTTTGTATGATAATATACAACTCCAGAGGTGGTACTCACTAGCATTAATCAGTCAAGATCGGATCAAATATGGTTTTTGACTTGTAATTTTGGTTGAAAAAAAAATGGCTGACAGAAGAAGTCTCAATGGGAAGCTGACGAATGTTTCAATTTATCACAAAAGACGCAGAAGGCATTTTAACACTGAATAAACCTTTATAGACTTTCGAAATTATGAAGAATTCTATTGAAAGTTATGACGGATAAAAAAATACAAACAGATCAAATATTTGATCTTTTCAGCTGAGGTAATCTCTACATTGTCAGTAGATATTTAAACCTCTGGCTCACTTGCAACTTTTTTCTCAAATTTGATGTAATCTCAATCTGAAATGAGGTAGGTATTTCATCTTATTCAAACTTATACGCATCACAAGAAAAAAAAACACATTTGGACTAATGGGATTTACCGATCATAGTCGATGTACCTGGACCAATTATTTTATGCAGTAACATTTAACAATAACAAACATGCCCAAATTTAACACCTCTTGTTTAATTGACTGGCTTCTTTATATCCATGGTTTTACTCGTAAGTGTAGTAAACAATTTAGAAAGACCAAACTTTACATTGGCTAGATTTGCTGGGATCAGGGAACCTTCTATATATTGCCTGCTTCTACCAAGACTGTCATATTTTTTTAAAAAAACATTGAGTTATTGTGGTTCTCATCATATTCAACTGGCTTCCAACAAACATGACATACAGAGTAAGAAATCTAAAATTCGCCACGTATCTGAAATTCGCCATATGTGAAAATACTAATAAAATAAATGAATTATGGTGAGATTTGTTGAATGTATAGTAAATTAAGGCTTTTTGAACTGAAAAATACTAATTTTTAGACAAAAAACATCATTGTCTTCATAAAATTAACTAAGGTTTTAGAGGTGGTGAATTTTAGATTCCTGGCGAATTTTAGATTTCTTACTCTAACACCATATGAGATGTAGTTTTAACAATATATCACAAAATACAGAATTGTTGTACATTTAATAAACAAGTAGTTTCTATATAAATTTTATAGCATATAGCACACGAGAATATAAAAATCAGGCTCGATATTTGTCATTTTTTTTCAACAATTTTTGTAAAGCTTTTGCCACCGAGAACATATGAAAACAGTCATAAACAAACAACAACACGAAGAAGGCATTTCTAAACAATATGTGGACTTGTATTCATATTAAAGCTATTTTTCTCTCAACCAAAATAATAAGTTGCTTATATATATACAGAGATATATTGTTATAAAACAAATACATCCAAAACAAAGTTGGACAATCTTCTTATTATTATACTTTAACAAACAATTCTCAAGAATGATACAAGAGAACAGATTACTTTATGAATGTGTGATCTCACTTTCTAACTTGTAAGATCTACTGTTTATTGATATATTAAAACACTGAATAATTCACTTTCTGAAAACATACAAAAAAGACTCTACATAAATTCTATACCCTGACTTTACATCTTCCAAAAAAGATAAAACCTTGAATTACCATTTCCGAGCTCAAATTTATAATATACCTCTCATAAACGTAAAGCTAACTGCGAAACCCTGTAGAACCATGCACTTTGACCTCAATTTCTACCTGTCCTATGCATTTATGTTACTGTTCCCACACACACTTCTTGACTGACATTATCCTACCTAATTTCCCCTTTCCTACCTAACTATCTCTGAATTATCTAGGGTGGCCTGGTACAACCGTTAATGACATTTCCTTGTTTCTTGAATCCCACCCAGTCTATATTACCTCTTTATGGTTAACACCTCTGTAAATATCATTAATAATCTTGTATACCGTCCCCACCAGCAATATGGCAAGCAGGGTATATACTTCTAACCATACAGAACACAAACCAGCACCTCATTTTACTTACATGTTCCCACTTTACTCTCAGAGTATTATATCCCTAAAGGTACTGTCTCATTAATTACATATACAGACATGGATCACCTGTTCCATTCTTCTGTGACACATTCAATGATTTACTTATGTTTTGGCTTTTCTTTTGCCTATGGGAGACAATATACATTCTATATTCTAGAACATTCTCAAGCTCCCATTTTTCACTAATATTATTGGTTTTTATGTATTATATTTCCAGTTTGAGTATACAATCACTATAATTTCATTAATAGCAATACCATCCTACATTCCAGTCTTCTAGAACACATTTAAATCCCTGATTTTCCATTTATATTTCCCTTTTACTTTCTCTGGTGGTGCAACATACATATGCAGTAACATACACCTAGGTCCTAGAACACATTCATGTCCCTGATTTTAGACATATATCTCCCATCACTTCTTCTTACAGTGTAGCTTAGACTTAATAGGAAACACCTAAATTCTAGAACACATTCAAGTCCCTGATTTACTTGTATTTCTACTTGTTACATAATCCATCTCATTTCCTCTTGGAGTGTAACATCTCCATCAAGAGTGTGTTTTCGGGCAAATCTCCTCGCAGGTGTCTACTGTAGAGGTAATCCTCGCATCTCAAGCTCACCATCCGGATCTCAGGCAGGCGGATCAGAAGCTGTCCAAACTTGTCAGGGATGGCGGGGTAGAAGGTAGTGCTGTACTCCAGAAGACCCGAGTTCACTTTCTCCTGATTGGTCTCCACCAGTTGCTTGTTACTCAGACCGGACACATCTAAAGGTTTAAAAAACAAATACACAAAACATATGGGGTGGGATTATATCAAAGCATTTCTAGTATATGTAAAAATGTGGAAAGTGTCTACAAGAACAAGTAAAGCTTGAACTTTTCTGTCTGTATGCTAAGGCTAAAAGTGAAGAGCAAAATTACCACTCAAACTTTTGGTTATGGTATCGGGTGAATGTTCAAATATCTGGTTTCTGTTTTAAAGGTTATGTACCTCAGCTAGTTTCTAAAATCCCTATATTTTTTTTTCTATAATTCTCATATAAGTCTGACATCATTTTAATACTTCATTATTTATTTATAAATATTAAACTGAGACAAAAACATCATTATCATCTTCGTTAGGCCAAGTTTGTCCAATAAGATATTTAAATCTCCATCTATTTATTTATTTATTTGAGGTTTTACGTCGCTTTCAACACTGTACAGGTCATATCATGATGGGTAGTTGGAAGGGCAGAGGAAGCCAGTACATACAGTTGGTCAAGGTTCTGTACTGTAAACTGCCGCCCAACGGCAAGCAACTACCAGCTTTCCCACTTGAGGTAGGGCTGGGAACCAAACCCCAATCTCAGAGGTGGGAGGCGAGAGTGTTACCACTCTGCCACTGTGGCTCCCTAAATCTCCATCTAAGGCCTGGGCTTGTCTCACAAGGATTAAGGAGGATGAGAAACTTGATTGTCTCTCCTCAATTTTATTGTCTCACTTGGAGTAAGGAGAATAAGAAACTGCCTCACCTGGACTGAGAAAAACGAGAAAACTGTTTCACCTGGATAAACAAAAGAGAGGAAATAACCTGTCTTACCTGGATTTAGGAGAATGAGGAACTTGAGACAGGTGAATTCATTCTGGTCGAGTTTGAGATCCCTGAACTTCCTGATGAGCTCTTGAATGTGTTCTCTGCAGTCACTCAGCCCCATACGCTCCAAGATACTGATGTGTATACGGTGGCCCGTCATCTGCAAAACAGTCATAGTCACAGCCTCAACTGTATATACAACAGTAACCCTCTATAGCAAAACAGTCATAATCACAGCCTCAACTGTATATACAACAGTAACCCTCTATAGCAAAACAGTCATAATCACACCCTCAACTGTATATACAACAGTAACCCTTTACAGCTACAGCCAATGCAAGTCAAAGCTAGGTATAAATGGAATTGATATTAAGGTACAAAATATCTGTAAGTGCGCCATTTCTATGGATATGAGTTGAACTAAGTCATTACTACAACTAAATCCCGAGGGCATTGCATGGCCTAATTAAACAGGTGCATAGCTTAGGAAGTATGCCCAGCAGAGTTGGGGCCGAGCATAAGTCAATGTACTTGAGTACGGGTACAAGTACATCCAAAATGTATGAGCACAAGTACGAGTACATTTTTCTGCGGTGTAGTCAAGTACGAGTACTTTGGAAAGTACTTGAGCACAAGTAAGAGTACATTTGAATTTTTTTGTTTAAAGTAGGAAAACACAATAAAGCCTATTTTGCCAGCAAAGAATACCTGTCCAAAGGTATTTTCAAAGTTAAAACTTTTACATGGATAAATACATCAGATTCTCTCTTCTGTTTGAAAATCAGAGAGTTACGACTCAGAAGCTGAAATTCACTGTACAGACAACTTCTGTATCCAGTGGATACAATTAGCATTCTTTTCTATGTTGGAATTGTTCAATACTTAACATCTGGATCCTATTCTATATTGAAATAGTTCTGTACTTACAATGCACACTTTATCCTATGTTAAAATAGTTTCATACCTGCCATGTACATTGACATCCTATTCTATATTGAAATAGTTCCATACTTACCATGTACATTAGGATCCTATTCTATATTGAAATAGTTCCATACTTACCATGTACATTAGGATCCTATTCTATGCTGAAATAGTTCCATACTTACCATGTACATTAGGATCCTATTCTATGCTGAAACAGGTCCATACTTACCATGTACATTGGGATCCTATTCTCTGCTGAAACAGGTCCATACTTACCATGTACATTAGGATCCTATTCTATGCTGAAATACATGCTTACCATGTACATTAGGATCCTATTCTATGCTTAAACAGGTCCATACTTACCATGTACATTAGGATCGTATTCTCTGCTGAAACCGGTCCATACTTGCCATGTACATTAGGATCCTATTCTATGCTGAAATAGTTCCATGCTTACCATGTACATTAGGATCCTATTCTATGCTGAAATAGTTCCATGTTTACCATGTACATTAGGATCGTATTCTCTCCTGAAACAGGTCCATACTTACCATGTACATTAGGATCCTATTGTATGCTGAAATAGTTCCATACTTACCATGTACATTAGGATCCTATTCTATGCTGAAATAGTTCCATGCTTACCATGTACATTAGGATCCTAATCTATGCTGAAACAGGTCCATACTTACCATGTACATTTGATCCTATTCCATGTTGAAATAGTTCCATTACCATGTACATTAGGATCCTATTCTATACTGAAACAGTTCCCAACTTACCATGTACATTTTTTCTTATTCTATGTTGAAATAGTTTTATTACCATGTACATAGAATCATATTCTATACTGAAATAGTTCCATTACCATGTACATTAGGATCCTATTCTAGGCTGAAACAGTTCCAAACTTACCATGTACATTTCTTCCATGTTGTTGTGATGAATTTGTTTAAATAACATGTCAATGATCAGAAGCTCACTCCAACAGTTTTGTAGCAATTTCATTTGGTCTTCAACCTAAAACAAAAACACAAAAACGTCTTTCAAATTATGACCTAGACTCAAGTTATTATAAATCTATAAAGGGCCATCAACTGCAAAGAGATAGAAAATTTAATGACAATTATGAATAATGTTCAATCAGAGTAAAGAAATCAACCACAACCTCAAACAATGCTTGTAAAAAGAGTCCACTTATTAAAGTAAATTTCTCAATTTAACAATTTTTCATGAAACATCTCTTTCTTCTCAAAGCAAATTAGTCCTCTAATAATTATTTGTGTGATTTTAGCAAATCATTATTCATTACTTAACACACATTGGTCCAATAATTTTTAAACTTCTCTGTAAAATAATATCTTAATTGTAAATTTAAAATTTGCCCATTATTATATTAAACGTCAGTTTCAATAAACAAGCATATTTGTAAATTTTATGTGCATCTCAACATGTCTCACAAAATTTCCCCGCCCAAAAAGGTTTATTTCTAAACATATATCATAATGTGGATATATTTCTCTGTCAAAAGTTTATGTTACTCTACAATTATTATTTTTATAAATTTCTTTATAAGCACAGAGATACATATAGGGTGCTGTATATCACCCTCATTTTCCCTGACGAATGTATAATTTTTTTACTGTTTCTTTTCTTCACTTGAGTAAGATATAGACAGGTATTAAATTATTAATAGAGGCCAATGTCTCCTGCAGCATATTCAACAGTTCACAGCTGCTACAAACTTTACTGCAATTTTACACTGACTGATCCCAGAGCAACACAGACAATGTGATTAATTTATACATTCTTCATCTATTGTTCTGCCTTATAATTTTTTTTGTTTCAATTTCTTTAACACTTCCATAAATTATGATACTGAGATTTTTTTGTTGTTGCTTTATATAGACCTTTGAAAAAAAAAACACAAAAAAAACAATTGTATGTTGATTTGAAGAAAAGATAAAAGGATACTTTATTATTCTTTTAAACCCATCTTATTTTCCTTTGTTAAACATTTAAAGTATGAATTGAAAAAGTCAATAAATATTTCAAGGCACTGAAAAAAAACAAATGTATATTGGCAAATGATTCTAGCAAGTATTTTTTTATAAATCAGTAAGCTTTTGAAAAGAGATCAACAAAAGTAATACTTCTGTATACAACAATTAAACAATTTAATTGTTCAGATTCTCATAAATAAGTATAACAACACAAGTTTTTAAATCTCAAAACATTTTAGTTGACAGAAAGCCTGAATAACATGGAAATAAATTAAAAGACCTTCCAATAAATAAAGTCATATTCTACTGTTGTACTTCAAGTTTATTTAATGATGTTTTCAAATATTTTTAAATATAGGTCATTTATTAACTTGTAGACGGATTGTAAATAGTTATTCACGATTACAAACAAAATACTAATGGGCATTGGAAAGGTACACTAAAGTATTTTCTCCGGGTTCCTATATTAAACAACTGGGAGTCTTGTTTAATATGAACTCGTCTGTTTCGCCACTCTGCCACAAGGTGGCATATGAACCTCGGACGGTAGTTGAAGAATAGTGATGTTTTACCAAATATGGACTACCACTGGGAATACCACCTGCAGTGTGAACGCCACACCAAATCTAAGAAGATATAGAGGCATCCTTGGAAGCGGTTATGCCGTCTCTGGACACCTATAACCGTGGGACGTAATACCTGTAGTGTGAATGGGCATTAGTAAAGTAAGAATTATAGAATATTTTTATCGGCAAACTTTCAGATTTCTGCCCATGCAGATACAGTAATTGATGTGAAATACACTGTTTTGTATAAGAAAACTGGGGCATACACTCTGGGGTTTTTTTTCCACTTTCTGTGAGAATATATGATACAATGCAATTAGTATTGTTGAAAAAATCTCAACTACACAAGTCAAAAATTGATCAGGGTGATGTACATTACAAATAACAGATACACTACCACTCTCATTAGTGGTCTGAGCCTAATTAAAGTTTAGCTGCAGTAAATATTAGCTATACATCCTCCGGTCAGAACAAATACCACTTTCTATGCTTCCATGTGTGTTAGTGGATAAGATCATCTTACCCGGTAATAAGGTACACTTATTCTCTCTATTCACAAACAGTTTATGTTACAAGACTGTATTTTATATTTAAATTTTTGGTGAAAAACTTCTTTGGCAATTGCCCATCATATACACGAGTTGTTTTTACAGTTGAAGAGTCTCATAAAATATTACTATGCAGAGTATTTAGTTTAGGTCTGGCTTTATTCTATTTCTGAGAATACTGGCTCTTAAGATCACTGGTGCAAGAACCACAGAGTAATTTACTGATATGTCATTTTGGTAACTACCATCTGAGAATTACTGCCATTTTTATCTAACAGTCTTGATTACAAGAACCCACACCCAGAGAGAATTGCAGAAAGAATGCAGCATATACACAGTTACAATATAAAGGTAAACATTAATTAGGTTGCTGAAGAATATACTTCTCTTTGTGATTGTGCTACAAGTCCGACATCCCTTTGAATTTGAAAATGTTTTTAAATTCAAAAAAATGACTCCAAAGGATATCTTTACATATTTCAAGACCTTTGTAATAATATCAAAAAGGTTGCTCTGGTTGATGAAAAACATCATTTACAACAACACTGACTTATCATTATCCTTTGTATCTGTGATACAACTTGAGATTTCATAAAACCATGGTCCATGCAGCAGTGAATACATAATTCATTAAACTATAATACCTGCATCCTCTGAAATATACAAGGTTTAATTCCAGTTATGACTAATTTATACCCATATATGCTGAAGACAATGTGATACAATCCTATGCAATATGACCCATTAATTTAACACCTGTATCAAGGCTGTATGGTATACCAGTTGTCTAGAGTCTATACTTATCAGGAATAACACAATCCTATCCCATATTCTGTTTTTATTTTGAAGAAAGCTCCAACTTTGTCAGATTGGTAGGTTCCATCAGTATACACATATTCACAAAGAACATAAAAACTGCACAAGTTAAATGACCAATTTCCTCAGTTTTGCAATTTTGAAAATTTGGCCACCCATTTGGTTAAGTTGAAGAAGGGCTCATGGCCTAATTTATTACTTTGGATCAGTTTGATATGTACAGACCTTTGAACCTACTTTTTATTTATTTAGAGTTTTATATCACAAGTACCTGTATATCACTTATACTGAGACGGCTAGTTAGAAGGACTTAGGGAACAAGAAGATACAGTTGGTCAAGGTTTTGTACTGTAAACTACTGACCAATGGCAAATAACTACCAGTTTTTCCACTTGAGGTCAGGGCCCGTATTCACAAAGATTCTTAGAATTTTTCTTAGAATTACACTTAAGTCTAAGAAAAATTCTATGCTAAGAATTTTCTTATTCTTAGAATAAAAACCTATTCACAAAACAATTCTTAGCTAAGAATAATTCTAAGAATAGAGTAAAAGGAAATGTATGCAATTCTTAGAATTTTTCTTAGACTAAGTATAATTCTAAGAAAAATTCTAAGAATACAGATGTTGGCCTATGTGAACAGAAAACTGGAATTTTTTTAAATGACATAAAGAGGCTGTATTCCGTTACAGTACACACAATTGACAACTAATATGTAACACTCTGTTCTGAATGTCGATTTGTAATCAGTTGCTGCACTATAATCATCAAAACAACTCTTTGTCTTAAGTTAAGCATGCTATGTGCCATTCTTAGGTTTAAACAGAATTCTTAGAATATTCTAAGAATAAGAGTTTTGTGAATAGCAAATTCCTATTCTTAGAAAAATTCTAAGAATAAAACCCATTCTTAGAAAAATTTTAAGAATAAGTATAATTCTAAGAATAAGAATCTTTGTGAATAAAATTCTTATTCTTAGAATTTTTCTAAGAAAAATGACAATTCTAAGAAAAATTCTAAGAATAAGCATAATTCTAAGAATAAGAATCTTTGTGAATACGGGCCCTGGTCAGGACTCAAACTCTGGTATTGGGAGGTGGGAGCTTACTAAAATACTGCATTTGATCATGTTGGACCCTCTAAACTACTTGCAATTACACCTAAATTCATCTGAATTGATTTTCATTGGTTTTCGCTATACATAGACTGCACTGCATGAATGTAATAAATATACACACATTTAACTTTCATGTACTCACGAAAACAAATTTTACAAAATATTTTGTGCTATCTAGTTCCAGTGATATGGGAATTTGGCTTTAACAATTTCCATCTTTTAGAAGATAAAATAATACACTTTTATTACATGCTGGATTCTATTGTGATATTCCATGTCATTATTTTCTCAGGTACAGTGAAAAACAAGAATATACATCAGCCATTTCTCCAAAGTGTTTTGACGGAGCTGTTTAGCCCTGTCACCATAAAAACCACACCTTTGTTAACCCTTGGTCTATATAATAGGTTATGCTTAAAAATGTTTCCATATAAATGATTTGTCAGCACCAATTTTGACAGTAAGAAACAAACACATCCATATCAATAAATATTGAAGAAATATGCTAACTTCATAAGGCTGAAAATGAATGCCAAAATCACAATCTGAATAGTTTAGTCAGGCAATTTCAAGTCATGGTATTAGACAAATGTTCAAATAATTGCCGTCTGTTTTGCAGTTAATAAAACTGTGCTAGTTTCTCAAGCAAATCTATGTGGTCCTTCACTGCTCATACACATCAGAAAATGAATGGAAATTAATAGTTTCATTATCAAAGTTTGCTTTTTAATTAAAGCATAAAGGCACAGTAAGACAGAGAATACTTATTATACACAGTAATTGGTTTCAATGATGGTTATGTGTACCTTAGTTGCATCCATTTTACGGGTGGTCAAAAGTTACCCATTTTTTTCCAACATTGGAATACAACTATTAGCCAATGGCTAGTTATGCACACCTCATATTTGTTTTTCAGCCTTCAAATAAGAATAAACAAAAAATGGTTACATGAGTTATGAGTCGGTTTTAAAAATGTCTTGAAATCTTTTTATGACTTTGGTGAATCTAAGTCATTACTATCACTATTAAAATCAAAGAAAGTTAAAGTAAATGGCATTATTATATGAGATAGCTAGCCTTTTATGGCCTTTAATAACATTACTCCTAAAGGGGTCAAAAACTTAAAGGAATTTTTTTGATAGTGAATGCAACAGCTGGTTTTTAACCAGTTTATAAACAGTTGTTATCCCAAAAGGCTGTTTTATAGTCAGAGAAACCCCAAAAAATCATCATAAATTGTGTATGTTGAAACATACAATAAACCCAGGTTATTTCTGATTACTAAAGACAGTTAGACAACTTGCCCAAATTTATATGCTGTAATAATTCTACATTCCTCAATCAAAAGAGAAACTAGCAAGTAGGGCTGGGACGGGTGCTAAAAAACAGCCCTGAGTACTCACCCTCCAACAACCAGCCTGAATTCGAGTAACCGCGAGATTTAGTACCTACCATTAGAAGTCTTCTGTAAACAAATAGTTGATTCCAGAAACAAAACTTTTGAAAAAAAGTCATTTTATTTTATCAGATATTATAGAATATGGAGTAAATTATACGTTTTCAAGCGAAAACCACAACTTTAATTGATATTATGTGACGGAAATGCTGAAATGAAGCTTATTTTAACCCTTTCGCTACCATCTATGACGTCTAGCAGTCGACGCTTATGTGTATTTCCAGGTACCATGTCTGTCGACACAGGGTCGACGGCAATAATATTGATTTCTTCTTTCCCTTCAGTATACTGCAATACGTTTTCTTTGGTTCATCAGTATTAAAACGATTGCTTAAGTAAAATATATGTATGTTATGCCATATTTTAAACAAAAATCGCCATTTTTAGCTATTTTAACTGGTTTCTGTAAATATTGCCGTATTTACCGCATATAACTGCATATTGTTTACTTGTGGTTATATTTATTTGAGGAATTCCCACGAATTTCCCCATTCGACTTTTATCAATTCCTAATGAAATATGCCGAAAAATACCGCAAATGAAGTGTATAAGGTAGGGAGTTAATGTTTTACTTTATTGGCGTTTCTGACGTGATATGACGTCATATGGCTACAGTCCCCCAGAATAACGATCCTTCATTAGCGAAAGGGTTAAACAAACGTATCATTACGCGGAGGATAATACAATACCTTGCGAGTAACCAAGTAGTTAAAATGGACTCGAGTCCAAGCAAAGGCCGACTCGTCTATCGAGGCTCAAGTAACCGTTCGCAGCCCTACTAGAAAGCACTCCTAGAACACAATCCTCTGCCAAGATAACATTAAAATGGGACTGTTGAACATTTGAATTTTTTTTTGTATACGGAATATGATCTAAATCGTTAAAGCCTAAAATTAAATCACATTTTATCTTTTATCAGGCCCTAACCTCATAAAAAATCTAATGAATTTTTTTTGGTATACTGAATATGATCTAAATCATTAAAATCTAAAAATTAAATCACATTTTATCTTTTATCAGGCCCTAACCACATAAAAAATATAATAAAGATGAGTTCATTAGTTTTTAAGTAAATTGTAAACAAAGACAAACTAGACCTAGCGCATTGGAGAACCGATGCAAATTGTATCCACCGTAAAGACAATGCACCAAAACCTCTAGTACCAATAACAAGCGAGTTATAAGCACTTTTAACTTTGGCTATCCTCATTTGACCTTGAAGGGGGGCCCAAGGTCAAATCCGACCACACCAGAAGATTCCCAGTGCATGATTTCCTATATGTTGGTTTACCATCCCAAACATCTAAGACCAATAATAAGAGAGTGATAAGCACTTTTTAGTTTGGCTGTCCTCATTTGACCTTGACCGTGGGGCCCAAGGTCAAATCTGACCACACCAGAAGATTCCCAGCAGATTCCCAGCAGATGATTTCCTATAAGTTGGTTTACCATCCCAAACCTCTAGGACCAATAATAAGCGAGTTATAAGCACTTTTAGGTTTGGCTGTCCTCATTTGACCTTGAAGGAGGGGTTTAAGGTCAAATCCGACCACACCAGAAGATTCCCAGCCCATGATTTTCTATATGCTGGTTTACCATCCCAAACCTCTAGGACCAATAATAAGTGAGTTATAAGCACTTTTAAGTTTGGCTGTCCTCGTTTGACCTTGAATGAGGGGCCCAAGGTCAAATCCGACCTCACCAAAAGATTCCCAGCCCATGATTTTCTATATGTTGGTTTACCATCCCAAACCTCTAGAACCAATAATAAGCGAGTTATAGGCACTTTTACCTTTGGCTGTCCTCGTTTGACCTTGAAGGAGGGGCCCAAGATCAAATCCGACCACACCAGAAGATTCCCAGGCCATGATTTTCTATATGCTGGTTTACCATCCCAAACCTCCAGGACCAATAATAACCGAGTTATAAGCACTTTTAAGTTTGGCTGTCCTCGTTTGACCTTGAGGGAGGGGCCCAAGGTCAAATCCGACAACGCCAGAAGATTCCCAGCCCATGATTTCCTATAGGTTGGTTTACCATCCCAAACCTCTAGGACCAATAATAAGCAAGTTATAAGCACTTTTACCTTTGCCTATCCTCATTTGACCTTGAAGGAGGGGCCCAAGGTCAAATCCGACCACACCAGAAGATTCCCAGTGCATGATTTCCTATATGTTGGTTTACCATCCCAAACATCTAAGACCAATAATAAGAGAGTGATAAGCACTTTTTAGTTTGGCTGTCCTCATTTGACCTTGACCGTGGGGCCCAAGGTCAAATCTGACCACACCAGAAGATTCCCAGCAGATTCCCAGCAGATGATTTTCTATAAGTTGGTTTACCATCCCAAACCTCTAGGACCAATAATAAGCGAGTTATAAGCACTTTTAGGTTTGGCTGTCCTCATTTGACCTTGAAGGAGGGGTTTAAGGTCAAATCCGACCACACCAGAAGATTCCCAGCCCATGATTTTCTATATGCTGGTTTACCATCCCAAACCTCTAGGACCAATAATAAGTGAGTTATAAGCACTTTTAAGTTTGGCTGTCCTCATTTGACCTTGAATGAGGGGCCCAAGGTCAAATCCGACCTCACCAAAAGATTCCCAGCCCATGATTTTCTATATGTTGGTTTACCATCCCAAACCTCTAGAACCAATAATAAGCGAGTTATAGGCACTTTTACCTTTGGCTGTCCTCGTTTGACCTTGAAGGAGGGGCCCAAGATCAAATCCGACCACACCAGAAGATTCCCAGGCCATGATTTTCTATATGCTGGTTTACCATCCCAAACCTCCAGGACCAATAATAACCGAGTTATAAGCACTTTTAAGTTTGGCTGTCCTCGTTTGACCTTGAGGGAGGGGCCCAAGGTCAAATCCGACAACGCCAGAAGATTCCCAGCCCATGATTTCCTATAGGTTGGTTTACCATCCCAAACCTCTAGGACCAATAATAAGCAAGTTATAAGCACTTTTACCTTTGCCTATCCTCATTTGACCTTGAAGGAGGGGCCCAAGGTCAAATCCGACCACACCAGAAGATTCCCAGCCCATGATTTTCTATATGCTGGTTTACCATCCCAAACCTGTAGGACCAATAATAAGCGAGTTATAAGCACTTTTAGGTTTGGCTGTCCTCATTTGACCTTGAAGGAGGGGTTTAAGGTCAAATCCAACCACACCAGAAGATTCCCAGGCCATGATTTTCTATATGTTGGTTTACCATCCCAAACCTCTAGGACCAATAATAAGCGAGTTATAAGCACTTTTAAATTTGGCTGTCCTCGTTTGACCTTGAATGAGGGGCCCAAGGTCAAATCCGACCACACCAGAAGATTCCCAGCCCATGATTTTCTATATGCTGGTTTACCATCCCAAACCTCTAGGACCAATAATAAGCGAGTTATAAGCACTTTTAAATTTGGCTGTCCTCGTTTGACCTTGAATGAGGGGCCCAAGGTCAAATCCGACCTCACCAAAAGATTCCCAGCCCATGATTTCCTATATGTTGGTTTACCGTCCCAAACCTCTAGGACCAATAATAAGCGAGTTATTGGCACTTTTAAGTTTGGCTGTCCTCGTTTGACCTTGAATGAGGGGCCCAAGGTCAAATCCGACCTCACCAAAAGATTCCCAGGCCATGATTTTCTATATGTTGGTTTACTGTCCCAAACCTCTAGGACCAATAATAAGCGAGTTATAGGCACTTTTATCTTTGGCTATCCTCGTTTGACCTTGAAGGAGGGGCCCAAGGTCAAATGTGACCACATCAGAAGATTCGCAGCACATGATTTCCTATAGGTTGGCTTCACATTGCAAACCTCTAGGACCAATAATAAGGGAGATATAGGCACTTTTAAAGTCCGCTATGTGGGTTACTTAGGCACTCCGTGGATGACCTTGAATTAGGAGCTTCAAGGTCAAATGTGTGCAAGGTTATAGAGGACATGTATATGTGTCATACAATTTTATCACCTATGAAGAGATTCAACCTTCTACCTATGAGGAACAGCCAGTAGAAAAATGTAGATTATTTTCAAAGAAATGCCCGTGGCGGCCATCTTGTTTTTCAGAATGAGGCTATTTTCCTTCCCAGAGAAGCTTACCCCCCAATGAAGATATCCTGCAAATTTGGTGAACCTAGCTGCTGTTGTTTTCCTCCTAGAGCGTAAACGCCGAAAATCTCTCTACGCGCGGCGGCGGCGGCGTAGTGGACGCTAAACCAAAGTATCCACCGGATGCTTCCGGTGGATACAATAAACAACTGCTTCAAAAACATTACCGTTTAGCAGAGGTAATAACCGTACATAGAGTATAAGTTCAAATGGATAGTTTAGGTTACAAACAGAATGGAACTGACTTAAGTGTATAAAAGTTAATGAGATTGCAACAAACGTTTAAAACTGTATTCTAAAATGGTAGGCTGCGCAGCGACCTTGGACACGTCTTTTGCGCAATTCAGAAATCGCGAATATAGAACGGTAAATAAAGTAACGCTGTTGAATCCTACGTACATCAGCCCTTCGCGTACAAATGTAAACAAACAAGTCACGGTAAAATAAAACGTACATTATATGCAGCAAATATAAAGTTAAAATAATTCAGTAGGGATTTTTATCAATATTTCATTTAAAGATCGACTACTCATTAATATGACATTACAGAATTCTGTGGGGGATTTTAACCAAAAGGCTGTTTGCACATCCATCACTAAGCATGTTTAGTTAATGGAACAGCCAACATGGTACTGGATTTGTTTCTGCTGTATTAAAGTACTCAGCCCTTCGGGCTTCGTGGCTTTAATACAGCCGCTCGATAGTTTAAAACCATCATAAAGCACTCGAATATGTCTTTTATTCCTATAACATTATACATGTTCAATAAAAACAGGCCCCACCCCCTCCACTTGCCAAGATTTTTAGTCCATATTCCCATTAATGAGCAATAATCAATTATTGATTCATAACCTTTGATTGATCATCTTTTTCATTTGGTTACAAATTGCCATACACAAAAATAATGATCTTTTCAGGAAAACAAAAGACATTATATTGTAAAAGAGATTTTCTTTTGTATGAATAAAATAAATCACCCTGGCCTCTTTCTTCTTCTGGTGGTTTGAACACACATTGACAGAGCACAGATTTGAATCTTGTGTCCCATAGAGTAGAATTTCAAGACTAGACAAATACTTCTGGTAAACCAATTGAAAATTACCTCAAAGGAACATCTACTTACCAGCAATTAACTTCTAAGGGTAGGCCGCTTAATTACTTTCAATTAACCTGAAAAGAACTTCTTTTTATTGTCAATTAACCTCAACAGAACTTCTATGTTCTATCAATTAACCTCAAAGGAACTTTATTTACCATCAATTAAACTCAACAGAGCTTCCATTTACTATCAATTAAATTCAACATAGCTTCTCTTTACTATGACTTAACCTCAACGGAACTTCTATTTACCATAAATTAACTTCAATTTACTTTCAATTAACCTCAAAAGAAGTTCTATTCTCTATCAATTAACCTAAACGGAACTTCTATTTTCTATTAATTTATCTCAAAGGAACTTTTATTTACTGTCAATTAACATCAACAGGACTTCTATTTTGTTTCAATCAACCTCAAAGGAACTTCTATTTACTATCAATTAACCTTAACGGAGCTTCTATTTATTATTAATGAAACTCAACAGAACTCCTCTTTACTATCAATTAACCTCAACAGAACTTCTATTTACTTTTAATTAACCTCAACAGAACGATTTACCATCAATTAACCTCAAAAAAACTTCTAATTGCTATCAATTAAACTCAAAGGAATTTCTATTTACTATCAATTAACCTCAACTGAAATTCTATTTACTATTAATTAACCTCAAAGGAACTTTTATTTACTATCAATACACCTCAAAGTAACATCCATGTCCAACTAGACCCACAGATTGGAGAACCAATGCAAATTTGTATCCACCAGAAAGACAACTCAACAAAGCCAGTGAACCATTGTTGGACCTCGAAGGAGGGGCACCAAGGTCAAATCTGACCATATTAGAAGATTCCCAGCCCATGATTTCCTATAAGTTGGTTTTACATCCCAAACCTCTAGGATCAATAATAAGCGAGTTATAAGCACTTATAAGTTCTGCTATCATCGTTTGACCTTGAAGTAGAAGCCCAAGGTCATATGTGAGCACATCAACAGATTACCAGCCCATGTGAGTTGGTTTCACATTGCAAACTTCTAGGATCAATATTAAGTGAGTTATAAGCACTTTTAAGTTTGGCTATCCTCGTCTGACCTTGAAGGAGGGGTCCAAGGTCAAATCTGACCACATCAGAAGATTCACAGCCCATGATTTCCTATAAGTTGGTATCACATTGCAAGCTTCTAGGACCAATAATAAGCGAGTTATAAGCCCTTTCATATTTGGTTATCCTCGCTTGACCTTGAAGGAGGCGCCCAAGGTGAAATCTGAACACATAAAAAGATTCCCAACCCATGATTTCCTACAGGTTAGTTTCATATTGCAAACCTCTAGGACCAATAATAAGGGACATATAGGCACTTTTAAAGCCCGCTATGTGGGGTACTTTGGCACTCCGTGGATGACGTTGAATTAAGAGCTTCAAGGTCAAATGTCTGCAAGGTTGTAGAGGACATGTATATCTGTTATACATATCACCTATGAAGAGATTCAACCTTCCAGCTATGAGAACCAGCCAGTAGAAAAAGGTAGATAATTTTCAAAGAAAGCGAATGCTAAACCAAAGTATGCCTCTGGTGGATACAATTAATAAGTCATTCTACATCAGACTTTTGTTTAAAGGATTGTTAATTTCTGTGGAACAGGGTACGAATATGACATTCAGCCATTCAGTAAACCGACTCCTTGTTTCTTGCAGCAAATATTTTTTACAAAATATAAGATATAAACATTCTATTCGATAAGGATTTTTAATCCCCGATTTAGAGGATATACTTCATTGCTCTCTTCAACAGAGAACAGATTGTATAGCACATGTCACAAACAAAGCACTTACACAGCTTTGTCAAACGGCTTCAATCTGTATTTGATAAGCCAGTATTGTATATCAGTAACTTGAGAGATGCTATTGTAAGCTCCCTGGACAATAGTGTGTCATTACAAACAATAATTCAGCATACTTTGAGTCATTCATTCTTGCTTTTTATATCTTATCGCAATATCTCATTAATCATATTCATAAATAATTTCATATTCAACTGGATTCTGTCAGCTGCTCTCATAAATTAACTAATGGTGGCACCTGAATTTCAAACAAATATTACGAGTAGATTTTTTTTATAATAGAAGGGTCATAAAATAGACAAGGTATTCTGGTGTAAATAGGGACGTCAGCGTGTACCGTGATATCATCATATAGCTGATGGTTCAAGTCCACACACAATATCGAGCATTGTCTTCATAACCCGATTTCCGGGTTAGTGAAAATCAAATACGCTGGTGTACATGAGCCTGAACTCATAACTGGAAATGGCTCTCAAGTTTATTCTAAAGTGAAAATTCTTGAATTTTACCCTTAATAAAGTAAAAATCTATGTTATTTCGGGAAATTTACAGGGTTTATAATGTTTTGAATTAAAAATATGAAGTTGAAATGTAGATATTAACTTAGCGATCAATACCGTGATATCGCCACTGTTTTGCTCACGGTATCGAGACAGCAAACTTCTACACAATGACGTCCCTAGGTGTAAACCTGTTTGAAATAGACTAAGCGAGTGCATACCCTTGCCAAGGCCCTGCACACCAATATTGCTTGTGAGGTCATAATAAAAATCTTTTGAAATCTTCCCGAGTCCAGACAGTGATCTTCATCAACACCAAAATTGAACCATCTGTTGCTCGTGCCACTGTCCACATTTCCTATACAACTTTCATCAATATCAATTTATAACTTTTCATATTATTTTGCAAACAAAGGAGGTGATAATAAATTTTTGACAGAATGCAGATGTTCTTCAAATCAAATTTTTGTACAATAAAAATGGAGAATATTATATCTCCAATTAACAAACTCAGATGATTTTACTCTTTCTGTGCATACTGCCTCTGTATTGGGGTTGGGGGTGAAGTGGCGTGGATTTAAGGGTGTAGTGGTTAATATACTTACTTCTCATGTCTCAGGTTATGGGTTCGAACCCAGGTCCAGGTCTTAAGAGGAAAAGTCAATGGTTGCTTGCTGATGTTTGACGCTCTGCAATACTGAATTTTGAACAACTAGTAAGTTTTACTTCATTCCCTCACTTACCAGTAGTTGGTATATTATTTATCAATGTAAGCGATATTCATTGTTTTGAAACAGGGTTGCCAATATTGATGGCTAAAGACACACGTCAATTTTGCCATTTTAGATAAAACTATCAACTTACACTGCAAATATTTGAAATAAACTTAAATATGAGGAAATTGTACACTTTCATCTCACACTTTTATAGTTTTCAATGCGTTTTTGAGTGCCGAAGTAACCCACATAGCGGACTTTAAAAGTGCCTATATCTCCCTTATTATTGGTCCTAGAGGTTTGCAATGTGAAGCCAACCTATAGGAAATCAAGTGCTGCGAATCTTCTGATGTGGTCAGATTTGACCTTGGACCCCTCCTTCAAGGTCAAACAAGGATAGCCAAACTTAAAAGTGCTTATAACTCGCTTATTATCGATCCTATAGGTTTGGGATGGTAAACCAACATATAGGAAATCATGGGCTGGGAATCTTCTGGTGTGGTCAGATTTGACCTTGGGCCCCTCCTTCAAGGTCAAATGAGGACAGCCAAACTTAAAAGTGCTTATAACTTGCTTATTATTGGTCCTAGAGGTTTGGGATGGTACACCAACATATAGGAAATCATGGGCTGGGAATCTTCTGGTGTGGTCGGATTTGACTTGGGCCCCTCCTTCAAGGTCAAATGAGGACAGCCAAACTTAAAAGTGCTTATAACTCGCTTATTATTGGTCCTAGAGGTTTTGGTGCAATGTCTTTACGCTGGATACAATTTGCATCGGTTCTCCGATGCGCTAGGTCTAGTTCTCTTTTGTTGCAAGTAGCTTTCAAAGTTTTAATCTTTTCAGTCAATTGTTGCTTATGATTTTTATGGTGATGAAGTTTCTTTAATAGGAATAGATACCAACTCATTACTCTTTTGATGCAAATAACTTACAAACTTGTAATCCAGTCAGTTAGTCTATTATTAATTGTGATTTATTAAAATGCTGAACTTTCTTTAATAGGATTAAATACCAACTCATTACTCTTTTGATGCAAATAACTTACAAACTTGTAATCCAGTCAGTTAGTCTATTATTAATTGTGATTTATTAAAATGCTGAACTTTCTTTGATAGGATTAAATACCTACTCATTACTTTCTTTAAGTCAACCCAATTAGCTCATTCTGCATATTATATGTCACATAATGTGTTCAATAAAGTTTATATAAGAAACCTTATTTTTTATTTTAAAAAATTCCAACAGGATTAGAGTTTCTGATGGATTGGAGTTTCTGATGGCCAGGAATCAGAAAGTCCAATCCATCAGAATTTGAAATTCTGATGTCAGAGAACTTCAAATTTCGTACCACAGAGCAATCACTCATAGAAAACATACCAGGATTTGAGTTTCTGATGGATTGGAGTTTCTGATAGCTACGTATCAGAAAGTCTAATCCATCAGGATTTGAAATTCTGATGTCAGAACTTCAAATCTGTACCACAGAGCATTATTTTAGTTAAATATTAAGATTGGACTTTCTGACATCAGAAAGTCCACTTGGACTTTCTGATGGATAGTTCTGTCAGAATTTCAAATTCTGATGGATTGGACTTTCTGATACGACATATATTTCACTTCTTGTTAACTTTTGAGGATATGCTACAACAAAAACGTTTTCAAAATCCTGGATTCGGTCTAATTGGTTGACAATATTACCTCCCCAATATCGGCCGATATTGAAATATTTTTTTACATTCAATATCAATAGCTACAGAGCCAAACGATTTACCCACTACTTACCAGTCATGATATGACCAATGTAACCTGTTAAAATCAATCATTCAGTCAATCTTATATATTAGAGCAATTGAACATATTCAAGTGACAGAAACCATCAACCAGTAATTTCATGTCGCTGTGTCATCTTTTGTACAAGAGGAGAAAATGATTTGATAACATATACATTAATCAGGTACATATCAGTATTACCTGGTTTGAGAAGGTTAAATTCAGTCAGTGTAATAATGAGACTATGTCAGGTGATTTTTTTTAGTCAGCAATTCACAGTATTGCATACTTTACAATAACGGGAAATTGTAATCTAATTTATCAGTATTACCTGGTTTGAGAAGGTTAAATTCATTCAGTCGTAATAATGAGACTATGTCAGGTGATTTTAGTCAGCAATTCACAGTACTGCATACTTCACAATAATGGGAAATTGTAATCTAATTATTTTAGTTTGTACTTTGCAACAATGGAACATTACTTTCTGTCTAAATGTACCAGAATGTAACCACCATCTGTGCACTTAAACCCACCCTTCAGGCTTTAGTTCTTTTTCTAATTAAAAGCTATACTATCTTCCCTTTCTACACTCCATGCCTGTAACCTGAGTAATCTATATGGTTCTATGAGCTACACAATATATACTGTGTGTGAGATGACCCACATAGCTATCTTTCTGAGCAGAACACATGCGAGGCCCAGTTAGTACAGTGTAAGCCAGTGCCCTGTAGTAAAGCCAATGTGTATTCACAGGCATTTGTACAGCATCAATGGCTTACCTGAATCAACACCAACAGAAAACATGCTGCCAATTTCACCTGGTTTCACAAAGCAATAATGTACACACTTCAATATTTCTCTCCTCCTGAGTATAAACTAAATGCAAACAATTAGTAAGATAGACCATATTATAATCTACAGACCGAGAAATATGCTTTGATTTCAAATCATTTCAAAAAGGCTGAAGGACTCATGTCTCAGTGCTCTCTTTTGTGGAAAAGCTGAAAACTATTTGATGACATAAAATGAAGCCTCGCCTTCACTTATGATTTTTCTCTTCCCAAAGGACAAAAAATATCCCATAGTAAATACTAACCTTAAGTGAGACTCTGTATATAGTAAGAGCCTTTGATAGAGCAACAAGTTGGGTTCTAATTGTTCATAACTTCTACTTAAACTTAAACAAACATACATTATTTTCTTTAAGTTGGTTTAGTTTTAACTAAAAATGGGCATATGCTGGTTACGCTTAAGATACAGAGGCTACTTTATTGAGACTGAAACATGGTCACGTTTACACAAGGGGAAAAGAGAAAGCCACAACTTGGCTGATGGAAATATTGGTCAATCAGCCAAGCTTTGACCTCCAATTACCAGGTATTAAGAGAGAGAGAAGGCTGGGATGAACTCTGGATGAAACCCAAAACAACACAAAAGAGAGACCTTGTGGTCCTTGTCCATCTGAATAGGCCATAGAGGGACATCTTTTTTTTTCAATTGATCTCCCGTCTATTATATTTATACCTGTTTAATATATGTATAATAGTTCTTTTTTTTTCATTCTAACAGGATGTAAATAATCTTTTGATAAACAATAAAATCAAATTTTTTTTATCATTGTAATAATGTTATATTTTTGAAGAAACAAAGAATTCATATGTACTTTACTTCCCATTTTTGGCTAAAACAAATGCGAGGAAATTAAAACCCAGTCTTTTCACCTAAAGCTTCATCTCAAGCATTGACGCACTAACTGTTAAATTTGTTTATGAAATGGGTAATATTTTTATTCCTGACCACAAAGTTATATATCCCAGATTATATTCTCTCTACATTTCAACAACGTTTTATCTCTTTCTCAACAAAAACATCTGAAAAATGAAAAGTAAACAACTATTCAATGAATATGGTTACAAAAACTCCAATTTTACAATCCTTGGGAGATATTTCTTTCATAAAACATGACAATTACATAAAGAGTAAGTCAATGTTTTTCTTTCCTACCTGGAACTCTGAATAGCTTAAAAGTAGGCCATAGCTACATGGTTATCAAATCATTAACTATAGAATTACAAATTAACGGAAAATGTTTTTTTTTGATACAGCAACTGCAATCAATAAAAAAATTGTGCAATATTTTTATTTTAATTTAAAGCTCATTGTTTTTGACCTAGAAGGCATTAAGTGACCAAAGGTCAAATTTCTGACCTTAAGGTGGCCATAAGTTCTTTATTATTAAAAATTTAAGGTCAACTTAAAATAGGCGTCCTCTCTTGACCCAAATACATGTATGACCCAAGTTCGAATAAAATCTGTGAAAGAGTTTTTGAGTTATTGCAAACAAAAGTCAACTTATGGCGGCAGTGCTACGGAGGTGAAACGAGATCCAGAAATGGAGAATTTTAATTACCAGTATGCACTGGCAAAAATACAACATGAGCTGATCAGTTAATAATTAAGCTGCAACTGATATAATACACATTGTCCATCCACAACGATGACAATATAATACAATTTTCATTTTTAAGAATTTCTCTGTATCCGTAGATTTGGTCAGTCATGACTCAGCATACACGCACAAAAAACTCCTGACCTTGTCTTGTATTCATGAAAATTCTCAATCTCAAAAATTCACCCACAGTCTCAAACTCAATCCCATATATTAAGCATAAACTCAAACTTTGTATTCTCAAGTGAAATACTAGTTATTCTACCTAAATGTTACGCTCACACTCAAATCTGAGTTTGAGCTCAGCTGAAACTCAAATTTAGGGCTTAAACTCTAAATTATAGGGATTATATTTGAGTTTAAGATTGAGTTCGAGATTTTTTTTTGTGAATATCAGCCCTGAACTTCCTTATTTAATGTTCACTTTTATTTGATTTGGTGAGTACAGACTTTAATGAAGACTTTCTACTGTCTGACTTTTTTTTCTATATTCCACAATTTATACCATTTTAACTTTAAATTTTTAAAATCTAATTCTTATCTATCATGGTCTGTACACCAATTGTAGACATTCTTTTTCTAGTTTATTATCATTTGTACAAGACCTTCAATACTTGTCTTCATAAACTACTATTGTCAAACTGTAGTTGTCTTACAAAATTAAAAGACTGATAATCGAAAAAAAAATCCTAATTTCTACACAGTCATTTAGTACAGTAAAAAACTGTATTATGTTCTCTTCTTTTCACTACAGACTCTGGAAAATAGATATGAGAGAAATCCCTGTAATAGTCACTGAGAAAATTGTGATAAAAAGTTGAAATTTTCACACTTTTGGTGGGGGTACCCCCCTTGTAATGTCTCTAGCAAACAGACAGATTTGCATGCCTTGAACAATTTTTCATCCTCGATAGATAAGGTATCTTTTAAAAAAAACAGCACGTCTCTAGGCCTTGTAGTTTTGGAGAAGAAGTTGTTCACGTTTCGTATTTTTAAATGTGTTAATTTCTTCCTTTGAATGTGATTCACAATGAGCAACACAACGTTCCTGATTTCATGCTATAAACACTTTTATCATATTGGATGAAACCGGGGAGCCAAATGAAGTCATTATATTAATGATATTTACATCAGAAGACTGTAAAAATAATCAATGATTGCATGTTAGAAGATACCATAAGCTCATTCTGTATTGAATATTGGTGTTCTCATAATAAACTCAAGTTTTAACTGCATGTTGTATGAGCTAGATCTGCAATTAATTAAGAGTTGCAGTACAATTTTGGTATAAATATAAAAAAAATTTATTTAGCTTTGTGTATCAATCAACACTGAAGCATTATTTCATCATATCAAAATGCATCATACGGGGGCCACAGTGGCAGAGTGGTAACACTCTCGCCTCCCATCTCTGAGACCGGGGTTCGGTTCCTGGCACGGCCTCAAGTGGGAAAGCTGGTAGTTTTAACACCATGAGATATAGAAGTACTGTATGAGTACAAAGTTCAGGATACTTTCAGAGCACTGTCAGTTATATAAAGGTCCAAACAATGTTAAAATAGAGAAAATAATGCATGTACTCTTTATCTACATCTGACATGGCCGAATTATGGTTTAGATGTTTTGAATATTACCATGCATACAGAAGTGGTAATACATTCAATGAATGCTTATGTGTGGTGTTGGAGCAAAATCTGTGGCTCACTTGATGAAATTCCATCTGTTACAATGGGAAGTTGTTAAAATAAAATTCTTAATGAATTCTAATATGACTTAAATGGTGCTTAATCTGCATCAAAAGACAGACCCAAAGGTGCAACAAGATTTTAAAGGTCAAAGTCACTACGACAAGGTCAAATCAAGGTCACACCATGATGCTGCACACCTACAACCCCTAACCAATGTCCTTACCAAGCATCAACTTCCTACACCTCTCTGTTTCTGAGATATAGACCGGACAAGATTTTATAGGTCAAGGTCACTACGGCAAGGTCAAATCAAGGTCACACCATGACACTGCACACCTACACCCCCTAACCAATGTCCCTAGTAAGCATCAACTTTCTACACCTTACGGTTTCCCAGATATAGCCTGGACAAGATTTTAGAGGTTAAGGTCAATACGGCAAGGTCAAAGGTGAAATCCTGGTCAGACCATGATGTTGCACAACTACAACCCCTAACCAATGTCCCTACCAAGTATCAATTTCCTACACCTTACGGTTTCCGAGATATAGCCCAGACAAAATTTTATAGGTCAAGGTCACTACAGCAAGGTCAAAGGTCAAATCAAGGTCACACCATGACGTTGCACACCTGCACCCCCTAACCAATGTCCCTACCAAGTATCAACTTCCTACACCTTACGGTTTCCGAGACATAGCCCAGACAAGATTTTCAAACTTAAGGTCACTACGGCAAGGTCAAAGGTCAAATCAAGGTCAGACCATGACGTTGCACACCTACACCCCCTAACCAATGTCCCTACCAAATATTAACTTCCTACACCTTATGGTTTCCGAGATATAGACCGGACAAGATTTTATAGGTCAAGGTCACTACAGCAAGGTCAAAGGTCAAATCAAGGTCACACCATGACGTTGCACACCTACACCCCCAACCAATGTCCCTACCAAGTATCAACTTCCTGCACCTTACGGTTTCTGACATACAGCCCGGACAAGATTTTCAAACTCAAGGTCACTACGTCAAGGTCAAATCAAGGTCAGACCATGGCGTTGCACACCTACACCCCCTAACCAATGTCCCTACCAAGTATCAACTTCCTACACCTTATGGTTTCTGAGATACAGGCCGGACAAACTTCTTCCCGCCACCCGCCCGGACACCATGGGTGAAAACAATACCCCGACAGCCCTTAAGGGCTGTGGGGTAAAAATGTTTCTCAATGTTGGCCAGTGAATTGAATGGCACCAACATATGGCCATATGGCAGGAAATGGCAAGTACTTATCTAACAAAAATGCTTTAACAAAAATAATGCTAAGCATATTAGTTGATTGTAATTCTGTAAAGTAACAATTAGTACTGGGAGGCAATCTCCTTTTTCCCAAATTAAATCTCAAAAGAAGTTAAAACCCACAACTTCAAAATGCAACAAGAGTTTAATATGTTTGCAGCAACAAGAGGTGGACACTCTATATTTGTGATAAACTCAAGTTTTGGCCAAGTTTAACATCTGACAATACAACAACCAGCAGAGAGAAAGCAATTAGCAGTTACCACCGGTGATGTCAGAAACAGAACTTCACTGGGTAATGAAAAAAAGCCTGAGGGTTAAAGCTTTAAACTTAACTTGAAATATCGTTTTCTGAAATAACTTTCCTTCAACATTAACAAATCTATAATTTATAAAACATTTCTCTCTGAAATATGTGTTTAAATATAGAGACATTACTTTGCTTCTTTATAAGGTAAATGTTTCAAAGTAACTTATTTTATCTCTTTCTTTTAATAAATCAAATAAACAAGGTTTTATCAATGTAAGGATCAAATTTCTACTTTTCTTTCCTCCACTACAGTTTGCCCTCAGTTCCCCCAGCTGTATTTCTTGAACCTATTGATTTTCCCCCTATCTCTCCCCCACAATGCATCTCACTGAAAGCCCCAGTAAAATATGCCAAAAAGCATGAACTCGTCCGTTGAGAACCCCTCTCCTTCGATAGTTTGCTCAATTAAATTTGTGACCACCTTAGGACATTTATCCTCTTTGTTGCAGAATTTAACTGAATTTTGTTCCCTTTTGAATAATTTTAAGGGGAGCTCCCAGTGGTAAGTTTGATGTACTATGGCCAACTTTTCATATCTTACTGTACAAAAACAGGGAGTACAGAAATATTCTCTGGTTTCAGTAGAGCTGAACATTGGCCTAGTCTCTGGTGTAGCTGCGCAGTTCACATTTAGTAGTCACCTTGAATTAAGGTCGCCTTACATAATACAAGGGTTATTATATGCCATAATCACACAGCTGGGCTTGCCTTTTTTTACAAGCCCTGTAGCCAGCTGGCCACTCTGTACAATTAAATGATAACATCTCAAATAGGTATGTATGTTTTTTTATCCATTGTCAATTGCCCTTTGTTAGCTCTAAAAATGGGGAACTCCATATAAATATACATGTATTCAGTAATCTGGCTATAAGGCTACAATATATTGGATGGGAGATTTCTACTAATTCTAAACAAAGCCTTGGGCTCTATAAATGATGGCAGGGAATGTGGAATATTGAGTGGCCAGCCAGAAACTGACCTAGCTCCTTATTATACAGCAAGGTTATACTCTGGGCCCAGACTTCTTTATGCTGGCTGCACATATTGTAAAATACCATTTAGGATTACTCATATACTTACTCATAATACTACTAGATTTTTTGTATCTCTATAAATACTAAAACATTACAAAATCTGACGCTTTAATATAAGTGTATATGTTTAATTCTCAATATGGATGGTCACAAGTCATGGTTATGAATGGACCACTGTTGTAAAGTCACACACGTTCATGTATAAGTTTACGTGTAAGTTTACAAAGAAGAAATAGCAATGGAGGCCAAGAACTGTGAGTCTTGGCTACTGTGGGTCATCCAAGGCTTGCTGGCTGGCTGGGGGAATCACCAATAAACCACAGGACCTTTACATGCTGCCATGTGTATTGCATAACAACACACATAATCTTAACTACATGTGTAGACAAAGCCCCATTTGAACCAATACATCAGTGTTTTGCGCAATAAATCTAGATTTCTGTTTTAGTAGTCCTTTGTTTTTATTTTTCTGGGCACCAATGACCATAGTAACATACATGAAACATACTTTTATATTTTATGACAAAAACTGATTCCATTTGGGTCTGTATATCTATATATCTGGATGCCTGTCATGTGTGTTGGATTTCAACACTCGAAGTGACATCATCTGCCAAGCCAAAGTGCTATTTTTAATTAAATTAATATTTTTACCTTAGAGTAAGAAATCTAAAATTCGCCACATATCTGAAATTCGCCACACGTCAAAATACTAATAAAATAAATGAATTGTGGTGAGATTTGTTGACTGTATAGTAAATTAAGGCTTTTTGAACAGAAAAATACCAATTTTTAGACAAAAACATCATTTTCTTCATAAAATTAACTAAGGTTTTAGAGGTGGCGAATTTTAGATTCCTGGCGAATTTTAGATTTCTTACTCTATAAATATCAAATATTGGCATATGACTATGTCCTATTTGAGTTGAAAATTTTATAAAATTGATCCCCACTCACCAAACTGATCCTAAACATCTGACAAGAGTCCTCTTTCAACTAAACAAAATGGTGATTTTTTTAGAAAATTGATTCAGAAATAAGGATGTTGTTTAATTTTAACTGGAGGTCCATAACTTATACCCCAAAACCGAAATCGTTTTGTATTGGTTCATATTGTGTCATTATCAGTGCAAAAAGACAAGGTGTGTTGTATGTGTGTTGTGTGAGTTCCAATTTGATTATTAAAATATGTATGGTACTCCGTCCCCTGTACATACATGCCTTATAAGCAGTATTTTTGCCTATACATCAGAAATCTCACCCCCTCCCCCCAATCCGCAACAAAATCCATCCTCGTCACCCAGGTATTAAAATGTAGATCAAAGAGATTACTTGGAATTGACCATTGAGTAAATCCTCAAGTGTTATAATATACTTATGGCTATTATAATTCATTATCCTTATCGGATGCAAAATTTTTCTTGAGTGTATGTTTAGTTTTCCTTAATTTCAAGGTGGTATGCACCCAGTAATGAAATTTCACATTTCTTGTTTTATATGCTGAGAACCCTTAGAGGATATCACCCTGTGTGTCCCCACGCCTTCCCTATTAGCTTCCCTTGTCTCTACATCATTAAGCAGAAACCATTTCATTGTCTGATTGCATTGCCCTCGCCTTGTCAATTCTCTGGGAGATTGCAGCAAGAGACCTGGAATTTATTCTGACAAGATCTTCAGTTGTGTATCTCTCTCACATAGCCCCCCTCCCTCTCTTTTACAGCAATTTGTCAATACTTGATTAAGCATTCCCTGGTCATTGTGATCCTATTTCCTTTGTGACATTTTGTGAAAAAAAATTCACTCTGAAAGGCAAATGTTGTAAAGTGCAAGGTACACCATTCATATAATAATATGTTATTTCGAACATATACTGCTTATTGACTTAACTTGGCATAAAATGGAAGACAAAAGACTCAGTGGCAGTTGCTGGTCATCAGGAGTATTCGTGCATTTCTGCATAGCATACAAGGCAGTAAAAGTGATAACAAAAAGAAACTGATTTCGATAATTGCTGTATGCAAATTGGGCTAAGTTGGGGCACTAATTTGAAGCAGGTATTATATTAGAGTAAGAAATCTAAAATTCGCCACATATCTGAAATTCGCCACATGTGAAAATACTAATAAAATAAATAAATTGTGGTGAGATTTGTTGACTGTATAGTAAATTAAGGCTTTTTGAACTGAAAAATACCAATTTTTAGATAAAAACATCATTTTCTTCATAATATTAACTAAGGTTTTAGAGGTGGCGAATTTTAGATTCCTGGCGAATTTTAGATTTCTTACTCTATCACCCTTTAGAAGTACTGAAAACAGTTAACGATAATGATTTTTGGTGGGTTAAGTACATTTAGGATGTGTGTTTGTGTCAATGTATATTTTAATCAAAAGAAATCCATATTATCACACTTTAAATAAGTACATCTAATGATTTTGATTTCAGCCTGTACCAAGTTATGATGTCAAGCAGGAGGGACATCATATGCAATGGTTGTCGGGTTTAATAAGTGCTTACTGGTGGCTTCAAACTTGACATATGTCCCGGAGATAATGAGAAGGGCCTATGATAAAAAAATTGTAACTACTATGATATACATTACTGCACCATACAACTGCCTCAATGGATTTTAAAAAAAAGGGGGGGGGGGGGGGGGGGGGGTAACTGTTTAAAACCTTAAATCTGAAGAAAATATAAACTTTTATCCCATATTTTCTTTTGTGCATGTTGTGACTTGCGATTACCTCTAACAACTGCTGTGTTATGGTTTTATGACATTTACTTCGCATAAGTAGGTTTGTTAGAATTGTCATGTTTTGACACAGTTTAGTCATAATTTTATTTTCTCGTGTCATTAAACTCTGTCAGGTTGAAACATTTTTTTAATCAAAAAATAAAATAACATAAATAAACAAATAAAAAAAAAAGTATAATTTTACACTCCTTTAGAAAAGGATATCGAACTCAGTGTTTGTGAAAGGGTTATGACAAAATAGGCAAACCCAACACTCCATGCAAAGGGAGTCACTGGGTCAAAATTGGGGAAAAATACAAAAGCAAAGTTATAAGAATTTAATGTTAAATTGTTAAAATAGATCTTCTGAGAATTGGTTATCATATACCCTTTGCAAAAGTATCAAAACAGATTTTCCAACAATTTGAGGGCAAATAAGGAGATAAACGCAAATACATAGCATACCTTTAGGATGCCATAAATGTGAACAAAGGTTGCTTTAGCAAGAACAAACTGAAATCCACATATTTACAATGGGACATCTCTTTCACAGAGTGAGATTTAGCTCCAAATAAGGGGTCAATATTTTTTTTTCTCAAAATCACATTTTAATTTACAAAAAGCCTCTCAAGTTGAACCAAACACAGCATCTTTGCACACAGAATCTGTATAGTATTGACCACTCACACCAAACCCTCCTCAATCATTCTAATAGTATACAACAGATTCTGTATCACTTGTATGGGTTTTTTTCTGGCCATTTAAAATGTCCAGTAACAAAAGCACAGGTCATAGTGAAGACATCATGGCTTTTCAAGGTGGCCTGTCAGTTGGGGGGAATTTGTGCATGGTGTTGCTTCACCAAACACAATGTGTGTGAATTATCCATATTATCACTACATCAGGACAGACCAACTGCTCTCCAAACTAAACATGTCTGTGTTAGTGGCATTCTACCAGTAAACGCCCACGCTGAAGTTAATTTATTGAATTTGAATTATATTACAGCTTTATATTTTATTCTTTTACCACTATATTTTCAAATGATATACACTACAATTAATAACGGAGGTGCATGTTGTATTTGTTTCAAAGCTTTATATTTTCATAATTTATCTGTATTATCGGCCGTTTTACCGCAAACCGGAAATACCAGTGAACACCCATTTTGTAGACTTATAGAAGCATTTGTCCTTGACCTCTAACAAAGATATATAAGGCGGGCGTTCACTGGTAGGCGGGCGTTTACTGGTAGAAAGCCACTACAGCAGTAGTAAAGCAATCAGTAAGCCACAGAGCTGACCTAAAATTAAGGCCTCCAAATTAATGGATGAGGGTCAAAGTGAGGGTTTATGCATATACTCTCAAATAGTGATGTCCAAATACATTCATAAGATTTAAAGATATTATTTACTATTGCTTTTATATTTTTACCATATCTATAACTCCCCCTGTGGGTCCAGGGAAGTAGAATAGGTCCAACATGTCCTCCTGTGTGTCGTAAGAGGCGATCAAATGGAGGAGGTATGAATATCACAGTACAATACTATGCTTAACTGAGTTTTATTTATGCTTTGCTTTATTTTACTCCATTAGAGTATTCTATTTATGGTTTGTGCCTGTTTTACTGTTTCTGTACAATTTGTTGTTGTATATTCTAGTCAATGGCAAATTCTGCATATATGCATATTTAAACTTATTTCCACGGTATTCAATCTGATATTAATGTCAAAAAGGGACAAAAATATATATAGCTATCCACTGAGCTTCTAAAGCATCAAAATCAAGTGCAATACATAATAGCTTTTCTTTACTTATCATGGCCGTGGTTAGGTGTGGTGAAAAGACGCCAAGACTTAAATATTAAAAACAATTCTATATTTCACAAACTCTGTAATGTTTTACAACTAAAAGAAAAAAACCTCACAGTAACCCAAGTGAGAATTTACTTGAAATGTGTACAAGTTAGCTGAGAGTATTTTCAGTGCTTTTTATCAGTCTGTACTGGTCAAGGTGATCTGTCTATCAAAGGCAGACATCAAGTCCACCCACTGGACAAACAGCTTGAACTCACAGCTTTGTAGTAACCTTGCCTTTGGCTCATAATCACAAAATGATTTATCATTTACTTTCACGTCTTAAGCTTAGATTGTATCTGAATTTTCAAATACATTAACAAATCCTACATGGTCCTAATTGTCATTTGGACTAAACTAATATAATTTATAATATACAAAATATAAAATTAAGATCTGCGATTATGATAAAGAGTTTCGACTGGATTCTTATATCATTAAAGTTCTTACCAGACAGCATTTACTTGAATCGATATGACATGTATCAATAAATGATTAGTCTTTCCTTTTTTTACCGCACCTACCTACCAATATCATTTGATACCAGCTCTAAATTTAAAATTCCAAAACTCATTATGGGAGATTTATTGATTTATTTATTTGGGGTTTTTACGTCGTTTTCAACACTATACAGGTCATATCACAACGGGTAGTTGGAAGGGCAGAGGAAACCATAGACCGAGTTTCTGTCCCGTCGCCAATTGCTATTGATATACTGATGGACACAATGGCGAGGCACAGAGCTCACATGTACCTGTTTTCTATGTAAATTTTGAACGGCATATTTCTACACATATTGCCACAAATATAAAGTGTTATTTGCATTCTTTGAGGTATGTATGTGTGCCGTTCACTAATATTTAATGCCTATCTTATTGGTATGTGTATATTTCAACACATTTTTAATACGTCAACAAAACTTCACCAATGGTATGTTATGTACAAGAACAATTTCTGGCATGCAAAATCAGCTTAATGTAACAACATGTATTATAACCTGGATATATGTGTATAGTCATAGCACAAGGGCATTATTAAGTAAATGCAAAAATTTTCTGTTTAAGATTTACACAGAAAACAGGTACATGTGAGCTCTGCCCCTCGCCATTGTGTCCATCAATATATCAAAAGCAATTGGCGACGGGACAGAAACTCGGTCTAAGGAAACCAGTACCTTCAGTTCGTCAGGGTTTCTGTACTGTAAACTGCCGACCAACGGCAAGCAACTACCAGCTTTCCCACTTGAGGCCGTGTCCGACTACTTTATCAAAATCTTCTTAAATTTATTTTATTTTTTTTTCAATTTTCTCTCTTTATTTCAGATGCCGTTTTCAACCTACCTTCAGCTCCCTGAAATAAGCGGCACCGCGTGCCCACTCCACCAATAGGAAGAGTGCCTGGTCGCACAGCTTGCAGATCAACTGTAAGTTGTTGCGAGACAGATCTCCTGAGTTGCTGCTGGGCCCACCGTCTAAGGAGGTCCCGATTCCCTGAGTAGTAGAGTTGTTGTGTTGTCCCATCATACTGTTGCCTGGCTGGGGTGAACTGCCAGCATTTTGCTGTTGCTGAAGCATCAGGTCGACAATGGAGGCCAGCTTTCTTTGGATTTCCAGCTGATTTGGTTCGTTTTTCTGCAAGTCTATGATCACCTGAGGTAGACGAGTGTGAGGTATTACACCCCCGTTACCACCTATGGAGGGTCCAGGGGTTGCAGGTTGTGGAGCGTGGCTATTGTTAGCCATGAGTGGAGTCAGGGGTGAGGACATGTCCGTGTTCCGATGCATGCTGCCGGGGTGTGGCGACATATCCCTACTGCTCATGTCCTGAGGTTCGTGCAGTCCCCGCAACTCCCTGGCCATGTCTTGCATGTCCCGCGACAAATGGTCACGGCTTACTGATGAAGACAACATATCACGGCTGTTCACTGCAGAAGCTGCTGGCAAGTCACGCATTTCTGAACCACCTGCACCGCGTAGATCCTGAGGTAAATCCATGGCTCCATTGTTTCCCCCATGATGACTACCGTTGTTACTGGCAACCTGAGGTGGAGGGGGGTGGTGCGGATGAGCGGCACTGGCCGGTGGCATGGGTCCAAGCATGGCAGGTAGCTGGTTATGGTTGTGCATCATACTACTGGGAGGGCTGGTCATCATAGAGGAGTAAGAATGAGGTGGAGGAGGTGGCGGTAGAGAAGCGTGTACACCATAGGGAGACACCTGACTAGATGAGGAGATGCTTTGCTGGTGAGCTGAGGTAATCTGGTTGTTTTGTGAAGAGGAGGGGGAGTTTAGTGGCAGCATTGGTGGGCGCATGCCGGGTGGTGGTCCCATCATGCCGGCTCCCCCCATAGTAGCCCCACCAATTTGGCCAAGATGATGTCCGGGTGGGCTGCTGGCACTCGGCCCCTGGGGACCCTGAGGAGGTAGTGCTAGTATGGCGATATCTGGCTTAATGTCTGGAGGTTCACCAGGAGGGTAACCCCCATCAATGGAGTGGAAACCTGGATGTATCCCTCCACCACCTGGGTTCATAGGTAGACCCATATGGCACTGCATCTGTGCAAACATCTGCTGACGTTGCCGGAGGGCCTGCTGTTTTAGTGCACGGTCTCGTTTGTACATAGGCCCAAATTTGTTGCGTCCCCCTCTCATACGATCTGGACGGACAGCTGGAAAAAAGACAGAAAACATAAACTATAGAATACTATACTTTTTACTTTTTACTGATACTTATTTCAATCAAATTCATGTATAAATGGAACAGGTCTTGTTGGAAAAATGATTAAACACAGTAGTTATTGTAGTTTAGAAGTGAGCCATAACTAGAACCAAATCCTTTGGACACTGGAATTTCTACTATTACAGACCCAACTTATCAGAAAACCCTTTATAGGTTTTTTGTTTAATTAAACCAGTAATTTGATTCATTTATTAATATGGTTGTCAATATCATTTCTAAGACGTGATGTTTGTGAATATAAAGCAAAGATATGACTGGGTGTAGTCATGTTTGGTAATTAATTACCAGACTTGGATATGATGCATCATACCATAGAAACAAAGCAAATACATACAAGGATGGAATCACTTTTTATGAGAAAGCAGAAAAACTGAAATGTAGATTCTGTGTATATCTACTTGCGCAGAAGGTGCTGGAAATACCTGGATCAATAATTCAATTAATTCATACAAATTGCTTCAAGTTAAAGTTTGGGAGTTGTGTCCCATTTCCACAATTACTCTCGTATGAGAATTAGCCCTGTGTGAATTATATACTATAGTATATTGCCATGAGATGGACTCAAAACCACGTCATTAAATGCCCAACTTGTCAAAAACTTTGGCCACAGAGGCCGCAGTAACTGAACTAAAATGGTATTAATTCAAACCAATATTCTCAATTATCGGCAATACCCTGTTTGCAATCTCTGAGTGATCTTGCTCTCTGAGAGACAAGGATTTTCACTAGACCAACCATTTTGTATAAAGAGTAACCCTATATTAAATACCCTATATTATACAAAATTTCAATTATCCAACCTCAAACCCACTCTACCAACTCTACTTAAACCTGTTATTTTAGGCTTTCTACTGTCAGACTTAATTGTTACTCCCCCCAAGAGGGTCAGAAAATAGAGGTTCTAATGTATGCCAAAGTAGTAAAATTGGCACAGAGGAAATCCCCTTCTAGTTCTATGACTTGTGGGAAGTTCCTGACAAATTCTAACTACACTAGAGTCTCTGATCTCCCTTGATGCAAAATCGGCACAAATTTTGGGTATTTTGTTCTACTTTTACATGTTGGCCCAGTGACGAATATGACGTATTTTAGACTCTAAATCTATAACTTAACCAAATGTGGCTGACAGTCACAGGCTGACACTGTAATTACGATCTATACTTTGCACTAAAACCTGTGATACCCTTTTCTCAAAGGAAGCATTTCTCACGCCTTGCCATATATCACTTTCTCAACAATTTTAATGAAAAAAAAATTATTTATGATTGTATAAATGACCATTGTTTTCCATAAAGGTAGTGCTGATCACTTTTTACTGTAAGAATTGAGTGAAGCCTTCCAATACATTACAGTCGATATATTTATAGTTGCCACTTATTTCAGTTAACTTATACAATGAAAATATTTTAACCTTCAACAATTTTATCAATCTAATAATTCAAATATTTCATTCTGAAAAAGAACAACTACGTCATCAATACAACAAGGCTACTGCCACAGCGGTTATCTCCCACCTTAGAATCAGTAATAATGGAGAACTAAAAGAGATATTAGGCCTTTGTCGTAAGATAACCCCACTTGACATTGAAGAAGGGGTCAAAGGTAACAGTCAGCAATTGGAAAAGAGTCTCTGGCCTTGACTTCCTTTAAGTTGTTTTCACATTTGGAACCCCCAGTAGCAATGATAAGGGAGATATAAGGCCTTTTTAATAAGATTAACATGTGATATGAAGACCATGTTGTTTTCGAAACTAGGCCAAATTACTATCAGGCTAACTTTCCTAGCCATATATATTTTGCGCATATTTGATGAACCTAGCTGCAATCTTTCAAGTTTTAGAGCATTTTCATGATTTTTAAATAATTGGCTATGGCAGCAATTTTGTTTTTGCAAAATAAGGCCAAAATTTTTCTCAGGCAAAAACATTTGAAGGCCAGGACGTTTGATGGTCTGTCTTTATATTCTGAAGCCATAGCACCAATAATAAGGGAGAAATAAGGACATTTTAGTGTGATGACCCCTTTTAACCTTGAAGCAGGGGTCAAAGGTCAAATTCAACACCTGGAAAAGATTCCCTACATGACTTCCTACAAGTTGTTTTCACATTTTGAACCTCTAGGGAGAGATGTAAGGCCTTTTTAATAGAATGACCCCATTTGACATTAAACATGTGATATGGTGGCCATTTTGTTTTTTGAACTAGGCCAAAATTACTATCAGGCTAGCTTTTCTAGCCATATAGCTTTTGTGCTATGAATATTTCAAGATTTAGAGTACCTTTATGATTTTCAAACAATTAGCTATGGCAGCCATTTTGTTTTTCAAAATGCGACTAAAATTTTGCAGAGACAGGGTTTCATAGCCATAGACATTCCCTGCAAATTTGGTGAAGATATCTTTATATGCAAAAACGTGACGAATGGACGGACGGACTCACGGACGCACGCATGTACGGATGACATTTTATAATCTCTTGACCACGACCTTCGGCCGCAGGCGGGAGATAATAAACTGCCCAATGTAAGGTATAATTTATATCCTTTCCACGCAAATATACATCCATGAAAATAATTAGTTCAATATTTAATGTAGTATTTCATGAATCCAGTCTTATATGCATCAATACAATAGTCTTATAATAAACCAATACCGTATTTATCCAAAATATGGCCCAGGCATTAATTATTTTCAAATGGCATCATACCAGGCGTTAAATTGAACCAGGCGTTCTTTTGAAATACAAAAACAGTGTTATAATTTGTAAACAGTGTGCTTGGTACCAGGCGTTAATTTTAACCAGGCGTTTATTTGAAACTGGGCATTATCTTGGAAATTTACGGTATATTTAAATGCATCAAAGAAATGTATGTCAGCAAGTGCTTTTCAGAAACAAGTGAACAAGTTACAATAGGAGTCTGGTCCAAGTCTCAAATGTAAATGGGAATTTGGCTGTCTCATTACAGTGTATTCAGGTTTAAAACCCAGAGTTCAAGGGTCAAAGGCCTGTCAAAAATCAATCATAGGTTTATCAAATATGATGCTAAAGTAAACCACTTGACATGTATAGAAAGTGCTAGAGTAAGGAATCTAAAATTTGCCAGAAATCTAAAATTCGGCACCTCTAAAACCTTACTGAAATCTATAAAACAAATGATGATTTGTGTTATACTTGGTATTTTTCAGTTCACAAGCCTTAATCTACTATACATTCAACAAATCTCACCTCAATTCATTTATTTTATTAGTATTTCCACATGTGAAGAATTTCAGATAGGTGGTGAACTTTAGATTTCTTACTCTACATTATTATGAAACCTAAATGCTCTTAATTTTTGAGATTCTATTTGCACAGCGTCAACTGTATATAGTGGATGTTAGCCATGATAACTTATACTTTACAAATACTGTAGATGATGGAGGTTTCAGTTTTATTGAGTCTACTGTGTACCATGAAAGTTATCCATAACTAGAATAAAATTCTGTTGATATTGGAGGTTCTAGTTATACAAGATCTGCTCTTCACAGTGGAAGTTAGCCACAACAGCAAACCCTGTGGATAGTGGAGGTTCTAATTGTACAGGGCCGACTGTACACAGCAGAAGCTAGCCACAATTAAGAGTCGATTTTTGTTTAGACTGATGGCTGTAGTTGTACAGAGTCTATTGTATACAGTGGAAACTAGCGACAATGACAGTCAAATACTGGTGATATTGAAGGTTAAAGTTATACAGAGTCTTCCATATGTATAGCAGAAGCTAGTCACCATTAGAGTCAAATCCTATGGATACTGAAGCTTCAAGTTTGCTAAAATATGCATTCAACCAACTCCTGTATATTCCACAGAGTATGGAATAGAAATCGCATTGCCCTTTCTGAAGAGTTTTTAATCTGTGCAAATAGTTAATATCTTAGCATACAATAAAAATTATACAATATTGTGAAATATTTTTTCAATTTGAATATTTTGAGTTAAAATAGTGACCCTGCAAGAAATAAGTTATGCTTTTCTATAGAATGGAGTGTAGCTGGATCACTTTCTCTTGGTCAGTAAATTGGTTACCGGTTTACTGTCTTATATACTAATACTATTGATGTTAAAGTTAAATTTTTTTTTCCAGAATCTAAGTCTAACTAAAGGCTATTATCATATATATGATATAATGCACAAGACCCTTTTCAAATCTTGTATGTCTTGAGATATACATAAAGTCATCAGAGAGCTTAATTTATGTGCGTCTGTGTAAGAATCAAGTCAGAAGGAGACATGAGGTGAATACACAAAAATAAATTCAAACGCCAGACAATGTAGAGTAAGAAATCTAAAATTCGCCAGGAATCTAAAATTCGCCACCTCTAAAACCTTAGTTAATTTTATGAAGAAAATGATGTTTTAAAATTGGTAGTTCAAAAAAGCCTTAATTTACTGTACATGCAACAAATCTCACCTTGATTAATTAATTTATTAGTATTTCAACATATGGTGAATTTCAGAAATGTGGCGAATTTTAGATTTCTTACTCTAATAAATGAAAGAATCTGCCCATCCATTCATGGTGTCTGAAGAAACTATTGATATCATTGGACCAGAGAGTTTTCTAATTTTTTTTTTATTTTGTGTGTAAAAAAATAATATACAACAGTGCTTCCCCAATGCAGTCACTATAACAAGACTATCAATTTATCATCTGTCATACCTTTTATTATAAATAGAAAATAAGATTATTAGAATTCTTTTTTCGTAAATATAATGGTATATCATTTTACCTGAGAATATTTACACGAACTCTGTATAAAACAGAAAACATTTATATTTGTTGAGCTAAGGGTTTACAATACTAATAACAGTAAATCATATTTGACAAAGTCAATGAATAACTAGAGGATCGCTCGCAAAAAAAAAAGATAATGTTTTTGCATAGCAAAAACAAAGCGTCCCGAAAAGGATATAAAGGTGAGTGCTAAAGTATTAAGAAAATGCTTCGTTTCTAGCCTTATACTGTTGTGGCAACCAAAGTCAGCGCAGTCTGCTCTATCTAGCACGGTTTTCAAGATATAAGCATTTTTGTGTTTTGCAAAAAATAAAAAAATTAAAAATGTCCGCTATATTTGGCGAGACAAAAATATTTTGAAAATTGGCATGGCTACTCTGCAGAGATACCCAGCAGGTCTAAAATTTTGTTGAGTTCGATCCATATAGCACGGTTCTCGAGATATAAGCATTTTTGTGTTTTGCAAAAACTTTGAAAATTCAAAATGGCCACCAATTTTGGGGAGACAAAAATTTTTGTCAAAACCACTGCCGCGGTATGTATCTCCCGCTGAGCATTAAAGCAAAAGAAATAGCTTTTCAGAGATATTCACAATTTTTCATTTTCGTGTGTGAAAGCTCTGCCAAAAGTAGGTGAATGAGTTATTTGAGAAAAATTGGCTATCTGCAATACTATTAAGAGATAATTCACATTTACTCATTTTGAGGTGAATAATTAGCTATGGGTCTGAAACTTCACCAAGTGAAAGCTCTCCCAAAAGTAGGTGAATGAGTTATTTGAGAAAAATTGGGTATCTGCAATACTTTTAGAGATAATTCGCATTTACTCATTTTGAGTAGGTGAGTAATTAGCTATGGGTCTGAAACTTCACCAAGTGAAAGCTCTCCCAAAAGTAGGTGAATGAGTTATTTGAGAAAAATTGGCTATCTGCAATACTTTTAGAGATAATTCGCATTTACTCATTTTCAGTAGGTGAGTAATTAGCTATGGGTCTGAAACTTCACCAAGTGAAAGCTCTCCCAAAAGTAGGTAAATGATTAATTTGAGAAAAATTGGCTATCTGCAATACTTTTAGAGATAATTCGCATTTACTCATTTTGAGCAGGTGAGTAATTAGCTATGGGTCTGAAACTTCACCAAGTGAAAGCTCTCCCAAAAGTAGGTGAATGAGTTATTTGAGAAAAATTGGCTATCTGCAATACTTTTAGAGATAATTCGCATTTACTCATTTTGAGTAGGTGAGTAATTAGCTATGGGTCTGAAACTTCACCAAGTGAAAGCTCTCCCAAAAGTAGATGAATGAGTTATTTGAGAAAAATTGGCTATCTGCAATACTTTTAGAGATAATTCACATTTACTCATTTTCAGTAGGTGAGTAATTAGCTATGGGTCTGAAACTTCAACAAGTGAAAGCTCTCCCAAAAGTAGGTGAATGAGTTATTTGAGAAAAATTGGCTATCTGCAATACTTTTAGAGATAATTCGCATTTACTCATTTTGAGTAGGTGAGTAATTAGCTATGGGTCTGAAACTTCACAGAGTGAAAGCTCTCCCAAAAGTAGGTGAATGAGTTATTTGAGAAAAATTGGCTATCTGCAATACTTTTAGAGATAATTCGCATTTACTCATTTTGAGTAGGTGAGTAATTAGCTATGGGTCTGAAACTTCACCAAGTGAAAGCTCTCCCAAAAGTAGGTGAATGATTAATTTGAGAAAAATTGGCTATCTGCAATACTTTTAGAGATAATTCGCATTTACTCATTTTGAGTAGGTGAGTAATTAGCTATGGGTCTGAAACTTCAACAAGTGAAAGCTCTCACAAAAGTAGGTGAATGAGTTATTTGAGAAAAATTGGCTATCTGCAATAATTTTAGAGATAATTCGCATTTACTCATTTTGAGTAGGTGAGTAATTAGCTATGGGTCTGAAACTTCACAGAGTGAAAGCTCTCCCAAAAGTAGGTGAATGAGTTATTTGAGAAAAATTGGCTATCTGCAATACTTTTAGAGATAATTCGCATTTACTCATTTTGAGTAGGTGAGTAATTAGCTATGGGTCTGAAACTTCACCAAGTGAAAGCTCTCCCAAAAGTAGGTGAATGATTAATTTGAGAAAAATTGGCTATCTGCAATACTTTTAGAGATAATTCGCATTTACTCATTTTCAGTAGGTGAGTAATTAGCTATGGGTCTGAAACTTCACCAAGTGAAAGCTCTCCCAAAAGTAGGTGAATGAGTTATTTGAGAAAAATTGGCTATCTGCAATACTTTTAAAGATAATTCGCATTTACTCATTTTCAGTAGGTGAGTAATTAGCTATGGGTCTGAAACTTCACCAAGTGAAAGCTCTCCCAAAAGTAGGTGAATGATTAATTTGACAAAAATTGGCTATCTGCAATACTTTTAGAGATAATTCGCATTTACTCATTTTGAGTAGGTGAGTAATTAGCTATGGGTCTGAAACTTCACAGAGTGAAAGCTCTCCCAAAAGTAGGTGAATGAGTTATTTGAGAAAAATTGGCTATCTGCAATACTTTTAGAGATAATTCGCATTTACTCATTTTCAGTAGGTGAGTAATTAGCTATGGGTCTGAAACTTCACCAAGTGAAAGCTCTGCCAAAAGTAGGTGAATGAGTTATTTGAGAAAAATTGGCTATCTGCAATACTTTTAGAGATAATTCGCATTTACTCATTTTGAGTAGGTGAGTAATTAGCTATGGGTCTGAAACTTCACAGAGTGAAAGCTCTCCCAAAAGTAGGTGAATGAGTTATTTGAGAAAAATTGGCTATCTGCAATACTTTTAGAGATAATTCGCATTTACTCATTTTGAGTAGGTGAGTAATTAGCTATGGGTCTGAAACTTCACCAAGTGAAAGCTCTCCCAAAAGTAGGTGAATGAGTTATTTGAGAAAAATTGGCTATCTGCAATACTTTTAGAGATAATTCGCATTTACTCATTTTGAGTAGGTGAGTAATTAGCTATGGGTCTGAAACTTCACCAAGTGAAAGCTCTCCCAAAAGTAGATGAATGAGTTATTTGAGAAAAATTGGCTATCTGCAATACTTTTAGAGATAATTCACATTTACTCATTTTCAGTAGGTGAGTAATTAGCTATGGGTCTGAAACTTCAACAAGTGAAAGCTCTCCCAAAAGTAGGTGAATGAGTTATTTGAGAAAAATTGGCTATCTGCAATACTTTTAGAGATAATTCGCATTTACTCATTTTGAGTAGGTGAGTAATTAGCTATGGGTCTGAAACTTCACAGAGTGAAAGCTCTCCCAAAAGTAGGTGAATGAGTTATTTGAGAAAAATTGGCTATCTGCAATACTTTTAGAGATAATTCGCATTTACTCATTTTGAGTAGGTGAGTAATTAGCTATGGGTCTGAAACTTCACCAAGTGAAAGCTCTCCCAAAAGTAGGTGAATGATTAATTTGAGAAAAATTGGCTATCTGCAATACTTTTAGAGATAATTCGCATTTACTCATTTTGAGTAGGTGAGTAATTAGCTATGGGTCTGAAACTTCAACAAGTGAAAGCTCTCACAAAAGTAGGTGAATGAGTTATTTGAGAAAAATTGGCTATCTGCAATACTTTTAGAGATAATTCGCATTTACTCATTTTGAGTAGGTGAGTAATTAGCTATGGGTCTGAAACTTCACAGAGTGAAAGCTCTCCCAAAAGTAGGTGAATGAGTTATTTGAGAAAAATTGGCTATCTGCAATACTTTTAGAGATAATTCGCATTTACTCATTTTGAGTAGGTGAGTAATTAGCTATGGGTCTGAAACTTCACCAAGTGAAAGCTCTCCCAAAAGTAGGTGAATGATTAATTTGAGAAAAATTGGCTATCTGCAATACTTTTAGAGATAATTCGCATTTACTCATTTTCAGTAGGTGAGTAATTAGCTATGGGTCTGAAACTTCACCAAGTGAAAGCTCTCCCAAAAGTAGGTGAATGAGTTATTTGAGAAAAATTGGCTATCTGCAATACTTTTAGAGATAATTCGCATTTACTCATTTTCAGTAGGTGAGTAATTAGCTATGGGTCTGAAACTTCACCAAGTGAAAGCTCTCCCAAAAGTAGGTGAATGATTAATTTGACAAAAATTGGCTATCTGCAATACTTTTAGAGATAATTCGCATTTACTCATTTTGAGTAGGTGAGTAATTAGCTATGGGTCTGAAACTTCACAGAGTGAAAGCTCTCCCAAAAGTAGGTGAATGAGTTATTTGAGAAAAATTGGCTATCTGCAATACTTTTAGAGATAATTCGCATTTACTCATTTTCAGTAGGTGAGTAATTAGCTATGGGTCTGAAACTTCACCAAGTGAAAGCTCTGCCAAAAGTAGGTGAATGAGTTATTTGAGAAAAATTGGCTATCTGCAATACTTTTAGAGATAATTCGCATTTACTCATTTTGAGTAGGTGAGTAATTAGCTATGGGTCTGAAACTTCACAGAGTGAAAGCTCTCCCAAAAGTAGGTGAATGAGTTATTTGAGAAAAATTGGCTATCTGCAATACTTTTAGAGATAATTCGCATTTACTCATTTTGAGTAGGTGAGTAATTAGCTATGGGTCTGAAACTTCACCAAGTGAAAGCTCTTTGGGATAGCTGCTCTGCAGAGATACCCTGAAGATAAAAAATTTTGTGGAAATCGCTCTATGTAGCATGGTTTTCGAAATATTAGCATTTTTGTGTTTTGCAATTTTTGCGCAAAAATTCGAAAATTCAAAATGGCCGCCATTTTTGGCGAGACAAAATTTTTTTGAAAATTGGCATGGCTACTCTGCAGAGATACCCTGTGGGTCAAAAATTTCGTCGAAATCGCTCTATCTAGCACGGTTTTCGAGATATAAGCATTTTTATGTTTTGCAATTTTTGCGAAAAATTCGAAAATTCAAAATGGCCGCCATTTTTGGCGAGACAAAATTTTTTTCAAAATTGGGATAACTACTCTGCAGAGATACCCTTTGGGTCAAAAATTTCGTCGAAATCGCTCTATCTAGCAGGGTTTTCGAGATATAAGCATTTTTGTGTTTTGCAATTTTTGCGAAAATTTCGAAAATTCAAAATGGCCGCCATTTTTGGCGAGACCAAAATTTTTTGAAAATTGGGAAAAGTACTCCGCAGAAAATCCTGCGGGTCAAAAATTTTGTCGAAATTGCTCTATCTAGCACGGTTTTTGAGATATAAGCATTTTTGTCTTTTGCAATTTTTGCGAAAATTTCGAAAATTCAAAATGGCCGCCATTTTGGGCGAGACAAAAATTTTTTGAAAATTGGGAAAACTACTCCGCAGAGATACCCTGCGGGTCAAAAATTTCGCCGAAATCGCTCTATCTAGCACGGTTTTCGAGATATAAACATTTTTGTGTTTTCCTTATTTGGAAAATTCGTAATGATTAATTAATCATTAATTACTCGGCCATTTCTTGACCAATCAATGCCAAAATCTAATGATTTCCAGATTTTAATAGAATGAATGTATTTGCCAAGTTTCAGGTGAATTGATAAAATTCCTTTCAAGTTATCATCCGGACAAGCTTCCCCACCGAAAAAAGACATTTTTGGTCATGTGACCTCTCTGATTGGTTGAAATGTCACTGCAGCATATTCAAAAAAATTCCCCAAGGCTACTGCCTAAACCTGCCAAATTTGAAAAGAATCCGCCTAACGGTTACAGAGTTATAAGGAAAACAAAATGCGGAGCCGGCGGAGCCGGCGGAGCCGCCGGAGCCGGCGGAGCCGGCGGAGCCTGAAGCTCTCCCATACACAAACAAGCGTCCCTTGCGGGACGCTTAATTCTGTGAATAATTTGAACCTTAGAGAATACCGAATTTTACATAAGTAGATTTTCAATTGTTTTGTATTTATATTTATACTCCGTGCAATATCTTCATTACTACTGGGGCCGACTTAAACTAAGTCCCTTTATTGGCTAAGTCAGGGACTTAAATCTAAGACTTTGGTCTTAGCTAGGTCTGGGACTTAAAATGGATTTCACAAAGGTGACTTAGCTAGGTCCAAGCTTATTAAATAACCACAGTGGTTTTCTGTGTCATGTGACCTTTTATATCTATTCAAAATATAATATTGGTGCCATATATCCTTCATTTGATGTATTTTATCTAAGGATAAGGGCTGTTTTGAAATGGAAAACCTTGTTGCCACATATAAACTTCCCAAAGACTACTTTAGTGAGGTGTTCTGTGTAATTATACTTTATTTACAGCCATTTCAAATTTTGAAGTGGAGAAAAGTTCATGGCGGCCATATTTAAGTCCTCTTTACAAAATTTAAGCCCATTACCTCCCAGACTTAAAGTTAAGTCCACTGACTTAGCAATTTCATGGACTTAGCTGCTTTGTGAAATCTGTCTAAGACCACAGACTTAACATTCTTTTGACAGAATTTAAGACCAAAGTCTTAGATTTAAGTCTAAATCTGGACTTAAGTCCCTTTGTGAAATCGGCCCCTGGACTCGATGCACTGTTTGACCCATCATGATTGTACAAGTACAGCCCAAGATCTACAGCGACTGACATTCTCCTAATGCCCCTTTCACACTACAGGCGGTCGTCCCGCGGTTACAAGTTTTTCTTGGCAGTGGAACCACCCCCACCCCCGCCCCCAGGTCGCCCCATTATGTCCGAGCTGTTCACATTACAGATGGACGGCCACTGATTCAACATGGTGTTTTAACCATCAATAACAGTAGAATGACAGTACTACAAACATTGGTCACCGAAAGACAACCTCCATTAACCTTAACTCACCTTCGGCAAAACGACCAATACCTTAACTCACCTTATGTCGCTGTATTACACCGAAAGACATGTGGATACCTTATGTAAACTGTGGACAACACCTTCGTTTACCATAGAAAGAAACTAGAAATAGGACGCCCTGTTGATAGTAGGTGCGAATAGAAACAGGATAGCATAGAAGAACAAACATTATCATGTGTAATGTCCACCCATGAACCTTTTGCCCAAATTGTACAGTAGTCTTACAAGATCCTGTTTCATTTGTAAAATATATCAATGATGCTTAAATATTTGTTAGTGTAGATGTAAATTATTTCAGCTTCATGCCTTTTTGTATTGGTTGGGTCGAAAATTTTGACGAAATCACTCTATCTTGCACGGTTAAGAAGATAGAAGCAAATTCTAATTCTAATTGGACTTTTATAGCGCTTAATCTCCCAAATAAGAGGACTCTAAGGCGCAACTAAGCAATAAGCAGACATCAAATTTCTGTATCCAGGGGCATAGCAGGGGTCAAGCACCACGGAGAACGCCATGGGAATGATCCAGGCTAAGGTGGGTATGCTTTGGTGTACAGATGGGTTTTGAGCTGCTTTCTGAAGGAGGCCAGTGAGGGAGAGGCACGAATCTCATCAGGGAGAGCATTCCACACAGTGGGAGCATCAAACGCAAAACTATTACCAAATTGTTTGACAGATTTGTGAACAGAGGGGCAAAACTTAGGAATGACAAGGAAATTACCACCACTTTGACTGCGCCTAGTGCTATAAGAACTGCTGTAGGAGGACAGATATGGAGCAAAATACCTGGGAAAGCCTGTGTGAAGATACTTATAAACAAGTGTGGCCGTCTTGAACACTGTGCGCTGTTCAACAGGAAGCCAATGCAGTTTCTTTAGCACAGGAGTTATACTGGTGTATCGACTGGTGTTTGATACAATTCTAGCTCCACTATTTTGGATGCACTGTAATTTGCGTAGATTGAACTTGGAGAGGCTAATGAAAAAGTGAGTTGCAGTAATCCAACCGACTACTAACCAGAGCATTAGCCACAAGCACAGAAACATCATGAGTGAGAAACCGCCTGACATGTCTGAAGTCACGGAGTTTAACAAAACAACTTTTGCAGACATTCTGAACATGCTTGGACAAAGAAAAGTCTGAATCAAACCACACTCCCAGATTTTTTACTGAATCAGCAGGGCAGAATGAGTTGCCAAAGATATTAATTGGAAAACATGCTTTCAACTTGTCCCGCTGTCTCTTCGAACCAAAGATGATAAACTCGGTCTTGTCTGGATTCAATTTGAGCTTACTAGTGGACATCCACTCTTTAACATCGTCTAGGCACCTATTTAGCTTTTCAAAGGCAGCAGATGCATTCTTCTGGGATAAATGTATATAAACTTGGCTATCATCTGCATAGAAATGAAACTTTATTCCCTTATGTCTACTAATAATCGAATTAAGGGGGGTGGTGTACAATGAGAACAGCAAAGGGCCCAGGACGGAACCTTGGGGAACGCCGAATAGGAGTTTATAAACATCATACAAAGTAGATCCAATTTTTATTGATTGGTAACGGTCTGTTAGGTAGGATGTGAACCATTTCAAAACACAACCGCCGACACCAAACCAGTTTTGGAGGCAACTAAGAAGAGTGGAGTGATCTATGGTGTTGAAGGCGGCAGACAGATCGAGCAATACCAAGGCAGTGGTTTCACCTCTTGACAATGATAAGTGAACTTCATTTTTTATGTAGAGAAGAGCTGTCTCAGTTGAATGGCCGGCTTTATATGCCGACTGGTATGGATTGTCTAAGTTATGGACGTGAATATGTTCTAATAGCTGCTTAGCAACCACACGTTCTACCAGTTTTGAGATAAAACTGAGGCCAGATACAGGACGATAATTCTTCAAGTCATTTGAGGGAAGATTAGGCTTTTTCATAAGAGGAGTGACCACAGCAGATTTGAAAGCGTCAGGGACGCATCCCTCCATAGGTGAGCAATTAACCAACTTTGTAAGGGAAGGTAACAGTATATCAATGCATTCCTTAATGAGGAATGTTGGCAAAGGGTCCAACAGGCATGATTTTGTTGGTGATGTTTTAATTATTTTATCAACAGGGTCCTCAGAAACTTGCCTAAAGACGTTAATTTTCGGAGGATCTGAAGGAGGGTGAATATCATTTTCAGTGCCAATGGAACCAAAGTTATCTCTAATTTTCTTAATTTTGTTGGAAAAGAAGGAGAAACTGGTCAGCCAGTGATTTTTTGGACTCATGGGATGGAAGTGCGGCGTCAGAAACCTTGTTCAGGGTTTTTCGAGAGTCATGACTATTATCTGAAATCAGTTTGCTATAGTAGTCTGATTTATCTTTGTTTACAAGTGCATTGCACCGGACAATCTGACGACGAAGCCGACTTCTGTTCAGTGGATTTTTAGCCCTACGCCAGGTTCTCTCAAATTGGCGCCTAAGGGACTTGCACGGCGATACTCGTCAGACATCCAATCAGCGGAATCCTTTTTTATCATTTTAGATACGAGTGGTGCATGCCTATCAAGAACATGGCCCAAATCATGTACATATTGTTCATATAGATCGACAACAGCATCAGCTGGAGACTTGACAAAGGACGTGTTTTTGAGATCCAAGCGAAAGTCAGACATATTGATACGGTGGTACCTTCTATACTGAACTATATTTGGAGTGTGAGCCACTTGACAAGGGAAGGTAACTGAGCATTTGACTAATGCATGGTCAGAAACAAAGACACAAATCTTAACATCAGCAATGGTGTCCTGGTCACTAGGGGATAAAATGAGGTCCAATATGTGGCCATGTAGATGAGTAGGTTTATCGACTAACTGTTTCAAATCACACGAATCAAGAAAAGTAGTGAATTTATTACCGTCACCAACTGAAACGTCAACATGAATGTTAAAGTCGCCACATATGTAATATGAAGAATTAATAGATGAGAGGTAACCAACAAATGACATGAATTCTTCCAGAAAGTTACAGGTACATGATCCTGGAGGACGGTAGATGCAAGCAAGCAACAATGAATGGCCATGAAGCCCGATTGACACCACCATATTCTCAAATGACTGATAAGGAGGAGATTCTATTGTGTGGGGTCTGTAAGAGGATTTGATGAAAAAACCAACACCACCTCCAATACCTGAGGGACGAGGCTTTTGAGGGAAATTAAAATCGGGAGGAGTTATAGACCGTAGGAAGCTGTCTGAGTCAAAGGACCGAATATGTGTTTCAGTGAGGCAAAGAAAATCAAGGTCATATGAAGCAACCATATCAGCTAGGAGTGGACCCTTGTTCCTTACGGATCTGGCATTCAAAACACCGAGTGTGAACGGACCAGGGTTGAGGGATACATCACCTCCCAGTAACAGCAACAACATAAGCCCTCGTCTATTAATCATGGATGAAAATTTTCGGCAGGAACACAAATATGAGAAATTTTTTGCAACCCTTGTCAAAGGAGGACATGATGTATAAGATGCTCTAGTGCTAAACCACTCATACCTGTGGGCGAGTGCCACAGCAAACAGTACCGTGAAGAGGAGAGCCCGAACACTGATCATGACTGGTGGGGTTGTTCATAAGTAAGAGCCCTAAGTCTAAGCTCAACAGTGGGGGGACTCAAGGATATATCCCTAAACCTCAGCACAGTCACAACTCTTCGTCCTGTGGGCGACTCACAGGCACCCTAACACCCCACACTACAGCCTACCTTAAAACTAAGTTACAACACCACCAGACACCAACAACAGACTAAAAAGTAAACTTACAAAACACAAATTAGATTATATATAATACCCAATGCTTGATGTTGGGGAAATATTGATCAAATTTCACCGGTAATTCCCGGCAAGATGGGCGATAATACCCGAAATAACCAACAAGTGGGTAAAACAGTGAGATGAGGGGAGATAAAAATTAAAAGGCACGATCTACCAAATGATCGTACATGAAAGCAATATTTACAGCTGAAATCCAGACTAAAAATAACTTTATATGTGGAAAAACGGCTTTAATTCCGGTTTTTCTATTTTTGGCAAAAATTTGAAAATTCAAAATGGCCGCCATTTTTGGGAAAAGGAAATTTTTTTGAAAATTGCCAAGAGTACATTTCTTAGATACCCTATGGGTCGAAAATTTCAACGAAATAACTCTATTTTGCACAGTTAAGGCAAATTTGTGTTTTTCCATTTTGGGCAAAAATTCGAAAATTCAAAATGGCCGCCATATGTGGGGAGGGGAAAATTTTTTACATTTCTTAGATACCCCGTGGATCGAAAATTTCGACGAAATTGCTCTATCTCGCACAGTTAAGGAGATAGAAGCAATTTGGTGTTTTGCCATTTTTGGCAAAAATTCGAAAAATCAAAATGGCCGCCATTTTTGGGGAGGGGAAAATTTTTTGAAAATTGCAAAGAGTACATTCCTTAGATACCCTGTGGGTCGAAAATTTCGACAAAATCGCTCTATCTCGCACGGTTAAGGAGATAGAAGGAAATTTGTGTTTTACCATTTTTGGCAAAAATTTGAAAATTCAAAATGGCCACCATTTTTGGGGAGGGGAAAATTTTTTGAAAATTGCAAAGAGTACATTCCTTAGATACCCTGTGAGTCGAAAATTTTGACGAAATCGCTCTATCTCGCACGGTTAAGGAGATAGAAGGAAATTTGTGTTTTGCCATTTTTGGCAAAAATTCGAAAATTCAAAATGGCCGCCATTTTTGGGGAGGGGAAAATTTTTTGAAAATTGCAAAGAGTACATTCCTTAGATACCCTGTGGGTCGATAATTTCGACGAAATCGCTCTATCTCGTACAGTTTAGGAAATATGAGCACATTTGCCCTTTTCAGTATTCAAAATAGCCAATTACTCATTTATTTAATTAATTACTCACTCATCTATGAAGCAATTACCCCCAAAAGCAATCCCATACAAGCTATTAACCCAATGAACCTCCATACCAAATTTCAGAAAGCTAGGCTTAATAGCATTCCTTAAAATGTCTGGAAACCAAAGAGCTACTCAAAAGTAGCAAAGTAGCTATTACTCAGTTAGCTATAGAGCTATCATCACCAAAAGCAATCCCATACAAGCTATTAACCCAATAAACCTGCATGCCAAATTTGGTAAAGATAGGATAAGAACTGTTGCCTAAAATGTCTGGAAACCAAGTGGGACAGTGGACGGCGGAAAAAGCAAAAATAATATGTCCACCCCCCAGTGGGGTGGACATAATTCATATGCATATGCGCAAAATCATCTGGCATACTCACGGTACCGAAATCAGAGGCATAAAACAGTTTAAAACTTCCTTAGGACACGCAAGGTAATGGACAGTTCGTCACTGACTCGCAAGGTAGTCTATGGGCATCAGACAGTGATCCAAGGACAGGGACGTTTAACCAAATGCGGGTTACCGCGGGCAATACAGCCTGTAGTGTGAAAGGGGTATAACTGAAGATAGAGGCTCAATGATAACCAATTATCTATGTCCACTATTCTTTAGCTTAGGCACTGGGAAATAGGACCCACTGACACAGGCCCACCATTTTAAGTGGCCATACATGCCACTATGTTTTTGCCTGTACTCTGGTTTGAACCCACATCCTCTGTGTTCCTAGGCAAGTGTGGTACTAACCAGGCAACAGTGGCAGATGTTCCCACACTAAACTTTACTTTGTCATGGTATTTACTGTTTCAGCTTTACATTCTAAAATAGCCAAAAACTGCTACCTACTCATAAGGAAGTACGGTGAACTTAGCCAGCAAAAGTAAATTTCAGTATCCTTTGCAAGACATTATATAATATATAACTATTAAACATTGGTTGTGACTTGCATAATTTATCTGAGGATATATTTCAATAATTTAAAATTTTATTGCAATATGTTAATAAAATTTCTAATGCATCCTTTAGAAAATTCTGCTGAAAATTTGAATACTGAGTCCAAAAAAGCAATTTTTGGTTAAGTGCAAAAAAGTCACTCAAAGGAACACTTTACCCATTTGGGAGAGAATGTTAAAAAGGTGTTAAACAGAGTATGGACAAATTGGTGAAAACTTGCAGAAATTGTATATAAAACGTCATGAACATTATTTTAAAAATTCATAAAAACAAATGCAAGATTTAGAGCTATAACTTGCATGACATCAAGTAATATAAGGGTACTATCAATATATACAAGTTCAGAAAATTTGCCCCTGTCAGGCTGAGAAAAAATTTACAAAAATAGCATCCAAGAGATTGAGAGGCACGTGAATATGTAACACAATGACTGATCCGGATGCCATAAAACTTTTTCAGGCTGCAATTATATTCTACTAGACAAAAAAAAACCATCTCTTGAGGTGGCATAGCTTTAGTGGAGAAGTCAATGATGTGGACACCAGCGACCACAACATCACGACAACATGTGATCTTGTCACCTAACATGAAAAGAATACATTCTTATTTGGAACCTACTTCTTTAGAAATTCCATGCAGTAAAAATGAAAAGTGTCACTGACTATAGTCTAACTGCTGGTTCAGCAAGTACAGCCTGTACAAATTCTAGAGCACAGGTGTTGTAGCAACAACCTTTCAATGCTTGCAGCATTTTTCAGCTTTTTAAAAGAGTTTTCTTTGGAAATGTGTACAAGAATACCATAGCCATCTGCAGTGGGCTTTAGTGCACACCATCTGTATCAGAGAAAGAAAATGGGCCATTCAACAGTGTCAATCAAACCTAAACTACATCCCGTTACCAGTGCAGTTTTGCCAATGAAACAACACCTTTTCTCAGGTGAAGGACAGACAAACTTAAATTTTGATAATATAATAAAGTTATTTTCCACCCATTTTAATACATTAACTTTACTTTGTTAAGGTAACTCATAAAAATTGTTAAATAATATATTTAAATGAGAAACAATATTAATAATAGATAAATGGTGCAACAATCCATTCTATACTTATTGCCACAAACAAAACACACAAATTCATATTTAATTTTTGATTCATATTGGTTTCAATGCATTGCATAGTTTAAGGGCAGTGGAAAACAGTATACATTAGTTCAGGTCAAGATTCTGTACTGTAAACTGCTGGGTATCAGTGAGGAACAGGGTTCTAACCGTAGACCTCAGAGGTGAGAGACGAGTGTCACCCACTACACCACAAGTCTGTATATCATTATGTCTTCAAGTTTGCAATATATATCACTGTTACAATTAAGAAATTGCCAGCTGTCAATTGCTATTTATCTTACATTACGTGAGTTTTAATTTTAATTTCCTGTCATTTTAGTGGTTTGTTTTTCAGACTCATAAGGCAATGTGTTTTTAAGTGAATTAAACAGCAGAATCTGTGACAAGGTTCACAGCTACACTGAGATCATGAACAAACATTACTGAGACAGACTAACATAAAGCAAAAGGCAAATGTAGCATACCCAGTACTTGAGCTGAAAATAATAGGGAGTTCTGTGACATCCCGGTGTAAAAGTAAATCTCCCCCCCCCCGTAAAATCTCCCCCCCGGGGGGCAAAATTTTCTAGAAAATAGTCCCCCCCGCCATGAAAATTTACCCCCCCACCTGTGATAATGATAAAAAATTATTAATATTTTCAAATTGTCTTTATTTAAACAGTGTACAAAGAATACAAGGGAAGTCAATAATTTCTACAATATAAAAGCACCATAAAAGGTAATATAAAATGCAGATTACAAAACATCTAACCTCTTTATGCTAACTGTATTACAGATTACTGACATTGATCACACTTTAGATTCTGCCATAAGCAGGCTATGTGTGTTTTCTTTGAACATTTTTTACAGTTTTTCATAGATCTGTTGTTTGACTGCCTACATAAACAGTCTATTTCAATTGAAAATGTCCTTTCTTCAAGAGTGGTTACTTTACAATGACACATACCTTGCTTAGCACCAATATAGTACAAAGCTCCATCTGTAATTTTAAAAAGAGCACACTTTCTCCTAAAATCGTTCTTGCTATCTCTCTTCATACTCTCTGGATAGGTTTGTGCACTTATATACACATTTTTTACAGTTTTTTACAGTTTTTCATAGATCTGTTGTTGGCTGCCTACATAAACAGTCTATGATATTAGAAGGAATCTGAAGTAAAACCATACACTGATAAAGTACAGGTCTGCATAATGAGTTTAATGATTTTTTTATTTCATTCAAAGAAGTTATACAACAAGTAAAACTAATGGATCTTCCAAAATGGAAGGTATTATTAATGAAATAAACATATACAATGCTAAAGTACAGGTACAGGTCTGCATATGTGTCATGTTTTTGTTTCATTCAAATAAGTGATGCAACAAGGAAACCTAATAGTTCCACCAAAATGGAAGGTATTATTATCACAAATCTAAAAGGATAGCAAAATATGAAATGGCAAACAGCAGGTCTGTATGACAGATATTCTAAAAACTAATAAAGTACAAAACTAACAGTTCAAGATTAATGTCCTTAGGTGGGGGGGAAAATTTTCAGGCGGGGGGTATTATTTTCTAGAAAATATACCCCCGGGGGTAATATTTTCTAGAAAATCCTCCCCCCCGGGGGGGAATATTTTATGGGGGGAAGATTTACCATTACACCGGCCTCGTTTGCAAAAACTGCTTTCGTTACGGAATATATTGAAAGAACTGTGAACATTTAAATGGTTTAAAAAGTCAGGCTCGGACAATTTGTTTCAAGTAAACTATTAAGCAATGAGTAAAGCATCTTACTTTTGTTACAATTAAGTAGTTGCACAGAATAGTTTCAAAACCAAGATTTTATACACCTTTTTCTTAATCTAATGTCATATTAGAATAAACCTTCAATAAACTTCAGGATATTGACCATCCGCATAGATTTGAGACGACGACCACAGAGATAAGAGCCAATCCAGCAATCATTTGCCAAATTCGATAACCACAAAGCAACTGAGGCTTTCCTCACAGTACAAACTCAAGTAGTTGCCAGTTTCCTGTTTTCTCTGGCTCTGTCAATTCCATTCCAAATCAAGTCAAATTATGCCCACTCTCTACAGTAATAATCTTACTCCATCGTCCTAGATAACCCCTTCTGACTGATTACCCAAGAGGCTCAGTCCTCTTCCCTGTTCCTTTCTCCATAAAAACCACTCTGTAAACTCAACTAGACTTTGTATATATAGTGAATACATAGGCTTTTTTCTGATCAGAGAAGGTCATTTAAAACTGAATAAGGTCAAAACAAAGGGGTAGAAGTTAGCAAAACATGTGAGAATATCTTGTCTGGTACTGCAGATATGATCAAGTTCAATCAAAACTTTGAGTTATCTGAGGTGGTGATGATTTTCTAATTTTGCTGTTGCAATAAAACCCATGATTCTAACCACACCACATCTCAAACCCTAGAGTCAGATCAACTATCATAAATTTATATTCTCCTATTTCTGAACTGTATCCACTGCAGCAAAAAAAAATATGCATGAACATAGAAGGAAATGTTTCTGAGTGAAATGAATAAAAGTCAAGGGGCTTGGTACAAACAACAATAATCACTAAAACTTCATTGTCACGAGAACATTGATCAACCTATGTTCATTCTTATAAGAACCACGTTTGTACATATTCCTTACTTTGTCTGAATTATCTGTGCATTCAATCCTGTTCTGTCATAATTCTTTGTTTATTTTTCTCAGATGATAAATTTTAGACAGTTGTGTGTTTAGTCAACTGGAAGTTGCGTGTCATGTTACTGTGCTGTTTTGTGCATGTTTACAACTTTATTTCGAGCAAAGTATTGTTGGTAAGCACAATCCATAAACATACATACAAACTGCAATGACCAAGCTTACACCAATGGCTATATTGGTATTGTCATATACAGGTATATGTTCAAACTTGGTTCTTATAATATGAATTTATTACCCACTGAGAGCCGTATTTTTGACCCGTATAGTGGGATATATGGAGCGGGATATATTTTTTTGTATACAGCGGCGCCTCCAAAACATGGCTAATTAATGTCAATAAGTTCCGGTTTTTCACTAATATCTTGGAAACTAGATAACCTACAAATATGTATTATATATTAACAGAAAGGTATTTTTACAGCGTTTCTGGTTGTTTGTTAAATAAAAATCAATGCAAAAATGGCTGAGAAATCGTAAGTTAAAGATTGAGATTTTTTTTATCACTGATCCCCATGCTTTTACGACAGCATTTTCACATTCTCTCTTTAAATATTAATTTATTTAAATGATAAATCATTTAAAATGGTGAATAATAAAAGTAAAACATCCCTTATTATACATATACAGGAAAAATCTATCACTCATGAAGGTTAACAATATAATACAGTAATACTTGTGCTACACACTTGTACGATATTGTCATTTTCATTCGTGATATATTTTTTCTGTATACATCGCTCGGGAAGCTTTACTACTATACATGTGTCTATTATGTCAGAAACACAACTGAAATGTGAAACAAAGCCGTAGATCAGCTATAATTAGTTTCACAATCTCAAGGACTTCGTAAATTAATTCTCCAAAAGAGCTCCTCTCATTATTTCAGATAACCTTGAAATCAATGGATTATCTTTAAACTTAATCTAGCAGTTAATTTTCTTTTTTTTTCACCAAGTATAAACTGCTGCTTACTCATCTTGGTTTCAAAGAAAGAAAATTGATGAGAATGAATATCCAAAAACTGGCACGAGTTCAAGAACTGTCACAAATTGATTTTTTATTACAAAAAACAGCAACACCTGAAAAAGGTAAGTTTAAGTGATTGACTTAAGTATCCAAGATTCTAATGTTGCTCCAGGCAAAAAGTAACACTTTGGCCAAATATTAAATGGGAAAACTATAATATAAATTTTATGAGATAGCCCTGTTGGTTCTATGACGTAAAACTGAACAGTGATAATTCTGTTTTGAAAACAGAAACTAAATGCACCATGATTATTGAGTTTATGGAGAATATGATAGGCAAAAAAAAATGTGGCTAAAAATGGGAGTAAATCTTAAAGAGATGTAAAGAGTTATAATTAGAAACTCAGAGATAAATTCTTCTGCAGTATTTATGTCATGGTTACGATAAGGTGAGGAACCTTTTAAGGCAGAGATCCTAAGTCAATATTTCAATATGAATTCAATCCATATGGCTTCCTGGATTTCAATACCAAAAAGGTCAATTTCAATATCATTTCTAATACCTCATGAGGTTGTTTTTCGTAACTAGACAAAACATTTCTGTACACAAAAACAGAGACTCCCCCTACAGTTTGCAATCTTATATGAAATGCTACTTTATATCTTAATCATCAATAATCATATTCTAGAAGATTTTTGTATTCTATGCTCTATGAAGAATTTGATCACTGGTACAGCAATACTGACTTTAACTTATAATCTTTCTCAAATATGTCATGGTAATTTTTTGTTAATTATGTGCCAGCAGTTGTGTAATGGTGCATTTTATCATGGGAAACAATATTTCAATATGGATAGATAAGCAGTCAAATCTGCATTTGATATTGATATCAAATATACACCACAATCCACACACTACCTTTATTCCACTCAATTTGTTAGCATGGAACACTGCAGCTTTACGGTTTGAAAGAAGTTTTCTGACCAGCTCTTAAAAAGAAGACTCAACAAAATTTCGATTTGTTTGGATCAGTATAAGCCTAGCTATAAAATCTTCCATGGGTGTACATGAGACATAACTATAACCAAAAAATTTCAGGTAAATATTGAGAAAACACGGATATTGGGAATTTGTTTTTGTCAAAATTGCAACATGAATAATGAAATTATGGCCATTTTTGTGGAAAGGTTCTGTGAAATATACTGACGAAAGGTTCGATCTGATAAAAGAAGGAGAACTCTTGAAAATCAAAAATACTTCATGTTGGATCTATCTGTGTTGTTTCAGGCGCAAAAGTTAGAGCACATCAGTTCTTGCTTTATTATCAGATCGCCGTGTATCATGTTATCATCACCATGTTCTGGCCTTTACAGTGTGTCATTCTTAGCAAGTTCCACAAGTGCAGTCGATTTCTAAAATATCCTAATGCAGGGACTGTATACATTCCTATATTGGCATTTTTCCATTGTTTCCCAAATGTAAACACGAGGAATTTTTATTTGAGAAAAATTTCATTCACAAATATTATTTTTAATGCTTAGGTATTACTGTTAGATAATTGAGATTTCTGCTAGTAATGCCATCCAACCAACACCAGAGTGCAGAAATTATAAAATCAGTGGATATAGCAGCTTTATAATGTTAAAACCATTTGAATTATAGGATTATCTATTGTATATTAAATTCTTCAAGGGGTTCGGATTACATCTATTTCTACTGAGCCTTGAAGTATACCGCAAGAAAAACACTCGCCAAACTTCTGATAATAGCTTAATGACCCAAGCTTTATTTCACTCACACATTATTAATGATCTTTAGGACAGAATAACAAGTTTTACAAACTCCAGTGGACTGTTGTGAATAAGCTTTGATACCTGCAAATCTTATAGTATCCTTTAAGTTTGTATCCTGTTCAAATAGTTGACAGCATTTCGGTACCAGGCTCCAAATACTGGTCAATAGGCAGACTAATCTTGGCCAAGGCTGTGTCAACATATCTCTTGTTATTTACTTATTTATTTATTCGTTTATTTATTTGGTCACAAGTTTTGACCCTCAAAAATTCCATTACAATTTACAATCGACACCCACACAGGTAATGTCATATAAGGATGGATCCTCAGTAAATTCTACATGGTGTTAAGAGATAGCTTCAAACCCATGACCTCAGATGCTAGAGTCAAGTGAATAAATTGCTAACACACCCAGCCATTTACAGTCTCTGGGTGTATTCAGACCAATTATGTTTTTTCTTCTAATGACCAACATCAAAAATGTTATTAATCCCCTATTTAGCATGAGCCTGAGGTGATAACAATAGAATTTTTATTGTAGCAATTCTGGTTAAATTGAGTTACATGTCATGAAAATTTTAGTGGAATAAAAAAAGTAGACAAAATATCTAATGTGGACTGATGTTTTATGGGAAACAATTCTATCTATTCAACACAACTGTCAATTGTGTAGAGTAAGAAATCTAAAATTCGCCAGGAATCTAAAATTCGCCACCTCTAAAACCTCAGTTAATTTTATGCAGAAAATGATGTTTTGTCTTAAAATTGGTATTTTTCAGTTCAGAAAGCTTTAATTTACTATACATTCAACAAATCTCACCTCAATTCATTTATTTTATTAGTATTTGCACATGTGGCGAATTTCAGATATGTGGCGAATTTTAGATTTCTTACTCTAATTTATATTTTATGAAAGGTTTCAATTCACATATTCATCAATAATACATTGTGTCAGATTGTAGTATGCAACTAAAACAAACTGCATTAATAGGAGATTCACATGTGAGCTGGTATTTCTGTACAATTGTAGCAGGGACAACAATGAATGTTTTAATACAATGGATGCAAATGGGATAATAGCCTTACCTTGGACTTGAAAAGTGGACAGAACATTTATAAAACAGCCTATTTATACGGCTAAAATTAGACAAGGTTTTCAAGTAAAACAATGTATTTTTCAATGAGTCCTACATTGTAAATTACCTGGGGTCTGCAATAGGGTTGTGGTTCATGCTCAATTTTTAAATCCTGTTCCCGAATGCGGAAATTTTATGAAAAACCAGGTGGGTTTGATTAAAGTTAACGCTATGTCACATAACTTTTGAAAATCCGTACATGATATATAACTCACACACATATATATGAAAAACAATGTGCTTTTTGACGACTATTTTGGACAAAAAATGGCTATTATACTGAGAAATACTGTAAAATATTTTTCATTGTTGAATATATTAGTAAAACCTAAAATTAAACCATGTCTACACTGAGCAATATCATTCCTTGTACTGAGTGATATATAGTTCTGCATCTCAGGTAATTCTGGAGTTGCTATGTATATGGTGAGATAGATATTTGTGTGGTAAGATAGATACTTTTTATTTAATAAATTGACAGATTTGTCATGGAATTCAAGTTTGTTTATGTCTGCCACTATATTTATAGGAAGTGGGTACTTTTGGTAGATTCTAAATGTCGGAACACTGTTATTCTTACCAGATTGACATATAATTCATCCCAGAAAGGTTTCAGAAAATAATGAAAAATAGTGGAGTAAAATAATCGATCATGGCTCGATTATCGGTCAGGAAAATGGACAAACAATCGATCATGATAGTTGGAAGTGAGTCCCAAAACTAATGACATTAAAGATTGATTTTACACATGGAAGAAAGCAAAACATACTTCCTGTTGGTCAGGTTTCATATCACCGAGCACTGTTCAATAACTACAGCCAAGTCCTGTTCAGTAAAATCTCAAAGGGAAGTCATAAACATATTTACACTTAACTAGGAATTGAAGATAGCCCTACATATAACCGGCCCTGACACTTTGAATACACCATATTTACTTCTTCTCAAAGAGACCAAGGTTTGAACCCACAGTCATGGAGCTGCAAGACAAGTATAAGAATGAGCAACAAAAAGGTTTGTACTACCTTCTAATTTCATGCCCACACTGATACATTTCTGAAATCGGCAATATGGACATCGTTTCCGTTGTGTTTTGTCTATAAGGCAGTTGCGGTTATCTACACACGAGTACACTTTCTTGTTTTGAACAGTTCTTTTAAAGAAACCTGTAAAATACAGACAACATGCACAGAAATAACACAACAATAAACCATACAATAAGATATTAAAGGTGTACTCCCCAATTTTGAAGGTGCTATTTTTTATCATTCCATTTCACAGAGATAATCATAAAACCCCAATAAAATCAATCCAAATAAAAAATTTCAGCTTATTAACAAAGAAACAGCACTTTAAACTTCAGCAGAGCGGCCCGACTGGTTTGTTATGATAACAAAGACAAGGTAATATACAGTGGGGAATTCTGGAAAAGCTGATCTCATCCACCAATTACTCACTTAGCTATTGAGACAGACACCCAACTTACTCACCATATTGTAGCTATGAAAAAAGTAGCTGAATAACATATTTTAACAAAATGCTCTAAATGCAACATTTTCAAGTTATAAGTGATTTAGTCAACAGTGATAACCTAAAAGTAGCTATTACTCAGCTATGCCATGAGCTACAGGTCTGAAATTTTACTATGTTATAGCTGACCCAAAAGTAGCTGAATAACATATTTATACGAAATTCTCTAAATGCAACAGTTTTCAAGTTATAAGCGATTTACTCAACAGTGATAACCTAAAAGTAGCTATTACTCAGCTATGCCATGAGCTACAGGTCTGAAATTTCACTATGTTATAGCTGGCCCAAAAGTAGCTGAATAACATATTTATACGGAATTCTCTAAATGCAATAGTTTTTAAGTTACAAGTGATTTTACTCATAATGGAAGTTACTGAAAAGCCCAAAAGTAGCTATTACTCAGTTAGCTATTGAGACAGACACCCAACTTACTCACCATATTGTAGCTATGAAAAAAGTAGCTGAACAACATATTTTCACAAAATGCTGTAAATGCAACACTTTTGAAGTTATAAGTGATTTAGTGCATGATTTCATGAATTTTAATGCATTACAAATTATTAAAAAAATTTATTTAAAAAAAAGTAAGACAGATCCAGGTCTCATACTCACACAAGAGAATCTACCTCTGGCCTAGTACATATATGCAAGATATGAGAGAAATCCCTGCAATAGTCACTGAGAAAATTGTGATAAAAAGTTGAAATTTTAACACTTTTGGTGTTGGTACCCCCCTTGTAATGTCTCTAGCAAACAGACGAACAGACAGATTTGCATGCCTTGAACAATTTTTCATCCTCGATAGATAAGGTATCTTTTAAAAAAAACAGCATGTCTCTAGGCCTTGTAGTTTTGGAGAAGAAGTTGTTCACGCGGACGCGGACGCCCACGCCGCAGAGTGATGACATAATGTCAGATGACTGACAAGTCAGCTGACATAAAAACTAATATGATGTTTGATGTAAACAACAAATTTATCGAACACAAAATTTCAAATATCTGGTGAAATTAAGGAAATTATGTATATATAAAAATATTATATAGGTATTATATATATATGTATATATAAAAATATTAGGAAGATAAATCTAACTGAAAATTATGTTTTATCTGTGTAATCTATTGAAATAAAGAATTGTGTTAATGGTTTTATGAATATCCAGTTCATTTATTGATAATTAGTTTGATATTGAATAGCCCAATCTTATGTACCAGAGAATCCTGTCATGGCCCTAATGGGAATAGCCAGAAACAATTTATACACAATTGAAGCAAATAAATTTAAATATGTAATATTCAGTATTATTGACTGTAAATTACCCAAATATTGCCTGAGTTCAAATTAACTACCAGTGCAGAACACCTAGACTGTCACTGTATCTGCATCGTTTCACATTTTTTTTTTATTTTCCAATTTATCACCTGGATCAGATTAACACCTGGTACACTAGGGTTTTAAAAAATAACTGATACAAGATAAGAGCATTTCCCCCCTGTCTCCCCCCAAAGAATTAAATATCGTAACATTTGTTTCATACAAATTCTGCCCCTAAAAATTAAATGTAACATTTACTCTGTTTGACAAAAACCCACAATAAAAACATTAATTAAAGGAAAAAATCAAAAGTGGTATATCAACAAATACACTAGCCTGTTTTTTGCCCATTTCAAAAAGCTTGTGATTTGTGAGGAATCTATTGTGAAAGCTGCATGCTGCCACAAATATTTCCAAAAAGAGAGAGATTCTGACGTTTGAAATATTACATGAATGAAATCAAACCCATGTAAATGACCAATAAATTACAGTGCTCGTATATTTCTGCCAGTTACATTCAGCGATTTTAAATGGGCCTCCACAGAACCCGGGCTGTAGTAACCCTGCCCAGTACATAGTCATCTGTTACCCTATTTATATAAAGTCTTATGAATCCACGATCAAACTCACCACTTAGTGAGGAATTTCATGCTACTCATCTGTATATAAAGTCCCCTTTGAAGATTGAATCTTAAACTTAGATGAATGATAAATATGTAAAGTTTATAGCAGGGAAGCAGATTTTCCGCCATTTCAAATTGAATCTGTGTAATTATATAGCAAAGGTGATATTAGAATAGGTTCTCAATATGTCCAACATGTTACCATTATCTTGATTTTAATATTCAAACCCAGAACTATACTGGTGAGAGTACTCAGTGACTGATGCTTTCTTCATAATGTTGAAGTTCAAGTAAGTAAGAAGCATTTATAAAGCGCCAAAATTGATGTAAACATCCTCTAAGGCGTTGACGTCCAAAAAGGATAGTCTAGTTCCAAAAAGGAGGTTAATATCCATATGAGCATCCGATAGGGGAGATAGTCTAAGGTTTAAACCTGTTATTCCTTAAATTCAATGAAGAATTTAAAATAAAGTCAGGCATTGGGAGCATCCTGAATCTAGTGCTATCACTTCACCACAAATCTATGGGTTTGTTTATTATGTCTGTCAAGGAGTGTATTACTTATACCACGATACTATGTTTTTGAGTGTGTCTGTCTGTTCTGTTTTCTGTTTTTCTTAATGTGGGTAGGGCCTGAAATGATTCAATTTGGAAAGATCTGTAACATATTCCGATGCAAAAACATCCCAAATTTTCAAAAGGTCCCATTTTCAATGTATTTTCAATGGCTTTGGCTTTCTGATTGTTATTACCCTAAAAGTAATCAGTGGATCTTCATGAAATTTTTTATATTGGCAGGGCATGGCATTTTGGGAAAGATCTGATTGAGATTCTGGACACAAAAAAAATCCTGAACTGGTCCTGGTGGGGTCTGTGCTCTGCGAGTACTTCCTAGTTTATACTATTATATTTAAAAGGATGACTACTAGGGATTTTAGTTGATTAGGGTACATGTTAGTGGTCAGACTGGTTCTGAAAATAAAAACCGGTTTTCGGGGCTTTGAAACCGAAAGAAATCCGGGATTTCGAAAGTTTACAGAGATATGACAAAAAGTTTTACGCGAGCGTACATGAGCTACATTCTCACTAGGAAATATACATTTGAGAGATATTTTGAAGTTTGTAAACTTCATTTACCACGAATATAAAGCAAAAATGTAAGTCTTTCCTCAAATGTATATGCTCTTTATTGTTTTAATGAAATATTAACCAGTAGACAGCCTAATATGATGACGTTTTCAATAACCGGTACTTAAATATTCTTTGTGGATTTCATCATTTCTACCTAAACGAAACGCGGTATACCAGTTTACCGTTCACACCACTAGTACATGTGTTGTCACATTTCAAAGGGCTAGTCTCTGTTTTAAGTTAAATCTTGGTGAAGATTGATGGGCAATTTTTTTTCCATATGCATTTATACATACAAATACTTTACATGTATCTTGACAAAAAATCTTACATTTCATATTCTCAGATGAAGCAAAGCTGTTCAAAAGCCACAAATTTATCATCTGCTGACTTTGTTCCTTTGAAGTATGACAACAGACAATTACCTATGCAATTGTTTGCAAATCCTAGCAATAGGCGAGCATGCAAAAACTGCAAAGCATTTTCCAGTTCTTGAAATCTATAGTGCAATAAGTCAGTAATCAAAGAGCCTTGCAACTTGGTCTATTTCTACTGGATAACATCAAAGCTTCAAGATTAAAGTTTTATAGAGAAAATTGCTGTCTTGTTATTTGTTGGTTTCGGCTAATGCTGCAGTGATGTCCAAAGAAATTCTATTGTTAACTTGAAAACTGCTCTGGAAAACGAAATTTGGTTCAAATGTTTCACATTTGGACTCCACAAAAAGTTTAGAAATCACGGACATTGTACAAAACACCATAAAAGTGGGTTGAACTATGTAATTTTTGTTGTTAGAAATCTTCCCCCTTTTGCAAAAATGCTATGTCTTGGGGTAATTAATACGATTATTACAGTTTATCAAATTTACTAGTTGGCATACCCTGATTTTGGGATAGTGAGTCCCCCTTTAGATGAGTGGAATGAATTAAGGCCAAATATATGGTCACACAACCATCTGGCAATAGCCAACCTCAAACTAGAAACCCATTAGTACAACACAACTGGAAGTACTAGCACAGCAAACAGGTTTTATGTAAACAATCTAGTGAAACTAGACTGCTAAATATGTGTGAAAACTAGATTGGGCCAACTCGGCGCCAACATATCCCCAGACAGGTCATCAGTCTCATCACTCACGCCACAGGTTTTGATCGGGAATTTTTAAAAACATAATTACCCATTATTATATGAACTTCAGCACATCAATCTACTCTGTTTATATCTTCCCAAGGAAGATGGTGTATCCCCAGACGCCGAATACATAACTCAAATTATATTTTCAATCTTCCTGCAATGATAACTCTAAACCTATTTTCAAAGTATTTAAATGATTGACGATTGAATGTCCATTCTAAAATAATAATCCCAAAAGAGCATATCTGTTTCTATATTTGTTGACAAATAAAATATTCTTTTTAACTCAACTCATCATACTTTTCAATCTTCCTTCAAAGTATTTAAATGATTGATGATTCAATGTCCATTCTAAAATTCATAATCCCAAAAGCGCATATCTGTTTCTATATTTGTTCACAAATAAAATATTATTTTAAAAAAAATTATTTATATTATTATTTTATTATATTATTTTTAGAATTTGCAAATTGTTTTCAGTTATTCATTTCCTCTATACCTATATGTGTGGTCCATATATATGCAACCTAAATATGTGACACAATCTCAGTTCTGACTCCCCTTTGTGTTATATGTAATGAAGCCCACCACCTCCCACCCCCACCCCTCTCCCCTTCTCCACACCTCTCTCACTATTACACAAGATCTGCAACCCCATTGAGTTCTTTGTTCCTCATCTGATATCATTAAATACCTTTGTTTATTTAGTGTCACTCAATATAGCTGGAGGTCCCAGAGGTGGGTGGGGGGAATCCAGGGGGGGGGATGTGGGTTCACTTGGGACTACAAAGAGATGGAGTGCTACAGCATAAATGGTAAACAAACAATCTATATAAAAGGGGTACTCAAATACAAAAGGAATTGAGAATTTTAAGTATGTGATTATCAACTGAAATGAGTTCATAACTGTAGGAGCTGTGTCAAAATTAACTGAGGCAAGTTGAATAAAACTGGGCTAGTTGAGGGTTAAAAATCCCCTAGTTTTACTACATAAGGATATAATTTCATTAATATTGGGACTTAAAGCTCACTTAAAGTGTCCATTTTGTCTACTTGAATATGTTTAACCAGTTTCATTTTAAAAAGTTAAAAACTCAGCAAGCAGAGGTATAACACACAAAAATAAGTTCTTAAAAGACTAAGATAGCCATAACATTATTAATATTCAAAATTTAAATAGACAGGCATTTCCTTTTAAAAATTCAAAGATTTCAGCTCTATAACCCACATAGTTTGACAGTTACTGGGCTTTAAAGTGGCATAATGTCCATAAATTGGGTTTCTGTGGGCATTTTACAATTGTTAAAGAGACCTTAGCAATTAAACTACAGATCTGAAACTTTTTGGGGGACATACATCATTAAACAAAGAAAAATTATATATAATACAGTTTAAGACTTGTCACACTAAGCATTTCCAAATAACAGGGCAAAATACGGAAAAAATGTCAAAAAAGGCACTTGGGCGAGTGTCTATGGCCCTCATACACAGGTTAAATGTCTACTAAAAACCTTGATTTTCGGCACATGTAGAAAGGACATAATAATGCATTCCCAGATGGGATTTCAGCTCAATCAATCACATAGTTTAACAGTCACAGGGCTTAAAGGTGGCAAAAAGTCCAAATATTGGGTCTCTGTGGGCCTTTTAGAGATCTCGATGTGCCTTTCAAATTAAAGCTTCAGACTTAAAATTTGTTACATACTAAGATTACACATAGAATATGTATCTAATAAAGTTTGAAACTTCTCAGGCTCACCATTTCCAAGTTACAGAGCAAAATATGTGAAAAATGTCTTAAAAGGGTCACTCAGGTGGGTGTTTAAGGTCCTCATACACAGGTTAAATGTCTACTTGAAGCCTTGATTTTTGGCACATGTAAAAAGAACATAATAATGTATTCCCAGATGAGATTTCAGCTCTATCAGTCACATAGTTTAACAGTCACAGGCCTTAAAATTGGCAAAATGTCCAAATACTGGGTCTTTATGGGGCCTTCTAGAGACCTTCAAATTAAAGCTTCAGACTTAAAATTTGTCACATACTAAGATTACACATAGAATATGCATCTAATACAGTTTGAAACTTCTTAGACTTACCATTTCCAAGTTACAGGGAAAAATATGTGAAAAATGTCTAAAAATGGTCACTTGGGTGGGGATTTATGGTCCTCATACACAGGTTAAATGTCTTCTTAAAGCCTTAATTTTTGGCACATATAAAAATAACATACTAATATCTTCCCAGATAGGATTTGAGCTCTATCAGTCACATAGTTTGACAGTCACAGGGCTTAAAAGTAGCAAAAAGTCCAAATATTGGGTCTCTGTGGGCCTTTTAGAGATCTCGATGTGCCTTTCAAATTAAAGCTTCAGACTTAAAATTTGTTACATACTAAGATTACACATCGAATATGTATCTAATAAAGTTTGAAACTTCTCAGGCTCACCATTTCCAAGTTACAGAGCAAAATATGTGAAAAATGTCTTAAAAGGGTCACTCAGGTGGGTGTTTAAGGTCCTCATACACAGGTTAAATGTCTACTTGAAGCCTTGATTTTTGGCACATGTAAAAAGAACATAATAATGTATTCCCAGATGAGATTTCAGCTCTATCAGTCACATAGTTTAACAGTCACAGGCCTTAAAATTGGCAAAATGTCCAAATACTGGGTCTTTATGGGGCCTTCTAGAGACCTTCAAATTAAAGCTTCAGACTTAAAATTTGTCACATACTAAGATTACACATAGAATATGCATCTAATACAGTTTGAAACTTCTTAGACTTACCATTTCCAAGTTACAGGGAAAAATATGTGAAAAATGTCTAAAAATGGTCACTTGGGTGGGGATTTATGGTCCTCATACACAGGTTAAATGTCTTCTTAAAGCCTTAATTTTTGGCACATATAAAAATAACATACTAATATCTTCCCAGATAGGATTTGAGCTCTATCAGTCACATAGTTTGACAGTCACAGGGCTTAAAAGTAGCAAAAAGTCCAAATATTGGGTCTTTGGGAGCCTTTTAGAGACCTCAATTTGACCTTCAAAATGAAAGCTTCAGACTTAAAATCTGTTACATACTAAGATTACACACAGAATATATATCTAATACAGTTTGAAACTTCTCAGACTTACCATTACCAAGCTACAGGGAAAAAGATGTGAAAAATGTCTTATAAGGGTCACTCGGGTGGGTGTTTATGGTCCTGATACACAGGTTAACTGTCTATTAAAGGCCTAAATGTTGGGGCACATATAAGAAAACACATAGATATATTCCCAGATGATATTTAACTTAGATGAGAGACATAGTTTGAAAGCTACAGTGCTTGAAAGTGGCAAAAAGTGCATAAATTGGGTCTCTGTGGGCACTTTTGAGACCTTAAGTCGACCCCTTTGGGTAAACCTACAGCCCTAAAATTTTCTACAGACAAGGATTACATATCAAAGTTATACCTAGCGCAGTTTGAGACTCATCAGAATTACCACTTCCAAATTATAGGGCAAAATATGTGAAAATTATAGCAAAAAATTCCTAAGTGGGGGTATTTATGGGCCTCAAACACAATTTTCTCCTCAACTTAAAGTCGTGATTTTCGGCACATGTACTAAGAACATATTAATGTGTTGTCAGGTATAATTTCAGCCAGCTGAGCATCATAGTTTGTGACCTACAGGGCTCTAAGTGGCCAAAAGTCCAATTTCTGACCTTAAGGTGGCCATAAGTTCTTTTTTACTGGGAGTTTAAGGTCACCTTAAAATAGGGATCTTCCTTTGGGCACCCTTAACATGTGTACCAAGTTTGAAAAAAAAATATTAATTTGTTTTTGAGTTATCGCGTCCACAAGGAAATTTCTACGGCGGCGGCGGCGGCGCGACGGACCTGAATCCAATATATCCCCGACTTTCGTCTGGGGATATAATAAGGGCAATCATCTGAAACATGCCCACTTGTGTAGTGAAACCTGACTCATACAATGAGAAGTGGGTAGTCATATCTGGGTAGTCAAATCTGAATACATAATGATAGTTGGGTAGTTAAATCTGACTATATAATGACAAGTGGGTAGTCAAATCTGACTATATAAGAGGTTTCACCAATCTTACTTATGGGCATGAAAAAGATGAATAGTTTTAAAGAGAATCCAGTTGGCTAGTTTTTACTGGATGTTTGTTGAAAAAGTCAGTCAGGCACCAGGGTGTTTTGCATTAGACATACATTAAAATCTACACCCCTTTGCACTTTAGAATATCTCAATATCTGCCTTTGCAATTAGCTTGGATATACTTTTACCATCAACATCAAAAGGTAATTTTCCTGAAGTAGACTTTCTACGTTTTAGACTGTTCATTTGTGAAAAGGTTTAGTTTCTTAGCAACAAATTAGCTTTTTTAACCAATGTTCAGCTAATTAAATCTTCTGTTTTAATGTATAGTTAATTAACTGAATGTTTGCTATACATGTTTGATCTTTTTTCTCTAATACTCTAAAAACCTGGAGCTATTTTCTGTACAGAAATGTACTGACTCCAGCCATACTATATTTTATACTAAAATAGTCTTTTAATTTCATCATTTTGTGGCTTATACTTGTTTCACACATTTCTGTTCTGGTGTCACGAGCTACCACCAACCGGGCTCGTCTGCTTTCATTTTCATACTCGATTCACCTCATATTTCTCTTCAGTGTGATTTTGTAGGGGTCACACTTGGAATAGGACACCTTCGGGGTGATTCAACACAAAGCGATTGGCATTCAGGATGGTTTTTTTAAAAATATGGTTGGAAATAGCTATTATAACCCCCATGAGTTGTACTACAACATACACACTATTAAGCTCTATTATCCAAATATGTTCCCATGTTAAGATTTTGTTCAGTTAACCGGAACTTCACAAAATACAAGAAGCATCTCAGAGTAAAACTGTAAGGAATTGTAAATAAAGGAGAGTGCTGGAACTAAGTTCACAAAATCATATATTTGGCTCTTAAGAGTTTTAATGTACCTTTGTCACCTGTGTACCTTTTTAACTGGTTAATGGCTTTTATGTCACATGTCACCAATAAAGACAACATTAACACCCATTTCCTGGTTCTCAGTCATCACGAGGCCCACTAATTTCAGCCTGCTTTTTCAACTGAATCCCAGCTGCACTCCCGAAAACACCTGCGATGCCATGGAATCAACTTAATTAACACCCACATAACATTCTCTTCTTGGCAATTGCTGGAGGAATCGGAAACTTTGAAATCCTAGAATATTACGCCTCCTACCAATTTCTATTAATGGTGTTATCATTGTGAAAATCAAAGCCTGCTTTAGGAGAGCTTGTACCAAATGAAATTCGATACATTTTTATGTTTATTTCTGATATGGTAAAAAACACAGATGTTCATGTAAATAAGCCACCATCCAAAATAACAGACAGCATTGTAATGTAGATGTCGTGACACAACTTAAAATTTGATAGAATTTTAAATTCTGTCCACAGAACCTGGCTTATGTTAAATATATATGTTAAAGTTTGTAAACATTACTTTTACTCCAAACAAATAAAATTTGTGAGATATTCGATCAAATTTATAGTTTTTTATTGGGTGAACAAAATATGAGCCACAGAGATAAAGATAGGGAACTGAAGATATTCTGAATTTGAGAACTTCTGACTTGAGTGAATAATCCTTACCCAGGTTTCACTGTAGTGAACATCTAGCCTTGCTTCAGGCTCAAATTTGCATGATATCTCTTCAAACATGTACACATATATTTGGTATTCATTAAGCACTCATATATGTTAAGAGATAGAACTGTATCAGATCTTTCTCTTAGCTGTATGCTGCTGGAAAAGTTAGAACATGTAGGAGTACATTATAGAAACTGAAACTCCATTATCTGAACTGAAAACTTTCCCTAACTGCACAGAAACTTGAGCCTTCAGCAAGGCTAGTGAACATCTTCCCTGCAGTAACAGACTTCAGTAGGATTGTATAAAGGTTAACGTTAGGGTTTTACATTGTGTTCAACAGCGATGGTCATATTGGCACAGGTCCTCAGCTTTGTCACTTGTCCGAGTCGAAGCCACACACACAGAGGTGATAGCCTGTGATTTTAGATGCCAAATCTGCTAACCCACTTTGGTCACTGGGGACCTCAGGAATATTATAAAGCAGAATGGTAAAGATGAATACAACTTTATAATATTTGGACAAGAAATTAGGTACACTATGGTCCACTATCCTAAGGATCAGGGTTATAATAATATTCATATATACAAGTTTAACTGTTCTTTTTTCAACCAATCAAAAGTGGGGACACAGAAGTGTGAGCTGTGCCACTGGTAATAAAAACTGGTTGAGAATCGAGAAGATTCTTACCTTTACAGCTTTCACAGGTGAGCAATCCATAATGATACCCTGAAACCTTATCACCACACACAGGACATAGTTCTTCTATTGAGAACTTGATATCTGGCTGGTACTGGAAATCACTCATGGACGATGGCACTGCAAAATATGATTAAAAACAATATTGATACTTTTATTAAAAGTTGGGTTTTATTTCTTCATTTCCATTTGAGTACAAAGGACATATTGGGAGAGCTTTTCAGCAGTTACCACATGTTGGAATCAGTCAGATTTAAATTCGGGAACTCAAAATGTAACATATATTTATCAAAAGAAATACGAGTAAACTTGACTGTATGAAATAGTTTCACATTCATTTTCTTGTTGACATTTGTTATTGTTGCAAAAGAGATGAATATTATTATTGCAATGGAAGTGGCTATCATTGTATCTCCCATCTTTTTAAAATCAAAATTCACAATCTGTCACATACCTAGAATATAACTGATTGAACATTTTTTTATGGTTTACACATTAACTTCAAACAGGAAATTAAATATAACTTTTCTAGTTCATCTAGGAGATGGATTTTAACAATTGTAATTAATTATACAAAATCTTTTGTTTCTTAGAAACCATCACTGACACTAACTATTGAATAAACATTCAAGATCTTCCCATTTGCTAGTCAGAATAATTCATTGCCAATACTGTTAGATGCATACTAGTTCTCAACAATGTAAGAACCCATCAATGTGCAGCAGGCCACAGTATATCATGTTGCCAGAATGTCTACATGTTTCAGACCATTTGACAATACATCCCATTTCTATAGAAGGTCCATACATTAATTACATTTCCAGAATGCTTTTGCCATTTGTACAATAAATCATGCACTGTTGAAAAACAGCAGTTTTATAAACCACACTACCACTTTGTTAGAGTGAAGCTACAACCAACACAGTAGTAGTAACTTCCCATTACTACCCAAAACTGCACAGAATGTCTAATGGTGTCTGTTCTTGTCAATAAATAAGAAGGTAAAATCTGTAATGGAGAAAACTTTTTTCTTTCATATTAAATTGTGGAAAATTCTTAAAATATTCATGATTGTTGTGACAGGTCATTTATTTAATCTCTTACAGAAGTTCTATAACTTTTGCTCATTGTTGCCCAATTTGATGGGCGGACATATTGGCACATTTCACATACTAAATTTGACAAATTGTTACTGCTGTAGCAGGTATTAATATAACTGTGGGCCAGAATTACAGAGCAAATGGTCACTGACCTCAATTTACATCCCCTCACCCCACCTGCACCCCCTCTTTTCCCTTCTCTAAACAATCCATAAGAGATTCCATATATGGCCTTGTATGAGATCTTGTGCAATCCAGAGACTGGTGACCATATATGGACAATGACCTCATGTTCTGGTGATGCTGAAAATAGCTTGCATGTACAATGGGCTAAGTTAATGAGCACAAGGCTAACCTAGTAATTAACTCCCCTTCTGGCTATTAAGTTTACAATGATATCACTACAGCAACTGCCAGGCTGTGTTCTATTTAAACTACTGCCTGTTATTCCCACTGCCTTATGTTTTTGTGTATGTTGATCTGTCTGTTTGTGATTACTTCAAAAGTAATCAATGGCTCCCTTCACCATGTAGTTGAAAGTAACCAACATTGTTATGAACATACCATTCTATTGTCAAGACATTGCTCAGTAAATTTGGGTGAATGGAAATTTACCCAGACAGATTTTCGTCGGTGGGCACTTTTTCTAGTGAACTCTTTTTCTGTAAACTGATTGTAACAAAGATAAGTTGCAGGACAGATTTAGATTTATTTTTTGTTTTACATCATGTTCAATAGCCAGGGTCATATTGTGATGGGTAGTTTACGGGTGAAGGAACCAGTGGATACAAGTTGGTCAAGATTCTTCACTGTAAACCGCCGGGCATTGGCAAGTAACTACCAACTTTCCAACATGAAGCGCCCAGACCGAGATTCGAACAGGTGACCTCAGGGGTTAAAGGCAAGCACTCTAACCACTACACCACCACTAAGTTGCAGGACAGAGAAAAACAACAGCAACAAAAATATTTGATACCAATGTAATTAAGTTGGTCTTTAACTACTGAAAACAACAGTGTTTAATGTTCAAAAATAGTTTAATCTTGCTGTCATGGAAATTTCTTGGAATACCCCACCCTGTTCAAAATCATCGCATTGTCCCAAGAAATAAGATTGTCACAATTCTGAAATAATCAATAGCAATACACTGGTGCAAGTCTTTAACATAGACCACTGTTATAATTTTTCAAACGATAGATTTAAAAAAAAAATTTTTGTGAAACAATGTACTGGAACAAGAAAAATTCGCTCAGTAAGAAACCCAGTATATGATACAAAAAGTGAACGACAGTAATTTAGTTTTCACCACAGGATTACAGATCTACAGGAAACAACATTGGGCAATTAAGTTGACTATAATTATTTTATTTTTTAAATTTTGTATGCTACACATGGTCAAAGTAGGAATGGAATTATGGGTCATATTCTATTCATTTCACATTTTATGGGTCGATATTTCAATGTCAATTGATAATTTCTCCAACTCTCTAAAATTTCAATATTGATACTAAAGCATCAATTGTAATATTGTTTTGAGCACCTGCTAGGCAGAATTTTCACAGTATTGTTGGAATTTATCACCTCTCCATAGTTTAAACAGCCACTTAGATGCATTAGAAGAATTATTCCAACATTTTTCATGAAATAAAACCAGCTTGTATTAAATTCATAGTCTGGTTCTTTCGTATTTTACAGGACAACCAAAGTGTTTTTGGTAATTAATGTAGCATTTTATGCACAAATAATACAGTTTACATCATAAAAAGATATTTCTATATTGATCGAAATGCAAACCCACATTAGAATCGATATTGATATTTAAATAGTATTTCAGTGCCTATACTAGGTCAAACTCGGGTTTTGTACCCCTTTCAAATTGTGGGGTGAAAAGTACATCAGCAGACAGTATTTTCATTTCGTTCCGGAAGAAATAGCAAAATCCCCTAAGAATATTTAAGTACTGGTTACTAAAAACGTCATTACAGAATGCTTTCTACTGGTTCATATTCTGTCAAAACAATAAAGAATTATATAAGTTTGAGGAAATATCTCACATTTTTACTGTGTATTCTTTGCAATTGAAGTTTATAAACATTCAAATATCTTGCGAAAACATATTTCCTGAGTATGGATGCTGGTAATTTTCACTATCAGTGCAAACATTCAAAATCCCAGATTTCGTTCAGTATGAATGCCCTGGAAACCGGATTTTATTTTCAGGAACCAGTCTGCTGAGGTCATACCAGGAAAGGCTCTCAGAGCATCACACATGTTGTCATGAGCGGGACTAGAACCGACAACCACAGAGGGGAGACTCTAGCGACTGTCTAACTTAACTACCCAGCGATTTATGGATCATATTTTATGTCTATAAGATCATCCGTAACATCCCTAATGTCCTTGTGAGATCTGTAGTGGCATACTGTGATCCATAGTGACACGCAAAGGATCAGATAAGATCCCTAGTAAGTTATGGAAAAATCAAAAATGTTTGATGTCCTTGTGGCATCGCTTTTATCCTTGACGCTTCTGCGCCAATAAATATACGTAAAAACATTGCCGGATCTAACCGGATCTGCTACGGACTGACACGGAAAGGGTTTGCGGATTAAAAAACAGTCATAAGACCAATCCTTTGTGCAGTCTTTTCATACGTAAACCTATCCGTGGCGGTCCATAGCAGATCCGTTGCAGTTCCATAAATCTTTTCCATGACCCACCCTCATCCCTTGTGCATCCCAGTCAGTTACCATATATGGAACCGTGGCCTATATCCATGGGATATCCTTGGATGTGTAACTGGCCTTTTAACCACAAACCTCTATTTTAAGGAATAATCTAAAGAAGTGAAAATCTAATCAATACATTTACCATCTTTTAAATCTCTATCATTCAAATACAGGATCTTCTATAGTTTGATATATCAAAAGGTCAAAATGTGACATGAAACCAAATTATAGAGCACTAGCAACACATGCATTCATAGTCGTGAGACTGACAAAGGTGACAAAGATATTCCTCTTCCATATTTTCTACACACGCTCGAATCTTCACTGATTGTGTATTTCTCATAAAAATTACACTTGATGCAAATGTAGCCTGAAGCTGTAATACAGTTAATATGAAGCTCTATATATTCAAGTAGTCAGTGCATATGAAAACAGCTGATTTGCACTGCAATATTTGTGGTTATGTTGTTACATGAAAATAACTAGCCTGACAGACGGTTTACATTGCATTCTGCAATAAGTTCCATGCAAGTAAATATAAGTACAAAGCTTAATCTTTCTAGCTGAAACCACAACAAAATCTCCACTTAATTTAGCCTTGCTAAAGGCTCAAGTTTCTTAGCCATTAGGGCTACACTTTACAAGCAAACTAATACAGTAAGGAGTAAGAAATGTGAGATTTGCCCCAGTATACAAAATGCACAAGTGAGGAAATTCTGTTATTTTCCACAAATTGTAAAGACTTCTTAAAAACATTCCCACTTACATTACACCACCGATTACCTCCCCCCATTAAAGTTAACACTGATTCTAATTCATTTCTCATTTCTGTTCAAGGTTTACCCTAAGTGGTGAAATTCACAAGTGGCCAATTTCATATTCATTACTCTACAAGCTATATTGCTATTAATATGTCAGAACTGGTCAGTGTTGGTCTAGAAAGTACAGTTCATCTGTTTTACATATGGTATATACAGCTGAACAGATTACTTTTCAAAAGTGAAATATGTTGCAAAAAATGCTTTACTGATATACGTATCTCTAGAGTAAGGATGACTAGCTAAAACGTAACAAAAGTAATTCATATTTCATAGTAAGTTGGAGCAGTTTTTCAGACCCAGTTACAGACCTGCTTTCAATGCTACACAGGTCATATCACAATGGGTAGTTTTGTGGCCAGACGAAACCAGTCCATACAGTTGGTCAAGGTTCTTTACTGTAAACTGCCAACCATCAATAAGCAACTACCAGCTTTCCCACATAAGGTCTAGTAGACCCAATATCCAATGAAAATGCTATATTATTGTAGCAAAGAAAGATGACATAATATAATCTGATAATATAGTTATAACTGCTGGGGAATACTTTGTCTAAACACACCACAGACACTAAGGGCATGAAATTACCACCCAACTCCCGTTCAAGACTGATAACTGTACTCATGGATCTGTATTTTTCTCGAGTTACAGGTCCCGGTGTCATATAACTTAAGAAAACTTCATATACACGTTTTTTTTTAAAAATGACAAGATATTTACTTTTTACATTTTTGCCATAATAGAAAATGAAACTAAACCATTATTTCAAAGGTACGTGGTCAATAATGAAACTCAATATTGATTTAACCGACACTGAAATATGGACTGTGAACTTTTGCTACATTTTGAGTTGCAGGTGTGGTAAACTTTACATTCTGACCACTGACTCCATGGTAAGAGCCAAACTGCTAGAGTAAGAAATCTAAAATTCGCCAGGCATCTAAAATTCGCCACCTCTAAAACCTTAGTTAATTTTATGAAGAAAATGATGTTTTTGTCCAAAAATTGGTATTTTTCAGTTCAAAAAGCCTTAATTTACTATACAGTCAACAAATCTCACCACAATTTATTTATTTTATTAGTATTTTCACATGTGGCCAATTTCAGATATGTGGCGAATTTTAGATTTCTTACTCTACCTATTGTTGAATTATCATTTGTAAAAGAATTCTCCCAGTTTCACTGGATCCTTATAGATGTCATCAGCATATACCACAGAGCACTGCTTCAACTACACATAGCTTCCTTATTGTAACCTCTGTTAGCCAATCATATCAATCATTTGAATGAGTTTTGTGTCCGCAACCCTAAAGTTTAAAAAGCCCTGAGGCTATAACAAACTGCAGATAATTGAAGTTCAAGTTACTGAGTGTCAAATGTATGGGAATTAGGGCAGGGTCGGTAGCAGATTTTTCATTTCGGTATCCCGCCAGTGTAAATCCGTACCGATTCCGGGATACCGAAAGAAGAAATTGTGTTCTAGCATACACCCAATCGAATAGGCCCCTCAACCGGAAGTAAGTTTCGCGAAAAGAAAACATTGCAGTTCTGAAAGAAATCACTATAAAAGTGCTGAAATATATAAAAATAAGGGATAAAAGTTTGTAATTTCTTCAAATTTGAGGTTTGTTTCTAATATTTTACGTTTTCTCACAATATTATATGCTGACTTTCGAAATACCGGCTGTAAAGTGTCACAACGGTGTTGAAGTGAATTGGTCTCGATACCGAGATACCGGTGTTACCGACCCTGCCCTAATGGGAATATCTTGTGCCTAATTAAATCAATTAAAGGTCTGAAATATTTGGATACAACAAACTTTAACTTATATCTTCACAAATTCCTCCAAACTATTTTAACCTTTTGACATGAACTAAACCACAGTGTTAAAAAGCAAGTATTTTAAAGGATATATCTTAATACTATGACAGCAGTTTGATCACAAACTGTTTTTTAGTAAAGAGACTCAATTTCAAAGGAGCTGAAACATCATGGTACCACAATCATTGCCCTTTGAAGCATCTCATTTAAAATATGAATAATAACCTGTTTATCAAACAGCAGAAAATAGGGTAATTAAATTGAAACTACAACTGTTAAATAACTGGTGACAATGCACTGCAGGGCATCAGCTGACTAGTGTCGTTATAAGATAAGCTTTGGAAAATATGCACAGTAAAAACAGAAACAAATCATTTGGCAGTAAGTGAAAATTTTAAAGTGGCAATGAGACTTAATCAGTACAGGGAAAATTGTAAAGGGGTGATGAGACTTAAACAGTACAGGGAAAATTTTAAAGGGGTGATGAGACTTAAACAGTACAGGGAAAATTTTAAAGTGGTGATGAGACTTAATCAGTACAATGAAAATTTTAAAGCGATAATGCAATGTTTTCTGTCAGTATTCCGCCAATGTGAAAGCATTCCAATTCCGGAATTCCAAAAATGTTATAATTTTAATGGTTTTACAATCAAATTGGCAGTGAATGAAAATAAAACAATGTCAGCAAAGTTATATTTATTTGGGTTTTAACATCTCTTTCAACACGTTGTATAGGTCATATCATGATGGGCTACCAGTAACTACCAGCTTTCCCACTTGAGGTTAGGCCAGGATTTGAACTCCGATCTCAGAGGTGGGAGGCGAGAGTGTTACCACTCTGCCACCGTGGCCCCTGTCAGCAAAGTGATAACAGCTTCAAATTTGCAAAAATATTGGAGAAAAGGTTAGAATTTCTTCATATTTTAGTGTACATTTGTAATATTTTAAATTTTCCATCAATTTTATATCCTTACAATTGACATGCATGTTACCATATTTCGTGTAACAGAAGGCAAGTTTATCAAAGAATTTCAGTCTGATGAATCAAATTTGCCTTTAGTATCATTCAATCTATTTAAGAAGCCCGACTAAAAATATAACATTCAATTTCAGAGATGGATACAATCATAACTGACCTGCTATTTTGAGTGAGTTACAGAAGTAAATGAATGCATTAGACAAGATGACATTTGTATGCAGCTTCCTATGGTGTCTTGTTTAAATAGCTAGATTTTGTTTTGAATAAGCTCCTGCCCTGCAGTCTAGACACATGATTTAGTTCCATTGCAGCTACCAAACAGGCCCTTTGTGTCATAAACTCCTATCCAGTTTTATATTCATCTGTTCAGATGGTGCCATATTGGGTACCCCCCACTTTTATTTATCCCACAAGTTACCCAGGAGAAAATTAGATCCAATGACCAGGGGGGTGATATTTCAAGGAAAATGTGACAAATACTCTGCCCAAAGTAGCATATTAAGCAGTAAAAGCAAAGATTACTTCAGCCTTATATTTGACACTTATTTTCCATATCAGTAAAATGAAAAATACACTTCTTGTGAGAGAAAATAAACATTTTTTTTGTTTTTTTTTTCAGACTCAGAGAAATAATAACATATGTATAAAGACTCTGCACACATTTTAGATAAAATGACAATTCAAATACTAACAGAATCAGAGCACTGAAAAACATTTTTTTTTTGAAAAGGAAAAGTTCCTAGAAAGTTAAAATTCCCAAATCAACCATTTGCCTTCTATCTAAAATTCAAAAGATTGACCACAAAATTAAGTCTATTTCTTGATGATCACTAAAACTGCTCTGTGATGGGTATCATTTGTTTTCTCCTGTGAAAGTTTCAGGCAGTGCACTTCTACTGCATTACACGATCAATTATTCAATACACTTTAGTTTCTGTCATCACAAAGAGTAATTTTCTATGAAGAGGTTTCTGTAGGTTTAGTGCTTATTTACGACAAGGCCACTAGGTGGTGACCATTATACATTGCAGATAATGGAGAGGGCGACACAAGGTTCTCAAACCAACTGGACAGAGGGCGGTCAGTGACACACTGAGAGAAATATTGATCCACTAGGTCTCAAGACCACTGACCACACAAATAGGAAGCTAGACCAATGCCATTACATGTATCTCTCTCCAAGAAGAGCAGTGGTTGAAGGCTATAGAACCGGTGGTGTCCTTAATAAGGTCAGGTTATATCAGAATGGGGGCTTCCATGGACAGAATAAGGTCAGGTTATATCAAAGCAAGGGTGCGTGGAGTAGCAGTGAGGTCTTATGATGCAACAGAGGCCAGACTGGTCATTCCATGTCCACTTCATGAGGAAAATGTCTGGTGATAGATTTGTGCTTGATGAGTTATTGTGTTGCCTTATTTGAATAGTCTACAAGTAATATAAAATACAAATACTATAAAACTCTAAAACCTCTGTGATTGATTCAAATGGAAATTGAAACTGGATCAAGGAACATATTCACAGATCCAAGATATACAGTCATCTGCATTGCTTTGATTTATTTTGAGTTTAACATTGCCTTCAGCACATTGTAAAGGACATACCACGACAGGGGCAGAGGAAACCAATTTATCCTAATGGTAAAGATTCTGCACTGTAAACTGCCAGGCATCGTTAGCAACTACCAACTTTCCCACATAGGGTTGGGTCTGGGGTTTGTACCATCAACCTCTGAGGTGGGAAGCAAGTATGTTAAACTACAACACTACCCAGCCCCAGTCATCTGCAATGCAATATTACTTGATAAATGATTGTCTAGTAAAAAAAAATTAAAGAAACTTTAACTTTTCAATCTCCTGTTTCACAAAACAGTGCCAAATATTCCAAATAATGGGGAAAATATTTATATTAAACCAAAGTGTCAACCAATCAGTGATGTTTTTACAACATGTCCAGTGGTTCTTATCCTTCAGCTTTGAAAGATGGGTTTATGAAAGAAAGACAGCATGGCTCCATAATTAAGACTACCTGAAGCTCATGAGAGATTAACAAATATCCTTGCCAGTAAAAGCTACACAATTCTTCTGATGAGGTCACTCTCAGCAGAGTAAATAAGAAAGCTGAGAATTATATCCTGCAAAATTCCAGCTATGTCTCATTTTGTAAACTGTCATTAAAGTGAAGGTGATAAAGACCCACTACTGTACAAATGAGGCCAAGAGTCCCTCCCCCTTTCACAGCGAACCCTGCACATTTATATGGCCTCGCGAAATATTATTGATGGATAAAGATGACAATTGTGTGAGTAAATAGCATTTTCTGCTAATGGCCAATACTAATGAACATTAAATTCCATATTCTACTCATTGTATTGGAATCCCCTATAATAGTACTGTGATGGTGAAAATGGTGGCAAATACAGAGAGAAATGTAAATCAAGTCGTCTGTCTTGTTTGGCAGCTCATGAGGCCCACGCTTCATGTCACTTCTAGAGATCACTTTCTTTTTAATTTTTATTTAGTGTGAGCTATAGCAAAGCTCGTGCTTCTAGAGATTACTTTTTTTTCTGTACACGGCTCATCACTGAAGTTAAGCAGCAATGGGCTATGTTAGTACTTCGATGGGTAACCGTCTGAGTTCTAGGCCATGTAAAGGATGTATTTGACTCGGAATATGTTTGTCACCTGACTTTCATAAATTCTTGTACACTACTCGTGTTTCTGTATGGCTTTGTGGCTCATTCATGTAGACCGAAACAATTTGTAGCTTTGTTTTCTTTTCTTGTTTGTGACTTTCATGAAGTATACACTGCTCTAGAGTGTACTACTCATCCTTCTGATTGCTCTACCGCTCATTCATCCAGACCGAAAATATTTTAGCCTTGTTTCTCATTCTGATGAGATTTTACAATACAACTGAATCCTATGTAAACTCAAACCTAAAAGGATTAGAAAAATACTTCCACTTGACGAGGAATTGCTGATAATCATGGAAGATTGTAACAGACTGTGTGTTTATAATGGCTATATAACACACACAGCAAATCAAAATATATGATTCAATATGATCAACTCAAATTATATGTAGTTAAATATGGCTCCTTTATAACAGAGGACTTGGGTGAAAATGTTTTATTTTTTAAATTGAGGGAATTTTTGTTAATGTTAAATGAGGTCATCTGTTGTATGCTGCCGTTAACCTACCGATCCATTAAAAGTTGGAAAATTCTGTGAAATAAAAATCTGTCTGGGTGAACTTGGCTGAGAAAAGCCAAGACATACCATGTTTCAGCAGTATTATTGGACTGTCTTGTATCATCATCATTCTTGTGTACAGGACTTCACACTTATGTGGAAACTCTGACCACTCATTAATGTTACAATGATCAATACAAAGACCACAGCTCTTCAATGCCAATGTTAAGTGAAATCTTGAAGTAAACCTCAGTAGAGTCTCTATTATCTGACCTTCTATTATCTGAATATTCAATTTTATCTGACCCTCCTGGGGGAGGAACAGTTGGTTCGGATAATAGAAGGGTCGGATAACAGAAGGGCTAAAATAACAGGTTTTAATGGAGTTGGGAGAGTGGGTTTGAGGTCTGATAAGTGAAAGTTTGGATAATAGAAGGTCGGATAATAGAGGTTCTACTGTACTGTTTTATACTAAAATGCCTTATCTATCTTACAAATCTCACATTATCTGAACACAATCTGCCCTAGCCTGGTCAGTACATTCTACTTATACAAAGTCTAAATATAGGAAAACTTCTATTATCCAACCATCTTGGGGGAGAAACAATAAGGTCGGATAAAAGAAGGGCTAAAATAACAGGCTAAAATGGTGTTGGGAGAGTGAATTTAAAGTCGGATAATTAAATATTTGGAAAATAGAGGGTCTCATAATAAAGGTTCTACTGTAACAAGATAAATTATAATAAAAATGCTCTCCTGGAAGCTGATATTCTCTTCCAATTAAGAGGGGACTCCATTCAATAGGGTCCTACTTAAAAGTCTTCGCATATTTATTTATTCCAAGATAAATATGTACCCAAGCACTCCAATAGAAATGTAATAGTGTTTATTTACAAAGGCTTTTGGACTACACAATATAAGAGGGTGCTTTATCTCATTTTTTTTCTCATCTGCACATTGCTTATATACAATATTATCAAACACTTGTGTATATATATATATATATGTATATTGTATTTGTGTATTGCAGTGAGATTCTATAAACAAGGTCCAAAAACCAGATACTGTAATACTGGTATAATAAAACAAGCAGGCAACCCGGAAGATTTGTAGTTTTACTGGGCAATCCAGCCCATATCAATCAAAGTGTAATGCATTACAACATTTCTCTCAGGGTTTTTTTTTCTGCCTTGTTCAAGGTTTTCCACAAAGCCAAGGTCTTCACGACCTTGTACTAAATACTGACAAAAAAAATTCTTGTCTTTTTTTTTACAATCTGTTCTATTTCGGTGTACCCAGTATAAGTGCAGTACTATTGGTAGGTAAACATTTGCACTGAACAATTTCTTCTTTCCACAGTTAATTTGCTGTGTATTTCAATCTCTTGCAGCGAAATTTACAAATATATCCAACACTTTTTAAAGGTTTTAATATTTTTCTTTTCTTATATACAGAGGTCATTTAAGTATGATTTCATGTCTTATTTTTCCAATAAAATAATGACCTGTATTTATTCATTTTAAAAAATATTTTCCTTAAAAATTTATTCACTCAATTCAATTATTTTTAACCTTTCAATGAAAAATATTGAAAAGATACTCATAACTGAATACATATGGTTCTTGTATCAGATAAAATTAAATGGAATTTAATAAATACTGTATCCCATTGAATAAATTGCTGAAACATAACCAAATACCAGTATATATTGGAACATGCTATATTTTAAGTGAACCTTAAATTGTAATTTTAAATAAAATACAGTGTTTTACACTCAGAATGTCAAACTCAGGTGAACTGAGTGGATAAATACTAGAAGAATATATTTTCCAATATCAAACTGTAGTCCATATAAAAATAGTCATTACATTTAGTTAAAAATATTGTGGAGTCGTATTTCTGAGTATTTGAATCACTTAACTTTTCAAAACGAGAAGGATTTTGTCTGCTTTTCATTATCAGGGAATTAATCTCCAAACAATCCACAAAGGTTATGTACATAATGATTTTATTGAATATAAATGGTGAAATATAGATACTCTTCGTGTTTTTGAGCCTGGTAATCTTTCATTATTTTGTCTTTAAGCTGTGCATGCATTTTTAAATTAAAGGGATCATCATAATAAAAAGAATCAATTTTTGTGGTGCAGATACATACTTTGGCAATTTAAGGTTCTGATAAAACTGATTTTTTTGTGCAAATCATTTTTCTATCTTGTATCTTTTTATCAGCTCTCAAACTTCTGGTGTTTAATATCAATGACTTTCAGCACATGTGAATCAATCCCAATCAATAGCAGTAAATTGAGTTATTCCACTATTTTATGTTTACCAGTGAAGACTCATCGATTCCATATGTTCCACTGACAGAAGAACCCCAATGATTTATCTATTAAATGATACTCGTATATTATACCATGCCATAATAATTTCTGGTTCAACATCCTGTATCAAATCAAAAAGATAAACTATATATTTGCATGTCAAAAGAGTTGCTAGTTTCACCAAATATTTGTCCATTTCGTTAACTGTACTTGTGCACAGGCATAGCTCATCAACCACGACACACAACTGGGTAACAAATACCATATTCCTGATTTCAAAAGCAATAACATGTCAACATTATCTACATGTCATTACAGGAGTTTTTAAAATGAAAGGAAATAGAAATAAAATTATTGCTGCGTAAACTGATTGAGTCCCTAAACTGATTACACTGTGGTTTATCACACACGTAAGATTTTGAACTAGATAGCCGATAAAAATGTGTGTTTTGTGACGCTTTTGCAGCTGTTCAACTTCCACGTGTTTGAACATTAGACACGAGAAGTGTTTTGCCACGGTGACTGGATATTTTTTACTGCCAAGCTAGTTTAGTTTGTCACACAATGAAATTTGTCACTTACATTTCACGACCATATTAAACTTTTACATGATTAATTTTCATTCAACAATTATTGTCATTGACAATTGTTCTATTTCATTAAACTTATATACTGTCTGCCTTTGAAAATTTAAATGACGGGTAACTTTACCGGCTGAGCAGTAGAGTCGTATTTTAGTATTTAGTAAACTTTTTGGGTTTAAATTATAATGATGACTTTTTACTTGGTTATATTCACCACTACAACTGTTCAAAGTAAATGAACTACTAGTATCCAGTAAAGAAATCTCACTTTTGCTATTTAAATCTCAAACTTAATTTAGATGATACTAAAATAAACTTAGAATTGGGTGGTTTTCTTGCAAACTACATTTTATATTAGGTAACTCTTGTTTACACACACCAGATACAGATACACACAGGTATATGTGTGGTAATTAGTATTATGAGTGGAGGAATGGTATTTTATAAAAGTGAAACTTAGAGATTTATGTCATATCAGTGCTGGTTGTCAGTGTATCACACATGTTGCCACAAGAAAGACTTGAACCCACAGCCACTTAGGCGAGAGACAGTCAGTAAACGCCAACCTTGTTAACCACTAGGTCACTGCTATCTTTATATATTCTATATATAAACTCCACACAATGACACATCTTCTTTATTGTACAACTGTACATAATTAATAACACGTTTACAAGAGTATGGATAATTAACAATAACGGCCTCAAATAATATCTTATAATACTTTCAATAGTACAGATAGTACCTTCCATTATGCAAGAGATTATGATTCCTGTAGATCCAGATCAGATCATATTTCTGCATAAGTTTTGCATAGATGTTTACATGCCTCTAGATGGTCATCATGTCAGGATATGCCCTTTTAGTCATGCCCATGTGTTGTCAGTGGCTGGATTTGAACCCAAAACCAAAGAAAAAAATTTTACAATGGAGCAAATTTCACTGGGATATGAAAATATGCAATCTGGCCTTGTGTTTTTTAATTTTATTATTTATTTTGTATTTTACATTACACCAAGTACCTTTACATTGGTTATATAGTGATGGGAAGTTGGAAGGGTCAGAGGAAACCAGTACATACAGTTGGTCAAGGTTCTGCACTGTAAACCCTTGACAAATGGCAAACATCTACCAACTTTTCCACTTGAGGTCAGGCCAGGATTTGAACTTTGATCTCAGAGATAGGAGGGGAGAGTGTTGCCACTGACAAGTTGGCTTTGAGGAAAAAGACAAGGCCAAGGTAATAACAGTTTTCACATACCTTCCACATCCTTAATGAATGTACATTCTTCTTCAGAAAGCTCACCCATGATGGCAGGGATAATATACCTTGCAAACACCAGTAATTACTGTACACTGGGGGAGAGATGGCTACTCCCTGGTAATTCAATACTCTCCCTATTGGTACAAACAACCTTCAACTCATTATGAACCCCTGCTGAGCCTCAGTGGCCTTTTGACAAGCCCTACACAATGACTGGACAGTACATATTCTTCCTTTGGCATATTTACTCCAAAACAAATACAAGAAAATCTGTTACACCCTTCAGAGTTTATGTCCAAAACACATTCTCTAACTTTCCAGTCCACCGTATTCCAACTGATTGTCTATTTTTTTCCTCTTAAGTTAGCACACCAACGTACAGAATGTTAAAGCAATGGCCATCCCCATTTGCTTCATTATGGACCAGTTTACAAGAACCACATACTGGCGGCAGTTGTAGTTTGTGTTGAACATTATTATTGTTGTAACAAAACATAAGGCATTCGGCCAACTTTACACTGTGGTAAGCTTATTTCACTACCACACACACACACACAGTGCTTTTTCTACTACGATTCTTGTGCACCCAACAAAAGCAATATGGCCAAAAAAAAATTCAATATTTTTTCCTCCCCCTGTTCTCTCAATGTAAACTCACCACTCCATTCCATACTGAGTGTAAGGTCCTTCTTTAATCCTTACTACTGATTTTTTTTCTCCTATCTTCACTCCCTTTATTGATCCATAAACCTACCATGTACTTGTGTTTTTTCTCTCTCTCTCTGTTCACGAGAAACAAATGTCCTTAATGGTCCAGTTTTTGAATGGCCTTTTTTTTTCTTGGTCATTGGAAAAAAAAAACGACAACTAAATCATTTTCCAAATTTTACCACCATTATGGGCTCACCTATCTACTTAATTATTTTATAATCATAATATGGACAAGCTCACATTAATTAACTGTTAAAGGACACACAGATACTGGGTATAAACATTCTACTAATCATAGGTAAGTTTTTGACTTAATGGGAGTCACTATTTTGAGAAGTTGTATATATGCCTTGTATTGAGTGGCCCGAAGCCACCTTACCAAATGCAGTGGTATGTAAACAATATATCTACATAATAAATGACAGGGGTCCCTTTACAACATCACCTAATATAATATTTCTGCCCATACAAGCCTATTCACACATATCTATGTATTGCTACCCCCTACACCACGTTATTAAGCTGGGGACCCATATAGGAATATATTGTTACACCAGTGCAAACTATAGTGCCGAACATGCACACAAAATACGCATACTATATATATACTCGGCTTCTCTTGTATGAGTGTCACTTGTCAAGTATCTCCTGTTAAAACTAGCCATGTTGTGTTTAGGTAGCCTTTGATTTATTGTACCTGGCTTTTCACACGGCAACACAAGAATGATCAATACTGAAATTCACTACTCAACCTCTATGTTTATAGAGTAAGAAATCTAAAATTCACCACATATCTGAAATTCGCCACATGTGAAAATACTAATAAAATAAATGAATTGTGGTGAGATTTGTTGACTGTATAGTAAATTAAGGCTTTTTGAACTGAAAAATACCAATTTTTGGACAAAAACATCATTTTCTTCATAAGATTAACTAAGGTTTTAGAGGTGGCGAATTTTAGATTCCTGGCGAATTTTAGATTTCTTACTCTATATGGTCGTATATCTTGTTTCTGAAAGCATTTTAACAAATAAAAATATCTTTAAGTTGAGTATGTCACTTTTTTTTTCTTTTTGTGAATAAATAACACAAATGTATTATAGAGATAATTAATGGTTCTGGACAAATATATTACATAGAGTGATAGAGAATATGATTTTGTTATTAATAAACAAAGCTAAACTGATAGTTTAATCTTGTTTTTTTTTTTTTTTTTTTTCATTCTACAAAATATAAATATTTATAAAAAAACATTGAAAGAATAAATCAGTAAAAAAAATTAAAGCAAGCAATTTTATAATGCAATACTACAATTGATTAAATGTTTGCAGATACTATTTTTAGTTTGTAGGACAAGTTCCCATGTGAAGAAAACCTCTTAACCCACAGAAAAGGTACCAAAAAACCCTAACATACTTCATAACATTATGTGCACCCGAAATACTACAAAATCATTGACAACTGAACTTATTGAACGTAACAATCAACAGAAAAGCCAATGCCTGAAACGATTAAACACTACTGTCAGAAAAAACTTTGACTAGATAAACAACTAATGGAGATAAAAATTCCAGTGTGCAGAAGTTCTGTTCATGTTGTTTGTCTCCCATTGCGTCTAAACTCGCCACTGAAGCGGGCGCTGTTTTTTATACATGTTTATGCAACCCTAGCATACATTTGATGTGTATTATATGTCTATATATTAAAACAGGTAGAGTAAGAAATCTAAAATTCGCCACATATCTGAAATTCGCCACATGTGAAAATACTAATAAAATAAATGAATTATGGTGAGATTTGTTGAATGTATAGTAAATTAAGGCTTTTTGAACTGAAAAATACCAATTTTTAGACAATACATCATTTTCTTCATAAAATTAACTGAGGTTTTAGAGGTGGCGAATTTTAGATTCCTGGCGAATTTTAGATTTCTTACTCTATATATAATATAATTACTGGGAAATGTATTTAAAACACAGAAAACAACATCATCTGATACTGTACAAATACTCAGTTTTAGGAGTACAGTTATTTTGCATGGTTAGATCTTGGGCGCTTTGGTCTCAATGGTACAAGATCGATTTGTGTCAAGTCATTGGCAAAATTCCTATTTCGGTCATCAAAACATGCATTTTTCATGACCTAGTTTTTAGGACATTGCTGTGTTGTTTACAAATAAAATCTATTGATGGTGGATACCTTTTATGATTGAATATACATCATGTTTTTTTTAATTGGGCACCTTTGGCAATTAACAGATTTATTTTCCTTTTCACAGGTCAAGAAAAAGTTATTTTTTTGTACATTCATTTTTTGCCATACTTGTTAACTGTATTAAAACTAGAGCAACATGCTTCACAATGAGGTTGTTAGACAACAACTTATTTCAAATGTTTTCACCTTTATTGAAATAAATTTTGTATCCTTAGTTTCTTTCAAGTCTAATTTTTTTACCTAAATTAAATTACTGATGTTCATGTTATTAACTAGCTATTCAAAACAATTCAAAACACCTGAAAACAATTTTGGAAAGATATCTGCTAAAACACAAAACAATGTAGATTTATGTAGCATTTGGGAACAGAAATTAGATAACTGTCCATGTATGCAAACTTTGTTTTATAAAAGTTTATTTTATATCAGACTGGTAGATAATACTATTGTCAGCAAATAAAACACAAGAGCATTGCGGCAATGCATACCTCCACCCATTCATGTGATAAGAAGTAAATGGTAAAATCCAAATCTATGATATTTTTTGTATCCAGTGATCTAGATAAATCTGAAAATTTAATGGGATCTAAGTTGGAGCAACACGCATCTTCTCATTTTGATTTCATGAGAATCCAAGCAGTATTTTGTAATCCTGCTAACAAACAAACAGACAAACAAGAGAGCACTTGGAGGTGAGTCAAGTGCGAACTTTGCGAAATTTTTGAATATTACTCTGTCTGTTTGTGAACCACTGATCTGCTTACAGGGTATTAACTAAATAATCTCACTGATTTCACCCATGCTCGCATTAGGGTGCATGGGCGCTAACACAGACAGTTTCTGTAAAAAATTGCTCCAGAAGGATATAGACCTGATCATGTCCAACTTTGAATCAGTTCTTCATTATAACAGTACTGTTGCTACCTTAAAATTTCATAACGATCTGTGCTATAGCTTTTGAGTAATGCTGTAAATAAACAAGAAAACTTACAAACAAGCAAACAGACTGAGTAATATACTTTGCAAAAATTCTGCCAATTAACAAATGATTATGAATGTAATACCTGCTTGGCAGAGGTAAAAATGCCTCAACTGAAACGACCATAAGTTCTTTATTTCTAGTTTGATTCTGTTTTCACCAGTTTCTTTACAGCGTGAAAGTGGCATTTATTAGAGCTCATAGGATCAGATCAGATATTTTAATCACAAATATCAGCTGCTGTATGGAGGTATCATAATATTGTGACTGATGTAACAAAGTTAGAAAAAAGATCCCTGTAAAGTAAGAATATACAGATGCTGTTGTTTGTATCAATGATCTCATTTAATGTTTAGTTTCTGAAAGGTCCTTGTTGGACTTGATGCCCATTTGGCCAGTTTCAACTGACTTCAGTCTTAGAAATTTTAAAGCTCAAAGATCAAATAATATCCAGTGAGATATTTAATATTTCATCGATAAAATTATCTGATACCTCCCACATTTATAGTTACTTATATTAAAGATCCCAAATACCACAAACAATGGAAAATGGCTAGGTTTGACATGATGCCTGGTCAAAACTTTGATGACATTTAACAAAATAATAACCATTTTAAAAATAAAACTGACAATTTAATGGCATTTAATATAATAATAGCCATTTTAAAAATATAACTGAATGTCTAGTTGTTCCAGTAGCAGCTACTTGGAAAGGTCAAGGCCAAAGTCACATTATGGAAGCCACTTGTCAAATTAAGGGTGCATAAAATACCAGCTAGTATTTTATTTCTTTAAGAATGACCACTGTAGAACACAACTGTAATTTCCGGCTGAAAAGTGATAGCTGTTAGGCTGGAAGATATTACGAACAAAGGGCTAACTGATGCTGAGAAATCACAACACAGAATAAATTGCATACTGCAAAGACTGCATACGAATGAAAGAAATGTCTAACGAAACTTTGGAATCTTTGGGTGGAAATTTTTGCGGCAGTACAATGACACAAAATTTCAAAATTTATCTTTGATAATTGCTTGGAGAAACACAGGCTGACCTAAGAGAAGAGGTTGCAGTTGAGTTTTTACACTTTTTGAAAAAAAAAAGTCTAGTTTGTAAAAACACTCAAGGGAGAGTAATCATGTGTAATATTACCAGTCCACAACAACTAATGCAGCAAAGCTTGAACGAACCTGAAAGGTCCACTGAACCTTTGCAAACCAGGTCATGTAAGGTAAATATGCCAACAATGACCGCCCTTGTCAGGTAAAGTAACTGACCCAGGGGGTAGATTCAAGATAAATGCTCCAATTACACTCTCCTCAGGCATTAGTTAAAGCCCTGTCCTTGCTGCCTGTCATCTTGTATAAGTATGGACAAGCACATTTCACCAGTGACATGCCACTGGCTTAAGACCATGCTTGTAACAAGCAGGTGTGTGTTAGGTGATCAGCTCAAAACTGGTCTATTGGTTTTACTAACAAACCATACTTATATCAATATATGTTACTCCTTCCACATGTGAAACTGATGCAGTTCAATGCTTTCTTTTGTATAACTTGTGCTTAAAAATATAATATGGCATACCATACATTTGGTCAGATCAAATAACTAAAGCATATACTGTCAAAGAATACAGTTGTCAATGGAGGTCAATAATATACAAAATTTTTAGCTAGTTTTTATGCCTCAGTTATTATTTTTGGGTTCAGAAAAGGAGATAGGTTTTTCATTACCATTTTCAAAATGTCTAGCTATTTCATAAACCCATTTGGTGTTATCCATGTGGGACCAGTTTAAAAGTAATTTGCACCAAATATGATCAGTTTTTGGATGAATGTATTGACAATGACCAAAACTTTCTTTACCATTCTGAAAAACGATTTTACTATTGTATCCCTGAAAAGCGGGGATACTATGGATCACACACGGTCATCATCCGTGTCCACAGAGATTTTCTTGTGTTCAACCTACAAGCCACATTTCTTTTGGGATTTCTTTTAAACTTTGCAAGTGGCTTACTATGGCAGAGATCTGGCCACCCTATTGTTTTGGTAGGCCAGGAGTCAAAATTAGGTTCTGGGGAGTCAAAAATGTCTAAAATTTTGACTATTGCTTGTGTTCAAGCTGTAGTGGCCAGTTTCTTTCAGATTTATTTTATATTTAGTGCATGAATTGGTGGGTATGACATCTCGCCACCCTATCTTTTTTGTAGGCCTAGGGTCAAAATTGTGCTCTGGGGAGTCAAAAACATCAATAATTTTGACTTGTAACTTGAAAACTATTGCATTTAGAGAATTTTTTTTAAATATGTTATTCAGCTACTTTTGGGTCAGCTATAACATAGTAAAATTGCAGACCTGTAGCTCCATGCATAGCCAAGTAATAGCTACTTTGAGGTTCTCACTGTTGAGTAAATCAATTGTAACTTGAAAACTGTTGCAAAAGTGCTTATAACTCGCCTATTATTGGTCCTAGAGGTTTGAAATGTCAAAGCAGTCTATAGGAAATCATAGGCTAGGAATCTTCTGATGTGATCAGATTTGACCTTGGGCCCCTCCTTCAAGGTCAAACAAGGATAGCCAAATTTAAAAGTGCTTATAACTCGCTTATTATTGGTCCTAGAGGTTTGCAATGTGAAAACAACCTATAGGAAATCATGGGCTGGGATTCTTCTGATGTGATCAGATTTGACCTTGGGCCCCCTCCTTCAAGGTCAAACGACTGTGATAGCCAAATGTAAAAGTGCTTATAACTCGCTTATTATTGGTCCTAGAGGTTTGCAATGTGAATCAACTTATAGGAAATCATGGGCTAGGAATCCTCTGATCTGTTCAGATTTGACCTTTGAGGTCAAACTAGGATAGTTGAAGTTATAAGTGCTTCTAACTTGCTTATTATTGGTCCTAGAGGTTTGAAATGTGAAACCAACCTGTAGGAAATCATGGACTAGGAGTCTTCTGATGAGGTCAGATTTGACCTTGGGCCCCTCCTTCAAGGTCAAACGAGGATAGCCAAACTTAAAAGTGCTTATAACTCACTTATTATTGGTCCTAGAGGTTTGAAATTTGAAACAAACCTATAGGAAATCATGGGCTAAGAATCTTCTGATGTGGTCAGATTTGACCTTGGCCCTCTCCTTCAAGGTCAAACAAGGATAGCCAAACTTAAAAGTGCTTATAACTCACTTATTATTGGTCCTAGAGGTTGGAATGTGAAACCAACCTATAGGAATTCATAGGCTAGGAATATTTTGATGTGGTCAGATTCGACCTTGGGCCCCTCCTTCAAGTCAAACAAGGACAGCCAAACTTAAAGAGCTTATAACTCACTTATTATTGGTCCTAGAGGTTTGAAATGTGAAAACAACCTATAGGAAATAATGGGCTAGGATTCTTCTGATGTGATCAGATTTGACCTTGGGCCTCCTTCAAGGTCAAACGAGGATAGCCAAATATAAAAGTGCTTATAACTCGCTTATTATTGGTCCTAGAACTTTAAAATGTAAAACAAACCTATAGGAAATCATGGGCTGGGAATCTACTGGTGTGGTCTAGGAATCTATTATGGGCTAGGAATCTTCTGATGTGGTCAGATTTGACCTTGTTTTTCAAAAATGTGGGAACTTTTCCAGGTTTGAATTTTCCAGGGATTTCTATACATTTTTTTCATACGCCTCCTTGAAGGTGAAACAACATTTCTAAAACCCTAAACTGGCTTGACCTCTTTTGTTATTGCTTCTACAGGTTTGCTATGTTCCAGGATACACCGCCGGCTCGCAATAAAACGAGCGGCCTTTGTCTAGTTTTCAATGCAGTTTCTTAGTGTTATTACTAGCAGAAGATTCACAGCAGTCGAAAGTCAAAGTTACACACTGGTCACGCCATAATATGCTAGAGTCACAAGCTAGAACCAATTCAACAGCCACAGTCATACTAGGCCAATGTCAAAGTTGGTGTTTTATGTCCCGTTCAACAGTCAGGGTAATATTGGGACTGGTCCTCGGCATTGCCACTTGTGGGAATTGAACCCACACAGAACTGTTCACAGGAGTTCAGGAAACCCTGTATGTCATATAGACAAATTGTGCAATAGGAACCACCCATCCTCCGCAAACAACTGCCAAATTTTGTGCCAAACTGCAAAACTTACTGATGTCATCATCAAAAGCGATATTGTACCAGTATTATAAGGCATCTGAAAAGGTGATCTTGCGATTAAAATTACGAAAATATTCCATGTTTCTTGCAAATATTGTATCCAATAAGTAGAGTGATACCATATTTACTTATATAAATAACCGTGCGATGCATATTTCAAAAGGTGGGCAAAAGTCTGAGATAACAAAACCACTGAAGTGTGTGAGAGCAATGGGTGATAATGAAATACTTTACAAATAGCATCTCGATTGTCGCTTACAAGAGACCAATATATTTATAAATTGCGTTAGCACTATAGTTTGAGAACATACAAACTTTTTTCGGAATCCCGGAACTTCAAAGGTGAATTTCGTCAATATAATTGTGGAAACCCATTTATTTTGGAGGGGGTGTGTGTGTGTGTGTGTGTGTGTGTGGGGGGGGGGGGGGGGGGGGGGGTTGATAGGGAATTCATTTATATGAATAATTATGGTAAACCTTTGGGAAAGAGTGCTAAATCTTACTGACATTTCTGAAAGTACTTGGTCCAAAATAGTTTCAGATTTCTTTAATTCTGGTTTATTTATTGTCAGGATGGCAATAAATTGATAAGGTTGTTATAAAACTTTGAATTTGCATCTCTAAATCCAGCCATGAGTTGGTGGCTCCAACAAATAGCTATTGTTAGGATACGGTACAGATATTTCACTATAAATTGATATTCCATAGTCATAAATATTTCACCCAAATAATATCAGTGATGGTAGTAGATTAAGAAATCTAAAATTCGCCAGGAATCTAAAATTCGCCACCTCTAAAACCTTAGTTAATTTTATGAAGAAAATGATGTTTTTGTCTAAACATTGGTATTTTTCAGTTCAAAAAGCCTTAATTTACTATACAGTCAACAAATCTCACCACAATTCATTTATTTTATTAGTATTTTCACCTGTGGCGAATTTCAGATATGTGGCGAATTTTAGATTTCTTACTCTATGAGATTATCATGAAAACACTGTCATATTGTGATGTTAATTTTTATTTTTTTTGATGATTTCTCTGACATTATAACCTATAAGAAAGCTAAATAAAATCCTTGCCACAGATCTGTGACATTTGTATAAAGTTTCCTTGAAATGACATGTGTGACATTGTAACTGTTCACACTGACCTACTAATCAAATGCAAGTTTGTATCAAAAGAGTTGTCAAGCTATCTCAAAATTTGGTTAGTATTGCGCACTGCAATAGTGCACTAAAATAACCCCTAAATCCTTTAAGGGTATGAACCGAGTGTTTGTACAATCCAAAATACATTCACTACACTGTGCAGTATTCATTGAGTTCATAAATAACTACAGAAAACCATAACTCTGTGTATATACTTGATAAAGTGACCACATAGGTTAGCATGAAGCGGGTTATACAAGAACACCCTTTGTGTGCCAGTAAGATTTGTGTATAAATGGATAACCAACGACAAGACTAATTCACGAGAAATCCTGAGGGCGGGTCAATGAATATAGATTCTACTAGTATGATTATAGTCTTGACAATGTTTTCTTATAAGTAAATTTCAATATACTTTCCACGTTATCAACCACACATTCATTTTCTTTAAGAATTACTTCATCCAAAACAATTTTTTTTATCCCAAATAATATTGTTATCCTGCTATAAATGAAATAGGACTTTTAAAGAATAATGGAATATTTTGATCAAAGAATTACTGGAGGAGAACTTTATTCGACTGACAAATTGGCATTATATTACCAAAGAGAGATTATTTCTATGTTATCATAAAACAAAAATTGTTTAACCGTCGAGTAATGATAAAGAGTACCCAGGTACAAAAACTTACTACTCGTGATAGCCAAATCAGAGAACAGACATTGGCAAATGAGGTTCATTCTATAACATATAGCCTGAGACTTGGAATTTTCTTACGCATTATTTATCCCATCTCAAAAGCAAGTAAAAAGTGTTCTAACGAAAAATATCTTTCCGACCACAACCATAAACAAACTCGATCTGGTTTGCATTATAAAGTTTAGCCAAACCCAGTAATGTGCTTAACTAAATGCATTCTCACCAACACTAAATGGCCATGGAATAAAATAGCCAAATATTGCTGCCCATGCAAAATCTGTTTTAAGATTCATTCAATATAAACCTCCAATTAGTGCCAAATATACCATTATCAGTTCAGAAAATACATGATTCTATTTTGACAAAAGGGAAAGTTAAAGTTCCAGACCTGTGTTTAACCTACATAAAACTTACTGCCATAAATAAACTGGGTCATTAGCTCTTAATGTTTTCTTAAATATAGTTATGGCATTGATCTTCTGTCTAAATACAATCTGACTAGTAAAAATAAGTAGAAATAATTCCACGAAAAAGAATCCAACTGACTCACACAAAATGTAACCAACATTAAATTAACAATGTATGAAATCAATATTTCAGATATTACAGTTCAGCAACTTGACTGACTTTGATGTAGTATCAATATTATCGATAAAAGGCACAATGACCAAAAAGGTCAATAACTCAGCGGTATCAACTACTCCAGTGTTTATGACTGGTCTGTACAGGTAGAACAGAAAAGCAAACAAAATCATCACTGACCTCAACTGTGCTTGTAGGATCAACGGACCAGTTTTTAATAGAGAGAGAGGGGGGGGGAGACAATATAAACACTGAGATAATAATCACACATTTTTATATCAACTGTAATGCTTAAAATAGTAATGCAAGTTATTTTTGCAGTGCTATCACAAATACCAATTTATAAGCCAAAAAGTAGGTTAAAAATTTTTTATTTAAGTTCCCGCAGTAAGGATATTGAATTTGACCTAATTTCGGTTTCAAAGTTTTATTTAAATATATTGAACAGGTCCTTTTATGACACGAAGTTTAAGCAGTGCAGGAATGCTGTCTGGCCTCAGCACTGACTGCCAATACTAGCATACAAATGCTTCCAAATATCAAATAATAAAATTTCAATGTGGTATAAATTACATTAAATATAATTTTTGTGATATTTAACTCACATCTTTCTTATCTTTGAATCAATTTTCACGATTCTTTTACCTATATCCACAGTGTGAAAACCTGAAGATTTTAATGTGAAATATGCTTTACATACACCTTTCTTTATTACACTTTAGTTAATATTACAGCACAATAAACCACTGGCCTTGGTCAGATAATAATTAGTTGTTGGTTTTTTTGTTATTTTCTTTTTAAAAATTTCTGTCCATATATCAAAAAAAGCAATTGGAATTTTCAAGTATTAACCTTCAAAACATACAGAGAGAACTTTCTACGTGTCTCAAATTAATGCACAGAGAAAAATAAAGTAGAGTAAGAAATCCAAAATTCGCCAGAAATCTAAAATTCAACACCTCTAAAACCTTGGTTAATTCCATGAAGAAAATGATGCTTAGTCTTACACTTGGTATATTTCAGTTCAAAAAGCCTTGATTTACTATACATTCAACAAATCTCACCTCAATTCATTATTTTTATTTGTATTTCCACATGTGGTGAATTTCAGATATGTGGCGAATTTTAGATTTTTTTTCTTTCTCTACAAGAATCCAAAAGGTATGTGCAACAACTAAGGGAATGATTGAGGAAACAAGACAAACATGAATTTATGACCAAGTGCAGAGGATAATTTGCATATTCTCCATTTTAGGAATATAAACAAGCCATCTTTCTGCATTTGAAGAGCCACTTGAGGTCATGCCTGTTGCCGTTTTGGAATGGCTAAAATCAATACAAAACACCTGACCATTTGACTCTTTGGCCGAGGTAAGAATCAATACTCTGACTTGCCTGGCATGTTATTATTATGATCCTCTTACTCTCCCTTGATCACTTTAATGTGGTTTTCTCTATCCAACAAATATGTCTTCTCAAATATCCAATAATATGAACACGAAACTGTATTTACAGTAACTAGCAGTTTTATTTCTAAAAATAAATCCACATTTGTGACTGAGACTTCTTCTTAACCCAGGTAACATAGAAATAGTCCCATTACTCTGACAAGGTAGATTTATTGATGTACACAACCAGTAAAAATGGAATATGTTTGTCAGCACGTTATTTTTTTCGCGGATATAAATTTACATTTATGCAATAAATTTACAACAGCATAGTCCTGTCCCAGAGACAGTGATCTCAATAGCTTGGTGACAAGTACCCTCATAGCACTATCAGAATGCCTAGTTAATTGTTTTCCCAATGGTAAGTTACTATACCCAGTAAACAATATCCAATGATAGGCAATACAAACACGTCAATACCTCCTGAACTAACGAGGTCTGGGAATGAACACAGTGTAGAGTATGCAATCATTATGATTCACGTGCTATAGTAAAATTGTCCCTTTATCTTCGAATACAGCAAAGTTTGTGCAATGATAGATCACTTTCAGTGATAAAGTCATTCAGCATCCATTTTCTCTAGCTTAAATAGTGTTGATCAGTGAAAAACAATGATTATTAATATGTAAACTTTAAACAAATTCTAGCGATTAAGAGTTATTTTGTCGGTATATATGTCGTGACAGAACTTAAAATTTGACAGAATTTTAAATTCTGTTGACAGAACTTAAAATTTTAAGTTCTGGTGAAAGGATTTGAAATTCTGTCGACAGAATTTAAAATTTTGTCAAAATACCTTGACAGAACTTAAAATTCTAAGTTCTGTCGACAGAACTTAAAATCCTGATAAAATTATGATTTTCTATATTCTGTTTAACATCTTTTACAGCGAGTGACTATTTCACATTTTAAAGGGGGCTTAGCACTTGCGCTGAATTAAAAGTAATGCATAATAAGACAGATATTAAATAGATTCTTTACTGGCATAGATCCTTTACTGGCATTCACAGTCATCTATAATAGTACAGGTGTTTGCTGGTTTTATTGTTTCAATATATCTCTTTTTACGTTTGTTTACTGTTTCTTTGCTATAACTGCAGTGCTAAACTCCGTGAATAATGTATGTGTTTAATGTTGCATATCACCAATAAAGACATTACAGGATACATACTCTTCATATTCACTCTCATTGCATGTAGTAAATATTACAATAAAACAGTAGATAGTACAAATATAATGGTACAATATTTACTTCTGCCAAGGAGATTATACAATATTGGTGGATTGCATTTGTCTGCAAAATAACTAAAAGTGTAAAGGACTTTGATGGAATTTTGAGGCAATGTTGACAATGGCACAAAGGAACATATGACTTGATTTTGGTGGTGACCCAGATCACTGTATTGATTTAGGAATTTTTAAAGGCTTTTTTTCTAATCAACGCAGTCATAAGCAATATTGGGGATGTTAGGCCTTGACAGAGGTATGCACTCTTTGAGTGCTCGTTATTCAAGAAATAGTCTTGGAACACATCTGTAAAAGCCTGTATACAAGGATGATGGTACATTTATTTATTTGGATTTTAACATCCCTATCAACACAGTATATAGGTCATATCATGACAGGTAGCTTTTTTATGGGCAGAGGAAACCATTACATACAGTTGGTCCAAGTTCAAGTTGATAGTACCATGTTATATACCATAAGTTCCACCTGATATGGCATACCTCATCTATATATACACTAAAAACAAAAATAGCATCTGAGATGCCCGTACCCGACAGCCTGGGGAAATATTTATAACACCATGACCATGAGATATAAAAGTAGTATAACAGTACAAAGTTCAAGATACTTTCAGAGCAGTGTCAGTTATATTAAGGTCCAAATAATGCTTAAGTAGAGAAAATAATATCTAAGGAAAAGAAATGTATGTAAAGATGAAGTATTAAAACAAAACAATTCAATAATAAAATGACAGCACTTATCAGTAACCCAAAAATGGCCGAATTATGGTTTGGATGTTTTGAATATTACCCATGCATACAGATGTGGCAATACATTCAATGAATGCTTATGTGTGGTGTTGGAGAAATTCCATCTGTTACAATGGGAACTTGCAAAAGGAAATTCTTAATGAATTCTAATATGACTTTAACAGTGCTTAATCTGCATCAACAGAAAGACCCAAAGATGCAACAAGATTTTAAAGGTCAATACAGCAAGGTCAAAGGTCAATCAGTGTCACACCATGACGTGGCACACCGAAAACCCTCAACCAATGTCCCTACCAAGTATAAACTTCCTACGCCTTACAGTCTCTGAGATATAGCCTGGACAAGATTTTATAGGTCAAGTTCACTACAGCAAGGTCAAAGGTCAAATCAAGGTCACACCATGATGTTGCACACCTACTACCCCCAACCAATGTTCCTACCAAGTATCAACTTCCTACACCTTACAGTTGCTGAGATATAGCCCGGACAAGATTTTATAGGTCAAGGTCACTACGGCAAGGTCAAAGGTCAAATCAAGGTCAGACCATGACGTTGCACACCTACACCCCCTAACCAATGTCCCTACCAAGTATCAACTTCCTACAGCTTACGGTTTTTGAGATATAGCCCGGACAAGATTTATTTTAAAGGTCAAGGTCACTACGGCAAGGTCAAAGGTCAAATCAAGGTCAGACCATGACCTTGCACACCTACAACCCCTAACTAATGTCCCTGCCAAGTATCAACTTCCTACACATTATGGTTGCCGAGATATAGCCCGGACAAGATTTTCAAACTCAAGGTCACTACGGTAAGGTCAAAGGCCAAATCAAGGTCAGACCATGACATGGCACACCTACACCCCCTAACCAATGTCCCTGCCAAGTACGAACTTCCTACACCTTACGGTTTCTGAGATACAGCCCGGACAAACTATTTCCCGCCGCCCGCCCGCCCATCCGGACATCATGGGTGAAAACAATACCCCGACAGCGCTTAAGGGCTGTGGGGTAAAAAACAATACAAAATTTTAAATGATTTTTTCATACTGCAGAAATGTATTTTATTGCATATAATGAGTTTACACCCCAGAAACTTTGAACTTAAATGGCAGAAACTTTGTCAGTTTTGGTTTTATTATGAAAAAGTTTTCCCATTTTGTTCAGTTTAAAGAGGGCCTGTATCGGAATGTATGGGATTGTACTGGTTTGGTGCTTATAGGCCTTAAACTAACCCAAACGTTCACTGGATAAAGACACACCTGCAGAAATACGATTTTCCAATGATCTGCAGACTTTTTTAATGTATTGGCATGTACAGTATATAAGCAAATAAACAGCTGTCAAAAGAAAAAATAATGTAATAAATTCTAAGGTTGCTTTGGCTAGGGCATTATAAACATCTAACAACAGTATAATAGTACATTCTATACATAATGGTAAAAAAGAACATCGTTTCTTTTAATTTATCACACAAGTTAAAAAAGCAACAGTTCTAATTGATCGTTTCTTTTATTGGTGTTGATTATAATAAAGTGTTTGCATTTGTCATCACTTACAAATGGAGAAAAAAAAACTTTACAAGCTTGTCAGAGAAATATACTTTTAAATCACTGGTAATGCAACATTGACTTGTAATTATTTACACCTTTTACTGCATAATTATGTACAAAAATTAGTTATTAAATAGTTGTTGTAAAAATCGAGATTTCCATTCCCAAAAAATATACTGCTGGTTTCAAAATGTTCCACTTTCTTAAAAAATCGCAATTTTTCAAGTAATATATCAAAAGTTCTTACACATATATGTCACAGTAGAAAGTCCAATCTGGTACAATTTCAAGTTCTACCAGTAGAAAGTCCTATCTAGGAGATTCAGGTACTGCTCCGGGGTCCGAAATGTGATAAGCTTGGTAGAAAGCCCAATTGGAGCTTCTAATGGTAGAAGATTGGAAAGCATTCTAACTGGAGATGGTACCGGTAGCATTTGAAATTCTACCAGATCAGACTTTCTACCCTGACATATAGATTGTTCCAACTGTACCAACAACCAAGCTTAACCTAGCTAGGATCTAAATTTTACACAATTACTTCACACATTGAAGACCAATAACACAGTAACAGACATGTACAAAATGACTACAAAAGTATTGAGAATGTGAAAGTGACAAGTTTTACTACATATGGATATCCCAAAATGCAACAGTTAAATCCCTTTATACGTAGAACACCAAATAAAATTCCAAGTTCAGTAGATGTAAAAATCCAGTCAAGTATTTTGAGGAACCACTGACATTCGACTTAGTAGGGTTTAATTTTACCATTTCTAAATTTTTCTGACTGAAAGGAAGTCTTATAATCTTAAACACAGTCAACTTCAAAAACTAACAGAAGACAATACCACATCTTTTTTATCAAAATTTAAATGTCCACAACAAAATAAATCAACATTTGTAATAAATGAGCAATCGTGCATTTAAACACCTTCTTTGGCTAAGTAACTTCAATAAAGACTCTTGTCCATTGTTATTTGAACATATAAAATACATGAATCTGTAAAATTGTCACAAATTCTAAAATAATACAATTCACATTGCTCGGATTATGATCAGTCTTAGGACAACCTGGTTGCTTTGTTCTAAACCATATGATACCAAATCACATAACAAAATTTCTCAGTTTTCCATAGATACCTTTTTTGTGAGATTTTAATCTGTAATTTCACTGATAATAATTCTTCCCAAAAATAAAAGTTCATGTTTATAACATCCACAACAAACGGTGGATATTATTTCCCCTATTAAAGTCTCTCTACTTGCAGAACACAGGATTTATATACATTGGGTCTGGATTCCAATTGATACTCACTAGAAATAGGTGCTCTTCAACACAATTACTATTAATCTTTCTGGGTATACACTATACAGACTGACTGAAATATTTATCTTTGACCTGGGCAGTCATATGCATTTATATACTCACCAGAAGGTTGGGTCCCCATGAAATAATCATATCCATAGTTCCCTGTATACTGTCCTGTGATGCCCATACTGGCTGCGATCTCATCAACCCGATAGTGTCTCAGAAACTCCTCATCCACCAATGAATTTACAGTGTTACTCTGGATTTCTTTTACATTGTAATGCTTCAAAAAGTCTTCATCCACTAAAGGACTTGGGGTACTGGAAGCATTTGAATGGGAGTCTGCCCCGTGGTGGTTTCCATTATTTTGAGCTCCTGGCTCTCCGTTGCCACCCGAGCCAGAAATGCACGAAGAGGTGGTCACGTGATCTTGCGGTGAACTGGCGGAGGAAGGCATGGGTGGTGAAAGGCTGGTGAGATCAATGGAATCAACCACATCCTGACCCCCAGTGGAGTCAATGAAATTTGTACTGATATTCATCTTTACAATCCTGAATCGCTGACCTCTCTGAGGGCCATTGTTATTGTAATAGGTGATTTCAATGTTATTATGTCCGAGCCACAGTTTGACTGTGGTAAATGCATGATATCAAGTTTTAATCACCCGTTTCTTCCCTCCTTTCTGTCTTTAATAGCTAAACTCTGCTGTGATGACACCTTAACCCTGATTTGTGATATCTTTTAACAAGCAATATTTACATGTTTCATTTAATTTCCAGAATCGATTCAACTCCAAGTTCACTGTTCTATTCATTTTTTAAGTTGTATTCCAAAGTAATAACTGGTCAAGTTGTAGAATTGCATTCTAGTTAACACATCTTCCATGGCATGTAGAAACCATTAATCATTCAAACTTGTAGCAGTTAATCAACTGCTCACCCTGTTTTCCCGAATATTATCACAGATATGCCGTGTTTACTGTGCTGGATATTCACATCTCCAATTGAACATGTGCTCCACAAATTCAGAGCAGGAAGGACTGCGGCATTTCTCTTCACAAAGTTAGTTACAGATGTTTTATCTTACAATCCTTGGAACCTAAAAGATATTTTAGTTACATGCACATATAATAGGAGTCCAGTTCTACCGAGTACACTGATTGGCAGTGATGAATAAGATTCTTTGTTTGAATTTTACTCAAAAATTTAAGGGGAAAGCAAGTCCTCCAAAATTACTTTCAGAATATTTATTATGCCATAAAGATGGCCCTTGTTTAGACAAAATAGTCTGTATTCTTAAAAACTTTCATGTGGTTTTGATATTTTAGTGGGTCTGAAGTAATTTGAAGCACAGAGGCCATTGATAAACTCCTGCAGAAACTGAGGTCAGTGGGAACACTAGAGTATTTAGTTTTTTACTTATAGGAATACTTTATCTAAAGCACAATTATGAGTAAAAATTTCAAGATGTAACATGTATGAACTGAAAATGATATTCTATGCTCAAAGCGAAGAATATATTTTTGTGATGCCTTTCATAAATTATGGCTGTTTGTGCTGAGGTTAAACAAATATAAAATATTTCAACACAATAAAATATCCACAAGATACACCACCTTCTAAGCCTAGTTTGCAATAAACTCTAGCGTTTGTTTGTTTTACAGTTTTGGTCAGCAAAGGTAAAAAAAAAAAAGAAATACATATTAAACAATGTCAAACTTACATTTTCAAACATTTTTTGTCTTTTTTATTGTGAAATATATTTCTATCATTCTTTCTTAATGAACAAATCAACATGATATATCAGTGATATAAATAATAACTTTTGCAAAAGTTCTGATTTACACCACTGTATTTCCCTCCTATATTGCCTAACTTGCTTACTATGCATGTATTTGGTTAAAAAGAAATACAAATTCGATAAAATACATGACAAAAGATATTTCGAGCTACTGAATGGAAAATGTAAGTCTTTAGTGCTAAAGCTACATAAATTAAGACAAAAACCGCAAAAAAAAATAATAATAATAATTCAAAGATATTGTCATCATCTTGAATTTAATTTAAAATTTATATCTTTAGGAAATCAAAGATAAAAATGTCATGTCAAAGTCAAACATATACAATTTCGAAAAGGCTGATGATTGTGCTTTCAGAAAAAAACTACAGTTCCTATTGACTAAGTGACACAGATTAAAAGGAATTCATAACTTTATTTTAGATGAATTATTTTAGTTTCTGAAAGGTTTAAGTTGAACAAAATTCATGGAGTAACTGGTCACTGTGTTAATATGTTGCCCAGGCCTAAGCCAAGGTACTGAATATGAAAACTTGTCCAGTTTCACATGACATTATGAAATTAAAATTAAGTCTTAGCAACCCTTAAAGCCTCAAATAATAAAATTAAAATCAAATTATATTCATGTGATTTTGGAGATAAACGATTGTATTTTCTGCCAGTTTTATATGTGTGAATGAACTCCATGTAGTTTAAGAGAGGATATTAAATGCACACCTTTCTAAAAAATTTAAATTTTTAATTCACTGGAATTTGGACCCGAGGTTTAGTAATGACATTGTTTTATGAATAAAAGTAACAGTAATAATTTAAAACCAACCTACCTTGCCATCTTCTGCTAAAAAAATTCTTTCATCAGTCAATTATCTTTGCACAGTTATAAATCATTATATAAATCACAAGTAACTGAGAAATTTTATTATAAGAAGCATGGAGAGGTGGAAAATCATCAAGCAGAAGAAAATTTTATAGATGAATACCACATCCATATTTGCTATTCAATTTGTTGGACTTTTCACAAACTGTAAATATTAATGTTATTAAGCTGTAACTATAGCTTGCGACTTGTTAGCAGAAGTCAGTTCTTTTCACCTTTGTAAAATACTTCTATTTTATTTTTCAAATTTAAGATTACAATTTTAATAAAATGAACAAGTTTATGTTTTCGTTTGTCCTTTAATCAAATTCACATAAAATTTGTGCTTCAATCAAATTCACATCAACTTTCATGCGAAAGAAAAGTCAATTTCTTAACTGTTAGTCACTAACTGTTTTATTTTGAGAAAATCTTTAGTTTCATAAAATGCTAGTATTCCACAGTATAAATTTTTTTCTCTGACAATACACAAACACCACTAAAATGCAATGACACTGCTGTTTAAAGAGTTACAAGGTGTTATTACTTGTAAAACCAAGGCTGCTATCCTAACCTTCTTCCCTAGCTGGCTGGTATTTATATCCCTTCCCGAATTACAATACATAATCGTCTCTCAGTTGGCATCTTTTACAGACATCTGAATCCACAGGCACAAATGATTAGGCAGGTAGGACACATGTGCATGGTAAAGTTAGGACAAAAATAAGGTAGAACCCCCCCCCCCCCCTCTTGATTAACTCCAGTTTAAAGGATCATTTGGCTTTTCCTCTAATTACAAATCGGCAAGCAATAATTAGCAATGCCTGATTAAAACAGGTGGGCAGCTATTTTGCGGGACAAAAAAAAGGCCAGCGAGACAGTTATTTTTATTGGGCCAGTTACATCTCTCACATGATGCTCATTTAAGCAGGATTATGAGGGAAATTTAATCACACATCAAACATTTTTATATATCTAAAGTCTTTACCAGTGGCTAAATTACTCCACATCAATTAGCCTCACATAGCATTGACTTATAGGATTGAGAAGGCTGATTAAGCCCCCATAGCTTTAATGAGAGCTGGCTATTATAACTGGTTTGACGTCCTTTTGAAACAAAAGCAACTGACAAACAGGTGGAAACTGATTAAATCTGTCTCTATCCCAAATTGAGCAAAAATCCCTAATTGGTGCACATCTCATTAGGCCAAACTGATGAGCAGAATTCTTTTGAGAAAAAAAAAATGTCGGGGCAATTGTCAATCAAATTGGGATGCTTAACGAACAGGTACCTCCATTAACATTATATCAATTTTGTGTTGTCTTCTAGTTTCTAAAAACAGGACCAAACTGAGCAGCCTCTTGTGGAACGGCTTGATTTCTTGTATAAAGTAACACCCGAGGTACATTAACACCTGATGGATTACTGGTAGTTTTTAGTTAATTTATAGTAACTGATCAATTTTAGTATTAATAAGGATATATGTCATCATTAAACATTTACATCTGCAATAGTTCTTGACTGGAGAGTATAAATAGCACAGTCTCACACTTCAAACACTGCTAAAATAAAGTCAATCACTACATCTCTTAACACTGGCAAGGTCGTATCAAAACAGGTCATCCTCATTTCCTTGAACTGGAATTGAACCCACAGCTGTAAAGTTGAGAGTCATGTGATTATGAAAACTAGGTCACTGAAGGCTCATACATCTTACAACACAGGTATAAATGTAGTCTGGAATTTGAAACTTAATTTAAAGTTTTGTATTTAGGAACATCTTCTCGGAAGGGTAAAATTTTAAACAAAGGGGGTGTAAATGCAAAGTTATTTCAAGCTAATGTGAAAAATAAAGTTAATAATATAAATCTGAACAATAACCAGGTAAGCATTTTAGGTTAATATTGATTCCATTTGATGACTGTAGTCATAACAGGTGTGTACCATTGTTAGTTTGTTGTATCTGCCATATTACTGTTTAGTTATATTACTTTATTATAATGCCTGAAACCTATGTATTCAATAAAGCTTTTCACCCTAACCACCTGCCTATGGATTGAATCTCTTGCTTGTTGAATTAAAATATGCTTTTGGAACACTGATTTTAACTACAATCTAGAAAAGAACTTAGGGAGATAGAAAGTTAATACAAGATCAGAAAGTGAAAACACTGGTTTAAGGAAAAAACCTCAACTGTACTGAGGTATTCAGATATTTCAACCCGATTTTTCGAAGATGGTTCTATATTTAACTGTTAATATTAATGAGCTGACACATTTATCCATGATCAAATGAGCTGACACATTTGTCCACGATCTTCAAAGACTATTTCTATTTTAAAATTTTTATTAGGTAGCTCCACATAATTCCATGACCTCATACATACTATGAATACATGAATACTAATGAGGTGTTACCATAGATTGGTTTGGATTTCAAAAATTTTTGACTGGGCAGCTAATAAACTTTGTCTTCATTTTTTGCGTTTGTTTCTTTGAAGATAGGGTCACAAATATACTTCAAAAAGGGGGTGGAAAAGTCTCTGAAAAAGAAAGTCGAAACCTTTCGAGGGTCAAAACATCTGGTAATCATAATGAGGCCTCAGTACTAACCTGCTTTCCTATATCTATTGAATATTAGCCGAACTTAAGAAGTTATATTTGCTTGGGTTTAGCAATGACAAATTCTACAGTAATATAAAGTGACCATCATTTACTTATTCTTGTTATGTCATTCTTTTGCTATATTTAAGTCTTATATCTTTACTTTGACAACATGGTAAAAATCAACGATAACTAAAAAATGTTAATCATTTTTAATAACCAATTGTACAAAGATACTTAGGATTACCATATATCTAAGGGAATAATCTTGTATTGTCTTTTCAAAATATGTTTTAAGTGACACACTTAGGTATTTTACATGTTATCTTGTGGATAAAACAGTTTTGATTTGATAGTTTCTGTTAAGTTTCCAAGATTTTGTTCAAATGCTTTGTTCTAACTGTGTACAATCTGTGTACCATACACAGTTAAAATACAATAAAGTAACATAATCTGCACAAACAACCATAATCCAAAACACAGTAATCTGAGATCTGTCTTTTTACCTTGGCTTAATTTCAGAACCGATTATTTAAATGCTTTTTAATCTCTTCCCGTTATATATCCATGTTCTCGGCTGCACTATCTATCCAATCCTTCACTGTCCATAACTGATGCATTGGACTGACCGCACCATATTGATGATTTTTATTTGGTTTTGATTCATCCGCAATATCTTTCCACCATATTCTACCAATACGCACTCAATGGACACATATTGCAATTATTCATTAATGGTATCATTAAAGACAGATCTATCCATCATGTTATTTTGTTTTCAGCACAGTGTGTGCATGTGTCTGTATATACCTGGGTAAAATGATTCTGTTGATGTTTTTCTCACTGTGTTGTGTACAGCACACACACACACAAAAACAACCCAATGCTTATACATGGACTCTACTCATCAATGATTGCTGTAGCCAGTGTATTGATAGTGGCCACTCACACAAACACCATACCAAAGGTATCAGCGAAGACCATTGGCCAGCGGAGGCAGTGACCTTACTTCAACCTCCATATGTGGCTATTGCAAAGAGGCCTTATTTTCTCTCTCTGTATCATGTGTACTGGCAAACTCTGTGGTCAATCAATACAGGCCATTAAAACCACAGACCAACAGAATACCACATTATGTAGTCCATAAGGTCAAGCCCAGGTATTATATAGAGGAAATATGGTGTTAATGTCCTGAACACTGGAGAGCTTTCTCTGTCTTACTGATATATACCAGTCCCAAGTTGGGGAGGACCTGTGGCTTGTTTTAACAAGATCAAACAGTTCTTACTGTTTGCAGATCAGCGTCTCTGACTGACCCCTATTGTAACAACACAATTTACTTCAGATCTCTCTGATAACCACTCATTACTGACCAATAATCAGCCCACTGTCCAAACTAGATCTGCCACAAATGTAGTTGGCTCAAGCCACAAAGGCATCAAACCCTACTCAAAACACAGTGAGGGTTGTTTTGTAACCTAAAGTCTTTTTCAATTATATCTTGTGCTTACAGTATTGTCATAAGCTTAAAACTACTTTAACAATTCAAACTTATATAAAAATTTATTGCAATATATGTACGTCCCGTTTACTTAGATCATGCTGAAGTTATTAACTAGTGACCAAATATACCTTCGCCCACTCAACACAATGAGAACTTCTGATGAATACATATTTTTAACTAAATAAAACCACATTTGAATATTAAAATGCACGTTGTTAAAAATATCTGGTCACAGATATCAGAACAGGGGTGAAGGGAGTGGGGGCATTTTATGACAATTGTTCCACTATGCATACACAGTTAAAACTGACTGTTCGAAACATTACGATTGGGGTTTATGAATGACACTAACATAGAGATTGAATTCCACAACCAATAATTTTTAGGATCACTAGTGGAATTCGCATAGTGGAACAGTCATCTTAGAACAGATGAGATATTAGTCTGTACCAATACAATGTTATTCCATGGAAACATTAGGGTTCATTTGCATCCAAAGTTATATGAAATGCTGTGCAAACAGATAATTAACCTATTACAGAGATGGTCTTAGATGAGCACATTTGTTAAGAACATGGTAAAATTTATTCTCATGTCAACCAGTACAACTTACCTTTCTCTTGTGGTTATTTTGTACACAGTACAGGGGACTGTCTGATGGGAGGGATAGTTCACCACCACCACTGTAATAAAACTAACACGCCCTAGTTTACATGTGTTCACACAATCTTGTACTTTGGACTAGATTACACAAATACCTTATCTCTGACCACTAGAAGAAAGTAAATCAATAAGTCTCTTTGGGGTGAACTAAGATGTACATTATAATACCATGTACCAAACTTGACTAAACACATAAAAGGATGTAGTTTTGATTGATATAACTTATGACATCAACCAAAAACTACATCCCTAATAGCTCTTGTCTGAGAGTAAGGATGTGAAATTTGTAGAAGTATGTCAAGTTCTGTCAAATCCTATTTCCTTGACCTGTTAGCAATAATTTTCAAAGTTTGTGATTTCGATGACTGCCTCTGATCTCAGCAGATGTGAAATTGACATAAATTTTGTTTATTTTCTCTTACTTTTACAGGACAAATACAAAACTGAGGAATCTGAAAAAATCAATACTATAACAGGAGGTAAGTGTTATAATTGGCAAACTGCTTAATTATAATGACTGTTCAGAAACTACACTGAGTACCAAAAGAAGAAAGGAATTCTATTGATTCAACATCTCCAATGAGCCAATGAGAGTTGGTAACTGTTTCAACTCTATGGGCAGTTTTATAACCACATCTATTTTAGGTAAAAGGCCTCTTGAAGCAATGATTTTTTGCGGAAGTTCTCAGATATGTTACTTCCACAGAAACTCCTTTACATAATGAGCACTTGCCCCTTTATATTACTGATACTTATTAGACATGAAAAGAAAAGTTGAATTCTATTTTGGATGTCGGTTTCATGTCACACCAAATGGCTTGTTGAATGGTCAGTGTTCATTATTTTATAGATACAGAGCACTTTATTTTGAAATACCTTATCTTCGGATATGGTCTATTGTAAAATATTCATAAATCTAAGGGTCTTAATGCACCAAACTAATACAAGACCTGATGCAGCTTTAAACTCAAGAAAATAGTCAACACTTTTCATAATCAGATAAGAAATATGAAAGTTCTAGTCAATTTAACAGAAGAGGTCAGTACTAAATGCTGACTAAAGATGCCAATCCCTCAATGTTGGTGCAGGCTTGGTGGGATGTAGTGGTTAACATACTTGATTCTTACCTCCTAGGTCTGCAGTTCAAACCCCAGAACCTGATTCTATGTGAGAAAGTTGGTAGGTGCTTTCCATTATGCCTGGCAGTTTACAGTGTAGAATCTTGAACAACTAGTATGTGCTTGTCTCTGGTGCCATTACAACTCCCCATCGTGGTATAACCTTTACATTGTGTTGAAAGTAAGGTTAAACAAACTATATCAAGATAAAAGTTGGAAAATATTTCAAAATAACATAAATTTCATGTTGGCTGGTATCATGATGATTTTGGAGCACACAGACATGGTATGCCATGCGAATTCCACATCCTGTCATTGTTAGTGCACATAGCCCTTAATGCTAAAAGGCTTCATCTTCCTATGTGTTCTTTTACAAAGAAAAATTCATAGATGTACCATCATCATCTGTCATTGTGCCACTGGATCAGGCTAATCTAATCTTTGTTGTTAGCCTTGCTAAAGGCCCCAGTTTCTTTGTAACTAGGGAAAACTTTCTTTATTTATTTATTTATTTGGGATACGTCGCTTTCAACATTGTACAGGTCATATCACGACGGGTAGTTGGAAGGGCAGAGGAAACCAGTACATACAGTTCATCAGGGTTCTGTACTGTAAACTGCCGACCAACGGCAAGCAACTACCAGCTTTCCCACTTGTGGCCGTGCCGGGAACCGAACCCCGGCCTCAGAGGTGGGAGGCGAGAGCGTTACCACTCTGCCACAGTGGCCCCTGGGAAAACTTTCAGTTTGTATAATTAAGTTTCACTTTTATATAAGTTACTCTCACACATGTAGGCTTTTACACCAGCATACTACTAAGACTGATGATCTTTTCTCTCCTAACAGTTACTTTATACCTGTTACAAATGTTTTGTGTGCATGTTTGAAAAAGATATGGAGCAAATATGAGCCTTACATCAGGCTTGACAGCTGTATATAAACCTTGGTAAACAAACTGAAAACTTTTAAAGAGGAAAACTCATCAACAAACAGCCATATAAAAGTTTTACAACAGCATTTGAGATGTTGCATTATTCAAAGAGAAATTAGTGATCTGTAAATGGAAATATATGGCATCCCTTTTGCTCAGGCTCATCTGAATATATAATGGTCAACTGGGTGCCATTAATGGTCATCTTGGTATGGTGTAAATATCCACTGGCAGCATTGGGCCATAAGCAAAGGCAGAGAATCAGTAAAACTTACCACCACCCTGTGAAGTCAAACTGGGGATCACTTTATTGTGTATAAATAATACATGACACAGAACAACCAACATTCATTCCACCTAAACCCCTTCCATTTTCTTTTTGATGAAAATCCTTATGTCTACAGCCAGACACACAAGAGTTGATGGTCTCAAAGCCACATAAAACAGAAAATCAAGCAAGAAAATAATAATAATAATACAGTAATTATCCACCATTTTGGATTGTAAGTATTTTTTCTACCTAGACTGACAGACAAATTAGATCAGAAGTTACGATCACACAAAAACAATGAAAAAACTGAGCAGAGACAAAACTGTACATGCATTATTGTATTTGAGAAATGATTTAACTAATGCATTATTGTATTCGAGAAATGATTTAACTAGTAAAATCTATCACCCTAATATATTTGAGAGGAGTGAACATTTTGTTTATGAGGGTTTATGAAACACTGATGACTGGTGTACACAGAAATGACAGAATAAAAGATAAATACTGATTAGCTATATAAACAAGTACATGTATGTATATTCAAAATTATGAAAAGACAGTTATGACTTTATTATCATCAATATTATTACCGGCTCCAATATAATAATAAAAAAATAAAATGTTAAAGTCTAAATCATTAGACTACAAAACACACAGCTAAAGTCCCACTTTCCTACCATTTAAATTTATTTTCAAAAAAAAACCTAAAAAGAATTAAAAGTACAGAAAATAGATTTGAACTTTCAGTCACTTTTAAACAGCATCAAAAAACACCCCCCCTCCCTCCCTTTTCACAAAGGAGGAAAAAAATCTGAAGCCATTCTACAAAAGTCTTAATTGTACTTATATAGAAATATTTTCCAATCAAAGGGCAATTTTTCAAAGTGTGTATGAATAGTGGACAGAATGTAAAGACCTTTCCCAATGCATGAATATAAATATGTTGCAGAGAGAGAGAGAAAGATAGAGAGAAAAGTAAGGCACTAGGGCCAAGCGTGAGGCCAAATGCATGGCTGTAACCTTCACCTCAACCCAATCGTATACAGTGTGTTGATTATTTGTCCAGTGTCTGTCTCAACCTGTGTTGCAGGAAGCATTGATTGGGCTGAATGTGTGTGTGTGTGTGTTTTATGTCAAGTTTTATGGTCAGTAAACCTTACTGGCCACTACTTAGGACTGCTTGAAAATATAAAAAACACTGATACTCTACCTGAATCTAACCATCTTTGTTTTAAGGTTTTGTGTATTAAATTTATAAGGGAAATGAATTTACTTTATTAATTAACATGTAATAATTAACATGAATAACATAGTCCTTACTTTTGTAAGACTGAGGCATTGTTGTTTCTGAAGGTTTCCAACACATAGGGAAACATCTTGGTCTATCTTTATCTGAATAAACAACCACACACATGGTTTTCTTGAGTTTTACTATCACTCAGTATCTTGAAGCTGGACTGTTTTCAACTTTGTAATCTCTGCAGGATAATTTTGACTTCCTTTGGCTCATAAGTGGAATGAATAAGGTTTTCCCAAGAAAATTTACAAAGATTTCTAGACACTTTAGTTTTTGTTTCAGTCTCTGTGACATCACTAACATTTGCATCCACTAAGAAATATGTTTATATGACTTTATTTATCAACAGAAAGTCATTGTTATTACAGAAGAAACGACCAAGAATGTCCAAGATTGCATCTGTAATGCCCAGGTCAAGCACTAGAGAGGGTGCTAGATCATCTCGGCGAATATAGAAGAATAAAGGCAACTTTAAATTCACAAATTCTTCTACCAAAAAGAAAGAATCAGGTGAGAACAAGTAAGAATATCCTGTAAATTTACTGAGAATAAGAATAAGTAAGAATATACTGTAAATTTACTGAGAATAAGAACAAGTAAGAATATCCTGTAAATTTACTGAGAATAAGAACAAGTAAGAATACCCTGTAAATTTACTAAGAACAAGTAAGAATATCCTGTAAATTTACTGAGAACAAGCAGATAGGACATCTCATTGGCAAATGCTCTACGGCACAGCTATGACATAGAAGAACAAGTAATCTCTGCGGATGCGGACGACGACGATGAATCCATAGTATCCCCGCTTCGCGCCGGGGATACAATTATGCTACCAATCGTGGGGAATTGTCATGGTAAACTTAAAAATTGCTTAAAATCAGTGAATACCGGCGACTGTTTTGAACATCAGCTTGTTGTTGCAGTGAAGTGGCAAATAATGAAGAGAACTGAAGACAAACAAAGAATAATGAGAATGAAGAATTTGATATTCGTGGATATTCACCATTAAAATTCACCAATGTGTTACCTGGCCATGAGTGAGAGCGCAAAAAGAACTAAAAGATTCAGGAGAAACATTCAGTATTGAGTTGGCAATTAGAAACGTGGAGGATGGTCTACTTATAAATAATTTAAGCCCCAGAATTGATGACACATCAACAACAGTACAGATCTTACGCAAATATGGAAACTGTATCTATTTTATAGTGAGGACATATTTCTGAAGAAATGAGATGCTATTAAGTGTGTTTTTCGATGCTATTAGATAATACATAATTATATATTTCTATTGCAACTGTGAAACTGCCTAACTATACAAAATAACAAACATCATTACACTTAATAATATAGTTTTATGATGCTTTCAACAGTTATGAACATTATACTGAAACAAGCCATCTCACCCATTGAAAACTGGGTTTGAACCCATGACTACAAATGTGATTAACTCTAACAAATTATCTTCAAAAAATTTAATGGGAACTAAGTTGTACAAAGACCCATCTTCCAATATTTTGTCATAAAGATCCAATCAGCAGAATTTGCGTAATCCTGTTAATACACAGACAAATGGTCATGAATTTAATACCTCCTTGGTAAAGGTAACAATCACTCATTCCCTTGTCAAATGTGATGCTAAAAATGAACACCATGTGCATTAAAAGTGCCTCATGAGCAATAAATACACAAAGTATTACTGTGTTGAATATGTAAGAGTTTATATTGTGTGTCACCCTCTCTCATCCCACCATTCTGAGACACTAAGATTACCTTCAAATAATAGAAAGTTCATAAAACACAGAAGGTATTTTGGCATAATAAACAATAAGAAAATATAAATTTGGGAGAGGGGAAAATGATTTCAAAACATTGAATATACAGATAGTTGAAGTTTGGGTATATAAAAGGTTTCACAGACAGTACAGTTTGTTGACAGCAAAAGAAAACTTTGATATGATTTTGTCCAGTCATGAAATTATCTGTGACTGGACTTTTTCAGTAAGTTACACCCAAAAGATAAAATGGTTATGATCTGCCAATGCACTACCACTCCTACTTTAAGTTTATGGGAAGTAGAACTTTTATGTCATTTTCAATTCTTATAAATCTCCCATATTACCATTAGCTGGTGTTGAACCCACCACCATTGAGCGGAGGGCCAAGTGACTACATGCCCAACTTGTAAACCACTCTTCCAAATTGTTAACAGGGATAGGTCAGTAGCATATTTTTCATTCTGATGTCCCGCACATTCAAAACTGTTTTGATTCCGGGATTCTAAAAAAAAGATGTGTTTTAGTACATCCCCAAACAGACCTTCAGCCATTATGGGATGAAAGTTTATCCTTTCTTCAGATTTCAGGTTTGTATCTGCTATTTCAGGGTTTCCTTCAATTGTATATGTTGACAATGGAGATATAGTCAAATTTTTCAAATTATTTCAGTAAAATGCTCTCGATACTTAAATACTGGGGCCCAGGACCCAACCCTTGTTCACCAGCTATTGCATTTTGTGACTTGTGAAAAGTCCTAGTAGTTTGTAAAGTCGGGAAGCTATTATAACTAATTCTGTCAAAAAAAAAGGGCGGGGATGCACAACCAATGAGATCAGTATTGCCATGATGCCATCTACTCCTGATCTAGGGGTATAGTTTTACGATAGGTTTATGATGTGCTTTCCCAAATTGGAAAAAAATTGTCCCGATAGGTAGGTGATGGTTTCCCGACATATCTGATTGGTTTATAGGTTTAAGATTGCTATAAGATCAAAAAGATCACCCAACGATGGGATTACGATGTCATAAATACAACAAGAATCGGGAAAGGTTTTCAATAATTTTAAGGCAGTTTGAAATTCTCATAAATGGTTCCTGATGGACTCCTGAGTGCTATAATCGTAAACCCAATGGGAAGTACCGTACTTTCCCTGCATAGGTATACGATGGCTTTAAGATTACTAAATGTATAAGATTCAGTTCTCGATTCTACATGGGTCAAGATAACTCGGCCCGATTTTTATATACGAGTGTACAAGATTAGTTGCAACACCATAACAATATGCCATAGCACCATAAAGAAAAGTTGTCACTGACTTATAACTGACAAGATTAGTTGTAAGTACTCAAGACAAAAATGTTCATTCACTTGCAAAAGTCTTTAAACATGTTTAACATTTTTTTGACATTCGGCCACAGCCATTACAATTCAGTTCTCTCTTAGATCCACAAACTCTAAAGTTTTGCTCCTAGCCATATGCTTGGGATGGTAAAGTTTTGCTCCTAGCCATATGCTTGGGATGGTAAAGTTTTGCTCCTAGCCATATGCTTGGGATGGTCAGAAGGCAAACTTGAGACAGTAGAACATGGGTATCAGCGAATTCAGAAATCAAATATGAGGGCATTTAAGTTTGTATACATCTTTCATTCATTTCATTCAGTATATGACCAGATATTCATTCTTTTTCTCATAAACAAATTGGAAGCTCCAAACCAATAAATGTTTGGGAATCATGAACATCGCAACCAAATATTCTATTTGTGTTTCAATATCAATATTAAGCATACATTCTAATGAGCATATGGTGAAACTTACGCAAAATATCTATGGATAACAGCCTTTTTATAATATGTTTAACATACTGACAAGATTTTATGGCAGGTAACTATACTTTTATTTGGTTTTGAAAAGAAGAGGCTCACACTATAGATTGAAGTCCCCCCTAAACACTTATAAAAAACATATATAGAGAGTAAAGTAATACACAAAGAAAAAGAAAGAATGAAACAACAACACTTTTGGTCCTCTGCACATATTTATCTGTGAAAGGAGGATGATAATCAAGTAGAAAAAGTATCTATGCCACAGGTGAAACTCTGATTTGGAGCAAACTGTCGCAGGAGAAAATGGAAATTAATTAGCTCATAGATATATACTTAACATCAAACCCAAATTTGAAAAAATTACACAGCGCTACTTTCTATGCAGAAAACATTCTCCAATGGAACATTTAGCAGCTGCTGATTTTACCATAAAATTCCTTTTAACAGCTTGGACCAGACTGGGACACTGCATCACAAGTTCCTACATATTCTTATGGACCCGTTCTTATAGAAGAGATATGAACTCACAACTACAGCTGAAACTTGACGACTACCTGGCCACTGGGGCCCATTCAAAATATATTATTGTATAAATCAGGTCTTTAATCAGCTAAAACTGTAAAATCGATATTGCCCCAAGTAACAACTTGCCCCATATATACCTAGTCTATTCATCCTAACACATAAATTGTTTCAATCCCCTTGGTGGACAATCATAAAATAAATGCTTCTTTTTGAAAAAAACTGAAAGAAAAAAGGATTGCTCTGAATTTTAATATAAGATAAAGGGTGAGTTTTCAGGAAAGGGGCAAAGGTATCACTTTCTACTGCCATAGAATTCAACTGTTCATTTACCATGGTAGAGTGTGGGTCACAAGAGTGAGAGGTTGTGGATTCCAGTCCCCTGGAAACCCAGTCCTGTGACATCTATGTCAACAAAGCAATAAGTGCATGCATGATATTGATACACCAAACACAAGTGGAAGCACTATCAAATTACCTTTCAAATGGTATATAAATCATTTTTGAGTACCATAGTTCATCTTCCAATATTTAAGTTAAATCGCCACTTGAAAGTCAAACTAATTTTTCAGGCAATTTTGGGCTAGTTGGGGTGATCAGTCCCAAATCCGTCATACATTTCCAAATAAAACTGGGTCGTGTTTCAGCTTCAACGTAATTGAGACGAATACTATTTTATCGCCCAATCTCAGAATAAACTAGCATTCTTGTGGACAAAGCGATAACTGTATTTGAGAAAAGTTCCTGTATTTTTATTATTTTTAATGTTGAGTATTTGATGTAAAAACCTAATCCCTGAGCAAATTTATAGGTCACAACCAATCAACGGTCGCGAAAAGACGGTCAAAGTTTACAAACAAAAGAAACCGCAGAAATTAATTAGATTCGTTAATTGTATCGTCCATTGTTCACAGAAGGATTAATCAGTCAGATTAATCAATACGGAAGACTCAAAGAGATGGCACTGTTCAAGGACCAAGAACAATTTGGTATTAATTACTTCAGTTTGGGCAATTATGGCGAGTGACACCCCCAATCTTGTCCTTGATAGTGACCTTGTATTTTTTCCCCACTTTGCAATCTCAATCTGGCTAGAATTCATTTATATGCCAGAGCAAAATAGCTTTTTCGGTTTAGAAGATAACATTGAACAATATTGCACATATTGCAGCTTTAGACAAGGCAATATAGGAGCTAGAAGCACCTGTAAACTTCACAAACATCAAAGCGGAAGCACGGCCTTGTGTTGCATATTTACAAGGTCCCCATAATGGAGACCAAAAAACAAGCGACAATTTTTCAATGTCCTACCTCCATTTTCCTCTCCACTACTAGAAGCTGATGTAGACGGGGATGGAACCATGACTGGGGCTTGGTTGAAGGGCATGTTAGTGGGATGGTCATCCCCTCCCTCCTTTTGCTGATCCTCAATCATTTTAAATCTTTATCCACCACACAAATTCTCCATATAGCTTGTTCGCTGTTTATCAATGCATGGGAAATTGTACTGGCTTGAAACGGTGGATGTCACTATCAAGTGATGCACCCTTGTATGATGGCCAATTGAACTGATTTCATCTGAAAAAAAAACATAATGTAACCATGCAAGCCAAACTGTAAATTCAAAACCTGGAATTAACAGTAAATTAAGGCCATGTCTCTAATAAATTAACATAGCAAATATAACTTACTTGAAGGACCCCAAATTTATGAATAACATCACGTATTTAATGAGGGGACCTACCGTTAATTTGTGTTCCTATTACCTATATTCTTAAAATTTTCAAGAGGAGTATGGTCTACCTTTTCAATACTTATGACTTCATTAGTTAGAATTTGGGAAACTGCCATTTACTGTTTTTCTACCCTAACTTGTACAACCCCAAACATACATATTTCTTAGAGTTAATGTGGCAATTGGTAAATTAACAAACAGTTGGGCTAAATCATGAGGTGGGGGGACCAACTGTTAATTTAATAATCACATCATCTCTCACTATACAGTATAAAGAAAAACAGCCATTTACAGTGTTTCAGACTGCAGAATGCATTAATCTTGAGTTATTTATATCAATGTGATAGAATAATACCTCAATAAGGGATAAACAGAAAACAAAATTCCTTCTGTTTTCCTGTTACCCATTACCTTTTTTTTTTGTGTGTGTGTGGTACATGGTCTAGGTCCCTGAGGAAGTTTTTGTATTGGGTTGAGGTTGAGGGGGGGGGGGGGTGTGTTTTGTGAGAAATAATACTTCTTGTGGCACTTCAAAGGTCTGTGATGTCATGTTTGCTAGTGATGTCACAATGCAAGATTGTCATTGTGATTTATAATTTTGTATTGTCAAAACAGTAAATAATTTAAAAACTGCTATATAGGTTCACATCATAATTGGTAGTCAAATATCTGAAGGCCTTAGGAGAATATATTTTTATGGTGACCTTAAAGTCCTAACAATAATTCTATTATGCCAGCTTTAAGGTTACCACTTAAAGACCAGTAAGAAAAATTACTTTATGAACTTCAGCTACAATTGGAAAATGGGTGTTACTCAGAAAGATACATTCCGCAAGGTGGCCTTAAACACTAAATACTGGCGTTATAACGACTTTAAGGTTACTAATTTAAAGGCTCACAAATAGATATAGTACATATAGTTTCTAAAGTTACACTAGTTTAAGGTTACAAACAACTAACGGTAAATTGATTTTAGTGATTTAGTATACTGTAAGGTCCACTACATTGTGACATCATCAATATGTGTGACATCACAGGCGTTTGAACGTGTTCTCAGGAACACATGGCTGACTCCCCCCCCCAAAAAAAAAGAAAAAAAAACAAAAAAAAAAACCTATGACATGAAAGAAAAAAAGGGAAATAGGTAACTGGAAGCTGAATTATGATTTATTTTCAAAATTGGATCAATAATAAGTAACACTCTGCTCTACCTATTACCTATTTTCATTTTGGAAGTTGAAAAAGGATAATGTGAAGTAAACTTATCTTTCCATTTCATAATGACTTTGTTTAGTAGGGAGTATAATTAACAGTTGATCCCCTCAGCAAACTTCAACTGTTAATTATGTTATCAGCCACTGCTTTTCTGTTTTTCTATGCATAACATTAAAAAAGGTAGTAAGAACATTTCTTATTTTGGAAAAGGGAAGCAATGTGGAATGATGCCTGTTTACCCACTTTTCTAAAAGTAAGACAGGCTGTTAACTAGGAATATAGTGTTTTTCCAGACAAAAAGTATAATATAGGTAATAAGAAGATAAATTAACAGTAGGTCCCCTCATTGAAATTGCATTTAAGAATAGATTTCAACCTTTTGGCCAAAAAGGTAAAGAGTCCGATTGCATGGAAACTTGTCGTACTCAAGTCTTATAAAGTTGATTGTGAGAAAATAGTAGGAACTTGCTTTTCGGAAAAACAATAAGTTGCAGACTATTCCTTACCACCTTAAATCTTACAAGATGTTAAAGGACTGAAAATCCTGTTCAAACTGGAAATAATGAGTGAAAATCTGTGACAGTTTATCAAAATCATCTGTCTTACAATTTGGGGTACCACAAGGTTGAACCATTAGTTTCGTCTCTATATCCCACTCCTACAAGCATTGTTTCTTCCCAGTTACATATGGTACCGGCTAAAAACATCGATAATGTATCAGTTACATATGATGCAGATGATACATCCAGCAGTCCCATTACAAATTTATGTCTGCCACGCTCTTTCAATCAGTTGAAGAGTTTTCACAAAAAAACTTTTCCCATGGACAGTGGTATTATGGCGGCAAATGCTCTTGTCAGTAGCTGTCTGGATGACTGTTATCACGATTTTGTATGGTTTCAGAACGGCCAACACAACTGAACTTCAGCACATTCAGCTTTAAAATCCAAGCTCACATGATCTCATTTCTTGACAAACTCCACCAACTGCCTATTAAACAGCACTTTATTTTCAAGTACAACGTTTTGGTATTTAAGGCTGTAAATTTCAAACCTCGTATCTTTCTGCAGTGGTAAATTCCAGCGATCTTAGTTGTAGCAGGAGATTGTATGCTTCTGTGTGTCATGGTGTTCATACCCATGAACAAGGCGGATGCCATATCTTTGCAGTTACAACACCATCTGACTAGAATATATCCGTACAGTTGTAGTGAGGTCACAAAAATTCTTGTTATTTTGTGTGTGTGTGTATTTTTGAACACAAACAAGGCAAAGGCTTATCTTTTGAAGCTTGTCTTACCAGTTCAGAAGTGCGGCATGATTCAAAGAAAGGTGGCCAAATTTGGGTATATTCTGAATGTTTAAATAATCATGCCACTTGTGAAAAGCAACATGGATGTCCTAAAACTCTCAGTTTTTTTAGACCAAACACATTGATACATCTGTCCAACGATAATGATGTTTGGTAAATGATCACTTTGCTCACGTCTTCATGACCACAGAACTCATGACTATATTGATAAAAATACTGATGGTATGTTCCAAAATGAACTTAGCTGTTTAGAAGAATGCAAAACCACACATTGACTTTGTTTTATGTAAATGGATCATCAGAACTAAGCTGACTGAATTAATATTTTTGTGAAATAATATTTTTGTAATGCCTGTTTCACACTTCTACGGCTTGTCTGATATATTTCTGATACGGTTTAATGGGACACATGGTTTCAACATGCTATAAAGTACCACAAACATGAGTCAAAACGCTGACACAGCAGAGCTAACAAATGCTAATGCCTGGATATTTGACTATAGCTGAACGATGAACATCACCAAAGACCCACATTTTTGGATTTACACAATAATACGGAGCCCAGGAAAGGTCATAGAACTGTTTTCCTATCATTTTTTTATCTTGTTACTACAAGATGGTAAAAAAAAGTCATTACCACAATTTAGTAAGTTGTTACCACAAAATACTAAGTCATTTCCACAAGTTAGAAAATTGTTACCACAAGATAGTAAGTCATTCCCACAAGTTAGTAAGCCATTCCCACAAGATAGCAAGTCGTTCCACAAGGTAGAAAGTCGTTCCCACAAGTTAGAAAGTTGTTACCACAAGATACTAACTCGTTCCCACAAGATAGCAAGTCATTACCACAAGATACTAAGTCATTCCCACAAATTAGCAAGTCGTTCCCACAAGATAGCAAGTTGTTCCCACAAGATAGCAAGTCATTCCCACAAGATAGCAAGTCATTCCCACAAGATAGAAAGTTGTTCCCACAAGTAGAAAGTTGTTACCACAAGATACTAGTCATTACCACAAGATACTAAGTCGTTCCCACAAGTTAGTAAGTCGTTCCCACAAGTTGTACATGACACAAGATACTTTACATGTCCAACTTTTATACCATTATGGTTATCATTTTAGCAATTTTAACGGTTATTCTTCTTCGTTACCTACCTAGTGACCTTCAGAGGTCACCTACTTATTATTACAGGTATATTGCATTACTATCTTTTAGAGGTGCCTGTTTTATGGCACTTTCCTTCATCTTTCTAAGATATTTTAGTATGTTACATTAGATGGAGTGCCTCCCCCGTCACATCTGTGTCTCCTTGGTACGACCTGACTATGTCCCTTGATTAATGCTAACTGCCTTGCTTTATGTTTAGATGCGCCTTAGAGTCCATCAGTGATGGTGATTAAGTGCTATAAAAGTCCACATTAGATTAGATTTTTGGCACAGCATAGCTTGCAGGATCTCCATCGGATTCTCATATAAGCTGTACCTCGACACAGCAAAACTCGTGTTTGCTGTGCTGCAATTTGCATAGTCTTTTCATATTGTAAATTGTTTAGTCTTATCATTCTCAACCCCTTCTTTATATACATTACACTATAACTTACATTTTCTTTCTTCATAGATCATTTCTTTTTCTGCAAAAAACTTGCCATTTATATATATGCCCTGGTCTTAACCCCCTGTCTAAATTTCTAAATTCTTCCAGTATGGGCATGGGCAATGTAGAGGTTTACTACTTATAGGGTTACAGTGTCTGCATGTGGCACCTTAGGGGGGACCACACCATTATGTGCTCATGTACGTTGTAAATAATGTTTCTGTCTTTTATCTAGTAACAATCTTAAATGAATTTATGTATTATTAAATAGTTTCTGTATTAATAATACTGCCAAGCTGTTAGTGGTCACTGTTATAACTATTATGTTTAATAAATATTGTTAACCCCTGTTTGCATACTATTGGTCCCTGGGAATGAGTAAATAAGTGGTTTGAATAAACGTTATTAAGTGGTGGGAACGAGTTACTAAGTGGTGAGAATGAGATAGTAAGTGGTGGGAATGAGTTAGTAAGTGGTGGGAACGAGTTATTAAGTGGTGGGAATGACTTAATAAGTGGTGGGAATGAGATAGTAAGTGGTGGGAACAATTTCATAAGTGGTGGGTATGAAATAAAACAAGGATTTGTTATCTTGTGGTAACCAATTAGTATCTCGTTCCCACAAGTTAGTATCTCATCCCCACGACTTAACATCTCATTCCCATGCCTTAGTATCTCAATACCACTACTTAATATCTCATTACCACAACTTTGTAACTTGTGGGAATGACTTGCTATCTTGTGGGAAGGACTTTCTGTATTGTGAGAATGACTTTCTAGCTTGTGGGAACAACTTAGTATTTTGTGGGAAACACTTGCTAACTTGTGGGAGCAACTTGCTGACTTGTGGTACCAACTTGCTAACTTGTGGGAATGACTTGCTATCTCATGGTAACGACTTGCTAACTTGTGGGAACGACAAGTATCTTGTGGGAACAACTTACTATCTCGTGGTAACAAGATTTAAAAATGTCAGGAAAACAGTTCTATGTCCCTTCCTGGGCTCTGTACAATAATCATATACAGCAGTTTATAATATCTTCTATCACTTTTAAACAGAATCGAAAATACGCAGGCATTACAATGTGAAACAAAATATGACTTAAAACCAATATACTGAGGGAAGGAACATCAGGACATCTGATTGAAGGAGTTGAATAGGCTATTAATTATAAACTTTTTTCATGGACACCTGAATGCCAAGAATATAAGAAAATATCAATGTATCAATGATTTTCTCAAATAAACAAGCAATTTGTATTCCTTGAACTATGAAGTTGTAAACATTCACTTTGACAAATGGCATTACTCTTGTTATAGAAAGTTTTATTCTTGGGTCCTCAAAGTGCATATCGATTTACACCAAATCTGATGACATTGACCATTTACAGTGGACTGAGGTACAAATTTGATCAATTTTTTAGACTGCCGACCTTTGGCTACTCGTTTTCTCCCAGTATATTTCGGGCCTCTGAAACCAATAGTAACTTTGTTGACAACGGTTAAGGGGAAATTTCTATTTATAGGAAATTTTTAAGATCCCTACTTAAAATAAGAATACTATATCTTTTGTCGAAGTTGTTATTAAGGAAGGTCTTCTGGACAGGATGTACAGACAAGTCACCAGATGAAATATTAAAATAATCATATATATCCACGAATTCAGTACTGTGCAATTTAATCTAATACTTTCATAGCACTTAAGCTGTGTACCAACAGTATTACGAATTGCATCTAAAGTTATATGAACATCTATGTTTTAACAGATACACAGCAGGGAGGTATTGCTTAAGGCTGAAATTTCTTTGTTAGAAATAAAAGTTTGCAAAATAAACTTTTAGTTTACGCAATGTGCGCTTACTTATACTGGCTTTGTAAAACATCTGTATAAAATTTATCAAAAAAGAAAAATCTTCTTTGAATCTAAGTAAACTACCTTGTAATTTTATTTTGTTCAAGTATAATATAATCTATGTTCTATTACTAGTGTCTTTATTTAAAATATGATGTGATGTTAAGTTTAATCTAATTCTCTTTTTGTTTACAGTGTCTCATAAGCCCTAGTAATAAGGGCTGGCTGTTTTGTGATTTTGCTGTTTGTTCATAATACCATTTCATACTACCGCAGGTGGCACTTTAATAAAAAAATCTCTCTCTCTGTACATCAAGATGCTGCCCTCTAGTGAGATACATGTCATGGTAGAAAGTCCAATCAGATAGAATTTCAAATTCTACCAGTATAGAAAGTCCAACTGGAGTTTCTGCCAGTCGAAAGTCCAATTGGATTTTCTACTGGTAGAAACTCCAATCTTGGCGATTTGGGTATTGCTCTGGGGTCCGAAATCTTATAAACTTATTACTACTGGTAGAAGTATTGAAAAGAACAATAAAACTATGTCCAGAGTGTTTACCACAGTAGGAATAATAAATATTCTTTATAGTGCTGAAGATTTAGATAACAAGAGAAATGTGCATTCTCCTAAACTGTCTCACAAAGATGTTGAAACTCTGGATGAGGTGAGAGTACTAGTTGGTAATGTCAATATTACAGATCTCCGTTGAGAATTGGTGGGATTTAATGTTAATTGTAAAATTCCTGAAATAGACTGACAATTTCAGTTTCTGTTATGTTTAATTATGTTAAGTCTGTCTTACAATAAATGTTTTATTTAATATACATTTTCTCCATGTAAGAAAGCTGCACCTTGCTTAAATGACAGATTTATATGTATAGAAGGCACCCTTTTTGTGTTGCAATTGAACTTTCTTTAAATCTTATACTGGGTTTCTAAAAAGATTACATTCTTGTGCACAGAGCAATACCTAAATCTCAGAGATTCGAATATCTCCAAGTTGATTAGATTTCGGACCCCAGAGCAATACCTGAATCTCATAGAGTGGACTTTCTACTCCAATTGGACTTTCTACCAGTAGAATTTGAAATTCTACCAGACTGGACTTTCTACAATGACATATATAATATCTCCCTACATATATGAGAGATTCATGAATACTAAACCTCTGTGTGCACATTCGACAAGGATTTTGAAATAAATATGACGTTTAAGAAAGGCTACTGGAAGAATAAAACTACTCTATCCATTTCCCAGAATCACCGATGTATTTTTATCTCCCGCCTGTAGCCGAAGGCCGTTGTCGGGAGATTATAAAATGCCTTCCGTATGTCCGTGCGTCCGTTCGTCACGTTTTTGCATAAACCTTAATATCTCATTCATTTATAAAGATATTTTCACCAAATTTGCAGGGAATGTTTATGGCTATGAAAACCTGTCTCCGCAAAATTTTAGCCTCATTTGGAAAAACAAAATGGCCGCCATATGTAATTGTTTGAAAATCTTGAAATATTCCAGCTAGCTTCATCAAATTTGCACAAAAGCTATATGGCTAGAAAAGCTAGCCTGATAGACATTTTGGCCTAGTTCAAAACAAAATGGCCGCCATATCACATGTTTAATGTCAAACAGGCTTATCCTATTAAAAAGGCCTTAAATCTCCCCAAATATTGCTCCTAGAGGTTTGGAATGTGAAAACAACTTGTAGGAAGTCATGGCCTGGGAATCTTTTCCAAGTGTTGAATTTGACCTTTGACCCCTGCTTCAAGGTTAAATGAGGGCATCACACTAAAACATCCTTATTTCTCCCTTATTATCGGTGCTATGGCTTCAGAATATAAAGACAGACCATCAAAAGTTCTGGCCTTCAAATGTTTTGCCTGAGAAAAATTTTGGCCTTATTTTGAAAAACAAAATGGCCGCCATAGCCAATTATTTAAAAATCATTAAGATGCTCTAAAACTTGAAATATTGCAGCTAGGTTCATCAAATATGTGTAAAATATATATGGCTAGGAAAGTTAGCCTGATAGTAATTTAGCATATCACATGTTAAATGGGATTATCCTATTAAAAAGGCTTTATCTCCCGTATCATTGCTACTAGGGGTTCCAAAAGTGAAAACAACTTATACGAAGTCAAGGCCTGAGACTATTTTCCAATTGCTGACTTTTACCTTTGACCCCTTCTTCAATGTCTAGTGGGGTTATCTTACTACAAAGGCCTTATGTCTCCTTTAGTTCTCCATTATTACTGATTCTAAGGCGGGAGATAACCGCTGCGACAGTGGCCTTGTTTTAGCCTGAGGCACTGAAAAGGGCGCTGTACTTATTGAAGTCACGATTTCTAAATTATGGAGGCAGAAGTGGCACGCATTGTCAACTTCTTCTAAAATAACTAAAACTACATGAATTTATCTTTTGTTCACCACAAAGAAACTTGGTACCTTCTAGATAATAATTTTGAAACTCGCCAATGGAAGTCACTGAAGTTTTAAATGCATACAGGAAACTTAATGAAGATTATATAACTTCTTTATGTTGTGTACAGAATCACCTGAAACATTAATAAAAGTTAAAATATTTGAATATCTGTCTTTCATAATTTCAAATCAAAGACAAGAGGCTAAAACAACCTAAATGTGGACATAATGAACTCAAAAGCCCACATCGTATCTTGAGTAAACTCTTGTGATGGTCCTTTTTCCTGAAAGCTTGTATATTTTGCCCTATGCTTTTACAACGCAAAAGGTGATCAGAAAGAAAGTAATGTATGTAATTGATATTATATAAAAAAAAATCCATAACCTACTCTTTCACACTTTGTAACCGTAAAATTACACTTTATTTGAAGAAGGTTTTCTTCCAGGGTGATAATACAGTTAAATTTCACTTTTCGGTGAAATATTATAAAGAGGTGTTGTCTTCTAGAACCTACAAATTCAACTGGCTGCGGAAATATTCCATCTGTTTTACTGTGAAATCATGTTTATCACTGTTTACTTTTCATTTTACCGAAGAACATGGGTTTTGGTTGATCTGTAACCCTAAAACTTTGGCTTTGAACCACTTTATTTATAAAATTGAAAAATTGTGTTGTTTTTCATTAGATAGGCACATGAGACAAGAAAAGTATGCATTTCAAGAGTTGTACAGCTCCTTTCATATCCTCAAAACTATTTTTTTTAAAAACGGAGAAAAAACGCAAATTGAACAAGCAAGCTAAATATATGCGCTAACCACAAATTTGTGTTTACACTGGGACTTTTCTATGATACCTAGGTCTCATTATTACAAATGACTATGTTCCTGGCCGTTTCATAACCTCAAGTGGTCTTCAAAGGGCCTGTCCATTTCAAAACCGAACTTGCCAGAGTACATCTGATAAGCCTCAACGCGCGATCAGGAACATCTCGAGATTGTTCTTGCACAAACTCAAGATCTTGAGTTGAGGCAAACATCTTGAGATTGTGCAGGACATCTTGAGTTTACGCTGCACAAACTTAAGATGAAGTTCTCAACAATACCAATTTGTTTGATCACTGCTGTTTGAATATTGGAAAGAATTATAACAAACTTTACAAATATATTTACATATAGCCACACTTGTTTACAAATTTCTGCACACAGGTTTTCCTAGGTATTTTGCTCCATATCTTTCTTCCTACACTGGTTCTTACTGCACCAGGCGCAGCCAAAGCGGTGGCAATTTCCTTGTCGTTCCAAAGTTCCACCCTTCTGTTCATAAATCTATCTAGCAGTTTGGTAATAGTTTTGCTTTTGATTCTCCCACTGTGTGGAATGCTCTTCCAGATGAGATTCGTACCTCTCCTTGGCCTTTTCCAGAAAGCAGCTTAAAACCTACCTGTACACCAAAGCATACCCACCTTAGTCTGGATCATCCCCTGGTGTTCTCTGTGGTGCTTGACCCCTCTTCTGTCTCTGGATACTGAAATTTGGTCTACTGCTCTTCTGGTTTTTTTGCGCCTTAGAGTCATCTTGTATGGGGAGATTAAGCGCTATAAAAGTCAAGTTAGAATTAGAATATTTAAGAGAAAGCTCTTTGGTAATGTAATCAAACGGTTTTGTTGCTATGATGCAGTGCCCTAGATTATGAATTGCACTTGTGTAGTTGGTGTTTTGTCAGAAGTATGGTACATTAATGTATGGACAATGCTTTAATTAAAGATTCTTGTTTAAGTGATGTGATTCCCTCAGATCGTGAATTGTTCTTCAAAAATTGTCGGTGTGTTACCAGATGCCCACCTATAGTAGATTATCAATTGGACTTTTGGAATTGTTTCTTTCCATAGCACTTATTCCTCCTATTAACCTGTTCATGTATATGGACTGATATTTACCCCTAAAATTATAATTGCTAGTATTTCTAAAACAGAAGCTAGTTGCAATAATATCACAATAACACTAATTTAATGGTTCCAAATAAATAACTTTCTTAAGATATATGGTAAAATAAATAAATAAAATCATAAATTTAACAAGCTATAAAGAAACAAAACACCAAATAATTCCTCATAGTGCAAAAAAGTGGTACAGATCAAATGCAATTCAAAGAAGGAAGGCCTGCCAAACACCAGCTGAGTTGCTGAAATCAGCCAATCAGATGACAGGGGACCACAAGCGATTAGCCAATCACACTCCCAGATCAAGATCTTGAGTTTGTGCAAGGACAATCTTGAGATGTTCCCGATCGCGAGTTGGTACTCAACACATATATTTGCTTTAGGCTTGAAAATATTTCGCCAGGAGGCAATTAGTAAACTGGGCAGCTATAATTACACCTTGTCTTCTAGTTGGCCCTTTGACTTGATTAGATTACCTGAGTAGGCAATTAGTGAAGTGAACAGCTACAATTTAAACTACTTTTTTTTAAAAAATATATACTCTTAAGAGATTATTCATACCCTATTACAAATATTTTATTTGAAATACATCCATTGACATAAAGCAACACAAATTGACAGAAAAAACACGTGATGGTTTGAAATGGCCAACAGGTTTATTTGTCCCTTTCGAAATGGTCAAGCTAATTCAAAACCTGCATTGTCCCGGTTTTGAAATGGCTAGAGCTGTTTCAAAAAGACCAATGATTTCAGAGCAGCAAGTAACAGCTGTAAACTATAAATTAATGCCTTTGTAGGTATCAGAAGTAGGTCAAGCTTTGGCGATGTAATTTCGAGGGTATATTTCCAGATATACTGGCACTATTCTCACAGCTAGGGAAGTGTATTAGGGCCAAGTAATTTTTTTTTTCAATTAAGTGAGATAGTATCTCAGTTTTTTGAGATATTAAGCCAATTTTCTGAGATAGTTATTTTAATTTTTTGAGATAATAAGTCAATTTTTTAGATAGATCTAGTAAGTTGATTTTTTGTTGAGATATGAAGTAAATTTTTGGAGATACTATCTCAATTGGCTTAATATCTCAAAAATTGACTTAATGTCTCAAAAAATTTAGATAATTATCTCAAAATATTGACTTAGTATCTCAAAAAATTGAGATAATTACTCCAAAAGTTGACTTAAAATCTCAAAAAAAACTGAGTTAATTATCTAAAAAAATTGACTTAGTATCATATAAATTGACATAATATCTCCAAAAAATGAGATCGTATCTAAATAATGGACTTAATATCTAAGAAATTGACATAACTATCTAAAAAAATTGAGATACTATCTCCATACATTGGAAAAAAAACTCTTTTTTTTTACTTGGCCCCAATACTCTTTCGTACACAGCAACAAGAAAGGTTCAGTGAAACATTTGTGAAGATTAATTTTGATGTACACTGGTGGATACTGGTTTGCAATTGGGACGTCTTAAGTATGTTTATCTTATAAATATTGGGAAATATTGACAAACATTGTTCCCTAGTTTTGAATATCATTGTCGTTGTAAATCACTGAAAAACATCAAGGACCAGACGCAAATTGATGAATGTGACCAGTCCATAAGTCACATGTTGTATATGGTTTGGCATGAATAATCATAAACTGATTTCCTATGGAAACACATTTTTCTTTTGTTGGGGGGGGGGGGGGGGGGGGTCCTGTTAAGTATACCGAGTCCATTCAAACTCAAGTGTTTACAATAACATTATTATTGAAGTCATCCACAGGAAATCAGCTTTTCATGAAAAGGAAACCATTAAATCTTTTCGGAAACCTCATTTAGAAATTAACACAGTGGAGGTTAATGCCCCCTCCTGCAATATGATGGAGGGGTTTTATGGGGTTGTCGTAAACAGTGGTGTTTTTATGATAATGTTTTTGTTTATAGTAAGGATTAAGTATATCGGTAAGTCAAACTTTAAGTCACCGTGTTGAAAACGATGATTTCACACCAGTTTTCCTTAGATTCAAAATGTTGAAAGACTACATACTGTTCAAAATTAAAAGTCAGAGCTTTCCTTTAATAAAGGGACCTTAAACAAAGGGGGTTTACTGAGATTTCAAACTCACAACCACGGATATGAGAATATAGTAAGTTCAGTACAAACCATATGCAGCACCTCCTCAAATCAATGACCCTCTTTCCTCTAGACTTGCTCCAAGTCTTTGTATTTCTCATTCCGGCAAATCTGACATACATGAAATCATTATGAACCCACTTGATGAGTAAAAAAGCTTCTGTCTAGAGAAATACTTTTGTCAGCCCCACATTCAGGTAAAAAAGTCATTCAGTCCTCATATAATACCTTAGGCAAAAGGACTTGATGAAAGTCTACCTTGCCTCAAGTGAGCATGTTGGTTTCGCCGCCTGGCTGTTGACAAAACAGAATACAAACTACAGTGTATGTGTTGTTCTGCTGGCATGCCCAAAACAAATTAGCAAGCCAGACAGAGTTTCTGTCACTATTTTACAACCCTTTCCACAAAGGTGCGACTGTGTCGGATAGATCTTGCTCGAAAAAGTTGTAAAGATATAACGGCATATAAACAAATATAATGGGGTCAATAAAATGACAAAAAAAAATGATTAAAAGGTGTTTTGGTCTACATGCGCAAGCCGCAAAGCCATCAGAGACATGAGTACTGTACTAGAATTTATGAAAGTCTAGTGACCAAAAACAAATTTCAAGTCAGATATATCCCATACCTGACCTAGAACTCAGACGGTCTAGTACTAACGTAGCCGATTGCTGCTTTACTTCAGTGATGAGACAGATACTCATCACGCTCTGCCATAATTCACGAAAGTCCAAAATTTAATTCCCCAAATTCCTTGTAAATGATCAGCTTGAAATAATAATGCCAATTATAATAATCTTAACTATTTTAATAGCTTTATTTGACTATTTTTTCTGTTAATCGTTTTATTCAACATTGATCTGAGTCTTGATTGAAAACCCAGAATTTTTTTTGGCAATTTTTGGGGGTGTTTGTATGCTCTCAAGTACTGCTTGCTTAAACACCATTCACACTACAGGTGGTCTAACCCACAGTTATAGATGTTGGGCAAAACCTCCTTGTCCTGCAACACCGTCTCAGGTTTCTATGTGACCCTGTGATACAGTGGCATAACGTCCATTACCTTGCGTCTCCTGCGGAACTTTTAATATGTTTAAATTTTCCACCTCTGAATTTGGTACCATGAGCATGCACAATACAATGTGAGTATGCGAAGATGAATCTCTTGCTATGGTAACTAAAGGTGTAGTTCAAAGTCTATGTAAGGTTGTGACCTGGTCATCTTTCAGTGTTACACGGCGACATAAGGCCAGTGGAGGTAAATGGTCATTTCGCCACTGTGTCTCAAGGTATGTGGCGTCCTTAGAGGCGGTTCCGCTGCCGAGTAAAACCTCACACTGCCTGTACATGTAGTGTGCATGGGGCATTAGTATTTAATTCATTGTCTGGCCAAATCACTATAAATGGTTATTTACCATAAAGGTTTAAATGTTTGAATGAAATACAAGGGAGTCAGGATTGTAAAAAAAACTTTCCTTATATTTCCTCAGTTAACCCAATATTTTGTCACGATCTAAATCTGTATTTTCTTTGTTCCAAAAACACTGAAAATGTAAGGTTTTATTTTATTTGTAACTCCTTCCTTTGTTTTGGTATTCAATAAACCTTCCTTTGATAAAAGAACCTAACTTTGTCCCTTAAATGTTAAGGACCCCTTAACAACTAAGGAAATCCTTAACTTTCAAGGAAATTTTCAACTTTTCACTAACCCTCCTTTGGCGAGGAATCCCTTTATTTTTCCCTTAATTTTCTAGGTTTTAGTGAGTATTAAGGGAAAAATAAAGGGATTCCTCGCCAAAGGAGGGTTAGTGAAAAGTTGAAAATTTCCTTGAAAGTTAAGGATTTCCTTAGTTGTTAGCAGTCTCACTCGTGGCAACAGGCTATCTATCTCCTCAACCCGCCCTAATAAGCACATAGGAAGGCATGGCTTTGCAGTAGCTGCACCAGCCGAATGGAACAAGCTGCCACAGACTGTCAGATCTCAGCAAACAATAGATGGTTTCAGAAGACAGCTAAAGACCTACTTGTTTAGGCTGGCATACCCCCCACCTTAGTTATACCCTGGCGGGCGCTTTTTAGATGTCGACCCATGCCTGTCCCTGGACTCTCCCTTCTTGGACTCAAGCGCATTAGAGGATTTGTATCAATTTTGTGCTATATAAATCCTACTATTATTATTATTATTACCTACCTTTTTAACAAAGGAACTTTTGGATGTTTTAATTTGTAATTAATATTTGATGTAAAAGGTGAACACTTGTCTTACACTCTATATTTTAACTTTTCATTTTTTTTCAGTAAAGCTAATGCAAAATCAAATTGATATGTCATAATGAATTTGAGCTATTAAATCTAATGAAAATGTATTAGATTTATTTCTCCAGTGACCAAACATCTTTGGTAAAGTATTCATTGTCACCCACATAATATGACAATAGAAGACATATTACAACACAAGTCTTATGCAATAATTCATGTATAAAGCGGGCATTCATTTGGTAACAGAATGTATACTTTTCTTAAACTTCATTGGTAGCCAGTTGAATTATGGTGTATTTTCAAACTGCCACTCTGGTTTTGAAGTTTCTTCACAGTGGTTACCCAAGTTATTTTAGCCCTCTTCTGTCTATTCATTGTGGAAGATATGGCACAAGATACAACCGTCCAGATAAAAGGTTCCTGGAGGTTCCTCATTACTACCCATTAGTACACAAATCCACAAAACCACTTTGGTCACAGTTTTCCTTTTGATGCTCCCACGCTTTGGAATAATCTGCTTGATGATATCCGTTCTGCTCCAAATCTTGCCTGTTTCAGGAAAAAGCTAAAATCATATCTCTTTGATATTAGGCTTTCCCAGCTTAAAGGAGATAGGAAAAGAAAATTTATGAAACTCAACTAATATACCCCCACAGCTTGTTTTGTGTACTGAAACACATTTATAAAGTTCTTTCTTGAAGAGAGTACATAATACAGCATATAAACTAGACCTAGCGCATCGGAGAACCGATGCAAATTGTATCCACCAGAAGAAAACTCACCAAAGCCATTCTAACATCGCTTAACCTTGAAGGAGAAGCCCAAGGTGAAATCTGACCATATCAAAAGATTCTTAGCCCATGATTTCCTATAGGTTGGTGTGACACTGCAAACCTCTAGGAATACGAATAAGCAAGATATAAACACTAATTTTGGCAATCCTTATTTGACCTTGAAACAGGGGCCAAAGGTCAAATCCGATCACACAGAAAGATTCCCAGCCAGATTTTGGTTTACCATTCCAAAGCTCTAGGACCAATAATAAGCGAGTTATAAGCACTTTTAAGTTTGGCTATCCTCGTTTGACCTTGATGGAGGGTCCAAGGTCAAATCCGACCACAGCAATAGATTCCCAGCCCATGATTTTGTGTACTATCCTCGTTTGACCTTGAAGGAGGGGTCCAAGGTCAAATCCGACCACACCAAAAGATTCCCAGGCCATGATTTCCTATAAGTTGGTTTACCATCCCAAACCTCTAGGACCAATAATAAGTGAGTTATAAGCACTTTTAAGTTTGACTATCCCCGTTTGACCTTGAAGGAGGGGTCCAAGGTCAAATCCGACCACACCAAAAGATTCCCAGCCCATGATTTCCTATAGGTTGGTTTACCATCCCAAACCTCTAGGACCAATAATAAGCGAGTTATAAGCACTTTTAAGTTTGGCTATCCCTGTTTGACCTTGAAGGAGGGGTCCAAGGTCAAATCCGACACACCAAAAGATTCTCGGCCCATGATTTCCTATAGATTGGTTTACCATCCCAAACCTCTAGGACCAATTATAAGCGAGTTATAAGCACATTTAAGTTTGGCTATCCTCATTTGACCTTGAAGGAGGGGTCCAAGGTCAAATCCGACCACACCAAAAGATTCCCGGCCCATGATTTCCTATAGGTTGGTTACCATCCTAAACCTCTACGACCAATAATAAGCGAGTTATAAGCACTTTTAAGTTTGGCTATGCTCGTTTGACCTTGAAGGAGGGGTCGAAGGTCAAATCTGACCACACCAAAAGATTCCCGGCCCATGATTTCCTATAGGTTGGTTTACCATCCCAAACCTCTAGGACCAATAATAAGCGAGTTATAAGCACTTTTAAGTTTGGCTATCCCCGTTTGACCTTGAAGGAGGGGTCGAAGGTCAAATCCGACCACACCAAAAGATTCCAGGCCCATGATTTCCTATAGATTGGTTTACCATCCCAAACCTCTAGGACCAATAATAAGCGAGTTATAAGCACTTTTAAGTTTGGCTATGCTCTTTTGACCTTGAAGGAGGGGTCCAAGGTCAAATCCGGCCATACGAAAAGATTCCCAGCCCATGATTTCCTATAGGTTGGTTTACCATCCTAAACCTCTAGGACCAATAATAAGTGAGTTATAAGCACTTTTAACTTTGGCTATCCCCGTTTGACCTTGAAGGAGGGGTCCAAGGTCAAATCCGACCACACCAAAAGATTCCCGGCCCATGATTTCCTATAGGTTGGTTTACCATCCCAAACCTCTAGGACCAATAATAAGCGAGTTATAAGCACTTTTAAGTTTGGCTATCCTCGTTTGACCTTGAAGGAGGGGTCCAAGGTCAAATCCGACCACACCAAAAGATTCCCAGCCGATGATTTCCTATAGGTTGGTTACCATCCCAAACCTCTAGGACCAATAATAAGTGAGTTATAAGCACTTTTAAGTTTGGCTATCCTCGTTTGACCTTGAAGGAGGGGTCCAAGGTCAAATCTGACCACACCAAAAGATTCCCAGCCCATGATTTCCTATAGGTTGGTTTACGATCCCAAACCTCTAGGACCAATAATAAGCAAGTTATAAGCACTTTTAAGTTTGGCTATGCTCGTTTGACCTTGAAGGAGGGGTCCAAGGTCAAATCCGACCATACCAAAAGATTCCCAGCCCATGATTTCCTATAGGTTGGTTTACCATCCTAAACCTCTAGGACCAGTAATAAATGCGCTATAAGCACATTTAAGTTTGGCTGTGCTCGTTTGACCTTGAAGGAGGGGTCCAAGGTCAAATCCGACCACACCAAAAGACTCACAGCCCATGATTTCCTATAGGTTGGTTTACCATCTCAAACCTCTAGGACCAGTAATAAGTGAGTTATAAGCACTTTTAAGTTTGGCTATCCTCGTTTGACCTTGAAGGAGGGGTCCAAGATCAAATTCGACCACACCAAAAGATTCCCAGGCCATGATTTCCTATAGGTTGGTTTACCATCCTAAACCTCTAGGACCAATAATAAGTGAGTTATAAGCACTTTTAAGTTTGGCTATCCTCGTTTGACCTTGAAGGAGGGGTCCAAGGTCAAATCCGACCACACCAAAAGATTCCCAGCCCATGATTTCCTATAGGTTGGTTTACCATCCTATACCTCTAGGACCAATAATAAGCGAGTTATAAGCACTTTTAAGTTAGGCTATGCTCGTTTGACCTTGAAGGAGGGGTCCAAGGTCAAATCCGACCACACCAAAAGATTCCCAGCCCATGATTTCCTATAGGTTGGTTACCATCCTAAACCTCTACGACCAATAATAAGCGAGTTATAAGCACTTTTAAGTTTGGCTATGCTCGTTTGACCTTGAAGGAGGGGTCGAAGGTCAAATCTGACCACACCAAAAGATTCCCGGCCCATGATTTCCTATAGATTGGTTTGCCATCCCAAACCTCTAGGACCAATAATAGGCGAGTTATAAGCACTTTTAAGTTTGGCTATCCCCGTTTGACCTTGAAGGAGGGGTCGAAGGTCAAATCCGACCACACCAAAGATTCCCGGCCCATGATTTCCTATAGATTGGTTTGCCATCCCAAACCTCTAGGACCAATAATAAGCGAGTTATAAGCACTTTTAAGTTTGGCTATGCTCTTTTGACCTTGAAGGAGGGGTCCAAGGTCAAATCCAGCCACACCAAAAGATTCCCAGCCCATGATTTCCTATAGGTTGGTTTACCATCCTAAACCTCTAGGACCAATAATAAGTGAGTTATAAGCACTTTTAACTTTGGCTATCCCCGTTTGACCTTGAAGGAGGGGTCCAAGGTCAAATCCGACCACACCAAAAGATTCCCGGCCCATGATTTCCTATAGGTTGGTTTACCATCCCAAACCTCTAGGACCAATAATAAGCGAGTTATAAGCACTTTTAAGTTTGGCTATCCTCGTTTGACCTTGAAGGAGGGGTCCAAGGTCAAATCCGACCACACCAAAAGATTCCCAGCCGATGATTTCCTATAGGTTGGTTACCATCCCAAACCTCTAGGACCAATAATAAGTGAGTTATAAGCACTTTTAAGTTTGGCTATCCTCGTTTGACCTTGAAGGAGGGGTCCAAGGTCAAATCTGACCACACCAAAAGATTCCCAGCCCATGATTTCCTATAGGTTGGTTTACGATCCCAAACCTCTAGGACCAATAATAAGCAAGTTATAAGCACTTTTAAGTTTGGCTATGCTCGTTTGACCTTGAAGGAGGGGTCCAAGGTCAAATCCGACCATACCAAAAGATTCCCAGCCCATGATTTCCTATAGGTTGGTTTGCCATCCTAAACCTCTAGGACCAGTAATAAATGCCCTATAAGCACATTTAAGTTTGGCTGTGCTCGTTTGACCTTGAAGGAGGGGTCCAAGGTCAAATCCGACCACACCAAAAGACTCACAGCCCATGATTTCCTATAGGTTGGTTTACCATCTCAAACCTCTAGGACCAGTAATAAGTGAGTTATAAGCACTTTTAAGTTTGGCTATCCTCGTTTGACCTTGAAGGAGGGGTCCAAGATCAAATTCGACCACACCAAAAGATTCCCAGGCCATGATTTCCTATAGGTTGGTTTACCATCCTAAACCTCTAGGACCAATAATAAGTGAGTTATAAGCACTTTTAAGTTTGGCTATCCTCGTTTGACCTTGAAGGAGGGGTCCAAGGTCAAATCCGACCACACCAAAAGATTCCCAGCCCATGATTTCCTATAGGTTGGTTTACCATCCTATACCTCTAGGACCAATAATAAGCGAGTTATAAGCACTTTTAAGTTTGGCTATGCTCGTTTGACCTTGAAGGAGGGGTCCAAGGTCAAATCCGACCACACCAAAAGATTCCCAGCCCATGATTTCCTGTAGGTTGGTTTGCCATCCCAAACCTCTAGGACCAATAATAAGCGAGTTATAAGCACTTTTAAGTTTGGCTATCCTCGTTTGACCTTGAAGGAGGGGTCCAAGGTCAAATCTGACCCCACCAAAAGATTCCCAGCCCATGATTTCCTATAGGTTGGTTTACCATCCCAAACCTCTAGGACCAATAATAAGGGAGATATAAGCACTTTTCATGACTGCAAAGAAACACCTGTGGCGGCCATCTTGTTTTTCAAAATGAGGCCAAAAATATTCCCAGGAAAGATTTTATGGCTATGAATATATCCTGCAAATTTGAGAAGGCTAGCTATAATATTTTTTTCGTTAGAGCGGTAACGGTGAAATCTCTCAACACACTGCGGCGGCGGCGGCGGCGTAGGCGTAACAAAGTCAAATCCATAGTATCCACTGGATGCTATCCGGTGGATACAATTAGCTTTTCATCTCCACTGCAGAGAAAGTGTTAGCCTTGCTTTAAGGCCCATATGTGTATAATATGTTCAGAATAGGTTCAGAATAGGTGCAGAAATGTTTGTCAGTCATAAGGTACACATTCAGAATTTCAAAGCAAGCAGAAGAATGCAAGCTCTCCAGAAGATCTTTTTAGCAGTATGGGTGATATAAAAAATCTATAAGACTACATTATGAAAATGTAATTATGAAAATGTAAAAGACAAACTTGAGCCTTTAAAAGCAAGGCTGAGAAAGTGTGTATGTTTCTGTGTGAAATCCCTCCTCAGTTGAACTATGTCACTGTAGATAATGCATAGCCTTGCTTAAGGCTCAAATTTGCATGATATCTTTTCAAACATGCACACAGATATTTGGTAGTCATAAAGCACCCATGCATGTCAAGAGAAAGAACTGTGTCAGACAGAGACTTAGCTGTATAGTCAGTATGTGTACGAGTACATTGTAGAAACTGAAACTCCATTATCTGAACTGAAACTTTCCCTAACTGCAAAGAAATTTGAGCCTTCAGCAGGGCTAGATAATGCACAGTGATCCTGTTTATCTCAGTACACAACTCTACATTTACACAAGTCCTTCTTTTGTTTTAAAAACATTAAAAACATTAAAGCTTATATGCAAGTTTTATGTTTAAGAGACTTATCACAAAATGAAAAAAAAATTGGGGGGACCAATAAAGCTTATTATTCCTATGTATTTAAAAGTTAGTCTAATGATCTATGGATAAAATTAGGAGTTCTGATGTGACATATAGTTAAAAAAATAATTTTCATTAACTTTTAAAACTCTCTTGTTTTGAACCACAAAAATCTTCTGATACATTTGATGTAAAATATTCAGAATGTAGTCAAGAAAATAGGCCCTAGCTGATTTATTTATGGTACATTGGTGAAAAACAGAGAAATAGGAACTAAAATTTAGCAAAATTCTTACTTCAGTGTTGTAAACTTAACTTACTTTTTGTACAAGTAGAACTATGGTTAACAATTTCATTCTTGACTGGTCTGATCATTTCTAGTTCAATAATTATTATATATAGTATCAAATATGTATAAAAGTATAAAACTAGAGGTGGCTATGCATCCAGTAAGCAGTTCTGATGCAGTTTATATCTTAAGCCATCATGGGTAGATGAATAGGGTTTAAATGGATGATAATTAAGAATTTTAGCAAATCACATTTTTTCACCTTGTTTTCATTCATTTTAACTTACTTTACATAAGCATAACTTTTTATCATCTGTTCACCAGTGTTCATTTCAATGAGCTGAACTAAACTTTTGTGTGGTTGTTTTATGATTTTGTAATATAGAAATAAACTATTACTCCAAAACAAACACTCACTTGTGTAAATATTGAAATTGAAGTGGAAGAACTTTTGTCCAGTTTTAATGCCAAATGTGACATTTTTTATGTCATAAACATTGCGCCAAAATACACTTTTAGAATAACAAATATTTGGAAAATTTATATTTCAAGTCAACTGCTTCCAACAGAAAACACCTTTATTCATTGCTACCAGTAACCGAAATATATAGTTGTGAGTCAATCACTGATGGTAGCCCAGCCATTTCTTAAATAATTACAATTTAGATATTCCAATAAGATTTTTTCTCATTCTGAAATAAAAAATAATAAACTTCATGCCAAAAAAAAAAAATAACTGAAGATATCTGATCTGAATGTGATAATTTGCATATCTTTCATACAATAATTTGTTGCTTATTAATGGCTGCAGTCCTTTAAGAGATCTATAACTTACTAGCTGTGGAATTTTATTGAAAGTATCAGAACTAAAATAGTCATAACAAATTGAATATAGACTGTATTTTTAATGTCCCTTTTCCTCTTATATTGCACTCTCTATCCACTTATTTTTCAAAATAGTACCTCTTACTTGATGAAGCGTAAATCATTTTAAACACAGATTTATATACTAATTTTATAGATAGAATGTGGAAAAGTTTAAAATCTGATTTAAAACATTACAGGTTTTCAAATGAGACATGTAACCTTTTAATATGAAAGAAATAAAACTGTGAAACTATTGCCTCAGAATCTAAGAAACAGTGTATCCATTCACAGCTAGTCTGAGCTAGTGATGTCATTTCCCCCTTCTTGCTAGTTGTGTGTGGAGAGAGAGATTGTTTATCAGAGTGGAGATAAAAAGCTGTGTATTACACATAACAGAGCCTGCTGGGTGGTGTTTTTATGTGCATTCATCACAACTCCCTGTATACTTTCAAATATATTTAAATAAATGTCTTTGCCTATCTCCTTTAACATGTAAACTTCCCTGTGTCTCCATGGTGTCGACCTGGCTATGTCTATGGAATGATGATTATTGATTATGTACTTGGTGTTGCTCCTTAGAGTCTAACTTGGCAGAGATTAAGCACTATAAAAGTTCACAATATTATAGAATAAGAGAAATACAAAGGAACCTTCCACATGGGCATCTGATCTTAAACACCTTTCAATGATTCTGAAACTTTATCAGTTACTGTTTATTCTTGTTCTTGAGAATTGTTTTAATATCTTGTCTTTTTTTAGAATCTGTACACAAAGCCAAAGACTCTTAAGCTATTGCAAGACACTCAGATAAAAATACGTGTTTTTAAAAGCCAAATATATTTAAATTTGAAAACATGAGGGTCATTTCTTCAGATGAAATGTTGAAAGACACATTTTATCCAATCACATCAAAGCATACGATGAGACGTTATTCTAATACTTTTTTTGTTGTGATCAAAAGTTCAATCTGGTTCTATGTTCCGGATCTAATAAAACCAACATGGTTTTAAACTATATTATTTTATTCTCCACATTCATTCCGGGTTGGCTGGGTTCAGAATGTGGTTCAAGAAAATATATACTTGCGTAATATTTGCTGTTATTCAAATGCCCTTCTAAGAAATACTAATTCATATTATGAAGTGGGGGCCACCGAATAGGGTCGTATTTCCTAACATCTTCTTTCACCTCTAATTTGTATAAAAAGGAACCTGGGATGTTCCTGTTTCCGTTTTACTTGATAAAATAAATAGAAAATATTAGCCTTGATGTAGGCGTACTACTACTGGCAAATTTAATGTAGTTTAAGTCAATTGAGAAAGGTTTAATTGCATACTGTATGCTGTTTGCATCACAACCCCCCCCCCCCCCCACACACACACACACACACACAAAACAATCAATCTGAATCAATTTCCATACCTTTCCTCTCTCATCAAACCTAGTTGCTTCACAAAGGGTAAGTCCCTTTCTGTTACCTCTACCAGACCCAACAGACACATGGGGACACACAGTTCTACCATAGCTGCTCTTACTGAATTGAACAAACTTCTTCAAGCCATCAGAACCTGAGCTATAGTGATAGTGGATTTGGAGATGGTTGAAGACTTACCTATTCAAACCATACTATCCCTTTCAAATTTAAGATTTATTTTTTTGTTTTAGGTCGCGTTCAACAGCCAGGGTCATATTACTACGGGTAGTTTAAAGGTGGAGGAACCAGGGTATAGTACTGGGTCAAGATTCTGCACTGTAAACCACCGTGCATCGGCAAGCCAACTTTCTAACATGGAGCGGGCGAAATTCAAACTGGAGACCTCAGAGGTTGAAGGCGAGCACTCTAACCACTACACCAATGAGTCCCCCAAATAAACCCTTCAAAGTATTCTCTCCCTTATTGGATGCCAACATCGACACAGACTCTTTCTGGTAATTTAACTGTCCTCTTTTGTACACCAGGCCGTAAGAGGATGTCTGTATCAAGTCTTTATTTGTTCTTGTAACCACTATACAAATCTCGCAAGTGAACGTGATTCATGCTCCACCACATAAGAGTGGATTCAAGTTTCCCTGACTGAATAAGCGAGGGGTCCTAATGGCCTTATTATGGTTTTATTGTGGGAGAATACAGTCATTTGGGCCTCACCTCTCTGACCGTGTTCTAGTATCCAGGTCCTGATAGGATGTGTGAGAATACTGGCAATCTGTCCCACTATGACCCTAGCCCTTAAAATGAATTTAAAACTCAACTGTGAGCAAATGATTGATAGCTTTACACATTTTCATTTGCTACCAAATAATTGGGTTAACTCTACTGGTCTCCCGGTTCAGATGGCAAGGGTTCTAATCTATTTGGCATTTTAATCAGGGATTTGTTGAGAAAAATAAGTTCAAGCTTTGCAATAGTCCAGTCCTTCCTTATTCCAAAATATTATACATTTGACCAAAACTGGGGAAATGTAGCATGTGATCAGTTGTCACTTTGGGTGTTGTAGGTTCGAATCCTACTCAGGAAAACTGGGTCAAATTGATGTCCAATATTCAGCATTACCATTGTATTACTCCTTGTATATACCGATAAGCATATGTATATACAGTTTGATCCCCATATATACATGTCACGACTTTGCCACATTTTTAAAACCTGTGCCGTCTCGACAGCATTGGTGTCGGTTGTGGTGGACATAAAGCTTGTGGGTGTTCCACAGCTTAAACCCATGCATGGTCTTTTTCCACCAAATTTTTAAGGTATGTTTAACCCAAGAGGATCTAGAGCTGATTATCTTGCAGCTTCAGTTAAAATGACTGCTACTGAATCTATTTAAAAGCAAACTGGAAATTCAAAATTAATCTACGATGTAGCTTTGTCGCCAACTACGAGGCTAAACAATATGTTTGTAAAATGAACTTGATATACATTCATCATGTTTATCTTGAAAAAAATACTGTGAACTTAAAACATGTACACAAAGCACACTGATATCTTAAGTTTCTGATAAAGTTTGAAAGTTTACAGAACAAACATCAAAGTATTTTGGACAGAGTGTTTTGGCGTGCTCTGACGTCAGTCTATCTCGTTTTAACTCAAACTCATTTAAAATGAATGATTACTAAGCATGGAAGATTTTAATTATCCTATTTTAAGTATATGTACTGCATAGAAGTTGTTACTGCACTTTGTCCTTCATACTTACACCATTGTTTATTACATAAAGTCTTCATGTTTATATATTATTTGAAGAATACGTTTCTGGTTTGGTTTGTCATACATGTTTTGAGTTATCTTGTGAGCTTTCTCACATGCCTGATTTATTTCCAATGTGGGTCACTGTAGTTGTAAAAAGGTCTCAAAAGCACAGCATTGATGTTTTCGAAGTAAACAACAGCCCTAACAGAACTCTCGGATGTGTGAATTGTAAACCTAAAGTAAACACAAAACAACTGCTGGTCATAAATTATACGATAGCCTGGTTCAACCTCACATTTCAAATGTAAAAAAATATCCTCTTTTAAATTTGTGACTGTGGCAAAAGCCATATGTCATGAATGTTCAATAACTACGTACATTTTTCTTGCATAAACTAATGGTCCATTTACACTGTTCCGGCAGTCATTATAGCTCGAATTTTGCTTTACGACTTTGTGCTTGTTGCTCTGTAAATGGACCCCCCAACATATATATAAGCAGTGCATATTTAAATATAAGCAATCCTTTAAAGTGACCCTAACACCTCTCACACATCCTCCCCAAATCTAAAATCCTGAGCGAGTTTAGTCTGGTATGCCGAATCGCTTATTCCAAGATGAGAAGACGAACAGCTTGGAATATCTTCTCGGATTAAAGTAAACAAACGAAAATTGGGGAAACACTCAGTTTTAGTTTATGCAATAATGATTGTGAATAATATAATAAAAATTAAATGAAATTATAATAAAAATAATTATGGGTATTCTTTAGTTTTTGGTGATATGAAAATGCATAAACGTGACTACATAACCAGATATTTTCTGGTGCTGGACCCCGCTTTGTTTACACCGCCATCTTGAAATTTCTAGTGCACCCACTGTTGGGGGAGATTACTTGGCGCGGATTAATTTTGTCTTCCACGGAAGAATTCCATGTCGTGTGGCCTCACTTCTGCATGCTCTGAAACACTCGACGTACAAAGCCAAACTCGCTCCCTGACGCGTGAAACTCGTGGTTACTACTAAAATACGAAATACAGTGAGTCACAAAGGATTTCGGACAAATTAAATAATTTTTGGTTTGCATGAAGCTTCTGAGGCCAGCACATAACATTGTCATCTAGACACAAACCTTTGAGTGTTAGTATGAAGAGGGGTGCACATACAATTGGATTTGGTGCTTCAAAGGACTGTGATACTGATTTATAGTAGACAAACATACAAGTTAAAGTATTACTGAAAATACTATGACACTAAGGTTGATCACTATGGGCAATTTCATCCTCATAATGTCTTCGTTTCATTTAGCCAAAACACTTAGCATACACTGGGTTTTCAACTTGAATACAGAAAACATCTCGATAACAGACTCGTAGATCATAAGACAGCCAATATATTTACCTAAGTTAATGTTTTACAGGTGCCAGGTTATTTCCAAAAGAGCAAAATTTAACTTTACCAACATTTAGAGTAAAGTAAATAAACACTGTTTGATATTAATAAATTAATTCATATCACAACCTTTGCTGGAAACTTATTTACCATGCTGCTTAAAACTATGTTACCAACCAATTAGTTAACTGTAGTAATGAACAAGCGTGCACCACAGTGTGAGGGGATTAGAGCCAGCCACAAGGCTAGAGAGGATAACTCATTTCCATAAAAGGAAGAATTACAACATTTCCCCCCAAATAGGATACAGGACCTGGATTGTTTAGTATAAATATGGCCTGGAATCCCACCTCCAACTCATACACATCTCAGACACTTAGAACAGTTCATAACTTGATTGTAATAAAGCGATAGTTTCAAAACATCATGAGGTTTAGCTTAGCTATAGCAGTATTAGGGCTTTGGCTAGGGTTATCTTATGGCTCACCCATGCCTACACCAGCAACCGATGAAATGACAATGAACCAGATAGAAGTAAGTGTGTGACGCATTAATAATAATAATAATGACAATAAGTACACAAGTAATTATTAATAATAAGTAATCAAGTTCATTATCAATATGTAGCTTCGTAAACTTTGTTACAATTTACCTTTAAATTCATAAACTGTCAACTTGTTAAAACACACTTTAAAATAGTTTTATACACAGCAGAATTTGAATCTGACTACTGTGAATAACTTATAATAGAATAAAAAATGAATAACTCAAAATAAATTTAGTAAATATTCAGTTTTGTTGTTTCAAATTTCTTCATGTCTACTTTGAGAGTGATATCCATTTATTTTAAAACGTTTTCTGATTATGAAAAAGTAAAACACTTCCCTTTTCTCAAAATACTAGTTCTTCTTGTATTGTGTTAACTTGCATTTTAATTGTATTTTAAACAAATGCTCTACAATCAAAATAATTTGACTCATTATGATTGGTATCTGGTTTCTACCATTGTACTGCAAAGATTCAGTCCCAATATCCACAGAGCAGAGTAAAAAGAAATGAGAGTGTTGTTTAATAAATCCAACAAACAATATATTCCTAACATGCCTAAGTTTAATTTTTAACATTACTTGGTTCAGTAGACACTGTTGGTAGACACAGTTTTTTCTTTTTTTTTCTTGCAGAAATATTTCAAACAGTATGGTTTCATGGGGGAATCCGTGCCAGACAAACGAATAGCCGAGTTGGTCCACTCTAACATGAGTATGGCATACGAATATGCCATCAAAATGTTCCAGATGAGATACAGAGAGTATGGGCTGGAACAAAGTGGTAGGTACCTCTTAGACTCGAATTCTTCTCACGCTTACATGGCAATAGACTTGCTCCAAGTCTTCGTAATTGTATCCACCAGCAAGCTGAATAGTTAAATTTAGATTAGAGACTTACAGGAGTTCATTATACCACAAGCATGCTGGAGTAAGGTGGGTAGTCACTGACAAAAAAGCAAGGGCTGGCTGGTTGTTCAAAGTCATACAGTACCCATATACTTCACAAAATGACTTGGTGAAAGTCTAACATGACAAATGCTACATACGTAATATACATATCAAAGCAACAATAGTGTTGGGGATACAAGTGTTTATAGTAGGTATCACTGTCAAAGCTCAGATGTGGTGGTTTATATCCCATTTAACAGCCAGAATCATATTGGGACAGATCCTAAGTATTGTCACTTGTGGGTGTAGAACCCACACAAAGGTGACAGCCTGTGATTATATGCCAAATTTGTTGTGATATAACAGATGGTATTTAATGCCTCAACAGCCAGTTTGGTCTCCAAAGTGTTCGGTTATCACATCAGTTTCAAATGGTTACCATGAGTTAATTGTGATGGATCCCATGTGCATAAAGGTCTACTTGTGAAAAGGCAATACTCAAACTACATAATTCTCAGCCTATTAGATATTATCAATTGAAAAGGGATATTAAATCTGCCTGACCTGTGATCATTCTATACAGGATCACATTAGGTAAAGAAATGATTTGAATGTTTTCTATCCTATGTGTAGGTGAACTGGATGCGGCCACTTTGCGACTGATGCACACACCTCGCTGTGGTATGAAGGACATCATGACCATGGAGGACATGGGCATGGATATGAGGAAGAAGAGATATGCTCTAGCATGTGAGTATCTGCTCGGCCCCTCATTGGGATGCTTAAAACTGAATTAATACTGAACACATACTGGCAAAAATGCTCTGCTCTTCAGTCGGATGGTTAAACATGTATTAATAATCAAACACATAGTGGGCAAAATAAACGCAAGTCACATCTTGCCAGTGCGTATCCAAAAATACTCCTAATGCAACTCACTTTCAGCCATTAGATGCATCCGCTAACCCAACTTGGGACTATAATTTTGTCTATATAATATACACATCCTTTAACTGGCTAATTGTCTGACATTGTGACCATTCTTACTACTTTTTATTGTAAGTACTTCCACAGATGTTTTCATTGGCATTAGAACCTGAGAAATATGACACCAGTAAGTCAGCAGATAAAATTACATTCAACTAGTCGTAGGAATTACTGTAAATTCTTTATGTCTGATGACCATATGATTGATACTTTTTTGGTCATAGTTTTGCCTTTGATGCTCCTAACATTTGTAATGACCTACCTGACAACACATGTAATGCAACCTGTATTTTGTCCTTCAGGAAAACAGTCCGAACTTGCCTGTTTGCAAAAGCCTTTCTGGTGTGACCTGACTACATTAATGGACCAACTCTTATTCAATGCGTTTAAGTAAAGTTGCTCCTTAGAGTCTGTCACATGATTTAGATTAAGCGCTATGAAAGTCCTTATTAGATGAGATTAGGTTCCTACTGTTTTCCTTGGCCAGAAAGAGTCCATGTTATTTCTTCACCTCGTATGATATGACAAATTATAGTTTTCTTCCTAACAAAAAACTTTTTTATCATATGTCTTTCAGCATCTAAATGGGAGAAGTTGGACCTGACTTACAGGGTGACACAGTATCCTAGAGACTATGACCTTAGTCCTGCAGAAGTAGATTACGAGATTGCCAGAGCCTTCAAAGTATGGTCCGATGTCAGCCCGTTGAGGTTCTACCGCATCGATGCCAATTCTCAGCGTGAGCTGGACATTGAGATCCGCTTCTCGATTACTGGTCCTGCCGATCATGGGGATGGATATCCATTTGATGGACCCAGTGGAACTCTGGCTCATGCTTTCTTCCCATGGTCCAATAAACTAGGAGGAGATGCACATTTCGATGAAGCTGAACAATGGACCATAAACACACCTGAAGGTGAGTTCCCAGAGAAAATGATTCCCAATTAAACTTCTTTTAAAGTAGAATTCCATTTTTCAGCTTAATCCTCTTATCTTAAAATCTTGTTATGTAGAAGACCTTCTTTTTCTTGACAATAGGGATGTAAGTTTGAGAAAGCTTCTGAATGTACTAATGTGCAAGAAAATGTAAAAAAAAAACTTTTATAATAAAATTGAAATTCAACAATATAAAACGTTATTCTTTTGATAGGTTTCAACTTCTTCCAAGTCGCTGCCCATGAGTTTGGCCATGCCCTTGGACTGGGTCACAGTCAAGATCCCACAGCCCTTATGGCACCATTTTACAATGGCTATGTCGAGAACTTCCAACTGCCTCCTGATGACATCATGGGCATCCAGGCATTGTATGGAAGACCAGAAGACCGATTACCAGACACCACTACACCAAGACCGAGTGGATCTACCAATCCTACCACCCCTACCACTCCCACGACAACCTACGTGCCTCCAACTATGAAGCCAGAGGGATGCGACATCTGCAGAGAGGCAACTTTCGACGCCATCACCACCTTGATGGACGATTATGAAGAGAAGATCTATGGGTTCAGAGGCGAATACTACTTCCTCATCAATCAGCATGGTGCCATAGCAGAGGGTTATCCAAGGCGTATAGACGAGGGATGGGCTGGTCTGCCTAATGACATTGATGCTGCCCTCTACTGGAAAGGAAGCTGGCAGTGGAATACCAAAGAGGAGCGATGGGTGCGGCAGAATTCAGCCACATTCATCTTCAAGGGGTCTCAGTACTGGAGAGTAGAGGACATGAAGGTGGCTGCAGGGCCCAGATCAGTCTCAGACTGGGGGCAGGGCTTCCCAACTGACATTGATGCTGCCATGGTGTGGAAAAACAATGGAAAGACCTACCTGTTTAAAGGTGAGTGTTTAGCATAAATATATTGTACAAATAGGTACAGCAGAACCTGTATTGTCTGAACTTCTAATATCCGAATGTTTGCTTTGACGTTCATGGTTATAGTATATTTGCTTTGAGGTCCATTATTGTAGTATATTTTTATAATTTACATTGTGGGTGTTTTATTATCCTAATATTTGCTTTAATTGCCACAGTTCAAATATTGTTCAAACTGCTGTATACCTGAATCTCTACTATATGAACTTTCTACCATTTCCCAATAATTCTTACGAAGTTCTTACGTCCACTGCATGTTTGGATGATTATCTGAAAATTTCCTTTAATTATCTACTGTTCTTCAATTAGTTCTACATGAAACTAATATTCAATAGACCTAATTCAAAAGCACAAATAGCAAAAATAGCTTAGGGATATGATAAGGATATAGAGTAAGAAATCTAAAATTCGCCAGGAATCTAAAATTCGCCACCTCTGAAACCTTCGTTAATTTTATGAAGAAAATGATGTTTTTGTCTAAAAATTGGTATTTTTCAGTTCAAAAAGCCTTAATTTACTATACATTCAACAAAGCTCACCACAATTCATTTATTTTATTAGTATTTTTACACGTGGCGAATTTCAGATATGTGGCGAATTTTAGATTTCTTACTCTATATCTATTTATCTGTAAATTAATTTACATGAAGCAGTAATGCCCACATATGTTTATACAGACAAGTTTTCAAATGTGACACAGTTATGTTACAACTTTGTGTATCACTCATGTGATGTGATCATGTGACATTTCAGGAGACACCTACTACCGTTACACTGAGGGAGAAGGCATTGACGTTGGGTATCCCAGGAGACTGAGTGTATGGACAGGACTGCCCAATTCTGTGGATGCTGCCTTGCAAACAACTGACGGGGAGCACATTTTCTTCAAAGGGGACCTCCATTACTTCTATGATGACTACTATTTCGATGTAAGTCTGAAAGTTTCAAAAATGATTAGACCTTACAAAGCATAGAGCCAGGGGAATCCACAACTCTAGTGGATCCCCATTGGAAACTTCAACCTTTAAATAACACATTGGAGTTTCCATTTGTTAAACCTACAGCCACAGAGATGATAGTCAAGTCATGAAATGTCAAACTTGTCACTAAGTCTTTTCAATTTCACTGGTCCATGGCGCTCGTATGTACAAAGAATTCTAAGCTTAAAACTTGTAGTTAAAACCCAGACCTTTCACGATATAGAAAATTCTTAAACTCATATTTATACTTTAACTCAAATTCGTCGCTTGGCTGCATTCTTTCCTTTGGGTTCTCTCCATGTGTGTATATTTACAAACTATTCCACCTAAAATAGAAAATTTTTACGACAGAAAATGAAAAAAAAGCACAGACTGTGCTGCCGACTAGACTTTCCTCAAGTTCTTTTGTCTTAGATCTTATATGAGGACTGAATGACATTTTCCTCCAGAATTTGGTGTTGACTGTAGGTTCCTCCACTCATCAAGTGGACTCATAATGATTATATTTATGTCAGATATGGTGAAATAAGAAATACAAAAACTTGGAGTAGGTCTACTGTTGGTATACACTTAAGGTTAACCCATGTGAGACAAAAAACTGAGGTTATGTGTCCGAGTTTAAGTATGAGTTTAATATCTTTGTAAATACGTGTCCAGATCGCATGGTTACCGATTACGTGACTCAATTTTAGTCATTCAAAGATGCCTATCATACATGTTTTTTTGAGAATTATTAAACATATCTGTTCAGGCTCACATTCACTATTAATACTGTTTACATTACCCCCATTTAATCCTCTGTTCTTTCAGGTGCACCAAGACTACCCCAAACATAACAGAGAGTTCTGGCTGAGGTGTAACAATAGTCAATGCAGGAGACGTAACCGTAACAACAGGCGTCACAACAGAAATAAGCAGAGAATTACAGATGTCAGGAACCTGGGACGTTCTTAAAAAAAAACAGTTCTTTCTTAAAACGAAGTATTGGCAATAATTGCTAATCTAATGAGATTTGATGTGTGATGTGTTTTTTGTGGATATTTTGTTGTGTTTTTGTCTTGGTTGTAGGTATGAATCCAATGTTACATGTGAGATACAATGAAAGTCAGTCTTGATAAGACTTAACTGAGATGACAGGGTTGTTATACCCCATAGTTAACATGGCTTCCTGTGGTTTAATGTTCATGATTTATTATTGTGAAAATGTAAATGCATTTAAATGTTAATATTATGGATCTCAAGAAAACTTTAGTAAAATGTTATTTCATTTATTTACTGATTCTTGGCAATGGTTGCTTAGGCTTAGAAATCAATTGGACAAAGACTAAGTCATTCTTGGAACTAAACATTATAAGTTTTTCAAATCTAATTTGAGTTGAAAGTAACTGCTGTTTTTTTAAATGTCCTAACTGAAAGACTGACTCAGGGCTTTGTAATCATTCAGAAAAAAGATTAAATTCTGTAAAGTTTGACTTTGACAGACTAATAATTATTGTCAGTAGTAAACTACATGTTCTTTTAAGTCAGATTGGTTTGGTTAAATTATTTTCACTTAAGGGATTAACTTTTCTGCCAGACAAAATGATATTAGACTGAACATGGGAAAACATGACTGTATAATTATAATTGTATATTTTGCAGTATTGACGGTTTTCACTTCATGAAGAAATGTTCTACAGTATTATTTTTAGCTATGCAAACTCATAACTTATGTATTTATATGTTCTTCTTTTTCTTGAGTTTGAGTAAATAGAGTGACAACTGGTTTTAAACATTGCTAAAAAATATTAGAGTATTTGTTATATAAAGATCTAAATTGCAATGGTCATAGAAATTTGTGACAAGACTTACTTGATCTGTGATACTCTGTCATTATTTTTCACAATTTATTGTTTTAACAGTCTTTAGACTTTTTGTGAAAAAGCACTGGTTACCTCTACAAAAGTATGTACTTGTTTTATATTTTTATGTGAATTTTTTTAATTGGCAGTTAAAGATAGCTGTACCAAACAAAATGTGTATATATATTTTTTTTCAAAATAAAGAGTTAATTGATTAAAAACAGTGTTTTATTTTAGAATTTTACACAACAAAGCTTATAATTGTTATATCCGTTTAATAGAGTAAAAAATCAATATGGATTTTTAAACCCTCAAAATTCAAAATGTATTCTTGAACTCTCAAAATTCAAAATGTATTCTTGAACCCTCAAAATTCAATATGCATTCTTAAACCCTCAAATCATAAAATATTATTTTGATTTGATTGGCTTGGGGGAGAGGGAGAAAAGTGGTACCTTCACTTATGAGGTCAAGGCTTTTTCCTTTGAATGGTATGAAGAAAATGGTGTAAACATATTCACTGAATGGTGAATTATTATCCACAAATGAAATTAGCATACGTATAATTGAAAAGATGCTCAAGTCCTCTCTGAATTTCGGATCTATATGTTAATATAATAATTGGTCTTTAGGCAAATCACCCATTAACATGGTAACATGCACCATGGCCTGAATTTCCCATTCAAACTAAACAACTAAAATACCCAGGTCCCACTTAGACAATTTCAAGTGGCGACTGCAGTGACCACTGATACTATGCTCTAAATACATTTTGCCAAGTCTTTCTTTTATCACCATCATCTGCCTATTTTTAACAGTTTTGAAATTTTTTTCATCGCTATAGCTTTTCAATCCTTGTTTTTGGCTGTTGTAAATCAATCCTGCAGTGCGCCTTTAGTGACGTCACCGTCCGCCATCTTATCAGTCATTTGAATCTGTTGCATTATCTTTAAGATCTAACACTTGTCATTAGGCCCAATATATATGGATCCAGAGTCATACCAAAGTATCCACAGCTGTCTCACTGATGCCCCTGAATTCCCTTCAAGAGTGGCAGAATAACCGTGGATTTGCCGTGTATCATTGGTGATCATTATTCATCTTTTGTCTTATCACATTCACTCACTAGCAATCTTACAACTACAGTAGATGTTCTTAGTTACCTTTGTGAATCTTCCTCCTTCTGTGAGTGTAATCATAAAAACTTCGGCACAAATAGCAGTATTGAGGTTGGAGAATCGCCAGACCATGTGACCTCACTTTCTCAATGCAATTTGGCAATTGTCAAAGATGATAATTGCATACAGTCTTCATTAATTGTCTGCCAAGTCATAGTAAGATTCTTAATGTGAGACCTCGGAATAATTTAGTTGAAGGCCTAAAAATGAACTTTATGACGAAGCTTTTGGAGGCATAAATATTTTGAATGATTCAATAATTCAGTTTTTTTTTAGAAAAGCAAATGTACATTTTAGAGTATGTATACACTTAGATCATTTTAAGTAGAACTTCATTGAGTAGAATTTTACTATATGTAGATTTAAACTTTGGGCGGTTGAGTGTGTTTTCCATTGAAATATTTACCCCGATATCTCGGGGCATTGAAGGACAAGAAGCATTGTTCTGATCTCTAAAGATCCAACGAAATAAGATTTAACTCTTTATGCAGGTTGACACTTTATGCATGCATGAAATAATATCAAAATATTTATCATTTTCAAGATCTTCACAGTCAGAATCTTTCTTTTGACATTTTCTCTTTCTCTTCTCCAATAGTGTTACCTCACTTATTACTATTCATCCATAAAAAGATCCAGAATAATGTTTGATACATCTGTATAAATTGAACATATACGAGGGCATAGTGACCCAAAACTTTAAAATACAAACCCAGTGTTGTTTTCACATTGCCTTGAATGGGCAAAACAGAGTTAAGTTATGTTTATGGTGCTTGTGTCAAGTTTCTTTGTACAAACTCAACAGCCAGGAACAAGCTTGTCATTAATATCTGTACAAAGTACTGGGGGTTCCACAACCAAATGCTTGCAATAGATCTGGGGGTGATAAGTCAGGAATTGTTACACCATTGGTCTATATTTTAAAACCAAAAACAGTGAGATAAATGGAAAGGATATGATTCAGAAATTATGTGGGTTTATGCTCATGTTAACACTGGGTAAGTCATTTCTTACTATTGAGGAACTTGTGTATATAATATAATACTACAAACTATAATCTTTTCACATTGAAGTATCTTAAATAAGTTATAATATATTTAGAATACCAGAAGGTATGTTAGTATTTTAAAGTAGTAAATACTTTGAAAATGAGCATCTATTGTTTTTCTGAGAGTTTTGTGAAATACAAAGCCAAAAATAATACTTAAAATTTAAAAAGAATAACTCAAATACAGCACTTAAATACAAAGACCCACAGCTTGTTTCATGAATCAATATAAAATCACGTGCTGTTTTGATCGCTGAACATTTAACTTGACAATCTAAAAGTTTGGGTCATTTACCTCACCCAAGTTGTCTGAATTTTTACATAGCTGAAATAATGGTGTTTTTTTTGGATTTGCTGTAACAAAGATCTCATGTAACTACATACATTGATATACCACACTACAATGGCATGTAAGAATAAGTACTTCAACTGGTGACAACTCCAACGTTGGCTATATTCTATGTGGAAAATGTGAAATAATGATAATTAGATTGTAAGCCTTAAAAATATCCAAAGTTGAAGAGGTAAACATGTGTCTCTTAGAGTGTTCAATGGGGTTAAGTGCCATAAAAGAAAATCACATCAAACTGTTGTGAGTAAACTATCTCTATCAATATGCAACCACTTAATCATGGCTGTGGCTTGTCCTCCCTCCGTCTTGGACCATGCAGCTTTTCTTTTTCTTTGCTAGATTTATTTTGAATATTGTGACCTCAGTGTTCCTTTGCTTTTCAGGCTCTGGTGACAGGGACAAGAGTCCACAGTGTCTGGTCAGCTGCTACAGTGTACCAGATGGCTACTACCACTCCTGTCTGGGGTGTGCATATGTTGCCTCTTGCTACCAAAGTCGACTGGAGGTCAGTTACTGTGGTAAGGAGAAACAGTGGAATGACCAGAAAAAAGCTTGCAGTATTCTGCCTTCACCAACGTGTATTGGATTCAATGGTAGTGATGCCAATATGGAATCTGATGAACTGGATGACAGCCAGATAGAATCTCCAGATGATATTGACGATGATGACGATGTTTATATTGACACTGATGATAACATAACCCACAAAACCTGTCAGTATGTGGCTTATCCCTTGGTGCCAATGGCTATTGGTTTTGGTATACTCCAGATTCTGATATGTGGATTATGTGTGCTGTGGAAAATGAACTGGTGCAAAGGGAAATCAGAAGATATTGAGAATGACGCTGATGCTGTAGTTACCGTAGCAACGCAAACTGGAGGGGATGCCAGAGGAAGCCATACATATGAAGGGCTGGTTGTTACAGATGAAACATCGAGTGAGGCACCGAGGTATATGATGATGCCATATGCTGTAAGTCTCCAACATGGATATCAAGAAATACAACAGCCTCCTTATGAACAACCGGAGACCTCAGAAAACCCGTATCTGGAACTGTGTGGCTATAGCTATTTACAGCTACAAGACACTACAACAAGGGTGAAAGTGGAGAGAATTATAAGTCCTCTCATTGTGGCATTGTGCAGAGAGGCAGGACCTGAGTCAGACCAGTATGAATTAGTGGAAGAAAAAATAAAACAATTATCTCAAGAACTACAGAAAACTGAAACTTTATGATCATTTCTCCTGTTCTTACTTACATTGCCATTTGTGATACAGAACAAGTTGTATTTCTATCAAATATATGTATAATTATTATTTGCATAAATCATACTGTTTATATGTAAAACAATCTGTGTGCAAAACTTGTTAATATTGTAATGATAAAGGTATATTGTCGAAAAAAATCATGTTTGTTTCATTTATTGTCAGATCTGGAAACCTCCTGAATATGACTGCTATTGCATATTGTTTGTATGTTTGTTTTGGTTGTTTTTTAAGCTAAAGATGGTGCAGAAAATGTTTATGACTATAAAAACACGCCTGTAAAAATTTTAGCCTCATTTTAAAAACGAAATGGCTGCCTTAGCAGATTGTTCCAAAATTATTAAGATGTTCTAAAGCCTCAAATATTGCATCTAGCTTCATTCTATTTGGACAGAATGTATACAGCTAGGGAAGCTTGTCTGAGAATAATTTTTGCCTTGTTTTGAAAACAAATTGGAAGCCATCTAACATATTTAATGTCAGATAAGGATCATCATATTAAAAAGGCTAAATATCTCCCTTATCATTGGTATATGAAAAAATTAGGGAGTTTGAAATTTGAAAACAACTTATAGGAAATCATGGCCTGTAAATCTTAAGCAAGTGTTGAATTTAACCTTTGATCCCTGTTTCAAGGTCAAGTGGGGTCAGCATACCAAAAAGGCCTAATATCTGTTATATCTCATTTATTTATGAAGATATCTTCAAAATTTTGTAGAAAATTGGCGATTGTTCAAAAATTATGAAGATGTTCTAAAATATAAAATATTTCAGCTAGCTTAATCAGATTTGCATAGAATATATATGGCTCAAGAAAGGTTATCTATGAGTAATTTTGGCCTCGTTTTGAAAACAAAATGGCCTCTATCTCACACCTTTAACCACAAATGGGGGGGTCATCATATTAAAAAGGCTTCATACATTGGTCCTAGGAGTTTTGTACATGAAACAACTTAAAGGAAATCATGGACTGTGAATCTTTTCCAAGTGTCATTTATGACCTTTGACCCATGTTTCATGGTCACGTCGGGTCATCACACACAAAAAAAAACACCTTATATCTCCCTTATTTCAATCCGTATTAGTTCGAATGTGAAAATTGGAAATGTCAAATATGACCTTTGACCCCTGCTTCAAGGTTTATTTGGGTTATTATTCTAAAAGGGCCATATATCTCCCTTATTAGTGTTTCATGGATTTGGAACTCTGTTTCAAGGCATATTACCATTTTTGCTTAATACTTGATGGGAGATACCCATTGTGACAGTGGTATTGTTTTTATGATGATTTGCTTCTTCTCTCTGAATTGTATTGCCGGGTCATCATTTATTTTTAAATAATTGAATTTTTTTCCTATTTTACATAGCCGTAAGTTGCTTTTTAATGTTTGATCAAAACTACAACATTTAGTATTGAAAATGAATAAAATAATATTTGGTTTGGCATTTTTTTTCGCAAAGGACAAGTTTATTTCGAGAGTCTTGCATTTTAGTCATGATATGAAAAAATCACTTACAAGGCAATAAAAATGCACCACAGTGACAAAGCATTTCATTTCCTTCACCAAGGAGACATTATTTTCATGACCGTTCGTCTGTTTGTTTGTTAGCAGGAACTACACAAATATTACCGGTTGGATCTTCCTGCAAAGAGTCAGAAGATGGATCTTGGTGCAACTTAGATCTGATTGAGCGTGACCCGGATCACCATCTGGTTCTACAAAAAATAATGCATATTTTCCCATTTCCTTTTTATAACATAAGTTGGCGGAGGTATGCACTCTCTGATTGCCCTCGTTATATTATAAAATCACTTTTCAAATGAACTTTTAGTTAAATCATACACTTGGTACTCATCATTCTAACATTATATTTATTCCCCCCCCCCTGCACATAAATAATCTGTCTTCATATTCGGGGTATACAATAGAAATTGCAGACCTATGTTATTAAAGTCAAACAAAATCGGCTTGAAGTTCCACAGAGATATGCATGAGAAATCACTATATTTTGAAAAGAGTTCACAAACTAAAGCATGATTACATTAAACTGTATCATTCACTGCAAAAATGATACTTGATATGACATTACAAACGGTGAAATGGGTGTGATTTACAGATTTACAGTAATCCAGAAAAGTTATATTTCGTTAAAGGTATTCCACTAACGATTGGCATTTGAGATACACTTCTCTATGAGTTTTCTCTTGTTTGTTTTGATTTCCTAAGAACATTTTAAAAACTGGTATATTCTCGTATGTAACTGTTCAATATGCGCTGTGAAAGCAGGCAATATATAAATTATTAAACAAATTCTTCAATGATCCAATTAAATGAGTCAACCTGTTGCTTTTAATATTTGTTCCAAATATATTAATTATGCAATTATCTACTCTCTGATCTTCCTTAAGGAGGTGCAAAATTCACACATGGTGACCACGTAACAGTGTGACCAGATATTTAAAGTATGGCAGTGAAAATACTAGCTTAGTAAAATCTTTAACAAATTTATCAATCCACAAGAAACAAGTATTCGTGGATATATTATTAGTTGACGATGTTGGAGAGTGTATTCAGAGCTAAAATAGAGGTGTGACAAATACTGTGCTATAGATACTAAGTTTACCTCAGGAGGTTGTCAAGGAAAGGTTGTAAACTTCAGGATTTTCTGTCACCCTCGTCAATTATTTCTCAAATAAGCCCACAAACTGTTGTATTTGAAGTGAAAAAATACATTTATTTTGATGTGTAAATGTCTTAAGTTTAAATCTTCTGTGTTTGAAAAAAATATTTACCTCATTGAAACAAGAAACATTGAAATAAGTAGAAGCACTTGTTACACATTATTTGGGTAAAACATATGAAACAGGTTTAAGGTTAAATTATAATTCCATCTTGTTTCTCTTATATTACAAAAAAACTTTGTTTATTGGTGAGTCGTGATTTCACCTGAATGTTGCAATTGGAAGTAAAAAGGTCTTAATTATCAATGTCTAGCTGATCATATTTTTTACAAGTGTGACAACTTTCTGAATAAAAATTCAAAACCCTGTTCTGCATAGAAGAATTCATAATTCAGGGAAGTTTGCCAAGTTTTACAAAGACTGGAGTAACATTCATCATCTGTCCAGCCACTCTGTTTATCATTAGAATCGGTTCTAAGCACAGTTTCCTCCACAAAAGAATATATTTTCAATGACGTAAGTACATCACGTGACATGTCATAAATTTACCCAGGGTGAATATTAGCGGTAAAAACTCTGTGTTAAAGTTGCAGATAGTAATTTGTGTACTAATTAGGGATCTTCTGAAGATGGGCCTTCTGTATCCGCATTGAGGATAAACTGTTGAAACGACAAACATGGATATTTGGTGTCAAATCATTTTAATATCTTTGTGTAAGTTTTTGTGTTAATTTGCTTTGTTGGTGTTGAAATGGAATATCTCCATTAAAATTCTCTGGTTTTTTTTTGTAATGTAAGAAAATAAATATTGTTTTCAATCATCTTAACCTTGGCCAGTCTGTCTTCTGTTTACCAGGGCCATGGTGGGTCAGTGGTAATATACCTCTGAGATCAGAGTTTAAATTTTGTCCCGACCTTAAGTGAGAAAGTTGGCTTGCCCTTGGTTGGTGGTTTACTGTACACAACCTTGATCAACTGTCAGACACTAAATAAATATCAAAAGTTTCTTTTTTGGAATATTTGTGCATGTTTTAGTTATGATTTTAAAATAATATACTGTTATAAAGTGAATTACAAAAATAACTTCACAAGTTTGTTGTAATATTACCAATGCGTTTTCATTCAGTTTAAACTCAATAGCTTTATACTGAAGCTAGAGTATAATGATTATTTAAAATGTTTAATATTTAAAATCATCTTGATAATGTGCTATGCCCAGGTTTCTCCATCCACATTGGAACCTTTTTATACGAAATTTGAAAATGGTTTCTGGAATTTAATATAAAACCAAATAAAAATATAACTGCGTTAAATTGCCTCCAATACACCTTTGTCAACTGTTCTAATCCCAGATCAACAATAGGTAGGAACATCCACTGGATCTGTTACTTGCTATTGATTAGTTTATTCCATTGAAGAATCTTGGTCAATTGCTATACCTGGTTTTAGTTACAGGGCTCAGCAGAACATCCCCAAAGTCACAAACGTGTGTATCCGACTGTCTCGGTGTTCGCAATGGGAAGTACCAATCATGTCAGGGCTGTAACTTCTATGTGACATGTGACTATGGGAAGACTAGGATATCTAAATGTCCTGACAACCAGGAGTGGGACCAGAGGCGGAAAGACTGTCGTCATGGCAACTCCAAGACTTGTGAACTGCAGGAGGAGAGTGGAGAAATGACAGAAGGTGAGCCACAGTGTTACGAAGATTACATGTAGGCCTATTGTTTAACTTGAGCATGGGATTGACCAGAACTACAATACCTACAGCAGAGTGATTAAATTTATTAAAATTATACATGCCTAATGTTTGACAAGGTAAACTGTAGAAATGTAAATTGTTTTGGCTTCCAAGTTACCATGAAGAGTTGGCGGGATGCAGGAGAGTGATGCATATTAGTTGATCAAGATTCATTATTATAAATTTTGGGCATTGACAAAAACTACCGCTTGTTATATTTCGAGGATTGGGTTGGGCAGGTTTGAAACGATGAAATCATTCCTAAAGATTGTTTTTTTTTCTTTTCTTATAAACTTTTCTCTAAAGGTATATTGAAACAATCGTTGATAGTTGCCTCACATAACTGAAAATATCTTCGAGTTCAAAGTAACCTAGTTTTCCTTTCACAGAATTTCTGGTACTTCAAATGTTGTCTTAATTAATTTCTGAAGATATGAATTATATACAATTAATGTAGTGTTTTTGTTGTGGGTAAAAATGTAGTACCTTTGTGATTTTTTATTGAGCTATCTATATAAATTGAACAATTTCTTGTGTATTATTCTGAAACTATTTCATCTGTAACAATACTTAAGACAAAAGAAAAAAAATTATCAACAATTTCTTGTGTATTATTCTGAAACCAAAACCAAGACAATAAAAAATTTAAAAATTACAACGTGTAAAAGCCAATTTTTAAGATTTTGTCAGAATAAGTTTATTACAAAACTACACAATGTAATCATATGAATATCATTCAAACTAAATCAATCTTTTGAATCCACAGAAACCACAGATGATGGTACACCGGCAGTAACAACTACGAGTGGTGGAAGTACACAGGGTGTGAGGACATCTTCTTACTCCTCAACTGAACTGATTGAAAAGTATATTATCCCCATGGCTATAGGCTTTGGGGTATTCATGATTCTCACATATGTTTTATGTACTCTGTGGAAGTATAACTGGTGCAGAAAACAGAAGGAATTACCGAGCCATGTCTCAAGCACTTCAGTGGGTACACAAACTGGAGCATCCGTGGACTATTCGGACTATCAGGAAATACATTATGTGCCTCAAAGATCATGGCTGACCCCGTCAGTACGTTACATGAGCATGCCATATGCAGTGAGCAACACGCATAAATACCAGGACCTCACAGTACCTTATTCAAATGTCCAATCAGGACAAGAAAATGAGTATCTTGAATTGCTTGCTTATCCATATATCCACGTACCAGATGGTAACACACGTGACAAAGTCAATGACATAGTTACCCCTATTGTCAAGGCGTTGTGTAGTGAAGATCAGGGAAATGAAAGGTATGTGACCTTGGAAAAGAAGCTGAAGACTATAGCCTCAGAACTCAAGAAAGACCATAACTGAAGTGGATGTTAGTATTGGGATTCTGCAGATATTTCCCTGGGCTCTGTAATGTCACAAGTGTATTCTTGCCGTAAAACTCCTTTTCCAATATAGAGTCAATGTGACTATTATGTGTGGCAAATAAGAACTATATGCGACATTCTTTGACAGGATTGAGAAATTCACAGCTAAGATGATCTTTTATAGAATGTACATACACGGTAAATTATATCCTTGTATCACATAGAAAGACTGATCATTTATAAGATCTTTGTTGTAGTGCCATGTTTGAAAGTCATTGATTTTTGTGCTTTTATGTTTTGCATATACAGAGTGTTTGTTTCTGTCACTTCCTGTAATGTTTGTAAATAGATTGATTGGAAACTTTCAGCAGAAAAATAGAAATATATAATAGAAATACATAAATAATAGTTAAATAATTTGGGCAATGTTTCATTTTTATGCCATAAACCCATGTGTAGTTTAAAATCCATATATCAATACATCCACAAGGAGATCTCCAGCAATAATATATGAAGTACTTGAACGAAATAAATTAGGAAATCCTTCATTTGGAACTATTCTGCAGAATCATTAAGAATTAAATAAGGATAAGTATCCATTAAAATTTATTCTACCTTTTTACATTCACGTGGCTACAGTTAGTACTTCTAAAACAGGCCAGAGGCTTTATGAAATGACATTGTTATCACTGAGTTAGTGCTCGTATTATGGAGGCATGACTTTAACCCATCTCAGCGCTTGACTGTTTTTACACAATAGAGAGTATATATTTTGCCTGTGTTTCGGAGGATAATTAGATATGAAAATAATTCAAGTTTCTTCTATTAATTTTGTTTTTCACAATGAATGTGTGAGATGAGTGTTTGAACGAGAAAAAATAATGAACAAGCCCATAAGCAGTTTTGGTCTACTAGCGCGAAGTGCCAATCCATCAAAGACACGAGTTGTACACTGAGGCGGTCACCCATCCAAATACTAACGTAGCCCATTGCTGCTTAACTTCAGTGATGAGAGAGGTAGTGATCCTACTACGCCATAAATCATGAAAGTGCAGGGACAAAAAAAAAGTGATCTCTAGAACACCTTTGAAAAGCTTTAGATGGAACTAAAAGTTAGCTTACAAGTGGAAGGAGGGGGCCACGGTGGGAGAGTGGTAACACTGTCGCCTCTCACCTCTGAGGCCGGGGTTCATTTCACGGCTCTGGGAAAGTTGGTAGTTGCTTGCCGTGGGTCGGCAGTTTACAGTACAGAACCTTGACCAACTGTATGTACTACCCATTGTGATATGACCTGTACAGTGTTGAAAGCGATGTAAAACCCCAAATAAATAAATAAAAAAACAAGTGGAAGGATGCGTAAATGCCGGACTTTTACCTTACAAGTGGCAACATGCATCAATACTGATCAACATGGCTGATCAACAATGCTTTGTGAAAATAAAATTGGATGAGTTAATGACGTTTAGTGACCAGATGCAGAATATAAGATAGAAAAGGGAGTAAATACCTGAAAAACTTTGGATGGAACTAAGATTATAAGTAGAAAGATACATGCATTGCTTGTCCTTCTGGTGTAAGACTTTACTCATGACGTTGGCCGTACATGGTCGTGGATATAAGTCTGCACTGGTGTGTGGGATGTTTATTCACATATGTAGGACATATGCAGGGCGCTGTTAGAAAATGATGGGTCTGTGTGAGTAGGGAAGCATAAAGATTAGTTTGGGGGCATAAGTTGCAGGTTGTGTTCCTTTGTAGCTGGCTTGTCTGACAAAATGTGATGTGTATTGTATGTAAGTGGCCGTACAGATGTATGTTATTTGAGATACAAAACAGGGCTTTATTGTCCCAATAAATGTCCCAACAAGTATCATCTTCCTACACCTTATGGTTTCCAAGACGCAGCCTGGACAAGATTTTAAAGGTCAAGGTCACTATGGCAAGGTTAAAGGTCAAATCAAGGCCACACCATGTCATAGCACACCTACACTCCATGACTAATATATCTACCAAGCATACACTTCCTACACCTTACGATTTCCAAGATACGGCCCAGACAAGATTTTAAAGGTCAAGGTCACAATGGTAAGTACAAAGGTTAAATTTAGACCTCATCATGACAATGCACACATACACCTCCTATCCAATGTCCCTAGTAAGTATCAGCTTCATGCAATGGAGTAACTGGTAGGCGTATTTCACAACCAAGAATCTGCATAATCCGTCGAATCTAGATTCAGATTTGGATTCGCTGGATTAGCTAGATTTGTGAGATGCAATTTTCTGTAGATCTGAATCCAAAATATGAAAATAAGATGAACCGACATAAATATAATATATTAATATATGCCAGTATACAGTAAAATAATATTATCGTATTACAATATAATAAAAATTTCCCAAATATTAAATATTTTTCTCACATGTTGCTGTCATTATTTTACAAAGAATTATGGGTAATCCAAGGACACTGGATCTGTTGATCTACCTAGAGAGGTAGATCAACGGATTCATAATCCAGATTCAGATTCAAGTCACAAAACAAGCGAATCCGTTGATCTGACTAATCTAGATTCGACGGATTACGGTTGTGAAATACGCCTAGTGCCTCTAAATGAGTACTTCAATGACACAAACACAATGACCACCCATACATGGCAAAGGTAAACTTCAAAGCTAAAATACGCAGTTCATTACTTCTCTAAAAAGTAAAAGCATTACTTACCAACAACTCCAAAACAGCAAAACTGTTTTCGCATGGTCAAATCTCATCAAACTTCGGGAAATGACGAAAAAAACCCAGATTAAATTGTCATTTATGCTGATATCTTCGGCGAGGATAAAGAGCCTAGCTGCTGAACTGTCACCAGTGCTGCATCCAATATAAATAATGTAACTCAGACGAAAGGCCCAAAATCAAAACTTTAACAATCTTTTCTACCTTTTCCAAATAATTTTCCCAACCTTTTGGAGCACATTTTGGATAACACATCAGTCTTCAGAACCCTGAATATGAAATAAACGTGAGTCTATATTGTGTTTTACAGCCATATACCATAACTTCCTCAAATGTTCGTCGGTCTCACGAACCACGTGTCTTCTCAATGCTACAAACCATCACTGCAAATCTCTTCACATCAACGATAGACACCCTTATCACACCATTGCCAAACCTACAGTTCCACTGGGACCACAATGTTGTACATCCTCAAACAGCCTTGTCAAATCAGTTCTAACAGGATCTCAGTTGAATATGCACAAAACCCCCAGATTGCTCAATCCCTTTGAGGGATGAGTACAAAAACTGGATGCCCACCTGGGTCCCTTTTAAACATCACTACCCCGTTAAAAGACAGAAATTTCAAAAACCAAAGAATGTTCTAATTAACACCTTTATCTGGTAGAATACAAGGGTTTTTTAGGGAATGGACAACATTCTGTTCAAAAGCAACAAGGCACCCTTCATGAAGCGCGAGATGTGCATTAACTTCTCCTGCAGTGAGGCTCTTGTTTTGATATTCTTTCTTGCAGAAACATGGTAACACATAATTGTGAGATCTTGTGTAACTCATTCACAGTACTAATTTTTTATTAACATCACAATAATGCCCATTAAAGAAAGATTCAAGGTAGGTGAAAATACTTTCTTGGGGTTAGTTGACAGGCCAACACACTGTGTGACCTCAGTGAAGGTGTGAAAATCCAAATCTGCTTGATCCAAACGTCAACATGCAGTAATAAAGCTCAATGTAGTTGAACGCCTAACACCCTTATTAGCCAAAATAAAACAAACTTTAATTCTTTCAAACATAAAGTGTCGTGAACTGCTCTAAAAATTAATTCTTTTCTATGTGGGGCTGACCCTACAACTGAATCTACGACGTTTGCAGAGTCGGGGATCTGGGATAAAACCCCAGAAAACAATGCGTGAAAAATATGGGTCGGTTTACTCGGTTAGACCTCCCAAACAGGACATAGTGTATGGAGGCTGGAGCAAGATCCCTGCCTGTCTTGGGGTCAGGGTATTTTTCTCCACGATTAGAAAGGAAACTGCCAATAAGCTCCATAAATGTCTCCATCCACTCCGACTGGACTGATTAATATCTGGAGTCGGAATCACAGGTCAGAATCAAACCAACACTATTTAAATCCCTTCTGGCTGTTTTAACTCATCATTTATCACTGCAAAGATGTCAGCTACACAGGGACTTTCTACAGAAGCTTAGGGCCCTGTGTTTTATTGTGATAAATATTTTAATTTTCATTCTGATTTGCAGACCAAAAAAACGACTCATCTGAACCCACCACCTGCCATGCAGCCAGAACCTTCACCACAGCCCCCACCACCACCCAGAAGAAGAAAACTACTCAACTCCTAGACCATGCCCTGGATCCTTCAAAGACAACAAAAAGGATGCCATAGGAACCTCCTGGCCAATTAATACAGATTGATATCCCAGGTTACGAGAATTTTTTCAGGATGCCAGCTGCAAGAGAAACATACACGTCCTTACAGTATCACTGGTTGGTTGGTCGAACCACTACATGTAAATTAGTCCTGAAGGTCTGCTGGGCCATCCTTGCTGAATTTCAGACTGGAAACAGATTGAGGAGAAGTTCAGTACTGGATGGAATGTCTCCCACATTCTTGGTACACTAGATGGGAATCATATCGCCATGAAGAAGTCAAAGAAATCTGGGAGTAAATCTTTGAAATTATAAGGGGTTATTTTCCCTGGTGCTGTTAGCCCTGGTTGGTGCAGACTATGGATTCCTCTGGGTAGATGTTGGGACATGTGGATCTTCATCAGATGCACAAATATTTAACGGCAGCAAGTTGCACGAAAAGATTGAGGATGGCACTTTGGGGATTCTAGCACCTTAACCAATGGGGGAGGGAGGGTCAGATTTGAAAAACCAAATGATGTATTCCACATTCCGCTTCGCCTTTTATACCAACATATCCCATAAATGACACATAAAATGAAGCAGCCCTGTCCTACACACTTCCCGTCTTGTCTGCTGCTGCAACCACCTTGTCAGTTTCTTTCCATCTTGTCATGATGTGTTCCCAACTTGTCCTGCTGTGATGTTACAGACTGTACGACCAAAGACTTGGAGACTTCCCGGGGTTGCTTATGACTTGAGGAGTATGATTTGTATTGCTCTACGACCTGGTGTTGAGTGATGTCCAGAAATTACACTACAACAGGTCGGCATGTGCTTCCAGACAGAAACAGTATATTTATTTATTTGGGGGTTTACGTCGCTTTCAACACTGTACAGGTGATATCATGATGGGCAGTTGGAAGGGCAGAGGAAACCAGTACATACAGTTCGTCAGGGTTCTGTACTGTAAACTGCGGACCAACAGCAAGCAACTACCAGCTTTCCCACTTGAGACCATGCTGAGAACCGAACCCCAGCCTCAGAGGTGGGAGGTGAGAGTGTTACCACTCTGCCATCATGGCCCCCAGAAACAGTATAAGACAAGACAGGAAGTGTGTACGTCAAATGTAAAGAGACAAGACAAGCCGGTTTCCAGGAGGGCGGAGCTAGGGTGAGGATCAAGAGTTATGGAAGGTCAAACATGTTTGATATTTTGCCGACCCACCGTGACAAGCTGGGAAACTACAACCAATCCTAATCAACTCTGTAAATATTGCTCCAGACACACGAAAATTCCATAGTTACCAACAAGATGGCCCCAGTGAAACTCCCATAAAATTCTCTTGTATATAGCACATGGGGTGCATTTCTGAAAGCCCATGAAATGATAATTTTGAAACGTCTTATGTCACTGTTAAGCTTTTCAAGCACTGGAAGTAGGTCATCCAAAGAAGGGAGATTAACTTTAAAATGTGTGTAATCAAATATATAATTGTTACTTCATTAACAGAGAAATTTCCAAAAGAAAGACCCATTTTGACTCTGCACCATGAGTCCTTAGGCCTAGTCATCAGTGGGACAAGGTTAAATTCTCAGGAAAGAAAATCAAATGGCTGAAATAAAGCACCGTGTGAGATTTCAGCTTAAATTTACCAATCTCAGAGATTACACTAGAAGACTGCTGGTACATCGTGGTGATGTTGCCAATATTAACTCCCTGCATCAAACTAAAGGGAAAAATCACATCTTATATAGTCCAAACAAAATTTTATCATAGAAATTTTGTATATCTTTGTCAAGGTAAACCTAATCAAAAACTGAAAGGCATCTTGAGCTGTCTTCAAAATACAATCGACTGCAGTAAAGTGAGGCATAGCATCAAGCATATCAAAGTGAGGTGGGGTGTAGCTGGTACTTTAATGTTCTTTGTCATCCCATGCTAAAACAGGTGGCCTTCCCTAATTTTCCCTCCTGAGTTTCTCCTGGATGTGTACAATCACTTACCGAATGGCAAGAAACAGTCCTGCATGTGTCACGTATCTGCTTTATATCTTCCAAAGACATAGGCCACACCCCTAATTACACTCCAGAATGTTTGCAGTCCAATAAAGTAGCAGTCATGTAGTACTCCCATAGCTCCTGAACAGTCACATACTTCTCCCCTACAGATCCCGAACCTTCCCAGGCTCTCTTTGTCTTAATCACATGTGTTGCAGGCCTATATAAAACCCTGCATTTCTGCTGAGGCAGTATTTTCATGTGTATATGCTACAGTAAATCAGTTAATAGGCTTATTTACTGAAATTTTCTGTAAATACTCGTATTTACTGATTTGGTCAGTAAATACGCTTATCCCCTGAAAATTTCAGTAAATGCATGTATTTACTGTTTTTTGGTCCAGTAAATATGTGTATTTACTGAAATCACCACAAAAACTTTAAATCTTCAATAGTTAGGTGTTATCCACTTTGTTTTAATCACTATTAATCAAGTATTTGAAACTTTAAGTGGCTTCATCAAGTTCATCATATTCAAAGTTTGATACTTGTTTATAATCCACCAATGGGTCACCGATAACTATTTTAAATCACTTTATAATTTGAAAAGCAGTGACACGTGATACAAACTTTTAATATTTTCTTTCCTTTACAATAAATTTTTATGTACTTACATAAATTGTACATTTAAATATAATGATTAAGACCAAATGTTTGTCAAAATATGATACTGTATATGTAAGGAACAATAAAGAAGATACTAAGTTTAAGATACATTTCTTGTTCAAGAACTGAACAGTTCTTTAGAGAAGCAGTTTAACAATGCAATTCCTGCCAAATAGTACGACTGTTTTGCTGTATTTGTTAAAGTTCACAAAAAATTTAGATGTATAATTTGGGTTGAAAAAATGTGGTCCATTTAATGTAGGAAGCCACGCCATAACTGTAAATGCCTTAGAAGGGATTAAGTCCCTGTGAAAGACAATAATGAAACCCAATTAAGGGCTTACTGGCCTTTTCAGTGTTTCTAATTAGAATTCTTTGATCAAGTAACCAGTATCTACATTAAAGTCATATATGCACCAGGAAATGACAAAATTTAAGCCTTGATTGAAATAAAATTAAGATACCACCAACTGAAAATATCTGGTTAACAATAGAATCTTAGAAAACATGCAAATTTGTTTGTGGCAAATAATTTTATCTCAAATAATCACTTAAGATTCTGTTGAGTGAAGTGCAATTTTTAATGTATAGATAAAATGTGATAAAATTTTAAAAGTCAAATTTATTTTAATTTCTGAAACTTTTTGTTTATTTCCAATAAAGGGGGGCCACGGTGGCAGAGTGGTTCCCGGTCTGACCTCAAGTGGGAAAGCTGGTAGTTGCTTGCTGTTGGTCGGCAATTTACAGTACAGAACCTTGACAAAATCTATGTACTGGTTTCCTCTGCCCTTCCAACTATCAGTCATGATATGACCCATACAGTGTGTTGAAAGCAACATTAAAACCCAAATAAATAAAAAAATATTTCCAATAAAATACACTTTTTATTTATCAGTCACATAAAATGGTGAAACTTAATTGGTCTTTATTCATTTATATGGATCATAGGTCCTTAGTAGCTGTGAGATTGAAAGTAAAATAAACATAGATGAAATATCCATAGAAAGAACATACCTGAAGTTGGTAGACATGACCATTTAAAAGTCGAGTGCTATTTTTCAACATTATATCTAATGTACTGTCAAATGTACCCTTAGTATGTTCTAATAGTCATAACAACCCCCAAAAATATCTCAATGTGATATTATAAATTATATTTTGGTTTACAATTCAATATTATGTATTTACAACTTCTGAACATCACAGTTTTATTTCACATATATTACTGAAATTCAAAACAGTAAACTTGTAAACTTCCCTAAATATTTTAGGGAAGTTGCGTGTTCACTGACCAAATCAGTAATTATGCATACTAAAATTTTCAGTAAACACACATATTTACTGATTTTGCATGTTTACTTAACATATGCTGCTGCCAATCTGTGTGCTGAACAGGAGCAAACAAAGTGTACTGACTCAAGGATGCAAACTATAATCTTTTGTACAAGAAGAGGCACAAGACTTACAAGGGAGTCTGCTGAAGCTGTAGTTTTCTATCCAAAGGACTGTCTACAGGAAGTTGAATCACAGCAAGTCGGGATAGGGGAGAGGAGAGATGTCTGAAAGGCAAAAGTGGGCCATTGCAACTCTGACTTATTGAGGCAACATTTCAACAGACATAATACTCACAGAGGCGCTCTCAGGCCTCTGGTACCACAGTCACAGCCACAGTTTCTGCCACAACAGCCACATCCTTACACCTCTGCCACAGCGATGGTTTTCAGGCCTTCGGATAATGAGAATGATGACCCAGACCCAAGTCCAGGAGATGACATTGTAATAATGCATGATCTGTCTGTAGACGTCCTCATGAACCCTATCACAAGTAATCAAGAAGGCACAGACTGTCACCTCTGCATCATCTGTCGAGCCACCCCTCCTGAGGGAAAGATCTGACAAGAGGTCCACAATAAGCAAACAGTTGGGGTCAAGTGGACTGGAAGTGATGTCTATAAGAGGTCCAACAAGAAAACAAGAAAACCAAATAAGGGCATGGGCAGACTAGCTGTATCATGAGGCTATGAAAATAAATGATATACACTTTTCTGCATTATTTTTCTTACCCCATCACAGCCAATCCCGGGTACCTATATGTGTCCCAGGTCATGCCATTGCCTGGCTCATTTTAACAGCCAGTGTAGTACAGCAGCCACTGCAGGCAATGTTGCAGTCAGTGGAGCAGCAAATGCAGCAGCAGACTCAGCCCGTCTACCAGCCTATGCAGCAGCAGGCTCAACAGAAACAATAGTCTCAAGATGCTCAGTGACACAATATGTTATCACCCCAGAATGTGAGAATTCTGGCTCCAGTTATGGCACTGACAGATGTTTCCCCAACACAGCCAGGGCAGTCACAGGCCCAAACCCAGCCTGGTACATATGTTTCTACATACCATGCACTGCAGCCCACAATGCTAAAAACAATAGAACACACCTTAAACACCTTGTCAGTGTTCCTACTTTTCAGGGGTTTTGAGGAAAATTTTGGCAAACGTAGCTTCCAGATGGACACTCCAAGAAAGTTTGTGGTCAAATCCCCATTTCATTTTTCAATGAGGACCATAATTCAAGACTTTCACACTCCCATAAACCACATAAGTAACAGCACAAACGGAACAAAAACAGAAACAAAGACAAAAAAGACAAACTAGAAGGAAATTTATAAAAAATTGTTTCCCCCTAAAAAGCATGTCTGAAAAAGTTATGAAAAGCCTAATACCTCTCCATCCAAAACTGATTGCTTACCTCCTGCCATACCATTATCGCTTATGTACAAGCAAGCACCCTAGAATATGTAACAGTCCCAGTCAGAAATGGGAAAGACATTGAGAATGTCTCTAATCCCTCTTTATGTTACAATTTACTTATGACCCTCTGGGGTCATCTGTTAGGCCATCTGAGATGTGTGGTATGGTGCAGTGTGTCAGTCTTGTTATTCTGCCCAGTCTTCTGTCATTGTGAGAGACACTGTTGTAGTTCTGATTTCATTCAGCTTTCTGACCATGACATATTTCTTCCCTAGTTGTCTTTGTATGGATTAGTTCGTAGAGCATCAATATTGTAAACTTTTGGCATGAAGAAACATTTTTCCAAGCTATATTCAAGAACATTCGTTTGTGAGGCCACCCAAATCTGACAGACAGCTGTAATGCAAGGACATCATTTAGTGTTTGTATTAAGAAGAACACAAAAATTGTCCATTCTTGTGTTCTTCTTAGTACAAACACTTAATGATGTCCTTGCATTACTTTTATCTTGTTATCATGACAAACCAGGCTGGCTGCTATGCTGAAGTTTAAAGTGCAATATTTTAGTAAGTTATATAAAGGTTTTCATCTGGACTGATTTTATGGGAATTAGTGATTATCTCTACCACTGTAATAATACAAATAGCAGCTTCAAATAGTACACCTCCATGTATTTCTTTTGAATGTATGTATACAATTACTCTGCTAGCCAAATCTTTTGTGTTTTGAAAAAAATTATTGATATATTTTTAAATAGAATAACAAATGACATAAAATGAATTTAATATAAGAAGACTATCTCCCACATAGTGTCTTTGTCTTAACTTCATTAAAGTGTGTTTATATTAATAAACTAAAATGTGAATACAACACTCATTCTCAGTTAAATGGGACAATTAGAGGCCAAATTATGGCACAACAGTGATGGTGATAAAATTCATTCTTATTGTCTCTATTTGGTAACAGAGCATGTCGAGCATCTTGCCACAAAATTTTTCCTTCTTATCTGTTACAGATTTTTTTGGTGCTGTTTTGTATACATGCTGCCAAATTATTAAAAACTTGCATTGTGAATTATGTTACTTCATACTGGCTTTATGATTGTTGCAGTAAAAAAATTATATAAATGAAGTAATAGTCTGCATTTAATTCTGAACTGTTGTAAACTTAATAATAAAACATAGTGAAGTAAATAAAATATCACTGATCTTATTTAAATATATTTTTTCTTAAAAAGATTCTGTATGGCTGAACAAAATCTGTAAAACACTATGCAAGTTACAAAAGTAACTTCATGTCAATGTTGATTAATAATAATAATAATACTAGGCTCTTATATAGCGCTTTTTCTATTATTAGCTCAAAGCGCTTTACACAGTATTACCCCAGCAAGGATAGCTAGCCTTGGTAACCTTACCTATTGCTGCCATGCAAGGTGCAGAAGCCAGTATCCCTTAAAGCTGGGTACCCATATTTCCCCTGGGTGGAGAGAGGCACAGACAAGGTTAACATCTTGCCCAAGGATGTTATCCCACATAAAACAGTTGGCATCACTGGGGATCAAACCCACGACCCTTGGATTATAAGCCCAACACCCTACCAACTGAGCCACAATGTGAATGCTTCAATTGTTGTCTAAAAAGTTATATACAAATAAAATATAGACAACAACAGATTTTTTAAAAACATATTGGACAAGAAACCAACAGTGATAATACCTTTTATTTTAATGATTTACGATTTCTATGTTTGGTAACATATTTCACATGGAGTAAGGAAGCAAGTAGAGCAAGGTAAAGACAGTTAAATATAAAATTTTGAAACTATCACTAGATTCTTAAAGTGTCAATGAACTGTGTGTAAGCTCTTTTAAAGTTATAAATGCATCTTTTGGTGTATTATCTTCAAGAATGGGCATCTTAACTGGATAAATATGAACATGAATACCAAATAAGAATGCTTATTTAGCAGTCTTTTGCAGTAATTACAAAAATGTTTGTTAATTTAACTTGTTTAAGGGGTTATTTTCATAACATAATGTCACACATGACATTATTTAACTTTTGTTTAGATTACATTTAATCTAAAGCTGTTATAAAAAACGAGCAGATGTCCATTATGGTAACGTAATTCACTTACTTTGTTTGCAAATGCCAGCACTTATGTCAAATTGTGTTCTTAGATAATTAAAACAGTGTTTTATTATTCTATGGTGGTGTAGAACACAATCATTATAGATGTACACATGAAAAAAGGCTAATACCAATATCAGTACATGCATTACTAAACTTGTAAGGTCAATGGGCATAGTTAAGAATGTGGGGGGGTGACTAACTTTACATAATATGGCCTCACCGTCTACCCAAATTGCATCCCAGTTTCTTGCCCATTTGAATGAACATCCACTCTTTGAACTGACATTTTGCAAACTACTAACTTTTTCAAACTTTGATAAATCAGTGTTTCACAAGATGTTGTTTTGAGCTGCTACAAAATCAGTTTCTGAGAATGGTAAGTGAAATCGATTTTGAATAGTCTTTATTGCACCTGCCATTACCTCGTAAGTTATGTATTCTATAAGATATCACAAATTGTCCCAAAATGTCTACCATCAAAACAATGACTACAAATGATAGATGTATTTTCTAACACCATCAAGCCTGGATTCTGTTGGAACAACAGCATGAAGTTTTCGCATTCTCAGCCCTTTACTGGTTGTAAAGGCAGTCAGACAACAAAACTGGGTCTGCTTCACATTCTGGTTTCAATGCAAAATCATATCTCAATGAATTTTTAACCTTTTTAGTGAAGCACCCCATTCCTAGTCCTTTGTAACTATACAGTATTCTTTGGCCTTTTTTCACTTCTTTTCTCCCACACTACGGCATTGTTTTTGCCCGTGCATCAGTAATGTAACTACTTGTATCTATTTGAGCTAATTTCATTCTTAATAAGCCCTTTGAAGTTTTACTCTGGTATCTCTTATTTTATATGGGAAAATGCATTCATAAGGTTCAAGCAAAACTACAGATGAAGTACAAATTATTGAGGTAAATATACCCTCCATCTCTCTCACCCTTCCACAAGTTGATTCCATGCTGCAACAATTGACTGTAGTCAATGAGAGCATAAATGTCAAAGAGCAAATTGTTGTCAATAATAAAGTACTGAATCATTAACTCATCAATTCTAGACAATTTCATATTAATTATAAGAACTTATAAACCTCAGATTGGGCTACATTTGAAGTCAAGTAGATGTAACTGACACAAGTGAATTACGATACTACTTTGTGAATTACGTTACTTCATGTTAAATGCAATATTAAAAAAGTGTTCATTGCACACTAATCATTAATACTGCTCTGGTTGAAAGGTTTATATCTACTCTAATGCTCACATACTTCTGCCATAAACTGTGACAAGGTAAATAAAAATAATCTATGACATAACAACCTAATACCTAATAGTTATTTGTAACAAATGATGTGTACAACAGAATATAAAATAATATTATGCTTAAACTCTTCCATGTGGTCTTCTCCATGCTGTTAGAAATGCTTAAACATGCTGCAGTCAACTGCTTGTGGAAAAATTACCCATTTTTGACAGTTCAGGGTAATGTAATTCACACTAACGTAATTCACTGAATTATACTAAATCAAATATAAAATTCAGAGCTTTGTGCTGATATTGCTATAATTCTAATACAGAACATGGGCCAACATATGCTTATCATATATAGTCTTCTTGTCATCCTCACATCTTGAGGAAATTAAAAATGACTGGTAACGTAATTCACATGAGAAAATACAGAATTCTACTTTTTGGTACATGCTTCAGAATTGCTTGTATTTGTAGTCTTCTGCTGAAATATTACTTTCACTTTCTAATAGTCCACTTATTCAGGAAATATTTGCACTAAAAAGCTAGACTTTTAGAATTACCAAATCTAAAAATATTAAGTGTTTATAATGGTAACGTAATTCACAAGAATATTTTGGACATTTTCAAATTTGGCAAAAAATTATATTTTGTTGATGTCTTTTAAAAGAACTTTTGATATTTGCATGGTGGAGATTAACTGGAAGCTAAGTAGTTTGGACTTAACCCTAGTTAACCAGATTAAAGACAAAAAAATGTTATTGCAATTTTATTACCCAGGCTTTGGACATTGTATTTTGGGGCCATTTTCATACTTTAATTGTAAATTTCAATAATAAAAGTACATCAAATCTATAACAAACCAAAAATCACCAGATTCGTCTTTGCTTAAACTATATAAATAGATGCAAAAAAAATTAGAATAAGTTAACTGACAGCCAGATATGTGTCTGAGACACCTTATTTTCATAATTGTCCCATTTAACTGAGAATGTTAGACTAGACATTGTTAGACAGTAAAACTGAGTCAAACAAAATTTCCCCATGTGAAGTCAGAAAGACATCAGGAACTCCAAGATTATATAGAAATCAAATTCTATACCCCTCTTGTTTATACAATTTCAAGCCAATACACTCCATCAAATATAGGTAAAATAAAATGGTATACGAGCATCTTGTGACCACGGCAGCTCGTGACCAACAACTCGTACCCACAACTCGTTCCCAAGATTTTTTTTAAAAATATTGCAGGAAACCCAACCGTCTTCTGTCTGCTCACGTTTTTTTTCCCAATTTGCATATTTTATTTTAAAATATTGAAGTAAATTTCACGCACTTCTGTCTCCCCACGTTTTTTTCTAATTTGCATAATTTATTTGAAAATATTTCAGGAAAATCCATGGACTTCTGTCTCCTCAAGTTTTTTTTTCTAATTTGCATAATTTAATTTATAATAGTTCTAGGAAGCCCTCTGGGAATTCCATGACCTCACGTTTTCTAATTTGCATATTTTATTTCATAATATTGTTAGGCAACCCCCACGGAAGTACGAGAATTTGAAGTATTTGATCTCTAACTGAACAGACGTTGTTAGATAAAATACTCACTCTTCAAGCAGCGTTTCTATTTATTAAACATGAAATATTGTTAGAAAACCCCACGTAATTGGGTGATCTCATATTTCTTCATACATATTATGAGTTGCATATACAAGTATTTGATATTCAAGCAGAAATAATGTTTATTCTTATGAAATGTTTGTGTCACGAGATGCCGTGGTCACGAGTTGCATGTAAATCAAATAAAACCGTATAGCCGGATTTTAATTATAGGATTTTGATTTTGCCGGCTTGATGAAAGAAACATGGCGGGCGAGTAAGTAATTTTAAAAACTTACCTTTTGCTCAAATTGTAAGTATTGTCTGTGTGCAGTACATGTGATGCTGAATGCAAGTGTGTATAACACATTATAGTATCTAAAACAGTCTTATCAGTTTAGTTGTACTTAAAATATGAAAACATTTTATTATCGCCCACTTTGCACCGACAGAGACAAGCAAAATTGGTCTGTAAGATCGCTTACTAAAGGGCCCAGACATCAAGTCCTGAGTGATTTTGCATCAAATCTACTCATTGAATTTGTTAACATATTCATTTTTTTTTGCATTTTTGTCTGTTCCCTGAATTTAATTTTTACTGCCTTGCTACTAGTAGCATGTTCCGATGTAACTTCGACGCAATAACGATAAATTTTATTACATGTTTGGACCGCATTTTCGTGAGTTTTCTTAGAAAAATTACATAAAAAATACATAGTGGCTATTCTGCCGACAGTCGTCGGTAAAATAGAGTATGGCTTATTTTACCGACGGTCAACAAAATTAGGTTCAGGCCGTTTACTGAATGTATTAATAATGGATTTGATGTTTACAAGCCTATATATAACTGTAATTCATGCATTGAGTGAACAGTATTCCAGAACAGACCTGTACAGCTTAAGACAATGAAAAGGTAGATATGAAAATTATGTTAAGTTCTTTGATTTACCAGGTGAGCTGCTATTTGCAGTGTATTTAGGGTTTGACTGAATTTTTCAGTTTTTCATTTGTGTATATAGACCGAGTTTCTGTCCCGTCGCGTATTGCTGTTGATATTTCTGATGGTACGCAATGGCGAGGGACAGAGTTCACATGTACCTGTTTTCTGTGTAAATTTTGGACGGCATATTTGTACACATATTACCACAAATATAAAGTGTTATTTGGTTTCTTTAAGGTATGTACATGTGCCGTTCATTTATATTTCATGCCAATCAAACTGGCATGTATATATTTCAACCAATTTTCAAAATGTAAACAAACCTTCAACATTACATAGTTATCTACAAAAAAATTCCTGGCTTCTAAAAGCAGTTTAATTTAACAACATATGCATTGGAAACTAGATACAGCTATAATAGACATAATAATAACTTTTTAAAGTGAATGCAATAATTCCCCACAGTTCAAGATTTACACAGAAAACAGGTACATGTGAGCTCTGTCCCTAGCCATTGTGTCCATCAGTATATCAATAACAATTGGCGACGGGACAGAAACTCGGTCTATTGTGTATAATATAGTGTTACTGCTGATACTTTCCCATTTCTCCTTTAACATTTTCACAAAATCAAAGAAAATATGACTAGCCTGTTATTTAATTTACACCAATCAAGGAACCATTACCCTATAAGAAAAAAATAAAACTTATTACTAAAATACATTATATTCACTGTTAAAAAAAGGATAATGCACAACATAATTTTGAGTAATGAAAAATTTATCAACCCTATTCTAAATAATATATGTAGTTAGTAAAATAGCCTGAAGCCCTGAACCTTATTTTGCTGACCGTCGGTAAAATAAGCCATGCTCTATTTTACCGACGATCGTTGGCAGAATAGCCAATTATCATCCAAATTATATCTGCAGTCAATTTAAAAACCCTTAGAAACATTCCAAAAAGGACGATATGCATATTACGTCGAAGTTATAAATGCGTCGAAGTTACATCAGATGACGATACCAATTATCTCCAGGTACCAATTATCCCCACCAATAAAGAAAATGTTCATATTTCAGTAATAGCCATATATTTTGATTGCCTTTTGTTGTGCATCTGTTCATTTCACTTCAGTAATAGTTTTACCTTATTTGCAAGACTTGGGAAGGTACATTGCTCAAGTTATGTCTACTTGAATTCTGTCTGGTGATAATTGGTACCCGGCGGTAATTGGTAGCAAGGCAGTAAAGATTTTTTAACATTGCAATTTCACCAATTTTGAGATACCTCGACAGGGAATTGGTGTACAGCTCAGCTACCCTGGGCCCGTATTCATGAAAGGTCTTAGACTTAGCCAGGTCTTAGGCTTAAATCCAGTCTTAAAGTTAAGACTTTTGTCTCAGCTAAGTCCAAGATTATCAAATAACCACAGTGGTTTTCTGTGTCATGTGACCTTTCGTTTCTATTCAAACTGTACTATTGGTGATATATATCCTTCATTTAATGCATTTTGTCTAAGGAAAAGTGCTATTTTGAAATGGAAACCTTGTTACCACATATAAACTTCCAAAGACTGCTTTAGTGAGATGTTCTGTGTAATTATATTTTATTTACAGCCATTTCAAATTTTGAAGTGGAGAAAAGTTTATGGCGGCCATATTTAAGTCCTCTTTACATAATTTAAGCCCACTACTAACCAGTCTTAAAGTTGAGCCCTTGGCTAAGCCTAAGACCAGTCTTAAATTCTTTGTGAATTCCACTAAGCCTAAGACAAAAGTCTTAGCAGGTTTTGGGCAGAAACTTGAGACAAAAGTCTCAACTTTAAGCCTAAGCCCTGGCAAAGACCTTTCGTGAATACGGGCCCAGGTTCATTGCCAATCCAAGTTCATCACTTGCATTTTATTACAATGTGAAAACAACTCAATTATCTTGCTGTTGAGTTATAGCCTTACGTCTTCATTATTCACGAGTTTTACTGTTTTAGTTATTTTGTGTCAAAATATTTTGCAGCAATTTGGATGTGTTTTTAAAAACTATAAATATCAAAGCACCATTTTGTGTTGTAAAACGTGAAAATAGATGCTCTTATATCCATGAAAAACGGTGATACTCAAATTAAAAGATCCTTGAATCAAGGATACTTGATTATACCTTACTGCTCGACCAGTGAAGTTCTTCACCTCAGTGAAGTATGTCACTCGTATTTTATGATGATATAAAACTTCTTTACTGTGATCTTTCAGCAAACAATTGTTCCTTGCTGTCCAAAGCAGCTGTTCTGTTTATTTGAATGTGAATATTTGCTTGTCCTTGCACATTTTACGGCAGGTGACAAACTTCATCGGGGTGACAAAATTTACTGGCTGACCAGGGGTTGGAAGTAGTTAGCAAACATTGGCTGTACTTAAATTTTACCGATCATTGATTGGCAATGAGCCAGCGAGCGATAATACCGAAGTTTGCAAACTTCGTCCCAGCACTATTTGGAAGTACCTGGAAAACATATACAGATTACAAACACTGAAAAGTTGTTCTGTATTTCAGTATTTTATCTTATTTTTCACAAAAATAAAGAATCATATTGATAGCATTGTGCAGCTCATATCATAATTGGAGGATTAATTGGCAACATTTTGCCCTAATGTGTGGTGACATAGTTTGGGCCATTCCTTATTGTCATTGATGAGCATCATAGTAAGTATTATGAATTTATCACTCATGATTTTAATAATTTAATAGTTGCATCTTATGTTACAGGTCAAACAGAGATTTGTGGCAATTCATAACTGGAACGTCTTTTCTCCATCCAAAGGTAAAATGTTTTGTTTTTTCAGTTCTTTTCCAGCTGTGTATAACTCTTATTGCTTGTGTCCTCATATCAATTATTTATGGATGAGAAAATCATAACTCTTTATCTTCAGGATCAGAGAAATGAAATAAGTGTAATGGCAGCTTGTGTATATGGGAATGCATCTCACTCTTGTACATTCATGGTAATTCAATTTTATCTTGTAAAATGTTTTCTATAGACATTGTTTCTGTAGAACTACACCTTATCATCTGGAATTTTAGAATCTTGAAAATAAATGATTTGTTTGTAATGTTTTTAATGTTATTTTAAGCATTGTTTGTTCTTCTGGTTCAGGAACTGGTTGGTGAAGAGATTAAAAGAAATAAAGAGAAGATATTGTCTTGTTTGAAATATTATCAACCACAGAAGTAAGTTTAACATTCTTTAACATAGTGGCTGTTAATCCATATTTTATGGGCTAATATATTAGTCCCTTAGTCTATACAATCATTTGTTGGAAAATAATACTGTGTTTTCCAATTCTAGTAGACAATAGTAGATGTGGTAAGAAAAATCTTTTTAACTGAACTAAAAATCACTGAAACCAAGACATTCCTCTATTTTGCTCTAATTCCTTAATCTCAACCTTTTTGTTAACCCAAAACACTGTAATTCTTTTAAGTTAGGCCTTTTTTGCGATCATTGACAAGCCTCACTCTCAATTGAAATTTAGGTTTCTTCTTTATTCAAAACAGAGAGACCCAGTATTTTTAAAATATTCTTGGTTGATAAAAGTGAAGCATTCAGTGAATTATCAGCTCCCTATTAAGTAAAATGTCATAACAGTGTTTGAAATTGGCACTCGCCATGGATGACAAAAAACCAAAGCTACTTGGCCATCTGGGGAGTGGGTTAATTCACCATAAAATAAGGAGGCCTTCAGGAATATTATAAAATTTTGTAGTTTGCAATAATATTTGCAAATCGCAAGTTCAGCCATTATTCTTGTTTACATTTGGGTCATTTTATTTCTACCACTTCCAGTTTAATTTCTGAAAAAAACAAAAAGCATTGTCAGCTGATGTTGATAAATTGTTTTCAGTACGTAAGCACACTTGTTTTTTGACTTTGAGCACTAGTGTTATACATTCCACATATATTTTTCTTGCTAGTTCAGTGACCTGGTGTTGAGGCCTAGAATCTGTACCAGTTCATACCCAATTAGAATTGATTGAAGTTATTATTTTAACCTGTTTAAGTCCAATATAGTAAATAAAATTTTCAAAATTCTTCACAGGCATGACTTTCAAAAATTGGATGGCAGTCATCCTTGTTTCCATGTCTGTGGAAGTCCATTAGCATGTGAAGGCACTCAGTGAAGGGTTGCAACTACAAATCATAAGTGTTACGTTCAGAAATAAATTTGAAAACCTGATCCCGAAAACAATAATTTGATGAGCCCATGTGGGCACTCTACCATCCAGACGTCAGGATCCAGTATTTTCACCAACTGTCACGAAGTGTGATTTGGATTAATTTTCAGAGCTGAATAAAATTTACATTTTTTGGCAAAAATTATTGAAATTTTCTAATTTTCAGGCATTTTTAAACACACAGGTCATTATTGGTGCCATAGGCTAAATGCTATGTCAGATTTTGACCAAACTTATCAAGAAATATGTACCACCATAAGTGCAATAAAACTGGTTAGGTTTGACTTGCAATCCCATAATTTGTTATTTGTTTGTTTTTGAAAGCCATTTTTGATTCCCTGCAGAAAAACCAAAGCAAGACAGATTTATGGAGAAACCAAAAACTCAAAATTATTTTGAGGGATTTAAGGTGAAAATGAAATTTATCCAATCACCTAGATTCTGCCATTATTGTTGTGCACTTTTTGAGTTAATGTTAAATTTGAACAGTGTTGCTGTGAGTTGGATTTAAACATGACCCCAGATGTATAGGTCAAGATTTGCCTCGTAAATTTCTTATTCTTATTGACAAGGACATGTATTAATTTTTTCTTGGTTTAAAACAGCTATACTTGTTACTATTAGGGCTGCGAACGAGTACTCGAGCCTCGGTGTACGAGGCGGTCTTGCCTTGTACTCGAGTCCATTTTAAGTACTTGGTTACTCGCGAGGTATTGTATTATCGCCCACGTAATGAAACGTTTGTGTAAAATATGCTGCATTTCAGCATTTCCGTCACATAATATCAATTAAAGTCATTGTTTTCGCTTGAAAGCATAGAATTTACTCCATATTTTATTATATATTGTGAAATAGAAGACGTTTTTCTTCAAAAGTTTCGTTTCCGGAACTGACTATTTGTTTACAGAAGACTTCTAATGGTGGGTACTAAATCTCGCGGTTACTCGAATTCGGGCCGGTTTTCAGAGGGCGAGTACTCGATGCCGTTTTTTTGTACCCGTCACAGCCCTAGTTACTATATCACTTATGGTTATGGTACTTGTGTGTTTTGCTTATACTTCAACTTGTTTTCACTTTTACTTGCTCGATAGGACCCCAAGTGGAGAGAGGTTAAAGCAGGAGAAAAAAGTAGAAGGCAGACAGCTGGAATGTGTGCAGCTGATCAGCAGATTCTTGGTCAGATGCTTTTTGTTCGTGTGTGGGGTGGGGGTGGGGGGGGGGGTGGGGGGGGGGTGGGGGGGGGTTGGGGGGTGGCATATTACTTTGTTAGACTTAACAATTAAAGCCATACCAAACTATGTTGAACAACGTTGCTTTCAACTCTGTATAGGTCACAACAGGTAGTTTTATGGGTAGAGGAGAGCAATACATACAGTTGGTCAAGGTTCTGTACTGTAAAACTGCCAACCATTGGGGTTTGAACTACAGACCTCAGAGGTGGGAGGTGGCTGTGTTACCAATGTGCCACCATGGTCCCCTGTTTATGTTAAGATGTGCATATCTGTGTAACACAGGAATTTTATAGCTGTTACTGATGCTAGTAAATTCAATATGTGTGTGTAGAATAATAAAAATATTTCCCTGCATATATAAATCTATATATACTGTGTCCTATGACCTTCATAGCTGAATTTGATAACCACCTGTGAAGATCAACCACTTTGGGAATTTCCCCACTTTTGGAATTTCCCCAGGGTTTTTGAGCTTTGCAGGTTTGACTGTATTTGAAGTGTAGACTTAAGTGAAGAGTACTCTTCTTTGTTATCTGCTGTTTTTGTAAATTTCTTCCAAAGATTGACCTCACATGAGTCATTCTCTGTGCACACATGTAAGTTTTGATTATTTTACGATTAAAAACAGTAATGTAAAAGACATCATAACTTTTATAAATAAATAAAGCCCTGACTATCAAAATATGTTGTGCAAACTGTAAATTAATGACATTAATCTTTAGCTCTATGTCATAGAACTATGTTGAAACCATTACAGTCTAATTTCTTGGAAATGATTTTGAAACTGACACGTTTAATGTCATAACAATGTTAATAACCCTAACCATTATGAATCGGAATCGAACTATCGATATACAATACCAGCAATTGTAGCTATACCATTTGTTTTTTTGCAGGGGCTTGATGAAATCTTGACTTACGACTTGTATTGCTCATATTTGCTGCATGAGTATCGAGGGTCCAAGCAAGAACTACAGGTACTTTCATATTTTAATATTTTTTTGTTGATAGAACTCATGCTTACTGCTGCAGTAACAATGCAGCTCAAATTGTTTATAGTCGTTTGTGAGTGTTGAAATTACGTCTCGTTGATTCATGGATTGTGAAGATCGATTTTTCATCAAAACTTTTATAATACTGCAAAATATTACTTACCTAATAAAATCTTATGATAATTAATGTTTTTAAAGAAAACAATCACATTTTTAAGTTATCACAGCTTTCAAGTGGAAACAAAAATGGCTGCTTCCCTCAATCTTTTAACCGCAAATATAAATTCTCACGAGACTCAGTATTTTATCGGATAGGGTCAAAGATCAAACTACAAAAATTCGTTTTTTTATTTAAAACCGGCTAATTAATAAAATATCTTTCTTCTGAAATCCTAGACCAACACTAGTGTGACTCTCATCGGTTCACCGTTCACCGTTGACTCTAGTATTTCTTGACAACTTACAGCACTAATGCTCACAGTACATAAGTACATTATAAGATGGATCTCTAAATAATCTCCTGTATCTAGAAATTTGTTGTATTGATTACAGGTTACTTTGCCGATTTTTATATTTGTTGTTGTATATCCATATTGGCAACCCTGTCCCTGAGCAATAATTTTTTGCCGATATTAATAAATAAATGTACCCACTAAAGTACATGTATCCGACGCAGACAAAAATGCATAAAAATGTGTTATGCTCCTAAAAACAGGATTATTGCCATGCAAAGTCATGCAAGGTAATTCTGCTGAAAATGTGTGTGTGAATAAATATTTAGCGAATAAAGTTGCATTTGTTTAAGGAATGAAGGTCAGAGGACCATAAAGGCTATAAAAAATGTTAATTCCTGGTGGTCGGAGAGTGGAGAATGCTAAATGTAACTCTTGGTCTCTTGGACTCGGTGCTGTTTGGGTTGGTATAATTTCCCATCCAATGCAAAACTGAAAAGTCCGTGTTTTAGAGCCTTTGATGAGATTGGACATGTTAGGCATCAAAATAACCTGTCACAGTAGGAGGCAGTTGGGAGTATTTTTATAACTCAGACACACTCAATTTTTCCTTTGATTAAATATTTACTTTTTTGTGTTAACTTTTCTGATGGATATTGGTATTGTAATGTATATCCATACTCAGGGGATATCTCCCTGTACTACAGGAGATTAGGGCTAAGTGACCAATCCTAACTGCCTAAGTACAGACCAAGGGGGCAAGTGACTGACATTTCCCTAACTAAAAGACAGAGGCTCAAAGAAGATCATTGATCAATGTCCCTGAGGTTCTTTAGTCTGCCACTGGGGATAGGAACCAATGACAGAGAACTGCCATTTTAAGTGGTCATCCGAGCCACTATGTATCCTCCTGTACCTGGGTTCAAACCCATGATCCTCTCTGTTCTTAGGTGTGAGCGCTACCCACAAGACCATTGTGGCAGATAGAGGTATTAAAAATAACATGTGAAATCAAATATTCAAATTTTTGCCAAAGACCTTGACCAAATATTAAAACAGTGATTTTGCTAATAGGCTTTAACTTGCCTCTCACCTTTGGTGTTGTGGGTTCAAAACATTGTCCAAACTTTTAGTCTAAATGCACTATATGGATCTTCTGGATCCATGAAATGTAATTTTTAAAGACAGATATAAGTGAAAGAACTAGTGATTAGCTTTTGGGAGTAATCTGGTACTATGGAGAATCCTGACCTGGTGCTCCAGGAAACAGGCTCAAGACCGACATATTCACGCCTTAACTATGTCCCATCCGGGGATACACTGCGTCGAGACGCAATCTCTAGTTTCAGTTTTGTTAATTTTGCTGAAATGTATGTTATTTTCATGCTTAGCAGAATTTTTTTAAAAATTTTTGCTGCAGTTTTCATGTTAATTTTCTTACTTGGTGAAACTTGCGTTTTTTTCAGACTGTCCTAACTACAGAGCGGCACTTGCAGCAATTGATGTTGAAAGTACGTGACTATTACCATTCAGAGAGACTGTATCTACTGCACTGCCTGAAGCATTTACTGAGTCGGTGGCAGGACAACAAGCATCCCTACCATGTGAGCTGATACTTACAATTCATTTACACTCTACAATATGGTATTTTTAAGCGTCCCTGAAAGGGTGCTTATTTGTCTCCCTTGAATATCTCCCTTATTATTAGAAGGTTTCAAACCATATGTAGCAGTTATATACCTTAGGCGTGGGAAAATTTTTCTTAAATTTGACCTTTAACCTTTATGAAGGTCACATGATCAAAAACAATTTTTTGAAGTACACTCCCCCCCCCCCCCCCCCCTTCATCGCAGTTCAGGAAAAACTACTTGCTACACAGCCTTATAATTTTACACACCTGTTCATACTATCGAAAACGCGAGCTGATTAGATTTTGGGAGCAATCCCTTGAAAAATGTCTCATTTATGAGTGATTTTCTGACACCTTCCAATCTGAAAGCCTTAAATTTAGGCCAACCCCCCTATTATCTTCTTAAGTATTGCATTTAGAGCTATAAAATGTACTAGGAGGTAATAGGAAACCATATCTGGAGAGTCTAAATAGCCGGTCAGTTTTACCCCACGGCCCCCCCTTATAGGTCAAACTGGGGTCATAAAATACCTGATTTTGAGTTTTTGCCTTATATCGCCTTCATTGTTGCTTTTATAGCTTCAGAATATATTAAGAGGTATTGGGAAAGCATATGTGGAGAGTCTAAATAGCCGGTCAGTTTTACCCCCGAACCCCCCTTATGGGCCAAACTGGGGTCATAAATAGCTGCTTTGGAGTTTTGCCTTATATCTCCTTTATTGTTGCTTTTATAGCTTCAGAATGTATTAACAGGTATTTGTAAAGCATATGTGGAGAATCTAAATAGCCGGTCAGTTTTATCCCCCAACCCCCCCTTATGGGTCAAACTGGGGTCATAAAATAGTTGCTTTGGAGTTTTGCCTTATATCTCCTTTATTGTTGCTTTTAGACCTTCCGAATGTATTAAGAGGTATTGGGAAAGCATATATGGAAAGTCTAAATAGCCGGTCAGTTTTACCCCCCAACCCCCCTTATGGGTCAAACTGGGGTCATAAAATAGCCTATTTTGAGTTTTTGCCTTATATCTCCTTTATTGTTGCTTTTATAGCTTCAGAATATATTAAGAGGTATTGGGAAAGCATATGTGGAGAATCTAAATAGCTGGTCAGTTTTACCCCCCGACCCTCCCTTATGGGCGAAACTGGGGTCATAAATAGCTGCTTTGGAGTTTTTGCCTTATATCTCCTTTATTGTTTCTTTTATAGCTTCAGAATGTATTAAGAGGTATTGGGAAATCATACAGTGCAGCTTTATGCATTCTTAGCTTTACAGCATGCTTATTAAAACCACAAAGCATTTTAAACTTTAAGTGACGCTTCGCTTTTGTTAGCAAAAGCATTCCTCTAGTTTTATCAGAATTTGGTGTGAAAAACCTTACATTCCGTTGTATAGAATGCAAGTTTTAACTGGTTTTGCAGTTTGCCATCGAAATGCGGATTGTAGTGTGCCTTGAAATGATAAAGAAACTTCGATTGAGAATCAGATTTGTTATTTAGTTTTAGTATGAGCCTCCTTATCAAACCAGAATTAAAAGTCTGGGTTTGTTGACAATATTTTGTGAAGTATAATTTTGTGTAAAGTTTGAGAATATAATACACAAAAATAGCATCAGAGATGCCCGTACCCCACAGCCTGGGGGTCCAAATAATATTTCCATATAATATTTAAGTAGAGAAAATAACATCTAAGAGAAACAAAATGTATGTAAAGATAAAGTACCAAAACAAGATGAACACCAAAACACCCCCTAACCAATGTTCCTACCAAGTATCAAATTACTTTGAAGGAAGTCGATACTTGGTAGAGACATTGGTGAGGCGGTGAAGGTGGGCAATGTCATGGTGTGACCTTGATTTGACCTTTGACCTTGCCGTAGTGACCTTGACCTATAAAATCTTGTCCAGGCAATATCTCGGAAACCATAAGGTGTAGAAAGTTGATACTGGGTAGTAGTGGTGTGAACGGTAAACCGGTATACCGCATTTCGTTTCATTTAGGTAGAAATGACGAAATCCGCAAAGAATATTTAAGTACCGGTTATTGAAAACGTCATTATATTAGGCTTTCTACTGGTTAATATTTTGTCAAAACAACAAAGAATATGTATATTTGAAAAAATAACTTACATTTCCGCTTTATATTCATGGTAATGAAGTTTACAAACTTCAAAATATCTCGCGAATGCATATTTCCTATTGAGGATGTAGCTCATGTACGCTCGCGTAAAACTTTTTACCATATCTCTGTACACTTTCGAAATACCGGATTTCGTTCGGTTTCAAAGCCCCGGAGACCGGTTTTTATTTTCAGAACCGGTCCGACCACTACTGGGTAGGGACATTGGCTAGGGTGTGTAGATGTAAAACGTCAGGGTGTGACCTTGATTTGACCTTTGACCTTGCCGTAGTGACCTGACCTATAAAATCTTGTCCAGGCAATATCTCGGAAACCATAAGGTGAAGGAAGTTGATACTGGGTAGGGACAATGGCTAGGGTGTGTAGAAATAAAACTTCATGGTGTGACCTTGATTTGACCTTGCCATAGTGACCCTGACCTATTAAATCTTGTCCGGGCTATATCTTGGAAACTGTAAGGTGTAGGAAGTTGATACTGGGTAGGGTGTGTAAATGTAAAACGTCATGGATCATTGGTTGGGGGTTATAGGAGTGCAATGTCATGGTGTGACCTGGATTTGACCTTTGATCTTTCATATCTGATGCTGTTTTATCTCTCTACAGGGATATCTGATACTGTTTTATCTCTCTTATATCTCTCTTATATCTTTTTACTTCAGTCTTGGTTGTTGCATCTTCTGGTATCTTCTGATGTAGATTTAGCACTGTTAAAGTCATATTGGAATTCATAAAGGGTTTTACTTTTGCAACTTCCCATTGTAACAGATAGTATTTCATCAAGTGAGCCACAGGTTTTGGCACCAACTCCACACATAAGCATGTATTTCCACCTCTGTATGTATGGTTAATGTGCAAACCATTCAAACCATAATTCGACAATATTCAAAACATTCAAACCATAATTTGACTGTACAAAACGACTATAAAAATGTCAGAAGTCTTAAATCTTCACACAAATGTACAAGGTCACTTTGGTATGGTTTAACAATATCGAAGACATGCAAACCATAATTCAACTGTGGGAAATGTGCATGAATAACCATCTTACAGCTTCCAGGATAAACAGACTGGCAGAGTCTGAATCTTTTCAACCCAAAAGCATTTCTGTCGGCCGTGGACTGGCGGATGGGCGCTAATTTCGAACTCTTCCTTTGATTTGACCTATAATATATTGTCCGGGCATATCTCGGCAACTGTAAGGATATGGATTGCTGCAAGTGACTATTGTATGTACTGTACTTTTACATAATTGTGATATTTCCATTGACAGCTATTCTCCAGTTAATAAATTTTACAGCTTCATAATTTTTAGTGTACTGAATTGTCTTGTTTTAATACTTTATCTTTACATGCATTTCCTTTCTCTTAGATGTTATTTTCTCTATTTAACATTATTTGGAGACTGACACTGGTCTGAAAGTATCCCGATCTGTGTACTGTTTCACTACTTCTGTATCTCATGGTGTTTTAAACTAGTTCCCCAGGCTGTGGGGTATGGGCATCTCTGATGCTATTTTTATATTAGTTAGAATTCAGTGTAATCCTTAGATTTGAACATATAGTGTGGTGCAGTACTAATTTTAACACAAACAAGGTTGTTAAGTGTTTCAGTCTACTTGCACAAGATGCAAAGCTATCAGAGACATGAGTAGTGCACTAGACTTTATAAAAGCCTCCCAACAAAAATAAATTGAGTGAGATACATCCCATACCCAGTCTAGAACTCAGATGGTCACCCATACAAATACTGCTAATGTAGCCCATGGCTGCTAAACTTAAGCGATGACACTGATACTCCTCATGCTACGCCACAATTCATGAAAGTCCAGTGACAAAAGAAAAATTATATAAATATATAAAATTGTTAATTTAACCAAAGTTCTTTTAAAATCCAACTTGTACAATACTGTTGTACAAGTTGAGATTATTTGATGATTAAATTCTGTACAAGTTACAACTTGTACAGCCAATCTTGTACAAGTTGCTGCAACTTGTACAAACTGCATGTACAAGTTGCAACTTGTACAAAATCTCAACTTGTACATAACATATATATAAAAAGTGATCTCTACACATGCAAGCCTTGCTAGAGCTTACTCTTGAAAGCTAGCTTTATACAAATCTCATTCATTTTTCAAAATAAGATTAAGGTATGATGCTTTGCGAATCCGATAAAACTCTTTCTGTTGTAATAGTTGTGCCCTTGATTACAATGCCCTGTGTATTTAACAGGTCACACAATGTAATGTTTTATATTCATTTCAGGAAGAATATTCAAAAGTTGTTGAAGAGCTTTATAATTCTCAAAGTTTCATTGCAAAGGTAAGGTATTACATACATTTGTATCATTTTGAAAGACCTAAAAACAAACTTTTCATTTGTTCATTACTTCTACAACTTTTCAAATTCATCATAAAACATAACATTTGAGATATAATGTAAAATCTACATTAATAACATCTAAAGTTAACTTCTACCAGCAATTGATATTTTTGTCTGAAGTTAAAAGTATGGAAACTTGGTGCCCAAGATAGTCCTAGGCAGTTAAAGTATAACAAATATTTGTTATTGTTAAATGATGAGGATGAAGCAATTAACTGTATTAACTGAATAATTGGATTTCCAAGCACTAGTTGGCACTATTGGTGTTGAACTGGTTAACTGTTTTCTTATGTATATATCACCTGTTATGGGATTTTACGAGATCATTAGAATTCTTAACATTTTGAGTCACAACCTAAAAATGTACCAATTAAAAGCACTTCGTCTGTGTATTATGTTAAAAATATAAATATGACTTTTATTTGTAAATTACCCAACAATATCCATGAAGTTAAATGTTTGTAGTTTTCTAGCATCTTATGACTTACCGGACTTTTTGTAGTTAGATTTCCAGTCTCTATTAGTCTATGGTTAATGAAAGTGGCTCCCAGCGGCCACATAATGCTTATCTTTTCAGGCTTATCAAATTATATTCAAATAGTACTGCTGGATGAACAAAAACAAACTTGGTATTTTGTCTTTCATCCGCAGTCACACTACTGGTGACTATTTGTTGTAGATCACTGAGGTGTATATGAAAACATGTGATGAGGTCGCTCCAACATGGCAGACACATGGGAATCTCATGGTAAAACCAATATGATATGCTTGTTGGCTGAAATTTTAACAAAAATTATCACCAATCAGATTAGTAAGAATACATATGCAGTGCCTTGCTACCAATTATTGCCGGGTACCAGTTAATGCCACCCATAAAAAAATGTTTATACTGTGGTAATAGCCATATATGTTCAATCCCTTTTTATGTGTATTTGTTCCATTCAGCTTGGAAACAGCCTTAGACTCCTCTTGTATGGGGAGATTGGATAAACGTCCAAATAGAATTAGAATTACTACATTTGGAAGATGCTTTTTACAAAGTTATGTCTATTTTAATTCTGACTGGCGATAATTGGTAGCCGGCAATAAGTGGTAGCAAAGCAGTATTCTGTGGATTCATGTTGGAATAATGTAAATACTGGATTACTTTTTATGTATGTCAAATTACTTTATGGTCACAAGGTACTAGCTGAAAACAGTATGGCATAGTGGATAAAACACTCAACTCACAGGCCATGGACTGTCATTGCCTGCCAAACCTGAAATGGAAAAACTGGTTATTGCTTGCCAGGGCAATAAAGTTTTTAACGCCGATACTGCCCACCATCCCTTCCCTAAACCCTCGGTCATGAAATGATCTAGAAATGGTAAATTATATTGGAAATTGCTTATGTAGCCATGTTGTGGATGTGAACCCACTACCTCAGTATTAAAAGTTATGTATAACCTCTTAGCCACTCAATAAAGACTTGTTTCACTACAGTTTGTTTGGTAGTGGAAAAAAACAGTGAAGTCTTCTGTGAAATGTTAAAAATGTAGATAGTTAACCATTTGAATATATTTTTCTGTTAAATATAATGGCTTTGACTTTGTTTCAAAGAATAACTGACCTCACATTTGTGCCAAAATTGACTGCTCTCATTCTATACAGTAAACTCTATGTAAGTATTATGTCCCAACTCCTTAATATTTATTTCCAATTAGGGCTAACCTCCAGTTAGAAATACAAAAGTACAACTGTTTCAAATGTTGTTACCTGAAAAGTAGTTCCGCTTTTACCTAAAATGGGTTTAAAGTGGTTCTATTCACACAGATTCTACCATGATAGTATTGTGTACAGAATACTGTCATTGTCACTGTGTTGTTTGTTACTGGGAGAATGTACATATGTGATCCTCTATGTACATTTCAGACAGAGAGGCAGGCCAGTGTCTGGCTACTACAGAATCTAAAGGAACAGTGTGAACTGCTGGAGATCATCTTCCTTTACTACAGGAATGTGGAGCACTCTCCTTCCAGTCTGCTTGAGCTGGCCACTTTCTTCAAGGTAATTCTAAGGTTAAAGAAAGGTAGAAACAGTTACTTCCCAAGAAATGTCAAGCAGTATGAGATAGTGAGCTTTTACAAAACGAAAGTATTGCAATACCAAAATCTCCCATCAAGAGCAAAATTTATTTGTGAACAAAGTAATATAATATTGGAGTCCCCCTCAAAAAAAAAAAAAAAAAAAAAAAAAATGATGAGATGAGTACAAGCTCGATTGTGTCTATAAGTCAAGTCCTGTCTAGAGAAACAGAAAAATTATTCTGTGAAAAACATGTAGTTCTGCAATGTTTATTAGATTGAAAATGATACTCATTAACTCATTAATCTCATTTACTGTCACCAGGACCTGGGATTCTGCTATATTTGGGTATTCGTACCCTTTACTCAGCAGGTGTCAACATATTTTGTGTAAGCTTTATTTCCATCTGCCATCTGAATCCTTTACCCAAATGTAACTCTTTTGCCCAATTCTAGGGCTATATTCACAGTTTTTCAGTCTGTTGTTTCCAATTCTGAGACAGTTTCACTGAGCAGATGCGATAATGGGAGCGAAGAAAAAAATCCCTGCTGTGGATCGGTGTATCTATGTTTTTGTAATTTTGTCACATGGAAATGAAGATTCTTGTCGCTCTAGTGTGACAGAATGTATCACCTATATTGGTCCAAGGTTAGACACTCTACCAGTAATGGATCCCTGAAGTATTGGAAATGTCTAAAAACATGACCCTTACATGGGTAAAAAGTTGAGTATCAACTATACTTAGAATTATGCACTTGTCATAAAGTTAAGCAGATGAAAATTAAGCAAAATCTGTATGAAAAGTCCTTAAACAATCTGAACTTGAAATTTTGTTGTATAGGGTAGATGTTTTGCACATATTTCACGTGTTTCCAGAGATGGGCGATAATGCTAGCGTGGGTGCTTCCGCTGTTGATTTCAGTATATTCGAGTTCCTGGACTTTCTGGATAAAGTTAAGACTGGTTGATTTTCCCTGATATTTGTGTTACAGAGACAGGGTTTTGGAAGGAGACAGAAGAACAAGCACCTACTGGATGAAGTCATGGACCCAGTGATGAGCAGAATTGGGTGAGCTACCACAAGCTTTTTTGTTATTAATTCAGTGGTATGAACAGATTAATACAAAACATCTATTATCCCAGTCAAACTACAACCAGTTCATCCAATGGTTAGAGGTTTTACTTGGCGGAAGAACTGCCCACGAGGATGCCTCATACCTTCCGAGATTTGGTGTTTCCATCATAGTACAGACGGTATAATTCATGGTTATAAGCGTTAGGCAAAATTACCCTGTTCTTCAACTACTGTCCCGAAATTCATGTGCAACCTTGTAAAACATTGGAGAAACATCCAATACCTCAACTCGCCTTATGTTGCCTTGTTATACTGAAAGTCAGAGGTGGAAATTTTAAACATTTTAGAGTAAGAAATCTAAAATTCACCACATATCTGAAATTCGCCACATGTGAAAATACTAATAAAATAAATGAATTGTGGTGAGATTTGTTGAATGTATAGTAGATTAAGGCTTTTTGAACTGAAAAATACCAATTGTGAGACAAAAACATCATTTTCTTCATAAAATTAACTAAGGTTTTAGAGGTGGCGAATTTTAGATTCCTGGCGAATTTTAGATTTCTTACTCTATATAACTTCTGTAGGACACGCAAGGTAATGGACATTTCACCACTGTGTCACAAGGTCACATATGAACCTCGGACGGTAGTTGAAGGACAGAGGTGTTTCGCACAACACCTGTAACATACCTGGACATACCGCCTATTGTGTGGCTGGGGTTTAAGCACATGCACAAATGCGCAACTCCCCACGCACACCCCTGCATGCACATGCTTACTCAAAAAAAAAAAAAAAAATGCTAAAAATAATAATACTAATAATGCTTCACAAAAAACTATATCTAACATCTCAAAATCTTGTATGGTGCCATTGTGGCTCATTGCTTTACCCAGATATATCCCATTTTACATGACAGTCAAAAATGATGACAACTGGATAAGTTATCTTGGTTAAGAATTTTCTTACGAAAAGGTTTTTTTGTTTTTTAGTTGAACAGATGTTACAAAAAAGATTTTCCTATGCCAGTCATCTTAGGTGCCACCTTTTTTACCAATAGTTGCCATGGGTCCTTTTGTTATCCTTGTAATCTCACCCGAAGTATTGTGTAGCATTTTCAATTAGCATTTTAAAAATATTCTGCTGTAATAGCCATCACTTCTTAACGTACAAGTTCAGCCTACATGTCAAATGTATAAACTATAAAGTCAGGTGAAATATTTGTGCTTTGTTCTTTCTTTGTTTAGTTTTGTACAGACAATGCTTATTGTTGAAGGAATTGATTTAGAAGATCTGCAAGAAAGAAGTGAATCCTCTGGGTAAAGGTTAATTTCTTATACCTTGGTTGAAATTTTAGTAGCTGAGATTTGCAAACCTGTTAATTGTATCCCCGAAAAGCCGGGATACTATGGATCATGCACGGTCATCGTACGTGTCCGTGTCTGCTGAGATTTCTTGTGTTCAACCTACAAGCCACATATCTTTTTGGATTTCTTTTAAACTTTGCAAGTGTCTTGCTATGGCAGAGATCTGCCCACCCTGTTGTCTTGGTAGGCCAGGAGTCAAAATTATGCTCTGGAGAGTCAAAAACATCAAAAATTTTGAATATTGCTTGTGTTCAAGCTATAGGACACAGTTTCTTTTAGATTTATTTTATATTTACTGCATAAATTGGTGGGTATGACATCTTGCCACCATATCTTTTTTGTAGGCCTGCGGTCAAAATCAAGTGAGTAATAGCTATTTTAAGCCCAGGAGTCAAAATTATGCTCTGGGGAGTCAAAAACATCAAATATTTTGACTTGTAACTTGAGAACTGTTGCATTTACAGAATTTTGTTTAAATATGTTATTCAGCTACTTTTGGGTCAGCTATAACATAGTAAAATTGCAGACCTGTAGCTAATTGCATGGGTGAGTAATAGCTACTTTGAGGTTCTCACTGTTGAGCAAATCAGTTGTAACTTGAAAACTATTACAAAAGTGCTTCTAACTCACTTATTGTTGGTCCTAGAGGTTTGAAATGTGAAACCAACTTAAAGGAAATCACGGTTTAGAATCTTCTGATGTTGTCAGATGTGACCTTGGGCCCCTGCTTCAAGGTCGTACAAGGAGAACCAAATTTAAAAGTCCTTATAGCTTGCTTATTATTGGTCCTAGAGGTTTGTAATGTGAAATCATGGGCTAGGAATCTTCTGATGTGGTCAGGTTTGACCTTGGGCCCCTCCTTCAAGGTTGAACGAGGGTAGCCAAAGTTTAAACTGCTTATAACTCACTTATTCTTGGTCCTAGAGGTTTGCAATGTGAAACCAACCTATAGGAAATCATGGGCTAGGAATCTTCTGATGTGGTCAGATATGACCTTGGGTACCTCCTCTAAGTTCAAACAAGGATAGCCAAAATTTAAAGTGCTTATAACTCGCTTATTATTGGTTCTAGAGGTTTGCAATGTGAAACCTACTTACAGGAAATCATAGGCTGGGAATCTGATGATGTGGTCAAATTTGACCTTGAGCCCCTCCTTCAAGGTCAAACGAGGATATCCAAACTCAAAAGGTGCTTATAACTCACTTATTATTGGTCCTGGAGGTTTGCAATGTGAAACCAACTAATAGAAAATCATGGGTTGGGAATCTTTTGATGTGGTCACCTTGGACCTCTCCTCCAAGGACAAACGAGGATAACCAAGCTTAAAAATGCTTATAACTTCAGGAATCTTCAGCCTCTATGGCTTTTATTATTGCTTCTACAGGTTTGCTATGTTTGGGGATACACCACCGGCTCACAATAAAGTGAGCGGCATAAGTCTAGTTTGATTTTTTATTTTGTTATCTACTGTAATAAGTGCAAATATTTTATTCTTTCTGTTGTCTTGGATTATCCTATAAAGAAAATTTGTCATGGAAATCTTTGGAAGAAGATAAAGCTTGTAAGTCTGTCTTTACTTTAATTTTATTGCTTTCAATTGATCAAACTTAAGCTTTTAATTGATGAAAATGTGTGATTGGTTATAAATATTTGCTGTAGTACAGCACAATGTCAATCAGCTACTTGCTTGTATGTTTTTCATTGAATTTGTGTATTCCCTAAAAAATTAAGGGAATATGCATAGTCTGCGGTTTGGTCACATGATCACATACCAGTTTGCAATGATCATTGTCCATCTTCACTAGCATTCTTACTCTTAGAAATATTGTTATTCTTAGAATTTTCTAAGACAGCTATCATTTTGTTGGAATAATAACACTTTTAAGAATAAAAAGTTTGTAAAATTAACCGTCTTGTTAACAGGATAATAATGTAGTAAAATTACTGTATTCAATCTATGTTTCATGTACAGTGTTGATGACCATCACATCATCAAGAGTTCAGAGTTCAAGGACATCGAGGCCTTGTTTTCCTCACTGGGCGACATCCCACCACACGGACCCTTGCTGTTACTATGGGCAGCTGTCAATCAATTAGCTCCCAGTTGTTCTCCACGTAGTCAGGCCATGGTGCGGAAGTGTGGAAACCAGGCTTTAGAGCTCAAGGTGTTTCCTTATATCAATGCTTGTCTGAAGATGGAGCCTTTCTGTGGAACAACAGTGAGTAATCTGGTCAGATTCCAGAATTCAGTGGAGGCCTTAGTCACCCAGTCTTTGTCAGTTTGCTTCCACCTCTATTGACGCGGGTTAAAATCTGTAGGAATTATTGGTAGTTTGTCTCAATATGACCCGACACTTTTTGTCTAGAGTTCATTGCATTTGATGCCTTTATATGTATTACTTAATTTAAAACTTAAATTAATCTGATTCAGATCAGAGCCCTTGTCAAACTGAGCTTAATGCATTTAATGGTGAAAATTTTCAAAATTGGCCCAGTTCTGTTTATTTTAAACTGAGCAATCCACTGTGTTGATGACAGATACCAACCCAATAAAAGTTGAAGAATGCTTCAAAATAAAGATAGTTTGTGTCAGTTTGTAGCATAGTATTTTTGGTGCATACTGTATAAGTTTAGATTTTGACTAGAAATTAATTTTAGCTGTTTTTACCCCACAGCCCTTAAGGGCTGTCGGGGTATTGTTTTCACCCATGGTGTCTGGATGGGCGGGCGGGTGGCGGGAAAAAGTTTGTCCGGGCTGTATGTCAGAAACCGTAAAGTGTAGGAAGTTGATTCACACAGCAGTACGGCATGGGCTGCCTTTGCCCCCTGCCACGAGAAATCCGTGGCATCCTCCATTAATTCACCCATGTATTGTATCATTTTTTCAGCACTTTTAAGTTTGCCTATCCTCATTTGACATTGAAGGAAGCGCCCAAGGTCAAATCTGACCACATCAGAATACTCGCAGCCCATGATTTCTTTGGTAGGGACATTGGTTAGGGGGTGTAGGTGTGCAACGTCATGGTGTGACCTTGATTTGACCTTGCTGTAGTGACCTTGACCTATAAAATCTTGTCTGGGCTATATCTCGGAAACTGTAAGGTGTAGGAAGTTGATACTTGGTAGGGACATTGGTTAGGAGGTGTAGGTGTGCAACGTCATGGTCTGACCTTGATTTGACCTTTGACCTTGCTGTAGTGACCTTGACCTATAAAATCTTGTCTGGGCTATATCTCGGAAACCGTAAGGTGTAGGAAGTTGATACTTGGTAGGGACATTGGTTAAGGGATGTAGGTGTGCAACGTCATGGTCTGACCAGGATTTGACCTTTGACCTTGCCATAGTGACCTTGACCTATAAAATCTTGTCTGGGCTATATCTCAGAAACTGTGAGGTGTAGGAAGTTGATACTTACTAGGGCCATTGGTTAGGGGGTGTAGGTGTGCACAGTCATGGTCTGACCTTGATTTGACCTTTGATATTGCCGTAGTGACCTTGACCTATAAAATCTTGTCTGGGCTATATCTCGGAAACCATAAGGTGTAGGAAGTTGATGCTTGGTAGGGACACTGGTTAGGGGTTATAGCTGTGCAGCATCATGGTGTGACCTTGATTTGACCTTTGACCTTGTCGTAGTGACCTTAACCTTTAAAATCTTAATGCACCTTTTTGTCTGTCTTTTGATGCAGATTAAGTACTGTTAAAGTCATATTAGAATTCATTAAGAATTTTACTTTTACAACTTTCCATTGTAACAGATGGAATTTCATCAAGTGATCCACAGATTTTGCTCCAACACCACACATAAGCATTCATTGAATGTATTACCACTTCTGTATGCATGGTACCATTCAAAACATCTAAACCATAATTCGGCCATGCCAGATGTAGATAAAGAGTACATGCATTATCTATCTCTTAGACATTATTTTCTCTATTTAAACATTGTTTGGACATTAAACATTATAACTGACAGTGCTCTGAAAGTATCCTGAACTTTGTACTGATACAGTACTTCTATATCTATCTCATGGTGTTAAAAATATTTCCCTAGGCTGTGGGGTACGGGCATCTCTGATGCTATTTTATCTAATGAGCTTGAATAAAATTACTTGTGAATTTCTTAAAAATGAAGAATTAATTTCTTTTGACTAAAATGTCTATCATGCAGTATAAACTAGATTTGTCTCAGTACTTCAAACTGTATTTTCAGAATGTACCATATCATCTGTAGCTTTATTCAGTTAAAAAGATCTGAGATTTGATCATTGCGTTTTCAAATATGATTGTAAATTTTATTCTATCATATCACCATTTTATATAATACCCCTTTGACACTAACCCGCGTTTGAGGAGCGTTCCTGTCCTTCGATTGCCGTCAGAGGTCCGTATGTGACCTTGCAAGTCAGTGGCAAACAATCCTTTACCTTGCGAGTCCTAAATTGTTTAAAATTTTCGCCTCTGATTTCCGTAACGTGCACATATAAATTTCATACTATGGTAACCGAAGGTGTAGTCCACAGTGTACATAAAGTTGTGATTTGGTCATCTGTCGGTATAATACGGTGACATAAGGTGAGTTAAGGTATTGGTCATTTTGCCGAAGGTGAGTTAAGGTTAATGGAGGTTGCCTCTTGGTGACCACTGTTTGTAGTACTGTCTTCAGAGTGTTTTTCACAGTTAAAACACTGTGTTCAATCAGTGTCCATCCGCCTGTAGTATGAACAACTTGGATTACATCATTACATCATCTTTTTGCACTTCAGATGTTAGCCAGTGTGTGTCACACTGTGGTGTATGGTTTGCTGTGTTCTGTACTCCACTGTTTTGATGAGAATACACTGGGGGATTCACAGGTAAGTTGTCATGTTCACCTCGCCGCCGAGTGAACATATTATGTTGGCACGTTTTCACTGTCAAGCAGCACTCTTTTTTTTTTCCAATTTATTTAAAGAAAGAGTATTTCAGATATCTCTGCCAAATTTTGCATTCCAACTTGGATGTTATTGGGCTGATAATACGATAGTTCATCCGTTAAAGGAGGAATGTTAACAGAGGAAATTTCAACACCAAGTGCTGTACTTGCCCACAAAAATGAGATCAGCCACGGTGAATGCTTGTTATGGTGGTTATCATTAAATGTTCAAACAGACTTTGTTTCCACTCTGAGGAAGACTGTTTGAGATATCTTGGGCAAATTTGGCATGGAGGCTGGATTTACCAGTTACACTCTTTCACAAGTACTCACAGGTCAGACGTGTAATGTGATTTTTATCCATACCATCCTGTTGATACCCCACAGACTGTTTGGGTATTGTTTTCACCCAGGGTGTTCAGGTGGGCCGGCGGCTAGATAAATTTTGTCTGGGCTATAACCTTAAAACTGTAAGGAGTAGGAATTTAATACTTGATAGATATATTGTTTGAGGGATGTAGGCGTGCAGCGTCATGGTCTGACCTTAATTGGACCCTTGCTGTAGTGACCTTGACCTCTAAAATCTTGTCTAGGCTATGCCTGCGTGCGTGTGTGCGTGTGTGTTTTGATACTTTGTTTATGCATACATTTTGTAAGTGTTATTGCTCCTGTATTTTGTAAATCTTACTTTGTAAGTTCTGTATGTTATAGTGTCCAGTTCTGTGGGGTACAGGCATCACTGATGCTATTTTATCCCTATGTCCCAGCTACTTTAAACAGTGTGACCTATTTCTAGTTATTATGTGAAAGGACAGCCACACTTCTTTGATTGGGCTTCTGTTGAGTGGAATTTGCATTTAAGTAAAAATAATTATCAGCTCCTTTTAAATTGTTGTTTCAGTGACATTTATCCTGTCAGGAAGAATTGTTTTTAGTCGAATCTTTGATTCGAGTTATGTACTGAGTTGCGGTCACGATTTTAAATTCGCCGTTTAAACCCTTAAATATCAATTCTGCATAATATTTTCTTCACATATCTGTACATAAAGGTGTATATTATACACTCTGCCATTTTGGAGATTTTTAATGCTTTTATTCAGTTATATTTTATAAAGTAAAAAGCTTGTCTAGCACTACGTCTCGCTTTCTATAAAGACCCGTATGTCCTGGAAACTATTGTCTTTGCTATTGTGATGGCCTACTCGAACGAGTCTTTTTTAAAGGTTTCGTCTGCTGGTTTCTAGACCTTAAACCCCAATTAATTTATTTGTCTGCTGGTTTATCACGCAGTCACTGTTAATGTAAAATTGTTGTCTGGGCATCTACCCATTTATCAAACAAATAAACCGCAAAGAAATTAATGAATGAAGTGACATCACGGTAGTACTACACCTTTGCCATTCAGCCAATCAGAATCGACCATGAAAATTTTCAAACTTCGTAGTTCTACATTCAACTGCTCGAAGGCGCTTTTGCATGTCCTAGAAGTTATCACGTCATAAAATACAGCATAATCTGTGGTTCCCTATTTTCGCTCATTGTGGCTATTCGTAATATTGTAGAAACAACACACGAATATTTTATTTAAATACTTACAATTTGCTTCTGTAAAATATCCATATACAGTACTATATATCCACGCTTCAAAATTGAAATATGTCTTCTCATTTCAAAATCAAATTTCAAACTGCAAGTCCGTGAACAGGAAATATGCTGGTAGTTTTCATCTTAAACCAGCCTTGTAAAATATTGTCACGAAATCCCCACAAAGAACTGCCGTGACTGCGCATATTTGCTCATTAATATTAATGAGGCAAGTCCGTGAACAGGAAATATGCTGGTGGTTTTCATCTTAAACCAGATTTGTAAAACTGCGCATCTACAGACCCTTTATATTTGTAAACAAATACCCATCTCGCGACACAAATCTGAAAACTTCAGGGAAAGCGGTTTCCAAATGCGGGCGATAATACAGAGTTTACAAATTTCAACACCCAGTCCTGTCCTAAGATTCGACTCTGTGGTTGGGTGAAAGCCAGCCACTGGACTCTAGTTTTATTTGGTGGTTTAGTTTTCATATGCAGGTACATTAATTGACTTTGTTAACTACTGAAATCAATGGCATACAAGAAAAATCAAAACAAGGATAAATTATTCAAGTTATTTAATATTTAAAATTTTTGTAAGCTTAATTGTGATGAATAAATTTTGTGTGATTTTCAGGGCTTGTATGAGTTGGCATCTACAGTACTAAAACGAAGCTTTTTGGCTGATGACTTCTGGGACAGGGTTTGTTACTTAGTCTTGTTTAGGATATATATTTATTAGGGATGGGTCGGTATGAAAAATATGTAGATCGGGATGTCGCCAATGCAAAACCGTACCGAATTCGGGACTCCGCGTTTTAGTTCACCCCAAACAAACATGGACGTCTCCTCAACGACATCGCAATAAAAGCTCATAAATGCACAAAATATGTGATAAAAACGTATAATGTCTTCATATTTCTGGTTTCTTTCCAATATTTTAAGTTTTCCTTTATTTATATGAGTTGACAAGCAAAATTGAGGTTATAAAGTGTCGTAACCAAAACATGGCAGTTCTGCTCAACGTATCGCTTATAAAAGACTGTAAATGGACGAAAATATGGGATAAAAGCTTATAATTTCTTCAGATTTTGGGTATGTTTCTGATATTTTAACTCTTCCTTCCATTACATATGTTGGCAAGCGAAGTGGCGGTTGTAAAATCTCATCACGGTATTTCAGTAAAATGCTCTCGACACCGAGATACCGGACCTACCGACCCATCCCTAATTTTTATCTAAATTTATACTGATTGCTTGTGTTTTGTAATATATACTGTAAAGCTTGCATTATTTTTCATACTTAGTGATACATATAGTGGAATAGTGTTTTTTGTTTGGAAACAGTTTAGTTGTTTGAAGGCTTTTTAAACATAACATTGCCATGTTGCCTAAAAACTCTGGTTTGGTACAAATACTTCTGCTTCCATAAGATTCTGTAGGGAATGGTTTAACTAGATTTTGGAAACAATTAATTGATTAAAACCCCAAATGTTTTGGCCCAAAATTTGAAAGAAAATAAACATTAGAGCACTTTACTTCATTTGCCAACCTCTGTCGCTTTGTGGTAGTTAATAGATGACTCCATGTGATTGCAATATTTACAAATTGGTTAAGACGCAAAAATATCTCAGCTGAAACATGAAATATGTATTAAAGTAGTATGTTAAAGCAAGTCAGAAAAGCCACTTGTTTCTGATGCTACCCTCTGCCCTTCTGTAGGAGTTGAAGGATGGCCTGGGCCCACTACTGCAATCTACTGGTTTGACCTTTCCCCTTGATGCACGACCTTTGTTGACCTTAACATCTGCCTTGGCTTCAGCCAGTACTCACAATGCTTTACAGGTAAGTTTTAAGTATTTAAATAAATTTTGTCTTAAAAGTTACAGGTACAGTGATTTTGAGGCTATTTTGGTCTAATGAGGGTACTTGAGAGTTTGAGACTCAATGGCCAAACTGTCTTATTTTCTCCTATTGGTTTTTTTGAAAATTTTTTCAAAATCAAAAATATGATATTAATTATGAGATATGGACCAATTTCATGGGAAGTTTTTGTGCGAAAAAATATAAGTTTTGGGGCTCAATGTGCAATTTTTTCTTTTCTAATTCAAGTTTCAATCCCCATCTTAAGTTTTTGTTGTTTTTTGCTACTTTAACAAAAAATTGCGAGATGTGGGAGATTAAGGGGTGGTGCGAGATACCACAATTGCAAAGTAAAGTTTAACCTGATATTCATGTAATTTTATTCATGTAAATGCATCAAGTTTTTGGAAGTTTAACCTGACTCACAATGCACTATATTCTTGTTGTCATTGTTGTTCTAGACTGTGAAGTACCTACAAAGTCTGCCTATCTTTACACAGTATTTAAAAAAACACATCGAGGTAGAGAGTTTGCCAGAACCATACTACTGGAGGCTAACCAAGGAAGCGAGACCATATCCAGGAAGTAAGTTACAGCCATGGGAACATGATTTTTACTGTGCCTTGCAAAATATATGTACAAACTAGTGGTGTGAACGGTAAACCGGTATACCGCATTTTGTTTCGTTTAGGTAGAAATGACGAAATCTGCAAAGAATATGTAAGTACCAGTTATTGAAAACATCATTATATTAGGCTTTCTACTGGTTAATATTTCGTCAAAACAATAAAAAACATATAAATTTGAGGAAATCACTTACATTTTCGCTTTATATTCATGGTAAATGAAGTTTACAAACTTCAAATTATCTCACGAATCCATATTTCCTATTGAGAATGTAGCTCATGTACGCTCACGTAAAACTTTTTGTCATATCTCTGTAAACTTTCGAAATCCCGGATTTTGTTTGGTCTCAAAATCCCGAAAACCGGTTTTTATTTTCAAAACCGGTCCGACCACTAGTACAAACACACAGAGGTTCAACCAGTGCACAACCATGACATCACGAGCATGTAAAATTAAACTTGAAATTTGACTTTATCTTGGCTATTTCTGACATCTGTTTGAGAAGGTATTTGGAATCTATGATTTAGAACATCAAATGACACACAAGTTCTCTGAAGTAGGGGGGTAACTCGGGGCATAAAATGGAGCCGGGTATCTGAGAATTTACATTGTGGAATCTGGATGAGTGGTTCTGAAAACCAGTAAAATTCTGCATAATGTCCAACCAGTCATTGATTATTACTGTTGTAATACAATTAGTGTCAAATTGTATTTAAATCTACTCTTAAATGTCATTTTTATATGGACGATAATTAGGTGGACTATTAAATTTAATCAAAAGGTATTTGCCACTCGACCCATTAGATTCACTGACACAGCCGAGTCATATTAGAATGTGATATAACCATATACAAAGTGTTGAATGTGACATAAATCCAGTGTAATAAAACATTTACTATTTCTGGGATTTACCTTGTTTTTATTCTGTGGTCCGATCATCATATTTAATGTGGCTTAAAAACCATGCTCCATGGATTTGATTGGCTAATGCTTTCAGACAAATGTTTCAGAAGAACATATGTTTACATATATAATTCAAGATAATTCTCTGTATCAGTACATTCCTTATCCAGACTAAAAGATAGGTTATATTTCTGAAAAAATTCTCTGATGTGTAAATATGTATATTTTTTCAGAGATTTAATTAAGTATGTTATTTTTATTCTGGTGAAATTTTTATTGTATCCAGAATTAATTCTTCCATCAGTGTTATTTTATGTTTTTGATTTTCAGGTTGTAATTTGACTTTTCCAAAAGGCATTAATGGTAGAATATTACTGGATGAAGGTATATTGCATTGTTTACATATTTATTGTGACTTTAAACTTACAAAAGCTCTTTACCTAATCACAGTAGAAAGTGCGTTATTTGTGAATGTATAAGTGGAAGTAAGGTAAAACTAAAACCAGATGATGTGGAAATTGTATATTTCGTTTTTTTTTGAGCCTTCTGTTCATATTCTTACTGTCTATAGTAGTGAAGGGATGATTAGACCAACGTTCGATAAATCGTCGGCATTATGGTACAATCGCGTTCGGTCACTGACAACTTCTAGAAATCGATTAAATCTTACCCTTCTTTATGTGTCTCAATATCCACGTATTTGTTATATTTTAAGCAGTTTCCTTAACTTTCCTTTGATAAATAATGAGATTTGTCACGAATTTGGGTTTGTTTATGTCTACGCCCATATTTACTGGAAGTGAGTGCTTTTGGTAGGTTCTAAATGTCGGAAACACCGTTATTCTTACCGGATTGACAAATACTTCATCCTGGAAAGTGTTTCATGATATATTTTCTTACAGTGGAGTAAAAAAGTTGATTATGGGTCGATCATCGGTCGGAAAATTGGACGAATAATCGACGACGAAAATTGAGGCGATTCCACTCACTAGTCTATAGACTTTCATTCATGTGTCCCTTTGTGGGAAGTGTCATATTAGAAACCTCTGTAATTTGAACAGTACCAGCTAGTTGGTAAATTGTTTGGCTGTGTGGATATCAAACTTGAGTGTAAAAATATTTCAATATCGGCCGGAAATATTGTTTAACAAAATGGACTGAATCCAAGATAAGAAAAAAAAAAAAATTTCTGTTCTAGCATGTCCCTAACCGCTAACAGGAAGTGAAATTTATCAAAACAAAACATGAGAGTTTCATCAAAAAACACAGTGAAAACTGTGAAAATATGAGATAAAAGTGTACTATTTATTAGGCGACTACTTGGTCTTACCCCTCATAATCAACACTGAAAGAATATCTCCTACAATCTTTCATTTTATTACGCTACAATAGCTTACCATGTGAGACTTAATGCTGTTCTCGGGTTGCCACACCCGGGGCCAACGTCTTAGAAAAAATGATCGTTCTTGTTAGCCACCGGATATACTGGTAGTTGTCGTCACGTGATAACTTCTGACCAATCGCCCTACTTTCTCGTTGGCCACGATGACTGGTAGCAGTTTGTAAATATACAGACATTTTCATTTATTTCTCAGTATTCACGTATTGTTGGAGGCTAATATTTGGATATTTCTTTAAATATATGTCATAGATTATCCTGTAAAATTTTTAATTTCACAACTTAAGTATTTTCCTTACAATCCGCGTGTTTTGAGTTTTCTCGGTTCAGGCAATTTCAATTGTACGTCTTTTTATTGCGTTAAAATGTCCCTTCATCAAGCAAACAAAGACAAACCGAGAGCTCAGAAATGCCGCCATTTTTGCTTCAGTTTTGATACTCATAATTACTGCCCTACCTGTAGGGAGGCTGGCAAGGGAGATGACCCCTGTGTCACTTTTGAAGCACCCTGCCATATTTGTACGTCTCTCTCTGATGAACAATTACAAAAAATTCAAAACAGGAAGCGGTACTTAAAAAAGCAAAAAGCGGAAACTAGTTCCAAAGATGAACTAGATCTCTTGGGTGAAGGCGATGGGGACTCTTTTAATGGTTCTAATGCAGACCTTGAGAGTGCTGCCGATAACCTCTTTACCTCACCCCCCCCGTCCTCAACCTCTCGCCTTCAGTTCTTTATCACTAAAGACCCCAGCCAAGGCTGTTCCTCCCACCCCAGGTACTGTTTTACAAAACAAAATTCAAAGAAATCTAGAGAAATCCCTGGGTGATTCCTTAAATATACATATCCAGCAGCAAATGGGTTCCTTCCAGGCATCCATGTTAGAAGCATTTCAATCACTCCGAGAGGAGTTGGCAGTTAAAAAGTCTGCCGAGGTTGATCCCTCGCCTCATGCTTCAAAAGCTGGTCCATCCAGCAACTCTGCTGCTCATCTGGACCTACCCCCTCCGAGGTCAAGTACTAATGCACAGTCCGAGGCAATGGATGTGGACGTTGGTCCAGCACTCCCTCCTCGACTAGTACTAAATCAAACTTCCTCGGATCAGTACGTCGCCCCTTCTGAAGCAATACCGAAGGATTCCTCGTACTCACATAAAAAACAAAGCCACAGGCAAACAGTAACACCGAGCTCTGCCTCGGATCATCTGGATGAGGATTCCGACGAATCTCGGATCCATCCTAGACCTAAGAAACACTCTGACAAGAGCAAGCATAAATCTAGGTCCAGATATGTGTCATCTTCAGAGGAAGATCACTCCCCTGTGGCTAGACACAGGTCTTCTAAGCCCTCTAGGGCTCAGCCCTCAGGCGCAGCTTCTGATTAAGACCTCCCACAACATGATCCAGACCCCCCTTATTATAGGGAAGTAGCCCTGTCTGACATTCCCTCCCAATACTCTGAAGAGGTAGACACCTTCAGGCGCATTCTTTCTCTCCCTGACCCCAGGGACTCTATGCCTAGGTCCTCAACTTCAGTGTTGGGTCTGGATGATGAAAAAGGCCGTCAAGAGCTCAGACCTAGAGGTCCTTCCTCTATCCTACCACTTAGCTCAGTTATCAAGGACGCCTTTGATCAATTTCAACATGATTTCAAAGCTGCCAATTTATCTGAGGGAAAATATGTCAAGCCTCCTCCTTCCACTTCTAAGTGGTACAAGGTTGGACAGCCCACTTTTCAAGACAAAATCCAGGAGTTGAATACAGACTTTGCCAAGATCTGTATTACTCCTAGACCTCCTGGGGCACCAGTAGCCAAAGTCCCTATGCCAGTCCTTAAGGAGCTGGAACATCAGGCTAGACAAAATATCTCAACCCTCAATTTCACCGCTGCCTTTGCCAAAACCTCTTCTTCTTGCAATGCTTCCTTGGAGAAGTGTCAACATAGCATCAAGTCAACTGTCAAGAAGATTAAGTCTCAGATCCAGAAAGGTGCCAATCCTGAGAAAGCAGCAAAGCGCGGATATGAGGAAGTTGCTGAGTACTTGGATTTTTGGAACAAGACGGTTCTTGTTCAACATAGAGCTCTTACCTGTCTCAGCAAATCGCTAGCCCATATTCTCCAGAGGGAATTATATTCCATGGCTAATACCGGCTTGCTTAGGCGCGAAGCCGAAATGACTCTATTGCATCCCCAACTAGGGGAAACGAGACGCCAAGAACTTAGGAACTCGTCCTTCTGGGACTCCTCCTTGTTCGAGTCTCAACTTGTAAAGGAAGGTGAGGACTTCCTTCTCAAAAAAGGCACCTCAAAAGATTCTCAGGGTTTTTCACCCTACCAGAATAAGCCCTTTCGTGGCACCCACAAGAAAAGAGGCTCCTACAGGAAACGCCCCTATGGGGGCAATACCTCTCAAAGCAGTAACCAATCCTTTCCCTCGGGAAGAGGAAAATCCAACTTCAAAGGCTCCAGGGGTCGTTTTCGACCCCACAATAGAGGAAGGGGGCGTGGAAACCCCCCTTCGCAATGACTCCTCCAAAGCTTCATTCAGTCCACCAGTAGGAAGTCGCCTCCGTTCTTTCAAGAGAGACTGGCAAACAAACAAATGTTCTCAAAACGTGTTAAACATTATCACCAATGGCTACGTTCTGCCATTCCGTTCAAAGCCAAACTTGATCAGATTCCCTCTGATTCTATCAGAGTACAAGGCCCAACAAAAAGACCAAGCCTTGGCCACTTGTATCCAGTCTCTCTTGTCAAAGAACGCCATCGAAAGGGTGGAAAACGTAAAATCTCTCGGGTTTTACAGTCGCCTGTTCCTAGTACCCAAGCCTCACCAAAGGTGGAGGCCAGTCATAGACCTAAGCAGGCTCAACACTTTTCTCCATGTAGAAAAGTTCAAAATGGAAACCCCGGAGTCCATCCGGACTTCCCTGGTCCCAGGGGAGTGGGTATCGTCGATAGACCTGTCGGACGCATACCTTCACATCCCCATCCATCCAAACTCAAGGAAGTACCTAAGGTTTTGCTACAAGGCCCAGGTGTTCCAGTTCACCTCCCTACCTTTCGGACTGGCCACAGCCCCCCAGGTCTTTACGATGATCGTAAAGGAAGTGAAACTAATGGCCCTCTCAAGAGGACTCAGAATTCACCAATACCTGGACGACTGGCTGATCAGGTCCCAGTCCCAGGAGGAATCTCAAAGGGACACACAGGCAGTGGTAGACCTAACCCAATCCTTGGGTTGGATAATCAACCAGGAAAAATCAGAACTGAAACCTACTCAGGTGTTTTCGTTCGTGGGCTACAAATACCACCTAGATTCAGCCCTTGTAAGACCCACTCACAAGAGATGGCTCAAACTTCAGGATTTGATCCTACGACTCAAGTCAAAACGTGTTTTGACTACAAGATGTTTGATGTCTCTAATTGGGTTGCTAGCCTCAACGGAGAAAATGGTCCCGGAGGGACGCCTTCACATGAGGCCCTTTCAGTTTCATCTCAAGGAGCACTGGAGATACCCTCAGTCGCTGGACAACCTCCTTCCTTGGACAGAAGCCATTGTAGCCCACCTAGATTGGTGGCAAAACCCCTCAAATGTGATGAAAGGCGCAGACCTTCATCCCAAGGACCACAGTATCCAACTCTTTACCGACGCCTCAAACGAAGGTTGGGGCGCTCACTTAGATCAAAATTCTACAAAAGGGCTGTGGTCAGAGCGGGAAAAAAGGCTACACATAAATGTCCTGGAATTGAAGGCGGTCTCCCTGGCCCTTCGAGACTTCAAGGACCAGTGCCAGAATCAAACAGTGTTAGTTGCGACGGACAACTCAACAGTAGTAGCCTACATCAACAAGCAAGGGGGAACTCACTCAGCAGAGATGTGCGCTCTCCTGTGGAAAATCATGACCTGGTGCCGTCACTACCATATAACATTGAAAGCCAGGCACATTCCAGGGTGTCTGAATGTGATGGCCGACCTCCTATCCAGGTCCAACCAAGTGCAGTCAACAGAATGGTCCCTGCACCCTCAGGTCTTCAAGCAAATCTGCCGAAAGTGGTTCACCCCTCATGCAGACTTATTCGCTACTCACCTGAATCACAAACTCCCTCTATATGTGTCTCCTATCCCAGACCCAAGGGCCTGGAACATAGATGCTCTGAACATAAACTGGACCAACCTCACGGCTTACGCCTACCCTCCTACGGCTCTCCTTCACAAGGTGATCCAAAAGATCAAGCAATGCCATTGCCTGATCATCGTGATAGCCCCAGGCTGGCCAGGGATGCCCTGGTTTTGGGACCTAGTGCAGCTCTCAACAGAGATCCCACTACAACTCCCAGTGTCAACGACCCTACTCAAACAGTCCCACAACTATGTGTTCCACAACAATCCGCAACAGCTGAACCTCCACGCCTGGTGTCTAGGAGCGGACAACTCCAAGAACAAGGCTTCTCTGTGGAGGTGGCAGAGAGAATTGCTGCCCCTCAGCGGTCATCAACAAGGACCATCTACAGGTCAAAGTGGGCCCTATTTGAAAAATGGTGCAGAGAAAATTCGGTGGATTTCTCCACTCCATCTGTGAAACAAATCTCAGATTTTTTCATGTACCTGTACCAAGACCTAAACAGGCGCCCCTCGACCATTGATGGTTACAGGACTGCTATCATTGACACTTTGGGCCCAACGGCCCAACACATTGCGCACAATGCAGACCTTCATAGGTTACTCTCCAGTTTTCACAGGGATCGTCCTAAAAGTTCCAGAAATTTACCCAAGTGGAACCTTTCTGTTGTCCTTAACGAGCTCACCAAAGCACCATTTGAGCCCATGAAAGACTCAGACCTCAAACATCTTACTCTCAAAACTGCTTTCTTGCTAGCCTTGGACTCCGGCAAGCGCCGCAGCGAAATCCATGCCTGGGTCGCTAACAAAGTAGCTAATTTAGGCCAATGGGAAAAGGTAGCCTTGTTCCCTTCTTCTGATTTCATAGCCAAAAACCAGCTAGCAAGAGAAGGTTCTCAAAGGTGTGTCACCAGTGACTATTCCTGCTTTGACTACCATTGTAGATAGACAGTTTAAGGAAGACAGGACCCTGTGTCCCGTGCGGGCCCTGAGGTTCTATTTGGACCGAACTAAAGACCTGAGAGGGTCTCGTTCTCTCCTTTTCATCTCCTTTAAGAAAGGACATACCTCAGACATCAGACCCGCTACACTCTCCTCATGGTTGAAACAAACCATTCTACTTTGTTATAAACAAGCAGATCAACAAGCCTTGGACTTGCTCCAAGTCAAAGCGCATGACATCCGGGCCTTCGCGGCCTCTAAGGCCTTTTACGGTGGAGTATCGGTGGACCAAATCATGCAAGCCTGTCACTGGAAAGCTCACAACACATTCACAAATTTTTACCTAAAAGACCTTACTTGGTCGGACACCGACAACAATATGTATCTGGGACCCGTAGTGGCGGCACAACAAGTCCTAGATCCTTCCCCTCAGACCAGTTGTCCTCGGAAAGAAAAAAGGGGGGGGGGGGCACATCCGCTACAACCAAGTCTTCAGGAGTCTCTCCCAGGATCTAGGTATTCCTTTACCTTCAAGATGTTACGGGTAAGGTCATTTTATTTTTTCAATTATCAGGTAATTTCTATTAAGGGCTTAGTCAGTTGTCGTTAATCTCATATTTCAGGTTAAAAATTTCATGAGATGCCCGACCATGGGGTTGGTCAGTCACACGTGAAGGTCTAATAGGGACCCTTAGACCTTGAAGTGAGCACTGCTGCACTTCCGTCCTACTACCAAACATCTGGACAGTTTTAGCACTGTCCCTTTTTACTCAGGTTTTTGGCTCGTTACAGGCCCGATCTTCGGGATCGGGGCTCTGTAAAAGGGACTCAGACTGGCATTTTCTATCACTATTCTGTATATATATTAATTCAAATCTTAGAAAAAAATTACATATCTTCCAGTCTCAGCTGTAATCCCGCCACCGGGCGGTTGAATTCAGCATTAAGTCCCACATGGTAAGCTATTGTAGCGTAATAAAATTGTAAATTTTAATTACTTAAATGTAGCTTTTATAAGCTACAAGCTTACCATGTGGGACTTAGAAGAGTCCCACCCTGCCTCCCCGCTGTTTACAGCTGAGGGGTAGGTTTAATAAAATTTCAACGAGAAAGTAGGGCGATTGGTCAGAAGTTATCACGTGACGACAACTACCAGTATATCCGGTGGCTAACAAGAACGATCTTTTTTTCTAAGACGTTGGCCCCGGGTGCGGCTACCCGAGAACAGCATTAAGTCCCACATGGTAAGCTTGTAGCTTATAAAAGCTACATTTAAGTAATTAAAATTTACAATTTTGTGGGTTTAGGCTCATGATCAAGCTAATAGCATGGCTGATGGTTTACAGTGCAGACTCTGTGCTAGCTAATTGTGGATAAATTGTTTGGCTTTCTGGATATTGATATGGAATGTTAAAATATTTCAATATCGGCCAATATCAGGAGGTTATATTGTCCACCAAATATTCTGAATCCGAAATTTATCAAAGCAAAACAATGGCAATTTTGATTAAAAACACATTGAAAATTTAAAAAAAGCGAGATAGAAGTGTACAATGTCTTCCGATTTAGGCTTTATTTCAAATATTGGTAGTGTAAGTTTAAAGTTTTACTTAAAATGGTGATATTGATGTGCGTCTTAAGCCATCGATATCGGCTACCCTGTCCCAAAACAGTAAATATTGAATATCGCTAATATCAATAAACAATGTACCATCTACTAGCCAATATATACAGTTTTCAACCAGATGTTTTAATATGTCCCATACAGTATGCTGTGACACAATCGTCTAACTCCAGTATTCAATCAATTATTTAATAGAGGCTGTGTTGCATACTTTTCTGCTCATTCAGGAAAGAACATAGTCCAGTGGGAGGTGTTGTACGATGCTTTTGATGTGCTTGTTGGAGAAATGGAAGCCTTGCTATCACAAGTTGCCTATGGAGCAGGTAAGTATTTTAAACCAAATCCACTTCACTGGGGCTTTCCTATTGAAAAAACATGGTAACTCACATCTGCCTTGAGTAGTGATATTTTTGTACCTCAGCTCTCTACCTCCACCAAGGAGGTTATGTTTTGGGGTGCATTTGTTTGTCTGTATTACTCCAAATTACTCCAAACCCTGTGTGGGGTAGGACCAGATCAAGGGAAGAAGTGATTAAAATTTGGGAAAGATCCACATCATACTATAGATAAAAACAAAAAAATCCAGAGTTTTCACCAGTCCTATTTTGATTTAGTATTTATATGAAATTTCAATACTTGGCAGATATGGTGGTGGTTTGCTCTCTATGAGTGCTTTCTAGTCAACAATAATTTCTAAGATTTCGCCTATACCATCCACAAGGGACATTTGTTTGTATACAGGAGAAATTCACATGGTAGGAGCTGCTGGCTGTAATTAGTGGTAGAACGATTGTCTACAGACATCGAATGGTCGGTCAAAATTCACTGTAGTAGCGATGATCGATCCGGAAGTTCTGTCCATCGATTCATCATTATCAATAAAAATGTCGTATTTAGTTACCTTTCTTTATGTATCTAAATATCCACATATCTTTAAAAATATTTTGGGCAGTTTCCTTTATAAATCAACAAATTTGTCACAAATTTTTGGTTTGTTTATATCTACCGCCATATTTACAGGAAGTGAGTGTTTTTGTTAGATTCTAAACGTCGGAACACCGTAATTCCTACCGCATCAGCATACACTTCATCCCGGAATGTGTGTTATGATATAACCAACAATGGAATCGATTATGGTTCGATCATCACTCAGAAAACTGAACGATTAATCGACCATGTAACTTGGAGGAGATTCCCATCACTAGCTGTAATGTGTAGGAAGTTGATACTAGGGACATTGGTTAGGGGGTGTAGGTGTGCAATATCATGGTGTGACCTTGATTTGACCTTTGACCTTGGCGTAGTGACCTTGACCTATAAAATCTTGTCCAGGCTATATCTCGGAACACTTAAGGTGCAGGAAGTTGATACTTGGTAGGGACGTTGGTTAGAGTTTGTAGCTGTGCAACATCATTGTGTGACCTTGATTTGACATTTGACCTTGCCATAGTGACAATGGCCCATAAAATCTTGTCTGGGCCATATCTCGGAAACTGTAAGGTGTGCTTGGTAGGGACATTGGTCGGGGGTTGTAGGTGTGCAATGTCATAGTGTGACCTTGGTTTGACCTTTGACACCACCGTAGTAATCTTGACCTTTGAAATTTTGTCTGGGGGGTATATCAGAAACTGTAAGGTGTAGGAAGTTAATACTTGGTAGGGACATTGGTTGGGAGTTGTAGGTGTGCAATGTCATTATGTGACCTTGATTTGACTTTTGACCTTACCGTAGTGACTTTGACCTTTAAAATTTTGTCCGGGCAATATCTCTGAAACCGTTAAGTGTAGGAGGTTGATGCATGGTAGGGATATTGCTTAGAGGTTGTAGGTGTGACAGGTCATGCTGCAATCTTGATTTGAGCCTTGACATTGTCATAGTGACCATGAGTTTTAAAATCTTGTCAGGGCTCTTTCTTGGATTCTGTAAGGTGTAGAACATTGACACTTGGTAGGGACATTGGTTAGGTTCTATATCTCATGGTGTTGAAAACTATTTCCCCAGGCTGTGGGGTACGGTCATCTCTGATGCTATTTTTAGTTTACTGAATTGTCTTGTTTTAATACTTAATCTTTACATGCATTTTCTTTCTCTTAGATGTTATTTTCTCCACTTAAACATTGTTTGGACACTAACACTGCTCTGAAAGTATCCCGATTTGTGTACTGTTTCACTACTTCTATATCTCATGGTGTTGAAAACTATTTCCCCAGGCTGTGGGGTACGGGCATCTCTGATGCTATTTTTGTATGCACTGGTGGAATACCAGTAAGGACTAAATGTTACTGCTCCTGCTGTTGTTTTGCAGACATAAATATAATGAACTGTGTTACATTAATAGATGCACCTTAAATATGACATATTGACTGACAAAGGTTCTCTCCATTAGTGACAATACTAAGGACCTCTCACAGTATCACCCTGGCTGTTGGGCAGGATGTAAAACCCTAACTTTCACGTTTGAAGCTTAAATCCAATCTATATATGAAGACACACCCACCTCAGTCTTGATACCGTCCCTGGTTGTTCGCCATGGTGCTTGACTCCTTTTTGTCCCTGGATACATACGATATTGGTAGACTGTTTTGGTTATGTCACATCTTAGAATCCGGTTGTGAAGAACATTAAACACTATAAAAGCACTGTAAAAGGTACTGATGTTACATGATGCATGCATAATTGGACGTCTAAAGAGAGGGATAGTAGTCGTATTGTTGAAGAGGAGATACAGTCTATCAGCACAGGGGTCAAAGTTATGAGGAGATTAGCAGTTAATTTGTTGCAGGGTAAAATGTATCTGAAAAATATTGAAAACTTATTTCTAATATACAAATTAATTTCCTTTGTAATTTTCAACTGCAAATATCTAATCTAATTTAATCTAATGAAATCTATATATATTTACAAAAGTAATTAAATTGCATTTAAATGCAAATACATGTTCCTTTGATCCCATGTCTGCTTAAGTGGATGTAAGCATTAGATTTATTTATAGCCTATTTAATTGAAATTTACCGTTATCCTGTAACCTATCCTATTATCTGGAGTTTTTGATTCAGTAGAAGTAGTTTATGGTCACTCAGGATGAGTTGTTTTGAATTCAGGTATGGTTGAGCGTGCAAATGTGGAGCGTGTAGAGGACCTGTGTGCCCTACTTAGTTCACTGATGTCGGTGGATGCAGTATTAATACAGGAAGCAGTCACTCAGCTACCCATGATACTCTCACTGTGTAACCAGCTAATTCATAGGCAAGTCAACCTACAGTTTAATACATGAAGCAAAAAAAAAAGTTTAAAAAAGAACAAAAAAAAATAGGAATATTCTTGTTTGTGTAGTTAAGACTAGATTATCAACAGGCAATTTTGCCAAAGTTAAATATCTTGATTGAGGTCAAATTTGTTTAAAAAAACAAAATGTTGTAGTTCATTGGTCACTCAGTCCGGTGCCTATAATCTTGTCAATGATTAACTAGCATATTCATAGGCATGTTAACCGAGGGTTGAAAACTCAGATTGAAGATTAAAATTTTTGCAAAACTTTGCTACTTCGTCATTCATGTTACAGAAATGCTAACCTAATGGGAGGTTTAATTGGCTGAGTGGTTAAGAAATTTACTATTTCATCACTTGAGTCTTTCCCCTGTAGTCCTCGTTTTAAATAGAGTAAGAAATCTAAAATTCGCCACATATCTGAAATTCGCCACATGTCAAAATACTAATAAAATAAATGAATTGTGGTGAGATTTGTTGACTGTATGGTAAATTAAGGTTTTTTGAACTGAAAAATACCAATTTTTAGACAAAAACATCATTTTCTTCATAAAATTAACTAAGGTTTTACAGGTGGCGAATTTTAGATTCCTGGCGAATTTTAGATTTCTTACTCTACCACCCATTAAAATATGATTGTACCGAGAACCTGTGCTAAGACGTAATAACCCAAATTTTGACCTAATCCCTCTTGTTCATTCAGTTAATTCATGCACGTAAATAATCCTAAAGGATCCCCAAATCCCTTTCTCAGAATGATAATAAAAATTCAGTTGGAGTTGGACCTATCAAAAGCTATACTTATAGAGGTAAAAAAATAAGCACGGTCACATGACAGACCAGTGTAACTCCAGTTAAACAAAGCCTATCCGTGTTGGCCAATGCAGGTGGATGGCTCCAACAAATGGCAATTACTGGGAAATGGTAAGTATTTCTGATGAAATATTTCAATGAATCCATAAACCAGTTGAATTTGTGGCTGTGTTTGCAGGTTCAGTCAGTTGAGTACCCCTCCATTGAAGCTGATTGCATCCTGCCTGGACATTCTGGCCGAGGCTGTGAAACTCAAACCCACTGAGGTCAGTGTAAACTAGTGTCAAGTGATCAAGTGACACCACATCCCAGTCCATATGAGCTTCTTAAAGACGGTCATTTCTACTACACACAAAAAGAATGTACCACCTGTTGTGAATCACCCAATTGCCAACATATACTTTTCACAATCAACCAAGTGTTTGTAAATTAAGTAATTGGACATAAGAACACTATATCAAGTAATGAAGCCCATTTGTGTTGAATTATGACTGGAAGCAGTAAAAGTTAATTGAATTTTGTGACTGTAGTTTGGCACATTTTCAAATCTGACATGGAAGAAGTTGGTAACACTAGTAGAGATATTAGTCTTGGGTCTTGCATTGTTATTTATCTTCTGCAGTCATGTTTTCAGATTTAGTATGGAGCCTGTTAACATGTAGAGAGATATTAGTCTTGGGTGTTCAGTTGTTAGCCATCCTGTTCAGACGTGGTTTTATATCTGGTATTAAACATCATGATAACACAGTAGAGATATTAGTTATTTATATTAGTTATATTAGGCATTGAGTTGTTACATATCCTGTCTTTGGACACGTTTACAGATCTGGCATGGAGTGCAGCAGACTGGTCTGCTGCCTTTCCTCACTGAGAATGTGGACAATGTGGCAGAGATTGCAAGGTTGGTGTATAGTTGGATATATACTATTTTAAATGATGGTTCATGTATACCTACATTCATATTTTACCAAACTAGTGACAAGCAAATGAAATGCCAAATTTCCTTAGTTTAACGCTCCAGAAGGTCAATTAGATGATATGTTGAGAATTTAAATGATATTTGCTTCTTGTTTCCTAATTTTATAAGTGTCGACTTCGATGGCAATTTTAATGTATTGATTTGAAGTTCTTACTGTCAAAAAGCATAAATACAAAAGTACAATAATATACATGTTGTAAACTTGAAAAATAATGGATCCACTGGTACTAGGAGAGGTTAGCTGAGCACATAGTCCAATGAACAAGTATGGGGAAAATAGTGGACAGAATTGGCTCCGACTGATGTAGCTCACCTTTAAAGGCTGTGCGGGTATTGTTTTCACCCATGGCATCTGGCTGGGTTGAGGCGGACAGGCTGCAGAAAAAATAATCTCTTGTGGAATGTATCTCGGCAATTATAAATTATAGGAAGTTGATACTTGGTAGATACATTGGTTGGGCGGTGTAGGTATACAGTGTCATGGTGTGACCTTGATTTGACTTTTGACCTTGCCATAGTGACCTTAAGCTTAAAAGTCTTTATAGAGGTTGATTTGGATGGTGTAGGTGTGTAACGTCACAGTGTGTGACCTTGATTTGAAGTATGACCTTGCTGTCATGACCTTGACTGTTAAAAATCTTGTCCTGGCTTCATCTTGGAAACCATAAGGTGTAGAAAGTTGATACTTGCTACAGACATTGGTTGTTGGGTGTAGGTGTGAAACATCATGTGTGACCTTAATGTGACCTTTATAATCTTAGTGCAGTGACTATGAACTTTAAACTCTTGTCCGGGCAATATCATGGCTGCATAAGGTGTAGAAAATTGATACTTTGTAGGGTCATTGATCAGGGCATGTAGGCATGAACACCTTTACCTAATTGTACATCTCCTTTGAAAACTTTTCTTCAATTAAGCAAGTTTATAGCTTCATTTTTATTGCGTAAAATAGCCTTACCTTATCCTCACAAGTGCTTGTTTGGTTTTGTGGAGCAAAAACGTATCGACCGACAAGAATTTTTTTAAGGAATATTCTTGTCACGAGAGGTGACCCCTTGTCTGCGCATGTCCGCGCTTGCGCAGTAGTCGTTGTCGACAGATGAATGTCGAGAGTTCTTCATTATATTTTTGGTCGATATGGGAGCAACACGTATATTTTCTTTTTATCGCCCATTTTCAGATGAAAATCTATGAAGTTTTGAAGCGTGCAAGCGTGCACCGAGCTGTAGTTATCCATTATTCGACTGGTACTACCACTAATTCTGCCTCCCTTGACCTGAAAAGGGTCAGAATGAGAAGTTGTAGTCTTCAGTGGAAGACGGTGATAGATTTGTTTCCGGCTGTGCTCATCTTTTATTCGATTGGAAATACTTCCTTGTCGAGGAAAGGTATGCAGAGAAGAGCTGCCGTAAGTTTTCAGTGGAAAACTGCTTTTAAAACAAAGAAGAAAGAATACAGTTGTCTTGGCAACGGAGGTCGTAGATTCTTTACTGTGGGTGGAGCGCCACTCTGGTACAGTAACAGGTCTCCCTCCAGAAGAACGACTACAGAAGCATATCCACTGATCCTTGCAGTTATTATTTTGCTTCCCAGCAGGTACAGTGAACTTCCTGCTTCTCAGACATGAAAATATGGACAGATTACCTTCCTTTGCTGTAAATTTGGATGAAGATCCAACAGACATCTTTGGGGCAGTATGTGCACTGCTTGTCTGTTCGGCCCTGTTGAAGTATTGCAATAACTATATACTAAATAATAAAACCTTCCTATGGCCATGTCTCCAATGGAAAGAATACTGTGACTTTTGAGTTAATTCTTCTGCAAACTCAACGAAGATCTTCATATAATCACTCTTCCCAGTTTACCAGGACAGATGGATACAGAGGAACGTGGCTACATTAATGCAAGTCACCATGGAGGCTCTTCTTGCAGTATTACGGGCAGTGATGGGATATCTTCATTGCCATCCCAGAGTTGTGCGAATCTTGAGTTGGAGTTGTCGAATTACTCCCCAATCGAATTCGCCAATGCCTGTACTACCCACAATGCAAAGCGATGACGTCAGACAGGAAAACATGGCTACAGTACTAAATATACCGCTTAAATGCTTCAAAAGAAAGCGATTCATCCACTCAACAATTGCAGAACTACAGGTTCCTATGGCAGTTTATTTCTTGTATAGAAACTCGGCTAATGACGACCTGTGATAGATCTCAGTGTCCTGAATTGATTTCTAACTACGACTTCAACGGTCATTGCCCACGAGTGAAGTTCGTTTACTATGTCAATAAATACCTGCTTGTCGCATCATTTAAGCTGGAGACAGCAGAAATTATTAGAAATTCGGTTACAAAAGATGCGTTCTTCTATGTACCGACTCACCAAGATTTTCAACATCTACTTCAGTTTAATGTACACGGTCAAGCCTATCAGTTCAAAGCAATATGAAATTCGGGTTAGCGACCCCTCTACAGTATCATGCGAGTAGTAAAGAAGCAAAACTCTTTCTTCAGTCTCACGGAATAGGAGTTCACCATATACCTAAACCACTGGTTGTTTAGTGTACGTAAAGACACCAGTATTGGGTTCAAACCAAAGAACTCATCCAATTTTTCTTCAACTGGGCTTCGTGATATCGATTTCCCAGGTTACCACTGCATTTTGGTATCAGGAAATTTCTTTCGCCATATACCTAGACTACTGGTTGTTTAGTGTACGTAAAAGACACCAGTATTGGGTTCAAACCAAAGAACTCATCCAATTATTCATCAACTTGGCTTCGTGATATCGATTTCCTAGGTTACCACTGCATTTGGTACCAGGAAATTTCTTTCTACCTCGAATAAATTAAATACCTGAGAATCTATTCAAGACATGGCGATCTCATCACAATCAACCCCAAGGTTGCTTATATCCCAGGTAGGGATACTAGCATCTTTGGAAAAGACTATACCAATGGGTCAGTTATGTATGTGTGCCTTTCAGTGGTATCAAGAAAAAACTGGCAATATCTCCAGTCACTAGTTGTGAGAATTCCTGTTTCAAATCCTTCTGAAAAAGCATATTCAGTGGTGGAAAATGCCAAAAAAAATGGGAAATAGGATGCCTTTTCCATACACAGGTGCACTATTCCCTTATTTTCGTAGATGCATTAAACCAGGGTTGATGATCCCATCTTAAAGCATCACAGTCAGTGGCTTTGGACAGTTTAAAAATGTATATATTACATTTCAATGTCATACAACTGAAGGCAGTGTGTTAAGCCCTTAAAACCCTTCAAGACAAATTCTACACAAAAGAATTCTGATAGCATCAGACAACACCACTGTGTTTGGTTATCTGAACAAACAGGGGGGGAGCGTATACCTCCTAGTTTGGCGCAGCTTGGCCTACTGCAATCCTTGAAATATACTCATAACAGACAGACATATTCTTGGTTGCTTAAAGGTCATACCCAACATCATCTCCAGAAGGGATAAAGGTTTGGCGCATCCTGGCCTACTGTAATCCTTGAAATATACTCATAAGAGACAGAAATATTCTGGGGTTGCTTAAATGTCATACTCAATGATCTCTACAGAAGGGACAAAAGTAATCTGTACAGAATGGTTCTTACTCCCTTTATGGTTCAACGTGCAAGTTTGGCACAAATCAACAATAGGTGTTTTATGCAGGTATGCTGCATCTTGGCCTACTGCAATCCTTGAAATATTCTCATATGAGTCAGATATATTCAGGGTTGCCTACATGTCATGTCAGCCTCTCCACAAAGAACGAAATAATACAGACAGGATAGTCTCTTCATCTTTAAATATTCTATTTGATTTACATAGTTTGTCAAATACCAATGGTAGGATGTTTGCCACCAATATGAGTCACAAACTTCCATTCTATGTTGCCAGTCCCGGATGCAAATGCTCTGAACATAGATGCATTAAACATCTTGTTGGAGGTTCTGCACTGCTACGCCTTTTGTCCTATATCACTTATTCCAAAAAGTCATTGAACAAGTGAACACCAGGTGCAAAATGATTGTAGTGGCCCCTTGGTGGCCCATGATGCATTGGCTTTGGGGTCTGGTGAGTCATTCAACCAAACCTCCATTACAACTACTTCACTGGTCTCAGAAACAGCCATTCAGTCACAAATTCCATCTGAATCTGTTGCATTGGCACCTTCATGCTTGGCACCTTAACACCACTCAGAATCTCTTATATCATTTTCTGAGCCAGGGGTAAAGAGATTTAGGGCATCTCAAGGACCCTCATCTTTTAATGTATGAGTCATGAGGGGTCTTTTTGAGCTCTGGTACCCACAGAATAAGGTGACCATCTCAGAGCCTACTGTCTCAAATATACCAGATTTTTTGATCCATTTACTTGCAAAAATCTGAAACCTGTCACTATTGTTGGCTTTGCAGCAGCCATAGCTGATCATTTACATTTTTTGTGCAGGAGTTGAGCAAAAGCCTGGATCTTTATAGGCCTATTGCAAGTGTTTATAGAGAGAAGCCCACTGCTAACACAGGTGTAGCATCAAGGGATTTGCCTTTGCTTCTGTTGGTTTTCACAAAAGGCTCCTTATTAACCTTTAAAGGAGGTCAGTCAGTTAAAAAAAAAAAAAGTTTGACTTGCAAGACTGTTGCAATGGCATTGGAAGTGTATTCTGGGACTTTGGCTCCTTCAGACACAAGCCTCATAGGAAGGAGGTTACAGTTTCTCCCTCCTACCTACCTTTTCAGCAAGGACCTATTAGCCTCAATTGGTCTACATTGCCTCCAGTGGTCACTTCAGCTCTAGATCATTCCTGAACTCAAATTGCCTGGACACATGATTCGTTGTCCTCCTACAGCACTTACATCCTTCATGGACAGGACTACTGCTTGGAGAAAAGGGAAAGTCTCCTTCTCCTGCCTTTTAGCAAGAATCAGTTGGCTTCTGATGCCCCAGATGGCTCAAACCAGTGGTCATTCCAGCTCACAAACCTTTCTTGAGCTGACGTTGGACTGATGTTGTGACACTCTGCCCTCTTACAGTACTTAGTTACTATCAAGACAGTACAAGTACTTCAAGGAGGTGAAGCATCTCTTGCTCATATCTTTTAAGGAAGGCTTGATTGAGATATCTTGAGTTCTGCTATCTCTTCCTGGATCAATCTGGATCCATGATTAGATTGCCAGTCCCTTAATTCTGATTCTCAGAATCTATACATTGAGGCACATATTAGATACATGGCTGCCTCTTTAGTTTTCAAGAGTGGGGTCTTACCTGAGCAGATATGGAACTCTTCTTATTGGAAGACCCACAATTCTTTACTACATTCTACTCGAAGAAGTAGCTTGGCAATCCCATGACTAGTCCATGAACAAATTGGGCCTTGTGGATTCACCTCAGCATGTAGTCAATTTTTGTGTATTTTACATGTTATTGATATGACTCACATATTTATGTTCCCTCCAGTTATACAAGTGTTGTGTCACTGACATATGTCTTTCTTCACTTACATATGGCCCCATATCTGCACTTTATGCAGTTCAGTTTGCCTGCTTGCAGATATTCTCATTGTCAGATGATGACATCTTGTTTGGGGAGACATGCAGACATCTCCGGCCAATACCGGGTGATGGTTGATAGTGCTATATGATTTGTTGTAAAATTGTCTACAACAGCAACAGCAGCAACAATGATGATCACATCATGGATCTCTTGTTGAGGTTAGCATATTACTTATCTGTGATGAAGAAGTAATATATATAACCTAAGATGTGGCGTATGGAAGCTTATCTTATCCTCTTATCAGTGCTTTATTTGGTGACCCCTTGTCTGACAATCATCTAACAGTGTGGCCAAAACAAATACCCTCCACCTGTTATGGTTGTATTCAAGCACTTGTGAGGATAAGGTAAGGCTATTTTACGCAATAAAATGTAACAAATTTTATTGTAATTTAACTTTTTACAAGTTAAATACTTACCTTATCCTCACAAGGATAAACCCACCCTTCCTCCCCGCATAATTTGTTTTCTGGGGACCAAAAATACAATGAAGAACTCTCGACATTCATCTGTCGACAACGACTACTGCGCAAGCGCGGACATGCGCAGACAAGGGGTCACCTCTCGTGACAAGAATATTCCTTTAAAAAATTCTTGTCGGTCGATACGTTTTTGCTCCACAAAACCAAACAAGCACTTGTGAGGATAAGGTAAGTATTTAACTTGTAAAAAGTTAAATTACAATAAAATTTGTTACAAATTATTAGTTTTCTAATTAATGCTGCCATCTGTTGGGCTGCCTTGTTTTGATACTTTGTCCTTATGTACATGTATGCTCTGTTACATGATATTTTCTCCTGTATCTTTACATAACTTATGCTGTCTATTCTGAAAATCTCCTGATCTTTATACTGTTTCACCTCTTCTTTATCTCACAGTGTTCACTGCTGTTTCCCTGGGCTGTGGGGTACGGGCATTTTGGGTTCTATTTTGACTTAATTTTGTTTTTTCATGGATGTATTAGTTTGGTAACCACTTGACCACTGGATGGACAACAGTGTACTTGTTGTATTTGTATTATTCAGTGGTGCTGGTTTACACACTGGCTTCTATGGGCGTATACTGGCGGGTTTGGAGTGTACGCAGGGACAGTACCCAGTCACCATGTCAGTACTCAACCTCCTCACCAACCTTGTCAATGTAAGTAACACAGAAACAAATGAACTGGACAAAATATTTCCCATACTAATAAACAACCGTGATGTATTCATTTAGTCAGTGTTGTTATTTTGACTCTATAACTGTATTATCTCATCAGAGACTTCGATAAAGTTACCTTCACTCCCTCAAACTGGCACTTTTGGGATTTTTACATTAAGTTGCACTCATGACGTAAAATGTTTCACTCACTGATTTAAGGTGTATTATGGCTCATGGTCTTATCATTTCATCCAATTGAACTCCTATATCATTAAATCTAAGTTTTGTGTTAGCTTGTCAGCATTATTTTGTCTTGCTCGAAATCAATCTCTCTCGCTATTAAGAAAGAGTAAAATGTAATTATCATGCCCTGTCAAAGTACATGGGGGTCTCAGTTTTATGTATGCATTAAAGCTTAAAAACGCAATTTAAATACTGATGACTTTCTTATTTTTATGGCATTATGAACAATTATTGGCAGGTATTTCTCTGGAATGTAGAAATTAACAAATGTTTTATAACACTCAGCGATAATTTTCCCCACAACAGGAACTTATTGCACTAAACTTTTGGTTATGGGAGTTGCGATATTAGATGGTATTTCCCATCAAGGTGTACACTAAACTTCATGAGGGCTCGATGTCGAGCTGAAATTTTATCCACGAGGAATTGCCTTGAGATATTTGTACTGGTAACACCTCTATTTTTACAATGTGGTTAATCCTATTTCCTGTTTTTGTATACAGCCATTACACAGACACCAGAAGTGTAACTCGCTGATGGCCTGTATTCTGTTTGTGAGTCGTGAGATCTTCCCAGTTTTCCACAAGTGGCGGTATGCCATTACAGGAAGTAGAGACAAATTGGGTCAGAAGTGTCTGAGACTCTTCCACGGCATTCTCAACTTGTTAGGACAAGACTACCTCCCACCTACTACTGGGTAATGGCTGATTGAATATTACTGATTATTAAGCGTCCCGCAAGGGACGCTTGTTTGTGTATGGGAGAGCTTCAGGCTCCGCCGGCTCCGCATTTTGTTTTCCTTATAACTCTGTAACCGTTAGGCGGATTCTTTTCAAATTTGGCAGGTTTAGGCAGTAGCCTTGGGGAATTTTTTTGAATATGCTGCAGTGACATTTCAACCAATCAGAGAGGTCACATGACCAAAAATGTCTTTTTTCGATGGGGAAGCTTGTCCGGATGATAACTTGAAAGGAATTTTATCAATTCACCTGAAACTTGGCAAATACATTCATTCTATTAAAATCTGGAAATCATTAGATTTTGGCATTGATTGGTCAAGAAATGGCCGAGTAATTAATGATTAATTAATCATTACGAATTTTCCAAATAAGGAAAACACAAAAATGCTTATATCTCGAAAACCGTGCTAGATAGAGCGATTTCGACGAAATTTTTGACCCACAGGGTATCTCTGCGGAGTGGTTTTCCCAATTTTCAAAAAATTTTTGTCTCGCCCAAAATGGCGGCCATTTTGAATTTTCGAAATTTTCGCAAAAATTACAGAACACAAAAATGCTTATATCTCAAAAACCGTGCTAGATAGAGCAATTTCGACAAAATTTTTGACCCGCAGGATATCTCTGCGGAGTACTTTTCCCAATTTTCAAAAAATTTTTGTCTCGCCAAAAATGGCGGCCATTTTGAATTTTCGAAATTTTCGCAAAAATTGCAAAACACAAAAATGCTTATATCTCGAAAACCGTGCTAGATAGAGCGATTTCGACGAAATTTTTGAACCGCAGGGTATCTCTGCAGAGTAGTTATCCCAATTTTGAAAAAAATTTTGTCTCGCCAAAAATGGCGGCCATTTTGAATTTTCGAATTTTTCGCAAAAATTGCAAAACATAAAAATGGTTATATCTCGAAAACCCTGCTAGATAGAGCGATTTCGACGAAATTTTTGACCCACAGGGTATATCTGCAGAGTAGCCATGCCAATTTTCAAAAAAATTTTGTCTCGCCAAAAATGGCGGCCATTTTGAATTTTCGAATTTTTCGCAAAAATTGCAAAACATAAAAATGTTTATATCTCAAAAACCCTGCTAGATAGAGCGATTTCGACGAAATTTTTGACCCACAGGGTATCTCTGCAGAGTAGCCATGCCAATTTTCAAACAAAAAATTTCTCACAAAAAATGGCGGCCATTTTGAATTTTCGAATTTTTTGCAAAATTGCAAAACACAAAAATGCTTATATCTCGAAAACCGTGCTAGATAGAGCGATTTCGACGAAATTTTGGACCCACAGGGTATCTCTGCAGAGTAGCCATGCCAATTTTCAAAAAAATTTTGTCTTGCCAAAAATGGCGGCCATTTTGAATTTTCGAATTTTTGCGCAAAAATTGCAAAACACAAAAATGCTAATATTTCGAAAACCGTGCTACATAGAGTGATTTCGACGAAATTTTTTATCTTCAGGGTATCTCTGCAGAGCAGCTATCCCAAAGAGCTTTCACTTGGTGAAGTTTCAGACCCATAGCTAATTGCTCACCTACTCAAAAAGAGTAAATGCGAATTACCTCTAAAAGTATTGCAGATGGCCAATTTTTCTCAAATAACTCATTCACCTACTTTTGGAAGAGCTTTCACTTGGTGAAGTTTCAGACCCGTAGCTAATTACTCACCTACTCAAAATGAGTAAATGCTAATTATCTCAAAAACTATTGTGGATACCCAATTTTTATCAAATAACTCATTCATGTACTTTTGGGAGAGCTTTCATATGGTGAAGTTTCAGACCCGTAGATGATTACTCACCTACTCAAAATGAGTAAATGCGAATTATCTCTTAAAAGTATTGCAGATAGCCAATTTTTCTCAAATAACTCATTCACCTACTTTTGGAAGAGTCTTCACCTGGTGAAGTTTCAGACCCATAGCCAATTACTCACCTACTCAAAATGAGTAAATGCGAATTATCTCTAAAAGTATTGCAGATAGCCAATTTTTCTCAAATAACTCATTCACCTACTTTTGGGAGAGCTTTCACATGGTGAAGTTTCAGACCCATAGCTAATTATTTACCTACTCAAAATGAGTAAATGCTAATTATCTGTAAAAGTATTGCGGATACCCAATTTTTCTCAAATAACTCATTCATCTACTTGTGGGAGAGCTTTCACATGGTGAAGTTTCAGACCCATAGCTAATTACTCACCTACTCAAAATGAGTAAATGCGAATTATCTCTAAAAGTATTGCAGATAGCCAATTTTTCTCAAATAAATCATTCACCTACTTTTGGGAGAGCTTTCACTTGGTGAAGTTTCAGACCCATAGCTAATTACTCACCTACTCAAAATGAGTAAATGCGAATTATCTCTAAAAGTATTGCAGATAGCCAATTTTTCTCAAATAACTCATTCACCTACTTTTGGGAGAGCTTTCACTTGGTGAAGTTTCAGACCCATAGCTAATTACTCACCTACTCAAAATGAGTAAATGCGAATTATCTCTAAAAGTATTGCGGATAGCCAATTTTTGTCAAATTAATCATTCACCTACTTTTGGGAGACCTTTCACTTGGTGAAGTTTCAGACCCATAAGTAATTACTCACCTACTCAAAATGAGTAAATGCGAATTATCTCTAAAAGTATTGCAGATAGCCAATTTTTCTCAAATAACTCATTCACCTACTTTTGGGAGAGCTTTCACTCTGTGAAGTTTCAGACCCATAGCTAATTACTCACCTACTCAAAATGAGTAAATGCGAATTATCTCTAAAAGTATTGCAGATAGCCAATTTTTCTCAAATAACTCATTCACCTACTTTTGGGAGAGCTTTCACTTGGTGAAGTTTCAGACCCATAGCTAATTACTCGTCTACTCAAAATGAGTAAATGCGAATTATCTCTAAAAGTATTGCAGATAGCCAATTTTTCTCAAATAACTCATTCACCTACTTTTGGGAGAGCTTTCACTTGGTGAAGTTTCAGACCCATAGCTAACTACTCGCCTACTCAAAATGAGTAAATGCGAATTATCTCTAAAAGTATTGCGGATACCCAATTTTTATCAAATACTCATTCATCTACTTGTGGGAGAGCTTTCACATGCTGAAGTTTCAGACCCATAGCTAATTACTCACCTACTCAAAATGAGTAAATGCGAATTATCTCTAAAAAGTATTGCAGATAGCCAATTTTTCTCAAATAACTCATTCACCTACTTTTGGGAGAGCTTTCACTTGGTGAAGTTTCAGACCCATAGATAATTATTCACCTACTCAAAATGAGTAAATGTGAATTATCTCTTAATAGTATTGCAGATAGCCAATTTTTCTCAAATAACTCATTCACCTACTTTTGGAAGACCTTTCACACACGAAAATGAAAAATTGTGAATATCTCGGAAAAGCTATTTCTTCTGCTTTAATGCTCGGCGGGAGATACACACCACGGCAGTGGTCTTGAGAAAAATTTTTGTCTCCCCGAAAATGGTGGCCATTTTGAATTTTCAAAGTTTTTGCAAAACACAAAAATGCTTATATCTCGAAAACTGTGCTATATGGAGCGAACTCAACAATATTTTGGACCTGCTGGGTATCTCTGCAGAGTAGCCATGCCAATTTTCAAAATATTTTTGTCTCGCCAAATATAGCGGACATTTTTTATTTTTTTATTTTTTGCAAAACACAAAAATGCTTGTATCTTGAAAACCGTGCTAGATAGAGCAGACTGCGCTGACTTTGGTTGCCACAACAGTATAAGGCTAAAAACGAAGCATTTTCTTAATACTTTAGCACTCACCTTTATATCCTTTTCGGGACGCTTTGTTTTTGCTATGCAAAAACATTATCTTTTTTTTTGCGAGCGATCCTCTAGTTATAATTAGATAGGCATTAACAGTATATTGGCAACATATTAACAGGTAGGTTAACAGTGATCATAACAGTAAAACCGCTAATAATTACTATAATGCTGCTAAACACACTTGAAACACCTTCTTTTTATAGCGAAATACCCTTGCCATTTCCTAACAGTAGCTATTGTAGTGTAACTGATCTTTCATGATCTGTCATGTAAAAAACCTTTCTGTTTTATCAGTATTCTCAATATCAGTCTGTGTTCATTTGATAAAGCAGTTAATATTTAGATATTAAAGTAGCATCACAGCTTTAATTGATTTCTTGAAAGTTTAAGTGACCTGTTAAAACTGGACTTCAATTACCATAAGATATTTTTTTCTTGGCTTAGATATTCAATTTCACCTACGGGCAGGTTACCAGGGGGTCTGTGTAGTCAGTCCTCTTGACAGGTTCTTTTATTGTTTTGATTCAGCTTTAAAAGAATGTGTTATTGAGTCATTTTTACTTTAATTAACCTGTTAACCTATTTCTGTATGGAAATGCTTAATGGTGTACTTAAAGTGGTAAATAGTTGAAATAGTATATGAATATTCGCAGCTGCTATAATACCAGTAATATTAAAAAAGTAATAATTTCAGTATAAATAATTGTTACTCTAATACTAATACTATATATTACAGTATAAACCTGAGGGATGTGACCGTGTACAGCCTGCTGTTTACAGAGTCTGGGAAGACACTTCTGGACATCATTGGTACTGGAGTGGACACTGTGGAAGCTGCACTGACCGCTCAAGGAAGGTATGCAGAATTCTCTATGTAGCCTAGAAAAATATCAGATTTGGAATTTTAATATCCATTTCAACAGCTAGGTTAACATTGGGACAGGCCCTTAGTATGTCCCATATTGTTGTCAGGAGGTGTACCTACAGACAAAGGCTGAGAGCCAAGTAAGGCTGTGGAAGTTGGTATGCTCTCAAACCAAGTAATTGAATGTAAACTTATTGAAGATTCATTCACTGATTCCTGTGGTGTGTATAGCTTGAAATGTTTGTAATCAAGCCCGTCACAGATTGACACCTAAATTGTTGTATACCTTATCTCTGGAAATACATGTGTTTATTTTTTCCTATTATATCTGTATAGCTTAATGACTCTTTTTCTTTAGTTTAATGTTTTAATTAAAACCTGCACTCAGTGGGAAAGTTATCTGACAGGATTATACTTTTAAGTTTTGATTTGAGAGATGACAAATCTGTACAATCTAAATCAGAACTACACAAAGTGTGTAATGCCCAATAAACATTATTCTGATATGACATGCTTCTTTCTGTAATTCTCATTAGGTGAGCAGTGAAGGTGGTCAGACTATATATTTGTATAAAAAATTAACTAGTTGTACTTCCTTCAGAATTGTAGTCTGATTGGTGAAGGCCAGTGATGGATAATTACTACGATATACTGTTATAATGTTATTGTTGGTGATATGTTGTGTGGATACTTTCAGTGCGTCTGAGGGAGCCGGTGTGGAACTCATTCAACTCATCAGACTGGCTTTCTCCGTGTTGAACAGATTGTTATTATTGAGGCCAGAAAACTCCCCCTCCTCTCCAGTAGAACAGTTCTTGTCTGCCAGCCCTGCTAACAGGTTTGCACTTTATACAGTTAAGCCCTGTAATTAAGAACAGTTTTTCAGTAGATCATGCAGTTTCCTCCCACTTTTGACCAGGTATGTTTAAATTTTGGTGTTAACATTATAGCTAAAGTTGATAGTTGATTGCTGACACCTGGTAATTTAAAGTGCAAAATCTTGCCCAAATATTCATGCCCCTTAACTGCCTGTTACATGATCCACACCATGCTTTTAAAGTGATATTAAACCGACCTCAATCAATAGATTTTGTCTGTATTTATAGAGTCACTTGCCATGTGATTTCCACCAATGCTCATTGCATAATGTTGACCAAGCAATACGCATTACATTTCTACTTTCCTGTTTCCTCAACTGCCTCTCTCATGATGTAACCTGCACAATTTCTTGAAAACGATGTTAAATACAATCAATACAAATAAAATCCGATGTACATTCCAGTTCAGCCCACTTATTGTATCCCCGACGCGAAGCGGGGATACTATGGATTCATCATCGTTGTCGTCCGCGCCCTCGTCCGCGTCCGCAGAGATTTCTTGTTAGCGACCTACAGTCCACATTTCTTTCCGGATTTCTTTCATATTTGGCAGGTGGCTTGATATGGTAGAGGACTCGCCACCCTATCTTTTTGGTAGGCTTTATGTCTAAATTAGGCCTGTGGTAGACAAAAATGTCTAAAATGTGGAATATTGCTTGTTAGCGACCTACAGTCCACATTTCTTTCCAGATTTCTTTCATATTTGGCAGGTGGCTTGGTATGCTAGAGGACTCGCCACCCTATCTTTTTGGTAGGCTTTATGTCTAAATTAGGCCTGTGGTAGACAAAAATGTCTAAAAAGCATTAAAAGTCATGAAATCATGCACTAAATCACTTATAACTTGAAAAGTGTTGCATTTAGAGCATTTTGTTAAAATATGTTATTCAGCTACTTTTTTCATAGCTACAACATGGTGAGTAACTTGGGTGTCTGTCTCAATAGCTAAGTGAGTAATAGCTACTTTTGGGCTTTTCAGTAACTTCCATCATGAGTAAAATCACTTGTAACTTGAAAACTATTGCATTTACACAATTTTGTATAAATATGTTATTCAGCTACTTTTGGGTCAGCTATAACATAGTAAAATTTCAGACCTGTAGCTCATGGCATAGCTGAGTAATAGCTACTTTTAGGTTATCACTGTTGAGTAAATTACTTATAACTTCAAAAGTATTACATTTAGAGTATTTTGTTTCAATATGTTATTCACCTATTTCGGAGTCAGCTATAACATAGTGAAGTTCCAGACCTGTGGCTCATTGCATAGCTGAGTAATAGCTACTTTGAAGTTCACACTGTTGAGTAAATCAGTTGTAATTGGAAAACTATTGCATTTACAGAAATTTGTGTAAATATGTTATTCAGCTACTTTTAGGTCAGCTATAACATAGTGAAATTACAGACCTGTAGCTCATGGCACAACTGAGCAATAGCTATTTTCAGGTACTGACTGTTGAGTAAATGACTTGTAACTTGAAAATATTGCATTTGGAGTATTTTGTTAAAATATGTTGTTCACCTACTTTTGGGTCAGCTATAACATCGTGAAATTACAGACTTATAGCTCATGGCATAGCTGAGCAATAGCTATTTTCAGGTTCTCACTATTGAGTAAATCAGTTGTAACTTAAAAACTATTGCATTTACAGTATTTTGCTTAAATATGTTGTTCACCTAATTTTGGGTCAGCTATAACATAGAAAAAATTCAGACATGTAGCTCATTGCATAGCTGAGTAATAGCTACTTTGAGGTTATCACTGTTGAGTAAATCAGTTATAACGTGAAAACTATTACATTTACAGTATTTTGTTTAAATATGTTATTCACATAATTTTTGGTCAGCTATAACATAGTGAAATTGCAGACCTCTATGTCATGGCATAGCTTACCAATATCTACTTTCAGGTTCTCACTGTTGAGTAAATCATTGTATCCACTGGATAGCCGCAGTGTGTAGAGAGATTTCACCATTACCGCTCTAACGAAAAAAAATATTATAGCTAGCCTTCTCAAGTTTGCAAGGTATATTAGAGGGTGCACCACAGTATTCTATTGGTAGGCTTTATGTCTAAATTAGGCCTCTGGCTAAATTACTTGCCTACTAAAAATGAGTAATTCTGCATTTTCTCTAAAAGTATTGCAGATAGCAAATTTTTCTTAAATAACTCATTCACCTACTTTTGGGAGAGCTTTCACATGCTGAAGTTCCAGACCTGTAGGTAATTACTCACCTACTCAAAATGAGTAAATACGAATTATCTCTAAAAGTATTGCAGATAGCCAATTTCTTTCAAATAACTCATTCACCTACTTTTGGGAGAGCTTTCACTTGGTGAAGTTTCAGACCCGTAGGTAATTACTCACCTACTGAAAATGAGTAAATGCAAATTATCTCTAAAAGTATTGCAGATAGCCAATTTTTGTCAAATAACTCCTTCACCTACTTTTGGGAGAGCTTTCACTTGGTGAAGTTTCAGACCCGTAGGTAATTACTCACCTACTGAAAATGAGTAAATGCAAATTATCTCTAAAAGTATTGCAGATAGCCAATTTTTGTCAAATAACTCCTTCACCTACTTTTGGGAGACCTTTCACTTGGTGAAGTTTCAGACCTGTAGCTAAATATTCACCTACTCAAAATGAGTAAATGCTAAATTATCTCTAAAAGTATTGCAGATATCCAATTCTTATCAAATAACTCATTCATCTACTTTTGGGAGAGCTTTCACATGGTGAAGTTTCAGGCCTGTAGGTAATTACTCACCTACTCAAAATGAGTAAATGCAAATTATCTCTAAAAGTATTGCAGATAGCCAATTTTTGTCAAATAACTCCTTTACCTACTTTTGGGAGAGCTTTCACTTGGTGAAGTTTCAGACCCGTAGGTAATTACTCACCTACTGAAAATGAGTAAATGCAAATTATCTCTAAAAGTATTGCAGATAGCCAATTTTTGTCAAATAACTCCTTCACCTACTTTTGGGAGACCTTTCACTTGGTCAAGTTTCAGACCTGTAGCTAATTATTCACCTACTCAAAATGAGTAAATGCTAATTATCTCTAAAAGTATTGCAGATATCCAATTCTTATCAAATAACTCATTCATCTACTTTTGGGTGAGCTTTCACATGGTGAAGTTCCAGACCCGTAGGTAATTACTCACCTACTGAAAATGAGTAAATTCGAGTTATCTCTAGAATTATTGCAGATAGCCAGTATTTCTCAAATAACTCATTAATATGAAAACAACTTAGAGGAAGTCATGGGCTGCAAATCTTTTCATGTGGTCAGATTTCACCTTGGGCCCCTCCTGCTTATTATTGGTCCTAGAGGTTTGCAATGTGAAAACGACTTATAGGAAATCATGGGCTGCGAATCTTTTGATGTTGTCAGACTTCACCTTGGGCCCCTGCTATAGGGTCAAATAAGGGTAGCCAAACTTAAAAGTGCTTTCAGCTTGCTTATTAACGAAAAATGCTGTTTATCTTCTAAACTATGTTAGTTGGCCTTTGTCTGTGGATACATCCAGCATCTGGCCACAGATGCGTCCTTAGTCTAGTTTATTCTATACAGTATTTTTATTGCATAAAAACGTACTTACATAATCCCAACAGAAGCTTACGTGACCTACCGTTCGGTCAAGGACACAGACAATGTGTCTCGCCATTTTTTTCCTCTTAATGTACACACGTAAACCCCAGCGGGCACCTGCTGGAGGTTATATCTCCACTGTAAGTTGTCATTCTTATTTTGACCGCCGTCAAGTACACACGCGTTCTTTTCGGATCTTCAAAGATATTTACCATGTCCGAAAAACAAAGGAAATGCTCCATTTGCGCAGGTGATATGTTGCCTTGGGACAACCATCAGGCCTGTTTGAAATGCAGAAATGACAAGAAAGGCAAGGATAAGTGTGTCATTGGTAAGGAAACTGGCTGTTCTATTTGTGCTGGTGCTTTGAAAATTCCTCATAGAAAGAAATCTTCAAAAAGTAAAGTTTCTGAGAAGTTTGATGATTCGCTGTTGGATGAGCCAACTCCTTCAAAGTCCTCAACTTCCTCCACTTCTACTCCTGATTCATCTCTTCAGGAGATGTTAAAGGCTATGAATTCTCAGTTAACTTCCCTGGCTTCTCAATTTGAGGAGTTCAAGCGCAGGGATAAACCTACATCTTCCAAAACAGCTCTTCCTCACTCTCAGGAGCAGTTTATGTGTGCCCCTGCCTCCCAGAGCAGACCAGTCCCCTCAGAGGGGGAATTATCTGATGAGGAATCATCTTTACCTGCTACGAAACGCCATAGATCCAGGTCTCCTCAGGGGGATACAGACACTCATTCCCAGGAGTTAGATCCCTCCTATGTGGAAATGCTCAATGCCATCAGGAATCTGTTGGATTTAGAGGTACCACAAGTAGAGTGCCTTGTGGCTCCCTCTACATTCTCTAAGAAACCTTCAAAGCAGGTGGTCAGAAAACAGAATTTGGCTTTACCTCCTGTTCAAGATATACAGTCCATGTGGGACTATAGATTCAGAAAGGCTTCTGGAACCACGGTAAAAGACAAGTCCAGCTCTGAATCTCTATCTCAGGGACAGTTTTTGGCCTTTGAGAGGCCTGACATGATTTATTACACCACCTCTCCTCAAAATACTCCTCTGAAAGCTCCTAAACTTCCTGACTCATACTTCAACATAGCTAAAGTAAAGTCTTTGTCATCTTCAATCTCTGTACCTTCCAAGCAGTTTATTGTGCAGGAGACAGTTTGCAGAGAGAATGTTCAAATCCTGGGCCATGTTGTGTGGTTTAAAATGGCTATTGAGGAACTCAACAATAGGATCCAGGAGTTAGCTACTGAGATCAAATGTTCAGAAGATCTGGAAACCATCAGGGAATCAGCAGATCTCATGATCAAATACTCTCAGCTCCAGGCTTCTGTCACATCTTCCTTAGAAATAGCTCTGGATACAGTTCTCAAACAGAATATGACTCTGGCCTGCAATATGCTACTTGCAAGGAGGGACAGCTTATTGAAGGACTGCAGCTCAAAATTAGGTCCTAAGGACTTGGCAAACTTGCGTACTGATCATTTTGACCAGCAGGAGGTGTTTAATTCAGATATCCTATCCCAGGTTGAGGATAACATGATCAAAAGACTCTCCATTATGAAGGATTCTGAGCCCAAGTCCTACAGAGAGTCTGTCAAGAGCTTCGATTTCGGGAAGTCTTCACATCCAAAATCTCAGGAGAATACCAGGTCGTTTCGTGACAAACGAACGCAGCAAAATTCAACCTATGGCCACTTCTCTGCGCGCGCATCGCGAGGAGGCAGAGGTGGAAAGAGGAAATGACTTCCCAGGGGCAAGATTGCGGACTTTTTGGCAGGTATGGTTAAAAAACCACGCCCATCCCAGAGTAGTAAGTTTACTGCAACATGGCTATCGCCTAGACTTCAAGTTTCTTCCAAAATTGTCGAAAATTCCGCTCATTTTGAGCGAATATCACAACAAAAACAAAGATGGCGCCCTCCAAGAGGCAGTTCAGGCCATGCTTACAAAAAAGGCGATAGTTCCTGTCAAAAAACTCACTACTCTGGGATATTACAGCAGACTTTTTCTGGTTCCAAAACCCATGAATCGTTGGCGACCAGTAATAGATCTAAGTATGTTAAACCTTCATTTACATGTACCGACATTCAAGATGGAAACAGCCGAATCTATCAGGAAATCGATTCGAAAAGGGGAGTGGGTCATCTCGATAGACCTCACAGACGCTTATTTCCATGTTCCAATACATCCACAATCTCAAAAATATCTGAGATTTCAGACCAAAAAAGGGGTTTTTCAGTTTCAAGCTCTTCCTTTTGGTGTCGCGACAGCTCCCCTAGAGTTCACTCGCATTGTCAAAGAGGTCAAACTCATAGCTCAAGCCAGGAACCTCAGAATCCATCAATATCTGGACGACTGGCTTCTTCGGTCACCATCAAAAGATCAATGTCTCAAAGATTTGGAAAAGTTAGTTCAATTGGTCCAAGAACTAGGCTGGCTTATCAATTTTCAAAAATCGGAATTGATACCCATGCAAAAACTGGATTTTCTGGGCTATCATTTCGACCTTCAGAGGGGTCTAGTGTTCCCAACCCAGAAGAAACTCGATCGGCTAAACGCTCAGACTGTTTCCATCAGAAAGTCATTAGTCTTGACTCCAAGAAAGCTCATGTCGCTCATAGGGACTTTAGCTTCCTTGGGAAAAACAGTGCCACTAGGAAGGTTACACATGAGACCTTTCCAGTGGTACCTAAAGTCGCACTGGAAGTTTCCCCAGTCATTGGACATAAGGATTCCAGTAACAGGAAATTTCCTGAAGCACCTAAAGTGGTGGGAGGATATCAAAAATCTCATGGCAGGTGCTCCTATCCATCCTCAGGTACACAACACACTGGTGTTTACAGATGCCTCACAAAAAGGCTGGGGAGCTCACTTAAACGAGATAGTGTTAAGTGGTCTCTGGTCAAACAAGGAAGCCCAGCCCCACATCAATGTATTGGAGCTAAAAGCTGTTCTTCTAGCCCTAAAGGGCTTTCAGGAACACTTACAAGGTCAAACAGTGCTCATTTGTTCAGACAACAGCACAGTAATATCTTATCTGAACAAAGAAGGAGGCACACATTCCATAGAAATGTGTGCTCTTATCTGGAGAATTCTTGCATTCACAAATTCCAGAAGAATCCAGATAAGGGCAAGACACGTACCTGGATCCCTAAATGTCATAGCAGACTCTCTATCACGAAGGGACAAGGTCATACAGACGGAGTGGTCACTTCACCAACAGATATTCAACCAAATTTGCAAAGTTTGGCACACACCAATGGTAGATCTATTTGCAACTCATCTAAATTACAAACTTCCAATCTATGTATCTCCTGTCCCAGACAGAAAGGCTTGGAAAATAGATGCATTGAATATCTGTTGGGAAGGCCTAGACGGCTATGTCTTCTGTCCAGTAGCTATCCTGCCACAAGTAATTCAAAAAATAATAACATACCCATGCAGGATGATAGTACTGGCTCCAGGGTGGCCAGGGATGCCATGGTTTTGGGATCTGGTGGATCTCTCGACCAGGGTACCCCTACAGCTCCCTCATTGGAAGACACTACTGAAACAGCCACACTCCAACAGGTTCCACAACAATGTGGAGTACCTGAATCTACATGTGTGGCTTCTGGATTCCAGGAATCCAATTCTGGAAGATTCTCATCTGAGGTGGCAGAAAGAATTAAGGCACCTCAGAGGGAATCCTCAAGAAAAGTCTATCAATCAAGGTGGACCATTTATGGGCAATGGTGCACAGAGAATAAGGTGGACATCACCTCAACAGCTGTTCCCCAGGTAGCAGAATTTTTAAACTACCTGTTCACAGTCAAAAATCTCAAGCCAGCTACAATCACTGGTTACAGAACAGCAATTGCTGATGCTTTGGGTTCACAGGGTGAATTCATTTCAAAAAGTCTAGAACTGAATAGACTTATTGCCAGCTTCACCAGGGATAGACCTAAACCAAATAGGTCCATACCTACATGGGACCTCTCATTGGTCCTCTTAGGTTTGACAAAACCTCCCTTTGAGCCTTTGTCAGAGGCTCCTTTGAAGTGGCTAACTTACAAGACAGTGTTCCTGTTGGCTTTAGCCTCAGGTAAAAGAAGGAGTGAGATACATGCATGGACTCACTCTTCTGTCTCTTCAAGGAGAAATTGGTCAGAAGTTACTGTCTCTCCTTCTCCGGCCTTCCTGGCTAAAAACCAATTGGCTTCGGATGGCCCTGATTCCATTAAGCCAGTAGTGATACCAGCCCTTACTACCATGTTGGACAGCTCACTGGTGGAGGACAAGTCACTTTGTCCAGTTAGGGCCCTCAAGGTCTATTTAGAGAAGACCAAATCCATGAGAAAGGGCAAGGCCCTGCTCTTTGTATCACTTAGGGAGGGTTATTCTAAGGATATTACAAGAATAACCATTTCCCAGTGGATCAAACACACCATTCAAACTTGCTATCAGTCTTCAGATACGGCTGATCAACAGGTCACTCAGGTTAGAGCTCATGATGTTAGAGCTATGGCTGCATCACTCGCATTTAAAGGAGGTATCTCCTTAGAGCAGGTCTTGAGCTCCTGTTACTGGAAGTCCCACAATACCTTTACAAACTTTTATTTGAAAGATATTTGCTGGGAAAATGATATTTTTAAGTTAGGTCCCATTGTGTCTGCACAGCATATAGTGAACAATTGAGACTTACTAATATAATCAGTCTTTAAGTTTTCAGGATGTATGGTTTTGGACTGGAATGTACTAGGACTTTGATTTTTGGAACAAGAATATGGATAAGACTTCATGTTATGGCTGCTTGGCTTGAGGGACAGCTGCACTCTGACTGTTGGAGTTTTATTCAACTGGGCACAGCTGACCTTTGACCCCTGCACTACTGTATAGACAAGGTGGAGGTTTCATACATATTATTTGATGTACAGTACAGCATGCTGCTTTCATAAGTGGGTGAGTACTGTACAGCTACTTTATTACAATTACTTTTCACTTTAACAGTACTTGTATTGACTATGACGGTAATAATGATACTAGTATTCATATATGTAGTATATTGCAGTGTTTGTAGTATAACATATTGTGTATGCATTTTTTTGTATCTGTATACCTAAAGAACTCTCCTATAGCACTTGACAGTCCTCAGAAGTCTACCCACCATGGACCTCAGGGCTGCATTCAAGCTTCTGTTGGGATTATGTAAGTACGTTTTTATGCAATAAAATTGGTTAATTTTATTGTAATTGGAATTTTTATAAATAAAAATACTTACATAATCCCAACAGGGAGAGTCCCACCCTCCTCCCCTCTACCATCTTCTGAGGGGTAGGGTCAAAATTAGAATGACAACTTACAGTGGAGATATAACCTCCAGCAGGTGCCCGCTGGGGTTTACGTGTGTACATTAAGAGGAAAAAAATGGTGAGACACATTGTCTGTGTCCTTGACCGAACGGTAGGTCACGTAAGCTTCTGTTGGGATTATGTAAGTATTTTTATTTATAAAAATTCCAATTACAATAAAATTAACCAAATTACTGAAGTATTTTTTTTCTATTTTGTACAGTTTCTACGATGTCCATGTAATGTTAAACCCAAATCAAGAAGAAAAAATCCTTCAATATCTAGTCCAGTTCAGTCCACCTATTTATTTTGTGCAGAAGTGAGTATTAAATCAGTTGGCCAATCAATTCTGTGTATTTACAGAGCCAGTCGCCATGTGATTGCCACCATAGCTCAGTACATCTATCATCACCATGATTCCCGACTCCCCACACTCGCCACCCTGCTACTCAAACGCGTTGCCATGGTGTATCCAATGTCCATCCTGGCATGCCTTGGCAATGATGCAGAACCAATCAGAGACATTTATATGGCAAGGCTACAGGCACTCACAGAGGTAAAAGTTTTGCTTTATTTATGGTTTAAATGGTGTTTACTTGCAGACTTTAGTGGCTACCCCCTCCCCAAGAAATTTATGTTTGCCACAACTTTTGTGGTAATTTTAAGCAGGAAAATGTACAAAACCACCTGTAGAGGGTCTATGGTTATACATACGACAGTCTGCACAGGACAATAGACTGAGCTTTGTACCTCTCTTCTGGTTGCTTGAAAAGGAAACAAAAGAAATCGCTATCAAAATTCTACAAATTCACTGAGGTGAAGTTCCGTATTGTATGGCATATAACTTACTATTTATAATGTACAGTTTGACAAACATCTGCTAGTCCTCATCAGATAATGTTCTGTAATTTATTCAGTAATTATAAGTTTTATAACTACAGGATATTTATTTGGTCAGGATAACAAATGATATCTACCAATTGTTTGTCTCAGTTACAGAATTATTACCATAACTTGTATTCAACTTGTTCAGTTCCAGTAATTAATTTAAACTACATGTACTTTAATGTTCCTGTATATGTTGCTGTGAAGATATGAGCATATAAGAATGTGGGACCACAACTTCACATTGTATGGGGCATTATATTGAAAGTTAGTTCACATGAACACCTGATTTGTAAAAAATGTAATGTATGATTCTTGTTTTCAGGACGTACACCTGAAAGTTGGGATCCTAGAGCTGTTAACAGTATGTGTGGAGACACAACCTGGACTGATTGAAATCTTCCTGAATCTGAGCACAATCACTGACAAAGTAGGAAATGTTTGACTTCTTTCATGTAAAAGTTTGCAAAACTGCTCTTTCGTTGAGACACCAGTGTAAATTAGTAGATATAAGTGTAACTTAAAACCAACAGCCTATTTTTTTGTGTGCAAAATTATCTGCTTACAGTAATTGATATGAAGGTTTTCCTGTACATTCCAGCAAACAGAGGGTAAAAAGGACTGGTCAATGGGGAAGAGAAGCTGTCTACAGACTGTGTTAACACTCATAGAGGAGAGGAAACAGGTACTCAAACACTTGTCAGGATTTTCTAATCCATATTTTTAATATTCCATGTAAGATTTAGTATGGACCTCTAGATTTATTTCAGAGAATTTATAAATTTAAAATGTTTAATATTAAGCTTTGCCATGGCTTCATATTGATGCAAGTAGATGGGTATTGTATACAGACTATAGAGGGAAATATGTAAAAGTATGGAATAGAACAGCTTGGCTAGTTACTGCTCAATAGAGCGATACTTTATAAAATTCCAACTATTTAACTGACTGAAAGAATGTAAATTAGAACTTACATAAATACCAGTGTGCTTGGACTGGCCTTGTGTTGGATTTATATCCACACAACAAACACACATTGTTAACAAGAATACTTGGACTTACCACTAGGCTGACATATGTATTGGACCTGTTTTCTACAACAATACTTAGATAATTTCTATCTTAGATTTCTAGTAAGAAATGATGAAAATGAACATTCCTAACTTTTGTTTTGTGAATACAAGTGTAAGAAAAACTAAAGTGAAAAACCTTCCCTTATTTAGATCTAAGGTGACCTTATCAAAGCATTGTTGTAGAATACGGCCTCTGGTATTGGAAGTTATATTCACATTGCTGTGACATATCTCATTCAGTGGTATTCATGCAGTTGACTTTACACATGCGAGTCTCTGCAGCACTTACTGTTTCATTTTTTATGAAAAGTGCATATTTTTCATTGAAGGCCCTTGTCACGCAATCAATTTGTAATACTTCAACCAATCACTTTAGGGTTCTTGGTATAACACTACTTTAATCCAAAGATTTGACTAAGTGGTTGGCTGGAAGCCAGTCACTGCTTTTTTGTCTTTATCTCAGGGAGGGTAGCAGTGTCCTGACTTGCAGTTTTTTTTGGTGGAGTTTATACACTCTGTGGTGTGACCAAAGATAAACTTACCAATCCGCTATTTCTTATGGTTTCTCTATATGACAGGGAGGTTACCAGTGTCCGTCTGATTTACTCTGTGCTGTGGTGGAGTTTATACACGCTCTATGGTGTGGACACAGACAGACAGCCATGGCAGTTTTACGAGATAAGACAGAGTTCTGGCCAAGTCTGTGTCTCTCACTCACAAGGAATTTACAGGAACCTGCAGATACAAGGACAGAGATTCAGGTAGTATACAGTGAGAAGACTGGGATTTTTCACTGAAGGCACGATGAATGAATGGAGTATTTATAAAGACACTAAATTGATTAAGATATTCTCTGCACTGCTGATATTCAAGAAAGGATAATCCAAATAATCCCTTTTTTGTAGTCAAAATATTCTACTAATGACATATATGTTCCTTGTTTGACACATATTGTCTCTGGTCAAAAGCTATCTTGCAATAGGAAACCTTGTAAACATTTAGAAACATCTGAAGACTACTTTAGGCAGTTCTTTTACATACTTTTACCTTATTTTCAGCCATTTCAAATTTTGAAGTGGAGAATGAATTGTGACAGCCATATTTGAGCCTTTGTTTACAAAACTTAAGCCCACTACCTACCAGTCTGAGCATTTAAGCCAGTGCCTCAGCTAAAGCTGAGACTGAGACCTTTTGTGAAATCCTTACAGGCTGAGCCCATGGGCTCAAGAAAAATATTACAATAATTTGAGACAAAAGTCTCAAGTTTGAGCCTGAGACCGGGCTAAGATCTTTGGTGAAATCCACCCCTGGGTTCTGATGGCTGGAGGAAGCTTGTTCTATTCAGTAGGAGCAGCGACTTCAACACTGCTCATCCCCACACACTTGTTGGGTCTGGTCAAGGAAGCAAAATGACAGGTTCCCTGTATGAGATTACAACGCCATGTAAAATTAATTTAAAAAGTAGTCAAATATAAGGAAATTCATTCTCATAGAAGATAAATATCATAAAATGATCACAGAAATATGAAATTAAAGAAAAATTTTTTTTTTTTGTTTTTTAAAAAAACTCCCAAAAAACTAATAAATTAATAAGTAAATAAAGTTTCTTTCTCAATGGTGACTAACTGTGATGAATTGAGCATTTCTTATTGTGCAGAAAGTTAATACAGTGGAAATTTGCAAAGCATTTCCTGTGGACACGAGTACTTCTTTGAAAGGATTTATCAATGACTCCTGCAGAAGTAAAGAGTGTGACAACAACAAATGTATTTGTGTAAAAACTGATAAAACTGTATCATAAATGGAGAAGGCATTTTTGGTTCAGGCATGCAGGAGATGTTAGAAAAACACAATTGTGTAAATTCCCAGAAATTAAAACACAGCTCAAATGTGGTAAAGTTTTTCCTGTTCCCAAAATGTTTTTCCAATAATGTTGTTGATGACACTGTTTTGTTATAGCTTTTATTAAAGTATATATACTTTACATTAAAACAAATAACATCCATAAAATGAATCATCACTTAAAAATGGTGGCAAAAAAGGACACCCAACAGTCTACAGTGACTCCGTAACAGCCTAGTTTAATTCATACGTTTAACATAATCATAAAGTCATCTAAAGCTTTTTTGACTTCTTCCCCCACTTTCCTGTAGTGAGATATATGCCCTCTATTTTTTTGAATATTTAGAATCAACAGTTATGATGTTATAGCTAGAGACTCAAATTGTTGTAATTAATGTATTTGCTTGTAACATTCTTGTATTTAATTTTTTTTGAACAGTTGTAATCCACTCTGAAATCTTAGTCTCTCTGAAATACTGAAACAGGCAAACATGAATACTTGTTTTTAATAATAATAATAATACTTATTATATAGCGCTTTTTCGATTATTAGCCCAAAGCACTTTATACAGTATTACCCCAGCAAGGATAGCTAGGGTTGGTAACCTTACCTATTGCTGTCATGCAAGGCACAGAAGCCAGTACCCTTTAAAGCTGGGTACCTATATTTCCCCTGGGTGGAGAGAGGCACAGACCAGGTTAACATCTTGCCTAAGGATGTTATCCCACATGAAACAGTTGGCATCACTGGGGATCGAACCCACGACCCTTGGATTATAAGTCCAACACCCTACCAACTGAGCCACATGAGACCCTATGACAATATAAAGCAATGTTACAAGCAAATACATTAATTATGTCCACCCCCCTGGGGGGTGGATATATTATTTTTGCTTTTTTCGCCGTCCGATGTCCGGCGTCACGCATGGTTTCCGCTCATTTAAAGGAAAAGTATTAGAGCTATTGTCACCAAATTTGGTATGCAGGCTTATTGGGTCAGTAGCTTGCTTGGGATTGCTTTTGGCTGTTGTACCTCTTTTGCTTACTGAGTAATACTTAAGTACAGCTATTTTCAGTACCCATTGGTTTCCGTGCATTTAAGCCAAAATAATTAAAGATATTTTACTACAATTTTGAATACAAGATTGTTATGTCCATAGCTCGCTTGGTATTGCATTTGGGACTGATAGCTTTGTCAGTACATGAGTAATAGCCATTTAGGTACTTCATTGTGTATTTTCAGTACTACTTTTGAGTAATTTGCTTCTATCTCCTTAACCGTGCGAGATAGAGCGATTTCGGCAAAATTTTCGACCCACAGGGTATCTGAGGAGTGTACTCTTTGCAATTTTCAAAAAATTTTCCCCTCCCCAAAAATGGCGGCCATTTTGAATTTTCGAATTTTTGCCAAAAATGGCAAAACACTAATTTGCTTCTATCTCCTTAACCGTGCGAGATAGAGCGATTTCGGCAAAATTTTCGACCCACAGGGTATCTGAGGAGTGTACTCTTTGCAATTTTCAAAAAATTTTCCCCTCCCCAAAAATGGCGGCCATTTTGAATTTTCGAATTTTTGCCAAAAATGGCAAAACACAAATTTCCTTCTATCTCCTTAACTGTGTGAGATAGAGCGATTTCGTCGAAATTTTCAACCCACAGGGTATCTAAGGAGTGTACTCTTTGCAATTTTCAAAAAATTTTCCCCTCCCCAAAAATGGCGGCCATTTTGAATTTTCGAATTTTTGCCAAAAATGGCAAAACACAAATTTGCTTCTATCTCCTTAACCGTGCGAGATAGAGCGATTTCGTCGAAATTTTCGACCCACAGGGTATCTAAGGAATGTAATATTTGCAATTTTCAAAAAATTTTCCCCTCCCCAAAAATGGCGGCCATTTTAAATTTTCGAATTTTTGCCAAAAATGGCAAAACACAAATTTGCTTCTATCTCCTTAACCGTGCGAGATAGAGCGATTTCGTCGAAATTTTTCAACCCACAGGGTATCTAAGGAATGTAATCTTTGCAATTTTCAAAAAATTTTCCCCTCCCCAAAAATGGCAGCCATTTTGAATTTTCGAATTTTGGCCCAAAATGGAAAAACACAAACTGGCCTTAACCGTGCAAAATAGTTATTTTGTTGAAATTTTCGACCCATAGGGTATCTAAGAAATGTACTCTTGGCAATTTTCAAAAAAATTTACTTTTCCCAAAAATGGCGGCCATTTTGAATTTTCAAATTTTTGCCAAAAATAGAAAAACAGGAATTTGCTTCTATCTTCTTAACCGTGCAAGATAGAGTGATTTCGTCAAAATTTTCAACCCAACCAATGCAAAAAGGCATGAAGCTGAAATAATTTACATCTACACTAACAAATATTTAAGCATCATTGATATATTTTACAAATGAAACAGGGTCTTGTAAAACTACTGTACAATTTGGGCAAAAGGTTCATGGGTGGACATTACACATGATAATGTGTGTTCTTCTATGCTATCCTGTTTCTATTCGCATCTACTATCAACAGGGCGGCCTATTTCTAGTTACAATACATTTTTGTTCTGATTCTTTGTATTTTAAATTGTTTATTATCATAAATAAGAGGTGGATAGGTATCTCCAATCCAGTTTTCTGTAACTGTGTTTTTATTGGGTTAATACATCCTATCCAATGGACAATAGCTTATCCGGTCGGCGCAAAACGTCAGAAAAAGACGTCCTGTGTTTCCACCAGCAGGTCGGTCCGTAGCACTTGTGCACTCGCCAGATGGCGTGTCGTACTTCCTTCCTGTCTAGACAGCGTGACGTCATAGCATCTTTTTCATTTGGCGCGCACTTGTGTGGACGGATTTTTATCTCAGCCAGAATTTTTGTGTTATATAGTGGATTTAAGCAACTTTCTTCATAATTTTGATATTGTTTTGTGTAATAGAGTGTGTAGAACAGTATGTCATCCCCGGGTCAAAAGAGGGGCAGTTGTGGCCATTTTTGATGGTCACGCTTATTGTGCACGTTGCCGCGACAAAGGCAAGGGAGAAGAACCATGTATTGCTAACAAGGAAACTTTGGATTGTACCATTTGCAACTCCCTAACCCCAGAACAACGTACTCAGCTTGCTACTCCATCTTACAAGATTAAAAAGGAGAAAAGGGAAGCAAAACGTTTAGACAGTAACCCTTCAGACGAAGTAGCTTTGGTGGATCCTGACACTGTGTCAGTTATTGGGGTTGTTGGAGAGTCTAGCAGTGCACAAACATCGTCTGCCCCCCCGGAAAAGAAAACTAAGAAGGATAAAGCCCCTACCAAAGGCAAGAAATCTGTTGAAGTTTCTTCCACTGATTCTAAGATATCTCAGCTGGATGATAAGTGGTTGGAACGCTTTAATAGGCTCGAAGCCCTTCTGATTTCCAAGTCCTTCCAACCGTCTTTTTCTTCTGAGGTTCGTGTGACCCCTACACACTCCCCACCCGCAGACATTGCTAAAGATACGGAGCCCTTCTTTCAGCCTACTGCTCAACTAGGAAATATTCCACCTGTTAAGCGCACTGGTCCAGACAATGATGCTGCTTTGCAGCGGTCGACCGGTAAGCTTTCTGTTACCCAGGAGTCTCAGAAACAGGTGTCTTCAGAGCGCACTGGCCCAGACGTACATGCTTCACAGCATCGGTCGGCCGGCAAGCTGAAGCCGGATCCTCACCGGCCAAGGTCATCTTCTTCAAGGCGCACTGGTCCAGACGTTGGTGCTAAACCTCAGTCAACCGGCAAGCCTATATCAGACAATCTTCAGACTCTGATCTTCCTGTCACCGGACAAGCTTCAACCAGCAAAACTCTCACCGACCGACCTCCAACTCACCGACCTATCACCGACCGACCAGGCTCCTCTGCTATCACTGGTCCGGAATCACCTTTTCTGCAAAGTGGTAGGCGAGATAGTTTCTCAAGTGTGGACTCTCAACCAGAAAGTGAAGGGTCGGATCAGCCTCCAATCACCTTGTTTGTAGACGAAGGAGACCTATCAGATGATCAGGATTTTATTGAATCGGATCTACCGAATTCGGAAGAGCAAACGTATAGAGAGACCATGAGTGGCATACGCTCCTTCATGGGCTGGTCTCACGTGCCGGACATGGAAAGTTCTAATCCATCGGACGACAATCCATTCGCAGGACCCAAGGTTCCAGTTCCTAACAAGGTGTCTGTACACATGCCTACAGAAGAGTGGCTGTGTAAGAAACTGAACAGACTTAATGTGACATTAGTAGAAGGATACCCCTCCAGAACAGCTGAGGCCGGACATTTAACCATGGACAGTTTCATCAAACCGGCTAGGTCACAAAATAAGTGGTACGGGCTCTACCCCGGACAAGACAAGGATACATCTTCAGTGACTAGCTGGCACACGGGCTCAACTAAGCTGAACAGTAGTTTTGGCAGGATTTCAAGGAAGGCGGGTATGACCTCTACCCCTCCAGCCTCACGTCGCATTTCACAGGACACACTCCGGAAGTGGGAAAAGAGCTCAAGAGAAGCTTCTGTCATCTGCAACCAATCCGCGAGTTTCAACCGCTGCCTCTTTAAGGTTCAGCAGGAAATGCAGACACAGTTAAAGATCATCCGGGGTGAGTCCAAAGGAAAAACATCCAAGAAAGTGTCGGAGGCGTCGGATGAGTTGCAATTTCTCATGAATTTTAACAACAGTATCACCCAAGCGGCTGCTAGAGCCATGGAACACTTGACAGACTTCGTGTTCGTGACTATGGGAAATGTTACTCTTGCCCGACGTGATTCCTACCTCAGCCATATCAAGAACGGGGTAAAGTCAGACACTCTTGCTGCTCTTAGGTCAGCTCCACTTCAGCTCGGAACATTGTTCCCGGATGCAGTTATTAAGAGAGCAGAGGAGGAAATCGCCCTTCATGATAGTAAGAACCAGTCTTCTACTGCCTATGCTAGGGGCAAAAATCGTTTCCACCCCTATGAGCGGGTTGACAAGAAGTTTGAAGGCCGGGCGGAGGGTAAACAGGATAGACCGGCCTGGAAGAACATAGGCCGACGTCAGTTCAGGAGAGGCCGGGGAAAGAGTGTTGGTTTTTCATCCCGACCGGCCAAGGGTCAGCAGTCTTACAAATGACAGTTATTGTGTAGTTCATTTACAGGCGAGGCTGCTGACCCCGTACACCATTCCAGAACAGAACTCAGACATTTTAAATGTAAACTTGCCTGTTGCCAGTCTTGTCACTTCTGCTTCCGGGCATTCCCAAAAGAAAGAAGTAAGTCCCGGGAGAGCAGATTGTCAATACAAAAATCAAAAATTAAAATTTGTGAAAGGTGTTTCTTGTGTCACTCCATTGTGTTATGCCCAACCTGTAACATGTGCCCCAAATGTTGTTTCAGATCCTCCTGTAGGGGCAAGACTTCAAAGCTTTTGGAAAACTTGGATGTTTCTAGGGGCCGGTCCAAAAATAGTACAGATTTTGGAGGAGGGTTACACCCTCCCTTTCAGGACCCGGCCACATCTTACAAGATCCCCAACAGTCATAAGTTGTTATGTCAATCCTCTCAGGAACAGCTACCTGTTAGAGGCATTACATCAGCTTATAGACAAGAATGGGGTAGAATTAGTTCACAATCAAATTTCCCTAGGGTTTTTCAACCGACTTTTTCTGGTTCCCAAACCAAACAACAAATGGAGGCCGATCTTAGATCTGAGCAAACTGAATCCTTTCCTAAAAACGGAGAAATTCAAGATGGAAACACCAGAGACCATCAGAACCTCCCTCCAACAAGGAGAGTGGGTAACCTCAGTAGACTTCAAGGATGCCTACTTCCATATTCCAATACAGGAACAGTCCAGGAAATATCTCAGATTTCATGTCCAGGGTCGGACATACCAGTTCAAAGCTCTGCCCTTTGGTCTGTCCACAGCCCCTATGGAGTTCACTGTGATAGCAAATGAGGTAAAACTGATGGCCATTCACAAGGGTATAAGAATCCACCAGTACCTAGACGACTGGTTGGTCAGAGCTACATCCCCTCAAACTTGTCTAAAACACACCCAGACCCTGGTCAAAATGTGCCAGGATTTGGGTTGGTTGGTGAACTTGGAAAAGTCAGAGCTGGAACCCAAACAAGTCTTCGACTTCGTAGGCTACCGGTTCTACCTCAGGTCCGGTCGGGTCAGACCTACACCGGACCGTTGGGAAAGTCTCCAAGGAAAGATAGAAGAGTTGTTAGTACTTCCGACCTGTCCGGTCCGGCAGTTCATGTCCCTGATAGGACTATTGACAGCCACAGAGAAGCAAGTTTACCTCGGTCGGTTACACATGAGACCAATTCAGTGGCACCTCAAAAACAATTGGAGAGTACCGGAATCATTAGAAAAGTCCATCCCGGTTCCAAGATCACTCCACCCACACTTAAAATGGTGGCTAGAAGAAAGCAATGTTCTACAAGGTCAACCATTACACCCTATAAAACATGCCCTGCAAATCTTTACAGACACATCAAAAGAAGGGTGGGGCGCTCACTTAAACGAGCTCACTGCAAGAGGGTCTTGGTCGGTGCCCGAGAGCAAATTGCACATAAATTACCTGGAACTCAAAGCAGTTTTTCTAGCTTTAAAGGAGTTCCAAAGCTGCTGTACCGGTCAAATGGTTTTGGTAGCAACGGACAACACTACAGTAGTGGCTTACATAAACAAGGAAGGAGGCATGAGGTCGGGTCCCCTCTGTGCCCTACTCTGGAGAATATTGACTTGGTGCTCCCAAAGACAAGTAACACTGAGGGCCCGGCACATACCCGGCCACCTCAATGTGATAGCGGACAAACTATCCAGGCTAGGTCAAACCATACAGACGGAATGGTCCATCCTTCCCGAGATTTTTCACAAAGTATGCAAGAAGTGGCACCGTCCTCAGATAGACTTGTTTGCCACCAGGTTCAATCACAAACTGCCTCAGTTTGTGTCTCCAGTTCCGGACCCCTTGGCAGTAGCAGTGGATGCACTCACTCTACCTTGGGAGGATCTGGATGCATACGCCTTCCCACCGACCGCCATATTGGGCAAAGTGGTGGAGAAACTACTGGATTCTCCCTGCAAAAGACTCATTCTCATTGCCCCGGGATGGCCCAACATGCCTTGGTTTTGGGACTTGGTGACCATGTCCAGTCAAGTCCCTCTCAGCCTTCCAAATCAGCCCAACTTGCTGACTCAGCCCTTCAATCAGATCCCTCACAGAAATCTCACCAGCCTAAATCTCCATGCATGGCTCCTAGAGCCACAAAGATTAAGGAACAGGGCTTCTCTGAGGCAGTGGCGGCAAGAATTGAGGCTCCTCAAAGGAGATCAACCAGATCAGTCTACGAAGCAAGTGGACCATTTTTACAAAGTGGTGCAACACTAATCAGGTGGACTTCAGATCACCACCTGTAAAGTCGATAGCAGACTTCCTCCTATACCTTTTTGAGGACAGGAAGCTACAACCCAGCACCATTGATGGATACAGGTCTGCCATTGCTGATAAACTTGGAAATGCAGTAGTTAATGTCAGCAAGGAGGACAATCTCACTCGCCTCTTGGAAAGTTTCCACAGAGATAGACCCAAAGGAAGGAGGGGAATACCCTCATGGAACCTCTCTCTGGTATTGCACCAGCTGACAAAGGCTCCTTTTGAGCCTCTTAAGGAAGCAACACTGAAGCATCTAACCTTCAAAACGGTCTTCCTTTTGGCTCTGGGTTCCGGTAAAAGAAGAAGTGAGATCCACGCATGGCAGCATAAGAACATCAGACACCAATCCGATTGGTCTAAGGTGTCTTTGTTTCCATCTCCCAGCTTTCTCTCCAAGAATCAGCTGGCCAAGGAGGGCCCAGGGAGTGTGGCTCCAGTGGTCATCCCAGCCCTGGCCCCTACTTTGGATAGGTCCCTCAAGTCTGATAGATCCCTTTGTCCAATCAGGGCCCTGCACTACTACCTGGACAGGACTTCAGACCTGAGTAATCACAAAGAGTTAGTCTTTGTCTCTTTCAAGAAAGGTTTTGACAAAGACATCTCACCTGCCACCATCTCCTCATGGGTTAAGCAGACGGTGATCTTATGTTATGAGCTATCTGATCAGCAGTCTCACACCCTACATCAAGTCAAAGCTCATGATGTTAGGGCCTTCGCTGCTTCTAAGGCCTTCCAGTCGGGAGTTTCCCTAGAACAAATTTTGTCAGCATGCCACTGGAAATCACACAATACCTTCACTCAATTCTACTTGAAGGATGTGGCATGGGCTGATTCAGAGCTATACCATTTAGGTCCTGTGGTGGCTGCTCAACAGATCCACCAAGAATCCAGGACCTAGAGGGGATGGAGGAATATGTAAATAGTGTACATACAGTTAAGTAAAAAAAAAAAAAAAAAAAAAAAAAAAAAAAAAAAAAAAAAAAAAAAAAGGGAATGTGCTTCCTTCGGGAGGTCTTTACTGCTGTAGGACTGAACTCATCCCTCTCCTCCTCTACCTCAGAGCAGGTCTGTACAAAAGAGGAGGGGGGGGGGGGGGAAACAGGGTCGATTCTGACGGTTAAACCCCTAATAACCGGATGATGATATTCGACCATGGCCTATAAGGTCATTGACTTCAAAGTCTGACCAGGCCTGTAAGGTTTTTTATTATCCTGAGTATGAGTTCAAATTATTGAGTCCCTAGTAACTTACCCGCCATCCAAGCGGTAGTTATTCAGCTATTGTCCATTGGATAGGATGTATTAACGCAATAAAATTGCAAATTTAATAAGTAAATTAAATTTTTATAAGTTAATACCCTATCCAATGGACACACAAGACCCTCCCACCGACCCCGCTATCAGCTTACTAGGGGTCTAATAGGTTTAGACAACGAAAAAGATGCTATGACGTCACGCTGTCTAGACAGGAAGGAAGTACGACACGCCATCTGGCGAGTGCACAAGTGCTACGGACCGACCTGCTGGTGGAAACACAGGACGTCTTTTTCTGACGTTTGGCGGGCCGGTCTGCGCCGACCGGATAAGCTATTGTCCATTGGATAGGGTATTAACTTATAAAAATTTAATTTACTTATTAAATTTGCAATTTTCCAGGTCCTGAACAAGGAAATCACAACTGTGGCTCTGATCCTGAGGATTCTTGCCCAGGAGCTCTATTGGCTGCACAAGTAAGTCTGTAACTGGAGCATGTGTCCATAATAAATATAATGTAAAATTCCACACTTTATGTGCACACCTTAAAGTGGAGCCAGAAGAAAGCAGAATTTGTTTAAATTTTACATCAGAAAAGATAAATTGCTTTATATTGTCATAAATATCACTCATATGGTGAAAATATCTTCACAGTAAAACAGTGTTTCCTCAATAGTGAATTTCATGTGTGAAGATTTTTATACAATAGGAAAACTTCCCGAATGACTTATACAGAAAATATATATCATGAATGAAGATGACAATATTATATGAGTTAGTCTACATAACCCATTTTTTTGGTCAGCGTGTAGGAACACATAGAGTGGGATGTAAGAGGAATTGAAACAATTACGTGAATGTCATATGCGTGGTCAAATGATAAGGTCAAGGGTCCAGAATCTATCCCTTTTTGAAAAACCAACAAGGGAATTTTGTAATTTGGAAAAACATAATTACATTGAAAAGACCATTAAAAAGATTACGCTCAATGATGGTACAGTAATTACTAACCAAAAAGTAATTCTAGATCAGATTAGAACTTTCTATGCACGCTTGTTTGAAAACAAAAAAAAATGGCCACAATGATTTTGACTGGAATTCTATAAATTACCAACAAAATAAATTAACCCCAGAAGAAGCATTAAATATAGAAGGTCCCCTGACTATTACAGGAATAGGTGATGCACTAAAAGGAATGAAACATAACAAAACGCCAGGCATTGATGGTTTTCCGGCCGAATTTTACAAGATGTTCTGGAGTAAACTAAAATACTTTGTTTTGCGAGCGTTTAATTATTCTTTTTCGAAAGGAACCCTACCACTAAGTCTAAGACAGACAATTATTAGTTGTCTCCCAAAAGGTAATAAGCAACGTGACTTATTAAAGAACTGGAGACCAATATCACTATTAAGCGTTTTGTATAAAATAGCATCCTCAAGTATTGCATCAAGACTAAAACCTTTGCTTGCAAAATTAATCGATAATACACAAACAGGCTTTATTAAGGGACGTTACATAGGGGAGGGGACACGGTTAATTTATGATTTAATGAACTACACAGAACAAAAAAACATTGACGGACTTTTAATTTCGAGAAGGCTTTTGATTCAATCTCCTGGAAGTTTTTGTATCAGGTTTTAAAAAACTTTGGCTTTGGCCCTGACTTTATAAAGTGGATTGAATTATTCAATAGTAACATAAAGGCAACAGTACTGCAAGCAGGGTTCCTGTCAGAATTTATAAACATTGAGAAAGGATGTAAACAAGGAGATCCCATAGCACCATATTTGTTTATAATTTGTGCACAGATCCTATGTACCTTAATAAATAAAAATAAAGCCATCAAGGGCGTCCAAGTAGGCTCGGAAGAATACAAAATTACACAATTTGCCGATGACACTACTATAATTTTAGATGGCTCAGAGAGATCTTTATTATCAGCGCTTAACACTATTGAAATATTTGGAACAGCATCAGGCCTAAAAATGAATACCAGTAAAACTAAATTAATTTGGATAGGAAGGAAAAAATTTTCAAAGGAAAAGATCAATACAAACTGTAAACTAGAATGGGGTGCCACTGATTTCTCCTTTTTAGGCATTGAATTCAATGTTGAGTTGAATAAAATTCCAGAAATAAATTTTCCAAATGTTTTAAGCAAGATAGACAAACTATTGAAGGGATGGAACAAGAGGTGCTTGACTCCAATTGGTAAGATAACTGTTATTAAAACTTTAGCAGTTTCAAAACTGAACCATATAATAATGACCTGTCCTGTTGGGCGGTCTGAATACATAAAACATCTTGAATATAAATTTTATGCCTTTCTATGGAGCAATAAACCAGACAAGGTTAAACGTATTAATGTAACACAAAGCTACCAAAATGGAGGATTAAAAATGATAAATTTAGAATATTTTGTGAGAGCAATGAAATGTACATGGATTAGAAGACTTTTGCAGTCACAGAATACTCAATGGGCAACACTTTTTATGTCAGCTGACTTGTCAGTCAGCTGGCATTATGTCGTCACTCTGCGGCGTGGGCGTACGCGTCCGCGTCCGCGTGAACAACTTCTCCTCCAAAACTACAAGGCCTAGAGACGTGCTGTTTTTTTTAAAAGATACCTTATCTATCGAGGATGAAAAATTGTTCAAGGCATGCAAATCTGTCTGTTCGTCTGTTTGCTAGAGACATTACAAGGGGGGTACCCCCACCAAAAGTGTGAAAATTTCAACTTTTTATCACAATTTTCTCAGTGACTATTGCAGGGATTTCTCTCATATCTTGCATATATGTACTAGGCCAGAGGTAGATTCTCTTGTGTGAGTATGAGACCTGGATCTCTCTTACTTTTTTTTTAATAAATTTTTTTAATAATTTTTAATGCATTAACATTCATGAAATCATGCACAAAATCATTTATAACTTGAAAACTGTTGCATCTAGAGCATTTTGTTAAAATATGTTATTCAGCTACTTTTTTCATAGCTACAATATGGTGAGTAAGTTGGGTGTCTGTCTCAATAGCTAAGTGAGTAATAGCTACTTTTGGGCTTTTCAGTAACTTCCATCATGAGTAGAATCACTTGTAACTTAAAAACTATTGCATTTAGAGAATTTCGTATAAATATGTTATTCAGCTACTTTTGGGTCAGCTATAACATAGTAAAATTTTAGACCTGTAGCTCATGGCATAGCTGAGTAATAGCTACTTTTAGGTTATCACTGTTGAGTAAATTGCTTATAACTTCAAAACTATTGCATTTAGAGAATTTTGTATAAATATGTTATTCAGCTACTTTTGGGTCTGCTATAACATAGTAAAATTTCAGACCTGTAGCTCATGGCATAGCTGAGTAATAGCTACTTTTAGGTTATCACTGTTGAGTAAATCGCTTATAACTTGGAAACTATTGCATTTAGAGTATTTTGTTTCAATATGTTATTCACCTATTTTGGGATCAGCTATAACATAGTGAAGTTTCAGATCTGTGGCTCCTTGCATAGCTGAGTAATAGCTACTTTGAAGTTCTCACTATTGAGTAAATCAGTTGTAATTGGAAAACTATTGCATTTAGAGAATTTCGTATAAATATGTTATTCAGCTACTTTTGGGTCAGCTATAACATAGTGAAATTACAGACCTGTAGCTCATGGCATAGCTGAGTAATAGCTACTTTTAGGTCATCACTATTGAGTAAATCAGTTGTAACTTGAAAACTATTGCATTTACAGTATTTTGCTTAAATATGTTGTTCACCTACTTTTGGGTCAGCTATAACATAGTAAAATTTCAGACGTGTAGCTCATGGCATAGCTGAGTAATAGCTACTTTTAGGTTATCACTGTTGAGTAAATCAGTTGTAGTTGGAAAACTATTGCATTTAGAGAATTTAGTATAAATATGTTATTCAGCTACTTTTGGGTCAGCTATAACATAGTAAAATTTCAGACCTGTAGCTCATGGCATAGCTGAGTAATAGCTACTTTTAGATCATCACTATTGAGTAAATCAGTTGTAACTTGAAAACTATTGCATTTACAGTATTTTGCTTAAATATGTTGTTCACCTACTTTTGGGTCAGCTATAACATAGTAAAATTTCAGACCTGTAGCTCATGGCATAGCTGAGTAATAGCTACTTTTAGGTCATCACTATTGAGTAAATCAGTTGTAACTTGAAAACTATTGCATTTACAGTATTTTGCTTAAATATGTTGTTCACCTACTTTTGGGTCAGCTATAACATAGTAAAATTTCAGACGTGTAGCTCATGGCATAGCTGAGTAATAGCTACTTTTAGGTTATCACTGTTGAGTAAATCGCTTATAACTTGGAAATTATTGCATTTAGAGTATTTTGTTTCAATATGTTATTCACCTATTTTGGGGTCAGCTATAACATAGTGAAGTTCCAGACCCGTGACTCATTGCATAGCTGAGTAATAGCTACTTTTAGGTTATCACTGTTGAGTAAATCGCTTATAACTTGGAAACTATTGCATTTAGAGTATTTTGTTTCAATATGTTATTCACCTATTTTGGGATCAGCTATAACATAGTGAAGTTTCAGATCTGTGGCTCCTTGCATAGCTGAGTAATAGCTACTTTGAAGTTCTCACTATTGAGTAAATCAGTTGTAATTGGAAAACTATTGCATTTAGAGAATTTCGTATAAATATGTTATTCAGCTATTTTTGGGTCAGCTATAACATAGTGAAATTACAGACCTGTAGCTCATGGCATAGCTGAGTAATAGCTACTTTTAGGTCATCACTATTGAGTAAATCAGTTGTAACTTGAAAACTATTGCATTTACAGTATTTTGCTTAAATATGTTGTTCACCTACTTTTGGGTCAGCTATAACATAGTAAAATTTCAGACGTGTAGCTCATGGCATAGCTGAGTAATAGCTACTTTTAGGTTATCACTGTTGAGTAAATCAGTTGTAACTTGAAAACTATTGCATTTACAGTATTTTGCTTTAATATGTTGTTCACCTACTTTTGGGTCAGCTATAACATAGTGAAATTTCAGACCTGTAGCTCATTGCATAGCTGAGTAATAACTACTTTGAGGTTCTCACTATTGAGTAAATCAGTTGTAATTGGAAAATTATTGCATTTAGAGAATTTAGTATAAATATGTTATTCAGCTACTTTTGGGTCAACTATAACATAGTAAAATTTCAGACCTGTAGCTCATGGCATAGCTGAGTAATAGCTACTTTTAGATCATCACTATTGAGTAAATCAGTTGTAACTTGAAAACTATTGCATTTACAGTATTTTGCTTAAATATGTTGTTCACCTACTTTTGGGTCAGCTATAACATAGTAAAATTTCAGACCTGTAGCTCATGGCATAGCTGAGTAATAGCTACTTTTAGGTCATCACTATTGAGTAAATCAGTTGTAACTTGAAAACTATTGCATTTACAGTATTTTGCTTAAATATGTTGTTCACCTACTTTTGGGTCAGCTATAACATAGTAAAATTTCAGACGTGTAGCTCATGGCATAGCTGAGTAATAGCTACTTTTAGGTTATCACTGTTGAGTAAATCGCTTATAACTTGGAAATTATTGCATTTAGAGTATTTTGTTTCAATATGTTATTCACCTATTTTGGGGTCAGCTATAACATAGTGAAGTTCCAGACCCGTGACTCATTGCATAGCTGAGTAATAGCTACTTTTAGGTTATCACTGTTGAGTAAATCGCTTATAACTTGGAAACTATTGCATTTAGAGTATTTTGTTTCAATATGTTATTCACCTATTTTGGGATCAGCTATAACATAGTGAAGTTTCAGATCTGTGGCTCCTTGCATAGCTGAGTAATAGCTACTTTGAAGTTCTCACTATTGAGTAAATCAGTTGTAATTGGAAAACTATTGCATTTAGAGAATTTCGTATAAATATGTTATTCAGCTACTTTTGGGTCAGCTATAACATAGTGAAATTACAGACCTGTAGCTCATGGCATAGCTGAGTAATAGCTACTTTTAGGTCATCACTATTGAGTAAATCAGTTGTAACTTGAAAACTATTGCATTTACAGTATTTTGCTTAAATATGTTGTTCACCTACTTTTGGGTCAGCTATAACATAGTAAAATTTCAGACCTGTAGCTCATGGCATAGCTGAGTAATAGCTACTTTTAGGTCATCACTATTGAGTAAATCAGTTGTAACTTGAAAACTATTGCATTTACAGTATTTTGCTTTAATATGTTGTTCACCTACTTTTGGGTCAGCTATAACATAGTGAAATTTCAGACCTGTAGCTCATTGCATAGCTGAGTAATAACTACTTTGAGGTTCTCACTATTGAGTAAATCAGTTGTAATTGGAAAACTATTGCATTTAGAGAATTTAGTATAAATATGTTATTCAGCTACTTTTGGGTCAACTATAACATAGTAAAATTTCAGACCTGTAGCTCATGGCATAGCTGAGTAATAGCTACTTTTAGGTCATCCCTATTGAGTAAATCAGTTGTAACTTGAAAACTATTGCATTTACAGTATTTTGCTTAAATATGTTGTTCACCTACTTTTGGGTCAGCTATAACATAGTAAAATTTCAGACCTGTAGCTCATGGCATAGCTGAGTAATAGCTACTTTTAGGTTATCACTGTTGAGTAAATCGTTTATAACTTGGAAATTATTGCATTTAGAGTATTTTGTTTCAATATGTTATTCACCTATTTTGGGGTCAGCTATAACATAGTGAAGTTCCAGACCCGTGACTCATTGCATAGCTGAGTAATAGCTACTTTGAAGTTCTCAATGTTGAGTAAATCACTTGTAATTTGAAAACTATTGCATTTAGAGAATTTAGTATAAATATGTTATTCAGCTACTTTTGGGTCAGCTATAACATAGTAAAATTTCAGACCTGTAGCTCATGGCATAGCTGAGTAATAGCTACTTTTAGGCTATCACTGTTGAGTAAATCACTTATAACTTGAAAACTATTGCATTCAGAGTATTTTGTTTCAATATGTTATTCACCTATTTTGGGGTCAGCTATAACATAGTGAAGTTCCAGACCTGTGGCTCATTGCATAGCTGAGTAATAGCTACTTTAAAGTTCTCACTGTTGAGTAAATCAGTTGTAATTGGAAAACTATTGCCTTTACAGAAATTTGTGCAAATATGTTATTCAGCTACTTTTGGGTCAGCTATAACATAGTGAAATTACAGACCTGTAGCTCATGGCACAACTGAGCAATAGCTGTTGTCGGGCACTGACTGTTGAGTAAATCAGCTATAACTTGAAAAATATTGCATTTGGAGTATTTTGTTAAAATATATTGTTCACCTACTTTTGGGTTAGCTATAACATAGTGAAATTACAGACCTATAGCTCATGGCATAGCGGAGCAATAGCTATTTTCTGGTTCTCACTATTGAGTAAATCAGTTGTAACTTGAAAACTATTGCATTTACAGTATTTTGCTTAAATATGTTGTTCAGCTACTTTTAGGTCAGCTATAACAGAGCAAAAATTCAGACATGTAGCTCATTGCATAGCTGAGTAATAGTTACTTTGAGGTTCTCACTCTTGAGTAAATCAGTTGTAACTTGAAAATTATTACATTTAGAGTATTTTGTTAAATATGTTATTCACAGACGTTTTGGTCAGCTATAACATAGTGAAATTGCAGACCTCTATGTCATGGGATAGCTGAGCAATAGCTTCTTTCAGGTTCTCACTGTTGAGTAAATCATTGTATCCAACCTGTAGGAAATCATGGGCTGGGAATCTGTTAATATGGTCCGATTTGACCTTGGAACCCTCCTTCAAGGTCAAATGAGGATAGCCAAACATAAAAGTGCTTATAACTCGCTTATTATTGGTCCCAGAGGTTGGAATGAAAACCAACCTATAGAAAATCATGAGCTGGGAATTTTTTGGTGTGGTCGGATTTCACCTTGGACCCCTCCTTCAAGGTCAAATGAGGATAGCCAAACTTAAAAGTGCTTATAACTCACTTATTATTGGTCCTAGAGGTTTCGAATGGAAAACCAACCTATAGAAAATCATGGGCTGGGAATCTTTTGGTGTGGTCGGATTTGACCTGGGACCCCTCCTTCAAGGGCAGTTGAGGATAGCCAAACTTACAATTGCTTAGAACTCGCTTATTATTGGTCCTACAAGTTTGGGATGATAAACAAGCTACAGGAAATCATGGGCTGGGAATTTTTTTGTGTGGTCGGATTTGACCTTGGACCCCCTCCTTCCAGGTCAAACGAAGATAGCCAAACTTAAAGTGCTTATAACTCGCGTATTATTGGTCTTGGAGGTTTGGGATGGTAAACCAACATATAGGAAATCATGGGCTGGGATTCTTTTGGTGTGGTCAGATTTGACCTGGGACCCCTCCTTCAAGGGCAGTTGAGGATAGCCAAACTTACAATTGCTTAGAACTCGCTTATTATTGGTCCTACAAGTTTGGGATGGTAAACAAGCTACAGGAAATCATGGGCTGGGAATTTTTTTGTGTGGTCGGATTTGACCTTGGACCCCCTCCTTCAAGGTCAAACAAGGAGAGCCAAACTTAAAAAGTACCTATAACTCACTTATTATTGGTCCGAGAGGTTTGGGATGGTAAACCATCCTAAATTCTTTGGCTGGGAATCTTTTGGTATGGTCAGATTTGACCTTTGGACCCCTTCTTCATGGTGGAACGAGGATATTGCATTTATAGTATTTCTTTAAATATTTTTAACCTACTTTTTACCCTTGAACAATTACCTTGTTACTTTATTTCATAATACCATTTGCAGGGCACAACTTTTTTGTCGTTTTCTTCTGTCAGCTTCGGAATATCTTTCGAACATGTGTTCAGTTACCATTTACTGTATTTCTGTACAGCCCTTTCCCTGATAATTATGCTTTCCTCTCATTATCACCATCACAAATCAAAAACATTCAGTCAGCTGACACAGTGCCCGTTCATGGGCACTCTCCTCTTGTTGAAAAGATATGTTGTCCAATTAGTACGCTCATTGATTATGGCCCTCATGGGGTGCGTACAATAGTATCTCAGTCCAGAAATCAGTTCTGGAAAGAAGTTTTCGAAATATGGGACCATATTTATAATGCTCTGTCAATAAAAACTCAGTATAATCTACTATCTCCGTTATGGTGCAACTCGAAAGTGAAAAGAGGGTTACTTAAAGACCAGTGGTACAAGAATGGCATTACTTTGGTTGGTGACTTGGTTAACTGCAACACTTTAAAAATGAAATCTAAGACTGAAATTGAAGACGTTTATAATTTCAAAATAAAAAACTTCCTTGACTATTACGAGGTAAGAGGTGCCATTAAAAAATTAATGGGTGAAACTGAGCACCAAAGAGAATTCCCAGAAAGACCATGGATCCCCAATCACTTATCTTTCTTGATTAAGCAAAAGAAAGGCTGCAAAAATATATATAATATTTTAAATAGTAAGAGCTGTGATAATAAGTACAGGGACCAATGGAACCATGAATTGAATACAATTATAGATAACATAAATTGGAAGAGAATATTCTTTATATGTTTTAATACTGTACTAGATAACAAACTCATTTGGTTCCAGTACAAACTAATTTACCGGATACTAGAGACTCAAGCCTTTGTGCCTTTGATCAGACAGGGCAAGGACAATAATCCGCTACTACTTAGTGGCCTTAGGACTGTGTCAGTTTAAATACAAAAAATTGCAAGAACAATTACATTTAAGTTGTTTATAAACTACTGATTATATTATATCTCCTCTGTTTATACTTTTAAATGTGTATCCACTGTTGCAGTCCTATGTATCTTGTGTTATTTTGGTATTGTCAGTCAAAGGCCTGATCAGTTGCTGGGAGATGTTCTGAAGGATATTCTAACCAAAGACAGGCCAAAGTACTGGGCTAAGGTATACACATTATCCATTATTATATTAGCTGACCGAGTTGCTGACATGTTGTTACTAGATGTGAGATTGTTGAGAACTTTGGGTTCCATGTTTGGTGTCCAGGAAAAAATATTTTTGTTGCTTTTATTACTGAAAATACTACTTGTAGAATAGAGTGTGGTGAAAGGGTATACAAGTACAAAAATTACAAGTCATAGTAGCCCCAAACTATATCATGTAATCACAGATTCACTGTGTGCGTCAGAGCTGTGAGGGGTTAACTGTTTTAGTAAAAAGTCCATCAAAACTGAGGAAATGGTGAACCAGGTACTTGTAAAGTACTTTGAAAATATTGTTTACATCGGTGAAACCCAACTTTTATTCAGTTTGTCAACCCAGTATTTGATTTGCAGACAATTCTCCCTCATTTTCCTAGACATATGACATTATATGTGTCCTGCTGGCATCCCCAGTTTATGATTGTGTGACTTCATTTGCAACATCATATTTGGACAGTTACTTCAAAATTACAACTTTGTGATAACCTTAAAGTCCTAAAGAGAACTTAATAACAGTGACTTCTGTTACTGATTAAATGTCTTAACATTTTAAACTTACAAGATGGATTTCATAAATTTATTTCATGGAATGACTCATTGACATATCTGGTAGCAGATGACTCACACAGCAGTTCTGTTATTTTAAGTCAATTTTTATCACAGATATCCAGAGTATTTACCGATTATTAAAACCTGACTACCCAGGATTAGGGGCTGGGTTTTGTATTGTGAGCTCCTAGAGCCAGTATTTTGGGACCATCTCAACTTTGTGGATATAAAGTACATTCTAGAGAAGTATAATATTTGTTTCAGTACTGTACTCTATGCATGAAAGAAGCTGCAAGTATAGAGGTGAGACCAGGTGACATACAGTCTGAAAATACAGCACTACAGCTCATGCTGGGACTCAGAAACTTTCTGCTCGTCATTGCTGGAGGAAAGGTAAGACTTATACATCCTTATAATGGCTGAAATGGTCTGTCTGTTGTGGTTGTTATTTACCAGTTAAACACTAAATAATTACAAATGCAAAATAATCTCTTTTTTTGCATTAATACAATTTACTAATGGACAATTAATTACATTACTGGCGCAACCCGGCCCTGCCAAGCGTCAGAAAAAGACATCCTGCATGTCCACTGGCAGAGCTGACCATGTGCTTCCCGTTCACCAGGTGGGGTGTCCTACTTCCTTCCTGGCTAGAGAACATGACGTTGTAGCATCTTTTTCGTTTGGCAGATGTGCAATGAAGACACGTTTTGAAAAGCTCTCTAGATTCAACGAAAATTCATAAAATATTTCTGCAAATATTGTGGGTAAAAGTGTTTTATATTTATCTTGGCATCACCAGGACAAAAATGTGTCGTGTGGACATTTAATGACTGCATTTGACCAACATGCAAGATGTGCACATTGCAGAGACTTAAGGGGTAGGGTTCAGACCCATGTGTTCTAAAGCAGGACTGTAATTTCTGCAATATTTTAACCCACACCTTCTTATAAGATAAAAAAGGACAAGACATCTGACAAAAAGGCGACCAGTCCCTCCCTATTCGACGCAAGTTAATCTTTATCTTAGGGCAGATCGAAAGTGACTCGTCCACTAAAATTTCTCCACCTAAAGATAAGAAAAAACCAACCCCTGTAAGTGAACAAAAATTCTATACCTGTTAAAACTACCAGTAACTTCAATGAAGATTTGCAAGCGTTTGATCATAAATGGTCTGAAAGACTCTCTCATTTAGAAGCTTTGAGAAACGAGAAACCAATCAGCCAGCCAGCTTTCCAGCAAGTAAAGGTTTCTCCTGTTAAGCAGCCACCAGCTGGTGCAATACTATCTGACCAACCTTTTCTGTCACCGACCAGCCAAACGGTCACAGACCAGGCTCCTGTTTTAGAAAAAGAGACTCCTGCCATGTCATCTGCTGGTGCTGCTTCACTTCTTGAGTTGGATTCTGATACTGTGATACTGATATGGCTGTACAACTGTCCGAACACTTGTCAGTGACTTGTATATTTGAAGAAGAGGGTGAGTTGTCAGATCTTGAGGCCGGTCCTCTCACACAAGAACCTGACCAGCTCTTATCAAAAGAACTGAAGTACCGGGAAATAGTCAGGGATGTCCGGTCATACATGGGATGGCACAAAATTAGTGATCTCAACGGGTATCCGGATATCCGGGTACCCGAACCCTGAATATTTACCCGAATCCAAAATCACATACCCGAGTACCCAAAACTACTGTCAATATCGCCCACTTTAGCTGACGAGTACAGACATATCTCGACTTCATAAATTCATCTAAAAATGAAGATATTTAATTAAAATACACAAGAGTAATGTTTTCTCACCCTTATACACCACTTATAGTATTTTATTTGTCTTTTATTTTGGTTGTTTATGCACTGTCAAATGCCGATACCCTTTGAAAATCGTCAGTATATTAACACAGTTGTGTCAAATCCGAGTACATGAAATATTGTGTATATTGCCTATATAGTGATATGCACACCTTAATAAAATAAAAGTACAATATTTTTAAACAGTAGTTCATAATATAGCATCAATAAAGTCCACATACCTGTCTGAAAAAAAATAAAGTTTCAATTCCGAAACGACATTCGAGCAACAGTTAATGCTTTACTGATAGGTCATGTGACTCCACTTTTACAGACACTGCAATAAACAACCGTGTTTTGAATGTACAGAAATCTTTTCTTGGTTAACATTTCTTTTGTGTTGCACTGTTTTGAATGCAAAAATGGTGGCCGACGAGATATAAAGCAAATGGTTGGATCCCATAATTTCTGTAAGTTTTAAGTTTGTAAATGTGGAGATTCTTGTAGAATCACCTATTATCGCCCATCGGTGCGAGTACCCGGGTACCCGCCCGCTGAAATCCATACCTACCTGGTCCCACCAAAAAGGGTATTTTGAGAACACTACACAAAATCCAAGAGTTTGAAGCACCCTCATTGTCGGCTGATGACATTCCCTTTGCTGGACCTAGATCTCAATGACTGGAAAGTCTCTGTTAAACTGCCTACTGATGAGTAGTTGTGCAGGAAGCTAGCAATGTTAAACATAATTCTTGTTGAGGGCTACCCCTCCAGAAGTTCTGAAATAAGTGGCCTGCAGGAAGATCATTTTATGAAAATTTCCGGTCACAGAGCGAGGGGCAGGACATTCACTCTGCAAAACAAGGCACAGCTGGCTCCTCTGTCTCTTACTGGTACAACGAGCCGGCTAAGTTGAACAGTGCATACTGCAGGATTGCGAGACAGTCAGGGCTTGCATCTACACCACTGCCTTTCTGGCCTATCTTCCAAGAAACCCTCAGGAAATGGGAGAGATCAGCCAGAGAGTCCCTTTATCTGCAATCAAGCAGCCAGCAATATAAAAGCAATATAAAAAGTTAAAAATCAAGCATCTGGGGTTTTCTTCAGCTGACTGTTCTTGGTTCCCAAACCCAACAAAAAGTGGAGACCTATCCCAGACCTGAGCTCACTGAACAAATTTCTGAAGTCAGACAAATTTGAAATGGAGGCACCAGGATGTATAAGGACTTCTTTGCAAACAGGTAAGTGGGTAATGTCCATAGATTGATTATTTCTATATCCTAATAAACCCACATTCCAGGAAACACCTGGTATTTAATTTTGTAGGCTACCAGTTAGACATCAAGGAAAGGCAAGGTCAGACCCACCCTAGAACATTGGCAGACCTGAAAATCCCAACTTGATAAAGTCCTTTTCTCGGAGAAGCAAGTCCACTTAGATCAGATCCATATGAGACCGATTCACTGGCACCTGAAAAATTACTAGAGGATCCTGGAATCTTTAGAAAAGGTGATATGATCCCAAAGTCTCTCGATTCACACGTAAAATGGTGGCTATGTTCTTTCAAGTTCAGCCACTACACCCACTCAGCCATGCTCTTCTGATCTTTAAAGATGCTACAAGAGAAGGCTGGGATGCTCACTTAAGAGAGCTTGCAACAAGAGAGACTTGGTCCCTGTCAGAATGTAAGTTGCACTTAAACTACCTGGAACTAGAGGCAGTCTTTCTGACCATAACAGAGTTTCAAGACAAGATTGTACTCATATCAATAGACAACACCACAGTTGTTGCTTACATAAAGGAGGCATGAGGTCGGGAACACTGTGTGTCCTATTATGGAGAATCCTGACCTGGTGCTCCAGGAAACAGGTAACTCTCAAGGCTCGACAGATTACAGGCTGCTGAATGTTTTAGCAGACAAGCTGTCCTGGCTAGACCAGATCATTCAGAGTGGTCCCTCCTCCCAGAGGCCATCCAGATGATATACAACAGGTGGCACCAGCCTCAGATGGACCTGTTTGAAAAGAGGTTCAGGTTACCTCAGTTTGTGTCACTAGTTCAAGACTACCTAGCCTGGCCAGTGGAGGGACTCAGTCTGCCTTGGGAGGATCTGACCCCTATGCCAGTATCCATTGTGGAGGCAGTGAAACTAAGGGACTACCCGTAGAGGAGAATCATCCTGATTGCTCAGGCATGGCCCAACATGCTCTGCTGCTGGGATCTGGTGGCTATGTCAAGCCAAATCCTGCTGTGCCTGCCCAATCTGCGGACACTCCCTTTCAGTCAGATTCCACACAAGAACTGTCAAACCTAAATCATCATGGCTTGCTCCTAGAGCCACAGTAATCAAATAGCAAAGCTTCTCTGAGGCAATGGCAGCATGAATTGAGACTCCTCAAAGAGGCTCAACCGGATCAGTCTGTGAAGTGATGTGGACCATTTTTACAAAATGATGTCAGAGTAATCGGGTGGACTTCACATCTAATCCATAGCCGACTTCCTCCTGTATCTGTTCCAGGACAGGAAGTTAAAGCCAAGTATAGGTGATGGCTACAGATCAGCAATAGCAAACAAGCTAGGAAATTTGCCCATCAGTGTCAGCAAAGACAAAAATCTCATCAGTCACACTGGATAGCTTCTATAGAAACAGACCTAAGGGTTGCAGAGGCATCCCCTCTTGGTATTTTTCTCTGGTGCTTCACCAGCTCACTAAGGCTCCCTTTGAACCCCTTAAAGAGGACTCCTTGAAGCATCTGACCTTCAAAACTGTCTTCCTCTTACCCTTCAGTTCTGGCAAACGCAGGAGTGAGATCCATGCTTGGCTTGATAGGAACTTCAGAGATCAAACAGGCTGGTCCTAGGTGTCTCTCTACCCCTCACCCAGCTTTCTTTCAAAGAATCAACTGGCCAAAAAGTGTCCAGAATGTATGGCCCCAGTGGTTATTCCTGCCCTAGCCCCAACTCTGGATAAATCACTCAAAGCTGACTGGTCTCTATGCCCAGTTAGAGCCCTGCACTACTACCTGGATAGAACCTGAGACCTTAGGCAGAACAAATAGCTGATCTTTATCTCCTTCAAGAAAGATCTTGACCAAGATATCTCTCCTTCCACTACCTCATCATGGATCGAGTAGACTATGGTACTATGCTATGAGCTCTCTGATCAGGATCCCCTTACTCTACATGAGGTTTAAAGCCCATGATGTGAAAGCCTTTGTTGCTTCTAAGACCTTCTAGTCAAGAGTTTCTTTAGAACAGTTATTGTCAGCCTGTCACTGGAAATCCCACAACACCTTCACACAATTCTATTGGAAGGATGTGGCCTGGGCTGGTTCAGAGCCTTTTCACCTTGGCCTTGTGCTGGCTGCCCAGCAGATTACCACTAACCCTTACTTTTAAGCAACCTCTCACCTTGCCCAACAGGGTCTTCAGTGTTGCAGGTCCTGCTTGGAGGCTACCAACTCCGCTCCTCTCCTTCCAAAGAGGGTCTCTCCTCAGCACTGCACTCACACCTCTCTTCTACCTCAGGAGGTCTGTAGAAAAGAGGTGGGGGGGGGGGAACAACTTTGATTGCTGCCGGTCACCGATTCACCGCCAACCGGCCAGTGGGGCAGTTATGTCCCTCTGAGACTGACTATTGTGTCTTTTGATTTCAATCTAAAGTGCCTAGTTAGCTACCCACTTTCCAAGCGGTAGTTATTCAAGCTAATTGTCCATTAGGTTATATACATAAATGCAATAAAATTGTAAATTTAAGAATGAAGTTTAATTTTTATAGGTTAATACCTAATCTAATGGACAGGAGAGGCCCACCACATTCATCTTACTAGGGGCTCATCTATGGTTAGAAAAACAGAAATGAAAATGATGCTATGATGTTGCGCTCTCTAGCCAGGAAGGAAGCAGGACATGCCAAATGGGAAATACATAGCATGTTCCCCCCCCCGGTTGAGACATATGATGTCTTTTCCTGATGTTTGATAGGATGGCTTGCGGCATCAATATAGCTAATTGTCCATTAGCTAAGGCATTAATGCTATTATAATTAACCCTATCATCTGAAAGTCCTAGTTGGTAGAGTTATTATTCTGCTGCATTAAAGTTTTGGCTTAGTTGGTGTTCTACTCTGTATGCAATAAAACTGCAGGGTCCATGTTCACAAAAGGGATTAAGGAAAGATCAGTGAAGAATTAGCTCAGATTTATCAAAAGATTGGATAAGGATTAAGGTTAGCATTCACAGAAAAGTTAAGCTTATTTTTTGATGAACTTTTGGATTAACTATAGTCACCCATCAAAATGGATTAAGTTTTGGATTAAATGCAGATGAATCTAATTTTTGGCTCAGCTTAATCCTTCTTTGTGAAACCCCGATAATATAGTCATTTTATTGCGTTAATACATCCTATCCAATGGACAATTGCTTTACTGGTCGGCGCGACCGGTCCCGCCAAATGACAGAAAAAGTCATTCTGTATAAAATACCGGCAGGACCGGTCACAGAGTGTACATTCGCCAGGTGTCGCCTCGTGCATACTTCCTATCTAGACAGAATGACGTCACGGCGTCTTTTTCATTTGGCGCGAGAGTGTACGGACGTGTTTTTTGCAGTGTGTGTGTAACGCTAAAATTTTAAAGACTACTACCAACTTTCATTTTATTTTATACTATAAAGAATATTTGTTGCTTCTGGAGTTGTTATGGCGTCCCCTGGACAAAAGAGAGGGTCGTGTGGCCATGTTATGGCTCTGTTTGATTCGCATCTTAAATGTGCACGCTGCCGTGATAAGGGTATTGGTGACGACCCTTGTGTTAAGAAGAAACAGTGCCAGATTTGTGACAATCTATCTGAACAACAGAAGCTACAGTTGGCCACCCCTACCTACAGGGTGAGAAAAGAACTTCAGAAGAAATCTAGCTCTCCCTCCCATTCTGTAGACCCAGCTGACGTTACTGTCATACAGAAGGTTGAGAGCAAGGGTGACGTTAGTGATAGAGGCGAAACTCCCAGTAAAAAGGCCAAAAAGTCCTCTCACAAGTCCCCTACCAAGAAGAAACCCAGCAAAACGCCTGTTGATTTCCAGTCTGATCTGAAATGTATGGACGATAAGTGGTCAGAGCGTTTTGCCCGCCTAGAGGCTTTATTCCTTGCAAAGAGCTTCCAAGTTCCGGTTGAACCGGTCAAGGGTACAGAAGTAGTGGTTTCTGATAGGCCTTTCATCCCACCTTCTGACCAGTCTACTAGTGTTACCGGTGAGAAGCAGCCTTCCGGTGCAGCCAGCAAGAAGAATGTTGTGACAGCCACCCAACCTGTTGAGGTCCCCGGTGCTGTGCTGGCCACCCAGCCTGTTGAGGCTCCTGGTGCTGCACCCGTTCAGTTGACTGAGCAGACGTCTAATCTCCCTGCAGCAGTGCACAGACCCGAGGTCCAGTCCCCAGGTCCTGCTGCTCAACCGGTTACATCTCTCTCTCAACAATCCAGCTCTTTAACCGGTACTACAGTTCCCCTTGAGGAACCGGAAATGCTTACAGATCATCTCAGTGACAGGCCGTCCAGTTTGGCTGATGAAGGTGAAATTTCTGACTTGGGTTCTACAGGTCAAGATCATGAGGATTTGTCTGAGGTGGATCAAGAGCTTACTGCTGAGCAGAATTATAGGGAAACGTTGAGAGGTGTTAGGTCGTTCATGGCTTGGAATGACATTCCGAAATTTGATTCCTCATCTGGTTCACAGGACGACAACCCCTTTACCGGGTCAAAAGTTTCTCACACCGGAAAAGTATCTGTGAAAGTTCCGGTCGATGAATGGTTATGCAGGAAAATGGAGAAGCTCAACATAACCGTTCAAGAAGGATATCCATCACGTACTTCTGAAAATGCCGGACTATCTAGAGACCAGTTTGTTAAACCACCTAAGACTCTGAGATGGTACAACATGCATTGTGAAAAGAAAGATTTTTCCCGGTCAAAGGTTTATAATTGGACTAATGAACCGGCCAGATTAAACAGTACTTTTTCCAGGATAGCAAACAGATCTCTGCCTTCTGCACCGGCTTCTAGACCCGTATCCCAGGACATTTTAAGGAAGTGGGAACGTGCTGCACGTGATCAATCCTATATGTGTAATCAAGCTGCAGCTTTTAGCCGGTGTCTCACCAAAGTTCAGGACAATATGGTGTCTCAGTTAAAGTTAATCCAAAGTGTAACTTCCAAAGGGAAATCCGCTTCAAAGATCACCCAAGCTGCTGACGAATTGGACTTCTTAGTTACCTTCAATCGCAACATCACACAAGCAATGGCGCGCACCATGCAAGATTTATCAGAGGGGGTGTTTGTTAATGTGGCCAACTTGACACTTGCTAGACGTGACAGCTATCTGGATTTCCTCAAGACTGGCATCAAACAAGATACCTTAACTTCTCTGAGAACTGCTCCACTTCATCTCAGTGCTTTGTTCCCCGACCACATTATCTCCAAAGCTGAGGAAGAAATCAGACATTTCGAGGACAAACGTACTGCAGGCCCCTCTCAGAGGAAACCCCAACGTTTCCACCCGTACTCCCAGCCTCAGAGGCAACAGCAAGATACGGACCGGAAACAGGGTCTACCAGCTTGGAAACAACTGGGAAACAGAAGGCGTGGTCAGAGATCCCACCGGGGCAGGGGTGCCTCTTCATTTGTCCCACGACCTGCCAAGACACAGAAGCAATATAAATGACAGTTACTGTGTTCAGCCTGTGACCAGAATTTTAGTGCCTTTTCAAGCCGGTCAGACAGGGGCTTCTGTGTCAAGTGTAATGAGAGATCAAAAGTTAAAAGTGACCGGAAAGGACTGTTTTTCAAAGACAAGAACTCAGTTACCTGTGTGTTATCATGTTGTTTCTCATGTACCTTTTGCAGGAGGGTCGCCGCAAAAGAAAGGCGTAATTCCCGAATGTCAAAGATCAATAAAATCTGTGAAAGGTGTTTCTTGTGTAAATCACTTGAGTTCTGTACAAAATGTCACAAATGTCCCACTTGTTGTACCAAATCCTCCTGTAGGGTCAAGATTGCACAAGTTTTGGGAAAAATGGGCAGCCCTAGGCGTCAACCCCAAAGTGGTTTCAGTCCTCAAAGAGGGTTACATCCTACCCTTCCGGTCCAGACCTTATCTGACAAGAGAACCGACAATAACAAGCTGTTATGTAGATCCTCACAGGAACAGCTACCTGTTGGAGGCATTGCATCAGCTGTTAAACAAAAATGCTGTAGAACTAGTTCAAAATCCACAATCCCTGGGGTTTTACAACCGGTTGTTCCTTGTACCAAAACCCAACAACCGGTGGCGCCCCATCTTGGATCTGAGCAAATTAAACAATTTTCTAAAAACCCAAACTTTCAAGATGGAGACCCCAGAGACAATACGGACCTCTCTCCAGGCAGGAGAGTGGGTGACCTCCATAGACTTCAAAGACGCGTACTTCCATGTCCCCATAAACAGTCAGTCCAGGAAGTACATGCGTTTTCACATCCAAGGCAAGACCTATCAGTTCAAAGCACTTCCATTTGATCTGTTCACAGCGCCTATGGAGTTCACAGTGATAGCCAAAGAGGTCAAGTGGCTAGCCATGAGACAGGGTATAAGGATCCACCAGTACCTAGACGACTGGTTGGTCAGGGCCAGGTCCCTCCAGGTTTGTCGTCAACAGACACAGAGCCTAGTGACACTTTGCAAGGACCTGGGATGGTTAGTGAATCAGGAAAAATCAGAGCTGGAACCGAAACAAATTTTCAATTTCGTAGGCTACCAGTTCGACCTGAAACAGGGCAGGGTCAGACCCACCCAAGAACGTTGGCAGGGTCTACAGGTCAAGATACGGGAGATATTAGTCTCTCCAGTGTGCCCGGTCCGGAACTTTATGTCACTGATCGGGTTACTCACTGCCACAGAAAAAACAGGTTCATATGGGCAGACTACACATGAGGCCTATACAGTGGCACCTCAAGAACAATTGGAGGATGCCGGAAACGTTGGAGAAGGCCATTCCCATTCCAAAATCACTTCACCCACATCTGAAATGGTGGCTGGAGGAAGACAATGTGATCAAAGGTCAAGCCCTACACCCTCTAGCACATGCTCTGCAAATCTTTACAGACGCATCAAAAGAAGGGTGGGGCGCTCACTTAAACGAACTTATGGCAAGGGGACGTTGGTCACTCCCAGAGAGCAAACTGCACATAAACTACCTAGAGTTAAAGGCAGTCCTTCTGGCCTTAAAAGAATTTCAAGCCTTCTGTACAAACAAAGTGGTTCTCATAGCTACCGACAACACCACGGTGGTAGCATATATAAACAAGGAAGGGGGAATGAAGTCGGGCCCACTGTGTGCCCTATTATGGAGGATACTGACATGGTGTGCCAGAAATCAAGTAATACTCAAAGCTCGACATATTCCCGGCCGTCTAAATGTTATAGCCGACAAGTTATCCAGACTGGGTCAGACCATTCAAACAGAATGATCCCTCAATCCAGAGATATTCAAGGCAATATGCGACCGGTGGAACAGACCCCAAGAGGACCTATTTGCCACCAGGTTCAACAACAAACTGCCACACTTCGTCTCCCCAGTCCCAGACCCCCAAGCTTGGGCAGTGGATGCTCTCAGTCTGTCTTGGGAGGAACTAGACCCTTACGCCTTTCCACCAGCAGCCATCTTGGGCAAAGTGGTGGAGAAGCTCCAGGACTACCCCTGCAACAGAATAATTCTGATTGCTCCAGGGTGGCCCAACATGCCCTGGTTTTGGGACCTGGTAGCAATGTCAAGCCAGATCCCACTGTGTCTGCCCAGCATACCCAACCTAGTGTCTCAGCCATTCAACCAGGTCCTTCACAGGAACCTGTCGAATCTGAACCTACATGCCTGGCTCCTAGAGCCTCAGCAATCAAGGAACAGGGCTTCTCTGAGGCAGTGGCAGCATGAATTGAGGCTCCTCAAAGAGGATCAACCAGATCTGTCTATGAGGCAAAGTGGTCCATTTTTACAAAGTGGTGCATCAGTAATCAGGTGGACTTCAGAGCACCACCTCTAAAGGCTATAGCTGATCTCCTACTGTACTTGTTTCAGGAAAGGAAATTACAACCAGGCACAATAGATGGTTATAGATCAGCCATTGCTGACAAATTGGGTAATGTATCAGTAAATGTCAGCAAAGATGAAAATCTCACCCGTCTCCTGGATAGTTTCCATAGAGACAGACCCAAGGGTAGGAGGGGTATACCCTCCTGGAACCTGTCCCTGGTCTTACACCAGCTGACAAAAGCACCCTTTGAGCCCCTTAAGGAGGCCTCCCTAAAACACTTGACCTTCAAGACTGTTTTTCTGATGGCCCTAGGTTCGGGTAAACGCAGGAGTGAGATCCATGCCTGGCTTCACAAGAACATCAGGCACCAGTCAGACTGGTCTAAGGTGTCCTTGTACCCCTCACCCAGCTTTCTGTCCAAGAATCAGCTGGCCAAGGAGGGCCCAGAGAGTGTGGCCCCGGTAGTTGTCCCAGCCCTGGCCCCTACTCTGGATAGATCACTCAAGGGTGACGGATCACTATGTCCAGTTAGAGCCCTGCGTTACTATTTGGACAAGACCTCAGATCTCAGGCAAAACAAAGAACTAGTCTTTGTCTCCTTCAAGAAAGGCTTTGACAAAGATATCTCGCCTGCCACCATCTCCTCATGGATCAAACAGACTGTGATCCTATGTTATGAGCTCTCTGACCAGCAAGCCCTCACTCTACATCAAGTTAAAGCCCATGATGTAAGGGCTTTTGCTGCTTCCAAAGCTTTCCAATCTGGAATCTCTTTGGACCAAGCTTGCCACTGGAAATCTCACAACACCTTCACACAATTCTATCTGAAGGATGTGGACTGGGCTGACTCAGAGCTTTTCCATTTAGGGCCGGTTGTGGCTGCTCAGCAGATCCACTAACAAGGCCAATAATGAGGAGATATACTTGTAAATATGTACATAATGTATATACTCATACTTAGATAAGTATAAATCAATCAAAAAAAAACTGTGACATGCTTCCTTTGGGAGGTTTATTTCTTGGGATTGAACTCATCCCTCTCTTCCCTCCACTCAGAGCAGTAATGCTTAAACAAGAGGGGGGGAGCAGTGTCGGTTAATTCAGCCGGTTAACCGGTGTTCTGGATACCGACTTAGGCCTTGTTGGGTTACCTGAATCAGGACTACCCAGGCCTCAACTTTGTTAGTTTTTGAGTTCACTCAAGTTTTCCTAGTAACTTACCCGCCAACCAAGCGGTAGTTATTCAGCAATTGTCCATTGGATAGGATGTATTAACGCAATAAAATTGCAAATTTAATAAGTAAATTAAATTTTTATAAGTTAATACCCTATCCAATGGACAGACAAGGCCCTCCCAACCAGCCCCGCTATCAGCTTACTAGGGGTCTAATAGGTTTAGACAACGAAAAAGACGCCGTGACGTCATTCTGTCTAGACAGGAAGTATGCACGAGGCGACACCTGGCGAATGTACACTCTGTGACCGGTCCTGCCGGTATTTTATACAGAATGACTTTTTCTGTCGTTTGGCGGGACCGGTCGTGCCGACCGGTAAAGCAATTGTCCATTGGATAGGGTATTAACTTATAAAAATTTAATTTACTTATTAAATTTGCAATTTTCTGTACATAACTACGTTCTCCTCAGTTACTGTATATAACTGTCATTTAAATCATTCTTTTCCTTATGCGTGTATTTAGCACCACCGTCTCTCCATCAACAGTGCTTCCAAACCAGAGATTCTGTCCAGTTTACTGGAAAGTGTAGAGGTTCAGTTCACACAGAACAGAGAACTCACAGAACTGAATGTAAAGCTAGCTGCCATCACTAGTCCTGTGTACTTAAGTCTTCTAAAACACTGGATCAGGTCAGTACAACAGTTACTCTCCATTAAATAAAAATCTGTACCTATTCTCACCAGTCATATGTAGAGTAAGAAATCTAAAATTCGCCACTTATCTGAAATTCGCCACATGTTGAAATACTAATAAAATAAATTGAGGTGAGCTTTGTTGAATGTATAGTAAATTAAGGCTTCTTGAACTGAAAAATACCAATTTTAAGACAAAACATCATTTTCTTCATAAACTTAACTAAGGTTTTAGAGGTGGCGAATTTTAGATTCCTGGCGAATTTTAGATTTCTTACTATAATTAAGTCACCTCAACCACTAGATCGGGAAATTAGCCAATTTTGATAATATTTGTTTATATGCAGTCAAACTTAGTAAAACTTATTTGAATACATTTTCCCATTGAGGAATTAGCAGATATCAAGTTATCTTAGTACATTTTCTGTTAAAACTTATTGTTATCAACAATTCTTAATAACCGTAATTAATTTCATAATAAGTCTTTTTTTCTGGTCCCTTAAGATTGAACTTTAAACCCCTTTGACACTACACACGGTTTAACCCGCGGTTTTAGGTGTTTTGTAAGTGTCTGCAGTTCAGTGAAGGACTTTGATTTCATTCCATTGCTTTGTTTTTAAAAACAGAAATGCTTGTGAGTTTATGAATAATAAATTTGTAAAGGCTTTAAATTGATTGAAAGACTGTCATTTGATTGCATCACCACAGCCTTGAGGTTGTTTTGTCAATTTCTTTTATTTAGTGAATTTCTAAATATTTACAATTTAGTGAAACACTGTGAGGGTGCCTATTCATTGCCACATCTTAAAAGTTAAAGGATTCTCAGTTTCCTGTATATAATAAGTGTATGAATGTTTTCAGTTCAATAAAGGACTGGAGCTCAGTAGTACACAGACTGGGGGAGATTGTGGAGTTGGTGTGTAACCATAGCGAGGGATTGGTGGCTTCCGTGGTGATAGGGTTGCTAGGGGGAATCACACATATCCTGCAGCATCTCAGAACCAATCACAGTCAAGGTAACATGTCCAAAACTATATATATAATTATTAGGTCACACTGTCTGTGCTGGGGTCATGAGCTTATGGGTTGTAGTTCGTTGTGCTATGGTCTGCTTCGTGCCTTGGTGGGTTGTTTTAGACATAATTCAGTGGGATTTTCATTTGGGTAGAACACAGACAACACAATATTGAAAGCGATTTATGTTTGGGACCACTTTTTTGATGTCAGCTGACTTCTCAGTCAGCTGACATTATGGCATCACTGCAGCGTGGACATACGCATACACGTACGTGTGAGCGACTTCTCCGATGAAACTACAAGGCCCAGAGACTTTTTTTTAAAAGATAGCTTATCTACCTAGCATGAAAAATTGTTCAAGGCATGCAGGTCTGTTTGTTCGTCTGTTTGCTAGAGCCATTATAAGTGAGGTACCCCCCACCCTAAGTATGAAAATTTTAACGCTTTATCATAATTTTCTCAGTGACTATTGCAGGGATTTCTGTAATATCTTGCACATATGTACTAGATCACAAATAGATTCCCTTGTGTGAGTGTCAGACCTGGATCTTTCTTAATTATTTTTTTATGAATTTTTAAATTAATTTTTAATGCATTAAAATTAATGAAATCATGCACTAAATCAATTATAACTTGAAAAGTATTGCATTTAGAGCATTTTGTTAAAATATGTTATTCAGCTACTTTTGGGTCAGCTATAACATAGTGAAATGTCAGACCTGTAGCTCATTGCATAGCTGAGTAATAGCTACTTTTAGGTTATCACTGTTGAGTAAATCACTTATAACTTGAAAACTATTGCATTTAGAGTATTTAGTTTCAATATGTTATTCACCTATTTTGGGGTCAGCTATAACATAGTAAAATTCCAGACCTGTGGCTCATTGCATAGCTGAGTGATAGCTACTTTGAGGTTCTTACTCAACACTAAATCATTTATAACTTGAAAAGTATTGCATTTAGAGCATTTTGTTAAAATATGTTATTCAGCTACTTTTTCCATAGCTACAACATGGTGAGTAACTTGGGTGTCTATCTCAATAACTAAGTGAGTAATAGCTACTTTTGGACTTTTCAGTAACTTCCATCACGAGTAAAATCACTTGTAACTTGAAAACTATTGCATTTAGAAAATTTTGTTTCAATATGTTATTCAGCTACTTTTGGGTCAGCTATAACATAGTAAAATTTCAGACCTGTAGCTCATGGCATAGCTGAGTAATAGCTACTTTTAGGTTATCACTGTTGAGTGAATCACTTATAATTTGAAAAGTATTGCATTTAGAGTATTTACTTTCAATATGTTATTCACCTATTTTGGGGTCAGCTATAACATAGTAAAATTCCAGACCTGTGGCTCATTGCATAGCTGAGTAATAGCTACTTTGAGGTTCTTACTCAACACTAAATCATTTATAACTTGAAAAGTATTGCATTTAGAGCATTTTGTGTAAATATGTTATTCAGCTACTTTTGGGTCAGCTATAACATAGTAAAATTTCAGACCTGTAGCTCGTGGCATAGCTGAGTAATAGCTACTTTTAGGTTATCACTGTTGAGTAAATCACTTATAACTTGAAAACTATTGCATTTACATTTTTTAGTTTCAATATGTTATTCACCTATTTTGGGATCAGCTATAACATAGTGAAATTAAAACTATTGCATTTGCAATATTTTCTTTAAATATGTTTTTAACTTACTTTTTACACCTGAACAGTTACCTTCTTACTTTCCTTCTGAACACCATTTCCAGGGCACAACTTTTGTGTCCTTCTGTCACTTCTACTCTGAAACTGAAAACACACAGTCAGCTGACACAGAGCCCGTTCACGGGCACTGATTGCTTGTTAAATGTTTGATATAGCAGTTACATTCTCTGATGAGCTATACTAAAGGTGGGTAGCAAGGTGGATATATATGGGACGGCTCATTATTCAATATGCATTGGCCAGATTTGAAGTTTCTTTTCGGAGCCATAAGGTCAAGTTTGTGAAGTAAAAATCAATTAAATACAGGAACAACAACAGTGACCTAGACATTTCTGTTGAAATCTTCTGTCACCAACAAGCCTCTGGTGACATTCATTGTAAATTAGCTATAAATTTGAAGGGAGTCTCGCTGGTGTTGCAGTGGCAAAAAAATCTATAATTATCTGCGCAAAGGAAGCTATTTCTGTGGTGTGTGTTTGTTTGTGTGTCTGTGTTCATGGTTAGTCCGAAGGTAATGACTGGATCTTTATGAATTATATTTATATGGTCAGGGTTTGACCAAAGGAACAAGTGAGTATGTTTTGGGAAAGATCCAGATTATCTCTGGACCCACAAGAAAATCCCAAATTTCCATAGTTCCATTTTCAACGAGTATTTGGGTAAAATTACAATTTACAGATACTTGGCCACCTTGGCAGATGTCTGTACTCTACAAGAGCTTTCTAGTTTGTTATGTTTCACTAGAGTTTTATCTACCTTTACGATATTTTGATATGTTATTTAACTAACAATTTTGTAGAAAGAAAATATTACTTTTAATTTGTATTTCCTTTGCCATACTTGTAGAACTGAAAGACATAAAGCTGAAGTCTCTTGTGAGGTTAGTCTGCTCAGTACTGCAGAAAAATACAGTGAGCCTGGTTCCTGAACAAACCACTGACAACCAGTCCAAAACAGAGGATGTCAGACTGAAGGTAAACAGTTTTGCGAGTGCAGAAGCCTTTGTATAACTAGAGCCAAATCCTGTTGGTCTTTGCTTTCCACTTTTGTTAATAAAAATATAGCGTTTTTATTGCGTTAATACAACTTACCTAGTGGACAGATGCATTTGTCCGGCGCTCTGCCGGTCACCCCAAACGTTAGAAAAAAACGTCCTGAGCTGGGCTCTGGCCGGGACCGGTAGTGTCCTGTTCACTCGCCAGGTGGCTGTACAGCCTACCTGCCGGTATACTGCGCATGCGTGCGCATGCGCTCTTCCTCTTTTTGTTTGGCGCGTGAGGACTTAAAACGCTTGAAGTTTAAGAGAAACTTTTTAAATTTTTTTATGTACTTTACAAGTGAATTCTTCTCAAGTTTGTAGTTTATTATTGTGTTCATATATCATGGCATCCCCTGGAGACAAGAAAGGGCAGAGGCGAGGCGTATGCGGCCACATTATGGCCTCCTTTGATTTGCACAAATGCTGTGCCAGATGCCGTGACAAGGGCATTGGGGATGATGACTGTGTTGCTAAGAAATCGTGTGTTATTTGTGATGGTTTCACGGATACCCAGAAGGATATGCTAGCCACCCCTACATATAAGATACGCAAGGACAAAAAGGCGGGGGTTTTAGTTTCTCCGGATCAGGTAACAGTTATTGCTTCTGTTGAAGATACAGAGCCTGTTTTTCAACCATCGCCTTCTGCCTCTCAGCCCCCTGCGCATGCGCAGCCGGAGTCTTCAAGTTCTGCTTTTGTTACCTCTGATCAACTCCAAAAGATGTCAGATCAATGGGCTGAACAATTCGCCCGTTTTGAGGCCTTACTCTCCAGGGGCAATGTTTTCTCTACCCCAAAATCTTCTGTTCAGCATGTGCCTTCCCATGCTGCGATTTCAGACACTCCTTTTATTCCCCTTCTGCCCGGCTCACCGGTCCGGTGGAGTACCCGGCAGAAGGTGAGGGTGACAAACAACAGGCTAGTAAGAGTGTAGAAAGGGATGTTAAAGATCAAAAGAAGTCACGTAAATCCCGCAAGGACCATAAGGACGATAAACATTCAAAAAAGAGACAGGTGTCTCCCTCTCCTGATGTGGGCCCTCTTCAGGTCAAATCTGCACCGGTCCAGGTTAAGCCACCGGCTCAAGCTCAAGTCTCCTCCGGTCCGGAGGTCGTGCAGAAGTTGAAGTCTAAGCCTGCTCCACTTTCCTCTGTTGGTTCCGACCCGGAACAGTCAGGTCTCTTACTTCCCGGTGCAACCGGTCAAGGTTTTGCTCAACCCGGTTCATCCGGTCAAGTTCCTCCAGTAGATCATACTGCGTCATCTCTCTTTGGGGATTCCTCTGTTTCAGATGTTTACCGGGCTCCACCGGAGCCGGATAATTTGGACATTGGCCCTCCTCCGTCTGAAGCCAGTTTATCCGACGACCAGATTTCTGATGAGGGTGAGATATCTTCTGATACCTTGGACCGGCCTGAACAAACGGAGGACATGAATTACAGAGACACAGTTAGGTCCATCCGTTCCTTTATGGGATGGAATCATATCCCCACTTTTGAAAGCGACCTCAGTGAGCCTGATAAGAGTAATAACCCCTGGAAGGGGAAGCTGCCAAAGAGGCCTGCCCGCATCTCTGTAGCCATGCCACCGGACGACTGGCTTTGTCAGAAGTTAGAAAAGTTGAACACAGTGGTGGCGGAGGGGTACCCTTCACGTTCCCAGGACTCGGCTGGACTGAAAAAGGATCAGTTTGTCAAGGTACCGAAGTCGCAAAATAGATGGTACCAGATGCATATGATTAGACCGGAGGGGCCGCATAGGCCTGGAAAGACTTTGTTTAGCTGGCACAACTCAGAGGCAAAGGTGAACTCTCAATTCCCTCGCATTGTCAAAGCATCTGCTTACCCTGCCACCGGACCCCCTTCGCGTCCCATTTCACAGGAATATTTGCGTCGGTGGGAGAAGTGCGCCCGGGAGAATTCTTACATTGTTAATCATGCGGCAGGGTTTAACCGTTGCACCAGTGAGTTACAGGAACGCATGACCGGCCATGTCAACATGCTTCATGCTAGGATTAATAAGGGAAAAGCCCCCAAGGAGGTATCCGCTGCTCTCTCAGACTTGAAGGACCTCTCTGCTTTTCACCAGAATGTTTCTGTGGCCATGGGCACTGCGCTCCAGCACCTAACGGACAGTCTTTTTGTGCAAATGTCCAACTTGATTTTGCTGCGTAGGGATTCCTACCTTGACCACGTCAAGAACGGCATTAAACCTGATACCTATAACCAGTTGAGAAATGCCCCGTTGTTCGGACATGGACTTTTCCCTGATGCAGTTATCCGCACAGCGGAACAAGATATTGCCAGTCATCACTCCTCCGGTTCTGTTCCCAGGCCCGGTCCGGGTGCTGCCCAACAGACCGGATGGAGATCTTCTCATAGGTACCATCCCTATGATAGCAGAGACAGTAGGAATACCGGTACCGGAGATCAGGACCGTCAGGCTTGGAGGCAGTTTAGCCGGAATAGAGGCCGGGGTCGTGGCAGAGGACGTGGTTCCAATCCCCGTTTCTCTAAATCGAGAGGTTACAAGCAATATAAATGACAATTACCTGTTAGCTCCAACTCTCTCAAGTTCAGTAATTACGAAGTTGGACCAGAAACCATTAGCCAGGACTGTAACATCAAGAGTAGTAGACAGTTCAGTGTTAAGCAAAGTTCAGATGACACCAAATTTACATTCTCAAAGTGTGTCTTGTCTTGTTGTAGATCATGCTCATTCTGCTTGTTTCCAAGGGCAACCGCAAAAGAAAGGTATAAGTCCCTGTACTCAAAAGATAAAAATAAAAGATGTCAAAGGTGTTTTTTGTGCAAATCAATGTCTTTTTGCCCCACCTGTTCCAAATGTCCCCAATGTTGTCCCAGGTTTGGCTGTAGGGGGGCAGACTGCAAAAGTTTTGGCAAGTTTGGCTCAGTCTGGGGGCGAATCCAAGGGTGGTCTCGATTTTACGAGAGGGATACATGCTACCCTTCAAAATCAGACCACCTCTGACCCGATCCCCGGTGATCAAGAGTGGTTATGCTCACCCCGGAAAAAGTAAGGCCTTGTGTCAAGCAGTAACAGACCTCATAAACAAGTTGGTAGTCGAAAAGGTGGTCATCAGATCCTCCCTGGCATTTTACAACCGCCTCTTTCTGGTACCAAAATCAAATCAGAGATGGAGACCTATCTTGGACCTCAGCCATCTAAATCTTTTCTTGAAACCAGGCACTTTCAAAATGGAAACTCCGGAAACAATAAGGTTGTCCCTCCAAAAGGGGGAGTGGGTAACTTCGCTGGATTTCAGCGACGCTTACTTTCATATCCCTATCAGTCAGAGATCAAGAAAGTACCTCAGGTTCTTTCTGGGAAGCAAAGCTTATCAATTCACGGCTCTTCCTTTCGGGCATGCCACAGCTCCACTGGAATTTACCAAAGTAGTCAAGGAAGTGAAACTGATGGCTCAAGCACGGGGTATCCGGATCCACCAGTACCTCGACGACTGGTTAGTCAGAGCCCCGGACCAGGAAACTTGCCAGTTACATACCCAGACCCTCTTGGCCCTGTGCCACGAACTAGGGTGGGTGGTAAACAGGGAGAAATCGGAACTTACGCCTCAACAGGTTTTCAATTTCGTAGGTTACCGGTTCGATCTACTGTCGGGTCGAGTGTTGCCCACTCAGGCCAGATGGATCGCTCCTCAGCAGAAGCTTCAGTTCATCAAAGGCAGGGACTGTTGTTCAGTCCGACAGTTCATGTCCCTAATCGGCCTGCTTACGGCCACAGAGAAGCAAGTGTGGGCCGGCCGTCTTCACATGAGGCCGATTCAGTGGCATCTAAAAAGACACTGGCATGTGCCGGAGAGCCTGGAGAAGATTATTCCGGTTCCCCTTTCTCTTCACCCACACCTGGATTGGTGGTTGGACGAGACCAATGTGCTAAAAGGGCAACCCTTGCACCCTCTTCAGCACGCCCTACAGATTTTTACAGACGCCTCAAACGAAGGTTGGGGCGCACACTTAGGGGGATCCATAGCAAGAGGCGTTTGGTCAGAACCCGAAAGTCGCCTCCACATCAACTTCTTGGAACTCAAGGCAGTTCTTCTGGCTCTCAAGAGTTTCGAGAAGCAGTGCAGGGGACAGATTGTTCTCATAGCAACCGACAACATGACTGTAGTGTCTTACATCAACAAAGAGGGCGGTATGAGATCAGGGTCTCTCTGTGCCCTACTTTGGCGACTCCTATCCTGGTGTCATCCCAGGAAGATAATTCTGCGGGCCAGACACATTCCGGGTCGCTTGAATGTCATAGCAGACAAGCTGTCCCGGCACAATCAGGTGATCCAGACCGAGTGGTGCCTGTCTCAACAGGTGTTCAATCGCTTGTGCTCCAACTGGGGCCAGCCGCAGATAGATCTTTTTGCCACCCGATTCAATCACAAGCTTCCCAAGTTTGTCTCTCCGGTTCCGGACTCGACAGCTTGGACGGTGGATGCTCTCAGCCTACCATGGAGCCACCTGGACGTGTACGCCTTTCCTCCAGTCTCCCTTCTCAGTCAGGTCACATCCAAACTGGTGAATCAGGGCTTTCACAGAATGATCTTAATCGCTCCGGGTTGGCCCAACATGCCTTGGTTTTGGGATCTGATCAGTCTATCAAGTCAGATTCCCGTCAGTCTTCCCTTGGAGAGGAACCTGTTGACTCAACCTTTCAACGGCCTGCTCCACAGGAACTTGAATCATCTGAATCTGCATGCTTGGCTCCTAGAGCCTCGTCCATCAGGCGACAAGGGTTTTCTGAGGAGGTGGCAGCAAGAATTGAAGCTCCTCAGAGAAGTTCAACCAGAGCGGTCTATAAGTCAAAGTGGGCCATTTTTGTTAAGTGGTGCCACTCCAACCAGGTGGACTTCAGGTCGCCCTCTCTGAAACAGGTGGCCGACTTTTTGTTGTATCTCTTTAAGGAGAGACAGTTACAACCCAGTACTATAGAAGGCTACAGAACAGCTATTGCCGATATGGTGGGTAACGACCTGGTTCATTTTGGCAAGGATGAAAGCCTGACTCGCTTGTTGGACAGTTTCCATAGAGACAAGCCGAAAGGCAGGCGGGGAGTCCCTGCGTGGAACCTTTCATTAGTGCTCCACCAGTTGACCAAAGCTCCTTTCGAACCCATGCGGAAGGCCTCTCTTAAACATTTGACCTTTAAGACGGTTTTCCTATTGGCTTTGGGTTCCGGCAAAAGGCGGAGCGAAATCCATGCATGGTTATACCGCAACATCAGGCATCAGGAGAACTGGAGTCAGGTCTCCCTATATCCCTCTCCCAGTTTTCTATCTAAGAATCAACTAGCGCGGGACGGACCGGCTGCTGTGGCACCGGTTGTCATTCCCGCGTTGGCTCCATCATTGGACAGGTCCCTCAAGGAAGACAAGTCACTTTGCCCGGTCAGGGCCTTGCGTTACTATTTAGACAGGACCAAGGACTTACACTCGGGCAAGGATCTGGTGTCTGTGTCTTTCAGGAAGAGTTTTCAGAAGGACATTGTTCCGGCTACTGTTTCTTCCTGGATCAAGCAAACTGTGTTGTTGTGCTATCAGCTTTCCGATCATGAGGCTCAAACTATACATCAAGTTCGGGCTCATGATGTGCGGGCCTTTGCCGCATCCAAAGCCTTTCAGGGCGGGGTTTCCTTGGATCAGACCCTATCAGCTTGCCATTGGAAGGCCCACAACGCTTTTACACAATTCTACCTGAAGGACCTAGCCTGGGCAGATTCAGAGTTGTACCACCTAGGTCCTGTGGTAGCTGCTCAGCAGATCCACGAACATCAGTAATAGTCTTATTACTCACTGTATATAGTGTACACATGTTTTTTGGGTTTAGTGTATATATATAAAAAAAAACAAAAAACCTCCACTATCCTTTGCTGCTGGATTGCCATGATCCAAAGTGGATCCAGGAGCTTCTCAAGGATGGTGTTTCTTTGCTCCTGTTCTTCTTCCTCATTCATGAATTTGTTCGTTCATGCCCTCATTAGTCTTCCTGCACCTTCGGCTCGAATTGGTGCACAGGCTGTTTCCTCTTAGGAAAAATCAGGGGGGGCAAGGGTGTTTTGGTCCTTAAAGGTTGGTTTATTTAACCAGTACCGGACACACCCGTTATACTATTGTCTATATGGGTTCCCCTTGTTTGGCTACCCCCCATCCAATGGGTAGTCATTCTGCATCTGTCCACTAGGTAAGTTGTATTAACGCAATAAAATAGAAAATTTAATAGTAAATTAAATTTTTATAAGTTAATACCTTACCTAGTGGACAGGGGGAGTCCCACCCTACCTTCCCCGCTATCATAACCAACAAGGGGTCATAAGGTAGACAACAAAAAGAGGAAGAGCGCATGCGCAGTATACCGGCAGGTAGGCTGTACAGCCACCTGGCGAGTGAACAGGACACTACCGGTCCCGGCCAGAGCCCAGCTCAGGACGTTTTTTTCTAACGTTTGGCGTGACCGGCAGAGCGCCGGACATATGCATCTGTCCACTAGGTAAGGTATTAACTTATAAAAATTTAATTTACTATTAAATTTTCTATTTCTGATGTTTGGACGTTATAAGCAGTTTCACTTATGAACCAGTTTGAATTACCATGGTTCTGTTCACACAGAGTGTGCCATATTTGTATTTCTAGATGAATAAAATGGATGTATAAATGTAATAACCTTAATTCTCACATTAAAGCTAAAATCATAAAACCTGCCCCATGTTAACAATTTACTTATGCCATATTTTAGCAAAAGCCATATAACAAATGTTAGCTACAAACAAGCCAGGTGAGACACTCACAACAATACCAAATTTGGTCAGATGCACATATTTGGAATTTACAGTGCAAATCTTTGCTGGCTGTTACCAATTTCTTACTCAATCAATCAATCAGTTGTCGAAGTGCTTACTCGCCGTATCTACGGATTCTAAGGCACACCATCCAGTTCGTAAGGCATAAATCATCAAGACACTAGAAATGTTCCAAGTCGTACCCAGGGAGGCGATCCGGTGTTCGGTAGTTAGAAGCTATGGTGGAAATGATTTCTGAAATAGGTAGGTTTTTAGTCGACTTTTGAAACACGAGAGATTTGGAGCACTGCGGATATCATGTGGAAGATCATTCCATTCCTTACTCCCATGTATTTACACGTGTATATACACAAACATTTTATGTACAGTTGCAGGTGATATCTGTATGCCTGCTACAAGAGTTGATCATCACTCTGGGGGACCCGGGTCAGTGGCTCACTGTGCTCAGGGAGTATGCTGCAGTCCAGTGTTTACTGCCTTCTGTACAGATATTCATACAGGTATCTTTCTCACTATCTTTTAAAAATTTTGTTATGTACTTCATCACAAGACCACAGCGAATGTAGAATGAAACCTATGCTAGTAACATAATGTGCTAAACTATCAAACCTGAGTCATTCAATTACTGTAAACAGGGAGCATGTAGTTTGTTGTCCTTTGGCTTCTGTGCAGATGTAAATACAGGTGGCTATCTCTGTTTCTGTGTCGGTATATGTTGAGAATTGTTACTGTCTTGATTATTTTGCAACTAAAAATCTAGACCTTTATCCTGAAAATTCAAACTTAAATCAGTGTATTTCTGTGATCAGGAACCATGCAGTAATTCAGTCAAATTTGAAACAAACCATGTTATGTAATACAAAATAAATCACTGTAACAAAACAATTTGTTATTGATCAATTGAATCTTGAACAAACACTACACACTGCTTTTCTCAATGATGTAATATAATTTATGCAATGTGTTAGATGAGACATTCATCCCAAATACATCAAACTAGCTTACATTGATTGCTGTGTGTTGTATATTAAGTAGCCTTTTCTGATGGCCCACATTTAAATGCGAGGTTTTCATTGTCTAGGGGTTTTAGATGGACTGACAGACTTTGAGATTTATTAATGTAGATAAATTGATGTTTGTTGTAGAACCAGCAAGGACTGAAGTATGTGCAATCAGTGATGCAGCTCTTCCTCACCCTCTGCCATTACACAGAGTCTGCAGAGGTGAGAAGAATATCAGTTTCGGAAATATACAGGCCTTATTATAACATGATAATAATCAAATATATAATTAATTATCCATTCTATTTCCTAACAAAAGCTTTTTGTTGGAACCAACTCAGATCCCAGTTTAATCATTCTATAAAAACTTTGCTCATCTATAGCTGATGATTTCCTTTTGGACGTGATAACTTAAAAAATATTTTACTTAGACCTTTCAAATTTGGTATGTGGGTATATATGGGCAATGCCACGAACGCTATTGTTTTGTGACCTTGACCTTCAATTTCAATTTTCACCACCAAAGTACCTCACCAAGGCCATTTTTGGCCTTTTTGGAGATATTTTCACACTTAATGCTGACTATATTGCATGGAAACTATTGAAAATGGCTTTAGAGGTTCAGTACATGAGGGAGTACCAGCATCAAGTTTGTTGACCTTGGCTGTTGTTTTCAAGGTCACCTTAGGTCTGCTAAAATCACTCAAAATGGTACCTTAGACTGTGAGACCGTATACCTCCTTTATTATTGGCTGTTACCACTCTAGCAAAAAAATATTTTAGCTAGCCTTCTCAAATTTGCAGGATATATTCATAACCATAAAATCTTGCCTGGGAATATTTTTGGCCTCATTTTGAAAAACAAGATGGCCTCTACAGGCGTTTTTTCAACTTTCAGCAAGGACTTTTGTTGGCCCTTTAGAGCAACGGGTATTATAGATAGAGATCTCAAATTTGCAGAATATGTTCCGCATTACAAAATCTTGACTGTAAATATTTTTGGCCTCATTTTGAAAAACAAGATGGCCACCACGGGAGGTTTTTGTCAGTCATGAAAAGTGCTTATATCTCCCTTATTATTGGTCCTAGAGGTTTGGGATGGTAAACCAACTTACAGGAAATCATATACCAGGAATCTTTTTATGTGGTCAGATTTGACCTTGGACCCCTCCTTCAAGGTCAAACAAGGATAGCCAAACTTAAAAGTGCTTATATCTCGCTTATTATTGGTCCTAGAGGTTTGCAATGTGAAACCAACCTATAGGATATCATGGGCTGCGAATCTTCTTGATGTGGTCAGATTTGACCTTGGGCCCTTCCTTCGAGGTCAAATGAGGATAGCAAAATCTAAAGTGCCTATTAATCGCTTTTTCTTGGTCCTGGAGGTTTGTAATGGTAAACCATCCTATAGGAAATCATGCGTAGAGATCTTTTGCTGTGATCAGATTTGAGATTTGACCCCTCTTTCAAGGTTAAGTGATAGTTGATTGGCTTTGGTGAGTTTTCTTTCTGGTGAATACAATTTGCATCGGTTGTCCGATGCGCTACGTTTAGTTACATTTGTATCTTTCATTAAGCAAACATTTTGTTTACTTAATGTCAGTACAAGTTGCTGCCATAAACACTTAGGCCCCCTCCCCACAGGGGTATTTTTATTGCGTAAAATAGCCTTACCTTATCCTCACAAGTGCTTGTTTGGTTTTGTGGAGCAAAACACATCGACCGACAAGAATTTTTTAAAGGAATATTCTTGTCACGAGAGGTGACCCCTTGTCTGCGCATGTCCGCGCTTGCGCAGTAGTCGTTGTCGACAGACGAATGTCGAGAGTTCTTCATTATATTTTTGGTCGATGTGGGAGCAACACGTATTTTTTCTTATTATCGCCCATATACAGATGAAAATCTATGAAGTTTTGAAGCGTGCACCTACCTGTCTTTATCCATTATTCGACTGGTACTACCACTATTCTGCCTCCCTTGTCCTGAAAAGGGTCAGAATAAGATGTGCAAGAAGATGTTGCTGTAAAGTCTTCAGTGGAAGACGGTGTATATCTTCGGCTTTACTCGTCCATTATTCGACTGGAACTACCTCCTTGTCGATGAAAGGGATGCAGAGAAGATTTTGCTGTAAAGTTTTCAGTAGAAAACTGTTCTATTGCCCCTTTTTTGATGGCACAGCATGAGTATTAGCTTTTGCTCGAAAACAAAGAAGAAAGAATGCAGTTGTCGTAGGTCGGAGGTCGTAGATTCTTTACTGGGGGTGGAGCGCCACTCTGGTACAGTAACAGGTCTCCCTCCAAAAGAACGGCTGAAAAAACGTATCCACTGATCCTTGCAGTTATTATTTCGCTTCCTAGCAGGTACAGTGAACTTCCTGCTTCTCAGACATGAAAATATGGACAGTTTACCTTCCTTTGCTGTAAATTTGAATGAAGATCCAACAGTCATCTTTGGGGCAGTATGTGCACTGCTTGTCTTTTTAGCCCTGTTGAAAAATTGCAATAACTATCTACTAGATAATAAGACCTTCCTATGACCATGTCTGCAAGAGAAGGAATACTGTGACTTTTGAGTTAATTCTTCTGCAAACTCAACGAAGATCAAACTGGCTAGATGAGATATGGTGTTGAAGTCCTTCTAACTACAAAATATCGTACCACTCTTCCTTGTTTACCAGGACAGAGGGATACAGAAGAACGTGGCTACACTAATACAAGTCACCATGGAGGCTCTTCTTGCAGTGTTACTGACAGTAATGGCATATTTTCATTGCCATCCCAGAGTTGTGCGAATCTTGAGTTGGAGTTGTCGAATTTCTCCCCAATCGAATTCACCAATGCATGTACTACCCACAATGCATAGCGATGACGTCAGACAGGAAAACATGGCTACAGTACTAAATATACCGCTTAAATACTTCTGGCAAATGCTTCAAAAGAAAGCGATTTATCCACTCAAGAATTACAGAACTCCAGGTTTCTATGGCAGTTTATTTTGTGTATGGAAACTCGGCTAATGACGACCTCTGATAGATCTCAGTGTCCTGAATTGATTTCTAACTACGACTTCAACGGTCGCTGCCCACGAGTGAAGTTCGTTTACTATGTCAATAAATACCTGCTTGTCCCATCATTTAAACTGGAGACAGCAGAAATTATTAGAAATTCGCATACAGAAGATGCGTTCTTCTATGTACCGATGCACAAGATTTTCAACATCTACTTCAGGTTAATGTACTCTGTCAAACCAATCACTTCAAAGCAATATGAAATTCGGGTTAGCGACCCCTCTACAGTATCATGCGAGTAGTAAAGAAGCAAAACTCTTTCTTCAGAATAGGAGTTCAGCATATACCTAGACCACTGGTTGTTTAGTGTACATAAAAGACACCAGTATTGGGTTCAAACCAAAGAACTCGTCCAATTATTCATCAACTGGGCTTCGTGATATCGATTTCCTAGGTTACCATTGCCTTTTGGTACTAGGAAATTTCTTTCACCATATACCTAGACCACTGGTTGTTTAGTGTACGTAAAAGACACCAGTATTGGGTTCAAACCAAAGAACTCATCTTATTATTCATCAGCTGGGCTTCATGATATCGATTTCCTAGGTTACCACTACATTTTGGTACCAGGAAAATTCTGTCTACCTCAAATCAATTAAATACCTGAGAATCTATTCAAGACATGGAGATCTCATCACAATCAACACCAAGGTTGCTTATATCCCAGGTAGGGGTACGGGCATCTTTGGAAAAGACTATACCAATGGGTCAGTTATGTATGTGTGCCTTCCACTGGTATCTACTACAACTGGCAATATCTCCAGTCACTAGTTGTGAGAATTCCTGTTTCAAATCCTTCTGAAAAAGCATATTCAGTGGTGGAAAATGCCAAAAAATGGGAAATAGGATGCCTTTTCTATACACAGGTGCACAATTCCCTTATTTTCGTAGATGCATTAAACCAGGGTTGATGATCCCATCTAAAAGCATCACAGTCAGTGGCTTTGGACAGTTAAAAATGTATATATTACATTTCAATGTCATACAACTGAAGGCAGTGTGTTCAGCCCTTAAAAGCCTTCAAGACAAATTCTACACAAAAGAATTCTGATAGCATCAGACAACATCACTGTGTTCGGTTATCTGAACAAACAAAAGAGGGGGGGGGGGGGGGGGGGGGGGGGCACATGTACCTCCTAGTTTGGCGCAGCTTGGCCTACTGCAATCCTTGAAATATACTCAAAACAGACAGACATATTCTTGGTTGCTTAAAGGTCATAGCCAACATCATCTCCAGAAGGGATAAAGGTTTGGCGCAGCTTGGCCTACTGCAATCCTTGAAATATACTCATAAGAGACAGAAATATTCTGGGGTTGCTTAAATGTCATACTCAATAATCTCTACAGAAGGGACAAAAGTAATCTGTACAGAATGGTTCTTACTCCCTTTATGGTTCGAGACAACGTGCAAGTTTGGCACAACTCAACAATGGGTGTTTCGTGCAGGTATGCTGCATCTTGGCCTACTGCAATCCTTGAAATATTCTCATATGAGCCAGATATATTCGGGTTTGCCTAAATGTCATGACAGCCTCTCCACAAAGAACGAAATAATACAGACAGGGTAGTCTCTTCATCTTAAAATATTCTATTTGATTTGCATAGTTTGTCAAACACCAATGGTATAGATGTTTGCCACCAATATGAGTCACAAACTTCCATTCTATGTTGCCAGTCCCGGATGCAAATGCTCTGAACAGAGATGCATTAAACATCTTGTTGGAGGGTCTGGACTGCTAGGCCTTTTGTCCTGCACCACTCATCCCAAAAAGTCATTGAACAAGTGAACACCAGGTGCAAAATAATTGTAGTGGCCCCTTGGTGGCCCATGATGTATTGATTTTGGGATCTGGTGAATCAATCAACCAAACCTCCATTACAGCTACTTCAAAGGTCTCAGAAACAGCCATTCAGTCAGAAATTCCATCAGATTCTGTTGCATTGGTACCTTCATGCTTGGCACCTTAACACCACTCAGAATCTCTTATATCATTCTCTGAGCAAGGAGTACAGAGATTTAGGGCATCTCAAGGACCCTCATCTTGGAAATGTATGAGTCATGATGGGCCATTTTGAGCTCTGGTACCAACAGAATAAGGTGGCCATCTCAGAGCCTACTGCCTCAAATATTTTTTGATCCATTTACTTGTAAAAATCTGAAACCTGTCACTATTGCTAGCTTTGCAGCAGCCATAGCTGATCATTTATATTTTTTGTGCAGGAGTTGAGCAAAAGCCTGGATCTTTATAGGCCTATTGCAAGTGTTTATAGAGAGAAGCCCACTGCTAACAGAGGTGTAGCATCAAGGGATTTGCCTTTGCTTCTGTTGATTTTCACAAAAGGCTCCTTATTAACCTTTAAAGGGGGTCAGTCTAAAAAAGTTTGACTTGCAAGACTGTTGCAATGGCATTGGCATCTGGCAAAAACAAGGTAAAGTGTATTCGAGGACTTTGGCTCCTTCAGACACAAGCCTCATAGGAAGGAGGTTACAGTTTCTCCCTCCTACCTACCTTTTCAGCAAGGACCTATTAGCCTCTACTGGACTAGATTGGCTCCAGTGGTCACTTCAGCTCTAGATCATTCCTGAACTCAAATTGCCTGGGCACATGATTCGTTGTCCTCTTACAGCACTTAGATCCTTCTTGGACAGGACTACTGCTTGGAGAAAAGGGAAAGTCTCCTTCTCCTGCCTTTTAGCAAGAATCAGTTGGCTTCTGATGCCCCAGGTGGCTCAAACCCGTGGTCATTCCAGCTCACAAACCTTTCTTGAGCTGACGTTGGACTGATGTTGTGACACTCTGCCCTCTTACAGTACTTAGTTACTATCAAGACAGTACAAGTACTTCAAGGAGGGGAAGAATCTCTTGCTCATATCTTTTAAGGAAGGCTTGGTGGAGATGAGTTCTTGAGTTCTGCTATCTCTTCCTGGATCAACCTGGCTGCATGATTAGATTGCCAGTCCTTTAATTCTGATTGTCAGAATCTATACATTGAGGCATATTTTAGATCCATGGCTGCCTCTTTAGTTTTCAAGAGTGGGGTCTTAACTGAGCAGATATCAAACTCTTGTTTTTGGAAGACCCACAGTTCTTTACTACATTCTACACGAAGATGTAGCTTGGCAATCCCATGACCAGTCCATGGACAAATTGGGTCTTGTGGATTCACCTCAGCATGTAGTCAATTTTTGTGTATTTATACATGTTATTGATATGACTCACATATTTATCTTCTCTCCAGTTATGCAAGTGTAGTGTCACTGACATATGTCTTTCTTGACTTACATATGGCCCCCATATCTGCAGTTTATGCAATTCAGTTTGCCTGCTTGGAGATATTCTCATTGTCAGATGATGACATCTTGTTTGGGGAGTCATGCAGACATCTCCGGCCAATACTGGGTGATGGTTAATACAGCTATATGTTTTGTTGTAAAATTGTCTACAACAGCAACAGCACCAACAATGACGACCACATCATGGATGTCTTGTTGAGGTTAGCAAATTACTTATCTGTGATGAAGAAGTAATATATAACCTAAGATTTGGCGTATGGATGCTTATCTTATCCTCTTATCAAGTGCTTTATTTGGTGACCCCTTGTCTGACAATCATCTAACAGTGTGGTCAAAACAAATACCCTCCACCTGTTATGGTTGTATTCAAGCACTTGTGAGGATAAGGTAAGGCTATTTTACGCAATAAAATGTAACAAATTTTATTGTAATTTAACTTTTTATAAGTTAAATACTTACCTTATCCTCACAAGGATAAACCCACCCTACCTCCCCACATAATTTGTTTTCTGGGGACCAAAAATACAATGAAGAACTCTCGACATTCGTCTGTCGACAACGACTACTGCGCAAGCGCGGACATGCGCAGACAAGGGGTCACCTCTCGTGACAAGAATATTCCTTTAAAAAATTCTTGTCGGTCGATGTGTTTTGCTCCACAAAACCAAACAAGCACTTGTGAGGATAAGGTAAGTATTTAACTTATAAAAAGTTAAATTACAATAAAATTTGTTACAATTTGGCTTTTTGGCTTTATCAAAAATAACCCACTGTGACTCAGTCTTCTAACCTTGATTTGCTGCATCTAACTGTGAAAGTTTTTGTGTATCCATGGTTGTGGTATTTAACTATTTGTAGTGTTCAGATAGATCTCCAACAACTGAATCTAAGTGTAATTATTAGGTGAACATGTCTTTGTCAATCCATATATGTGTATTATCATGCTATATACCCTAAACGTATCAGGCCTTTACAAAGACTTCTCATTTGATTTTTTTAGAGAATGGCTCCTTTACCTACATATACTATCCATATGTATACATTTTATTTCATACTTCATTCTTGGTATTCCAGGTTCTTTCACTGTCCGGAGTGACTCACACACTGTGTCTAAGCCTAGTGGCTCTCTACTCAGACAGAGACATCAGAGATCAGCCTGCAATCAGGAAGGTAAGACATCTTAGTTGATTTAACTTTATCCAGGGCCATTTAGCCATTTCTGTACTCAAATACTGTACAAGTAGAATTAGTAGCTTCCCTTTTAAAGATATTCACTAGAATTAATTTTCACTAATGGCAAGTTCCTACTTGAAATATTAACACAGATTTAAAACTTTATTGGGAATTAATTTTCATTATCCATGCTTATTAGCTAAAATAGCTGACATTAATGCCCAGTGAAAATTTCAACTTGTACCATAAGTAATCCCCATTACTCTATTCTATGAGTACTCCCCCCCCCCCCCCCCCCTTTTTTTTTTGGAGAGAGGGGGGGGGGGCATGAAAACTGCATGATTTTCCTTTAAAATGTTTATACATTAGAAAAATTTCTGCTGTTTTCACAGAGTGTAGGAGATGCCGAGAGTGAAGGCTGGCTTACAGTCTACCACTTGGGAACCAGTCTAATGACGTCACTGCTCAGTTCACTCAGCTACAACTTCCTGCAAGATGCTCTCAATTTTGTGGGGGTTCATCAAGACAGGATGGTCAAGGTTAGATGTCAAATACCGTGTTATGTATCGGATATTGTATTTCTGTGTTTGCTGATTGTCGGTTAAGCTCATGGTCTTGTTCTGAATAGAACCCAGTTTGGGTTGGAATAATTAATAGTTTTCTACTTGAAAACTTTTTCACTTTTATTAATTAATAAGTACATTTTTAGCTTTAAATTGCCAGAATATGCTTGCTTTACAGAAAATAGACTTATGGGTTAAAGTTTCATAGAAAATTCAGACAGGTGATATTTAAAAGAAATTCTGTTTTTACCCCACAGCCCGTAAGGGGTGTTGGGGTATTGTTTTCACCCATGGTGTCCGGATGGGCGGGTGGGAGGCGGGAAAAAGTTTGTCTGCACTGTATCTCATAACCGTACGGTGTACGAAGTTGATACTTGGTAGGGACATTGGTTAGGATGTGTAGGTGTGCAACATTATGGTCTGACCTTGATTTGACCTTTGACCTTGCCGTAGTGACCTTGAGTTTGAAAATCTTGTCCGGGCTATATCTCGGAAACCGTAAGGTGTAGGAAGTTGATACTTGGTAGGGACATTGGTTAGGGAGTGTAGGTGTGCCACGTCATGGTGTGACATTGATTTGACCTTTGACCTTGCTGTAGTGACCTTGACCTATAAAATCTTGTCTGGGCTATATCTCGGAAACTGTAAGGTGTAGGAAGTTGATACTTGGTAGGGACATTGGTAACAACATCCAAACCATAATGCGGCCATGCCAGATGTAGAGAAAGAGTGTCGTTGTGTTTAGTTTACTGATTAATGCTGTCATCTTGTTATTGAATTGTCTTGTTTTAATACTTCATCTTTACATGCATTATCTTTCTCTTAGACATTATTTTCTCTATTTAAACATTGTTTGGACCTTTATATAACTGACCGTGCTCTGAAAGTATCCTGAACTTTGTACTGATACACTACTTATATATTTCATGGTGTTAAAAATATTTCCCCAGGCTCTGGGGTACAGGCATCTCTGATGCTATTTTTTACTTCAAATAAATCATCACTTTGTAGCTGTAAAATTAAAAAGCAGTTCATATGCACATCAGGCTATACAGTACATTACAACTTAGTTTTTCGAATGTCAGTGTATTCCCTAATTCATTCTATTCTTTTATTTCTCAGTGTTTGGAGTGTACAGGTAGCAGTTTAAGCAGTCAGTTACTGCAGGAGTCGGTGGAGACATGTCGTTTTGTGTACCAGCTCAGTGCCTACAGGAAGGAGTGGTTCCTGCACCTCCCACAAGTACTGCAGAGAGTCATGGTATGTACTCAAACACTGCCATCAGTAAATGGTAAGTACTGAAGGGAGTCATGGTATTTACTGAAACACTAACATCAGTAAATAGTAAGTATTGAAGGGAGTCAGGGTGTGTACTGAAACACTGACATCGGTAAATAGTAAGTACTGAAAAGAGTCATGGTATGAACTCGGACACTGAGATCAGTTAATTGTAAGTACTGAGGAGAGTTATGGTATGTACTCAAACACTGACATCAGTTAATTGTAAGTAATGCAGAGTCATGGTATGCACTCACGCTGAGGGAACGTGATGGCAGTACAAAATTTTCATTCAGTTAAAGAAATCTGTATTTGTTGGGCAGCCTCCCCCCCAACTCTATGGTTATGCGGCAGGTATATCTTTTCGCCTCGCCCCCCCACCCCCCACCCCACCAACTTTTTGCAATAGAACTAAACTCCAATTTTACAGTTTATGTAAATTTTTACAGGTGACTCAATAATATGTGGTCAAATAACACTTTTACCTTGTTCACTGTTCACATGTACCATTTTTAAGCTACTATTTGAACTATAAAATATTTATTTTTATGATTTGTAAAAGGAACATTTTCAGTTAACCTGTCATGGGATTTGTAAAGTTCTTTGAAATGTTTCACTTATGCAGACAAAAATCATACATATAGTAATCTTCTACATTTAATTTACCGTGTTGCTAATTATTTAGAACTTAGATATGTAGTTTCAATTTCACACATAGCAATGGTTTATCACAGCAATTTGTCAGCTGATAAGACTTTTTCCCAGAAAACTCTTCTTTCTTTACTGTGTGTTTGTTGGACTTAGAGAGTCCAATGATAGTACATCCCCTCAATTTGGGGATTAACCTTGCTAAAAATAGATCTTGTATCAGCTCGGCACTTGAAGGAAAGGTCAAAGGTTCTGGAAACATGTAGACAAGATATTAGAAATACCTATTTCAACGCAGAGGTGACTATATATATTTCTATACCCGGACAAGGTCGGGAAAACTTAGGATTGGTGTCAGTCATACTGTCATCACAAAGATTTCCTTTGGAAAAGGAACTTACAAATATTTTAATAGTACCATTTGAATATATATTTTACCTACCTGCAATACATTCTGTAAAATTAACCCAAATTGTCGTTATCGAGTTGAGTCAGTGCAATCTAGGTCCTCGCCCCCCTCCCCCCAACCAAAAAATTGCTTCGTATGCCCCTGAATAAGGCGGCAAATGAACCAGCAAATGTGCCTCAATTCCTTGTTTTGGAAGAACCGACTAGGACTTGGTTAATTGCTTGATTATCACCTACAAAATAAATTGTTTCATATTTTGAGATATTACCCCTAATTAGACAACGGAAAAGCATAAAACATCAAAGATTGTTAATAATTCATTCAATTATGAGAATAAGACACATCTATAATGCAAAATACAGGAAATTTTAACCATGTCTTTTTTTAAACCAAAAGGTGTCTTTGAAATATGCTGTATTAACATACTGTCTTATAAAAAAATTGTTATACACAAGTTAAAGTTTGCAAAAGTATAAATAAAAACTGGTAACAGAAACACCTCCAATTAAAAATATATAATGATATATTCATGTATATGAAGAAAAACAAATTTTGCAGTTAATTTTATGTCTATTTTTAGTTGTTTTCAAAGACCTGGTTCATTTTCTTTGACTTGATTTTTAACACTGAATTGTTTTGTTTCTGAGTAACCGAAGAATTGGTGCAGCCCTACCTTTTTTATGTCAGCTGACTTGTCAGTCAGCTGGCATTATGTCGTCACTCTGCGGCGTGGGCGTACGCGTACGCGTCCGCGTGAACAACTTCTCCTCCAAAACTACAAGGCCTAGAGACGTGCTGTTTTTTTTAAAAGATACCTTATCTATCGAGGATGAAAAATTGTTCAAGGCATGCAAATCTGTCTGTTCGTCTGTTTGCTAGAGACATTACAAGGGGGGTACCCCCACCAAAAGTGTGAAAATTTCAACTTTTTATCACAATTTTCTCAGTGACTATTGCAGGGATTTCTCTCATATCTTGCATATATGTACTAGGCCAGAGGTAGATTCTCTTGTGTGAGTATGAGACCTGGATCTCTCTTACTTTTTTTTAAATAAATTTTTTTAATAATTTTTAATGCATTAACATTCATGAAATCATGCACAAAATCATTTTATTGCGTTAATACATCTTACCTAGTGGACAGATGCATTTGTCCGGCGCCTTGCCGGTCACGCCAAACGTTAGAAAAAAAACGTCCTGAGCTGGGCTCTGGCCGGGACCGGTAGTGTCCTGTTCATTCGCCAGGTGGCTGTATAGCCAACCTGCTGGTATACTGCGCATGCTCGCGCATGCGCTCTTCCTCTTTTTGTTTGGCGCGTCCATTTTGTTAACGCTTGAAGTTTAAGAGAAACTTTTTTAATTTTACTAGTGTTAGATTGGATATTTGTTTAAAGTGTGTTAGTAGTTTTGTGCTATATATATCATGGATTCACCAGGGGAAAAGAAAGGACAAAGGCGGGGGTCTTGTGGCCACGTTATGGCCGCCTTTGATTTGCACAAGAAATGCGCGCGTTGTCGCGATAAAGGCATTGGGGATGACCCTTGTGTTAAAGACAAACAGTGTAGTGTGTGCGATTCCTTCTCTGATGAACAAAAGGAGTTGATTTCTACCCCTTCTTACAGAATCAGGAAAGACCGTAAAGCAGGTATTTTAGTTTCCCCTAAAGAAGTTGAAGTCATTGCTTCCGTGGATTCTTCTGCGGAGCCAACTTTTACTGCCCCTCCTCAGAGTACATCTCATCCTGCCACTTTTGTTACAGCAGAACAGTTTTCTCTGATGAATGATAAATGGGCAGAGCAATTTGCACGTGTAGAAGCCTTGTTGAGTAGAGGCAATGTTTTCTCCACCCCCAAGATGGCGGTGAACCCTTCAAGTTCAAAAGCTGTGCCTTCTGAATCCCCCTTTATTGCCCCGGCTGCCCGGCCCACCGGTCCGGTGGAGTCCCCGGCAGTGCAGGAGGCCGTTGTTAAATCTGGGGAGGATAAACCTAAGAAAACTAAAGACAAAAAACATAAGAAGTCAGTCAAGATAGCTGATAAACCGGTTCCCTTGGATAAGCCGGTCCCTGCTTTGGGCACCTCCGGTCCGGAGAGTGTAACGCAGGCTACAGTACAGAAGAAAGCCCCTCCGGCATCTTCAGTCACCCTTACACCGGAAGATGACCAAGCCGGTTCTGCTGGTGACCTGTTTTTGGCTAAGCCTACAACTTCATCTTCAGCTTCTGCTTTCCCCGGTACATTCAATCTTCCACCGGAACCGGACGACATTGATTTTGATGACCCTTTGGCCGGTTCTGATGTGTCGTCTGTGCACTCTGACTCTGACGAGGGTGAGATTTCCTCTGATACTCTGGAACACCCTGAGCAAACCGAAGAGATGAACTACAGAGAAACTGTAAGGTCGGTTCGTTCCTTCATGGGGTGGACTCACATACCGGACTTTGAAAGTGACTTGAATGAGCCGGATAAATCCAATAACCCTTGGAAGGGTAAGAATCCTAAAAGGCCTGCCCGTATTTCAGTTGAAATGCCGCCGGATGACTGGCTCTGCCAGAAGTTGGAGCGACTCAATACAGTTGTGGCAGAAGGCTACCCTTCAAGGGCCCAAGACTCGGCCGGACTGAAAAAAGACCAGTTTGTGAAGATCCCCAAGTCACAGGCAAGATGGTATCAGATGTATACCATTAAACAAGATGGCCCCCACAGACCGGGTAGAAAACTCTTCAGTTGGCATAATACAGAAGCGAAACTCAATTCTCAGTTTCCAAGGCTTACTAAGGCTTCGGCCTATCCAGCTGCAGGCCCTCCTTCTAGGCCCATTTCACAGGAATACCTCAGAAGGTGGGAGAAGTGCGCTAGGGAGAACTCATATATCGTTAACAATGCTGCAGGGTTCAACCGGTGCGCTAGTGAGTTGCAAGATAAAATGTCTAGTAATGTTGCCATGTTATGTTCCCGCATCAACAAGGGCAAAGCCCCTAAGGAAGTGTCTGGTGCCCTGAACGACCTCAAGGATCTTATGGCCTTTCACCAAAGTGTCTCTGTTGCCATGGGCACGGCTTTGCAACATCTCGCGGACAGTGTGTTTGTGCATCTTGCTAATCTTATCTTGATCCGACGTGATGCTTATCTAGAACATATGAAGCCTGGTGTCAAGCAAGATACATGGTTACATCTTAGAAATGCTCCAATGTTTGGCTATGGCCTCTTTCCCGACGCAGTCATTGCCACTGCTGAACAGGATATCATCAAGCATGAGGCTTCCGGTTCTGCTCTGAGACCCGGTCCGGGTGCTTCACAGCAGTCCGGTTGGAGGACAGCCAACAGATACCGGCCTTATGACAGAAGGGATCAAAGGTCTACCGGTACGGAACAAGAACAACAACCATGGAGGCAATTTAGTAGGCCTAGGAATAGAGGACGTGGCAGAGGAAGGGGTTCTAACCCTCGTTTCTCTCGTTCCAAGGGATATAAAGGTTTTAAATGACAATTACAGCATGTTTCCTCCCATTCAGAAATCAGTAAATGTGGGGAAAACGTCAAAGTTAGTAAAGCAGACTGTACAACCTGTGGTTCAGGACAGTTTAAATGTTCAGACAATAGTCAAAGTTCCTTCTTTAAACACTGTTCCAAAACCTTCAAATCCTCTTGTATCTTGTCATGTTGCAACTCATGCTCAGTATGCAATTTCAAAAGGGCTTCCGCAAAAGAAAGGTATAAGACCCGTGGTGAAAAAGACAGAAATAAAACTTGTCAAAGGTGCTTCTTTTGTAAATCATTGTCTTTCTGCCAAACCTGTTCCAAATGTCCCCAATGTTGTCAAGGAGTTGGGTGTAGGGGGGAGACTACAGACCTTTTGGCCAAAGTGGCAAGAACTAGGGGCAAATCCCAGGGTAGTCTCCATTTTGAAGGAGGGTTATACCCTACCGTTCAAAATGAGGCCCCCTTTGACACGGTTTCCTCTCATCACAAGTGGTTATGCAAATCCGGTAAGAAGCCGGGCTCTGTCAGAGGCCTTGGTTGCACTAAGAAAAAAGTTGGTAGTCGAAAAGGTGGTTGTACGGACCTCCCTGTCCTTTTACAACCGGTTGTTCTTGGTCCCAAAACCCAACAAAAAGTGGAGACCCATTTTGGACCTCAGCCAGTTAAACCTTTATCTCCAAACAAACACTTTCAAGATGGAAACACCGGAAACCATAAGGGTCTCCTTACAAAAAGGGGAATGGGTCACGTCACTGGATTTCAGCGACGCTTACTTTCATATCCCCATCCATCCCAGATCCAGAAAATACCTCAGGTTCTTTTTGAACAGCAAGGCATATCAGTTCACAGCCCTTCCATTCGGACTAGCCACGGCTCCGTTGGAATTTACCAAGGTGGTAAAGGAGGTGAAATTGTTGGCCCAAACAAAGGGTATAAGAATCCACCAGTACCTAGACGACTGGTTGCTCAGAGCCCCATGCCCGGAAACCTGCCAACGAAATACCCAGACCCTCTTGGCCCTCTGCCGCGAATTAGGTTGGGTGGTCAACTTGGAGAAGTCAGAACTGGTACCCCAGCAAGTGTTCAATTTCGTAGGCTACCGGTTCGATCTCCTGACGGGACGGGTTCTACCCACGTCAGAGCGCTGGGAGACATTAAAGGCGAAACTTCTCTTTGTAAAGAACAGGGACTCCTGCACGGTCAGGCAGTTTATGTCCCTCATAGGTCTCTTGACAGCCACAGAGAAGCAAGTCTGGCTGGGTCGCCTCCGCATGAGACCAATTCAGTGGCATCTCAAACAGCATTGGCATGTACCGGAGGTCCTGGAAAAAGTGATTCCGATTCCCCCGTCCCTGCACCCCCATCTGGATTGGTGGTTGGACGAAAAGAATGTACTGCGAGGGCAACCCCTACATGCCCTACGTCACGCTCTACAAGTTTTTACAGACGCCTCAAACGAAGGTTGGGGCGCTCACTTAGGAGAGGCTGTAGCGCAAGGCGTTTGGTCAGAACCAGAAAGTCACCTCCATATAAACTTTCTAGAGCTGAAAACAGTCTTTCTGGCCCTCAAGAGTTTCGAGCATCTCTGCAGGGATCAGGTTGTTCTCATAGCCACAGACAACACAACTGTGGTTGCCTACATCAACAAGCAAGGAGGTATGAGATCAGGCTCTCTCTGTGCCCTCCTGTGGAGACTTCTGGCTTGGTGCCATCCCAGAGGAATAATCCTGAGGGCAAGGCACATTCCGGGTCGCCTGAATGTGATAGCGGACAAACTATCCAGGCACAGTCAGGTGATCCAGACAGAATGGTCCCTGTCCCTACCAGTGTTCAATCGCTTGTTCTCCAACTGGGACCTCCCACAAGTGGACCTCTTTGCAACCCGGTTCAACCACAAACTTCCCCAGTTTGTGTCACCGGTGCCGGATCCGGCAGCCTGGGCTGTGGACGCCCTCAGCATACCATGGGGGAATCTGGATGTTTACGCCTTTCCTCCGGTCTCACTGCTCAATCAGGTGACGTCGAAGGTAATGGATCAGGGATGCTTAAGGATGGTCCTAATTGCCCCAGGTTGGCCCAACATGCCTTGGTTTTGGGATCTGGTCAATCTGTCCGTGCAAATTCCTTTCCAGCTCCCCCTTCGCAAGGATCTCGTGACTCAGCCTCTCAATGGCCTTCTTCACAAGAACCTAGCCAACTTAAATCTACATGCGTGGCTCCTAGAGCCTCCTGCATTCAAGAACAAGGGTTCACTGATGAAGTGGCAGCAAGAATTGAGGCTCCTCAGAGAAGTTCAACCAGAGCCGTTTATAAGTCAAAGTGGGCCATTTTTATCAAATGGTGTGACGCACATAAGGTGGACTTCCGGTCGCCCTCTGTGAACCAGATCGCTGATTTCCTGCTCTATCTATTCAAAGAAAGGAAACTCCAGCCTAGCACCATTGACGGTTACAGAACTGCTATTGCGGACATGGTGGGAAATCAGGAGGTGAACATCAGCAAAGATGAAAACTTAACCCGTTTATTGGACAGTTTTCATAGGGATAAGCCCAAGGGCAGACGAGGGCTGCCTTCTTGGAATCTTTCCCTTGTCCTTCACCAGTTGACTAAACCTCCTTTTGAACCAATGAGGAAGGCTTCCCTTAAGCATCTGACCTTTAAGACAGTTTTTCTTCTCGCTCTAGGTTCAGGCAAGCGTAGAAGTGAAATTCATGCTTGGCTATTCAAGAATATACGGCACCAAGAGAACTGGAGTCAGGTGTCTTTCTATCCGTCTCCCATGTTTCTTTCCAAGAATCAGTTGGCCAAAGAAGGCCCGGCATCTGTGGCTCCAGTAGTGATCCCGGCCTTGGCACCCTCCTTGGACAAAGAGCTTAAGGAGGATAGGTCCTTGTGCCCAGTCAGGGCCCTACGTTACTATCTAGACAGAACCAAGGATCTCCGCAAAGGGAAGGATCTGGTTTTTGTGTCCTTCCGGAAGAGCTTTGAGAAAGATATTGTTCCGGCTACTATCTCCTCTTGGATTAAACAAACAGTGCTCTTGTGCTACCAAGTATCCGATGAGGATTCCCACAAGTTGCTTCAAGTCAAGGCACATGATGTCAGGGCTTTTGCGGCTTCCAAGGCTTTTCAGGGAGGCGTGTCCTTGGAACAAATTCTCTCGGCCTGTCATTGGAAAGCCCACAATACCTTTACTCAGTTCTATCTGAAGGACCTAGCTTGGGCCGACTCGGACCTGTACCATCTGGGGCCCATTGTGGCTGCCCAACAGGTCCAGGCGGACAAATAAAGTCCCTCTTTGGGAATTATTGTGTATAGTGTACATAATTTCATAAATAAGTTTTCCCCTGGATTATCACGAGCCTAAGTGGTTCCAGGGAATTATTAGGTTTTTCAGTTCCTGTTCGTCTTCCTCACTACGTGATGAACTCTCTCTCTCCTTCCCTCTGTACCCTCGGTTGAGTTGGTACAAGGAAATTTCCAAAAAAGGGGGGGGGGGGGGGGGGTGTTTTTTCCTAAGGACTGGTTTATTTAACCATGGCTGGAATCACCCCTTAGTATCTAGAGTTCTCAGGAATTCCCCTTCTTCTGCTACCCTCCTTCCACTGGGTAGTTATTCTGCATCTGTCCACTAGGTAAGATGTATTAACGCAATAAAATGGAAAATTTAATAGTAAATTAAATTTTTATAAGTTAATACCTTACCTAGTGGACAAGGGGATTCCCACCCTACCTGCCCCGCTATTCTAGTATAAGGGGAAATTCATAGGTAGACAACAAAAAGAGGAAGAGCGCATGCGCGAGCATGCGCAGTATACCAGCAGGTTGGCTATACAGCCACCTGGCGAATGAACAGGACACTACCGGTCCCGGCCAGAGCCCAGCTCAGGACGTTTTTTTTCTAACGTTTGGCGTGACCGGCAAGGCGCCGGACAAATGCATCTGTCCACTAGGTAAGGTATTAACTTATAAAAATTTAATTTACTATTAAATTTTCCATTTATAACTTGAAAACTGTTGCATCTAGAGCATTTTGTTAAAATATGTTATTCAGCTACTTTTTTCATAGCTACAATATGGTGAGTAAGTTGGGTGCCTGTCTCAATAGCTAAGTGAGTAATAGCTACTTTTGGGCTTTTCAGTAACTTCCATCATGAGTAGAATCACTTGTAACTTAAAAACTATTGCATTTAGAGAATTTCGTATAAATATGTTATTCAGCTACTTTTGGGTCAGCTATAACATAGTAAAATTTTAGACCTGTAGCTCATGGCATAGCTGAGTAATAGCTACTTTTACGTTATCACTGTTGAGTAAATTGCTTATAACTTCAAAACTATTGCATTTAGAGAATTTCGTATAAATATGTTATTCAGCTACTTTTGGGTCAGCTATAACATAGTAAAATTTCAGACCTGTAGCTCATGGCATAGCTGAGTAATAGCTACTTTTAGGTTATCACTGTTGAGTAAATCGCTTATAACTTGGAAACTATTGCATTTAGAGTATTTTGTTTCAATATGTTATTCACCTATTTTGGGATCAGCTATAACATAGTGAAGTTTCAGATCTGTGGCTCATTGCATAGCTGAGTAATAGCTACTTTGAAGTTCTCACTATTGAGTAAATCAGTTGTAATTGGAAAACTATTGCATTTAGAGAATTTCGTATAAATATGTTATTCAGCTACTTTTGGGTCAGCTATAACATAGTAAAATTTCAGACCTGTAGCTCATGGCATAGCTGAGTAATAGCTACTTTTAGGTCATCACTATTGAGTAAATCAGTTGTAACTTGAAAACTATTGCATTTACAGTATTTTGCTTAAATATGTTGTTCACCTACTTTTGGGTCAGCTATAACATAGTAAAATTTCAGACCTGTAGCTCATGGCATAGCTGAGTAATAGCTACTTTTAGGTCATCACTATTGAGTAAATCAGTTGTAACTTGAAAACTATTGCATTTACAGTATTTTGCTTTAATATGTTGTTCACCTACTTTTGGGTCAGCTATAACATAGTGAAATTTCAGACCTGTAGCTCATTGCATAGCTGAGTAATAACTACTTTTGAGGTTCTCACTATTGAGTAAATCAGTTGTAATTGGAAAATTATTGCATTTAGAGAATTTAGTATAAATATGTTATTCAGCTACTTTTGGGTCAACTATAACATAGTAAAATTTCAGACCTGTAGCTCATGGCATAGCTGAGTAATAGCTACTTTTAGGTCATCACTATTGAGTAAATCAGTTGTAACTTGAAAACTATTGCATTTACAGTATTTTGCTTAAATATGTTGTTCACCTACTTTTGGGTCAGCTATAACATAGTAAAATTTCAGACCTGTAGCTCATGGCATAGCTGAGTAATAGCTACTTTTAGGTCATCACTATTGAGTAAATCAGTTGTAACTTGAAAACTATTGCATTTACAGTATTTTGCTTAAATATGTTGTTCACCTACTTTTGGGTCAGCTATAACATAGTAAAATTTCAGACCTGTAGCTCATGGCATAGCTGAGTAATAGCTACTTTTAGGTTATCACTGTTGAGTAAATCAGTTGTAATTGGAAAACTATTGCATTTAGAGAATTTAGTATAAATATGTTATTCAGCTACTTTTGGGTCAACTATAACATAGTAAAATTTCAGACCTGTAGCTCATGGCATAGCTGAGTAATAGCTACTTTTAGGTCATCACTATTGAGTAAATCAGTTGTAACTTGAAAACTATTGCATTTACAGTATTTTGCTTAAATATGTTGTTCACCTACTTTTGGGTCAGCTATAACATAGTAAAATTTCAGACCTGTAGCTCATGGCATAGCTGAGTAATAGCTACTTTTAGGTCATCACTATTGAGTAAATCAGTTGTAACTTGAAAACTATTGCATTTACAGTATTTTGCTTAAATATGTTGTTCACCTACTTTTGGGTCAGCTATAACATAGTAAAATTTCAGACCTGTAGCTCATGGCATAGCTGAGTAATAGCTACTTTTAGGTTATCACTGTTGAGTAAATCGCTTATAACTTGGAAATTATTGCATTTAGAGTATTTTGTTTCAATATGTTATTCACCTATTTTGGGGTCAGCTATAACATAGTGAAGTTCCAGACCCGTGACTCATTGCATAGCTGAGTAATAGCTACTTTTAGGTTATCACTGTTGAGTAAATCGCTTATAACTTGGAAACTATTGCATTTAGAGTATTTTGTTTCAATATGTTATTCACCTATTTTGGGATCAGCTATAACATAGTGAAGTTTCAGATCTGTGGCTCATTGCATAGCTGAGTAATAGCTACTTTGAAGTTCTCACTATTGAGTAAATCAGTTGTAATTGGAAAACTATTGCATTTAGTGAATTTCGTATAAATATGTTATTCAGCTACTTTTGGGTCAGCTATAACATAGTGAAATTACAGACCTGTAGCTCATGGCATAGCTGAGTAATAGCTACTTTTAGGTCATCACTATTGAGTAAATCAGTTGTAACTTGAAAACTATTGCATTTACAGTATTTTGCATAAATATGTTGTTCACCTACTTTTGGGTCAGCTATAACATAGTAAAATTTCAGACCTGTAGCTCATGGCATAGCTGAGTAATAGCTACTTTTAGGTTATCACTGTTGAGTAAATCAGTTGTAATTGGAAAACTATTGCATTTAGAGAATTTAGTATAAATATGTTATTCAGCTACTTTTGGGTCAGCTATAACATAGTAAAATTTCAGACCTGTAGCTCATGGCATAGCTGAGTAATAGCTACTTTTAGGTCATCACTATTGAGTAAATCAGTTGTAACTTGAAAACTATTGCATTTACAGTATTTTGCTTAAATATGTTGTTCACCTACTTTTGGGTCAGCTATAACATAGTAAAATTTCAGACCTGTAGCTCATGGCATAGCTGAGTAATAGCTACTTTTAGGTCATCACTATTGAGTAAATCAGTTGTAACTTGAAAACTATTGCATTTACAGTATTTTGCATAAATATGTTGTTCACCTACTTTTGGGTCAGCTATAACATAGTAAAATTTCAGACCTGTAGCTCATGGCATAGCTGAGTAATAGCTACTTTTAGGTTATCACTGTTGAGTAAATCAGTTGTAATTGGAAAACTATTGCATTTAGAGAATTTAGTATAAATATGTTATTCAGCTACTTTTGGGTCAGCTATAACATAGTAAAATTTCAGACCTGTAGCTCATGGCATAGCTGAGTAATAGCTACTTTTAGGTCATCACTATTGAGTAAATCAGTTGTAACTTGAAAACTATTGCATTTACAGTATTTTGCTTAAATATGTTGTTCACCTACTTTTGGGTCAGCTATAACATAGTAAAATTTCAGACCTGTAGCTCATGGCATAGCTGAGTAATAGCTACTTTTAGGTCATCACTATTGAGTAAATCAGTTGTAACTTGAAAACTATTGCATTTACAGTATTTTGCTTTAATATGTTGTTCACCTACTTTTGGGTCAGCTATAACATAGTGAAATTTCAGACCTGTAGCTCATTGCATAGCTGAGTAATAACTACTTTTGAGGTTCTCACTATTGAGTAAATCAGTTGTAATTGGAAAATTATTGCATTTAGAGAATTTAGTATAAATATGTTATTCAGCTACTTTTGGGTCAACTATAACATAGTAAAATTTCAGACCTGTAGCTCATGGCATAGCTGAGTAATAGCTACTTTTAGGTCATCACTATTGAGTAAATCAGTTGTAACTTGAAAACTATTGCATTTACAGTATTTTGCTTAAATATGTTGTTCACCTACTTTTGGGTCAGCTAAAACATAGTAAAATTTCAGACCTGTAGCTCATGGCATAGCTGAGTAATAGCTACTTTTAGGTCATCACTATTGAGTAAATCAGTTGTAACTTGAAAACTATTGCATTTACAGTATTTTGCTTAAATATGTTGTTCACCTACTTTTGGGTCAGCTATAACATAGTAAAATTTAAGACCTGTAGCTCATGGCATAGCTGAGTAATAGCTACTTTTAGGTTATCACTGTTGAGTAAATCAGTTGTAATTGGAAAACTATTGCATTTAGAGAATTTAGTATAAATATGTTATTCAGCTACTTTTGGGTCAACTATAACATAGTAAAATTTCAGACCTGTAGCTCATGGCATAGCTGAGTAATAGCTACTTTTAGGTCATCACTATTGAGTAAATCAGTTGTAACTTGAAAACTATTGCATTTACAGTATTTTGCTTAAATATGTTGTTCACCTACTTTTGGGTCAGCTATAACATAGTAAAATTTCAGACCTGTAGCTCATGGCATAGCTGAGTAATAGCTACTTTTAGGTCATCACTATTGAGTAAATCAGTTGTAACTTGAAAACTATTGCATTTACAGTATTTTGCTTAAATATGTTGTTCACCTACTTTTGGGTCAGCTATAACATAGTAAAATTTCAGACCTGTAGCTCATGGCATAGCTGAGTAATAGCTACTTTTAGGTCATCACTATTGAGTAAATCAGTTGTAACTTGAAAACTATTGCATTTACAGTATTTTGCTTAAATATGTTGTTCACCTACTTTTGGGTCAGCTATAACATAGTAAAATTTCAGACCTGTAGCTCATGGCATAGCTGAGTAATAGCTACTTTTAGGTTATCACTGTTGAGTAAATCGCTTATAACTTGGAAATTATTGCATTTAGAGTATTTTGTTTCAATATGTTATTCACCTATTTTGGGGTCAGCTATAACATAGTGAAGTTCCAGACCCGTGACTCATTGCATAGCTGAGTAATAGCTACTTTTAGGTTATCACTGTTGAGTAAATCGCTTATAACTTGGAAACTATTGCATTTAGAGTATTTTGTTTCAATATGTTATTCACCTATTTTGGGATCAGCTATAACATAGTGAAGTTTCAGATCTGTGGCTCATTGCATAGCTGAGTAATAGCTACTTTGAAGTTCTCACTATTGAGTAAATCAGTTGTAATTGGAAAACTATTGCATTTAGAGAATTTCGTATAAATATGTTATTCAGCTACTTTTGGGTCAGCTATAACATAGTGAAATTACAGACCTGTAGCTCATGGCATAGCTGAGTAATAGCTACTTTTAGGTCATCACTATTGAGTAAATCAGTTGTAACTTGAAAACTATTGCATTTACAGTATTTTGCTTAAATATGTTGTTCACCTACTTTTGGGTCAGCTATAACATAGTAAAATTTCAGACCTGTAGCTCATGGCATAGCTGAGTAATAGCTACTTTTAGGTCATCACTATTGAATAAATCAGTTGTAACTTGAAAACTATTGCATTTACAGTATTTTGCTTAAATATGTTGTTCACCTACTTTTGGGTCAGCTATAACATAGTAAAATTTCAGACCTGTAGCTCATGGCATAGCTGAGTAATAGCTACTTTGAGGTTCTCACTATTGAGTAAATCAGTTGTAATTGGAAAACTATTGCATTTAGAGAATTTAGTATAAATATGTTATTCAGCTACTTTTGGGTCAACTATAACATAGTAAAATTTCAGACCTGTAGCTCATGGCATAGCTGAGTAATAGCTACTTTTAGGTCATCACTATTGAGTAAATCAGTTGTAACTTGAAAACTATTGCATTTACAGTATTTTGCTTAAATATGTTGTTCACCTACTTTTGGGTCAGCTATAACATAGTAAAATTTCAGACCTGTAGCTCATGGCATAGCTGAGTAATAGCTACTTTTAGGTTATCACTGTTGAGTAAATCGCTTATAACTTGGAAATTATTGCATTTAGAGTATTTTGTTTCAATATGTTATTCACCTATTTTGGGGTCAGCTATAACATAGTGAAGTTCCAGACCCGTGACTCATTGCATAGCTGAGTAATAGCTACTTTTAGGTTATCACTGTTGAGTAAATCGCTTATAACTTGGAAACTATTGCATTTAGAGTATTTTGTTTCAATATGTTATTCACCTATTTTGGGATCAGCTATAACATAGTGAAGTTTCAGATCTGTGGCTCATTGCATAGCTGAGTAATAGCTACTTTGAAGTTCTCACTATTGAGTAAATCAGTTGTAATTGGAAAACTATTGCATTTAGAGAATTTCGTATAAATATGTTATTCAGCTACTTTTGGGTCAGCTATAACATAGTGAAATTACAGACCTGTAGCTCATGGCATAGCTGAGTAATAGCTACTTTTAGGTCATCACTATTGAGTAAATCAGTTGTAACTTGAAAACTATTGCATTTACAGTATTTTGCTTAAATATGTTGTTCACCTACTTTTGGGTCAGCTATAACATAGTAAAATTTCAGACCTGTAGCTCATGGCATAGCTGAGTAATAGCTACTTTTAGGTTATCACTGTTGAGTAAATCAGTTGTAATTGGAAAACTATTGCATTTAGAGAATTTAGTATAAATATGTTATTCAGCTACTTTTGGGTCAGCTATAACATAGTAAAATTTCAGACCTGTAGCTCATGGCATAGCTGAGTAATAGCTACTTTTAGGTCATCACTATTGAGTAAATCAGTTGTAACTTGAAAACTATTGCATTTACAGTATTTTGCTTAAATATGTTGTTCACCTACTTTTGGGTCAGCTATAACATAGTAAAATTTCAGACCTGTAGCTCATGGCATAGCTGAGTAATAGCTACTTTTAGGTCATCACTATTGAGTAAATCAGTTGTAACTTGAAAACTATTGCATTTACAGTATTTTGCTTAAATATGTTGTTCACCTACTTTTGGGTCAGCTATAACATAGTAAAATTTCAGACCTGTAGCTCATGGCATAGCTGAGTAATAGCTACTTTTAGGTCATCACTATTGAGTAAATCAGTTGTAACTTGAAAACTATTGCATTTACAGTATTTTGCTTTAATATGTTGTTCACCTACTTTTGGGTCAGCTATAACATAGTGAAATTTCAGACCTGTAGCTCATTGCATAGCTGAGTAATAACTACTTTTGAGGTTCTCACTATTGAGTAAATCAGTTGTAATTGGAAAATTATTGCATTTAGAGAATTTAGTATAAATATGTTATTCAGCTACTTTTGGGTCAACTATAACATAGTAAAATTTCAGACCTGTAGCTCATGGCATAGCTGAGTAATAGCTACTTTTAGGTCATCACTATTGAGTAAATCAGTTGTAACTTGAAAACTATTGCATTTACAGTATTTTGCTTAAATATGTTGTTCACCTACTTTTGGGTCAGCTATAACATAGTAAAATTTCAGACCTGTAGCTCATGGCATAGCTGAGTAATAGCTACTTTTAGGTCATCACTATTGAGTAAATCAGTTGTAACTTGAAAACTATTGCATTTACAGTATTTTGCTTAAATATGTTGTTCACCTACTTTTGGGTCAGCTATAACATAGTAAAATTTCAGACCTGTAGCTCATGGCATAGCTGAGTAATAGCTACTTTTAGGTTATCACTGTTGAGTAAATCAGTTGTAATTGGAAAACTATTGCATTTAGAGAATTTAGTATAAATATGTTATTCAGCTACTTTTGGGTCAACTATAACATAGTAAAATTTCAGACCTGTAGCTCATGGCATAGCTGAGTAATAGCTACTTTTAGGTCATCACTATTGAGTAAATCAGTTGTAACTTGAAAACTATTGCATTTACAGTATTTTGCTTAAATATGTTGTTCACCTACTTTTGGGTCAGCTATAACATAGTAAAATTTCAGACCTGTAGCTCATGGCATAGCTGAGTAATAGCTACTTTTAGGTCATCACTATTGAGTAAATCAGTTGTAACTTGAAAACTATTGCATTTACAGTATTTTGCTTAAATATGTTGTTCACCTACTTTTGGGTCAGCTATAACATAGTAAAATTTCAGACCTGTAGCTCATGGCATAGCTGAGTAATAGCTACTTTTAGGTTATCACTGTTGAGTAAATCGCTTATAACTTGGAAATTATTGCATTTAGAGTATTTTGTTTCAATATGTTATTCACCTATTTTGGGGTCAGCTATAACATAGTGAAGTTCCAGACCCGTGACTCATTGCATAGCTGAGTAATAGCTACTTTTAGGTTATCACTGTTGAGTAAATCGCTTATAACTTGGAAACTATTGCATTTAGAGTATTTTGTTTCAATATGTTATTCACCTATTTTGGGATCAGCTATAACATAGTGAAGTTTCAGATCTGTGGCTCATTGCATAGCTGAGTAATAGCTACTTTGAAGTTCTCACTATTGAGTAAATCAGTTGTAATTGGAAAACTATTGCATTTAGTGAATTTCGTATAAATATGTTATTCAGCTACTTTTGGGTCAGCTATAACATAGTGAAATTACAGACCTGTAGCTCATGGCATAGCTGAGTAATAGCTACTTTTAGGTCATCACTATTGAGTAAATCAGTTGTAACTTGAAAACTATTGCATTTACAGTATTTTGCATAAATATGTTGTTCACCTACTTTTGGGTCAGCTATAACATAGTAAAATTTCAGACCTGTAGCTCATGGCATAGCTGAGTAATAGCTACTTTTAGGTTATCACTGTTGAGTAAATCAGTTGTAATTGGAAAACTATTGCATTTAGAGAATTTAGTATAAATATGTTATTCAGCTACTTTTGGGTCAGCTATAACATAGTAAAATTTCAGACCTGTAGCTCATGGCATAGCTGAGTAATAGCTACTTTTAGGTCATCACTATTGAGTAAATCAGTTGTAACTTGAAAACTATTGCATTTACAGTATTTTGCTTAAATATGTTGTTCACCTACTTTTGGGTCAGCTATAACATAGTAAAATTTCAGACCTGTAGCTCATGGCATAGCTGAGTAATAGCTACTTTTAGGTCATCACTATTGAGTAAATCAGTTGTAACTTGAAAACTATTGCATTTACAGTATTTTGCTTTAATATGTTGTTCACCTACTTTTGGGTCAGCTATAACATAGTGAAATTTCAGACCTGTAGCTCATTGCATAGCTGAGTAATAACTACTTTTGAGGTTCTCACTATTGAGTAAATCAGTTGTAATTGGAAAATTATTGCATTTAGAGAATTTAGTATAAATATGTTATTCAGCTACTTTTGGGTCAACTATAACATAGTAAAATTTCAGACCTGTAGCTCATGGCATAGCTGAGTAATAGCTACTTTTAGGTCATCACTATTGAGTAAATCAGTTGTAACTTGAAAACTATTGCATTTACAGTATTTTGCTTAAATATGTTGTTCACCTACTTTTGGGTCAGCTAAAACATAGTAAAATTTCAGACCTGTAGCTCATGGCATAGCTGAGTAATAGCTACTTTTAGGTCATCACTATTGAGTAAATCAGTTGTAACTTGAAAACTATTGCATTTACAGTATTTTGCTTAAATATGTTGTTCACCTACTTTTGGGTCAGCTATAACATAGTAAAATTTCAGACCTGTAGCTCATGGCATAGCTGAGTAATAGCTACTTTTAGGTTATCACTGTTGAGTAAATCAGTTGTAATTGGAAAACTATTGCATTTAGAGAATTTAGTATAAATATGTTATTCAGCTACTTTTGGGTCAACTATAACATAGTAAAATTTCAGACCTGTAGCTCATGGCATAGCTGAGTAATAGCTACTTTTAGGTCATCACTATTGAGTAAATCAGTTGTAACTTGAAAACTATTGCATTTACAGTATTTTGCTTAAATATGTTGTTCACCTACTTTTGGGTCAGCTATAACATAGTAAAATTTCAGACCTGTAGCTCATGGCATAGCTGAGTAATAGCTACTTTTAGGTCATCACTATTGAGTAAATCAGTTGTAACTTGAAAACTATTGCATTTACAGTATTTTGCTTAAATATGTTGTTCACCTACTTTTGGGTCAGCTATAACATAGTAAAATTTCAGACCTGTAGCTCATGGCATAGCTGAGTAATAGCTACTTTTAGGTTATCACTGTTGAGTAAATCGCTTATAACTTGGAAATTATTGCATTTAGAGTATTTTGTTTCAATATGTTATTCACCTATTTTGGGGTCAGCTATAACATAGTGAAGTTCCAGACCCGTGACTCATTGCATAGCTGAGTAATAGCTACTTTTAGGTTATCACTGTTGAGTAAATCGCTTATAACTTGGAAACTATTGCATTTAGAGTATTTTGTTTCAATATGTTATTCACCTATTTTGGGATCAGCTATAACATAGTGAAGTTTCAGATCTGTGGCTCATTGCATAGCTGAGTAATAGCTACTTTGAAGTTCTCACTATTGAGTAAATCAGTTGTAATTGGAAAACTATTGCATTTAGAGAATTTCGTATAAATATGTTATTCAGCTACTTTTGGGTCAGCTATAACATAGTGAAATTACAGACCTGTAGCTCATGGCATAGCTGAGTAATAGCTACTTTTAGGTCATCACTATTGAGTAAATCAGTTGTAACTTGAAAACTATTGCATTTACAGTATTTTGCTTAAATATGTTGTTCACCTACTTTTGGGTCAGCTATAACATAGTAAAATTTCAGACCTGTAGCTCATGGCATAGCTGAGTAATAGCTACTTTTAGGTCATCACTATTGAGTAAATCAGTTGTAACTTCAAAACTATTGCATTTACAGTATTTTGCTTAAATATGTTGTTCACCTACTTTTGGGTCAGCTATAACATAGTAAAATTTCAGACCTGTAGCTCATGGCATAGCTGAGTAATAGCTACTTTTAGGTCATCACTATTGAGTAAATCAGTTGTAACTTGAAAACTATAGCATTTACAGTATTTTGCTTTAATATGTTGTTCACCTACTTTTGGGTCAGCTATAACATAGTGAAATTTCAGACCTGTAGCTCATTGCATAGCTGAGTAATAACTACTTTTAAGGTTCTCACTATTGAGTAAATCAGTTGTAATTGGAAAATTATTGCATTTAGAGAATTTAGTATAAATATGTTATTCAGCTACTTTTGGGTCAACTATAACATAGTAAAATTTCAGACCTGTAGCTCATGGCATAGCTGAGTAATAGCTACTTTTAGGTCATCACTATTGAGTAAATCAGTTGTAACTTGAAAACTATTGCATTTACAGTATTTTGCTTAAATATGTTGTTCACCTACTTTTGGGTCAGCTATAACATAGTAAAATTTCAGACCTGTAGCTCATGGCATAGCTGAGTAATAGCTACTTTTAGGTCATCACTATTGAGTAAATCAGTTGTAACTTGAAAACTATTGCATTTACAGTATTTTGCTTAAATATGTTGTTCACCTACTTTTGGGTCAGCTATAACATAGTAAAATTTCAGACCTGTAGCTCATGGCATAGCTGAGTAATAGCTACTTTTAGGTTATCACTGTTGAGTAAATCAGTTGTAATTGGAAAACTATTGCATTTAGAGAATTTAGTATAAATATGTTATTCAGCTACTTTTGGGTCAACTATAACATAGTAAAATTTCAGACCTGTAGCTCATGGCATAGCTGAGTAATAGCTACTTTTAGGTCATCACTATTGAGTAAATCAGTTGTAACTTGAAAACTATTGCATTTACAGTATTTTGCTTAAATATGTTGTTCACCTACTTTTGGGTCAGCTATAACATAGTAAAATTTCAGACCTGTAGCTCATGGCATAGCTGAGTAATAGCTACTTTTAGGTCATCACTATTGAGTAAATCAGTTGTAACTTGAAAACTATTGCATTTACAGTATTTTGCTTAAATATGTTGTTCACCTACTTTTGGGTCAGCTATAACATAGTAAAATTTCAGACCTGTAGCTCATGGCATAGCTGAGTAATAGCTACTTTTAGGTTATCACTGTTGAGTAAATCGCTTATAACTTGGAAATTATTGCATTTAGAGTATTTTGTTTCAATATGTTATTCACCTATTTTGGGGTCAGCTATAACATAGTGAAGTTCCAGACCCGTGACTCATTGCATAGCTGAGTAATAGCTACTTTTAGGTTATCACTGTTGAGTAAATCGCTTATAACTTGGAAACTATTGCATTTAGAGTATTTTGTTTCAATATGTTATTCACCTATTTTGGGATCAGCTATAACATAGTGAAGTTTCAGATCTGTGGCTCATTGCATAGCTGAGTAATAGCTACTTTGAAGTTCTCACTATTGAGTAAATCAGTTGTAATTGGAAAACTATTGCATTTAGTGAATTTCGTATAAATATGTTATTCAGCTACTTTTGGGTCAGCTATAACATAGTGAAATTACAGACCTGTAGCTCATGGCATAGCTGAGTAATAGCTACTTTTAGGTCATCACTATTGAGTAAATCAGTTGTAACTTGAAAACTATTGCATTTACAGTATTTTGCATAAATATGTTGTTCACCTACTTTTGGGTCAGCTATAACATAGTAAAATTTCAGACCTGTAGCTCATGGCATAGCTGAGTAATAGCTACTTTTAGGTTATCACTGTTGAGTAAATCAGTTGTAATTGAAAAACTATTGCATTTAGAGAATTTAGTATAAATATGTTATTCAGCTACTTTTGGGTCAGCTATAACATAGTAAAATTTCAGACCTGTAGCTCATGGCATAGCTGAGTAATAGCTACTTTTAGGTCATCACTATTGAGTAAATCAGTTGTAACTTGAAAACTATTGCATTTACAGTATTTTGCTTAAATATGTTGTTCACCTACTTTTGGGTCAGCTATAACATAGTAAAATTTCAGACCTGTAGCTCATGGCATAGCTGAGTAATAGCTACTTTTAGGTCATCACTATTGAGTAAATCAGTTGTAACTTGAAAACTATTGCATTTACAGTATTTTGCTTTAATATGTTGTTCACCTACTTTTGGGTCAGCTATAACATAGTGAAATTTCAGACCTGTAGCTCATTGCATAGCTGAGTAATAACTACTTTTGAGGTTCTCACTATTGAGTAAATCAGTTGTAATTGGAAAATTATTGCATTTAGAGAATTTAGTATAAATATGTTATTCAGCTACTTTTGGGTCAACTATAACATAGTAAAATTTCAGACCTGTAGCTCATGGCATAGCTGAGTAATAGCTACTTTTAGGTCATCACTATTGAGTAAATCAGTTGTAACTTGAAAACTATTGCATTTACAGTATTTTGCTTAAATATGTTGTTCACCTACTTTTGGGTCAGCTAAAACATAGTAAAATTTCAGACCTGTAGCTCATGGCATAGCTGAGTAATAGCTACTTTTAGGTCATCACTATTGAGTAAATCAGTTGTAACTTGAAAACTATTGCATTTACAGTATTTTGCTTAAATATGTTGTTCACCTACTTTTGGGTCAGCTATAACATAGTAAAATTTCAGACCTGTAGCTCATGGCATAGCTGAGTAATAGCTACTTTTAGGTCATCACTATTGAGTAAATCAGTTGTAACTTGAAAACTATTGCATTTACAGTATTTTGCTTAAATATGTTGTTCACCTACTTTTGGGTCAGCTATAACATAGTAAAATTTCAGACCTGTAGCTCATGGCATAGCTGAGTAATAGCTACTTTTAGGTCATCACTATTGAGTAAATCAGTTGTAACTTGAAAACTATTGCATTTACAGTATTTTGCTTAAATATGTTGTTCACCTACTTTTGGGTCAGCTATAACATAGTAAAATTTCAGACCTGTAGCTCATGGCATAGCTGAGTAATAGCTACTTTTAGGTTATCACTGTTGAGTAAATCGCTTATAACTTGGAAATTATTGCATTTAGAGTATTTTGTTTCAATATGTTATTCACCTATTTTGGGGTCAGCTATAACATAGTGAAGTTCCAGACCCGTGACTCATTGCATAGCTGAGTAATAGCTACTTTTAGGTTATCACTGTTGAGTAAATCGCTTATAACTTGGAAACTATTGCATTTAGAGTATTTTGTTTCAATATGTTATTCACCTATTTTGGGATCAGCTATAACATAGTGAAGTTTCAGATCTGTGGCTCATTGCATAGCTGAGTAATAGCTACTTTGAAGTTCTCACTATTGAGTAAATTAGTTGTAATTGGAAAACTATTGCATTTAGAGAATTTCGTATAAATATGTTATTCAGCTACTTTTGGGTCAGCTATAACATAGTGAAATTACAGACCTGTAGCTCATGGCATAGCTGAGTAATAGCTACTTTTAGGTCATCACTATTGAGTAAATCAGTTGTAACTTGAAAACTATTGCATTTACAGTATTTTGCTTAAATATGTTGTTCACCTACTTTTGGGTCAGCTATAACATAGTAAAATTTCAGACCTGTAGCTCATGGCATAGCTGAGTAATAGCTACTTTTAGGTCATCACTATTGAATAAATCAGTTGTAACTTGAAAACTATTGCATTTACAGTATTTTGCTTAAATATGTTGTTCACCTACTTTTGGGTCAGCTATAACATAGTAAAATTTCAGACCTGTAGCTCATGGCATAGCTGAGTAATAGCTACTTTGAGGTTCTCACTATTGAGTAAATCAGTTGTAATTGGAAAACTATTGCATTTAGAGAATTTAGTATAAATATGTTATTCAGCTACTTTTGGGTCAACTATAACATAGTAAAATTTCAGACCTGTAGCTCATGGCATAGCTGAGTAATAGCTACTTTTAGGTCATCACTATTGAGTAAATCAGTTGTAACTTGAAAACTATTGCATTTACAGTATTTTGCTTAAATATGTTGTTCACCTACTTTTGGGTCAGCTATAACATAGTAAAATTTCAGACCTGTAGCTCATGGCATAGCTGAGTAATAGCTACTTTTAGGTTATCACTGTTGAGTAAATCGCTTATAACTTGGAAATTATTGCATTTAGAGTATTTTGTTTCAATATGTTATTCACCTATTTTGGGGTCAGCTATAACATAGTGAAGTTCCAGACCCGTGACTCATTGCATAGCTGAGTAATAGCTACTTTTAGGTTATCACTGTTGAGTAAATCGCTTATAACTTGGAAACTATTGCATTTAGAGTATTTTGTTTCAATATGTTATTCACCTATTTTGGGATCAGCTATAACATAGTGAAGTTTCAGATCTGTGGCTCATTGCATAGCTGAGTAATAGCTACTTTGAAGTTCTCACTATTGAGTAAATCAGTTGTAATTGGAAAACTATTGCATTTAGAGAATTTCGTATAAATATGTTATTCAGCTACTTTTGGGTCAGCTATAACATAGTGAAATTACAGACCTGTAGCTCATGGCATAGCTGAGTAATAGCTACTTTTAGGTCATCACTATTGAGTAAATCAGTTGTAACTTGAAAACTATTGCATTTACAGTATTTTGCTTAAATATGTTGTTCACCTACTTTTGGGTCAGCTATAACATAGTAAAATTTCAGACCTGTAGCTCATGGCATAGCTGAGTAATAGCTACTTTTAGGTTATCACTGTTGAGTAAATCAGTTGTAATTGGAAAACTATTGCATTTAGAGAATTTAGTATAAATATGTTATTCAGCTACTTTTGGGTCAGCTATAACATAGTAAAATTTCAGACCTGTAGCTCATGGCATAGCTGAGTAATAGCTACTTTTAGGTCATCACTATTGAGTAAATCAGTTGTAACTTGAAAACTATTGCATTTACAGTATTTTGCTTAAATATGTTGTTCACCTACTTTTGGGTCAGCTATAACATAGTAAAATTTCAGACCTGTAGCTCATGGCATAGCTGAGTAATAGCTACTTTTAGGTCATCACTATTGAGTAAATCAGTTGTAACTTGAAAACTATTGCATTTACAGTATTTTGCTTTAATATGTTGTTCACCTACTTTTGGATCAGCTATAACATAGTGAAATTTCAGACCTGTAGCTCATTGCATAGCTGAGTAATAACTACTTTTGAGGTTCTCACTATTGAGTAAATCAGTTGTAATTGGAAAATTATTGCATTTAGAGAATTTAGTATAAATATGTTATTCAGCTACTTTTGGGTCAACTATAACATAGTAAAATTTCAGACCTGTAGCTCATGGCATAGCTGAGTAATAGCTACTTTTAGGTCATCACTATTGAGTAAATCAATTATAACTTGAAAACTATTGCATTTACAGTATTTTGCTTAAATATGTTGTTCACCTACTTTTGGGTCAGCTAAAACATAGTAAAATTTCAGACCTGTAGCTCATGGCATAGCTGAGTAATAGCTACTTTTAGGTCATCACTATTGAGTAAATCAGTTGTAACTTGAAAACTATTGCATTTACAGTATTTTGCTTAAATATGTTGTTCACCTACTTTTGGGTCAGCTATAACATAGTAAAATTTCAGACCTGTAGCTCATGGCATAGCTGAGTAATAGCTACTTTTAGGTTATCACTGTTGAGTAAATCAGTTGTAATTGGAAAACTATTGCATTTAGAGAATTTAGTATAAATATGTTATTCAGCTACTTTTGGGTCAACTATAACATAGTAAAATTTCAGACCTGTAGCTCATGGCATAGCTGAGTAATAGCTACTTTTAGGTCATCACTATTGAGTAAATCAGTTGTAACTTGAAAACTATTGCATTTACAGTATTTTGCTTAAATATGTTGTTCACCTACTTTTGGGTCAGCTATAACATAGTAAAATTTCAGACCTGTAGCTCATGACATAGCTGAGTAATAGCTACTTTTAGGTCATCACTATTGAGTAAATCAGTTGTAACTTGAAAACTATTGCATTTACAGTATTTTGCTTAAATATGTTGTTCACCTACTTTTGGGTCAGCTATAACATAGTAAAATTTCAGACCTGTAGCTCATGGCATAGCTGAGTAATAGCTACTTTTAGGTTATCACTGTTGAGTAAATCGCTTATAACTTGGAAATTATTGCATTTAGAGTATTTTGTTTCAATATGTTATTCACCTATTTTGGGGTCAGCTATAACATAGTGAAGTTCCAGACCCGTGACTCATTGCATAGCTGAGTAATAGCTACTTTTAGGTTATCACTGTTGAGTAAATCGCTTATAACTTGGAAACTATTGCATTTAGAGTATTTTGTTTCAATATGTTATTCACCTATTTTGGGATCAGCTATAACATAGTGAAGTTTCAGATCTGTGGCTCATTGCATAGCTGAGTAATAGCTACTTTGAAGTTCTCACTATTGAGTAAATCAGTTGTAATTGGAAAACTATTGCATTTAGAGAATTTCGTATAAATATGTTATTCAGCTACTTTTGGGTCAGCTATAACATAGTGAAATTACAGACCTGTAGCTCATGGCATAGCTGAGTAATAGCTACTTTTAGGTCATCACTATTGAGTAAATCAGTTGTAACTTGAAAACTATTGCATTTACAGTATTTTGCTTAAATATGTTGTTCACCTACTTTTGGGTCAGCTATAACATAGTAAAATTTCAGACCTGTAGCTCATGGCATAGCTGAGTAATAGCTACTTTTAGGTCATCACTATTGAATAAATCAGTTGTAACTTGAAAACTATTGCATTTACAGTATTTTGCTTAAATATGTTGTTCACCTACTTTTGGGTCAGCTATAACATAGTAAAATTTCAGACCTGTAGCTCATGGCATAGCTGAGTAATAGCTACTTTTAGGTTATCACTGTTGAGTAAATCGCTTATAACTTGGAAATTATTGCATTTAGAGTATTTTGTTTCAATATGTTATTCACCTATTTTGGGGTCAGCTATAACATAGTGAAGTTCCAGACCCGTGACTCATTGCATAGCTGAGTAATAGCTACTTTTAGGTTATCACTGTTGAGTAAATCGCTTATAACTTGGAAACTATTGCATTTAGAGTATTTTGTTTCAATATGTTATTCACCTATTTTGGGATCAGCTATAACATAGTGAAGTTTCAGATCTGTGGCTCATTGCATAGCTGAGTAATAGCTACTTTGAAGTTCTCACTATTGAGTAAATCAGTTGTAATTGGAAAACTATTGCATTTAGTGAATTTCGTATAAATATGTTATTCAGCTACTTTTGGGTCAGCTATAACATAGTGAAATTACAGACCTGTAGCTCATGGCATAGCTGAGTAATAGCTACTTTTAGGTCATCACTATTGAGTAAATCAGTTGTAACTTGAAAACTATTGCATTTACAGTATTTTGCTTAAATATGTTGTTCACCTACTTTTGGGTCAGCTATAACATAGTAAAATTTCAGACCTGTAGCTCATGGCATAGCTGAGTAATAGCTACTTTTAGGTTATCACTGTTGAGTAAATCAGTTGTAATTGGAAAACTATTGCATTTAGAGAATTTAGTATAAATATGTTATTCAGCTACTTTTGGGTCAGCTATAACATAGTAAAATTTCAGACCTGTAGCTCATGGCATAGCTGAGTAATAGCTACTTTTAGGTCATCACTATTGAGTAAATCAGTTGTAACTTGAAAACTATTGCATTTACAGTATTTTGCTTAAATATGTTGTTCACCTACTTTTGGGTCAGCTAAAACATAGTAAAATTTCAGACCTGTAGCTCATGGCATAGCTGAGTAATAGCTACTTTTAGGTCATCACTATTGAGTAAATCAGTTGTAACTTGAAAACTATTGCATTTACAGTATTTTGCTTTAATATGTTGTTCACCTACTTTTGGGTCAGCTATAACATAGTGAAATTTCAGACCTGTAGCTCATTGCATAGCTGAGTAATAACTACTTTTGAGGTTCTCACTATTGAGTAAATCAGTTGTAATTGGAAAATTATTGCATTTAGAGAATTTAGTATAAATATGTTATTCAGCTACTTTTGGGTCAACTATAACATAGTAAAATTTCAGACCTGTAGCTCATGGCATAGCTGAGTAATAGCTACTTTTAGGTCATCACTATTGAGTAAATCAGTTGTAACTTGAAAACTATTGCATTTACAGTATTTTGCTTAAATATGTTGTTCACCTACTTTTGGGTCAGCTAAAACATAGTAAAATTTCAGACCTGTAGCTCATGGCATAGCTGAGTAATAGCTACTTTTAGGTCATCACTATTGAGTAAATCAGTTGTAACTTGAAAACTATTGCATTTACAGTATTTTGCTTAAATATGTTGTTCACCTACTTTTGGGTCAGCTATAACATAGTAAAATTTCAGACCTGTAGCTCATGGCATAGCTGAGTAATAGCTACTTTTAGGTTATCACTGTTGAGTAAATCAGTTGTAATTGGAAAACTATTGCATTTAGAGAATTTAGTATAAATATGTTATTCAGCTACTTTTGGGTCAACTATAACATAGTAAAATTTCAGACCTGTAGCTCATGGCATAGCTGAGTAATAGCTACTTTTAGGTCATCACTATTGAGTAAATCAGTTGTAACTTGAAAACTATTGCATTTACAGTATTTTGCTTAAATATGTTGTTCACCTACTTTTGGGTCAGCTATAACATAGTAAAATTTCAGACCTGTAGCTCATGGCATAGCTGAGTAATAGCTACTTTTAGGTCATCACTATTGAGTAAATCAGTTGTAACTTGAAAACTATTGCATTTACAGTATTTTGCTTAAATATGTTGTTCACCTACTTTTGGGTCAGCTATAACATAGTAAAATTTCAGACCTGTAGCTCATGGCATAGCTGAGTAATAGCTACTTTTAGGTTATCACTGTTGAGTAAATCGCTTATAACTTGGAAATTATTGCATTTAGAGTATTTTGTTTCAATATGTTATTCACCTATTTTGGGGTCAGCTATAACATAGTGAAGTTCCAGACCCGTGACTCATTGCATAGCTGAGTAATAGCTACTTTTAGGTTATCACTGTTGAGTAAATCGCTTATAACTTGGAAACTATTGCATTTAGAGTATTTTGTTTCAATATGTTATTCACCTATTTTGGGATCAGCTATAACATAGTGAAGTTTCAGATCTGTGGCTCATTGCATAGCTGAGTAATAGCTACTTTGAAGTTCTCACTATTGAGTAAATCAGTTGTAATTGGAAAACTATTGCATTTAGAGAATTTCGTATAAATATGTTATTCAGCTACTTTTGGGTCAGCTATAACATAGTGAAATTACAGACCTGTAGCTCATGGCATAGCTGAGTAATAGCTACTTTTAGGTCATCACTATTGAGTAAATCAGTTGTAACTTGAAAACTATTGCATTTACAGTCTTTTGCTTAAATATGTTGTTCACCTACTTTTGGGTCAGCTATAACATAGTAAAATTTCAGACCTGTAGCTCATGGCATAGCTGAGTAATAGCTACTTTTAGGTCATCACTATTGAATAAATCAGTTGTAACTTGAAAACTATTGCATTTACAGTATTTTGCTTAAATATGTTGTTCACCTACTTTTGGGTCAGCTATAACATAGTAAAATTTCAGACCTGTAGCTCATGGCATAGCTGAGTAATAGCTACTTTGAGGTTCTCACTATTGAGTAAATCAGTTGTAATTGGAAAACTATTGCATTTAGAGAATTTAGTATAAATATGTTATTCAGCTACTTTTGGGTCAACTATAACATAGTAAAATTTCAGACCTGTAGCTCATGGCATAGCTGAGTAATAGCTACTTTTAGGTCATCACTATTGAGTAAATCAGTTGTAACTTGAAAACTATTGCATTTACAGTATTTTGCTTAAATATGTTGTTCACCTACTTTTGGGTCAGCTATAACATAGTAAAATTTCAGACCTGTAGCTCATGGCATAGCTGAGTAATAGCTACTTTTAGGTTATCACTGTTGAGTAAATCGCTTATAACTTGGAAATTATTGCATTTAGAGTATTTTGTTTCAATATGTTATTCACCTATTTTGGGGTCAGCTATAACATAGTGAAGTTCCAGACCCGTGACTCATTGCATAGCTGAGTAATAGCTACTTTTAGGTTATCACTGTTGAGTAAATCGCTTATAACTTGGAAACTATTGCATTTAGAGTATTTTGTTTCAATATGTTATTCACCTATTTTGGGATCAGCTATAACATAGTGAAGTTTCAGATCTGTGGCTCATTGCATAGCTGAGTAATAGCTACTTTGAAGTTCTCACTATTGAGTAAATCAGTTGTAATTGGAAAACTATTGCATTTAGAGAATTTCGTATAAATATGTTATTCAGCTACTTTTGGGTCAGCTATAACATAGTGAAATTACAGACCTGTAGCTCATGGCATAGCTGAGTAATAGCTACTTTTAGGTCATCACTATTGAGTAAATCAGTTGTAACTTGAAAACTATTGCATTTACAGTATTTTGCTTAAATATGTTGTTCACCTACTTTTGGGTCAGCTATAACATAGTAAAATTTCAGACCTGTAGCTCATGGCATAGCTGAGTAATAGCTACTTTTAGGTTATCACTGTTGAGTAAATCAGTTGTAATTGGAAAACTATTGCATTTAGAGAATTTAGTATAAATATGTTATTCAGCTACTTTTGGGTCAGCTATAACATAGTAAAATTTCAGACCTGTAGCTCATGGCATAGCTGAGTAATAGCTACTTTTAGGTCATCACTATTGAGTAAATCAGTTGTAACTTGAAAACTATTGCATTTACAGTATTTTGCTTAAATATGTTGTTCACCTACTTTTGGGTCAGCTATAACATAGTAAAATTTCAGACCTGTAGCTCATGGCATAGCTGAGTAATAGCTACTTTTAGGTCATCACTATTGAGTAAATCAGTTGTAACTTGAAAACTATTGCATTTACAGTATTTTGCTTTAATATGTTGTTCACCTACTTTTGGGTCAGCTATAACATAGTGAAATTTCAGACCTGTAGCTCATTGCATAGCTGAGTAATAACTACTTTTGAGGTTCTCACTATTGAGTAAATCAGTTGTAATTGGAAAATTATTGCATTTAGAGAATTTAGTATAAATATGTTATTCAGCTACTTTTGGGTCAACTATAACATAGTAAAATTTCAGACCTGTAGCTCATGGCATAGCTGAGTAATAGCTACTTTTAGGTCATCACTATTGAGTAAATCAGTTGTAACTTGAAAACTATTGCATTTACAGTATTTTGCTTAAATATGTTGTTCACCTACTTTTGGGTCAGCTAAAACATAGTAAAATTTCAGACCTGTAGCTCATGGCATAGCTGAGTAATAGCTACTTTTAGGTCATCACTATTGAGTAAATCAGTTGTAACTTGAAAACTATTGCATTTACAGTATTTTGCTTAAATATGTTGTTCACCTACTTTTGGGTCAGCTATAACATAGTAAAATTTCAGACCTGTAGCTCATGGCATAGCTGAGTAATAGCTACTTTTAGGTCATCACTATTGAATAAATCAGTTGTAACTTGAAAACTATTGCATTTACAGTATTTTGCTTAAATATGTTGTTCACCTACTTTTGGGTCAGCTATAACATAGTAAAATTTCAGACCTGTAGCTCATGGCATAGCTGAGTAATAGCTACTTTGAGGTTCTCACTATTGAGTAAATCAGTTGTAATTGGAAAACTATTGCATTTAGAGAATTTAGTATAAATATGTTATTCAGCTACTTTTGGGTCAACTATAACATAGTAAAATTTCAGACCTGTAGCTCATGGCATAGCTGAGTAATAGCTACTTTTAGGTCATCACTATTGAGTAAATCAGTTGTAACTTGAAAACTATTGCATTTACAGTATTTTGCTTAAATATGTTGTTCACCTACTTTTGGGTCAGCTATAACATAGTAAAATTTCAGACCTGTAGCTCATGGCATAGCTGAGTAATAGCTACTTTTAGGTTATCACTGTTGAGTAAATCGCTTATAACTTGGAAATTATTGCATTTAGAGTATTTTGTTTCAATATGTTATTCACCTATTTTGGGGTCAGCTATAACATAGTGAAGTTCCAGACCCGTGACTCATTGCATAGCTGAGTAATAGCTACTTTTAGGTTATCACTGTTGAGTAAATCGCTTATAACTTGGAAACTATTGCATTTAGAGTATTTTGTTTCAATATGTTATTCACCTATTTTGGGATCAGCTATAACATAGTGAAGTTTCAGATCTGTGGCTCATTGCATAGCTGAGTAATAGCTACTTTGAAGTTCTCACTATTGAGTAAATCAGTTGTAATTGGAAAACTATTGCATTTAGAGAATTTCGTATAAATATGTTATTCAGCTACTTTTGGGTCAGCTATAACATAGTGAAATTACAGACCTGTAGCTCATGGCATAGCTGAGTAATAGCTACTTTTAGGTCATCACTATTGAGTAAATCAGTTGTAACTTGAAAACTATTGCATTTACAGTATTTTGCTTAAATATGTTGTTCACCTACTTTTGGGTCAGCTATAACATAGTAAAATTTCAGACCTGTAGCTCATGGCATAGCTGAGTAATAGCTACTTTTAGGTTATCACTGTTGAGTAAATCAGTTGTAATTGGAAAACTATTGCATTTAGAGAATTTAGTATAAATATGTTATTCAGCTACTTTTGGGTCAGCTATAACATAGTAAAATTTCAGACCTGTAGCTCATGGCATAGCTGAGTAATAGCTACTTTTAGGTCATCACTATTGAGTAAATCAGTTGTAACTTGAAAACTATTGCATTTACAGTATTTTGCTTAAATATGTTGTTCACCTACTTTTGGGTCAGCTATAACATAGTAAAATTTCAGACCTGTAGCTCATGGCATAGCTGAGTAATAGCTACTTTTAGGTCATCACTATTGAGTAAATCAGTTGTAACTTGAAAACTATTGCATTTACAGTATTTTGCTTTAATATGTTGTTCACCTACTTTTGAGTCAGCTATAACATAGTGAAATTTCAGACCTGTAGCTCATTGCATAGCTGAGTAATAACTACTTTTGAGGTTCTCACTATTGAGTAAATCAGTTGTAATTGGAAAATTATTGCATTTAGAGAATTTAGTATAAATATGTTATTCAGCTACTTTTGGGTCAACTATAACATAGTAAAATTTCAGACCTGTAGCTCATGGCATAGCTGAGTAATAGCTACTTTTAGGTCATCACTATTGAGTAAATCAGTTGTAACTTGAAAACTATTGCATTTACAGTATTTTGCTTAAATATGTTGTTCACCTACTTTTGGGTCAGCTAAAACATAGTAAAATTTCAGACCTGTAGCTCATGGCATAGCTGAGTAATAGCTACTTTTAGGTCATCACTATTGAGTAAATCAGTTGTAACTTGAAAACTATTGCATTTACAGTATTTTGCTTAAATATGTTGTTCACCTACTTTTGGGTCAGCTATAACATAGTAAAATTTCAGACCTGTAGCTCATGGCATAGCTGAGTAATAGCTACTTTTAGGTCATCACTATTGAATAAATCAGTTGTAACTTGAAAACTATTGCATTTACAGTATTTTGCTTAAATATGTTGTTCACCTACTTTTGGGTCAGCTATAACATAGTAAAATTTCAGACCTGTAGCTCATGGCATAGCTGAGTAATAGCTACTTTGAGGTTCTCACTATTGAGTAAATCAGTTGTAATTGGAAAACTATTGCATTTAGAGAATTTAGTATAAATATGTTATTCAGCTACTTTTGGGTCAACTATAACATAGTAAAATTTCAGACCTGTAGCTCATGGCATAGCTGAGTAATAGCTACTTTTAGGTCATCACTATTGAGTAAATCAGTTGTAACTTGAAAACTATTGCATTTACAGTATTTTGCTTAAATATGTTGTTCACCTACTTTTGGGTCAGCTATAACATAGTAAAATTTCAGACCTGTAGCTCATGGCATAGCTGAGTAATAGCTACTTTTAGGTTATCACTGTTGAGTAAATCGCTTATAACTTGGAAATTATTGCATTTAGAGTATTTTGTTTCAATATGTTATTCACCTATTTTGGGGTCAGCTATAACATAGTAAAGTTCCAGACCCGTGACTCATTGCATAGCTGAGTAATAGCTACTTTTAGGTTATCACTGTTGAGTAAATCGCTTATAACTTGGAAACTATTGCATTTAGAGTATTTTGTTTCAATATGTTATTCACCTATTTTGGGATCAGCTATAACATAGTGAAGTTTCAGATCTGTGGCTCATTGCATAGCTGAGTAATAGCTACTTTGAAGTTCTCACTATTGAGTAAATCAGTTGTAATTGGAAAACTATTGCATTTAGAGAATTTCGTATAAATATGTTATTCAGCTACTTTTGGGTCAGCTATAACATAGTGAAATTACAGACCTGTAGCTCATGGCATAGCTGAGTAATAGCTACTTTTAGGTCATCACTATTGAGTAAATCAGTTGTAACTTGAAAACTATTGCATTTACAGTATTTTGCTTAAATATGTTGTTCACCTACTTTTGGGTCAGCTATAACATAGTAAAATTTCAGACCTGTAGCTCATGGCATAGCTGAGTAATAGCTACTTTTAGGTTATCACTGTTGAGTAAATCAGTTGTAATTGGAAAACTATTGCATTTAGAGAATTTAGTATAAATATGTTATTCAGCTACTTTTGGGTCAGCTATAACATAGTAAAATTTCAGACCTGTAGCTCATGGCATAGCTGAGTAATAGCTACTTTTAGGTCATCACTATTGAGTAAATCAGTTGTAACTTGAAAACTATTGCATTTACAGTATTTTGCTTAAATATGTTGTTCACCTACTTTTGGGTCAGCTATAACATAGTAAAATTTCAGACCTGTAGCTCATGGCATAGCTGAGTAATAGCTACTTTTAGGTCATCACTATTGAGTAAATCAGTTGTAACTTGAAAACTATTGCATTTACAGTATTTTGCTTTAATATGTTGTTCACCTACTTTTGGGTCAGCTATAACATAGTGAAATTTCAGACCTGTAGCTCATTGCATAGCTGAGTAATAACTACTTTTGAGGTTCTCACTATTGAGTAAATCAGTTGTAATTGGAAAATTATTGCATTTAGAGAATTTAGTATAAATATGTTATTCAGCTACTTTTGGGTCAACTATAACATAGTAAAATTTCAGACCTGTAGCTCATGGCATAGCTGAGTAATAGCTACTTTTAGGTCATCACTATTGAGTAAATCAGTTGTAACTTGAAAACTATTGCATTTACAGTATTTTGCTTAAATATGTTGTTCACCTACTTTTGGGTCAGCTAAAACATAGTAAAATTTCAGACCTGTAGCTCATGGCATAGCTGAGTAATAGCTACTTTTAGGTCATCACTATTGAGTAAATCAGTTGTAACTTGAAAACTATTGCATTTACAGTATTTTGCTTAAATATGTTGTTCACCTACTTTTGGGTCAGCTATAACATAGTAAAATTTCAGACCTGTAGCTCATGGCATAGCTGAGTAATAGCTACTTTTAGGTTATCACTGTTGAGTAAATCAGTTGTAATTGGAAAACTATTGCATTTAGAGAATTTAGTATAAATATGTTATTCAGCTACTTTTGGGTCAACTATAACATAGTAAAATTTCAGACCTGTAGCTCATGGCATAGCTGAGTAATAGCTACTTTTAGGTCATCACTATTGAGTAAATCAGTTGTAACTTGAAAACTATTGCATTTACAGTATTTTGCTTAAATATGTTGTTCACCTACTTTTGGGTCAGCTATAACATAGTAAAATTTCAGACCTGTAGCTCATGGCATAGCTGAGTAATAGCTACTTTTAGGTCATCACTATTGAGTAAATCAGTTGTAACTTGAAAACTATTGCATTTACAGTATTTTGCTTAAATATGTTGTTCACCTACTTTTGGGTCAGCTATAACATAGTAAAATTTCAGACCTGTAGCTCATGGCATAGCTGAGTAATAGCTACTTTTAGGTTATCACTGTTGAGTAAATCGCTTATAACTTGGAAATTATTGCATTTAGAGTATTTTGTTTCAATATGTTATTCACCTATTTTGGGGTCAGCTATAACATAGTGAAGTTCCAGACCCGTGACTCATTGCATAGCTGAGTAATAGCTACTTTTAGGTTATCACTGTTGAGTAAATCGCTTATAACTTGGAAACTATTGCATTTAGAGTATTTTGTTTCAATATGTTATTCACCTATTTTGGGATCAGCTATAACATAGTGAAGTTTCAGATCTGTGGCTCATTGCATAGCTGAGTAATAGCTACTTTGAAGTTCTCACTATTGAGTAAATCAGTTGTAATTGGAAAACTATTGCATTTAGAGAATTTCGTATAAATATGTTATTCAGCTACTTTTGGGTCAGCTATAACATAGTGAAATTACAGACCTGTAGCTCATGGCATAGCTGAGTAATAGCTACTTTTAGGTCATCACTATTGAGTAAATCAGTTGTAACTTGAAAACTATTGCATTTACAGTATTTTGCTTAAATATGTTGTTCACCTACTTTTGGGTCAGCTATAACATAGTAAAATTTCAGACCTGTAGCTCATGGCATAGCTGAGTAATAGCTACTTTTAGGTCATCACTATTGAATAAATCAGTTGTAACTTGAAAACTATTGCATTTACAGTATTTTGCTTAAATATGTTGTTCACCTACTTTTGGGTCAGCTATAACATAGTAAAATTTCAGACCTGTAGCTCATGGCATAGCTGAGTAATAGCTACTTTGAGGTTCTCACTATTGAGTAAATCAGTTGTAATTGGAAAACTATTGCATTTAGAGAATTTAGTATAAATATGTTATTCAGCTACTTTTGGGTCAACTATAACATAGTAAAATTTCAGACCTGTAGCTCATGGCATAGCTGAGTAATAGCTACTTTTAGGTCATCACTATTGAGTAAATCAGTTGTAACTTGAAAACTATTGCATTTACAGTATTTTGCTTAAATATGTTGTTCACCTACTTTTGGGTCAGCTATAACATAGTAAAATTTCAGACCTGTAGCTCATGGCATAGCTGAGTAATAGCTACTTTTAGGTTATCACTGTTGAGTAAATCGCTTATAACTTGGAAATTATTGCATTTAGAGTATTTTGTTTCAATATGTTATTCACCTATTTTGGGGTCAGCTATAACATAGTGAAGTTCCAGACCCGTGACTCATTGCATAGCTGAGTAATAGCTACTTTGAAGTTCTCAATGTTGAGTAAATCACTTGTAATTTGAAAACTATTGCATTTAGAGAATTTAGTATAAATATGTTATTCAGCTACTTTGGGGTCAGCTATAACATAGTAAAATTTCAGACCTGTAGCTCATGGCATAGCTGAGTAATAGCTACTTTTAGGTTATCGCTGTTGAGTAAATCACTTATAACTTGAAAACTATTGCATTTAGAGTATTTTGTTTCAATATGTTATTCACCTATTTTGGGGTCAGCTATAACATAGTGAAGTTCCAGACCTGTGGCTCATTGCATAGCTGAGTAATAGCTACTTTGAAGTTCTCAGTGTTGAGTAAATCAGTTGTAATTGGAAAACTATTGCTTTTACAGAAATTTGTGCAAATATGTTATTCAGCTACTTTTGGGTCAGCTATAACATAGTGAAATTACAGACCTGTAGCTCATGGCACAACTGAGCAATAGCTGTTCTCAGGCACTGACTGTTGAGTAAATCAGCTATAACTTGAAAAATATTGCTAAAACCAAACTTAAAAGTGCTTGAAATAACTTGAAAAATATTGCATTTGGAGTAATTTGTTAAAATATATTGTTCACCTACTTTTGGGTTAGCTATAACATAGTGAAATTACAGACCTATAGCTCATGGCATAGCGGAGCAATAGCTATTTTCTGGTTCTCACTATTGAGTAAATCAGTTGTAACTTGAAAACTATTGCATTTACAGTATTTTGCTTAAATATGTTGTTCAGCTACTTTTAGGTCAGCTATAACAGAGCAAAAATTCAGACATGTAGCTCATTGCATAGCTGAGTAATAGTTACTTTGAGGTTCTCACTCTTGAGTAAATCAGTTGTAACTTGAAAATTATTACATTTAGAGTATTTTGTTAAATATGTTATTCACAGACGTTTTGGTCAGCTATAACATAGTGAAATTGCAGACCTCTATGTCATGGGATAGCTGAGCAATAGCTTCTTTCAGGTTCTCACTGTTGAGTAAATCATTGTATCCAACCTGTAGGAAATCATGGGCTGGGAATCTGTTAATATGGTCCGATTTGACCTTGGAACCCTCCTTCAAGGTCAAATGAGGATAGCCAAAAATAAAAGTGCTTATAACTCGCTTATTATTGGTCCCAGAGGTTGGAATGAAAACCAACCTATAGAAAATCATGAGCTGGGAATTTTTTGGTGTGGTCGGATTTCACCTTGGACCCCTCCTTCAAGGTCAAATGAGGATAGCCAAACTTAAAAGTGCTTGAAATAACTTGAAAAATATTGCATTTGGAGTAATTTGTTAAAATATATTGTTCACCTACTTTTGGGTTAGCTATAACATAGTGAAATTACAGACCTATAGCTCATGGCATAGCGGAGCAATAGCTATTTTCTGGTTCTCACTATTGAGTAAATCAGTTGTAATATGTTGTTCAGCTACTTTTAGGTCAGCTATAACAGAGCAAAAATTCAGACATGTAGCTCATTGCATAGCTGAGTAATAGTTCCTTTGAGGTTCTCACTGTTGAGTAAATCAGTTGTAACTTGAAAATTATTACATTTAGAGTATTTTGTTAAATATGTTATTCACAGACGTTTTGGTCAGCTATAACATAGTGAAATTGCAGACCTCTATGTCATGGGATAGCTGAGCAATAGCTTCTTTCAGGTTCTCACTGTTGAGTAAATCATTGTATCCAACCTGTAGGAAATCATGGGCTGGGAATCTGTTAATATGGTCCGATTTGACCTTGGAACCCTCCTTCAAGGTCAAATGAGGATAGCCAAACATAAAAGTGCTTATAACTCGCTTATTATTGGTCCCAGAGGTTGGAATGAAAATCAACCAATAGAAAATCATGAGTTGGGAATTTTTTTGTGTGGTCGGATTTGACCTTGGACCCCCTCCTTCCAGGTCAAACGAAGATAGCCAAACTTAAAAGTGCTTATAACTCACTTATTATTGGTCTTGGAGGTTTGGGATGGTAAACCAACATATAGGAAATCATGGGCTGGGATTCTTTTGGTGTGGTCAGATTTGACCTGGGACCCCTCCTTCAAGGGCAGTTGAGGATAGCCAAACTTACAATTGCTTAGAACTCGCTTATTATTGGTCCTACAAGTTTGGGATGGTAAACAAGCTACAGGAAATCATGGGCTGGGAATTTTTTTGTGTGGTCGGATTTGACCTTGGACCCCCTCCTTCAAGGTCAAACAAGGATAGCCAAACTTAAAAAGTGCCTATAACTCACTTATTATTGGTCCGAGAGGTTTGGGATAGTAAACCATCCTAAATTCTTTGGCTGGGAATCTTTTGGTATGGTCAGATTTGACCTTTGGACCCCTTCTTCATGGTGGAACGAGGATATTGCATTTATAGTATTTCTTTAAATATTTTTAACCTACTTTTTACCCTTAAACAATTACCTTGTTACTTTATTTCATAATACCATTTGCAGGGCACAACTTTTTTGTCGTTTTCTTCTGTCAGCTTCGGAATATCTTTCGAACATGCTGTTCAGTTACCATTTACTGTATTTCTGTACAGCCCTTTCCCTGATAATTATGCTTTCCTCTCATTATCACCATCACAAATCAAAAACATTCAGTCAGCTGACACAGTGCCCGTTCACGGGCACTCTCCTCTTGTCTAGTTATACAGAATCTAGTCTGGACACTCATAACTATAGATTTGTATAAAACTTGTAAAAAAACGAAGTACATAAAGGGCTGCTGAATTTTATGTAATGTCCAGACAACCAGGGATCTTGTTTGTTTTGCTGATATAATAGGACTTAATGTGTTGAAATCTATCTTAAGCAATTTGTTTTAAAAGCTATCGTAAGCCTAGTAATAGTCAATGAACGTTTGTATTTCAGAGTAATGTGTGTATGCTGTTACACAGATGTGTGTCTCTACTCATCAGACCCAGACTACTGCAGCATATCTTGGAGGTAAGCAATTATAAAAGGCAAAGCACTGCACAGTGGATAAAAGTGTATTTCTGTGGATTTACTGCAAGTGCTTTAAGGAGGAACATTGTAGGATAGTGCATTCTGTGAAGTTCACCAATGAGATTTTACAGTGTAATCTCAAAGAAATAAAAACATATACTAGATTGAAAACATGGAATAAATTATTGAATATTTAAGAAAGCCACTGTTTGGAAAACTATCTTGTCTGGGCTGTATCTCAGGAATTGCAAGGTGTAACCAGTTCATTCTTGGTGAGGACACTGGTTTTAGAAGGTAGGTGTGCAAAATCATAGTGTGACCTTGATTTTCACCTTTGTAGTGATGCCAACCTCTAAAGTTTGGTCAGCCTATATCTTGGAAACTGTATGGTGTAGAAGGTAGGTACTTTGTAGGGACATTTGTTGGGCGATTTGTTGGGTGTAGATGTACAACCTCATGGTGTGACCTTGCTTTGATCTCTAACCTTGCTGTAGTGGCCTTGACCTTTAAATCTTGTCAGGGCTATATCTTGGAAAAGGTAAGGTGTAGGAAGTTGATACTTGGTAGGGACATTGGTTAGGGGGTGTAGGTGTGCAACGTCATGGCGTGACCTTGATTTGACCTTTGACCTTACCGTAGTGACCATGACCTTTAAAATCTGGTCCGGGCTATATCTCAGAAACTGTAAGGTGTTGGAAGTTGATACTTGATAGGGACACTGGCTAGGGTGTGTAGATGTAAAACATCATGGTGTGACCTTGATTTGACCTTTGACCTTGCTGTAGTGACCTTGACCTATAATGCCTTGTCTGGGTTATGTTTCGGAAACCATAAGGTGCAGGAAGTTGATATTTGGTAGGGACATTGGTCGGGGGTTATAGGTGTGCAACGTCATGGTGTGACCTGGATTTGACCGTTGATCTTGCATATTTGACACTATCGTATCTCTCTACAGGGATATGTGATACTATTTTATCTCTCTTATATCTCTCATATCGTTTTACTTGAATCTTGGTTGTTGCACCTGTGGATGTCTTTTGATGAAGATTAAGCACTGTTAAAGTCATATTAGAGTTCATTTAGGGTTTTACTTTTGCAACTTCCCATTGTAACAGATGGTATTGCATCAAGTGAGTCACAGGTTTTGTCCCAACTCCCATATAAGCATGTATTGCTACATCTGTATGTATGGGTAATATTCAAAACATTTAAACTATAATTCGACCATACATAATTGTGATATTTTCATTGATAGCTATTCTCCAGTAAAGAAATTTTACAGCTTCATAATTTTTAGTTTACTGAATTGTCTTGTTTTAATACTTAATCTTTACATGCAGTGCTCTGAAAGTATCCCAATCTGTGTACTGTTTCACTACTTCTATATCTCATGGTGTTGAAAAATATTTCCCCAGGCTGTGGGGTACGGGCATCTCTGATGCTATTTTTTGTTTTGTCACTGTACAAATTATTGTATAAATCTTAAGATATGCTTATTTTGTCACAGAAAAAAGGCAGCAAAGAAAGCAAAGAACATCAGCTGAGTCCCAAGGAAAGTCTGCTGATGACGCCAGTATCTCGGCGACTGTCTCATCAGTCAGTTTCCAGTGATGACAGTGACAGCTTGTCAATGGATGTTGTACAGGTGAGAAGATATAAAGACGGGTGTAGAGTAAGGAATCTAAAATTCGCCAGAAATGTAAAATTCGCCACCTCTAAAAACCTTTATTAATTCTATGAAGAAAATGATGTTTTGTCTTAAACTTGGTATTTTTTGGTTCAAAAAGCCTTAATTTACTATACATTCAATAAATCTCACCTCAATTCATTTAATTTATTAGTGATTCCACATGTGGCGAATTTCAGATATGTGGCGAATTTTAGATTCCTTACTCTACATCAGAGGTGGTTTAAATTGTCGAAAGATATTCAAAAGCTGATGTACAAAGGTTAAAGTTATAGGGTTTTATATCCTGTTCAATAGCCAGGTTGATATTGGGACAGACCCTCAGTATTTGTCCCTTGAAGGTCAATATTAAAATAAAGTAGGGATGGAATTGTAGGCATTTTTATTAAATACCCTGATAAGATTTTACAACCACCACTTTTCCTGTCAACTCATATAATGGAATGAACTATTGGAAACAAACCAGAAATCTTGAGAAATTAGTCACTGTGATCCCACATTTTGGGACTATTATTGTGATTTTGAATATTGCACACAAAGGAGAAATCTGAAGAAATTACACTCTTTTATCCTATATTTTTGTGCATTTGGGGATTTCTTTTGCGATTTCTTTGAGAGGAAACGTCCATGTCTTGGATTCACCAATTTTAGTTCCTCCGTTTGATTAGGGGTGGACTAAAACGTGGAGTCCTGTAGTCAGATCTTCCAATCTACACATTTTTGATACCAACCCATCCCTAGTATAAAGTAGAAGTTAGGGCTTTGCATTGAATTCAACAGCCAAAACATGTTGGGACTGACCCTTATTGTTGTCACTTGTCTGAGCTAAACCTGCACAGATGTCACATCAGTTGATGAGATGTCAAACTTACTTACCAGCAGGCCGTCGAGGACCCCCCAAAGCTAGAGAAATTTATTAGCCAAACTTGAATAAAGTGAAGATACGCTTACTAATGTCTAACAGACACTCTCACTTTGGCCTATATTTTGTTGCTCTCTTTCAGCAGTTACCGAGTTTGGCCATTCCATTTCCTTCCAGGCAATTTTACTGTCATCCGTAGGTCTTTGTCTTTTATTGTATCCACCGTGGATACTATGTATTTCACTTTGTTACGCCGCCGCAGTGTGTAGAGAGATTTCACTGTTACCGCTCTAACGAAAAAAATAGTACAGCTAGCCTTCTCAAATATGCAGGATATATTCACAATGATAACCATAAAATCTTGCCTGGGAATATTTTTGGCCTCATTTTGAAAAACAAGATGGCTGCCAAAGGCGTTTTTCGACTTTCAGCAAGGAGTTTGGTTGGCCCTCTAGAGCAAAGTTTATTTTAGGTAGAGATCTCATATTCGCAAGATATGTTCCTCATTACAAAATCTTGACTGGGAATATTTTTGGCCTCATTTCGATAAACAAGATGGCTGCCACGGGCGTTTCTTTGTCAGTCATGTAAAGTGCTTATATCTCAATTATTATTGTTCCTAGAGGTTTACAATGTCACACCAACCTATAGGAAATCATGGGCTAAGAATATTTTGATGTGGTCAGATTTGACCTTGGCCTCCTCCTTCAAGGTTAAGCAATGGTTGATTGGCTTTGGCGAGTTGTCTTTCTGGTGGATACAATTTGCATGGGTTCTCCGATGCGCTAGGTCTATTTTTGATGTCTGGCACTCATGTCGGTGCATAATTTATGTTCTTACTTTGTGGTTATTGTATCCCCGGACAAAATTCAGGGATACTTAGGATTCAGTATGGTCACAAGACCGCCACAGAGATTTTCTTTCGGACGTGATAACTTAAAAAATATTTTAGATAGACCTTTTAAATTTGGTATGTGGGTATGTATGGGCAATGCCATGAAGGTCACTGGTGGCCTCTTAAAGGCCAGAATTTGGGCATTTTTCACATTTTGGCCCAGTTCTCGTATACAGAAAGTTAGATCATCGTATGGGTGGTATATATAATACATATATATGTCCTCTGTAAGCATGCAGAAATTTGACCTTAAAGCTCTTCTTTGAAGGTCATCCACAGACCACCAAAGTACCTCACCAAGGCCATTTTTGGCCTTTTTGGAGATATTTTCACACTTAATGCTGACTATATTGCATGGAAACTATTGAAAATGGCTTTAGAGGTTGATGTACATGATACTAGCATCCAGTTTGTTGACCTTGGCTATTGTTTTCAAGGTCACCTTAGGCCTGCTAAAATGACTCAAACTGGTACCTTTTACTGCATATATATGCCTATATAAGACTGTGAGGCCATATACCTCCTTTATTATTGGCTGTATAACTTACTGGCTCATGTTGATTATCTCTAGATGGCCCGCTGGACAGGAGGAGGATAAGTGAGTAATAGCACTGGTAGCTACTTTGAGTAAAGTGCTTATAACTCAAAAATGACTGCATTTACAACATTTTGATAAAATATGTTGTTCAGCTACTTTCTCCATGCCTACAAGGTGGTAACTTTTCAGAGGTCTGTCTCAATAGCTACGCAAGTAATAGCTATATTCAGTTTTTAACCATGACCAAAATGAGTAAATGATATTTTTCTTCATAACTGTTAGAGTTACACTAATTTTGTCAAATATGTTTTACAGCTACTTTTTGATGCGCAGTGTCATGGTAAATTTTCAGAGCTGTAGATCCATAGCTAACTGAGTAATAACTACCTTGACAGTTCACCATTGAGTAAATCACTTATATCTGCAAACCTATTAAATTTAGAGGTTTTTAGTCAAATATGTTGTTCATGTACTTTTAAATGTACTCGGTCATGGCAAATTTTCAGAGCTGTAGGTCCATAGCTGAATAATAGCTAGTTTGACAGTTCACCATTGAGTAAATCACTTATAGCTGGAAATCTGTTGCACCTAACAAGGTATCTTCCCTGCAATGAAATCTTGCCTGGCTAATATTTGGTCCAGTTTGTTCAATTTGGTTGGTTGCTATGGCAATGAATTTGAAAATCTGAGGTGACCAAACTTAAAGGACCCTATATCTCCCGTATTATTGGTCGTAGAGGTTTTGGATGTGAAGACAACTTATAGGAAATCATGTGTCCCGAATCTTTTGCTGGTTTCAGATTTGACCTTGGACCCCTCCTTCAAGATCAAATGTGGTTCTTCATACCTCTAATGGTCTATATCTCCCTTATTATTGGTCGTAGAGGTTTTGGATGTGAAGACAACTTATAGGAAATCATGTGCCCCGAATCTTTTGGTGGGGTCAGATTTGACCTTGGATCTCTCCTTCAAGGTCGAATGTGGTACTTGATACCTATGATGGACTATATCTCCCCTATTATTGGTCATAGAGGTTTTCGATGTGAAGACAACTTATAGGAAATCATGTGCCCCGAATCTTTTGTTGGAGTCAGATTTGACATAATACTTGTATGTCACGCTTCAACCATGTCCTGTCCGGGGCTACACTGTGTCGAGATGCAATCTCTAGTTGGTCGTAGAGGTTTTGGCGGTAAAGACGACTTATGGGAAATCATCTGCCCTGAATCTTATGGTGGGGTCACATTTGACCTTGGGCCCCTCCAAGGTTGAATGTGGTCCTTGATACCTATAATGGCCTATATCTCGCTTACTATTACTATTGGTCGTAGAGGTTTGGATGTGAAGACGACTTATGGGAAATCATGTGCCCCAAATTTTGAGGTTCAGGTTTGACCTTTGACCCCTCCTTTAGGTCAAATGTGGTCCTTGATACTTGTAATGACCTATATCTCCCTTATCATTGGTCGCACCTGATAATAGAGGTTGGAGATGGCAAGACAATTTACAGGAAACCATGTTTCCCAATTTTTGTGGTGGGGTCAGATTTGAGCTTTGACCCTCCTTGGAAGTCGCATTTAGATATCTATAGTGGCCTGTGTCTCACATATAATAGGTCGTAGCTTTTTTGGTTGTGAAGACAGCTTATAGGAAATCGTGTGTTAACATAATACTCTGTATGTCACACTTCAACCATGTCCAGTCCGGGGATACACTGCATCGAGACGCAATATTTAGTTTACTTATATTTCCATTATTTGTCTGTTTTAGATTCAGCAGGGATTGCTGGAGGTGGTTTGTTGGAGTCTGGCAGCTCTCAAACAGTTCTCACCAGACTTGTGCCAAGTTGTCATGGACCAGGTAACTTGTACTTTCTGCCTTGTGTATCGCCTGATGGTTTGTTGTGTGGTATGTACTTATAGTAGTTTATATGTTGATTGTGTTAGGCTGTTTCTCACTGCCTAGTGGTTTACAGGCTACAGAATCTTTACCAGTGAGTATGCACCCCTTTCCTCCACCCCCTGCAAATACTGTAAGTGGACATTTTTACCAGGCATGGACTTTGGCTGTTTTAGCTAATGATCTCGTGAAAAAAATTAATTCCCAGTAAAATTTTGAATCTATGCCTGTACAGCAGAAACTTGCAATTAGTGTAAATTATTTCTGGTTTAAAAATTAGTAAATTTATCATTCAGCTAAAGATCTTGCCTATATATAATCAGTATTCTTTGTGGTATTCCCTCCACAATATGTTGAAAGTGAGGCTTTCTGTTGGAATTTTTCCTGATTATCACAACTTGCAAGCGATAGTTCAGTCTTACCATTTCCAATTGCCAAATGAAGCCCCTGGTGAGTAGCTATATATAGAAAGTTTTATTGAATTTTTATATTGTGCCCAAGTATTCCCTCTTGTCATCCCCACAGAAGATTCTGGTAGCAAATTTAACATATCTGGTCACATTAACTAACTTAACTAATTGACCTCTTTAGGCAGTTCTCATTATCCCCAAATTTGCATTAGGTAATGACAACCTGTGTTAAGAAAGGTAATATGTCCTTAAAGGGTATATACCATTAAAATATGAAGAAGTAGAGGGAACGAGGGACACAGTGTATGTTCAGAGAGGATATTCGCAGATATACTGACAAACTATTAAAAATATATTCAATAATAAAAGATATTGCTCACACTAATACATAGCACTTGTTTGGAAAAGGTAAGTATTTAAGTTACAGAAAGTTAAATTGTTATAACATTTTTACAATTCCATTGTAATTTACCAATATCTAAAATTTGTGGAAATGATTTTTATGTTCCCATGCAATGTAACTCCTCTGTATTTGTACTTGTTTCAGAGTATGGACATCTCAGAGTATGAGCCTCTCTTGGAGCTGGGATTTAGTACTCCCGCTGTAGAGCAGGATACTCAGCCATCATTTGGTACTCTACTCTCCAGCACGAACATGTGCATACGCATGCTCGCAAAGGTCAGTTTTAGCATGATACCTTGAAAGTCCTTCACCATGGCTATGTATTCCAATTGATCATTTGTTTACTATCTTTTCAAATCTGTTAAGGTATTAAAACTAGAATTGATAAACTGAACTTGCCAAACAAAAGAAAATGTAGATGGGAATCAGAAAAAATTGCCAGTAATATACAGAAAAATTTCTACCACTGTTGCCAAGTGGATAACACAATTGCCTAGGTGCATGAAGAACCTAGCCTTAATAACATGTACAAATACCTAGTGGCCCAAATGACCATGTAAAATGGTGGTACTCTGACATCATATTAGTTGCAGGCTAAAGAACCTCAGAGATGTTGATAAAACGTCATTCCCTGGTTCTCTGACTTTCATTTAGGGTCCTCAGTCATGAAGCTTTGGTTAGCCTTTTGCCTTTCAGAAAGGAGATGTTGTGCCAAATATAGAAAGCATACTATTTCATATTAGTGGAGGTAGTGGTCAGACCAGTTCGAACAAACAAAACCGGTTTCTGGGTCTTTGAAACCAAACAAAATCCACTACTGTGTACACTTGCCAATGATATAGTTAAACTTAATGGTCAACATACATGAGCCATGATTTAAAGCAGGAAGTGTATTTGCTAGCTATTATGAGGTTAATAAACTCCATTCACAATGAAAATAAAATTAACTAAAATGAAATCTGAGATATAATTTACCTCACATTGCCTCCAATATATATGAGCCGTAGTTTAAAGCAGGAGTTGTATTTGCGAGATATTTTAAAGTTAATAAACTGCATCTACAATGAAAATAAAGTAAAATACATATGTAATGGGAGATATTCGTGCAATTTTATATTTTTGTTTTGACAAAGTATTAGCCAGTAGAAAGTCTAAAATAATGACATTTTCAAGAACAGGTTCTTAAATATTCTTTGCGGATTTCGTCATTTCTACCTAAATGAAATGTGGTATACCAGCTTACCATTCCTACCCTAAGTTGATGAAGTCCAATTCATTTTTCTGAATAATACATGCTTTGCTATGTCTGTTACATTTACAGACAGAAGGCAAAGTGTCTTCACCCAGTAGAACTGCTTCATCTTCCGATGTGTGTTATCCTGTAAACAGGTGAGGGAACAGTGAACAAATATTACTAGAGTATGTGAACAGTGGCAAAATTAGGGAGACTAAGTCAGTGAAGCTTTTAAATATTCCCATAGAGTGCTACAAATAAATGGTTAAAGCTAGTTCACTTCTTAACAAACTCATGGTGCCGAAAACGCATCTTCTTTGGTGGAGGAAAAACTCTAATGTATTTCCTCAGGTCCACAGTGTTATTTTGCTGGTGGAGATTTGCACTGCAAGTATTCTTCTTTCACTCTACAAAACTTTCACATTTGTAGTTTGTGTAGATCTGCAGATGTTACTTTTCCAGATGAGTTTCCTTTATTTTATTTACTTTTCAAATATCTGTAGTTTGTATTAGTAATACCCCATTCACATTACAGGTGGTATACCTTGCGGTAGTAGGCATTGGGCTGATGTCTGTATGTGAACTTGTGACACAGTGCCGAACCATCCAATGTTTAAAATTTCCGCTTCTGGATTCGGAACCATCAGCATGTGCAGAAAAATTTTTCATATGGTAATTGAAGGTGTGGTCCGCAGTTTATATGAGGTTGTGACTTGGTCGTGTTATGGTGTAACACATTAGTGTAACAGCAACATAAGCTAGTAAATGCTCATTGTCTCTTGGTGACACACGTTTATACTACTCCCATCCTACTGCCATCGTACTGTTACTGATGGTTATACAGGGTGTCCAACCAGTGGCCGTGTTCATCATACCTTGTGGATACACCAAACCTTGAAAGAGATGAAGCATTCTGGGAGGTGGTTCTGCCGCCGAATAAAACTTCTAACCGTGGGAATAGGGCGTTAGGTCTATTGTATTAGTACTGGCAGAAATTTTGTCAATGGTGTTTTCTGTCAGGACAGAGGTTTGCAGATGTGTTTTTTTAATGGTAGCTATATAAAATATTTTCATTTTATTCAGATCCATGGTGCTGTTTGTACTGGAGAACAGCCTTCTTGTGACCATGTCTCAAGCCGTGCGTTATCTCAAAGACCCAAACCTCTCCCTCAGAGATAAACAACTACTCAAGAGAGAGCTTGGCTCTGAACTGGTGAGTGACCTGGCTGTTTAATAACATCATCTACAATTTAAACAGATGCCTCTGTGAACCTTTGCCTTCCTCACGTTTCAAGGGTGTACTTTACATTGACAGCTCCATTGAAAGTAACTGAAGTGCGTAGATTTAAGAATGTGATCTATGTGGCTGATTAAAGTCATAAGTTTGGTGTTTGATTTCTCTGTGTGCAACAAACTTTCATCTACTTTGATTTTCTAAAAGTTTCAAAACCAGTAAAAATACAGAAACATACCATAAAGTCTTAACTACCGTAGCCGCGCTCTGTAGCGCTCATGCTTTTGAAAGCGCCCATCCACAATCTTACGTTATCGCTCATAAATTACTAATATGTCATTTCAAGGTAAACTTTGTCCATATAAACCCAATAATCGGTGAAATGTGATAATTTATATCCATTTTTAATAAAATTTTCCTTATTTTAATAGTTATGTCACCTTTTATTGCAATGAGATTTGTTTACCAACTGCATATTTCCTTCCAGTCGGTGTGTGCTAAAATGCGGTTTCCCCAAATTCAGGTTATTTTTTTCGAAATGCCCAGCTGGTTTTCATTGTTGTAAACGCCCATCCCCAACTTTTGCAAATATTTGGTCACATTGCCCATGGGCATTACAGAGCGCGGCACCGGTATATTAAAAATATGGTTAAAAATAAATCATCAATGGATATCTTAAGTAAATTCACCAAATTCTCACATAAAATGAATTTGTCTTTGGGGCACTTATCAGAAAAAAGCTTGTTTCAAATTGGAGAATCAAAACCTAAAGCCAATTCTTTTAAAATTCCATTATTTTTGCTTTAAAGAGACCTCTGGATGATATGTTGCTATCTCCTTGACAAACTGACACAGCTGAAAAAGTTAACAGGGGTCAGAAATGCCCCAAAAGGTGGGTTGCGCAGGCAGCAATAAGGCTAGCGACTGCTATAGTTAGGTCACCCAGTTAAGGTAAATGTGTTTGACGTGCTAAGAAATGTAAAACTTGTAATCTAGGTTACATAATTGTATATATGCTATAAACGGACAAATGAATAGACGGAATTTCGAAAGCAACTTAGCTATGATGGTGATCTATCTCCCTGTCAAGTTTGAATTCAATTGGACAAAGCGTTTTCAAGTTAGAGTCCGGAAACGGAAATGTTGACGGACAGACAAACGAACAGATAGAATTACACCAATTTCGAAAGCAACTTAGCTATGATAGTGATCTATCTCCCTGTCAAGTTTGAATTCAATTGGACAAAGTGTTTTCGAGTTAGAGTCCAGAAATGGAAACGTTGAGGGACAAACAAACAGACGGAATTACACCAATTTTGAAGCAATTTAGCTATGATGGTGATCTATCTCCCTGTCAAGTTTGAATTCGATTGGACAAAGAGTTTTCGAGTTAGAGTCTGGAAACGAAAATGTGAATGGACAGACAGACGGACGGACGTCAGACACATCAATCTAATAGGTGGGTTGGTTACATGCAACCTGCCTAATAAGTGCTGCTACTGTATGAAAATTAATTTCGATTTTATTTTGTTACTTTCAGAATTCCATCCTGTCTGGTCTTAACAGACATCTGCGCAAACCACCAGCCTCACCTTGTTCATCAGGATCCAATCTCCTCCCCAGTCCACAGACCAGCAGGTCACAGCTCACAGTCACACCCTACTCACAGGGATTTCTACGACTTCTTCAGGCTTTCGTTACACAAATGCTGAGGTAGTTCTCAAGAAAATATTAAGACTGTAGAGAGGCTTTGTCCTACCAGATAAACAATATACTGTAACCAATGCAGTAAAACTCGCTGAATTGAGTAGAAAATAGAATCTGTCAGAACATTGAAGGTATCTGAAGCAAGATTTCTGAGGTAGTTCTTACAGATTGACTGGCATTTCTTCAACAGACACAAAGGTTTTCCTTCAGTCAGATTGCTCAAGTACATTGCCCACTGGTGGGATTGTTAAAACAGGGATTACATATTAAACTTCTGTTAAACTAGAATTTGTGATTTTGCACAATGTTCCAATACTGGTGAATCCAATAAACATGCTTGTATATTAAGTATATATGAATAACATAATCATTTAAAGTTATTCATTATATTTAGTATTAAATAGGGTGTATCTTGTTGTCTGAAAGGATCACTTTAAAAGGTTTACACAGTATTGGGAATACACACAGACCTTTCACCTTACTTAAAGCCTTTTCATGTAAAGCTATTCAGTTTACATCGGTTAATACTTTATTTCTGGGTGTCAGTCCTACGTTTTTGTTATGTTTATTAACCCACAACTTATAAGACTGTGTGGTACAGTTTCATCTTGGTCGTCTGTTTAGGTGGGTAGGCAGGACAGTGTCTGGCAGTGGATACATCGTTTTTACCCCACAGCCCTTAAGGGCTGTCGGGGTATTGTTTTCACCCATGGTGTCCAGCTGGGCAGCGGGGGAAAGTTTGTCCGGGCTGTATCTCAGAAAGCATAATTTTATTGCGTTAATACAACTTACCTAGTGGACAGATGCATTTGTCCGGCGCTCTGCCGGTCACGCCAAACGTTAGAAAAAAACGTCCTGAGCTGGGCTCTGGCCGGGACCGGTAGTGTCCTGTTCACTCGCCAGGTGGCTGTACAGCCTACCTGCCGGTATACTGCGCATGCGTGCGCATGCGCTCTTCCTCTTTTTGTTTGGCGCGTGAGGATTTCAAACGCTTGAAGTTTAAGAGAAACTATTTTAATTTTTTTATGTGTTTTACAAGTGAATTCTTGGTAAATTTGTAGTGAGTTATTGTGTTCATATATCATGGCATCCCCTGGAGATAAAAAAGGACAGAGGCGAGGCGTATGCGGTCATATTATGGCCTCCTTTGATTTGCATAAACGCTGTGCCAGATGCCGTGACAAGGGCATTGGGGATGATGACTGTGTTGCTAAGAAATCGTGTGTTATTTGTGATGGTTTCACGGATACCCAGAAGGATATGCTAGCCACCCCTACATATAAGATACGCAAGGACAAAAAGGCGGGGGTTTTAGTGTCTCCGGATCAGGTAACAGTTATTGCTTCTGTTGAAGATACAGAGCCTGTTTTTCAACCATCTCCTTCTGCCTCTCAGCCCCCTGCGCATGCGCAGCCGGAGTCTTCCAGTTCTGCTTTTGTTACCTCTGATCAACTCCAAAAGATGTCAGATCAATGGGCTGAACAATTCGCCCGTTTTGAGGCCTTACTCTCCAGGGGCAACGTTTTCTCTACCCCAAAATCTTCTGTTCAGCATGTGCCTTCCCATGCTGCCATTTCTGACACTCCTTTTATTCCCCCTTCTGCCCGGCTCACCGGTCCGGTGGAGTTCCCGGCAGAAGGTGAGGGTGACAAACAACAGGCTAGTAAGAGTGTAGAAAGGGATGTTAAAGAGCAAAAGAAGTCACGCAAATCCCGCAAGGACCATAAGGACTATAAACATTCAAAAAAGAGACAAGTTTCTCCCTCTCCTGATGTGGGCCCTCCTCAGGTTAAATCTGCACCAGTCCCGGCTAAGCCACCGGCTCTAGATCAAGTCTCCTCCGGTCCGGAGGCTGTGCAGAAGTTGAAGTCTAAGCCTGCTCCACTTTCTTCTGTTGGTTCCGACCCGGAGCAATCAGGTCTCTTTCTTCCCGGTGCAACCGGTCAAGGTTTTGCTCAACCCGGTTCATCCGGTCAGGTTCCTCCAGTAGATCATACTGCGTCATCTCTCTTTGCATTTTGGGGATTCCTCTGTTTCAGATGCTTACCGGGCTCCACCGGAGCCGGATAATTTGGACATTGACCCTCCTCCTTCTGAAGCCAGTTTATCCGACGACCAGATTTCTGATGAGGGGGAGATATCTTCTGATACCTTGGACCGGCCTGAACAAACGGAGGACATGAATTACAGAGACACAGTTAGGTCCATCCGTTCCTTTATGGGATGGAATCATATCCCCACTTTTGAAAGCGACCTCAGTGAGCCTGATAAGAGTAATAACCCCTGGAAGGGGAAGCTGCCAAAGAGGCCTGCCCGCATCTCTGTAGCCATGCCACCGGATGACTGGCTTTGTCAGAAGTTAGAGAAGTTGAACACAGTGGTGGCGGAGGGGTACCCTTCACGTTCCCAGGACTCGGCTGGACTAAAAAAGGATCAGTTTGTCAAGGTACCGAAGTCACAAAATAGATGGTACCAGATGCATATGATTAGACCAGAGGGGCCGCATAGGCCTGGAAAGACTTTGTTTAGCTGGCACAATTCAGAGGCGAAGGTGAACTCTCAATTCCCTCGCATTGTCAAAGCTTCTGCTTACCCTGCCACCGGACCCCCTTCGCGCCCCATTTCACAGGAATATTTGCGTCGGTGGGAGAAGTGCGCCCGGGAGAATTCTTACATTGTGAATCATGCGGCAGGGTTTAACCGTTGCACCAGTGAGTTACAGGAACGCATGACCGGTCATATCAACATGCTTCATGCTAGGATTAACAAGGGAAAAGCCCCCAAGGAGGTATCCGCTGCTCTCTCAGACTTGAAGGACCTCTCTGCTTTTCACCAGAATGTTTCTGTGGCCATGGGCACTGCGCTCCAGCACCTAGCAGACAGTCTTTTTGTGCACATGTCCAACTTGATTTTGCTGCGTAGGGATTCCTACCTTGACCACGTCAAGAACGGCATTAAACCTGATACCTATAACCAGTTGAGAAATGCCCCGTTATTCGGACATGGACTTTTCCCTGATGCAGTTATCCGCACAGCGGAACAAGATATTACAAATCATCACTCATCCGGTTCTGTTCCCAGGCCCGGTCCGGGTGCTGCCCAACAGACCGGCTGGAGATCTTCACAGAGGTACCGTCCCTATGATAACAGAGACAGTAGGAATACCGGTACCGGAGATCAGGATCGTCAGGCTTGGAGGCAGTTTAGCCGGAATAGAGGCCGGGGTCGTGGCAGAGGACGTGGTTCCAACCCCCGTTTCTCTAAATCGAGAGGTTACAAGCAATATAAATGACAATTACCTATTGTGTCCAACTCCCTCAACATCAGTAATTGCAAAGTTGGACAAAATGACCTTAGAAAAGACTGTAAACTCAGTAGTAATAGACAGTCCATGTTCAAAGACTTTTCATCAGACACCAAGTTTACCTTCTCAAAATGTGTCTTATCTTGCTGTAGATCATGCTCATTCTGTTTGTTTCCAAGGGCAACCGCAAAAGAAAGGTTTAAGTCCCTGTATGCCAAAGAGAAAAATAAAAGATGTGAAAGGTGTTTTTTGTGCAAGTCAATGTCTATTTGCCCCACATGTTCCAAATGTCCCCAATGTTGTCCCAAGTTTGGCTGTAGGGGGCAGACTGCAAAAGTTTTGGCAAGTTTGGCTCAGTCTGGGGGCGAATCCAAGGGTGGTCTTGATTTTACAAGAGGGATACACGCTACCCTTCAAAATCAGACCACCTCTGACCCGATCCCCGGTGATCAAGAGTGGTTGTCTCTCCAAAAGGGGGAGTGGGTAACGTCACTGGATTTCAGCGACGCTTACTTTCATATCCCTATCAGTCAAAGATCACGAAAGTACCTCAGGTTTTTTCTAGGAAGAAAAGCTTATCAATTCACGGCCCTTCCTTTTGGGCTCGCCACAGCTCCTCTGGAATTCACCAAGGTAGTCAAGGAGGTGAAACTGATGGCTCAAGCACGGGGTATCCGGATCCACCAGTACCTCGACGACTGGTTAGTCAGAGCCCCGGACCAGAAAACCTGCCAATTACATACCCAGACCCTCTTGGCCCTGTGCCACGAACTAGGGTGGGTGGTAAACATGGAGAAATCGGAGCTTACACCTCAACAGGTTTTCAATTTCATAGGCTACCGGTTCGACCTGCTGTCCGGTCGAGTGTTGCCCACTCAGGACCGATGGATCGCTCTTCAGCAGAAACTACAGTTCATCAAAGGCAGGGACTGTTGTTCAGTCCGGCAGTTCATGTCCCTCATCGGGCTTCTTACTGCCACGGAAAAGCAAGTGTGGGCCGGCCGGCTTCACATGAGACCGGTGCAGTGGCATCTAAAAAGACACTGGCATGTGCCGGAGAGCCTGGAAAAGATTATTCCGGTTCCCCTTTCTCTTCACCCACACCTGGAATGGTGGTTGGACGAGACCAATGTGCTAAAAGGGCAACCCTTGCACCCCCTTCAGCACGCCCTACAGATTTTTACAGACGCCTCAAACGAAGGCTGGGGCGCACACTTAGGGGGATCCATAGCAAGAGGCGTTTGGTCAGAAACCGAAAGTCGCCTTCACATCAACTTTTTGGAACTCAAGGCAGTTCTTCTGGCTCTCAGGAGTTTCGAGAAGCAGTGCAGGGGACAGATTGTCCTCATAGCAACCGACAACACGACTGTAGTGTCTTACATCAACAAAGAGGGCGGTATGAAATCAGGGTCTCTCTGTGCCCTACTTTGGCGGCTTCTAGCCTGGTGTCATCCCAGGAAGATAATTCTGCGGGCCAGACACATTCCGGGTCGCTTGAATGTCATAGCAGACAAGCTGTCCCGGCACAACCAGGTGATCCAGACCGAGTGGTGCCTGTCTCAACAGGTGTTCAATCGCTTGTGCTCCAACTGGGGCCAGCCGCAGATAGATCTTTTTGCCACCCGATTCAATCACAAGCTTCCCAAGTTTGTCTCTCCAGTTCCGGATTCGACAGCTTGGGCGGTGGATGCTCTCAGTCTACCATGGAGCAACCTGGACGTGTACGCCTTTCCTCCAGTCTCCCTCAGGCCTTTCACAGAATGATCTTAATCGCTCCGGGTTGGCCCAACATGCCTTGGTTTTGGGATCTGATCAGTCTATCAAGTCAAATTCCCTTCAGTCTTCCCTTGGAGAGGAACCTGTTAACTCAACCGTTCAACGGCCTTCTCCACAGGAACTTGAATCATCTGAATCTGCATGCTTGGCTCCTAGAGCCTCGTCCATCAGGCGACAAGGGTTTTCTGAGGAGGTGGCAGCAAGAATTGAAGCTCCTCAGAGAAGTTCAACCAGAGCGGTCTATAAGTCAAAGTGGGCCATTTTTGTTAAGTGGTGCGACTCCAACCAGGTGGACTTCAGGGCGCCCTCTCTGAAACAGGTGGCCGATTTTTTGTTGTATCTTTTTAATGAGAGACAGTTACAACCTAGTACTATAGAAGGCTACAGAACGGCTATTGCCGACATGGTGGATAACGACCCGGTTCATTTTGGCAAGGATGAAAGCCTGACTCGCTTGCTGGACAGTTTCCATAGAGACAAGCCGAAAGGCAGGCGGGGAATCCCTGCGTGGAATCTTTCATTAGTGCTCCACCAGTTAACTAAAGCTCCATTCGAACCCATGCGGAAGACCTCTCTTAAACATTTGACCTTTAAGACGGTTTTCCTTTTGGCTTTGGGTTCCGGCAAAAGGCGGAGCGAAATCCATGCATGGTTATACCGCAACATCAGGCATCAGGAGAACTGGAGTCAGGTCTCCCTATATCCCTCTCCCAGTTTTCTATCGAAGAATCAGCTAGCGCGGGACGGACCGTCTGCTGTGGCTCCGGTTGTCATTCCCGCGTTGGCTCCATCATTGGACAGGTCCCTCAAGGAGGACAAGTCTCTTTGCCCGGTCAGGGCCTTGCGTTACTATTTAGACAGAACCAAGGACTTACGCTCGGGCAAAGATCTGGTGTTTGTGTCTTTCCGGAAGAGTTTTCAGAAGGACATTGTTCCGGCTACTGTCTCTTCCTGGATCAAGCAAACTGTGTTGTTGTGTTATCAGCTTTCCGACAATGAGGCTCAAACTATACATCAAGTTCGAGCTCATGATGTGCGGGCCTTTGCCGCTTCCAAAGCCTTTCAGGGCGGGGTTTCCTTGGACCAGATCCTATCAGCTTGCCATTGGAAGGCCCACAACACTTTTACACAATTCTACCTGAAGGACCTAGCCTGGGCAGATTCCGAGTTGTACCACTTAGGTCCTGTGGTAGCTGCTCAACAGATCCACGAACATCAGTGATAGTCTTATTGCTGACTGTATATAGTGTACACATGTCTTTTGGGTTTAGTGTATATAAAAAAAAAACAACAACAAAAAAAAAAACCTCCACTATCCCTTGCTACTGGATTGCCATGATCCAAAGTGGATCCAGGAGCTTCTCAAGGATGGTGTTTCTTGCTCCTGTTCTTCTTCCTCATTCATGAATTTGTTAGTTCATGCCCTCTTAGTCTTCCTGCACCTTCGGCTCGAATTGGTGCACAGGCTGTTTCCTCTTAGGAAAAATCAGGGGGGGGCAAGGGTGTTTTGGTCCTTTAAAGGTTGGTTTGTTTAACCAGTACCGGACACACCCGTTATACTTTTGTCTATATGGGTTCCCCTTGTTTGGCTACCCCCCATCCAATGGGTAGTCATTCTGCATCTGTCCACTAGGTAAGTTGTATTAACGCAATAAAATGGAAAATTTAATAGTAAATTAAATTTTTATAAGTTAATACCTTACCTAGTGGACAGGGGGAGTCCCACCCTACCTTCCCCGCTATCATAACCAACAAGGGGTCTTAAGGTAGACAACAAAAAGAGGAAGAGCGCATGCGCACGCATGCGCAGTATACCGGCAGGTAGGCTGTACAGCCACCTGGCGAGTGAACAGGACACTACCGGTCCCGGCCAGAGCCCAGCTCAGGACGTTTTTTTCTAACGTTTGGCGTGACCGGCAGAGCGCCGGACAAATGCATCTGTCCACTAGGTAAGGTATTAACTTATAAAAATTTAATTTACTATTAAATTTTCCAGTTGATACCTGGTAGGGACATTGGTTAGGAGGTGAAGGTGTACAACGTCATGATCTGACCTTGATTTGACCTCTGACCTTTACGTAGTGACCTTGAGTTTGAAAATCTTGTCTGGGCTATATCTCGGAAACTGTAAGGTTTAGGAAGTTGATACTTCATAGAGACATTGGTTAAGGGGTGTAGGTGTGCAACATCATGGTTTGACCTTGATTTGACCTTGCTGTAGTGACCTTGACCTATAAAATCTTGTCTGGGCTATATCTCAGAAACTGTAAGGTGTGTGGAGTTGATACTTGGTAGGGAGTAGGGACATTGGTTAGGGGGTGTAGGTGTGCAACGTCATGGTGTGACCTTGAGTTGATCTTTCACCTTGCTGTAGTGACCTTGACCTATAAAATCTTGTCTGGGCTATATCTCGGAAACCGAAAGGTGTAGGAAGTTAATACTTGGTTGGGACATTGGTAAGCAGATGTAGGTGTGCAACGTCATGGTGTGACCTTGAGTTGACCTTTCACCTTGCTGTAGTGACCTTGACCTATAAAATCTTGTTGGGGCTATATCTCAGAAACTATAAGGTGTAGGAAGTTGATATTTGGTAGGGACATTGGTTAGGGGGTGTAGCTGTGCAACGTCATGGTGTGACCTTGATTTGACCTTGCCATAGTGACCTTGACCTATAAAAACTTGTCCGGGCTATATCTCGGAAACCGTAAGGTGTAGGAAGTTGATACTTGGTAGGGACATTGGTTAGGAGGTGTAGGTGTAGGTTTTCCATCTTTTACTTCCCGGTCGGTTAACGGTTAACCGTCTCTTATTTAACAAAAGATGAGAACCAAATAGTTTCCGTACTGGAAAAAAAAATTCAAACATGAGACAGATGTGTCCTCAATTCTGATTGGCTAAATGATGAAATATATGGTTACTCCAAGTTATTGCTCATTATGGCTTTGGTATTACAGTAAACAGCAAATAAAAGTGGATTATGACACTTAGTTTGTTTGTAAGGTTAGTAAAGTTTCTATACATTTAAGTGTAAGCGGAAAACTGGTAGCTGAACTTATGGCAATTTGCAATAATTTATTTACTGTACCGATGATACCAGTACTGCAGCAACATTTCTAGTGAATAGAAACAGATGATTAATAGAAGTTTTGCAGATTTTGTTTTGTAACTAATAAAAGCTGTGGAAATATAATTCAAATACTTGTAGTATGCTGGATGGACTTGTATATGTGCATAGTGTAAAGAACTTTTATCAAAAGATACGTTTCTATTTTATATAAAAAAAACCCAGTTAATTGTCAATGCAACAAGCATTGAACATCATTTTGCTTGGAAGTAGATTCTGCTAGTGTTAAAACTATTCCAAAAAAAGTGCATTTAATATGTGGCTCTATTAAAGATGTATGCAGCAAATCAAGTTGTTGAATTCTTTTAAGACTTCCAGTGAGGTCGAATTTGTTTCTGTAAAATATCTTGCTCATCAATCCATACGTGTGGACAAGAACATAAACCTGTCGTATTCCAAATGCAGAGGGCTTGGTGGCTTAATGATTAAAAAGTTTGGCATGTGATTCCTGATTCTCACATCGGTAAACATAGGTCCTAATCGAGCTAACAGGAACATGCGGGACTGTTCTGATAATATATTAGCTATCAAAAAGGATGTAGAACTCAACCTTGTGGTAGCTGAAATTAATGCCTGCCACCTCTGGCTGTGGGTTTGAATCCTTCCAACAATTAGAGGTACTGTGTGCTGTTGAAAAGACCCTTTAGCCCTGACTTTGTTGAAGTGGACATGAAAGATAAACATATCATGCCAATCTGTTCATAAACATCACCTGATTTCCATTTTATGTAGTGAAACTTGTAATTATCTCCCGAGGGAGATTATGAAATGATGCCTGTGTGTGCGGGGGTGCGTGTGTGCGTGCGTTAGTTAGTCACGCAGATTCCTCCAAAACTACTACAGCTACAGATTTTTTGTAAATTAATTGTCCCAATGAATTTTCACGCCCTCGAAAATTTTTTGGGTTTTATGGACTTAGGCCTAACGATAAGTGAGTAATAGCTATCTTAGCTACTTGGAGTAAAGGGCTCATAACTCAAAAACTATTGCAGAAACAACTTTTTCTTCAAATATGTTGTTCAGCTACTTTGTCCTTAGCTATAAGATGGTATATAGTTTAGGGTTCTATTGCATGCCATAAGTGAGTAATAGCTATTTTCTCATTTGTAGCTAAATAACAAAAGGAGTAAATGTCAAATATCTTCAAAAGTATTAAAGTTAGGGAAATCTTTTCAAATATGTTATCCATCTACTTTTTGGTAAGCTATCACATGGTAAAGTTTCAGACCTGTTGCACCTTGGATAGCTGAGTAATAGCTACTTTCAAATTCTGATTGTTGAGTAAAGCCATTGTAACTCCAAAACTATTGCAGTTAGAGTGTTTTCCTAAAATATGTTGTTCAGCTACTTTGTCCTTAGCTATAAGATGGTACATAGTTTAGGGTTCTATTGCATGCCATAAGTGAGTAATAGCTATTTTCTCATTTGTAGCTAAATAACAGGAGGAGTAAATGTCAAATATCTTTAAAAGTATTAGAGTTACAGAAATCTTTTCTATATGTTATCCATCTACTTTTTGGTAAGCTATCACATAGTAAAGTTTCAGACCTGTTGCACCTTGGATAGCTGAGTAATAGCTACTTTGAAATTCTGACTGTTGAGTAAAGCCATTGTAACTCCAAAATTATTGCAGTTACAGTGTTTTCCTAAAATATGTTGTTCAGCTACTTTGTCCTTAGCTATAAGATGGTCCATAGTTTGGGGTTCTGGTGCATGCCATAAGTGAGTAATAGCTATTTTCTCGTTTGTAGCTTGAGTAAAGCCATTGTAACTCCAAAATTATTGCAGTTAGAGTGTTTTCCTAAAATATGTTGTTCAGCTACTTTGTCCTTAGCTATAAGATGGTCCATAGTTTGGGGTTCTGTTGCATGCCTTAAGTGAGTAATAACTATTTTCTCATTTGTAGCTAAATAACAGAATAAGTAAATGTCAAATATCTTCAAAAGTATTAAAGTTAGGGAAATCTTTTCAAATATGTTGTCCATCTACTTTTTGGTAAGCTATCACATAGTAAAGTTTCAAATTTCAAAGTTTACAACTTTTGGTGGCCATCTTGAATTTTTGCGGAAAATGAAAAATGGCAAATATCTCTCAAACTGTCAGAGCGATTTCGAGCAAGTTTTGGACCCACAGTGTAGTAGAAGGGTTTCTGTTGAAACATGAAATTTTCAATTTCACATGGTAAAGTTTCAGACCCATAGCTAATTACTCACCTACTTAAAATGAGTAAATGCTAATTATCTCTAAAAGTATTGCAGAGAGCCAATTTTTCTCAAATACCTCATTCACCTACTTTTGGGAGAGCTTTCACTTGGTAAAGTTTCAGACCCATAGCTAATTATTCACCTACTCAAAATGAGTAAATGCTAATTATCTCTAAAAGTATTGCAGATAGCCAATTTTTCTCAGATAACTCATTCACCTACTTTTGGAAGAGCTTTCACTTGGTGAAGTTTCAGACCCATAGCTTATTACTCACCTACTCAAAATGAGTAAATGCGAATTATCTCTAAAAGTACTGCAGATAGCCAATTTTTCTCAAATACCTCATTCACCTACTTTTGGGAGAGCTTTCACTTGGTGAAGTTTCAGACCCATAGCTAATTACTCACCTACTCAAAATGAGTTAATGCGAATTATCTCTAAAAGTACTGCAGATAGCCAATTTTTCTCAACTAACTCATTCACCTACTTTTGGGAGAGCTTTCACTTGGTGAAGTTTCAGACCTGTAGCTAAGTACTCACCTAATCAAAATGAGTTAATGCTAATTATCTGTAAAAGTATTGCAGATAGCCAATTTTTCTCAAATAACTCATTCACCTACTTTGGGAAGAGCTGTCACTTGGTGAAGTTTTAGACCCACAGCTAATTACTCACCTACTCAAAATGAGTAAATATGAATTATCTCTAAAGGTACTGCAGATAGCCAATTTTTCTCAAATAACTCAGTCACCAACTTTTGGAAGAGCTTTCACATGGTGAAGTTTCAGACCCATAGCTAATTACTCACCTACTCAAAATGAGTTAATGTGAATTATCTCTAAAAGTACTGCAGATAGCCAATTTTTCTCAACTAACTCATTCACCTTCCTTTGGGAGAGCTTTCGCTTGAAGTTTCAGACCCATAGTTAATTACTCGCCTACTCAAAATGAGTACATGCTAATTATGTCTAAAAGTATTGCAGATAGCCAGTATTTCTCAAATAACTCATTCACCTACATTTTGGAGAGCTTTCACATGCTAAAGTTTTTTTATGACTTTTTAAAATAATTTTTTATTCATTAAAAGTAATGAAATCATGCCCTAAATCAATTATAACTTGAAAAGTATTGCATTTAGAGCACTTTGTTAAAATATGTTATTCAGCTACTTTTTCCATAGCTACAGCATGGTGAGTAACTTGGGTGTCTATCTCAATAGCTAAGTGAGTAATAGCTACTTTTGGATTTTTCACTAACTTCCATCATGAGTAAAATCACTTGTAACTTGAAAACTGTTGTATTTACAGAATTTTATGCAAATATGTTATTCATCTACTTTTGGGTCAGCTATAACACAGTAAAATTTCAGACCTGTAGCTCATTGCATAGCTGAGTAATAGCTACTTTTAGGTTATCACTGTTGGGTAAATCACTTATAACTTGAATACTCTTGCATTTACATTATTTAGTTGCAATATGTTATTCACCTATTTTGAAGCAGCTATAACATAGTTAAGTTCCAGACCTGTGGCTCATAGCATAGCTGAGTAATAGCTACTTTGAAGTTCTTACTCAACACTACATCATTTATAACTTGAAAAGTATTGCATTTAGAGCATTTTGTTAAAATATGATATTCACCTACTTTTTCAATAGCAACAACATGGTGAGCAACTTGGGTGTCTATCTCAATAGCTAAGTGAGTAATAGCTACTTTTGGACTTTTTACTAACTTTGGACTTTTTACTAACTTCCATCATGAGTAAAATCAATTGTAACGTGAAAACTATTGGATTTAGAGAATTTTGTGCAAATATATTATTCACCTACTTTTGGGTCAGCTATAACATAATAAAAATTTCAGACTTCTAGCTCATGCTATGGCTGGGTAATAGCTACTTTTGCCTTTGCCGGTGGATACATTTTGCATCTGGCCACAGATGCGTCCTTGGTCTAGTTCTAATAAGTCATTCACATACTTTTGGGTGATCTACCACATACTGAAGTTGCAGAACTGTAGCTCTTTGGATAGCTGAGTAATAGCTACTAAAATGAGTAAATGTCTTTTATCTCTAAAAGTATTACAGGTAGGCAATTCCTTCTAAATAAGTCATTCACCTACTTGTGGGTGATCTACCACATAGTGAAGTTGCAGAACTGTAGCTCTTTGGATAGCTGAGTAATAGCTACTAAAATGAGTAAATGTCTTTTATCTGTAAAAGTATTACAGGTAGGCAATTTCTTCTAAATAAGTCATTCACCTACTTTTGGGTGATCTACTGCATATTAAAGTTGTAGAACTGTAGCTCTTTGGATGGCAGAGTAATAGCTACTAAAATGAATCAATGCCTTTTGTCTTTAAAAGTATTGCAATCAAACATTAAACTTGTCACTTCTACATGTGCCTCCATCTCACAAGAAAATTTATATTCCACTATCTTTAGTACATCTTATTTATATGGCGGGAGATAAATGCATGCGTCAGAATGCTTGTTTTTATTGCATTAATACATCCTATCCAATTGACATTTGCTTTACTGGTCAGCACGACCGGTCCCGCCAAATGCCAGAAAAAGATGTCCTTTATATGCTACTGGTAGGATCCGTCACGGAGTGTGCATTCGCCAGGTGGCGCATTGTACGTCCTTCCTGTCTAGACAGCGTGACGTCATAGCATCTTTTTTTTTTTTTGCATGGAGTGTGCAGACATGTTTTTAGAGAGACAAATTTTGAAGTTTTCAACAAAATTATATATTTTAATGCAACTTATTTAATTGTATCCCCAGCGCGAAGTGGGGATACTATGGATTCATCATCGTCCGCGCCTGCGTCCGCATCCGCAGAGATTTCTTGTTAGCGACCTACAGTCCACATTTCTTTCCACAATTTTTTTCATATTTGGCAGGTGGCTTGATATAGTGGAAGACTCGCCACCCTATCTTTTTGGTAGGCTTTATGTGTAAATTAGGCCTGTGGTACACAAAAATGTCTAAAATGTGGAATATTGCTTGTTAGCGACCTACAGTCCACATTTCTTTCCAGATTTCTTTCATATTTGTCAGGTGGCTTGATATGGTGGAGGACTCGCCACCCTATCTTTTTGGTAGGCTTTATGTGTAAATTAGGCCTGTGGTAGCGATCTACAGTCCACATTTCTTTCCAGATTTCTTTCATATTGGCAGGTAGCTTGATATGGTGGAGGACTTGCCACCCTATGTTTTTGGTAGGCCTTATGTCTAAATTAGGCCTGTGGTAGACAAAAATGTCTAAAATGTGGAATATTGCTTTTAGCGACCTACAATCCACATTTCTTTCCAGATTCCTTTCATATTTGGCAGGTGGCTTGGTATGCTAGAGAACTTGCCACCCTATCTTTTTGGTAGGCTTTATGTCTAAATTAGGCCTGTGGTAGACAAAAATGTCTAAAATGTGGGATATTGTTTGTTAGCGACCTACAGTCCACATTTCTTTCCAGATTTCTTTCATATTTGGCTGGTGGCTTGGTATGCTAGAGGACTCGCGACCCTATCTTTTTAGTAGGCTTTATGTCTAAATTAGGCCTGTGGTAGACAAAAATGTCTAAAATGTGGAATATTGCTTGTTAGCGATCTACAGTCCACATTTCTTTCATATTTGGCAGGTGGCTTATCGCTTAAAAGTATTGCAGATAGCCAATTTTTCTTAAATAACTCATTCATCTACTTTTGGGAGAGCTTTCACATGGTGAAGTTTCAGACCCGTAGATAATTACTCACTTACTCAAAATGAGTAAATGTGAATTATCTCTTAAAAGTATTGCAGATAGCCAATTTTTCTCAAATAACTCATTCACCTACTTTTGGGAGAGCTTTCACACGGTGAAGTTTCAGACCCATAGCTAATTACTCACCTACTCAAAATGAGTAAATGCGAATTATCTCTAAAAGTATTGCAGATAGCCAATTTGATCTCAAATAACTCATTCATCTAGTTTTGGGAGAGCTTTCACATGGTAAAGTTCCAGACCCATAGGTAAATTCTCACCTACTCAAAATGAGTAAACTGGAATTATCTCTAAAAGTATTGCAGATAGCCAATTTTTCTCAAATAACTCATTCATATACATATTGGAGAGCTTTCAGTTAGTGAATTTTCAGATCCGTAGCTACTTACTTATAACTTGAAAAGTATTGCATTTAGAGCACTTTGTTAAAATATGTTATTCAGCTACTTTTTCCATAGCTACAACATGGTGAGTAACTTGGGCATCTATCTCAATAGCTAAGTGAGTAATAGCTACTTTTGAATAACTCATTCACCTACATTTTGGAGATCTTTCAATTAGTGAATTTTCAGATCCGTAGCTAATTACTCACCTACTCAAAATGAGTAAATGTCTATTATCACTGAAAGTATTGCAGATAGCCAGTATTTCTCAAATAACTCATTCACCTACATTTTGGTTTTTTTACGAATTTTTTAAATAATTTTTAATGCATTAAAATTAATGAAATCATGCACTAAATCAATTATAACTTGAAAAGTATTGCATTTAGAGCACTTTGTTAAAATATGTTTTCATTGCGTTAATACATCTTACCTAACAGACGATAGCTATAGTTCGGCGCCAGCCGGTCCCACCAAACGCCAGAAAAAAGACGTCCTGAGTTTCACCTCCGGCCGGACCGGCACACTCCAATCCACTCGCCAGGTGGCCTAGTTCCTGCTTTATTCGCCAGAGGGACGTGACGTCATAGCATCTTTTTCGTTTGGCGCGAGATTTGAAGTTGTGTTTTCTCTGAAAACTTTCTATTTTGTGGATAATTATATCAATGCTTTTTGTGTGTACTTGAGCTTTGTCAGTTGGAATCTTAATTCATCATGGCATCTCCAGGACAAAGGAAAGGGGCGTGCGGCCATATAATGGCCTCTTTTGACACCCACTCTCGCTGTGCACGTTGCAGGGACAAAGGCATGGGTGAGGATCCGTGTGTGGCTAAGTTACCCTGTGAGTACTGCGATTTGTTAACTCCGGAGCAGGTGATTCAGTTGGCTACACCAACATATAAACTGCGAAAGGAAAAAGCTAAGAGTAAAGAAACTTTAATTGACCCAGCTTCTGTTACGGTTGTAGGCCAAGTAGATCCGCAGGACGTGGAGCCTTCTGTTTCTACTCATGAACCTTCTTCTGACCTTTCTTTACCACAACCATCCTTCCGGAAGGACCTCCAAGAACTGGATGAAAAGTGGTCAGTTCGCATGGCTCGTCTAGAAGCTCTCTTAACACTGGGACATCGTCCAGCTTCTCAGCCATCTTTCTCCCCGGTGAAAGCACCGGTTACTCATCAAGCACCTGCCGGATCAATTTCTCAAGCCCCTTTCCTATTGACTTCAGTTCCTTCCGGCCAAGCCGCCCCGGCTTCTGGTCCGGATAGAACTCAGAGTTCTTCTAATGTGGATATGGTGTGTCCTCTGGAACAGTTATACCAGGACCCTGACCCGGAACCGGTTTTTGCTGGACCTACTTCTTCCGGCCCGGTGTCTTATGAACAAAGTGTTGAACCTCTGTCAGTGTCTGCCCGGAATGTTTCTCCACCTACTCATTTTGAAGAGGGCGAATTGTCGGAGCTGGAGGATCAGCCAGATCAAGACAATGTTGAAAGTGACCGCGCTATGAGAGAGGATCAAAACTACAGGGAGACAGTGAGGGGCGTCCGCGCCTTTATGGGATGGTCACACATCCCGGATTTGGAATATTCTCCTTCTTCCAGGGCTGATAATCAGTGGATAGGTCATAGATCACAGCCAGTAGGAAAGGTATCTGTCAACCTCCCCCCGGAGGATTGGTTATGTAAAAAGTTGGAGAATTTGAATCTGGTACTCATTGAAGGCTACCCTTCAAAATCTGCAGAACCCGGGGGTCTACATATGGATTTACTCACAGGGTAACTTAGCCACACATGGATCCTCACCCATGCCTTTGTCCCTGCAACGTGCACAGCGAGAGTGGGTGTCAAAAGAGGTGGTATGGGATACATCCGGCAGAGCCCAAAGACATCTCCAGACCTGGAAAATATGTTACAACTTGGCCGAATGATGCGGCGAAACTTAATAGTGCTTTTGCCCGCATTGCAAAACCCTCTGCTACTACTTCTCAACCTTCTTCCCGGCCCATTGCTCAGGACACGCTCAGAAAATGGGAAAAGGCTGCCAAAGAGACTAGCTATATATGCAACCAATCTGCAGGATTCAACCGTTGTATTACTAAAATACAGGACAGTGCTCAGGAACAGTTAAAGGTTTTACAGAGTGAACTCGGAAAGGGCAAATCATCTCCCAAGGCTCAGGCCGCGTTGGATGAACTTCACTATCTTACATCATTCAATCAGAATGTAAGTTTTGCGGTCGGAAAATCCCTCCAACATCTTTCCGACTTTACTTTTGTACAGATGGCCAATCTCACCCTAGTGCGTCGAGACTCTTATCTGGATCATTTGAAGTTAGGTATAAAACCAGACACTTTTTCTGCCCTGCGGAATTGCCCTTTGAATACCCATGCTCTGTTCCCGGATGTGGTAATCCGGAAAGCAGAAGATGAAATTGCTCAGTTTGAAACTGTTAAGCATACTCACCAGCCCGGTCCGGGCCGTGGTGGGTTCGCCGGAAATCAAAAACGACAACAAGCCAGATATCAACCTTACTCTACTAGCTGGAAACCAGGTCAAGATACCTCTCATACCGGAAACCCCACCGGTAAAGACATACCGGCTTGGAAATCATTTGGAGGACATGGTAGAGCAAGAGGCAGAGGCAGGGGAGGTCAACCCGGACACGGTACCCGCCCTCCTAGGGATCAAGGGCAGTATAAATGACAATTATTGTGTTCTCAGTCCGGTGGCAGTAGCCCGGCCAAACAAGAGTGTTTTAAATGTGGAAAGACAAAACTTTTCTGTGTCTGTTCAACAAGCTGTGTTATGTCCTGTTGCCAGTCCTGTACCTTTTGTCTTAAGTGTGAGAGGGCATTCACAAAAGAAAGACACAAGTCCCTCATTAAAAATGAAACAAGAAATAAAGTTTGTCAAAGATGCTTTTTCTGTAGATCATTGCGTTTTTGCCCCGGTTGTTCCAAATGCCCACAATGTTGTCAATGCTCATCCGATAGGGGGACGTCTCCAAAAGTTTTGGCAAAAGTGGTCCCTCCTGGGTGCAAATCCGAGAGTAGTGTCCATTTTGAAGGACAGCTACATTCTCCCATTCAAGGTCAGACCAAATCTAGTCAGAGATCCGTTGATAGTCAGCGGCTATACAAACCCCCTCAGGAACCTCTACCTGAAACAGGCTTTGCAGGCCTTACTGCAAAAGGAGGCAGTAGAGATGGTGAGGGTTCGAACATCTAGCCTTCTTCAACAGGTTATTCATTGTCCCCAAACCAAATCAAAAGTGGCGACCAGTCTTGGACCTCAGTGCTCTAAACAAATTTTTGAGCGTAAAAACATTCAAGATGGAAACCCCAGAAACAATTCGGATTTCCTTACAGCAAGGGGAATGGGTGACTTCGCTAGACTTCAGCGACGCCTATTTCCACATCCCAGTCCATGTGAAATCCCGGAAATATCTCAGGTTCCATTTCCAAAATCAGTCCTATCAGTTCCGGGCCCTTCCCTTTGGCCTCTCCACAGCTCCAATGGAGTTCACTTGGGTGGTCAAAGAGGTCAAGTTAATGGCTCAATCCAGGGGTATAAGGATCCACCAGTACCTAGACGACTGGTTGATTCGAGCCCCTACCAAAGAATCCTGCCACCAGGGCACCCAATCCCTCCTCGCCCTTTGCCAGGAGTTGGGTTGGATAGTGAACCTACAAAAGTCAGAACTAGAACCCAAACAGATTTTCGAGTTCGTGGGTTACAAGTACGATCTCTCTCAAGGACTGGTCTTACCGACTCAGAGCCGTTGGGAGTCACTCCTCCAAAAGTTGGAATCCATCCTATCCAAACCAAGTTGCCGAGTCAGGGAACTTATGTCCCTAATAGGCCTGCTTACAGCAACAGAAAAACAGGTTCCCCTAGGGAGACTCCACATGAGACCCATCCAGTGGCACCTAAAACGACATTGGAGAGTTCCAGAATCCCTGGAAAAGGAGATTCCGGTTCCAAGGTCCATTCACCCACACCTTCTATGGTGGACCAAGGGGACAAATGTCCTAACAGGACAGCCTTTGCACCCTTTGAATCATGCCGTGCAAATCTTTACAGACGCCTCAAAAGAAGGCTGGGGTGCTCACTTAGGAGACTTCACAGCAAGAGGCGTTTGGTCAGTTCCAGAAAGTCATCTTCACATAAACTTCCTGGAACTAAAAGCGGTCTTACTGGCCTTGAAAAGGTTCCAACACTTGGTACAAGGCAAAGTAGTTCTAGTTGCCACCGACAACACCACAGTTGTGGCATACATCAACAAGGAAGGAGGTATGAGGTCAGGCTCACTTTGTGCCCTTCTATGGCGACTCCTGTGTTGGTGCAATCTGAAGCAAGTAGTCCTAAACGCAAGACACATCCCTGGTCGGCTGAATGTGATTGCAGACAAACTGTCTCGTCAAGGCCAAGTCATTCAGACAGAGTGGTCACTTCACCAGGGGGTCTTCGACCTACTAGTTCAGACCTGGCACCTTCCCCAGGTGGACATGTTTGCAACCAAGTACAATTGCAAACTCACCCAATATGTGTCTCCAGTGCCGGATCCCAATGCTTGGGCAGTGGACGCCCTAACCGTCTCTTGGGAGAACCTGGACATGTATGTGTTTCCCCCAGTATCATTACTAGGCAAAGTGGTCAGCAAGCTATCGGACCATCTTTACAAGAGAGTGATTCTCATAGCTCCGGGTTGGCCCAACATGCCATGGTTCTGGGACCTAGTGGAACTGTCGTCTCAGATCCCTCTTTGCCTGCCCAATCATCCCGACCTAGTGACACAACCTTTCAACAAGGCACGTCACAGGAATCTAACCAATCTAAACCTACACGCCTGGCTCCTAGAGCCGAGGCTATCAAGGAACAAGGATTCTCTAGTCCAGTGGCGTCACGAATTGAGGCTTCTCAAAGAAGTTCAACCAGAACAGTCTATGAGGCAAAGTGGGCCGTTTTTGTCAGATGGTGTGAATCAAGTCAGGTGGACTTCAGGTCTCCATCTGTCAAACAGATAGCAGATTTTCTCCTACATCTGTTCCAGGAGAAGAATCTCCAACCCAGTACCATTGATGGTTACAGATCAGCCATTGCAGACAAATTGGGCAATTCTTCTTTGAATGTGAGTAAAGATGAAAACTTAACCCGCCTTTTGGACAGTTTTCACAGAGATAGGCCAAAGGGTCGGTGAGGAATTCCTTCCTGGAATCTCTCTGGTGTTGCATCAGCTCACCAAAGCTCCTTTTGAGCCTCTCAGAAAGGCTTCATTAAAACATCTGACCTTTAAAACAGTGTTCCTCCTCGCTCTGGGTTCGGGAAAGCATAGGAGTGAAATACACGCTTGGCTGAACAAAAATATTAGACACCAAGCTGACTGGTCAAAGGTGTCCCTTTACCCTTCCCCGAGTTTTTTGGCTAAGAATCACTTAGCAAAAGAGGGTCCGGAGTGCGTGGCTCCAGTAGTTATACCAGCCCTGGCTCCTACTTTGGACAAATCCTTGAGGGAAGACAGATCACTTTGCCCGGTTAGAGCTTTGCGCTACTATCTGGACAAAACTCAAGATCTCAGACAAGGAAAGGAACTGGTTTTTGTATCCTTCAAAAAGGGTTTCACGAAGGATATTTCTCCTGCTACGATCTCATCCTGGATCAAACAGACGGTTATCCTTTGTTACGATCTATCAGATCAGGAGTCTCTAGCCCTTCATCAGGTGAAGGCACATGACGTTAGAGCTTTCGCGGCTTCAAAAGCCTTTCAGGGCGGCATCTCGCTAGACCAGATCTTAGCTGCATGCCACTGGAAGTCCCACAACACCTTTACTCAATTCTACCTTAAAGATGTGGCGTGGGCAGATTCGGAGCTTTTTCACTTAGGTCCAGTGGTGGCTGCACAGCAAGTCCACCAATGAACCTTCTAGGCTCCTATTTTGTAAATAATATACATAATAGTTAAGGTTTTTTACTAAGTTGCCTCAGGCAAGGAGTATGAGACCATTATTCCACTCTTACAGGCAAAATGGAATCTCTAGACTAAACTATTCTCTCTTCCCCCTCTCAGAGCAGAAAAAAAAAGGGGGGGGGGGGGGGTAGAAGTGGCACTGCTCGGTAACTTAAGGAGCAGTCTTTGAGCTTCTTTATCAACTGGGCCAGAGGTTACGTGCCTATTTAGAGAGTTCCTTCTAGCTTTGAGGAAGCTGCCCTCCTTCCACTGGGTAGTTATTCTCGCTATCGTCTGTTAGGTAAGATGTATTAATGCAATGAAATTGCAAATTTTAATTAGTAAATTAAATTTTTATTAGTTAATACCTTACCTAACAGACGGGAGATTCCCACCCGGCCTTCCCCGCTTTTCAGCTTCACTTAACCTAAGTTGGGACGAAAAAGATGCTATGACGTCACGTCCCTCTGGCGAATAAAGCAGGAACTAGGCCACCTGGCGAGTGGATTGGAGTGTGCCGGTCCGGCCGGAGGTGAAACTCAGGACGTCTTTTTTCTGGCGTTTGGCGGGACCGGCTGGCGCCGAACTATAGCTATCGTCTGTTAGGTAAGGTATTAACTAATAAAAATTTAATTTACTAATTAAAATTTGCAATATTCAGCTACTTTTTCCATAGCTACAACATGGTGAGTAACTTGAGTGTCTATCTCAATAGCTAAGTGAGTAATAGCTAGTTTTGGACTTTTCACTAACTTTCATCATGAGTAAAATTACTTGTAACTTGAAAACTATTGCATTTAGAGAATTTTGTGCAAATATGTTATTCACCTACTTTTGGGTCAGCTATAACATAGTAAAATTTCAGATCTCTAGCTCGTGGCATAGTTGAGTAATAGCTTCTTTTGCCTTTGCCGGTGGGTACATCTTGCATCTGGCCACAGATGCGTCCTTGGTCTAGTTTGAACTTTATTTTACCGTCTTCCTGAAGTACTATGTCATCACCTGGAAAAAAACAAGGCACTTATGGCCACGTAATGTCTTTGTTTGATGGCCAATTGAAATGTGCACGATGCGGAGATAAGGGGGTAGGAGGCAACCCTTGCATGCAGAAGGACTGTCCAATCTGCGAGGCATTCACTGCAGAGGAAGGCAAGCAATTGGCCACCCCAACCTACAGAACCAGGAAGGAAAAAGAGCAGAAGAAGACGGTTGCTGCCTCCCCTGTTACGTCTACCCCCACCCTGGTGGACCCTACAGAAGTCAAGCTGTTAGGCCGGGTAGAGCGAGGTCGGGTTACTGAAGAAACCCCTGCTGGCAAGAAAAATAGGCCTGATGAGTCCCCAAAGCCCAGCAAGAAGAAATCCAGCAGCAAACTTACAGCTCAAGATCCTTGATGAATAGTGGGCCCAGAGGTTGGCACGACTTGAAGCTATGCTTCTGGCAAAGTCGTTTACAGTAGCATAGAACCGGTACAAAAACCTGCTGAATTGACCAGTGACATTTACTTATAAAATTTGCAATTTTTGGCAGTTTTTATATCGTACCTCTGCGGCGTTGGCGTCCGCGTGAACAACTTCTCCTAAACTACAAGACCCAGAGATATGCTTTTTTTTAAAAGATACCTTAACTATTGAGGATGAAAGTTGTTCAAGGCATGCAGATCTGTTCATTCGTCTTGTTCTCCAGAGCCATTACAAGTCAGATACCCCCACCCAAAATATGAAAATTTCAACACTTTATCACAATTTTCTCATTGACTATTGCAGGGATTTTTCTGATATCTTGCGTATATGTACTGGTTCACTAGTAGATTACCTTGTGTGAGTATTAGACCTGGATCTGTTTTAATTTTTTTTTATTAATTTTTTAAATAATTTTTAATGGATTAAAATTCATGAAATCATGCACTAAGTCACTGATTTTCTCATTGACTATCACAGGGATTTTGTTCTTATTTTGCATATATGTACTAGGCCACTAGTAGATTACCTTGTGTGAGTATATTGGATCTGTATTAGTTTTTTTTAATAAATTTTTTTAATAATTTTTAATGCATTAAAATTCATGAAATCATGCACTAAATCACTTATAACTTGAAAAGTATTGCATTTAGAGCATTTTATTAAAATAAGTTATTCAGCTACTTTTTCCATAGCTACAACATGGTGAGTAACTTGAGTGTCTATCCCAATACCTAAGTGAGTAATACTTTCTGACTTTTCAGTACCTACCGTAATGAGTAAAATCACCTATAACTTGAAAATTATTGCATATACAGAATTTGGTTTAAATATGTTATTCAGCTACTTTTGGGTCAGCTACAACATAGTAAAATTTCAGACCTGTAGCTCATTGCATAGCTGGTTAATAGCTACTTTGAGGTTATCACTGTTGAGTAAATCAGTTGTAACGCGAAAACTATTGCATTTACAGTATTTTGGTTAAATATGTTGTTCACCCCCTTTTGGGTCAGCTATAAGATAGTGAAATTGCAGAGGTATAGCTCATGGCATAGCTGAGCAATAGCTACTTTGAGCTTCTTACTGTTGATTAAATCAGTTGTAATTTAAAAACTATTGCATTTAGAGTATTTTCTTTAAATCTGTTATTCACCTAATTTTTGATGGACTATAACATAGTGAAATTAAAGACCTGTAGCTCATTACATAGCTGAGCAATAACTATTTTTAGGTTCTCACTGTTGAGTAAATCAGTTGTAACTTGAAAACTATTCCATATACAGTATTTTGTTTAAATATGTTATTCACCTAATTTTGGGTCAACTGTAACATAGTAAAATTTCAGACCTGTAGCTCATTGCGTAGCTGAGTTATAGCTACTTTGAGGTTATCACTGTTGGGTAAATCAGTTGTAACTTGAAAACAATTGCACCGGGAGTATTTGTTTAAATATGTTACTCACATAATTTTTGTCAGCTATAACATAGTGAAATTATAGATCTGTAGTAGCTCATTGCATAGCTGAGCAATAGCTATTTTATTTCGTTAACACATCTTATCCAATGGACAGTTGCTTTATCGGTCGGCGCGACCAGTCCTGCCAAATGCTAGAAAAAGACGTCCTGTATATACTACCGGCAGGACCGGTCACAGAGTGTGCATTCGCTAGGTGGTGCATCGTACTTCCTTCCTGTCTGGACATCTTGACATCATAGCATCTTTTTTGTTTGGCACGTGGAGTGTGCAGACGTGTTTTCTACAGCAAAACGTTTTTAAGTTTTATAACAAATTTAACCATTTTATTAACTTTTAATTATATCTACATATTTCTACTGAAGTACTGATCATTATGTCTTCTACTGGTCAGAAGAAAGGCACGTGTGGCCATATTATGGCTTTGTTTGATGGCCACCTCAAGTGCGCAATATGTAGAGACAAGGGGGTTGGTGACAATCCGTGTGTCCTCAAACGTGATTGTCCAATCTGCAAGGCCTTTACCCCAGAGCAGATTTTTCAACTTGCTACCCCCACCCACAGAGAGAGGAAGAATAAGGAGAAGGTTTCTGCCTCCCCCACCCTCACTCTCGTGAACCCTTCACAGGTCAGTGTGTTGGGACAGGTGGATGGAGAGAAGACACGTAAGAAGTCTGAAACCCCTGCTGGTAAGAAGAAAAGTATTGACGAATCTCCCAAGCCCAGCAGTAAGAAAAATTCCAACAGCAAACCCAGGTTTGATAAACTGAGGGACCTAGACAAGAAGTGGTCAGAATGGTTTTCAAGGCTGGAGGCCATGTTGCTGTCAAAGGCATTTGCTATTCCTGTGGAGCCTGTGAGGAAAGCCCCTTCAGTTGTTACCAGTGATCAGCCCTTTTTAAGCGTCCCTGAAAGGGCGCTTATTTGTTTTCGCCTCAGTTTCCTCGCCGCCGCATTATGGTCTCCCTTGAATATCTCCCTTATTATTAGAAGGTTTCAAACCATATTTGGCACTTGTATACCTTAGGCGTGGGAAAATTTTTCTGCATGCTTAAATTTGACTTTATGAAGGTCACATGATCAAAAACAATTTTTTTAAGTACACCCCCCACCCCCCACCCCGTCCGTCATCACAGTTCAGGAAAAACTACTTGCTACACAGCCTTATGCTTTGACACACCTGTTCATACTATCGAAAACGCGAGCTGATTAGATTTTGGGAGCAATCCCTTGAAAAATGTCTCATTTATGGGTGATTTCCTCACACCTTCCAATCTGAGAGCCTTAAATTTAGGTCAACCCCCCTATTATCTTCTTAAGTATTGCATTTAGAGCCATAAAATGTATTGGGAGGTAATAGGAAACCATATGTGGAGAGTCTAAATAGCCGGTCAGTTTTACCCCACCCCTTATGGGTCAAACTGGGGTCATAAAATAGCTGATTTTGAGTTTTTGCCTTATATCTCCTTTATTGTTGCTTTTATAGCTTCAGAATATATTAAGAGGTATTGGGAAAGCATATGTGGAGAGTCTAAATAGCCGGTCAGTTTTACTCCACGGCCCCCCCTTATGGGTCAAACTGGGGTCATAAAATAGCTGATTTTGAGTTTTTGCCTTATATCTCCTTTATTGTTGCTTTTATAGCTTCAGAATGTATTAAGAGGTATTGGGAAAGCATATGTGGAGAGTCTAAATAGCCGGTCAGTTTTACCCCCCGACCCCCCCTTATGGGTCAAACTGGGGTCATAAAATAGCTGATTTCATTGTGTTAATACATCTTACCTAACAGACGATAGCTATAGTCCGGCGCCAGCCGGTCCCGCCAAACGCCAGAAAAAGACGTCCCGAGTTTCACCTCCGGCCGGACCGGCACACTCCAATCCACTTGCCAGGTGGCCTAGTTCCTGCTTTATTCACCAGAGGGACGTGACGTCATAGCATCTTTTTCGTTTGGCGCAATTAGGAAGAAGTGAATTTTTTCACAAAGTTTTCAAGTTGGATATATTTCCTTAATTTCAGTGTTTTGTATTTCTTGGTGTGGTATACGGATATTTTATCTATCATGGCATCACCAGGACAAAGAAAGGGAGCCTGTGGCCATATTATGGCTTCATTTGACCTACATTCTAGGTGTGCTCGATGCAGAGACAAAAGTCTGGGGGATGACGCATGCGTGAAGAAACTACCTTGCGAATTTTGTGAGCTGCTAACGCCGGAGCAGGTTTTACAACTTTCAACCCCTACTTATAAAATCAGAAAGGAAAAGAAGCTAGAGCGTGAGTCCCTTATTGATCCCAGTACTGTTACTGTTTTGTCTTCAGTGGATCAGGACAAGTCGGTGGGTGCTTCATCTTCTTTATCTACTTCTGAAGATCTGTCCTTACCTCAGGCTTCCTTTAAGAAAGACTTACAGGATTTGGACGAGAAATGGTCTCTGCGCATGGCTAGGCTTGAAGCATTGTTAACTATGGGACAGCGTCCCCAACAGCCTACATTCTCACCGGTCAAGGCACCGGTCTCTCATGCACCTCCCGCAGGCTCTCTATCTCAAGCCCCTTTTCTACTTTCAGCCGTTCCTTCTGGCCAGGCCGGTCCGGATAGAACTAGCTTTACTGCAACTACTACAAGTGTGGGCATGACTTCTCCTCTGGAAAACCTTTACCCGGAACCAGAAGCAGACATTGACTCTACCGAACCGGTGTTCTCACAGCCCGGTCCGGTGTCTTATGGTGACCTATTATCTCACTCTGTTCCGGTCTCCAGTTCCAGTTACCTGCCTCCGGAACCTGGTGAGGAAGGGGAAGTATCAGACCCGGAAGAACAACCGGATTTTGAAGCCGGGGATTCTGACAAAGTACTGAGTGAAGAACAAAACTATAGAGAAATTGTAAGAGGAGTGAGAGCGTTCATGGGGTGGACACACATTCCTGACTTGGAGTATTCCCCTTCCTCAAAATCTGATAACCCCTGGGTAGGACACCGTGCACAACCAGTGGGAAAAGTTTCTGTAGACCTCCCACCCGAAGACTGGTTATGTCGTAAACTAGAAACTTTGAATTTAGTGTTGCTCGAGGGTTACCCCTCCAAGTCTAGTGAACCCGGAGGACTCCATGTGGATCAATTTCTTAGACCACCAAAATCACAGAATAGATGGTATGGCATCCATCCTGCAGAACCTACAGACCCTCTGAGGCCTAGGAAATCTGTAAACACATGGCCCAACGATGCGGCAAAATTGAACAGTGCCTTCCCCAGAATCTGTAAGCCCGCTGTTGCTAATTCCCACCCTCCAAGCCGTCCCATTAACCAGGACACCTTACGCAAGTGGGAGAAATCAGCTAAGGAAACAAGCTATGTATGCAACCAAGCTGCTGGTTTTAATCGGTGTATAACAAAGATCCAGGATTCAGTACAAGAGCATTTAAAGTCTTTACAAGCAGAATTATCCAAAGGAAAATCCTCTTCCAAGGCTCAGGCCTCCTTAGATGAATTACACTACTTGGCTTCATTCAACCAAAACGTCAGTTTTGCCATAGGAAAATCTCTGCAACATTTGTCTGATTTTATCTTTGTACAGATGGCAAATTTGACATTGACTCGCAGGGACTCATACCTGGAGAATTTGAAAGCCGGAGTTAAACCGGATACCTTCTCAGCTCTACGCAACTGTCCTCTCAATGGATACGCACTCTTTCCTGATGATATCATAAGGAAAGCTGAGGACGAAATCACTCATGTTGAAAACGCCAGGCGTACTTCCCAGCCCGGACCGGGCCGTGGGGGGTTCACTGGTGGCTTTAAAAAGCAACAGCAACAGGGGCGTTTCCAACCTTACCCTACAAACTGGACAAAATCTCAGGACACGACCAGATCTGGAGGTCAATCTGGCAAGGATATGCCTGCATGGAAATCCTTTGGAGGCAGAGGAAGAGCTAGGGGTCGTGGCAGGGGTGGTCAGCCAGGACGCGGCAGCCGCCCGGTCAAGGATAACCATCCATATAAATGACAATTACTGTTTACTAAGTCCGGAGCCGATGGCCCGGCCAGTCGATTGTGTGCTAAGAGTGTTGGGACAGAACTTTCATGTACTTCAAGAACCTGTATTGTGTCCTGTTGCCAGTCCTGTACCTTCTGTCTTAAATGTGAGAGGGCAGCCACAAAAGAAAGGCGGAAGTCCCTCATCAAGAGTGAAAGCAGAAATAAAATTTGTGAAAAGTGTTTTTTCTGTAGATCATTACGTTTTTGCCCCCATTGCTCCAAATGCCCACAATGTTGTCAATGCTCACCTGATAGGGGGACGTCTCCAAAAATTTTGGCAGAAGTGGTCCCTCCTGGGTGCAAATCCGAGAGTAGTGTCCATTTTGAGGGACGGCTACATTCTCCCATTCAAAATCAGACCTCCTTTGGTAAGGGATCCGTTGATAGTCAGTGGTTATGCAAAACCCCTCAGGAACCTCTACCTGAAGGAGGCTTTGCAGGCCTTACTGCAGAAGGAGGCAGTAGAGATGGTGAGGGTTCGAACATCTCTAGCCTTCTTCAACCGACTGTTCATAGTTCCAAAACCAAACCAAAAATGGCGACCAATCTTGGACCTCAGTGCTCTAAACAAATTTTTGAGCGTAAAAACATTCAAAATGGAAACCCCAGAAACAATTCGGATTTCCTTGCAACAGGGGGAATGGGTGACATCGTTGGACTTCAGCGACGCCTATTTCCACATTCCAGTTCATGTGCAGTCCCGGAAATATCTCAGGTTCCATTTCCAAAATCAGTCCTATCAGTTCAGGGCCCTTCCCTTCGGCCTCTCCACCGCTCCGATGGAGTTCACTTGTGTGGTGAAAGAGGTCAAGTTAATGGCTCAATCCCGGGGTATAAGGATCCACCAGTACCTAGACGACTGGTTGATTCGAGCCCCTACCAAAGAATCCTGCCACCAGGGCACTCAATCCCTCCTCGCCCTTTGCCAGGAGTTGGGTTGGATAATCAACCTACAAAAGTCAGAACTAGAACCCAAACAGACTTTCGAGTTCGTTGGTTACAAGTACGATCTCTCCCAGGGACTGGTCTTACCGACCCAGAACCGGTGGGAGTCGATCCTCCAAAAGTTGGAATCCATCCTATCCAAGCCAAGTTGCCGAGTCAGGGAACTTATGTCCCTAATAGGCCTGCTTACAGCAACAGAAAAACAGGTTCCCCTGGGGAGACTCCACATGAGACCCATCCAGTGGCACCTAAAGCAACATTGGAGAGTTCCAGAATCCCTGGAAAAGGAGATTCCGGTTCCAAGGTCCCTTCACCCACACCTTCTATGGTGGACCAAGGAGACAAATGTCTTAACAGGACAGCCCTTGCACCCTTTGAATCATGCCGTGCAAATCTTTACAGACGCCTCAAAAGAAGGCTGGGGTGCGCACTTAGGAGACTTCACAGCAAGAGGCGTTTAGTCAGTTCCAGAAAGTCATCTTCACATAAACTTCCTGGAACTAAAAGCGGTTTTACTGGCCTTGAAAAGGTTCCAGCACTTGGTACAAGGCAAAGTAGTTCTAGTTGCCACAGACAACACTACAGTTGTGGCATACATCAACAAGGACGGAGGTATGAGGTCAGGCTCACTTTGTGCCCTTCTATGGCGGCTCCTGTGTTGGTGCAATCTGAGACAAGTAGTCCTAAAGGCCAGACACATCCCTGGTCGTCTGAATGTGATTGCAGACAAATTGTCTCGTCAAGGCCAAGTCATTCAGACAGAATGGTCACTTCACCAGGGGGTCTTCGACCTCCTAGTTCAGACCTGGCACCGTCCCCAGGTGGACATGTTTGCAACAAAGTACAATTGCAAACTAGCCCAATATGTGTCTCCAGTGCCGGACCCCAATGCTTGGGCAGTGGACGCTCTAACAGTCTCGTGGGAAAATCTGGACATGTATGTTTTTCCCCCAGTATCGTTACTGGGCAAGGTGGTCAGCAAACTATCGGACCATCTTTACAAGAGAGTGATTCTCATAGCTCCGGGTTGGCCCAACATGCCATGGTTCTGGGACCTGGTGGAACTGTCGTCTCAGATCCCTCTTTGCCTACCCAGTCATCCCGACCTAGTGACACAGCCGTTCAACAAGGCGCGTCACAGGAATCTAAACCTACACGCCTGGCTCCTAGAGCCGAGGCTATCAAGGAGCAAGGGTTCTCTAGCCCAGTGGCGTCAGGAATTGAGGCTCCTCAAAGAAGTTCAACCAGAACAGTCTATGAGGCAAAGTGGGCCGTTTTTGTCAGATGGTGTGAATCAAGTCAGGTGGACTTCAGGTCTCCATCTGTCAAACAGATAGCAGATTTTCTCCTACATCTGTTCCAGGAGAAGAATCTCCAACCCAGTACCATTGATGGTTACAGATCAGCCATTGCGGACAAATTGGGCAATTCTTCTTTGAATGTGAGCAAAGATGAAAACTTAACTCGCCTTTTGGACAGTTTTCACAGAGATAGACCAAAGGGTAGGCGAGGAATTCCTTCATGGAATCTCTCTCTGGTTTTGCATCAGCTCACCAAAGCTCCATTTGAGCCTCTCAGAAAGGCCTCATTAAAACATCTAACCTTAAAACGGTGTTCCTCCTCGCTCTGGGTTCGGGAAAGCGTAGGAGTGAAATACACGCTTGGCTGAACAAAAATATTAGACACCAAGCTGACTGGTCAAAGGTGTCCCTTTACCCTTCACCAAGTTTTTTGGCTAAGAATCACTTAGCAAAGGAGGGGCCAGAGTGCGTGGCTCCAGTGGTTATACCAGCCCTGGCTCCTACTTTGGACAAATCCTTGAAGGAAGACAGGTCACTCTGCCCAGTTAGAGCTTTGCGCTACTATCTGGACAAAACTCAAGATCTCAGACAAGGAAAGGAGTTGGTTTTTGTCTCCTTCAAAAAGGGTTTCACGAAGGATATTTCTCCTGCTACGATCTCATCCTGGATCAAGCAGATGGTTATCCTTTGCTACGATCTGTCAGATCAGGAGTCTCTAACCCTTCATCAGGTGAAGGCGCATGACGTTAGAGCCTTCGCGGCTTCAAAAGCCTTTCAGGGTGGCATCTCGCTAGACCAGATCTTAGCTGCATGCCACTGGAAGTCCCACAACACCTTTACTCAATTTTACCTTAAAGATGTGGTGTGGGCAGATTCGGAGCTTTTTCACTTAGGTCCAGTGGTGGCTGCACAGCAGATCCACCAATGAACCTTCTAGGCTCCTAATTTGTAAATAATGTACATAATAATTAAGGTTTTTTACTAAGTTGCCTCAGGCAAGGAGTATGAGACCATTATTCCGCTCTTACAGGCTAAATGGAATCTCTAGGACTGAACTATTCTCTCTTCCCCCTCTCAGAGTGAAAAAAAGAGGGGGGGGGGAGAAGTGGCACTGCTCGGTAACTTAAGGAGCAGTCTTTGAGCTTCTTTATCAGCCGGGCCAGAGGTTACGTGCCTATTTATAGAGTTCCTTCTAGTCCTGAGGAAGCTGCCCTCCTTCCACTGGGTAGTTATTCTAGCTATCGTCTGTTAGGTAAGATGTATTAACGCAATGAAATTGCAAATTTTAATTAGTAAATTAAATTTTTATTAGTTAATACCTTACCTAACAGACGGGAGATTCCCACCCGGCCTGCCCCGCTTTTCAGCTTCAGTTAACCTAAGTTGGGACGAAAAAGATGCTATGACGTCACGTCCCTCTGGCGAATAAAGCAGGAACTAGGCCACCTGGCGAGTGGATTGGAGTGTGCCGGTCTGGCCGGAGGTGAAACTCGGGACGTCTTTTTCTGGCGTTTGGTGGGACCGGCTGGCGCCGGACTATAGCTATCGTCTGTTAGGTAAGGTATTAACTAATAAAAATTTAATTTACTAATTAAAATTTGCAATTTTATTGCGAAAAATACACTTACCATTTCCTGACCATTGCTATATGTTGGTGCCATCCAACTCACTGGCCAATGTTGAGAAACGTTTTAAGAAACCTTAAGAGGCCAGTGAGTGAGTGTGAACTAGCATGTCCCCCTAGTGGTCATGTGACCACGCTAGTAAACAACCTTCATTATTTTTGTTGGCCATCCTAGAGTGTGGATGTGTTATTTTAATTTGGATTTTTATAAAGTTTTTGGAGTTTTTGTGGGAATTTTAGTTCTGTTGTAAGGCATCTGTGTTGACCATGTCTTCTCAGGACGAATTTAAGAGAAAAGGACAGAGGAAAAGACTTTTGTGGCCATTTTTTGGTGGATGTATGACCACTATTTTAAGATGGCGGCATGGATGTTTCGTCGTTGGATGAAGACTTTCTTCTTCTCAGAATTCTTCAAAAGGCTCGTGTTTCTTCAGATGACACAAGTTATTTTATTTTTCACTTGAAGATTTACTTCTTTTAACACTGAAACTGTTGGCAGTCATTCTAAATCCGACAGGGACAGTTTACATGTTGCTAGGCGACGAATGGAGGCAACCTGAAGAGAGGAGACAATTCGATTGTCATAAGCTATTCTCACGTCCGGTTCTAAAAGCCAGGCGTTTGTGGTAGTCAACATCTCACCGCGACAATCTCACTCGAATGGGTGTCCGGTGGGATTCCCCGGTGAGAGCAGACATCTTAGTTTTTCATTGGTTGCTGCATCGTGGACAAGTTCCGGATGCAAAAGCGATCGTCCACAGCTTCTAATTCTTCCGTCAGGTTCAGTCGGAACCTTTCACGGAGGAAAATACCTGCATGACGTCATTCTAACACAATCGAGTTTCCATACCTCCTCAAAGGTCCGGAATCGGTTTTCAGATTCCCGGAGCTGTGTTTCATCTCACAGATTAGCTTTTCTTTCTGTGGGTTATGCAGGTTTTTTCTGCTGGAAACCGGCACCGGTGCATAAGATCTATATGTACCCTTTGTCAGATTTTGTTCAAGAATACAGGTTCTCTGTGTTTCTTGCAGCTTAATCATGTCAATCTTGGAATTTAATAATGTGGAGTTATCTAGCAGTACCTCTGTCAGGAAGTCTTCAAGTATTTAAGGATTAACAGGAATCTCATAGAATATCCAGTACTTCCTTGGACTGTGTGCAGTATTTCTATTACAGTCTTCAGTGATCCTGGATGTTTTTTGGGCAGTGCATTGACCAGTTCTTCAACTTGTTACTCATCAGAAGTGTTACAAGTCTTATTTTTCTCTATCTTATCTCTTAGATGATTTTGGTAGAATTAAAAGTGCATGTTTCACTCTTAATGAGGTTTTCTCCTGCTGAACTTTTGGTCAGATGTCCAGGAAATCTTCATTTTCCATCTCGGGTGTATAGTGTTTCTTCTGTTCTGGGAAGGAGCAAACTCCTACACATGGCTAGGAAGGGGATTAGTGCCCAGGGCACTTTTCTTCCCTTTATGATATTTAGTTCTCCAACTCTGTTACAAACTCTCCTCTGAAGATTTAGAGGGGTTAGGAGTAATCTTTAGGAGTAGTGTTTGTCCACTAGTGCAGATATACTACACCTTACATCTCAACATAGTAAGAGGATAATCTTCAACCATTCTTTACCTTTCACAGAGGCAACATTACCATGAGGGATTGCTTATTCATGTTCCTAAAGCAGTTGTGGACATGTGGGTTAAGAATAAATGAATAAAATGCGGGAGACATCAGTTTGCATAAGGCTGTGTATGGAATGATCGACAAAAGGGCGATAACACCAGTGAGATGGTGATATCGCTACATTTTGACACTTTATCGGTTGTGATAAGCTGGGAAGAGTTGGCTACCACTAACAGTTGAGGTCAGGTAATAAACCTTTTCATGTACCTTAATTTCGCATAGTTGGGATTTTCGCAATTAATGTTGTTACTAGTAACTGAATGGGTGTGTCCACTCCTTTCCTTACAGTTGCATTCTTTCGTAGCCGGATTCACGCAATTCTTATCTTCACTTCCCTGTTGATGACAATTCACACCGGTTCACTGCCTGTTTGCTAGTCCATGGTGAGAATGTGGGATCTATAAGAACGCATCATTCTTTACCAGTATAGACCATTTCATTGTTTGCTCTTGAAGATGGTTTATTTTCGACTTTACTATGACATCAACGGATACTGAACCTGATGGCTGCAGTAAAAAAAAAAAAAAAAAAAAACTTCTTGGCTAATGCACCAGGATTTTTAGTTTGGATTGCAGATTCCACCTTAGGGTACTTCTTCACTCATAGCAAAGCATCTTCTCCGGCTAATGGTTTCTAAGGAAGCCATTTCTTTGGTGGTGGTATGGCTTCATAGGAGGAAACAGTCCCATTGGGTCATTTGTTTATCAGATAACCCCAAGGCTATCTGCTAATGTACCACAGATACCACACATTATACACAGATAATGTACCAGTTGTTCTGTTCTCAGGTTCTTAGGGATCTTCAGTGGTGGAACGACTTTTCAATTTTGCAGGAGCTCCCTTTACTTCATCTGAAGGAGCACAATCTCCTTCCGTTATTAGATGCTTTCTTTAAGGGTTGGGATGCACAATTATGGCATCAAACAGCCAGTGGTCTGTTGTATCATGAGGGGTCAAGACTCCACATTAACAGGGCTACTACCTTTAGAATCATTTGGAGGTCTGATTCGGATTCTGAATCTGTTGATTTCCCCAGATATTACTTCAGTGGTTTCCTATCTGAACAGGTAGGGAGGTACCCACTTTCAGGAATGTGTTTTTCTTATCTGAAGAATCATTCCTTGGACGAATGCCCAGGGTTCAGATTCAGGCATATCACTTCCCAGGGTATACAAATATTCTAACAAATTCTTTGTTCATGAGAGTCAAGATGATTCAAATTGAATGTGTTTTTGGATGACTTTTGAATCTTCTATTCTGATTCAGGTGTTCAATCAAATCTGTCTTTGATTACAATCACCAATGATGGATTTGTTTTGCAACTAGTTTGAACCACAAGCTTGTCTTTTCAACTTTTCTTGGGATGGACTGGACAGTTTGTTTGGTCCTGTGACCTTGATTCTGTAGGTGATGCAGGTGAATCATTTGGCTTCTTTCAACCTGTAGTCATTCCTGCTTTGGAACCTTCTTTAGATCATGCTTTGGTGCAAGATAGGTTTCTTTGTCCAGTGAGAGCCTTGAGAGGTTATCTTGATAAGACAAAAGATCTCAGGAAAGGCAAGAATTCTTTTGTAGCTATTAAGAGGTACTAATTCAAGATTTTGGTGCAGAAGTATCTTGATTGCATCAGAGTGGCTAGGGATGTCTTATTTTTGGAATCTGGTGGATCTGTTCCACAAAGGTTCCTTTTAAGGCTTCCTTTGCAGGTAAGTTCAATCATTATGCCATTGGTATCCAACAACCTGAATCCAGGGTATGTGTTTCCTTACCTTAGACTGTGGGGCTTGGGGAACAGATAAATTACTCATTTCTTGGGAGGAGCTGGACAGCTTTGTGTTTGTTCCAGTGGCTCTCATTCCACAGGTGACTCAAGATGATCACCTACAGGTGCAGAATCATCATGATTGCACCAGGATAGCCAAGGATTCTTCAGGTGATTTAGAAGATGATCACCTTCAGGTGCAGATTCATGATGATTGAATCATGATGGTCATGGTGGATGTTCTTGGTTGTGGGGCCTGGTAGATCTATCCACAAACCTCCATCTGAGCCTTCTTGTGGTGAACATCTCAGATAATACTTTTCTACAAGTAGCAAATTTCCTTAACTATTTCGTTAAGGAAAAGAATCTAAAGCTATCTACTATTGCTGGTTACAGAATAACAATTGTAGATTACTTTACTTGAAGGGTAATAAGTTCCAGGATTCTTCAGTTGTATAGATTGTGATAGATTTATATAGCCTTCTTTACCTCTTGTCTCTGGTCTTGTTTGGTCTCACCAGACAGCCTTTTGAGCTTGTTGAGGAAGATTGCTTGGAGGTTATTAACTTTCACAACGATCTTTCTTTTGACTTTGGCATCAGGCAAAGGAAGAAGGGTAATTTTGTTAGCATTGTCTTCCCTTACTTAAAAGGTGTATTGCTCACAAATGGCTCTGGCCATTTATTAGCCAAGAATCAGTTGGCTTCGGATGGGCCTACTTCAGTTAAGCTGGTCGATATGCCAGCTCTCAATCACTGGGATAACAGTTTTTACTCAAGATAGATCTCTTTGTCTTGTGAGGTTTTGAAATACTTTTACTTGGGACAAAGGATTCAATGAGGACTTATTATGTTCTTGTCTGTGCCTAGTTAGGAAGGCTTTACAGCAGATATTTTCAGGTCAACTATCTTATCTTGCTGTAGGCAGACTAGCTTTTGGACTGAGGAGAAGTCAAATTCTGACTCTCAACAGCAGCGAGTCAAAGCAGGAATCTTTAGGTTTTAGGATAGTGTTTCTGTATATGAATTTTCAGATGCCTGTTACTGGAAACCATAACTTTTTCATCAATTTTCAGTCTCACTTGCTTGGTTTGCTTGTGGTCAGACTTTGATATGGTGTCCTACAGTTTGTTATCTTATAAGTATATGTGTGATACTTATTTTGATATTTTAGTATGCTTTTGCATCTGTATGTCTGTCATAGTATCTGTCTTTATATTAGGCAGAATTGTTGACTTCATTCAGGCTTGGAATTACACAATATGCTGATGACACTTCCAATATTTGTGTCACCTGTGTGGGTGTTGGATGTTTGTCTAGATACAGCATTCAACTGTGGCAATAACTGTCAATTTGTGAGAACTTCAACTACATACTATGATTTAGGGGATCTGTATGGTATGTGGTGACTGTTGGAAGTTTATATGTTGTTGTATGCATGTAAATTTCAATGTAAACTTCTCATAATGTTTTAGTTGTAGGCTAGGTAGTGAGTCTCTGTAATGATTACTTCCTTCCTACAACAACAACAACAACAAGGCTGTGTTGTTTTGTAGTGCTCAACAGTTCCACTGCCTCATCTGGGAGGTGAGTTTGGATCTGAATGCCTATAGGATTGTTCTGTGTATGATAGCTGTGCAGAGTGGTGTACTGGGTCTTTATATTCTAGTACTGCCCTCCTTCCATGAAGGCTGCATTCAGCAATGGTCAGGAAATGGTAAGTGTATTTTTCGCAATAAAATTGAAAAATTTTGTTGTAATTTTAATTTTTATTAGATAAATACTTACCATTTCCTGACCAGGATAGTCCCCCCCTACCTCCCCGCAGATTCAGTACTAGGGGAGTATTTTCTGCAACAAAAATAATGAAGGTTGTTTACTAGCGTGGTCACATGACCACTAGGGGGACATGCTAGTTCACACTCACTCACTGGCCTCTTAAGGTTTCTTAAAACGTTTCTCAACGTTGGCCAGTGAGTTGGATGGCACCAACATATAGCAATGGTCAGGAAATGGTAAGTATTTATCTAATAAAAATTAAAATTACAACAAAATTTTTCAATTTTGTGGTTTTGCCTTATATCTTCTTTATTGTTGCTTTTATAGCTTCAGAATGTATTAAGAGGTATTGGGAAAGCATATGTCGAGAGTCTAAATAGCCGCTCAGTTTTACCCCCCGACCCCCCCTTATGGACCAAACTGGGGTCATAAATAGCTGCTTTGGAGTTTTTGCCTTATATCTCCTTTATCGTTGGTTTTATAGCTTCAGAATGTATTAAGAGGTATTGGGAAAGCATATGTGGAGAGTCTAAATAGCCGGTCAGTTTTACCCCCCGACCCCCCCTTATGGGTCAAACTGGGGTCATAAAATAGCTGATTTTGAGTTTTTGCCTTATATCTCCTTTATCGTTGCTTTTGTAGCTTCAGAATGTATTAAGAGGTATTGGGAAAGCATATGTGGAGAGTCTAAATAGCCAGTCAGTTTTACCCCCCAACCCCCCCTTATAGGCTAAACTGGGGTCATAAATAGCTACTTTGGAGTTTTTGCCTTATATCTCCTTTATCGTTGCTTTTATAGCTTCAGAATGTATTAAGAGGTATTGGGAAAGCATATGTGGAGAATCTAAATAGCTGGTCACTTTTATCCCCTGACCCCCCCCCCCCCCCCCCCCCCCCCCCCCATGGGTCAAACTGGGGTCATAAAATAGCTGATTTCGAGTTTTTGTCTTAGATTGAGAATGTATTAAGAAGTATTGGGAAAGCATATGTAGAGAGTCTAAGTAGCCGGTCAGTTTTACCACCGGACCCCCCCCCCCCCCTTATGGGTCAGACTGGGGTAAAAAATAGCTGTTTTGGAGTTTTTACCTGATATCTCCTTCATTGTTGCTATTATAGCTTCGGAATGTATTAAGAGGTATTGGGAAACCATATGTGGACAGTCTAAATAGCCGGTTAGTTTTACCTCCTGACCCCCATGTATGGGTCAAACTGGGGTCATGAAATAGCTTTTGCCTTTATTGTTGCTTTTATGCTTTCACAATGTATTAAAACCTATTGCAAAACCCTGTGGACAATCTAAATAGCAATACATACTTGCACACATGATTATATATGAAGTTATCAATACTCGTTACTGAAATGCTTTGTAGCACTTACACAAAATTTACTAAAGTTACATCCAATGTTGTACATCCAATGTACAACACTTTCTCCAGCTTGTCTATGTCTACAACGCTTGTTTATATTAATTAAAGAAGACCTTTGTAGGATTTTCCCTGTCATGATATCACTAAGGGGGTTGGTTTATGTAACAGTACGGTACAGCTTTGTGCATTCTTAGCTTTACAGCATGCTTATTAAAACCACAAGGCATTTTAAACTCTCAGGGATGCTTCGCTTTTGTTAGCAAAAGCATTCATCTAGTTTGATCCTGGAACCTCCACCAGTGGCTTGTCCTCTGGTAACTGTTGGGGGCGCCGGTTCCTGTCTTGTTCAGACCACCGGTGATCCAGTTTTGACTGCTTCCCAGCCTGTTGAGGCTCCCGGTACAAGAGGTTCTGAGACTGCATGTAAGAGTGCTACCAGCCCTGTTGAGGGTCCTGGTACGAGTGTTGTGATCCAGCAGAATGCCACCCAGCCTGTTGAGGCTCCCGGTGCAGGGACGGCCCCCCAGACTGCTGAGGCTCCCGGTGCCGGTCCTGAAGTTCTGCTAACCAGTACCGTTAATGCTGCCCTACATGCTGAGATTACCGAGTCACAGTGAGGAGGAACTCCAGAATGAACCAGGCTCTCCCATTGATGGCAACATCCGGGACGGGTCCCCAGACCTAACCAGATATGAATCAGCTGGTCAGGAACTTTCTGAAGAGTCCACTTATAGAGAGACTATCAGAGGCGTGAGGTCTTTTATGGGCTGGCATCAGATTCCTGAATTCGACAGTGTCTTCTGTATATTACAATCCCTTTGCCGGGAAAGTCTCTGTCAAGTTGCCGGTAGACGACTGGCTGTGTAGAAAGATGGAGAAGTTAAACCTCACTGTTGCTGAAGGCTACCCTTCCAGGAATACAGAAACTGCTGGACTGCTCTGTGATCAGTTTGTCAAGCCACCAAGGTCGTCTAGATGGTACGACATGCATGTTGACAAGAAAGACTCTGGTAGATCTACCGTGTGTTCCTAGTCTCCGGAACTGGCAAAACTCAACAGTGCATTCAGTAGGGTAGCCAAACGTAACCTACCTACTGCCCCACCCTCCTGGGCCCTTAGCCTGGACATCTTGAGACGTTGGGATAGAGCAGCCAGAGAACAGGCTGCAGGGTTGTCAAGGTGTTTGACTAGGGTACAGGACGCGATATCTACACAACTGAAGAGTTTACACATGGACAAGGGCAAGTCCTCTGAAAGAATGCAGCAAACTGTGGACAAACTGGAGTATTTGGTTACATTTAACCGGTCAATCTCTCAAGTCATGGCCAGAACAATGAAGGACTTGTCAGAAGGGGTGTTCATTAGTGTCGTAAACTTCACTCTTGCATGTAAAGACAGCTACTTGGACTATTTACACACGGGTGTAAAACAGGACACACTCACTGCACTGCGTACTTCTCCCGTTCATTTGCAGTCCCTTTGCTGGACCAGCTTTTCATTAAGGCTGAAGAGGAAGTGGCCAGAAGTGAGGAGGGGCGTTCTTCTAGCCAGTGTCACAGGAAACCTGGTCGTTTCCATTCATATGCTTCCAATGACAAGTCGTCTCATCAACCGGACCGGAAACCTTCTGTCCCAGCTTGGAAGCAAATAAGAGAACGCCAACAAAGCAGGAAAAGTCATGGCAAGCCTTCCACTTTTTCACAGAAACCGGCCAAGGGTTCTAAACCGCGTAAATGACAATTACTGTGTAAAGTGTGCTACCGGGCTGAAGGACTGTGCTTGTGTACCCGGTCAGTTAGGTTTGAACCCTTCACCAGTGATTACCAGCAAGAGCGAGACTGTAATTTTACTTGTAAACTCTTGTTACAAATGCTTATTCTGTTACCGGGTTGCCACAAAAGAAAGGCATAAATCCCAATTATTGTCACAATTACACAGAAATAAAATATGTGAAAGATGTTTCCTGTGTAGGTCACTTGAGCTCTGTAAATCTTGTCACAAAAGGTCCCAACTGCTGCCATAGATATACCTGTAGGGGCAAGGTGACACACGTTTTGGAAAAAATGGAAAGCCCTGGGGGCGAGTCCAAAAGCACTCAGAGAGGGCTACACCCTCCCCTTCCGGTTCAGACTCAACCTAACCAGATCACCAACTGTTGTAAGCAGCAAAACAATAACCCTCACAAAAATCTCAACCTTTTGGAGGCCCTGTATCAGCTGGTGAACAAAAATGCAGTAGAACCAGTGGAAAATCAAAACTCCCTGGGTTTTACAACCGGCTATTTTTGGTACCCAAACCCAACAACCAGTGGAGACCTATCTTGGACCTGAGCACCTTGAACACCTTCCTAAACACAGAGTCGTTCAAAATGGAGACCCCAGGGACAGTAAAAACCTCCCTGCAGACAGGGGAGTGGGTAACATCCATAAATTTCAAAGACGCATACTTCTATATATCAATTCACAGTCAGCCCAGGAAGTACATGCGTTTTCACGTCCAGGGTCACTCCTACCAATTACAAGCCCTGCCCTTTGGCCTGTCCACAGCACCCATGGAGTTCACAGTGGTGGCCAAAGAGGTCAAACTGATGGCGTTACAGAGGGGTATAAGAATCCACCAGTACCTAGACGACTGGTTGGGAAGAGTACATCCCACCAAACTTGTCTCTAGCATAAACCGACCTTGGTAGCTCTATGGCGAGAACTAGGTTGGCTGGTGAACAAGGAAAAGTTAGAACTGGATCTGTCAGATAGGGCTTCTGACAGCCACAAAAAAGCAAGTCCACCTATTTTGACTTCACATGAGACCCATACAGTGGCACTTGAAGAACAACTGGGGGGTACCAGAATCACTAAAAAAGGTGATACCAGTCCCCACGTTGCTCCACCCCCACTTAAGGTGGTGGCTGGAGGAAGAGGTCACTCCACCCCCACGTAAGGTGGTGGCTGAAGGAAAGCAATGTGCTACCAGGTCAACCATTACACCCACTAAAACATGCTCTGCAGATATTTACAGACGCATCAAAAGAAGGATGGGGCACTCACTTAAACGAGCGCACTACAAGGGGAACCTGGTCCCTTCCAGAAAGCAAGTTGCACATAAACCACTTGGAACTAAAGGTGGTCTTTCTGGCCCTAAAAGAGTTCCAAGACCTCTGTTCAAACAACATAGTCCTGGTGGCCACAGACAACACAACAGTGGTTGCCTATATCAACAAGGAAGGGGAGATGAAGTCGGGTTCACTTTGTGCCCTGCTGTTGAGAATCCTGTCCTGGTGCACCAGGAAACTGGTAACTCTCAAAGAGCGACACATCCCCGGCCAGCTGAACGTGATAGCAGACAAGCTATCCAGACTTGGCCAGACCATTCAAATGGAATCAAACGGTGTTCCAAGCTTTATGCTCCCGGTGGCACCAGCCCCAGGTGGATCTGTTTGCCACCAGGTTCAACAACAAACTACTACAGTTTATGTCACCAGTTCCAGACCCCCAGGCATGGGCAGTGGATGCACTCCGTCTTTCTTGGGAAGATCTGGACCCATATGCCGTCCCACCAGTAGCCATCTTGTGCAATGTGGTGGAGAAGTTGCAGGACTACCCATGCAACAGAATCATATTGATTGCACCGGGGTGGCCCAACATGCCCTGGTTCTGGGATCTAGTGGCCATGTCCAGTCAGATCCCACTGGGTCTGCCCAGTCTGGTGACTCAGCCATTCAACCAGACCCTGCACAGGAACCTGTCAAACCTGAATCTACATGCTTGGCTCCTAGAGCCACAGCAATCAAGGAGCAGGGCTTCTTTGAGGCAGTGGCAGCATGAATTGAGGCTCCTCAACCAGATCCGTCTATGAGGCAAAGTGGTACCTCAGTAATCAGGTGGATTCAGGGCACCACCTCTGAAAGCCATAGCTGACTTCCTCCTGCACCTGTTTCAGGACAGGAAGTTGTAACCAGGTACCATTGATAGGTACAGATCAGTCATTGCTGACAAGTTGGGCAATGTTCCCATCAATGTCAGCAAAGATGAGAATATCACCCGTTTCCATAGAGACAGACCCAAGGGCAGGAGGGGCATATCCTGGAACCTCTCCCTTTGAACCTTTGAAAGAGGCCTCACTAAACACTTGACCTTCAAGACTGTTTTTCTGTTGGCCCTGGGTTCTGGTAAACGCAGGAGTGAGATCCATGCTTGGTTACATAAGAACATCAGACACCAGTCAGACTGGTCTAAGGTGTCCTTGTATGCCTCACCCAGCTTTCTATCCAAGAACCAGCTGGTAAGGAGGGTCCAGATAGAGTGGCCCCAGTGGTTATTCCAGCCCTGGCCCCCACTCTGGATAAGTCACTCAAGGGTGACAGGTCCCTATGTCAAGTCAGAGCCCTTCGCTATTACTTGGACAGGACCTCAGATCTTAGGCAGAACAAGGATTTGGTCTTTGTCTCCTTCAAGAAAGGCTTTGATAAGGACATCTCACCTGCCACCATCTCATAGGATCAAGCAGACTGTGATCCTATGTTATGAGCTCTCTGATCAGGAGGCCCTGTGACTTGCTTATTTTGGGAAGTTTATTTCTTATGGGACTGAACTCGGCCCTCTCTTTCTATTCTCAGAGCAGGTCTGAAAAAAAGGGTGGGGCAACGTCGGTAACCGGTTAGTGTTGGCCGACCTTGACCTTACAGGGTTCTTTGACCCTAGGTCAAACTGGGCCTTCTCAGTTTTGTTCTGTTTATGAGTTCACTAGAGTCCCTAGTAACTTACCCGCCGACCAAGTGGTAGTTATTCAGCAATTGTCCATTGGATAGGATGTATTAATGCAATAAAATTGCAAATTTAATTAGTAAATTAAATTTTTATAAGTTAATACCCTATCCAATGGACAGGCAAGGCGAACCCATCCGGCCCTGCAATCAGCTTACTAGGGGTCTTAATAGGACTAGACACGAAAAAGATGCTATGACATCAAGATGTCTAGACAGGAAGGAAGTACGATGCACCACCTAGTGAATGCACATTCTATGACCGGTCCGGTAAAGCAATTGTCCATTGGATAGGGTATTAACTCATAAAAATTTAATTTACTTATTAAATTTGCAATTTTCAGGTTCAACCATCGCCGTAAAACCACTCAAAATGCAGAGTTCCTGTTGAAGAAGGCTGGCAAACATCAAAAGAAAAGAAAATAAACCTTCCAATTCTTATGAAAGCGTGAATTCTTTTCAAAAACATCTCCTTCCTTGCCAGCCATGTTGAAATTCTTCGCAAACGAAGACTGTGTCAAACAATGTTTACTCGCTCATGACCAAAATGTAAGTGAGGCTTAACAGGGTTCTTCCGGTGCACGGTCATGGGTATACATACTGGTACTGACAAGAATATTTATTTTGCTCCCGCCAACACGTAATCACTAATGCGGATAAGGCAAGGGTATTTTATGCAATAAAATGGATTGGCTACCAGATCCCACAACCAGGGCAAGTTGGGCAGCCCTTGAGCAATCAGAGTGATTCTCCTGCATGGGTAGCCTCTTAATTTTACCACCACTTAGGCCAAGGGTAGAGATAGGGCATAGGGGTCCAGATACTCTGGACGGCAGGCTGAGTGCATCCACTGCCCAAGTTAGGGGGACTGGAACTGGTGACACAAATTGAGGCAATTGGTTGTTAAACCTTGTTTCAAACAGGTCTATTTGAGATTGGTACCACTTGTTGCATATCAACTGTAAGACCTCAGGAAGGAGAGACCACTATGTCTGGATGGTTTTTCCTAGAACAGACAGCTTGTCTGTTACCACATTCAGCTGGCCTGGAATGTGTTAGGCCAAGAAGAGTCCTTTGATGAAACCCAGAGATGTCTGATTGAGGACCTTTTCTACTGCATTCTTTTGAATCAGTGCATGCAATGCCTCCATTAGGTAGCTGTTCCTGAGGCGATGTACATAGCCACATTATTATTGGAGACCTGGCCAAGCTGGTCAGTTCTGGGAAGGTATGGTGTAGCCTTCCTTGAGGATTCCTGTGACCTTGGGACTGGCCCTTAGGGCTGCCCATCTTTTCCAAAACTGGATCAGTCTAGCCCCGACAAGCAGTTTTTGAGCAACAATGTGGACATTGGTGACAGGTTGGACAGAACACAACTGATCTATACAGAAAACACCTTTCACATATTGTATTGGTTTTACAATGGGACCCATGCCTTTGTTTTGTGGCTGCCTCGCAATGAAAGGTACGTGACTGACAGCAAAACAATTTACATTTAAAGTGTGGCAATTGTCCATAAATGTCCTGTCCTTTTTGCCATTTCTACAAAACCCCACTGGGGTATACAGTAATTGTCATAAGAAGTGGGACTCTTTGCTGGTTGCTGAATAGTTGAAGGCCTAGCATCAACCTTGTTTGCTCTGACTCTGCTGGTTGACTGGATTTCTGGGTGGTATCTGGTGCTTTCTTGGCTGATGGGTTGTAAGGATGGTACCGGTCAGATTTTTTCTTACAGCCACCATAGTGGTGCTTGTCTTCATGGTGGGCAATTTCCTCCTCTGCCTTGGGGATAACATCATCTGGAAAAAGAGAGGTCATATGAGGTGGGGAGTTTCCAACAGCTTCCACTGTGCCAACCTCGACCCCATGTCTGACAAAATCCAGGTAACTGTCATGTCTGAGCAGTGTGTCGTTAGCAATGTTAATGAAAACAATGTCTGAGCAGAGTGACGTTAGCATTGTTAATGAAAACAAAGTCTGACAGGTCCTGCATAGTCCTGGGGATAGCCTGTGTTATACTCTGATTAAATGTCATTAGGTTAGCTAGCTCATCAGTAGCTGTTTGCGTTCTAATGGCCAACTTCCCCTTTGCTTTTTCTTCTTGAATGATCTTCAAATGGGTGGCGAAGCTGTCCTGTACCTTTGTTAAACAGAGACTAAAGCCGGTTGCCTGGTTGCAGATAAAGGTTGACCTCTGGCCGACCTCTCCCATTTTTTTGAGTTTCCTGAGCTTTGGGTCATCATGGTGAAAGCACTGTTGAGTTTTGTCAGTTCATTATGCAAGTAAGTTACCCTGGGACATATCATACCACTACTGAGTGTGGGGGACCTTCAGACTGGTGCTTAACAGTCCATGTGTATCAGTGCCTAAGACTAGGGTATCCTTCTGTAAGTGCCAAGTGCAGTTTCTCCAACTTCCAGCAGAGCCAGTCATCACATGGCAGTTTTACTGATATTTTACCGGTTGATTGACTTCTCAGACCGGTTAAAGGGTTGTCCTCTTGAGAGGAGGTTGAAGTTTCACACTCAAGCACCTGGTTCCAACCCATAGATGATCTCACTCCTCTGAAGGTTTCCCAGTAGCTCTTCAGATATCTGCTGATCAGAGTCCTGTCCTGGTACGCCGGCTTCCCAGTCAGACACTTAACCCTCTTCCTCATGATAGATGAGGTAAGTGTGGTTGGTTTGCTGACAGAGACTGGATACTGAGAGGCAGCACTGACAGTTGAAGAGGGCGACAGGCTTATCACTGGTACTGGTCACCGACTGGGTAATAGTAAGCTGGCTGGCCAGTCTAGCAGTACTGACATCTCACTGGAGCTAGTTACGGTGTTGATGAGTGTCGAGGTAGCAGCTCAGTAGGTTCAGCCACTGGCATCTCAACAGGACCAGTAACTGGTCAGCTTGAGGTCTGACTGCCCAGTCAGACAGGCTCAATGAATGGTCTATCTGAAGTAATTACACCAACCAGTGAATGTCTCTTAGATGATACTGGCATTGAGATCTGTTGAACAAAAGGCTGACCGGTAGTAGCTTCAAGTCTGGAGAACCCTACCCTTTCTCGTCAAGTGCCTTGATATCCTCAGCAACAGAATTGGATGACTTAGAAGACTTCTTTGTGGATACTTTCGCAGAGGTAGCCTTCTTCTTGTCTGTGGTCACTTTCTGATCAGAAAAACTTGCCTTGGCCTTCTAAGGATCTGGACAGATCCTGGGTCTATAAATGAAGTGGGTGTGCTGGTTGTCTTCTTTCTTTTCATGTCTTGTATAAGTGGGGGTGGCAAGTTGTCACTTCTGATCAGAAGTCAAACAATTACAGAGTTCAATCTTTCAATACACAAGGATCATTACCTGCACTGCTATCACGACACCTCGCACTTACTATGTAGGTCAAATGATGTGCTCACAAGTCCGCGTTTCTGTCCTGGATAGGCCATGATATATACACAATCACTTGAAATAAAGTACTCGAAGAAGTAAGATGTCTTCTCAAAGTATTTTACAATTTTTCCTTTAAATCTCAATGTACATGCTCCAAAATAAAAAAAATGCTGTGACACCATCTGGCGAATGCACACAACTGGTCCTGCTGGTGGAAAAACAGGCAGTCTTTCTGGCATTTAGTGGGACCAGTATGGCTCATTGTCCATTAGGTAAGATGTACTAACACACTAAAATGGGCTTTTCTGAAAAAAAAACTGAAGAATAACTTTTGTAAAATAGGATCAGAAATGTCCGTACCCAGCACCCTAAGGAAATAATTTTTAACAGCATGAGATATAGAAGTAGTGCAACAGTGCAAAGATAAGGATACTTTCAGAGCAGTGTCAATTATATAAAGGTCCCAATGATGTTTAAGTAGAGAAAATAATAATTAAGAGAAAGAAATGTATGTAAAGATAAAATTTTAAAACAAGACAATTCAATAGCAAGATGACAGCATTGATCAGTAAACTAAAACTTATGATGCTGTAAAATTTACTATTGGAAAATATTTGTCAATGGAAATTATCTAAGAGTACATATAATAAGTTGCAGTAATCCATATATCATTGTTACAAGATAATTATGTCTCAAATATGGTAGGTGAACACACTTTGGCAGAGACACACCGTGATGCACACCTACACCTCCTAACCAATGTCTCACCAAGTGTCGACCTTCTACAGATTATGGAATCCGAGAAATAGCCCGGACAAGATTTTAAAACTCCTGGTCACTACGACAATGTCAAATCCACATCACACCATGATGTTTCACACCTACAACCTCAAAGAATGTTCCAACCAACTTTCAACTTCCTACATTTAAAGGTTTCAGAGATATCAAAAGGTCAAAGGTCAAATCAAGGTCACACCATGACATTGCACACCTTCAACCGCCAACCAATGTCCCTAGCAAGTATTAACTTCCTACACCTTACAGTTGCTAAGATATAGCCTGGCAGAGACATAGGTAAAGGGCACTATGGCAAAGTCAAGGGTCAAATCAAGGTTGCACCATGACGTTGCACACCTACAACCCCAAACCAATGTCCCTACCAAATATCAACTTCCTACACCTTACGGTTTCAGATATAGCCCGCACAAACTTCTTCCCGCCGCCCGTCCATCCGGACACCATGGAGGAAAACAATACCCTGACAGCCCTTAATGACTGTGGGGTAAAAATTATTTCAAAAATTCATAGAAAAATACATAAGAAAGATCCAGGCCTGATACTCCGTGCTCACACAAGGGAATCGACTTGCGGCCTAGTATATATATGCAAGATAAGAGACAAATCCCTTCAAAAGTCAATGAGAAAATGGTCATAAAGTGTTGAAATTTTAACACTTTGGGTGGGGATAAAAATATAGGAAGTGATTATGAGACATGCTTTAGGGCAAATAAAAGGTGAAATAAAAAGTTTCATCAAGCTTAACTGTATTTATAATTACATTTATAACAAAATTACAAATGATTTGTGTGTACTTTACACTGTTGACAGCATATTATTGCCATCATTTCCACTGCCTCGTGCATTTATTTTTTTGCTTGTCTAAAAAATATGCATACTCGAAAAAAGAGAATACTTGCAATTGTCATGCACGACCTCAAGTGGAGAAAACACAAGTTCCCAGCTTAGAAAGCATGCAACATTCTAGTCTACTGGTGATCGGCAAATGACTACCTGTCTATCACCTGTGTTCCTAGATTCCAATCCAGATCAAAATATTGGAAATAGTAACATCTTGCTCCATTGAACAAATATCCTGTTCCAAGGGATATAAAACCCTACTTTTGATTTTGCAAAATGTGAATCAGGAATCAAACCTGACCTGCTTTTTTCAATGTCAACTGCAAGTTTTCTAAACCGATAATAATTTAAGCTTGTACACATAAAGTAATATCATGATTCTCTTCACCACACCCTAACTGAATTCATGTGCAGAGAAGGACACAACTATTTATCTTCACATTATATTTTACAGAATAGTAGACCATATATAGATGTGTCTTAGGGATCTCTAGCTCCCTTACTGGAGCGATATAGGATCTTTATGTGGTTTGGAATGTTTAGGTTTTAATTATCAAGAGTTTACAAAATTATTGTTTTTCAAAAATTGTCTGCACTTTCCTTTAATACTTGAATGATGTAAAAAAATCTGTCACAAATCCCGCACATAATTTCTAACTTCTCTAATGACATGATTTGACTATCCGTATCAAGAATGTCTGAAATAGGGAAAATTCCTTCTCTGTACCAATCAGGGATGAATAATTGGTAACTCAACAGTTTGCTGTTATACCACAGTGGGGTTGTGGGAATTTGTTCACTGTTTTGAAATGTCTGCCATTATAAAACACTATATGTAACTTCAAGAATATTATTCCAAAAATGATTTGAAAATGTTTTATTTACTTTTAGAATATATTTAGGTAGTTTTAGGAATTTTTCTAATTGTTTTTCAAAAGTTGCCTGAAAAAGTTTATTCCATGGTGTGTCAGTTTGCCACAAAAACTTTCTAAATCATATTGTTTTTAAACTTTTCTCAAAATTTTCTACGTTTAAATTTCTACGTTGAAAATTTAAGTCCCAATAGGGACTAAATTTGTGTATCCCCAAATAAGACCTCTATTAAGTAGTTTCTCGTTGGCATATCTTTTCTTCCCTATCCAAATGACCTTTGCTTTTTCTGTATTCATTCTGAGCTCAAAAAGGATCCAAAAAGTTCCCAAGTATAAAGAGCAGCTATTAAAGAAGTCTGTGAACCATCCAAGAAAAGTGTAGTTTTAAAATTGTGTGAGTTTAAACTAAGTGCCATTAATAAATATACCTAAAAAACCCTATAATTTTAGGATTCTTTTATTATGAGCCTTGTTACAATTTGTGCTGCAAGTATAAATAGATAAAGGGAGACAGGATCTCCCTGTCTACAGCCTTGTCCTATAGTCTGAGAGGTAACCACTTTGTAAAACCTCTGCTCTTATGTCTGTATTAAACAATTTTATCCATTTTAGAAAACCTGGCCCAAATCCTAGGTACAATACGGTATGATGTACAAAATCCTGGGAAATAGGATGAAAGGCTTTTTGAAAATCAATAGAAACAAGGAGACCCGGTATATTTAATTTCTCAGTGGTATGGATGATATCATATACCAAACGAGTACTAGCTGCAATATTTCTGAAAGAAATGAATCCGATCTAAGAATTGTTAATTAAGTAGTTTAGGTAAGGTTTCATTCTATTAGCTATGCCTGCTGAAGCTAGCTTATAGACACTTGAAAGCATGGATAAAGGATGCCAGTTCTTTATATCATCTCGACATTTGTCCCTTCTTCAGCAAGCATGTTATCACACAATGTGTTAAAGAAGAAGATAATGTTCCCTTATCATAACTGTTATTTAATGCCTTTTGGATCCAAACACGTAATTCTTTCCCAAAAACTTTTAGAAAATCTGCAGGAAAGCCATCTATTCCTGGAGTTTTATTATTTTTAGTAAACTTTAGAGCCTGAACCAATTCATGAACTGTTAAGTTGGAATCTTCTCCACTAAGTTTTTTTACAACTGCCGAGCATATTTTCCAGGGTTTTCCCTTCTAAATTATCTGTATTTCTGCCTTGAAAAGTTTAGAGTAGCAATTTTTAAATTCTAAAAAAAATGCATTTCTGGTCAGTGCATATTGAACCATCTCTCATTTTTTACCTTTTTGGCAGTTTTTTTTAATTATCAGTACAAGTTTCATACTTAATGGACCACATTTTCTGAAACATTTGTTTTTCTATGAAAACTTCAAAATCATTTGAAATTTTAGCAAAAGAAGTTTTTGGAGACTGCATATGGGACAATATTGTATTTGAAAAAGTTTCTACACTTTCTTATTATAAAAGCCCAAACTAACTGTGGTGACAAAGTGGCAGTATTTTAAATGTACATAACATTTAAACAGAAATTCTCCACTGTTTCAAAAAGTTTGTAAACACACAAGCCTTTCAAAACTTTGTACTTCTTAAGATTTCTTGACAAGAACACTACATGTAATTGGAGAATAGGCATATTTCAGCATCAAACATCTTGAGTATATTAAGCAAAAATTACAAATAACAATGATCATAGTAACATACAGTTTTATACAAAATAAGAAAACTGCCTTCAAAACTGGGTCCTATAACTTTCCTGGATAAAATGTTTATAACTACACACAACATCACATTCAGAGTGAATGTATTTTGTACACCAATATTCAATAAGATAATAATACCACTAATGAAATACAATGTGTGCAAACAAGACCAAAACTAGAGGATCGCTCGCAAAAAAAAAAGATAATGTTTTTGCATAGGAAAAACAAAGCGTCCCGAAAAGGATATAAAGGTGAGTGCTAAAGTATTAAGAAAATGCTTCGTTTCTAGCCTTATACTGTTGTGGCAACCAAAGTCAGCGCAGTCTGCTCTATCTAGCACGGTTTTCAAGATATAAGCATTTTTGTGTTTTGCAAAAAATTCGAAATTTCAAAATGTCCGTTATATTTGGCGAGACAAAAATAATTTGAAAATTGGCATGGCTACTCTGCAGAGATACCCAGCAGGTCAAAAATTTTGTTGAGTTCGCTCCATCTAACACGGTTTTCGAGATATAAGCATTTTTGTGTTTTGCAAAAACTTTGAAAATTCAAAACGCCCACCATTTTTGGGGAGACAAAAATTTTTGACAAGACCACTGCCGCGGTGTGTATCTCCCACCGAGCAATAAAGGAGAAGAAATAGCTTTTCCGAGATATTCACAATTTTTCATTTTCGTGTGTGAAAGCTCTTCCAAAAGTAGGTGAATGAGTTATTTGAGAAAAATTGGCTATCTGCAATACTATTAAGAGATAATTCACATTTACTCCTTTTGAGTAGGTGAGTAATTACCTACGGGTCTGAAGCTTCACCATGTGAAAGCTCTGCCAAAAGTAGATGAATGAGTTATTTGATAAAAATTGGGTATCCGCAATAGTTTTAGAGATAATTAGCATTTACTCATTTTGAGTAGGTGAATAATTAGCTACAGGTCTGAAACTTCACCGCGTGAAAGCTCTTTGGGATAGCTGCTCTGCAGAGATACCCTGAAGATCAAAAATTTCATCGAAATCGTTCTATGTAGCATGGTTTTCGAGATATTAGCATTTTGTGTTTTGCAATTTTTGTGCAAAAATTCGAAAATGCAAAATGGCCGCCATTTTTGGCAAGATAAAATTTTTTTGAAAATTGGCATGGCTACTCTGCAGAGATACCCTGTGGGTCAAAAATTTCGTCGAAATCGCTCTATCTAGCACGGTTTTCGAGATAGAAGCATTTTTATGTTTTGCAATATTTGCGAAAAATTCGAAAATTCAAAATGGCCGCCATTTTTTGCGAGACAAAATGTTTTTTGAAAATTGGCATGGCTACTCTGCAGAGATACCCTGTGGGTCAAAAATTTCGTCGAAATCGCTCTATCTGGCACGGTTTTCGAGATATAAGCATTTTTATGTTATGCAATTTTTGCCAAAAATTCAAAATGGCCGCCATTTTTTGCGAGAGAAATTTTTTTTTGAAAATTGGCATGGCTACTCTGCAGAGATACCCTGTGGGTCAAAAATTCAAAATGGCCGTCATTTTTGGCGAGACAAAATTTTTTTGAAAATTGGCATGGCTACTCTGCAGAGATACCCTGCGGGTCAAAAATTTCGTCGAAATCGCTCTATCTAGCAGGGTTTTCGAGATATAAGCATTTTTACGTTTTGCAATTTTTGCGAAAAATTCAAAATGGTCGCCATTTTTGGAGAGACAAAATTTTTTTGAAAATTGGCATGGCTACTCTGCAGAGATACCCTGTGGGTCAAAAATTTTGTCGAAATCGCTCTATCTAGCATGGTTTTCAAGATAGAAACATTTTTGTGTTTTGCAATTTTTGCGAAAAATTCAAAATGGCCGCCATTTTTGGCGAGACAAAATTTTTTTGAAAATTGGCATGGCTACTCTGCAGAGATACCCTGCGGGTCAAAAATTTCATCGAAATCACTCTATCTAGCAGGGTTTTCGAGATATAAGCATTTTTATGTTTTGCAATTTTTGCAAAAAAATCGAAAATTCAAAATGGCCGAATGGTTACAGAGTTATAAGGAAAACAAAATGCGGAGCCGGCGGAGCCTGAAAATTGGCATGGCTACTCTGCAGAGATACCCTGCGGGTCAAAAATTTCGTCGAAATCGCTCTATCTAGCAGGGTTTTCGAGATATAAGCATTTTTATATTTTGCAATTTTTGCGAAAAATTCGAAAATTCAAAATGGCCTAATGGTTACAGAGTTATAAGGAAAACAAAATGCCGAGCCGGCGGAGCCTGAAGGTCTCCCATACACAAAGAAGCGTCCCTTGCGGGATGCTCAATAAAGATTTTATGTTGTACATTTAGAAAGAAGAAGTCTCTTGAAACATCAGTATTTAACTCAATGAACAATGGAAACCTGAACATGGTCATGGCATCTTGGCCTCTTAGGAATTATTTTGGATCCCAGATTCGGAATGATCTTTCACTGGTGGGAGACTGAAATGGAAAATATCCTACTATGTCTTGGTCATTAAGCATCATATGGCACTTCAAGCTGTTACTGACCTGCTATTTATAATGGATCATGTTACCAGTCTTACCCTACTAAATTGACTGAATGATGCAGGTATACTAAACTGTTATAAAGTGGCTTTATCTTTTGCAATAACTGCATGTACCAATACAATAAATTCAAACAAAAACATTTAATGCAAGACAAACCAATATGTTACATTCAACATAAGACACAGATCAGACAGAATTAAACTAGATACACACCTCATGCATATTATGTTAATTTGTGTGTCCTTGAATACAAAAGTTCAGACTTTTAACTGTTAGAACACTTCATTTACTGAAAAAGTTGTACATTCTTGAATACTAATATATATATTGAATATAACATATTAAAACTTGACTTGAAGTCACCAAGACTGAAAAAACTGAGAGACTGGCCCCTATAACAAAACCTAGGGTCCCAAGTTTCCCTAATATTAATTGGCATCACCTCCAGAATCTTCTTTCCCTTTTGATTTTCCCAGTACTTTATCTAGCCTCTTTATAAAACTGTCCACATCGTCTTTGGTCATACCCATGGCTGCTGCAGCTGTTAGGTAAGCACAAGGATAGCTGTCTGTATGACTGCCAAAACCCTGGAATGTGTACCCACTGACCTCCTTCACTTCTCCTTTAGGTACCACGCGAGTACCTGACACAAATCTTGTAAACAACATTGATCCAAGTTTTGTAGCATCTGTTGGGTTTACACTCTTCAATGACATGGCCATGGATATTGGATTATGTGGGGTTTTAAGTACAACCTCATTGTGAGTTTTGGCACATTTGGCTAATTCCTGGTGTAGATAGGTGTACATTTCCTTCCTGTCTTTCAGATATTTCTTAAGTCCCTTGGCTCCTAGTGATAGCAGTGTAATGAAGACATCAATGCTAGGCGTAGCGGAGGCTCGTCCTGGGTACATTTTACCAATAGATTCTAAGAGTTTGTCATTAAATCCTGCTACTATAGCCCCACCTACTGGAACCATGAAATTTTTATCTGTTGACTGTACAAATACATCCAATCTGCCTATCCTATTGGCTTGTTCTATAACATGCATGCACTTTGAAGACTGTAGGCCATAAGCGTTGTTCACTAAGTGAGGAATCCCATAATTTTGACAGATTTCAGCAACTTTTTCCAGCTGATCTGGAACCCGTGGGGCAAAGCAGCTGGTAGTCGTCATAATACAGCAAATGGCATCAGCTCCTAGTTCTTTAACCTTATCTTCAATAGCATCAACATCAGTAGTCAGTTCATCCTCCTCCAGTCTATTCTCAACCACCACTGGCTCAAATCCTGCTGTTATGATGGACTTAAAGCAGGACTTTTGGTCAATACGAGGCCAGATCACATACTTGGCATCAGGTCGGGATTTGCGGAATGTTAACATAGAGAGGGTAAGGGTCATACCAGTTGCCATGGGAACTACAAAAGCCGATGATACTGAGGTTACACCAGACAGCTTAATGGCATCTTTAATCAACATATTGGTCAGTTTCATGAGCACACTTGAACCAGCAGCCTTGGGCTGAATGGCCGTGATATCACCAGACCGTCCTATGCCATGACTCAATCTATAATGTCTCTGAGCTACAAGAGAGGAATAGACACGACCTTCCCTTTCACCCACTCCACAATTACCAGGAAAGTTATTGGAGTCCATTAAAGCAAGTTGGTCAAGTAGAAGTTCAATAGTAATGTCATCCCAGCCTTCTTCAGGAAGTTTTCCTTGCTCCAGCAGGTGGCTAATCTTATTTTCACGATTTTGAATAGACTGACCTCCCTGTCTTATGTAGGTGGCAGCCACAAACTTCTCACATAGCTTCTGATTTTGAGCATTCATCTTGGTTTATTGGACGTTTTAAGCTCCACCAATGTAGAAATGAATGTCACCAACTTGGGAACTAGAAAATATTGTATTTTACAAAAGTTTATAACAGTTCAACATTTGCTGTAATATTCCAAACAAAACAAGGTGGCAAGTCTTAAGATTTAAACTGAAAATTTAAACTGTGAAATCTAACCATCTGGGACTAACTCAGTAGGTTGCTCCCAACTCTGCCAACACCAAAAAAAAGATAGCAGTATGTGAGGTGACCCAAATAATGATGTACATAGTTCTTCCTCTTTGAAGTAGGAATTTTGCCCTTACCACCGAATTGTAGTTCAATGGGGAGGTAGGATGGGACTCTCCTAAGTCCCAGCTGGTAAGCTAATGAAAACTGTATTTAACAATTAAAATTTTAAATTTATTGTGCTACAATAGCTTACCATCTGGGGCTCAATGCTGAATACAACCACTGGGCAGAGGGGTTACAGCTGGGACTGACTAGTAGGTATTTTGAACTGTCTTTTCTCACGATAATTGTTAAATATTCCCTAATTTATCTTATTTGAAGCTTAAACAAAGTCCCATAATACAGTACACAAGAAAACAAGGTATTAGACTTGGTTAAAATTTTATAGCAGCATATGGGGAGTAGTATGCATACTGTCTGGATATCTGAAATTTGTAAGGGAAAGTCCTTTGATTCAAACCCTCAAGAGCTTACCACCTGTATAAGTATTAACCAGCAAAGCTAGGTCAGCTGAGTTAACATTTATATGTTATGTACAAGTTCAGATTTTGAAGAAGTTGCAACTTGTACAAGTTACAAGTTGAAACATGAAAAATTTTGGACCTGTACAAGTTGCAACTTGTACAAGCTCCATATTTTATCAATTGAACAATGTATTTTAATAAAAATTCTTAAATCATAATATCTTCTCTTCATGGATATCAAATTCAATGTAAATTACACTTCTTAGATGAGAAATCAAACTCTTGACCTGTTTAATTTTTCATAATTATGTTGACCAATCACTACACTTTTAATGCGTACATTTGTATAATAATTACTTTAAAAGTTACAATTACACTGGCCCAACTGAAACCTGTATTTGACTTTCAGGTATGTTGGTAATATTATAATTTCTTGTCATGTTTTCTGTTAAGAATCATCCTAAATTTAATTATTCCACAACAAAGGGATTAATAAAATTAATTCTTCTATAAAACCACATCTGACTTTTAAGACTATGTAAGTAATTTATTAATGAAAGCCATGCACCAATTAAAATATCTTTCCCTTGCTGCTTTCCCTCAACTACTTGTGATCCTAGTTTATTGCTTTAAAATAAATAAAAAAAATATATCCTTCATGCTAAAAGAAGCCACATTCAAGAAAGTTGATTGTGTATTTAGAAGATTTCTATTTCTTACTTGTTACTTTTTTAACTTTTATCTTCGAAGCCTGCTTGTTGTTATTAAAAACCTTTCTGTCTCAACATTTTTAAAAAGAAAAAAGACCCTCATCCATAGTACCATAACTCAGATGAGAAGAAAGGTAAGGTCTTAAAAGAATCAATTGGGAACAGCTCATGATCATGCTGAACTTAGTATTTAACACAAAATCTTCATTTTTTTTCTGCATGATTAACAATGTAAATAACTTTACCTTTGAGTGATAAACTACCAACTTAATACATAAATATATTAATAACTTTTACGTGTTTAAGTGTCACTGGCAAAAACATTCAAGGTTTCACTGCAAATCCAGTGTTAATTTTTATGAAAAAATTATATACATGACACTCGTACATTAATTTCCATATTTAAACACATAAAATATTATTTTCAACAAAATTGGAACATGTACAGCAATATTTTTAAGTTGGGTAAATGATTTGATGGGGAAATTCTGTACATGTTACAACTTGTACAACCAATCTTGTAATAGATACAACTTGTATAAACTGTTTGTACAAATTGCAACTTTTACAGGCTCTTGGTACAAGTTGCAATTTGTACAAAATCTCAACTTGTACATAACAAATATACAGCTGCACAAGCACAAAAAATTGACAGAGTAATATGAAAGTCTTTCCAGATATTTCATGCCTGCCAGCATAATCTGGTCTACTGATCTGCCCCATAAAATGCTTTATAAGCTGTGAAGGATGTCATTGGTAGAACTGGTATATTTGAGATCTGTGGGCAAACTACAGATAGTTCATTGATTTGGGATGGATGGAGATATGTAATTAAGCATCTGAGATCTACTAATGACACCCCCACCCCCCTTGATTCAATAATGTTATCGATTCTGATGTCTTCATTTTGAATTTTTCTACCCTCAGGAAAATGTTTTGTGTTCTCAAATCTATGACTGGTCTCATTTTCAGTTCAGGCTTTGGTTTAGGTTTTAGAAACTGGCGACTATAATACCCAAGAGACTTTTCCTTTTCTGCTTTTTCTACTGTTTCTTTTGTCACAATAGACTGGATATAAGAAACAAGGGCTAGAGCTTTTTGCTGATCTTTGTGTTATAAATAAATCAGAGGCTGTTTGGGTAACCTTGGTTTGTGCTAAAAAGCCTAAAATAGTAGACCGTAGCCATTTGTGGTCACGTTTAACACATTCTGGAGCTGTTTTCTTCTAACCAGTGCCTCCTATATGCCTTGAGGCAACCATCTACCCGTGGACATTCTGTTTCAGGGGGTTTCACATCCCCTACCTCTGCTGTCTAACCTGAACTGACCTCTGCTGCTCCTACTGTATGAGCTTCCTCTGCTTAAGGTGGAACGAGTATTACTTGGAGTTGACTGCCCACCATATGGGTGTCTTCTATTGTTACCTCTCCCTTTTTTGGGGCCACGAAAAGTCTGGTTTGGATAGGGTCTGAAGACCGGGGTCTCGAAATTGGTGACATCTTTCTTTACTAGGAATTCTTTGCCCTCTTTGACCAGCTGTGAATGGAACAAGGAAGAGGCGAGGAAAGGGGAGTTTCTTAGCTCCTGACGTCTGCTTTTACCCAGCTCAGGGTGGAGGTTTGTCATCTCGGCATCTCTCCTGATAAGGCCAGTATTGCCCATTATGTAAAGGTCTCTTTGTAACATGTGTCCCATGGCCTTGCTTTGGCAGGCTAAGGCCCGTTGTTGGATTTGAATCCTGTTGTCTAGCACATCTAAATAGTCTCTGGCTTTATCATATGTGTTCCTTATGGTCCTTTCTGGATCGGCCCCTTTCTGTATTTGCTGTTTGCCCTTTTTAATGACAGACTTAATGCTGTCCCTACAGCGTTCCATGACTAAGTTACATTCAGAGGTAACTTTGTTGAAGGCAACTGAGAAGTTAATGGTGCAAATGTTTTGCCTAGCTTGATGCTCAAATTCCTTTAAAATATGAAGGGGTGCACTTCCCCATGGAGCTGCCTTGGGCATTGGAGAGATGCAAATATTGGCAAACTCCTTGTTAAGCTCTTGTAGCTTCTCTTCAAAACAGGAATCACCCATCTTATACCACATGCCTGTGGCTTTGGGTGGCTTTATAAATTTTCCTTCTGGGAGATTTGTGTTTTTGAACTCCTGCTCCCACTTGTTCAATTCTTCCTTTAGTACGGGGTTAGGTGGCAGGAAGGGTGAAGGTCCTTTGGACTTGGCTTCTTGTTTTTGGGCTTCTGGATTTAGGCCCATAACCAAGCATGATGAGACTGGGATGTTCTCTCTCGGATCTGGTATATTCAAGACCTGTCGGAAGGTTTCTATGTCTTCTATGTATTGTGAGGGAAGGTCACTAAGATCAACTTTCCTTGAGATGATAAGGTCAGGGCTAAGCTGTTCTTTCATTTCTTTGGCTCTTTCTTTGTCTAGTTCTCCAACATCGCCATATAAGATGGTGGGACAGGAATCCTGAAGACCTCCTTTCTCCTTTTCATCATCAGCCATTGTTGAGGATCTGTTTGTCTTGGTCCAAGAATGATAAGGCTGGGATTCTTTTGATGAAGAACTGACATACCGTTTTGGCTTATGGTTTTGTCTGTCTGATTGTTTTTTGAATTTCTCCGATTTTGATTTCTCAGGTGCTGAGTCTACGGATACATCCCAGTACTGGGCTCCTTGCAATCTTGGTGGAAACTCAGGCATGACCTTGGTTTCCATAGGTTTCTGGCTTGAAACTGGTTGATTTTTAAGCATGGGTGGACTAGCTTGGGGAACTGAGCTTGGCCCAGGTCTTGGATCTGGCAAAACACTTTGGTCTCCTGGCATTAGAGTCAGATCCAATGGTGGCTTGGAAATGATGGCAGATGGAGCCAAGAGCTGAGCCTGGAGATGGTTTTGTTGTTCTGATAGTTTATTGAACGCATCCAACATGGATTGCTGAAAAGCTTCTATTTGTTTTTGGAACTGGGAGCTCGGGGAATTCTCAATATTTTTCTGAAGAACAGTGCCTGGGGTCTCCGGAACGTCTTGGGGCATTCTCACTGATAAAGTTTCCAAACCAAGCTGCTGTGATTTTGATGATCTGAGAATCACATCAGATGGCCTGGCTGGGGAACGGTTGAAGTTATGAGCAGCATTTCCCAGATCTTGGTTAGATCTGACAGATATTTTCTCCTCAGCCTTTGGGTCCTCATGTAGCTCAGATTCTCTTCGAGAAATGTCAGATTGGGCTCTGTTATCCTTCTTCTGGTATCGTTTACGATTCATGATTTTGTCTCTCTGCTGTTGAGAGAATGAAGAACAAATGGAGCATTGCCCTTTACCAGTTACACATAGATCGTCACCTTTTCCACGTTCTCTGCAGGTGGGGCAGTAATTATGTAGATCAAAACTATTGCAAAAATGGTAACATTTGAGAGCCCTGGATTTCTGATAAGACATGCTTACAATGTGATTCCGATAATTTTTTCACACCCAAAATATGCACAAAATACTTACTGTCAAGGTAAAATATCAAATCTTTTAATTCCACGTCTGTTCACACACAAACTGTCTGTATTTGAAGTCTTAAAGAGCAAGATATCATCAACAGAACACTGAATTTTTCTGTTGAACAAATGGTTATCAATTTCGTGGCCAACAAGAAAGACAAAGACTTAAGTATGTCAGGTGCAGCCTCCCGAGTTATCACAGAGTCCCAGATGGTAAGCTATTGTAATATATAAAATGATAATTTATTCAAAATTCTCTTTCAATGGCATTGGCTTATTCTTAATCAACGTAACATCTAGGCTCTCTGTCCTTTGCCAAAAAGTACATTTTGAGTTTATGTCAAAAAGATGTCAAAATACCAGTTTTTCACCAATACCTGGCCATATTCATAATTTGCATAAAATATATTTTGTTTCTGTTCCCTTTCCTATTTTAGGTCCGGAGTAGATGCTCCTAGGTATGTTCTCAGATCTTCTATAGTTGACCTGATTAGCTTACAGGGTACAGTTTCTGACTTCAACAGTTTATATGCTTCATATCTGTGGCACCCTCCAAAAGAGTAGTAGTAATCTCCACCCTCTGAACCCTTCACCCAAAGCACATCCAAAGGAGGAACTTGGTCAGCTTCTTCAGGATTCTGAAACAACAAGACCTGTCATCTTCATGGAAAATTCTGAAACTGAAAGTTCACTGATTGCTATTTTGTAGATATTTATGTTGTGTTGACACATGACTTAACCAGTGTCACATCTGACTAGTAAACTTAATAATTATAAGCTGTGCAAGAAAATAAACCAGAAATAGGACACACTGTTAACAGTAGCTGGAACATATGAAAAGTAACATGCCATAGAAGAAACAAGCAATGAGTGACCGCATGAATCGGTCACATATAGAGTTGGTACAGACCTTGATGACTTCCTGCACCTTACAGTTTTTGACATCTAGCCTGGATGACTTTTAACGGTCAAGGTCACTACAGCAAGGTCAAAGGAAGGCCACACCACGATGTTGCACACCTACAAACCCTAACCGATGCCCCTACCTAATCTCAACTTCCTACACATTACAGTTTCTGAGATACAGACCAAAAAAGATTTTAAAGGTCAAGGTCACCATGGCAAGGTCACACCATGACCCCCAACCAATATACCTACCAATTACTTAGTATCAACTTTCTACACCCTACACTTTCTGAGATACAGCAAGGACAAGATTTTAAAACTCAAGGTCACTACTGCAAAGTCAAATCAAAATCACACCATGATGTTACACACCCACATACCCTAACCAATATAACTACCCCCGAACCAATGTCCCTACCAAGTCTCATCTTCCTACACCTTACTGTTTTCGAGATATAGCACAGACAGGATTTAAAGGTCCATAACGTTCTAGACCAAACCCCGAACCAATGTCCCTTCCAAGCATCAACTTCCTATACCTTACAGTTTCTGAGATATAGTCCGACAAATTTAAAGGTCAACATCACCAAAGCAAAGGTCAGAGGTCAAATCAATATTACATGTCATTGTACATAGACACCTCCCAACCAATGTCCCTACCAAGTATTAAATTTATACAGCCAAGACCTGACTATTGTTCCCGCCACCCCACCACCCCGCCATAGGTGAAAACAATACATAGCCCAGACAAGATTTTGAAGGTCACAATGGCAAGGTCAAAGGTCAAATCAAGGTCACACCATGACGTTGCACACCCACACCCCCAAATGTCCCTACCAAGTATCAACCTTACGGTTTCTGAGATACAGCCCAGACAAATTTTCAAACTCAGGGTCACTATGTCAAGGTGAAAGGTCAAATCAAGGTCACACCACGACGCTGAACACCTACACCCCATCCCTACCAATTATGAACTTCCTACACAATACGGTTTCTGAGACACAGCCTGGACAAACTTTTTTCCACCGCCCCCCCTGAATGCCCATCTGTACACCCTGGGTGAAAACAATACCACACAGCCACAGGCTGTGGGGTAAAACTACTTCAACAATATTCACATTTTATATATCATTAGAAAGGTATTTGTGCGCACCAGTTAATATGATGATGCATTTCTATTAAGGGGGGCGACTATTACAGGTACATAAAACAACTCTCAAGTCCAGTGGCAGTGGGCAATATTGTTTAGTTTACAGCCTTATATCTCAATTTTCAGCATGTATAATTGTAGGAGAAATATAAATATTAAAAACAAACCTTAAATCTGATTAAATTATAAACTTTTATCTCATATTTTTGTAGATTTTGTCATTTTAAGTCATTTGTGATCAATATTGTCACATTTGTTCTGATTTCCTCCATGTCCCATTAGTGGCAATTCGATTGGTGAAGTACTAAAATGGAACTTTTTTTCAGAATCCCAGAATGGTGCTGGCTGTTGTGAGGGATGAAAAATACATAAGTATGACCTCTGCAAAGGTACAGAGGATGGAGGGGGTGTTTAATACAGAGGGGGCATTTACAAATTATTTATGGATTTTAACAAAATTTTCCAAATAGCAGTTACCCAAGGAACGGATGATAAAGTATTGCAGGTGATACAGATCAACATCTGGATCAAGGAATTTTTTATGGGTTTTTATCGTTGCACTAAAAGCAATATTAAAGCTGCTTGACATAGGTGGAGGTCTATACTCTTTGAGTACTCTTGTTAGCAGGAATGAAGGAAAAAATTCTTAAGCCAAAGAAGATTTTAAACAAAGCCCACTTTTTTTCAGAATTTTTGCTTACATAAATCTTAAAGTTATGACTTTTGTCTTAGATAAGATTTCTCTTAAATTGGGATTCGCAAAAAGTGCTTAGCAAAATCTTAGCTGAGACAAAATTTGTGCAAAAAGTCTTAACTACTTTGTACTTAAATTAACTAATCTTAGTAAAACAAGAATATTTTTCATCAATAAATACATCAAACATGCTCTTTAAAATTATAAAACAGATTTGTTACTTTTTCTTTGTAAAATTATGTAAAAATAGCAGTATTTGTGTTTTATTGTGAGTCAGCCATTTTTATTAACATTATTTTTACCACAAGAAGGTAAAATGTGGAAATTTATAGGTAATTAAATGGTGTAAATTTCTATAACAACTAGAGATTGCGTCTAGACGCAGTGTATCCCCAGACGGGGCATAGTTAAGGCGTGAATGTGTCGGGCTTGAGCCTGTTTCCTGGAGCACCAGGTCAGGATTCTCCATAGTACCAGATTACTTCCAAAAGCTAATCACTAGTTCTTTCACTTATATCTGTCTTTAAAAATTACATTTCATGGATCCAGAAGATCCATATAGTGATCCGGATCACTTCCAAAATTCAATCATTTCATCCTTTTACCTTTTCAAACATATTCTAAAAATTTTATCAAAATCTGTCCATAAGTTTTTGAGTTATCTTGTACACAGACACATCTGGCAGCCTGGATCCACATGATCCAGATTACTCCCAAAAACTAATCACTTGTTCCTTGTCCCATTTATTAATAAGACATTTCCTGAAAATTTTATAAAAATCCATTCATGACTTTTTGAGCTATTTGTCTTTAAAAATTACATTCATGGATCCAGAAGATCCAGATAGTGGTCCAGATCACTCACACAATTGAATCATTTCTTCCTTTTACCACTTCTTCCTTTTACCATTTGTAACATATCCTAAAAATATCAAAATGTATCCCAAGACTATGTGGCAGCCTGGATCCAGATGATCTAGACAGTGATCCAGATCACTCCAAATATGTAATCACTTGTTCCTTGTACTATTTAGGCCATTTGCAGAAACAATCCATCCATAAGTTTTTGAGGTATCTGTCTTTAAAAATTACATTTCATGGATCCAGAAGATCCATATAGTGATCCGGATCACTTCCAAAATTCAATCATTTCATCCTTTTACCTTTTCAGACATATCCTGAAAATTTCATCAAAATCCGTCAATAAGTTTTTGATTTATGTTGTACACAAACACATCTGGCAGCCTGGATCCAGATCACTCCCAAAATCTCATCACTTGTTCCTTGTCCCATTTAGAACATTTCCTGAAAATTTCATCAAAATCCACCCATGACTTTTTGAGCTATTTGTCTTTAAAAATTATATTTCATGGATCCAGAAGATCCAGATAGTGGTCCAGATCACTCGCAAAATTGAATCATTTCTTCCTTTTACCACTTCTTCCTTTTACCATTGGTAACTTATCCTAAAAATATCATCAAAATTCATCCTAAAATTATGTTGCAGCTTGGATCCAGATGATCCAGATCACTCCAATATAATCACTTGTTCCTTGTACCATTTAGGTCATTTGCTGAAAATGTCATAACAATCCATCCATAACTTTTTGAGGTATTTGTCTTATTATATTTCATGGATCTAGAAGATCCATATAGTGATCCGGATCACTTCCGAAATTCAGCCATTTCATCCTTTTACCTTTTCAGACATATCCTGAAAATTTCATCAAAATCCATCCATAAGTTTTTGAGCTACATTGTACACAAACACATCTGGCAGCCTGGATCCAGGTGATCCGGACAGTGATCCAGATCACTCCCAAAATCTAAACACTTGTTCCTCGCACCATTTAGGCCATTTGCTGAAAATGTCATCACAATCCAACCATAACTTGTTGAGGTATCTGTCTTTAAAAATTACATTTCATGGATCCAGAAGATCCATATAGTGATCCGGATCACTTCCAAAATTCAATCATTTCATCCTTTTACCTTTTCAGACATATTCTAAAAATTTCATCAAAATCCGTCCATAAGTTTTTGAGTTATATTGTACACAAACACATCTGGCAGCCTGGATCCAGATGATCCAGACAGTGATCCAGATCACTCCTAAAATCTAATCACTTATTCCTCATCCCAATAAGGACTTTTCCTGAAAATTTCATCAAAATGCACCCATAAGTTTTTGAGTTATCTGTCTTTAAAAATTAAATTTCATGGATCCAGAAGATCCAGACAGTGATCCGGATCACTCCCAAAATTTAATCATATCTTCCTTTTACCATTTTGGACATATCCTGAAAATTTTATCAAAATCCGTCTGCCAGTTTTTGAGTTATCTTGTTCACAAACAAATAGAGGGCCAAAAATGACCCTCGGTCAGGTACTTTGGCGGTCAATGGATGACCTTCAATGAAGATCTGTAACCGGTAAGCCTGGATGCTGGTACTCCATCATGTACTCAACCTCCAAAGCCATTTTCAATAGTTTCCATGCAATGTAGTCAGCATTAAGTGTGAAAATATCTCCAAATATGCCAAAAATGACCCTTGGTCAGGTACTTTGGCGGTCAGTGGATGACCTTAAATGAAGATCTGTAACCAGTAAGCCTGGATGGTAGAAGTCCATCATGTACTCAACCTCCAAAGCCATTTTCAATAGTTTCCATGCAATATAGTCAGTGTTAAGTGTGAAAGTATCTCGAAAAAGGCCAAACATGACCCTCGGTCAGGTACTTTGGCGGTCAGTGGATGACCTTCAATGAAGAGCTTCAAAATCAAATTTCTGCATGTTTACAGAGGACATATACATGTATTATATATACCAGCCATAGGATGATCTAAGTTTCTGTATATGAGAACTGGGCCAAAATGTGAAAAAATGGCCAAAATCTGACCTTTAAGTGGCCACCAGTGACCTTGAGATTGAAGGTCAAGGTCACAAAACAATAGCATTCGTGGCATTGGCCATATATACCCACATACCAAATTTGAAAGTTCTAACTCAAATATTTTTTAAGTTATCGCGTCCAAAAGGAAATCTCGGCGGCGGCGTCGTGACCGTACTGAATCCTAAGTATCCCCGACTTTCGTCCGGGGATACAATCAACAGAGATTACTTTTATAGGAAGTATAGATCCCCATAGTATATATTTTGTTGGCATAACAAAGGGTAAAATGTAAATACATGCAATGGAATATTTTAAAATTGTCTTAAGTCTGCAAAAGACCTTTTGTGAATCCCATTCTGTCTAAGCAAAAAAAAATCTTAACTTTACAACAAAATTCTTGCAGAGTTAAGACTTTTCTCCTAAAGTTATGACATTTTTTTGCTTAAGACCTTTTGTGAATCCCGGCCCAGGAGGTGAACCGGATCACAATTTGAATGAAGAATTTTTTTTATGGATTTTTTTATCATTGCACAAATACACAATATTGGAGCTGCTGGGTCTCGGTGGAGGTCTGCACTCTTTGAGTGCTCTTGCTTGTAAGATAGGAAGGGGAAAAAATTCTGAAGCCAAAGAAGGTATTCAAGAGACACCATTATACAGCGGCGGTGATCAGTTAACCCGACATGAAAACAAATAAGTGCATCTATTATTGGGATTTTCTAACAATATTTGTAGTCCACTGCAATGGGTGTCGAAATTCAGTGACCTGAAAATATGTGACTTCATATACTTTCTTTTTGTATGGGTACGAGCGAATGAGCAATATTAAAGACTTTATGTGGGTGTTCCACCACACGACTAAGGCTCCCGATTAAGGGTTTTTGGGGGTCGGTTTGAAATATTTGCTTAGTCCCAGACCTTCTGTAAGGGTCGGTTGTGGTCGGTTGGGGCCGTGTGAAAAATCAAACATGTTTGATATTTCACACGACTACAACCGATTCATATTTCCTGCCGTCAACAAAATGTCCAGTCCCAGGCGTCCTCAGGCCTCCTCAGACCCAAATTTACAGAGTCGGTTGTTGTCCCAGGCGTCCTGCGACCCTTAGTCCCAGACCTCCGTAGCTTAGTCCCAGGCGGCCGGTTCTTAATCCCAGACTCAAATATGATGCGTATGAATTTCATGCGTCTGAAAGTGAGTCAGTTTCATTAGTCCCCGGAAGCCTCAGACCGTCTGCGGTGTCCTGCGACCCAAAAATCAAGGTCTGGGACTAAGAACCGACTAAGGGTAACCGACCCTAACCGATCCAAACCGGCCTCCCCAGGACGCCTGGGACCACACATTTTCAGTCTGCGGCGGCCTGAGGACGCCCCAGGCGGCCTGGGACTAACAACCGATTAAGAACCGACTGTTTTCCGCGCGTTGGAAATTAAAACGAGGCAATGAGCAGGTCTGGGACTATATAAGCGACCGCGCACACTTTGTCATTGTTACTGACTGTTTGGCTACTGAGAGACATGTGTCACTGATTTGTAGGGGTTTTCAATTTTTATTTTACATTTTATATACTTGAGCTTAAGGCAAATTTCACAGTTAGGAGACACATTTTACTATTTTTTTATTATTTTGTCGACTGGATCATGAGAAAAGAGAAAGGAGGGAAGAGAGGAAGGAAAAAGATGGATGAGAGGGAGAAGGAAAGTCAAGTAGAGGAGAGGAGTGAAGTTATTACAGAAGAAGGAAGTGAGAGGAGAGAGGAGGAGGAGATTCAGGAAGATCCAGCTATTGGGGAAGCTGTGGCAGAAGAAGAAGAGAGGTGTGAGGAAGATCCGGAGTGCCATTCTTCAGCCAAGAGAGCCAGGGTGTGTGCCACTTTTACAGACAGTGATGAAGTTTCCATTGTAGAATTCGTCAAGCTGCACCCTGAACTGTATGACAAGGAACATTCACGTTTCCACGACAGGAATAGAAGAGAGGCTCTCTGGGCAGAAATATCTGCAGAACTTAAGCTCCAGCCCTTTGATGTGAGAAGGTGGTTTGAGTCCCAGCGAACCCGTTATGGAAAGCTGTCTAAGCTCCAATCTGGCCAAGCCCCGAGGGAGATGACCAAGAGACAGTCCTGGGTCTACCAACAGATGGGTTTTCTTAAAACCCACATCAGAAGAAAGGGGGCCAATAGAAGTTCAGGTTTTGAGGCCAGTCCAAATACCAGCAAGCAGGACGAATCACGTGGGTCAACTACTGACACAGAACACCTCGAGTCCAGTGTCCTGAGGGAGAGGAGTCAGTCCATCATTACATCAACACCCGTTTCAACTACAGACTCCAAGATTCTCGAACACTTTGAGCAGATGAGGACACTTATCTCAGGTTTTCTGCATCAGAAGTCAGACAGGCAGCCCTTCTTTGACTACGTGGCATCAGAGGCCGAAAAGATGACTCAAGAAGAATTTGAAGAATTAAAGGGCAAGATATTCAGAGATATCGAAAATATTAAGAGTAACCGCAGACGTCAGCCATTGCCCAGAAGATCAGCCACTGTTACCACGGAGTCCCAGAGGGTCGGCCTACTGCCAACAACCACTCCACAGGCGTCAAGTTCCACTCAAGCAGCAGCTAGCAGCAGTTTTGTGTACTATACACCAAGCCCCATTGGCTTCAGCAACCCTACATCTGTCCTAACTGTACAGGACGAAGGGAGCAGACACAATCTGAGTGGAATCTTAAGCCAGCTACCAGATCTGACATCAACACAGATCGTCGAGCAGCCTCAGCAGCAGCAGCAACAACCGCAGCAGCAGCTCTTTACTATCACCACTTCAGCACCGCCTCAACAGCAGCAGCAGCCTCCTCAGTAGCCATCCAGTCAGGGCGGGTCTTTGACCTGCCAGGCCCTTTTCAGGGCCACCAATTCTTCCAAAAACAATTATTCAGCTACGTGTTCTTCCAATTCCCCTCCCAAAACAAAAAAGTTCAGTACAAATACTTATCACAAGAAAAAAAAAATTAAAGTCCAACACTTACACCACCCCAAACATGAAACAAATAACCCATGGTACTACACATAACCAAAAAGGCCACATAAAAAAAATATTAAAAGTAACTCCCAATATGGCCATTAATCAGCCCATTTTTAGATTAAAATCCATGGGATAGTTTAAAATCTGTAATTTAAAAGTCCAACACTTGCACCTTCCCTAGAGTTAAAAGGCATAATTACATACTTACCAACCCACAAACAGACAAACCCAATACCAAACATAACCCCCAAATAACAAACCCAGTACCAAACCTAATACCCAACCACCCCAAAAAAACCCAACCCCAGTAATCACCAACCAACAAACACCCAAACCCAAAAGTAGATAGAACCCATGCCAACGAACTGACAAACTATTTAGCAAACACAATCCCCCATTATTGAAAGCAAAACTAGTTCCATGGTTATATTTTCCAAATTTTTGTGATTAGAAATGACTATTTAAAATTGAATATTTCCATAAAAAAATTTCTGCTACAAATAAGTTTCCCAGCCATGAAAAAAGAAAAATGTTTAAATTATGATGTGGATTTGAAAATATATAAAATAATTATTCAATTTAGCATATTATGTGTCACTTTGTGTTTCGCTTTTGTTTAACAGTGGGTTTGTCTGTTTGTTGGTTGAGTAAGTTGTGTTTGTCTGTTTGTCTGTCTGAACAAGTTATGTTTGGCATGGGGTTTGTCTGTTTGTCCGTCTCAACAAGTTATGTTTGGCATGGGGTTTGTCTGTTTGTACGTCTCAACAAGTTATGTTTGGCATGGGGTTTGTCTGTTTGTACGTCTCGACAGGTTATGTTTGGCATGGGGTTTGTCTGTTTGTACGTCTCAACAAGTTATGTTTGGCATGGGGTTTGTCTGTTTGTACGTCTCGACAGGTTATGTTTGGCATGGGGTTTGTCTGTTTGTACGTCTCAACAAGTTATGTTTGGCATGGGGTTTGTCTGTTTGTACGTCTCGACAGGTTATGTTTGGCATGGGGTTTGTCTGTTTGTCCACATAGCTGATTAATTGTTTTTGGAATATTTGGTAGTCCTGAAAAGGACTGTTATAGTTAGTCCTGAAAAGGACTGTTTACTGCAACAGGACTTATATTCTGCCATCTTGCCAGGCCACCGCTCCCTCATTATTGAAGTAGTCCTTCAGGTAATCCCTCTGTCTTTTGGCCTCTCTAGCAGGGTTTCTATCTTGGCCACCACCAGCAGCACCACCAATCAATCCACAATCACCAGGCACATCATCATCATCATCATCATCCCCCCCAGGATGCTGACCAGCAGGTTGACCTTGATACTGGCTTCTGAGTATATTGTGCAGAACCACACAGGTCATGACCACTTCTCTAACTGTTTCTGGGGGTAGTTCAATGGTGGTCCTCATGACTCTAAATCTTGACACAAGGATGCCAAAAGCGTTCTCCACAACTCTCCTGCCCCTTGATATTCTGTAGTTGGCAATCCTTTCCTCCCTTGTTAACAGCCTTCTGCCATAGGGTTTCATGAGCCAGGTCTTCAGGGCAAAGGCATCATCTGCCAAAATGAAGTAGGGGACATCTCTACCACCCTGTGTTATAGGAGCTGGGTCAGGGAAGCCTATCCTGCCATCTTCAATCCTCCTCTTCATCTGAGAGGCATTAAATATCTGGGCATCTGAGCAAGACCCTTCTGTACCCACATCCACCCATCTGAATTTGTACTGCCCATCTACCAAGGCCAACATGACAATGGAAAAGAAACCCTTGTAGTTGTGGTAGAGGGCTCCAGAGTTCTTGGGTTTCTTCAGGGCCACATGCTTTCCATCCAGGGCTCCCAGGGCATGTGGAACATTCCACCTGATCCTGAATTCCCTTTCCAGTTCTTTCCACTCATCTGGAGTAGTAGGACATTTGAGGTACTCTCTGGTGAACTCATCCTGGATGGCCCTGCAGACCTCTGGTAGAAACTTGGAAATGGTGGATCTGCCAACCCTGAACTGACAGGATAATGATGTGTATGACTCTCCAGTGGCCAGATATCTGATGGTGAGGGCTAACTTCTCCCCAACACTGATAGGAGCTCTGTAGTTGGTGGCCTGCCTGGCTAGACGTGGTTCCAGTCTGGTCTTCATCATTTCAAAGAATTCTGGGGTCATCCTCATGTAGTTGGTGAATCCTGGAATGTCTGTGGCATACAGATCAGCCATAATGTTGTGGTAGGCCCCCCTCTCCTCTCTCTGCAGAAGCCATGGCCTGACCCACATGTTGTGCCTTCTTCTAGGTCTCTGTATGGGTGCTGGTGGTGCTGGTGGTGGTGGTGGTGGTTGCTGTGCTTGACGTAAAAAATGGAAATACATGATTATTTGTAACTGAATAAAAACCAAGAAAGCCCTAAGTTGTTGTTGAATCTGTCTTCCATTAAAAGGTGGCATCCTGGTGTGTTCCTAGAAAAGCAATGATGATTAGATCGCAAATTTTATATATATATACCCAGAAAATCCAGCAACTTTGCAAAACAATAATCGGGGATCGTGGTCTGGGGAGGCCTGAGGAGGCCTGAGGACGCCTGAGGACGCCGGTAGTTAATCGTGTGTTAGTCGGCTCTTAGTCCCAGGAGGCCTGAGGCGTCCTGGGACCCAGTCGGTTTGTGTCCGACAGGATCGTGGTTGAAACCGACCCGAAAACTGGCTTAGTCGGTTCTTAGTCCCAGACCAGTCGGGGACTGTCTGCGGCCGCCTGAGGCGTCCTGAGGTGTCCTGAGGCGTCCTGGGGACGATCTGTTCTTAATCCCAGACTTCAGTACCGACCCAGTATTCCCGCCCATTTTTGTCTTTTTTCAACCGACTGTGCACGATTAAGGGTCGCCGACAGGATCGGGGCTTAATCCTTTGGTGGAACAGGGGCATTAAGAAATCGTGCAGAATTTTATTTTTTCCTCAATATGTTTTGCTGGATATCATTTCAACTAAATGCTGAATGATATATACCTTTCCTTGTGAATCCTGGCGGTATTTGAAGTTTATGAAGTTAAATTTCATTTCTCGTAAAGAAAAGAGTTCATTGTCTGCAAATGACACAGTTCTATCCTCGATTCTGATAGGGTACAGAAGCAGTCTACATATTTGAAATGTGCAAACTTTTTTGTGCTTCTTCTACACTTTCCTCACATTTTCCATGGGTCCATGCACACTCAATTGCTGTCTTTATTCTGGAGAAAAGGAGCACCGGTAGGGCAAACTTCCTGTCCAGTAGCAGGTCTCAACTTACTGGGAAAATATCAGTCAATTGTTTCTGTTCAAAGTTTGAACAAATAAACTTGCATCTTCTTCAAGGTCATGATCCATGTCTGGGAATAGGAATTGACTACAAACTTGCAAATTTAATAAGTAAATTAAATTTTTATAAGTTAATACCCTATCCAATGGACAATATGCTAAACCGGTCGGCGCAGACCAGCCCGCCAAACGCCAGAAAAAGACGTCCTGTGTTTCCACTGGCTGGCCAGTCCGTAGTACTGTGCACTCCCCAGATGGCGCCTCGTACTTCCTTCCTGTCTAGACAACCTGACGTCATAGCATCTTTTTCATTGTCTAAACCTCTTAGACCCCTAGTAAGTTGATAGCGGGGTCAGTGGGAGGGTCTTGTGTGTCCATTGGATAGGGTATTAACTTATAAAAATTTAATTTACTTATTAAATTTGCAATTTTATTGCATTAATACATCTTATCCGATGGACAATATGCTGAATAACTACCGCTTGGTCGGCGGGTAAGTTACTAGGGACTTATGTGAACTCACAAGTAATAGCAAATTTTAACCTACGGTCTAGGCTGACTTCGTCAGGAGACCTATAGGCCCAGGCCTGGGTTGACTTTAAGGTCAGGAAACCCTGTAAGGCCATGGTCGGTTGCCAGCAGCCGGTTACCCAAGGCTATACCGCCGTCGCCCCCCTTTTTTGCAGACCTGCTCTGAGGTAGGGGAAGAGAGGGATGAGTTCAGTCCCAGAATGCAAATAAACATCCCGAAGGAAGCACGCCACACTTAATTCTTATGTACATGAAGAACTGTTATTCGCATATACAAATCTCCTCAATCTAAGGGCCACTTGTGGATCTGCTGAGCAGCCACTACCGAGCCCAATTGGTAAAGCTCTGAATCAGCCCAAGCCCCGCCCTTCATATAGAACTGTGTGAAGGTATTGTGACTTCAGTGGCAGGCTGACAAGATTGGATCTAAGGAGACTCCCGACTGGAAGACCTTAGAAGCAGCAAAGGCCCTGACATCATGGGCTTTAACCCGATGTCAAGTGTGGGCCTCCTGGTCAGAGAGCTCATAACATAGGATCACAGTCTGCTTGATCCAAGAGGAGATAGTGGCAGGTGAGATGTCTTTGTTGAAACCTTTCTTAAAGGAGACAAAAACCACCTTATTCTGCCTGATGTCTGAGGTCCTGTCCAAATATTAGCACAATGCTCTGACCGGACAGAGGGACCTGTCAGACTTGAGGGATCTATCCAGAGTTGGGGGCCAGGGCTGTTATAACCCCAGGGGCCACACTGTCTGGACCCTCTATGGTCAGCTGATTCTAGGATAGAAAGCTGGGTGATGGATACAGGGACACCTTTGACCAATCGGATTGGTGTCCAATATATCAGTTTTGCCAAGTATGAATCTCACTTCTGCGCTTGCCCGACCCAAGGGCCAAGAGGAATACCATCTTTGTAAATGATGTTCATTCTCAATGCGCCATAAGGCAAAATCTTGCATGAAGGCAGTTTGATTTCTGTTAAAGATAAAAATTCTGTATGAGTGCTTTGTGTTACCACTGCAGTCTTCTGCATAGTTGTATGAGTTGGTGAGATCCTCTTGACATGTTTATGTGTGTAGTTTGGACTTTAAACCTGAAGTTTGTTTTGTTCACTGAAAACAAGCACAATTTTTATTTGAAAAGTTAGTGTTTTGTGTATTTTCTTCTAGTATGCTTTTGAGATATTTAGAGGATCCAAGATAGGTTTAGACAAATGTTTGAAGATAATTGAAGATTATTTGGATTTTAATTGTGCATTTAAGTGACTGCCAAAGCAAAGTCGGTAAGAATACTATTTTCCTTTTATTATTAATTTTACAATTTAAAGATAAGATGCTTTTAGATTTGTGTATTTTAAGTTCTATTTTGCAGAAGTAGATTTCACAGTAAAATGAAATGGGATTTAGGTAATAAGGCATAGATTTAGCTTGTACATGTAGTTTGGTAAATAGGTCTAAGAAGTAATTAATTTGGTTTTAGATGCTCTATTATTTCAGATAATTAGTTTTACTCTTTATTACTAATGTTTTATTGAGTAATTATTTTACACTGAAATTGAAATATGATATTTGTCACAGAAAGTACATGTGGTATATGTGTTGTAACAAGAAAATGTATGTATACATGTTTGTTTGTTTGTTTGTTAGCATGTCCAGGTTATTGTATTTACAGTTGACGGTCAGAATAAACCCTGATCAGTGAACAACAAGTTTTAATGCGCAGTTACAGTCAACGACTATTGGCCTTCATAAGAAAAAAATATGTCTTCCCCAAGTGATGATAACGGCCAATACTTTGAAGATGACACTACAGAGATGACAATCCGATGAAGTTCTAGAGAAAGGAATCCATCTGTCAAGGCCTTAGAGAATTTAGAGAAAATATTATTAGACAAATTCTGGCGAAAAATAACTGAGATAAAGGGATTACTGAAGACAGCAAGACAAAGTTTGATGAAAAACAAATTTGAATCAGTGGCACTGGAGCAGATGTTGTGGCAAATAAGAAAATCAAAGGCAGACCTCTCCTCTAGTTATGATGAGATACACGAGAGATTCAGCATTCCCCAGGAAGTTAGATTAGCCTATGACAGATGCCATGAAGAGACTGATGGGATTTTGTCACAAATTATCAAGGCAATGACACCAAGCAACAAAGTTTCTTCTGACTTGCAGAGTAGAACCTCCTCAGTGTCATCCAAAAGGCTTGAGCTCACAGCAAAGGCAGCTGCGTTACAAGCTGAGCAAAATGCTAAATCTGAGGAAGCAAGGTTACAAGCTGAACTCAATTGCTTGGAGGCAGAAGAGGCCATTCGACAAGCACAGCTTGAAGCAGATAGGATTGTAAATCAAGTAAAGCAAGAAGCAGAAGAGAAGACAAGGAAGATCAAAATTAAATTGGAAATGGATCATAGACGCCAAGAGTTGGAAAATAGAAGACTCGAAACTGAAATGCAGAAAACAAATGCAGAACTCAAAGAATGGACAAGGTTTGAAGAATTAGACGAAGATAGATATTTTTATGGCCGACAAGACCAAATCCACTACAAGCCCCTTCACCCATCAGAAGAATTTGTCGACTATTTTGGAGCACTGCCCCATTCTTCACCTATTCAACCACAGGACAAAAGGATGGAAGATCCTACAAGCCAAAGACGGAAGATATTGTTACTGACCTGGTTCAGTCCATAAGTTTGAGCCGTCTACCCTTACCAGAACCATGGATGTTTGCAGGAGACCCATTAAATTACCCCAGCTGGAAAGCCTCTTTTGACACACTGATAAACACAAGAGGCGTCATGGGAAGTGAAAGAATACATTACTTGAGAAAGTATTTAGGAGGTGAAGCAAAGCCAGTGCTTGAAGGAACTTTCTGTCTGAAATCAGAAGACGCATATGAACGAGCTGTGGCTCTACTAGAGAAAAGATATGGAAACACTTTTGCAGTTGCAGAGGCATTTCGAGATAAACTACAAGCATTTCCAAAAATACCATCACGAGACAATAAATCATTAAGAAGGTTTTCAGATCTGCTGCAACAAACTCTAGTGGTAATGGACCAGATAAAAGGATTGGAGATTCTTAACGATTGTAGAGAAAACAAGCGACTTCTTGAGAAGCTACCTGATTGGCTCCTGCAAAGATGGACAAGGATTGTTGCAGACCATCACACTGCATACCCTTCGTTTGAGAGGTTTGCTGACTTCATTACTAGAGAGGCAGATATAGCCTGCCACCCAGTAACATCCACTCTGACAAGTAATCAACGAAGACAAGATAACCCGGAAAGACGAAACATGGGGAACAGAACTCTTGCAAACATCAGTCAAGCAAATGACAAACCGTTTTGTTTGCTTTGCAAGAAGTCAAATCATGACCTTCATAACTGTTTTGTCTTCAAGAAGAATACTCCAGAGGAAAGAAAAATATTTTTGATGAAAAGTGGAATTTGCTTTGGATGTCTTTCACATGGACACAAAGCTAAAGACTGCAAGAAAAGAAGTACATGTGAAAGGTGCAACAAAAAACATCCAACCTGTCTCCATGGTGACTACGAAGCACTGAAGACGAACAATGCAGAGAACAACCAAGCATCCAGCATAACAAACCAAGACTCTAGGCATAATTCAGCTCAAGTAGACATTGAGGGTGTATCCCACAAAACTTCACAAAATGCGAAAAGTCTTTCAATGATTGTCCCTGTCTATTTGTCAACTACAGACAAGCCTTATGAAGAGCATCTCACCTATGCAATGCTTGACACTCAGAGTGACACAACAGTTGTACTTGAAGAAACAAGTTTGAAGTTAAACACAAGGTCTGAGCCAAGCAGACTGAAACTCTCAACAATGACTTCTACTGAAACCATTGAGTGCAGGCGATTCCACAATCTTCAAATAAGAGGCTTGAAGTCCCTTACAAAGATTCCTCTTCCTGTAACATACTCCCGAGAGTTCATACCTGCCTATAAGTCACACATACCAACTTGTGAGACAGCAAAACAATGGGCTCACCTGCAAGGACTAGAGTCAGAAATTCCACCGGACTTGCAATGTGAAGTAGGGCTACTTATTGGCTACAACTGTCCACAAGCATTGGCCCCTAAAGACCACATACTTGGAAGAGGAAATGAACCGTTTGCACAGCAGACTGCGCTAGGGTGGAGTATAGTAGGACGCATAAGTGCTGAAGATGATGGTGAAAATGTAGACAGTATTGGGCTTTCTCACAAGATAATCACAAGGCAAGTTCCAGAAAGTATCCAAATCTCTGGTGAATCACCTGAGGAAGTACACTTCATGTGTAAAGCCAGAATAAAAGAAGAAATGGTAACCCCTCAAGTTGTGAAACTTTTAGAAGCAAATTTCCCGGAGAGAAGAAATGAAGAGAAGACAATGTCACAAGAGGACAAACAGTTCATGAAGATAGTAGAAAACGGGATTCACAAAGATGAAGAAGGTTACTATGAGATTCCCTTGCCATTCAAAAGGGAAATGCCAGCTCTACCCAACAACAAAGCAATGGCAGAGAAACGGTTAACCCATTTAAAGAGAAGACTGATATGTGACCCAAAACTCTACCAAGACTACAAGGCCTTTATGGAACAGATCATTCAGAATGGTGATGCAGAAGAGATAAACAATGAAAAAGAACCCACAAATGCTTGGTATATACCTCATCATGGTGTGTATCATTCAAAGAAGCCAAACAAAATCAGAATAGAACTGCAGTGCAAGATACAAAGGCGTTGCATTGAATGATTACCTTCTCCAGGGTCCAGATCTCTTAAACTCTATGGTTGGAGTCCTCATAAGATTCAGAGAAGATCCTATTGCCATCATGGGGGATATAGAGAAAATGTTTCACAAATTCAAGGTGAATGAAGAGCACAGAGACTATCTGAGATTCCTGTGGTGGGAAAGTGGAAACTTAGAATCACAGCCAAAGTCATACAGGATGAAAGTTCATCTTTTTGGTGCAACCTCTTCACCTTTTTGTGCCAATTATGGCTTGAAGAAACTGGCCATCGATAATCAGAATGAATTTGGAAAAGAAGCAACACATTTTCTTCTAAATGACTTTTATGTGGATGATGGGCTGACAAGTTGCAAAAATGTTGCTGAAGCCATACAGCTGATAGAAACAACAAGACAGATTTGTGAAAAGGCAAATATAAGACTACACAAACTGGTTAACAATCATCCAGAAGTTCTTCAGTCAATTCCAGAAAGTGAAAGGTCTGAAACAGAGAAGCGAAACATCAATCTGGAAGAAGTGACAATTGAAAGAGCCTTAGGAATTCAATGGTGCAGTGTGTCAGATGAATTTCATTTCCGTGTCACCCTCGCTGTTAAGCCAAAGACAAGAAGAGGTATCCTGTCTACAGTTGCTTCCATATTTGATCCAATGGGATATATTGCTCCATTCACTCTAATTGGGAAGCAAATTCTACAGGATATGTGCAGAGAAAATGTGAGATGGGATGATCCACTTTCAGAAGATTTAGCCACATGATGGAACTGACGGTTAGATGAGTTACCAGCACTTGCAGACATCAAAATACAGAGACATGTAGCACCCAAGGAATTTGGAGACATAGTTTCAAGAGAACTACACCATTTTTCAGATGCTAGCTTTTCTGGTTATGGGCAATGCTCATATTTGCGCATAGTCAATGCACGAGGTGAAGTGTTTTGTACATTGATAATGGGAAAATCCAGAGTAACTCCAATGAAAACTATGATTCCCAGTCTAGAACTCACAGCTGCACTGGTCTCTGTGAAGATAAGAAATCTGTTGATCAGTGAGTTGAAGCATACAGTTACAAGGGAAGTCTTCTGGACAGACTCAAAGATAACTCTGGGTTACATAAACAATGACGCAAAGAGGTTTCATGTGTTTGTTGTGAACAGAGTGCAACAAATCAAAGAAAGCACTAAAGCAAATCAATGGAGATATGTGCCCTCAAGCAGAAACCCAGCAGACTCTGCTTCCAGAGGACTACTTGCATCTGAGCTGGAAAGGTCGACATGGCTTTCAGGACCAAAGTTCCTTTGGGATATAGAACTGCCCTCAAATGATTACACAGACATGTCATTGTCATCAGATGACCCCGAAGTGAAAAAGGTAATTGTGAATGTCACAAAAACCTCAGAAGCTACAGATATTATACTGAAGAAACTTGAAAAATTTTCCAGGTGGTCATCAGCCATTTCAGCCATAAACCTTTTGCGAAGAACCTGTTACAAAGGAAGGGACAGTTATGATCCTGTGAAACACAGGCATGAAAGTGAAATGCTAATAATCAAGAAATTACAAAAGGTTGCATTTTCAGAGGAAATACAAAGACTGGACAATCTTTCAAAGGGGAGCAAACTGTTCAAATCAGGACATATTAGTGAACTGATTATACGACACTACCATGAAAGAGGTAGATCACCCAAAAGTAGGTGATTGACTTATTTAGAAGAAATTGCCTACCTGTAATACTTTTAGAGATAAAAGACATTTACTCATTTTAGTAACTATTACTCAGCTATCCAAAGAGCTCAGTTCTGCAACTTCAATATGTGGTAGATCACCCAAAAGTAGGTGAATGACTTATTTAGAAGAAATTGCCTACCTGTAATACTTTTAGAGATAAAAGACATTTACTCATTTTAGTAGCTATTACTCAGCTATCCAAAGAGCTCAGTTCCGCAACTTCAATATGTCGTAGATCACCCAAAAGTAGGTGAATGATTTATTTAGAAGAAATTGCCTACCTGTAATACTTTTAGAGATAAAAGATATTTACTCACTTTAGTAGCTATTACTCAGTTATCCAAAGAGCTACAGTTCTGCAACTTCACTATGTGGTAGATCACCCAAAAGTAGGTGAATGACTTATTTAGAAGAAATTGCCTACCTGTAATACTTTTAGAGATAAAAGATATTTACTCATTTTAGTAGCTATTACTCAGTTATCCAAAGAGCTACAGTTCTGCAACTTCACTATGTGGTAGATCACCCAAAAGTAGGTGAATGACTTATTTAGAAGAAATTGCCTACCTGTAATACTTTTAGAGATAAAAGACATTTACTCATTTTAGTAGCTATTACCCAGTTATCCAAAGAGCTACAGTTCTGTAACTTCACTATGTGGTAGATCACCCAAAAGTAGGTGAATGACTTATTTAGAAGAAATTGCCTACCTGTAATACTTTTAGAGATAAAAGACATTTACTCATTTTAGTAGCTATTACTCAGTTATCCAAAGAGCTACAGTTCTGCAACTTCACTATGTGGTAGATCACCCAAAAGTAGGTGAATGACTTATTTAGAAGAAATTGCCTACCTGTAATACTTTTAGAGATAAAAGACATTTGCTCATTTTAGTAGCTATTACTCAGCTATCCAAAGAGCTACAGTTCTGCAACTTCACTATGCGGTAGATCCCCCCAAAAGTAGGTGAATGACTTACTAGAAGAAAATGCCTACCTGTAATACTTTTAGAGATAAAAGACATTTACTCATTTTAGTAGCTATTACTCAGCTATCCAAAGAGCTACAGTTCTGCAACTTCTCTATGTGGTAGATGACTCAACAGTAGGTGAATGAGTTATTTAGAAGAAATTGTGTATCTGTAAAACTTTTAGAGATAAAAGACATTTACTCATTTTAGTAGCTATTACTCAGCTATCCAAAGAGCTACAGTTCTGCAACTTCACTATGTGGTAGATCACACAAAAGTAGGTGAATAACATATTTGAAAATATTTCCCTAACTTGAATACTTTTGAAGATATTTGAAATTTACTCATGTCGTTATTTTGCTTCAAATAAGGAAATAGCTATTACTCACTTATGGCATGCAATAGAATCCGAAACTGTATGCCATGTTATAGTTAAGGACAAAGTAGCTGAATAACATATTTTAGGAAAATACTCTAACTGCAATAGTTTTGGAGTTACAATGGATTTACTCAACAGTCACAATTTCAAAGTAGCTATTACTCAGCTATCCCATGTGCAACAGGTCTAAAACTTTACTATGTGATAGCTTACCAAAAACTAGATGAATAACATATTTGAAAAAAAATCCCTAATTTTAATACTTTTGAAGATCTTTGAAATTTACTCATGTCGTTATTTTGCTTCAAATAAGGAAATAGCTATTACTCACTTATGGCATGCAATAGAATCCCAAACTGTATGCCATCTTATAGTTAAGGACAAAGTAGCTGAATTGCAAATTTAATAAGTAAATTAAATTTTTATAAGTTAATACCCTATCCAATGGACACACAACAAATTGTCCATTGGATAGGATGTATTAACGCAATAAAAAACATATTTTAGGAAAATACTCTAACTGCACTAGTTTTGGAGTTACAATGGATTTACTCAACTGTAGAATTTCAAAGTAGCTATTACTCAGCTATCCAATGTGCAACAGATCTGAAACTTTACTATGTGATAGCTTATGAAAAAGTAGATGAATAACATATTTGAAAAGAATTCCCTAACTTCAATAGTTTTGAAGATATTTGACATTTACTTATGTCATTATTTTGCTACAAATAAGAAAATAGCTATTACTCATTTATGGCATGCAATAGAACCCCAAACTATATACCATCTTATAGTTAAGGACAAAGTAGCTGAACAACATATTTTAGGAAAATACTCTAACTGCACTAGTTTTGGAGTTACAATGGATTTACTCAACTGTAGAATTTCAAAGAAGCTATTACTCAGCTATCCAATGTGCAACAGATCTGAAAGTTTACTATGTGATAGCTTATCAAAAAGTAGATGAACAACATATCTGAAAAGAATTCCCTAACTTTAATACTTTTGAAGATATTTGACATTTACTTATGTCATTATTTTGCTACAAATAAGAAAACAGCTATTACTCACTTATGGCATGCAATGGGACCCCAAACTATGTACCATCATATACCTAAGGACAAAATAGCTGAACAACATATTTGAAGAAAAAGTTGTAACTGCAATAGTTTTTGAGTTATGAGCCCTTTACTCCAAGTAGCTAAGATTGCTATTACTCACTTATCTTTAGGCCTAAGTCCATAAAACCAAAACAATTTTCGAGGGCGTGAAAATTCATTGGGACAATTAATTTACAAAAAATCTGTAGCTGTAGTAGTTTTGGAGAAATCTGCGTGACTAACTAACGCACGCACGCACACACAGGCATCATTTCATAATCTCCCTCCCGGGCTAAAGCCCGACGGGAGATAAAAATAAATAAGAAAGACCCAAGTCTGATCCACACAAGGGAATCCACTAGTGGTCTAGTACATATTTGCAAGATAAGATAAATCTCTACAATAATCACCAAGAAAAATTGTGATGAAAGAAATGAATGGACCGATCTGCATGCATTGAACAATTTATCATCCTCCATAGGTAAGGTAAGCATGTCTCTTGGCCTTGTACTTTTGCAGAAGTTGTTCGTGCAGATCCGGATGCATACGCAGACACCGCAGAGTGATGCCATAATGTCAGCTCACTGACAAGTCAGCTGACATAAAAACTAAGAGACCATAATTTTTGGCATTATTGATCATCAAAACTGCTCAGATGGGCCAATTAATGACAAATAATAAGATTTCATAAACTCAATCATGGGTAAAATCAATACATGCACACATGACAAACTTATTGTAAATTGTAGGTGAATATAGAATATACGGAATGTTGAAACTTTTTTTCATTCTAAAATTATAGCCTTTGTTGTATACAAATGTTATTGAATAACTTAAAATATATTGATAATTTAGCATGTAAAGAGAAAAAACATATTGTGGAGGCATAATATTAAATAAATCAAAGGCCCAGACAGTCAGTGTGGAGGGTGGCTGTGTATGTATACATGTATACTGTAGGACTGAAGTACAGGGGATTGAAGAATGTGACTTCAACACTAGACTGACAGGTATACCCTTACAAATGCACTTGCTATTTTATTTTTAAATTATATTTGATTTGATTTTGATTTTCATATCATCTTCAGCACATTATTTAAGTCCCACCATGATTGGCATACTTTGCAGGGTAAATTATGGGATGTAAAATTTGTCATTAGATTGGGTTAGGGTAGTTGAACAAGAATACTGCATTACAAACCACCAGCAATTAACCTTACTTATTTCAAAACAGGTCTACACCTTGACCAGTTTAGTTTGTATATGTTACAGTGAATATGTGTAATCAGGGAATACGCGTATTCGCTGAAATTTTCAGTGAATACGCATATTCTCTAAAGTGGTCAGGGAATATGCGTATTCCCTGAAAATTTTAGGGAATACACGTATTCACTGGTTTTGTCAAGTAATAGCTTCACATATTCACTGAACTGAAATCAGTGAATATGTGTAATGGGTCATCTGTTTTTAGTGCTTTTAAATATTGAACTTTTGTGTAGAGATTATATGCAAATTGCTTTTTATGTCAGCTGACTTGTCAGTCAGCTGACATTATGTCATCACTCTGCGGCGTGGGCGTACGCGTACGCGTCCGCGTGAACAACTTCTTCTCCAAAACTACAAGGCCTAGAGACATGCTGTTTTTTTTAAAAGATACCTTATCTATCGAGGATGAAAAATTGTTCAAGGCATGCAAATCTGTCTGTTCGTCTGTTTGCTAGAGACATTACAAGGGGGGTACCCCCACCAAAAGTGTGAAAATTTCAACTTTTTATCACAATTTTCTCAGTGACTATTGCAGGGATTTCTCTCATATCTTGCATATATGTACTAGGCCAGAGGTAGATTCTCTTGTGTGAGTATGAGACCTGGATCTGTCTTACTTTTTTTTTAATAATTTTTTTTAATAATTTTTAATGCATTAAAATTCATGAAATCATGCACTAAATCACTTATAACTTCAAAAGTGTTGCATTTACAGCATTTTGTGAAAATATGTTGTTCAGCTACTTTTTTCATAGCTACAATATGGTGAGTAAGTTGGGTGTCTGTCTCAATAGCTAAGTGAGTAATAGCTACTTTTGGGCTTTTCAGTAACTTCCATTATGAGTAAAATCACTTGTAACTTAAAAACTATTGCATTTAGAGAATTTTGTATAAATATGTTATTCAGCTACTTTTGGGCCAGCTATAACATAGTGAAATTTCAGACCTGTAGCTCATGGCATAGCTGAGTAATAGCTACTTTTAGGTTATCACTGTTGAGTAAATCGCTTATAACTTGAAAACTATTGCATTTAGAGAATTTCGTATAAATATGTTATTCAGCTACTTTTGGGTCAGCTATAACATAGTAAAATTTCAGACCTGTACCTCATGGCATAGCTGAGTAATAGCTACTTTTAGGTTATCACTGTTGAGTAAATCACTTATAACTTGAAAAATGTTGCATTTAGAGTATTTTGTTAAAATATGTTATTCAGCTACTTTTTTCATAGCTACAATATGGTGAGTAAGTTGGGTGTCTGTCTCAATAGCTAAGTGAGTAATAGCTACTTTTGGGCTTTTCAGTAACTTCCATCATGAGTAAAATCACTTGTAACTTAAAAACTATTGCATTTAGAGAATTTTGTATAAATATGTTATTCAGCTACTTTTGGGCCACCTATAACATAGTGAAGTTTCAGACCTGTGGCTCATTTCATAGCTGAGTAATAGCTACTTTGAAGTTCTCACTGTTGAGTAAATCAGTTATAATTGGAAAACTATTGCATTTACAGAAATTTGTGCAAATATGTTATTCAGCTACTTTTGGGTCAGCTATAACATAGTGAAATTATAGACCTATAGCTCATGGCACAACTGAGCAATAGCTATTCTCAGGTACTGACTGTTGAGTAAATCAGCTATAACTTGAAAAATATTGCATTTGGAGTATTTTGTTAAAATATATTGTTCACCTACTTTTGGGTCAGCTATAACATAGTGAAATTACAGACCTATAGCTCATGGCATAGCGGAGCAATAGCTATTTTCAGGTTCTCACTATTGAGTAAATCAGTTGTAGCTTGAAAACTATTGCATTTACAGTAGTTTGCTTAAATATGTTGTTCACCTACTTTTGGGTTAGCTATAACATAGTAAAATTTCAGACATGTAGCTCATTGCATAGCTGAGTAATAGTTCCTTTGAGGTTCTCACTGTTGAGTAAATCAGTTGTAACTTGAAAACTATTACATTTAGAGTAATTTGTTAAATATGTTATTCACAGAATTTTTGGTCAGCTATAACATAGTGAAATTGCAGACCTCTATGTCATGGCATAGCTGAGCAATAGCTACTTCCAGGTTCTCACTGTTGAGTAAATCATTGTATCCACTGGATAGCCGCAGTGTGTAGAGAGAGATTTCACCATTACTTCTCTGATGAAAAAAAATATTATAGCTAGCTTTCTTAAGTTTGCAGTATATATTAATAACCATAAAATGTTGTCTGGGAATATTTTTGGCCTCATTTTGAGAAACAAGATGGCCGCCACAGGTGTTTTTTGTCAGTCATGAAAAGTGCTTATATCTCCCTTATTATTGATCCTAGAGGTTTGGGATGATAAACCAGCCTGTAGGAAATCATGGGGTGGGAATCTTTTGGTGTGGTCAGATTTAACCTTCAATGACCCCTCCTTCAAGGTCAAACAAGGATAGCCAAACTTAAAAGTGCTTATAACTCGCTTATTATTGGTCCCAGAGGTTTGGGATGGTAAACAGACAGGAAATCATGGGCTGTGAATCTGTTGATATGGTCCGATTTGACCTTGGAACCCTCCTTCAAGGTCAAATGAGGATAGCGAAAATTGAAAGTGCCTACAACTCGCTTATTATTGGTGACAGAGATTTGGGATGGTAAACCATCCCATAGGAAATCATTGGCTCGGAATCTTTTGGTATGGTCAGATTTGACCTTTGGACCCCTCCTTCAAGGTCAAATGAGGACAGCCAAGCTTAAAAGTGCTTATAACTCATTTATAATTGGTCCTAGAGGTTTGGAATGGTAAACCATAGGAAATCATGGGCTGGGAATGTATTTGTGTGGTTAGATTTGACCTTGGACCCCTTCTTCAAGGTCAAACGAGGATATTGCATTTGTAGTATTTCTTTAAATATGTTTTAACCTATTTTTTACACTTAAACAATTACCTTGTTATTTTCCTTCATAATACCATTTACAGGGCACAACTTTTTTATCCTTTTCTTCTGTCAGCTTCGGAATTTCTTTCGAACTTGCTGTTCAGATACCATTTACTGTATTTCTGTACAGCCCTTTTCCTGATAATTATTCTGTCCTATAATCACCTTCACAAATCAAAAACACTCAGTCAGCTGACACAGTGCCCGTTCACGGGCACTCTCCTCTTGTTTAAATAATTAACCTTTGGGTAGAGATTATATGAATGTTGTGATTTAAATTTCATGTTTATATATCCTGCTCAAAAAGTCTTAACTTTAACTTTTAGTTTGACACAGTTGTCTATTTTAGAATATTTGAAATAGACGGTTGCTTTGAACTAATAGAATTTTTAGCTATGGATCCCTGACAAATATTTTTGACACAAAACACATATTTAGTTGCAGACTGAATGGCTTCCCTTGAATTTATAATAACAAAGGGATTATTTCTTTAACCTTACCCACCTGTTTGACCACTGTAGAATGGATGACTTCTCTGCAATTAAAAGTATTAAAGATCAAAGAGCAAAATAAAGACAAATCACAGGACTGGGAAGCCAATTGGATTAACTGAGATTGTTTAATTAAGCGTCCCGCAAGGGACGCTTGTTTGTGTATGGGAGACCTTCAGGCTCCGCCGGCTCCACATTTTGCTTTCCTTATAACTCTGTAACCGTTAGGCGGATTCTTTTCAAATTTGGCAGGTTTAGGCAGTAGCCTTGGGGAATTTTTTTGAATATGCTGCAGTGACATTTCAACCAATCAGAGAGGTCACATGACCAAAAATGTCTTCTTTCGATGGGGAAGCTTGTCCAGATGATAACTTGAAAGGAATTTTATCAATTCACCTGAAACTTGGCAAATACATTCATTGTATTAAAATCTGGAAATCATTAGATTTTGGCATTGATTGGTTAAGAAATGGCCGAGTAATTAATGATTAATTAATCATTATGAATTTTCCAAATAAGGAAAACACAAAAATGCTTATATCTCGAAAACCGTGCTAGATAGAGCGATTTCGACGAAATTTTTGACCCGCAGGGTATCTCTGCAGAGTAGTTATCCCAATTTTGAAAAAATTTTGTCATTTTGAATTTTCGAATTTTTCGCAAAAATTGCAAAACACAAAAATGCTAATACAGAAGAACCCCGCTTATCCGACCTCCGTGTAACCGAATCTCCGGCTTATCCGACTTCAAAGCATGTCCCCCAACATTTTACACACTACGCAACCGAATCCGGTGGGCGATATACAGGGATATTATAAAATTTTATAAAAGTCGCCATCAAAATTGCTTGCATACACAGCACACATCTTTTGGTTATCTTACCTTTGATCTTTTATTGTTTATACAATGAAAAGAGGCGGATTAGTGCAGTATTTATTGAATGCCGCCATTTAGCATATTTCTGTTGATCAACACTTGAAAGGGCCCATTCGATTGGCTGATTGCAATTCTAGAAACCAAACAAGGTGTCACTTTATTGCCCGGAGTATTCCATCAAAGACTTAACAATTAATCTGTTGAACAATAAAATCAGCACTGATGTATGTCTTGATTGTTTACAGGCTTTATATTTTATATATTTTTTTTAACTTTCTATGCGAATTATTTCATCTGTCTTTCTCTTTAAAACTGACACAAAATTTATTTGCTTTCAAAAAAGAACGCCCTCATCTTCCGTCGATATCCCTTGTCAAAGTTGCATAAAAATGGTTGAACTTTTAAAACTTAAACAGTTATGGATAAGGGTGGAAACGAGTACAAAATTCGCATTCGGGTAATCGTTTGTGAAAATTCGTTTCGGTTCCGATTACTCGTTTTCCATTAGAAATGTACCAAAAACCCATCAAAACCCCATAAATATGACGTTTTGGGGTATTTCTGCATATATAAATCATTTTAATTATGTAAATGCAATAAAAAATCCTTTTACTAACCTTATTTCCATCTTCTTTATCCATGATTGACAAATACTTAAGGTACTGAATCTACAGGTGTACTATTTTCAAAGTGAGGCTAAGGTATGTATACGTTTAATAGAAGTCTGGGCTTTTATTTTTTTAAGGTGGCTCAAACAAAAAAGATCATGCTGTGGTTCTTTTCTCTGGTATTGCACCAGATGATGAAATTTAATGAAAAGTAATAAATAACAGTTAGACATGTTGCCTTTTGTGTTTTATTGTGTTTCATAAAGATGGAGTGAATAAAATGGTGGACTTTATCCTGATGCAGCCAAATACAACATACACATTTTATTTCGAAATATTGACCTTTTAAGCAAGTTGCTGTTGATAAAACTTCAAATTTCAAACTTTTATTTTAAAAAATTCAAACAAAATATTAATTCAGTGATATTTTGCACAAAAGCAATATTAATTTCAACATGCTAATATTAACTACTTAAACTGTCCTTATTTTTGCCATAGCCTTAACTAGTATAATGATGGCAACACCATAGCCCACTCAAATGTTCCCAAAATGCTCTCAATTTACGAAAAATTCTCTGTCTCAAGTTCAACATCAAATATTAAGCACTGAAAGTGACATTTTATTATCCAAATGGTGTCAGTCAAATGTGCCATCAGTGTCAGAAGGTAGAGATGGCAGGCTGGGTACATTTGCAACATTAGAATTAGAGTCATTACATTCCTGTTTGATGTCAACATTGGAAGTTCTGGGAGTGGTGGCCTGCTGCACAGATACAATATCCCCAACCTGATATGCAGTTGATTCCGTTTGAGGTTCATCGGCAGAAAATTGTTTCAGCAAGTCAGAAATTGTCGGTTTAAGGTGTTTATGCAGAAAAAGAATTTCATTGACAGTGTCTGGGTCAAGTGACCCCCTGAGTTTTGACACAGTCAATCCTGCAACAGAAAAAACTCTTTCACTTGGGACAGATGTTGCAGGGATGCACAAGTACTGTTTGGCAAGTTGTGCCAATTTGGGATACCTTGTTTGTGCACCAGACCACCACTCCAAGGGATTGGCAATCCTAATTGGCTCCTTCAAAAAATCACTGTATTCATCAATTGTGTCGTCATTTGTTAAGTCAACTATAACATCCCCCAACAGGCAGTCAGTTATTTTTGGCTTTTTACCTTGTGGTTCCCCTTCGATTTTGACCTTAACCTGTGCTTCTGGATTTTCACTTTGTTTATTGGCAACTAAAGCATTAACTCGGTTTCTGACAATGTCTTGCTGTGGTGGGGAAAGTATCTTAAGACTTTTGTACCTGGGATCTAGAGCTAAGGCCAAAATCAAAGGGGAACAATGCACTACATCATCTATTGGGATACCAGAACCATCCACATGAAACCTCTTCTTTATCCCTGCTTTAATTTTCAATTTTAAATCTGTCCCTATCCCTGAATCAATGTCACTTTCTGCAAGTGTCTGAAAAAGGCCATGAAGTAATATGAACACCTGACTGCCTGTTGGGGTGCTTTCAATGCCTAAAATTTCTGTGGCCTGAACAAATGGCTCTAAAATTGGCATAATGATCTCTAGGACCTTCCAATTTGAATCATTCAAATCTAAGATGGAACGGTCAGAGGGTTTGGTCACACTCTCATCATGTAAAACTGCATACACTGGGACCCGCAGCTGTAGTAATCTCTTGATCATTAAGTATGATGAGTTCCAACGTGTTGCCACATCTTGAATTAGTTTTAAAGCTTTATTTCCATCAGGTTGATTTTTAAGTAAAGCCTGAGTAGCAACAACTGAGTGATTAAAGTGGCCCACAAGCCTCCTGGCAGCACCAAGTGCTCTGCTGATTGAGGTGATTTTTAAGCCATCCTCTATGCATAGCTGCAGGGTATGGGCAAAGCATCCTAAACAATGAAAATAAATGAGTAATTTTTAGTGATTCAATTGTGAACATCTTAGTAACATGGAGAATTAATTTAGTTGTGATATTAATTTGTTTATTCATTTGTGCCATTTTGTGGTTTTATGTAGCTTTCAACACTGTACAGGTCATATTACGACTGGTAGTTGCTATTAGCAAGTTTTATTAACTTACTAATATTTCATTTTTTGGCAGTGAGGGGGAGGGCAGACTATTCACTAACAAGGAAATGTATAATCATTCACCAACAGGCTCTTTAGATCTTTATGTCAGTATAAGTATATCAACTGTGCTGGCGAGGAAAAAGAGGTTTAAGGCAGACAATTCCCCAACAGGCTCTATAGATCTTTATGGCAGTGTAAGTATATCAACTGTGCTTGCGAGGAAAGAGATGTTTAAGGCAGACAATTCCCCAACAGGCTCTATAGATCTTTATGGCAGTGTAAGTATATCAACTGTGCTTGCGAGGAAAGAGATGTTTAAGGCAGACAATTCACCAACAGGCTCTTTAGATCTTTATGGTAGTGTAAGTATATCAACTGTGCTGGCGAGGAAAGAGAGGTTTAAGGCAGACCATTCACCAACAGGCTCTTTAGATCTTTATGGCAGTGTAAGTATATCAACTGTGCTGACGAGGAAACAGAGGTTTAAGACAGATCATTTACAATTTTTTATTCTTCATGATGTTTTTGTATATTTTTCAACACAACCCCAACAGAGGTTAAATGCAGACTATTCAATTTAATTCTTTTTGAATGTATAATATTTATGTTGTATATCACACATAGTACCTTATCGGTTATATTGTGCCAGGTAGCTGAAAGGGCAGAGGAACAAGTACATACAGTTGGTCAAGGTTCTGTACTATAAACTACCAACCAACTACAAGCCACTATCAACTTTCCCACGTGAGGTCAAGTCAGGATTTGAACTCTGATCTCAGAGTTGGAAGCAAGTGTTACCACTGTGCAATATGACCCTTGAATGTATACTTTTATATGTATATGTATTAAATCGCATGAGTATCAGCCTAATTGAGAAATCATCATCCTGCATAATTCTACAAAAATTAGCTACGTCAATTTTTCAAATTACTAAATTACAAATTTCAAGGGGTAAATATAAACACCTGCATGATCAATTTCTGCCTCCCGAGCAGCAACAGTCATGTTTGTGGCATTGTCTGTCAGCAGACATGGAATGGACTCAACCTGAAACTCTGTTGCCACCTGCAGTATTGCCCTTGCAATATTCACACCAGTGTGTCGGTCATTAAATGGCTTTGTTGACAGGTTCTTGTTTTGTAGTTTCCAAGTACTATCAATGAAATTACCAGTAACTGAAAGGTAGCCATCCAGCGAGTTACTGGTCCAGATATCACTGGTCATGGCTACATGTTGACCACTAAGGGCTTTAACTACATCCACCTTTGCCTCTTCATAAATTTTGTGCAGATATCTGGTCACAGTTGGGCGTGTAGGAATCTTGTAATCAGGGTTAAGCCCCTTGACAAAATTTTTAAAACCAACTCCCTCACACAGACTCAAGGGCCTAGCATCCAGTGCACACAATAGGGCTAAATTTCTTGTGTGTTTTTCTTGTACTGCAGAAGTCATTGGACTTCTGTTCCATGCCTTCATGGAAGTCAAAGTATGTTGTCTTCCAGCAAGAGCCCCAACCTGACCATTAGTTGCTTGTTTAGATTTTGATGGGTGCCTGTGGTTCAGGTGGTTCTGCATACTTGATGTACCACCATGATAAGCAAATTCATTGCAACATAACAAACATTTGGTATACATCTTGTCATTCTTTTTCACTGGCTGTTCAAAATAGGCCCACACATCAGATTTTTTTTTTGTCTTTAGCATCCATAATTTGATGTTAAAATCACTTCTTACAAAGAAGAACAAATCAGAGAAATCCAAAATCAAGTTATTTTCAATGTATATAAAAATTTTAAGGCTTACCTCATTTACAATGTTTTATTTTTAAAAACTATCCTTGGATGCATATAACAGAACCCAAAGAATAAAAAAAAATAGTTTCACAGCTCAAAACTGAAGAAAAAACAGTCAAAAAAAATAAAAATGCATTGAATAACTGTTAAAAAATTTCCAGTTTATTAGTAAATCCATAAATTCAATTCATTCTTGCTAAAACACAAACATCAAGCACATTAAAATATATTTTATAAACTGACCTTGGTTCACAAATTAAACAGAAGAAAATAACAAACAGGTCAAGGTTGTTAAAAATTACATCACTACCTAAAAAACGTCAACTTGATGACTTACAGTAATTGTTTACGTCACAGTATAATAAACCCATTTGTGACAGTACTTACGATTTTCAAGTTTCCAGGTATTCTTACTTGAAGAATATTGTGCAAAAACATGTTTATTTGATAGAATTTGGCTGAATATTATCTTATATCTTATATATATACTTGGTGATTTCTGTCACTTGCATCATTAAAAAACGAATAATCGGAACTGGATTTTGTACTCGGTACTTTGCAGAATTCTACTCGGCGGATATTATTCGGATAATCGTTCCTGCCTTAGTTATGGACTACAAAAATTAATTTGTGTAGGTTAGTAAACGTTTTTCTGTTGAATCTTTACAGGAAACTGTGTTCCTGTTACCGGAAACGCATATTTCTTCAAAATATTATATTATCGCCCAATTACAGGCCTCCCAGCCACTGTTTTTCGTGTATCCGAACCTCTCGCATATCGGAACCGGGTGAATGTCTCCGGAGGGGTTCGGATAAACGGGGTTCTTCTGTATTTTGAAAACCGTGCTACATAGAGCGATTGCGACAAAATTTTTGATCTTCAGGGTATCTCTGCAGAGCAGCTATCCCAAAGAGCTTTCACTTGGTGAAGTTTCAGACCCATATTAGCTAATTGCTCACCTACTCAAAATGAGTAAATGCGAATTACCTCTAAAACTATTGCAGATAGCCAATTTTTCTGAAATAACTCATTCACCTACTTTTGGGAGAGCTTTCACTTGGTGAAGTTTCACACCCATAGCTAATTATTCACCTACTCAAAATGAGTAAATGCGAATTATCTCTAAAAGTATTGCAGATAGCCAATTTTTCTCAAATAACTCATTCACCTACTTTTGGGAGAGCTTTCACTCTGTGAAGTTTCAGACCCATAGCTATTTATTCACCTACTCAAAATGAGTAAATGCTAATTATCTGTAAAAGTATTGCGGATACCCAATTTTTCTCAAATAACTCATTCATGTACTTTTGGGAGAGCTTTCACATGGTGAAGTTTCAGACCCATAGCTAATTACTCACCTACTCAAAATGAGTAAATGCGAATTATCTCTAAAAGTATATTGCAGATAGCCAATTTTTCTCAAATAACTCATTCACCTACTTTTGGGAGAGCTTTCACTTGGTGAAGTTTCACACCCATAGCTAATTACTCACCTACTCAAAATGAGTAAATGTGAATTATCTCTAAAAGTATTGCAGATAGCCAATTTTTCTCAAATAACTCACTCACCTACTTTTGGGAGAGCTTTCACTCTGTGAAGTTTCAGACTCATAGCTATTTATTCACCTACTCAAAATGAGTAAATGCTAATTGTTCTTGAAAATCTTTCTTTAGCTTTTTTTAAAATCAGTTGCAGTTTGTCTTGTCTTCACAACTACATAAAAGTTAGTTGCAGAGCTCAATGTTAACAGACATGAATACTGCCTTTTGGCAAAGTGATATTTTTGTGTTTTTGTGTGTTTTTTTTTTGTTGTTGTTATGGTACAGTAAAAGTTATGTAAAATCATGGTGGGAGATTTTAATGGTTATAGTACATAAACACACAAGAGTCCATAGGAAAAGTTATTTTTTACATATTATAAGAATAAAAAGCTGCATTCTCAACAATTTCTAGTTAGGAAATACGCGTATTCCCTGGTCATCAAAACCAGGGAATACGTGTATTCCCTAAAATTTTTAGGGAATACGCGTATTCCCTGACCACTTCAGGGAATACACGTATTCACTGAAATTTTCAGGGAATACGCATATTCCCTGATTACACATATTCACTGTAACATATATATCCTTTTACAACTATGCACAAGGTGTTTTTATAAAGTGGGATAAAATATAACCTGACTCAGATGTTAGCATATTTCAATCTATTTCACTAATGTATACTGCTATGCATAAGGTTTAAAATGAAGCAAGTATAATATTGTAGGTCGTTGCTTTCATTAACAATAAGCATGGGTCCAGTGTATAAAATTACAAAATTAACTGAAAGCTATGTTTTCTCTATAGATCATATCAATAACACATGATGTTATTTTTACAAAGTACTGATGCATAGTACAGGAAATAAAATAAATACAATGCAATGTATATTATTACAAACTGGTCTAATATTACAAAGGTAATTCACAGATTTTCAACTGAAACCACCTGGGTGCCTGAACAAGGCTACATCTTTTTTTCATCCTTGAAGTTTACAACAGTGTCTTTTCTCCAAATTCTTATTGTAGTTGGTGAGTGTGAAGAAAAAGTGGAATCTAATGTTAAGGTGGCATTAATCTGTATATTTTACAAAAATAATTTGTCCATTGTGTTATTGTTAACTTACGATTATAAAGTCCTTTTTATTAATATAAAAAAAAGAGAAAAAAGCAATAGATAGTGTTGTCCTACCGTGTAGGAAGAAAAAAGGTATGTAACTTCAGTCAAAAACAATAGGTTGCAAACTAAATTTACTTGTCAGAGATGTGAAGGCTAACTGTGAAATGTTTCAAAAATATAAACTAACAAGACCACTGCCGCGGTATGTATCTCCCGCCGAGTACCGCAGGGGAAGAAATACTAAATTGAAATTTTCCCCTTTGCATAGGACACTGTTGTACCATCCTGTGGGGTGAAAAATTCGCTCTATCTGTTATGGTTTTCGAGATATTGACATTTTTCCATTTTCCACAAAAATCCAAGATGGCCAACAAAAGTGGCGAAAATTGAAATTTTTCCCCTTTGCACAGGACACTCTTGTACCACCCTGCGGGTCAAAAATTCGCTCGAAATTCCTCTATCTCTTACGGTTTTCGAGATATTGACACTTTTTCATTTTCCGCAAAAATCCAAGATGGCCGCCGAAAGTGGCGAAAATTGAAACTTTTCCCCTTTGCACAAGACACTCTTGTACCACCCTGCGGGTAAAAAATTCGCTCGAAATCGCTCTATCTCTTACGGTTTTCGAGATATTGACTCTTTTTCATTTTCCGCAAAAATCCAAGATGGCCGCTGAAAGTGGCGAAAATTGAAATTTCCCTCCTTTGCACAGGAGACTCTTGTACCACCCTGCGGGTCAAAGATTCACTCGAATAGAACTACAGTGTTTTTAAAGATTGTTTGAAAGCTTTACGTCAATTAAATTGATTTACCAAGTGTGAAACAAAAATAAAGATGCAATTCCGAAACTGCATTCGAGCAATGGTTTAATATGCTTTCCTGATAGGTCATGTGATTAGATTTGTACGGACTGTGTTGTGAAAAGGCCGAAAATATATTTTAATATGCTGAATAATCCTTCACCTTTAAAAGATATTTTATCTTTATTATATAAATATGCTAATATCTTTGCAACCGGATATGAAAAAAGGCATCCGATTATCACTCATAATAGACCTACCAAACGATAGTATCGGAAGTAGCGAGTGTCGCGACAGCACTACCATTTACATATATAAGGTTGGGGAGCTGCAATGAGGAAGGAGGCTTGACTAACAGCAATTTGTCCAAGCATACGGCAATGGCCACTGTATCGTTTGCCAGAAAACCCTCACTAGGGCCTCATATGTTTCCTCAATAACAATAACAGTGGGAAGAGGCAATGGCCAACATTTATAAAATGGGCATGGCTTCGGTATGGTAAAACCGCTCCGTATAAAATATGCTACAATACAGATTGCCGCACCCCAGAACTTCATCTCAAGTGAGGTTTCAGTAGCAGTTGTTTTCATTGGTTAATTAAATAAATCACGTTTGCAGATAAAAAGTAGACTGGTTGGCTGGATCTTCTGTTTGTAAAATATGGCTAGAAACCCCATCATGGCCTCATATTTCCTTTAGTCTGTCTGTGGAAGTACAAGCATTTGATATTGTGGTGCATGTCATTTGGCAATTTGGTAATGGAAAACATAAAATATAAAGTTGTCAATATAACTTAAATTCAAAATATTAATATCAACGGCTAGGTTATGTCCCGGGACGTCCTGACATGTAACATATTGGCTATATGTCGGGAAACGCTAAATCGTGAGAACCGGGAAGTGCTTCATCTGGGGAAGAGCTTTATATCAAAGACCTTAAACTCGAAGAACTCCCAGCCATTGTACCTAATCAATAATATTCATGTGAAGATATGAGGTCATAGATTTCCCTTGTGTTTTGTAGCGATATTTTATAAAACAAAAGCCTCAATAAAGATCAAATATGGGTACTTTAAACTCCAGATCTCACGGCCATAGCACCCAGCTTATTAATATTCATAAGAAGTTATGAGGTCATGGATTTCCCGTGGGTTTCTAGCAATATTTTATCAAATGAAAGCCTCTATCAAGATCAAATATACTTTAAAGTCGAAAATTCACGGCCATAGCATTTAACTCAATATTCATGAGAATATTTGAGGTCATGGATTTCCTTTGGGGTTTATGACAATATAAAAACTAACGATAAAAAAATGAACCAATAAAATCAGTTCCCGACATTTAGCCAGAAAGTTACATATCGGGACATCCCGTGATTTAACCACTGCGTAATATCAACGCGGGGGGGAGGGGTTGGGCATGGGGGTTTACTGGTAGAAAGCCACTACGTACCATGACTTGGTTTGCGTTATTATGTTGTTTAAACCCTTGAACCGTTTTTGCGTCATAATTTCTGAAGACTGTTTATCACTATGACAGTTTATCTGAGTGACCACCCATGTACTGTTATAAAGTCGGGCGATTTTTAGTCTCAAAATAACGGAGTCGGCTTGGCGATAATAGAGGATCCCAAGATTGAGGCGCCGCTCGGAAATACAGTACACAGAGGAAGATGCACTTTGCAAAACTCTGCCTATTTCAACATTTTGCCATATTTAACACATTAGATCACACCTTTATAAGTTTATATATCGTGTTGCACCTTGTTCAGTACAGTATCACTTTGATATGGCTACAAGCACGACCTTTTTAAACTACACCCGGTAACAGTGGATCCGAACGTTTTATTGATTTTTACGTCACGTCAGTACTAAACTAAAACTGTTACATAAATTTTGCGTAGTAAAATGGAGATACATATGTTACCTTAATATATATAATACTTCAGTTTTATTTGGCTAATCGTTTGTGTACTAAGTGCTGAATAACACAAGTACCTACTCAGTGATTCACGTCAGTAAACTGGACAGTGAAACCGAACGGAAATCTAAACACAAATATTTTAACTATGGACTGCTTGGGCAGAGTTCCCCTGTGGTTTGGTGATCATTCATTATTTCATAAAATAAGTGTGCAGTTGGGATATTTGTGGTATACATGAGGCAGTAGTAAACCTATACTGTCACTTGTCGATTGTAATAAAATATGAAGATACATTTTATTTATAATCAAAATATTTATAATGATCGATTCTGCTTAATTTGCTCCATCATTAGTGTACTTGAACAGTGATTGATACAAGTACTTGATACAAGTACTTGAAGTAAATTATGTTCTTGTTTGGTTTCTGTATGAATTTCTAATTTTACTTTTATAGCATTTAATCTCCATCAAAAGACAGACTCTAAGGCACAGCAACCAAGAAAGAGGACAAAAAAAATTGAATGGTTGGGTCTCTTCATTGGAGTATTTAGTATATAATGAGTCTTCATACAAATCAATGAGGTTCTAGGTGGCCTAGTGGTTAGCATGTTTGGCATCTTATAATAGGCTGTCACTTCTGTGGGTTCAAGTCCCACAAATGGAAAGGTTGAGGACCTGTCCCAATATGACCCTGCCTGTTGAATGGGTCATAAAACACCAACTTTGACCTTTGGTCATAAAAATCAAGTGGGTTAGGTATTTTAATTCCATGTAAACTGGAGACCAGTGGTGGTAAAAAGAAGCTCAATGATTTCTATTTATTTACTGTTTGTATGTATTTACTTGTGGCTTCATGTCACTTTCAACACTGTACAAGTCATATCACAATGAGTAGTTTTGTGGGCAGAGGAAACCAGTACATACAGCTGGTCAGTTGGTCAGGGTTCTGTAAACTACTGAGCAATGGCAAGAAACTACCAACTTTCCCACATAAGGTACAGGGTTTGGACTGCCGACTTCAAAGGTGGGAGGTAAGTGTGTTAGTCTGCAGAGGTAACAAATATTTGATTATAATTAGAGTTATCTGTACCACTAAAGTAAAAATATAATAATTATTAAGCGTCAAGTCATTTTTCTAGCTTTTTCAAATGTTGGCTTATTAACAAGCAAAGCATTATCTGTCAAGTGTCAGGTGACAAATGATCAAACAACAACTAAGCATTTACAATTCAAGTCAGTTTATTCAATTGTGATGGATGTCAACATCATTTTGAGCATAAAAATAACAGTGAAAACAACAGCAATAGAAGCAATGACATTACAGGTGTATACAAATGATATGGATTAGAGCTAATAAACTTCAAAAAGACATTGCATATATGACATTTTGTTACAGATGCTACAGTTATGATAGTTGCTTTTAATCTTTAACACCATTTCATTGTACTTTGTGAAACTTTTTACTTAAACAAAGTTTCTTGGGTATTTCCAAAGATACTGGATAGGGTTAAGAACCTATATTGTTCAGTTATCTGTCAACTATATCATCCATGAAATAAGCAAATAAGAAAATGAAGTGAACAGCGAAGAAATAAAAATGAAGCTAATAGAGGTACATGTTGACTTTTGAACATGTCAAAATTTGCTTTTTCCTGTGTTGAAATTCATTAAAGATAAATCATTTTAAAATATCATCTGGTAAAACAATCCTCAAGACATTCATCATTGATCCCCCACTCAGGCTGTGTGTGTGTCTCTCAACACTCATTCACTCTATGTACTAAAACCTCTTGATCCCTTCCTCCAAAGAACTCGATCAGGATCTACTAAAATCACCATATTATTGACCCCTTGCAGTGGACTCTCTCAATCTGCACACTAATATTTGAGAATAGTTGATCCCCAACCTCAGCCTGCACTCAATTCACAGTCCCTCATCGATGTTATTTGTGTGCAACTCTGATATTTTTTTACTATTTGCATAGTGATTTTTAGAATCACAATTTCCTATTATATGAACATCTATTTAAAAGCTTTATTTATGATTACTAAATGTAGTTTCATATATATTATACAATTATTAAGAAGTGTCAGGCAAATTGAAGATCTTGAAGAAATTTCATTTGTAGATTCTTGTAGCTGTGAGACTTTTCAGCCTTCTCTACAAAGGCTAACCATATATATATATGTTGTTGCTTCTAGAAAATTTATGTTGTGTCATGTATTAATAAAACTATTGATATACATGATATACACTGGAATCTTTGACTTTACTAATTTCTATGTATATAACATTTCCAGAGCTTCTGAACGCAATTTAAAGCAATTTTTTTCTGTAGGCATTTTGTTTATATTAATATTTCACATAATAAACGGGGCCACTGTGGCAGTGGTAACACTCTTGCCTCCCACCTCTGAGGCCGGGGTTCAATCCAGGCACAGCTTCAAGTGGGAAAGCTGGTAGTTGCTTGCTGTTGGTCAGCAGTTTACAGTACAGAACCCTAACGAACTGTATGTACTGGTTTCCTCTGCCCTTCCAACTACCCGTTGTGATATGACCTGTACAGTGTTGAAAGCGACGTAAAACCCCAAATAAATAAATAAAATAAATAAATTCACATAATAAACAGTGAATGTATGCTGGTTAAACTGTTCATGATGTACCTGGGTTTCATTTTGTCATTGTGATATAACCTGTTCAATGTATTACATTGCTATATACCCCCTTTGGTATGACCTGTACACTGTTTTGCAGTGCTTTCCCACAACACCCAACCGAAAATGCTGTAACTGATATGACCTACAATGTCTTGCACTGTTTTCCCTGGAACACCCTACACAATTTGATACAAGTGATATGATCTACTTAATGATTCTGTCTGACTTCTTGTATTTATAGTGAAATTCTGAAAATAATTTACCTAGAAATTTTTAAGAGCAATAAAAAAAGCAATCCCAAGACACACGTCACATATTTTTTACAGGAGTCAAAGACAAATTGAGGATCAAAATAAGTAGACAGAAGATAGCTATACAGAATACCTTATTAAAGTTTTATTATCAATTAAAATCACTGCAGAACATAATGCATATATTTGATGAGAGAACATACTTTTGACTATACTGTTAGAGGTACTGAATTTGCAGAAACTCAATTTTATCCAAGTTTTGATGGCTATTAATAAGGGTACAACATGATACTTTCACCATTTTGATGAAGTACCCTTTGATGTCCACTAGCCCCAATTGGAATCAATGATTTAACTACTGACCAGGCCTGGGGTCAAGTACATGGAACCAAGTACAAGTACAAGTACTTTGCCATATAGCAAGTACAAGTACTGGTGTTAAGAACCAAGTACAAGTACAAGTACTTTTGGTAGTGTGAATATTTCTTTGAAGTTGATACAAAATTAGTCAGAGTCACTTGATCTGGCTTTTGTATTTTGGCTGGCTTTGAAAGATCTTCTTGAACTTCAGGATGCTTGCGCTGAAAAATAATACCCATGTTTTATTAATTGGACCACATAAAAAGTATGGTTTAAAGGGACTTCTTAATTAAGTAGCAGTTGCTAAAAATGTAATATATGTTTCACAGCCAAAGTATAGATGATTATAATAATAACAATAATTGATAAATGATTGTTAAGGAAATATAGCACTGATGATATTAATTAAGAGTTTATTGTGCAAGAAATTAGTTTCTATGACTTACATATAGAAATAAAGTACATGTTTCTATTATATAATGTGTTTTACACCCAAACTAAATAAACAGACATTTGTTTGTACAGGGATTATTGCACTGAAACTGTTAATCAAAAGTTTATTTATGTAAGGGATTCATTTGTTTGACTTACTTAAGCAAATAATTCCCATACACCTCCTTATATGTCACTTTAAATAATACCAGTGTAAAATAGAAGCAAATTTACCTTCACATGCTTCAACAAGTTTGAGGTGACTCCCTTTGAGCATGACAAAAATGTGTCACACTGTTTACACTTGGCTTTGAAGTTTCCATCTCTGTTCTTTGGTAGCTCAAAGTATTCGATGCCATTTTAGAATGTTATAGAAAATACACTAGAATTCTCATGAACTGTTTATCAAACAAGAAAATGTTGAGTATATATAGCCATTATCCTGCTATAGTAATTGCAATTTGAGAAAAAAAAAGTCTTCTACTGATGGTTATAATTCTGTAGGTTGTCCAGCTTAATTTAGCCCTGGTTATATAAAAGAAAGAGGGTAGATTGCATGATCTTACTTGATGATTAAAGTATGACTGTGCTCTGGGTTACTGAGTAGGTCTTTTGTGTGTAAAAATAAAAGAGGATAAATTGTTATGATTAAAGCAAAACTGTGCTCAAGATTACTGAGTAGATCTTTTGTGCATAGAAAATGAAAGAGGATAGATTGTTATGATTAAAACAAAACTGTGCTCTGGGTGACTGAGTAGGTCTTTTGTGTATAAAACATGAAAGAAGTTAATATGATAAAAGCAAAACTATGTGACTGAGTAGGTCTTTTGTGTATAAAAATAAAAAGGGATGGATGCAATACAGTTATTTATGTGAAAACACACAACTCACATAATGAAAGTCCAAATGTACTTTGAATGTACTTGAAAGTAATTGGAAAGTACTTGAATATTTTAGCCAAGTACAAGTACAAGTACTTTTAATTTTCAATTGTCAAGTACAAGTACAAGTACTGGAAACTGAGTAATTAAGTACCAAGTACAAGTACTTGTACTGGCCCCAGGCCTGCTACTGACTATAATGTCCATCAAAAGTTCAACTAAAAGAAACTAGGAAAGTCTGGGGAAACCATAAAGCAACATGGAAAGAAAACATTGCAATAGATCTAGTTTTTAATTTTTATTGCATATAGGTGCACAAATGGGTGACATAAAGCAACAAGGTAAAGGTTTATACTATTTTACTCATATAATTTTTCATGAGAAATAAGTTTCATAATTAATTATAAACCCATTATAACCTACCCAGAAAATACTTTGGAACATATATAGATAGCAAGAGTAGTGCACAATATGCAAGTGAATGAGGGGTACAGGCACACTGAATTCCACATTGAGGAGCTATGGATTCCGTTTGCAGGTAATAAAGGCTGAACTGAGTCTTTAGAACACATTTGGACAATACTGTTCACAGTTTTAATGTAAAATTAGCTTGATGAAAAACTGTATGCTCATTAAAACAGTGCACTACATGGGACAGGTGCTGACTCTAGCCTCCTCATTCTAGTGCTGAACCCCCTTCTCGTGGAGACAACGCAAGCAAGGGAAAACCCCATTTAGGAAAGACTTTTATTGATCGTTAGTGTAGAAATGGAGTAAAATATATAAAATAATGATATAAACCCCAATAAGTAGGTATTACGTAATTATCTGTGGCTTTCAATGTCGTTTGTTTATACTATTTATATTTGCGTTCGCTTTTACTGTCCCGTTCGGATGACTGTTACCGGGTGTAATGCTGCATTCTTTCAGGTATTCACCACTCGTTTTTAGGCGTATTTCACAAACAAAAATCTGTGCAATGCAGGGCCAGGATTCACAAAAGGTCTTAAGTTTAGGCATTTTTTTTGCTTAGACAAATCTTAAAGTTATAACTTTTGTCTTAGCTAAGATTTCTCTTAAATTGGGATTCACAAAATAAACCCCTGAGTATAGCAGCCTATATAAGGGTAATGTAATTTGGAAATTTAGAGTTTTGCATTATTCCATCTCATATGAGAATATCAAATATATGTTATAATTGATAAAGTTTTTGCAATAATCCCTACTTTCAAATATAGTCACTCCTTTAAAGGGCAAATATTGTAATTACATCCACTACAATATATATTGGATTTTTTTCTGGAATAGCACCTCTTACTGCACCTCTTTCTGATTGGCTCATACATATATGGAGACAGGTATTGACTCCTTGCCAACCTTTCACCCCCTTTTCTTATCAACAATTCCAACTTATAAATATGGAAAAGCATCTTAATAATTTATTATTTTCCACTACAACTTACATTGGATTTTTTTCCGGAATAGCACCTCACCGCACCTTTATGCTGATTACTCTTAAAAGTATGGGGGTGGTCTTCATTTTGACCAACAGACAAAGTCCTGTGGACTATTCAACCCACCCACTTGGTCTGTTGGTCAAAATGAAGACTTACGAAACCCACTTTGTGATCAAGTCATACTTCTTTATTCATACAGCTGCACCCATAATTTGGACTTCTTGCACCATACTTATACTGATTGATTTCAACATATTAGTTTCCTATTGATCTGTCTTTGGACTTTGTCATGTTGTGTATTAATGTTGCATTTTCATAACTTCTTGATATGCACATTTATACCAAACAGATATCAACTGCATTTAGTTATGACTAGATGTTTGAATGCTTCTTATTCATTAAGAATGAAGCATAGCCCAATAGTGCTAAAATCCAAGGTGCTTATAAGTCAATCCTTGATATTTGAGTCATCTGACTGTCAGCTGTGGCTAAGTTAGTAATAATAAAACACAACCAATGTTTTACATTTTATTTATTTACAAAATAAATTATTTTCCCAGCACTTATAATGACATATAAAGGCTTAATTACCCTTTTCAGCCACTTCCGTCTATGCTTCCATTTTATAAAATATTACAAGGAAATGTCAGGGGAAATCTGTGTCCTCATATCTTCTCATGAATATTAATGACCACACCTCATATTTTAACACCGCACCTCGCCGCACCATTTTACCGCACCTCATATTTCAACAGCGCACCTCGACGCACCTGTTTTTGGAATTCCGGAAAATGTAACGCACCCATATAAATCGTATATTGGCGGTCGTATAGCCCAATAAACATGCTTTATAATTCACTTCCTTGTTTTCCAGTACTATATTGCAGGTTTTAATCGTCAGTTCTCTCTGGCAGGCATAAGAAAATGGATCAGTTCCACAGAAGATATCTTCCCAAAATGTGGGGAGATAGAGCAGCTCTTATATTCACTGTCATATGCATCCACATCATTGGACTGTTTGAATTGTTGGTAGTTTTGCCATATATAGATCCTGACAGAGCAAACACATTTTGGTTACACACTGCAGTTGGGGTGTTCATTTATGTTAATGTGATGGGATCCTTAGCAAAAACTATTGGGACAGACACAACAAGTGGATCAACAGTACTACCGAGTATCTTGAAACCTGGATGGCGATTTTGTTCAGCATGTGAAGCCAATGCTCCACCAAGATCATTTCACTGTTGGGCATGTAAAAGTTGTATTTTAAAAAGAGATCATCATTGTATATTTACAGGAAATTGTATTGGATTTGCAAATCACAGATACTATGTTACGATGGTGTTATATTTGTGGTTTGCAGCATCATACTGTACCTTTTTAAACATGGATTACACATGGGAAGTACTCGGGGGATTCAACTGGAAATCTTTGTTGACTATGGTGATGCCAATGGTTTCATGGCTTTTGGGTTTATCACTCACTTTCACCTTCACAGTTTCTTTTATTTCTTCAACTTGTATTATCAGTTTCTTCTTGTTAGGAACATTGTTCGTGTACAGCTTGATAAACATTTTAAATGGTCAGACAGTACATGAGAGAGCCATGGGTATCAAGGAGTTTGACATTGGCTGGAAGGGAAACATAGAAGTTGTATTTGGAAAAAACTGGAACATTTGTTGGTTATCTCCATGGATCTCATCTCCACTTTATGGTGATGGGATTACTTTCAGGAAAAAGAATATGCCAGTAGAAAATGTAAAAGATATATAAAAATGTTTGATTTTTAAGTTAAAGATTACCACCTGTTACTGTTTTGTATGATTATTCAATGTAGTGTTTAAATGACACACAGGTTAAGATGTGCTATCATGCTATGACAAAGTTTTCCCCAACTAACTCAACAAAAACTTATCATGACAATTATTGCTGTTTTGCCTGATAATACCAATAGGTTTAAAAGATCCTAAATGATCATCCATGGTGGAAAATAATCAACTGGTAAGAAACAGATTACATTTTCTTAATTCATCCAATGAAAAAATGATTGAGTAAAAGTGTACACTATCGAGTAAATTCGCAGACTGAGATTTGTAGGTTCAGTTATGCTTGGAACAATTTTGATTTTCCTGAATATAATTTTTGTGGAGATAAAACAGTCAAAATTGTAAGGTGAAAAAAATGGTCATAGACACATACATGTACAGAGAGATAAAGAGAGAGATTTGTATATATATTTTTGAGACTTGAGAAAATAGTTTTGCACCATGTTACTGATGTAAATATACTATTTGATTTCAACATTGTTCAAGTGAATGATGATAAATTTAGATGTAGAGATAATGGTCATAAGTTATTTACACAGTGCAGTCAGACATTTGTAGATGTGTAAGTCTATTTCAGACATGATAAATGGCTGTAAATTTATGTATCAGTGAAAATATCCTCACAGATGAATCTCTGCAGTTAAGTTTTGATACATTTTTTCTCACCATGAACACATTGTTACTTTTACAGTTTTCTATTTTACACAGATTTGTATGCTTGATTTCTCAACCTTGTGACTGTATCTTTACCCATTTGAAAACACTAAATTAAGATTACTTTCTGTAACTAATTTAGTAATCTTATACAGAAAGATTAAATACGAGATCTATTACATACAAATATATTTAATATGGTTAACCATGAGAAAGATTTAAGTAATGTTATAAAAAATGAGGGGAACAAGTGGAACTGAAATGTTGCGAATATAGCTTGCTTCCAGTTGTCACAATATTTGTATTGTTAGAATAATAGGATTATTTTAGGAGTAAACTTAGCCTTCCCACAGACTAATATTTTTCTCATGAGGTTTTTGTCGCTCACAGGATGATATGCAAGTACTCCAGTCAAAGAAATGTAAAAAAATTCTTCTCATTTCTGTGATCTTGTTGATTCTTGTGGGGATTCTTAAAAATATTTTGTACCTTTTATTCTTGTGTAATAGTACAAACTTTTTTGTGTGCGTTTGTATTATAATGGCATGTGCACACCAAAAAACAAATTTAAATAAAAAAAATATATGTCCTCAAATTACAACGATCATACATTTGAAGTCTTTATATACAAATATCAACAAACACCACAGTTTACTGGGATATAACATATCACCTTTGACAGCACTGATAAACGCTTCCTTCCAGACTAAAATCGCATAAGTTTTCAAGGAATTTGTTACTTGATGCAGTTTTTTTTTACTGTTTTGAAGTACACAAACTTTATTTAAATTTTCAACAGCAGATTCCCACACAAGTCCTTCTGTACATGGCATCTGACATAGGCGTACATTAAAATGCACTTGCCATGCAATGTCAGTTTGTTTATTTTAGCATCACAATTGACAGAGGAATGAAGGTTCTTAAATGCTGTTTGACCCCTCAACCTTGGGCTTTAATCATATAAGTTAATAATGTTGGTGGAAAAAATTCTTGATGTTAAGCTCATGCACTCCAGTTTTTGTCTCTTGTTGCATTGTATAGTGTGGTAATTCATTGTGGTTGTCTTTGTGTAAGTGTGAGAGCGTATGTTTAATTTCAGTTCTTTGTCAATTACACGCACTCAAGTTTTGTTTCTTGTTGCAATGTTATAGAGCAGTAGTTCAGTGTGTTTATCCTTGTTTAAGTGTGAGACAATAATAAATTTCAATTCTTTGTTGGCATGTTGTACAATTTGCGGTGTTGATAAATCGTGTTTGATGTATAAATTAATAAATTTATAATATCCTGTTCCGATGTTGTTTATGAACTAAGTACAAGTTGGAAATTGATAAAATTAGTGACTTATTAGATTTTACAGCCGGTAGTATTAAATCTAAACTGAAATTAAATTTTAATTACACCGTACAAAAATATATATTCTTGTCCATTGAAGAAATCTTTCTTTGTATTGTACTCACTCAATGCTTGTGGTAGATGCTCAGGATTAGCACTTGAAAATGTTACACCACCATGCATAATGAGATTTTCACCAGTTACAAATTTCTTTTATATTTATCCACTTCTTGTTTTGGCTAGGTTTTTGTGAGTAAACACAGAGTTTCTTCATGAATAATGTGTATGACAGTTTAGCTTGGTAGACACTCCAATTTGACTTGAAACTAGTAGAAGTTGAAATACTACCAGATTGGACTTTCTACATGACGTGTCATCTATGCCCCATACAAACATGCAGGCATTTGACTATTAATCAAATAGTAAATGGTCGTATCTCATTCCTTATGGTCTTAACAAAATACAAATGTGTGCATGGGTGATTGATAAAGTACATGTTAACTTGGGTGTTTTCGGGTGTCAGATATCCAAGTGCTTAATCTCAGATATCTAAAAGTGCTGATCCCAGTGCACACCATCCAAAACATGAGACATAACTCAAAAGTCATGCAACTTGAACAAGGGTCATAACCAAGAGCATCAATGGTCGTTCAGTAGGCGAAAAACTAGGGAGGGATAGACATTTGAAAACAGATTGATTTTCAGTCACCTTTTGAAACCTGAATGAGTACAAGCAGTTTGAATTTCCAAAGGCAAATAATCCTAAAGTTTTGCAGCATCATGTGAGAAACAATTATTGAAATGAATTTTGATTTATAAATAGAGGAATTATAATGAGGAACCTTGATGAACATCAGTGGATTGCTGCATTTTGTTTTAACAGCAGATGTACATGTTGCGACAGAACTCTTGTCGACAGAATTTCCAATTGGAAGTTGTGTCAAGATATTTTCACAGAATTTCTAATTGGTACTTGTAACCTTACTTGTAACTAATACTTGTAATTTCATGTACCTTGCTATTTTTGCACTGTATCATTTTTGGGTCACAAGTGACATAGCAATTTCCAATGATACTCCTTTTAAATTAATTTCTAGGGTATGTTAATTTCTTTTAAAAGATTGTTAAGGTATAAGAATTTATCAGAGGGAGCTAGGCACAAGTAGTAAATTGATTTAAACTGTAGCACAGACTACAGAGGCAGATACAGGATTTCCTGAAAGGGGGGGGGGGGGCGTGGGTTGACGCGGGTAATGGATATTTCATGGTTGGACATTTTGTAGCGGGACATATCACGCGGTGCACGGACAAAATGTCGGCAGACAAAATCCTGGGGGACAAAACGCCAGTCATAATTGCAAGGGGGAACAAAATGCAGGCCATTTTAAGGGACAAGGAGGGCAAAATGCCAATCTTATCTAAACACTTAATATATGATTCTGATGGTCAAGTAAACTGAAAAAACCTCTAGCAGAAAAAAGCCTCTTAAAAACCTGCAGTAGAAAATACCAAATTCGAAAATACCGCAGTACAAAAGCCCTCTAACTAAATGGTACATAACACATTTACACAAGCCCTGCCAAGTAGTGTACATCATGTAACAAAGGTTTGGGTATTTTCTACTGGGGTTATTTGTTCATACACTAGTTTTCTACTGTGACTTTTTATGCAGTTTTTTTTTCTATTGGGGCTTTTTGTACACTCACTTGTCAGACACATACAGCAGTTTACTGGAATCCCGGAAAAAATGCCTCCCTATTTTTTGGCGACTAGGAAAAAATGCCTCCCAAGAAAAATTTTTATTACAACTGAAGTTACACAAAAGTTTTTAATAAAACAGCAGTCAAAAGTCATATATAACCAAATAAAATTCTACATGTTATAGTATTAGAGACTTCCCATATATACATAAATATCATACATAAATATCATAAAACTTTTTACCCAAACTTCTATACCATGTCAGATTGACATCTTCAGATTCACAACTTTTTACAGTTTTCTGGTGTTTTTTTTTTCAGTGGAGTCTAATACAGTGGCCAATGCCTTTCAAAAATTCACTGACAGTCTTTTGTCCATTTTGTCTAGCTGTGCAGAGATACTTGAGCTTCTCATGCAAGGTTTTGCTGGACCTTCTGACTCTTTTGGCTGGCTGCTCTCCCCTGGCTTCCATCATGACAGTTGTCTGCATTATGCTGGTGTCTTCTTTAAGGTGGGTTATCAACCTCCAGATTGTGGGATGACCGTGTCCAACCAACTTGGCAAACGAGTTGTTCCAGCCTTCACAAAAGTTGTTTGTGCTGTGAGAGACAATAATGTCACACTTATGTCAGGGATCGTATTTATATTGATGCTTGAACTTTCAAGTCTGCTTAATTCCAATTCCCAACAACACATTAAAGGGACACAATTTTAACAATAGACATTCTTCCACCAATCTGCATTAGAACAGATAATTCCAATCTCCTTCCAATCCACACCTGGACTTCTAACTGCAATCAGTGCAGGGGCATGGGCTTACTTTATTGTAATTTCATGACAATAGCCACAGAGCCACATAGGGTCCTGAGTACAGTTGAAAGAAAACAACTGTTTTCATCTAGCAACAACACAGCTCTATATTCTTCTTTGAAATGGGTCCTGAGCACAGTTGAAAGAAAACAACTGTTTTCATCTAGCAACATCACAGCCTAGTCACTAAATAATTGGGAGGCATTTTTCCATTTATTTTAGGAGGCATTTTTTCCTAGTCACTAAATAATTGGGAGGCATTTTTTCTAGGAGGCAATTTTTCCGGGAGGCATTTTTTCCCCACGCCAGTTTACTGACATGAATAAAGACACATGGAACCTAAAATAAACTTCAAAGGGGCTTCCCATAATAAACAATGGTATAACTGTAAAAAAATGGAGGGAAACATACTTGAATCTAATTTTATATGCCACAATGTTTCTTCAACATTTTTACTTTAAAACAACTGATTCTACTAAGCAAATAGGAACTGAAACATAGAAGTGCAGTATAAATTATTAGATCACCAAATTATTAATTGGGGTGAGGGATTCCAGTTTTGTAAATTGTATATCTCATGTTTAAACATACACTGGTAAACAAAGGTTTATACACAAAGTCATCTACAAAAGATGTAATCCTCAGTTTGAGGATGAGACCTAACATAGTACACACACAAAAGAACCTAATCCCCTTTGATACTGGACAGTGACACAGGTATAATGACCATCACTTTAAACAGGCATATTACCCTAGTAACAAGACCACTGCCGCGGTATGTATCTCCCGCCGAGTACCGCAGGGGAAGAAATACTACATTGAAATTTTTCCCCTTTGCATAGGACACTGTTGTACCATCCTGCAGGTCGAAAATTCGCTTGAAACCGCTCTATCTGTTATACTTTTCGAGATATTGACACTTTTCCATTTTCAGCAAAAATCCAAGATGGCCGCCGAAAGTGGCGAAAAATGAAATTTTTCCCCTTTGGACAGGACACTCTTGTATCACCCTGTGGGTAAAAAAATCGCTCGAAATCGCTCGATCTGTTACGGTTTTCGAGATATTGACACTTTTTCATTTTCCGCAAAAATGTAAGATGGCCGCCAAAAGTGGCGAAAATTGAAATTTTCCCCCTTTGACCAGGAGACTCTTGTACCACCCTTCAGGTCAAAAATTTGCTCAAAATCGCTCTATCTCTTACGGTTCTCGAGATATTGACACTTTTCTATTTTCCGCAAAAATCCAAAAAGGCCGCCAAAAGTGGCGAAAATTGATATTTTACCCCTTTGCACAGGACATTCTTGTACTACCTTGGAGGTCAAAAATTCACTCGAAATTGCTCTATCTCTTATGGTTTTCGAGATATTCACACTTTTTCATTTTTTTCCGCTAAAATCCAAGAAGGCCGCCAAAAGTGGCGAAAATTGAAATCTTTCCCCTTTGCATAGGACACATTTGTACTACCCTGAAGGTCTAAATGCAATAGTTTTCAAGTTACAAGTGATTTCACTCATGATGGAAGTTAGTGAAAAATCCAAAAGTAGCTATTACTCACTTATCTATTGAGATAGACACCCAAGTTACTCACCATGTTGTTGCTGTGGGAAAAAGTAGGTGAATAACATATTTTAACAAAATGCTCTAAATACAATACTTTTCAAGTTATAATCGATTTAGTGCATGATTTCATTAATTTTAATGCATTAAAAATTATTTTAATAATTCATAAAAAACTTTAGCATGTGAAGTATCTCCAAAATGTAGGTGAATGAGTTATTTGAGAAATACTGGCTATCTGCAATACTTTTTGTGATAATAGGCAATTACTCATTTTGAGTAGGTGAGTAATTAGATATGGATCTGAAAATTCACTAATTGAAAGTTCTCCCAAAATATAGGTGAAGTGAGTTATTTGAAAAATACTGGCTATCTGCAATACTTTTAGAGATAATTCGCATTTACTCATTTTGAGTAGGTGAGTAATTACCTACAGGTTTGGAACTTCACCATGTGAAAGCTCTTCCAAAAGTAGATGAATGAGTTATTTGATAAAAATTGGGTACCCACAATACTTTTAGAGATAATTAGCATTTACTCATTTTGAGTAGGTGAGTAATTACCTACGAGTCTGAAACGTCACCATGTGAAAGCTCTTTCAAAAGTAGATGAAAGAGTTATTTGAGAAAAATTGGCTATCTGCAATACTTTTAGAGATAATTCTCATTTACTCATTTTGAGTAGGTGAGTAATTAGCTATGGGTCTGAAACTTCACCATGTGACAGCTCTTCCAAAAGTAGATGAATGAGTTATTTGAGAAAAATTGACTATCTGCAATACTTTCAGAGATAATTCGCATTTACTCATTTTGAGTAGGTGAGTAATTAGCTACAGGTCTGAAACTTCAAGTGAAAGCTCTCCCAAAAGTACATGAATGAGTTATTTGAGAAAAATAGGCTATCTGCAATACTTTTAGAGATAATTCGCAGTTACTCATTTTGAGTAGGTGAGTAATTAGCTACAGGTCTGAAACTTCACCATGTGAAAGCTCTCCCAAAAGTAGGTGAATGAGTTATTTGAGAAAAATTGGCTATATGCAATACTCTTAGAGATAATTCACATTTACTCATTTTGAGTAGGTGAGTTATTACCTACGGGTCTGAAACTTTGCCATGTGAAAGCTCTTCGAAAAGTAGATGAATGAGTTATTTGAGAAAAATTAGCTATCTGCAATACTTTTAGAGATAATTCGCATTTACTCATTTTGAGTAGGCGAGTAAGTAGCTATGGGTCTGAAACTTCACAATGTGAAAGCTCTTCCAAAAGTAGATGAATGAGTTATTTGATAAAAATTGGCTATCTGCAATACTTTTAGAGATAATTAGTATTTACTCATTTTGAGCGGGTGAGAAATTAGCTACAGGTCTGAAACTTCACCAAGTGAAAGCTCTCCCAAAAGTAGATGAATGAGTTATTTGAGAAAAATTGGCTATCTCCTATACTTTTAGAGATAATTCGCATTTACTCATTTTGAGTAGGTGAGAAATTAGCTATGGGTCCGAAACTTCACCATGTGAAAGCTCTTCCAAAAGTAGATGAATGAGTTATTTGAGAAAAATTGGCTATCTGCAATACTTTGAGAGATAATTTGCATTTACTCATTTTGAGTAGGTGAGTAATTAGCTACGGGCGTGAAACTTCACCAAGTGAAAGCTCTCCCAAAAGTAGATGAATGACTTATTTGAGAAAAATTGGGTATCTGCAATTCTTTTAGAGATAATTCGCATTTACTCATTTTGAGTAGGTGAGTAATTACCTACGGGTCTGAAACTTCACCATTTGAAAGCTCTCTCAAAAGTAGATGAATGAGTTATTTGAGAAAAATTGGCTATCTGCAATACTTTTAGAGATAATTCGCATTTACTCATTTTGAGTAGGTGAGTAATTAGCTACGGGTCTGAAACTTCACCAAGTGAAAGCTCTCCCAAAAGTAGGTGAATGAGTTATTTGAGAAAAATTGGCTATCTGCAATACTTTTAGAGATAATTAGCATTTACTCATTTTGAGTAGGTGAGTAATTAGCTACGGGTCTGAAACTTCACCAAGTGAAAGCTCTCCCAAAAGTAGGTGAATGAGTTATTTGAGAAAAATTGGCTATCTGCAATACTTTTAGAGAGCATTCGCATTTACTCATTTTGAGTAGGTGAGAAATTAGCTAGGGGTCTGAAACCTCACTAAGTGAAAGCTCTTCCAAAAGTATATGAATGAGTTATTTGAGAAAAATTGGCTATCTGCAATACTTTTAGACATAATTAGCATTTACTCATTTTGAGTAGGCGAGTAAGTAGCTATAGGTCTGAAACTTCACAATGTGAAAGCTCTTCCAAAAGTAGGTGAATGAGTTATTTGAGAAAAATTGGCTATCTGCAATACTTTTAGAGAAAATTCGCATTTACTCATTTTGAGTAGGTGAGTAATTAGCTACGGGTCTGAAACTTCACCAAGTGAAAGCTCTCCCAAAAGTAGGTGAATGAGTTATTTGAGAAAAATTGGCTATCTGCAATACTTTTAGAGAGAATTCGCATTTACTCATTTTGAGTAGGTGAGTAATTAGCTATGGGTCTGAAACTTCACCATGTGAAAGCTCTTCCAAAAGTAGATGAATGAGTTATTTGAGAAAAATTGGCTATCTGCAATACTTTTAGAGATAATTTGCATTTACTCATTTTGAGTAGGCGAGTAATTAGCTATGGGTCTGAAACTTCACCAAGTGAAAGCTCTTCCAAAAGTAAATGAATGAGTTATTTGAGAAAAATTGGCTATCTGCAATACTTTTCGAGATATTTAGCATTTACTCATTTTGAGTAGGTGAGAAATTAGCTACAGGTCTGAAACTTCACCAAGTGAAAGCTCTCGCAAAAGTAGGTGAATGAGTTATTTGAGAAAAATTGGCTATCTTCTATACTTTTAGAGATAATTCGCATTTACTCATTTTGAGTAGGTGAGAAATTAGCTAGGGGTCTGAAACCTCACTAAGTGAAAGCTCTTCCAAAAGTATATGAATGAGTTATTTGAGAAAAATTGGCTATCTGCAATACTTTTAGACATAATTAGCATTTACTCATTTTGAGTAGGTGAGTAACTAGCTACGCATCTGAAACTTAACCAAGTGAAAGCTCTCCCAAAAGTAGGTGAATGAGTTATTTGAGAAAAAATGGCTACCTGCAATACTTTTAGAGATAACTCGCATTTACTCATTTTGAGGAGGTGAGTAAGTAGGCCAAAGTTCACCAAACCATTTTCCCCTTAGCATAGGATACTCTAGTACTACCCTGTGGTTCAAAAATTTGCTCGAAATTTCTCTATCTCTTACAGTTTGAGAGATATTTCTGATTTTTCACATTTTCACTAAAAGTAGCAATAAAGTAGCCATTACTCACTTGTACATTGAGCAACAGTTGTGAAACTTAAATATGTTACAGTTCACAAAAAAGTACATGAACAACATATTTGAGAGAAATTGTGTAGCTGCAATACTTTTGAAGATATAAGCCATTTACTCATTATGGTTATCATTAAAAATTGAAAAAGTAGCTATTACTCACTTAGCTATGGAGATACACTTCCAAATTACTGACCATGTTGTAGCTGTGGAGAAAGTAGCTGAACATCATATTGGAACAAAATTGTGTAGCCGCAATACTTTTGAAGATATAAGCCATTTACTCATTGACAGTTAAAAGTCATATAATTATATTAGGTAAAAGCGCTATTACTCACTCAAAAGTAGGCCAAAGTTCACCAAACCTTTCCCCCCTTAGCAATAGGATACTCTAGTACTACAACCTGTGGGTCAAAAATTTGCTCGAAATTGCTCTATATCTTACAGTTTGAGAGATATTTCTGATTTTTCACATTTTCACTAAAAGTAGCAATAAAGTAGCCATTACTCACTTGTACATCGAGCAACAGTTGTGAAACTTAAATATGTTACAGTTCACAAAAAAGTACATGAACAACATATTTGAGAGAAATTGTGTAGCTGCAATACTTTTGAAGATATAAGCCATTTACTCATTATGGTTATCATTAAAAATTGAAAAAGTAGCTATTACTCACTTAGCTATGGAGATACACTTCCAAATTACTGACCATGTTGTAGCTGTTGAGAAAGTAGCTGAACATCATATTGGAACAAAATTGTGTAGCTGCAATACTTATGAAGATATAAGCCATTTACTCATTGACAGTTATAAGTCATATAATTATATTAGGTAAAAGCGCTATTACTCACTCAAAAGTAGGCCAAAGTTCACCAAACTTTTTCCCCCTTAGCAATAGGATACTCTAGTACTACCCTGTGGGTCAAAAATTTGCTCGAAATTGCTCTATATCTTACAGTTTGAGAGATATTTCTGATTTTTCACATTTTCACTAAAAGTAGCAATAAAGTAGCCATTACTCACTTGTACATTGAGCAACAGTTGTGAAACTTAAATATGTTACAGTTCACAAAAAAGTACATGAACAACATATTTGAGAGAAATTGTGTAGCTGCAATACTTTTGAAGATATAAGCCATTTACTCATTATGGTTATCATTAAAAATTGAAAAAGTAGCTATTACTCACTTAGCTATGGAGATACACTTCCAAATTACTGACCATGTTGTAGCTGTTGAGAAAGTAGCTGAACATCATATTGGAACAAAATTGTGTAGCTGCAATACTTATGAAGATATAAGCCATTTACTCATTGACAGTTATAAGTCATATAATTATATTAGGTAAAAGCGCTATTACTCACTCAAAAGTAGGCCAAAGTTCACCAAACTTTTTCCCCCTTAGCAATAGGATACTCTAGTACTACCCTGTGGGTCAAAAATTTGCTCGAAATTGCTCTATATCTTACAGTTTGAGAGATATTTCTGATTTTTCACATTTTCACTAAAAGTAGCAATAAAGTAGCCATTACTCACTTGTACATTGAGCAACAGTTGTGAAACTTAAATATGTTACAGTTCACAAAAAAGTACATGAACAACATATTTGAGAGAAATTGTGTAGCTGCAATACTTTTGAAGATATAAGCAATTTACTCATTATGGTTATCATTAAAAATTGAAAAAGTAGCTATTACTCACTTAGCTATAGAGATACACTTCCAAACTACTGGGCATGTTGTAGCAGTGGAGAAAGTAGCTGAACAACATATTGGAACAAAATTGTGTAGCTGCAATACTTTTGAAGATATAAGCCATTTACTCATTATGGTTATCATTAAAAACTGAAAAAGTAGCTATTACTCACTTAGCTACGGAGATACACTTCCAAACTACTGACCATGTTGTAGCAGAGGAGAAAGTAGCCGAACAACATATTGGAACAAAATTATGTAGCTGCAATACTTTTGAAGATATAAGCCATTTACTCATTATGGTTATCATTAAAAATTGAAAAAGTAGCTATTACTCACTTAGCTATGGAGATACACTTGCAAACTACTGACCATGTTGTAGCTGTGGAGAAAGTAGCTGAACAACATATTGGAACAAAATTGTGTAGCTGCAATACTTATGAAGATATAAGCCATTTACTCATTACGGTTATAATTAAAAATTGACAAAGTAGCTATTACTCACTTAGCTATGGAGATACACTTCCAAACTACTGACCATGTTGTAGCTGTGGAGAAAGTAGCTGAACAACATATTAGAACAAAATACTGTAAATGCAATAGTTTCAGAGTTATAAGCCATATAATTATATTAGCTAAAATAGCTATTACTCACTCAAAAGTAGGCCAAAGTTCACCAAACCCCCAAAATATTGAAGAGCAAAAAAATTCATTAGGACTTGTGATTTACCAAAAATGTGTAACTGTAGTAGTTTCAGAGAAAACTGCGTGACACACGCACGCACGCACGTACACACGCACATGGTGCAAATTATGATCTCCCTCCGGCGAGCCGGGCGGGAGATAAAAACAGATCTTGGGCTGGGGGGATTGGAGGGGGGCGTGGACAGGGACAAAAAGCCCCATGACAAAAGGTTTCAAACTCTGAAAGAGGGGGCGTGCGCCCTCCACGCCCCCCCCCCCTAGATCTGCCACTGGACTAGTAAGTTTTAATCCTACAAAGAGGGGCTTGTTACTCAGGAAAATTAGGAAAAATTAAAAATAAAAGGTTAACTGCCATAACTGCCCTGATTAAAAGAAATGAGTGAGTAAGTAAATTAATAAAAGAGGTGAAAATGATATTCTTCAGAATAACCTAAAACCTGGACCTCAGAGCAATACCCCCAATATCATTAACAGGATTTGAAGTTTGTTCAACAGGATTTGTAATTTTGTCAACATAATTTCAAATCAATCCAAAATCTGGACCTCGGAGCAATATCCTCAAATTTAGAAACAGGATTTGAAGCTCTGTCAACAGAATATGTAGTTCTGTCGACAGAATTTCAAGTCCCTTCAAACTACTGAAACACAAGGATTGGAAATTTGGTGGACAGAATTTCAAATTCTGTCAAATCTGATGTTCTGTCATGACACATACAAAGGAAGATATGGGGCAAAATAATGTTTTTTTTCCAGTGGCAAGATACTTGTATAAAAGTACCAAGGTTTTGAAGATGACTTGTTCTTTTACACGAAGCCAGTGAAGAGACTTAAGGATTGGAGTAATGTGAGTTAATCTGGAAGCACCAGTAACAAAATGTGTGAAACAAGTTGCGATATTCTATAGCCTTGTGATATTTTTGAACGACAAACTATGAAACACAGAATTGCAATAATACTTTGAGACATCAAAGTAGAGAAAGTGCCTGATAGAATGCAAATCATAGAGGACTTGATCACAGAATTGATTTGATAATTAAGCGTCCCGCATGCGGGACGCTTGTTTGTGTATAGGAGAGCTTCAGGCTCCACCGGCTCTGCATTTTGTTTTCCTGATAACTCTGTAACCGTTAGGCGGATTCTTTTCAAATTTGGCAGGTTTAGGCAGTAGCCTTGGGGAATTTTTTTGAATATGCCGCAGTGACATTTCAACCAATCAGAGAGGTCACATGACCAAAAATGTCCTTTTTTGATGGGGAAGCTTGTCCGGATGATAACTTGAAAGGAATTTTATCAATTCACCTGAAACTTGGCAAATACATTCATTCTATTAAAATCTGGAAATCATTAGATTTTGGCATTGATTGGTCAAGAAATGGCCGAGTAATTAATGATTAATTAATCATTACGAATTTTCCAAATAAGGAAAACACAAAAATGCTTATATCTCGAAAACCGTGCTAGATAGAGCGATTTCGACGAAATTTTTGACCCGCAGGGTATCTCTGCGGAGTAGTTTTCCCAATTTTCAAAAAATTTTTGTCTCGCCCAAAATGGCGGCCATTTTGAATTTTCAAAATTTTCGCAAAAATTGCAAAACACAAAAATGCTTATATCTCAAAAACCGTGCTAGATAGAGCAATTTCGACAAAATTTTTGACCCGCAGATTATCTCTGCGGAGTACTTTTCCCAATTTTCAAAAAATTTTTGTCTCGCCAAAAATGGCGGCCATTTTGAATTTTCGAAATTTTCGCAAAAATTGCAAAACACAAAAATGCTTATATCTCGAAAACCGTGCTAGATAGAGCGATTTCGATGAAATTTTTGACCCGCAGGGTATCTCTGCGGAGTAGTTATCCCAATTTTGAAAAAAATTTTGTCTCGCCAAAAATGGTGGCCATTTTGAATTTTCGAATTTTTCGCAAAAATTGCAAACACAAAAATGCTTATATTTCGAAAACCGTGCTAGATAGAGCAATTTCGACGAAATTTTTGACCCGCAGGGTATCTCTGCGGAGTAGTTTTCCCAATTTTCAAAAAATTTTTGTCTCGCCCAAAATGGCGGCCATTTTGAATTTTCGAATTTTTCGCAAAAATTGCAAAACACAAAAATGCTTATATCTCGAAAACCGTGCTAGATAGAGCAATTTCGACGAAATTTTTGACCCGCAGGGTATCTCTGCGGAGTAGTTTTCCCAATTTTCAAAAAATTTTTGTCTCGCCCAAAATGGCGGCCATTTTGAATTTTCGAAATTTTCGCAAAAATTGCAAAACACAAAAATTCTTATATCTCAAAAACCGTGCTAGGTAGAGCAATTTCGACAAAATTTTTGACCCGCAGGATATCTCTGCGGAGTACTTTTCCCAATTTTCAAAAAATTTTTGTCTCGCCAAAAATGGCGGCCATTTTGAATTTTCGAAATTTTCGCAAAAATTGCAAAACACAAAAATGCTTATATCTCGAAAACCGTGCTAGATAGTGCGATTTCGACAAAATTTTTGACCCGCAGGGTATCTCTGCAGAGTAGTTATCCCAATTTTGAAAAAAATTTTATCTCGCCAAAAATGGCGGCCATTTTGAATTTTCGAATTTTTCGCAAAAATTGCAAGACATAAAAATGCTTATATCTCGAAAACCCTGCTAGATAGAGCGATTTCGACGAAATTTTTGACCCAAAGGGTATCTCTGCAGAGTAGCCATGCCAATTTTCAAAAAAATTTTATCTTGCCAAAAATGGCGGCCATTTTGAATTTTCGAATTTTTGCGCAAAAATTGCAAAACACAAAAATGCTAATATTTCGAAAACCGTGCTACATAGAGCAATTTCGACGAAATTTTTTATCTTCAGGGTATCTCTGCAGAGCAGCTATCCCAAAGAGCTTTCACTTGGTGAAGTTTCAGACCCATAGCTAATTACTCACCTACTCAAAATGAGTAAATGCTAATTATCTCAAAAACTATTGCGGATACCCAATTTTTATCAAATAACTCATTCATGTACTTTTGGGAGAGCTTTCACATGGTGAAGTTTCAGACCCGTAGATGATTACTCACTTACTCAAAACGAGTAAATGCGAATTATCTCTTAAAAGTATTGCAGATAGCCAATTTTTCTCAAATAACTCATTCACCTACTTTTGGGAGAGCTTTCACATGGTGAAGTTTCAGACCCATAGCTAATTATTTACCTACTCAAAATGAGTAAATGCTAATTATCTGTAAAAGTATTGTGGATACCCAATTTTTATCAAATAACTCATTCATCTACTTTTGGGAGAGCTTTCACATGGTGAAGTTTCAGACCCATAGCTAATTACTCACCTACTCAAAATGAGTAAATGCGAATTATCTCTAAAAGTATTGCAGATAGCCAATTTTTCTCAAATAAATCATTCACCTACTTTTGGGAGAGCTTTCACTTGGTTATCTGCAATACTTTTAGAGATAATTCGCATTTACTCATTTTCAGTAGGTGAGTAATTAGCTATGGGTCTATGGAAATCTCTCTATCTTGCAGGGTTTTCGAGATATAAGCATTTTTATGTTTTGCAATTTTTGCGAAAAATTCGAAAATTCAAAATGGCCGCCATTTTGATTCGAGTAAAGTGTCTTGAAACCGCGTCTAGCATAATATTTTTTTACGTTAGAGCGGTAACAGTGAAATCTCTCTATACATACTGCGGCAGCGTAACTAAGCGAAATCCATAGTATCCACCGGATGCTATCTGGTGGATACAAAAATCCTGAAAAAAATGAGTAGTCTTCAGCTCTGTGGATAGGTACAAATGGCTCAAGTATTGTCTCACCATCAGTATCGTGGGAAACTGTCTCTGCCCAGCTAACATTTGTAATCTGTTTGTATTGTTTGACTCAAAATTTAGATCAACTAGAGGATCGCTCGCAAAAAAAAAAAGATAATGTTTTTGCATAGCAAAAACAAAGCGTCCCGAAACGGATATAAAGGTGAGTGCTAAAGTATTAAGAAAATGCTTCGTTTCTAGCCTTATACTGTTGTGGCAACCAAAGTCAGCGCAGTCTGCTCTATCTAGCACGGTTTTCAAGATACAAGCATTTTTGTGTTTTGCAAAAAATTAAAAATGTCCGCTGTATTTGGCGAGACAAAAATATTTTGAAAATTGTCAAAATCGCTCTATCTTGCAGGGTTTTCGAGATATAAGCATTTTTATGTTTTGCAATTTTTGCGAAAAATTCGAAAATTCAAAATGGCCGCCATTTTTGGCGAGACAAAATTTTTTTCAAAATTGGGATTGTTACTCTGCAGAGATACCCTGGGTGTCAAAAATTTCGTCGAAATCGCTCTATCTAGCACGGTTTTCGAGATATAAGCATTTTTATGTTTTGCAATTTTTGCGAAAATTCGAAAATTCAAAATGGCCGCCATTTTTGGCGAGATAAAATTTTTTTGAAAATTGACATGGCTACTCTGCAGATATACCCTGTGGGTCAAAAATTTCGTCGAAATCGCTCTATCTAGCACGGTTTTCGAGATATAAGCATTTTTGTGTTTTCCTTATTTGGAAAATTCGTAATGATTAATTAATCATTAATTACTCGGCCATTTCTTGACCAATCAATGCCAAAATCTAATGATTTCCAGATTTTAATAGAATGAATGTATTTGCCAAGTTTCAGGTGAATTGATAAAATTCCTTTCAAGTTATCATCCGGACAAGCTTCCCCATCGAAAAAAGACATTTTTGGTCATGTGACCTCTCTGATTGGTTGAAATGTCACTGCAGCATATTCAAAAAAATTCCCCAAGGCTACTGCCTAAACCTGCCAAATTTGAAAAGAATCCGCCTAACGGTTACAGAGTTATAAGGAAAACAAAATGCGGAGCCGGCGGAGCCTGAAGGTCTCCCATACACAAACAAGCGTCCCGCAAGGGACGCTTAATAATTAAGAAAGATCCAAGTCTTATACTGACACAAAGGAATCTAACTGTGGCCTAGTACATATATGCAAAATAAGAGAGAAATTCTTTCAATAGTCAATGAGAAAATTGTGATAAAGTGTTGAAATGTTCACACTTTGGGTGGGGGTACCTCACTTCTAACGGCTCTGGTGAACAGACGAATAGACAGATCTGCATGAATTTTACGATTTATCATCCTCGATAGACAAGGTATCTTTTAAAAGTAATAGCATGTCTCTGGGCCTTGTACTTTTGGAGAAGATGTTCACGTGGACGCCGTAGAGTGATGCCATAATGTCAGCTGAGTGATAAGTCAGCTGACATAAAAAGACGGGCAAAATGTGAAATTCCAACTAAAAAATGTTGCCTGATGCCCGAGAGGAAAGGTATTGCAAATGAAAAGGTAGGTCTTACGAACTGCCCCACACTGCCACCCTTAAAGAAGAGAACTCTCCATACTCAATCACCATCAGTCAAGGAAGTGGCTCTATTTTGCGAGAAAGATAAGTTGTGTCACTTAAACAGTCGATGGAATGAGTCATGCAGAAAACTTAGGTTGTAAAATAGTCAGTGCTGGTAGGTTTTGTAAATCGATGCCTTTCTGGGTATAATTTGTCTAGAAATATCAAACTGGAAATTAATTTGACTTTTCAGCAAAGCTAATCCTATTATCTGGCTTTATTGATGGTTTGCATGCCACAAGGGATATAAACCACCAATGGCTACACCTTTTGCCAGATGAGACCAGTTCTTATGCCTGCTACTGACCAGGAAGATCAATACAGGTAAACTGGGTGCTGCATCATGCACAGGTATAGATTTTGCAAATGAGGAACTCCGTATGTACTGTAATGAGACATCTGGTCACCAACTAGATAATGATCAAGTGCTAAATGAAATACTTACAAATTAATGACAAGGATTGTTTGCATGCTATTCATAACATGATTAATATTGAGGCATACATTTGCAGTACAATCATGTTTTTTTGCATCTGAAAAGACTGGAAAAAGACTTCTAGTTTACAATGATCACAGTAAATTTCAGTGGGGAAAAGTATTTGATGTTCACATGTAACTAGATGGGAATTCTACTTGCAGGGGGTTCTACTTTAAATAATGTCCATTCTTATGACAATGTGATTATATTCTTCAAGAAGAGGTTGTTTATAAATTCTATAAATTTTGGAATTAAACTTAATTTTGGCTGTTTTTATTTTCAGTTTCTACTGCTGACTCATGATTTCCCCTGAGGCTTTTCCTGGCAAAAACCCTACGCTGACAAACACACTATACAGGTGTAAGATATTTCAGAGTGAAAATCATTGTCACACCAATCACTACAAGTCTGACAACAATCATTTATTTTAACAAAATTGACATCATTACATGGTTTATATCTTCTCACTTAACCAGAATAAAGAAATAAAACAGAAGAATAAAGAAAATAATAAAGAAATCTAACAAAGAAATAAATAACAAAAGAAACCTTAAAATCATGAAAGTCGGAAAATGAAATTAGAAATACATTTCAAACAAGAAAGCTACCAAAAATGCATTCCATTTTTTTTTCAACTTAAAGGCAGAAATGGTAAATAAAGATGAGTACACATGGAATGATGAAGCTTAAAACTTAATTTCCTCAGTTTGTGTTGCTGCCTCAATGCCTCAATAATAAAGAACCTCCTTTTCTTTGAAAAACCCAACCTTGGCAATGTCATACTTGTGATATTCAAAATTATATAATCAAGTTATATCAGTTGCTAATCTCTTTGTGTGAAGTAAGTTTTTGATAAGCACTCAAATCCAAGCCCTTCGTGTGTCCTATGACTTACTTGTATGTATGCCTTACTTGCTAACAAAAACAAAGTGTCCCCAAAGGTAAAATGCAATATAATATAAAGTAGAAAAAGGCTTTCGAAAATAAAAACATGCAGCGCCTAGAGAACAAGTGAAAGTTAAGCAGACAGTGTGGAGGTTTATGCATTAACGTAAATAAAAATTTAAGCTTAATTTTGTTTTCAGGTCAGTGGGTAAATCTGACCGGCTATCTAGACTCTCCTTATATGAAATCCATTCTGAAGCTGTAAAAGCAATGATACAGGAGATATAAGGCAAAAGGATCCAATCTGCCATTTTATGACCCCAGTTTGACCCATTGGGGGGGTGGGGGGTCAGGGGATAAATCTGACCGGCTAATTGGACTTTCCACATATGGTTTCCCATTGCCTCTTAATATATTCTAAAGCTCTAAAAGCAAGAATAAAGGAGATATAAAAAAAACCCCAGAAAATCTGATATTTTATGACCCCAGTTTGATCCCTACAGGGGGGGCGGGGGAAAATTGACATGCTTTCTAGACCGTCCACATATGGTTTCCTACTACCTCCCAATACATTTTATGGCTCTAAATGCAATACTTAAGAAGATAATGGAGGGGGAGGGGTCTCATGAAATTTAAGCTTTTTGGTTGGTACCTGTGAAAACATCGCTCATAAATCAGTCAATTTTCATCGGATCGCTCCCAAAATCTAATCAGTTCGCATTTTGATAGTATGAACATGTGTGTAAAACTAGAAGAATGTTTTTGCTAACAAAAACTAAGCATCCCAAAAAGGTTCAGCGCAATATAATATACAGTAGAAAAAGGTTTTTGAAAATAAAAACATGCACTGCTGAGAGAAGAAGTGAAAGTTAAGCAGACAGTGTGAAAGTTTATGCATTAACATGAAAGAAAAATTTAAGCTTTTTTTGTTTTCTATGGTTATAAATTGTGAAAAGTTAATTGAATAAATGCTCTGGCTCAGAAAGCATAAAGCATCAATACTTATAATAGGTTGAAAATTACACCATAAAACTACTTAATTAAAGAGTAACAGTGCTTTATAAATGCCATATACCTATTTACATTTTAGAAAAAGGCATAGTAAAATTTGAGCCTTTGGAAAGGCAAGAAGTTTATGACACAATGCTGTGACCACATCTATCCCAATGAGTAAATAAAAGGTCAATGTTCCCACAAGCCTATTTATACCTTATGAATAATGCTCATTTCTATTTAGATATAATTGAAAATCGGCTATGTTATGACCCCAGTTTGACCCATAAGGGAGGGTCAGGGGGTAAATCTGACCGGCTATCTAGACTCTTCACATAAGGTTTCCCAATACCTCTTAATACAGTGTGGAGGTTTATGCATTAACATAAATAAAAATTTAAGCTTAATTTTGTTTTCAGGTCAGTGGGTAAATCTGACCGGCTATCTAGACTCTCCTTATATGAAATCCATTCTGAAGCTGTAAAAGCAATAATACAGGAGATATAAGGCAAAAGGATCCAATCTGCCATTTTATGACCCCAGTTTGACCCATTGGGGGGGGGGGGGGGTCAGGGGATAAATCTGACCGGCTAATTGGACTTTCCACATATGGTTTCCCATTGCCTCTTAATATATTCTAAAGCTCTAAAAGCAAGAATAAAGGAGATATAAAAAAAACCCCAGAAAATCTGATATTTTATGACCCCAGTTTGATCCCTACAGGGGGGGCGGGGGAAAATTGACATGCTTTCTAGACCGTCCACATATGGTTTCCTACTACCTCCCAATACATTTTATGGCTCTAAATGCAATACTTAAGAAGATAATGGAGGGGGAGGGGTCTCATGAAATTTAAGCTTTTTGGTTGGTACCTGTGAAAACATCGCTCATAAATCAGTCAATTTTCATCGGATAGCTCCCAAAATCTAATTAGTTCGCATTTTGATAGTATGAACATGTGTGTAAAACTAGAAGAATGTTTTTGCTAACAAAAACTAAGCGTCCCAAAAAGGTTCAGCGCAATATAATATACAGTAGAAAAAGGTTTTTGAAAATAAAAACATGCACTGCTGAGAGAAGAAGTGAAAGTTAAGCAGACAGTGTGGAAGTTTATGCATTAACATGAAAGAAAAATTTAAGCTTTTTTTGTTTTCTATGGTTATAAATTGTGAAAAGTTAATTGAATAAATGCTCTGGCTCAGAAAGCATAAAGCATCAATACTTATAATAGGTTGAAAATTACACCATAAAACTAGAAATAGGCCGCCCTGTTGATAGTAGATGCGAATAGAAACAGGATAGCATAGAAGAACACACATTATCATGTGTAATGTCCACCCATGAACCTTTTGCCCAAATTGTACAGTAGTCTTACAAGACCCTGTTTCATTTGTAAAATATATCAATGATGCTTAAATATTTGATAGTGTAGATGTAATTTATTTCAGCTTCATGCCTTTTTGCATTGGTTGGGTTGAAAATTTTGACGAAATCACTCTATCTTGCACGGTTAAGAAGATAGAAGCCAATTCCTGTTTTTCTATTTTTGGCAAAAATTTGAAAATTCAAAATGGCCGCCATTATTGGGAAAAGGAAATTTTTTTGAAAATTGCCAAGAGTACATTTCTTAGATACCCTATGGGTCGAAAATTTCAACAAAATAACTCTATTTTGCACGGTTAAGGCCAGTTTGTGTTTTTCCATTTTGGGCAAAAATTCGAAAATTCAAAATGGCTGCCATTTTTGGGGAGGGGAAAATTTTTTGAAAATTGCAAAGATTACATTCCTTAGATACCCTGTGGGTTGAAAATTTCGACGAAATCGCTCTATCTCGCATGGTTAAGGAGATAGAAGCAAATTTGTGTTTTGCCATTTTTGGCAAAAATTTGAAAATTCAAAATGGCCGCCATTTTAGGGGAGGGGAAAATTTTTTAGAAATTACCAAGAGTACAATGCTCAGATACCCTGTGGGTCGAAAATTTTGACGAAATCGCTCTATCTGGCACGGTTAAGGAGATAGAAGCAAATTTGTGTTTTGCCATTTTTGGCAAAAATTCGAAAATTCAAAATGGCCGCCATTTTTGGGGAGGGGAAAATTTTTGGAAAATTGCAAAGATTGCATTCCTTAGATACCCTGTGGGTCGAAAATTTCGACGAAATCGCTCTATCTCGCACGGTTAAGGAGATAGAAGCAAATTTGTGTTTTGCCATTTTTGGCAAAAATTCGAAAATTCAAAATGGCCGCCATTTTTGGGGAGGGGAAAATTTTTTGAAAATTGCAAATATTACATTCCTTAGATACCCTGTGGGTCGAAAATTTCGATGAAATCGCTCTATCTCGCACGGTTAAGGAGATAGAAGCAAATTTGTGTTTTGCCATTTTTGGCAAAAATTCGAAAATTCAAAATGGCCGCCATTTTTGGGGAGGGGAAAATTTTTGGAAAATTGCAAAGATTGCATTCCTTAGATACCCTGTGGGTCGAAAATTTCGACGAAATCGCTCTATCTCGCACGGTTAAGGAGATAGAAGCAAATTTGTGTTTTGCAATTTTTGGCAAAAATTCGAAAATTCAAAATGGCCGCCATTTTTGGGGAGGGGAAAATTTTTTGAAAATTGCAAAGATTACATTCCTTAGATACCCTGTGGGTCGAAAATTTCGACGAAATCGCTCTATCTCGCACGGTTAAGGAGATAGAAGCAAATTTGTGTTTTGCCATTTTTGGCAAAAATTCGAAAATTCAAAATGGCCGCCATTTTTGGGGAGGGGAAAATATTTTGAAAATTGCAAAGATTGCATTGCTTAGATACCCTGTGCGTCGAAAATTTTGCCGAAATCGCTCTATCTCGCACGGTTAAGGAGATAGAAGCAAATTAGTGTTTTGCCATTTTTGGCAAAAATTCGAAAATTCAAAATGGCCGCCATTTTTGGGGAGGGGAAAATTTTTGGAAAATTGCAAAGATTGCATTCCTTAGATCCCCTGTGGATCGAAAATTTTGCCGAAATCGCTCTATCTCGCACGGTTAAGGAGATAGAAGCAAATTTGTGTTTTGCCATTTTTGGCAAAAATTCGAAAATTCAAAATGGCCGCCATTTTTGGGGAGGGGAAATTTTTTTGAAAATTGCAAATATTACATTCCTTAGATACCCTGTGGGTCGAAAATTTCGACGAAATCGCTCTATCTCGCACGGTTAAGGAGATAGAAGCAAATTTGTGTTTTGCCATTTTTGGCAAAAATTCGAAAATTCAAAATGGCCGCCATTTTTGGGGAGGGGAAAATTTTTGGAAAATTGCAAAGATTGCATTCCTTAGATACCCTGTGGGTCGAAAATTTCGACGAAATCGCTCTATCTCGCACGGTTAAGGAGATAGAAGCAAATTTGTGTTTTGCCATTTTTGGCAAAAATTCGAAAATTCAAAATGGCCGCCATTTTTGGGGAGGGGAAAATTTTTTGAAAATTGCAAATATTACATTCCTTAGATACCCTGTGGGTCGAAAATTTCGACGAAATCGCTCTATCTCGCACGGTTAAGGAGATAGAAGCAAATTTGTGTTTTGCCATTTTTGGCAAAAATTCAAAAATTCAAAATGGCCGCCATTTTTGGGGAGGGGAAAATATTTTGAAAATTGCAAAGATTGCATTGGTTAGATACCCTGTGTGTCGAAAATTTTGCCGAAATCGCTCTATCTCGCACGGTTAAGGAGATAGAAGCAAATTTGTGTTTTGCCATTTTTGGCAAAAATTCGAAAATTCAAAATGGCCGCCATTTTTGGGGAGGGGAAATTTTTTTGAAAATTGCAAATATTACATTCCTTAGATACCCTGTGGGTCGAAAATTTCGATGAAATCGCTCTATCTCGCACGGTTAAGGAGATAGAAGCAAATTTGTGTTTTGCCATTTTTGGCAAAAATTCGAAAATTCAAAATGGCCGCCATTTTTGGGGAGGGGAAAATTTTTGGAAAATTGCAAAGATTGCATTCCTTAGATACCCTGTGGGTCGAAAATTTCGACGAAATCGCTCTATCTCGCACGGTTAAGGAGATAGAAGCAAATTTGTGTTTTGCCATTTTTGGCAAAAATTCGAAAATTCAAAATGGCCGCCATTTTTGGGGAGGGGAAAATTTTTTGAAAATTGCAAAGATTGCATTCCTTAGATACCCTGTGGGTCGAAAATTTCGACGAAATCGCTCTATCTCGCACGGTTAAGGAGATAGAAGCAAATTTGTGTTTTGCCATTTTTGGCAAAAATTCGAAAATTCAAAATGGCCGCCATTTTTGGGGAGGGGAAAATATTTTGAAAATTGCAAAGATTGCATTCCTTAGATACCCTGTGGGTCGAAAATTTCGACGAAATCGCTCTATCTCGCACGGTTAAGGAGATAGAAGCAAATTTGTGTTTTGCCATTTTTGGCAAAAATTCGAAAATTCAAAATGGCCGCCATTTTTGGGGAGGGGAAATTTTTTTTGAAAATTGCAAATATTACATTCCTTAGATACCCTGTGGGTCGAAAATTTCGACGAAATCGCTCTATCTCGCACGGTTAAGGAGATAGAAGCAAATTTGTGTTTTGCCATTTTTGGCAAAAATTCGAAAATTCAAAATGGCCGCCATTTTTGGGGAGGGGAAAATTTTTGGAAAATTGCAAAGATTGCATTCCTTAGATACCCTGTGGGTCGAAAATTTCGACGAAATCGCTCTATCTCGCACGGTTAAGGAGATAGAAGCAAATTTGTGTTTTGCCATTTTTGGCAAAAATTCGAAAATTCAAAATGGCCGCCATTTTTGGGGAGGGGAAAATTTTTTGAAAATTGCAAATATTACATTCCTTAGATACCCTGTGGGTCGAAAATTTCGACGAAATCGCTCTATCTCGCACGGTTAAGGAGATAGAAGCAAATTTGTGTTTTGCCATTTTTGGCAAAAATTCAAAATGGCCACCATTTTTGGGGAGGGGAAAATTTTTGGAAAATTGCAAAGATTGCATTCCTTAGATCCCCTGTGGGTCGAAAATTTTGCCGAAATCGCTCTATCTCGCACGGTTAAGGAGATAGAAGCAAATTTGTGTTTTGCCATTTTTGGCAAAAATTCGAAAATTCAAAATGGCCGCCATTTTTGGGGAGGGGAAATTTTTTTGAAAATTGCAAATATTACATTCCTTAGATACCCTGTGGGTCGAAAATTTCGACGAAATCGCTCTATCTCGCACGGTTAAGGAGATAGAAGCAAATTTGTGTTTTGCCATTTTTGGCAAAAATTCGAAAATTCAAAATGGCCGCCATTTTTGGGGAGGGGAAAATTTTTGGAAAATTGCAAATATTACATTCCTTAGATACCCTGTGGGTCGAAAATTTCGACGAAATCGCTCTATCTCGCACGGTTAAGGAGATAGAAGCAAATTTGTGTTTTGCCATTTTTGGCAAAAATTCGAAAATTCAAAATGGCCGCCATTTTTGGGGAGGGGAAAATTTTTTGAAAATTGCAAAGAGTACACTCCTCAGATACCCTGCGGGTCGAAAATTTTGCCGAAATCGCTCTATCTCGCACGGTTAAGGAGATAGAAGCAAATTACTCAAAAGTAGTACTGAAAATACACAATGAAGTACCTAAATGGCTATTACTCATGTACTGACAAAGCTATCAGTCCCAAATGCAATACCAAGCGAGCTATGGACATAACAATCTTGTATTCAAAATTGTAGTAAAATATCTTTAATTATTTTGGCTTAAATGCACGGAAACCAATGGGTACTGAAAATAGCTGTACTTAAGTATTACTCAGTAAGCAAAAGAGGTACAACAGCCAAAAGCAATCCCAAGCAAGCTACTGACCCAATAAGCCTGCATACCAAATTTGGTGACAATAGCTCTAATACTTTTCCTTTAAATGAGCGGAAACCATGCGTGACGCCGGACATCGGACGCCGGACGCCGGACATCGGACATCGGACAACGGACATCGGACATCGGACATCGGACGGCGAAAAAAGCAAAAATAATATATCCACCCCCCAGGGGGGTGGACATAACTACTTAATTAAAGAGTAACAGTGCTTTATAAATGCCATATACCTATTTACATTTTAGAAAAAGGCATAGTAAAATTTGAGCCTTTGGAAAGGCAAGAAGTTTATGACACAATGCTGTGACCATATCTATCCCAATGAGTAAATAAAAGGTCAATGTTCCCACAAGCCTATTTATACCTTATGAATAATGCTCATTTCTATTTAGATATAATTGAAAATCGGCTATGTTATGACCCCAGTTTGACCCATAAGGGAGGGTCAGGGGGTAAATCTGACCGGCTATCTAGACTCTTCACATAAGGTTTCCCAATACCTCTTAATACATTCTAAAGCTGTAGAAGCAAGACTAAAGTAGATGTAAGGCAAAAACACAAATTCGGCTATTTTATGACTGCAATTCGACCCATGGGGGGGGGGGGGGGGGGGGGGGGGGGGGGGAATCTGACCGGTGTAGCGCCAGATTTTACACCCCACAGAAAATGCATGGGGGTGTAAAATATGGCAAGTTCAATTGCCATATTTTACACCCCTTGCCATATTTTACACCCCCCTGCCATATTTTACACCCCTTGATAGATTTCTTTACAGTTGCTATATTTATGAAATAAGTGAAGTTCAGCAGCTATAAACATCCACAAATTAATCATTAAAACTCAAAGACAATAATTCCTTTGCTTACAAATTGTTAAATATTTTTAAAATATTTGATGGCCCATCTAAATAATAAAAGCTAATTATTTTTCAGTGACTTTTCAGTTAATTCACAAATACTAATAATATTAATTAAAAGCTAATTATTTTTCAGTGACTTTCCAGTTAATTCACAAATAAATGTAAAAAAATAATAAACTGAATGAAGTGAAATATGTTTTGTGTTAAGACAGTGAGACAAAATCACTTCTATATATTTTCCTTTGAAGTGAGAGGCCAAACCATTGTTGTTGATTTGTATCCACTAGGCCCAGTCCCTAATTGAAATTATCCCTATTGTTGTCTTAAGTCACCACAGCCTTTTGATTAGAATCTTGCCAAAAGACCTGCAACTATGCACAAGGCTTTAAGGTAAATGTGACTTCTCACCTGGGGTTCTTGTTTTGTGTAATATGTGTTTTTTCATCGACTTCAAAGAGGCCTACATCACTAGGTAAAACATAGGTTATTGTTCCATGATTAGTGAGTGATTAGTTAATTAGATAATCTATGCATTGTCTCTTGTAGCTAGTCCTGTTAGCTTAGCTAGTCACTTAACCACAAGTGAAACAAATCAAGTTCAAAAGAATGCTGAAACAAAAGGCAAATCTAATAACTGATCCATTTACCAAGTCACATACATAGCCAAACAAATCAACTTAAAAAGTCAATAGACAATAGACAAAGCATAATCTAGTCCAGTTGCTGTCACACCCCAAAAGTAAAACAAATCAAGTTCTAAGCAGTGGTTAGACAATAGACAGTTTTCAAACTCAATTGCAATCTAACCAATAAAGGGTTTGCCCCTAATCCCTTAATTGATTTGCTCTGTATGGCCCAGTAGGGGGTGTAACTTTTGATGGGGGTGTAAAATATGGCAGCAATATTTTACACCCCCTAAATCCCCCATTGTTAGGGGTGTAAAATATGATTGCCATATAATGCACCCCCTAAAAGATCAAAGAGAGGGTGTAAAATATGGCAGGGGTGTAAAATATGGCGTTACATGACCCCAGTTTGACCCATAAGGGAGGGTCAGGGGGTAAATCTGACCGGCTATCTAGACTCATCACATAAGGTTTCCCAATACCTCTTAATACATTGTAAATCTCTGAAAGCAAGAATAAAATAGATATAAGGCAAAAACACAAAATTGGCTATTTCATGACTCCAGTTTTATCCATAAGGGGGGTGGGGAGATCAGGGGGTAAATCTGACCAGCTATCTAGACTCTTCACATAAGGTTTCCCAATACCTCTTAATACATTCTAAAGCTCTAAAAGCAAGAACAGAGGAGATAAAAGGCAAAAACACAAAATTGGCTATTTTATGATCCCAGTTTGACCCATAAGGGGTGATCCGGGGTAAATCTGACCAGCTATCTAGACTCTTCACATAAGGTTTCCCACTACCTCTTAATACATTCTAAACTCTAAAAGCACGAATAAAGGAGATATAAGGCAAAAACACAAATCGGCTATTTTATGACCCCAGTTTGACCCATGGGGGGGATCAGGGGGTAAATCTGACCAGCTATCTAGACTCTTCACATATGGTTTCCCAATACCTCTTAATACATTCTAAAGCTGTAGAAGCAACAATAAAGGAGATATAAGAAAAAAGACGAAATTGGCTATTTTATGACCCCAGTTTGACCCCTACAGGGGGGTCGGAGGGGAAATTTGACTTGCTTTCTAGACTCTCCACATATGGTTTCCTACTACCTCCCAAAACATTTTATGTCTCTAAATGCAATACTTAAGAAGATAATAGGGGGGTTCACATGAATTTTAAGCTTTCTGATTGGTACATGTGAGAAAATCGCCCATAAATCGGTCAATTTTCATCGGATTGCTCCCAAAATCTAATCAGCTCGCGTTTTTGATAGTATGAACACATGTATGAAGTTACAAGCCTCTGCGGTCAGTAGATTTTCCTGAACTGCGATGACGGGCGGGTGTACCCAAAAAAACTATTTTTTTATCACGTTACCTTGATAAAGATCAAAGGTCAAATTTAAGCATGTGGTTAAAATTTTCCCACACCTAGGTATATAACTGCCAAATATGGTTAAAAAGCTTCCAATAATAAGGGAGATATTGAAGGGAGACCATAATGCGGTGGCGGCGGCGAGGAATCTGAAGCAAAAACAAACTAGACCTACGCATCGGAGAACCGATGCAAATCTGTATCCACCGGAAAGACAACTCACCAAAGCCAGTGAACCATCGTTTGACCTTGAAGGAGGGGCCAAAGGTCAAATCAGACCACATCGGAAGATTCCCAGCCCATGATTTCCTATAAGGTGGTTTTACCTTGCAAACCTCTAGGACCAATAATAAGCAAGTTATAAGCACTTTTAAGTTTGGCTATCCACGTATGACCTTGAAGGAGGGGTCCAAGGTCAAATCTGACCAGATCAAAAGATTCCCAGCCCATGATTTCCTATAATTTGGTTTACCATCCCAAACCTCTAGGACCAATAATAAGCGAGTTATAAGCACTTTTAAGTTTGGCTATCCTCGTTTGACCTTGAAGGAGGGGGCCCAAGGTCAAATCCGACCACATCAAAAGATTCTCAGCCCATGATTTCCTATAAGTTGCTTTACCATCCCAAACCTCTAGGACCAATAATAAGCGAGTTATAAGCACTTTTAAGTTTGGCTATCCTCGTTTGACCTTGAAGGAGGGGGCCCAAGGTCAAATCCGACCACATCAAAAGATTCTCAGCCCATGATTTCCTATAAGTTGCTTTACCATCCCAAACCTCTAGGACCAATAATAAGCGAGTTATAAGCACTTTTAAGTTTGGCTATCCTCGGTTGACCTTGAAGGAGGGGTCCAAGGTCAAATCTGACCATATCAAAAAATTCGCAGCACATGATTTCCTATAGGTTGGTTTCACATTGCAAACCTCTAGGACCAATAATAAGGGAGATATAAGCACTTTTAAAGTCCGCTATGTGGGTTACTTTGGCACTCCGTGGATGGCCTTGAATTAAGAGCTTCAAGGTCAAGTGTCTGCAAGGTTGTAGAGAACATATATATCTGTTATACATATCAGCTATGAAGACATTCAACCTTCTACCTATGAGAAACAGCCAGTAGAAAAATGTAGATAATTTTCAAAGAAATGCCTGCGGCGGCCATCTTGTTTTTCAGAATGAAGCGAATTTCCTTCCCAGAGAAGCTTACCCCCCAATTGTGGCAAAAAAACACAATATCTAACAATATATATATGTGATTTGATGTATTCTTTCAGATGAATACTGTAAAAATGTAATACAGTAAACCCAGCTGAACTAGACCTATGCATCGGACAATCGATGCAAATTTGTATCCACCGGAAAGACAACTCACCAAAGCCAGTGAACCACCATTTGACCTTGAAGGAGGGGCCCAAGGTCAAAACTGAACACATCGGAAGATTTCCAGCCCATGATATCCTACAAGTTGGTTTCACATTGCAAACCTCTACGATCAATAATAGGCGAGTTATAAGCACTTTTAAGTTTGGCTGTCCTCATTTGACCTTGAAGGAGGGGCTCAAGGTCAAATCTGACCGCATCAGAAGATTCAAAGTCCATTATTTCCTATAAGTTGGTTTCACATTGCAAGCCTTTAAGACCAATAATAAGCGAGTTGTAAGAAATTTTAAGTTTTGCTGTTCTCGTTTGACCTTGAAGGAGGGGCTCAAGGTCAAATATGAACACATCAGAAGATTCCCAGCCCATGATTTCCTAGAAGTTGGTTTCACATTGCAAACCTCTAGGACCAATAATAAGCAAGTTATAAGCACCTTAAGTCTTTTAAGTTTGACTGTCCTCGTTTGACCTTAAAGGAGGGGGTCCAAGGTCAAATCTGACCACATCAAAACATTCAAAAGATTCCCAGCCCATGATTTTCTATAAGTTGGTTTCACATTGCAAACCTCTAGGACTAATAATAAGCAAGTTATAAGCACTTTTAAGCTTGGCTATCCTCGTTTGACCTTGAAGGAGGGGGTCCAAGGTCAAATCTGACTACATCACAAAATTTCCAGCCCATGATTTCCTATAGGTTGGTTTCAGAATGAGGCTAATTTGAGTCCCAGAGAAGCTTACCTCCCAATGAAGATATCCTGCAAATTTGGTGAACCTAGCTGGTGTAGTTTTCCTCTGAGAGCGTTAATGCTGAAAATCTCTCTACGCGCGGCGGCATAGCGAATGCTAAACCAAAGTACCCACCGGATGTCTCTGGTGGCTACAATAAGAAGCAGTATAATTCAAGTGTTGATATAAAGGTATTGCGTTTGGAATTTCTTGCATCAGAAAATACACTAGGTAGGGTTTAGGTAAAAGCTGGACATAACCAAATCCAATGTATATTTGTGTCAGTTAGAGAGGCAACAGTATCATATTTATTTCGGATCAAAAGTTATAGCTTTGCTATCTTTTTATTTTCACTGTACTATTACACACAGTTTTGGAGTTTACAGTTCTCCATACATGGAAAGACTAGTACCAATGAAAATACAAATATAAAGATTTGCACAATAAGCGGACATGAAGAATAAATAAGTGTGTAATACAAATATTAACAGTGAAACACAACTAAAAACATCCACATGTTAAACTTGATCAGCTTTTCTTCCATTAACCCCAAATGCAGTAGAATCTCTATCACCCAATTGTCATCTGAATACTCAAATTGATGAACTTATTTCTGCTCTACTAAAACTGTAGTTTCTCAGCTCTATTGATTTCTGTGTTTATAATATTCTATTATCCAAACAAAATCGCACTCTTCAGGCAGGGTGGGATAATGGGGTTGTATTGCATTGTAAACCATAATCCTAAATGTGTAGCTGTTTCTACAAACTGCATATGGCCAGTATGATTATTTTTTACATCAACAGTTTTGCAAACAAACCTGCCAGATACACATTTGTTTGTCACTTGGCCAGCCAGATCAAGTTACAAGTAGGTGCCTATCTTTTGACATTAAGAATATAACAATTCATGTTAGAAGTACAGGCAACAACATGTCAATAATACTCAAGTTTTCCCAGGCAAAAGAGGTGCAATAAGCTCCCTCTCAGAGGGCTGACAAGAGATAATGATCACTAGTTTGAAATACTAATAGTTTCAACAGCAAGCAAAATACAGTAGAGTCTCTAATTATCCAATTATATATTATCCGATTAGTTGATTTTTTTTTCAACTTTTTTCCATTATTTCAAACTTGTTTTTTTTTTTTAAAATTGCCTTTTGTTTTATACCAAACGACCTCTATGTTACAACTTGATCTCCTTACATGTTCAGATTATAGAGGCTCTGCTGTAATAATATTTATAATACAACCACAGGAGAGCAAGGTAACGAGACTACTTCCTGCAACACAGGACAAATATGATTACCCTAGAAATATGTCTGAAAAGAAGATAAAAGTGTAGATGATGGGATTATATCAGTTATATCGATTCTTTTTCAACGGGATCAGTCGGAACAGACTCTTAAGTTATAAATCGGGGAGGGTCCTTCACTACGTCTAAGAACTGGTACTGGGGTAAACACTAAGATTGTGGAACTGAAGCAGTCGAGCAAATAAAAGGCAAGATGGATCTTTGTTCCAGTTCAATTTCAATCTCTCTTTCATTTGGTTGTTTTGACTGAACTGTTGAACAACATGTTACTGCTACATACATGTGCTGCAAATTAGAGTAAGAAATCTAAAATTCGCCACATATCTGAAATTCACCACATGTCAAAATACTAATAAAATAAATGAATTGTGGTGAGATTTGTTGACTGTATAGTAAATTAAGGCTTTTGGAACTGAAAAATACCAATTTTTAGACAAAAATATCATTTTCTTCATAAAATTAAGGTTTTAGAGGTGGCGAATTTTAGATTCCTGGCGAATTTTAGATTTCTTACTCTACTATAGTTAGAAATTTGAACTTCACCAAAGAATATAAGATTTGCCACTGGGACAACCTTCAAAAGTGGGATAAAGTAGAGTAAGAAATGTAAAATTCCCCACATATATGAAATTCGCCACATGTGGAAATACTAATAAAATGCATGAATTGAGGTGAGATCTGTTGAATGCATAGTAAATTATGGCTTCTGGAACTGAAAAATAGCAAGTTTAAGACAAAACATCTCTTTTTCAAAGAATTATTCAAGGTTTTTAGAGGTGGTGAATTTTAGATTTCTGGCAAATTTTAGATTTCTTACTCTAATATAAATTTGCACTCATTTTACATCAGGTTAGATCAGAGGGCTAAATATGGTCACAAAAGAATTTTTCACACAAGTTGAGGAAATGAAAAAGGGTTTCCTCACCAGCATATTTCTCATGATCGAACACATTTGACATTTTTTTTAAGCTTTTCAGTTTTGTCCAGTTTGTACACACTGGTTTCAATTTCAAAAGCAGATGCATAACAGCACAAATAAGCATCTTTTTAATTAGATCTTCTGTTGGATAACAATCAGTTTTAAGCTCTATAAGAGATTAAAGCTAGTTTTCAATGCTGTACCTTGTTTCTACCCAAATATATACAACTAGATTCTAAGAGCTTTTACGACTACCATATAAATACTGTGAAAAGGAAAATATTTACATTTCCCCCAACCATGACTTCAGCCTTGACTGTTTGCACAGTCAAACTGGAAAGTGAAACCAAAAACCCAAGAGTAAGGCAATAATAAGACAGAACATGAATAACCACCTGCTGAATGGCAAGTCAAATAAACCCCATCTATACAGATTATTTTATGTATACACTTGACCTCTTTCAATGTCACAATTTATTAACTATAAAAATATTTGCAAGCAAATGTACATTGTTTCGACTGGTAAAAAAGAGAAGCTTGGCTGGCATACAGAGTGGCTGGTGTGGTTGCTGCAGGCTGCAGATGAAAACATGCCCACACCAAGAGTTGGTGGTTGGAAAACTTAACAGAATCCATATCAGTTTCCGGGGCTTTCAAACAGAACAAATTCTAGTACTTTACACGCCTGTCAATGATATGGTGAAGCTTAATCTGCAGTCTTCAAAACCCACAATCAATAGAAAATATCTTTCTGAGATATTTTGAAGTTAACAAACTTTCTCTTCTTGTGGAATATAAAGTAAAAATGTGATATATTTCCTAAAAGTTTGTTTGTTTTTCAATGTTTTAAGAATTAGCCATTACAATGCCCAACATGATGATGTTTTCAATACCCTGTGGTTCTACATTCTTTGCAGAGTTCGTCACTTTTACCACAACAAAATGAAAAGCAAAAATACCAGGTTGTTCCTCACACTGCTGACAATGGGAATGTACATCCTGAAGATTGCAGAAAAGAATCACCTGAGGTTGCTTTTACATGTGGGAGAATCATGTCAAAGGTGGCAATAAAGATTTGAAATGCTCTAAATATGACAGTTGAGGTGCAAATCTTGTTTTTCAACTGAAGTTTAAACTTGGTTACAGGTAGCTTTGATAGAAGCAGAGATTACATTGAAATTTGACTTAATTGTTAATAAAAAACATTTGTTAACTGGCTCATTAGTTTTTCTACAGATCATTTTGTTTTTTGTCTCTGGACTTTCATCAGTTGTGGCGCAGCATGAGGAGTATTTGTCTGCTCACTGAAGTTAAGCGGCAATGGACCAGTACCTGGATGGGTGACGGTCTGAGTTCTAGACCAGCTGTGGGATGTGTCTCAGTTGGAATTTCTTTGTGTCACCAGACTTTTGTAAATTCTAGTGCACTACTCGTGTCTCTGATGGCTTTGCGCTCGCACTAGGGGACCAAAACCCCTTTTGGCCTCGTTACATACCATATTTACCCCAAAACTAAGTACACACAAATTTTTGGACTCACTTTTATATAAGTTATGGGTTACAGATGTAGCTGGTATAACAATAAATATTGTAAAAATTATATCAGATTTTACCATATTTTCAGAAGATACCAAATACCAAGCAAACACATACATGTTAGGAGATCTTGTGGCAACAGTATACTGTTGAATTTTTATGCACACATAAAAACATGTAACCATGCAGAGATCTTGTGGCGATGGTCAGATATATTTGTAAAATATGTGATACCATACCTTACGGCCAAGTGCCGGACAAAATATGGTCAATGGTTTAGCACTTACATCCTCAAAAGTGTGAGTAAAGTGTCTGATATGTCAATGGCTGTTCAACATTAATGGAAATATATGATGTTGTGAACCGATGTTTTCTCTTCTAAATTTATAACATTTTTGATGTGGATATCTACAGTATTCATTAGAAACCTTGAAGTGAACCTTATAGATTTTCTGAATATATGGCCCAGGTAATTATATATATTTCTCATTGTAAACTAAATTCCTTATTCCCCAATAAACTACCTCTCCTACTTCATGAATCTTTTGTTATTTCATCAAAATAGAACTCTCCCAACAAATTCAGATGACAGACGTCAATTCATATTTGACCCATAAAGGAGAAGTATAGAGTGGGTTATATTTTTTTTATTGTCCACCAAGCGCCATATTTGACCTGTATAGGGGGATATATAGAGCAAGATATATTTTTTGTAGACAACGGCACCTCCGTACCAGAGGAAACAATTAGTGTCAATGACTTCTGGTTTTTCATTACATTCAAGATGGCCTCCCAAAATTGTGAGAAAGCGTTTTTTTGCGAAGTCGCCAGTACACACTGCAGATACCCTGTGGGTCAAAAATTTCGTCGAATTCACTCTATATCGCACCATTTCCGAGATAAACACATTTTTGCGTTTAACGCAGAAATTCAAAATGGCCGCCAAAAATAGCGGGAAAGCGATTTTTGGGAAAAGTTCCCAGTAGACTATATAGATACCCTGTGGCTCAAAATTTCAACAAAATTGCCTTATCTTGCACCGTTTCTGAGGTAAATGTGTTTTTGCGTTTAACACAGAAATTCAAGATGGCCGCCAAAAATGGCAGGAAAGCGAATTTTTGCGAAAAGTCGCCAGTCGACACAGCACTTACCCTGGAGGTCAAAAATTTTAAAAAAATAGCTCCATCTTGCACCGTTCCGAGATAATTGTGTTTTACGCAGAAATTCAAGATGGCTGCCAAAAATGGCGGGAAAGCGAATTTTTGGGAAAAGTCGCCATTACACTCTGCAGGTACCATGCGGATCATAATTTCGTCAAGCTCGCTCTATCTTGCACCGTTTCTGAAATAAACCCATTTTTGCATTAACGCAGAAATTCAAGAGGGTCGCCAAAAATGGCGGGAAAGAAATTTTTGGGAAAACTCCCCAGGAGACTCTAGATATAGCCTATGGATCAAAAATTTCGACGAAATTGCTCTATCTTGCACCGTTTCCGAGATAAACGCATCTTTGTGTTTTATGCAGAAATTTAAGATGGCTGCCAAAAATGGCGGGAAAAGCAAATTTTGCGAAAACTTGTCAGTAAACTCTGCAGATACTCTGTGGGTCAAAAATTTCGATGAAATCGCTCTATCTCGCACCGTTTCCGAGATATTAAAGATTTTTCATTTTCAGTGTTAAGAAAAATTGTGCCGTTTAGTTAATCGTTAATAAGTCGGCCATTTTGTATTGGATCACTTCCAAAAGTTAATGATTTCCAGACATCTATATTACGAACATATACACCAAATTTGATGAAATTAGGTGAAGCGCTTTTTAAGTTACCATCTAGACAACATCAACCTTTTGAAAAACATGTTTTTGGACATGTGACTTCTCGCGTTGGTTGAAATGTCATGTCACCATATTCAGAAATTTTTCCCAGGGCTACTGCATACATGTGCTAAATTTGAAAAGAATCCGGCCAGGGGTTGCTGAGCAAAAAGCAATAGAAAATGCGGGGGCTGGCGGACCCACTCTCTCTCCCCTCTCCCTAAATACAAACAAGCGTCCCTTGTAGGATGCTTAATTAATACATGTTTTGACCTCTAAATTACCCCTCTTTATTGACAACCACACTTGTTTCTTGGTTTTCTTTCTAAAAGGTGGTCTTTCAGTAACAGGTTTGACTGTGTTATAGTCTGCCTAGCCATGGGTTAGTGAGTGCCCAGTGGTTAGTCATACTCATGACTACTTTCCCTCTGTTTAGTGGACAAACTAGTAGAGTTTCCAGGGACTTTGATATTCACTCTGGTCAGTCCCGCTGTTGCCCCTGACTCTGTTAATCTGAAACCACAAACACATAACTCTTTAAAATGACAAATTCCAAACGTGTTTGAAGAACTGATATTGTAACTTAAGTTGATAATATTTATAAAATTGGGAAAACATACACTAGGAAAACATATATCATGCATGATTAAACAGGGAAATGAGGCCATGCAAGAAGTGCCTCTTCAGCTTAATATTGGTCACTGAGGTTCAGATTCACAAAAATGTAATGGTTCTCCAATGTGGCCAGGTGTAGTTGTGGTGTTAATTTTTCTACTCACACTTCATCCATCTCCACCTCATCATCTGACTGTGGGATCTGTAAGTACGGGTTATCACTGGCTGGCCGGAACTTGTACCCAGTCACCACAAAAAACACCAAAGCAGCCACCTCCTTAAACACAGTGCACATCCACGTGAACTGGAAAGGCAGGGTCATCTGAAATAGATATGCATGAATACACAAACCCTCCGCTATGTGAAAAGACCAATACAACAGGATAGAGTTTGTTTGTCTATTTGTTTTATCTTGTGTTCAACAGCCAGGGTCATATTGCGACAGGTAGTTTACAGGTGGTGGAAACCAGTGCATACTGCACTGTAAACCACCGGGCATCGGCAAGTAACTACCAACTTTCCAACATGAAGCGCCGGCCCGAGATTCGAACCGGCAGCCTCAGAGGTTGGAGGCGAGAACTCTAACCGCTACACCACCGAGCCCCCTTACAACAGGATAGAAACTCTCCATATAAAGAGTGAACATGAATCAGAAAGGAGGAGTCACCTGAAGTTGATACATACACTAATATGTATTAAATTGTTAACATACAATTGTTTGGGTTTCAAATTGATATTAATGAATTGTATAGGTCATATAACTACAAGTTTTTAACTGGGTGGAGGAAAGCGGGGTATACTTGGTCAAGTTTCTATTCTATAAACAATCAGCATGATTTAGTACAATTCACCTCATGTGTAAAAATGGTGTTTTATTATGCACCACACACACTGTATATATGACCTGTATAGCGGGACATACAGAGCAGGATATAGATATTTTCTTTACACAGCAGCACCTCCTTACCATGGCTATTTGGTGATTCTTAGTCAATATTTTGGAAACTATGTAACCTACAAATCTGTTATATATGAGTAGAAAGGTATTTTTACAGTGCTATTGCTCATATTTATTGCATGAAAATCCACTCAGAAACGGCTAAGGAAGCGCAAGTTAAAGATTGATGTTTTTATATTCATTGGTGACCCTGTATATATGACATATAATGATTTAAATATGAATTTATTTAACTCACAAATCATACAAAATGATGCACAATAAAAGTGTAGTTTTCACTCATTTGACACATACCGAAAAAATATATCAACTTGATACAATAATTTTGAAGAAACTGTAGTCCTTCTGATCCATTTATTTGAAGGGTAAGTTTGTGTCAATGATGCAAGATGAATTTGATACAATGATCTGAAATAATTTGAAAGCATGGTAACTATGGGAAATAGAATACTGCCAATCCTATACTTACCGCTAAGAGATACACAATAATTCTTGTAAAGTAGATGTAACAGACAATCTGAAAGAGATCAGAACAAGAAACAATGCATTAATTAATGTATTGCATTGTGCAATTCACAATTATTAAGTTCCCTGATTAATGATGGGCCACATTAACCACATACACCATATGTAAGATCTAGCTGCTCATTACTGTAAATGATTAAATAAGGAAAGAGGCTTTAAGAAAAGCAAATATTTTAGCATTAATTATTTTTTGTCCAAGAAAAAAACTTAAATTTATTTTGCAAATGTCAAAGCACTTTAATATGAGACTGCACTGCCTGACAGGATGACAGAAGGGTCTTACCATGATATAGAAATGTCTGAATATTTTGAGCTTGGATAGATTAATGGCAGCTTTTCCATCAGTCTGTGAAGCATCCTGAAGATGTCTTATAGACCTAAAAATACACACAATAATGTACCAACTGAACTCTTTACATAGCATTGTAATGTTATTAACAAGGGCACTCAGTGAGTGCACACCTCCACCAAGGCATATAATAACATGTAAATGGGAAAAACCAGATTTTTTTCATATCTAGACCGAGATTCAGAGGTAATAATGTAATTATTCTTATATAATCTAAGTAATCAGATAATCTGATGAATTAATTTGTGATGTGATGGGAAGTGGCTTTTGTATAAAATACAAACCAGAACACATCAATAATACCACACAGTTAAACTGATGGCATCAACTTTTAGTGCAGAATGGACTCCATACAGTAACTGCAAAGTTTTGTGTTTTAAATTTATGCACAACTGAAAAAAGTTTACAGCAACATCAATATTTTCACAAACATTAAGAGTATATCTTTTCATTAAAAAGTAAGATTTAGCACTTAGTTTAGGCGTGTGATTTATTTGATTTCCTTCTACATGTTGTGATTACATGAACAATGCATGACCTCTTCAGTACAAAACTCAGCTCATTATTTGTAAATTGTGGCAAAATAGGTCTGAATTGTTACACATAACATCTTCTGGTCTAGTTACTAGTGGGTACACTGTATGACTTTGTGGACATCAATACCAAATGTAAAAGCATTTCAATATCGTTTAATATTGGGGTGGGGGTGGGTAACATTTTATACTAAAAAGTCTGAATCTGGGATGCCAAGAAAGTCTTGTTTTAGTATATCCCTAACCACCAACAGGAAGTGAAGTTTATCAAACCAAACATGGTAGTTCTGAATCAAAAATGCATTAAAAACACCAACAATGCAAGATAAAATTGTACAATTTCTTCAGATTTAGAGTTTATTTCAAATAATTACAGTCCAAGTTCATAGTTACATATAAAATGGTGACATTGATATACATCTTTGCATATCGATGTCACTAACCCTGTCCCAAGACAACAAATATCACAAGTAACGATAAACAATGTGCCCACTTCCAGTTGAACATAAAACATGGCAATAGGTTGAAATGATCCCTGATAAGCTACAAAGGAACAGTTTTGATCAAATGGCAAATAAGCCTGTCTGGTGAATCACAAATATCACTGTCATCACATTAAATAGGACACCTTGTGGTGCAGCTACTAGTGGTGTCGTCATGAGCGGCAATATCGTAAATTCACCGGTGATGAAATAAATGGATGATTATTAATGATTAATGCTCAGCCATGATGCATCTTATAAATTTATTTAACCATTAACTTTAGCTTATTTTCAAAGGGAAATATTCATATAATTTCTTCTTTCATGCGGTTTTAGTTTGGTTTGTGATGTAACTATGGCGATGGCTACATCCACTTTGTACAGGAAGTAAAAAACAACGACAACTGACATGTGGCCCACTAACCATATGACAGGGAAGAGAATGGCTCCACAGCACAGTAAGTCCAGCATAATGAAGAGTTGTTTCCACACCAAGTACTGAGACTGACCCTCCTCTGTCTCCTCTATAATGATCTGAGCCACATTGGCCAGGATCTGATGAAATAAACAGCAAATATATGTAATTATGGCATAATGAGATACAGCAACAAGCAATCAGTGCCCGTGAACGGGCTCTGTGTCAGCTGACTGTGTGTTTTGATTTTCAAATGATTTATCATCCTCGATAGTTAAGGTATCTTTTAAAAAAAAACAGCATGTCTCTGGGTCTTGTAGTTTTGGAGAAGAAGTTGTTTACGCAGACGCGCTCGCAGATGCGGATGCCGCAGAGTAATGCCATAATGTCAGCTGACTAACAAGTTAGCGGACATAAAAATCAGGAGGAAGCTTATATCAAAAAGTTCTGAAAGTGACATGTATTGTCTCTTTATTTTCGATAAAATACAGCAAACATCTTGCTATGGCATGATAAAATATGCCAAAAGTTGTCAAAAATTTAGCGTAATTTAACTTTTTGTAAGTTAAATACTTACATATCTTCACAAGGATAAGACTCACCCTACCTCCCCTCAAAAGTTTGTTTTCATAGGGGACCAAAAATTAAATGAAGTTCTCTTCATAAACTCCAGCCGACAATGAGCTGCGTGCATGTACAGACAACACTAACTATGGGGTTCACCTCTTGAACAAAAATAATTTTTAAATATTCTTGTTGGTCATCGTGTTTAGCTTCCCCAAAACCAAATAAGCAGTTATGAGGATAAGGTATGGCTATTATACACAATAAATATATACAGCTTTGGTGTGAAAAAATACTGACAAGAGCACAACTGCTTCACAGGCATTCTGCATTCCTTTCCATAATGACCAATACCTGGACTTCTTACCAGTCTTGCATAAGACCAGTATATATGAGACAACCCACTCCTCATGCAAACAAAATACATGGGATGGCCTGAGGGAATCTGAGGGAATTCAGAAATTAGAATCTGTTCTATTTAAAATAGCAAAAAGTTAGCACAGGGAGCAGGTCAGGCCCTGACCTGTAGTGGAATGACGATGATGAAGATCTTCTTGTCTCGTTTGGAGAGGATATGTTTGACAAACGCCCAGCCTGCGCCTACCAATACAATGGTCACAAACAGCAGTGTTCCCTTCATCCTAAAACACAAGCAGATACAGCATTTATTTTCTCTTTTATTAAACTATTTGTCAGCAGAAGTAATCTTTATTCAGTTTTCAAAGATCTACTATAAACCAAAATTGTTTGGTGGTGTGATCAGAAGGTTCCTGGTTTTACTCACAGGAGATCCATAAGCTATACTCTAACCACTATTAAGTTATAACTAGAGGATCACTTGCAAAACAAAGCAATTGTTTTTGCATGGCAAAAACAAAGCGTCCCGAAAAGGAGAAATAATGGCAGCTTAATCACGTAAGAAAGTTCTGCTTATAGCTCAACAAAGCCAGAATATAGGAAAAGTGGTTCTTGGGCAAGGTAGTTATCTTGGATACAGTGTGCTTCCAAAAATTACGATGAAATTGCTCTATCTTGCACGGTTAAGGAGACAGAGGCAATTTGGTGTTTTGGACTTTTTGTCAAACTTTTTTTTTTAAACTTGAAAATGGTAAGTCTTCAAAGACCCCCTGTGGATCAAAAATTTTGGCAAAATCGCTCTATGTCGCACTGTTTTCAAGATACAAGTATTTTTTGTGTTTTGCAATTTTTGCGAAAAATTCAAAATGGCCACCACTTTTGACTGGCAAAATTTTTATGAAAACTGAGTCAGCTACTCAGCAGTTACCCTTCGTTTCAAAAGTTTCATCGAAATCGCTGTATCTAGCACGGTTTTCTCGATACAAGCATTTTTGTGTTTTGCATTTTTGAAAAAAATTCGAAAATTCAAAATGGCCACCATTTTTGGCGAGTGAGATATTCGTTGAAACTTGGAAAGGCTATAGTCTTCACAGATACCCCGTGGGTCAAAAATTTTGCAGAAATCCCACTAGTAAATTTTTATTTTACGAAAATGGTTTCAAAAAGTACTCCTATATATCACTTAGTACTGTTCTATATGTGTACCTTATGAGCCTATATTTCTAATTTTGTGTTTTACATTTTTTCTCAAAAAATTCAAAAATTGAATATGACCCCCATTTTTGGGGAGGAGAATTTTTTTTTTAAATTGGAGAGAGTAGTTTGATTAAACACCCTGTGGGTCGAAAATTTCGCCAAAATCGCTCTATCTCATACGGTTAAGGAGATACAAGCAGTTTCGTGTTTTACTCGTTAAGAAAATTGTTAATGCTTAATTACTCATCTATAACTCAGTCATGTCTTAAGCTATCCCTGCCAAAATTTAACGTTGCCCAGATCTTTATATGAGGAAGGTATTTGCTAAATTTTAGGTGGATAGATAAAATGCTTCGTAAGTTATCATCCGGACAAGGACGCCCTTCCAAAAAACGTATTTTTGGTCATGTGACCTCTCTGATGGGTGAAAATGTAATCGCAGCATATTCAGAAAAATTTCCCAGGGCGACTGTATACACCTGCCAAATATGAAAAGAATCCGCCTTAGTAGCTGCGAAGCTATTGCAAAAAGAAAATGCGGATCCGGCAGATCAACTTCTCGCGGGACGCTAAATAATCACCTGTATCATAATCTATGTTTATTTCTTAGTGCAAATTTCTTCTAGATTTATCTTCACTTTACAACATTTGGATATACCACAAAAATGTATGATCTTCACAAACTGAGACCATGCATTGGAGGCTTAGATCACAAATGTGAGCCGAGAGATCTAAGCCTCCAATCCAGGGTTTACTGAAACTTTCAGTAAATATGTGTTTTTACCAAATTGGTCAATAAATACATGCATTACCTTAAAATTTTAATAAATAAGTGTCCAATAAATATGTGTATATCCTAACCTCATTGTCACATGACAAATATTTTTAATAATAAGTGAAACTTTATCAATGGAAAATTTACTGTTTAATTATCATTGCCAATCAGATTTGTGGACACAGCCATGTTCTGTTAAATAATTATTATAAACTGTTATCAAAAAGATAATCTATTAAACATAAGTAACAAGATTTAGCATCAACGTTCTATATTAATTACTTATAGCAAGCAGCTTGGAAACTGTATAACTCACAAATAAGTGATGTAGTAGAGGATTGCAAATGCTGCTTCATGATGACCTTCTATCTGGATAAAGTGGAAGTTGATCTGAAATAAACAATGGTAAATATACAGGAGATCATAGGTTGGGGTTTTATGAATGGATGGGTTAGTGGCCACGGCATCTCAGGATTGAGAGTATTTTAAAGAAATATCTTGACGACATTTTAAAACCACCATCTTGCTTGACAACAAAATATTAGAAATAAACCCACAACTCTGAAGATATTGCTGACTTTTATCCCACATTTCTGTACACACAGGTAGCTTTTATTACCATTTTGCCGAGAAGAAAGGTCCATCTTTTGGTTTCACAAGTTTCACTTCCTCCGAGTGGCCTATATGACTGGGGTGTACTAAAACATGGAATCCCAGAATCGGAAAGGTTCTGCATTGGTGGCCTCTCGATCTACACATTTTTGATACCGACCAATCCCTAGTTTTATGTCTATTTTTAAAACCAGTGTTATATTTTGACAAACAATCTGTGAAGCTCTCACTAAAACACAACCTTTATTTTTCCAAATACTCTGAGACAAAGAATGTTCAAAGAAGCCCAGATAGTTACTGTATATTAAGTGGACGGAATAATACCCTGATAGAAATAAGGTATACCTACTTTGGAGTTATAAATGATAAAGTTTCTCACCGAGTGGAAGAACAGACTGATACACTTCACAAACAGGAAAACCAGCATCATGTAGTGAGTCTTGAATACCCCATCTCTGAAAGTATAATATTCACAGAAACTTTTAACGAAAATGAACACAAAACATATGGATAAAATATTGAAAAGGAATTTCAAAAATAATGCCTAGGTCACACCTTTCATTGTGTGGTGGTTTTTTAAGCATTTTATTTCCGCTCGACGACCTTGTCTTTATTAATCTCAACAGAGATCTTATATCCTGGTCATACATGCTTGCAGAATGAGCTGCCCCCTTATGCCTATTAGTGCTGTGAAATCGCTTCGAATATCGGGTTCGATGTTTGGTACCTGTACAAGCAAGCGAACTTCGGTCTAGTTCGATCTTCAAAACAACGTTTTCAAAACCAGTTAAAATGCAGAAATCTCACATAAAATCTTGTCACTTTATTGAAAATATAGCAAAAATATAAAATCCATATATATTTTAAATTAATTCCGCCATATTTTCAAGAAAAGAAACATGTTTTATAGATGGGCGAAAATAGGATCCGTTGGGATGTGGTGTGATGTTGGGGATTTCTAAACGTTTTGGAGAGTCCGAATTTCAGACGTTTGAACCGAACTCCGAAATCAGGGCAGTAAACGAGCGAACTATCGAACTTCTTTAAACATCGTCGCAGCCCTAATGCCTATACCACTAGACCCCTCTAGTGTGTATAGTTTAGTTTAGCTCATGAGAGATTTTTCATATTAAAAAGCAGTCAGCAACACAATTTGTGGTGAACTGTACGAAATTGCAAATTTTAATTAGTAAATTAAATTTTTATTAGTTAATACCTTACATACCAGACGATAGCTATAGCCCGGCGCCAGCCGGTCCCGCCAAACGAAAGAAAAAGACGTCCCGGGTTTCACCCCCCGCAGGAACGGCACACTACAATCCACTCGCCAGGTGGCCTAGTTCCTGCCTCACTCGCCAGAGGGACGTGACGTCATAGCATCTTTTTCGTCCCTAAGATTGAATGATGAGGCTGGAAGCGGGGAAGGCCGGGTGGGAATTTCCCGTCTGGTAGGTAAGGTATTAACTAATAAAAATTTAATTTACTAATTAAAATTTGCAATTTCATTGCGTTAATACATCTTACCTACCAGACGATAGCTAGAATAACTACCCAGTGGAAGGAGGGCAGCCTTCTGAGGATTGGAGAGAACTCTTATATTATACCTAGGTGTGAGGTTCTAGTCCTTTGAGGAGACATGTTAGTCTCAAGGGTATCTAGACCTAACTGCCCCCCCCCCCCCCCCTTTTTTTTTGACTGCTCTGAGGGGAGGAAGAGAGCAAGAGTTCAAGTCCATGATTCCCACTGTTAACCTGGAAGAGTAGGGAAAGTCCTATACCCAGAGAATCACTCTGCAGTAAAAAAATACTTTGAGAAGCCAAGGCATAGGCTAAAAGTGAGCCTGCACCTAAAACTAACTAGTATATACACTATATATAATTATATACAAAGAAGCTTAGGGGACTAGTGGTGGATCTGCTGGGCCGCCACCACAGGACCCAAGTGAAAAAGCTCCTTATCTGCCCAGGCAACATCCTTAAGGTAAAACTGTGTAAAGGTGTTGTGGGACTTCCAGTGGCATGCTGCTAGAATCTGGTCCAGAGATATGCCACCTTGAAAAGCTTTGGAGGCCGCAAAGGCCCTAACATCATGGGCCTTGACCTGATGTAAGGTCAAGGACTCTTGGTCAGAGAGATCATAACACAACACTACTGTTTGTTTGATCCACGATGAGATAGTGGCAGGAGAGATGTCCCTGTCAAAACCTTGTTTGAATGAGACAAAAACTAACTCCTTTCCCGTTCTTAGGTTTTGTGTTTTGTCCAGGTAGTAGCGAAGAGCCCGAACGGGGCAAAGGGATCTGTCTTCCTTTAAAGACTTATCCAGAGTGGGGGCTAAGGCCGGGATGACCACAGGGGCCACGCACTCTGGTCCCTCCTTTGCCAAGTGATTTTTCGCCAAGAAGCTTGGTGATGGGTAGAGGGAAACTTTGGACCAATCAGCTTGGTGTCTGATATTTTTGTTTAACCAAGCGTGTATCTCACTTCTGCGTTTTCCTGAAGCCAGGGCTAGGAGAAAAACAGTTTTGAAAGTAAGGTGTTTTAGAGAAGCCTTTCTGAGGGGTTCAAACGGTGCTTTTGTAAGCTGGTGTAAAACTAGGGAGAGGTTCCAAGCAGGAACCCCCCTGCGTCCTTTGGGTCTATCCCTGTGAAAACTGTCTAACAGTCTAGTCAAATTTTCATCCTTGCCGACATTAATCGAGGTATTTCCCAGTTTGTCTGCAATGGCTGACCTGTAACCGTCAATAGTGCTGGGCTGGAGATTTTTCTCCTGGAAAAGGTGCAGGAGGAAATCTGCTATTTGTTTTATAGATGGGTTCCTGAAGTCCACCTGACTTGTTTCGCACCATTTGATAAAAACGGCCCACTTCGCTTCGTAGACTGTTCTGGTTGAACGTCTTTGAGGCGCCTCAATTCTTGACGCCACTGGGCTAGAGAACCCCTGCTCCTTGATTGTCTGGGCTCTAGGAGCCAGGCATGGAGATTTAGGTTTGTCAGATCCCTGTGACGTGCCTTGTTGAAAGGTTGGGTCACTAGATCTGGGTGGTGTGGAAGACATAGAGGAACCCTCGCAGAGAGTTCCACTAGGTCCCAAAACCAAGGCATGTTGGGCCATCCCGGGGCAATCAGGATTGCTCTGCGATACCAGTGATCTGACAGCTTGCTGACCACCTTCCCCATCAGAGACACTGGGGGAAAGAGGTACATGTCCAGGTCCTCCCAGGACAATGTCAGAGCATCCACTGACCAGGCCTTTGGGTCTGGAATTGGGGACACAAATTGAACTAGCTTGCAGTTGTACCTTGTTGCAAACATGTCCACTAGGGGAGAATGCCAGGTTTGACAAAGGAGGTCGAAGGTCTCTTGATGGAGGGACCACTCCGTCTGAATGACCTGCCTTTGGCGAGACAATTTGTCTGCAATTACATTCAGACGGCCTGGAATGTGTCTGGCCTTCAGTACTATTTGATTGAGGCTGCACCAACATAGGAGCCGCCAAAGAAGGGCACAGAGTGAGCCTGACCTCATACCTCCTTCCTTGTTGATGTATGCTACAACCGTAGTGTTGTCTGTGGCCATCAGGACGACCTTTCCTTGCACTAAATGTTGGAATCTTTTTAGTGCTAACAACACGGCTTTTAGTTCTAAGAAGTTTATGTGCAACTTGCTTTCGGGCACTGACCAAGTACCGCTTGCTGTGAAGTCGCCTAAGTGAGCACCCCAGCCTTCTTTTGAGGCGTCTGTAAAGATTTGAACTGCGTGTCGCAGGGGGTGTAAGGGCTGACCCTTTAGGACATTTTCCTCTTGGGTCCACCACTGCAGGTACTGGTGGAGACCTCGGAATTGGGATCTCCTTTTCCAGAGATTCTGGGACTCTCCAGTGCTTCTTGAGGTGCCACTGAATAGGTCTCATGTGCAGTCTGCCTAGGGGCACCTGTTTTTCTGTCGCAGTGAGAAGACCTATAAGAGACATGAAAGTTCTCACTCGGCAATATCTGGTCTGTAAAAGCACTGTTATCTTTTGTTGAAGGGCTTCCCAACGGTTTTGAGTAGGCCTGACTACTCCGTTGAGTAGGTCGTACTGGTAGCCTACGAAGTCGAAGACTTGCTGGGGTTCCAGTTCTGACTTTTGCATGTTTACCATCCAGCCCAACTCCTGGCAAAGGGCTAGGAGGGACTGGGTTCCCTGGTGGCAAGATTCTTTGGTAGGGGCTCGAATCAACCAGTCGTCTAGGTACTGGTGGATTCTTATACCCTGTGACTGAGCCATTAACTTGACCTCTTTGACCACACCAGTGAACTCCATGGGAGCTGTTGACAGGCCAAAGGGAAGTGCCCGAAACTGGTACGACTGGTTCTGAAAGTGGAACCTGAGGAATTTTCGGGATGTGAAGTGAATTGGAATGTGAAAGTAGGCGTCGCTGAAATCTAGCGATGTCACCCACTCCTCTTGTTGTAGAGAGGTCCGGATTGTCTCTGGAGTCTCCATTTTGAATGTTTTTACGCATAAAAACTGATTTAGAGTACTGAGATCCAAGATCGGCCGCCACTTGTGGTTCGGCTTTGGGACAATGAACAGTCTGTTGAAAAAGGCTAGTGAGGTTTGAACCCTGACCCTCTCTACTGCCTTTTTCTCGATCAGAGCTTGTACAGCTTCTTGCAAGTGGGAGTCTCTGATGGGGTTTGCATAGCCACTTATTATCAGGGGATCCCTTACCAAGGGAGGTCTGACTTTGAAGGGGAGAACATAACCCTCCTTTAAAATGGACACTACTTTGGGGTTTGCACCTTTGTGAGCCCATATTTCCCAAAAACTCTGAAGACGTCCCCCCACTGGTTGGGCACTTGCAACATTGGGGACATTTGGAACATTTGGAGCAGAAACAAAGTGACCGACAAAAGAAGCACTTTTCACACACTTTATTTGACTTTTGATCTTTGATTTTGGCCTTACGTCTTTCTTTTGTGACTGCCACCTTGTTACAGTAGGTACACGACATACAACATGATAAGAAACATTTGTTGGAACAGATACAAAAGAGTTTCTTGTTACGACACTTTTCACAGAACTGACTGGCCGGGCCACCGGCACCGGACTTGACTTGCAGTAATTGTCATTTATACTGTGTCTTCTCATGAGTCATCTTGGTACCACGTCCGGGCTGACCACCCCGGCCTCTGCCCCGGCCTCTATTGCGGGAACCAAACGCTTTCCAAGCTGGTAGTTCCTTTCCGGCTTGAGAAGTTGTTTTAGCAGTGTCTTGAGGTTTCCAACCAGTACTGTAGGGTTGGTATCTCTGTTTTCTGCCTCTACCGGCGAACCCCCCGCGGCCCGGGCCGGGCTGGGAAGTACGTCGGGAAGCTTCTAATTGATTTATTTCATCCTCAGCTTTTCTAATAGCAGCATCTGGAAATAACCCATATCCATTCAGGGGGCAATTTCTCAAGGAATTGAAAGTATCTGGTTTAATCCCCGGTTTCACAGCTTCCAAGTATGAATCCCTACGGAGTAGGGTCAAATTCGCCATCTGCACAAATGTAAAGTCTGCCAAATGTTGTAGAGATTTACCCATGGCGAAACTGACATTCTGGTTAAATGAGGATAAATATAAAAGTTCATCCAATGCACCTTGAGCTTTGACAGAGGACTTGCCTTTCTTAAGTTCACTTTGTAAAATATGCAATTGTTCTTGGAAGGCATCCTGTATTTTGGTAATACAGCGATTAAACCCCGCTGACTGGTTGCAAATATATGAAGACTCTTTTGCTGCTTTCTCCCACTTACGCATAGTGTCTTGTGATAGTGGGCGGGATGGAGGCTGAGGAGATGTAGAAGATATGGTTGAAATCCTGGGGAATGAACTATTGATCTTCGCCGCATCATTTGGCCAAGAATTCACCGATTTACCCGGCCTAGTTGGATCTGTAGGCTCCGCCGGGTGTATCCCATACCATCTGTTCTGGGATTTGGGGGGTCTGAGGAATTGGTCCACATGCAGGCCACCTGGATCACTAGACTTTGAAGGATATCCTTCTATCAGTACAAGGTTTAGAGTTTCTAGTTTTCGGCACAACCAATCTTCCGGTGGAAGATCCACAGAAATCTTGCCCACAGGCTGAGAACGGTGACCTGCCCAAGGATTATCAGTGCGGGATTGCGGAGAAAACTCCAGGTCAGGAATGTGTGTCCATCCCATGAACGCGCGGACGCCTCTCACAGTCTCGCGGTAATTTTGATCTTCACTGAGGACCCGGTCCGGGTCTGAGGTTTCCAAGTCTGGGGATTCCTCTGCGTCAGATAATTCACCCTCTTCAAATGTTTCCTGAGGATTGACATCGCGGAAGGTGACCGGCCCGGAGCCGGAAGAAGGTTGTTGAAATGCAGATTGAGAGGAAGCAGACATAGCAGCTGACGAAACAGTAGCCACCGGAGCAGGGTGTTTAAACATAGGTTCTGCTTCCGGGTAGAGGTTTTGAAGTGGAGATTGTCTGTCAGCAAAGGAAACATCCTGATCTCTAGGCTCATCCGGGCCAACAGCCGGGCCGGCTGGGCCGGAAGAAGCCGAAGTAGAGACAAAAAAGGGTGTCTGGGAAAGAGCACCTGCTGGAGCAGCATGAGAGACCGGTACTTTGACCGGAGAAAATGTTGGATTTTGTTGCACAGAAGGTGAGGAGCGATGTCCTAAAGTAATAAGTGCCTCAAGCCTGGCCATACGAGTGGCCCACTTTTCGTCCAGTTCTTGAAGATCTTTCTTAAACTGAGGCACAGGAAGGGACAAATCCAGAGCAGAAGAAACAGAAACAGCAGGTTCTTGTTCTGGCTGGGTATCAAGTACTACCACAGAAGACGGATCGACTAACACCTCCTTTGCTTTAGCCTTTTCCTTTCTGAGTTTATAGGTAGGAGTACTTAACTTGAGCACTTGCTCCGGGGTAAGGACACTGCAAAAGTCACACTGCAGATTTTGAACACAAGGGTCATCACCCTGTCCTTTCTCGCGACAACGCGCACACCTACTATGTTTGTCAAATGAAGCCATAATATGGCCACACGCACCCTTTTTCTGTCCTGGAGATGCCATGATAGAAAAGTCAACTAATGGCAACAATTCCGACACAAATTAAACAGATATAACACAAATATAAAACCAAAAGGTTCACAGATAAAAATCCACAACTTTAAATATCGCGCCAAACGAAAAAGATGCTATGACGTCACGTCCCTCTGGCGAGTGAGGCAGGAACTAGGCCACCTGGCGAGTGGATTGTAGTGTGCCGGTCCTGCCGGGGGTGAAACCCGAGACGTCTTTTTCTTTCGTTTGGCGGGACCGGCTGGCGCCGGGCTATAGCTATCGTCTGGTAGGTAAGATGTATTAACGCAATGAAATGTATTCTACAGAGACTCACTATGGCCTATCCCACATGATCCACAACTGAAAGTATATCAGCCTGTTGGTTTGTAGCTTGTGATCCAAGCATAAAAGGGTATGACCAGGAGGTTACATAGAACTACTGGTTAAACACTGCTGCAATACACACACAAGTCATTGAGTAAGTAAAATCTCACCTTCATTAACACTACTTTAATAATTCAGCTGAAAAGGATTAATTCTGAAATAAAACATTTGCAAGCGTGCTAGTTTTGCAGTTATATTTAACCTGTGGGATGCCTAAGATTATACAATGGTTATCTATGAAACAGACTTCTACTTAAAGCAGGTTTGGTGGGTTTTTTATATGTTTCATGTGCTGCATGCTTACGTTGCCTTTCTGATGACAAACCACCAGACGACAGCCAAGACAAAGTAGATGGCACACAGTATCATGTATACAGCAGGGAGTGGGATCTCCCCAGCCGACAGGTAGTTTTTACCATCGTAGTTACTCTCTGCAAGATGTACCTACAAACATACCATCGTATCTTTTATACCAACAACTTTACTGCAGTGAATTTCTTACATGTTTCTGTATATTTTAAATAACAAATTTTTAAATAATAAAATTTTGAATTTGATAGTAAACTCAAGTCCTTACTATGTATATATTTACACCCTGATTTTAACTTTCTTTAAAAACATACATTGCCTTTAAATATGCTGACCAAATTCATTTTACTTAAGATTAAATTTCTTTATAGAAAAATCTCAACCAATATATGAAGAACAATAACAAGCTTTGCTATACAACAAAATAGAATACCTCTACACTTCAAATTTTCATTAATTTAAAAAACTCTACATAATAATATACTAATGACACTGAGCTTATTTGGCCAAAGACATTACCTATTATTACCCTTCACAGTGTGAAACCATTGTATTTTACCAATATTATGGGCTACGTACTAACTACACTAGTATAAGAAACATTTGATATAAACCTGCTATCCATTTGAAAAATAAAACTAATGCTTATCATTACAATCAAACTGTTCTGCACCAGGGCACTTATGCGAAAGAGGTATTACTTTTGAACAGAGGCAGGACAATGCAAATATGTAGTAATGTTAAAGAAACTCACGGTGAAGTTGACACTTTTGTGCTTGTTGGGTTCAGCCTTGTTGTTGTTGTCACAATTGTGAAAGAAAAGGTTGTACAGACCTTCCTCGTCATCAGTCTTAATATCCACCAGAAACTAGGAATAATGAACAGAAACATGATGGCCACTTAAAACTGAATAGTTAACAGTGCTGCAACAATGTTTGTAAACGTTTGAGTGTTCACTCGTTTACTGCCTCAAAATCGAAGTTTGGTTCAAACATCTGAAATTGGGACTTTGCAAAACGTTTAAAAATCACCAACATCACACCACATCCCAGGGGATCTTACTTTCACCCATCTATAAAATTTGTGTTTTATTGAAAATATGGCAAAATTTAGTTTAAATTTCAGTGGATTTCATATTTTTTACAATATTCTCTATATAGTGACAAGATTTTATGTTAGATTTCCGTGTTTTTACTGGTTTTGAAATTGTTGTTTCGACGATCGAATTAGATCGAAGTTTGCTAGCCTGTACAGATACCAAACATCGAATCCAAAATATTTAACAATTTCACAGTACCAGTAATAGACATTTGAAATGTAAGAAATATGTTATCCGCACCTAAAATTGAAGAGAGTATACAGTATAGAAATATGATGTTCTACAGAATCTGACAAGATAATACAGTTTAGAAATGCAATGTCCTGAAGTGAGAAATTTCATGCCCATAAGAAACTAAACAATAAATACCAGAAATGTGATGTGTCACAGAAACTAAAACTTTTCAGAGAAAACATGGTATTTACAAATAGTTATTGCACAAAATATAATATTTACCAATTTAAATATCTATTACAGAGAAGATGTTTTCTATACAAAAAGTTATTCATATCCCTAGATATTTATCAATATCTAATATCTATTGTAACTTAATGACACTTACATAGGTACTGTATCTGCCAGTCTCGGGGTTTTTCTTCAGTGGAATTGTGGTAGTTACAAGCTGCTTCTGAGCACCGACTGGTTTCACAGAGGGAACACTGGTCTCATTTACCTTTGTGCTATTATCAGTTAAAACTGCCTCATCGACTTCCTGCAGAAAGACAAAGAGTAAATATATGTTTGTCCAAAAATGTTAGTATACATTTGTTAACTTTTATTATCCACTGTGCGCTATATTTGACCCATATAGGGGGATATATGGAGCGGGATATATTTTATTTGTATACAACGGCGCCTCGATACCATGGATAACTAGTGTCAATAACTTCTATTTTTTCACCAATATCTCCAAAACTATGCAACCTACAAATACGTATTACATGTCATTAGAAATGTCCTTAAACAACACTTCTGCTCATTTGTGTTGCATAAAAATCCAAAGAGAAATGGTTGAGAAATCACAACTTAAATATCAAGGTTTTTATATTCACTGGTGCTCTTGTATTTCTGTCAGCCATTTTCACCTGTTCTCTTTAAATATGGATTTATTTAATTACAAATCATACAAAATAGTGGATAAAAGTAAAATATCCCTCATTAGATATATACAGAAAAAATAGATCACTCATGAAAATTAACAATATAATACTCGTGCTACACATGTAATATTGTTATCTTCATTTGTGAAATATTTTTTCTGTACACGTCATTTGGGATGTTTTCCTATTTACTACAGCATTTTATATCTTTCTCATACAAAGTCAAAGTTGAGTTTGTAAATCTCTTTCAACAGCTAAAGAAAAATATGCAGACAGTATCTCAGTGCATCCAACATATGGCCCTGAGCTGGGCCTGAATCTACAACCACAGAGATGAAAGTCAAGTGGTCAAATACTAAACCTTGGTCATCACTCGGCCACTCCGGACTTTCTAAAATCTGAATTTCAATGTCAAAACGGTAAGTATTCTACAGTACTTAGATTATTTTTAACTTACATTTTAAGTATTTCTTAGGTTTCAAGTAAGAAATTTTGAAACTCAACATTCCTAACTTTTATTTTGTGAAGAGTCCAAGAAAAACCTTCCCTTACTTAGATCTAAGGTCACCTTATCTAAGTATTGTTGTAGAATACAGCCCCTGGATCACACACAAGGCAGTCATGACTGATCATAATTGATTGTAAAATGATTGTAATTCACTCTTCTTCATCTGTTACAAGTTTATGCAGTGTATGAAATTTACTCTGTGTGTGTGTGTGTGTGGGTGTGTGTGTGTGTGTAGTGGGGGCGGGGGACGGGGGATTAAACTGATTCAATGTTCATATAAAGGCATTACAGTGTTCCTACTGAACTGAAATCTTGATATATATTTCAAACTTTACTTTTTACATTTTCTGATATTAAAATATTGTTTATCGTAAAATGCACAGCCTTGGAGTTACATTCATGCTCAATTTACAATATGTTAATTTGTGTAATACACTCACAAAATCATAATGTAATTTCCAAATAAACTAGATTGGGCCAACTCGGCGCCAACATATCCCCAGACAGGTCATCACTCACGCCACAGGTTTTGATCGGGAATTTTTTAAAACATAATTACCCATTATTATATGAACTTCAGCACATCAATCTACTCTGTTTATATCTTCCCAAGGAAGATGGTGTATCCCCAGACACCGAATACATAACTCAAATTATATTTTCAATCTTCCTGCAATGATAACTCTAAACCTATTTTCAAAGTATTTAAATGATTGATGATTGAATGTCCATTCTAAAATAATAATCCCAAAAGAGCATATCTGTTTCTATATTTGTTGACAAATAAAATATTATTTTAACTCAACTCATCATACTTTTCAATCTTCCTTCAAAGTATTTAAATGATTGATGATTCAATGTCCATTCTAAAATTCATAATCCCAAAAGCGCATATCTGTTTCTATATTTGTTCACAAATAAAATATTATTTAAAAAAAAATTATTTATATTATTATTTTATTATATTATTTTTAGAATTTGCAAATTGTTTTCAGTTATTCATTTCCTCTATACCTATATATGTGGTCCATATATATGCAACCTAAATATGTGACACAATCTCAGTTCTGACTCCCCTTTGTGTTATATGTAATGAAGCCCACTACCTCCCACCCCCACCCCTCTCCCCTTCTCCACACCTCTCTCACTATTACACAAGATCTGCAACCCCATTGAGTTCTTTGTTTCTCATCTGATATCATTAAATACCTTTGTTTATTTAGTGTCACTCAATATAGCTGGAGGTCCCAGAGGTGGGGATAAATGGTAAACAAACAATCTATATAAAAGGGGTACTCAAATACAAAAAGAATTGAGAATTTTAAGTATGTGATTATCAACTGAAATGAGTTCATAACTGTAGGAGCTGTGTCAAAATTAACTGAGGCAAGTTGAATAAAACTGGGCTAGTTGAGGGTTAAAAATCCCCTAGTTTTACTACATAAGGATATAATTTCATTAATATTGGGACTTAAAGCTCACTTAAAGTGTCCATTTTGTCTACTTGAATATGTTTAACCAGTTTCATTTTAAAAAGTTAAAAACTCAGCAAGCAGAGGTATAACACACAAAAATAAGTTCTTAAAAGACTAAGATAGCCATAACATTATTAATAATCAAAATTTAAATAGACAGGCATTTCCTTTGAAAAATTCAAAGATTTCAGCTCTATAACCCACATAGTTTGACAGTTACTGGGCTTTAAAGTGGCATAATGTCCATAAATTGGGTTTCTGTGGGCATTTTACAATTGTTAAAGAGACCTTAGCAATTAAACTACAGATCTGAAACTTTTTGGGGGACATACATAACAAACAAAAATTATATATAATACAGTTTAAGACTTGTCACACTAAGCATTTCCAAATAACAGGGCAAAATACGGAAAAAATGTCAAAAAAGGCACTTGGGCGAGTGTCTATGGCCCTCATACACAGGTTAAATGTCTACTAAAAACCTTGATTTTCGGCACATGTAAAAAGGACATAATAATGTATTCCCAGATGGGATTTCAGCTCCATCAATCACATAGTTTAACAGTCACAGGGCTTAAAGGTGGTAAAAAGTCCAAAGTCGATGTGGCTTTCAAATTAAAGCTTCAGACTTAAAATTTGTTACATACTAAGATTACACATAGAATATGTATCTAATAAAGTTTGAAACTTCTCAGACTTACCATTTCCAAGTTACAGAGCAAAATATGTGAAAAATGTCTTAAAAGTGTCACTCAGGTGGGTGTTTAAGGTCCTCATACACAGGTTAAATGTCTACTTGAAGCCTTGATTTTTGGCACATGTAAAAAGAACATAATAATGTATTCCCAGATGAGATTTCAGCTCTATCAGTCACATAGTTTAACAGTCACAGGCCTTAAAATTGGCAAAAAGTCCAAATACTGGGTCTTTATGGGGCCTTCTAGAGACCTAAATGTGGCCTTTAAATTAAAGCTTCAGACTTAAAATTTGTCACATACTAAGATTACACATAGAATATACATCTAATACAGTTTGAAACTTCTTAGACTTACCATTTCCAAGTTACAGGGAAAAATATGTGAAAAATGTCTAAAAATGGTCACTCGGGTGGGGATTTATGGTCTCATACACAGGTTAAATGTCTTCTTAAAGCCTTAATTTTTGGCACATATAAAAATAACATACTAATATCTTCCCAGATAGGATTTGAGCTCTATCAGTCACATAGTTTGACAGTCACAGGGCTTAAAAGTAGCAAAAAGTCCAAATATTGGGTCTTTGGGAGCCTTTTAGAGACCTCAATTTGACCTTCAAAATTAAAGCTTCAGACTTAAAATCTGTTACATACTAAGATTACACACAGAATATATATCTAATACAGTTTGAAACTTGTCAGACTTACTATTTCCAAGTTACAGGGAAAAAGATGTGAAAAATGTCTTATAAGGGTCACTCGGGTGGGTGTTTATGGTCCTGATACACAGGTTAACTGTCTATTAAAGGCCTAAATGTTGGGGCACATATAAGAAAACACATAGATATATTCCCAGATTATATTTAACTTAGATGAGAGACATAGTTTGAAAGCTACAGTGCTTGAAAGTGGCAAAAAGTGCATAAATTGGGTCTCTGTGGGCACTTTTGAGACCTTAAGTCGACCCCTTTGGGTAAACCTACAGCCCTAAAATTTTCTACAGACAAGGATTACATATCAAAGTTATACCTAGCGCAGTTTGAGACTCATCAGAATTACCACTTCCAAATTATAGGACAAAATATATGAAAAGTATAGCAAAAAATCCCTAAGTGGGGGTATTTATGGGCCTCAAACACAATTTTCTCCTCAACTTAAAGTCGTGATTTTCGGCACATGTACTAAGAACATATTAATGTGTTGTCAGGTAAAATTTCAGCCAGCTGAGCATCATAGTTTGTGACCTACAAGGCTCTAAGTGGCCAAAAGTCCAATTTCTGACCTTAAGGTGGCCATAAGTTCTTTTTTACTGGGAGTTTAAGGTCACCTTAAAATAGGGATCTTCCTTTGGGCACCCTTAACATGTGTACCAAGTTTGAAAAAAAAATATTAATTTGTTTTTGAGTTATCGCGTCCACAAGGAAATTTCTACGGCGGCGGCGGCGGCGGCGGCGGCGGCGGCGGCGCGACGGACCTGAATCCAATATATCCCCGACTTTCGTCTGGGGATATAATTATACAAGCTGTAAATTAAAGATTTAAATGTGAAATGATTAACGAATTACAGAACATTTGCCCACAGAACATGGACCATTAAACAGGAGAAATGTTCTGGTACAGATCAGGAAAATACCAGTTGAATATGTAACATGAACTCATAATTAACCTGCACAATAGGGGATTGGATAACAGATTTTTAAAGCTGGTATGGATTTAATATACATACTGCCAACTAGAAATACTCTTAAGTGAGTCTTTCTCTTGAAATATGAAATGTTTGAGATTTTCTATGAGATGCCCACTGTTCTAAGAAAGGAGTAACACTTGAGAATATGAAGTGAGAACATGTATTTGTTTTAAAATATTCCAAGCATATAATAAAGGCTAAGGTAATACTGAGAGACATACTGACCTGTGTAGGTTTCAGGGTAGTAGTCATCAAGTCACTGAGTGTGGTGGTGTGCGACCCACTTTCTGACCCTGCACCAGAACCAGCCACTGAAAAACACAAGAAAAACTCAATATGCAAACCCAATCTACCCAATGGTCATCATTTAACTCAGAGAAATCACTGAGCCACTAACAAATGTTGGGCTGAATTGCAGCTGGCTTTGATTTTTTTTTTCACAACCAGTTTGTTGGTTTTCAAAACTAATCGATGTCCTGCTACAAACTCTTTTCTAAAAATTTAGAAAGAATGCCTTCAAAAACTATAAAAGCAGCACAAAATTTCATCAAGCTGGGGTATTCACAGAATAATTTTTAACTTTAGACAAAGCCAATCAAGGTGAAAAGAATATGGCTTTCATGAATTATCTAGCCTAATAGAGTAAGAAATCTAAAATTTGCCATACATCTGAAATTCGCCACATGTGGAAGTACTAATAACATAAACGAACTGATGTGAGATTTATTGAATGTATAGTAAATTAAGTTTGTTTTCTTTTGAACTGAAAAATACCAAGTTTAAGACAATCACTTTTTCATAGAATTAAGTAAGGTTTTAGAGGTGGCGAATTTTAGATTTCTGGTGAATTTTCGGTTCCTTACTCTATATCCTATGATCATACTTAACTGAATCTCAAAAGAATCTTGCCCCAAAAATATGTATTTAAAAAAAAAAACCAAAAAAAACCCCCAAAAAACCACCACCACCAATGATCAGATAAACCAACCTACACTTCACAATCTTAGAATGTGGCATTTGTGATTCAAATGTAATTATTTTGGATATTAAGTCAGTATATGTTGACAAAATATAATACAAGTACACACTATTTAGCATTTCTGTGTAATATTTTATACTTTCATTGTGAAATATGTGACTCTTCAGGAACCAGTTCTTGGACATATGTTATCAGATTTTGTTTAAGTTTATATTTGAACAGAAACCAACTATCCAGTTTGCTATATTTACCACATTTTTTATGTATATTGGGTAAAAACGGAGTTGGTAAACTTTAAAACATCTGGGGGAGACAATTCCATTTCAAATTATGCCTCAGCTATTACCCCGGTTAGTTTTGGCAGTGACAAGCATATGAAACAACAGATTTTGTTTGAAAGTGTCACCTTCCTTCTCTGAGATCTCCCTTTGTGGGTCATCCTTGGTTTCTCTTCTGTTTCTAATATGAGGAAATAAGAAGGAGTCTGACAGGAAGTCCAAACTCCTCCGTTTCCTGCGCTGGCTGGGGCTGTTTAATGTTGCTTGCATCACTTGCTTCGATGGAATGCTGATATTTAGATGTTTTAAATCCTCACCAATTCTTCTTAAGTGTATGCTAGAAGAATAAATAGTATGTTTATTTATTTTAACAAATAGCAAAAGACAAAGTTTGTTTTTTTACATCGACTTCAATTAACAGGTTCATATTAGGACAGATCCACAACATCTTCACAACATGGGACAGCCAGTGAAAAGAAACACAAATTCTATATCAAGAAACTTCTAAAAATATGAAATTATCCCTTATTTTATTTAGCTAAAAAGACACTGCTTATCTTCAATAATTCTAACATTATTGCTGAGAGTAGTCATGGTAATTTTATTCTTATTAAAGTTGACTGTTCTGCTATAAACCCCCTATGAAGGATGAAACAGCCTTATTAAATATATTATTAATAATGTTCAACTTTTTGCCATGTTGAAACAGGAATAGTAAGCACGATAAACTGGTCAGAGTGAGAAGGTGAAAGTGTATCAAGCTGTAAATTCAAACAGTAATGTTGCAATGACCTATTCTAGAAATATAATGGAAATTAAAATAGTTTGTTTCAATCTCACCATGGTGGGTTACTGTCCAAGTCCAGTGTGAACAAAATGAGGGAAAGGCCTTTATCTAGCTTATCTCCCTCATCACCTTCTTTTGCATCAAATTTATATTCATTTATAAGACAACTTTCTTCTCTTTCTTGCTGAAAAGCAGTAATTACATTTCTTTTTCTAAACGTGTAGAAAGCAAATAAACTTACAAATATTGCTATAAACATATCAGACTGGTTATTGACAAAAGCCTTCTGTAAATTTGAAGTGTGTGATTTATGTAATAGTTTATATAATAATTTATATAACTATTTGGAATATATGAAAGTGTATTATTTTGATACAATATATTACCGAAGTGTAGGCATTTTTTTAAAGAAATATTTAACGATTTATAGTAAAAAATAGTCCTTGTATACAGATTGGTTAAGTGACAAAAGGCTTCAGTGAAAAAAAAATATTTCGAAATATCCTTGACTTCTACAAACAGATCTGCCCATTTTTCGATAAAAGAGTAGATCTTTTCGAATGCTTCATTTCCACATGAATGTATACTATGTAGTGGGATAATTTGTGGTTTTATTCGTCACTGATCCAGACAGCTAATTTGTTATTGGTTCAAACAAACAAGCCAATTAAAAAATAAAGTTCCCCGTTACTATGGGTACTTAGTTTAAAGTGAAAAAATAGCTTTTTCCAAAACATAATGATTTATTTATTTGGGTTTTAACATTGCTTTCAACACTGTATAGGTCAGATCACGGCGGGTAGTTTTGTGGGCAGAGGAAACCAGTACATACAGTTGGTCAAGGTTTTGTACTGTAAACTGCCAACCATCTGTTAAGAGATTACCATCTTTCCCACATAGGGTCTGGGGTTAGAACCGCTGACCTCAGAGGTGGGAGGCGAGTGTGTTACTACTGTGCCACCACAGTCACCCAAAATAAAGCAACTATGCTTTTAATTTCATTCTCTACATTTTTGACAGAACTGCTGGTTATCATAAAATTATATTTTATGCTTCTCCTTTGTATACTGTGTGTATAATGAATTCCACATTTGACTACTAGAGATTTTCACTGACAAAATTTTCAAATTAATATTGAAACAGTAAAACATGTAAAAGCTAATGTAAGATTTTTTATGTCAACCCCGGAAATAAAACATGATACCACTCACCAGATTATCATTGGACGTTTTACCAAGAGAAAATCCAAACTGAAACAAAATAAAAATCTGAATGCAAAATATGTATACTACAATACATGTACTACATTTTAACAGAAATCAATTCAAAGTGTTAATTTGCTAGATAGCAACATCATATTTCTTTTTCACAGCCAGCTAACAACAGTTTGCCCCATAACCAAACACAAGCTACTTTACTGTATACTAAGGTGTTCCTCATCATCTTGGGAGTATAAATGGATACCAGTATTATTGGGGCAGGTAAATCAATGACAGGCTGGCATACTGTTGGGGTCAGTAGAAATTCTCAATCATTTAAAGCTACATCAACCATAAGTAAGCAACAGTTAAGGCGGTCATTAAATGAAAACACTTAAAAGGCTGATTTAACTTTTTATGTAATATACACTGAATCAATTAAGTTTTCAAAGCCTTTCCTGATATAGAAGAGAAATACTTACAGAGTATTTTGTTGCAGGCTTTTCATCCACCATATGTTCATATTCATAGTGAAAATTTGTCAGATTTATTGCCAACTGTCCTTTTTTGAGAAATCCAAATGTAGTGAGATCAATTTTTGAACGCATGTCATTCTACAAGTAAATTTAACAGTATATCATCTTCATTGGAACATCTTGAAAATTTGTGATAACTGCTTACTTGTGTATAGATTGATTGCTAAACCATATCCTGTACATAAAGATACTTTATAATCTGACATACAAAGACTTAGATTCACAAAAAATAGCATCTTTGTGTGTGAAATAAAGATATAAACACAGAGTTAAAACATACAATTTAAAGTTGCAATGCAAGTGTATGACCTTAAAACAGGTCACACAAAGTGAAAAATCAAATGTATATATGTCATCCCAGACGGGAGGTTAAATACTTTCACAGTACATACACTTTTGAATGCTATAAAGGTAAAATAGCATCAGAGATGCCCGTACCCCACAGCCTGGGGAAACAGTTTTCAGCAACATGAGATATAGAAGTAGTAGCGTCAGTTATGTAAAGGTACAAATAGTGTTTAAGTAGAGAAAATAATGTCAAAGAGAAATAAAATGTATGTTAAAATAAAGTACAGTAGAACCTCCATTATCCGACCCTCTTGGGAGAGTAACAATTAGGTCGGATAATAGAAAGGTTGGATAATAGAAATCCTAAAATAACAGGTTTAAATGGAGTTGGGAGAGTGAATTGGAGGTTGGATAATTGAAAAGTCGGATAATAGAGGGTCGGATAATAGAGGTTCCACTGTACTAAAACAAGACAATTCAATAGAAAGATGACAGCATTAATCAGTAAAGTGAATATTATGAAGCAGTAAAATTTATTAATTGGAGGATAGCAGCTGTCAATGGAAATAAAACAGTTGCAGCAATCCTTATATCTATATTTTAAGAGCAACAGGTCTCAAATATGGTAGGTGAACACACTTTGGCAGAGCCAGAGTTAAAGGTCAAACCATGATGCAACACCTACACTCCCTAACCAATGTCCCTACCAAGTGTCAACATTCTATACCTTACGGAATCCAGGTCACACCATGATGCAACACCTACAACCCCTAATCAATGTTCCTACCAACTATCAACTTACGACACTTTACGGTTTCAGAGATATTGCCCGGACAAAATTTTAAAGGTCAAGGTCACTGCAGCAAGATCAAAGGTTAAACTAGAGGATCGTTTGCAAAACAAAGCGATTGTTTTGGCATGGCAAAACCAAAGCATCCCAAAAAGGAGAAATAATGGCAGCTTCATCCTGCGGGTCAAAAATTTCGTGGAAATTGCTCTATTTAGCACAGTTTTCAAGATACAAGCATTTTTGAAAAAAATTCGAAAATTCAAAATGGCCGCCATTTTTGCGAGTGAAATGTTTATTGAAACTTGAAAAGGCTAGTCTTCACAGATACCCTGTGGGTCCAAAATTTTGCCTAAATCAAACTAGTAAATTTTTACCTTATGAAGAAAATGGTTTCAAAAAGTATTCATATATCACTTAGTATTGTTCTATATGTGTACCTTACGAGACTATATTTCCAATTTTGTGTTTTGCATTTTTTGTCAAAAATTCGAAAATTGAATATGACCCCCATTTTGGGGAGGAGAAAATTTTTGGAAAATTGGAGAGAGTAGTTTGTTTAGATACCCTGTGGGCAGAAAATTTTGATGAAATCGCTCTATCTCACATGGTTAAGGAGATACAAGCAGTTTTGTGTTTTACTCGTTAAGAAAATTGTTAAGGCTTAATTACTCATTAATAACTCAGTCATTTCTGCCAAAATTTAATGTTGCCCAGATCTTTATATGAGGAAGGTATTTGCTAAATTTCAGGTGGATAGATAAAATGCTTCATAAGCTATCATCCAGACAAGGACACCCTTCAAAAATGCATTTTTGGTCATGTGACCTCTCTGATTTGTGAAAATGTCATCGCAGCATATTTAGAAATATTTCCAAGGGCTACTTCATACACCTTCAAAATATGATAAGAATCCGCCTTATGGCTGTGAAGCTATTGCAAAAAGAAAATGCGGATCCGGCGGCTCCGGCAGAGTCGCTTCTCCTATATACAAACAAGTGTCCCTGATGGGACGCTAAATTAAGGACATACCATGACGTTGCACACCTACAACCCCCAACCAATGTCCCTACCAAGTATTACTCTCCTACACTTTACGGCTTCCTAGATATAGCCTGGACAAGATTTTATAGGTCAAGGTCACGACAAGGTCAAAAGTCATATCAAGGTCACACTATGAGATTACACACCTACAACCCATAACCAATGTTCCTACCACGTAACAAATTCCTACACCTTACGGATTTTTGAGACATAACCAGGATTAGATTTTATAGATCAAGGCCACTACAGCAAGGTCAAAGATAAAATCAAGGTCACACGATGTTGCACGCCCACAACCCCCAACCAATGTCCTTACCAAGTATTAACTTCTTATACCTTACGGTTTCCGAAATATCACCTGCACAAGCCTGTCAAGATCACTACAGCAAGGTCAAAGGTCAAATCAAAGTCACATCATGACTTTGCACACCTACAACCCCAATTAATGTCTCTACCAAGTATTACTTCCTACACTTTATGATCTCCTAGATATAGCCCGGACAATATTTTATAGGTCGAGGTCACTATGGCAAGGTCAAAGGTTAAATCAAAGTCACACCATGATGTTGCACACCTACAAACCCCAACCAATATCCCTACCACGTCTCAACTTCCTACACCTTGCGGTTTCCGAGATATAGCCCGAACAAAAGATTTTATAGGTCAAGATTACTACGGCAAGGTCAGAGGTCAAATCAAGGTCACACCATGACGTTGCACAACTATGACCCCTTACCAATGTCTCCACTAATATAGCCCGGACAAGATTTTCAAACACAAGGTCACTATGGCAAGGTCAAAGGTAAAATCGAGGTCACACCATAACGTTGCATACCGACACCCCCTAAACAATGTCCCTACCAAGTACCAATTTCCTACACTTCATGGTTTCTGAGATACAGCCCGGACAAACTTTTTCCCGCCACCCACCAGCCCACCCATCCAGACACCATGGGTGAAAACAATACCCCGATTCTAAAATATTTTTATTACTTATTACAAATGTAAAATAACTACTTCATGTGTGAAAGACCTGGAAGAGAATAATAAATTTGCCTCATATAATTGAAAAAGCTTTAGTCAATTGTATTGTGACAGTCTACTTATGATAAGTCGCATCATGGGCTATAAAATAGTGAGGTGAATCTCACGGATTCTCGCAGATTTTATGACGGGAATTCGCGATCGCGAGTTTCTTGGTGTAGACAGTGAACTCACCCGATTATCGCTCATGATAGAAGACGTTTTTAAGATGGTGCAAAGCAATATTATTGTGAAATATTGCAGAATATTGGGTTTAAGATGTTAGAAACAAATATATTTGTCTTTTTTTCTTATTCTCGCGAGAATCATGTTACTCAGCGAGATTTTAAAATATATGCTTTGTTTATCATTTGGTCACCGGCGTGAGTGTGACGTCACACTTTTCTGTGTAAGTGTACATTTTCATACACACTGATCCGTAATGCTTATCCGCATCGCAGATCCGTGAACGCATTTGCATTTATTTGCAGCATGTATAAATGATAGAGACTGTTTCCATATGCACTGATCCTTTTTGCGTTAAGCATGCTTATGTGCAATGCGTGAAGAGAATGCAGCACTGTTGCAAAAAAAAACGCATTCATGCACCGTAAAGATCACTGATTTTGTTATCTTTTCTCTTTAAAGAAGCATAAAATCGTCATTTTTTGCTCAGTTTTTAAAAATAAGGTATCATTTTGAAACTTGTAACATGCAGAATATATTTACATTGGTTATGTGATTGATTTCATAACATTTTAATGTCACTATGACAACAACAAAAAATATAGAAGTATAAATTGAAAAATCTGCTTTTCAGAAATATTCATAACTCGTAACATATATATAGTCAAGTATCCTTGATTCGAGGGTCTTGTTGATTCGAGTATGGCCGTTTTTCTTGGATATAAGAGCATCTATTTTCACTTGTTATAACATAAAATGGTGCTTTGGTATTTATAGTGTTATAAAACACATCCAAATTGCTGCAAAATAAAATATTTTGACGTGAAATAAGCCCTTAACTAAAACGTTAAAACTCGCGAATCATCAAGATGTAAGGCTATCTATTATGAATTTAACTATTAATATATAAACCAATACTTTTCTACCTTTTGAAATGGAAGTCTGTGATTGCTCTTCCCATGTTTATGTTTGACATGTTTTAAACTTATGTTTAAGAGCATATGGAAACACATTTTATGCAATCTGCATACGCATTGCGGATCTGCGATGCGGATAAGCATTACGGATCAGTGTGTATGGAAATGTACACTAATAACGTGATGTACGGTCACTACGGTGCTTTCGCAAAGCATTGTGGGATATGTTTGGAATCTATATAAGGACGTCGGATCTGGAGATTTACGGAGTCAAGTTGGTTGCCTGACATCCGTGACAAAGGAACAAACAGCTGGTTTGAACCAATTTTCATATTGGTCTGCGTGTTATTTTGAACCAAATAAATTATTTTGTCGATTTTAAATAATTCTCTTTATTAGTTGTTAAAAATTATATTAGTCTTTTTGATACCAAGCCCCACTGTAAGCGGCTCTTATTTTGAAGCCTTTTGAGTCTGGTTCACGTTTTTGAATTTCTGCACACAATGCGAGACTTATATATTTTTGAACTGGCCATACAATCTGACTGTCACTGCTGTCCTGAAGGACTTTTTGGTTAAACAGGATGCACCAGTTTATGAACTGGCCAAAAACTGGTATACTGGGTTGGTGAAACTATAGAAACATGTTATATTTCTATAGTTCATGATTTGACGGGTTTCTTTCCCTCTATTGCCAATGTTCATAATTTCTTGGTTTCTCTTTTTAACCATTAGACTGGTTCCCATTTTGCTTTCCTCTTTAAAAAAAGTCAAGTGGACTGGTTCCCAGTTTTTGGGAGCTTGGTTTCCTGTCTTTTGTAGCCTGATGTCTGTAAAATACTTATTAGTTTTAAAAAATAGGTAGTAGGTTGCAATTTCTGTTTTGTTGTCACGAACACTGCTGTAATAAAAATATCTTTTCAATTAATTACAATTTATGTTTAACTGTAAAATTTCAAGTTACCATAGCTTTTGAGTCAGACATTAATAACACCTCCTTTCTTAAACAAGGGTACAGTGGCTGGCTTTCTGCCAACTACGGAGTCGAATCTTAGGACAGCAAAGGGTGTTAAAATCTGTAAATCATTCTATTATCACCCACATTTGCAAACCGCTTGCAAAGATCTGTGTAGCGAGATGTGTTGGGTATTTGTAATGACCAGAAACGTGACAGGAAAGGTTTATAACTAGAGGGTCCTCTATGTAAGTGCACAGTATGAATATTGATTTTGAAGGGAGAAGACATATTTTAAATTTGAAGCATGAATTTTATAAGATTAGTGTTATATGGATATTTTACACAAGCAATCTGTAAGTATTTTTTACCAAATATTCAATAATATTCAGTTAAAATAAGGAATTTTTGAGGAATAAGACGTAGACAATACATCGATTTTACAGTCTTTGTCCAATATTTCTCATGGCCATATTTAACATTTAGAAATATTTTAAAGTGAAATACCTTATTTTCAAAAGAAATATCTTGCCTTTATTCGCTGATGAAAGCCATTTCTTTTAATCGTCATGCTTTCAAAACCAAATCTCACAGATCAACTAATGAATATTAATGAGATGTACAAGTCCATGAATAGATCAGTTACGTATATTTACAACATGGCCAAGCTAGTGTGTTTTGTGTTCTTTTTATATAAGATGTTGATGATCAGTATTTTAATCTCAGATATGATATATCATATATATGCACTTATTTTTCAACAAATAGATTTCTTTGAAACTATTGTGAATCCATCCTCCTATGTGAAGTATTTGATCTTGAAGCAAATATGTAGATATTATATTCACATATAAGCTGTGAATTTGTAATATTTTCATTCTCAAGAAAAACAGACCTTAGAAACAGCTGACAGACAAATATTAAATCAAGTGATAACTTCTAGGAAATGGAAACCTAAATAACGCCTTCAAGTGGTTGAATGTAGAACTACAAAGTTGTGTATTTGTCAAACAAATAAACCGCAAAGAAATTTATGAATGAAGTGACGTCAAGGTAGTACTAGACATTGGCCAATAAAAATATGGGATGATGCGCACACAATGTTTTTACACTAACAGTGACTGCGCAACACTTGATGGTTATAGGACAATGGAATTAGAGAATTAATTTGCTTTCTACATCTTTATTGCTATTTATTTGTATTTCCCATAAAGATGACTGAATAATTGGAAATATATTCTGTGTACAGTTCCCCCCTCCTATTTCAGAACCTGTTAGTTATAAAGTATTCTAATATCGGCCTCCAAAATGGATAGAAAGAAAAATGAATGGATGTTATTTTACTACAAATTGATCCATGACGAGAGTCTTCAATGAAAAATATGTGCAAATGGGTAAGGCTGCCACTACGTATTTTAAACACAAATCTGTTGAGCTATGTGACTGGTTCATAACAAATATTTTGTAAATTAATTGTCATGCTTTGATGAATGAATGAAGGCATGTAGATGCGCAGACAACGATTTTACCTTAACAGTAACTGCGCGATAAACCATCAGACGGATAAATATGTACTTTAATTGGGGATGCACAGACAACTAGTTTACATTGATACTGACTGTGCACCACTTTTTACATCTAGAAACCAGCAGACAGATAAATATGAACTTTAACTAGAGGATCGCTCGCAAAAAAAAAAGATGTTTTTCCATAGCAAAAACAAAGCGTCCCGAAAAGGATATAAAGGTGAGTGCTAAAGTATTAAGAAAATGCTTTGTTTCTAGCCTTATACTGTTGTGGCAACCAAAGTCAGCGCAGTCTGCTCTATCTAGCACGGTTTTCAAGATATAAGCATTTTTGTGTTTTGCAAAAAATAAAAAAATTAAAAATGTCCGCTGTATTTGGCGAGACAAAAATATTTTGAAAATTGGCATGGCTATTCTGCAGAGATACCCAGCAGGTCCAAAATTTTGTTGAGTTCACTCCATATAGCACGGTTTTCGAGATATAAGCATTTTTGTGTTTTGCAAAAACTTTGAAAATTCAAAATGGCCACCATTTTGGGGAGACAAAAATTTTTGTCAAGACCACTCCCGTGGTGTGTATCTCCCGCCGAGCATTAAAGCAGAATAAATAGCTTTTCCGAGATATTCACAATTTTTCATTTTCGTGTGTGAAAGGTCTTCCAAAAGTAGGTGAATGAGTTATTTGAGAAAAATTGGCTATCTACAATACTATTAAGAGATAATTCACATTTACTCATTTTGAGTAGGTGAATAATTATCTATGGGTCTGAAACTTCACCAAGTGAAAGCTCTCCCAAAAGTAGGTGAATGAGTTATTTGAGAAAAATTGGCTATCTGCAATACTTTTAGAGATAATTCGCATTTACTCATTTTGAGTAGGTGAGTAATTTGCTATGGGTCTGAAACTTCACCAAGTGAAAGCTCTCCCAAAAGTAGGTGAATGAGTTATTTGAGAAAAATTGGCTATCTGCAATACTTTTAGAGATAATTCGCATTTACTCATTTTGAGTAGACGAGTAATTAGCTATGGGTCTGAAACTTCACCAAGTGAAAGCTCTCCCAAAAGAAGGTGAATGATTAATTTGAGAAAAATTGGCTATCTGCAATACTTTTAGAGATAATTCGCATTTACTCATTTTGAGTAGGTGAGTAATTAGCTATGGGTCTGAAACTTCACCATGTGAAAGCTCTCCCAAAAGTAGGTGAATGAGTTATTTGAGAAAAATTGGCTATCTGCAATACTTTTAGAGATAATTCGCATTTACTCATTTTGAGTAGGTGAGTAATTAGCTATGGGTCTGAAACTTCACCGAGTGAAAGCTCTCCCAAAAGCAGGTGAATGAGTTATTTGAGAAAAACTGGCTATCTGCAATACTTTTAGAGATAATTCGCATTTACTCATTTTGAGTAGGTGAGTAATTAGCTATGGGTCTGAAACTTCACCAAGTGAAAGCTCTCCCAAAAGTAGGTGAATGATTAATTTGAGAAAAACTGGCTATCTGCAATACTTTTAGAGATAATTCGCATTTACTCATTTTGAGTAGGTGAGTAATTAGCTATGGGTTTGAAACTTCACCAAGTGAAAGCTCTCCCAAAAGTAGGTGAATGAGTTATTTGAGAAAAATTGGCTATCTGCAATACTTTTAGAGATAATTCGCATTTACTCATTTTGAGTAGGTGAGTAATTAGCTATGGGTCTGAAACTTCACCAAGTGAAAGCTCTGCCAAAAGTAGGTGAATGAGTTATTTGAGAAAAATTGGCTATCTGCAATACTTTTAGAGATAATTCGCATTTACTCATTTTGAGTAGGTGAGTAATTAGCTATGGGTCTGAAACTTCACCAAGTGAAAGCTCTCCCAAAAGTAGGTGAATGAGTTATTTGAGAAAAATTGGCTATCTGCAATACTTTTAGAGATAATTCGCATTTACTCATTTTGAGTAGGTGAGTAATTAGCTATGGGTCTGAAACTTCACCAAGTGAAAGCTCTCCCAAAAGTAGGTGAATGAGTTATTTGAGAAAAATTGGCTATCTGCAATACTTTTAGAGATAATTCGCATTTACTCATTTTGAGTAGGTGAGTAATTAGCTATGGGTCTGAAACTTCACCAAGTGAAAGCTCTCCCAAAAGTAGGTGAATGAGTTATTTGAGAAAAATTGGCTATCTGCAATACTTTTAGAGATAATTCGCATTTACTCATTTTGAGTAGGTGAGTAATTAGCTATGGGTCTGAAACTTCACCATGTGAAAGCTCTCCCAAAAGTAGGTGAATGAGTTATTTGAGAAAAATTGGCTATCTGCAATACTTTTAGAGATAATTCGCATTTACTCATTTTCAGTAGGTGAGTAATTAGCTATGGGTCTGAAACTTCACCAAGTGAAAGCTCTGCCAAAAGTAGGTGAATGAGTTATTTGAGAAAAATTGGCTATCTGCAATACTTTTAGAGATAATTCGCATTTACTCATTTTGAGTAGGTGAGTAATTAGCTATGGGTCTGAAACTTCACCAAGTGAAAGCTCTCCCAAAAGTAGGTGAATGAGTTATTTGAGAAAAATTGGCTATCTGCAATACTTTTAGAGATAATTCACATTTACTCATTTTGAGTAGGTGAGTAATTAGCTATGGGTCTGAAACTTCACCAAGTGAAAGCTCTCCCAAAAGTAGGTGAATGAGTTATTTGACAAAATTGGCTATCTGCAATACTTTTAGAGATAATTCACATTTACTCATTTTCAGTAGGTGAGTAATTAGCTATGGGTCTGAAACTTCACCAAGTGAAAGCTCTGCCAAAAGTAGGTGAATGAGTTATTTGAGAAAAATTGGCTATCTGCAATACTTTTAGAGATAATTCGCATTTACTCATTTTGAGTAGGTGAGTAATTAGCTATGGGTCTGAAACTTCACCAAGTGAAAGCTCTCCCAAAAGTAGGTGAATGAGTTATTTGAGAAAAATTGGCTATCTGCAATACTTTTAGAGATAATTCGCATTTACTCATTTTGAGTAGGTGAGTAATTAGCTATAGGTCTGAAACTTCACCATGTGAAAGCTCTTTGGGATAGCTGCTCTGCAGAGATACCCTGAAGATAAAAAATTTCGTCGAAATCGCTCTATGTAGCACGGTTTTCGAAATATTAGCATTTTTGTGTTTTGCAATTTTTGAGCAAAAATTCGAAAATTCAAAATGGCCGCCATTTTTGGCAAGAGAAAATTTTTTTGAAAATTGGCTTGGCTACTCTGCAGAGATACCCAGTGGGTCAAAAATTTCGTCGAAATCGCTCTATCTAGCACGGTTTTTGAGATATAAGCATTTTTGTGTTTTGCAATTTTGCGAAAAATTCGAAAATTCAAAATGGCCGCCATTTTTGGCGAGACAAAATTTTTTTGAAAATTGGCATGGCTACTCTGCAGATATACCCTGTGGGTCAAAAATTTCGTCGAAATCGCTCTATCTAGCAGGGTTTTCGAGATATAAGCATTTTTATGTTTTGCAATTTTTGCGAAAAATTCGAAAATTCAAAATGGCCGCCATTTTTGGCGAGACAAAAATTTTTTCAAAATTGGGATAACTACTCTGCAGAGATACCCTGTGGGTCAAAAATTTCGTCGAAATTGCTCTATCTAGCACGGTTTTTGGGATATAAGCATTTTTGTGTTTTGCAATTTTTGCGAAAATTTCGCAAATTCAAAATGGCCGCCATTTTGGGCGAGACAAAAATTTTTTGAAAATTGGGAAAACTACTCCGCAGAGATACCCTGCGGGTCAAAAATTTCGTCGAAATCGCTCTATCTAGCACGGTTTTCGAGATATAAGCATTTTTGTGTTTTCCTTATTTGGAAAATTCGTAATGATTAATTAATCATTAATTACTCGGCCATTTCTTGACCAATCAATGCCAAAATCTAATGATTTCCAGATTTTAATAGAATGAATGTATTTGCCAAGTTTCAGGTGAATTGATAAAATTCCTTTCAAGTTATCATCCGGACAAGCTTCCCCATCGAAAAAAGACATTTTTGGTCATGTGACCTCTCTGATTGGTTGAAATGTCACTGCAGCATATTCAAAAAAATTCCCCAAGGCTACTGCCTAAACCTGCCAAATTTGAAAAGAATCCGCCTAACGGTTACAGAGTTATAAGGAAAACAAAATGCGGAGCCGGCGGAGCCGGAAGCTCTCCCATACACAAACAAGCGTCCCTTGCGGGACGCTTAATTAGGAATGTACAGACAACTATTTTACGTTTACACTCACTGCCCACTAGTGCAGTAACGATGTGGCTCGACTTGGTCATAGTCATTCCTGAGTGTTGAAATTACGACTCGTCGGTTCATGCATTATAAAGATCGATTTTTCATCAAAGGTTTTATAATACTGCAAAATATTACTTACCTAATAAAATCTTATGATACTTAGCGTTTTTAAAGGAAACAGTTACATTTTTAAGTTGTCACAGCTTTCAAGTGGAAACTACAATGGCTGTTTCCCTCAATTTTTTAACCACAAATATAAATTCTCACGAGATTCGGTATTTTATTGGATAGGGTCAAAGATCAAACTACAAAAATTAGTTTTTTATTTAAAACCGGCTAATTAATAAAATATATTTCTTCTGAAGTCCTTAATCAACACTAGTGCGACTTTCGTCGGTTCGTTAGTTCCGACGCGTCGACTCTAGTATTTTTTGACGACTTACAGTACTACTGCGCACACATTTTCATTTCTAGAAACCAGCAGACGAAACCGTTAAAAATTATTCATTTGAGTAGGCCAAGACAATGCAAAAGGCAATAGTTTCTAGGACACATGGATCTTCACACAAAGACAGACGTAGTGCCAGATAAGCTTTTTACTTTACAAAATATATCTTAATAAAAACTCTAAAAATAATCAAAATGGCAGAGTGTATACTATACACCTTAATTCACATATATGTGTACAAATATTATGCAGAATATTGATATTTAAGGGCTTAAATAGCCAATTTAAAATCGCGGCCACAACCCAGTACATAACTCGAATCAAAGATTCGACTAAAAATAAGTACATATGTAATTCAATAAGGCAACAATAATGTTTTTCTTTGTGACCAAAAGTTATTATTTTTCTATATCCATGCATAATCAATGCGTTTTTTCTGAAATTCCACTGGTCATATTTTTTAGGAATGTTAACTGCAGAGAAGCACATATGAAATTACTTCTTTCCTTTAAAATTAAAATATTTTTCAAACAATTGATTTATGCATACATAAAACATTTTAAAGTTGAAATTAATTGGCATAATTTGTCAAAGTTTACCACAAATTTTCCCTAATATTTTTATAGAAGTAATTATACATTATAAAAAATTGAATCTAATGCAGTAAACTGTGCAATATTTATACTACTACCTTTGCCTATTAGGTATCTTGGTTCCCCCACGAAATCAGGAACATGCAGAAGATATTTTTTTTCTTGGGAGCAAATTTTGGTAAAGTTAAAATGTGACAATTATCTGTGATATTTAAACTTTTAATGTAACAAACTAGTTTTTAACAGTATATTTGATTATACAAATAACATTTCAATTATTTATTTTGTACCAAGGAATATTTTTTAATGTTGTCAGCTAGTGCTGGGACGATGTTTGCAAAGTTCGGTATTATCGCTCGCTGGCTCATTGCCGAGCAATGATCGGTAAAATTTTAAAACAACCGATAGCTGCTAAACTCATTTCTTTCAATTCTTTGTAGCCTTTTTGTCACATTTAAAATCTTATTTTATGAAAATATTGTTCATTCACCAGTTAAAATCACAAAACTAGCCGTAATACAAAACCACGAAACAACAGAAAATACCTTGGGATTTTCCCACTGTAGTCAAGGTGATCATAAAATCAGAAAACCACAGGCGAGGATACATAAAGCATGGTAGGGAGTGAGGAAGACGTTTGTAAATATAGTAGACTCTTGATTATCCGAACCTGTTGGGAGACATTACTAGAGTTCGGATAATCGGGAGGTTCGGATAGCCGAGAGTGAGTTCTACATGCATTAGCGGTAACACCAATGGTCGATAATAGAGTGATTTTATCAATATTGCTGATATCTACATCAAAATGAAATAAAAGATGCAAATATCTATGTTATTCTTGTTTTAAAAAAATAATCCATTATATTAGTCCACTAAAAGATGTTATTATGTGCTTTATATCACAAGTTTTCATGAACACTGTAGAAACAAAAAAAAACGTAAGTATTTGGAGATTTCTAAAACTGAAATTACAGGAGAATAAAAGGGGCATCTAGTTGTCCTGAAAATTTGCAAGATTTATAAGTTTTACTTGTTGTTATTTTTTAAATATTTAGACACCTTATTAGTTCACTTAATGACAAGTTTTTGTGAATGAATGCCTAAAATTATTTGCCATAACCCCTATTAAATAAAACAGTGCAACATCTCAGTCCGTTTTTCTACATGTACTGGCAATATATTTTAGCAGCCAATAAGACAGTCTTTTTATTAAATTAATGGATTATGAATGTTTTAAGGGCTGTCACACTATTGCTACGATCAAAGGCCAAGTTATATGCTTTATTTGTAAAGGTTTTTCTTTCTAGCCTATCAACTAGAACAATGCATCTGAAACGTTTTTTTTTTTTGTTGATTTCCTACACCATGCCCGCCAATTAAAGACACTACCTTTTCAATAACAAAAAATAGTGGATATTGTCATTTTATTGTGTATAAGGGGGGTTGATTCCTAATGAAATGCCTCACTTTGTAAACCAAGCTGATCACCCAAACACTGGGTCCCCTTTGTTTTGAAATTAGAAGACGCCTTAATTGCACTTAAGACCTAGCATTGAGAAAGGGCTCAGCATGGAGGGATTACTGTGTGTTATGTTAAACAAAAGGTGGCAGATCAAGGAACTGGGAGAAATAGATGCATGTAATGGCTTTCATGATTTCTAGATAAGTAAATATGAAGATTTTATTAAAATCACCAATTATCGCCCATCGGACTCGGCAGACAACGAAACCGAAATATGGGAGACACCAGCAAAGTGCGGTTAAGCCGGATTTTCGGATAAACGGGGTTCGGATAAGCGAGATTGTACTGTAGCTTTTTGGTTATATTTGTGGTAATTTGTGTCCATTTGCCTTGTTTTTGTTTAATATTTGATTTTTATTATCTGGTTCACACTTTTGATTCCATGATCGGCGATGATCGATCTCTGTTTACATTATTCCGATTCGAGCATCGAGAGGTCAAACCTTGGTGATCTCCCAGCACTATTGTCAGCTATGTCCACGAAAGGATGACTCACAACAATATTTGATGATATTTCTTGTATTGAAATTTAATTCATTGAGAATATACTGATAATCTGTTTGAGTCAAACGTCAAAGCATAACTGGTTCTCTGTCTTTACCTGCCTTCATTTAAACTTAAGGTCTGAATGACTAGCCATAACTCTATATTTACCATTGGATTAAGTGGTAAGCTACCTTGTACTATCCCCGAGTAAAGAATTCAAATCTATTGCTCAGCCAGTGAATTTCATCATCCCAGTTAAGTCCATCACCTGCCGTAAAAGCGTTCGAAGAAAGCAATATTAATTTAAATAAATGGAATAGCTACTTTCAGCGGCAAGGTATACATATATGCCGAAAATTCACAGTAAAACTCCTTTATCTTTTCATAAAATACTAGGGCTTACAAACCACACAACAGGAAAGAATTTTGATAATTTATTGAATTTTGGGAAAAAGACGCATTTGTAATGCACAATATAAGAAAATTTAACCATCTTTATATTGCGAGATTTGTGGCATCTTCGAAATACACTATAACAAGACCACTGCCGCGGTATGTATCTCCCGCCGAGTACCGCAGGGGAAGAAATACTACATTGAAATTTTTCCCCTTTGCATAGGACACTGTTGTACCATCCTGCAGGTCGAAAATTCGCTTGAAACCGCTCTATCTGTTATGCTTTTCGAGATATTGACACTTTTCCATTTTCAGCAAAAATCCAAGATGGCCGCCGAAAGTGGCGAAAATTGATACTTTACCCCTTTGCACAGGACATTCTTGTACTACCTTGCAGGTCAAAAATTCGCTCGAAATTGCTCTATCTCTTATGGTTTTCGAGATATTCACACTTTTTCATTTTTTTCCGCTAAAATCCAAGAAGGCCACCAAAAGTGGCGAAAATTGAAATCTTTCCCCTTTGCATAGGACACTCTTGTATCACCCTGCGGGTCAAAAAATCGCTCGATCTGTTACGGTTTTCGAGATATTGACACTTTTTCATTTTCCGCAAAAATGTAAGATGGCCGCCAAAAGTGGCGAAAATTGAAATATTCCCCCTTTGCACAGGAGACTCTTGTACCACCCTGCAGGTCAAAAATTTGCTCGAAATCGCTCTATCTCTTACGGTTTTCGAGATATTGACACTTTTCTATTTTCCGCAAAAATCCAAAAAGGCCGCCAAAAGTGGCGAAAATTGATACTTTACCCCTTTGCACAGGACATTCTTGTACTACCTTGCAGGTCAAAAATTCGCTCGAAATTGCTCTATCTCTTATGGTTTTCGAGATATTCACACTTTTTCATTTTTTTCCGCTAAAATCCAAGAAGGCCACCAAAAGTGGCGAAAATTGAAATCTTTCCCCTTTGCATAGGACACTTTTGTACTACCCTGAAGGTCTAAATGCAATAGTTTTCAAGTTACAAGTGATTTCACTCATGATGGAAGTTAGTGAAAAATCCAAAAGTAGCTATTACTCACTTATCTATTGAGATAGACACCCAAGTTACTCACCATGTTGTTGCTGTGGGAAAAAGTAGGTGAATAACATATTTTAACAAAATGCTCTAAATACAATACTTTTCAAGTTATAATCGATTTAGTGCATGATTTCATTAATTTTAATGCATTAAAAATTATTTTAATAATTCATAAAAAAACTTTAGCATGTGAAATATCTCCAAAATGTACGTGAATGAGTTATTTGAGAAATACTGGCTATCTGCAATACTTTTTGTGATAATAGGCAATTACTCATTTTGAGTAGGTGAGTAATTAGATATGGATCTGAAAATTCACTAATTGAAAGTTCTCCCAAAATATAGGTGAAGTGAGTTATTTGAAAAATACTGGCTATCTGCAATACTTTTAGAGATAATTCGCATTTACTCATTTTGAGTAGGTGAGTAATTACCTACCGGTTTGGAACTTCACCATGTGAAAGCTCTTCCAAAAGTAGATGAATGAGTTATTTGAGAAAAATTGGGTACCCACAATACTTTTAGAGATAATTAGCATTTACTCATTTTGAGTAGGTGAGTAATTACCTACGAGTCTGAAACTTCACCATGTGAAAGCTCTTTCAAAAGTAGATGAATGAGTTATTTGAGAAAAATTGGCTATCTGCAATACTTTTAGAGATAATTCTCATTTACTCATTTTGAGTAGGTGAGTAATTAGCTATGGGTCTGAAACTTCACCATGTGACAGCTCTTCCAAAAGTAGATGAATGAGTTATTTGAGAAAAATTGACTATCTGCAATACTTTCAGAGATAATTCGCATTTACTCATTTTGAGTAGGTGAGTAATTAGCTACAGGTCTGAAACTTCACCAAGTGAAAGCTCTCCTAAAAGTACATGAATGAGTTATTTGAGAAAAATTGGCTATCTGCAATACTTTTACAGATAATTCGCACTCATTTTGAGTAGGTGAGTAATTAGCTACAGGTCTGAAACTTCACCATGTGAAAGCTCTCCCAAAAGTAGGTGAATGAGTTATTTGAGAAAAATTGGCTATATGCAATACTCTTAGAGATAATTCGCAGTTACTCATTTTGAGTAGGTGAGTTATTACCTATGGGTCTGAAACTTTGCCATGTGAAAGCTCTTCGAAAAGTAGATGAATGAGTTATTTGAGAAAAATTGGCTATCTGCAATACTTTTAGAGAGAATTCGCATTTACTCATTTTGAGTAGGCGAGTAAGTAGCTATGGGTCTGAAACTTCACAATGTGAAAGCTCTTCCAAAAGTAGATGAATGAGTTATTTGATAAAAATTGGCTATCTGCAATACTTTTAGAGATAATTAGTATTTACTCATTTTGAGCGGGTGAGAAATTAGCTACAGGTCTGAAACTTCACCAAGTGAAAGCTCTCCCAAAAGTAGATGAATGAGTTATTTGAGAAAAATTGGCTATCTCCTATACTTTTAGAGATAATTCGCATTTACTCATTTTGAGTAGGTGAGAAATTAGCTATGGGTCTGAAACTTCACCATGTGAAAGCTCTTCCAAAAGTAGATGAATGAGTTATTTGAGAAAAATTGGCTATCTGCAATACTTTTAGAGATAATTTGCATTTACTCATTTTGAGTAGGTGAGTAATTAGCTATGGGTCTGAAACTTCACCAAGTGAAAGCTCTCCTAAAAGTACATGAATGAGTTATTTGAGAAAAATTGGCTATCTGCAATACTTTTACAGATAATTCGCACTCATTTTGAGTAGGTGAGTAATTAGCTACGGGCGTGAAACTTCACCAAGTGAAAGCTCTCCCAAAAGTAGATGAATGACTTATTTGAGAAAAATTGGGTATCTGCAATTCTTTTAGAGATAATTCGCATTTACTCATTTTGAGTAGGTGAGTAATTACCTACGGGTCTGAAACTTCACCAAGTGAAAGCTCTCCCAAAAGTAGATGAATGAGTTATTTGAGAAAAATTGGCTATCTGCAATACTTTTAGAGATAATTCACATTTACTCATTTTGAGTAGGTGAGTAATTAGCTACGGGTCTGAAACTTCACCAAGTGAAAGCTCTCCCAAAAGTAGGTGAATGAGTTATTTGAGAAAAATTGGCTATCTGCAATACTTTTAGAGATAATTCGCATTTACTCATTTTGAGTAGGCGAGTAATTAGCTATGGGTCTGAAACTTCACCATGTGAAAGCTCTTCCAAAAGTAGATGAATGAGTTATTTGAGAAAAATTGGCTATCTGCAATACTTTTAGAGATAATTTGCATTTACTCATTTTGAGTAGGTGAGTAATTAGCTACGGGCGTGAAACTTCACCAAGTGAAAGCTCTCCCAAAAGTAGATGAATGACTTATTTGAGAAAAATTGGGTATCTGCAATTCTTTTAGAGATAATTCGTATTTACTCATTTTGAGTAGGTGAGTAATTACCTACGGGTCTGAAACTTCACCAAGTGAAAGCTCTCCCAAAAGTAGATGAATGAGTTATTTGAGAAAAATTGGCTATCTGCAATACTTTTAGAGATAATTCACATTTACTCATTTTGAGTAGGTGAGTAATTAGCTACGGGTCTGAAACTTCACCAAGTGAAAGCTCTCCCAAAAGTAGGTGAATGAGTTATTTGAGAAAAATTGGCTATCTGCAATACTTTTAGAGATAATTCGCATTTACTCATTTTGAGTAGGCGAGTAATTAGCTATGGGTCTGAAACTTCACCATGTGAAAGCTCTTCCAAAAGTAGATGAATGAGTTATTTGAGAAAAATTGGCTATCTGCAATACTTTTAGAGATAATTTGCATTTACTCATTTTGAGTAGGTGAGTAATTAGCTATGGGTCTGAAACTTCACCAAGTGAAAGCTCTCCCAAAAGTAGATGAATGACTTATTTGAGAAAAATTGGGTATCTGCAATTCTTTTAGAGATAATTCGCATTTACTCATTTTGAGTAGGTGAGTAATTACCTACGTGTCTGAAACTTCACCAAGTGAAAGCTCTCTCAAAAGTAGATGAATGAGTTATTTGAGAAAAATTGGCTATCTGCAATACTTTTAGAGATAATTCCAATTTACTCATTTTGAGTAGGTGAGTAATTAGCTACGGGTCTGAAACTTTACCAAGTGAAAGCTCTCCCAAAAGTAGGTGAATGAGTTATTTGAGAAAAATTGGCTATCTGCAATACCTTTAGAGATAATTCGCATTTACTCATTTTGAGTAGGCGAGTAATTAGCTATGGGTCTGAAACTTCACCATGTGAAAGCTCTTCCAAAAGTAAATGAATGAGTTATTTGAGAAAAAATGGCTATCTGCAATACTTTTAGAGATATTTAACATTTACTCATTTTCAGTAGGTGAGAAATTAGCTACAGGTCTCACACTTCACCAAGTGAAAGCTCTCCCAAAAGTAGATGAATGAGTTATTTGAGAAAAATTGGCTATCTGCAATACTTTTAGAGATAACTAGCATTTACTCATTTTGAGTAGGTGAGTAATTAGCTACGGGTCTGAAACTTCACCAAGTGAAAGCCCTCCCAAAAGTAGGTGAATGAGTTATTTGAGAAAAATTGGCTATCTGCAATACTTTTAGAGATAACTAGCATTTACTCATTTTGAGTAGGTGAGTAATTAGCTATGGGTCTGAAACTTCACCATGTGAAAGCTCTTCCAAAAGTAGATGAATGAGTTATTTGAGAAAAATTGGCTATCTGCAATACTTTTAGAGATAATTCGCATTTACTCATTTTGAGTAGGCGGTAATTAGCTATGGGTCTGAAACTTCACCAAGTGAAAGCTCTCGCAAAAGTAGGTGAATGAGTTATTTGAGAAAAATTGGCTATCTTCTATACTTTTAGAGATAATTCGCATTTACTCATTTTGAGTAGGTGAGAAATTAGCTAGGGGTCTGAAACCTCACTAAGTGAAAGCTCTTCGAAAAGTATATGAATGAGTTATTTGAGAAAAATTGGTTATCTGCAATACTTTTAGACATAATTAGGATTTACTCATTTTGAGTAGGCGAGTAAGTAGCTATGGGTCTGAAACTTCACAATGTGAAAGCTCTTCCAAAAGTAGGTGAATGAGTTATTTGAGAAAAATTGGCTATCTGCAATACTTTTAGAGAAAATTCGCATTTACTCATTTTGAGTAGGTGAGTAATTAGCTATGGGTCTGAAACTTCACCAAGTGAAAGCTCTCCCAAAAGTAGGTGAATGAGTTGAGAAAAATTGGCTACCTGCAATACTTTTAGAGATAATTCGCATTTACTCATTTTGAGGTGAGTAAGTAGGCCAAAGTTCACCAAACCATTTTCCCCTTAGCATAGGATACTCTAGTACTACCCTGTGGTTCAAAAATTTGCTCGAAATTTCTCTATCTCTTACAGTTTGAGAGATATTTCGGATTTTTCACATTTTCACTAAAAGTAGCAATAAAGTAGCCATTACTCACTTGTACATTGAGCAACAGTTGTGAAACTTAAATATGTTACAGTTCACAAAAAAGTACATGAACAACATATTTGAGAGAAATTGTGTAGCTGCAATACTTTTGAAGATATAAGCCATTTACTCATTATGGTTATCATTAAAAATTGAAAAAGTAGCTATTCCTCACTTAGCTATGGAGATACACTTCCAAATTACTGACCATGTTGTAGCTGTGGAGAAAGTAGCTGAACATCATATTGGAACAAAATTGTGTAGCTGCAATACTTTTGAAGATATAAGCCATTTACTCATTGACAGTTAAAAGTCATATAATTATATTAGGTAAAAGCGCTATTACTCGCTCAAAAGTAGGCCAAAGTTCACCAAACCTTTCCCCCCTTAGCAATAGGATACTCTAGTACTACCCTGTGGGTCAAAAATTTGCTCGAAATTGCTCTATATCTTACAGTTTGAGAGATATTTCTGATTTTTCACATTTTCACTAAAAGTAGCAATAAAGTAGCCATTACTCACTTGTACATTGAGCAACAGTTGTGAAACTTAAATATGTTACAGTTCACAAAAAAGTACATGAACAACATATTTGAGAGAAATTGTGTAGCTGCAATACTTTTGAAGATATAAGCAATTTACTCAGTATGGTTATCATTAAAAATTGAAAAAGTAGCTATTACTCACTTAGCTATAGAGATACACTTCCAAACTACTGACCATGTTGTAGCAGTGGAGAAAGTAGCTGAACAACATATTGGAACAAAATTGTGTAGCTGCAATACTTTTGAAGATATAAGCCATTTACTCATTATGGTTATCATTAAAAACTGAAAAAGTAGCTATTACTCACTTAGCTACGGAGATACACTTCCAAACTACTGACCATGTTGTAGCAGAGGAGAAAGTAGCTGAACAACATATTGGAACAAAATTGTGTAGCTGCAATACTTATGAAGATATAAGCCATTTACTCATTATGGTTATAATTAAAAATTGACAAAGTAGCTATTACTCACTTAGCTATGGAGATACACTTCCAAACTACTGACCATGTTGTAGCTGTGGAGAAAGTAGCTGAACAACATATTAGAACAAAATACTGTAAATGCAATAGTTTCAGAGTTATAAGCCATATAATTATATTAGCTAAAATAGCTATTACTCACTCAAAAGTAGGCCAAAGTTCACCAAACCCCCAAAATATTGAAGAGCAAAAAAATTCATTAGGACTTGTGATTTACCAAAAATGTGTAACTGTAGTAGTTTCAGAGAAAACTGCGTGACACACGCACGCGGTGCAAATTATGATCTCCCTCCGGCGAGCCGGGCGGGAGATAATAAAATGCCGTCTTATAAAACATTGTTACACAAAGAATTAAAGTTTGCAAATACTTAAAATATAAAATACTGAAACGGAAACGCCTTATATCAGTAAAATATATAAATATATTCATATATTTATAGAAAAAATTGAGTTTTGTAGTAGATTTTATGTCTGTGTTTAGTTGTTTTCGAAGACCCGGTTCACTTTTCTTGCCTCGAGTATTGAACTCAATTGTTCTGTTTCCGAGTAAATTCCATCTAAAATCAATAAAATATAACCAATTAGTGATTAAGCTACTGGTGGAGAGATTTTTAAGCAGAAACGCACGGTATTGTGACATGTACGGTTTTGAGACACCCCCTACTCTGCATGTATAGTGGTGGTGGACCAGTTCACGCCCGGGTACCAATTCACGCCCACCCCTAAATTTATCCAAAACAATTACAGTTAAACAATAAATAACAAATGTATATGATCAATTTGATGATTATCTATGATGTGGTAAACATCTTCTCTATGAAAAATTATTACTCTTCAAGAAAATTGAGGGTGGGCGTGAACTGGTCCACCACCACTAATGCCAACAAGACTCTAGATAACGGGCAAGGATCCCGTTCAGGTATGAGTTATAGCATGCTCCTTTAATTGAACCCATTCTAGTTCATGAACATATAACGGCCCCATATAACTTATATATACCTCGATTTTTAATTTGTGTATTCGTGCTAGAATTGTGCTACACAACAATAATAAAACGCATATTTTCTTTAAAAATTCTGCCATTTTCTGTTGATGTCATGAACATTTCCGGTATGAGTTATGGTGGCGTCTAAACGGCAGCAATAAAATCCGAAATATAAACATCCGTAAACTCACTGAACATCTGTATGTAAATTGTAATAAACTGGAGGTGTGGATACTGAGAAACTAAGCTAATTGCTTCACCAGCAATACTTAACGGGAAGACGGACTTCATCCGGTTCTGAAGTGGAGTTGTCAATAAATTTAAAAGTATCCAAACATTAAATTATAGCAAAACTGAAAAAAAACACAAAAGAATGGATGTACAGGCTACAGTTGGTACAGCCAAACATAAAATTTAAAATAAACGCTACCCCAGCTTATTATTGCAAGTTTGGTGGCTGTCTTATATTATCAGCTGGGTAAAAAGAGGTATTAATATTATTGGCAATATGATAGATGATGAGAGAAACGTCTAAAAAGTAAGATCATTAGAAAGGGGAAAATAAAAATACAAGTTTACTACATTTTTCCAAATTAGTTGTATCTGCATTATAAATCATGAAAAATAACAAACTCAAGCTCTTGAAACCTTATAATAGCTTGTATGATATTTTCACATGTGCCGCAAAACAAAAGGAGCTGAATTTTTATCATATTAAAAAAATAAACAGTAGTTTTTCAACAAGAGCTGATAGGGGCCACCATGGTGCAGTGGTAACACACTCACATCCCACCTATGATATCATAAAGCCCAGCCCATGGCAACCTTAAGTGAGAAAGCTGGTAGCTGATTGCCATTGGTCGGCGTTTCACAATACAGAACCTTGACCACCTGTATGTGTTAGTTTCATCTGCCCTTATAACTGCAATCAATGACTTAATTAAGTTTTTGTGAAAAAAACCTTTCCCTGAGATATATTTAGTATAGTGAATCATTGTCTTTTTTTGTACCATATATCAAAGGCGGAGGTATCTATGACAATGGTCAAAGTTGGGGTTTTATGTCCTGTTCAATAGCTAGGGTCATATTGGGACAGGTCCTCAGCATTGCCACTTGTGGGACTCTAACCCATAGAGGTGACAGCCTATGATTAGATGCCAAATTTGTTAATTAACCACTAGACCAGCGAGGACATCAGATGAGGTTTCTATGAATACATGCAGAGATAATACTTCTAAAACATGTTTTAACCTTAAGAGAATTTTTACATTATAAACATATTTTAAATTTTACTACCATGATTTTCTATCAGTAAAATGTAATTGTTAGGCTTCTTCGGAAATTGCCCTCTGAGGATTGTAAACAAACAATTGCTTCTAAAACTGAAGAAATGTCTGACTGGCATATCCAATAAAAGCCAAAGGTAGACACAGAATACCTATAGTTACTTATCATGGTTATGGTACAAAAATGGTCTGTTTATTTGAAAGCTTTCGTGTGACATCAAACAGATGTAAAAACTCACAGCAGTACCTTCATTTGACTAAACTGTATAAATTAAACTAAAAAACCATTTCCTGCTAATTGTCAGACTAGGCAAAAATAAAGTAATATCTGCCTGATATAATTAACACTGGGCTAATTGTATTTCGACTGTTCTTGATTTCTTTCAGTCTCTTAATATGTTTAGGTAGATACATTTGCAGTTTAATCAACCACCCCACATCTAACATTAGCAAATTTGTGGATGAACATTTCAAGAATATGTTCCAAAGACCAAATCCTATGTGAGGGACACACAACACTTCATAAGTAGACTCAAGCAATTGGGACCAATCCCAGATAATGCATTGTTGGTCACATTACATGTAAGTTCACTATACACTAAAATCCCTAATCATGAAGGCTTACTAGCCGTGGCTGATCACCTAAGAAGTGACCTAGACAAACAAAAAATTGAACCCCCATTTATTACAACTACTAAAATTAGTCTTACACTCCATGAGTTTTAGTTTCAATGACCATCACCTACAAGTAGGAGGCACAGCATTGGGAACAGCAGCAGCCCCAAAAACATTGGCAATTTGGCCCCTCAAACCCCTAATTTGGCTCAGGTTCATTGATGATATTTTCATGATTTGGACCCATGGGGAGGACAATTTAAATCAATTTATTTCCTACCTCAACGAGTTCCACCCAACCATTAAATTCACCCATGAATCAAGCCCTACACAAATTGATTTTCTAGATACCACTGTGAAAGTAAATGACAGTAGGGAAATATACACCACCTTGTACGAAAAACCCACTGACACTCACTTATCCCTTCATCATACTTCTTCTCATCATACACCTAGCAAAACCAAGGTCATATGGACAGTTCTTAAGATTAAGAAGAATCTGCAATCTGAGCAAAATTCTGAAAAACTAATTCAGTACATTGTATTATCTTAAAAGAGGTTACCCAGAAAAATCTCTTAGAAAATGCTATAAAAGGGCATCCAAATATTAACAGGATGATTTACTGGATATCATAGCGAAAACACCAGTGAAAACCCCAGTCATGGTTACCAACTATAACCCCATGAACCCAAACATAAAGGGAATCATCCATAGGAACTGGAACATAATCTCAAACAGTCCACACTGTGGACCCATTTTTCTGGAAAAACCAATCATTGAATTCAGCAGACTCCCAAACCAAAGGGAATACCTAACCAATGCCACTACTCATTACCCACCAGTTACAATGGACAAAGGTACTCCTCACACACCCATCTGCACATGCCTAGGCAAATGCACAAATTGTCCACTCTTGAAAAAACTAGACGATGTCAAATGTAACTTCACAAAAAAGTCATACAAACCTATGGACTTACCAAAACGCGTCACATGTGAACTGTCCAATGTCATATATCTGATTTCTTGTACTAAGTGCCATATGCATTACATTGGTGAAACAAGCAGAACACTTAGAAAAAGAATGTATGAACATAAATCATCAGTCATAAAAGATGGACAAATCACACCTGCATCACGTCATTTCAAGAATGATGGACACAGTCACAAACATATGCAGTTCAGTGTGTTAGAGTGGTGCACACCAAAATTTGAATCTGACAGCACCTCCAAAAGAAGGTGTATAGAGTTGTGTTGGATATTCAAATTGCAATCTCGGGCCCCTATTGGCATCAACCAATTTGTTTGAATATTTATGACTATTATTTAGACTGAATAGCACTCAGCAGCCTCTCCCTCCTTCTTTAAACTGTATAAACTACCTTTTAATCTTGTTGTTTAATGGGGTGTTCTACTGGAGCAAACCCTACAACCGACCCTATGACGCTAGAGTCGGTTAGCTGAGTAGGGGATTGGGGACACAAATCCAGAAAAAAGCGCAGGAAAATATGGGTTTGTTTCACCTACCGACAGGACATGATACATCCTGGCTTGTCTGGATCAACCTCACGACCTGACTTGGGATCAGGGTGCTTTTCTCCATGACAAGATGAAAAACTATTAGGACAAGCCGGAGAGGCTGTCTGCAATCACATTGAGAGAACCTGAGACATGTCTTGCTCTGAGTGTTATCTTGTGTTTGTGGCACCAGGTGAGAAGTCTCCACATGACAATACAAATTTAGAGGAACTAAGAACTTCCAATGAACTTTGAGAAGCCACTGAAACAGTCTCATATATATCCTGCCCAGTTTGACTGTCTTCTCTATGGATGCTAGTAATCCAATGGTGGACATAATTGTCCTTGCACTGACAACAGATCTCTTAGGGAGTTTTTGGAATGTCTCCTGAAGTTTTGTCCATCTGGTCTCTGTGGGTCTTATAAGAGCCAAATGTAATAAAAATAATATCCTATGAAACTGAACCTTTGTAGGGGAGTGAGTTCTGATTTCTTGAGGTTCAAGACAAAACCTATTTCCGGTAATACATTTAGTAGGTTTCCTGTATGGATCCTTGACTCTTCATCGGGCGAAGAACTTTTTAGCTAGTGTCAGGTACTGGTGTAGCCTGATATCCCATTTTAGCGCCAAGAGTTTTATTTAGTTTATTCATGGAGTGAATAACAGAGGCACTGTGGACTAGCGCTAGCCTTATGGAAAGCTACTAAACTAACAGGAGACACTTATAAGATGGAAACGGAGGAACTTCCTCGATTGTACGTGGATAGGAAGGTGGAGGTAAGTGTCTGTGAGGTCTGTGGAGGTGACCCATTTGCCTTTCTTGGTTGAAGCCTTTATGGATTCTGCTGTTTCCATTTTGAACTTGGGCACTGCAAGCCAAATGTAATAAAAATGATATCCTATGAAACTGAACCTTTGTAGGGGAGTGAGTTCTGATTTCTTGAGGTTCAAGACAAAACCTATTTCCGGTACTACATTTAGTAGGTTTCCTGTATGGATCCTTGACTCTTCATCTGACGAAGAACTTTTTAGCTAGTATCAGGTACTGGTGTAGCCTGATATCCCATTTTAGTGCCAAGAGTTTTATTTAGTTTATTCATGGAGTGAATAACAGAGGCACTGTGGACTAGCGCTAGCCTTATGGAAAGCTGCTAAACTAACAGGAGACACTTATCAGATGGAAACGGAGGAACTTCCTCGACTGTACATGGATAGGAAGGTGGAGGTAAGTGTCTGTGAGGTCTGTGGAGGTGACCCATTTGCCTTTCTTGGTTGAAGCCTTTATGGATTCTGCTGTTTCCATTTTGAACTTGGGCACTGCAAGATACTGGTTTAGGGAAGTGAAGGTTATGAATGGTTAGCATGCAGAATCTTTGCCCTCTCAGAGAGGAACTGGACACTCAGAGTGCCCCTCTGATTGGTTTAGAGTTTTGTATCCAAGTATCCAAGATATGCCCTGCATGGGTTGAATGAATTAATCCAGGACTTGGGTGTTGATGCTGAAGAATGTCATTGTTTTGGTGCCTGTTGTTGTTGGGGTTGTTGAGATCTTGAATTATTACCCTGGCTCGGGCTCCCCCTTCCCTGGTGACTGCTGTAAAAAATCCCTCTCTCAGGCTGAAGGTAGAATGGTTGAGGCACTAAATACTGGGAGGGACTTAGTAGTATCTCCCTGATAGGCTCCTCTGCCTCAGCCCTTGGCTTTCTTCTTGGATTTGCCATAGGGGTGGTATCTATGGCCTTGCTTATTGCCTGTCTTAACGCCAAGGCCAATGAGGTGTTGCCCATATTTTTGCATCAGGGAGCATTCGAACAGCTAGGGGCCTGAAATTGGGGCTGTTCTGAGAATTTTGAGCCTGCGTGCACCTAAACTATTATGTGCATTCTTGATTTAAGCATCCCAACACATCACAACTAAGTTTGTGATGAGGTGTAGGAAGCTAGTAGCCCAAAGGTCTTATCTCTCTGGTCCCTGGCGGCCTTGAGATTATTCAAGGTGGACTCCCTTGCTGTTGAGAGAGTAAGTAGGAAGTTTGATCTGGCTATACACTCTCAGACTATAAATTCCAACTTGACCAGTTCCTTTTGGTTAACCAGTGCGGAAGGAAGGCCTTTGTGTCCAGGTTTAACTATATCTAAAAAGGATTGGGGTACAATCTGGGGTTTCTGCTCAAACATGTCATCTGCCACTGGGTACGTTACCTCTGTTGGGTGGGTTTTGAAGAAACTGGCCTATATTCAGGTTATAAGATCATGGCTCTGGCTTAACTACAGAGTCCCGGTTTTGTAAGAGTTTGGCCAGATTGTCAATCAGGGGGAGCTTGAGTGAAGGAGGACGAGAAGATTGCTCCATCCTAAACATGTAAGAATTGCGTCCGCGGCCTGAGCCCAATTTGAAATCTTCTGCCTTTGCAGGTCCGTTAATGCTAAGATATTCTCGGACTTTATCAATGAAGGCAAAAAAGTCTGCTTTAAGAGGGGGGGGGGCTAGGTTATCTGGTTCCGTTTCCTCTGCTTGAAGAGTATGAAGAGGCTCCCTCTGCTCCATAGTCACCCTTCTCGAGCAATGGAGACTGTGCCTTTTAATCCCTTTAGTATCCTGGGCCATAGGTTTGAAAAGGCTCTTGAGCCTGAGAAGATGCTTGAGTATCTGGAGTTGTAACATTTTGTGGCTGTTGAGATGAAAATTTTTTAAACATTTGCTCTCACGGATGAGGGAGGAATTGTTGATAATCAGACTGTAACTGAGAAGATAAACCTTAAATTTACTGGGTCAAAGTTTCCATTATTTGTAGGTTTTGTTGATCCAAATGGGCTTTTAGCATTTGGGTGCGAGGAGTAGGTGGAGAAAGCAGTCTGTGTGGGTTTGGAACAGGTGTAAAAGTACTTCCTGAAGTGTTATATGCTTACCTCCTGCAAACAATGGGTCCTGATTAGAGGTCACTGTACTGACTGGCGCTGGAATTTTGAAAAGACTGATGAATTAGATTCACTTATAGCCAGGCTAGGCTGAAAGGCGACAGACCTTGGAAGGCTGGTAGGGAGTAAGAAAATCTGAATCCTACTTGAGGCTGCGACCGGTTGTAGAGGTGACAGTCAGGACCATGCTGTATCTCCAGATGGAGAAGTAAAGCCAGTTTTCTCGTGATCAATGGAATAACGCTCTGTTTCAATAGGTAAGTATATTGTAGCTCAATAAAAAACAAGACATAAGCCGGCAGGCTGTAGTAACAAGCCAACACTGGATTTGGGAAGTTTACCCACTTTTTACTCCAAATTCGGACCTCTGGGAAAGACACTTTCAATATTTCGTACCTGTGAGCAACTTCTCGACACATTTAGACCAAAATAAATCCTAGCCTCTAGGAAAGACAAAATTGTAGACGTAAGGGTAAAACATGGTGTAGTTCTGGTCACGTGGTGGGATCCAAACATTTTGTTGACTTGCCTTGACCTATTTTTTCGATTTTGAAGGTCAACTCTTGATTCTTTTTTTACCCCAAAATTACTCTGTTGGAATAGGCCGAGAATTTGAGTATTATGCGACCAAATAAAAACATACTAGTATACTTATGGACCTTTTGTACCCGTTAAGTTCAGGATTCTGATTACTTATCATATTTTAACTCATATGATACTGGAAGTGGACTGCAAACGAACAGTATAAGACTTGAGTGACAAAAACAAGCCGTTTTCATGATAGGAGAAGACTGGAAGTGATAAGGACTCCTACTAGATAGAGGGCTTAGGAAAAGACGGGGAAGTGACTAGGACAAGCCAGTTTCCAGGTGGGTGGAACCTTGGTTGGGATCAAGAGTCAGGGAGGGCCGGTGAAAAATCAAACAACACGAAAAGCCAGGAAACTACAACCAACCCTAACCATCTCTGTAAACATTGCTCTCGACCCTCCATAAATCCATAGTCACCAACAATTAGACGGCCCCAGTGGAACATCCCCATAAAAGACATACTATTGTCCTCGAAGAGCTGGAATTAGAAATACAGTAGCTAGTGACCATAACTCAGTACAAAACAAACACACCTTTAAACGATTATTGGTCTCAATGAAGGTCAATGAAATAAGAGAATGCAAAGAGTGTGGATGTGGATCAAGGTCGAACAGTAATGTTGCTATTGTAAGAAATGCTAAAAATACTGACATCTGGTTCCTGAATTCATATAACCATCACCAATTAATGCTATTACATGAAAAAAGAGGTAATAATTTTAAATTTTTATTTCCAATTCTCACCCTTCGCTCCACTTCGGCAAGACAGAACACACCTTGGAAATGTCATGATGACAAGACTGAACATTTGCAGCATTCCTGCAAAAAAATAACCATGAAACAAACTGACATGTGTTTTAGATGATTATTTTTTTATTATTATTGTGTGTGTGAATATGAAGTTAAGATGTTGTTCAGATTTATCAGAGCATTACCAGTATATTTCAGAATAACATAAATTATAGGGCAGGAATTTCATAATGGTTTAATTAAATAAGGTACTGGGCAATTTGTCAAATTTGGGGATAAACAGCGCTGTACAAAGCTTCACACTCAGATTTTGTAGTTTTATATTGGCGCACTCGTTGACAAGATGATAAAATTAGCTTTAACGAGTTTTAATGTGCTTAAATGACCTCCGTGGAATGACTTTAGGGCAAGATTCAGCTCTAGAAGTTAATTCCACTGTATCAGTTGTGGTTTCTTCTGTAGGTTTATAGCATATGTTGGTGATATATTTCCCAAGTATAGACTTGTAATGCCCAATACTGCTTTATAACAAGTTGAAATATACTCTTTATGTTATTTCCACAAAACAGCCTGAATGGTCCTTAATTTGTATGTTTGTGCGTGTTTTGGAGAAAACGTGAGCTGGGAAATTCTCATTTTGACTTTTCCACTTTCCATAGCCTTCGCTAGGCTTTAAGCTTAAGAAATAAACATTCTAGAAATACAGAATTTAAAACTATTTAGCTTTAACTAATGGAATTCTATCAAGAAATGGGTTTTATCCCTCTATTACAAACAGAGATCCTAAACTTAAGCAAAACGCTTGTTTCAATCGCCACTTCAGATGTTATATTCAGTCAATAATTAGTGAAAGTACAAGTCAAGTACAGAACTGTATGTGTAGAATTTCACTAGAATGTTTAGGCTAATCTTTTGCTTACTCCTTTTTGTTTGAATACAGACCCTGAGCTAGATTCAGAGTTAGGGTTTTTACACCCCATTTGAGAGCCATGGTCCTATTGGGACAGGCCCTCAGGATTGCTAGTTGTGGGAGTAGAAGAACCTGTGACTGGATGTCAAAAGTGCTAACCATTAGGCAACTGAGAACCAGTTATAGCCCCTGAGATACAACATGTAGAAAAGAATTTTGCACAATTTTGTAAATAAATAAGATAATAATGATTGTCAATATTCAATTTTGTCAAAGGCAAAAGTTTGTGTCTCATCCTTGTCAACCAATAAAGTCATAGTACATAGGAAAATATCATGCATTTACTAGTGAGCCGTACAAGGAGATATTGTGCCGAGTATTAATATACAAAATGCCATACAATATGATGATAGTTCCTTAGTGTCCTTTGTAAATTCCACATGTTTTCATAAGCTGGATTCTATCCCACGACCCACAAAGGTGACAGGCAACTAATTAATGTAAAATTTATTAATCACTAGTTCGTTGAGGGCTCTATAATACATATTGGCCCAGTGACACATCTCCTTACAGTAGTGTCGATACGTATTTGCTTTCTGCTGGATGACCTCATCTGTATGGCTCTAAGAAGAGAGTTCGTGTGATACCCCAATCACATTACAGGCACTACATCCCACGTATACAGGTTTTACCCAGGGGCGGAACCACCTCCAAGGATGTCTCATATCTTCTGAGATTTGGTGTATCCATTCAAATTACAAAAGGCACCTCCCACAGTAGTAGGCGTTGGTCAAAACGCCCCGGTCCTTTGACTACTGCCTGATGTTCATGTGCGAGCTTGTGACACAGTGGCTAAATGACCAATTGTTCCACTCACCTTATGTCGCCATATTACACGGAAACACAACCTTATATACACCATGGACCGCACCTTCAGTTACCACATTAAAAATCAATCTTCACATACTTATCGTCAAAGGCGAAAATTTTAAACATTTTAAAGCTTCCGTAGCACATGCAAAGAATCAGGCATTTTGCAACTGTGTCATAAGCTTGCATACACACATCAGACAGTAGTTGAAAGAACTGGGACGTCTTGGCCAGGCCCCCACCATTGTGGGACATACCACCTGTGATGTGATTGGGGTATCATGGTACAAATTGGAGACTGAAGCAAGGCCAAATTAATCCGTTATACATTTCTTTTAAATAAAGACGTTAATTATGTAAATTTCTCCACAATAGTTTGCAATGTGAAAATGCCGCCCTGCATAAGGCTATGTGAGTAAGCTATAATGTGCACACATTAATTAAACTTCCCCTGTTTCGTGTGTTTCATATACAAAGATTTACGGTAGACCACAAACCTTCGTCCCAACAGGAAAGTTACAGTAGACCACCAACCTCCGCCTCAGCATGAAAATAGTCTATTAGGGTAAAATAAATATTTAATACTCCATAAGCGATAGTCATAAATCTACAAAGGTTAGCTAGAGTTTTTTTTAGCAAAAAACAACAACACGCAGTAGATATTCTAATTTATTCTTCATAAAAGTTCTGTTTTTTTTTCGGTATAAAGTATATTATAAACATTGGCCATCTAATTTTTCTTGGGTTAATTTCAAGCCTAATACTGTGTGTGTGTGAGGAGGATTAAATAATAAGACCTATATAATTATATCTGACTGAATATTGATAATACCATTTGAAGTGATTTTCAATTTACAAAGTCAAAATACTCTTGGAGTGTGTTCTCCAGATTTTTCAACTTATAATTTGGCATGCGGACAACAAAACAACAAAATTCAATGAATATGGAGAAAACATAGAAGGAAATATGTTGTGAGTCAATGAGTCTGATAGCTCACATGTATCAAGTGGTACAATGGTATCTAGGGTCATTAGTGACAGGTTTAGAGACAAACTAGTATTCAGAGTTCCTTTTTTATGGACAAGTTTTCCTCAGTATGCAAAAGGTAGGAATTAAGAATTGGCCAGATCACACTCTTTCCCAATGAACTGAGATTCCCCCCTTCAACTTGCAAAACTTCATTTGCGATTGAATGAAAGTGACTCCTTTGTAAAATAAAGTGAATGTCTTTTCATAAAGATGTGTAATTGTACCCAATTCTACATTTATGACGACCCAGCTAAGGCCAGGGCTCATTTGAAATGTCATAAAATTCAGCTTGATGCCATTTTGGTCTGGGAGGCCAGCTAGTCACACAAACACAAATACGCGAGTATTTTACATTCTTTCTTCCGATGAAACACTTTCGATATCTTTATACATTTTGGACAAATAACACAGGATCTTTTTTGTGTTTTGGTTTGCTGGTTTTTTTTCCAAATAGATGAAACAGAGAAGACAAATTGATGGAATTCACAACTGTAACAAATATACACATGTGCAGCCTATTTGGAGATATATTTTCACTTGGGTATGAAAGTTTATTGGATTACAAAAAAGACTAAACCTTGGGAACTGTTGTGCTGTAAATAAACAAGAAGCAAAGCATCACACACACATGGATGTGAGAAAACAGGTATTTACAGATATCTAATTACTGCACTTGAGATTTATAACAGTTTTTTTATACTTTTGAAGTTGAGAGTGTGTGTGTGGGACAATAGGGATATTAAAGATAAATATCTGGAAGATCTAAAGAACTAACCATATTGGAGGCTCAAAATGATTCAGTATGTTTCTCATCTCACTGTGGGCAGTTTACTGATGGAGGAAGCCGGTGCGGAGTAGTTGCTGTTGACTTTCATACTGGTAACCATTGAGCTTTAGTGGAGATGGGTTAAACTGTCATTGGGGTCACTTTTTTTAGCATAGTAAAGTCAGTCAACTGTTTAGTCTTCATGTATTATATTTTTCAAATAAAGCCATTTTCTTTACGCTTCAGTCCGATTCTTTATTTTGGTCCATATATTGTTAGTTAGGGTTTTGCCATTTATGTATGTAACCTTTTCAGTATTTTATAAACAGATATACTGCATTTTAATTTCAATTATCACAATGTGACGCCTTGCAAATATACAGCAAAATGATTACAGCTTTGGGAAGTCTGGGACCACACAAATAGCTAGCTTGTGCATGGCATTAAAGATTGAGCATTTAAAGATAAAAGTAATCTATTCAAAAGTATTGTATTTCGATTCTCAGCACTCTTTGAATACCTTGGAGGGTGACAAAACACTCTGTCCCTTATTATTATTATTATTAATTTATCATTATTATTGGACTTTTTACCATGAAGGTTCATATGTGGTCAATATTAACAAAATATACTTGCAGTAGCACATTATTTAGACAAATGTGTGCAAACATTCTGTGTGCATATTCCCCCACATCTGTGGTAGTATTTTAGTAATATCACTTAAATAAATTATTTAGGGTTTAACATAACTTTCAACACGCTGTCGAAAGTACTGAGTAGGTTAAGATCCCTCACAGTAGACAACCCACCGATTGGCCTTGCTGAAGGCTCAAGTTTCTTTGTAGTTAGAGAAAGTTTTCAGTTCAGATAATGGAGTTTCAGTTTCTATAATTTATTCATATATGTACTAACTCTTAGAACAGCATACAGCTAAGAGAAAGTCTGATACAGTTCTATCTCTTAACATGTATGAGTGCTTTATGAATACCAAATATCTGTGTGCATGTTTGAAAAGACATCATGCAAATTTGAGCCTTAAGCAAGGCTACCCACCGATTCGCTAAGCAACTATTATACCCACCTTCTTGATACAAAAGACCAAGTGTGTTTCAAGTGAAAGAGTAATATATGTGTCGCAGAAACTGTATAAGCTTGTCATATTGTGATTGTCCCTCTCTGTTTCCTGTCTGCCCAAGCAGCTACGTCTTGTGGCTTCAAAGGCAGGACGAGTGACCAAAAATGTGTAGATGGTCACATTTTGCCGAATATAAAATTTTGTTTTAGAATGGAAAAAAAACCATACATTCCTTAACCTACACAGTGGAGTATTGAGTACATTAGATTAGTTTTACTGCATTTTAGCCTTTTTTAAGGCTCGAATTTATTAGTAATAAAGGACAACTTTCACTTGACATAATAAAGATTCAGTTACATAATGTACTCTTACAATATACTAGCTTTTAAATCAGCATATTGTCAAGAAAGGTCTCTGTCACATGACAGTATACCTTCTAAGATGTATGAGTGCTTTATGAAAACCAGATATTCGTGTACGTATTTGATGAAAATATGGTTCATATTTGAGCCTTCAGCAAGACTAATTAATCATAAATTGTATTTGAAACATTCACTATAAAACAATTCACAGTCCTATTATGTAGTTAGATAGAATCGAATATCCTACACAAGTAAAATTTACTGTTGTGTGCAGAAACTCCCCACACTTAACTTTAAAAGACTTGATCGAGTGCACTGTCTATCTTGATATGTCAGATAATCTTGTGTGAAAGGCACAATTTTACATTTTAAAGAGGTATCAAGTTTTGAAAAATAGCTAAATGGTTATTGCGTTTATAGGTTCCAAACCATCACGTCATAACATATAAGGAATACTAATGGTCTTTCCCAATATAACTTCATGTGTTAAAGCTTCAAGTTAAAAATCCAACTTTGACCTTTAACAACCTGGAAATACACTAATTGACATCATGTAAATAATATAACAGAGTAGTCTTAAGGTTTTCTTTGGCTTTCAGGTAAATGAATAATATATATATATATATATATATATATTTTTTTTTTAAAGTCACAGCCCAAACGGCTGCCTGCCAAAAGTCACGGATTTAACTGTTCTGTTTAGAGCTAGCCCTGCTTATGGCTCAAGTGTCACTGTTAATAAGGACGAACTTTCAGTTTAGGTTATATTTTCTTATTTATTTAGTGTTTTACATCAGGCTTAGTACCTTAATTTGTATCTGTTGTATTAAGCTGGGTAGTCAGAAGGGTGGAGGAAACCAGTATATACAGTTGGTCAAGGTGCTGCACTATAAACCACTGGAATGTAGGATGTTTTGGACATAGACATTTCGGACTAGGACATTTCGGTCTAGGATGTCCTGTTAAATTTCTTTGTCAGTGCATGCTCAAGCATGTGAATGTCCTGTTAAACTTCTTTGTCAGTGCATGCTCAAGCATGTGAATATTGAAACCAACTCAGGCTTGCACAGCCCCGGTGATGATAAAAAATTTCAGAGTAATTGAAGTACTTCTAAATTTCTGGTAAAAAAAGGTTAAAAAGTTAAGGGGACACTATTCTTGGAAACCTGCTCAGGATTGGACTGCTCAGATGTAATTGATGAAGTTGGCTCTTCTGGTAAAAGAGGACAATTTGGTGGTTAACTGTTTTTAAAATCTTAAAGAAGCCTAGAAAGGGACCAAGAAAATCTACACAGAACATCAAACTAGATTGCACAATCTCTGTGAGGACAGATCTTCAGGTTGAAAGTCCATAGCAGATTTTCTTTGGGGTGTGAGCCACAATTTGAGAGGAGGTCAGCCAAACATTTAAAAATGAAATTCGTTTAAATGTTCATGAATCTTGTCTTGTGCTTTTACAAGTCATGCTATTGACTGGATTTGTTCAGTTCAAGTATACTGTTGTGATAAATGTTCAGTTAAAGTGATAAATGTTGACAAAAATGATATACAATAAATGTTCTGCTGTAGTGATAAATCTTGATAAAAAAGGATATACAATATATGTTTTACCATTCATTCTTTTGTGAAAATAAAAACCAGAACATAAAAAATAAGGCCCATGAAAAAAGGCCTGTCCGAAACATCCTAGGCCAGAATATCCTAGGCCGAAAAGTCCCTGTCTGAAACGTCAGTCCACCAAACCGCAGACCAACAGCAAGAAACTATTTACTAAGTTTAAATTAAATTTAGTTATACATTTTTTAATTAACCGGTTCTGAGGTGTATGGAAGGAAATCACAAAAACTCTGACAGAGCCTTCTGCAAGGCCAAAATCCATTCACTTTTCTGACACAGTATTTTGTTTGTTACTATATGTGCAATAAAGCTGTACAGTTATGTGATCAAGGAGATAAAATTGTAGGTTAAAAGGATGTTAGTGCACCTAGAATTTTAATGACAGATCCTGAATGGGACGAACACCTCCATAACATTGGTTCCGCCCCATTAGCGAGGTACTTGGGGGTTAATTTTATGGTGGCAATACTTAAGACACCTTTTTAAAATGGGATCAAAGAGTTCAGAGGTTTTGTGGTTGTGTGATAGTATATATACGAGCTATTATTACTGAAGAGATTGGGGTAATAAACACCAGGTCAAATTTTATGTGAGTATATTTTGGAAGCATCAAGAGTTTTATCCCACATTTTTGTGGAGACCTATAAAATGAAAAAAATATTGGAAAACTAGACATAGTTTATGTAACTTCTAGAATGTCAAACACTACTAAAATATTTTCTTGGATTTAAAAAAAACCTTTGACGTGTAAATATCATTGTTGTAACACTGCATAGTCAATCAAGAAAAGTTCAGCCTAAAGATTGGATTAATTGAATTTTGTGGTAAGTTGTTATCTTTTCAAGCATTACATAAATATTATCCACTGTATGTATTCATGTGTTGCATGTATTGTCTTTTGTAACTGGAGGGATAAATTCTCTAAAGTGTGCACACTGTTAATTGTTATCAGAGAAGACGGTTTCTGATTGATGTCATCTTCAAACCAAGAATTTGTAGCCCTCCTTTTTCTTTTCTGATTGATTAATTAAGGAACTATATTATGAAGTGTGTCTCCTTACTATTAATTGCTACCAAAGTAAGTGGCTTTCATTTGTATTGTGAATGAGGGAGTTGAAAAGGAAAATTTCTGATATTTGCTGAAACTTAAAACTGTGAGACGTTTGTAACGTTTGAACACAAAGTTTGAAAATCGGGGGTCTTTAGAATACTGGGAAACCAAGATCTGGGATTCCCAAAATCCCATCAAAGTTGCCCCCAACCCTCCCTCATGGTCAAACTGGGTTACTAAAGTTCAATTTCCTGTGTATCTGCAAAATTATTGTATGGAATCCTATGAAATTTTATTGAATTATTCTTCAGGGCTGTTCAAACCTAGTGATATGGATTTGTGTGCCCTTATTGCCTTTCAAGATCAATTCCATGACTCAAAATGTCATGTTTAAAAAAAAACAGCTTATCGAGATTTGATTATGCAATGGACACAATATTGTTCATAGAAAAAAAAATCATTATTGAGTTTCATTTAATCAGTGTCTTTCAATTTGAAATATTGAATACCAAAGAAAATAATTTTCCAGGTTTACCAATTCAATGTCTCTTGCATCTTCCTTCAGCATCATCACTTGATGAATTGTCAGGGGATTACTGGGAGGCCTACACATGAACATACTCATTCTTATTTTTGTTATATCATAGAATGCAATATATCAATTAATTGACTGTCTTCCAAAATGTACTGTCTCGAGTTATATGATAGATGGATAGGTCTTGCCTGCTTGAGTAAATATTGGGTATACGGACAAAACCCCACTGGACATAACGCCACTCGGATAAATGAGAATTAGGACAAAACCCCACTATTCATTTAAAAACAAAACATTTTCTTTTATTTATGTGAAATAGACATTGTGTGGTTAGAACACTCCCATCTGATATTTAAGCAACCTTTGAAAAGGAGACGCTTAATGTTTTCATCCTAGTTTTTAGACAGCCACTGCATTATCATCTCCCTTGAATATCTCCCTTGATATTAGGCCTATCAAAATGATATTTGGCAGTTATCTTCTATAGGCGTCACAATTTCTGACAGGCATAAACTGGAGCTTTGACTTTATCAATGTCACATGATCAAAACATTTTTCTTGTACTTGCGTTTCAACAGATTTTCTCAGAAAGCAGAGGGTGTAGGTCAACCAAATTTGGTACACATATTCCTCACCTCAAAATCTAGATTTTGATATCAATCGGGCCATAATTGAGTGATGGGCGATTGATTATAGGTTGGTATAACAATTAACAAAAATTAAAGGCTAAAAGTGTTTATAACTCTCTTATTATGGGCCCTAGAGGTTTGCAATGTGAATGGAAATTATGAACTAGGAATCTTCTGATGTGTTCAAATTTAACTTTGGGCCTCTGCTTCAAGGTCAAACAGGGGTAGTCAAACTTAAAAGTGCTTACAACTCGCTTATTATAGGCATCCGGTGGATACTTTGGTTTAGCGTTCGCTACGTCACCGCGTGTAGAGAGATTTTCGGTGTTGACGGTCTCTGAGGAAAACTACACCACCTACGTTCACCAAATTTGCAGGATATCTTCATTGGGAAGTAAGCTTCTCTGGGACTGAAATCAGCCTCATTCTGAAAAACAAGATGGCCGCCGTGGGCATTTTTTTTGAAAATTATCTACCTTTTTCTATTGGCTGGTTCTCATAGGTGGAAGGTTGAATCTCTCCATAGGTGATATGTATAACAGATATACATGTCCTCTACAACCTTGCAGACTTTTGACCTTGAAGCTTTTAAATCAAGGTCATCCACGGAGTGCCAAATTACCCCACGTAGCGGACTTTAAAAGTGCCTATACCTCCCTTATTATTGGTGCTAGAGGTTTGCAATGTGAAACCAACTTCTAGGAAATCATGGGCTGGGAATCTTTTGATGTGGTCAGATTTAACCTTGGACCCCTCCTTCAAGGTCAAACGAGGATAGCCAAACTTAAAAGTACTTATAACTTGCTTAGTGTTGGTCCTAGAGGTTGTTGGTCCTTCAAGGCCAAATGAGGATTATCAAACTTAAAAGTGCCTTAACTCGTTTATCATTGGTCCTAGAGGCTTGCAATGTGAAACTAACTTATAGGAAATCATGGGCTGGGGATCTTTTGATGTGGTCAGATTTGACCTTGGGCTCCTCCTTCAAGGTCAAACGAGGATAGCCAAACGTAAAAGTGCTTATAACTCGCTTATTATTGGTCCTAGAGGTTTGCAATGTCAAACCAACTTATAGGAAATCATGGGCTGGGAATCTTTTGATGTGGTCAGATTTGATCTTGGACCCCTCCTTCAGGGTCAAACGAGGATAGCCAAACTTACAAGTGCTTACAATTCACTTATTATGGGTCCTACAGGTTGGGGATGGTAAACCAACCTATAGGATATCATGGGCTGGGAATCTTTTGATGTGGTCAGATTTGACCTTGGGCTCCTCCTTCAAGGTCAAACAAGGATAGCCAAACCTAAAGGTGCTTATAACTCGCTTTATATTGGTCCTAGAGGTTTGCAATGTGAAACCAACTTATAGGAAATTGTGGGGCTGGGAATCTTTTGATGTCGTCTGATTTGACCTTGGACCCATCCTTCAAGGTCAATCGAGGATAGCCAAACTTAAAAGTGCATATAACTCGCTTGTTATTGGTCCTACAGGTTTGGGATGGTAAACCAACCTATAGGACATCATGGGCTGGGAATCATTTGGTGGGGTCAGATTTGACCTTGGACCCCTCCTTCAAGGTCAAACGAGGATAGCCAAACTTGAAAGTGCTTATAACTCGCCTGTTATTGGTCCTAGAGGTTTGGGATGGTAAACCAACCTATAGGAAATCATGGGCTGGGAATCTTTTGATGTGGTCAGATTTGACCTTGGACTCCTCCTTCAAGGTCAAATGAGGATAGCCAAACCTAAAAGTGCTTATAACTCGCTCAATATTGGTCCTAGAGGTTTGCAATGTGAAACCAACTTATAGGAAATTGTGGGGCTGGGAATATTTGGATGTCGTCTGATTTGACCTTGGGCCCATCCTTCAAGGTCAAACAAATATAGCAAAATCTAAAAGTGCTTATAAATCGTTTTTTCTTGGTCCTAGAGGTTTGTAATGTGAACCCATCCCATAGGCAATCATGGGCTAGGAATCTTTTGATGTGAACAGATTTGACTTTTGGCCCCTCTTTCAAGGTCAAATGAGGATAACCAAAATTAAAAGTGTTTATAACTGGCTTATTCTTGTTTCTAGAGGTTTGCAATGTCACACCAACCTATAGGAAATCATGGGCTAAGAATCTTTTGATGTGGTTAAATTTCACCTTGGGCTCCTCCTTCAAGGTTAAGTGATGGTTGATTGGCTTTGGTGAGTTTTCTTTCTGGTGGATACAATTTGCATCTGTTCTCTGATGCGCTAGGTCTATTTACACGGGTACTTGAGCTATAAGCCAGGTTACCAGTTGTGCATCTTTGTTGATGATAAAGTGACAAAATTTGATTCCACTTTTATTCCAAAACATGAATATTTGCTCACTCTAAATACTTCAACATAATATGGTACTACCATTCAATATAAACATAATTACAATACTGAAAAGATTGAAAGAAAATAACAACAATTATTGCTACAATAGCTATATAGATATTTTGTTGTTCATCTAACAATGATGGTAGCCTAGCCATTGAATGTATTATGAAGAATCCAGGAGAAAAACCCTCAGGAGAAAAGCCCTCAAAATTCCCCTGTGGATAAAACCTCCTCACCCAGTTTTGAAGCCTGTGGAAGCCTATTTGGGGGGCTGAGGAGAAAAGCCCTCATTTCCCTGAAAAGACCTCAAATTTTCTCTGGAATAAGTAGAGTCCACAGGACCCTGGGCATCTTCCGGGCACACTTGCTTCAAATATTCCATGTCCTGTTTGACTTCCAGTATTCCACAGAATGTTTAAAATCCTCATGGTTATATCATCACACCGACCCAAGCGAGGGCTTTTCTCCTGAGGGCTTTTCTCCGTCTCCCATTATGAATGTTGAAAATTTTATTCAACAACAAGCTTTGCAATGTATTGGTTCTGTTTTTTATCCATTATTATCCATAAATGGCGGACAAAACCCCGGAGGGCAAAACCCTGGAGACAAAACCACGGAAAAATCTGGCTACTGGGACAAAAACCCGGAGTTGATTTTCAGGGGGAGGACAGAACCCCGCAGTTATAAGTATAGCAAATGTAAGAGAAATCATCAAAATATAAAACAAATCATGAAAAAATATATTATTTATTCCTTGTCAGAAGTATACTTCAACACCAAAAACACCAACATATGTATAACGAGTAAGCACCATAACCCTAAAACAATCTGAATGAGCAATTAATCAATCGAACACAGTGTCCAATGCCAGGAAGGAAGTCTCCTAGATTTTTGGACCCATCATCAAATGCGCGGTATAGATTCTTTAGTGTTTTTCTGTAGGGTGACAGAAGCTCAAGATTGTCTTTTGATTGCTAACTCACCCCTGGCTTACTACAAAATAAATTTCATAACAAGCACTGCATCTTCTTGTAATATCCACAGATTTGACTATCTTAAACAGAATAAATTTCATGAACAGTAAATGTAAAAAATGTCTGGGGTTCTGTCCACCCCTCTGAAAATCAACTCTGGGATTTTGTCCCAGTGGCCAGATTTTTCCGGGGTTTTGTCCTCCGGGGTTTTGTCCTCCAGTGTTTTGCCCATTTAATATAAACGCATCTAATAAATGGTGTTTAAAGTACAAGTTCTTATGATCTGTTATCCAGTGGTATTCAAATGTGTCCATGAATAAAATGGTTGAAGAAAATCTACTTTCAATAATGTCAAGACACCTCAATGAATTATAATTTACAAGTTTTAAACATAAAACAACATACCATAAATGGTGTACGCGTAATTTTGAAAAAAAAAAACAAACAAACTAGAAAATGGACAAATTTTACATACTTTCTATGTGTAAAGGGGTAATTTCGTGTAAAGGCAAACACCAAATCTCAATTGTGCAATGCAGGATCTTAACTTGCAAATGAGGCTCCACCCCTTAAAAACTGAAAAGAAAGCCGTGTGGCCGTTTTTCGTGCGGCACTTTATTGTATCTCCCTTTCGACAATGCGAAATTTTATTTTTCATCTTTTAAATTTTTATGTCATAATTACGAGTTACAGAAGTAGTAATAATGAGTTAGATATTTTTCAGTATGACTCTTATTAGGCTTCTGTAGAATAGGAAAATGAAAGAGTCCACATTTGGAAACGCAGCTGGAGATGAACAGTAAGGAGGGGGTTTAAGATGAGGTCTAATGGGGAGGGTATTTACTCAGGGGGGATCTAACCCTGGACCGCCTGGAGACGCCTCCCTACTGAGCCAGTGACCAGCCCATTGTTGTGTATGTACTGATGGAGTGATAAGGCACAAATAAAGAAGCCATGCTAGCATCTCAACAATCAGTGTGGAACAATAGAACCCCCCCCCCCCCCCCATCAAACTGGCTACCTGACGAGACTCGACCGAGGGAAAATGAAACGGGACAATACGTCACTAAAGTTAAGTATCACCAATTCTTGATAGTTTAAGATCGGTGTCTGAAAATGTGTTTTTACAGTAACGTGGCTGTAGATTTTCGTAAGTGCAGTCTTAACGGAAAATAAAAAAAAGATTGAAATATAATGGGCGATAATTTGGGACTTCTGTTAAAAAGATACCGAACTTTGTTAAAGGCGCCCTTAGATTATCATCCTACTATGTAATGGACGGATGGAATGATAAACACTCGACTGAGTGTTGGTTTTTTAAAGCTATCAACTTATCTTGCTCATTTTGAGATAGCTTATAAATTAACGTAAGATTGAGAGAAAAAAAATCAGTTTGAGTTCAAGGTAGATTTCTTTGTGGAAATAGAATATAAGTGAAAAAAAAAAGAAAAAAGACATATATCAATAAAGTATAGCAATTGAATATGCTTAAGACTATCACTCTATTCTCGAGCTATGTATGTTCAGTTTGATTTTTGATTATTTGTTGTGATATTATTCACCTGGACTGTAGTAAATGGAAAGGAAGGCTTTTTTAAGAATATAAATAATGCAATTAAATCATAAAAAATAGCAATTTACATATTCTACGATGATCTGGCGAGCTTAGAAGATAAACTAAGTGTAAAATTGTGAGGTGGCGTAAGCTTGCCCCCCCCCCCCCCCCCATCACCCCTCCCCCACCCCTCCCCCATCCAACAAAGCGAGGCACAAGATTTACATCGTAGTACTGTTACTGGTAAACTTAAGGTGACCACATTTATAATGTATGCAGAAACCGTTGTGAGGAAATGACTGAATGACTGTTGAAAACCTAAGAAATTAGGAAGTTACCTAAATGCTCCCCACCTATAATTCTATAGATCCAAGCAACGACCAGTGTAACATATCTGAGAGCAATATGTCCCTAATCAGCTTTTGAGGTGGCCCAATCTTATCCCAATGACACAGGGAAGTTCAGTGAGAGTTTTGAAGACGGGCAGAAAATTTCCTTTACACCGGATTGAATTCAAACTTAACATCAAAATCTTTTAAATTGGCCTTTTGCTATATATAATTATATTCCTTTTGACAAATTCATATTATATTCACTTCAAAAGTATAATCCCGTATCATAAATGTATTTTACTTTCTGAAACTTTGTGAATATCATTATTTTGATAGTCATTTTAAGGCCACCTCAAAGTTTCCTACACGCTTTTCAATGAACACCTGCAGTGTGAATGATTTCTTTCTGCCGAGTTTCGATCCGTGGCAGATAAAACTTGCAGAAGCCCCAGCCAATCAGAAGACAGTATTCCCAAGCTGGGCTGTGACGTAGTGATAACTATATAAAGTCAACGAATCACGACCAAGCCATTAATTGCTTTTCAAGGACAGGAGTAGATGCGTGGGAGGACTAAAACCAGTGGGAATTATTTGATGTGTCTGGACATTAACGAGTGTTGTCAACTCAACAAGGATTTTGCAATTGAAGATTTGGCAATAATGTGACATTGCAGTAAAAGTCGAGGAAATAAATGTAACCTTTATAAATATGAAGCAGGTTAAAGTTTCCGATGTCACACACACAATATAGAGATATTTCACAAAGTGTCCAGGGCAAATGAAATAAATTGTTTAGGACATTGACATTGAAACTCTAGGTTTTGATTGTCCGTGACAACTTCTCCTTGTTTTACATCAGAGAGAAAGGGTCCCAGACAAGCAACATCCGGGTTTCTCAATGTGAATTGTACATGATCCAGAGATTGCATAACTTTGAATATTAAAATGAATAGTAAATGTAAAAGGAACGATTGATTTATTGAATACAGTTTGATTGTCCGTTACAATCTCTAGTTGCTACTAATTCCTAGAGGTTGGGATGGAAGATCAACCAAGTGTCACCTTGCGTCAGTGGAAGGCTGGTGGATAATATCCTCGGGATTTGGATGAAAATAACCCGAATTTTGAAAAGAAACTATTACATTTGGGGGAGGCAGAATTAAAGTGACCAACACGTTGTAATTTATAGTAAAGAGAAATATATTAACTGGTGGAAAAGAGGAAATCTGTATTCTATTGTACTGAGAGGTGATTTAAATGATTGTATCACAAAGTCATTTAAAAAGTCTGATTAACTTGATTGTCCGTTGCAACCCCTTGTTAAAAACACGGTCCAAGGTGTTTCATCTGATGGTCAATTTTGGTCTAGACTTTTGTAATCTGCAAAGATGTACTTCATTCAATTAAGTGCTTGGGACAACTGCAATGTTTTTTTTAAAAATATCATTTTGGACTTTGGTGTCATGAATACAGAGAGTTCTTAGTTGCAATTACGCAGATTGTTTCAGCGAGTTTGATTGTAGGTCATAAGTGTTTGAATCAATTGAAAAATTCAAGATTTGTACCTACAGTTCAAGCTTTCTGAACATGTGTCTACGGAGGAAAGAATGTAACGTAAACCCCTTACTTTGATATGATGACGTCATTCATGTTAATGCTTTTGCGTGGGAAATATAGGGAAACAAAGGAGTGCTATCGTCAATAAAGTGTGAGAAGTGGGCGGCAATACCTTGATGGTAAAACCTAAAACGCGCATATTTTTCGTATTTATTGTTGGATATATGGTACTTTTTAACTGGGAGTGTTGTGTCAAAATCTGGGGTATATTTCCCGGTTGTCCATGATTGTAGGTCACAGGTCCTGTCAATGTTCTTATCAAGACTGGTTTCCTTCAATCTTGAACAGCTGTTGTGGAGTGCACATCCTTGGGCTGAGTAAAATTCAAAATCAGACTTAAAATCACAAAATCTGTGTCTCTAAAATTTCCATTTGTTCTCACTGAAATTCAATTTCCGTCAACTGATGGAATTCTGCATGGATATGTGTTGTCAGCTGATGACATTGGTGAACATGCTCCCAGGGTGGAATCCGAGATTGTAGGTCAAGGCTTCTGTCCAGAGGTGAAAATCAGAAGTCTTGCTCTACAAGTTCTGAGACCATAGATGGGTATGAACTATGAATAAAGAATGCAGAAATCAACTGAAATTATCAGTGTAGTGTCACGAACAATTCTGCGTCTCTTTGAGTTGTAAGAGATGAAGAATGAAACTACTTTACTATTGTGATTGTAAATTGTACTGTCTGCCCAGGAAGCCGTTCTTGATGAAAATATATATTCTATAATTGGTAAACTGTTGGGAACTATACTTCTGTGGATGACGTAGTTGAATGGGTTACCATAAATGAACTTTTCAATCTGATTTGATCTGTTCATATGTTGTAAAACCAAGGAGAAGTAACGGATGCCTTGCTTTAGGGTATATTTGGTGTTTAGTAGTGATTGTCTGCCTCAATCACTGTATGAAACCAGTGGTTGTGGCGGGTACATCTCTACTTGACAGCAACAAGCATGAAAAATTGCGACAGATATGTACATGTATTATGGTTGCTTGGAATCTCTACTGAACATGTAAATTCATCACTGAAGTGATGTGTTATGGCTGTATGACTTGTAAATACATCTGATTGTCTGTTGCAATCACTTGTGATACATGGCATCAGGTGATTGTAATTGCCAGTCTGGTGTACCTCCAGAGTTCAGTTACTGAACTTCAGTATCGTCATTGGAAGAAGCCATCCAATTACAGCCAATGATACGTAAAAACTCCCTGGATGTATTAATATGAATACTCCTGTGTGATCAACATTATTGGGAGATGTCACCAAACCCTGACTCTGATTGTCTGTGCCAATCACTGATAATACTTGGCCAGTGGTTGTCACTGACATATCAAAGTCCACTAGAATATCGTCTGAATGCTACTGCACAAGAAAGTTTGAATCAAATCAAAAGAAATAGTATAAAGTTTATATTGTACATAAAGTGACTGTTTCATATTGAACTGAGTGGTATGTGTGATAGCTCTATGACTGCTAATACATCTGATTGTTGCAGTCACTTGTGAAACATGACATCAGTGGATTGCAACAGCCAGTCTAGTGTACCTCAGGCTATGTCCACACTTCAGTTCAGTTGTGTCATTGGAAGAAGCCATCTAATTACAGCCAACCATTAATCAAAATTCTCAAAGAATAGTTTCATATGAATACTAGAGGGCTGGGTGGTGTAGTGGGTAATCTTTACCTCTCACCTCTGAGGTCGGTAGTTTGAACCCGGACCTAATCCATTGTAGGGAAAGTTAGTAGTTGGCAGATAACTGGCAGTTTACAGTGCAGAATTTTGACCCAAATATTATATACTGGTCCCCTTTGCCCTTGAAACTACCTGTGACAGGTCAGTGTCCTAGTGGTTAGCAAATTTGACATCACAGGCCGTCACCTCTGTGTGGTTTGAGTCCTGCAAGTGACGAGGCTGAGGAACTGTCCCAATATGACCCTGGCTGTTAAACATGGCGTAAAACTTTGACTTTGAAACAACCTGTTTTGACATAACCTATACAAAGTGTTGAAGACGATGTTAAAACTCCAAAAATCAGATACTATGTGATCAATATTATTGTGAGATATCACCAAACCTGACTCTGGTTGTGTCATCCACTGAAAATACTTGCCCAGTAGCTGTCACTAACATATCTAGTCTATTCATATATCAGCTAAATGTTACTGCACATCTGAAGCCAAAATAGACTGAGAAAAATAAACTAAAGCAAATCATCAAACTATTAAACATATGCCCTTATAGCTATTCAAGGTCATTCACAGGGTGCTAAAGTATTTCATATTGCCAATATTGGTCACACTTGGGAAAAGATCCTACATCTGTTTATTGTATCCACCAGATAGCATCCGGTGGATACTATGGATTTCGCTTGGTTACACCGCCGCAGTGTGGAGAGAGATTTCACCATTACCGCTCTAACGAAAAAATATTATAGCTAGCCTTCTCAAATTTGCAGGATATATTCATAACCATAAAATCTTGCCTGGGAATATTTTTGGCCTCATTTTGAAAAAACAAGATGGGCTGGGAATCTTCTGGTGTGGTCAGATTTGACCTTGGACCCCTCCTTCAAGGTCAAACAAGGATAGACAAACTTAAAAGTGCTTATAACTCCCGTATTATTGGTCCTAGAGGTTTGGGATGGTAAACCAACCTATAGGAAATCATGGGCTGGGATTCTTTTGGTGTGGTCACATTTGACCTTGGACCCCTCCTTCAAGGTCAACCAAGAATAGCCGAACTTGCTTGTTATTGGTTGCACAGGTTTTGGATGGTAAACCAACCTATAGGAAATCATGGGCTGGGAATCTTTTGATGTGTTCAGATTTGACATTGGGTCCCTCCTTCAAGGTAAAAACAAGCATACCCAAACTTAGAAGTGCTTATAGCTCGCTTATTATTGGTCCTAGAGGTTTGTAATGTGAAACGAACCTATAGAAAATCATGGACTAGGAATCTTTTGATGTGGTCAGATTTGACCTTGGGCCCCTCCTTCAAGGTCACACGACTATAGCCAAGCTTAAAAGTGCTGATAACTGGCTTATTTTTGGTCCTAGAGGTTTGCAATATGAAACCAAGTTATAGGAGGTCATGGGCTGGGAATCTTTGCATGTTTTTTTTTCAGATTTGACCCTGGGCCCCTCCTTCAAGGTCAAACAATGGTTCACTGGCTTTGGTGAGTTGTCTTTTCGGTGGATACAAATTTGCATCGGTTCTCCGATGCGTAGGTCTAGTTTGTCCTTCAGTTTTGGGATGTGAATCGAAGTTGTGGAATATCACAGCCTGGGAATCTTCTTGTCATTTGGCCTTGGACCCCTTGATCAAGGTCTAATGAAGTTGGACACTGCCTCAAGGTCACCAAACCAAGGTCAAAATGGAGCTATACCTCCCTTTGTATTGGTCTTTGGGGCTCAAAATGTTAAAGAACTTGTACAATATCATGACCTACTGATTCGTTTGAAGGGTCAGATTTAACATTTGACGCCTGTCTCAAGGTGATATGATTTTTCTGCTTTCTTCAGAAAATTCTCTTTTGTAACTTGGAAATGGAAAGTCTGACACACCTCAAATTGTACTAAATAATAAATGAGTATGTGATCCTTGTCTGTGGAAAAGTTTGGCTCTGTAGTTTAACTTTTAATTTCGCCTCAAGGTCTAACGGAATGTCCACAAGGACAAATTGTTTGCACTTTCTGTCACTTTTAAGCCCTGTACCTTGCAAGCTTAAATGGCTCACCCACCTAATATCTTACCTGAGAATATGTCACAGTATTTTAAGATATTTTCTATCCAAACAAATATATTAAAGGCATAGAATCCCTACAATGCTTTGTGCCAGTATTTGAGAATGCTCAGTAAACCATTTAAATACTTTGAAAAAGGAACAATCTTATCATTGCAAGAGGATTGACCCCTCAAAAAACGAAATGAGTTATGATAATGGTGAATCACACAAAATGAGTGCTACAAGACATCCCCAATGATTGCCTGTGGTCTGTGGCATTAGAGATGGACTGTCTGGGGATACTGTATGTTGGCGTTGAGTCGGTGGAATTCAGTTACAAAAGTCTTTCGGTGTATAGATTAATTTATAGTTTACATAATGTACTCCTACATATAGATGTAGTGGTTCTACATCAGCATTAGTGTTTGAGATTAATGTCTGGTCATAATGTACCATATTCACTCGTTCCAGAATCATTATCTAGTCATAACGTACCCCTAAAGATCCTCTCATTTTCACTCGTTCAGAAGCATTAGACTCCTGCAAGTCGGTCATGTTTCTCCAAAATTCGAGAAATGCACATAAGGTACGCTTGTAGTGTTTATCATTATGTCCACTTGTATGATAGTTGTAATATAGACGAAAGTTAAATAATGCCTTAAGGAAACGCCTATTGTAGCTGTCAGCAATTAGAGTTTTAGAAGTGAAATACTAGAATATGGGGAGATTACATAGGAGTAAGATAATTTAATCCTCAGAATATTACCGTTTATCTTTTGATGGCATTGGCAAAAAAAATCATAACATACACAGCCTTTTCTCAAGAGATGAAAGGAGATTTGCTCTTCCTTGTGGGATTTTTTATTTCAGAATAGACCTCGTGCAAGGTTCTCCCTCAACGCAGTATGATTCTCTGAGAATATATCCTTCCAGAAAGAGAGTGTAAAATACAGACTGTTATAAAATGCACCCATCCATGGTCTCAAAAAAACAACAACTCAGACTTGCCGGTACTGTGTATTTTGTGATGGGTAGCTGGAAGGGCAGATGAGACCAGTACATAAAACTGGTCACATTTCTGTACTGTAGACTGCCAGCCAACGGCAAGCAACTAGTAGCTTATCCACTTCAGCCCAAGCTGGGATTGGAACTCTGATTTCAAAGTTGGGATTGAATATATATTAACACTGTGCCACTGTGGACTAGATTTCCTCAAGCCCCCTCTGTGTTTGGTATTACGTGAGGACTGAATTCTAATTCTAATTCTAATAGCACTTTTATAGCGCTTAATCTCCGTCAAAAGACAGACTCTAAGGCGCATCACACAAAAACATTGTTCAATATTCAAAAACCAGAGACATTGCAGGGGTCAGCACCGCGGAGAAAGCAGAAAGGAGATTGGAAATTTAGGGTGGGTATGCTTTTCCAAAGAGGTATGACTTCAACTTTGACCTGAAAGAGGCAAGTGAGTTTGCAGAGCGGACCTCATCAGGAAGGTCATTCCAAATCATAGGTGCGTCATTCGCAAAACTGAGTCCAAAATGTTTTCGAGACTTGAAAATTGAACCAAAGTGGGGAACCTCAAGAAATATGCCATCAGATTGACTTCGACGAGTGTTATATGCACTATGTCTGGGAATGAGGAAGGGTTCAAAGTATTTGGGGTTACCACTGTGTAGGAACTTATATACCAGCATGGCAGTCTTAAAGATAGTACGGTACTTAATTGGCAACCAATGTAGTGCTTTTCTAACTGGAGTGATGTGTGAGTACTTGGTGGTGTTGGCAACAATTCTGGCAAGGCTATTCTGAACACATTGAAGTTTGCGCAGATCTAGAGCTGAGAGACCTCTGAACAGAGAGTTACAGTAATCTAGTCGACTTCCGACCAGAGCATTGGCAGCCATAAGAGTAGCTTCATGTGTCAGATGTCCTCGGAGTCGCTTAAGATCCCGGACATGAGCAAAACAAGCCTTGCAGACCTTCCTAACATGGCAAGAGAATGAGAAATCAGAATCAAACCAGACACCAAGGTTCCTAACTGCATCTGTTGGTGATATGAGATTACCAAGTATATTGACCGGGAAGGACTGATTAAGTTTTTCGCGCTGAGACTTTGAGCCAAACACAATGAATTCAGTCTTATCTGGATTTAGCTTGAGCTTATTTGTAGAGAGCCATCTCTTTACGTCTTCAAGGCAGTGTGACAGCTTATCAAGGGCAGAGGCAACATTTTTATGTGTGAGGTGTACATACAATTGTGTGTCATCAGCGTAGAACTGGAAACTAATACCAGGATGATTCTGTATGACTTTACTCAGTGGAGTAGTATAGAGTGAAAAAAGGATTGGCCCCAGGACAGAGCCTTGAGGCACACCATACAATAACTTTTTGGCATCAGATAAAATTGACCCAATCTTAATGCACTGAACACGGTCTGAGAGATAAGACTTAAACCAATCGAGGACAACCCCGCTCACACCAAACCAGGAGCTAAGAGAATTAAGTAGCGTATCATGATCAATAGTATCAAACGCTGCTGATTGATCCAAGAGAACGACAGCAGTAGCCTCACCTTTAGCAAAAGCCAAATGAACATCATTCTTGAATGACTTTTTTGCCCAGAATTTGGGGCTGTCAAAAGTTTGTGTTTCATCAAACAGCAGGATCCCCATCCATCAGGTGGATTCATAATGATTCCATGTATTATTTGGTGGAATAAGAAATACAAAGACTTGGAGCAAGTTTACCATGGCCCCTCATTTACAGAGTTGAAGATTACACATGTTGGGTCTGTATCAATGAAAACTTAGCAACTAACTGCGTCACTAAAGCTGTCTTTGGTGAATTTTTTTCTCTGGTGGTGTCAAGGGTGATTCCATATTGTAAGGAGGTGGGGAAGACCCATGATGAAGATTACATAATGTGATGTCTGACTAGTCTGAACGCCCAGTTAGTGTCACCAAGAAATGTCCATCCGTGAAATCTATCAACTGCTTCTACTGAAATATTATCACCTTGTAACACTTAAACCCAGATGATAGCTATGTATGTGGAAAACTATGTCTATGTTTGTGTTTTCAATGGCTTTAGCTAACTTGCAAGGATGTTGTAAATCATATTTGCCTAAGTTAGTTTCACCCAAATTTTGGAAAAATGGTCATTAATGCTAAAGTCTTTTTTTTGCGAAAATTTGCAAGGGAGAGTTTGACAAGTAACTTTTCATTCAGAATTGAAATGTACATGTAAAACTGTAGTATACATCAATATCCATATAAATATGTAAAAATACACAATAATATAGTCACGTGGAGACTAATCAACTGGATAGGATTAATTAGGATTCAATTAAACAATGATAAAACATGGAACTTTTCTCTCTGAACAATGATTTGATACAATATGAAAGGAAGCAGTCCTTTCTGTTATAATTGATGAGGGACCTGCTGTTTAACATGTTTCCAAGTTCAATATCAAACAAGCTAAATTTCTAACAAAAGTGTTTTAAAAATGGACACTTATGTCAAAACAATATTATTTTAGTGGAGTTTCAAATTTCTTAATTTGTCATATTTGTCTCTTTCATCACCCTGTACACTTGTGAGTGTAGCATTTCCATATAAATTCCAAGAAGAAATATGCAGAACAGTTATTGACAATGCGTAATATCAGGTTTTCGGGGCTAGGTGGTGCAGTGGGTAACAAACTCTGGTCTCAAGCCTGAGGTTGGTGGGCCAAACCCTGTATTGGAAAGTCGGTAGTTGCTTACTGATGCCTGACAGTGGAAATAGACTATCAGTTTGTTCAGTCTGACCCACATGTACCAGAGGCAGGCATGGTTTTGCCATGGTTGCAGCAGTTGAATGGAACAGGCTCCCACTTAGTGTCACACCACAACAGTCAATTTTTCCTTTTAAAAGTAGAGCAAACTTGACTTAGGTGAAAATGATTTGGCCGTAAATGATCTCCCTGAAAAAGAACTGAAGAAAAGTGACTTGGGCAAAATGATTATATACATTTGTGTTATGGTTGATTCATATTGTACAAAATCTGAACATTGTACAGATCTTACAATTGGTAGATCGGTCAAAGTTAAAGTTTTACACCCTCTCCAACAGAAACACCAGCTGGTATAAAGCAACATTGGGATTCACATTGCATAAACTGCGTACATTGATCTAGAAATTCATTATTTCAGAAATTCCAGGAATATTTTTTTAATTTTAAAAAATGCGACCCAATGTGAATTAATATTTCAGGCTGATTCTAACTATTCATTGTAACATGAACAATCTATTAGTATTAGCATTATAAAAAATTTCCTCAGCAAATAGCAACTTTCTAAAAAAAATGCAGATTTTTTCTTTAAAAATGAAATTTTGTGAGGAAAATTGTAAAAAAAATAATATTAATAAATATGAGTAAACACGGCTTGTTGGTTTTACAGGTGTACTGTGTCTGAGGTAATTTGTTGCACAATATTATATAACTGTGGGAGGGTTGGGGGAGTTTTACCCCTACAGCTCAGTCAAATACCCCTCAATTACGTCCTGACACCACTAGGAAAAGACTCATGTAATGCACTTTGTTATTATATGGTTAATTACTGCTTCCTTTTACACTTTTCTTTATCCATAATCCACATGAAGGAAAAGCTCATTCTAACATGTGACACTAGGTGTACACATGTGTACATTGTGTGAAATTAGTCCAGCTCATACAGTATCTATGTGTAAACTCCTTTACAGTTTTTAAAGCTTGGATTGTTAATAAGGGTGTTGACGGGAGCTCATTGGTATTGTTGGTAACACACTCGTCACCCACCTCTGAGGACCATGGTTCAAACCCTTGGACCCTACATGGAAAAGTTGATAGTTGCTTACCGATGCCCAGTTTACTGTGTAAAATCTTGACCAACTAGTGTGTACTATGTAACCAGGCATTCCACCAAGCACCTTAAATATTTTTTTTTTCATTTCAAATTCTGCATTCAATTAAAATTGTTATCCTTATAGATTAATAGTAGTTCTATAGGCCTAATTACAAAATGCCAAGTCACACAGTGATGGTGTACAACATAGATTCATGGCTCTAAGTAAGTGCTAACATATTATCAACAATATGCTCACAAGTACACTGTGTATAAATCATATTATAAATCAAGAAAGTCTGTAACTGAATGTGATCAAATGAAACTTTTATTCATGCTCAAATTCAGTTACTGATTTAATTGATTTTTTATAAGATTGATACACACAAAGACATACACAAACTAATTGGGCACAGTAGGTGTGCTAAAAAGGTTAAATTAGTACAGTATATGTGTACTATGAGTTATAATCTGTGCTTACAATGTAAAATTGACTTGCCTTCAAGGTTGTACTATATGAGGCCATTGTGTGTAAGATTTGTCTTGGCTGCATTCTCAGTTGGGTACAATAGTCATGATGTCCTCATATACAAAAAACATGAACAGAGCTTGTGACAAACTATCACAGCAGCTGGCACTCAAACAGAAACTATGAAAACAAGGTATCTTGATCATGCAGGAAACTTGTCAATCACAAGACCTGTGAAGCTTTCAGAATAGACTGGAGACCTCACTGGCACTTTGTGTGGCTTAATAATAAAGTATGATAGGAAGTGCTTGTTGCCTCCACCAAAGATGTATTATATTCATGACTGTTTGTCCGGGTTTGATAGCAGGATTACACCAATACCGTTGGTAGGAACTTGATGAAAAATCAGAATATGGGCCTTGGTCCAACATAGATTCCATTGAAGTTTCACAGTGATCTGGATATGAAAAAAATAACTTGATTTTCCTGTTTACTTATTATCACATGTCTTGGTAGAGACAACAACAACAACGTTTGAGCTCATGCAATACATGTTCTACTGAAACTGATGGGAAAATTAACATGACATGATATTTATTTTGATGAATTCTTCATATTCTATCAGATGGGTAGGTATCACCAGTAAACATCACAGGGTCCCGTTTTAAATGAACATAACTTCTTGATTTCTGCACTGATTTTAAATTATTTACCATTTTCTATAGCTTGAAGGGGTCATATGGCCTTGCCACAGGCGTTTATATGTATAACATAGACACAACTGTTTGATTGCATTATAAATATTTTTCATAATGTCCTCATACATTTGCTTAGCCTAGCTTGCTGAGGAGAATGTCTCCCAGACTAGAAAGGCCTCTGATACAGTGTGCATCATGGCAAAGATATTTCATCTTTGCATTATGGTTCAGACAGCCTGGAAGGCCAGGCTAGGGGGTCATATACCGAAGGCTGTCATGTTGTATTTTTTACTATCAGTATGGTACGTATTGCCTTGCATTTTCTCCCATTTTATCTAAAACATCGTCAAGAAAGTATAAAGATGGAAGGGTTACGTTTGACTTCTCTACTTACGAAATGAAATATTACATCTACCTCCGTGTTTGTAGATCTGCTCCAAGTCTGTGTAAACTGGAAACGTACAGGAGTTCATTATACCACAAGCATTCTGGACTTAAGGGGGTACAGACAGTCCTTTTGCCAGGGCTCGCTGTTTCTCCAAAAGTCATACAGTACCCATATACAACACAAACAACAAAAGGACTTTGTGAAAGTCTACCCTGTCTGAGACGGGCAAGTATTCTTACAGATCTGTGTCTTTCTAGAGTTATAAGTCTGGATGTCCTATAACTTAGAAAATTGTTCATATATAATTGTTTAATCATCAAAATTATTTCGGGACTAAGGCTACCACAACAGACATTCTTGCTCTTACAGAAAATAACACTCACCCACTTATTATTAACACTTGCCACTTTGTCAATTTGAAACTAAATATTGATTCAACCAGCATTGAAATACTGATTGGTAACTTTTGGTAAGGGCCTGTAACATTTTTTTAGATACAGGTCCGGTAGACCTGGAAAGTTTTCCAGTAAACTTCATAAAATGTACATAATGTTTGCACTTTTTCAAGTGTGGTTAAATTATATATTTCCTTGCTTGAATGGATTGTAATAAATGGTCATGATTTTTCACCCTTTGCCCCTTAATCTTGATTCTTCTTTCACAAAACAAGCTTAAAATGTTTGTATCAGCTCTTGAGAAAAATAAAAAACAAAATCTCTTGTGAAAAGTAGAAAAAAATCAAACTGTTGCTTTTTGCAGGATTTTTCTGGGGAAATAATTCAAAGCAGTGTCAATTATATATTAAAATGAAAAGCTGTATCTACTATTCATTTAAAAATAACCATATTTTTTTACTTAAAAGACTTTAGTTTAGGAGATGATGATCTATTTGTATTTTCAATAGACTGCCCGCGGAGATACTAAGGGTGTAAAACTTTCAACAGAAACACATGAATCATGTCAATTAATTGTTTGATTGAGATGACACATAAAAATTTACCCCTGTATCTTGTGTGTGGCCTAGGGTTGACAATGGAATTCCCACTAAACTGGACAGTTCTTAAGATTTACTACCTCCCCCCTCCCCACCAGAATCACCCCATTATGAACAGTAATTGTCAGCAATGTGCTGTTTCCACAATAGGCAGATTTATAGACTGGCTCAATAGAAAAAGGCAGATTTCATATAATTTTTTTATGTACATATAAACCCCCTTCCATATATTTGTGCATATATTAATCTTTCTCCCTTTTTAAAAATATGACATGGTGTTGACAAGGTTTTTAAGAGGATAATGGCACTATATACTCCCGCGGAAGTGTGTTGTGTGGCTGTGTTTCGTCCCTTTTCTCACAGCACCTGCATATGATTAAATCACTGCGCCCCTCACCACTCATAGCTTGTCATATCTCGGCCCTCCCACCCTATAATTATCTCTGACACGAACCACGGGGGTAAAGTGGGGGTTAGAAGGAGGGGTGAGGAGAGAGGATGCCCTCTAAGTGCCTGTCTAGATGGTAACATCACCCACTGTCCCACCCCAACCACTAGGCATTGAGAGATAGCACATTCAAGGCCATTCTCCTATCTGCTCTAGCCTCGAGTCTCCAGATTCCTTTTTAAACTAACATTTTTAATGGTACTCATATTTCTAGATACTTCTTTCAAAATTTGGAAGAGTGGAAGAAACATTATAAGCTTTTTTAGCATTCTTAAAGATGATAATGTGAATAAGATTTATTAGCTGTATACAGGGCAAGCAGTAATATAAATTAACGTTTACACTGAGTTGAAGTCATTGTCTTAATATAAATATATCTTAAACATCTACCTTAATTGCAATTATTACCTCTACCAAGGAGGTATTGTTTTCATGACTGTTTGTTTGTATGTTTGATAACTGGATTACATCAATACTACTGGCTGGAACTTCTTGGAAAGTATTCCGAAGATGGGTTCAACCTAGATCCCATTACATTTGCAGAGTGATCTGGATCAACGTTCGGAGAGAAAAAATTCCGAATTTCCCATTTCCTTATTGTTATGTGTCTTGGCGGAAGTCTGTTGTGTCTGTGTGCTCTTGCTTATATTTTGTATTCTCATATTTTTCATGCTCGTAAATTTGTCATATTGAAATAATTCTTATAACAACAATATACTACCTAAACCGGTACTTATAAATGTTAATATTTTAAAATTAAAATTATTTGATTATACATAAGTACACTAAAAAGCATCTAAAGATTATTTACTTGTAATACTGAACATGATTAGATATTCAAACAATGAGAAAAGGCCTAAGCTATTTAACTTAATGTACTTATTTTATTTTAATTTTTCAGGTTTGAATGTCGCTTTCAGCACTGTATAGGTGATATCATGAGAGGTAGTTTTATGGGCATGCTGGTACATACAGTAGCTCAAGGTTCTGTACTGTAAACTGCTGACTGTCAGTAAGCAACAGCAAACTATGCCACATAGGGTCCGGGGTTTGAACCACAGACCTCAGAGGTGGGAGGCGAGTGTGTTACCACTGCGCCACCATGGACCCCTGCAATTTAACTTGATGTAAATCCCATGCTTTGACCTTCGAATAAAATAAGTTGTTTATGGAAAATCTGTGCCTTTGACAAGGCTTGGAAATACATTCTCCCTATGTATGTATATTTTCTATTACTTCATGTATGTATAGCAATTCAGCCTCTCCATTGTACACGACAATGACTGCTGTCACCAGATTTTATCTGTGATGATTGACATTCACAGAATCCTCCATTGTCCCCAACTCAATCACTGTCAACACCCCAAATCTACTGCTCTGCTAGGACGGAAATCTGCTGTCAGATTATGGAACGAAAACTATACACAGAGAGAGATTATTTACTTAATCCCCTGTCTCACTGTTCCACTTTTTGTACCGGATAGTTTGCCGTTTGAAAACATAGCACAAACAAGTGGATCCATCCCCTAGACGAATTGAAAAGTCTTATTTGTCTCAAACAACAACATCAACACCTTGTTTTTAAATATGGCCCAGATCTGATTTACAGTTTTCAAGTTTTGTGCCTGAACTGACTGACAGACAGATCTAATTACAATAAGCCCCTCCCTCTACGGGGTATAAAATAGTGGAGACAACAAACCACTGGATATGGAAAAGCAACTGTCAACTTCTCTAATTATGGTCATTGGTCGAGATTTGAACCTGAGAGATCAGAGGCGGATGATTAGTGTGTTGCCACTTCATCACAATGCCAAACCTAAAAATACATGAAAACAAAAAGCGAAGCTGGATAATTATTTGATGACTGCTCGTTTGTAATAAAGAAAGAAGCATGGCAAAAGACCTAAAACCCCTCTCACGAGTGTGCATTGTAGGTATGATGTACACTAAGATTCAGTGACACCAGTTTTGCTGATAAATATAACAAAAATATCTACTTTATAAGATGACAATACACATCTGTAGTCAAAAACAGAATGTTTGAAGAATACTAGTAATGGTTTATACTAAAACCTGTGTACAGAAAGGTGACTTGTTGGACTCTGTAGATTAGCTATTTTGTAATAATACTCAATAAATGCAAATTATGACTTTCAATAGAAATTATGGCCCACTTGCAATCATTTCACAGAATAACTTTGCAATGTATTGTTTTGAAAACAAAACTTCTTGCATGACTGTGGTAAGAGATTAAATCAGGCGTGTCCTTTAGGCAAAATATTGGCTCATGTTGCTAAATCTTACCCTGTCATTCTGTGAGAAAGCGGTTTGAAGTTACATTAGGTAAATATTGATAAACAGACACACTACAAACTGTATGGTTTCATTACAGGTAATTACACATCTGTCCAAAAGTACACATCAGAAGATTCCCAGCCCATGATTTCCTATAGGTTCGTTTCACATTGCAAACCTCTAGGACCAATAATAAGTAAGTTATAAGCACTTTTAAATTTGGCTATCCTCATTTGACCTTGAAGGATAGACCCAAGGTCAAATCTGAACACATCAGAAGAATCCCAGCCCATGATTTCCTATAGGTTGGTTTCACATTGCAAAAATCTAGGACCAATAATAAGTGAGCTATAAGCACTTTTAAGTTTTGCTATCCTTGTTTAATCTTAAAGGACCGGCAGAAGGCCAAGTTTGGACACATCAGAAGATTCCTAGCCCATAATTTTCTATAAGCTGGTAGGGGCCACGGTGGCAGAGTGGTAACACTCTCGTCTCCCACCTCTGAGGCCAGGGTTCGGTTCCCGGCACAGCCTCAAGTGGGAAAGCTGGTAGTTGCTTGCCGTTGGTCGGCAGTTTACAGTACAGAACCCTGACGAACTGTATGTACTGGTTTCCTCTTCCCTTCCAACTACCCGTCGTGATATAACCTGTACAGTGTTGAAAGCGACGTAAAACCCCAATTAATAAATTCATATAAGCTGGTTTAACATTGCAAAACTGTAGGACCAAGATTAGGTGATTTATAAGCCCTTTCAAATTTGGCTATCCTCCTTTGACCTTGAAGGGGGACCTACTGTCAAATTTAATCACATCAGAAGAATCCTAGTCCATTATTTCCTACAGGTTGGTTTCACTTCAAACCTCGAGGACTAATAATAAGTGAGTTCTAAGCACTTTTAAGTTTGACTATCCTGGTTTGACCTTGAAGGAGGGACCCAAGGTCAAATCTGACCATATCAGAAGATTCCCAGCTCACGATCTCCTTTTAGGTTGGCTTGACTTGACAAACCTCCAGGACCAATAATAAGTGAGATGTGGGCATTTTTAAAGTCTGCTACGTGTGGTACTTTGACACTCCGTGCATGGATGACCTTAAATGAAGAGCTTCAAGGTCAAATGTCTGCATGCTTGTAGAGGACATATATATATCGGTTATACATATGACCTATGAAGACATTCAACCTTCTAGTTACGAGAATCAGCCAGTAGAAAAAGGTAGATAATTTTCAAAGAAACGCCCAGGGCAGACATCTTGTTTTTTAGAATGAGACTAAGTTCAGTCCCAGATAAGCTCACCTCCCGATGAAGATATCCTGCAAATTTGGATGCATCTGGTGAATGCAATAACTACGTCACCTAAATAGCATGGATTCTGACCTTTTCCATCTCCCGCTTTAAGGCTCTAGTGCCTTAGAGTCTATCATATGATGGAGATTAAGCACTATAAAAGTATTCACTATAACAGTATTCATCTTATTATATGATTATGATTCTCAGTCTTGCTATGACAGAAGGAATGCATTAATTGTTTTCAGGTGAGTTGTGTCACTAACTTAATATTTTGGCGGATATATTTATCATTTACTAGAATTTTTTATACTTGATAGGATATACTTGATAGAATATTTATGGTATATGTTCTGGTGATAAAATGTTTAAAGTAAAAGAGCATCAATAGAAACTGAAAAGCAAGGGATGCTGATCTGTCCTCATTGCAGCACCAATAGCCCACCTGATGATGTCTGCAACATGGAACTGGATTTAAATTATTTCAAGAAAAACTCAATAAGTCTTCGGACATTAAAAGAAACACATTTGACTGGTAGCCACCCCGTCAAATATTTTCTGGACCTTTCGGGAACCAGTATATTGCTTATCAAGGCATCTGCCGAGCTCTGACCTCCTTCTGTGGAAAGCAAACCCTCCCCACGGGTGGGGATTTCATGGTTGAACGAGGGAACGGATGGGTGTTTGTGAGAAATGGGGTGGGAGGGAGCAGTCACCCCGGGGGTGAGGAGCATCCATTTAGATTAGAACTGACAACTTCTGGATAGGATGGACAGTATACAAGTGTGTCTGTGTATTGAAGGGTAACTTGTATCCTGAGGACTGGGGAGGAGAGTGTGACGTGTGAGGGGGTTACCTATCCAGACTATAAGCCTGAATGAGGCTTAGGTTATAGTTACAAAAATCAATGTGTTAAAGTTAGGGTTTTGTGTCACTTCCAACTGCTAAAGCCAAATAATTAAGATATAGGTTATGGCCGCCACTGTGGCCTAGTGGGCAAACAATTGATTAGGAACACAGAAGATTTGGGTTCCAACCTAGGTAGAGACAGATATATAGTAGTTGTGATGGCAACTTAAATGACAGTAATCAGTCATTGGGTTCTATCCACAGTGGCAAGCTAAAGAACCTCATAAGTCGTCGTCTTGATCCCCTTGAATACAATCTTGAGTTACTTGAGAGCTTAGGCTACCCATCTGCAGTCAGGATGGATCAAATGGCCCTTTGAGTCATGTAGTTCAAGGAGATATTGTGCTGAGTAAAAATATACAAAATAAGTCCTGAATATTTCCTACTTCTAGCCCTGTACTGGAGTGAAACCCATGACCAGAAGAGTAAGAGTACATATGCATATACCTGCTTTTATTTCATTAAACGGAGGGTGCATAGATGTACAACTAACAAGCAGGATATAAGTGCTCATAAAATACCAAAATGTCGTGATCTATCACTAAATTCCCAACAAGACATGTAGTCTTTACTAAAAATGGATGCTTAAATTGTCAACGTATGTGCAATTTTAAAAGTAATTTCCATTTAATGACGTTGTAGCCTTGTATGATTACATTATGCTTGTATTTGTACTGTAAGATCACATTATTTTATTGTTTTATTAGTTATTGTTGATGTTTATTGTAAGAATGGTGTTATGAAAAGAAGATATGTTAATTTAAACGGATTTGAAACTATTTCAATTAATCTAATTGCTTTAATTTTCTAAAACTCTGCTTTTTCTGAAAACCCATGGTATATATTTTGAAGTAAGATATAAATCTGATCAGCGTTGTTAGTTTTATAAATACAGTTAAGCTTATAGCAGCCAACATTTGAGGTCTGGCTTATTAGGCAGGGTGTGCATCATTTGATTTTCTGAAGATTTGCCCTAAACAGAAAAAGGCATGGCATATGTTTTGCATTAATATTTAGAATAATCTTGTTTATGTGTTTTTTTTGTATGTTAGTGTGGATTTAAAATATAATCGGGCCTCTAGGAAGGCTAGCAGCCAGTGCTTGAGGGGATTACTGTATCAGACAGGGTGTGAATCACTTGATATGTTGGTGTAAATCTTCACACTTTCTGCCCATCCTGTTATATGTGTGTGTAACTATTCAGTCATATTCAACATGTATATATAGTCAGCTTTTAATGATTTATTGCTGTCATAAAAGATCATTACAAGTTTGTACTCGATAAAATAACCAGATTCCCATTAAATATAATCTTACTTATAAGCCCATTAATTTTGTTAAAAGTTTTCTTATCCTCGTAGAATACTGAAAGTATTTGTACAAATTTAGTTTGTGAACTGTCTGTGTTTATAAAAAAATATATAAAACATTTTCGAGTGTGTACGGTGTGTATCTTTGCTAAAACTAGGAAGTACCCATCAAGTGCTGATCCCAACATGGCACGTTTCTGAAAATTCAGGATTTTTTAATCCAGAATATGATCCAGACTGTTAATAAAATAGTACCACTGTTCCCTTTAGCCAGACCCTATCCATGAAGAGCCATTCATTAATTTTGCAGTAATGTCATCTGGAAAGCCAAATATATTGAAAATGGGGGAAAAGGACAGGATTTTTTATCTAAAATGTAAGCCATTAAAAAATTCAGATATATCTTTTCATTAATTTTGAAGTTATTGAAAACACACACAAATAAAGATACACATGGACAAATAAACGCATCCGAAATCATAGCCTCCTGGTAGAGCTGATAATATGATTTAAGGGCATACATATAGTGTTTTATCCCCTATTCAACGGTCAATATTATTGGGACGGGAAGACATTGCCGTGCCCAACTTACCAACCGCTCGGATACGAAAGTACTTACTAAATTCATGAGACACTTCAACCGTTGGGATCAGATTAAACTGAAATATATAAATTCAATACAAGCCTTTTTAAATGTATATATATATTTTATGTAACTTTGAAATTAAAAAATGTGGTCAATCTACAAACAGAACTGACAAACATGTGGTCAACGTGCAGCCCAAACTGACTCCCTCTACATTTTTTTATTTGGGGTTTTACATCGCTTTCAACACTGTACAGGTCATATCACGACGGGTAGTTGGAAGGGCAGAGGAAACCAGTACATACAGTTCACTAGGGTTCTGTACTGTAAACTGCCGACCAACGGCAAGCAACTACCAGCTTTCCCACTTAAGGCCATGATGGGGATCGAACCCCGGCCTCAGAGGTGGGAGTCGAGAGTGTTACCACTCTGCCACCGTGGCCCCTGACTCCCTCTACAGTTGTGGAGCATAATTACAAGCTGAATATGCCACCCCTCACTTAACACCCCACCTCCTGAGGTACCAAAAGAGCTTATATATAATTTTGAAATAGCAAATACAGCAACAATTTGCGCTGATGTAAAGACAAACCTGAAAATTTGAATTGTTCATGGAAAAATTAATTAAAGTGATATAGTTTTCTGAAACACCAAATTGAGAAATGGATTCTTTGTCCCACCCTTTCCTTTACATCCCCACCCCCCTGGAGGACAACCTAGGGGGTGGGTCAGTGGATATATGGGGAGTGAACAGTTATCCACGGCTTTATCTTATCATAAATGATGGACTTATTTAAACTCAATTCAGTTTCTTATCTTATAAAGAAGATGGTAGATTTCATTTATTTATACACTATTTTACGTTTTACTCCCAATTCAATTATTTTGTTTTGTTTCTCATTTTGTTTTCAATCTCAGGTTTAATTGAACTTTCAAAATAGGATTCCCTTAAAAAATGTATTTAAATTCAATATTTTGGACATTTAACAATATCTTACGCTTTCTGACGGTTTCTCAACATCAGTTATGCAGTCCAACTAGGACAACATTGGGTCTTAACTAGAATTTTTTTACGTTTTCCTCTGAAACAAATATAATTTCCAAATGTGGAGGAGTTTTTTGCCAAATTCCATCTTATAAATTTCTTATGAGGTTATAAAACACATGTGTATACACACTGTGTGCTACACAGGATACCTATATATCTATTTCATTGATAGCAGATAGTGTTTGTAAATAGATAATTAGACTAGCTTCATATTTGCTTGTTTTGAATATCCATAAGACAGAGATTAAAAAAACCCTTTAAAATATAATATCTAAGTTAAGAAATAACATACATAATATCAATGTAGATATACAAAAATAGAATGAGAATTGTGTCTTCTCAAATCACGGCAATGCTTGGAAAGGTGGCTGCAGAAAAGTACCTGTTTCTCAGCTGCTTCAAAATAGCTTATCATTGTTACAGATATCCTTAGCATATCCTAACTATTAAGCATGTTTCTTCTTTACAGATTTTTAAAGCAAGGAAACTCCTTGAATATCTTTTGTATATTATCCTTAATCTGGTACAGCAAAGTGCACACAGAGTGTTTGTGATGAATATGATACAAATTGACACAAATGGAACATCTATGTATTAACAATAATAAAACAAAAAATTGTCACAGAGAATATCCTGAGATGTATGAAATTTTAATGAAATTACTGTTAAAGTGATATTGATGTTAACTAACTACATCAGGTTATATATGATCCAATGGACATACATTTCGATGTGATTGTTCAAACCTCATCAAGTTTCTATGTGTATAACTTGGGGTTTGGAACAGACGGTTTGCGGGGTAAACTATATGGTTATTTCTTCAACTGTAACTACAGTTTATAGAATAAATATTAAATTGCACCTCTGTGCCTCCTTAACTATATCTACGTAAAATAATATACAGTTATGGATACTATAGCAATCTGAGATTTATCTGCAAAAGCTGTGTTAGTATTTACATTACCAAAATCAACTATATTGTTAACCCCTTTTCAGTATTTTGTGAAATTATCATTTTCCTGACATTTTATGTATATGTGGTGTACACACATACATACACAAACAAGGGTTTCACCAAATGTCAAGACAAACATGAAAAAAACATCCTTCCACATTTTACGTGAAAATTCACCAATGAAAGAGAAGGCTTTGGCCAATGAAAAGGGCCCTTACATTTGTCGGTGAGATGCTAAAACAGGAGCAACTTGGAAGCTGAAAGTTTAAGCCCCGCCTCTGAACTTCTGATTTTTTTGTAGTATGAGAGCTTTGGAGTGTAACTTTAGGCAACTCCCCCAAAATCTCACCAGGTATATTCGTTATGAACTCAAAGTTTACGTTGCTTTGTGTATGATACAACATGAATAGTTTTTTTGTGTGTGAAATATTAATTAGTGTGACGCATTGTGTGGCGATGACTGTTTGAAATGAAGTGAACCATCAATTAAGTGCACTTCTAAATACAGTGGGTTGCTAGATTTTCAAATAACTCATTTAGAAAATAACATTCTAAAGTGTTGACTCTCCAGAAAGGATAATAAACTGATAAACTCTATTATATTAACCAAGTTTTTTAATTCAAGATTTCAAACCAGGAAGTTCATGTCTTTAATTTGTTGTGACCGCGGGAAAGAATATGGAACATTGGGTAAGTTTATGACGTCACTTCCTTTGACGTTTTATCAAGGGTTCAGGTTGTCATATTTACCTTTCTAGGGATGCTGTTTTTCTTGTGCTTTCTGCTGGGTTTAATATTGAGGCAAAAGTAAGATGTTGGTGAATTTCGAGTTCAGGACCTCAACTTGTACAATTTCAGTTTTAAACGAAGATTTCTTGTACAGTTTTAAGAAAACTGACACTAAAGATAAAAGCTGATATGCTCTCTGATATCCTCTCTGATAAAATGTTGGCCTGGGAACAGCTTTGATATTGTTAATAGGACTTTCAAGTTAAAGGGAAAGTAAGAGAAAATATAGAACCATTCTTTTATGGTTGGTCACAGTTTGTTTTTACCATAAAAAAAGTTTTCAAGGTTACGTGTATTTACTATAACTTACATGATACATCTGCTATCCAAGTAAGTGTCTTCAAATAGATGTTTAGAAGAAGACTCTTCAAATAGTCATTACATAAAATAGAAATCTTTGGAAGAAGACTCTTCAAATAGTCATTATTACACAAAATAGGGATCTGGGCTGCTCTACATACTGGTTATGTTAACCTGTGTAGAGTCATAAACTTTACTATGACCTGTCTTTTTGGATTGACATGATTTTCATCTGGTTAAATACGTGACAAAGACTTCACCATGAATTAAAAGTATGTATTCCTTTTTAAGAAACTGTATAGTAGAAAGGCCTTGTTAATAAATAGATTATTGGCTTGAACTGTACTGAAAAACTGAAAAATTCTATATTTCTGACCAAACAACATATCATACAAGCATGTTCTATTACGTTTATCTTATTGACCTAAATTGATTTGACTCTGCACCCAGTTTGTGAAATCTATTATTATCATTGCACACATCTTCAAGAAGTAATTTTGATGATAGATGAATAAATGCCTGATTTTCTTAAATTTTTAAACAAAGGAATAAAACGTAAACCTACGACTAAGTTCCATTGTTCTCTATCTAATGTTTATGTGTTATTGTACTAACTTCTAAATACTCTTTATCTGAGAGATTTTTGTGTTTATCAACACCTTCACCATAAACCTATGTGGCTCTCCTATTGAGATATAATACCTTAGCTATTCCGTTTACCCCAAGATTTGGATGTAAGAATACCCCAAACAATCAACTTATCCACATATTCACATGTCTCCCAGCTTTCCTACAGACATTTTATGTTACTTATCAACATGTCTCTCATGTACCAGTTACCTTATCAGTCCGATAATAGGTGACCCCAGAAAATCAGCATCTTAGTAGGCACCACTCAAGACGACAATTTATACACCTTTCTGATAATTTCTCCGATCAAAGATAACAGTTTCAGTTTCACTTGATCAAGAGAACTTTCATTCAAAGTTCTTTCATGGGGAAGATTTGCATTGGGAATAATTTGATCTACGATTTCTTAACCATCATTGTGTGGCTGCGGATTATAGTCTATACTTAACACCTTTCCAATCTTTTTTTTTATTTTCTTAATTTTGATTGTATAAATATGTTACCGTGTCTGCTGGATTTTTATCATAATAGACTATTCAGACTGGGCTTCAATTTGCTGTATATGATGGATGAAAACAGTGGCTACCTCCTTGTGGTTTTATCACATTCCATTTCACAAAACTCTTCGTTTCATTAAACCTTTCCTCTTAGAAAAATGTTCCTTTTATTTCCTTAAATTATCCGGATTAAGTCAACATAGTAAACTGATCTTGTGGTAGATTTTACTTTATTGTGTAATACTGTTGAATATATTAAACTTAGGCAGACTGAAAGAACTTAATTCTAAGTTTTCGTCTCCAACTTGTGATATAATTCAAAATGTATTGTCTTGAAACATTTTGCAGAAGAAGAAACAACACAAACAACCAATATTCTTTATTGACAACCATCTCCACTTGGTTATCAACCCAGTTTTCAATATTTTCCAATGTTGTGTCCCACAGACTGGGTTGTCTGCCTGTCTGTTTTGTTTGAGTTTTAAAAAGATATACTAGAGTCTGCTAAATGGGTTTTCAATAAAATTTTAAAGAGGGGTGATATTTTTTTTCTAAATAACCGTTTACATAAAAGTTGTGCAAGGAATAAAGTTATTATCTGGATAAATATAACTCTTCAGTGACTCTACATCACTCTACATCATGATTCGTGACTATACGTGATGTTTTACAAACTTACCCACTCATTTCTTTAGTTGTATTTTTGTATTAAGACTTCTGTCTTGGTTTTATTTTTTGAAAAGAGCTAAGTCTCGGATCTCTGTAATACAGAAAGTTGAACAATACCTTTGTAAATAGGCAGATTTGTAAGTCTTGGAACCGTTCCTGACATCAAATGATAGTGAAGAATAAACTGACCCATCCCTTGCTGAAGAATATAAAAACACGGTGAAGGAAACATCTTGGTGCTCAGTGGAGTCTTACACCCTAATCACATTTAACAGCAAATTAATTTGTGTGTAGTGGGTGATTAACAGGTGTAACAGTCAATTGAGCAAGTTAGAGAGGTCATTTAGTACATTCTCTACACATGAAATTCGTGAAAAACTGTTAAATTGTACAAACTACTTTAAAAGGTTATATTGTGTTAACTTATTTTGCTAAGTATGTTGTTCCAAGGCAGAGAAGGACTTGGTTTATGACTTTGAAAATCTTGTCCTGGCCAGATCTCCACAACTATAAGGTGGATGAAGTTATAACCAGGCAGGGGCGAGTCTAAGGAGATGTAGTTGTGTAATGTCATGGTATGATCCTGGTGTGCCTTTTTGACCTTGACTTTCTGATATTGACACAAAACAATTCTGACTTTGGACGTTAAAAACTTGTTTGAGCAAGATCTCCGCAGTCATTGGATGGAATAAGCTCAAACTTGGCAGGGATTTTCCTCAGGAGTTTTAATTTTAGAACATTATGGTGTGATCCTGGTGTAACCTTTGCCCTCGGCTCTGTGAGCTTGGACTTAATGGATTTATGACTTTGAACTTGAAAACCTTGCCCAGGTCAGATCTACACCCAACCGTATGGAGGAAGAAGTTCAAACTTGGCAGGGATGTTCCTTGGGGAATGCAGCTGGGCAATTGTCATCTGAAAACCAATATAGTGTTTTTGAAATTGGATTGATCATGTTAAACCCCCTTATAACACAGCATATGTGTATATACGTGCTGATCATGGACAAAAGTGGGCTAAACTTAAAGTTGCACCCACGTGACACCCACGTGAAATGCAAGTAAAACGTAGAAAATTGCATAGCACAGCCAGAACAGCATGTGTTGGTGGACCCAATTGAAACGTGGCCAGGCCATAAAATGTACTTACTTTGTGAGTAAGATGTCCTTGCAAACATTCACTTACCTCAAAACCTGGCCACAACCTCAAATTTCACAAAAAAATCGTAGGGCCCATATGTGTTTTACCCACACGGAGGGATGTAAAATGATTGATGCCATATTTCGAAAGGGAGGACCGTCAGGTCACTGGAACTCTGATCTATTCTGTATTAGCATAAACCTGATCACATGACCCATTGTAAAATGGCCTGCACAGTCTCTGGACCTGAAGAAACCATGTATAGATCTGTCCTAGGGCTGTAAATCTCAATACGATCCAACTGAAGTATCTCATTCTGTAAATTTCAATGATGTGGACCCATGTTCTCCATAGCACAATTTCCCCACACCTATCCGTTTTCAAAATATGGTGATTAACCCTTTAAAGTTGCACAGGTTACCTTATATGACTCTAAACAAGCTATACAATTTCAAAACAGCTACTAAAAATAAATTAACTATGTAGCTTATTTTTTATCAAATGTACACAAATTGTTCTGAAAAGTGCAACAATAGCATTTACTCTCAGGTCACATGGGAATTATTTTCACTTCCAAGATGCAGTATAGCTTGTTTTATAGGATTACAGTTGTACAATATTAAAGTTAACAAACATGTACATACTGAACTAAAAGTGCACAGTTGTAAAGTATTAAAGTATAAACATATATGTACATACTGAACTACTATAGTGTTAAGCAAAGATTTTATACAAGTCATTTTGCGAGAAAAGGGTTAACTGTAAGTTGTCTCACAAGTAAGTATTGCTGCCAACATCAACACATGTCACAGGAAGAATATCGTATACGAATACACTGGCCTTGAGCAAATGCAAAACTGCGCATTTTGACAGTCGGTGTACAATGACAGTTTTCTCATTATTATTTGTGAAATCAACATGGAAGATATGGTTTAAATTGTAATCTTTCATCTGGGTTATTTTGTCTCAAAAGTTTAACATACTTCATGGGCGACAACAGACCCTTGCAAACTAGACTGCTCTTAGCCTTGCTGAAGGCTCAAGTTTCTTTGCAGTTAGGGAAAGTTTCCAGTTCACATAATGGAGTTTCAGTTTCTATGATGTACTCATGCATGTACTGACTTTTATAGCAGCATACAGCTGATTAGGTTCTATCTCTTAACATTTATGAGTGCTTTATGAATACCAAATATCTGTGTGCATGTTTGAAAAGATATCATGCAAATTTGAGCCTTTAAGCAAGGCTAGCCTGCCCTTTATGTAATTCATTTATAACTGGGGTGAAATACACATCTAACTAGCCTTGCTTACGACTCAAATTTGCATGATATCTTTTCAAACATACACACAAATATTTGGTATTTATAAAGCACCCATACATGTTAAGAGAAAGAACTGCATCTTTCTCTTAGCTGTATAGTCAGTACGTGTATGAGTACATTATAGAAACTAAAACTCCATTATCTGAACAGAAAACTTTCCCTTACTGCAAAGAAACTTGAGCCTTCAGCAAGGCTAACATCTAACCTGTCATAAACAGTTAACAACATTGGAAGCTACTGCATGTTACACTAAGACTTTTAACGTTTGTATCTAATGGAAAGGCTAACTTAACACATGATACCCAAGGAATCTGTTTTCATTTATGTGTGAAAACTTCTATGCACATTAATTTAGATGATTTTTTACTGTGTTGTTAGAAAACAAAACTCCTGCATTAATTTCAAACCTCTAAACTGGGCCATTTTCCCGGGAAATGTTGAAAAGAAAAAGTTGATATTCCTTTTTCTACGTAGTCCAACTGAAAGTTAAGTAAATTTATAAATACCACTGACAGAATGTTTCCTGTTATTTTTGTAAGGGGATAAGATATATATATTTTGACAAGTAAAGAATAAATATATTACACATATGTTTTGTCAATATTGCACATATGTTTCTCAATCTATTAAAAAACCAACCGAAAAAACCCACATGGTTTAGAGGTTGGCAATGCCTGGCAGGACCTTGAAGTCCCTGATAAACAATGACAAATACCTTGGTCATTTCCAAAAACAAACTTCTGAAGAGAAACATAACAATTAGAAACAAAAGTAGTCATTTCCAAATAAACAAGTTGTCCAAAAAGGTGTAAGGTTTGGGTAGAACTGCCAGGTGGCATCTCCAAGACTATTCTGAAGATCCTGACTTCATTTGATATATCAGCTCGAGAAAAACGGTGGCGTGGGGGGTGGGGGTGGGGGTGGGGGGGGTCTGGGACTCTTGAGGTATCTGCTTCCGCTGTCGACAGGTGGTTGGTGCTGGGATCTCGACCCCTCTTGGGGTGTTGATGGCCCCAATCCTCTCTCACTATTTGGTCTAGCCTGGTACAAGGCATTAATATGAGAGATATCGTTTTATGCACAGTAAGTTAATAAGTCATTCGATATCTTATCTACCACAGAAGCCGAGTGGGTAACACACTCGTCTTGTAACACAGAGGACCGGGGTTCGATCATAGGTACAGGTAGACAGATTGTTGCTCAGATGTCCACTTAAAATAGCAGTGCTCTGTTACTGGGTCCTATTCCCGGTGGTAGGCCAAAGGACTCCCCAGAAATTGAAACCTTATCATCCCTGAGACTCATGTCTTGGGCTTCATTATGTAGTGGGGATGGATCAAAACATGGCTTTAACTCCTAAGAAAATCAACTATTACAATCTGTGAGTGTGGTACTTGAATTTATGCAAAGATAATACCCTTGTCCACTGTATGGAATGCCCTGATCACCACAATTATTGGGTCGGAACCATCGGCAGTTTAATTGCTGTGATCGTACAACTGAGTCTGATGTTTTACGAGTATTCCTTGTTCTGACTACTTGCATCCACACTTATCAGATGTTACTACATTTAGACTTATCTTTTTGACCATATGAGTCTTTTTGGTAATCGCCCACTCTTTTCATGACATGACCAATCTTTCTGTAAAAATTGAGTCAAGTGATTTTATAACATGAGAAGATAAGTTTTAATGTGATTTCATTATTCTACTCTGCTACCAAGACTGATTGGGAATTTGTTTTTCGAGTAATATACTTAAATTATGCCAGTCTGGTACAAGTCACATGACCTATATTTTCAGTCTTAACACTAAGTTAAGGAAAGATTTATAATTTTAATCCTTAAGGTCTGGTTCCAAATTCAAGGTCTATCAAGACAGACCCCGACTTTAAATCGGCATGAGTTGGGGGGGGGGGGGGGGGGGGCAAAAACGCCAAACTTTTATCCTTGGGATCGAACTGGGAACTACCCACTTTGTCTGGGAACCTTTCCTGACATGGGAGTCCTCAGACATTTGATCCAACCTATACAATTTCAACACAGTTAGACGTATTGGTGATAGGACATGATGGGTTCATGTTCCCGACCTTCTTAATCTGCTAGCAATAAAATTAAAATTCCATTTCATCATTTAGGTCAAAGCTAGGGCCAATAAATCTGTGATCTATACCATGCAATACCATTGGTTATAACATTAATATGATTAGTTCAATTGGTGATAGGATGTGCCTGGAATAAATCACTACCTGTACGATTTGATCTGGTGGGTGGTCACTGTTTTGCGACTTAGCTCAGTTTAAGGACTGTCCCTTTTTGGATTCCAGGGCATTAGTGGATCTTTATCAATTTTGTTCTATATAAATGTGTATTTGTATTTCTTTTTATACTCTCCATATACTACAGGATTCAGAGCCACTGGGGATAGGCCCCAATGACAGAGCACTGCCATTTTAAGTGGTCATCCGAGCCACTATGTATCTGCCTGTACCTGGGTTTGAACCCACGTCCTCTGAGTTCCAAGACAAGTGTGTTACCCGCTAGGCCACAGTGGCAGATAATGTTTCTATTATTGTTATTGATGGCTTATTATAAGTCAGGCTGAAAATCCTCCATTTTTCTAAAAAAAAATCTCAACCATGATTGATATCCTTAGTTTTGCAAACCTTCAGGACTTTGCTTTTCACACCTTCAGGTTGGCAAGAGTCGGGGCTAAAGTCGGGTACATGGAACCAACACATAAAGCAATGCGTGTTTAATTTTAATTTGGATAATTGAATCCGTTGAAAGGCTAGCATCCGTCCAATCGTCACTTGTTGCCGATAAGCCAGGCGTCTAGACGTCACACAACAGGGCCATCAATCAAAACTTTAAACCCTAATCTGAGTTGTCAGGCGTGACTAAATACCATAAAACCGGAGAAACTTGAGAACAGTAAGATTTATAACAAACCCTACTCAAGCGTGACGACATTAAAAATGGACTATATTCTAGCTTAATTTTTGGGAACTATAATTTTTCTATCAAAATTGTATCACTTTGATAAAAACGCTCGACTAACTGAGGTTGTGGGAAATGTTCACTTGTTCAAAGGTTTAAAAACAGGTTGTTTTTTTTCTCATCAAAAGATGTTGTTTCTCGATCAACTAGCAGAACGAATAAATGGCTATATTATAATTATAAGAAAGGCGTGACATCCAGTGAAAATGATATGACATCTATACTAATGCACAAAGGGACCAAACTATACATGGGAAAGCACACTTTTTCACAGAATTAAATAGTTTTTTAAAAACAATAAATTAGGTGCAGCTCAAATACAATCAATCAATCAATCAATCAATCAAATCAATAAGAGGAATTTTAAATCTGTAAACCATATGGGGTTACAAAATAAAACATTTTAACCTCAACTTTTGAATCTATTATTGTTCCGTAAAAGCATACAGATTTTTCCTTAAGTGGCTGTTTTTCTCGGTGCAAAGTTTATTTCTAATCTATGATTTGTAATCTATGACCATTTTTTGGGGCTCATCTGGTTAAACATATTACTGGAAATACAGTGTCCCTTACTCAGTGCTCATAGGTTATGTCTACAGATTCTAAATTCAATTGAAATGGAAAGAGCCCTATTTTTCAAAACCTTTGCATTTGATGACAGTTCGATTTTTTGTAAGCAACATAATGTTCAAAACAGCAAACATTTGAAAAGGAAAGATTTTTTTGCCCTCAAATTTTATAAATTTATATAATTGTTTATGTTCCATTTTCAAAAGCCATGCTTTAACATACTGGCAAAGTTATTATTTAGACACATGTTAATCACAATATCTTTTCACCATTATGACAGTATAATTGTTTCAAACGGTGGTTGTCAGACCAGCATAAGATATAGTAGAAGTTAATTATGTGTATCTATTTGTGTTAAATACCATCTCGAAATAAAAACTCTCTCATTAATATTACCCATTTTCATATATGAAAAAGGTGTCTTGTATCTCATTACTGAGGGATTCACAATATATTATTCATTAATGAACCAACTGACAACTGTTTCACTCAAAAGGTCTTCTCATCTGGTCATTTTTTTCACCAAAAAACTAAGAAAAATTCTCCTGTAGGTGACAAAATGTGCAGGGACCAAGTGGAACATATATATCTAAGTTTAATGAAGATTTAGAAGTATAGATAGTGTTATTTTGTTGCATCATTACATCATTACCTGATATTATATGATCATTGGAGTATGTATGTTAGCAAGTTTGCGGGAAAAAATCACCTCTTAGGTTGGCATCAAATGTTCACAGTATGTGAGTCTTGATCTAACATATAACCAATGTTTTTTTATCTAATGATGCACAACTAATTGGTGAACCATGATTTTTAAAGTGTCACAGTTACCAGATTTCCTAGGGGCTCGAGGGGCCACAGTGGCAGAGTGGTAACACTCACGCCTCCCACCTCTGAGATTGGGGGTTCGGTTCCCGACCCGACCTCAAGTGGGAAAGCTGGTAGTTGCTTGCTGTTGGTCAGCAGTTTACAGTACAGAACCTTGACCAACTGTATGTACTGGTTTCTTCTGCCCACAAAACTACCCGTCGTGATATGACCGGTACATTGTTGAAAGTGATGTAAAACCCCAAATAAACAAACAAACAAATCCTAGGGACTCGAACCCACAACCTTCCACTAAGGAGGCCATCACTCTACCAGGTGAGCTATAAGGCAAGTCCCAACTAGCCAAGCCAGTAGTAGTGATTTGATCACCTTTTGGGTTCTGTCACATTCTCCCCTCCACACATGAAACCTGTCCCAGGGTTCCTACTGGTTCACATGAACCAGCACCACTTTCTATCCACTGTGTGGTTCATCTAACCACACCAGCCAGCCCCACATTGGGTGCCAAATGTCACAGGACTAGGTTTCCAGAAAAGGGGAACCCACAACCTCTCACTCATCAGGCCCACACTCTACCAGATGAACTATAAGGGAAATCCCTACTAGCTAAGCCAGCAGTAGTTATTTGATCACTTTTTGGGTTCTGTCACAAAAATATTTTTTATGATTGCTCTCATAAGCAATTAAACGGGGTGTTGGGTCTTGTCAGAGGTATGCACTCCCCAAGTGATCTTGTTTATGTTGAAGCTATTATGTGTTTATTTGTTCATATCCATCCATTACTTATTGTGTCTACCTGTTCCATTAGAAAAAACTGGCTTGCTTTTCAGAAAACTATTATTTCTGCCTTACAAAGTCAAAGTTGGGGGTTTTACGTCCCGTTCAACAGCCAGGGTCATATTGGGACTTGTGGGACTTGAACCCACAGAGGTGACAACCTATGATTAAACACAAAACTTGCTAACCACTAGGCTAATGAGAACCTCACTATGCAAAGTCAAAGTTGAGCTTTTAAGGCCTGTCAAACAGGTATGGTCATTTCAAGAAAGACCATCAATTAATCACAGATTTTGCTGTGATTTGAACCCAAAACCACAAAATCGATAGGCAAGTGACTTGATACCAGATTTTTTTAATCAACTAAATCTATGGGCAGCTGCTCCTATAGTACCAGGTGTAGTCACCCTGATTGTCAATACCTCACAGTTCCTCCTTTCTACTTCTTACTCTACAAGTCAGTCAAACACTTTGGCCGTAGTTTTGCTCCCGAGGCTTCTAATATTTGGAATGATCTTCCTCATAAAGTATGCAGTGCAACATCTCTTCCCTCCTTCAGGAAGAAGCTCAGAACTTACCTGTGTTTGCAGAAGCCTATATGCCATAGCTTCCCCGTCACCCCTGTTGTCTTCATTTGGTATGACCTGGCATTGTCAAAATAGGTTACTATGATTCATCTTGTTTATGGTCAGACGTTCCATAGAGTCTGTCAATTGATGGAGATGTAGTGCTATAAAAATCCACATTAGATTATATTAGATCAGATATCCTATCCAAATTCAAATCTCATCGAACATGTCTGACCAAGATATAGAGCATATCGAATGTTGTTAAACCACAACTGAAGCCTATTCGGTTTTAGCCTGTGACTCCAGTATGGCAAGTTGTGACCCGGGTATTAGTGATGCAGGTTCTTATTTCATCTAAAATAATTCTTAAATGGGTAGTAGCAAGAGATAAGTGTGTATTGTAGATACCTAGATTTTCAAATGACAAAAAAGAAAGATATTTGATGAGTTTTTGCTGAGAAGGTGTGATCTTACAAGCTAGGTTGACAGAGATCTTGATTTGTCTCAATTTTCAAATAACTACCCTGATCTGTGCAAACCTCAGCATGCACCTTATGTCAGTTACCTGTTATACTCTAGGAGTCTTCAACAGTTGTCGTGGTTAACTTAAACTCCCCAATTTCAATTTATTTTGCTAGCCTTAAACTCAAACTGTATTTAAACTCAATAGCTTGCATGTCTATAGTTTGTTCAGTTTACACTAAACCGCAAATCACATTTTGTTCAACTGAATGATAGGACGGAACTTTTGTCAAGATTATTAACAGTAATCTATAGTAATATATCATAATATAACTCTGCCTTATGTACCAGTGATCTAACTGCCTTTGCAAGTGTTTTTCAGTGGGGAAGTGTCTTAGGTTTCTCTGAACCTTGTAGGATCTCTTGTTTGAAACATTAGAACAGCCAATTTAGTAAGTCTGTGAAAGCTGACACTGGAACCTACTCAGTCCAGCAGATGTTTCTTGTACATACTCACCAGGGGGCGTAACTCCCAACGTGTGGCTCCCGCGCATGCGCGCAACATCTTTATTCTTTTAGACACCTTGTATGGAACTTCAGAAGCTTTTGTAGTCAAGACAATGTATTAATTTTTAGGCTGGGTGTTTATAAAGTTATTTGAAGTATTTGAGAAGCATTAAATTATTTTCTTGTAATGTCGCCAATTTTCCTAGTCTAAATAATTAGTTTTTAAACTTCATATACTTCATATACTAACAGAATAATTTTACCATCCTCTACAAAATTACACCACTTTTGTTAAATAACTAAACACTGGAAACATTTTCACGTAAATTTGACACATAATTGAAGAATGTGGATAAAAATGGAATCATGTGCAATTAACAGTCACCTTTGGCCTATCTTTTAATTGATAATACTTGTTATAATATTTTATCTTTTTTGCAAATGGTCCACAAACATTTTATCTTCACTAATAACCCACAAACCATTCCTGTACAAAGCCTTAATTTTTAACGACAAGATGAGTAGCCGTCTGCGACAGCCAGTTACACTTTTCAGCGTGAATCTAATCTCCAAGCAAGGCTACCTTCACAAAATATTTACCGGAATGAGGTGTTATTGATTTTACAGGTGATACAAGTATGCACCAACATAACATTGACACGTGCCCACAAGAGTGGGCGATAATATACGACGACCCAGTTATAAATATTTGTGAATGGGGGGTTTATAAAGTGGCAACTCTTTCCCAGAGTTTATATATTTTACCGCAGTTGGGGAATTTTTATGTCTATCTGAAATTACCGAAAAAAAGGAGAGAACGATTAGATTACTCCAGGTTTTGAGACTTTCTGCTTACTTAACATGAGCTAAGTCACAGCATTCTAGATAGGCTGGGCAAATGGTGAAAAAAGTTCAGTACCAGCTATGCATTGGAGCTGCAACTAGTACACAAATAAACAAGAGCTGAGCAGTGATGAAGTGGTAGGTGATTCTGTGTATGGCAAATAATAGGACACATTTGTTAAGATAAACTGTGTCAGCTACATGAGAAGAAAGAGCCATGTTTTAGATCCAGAGGTTGTCTAAGTTTTGGCAGCCGTGTATATACAATCTATAGGATGAAGTTTGATTATTTCCTATGTCAGGACTGTATCAGTGGGTATCATTCCTCTATTTAAAATTGTAAGTTAAATTATAGTTTATATTTAGCATTTTTCATTTTTATAAGATTGAAAGGGGGCCTGGCCTTTCCAGGGCTCTACCAGTCTCTCGTGAAACATGGCTTCATTCGAAAACAATCTGTGTGAGAGACTGTAATGTCTACAGCCAGTTGTACACTTATATACAACTTTACTTCAAATTCCAATGATTTTGTATTACACCTATATACAAATTTACTTCAAATTCTAATGATTTTGTATTTTCCAAGAAAAAATCTTAAATATATATAGATATTGATTTTATGTATATGTCATGGTAGAAAGTCCAATCTGGTAGAATTTCAAATTCTACCGGTAGAAAGTCCAATTTCTACCAAAATAAACTTGGTAGAAAGTTCGATTGGAGTTTCTACCAGTAGAAAGTCCAATCTAGGAGATTTGAGTATTGCATTGAGGTTTGAAATCGAAAACTTGGATGATATTCCAATCTAGATGTTGAAACTCCGAATGTGGTAAGAGTAATACAAGCTTTACATGGTGAGACAAACTGGGCAGTTGTGACAAACAAATGCTGCTAGAAGCATAGGACCTGGTGTAAATTGCTCAACTAAATGCCATGTAGGAAGTGACTGCTGTCAAAATTTATTTGGCTAAAACTGTACTTTGTATAACACTTGTGACAGGACACTTAAATCTTACATCAGGACTAATGTCCATATTACAGATATCCCTTGAAAAATGATGATACAGTAAAATATTATCTTTATTATGCGTTTTCTTCATTTATGAAAGCTGTACCTTGTTTAAGTGACAGATTTATATTTATGTTTCTTTTGGACTTTCTTTCAAGCTTATATTGAGTTTCTACAAAGATTTCATTCTGGTACACAGAGCAATACCTAAATATCAACCAAATTTGCTAGATTTCGGACCCCAGGGCAATACCCAAATCTCCTAGATTGGACTTTCGACTGGCAGAAACTCCCATTGAACTGTTTACCGGTAGAATATGAAATTCTACCAGATTAGACTTTCGACCATGATATATATATATTATGCTTATTTATGAAAATATTTGACCAATAGATATATGTTAACATAAGAAATGTAAAATGTAGGTCTTGGTTAATTCCCAAGTTTCCTTGCAGTTTCTTGGAGGATTTGTTGTTACAAAGTTTGATTGATTAATGTCTCAATTTTTCTCTATGTAACCCCTTAGAAAGTGATCTGAAGACAGAGAAATATTACTTCATATTTATATGACTTTATGCAGGCGTATGATAGCGTGTGCTAGTAAATGGATCACAATTAATTTAAGAATGTGGTGGTTTGTCATTGTTCCCAGTACACCATGGTTTTGTGGCTCTCTTCTTTTCCCCCAAGGTTAAGCATGTTTCTAATCTCTAAAAGAGATGTAATAATTTACTGCTGGTCCTGGTAGATGTAAAACCATAGTTACTTACAATTTCCTCCATTTTACTCTATCCTTGGCTTTCAACTATCTTTTGCTATAAAGTCATAGTTGACTTTTATCTTTATTTAATCAAATAGAGTCATAATAGGACTGACAATCACAATGTTCCACATACTATCATAGCCTCGATTGAACCTTCATAGAGGCATCAGTGTTTTGTGTTGATAAACAAGGCTAAAAGGTGTTGCAGTCCCCTAGCGTAAGCGCAAAGCCATCAGAGATACGAGTAGTGCACTAGAATTTATGAAAGTCTGGGGACACAAAGAAATTCCAACTCAGACACATCCCACAGCTGGTCTAGTCACCCATCCAAGTACTAACGTAGCCCATTGCCACTTAATTTCAGTGAGCAGACAAATTCTCATCACACTACGCCACAATTCTTGAAAGTCCAGAGACAAAATAAAAAATGAGATGTAGAAGCACGAACTCAGGCTCGCGCTTAAAAATAGTAAATCAGTAAACCCCTTAAAGAGTCAAGTTTCTAGGTCTAAGGAAATCCTTGACCACTAAAATGTTACAATGGCAGTGAGAGTGACAATGGAAGTACTGCTTGAGATAATTTCTCATTAATTAATGCTAATACTTGACGGTCATCCAATGAAAAATAAGAAATAGGTTCCCCAACCAGCAGAAAATGATTACACTTGTGTTAAACTAGAACTCAACTGTAAAGGCAAACAAGGGGAGAGACTGATGTTTGTTAATCTGGTCTACTTTCTATTGCAGGATGAATAAGCATTGTTTTTTTTACGAGGGACTCAAACTCTTGTTTGCCATGTTTGTCAAATAACTTGATTCACACCTCTATGGGAGTGAGTTCAAGTCCACTGCATGGCAAAGTTTTGGAAATCTAGAAGGATCACGTTAAAATGCGTATAAAAACTTTGATAACAAAACTTGTAATTTTTCAACTATAAACTTTAGATTTTCTTTTCATTGTATATGTTTTTGATCCAACTCTTATCTCTTTCAATGTGTCTGGGGTTTTCATGACAATAAAACAACATAACCCTGCTACTTCAGTTATGACTTAGATTTATGCAGGCATTATCTGTACATAATCAATGAAAACACAGTGATATCTCCCAGCAAAGGAGAGGAGAAATGATTATATTTGCACGGTTGTTCACAACTAAATGCATTAAGCACCTGCTAAAATCAGGCCAAAACAAATGGAGCCGATTGGAGGTGGTGTGACAGTAGAAATGTTACCTTGATTAAATGACCATTAAAAGAATGTATGAGTGACTTCTGTAATGGTATTTATTACATGCATAATTCAAAGAATGGATAAACATCGGGTAAAAGTTGAAGTAAACTGAAAGGAACTTCAGGTGTGGGCTTCTCTCTTTAATCTGCACGATTCCTATATACACTTTGCGTGAGAGGGAGGGGAGGGGGTGGGAAGCTGTAGAAGAGGGCAATGAAATATGTAACACCACTAGCTATGGCATTGTAATGTCTCGGCTTGATAACAATACTTAAAAAACAGAATTAATGAATTACTTGGGAAAGTCTACCAAATAAAAACTTTGAGAATAGCAAGTAAACACATTAAACCACAGAAATATCAAAATGTAGTGGAGCTATGGACAAACTGATCTCAGTTGCTTTTTTTCTTTCTTAAGCAATACACAAATGTGAGACAAAGTAAATATAAAAATACTCTTCTCAAGCTAAGACTGGCATTCAAAGTTTTTCAGCAGAGCTCGCTAGAAGAGCTGATAAAAGGCAGCCTTTAAGCCAGGGATTTGGTTGCCGACAAAAAGGGTCCTTCTGACAATGACATCAAAGGTTCCATATCTCTCCTGGCTACCTCTGTTCTTTTTTTTTCTCACAATAAAACTGCACCACGAAGTGTGTTACAGAACTAACAATACATGAGAGCCATTGTAATACTGGCGCAATACTACTTACCTGAAGTTGCCATGGAAATATGGAAGGTTTGAGAAATAAACCCCTCTCCCTAAGGCCCTTAACACACACCCCATCCTCACCCACCCACCCCTTATAAGCTTGTAGAAATAAGGACCAAGGAATATTGATGTGGTATTTTACAGAAAGGAGTAAGATGGTAATATTTCTGGTACAGCAGTATGTATTCGTGTGTGTGTGTGGAAAAAGAGGACGGGGGGGGGGGGGGGGGGGAAGAAGTTATACAACTGCATTGGTAGTATCAGCTGCCTGTCTTAGAAAGGTTTCTACTGCGCATGCGCAAAAGATGGGGCCTGGTGTTTCCTGTCTTTTCTGTGAAGCTCTGCAACATCCCTCCCCTCCTTTATTACCCTTCCGACTCACTGAGTGATGTCAAAACCAGGGTGACAGAGTGCTAGGTAGCCAGTGGACATTGTATGCATGTCACAGACAGAAGCTAGTACAGGTCAATAACTGGGTCATATTGAACACACGATTTTGAGGGTAGAAAAGGAGGGGGTTCGCATGTAGACTGAGGCTAGCATTAGTGCAGCAGCCTCAGTGGAAACTGGAATATATAGAGAGACAGAGAGAGAGGACTGAAGCCAGTTAAACAAGGATAGACAAAAACACACAGAGATTTGAGATGCAATTCCATCAGTTGTCTACAGTAGATATGTCCACAGTCCTAGAAGACAGAGACCTAAATACTCAGGCTATACAGCCAATCATTATAGAACAAGTGCCAGAAGAAGTGAACCAACAACAAACTCAACCGACTTCACAACTGGTTTTAACAGAAGACATACCTCCAGACAACCAGCAGACAAACCATCTGCAAACTGCTTTAATAGAACGGATACCTCTGGACAGCCATCGGCAAAACCAACAGCAAGAATCCTCGTCATTCTACCAGCACCAGGTTGGACCGACTGTACCCACAGAACAGTTGCCTATGGATTACGATGTGTCCGGATCACTCATAACGGAGGAGAATCAAATACGGATTCTGACTTTGGAGAATCCTAATCCTTCTTCCCTCTGTTCTGGATTCCTTGGAGTCTATGCCAGCACTAACTTGGTGAGTGGAAACTTCTGATTAATTATATATACTGGGATGAACTGGAGTAGAAGTATGGCATTGTGGGGCCAATTAGTGGCCAAAGGGACACAGAAAGTTTCACTGAGTGTGTGAGGGGGGCGACAGATCTGAGCTCTGAGTTAGTGAAATTCACACGGAAATAAGACTCACTACACTAATGAGCAAATATCCACACACTGGGCAGAGGGAAAAGACAAGCTATAATGCAGGAAGTCACTCTGACATTTAGCTTTATTCTCATAGAATAGGTGCCCAGTATTGATATGTACGTGTATATACATTGTAGTTATGATTATGACTAAGCATGCAATATATTTGACACCACTCTATGATTTTTCGCAAAGATAAATCTACAGCCACATTTATGTTTATCTTTATGTTTTCACGTAGTTTATTTTTATTGTAACTGTATTATCACAGTCACATTTTTGAATGTGTCGATGTACATAATTCACTTACACTATCTATTGATTTACCAGTTTGAAATTTATGGTTTTAGACAATTCTTCTTGATGTTTGATCAGGGAAATAAATTAGAAATTCGAGTATAAAATATTCTAATGTGAAGACGTCTTGCAGAATAAGAAAGGATGTGTTTCATGGGATTTTGATGTCTTAATTAAATCAAACATACATATAAATGGCACCTTCAGACGTTTTACAGACAAACCTCTATTATACGGAGTTTAGTTATCTGAAGGTTTTATTTTATGAATCTTTCACTACTTATACCCATATTTCATGCGATAAAAGTCATTGTTCATAAGGTAAAAAAAGCCAAATAGACTGCCTTATGTGTGGGGTATTTTATTAAGTCCCAATATCACTGGGTACTTTGTTTTGCTCACTTTGACACTGGCCATTTGGCAAATCATTTTCTTCTATTATCACCCAATTTCTGAACATCTCTCTTTGTTTATAACAAAAAACCCCCAGTTATTGCCAGTTTAAATACCTTGTTAACAAAGACATAAAACATCTGCTCAATATCAGAGCAATACTAGTAGCTTGGTGCTGTAACACCCTCAGAGTATTGATCGGTTGGCTAAATGTTACATGTACTATTGTTGAGGAAACCCCCTTCTCTCTCGGCCGTAGGAAATATGAGCCGTGACGTCAGGGGGTTTCTCCTACAGAATGAAATGTGTTCCAGAAGTCTTGTTACCTTGATTTAAGGTGATCTTAATTTCTATCTAAACAATGATTGAAACCAGTGTTTGAGATTAAGATACAGCAAGTTGATGACACAACAGAAGCATTTAATATGGCTTTGTTCTGTTTTGACAATTGATTCTATCCGAATTTTTCTTTGCAAAATGTAAACCATGAACAGCTATTTTTACAAACATTTTGGACAAAAATAAAACAGCAGTAGCCACATAATTGAAGCTTGGTAAATGGTAACTCGTTTCTCGTCTTTGAAGACGTGGGTTTTAATTCTTCAGGAATAACATATTGAGAATAGCCTGTCCAAATATAACCATGATATTTTTCAGATTGATACAAAAACAAAGTTTGGAAAACGAGTGTTCCGACACAGCCAACCTTCTGCCAACCAGACGCCTAGATTCAATCTAGAGATTACAATTAGGAAAAAAGGAGTCCAAGACTGCCAAACTTGAAGTGCATAGTATCTAAAATGTTTAGTTTTTCACTAGGCCAATCTGGTTGATGCTTTTCATGAGGTATTCCAACAGCAAGCTGTTGCAAACCAAGGAAACCCAGTTGCATAATTTTAGCTGATAAATTTGACACAATTAAGGGTGATAATATATTTTCTGCTTAAAATCAACGCCCCAAATTAGTATAGAACCAATCAATGTACAACTTTTAAATCATCATATATTTTTATATTAGTATATTTGATTGGCCCAAGTTTGAATTCTCTCTTTTACTCCAATTTGTATATTATTTGAAGGCAAGCAGTAATATTTGTTTAACCAATACTATCACATATACAATATATGCTACTCTGGCCTGGTGTGTAAAACACCTAGGAACATAGAGGACCTGGGTTTAATCCCAGGTACAGGCAGATACAAAGCTGGTTGGATGATCACTTATAATGACAGTCTTCTGTCATCAGGTCCTATCCCTAGTGGCAGGATAAAAAGGCTCATGGACATTGATAAATGGTCATTTCTCGTGGTCTGTCTTTCAGTTAGGAGAAAGTCAGTCAGAGAGTTAAGGATGTGTCAAATAGCACTTTGAGCTTGTAGTTAAGGAGGTATTGTGCTGAGTAATTCTGCAATAATAAATAAATATAAGAGCCCAGCAGCTGTAACAACATATTATACAGTAATATGAACAACTATCTCCTTAATTTTGACATTAGCAAAAAAGCTGTTGGCTTACTTTTTAGTGTACTCGTTGAAGGGTACTTTGAAAGTGAGCTTCACATAAACAGATATGTTTGAGTTAATTCAGTGACAGTTTCCTTCAAAGTGATGACATTTCCACGTGCTACACTGTGAGTGGGTGGTATTAAAATACGGCTATAAACATTTCTAAAAATGATCTATTAGTATATCGGGTTTCTCACAGTCTATAAGCTTTATTCTACTATGGAATGAATATACCTAGATCCCACATTGTATTCTAACTGTTTTGAACAGGGGGTGGGCCCTTGTCAAGATAAATGAAAGTTGGTAGAAAAATATATATTAATATTTTAGTAGTGAATGGACATTAATCCTAAATGGTTGTAAACTAATCGCCAATACACATGTGGCAATTAATCAGGAGTTTTTGTACACAAAAGGTTATAATTAAAGATATTTTATCCAAATTAAAGTTTAAACAGTAATAACACAATTCTGATGCAACATGGCAAAATCCAAGTTATACCTTCTTTTTGCACAGTAGAAATTTGTATCCTATAATTCATAAACTCCAGTTTTTATTGATAAATACAAGCAAAAACTTCACAAGCAAGACCCCATTACATTTTGATTGATTTTGCTCTGTGTCAAAGAATCCCTAAAGATAAACATATCTCTGTTTTTTCACATGTTTAGAAGCACTAACGGAAGTCGTGTCATTTTTTTCTCTGCTGTTGAAATATCTAGCTTGTATCAAAGTTCAGTTATTTTACACCATGGGCTTTAGTAGTGACCCATTAATTTCCCTTGACTCTAGGCATAAAAAGGTGACACTCGGGTGTATGTGGACTAGTGAAAGTGAAATCTGGGATTATCGCCCGGTCACAAGCGTCCTGTCCGCGCCCTGATACACACAGCAAGAGCCAGCTGGTAGGAATGTCATAAATCTCGTCTGCGAGACATTGGGGCGCCCTCTTGCGAAATCTCCCGAAGTAATGCATCATATTTTATTCATTTAACCCTTAAGCTGGGAGAATAATCAATCAATTACCCCCGCCGCGGGGGCTATCATGCCGCTTACTCCCATACTATGGTGTAATCGTTTGTTATCAGATAGTCCGTCTGTTTGTTCCCTGGTAGAATTTCTATCAACCATGCCCTCAAGTTGAGAGGCTTCTTTTTATCTCTTTCACTCTGGTTCTAGCCTTGTCAACGACTCAAATCTTATAAGAAATACCGTTAGTTTCAACAGTGTACTGGCATTTTAGATCTATATTTCTACTCACACTTTTATGTGTTTTTACCCATAGTATGAAAATTTAGCTGACTTAAAGTTTATTTTCTTTCAACTTAAGTATAGTTTTTAACATTTAAGTCTTGAGAATGTCACCAGATTTTACTCAACATAAATACGGTGGTAAGTCATTATAGTTCCCTATCCAAGGTGTCAGGTTCTAATATCTTACTGTATATATGTAGCATAAAATCTAAACCTTCTATGTTTAAAAAATACAGTCTAAACAAATAAATAATACAATACATATGTAACAAATGGGGGATTCAGAAAAAGGGGAATTCAAACAACAAATTAAATCAAGTTCAGTTCCAACCGAGGATATTAGTGAGAAAGTGGTCAGTTATATTCACTGTAGAACCTTGATCAGCTAGAATGCAATGGTTGCCTCTATCTTTAAAACTGTTCATCATTGCATGACTGTCCCCACACTAAGCAATGACAAGGACGAGTTGCATTGCCCCAGCTAGTGATTTGGTTGTGTTGCCAGATTCCAAATAAACTCTCGTTTAAAACTGAAGAAACTAGTAAAAAATGGGCTTAGAAATTAACCTGATAAATAAAATAGCACATTTTATTTATTATAGTGACAAGCAAATATTGTTTAAACAATTAAAGCAACAACAACTACAACAAGTTTTGAAAGAAGTTCATGTCTATGTAAAGCCTTATTTAAGGCTAGATTTGTTCAGACGTATCCAGATTCCAAGCACATACTTTGCACTGGTGTGCAATATTCAGAAATGATGCATGGGCAGGTCGTTGTGTTTTGTACACATTATTTTAACACTTGCTAATTTAGCCTGAAGGATCACCAACCTGAAAGACGGACAGTTGTTATCGGGACAACCTTGTGTGTGGAAGAGAGGTCATGTGGCATTGACTGGCTTAAACGGTGTTGACTGAAGGTTTTAAGTGGTATTTTTTTCTATCTCTGAAAGTAGTTGTGTGGCTTGTAAGCACTTTACTATATTGCAAAATAAATGAATGAAATGACATTCAGGTATTTACAACCGGTTATGGGTAGGAACCAATATCTTCACAGTATGTGTCACTGGTCTACTGCTGTGGGTAGTTGCACAGAAATCTGGGGGTTTTGTTTACAATGCAAATTTGCAAGAATGGTAAAAGCTATATCTCTTTCACCCCAAAATTGAGAGGTTTTTTTACTCACGTCACCTTGTGAATATTCACAAAATATATACTTCCTGTTTTGACCTAAATGTGCAAAATGTTAATGTTTTGGATAATTTACCCCCCCCCCCCCCTCAACAACTTGTGTCATATTAAAACTGTATTTCATATGTTGGCATATGAACCCACAGCCCTGAAGGTCAGAGTCAAATGACTGAACGTCGAACTAACCACTCGATCATCTGTGTAATATAGAATCATATGTATCCACCAGAATGGCGTATCTCCTCCTTTGATTTTGGGAGTAAATTAACTGCCATAGTTTGTACTGCTAAGAATAGGGAGATTAAGGAGTTCTAAATGTACAGGTGAAATTTTAGGCCTGTCTGACTGCATGATCAGCCCTTGTATCCAATCACCAAGAATTTGCTTTGAACAGAATTAAGGGATGGAAGAATATTGAGTGGGTAGGTGGGGAAGGTTGCCATCCTTGATCGCCAGATCACAAATATATCAAGCATGTTTGATATTTCTGTGACTCGGCCATACTTAAGATAGCTTCTACAGTCCACATCAAAGTTAGGTCATCAATGTGAAAAGTCCTGTTAGCTCCCAATAGTATGAGAGTTTCAAAAGTTTGATCACTTGCCCTCTGCAGACTGTTGCATATGAGCAGTCCTGCTGGTCCTTTCACCAATACATCTGGTCACCCATGTGGTCTATTGACGTTGTTCTGCCAAGCTGTAGGTTAAAAACACATGACTGTAGGACTGGTCGTAAATCGTCCATTGTCCCTTCAAGGTCATTTGTCAGTATTTGAATTTTCCAACTAAAGTTAATATAAAATTGTGAAGTAAAGCCATTGCCTCATAGGTCAGATTGTGCAACCAGTGGCATGTAAAATTCCTAACACGGGTATAATTATTTAGATTTCCACCATGGTATAACTGTATATGTTCTGTTTTCAGAATGGTGGTGAATACAACAACACCAGTGGGTCTGACGTAGAATATGCTGAGCCCAGCGCATGCACAGGGTGTGGGGCCAAAATACTAGACCGCTACTTCCTGGTAACAGGAGAAAAACAATGGCATGTGACCTGCTTACGTTGTAGTGAATGTAATGTCTCATTGGACTCTGAATTAACGTGTTTCTCCAAAGATGGGCAGGTGTATTGTAAAGAAGATTATTACAGGTAAATCTTCATCCTTTGCAAACTCATTTTTTTTCTAGAAACTACTATGTCCATATGGAGTATTCTTCGAAATAATATTTGTTCTGTATCCACTGGTATTGTATGAACGGACAACGTATATCGTATGAGTTTGGAGCAACTTCATTGGTAGATCTTGTTGGATCATGTCATTGTTGGTCTGTACTTGCCTTTACTACACTTGGGAAACATCGTTTGCCTCAGTCGAATATGGAGCAAAACTTTTTACTTGTGATTGGCCTGTATTGCAAGGCAGATTCGGATGAATCTCTCCTACTATCTTGTACATAATTCATGTGTCCTTATTCATATTACTTCCATAATGCCTGTAAATAGCTAATTGTAATCAGGTTCTAATAAGGGATTAACACTTGAATGTAAGACAGCACACAGATGTGTAGAACCTCCATAGATGTATAGGTAACCACTGCATTATCTCAGTTCCTAAATTACCCAATTACTCTTTCTGTATGTCTGCCACCAGCAACGGTATCATACATAATTTAGTTAAAAACTACACTAACAAAGATTAAGGTTAAAACTAGTTGTTAGTTAAAGTATCCTCATATTCACTGACAGAGTCCTTTTTATTAATGATGTTTTATGGCTTAACATATTTTGGAATAAATTATTAAAACAATTCTAGGGAATTGTTCCGCCTGATTAGCACGATTCAGGCCAGTTTGTGATAGTATCAGGCAGGGAGGTGCTTAAGACATCTATCTGGTATGAAATATTCAGAGAGATCTGTTTAAAAAGGCCCTTTTAATTATGCCATTAAACTCCTATAATAAGACCTGTTTTGACAATGCAACAGCCCAGGGTAATTATCGACTTATTTGCTAGGTTTATTAATTTAACAAACACCATTTGCAGTTGAGCTAACTAGATAAATCAACAGATAAATATTAGGGAGATGAAGGATTAGACACCAACTCAATACAAAACTGGGGGCGATGGAATAAAGACTTTATGTGTATTCTGTATTTACCTTGTCACTGAGTTTCATGAGAATATCCCTACTTTTGTCACATGCATGTAGCTGAATAAATACTTTGTCCATTGAAATTGTAACAGTGAATAAAAATCATGAAAAATGATATTGCATGTCCAACTTTACATTGGGGGGAGGATGGGGGATATTATTGGCAATTCTAAGTCTAATGAAAATGACACAATGTTTTCTTTTGTTGGGAGAATATGTATTTATTTAGATGGATAAAAAAGGTGTCCTAGGGGAGGCTGGGTTTGAAGGAGGATTAAATTGGGTTTTTTGAGATATGTCGTGCATTTACAGTTATGGTAGTATGATTTTGTATAGGTTGAGGAATTTGAGTGTAGTCGATTTAAACTATTGATAAGTATTAACGAATTTGCTAATCTGGTCATCTACCACTGTGATCTAGTAGGCAACATACTTGTCTAGGAACAAGGAGGGCGTGGGTTCATTTCCAGGTACAGGCAGATGTATACTGGGTCAGATGATCACTTACAATGGCTGTTGTCTGTCATTAGGCCCTGCCCCCAGTGTGGCAGGACAACGGGCAGTTTGATAAATGGTCATTCCTGAGACTTTGACAGTCAGGGGAATGTCAGGTACAATACATTTATATTTTGGTCAAAAATAGAGTAAATCTTCCCTGAAAATCAAAATAGATCAATGTCCATGTTGGCTGTTCCATCAGTCACACATATGTAGTGATATCCTGGTTACAAAAACAAGTACACCTTAAAAATCATCCTTAAAGTATACAAAATAGATGCAATTCTAATGGAGATAAAGAAGTCAACAAGAACCCATTTCTTCCTAAAATATAAAATAGATTTTAAAAAAATTACAAAATCCAATAAAAGCAACAAAATTTGGTGTATATTTGTATGTATAAGGACAAAGTAAATAGAGCCCCAACTGCGTTTATTCACCATGTGTTATAAACCCTCTAGCCCTTGGCGGCCAAAGCACATTCTATATTTTCCATTTGAGAATTTTGGTACCAGTAGTCACTGTATAGCCTACCATTTTAGAATAACGCTTTGACTCCTTTAGTAAAGTAGCCTTGCTCAAGGCTCAAGTTTGTCTTTTACACAAGGCTCAAGTTTTCATAATGTAGTCTTATAGATTTTCTATATCCCCATACTGCTAAGAAGAAGAGAGCTTGCCTTCTTGCTTTAAAATTCTGAATGCGTACCCTGTGATTGCCAAATATTTTTGCACCTATTCTGAACATATTATACATATATGGGCCTTAAGCAAGGCTAGTAGTAAAGAAAATTATACAGAGAAAAACATCAGTTTAGTGAAGTATAGTCTCTATTGCTATTCAGTATTGACAGGGGCCTCTGTCGTGTAGTTTTTAGCATAAATGTCTCCCACCTTCGAAGTTGGTGGTTCAAACCCTGGACCCTGGACCCAATCCTATGTGGGAAAGTTGTTTACTGATGCCCAGAGAGGTAAAAACAGAAATTAATCAAACAAATTATTTTTGACTGGGGGCAAACAATCACCCCAATCCCCATGTATATCATTTGTTCAAATCTTTGTGATAAAATCTGCACATATCAGGAGTTTAATTGACTGTGAAAAAGTTCACTCATATGCATGTTTTGTCAAATAAGTATCATCTTTATTTGCTGCATCACTGAATTCAATAGAGATTAAATGCTGACACCTTTATTATCATTTGCCCCCTTGGGAAGACTCTATTAAGAAAGTATGCAACTGGGAATTTTTATAAAAAAAAACACTTTTATTTTTAGCTTCAGAACAACACTGACACTCTTTTCTGTGTTATGTCTGACTGACCAGACCAGTATATAATGAAAGGGTTTCTTAGATTTTCAGTTCAAACTGTATCAGATTATTATTGAGGCAATATTTACCAGAGTTATTGTTTCTTGTTTAAAAGAATCTGAAGCACTTTTCCATTCTATGGAAATAATTGTTTATGTTCTATCTCACCCATACAAGGAAACTAAAGTTAAATGTGTAACATAGACATCAACTTTTTTGCAAATTACAGTATCTGAAATTACAAAGCTAAACTCAAGTACTTTCAAAACATTTATAGTTGCAATGGGTATATGTAAACATAGCGACTTTCAGTTTTGAGTAATCCCCTTCTAAACTATGATTCCTGGTAATTGTGAAGTTTTATAAATATTAAGATTCCCTCACTTTGGTAGAATATAGAATATTATTACAGAAAATGTAACAAAAATAAAACATACAATTTTATCTCAACAGCAGTAAAGCCGACCCTTTATCTAAAAAGTCACAGAAAATTTCTCACCTCTTAATATTTACCTTCAAATTCAAGCTTAAGTGTCAACTTTACTTGAGAACATTAATGTAAGTTGACGGGCCCCAGAAATCTAAGATGTCATATTTACAAGCAAAACAGACAGGACCACTCGTTGGAGACATTGTGTATGTGTTGACTATAGTCTTATTTTGCGCGTCACTGGTTAATGTATTATCTGTTTGATGTGGCGGCCCATGTCGAACACTGTCAAACTCTCTAGTGAAATCCAACAACGTTGTGTTTAGTATCAGATTGTAAAGTCAGATAAAGGAAAAGGGTGAAAAAATTAAGTGGAGGAGGGGCGGGGGCAGGGGGTTGGCTATATTTTTCAGCGAAAAAACCCTGGATGTTCCCAAATGTTTCTGATCTCTTGTTGATACTTGATGATCAAATGAGTGTAAAATGAGTTTCAAGACGTTCTAGTCTAACAATGGAGGGTCACATTATAAGTGGGGGGAAATCTTGGCAGATATGAAATGAAAGTACTAAAAAATTACTGTGGTATCCACACCTTAAATAAACATGAAAACATATAATGCAGAAACCTGTGAATAGAATAAATGTTGTGGTTTGGGCCGACTCCATGATTTGTAGAACACATATATTGTTCAGTGGGTGACTTGCCGTCTCATCTATGAGACAAAATATCATCATAGTACAATCACTGTGAAACTATGTGGGCATTTGTTACAATAGCTACCACTTCACACTAATTAGGCATCTATAGACAGAACCCACCCTGACCTAGCCCACATTTACTCCACAAATTAATTACTGCATAAATATATTGTCGGATAAAACATTATTTTAACTGGAGATTTCAATGCATCATCTTTGATGTTCACAGAAGATCATGAATGAGATTCTATAATTGTGTTCAGTATGTTGTTCTTAGTTTTTTTTTTGAAAAATTACCTTTTATTTTGTAGAATGAACATGTAATTTAATGGTATAATAATGCAGGACATACATAACATTTGTATGTATGCATATGTGTAGGTTAGCAAACGCAAAACAATTTTGTTCATTATATATCAGAAAGTATACTTTCAGCTTTGTGCATCAAAATCTGACAACACTAAATCACAGATATTAGGGGCGTTAATAAATGTTTTTATGAAATACACACAGAATATATTATTATAAGACTTTCAACTTCTCCAAAGGCATTTATCTTCAAAACATACCAAATGTATGTAAATTTATTTCAAAGGTGCTGGCATAAATGCCTTATCTTGAGATGGGTCAGCCAACCTACCTTGAGGCTGGTCAGCCCATCTTTAGATTGGCAGCCAAACCTAGGATCCTAAGTTTGGCTTGGGCTTGTTTTTCTTCAAACATCTTCAATATTTCAGATCTATAAGCATAACTGGTATCCAAAAATGTGTGCAAAAACGCATGGGAATGTATATGTTAGGCCCCAGCTCGTGATTGGGAACATCTCGAGATTGTCCTTGGACAAACTCAAGATCTTGAGTTGAGGCAAACATCTCAAGATTGTGCAGAACATCTCGAGATGGTGCTGCCCAAACTTAAGATGATGTATTTTGAATTGTCATTAGCTCTAAACATGGTTGCATTTAGAGAAACCACATTTTGTTTATTTTGTTTATTTTACACACATCTATTCTATTCTATTTACATGATGCAATTTCATTAGTATTTGAGTGTCTTTATGAGAATTAATCAACAAGGTTATAGAACATTAACTGTGTAATTAGTAAAATAACTCAACAGGGAAAGTAGAAGGCATTTCAATCTAATGAGCTTTTCAGTAATTATATACTTGTCTAGATTTCTCATTTGACTAACAGGAAAAGAATGTGATTTATCTGGGAAGGCCATCCACACCTTAGTGTATTAAGACACCTGATATCATTTATAAAAATGTTATACAAACAAGGTTTTCTATTTGAAGTTAAATTAAAAATTGTCATATGATATATATAACACACTTTTTAAAGTTAAATAAACTTTAAATATAATTCGGCCTAAAAGAAAATGCTGTTTGAATAAAATTTGGTTTCCAAACATCATTAAGATAATAAAAGTCAATATTTTTATTGATTTGTTGATACTTGTGTAAGTTGACACTTTTTATTGAAATCTTTTTTAGTTGCAAGTGTTTTTATTTTCATAAAATATTTATCCACGTATCTTGTTTTTGATCAAAATAAGGTTGATTTTGAAGCGCAGAGCTAAGTTATACCACATTATTGTGTACAATTAAATGTTTATATCTTTTAAACTTCAATTTCCATTATTTGATGAATGCAGACTTTCATATTGCTTAATCGGAGAGGTGTATAAAATATGAAATATGTGCTTGTTCATATAGCCAGTAAATACCGAATCTTGATCAAATGAAAAATATATTAACTGGAAAATCCTTTTAAAATTAAAACGTTTAATTATCAACTGATTTCTCTGTTCATTTTTATTCCAGGAGGTTTGCTGTAAGAAGTTGTACACGCTGTCAAATGCCTATATCTAGTCAAGAACTTGTGATGCGCGCACGTGACATGGTGTATCACGTGGGCTGTTTTGCCTGTGCCTCCTGCAATGCAGTTCTAAACACTGGAGAACAATTTGGCATGCGAGACAATCTGATCTTTTGTAAACAGCACTATGAGTTTCCTTCCAGTGGGGAATTCCCACCGCAAAGCATGATGGGGGAGCTGAAAGACATGGGTAACAGCCTCAGTCCACAGTATGGGTTTCCAGGGGTGAATCCCCCTAATAAAGGAAGGCCCCGGAAGCGGAAGAACCAACCCACATGTGGAGATATGAATGGATACAGTACAGGCCTCCGTAAGTTACACACCACGTTAGAACATAAGAACATGCAGAATTAGATGTTATAAAACCTCACAGTGTGGATGTCTCCCTTATGGTCCTTGAATAATGATATAATACTATTATCAAATTTATGGTTTCTGCAACTTTAGAGGTCATTAACCGTCTATAACAGTTTCCCAAATCATATCCCAAAAGATGAAGGACTAGTTTTGTTTTGAGAAGAGAGGAAAAAACTGTTATATGTGCACTTACTGGTTCAGGGAAGTGTGCAAAGTATGAGTCAAAAGAACAATCTTTTTAGATATAATGATTGATTTTTTTCAATGGGTAAAAGTTACATGGTTTACAGTTTTGTGTCCTTTTTAATGGGAAAAGTTGCAACTGACTTCCAAATTTTAATTCAGCTAGATCTAAAAATATGCCACTTATACCTAGTTCATACCACTGGCCTGATCGGGTACTTATGATAAATAATATTTAACTTGTATGGGCTCGATTGTCACTCGATGCATTTCGTATTTTACTGGTATCCATTAGTTTTCACAAGTTGGGATTTGTATTAAGGCTGGACATTTCCAGTACATAGGGGATTTTTAAAATATTTGAAAAACCTGCCGGGAGCTCTTACTCGCAGACGGGGTGTGGGGTTGGGGGTTCGGGATGGGATGCCTATATTCGGTTGCTCATTTTTAAACATGCACTATTAACATCCAAGGTTCATTTACAGGGCATTTACAAGGGAAGGTCATGAACCAAAAGTCAAATAAGAGTAGTTATAACCATACAGAACTGTGTTAATAGGTCTTAAATATATGGAACTGGGATAGGAGGTAAAACCCAATGTGTGTAAAGGTATTATTTAAGAAAACAACATACTTTTAGAATGGCAACTTTTGCATTAACATGATTGGGGTTACCTCAAAATATGCTAATTTGTGTTCACAAAAGATTTTTTTTACAGAACATGAACAAGAAGAAATGATTGAAATCTTTGTACCTAACATTGACATTAAATTTACTGGCACCCTATTCTCTAGTTTACACTCTCAGAGAGTATTAGAAAGATTTAATATCTCATTATGGAAGCAACATAGCACTCTTGAGATAAAATATGAAATCTTTAACTTATCATTCTTATATCTTGATCACAGCAAGCTATCAATAATGATAAATCTTTAAAGACTTATAAATATTTTTAATGGATTGAAAATCTGGAAAAAATACATATGTATATGTAAGTAGGTCTACTTTATGAAAAAAAAACTAGCAAAGATATATTCTATCAGTGCATTTTACTCTCTCAAAGGTATCTGGGCCAGGCAGATTGGAGTGAATGTGCTTAATCAGGAGAGGTCAGGACAAAGTGTTATCCTCTGGAGTGGGAAACCTTAAATATGCAGACCCCACAGTAGTCAACAAATAATCATTGAAAGTACCTGGAAATAACTGATAAATTTATGCAAGCTACACAACAAAAGCCTATTATATGAGTTAAGTTAGTTTTGGTCTTTGAACTAATAACCTATTATAAATAAAATTTATTACATTAACAATTTTTTATAAAAGTAGGTGTAATCTGGCAGTTGGCGTGCAGGCATTGTAAATCAGGGGAGTTGTATATAGGGGAGCCTGTTCCATATTGGCGATCGACCTCCCTGACTGAGTTAACATCCTAAAAGTCAAACGTTCAGGAGCGTTTGGGAGGTCAAACATTTCACTCATGAGGTTTGTAAGCATAACAGTGGTATAGACCTTTGTAAGCTTTGTAAACCATCCAGGAAGACTCAGGGACAAATCAGAACATTTTAAAACCAAATGGGAGGGTTTAGGAACCAATCATAGCATTTTCAGGAATCAAATATATTGGCATAAGCTGATGTAAGAAATACAGTTTACATAAAAAAGTCAAAACCATTGATCTTTAAGAAATCCTGAAAACCATTTTAAAATTTAAATGCTTGTTTCAAACAAGCAGTGTCTGCTGGAGATCCAAAACCAGATGCTGGCCTAGAATTCCTTAAAACATTTTGGAATTTAAATGCTTGTTTCAAACAAGCAGTGTCTGCGGGAGATCCAAAACCAGATGTTGGCCTAGAATTCCTTAACACATTTTGGAATTTAAATGTGGATATGGACAGACCCATCTTGTGTGAAAATATGACTCAAATCCAAAATATATATCTCTTTAGTTATGCACACAGGCAAACAGACATACAGACAAACAAACGGAAAAGATAACAACCCCCCCTTTCTAGAGAAAATGTTAATGAAAGACCACATTTTTAAAAGGACTTTGTGAAATACCAGCAATAAATTTAATAAAACGTACAGGTACTTTTATGAATATGGTCCTTTGCAACAAATTTACACAAAAGCAGTTATCTATACTATACTTGGCAGACTATCTCTAAAATTTCCTCAAAAATATTTATTTCCCCTTGTCACTTGTGTTACCAACACCACCACCTTATGTGGTATTGTCCATTCACAAACAGCAAACTGGTAATTAGTTTTCTATTTCATGCCAAGCTACGTCACTAGGCAGTACAGTAGTTCATCTTATTTTGAAAGAATAAAAAAAGTGATAATTAAAATAAAAATTTTAAAAGCTTTATTTTTTCATCAACAAATATAGACTTCGTTCTAGAGTAATAATGAAAGATGCTTACATACATTGGCATGCAAAAATATTTTATCCTCTGTAGGAAAAAATATTAACCACTATGATCCTTGTTACTTATATGACAAGAGCATCAATTATATGACTTATGGTAGTGCTACATTTACTAAATAGCTGAAAGATTTAAGGACCATTTTTATTCTGTACGAAGCCTGTCTTATCTTAATATCAGTACAGATTATAAAACAACTAGTAACACATAGATAAGTATGCTTGCTATAGCAAAGGTCCCTGTGTATATAAATAAGAGGCTCGTGCTCTCAGCATTTCCAGGAGAGTGTGTGCCAGCCATTATTCTGTGCAATTTGTCATTTTCATTAGACACTCCCACACCAGTCACTATCAGAATTAGCTCTAATTAGTTCTAGTATTTTAATCCCTGATTTCCAAAAATTCAGTTTGGCCAATGTTAGAGCTACAATAATCCCACCTGTACAAAAGTTTTTACTGAGTTACCACATCAGAGGAATTTTTTACTCCATTGGTTCATACAAAGCGAATCGGAGAAGTAGTCTGGAGGAAGTCTCTAATACTTAATATTCATTGGAATTTCACCCCTCTGATATATAAAATCGGTTTGATCACCAGCTTGTTCTCATAGACCATTGAGTGCCATATTTACATGATTTTGATGCTTTATTCTGGAAGGAGCCACAGTGGTAACACACTTGCCTCCCACCTCTGAAGCCTTCGGTTCAAACCCTGGATCCTATATGGGAAAGTTGGTAGTTACATACCGATGGTCGGCAGTTTGCAGTACAGCACCTTGACCAACTATATATACTGGTTTCCTCTGCCAATAAAACTACCCATCATGATATGACCTATACAGTGTTGAAAGCGATATTAAACACAAATAAACAAGATGCTTTAGTATGGAAAAAGACTTAAATCAGCATTAAACCCAAGTGTTAGGAAGGCATAAAAATAAAACTTTTAAGATAGCAAAAGTTTAGAAGACATGGAATCTTAGACTAGGTATGATGGATTAAATTGAAGAAACTTTGTATACTCGAAAGCACTTATCAACCACAGACCTCCACTGAGGGGGATGTTTCCCAGATACCAAATATGATCTGGGTCTTTGCAAAAATGTACCCACTTCTTCCTACTGCCAGGCCCTACACATATAACAAAATTTCAAGAAGATCGGATTATTAATTCTTGGGTTATGACAAACATAGACAACAGACAAATCGGCAGACAGTGGAGATAATAACATGTTGAAATATAAGGCAATTTTTTTTAGGAAGTTTTCAGCAAGCAACACTCTTTTTACAAGAAATATATTGTATAAACAGTCCCAATAACAGTAGTCTCTGTGGTCATGTGATTTGACTGTCCCACCTGTTGACGTTGGTTCAAATCTAGATTATTGAATGTTGGATGCAGTGAGGGGGTTGTCTTGATATGATATTAAACAACATAAAGCACATACCTCCTTCCACCTCTGGTGTTAGAGGCTGAATCCCGGCCAGGCCTCGTATGGGAAAGCTGGTACTTGCTTGCCGTAAGCCTCAAGATTACAACACAGAACCTTGACCAACTGTATGTACTGGTTCCTTCCACCCTTCTAACGACACGTCACAATATAACTGATGCAAAGGTACTAGGCGTGACATAAAACATTAAATAAATAATATTCAAATATTCTACAGTGGAGCCTCCTGACAGGGCTAGTTGCTTAAAAATAAGGAGGATTAGTGGCTGGTTTTATCGGCTTTCACAAGATCTCTCTCAACATATCTTCACCCCAGCTGTCTTCCATCATACATAATCGTCAACAGATCGCCCCCAGTTATCGCTCACCCCAACTCACTCTCCTCAAGAAAAAAATATAACTTGTTGAAATTTGGCAGTGCTCCTTTCGCACGATAGCAACAAGCTAAGTTTTTTTGTTTCCAACTTTTATGTGTTATAAGAAGGAATTTTCCTATAGTGGCTATGCCGGCAATAGCTGAGAGTTAGTGTATGGCAACTTTTTGCAGAGTTTTTTTAACAGTACAATTATGAATGTAGAAGCCACACTGTGGCCAAGTGTGAAATACATCTGCCTAGTAATGCAGAGGACCTGGCCTTGAATCCCAGGTACAGGCAGAAACATAGTGGCACGGATGAACACTTAAAATGGTGGTCCTCTGTCATTGGGTCCTATCATCAGTGACAGGGAGGGACTTGGGGGAACTGGATGGAAGTGGATAAGTGGTTATCCCAGAAACTCTGTCTTTCAGTTAAGGGAATGTCAGTCACTTGAGAGCCTGGGCTGTAACTTCTGCAGTTGGGATAAATCATATAGTGAAAGAGATATTACACTGAGCATATAAAATCTAAGTAATAGAATATGACTGACAAATGAAGAACTTAGACCTTCCTTACTCTGACCCCCCCCCCCCCCCCCCCCGATCCAAAGGGAAAGGGATGAGGATATTGTAATTGAGTCTGTCTGTCTGTCCGTGCGCATAACTAAAAAAACTACATTAAGCTAGATGGTGTGGTTTCAATTTCACAGGAAAACTTGGTTTGGTTTAAATCTCTCTTCAAGTAGAGCTCCAACCTGTATGTTGGACACTGGAACCCGGAACTGTAATACCGTGACACTGAAGGATCATGTTCAATAGAACATTTATCACAGTATATCATGAGTGTAATAATTGTATAGCAATTAGCAAATTATTTAGGGATAGTACTCTCCTCAAGCATTCAAATTATGCTCTTTTTGGGCAATAATCAAGGCCTTGCTGGAACATTTCTCTGAATGTGTAGATATCTAGATACAATAAAGGTAATAAAAATAGAGACTATCACCCAAATCAACAGTAGCCAGCCGAAAATATTATTACTATCAGTTAACTTCTCTCATTTAGCCCAAGGCTTAAGTAGCCAATCTTTCTTATGAGTTTTTTTTTCAGCTAGAGCTATAACAACTGCAGTGTATACACTAAAAATTCTTTGAAACAAAGAATATTTGCATTCCTTGATGCAAAAATATACCTGTGGTAATTGGTATAAATCATATGATGTATTTCTTGGGAATTGGCCACATTAATTACCAGTGTATATTGTTAAGTTTTTAATTGAACAGTAGCTTATGACTGTAATTGAATTCCGGTCCCGAGTGGGAACTGATCAGAGGTCCCAGTGGACTAATGGTAAACAACCACAGTTGACTTTCAGCCACATGGTCCTGGTTTTGTGCCCAACTCCTTGTAACCAATTGATCTCACTGAGGGCCTGATTGATAGGATCTTTAGGATATGACCATAACAGGGATGGGTCAGTGGACCCTGTATCTTGGTATCGTGAGCATTTTGCTGAAATACTGTGTGGACATTTTAGAACCACCATCTCCCTTGTCATACATATAGCCTGAAAAAAACCCTTAAAATATTGGAAACTAACTCTAAATCTGAAAAAAGTGTACACTTTTAGAACATATTTTTGTAGATTTGTTGGCAGGAAACTGTAATGTTTTGGTTTCATGAGTTTCACTTCCTGTCAGTGGCTTAATTGTTTGGGAGAGTACTAAAACTCATCTGTTTTTTACGGAATCCCGGAATCAGAACAGTTTGGCATTACTAGGCCTAATGATTTACACATTTTTTTATACTGACCGATCCCGAGACTGTAGCTGTTAAAACGGATGTAAAACTTCATTTGAACAGTAAATTTTAGATAATGTTAAATACTGGTTCTAAATGTAAGCTTATATTATAAATTTGCAACAGTTTTATTTTAGTTTAATATTGCATGCTCGACCAGGTTTCTGTATTTGTTCTGCACTCAGACACATAACCTGACTTCTACTCACACATTTAACAAAACTCAATTCTCCAATGTTAGGTTTCTGTTCTTGCATATTTATCAGTCTGATCGAGGGTTTCATTCTGCTACAACACATGATAGAGTATTTTCTGCAACATTTCTACAGACCTGTATATGTAAAAATAACACTAACAAATTACTGATTACTAATCTGCCAAAACCAACAGGCCCACCTTGATGCAAAGTCTAAATTTTTGCCGTGCATCCAATCTATAACATGTCGATTTCAGGTTCACTTTTTCCTCAGTCATTGCTCTGAACTACAATTAATTTGGGGTATAAAATACATGGGGTGTAAAATACATTGATAATCCAATGAAATTTTGTTCAGGACGGATGTAAAGTACAAGTTGTTGTGCTGAAAAACCTAAGAGACGCTTCAATTGTATTTTGTCTTTTTTTACAAGTAACATCTCATTGAATAAAGAACCAGTAATATCTTATATGTTAACTTACACTTGTTTACAAAGTTTATACACTGGGGGCCACGGTGGTAGAGTGGTAACACTCTTGCCTCCCACGTCTGAGGCTGGAGTTCGGTTCCTGGCACGGCCTCAAGTGGGAAAGCTGGTAGTTGCTTGCCGTTGGTCAGCAGTTTACAGTACAGAACCCTGACGAACTGTATGTACTGATTTCCTCTGCCCTTTCAACTACCTGTCATGATATGACCTGTACAGTGTTGAAAGCGACGTAAAACCCCAAATAGATAAATAAAAACAAAGTTTATACACCACCGGTGAATTTTGTGTTTTTATTTCTAGTTTCTTTTATTAATTTCTCAATAAATCATCTATTCAATGTATTGGAACATTCTAAAAAGTGGCCCAAGTACACTAGGTTTTAATCCCAATTTTAGGAATTTGTGTAGACGAAGCCCATTTAATCCACCTCAAGACCAAGAAACTGAAACAAATTTGATGTCTGTTAAGTTTTCAGATAAATGTACCAATAAACAATGAACTCACACATACAGTCCTTATTTCAAGATTTTTCCACATATTTCTTTTTGATGCTGTGTATAAATTTATTGAATGCAGTAAACAACTGATATATCCATGCATACCAATAGACTCCGGCAAGGGATTTTTCTGTGAAAACTCCTTCCATATGTTGGGTATTTCTCACTCAAATAGACTATGACTTATAGCTGTATTTTTTCACTCTCTATCCATAAGGTTGGAGCTGTAGTTTTTTTTGGTGCATATAAATCAATTATCTATAATGATTGTGAAGACACATTAAATACACCTAGCCAACTTGAATACTTCAGTTCACTTATCATAGCCTTATTTTACACTGCATTTGCTCTGCCAAAAGAAGTACGTGCATTATGCACAAATTATATAATCATCGGTCAGAAGGGGACAAAATCTGTAAAAGAAAGCTTAGAATAGATATTTACAACACCGTCAAAACTATACGTATGACCATTTACGAAAGCTTTTCTCAATGTACGTATCGAATTGTTTAAATTAAGTTCCTACTGAAACTCAATTCTGTTCAGTTTAGGTTAACAGGAAGTATCTGGTTTGAATAAACAGAAATCCACACTTGATGTAAAAGAAAATATGAATGACTCTTTATGTACTGGACTGATTTAACAATTGATGTAACTAAAAGCAATTTTAGATCACTCTCAGTATATGCCAAGTTCACATTCAACCAAGGTAATATTTTAAGTATTTTTAATATGCTGATGACATTTGCTTCTTCACAATAAATCTGTGTGCTCATTTTGAACAAAAAAAATTATAAATAGAGATTGCATATAACTTAGAGGGGCCACGGTGGGTCAGTGGTAACGACTTCTGAGGTCAGCGGTTCAAACCCCGGACCTTATGTGGGAAAGTGATAGTTTCTTACCGATGGTCAGCAGTTTAAGGTACAGAACCTTGACGAACTGTATGTACTGATTTCCTCTGCCCGTAAAACTAACCGTCGTGATATGACCGGTACAGTGTTGAAAGCGATATTAAAACCCAAATAAATAAACGTACATAGTGCCTTTTTCAGGCGCAGATGAGACTGACTTGAATTCTGATGTTGCATGTTTCTTAACATGAAACATACACCCTAACCTGATATAAACATTTTAAGTAGAGTCTGTATATCTTTTTTCATATTTTCAGTTGGTGATGGAGCTGACTTTGGTCCAGATGGCTACCCTCTCTCAAACCCCAGACAAAAAAGAATACGCACCAGTTTCAAACATCACCAGTTGCGGATTCTCAAATCATACTTTGCCCTCAATCAGAACCCAGATGCCAAGGACCTGAAACAGCTTTCACAGAAAACAGGGTTGACCAAGAGAGTTTTACAGGTACATGTACCACCATTTCAGATATTTACCAAGAATTTCAAATTATTTTAGACACCATTATGTTTACATTTCCTTACCCCTTGATTTAAATTCAGTATCAAATAATTCGAGGTGACATGACCATACAACAGATTGAATTTATTTTATAATTCAGCTCAGTACTGGCACTGATTTGTTATACATAGCCAGTTGAAAAGCCCAAAATTTCTTTTTTTTTCAAAATAAAAGATAGAACAGAAATCCTAGACTGGTCAAGGTCAAAGAAAGTTCAATTGGATAAGGTTTGCATACAGGACAAACCCGATTTGTCTTTTAAACCTATTATTAAAAAAATCTAAAATTATTGTGTTTTTTAGTACATGTTGGTGCGTGTATATAAATATTACTTTAAAAGACTAATTGTCAACTTGACCTTTTAGCTTTGAGGTCATACAACAATACCCAAGTTATTAGTTTTATAGCAGTTAAATGTAATTCAACATTTCTTAGGAAATGAGTCATTGGTAGATTAGAATTTTAAAATAAAGTAGTTAGAAAAAAATGGACACACTTGATTTGAGAATAAGTAGAACATAAATCCATTTTCTCATTTTACAAGACATTAACAAAATCCCAAAAGACATAATCCCAATGAAAAAATGTATCGCAACAGCTATTTTTAGAAAAAAAATGTTGAAACACAGGGGGTAACTAAGGTTTCAAGTTACCCTCTAGTAAGTGGAGGAAACCAGAAATACTAATTGGAAAAAAATATTTCCAATGAAAACTATCAACATTTTTACAAAACTTTATTCCATTTGTCACTGCACTGCAAGGCACTATATAATTCAGAATTACGATTTGTTAACAGTGTTCAAGACTGTATTTTATGTTGTAACCAGGTTTGGTTTCAAAATGCCAGAGCAAAGTACAGAAGAAACCTGATGAAACAAGACTCCAATGGCAATGTGAAAGATGGACAAGGGGTTAACAGCCCAGGTAACCTCTCAGACAATACTCAGACCAGCTTTACAGAGTTCAATGATGAAGGATCTAGGTCACCAGAACCCATGACCGACATGGGCTCACCAAAAAGTATCCTTGACCTTCAAGATCAAGTGGGAATATTGGACAGTGAGAGATCTGGTCGCATGGGCCATTCGATGGCATTAGGCCAAAGTAACTCATTTAATGAACTATTGGCAATGAATTAAGGGTGGCTTGTTTTTTTTTGCATCTAGGCATCCTTGATTTTCATACATTACTTTCTAAGCATTTATTGTCACCCATTTACTGTTTTGAAGCTAATTCAGCCATTGTCTTATTGCTTCGTTGTTAGTGCGATTATGTTCAAGTCAATATGTATTAAGATCTATATAGAGTTAGACTTAATATATATGTAAACTATGTAAGTAATCTGCTCTGCATTATTATTATTAGAAGACTTGGTTCAATGTATATTTTGTGTTCTCATGTGATCATGTTTAGTTATAAGTTATTTCAGTGTTGTCACAGAGTCCTGAAATATCCTGATTCATTTCAATTTTATGAAAATCTAAGTTTTCCTCGTTTAAACATTTGACATTTTAAAATGACTTCTTTTAATATTACTGTAATATTTTTATATGTTTTAATTTAAACATGCTTATTTATTCCTTGTCAGTGCATTAGAGGCTCGTTAGTTATTCCTTTGAATTGTTAAATTATGAGTAATTAACCTGTGTCCCTATTTTATTGGTATTTGAACTGTGTTTTCTGAAATCTGAATATGTCTTTTGAAATATGAATGAACAAAGTATAATTTTTCAAAATGCAAACGACAAAGTATTATTATAAATGTAACATTGTATCTTGGAAGTTAAAAAGAAAAAAAAGGTCACTTAATGGTTGTCTGATATCAGATATTGTTGGTATTCTTGCCAAAAAAGTGTTTGATTTTGACTTTTTGAATATCAGGCTAGATAAAGTAAGAGTATTGTATTAATTTATCAATTTTTATATCGTTACAAAACAATTCTGAACCAATCACAGGAAACATCACTCTATCAATATGAGTGAATCACAGACATGTGATGAAAAGTATCTGCATATCAATGAAATCTCATGGAATTTCACTTTTTGGGATGATATTCTGCTGATTGAAAGGACTTGTTACGTCATTTACTCAACCCTGTAGACAAAAGATTTATTTTTATGTTACATGTGAATAAATTTGTTGACATATATTAATTTTTGTTTTCTTTGAACTGTTTTTTTTTTATTATCTAGTTTTACAAAATAGGTTTTACCCAAAGATATAATAATTAAAAATTTTTGCATCTAAAACATCTAAAGTCAAAGTTGGTCTTTTACATCCTGTTCAACAGCCAGGGTCATATTGGGACAGGTCCTCAGCATTGCCACTTGTGGGACTCGAAAAAAAAATCTAATAAATAACATAAAGTTTGGAAATAAATATTTTGGGCTTGACTTAAAACCTTTACATATATTACTACCTGATGCTTACTACCCTAACAATGGAATGCTTGTATTACTTAACATGATTGTACTTTGGACTGAAAAATTATATTTGATTATAGCACATTCGTATTTAAAAGGTCACTTACACCATCCAGGAAGAAAAGTACGAAGTCAGATTTTTAACAACGAAACATTATTTTAACACGAACACCATCTAATAGAATGAATCATTTACGTTTTGTAACACCTGTGACCCATGGTGATAACCAAAAGCAACAGTTGAATCAAACATTTAAGATTCTATTTAATTGCAATGATGCAATCCTGCAAGAAAAATAGGAGTTTTCCAGATAAGCTATGCACTATTAAGTTATCATGATATATATTTTCAGACATCAATACATATAACTATACAGGAAGTGAGGCAGTTGTCAAATTTTACAAATGTACACTTCATAGTTACATTATTGGGTATAAATAATATGGTAACATGACACTTTCTTGATAATTAACTGTAGAACTTTGTAAAACTCTGATCTCAACATATAAAAATACCTTTTCCTTTACAAACATAGATATAACATTTTAGTACTATCTGTTTTCATGCATCCAACCTTTGAGTACCGGTAAAAAAATTGTCTTTGGATTACTAAAATTAATTTAACATAAATATACTATGATGAAATATCAATTACTGATGATACTCATGATATATTTAGTAAATAACAATTTGGCAATCATTAAGTATGTGAGTTAATACAGAACCACGTAGTTTAAAATGTTACTTTATATTGTACTATATAAAAAGTATACCTTGCAGGGGCGGATACAGCTTTTAAGTAAGGTGGGGGTTCACATCGAGTAAGGTGGGGGTTCACATTGAGTAAGGTGGGGGTTCACATCAGACATATTATAACTAAGGGGGTCGGGGGGGGGGGCATGCCCTCAGGAAAAAAATTAATTTTTGGTGAAAATATAGTGCATTTCCTGTAAATTTAACACCACTCTCAAGAAATAATTTAGTACTTTGGGGTGAACCCCTTTACATTATTTTTCAAGGGGGGGGGGGGGGGGGGGGGAGGTTCGAACCCCCTGAACCCCCCCCCCCCCCCGGATCCGCTAGTGCCTTGTCAAATGCTATTGCACACTATAAAACACACAGTTTTATTGTCTCAACATGAAAGCGACCTTACAAGTTCAAAAACTACTAGCATAAGATTTACTAAACTTAACAAATACTAAAATTAAGGAAACCAGCTTGACCACCGCCTTAAATCTGTGAAAATTTTTAAAAGTTTAATCCAGAGGAGTTAGCACGTCTACAATGTTGATTATGTTTCTGTGTGTTTTTAATATCAGTTTCCCTGTCAGATTTATTCGGAGGCTTAAGCTTGGAATACATAAAGCTTCTGAAACCAATTAACAAAAACAAGATAAATGGAGATATTAATGAAGACTACAAGGGGGGTTTTACAGGAATCTTTTTACATGTTGGTTCTCTTTTATAGTCAGCTTCTGCATCTGCATAAGTTTTAATCTTTTGAACCACTATTGTCTCCATTTGATTTGTTCCACTTTCAGAAAAAGGACCAATTGACAGCATCCATTAGTTCATGAAATAGCTGTGAAACTATACTATTTTGGTATCGGGTAATTACCTTGAAATTAGTTTTAAAAATAATCAGATCATTACAACACATTGTGAGGGTATATAACGACAGACATGGTTTAGGTAGGATAATATAGTCAGCACGATTCTGAATATCTAACTAAAAAGTGGCTGTCAACGTGGAATCCTACTGACCAAGTCCCCTGATAATAGTAATCTGATATTATATGGTGACATATATTATAAAGTATAAGGAAAGAAAGGGAGTAATGGTTCGCTCAAGAACACAAACTCACACCATAGTTTTTTCAAGACCTTTAAAAGAAATTGCCACTGGCATGATAAGGAAATATGGTTTGGCATTTCCAGATTTGTTAAACAAGCCTGTTCCACTTTCAAGGACTGTTCAGGAACAACCCGGATCTAGTATCCCAGGAGAGTCTCCCATTCTGTATCCTGCTGCTGTCCACCTATCCACTGACAGAAGAGGAGGTGTCAGATAATTGAAAAATGCTCATGTTGGTCCAGACTTGCGATAGGTGCCCATGGATATCACCCCTTTATCAAAAATGCTGTGTCGGTTACATCTCCCTGACAGGATGTACAACATACTGGCTTGTCTAGATCCAGATCACGACCTCATTTGGGGTTGGGATCCTTTTCTTCACAAGCCATAAACCCCTAACAGACAAGCCGTAGCAACCACCGACAAGCTGTACTGACCTGGGGGCCTCCAGTACTGACAGAACTGGAGCATATTCCCGAATCACCCCAACTGGACTGAATAAATCCTGGAGTCGGTATCCAGAATCGGGATTGAAGCAAAACTGTAAAACCCCCTTTGGCTGATAAAAAAAAATCATTTGTCACTGTAAAGATGCCAGCTACACATCACAGAGACATCAGACATCAGTTGAGGGTACTTTTGGTTTTATTGAGTTTGGTATTTTGATTTGCATCTTGATGGAGAGACAGAGAAGGAAACATTTGAACTCAGCACCATCACCTGCCATACAGCCACTAGCATAGTCTCAGCCCCAGCCAGCCCCCGGGAGAAGAAGAAAGCCACCCAACCCGTGGGTCATTCCCTCTATCCTTCAAAGACAAAAAAGGGATGCTACAGCAACTTCCTGATCTCATACACGCAGACATGCCAGGATTCCAGAATTTTCTCAGGCTGCCACCTGCCTTTTTGACCTTACCGAGAAACACATACACCACTGTATCAAGAAGTCAGTTACAAATTTCAGGAAGCCATTAGCAGTTGCACTGAAACTGGCAATAACCCTGAGACACCTGGCCACTGGAAAGATCTACACCTGCACCACCATCTGCGAATTCGTTCCCCAGGTCTGCTGAGCCATCCTTGCTGAATTTCAGGACGAATACTTGCACTGCCCTGATACCCCTGATCCAATGGAAAAGGTGGAGGAGAAGTTCAGAACCAGATGGAATGTCACCCATGCTGTAGGTGCCCTAGACGGGAAGCATGTCTCCATGAAGAAGCCCAAGAAAACAAGCTTTGACTATTACAACTACAAGGGCTTCTTTTCAATGGTTCTCCTGGCCCTGGTGGGTGCACAATACAGATTCTTGTGGAGAGACTGTGGGTCAAGTGGTTCCTGCTCTGATGCACAGATTTCCAACAGAAGCGATTTGAGGGAAAGTGTTGAGGAAGGCAGCTGAGGCTTCCACCACCTTAGCCCCTGAAGGAGGGAAGGAGGGCTTACACTACTTCTTGCTGGGTGATGACACCTTTGCCTTGATGCCATGGATGGTGAAACCCTACAGCTAATGGCAACTGACAAAGGAAGGAAAAATAGTAAACTACAGGATCTCCAGAGGCAGGAGGGTGGTTCAAAAATGCCTTTGGAATCTTAGTGAACCACTTCAGGGTACTACTGGGCACCATGGAGTAAAGGCCAAGAGTTGTTAGAAACATTGTGTTTATGTGTGTGGTGTTGCAGAACATGCTGAGGCAGGACAGACAGGGCACTAACCCCAGGAAATGAATGAACAGGCAGTTTATGTGCCAAAGGAGAACTACAGGAATCCTTAGAGGGAGGCAAAACATCAACCAGAACTACTGAAAGACTGCTTCAATCACATGGGCGCATTGGCTGGGCCAGGATAGGATATCAGATTGTCAACCAGCAACCCTGGGACAGAAGCTGGCATCTATCAGTCCTTTTCAGGACTACTATCAGTCCTTTTCATGACTAACCAGATATTCCAAGAACTTTTATTTAAGCTAGCGTTGCTCAAAATTCCCACCCATTTCCAAACCAAATTCATTTCCAACAAGTTTCCAAAGTATTTCCAACCAAATCACAAGTCCCCTGTTTAAAACACTCAACCCAGGTTATGTCCAAATGACCCCCCTTAAATGTAAAAATTTCTAGGGGAAACTAAAAAGTTTATCAAGGTGAAAGCTTGTTTTCTTGGACTTCTTCATGGAGATGTGCTTCCCATCTAGGGCACCTAGGGGAAACTAAAAAGTTTATCAAAGGGTTAAAGGTCACAAGGTCAAATCCAAAGATCAAATAGATCCCCCAAATGTCAGGCCTTGTTTAAAGTCAAAGTTTTTTTTTACCTTTTTAATCTTTGGGGCTGGCCAATATGTCACTTCCTTTGCCTAATTTTTTGCCAAGGTTTTTAAGATTATCATTTAAAATTTTTATTATATTGTTTTTTTTCCAAATTTGTTTTTCAAGATTTTAAACATTTTTTTTTTTTTTTTTTTTTTTGGGGGGGGGGGGCAAATTTTTTACAACTGTTTTTTTTCTAATTTCCAAATATTTTAAGATTATTTTTTTAAAGTTTGAAGTTTTTTTACTTCAAACTTTTCTTGAATCACACACTCATTCATTCATTTTTTTTGGTGTTTGGGGCCAAAGTGTTTTGTGTGGGGCGATGTAATACTTCTTGTTTGGAAATTTTTTTGAACAGTAGCTTATTAATTATTTTTGGAAAAGGACCTTGAAATTGTTTACAGCAGTGGTCCTGAAAAGGACTGATTGAAGGCTTAGCAGGTGTTCTACTGCGACTGCTGTTTGGTGTTGGCTGTGTTCTTGCTGTGAGGCATTGGTGGTTGGAGGAGAGGTGGCTGGTGCTGGTGTGTCGGCTGGTAAAAATGGCTGTGGTGTGTCAATCTGTTGGTAGCTCAGTACTGAGGGTATGTTTCCAAAGAAGCTTGAAAGTTCTGATATGTTGTGTTGACTTTCTTCACCTGTAGCAGAGGCAACTGATGGAGAGTTAAAGTGCTTCATCGGCATCAGTGTGAATGTAAGCGGTCTTGAAAATCCAGCCTGTTGGTTGTCTATGACTAGAAAGGAAGTTGGCTGCCCTCTGGATTGCTGCTGCTGTCCTTTGATTGCATGATGTATTCCCTTGCAGCTGGGGCTGGCTGCTGTGGCTTTTGAAATGTCTGTGGCACATATGTTGAAGTTACACTTGAGCTACATGAAAGTGTCTATAGCTGTGCCTGCTGGAGCTGTCGACCACATTCTTCTGCCTTACTTTGATTACTGCTAAATGGCTGAAAGCCTTTCTCCTCTAATCTCTCCACCTCCAATGCCAGGTACTTGTAGAAGACTCCACGTGTTGTTGTCTCCTGTTTTTGCCTGAGGAATGATGACAGCATGCTTATCATCTATGTGAACTGGTCCATGACCTGCTGGTTGACTGAAGAGCATCCTGAAGCTGCAGTGGGGCTCGTGACTTGCTGAGGCTGTAATGTGGTGTCTGTTAATGGCATGCTGATCTCCATAATGTCTGTGTCAGTTGAGGCTCTGGAGATGTTGTGTGCTGTAGTAGCTCTAGCACTGGCTCCTCAGGCCTGGGACTTGAAGGCTGACAATTTGGTGAGTCCCTTGCATCTGATGTGCAATCCCAGGAGTCCAAACTTGTCCTGTATCCAATTCTGACATTCCATCATCTCTTTTGGGGCCTGTCCAGACTTTGATTGCATCAGCTTCCCATAGTGTGTCCTTTGTGAGTCAAACCAGGTCTTGCACACCTTGGCAGACAGCTTGCAACTGTTGAGAAACTGCTCCCAGAGACACTCCTTTCTTGCTATGTCCTTGAAATTTTCATTAGTCTTGTTGTACAACTCCTCGTGGTCCTTCACAAAGTCCACAATAGCTTCCATGTCAGAGTCAGTGAGATAGATGTTGGTCATGTGCCCCTTCTTGCATCATAACTGTGATGGTCCCGTCTCTCCTCCAACAGTCTCTTTTTCAATGTCCCTTTTCTCTGTCCTGGGACTTTTTTCTGCAACTCCTCCTCTTGCGAGTGTGTTTCTTCCACTCTTGCCTCCTCCCTCCTGGCTTTCTCCTCTCTCTGTTGCTGCTTTTGTGCCTCCTCCCTCTCTCTAGCCTCCCTCTTCAACCTCCTGCATTGAATATCTGCAGCTGTGTCCCCCAGCTCAAATTCAGAAAAACTGTCAGGGGGAACTTCTATATTCCTCACTCTTCTGTCTTTCTTAGGACCCATTGTCAAATAATAAACAACAGTGTTTTTGTAAAAAACAAAAGCCTAAAATATGAAGTCAGCCAACTTCAACTCAAGATAACTGTAAAAAAACAAACTCCTATTTCTGAAACGTTGCCAGATGTAATCCGTCAGATGCTAGATTCCAAATGATGAAATGCGAAAGCCGAACTGCCTTATATATAAAGAGATTGTATCAGCAGACCAGCCGTAAACATAAAGCTGGCTTGTCCTACACAGTTCCCGGCTTGTCTGTTGTGTAACGGTCTTGTTGCTTTTGTGTTTACGGCTTGTCTGTATGTGTTCCCGGCTTGTCCTGCTGAGATGTTACCAACTCAATGGCTATAGACTGGGAGACTTCCGTCTTGACGGGAAGTGTCCAAGTCAGGTCAGTAATGTTTACAACAGGCCTGTTTGCTTTAAAGTATGGTTGGTTAGTGTAGCTGGCCTGTCTGGAGGTGGAGTCCTGGAACTGAACCAAGACAGGACGGCAAGTTTTTCAAGACAAGATGGTAACAGTATAGAAAAAGATGAGAAGTGTGACCGACAAGCCACAGAGATCCATGACAGGACTGTTTCCAGGTGGGTGGAGCCACAGTCCGGATACAGAGTCGTGGAGGGTCGATGTGAAATATCCATGGGATTTTTTGCCCATCCACCACAACAAGCCGGGAAAATATAACCAACCCTAACTGACTCTGTAAACATTGCTCCTGACCCTCAAAAAATACCTAGTTACCGATAAGCCGGCTCCCGTGGAACACTTGATCATGGAAAATATGTTTGCATGTTGACCAGGAGCCCAATCTATAGGCTCTTCCGTATAAAAAGGAAAACAAAAGAATATACAAATGCAAAACTGCTAATGAGCAAACCAAATCCTAGGATTTAGTCATGGAAAGAAGGCTTATACTTATACTTAGAGATGACATTGATGCAGCTTTACTGACATGTTGATGTAGTATTAGCCATAATTACGAGTGTTGTACACCAAAATTGTTACCATTGGCCCAACCAATCAATCTATCCACTTTTCATATGCTGCTTAAAACGTTTTTCATAGACATATTTAAATTCAAAGTTTAGGTTATTATAATAGTTATCCCAGTCTATCAGGGAAATTTAAAATTTGACTGGTCAAAGGTAGCAATCTAAATTTATTTATTTCATATTTCCTGCAATTGCTGTTGATAATAATTTTTCTCCTCCACTGTACATAGAACATAATGGTGAAGTAATGTAGTATTTTGTGGCTATTAAATGGTAGACTTTTAAAATTACAGAAATGGTGTCATTGAGATATTTTGTCAAGTTGTCTCTGCAAGAATAAATGCCAAATATTACAGAGCATTTCTTGAGATTGTCACCACTCAACTTATAAAACAATCAGCTTAGGTTGAAGAAATTTACATTATTTTGCAATTCTGTCACTAAATAAAGAAATTTTATTGGTTGGTTCTACAGAAAATGTCTATGACTTAAGAGTTCATAAGGCCAGAATTTGGCAATAATTTATTGACAATAAAGTTAGGGCTGGGGTTTCACATCCAATTCAAGGGGTTATCAGGACAGGCTGCCAGTGCCTCTCATACGTTGCCATGCTAAGGCCACAAAAGTGAAATTATATTTACAGACAGAAGTCCATAGTCTTATATATAAGTACATTGAATTTATCAAACCAGTATTTTTGGCCAAATCACTATTTCACCTGGGGGGTTGGCCAAATCCCTAAAATTTTCCAGTGATTTACCCAAATCCCTAAAAATAGAGGGTTTTCATTTGACAGTTTCTCTGAACAAGAATTTAGATGCAATTCTAATTCATCACTAGATACATTTATGTTTCTTCATTACATTCTTGCATGCGAGTCCTTTTCAAGCTATATGATTAGATTTAATAAGGAGACTAGAGGGTGCTACAAAGGGTGTTACATAGATGTTGATCACCTAAAAAAAATTTCACACACTACAGTAACCTTTCAACCTATCTTTGATACACACTATTGTGCTAAATATTGCAAATATTACAATGTATTGCAGAAGCTAATAATTTGGCAAACACTCTGCTGTTTGACCATTGAAGTTCAGTTCAGAAATGAATTGTACAAGAAGTACATTGTCTTCCGTTTTGAAGAAGGTCATGATTCCCAAAGAACAGCATGTGTCACTGAGACCTCAACTGTACCAATACTTATGGAAGTCAAGAGACTATATCATCAATGAACAGAGATATATATTAAAAATGTTTGAATAATTTATAGAAAATGACCAATGCTGAAATTAATTTGTTATAAGAAGACATTGAATGTCATAATATTAACATAACTGTGAGAGATGAACTCTGACACATTATTGCTTTGTTCTTAATATGAGGAGTGTCAGATGAAATAAAATATGACAAATAAGAAGATGTCAAAACAAAGGTATACAGTATTATGCGAATAACATCATACCATTATGATATTTTTAGGGATTTTGCCAAGTCGCTTAGGTTAAATTCCAAGGTTTTGGCCAAGTTACTGTGAATTTAAGAATTTAACACAACCCCAGGTGAAACATTGATTTGATCAAATCCCTGGTTTGACATATTCACTGTAACATTATCACGGGTGTTGGGCAAAATGCTAATAATTAATATTCATAGGTATTCATCGTTTAACATATAAGTAATATATTTTAATGCTGCCTTTACTTATTTTATAGGTTTTTTTCAAAGAAATTTAAGGAAACTAAAAGGGCTACCTGTATTACAGCTAGGGGTAGGTGAATGATTTGAGTGAAACGACAAAGCTATGTAGAGACAGATATCATGCAACTTTAAGAAGGTTGTCATATTATTAAAACAACAATTAAAAATATCTTTATTTCTCACTGGCAAAATTTGATAATAATAAGATATGTAATGTATCTGTTTATGAATGTGTGTAATGCAGATACATGTATTATGTATATCTAAGGAAAAATGTTCTGATTACACTTTGGGGGCCACGGTGGCAGAGTGGTAACACTCTCGCCTCCTACCTCTGAGGCCAGGGTTCGGTTCACGGCTCTACCTCAAGTGGGAAAGCTGGTAGTTGCTTGCCGTTGGTTGGCAGTTTACAGTACAGAACCTTGACCAACTGTATGTACTGGTTTCCTCTGCCTTCCAACTGCCCGTCGTGATATGACCTGTACAGTGTTGAAAGCGACGTAAAACCCCAAATAAAAAATAAAGATTACACTTTGCCTGTGTTCACAAATTAGTTCTAGAGACTATGTAAGCTTTACACTCAAGTATCTGATGAAAGTATACTCCAAAACAATGCAATTAATGATGCCAGTACTTGAGACATACAAACTACTACTAGCAAACTGAATCAACACTAATAAAGCTAATACCATTAAGAAAAGTCATCTTGAGACAGTTTGTCATACCACACCTAGTTTAATAGATGTTTATTTGTAGAGCAAAAACAAGTTTTACTCAGACATTATAATTACTTTAATATAACTGCATCAACCTGTGCATTTGGGCCAGGCATTCAATCTGAAAGCTGCCATATTGTCAACAGAAGAAATACACTGGTGTGAGACCTCTCTTTGAGACTGTCCTCAGAATCTTCTGAGTGGATTGCCTCTGTGGGTTTTAAAAGCCCCTCAAACCCTACCTGAAGTGTCTCCCCCGTGGTGACAAATAGGAAATATGGACAGGACAAGTGGAGCATTCATCAAAAGGACTCAGTCCTGTATGCCTCCTCACCCAGGACTAACAAGGACCCTGTTACCATGGAAATGCTCCATAACGAAGCCAATTAGACAAGTCCTTTGGAGTTGCTCTGAGAGAAATTCCATAATTGGATAGCTTACAAAATCCCCGCCAGGTTTAATTATGCGCAGATAATGATGTTTTTCTAGCTTCCTGGTCCCCTTGTAATTGGCACCATTAGAAGGTAGAAAGGGGGAGGTAGTTCATTTGTCTCAGGCAAGTTTATTTATTTAATAGAGGTGTCTAACTATTTATTAAATCAATGGGCGATGATTCCAACAATGTCACCATTTTGTTTCCTGTTTGGCAAAAGGGAAAATGGGCCATTTTTGGGGGGTAAATTTATCAATAGAATTCCGAAAGACAAAAAAGTAAGAGTTAATTAGGTGGCTAATAAGAGTTGACTGAGTACTCTTATGTGTATGTTTAGTGTCAGCTCTCATTCTGAACAATAAACCCTATGGCTACTCAGTTATGCCACTTAAAATGAGCAAATTGTTAAGTCTGTCACATACATTTCAAAATTATCGCTTGTAAAAACAGATTTTGTGAGAATTTAAAGCCGTAAACTGCATTATACCATACAATACTTCTCCATTCGGTAACAATGGATAACTCCATTTAGATTTTACAACTTTCACTTTGAAATTCATGCAATTAGAGCTATTTTAAGAAACATTACAGGGGCGGATCCAGCTTTTAAGTATAGAGGGGGTTCACATCAGACATACTATAACTAGGGGGGTGGGGTGGGGGGTGTCGGGGGCATGCCCCCTCAGGAAAAAAAATAATTTTTGGTAAAAATATATTACATTTCATGTAAATTTAACACCGCTCTCTAGAGATAATTTTGTACTTTGGGTTGAACTCCTTTACATTATTTTTCATGGGTGTGTGTGTTCGACACCCCCCCCCCCCCCCCCCCCCCCTGGATCCGCTACTGCATTAAGTTAGATCCAATGAAAGAACGTTTTTCTCAATGTAATTGTTCCAGTTTTTGATGATTCTGGGAAGATTCATATTACTGCAACTATAAGGGTTTACAGAGGATTTTTCTGTTAACACAGTTGATATGCAATACTTCACCAGCCAGTTAGGTCTGTTTCTTCTTAAAGATAACACCTATAAACATTCCAAGATTGACATTTAATAAGATTTTTGTCCGGGGACGAAAACTTTCCCCTTCAACAAACGATAAATGTGACTCAAGATTTTATTTCATCTCGATAAGGATGAAACCAGTCAGGGAATAAAGAAAGTCAAGGCCAAACACCAGCAACGTTGTACTTATAGTGGAAAGTTAAATTATTCAGTTAAAAACTACAAGGTAAAATATCAGAGTACAACATAACCACCTATACAGAATCAAAATGCAATTGAACTAGACAATATACACCACACTTTTGTCTAAACTACATAACCATCTATGTTTTCAACAAAGTTAAGATAACCACTTATTCCCACTATTACAGTCAGTTCCATTCCAAATGTCGTCTGAAGAGTTGGAATGGTTAATTATAGTTAATATGTAGATTTATATACGTCAATCACTTTTTATTCTCAAAGCATCACAGCAATGTACATCTATGGGATCATAAAGCCATCTTCAGAGTAACCCAAATGAACTGGTCAGGGTACCTAAAAACTACACAAACCCTTTGAAAACAGAGCTTGACTAATCTTAATTCCTATAGATTGCGCCCAAAGAAATCCAGTTTAATCTACATGAACCTACTATTGAATGACTTGTGAACAGTATTTCTGTACAGATTTCTGTGCATTTTGTACCAAGTATATCGATCAGTAACATACTTTATCCACCAGTTTTATCTTAATGTTGGAAAACAATAGTCTTCCTTTCGTAAAGGTATAAAACTAACAGATTTTATCCATAACTAAACAGGCAAAGGTGATTGCTTTACAAGGTGGTAACATTGAACACAGTGGCTCAATAATACGAGCTCAATATTAGAGGCTGAGAAAGTTCTGTAAGATAGCGTGGAACCAACATAAAAAAATTCTAAACCAGTGTAAAACTAAATGTCCATATGTAATTATAAATCTTTGCAGCTCAATTGGAATTCCAACAGCAGTATTTTGGATTTATATTGTCAAATAGGTAGATAAATTATTTAAGATTATATCAAGATTACCATTTATATGTTTCCATTATTAAATGGGTATGGTTGTTAAAATACTGGAATTTTTCTTTTTTTGTTGGGCAAAGAAAATTAAATGCAAAAATATTTATCTTGAAGCGGCTAGATATACTTTTCATCCAACTCAGAGTTTTAACTCGTAGTTTGCACCCAACTAGATTCCGTCAAATAGCAAATATTACATATTCATTGGCACTGGCGTGCGTCAGACATTCGAAACTACGTAAACATCCTGGGTTTGTTTACGTTGTAACAGTAGCAAGAATATTGCAAGTATATCCAGTCGGGGGAGGAGGGGAGGGGGCTGGAATGAAAAAATCAGGAGCTTATCCTGACAAGGAAGTCTTGTTTGTTTATAAACAAAGTTTGCAGGCACCTCCAGTGATTTCTGTAGTGCCTATTGCCCGCTCCCACCTCCCCAAATATTAACATGTCAGACGTCAAAATATTTATGCTTCAGTTTGGCAAGGAAATGCTTGTCCATTATTACAGGAGACAGATAATGAGGTATCCTATGAAGTCTTGTATTGTCTGTTTTGTTGTGTAATAGCAGCTTGAGGTCTGCTGCCAATAGACTTTACAGCAATTTACTGGATTATTGTGATGTACAGAAAAATCCTACATGGATTATCCTCTTGGGATGAGCTTTTCCAGTCTTTGATCTTTGTGATACAATTATTGATTATTTGATCACATTTGACTAGTTCAATCAATTACTGTCCATGTAAGCAAAGAAGATTATTGTATACGCCAAAACCACATTTTATGATGAAATGATTACATTTTTATGCATGAAATGGAAATATTATGGGATAGTTTTCAACAACAACAACAAAAATTGAAAAATATAATAGGAAAACGTCCCGAATGACATATACAGAAAAAATATATCACGAATGAAGATAACAATATTATACGAGTGCGTAGCACGAGTATTATATTGTTAATCTTCATGAGTGATATATTTTTTCTGTATATGTCTGATGAGGGATGTTTTACTTTTATTATCCACCATTTTGTGCGATTTATGGGTCAAATAATATGAATATTTAATGAGAAAACGTGAAACAGACTGTCAAAAAGAATGAGCAACACTGAATATAAAACTTCAATCTTTACCTTGCAATATCTCAGTCATTTCTGCATGGATATTTATGCAACATACATGAGCAGAAGCGCTAGAATAACACCTTTCTAATGATATATTATACATATTTTTAAGTTACATACTTTCCGAGATATTGTTGAAAAACCGGAAGTTAATCACACTCAATATCCATAGTACCGGGGCGCTGGTGTATACAAAAAAAATACATCCCGGTCTGTATTTCCCCGTATTTAGGGCAAATACGTCGCGTGGTGGATAATATAATTAAAAATATGTCTTTTTTAATGACAATGTCTTTTATACAAAGGTGGACAAATGCTAAAACTCAACTGTTCTATCCACAAGACTGCATACCCCTGTAATATTGATGACCAAAATGAAACTGTATTTATAATCATCCAAAAAATGTTTAAAAATTATTGTCTCTGTCTCGATGAAATAAAAACCCCAACATTTTTATGTTAGAAAATCTTAACTCTAAACCTTTGTGCACATTTTGGAAATGAGGCAAGCATTATCTGAGAGGGACAGTAGTACCCCTTTCCCCTTTCATGTAAAATTAAATAACTACTAAATATCCAAACGTTTTACATTAAAATCACACAGACTGGACTTTTGGTTAGGGTGTAGGACTTTAGAACTGAGGAGCTTTAACCCTTAGCCAGCTCACAGAGCTTGTGCCTTTGGACAAGAGACTTTCAACATCTTCCCCTCCTCAGTTAGTACAAATTGGTTCCAATGCTAGCTGGGAAGGTAAAGCTACGATTGGCATCTCATTCGAGTTGAAATACTCTCAGCCATTTAATTCCATAGAAACCGGAAGTAAGCACCAGCCATCTTGAGTCACTAGGCCATCCTCACGCTGGTGTTTTTCACCGAAAACAAAGCCTTGCAGAAACCAAAACTAATTCTAGGAATTATCAAGACCTACGTTTTTACAATTGCTATTTCAATATGTACCTGTTGGTCCTGTGTTTTGTAAATAAATATATAATATATTTTATCATATAGATTTAAGGTATTTGTCAGAAAATAGATGCAATTTAGAGTGTAAAGTAAAATTGTACGTAGGTGTACAATGACCTGTAGACATTACGGTTTCTGAGATAGTTTTCGATTCAAACAACATCTCATGAGAAATTGTTCAAAAGTCAGAAGAATGCATGACATTATCTTCTTTACCTTTGGACTAAAATTGAAACAGAAAACTTGCAATATATATGTCATATCTAGAATACTATTTTCATCTAAAGGCTACTTATCCTACAGAAACAACTGTCAAGTGTTTCATTTAATATGTAAGGTTGTTTCTTTTACACCAGAAGTGTGTTTTGCAATTAGACATACTTGAATTACTTCAGAATAAAGGTTCAGCTCAACAAAAACCTTTTTACAACCCTTTCTTTCTGATTTTCCTCCCTCGAGCATCTGGAGCAGCTTCTGTACCTGACAGGTGTAAAAATCCAAACTGTCTCTTCTCTATCCAGCTGTTGGAGAGATTTATTAAATTCAGATTAAATTTACATCAGATCCAGCAATCTATCTCCTCTTTTATGCCTCAGGCAACTAACCTCACTGAACTGAGCACATTAGTCTTGATTTTGGCTCTAATCTAAGTAATACATAAGTACAAATACCAAATTTTAAGAATTTTAAAAACCTTCTGATAGAAATCTACAAATTGTCAAATTTTAGTTTCTTTCACAATGAATATACACATATTTATAGTTATTTGTTCACAAGAACTATTCCACTCATTGAGCTTACAATAGACTTTGTAGTCAGCCTTCTTTGTTTTTCTCGTGAATGAAGATTTAAAATGTCTGACACGTGAGCTTGGCCTCTAACAGACTATTTTTAACCACCAAGTTCTATATTTTGTAAATGAATATTTGAATTATTTTTCATATAATTATTGAGCCTTTGGCAAGGCTAGCAGACTACTTTTAGCCATCAGTCCCCTGGCTATGAAAGTAACTTTGACTCTGAGCTGACAGGCGTGACTGGGGCTCAAGCTGTATTTGATTTACCAGAGGATACCCACTCCAGATTCAAACCAGACCTCTCCACCTAAATCTTGTTATGTAAGCAGCACAAGAAATGTTACTTTTTTTATAAATTATAAAATATTGCACATTTTTGCAGAGTGTTTTTTTTTTCAAAGTAAATGTTAGAGTTGTATTCCTAATAAAGATTTAGGCTGAGAAAAAATGGACAAATTTTGACCATGCCTGACCATGGCAATATTAAAATTGCACATACTGTGTTCACCCCCAAACCCTTTTCTGGGACATAGAGATAATATAAGAAGACAGCTTGATCCAGTCATGTTGAGATTGAAGTACAAATTCTCAGTTGTGTTATTGGATTCAAATGATGCTATTATATAAAGCCTAGATAATATGTGTGTTGTAATTTACAAACAACAGTATATGAGACAGGTTGAATATTTGACAGCCATGAAGAAATACATATGTTCACTATCCGCCCACACTATCCGTTCAATACAACTGAACTAAAGATAGCTATGATGCTTGTTACAGCCACTACATCACCTCACCTGGAGAATGTGTTCCATTTTAGTAAAAGAGAAAACTTACTCATATTTTTCTCCATAATTGTGAATTGTGTCAGTTATATTGTAATTGTATGTATTTAGCAAAAATAATACGTTTATATATTGTTACTTGTTGATATAATAAGGAGTTTTTAGTCAGCAGAGGTCGTATGTATGCTAATTATAATAGAGAAAAGTTGTGTACACCTCAATCTGTGTATGAATTTCTATGTGTGTTTTTTTTTAATTTGTGTCTTTATCCTAGCAGCAATTAATAGTCACGTGCTTAAAAGAACAAACATTGTAATATACTAAACACTCTTTGCCTGAAAACACAAACACCTCTCGACATATTTTGAAAGTTTATCAACTGAAGATGGAAATTCGTCCAGATATCAATCTGCTGTTACAACATTAGTTGTAAATTCTAGCCTTATTCAATTCTTGGTAAAAAGAAGTTCTAAATACCAAAGGTCTGTTCTAATACATACCCTAGTACATCCGCACAAACCCGGTGACAATCCTGAACAACATTTTTATAGTTTAAGAAAGTATATACAATAATTTTGTGGCTGTTAAAGCTCCCCATAATACTACCATCACTGACCCTGTTTCCCATTTCTGCAGATTTCTGGGAGGAAATAGTACTGATCTGGTATATAGAGTTCTCATGATTTGAAGCAGACCTGGCAGCCAGCCCTAACAAATGGCTGCAAGAAGGTTTGGGGCTATGCTTACGTCTTGGTTTACAAGGTTCTTCTGGCCAGGTTTTACTCCCGGGCAGCTAGAGTTACAGGAAGATCCAGTGTGGATTTCACTCATTTAACTGGCTTCACTTGTCATCCAGAAGGACTTCCGGACTCCAAAGGTTAGCCTCAGTAACTAAGCATGAAGGTAAGGCCTTTTTATTTATATGTGACATTTACAATGTAATTAATCCCACCGACAAGAAAGAGTATTGAATTTATATTGGTATTATATTGGTGCAGTATTCTGGACTGTTTTGGAACGAAGTTTATAAATTCTAATATTTGAAGGATTCTGACCAATACAATGCCAATTCAATTCTGACATGATAAGCAATGTATATTGCTTTCATTTAGTTTGAAATGTTGAGCTTACTTTGAATTAATTATGTGGCTTTAGCTAGTACTGGCAACCTGCAAAACATCTGTTTGAGTTTAAAAAAAAAACAAAAAAAAGGCACAACTGCATATAAAGAAGTAATAATCTATAACCTGAAATATATAGTTCTATTCATCTTTGTAGTGACAGAAGTTTTACAGTAAAATCACATTTATTTTCATAAACTCTAATGAAAGTTAACCATTTAAATTAATTTGTAGAGGTTTTTGTTACACTTGTTAAAAACAAATATTTGGCCAATACCACTTGCATTATCTTTATCTTTGTTAGAACTGGATATATTATATACTAATTCTAATTGGACTTTTATCGCGCCTAATCTCCCCTTTATTAAGGATACTCTGAGGTGCAAAACACCAAAACAATCAATTTTAGTATCAAGGGATGGAAAAGGTTTTAAAACCATGAAGAACGTGACATGTCAAGGCTAAGATGGTAATGCCTTGGTGATAGGTAGGCTTTAAAGGGTTTTTTTTTTTGGAGAGGGACAATAGAGGCAGACTCACATTTTACTATTTTCCTTTTTCTTCTTGAACATTATACTTGTTTTTCAATGACTTGAATCTCATAGATCTATGTGAGACCCCACTCTAAGAATTCTGCTCCAGATTTGAGCTGTGAGGCTTGTGAGTACAGATATCTCCAGTTAGATTGCACAAAACCCTGGAGATTTTTTTGTACATTTTCTTATGTAAGGCCTCTGCCACTTTCCAGAATATGAAACACTAACATAAAACACACATTAAAACAATAAAGAAAAACCTATAACCAGTCACAACCCATCATAAACAAGATGATGGGTTGATTAAGTCCAATAGCGTCAGTAGGAGTACTGACATATGTCTGCCATACTTGCATGACAAGCTCGCCAGATGGCGCTTGATGCTTGGAAAATGTACTTGTTGCACTGTGGGAAGCACTCTTGGAAAATGATAGACGGAGTTTTTTTGTGATCAGAAAATAACAAATAGAAGACATATTGCATAGCATGAAGTAAAAAGGGGCCATGTGGTGCAGTGGTAACACACTCGCCTCCCACTTCTGAGGTCGGTGGTTCAAATCCCAAACAGTATGTAGGAAATTGGTAGTTGCTTACCAATGGTGGGCAGTTTACAGTACAGAACCTAGAGCAAGTGTACATACTGGTTTCATCTGCTCATAAAACTACCCGTCACGATATGACCTGTACAGCTAGTCCCAAAGTTAACATATCTAGCTGCAAAAAGCTCCACCTTCAGAGCATCAACCAAAACTTTTTATCACTACCTCCACAGAACAGGACGCATATTTTCTGAAAATTTTCATTACTTATTGATCATGATAGCATACAAGCTGACAGACAGACAAATATGGGTAAGCATTACCCTGGCCATTGATAAAGGTAGCACATGAATAACTATAAATACACTGTACAGGGAATTGTTTGCGGTAACTGTGTATCAGACGGAAACCCATGGAACAAGTCAGATGTGAGGGGTCAGCATGAGGAACCTTGCCTGTAGGAAACAGGTGTGTACATGTTATGTAATGGAAGACATATTCAGTGACACAGAAAACCAAAAAAATACATGCTAATAACCTACAAGTCAGATGGGTTTATGGGAAAAAAGATCCAACATCTGGTCACCTTGGTTTTGTACGGGAAGGTCAACGGAAGCAGCTTATGGTAAAAAGATACAGAATGGAAATGTCTAAAGTTTAGAGGATGCTTTGAAGTTTTAATCACATGACAGAGAAATGATTCTCACTGAAGTGAAAAAATGTCCAAATGTGCATTTCCATTGAAACCAGTCCGATGAACTGTCAAAGGTTATTGAGTGCATATTACATATTTTTTTTGCCTCAAGCTTTTTGCCATGCTATATTGTGATGTGTACAGGTCCTGTATAGAGAAGAACATTCTCATCTGGTGCTGGTTTGGTCATGTTCTATCCCAAGAATAGTGTATATTTATAGTAAGAACAATTTCTCCTTTACTCAAAACATTATTTCACCAACTCTGACTGTGAAAGTACAACCGGGGCTCTCTAGTGATGGACATTCCCCAAACTGAAAGACAGAGTCTCAGGGATGACCATTTATCGATGTCCCTGGGCGCTTTAGCCTGCCACTGGGGATCAGACAGAGGACTGCCAGTTTAAGCTTTTATCTAAACCACTTTATATCTGCTGGCACCTGGGATCAAACCCAGGTCTTCTGTGTTCCCGGGCGAGTTTGTTTCTCACCAGCCCACACTAGCAGATGATATATAATGAGAATAATAATGAAAATATCTAAATATGACAGTAATTGGGATTTAAAACCTAATTTTTGAATTAGTTGTTGCCCTAAAATTATGTCAAAGCTATGCTATTACAACCTCAACATTTCAATTTTATGCATTACCTTGTTAAAGCATATTTTTCTGACACTTGATAAAACTACTTTATTTCGCAAAATTTTACAACTTTGTCATATTATGTTTCCTGTATTTCCGGTTGTGTGTTTTTCCTAATGTGTACCTTCTCTTTGTAAAATAAGTAAACAGCTTTTCTGTCTCAGCTGACATATGAGTCAATAAGATATTTTCTTTCGGAGCCTAATGTCTTAACAGAGTCTGTCACAGAAGAGAAGCAGAGAATGGTGAGGTGTGCTTTTAGTGAACCTTTGATTCTCAGACCTGGTAACAGTACACTATTCACAGAAAGCCGCTTACATCATCAAAAACAAGGGGATGCACAAAGGAGGCTTCATTAACGGCTTTACATTACACATGAAAAGACTTTACAGTAATCTGCTAAAACTTGACCTCACACAGTATGTATAACAATAGGAGATTTGAATTCACTCACATCTCAAAGTAAATAGTGCTTTAGATTTACTGTTAGATTTATTTCATAAGCTAATGTATGTGACGTGAAACTATATATTACACGTAACTTTAAAGCATTATGGTTAAAGTAATAGGATCATGTTTGTATAGTTTGAAACAAAACAGCTTTAAAATTTAAAAATATATGACCTAGTTTGTAAATTAGGATAAACTTTTAGGACTGAGTTAACAAGGAGCTGAAGGTCCTCAGTGGTCTGTTAGTTGGCAAGTTTGGCATCTAATCATTGGTTGTCACATCCCTGTATGGATTCGGCTCATACAAGTGGCAAGTGTATATGAAGGACCTGTCCCAATATGGCCCCGGCTGTTGAATGGGGCATAAGAGCTTGACTTTCACTTTACAAGGAGCCAAGCTGACCAAGGTTTTGTTAAATCCACATAATCTAGATTGTTTTGATGACTGACGAAGTGAATAAAATTGTTACTGTGCTACTGTAACATTTCGTTAATTTTCACCATTGTTGAATTTGTAATTAAATCGGCACATTTCAAGCAGTTTACAGTGTTTCTTACAGACGTAGGAAGCTTCTGGTTTTGCATAGACGTATACTGTTTCAGTCCCATCCAAAAATGGGAAATTATTAGTCAACTGAAGCTGGATGCGAATTCAGTAGAACAAATTCTGAAAAGGTAGTAGATTTGAGGAAACATTCCATTGAGGTTGTGTAGTGTGATAGATTCTGAAAAAGACAGATTTTGCCAGTAATTCTTAAAGCATATAAACAAAAACTTCATCTGGGATATATATATAAGTTCTATGTCTTTTAAAGATAAAAATATAAAATCCTACTGAAGTTGTATACTGTTGAAGATCATGAATATGATATATTATACCTATAATTTTTTCAACCATGTGAAAAAAATCTTCTGAAATGTAAACATTTGATGACATTTTAAGATAAAGAAATAAGTCTTTATGCAACAATAGAAGTTTCTATACTTGCCCTAATATCCCGACCACACTACTGGGGGAAATTTCAAGCAGTTATTGGCGGTTGGGGAAACAGAGGTGAAATACCGTATTACCTGTGAAACCCAGCTAGGCACGTCTAGCTATAGTTTTACTACCATAGAAGAGAAATGGAATGTGAGTAGACAATGATCACAATTTGTCATAGCATATATATAGTAAACTCACTTTTTAATGAACAAACAAATACAGCAAAGATACTTTTAATTGACAGTAAAAGATAGTTATCTTATGGCCAACATATCACTGTACCGGAGAGACACAGAAAGAAGCAGAATAACACATAATTGAGAGGAAAGGCCGCAGAACAGCTACATTAATGGTACTACATCCTGTAGTTACAGGCAACCACAAACACACATTATTTCCAAGGCAGAAATTTAGAAAATTTCAAAATTTACATCTGAGTGCCCAAGAAATAGCACAATGTGGAAGGTTTACTGACAAAAAAAAGTGACAGTGCATACTATACCCCTTTCACACTGCAGACGGTATCCCCCATGGTAAGCCGTGTTTGATGAAACGTCCCTGTCCTTGGATCACCTCCTCATGTCTGTTTTCAAACTTGCGAATTAGTGGCGAACCATTCATTACCTATTCCATGGGAATTTTAAAATGTTTGAAATTTCCAACTCTGAATTTGGTACCGTGGGCATGCGCAGACGATTCCACACATGCACATATGAATTTCTTGCTATGGTAACTGAAGGTGTGGTCCATGATGTACATAAGGTTTTGATTCAGTTGTCTTTCAGTGTAATACAGAAACATAAGGTGAGTTAAGGTATTGGACGTTTCGCCACTGTTTCACAAGGTCGCATATGAATCTCGAATGGTAGTTGAAGGACTGGGGTGTTTTGCCAAACACCTATAACCACGAATTACACCACCTGCAGTGTGAACAACTTGCATGACACTGACCTCTCTTTGGAACTGGACTATCCCTTTTTGGACATCATCGCCTTAGAGGATGTTTACATCAATTTCGGCACTTTATAAGTTACGAACTTACTTACTTACTTACAATAACCATTGTGCTATGATTGAGGTATTACAGACCAAGGTACTACTCTGCATAGAAGTTACCATGTCACTCTGCAAGGATTGACATGCCTTTTCATCTGCTGTACTTTAATGTAAATTCAGATCCAGTGTGCGAGTTTACTACAAAAGCCTGGAACCGCCATCCAAATTCAAAATTTGAAATATGCTATTTGGAATTATTTAGTTTACAGATGTGTGATATAGAAATACTCAAAACTAAATGCTCATTCAGAGACTGTGTGTACATTTCTTTTCTGACAAGAAAATTCAACTGACAACTGCCACAGTTTTAACAGCTGGTAGTGAGTTCATGAGTGCATTAATTGGTTCAGTTTCACTGCAGAATTATTCAAAATATGTTTCTCCTACTTTTTGTGGTTCAGTGAGTCTCACATCACAATGCAGTTTAATAGACAGTAAATCCGTTAGGTGTATTACATTTCATCTGATATTTTTAATGTAACATTAACATTCTGGAATCACAGAACTAGTGTTGGACAAAGTGTACAAATGCTACTGTTTGAATGCTTACCAATTGCATTGTATTGGAAGAATACTTTGGATATATTTGACAACTGGGCAGGGAATAAAGATATTTTTCTTCAAATTAATGAAGTGTTAGTTCCCAAGTCAGCAATTGGAAAAGAGTCTCAGGCCTCGACTTCCTTTAAGTTGTTTTCACATTTGGAACCCCTAGTAGCAATGATAAGGGAGATATAAGGCCTTTTTAATAGGATAATCCCATTTAACATGTGATATGATGGCCATTTTGTTTTCAAAAATAGGCCAAATTGCTATGAGGCTAACTTTCCTAGCCATATATATTTTGCGCATATTTGATGAACCTAGCTGCAATATTTCAAGTTTTAGAGAATCTTAAAGATTTTTAAATAATTGGCTATGGCGGCCATTTTGTTTTTCAAAATAAGGCTAAAATTTTTCTCAGGCAAAACATTTGAAAGCCAGGACTTTTGATGGTCTGTCTTTATATTCTGCAGCCATAGCACCAATAATAAGGGTGAAATAAGGACGTTTTAGTGTAACAACCTCATTTAACCTTGAAGCAGGGGTCAAAGGTCAAATTTAACACCTGGAAAAGATTCCCAGGCCATGATTTACTACAAGTTGTTTTCACATTTCGAACCTCTAGGAGCAATATTTGGGGAGATATAAGGCCTTTTTAATAGGATAACCCTGTTTGACATTAAACATGTGATATGGCGGCTATTATGTTTTTTGAACTAGGCCAAAATTACTATCAGGCTAGCTTTTCTAGCCATATAACTTTTGTGCAAATTTGGTGAAGCTAGCTGGAATATTTCAAGAGTTAGTGCACCTTTATGATTTTCAAACAATTAGCTTTGGCGGCCATTTTGTTTTTTAAAATGAGGCTAAAAGTTTGCAGAGACAGGTTGTCATAGCCATAAACATTCCTTGCAAATTTGGTGAAGATATCTTTATACATGAATGAGATATTAAGGTTTATGCAAAAACGTGACGAACGGATGCACGTATGGAAGGCGTTTTATAACCGAGAAAATCGAGAAGGCCAGCAAATTTCGTTAGTTGTATGAAATATGTGTGACATATTTCGAAAAGGAGAGGCGTTTTACTTACCAACTCCCAAAGTCTGGAAAAGGGTTGAGGAAGGAAGTGGGCCGATCATATCCTATCACCAATATGTCTAATTCTGTTGAAATCATATTGAAATTGTAGAGGTCGTGATCAAAAATCCTGAAGACTCCCAAGTTCAGTAGATATTGACCAGGATAGATTTCCAGAAAAACTGGATAGTTCCTAGACTGATCCCCAGGGTTGGGATACATTTGAATTATACCACCTTTTTGCCAAAGCTTAGCACTTTCCTATCATGATTCTTTCAAACATTAACGTCAATTCCTCTGCCAGAACAGTCCTTGAATATCAAACCAATGAAACCAGGCCTTTTCAGAAATTATATATTTATAATGAATTTATTCTGCTGTAAACTTTGGTTCCTGTCATCAAACAAATACAGACTATTTGTACTGTGTACAGTTAATTCCCAACATTAGACCCCCGGTTGAAGGCTTTATTGGTACTGCTGTGGGATATAAGGGTGGTGGAGGAATTCACTGTCACATAGGTTATATATAATACTGCAGCAGCTAGTTGAATGTGTTCAACTATCTGCTATCTGCCACTGTGGCCTAGCGGGTAACACACTTGTCTAGGAACTCAGAGGACGTGGGTTCAATCCCAGGTACAGGCAGAAACACAGTGGCTCGGATGACCACTTAAAATGGTGGTCCTCTGTCATTGGGTCCTATCCCCAGTGGAAGGTTAAAGAGCCTCAAGGGCGTTGATAAATGGTCATCCTTGAGCCTCTATCTTCCAGTTAGGGGAATGTCAGTTACTTGTGAGTTGGGGCTGTACCTGTAGAGTCGGATTGGTTAAATAGCTCTTTGAGTCCTGTTGTATATGGAGATATTGAGCTGAGTATAAATACATAATAATAACAATAATAACAATCTTGTAGATTACACCATTAATAGATACACCAGAATAATAGGATTTTCGTCGTGGGACTAAAACTTTCTCCTTTAACTGGCATGTATCTGGTATGACTTTACCATCATCGCGCCTAGATAATCTGGTTTGCATAAGTACAAGAAAAGATGGTGCTTCCGCCTTTTGATGAAGTAAATCCTTCTCTTGGACTCTACTTAAGAAGCAGTGTAGATTACTCCAGACAAACTTGCCCTCCTCAGTTCTGTAAAAGATCTCCATCATTTACTGGGCTGCTTTTGAAGTCTTGGTGCCATCTTACAGTAAAGGTCCACCTTTTCCTCTGGCTTTGATTACCACACTTGCTTGGTTTTCCTGTAATGTGTTGCATGGACTGAGAGCTGGTGAGTTATCATTCTGATACCATCTTATGACATGTGCAGTCTTTTTTTCCACGTGCTTTTGTAGCCACGGTTGAGTAACCATAGAAACGTTTTCTAGCCTTATATCTATCTGTAAGCTTATTAAAGGAAACCGACACCCCTCATCTCTTGTGTGGCATATCATATCTTCTGAAAAATCAGCTGAATAAATATGGTTGGTCTATTCAGATGTGACCATAGTAATATTATATTGTTAGATTTGGAGTTATATTTCTCTATATACAAGGCTTCTCCAGCTTTGTGTAAGATGGTTCTGTGTAATCGCATCGTGGAAGGTTTTAGGGACTATTTGAAAACAACAACTATCATAGATGGAATGCCTTAGTTGGTAGTCGCCTTGACTATTGTAATTCTGTTTTTAGAAGTCTTATCTTGTCTGAACTCAATAAATTCAAATATATTTAACATAGTCTACCCCAGATATTAACACACACTATGTAAATTGAAATTTTCACTGAAAATTAATTGCTAGCGAAATTTTATATCTGTTAACTATCTCAGCTAGAAACTAAGTATTAGTGAAGACAAAGTATAGTGAATTTCTTAAAAACGACGAATTATTGCAGTTTTCTTCTTACCAACATTTCAGCGAATACAGTAACTCTTAGTGTACTCTCATTCCTCCCATTTTGCAAACCCTGCATTGAATCTACTACAAAACAGGTAATTGTACAAAACAACTACTTTGTATTATTAAAGTTTGCTTATATCGTTACCTTATTCCCCACTCGAGTCAACATGTCACCAGGGGCCGGTTTCATGAAAAGTCTCAGTTTGAGACCAGTTTTGGGCTGAGTCTGGGTCTCAAATCTGAGACTTTTGTCTTGGCTGAATTTTTGACCAACTGTATGTACTGGCTTCCTCTGCCGAAAGAACTACCCGCAGTGAAAAGACCTGTACAGTGTTGGAAGCAAATAAGTAAATAAATAAACAAACCATAGATTCAAAAGTCTTGAAAGGATTACAACAAAAGCCTTTCTTTTGATACCCCAGGTCTCCAGTCTGAACTGGCCCTTGATTTATCTGTAGAGCTTCTTCTCTAATCACGTTTCAGGAAAAGGCTGAATACCTAGTTGTTCAGCAGAACTTTTCAACATTAATCTTAATTTGGTTTCCTGGCACTTCTGGCTTTTAAATCACGTACATCCAACGACTTAATAAATTTTGAATCATTATTTATTTATCTGTTCCTTAGAATTCATTAGTATAGAACTTAAGTGTGATGGAAGTATGAATAACCTGAATAAAGACAGTGTATATATTTATGAATACTGTGCAGTTGATTACGTTAGAATAAAATTTTAATCTCTGCCATAAATATTTTGTGTAACAGTGACAGATGGGGGGGGGGGGGGGGGTGTTCAGAAATCTTGACTGGTTACTCTGAATTATGTTTCATCGACTTAATCTGGACTTAGGCTAAATCAGGGACTTAAATCTTAGCCTTCTGTCTTAGCCAAGTTTCGGGCTTGAAATGGATTTTCACAAAGGGCGACTTCAGCTAGGTCCAAGCGGAGCAAAGAACCACAGTGGTTTTCTCGATCATGTGACACTTTATTTCAAGTCCAATTAAATTATTGGTGACATATTTCCTTTGTTTGACACATATATGGAAAAATTCTGCTTGCAATGGAAAATCTTGTAAATACTTAAAACGCCCAAAGACAAATTTAGGGAGGTCTTTATTCATTTTTATTTATTTTATTTTTATTTTTTTTCAGGCATTTCATATTTTGAAATGGGGAACAATTTATGGCAGCCATATTTTAAGGCTGTAGATTTAACTCTATATCCAAGATGTTAGCTAATAAAGCTCAGAAATATCTGCTTTGTTAAATCCACAAAGGCTAAAACCACAGACCTAGCCTGAGTTTAAGACACAATGACCTAAATTTCAGTCTAGGTCCAGGCTTTCGTATTACGAAAGCCTGGAACCGCCATCCAAATTCAAAATACGAAATATGCTATTTAGAATTCCAAATACGCTATTCGGAATTCCAAATACATATTTGGAATTCCAAATGCATATTCGGAATTCCAAATATGCTATTCGGAATTCCAAATATGTATTTGGAATTCCAAATAACATATTTCAAATTTTGAATTTGGATGGCGGTTCCAGACTTTCGTATAAGTCCTTTTGTGAATATATCCTTTCCTGGATATGTTTATGTGAGGAATGTAGTTTTGGAAGTAGTTGCTGTCTGACAGAGAGTTAGTGGACATTCTAAAAGGTTGTTAGTGATTTACTGGTTGGCTGAATGACTTGTTTGTCTTTACAGTCGAAAGAAGGCACTTAAAGGAGTTTAAATTCTGGGTGGGTAACTGGGTCAAATAGTAGGTTACAACTTATCTGGATCTGTGTGCTCTATTTAAAATAGACACATGTATCAACCTTTCCATTTTGTACAGTTTGAACTGTTGACAAAAGTGGGCAGTGTGTCTAGGGCTTAGTGCAGGGAGCATCAGTAGCTATCCACACCAGAAGTAGTGAGGTGTGAATGTGTTTATCCCCGTACATCAGGATGTTCTGATAAACTCCCCTCTGATTGGGATGTGCGATTTACGAGCTGTTAAAACCCACAGACCACGTACAGGGACGGACGTCTTGGACCAGCGTGGTATATACTATAGCAGGGGGTGGAATTTCGAAGTGAAAAGGCAATACAAGGTGCGTTGGATAGGCTTAGGTAAGTTTAGCTAAAGTTATAGCTTTTATCCTGATAATTTTGCTGTTCTACATTCACAGTTGTTTGTACCACGAGCTAGTCTTGCTAAATGCTCAAGATTCTATAGAAAAAATAAACCTTTCACCTCAGATAATAAAGTTTCAGTTTATATAATGTACTCTTATATATGCTAGCCTTTACATCAGCGTAATGATAAGACAGTTTCTGATGAGTTTATATCCCCTAGCACCTATGAGTACTTTATAGATACCAAATATCTGTCTACATATTTGAAATAGATATGGTACAAATTTGAGCCTTAAGCAAGGCTACGGCCTAGCTTATTTAAGACTCCTTGCCATAAACAAGCCTGAAAAAGGCGAGGAAACACGTGACAGTCCAATACACATACACAGCCTTACAACCGAAAAAAGAGAAGTTTTAAGTCTAAGAAAACTATAACCAAAAAGATAAATCTGAAGACCTGAATCTGACTGCCACAAATCAATGTAATGTAATTTGTACTTTTATAGCGCTTAATCGCCATCAAGAAGTACATCAAGCAGATAACGCCTAATAGGTAGTCACAATTGGTTTTGGAAGTGGAAAAGATTAATCAGGAGAGCTTTTTTTCTCAAAGGTCAAGTTCCCTGGGGCCGTATTCATAAAGAGATCTTAAGTCTGAGACAAAAAATAGTCTCAGCTTTGAGATTTGGTCTCAACTGAGACCAAGTCTCAACTTTGTATTCACAAACAGGTTCTCAGCTGAGACCAAGCTGAGACCAGTCTCAAGTTTTTCCAATGTAAACAAACCATAAACTTGCAAATATGTCCAATATTTTTCAAAAGATCAATAGTTTTTGTGTGTTTTAATTCTTAACAAAAATCATGCTGTCTACTAACATAAAAATAAATTGAAAATTGTGTCAACTGTTTTTTATTTTTCATGTCACATGATCTACTTCTTTGTTGCTATGCAGTCAGAAAACACTGTTGAAAAGTGTCTAAAAGTAAGGTACTTTTGAAACCAAAGTTTGGGCTATCTGTTGTTTCAAAAGTTTAGGCTAAGTATTATATAAGTTGTAAATTATTTCTACTTTACATTAAGCCATAAAAAGTAAAAACATGAATCTCAGCTAAGGTGAAAAATAATGCTTGAGACTTTTACCAAAATATTTGAGACAACTATGTACTAATCTCAAGTTTGAGACCAAATCTGAGACTAAATTTGGTCTCAACTATTTTGTGAATAGCAACAAGTCTGAGACCAAAAACAGTCTCAGATTTGAGACCAAAACTTGAGACTTGAGAGAAAATTTGGTCTCAGCAAGTTTTATGAATACTGGCCCCTGGACTCCACTTTTTAAGTGCGAGCTCTAGCGAGGCTCGAGCCTCTAGGAATAACTTTTTTTTTTGTCTCTGGACTTTCATTAATTGTGGCATGGTGTGATGAGTATCTGTCTGTCCACTGAAGTTCAGCGGCAGTGAGCTGTGTTGGTACTGGGATGGGGGACCACTTCGGTGCACGACTCCTGCTTCTCATGGCTGTGCTAGTAGATCGAAACCCTTTTTGGCCTTTTCCCAGGCCTTTTCCTAGTTCCATCATAAAAAGAGTGAATGAAATAAGTCATACTATAAACAAGATAAGTTGTATGACCAGAAAGAGAAGACTTAACATGATTATGATTGACAAGATCACACACAAGACATCAGACAAAGAGGCTCACTGGCAAAGGCTTTTAAACATGTTTGAAAATGCAATGGTTATCTGTTATTGCTGTGACCACACAACTGATCTTCCACATAGGCTACACAACCAACAACGTTACAGGGAGGAATGCGGTTCAAACCCCGGACCCGACCCTATGTGGGGAAGTTGGTAGTTACTTACCAGTACCTAGCAGTTTACAGTACAGATTCTTGACCAACTAGTATACACTGGTTTCCTCTGCATTTAAAACTGCCCGTAGTGAAATAACCTATACAAGTGGTGAAAGTGACGTTAAACCCAAATAAATCCTAGTCAAGAACTATAAAGACCTGTACATTTAAACGATGAAAGGTTTTTAAATTGCTAACATAAAATTATTTTTATTATGACGATTTCTCCAACTTTTATTCAAAGTAGGTATAATCGGCATAAACAAGACCTATGGACCTCCCATTAAAATGACAAGAGGATCTTTATTTTATTGCCGATTATGAAAAAAGGCACACTATTCAAGACATATTCCACTCCTGGTTAAAAAGCATACCACCTGTGTGTGTCCGAGCTACATCTCTGATGATCCATGGCCTTGGGATCAAAGGTGTGGACTGTGAGCAGACTGCAGGGGTAAGACGGGCTGGAGATGGCGTTGATGTATGGTCTGGATAGAGTGGGAGGGAGTCCTGTGTTCTGGATCTCTCTACTTGTGTGTCCAGGGTAAGAAACAAAATGGAGGACGATGGAGAAAGTATTAAAAAACTGTAACAGTTTAGAGTCTTCTTAAACCCATGTCACACTTAGAAGGAGATTTGCTTACAAATCTATCAATAACTGGAAATTATTAAGTTTCCCAATTATGCTTAAACACTTTAGAAGAATCAACAATGAACACAAGGCATTGTCAACAAAGCCAATTTTCTTGAGTGGTAAGAAACTTATATAGCAATGGAAGGATTAGTTTCCTTATGCCGTTTTTCCAATTGTTTTCATAAATTTTGAAATAAATCATACTTGAACATAATGCAGTGGACTAATAATCACTAGAAATCAGTGAGTAAGTTTTTTAAGCCTTTATAATATGCTTATTTTGCCCTGTGTAAAACCACTAGGAAACGAGGCATGGAAGTGTGTCTCCATGCCTACATGTGTCCAATGTTCTGACTCTTTCTTTTTTGGGAAGCTCAGAATATTTCAAACCAAGAGATCTTACACAGTGCATACCCACACAACCAAACAGCTCCACAATTCATTTAGAGTGCAATGATAAAAATAATCCTTTCAGAAATTCTTGGATCAAGATGTTTCTGAATTATTCCAAAAGTATTTTAAGTCAGTTTTAAATTAAACCAAGATCTACCTGACGAATAAATCTGATGTACATCCTTCTAGCCATGGCTAGACCCCAACCTAGTGAGAAAAAATACAGCCCTGACTGGATGAATAGATTTTAAGTGATGTATGCACAGATTGTCAAAATTTGCAAGAACAGTTCTGGACTGCGATCCTAAACCTGTTCTTGACCATCTTTACGAGATGGGATAAAAATATTGCCCTAAATAGGATTTTTAAATTTTATTATATGCACAGATAAATAACTTGACCAAAGCATATGATTGCAAAACCCCCTCTCCCATTGGGGGGGGGGGGGGGGGGGGGGGGGGGGGGGAGGGTAAGGCAACACTATCACTGCTCACTGATGTGTTCATCCACAAACTAAAACACAAGATCAAATGTGGGTTGAGATTGTATTATAACATGAAAAGCTCTGCTAAAAATCTACTCCTGTTTACCCTTGTGACACTTTTCTAAAACCCCGATTTAAAAGGTACTAGATGAATGTGTTGACCACTAAATTTACCCCCTTATTAGCTTATTCATATGAATTCCATAGCCATATAAAGTGTAAACATAATTCATTTCAATAGTTTCATTATTATTGTCAGATCCAACCATTTTTCAGGTCCTTGCCTGCCTCAGATGACCCTACAATTGATACAAATTCAAAATATTTTGCAGATGTGTCTCAGAAAGCTGATCCTTTAAGAAAGTACGCATCTTATCCAGTTTTATCATTTCAAACAACAAGTATACTATCTTAAGACAAAAAACTAGTGTTAGTTTTTATGGGCAATAGGACCTTGCTTCTCTTCAGTGTTTCACTGTTTGACCCCCGAGTTCTCGAAGACCCCAGTGAAACTAGTTTTAAGAGGATTATATAAGCACCCTCCTTGGTCTTTGGAGTGCTTAAATAGCATTTAACTTTTAATCCTGGTTTTGTGAGAAGGGCTCCTTGAACCTGACTACTGTGAAAAAGGTGTAGTTATCAACTGAGCCCCAAGTACCCTCTTCATAAAGTGAGGCTGATGTTACACAACTACCTAAAAAGTAAGTATAATCATAGCCTGCCGCAGGCTGTCCAACTTCAAATATTGTATAAGAGGAATTTTAAACTAGGAGAATATTTCACTAATTTTGAAATTTTAACAAAATTATGGGGAGAAATTTTCATTAATAATACTGACTTAACCATGTGTACTCCATTTCTGGTAAGTGCCCCTGTCCCAAAAGTGTCTTTGCCCTGGTTACTATTAAACTGATCTTTTGTTTGATCTCTTTTACATGCCATCATTTCCTCTTTTAAGGCTGTCATAGGTCCCCCGGTTACCCTAAAATGGTCTGAATTCTTTGGAAAACTGAGTAAAAAGTAGACATGTTGGTAACGGAAAAAATATTAAAATTTTTTTAAATATATAAAATGAGGGTAACTATGGTGGTGGGTAAGCTAGTCTAAACAAGTACGTCTTAAGTTGGCTTCTAAAATGGCCTATTCTGATCTGACACTAAATAGGAGCCTGTTCCATTCCACAGGTGCCGAGGTGCCAAAACCAAGTCTGCCTATGGCCTTCCGGGACGGACTGAGGAAACTGATAATCTGTTTCCATGTTTGAGACTAAAAGGAATGAATTTTCACTATCTAATCTCATGAGCGAAAATTAATTCCTAAGCAAAGTGTCCTCTTATAGAGTGAATGTCTGTAGGCAATGAACCACAAACCGATCCAGTATTATAATAAAAAAATTGGAGTTAATATGACATAGTCTAAACGTATCAGTCTAAACAATACAATCCAATCTGAAATGATGGTTATTTTGAAGAATTTTCTAATATATACACCATTCTCGGCACTTACTAAAGTGATCACGGCTTGGTACTTAGATTTATCTTTATAAATCATCACAATTTGGAGTAGTGTCCTAGATTTATCTGTTTGGTCAAAAGAGTAATCTTCTTACTCTGGCTAAACCATGTGGTTCATCAGTTTTCACTATCCTTTTCACATAGGACTAATCACCGCAGGCTTCTTACTTATAAATCAGAATGGTCTTAAAACAAATCTTTGAAATGGAACTGGGGTATAATAGAACAAAAACAAGCACACTCATAGAGTGCCAACCACCATCGAGGCATGTAAAAATAAGTAAATGGGAAAACATGACTATTTTTGTATCCAGATATGGTGATTCAGATCAGTCTCAAAATTTGATGGGATATAAGTTGGACCAAGACCCATCTTCTGGTTTTCTCATGAATTTCCAAAGAGTAGTATTTGCGTAATCCTGCTAACAAACAAACAGATAAACAAACAAATGGTCATGAAAATATTACCTCATTGGCAGAGGTAAAAATGGCTGAACCATACCTTGGGCCAAGCTATTGAGAATGCCCAACTGAAATGCAAACGATAGTAACAGTCAACTGACAGTACAAATATCAGTAAGATGTTCAGTAATAAGATGTTAAACCAATTAGCCATGGCATGAGATAGAGACATGGTAGATTGATTTATGATGTTTAAATGATTTTCAGGTGAGCACAGAATGTAGACAATGAGATCATTTACACAAAAATATCTGCCAATTATTTGTCAAAAACTGCGGAAATCGGAATCCCTTTTCTGGGAAATTTTGTTTGCCTGACTGTATTGAGCATTGGCATAATGGTCCCAAAAGTAATGAAGTAGAAAGGGATATTTCTCAAATTTTTTGTGGCTAGGTTCTACCAAAAGAAGAAGTGAATCAATTGTGGGAGAAATCAGAAACATAATCTGGCTACAAAAAATCCCCAAACTTTAAAAAGTCCCATTTTATATGATTTTCATGGTCATGGTACATTCAGCTAATGTCTGAGAAAGGTCATATGTAGCAGACCAAATTTAATGGTCAAAGTTGAGGTTTTAAACCCTGTGCAAGGGGTCATATTGGGACAAGCCTTCAGCATTTGCCACTTGTGCAGAAAGTGTAGAAAAGGTGGCACAATGTACAGAGTGAAATCTGCGAAAATTGAGGAATTGTGTTATTTTCACTACTAATATGCAGCCTTATCTCTCCTTTTAGAAAAAAAAAACACAAGCCTCTGTCATCAACATTCAATTAATTGCATGACCAAAATCTTGTGTTGTTCCTGAATAATGCTCCAAACATGTGTTTTACCATATAAATAAATCGTTTCTATAACAACATAAGTGCCATCTGAGTGTACCTCATAATATCAGACATCTCATCTACATAGTACCCACAATGAATGGTAGAAAATGCTTCAGGGAAGTACGTGGAATGAAAAAAAAAACCTGCCCACAAATTAATTGCAATATTTGACCCGGTTTCACGACTTCAAAGTATTAGTTGAAGGCAGTTAGACTTCTCTCGTTTGAAGTTACATCATTGAGACGTGATTACGTCACACAACTACTGGGGAGATCATTAATTTGCCTATAGATTTACTGTCCACTAAACTGGCTTCAATAAGCACTCGATTGACGACAATTAAAGGGGGAACTATGCAAGGTGCCACGCGACTAAATCTTTTTCCGGAAATAGGAGAATTCGGTAATTGGGAAGCCCTTGCACCTGCGCGTGCGCATGGCTTGCGTGACTCGACAATCCCAGGACAGATAAAAACAATATAATTAGGATGTCAAGTTTTTGTGCTTTGTTTACGTTGTGAATCCATAGGGTTCTGTGTGATTGTGCAAATGACATTGGAAGTACAAAGTCAGAGCTGGTGGACTCTTTTGTATGAGCGAGAATGAAATATAGCCTATACGTTTAAAAGAATGGAAATTTGAAGATTTGTTTGGTTTCTTTGCCCCTGTGTCAAATGTGAATTATTAATACCATCAATAATTCATGTATTGATCTCTTGATATCAAGTTTATTGGGGGAAAAGATGCCTAAATGAAATAATATATTGGCAGATATTAGATTTGATGTTGTGTTATGTAATCTATACATTGCTAGTATAAGAAAGAGCTTGATTTATGGTATGTTTTGAATTTTATGAAGTTTATATAAACAAATCAAATTCCCTCTTTCACAAGTATCTCATAACACATTCCAAGTGAAGCTAACACCTGTATGTGAAGTTGATCTAAAAGAAACACAAGTGGGCTATTTTACAAATAAATATGCTGAGCCTCTTGAAATTTTTGTTTTATCAAGGGCCCTTGAAAATTTAACAGAATCGGATGGTTTCAGTCGAATACAAGGACAATGCATAATAAAAATATTTCCAAACACCTTTAAACCCCCTCAGTTCCTATTCTCCACCCTTTGAACACTTTATGTTCAACACCAACTGTATATTTTCATTTAGATTTATTTCAAAGGGTCAAATAATAGTGCACAACTAAAGCTGTAAGATAACACAGAGGTTGAAATATAACAGTCCCTGATGATCTAAAGAAACAATGAATTGAGCTTCTTTAAAGAAGGTTTTCCCCCTCTGAGATGAAACAATAGTGAGCTAGGAGCTGTTCTGAGGAAAAGAGGGAACCAGAAACTACTGAGGACCTTAAGCTTCTCAAGTTGCCCTTTTTGACAAATTGTTCTCTTTTAATTAAGGGGTGAATTCCCCAGGCTGGGGTGTTAGAAGCTGAAATCTAAGGTATTGAGCCCATCATTTAGCTATTGAAAAATCTAGGAGGAGTAAGAGAAAGCAGCTCAGTAATAAGGTTAGGATTACTTCAAAGATAAGTCTGATTAAGAGTGTCTTTAAGGAGAAATCCTGTGAAAGATGTCACTTCAACTGGCCTTAGATCCAGTTCTTTTAAGCACAAAAACAATTGGAAATGTTAGCATTAATGTATTAGTGAAGTCATTTTGAAGCACTGCGAAGAGATTGCTGAAGTACTTAAAGGCATGTTGCATCATAATTCAGTTATAGGCTCAATCAGCAAAAAACATATCTTTTTTTCAAAGCTGGATAATGAATGATGATGTATAATAAAATAAATCACACATCAGGAAATTCCTATCTTCTAACTCCACTTGTCAGTGGAAATTATTGAATTGTATTTTCCTCTATAGTATATTTATACTCAGGGCAATATCTCCATTATCACAAGACTGAAAGCACTATTTGACAATTGCACATGTATACAGCTTAAGCACTAGTGACTGGCATTCCCCTAACTGAAAGACAGAGTCTCAGGGATGACCGCTTAACAATGTCCCTGAGGTTCTTTAGCCTGCCACTGGGAAAAGGACCAAATGACAAGGAGTGCCATTTCAATTGATCATCTCGGTCGCCAAGTCTCAGTCTTTACCTTGGATTGAACCCAGGTCCTTTGTGTTCTAAGTTAAGTGTGTTATCCACTAGGTCACGGTATCTTGTATTTGACAAGACTTGAACCATTTTCGGTTTTGAGTGAAAGCTCTGAATGTGAATGTTGAACGCCAACTCGCGGTAGGTAACAACTCGAGTTGTTCCTTGCGCCAACTCGCGGGTGTGAGTTGTGGCAAACATCTCAAGATGTACTGCCACATCTTGACTGGGTGCTGCACCAACTTTACCCTATACTTCGAGTTGGTGCAAGGAACAACTCGAGTTGTTCCCTGCCGCGAGTTGGTGCCTAACATGAACACTTAACTAGTTTTCGCTCTTCCTTGATGCAGGTACAATGAATAAAATGACCAAAGAAATTTATCCTTGGATTAAATATGATTATATTCACATCATATGACCAGCATAACCAGCTGAGTGAATCCTAACTGTCATTGGGGTTTGGGGTGGGGGTGGGGGTAGGAGGGAAATCTGATATGTTTTCCTGTACTAAATAAACTGATGCATCATCAGAAATGATACTGTTGATTTAATTTGTACCAATGTTTGTTCTCACTCAATAAAAGTGATTTTCCCTGTAAAATCTTTTTGTATTATAAAACCACTTTATCCCACTTCACTGCTGAAGCAAATAATCATTCCACAAAATGGAGAAATTCTTGTCTTTTATGCGAGATCAAACCATGAGAAATCTGGAACAAAAGCTGAGTAATTTGGAGAGGTTTTACAGGAGAATTAGAAGGACAAATAATGACAAGTGACTTTTGAGCTGAGGGCAGCAGGGCATTAAAATGTCCAAGTTGCACTGTTTGTTATTGTTTTATTTGTGTACTACGTCATCGAAAGTGGGCCATCCAGGGCAGATATGAGTATGTAACTGGACACTCAAAGTGTGTTGAAATTAGACTCCTATTCTGGCCTGTATTTACATTGTATGTCAACTAAGCTCTTCATATTCTTAATAACAGAAGATAGATTACTTTTATTGTATGGCCACAATTCTCACAGATGTTGGGGAAACAATAGGCCAAGTGTAGGCTCAACAACCCTGGGATACTCAAAGCTTTATTTTTGTTTTTGATTAAAGTTTATTGGAATTATGGGATTTTCATCCCAGAGCAAATGGTGCAAAAATACACATTGAGTGCACGTCAACAAATCTTGGGTTATCAAGTTAGTAGTGAGAACTTTTGGAATACAATCTATCACATTGAGTAAAATGGGTTAAAGTTCTTTCATGAGACATTTTTTAAAAGTTTGAACAATGCAATGTCAAAATTTATAAAATAACTGTACTTTAATCTGAGGAATGTTGCATTTTTTCCAAACCCAGAAATGTCTAAATATAAGGAAACCAATCTTTTTGTCATTTGAAATGTCTTGAGAATACTACCTCGTCCACATGTTAATAGGCTAAAATAAAGTTTCTACTTGAGGTGGTAAAACCATTATTATTATTATAGCAAACTACTTCTTGTCCAAGTTGTAACTGTTACAAAGTGTATAAATTGGAACATGCATAGGCTTCTTTTATGCTTTGCTTCTTCATGTACAAAAACTCAACTTGAACATAACATGGGGGCCATGGTGGCAGAGTGGTAACACTCTCGCCTCCCACCTCTGAGGCCAGGGTTCGGTTCACAGCTCTATCTCAAGTGGGAAAGCTGGTAGTTGCTTGCCGTTGATTAGCAGTTTACAGTACAGAACCTTGACAAACTATGTACTGGTTTCCTCTGCCCTTCCAACTACCCGTCGTGATATGACCTGTACAGTGTTCAAAGCGACGTAAAACCCCAAATAAATAAATGGACATAACACATATATACAGATCTATATCAATAATGAAAATAATAACAACACTTGTAAATAGATCCAAATACTTTTTAATTCAATTCCCAGTGGTTTGTATCAAAATAGCCCTCTGTGCCCAGGGCTGCATGTGACAGGATATGTCAACTACTGAAGCCGACCAGTGATCTTCTCCTTTGCAAAAGCAAAAGTAGATTTTTGATTTACCCATAGCATAGAATTATGCCATGGAGCCAGATCCATTGGATTTGTGATATATGATCCAGTGTAATATACTGGGTTTTTTTCATCCACAAAATTTCACCAGCTTTGTGCCTGTTGTGAACAAAGAAGATGATTCAAATACTAGACTTCAAGCCTGGTCGACTTATACCTAATTTCAACATAGTTCGTTTGTTCTATTTCTACTACATTGATTGTGCAACCATTCCACCGAGGTGACTCAGGCATAAAGTTACTGTCCAAATGAAAAAAAAAATTATAAACCATTCATGATATTTGGGTGAATTTTATGATAGTTTTTGACAGTTTCCTAGTGACAAAAAAAAAATCAAATTTGTCCCCCAAAACGTTTTGATGGGTTCCTGAATGTTCTCCAACAATTAGGTGATGACCCTTAAGAAGCTTTATATGATTGCTAGGATCAACTTGAGATGAATAGATTGCTTTAAGTACAGTTTCAGATTTGTTTGTGATTGGGTTCCTCAACATGAGATCTATTAAGGATTGGTAAAGTTTACAATAATTCACAGTTAATATGATCGACACCTTGAACATTCGAATTCGTTCCCGAACATTTCCAACCCAAAAGCGCTTTGCTTGAGTTGGTTCCAAATGTTCTGATCGTGGTCTATGAGCATTCCAAATGAAAAAAAAATTACCTCAACAGACAATATTTGTAGGATCGTAAACCTATTTGGGGAGCATTTTTATGCATGTGGAGCTGACCTCTTACTCACTATGTATCTATCTATTTTTATTACATATTTATAATTTCCATGAGAATATACACTTTCAGAGTGCCAAATGGTGAAATATACTTATTTAAGAACACACATCAAAAACAAACACCAGAAACAAGATCAAACGACAAAGCAGTTTGCTTCTACATATCAGATGTCCCTTTTGTGTGCCTCAATATGTGGCATAAATAAATGAAGATATACTGAATGTAGTGGACTCACATGGTTGTCAGATGACTGCGTGACAACAATACATTGTACATGATTTGGTATAATTATATCTCTCACTTAATGTGGGATAATTCAGCTTTATATACTAAAAATATAGAAATTCCCATGGCATAAGTCCACTCTGTGGATGTTGTTTATGTACCAATATGCAAATTCGTAACATTATTGGCAGTTAAAAATCTTTTACCAACTGGATTTCACAAAAGGTTTTGTAGCTTATCAAAGTTAATTAATTATTTATCAAACAATTTCAAGCTAAACATCACTTGTGAAGCATTTTGTTAAAATCTGATTCAATGATAAAAAAATGCAACAAAAACATTTTCCTGCAGAAGCACAAATCCTGACCTGGAGATTTGGAACCAGATACTGGCTAAAAATCCCTAAATAATTCTGGAGTCTCGGTAAGGACCGAGACCAGTTTTAGGAGGTTCAAGCCACAGGTATATCCCACCTTGGTTGAAAATATTACCCCAATCTGATGCACATTTCTTCAGTTATGCATGCAGGCAAACAAACAGAAAGATGGGCCTGATTATAATATTCTTCCCTCAAAACATTGAGAGTTTCATAAATATTTATAGTTGTTTTTGATATATGATGCATTTATAGTTATTAGGACCTTTGCCTGCAAGGACCCTTGCCCACAGGACATTTGGCCACAAGGAACTTTGCCCACCAAATGTTTTACAGGGGAGGAACTTTGCCGAAAATAATAATATAAAATAATATCCCTAAAAATATTTTTCAATAGTTTATTGAAGTAGAAGTATATAATATCTACGATTTTTAAAGATCGGTTGAATTTTAAGTAAAATGACATCAACAATGCAATATTCATTGTGAATATAGGACTTTCTTGAAACAATTGTGGCATACATGTATCCACCATAACAAAGTTTTAGACCACATACTATTTTTCATACTACTATTTTTCAATATTAGGAAATAATAGACTGTTGACTCGGTCCCTTCGGGATCTTGTAATCAATCCATCAGTTTCTAATATTGGGACACTTACTTGGCTATTAATCTATACCTATATGTCCTGAGCAGTTATCTAAAATGAATAATAACTGAATAGAAAAGGAAAATGTGTTTGTAGTAAGCAAAATTTATATAGTGTGTATGAATCCTGTCCTGTAAAGATTGTCATGGGCAAAGGTCCTGATGGTAGAGTTTGCAATGGGCAAAGTTCCTGTGGGTAAAGTTCATGGATTCGAAATATGTAAATATTACATGCTATTTTATGACTACATATGCACTTACTTCATATAGATTATATATCTGAAGCATCAAAAAGCTGACAAAAGCCCCACACTTACTAACATAATCACTCACTTGACATTCTGAGTGCAATAATCTCAGGGATTTTTATCTGTAGTGGCTGATCTAATGCACAGTTCTAAAAGATTATGTCCAAATTATGATGGGTCTTTAAATCCCCCATTAAAACAGAGATGGAAATATTAATAAATCCAAAAACTCCCAACTGCTCTTCCCTCAAACTTCAAAGGCCACTGAGACAGTGGGTTAACGGCTTTATACTAATTATCGCTCACTAATACAAAGCGGAATTACGTCACAGAAAATATGGGTGCATTATAGTGTATCTCAGCACGCCATTTCAATCCTATTGTGTCACTGCTGTTCTTCGCCTTAATTCTGTGTAATTGTGTGGAACTCCCAACAATATTGCCCCAATATGTCGCAGATTTATTCTGTTTGTTTCCTATGTTCATGTGGCTGTGGGAATCTTTATTTGGTCTGAAATCTGAAGTCCGATAATTAGTGGTAATTGTATCAGTAACAGAGCAAATTGTCAGTTCACTTTGATGGGTTAATGTTATGTAGCTTAACTGTTACAAACATTAGATTATCATGTGTGATTCTGATCCAACATCTGGTCTGATTCTGGCTTGACATTAAATAAAATATGTCTATGTTAAACTAAATAACAGTGTTGTTAGTACACTGGGAATTGAAGTATAATTGTCAAATATCTTTATTTCCAATTCCATACATCTGAAAAGCTGTGAGACACAGTTTAAACAAACAGTACTTGAAAATGCATAAACCCTCATTCCTGGGTAGTGCTGAAACAACACACCAAAAATTCTGAATTTGTGATCCAGATTCAGACCATGTCTAAGCAGGACCGAACCGTATGCAATATGAGTCTATGAGTCTGTGTATGACTCTATGAGCTGATGTATAGATTTTGAGTTCTGTGCATGGACAGGTAGAGCACCAAACGGACCTTATTAGTGGAACTTTCTCTGTCCCCTTTGGGGAACGAGATTAACTGACGAATAAAGTCACTTAATATATGTTTTTTCAATACTATTAATTGACTTTTCAACTCACTAAATTGACTTCTAAACTCAATAAATGCAAATGTCAGCTATTGAACGAGAGTATATTGATTAAACAAATTTCAAAGTCGATTTATTGAGTATAAAAGTTGTTAATTTGATTAAAAATTATTTCCAATCGTGAAACAGATAATTAATTAGCTGTGTATCACTTTTATGTTTGAGATCAACTACACTTTCATCATTACAGCAAAACAATAAAGACAACACAATAATTAAGTGGATTATTATATTAATAATTTCTAAAATGTGCTTTCAATGACCAAGTTTCAAAACATGTTGAACATTTATTGGAAGAACATTCAATGCAGCAAGGTTTTCCTCTGTAGAAATCAAAAACTTCTGTGAAATTCTACCAATTACAACAAGTTTCTTGGAATTACATACTTTGTGTTGGTAGTTCAGTTTAAATTTTACGCGTTTAAATTTGACCTTTAACCTGTGCCTAATTTCACCACACGCCTATATCCAAACATACCACACCTCATGATGGGATTCAAATTGCAATCTAACAAGCTATTTCTGTAAATTATTAAAATCCCACAGAGCTGACATGGAGTGGCATTCCTTGTAGACACTACCAATTTAACCCACAAAATCCAGGTTTTCTTTTAACCTAATGAACTAAACCAGAGGTTTTTTGTGGAAAGTTTCAATTATCTAAGAAAAATATAAAACAGTTAGGAGGCTGTGAATAATAGGATAATCTGAAGCTAATAAGATGTTTTAAAAACAGCAGTAAAGCTATCTGAGTTAGCAAAGTGTCCATCTATTGCTCTAACTAGATATGCTATATGACCCCCTAAAGGTACCCCCGACTGGGTGGAAACAGATACATGTCTTAATGATTAGCCAGGCTACCTAAACTCATCAAAACGTGTGAAGCTACTGAATATCATAGCTCCACATAACTCCATTTGGAATTCAAAATTTATATTGTTTCAAACTGAATCTTTGTTATTTTTAAATATGAATTGGTTACTACAATTTATTAGGAGCAGTCTGATTCAGATATTCAGATCAATGTGTGTGTTTTTTAAAATTTTATTTTATTATTTCTATTTGTTGTTGGTGGTGGTTGCTCTACAAGTATTTTTACCTCTGAAAAGAAGGTTATACGATACTTCAATTCTGTTTGTCCGTTTACATGTTAACAAAATTACTGCTGCACAGACGTCCATGAAATGTTCACAGTAGCTGAGGTTTAATTATTCTAACATAGACCTGATTTAACTGTGGGAATGATAAGCAACCAATTCTGGAACCAGATTTTTTAAAAGGCCTTTTTAATTGCACTCAATAGTTGAGCTATTTGGCCTTTGTGGAGGTATACATGCGCCCTCCAAGTGCTCTTGTTTTCTTTTATACAGGCCTTAATTACATATTAGTATGTTGTTTTTCCATCTTACATACACATTAACATATAATTAGTCATTCTTTTGTAGTTTATTACTTTCGTGTTTCAGAACAAGTCAAAGGTGTAAATATCCAACACTTATTATAAGTGAACAGTACAATAGACCTGATAACAATTGAATCGTATATTGATTATCAACGTAAAGAAGAAATTTTCACCGATTAACGCTTGACGATAGGAGGGAGTTATTGTAATCAGTTCCTTCCGTCTTTCTGCCCTTCTGTCTGTACACCTTTTCACTCTTATAACTCAAAAACTACAACATCAATCCAGCTCAATTTTGGTGGGCAGATATTTTGGATACAAAAAAAAAAAAAAAAAAAAAATCATGAATTTTCTGAGGTCTCATTTTCAATATATTTTCAGAGACTTCAAAACAAATTTTGATGATAATTTTTTAGTAGGAAAGGCCTTTCAATATATTTTCAGAGACTTCAAAACAAATTTTGATGATAATTTTTTAGTAGGAAAGGCCTAGTCAAGGGAAGAGGTAGTTACATTTTAGGACTGATCTAGTTCATATTCTGGATACCAATAAACCTCCAAAATTTTGGAAACGCTACTCTGATGGAAGTGAGAGCTCAGTGGTTTCCAGTACAGTTTGTGCCCATTTTATCAATTAACACTTATAATTATGTCAGCTAGAGAGTGAGCCATGCCATTGTGAACTGAGGTAAACTTCCACAAAATAATTTTTCAGTGTCTTGATGTGCATGTGTTCAAGTATGCAAGTCTTCCTTAGTGCAGAAAAATCTACTTAAAATTAATTACATTTTTGGTTTCATTTTAATATCTTCCATCATAGCTTCAAATGCAAACAATGGATGGTCGATAATACAATACTATATAACACACATCGTTGGTCACATCGGGTCGAGCGTTTTGCTCTCTCTGAGTGAGTCTTGTTCTCATATGTAATATGCTGTCATTTTCTCCTTTTTCATAGTTACTTAATTTAAATGTATCAGTGTTTCATTGCTTACTTTAGCATGCATGGAAAAGTCCAGTTTTATGTTATTCTGTCCACTGGACAGTCTCTTCCACATAAAAACAAAAAACAAAAAAACTTATGGATATATTTGTGGTAAGTGCTGTATCATACCATAGTACAAGTCACTAAATTAACTTGTTCCGGGGTTTTCATACCTTGCAAGTCCAGTTTATAGGTTCTTAATGGAACTAGGCCCTTGTTATCTTAATTTGATTAACCCTTTGACTCAGCCTCTCCGAGCTGGAGGTTGAATTGTGCATAAGACCAGTCTGATGGATAACTGTCAATTGGAGTTGGCGGGCTAGCTATGACGTAGGGGGTCACGCATGGTTACGCACGGGAGATTAGAGAAAACGGGTACCAGGCTAACGGGGCCCTCATCAGAGCTAGACTGGTAACCAGTAAACACAATTATAAGTGAAATAAATGTAGTAGTGTGACTTCAGGGGATTGGGAGTCATATTTTATGTTATTATCTGTTTGTGTATATATATCTCCTCCCAGTTCAGAAGAAATGGTGATTTTTGTGAATCCCTTGGCTGGGTTTTGGAGGTTTAAGATATAGATAGGTAGTGAAGTAGAAACTTCACACTTTTCAGAAGGAATTACCTCAAGGGTTTTAACTGCCATGGTTAAAGATGGTTTGTGGCTTCGGGTCAGGTTTAGGCGTTGCAGGTGAAAAGACTTTGGCATCAGAACAGATTTGTAGATTGTACATTTTAAAAATTCTGGGCATAGAATTGTTAGATTCGCTGAATGGAGACAAGAGTTTAGTACACCTTAAAATACCTTAAAGTATTGTTCAATGGAAAACCTCTGATCTGATTATAAATATGATTTTTATCATATTTTCAAAGGAAATATACTTTGTTTTTAATCTCTTATAATAATTTATGTAATTCAATTACACATATTTTGTAAAAAAAAATTGTTAAAGAGATAATATCAAAAACTATATTATCATGAAACTAAATAAATATCTCCTTTGACAGCCATTTAAAAATGTTCACATCTTATACATCTTCCTGTTTAGTTGAGATATTTCGTATAGGCTGGCCATATTTTCATCCCATAAAGAAGTACAGCAAACTAGTCTTTTTTGACTAATGTGGATTGTAATAAACTCCTGGCTATACTTTTGATAATAGTGAAATCAAATTAAGATGAAAATATAAGAAAGGACCCAAAACTGTAGGGATTAACCATACTGTTCAGGTCATGACACTTTGTGTACACTTGCCCACCTTCCCACGCCCCTCTGGCCAACAACCATTTGCTTCCACCTGCCCCAGAAAGAATGCTACAAATGATGGCAATTTGTGGCAGAGAATCCATCCCACTAAGCTACTGGGCACTAGGAGGGACAGTTTTTATTACATCCATTTCTCTCTGGGATTTCCCTCTACCTTCCTCTAACTCTGGATGTGTACTGCCTCAGGCCTGACCAGTGCATCTGTCAACTTTTGACCTGGAATCAAATCAGAGGAGGTCAGTTTTATTGGCAAGTATGGAGAGCAGAGGCTACAGAAAGATGATGCATTTATGTGTTTATTCAGCACAGGCTTAGCTGTAAAATTGAATTCTACTCTATTTTATCCTTTTATTGCGCTTAATCTATGCCCAAGACAGACTCCAAGGCGCAGAGCTAGAAACCTATTCAATGATCATTATTTATGTGCAGGCGGGTAGAATTGACAATCAATGTATTTCAGTGTAAAATATATATGAACGGATGAAGGGGCGACCGCAGCATGCTTATTTTCGTATTGTAAAAATTAATTTCAAACAAACTATTCTGTGGTTCAAATACTAAAGCAAAATACAATTTAAACTGACAACTTACCTCCATGTTTAACAAGGATTTCCGTGTAACTACCTGCATTCTGGATCTATACATTATGGATCCAAGCTTCTGTCACCTCGGGAATGTGATCATTGGCAGACATTGAGGGTGCATCAATAGATGACTTGCTGGTCAGTTTTTTTCGAGTTATTCTTATTCTGGGAACATGTTTATTAACGGGCCACTTCAGTTAACGTACATATTACTTGAAGTAAAAAAATGAGAAACATTTATTTATATATGGATTTTATTTTCACTCTTGGTATAAAAACCACTGGCTTTTCAACAGTACCTTACCATTAAACCCTTAATCATAAGTTAGTAGGAGACTGGTGTTAATTTTAAAACAGCTACTTTAAATCATTCGCCCTCCCACTACTAAACCAAAATTATTTACAGTATTAAACAGTTCTCCTTTGTTTTATTGGTCACATGATCTATAAGTATAGACTACAGATATTTAGGAGGTAAGCAGTAAGGAGTAAACAGAGTAATCATAATAGCTCTGAGTTTTTTTTCACAAAAAAAATCCTTTATTCCTGCTCTATATTCAGCCAGCCTCTTTTGACTGACTAGTCTGCCTGGGATAGGTGAGTGTAATGTGTTAACGGTAGATAACTACATTTCTATGGACATTCAATGCACTATTATATGCAATTCTATCTGGAATGTCTCAGCGGGACAAATTTCTGGACCACAGGTAGCCTTGGCCTGACCTCTGAGCCAGCTGCCAGGCTCAATTACAGAGTGGCTAGGCGGACGCCGGGTGACTAACTACAGGAGTGCATTTTCCGGGCGGCGGGAGGGAGCCCACTGGAGAGAAGACGGCGGGAAGCTAGCGTGTGTGTAGCCACTTTGTCATCCATCACCAGGGCTATCGGGACGCGATCTTCAGCTGCTAGAGGCCCCGGAAAGGTTGACCCGGCAGGGGAGGGTGGGCATAGTCTAGGTTGAGGGGAGTCTGTGGTATTTACTATGAAAAATGACATAGGTACAATGTGGTAACATACACAGTTATATGTATGTGTGTGGACTGTTCTATGTAGAAATAGAGCAGGGATAGGAGAAAGCAAAAAATGATGGGGCCCGGGGGGGGGGGGGGGGGGGATAAAAGAAAACCTGGATCTGTTTGGATCTGGAACCATCAATCTTGAACTGTTTACTGCAGGGATATCCACATTTCTGGGTGGAGAAATATTATAGAAGGGGAGGGTGACTGTTTGATTTTCTACATTAAATATAAAAAAATCCTTACTAGTCTTATATTTTCCACAGTATGTACTGGGGGCGGAAAAAAGCCTTGGTGTATATACAATAGAGTGTATGTTACTACTAATGTGTGAAATATCAATCATGTAAAATAATAGAAATCAGTGTATGGTGACAACACTGGCAGGTTATGGCTCTGTAAGGAGCCATTTTGTGGTAGATACCCAAGTGTCTTGGTGAAGATAAATTTCTGGTCAGCATTTAAAAGAGATGGATGGTGTATTGATGTGACAGCTAATGTTATGAAAGGGAGCCATGGAAGATTTCAAAATAGACTTTACCATCTACAAATCTAGTGACTGGTTATGGTGGTATACAGGTATTAAACATATTTTGTTTCCTGTAAAGTAAGGGTGGTATTGTGGATAAAACATGTGCCTATTACCTCCAAGGTCTTAGGTTCGATTATAGCCCTGACCGTAAATGGGAAGTTAGGCACTCAATTGATTACTGGTGCAAAAATCCCCATCACCATTGTAACTCGAATTCAATTTAATGTTGAAGGCTCAGTCCCATTGATATGTTTCAGGCAATATCACTCAGAAATGCAGTAGGTAGGGGTTAATCTTTAATGGAAAGCAAGGGGCCATGGTGGCAGAGTGGTAACACTCTCGCCTCCTACCTCTGAGGCCGGGGTTCGATTCCCGGCATGGCCTCAAGTGGGAAAGCTGGTAGTTGCTTGCCGTTGGTCGGCAGTTTACAGTACAGAACCCTGACAAACTGTATGTACTGGTTTCCTCTGCCGTATCACTACCCGTCGTGATATGACCTGTACAGTGTTGAAAGCGACATAAACCCCAAATAAATAAATAAAATAAATTAATGCAAAGCAGTCCAAAATCAGTAGACCTATTTAACTTTGAGTTGGTCTGGATTTCACTGTAGACATATTGATATGTTCAAAATATAGTTTTTGTGTTGCAGAAACAGCAGAGCAGTTTTCATGTTTTGGGGCCATGCATTAACACAACATCTTTAACATCAAAACTTTTCAACAATACGCTCTCCCACCTCCATTTAAGCCCGTTATTTTGCCTTTCTATTACCCTACCTAATTGTTACTCACCCAAGAGGGTCGGATAATCGAGATTCTAAGCCACACGGAATAGTACATTTTGTATTTCCCACATTCACTGAGATTTTCGGTCTTGAAAATCTCAATTTTCTGCTAAAATTCTTGTAATTATAAAGTAATTTGTAGAATGTGGATGCTACTTCATTACTTAATATTGTCCAGCTCTAAACAAGACCACATTGTCGAATGTAAGGAGAATATCACCCATAAAGACTGTGAGATTAAAAAAAACTACTTTCATTTCTTTGGAACAAAAGACATCAAGCAAAACAGTCTTTTTATCAATTTATGAAAGAATAAGATAAGTACTTCTGTTACAGGAAGTTCTCTAACATTACAAGAGACCTCGACTTTCTGAAACCAAAATAGACACCAAGGATCTGCCTTTGTTCTTCAATACTTCCACCCATTAGCCACTTGTTGTGGGATCAGGTGTGCCATGTTTGAACTACCCCCTGATTGACAGGGCTTTACAAAGTTTCTTTCAAAGCCACTTTGAATTGTCAATTCTATGCAGGCTTATGATTAAAACAGCCAGGTTAGTTAAGGATCACCCTTGCCAACACCCCCGTTCCACTATCAAGAACCATCTGGGAGTGGCCCCAGATTTAGCATCTGGAGAATCCCCCCCCCCCCCCCACACAGTGTCCGGATGAACATTTTCTGTGATCTGCTGATCTGTGGAGAGGACAGGAAATACCAAAGTGCACCTGTACCTACCCCTTGCTATTACCCCAATCTCCCTCTTTGGACATCACTATCGGGCTCAGGACACCCTGGACCCCCCCATGGTTATTCATAGCTGCTCCCCCAGGGCTAAAGGTCATCCTGTAATTTCTGGAAAGTCTAAGTTGAATTATGAGTCTTGCTCCTGGGCTTTTTTGGTAATCCTCCTCTCCCTCTTTCCCCATAAGAGAGCTTTGGGTGGCAGTTTCCAGTTCAACAAAAGTATTACTCATAATATTTTCAGACACTCCTCCAAAGAAGATTTACTCCTATAAGATCCTAAATAAAATTGTTGCGGCCTACTCACGGTGAACAAGCATTACCCGGTCATCTGAGTTGACCCCAGATCATTGGCAGTAGGGGGAGAGGTTTTTTTTTTTTTTTTTTTTTTTGGGGGGGGGGGGGGGGTGCTATATTAGTAGAAGGTGTTATTTCGTCTTTGACAAAAGGTCACCTCTGTGTCACAGAACCTCCTTTAACCAGCCTTAACAAAGGTTTTACTTAAAACTTAAGAAAGGAACACATTGCTTCTTTAGTAAAGGATAGCGGAAAACTAGTGATGTCAGATGTAAATGTTACACACACATTTCCTTGAAATTTCACGAAGGTCTTTGCTTTTCATTATAACTATTTGCTGCAGGTCCATGCGAGCCTCAGATGTGACATAGAGGATAAAGATATTTAACTTAAATATTGAGTTTGTGGATCAATCTATTTTGTCTTTTGGTAGTACCTGTTCCATTTCATAAGTGTGCATAAGTCGGGATCCATAATTACGTAGCATGCATTCAACATTCTACATAAATATGGATCCCGACTTATGCACACATGCCCATGTTTCTAGTAGAATCGGACTTTTAACAAGACTGAAAGGGATTTCGGTCTACTAGCGTGAGCCGCAAAGCCATCAGAGACAGCAGTAGTGCACTGAAGCGGTTACCCATCTCAACACTAAAGTAGCCCATTGCCACTTAACTTCAGTGGAGAGACAGATACTCATCACTATATGCAACAATCCATGAAAGTCCGGAGACAAAAAAAAGTGATTCCTAGAAGAGCGAGCCTGGCTAGAGCTCATGCTTAAAAATGCTTGAAATAGTTATTACATCCTCTCATAAACTGTATTAAAATATACAGGCAGGAGGGTGGCGGTGGGCATTACTACACAGGGCAGCTCATTTTAAAATGTGATATAAGTGAGTTTCCTTGAAATTTGAGGGCTCCCTTTAAGAAGGAAAAACTTTATGAGACAAAGCTTTATTAAAGAACCTTGGACTTTGTTCTTCTAAGTTTACGCGCCTGTTCCACTTTTGCGAATGGTGGTCCTGAATGAGATGAGTATTTTTTTTTCTTTTGGAGACATGCTTATCTGGTTCTGGAGTTATTTGGCAGCATTTGGGTGTATCTGTGGACACTCGATAGTATCTGGGAGGAAACTCCAGCTTCAAAGTGGGTTCATTACTGGAACAGTATGTGGATGCATTTGGTTACGCCGACAATAGATTCGGAATGGCGGCAAAAAAGGACAAAGCCACTAAATTCAGGATCAGTACCCCCCAGAACACAGAACTGGACTCTCTCTGAGTCGGTTCCTCACCGCCGGACCATCCTATGTCATCCATTAACCATAGCTGATCATCAATATTGCTGTTATTAAAGTATGTTCGACAGGGTTGTGGAAGTATTTCACAGAGAGGAATCTGGACTCTAACCAAGCAAAATTCCATAATTTTTCTATAGAATGATCAAGAAAGAACAAAATTCACAGAAAATTCCATATTTGGGAGTGCTGCCGTCAAAATTAAACAGCTAGATAAACAGTTTTGATAAGAAAATCAAAATATTTTTTTATATTTACATCTGATATGTTACTATAGTTGGTCATATTACTTTTCCGTGATATAACTGCCTTCAAGCAGAGGACAGAATGACCCTCTCGAGAAAATGTGAAAGAGAAAGGTGAGATATAATCTTTACATTGCGAAAATCGTAAATCATGTTGCTATGACGTCATGATGCAACTACCTGTGTTTAATTCCATTATGACGTCACTCAATATACATGCAGTGATGTATTAATAGAAGATGCGGTGCACTCTTTTGTCTAGGATATCCTTTCAGTGGTGATTTCCTCATAAGTGTCAGCAGATCCCTATAACAAGGGGCACTGCCAGATTGTGAGGCATAACATAAAGGGTCCTCAGAGTCTCAATTAAACACTCCAAGCTTGTCTGTTGAAGGATCTCAGGTTTTGAATTTATGGAGAAACTTAAACTTCATTTTCATCTACTTATTTTGGAGCTTACGTGAGTTCAGCTAGATGAACAGTGTTTAGAGCAATGAATCCATAACATATGGAAGCAAATATATGTTATATGCTTGATGTAATTACAGATAGATGAAGTTTAAGCCCATGCCTTAAGGTTAACCTTTGCTTGTCCTAATTCAGGGAATAGACGTTGGATATCACTGAAGAACCCATCTGCAATACGAAACCTGGGTGACACTCCAGCAACATTCGCTGAATGATCAAACCGGAAATGTGGCTGGTAAATACACGTTTGCAATAATTGATTGTAATTGATTATCCACCCTTCTCTTCAGTTTATTACTCAGAAACAGGATAATAAATCACCCGCTAACTAAAGGCTTGCCCCTCCATAACATCCAATTTAGAGCTGCTACCAGATGCTGACTTGTGTCCTAAATTGGCCAGGAATCAGTTGACTTCTCAGCTAGCCTTTCTCCGGTGTTATACTTACTTTATTTATTTGGGGTTTAGCGTCGCTTTCAACACATTGTATAGGTCATATCACGATGGGTAGTTTTATGGCAGAGAAACTCAGTACATACAGTTGGTCAAGGTTCTGTACTGTAAACTGCCACTGTGGCCCCTCCGGTGTTATAAAATCGCATATTAAAAACCTTCCTTAGCAAGAGATGACTGATGTGAAATAACATTTGTACATGAAGCCTTATGCAGTTGAAAAGTAAGATAAAACTAATAACGGTGAGTAAATGAACTTAATATAATTTGCCACAGTCTTTAAAACAGTTTAATTGAGTAACTACAAAATCAAGTTATATTAACTAAATGTCCTTGATCTGGATAGTTAAACATTTCAATTTCGTGACATTTTATTTATTGTAGACCTTATAAATTGTGCAGACACTTTTTCTGCAGCTTATTTGGTAGATATATTTTTATTTTAAACTAATATTAATAATAATATGAGATCTTAAGGGGACATTTCAACTATTTTTTCAACAACTACTACAGCAGCTGCTACTGCTGCTTCTGCTGCTCATGATGATGATGATGATGATGATGATGATGATGTGGGACATTTCAACTATTTTTGCAAAATATATTACCATTTCAGTGCCAATCTCGGTTTCCTGGCATATTTAATTCAGGCTTTGTCCAGGCTAGTATTCACACATGTCATGAGCGATATTGTGAAAGGTGCTGGATTAAAGACTGGCTCCTGAAACTGATACTCCTATTGTTTAAAGTCGTCCGCTAGGCATCAGGTGTTTTGTATGGACTCAACCCAGTCTCAATTAGACATTTAATAAGTCATCAGTCAATGCACCTTGCAGGGACAATTAATGACCAACCCCATGTCACTCAAACTTGAAGACTGGTCTGCTCATTTCAAGAAATAAATAACTAAAGTTAAGTAATATTTTTTAAAGCTTTTATATACAGGCTGAATCAACACAGTTTTGCATTGCATGAGTCTGCATTAGACAAAAATATTTACCTTGAGACTAGTGCTACTTTGACAATAATTTTTAAATATATATGTTCCATTTGGAGATTAATTTGGCACCATAAATTGTCTCACAAAACTGATTAACAAACATGTTAAAATTTATCTTATTTTTGGTTTTTGTGAGATTTAAAAGTTTATCAGGACAGGTTCTTTAGAAATGAATCTCATAGTTTACCAACAGCAGGTTGGTCGTATTACAACAACACTTAGATCATTTCTAACTTGATTTCAATAAATTATGAAACTGAACATTCCTACCTTTATTTTGTGAATACAAAATGCAAGAAAAACGTAAGTTCCCTTATTTAGATTTAAGGTCACCTTATCTAAGTATTGCTGTAGAATACGGCCCCTGGGTTGGAACCCACTACCACTGAAATGAAAATCAATGGTTAAAATTGAAACCTGGCAATCATTTAGCCTGTCAGAGGCCTTCATATGTATATATTATACCTTCACTCATTATACATCCAGCAGAAATATGTGTAAATTGAAAGTATTACATACAGGACAATCTTAAATTTGTTTTAAACGTTTAATTATCATGACCTCCGTGTTTATGCTAGTTTAGTGTATGTGTTTAAATGCCTCAAACAGAAAATTCAAAATATGAAAGTTACTTCAACATAAGGGAGGACTGTCTTAAATTTCTTTGAAAAATAATTATTATACCTTTCCTGCTTCTGCTAATCATGGGCGTAGGTTATGTTTAAGCCAGTTGGTCCAGGTATACCAATTTTGTTAGTATCATCATTAGTAAGACAATACCCAATTCCCCAACATATCTTGCATATGACCACAACTTTCTAAAATATCAAAAATCCTAGTTTTCCCCCTGTCTATTTAAGTATAAATGTTGAATTAACTCACAAAGCACTGGATATATAATGCCACTTTAAACAATGTTTCAATTCAAACATCTCTGTAATTTTAGTGTACCTCCAAAATAACAGAAAATGTTTATATGTATACATACAATTATTTAGAATAAATCTCAGATTTGCTGGAAGTAGCCTTTTTGGGCTCAGATCGGTGAAATAATTAAACCAGACATGCTATGTATTAAATACCTGCATCCAGAAGTCATCACAGTACATGTTTGGTCTTTTAATTTTGATGATGCATGCTCATATCATTACTTTCTATTTTTATGAAACAGTGGAAAGCTTAATCAAGGTTAGTCTGGCAAATCTGATTTTAAGGGAGATAAAATATTTACAATTAATAGATTAATCCAATTTGGTCCACAGAAATAATTCTCCAAAAAACAAGTAACTTTCATTTGTTAAAAAAAATTCTTTAAAAATTAAAATAATGGAGAGAAAAACCCAATAAAATTATGATTGAATAATTATCTTTAAAAATTGATACAGGAGCAGATAAGGATAGATAGATAAAGAGATAAGCATCTGAAACCTGCCTCTGTGTTATGAATTGGTGAAGATGACACATGAACTGTAAACCAGTGAGATTTAATAACACTCTACAGTCTGCCTATGACACAACACTTCTAATTGGCAGTTGTAAATATTTTCACACAAAACACACCACATGTTGTAGTGGCCACTCCACACCAATACTAGGCGTTGTTACTATGGAACATCTTCAATTCATCAACCTTTTCAAGTGGCCAACTTATTTGTCGAGGGTTCTGGGTGTGTGTGAACTATCATCTAAATATTTATTTTAAATATGAAAATTGTTTCAACTAAATCTTGTAGAGCAAGGGACATGGAATTCCCAACAGTATGGGAAATTTGTTACTAGTTAGGAAGACCCATTATCTTCTCTTGGCTTGTGGGAAAATTTGGATACATTTGTAATTTTTGTTATAACATAAGGCCTCTGACGTCAGGTGATGCAAAAATTGGCATAAATATTGATTATATCCCCCTCTCTTTAAAGGGAAAATAGTTCAACGTACTTGTGTATGTTTTATTGAGTTATTGACAGGCCCACGGTGGCTCTGTAATAATACACTCGCCTCCCACTTGTTAGATGAGAGTTCAAATCCGGGCCTGACCTCAACTGTATGTACTGGCTTCCTTTGCCCTTCCAACTACCCATCACAATATAACTGATAAGGCAGTAGGCACGGCATAACACGCCAAAAATATTGAATTATTCGAAGGTTATATATGGAATATATAGTGCATCTGAAAATATTGAAAAATATCTTATTTGAGAAATGTAAGAAGATTTGAAAAACTTATCAATGATACTTTTTAATCATCATCAATCTGTATACTTCCTGAATCCTTTAAAGTCCTTATTCCTCTCTTGATATAAACGTGTGGATATGTATATTCTTGAACAGAAACTTGAGGGATTTCCTAGCAAAGGCTTACAAGTATTCTGCTTTTGTTTCTGCAGCATGAACGTGACATCTGTAGGGGGGTATCACACATTTTACAGGCAAATGGACTTGTTGAAAGACCAATTTATAAACCACATACACACAGTCCCCCAATCCTCGATAAAAGGTAGATCCAAAGCCGTCCCCTGTGGGTCGCAATGTCCCTCTACAGCACGTTTACAAGTAACTACTTCCTTTGAACGGAAACGTCTTGACGAGATCTTGTCGAGGAATGGACGTGACTTCTTCTATAAACTCCAGCCGTTTTCTCTTGCAGATGCAAAATTTCGTCTGCTCCTCACAAAAGAGGCGGGAGAGATACTCTGGCAGGGTATTCTGCGTGACAATAGAGCTCCCATAGCCTGCAATTAGAACTCAATTTGTCAAAATAGGATTCTAAGTCACATTTTGAGAATTTACCGCCCCCATCCATGATTGGAAAAGAAATTATTGAAGTTCATCCGCAAGTAATTATTTGGCTTGTGTGTTTAAACAGGTTCATAAACTGTTCTATAATTAAATAGGATCGGTTGGTCACTGGACTGGGTTTGGCTGTGTGGTTGGATGAGTGTCCAGTTGTCTGGCTATAAGTCAGGTTACCTCCAGGTACTTGACTTCAGAGTCAAGGTTCTGAAAATAAATGGCATTGGAAGATTTGTACGAGATAATAACAGTCTAGCATGCGAGACATTAACATGACAGTGAACTGCAAAACAGTGAATGAAATTTAGAGTGATGTTATGGGAGTTATAAGGAAGAGTTTTCTCCAGTAATTTTCAGACCATCTGAAAAATAAAGGATTAACATAATTCTGACAAGAAAAGTAGGATCTCTCTCAGATATTTTAATTTGTCAAAATACTCTAACTCGATAAATTGAGAAATATACCTATTTTGACAATGGGTAGATAATTTGTAATAAATGTAGAGATTAGTAAGTCATAAAATAATAAGCCAGCTATTGTAAAATGTGTTTTAATTTAGCCCCAGTGCTCTTTCATGGAAAAAGCTACATATGGTTTGCTAACACATTCTGAAACAGCAAAGCTTCCAAGGGTCGACTAAGAACCAAAAATCAGGTATAACATAGAAAAATATAAAAGAGTAACATTCATTCAGAAAAAAAGATACAAAGTTTTGCAACAAGCGCTTTCGCCAAAATTTAGATATGACTAAAATCTATATCGACTAATAAAGAAAATGAAGTGAATTCGAATCAGCAACATCAGTAGGACAAATGCCAAAACTGGATTTTACGTGCCTTTAACAGTTAACATCATATTATTATCCTCTGAACTTTTATACTATTTAATCTGCACAGAGGCTAACTTAATTAATGTTCGACACCCAATACAAATTCTAAAGTTCTTTGGTTCATAGACATAGAAAAAGTGACTCCAACAGAGACACAGACCAGGTTAGAAACTATGGTGGGAACATGAACTTTTTTCTTGATGAGGCCAAAGGTAGAGGTAGCAAAATAAACATCATCAAACAGTTCATTCCACACTTTAGGAATATCATAGGCAAAATTGTGACCAATATGTTTCCTAGATTTATATACAGATGGACATTGAGTAGAGTAGTCTCCACGTATCTTCAATCAGGTCTCTACCATGTTTTGAAGAGCCATGGTGGCAGAGTGGTAACACTCTCGCCTCCCACCTCTGAGGCTGGGGTTCGATTCCCGGCACAGCCTCAAGTGGGAAAGCTGGTAGTTGCTTGCTGTTGGTCGGCAGTTTACAGTACAGAACCTTGAGTAACTGTATGTACTGGTTTCCTCTGCCCTTCCAACTACCCGTCGTGGTATGACCTGTACAGTGTTGAAAGTGACGTAAAACCCCAAATAAATGAAATATAAGATGTTTTGTGTTTAAGCTAATGTTAATAGGGAGCAAAAAGAGATTGCCATAGCTAGGATAACCAATATGGAGATTGATTTATAGAGCAACATGGCCTCCTTGAATACTTAGCAGTGTTGTAACATCAACTGTGCTGTCATGATATGTTATATTTATAGTTTTTGTCAAAAAAGGATAAATAAATGGAAAAAGTATTACTGTAACCGTGCATGAGAGCTAAGAATGAAGATATTGTTGATGTTACATATGCTTACATCAAATACATTAAATGAAAGGCAATTATGAGTGGGATTTGAACCCACGACGAAGTGATTAAATGCCCAACTACTTATCCAACTAGCTCTCATGCATGCCTTAAGTAAATCACGTGACACAAACACCTGGACATGGAAAATATGTTGAGAAACTGAGGGCAAAACTAGTACTCGTGGTTTTCTCAACACTACTAAAATAGTGTTTATCCCGATAAATAACCATGCACCTTAAATGTCAAACTCCTGAATCACTCTTAATGAAGCCTCGTACCTGAAAAATCCACACAGCAGTATCACATGCACAACAGTGGATCCTACATGGGGTGCAGACATAGCAGACCACAGTCCATTCTTAGAAGGATAAGCTAAAACAGATACAGCACAGGCTGAACACATATATAGGGTGTGTACTCACCAATGACAACATGATATAATCCAATTCAATAGTATAGATGGAATGGCTATGGCCTGCCAGGTCCTCGGTAGCTTCATAGTTTTTTGCGGAGTTCCACTGGAGCCAACCCTATAGCCAAGTTTAGGGTCAGCTGCAAAAGTCCAGAGTTGGTAACGAAAATCCAGAAAAAAGGATGCAAAAAGGTTGTGTTAGATACTTTTCCCTGACAGGACGTAGTACATCATGGCTTGTCTGGATCTATCTCCCGACCTGACTTGGGGACAGGATAATTTTCTCCATGACAAGATGGAAGACTACCAAGCTGTAAACCCCTAACAGAGAAGCCGTAGCAAGCTCTGACAAGCCGCACTGACAAACAGACAGCACTGGAGCATTTTACCAACTCACCCGAGTGGACTGATTAATGCCTGGAGTTGGGATTGAGAGCCAGGATCGAACCAAAACTATATACACCCCCTCTGGCTGTCATAAATCATCATTTGTCAGCTACACATCAGACTCTTTCTACACAAGCTTAGGGTACTTTTATTTTTATTTAGTTTAATATATTGATCTTCCTCATGATTTATGCACAGAAATGGACACATCTGAACCCAGGACCAGCACCTGTCCTACAGCCAGCACCACAGCCACAGCCAGTCCCCATGAGATGAAGAAAGCCACCAAACCCCTGTGTCATGCCCTGGATACAAGAAAATGGATGCTACAGCAACCTCCTGGCCAACTTGGTATAAACTGATATCCCAGGATACGAGAATTTTGTCAAGATGCCACCTGCCTTTTTGACCTCATCAAAGAACACATACACCACCACATAAAGAAGTCATTCACCAATTTTAGGAAGCCCTTAGAGGTTGGACTGAAACTGGCAACAACACTGAGACACCTGGCAACAGGAGAGACCTACACCTATCTGCAGTACCACTGGTTGGTTGTCTGAACCACCATCTGTAAATTTGTCCTCCAGTTCTGCCGAGCCATCCTTGCTGAATTCCGGGACAAATATTTGCATTGCCCTACTAGCCCCAAAGAGTAGAAAAGGGTTAAGGAGAAGTTCAGAACCAGACGGAATATCCTCCACGCTGTAGGGGTAAAAGACAGGAAGCATATCGCCACGAAGAAACCAAAGAAATCTGGCAGTGACTATTGCAACTACAAGGGCTTCTTTTCCCTGGTGCTGCTAGCTCTGGTCGATGCAGAATACAGATTCTTCTGTGTCAATGTAGGGTCAAGTGGATCTTCATCAGATGCATAGATTTTCAACGGCGATTTAAGGGAGAAGATTAAGGATGGCACTTTGGGGCTGCCGTCACCTGAACCGTACACTACTTCCTGCTGGGGAATGATGTCTTTGCCATGATGCCATGGATGGTGAAACCCTATGGGGAAGACAACTCACAAGGGAAGAAAGAATAGCAAATTACCTGATCTCATAATGCAGGAGGGTGGTGGAGAACACATTTGGAATATAGGTGAGCAGGTTCAGGGTACTACTGAATATTTTAAGGATCGCCTAAAGGTTGTCACAGACATTGTTTTTACACGTGTGATGTTGCACAACATGCTGAGGACACACCAGGGCATGCAGGGCAGACAGAGCACCAACACCAGCAAATGATGTACTGCTGTACAAAATAAACAGGTGGTGTATGTCCCAAATGACAACTCAGGAATTCTTTGAGGGAGGCCAAACATCGGCAAGAACTACTGAAAAACTACTTCAATCACGTGGGGACATTGGCTGGGCAGGAGGATATGATCTGAGATGTGTCAACCAAATACCGCTGGGGGGAGAAGAAACTGGCATCTATCAGTTCTTTTCAGGACTACCCAATTATTCCAAAGACTTTTATTTAAGCTGGTGTTGCTCAAATTTCCAGCATATTTCCAAAGAAAATCCAATCTCTTTCCAACAGGTTTCAAAAGTATTTCAAACAAAATCACAAGTCCCCTGTTGAAAAACCTCAACCAAAGTTATGTAAAAATGCCCCCATTAAAAGTCAATATTTATAACCCTTTTGATCAAAAACTTTTTTTTTCTAAATTTTCAAGTTCCAATTCATCAAAATCTTTCGAGAATCTCAAAGGTTTCTCAGACTTGGATTGCATGAGCTTGCCCTAACATATCCTTTGCTACTCAAACCAGGTCTTGCATACCTTGACAGACAGCTTGTGACTGTTAGTGATCCTCTCCCAGAGACACTCCTTCCTTGCTTGATCCTTAAAATATTCATTAGTCTTGTTGTACAGCTCCTCATGGTCCTTCGCAAGTCCACAACTCCCTCCCTTCTCTGAGTCCGCCAGGTAGATGTTAGTCATGTGCCCCTGTTTTTGTCTTGGGACATGACTGAGATTTGCCCGCCCCTCCTCCAGCCTCTGTATCCATTTTTGTGTCACTTTTGTCTGTCCTTGCATGCTTTTCTGCCATTCCCTCCTCTACTGGGTGTGTAGTTTCCTCTCTCATGGCTTCTCTCTGTTTCTGTGCCTCTTCCTCCCTTTCTCTTCCCTCTCTCTCTTCTCTCCTCTGCTATATATCTGCCACCTTGTCCCCAAGCTCAAATTCTGGAGGGGTTCTGTGGGGACTTCTATCTTCCTCAGTCTTCTGTCCTTCTTAGGACCTATTTTCTTTGTAAAAGCAGCTGGTTATAAAAAACAAGTCCTAATCAAACGAGTCAGCCCAACTTGTATCTCTACACTACATCCTAGTTAATTTGTAAACAAACCCAAATCCTATCTTGAAATGCTGCCAGATGTAATCCGACAGATGCCAGATACAAAATAATGCAATAAACAAACCGACTCGCCTTATATAGACATAACCAACAAGCCGTGGGTCAGTTAAATGAAGCCGGCTTGTCCTACTCACTTACCGGATGTTGTCTCTTACTGTAACCACCTTGTCAGTTTCTGTTTACTGCATGTCATGATGTGTTCCCGGCTTGTCCTGCAGAGATGTTACCGACTCTACAGTTGAAAACTTGGGAACTTCCCGTCTTGACAGGAAGTGTCCAAGTCAGTTCGGTTATGTTTACTATGTCAAGAACGGTTGGTTTGTGAATGGAATGCAGAACAGGGCAGTCTGATAATAATATGGTCAGCGGTCTGTATATCTTGACAATATCATTACATTAAAGGATATCTATTGCACCAAATTGACTTACATTCTCTCAGATACTGGAAGACCAAATAGATCAATTAAGAGACAAAAATAAGTCAGACGACATCTGTAGGGGAGAGTGACTGAATGTTGTGGAAAGATAAGTCTGAACAATGAGGTCAAAGGCTCAAAGACAAAAGTCAAGTACCTCAAGCCCCCAAGGAAGTGTTTTTGTGAACACTGCATCTAAATTGTTTTAACCACAGCACACAATGGAAGAAAAGTAAATAAATAAAATACCATTGGACACTTGTCATAATCTGACAGCATACTTCCACCATGCAGAAATATGTGAAACTGATCTGTCTGAAAACATTGCGCAATTTGGCAGCATTCCAAATCAAGCAGATCTCTGGTTTGCTTGTTCCCTCTTGATATGGAATAAGCATGTGTCCAAGTGCCCTCACCAACACTCTGTAATTATACTTTCTTCACATTACAAAACATGACAGCAGTTCTCTACTTGTTATTTATTTACTTTTGACTTCCAAATGTTTAGTTCAAAAATACTCGATCTATACATTTTTAACTTGACACCTTGAAAGTTCATGTTACATTAAAAGTTTGTAAAATTGATAAAACAGGGAAGTATCTAAAAATAATAAATTTAAAATTTAAAACATCCTTAGTATACAGTTGAAGCATATTGTGCATTTTTCATATTTGAAGGAATACTTGTTTACCAGCTCTCAAACTGAATTACATTTGCTTGCTGATGTTAGGTGGTTTGGTGCACCAAAAAGGGGACACAGGAAAAAGTGCACAGGAAACGAGGTCACAGGATAAAATACACATATAGTTTCTGTAAAATAGGGAGAAATACCATTATCTCTATTTTCATAATTATCTTGGCTTTGCCACCTCAAATGGATTAGGAGTCAGAATCATAGGTGTAAGGGCTTTGTCAAAAGATTTTGTTTCTGCAAGGTAGATACATGTACAAAGCTTTACAGTGTAGAGCTAACATTTTTATAACCCAGTGTTCATTTGTAATAAGTATTCAGAAATATAAAACGACAGAAAATACAATACTCAGTAGCTGCTCAAGATGGCATGGGATCAGTTGACATGATAATTCAAGATTTTTTGATGAAGCTTTTTGTTCGGTGTGCTTGTCTTTATACCTTCAGATGCAATACATTATACATTGGTCTAAAGATTTAAACCCCAGCCTTACTACAAGTCTCCTGGCCTCAAGTCTCTTTTTAGGATGTTCACTAATTATCAGATGACATGGCCCCATTTCAGTGTGTGACATTACAACACCTCAGTATGTTCCAGTCTACTCTTCACATCTCTCACTACCCTAACCTATCATCTGTTGTGATGACACGCTGTAATGATGGGTGTTTAAAAGCTGGTTGGTCTATCACACATGTAATCTAAGGAGGAGGTGATATCTATCTAGAAGGAGATTTCAATGCATCTCCAGTGAAAATGTGGGTGTTTTACACAGAAAAACACTAGCTTTTAGAAGTGGCATTCGGTAGAAAACAAAGGGAGGCTTAAGTTACGGAGGAATGGAGATATCTAACGGGTAATCTAGAAGTTCTGAATGGGACAAGAGGGAGGGAGGGGGGGTTACATAGTTGTACACTGAAATTCCTGGGAGTTTGATATTGTGTTTGAACATGTTGGAAGCATGTTCTCGTGAAAGGTTAGTCGTGGGAAGAATGTAATCAAATATTGATCTCTTTTATGTCATTTTATGACATCTTAAGATCACTTTCTGTCAGAAAGATTATAGACTTAGTGCAATTTTTTGTTTTATACAAAAAGCTAAATGCCCTTCATTTTTATTCACAATGTGATATTTACAATAGAACATTACAAATTAGTGCCTGACATTAGAGAAAGTTCATTTTTTGAAACCTGTATGCAAAGGTCCATAGTTCATAATAATAATAATAATAATAATTAGGAAGGAACTAAATTATACTTTCAAAGAAGTCCAATTTTTAACCCCATGGTATTTAAAAGTTTGTATATATTTTGTCATGAGGTTTTTATTTTACATGTTTGACATAAGAATTTTCTTCTGTTTTACAATTCAAATATTTTTCAACATTACCTTTTAAAGGACTATTGTAATATACATTCCAATTACATACCTGTATTTCTTTATATATACAGAACTACCGATTCCATTTTTCCGTGGGGTTCTTTATCCTGCCACTGGGGATAAGACGTAAGGACAGAGGACCACGACTTTAAGTGGTCATTCAAACTGCTATGTATCTGGCTGTACATGGGTTCGAACCCATGTCTCCTGTGTTTCTAGGTGAGTATGTTACCCACTGGTCCACAGTGGCAGATAGTGTCATGGACAAAATGTCTTCTGTTTTACCTAAGCAATATTCTATCTGTTTGCCTAAGTGACATTCTATCTGTTTGCCTAAGTGACATTCTATCTGTTTTACCTAAGTGACATTCTATCTGTTTGCCTAAGTGACATTCTATCTGTGAGCACGCTTGCTTGTCGGTTAACAAGATTAAAAATGTTGAAAAACAAATTCTACTGATATTATCAGGATGTTTGAGACATGAACTGAATAACAACTGACTACATTTGGGTAAAATCTTAATAAAATTGATCAAAAATTATGTTTCTATGTATAATTTTGCAAATTCATTTTACCCATGCCTTGTACCAACACATTACTCTATAATTTCTGGGGAAACATGAACCATTCAAAAATCCTTCGATCGTGAGCATAACAGTATCCTATTATTATTTCTAGGTAAGTGACTCAAGTGATCCCTGGGGTGACATTGTCCTAATTTGTGTCACCCAGTTCTCACACAGACTCAGTACGCTGGTGGGACATGCAAGGTGTTTGTATCACTGTCCAGTCCAATCAGTGACATGCATGCAATGTCTTGTCCTAAAGCAAGTGCTTGTGTGATGCATTATTAACTGTATGGCCTGTCAGCTCATTCAGAATTACTGTAAAATACATTTCAGCCTAATCTAACCACTTGTGCAGCATTTCATGGGAAAAGAAGAGCACTTAGGGAGTCTACACCTCCGCTAAGGCTGAACCAAAGCTTGACCAACTGAAACTCAGTAGAATCTACGTGTGTCGTGAACTGCTCAGGTTTATTCATGTTTATTTATGATCCTGTTCAAAGACAGACAGACAGACAATTTTTATGTTCCCCATTGTGAAGGAAAAAAAAACAAATGCAGAAAACTTTTTATTTTATATTTCATTTTCAAACAAAATCATTTAGTATTGATTAATTGTATTCATGTCAGCTACCCATTTAGGCTTTTGTAATTTAATCACTTTTAAAAAACTATATTGTACAAAATATTTGGCATATAGTTGATATATGCTTACATATGCGTGTCATACTTTGATAGAGGATAGCATACTCTCCTCCCAGCTCTGAGGTCGCGGGGTTTGAGTCCTGACCACACTCATAAGTGAGAAAGACTGTGGTTTCTTTATGAGAGACTTTTAGTTTTAAGTACAGTATGCTGATCAACCAGTTCTCCTGCCTTTCTGCATCCTCTAAATATACATACTGTGATGTGATCTTTTAATAAGTTGAAAGCGGGGTCAAACCAAAATCAATTTTTGATAGACAGAAAAGTAATAGATTGCATTGATAAAGCTGTAGATGCGTATGGCTGCTCAAAGAATCAGTTTTATTCCAAGAATTTTGAATACAATGTTTTGTCACAATAATTCTTCAGACTGAGCAAAATATCAGTGGATTATACTCTTACTTTATGAAACAGTAAGATCAGGTTATAATATATATCTTAGCAAAATGTGCTAAACACACTGCTTTCGAAACTTAGTGTCACAAGTTAATTAGTATTTGAGACACCAAATACACTTTATGACACTGCACTTTTTTGTACTATATAAACTTCTAGTGTCACTTCTACAACAGAGGCATGAATGAGTAAAACAATCCTATATTCAAAGGAAAGGTGCTTCAAGTATTTTTCTTTAATGCCTTTGACTTTACTCAGACAATTTAAAAGTCTGCTGAGAAATTCCCCAACTTACTCCTGTGAAAGTAGTGACATTACCCTCCGGGGCTTGCTAGTTACCTTCACCCTCAAGTACCTGCTCATTAGACTGACCTAATTGGGGGTAGGGGGTAGTGCCCCCTCACCCCCCCCCCCCCTCCCGTCTTGTAACATTGTCTACACCTGCACTCGTAAAACTCCACACCTTTTACTGTCTAAATTGCCAGTGCAATGGCGTCACCTGTCGTCACAGGCGCTGAAAAACTCGCCGGAAGTGGAGATTTTGCAGGCAGACGACTTTTGTCAATGGAGATCTAAGAATGGCGAGAGATGCGAGATTTCTCGACAAAAATTCCTAAACTTAAAGTAAAATTTATTCAAATGACATTTTAGAATTTTTTATATTCTCTATTTTTAAAGAATCGGACTTTCGCCAAATAAAATTGAACATTGAAACATTAAAACATAATGTTATTTACATTTCAATAACACATAATAAATTGGTAAATGTACAAATATTGAGTTTGAGGTTGGGATGTTAGCTTTTGACAGTATCATTTGACAGTGTGGCCTCCAGGGACTTTCTAGGTCACTTACAAGGTTAAATCTAAATGTACTGGAAATGCAGAAATCCCAATAAATTGGAACATCATTAACTAGCGAAACAGAGGATTTAAGCACAGTGCCAGATATATTAAATTGGATGAGGTGGTTTTTGAGAGCTTTTAAAATTACTTTTAAATTTATATGTTTCATCAATTTTTGCTATATTCAATTTAAGTGTCGTCTTTAATTTTGGCGATCCTGTGCTTTGAGTAAATTTATTTGATCTTCATCACATAACAACAGTAGCTAAAATTACCGGATACAGTTGGATACCTAATTTATTTCTACATGGACTTTTAAGTAATGGGAACTCTTACTGTTTAAATGATATTTTGAATCTCAATATTTCATCAATAAATTCGCTGAGCTACTTAAATCTACTCAGAAAACTTACACAAAAATCATTCTTTTTTTCAGAGATCTTCACAAAATGGTATAGTTTGCCATACTCCCAGTATTTGAACTCATTATTCATACATGAACAAAATGTGTGTAGGGGGGGGGGGAGCATTTGCACTAGTAACTACAATCAACCCAAGGCAGTTACAAGAATTTTGACACAGTATTACATCACATATATCAGAACTCACAGCCCAGCATATGTAAGTTGCTAATTATCCCACCAGGAGTTTTACCTGGTACTTTGACATGTCCACACCATAGTGTGTCTGTATCATAATAAGATTATAACACGTGCATATAGCAAATCTCAGACATAACAGTGCATGTTCTAACTGGATGTCAGGCCATAGTTAGGTGACAACTGAATAAACTAACATACTGAGACTGTTACATCAACTGTAATCAGGTAATCATGGGTGTTGATGGAGAGTTATTGTTCTTGTAATACATTGGTCATTGTTCCACAGTGTCAAAAGCCTCACCAAAATGGCCTCTGAGAAAACGGTAAATTATGATGTAAGGACAAATAATTGTTAAAAATTTCAGTCTCTCAAATGTTTATCTTCCTAGTTTCCACTGCTTTTCTTAATCAAAATCCTTTGGTTTGGTATATTGGAAAAAAAATGATTACCAGGGGCCGTATTCTACAACAATATTTCAAACTTAGATTACAAGTATTTCTTAGATTTTAAGTAAGAAAAGACGAAACTGAACTTTCCTAACTTTTGTATCGTGAATACAAAGTACAAGAAAAACACCAGTGAAAAGCCTTCCCTTAGATCTAAGATCACCTTGTCTAAGTATTGTTGTAGAATACGGCCATTGATGTAAGAAAGGCAGTTTCACCCCTTTTTAAACCCTAGTTTCGAACAAACTCCTGAGAAATAAACAAAAATTGGTATAGTTTATTAGTAATCCAAAACGTTGGGACTGGAACCATCTTTGAAAAAGGGGGGTTGAATTGCTTCAAGGGTCAAAACATCTGGATACCTTACAAGATAATATTGATAGAAATTGAAGAGCATTTTTATTTTCCAAAAGAATGTATAATATTATACCCATCTTTGGTTTGACATGGCTTTCAATGTATTGATTGTTTTGTGGTTTAATCATCCTTCAATACACTGACCAGTTCACACTAGCGTGGGTAGCTGAAGAGAAAGAGAAAAGAAGGCACATTCGTCGGTAAAGACTCTCTCCAGAAAACTGCTAGACACTTCCATACAACGACCAAGTTGTTGGTCTAGGAATAAAACCCAAGGCCTGGACTGTGGTAGGAGAGTCTTTTACCCACAATACCACATCCCCACTTCTTTCAGTACACAATATTCGTGATGTGTCTAAAGAGATCCGATGAAGGAAACTAAACTTATCCAGACCTATGCACTGTTTATATTTTATCACAGACATTTTGGACATGTCTTGTATGAGTTGTCCAACAAAATAAATAAAATAAATTTTGGCAGCCAAGAGTATTAAGGGCGGAGGAAACCAGTGCACTATAAACTGCCGGGCATCAGTAAGCAACTACTAACTTACCCACATAGGGTCAAGGGTTTGAACTGAAGACCTCAGAGGTTGGAGGCGAGTGTGTTGGCCCCATACCACTGAGTCCCCTATTATTAATAATAATTGGACTGCATTCTCTAGTATCATGTCTTTATGGGAATGTAAGAGCCGTTATACTATTTAAAATGGCAAATGTGTGTCAACCATCAAATGGTAATGACAGTTCCCCAAAAGGCCAGGGTTTCTTTTTCATAATATTGACAATAGCATGGAAAGTTTCTCAGGGATTTCTCACAAATTTCAATCACCTGCATATTTGAAGTGCATTGCATGAATTGACTGTGAGTAAACATGAAAGAAAATACCACTTCATTAAAATCAATTTGACTTCTGACATAAAAGACAATCTGTGAAGTAGCAAATCTGTGTAGTCATAATTCTTGTTATTGAATGGAATGTGAAAACATGAAAGTCATGTATAGCATGTTACCTCTCCTACCTGCATGTATTGTGTCAACAGTTGACTATGTAGTTTGTTTTGTTAACTATATCTTTTTTGCAAATTAAGAAGTTCCCATAATTTATGTTTACACATAAAATGTAGCAAAATAGCAAAAGAACACTAGCAGTAGTAATGTTAACAAATATATACGTTTCATCTAATAGATGTCTTTTTTGTAGTGGAAAGCTTTCACAAAAACTTGTCATGGTTTAAGTCTGGGAAATTCAGTTTGGAGACATGAGAAAAGTAACGCCACACAAATTGTAGTTTTTAAGTCAACCATGTCTTTTTAATGCTGGAGTCTAGCTTGACTGAAATTTAGGTCAGCCTTAATAAAAAGATGATGCACATAGGCAGCCAGTGTAGTCTTATAACTATACTCATCCAAATTTCAAACTCTAGCCTCATCTATCTAGCTATATTTTGTCAGATTTATATATCGGATAAACTCTACCAGAGGAGTGTCAATTGACCACGACCAGAATAAGGCTGAAAGGTCTTTCAGTTAACATGAGCAAGCTGCAAAGCCAGCAGAGACTTGAGTAGTGCACTGGAATTTATGGAAGTTTAGCAAAAAACCCCACAAATTCTGAGGGAGATACATCCCATACCTGGCATAAAACTCAGATGGTCAAAACTAAGACATTGCTGCTTAACTTCGGTGATGAGACAGGTACTTATAATGCTATGCAACAATTGATGAAAATTTGGTGACAAAAAATATTACGTTTCGGCCTTCATGTAAGAACTGCAAAGCCATCAGGGAAATGAGTAGTGCACCGAGACAGTCACCTATCCAAGTACTAAAGTAGTCCATTGCTGCTTTCAGTGAAGAGATACGTACTCATTCCACTATGCTGATTCTCCTGAAAGTTTAGTGATTAAAAAAAGTGATCTCTTACTTAAAAAGAGAACTATTAAAATCATGTCTTGTTATTTTTACTGTTGTCTTGAAAGACAGCATTTCACTAATTATTGTCAAATAAAACTTAGTTTTCAATAGTATAGTTTTACAGATGAAACAATTGTATTTATTTTCATTCAAAAGTTACTTTTGACAAATGTTGAAGAAATAATTAATAACAATAAGACGTGAGAGTTATATTTGGTCAACAAATGTTCTGCAATAGTTCCCAACTGAATAAGAGTTATGTGCATTGAAAATGTATTAAATTGATTTTTTTATCCTCGTCAGTTTGGATTATGACAAATTACACATTTATCAGAATAAATTTTTATTTAAGCCCAGTCTGGTACCTGGTATATGTTTCAACTGAATTTTAAATAAATATTTGACCTTTAGTGAGTGGCCTGACCTATATCTAAGTTATTGAAATACTGTGATTTAAATCCAGAATTGTATTTGTTTAGTTTTTTTTTCTTGACAATCTTGATATATTGGACACTAGCTAAATAATTTCGTTAGTTTTGATGCACATCAAACTTACTCGGTCTCATCTTGTACTGGTTGCAAGAAATACATTTAGAATTGTACGGTATAATTAATATCGCATCTAACTTTACGGCTTGATTTGTTAGGTGTTTGGGCTATTTTAACTAGGAAGTGGAGATACTGGTATTTTCTTAGTTTAAAACCTCCTGAAACTTTGAATAAGAGTCACCCTAAGCAGTGTCCCTGTCAGTCATATTAACCCCTTCCACTCAAGGTCCACTCCATCCCACCCTACAGAGCCTCAACAACCCCCGAGTGCTCCCCTAACCCCCTCTTGACCAGCTCTTGAAAAACCCACGGGGTTACTGAAGTTCTAACACCCCTACAAACTACCCCAGTAAACTCAGAGACCTCTGCCCCAAAGCACATCAAAACACCCCCCTTTAAAAGTGTACTTGAACACTCACGTTTTGTCTCCTGCTTTGCAGAAAATCAACGCATACAATGTTCTTTATGTGATAAGAAGAGAGTTTACAAGGTATCTTGTCGAGTTTGTCAAATATATGAAGCTTTTACTCTCATTCAAAATGGCTTTTTAGGGTGAAGGTAAAATAGTTAAAGTTTTTGTGTATTTGTTATAAATATAAGTGGCAGAAGCTTTAAAGTTTGTACTTTTTTGTTTACTATGTATATGTATACTTTTATTAGATACCTCTGAAGTAACAGACTTTCCGCAGAGAAACCATCTGCCTTGATGACAAAACCTTACCATTTAGGTTCTGTTTGTGATATTCCTTGGGTTTAACACGTTTACATTTGAAAAACTCAAAAGATACAAGCGTAGCTATATATAACATAAAGTGTCAAATGATATCTCTTATAGATTTAACCCTTGTCTAATTGTAAAAATAATCTGAGATATCTATGACTTGATAACATAAATAACATTGACACACATAACTCATGGCCCAGATCATATTAAATATAGTCATTTATGGCGTCAAATACTTTAACAGAAATCTACAAGTTTGTCTATGACCCTTCTTTACACCAATATTTCTATATATAATGTTGTTTTAATAGGCATACTAATGTGGTTATATTTTGTTATTTATATATATAAAGATGTGTTCAACGATATCAAGATTTAACCCTTGTCTACTTGTATAAATATCTGAGATATCTACGGCTTGACAGCATGAATATAATTTACACAATTCAGGGTGTACATCCTATAAATTATAGTCACCTATTGTGTAAAATACTTCTGCAATGTCGACAGATAGGTACATGCCCTTTCTTTTATGCAAATATTGTTACTGAATAATTGAATTTCCCCTAATTGATTGATCAAACTACATTACACCTGCTTCTATGTGCTTGTGTCAGCTCTTAACATAATTACGTTTCTTTGGACTGAAATACAAATGGTGAATGGTAGTTATGATAATCCTTGGTCATGTCAGGCCCATGTCAATGAATTCTTTGAAATTCTTGTGATATATTCTGTCAAACAGTTACAATATTAATAAATAAACATGTGCACATATTACTGACAGTTAAGGTTACAAAATATGAAAAACTCCTTCTCTTCACCTAGCTCATTAAACTCTAAACTGGAGGCCATAATCTGACAGCCAATATTCAATAACAAAAAACATCTATATACATATTGACACAATATAGCATGTAATTTCACAAGGTATCTGATATACACACATACATCTTAATCCATTATTAATTGAAAGTAAATGTGGTTTCATCAATATGAAAAAGGACCTTAGGCCATTCTTCTATCACTGTGTGAACTCCATGAGATTGAGTTGCATTAAAAGTGTGAAGGGTCGCTCTCTTATAGACCTGCGACCCTGGACCAAGAGTCTTAGTCCATTCAAATTTCTGTCTGCTTTAACAAAACATGACCAGTTTCTACCGACAGATGAAAAACAGCAAACTGTTTCTCTGTTGGATCGTGAGAAATTGCTTGATCTTCTCTGTTTGCCCACTGCAGATGTAAGGGTAGTTTTCAGGGGGCACATATTCTACAACAATACTTAGACCATTTCTAACTTTGATTTTAAGTATTTCTTAGATTTCAAGTTAGAAATTATGACACTGAACATGCATATCTTTTGTTTTCGTAAATTGAAAACCCAAGAAAAACTTTAGTGAAAAACTTCCCCTTACTTAGACCTAAGGTCACCTTATCTAAGTATTCTTGTAAAATATGGCTCCAGATCATTCCAGTGTTTCGACTGTCGGGCACTGTTGTCTCTGTCTTTTGTTATTATTCTTTTTCAGTGAAATCAAGGCATGAGCTAAAGCTCTTATTCATTCTGATTGTCAGGTGGATTGTATCAAAACAAATGTACGTCTGAAATGTCCCACAACTTAGCCTGCAATGTGTTTGTAAAGTAAACCAGGCATTTGGGAGGTTTTTAACTGTTAAACATTCCATCTGACGTCATGCTGTCTTTTTGTTTCTCCACAAGAAGGGAACAGTACAATGTGTTAAATCGTTGAAATCACCATCCATAAGGAAGTCATGATAACTGTTAGAGCTTCATTCCCCAGGGGACCCAAGCCCAACAAAAGACAACAGTTGGGAATATATATTTATTATCTACTAAACTTTTAATATGGTGTTATTACAGGCATATTGACTTTAAACAACATAATAAAAACATTATTCTAGTTAGCAAATAATACTTTAGATAAATATAAATTTAAATTATCCATTGACAGCATATACTAGTAAGGCAAAAATTACTGTCAAGGCGAATAGCATGAGAATGTACAACATGAGATATAAAAGATTAATTGAGCATTACACCACCCTGGTAAAATTTCTTATAACAAAGGAAAGAGTAGTCCTGACCTTGAATGACAAGGTAAGGTCATAAGACAGGTCATACCCGACCTCTGAGAAGAGGAATTAGAATGAATTTTAAAAGTGTGGCAGATGGAAGCAAATTCCATTACAGAACACTGTATAATAGTGGAAAGGGATTGACCTTGAATGACAAGGTAGGTGAAAATAAAATATAGAGACCTTGAATTATAAGGTAAAGGTCATATGACAGGTCATAGGCGACCTGTAAGAAGATGAATTAGAATTAGAATTTGGAAGGGTTGTACTAGATGGAAGAAAATACCAGTACAGGAGACTGTGATACAGTGAAAAGAATGACCTTGAATGACAAGGTTAAGGTCAAAGTGAGGTCACATCCGACCTGAATTATAAATAAGGTTGTAGATGACGATATAAAAAAGGTATTGATTGGAAAAATGAGTTATATGTCAAATAATACAGAAAAATGTGAGGAAAAGGAGAACAGCCACCCAGTGGCAACTGAGGAGTGGGCTGGATTGAATTACACATAGGAATGGAAAGGAAATGGTGGAGGATGGAAACCTGACCAGGGGGTGTATAAGTCCATGTTACAAGGGCCCTTGTACGTATAGCAACTAAGGCAGGGGCCTTGGAAGATGGTAGATTGTGAGATGATGCTATAAAAGTACATTGCCGCTACTAGACGAAGACATAAGAGTACCATAGGCCAGAGACTAGATACTGTACATAACTGTAGCCAACAGTACTCAAATATTCTGACTTAGATTGGAAATGGTAGTAAAATTGAAGCCCAGAAATCTGGGTATTAAGAGACTATAAAAGTAAGTAACCACTAAAAGACGAAGACATAAGGACGCCATAGGCCCAGAGTGAAAGATCTATACAAAGGCCGGGCCAACAGAGTCCAAATACAATGACTTGATTGGAAATTACTCATCAGTTGCCCTAACTTAAAGTTGCAACCAGTCTGTAGCTGGATAAATGAGATTAAGTACATAAAATAACAAGCACTAAAAGACAAAAGCAAGGATGCCATAATGTGAACATTCTGCCACATTATGGCCACCAAGCAATAGTGATGAAAATCCATCAGAAGTGGCGTGAGAACAGATAGGTCCAATTGAAGGTCAGACAATCCATAGCCAATTTTTAAAAGATAAAAATAAAAACTCGTTATAAGTTACAGGTATGATAAAGACAATAAAACACATTTGCATCTAGCAAAGGAGCACACATGACAATAAATGCACAAGTACTATCATAGCAGCACACAAGCAAATATGAAATTACAGTAATAGAAGTTAAGCAACAGGAATGACATTACATATGCAAGCAATAACAGCATAATCATGCAAGGCATGGAAGGCAATTAACATATTGTGTCCATGGTCTAAACGTCCAGAACTTGATGAAGAGTGGAAGCCTGATGGTGGTCCACCCAAGAGAAGCCAAGTCCGGCTTCTATAATGTGGAAAGGCCCAGCACCCTGAGCGATGAAGAAGTCACAGTTGATCTGAAACTAGAATACATGTTAGCATCCATCCATGTATAAGGGGGGGTTATACTGTAACATGGGAGGGAAACAAATTTTTAAAATTTTTCAGTGTTGCCCCTTCCAGATCTAGAATGCAAATGGAAGAAGGGTCAATAGGCTTTAACACAGGGGGCTGCCACAGCCAATGAGAAGACAGATTACAAACAGCATGGTGGTAACAACTAAAGAAGAAATTTAAGGTCCCCTCAGGAATGATCTTGCTGGCACCAAGGTGCCAGCCCGTACATTCCCCAGGGGACCCAAGCCCAACAAAAGACAACAGTTGGGAATATATATTTATTATCTACTAAACTTTTAATATGGTGTTATTACAGGCATATTTATATTTTGAAAAGCAAAATTGTATATTTTCCTTGATTAAATGAGGCCTTATCATCGGTTTGGAGTGTCGGTATGTAATTGTGGAAAATTTAATCTTAAATGAGAAAGTCAGTTACTCAGTGTCCATACGATTTTATTAGAAATCCTTAGTTTAAATTTTGTGTAGGAATTACTTCAAAGGCATGTTTATATGTTTGCCTGTTAGCAGGAATATGCAAATTCTACTGGTTGGATCTCCCTGAAAGAAACGAGGGGATGGGCATCTGTTCAAATTAGATTAACATTAAATTTTGAGAGGGGTCAAGATCACTACCTGGATTTATAAAACAGATCAAATATCCATATTTTTCACATTTATATATTATTGAACAGTTTTTAGAAAAAAATCATACATGCCTTGGCGGAGGTGTATACTCTCCAAATGCTCCCGTTTTTCATCTATAACAGACATTTCTCCCAGTCGTGTGTCACAAACTTTTCTTGCAAAGACAACCAGATATTTTTTGGTACTTTTGTTAAACAATAAACAAGACCCTTTTTCCAGTCAAGTTGTAAGGTCTTTATGTAAATGGCGACACATTTCGAGGGGCTGTGCTCATCTTCTGTCTAATGCTCATTCAGACTACTGTTAAGAATTAATTCAGCAGTAAACTCATGCAGTACTATTTTGTCTGTTCACATTTGTGTCTATCATGAAAGGGACAGACTTTGCCTGACATCCCTGTGTCTTCTGTTTAGATTGTCCAAATCAAAACACACTGAGGAATGTCTTTGTAACTGTTTCTTTGGGAAAAGTGTAAATATCTGTCAATAAAAGTCACATATTTTGTGTGGTCTATGAGCAGTGGTCACTGAAGTGAGACATTCAAATCTTTACCAAGTTAACTGACCTTCCCTGGGTCAATTTCCGCGCTTTTTTGTTATTGGCAAATCTGATGCATATAGGTACCAAACTGACCTTATACTCCACTGACTAGTCTGATAAATCTTTGAGAATTTTTTATAATAAATGTAATGCTGATAATGATTGCATTGTTTCGGATGGGTATAGACAAGACATGTCATATTATTGTTAGATGGGCTTGTATTGTACTGTACTAGGCCACTATAGACAAGTGAGGCAACACGGTGGGCCAGTGGTAACACACTTGCCTCCCACATCTGAGGTTGGCGGTTCAAACCCCCAGACCTTATGTTGGAAAGTTGGTAGTTGCTTACTGATAGTTGACAGTTTACAGAACCTTGACCAACTGTATGTACTGGTTTCCTCTGCCCACAATACTTCCCGTCATGATATAACCTGTACTGTGTTGAAAGTGACGTAAAGCCCCAAATAAATAAACTATGGTCAAGTGGGTAACACTCTTCTAGGAAAACAAAGGACATAGGTTCAATCCAAGGTACAGACAGTTATATAGTGGCCCGGATGACTATTTTACATGGAAGTCCTCTGTCATTGGCTTCTATCCCCAGTGGCAGGCTACTCTACCGTAAGGGCATTGAGAAATTGTAATCGCTGAGATTTGAGATTGGTGTTTCAGTTCGGAGAATGTCAGTCGCTGTGCAGGTTGGACTGTACTTGTGCAGTCAGGATGGTTCAAATGACACTTGGGTCCTATAGTACAGGAGATAGTCATATAAATATACAATACAACAGTAGAAATTTCTTATTGGAGGATTCGGTTCTAAGTAAAGAAAACTATTCAGGTGTTGTGATAAAAAATTATAGATAAAAATTAAAATAAAATTGTAAAAGTTTCATGCAGAGTGTTTTTGTATTCTTTAGTGAAGTTGTTCAAATTCTAATCAATTAATTTCCAATACGAAGGAGACTCAAGAAGAAGTTCCGATTTCAAAATCCAGGGATAAGCAAAAAATATACCAAGGGGGCACAGAGTCAATGAAAATATGTTGTGGTGAGTCATATCACTCACCATTTCCAAGATTTTTGCCATTTTTGAAAAGAACACTCTCTCAAGAGCTGTCCACAGCTATAGGTTATTGTTTAGTGGACAATATGCAAAATGGTGTAAAAATGGTCTTGTTTATTAAAAGGGACATTAAACCCCAGTTTGGGCCTGTCATTAATTAATTTGTTAGACTTTGGGAATTTGGTACATTGAAGGCTTAATACTGAAGGTTTAACCTTGGTTCCTGGTGTGAGCATAGAAATTATATCAGTTCAACACTCTGTTAAAATATCCTTCTACTTTATATTTCAACAGTACATACAAGTATCAAGACTGTGTTTGGGGCTTTGGTAGATAACCTGCCCTATAAGTGATGAATTTGCCCCTGGCCGAAAAAAAAAAACAAGTCATAATTTGTTATGTCCATTTTGAGAACCAGGGTCATATCCAGGGAAGTTATTAGTTTTTCCGGCATGTTTTGGTAAGTTGGATATGATCCTACAACCACTAGTAAGAGGGCAGTTCCACTATGCCGATCGTCCTGCTGAATAGGTTTGCGATCGTGAAATTTCATGTGTGTTAGCAACGTCGATCTTTTCAACTGGACCATTCGCAGACCACTGTTGGGACAGTTTTCAATCATGAAGCATTCAGAACATTTTGGAGTGAATTATGTGTGTCCCCATTTATTCAAACTGTTTAAAATTCTCGTAAACTGAAGGCAATCCTTATCATATCTTGTTTTAGGGAATCTATTGCAAACCTATCTTAAACCTATCTTAAATTTGTAAAGCATTCTCTTGGATCTTACGTCAATCCTAGCAATCATATCGTACTTGGCAATGTTCATATGCCATTCACGAGGAATCAGGAACGTTTTGGGATTTAGATTTAGATATATATATTTTTGTTTAATGTTGCGTTCAACAGCCAGAGTCAAATTGCAATGGGTAGTTAACGGGTGGAGGAACCAGTGCATACTAGTTGGTCAAGATTCTGCATTTTAAACCACTGTACATCAGCAAGTGACTACCAATTTTTCAAGGTTCAAGGGGAGAACTCTAACTGCTACACCACCAAGCCCCCTGGATTGTTTTGGGAACGGATCAGATGGATTGACAAATAATATCAATGTTTTCCCGAACCAGTCAGAAGTCATTGAGACCCAATGGCAACGTTGATGGGAAAATTATCAGCTAAGTATCATAAATATCACCAAAGTATCATGAGTGGATTTATATTTTCCAGTCAGGTGCTATGTTTACAATCTAATTGTGGATATGAAACAGCCTATGGGTCAAGAATTTGTTGCAGAACAAGAAGAAATTGAATTTGAGATTTAATGTCAATGATACATGTTAATAATAGCCATGCTAGAATTCTTAGATGTTGTGTTGTCTTACTTGCAACAATATTGGTTGAATTTTCTTTTCAGAAATTCTAAGTTCTATGGAAAGCTATGTGCTCTTTATAATAATGATAAACCCAACTCTACCCTTTATTTGATTCCCATAAAAACGGTTTATCCCCTTTAGAGCACACGTATTTCAATTTGTCCTATTCAAGCTATCACTCATTTGGGGGGTTTAATCAGATTCACAAAAGCATAAAGTGTTTTAAAGGATCCCAGGGCCCCCTTAACAACTACAAACCGACCACAAATTTGTCTCTATTCGTTTCAAACAAACCTGGCCCTTTAAAAGTCCCGACCCCGTGAAATCACATGACCAACCTACAACCTTAGCCAAGCGTCACGTCCTGTGCATTTACCCTCCCTTTTCAGATGTCCCTTCTGCCTACCCTAGGTCAACATAAAAACTTTGCAAAACTTAAAGTTTTACTCACTAGTACTTTGCAGACATAAATTTGTCTTATATTGACACAAGTAGCTGTTATTTGGCAGAGATTTTGAGTTCTGTAGTTTGATTTTGCCGTACTATAGATTAAACAACATTTTGAGAAGTACCCTAAAAACTTTTTGGTTTAATGTGTAGGTAAAAGATTTAGATTTTAACTGTCCCCACTTCCTTCACTTCCCTTTTCTTCTATTTTGGCCAACAACACACTGGGGGTGGGCGTGGTCTAAAAATGACAGGCCTTCCTTACAAAATAATAGATCAGACAACGTTGACAAATCTGCCATTTTCTAGTCCATTGGCCCCATATTGTGCAGACGATCTATAGGAATTGTACATGGATTTTTTTTCAATGTGAGTTAGATGTCAGTTGGGGCTTGCTGTAAGGGTAGGCCGAGGGGGGGGGGGGGGTAATATAGGAGGGGGTAAAGTGTCCTCTCACCCCGGGGTTTTGGCCCCTGCAATATACAGCTGGTGAAGGGGGCGTAGCCCTTCCGCTTTAGCCCCTGAATAGGTGGAAAATCTGGGCATGGGGTGCTTTGTTGTTCAGGATGAATTAATTATGTGTTCAAACTTTTTACCTTGTATTTCCTTTTCATCTCCCAGTTTATTTATTGTGTTTAAATGTGACAGTTTAAGAAGAGGGTTTCGTTTTGGCTCTTGTATATGTAGAGAGATACAGAAGGGGTTTTATGTGGATGTGTTATAGAATGTCTGATAAAATTATTTGTCGGATGGGGGGGGGGGGGGGGGGGGGGGCAGAATGGGGTGGGTTTTTTTTGTGAAAAAGGTTAATAGATATGTACGCGGCCTATACTCCTGTATAGATTATTGTTCATCCCAGTACTGAGTTCAAAAGCTCGGTAGTGATTTATAACTGTGTTTAGGTCGGAGTGTTGGCATGCCTTGTTCGCCTGACAAATCTATTATCCCCTCATTCACAAAGCAGAGCCTTTGAAAAACACAAAAGAGACTTTTTTATTTTAACAAGATTTATTACAAATTAAATATAAATAAAACTTACATCAGAATAACGATGGTGTCAAAGGCTTTATGATGCTCTATACCAAAAGTGAACGCATTGTGTTGAACACTCTAACTATAGGAATAGATTCAAGGAAAAGTATACCAAGATAAAGACATGAAACCATCTCCAGTGTGTGATAGTATGATTATCTATTTCAATCTCACTGAATATTGCTATGGAATGATAAAGACAGTTGACTTTTCACATCCATAGAAAATTGTAAGGAAATTCAGACATCACAAAAACCACAGAAAATACATAAGTGTCAAAACTACATAACAATTAATGAATCAGGTATATTTGATGACTTTAAATAACATGTTTCATTTTTTGATAAATGTTAACTTTCACCATAAAGTAATAAATTAGGCCATGATTTGAAGCTGCATAGAAATAGCTTTAATCATTTTACAAAAAACCCCTACATTACAAATTGCTTTTCAACATTTCACAATCAAAACCGATAATTTGATCCCATAAAGTAAATGTTATAAAAAATATTTTTAACGTTGAAAGATAAATGTACCCTTCTCATACAAAACAACATGTTACAGTGGAGCCAAATAACATCTTAGGGTTTCCATTCACTTTAAGGGCGCCCTTATTAAGGATGATTTGTTATCATACATGCTTAATATAGCCAGCTGTTTCCCTGACCACTTTCTCCACATACACATTAACACGGGACACTATCTTTTGCACTTGAATGACAAAACTATATTTTTTTGTCAAATCTGAGTTCAGGCAGTGCAAACTATGGTAGGATATATGTTTATCTAAAATATCAAGTACAAATATTCTAAATATGCAACAGAGAATTATAATAACAAATAACATTACTCTGTTCAGTCAAAAAGTGTGAGAGGCCTAAAATGGTGGAGTGTTATATAGTCTGTACAGATCTGTAACTTCTCAAGTGATTGCATAAAAAGGACCTTCTAAAAAACCAATAGAAACAATAGACTCAATCCATCTTGAAGTGTGTACATAATTGAAAATATCAACACATATCTGTTAAAAGAAAAACATGTGGGTTTGGAAACAGTTGATATACTGGACAGAATAAACTATGCTCAACTCTATCGCATACTTTGTGATCGTCTATCTATACTGCGTTAGTTTGGAAAATACAATTGGAAATCACACCAAATGACCTCTACCATCTAACACTGTTTTGCCAACATTAGAGCTAACAAAGTTAAATACATTTGTAGCTTCTGCGAGACATTTCAACAACAGCAACCCTCCAACTTCATGCCCAAAAGACTGTTTTTAGTTCAAAGGAGCAACATGGCCTTCTCCTACAAAACCTTGTTTTCTTTTTGGACAATGTAATAAAAACTCATATATTAAGCAGTTTATGAGTAACACAAAATTACTCCACAGGTTTCTTTCTTTGTTACACCAGTGCATTCATACTGTTAGTTACATGGGTGAAGAGATCACAGAAACTGGAGCCATGGCTCCCTTCTGAATCAGTCATATGGTGACCATGGAGGTCAGACAAAGATGGTGTGGAGCTCATATCTGACAACGAGGCTGGTGACCTTGAACTTGGAATGTCTGGCATTTCCTGATACTCCGAGGAGTCAGAGCTGGATTTGTTGGACTGTTTTACATTGTCATTGTCTGAACTCTTGTTCTTGTCGCCATCTTGTTTCAGGAGGTTCCTACGATACTTGGCTCTTGCATTCTGGAACCAGACCTGAGAAAAAAATCACAACACAAATTATTTAAAATACACGGAGAAAAGACACTGGCAAACAACAGTTGTGACTTAAAACTCTGGTTTTAAAAATTGCCCCAAAGCTGATTAATGTGAAGACCTAAAATCTAGACATTTTTTGATAGTTGGGACAAAGTCACACTAGAGTATATAAAGGCAATAATATGTACAACTGTGCCTGATAATTCAGCTGCATCTAGTAACTACCTTTACAGTTAGGACAAAGTCAAAGTAGGTTATGCTTAAGGCTGAAATCATTTACTAAGTGCCCCAAATCAGTGGGATGGCAAATGCTATAATTCTCTTCAATGTCCTCAGATTCCTAAAGTTCTGATTTGTTTCCCACACCCACCAGTGCTGATGTGACTGTCGCTCAAGATCTGATCATACAGATGAATACAGACTGTAAACTTTAAGTGTTTTGGGGCTAAGGTCGACAGTCATGTTGATACAACTAAAATGACTCTTCTTCACATTTGCTTAATTGCACATTCAGTTTGAGCCTGTTTGTGTAGATATTTGAAAACTGGCCTCTTCTGGGGTGGTGAAAAGATGTTCAACACAGCATTAAAACTTCCACAGATAGCTTATATTTGTCTGATTTAAGGGCCAAGGTGTAGAGTCACTCAGGAGAACAAAAGTAAGTAGGAACCTGTCATGATATCTTCCAGCCTAAGTTTAGGGAACTTTCGCAGATCTGAGTAGAATTTAAAGTACCAAAAAAAAGTATGGGAGCTTGTGAAAAGAGAAAACTAAATCAATAAGAAGAGTAAATGTGTCTTCTGAGTAGAGTTTATGCATCTACATATAAATATTGGTGAGGTTAGACAAAATGGTCTGGAGCTCATGTCTGACCTTGGTTGGCTGGTGACCTTGAACTTGGAATGTAAAAGAAATACACTGTCATACATGACTTCATATTGGACATATGTAACTATTACAAAGGATTTTGATTGAATGGTAAATTGTATTTCAGTTTTATATATGTCGTTTTTAACATGTTGGAAAGGTCATACCACAGAAGGTAGTTGAGAATATGGAGGGAACCTATGTGTATTAGTTGGTCAGGATCCTGCATTCTAAATCTGAGATACCAGCAAGCAATTACCAACTTACCCGTGTTTTTATTAGGGCTGTTATTCAAGCAGACCAGTTCAGAGGTCAAAGCTCATGGTAAAATGTCTTCATTTATAAATTATAGTTGCAATAAAACACCAAGAAACTAACAGCTGTATTGAGTGTTAGTTATTATGGTACATGAAGAGTATAGGATTGTACATATACTATGGGATCAATGAAAGAATAAAAGTTGGCCACCTTCCCATTTGGTCCATAATATGGGAATTCATGGAAATATGTTGTGGAAGAATATGTCTAAGTCTTACCTGTAACACTCTCTTTGTCAAGCCTGTCTTTTGTGCCAACTGTTTGAGGTCTTTGGCATCTGGATTCTGATTCAGTGCAAAGTAGGATTTAAGGATGCGGATCTGTTGATGTTTGAAGGAGGTGCGGATCCTCTTCTGTCTTGGGGCGTGAACCATGAGACCATCTGCAGTGAGACCAAGTTCTTCTCCAGATAAACCTGGAAAAGATGTTAGAGTAATATGTACTCCACAAGATTTGGCAAAAAAAAATCTCACCCATAATTACAGCAGATGAGAAGTCCTAAAACGTGTGAAAGGTTATGGGTTTGATCAGAGAGCAACTCACCAGGTTTTTTTTTTTTTTTGAAGAGACAAGAACAAGCAAGGACTATTTGGGACTTTTCTTACAACACGGGGTGTCAGAATAAAACATATGTCAGTTTGCAAACTAGTATTTCCACTTTTGATGCCAATTCCATAATTTGTTTTGTTAAAAGATAACACACACAAAAATTTGAAATGTTAGAGGATTATCAAATTAACAGAAAATTACAAATTGAGCTATTTAGTGGAAAAAAAGATTAACTAATCTATAAAAACCACTCTCTTTTATATAATGCAATACTTTACTTAGTAACCCACATAGAAGACTTTCAATAGAAAACAAAAAAGTTAGGTTCAAATTAGAGAGAAACTGAGATGGGACTTTCCCTCTTGGTATCCAGAACTGGTCTCCCCTTTGACACCCGATTCTTCATATAAGTTTACATTTCCGGGTGGTGACTAGGACACAAGGACCCTGGCAACAAAACGGAAGTGCCTCAGAAGCGTGAGAGGAAGTGATAAGGGAAAAAACGGGTTGTGTGGCGGCGTCAAAAGTCTGGGAGGCTGTGGTCATGTTTTACCCACAGATCAGAAATCACACACACACATAAGGCAGATGGTTTCTCTGTGCCTTTGAATGTTTTATGTGTCAGAGATACGATGGGTTTTTAGCATGTATTTTTTTTCTAGGGGGGGAATCAGGGTGTGCAGTTGTGACCATTTGTTATTGGAAAACAATTTTTGATACCTCTTTACAAAAATAGACCAGTCCAAACTTTTGAAAGTGAAACTTTCTGAGAGAAAGTGGGAGGGAATGGATTTTATCCCTATTTAATTACACACAGATTGTAATATTACACCTTAAAGATAAATGTGCTTGTTTTAAATTAAATTACATAACTGTTTTTAAACATGTTTTAAAATGGACAATTTTTAAAAGGTGATTATATGAAGATAAAAGTATAGAATCATAAAATGATGGAATTAGGTTTAGTATTTTGACCTTTTTAATGATTTCAGAATCAAACTTGTTTTAATGTTTATGTAATTTGGCTTTAAAAAGCATTTTCATTTTGAATGACACTGGTCATTGAAACACTTTGCAGTAATCTATATTCTGCATTTATCAACAAAACTTGCATTAGTTTACATTATATTTCTGACCTTTTTAAGTTTTTCAAATGAATCCTGTTGTGTGAACTTCTTAGTATTACTTGCAAATAACACATAACTGGATAAAATTCCAGTATCACATGAAATTCTCAGTAAAACCCACCTAGCTGTGCGACCATGTCTGCGTCTGACACCAAATGCTGTTGATTTTTCCGTTTCCGCGGTCGACCTTTCTGTGACGCGCCGACCCCGTTGTAAAAGGGAAGTTGGGAGGGAATTCCATTGTTCATGATGTCATCCATAGGTGGCCCATCGGGCTGAAATCCGGTTATGGGCATATTCATGTTGAGATCCTGATCGAGGTCGTAATGTGCCTTGCAGTAGACGGTTTCATCCCTCATGCCGAAGTACTCTCCAGTACTGAGAACCTTGTGACAATGTGCGCAGGTGAAGCAGTGAATATGGTACACGTACTGACGCGCTTTCATCACCAGCTCGTCTGAAGAGATGTCCAAGTGGCAGCGAGCACACTTCTTCATTGCAAAACGTCTGCAAACACAAAGTGTCATTATGAACTATTTATAAACATAACAGATGTTGGTTTCCATAGAAAACATTACATCACTTGTTTGTGTTGGTGACATGATGGGGGGGGGGGGGGGGGGGGGGGGGATTGTGACTTGATGCTTACTTACATTCCTTACACCCCACAAGTTTTTGGTTCGAATATCAGCATGGAATATAGTGGGAAGGTAGTTAGGCCGTGAATTACACTTTGGCATTTTCACCATTGAGTGCACACTACTTCCATTTACCCGTAAAAAGTACCCTTTGTAATGTGACCTGTTAAAATGAACTGACTATTTATACTGTTGAAAGTAAATAAATAAGTTTGGATGAAGCTGAGTGGGTTGGTTGAATGGGTACATTATATTGACCTTCAATAAGTTTACGAGCTACTTTTCCACTTATATTTATTTAGTTATTATTTGGGTTTCAACACTGTACAGGTCATATCACCATGGGTAGTTTTATGAACAGAGGAAACCAGTACATACAGTTGGTCAAGGTTCTGTACTGTAAACTGCTAACCATCAGTAAGCAACTACCAACTTTCCCACATAGGGTCCAGGGTTTGAACCTCAGACCTCAGAGGTAGGAAGGGAGTATGTTACCACTGCACCATGGTGCCCCCCCTCATTTCCACTTATAGGTTAACACCAAGATTGGAACCCACACAACCTAGATAGTGCTTGGAAGTGATATATGATATCCAGTACAGAACAACAGGACAGAGTGTAAAGAAATTGATTCAAGATAAATAAAGGAAAGATTGCAAAACACATTAATTTTCTTCCTGGAAAATACTGATTATGTACAAGCTTATTTTGTTGTTTTTTCTCAAATGCAGGCAAGCAAATATTATTTGTTCCCCTGTTTTGGACGAAATGTCTGCGGGGAACAACAAAATATACAAAGGCTGATGCAGAGATTTACAAGTATAATTTTTACAAATCAAAACCCAAAAAAATCTTATCACATGTATATAATTTTAAAAGGGCAAAAAAATGCGGAGGAGAGGAAATGTGGATGCTGGGACATGGTACAGTAATTGGAAGTTTTTCTAATAAGAAACATCATAGACATTAGATATTGTAGTCTTTGTTGTTTCTGAATTGCAGATATTTCAGTTTCCAAAAATTATTTTAAAATTCCAATAGTAGTAGTAGTAGTTTGGATTTTTATATTATGCTTTGGATTTTTATATTATGTTTTTGCAATTAACGTGGATTTTTAAGAGAGTTTAAACAGGTTTAAACATGCATTGTATTTCATCGCCATGTTAGTTGCAAAATGAAAGCACACAGAAACGAGGCTGTGCAGTTGACAGAAGTCACATTTTATTGTGACTGTATTCAACATCAAGTCAAACAGATTCAAACTTCGACTGTTTAAATGATACAAACTCTGCTTCCCTGAAGTTTGACTTCAATGAGAAGGTGCAATAATTGTATTTATAACAGTCTTCAAGTCTCTGTTATTAGTTGATGCACATGTCTTGTGTCTTATGAAATAATAAACCTCGTTCAAATGCATTCTGAATGCCCCTCATAAAATGTCCCAAATTCACACAAATCGGGTTCATTATCGGTCTATTAGAAAGCAATTTTCGCAGGTAAACTTCATGTGAAAGTTAGTGAATGTGACCAGGTTAATGATGAGTTGTTAGTAAGAGACTGCTTATTGAATATTATCATAACATGCAATCTGGTTGTGTCACCCCTCATAAAAACACTGGTATATACCCAGGGGTTTGTCACAGTTTCCTTATGTTTTACATGCATTTCACACGAGAACTAGAGGTGTAAAAACAGATGCTAGTGTCTTTACCACTGGTTAAAATATCTGGGGGGAAATGGGGTTGGGATGGATAATGGTAATTGATACCTGTCAGTCATTTATATAACTAGACCTCATGTAAATGGGTTTTGGTAGTGAAAGATTTGAAAAAAAAACTATAAGGTTTGTGAATGTGTAGGCCTTCAGTAATGTTAACAAAATAGAAATACTTTTCTACACAAGTACAATTGTTAAGATACTAGCCATGTGTACTTAAAATTCACCAAAATGTACATATTTGTGTTTATGAGTGTATTTACAATTGGCTTTGCTTTACACTTTGACCATGTTTTAAAAATGTCAGAATACAAGAAAAGATTTCTTGAAATATATTAAATCATTAATTCACTGCATGTTTATTATAAAAGTCCAACATTCCAAAAGTAGTCTTCATAGTGTTTTAAACTGATTGCTTTATTTACATGGCTGACCAATACACAGCTTCCAACCAGAGTGAATTATGTAACATTTAGTAAATATAATTTGTCAAATGCCTTACTGAAATCAATGAAATGGCAGCTTTGATTAACTTTTTTGCCCGATGAAACATATTTGAAATTCATGGCCCTGGGTAAAATGACAAAATATGTTGCAAAGATAAAGCATGAATTAAATCAAGTGCAAACAGAATTTTGAAACAACACTATTCTAAAGGTTTACACCTGAACACGAGAGGCAGAAAATCATGCATTTGGGGGAAAACATATGTGACAGAATTAAGCCGACATTAAGAAAATAAACTAGCATGATTTGTCAAGTTTGTGAAAGACAGAATAATGAACATGCTTGGTAACAGTGTTACAAATTACTTATACCTGTCATTTTATATGTGGATACGTAGCAGTATATTAGAACAGTGTATAAGAAAAAAAAATCAATGTTTTGGGTGTGACCTTAACACTCCCAGTTAATTCAAACATTGTCATACAATATTCTCAACATTTAAACAATTGTTCACTGATTCTACCCCTTATTGCCCAGAAATGAATAAGCAGTTGTGTCAATAGATTTTATGGAAAATTACATTATAATATAGTGCCAGTATGCAAATAGAAATTTCAGAGTAAAAACCAACTCACCTATAATAATCTTGCTTGCAGTATATGTTCCCATCACGTGCAAAGCACGTGACATTGGAATCCAGTGATTGGCTACATTCCACGCACGTCAAACACGTCACGTGCCAACGTCTGTCTACTGCTAACAAGTAAAAACGGTCCAGGATTTTCCCGCCACAACCCGCGCAACATCCGGGTTCTTGCGTCATCGCCCCGTCGTTATTGTTGTTCAGCGAAGGCATTTCCTGGGAAAATAGAAATCCAATAAAACACTCTCAGTATTTAGTTTGTGTGCAGTATAGAAACTGTTACTCGTGTGTCCCATGATGTAGGTTAAAAGTATCCAATAATGCAACTTTTCTGGGCAACTTGCTCTTTATAAACTTCCCTTTGTTCAGAGTGAGAAAAATACACGTTGGCTGAAACACGATCCTACATTTATTATCCAAATATGTTTTCTGAGAGCTGAATAATTAGAGCATTTACAGGGGGAAAAAACTCCTTCAAATAAAAACAAGACAGGCTTAATGTATAAGAATGTTTACCAGCACTCTGAAATGAATTGCTCACGTATGATACATTAAAAGTCTTACAAGGAGATTGTCACTTCAGGTCTCACTTTCCATTGTGGAATTTATTTGCTTATATCTCCCCCTCCAAACCACTTCTAATTCATAACATTATCTAACTTGTAATCACTTGTGTCTCTCAATAATAGGGGATTTGATTTTGTTCAGAAAACAAGTGTACTTAGTCATCAAAGTAACAGCATACTGCAAAAAGATGAGCACACATAAATAAAGTCAGCTAAATAACTCCACATATTGAAATACACATGTGCTAGCCAAGTCAAGGCTCTATATCTATATAATATTCTATTTGCTATGTTTTAGGTTCATCATTGTTTCTGTGTCTTACTGACTATTCACAATAATGATGTACACTCTAAAACTTACTCTAACAGACTGATCCAAACTTTGAAGATTACTGTAAGAAATGGCATGCTGGCCTTACCAGCCACTTCAGACATATATGGTATTTCTTACGATTGTTAAACATTTTACAGATGTATGACTAAAGATATATGACAGAAGCATCTTTAGTTTAAAAGAAAGACATGATGTCAATCATTGTAATCATAGAATAACTTTTAATTTATTCCAAAATGAAAGATATTTATATTTTCTGAAGTTTACTGTTGGTTATATTGAATAAAAAAATTTCAGTAATCAGTTAGCAAAGTTTCGAAATCTATTCATACTATTTCAAAATCTTATATAGTTTACAGTAATACAGTTTAGTGACGATGTGCCACATTGATTCCATAGTATCTTCACAAGAGTGTAACAACATTGAGTGTTTTGACAAATGTATGTGCTGCTTCACAACATAGATGTAAAGTGAATGGTGATATTAAAAGAAAAGAAAAATGTTGGTACAAAGCTACACATCGGTCAAACCATTGGTCCCCAAGAATTCCAACAGTAGCAGCAGCCGTCTGTAAGGCCAGTGGCATTCATTCATATTCAGGTGGATCCAAGTCAAAATCCAGAAAGGCTGTCTTTCAGTGAGTATAAGAAAGATGGCTGGCTCAAAAGAATCCTTAATGCTGTGACATAATATAGAGATCCTAGGCTACTGCCTTGGAAGTTCAGCTCCCTTGACCTGAGAGTTTACCTGCCCAATATTTGGACACATACCAGTCTGAAGAGGAATTCACAACACCCATTGTTAGCTCAGCTTTAAAGTGGGACCTTTCTCTCAATGGGAAGATTTTACAACCTGAGTCCATATTGACTTATACCGTTTTGTTTTATATTATTTCAAATTTTCTTTGAGTTTTCTGGACTGGATTTATGTTTGATGTAGAACTATGAAGAGCATTTGGCATGTGACAGCAAGTACTATAAACGTTATATAATTTTATAAACTCAGATAATAAACTTTGGTGTAATTAACTGAATTCATTGATCAGAATGAAAATATAAAAGCCACATGATCATGTTTGAAACACTTATAAATTTTAGCAAGTTCTTCAAAGATCACTGAGTATATTTTTAGTTTGACTCAGTGAAGCATCTCGCCCTCTTGTTCATGAAATAAAACAGTCCATGGTTATTAGGAAGTTTGACCAAATACCTTTTTATGTTGCTCAAGTCCTTTTGCCAGGTTTCTGGCTACAGGCAGTGTTGTGAACAATACTCTGCCAGAATAAGATTGGCGTCTCCAGATTTGTCTAGTTATTCAAATAACCCAAATGTCTTGCAATAGGAGTCTAAATTGTTTATCTCTGAAGTTAAGTTTTGACTTAGTTCTCAACTTTTTAACATGCACTACCTTTAGAGTTCAATGAAATGTGGTGTGACTGTACAATCCTTTCCAAGTTACCAGATAGAGTACCTCATAATTGTACCATGTGCAGGAACAGAGTATGAAGCTTTAAGCCACTCTATGTGAGTAGTCCAACTACTGAGCTACTGTGACCCTTCAGTAATAAATTTATATATTAAACCAAGTATATAACAACACAGAAACATCATATGAGAAACATGTGAGTAATTTGAAGATTTAAAAGTTTTTTCTTAGTCATAATAGTCGGGTTTTCAAGTCATTTGAGGTTCTTCAAAGACCATGTAATCATATTACCATTACACAGACTTGGTAGTCAGCAAAATCACCAGGAGATCAGCCACTCATTGATGTGCCATCTATATCTTTCATCAAAAACATCTGATACCCTAACATTAAGCCATTTGCCTAAATAATGGAGACAAGAGACATGCTTTTTCCACATCATCATACATCCATATATGTATATAGGTTTATATTGGAACGTAAATACCACTTTTTGTGTAGGTAAAAAAAAACAAGTATATCCAAAATGATTCACTTAAGGCTTTATGATATTGTCATATTTACGGATTTGTGGGCAAGTAACAGTTTATATATATATTTTAGAGCTTTGTACATTCTGCTGAAGACCTGTATGTTACATATTTTGAAATATACACTGTGACTTCATTAACAGTTACTTGCCAACTTAACAAAGTGCAGTTTTCTTCTTCCCAAACAGATTATGTCGGGGGAGGGGGGCTTACTTTTGCATTTGTATCAGAAATACACTTCCCCTTGTGTTTAGGAAGTTTCAAACATCCCCTGTCAATCACTCCATCATCTCGATGACATATTGCCACAGAGAGCCATTGATATCTAGTCCCAAATTAGGGACCCTCTCATAAAAGGGCTTTTATGTTAACATCCCCAGTGACTCATTTTCATTTTTTTATTTAAAATATAAAGCTCTGTGTTGCTTTTCTCTAGAATAATTATTATAGTTTTATGCAAGGGAAATAATTGTCATTGCTTATAAACATATATATATCAATACTCAGTGTTATGTTTTAAACTTGTCACAGACAGCCATTTCATCATTGCATATACTGTTTACTTTGTATCCTAGTTAAAGGTCAGAAGTCTATGATTGCAAGCATTTCAGATATTATATTGAACAATTCAGAAATATGTAAAATATTGAGAAATACAAATGTATAATTTTACACTGTGTCCGTTTACATACATAGTGTAGGTGGGTGTGGTTATATTCCATTTTTATTACCTGACTAATAGTTGACTTCCAGCTTTTGAACATCAATGAATTTAATTTTAAAAAGAATGTTATTTTTCATAATTAAAAGTCACCTTTACTCAGTTTTCAAAAGCATTTTAATAATGCTGCAGATACGTGTACAATTCATTGTACTTAAGGAATGTCACACTTTAAAATCCATATATAGAAATGACTTGTTATGGCGTGGAAACTCCAGAGAATCAAGTAGAGTTATACTCACATATTGAAACAAATATTTAATTGAACTAAATGATAAAAGATTCAGAAACATACAGAGTCACAATCTCAAATCTTTAAAATAAAAAAATAGCTTTAAAATATCTTTGGCAAGGGTAATAGTTAATCTAATAGTTTCAGCTACAACACATTCCCCTGTCCCACAATTTGTGGAGATTAACCCCTTGCGTCAGTACACACAAATTATCAGTGTTTTAGCTTCAGCCATCACATGTCCTCAGATGCATCCAGTTTTCCCTGGGTAGGAAATACCCTACTGGGCTAACTGTATGATTTTGTGGTCAGCCAAAGCACACAGCATTTCTTCACATAAAACCACCAGCGTATGTTTACCCTAAGTGATTGAGATGTTCTATGGTATCATCAATGTGGGTGGGACAGGTTTGACCCAAACTGTTTGCCACGCAAAAGTATGTGCACTTGTTAATAACTGTATTGATAAAAGTGGTCTAGACTTCAGTACGGCCGTCTATACGGGATCAATGTAGACTCCTTGTTGATAAACTTAGGAGTCTTAAGGAATCTCTGGTCTTTTATAACTTTGTTGATTTATTATGATATGTATATTTACACACACAATGCATATCTGTAGTGCTCAGTCAGAGAGAGATTTAATGTTATTTTCATTCATAATCTCCTCGTTCTTGGTTTGTCACGACATTTATAGTTTGTGCATGTGGCTTTTTAATATGTAAAAATAACAAATATTTACAACATTGAAAGACCTACGGGGGCATAGATGTTAAACTTATTTTGTGAACACACACTGTGTTTTTGCCGATCCTAAGAATTCAATGGCAAAGACATGTATCTTGTTTATATTACAAACTGGCCCCTGTAGTCAAAATAGGAGTTGTCAAATTGATTTTACATGCGAGGGTTGTGTGGAGGAAAACATTGATATAGTAACAACTGTTCCATGAACTATTTTATACAGTGACACATAAACATATGATGAAATTAATTATGTTGTTAGTTATGTTTAACTTGTGTACAAGATTGTGTATATTTACAGATATGTGATCATAAAAACTTGTATGTGATAAGTGTGATTTCTGGTGAAGTGTGAACTCTGCGTATGACAACACGTGTTACAGTTGTGACAATCGAACCATGCTAGTTTCTTGTTCCTCAGCAAATACTTCTTCCAAAGAGGGAAAACATTCATCAAAGAACAAAACAGACTCGGCCATTTCCGTGTCCATGTCGGAAAGGCACAAATCTGCTTGATCCGCAGTCGGAAACAACTCGTCTATGACGTCATGACAGTCACCATTGACGACGCTACCGGAAGTTGTGGCATCCTTTCCGGTTGGTGCTAGTGTCCCATCTTCTGTATCTTTGAAGTCCGAAATTGAGTTTTTGTCTTGTTCAGGGCATTTATTGACCTCCACAGAGTTCCTCATCATTGCCAATTGATCTTAATTAGTGCATCAAAAATTCAGCTTTCATTCTATTTATCTTTTACCAGTGTTTTTCATTAAATTTCAGTTTACGGTTTCTTTATTAAAAGTTTACCATTTACTTAATGTGCTTATTTGTTTATCAAAAGTTTATTATTTACTTCATATGCTGAGAGCTATCATGAATAAGAATATTACCTGTAATGGATACTGACATACACTCAAAATACTATTATATGAATAAATATACCACAGTGGTTTTTTTAATTGTCTTGTTAAATTACCCTTAATAAAGGGGCATGGATATTAATTATATCCTGGAACTCCTTAAACTGTTGAGTCATATCATACAAGACTAATACAAGACCCACAATATCTGCTGCTCTTATCACTGGCTCTATGAAATTGCTTTTATTGTTATCAAAGACACTTATCATTTCACACTACACTTGCAGATGTAGTTTGTTCCACACCTCAACAACAAGTAGAATTCTACAAGCAACACCCAGCTCAAATCTACTTATTAATTGTTTCTAAAACTACCTTCAAACTACCACTTTTGTCTACCATAAAAATATGATTCAAACCACTATTTTAATTATGTAATCAAAATAAAATTTAAAACCACTGACCTGTTTGATGGGTAGATGCTGACTGAGAACCATTTGGCTGGTAAGTCCTCTCTAAGCAAGGAGCAGATACCTTCAAAACCATATACTGGTTCCCAAGTATTGTTAGCACTGGATGTGAGCTATGCAGTCCCTACACAGTGTCCTGGCACAAACAACTTCTGGTTCACTTTTATTTATCACAAAATTAACTCCTCGCTTGAACAGAAAAGTCCTTTTCAATAATAATCCATTAAGAGTTTAAAATTACTTTTTCAAAAAGAATCAGTCATTGTATCACTTTTAAGAGAGAAGTTTCTTTCAAGAATTCTCAGTTCAGATAATTATTTTTTTTATACAAATAGGTTTCATATCAATTATGTGAGGTAAGAAAAAACAAGTTGTTTACAGTGAGTTGGATACATAAATGACTGACATACGTGATGTAAGCATGTTTTCAGTGCATTCAGAGCTTTATAGGGGGCTTCCCCAGGGCTGAGAGGACTAGATACCAGCCTAGAGACACATCAATCAAAACAAAGTGGGCGGGCACAGGCTTCTAATACATGCAGTACACAATTCAACCCGACCCACAGATCACTCCTAAATGCATCTAAGAAACCAACAGCCAGTTTCATTGGGCAAATTGCAAGAGGTCTGTCAACCAATAGAATAAGCCGTATTTCATGCATTATTGCTGAAACTTCAAGGGATTGCAAAAAGGTAGCAACAGATATTGTATGTTAAGTATGAAGGATTATTATGTGCCGTCTTAGGTATAATCCCATTTTAACTTACATCAAGGTACTTGAAATTTACTTGGAAAGTGAGAGAAAATGCTGGTTTATCCTGGTGTATTCATAAACGATGAACATTCATTGACCACTATTCTTGTTGCAAGTGATTTTCAAGACTTCTTTTCACATTCATATCCTGCAAATGCCCCTGCTGTGGTTTTCTAGGGGAGATGTACTTTGAAGTTCATTGAGAACAACATATGGTATCAATACTCAAAGTAAAGCTGCTGATGTTTCATACACTCACAACTGTTCATGAACTTGTCAGCATTTTCGACTTTAAGTTTTAAGTGTGGGTGATAAGAATGTAATGTTACTTTCATAATCTGCCATTTGAAAAAGTACGACAATGTACAAGGAGTCATAATTGGTATATATATTCGTTAATGAAATGAAACTTATTGCTATAATTATCAGTTTGGGGGAATTTCAAATGTATAAGTTTTAACTTTTACCCTTGCAAAAAAAGACAGTAATTACTTTGTATGCAGTCATATACTGTTACACTTTTAGAGGGATACAATGGATATATTAATTGACATAAGTTTTGTTTGTGCATTTTTTGTTCTTTTTATTTAAGTGTTATCAAGGTCAGAGTATCTATTTAATTCCTACATGGGAATACTTTTTATGGTACAGATGCTGTTTTTGTAACATTGTTTTTACAGAAGACTATAGAGCTTCTTGTTTTTAATAACCCCATACTCTTTCTTTGGACAAATTTTGTATCCACTAGTTTTTCTCCAGTGGTCATTGTATTGTCGAGTATTGTTCGCATGCAGCCTGCATCTTATTAATGTACTTGTGTATTTGTTTATAGTTTGGCAATTCAGGAAATACTTACAAACTCTCTCTCTCTTCCCTGTTAATGAGCTCAACTGCTAAGCTACACACCACACATATAAAGGTCAACTTCTATCTAGAACTACTAGTAGAATATAGAAAAATCCCAAAGCCCAGAGGAAGGTGCATGTGAGGCTTTAGTGAAGGGATTACTGATGTTAATTTTCCTATATATTCTTCATAGATCAACGTACCCTTTCCCTCTGTCTCTCATATCTTGGGATTGATTCTCCAGTCGACTTGAAGTGGTAAAGTTGATAGTTGCTTTGCAGTGCACGAGCGGTTTCAATGAAGAATCTTCACCGATGAGTATGCACTCTTTTCCTCCACCCCTACCCCAAACTACCTGTTATGATATCATCTATACATTGTCTTGAAAGCAATGTTAAACCCAAAACAATTAAACTAAGATCTTCTGCTCCCAGTTTCGGGTGATCATATGCTACATCATGCTTTGTCAACTTATCATTTTACAACAAAGGTGTGTGTCATATGACACAAAATTTGACAGTCTACATACAGTACAACAGGCCAAATCATGATTCTTTTTTCCCCGAATTGTCACTGTTGGAAATTTTGAATCATAGACATAAACCAAAACTACCTTTATAATAAATGTGTTTCATCGCTTCCTTTCCTGCGCAGGCCTGTTAGTAATGTCAATACACCCACTGACGAAAAGTTTTGTTAATTTGTATACATGTTAATCAATTGTGAAATCTAGCATTTACATTAATTTTTATTCAGCTTTGAAAAAACTGTCACATGACTGCCAACAAGGGCATTTTCTTTGATTTTGGAAATTTTCAGTAAATCTTATCTTCACTCAGGATGTTTATTCAATAATTTATTCAAAATTAAACAGAGTCATAGAAATCTCTATTCTTGTGACGCCAGAATGTACAAACCCTTATATACCATTCTATTATTATTGGGTTAGCCTATCTTATGATGGGTCGGCATCTTAACGTATATAGGCTGATTCCTAAGTTGGGCTCCGACATCATCACACATTGTATTAACAAACATAAGACTTACAGATAAGAATTCATTTCTTTCACAGTAACTGGAACAACTAGTCTTTGTGTGATACCTAATCACATTCTACATTAAAACTAAATTCCTTTTCAGTCAATTTCCTCTTTATTGCCTACAATGTATTTGTGTGTATATCTATATGTCTACTATGCTGTACCCAATATAGAAAGAGTACTTGGGGAGCGCATACATCCGCCAAGGGCCAACACCAATATTGCACATGAGTGTAGCGAAAGATTCCCTTAAAAATTTCCTGAATCAAGACGATAATCATTCTACAACCAGTCTTGAAACCAGTCTTTTTAAAAGGCCATGGGACAAATATTGAAACATACCACTTCAAAGGTAGGATATCATTGTATTACCTCTACTCTGTTTATTGCTGTGTTATTTGTCATTTGCTATATTAACATATATTATAGAATTGAGTAGATAGTTGCAGCCATAAGGTCAAAATAAAAATCAATAATTGCGCAGTATATATTTCTTTCAATTGTTTACTTAAAACTGAAGCCGGTAGTATTTCCTGAAATATTATCCTTAAATATATATAGAACTATTTTATTTTATATTTTATATATTGAATTTATTTACATAAATATATAACCAATACATGTGTATATTAATCTAGTAATTGTAAAACATAGGTCCTGGTAAATTCCCAGAATTCCTTGCGGTTTTTGCGAAGGTTTGTTTTCTGTGAAAAAAAACCTCGTGAGCCAGAGTGCATGTATAAAATTTAAAAACGGCTATGACTTTATGAAGAGTGACGTCATGATAGTTTAAAAAAAACATATTTGGACAATACATATCAGGCACCAAGTATCCCAGTCACATGCTGAGAAGTGTAACAAAAGCCTATTTCATGGTAGCATTGTGCTCTTTTTCACAAATCCATAAAACAGATACACAGTTATAATAGGTATTTGTCCCTACAGAATTATAGACCCCCCCCCCCCCCCAGTTAAAACCATGCTGTTAGGTATTGTTAGGGTATTCATAAGGGGTATGCAGAATATGAAATATACATATAATCTAAGTGATAATTATCACACAAATCGTCTCACTGCACATAAAAAGGCAGAACAATTACAGCTGCCTCTTATAGTACTGAGTATGTTATTGGCAAGGCATCCAGTGAGCAAGAATGAGTGCTTACGCAGATAGCTTGTGTGACATTTGTATATATTATGTGACCTAGGTATTACTGACCATGTACAATCCTGCAACTCAGGCTTCTGTTCTGGAAACTTGCTGGTTCAGCCTAATAGGCAATGGCAGAATATATGCCCCTGTCTGTACTATGGTTGAAGTAATGTACTTGAAAAGCATATCTGTTGCCACCTAGACTTTTTGAAAGGTTTCTTAACAAATCAATTTGTTGCACAATTGTTGAAAGTTAATACATCAAGAGCCAAAATCATGAATACCAATAAGAATACACAATAACCGTGAGATTAATATTACATATCTGTTTTGATATGGCAAATTTCAATTATTATTCGTCTTGATTTGCTAGAAATTTGATTTTTTTTCTCGTATATATCCAGTTATTTAATTGAAAGCTCATTATCAAAAAGATTATATTTCCTTTTACTGACATGACAAAATATCATCTGACTCCGTTGAAATATGAACAACTTTTAATTTATCTATTTAAAACTGCCTTGCATCACAAATAATTGGTGAAAAATATGTTTTCCAGCTTTATTTAGAATGTTCACCTGTATGCCCTAAACTGAAATGTACAATGTTTTAAGGAGGAGGTATTAAATTACTCACTGAATCTTATCATCAAGTAACGATCATTTCTTGTCTTCCATACCCTTTCCAAGACGACTGTTCCATTACGCAGATCCTATTATAAACCTAGCCCCTGATTGGGCTAACTGGGCTGATTGATATGTGAATCAGGATTGTAAGCTCCCAGTCCAGATGTGAAAACGGGGTAAATTCTATAACCCCTGTTCCACTATACCGATCCAATCCCCAGGTCGGTTTACAATCTGAAATTTAGCTATTTGGGAAGTGAATCTTTTTATTTTGCTACATTTGTGTAAATCACAATCTCAGTCTTGCGGATAGTTGACTCAACTTAGGTAATGTCCAGGAAGCAATTAATTTGTTTACAAATGTTTAAAAAGGTTGTAGACTGAATTAAGATTAAAGAATGGCTTTACAAACATTAAAGTAGGTTTAAGATAAGTCTAGGATTGAGTTCCCAAAATGTAAGACTTGAAAATGATTGCAGTAAGTTTACAACTTATTTAGACTGCTTGAAAACTTGGGGGAAATGCGAGATTGAGTCTCTTGTGTTATTGAAGTTTAGTTGATCATCCTGAATGTTAAGATTGTGACTTACAAAGTTCCTTACAAAAATGACTTCTTAAATGTCTAAGTTTCAGGAATGCAAACCTATGAAAAGGGGTTGGATCGGCATGGTGGAACAGGGGTCTTGAGAGATCTTTCTTTCTAGGAATCTTTAATATGCTACCTTTTATTCTCAGATGAACAAATAGCAAAAAACGACGTTTAAATGTTGTCCTAGACTTTTATCAGAGCGGTCTGGTTTTATTTATCGAAAGAGACAATAGCCCATGGCTATTGGACAAGCTTTCACAATAGGTTACAACTAGAGTTAGTTGACGTTTCTTGTTACAGCAAATATCCCGAAAAGGGGAAATGTTGAAATGGAGACAATTGTGAAAACTTCAAGACAGAAAAAGAAACTGAGAAGTTGCCATGAATTTAAGGGTTATTTTAATGAAAAAAAATTAAATGAAACTAGCTTATTGACTTAGTCTAGAATAGTGTTTACTTTTCTTATGAAATATACTAAAACACTGATTTTATTTGGTCATCTGTTTTAACACACTCCAATATATTCCAAAGTTTGAGTTTTCAAAGTTTGACCTTAATGCGCACCACTTGTGATATTTATAAGATTATTCTCCATGTGAACACGTGTAAACATAATTCCTTTAGAGTTCTTGTTGATTCAGGGAGCCATGGATTATTGGAATTCCAACTAGAAACTGTCCACTTTCACAGCCCTTCTGTTGTGTGGTTATTTACAATTTGGTAACTCTTACAAAAAGGCTACATTGGCTTCAAAGAATGCACAGCCTTCTTTAGTATGACATTGAGTAGATAACACGAGAGGTAGAAATGCTACTATTTGTCTGAGTAAATATTTTCTCTCCGTGGAAAAAAAAATGACCAAGACTGGGGCGGTAATATTAGCTGTGAGATATTGACAGGGGATGGGCTGACTCAATACCTGATAGGAGGGCCAACAAACACCCAGTGTATTCAGCTTGGCAAATACACAGGTATACAAGCTTGGACACTGTTATATCTTTTACTTCTTTGATGCCAAGGTAAATTGTTACTTTAGTTCAATGTTTACAGAGGGACATAAAATGTAAGAACATTACGTTATAGGGACAAATGACACCCCCCCCCCAATATCATGGAGTTAATGTTCTTTTTTTTAATAAATTGTGGTTTATACGATAGAGACAAAAAATAGGCCAATGTAGGTATTTCAACTTGTAAATAATTGCCCTATTTTTTTCACAAAAGTACCTACACTTCTAAAACTATACTAACATAGGTTTAAATGCAGCGTGGTCCTATTGTCCATTTTTTACCAGAAGTTAAACTAAGGTACCAAAACGCAAAGGATTAAAGATTTACTCACCATTGCTGTGCTTGAGAAGGGCCTCCCTCTTAATCTGTATCATGTGATTTCATCTCTGCTCATTCCCAACATACTGGATTAGTAGAACTTTTAGCTGGAAGAAAATTTCACCAATGATCCATTGTTCAGAAGAAATTCACTAGATCTAATTTTCACCAATGGCTTGCTATGCTTAAGATGTCAATACACAAATATAAAATTTCACTTGGCATTAATTTTAATTAATCAAAGATCATTAGCTACAATAGGTAAAATTAATGCCTCGTTAAATTTTCAACTTTTATAGTATTTTAGTCTATGTACTCATTTATTGTACTCACTTGCAGTACTTATGAATGTTATTGAAGCAATCGATGATCAACTAAGTTACATCTCAACTTGTTACATTTCTTCGTTAAATATTTACATTTAGTAAAGATAATATACACACAATATCTATTTTTACAAATATTTAAGTATGTTAGTTGTAAACTATGTGCAAGTAAATGATGGCTGGAGACATCAGGGTTTTCTGAACAGACACTAGTCTCCTTTTGAACCAAATTCTATCTAGAGAATGGAACCAGGGTCCATATCCACAAAACTAGAACTGCAGAGTTTTCGTGCCTCTTGTAACTACAGTCTAATATGTCTATGCTTTGAATTAATTGCACTTAAACTTACTTTGGGCCTAAGACTGCTCGTATACTCTTAAAGTATAAATTCTTCACCTGCATTAGCCCGTCACACTTATGGCTTATCATTGTTGCAGAGATTAGGCACTATAAAAGTGAATCCTCTCTTGGTATGTAGCTGTTTGTAATTATTGACACAATTTTGTAGCTTATAACTGTTTACCATACAAACAAAATAAGCAGCGCCCCGTACCGAGGATGTGACAGAAATAGCAGTTAAGCCAAACACTGGGCGCTGTGTGAGGTGTGACGTAAGAGAGCCGTTGTTTATTTGTTGTAGCAGACTTACAGTGGCATTCTAAGTGTGTGCCTAGCAGCATGCATTTGTTGACTTAACACTTTCTTGACCAGCAAGCTGCACCTTAACTACATCCCAGAATAGCAGAAGAAAATAGTTCCCAGCATTACCAGTTGAGGCTTTGACAACTTGACAGTTTCTTGTGGATGAAGTAATGTACAAATACTGTTCTTACAGTTTTCTGTTGCTACTAGTTGTTTTTCCACCAGGTAACAATTCTTATAGAGTTACTGTTACTGTGGCATACAGTTAAGAATCTAGTAAAGTTTTCCCTCCAGATCTTAAAACTGACTGGTGTCCCTTGAAATAAGACATTGTGAATCCGGTTCCTCAAACAAACTCTTTTTTTTTGCTTGAAATGGTTATATTGTATCCTGAGAACATTATGTCTGATAACATAATAATTATGTTACTTACCATTTTGACCCCACTGGCCATTTTAAATGGAAGGGCTACTGTTTTAATCTGTGGGCCGCTGTTTTAAATGGCTCAGCTACTTATTGATATTTATCATTTATAATTCATAAACAATCATTTATTGCACGTTCACACAGTTCTGTATGGTCGTAAGAACTTGTGATTGAATTTTGCTTCACAAGCGTGTCCTTCTTGTAGAATAAATGGACCTCATATGTGGATAGTGTTCATTTATGCTCCATATAGTCACTCCACCCCTTTACCCATCCCACTCATGAGAGGTTGTGGCAATTTTTCTCACACAATTTTTAAAAAATCCACTACACACTGGAAACATGGTCCATGTCATGGCAAATGGGTCCTACCCAGATGCAAATCATGACTTACGTACACTTATGAAACTGAACAAATACTACCGAAAAATGAAATGTATCGAGCCGCAAACGGGCCCTTACGAGTGAAATATTTTCAGCTTGTATATAGCTCATGAGGCTAGCACAGGACTGTGTGAACTAGGTGTTAACAACAAGAAGATAAAAATAGTGATAATTTCTATTCATGGAGTAATATATTCTTGTAGTAAATTATTTCACGGGGAACTTGTGAAAATGCTGCACCGATTTAATCTGAACAACAATTACAGAAAGAAAACACATGAAAATCAGAGAACATATTCAGATTTTGAAAGTTTCCACTTAAGTGGTCAAATTAAGAAACCCCAATTAACTTCAGACCTCAAAACCAGACACGTAATAATAAGTAAATGTGAAAATCCATGTTTTTCTTTGTATCCAGACAGTGATCCAGATCACTCTCAAAATTTAATGGGATCTAAGTTAGACTGAGACCCATCCTCCTGATTCTTTTAGAGGAAGATGCAAAACATGGTATTTGCATAATCTTGCTAACAGACAATAGGACAAACAGTAATAAAAATAAAACCTCCTTGTTGGGGAAAATGAGACTAACCTGTTACACAAGTTTGTATTGTACTTTGCGTCTAAAAGTCACTCTTGATTTGATCATGATTTAGCACTTCATTTTATTCCTCTGTTTTCCCTTTAAAAGAAGATCCCTCGTTTTATCGCCGTTGAATGGACACCTGTATCTTTGTATACACACAACACTTTGAAACATGTAACTCTATAAGAATTGTTACCTGGTGGAAAAACAACTAGTAGCAACAGAAGACTATAAGAACAGTATTTGTACATTACTTTATCAAGGATATGCAAACTCTGAGTTCTTAGTTTCCTATTTATTAGGTGGCCTCTGTTTGCTGTGTTGACACTAATAAAGCATTTGACACTGTGGTACATCAATTCCATCAGATATTAGGGGACTTATAATGTGTATTTAGTGTGACTAAAACTTGACTAAACTATAGTACAAATTCTAACCACATTAATGAGATTTGAAAAACATGAAAATTCCTTTTCATTCAATCTACATACGTTAACTGTAAACATATCTATCAACACAGTTTGAAATTTTGAAAACATTGCTTTGTACTGCTGGTGTTTTCACAAAGATTAAAAACTCAGTAAATTAGTCCAGACATCTATAGCTGGATAGAAGTTAGGAGACTGCATTATTTGTTGGCCATGGGGTTAAATCCTGTGTTGGGTGCTTGGGGAGGGGATTGGGGGTTCAAATAAGACATAGATAAACAAGCCACACCTACCTGATTAGTCAGTTTATGGTTTGTCAATGCATAAAATTCACTTTTTGGTTGTTACAATCTCAGTAATTTCTATAAAGTCTTACGCATCAAATACACTACAAATATGCAATTACTGTTTTGATTTCACAGACAATGCTCAATTTACAATAGAGTCCTGATCAAAATACTGTCTAGGGACTTTACTAAGGGTCCTAGGAGCTGGGGTTAGAAATTGAACACCCAGGGGAGACAGAAATCTTAGTGCCTCCCCCACTAGTATCATGAAGCATGATGTCCCCCACCCTCTTCCTTTGTGTCCGTTTAATTACCACAAACAATCAAATATTCAAAGCTAGTGCAACTTGTATGAGAAACACAGTATTTCGTATGCAATCTAAGTCATTATCAGATATATGAGACCAAGGGAATCAACTCTGATATATACATTACAAGTCTAAACTACACTTTGATGAAAAGTCGATTCTTCTGTGCTGTATACATAAATAAAGTTAGAAATATAATTCCTAGACTACATACCAACCACCAACATATATATATGTTACATGCCATTTTGACCCCATCCGACGTTTAAAACGGCAGTCCGCCGTTTTAAATGGCAGTCCGCCGTTTTAAACAGCAGGTTGCCCTTTTAAATGGCCCAGCCAAACAGATAACAGGAATACATATATGTACTTCATATGATAGTATGCAATAATGACCTAAGTACCATCTGACTTTTGTATGTCATCCAGCCACAATTCAAGAGTACAACCATTCTACTGCTTGATGTAATTGCAATTAACAGCCCTCCTTTGTACATTACTTATGTATACACATTTGTATTTCATTAAAGTTGTCCTTAGGAAAAAACTCACTGATATGGTCTTTGAAGTACACACATTCTAAATGTTTGAAATTCATCCTTTTGTGAATTGACATGTGATTTGTACATCAAAGGGGATAAATCTTATAAACTGATTATCTTTCCCTGTGAACTAATCAACAGAAAAAGGTATGGCTTCCAAATATATACCCGTATATATATATCCGTAAACAATGCACATAAAATATTGTGAACTGATGCATACAATATCAGAATTAAAATAAGATTAGTTAAATATATATTCAGTGTGTAGAATTATGCAAATGTTTCAAACACTTGCACACTAGAAAAAAATCGTTTGTCAATTATATTCCTCTGTGGTTACATATTTTAATTGTTAAGTATTTAGTTCAATTTTAAAAACAAAACAATAACTCGGAAAAATATTGCTGATGTTGGATGTTTGGGGGGTAAAGTCCCCAGAATTCAGACCTGGAAAGGCAAGTCACATGGTGAAATGGACATATCTGATGATAAGACAACCGTAAAAAAAATCCTGAAATTTGGGGAGTTTCTTTGGAACTTAAACAATGTTTAGATTCATTTGGGGCAAACAACAGGACAGACAGTTTTAGGAGTACAACCATTTAAAAGCTCCCAGTTTTTACAAAAATCTATTGTATATACAATACATAATAGTTGATACATTACAAAGAATGGAGCAAACACACACATATCACAAAGATTCTAATTCTAATTGGACTTTTATAGCACTTAATCTCCCCAATACGAAGGGGACTCTAAGGCGCAAAAATGTAAAGATGTACATCAGATTAATTTTTTTTCATTTTTAATCGTTGATGGCTGAGAAAACCAAGCGGATATTAAAACATGATAAAAACATAAGCAGAAATGACATTGTTTATAATTACAGCGTGTCATTGGAATTGTCACTAAAATCAGTTTTTATGCTTCAAGTTTCAACAAATTGGTCAATCTAAAGTAATTTGGCATTTACAGACTACACCACAGTTTGGTGAAAGGTAAAATGACACATGTTTATCTGGTTATGTAAACAACAACTTTTTTTCTATTTGTCAACATAAATTGTTTTTCCCATTAACGTGGTCAGAAGTCCTGTAAGAAAAAAGTCGGGGGCCACGCTGGCAGAGTGGTAACACTCTTGCCTCCCGCCTCCGAGATCAGAGTTCGAATCAAGTGGGAAAGCTGGTAGTTGTTTGCCGTTGGTCAGCAGTTTACAGTACAGAACCTTGACCAACTGTTTCCTCTGCCCATAAAACTACCCGTCGTGATACGACCTAGACAATCTGTTGAAAGCAACGTTAAAACCCAAATAAATGTAAGAAAAAAAGTCAACATTGGTTTTTTATCAAATTAAAGTTTTGATATCCAGATTTGACCCTCTGTTTGTACGCTGTTGTATCATTTGACTTACTTTTTGACGTTATAAGAAACTACGATATTCTTCAAATATTTTCATAACTATGAGACTGTCCATCAAAGCATACACATTACTATAAAGGATAATTGTGAGAGTTGAATCCACATACAGGGGCCTGCAGAAAAAAGTGCCTATTTTTCATTGATATAAACTATGTGACCTACAAATATGTAAAATAAATTAATAGAAAGGTGACTTTAGAGTAATTCTTGGAAATGTTCCCGGCCGTTTCGAAAGCCTGGCCGTTTCAAAATGGCCATTGGCCGTTTCGAAACAGCCAAATTATTTACTTGGCCATTTTGAAACCTTCCTTGGTTTTGAAACGGCCTGGCCAGTTCAAAACCTGGTTACAAAATGGCCAAATCAATAACTTGGCCGTTTTGAAACATCACCTGATTTCTACATTTTTCTATAGCATGTGTTTTTGAATGATTACCATCTATCTGGAAAAGGTATAAAGCAGCTGGCTAAATCATCTTGAAATTGGGTCAAATCATTTTTGAAAAACAGGGCTAAAATGTCTGGTATCTACATATGTGATGCACAATATACAATAAAATCAATTGTTGAACTTCATGGGTTGGGTAGTGCCTGGGTTATATACTTTTCCATTTGTCCTTAGGACTCTGAAAAGATACCTTGAAAGTTGCAAGTATACTTTAAAAAAACCCAGCCACCCTATATATATCCCTGTACAGCTATTCCACCCGCTCCTCTTCATCCAATGCAAGTCGTGTTCCCTGTTGTGTTGAATGAGTCTTACCGAAATGTGAATCCGACCAAAATGTGAATCTGACCGAAATGTGAATTCGACCAATTTGTACAAAAGACATGTCCACTAAGGGATGAAGTGAAATGTACCACAACAAGCCAATAGCAAAAGTGACCAAACCTATTTATTTGTAACTTGTGACCTCGATATGGACCAGTGTGACCTAGGTATTAAACTATGTTATAATTTGGAAAAGACACACTAGTTAGTTATATGTACATAATGAAACTACTTATTTATTTCACAATGGTTTTGAGTCACTAATGGTACCATAATGTCCACATACAAGTGTAGAAATAAGCATTGGTACAAGACAAATTTGTTAAAACATGTGCAACTTACACACATTGGAAGCTTGGGGCCCAAAAATAGAACAATGTGATCCAGGTATTAAAACTCTGTTATAATTTGGAAAAGATATGCAATTTGTACGTCCATAATTTATTTTAATGTTTTTTTATTAGTCACCGATCAAGTTAGTTATCAATGGAACCATAATGTCCACATTAAGGTATATTAATATGCCCACGTATAAGACAAAGACAATGGTGAAAGTCAAAGTAGATGTTTTTACGTCTGTTTAAAAGCTAGGGTTATATGAAGACAGGCAGACAGATCCTCACATTGTTTTATGGGCTAGTTTCTCGCCCATAACCATAGGGTATGAGAGACCAGTGCCTACATGCAAAACTTGTTAACAAAGTGGACACTGAAGATCTGATACTCGTTAAAACTGTAATGCTTTATCAGAATTGTTGTTTTTCCCCAGCCATATCAACTTGAGAATGTAGTTTAGAATGAGAAAAACACTCGGAGAGCGCAGACCGCCACCAAGCAGGTCATTTCCAACCCTGTTTTTCCCAGTTCTTCAACATAGTATCCAGATTTTTTGTAGGGCCCAGAATACTTACAATGGCTTTATCTCGCAATGATAAAAGACGCTACAAAAGTTCCTGGGTCCTGGCAATGATATTACCACCAAACTCAAATCAACATTTCCTGGTGCCAATATCAACATTTCCTGAAAGTTTAATCAAAATCTGACCATAGTTTACACAAGTTTGTTAGGAAAATGTAATAAAATAACACATACAACATTTTCAGTGTTAACATAGCTTACAGAGCCAAAACACTCTCTTATAGGTTATTCCTTAAAGGTCCTTTTCTTTAAGAAATACTTCTTAATTGTTCAATCCCTCACCCCTCCCCAGATTCCCACCCAAGCTAATACATTTTGTCTCACCACTACAGAGGCAGTTTCATTTGTTGTATCTATTTGTTCAAGTTAGATAGCATATCACACTGTTAAAGAATATTCTTGTTTTGTCATTGTTAAAATGATAACTAATCCAAGAAATTCTGAATTACATTGACTTGGTAATAGTATCCATACATTTTGAATATATTTTTCGGCCATGCGAAAGTTTTGTTGCCAAACAAGAACAAAAAAATTATATTAAATTTCTCTCTTAGCATATTTGTAGGTGTGGGCTGAAAGAACAAAGAAAAACTGTTGAGGTACTTATATACCACCCGTTTGGTGGCAGACTTGCTCCAAGTCTTTTAAGTATCCACCTAGGGGCCACGGTGGCAGAGTGGTAACACTCTCGCCTCTCACCTCTGCGGCCGGGGTTCGATCCCCGTCATGGCCGTAAGTGGGAAAGCTGGTAGTTGCTTGCCGTTGGTCGGCAGTTTACAGTACAGAACCCTAGCGAACTATGTGTACTGGTTTCCTCTGCCCTTCCAACTACCCGTCGTGATATGACCTGTACAGTGTTGAAAGTGACGTAAAACCCCAAATAAACAAATTTAAGTATCCACCATTAAACTGAACAGTAAAGTTTTAATTGGAAACGTACAAGAGTTCATTATAGCAAAAGTATTCTAAAGTAAAGGGTGTAGTTTCTCAAAGTCAGGGCTGGCGTTTTCCCAAAAGTCATACAGTGCTCATATATTACACAAAAGACAAAAGGACTTGGTGAAAGTCTCATTATGGAAATCGTCTAGAACTCCTTATTTTACAGCAATATTGAAACTTAGATTGTGTCTACACTATGTTGTACTTGTCACGTATATGTGGGGGTATTTACTCAGCTATCCCAACTGAACAGAATGATAAATGGTTTTAAAGGCTCTCTGACCTCTGGGCTGGTATTCACGAAGGGTCTTAGACTTAGCCAGGTCTTACTCTTAAATCCAGTCTTAAAGTTAAGACTTTTTTCTCAGCTAAGTTTTGTATTAAAACTGTATTCACAAAGGGTGACTTAGCTAAGTCCAAGATTATCAAATAACCACAGTGGTTTTCTGTGTCAAGTGACCTTTCTTTTCTATTCAAACTATACTATTGGTGACATATATCCTTCATTTAATGCATTTTATCTAAGGAAAAGTGTTGTTTTGAAATGGAAAACCTTGTTGCCACATATAATATTTAAACTTCCCAAACACTGCTTTAGTGAGGTGTTCTGTATAATTATACTTTATTTACAGCCATTTCAAATTTTGAAGTGGAGAAAAGTTTATGGCGGCCATATTTAAGTCCTCTTTACAAAATTTAAGCCCACTACCAACCAGTCTTAAATTTGAGCCGTTGGCTAAGCCTAAGACCGGTCTTAAATTCTTTGTGAATACCACTAAGCCTAAGACAAAAGTCTTATCAGTTTTTGGCAGAAACTTGAGACAAAAGTCTCAACTTTAATCTTAAGCCCTGGCTAAGACCTTTCGTGAATACGGACCTTGGAGTTTGGGCTTTAAAGGCCAGATTTTGATAAATGACTGACAGATCTCAGTCACTTATTAGAATCACAATTGCTTCCTATATTTCACAACAACGCACTCTTAAATGATTGCATTTCTTTACACTTGTTCGACATAATGACCTCTTGGCTTCTATTCGTCGCATTAAAAAGTACTATTATCCTTCTTCTATTATCTGAAAACAATCAATTTCTCAAAAGCAAAATGTAGAAGAACAAGAATCTCTTAGAATTTTAATATAATCTGACATATAGTAATATCTTTGTTGTTCACATATGACATGAAGGAAAACTTTCTTCGTAAACTGTTTCGAAAATATCGCGTCATAAGTGACCTACTTATATCAGTAAGGTAAAACAAAACAAATTAATTTATTCCCAAATTTATTCCTCTATTTACAGAAATAATTCTTACAATATATATGAGTTAATATACAGTACAGACATAAATTAATTTTTGTAATTTTGTGGTTTCTATGTCACAAAGTTTGTTTTCACTTCTAAGACCCCAGTTACACATAGCCGTATGTACCGCCGGATCGCAGCATGTTACCTAATTTGGAAAATGTTGAAAAATGTTGAGTGATTTATGGATCATATTATCCGTCCGTAAGGGCATCTGTAACATCCTTGTGAGATTCGTAACGGCATGCTGTGATCCGTAGTGGCATGCCAAAGATCCCTAGGTCATTACAGAACAAGCATTCCGATGCCTGCATTTATCTCCCGCCGTATAAATTAGATGTACTAAAGATAATGGAATATAAATTTTCTTGTGAGACGGAGGCACATGTAGAAGTGACAACAAGTTTAATGTTTGATTGCAATACTTTTAAAGACAAAAGGCATTTACTCATCTTAGTAGCTATTACTCTGCCATCCAAAGAGCTACAGTTCTGCAACTTCACCATGTGGTAGATCACCCAAAAGTAGGTGAATGACTTATTTAGAAGAAATTGCCTACCTATAATACTTTTAGAGATAAAAGACATTTACTCATTTTAGTAGCTATTACTCAGCTATCCAAAGAGCTACAGTTCTGCAAGTTCACTATGTGGTACATCACCCAAAAGTAGGTGAATGACTTATTTAGAAGAAATTGCCTACCTATAATACTTTTAGAGATAAAAGACATTTACTCATTTTAGTAGCTATTACTCAGCTATCCAAAGAGCTACAGTTCTGCAAGTTCACAATGTGGTACATCACCTAAAAGTAGGTGAATGACTTATTTAGAAGAAATTGCCTACCTATAATACTTTTAGAGATAAAAGACATTTACTCATTTTAGTAGCTATTACTCAGCTATCCAAAGAGCTACAGTTCTGCATCTTCACTATGTGGTAGATCACCCAAAAGTAGGTGAATGACTTATTTAGAAGAAATTGCCTACCTCTAATACTTTTAGAGATAAAATACATTTACTCATTTTAGTGGCTATTACTCTGCCATCCAAAGAGCTACAGTTCTGCAACTTCACTATGTGGTAGATCACCCAAAAGTAGGTGAATGACTTATTTAGAAGAAATTACCTACCTGTAATACTGTTAGAGATAAAAAACATTTACTCATTTCAGTAGCTATTACTCAGCTATCCAAAGAGCTACAGTTCTGCAACTTCACTATGTGGTAGATCACCTAAAAGTAGGTGAATGACTTATTTAGAAGAAATTGCCTACCTGTAATACTTTTAGAGATAAAAGACATTTACTCATTTAGTAGCTATTATTTAGCTATCCAAAGAGCTACAGTTCTGCATCTTCACTATGTGGTAGATCACCCAAAAGTAGGTGAATGACTCATTGAGAAGAAATTGCCTACCTGTAATACTTTTAGAGATAAAAGACATTTACTCATTTTAGTAGCTATTACTCAGTTATCCAAAGAGCTACAGTTCTGCAACTTCACTATGTGGTAGATCACCCAAAAGTAGGTGAATGACTTATTTAGAAGAAATTGCCTACCTGTAATACTTTTAGAGATAAAAGACATTTACTCATTTAGTAGCTATTACTTGGCTAGCTATTACTCACTTATGACATCCAATAGAACCCCAAACTATGTACCATCTTATACCTAAGGACAAAGTAGCTGAACAATATATTTTAGGAAAATACTGTAACTGCAATAGTTTGGAGTTACAATGGCTTTACTCAACAGTCAGAATTTCAAAGTAGCTATTACTCCGCTATCCAAGGTGCAACAGGTCTGAAACTTTACTATGTGATAGCTTACCAAAAAGTAGATGGACAACATATTTGAAAAGATTTCCCTAAGTTTAATACTTTTGAAGATATTTGACATTTACTTCTTCTGTTATTTAGCTACAAATGAGAAAATAGCTATTACTCGCTTATGGCATGCAATAGAACCCCTAAACTACCATCTTATAGCTAAGGACAAAGTATTTTCAAGGGCATGAAAATTCATTAGGACAATTAATTTACAAAAAATCTGTAGCTGTAGCAGTTTTGGAGAAATTTGCGTGACACTCTAACGCACGCACGCACCCACGCATTCACAGGATGCATTTTATAATCTCCCTCCCAGGCTAAAGCCCGGCGGGAGATAAAAATCAAACATGCTTGATTTTTCCGGGAAGTTCATATGGACGTAGTATCCGTAGCTCTTCCATATCTCATCCGCAAGTGTCCTTATTGTCCGTAAACCCATCCTGGATGTCCTTGTGGCATCCCTTTTATCCTTGACGGTTCTGTGCCACGGATCTGCTACGGATTGACACAGACAGGGTTTGCAGATTAAAAAAACAGTCAAAAGACCAATCCTTTGTGCCGTTTTTTCGTCCACAAACCTGTCCTTAGGTCACCGTAGCACTCCATAGGGGATCCATGGCAGATCCGTAAATCTTTTACATGACCCACCCTCATCCTTGTCAGTTTCCATATATGGAACCGTGGCATACATCCGTGGGGTTCTGTGAAAGTCTAACTGGCCCCTAAAGGAAAGATCCCGGATTTGCCGGACAGAAGAATATTTTTCATGGAAAAACCCTAGACTATTCTAAGAAAACTATGTAACTGAAGGACTTTGCACAGGATTTGCTTATCCCTTGAATACCAAACATGATACTCCAGTTCAACTTTTAGAAGTATGCCTCCCTCCCAATCCTAGTTGGCGGTCAGGAGCAGATTTTGGCTACAATTCAACTTTATCAGCAGCTAAACCTGTGTTATTTCAATCCTCGTCCTATTTTCAAATCTTTTTGTAAGTGAGCATTCTCACCCAAGTAGTCACGACCAATTATTTTGGTCACAAGGCAGTTACCACTTACCTTGATGGCGCTATGACTTACCTAAATGGTGTTCTTCCTTTTCTGTAATGATTAATCATGCACACTCTTTTATGAAAATGCAACTGAGTTGTCTGTTCCAAAGGAAGGATTAGTCATACTAGTTCAAAGTTTTTAAGCGCCCACTTCCAGAGATCACTTTTTTCATTTTTTTTTGTCTCCCGATTTTCATGAGTTGTGGCGTAGTGTGAGGAGTACCTGTCTCATCACTGAAGTTAAGAAGCAATAGGCTACATTAGTACTAGAATGGGTGACCACTTCAGTGTACTACTCATGTCTCTGATGGCTTTGCGGCTCGTGCTAGTAGACCAAAACCCCTTTTGGTCTTGTGTTGTCAACATCCAGAGTCATATTAGGACAGACCCTCAGCATTATCACCTATGTGACAGCCTGTGATTAGAGATTACTTGGTCATATAAGACCTCCGATTACTTCACAAGAATGGCCGGGCCTAGTTTTCATTCGCCATGACTTTAAACAGTGTGAAGAAAGTCATGAGGACAGAAGTACCATTTATTTTAATGCTAAACCTATATTTCTTTATGGAGTCCCGGAGAAGAAGCTTTCAAATGTATCTGTGGTGTTTTCGTATCAAAACCCCATATATCATTAGCATCCTTTTGGTCATAAAACTTATCTTTTCATAACAAGTCACATGTTTTGTAAGTTGTACATACGCATGTATGAAGTTTAAGGCAGGTCATCTGATTTTTTTTCCACCCAAAGTGAAAAAAATACTGTCACAAATTGGACGTCGGGTGTCACATGTACTCTGATGCATGTAGACAACCAAACATAAATGAGAAGATGAACAAAATCCTTGCGAATGTATAATTTAGAGTATAGATTCTAAGTGGCAGAGGCTACTCAAAGTTTACAAGAGTCTAAAGGATCTAAAACTGATGCAAATGTAAGAACTGCGGGAAGATAATTAAGTCAATTTTTGTTTGTGTTCAAATCTTCACTGTGATGCATTACAAAAACTTCAAAAATAGTGTAAGGGGCCACGATGACAGAGTGGTAACACTCTCGCCTCCCACCTCTGAGGCCGGGGTTCGGTTCCCGGCACGGCCTCAATTGGGAAAGCTGGTAGTTGCTTGCCGTCGGTCGGCAGTTTACAGAGCCCTGACGAACTGTATGTACTGGTTTCCTCTGCCCTTCCAACTACCCGTCGTGATATGACCTGTACAGTGTTGAAAGCGACATAAAACCCCAAATAAAAAAATAAAATCAAAAATAGTGTACGTACACATATATGCGGCTTACAACATCCGAGGGCCGATTTGCGACAGTGATTTTTCCCCTTCTTCTCATTTATGTTTGGCTGTTTACATGTCTCTGACTCCGATTTGTGACATCCGATGCCCAATTTTTCCACTCTGGGAGCAAAAACATTGGATGACAAGTGAATTTAGATGCAGGTTTACAAAATATTGAGAATGTTGGGAAAAAATTTGCCATATACAATCATCCGTCGGATGTCGTAAGCCGCATACATGTGTATGTACACTTACGGAAGGGAATTTTAGACAACTTGAAAACCCTTTACAAAGCCAGTCCCATTAAGTCTGACAAACTTGGGCCCAAATTCATTACAAAGGGAAAGTGATAACCTGAATATTTACTTTACAATTTCTGTGCCCATTTTACTTGCTTGTTATATCTGTTTTACCTACTAAGTTGTTTTATAGAGCATATACCGACTTTGTTACATAATGTCAATTTTGTAGGGCCTGAGTTTCTAGCATAAACCAATAGAAAGATGCAGGAAAGTAGTCTGGTTTCCATACCGCTTTTCTCTGTTCAAAAAGGATCCCATATCGGCAGCCATTTTGGAAAATTAGTGTTGGTAGTTGTACTTAGGAAACATTGTGGAAAACGTAAAATAATATGTTGTGCTCAACTTTAATATGGCGCACATTATGATATTAATTCTCCTTTGTTTTGGTCTAATGTTAATGTTTTGGTCTACCATTGCCATGTCCATGGATTAAAAAAATGAATACAATTCACGGTTGTTGGCACCTTAGAGTCTGTCTTGAGTACTGTGATTGGGCACAAAGTGTCAAATAGAATAGAATGATAATTTTAGTAAATTTATGAGTAAAGTTAAGTAAATTATGTATAAAGTTAAATATATAATTTAAGTAATTTTAAGTTTTAACTTATATGCATCAGGTCAACTATTGTAAATCTTCTATTTCCATCATTTTGGTTTAACAGGTGTTATTACCTCAAACTTCATATTTATCCACAAAAAGTTACTTTGAAGACTGTCTTCAGAGTAAAAACTCTTGAAATCCACTGATATTTACTGGTTTGTCAGGCGAAGATTAGAGTAACGGATACCAGTCCCTTTATAAAGCCGACTGGTAGCCAGTCTGCCAGAGCAGGTATGCGGACATGAAAGGAAATCATGACATAACTAAGGTCTACTTTAGAATGAAGTATAGCTAGACCTATTTGTTACACATTTTAAGTCTATGATCATAGTAATTATTTCCCACTGTTGTATTTATTGTAGATTAGGGACAAATGTTGCTTTGGACTTGCAGCTTTTCAATACTGGTCAATAAAACCTACAAGTTTTTAGGGTATTTTAAACACTGTCAGGGCAGTTCAAGTCAGAAGTGAGTATCTGGATTAATGCTACTGAAATACACTGTCTTCAACTGAAAAAAAATTTACTCTCAAAATAATAACAACTTAATTGATTGATAATATACAATGAAACAAAATACATAAAAATGAGAAAATAAATGTAACATATTGAAAACAATAATGTCAAAGTCTCATTCGGCTGGGTTCATGTCCACTAACTATAGTATCTTCAAAATTTTCAGAAATTAACCATTATATACAAAAAATTCATAGAATAAAAAATAAGAATAAGAAAATGTAATATTGACAGACTAGATATAACAGCTATTTGGAAACAGGTAAATTAAGTATCTTTATTTGTTAGTCAACATGAAGGTATTTTTTGTATAAAACTGGTTTTGAAAATATATTTTTATGGTATTTCTGCCTATTTTCTAAGACAATTCTTACAACAGGAGTATTCTTAATAAAACTGATGGTGGATATGAGCCCTCACCAGGCAAAAACTGTGGATTAAAGATTTGGGGGTTCCTTCTAAAATTACTCCACTACAAAGCAATTTACAAAAAAATCATAATGCTATGAAATTATACTTCAACTTTTAACTAAAAAGCGACAAAGAAATATTTTTTATAACATTTTAATATTTTTCTATTACATACACACAGCTATGCTTTTATTTATTTATTTGTTGTTTTACGTCGCATTCAACAGCCAGGGTCATATTGTGACGGGTAGTTTACAGGTGGAGGAAACCAGTGCATACTGCCTGTAAACCACCGGGCATCGGCAAGTAACTACCAATTTTCCGACATGAAGCGCCCGGCCCGAGATTCGAACCGGCGGCCTCAGAGATTGGAGGCAAGAACTCTAACCACTACACCACCGAGCCCCCAGCTGTGCTTTTCAGCAAACTTGGAAAGCCATTACTGTCCTAGTAGAGACCAGCCTTGCTTAAGGCTGAATTTTGTACCATATGTTTTTCAAACATGTGTACAAATATGTGATACTCATAAAGCATCCAATAATGTTGGGTGATATAAGTTCATCATTCAGAGTTTCCTTTAAACTATTTAAACTGGCTTCCCCTTTACAGTCCCATATTTCCATGACTACCAGATGATTGACAGGTTTACTAACTTAAGAGCAAATCTTTGGAGCATCACATGAGGCCAAAATGCTTTGCAGACTTTTACATACTGATGGGGTAAAGTGTGGGATCTCTAGTAACACACCATCAGCTTGACTTCTACGTGTGTTGTACAAACCATGACTAGGTTTTAAGGTTCAAAATAGTTGGGATAACCACTTTGTAGCAACACCAGTAAGGCAGTCTTAAATACAGAGCAGTGTTCAATAGACAGTCAATGGAGAGTGTATGGCATGGCATGGCATTGCTAAATGTCCAGTGATAAAATGCTTAAATTATATAGTTTCAAATAACATTTACCAAATATTTGTTATACTTAAATTATTTGAACAAGTAAACAAGCCACAAGGTATGTACATCTCTGAAGTAAATACATGTAAACTTCCTGAAAACATCACAGAGATAAGGCAGAAATTACTGCTGGATACCAAGTTTTCTCTGTTCCAGCTCTTGCCCACTACCTTGGTCAGAGAATAGTAACAAGCATTCTGTGACAGAAGTGAGGAGATTAAACACAGCATTATCTTTGGTTCTAGCAACAAGAGCCTTCTCTGACTTCATAGATGGATCCAACATGGCATCTGCCACATGGCCTTGGCAAGCTTTTCTCAGTGCATTGATAAACTCTTCAAAAGCAGTTGGACCACATCTCGGCAACATCACTAGCAATGCTTGGACTCTGCTTCTGCGCGTCCGAAATGAAAGTATCTCATCTTCCTGGTCTTCTGTTATGATATGCTTCTCGATCAGGTAATCGGTCAGTTCCCTGGGTTCAAGTTCTTCCACCAACAAAGTACGGTATTCCAGCAGCCTTTTCTTGTGTTGATCTGTCATACCAGCACGATTGGCGTATTTCTGCTTCAGAATGGTCGAACAAAGATTTTCCATATAGCTAACATTGAACAAAAGTTCTGCCTGATCCGATTCTGTAAAAGTTGCTTTATTCTGGATTGCCTGTCTCAAATTAAAAAGTGCTTCACCAACACCAGTGTCAGTTAAAGAAAGTCTGCGTGTATCTTCAATCTTTTGCATCGACTTGTAGATAAGGCTCATTAACTTCGGGTCCTTTTTTTCATCTGGCATTTCATCAAATACATCTTTAACAGTTTGTTTGTACCTATTTTGTATGTGCAGGTGGTGCTCTTTTGTTTTTTCCAAGAGAGGTTGGACGTCGTCTACCTTTAACTTTGTCACACCATACATCAATGGTGTATATCCATCATCATCTTGCTTTGACAAATCTATATCCTTATGGTTTAATAATGCATGTATTGCCTCAATATTTGTTTTTTTAACCACAATATGCAAGGCACATTTACGATCAGTGTCTTGATAGTTCACATCACAAGCTTTATGGGCAATGATGAGCTTCAAAACTTCGCTTGATCCAATTTTGGATGCAGTTATGAGAGCTCCCCCTAAAGTTCTGTGGCTTAGTCGATGCTTCAATAGTATTTTAATAAAAGCAAGGAATTTTTCCTCAGTCGCAATGCGCAAAGCATCTTTACCATTAAGGTCTTTGACTTCAAGCTTCATTCTTTGTGAATCAAGGGGCAAGCTTTGCAGAAACTGCACATTGTTATAACCAGCAGCAACAATGAGACATGTCTCTCCTTTATTATTACACCTGTTTACATCAACACCATTTGTCTCCAATAAATACTTCAGACCATCTGCTGAAAATTGATCTTCTTGTGCCAGCCAATGCAAACTGGTATTGCCCTCGGAATCACACACATTTGGGTCCATCATTGGTAATTGTAAAACTGCTTTGGTTTTCTCCACACACCCTAGCTTAACTGTGTGGAAGAGTAGTGACTTGCCTGTGGAATCCAGTTCATTAACATGCTCTGAAACTCGTGGATGTTGCAGTAAGGCCATGAAATCTTCTAATTCTCCTCCCATGGCAACCTGATGCACCAATGGTTGTTTTTTTGTTGCACTTGTACGCAAGGAGATTTTGCATATCTTTCCAGCATTTGCCAAGATTGAAAAAATGCAGAAAAGCTTCTTCTCTGTGATAATATCTAGAAGAGTTTCCCCATTTGGACCAGAACTTAATAAGGAAAAGTCATCCCTTTCCACAATCACTTGTAAAACTTGACATATGCTTTGCTTTAGTTCTGTTTTCAAACCTTTGCAGTTAAGAAGACGAAGAAATACACACCGTCCATCTTTATCCAAGGCAGATGCATCAACATCTGTATTTCTGAGTAGCTCGGTCAATACGCCAAGAATTTCTGCTCTTTTTTCTCCAGTAAAACGTGTTAGTGTGAAGTGTGTCACTGTTTGTTTATTCTTGTCTTTGAGGTTGCATTCTACTTGGGGAAGCTTCATCAGACCTTGAACAACTGCAGCAGATGAACAATAGAACACAGGTGTTCTGCCACAAGCATCCTTATGATTGAAAGTTACAATGTCACATGAGCAGATATACTCGCAAAGTACAGCCGAGTCTAACATAACTGCTATATGTAGAACATTACGCTGATCTGGACCTTTCCTGTCAGTGAGCTGTAACTTTTTACTCTGGTGCATCTTCTCCAGTATTTGTCTTGCACAGTCCAATTTCACTCTTCCCTCTGAGTAGTATTCTTCTTGAAAAGCTCCAAACATCTTGATCATCACTGTTGTATCAACATCATAGCCTCTCTTTAACCCCACTGATGCTTTCGAGAAGACAGAAAAGATTTGCTGGATGAAAGGCAGGTTTGCCTGCAAGAAATCCACTGTTAAATCGCACGCCACACGAGCCATGGCGTCACACCGACCTTCAAAGGCAACATTGCCAGAATTTTTGTTTTTAAGGCTTGCTGCAAAGAACTTTTGTTCTACGCCCATGCTATTCATGTTACTGTGTAGTATTTTCAACAAAACAGTCTCAAAATTGGGATGAGAAAATGTTGCACCTTTATCCAATAGCACAATCACTTTTCTCACCAGATTTTCAACTCCTTTGCTGTCAGTTTCCGACTCATGGCGCGACAGTAAATGTTCCATCAGGGTTTTTTGCTTCACTTTAGTATTCACCTGCTGAATGCCAGTCAGAAATTTGGAATGTAGCAGATTTTCAAACTGGGCTGGCGTGGCAGATGGGTGGAATAACTCAGTCTTATCATTTTTCACCATTGTTTCAAATTCACTGTCCCGGAGAGCCATTGTTACACAAACCGTGTCTGTTACCTATCACACCCAGCTGATAGCAAATATACACCTTTCGTCTGCCTGGTAGCTTGTTTGAATTAAATACATGAATCACTCCATTATCGAGAATTTACCGTCAGTTTTCAAAAATTCCCAATGTGTCGTAAGATTTCCCAGAAAAAAACAGATCAATATTATTTAATACAAAACATTACGTAAGATGTTTTATGCCACTGTCCCTTCTTTGGTTTGTCAATATTTATCCACACACAAGAGTAATTTTTCAAATCTGAACTTTTTTCCTGTTATTGGAAATCCAAGCATATGTATTTCAACAAAGCACTGAGCAGAGATAAAATTGTTGTTGATAAAAGACGTGCTATATATCCGAATTGTATACTTTTAAACATTTATATATAGTAGATATAAAAAGCCTGTCACACACAGATATCAGTATTTCAGTATTTTTGCTGAGCTCACACTGTGAGCAGTAATGTATACCTTGTACAAACTAACTTATTGTGTAACATAAAAAAAAGTTTAATAGTTCTTTCATATCGATCCGTCTGGTACTTCAACAAATATATACGACACATGTGTCAAGGTGTCAATAGTAAAATGTAATAGTTATAATAATCCACTTGATGAAATATAGGTATTCTTGCTTAGTCATGAACGAGTTGTTTCTGAATACCAAACCTTTGTGTACATGCTTTGGATGCACTATTGAAAAGTTTGAAAGACTATATGTACTATATGGTGAGGTGCACAATAGGGAATACCCCAAATCATAAAATCAGCATCAAAGTAATATCTAAATATTACGAGGCCAATTACTGTTAAACCTTTAAATGGGGCAAACCGTATATTGTGGGTGATTTAATGGCTGAGCCAGATGAGACAAGGATTTGTCAAAAGCACTTTATTGGTACAAATAAATACATATTACCTTTTTAAATTACACTTGTAAATACGAAAATATAAATTAAAATAACAGTGAAATGCAGATAAAATTAAATAAATTATTTTCCTTATAACATGTAAGCATGTAAATCATCACCTGAAAAAAAATCCATTAAAAGAGTCTTACAACAATGACTGCTCAATCATATTAGCTATAGCCACTCATCCAGGGTTGCAACAAATCAAGTTCAAAATAATCCTAGAAGAAAAGGTAAATCTAAGACTCCTCCAGTTACCAAGTTTTGGGATTGACATTGCTTTCGACACATTATATAGGTTATATCATAAAAAGTAGTTTTGCGGGCAGAGGGAACCAGTACATCCTAGTTGGTCAAGATTCTGCACAGTAAACTGCCGGCATTTGTAAGCAACCACCAAGTAAATAATATCATTTCAATATGAAAGTTAACTAGCTGGGTTAATTCAATTTCACGAATAAAACCACCAATGGAGTGTTACAGAATAAATAGGACTAGTATCTGTCAATCCATCTTAAAATCAGCTATGCACATTCAATATCTGAAGGGTTAATATTAAATTTTAGTATTCTTGAATTTAATTATCCCAACTTGGGTTGATATGCTTTAGCCCTGTTAAGATGGGCTACTCAACTTAGGATCCTAAGTTGGTCGACAGCCTATCTTATAATGGGCTGACTACTAAGTTGGGCTCCAAGAGTCAGCTGACTGGTTTCCGAGAAAATTTAACAAATAAGATTTTGCTAAAATTAAATATTCAGTATCCTTGACTCCCCTGTATGTTTGAAGAATGACTTCCAAATTGCTCCATCTCTTGCCATTTCAAAAATATTCACACATTTTGGGGGGATTTTAGTTTAATTAAAAAAACCTACCCCTTGCAGCCAATTGCTGAGAGATAAATGTCTTGTACAATTTTTATAGGGGCCACGGTGGCAGAGTGGTAACACTCTAGCTTCCCACCTCTGAGGCCAGGGTTCGGTTTCCGGCACAACCACAAGTGGGAAAGCTGGTAGTTGCTTGCCGTTGGTCGGCAGTTTACAGTACAGAACCCTGACGAACTGTATGTACTGTTTTTCTCTGTCCTTCCAACTACCCGTCGTGATATGACCTGTACCGTGTTGAAAGCGACGTAAAACCCCCCAAAAATGTACAACTTTTATGTTGAAAAATAAGGAAAATCGAATGTTGACGATCAATTTTGAAGGGATACATTCAGCCAAAGTCAGACTTGCGACCAGTATTATGTGTACCCTATTTGTGATTTGACAACCCATGACTTGACAACAGGACGTATTCGTGAAAGGACAGCCATTCATAAGACAGTCTATAGAGAGCTAACAGAACTTTTGTATTTCTCTTCTGGTTACCTTAAAATACCTGTTAAAATATGTTGCTGAATCACTGGCACTGTGGTCACTTACAAAAATTACAAATATCCATATTTTATCTTTATTCTGGCTTTCTGTTTGCTAAGAGTCAGAATAATTAAAATGATGACGTTATATTGATCTCTACACTCTAACTTATTTTGTCAGGGAAAACTGAATATTATTCACAACAGCAGTTTACTGTACAAGAGCAATGCTGACTCGCGAGAGGCAAAAAAAATGATAATACAACGTAAACCTAAGATATTTCCAAATTGCTGGCAAACCACATGGCCCAAAAGACAGGCTACAATTTGGGTATATGACATGTTGCATTTGTCACACCATGGCATTGGTACCTTAACCCCAAGACATATCCCTATCAAGTGTGAATTTCACAAACCTTAAAGTTTCTGATATATTAATGCAGATGAGATTTGTTCCCCATTGTCTGCCCTCCAGCAAACAGCCCCCACCCACCTAGCCAGATGCCAGGGGATGAAAACAATACCTGCAAGTCTTCAAAGGCTAAGGGGTAAAAATAATTTTTATAATTATCAAAAATCTGTACAAGGCCCATTACTTCACATATTATCAAGTGCTATCAGAAAACTAACTATTGACAAAATTTCAGAAAATGATCAAAAGGTGATGAAGGGTAGCCATCCTGATCATTCAGTCCTGAGCGTAATTTTATTGGTTGAACAACTTCTCTCAATTCTCTTTACACCCATGAAAGTCAGGCGCATAATAAAGGTGAGTGTAGAAGTTCCTTAAAAATTCAACACATCTGAAAACCCTTGTGAGTAATATAATTGTGAGTACTCACGACCAATATTTTCAATTTTAAGGCAGGACTGATTTTGGAGTGCTGCAACTTATTTTTACAGTGTTACGGCTTCTTGTTTTGCTGGTACAACTAATGTTGTCCTCTCTGTTAAAATTGATCCGACTTTAATGCAGTATGATGAATACTTTTATTGCACTAAATTTCCATCATCAGACAAGCCCTAAGGAGCTAGAACCATGATGAAAGGAGAAAAAATAGTAACTACACATAGCAGACACAGGGAGACCTGAGGGCTATGATGGGTAACCTTTACTGGAGAGGTAGGTATTCAATTAGCGCCTTAAAAATGGCAACAAGACAAATATCATTGGGCTGCATTCACAAAGTTGGAGCATCAAAAGATCCAGCTAAAGTGTATTTTTAACGCAAACCAATACATTAACTCTCCAGAGTCCGTGTCATTGGACTGTAAGCTTCAAAAGAGGTATATCTTTAATTTGCACCTGAAATATGACAATGAAACATCAGCTCAAATTATCAGGAAAGTTGGCGCATCATGTGTAAAGCTTTAGATATCTACTGTGGAACCTTTCAGGTACTTGCTAAGATGGCTGTTCCACTTCTACGACATATCATATATCTTGCTCCTGATTCTAAAATTTGGGGAATTGGGAGGTGAATCTTTTTCATCTTTTACCTCGTAAATGTCAGTCGGGACCATCCTGAGCATCATAAACATATAGTACAGAAATCCTAGGGTTCCCAATAATTTTAAACTGTTTGAAATTCTCATAAACCTTTCCCGATTCTTATCTGATCTTACATTCAAATACCTTGTCATAAACCTATCGTGGCCATTATATGGCCATCATTTTTGGTGACATTTGAAAAGAATTGAATCTGGCCTGTAGAATTGTGTTGCTGAGGGCCATAAAAGTATATGATATCAAATTATTCCGTCCTTATGCGATTTAATATGATGAAAAGGATTTCACATAGGATGAAAAAGATGTCAACACGATGGGCTTACGATGGCTTCCCGATGGGGGTGGGATTACACAAAATGACATCAAAGGTTTTTGATTCTCTATTTAAATTCTCGTGATTCAGACCTCAACATTTATTTCATGGCTGTTCTATCTCTAACCAGTCCACAGGGCAGGTAGGGCAAGTGATAACCTCATCATGTTAGTGTCTGATTATGGTGATGCACAACGCAGGGACGAAGTGGTTAATTGTCGATCTCCCCACCCTGAAGGCGAATTTAAGTGAGACATAGATCTGCCCTGTGGCCAAATGTCTCAGTGTAATGGCTAACCTCAGGCCTGGGCTGAGCAACTCTCGCAGGAAGGTGGTCTGCTTCTGGAGGTCTGGTGTTAACTGGCACTTAATTTCACTGAATATCTCAGGGAACATCTGCATGAAGTTGGTGAAAGCAAGCTAATCTTCGATCTTCTTTGCAAAGCTCTGCGACCAGATTACGGTATTGAACCTTGTCCTCATGTTTCCTTAGCCACTGTCCAAATTTCATAAAGAAATGTTTTCAATCTGTTGTATCGTATAAGTACTACTCGTATACTCAATCTTTTACATCAAAAACCCGATCAGGCTGTCAATATACATTTATTGCCAGATTGGAGTCAAATTGCAAACCTTATCAGGAAGAAATTGTACAGAACTTATATCTTAAAATCGCATCGGCGAGTAGATTGCAAACCCATTGTAAAGCTTTCACACTACCACCCACTGTGTATCTAATCGTAGGAAATTTTCCTGACTCCCACATTTTCAGAATTGGGAGCAAGGTTTACGATATATCACAGAAATGGAACAGCACCATTAAGAGTGATCTTGTCCCAGGAGATTTGTCACATAAGGTCTTATGATAACCCATGAAAGTGAAAGAGTGGTTTTTTATTTATTTATTTTTATTTATTTTATTTTATGTCGCTTTCAACACTGTACAGGTCATATCACGACGGGTAGTTGGAAGGGCATAGGAAACCAGTACATAGAGTTCACTAGGGTTGTGCAACCAACGGCAAGCAACTGCCAGCTTTCCCACATAAGGCCTTGACGGGGATCGAACCCCGGCCTCAGAGGTGGGAGGCGAGAGTGTTACCACTCTGCCACCGTGGCCCCCCCCCCCCCCCCCCCGTGAAAGAGTGGTATTGATAATATATGTCAGTCCAGTCATATCATTCTGTTAGAACAGCACAGTCGCCAGTGTAATAGAAAGTTATACATTCTATTATCCTTACTAAAGGCTCAAGTTTTTTTATAATAAGGGAAAGCATTCAGTTCAGATGGTAAAATTTCAGTTTATATAATGTGCTCTTACATATGTTTGGTTTTACATCAGCATATTGCTGAGACAGTTATCTGATGAACTTATATATCCTAACCTTTACAAGTGTTACATGAATACCAAATATTTGTGGACTTGTTTAAAAAGATTGTGATAGAAATGTGAGCCTTAAAGTAAGGTTAAGATTGAAGTACATTTTAACAGATAAACCTCCAAATGAATCGGGAATTTTTGTAGTCCTGTAGTATACAAGAGCCGGAATTCTTAAAAGGCTCATAATTATGTATCTTACAAATGTTTGACTTGCTTCTTTTTTTCTTTTTTTTTTTTGGCTGGGCGGGGATATTTTTTGTTTATTTTTTGTTGTTTTATTTTGCTTGTTTTTTATGATTTATTGCAAATACAAGTACATGTACAATAGAACTGCGATGACAGTTAATGCTGTCAAACAGCATATATTGAATTCTATTCTGAATATATATAACAGTACTGTTTCTAATATATCCTCAATATTTTTAACAGAACCTGTATTTATACCCTTACTTTTTATGTATGATAGTATCTTTATTTAGAATTAAATCAATCGCAGTAGTTGAGAGCCAATCTTTTAATGATACGTTTTGTTGTAAATGTAACATCAAGATATAACAAATGGGTGAATTCAAAAATTAGGCCAGATCCTCCAAATTACCAATTGTTTCTGTCAAATATTGATTGAACAGAGGACAACAAAGGTTAGATGTAATCACATTTTAATATAGAGTAACTAATCAACACAAAAAGAAAGGTATCCTTTTTATATATGGAAAGGAGCACATGGGGTCTGAGTAAATAAAATTAATGAATTAACTGATCACCATTCTGAGGGATTGGTCCCTCTGTTATTGTTAAATTTTACAGTCATCAGTCAGTTTAAAAAAAAACAATATGGAAAAAAGATTATAGTAAACATTTCGATGTTACTTTCTTTTTCATTTACATATATTAATTTATATATGGCACATGAGGGAATTCAACACGGTATTATTTATGCATTAACCTTTGAACCATTGAAAATTCCGGAATTTTTTTTTAAATAGTGTCGAATATATTCCATATCTTTCTCAAGACTTAATTGCTTCTTCTTTTGGCAAGATCCTAGCCAAATAAAAGAATCAGACGCATCTGTCTATTACTATTGGAGCTACCATGAACATAGACAGACAGACAAATCAACGTAGACCATGACATAACCTCCTATCGCATGTAATTATATGGTTATAACTTTCAAGGTATTAACAAGAAGAATATTCACAGGTAAATCAACAAAGTACACAATGTTTGAAGACTGACAAATTTGGTTTTTATTTCAGCTGTGGAAATTTATTTGAGTTTGTATTCATTGATATGTACTCTCTGTTCATGCTAAGCCATGTAGTGTATAGCATTACCACTGCATAAGCCCCCTCCCCAATAAAACACAGCTGGCATTTATGAGTAGACTGTATACAAAACTGGTCAATAATGATTTAACCTTCAGTACCCATATTAACTTTGTACTTACCTCGCAATGCCACAACAAATACTGGGCAAGAACTGTAAACATAGAAACAATGTCGAAAGATACAGAGACAGAAGAAAATGCAGATGTACTCTACCCAAAGGTCGCCATGGTAAGTACACAGAGTCATAACACAAGAGTCGTGAATATACCCTTCAGAAAGAATCTGTGTCAACCTTTGTGCATGCCTGTAAGGCGTGAAATGTTTACTTTATATGTTTACTTAGTAACGGTACTGTACATGAGTGGGGTTTAAGTTTATGAATATAATGCAGGTGTTCCACTGGAGCCGACCCTGTAACCGACCCTACGACTCTAGGGTCGGTTACAAAAGTTGTAGAGTCATGAGAAAAAGCACGGGAAAATGGTGGGTCGGTTATGAAATCCCCAACAAGACAGTACAGTTACAGACAGGCCGTAATGACCTTCCAGACAAGACGTAGGGTTGGGGACGGTTTTTTTACACGGCCAGTTGTAGAAGTCTACGACAAGCCCTAAACCCCTAACAGACAAGCCGGATCACAAACAGACAAGCCGTAAAGACAAACAGACAGGCCTGGAGCATGTTCCCGACCCTTCCCGACAGGACTGATTGTTTTTGTGAGTCGGGATCCAGAATCTGGATCCATATCGCACCATATAAACCCCCCTCCGCTGTGATATGCCATTTATTTCACACTTCAAAGATGACAGGAACACATCAAGAGCAACTGATAGATCACTTGAGGGTCTTTTTGGTTTTTATTGAGTTTAATTTTTTATTGTACATGATATTTTCAAGACACAGAAGACAGCAGAACCCAGCACCTGCCCAGCCAGCTCACCATCACCCCCACCCCCAGCACCCAGAAGGAGAAGGAAGCCACAGAATCCATGGGTCCTGCCCTGGATACTGCAGAGAGAGGAGAGAGGTTGCTACAGAACACTCTTGGACGAGTTAATCACTACTGACATACCAGGCTACAGAAATTTCACCAGGATGGAGCCAGCATTTTTTTATTTGATTGAAGAAAGAATCAACCCCTGCCACCTCAGGAAGTCAATTACCAACTTGCGGAAGCCACTGGAAGTCAGCTTAAAACTGGCAGTTACTTTGAGACACTTATCCACAGGGGAAAGCTACACCTCACTGCAATACCAATGGAGGGTTGGAAGAACGACCATCTGCAAATTTGTCCCCCAGGTCTGCAAAGCCATTTTGAAAGAATTTCAACAAGAGTATCTGGTGTGCCCCACTGATCCTGAAGACTGGAAGAAAATTGAAGAAAGATTTAGAAACAGATGGAATGTCCCCGATGCAGTCGGTGCATTAGATGGAAAACACATTGATATCAAGAAGCCCAAGAAGTCAGGCAGTGAATATTTCAACTACAAGGGCTACTTCTTCCTGGTACTTTTGGCTTTAGTCAATGCAGATTACAAGTACCTGTGGGTCAACGCGGGGGCCAGTGGCTCATCATCTGATGCACAGATTTTCAACCGCAGCAAACTGAAAAGAAGAATTGAGAACAGAACCTTGGGACTACCACCACCTGAACCACTTGGACCTAGGGGGCCAGATCTACACTACTTCCTGCTGGGGGACGACGCCTTTGCCCTGATGCCTTGGTTGGTCAAGCCTTACAGTCAATGCCAACTGACCAGAGAAGAGAGAATAGCCAACTACAGGATATCCAGGGTGGTCAAAAACTCATTTGGTATACTTGTCAAGCGATTCAGGGTGCTGTTGACCACCATGGAGCAGAGTCCAAAAGTTGTGAGAGACATTGTGTTAACATTTGTGGTACTACATAACATGTTGAGAAGCCATCAGGGGGGAGCAGACAGACCACCCACTCCAGCTGATGACATATAACCACCACAGGGGGACCAGGGGGAACAGAGACATCATGAGAACTTAAGAAACCCATCGAGGGAGGCCAAACATCAACGAGACCTACTGAAAGACTACTTCAATCACGTGGGGGCGCTGGCTGGGCAGGAGGACAGCGTTTAAGAAGACTGAGGGGAGTGGACTGAGGGGAGAACATGCTATCATCTATCAGGCCTTTTCAGGACTACCCAAATAATCCAAGAACTTTTATTTAGCAAAGTGTTGCCTCCCAAAAAATAACCCCAACTTGCCAAAAATTTAATTCAAATTCAGTTTCACCAAAAACATTCTCCATCACAAACACAAATCCATCCCAAACTCAGTTCACAAAAAATAAATTTCAGTACTGAACCCAGGTCCTCAATTTACAAACTTGACATCCCACCCCATCATGACCTGCCTTAATTCTCAGAAAAAAATACAAAATAAGGGGAAAAAAGTTTCCCAATAAATACCTGAAAATATTTTATGGCAAGAATTTTAAAAAAAATTGCTAGGAAATTTGCAAGACAAAATTATACAGGTTGCAGTCCCAGTTTAATATTTTTATTCAGTTTATCAGACCATTGCCACTCATATGTTTGTATGTGGCATTTCATTTCAAGTTGGGTTTTGGGAGGGACGTGGGTTTGAGTCTGTATCTTGATTTTGGGGGGACGTGGGTTTTTTGTGGTGGAACTTTATTAATATTTGTTTAACATTCACTCATTCATTCACACAATTTTTTTTCGTGTACTGTGGGGAGGTGTAAGTGTTGGACAGTGTGCTTTTTATGTTTTTGGGCACAAACGTGTAGGTTGTTAATTTTTTTGGATGATTCGGGTGGCCCTGAGAAGGGCTGGGTTTGGTGTGACTTGTGCGGGCTTATCTGCTGGTTGAGTTTCCGGTATTTTGAGTACGTATTCACGTCCTCCCGTGGCCTGTGATGCTTCAGGAAGTTGATATGTGGTAACCTCTTGACTTTTGGTGACCTATCTCTTGTGTTCTTCGGCCTTGTCCTGTATTTCATTGAGAAGCTTCACTGCCTCATTCCTTAAGGTTAAAAGTCCTTTCTTCCAGATTTTCAATCTCAGGATGGAGATAATTGCGGAACAACTGTCTTGGACTTGGAGTGGGGTCCTGACGTGCACCCAGAAATGTGGAAATCATCGACCTCATCTGCTGGAACTGATCTAAGACTGAATCTGCAGATGTGGTGGCAGTCGCGACTGGAGGCTTTCATCGCTTGGGACTGGTGCTCGAAGGTTGATGAGAAACATCTGATGCAATGCTGATTTCCATCTCAGATTCTGTGTCCTTGGGTGTATCTGGAACTGAAGCTGAGGCTGCAGCTGCAGAAGGCTTCTGGGGTGACTTGAATGCAGAAGACTTGGAAACTCCCTTCCTTCTGCTGTTACCTCGTAGAAAACTGAAACTGTCCTCCAGCCAGGTCTGTTGTTCTGTGTTCTTCTCAGCTCCTTGTCCTGACTTCGTCTGAGTGAGTTTGCCATATCTGGTACGTTGAGTATTGAACCACTTCTTCACAGTCTTGACAGGCAAGTTTCTGGTAGTCGTTCTTTCTTCTGCTTGTCTTTGAAACTGTCGTTGGTCTTGTCATACAGTTCCTTGTGCTGTTTAATGAACTCGACGACGGCTTCCTCGTCTGAATCACTTAGGAAAATGGACTTCATCTCGCCCTTTTTCTGTCTGGATTGAGTTGATTCTACATCAGTATCCGTGTCAGTTCGCACTCTCTTCTCTCCTCTTTCCTGGGCCCTCTCTGTCTCCATCCTCTCTCTGTCCCTCTCCTCCTGGTCTCTCCTCTCTCTCTCCTCTCTTTCCCTCCTCCTTCTTTCTATATCCGCAGCTGTATCTCCTAACTCAAACTTGTTACTTGTTACAGACAGGCCTGTTTGATTAGCCGACAAGCCGGGAAGTGTAACCAACACTTGGTAATAGTTGTAATGAAAAGGATTTTATGAATATCGAGCATATCAAATCATTACTTTGTGTGAGAGACAATTTATACTTTGCAGAACAGCCAAAGGATGGTTTTACAATGGAAGACTTAAATATAATGCCTGAGTATTTTTGTGTGATTAATTGAATTTGGTCACAAAATATAAAGGAAGCATTCTTTCTAGGAGGCATTTTTCCAGGAGGCATTTTTTCTAGGAGGCATTTTTTTCCAGGAGCTATTTTTCCGAGCACCATTGAGAATACCAGCAAAGGTATCTTCATCCTTAAACTTATTTTTAACTTGCATGTACACCTGTACTGGCTTGTTCCTAATACCCACATTCACACCTACCTGATAAGGAGCCCCTCTATAACCCCATTTTGATATGGAACTTTATGTTTACTGATTTTATAATTGATTGTTTAACAAAGAGTAAATATTTCTTCTAGTGTCTTTTATTTTGTGATAATTTCTCTAGAATTACAGTTCCAGGATTTTTCCCCCTCCCTTGAAATTAGCTCCGGGCTTTTGTCCCAGTAGCCATATTTTTCTGGGGTATTGTCCTCTGGGGTATCATCCTCCACAGTATTGTTCATTTACGTTACAAACTATAAACCCATAAAACACGCTACAACAGGAAATGTAATTTTCATTTTCATTTGATTCGTTTAAAAAACCTAATAATAAAGTGAGTAAAGATATAAGTGATATCCCTGTTGAACTTTCACAACTTTTCATAAGACCTAGCTGATTCCATGGAATCCGGGACAATTGGCCGGTGGACAATTGGCTGGTGGACAACTGGCCGGTGGACAACTGGCCGGTGGGACAATTGGCCGGTGACTTTTTGGGGGGTAGGACAATTGGCCGGTGACTTTTTAAAAGTTGTTTTAATATTGTTTTAAATTTTGCAAGTTGTCTTCATATTGCAAATAATACAACAAAGAAGTGAAGGCTCTTTGATAACTACTTAGGACTTTGATAACTACTTTTATAACTACTCAGGATTGCTACAACAAAGACGTGAAGGCTCTTTGATAACTACTCAGGATTGCTACAATAAAGAAGTGAAGGCTCTTTGATAACTACTCAGGATTGCTACAATAAAGAAGTAAAGGCTCTTTGTGCCAGTTTTACTGTTTATATCAATGGCAGTGCTAATGATAATGTAATATTCTGATGTATTGCTATTTTATGTTTCATTTGTTTATACCAATGATAGTGCTTAATATGTTTTGATGAATTGTTATAACCTTGTTTTACCCTGTATACCAATAACAGTGCTTGTGAAACACTTTGATGAGTTCAATCCTGTATGTTTTGTGTCAATAAAATTGAAAAAAACAAATTCTAAAACAACTTTTAAAAAGTCACCGGCCAATTGTCCTACCCCCCAAAAAAGTCACCGGCCAGTTGTCCACCGGCCAGTTGTCCGCCGGCCAGTTGTCCACCGGCCAATTGTCCACCGGCCAATTGTCCGCGCACCGATTCCATGACTTATCATAAGACGTAGCTGATTTCACAACTTGTCATAAGACCTAGCTGATTCCATGACTTATCATAAGACGTAGCTGATTTCACAACTTGTCATAAGACCTAGCTGATTCCATGACTTATCATAAGACCTAGCTGATTTCACAACTTGTCATAAGACCTAGCTGATTCCATGACTTATCATAAGACCTAGCTGATTTCACAACTTGTCATAAGACCTAGCTGATTCCATGACTTATCATAAGACCTAGCTGATTTCACAACTTGTTATAAGACCTAGCCGATTCCATGATTTATTATAATGGCTGATTCATACTGCACCGTATCTATATTTGGCTGAATCTGTTATTTTATTTGTGCCATTTTTTAACATTTCCAATTCATATTATAACGCATTTTTCATCCGAAACCTGCACAGGTTCCCTCAGTTCCCTAAGCTTAGGATAATACATGTAGCTTGATTGTTTGTATTTTGGTGAGGATACTCATGCTCCTAGCAACTAGTGTGTTTAGATATATGAGGGATTTTTGATATTATGTATTTTGTCATGTGGGCTAATTTCCTATGTCCATCTCAGTCCCACACACTCTCACCCAACCCTCCTTCATTTTTCAGAACTTATGTACATTAAATTTATCAACCAGTTTTATTTACTGCTATCTCAATCTCAATTTAACTTCACCTTAAAATTCCTAAATCTTTATGTGATATTGTTGTCTTCGGGTCTTATTGCTTGTTCAGTGTGACCTTGCTCTGACCTTTACTGAAATATGACCTTGGGGTCAGACTGGTCTCAGTCTGACCTAATATGACCTTGTGAACTTTCAAGGGTTACACTAAGTTATCTTTATAAAACAACTTGCGTGTTTATATTTACATAATGTGTAATTTTGTGGGATCTGCACAAATTTATTTAGTGTATTCAATGTGTATTCATATCTGTATATGTTACTACTATACATATGTTAATTGTAATAAACATGAGTACCCTCACCTCTTTGTCACTGAGTTGGGGAACTTTGGGGGTGACTGTTAGAAAAAAGATTCGTGCAGTTTTAGATCCTGACCAAATTTCGGTTGTGTTGCAGTATGAGTCAGCCATAAGGCTGCTACAACTGATCCTGTCAAAAAGGATGCGGAAAAGCCAACAAAACATGTCATTTGTTGCATGTGAAAAGATCAATCGTACAACGAAGAACATTGGCCTTATGACTTGCCCTTGACTGCCACAACTCATAAAGACCAGTGCATGAGTGATAACACTGACCATGATTAAATAAATAATATCTGAGAATTTTATGTAAGTTGTGAATGTTAAAATATGTAAGTTTTAACTGAAGACGATTCCCCTTCAGCCATGTTGTATGTCACATGCTCTAGAAATGAATTATTTTGTCACTAATTATTTTATTACCTGTCAAGGAGATATTATTTTCATGACTATTTGTCTGTTTGTGTGTTTGGTAACAGGATCACATAAATACTACTGGTCAGATCTTACTAAAAATGAGCAGATGAGCCTTGGTCCAAATTAGATCCCATAAACATTGAGAGTGATCCAGATCCAAAAAATATTTGAAAGTAACAGTTCAAAGTTGATATATATCTTCTGTCGCAGTATGGACCTTCAAATGTACGTGGTCTGAGGAAGGATGAAGTGAAGCTGTGGTGTGCTTGTGGACTTAGCAAAACTCAGCCTTGGTGTGATGGTAAGCATACTTACACGAATTCTGGTCTTCACTGCAGTGAGCACCATGTGAGATGTAAAAGTATTTCTGTCATTTTTCTGTGAAAAAAAAAATTTAATGTAATCTATAGTCACATATCAGCTGAAAGTTTAAGCTACACCTTGGTGTCATATGAGAGATATTACTATTATGCATAAAAAATTAACCAACACAATAGGCTGCTGGGGTGTCACCATGAAATGCTCTAGAAAACCTTGTGTTTATGACAGTAATAACCACTGCAGTGAACTGTGTTCATAAGATTCCACTAAATATAGAGACTGATAAAATAAACCAAGTTACTCAACTGCCATCATTAATAATTTCACAATTGCAGTTCTCTGTTGCTAATTGCAGTGGTTGATGGTAATTCCATGTACAGTCATGTAAATCAAAATGACCCAGTTTGATTGACTATACACTTTGGTAAATCTATATTTACATATGTATTTTGTCCACAGTTTCCTTTTGAAATAAAAGATTCTTTAATACTATTTCCCTGTTAAATTGGTTAATTAAAATCAATCAAAGTGTTCTGTGCTTTGTGACACAGGCTAATTTATGATTTCTAAGGGGAATGATTAAAAATTTGTTAGTTAAATGATGGGTGATGAAGGTTTTATATTCTGCAAGCTTTAATGGCTACTACTGGAAAAAAAATTCTCTCAATAGCGATGGCATAAAATAAACACTACAAACCTCTGATAATAACATATTGGACAGACTGGAGTTGAATCTTGTATTTTAGGTTCTCATGTTGGCACTGGGATCAAGCCTGTGAAATGGAAGGTTCCACATGAGCAGAGTCTGTATCAGATCTGTGTGTGTAAATACACCAAGTCGCCACCTCTCTGTGATGGCCAACACACCAACCTGCCAGTGCAGGTCCAAGACAGGCAGAGGCAGTGTACAAAGAAAAGTGAAACCCATACAGAACAGTGCAAACTCTGTACAAACTGTGGCTGGGTACCTGACTTCTGACTGAAAGGCCAATGGTTTCCAGATCTTGTACCACTGTTCCACTTTCAAAAGTTATCTTAAGACCTAGTCGATTTTAAACTTTAGGGGGGGGGGGGGGGGAAGCTTAAAATTAACACCTACCACCCTCTCCGAGACTGGCAACTTTTCTCATGGCGCTGTATCATTCTAGAGTAACTTCAGCAAAATGTTCATGTATATTTTTTTTGTTCGTGTACAATCACCTCATTTGACAATATTTGTACCGTTTACATTCATACCATTATGGAAAATAACATTAAACCATTTATTCTTCAGCACTTTTTTCAATTTTGAAAAACAGTATCAATTTAAACTAGGAAAGACTAGAAAAATTTTATAGTAAATTTTGTACACTGAGGGGAGGGCAGTGGTGGGGGCAGGAGTGCTGCTGTGACCCAATTCTGGTGAAAATAGGGGGGGGGGGGGGGGTAAACTAAAATGCCATGTGATTTGTTCCAAGTGAAAATATAAGTTATATCACTGAAAATGTTGCCCTTATGAGCTACCCTTGACTGCGACGACTCATAAGGGCAACTTAAAAGAATAAGTGCCAAATTGGGGGAATCATACAACTTACCTTTTCTCAGGACAAGATCACTCTGCTCCATTTTATAAAAGCATGAGCAAGATTAGTTGTGGCACCAAAAATATATCATATCATTATAAGAATGAGTTGTGGTACCTGAAATATTAGCTGTGAATGCCTTAGCAGATTGATCTGGAGTACTGTTGACATGTTTTTAAACATGTTTGAATATTTCAACAGTTGCTGTGATTATTCTCCTGACTTTCACGAGCATAAAGAGAAGTGGTACATCCAATAAATCAGGTGGTCGGGAAGCTGACTCACCAAAGTGGAACAGGGGTATTAATGTGTTGTGCTTGTTGTGAATGTGAAGGTATGAACAAGTAACCAATAGGAAAATGCTCACAATGTTCCCTTAAGAGTGAGTTATTTTAGAAGTTATACAACCAATAATTTGTGTGGCCAGGACGCAAATTCACGAGAATGGAACAGGGGTATTACTGTGTTATGCTCGATGTGTGAAAGTGTATACAAACTAACCAATAGGAGTCACTTGTCATGGAGTTCCCTTAACATTGAATTTTATGATAGGGTGTGAAGATGAGATAAAACTGAGAAGAATTGAGAGATTAGTTAGTGACACAGCTAATGTGTTTATGAAGATTTGTTATGAAGTCAGCCTGGGTTTTTTTGGCTCTTTCAGTTTCACATGTTGTTATTGAGCTGAAAGAAACAAAGTTGTGAAAAGAACAAAAATTGAAGATTTTTCAATTACAATATATAAGAGTAAGAAATCTAAAATTCGCCAGGAATCTAAAATTCGCCACCTTTAAAAACCTTAGTTAATTTTATGAAGAAAATGATGTTTTTGTCTAAAAATTGGTATTTTTCAGTTCAAAAAGCCTTAATTTACTATACAGTCAACAAATCTCACCACAATTCATTTATTTTATTAGTATTTTTACATGTGGCGAATTTCAGATATGTGGCGAATTTTAGATTTCTTACTCTATATCAAGTTAGACTCTCACTTGGTTGAATTTCTAAAGAAAGTCAGTTTGTTTTCAGAATCCGCACAGAGCGCAATGGTGGTGCATTATTTTCAACCAGTGTATGGATGCTCGGGTGGGTGGATGGCAGGATAAATCTTGAGGGTAGAGTAAGAAATCTAAAATTCGCCAGGAATCTAAAATTCGCCACCTCTAAAACCTTAGTTAATTTTATAAAGAAAATGATGTTTTGTCTTAAAATGGGTATTTTTCAGTTCAGGATGCTTTAATTTACTGTACATTGAACAAATCTCACCTCAATTTATTTAATCTATTAGTATTTCCACATGTGGCGAATTTCAGATATGTGGCGAATTTTAGATTTCTTACTCTATATTTAGAAACAGTGAGGTATAGGAAGTCCATACTTTGTAGAGACATTGGTTATGAGGTGTAGGTGTACAATGTCATGGCGACCTTGATTTGAACTTTGACCTTTCCATTATGACTTTTAAAATTTTGGTTGTGCTATATCTCCGAAGCTGTAATAGGTAGGAAGTTAACACATGTATTTTGCAGGGATATTGGTTAGCAGGTATAGGTGTGCAATGTCATGGTGTAATTTTGGTGTGATCTTTCACCTTGTTTTACCCAGAATCTATTCTACCGGCATGTTTGAGATATATTTTTCCTATCACAAAGCAATATGGATTGCTGTAATTGATTATTATATTTATATTGTTCACCTAATTGTGCTATCTGCATTGACAGCTACACTTCAATTAGTAAGTAGATCCATTGATAAATTTTACAATTTCATAACTTTTGGTTTACCAATCACTGTCATATTGCTGTTAAATTGTCTTGTTTTTATATTTTGTCTTTACGTGCATGTTCTCTTTTGTCAGTGTTACTTCTCTTTCGTTATACTGTCTGTTCTTAAAGACTCCTTATCTTTGTATTTTTTTACCTCTTGTATAGGTCATGGTGTAAAATATCATTTTCACAGGCTGTGTAGCAGTTATCACAAATGCCATTTTCACCTTTAATATTTGCATGCCATCTGTCTTAAGTAGAATCAAAATTTTGTTCTAAATTCTTTTCCACTATTTATTTAAAAACTTTGGGCTTTTAAATATATTTTGAAATAGGAAAAGCATTAAAGTAACTATATTCTGAACCTGTGCAATGTGATAGATATTGACATACTTGAACTATAATTTATCATCAAACATTGAGAGATTCAGTCAAATGTGATCTTAACTACACTTGTGTACAATGATTCATCAGACATTTACTGACATTGTCTGATATTGAGTTTATAACAATGTGTTTGTTATGCACGTTTACTTTTGGTTTCATAAAAGAAGAATTTTTATAATGTAATGGCCAACTCAGCATAATAGCTATGACAAATCAATTTGAAGTAATTGTAGGTGTTTACTGTGAATCAATGATGTTACTTCTTAAAAAAGCTATTAGTCATTCTGGTTTAATGATTAATTGAAGACTCAACAAAGTAAAAAAAAACAAACCACCAGGGCTAACCTGGGACATTATTCACACAAACGATTAGTGATCCTTTTTCTGGAAGATCAGTGGAAAATTAGCTTAAGTTAATCCAAAATATCAGATTATGAGTAATGTTGGCATTCTCAGAAAAATTTGGCTGGTTTTTTGGCTTAACTTTGATCCACCCATTAAAATGGATAAAAGTTTGGATCCACCTGAATCTTCTGCACTTGATTTAATAAATCAGCTAAACTCTGTGAGTATTGATTTAAGTAAAAAAGGTCATTTTCTTTATATGTATAAATGTAAAAACAAAACACCAGAAAACATCAATCTTTGATGTGCCAAAAACAATACCTCTTAAACAAAAGAATAGATCATGTCACATCTCTAGAACAGAGACAGGTTTGCCTGGATGACTGTTTTTTGTAAACTTCAATAAATACAAAAACTGTAAAGGTGAAAATTTTTACTAAGCATTATTTTAACTTTTTTTAGCTAATGTGTCTAGATAATGAAACTAATTCCTTGTTAAATTTTAAATCTACATCAATCTCGTAAATAGAAACCAGCTGTTAATGAACATTTAGGCTAGTGAATATCTTAAAAATTGGAAATAAGTGAATTTTTTTTTAGCTAAAATTTCTGCTTATATAGTTAATCTTCAATCACTCTCTTTTCAAAATGATAAACTTTGTTTTTCCTATGAAGTCAGCTTACTCTAACAAGTCTTTCTTTTTTTTATAAACAGTAAATCATAAATTGCGACTATACATTTGTAAAACACATTAATTATAATTAATTGCTTTTGAAAACAAATCACAAGTGTCTATATTGTTCTGGAAGTAAAACCAGGTGCCGCAGTCACGAAAGGTCTTAATCTTAGTCTTATCTTAGGCTTAACCCAGTCTTACATCTAAGATTTTTATCCCAGCTAAGAATTGTCATAAAAAACATAAACATAAAAACATAAAATTAAATACTTTACAGACATGTGTGAAGTATTTTAAACTTAATTTATTCATATAAAGTTCTGAAGTGGGAAAAATATGACATGGCGGCCATATTTAAGATTGGTCTTGTGTATTTAAGACAACCCCATCCAGTCTTACAGTTATGACCAAAGATAAGACTAAGATATGACTAAAACCTTTTGTGAATTGCTCTAAGACAAATGTTGTAACAAGTTTTTGTCCAAAGTTATGACAAAAGTCTTAGATTTAAGACTCGGATTAAGATAAGACCTTTTGTGAATACGGCCCCAAGACATTAAATATTTGGCTGGATACAACTTTTTTTTTATTCCCAACTTTTTCTTCTTTAGTGACCGTCTTCCATGAAGCCAGTGCAAAGTCAAAGATAGGATTTTACACCCTATTTAACAGCCAGGGTCAAATTGGGACAGGCCCTCAGCATTGCCACTTGAGGGAGTGGAACCCACACAGAGGTGACAGCCTGTTATTACATACAAACTCAGCCAGTGTAGAAATAGACAGAAATTTATTAGCTATGATGTAAAATAGTTATGTTTTCTCAAATTACTCTGCAGTTAAACTAGATTTAGTATGCATTGTCTGCTGTATTTCACATTTTACTGTATTACCTATACCTCATACAGACTCAACAGTGACATTTTCAATCACAAACTTGCTTACAACATGCGATGAGGTTTTTCATCTGTGGAGATAAAAATCAGCCACAAAATGTATTACCTGTTTTGTTCATTTAGACAAAATTGAAAATTTTAATTACTTAAATGTAGCTTTTCTAAGCTACAAGCTTACCATGTGGAACTGAATGCTGATCTCGGATGGCCGCAGGCATCCAGCCAACGTCTAAGAAAAACAGACATTTATAGTTGGCCGTAGCCTCAGGTTGTACTCTCATGGAACTCTTCCTAATTCGTCCTCCTTTTCTCGTTGCAATTTTGAACCATACCCCTCAGCTGTAACACAGCGGGGAGGCAGGGTGGGACTCTCTTCAGTTCCACATAGTAAGCTTGTAGCTTCGAAAAGCTACATTTAAGTAATTAAAATTTTCAATTTTACTGCACTACAGTAGCTTACCATGTGGAACTGAATGCTGAACCCAACCGTCCGGTGGAGGGATTACAGCTGAGACTGAAAGAAGTAGTCAATTTTTCTTAGATTTGAATTAATAGATAGAATGAATGTTTTGAAAATGCCAGTCCGAGTCCCATTTAGAGAGTCCCAGTCATGGGGAGTGAGTCCGTAATAAGCCAAAAACCAAAATTAATAAATGACAGTGCTAAAAACTGTCTGGATGTTTTGATTGGAGGAGAAAATGTAGCCAATGCTCACTTGAAGAGTAAAGCCCTTAAAGCTAAGCCACGTTGAAAACAAACCCTAGGCTTGGGAATCTCATAATTTTTGCCACCCTAAACTGAGATTAATGACAACCTTAATGAGTCCTTAACACATAATACAATATACACTGAAAAAGAAAAAAAACCTTAACCAAACATCCTGATGAGGTACCTCATACCTAGACCCTGGGATTTAGACTCCTGAAGACTTGGTTATACCAGATGTGCCCCCCCCCCCTCTTTTCCTTCCGAGGATGACTGGTCTGAGGGGAAGGGTCTAGGACTTGTTGTGCCACTACTACTGGTCCCAGATACATATTGTTGTCATTGTCTGACCAAGTAAGGTCTTTTAGGTAAAAAATTTGTAAATGTGTTGTGAGCCTTCCAGTGACAGGCTTGCATGATTTGGTCCACCGATACCCCACCATAAAAGGCCTTAGAGGCCACGAAGGCCCTAATGTCATGTGCTTTAACTTGGACCAAGTCCAAGGCTTGTTGGTCTGCTTGTTTATTATTATTATTATTATTTATTATTATTCATACACATAGTACAATATGTAAGCACAAAACGTAGAAACATTTAGAAATTAACACTATAACTGAAACATATACATACATACATATATACAGATTTAGTTAAAGAATAAATTAAGATACGCATAAAAATTCAATAATAGCATCAAGTTCTCCCAATGAAAACCTTGTGTTGTTACATTCTTTAATGAACATTAAATCAGTTATGTTACCACAAGTTACATAATCTTTTTCAGTATATAATGCAGAAGCATACTCATTAACTAAAATTCTAAACTGATATGGGGATGATAAAATATAGTTTGAATTACACTGTAATAGCTTAGATATATGCATCACACTTTTACCAACACTGGACTGGCTACCACTCAAAGCAAATTTACCTGCCAGTTGAACAAATGCATTCTCACTTGTAAGTACTTTATACATAAATTTGTTGAACCTTAAAAATAATTGAAGATCAACTGGTAAGTCATTACATAACAGGGGTAACTACTTTGAATGGGTTTTATAAGGAAGATTAAACAACCTTCTCAAACCTTTTCTCCATGTAGAGCAGAATTTTAATATGTCATTTGTACTTAGATCCCACAGCACAGATCCATATAGTGGCATGCAAAAACTTTAAAATAATTTATACTTCATTGTCACATTAGCCAAATTGAAATAATTTAAAATCCCATTTAATTATGTATTAAAACTGTTCACAGCATGTTGAATAGTCTTAGACTTCACATTCAGACCAATAATATGACCAAGATGTAATGAATCTTTTACACACTTTATATAAATATTATCACGATAAATACCATTTATTTGCTTTCCTCGTCTTACTGGGTAGTGAAGTAACTGGTACTTCTCAGTATTAAATAGTACATTACATTCTGAACCCAATTTATCACAAAGTTTCAACATTTGTTTTAAAGCACTAACAGTTGGAGTAATAAGTATGACATCGTCTGCATAGCCTAATGTAGCCATAAAATTATTACCAATATAACAACCTAACCTGCTGTTCTGAAGAGTGATTAGCAGTTCGTCAATATAAACTGTGAAGAGTACAGGTGATAAAATACGTCCCTGTTTCACTCCATTACTAACTCTTACACAGTCTGATTCACAGTGTCCCCATCTAAGTTTAACACATTGGTTCGTATACATAAAAGCTAAAGTACGGCATATAAGATGACATAATCCGTTTTTAAGCAACAAGGTAAATAATTTGGTATATTCAATCCGATCAAATGCCTTTGAAGCATCAAGCATCATAACATAAACATCACTGTTATTTTTATAATAATGTACAACTTCATTTAGGACAAAAGTACACTGACTTGTGGAATGTTTTTCTTTAAAACCAACACTTGATTTCAGTATTTCTCTATTTGTATTAAGTATCAACATATCAAATACTTTTCCAATGATGCTACTTAAGGCAATACCCCTATAATTAGAAGAGTCACTGAGAGACTTTTTGGTACTTTTAGGTATAATTGTAGACACAAGCATATTACCTGGTGAGAAACCATGCACTAACATTGAATTAAAAAGGAGGTTTAAAACTACATACAATCTGAGACATGCAAAGATAAGATTATTAGACCATAACTTGTTACCATCACTCTTACTTTGTTTTAACTGCTTTATAGCATATATTACATTACTGACACTTTAACAAAGTAGAATGGTTTGTTTTAACCAAGAGAGAGTAGCAGGTCTGATGTCTGAGGTGTGTCCTTTCTTGAAGGAAATGAAAAGTAGGGATCAAGAACCTCTCAGGTCTTGGGTTCGATTCAAGTAATACATCAGGGCCCGTACCGGACACAAGGTCCTGTCTTCTTTAAATTGTCTATCTACAATAGTAGTCAATGCAGGAATAGTCACCGGAGACACACTTTGAGAACCTTCTCTTGCTAGTTGGTTTTTGGCTATGAAATCAGAAGAACGGAACAAGGCAACCTTTTCCCATTGGCTTAGATTAGATACTTTGTTTGCAACCCAGGCGTGAATTTCACTGCGGCGCTTGCCGGAGGCCAAAGCTACCAAGAAAAGCAGTTTTGAGAGTAAGATGTTTGTGGTCTGTGTCTTTCATAGGCTCAAAGGGTGCTTTGGTGAGCTAATTAAGTACAACAGAAAGGTTCCATTTTCGAAGATTCCTGGAACTTTTGGGACCATATCCCTGTGAAAACTGGAAAGTAACCTGTTAAGGTCTGAGCTTTGGGAGATATGGTGCCCAGTTGGGCCCAGGGTGTCAACAATAGCAGTCCTATAACCATCAATGGTCGAAGGGTGCCTGTTTAGGTCTTGGTACAGGTACATGAAAAAGTCTGAGACTTGTTTCACAGAGGGAGTGAAGAAATCCATGAAATTTTCTCTGCACCATTTTTCAAATAGGGCCCACTTTGATTTATAGATGGTTCTTGTTGATGACCTCTGAGGGGTAGCAATTCTCTCTGCCACCTCCACAGAGAAGCCTTGTTCTTGGAGTTGTCCACTACTAGACACCAGGCGTGGAGGTTGAGATGTTGTGGATTGCTGTGAAACACATAGTTGTGGGACTGTTTGAGAAGAGTTGTTGACACTGGTAGCTGAAGTGGGATCTCTGTTGAGAGCTGCACTAGGTCCCAAAACCAGGGCATCCCTGGCCAGCCTGGGGCTATTACAATGATCAGGCAGTTGCATTGTCTGATCTTTTCGATCACCCTGTGAAGGAGAGCCGTCGGAGGATAGGCATAAGCAGTGAAACCCGACCAGTTTATGTTTAGAGCATCTATGTCCCGCATTCTGGTCTGGGACTGAAGACACGTATAGTGGCAGTTTGTGGTTCAGACGAGTGGCAAATAGATCAACATGAGGTGTGAACCACTTGTGACAGCCTTCGTTTGAGGCATCTGTAAAGAGTTGGATACTGTGGTCCTTGGGATGAAGGTCTGCACCTTTCATCACATTTGTGGGATTCTGCCACCAGTCTAGATGTGCTAAAATGGTCTCTGTCCAAGGAAGGAGGTTGTCCAACAACTGAGGATATCTCCAGTGCTCCTTGAGCTGAAACTCAAAGGGCCTCATGTGAAGGCGTCCCACCAGGACCATGTTGAGGCGAGCAACCCAATTAGCGACATCAAACATCTTGCAGTCAAAACATGTTTTGACTTGAGACGTAGGATCAAATCCTGAAGTTTGAGCCATCTCTCTTGAGTGGGTTTTACAAGGGCTGAATCTAGATGGTATTCGTAGCCCACGAACGAAAACACTTGAGCAGGTTTTAGTTCGGATTTCTCCTGACTTATTATCCACCCTAAGGACTGAGTCAGGTCTACCACTGTCTGAGTGTTCACTTGGGCTTCCTCCTGAGACTGGGCCCTGTTCAGCTAGTCGTCCAGGTACTGTTGACGCCTGATTCCCCTTGTGAGGGCCATTAGCTTCACTTCCTTTACAAGCATTGTAAAGACCTATGGGGCTGTGGCCAGTCCGAAAGGAAGAGAGGTGAACTGGAACACCTATGACTTGTGGCAAAACCTTAGGTACTTCCTTGAGTTTGGGTGGATGGGGATGTGAAAGTAAGCGTCTGATAAGTCTATCAATGACACCCATTCCCCTGGAATCAGAGAGGCCCTGATGGACTCTGGTGTTTCCATTTTGAACCTTTCTGCAAGTAGGAAAGTGTTGAGCCTGCTTAAATCTATCAATGGCCTCCACCTTTGGAGAGGCTTGGGGACTAGAAACAGGTGACTGTAAAACCCGAGAGATTTTACATTTTCCACCCTTTCTATTGCATTCTTTGACAGAAGAGAATGGATGCAAGTAGTCAGAGCTTGTTCTTTGTGAAGGGCCTTGTATTCTGAATAAACTGGGGGAGCTCTGACCAATTTTGGTTTTGAGGTGAGTGGCAGAAAGTAGCCATTGGTGATAATGTTTAATATGCTGTCTGAACATTTGTTTATTTTCCAGTCTCTTCTGAAAGAACGGAGGCAACCTCCTACTGGTGGACTGAGGAAGGGTTTTGAGGAGTCATTGGGAGGAGGGGTTTCCATGCCCTCGTCCCCTGGGGTGGGGTCTAAAATGACCCCTGGAGCCTCTGAAATTCGGATTCCCCCTACCTGAGGAAAACGATTGGTTACTGCTTTGAGAGAAGTTGCCCCCATGGAGGCGTTTCCTGTAGCAGCCACTTTTCTTATTGTGGGAACCACAAAAAGGCTTGTTTTGATAGGGTCCAAAACCCTGAGCATCTTAAGAGGTGTTTTTTGAGGAGGAAGTCTTCACCCCCCTTTACTAACTGAGAGTTGAACAATGAGGAAGGCCAAAAGGGCCAATTCCTGAGCTCTTGGCGTCTTGTATCCCCTAGATGTGGTTGAAGAAGGGTCATCTCGGCCTCGCGCCTTAGCAGGCCAGTGTTACCCATGGTGTAGAGTTCCCTCTGGAGGACATGGGCCAGGGATTTGCTTAAGAGCTCTTTGTTGGATAAGAATGGTCTTATTCCAAATCTCCAAATATTCACAGGCCTCTTCGTAACCACGCCTGGCTGCTTTTTCAGGATTGGCACCTTTTTGAATCTGAGATTTGACTTTCTTAAATGAAGACTTCAAACTGTGTTGACACTTCTCTAAAATGGAATTACAGGAAGACCAAGTCTTGGCAAAAGCAGCCATGAAGTTAATAGTGGAGAGATTCTGCCTAGCTTGATGTTTCAGTTCCTTAAGAACTGGAAGGGGAACCTTGCCCATAGGGGCTCCAGAGGGTTTAGGAGAGATACAGATCTTCGAGAAGTCTGTATTCAACTCCTGGATTTTGTCTTCATAACAAGGCTATCCCACTTTGTACCACTTTGCAGTGGAGGGAGGGGGTTTAATATATTTACTCTCAGGCAAGTTAGAGGCTGAAAAATCATGTTCAAACTTATCAAAGACATCTTTGATGTGAGAACTAAGTGGGAGCATAGCAGAAGGGCCTCTTGGCCTAAGCTCCTGTAGGCCTTTTTGGTCGTCCAGACCCAGAACAGAGGTGGAAGACCTGGGCATAGTTTCCCTGGGGTCAGGGAGACTGAGGATATGCCTAAAGGTTTCCACTTCCTCAGCATATTGTGAGGGTAAGTAAACCATGGCTACTTCCCCTATAGAAGAGAGGATCTGGGTCATGTTGAGGTTGATCTTGATCAAAAGGAGCCTAGAGGGCTTGGAAGACCTATATTTGTGTACAGAGGACTGATCTTTCTCTGAAGATGAAGATGGATATCTGGACCTAACCTTGTTTTCTTTTATCTGCATGTTTTTGGGGTCTGCATGTGTTTTGGGTTTAGCCGAGACTACCCCAGAGGGTTCCGCCGAGTGACCTGAATCTTCATTCAAGACATGTCTCGGGTCAGATTTATGCATAGATTGATTATCTCTGAGATGATGTCTGGGGTCAGAGTCCTGAATGGACTGTTTACCTCTGAGATGAGGAGGAAGGGATGGACCATATAAGTCCACATCCATAACCTCATCCGCCCGAGAGGAAGATTGAGTTCTCGGAGGGGTTGGGTCCAGGTTCTCGGGCTGTTTACGAGTACCAGGCTTAGAGGCAAAAGAGGTCTGATCCACCTCCCCTTTAGATATCTCTTTAACAGACTGAAATTCGTCTCGGAGAGCCATCATTGCCTCAAGCATAGAGGCCTGGAATACACCCATTTGTTGTTGTAACTGGACGTTAAATTGAGAACCCAGGGATTTTCAAGTTTTGATTCTATTTTCTGCTGTAAGGCAGTACCTGGGGTAGACGAGACAGATTTTGCTGGAGTTGTGAGAGACAGTGACTCGAACCGCAGGGGTTGAGGACGTGGAGGGGATGCAAATAGTTGAACAGCAGCACCCTCAAGGTCTGCCTGAGATCCTGTAAAGGAATCCACGTCCTCATCACCTAGCAGATCAAGTTCATTGTCTCTAGAAGTGTCAGCCTTCTGCTTCCTTACATAACCTTTCCTTTTTAAATTTTATTCATCTGTTCATCCGAGAAGCTAGCACAGATCTCACACGGAGATTCGAGAGTAACACAGCGATCATCACCTTTGTTTGCTTCTCTACAGGAAGGGCAATAGTTGTGGCTATCAAAGGGAAGGCAGAAGTGCCGGCATTTCACAGATCTAGGTTTATCTTTGCTTGTTCTTTGGGTATTGGAAGACATTTTTATGCAATAAAATGTACGTGTATAAGCAAACCTGAACCGAGAAACACACAAAATGCAGAAAAAATAAGGAAATACTTATCTTGTCGAAATAGAACTTTCACAGAATAATCTAAAGCATTAATTAAGCAAAATAGCCAAATAATAGCATCCAACAATACGTTAAGACTGGGATATACAGTAAAATATGACTACAAAAAGTAGACATTTCCAAATCACGTGGCCAACGAGAAAAGGAGGACGAATTAGGAAGAGTTCCACAAGAGTACAACCTGAGGCTACGGCCAACTATAAATGTCTATTTTTCTTAGAAGCTGGCTGGATGCCTGCGACCATCTGAGATCAGCAGTCAGCTCCACATGGTAAGCTACTGTAGCGCAATAAAAACGAGTATTTTAAAAAAAACAGAGTAATTATTAAAAATGTAAAGCTATCAAATAACAAGAGGTCAGGGAAGCCAAAAACTTGTACAATCACTTTTAAAATGGTGAATGTAGGTGTGAATGTTTGTGAATTTCTTTTATTTAACTCTTTTTCTTTCAATCATTGATCTTCCTACACATAATCTTGATTTGTGTTACAAAAATAAAGCTATAACCATGTTAGGAGACCTTTTCGTTTAAAAAAAATATATGAAATATGTCTGATTTAGAGTGTCCTTAGAGTCAATTAATAGTGGTCTGAACTGTGGAAAAACAAAAACAAATTCGGATTCATTCTTTTTTAATTCTGCTCTTTATCACTACATAATGATCATTTCAATACACTTCAACAAACAATCTTGACAATTTTTTTTTCAAACTAATAAACTATTAGCAAATCAGTGCAATCTCCAACAGGAAAATACTTGACTGACCAAGGACAAACATATCACGTACAAATCACATCCAGTATTATGCATACTGGAACTGCCACACTGCTTGTACAGTGTACATGTAAGTGGGTTGGAGAGTACAGCTTGCAGGTACCATGTATCCATATATGTTAACAGTAAGTAAACTATTACAATTTAACCAAAACTTCCTTATTTTTATCAAGAGTTTGAACAAACTTTTGATGCCAATATATATCTTCTGCATTTACATACCATGGCTTTCCTTTCAGTGGTTGCAGACATATAAAAAATGTTGATGATAGTCCACCCACAAGTTCATGCAAACCACACCAACAACCGATATGTACATACACACACAGTTAGTCATCTATCTGACGATGGGTTAATTCATTTCATGTCAATTTATTCAGAATTTAAAACATTCCTACAAATCAACCAAAGTATAAAATACGAAATCTCTCAGTAACATGAAATTTACAGTTCTCTAAAAGTGAAATAAAACTGCGATACCTCTGTTACACATTGCTGAAATGGCTTTCCCAAATAAATTAGGAATGGAAGTTACGACAGTTTGAGAACTGTTGTGTAGAGTTCTTTACTACGCTCATGATAACTATACATTCAGGAAAGTATTCGGCCAATGCATTACTCACTCCCAAAATTTGGTGGTGTCACATAATTTTCAAATGCATTTCTTAAAAACCCCACAATTTGAGTTGTACTACTCTTGGAGTCCCATGTCATTTGGAAAGTTAGCAGCACGTTTGTAAGTCAATACTTACTGATCTTTGTCACTGTAAGACATACCTTGCCAATTCTGTTGTCATTCATAAGAAATTCATGTCCAAGTAAATGTTGAACTACTCCATACCATCCCCCAACACACAGAAATACTTGGAGAGTAATTCCTATGTAATTGTTTACCACTGCAGACCACTCAGTATTTGATCTAGGTCAAATTCCTTACCTTTGGGAAATGTTCCTTAGCGTTAGTGAGAGGGGGTATTAGGCATGGTTTCTAGACAGACAGGAATTTGCTCCAGAATGGCGGCCAGAATACCTTCAGAAAACCATGATTATTCAGTAGCTTCCTGAACAATTTATAACAGTGGACCATCCTCTTAAACCTTTATTTAGACTTTCACAAAAACTGTAACAAACAATGTGTAACAATCATAAAAAATACTGAATTGAAATACGATCAAATTTATCTATGATTCTAAGAAGTAAGAAGTATTTCCTGGTGATGGCAAAATTCAAATTTTTTTACTTTGGTTTTAAGTAGTCAAAAAAATGAACAAACTTACATCTGTCACACCACATGAATATCATCTCATCAGACCTTTATAGCACTACATCTTTATACTAGCAAACTCTATAGTAAATACAATAAACAGCTACATCCATTGAACAAGTTTGGGCCCCTCAACCATGGAAATACTGAACAGAGAAAGATATACTGAAGAGAAAAAGCCATGTTCTAAAGTGAAAAACTGAAGAGAAACTTTAAATCTTTTAGTGTTAATGCTCACAAATATATATCATTCATCTGTGATACAAGATTCACTATGTTTGATTAACGTTCGGCATTTCAGGTCTCAAAGTTACGTTGGGATGCAAAAGTTACAGGTAATACAAGAATAAAAGTAAAAAAAAAATTTTTTTTATCATTTTAACATTTTTCCACAAAGATACACTGGCAATGATTTTACTTTCCAATAACTAAATAATAGGTAAGAGTACTGAGGTGACTCTGACAACATCTATCCTACTAGTTTTATAAAACTTTAACTTTTGAGAAATGCATGTTGAAGACAGAAGGCTTCATTAAAAATCATTTTACAACATCCATATATGAGTGTATGTTACATTTTTTGTCAATAAGCAGTAAAAGAGTCTGTTATACAAAGAGTAAATTGCAGTTAATCAAGCAATTAGGACTAGAATGAAGAATTGCAAGTCTTCTCTTCTATTTGTAGCAATTAATCTTCTACAGATAATTAAAGAGTAAAAAACCAACAAAAATATTTTATCCTGAAAATATTTAAAAGCATTTAACTTGAAAAAGAAAAGTGTTTAACACAAAAGAAGGGATTCTCAGTTCATGCAAGCAAGGGATTTTTCATCAACCAAAACAGAAATATATACCTTCATTAGACTAGGGCATACATTGGTAGTATTATAAACATCATCATCAGTAAGAAACAAACTAGCAGTACTACACAACATATTTAAACTAGAAATAGCATGCCCTGTTGATAGTAGCTGCGACATATGAATAGAAACAGGATAGCATAGAAGAACACACATTATCATGTGTAATGTCCACCCCATGAACCTTTTGCAAAAATTTTACAGTAGTCTTACAAGACCCTGTTTCATTTGTAAAATATATCAATGATGCTTAAATATTTATTAGTATACATGTAAATTATTTCAGCTTCATGCCTTTTTGCATTGGTTGGGTCGAAAATTTCGACGAAATCGCTCTATCTTGCACAGTTAAGGAGATAGAAGCAAATTTCTGTTTTTCAATTTTTTGGCAAAAATTGGAAAATTCAAAATGGCCGCCATTTTTGGGAAGAGGAAAATTTTTTGAAAATTCCACAGAGTACATTCCTTAGATACCCTGTGGGTCGAAAATTTCGACAAAATCGCTCTATCTCGCATGGTTAAGGAGATAAGAAATTTGTGTTTTTCCATTTTTGACCAAAATTTGAAAATTCAAAATGGCCGCCATATGTGGGAAGAGGAAAATTTTTTGAAAATTGCCAAGAGTACACTGCTCAGATACCCTGTGAGTCGAAAATTTCGACAAAATCGCTCTATCTCGCACAGTTAAGGAGATAGAAGCAAATTTGTGTTTTGCCATTTTTGGCAAAAATTCGAAAATTCAAAATGGCCGCCATTTTTGGGGAGGGGAAATTTTTTTGAAAATTGCCAAGAGTACATTTCTCAGATACCCTGTGGGTCGAAAATTTCAAAGAAATTGCTCTATCTCGCATGGTTAAGGAGACAGAAGCAAATTTGTGTTTTGCCATTTTTGGCAAAAATTGGAAAATTCAAAATGGCCGCCATTTTTGGGGAGGGAAAAATTTTTTGAAAATTGCCAAGAGTACATTTGTGAGATACCCTGCGGGTCGAAAATTTCGACGAAATCGCTCTATCTTACACGGTTAAGGAGAGAGAAGCAAATTTGTGTTTTGCCATTTTTGGCAAAAATTGGAAAATTCAAAATGGCCGCCATTTTTGGGGAGGGGAAATTTTTTTGAAAATTGCCAAGAGTACATTTCTCAGATACCCTGGGGGTCGAAAATTTCGATGAAATCACTCTATCTCGCACGGTTAAGGAGATAGAAGCAAATTTGTGTTTTGCCATTTTTGGGGAGGGGAAAATTTTTTGAAAATTGCCAAGAGTACATTGCTTAGATACCCTGTGGGTTGAAAATTTCGACGAAGTCGCTCTATCTCGCACGTTTAAGGAGATAGAAGCAATTTTGTGTTTTTCCATTTTTGGCAAAGTAGCTAAGTAGCTATTACTCACTCAGTTATATAGCTATTATCACTAAAAGCAATTCCAAGCAATGCTCATACTAAATTTGGTAAAGATATGTTAAATATTTTTCCTTAAAATGCCCGGAAACAAAAGAAGTACATAGAAGTAGCTAAGTAGCTATTACACAGTTAGCTATAGACCTATCTTCACCAAAAGCAATCCCATGCAAGCTATTAACCCAATAAACACCCATACCAAATTTAGTAAAGATAGGATAAATACTTTTCCTTCAAATGAGCGGAAACCAAGCGTCCGGATGCCGGACAGCGGACGGCGGAAAAAGCAAAAATAATTCAGTAATTATTCAGTAATTCCTTTCATTTTTGACTACATTTCTACAATAGAATATCTCAATAACCATGCTCAAAAATATAAAAATCTCATTATTTTCAAATAAATAAAGATACATATCTAAACATACATTGTATTATCAGAAAAGTTTTGCAAATCAAACCTTATAAAAAAATAAGATGAGTCAATCCTCTATGCTTTTAACAGAGTAATGTAACACACAGTATTTACAAACTAATGTCAACATTTCTGTCTCCACTATATATGTTGTATACAAATTAGCTTGTCGTAACTGTTTGCATTTATACTCGGCACAGTATCTCTTTTACTACAGGAATCAAAGTAATATTTGACCCATCCTGACTACAGTAGTACAGCCTAAGCTGTAATGACTGACATTCCCCTAACTAAAAGCCAGGGCCCAGGTTCACAAAGGCCTACTCAATATAGAAGATAGTATGCTATTGAAGCTAGATCTTAATAGGCCCTTTGTAGCCACTACAAAAGTGTTCCACTGAGTACATTTCTCAGATACCCTGTGGGTCGAAAATTTCAAAGAAATTGCTCTATCTCGCATGGTTAAGGAGACAGAAGCAAATTTGTGTTTTGCCATTTTTGGCAAAAATTGGAAAATTCAAAATGGCCGCCATTTTTGGGGAGGGAAAAATTTTTTGAAAATTGCCAAGAGTACATTTGTGAGATACCCTGCGGGTCGAAAATTTCGACGAAATCGCTCTATCTTACACGGTTAAGGAGAGAGAAGCAAATTTGTGTTTTGCCATTTTTGGCAAAAATTGGAAAATTCAAAATGGCCGCCATTTTTGGGGAGGGGAAATTTTTTTGAAAATTGCCAAGAGTACATTTCTCAGATACCCTGGGGGTCGAAAATTTCGATGAAATCACTCTATCTCGCACGGTTAAGGAGATAGAAGCAAATTTGTGTTTTGCCATTTTTGGGGAGGGGAAAATTTTTTGAAAATTGCCAAGAGTACATTGCTTAGATACCCTGTGGGTTGAAAATTTCGACGAAGTCGCTCTATCTCGCACGTTTAAGGAGATAGAAGCAATTTTGTGTTTTTCCATTTTTGGCAAAGTAGCTAAGTAGCTATTACTCAGTCAGTTATATAGCTATTATCACTAAAAGCAATTCCAAGCAATGCTCATACTAAATTTGGTAAAGATATGTTAAATATTTTTCCTTAAAATGCCCGGAAACAAAAGAAGTACATAGAAGTAGCTAAGTAGCTATTACACAGTTAGCTATAGACCTATCTTCACCAAAAGCAATCCCATGCAAGCTATTAACCCAATAAACACCCATACCAAATTTAGTAAAGATAGGATAAATACTTTTCCTTCAAATGAGCGGAAACCAAGCGTCCGGATGCCGGACAGCGGACGGCGGAAAAAGCAAAAATAATTCAGTAATTATTCAGTAATTCCTTTCATTTTTGACTACATTTCTACAATAGAATATCTCAATAACCATGCTCAAAAATATAAAAATCTCATTATTTTCAAATAAATAAAGATACATATCTAAACATACATTGTATTATCAGAAAAGTTTTGCAAATCAAACCTTATAAAAAAATAAGATGAGTCAATCCTCTATGCTTTTAACAGAGTAATGTAACACACAGTATTTACAAACTAATGTCAACATTTCTGTCTCCACTATATATGTTGTATACAAATTAGCTTGTCGTAACTGTTTGCATTTATACTCGGCACAGTATCTCTTTTACTACAGGAATCAAAGTAATATTTGACCCATCCTGACTACAGTAGTACAGCCTAAGCTGTAATGACTGACATTCCCCTAACTAAAAGCCAGGGCCCAGGTTCACAAAGGCCTACTCAATATAGAAGATAGTATGCTATTGAAGCTAGATCTTAATAGGCCCTTTGTAGCCACTACAAAAGTGTTCCACTGAGCTGATACTTGGGACCTATCAAGTTCCAGAGATAGCAGGGTTTTTTCTAGTGAGGACAGCCTACCAATTACCACAATAAAAAAACCATCTCAGCGAAACAGATAGTATAGGCTTAGTAGAATACTAGGACTTAGCAGCCTACTAAGGAGATAGTAGGCCTTTGTGAAACTGGGCCCAGAGGATCAGGGATGACCCTTTTCACGTCCCTAGAACTTAGGCTACACTTGTCTACTTTAACAATATTTTGAGTTATTAAAAACTACCACCAAAATGCAATAAATACCTACTACGTTACTAAACACAGGAGTGAGTATTACCCCTGAAAAAACTACTTTTATGCAACATTTTACTATCACAGAAAGAAGGCATTTTTCAACAAGAAAGATACACAATACAACAGATATGGGAATGCTCCATAAATGGACAGAACCACTGTCACTGCAGTTATCTCCCGCCACAAAAACGGATGGTATAGATGTACCCACATGTCTAATATAAATGAAATTCTTGAAGTCATTGTTATAATATCTTATCTAAAAGGGTACAGTAAGAAATGTAAAATTCACCACATATCTGAAATTCGCCACATGTGGAAACACAAATAAAATAAATTAATTGAGGTGAGATTTGTTGAATGTGTAATAAGTTAAGGCTTTTTGAATTGAAAAATACCAAGTTTAAGACAAAACATCTTTTTTTCATAGAGTTAAGTAAGGTTTTCAGAGGTGGCGAAATTTAGATTTCTGGCGAATTTTAGATTCCTTTCTCTACCCTTCATCAAAAAGTTCCTCTAAGGATCAGATAGTTATTTCTAGTTAAAACTGAATTCTGTTAAACAGACTTCTTTTCAACAAGATCTCAGTCCAGTTGAGATAATATCCAATGATGTAGAAATTACAGTGGAAATTAGTCCACAAATTAAATACTGTAAATTTCTGCAAATATGTCCAGGGAATTAATTATTGTCCAGGTATTCTAGAATTCATTCAGACCACTTATCATCCAATAAGAATGGAAGAAAAACAGCGAAAGAAATTTTAATGAAGGTGCTCTACACCAGAGCAAAATAAAAATAAATCTTTTCTTCTTTTTTCTTTAATTGTAAGACTCTTCTTCATTTGAAAGAATTTTCTCAGTTTTTAACAATTCCAAAAAACTAATTTCCAAAGATTAATGTAGTTATGCGAAAAAATACGTGCTCTAAAAATACAGAAAGAACTAGAGTATTGTTTCGCAAGGAATTTTTTTTTGAAAAAGTGCCAGATGACTGTGTTTTGTGTTTTACGCAGAAACTCCAGAAAAATTCCAACAAAGGTGGGAAAACAATTTTTGGCAAAAAGTGCAAGAATACTCAGAAGAATTTTGTCGAAATTACACAATTTCCAAAATAAATGCATTTTTGGGTTTCATGCAGAACTTCAGGATGGCTGCCAAAAATGGTGTGCAAAAAGTGCCAGATGACTGCGTATACCCTGTGGGTTTGAAAATTTCTTCAAAATTGCTCTATCTTGCACCGTTTCCGAGATTAATGTGTTCTTTTTTTCGTTTAAAGTGGAAATTCAACATGGCCGCCAAAAATGGCGGGAAAACAAACAAACAGAATGTCATTCATAGTACCTCTTTATAAATAGGAAGGTAGGTGCTATTTTGAATCTCAGCAATTTGAGGGGAAATTCACGACATTTAGTACTTTCTTCTATTTTTAAATTTTATTAGATAATTCACCACGAGCCTCTCCTGATGTAACCTTTGATGTTGAAAGGGATGTAAAACCTAAATTTTGACCTCTGACCTATTTCAAATGATAACATACAACACCAAAGCTAAAAATTGCATCAGAGATGCCCGTACCTTACAGCCTGGGGAAATAGTTTTCAACACCATGACATATAGAAGTAGTAAAACAGTACAAAGACCGGAATACTTTCAGCGCAGTGTCACTTATATAAAGGTCCAAATAATGTTTAAGTAGAGAAAATAACATCCAAGAGAAAGCAAATGTATGTAAAGATAAAGTACTAAAACAAGACAATTTAATAGCAAGATGACAGCATTAATCAGTAAACTAAAAAATATGAAGCTGTAAAATTTATTCATTGGAGAATAGCTGTCAATGGAAATAGCATAATTATAGCTGCATATAATAATCAGTTGCACCAATCCATATATCCTTGTCATAAGAGAAATATGTTTCAAATATGGCAGCTGAACACACTTTGGCAGAGCAAAAAGGTCACACCATGATACACACCTACATTTACATACACTCCCTAACACATGTCCCTACCAAATGTCAACCTTCCACACCTTATGGATTCCAAGAAATAGCCCAGACAAGATTTTATAGGTCAATGTCACTACGGCAAGGTCAAAGGTCAAATCAAGGTCGCATAATCACGATGCACACCTACCCCTCCTAACCAATGTCCCTACCAAGTATCAACTTGTTACACCTTACCCTTTTCAAGGTATAGCCTGGAAAAGATTTTAAGGGTCAAGGTCACTACAGTGAGGTCAAAGGTCAAATCAAGGCACACCATGACGTTGCACATCTACAATCCCCTACCAATTTCCCTGTCAAGTATCAACTTTCTGCACCTTACAGTTTCTGAGATATTGGCAGGACAACATTTTATAGGTCAAGGTCACTACAGCAAGGTCAAAGGTCAATCAAGGTCACACCATGACAAGGCACACCTACACCCCCTAACCAATGTCCCTACCAAGTATCAACTTCCTACACCTTACAGTTTCCGAGATATAGCCCGGACAAGATTTTATAGGTCAAGGTCACTACGGCAAGGTCAAAGTCAAATCAAGGTCACACCATGACGTTGCACACCTACACCCCCAACCAATGTCCCTACTAAGTATCAACTTTCTACACCTTACGGTTTCTGAGATAGAGCCCAGATAAGATTTTCAAATTCAAGGTCACTACGGCAAGGTCAAAGGTCAAATCAAGGTCAAACCATGATCTTGCACACCTACACCTCCTAACCAATGTCCCTACCAAGTATCAACTTCCTACACCTTACGGTTTCTGGGATACAGCCCAGACAAACTTCTTCTCGAGGCCCGCCCGCCCATCCAGACACCATGGGTGAAAACAATACCCCGACAGCCCTTAAGGGCTGGGGGTAAAAATGCAATTCATAAAAACAAATAAGATTTAAAATAATGTGCTTCATAGCAGTGGCACATAAACACATAACGGTTATTAGTGCTGGGAGATCGCCATGACTTTACCTGTCGATGTTCGTATCGGAAATTTGTGAGCAAACTTCGAACATTTCCGATCATGGAGTAGAAATTGAAAACCAGACAGAAAAATCAAATATTAAATAATAACAAGTAAAATTCACACAAATTACCACAAATATAACCAAAATATAATATAAAAGCCATTCACAGACGTCTCCCTCACTAACAGACCATGCTTTATGTATCTCCACTTCTGATTGGCTAATTTTATGATTACCTTGACAACAGTAGGAAAACCCCAAGGTGTTTCCATTTACGTTAGATTTATTGCATTTACGGCTAGTTTTGTCATTTTAACTGATGAATATTTCATATTTTTACAAAATATTAATACAGTTGGTGTTTTATTGTGACCAAAAGACTACAAAGAAATGAATTTAGCAAACATCGGTTGTACTTAAATTTTACCGGTCATTGATCGGCAGTGAGCCAGCGAGCGATAATACCGAAGTTTGCAAACATCGTCCCAGCACTAACGGTTATACAAACGGAATGTACTTTAATCTACTAAGATACAAAGCAATGCATTGTTACCTCAGACTGGGACTATCTGTTATTTTTTTTTCTTTAAAATTGGAATTAAATACAGTGCAAGTTAATTGACAAGCTTATTGGATATAGGTATTGCTTGAAGAGCCAAAATTTGTCAAATTTCGTTAAAATTTTAATTTTATAGGATACAGTGATACCCCATTTTAAGGGGAGTTCACAATTACATAGAGAGGGAGGGGTTCCCCTATGTACACTGTATGACTACTTCACTGACCATTCCAATATATGGTGATTAAAATCCCCACCTGCATGGGCCAGTTGGATGGTTCTACTTATAGCCATTGTTGGGAAACAGTTAATATATTTGTAGCAATGAAAATTACATATCAACTTAGAGACAATTTTAAACAAAATTTCAAGGTAAGACAAATGCAGTTAAAATATTCATTCAGGGATTCAACCTGAAATTTGTTTTTAAAGTTTTGTCATCAGTGTGTGGAAATAAAGTCTAATTCTATTAAAGTAGTGGCTAATGTAATAATTATTATAAAAATATATTTTATTAGATTAAATGAACAGTGTGATTTTGTAATGCTTTCTTTTAAAATAATAAAAGTCCCTCAACAAATTAATTTAACATTTCATAACAAGATGATTAATGGTAACCGAACTGATTTGAAAGTTACTTCATTGTCAAAGATCACAATTCACTAAACAGATGAATTTAATGTTTCTTCAAATTCTTGTTGAATGTAACTAAACTTTTCTTGTCACAACCAAATGTTTCAGTCTGAAACTAGATTCTTGTAATAGTTTTAACAATCATGAAATCATGAAAATATACGGATGCAACCAGATATTTTTGCACCACATAAATTTATGTATGTATACCTCACAGGTTAATACTCTCTCACAAATCACACAAAATGACACTACAGCCACAGTGTGTATGTTAAGAGGACATGATAGCTTCATCACAGTATGTTTTATTATGAAATTTGCTCAAAAAAATCTGATTGCAAAAATCTTATTGTAACTGACACCAAAAAGAAATTTGACATCTTCACATAATAGCAATTAGGATCCAAAAGAGTTAAGCACATTTTTTGGAGGAATGCTGCTGACAGACATATTAACAAACACAGACATGTAGACAAACAGTGGGAAAACACAACAACATACTCTATTCTTATGACAGTAATACTGATACACCACAAAGCCACAAGACTTTCTATATTTTTTTTCATTACTAAAGCCATCCATGTAGCTGTTTCTTCACTAATGACCTTTTACGAATCATCAGATTAAAATACACTCCCAATATAATGACAGTGCACAGCAGATAGAACAGAATACACATGCTCATGTCAAAACTGCTGAAGTTCCAGAATGACTGGTATTCTTTGGATTCATTATACGCATCTTGTTCTATGTCTAAAAATTTACTTCTTAGCAGCTGTTTTTGCAGATCATAACTGAGCTCTAGATTCTTTGCAATACCCCTGGACTTGCTATCTTCCTTCTCCTTTCTTTGCTTGTAAAACTCCTCAAAATCCCTCCTTATTTTAGGGTCCCTGGGATTAAGGATTACCCTGGATCTCAGGGGATCTTCACCAATATTCGCCTTTTCATTTTGGCCATTTAGATCACTCAACAGCTGCTGGCCATCGGTGTCTCTCACTATATTCTTTAAGTACACTTGTTTGAGGAAATTTAACACCTCCCCTTCTGTCCAGGTGAATCGGTCAGTGCCTGGAGTCTCTACTCGACAGGACGTACACAATTCCTGTGGAGGGAACTGAACCTTTGGGTGCTTTGGGTCCTCAGTCAGATCGCCGTGTAGCCTCTGGTTGACGCTGTTGTGTACTCTCCACAAGTATAATATGGCATCATCGGGTTGAAAAACTTTGGTAGACAAGTCCTGTACTTCTTTCTGGAAGTTTCTAGCACATTCTCTACAGCCAAAGTAGTTAGTGATGTAACCCTTCATGGCATTCAGAACTTCTTTAGCATCAGCATCAGCAACTGAAAAATATACAAATAGAAAGTCCATATAGATTGCAGACCACAGCTGGTGACCTTTTTAAAAAATCTGGGATTTTTTTGGTTTCCAGAATATGACTTTTATGAAAGTACAGTACATGTAGTTACTTTATTCAAACATTAATTTAAAGCTAATTATTATAGTGCTCAGATATGAAAACTGAAATACAACTGAATTAAGCCTATTCTGAAGAGTTTACATATAAAATCAAAAAGGTATCTGAGAGGTTTTTTTACAAATGGACCTGCAAAGTTTGGCCTTGCCAAATGATTCTCTGCAATCCATTTCCAGCCAGTGAACTCTAAACTGTGACTTCACAGCTCAAATATCTAGGACAAATTCTCATCAATACCTAACATAACTTAAAGAATGTATATGGCCAATTTACATTTTATAGGGGTCATTTTATATCTTAGAGCATGAAATTATCTATACTATTCACTGGGCTGGTTTTAAAAACAATAGGTCTACTTGTTGCCTTTTTTGTCCTGATCCATTGCACTGACTGTTATTATTTACGGTATTTAACAGTAACTCACCCTTACTGGGCTAGTGTTCTCAACACAAATTTCATCCTTACATTTATCATGGTGATCTGCTGCACTGACAGTGAGAGTGTGGAACAATGTCCACAGACCACATGGATAGCCACGGTATTGCTTAGTGCTTCCCTCACAACACGCCCACTCAACAGTACTCGGTAAGTACATGGAGGCGGTCTGCAGACCTTCGATAGAGGCAAGCCACTCACTGCCTGCAAATACAGCAAAAACCTGTCATCTGACCCTGTAGGGAGAGCCAGGTTTGGGTCAGATAATGAAACAGTCATAATATAAGAGAGGTATAGTAAGAAATCTCAAATTCGCCAGGAATCTAAAATTCGCCACCTCTAAAACCTTAGTTAATTTTATGAAGAAAATACATAGGTTCTAAAGTACTTTGTAAACTGTCCATAGAGGCAAGGCATTGTTAATAAGCATCTGCACAGAGCCATTGTATCGATCACAAATAACTGAATAGAATAGAGAAAATAAGTAAGAAACTGCACGGCAAATGACATAATCACCCTGGACATTTTTCATAGTAGTTAACTAAATTATTTTGTGGATACCTTCCCGAGAAATCTCTTTCCATAACTCTTGTTTCCTCTCTTGTTAGCGTATTTTATGGGTTTTTTAATAAATATATGTACCTGTCATGGAAGAGGTCTGCATCTTTATCCAGTTATAAATAGCCCATAAATAACTCATTACTGGTTCTCTGCCTGGGAAATACTGCAAGTATATAGTAGTGAGCACAATCAAACATGTTTTCCTGGGAAAAACTGCATCATAGTACATACAATCAGTTTGATGTACATATGTTTTGCCTGACAAATAACATGGAAATATTATGGTATACACAATCACAGAAGCACAATTATGTTAATATGAAGAGAAAACAAGGTCCTGGAATTAATAAGTCTAAATACAGTATAGTTTATAGTTTATTTCAGTATACTTAGTTTCACTGCAAGTGTCATGAGTAGAATATTGTCATAAGTAGAAGTAGTTTAAAAAGTGTAACAATTACTAGTGCAAAATACAAGGGTAACAAGAAGGTTGTTTCACAAAACATAGCCATAACTTAAACCTAATTTGATGTATGAACTGTTACTTTTCAATAGTAATAATAAAGTATATTATGTAGAATCTAAAATTCTTGTCTGTACACTGTACAAAAGGGTCAACATACTTGACAGAGGTGACATAATGGCATCATTGTGTTACTTTGTACCTGATTGCTGGTTTAACAATTGCTTTTTAAACACTACTGTGTCATACAGCCTGAACGGTAGATAAAAAGATTATGCACTAATACACAGTATAGTGATTTCACATGACTTCAAGTTTTAAGTATTGTAAGATAATTCAATTGTGTGATGTTTTTAGAACTTCATATTTTCTTCACAGTGGGTATACATGTAACTAGAAGTTGTCATAAGTAGAAGTAAATGGCTGACATTTCATTTTTTGAGTTAGACAAAATCCACTGTACAACAGATATTATGACATAGACAAATCAATAAATATGATTACTCCTGATTTCTACCTAACACTGTAGGATTACTTTGGGGAAAGTTCCTATCAGTATGTTATCTCTTCCCATTGCAGATCAATCACAGAGTCTGACATATTCCTTACCTTCAAGAAACATTCTTATTAGTGTTTGAGAAGGTGTCTTGAGTGGTTTGTAGTGTGAGAGGGATTAGCCCTCAAATGACCATGAATGGAAAGAAAACTGTTATTCAAGCAATTTAGAAATAATTCACGAGAGTGGAACAGCACCTTACTGAGTTGGCAGTTGCTGGTTAATACATCAGAATATAACATCTTGACCACAATAACAATATATTTCAATAGTTCAGTTGTTAGACACTTTAGTACATGATCACTTAGTTCTGACAACTATGGTCACGACTCATGGGCTCAAATATTCTGAAATATGTGACACAAAAGACTATCACAGGGTATAAAAATTAATACAAAGTGTTGATGTTAATTGTTCTGGCCCTCTTAATTGTTACCTTTGCCAGAACATAAACAAAGCTCTTCAGGGCATCAAGGTTCTGGCCTCCGATGTCCCCACAAGCAGCCACTTCCTGTTTGAGTGAGTAGTGTAAAGTGGACTCCAGGTCCACCATGTGAATGACCACAGTTCTGAAACAACAAATATAAATTGAATCAGAGATGCCTATAAATGACATCCTAGGGAAATAGTATTGGACACCATAGGATGTAGAAGAGGTGAAAAAGTACAAATATCAGAAGAACAGGCAGTGTAAGTTATATAAATAGAAGAAATAATACTTAACAAATGGAAAATGTATTTAAAGGCAAAGTGTCAAAAACAAGACAATTTAATAGCAAGACAACAGCATTCAACTGTAAACTAAAAGTCATGATGCTGTAAAATTTATTAACTGATCTATTTATTAATTGAAGTATAGCTCTTAAGATAGCACAATTAGATAAAGATACATATAATAATCAGTTGCAGTAATCCATAAAACTTTGTGACAGAAGAGATATATCTCAAATGTTGCAGAAAACTGCACAGCCATTAAAGGCTAGGGGTGTAATAAAAATTGTTCCTGTGAAATAAAATTTTTTGCAGGCTTTGTGAAATAACCTTTCTGAAGGACACATCTTACAATACAATCATTAGAAATGTGTACATAGCAACTCAGTTTCTTATTTTTAACAACAGTCAATGTATTTATAATAGAAAGAAGCGGCACTTTTGAAAAAAAAAGAATGTCACAACAACTATTGATCATCAATTTCAAAGGGCATCATGCCCTGAGCTTTTGTAGTGGTGCTTTAGCTCGTGACAAAGTCAGCCATTGTAGAGGATATATCAAAGCAGAAAAAGTGTAGTAACAGTGTGCCATATGTTTATATTTGTATTCTTACAGCCTAACTTTCAATAGAAATGTCAATGCAATTCACACAAGTGCAAATTTCTCCTCACTGTCATTTATACAATGATGCCACAGATAACTTAAAGTTACCATCTTCCTCTAAGGTTCTACAATCAGTACTACATAACAATCTAACATTAGTTAACACGGGTCAAAATTCTCCCAAACAAACTTTGCCAAACCTGTGCCATTTAAAATAATGAAACAACCCTTGAATGATTCAATTTTTGCCCCAAGAGCGATAATGACAACAAAATGTCTGCAGAAGGAACTTCTTTCCAGTTCAGTTTAACAGCTAATATTCCGATTTTTGGGGGGCAGTCCAAATATATTGGATGTCCTGCTGGAAAAAAAATCAAATGAAACTAAAATCTCACTCACTCTGCCAAGAATAAACTGAAATAAGCTTAATTAATTAACATGTATAAGTTAATTAATTAACAAATTAACTCCAGTTTTGAGGTCCAAAGTTTTATATTGGGAAACATGATGGAGTGCAACTTAGTTCACTACTGATAAGACTGTTAACGTGCTTAATCTGTTTGCTCGTGGGTTCTCAACTTCTCTGGTGATAACAAACATTGCAAAAGTGTTTGATGCAAAAAGGTTATTTTCTATCAGAAGGAAGTTCTAGAACCCAATACTACTGATAATGATCACTGGTTATAAAGAACATTATCATAGTGTTACAAATAAAAGTTAAACTATTTCTTACTTTTAACCTCTTTATTGACCCAATACTACTGATAATGATCAGTGGTTATAAACAACATTATCATAGTGTTACAAATAAAAGTTAAACTATTTCTTCCTTTTAACCTCTTTATTGATGAAGTAAAATGATCTTATGCAACAAGTTCCTAAACTGAAACTTCATTATTAAATGCAAAGTGTACATTTTTTCAATACAAATCGAAAGAAAATTTGAAACATGTGCAAGCGCTATAGTCACATAAACATGTGACACCTTCAGACAAAAAAAAATGGTTTCACACAAAAATATCAAAAAGCAAATATATGTGACGTCTGTGAACAAAGACAGGACATCTTCACACTCACCCAGCATGTTGGTGAGTGGCCTTCACCTCACTTTCCACAGGATGGTCTCCTGCCCCCTCATACTCTTTGTCATCATCCGTTTCCATGCCAACGAGCCCCATTAGTGCTTCTTTGTACTGACCATGATCTGGACCACTGTGAAATACACACAGTTCAACTCTGATGAGGCATATTGCAAGGTACAAGAGAGATAACTGTAATGATTGAAAGGATCTTCTGGGTTGTATTCACAATGTGGAAGGGTAAGCTATACATTAGCTTAAGTTAATTCAAAAATTGGATTAGGATTAAGGTTGGAATTCACAGAGAAGTGAAGCTATTTTTTGGATTAACTTTAATCCACCCAGCAGAATGGATTAACTTTTGGATTAAAATCATTAAATACAGTTTAATCTGCAGCACTTCATCCAAAAATTAGATTAACTATGTGAAAAGCGATTTAATGCTAAGATTAGCTAAGCCATTTTTCTGTCAAAGTTAAGCTAATTTCTTGCTTCACTTAATCTGCTTGGTGAATACGGGCCCTGAATAACAGTGTATATTATCAAAGAATATTCCCCCCAAGACCTAATATTTAGGTTTCTTTCAAGGAGAATCCTACTTACACAGTTCTACTGGAAGGGCCTCAGCTTTACACATCAAGAATACTAAATAGTGTAGTCACAGTATGGAACATCACACTATTAAGAGAAGATAAACAGATGGCTTGTATACCATAGCAGTACATTTACAAACACTTTCCCGACTTTTGCTATCACCTGTCATACAATGAAAATATGACATAATGAATGGCACTAGTTTGGGGTAAACATAGATGTACTTTCAATTGAAAATTATATATTATGCTTTAACATCATTCTTCCCAAGGTTATCTTCACTTATATTTCATTCATGGTAAAAACCAAAGATGACTAGAGGATTGCTCGCAAAAAAAAAAGATAATGTTTTTGCATAGCAAAAACAAAGCGTCCCGAAAAGGATATAAAGGTGAGTGCTAAAGTATTAAGAAAATGCTTCGTTTCTAGCCTTATACTGTTGTGGCAACCAAAGTCAGCGCAGTCTGCTCTATCTAGCACGGTTTTCAAGATATAAGCATTTTTGTGTTTTGCAAAAAATAAAAAAATTAAAAATGTCCGCTATATTTGGCGAGACAAAAATATTTTGAAAATTGGCATGGCTACTCTGCAGAGATACCCAGCAGGTCCAAAATTTTGTTGAGTTCACTCCATATAGCACGGTTTTCGAGATATAAGCATTTTTGTGTTTTGCAAAAACTTTGAAAATTCAAAATGGCCATCATTTATGGGGAGACAAAAATTTTTGTCAAGACCACTGCCGTGGTGTGTATCTCCCGCCGAGCATTAAAGCAGAAGAAATAGCTTTTCCGAGATATTCACAATTTTTCATTTTCGTGTGTGAAAGGTTTTCCAAAAGTAGGTGAATGAGTTATTTGAGAAAAATTGGCTATCTGCAATACTATTAAGAGATAATTCACATTTACTCATTTTGAGTAGGTGAATAATTATCTATGGGTCTGAAACTTCACCAAGTGAAAGCTCTCCCAAAAGTAGGTGAATGAGTTATTTAAGAAAAATTGGCTATCTGCAATACTTTTAGAGATAATTCACATTTACTCATTTTGAGTAGGTGAGTAATTAGCTATGGGTCTGAAACTTCACCATGTGAAAGCTCTCCCACAAGTAGATGAATGAGTATTTGATAAAAATTGGGTATCCGCAATACTTTTACAGATAATTAGCATTTACTCATTTTGAGTAGGTGAATAAATAGCTATGGGTCTGAAACTTCACCATGTGAAAGCTCTCCCACAAGTAGATGAATGAGTATTTGATAAAAATTGGGTATCCGCAATACTTTTACAGATAATTAGCATTTACTCATTTTGAGTAGGTGAATAAATAGCTATGGGTCTGAAACTTCACAGAGTGAAAGCTCTCCCAAAAGTAGGTGAATGAGTTATTTGAGAAAAATTGGCTATCTGCAATACTTTTAGAGATAATTCACATTTACTCATTTTGAGTAGGTGAATAATTAGCTATGGGTCTGAAACTTCACCAAGTGAAAGCTCTGCCAAAAGTAGGTGAATGAGTTATTTGAGAAAAATTGGCTATCTGCAATACTTTTAGAGATAATTCGCATTTACTCATTTTGAGTAGACGAGTAATTAGCTATGGGTCTGAAACTTCACCAAGTGAAAGCTCTCCCAAAAGTAGGTGAATGATTAATTTGAGAAAAATTGGCTATCTGCAATACTTTTAGAGATAATTCGCATTTACTCATTTTGAGTAGGTGAGTAATTAGCTATGGGTCTGAAACTTCACCAAGTGAAAGCTCTCCCAAAAGTAGGTGAATGAGTTATTTGAGAAAAATTGGCTATCTGCAATACTTTTACAGATAATTCGCATTTACTCATTTTGAGTAGTTGAGTAATTAGCTATGGGTCTGAAACTTCACCAAGTGAAAGCTCTCCCAAAAGTAGGTGAATGATTAATTTGAGAAAAACTGGCTATCTGCAATACTTTTAGAGATAATTCACATTTACTCATTTTGAGTAGGTGAGTAATTAGCTATGGGTCTGAAACTTCACCAAGTGAAAGCTCTCCCAAAAGTAGGTGAATGAGTTATTTGAGAAAAATTGGCTATCTGCAATACTTTTAGAGATAATTCGCATTTACTCATTTTGAGTAGGTGAGTAATTAGCTATGGGTCTGAAACTTCACAGAGTGAAAGCTCTCCCAAAAGTAGGTGAATGAGTTATTTGAGAAAAATTGGCTATCCGCAATACTTTTAGAGATAATTCGCATTTACTCATTTTGAGTAGGTGAGTAATTAGCTATGGGTCTGAAACTTCACCAAGTGAAAGCTCTCCCAAAAGTAGGTGAATGAGTTATTTGAGAAAAATTGGCTATCTGCAATACTTTTAGAGATAATTCGCATTTACTCATTTTGAGTAGGTGAGTAATTAGCTATGGGTCTGAAACTTCACCAAGTGAAAGCTCTCCCAAAAGTAGGTGAATGAGTTATTTGAGAAAAATTGGCTATCTGCAATACTTTTTGAGATAATTCGCATTTACTCATTTTGAGTAGGTGAGTAATTAGCTATGGGTCTGAAACTTCACCATGTGAAAGCTCTCCCACAAGTAGATGAATGAGTTATTTGAGAAAAATTGGGTATCCGCAATACTTTTACAGATAATTAGCATTTACTCATTTTGAGTAGGTAAATAATTAGCTATGGGTCTGAAACTTCACCATGTGAAAGCTCTCCCAAAAGTAGGTGAATGAGTTATTTGAGAAAAATTGGCTATCTGCAATACTTTTAGAGATAATTCGCATTTACTCATTTTGAGTAGGTGAGTAATTAGCTATGGGTCTGAAACTTCACCAAGTGAAAGCTCTCCCAAAAGTAGGTGAATGATTAATTTGAGAAAAATTGGCTATCTGCAATACTTTTAGAGATAATTCGCATTTACTCATTTTGAGTAGGTGAGTAATTAGCTATGGGTCTGAAACTTCACCAAGTGAAAGCTCTCCCAAAAGTAGGTGAATGAGTTATTTGAGAAAAATTGGCTATCTGCAATACTTTTAGAGATAATTCGCATTTACTCATTTTGAGTAGGTGAGTAATTAGCTATGGGTCTGAAACTTCACCAAGTGAAAGCTCTCCCAAAAGTAGATGAATGAGTTATTTGAGAAAAATTGGCTATCTGCAATACTTTTAGAGATAATTCGCATTTACTCATTTTGAGTAGGTGAGTAATTAGCTATGGGTCTGAAACTTCACCAAGTGAAAGCTCTCCCAAAAGTAGGTGAATGAGTTACTAGTATTTGAGAAAAATTGGCTATCCGCAATACTTTTTGAGATAATTCGCATTTACTCATTTTGAGTAGGTGAGTAATTAGCTATGGGTCTGAAACTTCACCATGTGAAAGCTCTCCCACAAGTAGATGAATGAGTTATTTGATAAAAATTGGGTATCCGCAATACTTTTACAGATAATTAGCATTTACTCATTTTGAGTAGGTAAATAATTAGCTATGGGTCTGAAACTTCACCATGTGAAAGCTCTCCCAAAAGTAGGTGAATGAGTTATTTGAGAAAAATTGGCTATCTGCAATACTTTTAGAGATAATTCGCATTTACTCATTTTGAGTAGGTGAGTAATTGGCTATGGGTGTGAAACTTCACCATGTGAAAGCTCTTCCAAAAGTAGGTGAATGAGTTATTTGAGAAAAATTGGCTATCTGCAATACTTTTAGAGGTAATTCGCATTTACTCTTTTTGAGTAGGTGAGCAATTAGCTATGGGTCTGAAACTTCACCAAGTGAAAGCTCTTTGGGATAGCTGCTCTGCAGAGACTCTGCCCTGAAGATAAAAAATTTCGTCGAAATCGCTCTATGTAGCACGGTTTTCGAAATACTAGCATTTTTGTGTTTTGCAATTTTTGCGCAAAAATTCGAAAATTCAAAATGGCCGCCATTTTTGGCAAGACAAAATTTTTTTGAAAATTGGCATGGCTACTCTACAGAGATACCCAGCGGGTCAAAAATTTCGTCGAAATCGCTCTATCTAGCACGGTTTTCGAGATATAAGCATTTTTGTGTTTTGCAATTTTGCGAAAAATTCGAAAATTCAAAATGGCCGCCATTTTTTGCGAGAAATTTTTTGTTTGAAAATTGGCATGGCTACTCTGCAGAGATACCCTGCGGGTCAAAAATTTCGTCGAAATCGCTCTATCTAGCAGGGTTTTTGAGATATAAGCATTTTTATGTTTTGCAATTTTTGCGAAAAATTCGAAAATTCAAAATGGCTGCCATTTTTGGCGAGACAAAATTTTTTTGAAAATTGGCATGGCTACTCTGCAGATATACCCTGTGGGTCAAAAATTTCGTCGAAATCGCTCTATCTAGCAGGCTTTTCGAGATATAAGCATTTTTATGTTTTGCAATTTTTGCGAAAAATTCGAAAATTCAAAATGGCCGCCATTTTTGGCGAGACAAAATTTTTTTCAAAATTGAGATAACTACTCTGCAGAGATACCCTGTGGGTCAAAAATTTCGTCGAAATTGCTCTATCTAGCATGGTTTTCGAGATATAAGCATTTTTGTGTTTTGCAATTTTTGCGAAAATTTCGAAAATTCAAAATGGCCGCCATTTTTGGCGAGACAAAAATTTTTTGAAAATTGGGAAAAGTACTCCGCAGAGATATCCTGCGGCTCAAAAATTTTGTCGAAATTGCTCTATCTAGCACGGTTTTTGAGATATAAGCATTTTTGTGTTTTGCAATTTTTGCGAAAATTTCGAAAATTCAAAATGGCCACCATTTTGGGCGAGATAAAAATTTTTTGAAAATTGGGAAAATAACTCCGCAGAGATATCCTGCGGGTCAAAAATTTCGTCGAAATCGCTCTATCTAGCACGGTTTTCGAGATATAAGCATTTTTGTGTTTTCCTTATTTGGAAAATTCGTAATGATTAATTAATCATTAATTACTCGGCCATTTCTTGACCAATCAATGCCAAAATCTAATGATTTCCAGATTTTAATAGAATGAATGTATCTGCCAAGTTTCAGGTGAATTGATAAAATTCCTTTCAAGTTATCATCCGGACAAGCTTCCCCATCGAAAAAAGACATTTTTGGTCATGTGACCTCTCTGATTGGTTGAAATGTCACTGCAGCATATTCAAAAAAAATTCCCCAAGGCTACTGCCTAAACCTGCCAAATTTGAAAAGAATCCGCCTAACGGTTACAGAGTTATAAGGAAAACAAAATGCGGAGCCGGCGGAGCCAGAAGCTCTCCCATACACAAACAAGCGTCCCTTGTGGGACGCTTAAATAGTTTCTCAATATTTAAGTATTGGCTAGTGTTCTAATCACTGAACATACATGCTGCTTTCTCATTGGAAAATAATAGACAGGTAATAAAGCATAAATTAAATATTCCATTGCATAAATTAGTAAAAGAAAATCAGCTCAAAAGGGGCAAACGTTGACCAATATGAATAATCCGCTGACAGCATAAGTATAATTCAACTATAGTAGATCTATTATTGTTCTAACCCTCAGGGCCAGAGCTTTTATTAAAATACTTTGTCTGGAACTATTACACAAAGTGCTATCAACACAATGTTTCTATAATTATACTTTGTTTTACTATTTATTGGATTTTTAGCATTTCAGAAATTGAGGCTTGTATAAATTTTTCATGACACTCAGTCATGGAATACTGCCTCTTGTCAATTTCATGTACATTATATAATTGCTACAGTGACAAAAACATTGGTAAATGTTGAGGTAGGTTTGTATTTCTGTTCAAAGAAATAAATTTTTCTTTGTGGCACATGCCAAAAAAAAGCTAATGTAAAGTTAAGATAAACATTTAGTTTTCCCAGGTTTCCACAAAGGTTTCCACAAAAGTTATTAACATATATTTTAAAATATGCGCATGTTAACATATTTACTTCTGAAAAAAGGCCAGGACATTAATTATCCAAATAGCAAATTAATTTTCCTTTCATTGATGACATTTATTCAAATGCAACATTAGCATAACAATAACAGATAACTAAATAGAAAATAAGAAAATAATAATCTGCAGTAATGAGCATCAGAAGTTCCTCTAGTTTATGCACACCTATTCATAGAAAGACTGTACAGTCAAGCTTTAATATTAAAAACAAATGTCACCGTGTTAAAAATCACTTCACTGTACCAGGTATAAAAATACATAAGAAAATCAGGAATTCACTTAACTTCTTTCCCACATTGTCATCTCCAATCAGTTGGTTTAAATTAGTCTGAACTTAGTTATTTTGAAATATAATACTTCTTGTATGACTGTGGTTTGACTTCAAATTGACCACATTTCCCGTTCCATTTACATGAGACTGAAAAGACTGGTCATGATAACTCTGGAAGGAAATGGTCATCCACAAAGGTTGCTAAGCATATTTAAAAAAATAAATTGAAAAATAGAAAATAGAAGTTCTAAAATGGGGCCACAGAGGTAACACAATCGCCTCCCCCCTCTGAGGTCAGCGGTTCAAACCCCCGGACCTGATGTGGGAAAGTCAGTAGTTGCTTACCGATGGCTGGTCAATGGTTGATGGTAGTTTACAGTACAGAACCTTGACCAAATGTATGTACTGGTTTCCTCTGCCCATAAAACTACCCGTCGTGATATGACCTGTACAGTGTTGAATGCGAAGTAAAACCCAAAATAAATAAGTTAAAAAGATACAAACTTGAAGCATTTCATGTGTATAATATCTGAAAAATATGAAATAAATTTTTTATGTGGAAATTATACAACAATTTACATGAATTTCCTACTTTTCTATCACTGCCATACTCTTTACAATATTTACATTCCTGCACATGCATCAGACTTTCTTGGTATTTCATTAAAGATACTTTACCTTGGTAACAGGAGTCCGGAATCAGTACACAGGTTAGTTGCTGATGTAAGCAGCTATTCAGTGGTCAAATTAAGCTAAACATTTCAGCCTAAGGTATTACATAAAACAATGGTCATACTGCCAAATCTTTCCTCAATATTTTTAATAACATTCTATGATTACAAGCACCAGTATGCAATATTCAAATGAACTGAAAATATAAATCAAATAGCTTACCTTGCAAGTTCTTTGAGGGCCAAACTTTTGTTCACCAAATACAAGGATGGAAAAACAGTGACTTTATATTTATTTGCATCTGCGTTACCAATTCTTCTCACAAGAAGTTGTTTATGTTTCATTGCTTCCAACACCACCTGAATACAGTGCCAAGGTAAGAATTATACAACAGAAACTCATCAAAAGCAAGACAATCACTGACTACAATGTCACTGGTCGTTTATGAAGACATTATGATCACAAACTAGACCTACATATTGGAGAAGCAATGCAAATTTGTATCCACCACAAAGACAACTCACAAAAGCCAGTAAACCATCGTTTAACCTTGAAGGAGGGGTCCAAGGTCAAATCTAACCACATCAAAAGGTTCCCAGCCCATGATTTCCTATAAGTTGGTTTCACATTGTCAGCCTGAAGGATCAATAATAAGCGAGTTATAAGCACTTTTAAGTTTGGCTGTCCTTGTTTGACCTTGAAGGAGGGGCTCAAGGTCAAATCTGACCATATCAAAAGATTCCCAGGCCATGATTTCCAATAAGTTGGTTTCACATAGCAAACCTCTAGGACCAACAATAAGTGAGTTATAAGCACTTTTAAGTTTGGCTATCCTCGTTTGACCTTGAAGGAGGGGTCTGACTTCAAATCTGACCACATCAAAAGATTCCCAGCCCATGATTTCCTGTAAGTTGGTTTCACATTGCAAACCACTAGGATAATTAATAAGCGAGTTATAAGCACTTTTTAGTTTGGCTGTCCTCATTTGACCTTGAAGGAGGGGCTCAAGGTCAAATCTGACCACATCAGAAGATTCCCAGCCCATGATTTCCGATAAATTGGTTTCACTTTCAAGCCTCTAGGACCAATAATAGATTGAGTTATAGGCACTTTTAAGTTTGGCTATCCTAATTTGACCTTGAAGGAGGGGTCCAAGATCAAATCTGACCACATCAAAAGATTCCCAGCCCATGATTTCCAATAAGTTGGTTTATACATTGCAAACTTCTGGGACCAATAATAAGGGAGATATAGGCACTTTTAAAGTCTGCTACGTGGGGTATTTCGGCACTCTGTGGATGACCTTGAATTAAGAGCTTCAAGGTCAAATGTCTGCAAGGTTGTAGAAGGACATGTATATGAGGAGATTCAACCTTCTACCTATGAGAACCAGCCAGTATAAAAAAGGTATATAATTTTGAAAGAAATGCCCACGGCGGCCATCTTATTTTTCAGAATGAGGCTAATTTCAGTCCCAGAGAAGCTTACTTCCCAATGAAGATATCCTGCAAATTCAGTGAACCTAGCTAGTGTTTTCCTCTAAGAGCGTTAATGCCGAAAATCTCTCTACGTGCGGCGGCAGCGGCAGCGGCGTGGCGAAACCAAAGTTAATATCCTTGAAGCCTTTGGAAAAAACATGCTTCACTTTCAATAACACATTATTCTCTCGGATTAAATTCATCATTTATTAGCGATTTAAATGGTTTATTTAATTTTTGAAATTACAAAAACAAATGAAGTATCACTCCGGAATTAGAAATTTACCTGTAATCCAAGTGTAGAAGGTGAACTTTCAAAAAGAAGGAGAGTGTAAACAGTTTCACCAGTGACCGTGCTCTTGATGTCTTCAACTGAACTGTAAATAAAACATCACACACATCTAGTCATACACACAAAGTTTTAACTTCAGCCATACAGTAGAACCCATTTAAGGAGAATTTTTGTGTGTCAAATTATCTTTTAACTAGAGGAAATAACTTAATTTTTTGGTTTATTTCTTTTTAATTACAAGATGAAAATCACAAAATCAAAAGACACAATGTACAAGCTAAAATATATGGAGTACCATATAAAATATATGGACCCATCATAAAAAATATCAAAGAAATACTGAAATACGAGAGCCAACTACATGTAATACAGTAGACTCTGCATAAGTAAAACTAGTGTAAGTTGAATTTAATTATGCATTGAACCAGTCTTGAGATCCCAACACAAGAAAAGCAGGGTTTTTGTAGGTATGAGTGTAGAAATAAAGTCTGAGGGTGAGTACTTTATGATTTCTAAAAAGGATGGTAGTTGCAGTGGACAATGGACGAGCATTGTAGCGCGAGTCGATTATGCCAGAAGTTCCGTCCTTTTATAGAGGTCATAAAGTACTCACCCTCAGACTTTATTTCTATTACAAAGACTGGTTTGATATATTAATCCATAAATAATATTATAAATATATTTTTTCGGACATTTTTGGGCACTATATTTTGTCTGTATCGTCGGTTCTGTATTATCAACAACCGTCCATTTATTGCTTCAGATAAATGGACGCAAAAATATGTGCACTGCATTGTTTTGTGTAGTCTGTGCACTTCCGGTCTTTATAACAGAAGTTAGTCATAAATTGAACCCCAAAACTGTGGCTATTAAATGATGATGTTATATCGAGTACACTGTATTATAATAAAAATAATGGCTAAACTGGCCTCTAAAAATTTCATTACCATTTGTGCCTTAGTTTTGGAGTTACGCTGTAAACAAACATGGGCATATTACCTTTAAATATAGAAACTGGGCGATACATCCAAAAAGAGTTAAATGAAAGATTGTGTTTGCTGTGTAATCAAAACTCTAATTGAAGATGAACATCACTTTTTGCTTTCATGTCCGTTATATAATGCTGAGCGTGACAATTTGTTTAAATTAATTCCTAGTTTCAACCATTTAATCCCAGATGAACAATTGTGTATTTTGATGAACTTGAAGTCCAAGTATCTTGCAAATTTCATTGAAAGCATTTGGAATAAGAGAAAAAAGTTTTTTCTTGAAGCATCATTGAACAGTTAAATGTAAACATACACATTAAATTAATATGTATTTGAAGTGATTTATAAGCCCACAGAGGGCTGGGTATACTGATAATTGTTGTATTACATGCTATTTTGTGAAAGTGGAATGTATACATGTCACTATAATAAATAAAATAATAATAATAATAATTCATATTCGTATTCATAAGTATTCAAATACACTTTTCTGTGTATATGTATTCGTATTTGAATACTTTTGTGAAAAAAGCAAAGTATTTGAATTAGTATTCGAAAGCATTTCAAAAGTATTCGTATTCATGAATAATTTTATGAAAAATTTAATATTTTTCACTTTTGGTTTTTTTCACCCTGTACTGACAAGTTTTAGATATAAACATGAAATTTTGCTATCATTGAGTGCCTAGGAAAACTAACAACACATATTTAATAAATACTTTTAGTCAGTAAATGTTGTATAACTTCATTATGACAGTGTTCAGTTGGAACAAAATAGTCAGGATTATACGTTCCTCTCTCAGATCTCTGTTAGTGCAATTAGTTTGTGTGTTTAATTTTATATTGATAAATGATTTCAAGTGTTTCTAACTTTCTATTCACATTGGTATTCACCATGTAGTTTTATGTTATTCACAAAATTATAAACACCAAGCTACCTACCTTAAAATGACAAGTGTGTTTGCCTTTGCTGCAATAGGGGATTAACTTAGATGTGTTTAAATACCAGGGTCATTTGTCATATATGAGTAATTCTTAGGCAAACTTATGTAACACCTATTGTGACAGGCTTGTAGCAGTAGTAATCCCATTATACAGATTTCCAAAATAATGGCTATCTCAGTTAAATACAAGATTTTGGGCCACTAAGATGTCCTTTTCAAAAAGAAAAAAAAAACTGTTTATCAGAGTGAATATTAAGGTCTTGGAGCAAAAATTAATTGTTGTCAAATATGATGTAAATCTGAACCATCATTTACTGAATGGTGCTTTCATGTTTGTGTACTTTATTCAGAAAGGTAAAATTATTAAGATTCATTAAAAAAATGATTGTACGAAATATTTTTGGGGTTTAGTTAAAAAGTATTCATAAATGTATTTGAATACTTTTCAAAATTTATTTGTATTCAAATACTTTTGAGCTGATGTATTCATATTCATATTCGTATTCATGAAAATTAAAAGTATTCGAATACTTTTGAAAGTATTCGTCCCAGGCCTGGTGGTCTTAAATCATATGTGTGAGCAGGTGTGAGTCAAATCTAGGATATAAATAAAACCTACTTTTATGGTCTTACTCAGAAAATGCAGTACACTGAGATAAAAGTCAAAATAAGAATAACCAGAATCAAGCTCTGTGGATATTGTAGGTTTTAGTTGTACAAGAGTAGGATAATTGTTATTTCCAATGTTGTGTAGATTTTGTACAGAGTCTACTGATGTATCTATAACTAAAGTCAAACCTAGTTATTAAAATAGAATATTTAAGGGACCAACAAAATTTAAACTTTAAGTAGACTGTAGATATAAACTATGACTACACAGACTTTACAAAATCAGTGGCTCAATCACAAAATAGAAGAAACTAATAAAGAGTAAAGACCTGAGTTAAGTAAAAATCTGACAATTGTAACATTTCATGGAAGAATATGAGAAGTATTCACCTTAATGGAACCAGAGGAGAGCCGACTTCAGTTTTCAACTGGCTCAGTTGATTCTCGATATAAGAAAACATGGTAGATTTCAAATCTTTCATTTCCAATGCTCCTTCCACAAATTTACGTTGGTCAGTCACAAAATTAGGTGTATACTGTGGTGGAAATAGCTGAAATGCAATAAAAATTTTTAAAAATACCAGTTGCAAGCAATAGATAATAATTATAAAACTTACCTTATTAGTTCATCTAAAACTAACAAGCACATAACTTGTTTAGTCATTAGTTTTAATTTAAAAAGACTTGGTGTACTATCTTTGAAAACTGTTTTGACAACTGTAATTGTAACTGATTTCTAAAATAACACTTGTACTGCAGGTAAACATTTTCAGGTATGATACACAGTACTAGCAAATTAGCAATGTTTATTCATACATACCACAAGGGTAGGATAACCTCTGTTTCCAATGTGGCTATTGCAGATTTGAACATGGTCTTCCACACTGCAATCCAACGCAGCCAGGCGTACAATGGAGTGTCCACCTTAAAGTGAAGTGCAAGTTTGCAATTGTTAAACAAAGTGCACTTGACAAATGTTGGCTTTTGTTTCATGTTCAACATGAATCATACGACTGCAGTGAGTGCAGTCCAAGCTTAAAAATATTTAAGTGTATATCTGGACAGCCAGTGGTGGGGCCTGGTGAGGACTGTCATCCAGTCTACTTTCTTTGTCTGAAAATTTCAATTGAAAGCAATCCACCACTCAAACAAAACAATTAGCGAAAGCATGTTTATTAAAATTATATCCAATTGTTGTGAATAGTTTATGTGTTCATAGAGGGTAGTAAAAATTGCTGATAATGAATAGTAACAGTACTCATAAATATTGTACATGGTTTAGCATTTATCTTCATAGATGCAGTACTGTACATGAATTTAGAGGAAAACTTCAGGCCACAATTCTATTCTATTCTTTTAAAGCACATAATCTCTACCAAGGTGGACTCTTAAGGTGCAACACCAGGTCCATAGACATAGCCAGGTTGATATCACATAGATGCTGGATAGTTTATATGTTGGATAGTTTATATGCTAAGGTGTAAAAGCCTTTCGAAGAGATAATATTTTAGCTTTTTTTCTGAAACAGGTAAGAGTTGGGGCAGAACGAACTTCATCAGGTAAATCATTCCAGACTGTGGAAACATCAAAAGCAAAACTGTAGCCAAAGTGTTTTTTTATTATTTGTATACAGATGGGTAGTATTGAGGTACCCCCAGGAACCTGTTATCTGGACAGTTATATGTTGTGTCATATCTTCCACAATGAATAGACAAAAAGAGGACCGAAATAGGTTGGATGACCACTGTGGAGAAACTTATAAACCAAAGTGGCTGTTTTGAAATGCAGCGAAATTCAACTGGCAACCAATGGAGTTGTTTGAGAACATGAGATACTAATGAGTATTTATTGCACTTTCTGACAATCCTACTGAGTGTACTTTGAATACACTGCAGTTTGCACATGTTGAAACTGGACAGACTTGTGAAAAGAGAGTTGCAGTAGTCCAGACTACTTACCATGGCATTTGCCGTCAGGATAGCTAAGGTCGACATTTACAGATGATTAATTTGTTGTAGATTAGATTACCCTGTTCACTTACCAAGTACCAGATGCTTTGAGCTCCCAGACCATATCCACAATGCCATCATTTCCACAGATGATTCAACCCAATTTTTTTTACTCATTCCCCTTTTCATTACACTAATTATACAATTCGAACATAATAGTACTAAAAATATTAAACACCTAACTATACATACCAGAAAAAAAGTGAAAATAATAATATTAGTTATGTTTCATCAATCTTTCATGTTATACCATGCATTAGGATATTTTTAATAAACTGATATCATGCACAGTGACATTATATTAGATTGCATTATAGATATGAATCTTCACTTACATATTATGCAACAACTGGATTAACTTTGGCATCTTGCTTATTAAGTTTTAGACTTAAAAATAGTTGGACATATGTCACAAAAAAGGTTTTCCATACTATTTATCTTTCTGAAAATGTCTGGTGTTGAAAATTTAATTGTGATGGATATGAATTATAGATATGAATCTTCATTTACATATTATGCAACAACTGGATTAACTTTGGCATCTTGCTTGTTAAGTTTTAGACTTAAAAATAGCTGGACATATGTCACAAAAAAGGTTTTCCATACGATCTATCTTTCTGAAAATATCTGGTGTTGAAAATTTAATTGTGATAGGGATCTTTATTATGTTTTACAGTGTTATATGTGAGCTGTGCTCACTGATATATTTTATTATGAACTATTTTACATAAAACTGCAGAATGTACAATTCTTTCTAAAATTTTTGTGAGTCAGAACTTAATTAACTTTTTTTTTGCAAACTCTTCATTTGACAGAAACAAGAAGTGCTATAAAACTGCCATTTTCAGAGTACATATTATGAGACATTCAGTCACAAATTTTAAAAATTATTTGTTGAAAATACACAAATTTGAAAAGTTAGGTTAAATTATCCAATTGAAAACAGGTCAACACAAGACAAAGTGATTACCTGCAGACGTTTCGACCTTCGATATATTTCCACCCTCTTTTAGAAAGATGGTTCAACCCCTATTTTCGCCCAACTAGATGTTTGTATATTGACGATTCGACTATCCCCCCAACTCCAGCAGCAATGGGATTTAAATCTTATATTTCTAGGAAACCAAGAATATTTTATTTAACCTTTATTTTAAAATATATTTTCTATTATTTGTATAAAATGTCCGTGAGAATTCAGTGGAATTTGCTAGCATATTTTCAAATGAATTAATGCAAATCAGAAAATATGAGGTCACAGAATTTTGTGGAATTTCATAGTAATATTTTAAAGTAAAACATGCAAATCAGAAAATATTAGATTGCAGAATTCAATGGGGTTTTCTGGCAATATTTCAAAATAAAATACTGGTATGCAAATTAGAAAATACGAGGTCACAGAATTCCGAAGGATTACCTAGCAATATTTTAAAGTGAAATATGCATATCAGAAATATATGAGGTCACACAATTTCGTGGAATTTCTTAACAATATTTTAAATAAAAACGTGCAAATGATAAAATTTGATCTTGGTAGAAACGTCTAAAAATACATGAAGTTTGGGCAAAAATATGGGTCAAAACCTCTTGTTCGAAACATTTCGAAGGTCAAAACGTCTGGATAACAATTTTGTGATCCAAGGGGTTTTCAGTTAGTAAACATCAAAAATGATTGCAGGCAATGTTGCACTTTAACCTATTAAAATCAATGAAGTTACTCCTGTCACGGCATTGTGGTTTTAAGTTTTCGTCTAAAGTCACGGCATCGCACTAAAAATCAACGAGTCTCGACAACTTAGTTAATATATTAGCAGTATATTTGCTTGAAAATTGCATAGAATATATATATGAGGTCACAGAATTCCTTGGGGTTTCCCAAAAATGTATGTTGAAATACTTGAAGATCAAAATTCGCAGTCAACTCATTAATATTCATAAGGTCACAGATTTCCATACCAGTAGTGGTTTCTCAACAATATTTTCTGCTTTAAGATCAAATAATAGATGGACTACACAGCTGATGAATATTTATATGTGTGTGGGAAATATTTTATGATTCCATGGCATTTTTAACAAAACTTTACTTGAAGATAAAAATTTGTGGATTATTTATTAATATTCATGAGGTCATGGTATTCTTAGGGGTTTCCTAGCATATTTTATTCACAGTGGCTATTCTGCCGACAGTCGTCGGTAAAATAGAGTATGGCTTATTTTACCGATGGTCAACAAAATTAGGTTCAGGCTATTTACTGACCATATTAATAATGGATTTGATGTTTACAGGCACAGTAAGGCCTTTATGTAACTGTAACTCATGCATTGAGTGAACAGTATACAGAACACATTCCAGAACACACCTGTACAGCTTAATTGTTAAGACAATGAAAATGTAGATATGAAAATGGTGTTAAGCTCTTTGATTTACCAGGTGAGCTGCTATCTGCAGTGTATGATACAGTGTATGATACTTTTGTGTATGATACAGTGTGATGGCTGATACTCTCCCATTTCTCCTATAACATTTTCACAAAATTAAAAAAAATATGACTAGCCTGTCATTTGATTTACATCGATCAAGGAACCATTACCCTATAAGAAGAAAATAAAACTTATTACTAAAATACATCACATTCACTTTAAAAAAAGGATAATGCAAAACATAATTTTGAGTAATGAAAAATTGATCAACCCTGTTTTAAAGAATATATGTAGTTAGTAAAATTGCCTGAACCTTATTGTGCTGACAGTCGGTAAAATAAGCCATGCTCTATTTTACCGACGACTGTCGGCAGAATAGCCACTGTGATTTTATTTGTAGTGGCTAATGTCATGGATCCATTTACGGATTAGCTGTATTTTATTTGTGCGAATTGATGGTATTATTTGCAATGTTGTGACTTTAGACGAAAACATAAAACCACGATACCGTGGCAGGAGTCACTTCGTAAAACAATGTTCTAAATGGATTTTCTTATATCTATGCATAACAAATATTTTCAAAAGTTAAACCTCACAAAAAAGTAAAATATTACAGAGAAAGGCCTGTCATATGATCATGACATAGTGGTGGTGGACCAGTTCACGCCCGGGTACCAAATCACGCCCACCCCTAAATTTATCCAAAACAATCACAGTTAAACAATAAATTACAAATGTATATGATCAATTTGATGATTATCTATAATGTGGTAAACATATTCTCTATGAAAAATTATAAATCTTCAAGAAAATTGAGGGTGGGCGTGAATTGGTACCCGGGCTTGAACTGGTCCACCACCACTAACAGACAAGTATTTCCCTGTTCCTGAATACAGATGGTCAAAACAACTAGACATCTATTCGTCCACAGACACAAAAAAGCTTGAAATGACAGATGCCAACATTTACCTTTGATATCCTCGCCTAACTGTTTCCATGTAGGTGCGAATCGAATGCAGGTTCCACACCAGCTGTTGTAGAACTCAACAAACCATATAATGTCTTGTCCATAAATTGCATTCTCGAAAGTTTTATGGCTTAATAAGAAAACACAATCATCATCTGTGTATAGTACATCACCTTTAACAGATATAATGCCGGCAATACTGATAAGTATCAGATTTTCCAATAACAAGATTCTCTTCCTCAACACGTCATCCATACTGTTTACTACCAATGTATGTGCATCCGAATTATGCATATTAAGCAGAATTATTTATTGCTTACTAAACCACGACTTTTATCATTGCCGAGTGTGTATGATGATACGGATATACTGTGTCTCATAGGCCTGCACTTTTACACAAGAACTAAAAATCTTAAATACTGGTATTTAACAAGAAACCCCAACATTTTCTATAATTTTTCATCTACATTCCAAACATATTTATAGTTTTTTTAAGTGAGTTACTGTGATAGAACATAACTTTTATTTTAAAGAGGCGACATCTATCCACTTTCATTTTATACATTTTGAGAAAAGAAGAATATGAATATTTAATCTATACAAGAAAATCATGGTACACCTGATGTAAAACCACAAGTGATCAGTGACCATAAAAGAAAAGTATTCTTTACTTGCTGAAAGTAACAATTTTTTTAATGTTCTCAGAATTTGTTTTAAAATAGAGAAAAAATATATGGAATATAAATTTTTAGATTTTTTTTTCAATATTTATGTAATAAAGCAAATATTTTATTTTTATACATATATAACCATTCCGTAAACAGACATAAAATCTGATAAGTGTATTTCTTAGTAGTACAAGTAAATGGGTAATCTACTATATCTGCATAATGTCCAATATATCTTCAGAATTAGAAGATACCTCACCACAAGCGCATGTGTCACCCTTGTACACGCCTTTGTTACCTCACGCCTTGACCTCTACAACTGTTTGCTCTACAAATGCCCGAACACCATGAAAAACAAACTCCAGCGAATCCTCAACTGTTCAGCAAAACTCATTTTTCATGGGAAGAAATATGATTCTGTGACCCCACTATTGAAAAAACTGCATTGGCTTCCTGTCAAACAAAGGATACAGTTTAAAATACTTTTAACTACCTTTAAGTGTCTGAATGGAAAAGGTCCATCCTACCTTACTGATCTCCTTATACAACACACTCCACACCGTGTACTTAGGTCTTCTGGCAATTCTTTGCTGACAGTTCCAAGAACAAGACTGAAAAACTATGGTGATAAAGCATTTGCTAAAGCTGCTCCTGAACTCTGGAACAACTTACCAATTGACATCCGATCCTGCAACTCAGTTGACTCTTTCAAAGAAAAGCTAAAGACACATCTCTTCAAAAAAGCTTATGGAATATAGCTGCATGTTATTTGAACACCTTATTGTACATATCCATTTCATACTTGACTTGATTTTAAACATTGCCAAAGCGCTTATGAACAGGACAATTCTGAAACCAGCGCTATACAAATATATTTATCTATAATACAACCAGTGATGGATATTTTTGCTGTGGTGGCGACTCTGACAAAGAACGTTAGAGATCTTACATATTTGGATTTAGTATAAACCGAATTTTCGGGCTGTTTTCTCTACCGAAGGGAAATCCCATGGTTTTCCATTCTGCAAACATGGCGTCGACTAGCAAAAGGTCTAAATATTTCTCTCTAGTATTTTCATGGATTATTTTATAAGATATCATTTTTTTGACGAAAAAGGGACTAATTCTTAAACTATTCACTATGTTTATTTGATCGACAAATCTTATGTAGTTTAAAAATGCCCCTTATAACTCTCATTTAGCTGACCATATTATGGATGGAATTTATCGATACTGTACTGCTTTCCAAGCAATTTTGGTCATAGAAAAAAATATTGTAAGAAAAACCCGGGAAATCCATGACCTCGTATCTTCTCATGAATATTAATGAGTTGGTGCTACTGCCTTGAGTTCTCGAGTTCCAGGATTTTCCTTGAAGCCCTCCATTTTATAAAATATTGTAAGAAAAACCCGAGAAATCCACAACCTCATATCTTTTCATGGATATTAATGAGTTGTTGCTACTGCCGTGAGTTCTGAGTTTCAAGTATTTGATCTTTATTTAGGCTTTCATTTTGTAAAATATTGCTACAATTCTATAAAACAAGGCATCCCGTGATATAAAGCAGTTCCCTAGATGAAGCGCTTCCCAGTTTTCACAACTTAGCACTTTCCGACATATAGCCAATATGTTACATATCGGGACGTCCCGGGACATAACCTTGCCGAAAAAATTATGGACACCCCAAATTTTCCTACACTAATATTTTAACTTTTAAATTGTAGCTACTATTTGCAGTGAAAGATCAGTTTACACAACAATAGAAATTAAATTTGACGAGGACATTAAACTTCAGAATTTTAGATTTGGTAGATTTAAAATAAGCTCAGAAAACATGTACTAGAGTGATCATAATTGGTGCACTGACCATAATTGCTTGGCAAGCAATATAGGAATAACACCTGATAAACCATAGAAACGGGTGGTCACTGAGATAAACATTCATAAACAGTCATAGAGATAAACAGTTTTTAGGATTTACGTGCTTATCACATCCACGTTGAATCGCTACCGCTAACTCGCACCGGCAAATTACACCCAGTTTTGTATTTCTTCCCTTTCTTTTTGCACTTGTTTTTATGATGGGATCACTCTATGGCATACGCATGAACATGCAACTTCTTCTCCAAAACTGCAAGACCCAGAGACATACTGTTTTTGTTTTAAAAGATACCTTAACTATCGAGGATGATAAATCGTAAAATTCTTGCAGATCTGTCTGTTCGTCTGTTCCCCAGAGCCATTACAAGTGAGGTACCCCCACCCAAAGTGTGAAAATTTCAACACTTGATCACAATTTTCTCATTCACTATTGCAGAGATTTTTCTCTTATCTTGCATATATGTACTAGGCCACTGGTAGATTCACTTGTGTGAGTATCAGGCCTGGATCTTTCTTATTTTTTCTGTGAAATTTTTAAATAATTTTTAATACATTAAAATTGATAAAATCATGCACTAAATCACCTATAACTTGAAAGGTATTGCATTTAGAGCATTTTGTTAAAATATGTTATTCAGCTACTTTTTCTATAGTTACAACATGGTTAGTAACTTTAGTGTTTATCCCAATAGCTAGGTGAGTAATAGCTACTTTTTGACGTTTCAGTAACTTCCATAATGAGTAAAATCACTTGTAACTTGAAAACTATTGTATTTAGAGAATTTTGTATAAATATGTTATTCAGCTACTTTTGGGTCAGCTATAACATAGTAAAATAACCTGTAGCTTATTGCATAGCTGAGTAATAGCTGCTTTGAGGTTATCACTGTTGAGTAAATCAGTTAGAACTTGAAAACTATTACATTTAGATTTTAGAGTATTTTGTTCAATATGTTATTCACCTACTTTTGGATCAGCTATAACATAGTAAATTTGCAGACCTGTAGCCTATATCATAGCTGAGCAATAACTATTTTGAGGTTATCACTGTTGAGTAAATTAGTTATAACTTGAAAACTATAGTATTTACAGAAATTTGTATAAAATGTTATTCAGCAACTTTTACTCAGCTATAACATAGTAAAATTTCAGACCCACATTGCGTATCTGAGTAATTGCTACTTTCATGTTATCACTGTTGAGTAAACTGCTTGTAACTTGAATACTGTTGCATTTAGAAAATTTTGTTTAATCTTTTATTCATGTACTTTTCAATTGGCAGACCTGTAGCTCATGGCATAGCTGCGCAATAGCTATTTTTAGGTTCTCACTGTTGAGTAAAATAACTTAAAAACTATTTCATTTAGAGTATTTTGTTTAATATGTTATTCACCTACTTTTTGGTCAGCTATAACATAGTAAAATTACAGACCCAAAGCTCAGTGCATAACTGAGCTGTTGCTACTTTCAGCTAATCACTGTTGAGTAAATCATTTGTAACTTCAAAACTATTGCATTTACAGTAGTGCTGGGAGATCGCTTGGATTTTTCCTGTCGAAGTTCGTATCGGACATTTGTAACCAAACTTCGAACATTTCCGATTATGGAGTTGAAGTGTAAAAAAGACAGATAAAATATTAATATTAAATTATATCAAGTAAAATACACACAAATTGCCACAAATATGACCAAAATATAATCTAAAAGCCATTCACAGACGTCTCCCTCACTAACAGACCATGCTTGATGTATCCTCACTTGTGATTGGCTGATTTTGATTACCTTGACAACAGTGGGAAAACCCCAAGGTGTTTCTATTTACGTTATTTTTATTGCATTCACGGCTAGTTTTGTGATTTTAACTGATGGATATTTCAGATTTTTACAAAATATTATTAAGGTTAGTATTTTATTGTGACCAAAAGGCTGCAAAGAAATGGATTTAGCAAATATCGGTTTTACTTAAAGTTTGCCGATCATTGATTGGCAATGAGCCAGCGAGCGATAATACCGAAGTTTGCAAACATCGTCCCAGCACTAATTTACAGTATTTTGTTTAAATAGGTTATTCATCTATTTTTCTGTCAGCTATAACATAGTGAAATTGCAGACCTGTAGCTCATGTCATAGCTGAGCTATAGCTACTTTCAGAGTATAGCTGTTGAGTACTTCAGTTGTAACTTGAAAACTACATGTATTTTGTTTAAATATGTTATTCACCTACTTTTTGATCAGCTATAAGCCTATAACATAGTAAAATTGCAGACCTGTAGGTCATTACACAGCTGAGCAATAACCATTTTCAGGTTCTCAGTGTTGAGTAAATTGGTTGTAACTCAAAAGCAATTGCACTTACAGTATCTTTTTTGAATATATTTTCCACCTACATTTTACACCTTAACAGTAAACTTGGTACTTTACTTCTGAATACCATTTACAGGACACAAATTTTGTGTACTTCTATTTTTTCACTTTTACTCTGAAACTCAAAACACAGTCAGCTGACACAGAGCCCGTTCACGTGCACAGATTTGCTTGTTTTCTCCTTTCTTCTCTTTTCTTATTCATTTTCTCTGTTCTAGTATTTTGTAGTGGTGGGAACGGTAAACAAGTAAACCACATTTTGTTTTGTTTAGGTAGAAATTAGGAAATCTGCAAAGAATAATTAAGTACCGGTAATTGAAAACTTTTCACTCTATCAGTGCATACTTTCGAAATCCCTCATTTCATTTAATATAAAAGCCCCGGAAACCGGTTTTTATTTTCAGAACCGTTCCGACCACTAGTATTTTGTCTCTGATCTTTACTGGACCTTGCTTTGTAGGTACACCCATGTTTGCAACAAAATCAATCTCAGCAAAAACTATATCAGGATTGAATAATTTATTTGATCCTTTGACCGCTTTTTAAAGCATTTTAAATAGATCTAGAATGTCTCTTCAGATTCACAAGCTGTTTGAATGAAATATATTTCCCACTTTGAATTTATCCATGTTGACATTCATACACATTCAATGCTTGTGATGAATACACTGACTACTCCCCGTGGAGGACCTCTTTTTATACAAAAAATAAGCCAGATAGTTGAAATTCACCTGTGACACTTAAACTAACAAGTCACAACAATCCAATGCTATAATAAACAGTTTTATCAATTACTGGTCAATTATACGTCATATCACTTAATGCTACCGTGTCTAATCTCTATTACCGTTTATCTCAGTGACCACCCGTGTACTGGCTTGCCACCAATTATCACCAAACAGAATTCAAATAGATGTAACTTGACGAAAAGTCGCTTCCTAAGACTAGTAAATAAAGTCAAACTATTTCCAACTATTTAAGCCTTCTTAGGTGGACTAAAATGATCCTCCAGATAATTTTTACTTGATTTTTGAATTGCTTTGAAAGTGAGACACACTAGAGATGAACTTGATTCTATTCTATTGAGTACTTTGATGGAGCTTCTTCCTCCATCAAGGAAGTAGGTACCAAAAAAAACACTTTTCTTAACCGAAGCAAGTGTATCAAAATATTTGTTAAAATTGCAAATATATAAACTAAACAATTATAACTAGATACAAAATGCAGAGCAATTGTAATTTGACACATGTAATTCAGGTTTTGTTTTGATTCTCATTACAAGTATACTTGATTTGTGTGATCATTTGTTTGATATACATCTGCAGTATGTCGAAAATGTCTCACTTCAGTATGCATTTTATATCACTTGAGCTCTTTATTAAGCTGACAGAGAAAGTTACAAACTTTTATATCGGTATTAATTTAAGTTTTTAATTTAATATTTCAATAGAACAGCACAGTTATGCTGTCCGAATCATCCAGAATCATTTTTAGTGGAAGACTACCATGCTGGTGACATGATATGTCCTGATTGTGGCTTAGTGGTTGGAGACAGGTACTGTAACCAATCTCTAAGTTTGTAGTAATAATTTTCACTAACCTTATGCTGAAAATATATCACCTTCATGGCAGAAAAAAAATGTCTGTAATCGTGTCAAATTTAAAGTGCTATGGTGAATTTTAATACACTCTTTACTCCTTAGATTTTGCTTTCACATAAAGGCAAAAATGATTTTTCAGTGAGGTAGTAATGGATTACCAAGAAACCAATAAAACAAATTACATTCTTGCTGTTAGATGTTTGTAGAATATTATACAACATGTGAGTATAGGTAGAACTAAGTGGAACTATATTTTGATGTCCCCCTGGGACGAAAGGTGCTGAGTTTCAGAATGCGCTATTTTCAGTGTAACATTAAGTTTCTACAATATTTTGTTTTGTCATTGACCACTATCCCAGTGTCAAAGTGTTGGATAGTTTGTTGGTTTCTTGTAGTAGTTTTAATGGCTAGTCCTTGTTTGTCAGAGTTATAGATGTGGGTTCAGAGTGGAGAACGTTCAGCAATGACAAGGATGCCAAAGATTCTTCACGTGTTGGTGCAGCTGAGGTAACTTTTAACTGGTGGACAGGGTGAATGTTTGCATTTTAGTTACACCTTGTTTTGTACAACTACGTAAAGCAGAGCTCATTTCTAGCAAATACAGAGGACTTTCTTTATTGAACTTTTAGTTGTTCTCTGGAGTTTTGTGGTTTTGTAGAAATATTTTTCTTTGTCTATAACTTTGAACTTAACGTATAAGGACTATATAAGCCTCATATAAGGACTGTTAGTGTCCAAGAATATATTGGAAATTCATGAAAAAGATTGATTTTTGGTTTTCTTTTAATAGAATGAGTTACTCAGTGGAGGGGATTTGACAACTGTGATCGGTATGGGTACTGGAAATGCCAGTTTTGATGAAAGCGGCAAACCACTCTACAAAAACAGGCGACAGGTAACCTTTACTTGAAAAATAGAACTTTTTTTAAAAAATCATGTATAGAGAGTGAGAGTTATGTTGAAATAATTAAAGATTCATCAATTTGGTCAGGCACAGAAGTGTGAAACATAAAACAACATGGCTTCAGAACAGTCACTGACAAAACAATCACTTTCGGAACCGCTGATGGAAATGGTTTACAAATTATTTCCTTTAAGATCTGCCATAAATAAAACATCCTTCACCTTGATGTCCTTTACATATTTTAATATAAATAAATAACAAATAATCACCTTAATTTAAAAATAGCAAGCCATTAACTTGAAATATTATTTGATGAAATAAAGTTTTCAATGTATTGTGCAGTAAAATCCAATTTTGTAAAGTGAAAGACTATAATTTTGCAAGCAAAATAACATATGGTTGTCATTGATAACGCTCATTAATTTCCATAATATATGCAAATATTAACCCCCTAAAATAAAGTAATTAACCAAGTTTGTAAAAGACAGTAACATTTATAACATTTGTTTAAAAAAGTAAAGACCATATATTTTAATTATCAATCATTCTTTTAATCTATTTTCAGCCTATATAAGTAAAGTGTACAATAAAACATGTTGTAATATGAATGTTAAAATTAAAATAAACCATGCCCAGGCTCATTAACATGAAATCATGTGTTTCTTCTTGAAACAAAATTGAGGAAATAGCCTTCTAAACCAACTTTTAAAATGTGACTGTTCTGAAATCAAGAGAAGTATGACTCGTCCTTGTGAGTTCTTAAATGTAAATAATTGAGAACTGTAAGGGGCGGTTCTGAACATGCTCTGAAGATTAAAACGTACTGAACCCCTAGGCGCTAGTAGTGTTGATGTATTTATAAATTTACAAAACCAGGGAACGGGTAACCGTAAATGAAAAGTAGAATTTTTATTTTTAAATCATGTATAGAGAGTTGGGATGATATGGGATTACTGTTGCATCGGTGTCGAGACCAGTTTACTGAATATCGAAATGAAATATACAATTCCTACATGTCAATTGTCAGTGCATAAAAGGGTTGGAAAACATGAAGTGTTACACACACGCAATCAATCTGATGACATTCTCATATTTTATCCAGTATTTTTTGCACATTTTAAGGTTTTGTAGTGATTTGTGATGCACCTGTTTGTTCAGATCAAATCCATTTCCTTTAGACAGCCGGTTTTATTGGGGAAATACTAAAACGCAATTTATTTCAGTTTCCCAGATACCTGGTATACCGGTAAAAAATCTGCTATTGTCCCATCCCTAAAAAGGAATGAGAGTTACATTGAGATCATAAAGGATTCATAAATTTAGTGAGGCACAGAAGTGTAAATCATTAAAACATAGTGAATCCGGGGGGGGGGGGGGGGGGGGGTGCTATGTATTTATAAATTTAAATCTATACCATTGAAATACTTTTGCATGTATTGTCATAAACAAGAGGAAGAGGAAGTATGCTCCTGTACAATCCATCCTAATGTGACTTCACTGGCTGCTTGTTGAGTACCTTTGCATATTCAAAACCACAACATTGGTTTTTAAATTTCTCCGTAGCAGCTCCACCATGCTATTTTCATATTTTGGGCCATCCGTGTGACTGACCGGTTGCTCCTGACAGTCAGTACCTGGAAGTTCCTTCTTTTCACTCTTCTCTCTGCAAGTTAGTCCAAGCATTTTGGAAATAGTTTCGCCTTCGATGATCCTAAGATTTGGAACAGACTTCCTGACAATGTAGCAATGCAACATCTATTGCCTCCGATAGGAAAAATCTCAGAATTTACTTGTATCCCCTATAGCTACCCCCACCACCCCTGTGTCTTCTCGGCTATGACCTGGCTATGTTCAGGGGACCTAGGGGACTGTTCAATACGTTTATGTATGGTTGTGCCTTAGAGTCTATTAATGATGGAGATTAAGCACTATAAAACTCCATATTAGATTAGATGAGATTTGTATATATTTTACTTCAGATGATTTTCTAATAATAAAGTAACTTGGGTTTTCACCCAAATACTTTGTAATCATTGAATTGTGTTGTAGGTTAATAGTTCAGACAGAGCCCTGCTCTATGCTTTCCGAGAAATTTCACAAATGGCTGACCGACTGAATCTCCCAAAAATGATTGCGGTAAGAGACTTTTTTTAGTTATAGATGTCCTCTGTATGTTATTAAAGTTTATGATCATAGCAGAAGCACATACTATGTATATAACTCACCATATTACTGCTTAAAGCTAAATATAATTACTGTAATGTACCACATTCTGCTAAGTCTTTTGGACATTTTTGAAAAAAATATTAAGATTGAGTCTTATGTGATTATTAGGATAGAGGAAACACACTGTTTAAGCAAGTGCATGATGGGAAAACTCTTAAAGGCAGGAGTAATGATGCTATAGCCAGTGCCTGCCTGTACATTGCTTGTAGACAGGAGGGGGTGCCCAGGACATTCAAAGGTCAGAGACAGTTGTATTTAAGGGTGAATATGTGCTGGCTGTATCATGACACAAATACTGTATATAGTGTAAAATTGAGACTAATTTCAGCTTGTGAGCGTATGCAGTGAAATTGTTTCCTGTGAATTAAAATAATTAAAATTTCACAATTTTCTGTTGTTGTAACTGTAAAATTTCCCAGAAATACAAAAATTTGTTAAGAATTTTATGTTTTCTACTGAGGATAACCATTGTAACTGATTTACACTGATTTAGGTTTAGAATTTTTGTGGGTGCCAATGGCAAATGTGTTTCATTTGTCTCAGAAATTGCTTTAATTCGAGAATAAGTTTAATAGCAAGATTATGTATATTACAGTAAATATGTGAAATCAGTAAATACATGTATTTAATAATGAAATTTTCTTACAAAGTTATGAAATGCAATTTGATACTAACTGGCTTTTTCAATATAAATTTTTAAGTAAGCATCCAGCTTCTCCATTAAAGTCATATATATCCCAGAAAATGGTAAAACATTATGCCTTGAGTGTAATAAAGCCGTAACTAACTGAAAATCTCTGGTTAAAAATAGAGTCTTCAAGAACACATGTAAGTGTGTTTTTGGGTGTTAATCATTTTGCCTAAATGATAAGGTAAAATTCCACTGAATGAAGTCAAAATTTGTTCAAACTTTGAAACTTAAATGTAAATTACTTTCTAAAACTTTTTATTTATTTCCTATAAAATACACTGGTTTTGTATTAGTCACATAAAAATGGTGAAAACTTCATTGATGTTTAATTATTTATAGGGATGCCATTGTTCCTAATAATATAAGCTTAAATGAAATATCTACAGAAAGTTTATACCAAAAGTTGGTTGACATAAACATTTAGTCTAGGGCTATTTTTTCGACACAATATTTTGCATCTAGATTACTAGTGAGAATTATGTTAACCCCACTGAGGGGTGTACATAGTATTTTTGCTTTTTTGACCGGCATCCACAAACATTGTTTCCGGTCCTTTTAACGAAAAGTATTTTGGCTATCTTTACCAAATTTGCTATGGAGGATTATTGGGTAAGTTGCTTGCTTGGTATTGTTTTTGGTTATTATAGCTATATAGTTGACTGAGTGATGGCTAATTAGCTATTTTTAATACCAGCTTGCAGCTGCCAGCTTGGTTTCTGTGCATTTAAAGAAAAACGATTCAAGATATTTGAACCGAATTCGGTATGGAAGATTATTGGATTAATAGCTCACTTGGTATTGCTTTTGGGAGTCATAGCTAAGAAAGTAATAACCACTTAGCTACTTAATTAGCTATTTTCAAGTCAATTTATTTTTATGCTCACTTACAGGAAAGGTACAGCTATCTTAATCAAAATTTGGTATGGGGGAAGATGGCCACCGTAAGGTCAGAAATTTGAACTTTGGCTATTTAATACCCTCTAGGTCAAAAATGATGTGGCTGGTATGGCTCAATATATTCTTCTTAGATATGTCAACAATCGAGACTGTATGTTGAGGTTAAAATTGTGTTTGAGGCCCATAAAGACCATACTAGACTTTTTTCACACATTGTGCCCTGTAACTTGGAAGTGGTAAGTCTGACAAGTCTCAAACTATATTAGATATAACCTCTATATGCAATCTTAATCAGTGGCAAATTTGAAGTCTGTATACAAAATTTAATACATGTAGTCACTTTAAGGTTTCTAAAATGCCCACAGAGACCCAATTTATGGTAATTTTTGCCACTTTTAAGCTGTATATAGTTGTCATACTATGTGACTGATAGAGCAAAAATCTTATCTGGGAAATTAATATGTTCTTTTACATGTGCCAAAACTCAAAGCTTTAAGTAGACATATAATCTGTGTAATAAGGACCATAAACACCCACCCGAGTGACCCTTTTTCAACATTTTTTACATATTTTGTCCTGTAATTTGGAAATGGTAAGTTTGACAAGTGTGGAAAGATTTTAAGCTTATAGCTTTAATTTTAAGGTCACTGTAAGGTCTCTAAAATGCCCACAGAGACCCAATTTATGGAATTTTTACCACTTTTTAAGTCCTATATAGCTGTCTTACAATGTGACTTATAGAGCTGAAATCTCATCTGGGAATATCTTAATATGTTCTTTTTACATGTGCCAAAAATCAAGGCTTTAAGAATGTATTTAACCTGTATATGAGACCCATGAACAATCTTCCCATAGGACTTTTTTCTGCATTTTCACATATTTTGCCTTATAACTTGGAAGTGGCAAATCTGACCAGACTCAAACTGTAGTGGATATAACTTGTATATGTGATCTTTCTTTGTGGAAAATATGAGCTCTGTACTTTTAACTATAAGGTCACATTAAAGTTTGTAAAATTTCCACCGGGACCCAGTTTATACCTTTTGGACCACTTATTGGCAGAATCTGTTTAACATGACTCTATTTCGACCTCATCCCAGTCAATATTAAGATCAGTCAGGTGATAAATGATTGTTCAGAAAGTTATTGACCATCTGTCTACATAAAAAATTTTCCTACTTTTATCTTATCTTGCTCATAACTTCTAAATTAACATAAACTGAGTTATCTTACTTTTAAATGAAAATTGTGTGCAAATCTAAGCTCTTTAGCTGTCATACTATTTTAGAAAATACTGAGAACCATTTAAATACTTTGAAAAAATATTAATCTTACCATTGCAGGAAGATTGACCAAAAATTGAAATAATGGTTTGATAAAAAAAGTGAGAAATGGTTTATAATAATTGTGAATCACACAGAATGGGTGCTATAAAAATACCCACTGAATGCCTGTGGCATGACAGATGGCCTGCCTGGGGATATCTTGGCATCGAGTCAGCACAATCTACCGGTATCTCCAAAACCATTAGAGATAGAGCAATTTTGAGCAATTTTTGATCTATAGGGTATAAGAGATCTTAGGTATAGTGCCTCTGAAAAACATGGAATTTTCCGAATTTCGGTCGCCATATTAATTTTTTTCAGAAATCAGAAATGTTGTTTATATTGAAAACTGTTAGCGATGGAGCGATTTTGAGCAAATTTTGGACCCTTAGGATATAAGAGACCTTAGGTATTGCGACTTTCGAAAACGTTCAATTTTCCTAATTTCTGCCGCCATCTTAAATTTTGGCGGAAATCACAAATGTTGTTTATCTCAATAACTGTTATAGATAGAGCGGTTTCAAGCAAATTGTTGACCCTGTGGGTATAAGAGATCTTATGTATAGCACCTTTAAAAAATGTTGAATTTCCCAAATTTTGGCTGCCATCTTAAATTTTGGGGGAAATCAAAAGTGTTGTTTTTCTTGGAAACCTTTAGAGATAGAGCAATTTCAAGCCAATTTTGGAACATTAGGGTACAATTGATGTTAGAGATGAAAAATATTGAACTTTCCAAATTTCAGCTACCATCTTGAATCTTGGCAGAAATCAAAATATTGTTTGTCTCGAAAACCATTAGAGATAGAGAGATTTCAAGCAAATTTTTTATCTTTAGGGTACAAAAGACCTTGAAATATTCAATTTCATGAATTACTGCCGCCATTTTGAAATTTGGCGTAATTCAAAAATGATTTAGAGCTAATATTAGACCTTTTGGACATAGAAGACCTTTGGCACAGTGCTTCTGAAAACTGTTAAATTTCCTGAGTTTCGGCCACCAAGTTGAAGTTTGGTGGAAATCAAAAATGTTTTCTTGAGCAATTTTGAACTAATTGACTCAGAGTTCATATGTATAGAGTGCCTGCATATGGAAAACTATATAATTATATCCCCAGACGAAAGTCGGGGATATATTGGATTCAGGTCCATCGCGCCACCGCCGCCGTAGAAATTTCCTTGTGTACACGATAACTCAAAAACGGATTAATATTTTTTTTTCAAACTTGGTACACATGTTAAGGATGCCCAAAGGAAGATCCCTATTTTAAGGTGACCTTAAACTCCCAATAATAAAGAACTTATGGCCACCTTAAGGTCAGAAATTGCACTTTTGGCCACTTAGAGCCTTCTAGGTCACAAACTATGAGGCTTATCTGCCTCAAATTTTACCTGAGAACACATTAATATATTCTTAGTACATGTGCCGAAAATCAAGACTTTAAGTTGAGGAGAAAATTGTCTTTGAGGCTCATAAAGACCCCACTTAGGACTTTTTTCCTATATTTTTAACTTATTTTGCCCTATAATTTGGAAGTGGTAACTCTGATGAGTCTCAAACTGCACTAGATGTAACTCTTATATGTAATCCTTGTCTGTGAAAAATTTAAAGGCTGTAGGTTTACCTGTTAGGCCCACTTAAGATCTCTAAATTGCCCACAGAGACCCAATTTATTGACTTTTTGCGATCTTCAAGCACTGTAGCTTTCAAACTATGTCTCTCATCTAAGTGAAATATCATCTGAGAATATATCAATATGTTTTTCTTGTATGTACTCCAAAATTTAGGCCTTTAATAGACATTCCTTATTTATATATTTGATTTTATTTTAGTGATAAGATTAACTGAGCTTTTTGTATTTGATTATCCCTTTTATATTATAAGTGTTTGTTTACCATTTGTGCTGCAGCACTCCATCTCTTTGTAGTCCCACCCCCCATCCCCCACCCACCTCTGGGACTTCCAGCTATTGAGTGACACTAAATAAACAAATGTATACAGATCTTCTGTAATAGTGAGAGAGGTGTGGAGAAGGGGAGAGAGGTGGGGTGGGGGTGGGAGGTGGTGTTTACTTCGTTATCTAATTATCTAAGACAAAGGGAGTCAGAACTGAGATTGTGTCACGTATTTAGGTTGCATATATATGGACCACATATATAGGAATTGAGGAAATGAATAACTGAAAAACAATGCAAATTCTAAAAATAATATAATAAAATAATAATATAAATAATATATGATTTTTAAATAATATTTTATTTGTGAACAAATATAGAAACAGAGATACGCTTTTGGAATTATGAATTTAGAATGGACATTCAATCATCAATCATTTAAATACTTTGAAAATAGGTTCAGAGTTACCCTTTGCAGGAAGATTGAAAAGTATGATGAGTTGAGTTAAAAATAATATTTTATTTGTCAACAAATATAGAAACAGATATGCTCTTTTGAGATTATTAATTAAGCGCTTGTTTGTGTATGGGAGAGCTTCCGGCTCCGCCGGCTCCGGCGGCTCCGCATTTTGTTTTCCTTATAACTCTGTAACCGTTAGGCGGATTCTTTTCAAATTTGGCAGGTTTAGGCAGTAGCCTTGGGGAATTTTTTTGAATATGCTGCAGTGACATTTCAACCAATCAGAGAGGTCACATGACCAAAAATGTCTTTTTTCGATGGGGAAGCTTGTCCGGATGATAACTTGAAAGGAATTTTATCAATTCACCTGAAACTTGGCAAAGACATTCATTCTATTAAAATCTGGAAATCATTAGATTTTGGCATTGATTGGTCAAGAAATGGCCGAGTAATTAATGATTAATTAATCATTACGAATTTTCCAAATAAGGAAAATACAAAAATGCTTATATCTCGAAAACCGTGCTAGATAGAGCGATTTCGACGAAATTTTTGACCCGCAGGGTATCTCTGCGGAGTAGTTTTCCCAATTTTCAAAAAAATTTTGTCTCGCCCAAAATGGCGGCCATTTTGAATTTTCGAAATTTTCGCAAAAATTGCAAAACACAAAAATGCTTATATCTCGAAAACCGTGCTAGATAGAGCGATTTCGACGAAATTTTTGACCCGCAGGGTATCTCTGCAGAGTAGTTATCCCAATTTTGAAAAAATTTTTGTCTCGCCAAACATGGCGGCCATTTTGAATTTTCGAATTTTTCGCAAAAATTGCAAAACATAAAAATGCTTATATCTCGAAAACCCTGCTAGATAGAGCGATTTCGACGAAATTTTTGACCCGCAGGGTATCTCTGCAGAGTAGCCATGCCAATTTTCAAACAAAAAATTTCTCGCAAAAAATGGCGGCCATTTTGAATTTTCGAATTTTTCGCAAAATTGCAAAACACAAAAATGCTTATATCTCGAAAACCGTGCTAGATAGAGCGATTTCGACGAAATTTTTGACCCACTGGGTATCTCTGCAGAGTAGCCATGCCAATTTTCAAAAAAATTTTATCTTGCCAAAAATGGCGGCCATTTTGAATTTTCGAATTTTTGCGCAAAAATTGCAAAACACAAAAATGCTAATATTTCGAAAACCGTGCTACATAGAGCGATTTCGACGAAATTTTTTATCTTCAGGGTATCTCTGCAGAGCAGCTATCCCAAAGAGCTTTCACTTGGTGAAGTTTCAGACCCATAGCTAATTGCTCACCTACTCAAAAAGAGTAAATGCGAATTATCTCTAAAAGTATTGCAGATAGCCAATTTTTCTCAAATAACTCATTCACCTACTTTTGGAAGAGCTTTCACTTGGTGAAGTTTCAGACCCATAGCCAATTACTCACCTACTCAAAATGAGTAAATGCGAATTATCTCTAAAAGTATTGCAGATAGCCAATTTTTCTCAAATAACTCATTCACCTACTTTTGGGAGAGCTTTCACATGGTGAAGTTTCAGACCCATAGCTAATTATTTACCTACTCAAAATGAGTAAATGCTAATTATCTGTAAAAGTATTGCGGATACCCAATTTTATCAAATAACTCATTCATCTACTTGTGGGAGAGCTTTCACATGGTGAAGTTTCAGACCCATAGCTAATTACTCACCTACTCAAAATGAGTAAATGCGAATTATCTCTAAAAGTATTGCAGATAGCCATTTTTCTCAAATAACTCATTCACCTACTTTTGGGAGAGCTTTCACTTGGTGAAGTTTCAGACCCATAGCTAATTACTCACCTACTCAAAATGAGTAAATGCGAATTATCTCTAAAAGTATTGCAGATAGCCAATTTTTCTCAAATAACTCATTCACCTACTTTTGGGAGAGCTTTCACTTGGTGAAGTTTCAGACCCATAGCTAATTACTCACCTACTCAAAATGAGTAAATGCGAATTATCTCTAAAAGTATTGCAGATAGCCAATTTTTGTCAAATTAATCATTCACCTACTTTTGGGAGAGCTTTCACTTGGTGAAGTTTCAGACCCATAGCTAATTACTCACCTACTCAAAATGAGTAAATGCAAATTATCTCTAAAAGTATTGCAGATAGCCAATTTTTCTCAAATTAATCATTCACCTACTTTTGGGAGAGCTTTCACTCTGTGAAGTTTCAGACCCATAGCTAATTACTCACCTACTCAAAATGAGTAAATGCGAATTATCTCTAAAAGTATTGCAGATAGCCAATTTTTCTCAAATAACTCATTCACCTACTTTTGGCAGAGCTTTCACTTGGTGAAGTTTGAGACCCATAGCTAATTACTCACCTACTGAAAATGAGTAAATGCGAATTATCTCTAAAAGTATTGCAGATAGCCAATTTTTCTCAAATAACTCATTCACCTACTTTTGGGAGAGCTTTCACTCGGTGAAGTTTCAGACCCATAGCTAATTACTCACCTACTCAAAATGAGTAAATGCGAATTATCTCTAAAAGTATTGCAGATAGCCAATTTTTGTCAAATTAATCATTCACCTACTTTTGGGAGAGCTTTCACTCTGTGAAGTTTCAGACCCATAGCTAATTACTCACCTACTCAAAATGAGTAAATGCGAATTATCTCTAAAAGTATTGCAGATAGCCAATTTTTCTCAAATTAATCATTCACCTACTTTTGGGAGAGCTTTCACTTGGTGAAGTTTCAGACCCATAGCTAATTACTCGTCTACTCAAAATGAGTAAATGCGAATTATCTCTAAAAGTATTGCAGATAGCCAATTTTTCTCAAATAACTCATTCACCTACTTTTGGGAGAGCTTTCACTTGGTGAAGTTTCAGACCTATAGCTAATTACTCACCTACTCAAAATGAGTAAATGCGAATTATCTCTAAAAGTATTGCAGATAGCCAATTTTTCTCAAATAACTCATTCACCTACTTTTGGGAGAGCTTTCACTTGGTGAAGTTTCAGACCCATAGCTAATTACTCACCTACTCAAAATGAGTAAATGCGAATTATCTCTAAAAGTATTGCAGATAGCCAATTTTTGTCAAATTAATCATTCACCTACTTTTTGGAGAGCTTTCACTCTGTGAAGTTTCAGACCCATAGCTAATTACTCACCTACTCAAAATGAGTAAATGCGAATTATCTCTAAAAGTATTGCAGATAGCCAATTTTTCTCTAATAACTCATTCACCTACTTTTGGGAGAGCTTTCACTCTGTGAAGTTTCAGACCCATAGCTAATTACTCACCTACTCAAAATGAGTAAATGCGAATTATCTCTAAAAGTATTGCAGATAGCCAATTTTTCTCAAATAACTCATTCACCTACTTTTGGGAGAGCTTTCACTTGGTGAAGTTTCAGACCCATAGCTAATTACTCACCTACTCAAAATGAGTAAATGCGAATTATCTCTAAAAGTATTGCAGATAGCCAGTTTTTCTCAAATTAATCATTCACCTACTTTTGGGAGAGCTTTCACTTGGTGAAGTTTCAGACCCATAGCTAATTACTCACCTACTCAAAATGAGTAAATGCGAATTATCTGTAAAAGTATTGCAGATAGCCAATTTTTCTCAAATAGCTCATTCACCTACTTTTGGGAGAGCTTTCACTTGGTGAAGTTTCAGACCCATAGCTAATTACTCACCTACTCAAAATGAGTAAATGCGAATTATCTCTAAAAGTATTGCAGATAGCCAATTTTTCTCAAATAACTCATTCACCTACTTTTGGGAGAGCTTTCACTTGGTGAAGTTTCAGACCCATAGCTAATTACTCACCTACTCAAAATGAGTAAATGCGAATTATCTCTAAAAGTATTGCAGATAGCCAATTTTTCTCAAATAACTCATTCACCTACTTTTGGGAGAGCTTTCACTTGGTGAAGTTTCAGACCCATAGCTAATTACTCACCTACTCAAAATGAGTAAATGCGAATTATCTCTAAAAGTATTGCAGATAGCCAGTTTTTCTCAAATAACTCATTCACCTACTTTTGGGAGAGCTTTCACTTGGTGAAGTTTCAGACCCATAGCTATATTGCAGATAGCCACTTTTTTTCAAATAACTCATTCACCTACTTTTGGGAGAGCTTTCACTTGGTGAAGTTTCAGACCCATAGCTAATTACTCACCTACTCAAAATGAGTAAATGCGAATTATCTCTAAAAGTATTGCAGATAGCCAATTTTTCTCAAATAACTCATTCACCTACTTTTGGGAGAGCTTTCACTTGGTGAAGTTTCAGACCCATAGCTAATTACTCACCTACTCAAAATGAGTAAATGCGAATTATCTCTAAAGTATTGCAGATAGCCAATTTTTGTCAAATTAATCATTCACCTACTTTTGGGAGAGCTTTCACTTGGTGAAGTTTCAGACCCATAGCTAATTACTCACCTACTCAAAATGAGTAAATGCGAATTATCTCTAAAGTATTGCAGATAGCCAATTTTTGTCAAATTAATCATTCACCTACTTTTGGGAGAGCTTTCACTTGGTGAAGTTTCAGACCCATAGCTAATTACTCACCTACTCAAAATGAGTAAATGCGAATTATCTCTAAAAGTATTGCAGATAGCCAATTTTTGTCAAATTAATCATTCACCTACTTTTGGGAGAGCTTTCACTCGGTGAAGTTTCAGACCCATAGCTAATTACTCACCTACTCAAAATGAGTAAATGCGAATTATCTCTAAAAGTATTGCAGATAGCCAATTTTTCTCAAATAACTCATTCACCTACTTTTGGGAGAGCTTTCACTCTGTGAAGTTTCAGACCCATAGCTAATTACTCACCTACTGAAAATGAGTAAATGTGAATTATCTCTAAAAGTATTGCAGATAGCCAATTTTTCTCAAATAACTCATTCACCTACTTTTGGGAGAGCTTTCACTTGGTGAAGTTTCAGACCCATAGCTAATTACTCACCTACTCAAAATGAGTAAATGCGAATTATCTCTAAAAGTATTGCAGATAGCCAATTTTTCTGAAATAACTCATTCACCTACTTTTGGGAGAGCTTTCACTTGGTGAAGTTTCAGACCCATAGCTAATTACTCACCTACTCAAAATGAGTAAATGCGAATTATCTCTAAAAGTATTGCAGATAGCCAGTTTTTCTCAAATTAATCATTCACCTACTTTTGGGAGAGCTTTCACTTGGTGAAGTTTCAGACCCATAGCTATATTGCAGATAGCCAATTTTTCTCAAATAACTCATTCACCTACTTTTGGGAGAGCTTTCACTTGGTGAAGTTTCAGACCCATAGCTAATTACTCACCTAACTCAAAATGAGTAAATGCGAATTATCTCTAAAAGTATTGCAGATAGCCAATTTTTCTCAACTCATTCACCTACTTTTGGGAGAGCTTTCACTTGGTGAAGTTTCAGACCCATAGCTAATTACTCAGCTACTCAAAATGAGTAAATGCGAATTATCTCTAAAAGTATTGCAGATAGCCAATTTTTGTCAAATTAATCATTCACCTACTTTTGGGAGAGCTTTCACTTGGTGAAGTTTCAGACCCATAGCTAATTACTCACCTACTCAAAATGAGTAAATGCGAATTATCTCTAAAAGTATTGCAGATAGCCAATTTTTCTCAAATTAATCATTCACCTACTTTTGGGAGAGCTTTCACTTGGTGAAGTTTCAGACCCATAGCTAATTACTCGTCTACTCAAAATGAGTAAATGCGAATTATCTCTAAAAGTATTGCAGATAGCCAATTTTTCTCAAATAACTCATTCACCTACTTTTGGGAGAGCTTTCACTTGGTGAAGTTTCAGACCTATAGCTAATTACTCACCTACTCAAAATGAGTAAATGCGAATTATCTCTAAAAGTATTGCAGATAGCCAATTTTTCTCAAATAACTCATTCACCTACTTTTGGGAGAGCTTTCACTTGGTGAAGTTTCAGACCCATAGCTAATTACTCACCTACTCAAAATGAGTAAATGCGAATTATCTCTAAAAGTATTGCAGATAGCCAATTTTTGTCAAATTAATCATTCACCTACTTTTGGGAGAGCTTTCACTCTGTGAAGTTTCAGACCCATAGCTAATTACTCACCTACTCAAAATGAGTAAATGCGAATTATCTCTAAAAGTATTGCAGATAGCCAATTTTTCTCTAATAACTCATTCACCTACTTTTGGGAGAGCTTTCACTCTGTGAAGTTTCAGACCCATAGCTAATTACTCACCTACTCAAAATGAGTAAATGCGAATTATCTCTAAAAGTATTGCAGATAGCCAATTTTTCTCAAATAACTCATTCACCTACTTTTGGGAGAGCTTTCACTTGGTGAAGTTTCAGACCCATAGCTAATTACTCACCTACTCAAAATGAGTAAATGCGAATTATCTCTAAAAGTATTGCAGATAGCCAGTTTTTCTCAAATTAATCATTCACCTACTTTTGGGAGAGCTTTCACTTGGTGAAGTTTCAGACCCATAGCTAATTACTCACCTACTCAAAATGAGTAAATGCGAATTATCTGTAAAAGTATTGCAGATAGCCAATTTTTCTCAAATAGCTCATTCACCTACTTTTGGGAGAGCTTTCACTTGGTGAAGTTTCAGACCCATAGCTAATTACTCACCTACTCAAAATGAGTAAATGCGAATTATCTCTAAAAGTATTGCAGATAGCCAATTTTTCTCAAATTAATCATTCACCTACTTTTGGGAGAGCTTTCACTTGGTGAAGTTTCAGACCCATAGCTAATTACTCGTCTACTCAAAATGAGTAAATGCGAATTATCTCTAAAAGTATTGCAGATAGCCAATTTTTCTCAAATAACTCATTCACCTACTTTTGGGGAGAGCTTTCACTTGGTGAAGTTTCAGACCCATAGCTAATTACTCACCTACTCAAAATGAGTAAATGCGAATTATCTCTAAAAGTATTGCAGATAGCCAATTTTTCTCAAATAACTCATTCACCTACTTTTGGGAGAGCTTTCACTTGGTGAAGTTTCAGACCCATAGCTAATTACTCACCTACTCAAAATGAGTAAATGCGAATTATCTCTAAAAGTATTGCAGATAGCCAATTTTTGTCAAATTAATCATTCACCTACTTTTGGGAGAGCTTTCACTTGGTGAAGTTTCAGACCCATAGCTAATTACTCACCTACTCAAAATGAGTAAATGCGAATTATCTCTAAAAGTATTGCAGATAGCCAATTTTTCTCAAATAACTCATTCACCTACTTTTGGGAGAGCTTTCACTCTGTGAAGTTTCAGACCCATAGCTATTTATTCACCTCAAAATGAGTAAATGCTAATTATCTGTAAAAGTATTGCAGATACCCAATTTTTATCAAATACTCATTCATCTACTTGTGGGAGAGCTTTCACATGGTGAAGTTTCAGACCCATAGCTAATTACTCACCTACTCAAAATGAGTAAATGCGAATTATCTCTAAAAGTATTGCAGATAGCCAATTTTTCTCAAATAACTCATTCACCTACTTTTGGGAGAGCTTTCACTTGGTGAAGTTTCAGACCCATAGATAATTATTCACCTACTCAAAATGAGTAAATGTGAATTATCTCTTAATAGTATTGCAGATAGCCAATTTTTCTCAAATAACTCATTCACCTACTTTTGGAAGACCTTTCACACACGAAAATGAAAAATTGTGAATATCTTGGAAAAGCTATTTCTTCTGCTTTAATGCTCGGCGGGAGATACACACCACGGCAGTGGTCTTGACAAAAAATTTTGTCTCCCAAAAAATGGTGGCCATTTTGAATTTTCAAAGTTTTTGCAAAACACAAAAATGCTTATATCTCGAAAACCGTGCTATATGGAGTGAACTCAACAAAAGTTTGGACCTGCTGGGTATCTCTGCAGAGTAGCCATGCCAATTTTCAAAATATTTTTGTCTCGCCAAATATAGCGGACATTTTTAATTTTTTTATTTTTTGCAAAACACAAAAATGCTTATATCTTGAAAACCGTGCTAGATAGAGCAGACTGCGCTGACTTTGGTTGCCACAACAGTATAAGGCTAGAAACGAAGGATTTTCTTAATACTTTAGCACTCACGTTTATATCCTTTTCGGGACGCTTTGTTTTTGCTATGCAAAAACATTATCTTTTTTTTTTGCGAGCGATCCTCTAGTTTAGAATGGACATTCAATCATCAATCATTTAAATACTTTGAAAATAGGTTCAGAGTTATCATTGCAGGAAGATTGAAAATATGATCTGTTGAGTTATGTATTCGACGTCTGGGGATACACCATCTTCCTTGATGGTAGATTAACTTAGTAGATTGATGTGCTGAAGTTCATATAACTTTTCCCAATATTTATGGCATACAACAAATGGATGAAATAAAAAATTCCCGATCAAAACCTGTGGCTTGAGTGATGACCTGTCTGGGGATATGTTGGCGCCGAGTTGGCCCAATCTAGTTCAGTTTCCTTTCAAGTTTTGCCATATTATACGTGAAAAACACAATACTTTTGCAGTGCTAAGTTAAGGGAAAGTCGAGGCTTAGAAATATAAAGTAAGGAAAATACTTATTATGTAAGAGGCACCATTTTTTTCTGTTTCATGCAGGTTTTAAGTACATTTTTTGCAATGTTAAAGACATGGATAGATGAAAATTTCAAAAGTTTTGTTCAGTGGATATTACACAAGTAGTGAAATTATGTTACATTCTACTAGAATACTCATGTTAGATGTATAAGAAGGCCAAACCGATGTTAATTATTATGCATCTCATCAGCACAGTATGCTGACACAAGATATGTGACTTGTTTTTATCACCAGTGTTGGATCATGAAACAAGAACTTTTGGCAACATTAGCAGGGTGGACATTACACATAATAATGTGTTGTCTTTTATGTTATCCTCTGGTTACTTTGTGCAGCGCATTTTCGTCAATCTCCCAGGCATGCAAAAACAGCACATCTTCTACTTTACAGTTAATAAGTATTCAATTATGTACAATACATTTGAGATCCAAAATGAACAGAAAAGGGTATTTAAAAACTACTGTAAAACTCTTGACAGAGCATTCATTGGGTGGACTTTACACATGGTAATGTGGTTTCTTCTACAGCATTCTATTACTATTCCTATATTACAGCTACTGTTGACAGTGCATCCTATTTCTAGTTATATACTAAAGATATTGTAATTTCTTTAGGTATATGTTATTCTTTACAGAGATTTGTGGTGTGTCCAAAGTATCAAAGAAAGAAATTGGACGAGTATTCAAGCTCATCCTTAAAAATTTAGAAACGAATGTTGAGCTGATAACAACTGGAGACTTTATGGTAATGCCTGGAATCAGTAAACAAGAATGTTAACATGATTTTTACCTCTGAAAGATGTGCCTACAGTTTGTGAGATGGTGATAAGAATCTTATATTTGTGTGAAATAAATTACTTGCATATTAAAATGCCTCTTAACACTGACCAGTGTTTGTAGTTGTTATGGTTGTTGGTCATGCATTGTTTCAGGAGTTATTTTACAGATATTTAATAAGAATCAATGACATGAAGCAATTTTATTTAAGTTACAGATAAAGAACTTCTAAATATATAGTATTGTCATTATTTGTTGCAGTTATGCAAAGTTTATTTTGAATTACACATGTAATTTGCAGTCTAGATTCTGTTCCAATCTTGGTCTGCCAAATTCCATTCAGAAGGCTGCCACATGCATTGCCAAGAAGTCGGTAGATCTCGACCTGGTTGGAGGGTAAGGAATGCAGTTCCTTAAGATATTTGTTGTCATTATGACAGAAGGTGTTGACGTGTTCAAAATATTTGGGGTAAATTCATAGCCTCTCAACTTCATTGGTCACAGGTGTAATCTCATTGATTCATACATCTGGAAAAGTTAATCAATGAACTCATGTGCTCCATGACAAAAAGAAAAATGTTTATCGTTTTTTATACATATCTGGCATTTTTCATGCCAAATGCTGAAAGTATATTGTTATATGCTGAGAGAATATAGAAATTAAGAACAGCCTTATGGCAGCACAATTTACCAATCAACTACAATCTAGTTGAATTTATTTATTTATAAAGACTGATTATTGAATACATGTACTAAGTATAACTGTCTCATGTTTTTGATTTTCTGGGAACTATGTCGTCCTCATTACCTCCTTTGAACTATTTTTCATGCCTGTCCTTGATTGATGAATAATGGACAGGTGCAAATTGGGCATTGATAGCCTTTGAAGCCCATTCACAATTCCAGTATTCATAATGTGGCTAAAAGTATGACAGATTTTATAAAAGGTTTTGTTGCTGAAAAAAAATTGAGATTGAGACACAGTCTGGTGCAATTTTTAATGTAAAATTCTCAGCGGTATATAAATTTCATGATTTTGTTAATTGACCATATTTCAAAGAAAAATGCAGATGATCTTTTGTAGCAAATATCCTATTTCATTATGTGGTTATACTTCAAAACTTGGGTAATGCTGCTATCTCCATAACTGTGAAGCAGAGTACAGGTATCATACTTTACTGAAGCAGATATATCACGCTTATGCATTTTAGACGCAGTCCCATCTCAGTGACTGCTGCTGCCATCTACATGGCTTCCCAAGCATCAGGGAACCAGAAGTCCATGAAAGGTGAGTTACTTGGTGATCCCTACAACCACCAGCCTATACAATACACCATCGCTCTTTTTTGTTAAAACCTGCAGATTGGTGAGTAATTCAACCATTTGATAGAAAAGGTCTTCCTTTGAACACAACATTTTGTATTGATGTTAGAAATATTATCAATATGTTTCCGTTATGTATAGAAAAGTCCCTTCAAACACAAAAGAAGGGGTTTTGAGGTAACTTGAAACATTTGGTTGATTCCAAATGGTTGGTCTTTATTTTTTTTTTTTTTTTACCATATTCAATGACCTTTTTTATGTCATCTGACTTGTCAGTCAGCTGACATTATGGCATCACTCTGTGCCGTCCGCATCCATTTGATCAACTTCCTCTCCAAAACAACAAGACCCAGAGACATACTGTTTTTTTTAAAGATACCTCAACCATCGATAAAGAAAAAATGTTCAAGGCATGCAGATCTGTTCGTTCGTCTGTTCCCCAGAGCCATTACAAGTGAGGTACCCCCACCCAAAGTGTGAAAATTTCAACACTTTGTCACAATTTTCTCATTTACTATTGCAGGGATTTTTCTCTTATCTTGCATTATATGTACTAGGCCACTAGATTCCCTTGTGTGAATATCAGGCCTGGATCTATCTTAATTATTTTTTTTATGAATTTTTAAAATAATTTTTACCCCACAGCCCTTAAGGCCTAACAGAGTATTTTCACCCCAGGTGTCCGGATGGGCAGAGGGGGAGGGGGGGGTTGTCCGGTCTGTATCTCAGAAACCGTAAGGTGTAGGAAGTTGATACTTGGTGGGAACGTTGGTCAGGGGGTGTAGGTGTGCATCGTCATGGTGTGACCTTGATTTGACCTTGCCATAGTGACCTTGACCTATAAAATCTTGTCCGGGCTATATCTCATAAATCGTAAGGTGTAGGATGTTGATACTTGGTAGTGACATTGGCTAGGGGGTGTAGGTGTGCAACGTCATGATGTGACCTTGATTTGACCTTTAACCTTAAGTCACTTGTAACTTGAAAACAAATGCATTAAGGGTATTTTGTTAAAATACTTTGTTCACCTGCTTTTCTTACAACATACTGTTTATTTAGGAGGTCCATTGCACTATATATACAAGTAATAGCTGTTTCCTTAATTTTAGCAAAATTACAGAAACAGTGAATTTCTAATATATTTAAAAGTGTTGCACTTAGCCTATTCCTTTCAAATATGTTATTTACCTATTTTAAGATCAGTTATAACATGTATCTCATTGCATAGCTGAGCAAAAGCTACTTTCAGATTCTGGTTGTTGAGTAAGTCACTTGTACCTTAAAAACTATTGTATTTAGAGCATTTTGTTAAAAGTAGTTGTTCACATACTTTCTCCTTACAAACAGCATGGTATATACTTAGGAGCTCTATTGCATTGTATAAGGGAGTAATAGCTATTTCCTTAATTTTAGCTAAATTATAGAAAGAATAAAAATGTCTGCTATCTTCAGAAATATTGCTATTCCTTAAAAATATGTTAATAACCTACTTTAGGGTCAGTGATCTATAACACAGTAAAGTTTAAGATCTGTATCTCATTATATAGCCGAGTTACTTTCGAATTTTCACTTTTGAATGAATTTTGGCTAAAATTAAAAATGTCAGTTATCTCAAAAACTATAAAAGATACAATGATTTCAGGCAAATTTTGGACACCCTAAATAATAAAGAGTAGTACTTGTTTATCATCTCCAATAAAATTTTGAATTTTCCGAAGTTTCAGTTGTCATCATGAATTTTGGCAGAATAAAAAAATGTCATTTATCTCGAATATGGTAAGAGTTAGAGTGATTTTGGGCAAATGTTGAACCACATGGGTAACAAGAAATATTTTATATCATCTCTTAAAAATATTGAATTTCCTGAATTTCGGTCACCATCTTCAATGTTGGCGGAAATTTAAAATGTTGTTTATCATAAAACTATAAGAGGTGGAATGATTTCCATGATTTTCATGATTTCCATGATTTGGATCCATTTGGTAGCAAGTAGTAGTACTTTTTCCCACCTGAAAATTTTTTAATTATCTGAATTTTGACCATTATCTTGAATTTTTGGTGGCAATGTAAAATGTTTTTTTGAAAACTTTAAGTGATGAGCGATTTCAGACAAATTTTGCATCTGCTGGGTGGTAATGATCTCTCCCATATCTCCAAAAAATTTTGAGTTGTTCTAATTTCTTCTGCCAACTTGAATTTTTGAGAAATCAAAAATGTAGTTTCCCTCGAAAACCACAAGAGATACAGCAATGTCAGGCAAATTTTGGACCCACTAGGTATTACGTAGTATTTCTTTATCCGCTCTGAAATTTTTTTGAATCTTCAGAATTTTGGCTGACATCTTGAATTTTGGAGGAAATTAAAAATGTTCATTTCAACATCCATTTGATAAATATAGCAGTTTGAGCCCTTTGGACAGTAATGAACCTTTATATTTTACAAAGTATCATTGGATGTTTGAACCCTGTTTGAGCAAAGAATTGGATTGTCATAATAACAAGGTCCTATATTAGTCATACTTTTCTGGTTTATACATCTTGCATCTGGCCATGGATGCATCCTTGGTCTAGTTTCTTTTCTAATATATTTAACACTATAGGAATAACAACAATATATTTAACAACTATATTTTTCACACTACATTCTAAAATATAAGATTTCCAATTACCAGTCCTGAACCAATTGGTATACATAATAATGGGCTGACACCTAACAATCTAGGAATAAGAATATGTTTAAAAATTATAGTTTTCAAAACTTCAATTTTTTGGTATGAACATATGCAGCAAAATTTACATTTAAGGATATATTTGCCAGATAAATTTACAAAGCTGTGTGATAAAGAAATTTTTCTAATTTATACCTGTCATTAGGAGTTTAAAATTTGTGGTGATTTTACTTTCTTCATGTAATAAATAATTTCTTTCAGATTGAAATTGTACACGATACAAAAGTATATGTATCATCAACAGAATCACTGTCACATCTTTGACATACTTGTGGATATTTTGGAATATTTCTGTACCTCCTGCTGGCCACTCGTACAAAAGTGGAGCTATGAAAATGGCAATAACTGACTTGCTGTTTCAACTTTTACAACTTGATAACTAACTCTTCTAAATTTAATACACAAGCATTTTTTTTCTTTCATTGTGACATAGCCTTGTTATTTTTGACAGATACAAGTGATCTTAAAAATGATTTAAGGAGAAATTTTTAATATTTTCAAGTGTTTAACACAGAGGTTAATTTGCTTCATTAATATGCTTCATTGTGCTTCATTTGCTCCACTGTGTTTTGCATAAATTAAATAATTGTTTAGGTAGTCCATTCTCAGAAAAGTTGATAAAGTGATATATGTTTCTGAACTTAAAGAGCCATATTTTCATTGATGTCCTCACCCAATTCAACTCTGACTGTAAGGAGGGTATATATATATCTATATAACGGCACGTCATCTTTTCTTTTTCAGAAATTGGAGACATTGCTGGGGTTGCTGAAGCTACAATAAAGCAGTCATACAAGTTGCTGTACCCAAAAAGACACCAGTTGTTCCCAGATGATTTTAAATTTGAAACTCCTCTAGAACATTTGCCTAATGCCTAATTTTGTGTATGCATTTACGTTGTGAGATACATTATATACCCTATAAACCTCAGTGACTAGCCATGTCTGGCTCTAGTTATTTTGCCTTGAAAAAAAGGTAAATACTCTTATTAGTTAGCTTCTTGAAGTAAAAGTAAAAATGACTGTCAGTTAAAGTATCTTTAAAAGTAATAGATTATCATTTGAAATCCATTGAAAATATTGATTTTAGTTTCTACAGAAAACAGAGTTGAAAAAGCTTTAAATGTTACCAGTGAGTTGAAATTTTTATTACTCAAATTGTGCTCTCATAAAATATTAAATTCATTTCATTTTTGCTTTTATGTTAAAGTCTTAAAAAATAGTGAGGTTAGCAAAGGTTGTGTTGGAAACATTTTCTATATATGAAGCAGTTTTATACAAAAATTGAATCACAACAATATTTTGAGTTCTTTGAATTGATTGGTAAAATGACTGTTATTGTTAAACACATATACTCTAATACTCCGTAGAACAAAGTATCGTGGAATATATTTAATATTAAACTTACTTTTTAAACAATCAAAACTAAGTCTTGTAGTGTTACGTCTTTGGGCTTTAAAACAACAACAAACTGTAATTAAGACATACGCATAATATTGACTTGCATTGTTACCTTTGAACTAACCTATGTATATAAGAAATAGATGTATTTATATTGTGTGAAATTCTAGGAATATATATTTCTGAAGAATCTGTTATTCTCTCTTATTTTCACAAAGTTCCATTGTCATATGCCAAGGTTTCATTATATGACTAGATGAAAGTCAGGGATATACAAAGGCTTTTCACCGTATGTTTTGATGTCATGTGCTCAATAACTCAATAACACTTTAAAGTCCACAGTGCATGAAAATAAAAATCCTTTAAAACTTTGTATGTATATATCAGAGATAAAGACAATCCCAGTAAAGAAAACTCCACATCAATCAAAACATCCCCCACTGAGATACAGCATCTCAATTTATTTATTGCAAGGAAAGAAATTTAATAGCTTCTCTATTTATTTATTGCAAGGAAAGAAATTTAATATTTTATATGAATATCCTTGTCATTGAACACTGAAACTACCTCAGTTTCTTTATTGTGTAACATGGAATCATATTTTAATGATAAATCAGAGAAAGAATAAGTATTTTTAACAAACTAATGTGGGTGTTCCACCACACGACTAAGGCTCCCGATTAAGGGTTTTTGAGGGTCGGTTTCAAAAATTTGCTTAGTCCCAGGCGTCCTGTAAGGGTCAGTTGTGGTCGGTTGAGGCCGTGTGAAAAATCAAACATGTTTGATATTTCTCCCAACCCCAACCGATTATTTTTCCCCGCCATAAACAAAATGTCCAGTCCCAGGCTTCCCCAGGCCTCCTCAGACCAAATTTACACAGTCCTATGTTGTCCCAGGCCGCCTGCGACCCTTAGTCCCCGACCCTTAGTACCGTAGTCCCAGGCCTCCTGCGACCCTTAGTCCCATTGCAAAACAAGAATCAGCTATCTCGGTCTGGGGACGCCTCAGGAAACCTTGTGGGGTCGGGACTTAATCGTGGGTTAGTCGGGGCTTAGTCCCAGGAGGCCTGAGGCGTCCTGGGACCCAGTCGGTTTGTCTACGACAGGATCGTGGTTCAAACCGACCAGAAAAATGGCTTAGTCGGTTCTTAGTCCCAGACCAGTTAGGGACTGTCTGGGGCCGCCTGAGGCGTCCTGAGGCTTCCTGAGGACGATCTGTACTTAATCCCAGACTTTGAAACCGATCCACTTTTCCCACCCATTTTTGTCTTTTTTAACCAACTGTAAAGGATTAAGGGTCCCAGACAGGATCGGGACTTAATCCTTTGGTGGAACAAGGGCATAAGTGAAGTAGAGATTGGATGACCAACACTCAATTGCAAGTAACTTATATACAGGACCTACGTCTGGCAAAATAAGGTGAAATGAGGAGAAAAAGCAAAGGCTCAATACAGACTTTACAAAAATCAGTATCTCTCCTAAGCCTTCCGGAGCTCCCATGGGTAAAGTTCCCCTTCAGGTAGTCAAAGAGTGGGACACGAGGCTAGGTAAAACCTCTGTACCCTCAACTTTTTGGCTGCATTTAATCAGGTCATCTCAGAGTGCAACCTGATAATGGAATGTTGCAGGGACAGCATCAAGGCTACTTCCGAATGGGTCTAACTCAAATCCAAAAAGATGCCAACTTTGAAAGGGCAGCCAGAAACAGTTATGACAAGACCTGTGACTATTTGGATGTCCTGGATAAGAGGATCCAGAGGGGCTTAGCTTGCCACAGTAAGGCTTTATCCCACATGCTCCAGAGGGAACTGTACACTATGGGTAATTCTGTTCTGGTGGGAAGCAGAAATGATTCATCTCCAATCTAATCTGGGAGAGATCAGATTCTAGTAACTTAGGGGCTCCCCTTTCTTCCCCTCTCCTTTATTCCACTCTCAGCTGGTAAAGGTGGGAGAAGAGCTCCCAAAATCAAAAATCAAAATCAGCCCTTTTGTGGTCCCTACCATAATAAAAAAGAGGGTCCTACAGGAAATGTCCCTACGGGGGACAATCCACCCCAATCAGTAACCAATCGTTTTCCTCAGGCAGGGGGAAATGCAATAATAGAGGCAATAAAGGTCATGTCTGACCTTACCAAAGGAGCAGAGGACATGGAAACCCCTCTTCCAATGACTATGTAGCCCCAGACAGTCCACCAGTAGGAGGTTGCCTCTGTTCTTTCAGGAGAGACTGGCTAAAAAAAATACTCAATGTGTTAAAATTATTAAACATTCTACCATTCATCACAAAACCAACATTAGCTAGACACCCCCGATCCACTCAGGATACAAGGCCCACCAGAAAGACCTAGCTCTGGCCTCTTGTATCCAGTCTCTCCTGACCAAGAACGCAATTGAAAGGGTGGAAAACGTAAAGTCTAGTGGGTTTTACAGTTGCCTGTTTCTAGTTCTCAAGCCTCGCCAAAGGTGGAGGCCAGTCATAGTCCTCAGCAGGATCAACTTCTTTCTTACAGTAGATAACTTCAAAATGGAAGCTTGAGTCCATCAGGGCCTCTCAAATTCCAGGAATGGGTGTCATCGATAGATCTCTCAGACCCCTATCTTTATATTGACATCCATTCAGCTTCAAGGAAGTGTCTTCGTTTCACCCAGGTGTCTCATATTTATCAGTTCACTTCTTTTCCTTTCAGCCTAGCAAAGGCCCCACAAATATTTACAATGATACTAAAGGAAGTGAAGCTGATGGCTCTTGCCACAGGGGTCAGACTTCACCAATACCTAGATGATTGGCTCTTCAGTGCCCAATATCAGGAGGAAACACAAATGAACACAGATCGTGATGGGCCTGACTGAGGATGGATAATTAATTAAAGAGAAGCCTGAATTCAGGCGCACTCTGTTGTTTTTTGGTGGGCTATGAATACCACCTTTATGCAGCCCTTGTAAACGCTCTCAAGACAGATGGCTGAAACTCCAGGATTTGATCCAAAAGATAAGGTCAGAGTCTGTCAACTCTGTCAATGTGATAAAGGGCTCGGACCTTCATCCCAAAGACAATAATATCCAGATCTAATCAACTGAATGGTCACTGCATCTGCAGGTGTTCAAACAGATCTTGTGTAGACCTATTCACCACTCGTCCGGTTCACAAACTCCAACTCTATGTATCTCCAGTCCCAGACTAACATGTTTGAGAGATCGATGCTCTGAACGTCTTGTTGCCTATGCTTACCCTCCTATGGTTGTCCTTCACAAGGTGATCCAGAAAATATGGCAATGCAATTGCCTCATCATTCTAGTAACCACAGGCTTGCCAAGGATGCCCAACGGAGATCCCACTTTGATTACCAGTGTCGACAACAATTCTCAAACAGTCCGAGAACCAAGTGTTCCTCAACAATTCACAACAATGTGAACCTCCATATCCAGTATCTAGGAGTGAACTCCAAGAACAAGGCATCTCTGTGAAAGTGGCAGAGAGAAATGCTGCCCCTCAAAAGTAATCCACAAGGACCGTCTACAAGTCAAAGTGGGCACTATTTGAAATGTGGTGCAGAGAAAGTTTTGTGGATTTCTCCACTCCCCTGTGAAACAAGTCTCGGGCTGTTCATGTACCTGTACCAAGACTTGAACAGGCCCCATCAACCATTGATCGTTAGAGGACTGCCATTGTTGACACTTCAGGCCCAGCAGGGCTCCATATCTCTCAAAGCTCGGACCTTAACAGGTTACTTTCCAGCTTTCATAAGGCTTGACCCAAGAGTTCCAGAAAGCTTCCTAAGTGGAACCTTTCCGTTGTACTTAATGAGCTCACAAATGCACCCTTTAAGCTTATGAAAGACATAGACCTCAAACATCTTACCCTTAAAATTGCTTTCTTGCTAGCTCTGGCCACCGGCAAACACCTTAACGAAATCCATGCCCGAGTTGCAAACAAAGTGTCCAATTAGGTCAATTGGAAAAGGTAGCTCTCCCCTCTTCATATTTTATAGCCAAAAACCAACTAGTAAGACAAGGTTCCTAGACTGTGTCTCCCAGTGACTATTCCTGCTTTGACTTCCAATGTGGATAGACAATTCAAGGAAGACGGGACCCTCTGTTCGGTACAGGCCCTGAGGTAACACATGGATCGCACCATAGACCTGAGAGGTTCTTACCTACCTTTTATATCCTCAGACTAATGCCATTGGCCCACGCAAGCCAGTTCTGCCAAATGTCAGGAAAAGACGTCCTGTGTTGCCTCCAATGGAACAGGCCATGGTGCCGCCTCCACTCGCTAGGGGGTCTAGTGTCTCCCTTACTAACCAGGTGGCTGGTGACATCACTTCCATTTTTCCTTTTGGTGCAGTCAATATTTATTTGGGGTTTTACGTTGCTTTCAACACTGTACAGATCATATCACAACGGGTAGTTGGAAAGGCAGAGGAAACCAGTACATACAGTTCGTTAGGGTTCTGTACTGTAAACTGCCGACCAACGGCAAGCAATGGTGCAGTCAAATGAGCAGTTTTTGTGTGCCTTTTCATTTTGAATATATTCTATAAATACTTACTCATATAGTGACCGTTTTAGTTCTAAAGTGTTTGTGTGTTTCATAGACCATCGTGTCCTCTTTGGTATAAAAGAAAGGTTCTTGCGGTTATATAATGGCCCTTTTTGATTCTCGCCTCAAATGCACATGTCGCAAAAAAGACAGTGGGATCAGATCCTTTTGTTACTTGGGAGGAGTCTTGCTCTGCTTGTGCCGTATTAACCCCAGAACAGAAGCAATAGTGTACACACGTATAAGCAGCGAAAGGACAAGAAGAAGGAAAAATCAGAAAAATCTGACAAAGCGGAAAAGTTAGTGGACACTTCCTCAGTTTCTGTGTTAGGTTCATCCTCCAGTGCTGACAACCACATGGACCCTATGGATACTTTTGAAGTATTCCACATCAATCCGCTGTTCCTCAGCCTTCAGATGCTCAGCAGCTTTTCAAAATCTTTTTGCTACATGCTTCACCAGGCTGGAATCCCTGCTGGCAACAGTCGGCTCTCTACTAATCAAAAGATTAGTTTTGTTCCAAGAGCAGGTAGATGGTTTAGTTTATCACCCCCCCACCACCACCACCACCACCACCAGTGCCCCCACTTCGGGGTCTTCAGGCACTTTTCTACTGGCTCCTAGTTCAACCATGTTGGTTGGTCTGGATGCCTCAACTTTGGGTGCATAGGGGATTTCAGCTTTTCAACTGGTTCCGGTGCCCAGTTCAGCTGGACTGACTGACCAACACAGGGAACCTATTTTTACTGTACTGACAGACAGTACTTCCCATTCACAAGCGAATCCAGCTGATTTGGAGTCTATTCGCAGTGAGGACCACAGTTAAGAGAAACTATTTGGGCCACTTGGTCTTACATGAAATGGTCCTTTATTCCAGATCATGAATATGTTTGCCCCTCTTGCAAGGACAAGCCCTAGACAGACAGCAGGTCTCAAGAAAGTCTCAGTCGCAATGCCTGCAGTTTACTGGTTTTGCTCCAAGTTTGAGCAGATGAATCTTCATCTGCTTCAGGGCCATGTCTCTAGATCAGGAGATGGAAACTGGCTACACACTGACCAATTCATCAAACCTCAAAAATCTCAGATTGAGTGGTACGCCATACACCCAGGGCCAGATCTATCTGTCTATTGCAAAGGTAAGTGTGTCAACAAATGGTCTGGTTAAGCCTCTCCGGTAAGAGTTCCTTCTCTAAGATTGCCAAGCCGCTCACTGGTATCTCCCAACTTAGGCCTGTCTCACAAGAGAACATGCGAATGGGGGAAAAGTCCCTCAAGGGGCCACAGTGATCTCAAATCAAGCTGCCGCCCTTAACAGGTGCGTTAACAAGGTCCACGAAGACATGCAGGGTCACATAAAGACCTTGTTCAATGATATGATCAGCAAGGCCAAGTCATCCCAGAAGACAGAAAAAGTGTTGGGTCTGTCAACCTTTCAAAAGAATGTTATCTTCGCACTGGGCAAGTCCATGCAGCACATGGCATATACCATTTTGTTGCAAGCTTCCAACAGGACTCTTACGTCGTGACTCATATTTGGAATACCTCAAACCGGGTGTCATGCGGGACACATGGTGTGCCTTGAGAAACAGCCCTTTTCACCACACAGCTCTCTTCCCAGATGCAGAAATTCCAAAGTGGATGAAGATATTACAAAATCTGAGGCAGATCATGGGCCCCACAACCCGATTCGGGTTCCGGCAGGGGCAGCCGTGGTGGTGGCTTTTTCTAAACAGCGCCACCAAGACGGAAACAAGAACAAGTCTCCCAGGATGTTGATCAAACTCGGGATATACTGGCTTGGAAAAGCTTTGGCAATAGATCTGACTTCACTAGGGGCAAGAACAGGGGATCTAGTTCATCTAAGTGTGGCTTTTGCAAGGTAAAGAACAAGCAAAATAAAGGACAATTACAGTTGGATACATTGTCTATAGTAGTGTTGTTAATGATGTTTGTAAAAAAGTTAGTGTGTTCATATTCATTGTGGTTCAGAAACAGTTAAGGCTGGTAATTCCTCAGAACATGAAAGACTTGAGAATCTCAATATGGTTCAAAATGATGATGACACTATTGAGACATTTGACTCAGTTAAGACTGGTAATTTGATAGAACATGACAAGCATTATAAATTACATGTATGTTGCAACTCATGTACTTACATTGTTTTTTTGACTGCATCCGCAAAAGAAAGGAGTAAGCCTGTAAAGCATGCTTCTTTTGTAAATCAATTGAGTTCTGTTCCTCCTGTAGAAAATGTTCACAATATTGCTCAAAATCTACCTGTGGGGGATGTCTGCAAGACTTCTGGAAAACATTGTCATCCCAGGGTGCCAGCCCAAGAATAGTGCCCATTCTGAAAACAGATACAACCTTCCCTTCAAGGTCAAACCCCCTCTAACCAGAATCCCACTAGTCAAAGCGGATATGCAAACTCCCTCAGGAACATCCTCCTGCAGGAGGCTATGCATTCCCTTTTAGATAAACAGGCCATAGAAGTGGTCAAGATTCCATCCTCTCTGACCATTTTAGAATCCCCTCTTCTTAGTTACGAAGCTAAACAACACGTGGTGACCAATTCTAGACCTCAGTTCCCTGAACAAGTTTCTTAAGGTCCAGACCTTCAAAATGGAAACTCCAGAGTCTATAAGGCTGTCGATGTAAACAGGAGAGTGGGTCTCCTCTCTAGATTACATGTTCGCCTATTTTCACATACCCATGAACCAAAACTCTCGAAAGTACCCGAGGTTTCACTGTCAAAATCAGAGTTCTGCCTTTCAGCCTCCCCACAGCCCCCATTCATGTGAAAGAGGTGAAACATATGGCTCAAAGTCATCACATCCACATTTACAAGTACCTAGATGACTGGCTCCTCTGGGCAAAGGAAACTTGTCACCAACACACCCAGCCCCTTCTGGCTCTGCCAGGACCTGGGTTGGATTGTAAACCTACAAAAGTCAGACCTAGTACCTCAGCAGGGGGCCACGGTGGCAGAGTGGGAACACTCGCCTCCCACCTCTGAGGCCAGGGTTCGGTTCACGGCTCTACCTCAAGTGGGAAAGCTGATAGTTGCTTGCCGTAGGTCGGCAGTTTACAGTACAGAACCTTTACTGGTTTCCTCTGCCCTTCCAACTACCCGTCGTGATATGACCTGTACAGTGTTGAAAGCGACATAAAACCCCAAATAAATATATAAATAGTACCTCAGCAAATCTTCAACGTTTTAGGATCAGTACAAACAAGGACTAGTCGGGTCTACCCCAGACAGATGGGAGGCCCTGAATTTAAAAATAGGAACTCTTTTAAAGCAAAAGCATTATATACAGTGAGGCATTTCATGTCTCTGATAGGCCTTTTCACCCCCACCGAATAACATGTTCCCTCAGGCCGATTGCACATGGAGCCCATACACAGTCTAAGGAAAATCTGCAACTGGTCCCTTTAACTGCTTCCCCCTCCCCATCTCTCCCAGCATTACCCCCCACTGTTTTGTATGTTTTACAACTGTCAGGAGGGTGAAATTTATATCTTGTGGTTTCTATTAAGTTGATAATCTAGTTGTTTTGGTGTATACATGTATTGCTGAGGCTACTGTTACCAATGTGTTTGCACACTTTATCAGAAAAGTAAAAGTTTTGGAATATTCATTCACTTGTACATATTGCATATATTTAACATATAACTAAAAGAAACTGTCCTTCTAAAGAACAGAAAATCTCTTACCAGTGATTGAAATTATAAATACAAAGAGGAACATTAATTGCACAAAAATTCTTATATTATCTAACATAACATATTTTTAGGATTATTTGACACAACTGTTCATTGTATTTTTTAAACTAAAAAGCATTCATAGAGTACAGACCTCCACCAGGTTTTTCCCCATAACTATGAGATTTATTGTTTCATGTGTATATATATCTGTATTTGAAATTACTCCACAAGTATGAGCATATTTCTATAAATTTTTATGTGAGTAGGGCTTGATCAAAGGAAAGTGTTTATGTTCTAGGGAAGACCGGGTCATATTCTGGATACAAAAGTACTTAATTTTCTGAAATGAAACCTGATTGACTTCTTCCCTGTGAGTGCTTTTTAGGCGAATTGCATGTAACCAACCCACCTATTAGATTGATGTGTCCGAGGTCCGCCTGTCCGTCAACATTTTTGAAAATGCTTTGTCCAATTGAATTCAAACTTGACAGGGAGATAGATCACCATCATAGCTAGGTCCCTTTTGAAATTGGTGTAATTCCGTCTGTTCGTGTGTCCGTTTCTTGTCTTTTTCTCTGTTTGTCAACATTTCTGTTTCTGGACTCTGACTCAAAAATGCTTTGTCCAATCGAATTCAAACTTGACAGGGAGATAGATCACCATCATAGCTAGGTTCCTTTTGAAATTGGTGTAATTGTGTCTGTTCGTGTGTCCATTTTTTGTCAGTTTGTCTGTCCGTCAACATTTCCGTTTCCGGACTCTAACTGGAAAACTCTTTGTCCAATTGAATTCAAATTTGACAGGGAGATAGATCATCATCATAGCTAAGTTGCTTTTGAGATTGGTGTAATTCCATTCGTTCGTGTGTCCATTTGTCCGTCAACTTTTCTGTTTCCGGAGTCTAACTCGAAAATGCTTTGTCCAATCGAATTTAAACTTGACAGGGTCATAGATCACCATCATAACTAAGTTGCTTTTGAAATTGGTGTAATTCTGTCTGTTCGTTTGTCCGTTTATACCATAGATATAATTATGTAACCTAGATTGCAAGTTTTACATTTCTTAACATGTCTAACACATTTACCTTAACTGGGTGACCTAATATTTCTTTTCTTTTTGCTAAATTTAATTACAGCATTTGCTAACCTGATTGCTGTCTGGGCAACCCGCCTTTTGGGACATCTCTGACCCTCTTGTTAGTAAATTTCATCCAGTACACTGACATTACAGAGCATGTAATATATAAATTCATAAAACTTGATCAAACTACTATAACCAGATTCACCTGGTTAAAATTTGGTATCCACTGGGTAGCATCTGGTGGATACCATGGATTATGTGGGAGTACACTGCTGCCATCGCAGCCTGTAGAGATTTTACATTACCCCTCTAGAGGTCAAGAAAGGTATTGTAGGTAGAGTTCTCAAATTTGCAGGATATATGCATTATTACGAAAGCTTGCCTGGGAATACTTTTGGCCTCATTTTCAAAAACAAGATGGCTTCCAAATGTGTATTTCGACTTCTGTAAGGAGTTTTGTGGGCTCTCTGGAGCAAAGGATATTATAGGTAGAGATCTCAAATTCGCAGGATATGTTCATAATAAAATCTTGACTGGGAATATTTTTGGCCTCATTTAGAAAAAAACAAGATGGCTTCCACATGTGTTACGTTGTCAGTCATGTAGTAGACTTACTCCAAGTCTTGTATTTTTATTCCACCAAATCTGACATACATGGAATGATTATAAATCCATCTGATGAGTGGGGACTACTGGCTGATGAAATACTTTTGTTAGCACCAAATTCTGGAAAAAAGTCTTTCAGGACTATTCTTGGTCTCATTTTGAAAAACAAAATGGCTGCTGCAAGCATTTTTTCCATGCTGCTGACTTTAAAGGTGCCTATATTTGCCTTATTATTGGTCCTAAAAGTATGGCATGTAAAGCCAACCTGTAGGAAATCATGTGATGCAAATCTTTTGATGTGTTCAGATTTGACCTTGGGACCCTCCTTCAAGGTCAGATGAGGAGGACTGGCAAAGTTAAAAATGCTTTCACTTACTTATTATTGGTACTGCAGGTATGCAATGTCAAGCCAACCTATAGGTAATCATGGGCTTGGCATCTTCTGATGTGGTAAGATTTGACCTTCAGCCCCTCCTTCAAGACCAGACAAGGGTAGCCAAACTTAAAAGTGCTTATAACTCACTTATTACTGGTCCTAGATTGGCAGAGGATCTTTAGATGTTGACAATAATAAATTATTATTGAAGTAATTCCAGTTTAAATACTGAAAAGTATTTGTTATTAAAGGATAAAATTAAGTGTCAACCACAACTAGGGGAAATGAGACTCCAAGAACTCAGGAATTCGCCCTTTTGGCATTCTTCCTTGTTCAAGTCTCAGCTTGTAAAGGAGGCAGAAAACTTCCTCCTTAAAAAGGCACCTCTAAAGACTCTCAGGGTTTTGGACCCTATAAGCCCTTTTGTGGTCCCCACAACAAGAAAAAAGGCTCCTACAGGAAACGCCCCTATGAGGGCAACTCAATCGTTTTCCTCAGGTAGGAGGAAAGCGAACTTCAGAGGCTCCAGGGGTCGTTTTCGGCGAGGGCATGGAAACCCCTCTCCATAATGACTCCTTAAAAGCCCCCCTCAGTCCACCAGTAGGAGGTCTCTTCCGTTCTTTCAGAAGAGACTGGCAAACAAACAAATGTTCATCCAATGTGTGAAACATTATCACCAATGGCTACGTATTGCCATTCCTTTCAAAACCAAAATTGGTCAGATTCCCTCTGATTCTATCAGAGTACAAGGCCCGTCAAAAAGACTAAGCTCTGGCTACTTGTATCCAGTCTCTTCTGTCAAAGAACGCAATCAAAAGGGTGGAAAATGTAAAATCTCTCGGGTTTTACAGTCACCTATTTCTAGTACCCAAGCCTCACCAAAGGTGGAGGCCAGTCATAGACCTAAGCAGGCTCAACACTTTTCTACACATGGAAAAGTTCAAAATAGAAACTCCATAGTCCATCAGGACCTCCCTGATTCCAGGGGAGTGGGTATCATCGATAGACCTGTCGGACGCTTACCTTCACATCCCCATTCATCCAAACTGTGGTTTTGCCACAGGTCACATAGTCCATGAACCAGCATGGTTGGTCGGTACCAAATTAGGGAATATTGCTCATGGTAATTTTTGGGCAGGTACACATCTGTAGAGTTAGAAAATATATGATAGCAGTGTATCAGTGGTAGCTTTATGTATGCTATCATGCTTTTCATAACACCCCCTATAGTGAATATTTCGTAAAGTATGGTAATATGAAGTATAATGAATATGTAATGATTTTTGTGAATTTGGTTAACTGACACCTCCACATTATAATTTGTTAAAATAACAATAAAGTTTAAGGCCTATTCCTGCCATAGTGTTTTATATTTTACATTGAAAACACTGTTATTGGTGGTAATCCAAGTACATGCGTAATTTTGAGTAGAAGCAAATTCTTTCACTTTTGATAAAAATATTGGTTTACTTTAGAAAATGCTTAGACAACCCTATGATACCTGAAACTACATTGGATTTGTTCAGAATTTATTTAACAATTCAAATATCTAACTAGAAGAATATTTGTGCTCACAAAAACAAAGCGTCCCCGAAGGTTAGATGCAAATAGTATAAAACTAGAAAAATGTTTTTGAAAAAAAAACAGCAGCGCTGTGAGAAGAAGTGAAAGTTAAGCAGACAGTGTGGAGGTTTATGCATTTACATGAAACAAAAAAAAACGTAAAGCTTTATTTTGTTTTCTATGGTCATTAATACATTCTAAAGCTGTAAAAGCAATAGTAAAGGATATACAAGGTAAAAACACAAAATCTGCTTTTTATTTAATATGACCCCAGTTTGACCAATAAGAGGGAGTCAGCGGGTTAATGTGACCAGCCATATAGGAATATATGGAATCCATTCTAAAGCTGTAAAAGCAATAATAAAGGAGATATAAGACAAAAACAAAACAATCTGCTATTTTATAAGCCCAGTTTGACCCATAATTTGGGGTAGGGGGTAAGGGGGTAAATCTGAGTGGCTATGTATATGCTTCTGTATATGCTTTCCTATAACCTCACAATACATTCCAAAGCTGTAAAAGCAATAGTAAAAGAAATATAAGGCAAAAGGACCAAATCAGCTATTTTTATGTCCCCATTTTGACCCATGAGGGGGAGTTGGGGGTAAATATGACCGGATATCTAAAATCCCTGTCTATGGTTTCCTATAACCTGTCAATACATTCTAAAGCTGTAAAAGCAATACTGAAGGAGATATAAGGCCAAAAGACAAAATCTACTATTTTATGACCCTAGTTTGACCCATAGGAGGGGGTCAGGGGTAAATCTAACAGACTATCTAGACTCTATGAATATGGTTTCCTATACCTCTCCATACATTCTAAAGCTGTAAAAGCAATGATAAAGGAGATATAAGGTAAAAACACAAAGTCATCTATTTTATGACCCCAGTTTGACCCACATGTGGGGTCAGGGGATAGATGTGACCGGCTATATAGACTGTCCACATATATGGTTTCTTAATACCTATTATTACATTCTACAGTTGTAAAGCAATACTAAAGGAGATATAAGACAAAAAGCCAAAATCTGCTATTTTATCACCCCAGTTTGACTCGGGGGTAAATCTCTTCATACATTCTAAAGTTTTAAAAGCAATAATAAAGGAGATATAAGGCAAAAACACGAAATCTGCTATTTTATTCACCAGTTTGACCCATAAGTGATTGCCAGGGGGTAGATTTGACTGGTTATCTAGACTCTCCATGTATGGTTTCCCAATACCTCTTTATACATTCTAAAGCTGTAAAAGCAATAATAAAGTAGATATAAAGCAAAATGTCATCCACTATTTTATGACCCCAGTTTGACCCCCTAGATGTGGTGGGGGTTAACTTATTTTCTAGACTCTGCACATATGGTGTCTTACTGCCTCTCAATATATATTATGGCTCTTAATACCATACTTAAGAATACAATAGGTTAGCATGATTTTTCTAAGCTTTCTTTAAGAAGTTAATTTTCATCGGACCACTTCCAAAATCTAATTAGGTTTTGAAAGTATAAACATGTGTATGAAATTACAAGCCTCTGCAGTAAGTAGATTTTGCTGAATGGGCTTGATAAAGACCAAAGGTCAAATTTAAGCATGTTGAAAATTTACCCATGCTTAAGGTATATTACTGCCAAATGTGGTTAGAAAGCTTCCAATAATAAGGGTGAAATTCAAGGGAGACCATAATGTGGTGGGGGCACTTTCAGGGATGCTTAATTATACATTCCATTAAGTCTATACTCACATCACTACAGTATTCAATTTTATCCCTACCCCTTAATAGTAAAAATGTCTTTTGGCATAAATTAGAGTGTTTCATCAATGTCATCAATCTATGTCACCTGACTTTGAGGCTATTACTGTTGAGTAAATAGTTTGCAATCTGAAAAATATTGTTTTTACAGAATATTTTTGAATATGTTTTCACCTACTTTTGGGTCAGCTATAACATAGTAAAATTGCAGACCTGTAGCTCATTGAAAAGAGGAGCAATAGCTACTTTGAGGTTCTTGCTTTTGAGTAAATCAATTGTAACTCAAAAACTATTGCATTTAGAGAATTTTGTTTAAATATGTTATTCATCTACTTTTGGGTCAGCCATAACATAGTGAAATTGCAGACCTGTAGGTCATGCCATCGCTGAGTAATAGCTACTTGCAGGTTCTCACCTTTGAGTAAATCAATTGTAACTTGAAAACTATTTTATTTAGAGTATTTGGTTTAAATATGTTATTCACCTCTTTGGGGTCAGCTATAACATAGTAAAATTGCAGACCTGTATCTCATTACATAGCTGAGCAAAAGCTGCTTTGAGGTTCTCACTGTTGAGTAAATCAGTTGTAACTTGAAAACTGTTGCATTTTTACAGAATTTTGTTAAATATGTTGTATTAATCTACTTTTAAATCAGCTATAACATAGTAAAATTGTAGACATGTACCTCATGGCAGAGCTGAGTAATAGGTATTTTCAGGTTCTCACTATTGAGCAAATCAGTTGTAACTTGAAAACTAATGTATTTACAGGATTTTGCTTAAATAGATGTGAAGAGGCTTCAGCAATTGTGATGGTAGTAGATTGTTGGATTTTTGAAAGTTTGTTAGCAATATCTGAAATTGGTTTAAATTTCTCAGTTTGGCTGCTTCAAGCATTGTTTTCTATGATTCATAATTTTGAAGGGTAACTAAATGTTCATGTTTTGATTATTTATAGTGTACAGTACACTGTTTCTCAATATTTTTAAAATGCTGATTAGTTTCCATTCTAAGGCAGTCTACATACATATAAGTTATACTGCATCTACTCTACTGTTCACCCAGTCCTGTTATGCATACCTATACTGAAAAACATAAAACAGGAGAAATTATGTTTGTATTCCTATTTAAATATGAACAGTGCATTTAATAACTAAGGCCAGTTGCAATGAACTGAAAATCCCTGCTGGACTGAAAATTACAGCAAAAGTATCTGACTGTCTTACTGGACAATTAAAATATCAACAAATGACATTTTAACAACTAGATCAAGGACGCATCTGTAGCCAGATGCTGGATGTATCCTCCGACAAAGGCCAAGTAACATAGTTTGGAAGATAAACAGCATTTTTCGTTAATAAGCAAGCTGAAAGCACTTTTAAGTTTGGCTAACCTTATTTGACCCTGTAGCAGGGGCCCAAGGTGAAGTCTGACCACATTGAAAGATTCGCAGCCCATGATTTCCTATAAGTCATTTTCACATTGCAAACCTCTAGGACCAATAATAAGCAGGAGGGGCCCAAGGTCAAATCTGACCACATGAAAAGATTTGCAGCCCATGACTTCCTATAAGTTGTTTTCATATTAATGAGTTATTTGAGAAATACTGGCTATCTGCAATACTTCTAGCGATAATTCGCATTTACTCATTTTGAGTAGGTGAGTAATTACCTACGGGTCTGAAAATTCACCAAGGTAAAGCTTTCCCAAAAGTAGATGAATGAGTTATTTGATAAGAATTGGATATCTGCAATACTTTTAGAGATAATTAGCATTTACTCATTTTGAGTAGGTGAATAATTAGCTACAGGTCTGAAACTTCACCAAGTGAAAGGTCTCCCAAAAGTAGGTGAAGGAGTTATTTGACAAAAATTGGCTATCGGGAATACTTTTAGAGATAATTTCAATTTACTCATTTTCAGTAGGTGAGTAATTACCTACAGGTCTGGAACTTCAGCATGTGAAAGCTCTCCCAAAAGTAGGTGAATGAGTTATTTTAAAAAAATTTGCTATCTGCAATACTTTTAGAGAAAATGCAGAATTACTCATTTTTAGTAGGCAAGTAATTTAGCCACAGGCCTAATTTAGACATAAGGCCTACCAATAGAATACTGTGGTGCACCCTCTAATATACCTTGCAAACTTGAGAAGGCTAGCTATAATATTTTTTTTCGTTAGAGCGGTAATGGTGAAATCTCTCTACACACTGCGGCTATCCAGTGGATACAATGATTTACTCAACAGTGAGAACCTGAAAGTAGATATTGGTAAACTATGCCATGACATAGAGGTCTGCAATTTCACTCTGTTATAGCTGACCAAAAATTATGTGAATAACATATTTAAACAAAATACTGTAAATGTAATAGTTTTCATGTTATAACTGATTTACTCAACAGTGATAACCTCAAAGTAGCTATTACTCAGCTATACAATGAGCTACATGTCTGGATTTTTTCTATGTTATAGCTGACCCAAAATTAGGTGAACAACATATTTAAGCAAAATACTGTAAATGCAATAGTTTTCAAGTTACAACTGATTTACTCAATAGTGAGAACCTGAAAGTAGCTATTGCTCAGCTATGCCATGAGCTATAAGTCTGTAATTTCTCGATGTTATAGCTGACCCAAAAGTAGGTGAACAACATATTTTAACAAAATACTCCAAATGCAATATTTTTCAAGTTACAAGTCATTTACTCAACAGTCAGTACCTGAAAATAGCTATTGCTCAGTTGTGCCATGAGCTACAGGTCTGTAATTTCACTATGTTATAGCTGACCCAAAAGTAGCTGAATAACATATTTACACAAATTTCTGTAAATGCAATAGTTTTCCAATTACAACTGATTTACTCAACAGTGTGAACTTCAAAGTACCTATTACTCAGCTATGCAATGAGCCACAGGTCTGGAACTTCACTATGTTATAGCTGACTCCGAAATAGGTGAATAATATATGAAACAAAATACTCTAAATGTAATACTTTTGAAGTTATAAGTAATTTACTCAATAGTGATAACCTAAAAGTAGCTATTACTCAGCTATGCCATGAGCTACAGGTCTGAAATTTTATTATGTTATAGCTGGCCCAAAAGTAGCTGAATAACATATTTATACAAAATTGTGTAAATGCAATAGTTTTCAAGTTACAAGTGATTTTACTCATGATGGAAGTTACTGAAAAGCCCAAAAGTAGCTATTACTCACTTAGCTATTGAGACAGACACCCAAGTTACTCACCATGTTGTAGCTATGAAAAAAGTAGCTGAATAACATATTTTAACAAAATGCTCTAAATGCAACACTTTTCAAGTTATAAGTGATTTAGTGCATGATTTCATTTTAATGCATTTTAGACATTTTTGTCTACCACAGGCCTAATTTAGACATAAAGCCTACCAAAAAGATAGGGTGGCGAGTCCTCTAGCATACCAAGCCACCTGCCAAATATGAAAGAAATCTGGAAAGAAATGTGGACTGTAGGTCGCTAACAAGGAATATTCCACATTTTAGACATTTTTGTCTACCACAGGCCTAATTTAGACATAAAGCCTACCAAAAAGATAGGGTGGCGAGTCCTCTACCATATCAAGCCACCTGCCAAATATGAAAGAAATCCAGAAAGAAATGTGGACTGTAGGTCGCTAACAAGAAATCTCTGCGGACGCGGAAGAGGGCGCTGACGCGGACGACAACGATGATGAATCCATAGTATCCCCGCTTCGCGTTGGGGATACAACTTCGCATCGGGGATACAATAACAATTCAAATATAACCAGGAATAAGATATGATTTTTGCCACATTTGTGGTATCATACAGCGATATTTCTTAATATAATTGTATTATGACCATTGCATCTAATGCTAAAGAAATCACTGATATTGGTACTGTTGTTGCACAAATATAGGCATTAGTTTTTTAAAGTTTCAAAATTAGTTCTAATATGTGTAATTTTTGGAAAGCCATCACGGAAATTACACTTTCATTCTTTCATAAAAACTGATATTTACACACAATGTATTTGTACAGGGCCTATTAACAATGATGTTAGATATCACCTTTGCACACTTCACCCCCATTGCTATATCAAATAACATATTACAAGTAAAATTTGTATTAATTCCAAAACATATGACGTGAAAATCATCATTTTGAAGTCGGACACATTATTTGGTGCTATATCAAATTTTTGAAAATGTGATTTGGAGTAGGCTTATATATCATGCGATAACACACAAAAAGCTACCATCAATGCAATGCTATCACATGTATTCTGAAACTAGAGGTGTATACCTCACCAAAAACCACTATGACAGTTATTCCCTCAAATGGTACCGATGGCTCAAATTTGTGGTCCTGGCTCACGGACTAACAGGTGTTCCAGTTCACCTCCCTTCCTTTCGGACTAGCCACAGCCCCCCAGGTCTTTACAATGATTGTAAAAGAGGTGAAGCTAATGGCACTCTCCAGAGGACTCAGACTTCACCAATACCTGGACTAACGACTGGCTGATCAGGTCCCAGTCTCAGGAGGAAGCCCAAGTGAACACTCAGGCAGTGGTAGACCAAACCCAGTCCTTGGGTTGGATAATAAATCAGGGAAAATCAGAACTGAAACCTACTCAGGTGTTTTCATTCGTAGGCTATGAATACCATCTAGATTCAGCCCTTGTAAAACCCACTCAAGAGAGATGGCTCAAACTTCAGGATTTGATCCTACGACTCAAGTCAAAACATGTTTTGACTGCAAGATGTTTGATGTTGCTAATTGGGTTGCTTGCCTCAACGGAGAAAATGGTCCCAGAGGGACGCCTTCACATGAGGCCCTTTCAGTTTCACCTCAAGGAGAACTGGAGATATCCTCAGTCGCTGGACAGCCTCCTTCCTTGGACAGAAGCCATTTCAGCACATCTAGAGTGGTGGCAAAATCCCTCAAATGTGATGAAAGGTGCAGACCTTCATCCCAAAGACCACAGTATCAAACTCTTTACAGACGCCTCAAACGGAGGTTGGGGCACTCACTTAGATCAAAGTTTTACCAAGGGTCTGTGGTGAGACTGGGAAAAAAGGCTACACATAAATGTTCTAGAATTGAAGGCGATCTCCCTGGTCCTTCAAAGGTTCAAGGACCAGTGCCAGAACCAAACAGTGTTAGTTGCAATGGACAACTCAACAGTGGTAGCCTACATAAACAAATAAGGAGGAACTCACTCTGCAGAGATGTGCTCCCTCCTGTGGAAGATCATGACATGGTGTCATCACTATCACATAAAATTACAAGCCAGACACATTCCAGGGTGTCTGAATGTGATGGCCGACCTCCTGTCCAGGTCGAACCAAGTACAGTCAACAGAATGGTCACTGCATCCACAGGTGTTCAAACAGATCTGCCAAAGGTGGTTCACACCTCATGTAGACCTATTTGCCACTCATCTGAACCACAAACTTCCACTGTATGTGTCTCCAGTCCCAGACCCAAATGCTTGGGACATAGATGCTCTGAACATAAACTGGACGGGTCTCACTGCCTATGCTTACCCTCCAACGGCTCTCCTTCACAGGGTGATCCAAAAGATCAGACAATGTTATTGCTTGATCATCGTAATAGCCCCAGGCTGGCCAGGGATGCCCTGGTTTTGGGACCTAGTCCAGCTATCAACAGAGATGCCACTGCAACTTCCAGTGTCAACAACTCTTCTCAAACAGTCCTACAATTACGTATTCCACAACAATCCACAGCATCTCAACCTCCACGCCTGGTGTCTAGGAGTGGACAGCTCCAAGAACAAGGCTTCTCTGTGGAGGTGGCAGAGAGAATTGCTGCCCCTCAGAGGTCATCAACCAGGACCATCTACAAGTCAAACTGGGCCCTATTTGAGAAATGGGCCCACACACACACAGGGCTCTCACTTACCACAGCAAATCCTTGGCCCGTATACTCCAGAGGGAGTTATATACCATGGGTAACACCGGCTTACTCAGATGCGAAGCCAAAATGGCCCTTCTTCAATCACAACTAGAGGAAATGAGACGCCAAGAACTCAGGAATTCACCCTTTTGGCATTCTTCCTTGTTCAAGTCTCAGCTTGTAAAGGAGGCAGAAGACTTCCTCCTTAAAAAGGCACCTCTAAAGACTCTCAGGGTTTTGGACCCTATAAGCCCTTTTGTGGTCCCCACAACAAGAAAAAAGGCTCCTACAGGAAACGCCCCTATGAGGGCAACTCAATCGTTTTCCTCAGGTAGGAGGAAACCGAACTTCAGAGGCTCCAGGGGTCGTTTTCGGGGAGGGCATGGAAACCCCTCTCCATAATGACTCCTTAAAAGCCCCCTTCAGTCCACCAGTAGGAGGTCTCCTCCATTCTTTCAAAAGAGACTGGCAAACAAACAAATGTTCATCCAATGTGTGAAACATTATCACCAATGGCTACGTACTGCCATTCCTTTCAAAACCAAAATTGGTCAGATTCCCTCTGTATCCAGTCTCTTCTGTCAAAGAATGCAATCAAAAGGGTGGAAAATGTAAAATCTCTCGGGTTTTACAGTCACCTGTTTCTAGTACCCAAGCCTCACCAAAGGTGGAGGCCAGTCATAGACCTAAGCAGGCTCAACACTTTTCTACACATGGAAAAGTTCAAAATAGAAACTCCAGAGTCCATCAGGACCTCCCTAATTCCAGGGGAGTGGGTATCATCGATAGACCTGTCGGACGCTTACCTTCACATCCCCATTCATCCAAACTGGTTTTGCCACAGGTCACAGGTGTTCCAGTTCACCTCCCTTCCTTTCGGACTAGCCACAGCCCCCCAGGTCTTTACAATGATTGTAAAAGAGGTGAAGCTAATGGCACTCTCCAGAGGACTCAGACTTCACCAATACCTGGACTAACGACTGGTTGATCAGGTCCCAGTCTCAGGAGGAAGCCCAAGTGAACACTCAGGCAGTGGTAGACCAAACCCAGTCCTTGGGTTGGATAATAAATCAGGAAAAATCAGAACTGAAACCTACTCAGGTGTTTTCATTCGTAGGCTATGAATACCATCTAGATTCAGCCCTTGTAAAACCCACTCAAGTGAGATGGCTCAAACTTCAGGATTTGATCCTACGACTCAAGTCAAAACATGTTTTGACTGCAAGATGTTTGATGTTGCTAATTGGGTTGCTTGCCTCAACGGAGAAAATGGTCCCAGAGGGACGCCTTCACATGAGGCCCTTTCAGTTTCACCTCAAGGAGAACTGGAGATATCCTCAGTCGCTGGACAGCCTCCTTCCTTGGACAGAAGCCATTTCAGCACATCTAGAGTGGTGGCAAAATCCCTCAAATGTGATGAAAGGTGCAGACCTTCATCCCAAAGACCACAGTATCAAACTCTTTACAGACGCCTCAAACGGAGGTTGGGGCACTCACTTAGATCAAAGTTTTACCAAGGGTCTGTGGTGAGACTGGGAAAAAAGGCTACACATAAATGTTCTAGAATTGAAGGCGATCTCCCTGGTCCTTCAAAGGTTCAAGGACCAGTGCCAGAACCAAACAGTGTTAGTTGCAATGGACAACTCAACAGTGGTAGCCTACATAAACAAATAAGGAGGAACTCACTCTGCAGAGATGTGCTCCCTCCTGTGGAAGATCATGACATGGTGTCATCACTATCACATAAAATTACAAGCCAGACACATTCCAGGGTGTCTGAATGTGATGGCCGACCTCCTGTCCAGGTCGAACCAAGTACAGTCAACAGAATGGTCACTGCATCCACAGGTGTTCAAACAGATCTGCCAAAGGTGGTTCACACCTCATGTAGACCTATTTGCCACTCATCTGAACCACAAACTTCCACTGTATGTGTCTCCAGTCCCAGACCCAAATGCTTGGGACATAGATGCTCTGAACATAAACTGGACGGGTCTCACTGCCTATGCTTACCCTCCAACGGCTCTCCTTCACAGGGTGATCCAAAAGATCAGACAATGTTATTGCTTGATCATCGTAATAGCCCCAGGCTGGCCAGGGATGCCCTGGTTTTGGGACCTAGTCCAGCTATCAACAGAGATGCCACTGCAACTTCCAGTGTCAACAACTCTTCTCAAACAGTCCTACAATTACGTATTCCACAACAATCCACAGCATCTCAACCTCCACGCCTGGTGTCTAGGAGTGGACAGCTCCAAGAACAAGGCTTCTCTGTGGAGGTGGCAGAGAGAATTGCTGCCCCTCAGAGGTCATCAACAAGGACCATCTACAAGTCAAACTGGGCCCTATTTGAGAAATGGGCCCACACACACACAGGGCTCTCACTTACCACAGCAAATCCTTGGCCCGTATACTCCAGAGGGAGTTATATACCATGGGTAACACCGGCTTACTCAGATGCGAAGCCAAAATGGCCCTTCTTCAATCACAACTAGAGGAAATGAGACGCCAAGAACTCAGGAATTCACCCTTTTGGCATTCTTCCTTGTTCAAGTCTCAGCTTGTAAAGGAGGCAGAAGACTTCCTCCTTAAAAAGGCACCTCTAAAGACTCTCAGGGTTTTGGACCCTATAAGCCCTTTTGTGGTCCCCACAACAAGAAAAAAGGCTCCTACAGGAAACGCCCCTATGAGGGCAACGCAATCGTTTTCCTCAGGTAGGAGGAAACCGAACTTCAGAGGCTCCAGGGGTCGTTTTCGGGGAGGGCATGGAAACCCCTCTCCATAATGACTCCTTAAAAGCCCCCTTCAGTCCACCAGTAGGAGGTCTCCTCCGTTCTTTCAAAAGAGACTGGCAAACAAACAAATGTTCATCCAATGTGTGAAACATTATCACCAATGGCTACGTACTGCCATTCCTTTCAAAACCAAAATTGGTCAGATTCCCTCTGATTCTATCAGAGTACAAGGCCAGTCAAAAAGACCAAGCTCTGGCTACTTGTATCCAGTCTCTTCTGTCAAAGAATGCAATCAAAAGGGTGGAAAATGTAAAATCTCTCGGGTTTTACAGTCACCTGTTTCTAGTACCCAAGCCTCACCAAAGGTGGAGGCCAGTCATAGACCTAAGCAGGCTCAACACTTTTCTACACATGGAAAAGTTCAAAATAGAAACTCCAGAGTCCATCAGGACCTCCCTAATTCCAGGGGAGTGGGTATCATCGATAGACCTGTCGGACGCTTACCTTCACATCCCCATTCATCCAAACTGGTTTTGCCACAGGTCACAGGTGTTCCAGTTCACCTCCCTTCCTTTCGGACTAGCCACAGCCCCCCAGGTCTTTGCAATGATTGTAAAAGAGGTGAAGCTAATGGCACTCTCCAGAGGACTCAGACTTCACCAATACCTGGACTAACGACTGGTTGATCAGGTCCCAGTCTCAGGAGGAAGCCCAAGGGAACACTCAGGCAGTGGTAGACCAAACCCAGTCCTTGGGTTGGATAATAAATCAGGAAAAATCAGAACTGAAACCTACTCAGGTGTTTTCATTCGTAGGCTATGAATACCATCTAGATTCAGCCCTTGTAAAACCCACTCAAGAGAGATGGCTCAAACTTCAGGATTTGATCCTACGACTCAAGTCAAAACATGTTTTGACTGCAAGATGTTTGATGTTGCTAATTGAGTTGCTTGCCTCAACGGAGAAAATGGTCCCAGAGGGACGCCTTCACATGAGGCCCTTTCAGTTTCACCTCAAGGAGAACTGGAGATATCCTCAGTCGCTGGACAGCCTCCTTCCTTGGACAGAAGCCATTTCAGCACACCTAGAGTGGTGGCAAAATCCCTCAAATGTGATGAAAGGTGCAGACCTTCATCCCAAAGACCACAGTATCAAACTCTTTACAGACGCCTCAAACGGAGGTTGGGGCACTCACTTAGATCAAAGTTTTACCAAGGGTCTGTGGTGAGACTGGGAAAAAAGGCTACACATAAATGTTCTAGAATTGAAGGCGATCTCCCTGGTCCTTCAAAGGTTCAAGGACCAGTGCCAGAACCAAACAGTGTTAGTTGCAATGGACAACTCAACAGTGGTAGCCTACATAAACAAATAAGGAGGAACTCACTCTGCAGAGATGTGCTCCCTCCTGTGGAAGATCATGACATGGTGTCATCACTATCACATAACATTACAAGCCAGACACATTCCAGGGTGTCTGAATGTGATGGCCGACCTCCTGTCCAGGTCGAACCAAGTACAGTCAACAGAATGGTCACTGCATCCACAGGTGTTCAAACAGATCTGCCAAAGGTGGTTCACACCTCATGTAGACCTATTTGCCACTCATCTGAACCACAAACTTCCACTGTATGTGTCTCCAGTCCCAGACCCAAATGCTTGGGACATAGATGCTCTGAACATAAACTGGACGGGTCTCACTGCCTATGCTTACCCTCCAACGGCTCTCCTTCACAGGGTGATCCAAAAGATCAGACAATGTTATTGCTTGATCATCGTAATAGCCCCAGGCTGGCCAGGGATGCCCTGGTTTTGGGACCTAGTCCAGCTATCAACAGAGATGCCACTGCAACTTCCAGTGTCAACAACTCTTCTCAAACAGTCCTACAATTACGTATTCCACAACAATCCACAGCATCTCAACCTCCACGCCTGGTGTCTAGGAGTGGACAGCTCCAAGAACAAGGCTTCTCTGTGGAGGTGGCAGAGAGAATTGCTGCCCCTCAGAGGTCATCAACAAGGACCATCTACAAGTCAAACTGGGCCCTATTTGAGAAATAGGCCCACACACACACAGGGCTCTCACTTACCACAGCAAATCCTTGGCCCGTATACTCCAGAGGGAGTTATATACCATGGGTAACACCGGCTTACTCAGATGCGAAGCCAAAATGGCCCTTCTTCAATCACAACTAGAGGAAATGAGACGCCAAGAACTCAGGAATTCACCCTTTTGGCATTCTTCCTTGTTCAAGTCTCAGCTTGTAAAGGAGGCAGAAGACTTCCTCCTTAAAAAGGCACCTCTAAAGACTCTCAGGGTTTTGGACCCTATAAGCCCTTTTGTGGTCCCCACAACAAGAAAAAAGGCTCCTACAGGAAACGCCCCTATGAGGGCAACTCAATCGTTTTCCTCAGGTAGGAGGAAACCGAACTTCAGAGGCTCCAGGGGTCGTTTTCGGGGAGGGCATGGAAACCCCTCTCCATAATGACTCCTTAAAAGCCCCCTTCAGTCCACCAGTAGGAGGTCTCCTCCGTTCTTTCAAAAGAGACTGGCAAACAAACAAATGTTCATCCAATGTGTGAAACATTATCACCAATGGCTACGTACTGCCATTCCTTTCAAAACCAAAATTGGTAAGATTCCCTCTGATTCTATCAGAGTACAAGGCCAGTCAAAAAGACCAAGCTCTGGCTACTTGTATCCAGTCTCTTCTGTCAAAGAATGCAATCAAAAGGGTGGAAAATGTAAAATCTCTCGGGTTTTACAGTCACCTGTTTCTAGTACCCAAGCCTCACCAAAGGTGGAGGCCAGTCATAGACCTAAGCAGGCTCAACACTTTTCTACACATGGAAAAGTTCAAAATAGAAACTCCAGAGTCCATCAGGACCTCCCTAATTCCAGGGGAGTGGGTATCATCGATAGACCTGTCGGACGCTTACCTTCACATCCCCATTCATCCAAACTGGTTTTGCCACAGGTCACAGGTGTTCCAGTTCACCTCCCTTCCTTTCGGACTAGCCACAGCCCCCCAGGTCTTTACAATGATTGTAAAAGAGGTGAAGCTAATGGCACTCTCCAGAGGACTCAGACTTCACCAATACCTGGACTAACGACTGGTTGATCAGGTCCCAGTCTCAGGAGGAAGCCCAAGTGAACACTCAGGCAGTGGTAGACCAAACCCAGTCCTTGGGTTGGATAATAAATCAGGAAAAATCAGAACTGAAACCTACTCAGGTGTTTTCATTCGTAGGCTATGAATACCATCTAGATTCAGCCCTTGTAAAACCCACTCAAGAGAGATGGCTCAAACTTCAGGATTTGATCCTACGACTCAAGTCAAAACATGTTTTGACTGCAAGATGTTTGATGTTGCTAATTGGGTTGCTTGCCTCAACGGAGAAAATGGTCCCAGAGGGACGCCTTCACATGAGGCCCTTTCAGTTTCACCTCAAGGAGAACTGGAGATATCCTCAGTCGCTGGACAGCCTCCTTCCTTGGACAGAAGCCATTTCAGCACACCTAGAGTGGTGGCAAAATCCCTCAAATGTGATGAAAGGTGCAGACCTTCATCCCAAAGACCACAGTATCAAACTCTTTACAGACGCCTCAAACGGAGGTTGGGGCACTCACTTAGATCAAAGTTTTACCAAGGGTCTGTGGTGAGACTGGGAAAAAGGGCTACACATAAATGTTCTAGAATTGAAGGCGATCTCCCTGGTCCTTCAAAGGTTCAAGGACCAGTGCCAGAACCAAACAGTGTTAGTTGCAATGGACAACTCAAAAGTGGTAGCCTACATAAACAAACAAGGAGGAACTCACTCTGCGGAGATGTGCTCCCTCCTGTGGAAGATCATGACATGGTGTCATCACTATCACATAACATTACAAGCCAGACACATTCCAGGGTGTCTGAATGTGATGGCCGACCTCCTGTCCAGGTCGAACCAAGTACAGTCAACAGAATGGTCACTGCATCCACAGGTGTTCAAACAGATCTGCCAAAGGTGGTTCACACCTCATGTAGACCTATTTGCCACTCATCTGAACCACAAACTTCCACTGTATGTGTCTCCAGTCCCAGACCCAAATGCTTGGGACATAGATGCTCTGAACATAAACTGGACGGGTCTCACTGCCTATGCTTACCCTCCAACGGCTCTCCTTCACAGGGTGATCCAAAAGATCAGACAATGTTATTGCTTGATCATCGTAATAGCCCCAGGCTGGCCAGGGATGCCCTGGTTTTGGGACCTAGTCCAGCTATCAACAGAGATGCCACTGCAACTTCCAGTGTCAACAACTCTTCTCAAACAGTCCTACAATTACGTATTCCACAACAATCCACAGCATCTCAACCTCCATGCCTGGTGTCTAGGAGTGGACAGCTCCAAGAACAAGGCTTCTCTGTGGAGGTGGCAGAGAGAATTGCTGCCCCTCAGAGGTCATCAACAAGGACCATCTACAAGTCAAACTGGGCCCTATTTGAGAAATGGGCCCACACACACACAGGGCTCTCACTTACCACAGCAAATCCTTGGCCCGTATACTCCAGAGGGAGTTATATACCATGGGTAACACCGGCTTACTCAGATGCGAAGCCAAAATGGCCCTTCTTCAATCACAACTAGAGGAAATGAGACGCCAAGAACTCAGGAATTCACCCTTTTGGCATTCTTCCTTGTTCAAGTCTCAGCTTGTAAAGGAGGCAGAAGACTTCCTCCTTAAAAAGGCACCTCTAAAGACTCTCAGGGTTTTGGACCCTATAAGCCCTTTTGTGGTCCCCACAACAAGAAAAAAGGCTCCTACAGGAAACGCCCCTATGAGGGCAACTCAATCGTTTTCCTCAGGTAGGAGGAAACCGAACTTCAGAGGCTCCAGGGGTCGTTTTCGGGGAGGGCATGGAAACCCCTCTCCATAATGACTCCTTAAAAGCCCCCTTCAGTCCACCAGTAGGAGGTCTCCTCCGTTCTTTCAAAAGAGACTGGCAAACAAACAAATGTTCATCCAATGTGTGAAACATTATCACCAATGGCTACGTACTGCCATTCCTTTCAAAACCAAAATTGGTCAGATTCCCTCTGATTCTATCAGAGTACAAGGCCAGTCAAAAAGACCAAGCTCTGGCTACTTGTATCCAGTCTCTTCTGTCAAAGAATGCAATCAAAAGGGTGGAAAATGTAAAATCTCTCGGGTTTTACAGTCACCTGTTTCTAGTACCCAAGCCTCACCAAAGGTGGAGGCCAGTCATAGACCTAAGCAGGCTCAACACTTTTCTACACATGGAAAAGTTCAAAATAGAAACTCCAGAGTCCATCAGGACCTCCCTAATTCCAGGGGAGTGGGTATCATCGATAGACCTGTCGGACGCTTACCTTCACATCCCCATTCATCCAAACTGGTTTTGCCACAGGTCACAGGTGTTCCAGTTCACCTCCCTTCCTTTCGGACTAGCCACAGCCCCCCAGGTCTTTACAATGATTGTAAAAGAGGTGAAGCTAATGGCACTCTCCAGAGGACTCAGACTTCACCAATACCTGGACTAACGACTGGTTGATCAGGTCCCAGTCTCAGGAGGAAGCCCAAGTGAACACTCAGGCAGTGGTAGACCAAACCCAGTCCTTGGGTTGGATAATAAATCAGGAAAAATCAGAACTGAAACCTACTCAGGTGTTTTCATTCGTAGGCTATGAATACCATCTAGATTCAGCCCTTGTAAAACCCACTCAAGAGAGATGGCTCAAACTTCAGGATTTGATCCTACGACTCAAGTCAAAACATGTTTTGACTGCAAGATGTTTGATGTTGCTAATTGGGTTGCTTGCCTCAACGGAGAAAATGGTCCCAGAGGGACGCCTTCACATGAGGCCCTTTCAGTTTCACCTCAAGGAGAACTGGAGATATCCTCAGTCGCTGGACAGCCTCCTTCCTTGGACAGAAGCCATTTCAGCACACCTAGAGTGGTGGCAAAATCCCTCAAATGTGATGAAAGGTGCAGACCTTCATCCCAAAGACCACAGTATCAAACTCTTTACAGACGCCTCAAACGGAGGTTGGGGCACTCACTTAGATCAAAGTTTTACCAAGGGTCTGTGGTGAGACTGGGAAAAAGGGCTACACATAAATGTTCTAGAATTGAAGGCGATCTCCCTGGTCCTTCAAAGGTTCAAGGACCAGTGCCAGAACCAAACAGTGTTAGTTGCAATGGACAACTCAACAGTGGTAGCCTACATAAACAAACAAGGAGGAATTCACTCTGCGGAGATGTGCTCCCTCCTGTGGAAGATCATGACATGGTGTCATCACTATCACATAACATTACAAGCCAGACACATTCCAGGGTGTCTGAATGTGATGGCCGACCTCCTGTCCAGGTCGAACCAAGTACAGTCAACAGAATGGTCACTGCATCCACAGGTGTTCAAACAGATCTGCCAAAGGTGGTTCACACCTCATGTAGACCTATTTGCCACTCATCTGAACCACAAACTTCCACTGTATGTGTCTCCAGTCCCAGACCCAAATGCTTGGGACATAGATGCTCTGAACATAAACTGGACGGGTCTCACTGCCTATGCTTACCCTCCAACGGCTCTCCTTCACAGGGTGATCCAAAGGATCAGACAATGTTATTGCTTGATCATCGTAATAGCCCCAGGCTGGCCAGGGATGCCCTGGTTTTGGGACCTAGTCCAGCTATCAACAGAGATGCCACTGCAACTTCCAGTGTCAACAACTCTTCTCAAACAGTCCTACAATTACGTATTCCACAACAATCCACAGCATCTCAACCTCCACGCCTGGTGTCTAGGAGTGGACAGCTCCAAGAACAAGGCTTCTCTGTGGAGGTGGCAGAGAGAATTGCTGCCCCTCAGAGGTCATCAACAAGGACCATCTACAAGTCAAACTGGGCCCTATTTGAGAAATGGGCCCACACACACACAGGGCTCTCACTTACCACAGCAAATCCTTGGCCCGTATACTCCAGAGGGAGTTATATACCATGGGTAACACCGGCTTACTCAGATGCGAAGCCAAAATGGCCCTTCTTCAATCACAACTAGAGGAAATGAGATGCCAAGAACTCAGGAATTCACCCTTTTGGCATTCTTCCTTGTTCAAGTCTCAGCTTGTAAAGGAGGCAGAAGACTTCCTCCTTAAAAAGGCACCTCTAAAGACTCTCAGGGTTTTGGACCCTATAAGCCCTTTTGTGGTCCCCACAACAAGAAAAAAGGCTCCTACAGGAAACGCCCCTATGAGGGCAACTCAATCGTTTTCCTCAGGTAGGAGGAAACCGAACTTCAGAGGCTCCAGGGGTCGTTTTCGGGGAGGGCATGAAAACCCCTCTCCATAATGACTCCTTAAAAGCCCCCTTCAGTCCACCAGTAGGAGGTCTCCTCCGTTCTTTCAAAAGAGACTGGCAAACAAACAAATGTTCATCCAATGTGTGAAACATTATCACCAATGGCTACGTACTGCCATTCCTTTCAAAACCAAAATTGGTCAGATTCCCTCTGATTCTATCAGAGTACAAGGCCAGTCAAAAAGACCAAGCTCTGGCTACTTGTATCCAGTCTCTTCTGTCAAAGAATGCAATCAAAAGGGTGGAAAATGTAAAATCTCTCGGGTTTTACAGTCACCTGTTTCTAGTACCCAAGCCTCACCAAAGGTGGAGGCCAGTCATAGACCTAAGCAGGCTCAACACTTTTCTACACATGGAAAAGTTCAAAATAGAAACTCCAGAGTCCATCAGGACCTCCCTAATTCCAGGGGAGTGGGTATCATCGATAGACCTGTCGGACGCTTACCTTCACATCCCCATTCATCCAAACTGGTTTTGCCACAGGTCACAGGTGTTCCAGTTCACCTCCCTTCCTTTCGGACTAGCCACAGCCCCCCAGGTCTTTACAATGATTGTAAAAGAGGTGAAGCTAATGGCACTCTCCAGAGGACTCAGACTTCACCAATACCTGGACTAACGACTGGTTGATCAGGTCCCAGTCTCAGGAGGAAGCCCAAGTGAACACTCAGGCAGTGGTAGACCAAACCCAGTCCTTGGGTTGGATAATAAATCAGGAAAAATCAGAACTGAAACCTACTCAGGTGTTTTCATTCGTAGGCTATGAATACCATCTAGATTCAGCCCTTGTAAAACCCACTCAAGAGAGATGGCTCAAACTTCAGGATTTGATCCTACGACTCAAGTCAAAACATGTTTTGACTGCAAGATGTTTGATGTTGCTAATTGGGTTGCTTGCCTCAACGGAGAAAATGGTCCCAGAGGGACGCCTTCACATGAGGCCCTTTCAGTTTCACCTCAAGGAGAACTGGAGATATCCTCAGTCGCTGGACAGCCTCCTTCCTTGGACAGAAGCCATTTCAGCACACCTAGAGTGGTGGCAAAATCCCTCAAATGTGATGAAAGGTGCAGACCTTCATCCCAAAGACCACAGTATCAAACTCTTTACAGACGCCTCAAACGGAGGTTGGGGCACTCACTTAGATCAAAGTTTTACCAAGGGTCTGTGGTGAGACTGGGAAAAAGGGCTACACATAAATGTTCTAGAATTGAAGGCGATCTCCCTGGTCCTTCAAAGGTTCAAGGACCAGTGCCAGAACCAAACAGTGTTAGTTGCAATGGACAACTCAACAGTGGTAGCCTACATAAACAAACAAGGAGGAACTCACTCTGCGGAGATGTGCTCCCTCCTGTGGAAGATCATGACATGGTGTCATCACTATCACATAACATTACAAGCCAGACACATTCCAGGGTGTCTGAATGTGATGGCCGACCTCCTGTCCAGGTCGAACCAAGTACAGTCAACAGAATGGTCACTGCATCCACAGGTGTTCAAACAGATCTGCCAAAGGTGGTTCACACCTCATGTAGACCTATTTGCCACTCATCTGAACCACAAACTTCCACTGTATGTGTCTCCAGTCCCAGACCCAAATGCTTGGGACATAGATGCTCTGAACATAAACTGGACGGGTCTCACTGCCTATGCTTACCCTCCAACGGCTCTCCTTCACAGGGTGATCCAAAAGATCAGACAATGTTATTGCTTGATCATCGTAATAGCCCCAGGCTGGCCAGGGATGCCCTGGTTTTGGGACCTAGTCCAGCTATCAACAGAGATGCCACTGCAACTTCCAGTGTCAACAACTCTTCTCAAACAGTCCTACAATTACGTATTCCACAACAATCCACAGCATCTCAACCTCCACGCCTGGTGTCTAGGAGTGGACAGCTCCAAGAACAAGGCTTCTCTGTGGAGGTGGCAGAGAGAATTGCTGCCCCTCAGAGGTCATCAACAAGGACCATCTACAAGTCAAACTGGGCCCTATTTGAGAAATGGGCCCACACACACACAGGGCTCTCACTTACCACAGCAAATCCTTGGCCTGTATACTCCAGAGGGAGTTATATACCATGGGTAACACCGGCTTACTCAGATGCGAAGCCAAAATGGCCCTTCTTCAATCACAACTAGAGGAAATGAGACGCCAAGAACTCAGGAATTCACCCTTTTGGCATTCTTCCTTGTTCAAGTCTCAGCTTGTAAAGGAGGCAGAAGACTTCCTCCTTAAAAAGGCACCTCTAAAGACTCTCAGGGTTTTGGACCCTATAAGCCCTTTTGTGGTCCCCACAACAAGAAAAAAGGCTCCTACAGGAAACGCCCCTATGAGGGCAACTCAATCGTTTTCCTCAGGTAGGAGGAAACCGAACTTCAGAGGCTCCAGGGGTCGTTTTCGGGGAGGGCATGGAAACCCCTCTCCATAATGACTCCTTAAAAGCCCCCTTCAGTCCACCAGTAGGAGGTCTCCTCCGTTCTTTCAAAAGAGACTGGCAAACAAACAAATGTTCATCCAATGTGTGAAACATTATCACCAATGGCTACGTACTGCCATTCCTTTCAAAACCAAAATTGGTCAGATTCCCTCTGATTCTATCAGAGTACAAGGCCAGTCAAAAAGACCAAGCTCTGGCTACTTGTATCCAGTCTCTTCTGTCAAAGAATGCAATCAAAAGGGTGGAAAATGTAAAATCTCTCGGGTTTTACAGTCACCTGTTTCTAGTACCCAAGCCTCACCAAAGGTGGAGGCCAGTCATAGACCTAAGCAGGCTCAACACTTTTCTACACATGGAAAAGTTCAAAATAGAAACTCCAGAGTCCATCAGGACCTCCCTAATTCCAGGGGAGTGGGTATCATCGATAGACCTGTCGGACGCTTACCTTCACATCCCCATTCATCCAAACTGGTTTTGCCACAGGTCACAGGTGTTCCAGTTCACCTCCCTTCCTTTCGGACTAGCCACAGCCCCCCAGGTCTTTACAATGATTGTAAAAGAGGTGAAGCTAATGGCACTCTCCAGAGGACTCAGACTTCACCAATACCTGGACTAACGACTGGTTGATCAGGTCCCAGTCTCAGGAGGAAGCCCAAGTGAACACTCAGGCAGTGGTAGACCAAACCCAGTCCTTGGGTTGGATAATAAATCAGGAAAAATCAGAACTGAAACCTACTCAGGTGTTTTCATTCGTAGGCTATGAATACCATCTAGATTCAGCCCTTGTAAAACCCACTCAAGAGAGATGGCTCAAACTTCAGGATTTGATCCTACGACTCAAGTCAAAACATGTTTTGACTGCAAGATGTTTGATGTTGCTAATTGGGTTGCTTGCCTCAACGGAGAAAATGGTCCCAGAGGGACGCCTTCACATGAGGCCCTTTCAGTTTCACCTCAAGGAGAACTGGAGATATCCTCAGTCGCTGGACAGCCTCCTTCCTTGGACAGAAGCCATTTCAGCACACCTAGAGTGGTGGCAAAATCCCTCAAATGTGATGAAAGGTGCAGACCTTCATCCCAAAGACCACAGTATCAAACTCTTTACAGACGCCTCAAACGGAGGTTGGGGCACTCACTTAGATCAAAGTTTTACCAAGGGTCTGTGGTGAGACTGGGAAAAAGGGCTACACATAAATGTTCTAGAATTGAAGGCGATCTCCCTGGTCCTTCAAAGGTTCAAGGACCAGTGCCAGAACCAAACAGTGTTAGTTGCAATGGACAACTCAACAGTGGTAGCCTACATAAACAAACAAGGAGGAACTCACTCTGCGGAGATGTGCTCCCTCCTGTGGAAGATCATGACATGGTGTCATCACTATCACATAACATTACAAGCCAGACACATTCCAGGGTGTCTGAATGTGATGGCCGACCTCCTGTCCAGGTCGAACCAAGTACAGTCAACAGAATGGTCACTGCATCCACAGGTGTTCAAACAGATCTGCCAAAGGTGGTTCACACCTCATGTAGACCTATTTGCCACTCATCTGAACCACAAACTTCCACTGTATGTGTCTCCAGTCCCAGACCCAAATGCTTGGGACATAGATGCTCTGAACATAAACTGGACGGGTCTCACTGCCTATGCTTACCCTCCAACGGCTCTCCTTCACAGGGTGATCCAAAAGATCAGACAATGTTATTGCTTGATCATCGTAATAGCCCTAGGCTGGCCAGGGATGCCCTGGTTTTGGGACCTAGTCCAGCTATCAACAGAGATGCCACTGCAACTTCCAGTGTCAACAACTCTTCTCAAACAGTCCTACAATTACGTATTCCACAACAATCCACAGCATCTCAACCTCCACGCCTGGTGTCTAGGAGTGGACAGCTCCAAGAACAAGGCTTCTCTGTGGAGGTGGCAGAGAGAATTGCTGCCCCTCAGAGGTCATCAACAAGGACCATCTACAAGTCAAACTGGGCCCTATTTGAGAAATAGGCCCACACACACACAGGGCTCTCACTTACCACAGCAAATCCTTGGCCCGTATACTCCAGAGGGAGTTATATACCATGGGTAACACCGGCTTACTCAGATGCGAAGCCAAAATGGCCCTTCTTCAATCACAACTAGAGGAAATGAGACGCCAAGAACTCAGGAATTCACCCTTTTGGCATTCTTCCTTGTTCAAGTCTCAGCTTGTAAAGGAGGCAGAAGACTTCCTCCTTAAAAAGGCACCTCTAAAGACTCTCAGGGTTTTGGACCCTATAAGCCCTTTTGTGGTCCCCACAACAAGAAAAAAGGCTCCTACAGGAAACGCCCCTATGAGGGCAACTCAATCGTTTTCCTCAGGTAGGAGGAAACCGAACTTCAGAGGCTCCAGGGGTCGTTTTCGGGGAGGGCATGGAAACCCCTCTCCATAATGACTCCTTAAAAGCCCCCTTCAGTCCACCAGTAGGAGGTCTCCTCCGTTCTTTCAAAAGAGACTGGCAAACAAACAAATGTTCATCCAATGTGTGAAACATTATCACCAATGGCTACGTACTGCCATTCCTTTCAAAACCAAAATTGGTCAGATTCCCTCTGATTCTATCAGAGTACAAGGCCAGTCAAAAAGACCAAGCTCTGGCTACTTGTATCCAGTCTCTTCTGTCAAAGAATGCAATCAAAAGGGTGGAAAATGTAAAATCTCTCGGGTTTTACAGTCACCTGTTTCTAGTACCCAAGCCTCACCAAAGGTGGAGGCCAGCCATAGACCTAAGCAGGCTCAACACTTTTCTACACATGGAAAAGTTCAAAATAGAAACTCCAGAGTCCATCAGGACCTCCCTAATTCCAGGGGAGTGGGTATCATCGATAGACCTGTCGGACGCTTACCTTCACATCCCCATTCATCCAAACTGGTTTTGCCACAGGTCACAGGTGTTCCAGTTCACCTCCCTTCCTTTCGGACTAGCCACAGCCCCCCAGGTCTTTACAATGATTGTAAAAGAGGTGAAGCTAATGGCACTCTCCAGAGGACTCAGACTTCACCAATACCTGGACTAACGACTGGTTGATCAGGTCCCAGTCTCAGGAGGAAGCCCAAGTGAACACTCAGGCAGTGGTAGACCAAACCCAGTCCTTGGGTTGGATAATAAATCAGGAAAAATCAGAACTGAAACCTACTCAGGTGTTTTCATTCGTAGGCTATGAATACCATCTAGATTCAGCCCTTGTAAAACCCACTCAAGAGAGATGGCTCAAACTTCAGGATTTGATCCTACGACTCAAGTCAAAACATGTTTTGACTGCAAGATGTTTGATGTTGCTAATTGGGTTGCTTGCCTCAACGGAGAAAATGGTCCCAGAGGGACGCCTTCACATGAGGCCCTTTCAGTTTCACCTCAAGGAGAACTGGAGATATCCTCAGTCGCTGGACAGCCTCCTTCCTTGGACAGAAGCCATTTCAGCACACCTAGAGTGGTGGCAAAATCCCTCAAATGTGATGAAAGGTGCAGACCTTCATCCCAAAGACCACAGTATCAAACTCTTTACAGACGCCTCAAACGGAGGTTGGGGCACTCACTTAGATCAAAGTTTTACCAAGGGTCTGTGGTGAGACTGGGAAAAAGGGCTACACATAAATGTTCTAGAATTGAAGGCGATCTCCCTGGTCCTTCAAAGGTTCAAGGACCAGTGCCAGAACCAAACAGTGTTAGTTGCAATGGACAACTCAAAAGTGGTAGCCTACATAAACAAACAAGGAGGAACTCACTCTGCGGAGATGTGCTCCCTCCTGTGGAAGATCATGACATGGTGTCATCACTATCACATAACATTACAAGCCAGACACATTCCAGGGTGTCTGAATGTGATGGCCGACCTCCTGTCCAGGTCGAACCAAGTACAGTCAACAGAATGGTCACTGCATCCACAGGTGTTCAAACAGATCTGCCAAAGGTGGTTCACACCTCATGTAGACCTATTTGCCACTCATCTGAACCACAAACTTCCACTGTATGTGTCTCCAGTCCCAGACCCAAATGCTTGGGACATAGATGCTCTGAACATAAACTGGACGGGTCTCACTGCCTATGCTTACCCTCCAACGGCTCTCCTTCACAGGGTGATCCAAAAGATCAGACAATGTTATTGCTTGATCATCGTAATAGCCCTAGGCTGGCCAGGGATGCCCTGGTTTTGGGACCTAGTCCAGCTATCAACAGAGATGCCACTGCAACTTCCAGTGTCAACAACTCTTCTCAAACAGTCCTACAATTACGTATTCCACAACAATCCACAGCATCTCAACCTCCACGCCTGGTGTCTAGGAGTGGACAGCTCCAAGAACAAGGCTTCTCTGTGGAGGTGGCAGAGAGAATTGCTGCCCCTCAGAGGTCATCAACAAGGACCATCTACAAGTCAAACTGGGCCCTATTTGAGAAATGGGCCCACACACACACAGGGCTCTCACTTACCACAGCAAATCCTTGGCCCGTATACTCCAGAGGGAGTTATATACCATGGGTAACACCGGCTTACTCAGATGCGAAGCCAAAATGGCCCTTCTTCAATCACAACTAGAGGAAATGAGACGCCAAGAACTCAGACTTCACCAATACCTGGACTAACGACTGGTTGATCAGGTCCCAGTCTCAGGAGGAAGCCCAAGTGAACACTCAGGCAGTGGTAGACCAAACCCAGTCCTTGGGTTGGATAATAAATCAGGAAAAATCAGAACTGAAACCTACTCAGGTGTTTTCATTCGTAGGCTATGAATACCATCTAGATTCAGCCCTTGTAAAACCCACTCAAGAGAGATGGCTCAAACTTCAGGATTTGATCCTACGACTCAAGTCAAAACATGTTTTGACTGCAAGATGTTTGATGTTGCTAATTGGGTTGCTTGCCTCAACGGAGAAAATGGTCCCAGAGGGACGCCTTCACATGAGGCCCTTTCAGTTTCACCTCAAGGAGAACTGGAGATATCCTCACTGCCTATGCTTACCCTCCAACGGCTCTCCTTCACAGGGTGATCCAAAAGATCAGACAATGTTATTGCTTGATCATCATAATAGCCCCAGGCTGGCCAGGGATGCCCTGGTTTTGGGACCTAGTGCAGCTATCAACAGAGATGCCACTGCAACTTCCAGTGTCAACAACTCTTCTCAAACAGTCCTACAATTACGTATTCCACAACAATCCACAGCATCTCAACCTCCACGCCTGGTGTCTAGGAGTGGACAGCTCCAAGAACAAGGCTTCTCTGTGGAGGTGGCAGAGAGAATTGCTGCCCCTCAGAGGTCATCAACAAGGACCATCTACAAGTCAAACTGGGCCCTATTTGAGAAATGGGCCCACACACACACAGGGCTCTCACTTACCACAGCAAATCCTTGGCCTGTATACTCCAGAGGGAGTTATATACCATGGGTAACACCGGCTTACTCAGATGCGAAGCCAAAATGGCCCTTCTTCAATCACAACTAGAGGAAATGAGACGCCAAGAACTCAGGAATTCACCCTTTTGGCATTCTTCCTTGTTCAAGTCTCAGCTTGTAAAGGAGGCAGAAGACTTCCTCCTTAAAAAGGCACCTCTAAAGACTCTCAGGGTTTTGGACCCTATAAGCCCTTTTGTGGTCCCCACAACAAGAAAAAAGGCTCCTACAGGAAACGCCCCTATGAGGGCAACTCAATCGTTTTCCTCAGGTAGGAGGAAACCGAACTTCAGAGGCTCCAGGGGTCGTTTTCGGGGAGGGCATGGAAACCCCTCTCCATAATGACTCCTTAAAAGCCCCCTTCAGTCCACCAGTAGGAGGTCTCCTCCGTTCTTTCAAAAGAGACTGGCAAACAAACAAATGTTCATCCAATGTGTGAAACATTATCACCAATGGCTACGTACTGCCATTCCTTTCAAAACCAAAATTGGTCAGATTCCCTCTGATTCTATCAGAGTACAAGGCCAGTCAAAAAGACCAAGCTCTGGCTACTTGTATCCAGTCTCTTCTGTCAAAGAATGCAATCAAAAGGGTGGAAAATGTAAAATCTCTCGGGTTTTACAGTCACCTGTTTCTAGTACCCAAGCCTCACCAAAGGTGGAGGCCAGTCATAGACCTAAGCAGGCTCAACACTTTTCTACACATGGAAAAGTTCAAAATAGAAACTCCAGAGTCCATCAGGACCTCCCTAATTCCAGGGGAGTGGGTATCATCGATAGACCTGTCGGACGCTTACCTTCACATCCCCATTCATCCAAACTGGTTTTGCCACAGGTCACAGGTGTTCCAGTTCACCTCCCTTCCTTTCGGACTAGCCACAGCCCCCCAGGTCTTTACAATGATTGTAAAAGAGGTGAAGCTAATGGCACTCTCCAGAGGACTCAGACTTCACCAATACCTGGACTAACGACTGGTTGATCAGGTCCCAGTCTCAGGAGGAAGCCCAAGTGAACACTCAGGCAGTGGTAGACCAAACCCAGTCCTTGGGTTGGATAATAAATCAGGAAAAATCAGAACTGAAACCTACTCAGGTGTTTTCATTCGTAGGCTATGAATACCATCTAGATTCAGCCCTTGTAAAACCCACTCAAGAGAGATGGCTCAAACTTCAGGATTTGATCCTACGACTCAAGTCAAAACATGTTTTGACTGCAAGATGTTTGATGTTGCTAATTGGGTTGCTTGCCTCAACGGAGAAAATGGTCCCAGAGGGACGCCTTCACATGAGGCCCTTTCAGTTTCACCTCAAGGAGAACTGGAGATATCCTCAGTCGCTGGACAGCCTCCTTCCTTGGACAGAAGCCATTTCAGCACACCTAGAGTGGTGGCAAAATCCCTCAAATGTGATGAAAGGTGCAGACCTTCATCCCAAAGACCACAGTATCAAACTCTTTACAGACGCCTCAAACGGAGGTTGGGGCACTCACTTAGATCAAAGTTTTACCAAGGGTCTGTGGTGAGACTGGGAAAAAGGGCTACACATAAATGTTCTAGAATTGAAGGCGATCTCCCTGGTCCTTCAAAGGTTCAAGGACCAGTGCCAGAACCAAACAGTGTTAGTTGCAATGGACAACTCAACAGTGGTAGCCTACATAAACAAACAAGGAGGAACTCACTCTGCGGAGATGTGCTCCCTCCTGTGGAAGATCATGACATGGTGTCATCACTATCACATAACATTACAAGCCAGACACATTCCAGGGTGTCTGAATGTGATGGCCGACCTCCTGTCCAGGTCGAACCAAGTACAGTCAACAGAATGGTCACTGCATCCACAGGTGTTCAAACAGATCTGCCAAAGGTGGTTCACACCTCATGTAGACCTATTTGCCACTCATCTGAACCACAAACTTCCACTGTATGTGTCTCCAGTCCCAGACCCAAATGCTTGGGACATAGATGCTCTGAACATAAACTGGACGGGTCTCACTGCCTATGCTTACCCTCCAACGGCTCTCCTTCACAGGGTGATCCAAAAGATCAGACAATGTTATTGCTTGATCATCGTAATAGCCCTAGGCTGGCCAGGGATGCCCTGGTTTTGGGACCTAGTCCAGCTATCAACAGAGATGCCACTGCAACTTCCAGTGTCAACAACTCTTCTCAAACAGTCCTACAATTACGTATTCCACAACAATCCACAGCATCTCAACCTCCACGCCTGGTGTCTAGGAGTGGACAGCTCCAAGAACAAGGCTTCTCTGTGGAGGTGGCAGAGAGAATTGCTGCCCCTCAGAGGTCATCAACAAGGACCATCTACAAGTCAAACTGGGCCCTATTTGAGAAATAGGCCCACACACACACAGGGCTCTCACTTACCACAGCAAATCCTTGGCCCGTATACTCCAGAGGGAGTTATATACCATGGGTAACACCGGCTTACTCAGATGCGAAGCCAAAATGGCCCTTCTTCAATCACAACTAGAGGAAATGAGACGCCAAGAACTCAGGAATTCACCCTTTTGGCATTCTTCCTTGTTCAAGTCTCAGCTTGTAAAGGAGGCAGAAGACTTCCTCCTTAAAAAGGCACCTCTAAAGACTCTCAGGGTTTTGGACCCTATAAGCCCTTTTGTGGTCCCCACAACAAGAAAAAAGGCTCCTACAGGAAACGCCCCTATGAGGGCAACTCAATCGTTTTCCTCAGGTAGGAGGAAACCGAACTTCAGAGGCTCCAGGGGTCGTTTTCGGGGAGGGCATGGAAACCCCTCTCCATAATGACTCCTTAAAAGCCCCCTTCAGTCCACCAGTAGGAGGTCTCCTCCGTTCTTTCAAAAGAGACTGGCAAACAAACAAATGTTCATCCAATGTGTGAAACATTATCACCAATGGCTACGTACTGCCATTCCTTTCAAAACCAAAATTGGTCAGATTCCCTCTGATTCTATCAGAGTACAAGGCCAGTCAAAAAGACCAAGCTCTGGCTACTTGTATCCAGTCTCTTCTGTCAAAGAATGCAATCAAAAGGGTGGAAAATGTAAAATCTCTCGGGTTTTACAGTCACCTGTTTCTAGTACCCAAGCCTCACCAAAGGTGGAGGCCAGTCATAGACCTAAGCAGGCTCAACACTTTTCTACACATGGAAAAGTTCAAAATAGAAACTCCAGAGTCCATCAGGACCTCCCTAATTCCAGGGGAGTGGGTATCATCGATAGACCTGTCGGACGCTTACCTTCACATCCCCATTCATCCAAACTGGTTTTGCCACAGGTCACAGGTGTTCCAGTTCACCTCCCTTCCTTTCGGACTAGCCACAGCCCCCCAGGTCTTTACAATGATTGTAAAAGAGGTGAAGCTAATGGCACTCTCCAGAGGACTCAGACTTCACCAATACCTGGACTAACGACTGGTTGATCAGGTCCCAGTCTCAGGAGGAAGCCCAAGTGAACACTCAGGCAGTGGTAGACCAAACCCAGTCCTTGGGTTGGATAATAAATCAGGAAAAATCAGAACTGAAACCTACTCAGGTGTTTTCATTCGTAGGCTATGAATACCATCTAGATTCAGCCCTTGTAAAACCCACTCAAGAGAGATGGCTCAAACTTCAGGATTTGATCCTACGACTCAAGTCAAAACATGTTTTGACTGCAAGATGTTTGATGTTGCTAATTGGGTTGCTTGCCTCAACGGAGAAAATGGTCCCAGAGGGACGCCTTCACATGAGGCCCTTTCAGTTTCACCTCAAGGAGAACTGGAGATATCCTCAGTCGCTGGACAGCCTCCTTCCTTGGACAGAAGCCATTTCAGCACACCTAGAGTGGTGGCAAAATCCCTCAAATGTGATGAAAGGTGCAGACCTTCATCCCAAAGACCACAGTATCAAACTCTTTGCAGACGCCTCAAACGGAGGTTGGGGCACTCACTTAGATCAAAGTTTTACCAAGGGTCTGTGGTGAGACTGGGAAAAAGGGCTACACATAAATGTTCTAGAATTGAAGGCGATCTCCCTGGTCCTTCAAAGGTTCAAGGACCAGTGCCAGAACCAAACAGTGTTAGTTGCAATGGACAACTCAAAAGTGGTAGCCTACATAAACAAACAAGGAGGAACTCACTCTGCGGAGATGTGCTCCCTCCTGTGGAAGATCATGACATGGTGTCATCACTATCACATAACATTACAAGCCAGACACATTCCAGGGTGTCTGAATGTGATGGCCGACCTCCTGTCCAGGTCGAACCAAGTACAGTCAACAGAATGGTCACTGCATCCACAGGTGTTCAAACAGATCTGCCAAAGGTGGTTCACACCTCATGTAGACCTATTTGCCACTCATCTGAACCACAAACTTCCACTGTATGTGTCTCCAGTCCCAGACCCAAATGCTTGGGACATAGATGCTCTGAACATAAACTGGACGGGTCTCACTGCCTATGCTTACCCTCCAACGGCTCTCCTTCACAGGGTGATCCAAAAGATCAGACAATGTTATTGCTTGATCATCGTAATAGCCCTAGGCTGGCCAGGGATGCCCTGGTTTTGGGACCTAGTCCAGCTATCAACAGAGATGCCACTGCAACTTCCAGTGTCAACAACTCTTCTCAAACAGTCCTACAATTACGTATTCCACAACAATCCACAGCATCTCAACCTCCACGCCTGGTGTCTAGGAGTGGACAGCTCCAAGAACAAGGCTTCTCTGTGGAGGTGGCAGAGAGAATTGCTGCCCCTCAGAGGTCATCAACAAGGACCATCTACAAGTCAAACTGGGCCCTATTTGAGAAATGGGCCCACACACACACAGGGCTCTCACTTACCACAGCAAATCCTTGGCCCGTATACTCCAGAGGGAGTTATATACCATGGGTAACACCGGCTTACTCAGATGCGAAGCCAAAATGGCCCTTCTTCAATCACAACTAGAGGAAATGAGACGCCAAGAACTCAGACTTCACCAATACCTGGACTAACGACTGGTTGATCAGGTCCCAGTCTCAGGAGGAAGCCCAAGTGAACACTCAGGCAGTGGTAGACCAAACCCAGTCCTTGGGTTGGATAATAAATCAGGAAAAATCAGAACTGAAACCTACTCAGGTGTTTTCATTCGTAGGCTATGAATACCATCTAGATTCAGCCCTTGTAAAACCCACTCAAGAGAGATGGCTCAAACTTCAGGATTTGATCCTACGACTCAAGTCAAAACATGTTTTGACTGCAAGATGTTTGATGTTGCTAATTGGGTTGCTTGCCTCAACGGAGAAAATGGTCCCAGAGGGACGCCTTCACATGAGGCCCTTTCAGTTTCACCTCAAGGAGAACTGGAGATATCCTCACTGCCTATGCTTACCCTCCAACGGCTCTCCTTCACAGGGTGATCCAAAAGATCAGACAATGTTATTGCTTGATCATCATAATAGCCCCAGGCTGGCCAGGGATGCCCTGGTTTTGGGACCTAGTGCAGCTATCAACAGAGATGCCACTGCAACTTCCAGTGTCAACAACTCTTCTCAAACAGTCCTACAATTACGTATTCCACAACAATCCACAGCATCTCAACCTCCACGCCTGGTGTCTAGGAGTGGACAGCTCCAAGAACAAGGCTTCTCTGTGGAGGTGGCAGAGAGAATTGCTGCCCCTCAGAGGTCATCAACAAGGACCATCTACAAGTCAAACTGGGCCCTATTTGAGAAATGGGCCCACACACACACAGGGCTCTCACTTACCACAGCAAATCCTTGGCCCGTATACTCCAGAGGGAGTTATATACCATGGGTAACACCGGCTTACTCAGATGCGAAGCCAAAATGGCCCTTCTTCAATCACAACTAGAGGAAATGAGACGCCAAGAACTCAGGAATTCACCCTTTTGGCATTCTTCCTTGTTCAAGTCTCAGCTTGTAAAGGAGGCAGAAGACTTCCTCCTTAAAAAGGCACCTCTAAAGACTCTCAGGGTTTTGGACCCTATAAGCCCTTTTGTGGTCCCCACAACAAGAAAAAAGGCTCCTACAGGAAACGCCCCTATGAGGGCAACTCAATCGTTTTCCTCAGGTAGGAGGAAACCGAACTTCAGAGGCTCCAGGGGTCGTTTTCGGGGAGGGCATGGAAACCCCTCTCCATAATGACTCCTTAAAAGCCCCCTTCAGTCCACCAGTAGGAGGTCTCCTCCGTTCTTTCAAAAGAGACTGGCAAACAAACAAATGTTCATCCAATGTGTGAAACATTATCACCAATGGCTACGTACTGCCATTCCTTTCAAAACCAAAATTGGTCAGATTCCCTCTGATTCTATCAGAGTACAAGGCCAGTCAAAAAGACCAAGCTCTGGCTACTTGTATCCAGTCTCTTCTGTCAAAGAATGCAATCAAAAGGGTGGAAAATGTAAAATCTCTCGGGTTTTACAGTCACCTGTTTCTAGTACCCAAGCCTCACCAAAGGTGGAGGCCAGTCATAGACCTAAGCAGGCTCAACACTTTTCTACACATGGAAAAGTTCAAAATAGAAACTCCAGAGTCCATCAGGACCTCCCTAATTCCAGGGGAGTGGGTATCATCGATAGACCTGTCGGACGCTTACCTTCACATCCCCATTCATCCAAACTGGTTTTGCCACAGGTCACAGGTGTTCCAGTTCACCTCCCTTCCTTTCGGACTAGCCACAGCCCCCCAGGTCTTTACAATGATTGTAAAAGAGGTGAAGCTAATGGCACTCTCCAGAGGACTCAGACTTCACCAATACCTGGACTAACGACTGGTTGATCAGGTCCCAGTCTCAGGAGGAAGCCCAAGTGAACACTCAGGCAGTGGTAGACCAAACCCAGTCCTTGGGTTGGATAATAAATCAGGAAAAATCAGAACTGAAACCTACTCAGGTGTTTTCATTCGTAGGCTATGAATACCATCTAGATTCAGCCCTTGTAAAACCCACTCAAGAGAGATGGCTCAAACTTCAGGATTTGATCCTACGACTCAAGTCAAAACATGTTTTGACTGCAAGATGTTTGATGTTGCTAATTGGGTTGCTTGCCTCAACGGAGAAAATGGTCCCAGAGGGACGCCTTCACATGAGGCCCTTTCAGTTTCACCTCAAGGAGAACTGGAGATATCCTCAGTCGCTGGACAGCCTCCTTCCTTGGACAGAAGCCATTTCAGCACACCTAGAGTGGTGGCAAAATCCCTCAAATGTGATGAAAGGTGCAGACCTTCATCCCAAAGACCACAGTATCAAACTCTTTACAGACGCCTCAAACGGAGGTTGGGGCACTCACTTAGATCAAAGTTTTACCAAGGGTCTGTGGTGAGACTGGGAAAAAGGGCTACACATAAATGTTCTAGAATTGAAGGCGATCTCCCTGGTCCTTCAAAGGTTCAAGGACCAGTGCCAGAACCAAACAGTGTTAGTTGCAATGGACAACTCAACAGTGGTAGCCTACATAAACAAACAAGGAGGAACTCACTCTGCGGAGATGTGCTCCCTCCTGTGGAAGATCATGACATGGTGTCATCACTATCACATAACATTACAAGCCAGACACATTCCAGGGTGTCTGAATGTGATGGCCGACCTCCTGTCCAGGTCGAACCAAGTACAGTCAACAGAATGGTCACTGCATCCACAGGTGTTCAAACAGATCTGCCAAAGGTGGTTCACACCTCATGTAGACCTATTTGCCACTCATCTGAACCACAAACTTCCACTGTATGTGTCTCCAGTCCCAGACCCAAATGCTTGGGACATAGATGCTCTGAACATAAACTGGACGGGTCTCACTGCCTATGCTTACCCTCCAACGGCTCTCCTTCACAGGGTGATCCAAAAGATCAGACAATGTTATTGCTTGATCATCATAATAGCCCCAGGCTGGCCAGGGATGCCCTGGTTTTGGGACCTAGTGCAGCTATCAACAGAGATGCCACTGCAACTTCCAGTGTCAACAACTCTTCTCAAACAGTCCTACAATTACGTATTCCACAACAATCCACAGCATCTCAACCTCCACGCCTGGTGTCTAGGAGTGGACAGCTCCAAGAACAAGGCTTCTCTGTGGAGGTGGCAGAGAGAATTGCTGCCCCTCAGAGGTCATCAACAAGGACCATCTACAAGTCAAACTGGGCCCTATTTGAGAAATGGGCCCACACACACACAGGGCTCTCACTTACCACAGCAAATCCTTGGCCCGTATACTCCAGAGGGAGTTATATACCATGGGTAACACCGGCTTACTCAGATGCGAAGCCAAAATGGCCCTTCTTCAATCACAACTAGAGGAAATGAGACGCCAAGAACTCAGGAATTCACCCTTTTGGCATTCTTCCTTGTTCAAGTCTCAGCTTGTAAAGGAGGCAGAAGACTTCCTCCTTAAAAAGGCACCTCTAAAGACTCTCAGGGTTTTGGACCCTATAAGCCCTTTTGTGGTCCCCACAACAAGAAAAAAGGCTCCTACAGGAAACGCCCCTATGAGGGCAACTCAATCGTTTTCCTCAGGTAGGAGGAAACCGAACTTCAGAGGCTCCAGGGGTCGTTTTCGGGGAGGGCATGAAAACCTCTCTCCATAATGACTCCTTAAAAGCCCCCTTCAGTCCACCAGTAGGAGGTCTCCTCCGTTCTTTCAAAAGAGACTGGCAAACAAACAAATGTTCATCCAATGTGTGAAACATTATCACCAATGGCTACGTACTGCCATTCCTTTCAAAACCAAAATTGGTCAGATTCCCTCTGATTCTATCAGAGTACAAGGCCAGTCAAAAAGACCAAGCTCTGGCTACTTGTATCCAGTCTCTTCTGTCAAAGAATGCAATCAAAAGGGTGGAAAATGTAAAATCTCTCGGGTTTTACAGTCACCTGTTTCTAGTACCCAAGCCTCACCAAAGGTGGAGGCCAGTCATAGACCTAAGCAGGCTCAACACTTTTCTACACATGGAAAAGTTCAAAATAGAAACTCCAGAGTCCATCAGGACCTCCCTAATTCCAGGGGAGTGGGTATCATCGATAGACCTGTCGGACGCTTACCTTCACATCCCCATTCATCCAAACTGGTTTTGCCACAGGTCACAGGTGTTCCAGTTCACCTCCCTTCCTTTCGGACTAGCCACAGCCCCCCAGGTCTTTACAATGATTGTAAAAGAGGTGAAGCTAATGGCACTCTCCAGAGGACTCAGACTTCACCAATACCTGGACTAACGACTGGTTGATCAGGTCCCAGTCTCAGGAGGAAGCCCAAGTGAACACTCAGGCAGTGGTAGACCAAACCCAGTCCTTGGGTTGGATAATAAATCAGGAAAAATCAGAACTGAAACCTACTCAGGTGTTTTCATTCGTAGGCTATGAATACCATCTAGATTCAGCCCTTGTAAAACCCACTCAAGAGAGATGGCTCAAACTTCAGGATTTGATCCTACGACTCAAGTCAAAACATGTTTTGACTGCAAGATGTTTGATGTTGCTAATTGGGTTGCTTGCCTCAACGGAGAAAATGGTCCCAGAGGGACGCCTTCACATGAGGCCCTTTCAGTTTCACCTCAAGGAGAACTGGAGATATCCTCAGTCGCTGGACAGCCTCCTTCCTTGGACAGAAGCCATTTCAGCACACCTAGAGTGGTGGCAAAATCCCTCAAATGTGATGAAAGGTGCAGACCTTCATCCCAAAGACCACAGTATCAAACTCTTTACAGACGCCTCAAACGGAGGTTGGGGCACTCACTTAGATCAAAGTTTTACCAAGGGTCTGTGGTGAGACTGGGAAAAAGGGCTACACATAAATGTTCTAGAATTGAAGGCGATCTCCCTGGTCCTTCAAAGGTTCAAGGACCAGTGCCAGAACCAAACAGTGTTAGTTGCAATGGACAACTCAAAAGTGGTAGCCTACATAAACAAACAAGGAGGAACTCACTCTGCGGAGATGTGCTCCCTCCTGTGGAAGATCATGACATGGTGTCATCACTATCACATAACATTACAAGCCAGACACATTCCAGGGTGTCTGAATGTGATGGCCGACCTCCTGTCCAGGTCGAACCAAGTACAGTCAACAGAATGGTCACTGCATCCACAGGTGTTCAAACAGATCTGCCAAAGGTGGTTCACACCTCATGTAGACCTATTTGCCACTCATCTGAACCACAAACTTCCACTGTATGTGTCTCCAGTCCCAGACCCAAATGCTTGGGACATAGATGCTCTGAACATAAACTGGACGGGTCTCACTGCCTATGCTTACCCTCCAACGGCTCTCCTTCACAGGGTGATCCAAAAGATCAGACAATGTTATTGCTTGATCATCATAATAGCCCCAGGCTGGCCAGGGATGCCCTGGTTTTGGGACCTAGTGCAGCTATCAACAGAGATGCCACTGCAACTTCCAGTGTCAACAACTCTTCTCAAACAGTCCTACAATTACGTATTCCACAACAATCCACAGCATCTCAACCTCCATGCCTGGTGTCTAGGAGTGGACAGCTCCAAGAACAAGGCTTCTCTGTGGAGGTGGCAGAGAGAATTGCTGCCCCTCAGAGGTCATCAACAAGGACCATCTACAAGTCAAACTGGGCCCTATTTGAGAAATGGGCCCACACACACACAGGGCTCTCACTTACCACAGCAAATCCTTGGCCCGTATACTCCAGAGGGAGTTATATACCATGGGTAACACCGGCTTACTCAGATGCGAAGCCAAAATGGCCCTTCTTCAATCACAACTAGAGGAAATGAGACGCCAAGAACTCAGGAATTCACCCTTTTGGCATTCTTCCTTGTTCAAGTCTCAGCTTGTAAAGGAGGCAGAAGACTTCCTCCTTAAAAAGGCACCTCTAAAGACTCTCAGGGTTTTGGACCCTATAAGCCCTTTTGTGGTCCCCACAACAAGAAAAAAGGCTCCTACAGGAAACGCCCCTATGAGGGCAACTCAATCGTTTTCCTCAGGTAGGAGGAAACCGAACTTCAGAGGCTCCAGGGGTCGTTTTCGGGGAGGGCATGGAAACCCCTCTCCATAATGACTCCTTAAAAGCCCCCTTCAGTCCACCAGTAGGAGGTCTCCTCCGTTCTTTCAAAAGAGACTGGCAAACAAACAAATGTTCATCCAATGTGTGAAACATTATCACCAATGGCTACGTACTGCCATTCCTTTCAAAACCAAAATTGGTCAGATTCCCCCTGATTCTATCAGAGTACAAGGCCAGTCAAAAAGACCAAGCTCTGGCTACTTGTATCCAGTCTCTTCTGTCAAAGAATGCAATCAAAAGGGTGGAAAATGTAAAATCTCTCGGGTTTTACAGTCACCTGTTTCTAGTACCCAAGCCTCACCAAAGGTGGAGGCCAGTCATAGACCTAAGCAGGCTCAACACTTTTCTACACATGGAAAAGTTCAAAATAGAAACTCCAGAGTCCATCAGGACCTCCCTAATTCCAGGGGAGTGGGTATCATCGATAGACCTGTCGGACGCTTACCTTCACATCCCCATTCATCCAAACTGGTTTTGCCACAGGTCACAGGTGTTCCAGTTCACCTCCCTTCCTTTCGGACTAGCCACAGCCCCCCAGGTCTTTACAATGATTGTAAAAGAGGTGAAGCTAATGGCACTCTCCAGAGGACTCAGACTTCACCAATACCTGGACTAACGACTGGTTGATCAGGTCCCAGTCTCAGGAGGAAGCCCAAGTGAACACTCAGGCAGTGGTAGACCAAACCCAGTCCTTGGGTTGGATAATAAATCAGGAAAAATCAGAACTGAAACCTACTCAGGTGTTTTCATTCGTAGGCTATGAATACCATCTAGATTCAGCCCTTGTAAAACCCACTCAAGAGAGATGGCTCAAACTTCAGGATTTGATCCTACGACTCAAGTCAAAACATGTTTTGACTGCAAGATGTTTGATGTTGCTAATTGGGTTGCTTGCCTCAACGGAGAAAATGGTCCCAGAGGGACGCCTTCACATGAGGCCCTTTCAGTTTCACCTCAAGGAGAACTGGAGATATCCTCAGTCGCTGGACAGCCTCCTTCCTTGGACAGAAGCCATTTCAGCACACCTAGAGTGGTGGCAAAATCCCTCAAATGTGATGAAAGGTGCAGACCTTCATCCCAAAGACCACAGTATCAAACTCTTTACAGACGCCTCAAACGGAGGTTGGGGCACTCACTTAGATCAAAGTTTTACCAAGGGTCTGTGGTGAGACTGGGAAAAAGGGCTACACATAAATGTTCTAGAATTGAAGGCGATCTCCCTGGTCCTTCAAAGGTTCAAGGACCAGTGCCAGAACCAAACAGTGTTAGTTGCAATGGACAACTCAAAAGTGGTAGCCTACATAAACAAACAAGGAGGAACTCACTCTGCGGAGATGTGCTCCCTCCTGTGGAAGATCATGACATGGTGTCATCACTATCACATAACATTACAAGCCAGACACATTCCAGGGTGTCTGAATGTGATGGCCGACCTCCTGTCCAGGTCGAACCAAGTACAGTCAACAGAATGGTCACTGCATCCACAGGTGTTCAAACAGATCTGCCAAAGGTGGTTCACACCTCATGTAGACCTATTTGCCACTCATCTGAACCACAAACTTCCACTGTATGTGTCTCCAGTCCCAGACCCAAATGCTTGGGACATAGATGCTCTGAACATAAACTGGACGGGTCTCACTGCCTATGCTTACCCTCCAACGGCTCTCCTTCACAGGGTGATCCAAAAGATCAGACAATGTTATTGCTTGATCATCATAATAGCCCCAGGCTGGCCAGGGATGCCCTGGTTTTGGGACCTAGTGCAGCTATCAACAGAGATGCCACTGCAACTTCCAGTGTCAACAACTCTTCTCAAACAGTCCTACAATTACGTATTCCACAACAATCCACAGCATCTCAACCTCCACGCCTGGTGTCTAGGAGTGGACAGCTCCAAGAACAAGGCTTCTCTGTGGAGGTGGCAGAGAGAATTGCTGCCCCTCAGAGGTCATCAACAAGGACCATCTACAAGTCAAACTGGGCCCTATTTGAGAAATGGGCCCACACACACACAGGGCTCTCACTTACCACAGCAAATCCTTGGCCCGTATACTCCAGAGGGAGTTATATACCATGGGTAACACCGGCTTACTCAGATGCGAAGCCAAAATGGCCCTTCTTCAATCACAACTAGAGGAAATGAGACGCCAAGAACTCAGGAATTCACCCTTTTGGCATTCTTCCTTGTTCAAGTCTCAGCTTGTAAAGGAGGCAGAAGACTTCCTCCTTAAAAAGGCACCTCTAAAGACTCTCAGGGTTTTGGACCCTATAAGCCCTTTTGTGGTCCCCACAACAAGAAAAAAGGCTCCTACAGGAAACGCCCCTATGAGGGCAACTCAATCGTTTTCCTCAGGTAGGAGGAAACCGAACTTCAGAGGCTCCAGGGGTCGTTTTCGGGGAGGGCATGAAAACCCCTCTCCATAATGACTCCTTAAAAGCCCCCTTCAGTCCACCAGTAGGAGGTCTCCTCCGTTCTTTCAAAAGAGACTGGCAAACAAACAAATGTTCATCCAATGTGTGAAACATTATCACCAATGGCTACGTACTGCCATTCCTTTCAAAACCAAAATTGGTCAGATTCCCTCTGATTCTATCAGAGTACAAGGCCAGTCAAAAAGACCAAGCTCTGGCTACTTGTATCCAGTCTCTTCTGTCAAAGAATGCAATCAAAAGGGTGGAAAATGTAAAATCTCTCGGGTTTTACAGTCACCTGTTTCTAGTACCCAAGCCTCACCAAAGGTGGAGGCCAGTCATAGACCTAAGCAGGCTCAACACTTTTCTACACATGGAAAAGTTCAAAATAGAAACTCCAGAGTCCATCAGGACCTCCCTAATTCCAGGGGAGTGGGTATCATCGATAGACCTGTCGGACGCTTACCTTCACATCCCCATTCATCCAAACTGGTTTTGCCACAGGTCACAGGTGTTCCAGTTCACCTCCCTTCCTTTCGGACTAGCCACAGCCCCCCAGGTCTTTACAATGATTGTAAAAGAGGTGAAGCTAATGGCACTCTCCAGAGGACTCAGACTTCACCAATACCTGGACTAACGACTGGTTGATCAGGTCCCAGTCTCAGGAGGAAGCCCAAGTGAACACTCAGGCAGTGGTAGACCAAACCCAGTCCTTGGGTTGGATAATAAATCAGGAAAAATCAGAACTGAAACCTACTCAGGTGTTTTCATTCGTAGGCTATGAATACCATCTAGATTCAGCCCTTGTAAAACCCACTCAAGAGAGATGGCTCAAACTTCAGGATTTGATCCTACGACTCAAGTCAAAACATGTTTTGACTGCAAGATGTTTGATGTTGCTAATTGGGTTGCTTGCCTCAACGGAGAAAATGGTCCCAGAGGGACGCCTTCACATGAGGCCCTTTCAGTTTCACCTCAAGGAGAACTGGAGATATCCTCAGTCGCTAGACAGCCTCCTTCCTTGGACAGAAGCCATTTCAGCACACCTAGAGTGGTGGCAAAATCCCTCAAATGTGATGAAAGGTGCAGACCTTCATCCCAAAGACCACAGTATCAAACTCTTTACAGACGCCTCAAACGGAGGTTGGGGCACTCACTTAGATCAAAGTTTTACCAAGGGTCTGTGGTGAGACTGGGAAAAAGGGCTACACATAAATGTTCTAGAATTGAAGGCGATCTCCCTGGTCCTTCAAAGGTTCAAGGACCAGTGCCAGAACCAAACAGTGTTAGTTGCAATGGACAACTCAAAAGTGGTAGCCTACATAAACAAACAAGGAGGAACTCACTCTGCGGAGATGTGCTCCCTCCTGTGGAAGATCATGACATGGTGTCATCACTATCACATAACATTACAAGCCAGACACATTCCAGGGTGTCTGAATGTGATGGCCGACCTCCTGTCCAGGTCGAACCAAGTACAGTCAACAGAATGGTCACTGCATCCACAGGTGTTCAAACAGATCTGCCAAAGGTGGTTCACACCTCATGTAGACCTATTTGCCACTCATCTGAACCACAAACTTCCACTGTATGTGTCTCCAGTCCCAGACCCAAATGCTTGGGACATAGATGCTCTGAACATAAACTGGACGGGTCTCACTGCCTATGCTTACCCTCCAACGGCTCTCCTTCACAGGGTGATCCAAAAGATCAGACAATGTTATTGCTTGATCATCATAATAGCCCCAGGCTGGCCAGGGATGCCCTGGTTTTGGGACCTAGTGCAGCTATCAACAGAGATGCCACTGCAACTTCCAGTGTCAACAACTCTTCTCAAACAGTCCTACAATTACGTATTCCACAACAATCCACAGCATCTCAACCTCCACGCCTGGTGTCTAGGAGTGGACAGCTCCAAGAACAAGGCTTCTCTGTGGAGGTGGCAGAGAGAATTGCTGCCCCTCAGAGGTCATCAACAAGGACCATCTACAAGTCAAACTGGGCCCTATTTGAGAAATGGGCCCACACACACACAGGGCTCTCACTTACCACAGCAAATCCTTGGCCCGTATACTCCAGAGGGAGTTATATACCATGGGTAACACCGGCTTACTCAGATGCGAAGCCAAAATGGCCCTTCTTCAATCACAACTAGAGGAAATGAGACGCCAAGAACTCAGGAATTCACCCTTTTGGCATTCTTCCTTGTTCAAGTCTCAGCTTGTAAAGGAGGCAGAAGACTTCCTCCTTAAAAAGGCACCTCTAAAGACTCTCAGGGTTTTGGACCCTATAAGCCCTTTTGTGGTCCCCACAACAAGAAAAAAGGCTCCTACAGGAAACGCCCCTATGAGGGCAACTCAATCGTTTTCCTCAGGTAGGAGGAAACCGAACTTCAGAGGCTCCAGGGGTCGTTTTCGGGGAGGGCATGGAAACCCCTCTCCATAATGACTCCTTAAAAGCCCCCTTCAGTCCACCAGTAGGAGGTCTCCTCCGTTCTTTCAAAAGAGACTGGCAAACAAACAAATGTTCATCCAATGTGTGAAACATTATCACCAATGGCTACGTACTGCCATTCCTTTCAAAACCAAAATTGGTCAGATTCCCCCTGATTCTATCAGAGTACAAGGCCAGTCAAAAAGACCAAGCTCTGGCTACTTGTATCCAGTCTCTTCTGTCAAAGAATGCAATCAAAAGGGTGGAAAATGTAAAATCTCTCGGGTTTTACAGTCACCTGTTTCTAGTACCCAAGCCTCACCAAAGGTGGAGGCCAGTCATAGACCTAAGCAGGCTCAACACTTTTCTACACATGGAAAAGTTCAAAATAGAAACTCCAGAGTCCATCAGGACCTCCCTAATTCCAGGGGAGTGGGTATCATCGATAGACCTGTCGGACGCTTACCTTCACATCCCCATTCATCCAAACTGGTTTTGCCACAGGTCACAGGTGTTCCAGTTCACCTCCCTTCCTTTCGGACTAGCCACAGCCCCCCAGGTCTTTACAATGATTGTAAAAGAGGTGAAGCTAATGGCACTCTCCAGAGGACTCAGACTTCACCAATACCTGGACTAACGACTGGTTGATCAGGTCCCAGTCTCAGGAGGAAGCCCAAGTGAACACTCAGGCAGTGGTAGACCAAACCCAGTCCTTGGGTTGGATAATAAATCAGGAAAAATCAGAACTGAAACCTACTCAGGTGTTTTCATTCGTAGGCTATGAATACCATCTAGATTCAGCCCTTGTAAAACCCACTCAAGAGAGATGGCTCAAACTTCAGGATTTGATCCTACGACTCAAGTCAAAACATGTTTTGACTGCAAGATGTTTGATGTTGCTAATTGGGTTGCTTGCCTCAACGGAGAAAATGGTCCCAGAGGGACGCCTTCACATGAGGCCCTTTCAGTTTCACCTCAAGGAGAACTGGAGATATCCTCAGTCGCTGGACAGCCTCCTTCCTTGGACAGAAGCCATTTCAGCACACCTAGAGTGGTGGCAAAATCCCTCAAATGTGATGAAAGGTGCAGACCTTCATCCCAAAGACCACAGTATCAAACTCTTTACAGACGCCTCAAACGGAGGTTGGGGCACTCACTTAGATCAAAGTTTTACCAAGGGTCTGTGGTGAGACTGGGAAAAAGGGCTACACATAAATGTTCTAGAATTGAAGGCGATCTCCCTGGTCCTTCAAAGGTTCAAGGACCAGTGCCAGAACCAAACAGTGTTAGTTGCAATGGACAACTCAAAAGTGGTAGCCTACATAAACAAACAAGGAGGAACTCACTCTGCGGAGATGTGCTCCCTCCTGTGGAAGATCATGACATGGTGTCATCACTATCACATAACATTACAAGCCAGACACATTCCAGGGTGTCTGAATGTGATGGCCGACCTCCTGTCCAGGTCGAACCAAGTACAGTCAACAGAATGGTCACTGCATCCACAGGTGTTCAAACAGATCTGCCAAAGGTGGTTCACACCTCATGTAGACCTATTTGCCACTCATCTGAACCACAAACTTCCACTGTATGTGTCTCCAGTCCCAGACCCAAATGCTTGGGACATAGATGCTCTGAACATAAACTGGACGGGTCTCACTGCCTATGCTTACCCTCCAACGGCTCTCCTTCACAGGGTGATCCAAAAGATCAGACAATGTTATTGCTTGATCATCATAATAGCCCCAGGCTGGCCAGGGATGCCCTGGTTTTGGGACCTAGTGCAGCTATCAACAGAGATGCCACTGCAACTTCCAGTGTCAACAACTCTTCTCAAACAGTCCTACAATTACGTATTCCACAACAATCCACAGCATCTCAACCTCCACGCCTGGTGTCTAGGAGTGGACAGCTCCAAGAACAAGGCTTCTCTGTGGAGGTGGCAGAGAGAATTGCTGCCCCTCAGAGGTCATCAACAAGGACCATCTACAAGTCAAACTGGGCCCTATTTGAGAAATGGGCCCACACACACACAGGGCTCTCACTTACCACAGCAAATCCTTGGCCCGTATACTCCAGAGGGAGTTATATACCATGGGTAACACCGGCTTACTCAGATGCGAAGCCAAAATGGCCCTTCTTCAATCACAACTAGAGGAAATGAGACGCCAAGAACTCAGGAATTCACCCTTTTGGCATTCTTCCTTGTTCAAGTCTCAGCTTGTAAAGGAGGCAGAAGACTTCCTCCTTAAAAAGGCACCTCTAAAGACTCTCAGGGTTTTGGACCCTATAAGCCCTTTTGTGGTCCCCACAACAAGAAAAAAGGCTCCTACAGGAAACGCCCCTATGAGGGCAACTCAATCGTTTTCCTCAGGTAGGAGGAAACCGAACTTCAGAGGCTCCAGGGGTCGTTTTCGGGGAGGGCATGGAAACCCCTCTCCATAATGACTCCTTAAAAGCCCCCTTCAGTCCACCAGTAGGAGGTCTCCTCCGTTCTTTCAAAAGAGACTGGCAAACAAACAAATGTTCATCCAATGTGTGAAACATTATCACCAATGGCTACGTACTGCCATTCCTTTCAAAACCAAAATTGGTCAGATTCCCCCTGATTCTATCAGAGTACAAGGCCAGTCAAAAAGACCAAGCTCTGGCTACTTGTATCCAGTCTCTTCTGTCAAAGAATGCAATCAAAAGGGTGGAAAATGTAAAATCTCTCGGGTTTTACAGTCACCTGTTTCTAGTACCCAAGCCTCACCAAAGGTGGAGGCCAGTCATAGACCTAAGCAGGCTCAACACTTTTCTACACATGGAAAAGTTCAAAATAGAAACTCCAGAGTCCATCAGGACCTCCCTAATTCCAGGGGAGTGGGTATCATCGATAGACCTGTCGGACGCTTACCTTCACATCCCCATTCATCCAAACTGGTTTTGCCACAGGTCACAGGTGTTCCAGTTCACCTCCCTTCCTTTCGGACTAGCCACAGCCCCCCAGGTCTTTACAATGATTGTAAAAGAGGTGAAGCTAATGGCACTCTCCAGAGGACTCAGACTTCACCAATACCTGGACTAACGACTGGTTGATCAGGTCCCAGTCTCAGGAGGAAGCCCAAGTGAACACTCAGGCAGTGGTAGACCAAACCCAGTCCTTGGGTTGGATAATAAATCAGGAAAAATCAGAACTGAAACCTACTCAGGTGTTTTCATTCGTAGGCTATGAATACCATCTAGATTCAGCCCTTGTAAAACCCACTCAAGAGAGATGGCTCAAACTTCAGGATTTGATCCTACGACTCAAGTCAAAACATGTTTTGACTGCAAGATGTTTGATGTTGCTAATTGGGTTGCTTGCCTCAACGGAGAAAATGGTCCCAGAGGGACGCCTTCACATGAGGCCCTTTCAGTTTCACCTCAAGGAGAACTGGAGATATCCTCAGTCGCTGGACAGCCTCCTTCCTTGGACAGAAGCCATTTCAGCACACCTAGAGTGGTGGCAAAATCCCTCAAATGTGATGAAAGGTGCAGACCTTCATCCCAAAGACCACAGTATCAAACTCTTTACAGACGCCTCAAACGGAGGTTGGGGCACTCACTTAGATCAAAGTTTTACCAAGGGTCTGTGGTGAGACTGGGAAAAAAGGCTACACATAAATGTTCTAGAATTGAAGGCGATCTCCCTGGTCCTTCAAAGGTTCAAGGACCAGTGCCAGAACCAAACAGTGTTAGTTGCAATGGACAACTCAAAAGTGGTAGCCTACATAAACAAACAAGGAGGAACTCACTCTGCGGAGATGTGCTCCCTCCTGTGGAAGATCATGACATGGTGTCATCACTATCACATAACATTACAAGCCAGACACATTCCAGGGTGTCTGAATGTGATGGCCGACCTCCTGTCCAGGTCGAACCAAGTACAGTCAACAGAATGGTCACTGCATCCACAGGTGTTCAAACAAATCTGCCAAAGGTGGTTCACACCTCATGTAGACCTATTTGCCACTCATCTGAACCACAAACTTCCACTGTATGTGTCTCCAGTCCCAGACCCAAATGCTTGGGACATAGATGCTCTGAACATAAACTGGACGGGTCTCACTGCCTATGCTTACCCTCCAACGGCTCTCCTTCACAGGGTGATCCAAAAGATCAGACAATGTTATTGCTTGATCATCGTAATAGCCCCAGGCTGGCCAGGGATGCCCTGGTTTTGGGACCTAGTCCAGCTATCAACAGAGATACCACTGCAACTTCCAGTGTCAACAACTCTTCTCAAACAGTCCTACAATTATGTATTCCACAACAATCCACAGCATCTCAACCTCCACGCCTGGTGTCTAGGAGTGGACAGCTCCAAGAACAAGGCTTCTCTGTGGAGGTGGCAGAGAGAATTGCTGCCCCTCAGAGGTCATCAACAAGGACCATCTACAAGTCAAACTGGGTCCTATTTGAGAAATGGTGCAGAGGAAATTCGGTGGATTTCTCCACTCCATCTGTGAAACATATCTCAGATTTTTTCATGTACCTGTACGAAGACTCCAGTGGGGTAGTTAGGGTGCCTGTGAGACGCCCACAGGACGAAGATTGACTTGAGTGTAAGTTACTGAACCGACTGTAAAGCTTACTGGACACTAGCTATAAGGTCATTTTTATTTTAGACTCCCCACAGTCCTTTTGTGTGTTAAGGCTCTGGAGTATGAAAAATGTACCTTGTTCGCTGTCTGGTATTCATCAGTCTTTTCCTCATCAGTACGTCTGACCATAAAGTACAGGTCAAGGGTTGTTTTGTGGGCTCCGTACTACCTTGATCTTTCAGCCTGGCTAGTTCTGTTACAAATGCAAGATGCTTTCCCTCATCAGTGAAATCACAATCCCTCTGTGTTCTCTTGCTTTTATGTGGGGATATATCCCTAAATCCTGGACCTATTGTGATGGGGGTTGCTAACTGTCGGTCTGTAAGAAACAAGGCTCCTATGATTTCTGACATTGTGTTCAATCACTCACTGGACATATTATCACTAGTCGAAACTCATATTCGCCCGACTGATACCGATTGTCTGCTTCAATCCATCACACCACCATCTTATAAATTATGTCAAAGACCTCGTGCACATGGCTCGGGTGGCGGAGTTGGCTTTCTCATAAATAGCAGCCTGTCTCATAGAATTGTGGATCATCCCACTTTCACCTACTTTGAATGTCTGATAGTCAGTATTGGCTCGAATGCTCATTCTACACTGGTTGCTTGTGTTTATCGTCCTCTAGGTTCATGTTCAAATCCTTTTTATGATGAGTTTCACACATTGGTTGAGTTCCTCTCATCTATGAATTCCTCCTTCATCATTTGTGGTGACTTTAATATTCATATTGACACAACCTCAAGAGACAGTGTTAATTTCCTTAATACTCTTGGCTCCTGCAATATTACTCAACATGTTCACTCTGCTACCCATCTTCATGGCCATACCCTAGATCTCATCCTTACTTCTGATAGTTCTCTGGTTTCAAATGTGGTTGTCAGTGACTACATCTTCGACCATGCAATGATCAAATGTCAAGTTGAAACTCCAACAACTGCTAAATCACAAGCTAACAGAGTGACTTACAGGAGATATCATAAAATAAACATGGACACTCTACGCAATGACTTGAGCAATTGCTCCTTTGTTGCTTGTCCAGGTGACACTGCGAAAAAACTGTATGATCAATACACTAATGATCTTTCCAACCTTCTGGACAAACATGCTCCAGAGGTTACTCGCTGTCTTGCCAAGGAGCCAGCAAAGTGGATATCAGATACATACAAAAATGCCAAATCTATTCGACGACAGTTTGAACGCATCTGGCGTAAAAAGAAAACTCCTCTTAACCGTGCAAAGCTGCGTAAACAAATTGCCAGGTGTAATTCACTTGCCAATAAAGACAAAGCCACATATTACAGAGCTCTTGTTAATGAAAACGGTGATGACCCTAAAAAACTATGGCAAGTTCTGCGTTCTGCCTTGCACCGTATCCCTGAAAAGGTTCTTCCATCAAATAGTTCACAAAAAAAAATGGCTGAACAGTTTGCCGCTTTTTTCACCAATAAGATTGCTAAAATCCGAGAGTCTTTTTCTGTTGTTTTTGCTGTTGTCACTCCACTGATAAAGAAATCTTCTTTATCAAAGGATGAACTAAAAAACTATCGCCCTGTGTCTGGCTTGAGCTTTATCTCAAAACTCGTGGAACGTGTAGTTGCCTCACAACTCAGTAGACATGTCTCTCTCCATGGGTTGGAAAACGAGTATCAATCTGCTTATAGACGTGGCCATTCAACTGAAACAGCTCTTTTGTCTATAAAGAACCAGATTCACCTATCTCTAGCCAGAGGAGAGGCCACAGCTGTGGTGCTGCTTGATCAATCTGCAGCATTTGACACCATTGATCACGACAAACTCCTTGATTGCTTAAGAAAATGGTTTGGTGTCGGGGGTAGATGCCTTGACTGGTTCAAATCATACCTTTCTGATCGTACCCAATGCATCAAGATTGGTACTGTTCTGTCTGAGGCTAGAAAGCTTAAGTTTGGGGTACCACAAGGTTCAGTTCTTGGTCCTATTCTTTTTTCGTTGTATACCACACCTTTGAGCACAGTAATCTCCAAACATCCAGATGTCAAATTTCACTTTTATGCAGATGACACACAGCTGTTTATTCACCTCAAACACAAAAATGTAAAAATTGCCTTCGATTGGCTAGGAAAGTGCCTCGAAGATGTCAAACTATGGCTGTGTGCAAACAAACTAAAGCTGAATGCTGAAAAGACTGACTTTATTTTATTTGGTGCCAAGTCTCAACAAGAAAAGTTTAACCCATTCTTTCCAGTAAATATATTGGGTGAATCACTGATACCTTCAGATGCCATTAAGAATTTGGGTGTCTGGTTTGACTCAGACTTTTCCTTCACCAAACATGTTAAAAATGTATGTAAACTATGTTTCATCCAGATGAGGGATCTTAGACAAATTCGACAGTACTTGATTCGTGATGCTGCTCTTACGGCTGCAGAAGCACTTGTGGGCAGTAGGCTTGACTACTGTAACTCCTTGTTTAGGGGTCTATCTGTTGCTAACCTACGCAAGCTACAATGCATTCAAAACAGTCTGGCCAGAATTCTTTGCAGAACCACATGTCTTTCTCACACCACTCCACTAAGAAAAGCCCTTCATTGGCTACCCATAAAGCACCGTTGCATCTTCAAGACTGCCTTGTTGGTATATAAATACCTACATACTAACTGTCCAAAATATTTCAGCCCATTTCTCAAAGTTAGACAATGTGCCTATAATACTCGGTTGAGTCAATCTGATGGTATAATTCTACATGTTCCTCAATACCAACCATCTATTTACAAATCCACAAAGCAGTTTGGTCTAAGCTTTGCATATGATGCTCCCAAAATATGGAATGAACTCCCTGATAATGTAAGATCTGCCACTTCCATTGCTTCCTTCAGAAAAAAAACTTAAGGCATACCTATTCTGCCAAGCTTATCCTCCTTAGTATTTTCCACCTCATAGGGCATTCTCCGTGATGTCGACCATAGCTATGGACAAGGACAATGATTTTTGAAACTATGCTTATGATGTTGCGCCTTAGAGTCTGTCACTTCGACAGAGATTAAGCGTTATAAAAGTTGAATTAGAATTGGAATTGGAAGACTTGAACAGGCTCCCCTCGACCATCAATGGTTACAGGGCGGCCATTGTTGACACTTTGGGCCCAGTGGGCCACCATATTGCACAAAGTTCAGACCTTCACAGGTTGCTCTCCAGTTTTCACAGGGATCGTCCAAAAAGTCTAGGAATCTTCCAAAATGGAACCTTTCTGTTGTTCTCAATGAGCTCACAAAAGCGCCCTTTGAGCCTATGAAAGACACAGACCTCAAACATCTCACTCTCAAAACTGCTTTCTTTTTAGCTTTGGCCTCCGGCAAGCGCTGCAGTGAAATCCATGCCTTGGTTGCAAACAAAGTATCTAATCTAGGCCAATGGGAAAAGGTTGCTTTGTTCCCTTCTTCTGACTTCATAGCCCAAAACCAACTAGTAAGAGAATCTAATCTAATCTAATGTGGACTTTTATAGCGCTTATATCTCCATCACTGATGGACTCTAAGGCGCATCTAAACATAAAGCAAGGCAGTTAGCGTTAATCAAGGGACATAGCCAGGTCGTACCAAGGAGACACAGATGTGACGCGAGAGGCTATGGTGGGTAGGCTTTTGCAAACAGGGAAGTTTTAAGCTTCTTTCTGAAGGAGGCAACTGATGTTGCACTGTGAACATCTTGAGGGAGGTCATTCCAGATCAAATCAGATCAGAAGGTTCTCAAAGTGTGTCTCCAGTGATTATTCCTGCTTTGACTACCATTGTAGATAGATAATTCAAAGAAGACAGGACCTTGTGTCCGGTGTGGGCCCTGAGGTACTACTTGGATCGAACCAAAGACCTGAGAGGGTCTCGATGCCTCCTTTTCATCTCCTTCAAGAAGAAACATACCTCAGATATCAGACCCGCTACTCTCTCTTCTTGGTTGAAACAAACCATTCTACTTTGTTACACAAGCAGACCAACAAGCCTTGGACTTGGTCCAAGTTAAAGCCTTCGCACCCTCTAAGGCCTTTTACGGTGGGGTATCGGTGGACCAAATCATGCAAGCCTGTCACTGGAAAGCTCACAACACATTTACAAATTTTTACCTAAAAGACCTTATTTGGTCAGACAATGACAACAATATGTATCTGGGACCAGTGGTGGTGGCACAACAAGTCCTAGATCCTTCCCCTCAGACAAGTTATCCTCGGAAAGAAAAGAAGGGGTGGGGGCACATCCGCTACCACCAAGTCTTCAGGAGTCTAATCCCAGGATCTAGGTATAGGTTTACCTCTCAAGATGTTATGGGTACGGTCATTTTTTATTTTTAGTTATCAAGTATATATGTATTAAGGACATATCAAGTTGTCATTAATCTCATATTCGATGGCAAAAATTTATGAGATTCCCAGTCATAGGGCTGGTTTTTCAGTCCTTTCAGCCCTAAGGGCCCTTACATTTCTAAGTGAGCATGGCTACACTTTCTCTCCTACAATCAAAACATCTCGACAGTTTTAGCACTGTCATTCATTCTATTCAGGTTTTTGGCTCTTTGCAGGCCTGGTCTTCGGGATTGGGTCGCTGTATATGGGACTCAGACTGGCTTTTCTGGCATTCATTCTAATCTATTACTTCAAAATCTAAGAAAAATTTACATACCTTCCAGTCTCAGCTGTAATCCCTCCACTGAGTGGTTGGATTCAGTATTCAGTCCCACATGGTAAGCTATTGTAGCGCAATAAAATTGAAAATTTTAATTACTTAAATGTAGCTTTTATAAGCTACAAGCTTACTATGTGGGACTGACAAGAGTCCCACTCTACCTCCCCGCTTTATTACTGCTGAGGGGTAAGGTTTTTAAAATTTTTAACAAGAAAGTAGGATGAGAGGTTATAGTTTACCACAAGATGACAACTTGAGGCTACGACCAACAATAAATGTCTATTTTTCTCAGACGTTGGCCTGATGCTTTGTGGCTATCCGAGAACAGCATTCAGTCCCACATGGTAAGCTTGTAGCTTTATAAAAGCTACATTTAAGTAATTAAAATTTTCAATTTTATTACATTCTTTTGTATCAAGAATATGATCCGAATCTTTCCCCAAAAGTATCCACTTATTTTCTTTGGCAAGATCCTACCCATATAAAAAAGTTCATGGAGATCCACGCATTACTTTTAGAGTTATGTCAACCAGAAAACCAAAGTCATATCTCTTTCACAAATTTTTGAATTATGAAGCACTCATAGACCACAAACCTCCTGCAGGGGGCCTTTTATTACATTCTTTTGTATCAAGAATATGATCCAAATCTTTCCCCAAAAGTATTCACTTATTTTCTTTAGCATGGTCATACCCATGTAAAAAAGTTCATGGAGATCCACTCATTACTTTTAGAGTTATGTCAACCAGAAAGCAAAAGTCATTGAAAATACCTTAGAAAATGAACTTTTAAACATTTTGGATTTTATTATATCCATAATATGATCCAGAATTTTTCACAAATATGATTACTTCTTCCTTTGGCCAGGCCCTAGCTACTTAAAATATTTTATAAAAATTCCTTCATTTCTTTTAAAGTTATCATAACCACAAACAAACAGTCACACAGACATACATACTCACAAAATCACTTTGGTGGATGCAATATGAATGTACAAAGTAGCTTGAAAAGCTTCTGGACTGAACAGAAACAGAAAAACACACATTATCAGATTTTAACAGCATGTTAATCATTCACCACCTGTCATTAGCATGGCATCTGGATAAACATTATACTGTGGGGAGGGGATGAGGGGTTACCCACTTTTGGGTAGAGAGATGCAGATTTTCCTAAGACTGTACCGTGGCACCTACAGGCAAATTAGCATGTCCCAGAGTTCTTGGAAAAGTATATCCCCATTCCAAGGTCTCTTAACAAAACCTTTAGTGGTGGCCATAAGAAAACTCCCAAAACACTGTCAACAACTCTTTCATCATTTCCGCATCAATATTTTCGTAAATCAGGTCTCACCAGCACAAAGTGTCAAAAACTTTGGAGTGGTGTTCGACTCCAATTTCAATTTCTCAGACCACGTGTCACAGGTCATAAAGTCCACGAGAGTTCATGTGAGAGACCTCTACAGAATTCATCCCTTCTAGACCTTAAAACATCAGTCCTGTTAACAAAGGCTTTGGTGAGCAGCAGTGTTACGATCACGGGGCAAGCACGGTTGCTTTTAAGTTACAACAGGAAAAGACAAAAAGTTTAACTTAACAAATATATTTAAAATTTAAAATAATGATTACAGTCAACTGATGTGCTCTCAATGGTACATACAATGATACAATAATGAAACCACTCTGACCTGACCAATGTAACTGACAGTTAAGTTTATCCACTGTATCCAGCTGTCTGTCCCATGATCTGTCCTGTGGTCTGTCCTGCGATCTGTCCAATGTTCACTAACACACAGATGTCTGTATCTTGTGATCTGTCCAATGTTCACTAACACGAAATGTCCTTGTCCTGTTATCTTTTTTATATCCAATCAAACAGAATGTCTGTCTAGGGATATTCAGAGAGTTTGCACAATTGTACTGTCTGCTCCAACATATGGACAAAGTCCCAAAATGCAGTAAATCCACTCTTTCCATTATCCAAAAATATCCAAAGTACAGTAAATCTATCCAGACAATGAATCCAGTTCACTCCAGCGAAAGTTCACAACACAAGCACTTGAATATTATATTCCAAGACACAATAGCCTTCCTTATAGCCAGCAAATACTAAGTTCACTTGTGGTCAGGTGTACAGTCCTTATATTATGTTCATAGAAGCATCTAGAGTCTTATAGAACAACATGAAAACGAATGCAGTCACCAGAGCCTATGAGGGGGTTCTAGAAACTACTGGTAGTTGGGTTTCCCCAAATCTAACATAACCACTGAGGGAGGGATTTCCCACAGTCTATAAACAGATCAATAAACATCATAACAATCAATAACTTTTTGCTTTAAATGTTAACACATATACACAAAGCTTATATTAAATAAGGCACAGACACAGTGCCCATATATGTAACAAGCAGATTGGACTATTGCAATTCACTGTTCTTTCACTGACTTTGAGTTAAGGAGATTGGTTAGTCCAAAACTCACTCTGCAGGGTTGTCACCTATTCCTCTAAATTGTCTCACATTACCCCTCAATTAAAAAAAAACTCCATTGGCTCCCAGTCAGGTACAGGGCACAATTTAAAATAGGCCTCATTACATACAAAATTCTCAACCAAGGTCAATCAGTTTACCTAAGAGAATTAATTCACCCCTATACCTCTTCTAAAAATACAAGGTGAAGCACCCCCAAACTCAACTTCCTTCATACCCTCACTTTCGACCATAGAGTTCATAAATCAACCAAAGACTTCTCTAATTCTTTCAGTCCCTATGCCCCAGTTCTTTGAAACTCTTTCCCCTTCCAAATAAGAAACAGTCCCTCTGTTGCATCTTTTAGGAAACACCTCAGGACTCACCTCTTCAACTCTAGTTTCCCAATTACCTCCTGGTCACACCCACAATTCTGGATAACTGACCCTGAAAGCCCTTGACTCTCCCTATGATAAATGATTTTTTGTCTAACCAGTGCACTAAGTTCCCCTTTGTGGGGAAGATATTGCGCCTGCAAAGCAGTAGATTAGATCAGATTAGATTAGGTTTTTGTAGACCAACATCTAAATCCTCTATAGCATACATGTCAAATCTTTACCAATGCATCAAACGAAAGATGGGGTACTCATCTAGGCGATTTCCTAGCCAGGGGTCTGTGGTTCATTACTGAAAGCAAACTACACATCAATTTTTTCTGGAATTGAAGACGGTTCTTTTAGCACTGAAACGCTTCACGCACCTTTGCAGCACCAGACTGTTCTTATAGCCAAAGACAACACTAGTGTTGTTGCCTACATAAACAAGGAATTGGGTATGTAATTAGGCTTTCTCTGTGCCCTACTTTGGAGACTCCGGCCAGGTGCAACCTGAGGAACATTGTCCAACAGGCCCACCATATACCAGGCAGGTTGAATGTGATAGTACAAGCTATCCCATCACAACCAAGTTAGGGAGTTGTGAAACGCTCCCTAATCTGTTTATAGACTGTGGGAAATCCCTCCCTCAGTGATTATGTTAGATTTGGGGAAACCCAACTACCAGTAGTTTCTAGAACCCCCTCCAAGGAGTGGTTTCCAGACAGAATGGTCTCTCCACCTGGGGATCTTCAACCAAATCTGCCAGAGGTGGCACACACCCCACATCTGTTTGCCACCAGGTTCAACAGGATATAATCCCTGTTCATGTCCCAAGTCCTGGACAAGGAAGCCTGGGCAGTGGATGCTCTGAGCCTATCATGGGGAGGACATGGGCGGATATCCCTTTACTCCAACTCCCTTGATAGTGATTGTCATAACAAGATCCTTGGTCACGATTGTCACAGGATAATAGTCATAGCTCCAGGCTGGCCCAAAATGTCGTGGTTTTGGGATCTGGTGAGCCTATCATCCCAGATTCCCTTGTGCCTACCCCCAACACAAGCTTCTGACTCAACTATCCAACGGGAGCCTGCACAGGGACCTTCTCAAAGTGAATCTTCATGCTTACTTCCTAGAGTCTCGACCATCAGAGTCCAAGGTTTTCTCTGAAGTGGTCCATTTTTGTTCAATGGCGTAAATCGAATCAGGTGGACTTCAAAGCTCCATCTATAAATCAAATAGCCGATTTCCTCCTTTACCTTTTCCATGAAAAGAAACTTAAGCCCTTAAATGGATATAGGACTGCCATAGCTTAGATTAAACAGTCAGTTCTCCTGTGTTATAAACTATCTAACCAGGAAGACTGTAAGTGTATCAGTTAAAGGTGCACAATGTTAGGACCTTTGCTGCTTCCAAAGACTTCCAAGGAGTGGTTTCCTTAGAACAAATTCTCTCGGCTTGTCATTGGAAGTCTCACAACACCTGCACTTAATTCTACCTGAAGATGTTGCATGGGCTGATTCTGAGCTTTATCACTTGGGTCCCATAGAAGCAGTGCAACTCAATGATTTTTTTCATCGATTACCTGTTTATTATGAAAGCTAGTCTTTTTGTCTTTCCCCTGGTATCTTGCTAAGATATTCTAGGACGAATCTATTCTATAAAACAAACAGAAGGTTTTCCTTCTCTATGTTCTCTATTTGCAGAACCTCTCCACCTTACTCGCCTATAGTTAGAAGTTCTGTCAATGTTTCCCTCTGGGAAACCCTGGGGAATGAACTCTTTCTCCCCTCTCTTCCCATTTTAGGGGGAAAAATGATGGGTACCCGGTCATGTAAAACTGCTAAACTGGTCGGACCTATGACCTTATATGAGGGTTTTTTCCGACTAATTCCTCATGAAAGTTCTATCTTGTCTCTCCAGTAAGCTACCTACCAGCCTTTCAGTTGTTATTCTGGCATTAGTGTGTTAAAAATATTTAATAAGTAAATAATAATAATAATAATAGTAGGATTTGTATAGCGCAAAATTTATACAAATCTTCTAATGCGCTTGAGACCAAGAAGGGAGAGTCCAGGGACAGGCATGGGTCAACATCTAAAAAGTGTCCGCCAGGGTATGACTAAGGTGGGGGGTATGCCAGCCTAAACAAGTAGGTCTTTAGCTGGCTTCTGAAACCATCTATTGTTTGCTGAGATCTGACAGTCTGTGGCAGCTTGTTTCATTCAGCTGGTGCAGCTACTGCAAAGCCATGCCTGCCTATGTGCTTCTTAGGGTGGGTTGAGGAGATAGATAGCCTGTTGCCACGAGTGAGACTGCTTATTAAAGCTGAAAGATACGGGGGCTGTGAAAGATTAATAGCCTTGAATACCAAAAGATTATACTTATAAAGAGGATGCGATGTTGAATTGGGAGCCAGTGGAGTTTTTTCAAAAAGGGCGTAACATGACTCATTTTGTCAAGTCTGAAGATGATGCGGCAAACTCCAAGGAATTTGCGAATTCGTCGCAAATCACGAAGATGATAGTAACATGCTCTGCAAACCTTGGCAACATGATTGTCAAAGGAATTGTCTGAGTCAAAAATAACACCCAGACTTTTTACTTCCACCGACGGAGAGATATTGTTTTGGAGTAGTGGAACAGGGAAATTTGGTGCAAGCGACTCTCTGATGGCATTTTGACCTATTATGATAAATTCGTTTTTTTTCTGGGTTTAGCTTTAGTTTGACACCGTCCATCCACTCCTGTACAGACTTGAGACACTCGGTCAGCTCTTCCATGCTAGAGTCAAAATTCCTGGAGTCAACTGCTAGGTAGATCTGGGTGTCATCGGCATACAGGTGATGAGTAACATTGAACTTATTTAACTTATAATATTTTTATAAGTTAATCTTTTACCTAACAGATGGGAAAGTCCCACCCTCTGACCTCGCAAATCTACCTTCTACAGGTTTACAAGGGTCAAGATTCTCAAACAAAAAAGACGAAGTGACGTCCCCAGCCACCTGGTGAGTGAGGGAGACACTAGGCCCCCTAGCGAGTGGGGGCTGCACCATGGCCCGTTCTGCTTGAAGCTACTTAGGATGTCTTTTTCTGACATTTGGCGAGAGTGGCTTGCACTGGGTCAATGACATTAGTCTGTTAGGTAAGGTATTACTTTATAAAAATTTATTGTTGCAATATATTCTATATCAGGAACAAAGGCTTTACTGTAAAAAATTGGAAAAACTGAATACAATCTTCCATTTTTGTAATATTCTAGAAACACTATTTATTGAATGCCCTATGTATAAAGGCTCAATCATTTTTTTTTGAGATTAATTTCATACTTTAGGATGATAATATCTCCATTTTCCTGATAAAAATGAATAGGTGGCTGAGTAAATTACATTTGAAATGCACACCTCATTTAAGTTATGATAAATAACATTGTTTGTGGAATCCAGCTCTTTTGAACAAATACGTTCCTTTGAGCTTACAATGCAATTTCTTTTTAATAAAGTTTGTTCTCTATCAACTAAAATATTGGGGTTTAGATTGATGTTCTTTCTACTTGTCTATATTTTGTACACGAAGCAGTCTACTCCTGTACACATGTTTCTCCAGTCTGTGCATATACTTTTATACATGGGCTCATTTGACTGTGATTTTTCTACAAGTAGGCTGTAAAACAAAGTCGGATAATGGCAGAAACACACCACATAATGAACACATTTTGGTGATACTGTGCATGTGGTGATCATATATCTGCAGTGTTTTACACACAAAATGTTGGATTAAATTTTATTTTGTAAATTACTTTGAGAGTTTGTGTTGTGAAGATACTTTATTGTTGAAAAGTAATGTTTAATAAAGTAGGAATAGAAATTAACAGTAATTTTAGTGCTTTGTAGAAGTCAAACAAAAGACACAAACATTGGACCATAGTAGTATAATTTATAAAGTGACCCATGATGTTGGTTCAATTGATCACCACCACTGCTAGATTACGTTATTCAAGTTGATGCATGACTGCTCTCACCAATACATAGCACTAATTGGGAAGATAATTGTTTAACTTACAAAAAGTTAAATTACAATAATGTTTTATAATTCATTTTGCAGTTATATAATATGCTATTTGGAAATGTTAATTATTAAGCAGATAAAACACTTCATGCAGTTAACCACCATAATCACATGTTGGAATTTGGTACATGTGTTATTGGATATACTATTGGTGCAAAAAAAATCCTGCATAACCCCCACAGAATTATGTACTGAATTGGACAATTTCAGATCTGTCACATAACTTTGGCATACTTATATATTGTAAAATTACAAACAAATATTGGCTTGCTATCATTTTCTGCTATAATACTCAAATAGATAATATAAAGCAGTGTCGAACTTAAGCTTCTTGTCTAATTAACAATTATTTAGAAGGGATTCTAACCAACTTTAATGGCCCTTAATCAACACTAAAATGCAGACTCTAATTTCCCACAGTCAGTCATAATAATAATAATTTTATTTCCCAATTATAAATTGTATGTCCACATGCAAATGAGTAATAATAGATTTACAATAAATAAAGCAATATGAACACAACGGACATTCTGGAGTAATGTTACATATTCCCCCCTTCAAAATATATATGCATTTTATAAAACTTGGGAAAAGGAGTTGGCATAAAGCTTTTGGCTTTTAGATGAGTGCCACCCTTGTTTCCATTTACCTCTTTTTAAAATGTATTTATTTTAACTAATAACTGCACAAAGCTCTATATTTTTACAAATGAATACAATTTGAAAATTGTGATATAGATCAGGATGTTACAATTAAAGTACCTTGAGATAACCTCATTTTAAAAATATGTATCATAAATGCTATTTTTAAACTTACATTTAAACTTTTTAAGCAACTTATATTTGGTAGATCATTGCTCAGTCTATTCCAAAGTTTAACACCAATGACAGAAACACTTTTGAACTTTAAAATTGTTCTGACATATTGTCAGTTAAATTTACCATGTAATCTAGTTTTATAATGACAACTTACATTCTTTAGAAAGAAGTTTTGAGTATTTTTAGGTAGTAAATTATTATGGACTTTGAACATTACTATTAAAATATTTATTTTTACTAAATCACTAAATTTTAGTTATTTACACCTCCTAAAAAGTGATGAAATATGATCTCTGGAGTGAGAGTTACAAATTATTCTTACAATTCTTTTCTGCAATGCAGGGACTGTTCAAATTACATTTATGGGCATTGCCCCAAATCACACAACAGTAACTTAAATATGGATTAAATCAATGATGTATATGTTACGACCCAGGTGTGAAATTGTCCATTTCGTGAAATGGACAAGCAAATTGTCCATTTCATGAAATGGACAACTCAACTGTCCATTTCACAAAATGGACAAAATATTTATCCATTTCGTGAAATGGATAAAAAATCCACTGTCCATTTCATGAAATGGACAACTAAATGTACGAAATTTTTACTCTCGTTCACAGTGAAAAAACTTTTTTTTTTGCATTTTTATTGAAACATAGTATTGGAATACATCAAAGGATCAAAGGTTGTACTTTTACCTAAAGTATACTGTTGATGTATGGTTCCTTTAACATTTTCTTTAACAATATTAGTTAATCTAAATCTAAATCTAAAATCTAAATCTACTGCTTTGCAGGCACAATATCTTCCCCGAAGGGGAACTCAGTGCGCTAACTAATCATATATAATATCCGAGTCATAGTGGGGGACGTGTCCAGGTCTGTATTCCGATGGTTGTGGGTGTGAACATGGGGAAGAAAGCTAGGTCGGAAAAGCAGATTTGAAAAGGTGGGTTTTAGGTGCTTCCTGAAGGATGTGACAGATGGACTGGTTCTTACATGGACAGGAAGTGAGTTCCAGAAAACAGGTGCATGATGGCTGAAAGATTTGGTAAGATACTTATGAGACTTATGTATTTTAGAGTCAAAAGAAGGAACTTGAAGGAATTTGTATTTTGGACTGCTACGTCTGGTGTTCCTTGATGAGGTATATGGATGAAGTTTATCCTTGAGGTACACAGGTTGACCATACTTAAGGACCTTATATGTGATCAACCCAATTTTGAAAAGAACCCTGTATTTGACTGGTAGCCAATGTAGTTTTTCCAGATTTGGAGTTGCATGAGTGTACCTCGAGGATCTAGTGACTACTCGACAGAGGGAGTTCTGAACGCCCTGCAACCTCTTGAGCTCAGAAAGAGTGAGTGAGGCAAAGAGGGAATTACAGTAGTCAATTCGGCTACTGATGAGAGCATTTGCAAGGAGTATTGCTGTGTTAAGGTCAAGGAGATGGCGAATCCTATATAAATCTCTTATATGGAACCGAGTAGACTTAATGACTTGGGAAATGTGATCTGTGAGGGTCAGGTTTGGGTCGAACACCACTCCTAGGTTTTTGACATTTGAGGCAGGTGCCACTTTATTCCCAAGAATATCAGTGGGAAAAAGCGAATGAAGTTGTTTACGACTGTATTTTGAACCAATAAGGATGAATTCTGTTTTGTCTGGGTTTAATTTGAGTTTATTTGCAGCCATGAAATTTTGTATATCATTTAGGCAGTCCGTTAGAGCTGTCATTGACTGACTGAAATTTGATGGTGAAAGAGTAATGTATAACTGAGTGTCGTCTGCATAAAAGTGGTGTTTGATACCCCTATGAGATTGAATAATTGAACTGAGTGGATTTGTGTACATGGAAAAAAGGAGTGGCCCCAGGACAGAACCTTGCGGGACACCAAATTTCAAATCCATGGGATGTGACAGTACAGAGCCTACCTTGACTGATTGAGTCCTGTCCGACAAGTAAGACTCGAACCAACTCAGAGCCAGTCCATTGATGCCATAGCATTCATGTAATCTATGGAACAGGATCGAGTGGTCAATCGTGTCGAAAGCTGCAGAGAGATCAAGGAGGGTTAGGGCTGTTGTACTGCCTTCAGACATATTGAGGAAAAGATCATCCTGTATATTTAGGAGGGCACTTTACGTAGAATGGAACCTTCTATAGGCAGATTGGAAACCAGTCAAAAGACAGGACTCATCCAGGTGAGACGGGAGTTGGGACGACACCACTCTCTCTAAGATCTTTGAAACAAAGTTTAAATTAGAGACAGGCCTATAGGTTTTAAGGATTTCTCTATCAAGGGTTGATTTTTTAGGAGTGGAGTTACATGGGCCTGTTTGAAAAATTTAGGGCAGCTTCCTTCACGGAGTGATGCATTAATTACTGATGTGATAGGGGTGATGAGAATATCTAAAAACTCAATTACAAGAAATGTTGGCCAAGGATCAAGCGAGCAAGATTTGCTAGGGGAGTTTTTGATGATTTTAGCTACCTGATCTTCTGAAACAGAGGAAAAAGCTGAGAAAACAGGAGGTATGAGATCAGAGTCAGTGTATTGAGGGGGATTTGAGTTGGCGAAGGATTGACGAATGTTTGTGATTTTTTCTGTGAAAAATTCAACAAATTTGCTAAAAGCTAAAAGTTGAGGAGAATTTACTGAGGGAAGTACCTTTACAGTACAGCAGATCTGTGGAGTACGTCGTTTAAAGTTTGCCAAAGTTTCTGAGGATTGTCTTGGTTGTCATGGATTCTAGATTTGAGGAAGTCAGATTTCGCTTTCATGCAGATTTTATTATACATATGAACCTTTTTGATATATTGTGATCTGTTGAAACTGGATTTGTTTTTGCGCCAAAGGCGTTCAAAGAGACGTTTTGTTTCTTTAGCTGCAATAACACTGTCATTTACCCACCCAAGGATATATTTGGACCTGACGTGTTTAGTGATGGAAGGAGCATGTTTGTCAATGAGAGTTGTTAGAGTGGAGTGGTACTGTGAGTACAAGGCATCAGAATTGTTTTTGGGATCAACAATAAGTTCAGATGAGAGAAGATCCTTTCTCATGGCTTCCATATTGATTTTATGGTATTTTCTGAAAGTGACGGTGTCTCTAGAGATTCGTCTTTGGGGGGTGATATTGACCTTGAATGTTATGGAAAAGTGATCGGAGAAAGCCTCGGTGGCATGGACGTGTAAAATGTTGTCGTTTCTTGATTTGGTGAGAACTAAGTCAATGGTGTGTCCGAGGATGTGGGTAGGAAAATTTACCTTTTGAAGGAGGTCAAAGGACCCTAAAAGAGCACGAAATTTTTTTGAGTCATTGGAATTTGTGTCCATGTGAATGTTAAAGTCACCGATGATTACCAAATTGTCTGTAGTAGGGTAGATATTTTCGAGAAGTGCATTAAACTGTTCATAGAAGGTTGCAGGGCTGGTTGATGGGGGTTTGTATATATTGAGAAAAAGGCAGGATTCGTTTTGTAAGGAGATTTTAATAAGGAGGTTTTTAAAAGAGGAATAAGTATCTGTAGGTATGCGGCTGGTTTGCAGTTCATTTTTCACCAGGAAAGCTACTCCGCCACCCCGTCGTGACTCCCTTGGTCGGTGAAAAAGGGTATGACCCTGTGGGGAAATATCGCTGAGATACGCCTGTGAAGTGTCTGGGCGAATCCAGGTTTCTGACATGGCAAACACATCTGTATTATTGTCCAAGATAAGTATTTGTTAATATTTCAATTTATTAAGTATTGGAGATAGCATCTAGGTGGGACTAAACTATAAGTTTTTATAACTTTAAGAGCTTTTAACAGTAAGCCACATTGGTAGTTTATTTACATTACTTATTGCAAGTGTTATTTACTTGTCCAGGTATATTTATGGTGAAATGACTGGACATAAGTGCACTTTGTTAATTGGACTTTTTGTAAAAAGCTTAACATCTAAAAGACTAAATATGGCTTTCAAGTGCTGAATGGACAGTTATTTACAATAATCCTCAGAACATATAATCAAAGGTATGGCTTCAACCTTTTAAACTGACAGTTATGTGAATTAACCCTTAGAGCTAATCCTCAAAAGGTTAGCTATAATCCTCAGATCTCACCAAAAGAAAGCCTCACCACTAGTAAGATGGATTTAATTGTAATTAGCCCATTTCTTTTTGTAACCTTTGGGATGGCTTCAACCTTTTTAAATTGACACTTACTTTTGATAACTCTTAGAACTTATCTTCAAAGGGTAGGCTACAATTTCTCAGATCTAACCATCAAAGGAAAGCCTTTTAAACAGGATTAGTGCATAAAAGAGGCAAAGTTCTGTCATATTTCTTTCAAGCAAAAGTTAAAAAATAATATACCAGGTACCAACACATTTTTAAAGTATAAGTGTGATAATTATTTAAATAGTTATTCCCATTAAAAGTATGCTTTACATAATTCACACTTTTATTTCCAATTTATTTCAAATATTTATAACTATTTAACTATTAACTAACTTAGTGTAAGATATTACATATACATACATATCATTATTATAGGGGAATAAAGTGGATAACTTTATTAATAAATCAAAAGATTGGCCATGAACGAAAATTTATCTTTCATACATGACTTTGTCCATTCCATGAAATGGATAGCAAAACATATATGGATTTATCCATTTCACAAAATGGACAGTTGGGTTGACCATTTCATGAAATGGACAATTTGCTTTTCCATTTCGCGAAATGGACAATTTCACATCTGGGTCGTAACATATACATAATGTTTTTATGCATAAAAACTTATAAGTCTCTTTATTTTGCAGAGAACTGGTATATTTTTGTTGATCTTACGACTCAAATGAGGTATATGACATTTCAAAGTTAATAGTTCATCAATAATAACACAAAGAAATTATGTCATCTGCACCCTTTCAACATCATGTTTATTTATTGCAATTTTGGCATCCCCAAGTAAAATTTTATTTGTAAACAACATGTAATTTGTTTTGCTTACATTTGATAGTGATTGTTTATTCAATGCAAACCATTCATTTATATATATATATATTCGCGAAATCCCTAAAATTTTTAGCTAATTCGCGAAATCCCTGAAATTTTAGCTAGGGATTTCATGAAATTCCTGAATATATTTTACTCTTCTAAAATTTAGGGGGCCACGGTGGCAGAGTGGTAACACTCTCGCCTCCCTCCTCTGAGGCCGGGGTTCAATCCCCAGCACGGCCTCAAGTGGGAAAGCTGGTAGTTGCTTGCCGTTGGTCGGCAGTTTACAGTACAGAACCCCAACAAACTGTATGTACTGGTTTCCTCTGCCCTTCCAACTACCCATCGTGATATGACCTGTACAGTGTTGAAAGCGACGTAAAGCCCCAAATAAATAAATCAATCTTCTAAAATTTATTAAACAGCAAAAATTAATCCACATAAGCCGTTATTATGCTTCTTTAGGACCATATTTACAACACCGTAAAATAATATGATAGGTGCAAGATTTATTAACAGTTAAAAACTTATTAAAAATGAAAATTAATTATATTTTTGGAAAGAAGATTACCGAAGAATGCTAACATTTATTGAATGACTATTATTTATTGTCTCTTCAAAGGTCTGAACAAATCCTTTAATCTATCTAAACCTTAAACTACTTAGGATCTTTGCCCTTCCATTGGTGCCTTTAATCTCCAATACCAGCTACCTCCTCAAATAAATAAAATAAGTACTTTTCAGTTTTCATTGATCAGCCTGGTCTGAACTGACATGGAGTGCACCATTGTGATGGAATCTATTCTGAGTGCAGTTCCTGCTAATTGTAATTGAGATTGAATCTTTTCAACCTGTTAGTCAAAGAAATTCTCCCTCTCTCTCTGTTGTGGATAAATGAAGATTGCAATTAGCAAGTTTTAAGACATGAAAGAACAGAAATAGCAGTTATAATATTAAAATGTTGCAAGTATTGATAGGTTTAGTGTTTGTTCTATTCCTTATAATTTATTTTGCTACATTTATTCAAACTGTAAAAAGTAACAATATTTAGTGCAAAACTTAAGTTAAATAGAAACACCACTAGCTTCAAGCAAGATATATTACTATTAAAAATACTTTAAATTACATTTAAATTTTAAAGACAAAAATGCAAATACATTCAAATTTAGACTTTAATAAAAATCAATGATTAATGGAGTATACATTATTTTGTATACCACACAAAAAATATTACAAAAGCCTAACAAAAATCAGTTAGAAAATCATATCAGCCTATACAAAAGCTAAACTAGTTAAAACAAATGTTATATTTTCACAAACATCATTTCACAAGTTTCCTGAAGTTAATCAGTTAAGAAGACTACTAAAAAAGGAAAACTATCAGAATTACTGTGAATAACACACAAAATCGTATTAAAACTAAAAAGGTTTGTTGTAAAATTCCATTAGTTTATACAAAACGTTAACTGAAATGCACAATAACTGACTAATGCACAAGTTTTAGGGATTTCACGAATTCCCTAGAGATTTTAGGGAATTTGTGAATTCCCTGGTCCATTTAGGGATTTCACGAAGTCCCTAAAAATATTCGCGAGTTCCCTGATTATACAAATTCACTAACATATATACATGTATATATAAAAGCAATTTGTATCATCTGCAAATAAGAGAAATTTCAAAAATGTCTAATTTGAAAAATATCTAATTTTGGGAGAGCTACACTAGAGTGATTTTGAGGCAGATGTAGACCTAAGATTCTTACTAGGTAAGCAATAGATGAAGCATGAACCACATCAGGCAACTTTTTCCACACTTGGTGTATCAAAAGCAAAAATGCAGACACTTTTGACTATTGAATGAAGGAACAAAACTGTTGAACCACAAGATAATATAGATAATTAAAATTTAAGTGCAAAAACACTTATGTGTTATACTGCACTAAAATATAAAATAATAATATACAATATAATAATACAATAACTAATATTTACAACAAAAACAAATATATACACAAATACATAATGATTGGCACAAGGCCAACCCACAAATTCATAGAAATTGACTAGAAATATATATAAAAACGTAAAACACAAATAAATATGAGTATGTATATAGATTAAAAACAAATGTTAATAAATCAATATCATCTAAACAGAAAAAAAAGAATGACAAAATAAAACATTGATTAAATCACAAGAATAATTGTAAAGATAATAAAGGGCTGCAAAACAAATATCACAACAACAAGATGTACACGACTAGAAAAATCTCAATAAATTAACTTAATATAAAACACAGGATACGTTAAGGTACTAAAATTTATAAAACAAACCTCATTCTTTCAGATAACTCAGGAAATTAAAAATATTTCAATATAATAAATCTTTTAAGTTATTTACATCTCTGTAATATTTGATTCTTGTGTCATGTAGGTCGATACAGTCTAATAGTTTATGTTTCACTGTATCAGGACAATGACATGGAATGCACCAGGGCATATATTCACCTTTCAAAAGATAACTGTGTGTGAAATAGGTGTGTCCTATATGGGCTCGTGTTATAACTATTTCCTTCCTATGGGATAAACTCATCTAAACATAAAAATTTCCTACTGTAGTGTTTATTTGGAATAGTTTGTTGTCAGGACACACATTCCATTGAGCTTGCCACTTCTGTTTAAAAACACTATTTACATTCACTTTCAAGTCTGTATAGGGGACTTCTTTCAAGTCTAAAACATTAAAATTCAAGGCCTGTTTGGCAAGCTTATCTGCTTTTTCATTGCCCTGTATGCCTACATGACTTGGAGCCCAAGCTAAAACAACTTTCTTATTTACTGACAAACAATCATTAAAAAGTTTTGATCACACTTGTTGCTATCATGAGCTTGAAGACTAGATAAAGAATCAGTGAATATGATAAAATGATCCCAATCACAATTTTTTTATAATATTGAAAGCCAGTTTTAGAGCCTCTAATTCAGCTGTGAATATATTAGCATTGCCAGGAAGTCTGACCTGGGCACTGAGGTTATTAGATGTAGCAGCTGCAGCAACCCTATTTTCTCCCTTCGATCCATCAGTATATATAGCCCTATGGTCAGGATAACCTTTCAATTGAGCAAATAGACTTTAAAAAAAACAATCATCACCAAGATGTTTCTTTTGATGGGTTAGATTTAAGTTTATGTGAGGCTTCTGTATAGTCCAGGGTGAGTCATCTGGCAATGGCACAGTCTGAATTAGATCCAGCTGAGGACAGACAACAGACAAATCTTCCTCTACATGATGCCCAAAAGATCTTATTGCAGATGGCTTCTTATCATAAAGATCATAATACAGGGGGTTAAAGACAACATTGTAGACTGGATTGTCAGGATTACTTCTCAGTTTCAAAGCATACTGAATACATAATTTGTCAAACCTTAAATACAAGGGTGGTTCATTTGCCTCTATATGCAAGCTTTGCATTGGAAAAGTCCTGAAGGCTCCTAGGCATATTCTTAAACCCTGGTTTTGAATGGGTTCCAATTTCTTAAGATAACTTATAAGCAGAACTAAAAACAGCACAACCGTATTCCAGTCTAGAATGAACAAATGAAAACATTAAAACACTTCTATCTGCTCCCCAATCTATTTTGGCAACTACTTTGAGCAGGTTCATGGCTTTCTCACATTTCTGACGCATATAATTAATGTGAGCTTCAAAATTAAGTTTATTGTCAAAGATTACACCAAGGAAGTTAGTTTGTGAAACAATATCGATTTGTGAATCGTATATTGTTAACGTTGGGTCTGGATGAGGTTTTCTTTTATTACAGAATGCATACAAATGGTTTTGGTTTTAGAAAATTTAAAACCATTTTTATCAGCCTATTTTTAAACCTTATTGAGACACAACTGAAGTTGCCTTTCTATGGAAGCCATATTTCTAGAAGAACAACTGATTGAGAAATCATCAACAAAAAGAGACTTTTCAAAGCTAGATGGAATTACATCAGCAATACTATTAATCTTCAAAATAAATAGAGTAGCAGAGAGGCTGCTGCCTTGAGGGACCCCCATCTCTTGTTTATGTATGTTAGAAAGGACAGATCCTAAACAAACTCTAAAAACTCTAATAAAAAATTCTGAATAAACATTGGCATTTGGCCCCTTAGGCCTACTTTATGTAGATCTCTAATAACACCATATTTCCATACTGTATCGTAGGCTTTTTCTAAATAAAAAAATACAGAGACTACATGGTTGCCTTTCAATAAACGATTCAAGTCTTATTAATTGGTCTGTTGTAGTTCGACCTTTTATAAAATCACTTTGATATTTTGTTAAGATATTATTTTTCTCAAGGAACCAAACTAATACAGTATTAATCATTCTTTCCATAGATTTGTATAAACAGCTTGTCAGAGATATGGGATGATAATTGGACGGGTTTTTTTAGTCTTTGCCTGGTTTAGGAATAGGTATTACAGTGGCCTCTTTCCAGCATTCAGGAATTTTGCCTGAAGCCCATATATCATTACATATATCAAGTAAAACCATAAATGAGTCTCTTGGTAGATGTTTTAGCAGCTGATAATGGATCTCATCTAGGCCAGAGGCTGTGTCATGAGACTTTTTCAGAGCATCACATGGTTCTCTAATGGTAAATTGTACATTGTAGTTATTAGAGTTGTCTGTCAAAATCCATGTGTTCTTTTTCAGCTTTCACTTGATATTTCTGAAAGTTTGTACGGTAATTGTTGCTGCTGGAATTCTTGCTAATTTCTTGGGCCAATCTATTTACTATATCTACTCTTTCTGTTCTCTTGGTTCCATCATTATCTTCCAGATGATGTATTTTGGTGTTACTTTGTTTGACACTTATTTTCCTGATCATTTCCCATACCTTCTTTGGTGTCTTTACATTTAGTTTTGATACATATTCATGCCATGATTTCCTTTTACATTCTTTAATTACTTTACGAGCATTGGCTCAACAGTTTTTATATTCATTTATGTTATCTGATGTAGGCTTTGTACGACATTTATCCATTGCATTTTGACAAGCTTTAACAGCTTTTTTGCATTCACTGTTGAACCATGGTTTGTAGCTGCCAGTGGAGTGTCCAGCTGACTTTGCCACACATTTCATTGCTATATCATTTAATTTATTTAAAAATGCAGGAAATTTTTCTGTTGTCAGTAAAACTATGCCTATTGATATCTAAAGAACATTGAAGTTTGAATTTTGGCCAATCAGCCTTTTTAAGATTCCAACGGGGAACATTATCCTTAGGCATACTCTTAACTATATCAATAAAAATAGGAAAATGGTCACTACCACACTGACTGAATGGACCTGCCATGCAAAATTAAGAAAACAGATGCAGAACATAAAGACAAATCTATTGAGGTGAATGAACCTGATGCAGGATGAAAGTAGGTAGGTGACTCATCGTTAAGTAAACAAATATTGGAGGAATCAAGAAGATGTTCAACCTTATTGCCTAAACCATTGGATTAGGAACAACGGCATAGATCACTATGTGCATTAAAATCATCAATAAATAAAAATGGTGCAGGTATTTGGTTGACTAGATTATCAAGATCACTTTGTGCAAGATTAAAACATGGTGGAATATATACATTACATACACTTATAGTTTTATGCAGATACTTTTACAGCAACTGCCTGCAGTTCTGTATCTAATTCAAGTACCCCATGGGGTATACCTTTCTTAACAAAAATAGAGCACCAGTGGAATCTGCTTCTGACACACATGTTTTAAAATAATAATCAAATCTAACATTTACATTATCTGTATCTTTAAAATTGTTTCCTGCAATGCTAAAATGTAGGGTTTAAAATTGGAAATTAAATTTTTAATTTCTTCAAAGTTTGGCCTAAAGTCATGACAGTTCCATTGTAGTATACTTTTATTTATGTTTGGTTCCATTATTTACACTTTTATTCCCACTCCGCCCTTGTGAATTTGTGGTTGGGGATTCTTCACAACTCATTTCATTGTCACTGTCACTCAAAGCATCATACTTGTTGTATTGTACAATCGGGTCATTAGATCCCTTATGTTGTTTGGTCAAATATACTTTACTTTGGCTTATTTTCAATTTAATGAGGTCATTTGAGATGCACTTGTCTGACTCGATGCACTGGTTTTATTCACTTTAGTTGTCTGTTTTTCAACTGCACACTTTTTGGGTTGTTTTGAACCATCTGGCCAAGTCATTTCTGTTTGCATTTCTACTGTTGCTGTTTTCACCACAGGTTTGGTTGCTGCAGCTGCCTAGGCATATGTTGTTTTCACAGAATTAAATATGTCCATTTGTTTCTTGGCATCTGTGTATGAAATTCCTCTTTCTGCCTTGATTCTTTGAATTTCCTTTTCCTCTTTACATTTCGGACATGTTTTATCATTAGAGGCATGATTTCCTTGGCAGTTAACACATTTCGCTTCATTCGTGCATTGTTGAGAGTCTGTATGATCTTCTTTCCCACATTTATTGCAAATTTCATTTTTTCTGCAGTTGAATTTAGTGTGACCAAACTTTTGACACTTATAACATCTGATGGGATTTGGGATAAATTGGGAAACAGTCACTCTGTAGTAATCCACCCTGATGTATTTTGGCAAGGTTTGGCTTTGGAAGGTCAATATAAATGTCCCTGTTGGTTTCTTTTGTCCATCCCTAAAAACCGATATCCTGTCCAGCTTTATGAGACCTTCATCTTTTAGTCCTTCTAATATTTCCTCATCAGAACAGTCTTTCATATCCGGGTATCTAATGACCCTTTTCTTTGTATTCAGGCTGTAGTGTGCTGATACAGTGATGGGGATGACATTGTCCATATTCAGGTTCAGTTTGGTTGTTTTCAGTAGTTTGCTGCTTTGAGTTTCCTTGTCAACTTCAATCATGATGTCTCCATTCCTTAATTTCTTTATATTAAAGAGTCAGACCCAAGTACAGCAACAATGGCCTTGTTTACTGCAAATGGTGACAGTTTTGACAGAGGTCTCTCATTGTCTGTTCCTTTTACTAACAGGAATCGCGGCCATGAACAAATCTGTGCGGAATCCGAGTTCATAATCATGAATTCAGGCAAAGTTCTCATCCTTTTTCTATCAGTCATTTGGGAATTTGTGAAGCTATAATGTTATAGTGCTTATTCGTTGCCAATGCTCTCCACCCACCCTTCGAGCCCAACAAGGGGATATCATAATAGTGTGGAGCTGAGCGCTGCACACTGATATCAGAGATACATTAGCAATATACTAAAAAAACACATAAAAAGTGAACCTTGATTGACCTGTTAAGCAGCCACCTTCTAGATACTCCAAACAAAAGGACAAACCAAACACCAACAGAATACAACAATCAAGAACAACAGTATAAACCATTAGAATCAACAAGCCATCACTAATTTGGAGCACTAGGGCTTGGCACTACCAGCCGATTGATTAAGCCATGCCATCTTAACCTTCCAACTAAGTGAAATTGAGGCCAAAGGTGTGTATTGCCTCCTCAATATCGCAACAAAGTATTGACTCAACAGCCAGAACTCTCTCTTCCACTGACACGGATTGCAACCAACGGCAAACAGGCTACCCCCAATTAGTCTCCTCTTACGGCACGCAGGAGAATACGTTAGACCTATTCTACTTCCACGGACCCACAGGGGGAGTTCAACCACAAGAAATTAACTATTACCTATATACCACCTAGCATTGCACAGACAGGTTTATGGAGAAATTTGGTTAATTTTATTAATTGGAATTTTTATTTATAAAAATACTTACATAATCCCAACAAATGCTTACGTAACCTACCGTGTGGTCAAGGACACAGAGAATGTGACTTTTTTATTTTTATTTGGGGTTTAACATCGCTTTCAACACTGTACAGGTCACATCACGACGGGTAGTTGGAAGGGCAGAGGAAACCAGTACATAGAGTTCGCTAGGGTTCTGTACTGTAAACTGCCGACCAACGGCAAGCAACTACCAGCTTTCACACTTGAGCCCGTGCGGCCATTTTTTTCTACTGAAAGTACACACGTAAACCCCAGCGGGCACCTGCTGGAGGTTATATATCCTCTGTAAGTTGTCATTCTTAAAAATTTTGACCCTACCCCTCAGAAGATGGTAGAGGGGAGGAGGGTGGGACTCTCCTTGTTGGGATTATGTAAGTATTTTTATTAGTAAAAATTCCAATTACAACAAAAACGTACTTACATAATCCCAACAAATGCTTGAATGCAGCCCTGAGGTCCATGGTGGGTAGACTTCTGAGGACTGTCAAGTGCTATAGGAGAGTTCTTGAGTTAATACAGATACAAAAAATGGATAGAAACGATATGTTATACTACAAACAACTGTAATATATTACATATAGTTAAATTAATATTATTATTATTAAATTATTACAAGCACTGATAAAGTGATAAAGTAGTTGTAATAAAGTAGCTGAAAGGTACTCACCCACTTATCAAAGCATCATGCTGTACCATACATAAACATGATATATATGAATCCCATCACCCCATCTGTACAGTTGTGCAGGGGTCAAAGGTCAGTTGCGCCCAGTTGAATATAACTCCAACAGTCAGAGTGCAGCTGTCCCTCAAGCCATCCATATGACCTATGCAGTCATATCCAAATCATGTCCAAAATCATAGTCTTAATCCAGTCCAGTCCAACTCCACACATCCTAAAAATAAAAATTGAACCTATTATTAAGTCTCAATTGTTCACTACATGCTGTGCAGATACAATGGGACCTAACTTAAAAATATTATCATTTTCCCAGCAAATATCCTTCAAGTTTGTGAAGGTATTGTGGGACCTCCAGTAACAGGAGCTCAAGACCTGCTCTAAGGAGATACCTCCTTTGAACGCAAGTGATGCAGCCATAGCTCTGACATCATGAGCTCTAACCTGAGTGACCTGTTGATCAGTCATATCTGAAGACTGAGAGCAAGTATGAATGGTCTGTTTGATCCACTGAGAAATGGTTATTCTAGTGATATCCTTAGAATAACCTTCTCTGAGCGATACAAAGAGAAGGGCCTTGCCCTTTCTCATGGATTTGGTCTTGTCTAAGTAGACTTTGAGGGCCCTAACTGGACAAAGTGACTTGTGATCCACCAGTGAACTGTCCAACATGTTAGTAAGAGGTGGTATCACTACTGGTTTAATGGAGTCAGGGTCATCCGAAGCCAATTGGTTTTTGGCCAGGAATGCTGGAGAAGGAGAAACAGTGACCTCTGACCAATTTCTCCTTGAAGAGATCGAAGAGTGAGTCCAAGCATGTATCTCACTCCTTCTTTTCCGTGAGGCTAAAGCCAACAGGAAAACTGTCTTGTAAGTTAGCCACTTCAAAGGAGCCTCAGATAAAGGCTCAAAAGGAGGTTTTGTCAAACCTAGGAGGACCAAGGAGAGGTCCCATGTAGGAATGGACCTGCTTGGTTTAGGTCTATCCCTGGTGAAGCTGGCAATAAGTCTATTCAGTTTTAGACTTTTTGAGATGAGTTCACCCTGTGAACCCAAAGCATCAGCAATTGCTGTTCTGTAGCCAGTAATTGTAGCTGGTTTGAGATTTTTAACTGTGAACAGGTAGTTTAGAAACTCTGCTACCTGGAAAACAGTTGCTGAGGTGATGTCCACCTTATTCTGTGAGCACCATTGCCCATAAATGGTCCACCTTGATTGATAGACTTTTCTTGAGGATTCCCTCTGAGGTGCCTTAATTATTTCTGCCACCTCAGATGAGAATCTTCCAGAATTGGATTCCAGGAATCCAGAAGCCACACACGTTGTTGTGGAACCTGTTGGAATGTGGCTGTTTCAGTAGTGTCTTCCAATGAGGGAGCTGTAGGGGTACCCTGGTCGAGAGATCCACCAGATCCCAAAACCATGGCATCCCTGGCCACCCTGGGGCCAGTACTATCATCCTGCATGGGTATGTGATTATTTTTTTAATTACTTGTGGCAGGATGGCTACTGGACAGAAGACATAGCCGTCTAGGCCTTCCCAACAGATATTCAATGCATCTATTTTCCAAGCCTTTTTGTCTGGGACAGGAGATACATAAATTGGAAGTTTGTAATTTAGATGAGTTGCAAACAGGTCTACCATTGGTGTGTGCCAAACTCTGCAAATTTGGTTGAATATCTGTTGGTGAAGGGTCCACTCTGTTTGTATGACCTTGTCCCTTCGTGATAGGGAGTCTACTATCACATTTAGGGATCCAGGTACGTGTCTTGCTCTTATCTGGATCCTTCTGGAATTTGTGAATGCCAGAATTCTCCAGATGAGAACACAATGTGCCTCCTTCTTTGTTCAGATAAGATACTACTGTACTGTTGTCTGAACAGAGGAGCACTCTTTGACCTTGCAAGTGCTCCTGAAACCCCTTTAGGGCTAGGAGAACAGCTTTTAGCTCCAATACATTGATGTGAAGCTGAGCCTCCTTGTTTGACCAGAGGCCACTGAGAACTATTTCGTTTAAGTGAGCTCCCCAGCCTTTTTGGGAGGCATCTGTGAATACCAGTGTGTTGTGAATATGAGGATGTATAGGAGCACCTGCCATAAGATTCTGTAGACTCTCCCACCATTTGAGATGATTCAGAAAATTCCCTGTTACTGGGATCCTTTTGTCTAGTTACTGGGGAAATAGGTACCACTGGTACGGTCTCATGTGTAACCTTCCCAGTGGTACTGTTTTTTCTAAGGAAGCTAATATTCCTATGAGTGACATGAGCTTTCTTGGAGTCAAGACTAATGACTTTCTGATGGAAACAGTCTGAACTTTTAACCGATCGAGTTTCTTTTGGGTTGGAAAGACCAGACCCCTCTGAAGATCGAAGTGATAGCCCAGAAAATCTAGTTTTTGTGTGGGAACCAATTCCGACTTTTGAAAATTGATGAGCCAGCCTAGTTCTTGGACCAATTTCACAAAATTTTCCTTATCTTTGAGACATTGTTCCTCTGTTGGTGACCGAAGAAGCCAGTCATCCAGATATTGATGGATTCTGAGGTTCCTGGTTTGAGCTATGAGTTTTACCTCTTTCACAATGCGAGTAAACTCTAGGGGAGCTGTTGCGACACAAAAAGGGGTGCCCAAAATTGGAAAACCCCTTTTTTGTTTGAAATTTCAGATATTTTTGAGATTGTGAATGAATTAGGACATGGAAATACATGTAAATGGTTGTTTAACATACTTAAATCCATCACTGGTCTCCACTGTTTCATGGGTTTGGGTACCAGAAATAGTCTGCTGTAATATCCCAGAGTAGTGGGTTTCCTGACATGAGTTATCGTCCTTTTTTGCAAGCATGGCCTGAACCGCTTCGTGGTGGGCGCCCTCTTTGTTTTGTTGTGATATTTGCTCAAAATGAGCGGAATTTTTGACAATTTTGGTAGAATTTTGAAGTCGAGACGATAACCATGCTGTAGTAAACTTACAACTCTGGGATGCGCATGATTTTTTGCCCATACCTGCCAAAAATCCTGCAATCTTGTCCCTGGAGAGTCACTTCCTCTTTCCACCACTGCCTCCTCGAGATGCACATGCAGAGAAGTGGTTGTAAGAGGTGTTTGGCTGCGTTCTTTTATCACGAAACGACCTGCTGCTCTCCTGAGAAGATTTGGGATGTGAAAACCTCTTGAAATCGAAGTTCTTGACAGAATCTCTGTATGACTTGGTATCAGATTCCTTCATAATGGACAACCTTTGATCATATTATCCTCTACCTGGGACAAAATATCTGAGTTGAAGACCTCCTGTTGGTCGAAGTGGTCTGAAGTAAACTTGCCAAGTCCTTAGGCCCTAACTTGGAACTACAGTCCTTCAATAAACTGTCCCTCCTTGCAAGGAGCATATTGCAGGCCAAAGTCATGTTTTGCTTCAGAACCATGTCCAGAGCTATCTCTAAGGAGGAAGTAACTGAAGCCTGGAGCTGTGAATATTTAATCATGAGATCTGCTGATTCTTTGACAGTGTCCAGATCTTCTGAACTTCTAATTCAGTAGCTAACTCCTGTATCCTGTTGTTCAGCTCTTCAATGGCCATCTTGAACCATAGTACATGGCCTAAGATTTGGACATTATCTCTGCAAACTGTCTCCTGAATGATATGTTGTTTAGAAGGCACAGAGATGGAGGCTGATAAAGATTTCACTTTGGCTATATTGAAATAAGAGTCAGGCAACTTAGGAGCTCTCAAAGGAGTATTCTGAGGAGACGTGGTATAATATATCATGTCAGGTCTCTCAAAAGCCAGAAACTGACCCTGAGACAAGGATTCAGAGTTGGACTTGTCTTTTACTGTGGTTCCAGATGCCTTCCTGAACCTGTAGTCCCACATGGACTGGATATCTTGAACACAGGGGGTAAAGCCAGATTTTGTTTTCTCACCACCTGCTTGGAGGGCTTCTTAGAAAAGGCAGAAGGGGCCACAAGGCACTCTACTTGTGGCACCTCCAAGTCAAGGAGACCTCTGATTGCATTCAGCATCTCTACATAGGAGGGATCCAACTCCTGTTGATGAACATCTGTCTCACCTTGAGGAGACCTAGATCTATGTCGTTTCCTAGCAGGTAAGGTTGACTCTTCATCAGACAGCTCCCCTTCTGATGGCTGAGGTCTCGCCTTGGAGGTAGGGGCACACATACCCTGCTCCTGAGAGGGAGGAAGACTCTTATGAGAGGCTGTAGGTTTTCACTGCACTTGAACTCCTCAAACTGAGAAGCCAGGAACGCCAACTGATTATTCATAGCTTTGATCATATCTTGAAGAGAGGAAGCAGGAGCAGAAGAAGTTGACTCTGAAGCATTAGAAGGGGTTGGCTCATCCAACAGAGAATCATCAAACTTCTCAGAAGTTTTGCTTTTAGAAGATTTCTTCTTGTGAGGAATTTTGAAAGCACCTGCACAAATAGTGCACTCTGACTCCTAACCAGTGACACATTTGTCCATCCATTTCCTGTCGTTCCTACATTTGATGCATGCTTGATGGTTATCCCAAGGCAGCATTTCACATGAACAAATGGAACATTTTCTTTGTTTTCCGGACATGTTGAAAAACTTTGAAGCACCAAAAAGAATGTGTGTGCACTTGGCGGTGGTCAACATAAGAATGACAACTTACAGAGGATATATAACCTCCAGCGGGTGCCCGCTGGGGTTTACGAGTGTACTTTCAGTAGAAAAAAATGGCGAGACACATTCTCTGTGTCCTTGACCGCACGGTAGGTCATGTAAGCATTTGTTGGGATTATGTAAGTACGTTTTTATGCAATAAAAATATGCTTCAAAGTATTTAGGGTATTTGCGTTGAATAAACGTCTAGAGCAATGAGGCAGTTTCAAATATTGATTGATATTCAATAGGCACCCAATGCAATTCATTTAGAATAAAAGTGATTCTAATATAACTTCTTATATTTGAAACAATCCTGACAGCCCTGTTTTGAATGCATTGCCACTACTGTGCATTGGATATGTGCTATAGAATTAAATTTATTCATTCGTTTTTTCTTTGTTAAGCTAAAACTGTTCTCTTTATACCTCTATTCACCTGCATGGCGTTTGACAAAATAAAAAGGAATTATTGGTGAATAATGTCTTATGAAAATAAGGAAGTTAAACTCGTATGTATGCTGTGTAAAAAAATTCAAAAAAAAAATTCGGGTTTTCTCAGCGACTCTTCTGGTGCGTGGCACGCTCAAAAGGACAAACTACTTTGCGGAAATTGAAATTTATCCGACAGAAAATAGATCTAATTGGAACGCATATAGTTGTTACTATTATACCAGTAGCGAGATATTGTAATCATCCTAATGCTCATAGGAATATTAATTTCACCATCTGAATAATTTTAAATATCATGCATGTAATATTAGCGCTTTTTATGGGTCTCCCATTTCTACAGATATTCTTCCGCATCGCCGAAGCAAAGAGTATTTTTCCTTTGAAGGTAAATATTTTGCTTTTCTCTGATGCGTTGGATGGGATTCATTGAACACAATTTGTTGAAATGAATTGCTTATCCTTGTCAAATTGCATTATTCAAACAGTCGCATCTTTCAAAGAAACATGGTATCCAAGATTGGCCGTGACCCCTCTCGTCCTTGACTGCAAAACATAAACAAAAATCAAAAGTCTTTTCTCCATTCATTCATGTTTTCTTAGTTTGTTAAAGTACGATGTAATGCCTGATTACTGGTAGTTTCCACTTAGAGGTTGTTTTTTTTTTTTGGCAACAGCGTACTTGTATTTGGGGTTACGTAATTTTATTCGGTCTTTTCTTGTCTGAGGAACAATAAAATTCCTAAACTTCAGCACTCCAAAGTATAACTAAGATATACTGCTACTGCAACCGGCACCGCAACTTATGCTACCCTTCATAAGTTGGCCGCGCTCACCACATCTTCACAGGGCTTTAATATGAGTGATCTACTACACTCTGAAAGGGAGACGGAAAAAACCCCTCACAAAATGAGCTCTCAGGAGAAAACCCCTCAGGAGAAAACCCCTCAAAAGTCTCCTGTGGAGAAAACCCCTCACCCTATTTTGGGGCTTGTGGAGAAAACCCCTCATGTTATTTTCAGGCTTGTGGAGAAAACCCCTCAACTTTATAAAAAGCCCTCATTTTTTATTTAACCCTATATTTTTATTTAACTTGTACTCAAGCACCCCACCCTATATTCTATTTTTAGGCCTGTGGATTGGAACTTTGACATTTTAAATTGAATTCAAATTTGATTCTAATTAAAAAAAACTGTTGTCCTTTGTTGTAAAATCTTAAAATATGTACAAAGAATGCTTTTCTTTGAAATATGCTCAGGATTGCACTACTCAGGTGATTGATCACTATGAATTGAAGATGAATATTATGTTTTGGTCTATTGTTTCAAAACTTAAATCAGTGGACAGAATTAAAACTGTATACATTAGCATATATAAACAATCAAACATGTCTCCTATTGTATCACTTTCAAGTATAATTTAAAAAAGAGGGGTTTATATGTGTCCCTTTCATAATTGCAATTAAACTATTTAGCCCACTATTCTAGGGCTATCATCAGGCAGTACAAACTCTGGCATGTCAGCTTAACTCTGGCTTGTCAGTAACAAGGTTTGAGACACTGCATTAACAGTATGGCTTCACTGGCAGTGAGTGGATAGAAATAAGTAGAAGCTATTCTAATCCTCAAATTACCCCAGTGCCTAAGTTGTTATGTACAATTGTATTTATGTGCTCATTCAGTGCTGATATATTTCATTCCATTTAAATATTATATTCATGTACTGTCATTTGTATGCTATATACTTATTTTCTATGTGAAAATGAATGAATATTCCAAATTTCCAAAATGAGGGCTTTTTATAAAGTTGAGGGGTTTTCTCCACAAGCCTGAAAATAACACGAAATCATGTTTTATTGTTAAACTTATTATATGCAACAGTTTTCATAGGTGTACAATAACCTATTTGTCTTTCTGGAGCCTGTATATGAGCCACGGCCAACTTATGCCTGCGGCCAACTTTTGCAAGGTAGCAGTACCCTGCATAAGTTGGCCGCCCTCACCACACCTTCACAGGGCTTTAACATGAGTGGCCTACTACACTCTGAAATCATGTATTATTGTTAAACTTATTATATGCAACAGTTTTCTTTGGTGTACAATAACCTATTTGTCTTTCTGGAGCCTTTAGATGAGCTGCGGCCAACTTATGCCAGTGGCCAACTTATGCAGGGTAGCAGTATACCAGAATTTGAAGACAGGATTTGTTACTGTACCACCAGGAGATTGAAATATCTAAAAATATGAAATGATTGAAATTTATGGTGATCCATGGGATTTTTGTGCTAGTAAACATTTTATCTTCTTGTAATTTCTCAACTTTTTCGATCGATTTTTTACAATTTACACCCAAATGAATTTTAATTAAAAACATGTTATTTCATAAAAATTATAATATTCTGGCAGTGTCAATGTTTAATCCTAGGTTAAATACAGAAGTAATCACTGTCTAGAGTACAGTCTAAAGTAACATATGATGTGATAAACCTAACAGTTAACTAGCTGGTCCTTCAAAATTTACAACAGGTAGTACCTTGGTAACCTTATATTTGGTCACTAGGATTATATTTTCCACCGTAGGAACTGCTCATTTGATTTTCTTCTAATAAAACACAAAGTGTAGTGCAATGCTTTCTCTTCTTCTTGTGTGTATGACTTAGTGGAAACTAAAAGCCATCAAAATTGCAAAGCCCGACATCACACACTCAAGATGAAAGTTTCTCTTATCAGAAGTTTATTGTATTGAGGTCCAAATTTTACATTTTTTTGAATAAGCGATTAATCACGACTGTTTCACTCAATAATCTAGGCCCTTCGATGCAGCTGTTTACCTGCTTATTGTATCCCCGGACGAAAGTCGGGGATACTTAGGATTCAGTACGGTCACGCCGCCGCAGAGATTTCCTTTTGGACGCAATAACTTAAAAAAACATTTTAGTTAGAACTTTCAAATTTGGTATGTGGGTATATATGGGCAATGCCACGAACGCTATTGTTTTGTGACTCTGCGGCGTCCGCGTCTGTGTACGCGTCCGCGTGACAAACTTCTTCTCCAAAACTACAAGACCCAGAGACATGCTGTTTTTTTTAAAAGATACCTTAACTATCGAGGATGATAAATCGTAAAATTCATGCAGATCTGTCTGTTCGTCTGTTTGCCAGAGCCATTACAAGTGAGGTACCCCCACCCAAATTGTGAAAATTTCAACACTTGATCACAATTTTCTCATTCACTATTGCGGGGATTTTTCGCATATCTTGCATAGATGTAATAGGCCACTAGTAGAGTACCTTGTGTGAATATAAGACCTGGATCTGTCTTAATTTTTTTTTTATTAATTTTTAAAATAATTTTTAATGCAATAAAATTCATGAAATCATGCGCTAAATCAATTATAACTTGAAAAGTATTGCATTTAGAGCATTTTATTAAAATATGTTATTCAGCTACTTTTTCCATAGCTACAACATGGTGAGTAACTTGGGTGTCTATCTCAATAGCTAAGTAAGTAATAGCTACTTTTGGACTTTTCAGTAACTTCCATCATGAGTAAAAGCACTTGTAACTTGAAAACTATTGCATTTAGAGAATTTTGTGTAAGTATGTTATTCAGCTACTTTTGGGTCAGCTATAACATAGTAAAATTTCAGACCTGTAGCTCATGGCATAGCTGAGTAATAGCTACTTTTAGGTTATCACTGTAGCGTAAATCACTTATAACTTGAAAAGTATTGCATTTACAGTATTTTGCTTAAATATGTTATTCACCTACTTTTGGGTCAGCTATAACATAGTAAAATTTCAGACCTGTAGCTCATGGCATAGCTGAGTAATAGCTACTTTCAGGTTATCACTGTTGAGTAAATCACTTATAACTTGAAAACTATTGCATTTACAGTAATTTGTTTGTATATGTTATTCAGCTACTTTTGGGTCAGCTATAACATAGTAAAATTTCAGACCTGTAGCTCATGGCATAGCTGAGTAATAGCTACTTTCAGGTTATCACTGTTGAGTAAATCACTTATAACTTGAAAACTATTGCATTCACAGTAATTTGTTTGTATATGTTATTCAGCTACTTTTGGGCCAGCTATAACATAGTAAAATTTCAGACCTGTAGCTCATGGCATAGCTGAGTAATAGCTACTTTTAGGTTATCACTGTTGAGTAAATCACTTATAATTTGAAAAATATTGTATTTAGAGAATTTAGTTTCATATGTTATTCACCTATTTTGGAGTAAGCCATACCATGGTAAAATTCCAGACCAATGGCTCATTGCTTAGCTGAGTAATAGCTACTTTGAGGTTCTTACTCAACACTAAATCATTTATAACTTGAAAAGTATTGCATTTAGAGCATTTTATTTAAATATGTTATTCAGCTACTTTTTCCATAGCTACAACATGGTGAGTAACTTGGGTGTCTATCTCAATAGCTAAGCGAGTAATAGCTACTTTTGGACTTTTCAGTAACTTACATCATGAGTAAAATCACTTGTAACTTGAAAACTATTGCATTTAGAGAATTTTGTGTAAATATGTTATTCAGCTACTTTTGGGTCAGCTATAACATAGTAAAATTTCAGACCTGTAGCTCATGGCATAGCTGAGTAATAGCTACTTTGAGGTTATCACTGTTGAGTAAATCACTTATAACTTGAAAAGTATTGCATTTAGAGTATTTACTTTCATATGTTATTCACCTATTTTGGGGTCAGCTATAACATAGTAAAATTCCAGAGCAGTGGCTCATTGCATAGCTGAGTAATAGCTACTTTGAGGTTTTTACTCAACACTAAATCATCTATAACTTGAAAAGTATTGTATTTAGAGCATTTTGTGTAAATATGTTATTCAGCTACTTTTGGGTCAGCTATAACATAGTAAAATTTCAGACCTGTAGCTCATGGCATAGCTGAGTAATAGCTACTTTCAGGTTATCACTGTTGAGTAAATCACTTATAACTTGAAAACTATTGCATTTACAGTAATTTGTTTGTATATGTTATTCAGCTACTTTTGGGTAAGCTATAACAGTAAAATTTCAGACATGTAGCTCATGGCATAGCTGAGTAATAGCTACTTTAAAGTTCTCACTATTGAGTAAATTAGTTGTAATTGGAAAACTATTGCATTTAGAGAATTTCGTATAAATATGTTATTCAGCTACTTTTGGGTCAGCTATAACATAGTAAAATTTCAGACCTGTAGCTCATGGCATAGCTGAGTAATAGCTACTTTCAGGTTATCACTGTTGAGTAAATCACGTATAACTTGAAAACTATTGCATTTACAATAATTTGTTTGTATATGTTATTCAGCTACTTTTGGGTCAGCTATAACATAGTAAAATTTTAGACCTATAGCTCATGGCATAGCTGAGTAATAGCTACTTTCAGGTTATCACTGTTGAGTAAATCAGTTATAACTTCAAAAGTATTGCATTTAGAGTATTTAGTTGTATCCACCAGACAGCAGGATATGTTCCTCATTATAAAATCTTGACTGCAAATATTTGGGTCCTCATTTTGAAAAAAAAACAAAAACAACATGGCCGCCACAGGTGTTTCTTTATCAGTCATGAAAAGTGGTTATAGGTCGCTTATTATCGGTCTTAGAGGTTTGGGATGGTAAACCAACATATAAGAAATCATGGGCCGGGAATCTTTTGGTGTGGTCGGATTTGACCTTGGACCCCTCCTTCAAGGTCAAACGAGGATAGCCAAACTTAAAAGTGCTTATAACTCGCTTATTATTGGTCCTACAGGTTTGGGATGGTAAACCAACATATAGGAAATCATTGGCCTGGATTCTTTTGGTGTGGTCGGATTTGACCTTGGACCCCTCTTTCAAGGTCAAACGAGGATAGCCACACTTAAATGTGCTTATAGCTCACTTATTATTGGTTCTAGAGGGTTGGGATGATAGAACAACCTACAGGAAATCACGGGCTGGGTATCTTTTGGTGTGGTCAGATATGACCTTGGACCCCTCCTTCAAGGTCAAACGAGGATTGCCAAACTGAAAAGTGTTTTTAAGTCGCTTATTATTGGTTCTAGTGGTTTGGGATGGTGAACCAACCTATAGGAAATCATGGGCCTGGATTCTTTTGGTGTGGTTGGATTTGACCTGGGACCTCTCTTTCAAGGTCAAACAAAAATAGCCAAACGTAAAAGTGGTTATAACTTGCTTATTATTGGTCCTAGAGATTTGGGATGGTAAACCAACCTATAGGAAATCATGGGCCTGGATTCTTTTGGTGTAGTCGGATTTGACCGTGGACCCCTCTTTCAAGTTCAAAAGAGGGTAGCCAAACTTAAAAGTGCTTATAGCTCGCTTATTATTGGTCCTAGAGATTTGGGATGGTAAACCAACCTATAGGAAATCATGGGCCTGGATTCTTTTGATGTGGTCGGATTTGACCTTGGACCCCTCCTTCAAGGTCAAACAAAAATAGCCAAACTTAAAAGTGCTTATAACTTGCTTATTATTGGTCCTAGAGGTTTGGGATGGAAAACCAACCTCTAGGAAATCATGGGCTGAGAATCTTTTGGTGTGGTCGGATTTCACCTTGAAACCCTCCTTCAAGGTCAAACGAGGATAGCTAAACTTAAAAGTGCTTATAGCTCGCTTATTATTAGTTCTAGAGGTTTGGAACGGAAAACCAACCTATAGCAAATAATGGGCTAAGAATCTTTTGATGTGATCAGATTTGACCTTTGGCCCCTCTTTGAAGGTCAAATGAGGAAAGCCAAAATTAACAGTGCTTATATCTCGCTTATTTGTGTTCCTAAAGGTTTGCAATGTCACACCAACCCATAGGAATCATGGGCTAAGAATCTTTTGACATGGTCAGATTTCACCTTGAGCTCCAAGGTTAAGCGTGTTTTAATGGCTTTTGTGAGTTTTCTGGTGGATACAATTTGCATCAGTTCTCCGATGCTATAGGTCTAGTTTCAGTGTGTTATTCACATATTTTGGGGTCAGCTATAACATAGTAAAATTAAAACTATTGCATTTGCAATATTTTCTTTAAATATGTTTTTAACTTACTTTTTACACCTTAACAGTTACCTTCTTAGTTTTCTTCCAAACACCATTTCCAGGGCACAACTTTTGTGTTTTTTTCTTCTGTCACTTCTACTCTGAAACTCAAAACACACAGTCAGCTGACACAGAGCCCGTTCACGGGCACTGATTGCTTGTTTCACTTTTTGGCCCAGTTCTCCTATACAGAAAGTCAGATCATCCCATGGCTGGTATATATAATACATATATATGTCCTCTGTAAGCATGCAGAAATTTGACCTTGAAGCTCTTCATTGAAGGTCATCCACTGACCGCCAAAGTACCTGACCGAGGGTCATTTTTGGCCTTTTTCGAGATATTTTCACACTTAATGCTGACTATATTGCATGGAAACTATTGAAAATGGCTTTGGAGGTTGAGTACATGATGGACTTCTACCATCCAGGCTTACTGGTTACAGATCTTCATTTAAGGTCAACCACTGACCGCCAAAGTACCTGACCAAGGGTCATTTTTGGCAAATTTGGAGATATTTTCACACTTAATGCTGACTACATTGCATGGAAACTATTGAAAATGGCTTTGGAGGTTGAGTACATGATGGAGTACCAGCATCCAGACTTACCGGTTTCATATCTTCATTTAAGGTCATCCACTGACCGCCAAAGTACCCGACTGAGGGTCATTTTTGGCCCTCTGTTTGTTTGTTTGTGAACCAGATAACTCAAAAACTGACAGATGGATTTTGATAAAATTTTCAGGATATGTCCAAAATGGTAAAAGGAAGATATGATTAAATTTTGGGAGTGATCCGGATCACTGTCTGGATCTTCGGGATCCATGAAATGTAATTTTTAAAGACAGATAACTCAAAAACTTATGGGTGCATTTTGATGAAATTTTCAGGAAATGTCCTTAATGGGACGAGAAACAAGTGATTAGATTTTGGGAGTGATCTGGATCACTGTCTGGATCATCCGGATCCAGGCTGCCAGATGTGTTTGTGTACAATATAGCTCAAAAACGTATGGATGGATTTTGATGAAATTTTCAGGATATGTCTGAAAAGGTAAAAGGATGAAATGGTTGAATTTTGGAAGTGATCCGGATCACTATATGGATCTTCTGGGTCCATGAAATGTAATTTTTAAAGACAGATACCTCAAAAAGTTATGGATGGATTGTGATGACATTTTCAGCAAATGACCTAAATGGTACAAGGAACAAGGGATTACATTTATGGAGTGATCTGGATCACTGTCTAGATCATCTGGATCCAGACTGCAACATAATTATAGGATGAATTTTGATGATATTTTTAGGATATGTTAGAAATGGTAAAAGGAAGAAGTGGTAAAAGGAAGAAATGGTTCAATTTTGCGAGTGATCTGGACCACTATCTGGATCTTCTGGATCCATGAAATATAATTTTTAAAGACAAATAGCTCAAAAAGTCATAAGTGGATTTTGATGAAATTTGCAGGAAATGTCCTAAATGGGACGAGGAATAAGTGATTACATTTTGGGAGTGATCTGGATCATCTTGATCCAGGCTGACAGATGTGTTTGTGTACAAGATAGCTCAAAAACTTATGGATGGATTTTGATGAAATTTTCAGGATATGTCTGAAAAGGTAAAAAGATGAAATGGTTGAATTTTGGAAGTGATCCGGATCACTATATGGATCTTCTGGATCCATGAAATGTAATTTTTAAAGACAGATACCTCAAAAAGTTATGGATGGATTGTGATGACATTTTCAGCAAATGACCTAAATGGTACAAGGAACAAGTGATTACATTTTTGGAGTGATCTGGATCATCTGGATCCAGGCTGCAACATAATTTTAGGATGAATTTTGATGATATTTTTAGGATATGTTAGAAGTGGTAAAAGGAAGAAATGATTCAATTTTGCGAGTGATCTGGACCACTATCTGGATCTTCTGGATCCATGAAATATAATTTTAAAGACAAATAGCTCAAAAAGTCATGGGTGGATTTTGATGGAATTTTCAGGAAATGTCCTAAATGGGACAAGGAGCAAGTGATTAGATTTTGGGAGTGATCTGGATCATCTGGATCCAGACTGCCAGATGTGTTTATGTACAAGATAAATCAAAAACTTATAGACGGATATTTTCAGGATATGTCTGAAAAGGTAAAAGGATGAAATGATTTAATTTTGGAAGTGATCCGGATCACTATATGGATCTTCTGGATCCATGAAATGTAATTTTTAAAGACAGATACCGCAAAAAGTTATGGATGGATTGTTTCAGCAAATGGCCTAAATGGTACAAGGAACAAGTGATTAAATTTTTTGAGTGATCTGGATCCAGGCTGCCACATAATCTTGGGATGGACTTTGATATTTTTAGGATATGTTACAAATGGTAAAAGGAAGAAGTGGTAAAAGGAAGAAATGATTCAATTTTGCGAGTGATCTGGACCATGTAATTTTTAAAGACAAAGAGCTCAAAAAGTCATGGATGGATTTTTATGAAATTTTCAGGAAATGTCTTAAATGGGACAAAGAACAAGTGATTAGTTTTTGGGAGTAATCTGGATCACTGTCTGGATCATGTGGATCCAGGCTGCCTGATATGTTTGTGTACAAGATAACTAAAAACTTATGGACGGATTTTGATGAAATTTTTAGAATATGTCTGAAAAGGTAAAAGGATGAAATGATTGAATTTTGGAAGTGGTCCGGATCACTATATGGATCTTCTGGATCCATGAAATGTAATTTTTTTTAAAGACAGATATAAGAACTAGTGATTAGCTTTTGGGAGTAATCTGGTACTATGGAGAATCCTGACCTGGTGCTCCAGGAAACAGGCTCAAGACCGACATATTCACGCCTTAACTATGTCCCGTCCGGGGATACACTGCGTCTAGACGCAATCTCTAGTTTTTTTAGGAGGTATTTTTCCTGGTCACAAATTATTCAGGAGGCATTCATTCTAGGAGGTATATTTCCTAGGAGACATATTTTCTAGGAGGCATTTTTTCCGCGCATCGGACATACATTCTTTTGAGAAGTAAATTCCACACCTACAATTTCTCTTCTGCCAAACTGTGGTCGTTCTTTCATTTGTTAAATATAGTAACATACACAATGCAATAAACTTTACATTTTCTGTTCCTTATCATGCATATCTTGACATCTTTTGCAGATTACTTCGCACTTTTTCATCAGGGCCGCTTTGTTTTTGTCAGCAAAAATATTTTTCTAGTTGAGGTTCTACTGTATATGAAAATAAGCACTCATCCTCTTTGTTTAAGCAGTATGATGGTATAAAACCCAGAATATGTAGCAGTATATAAACAATAACTTCATTTTGTTTGCAAGGAGCTGAGAAATGATATTGTCAGATTTTACTGTTGTTTCTTCTTATTATAAATGAAACTGAGAAACCAGCTTTAATTTGCTTTGTAAAATGCTTTGAAGAATACATGTAAAATTATGAAGAAAAAAAAACAAAATCTAATTGCATATTTGTTTTATAATATTTCATCTATTCACTAATATTTTAAAACATAGAAACAGATAAACTTGCGTGTGGAACTTTGCCCACAAGGACTCATTCCCACAGGACCTTTGCCCGCAAAGGACTTTGTCCACCACATTTTTACAGGGGAGGAACTTTGGATAAAATAATGATATGAAATAATAACCACAAAATTAGCTTTTTAATGTTTTATTGAAGTATAAGTGTACAATATCTGGCATATTAAAGGTAGCTTATTATATTATCAAATTTTAATATGTAATGTTACAATGTAATAATATTCTCATTGACTGTTGCACTTTCTTGAAACCTTTTTTGTATAATATGCTTCATTGCAAAGGTTTTGGCCACCCCTCTGGTATTTTGTTTGTGTATGGGAGACCTTCAGGCTCCGCCGGCTCCGCATTTTGTTTTCCTTATAACTCTGTAACCGTTAGGCGGATTCTTTTCAAATTTGGCAGGTTTAGGCAGTAGCCTTGGGGAATTTTTTTGAATATGCTGCAGTGACATTTCAACCAATCAGAGAGGTCACATGACCAAAAATGTCTTTTTTCGATGGGGAAGCTTGTCCAGATGATAACTTGAAAGGAATTTTATCAATTCACCTGAAACTTGGCAAATACATTCATTCTATTAAAATCTGGAAATCATTAGATTTTGGCATTGATTGGTTAAGAAATGGCCGAGTAATTAATGATTAATTAATCATTATGAATTTTCCAAATAAGGAAAACACAAAAATGCTTATATCTCGAAAACCGTGCTAGATAGAGCGATTTCGACGAAATTTTTGATATTCAGGGTATCTCTGCAGAGTAGCCATGCCAATTTGCAAAAAAATTTGTCTTGCCAAAAATGGCGGCCATTTTGAATTTTCGAATTTTTGGCAAAAATTGCAAAACACAAAAATGCTTATATCTCGAAAACCGTGCTAGATAGAGCGATTTCGACGAAATTTTTGATCCACAGGGTATCTCTGCAGAGTAGATGTCCCAATTTTGAAAAAAATTTTATCTTGCCAAAAATGGCGGCCATTTTGAATTTTCGAATTTTTCGCAAAAATTGCAAAACACAAAAATTCTAATATTTTGAAAACCGTGCTACATAGAGCGATTTCGACGAAATTTTTGATATTCAGGGTATCTCTGCAGAGCAGCTATCCCAAAGAGCTTTCACTTGGTGAAGTTTCAGACCCAATGCTAATTGCTCACCTACTCAAAATGAGTAAATGCGAATTATCTCTAAAAGTATTGCAGATAGCCAATTTTTCTCAAATAACTCATTCACCTACTTTTGGCAGAGCTTTCACTTGGTGAAGTTTCAGACCCATAGCTAATTATTCACCTACTCAAAATGAGTAAATGTGAATTATCTCTAAAAGTATTGCAGGTAGCCAATTTTTCTCAAATAACTCATTCACCTACTTTTGGGAGAGCTTTCACATGGTGGAGTTTTCAGACCCGTAGATAATTACTCACCTACTCAAAATGAGTAAATGCGAATTATCTCTTAAAAGTATTGCAGATAGCCAATTTTTCTCAAATAACTCATTTACCTACTTTTGGAAAAGCTTTCACATGGTGAAGTTTCAGACCCATAGCTAATTACTCACCTACTCAAAATGAGTAAATGCTAATTATCTCTAAAAGTATTGCAGATAGCCAATTTTTCTCAAATAACTCATTCACCTACTTTTGGGAGAGCTTTCACTCTGTGAAGTTTCAGACCCATAGCTATTTATTCACCTACTCAAAATGAGTAAATGCTAATTATCTGTAAAGTATTGCGGATACCCAATTTTTATCAAATACTCATTCATCTACTTGTGGGAGAGCTTTCACATGGTGAAGTTTCAGACCCATAGCTAATTACTCACCTACTCAAAATGAGTAAATGCGAATTATCTCTAAAAGTATTGCAGATAGCCAATTTTTCTCAAATAACTCATTCACCTACTTTTGGGAGAGCTTTCACTTGGTGAAGTTTCACACCCATAGCTAATTATTCACCTACTCAAAATGAGTAAATGCGAATTATCTCTAAAAGTATTGCAGATAGCCAATTTTTCTCAAATAACTCATTCACCTACTTTTGGGAGAGCTTTCACTTGGTGAAGTTTCACACCCATAGCTAATTATTCACCTACTCAAAATGAGTAAATGCGAATTATCTCTAAAAGTATTGCAGATAGCCAATTTTTCTCAAATAACTCATTCACCTACTTTTGGAAGAGCTTTCACACACGCAAATGAAAAATTGTGAATATCTCGGAAAAGCTATTTCTTCTCCTTTAATGCTCGGCGGGAGATACACACCGCGGCAGTGGTCTTGACAAAAATTTTTGTCTCCCCAAAAATGGTGGCCATTTTGAATTTTCAAAGTTTTTGCAAAACACAAAAATGCTTATATCTCGAAAACCGTGCTATATGGAGCGAACTCAACAAAATTTTTGACCTGCTGGGTATCTCTGCAGAGTAGCCATGCCAATTTTCAAAATATTTTTGCCTCGCCAAATATAGCGGACATTTTTAATTTTTTGATTTTTTGCAAAACACAAAAATGCTTATATCTTGAAAACCGTGCTAGATAGAGCAGACTGCGCTGACTTTGGTTGCCACAACAGTATTAGGCTAGAATCAAAGCATTTTCTTAATACTTTAGCACTCACCTTTATATCCTTTTCGGGACGCTTTGTTTTTGCTATGCAAAAACATTATCTTTTTTTTTTGCGAGCGATTTTATTATTTCCATTTTGCAGTACTATGTAAATTTATCAACAGTGATTTAAATGCTAATGAAATCAACTTGCATATTTTATACAGTACAACTTTAGTTCAGTTAATGTTTATCTCTTTCAACACTTTATATCCTGAGTAGTTATCTAAATGGAGTATTTATTGATTGATTGATTGATAAAAAATGAAAATGTCTGTGGTTAGAAAAATTTCTATTGTGGGTGAACATGCTACCCTGTCAGATTGTTGTGGGCAAAGTGCCTGTGGATAGAGTTTGCATTGGGCAAAGTTCTTGTGGGCAAAGTTCCTGGATTCACATCATTCGTCTGGGGATACCATTTTGCTTGCAAAATAATATATGGCATATTGAATTACTCAAGTTCTTATATAAGTGGTTGATTATGTTTTTCCTCATAATTATATCATACAGGAGGGGTCCCATGAAAAACACCCAGTCAAAACATGTTGTGTGAGTGATGACCTGTCTGGTGATATGTTGACACCGAGTTGGCCCAATCTAGTTTGGATACTGACACTGCTCTGAAAGTATCCCAATCTGTGTACTGTTTCACTACTACTATATCTCATGGTGTTGCATACTATTTCCCCAGGCTGTGGGGTACGGGTATCTGTGATGCTATTTTTACCCCCCAGCCCTTAAGGGCGGTCGGGGTATTGTTTTCACCCATGGTGTCCGGATGGGCGGGTGAGCGGCAGGAAAAAGTTTGTCCGGGCTGTATCTCAGAAACTGTAAGGTGTAGGAAGTTGATACTTGGTAGGGATGTTGGTTAGGGGGTGTAGGTGTGCAACATCATAGTGTGACCTTGATTTGACCTTGCCGCAGTGACCTTGAGTTTGAAAATCTTGTCCCGGCTATATCTCGGAAACCGTAAGGTGTAGGAAGTTGACACTTGGTAGGGACATTAGTTAGGGGTTGTAGGTGTGCAACGTCATGGTGTGATCTTGATTTGACCTTCAACCTTGTAGTGACCTTGACCTGTAAAATCTTGTCCGGGCTGTATCTGGGCAACCGTAAGGTGTAGGAAGTTGATACTTGGTAGGGACATTGGTTAGACGATGTAGTTTTGCAACATCATGGTCTGACCTTGATTTGACCTTTGACCTTACCGTAGTGACCTTGACCTATAAAATCTTGTCCGTGCTATATCTGGGAGACTGTAAGGTGTAGGAAGTTGTTACATGGTTGGGACAGTGGTTAGGGGGTGTAGGTGTGCAGCGTCATGGTGTGACCTTGATTTTACCTTTGACCTTGCCGTAATGACTGTGACCTATAAAACCTTGTCCAGGCTATAAGGTGTAGGAAGTTTATTATTGGTAGGGACATTGGTTAGGGGCAGTAGATTTGCCATGTCATGGTGTGACCTTGATTTGACCTTGATGTAGTGACCTTGACCTATAAAATTTTGTTCCAGGCCATATCTTGGAAACCGTAAGGTGTAGGAAGTTGATACTTGGTAGGGACATTGGTTGGGGAGTGTAGGTGCGCAACATCTTGGTGTGACCTTGATTTGACCTTTGACCTTGCCGTAGTGACCATGAGGTTTAAAATCTTGTCTGGGTTATTTCTTTGATTCCATAATGTGTAGAAGGTGGACACTTGGTAGGGACATTGCAGTGATGCTTCTAGAGCGCGGGATATGCGATATCTCGTGAGTTTTAGTACTAACCCGCAATTCGGTATATTCGGCGCGTTCGGTAGAAGACACGATCCCCATGGCGTCAAGGTAATCCTATATTTCCTATATTCTCCTGTATTTCAGGCTCACATCCTATGTTTTAGAGGGAAGGAAAAAATTCCTATATTTTGCATAAATTCTCCTGTATTTCCTGTATTTATTGAATTGTCTCCTATATTTCTAGAGCTGTGTATCCCTGTGTCAAAACAGCAACTCCCGCAACAATTTCAGATAAAATTTTTGCTGCTACGCAGCATATCTGATCATAATATAGCTTGTCTTGTGTTCAACTTCATTGCTAACCAGTATTTCCCTTCATGTTTGATGATTCACTCATGTAATACTGGTAGCTATGGTAGCTAGATTTACTCATAAGGTACTGTACATGTGTGTGTGTGCTACCTTTAGTGTGTGCTTCCAGCATAAATACAGTACAAATGATCAGTCCTGTATTTGTATTGGCAACTTTAATTATATCCCCAGGCGAAAGTCAGGGATTTATTGGATTCAGGTCTGTCGTGTCGCCACCATTGAAATTTCCTTGTGTACGCGATAACTCAAAAAGAATTAAGATTTTCTTATCAAATTTGGTACATATGTTAAGGATAACCAAAAGAAGCCTATTTTCAGGTGTCCTTAAACTTCCAAGATTTAAGAATTTAAGGGCACGGGAAAGAAAATACAACATCCTAAATACACCATTTTTCATGATTGTTATGCACCCGTCTTCTGGGTATACAATTTTGCTTAGCAAAATAAAAATATTGTCCATTAATATGATAAATTCTTATATTAGTGTCATACAGAAGATAGGAAATACCCGATCAATGCATGTGGCATGGGTGAGGACATGTCGGGATATAATGACGCCCAAGTCTTGTTACCTCAAGCTGTTTTTCAGTAAATCAACATAGACAATAACAAACACAATGCCTACTCACAAAACAAAATTTAACAAACAATGGCAAGCTTCAACAGATGAAAATGGAGACAAAATAGAAAAATGGTGTATCCCTGGAGACACTCTATACACTTTCAGATGCATGTTTTGCAAAACCAATAAAGACATGTCTTGTGCTAACCAAGGTAAACAGCAACTGCTTCAGCATGCCAAGGGAGAAAATCAGAAAATAAATCAAATAATAAAAGGGGACAAGGAATCCTTGCATTGGTTTGTGGACCAAAGGATAAGGAAAGGGATGGAGATAGAACAGAAAACATGAAGACTGCAAGTGATGCTTCAGCCTCTCAACAAACATTAAGTTATTCAGTACCAAGAGAACCCTCACTCAAACCAGAAATCATATGTGCCATAATCATCCCATCTACAGGTCTTGCGATGGACTACCAGGTGTTTTTCAGAAGTTATCACAAAAGTATGCACTTGAACAGTGTTTATCTAAGTGTTTATCTCATAAGAGTTATAATTAAAAGGAGGTAAGGATGGCTGTAAGGGGTGGAGGAGGCCATAATATTAAAAAAGCATGCATTTCTCATCAGATTGATGAGTGAAATAGGGTATTAGATCTCCTGTAATTTGCCCAAAACCTATATTTTCGTGAGGTAATTTCCTATATTTTGAGATCCAAAAATCCCTTGACGCCATGGATCCCGCATGTTTACAAAATGGAGGGGCACTGATCGTTTCGCGAGAATCCTTTAATTTTATCATCATGAAGGCTATATTTGGTCTTTTTTTCAGTGAAAAATGTTATTTTTTATGAAAACAAAACAGATACTACAGTTTGAAAGTGGATGATGCAAACATCTGATACTAACAAAGTAACAATACTGTTGAACCAGTTCATACAGCATGTCTGTTACCTAATATCTTCTCATGAATATTAATGAGTTGGGTGCTATGGCCGTGAGTTCTCAAGTTTTTTTTAAAGTGTTAGATCTCTGTTGAAGCTTCCATTTTATAAAATATTGCTAGAAAAACCCAATGGAAATCTATGACCTCATATCTTCTCATGAATATTAATGAGTTGGGTGCTATGGCTGTGAGTTCTCGAGTTTTAAGTGTTAGATCTTTGTCGAGACTTTCATTTTATAAAATATTGCTAGAAAACCCCAATGGAAATCTATGACCACATATCTTCTCATGAATATTAATGACTTGGGTGCGATGGCCATGAGTTCCCGAGTTTAAAGCATTTGATCTTTCATCGAGGCGCTTCTATTTTTAAAAATATTGCTAGAAAAATAATGTTATAGAATACGGCTCCAGGTCTTTGATATATTTTTTTTAATTTTTGTAGTGACCCAGATAAGTAACAGGATTTAATGGGATCTAAGTTTGATCAGGTTCAGGCTATTTTTTTCACGAAGATCCATGCAGTAGCATTTGTGTAATCCTGCTAACAAACATACAGACAGACAAATGCTTCAAGTTAATCCCTCTTTGGCGGAGGTACAAGTTCCCATTTTATTGACCAAGCCCCCACATTTTTCGGACATGGGGGGGAACTGCCCCCACATTTCAAAATTTCTAGAATCATCACTGCATTGGTTAGGGAGGTGTAGGTGTGCATCGTAGTGTGACCTTTAACTTTGGCTCTGCCAAAGTGTGTTCACCTGCCATATTTGAAACATCTTTTTCTTATGACAAAAATAGATGGATTGCTGCAATTGATTATTGTATGCACTTTTACATACTTGTGCTTTTTCCATTGACAGCTATTCTCCAATTAATAAATTCTACAGCTTCATAATTTTTAGTTTACTGATTCATGCCGTCACCTTGCTATTGAATTGTCTTGTTTTAATACATTATCTTTACATAAGTTTTCTTTCTCTTAGATGTTATTTTCTCGACTTAAACATCATTTGGAGCTTAAAATAACTTGACACTGCTCTGAATGTATCCTTCTATATCTCATGGTGTTCTAGATCTCTACAGAATTCGTCCCCTCCTAGACCTCAACACATCAGTTCTCTTGGCAAATGCTTTGGTGAGCAGCAGGTTGGACTATTGCAATTCATTGTTCTTATCGCTCACTAATTTTGAGTTAAGGAGATTGCAGCTAGTCCAAAACTCACTCTGCAGGGTTGTCACCTGTTCCTCTAAATTCTCTCACATTACCCCTCAACTAAAAAAACTTCACTGGTTACCAGTCAGATACAGGGTACAATTTAAAATTGGCCTTATTACATACAAAATTCTCAACCAAGTTTATCTAAGACAATTAATCCACCCGTACACCTCTTCTAGAAATGCAAGGCGAAGTTCCCCCAAACTCAAGTTCCTTCAAACCCCCAATTTTGATCGTAGAGTTCACAAATCAATCAAACACTTCTCTAATTCATTCTGTCACTATGCCCCTGTCCTTTGGAACTCTTTCCCTTTCATGTTAGAAACAGCCCCTCTGTTCCATCTTTTAGGAAGCACCTCAAAACCCACCTCTTCAGCTCTAGTTTCCCAACTTAGTTTTCTTGCCTCCCGGCCACACCCATAATCCTAGATCATTGACCTTGAACGCCCTTGACTCTCCTTAGGAAAATGATTTTGATTAATTAGCGCACTGAGTTCCACTCTGTGGGGAAGATATTGCTCTTGCAAAGCAGTAGATTAGATTAGATTAGATGGTGTTGAAAACTATTTCCCCAGGGTGTGGGGTACGGGCATCTCTGATGCTATTTTTCTTAGTTATGTACTCATCGTGTTATACAATTTTCCTTTTGGAAAAGGTACCTATTGTAGGTTGAATTATATGAATTTTAATGTCTTTGGTGTTTGATAGCCCGCCCATGAATCTGTTTGAGCCAACTCTGTCCAATCTAGCTGATAAACTATTTATATAATTTTGCTATGATGCAATTACTTTCTTTAACCTATCTACCAAATATCATATTTTTGTATTAATAAATATTTATACAACAGTAGAAAATGTTAAAAATGGACCCACTTCATGATGTTTCATGCAGTATTTTTGTATCCCATTCTGAAATTCTTTTCATGGCAGGATTTGCATGGCATGAGAGGTATTTGTAGTCACAGTTATGGAAGTATCAGGATCCAGTGAAGTGGGTATTTCACCAGTGTTGCTACAGGCAATCAATCAGCTGCAAAAGTCAAAGCAAGCACAAGTTGCACTCACCGGCAGTCATATATCTGGGCCAGAAACATTGCAAGCTGTTTCAGGTAAAAAAAAAGTCAATTATCGTGGACAAAGTCTCATTATCACTGTATTATGCTGCCATAAAGTAAAAAAAAATGTATATATAGCTACAATAGTTGTAGATATTGCAGATATTGGTGGCCTAGTGCCACTACCTTAGCATGATATACCTAAAAAATAAGCTTTTGAGTCAGGCCTCAGTTGCAGAATTTTAGCCAAAGGGAATATGTTTGTGAGGTTCTTTTTTCATTGATAGTTGCCTTACCACCTCAGGGTCCCTGTTCACACATATCAATTGTAACAAGTACAATTATTAAACATTTTGACCTTTATCTCTTGTTCAAGCTATGATCCTGTAATTAATGCATTTGTTATTATCACAGTCATAATGCCACTTGGGGTAGCAGTATTTTTTTATTGACTTATAACAGGTTGTTTTGAGTAGTTTAACTTATTCTTGACTAGCCGTGCATTTAATACAGCTTTGTTCTCTTTGTTTTCAGGATTACCACTATCTCAACAGGTAATGATTGCTGGTGGAGATGGTAATGCTCCAAAATTGATAAAAGTTGAGGGAAAACCGCCACCTACGGCATCTATAATACAGCAGACCCAGTCAGCTACTGCAGTAAAACCCATCCAGCCCAGAATTATACAGACAGCAAATGGTCAAAAGGTTTTGATTGTTCAAACAGGGGGGACTGGAGGAGAAAACCCAGGAGTTATTACTTTAGGTGGTGCCAATTCATTAATCCAAACTGTGGTACAGCCTGAACCCAAAAAAGTGATTGTCAAATCCATTTCTGGCAATGTTGTGAATCTTAGTGGTCCCAAGATGGTGCTAAGTACAGATGGTTCAGTTTTGACAACTGAGTCATCGTCAGGTATTAGGTTTTCTGAGATTGACCAGCAAGCCCACAAACCTTCCACTACAAATGGACAAATGGGTACTGTGTTGTCTGCTATTGCCTCACATGTGAAGAACCAGAAATCATTAACAGCAAAGACACCGAACTTTGTGACAGAGCCGCAGATTTTATCCCCTCAACGGGTTATTCTTGCTCACAGTGATGTCACTTCACCTTCCACATCAGATAATGTTGTGACCGAGGTCTTTGTACAGTCATCTCCTCCCATACATCAAGTGCAATCACCACCTGTTAAAAAAATCAAGCTAAGTCCACAAAGGGAGCCGACCACCTTTGAGGTGATCCAGTCCGGCCAGTCAGTTGTGCCTACCCCACTGACAGTGGTAAAGACAATATCCAGCCATAGAGTCGAGGATAACTCAACACCATTTCCTGTTATAAAAACACAGCCAACTAAAGTGGAGACGGTGCCGCGAGTTGTGGACTACCCAACACCACTGACTGTTGTCCCGTCTGTGTCAAGTAATGCAGAACCTGTGTCTCGGGTGGTGGATTACCCTGTACAGCTTGAGGATGGCACTCAAGTCATACTGCAGCAGGTTAGTCTCAAGTTAAATAACATTTGTGCTGTATTGTTGATCTTGTAGAAATTAAAAGCTTCTAATATTTTTACCACACAGCCTTTAAGGGCTGTGCGGATATTGCTTTCAGCACAGGGTGTGCGATTATGCCTTTCAAGTATGTTAAACATGCGGTATTTCAGATTTGGACGCAGTTTTCGGTTGTCAGTGCGTCCATTGGGACGTGATTTTTATGAAGAAAATATTTCAGCTTTAGAAGCAAATTTCGGTTGGCAGGAAGCATAGATATGCACACAATATATATAACACTGAAGATAAGCTTTATATTTTAAAATTAAATGGCTTCGAGCGATTTCCTGGCAAGTTATTTACGTCCACCATTGTAAAGCGAGATTTCATGTGTAACGAGATCCTTCCAAAACAGCCAGTGAGTGCTGGTGTCGTACAGTAGCAAATCTACTCAAAATGTTATATATTGAAAGAAAGCCTGATATCTGCATGGAAACAATCAAAACAACAAGCCAGGATGGTGAACTTTATGGGAGACCAACTATACTAAATCTCGGAAACTCTTGATTTTTAACCCCGGAAAGTTCCCCAGAAAATAAAAGCTGTAACATTCAAAAATATTTACAGGGGATGTAACAAAAAAAAACTACATATCTGGAACTACACAATGAATTTTTGTCAGACAAAAAGCAACAGAAACTACAAATATTTGTCTTTCAAACAGTATAAATACCATAATTGTAGCTTAAATAAAATAATAATAATGCGGGATCGCACATTAATTCCCCTACAAATGCGGATTGTCTTGGAGTCTGCAGGGACAAAAATATATGAGAACGCGTAGTTCACAAGGCGATGCTGGAAATATATAAAGCGAAAAGACAAGAGATCTAGAAAATCGAAACACAGCACGGATCGAGAGTTTGTTGAGGGTTTGATTTCTTCCGTCAAAACGCGTTTTGGATAATGCTTGTTGACAATGTGTTTTCGTGATCGTTTATGTAGTTGTGAAAGAACTCAAAATAATATGTGCTATAGACACTATTTATGTAAAATACACCCAAATAAATAAAATGAAGTATGCAGTGTATGGATATTTCAAAAATGGAGGCAAGAAAAACGATATTGACAGTCAGGATTGTAACAACAATGGGCCAGTCAAGCGGGTACTGACAGTCAACAGTACGTAAATACCCATATTTGCTCATTAATATTAATGAGGCAGGTACTGGTAGTTTTCATCTAAAACCAGCATATCTATTATTAACCGCGAATCTATCATATATCTATCATATAATGTTTTTTTTAACGGGCATGGCTGCGGTACGGTAAAACCGTTCTGTAGAAAATATGCTACAGTACGGATTGCCGCACTCCAGAACTTTGTCTCGAGTGAGGTTTCAGTAACAATTGATTTCATTGGTTAATTAAATTAATCATGTTTGCAGACGAAAAGTAGACTGGTTGCATGGATCTTCTGTTTGTAAAATATGGCTAGAAAACCCCATCATGGCCTCATATTTCCTTAATTCTGTGGGTGCAAGTACTAGCACTTGATATTCTATTTGTCAAATATTGTTAGAAAACAGAAGGTGCTGTAAGAGTAAAATAGTGCTAGACTTCTGTTTGTAAAATGGTAGAAAATCCATTGTGGCCTCATATTTTCTTATAAGTCTTCACATGTACCGTACAAGGACAACAATTTGAGGTTTTATTTGTAAAATATTGCTACATTTTCAATTTCTAAACCCCCATCGTGGCCTCATATTTCCTTCACTCCATGAGATGTTTAGGTTACCAGTTTGAACCGCACTCTAGTCAGTTTGCTGGAATACGGCAAATGAATGCTACAGTACTGTAGAATTGCTTCTCGAGTGCGGTGATTTACCGTACTCCAGCCACTTCGTTTTTTTTATGGACACGAGTGTGGGGGTGGGGGGCTTAAACATTGCTTTAGGATTACATCAACATAAAATTTTCCTACCAGTCCTTAACAGAATCTTAGTTCACATTGACGCAAAAATGGGTACAAATAAGGATAGCTGTTGTCACGAGTCACTGACAAGGACACGGACACTGACTGAAGTCATGGACGCGGGCAAGGACAGGTGAAGTCTTACTTGTTACAGGTACAAGGCTTGGATTTTATTATCTCCCGCCGGCCGGGCGGGAGATTATAAAACGCATTCCGTGCATGTGTTCGTGTGTTATTGAGTGTCACGCTTTTATAAAGGGCTGTACATCACACTGGTTGTTTCTCCTTGGCCTTTTCAATGTTTTTTATGACCTTATTGCTTATGTCCTTTCATTTGATGCTGTTATTTCACACCTAGGACCATAGCTAAGTGAGTAATAGCAATGGTGGCTACTTTGAGTAAAGTGCTCATAACTCCAAAACGACTGCATTTAGAGTGTTTCTGTAAAATACGTTGTTCAGCTACTTTCTCCATGCCTACAAGATGGTACCATTTTTAGGGTTCTATCTTCATAGCTAAGTGAGTAATGGCTATTTTCTGTTATTAACAATGAGCAAAATGAGTAAATTGATTTTGTCTTTGTAACTGTTACTTACAATATTGGCCTGAAATATGTTGTTCGACAACTCCTTCATGTACTATATCATGGTGAGGTGTCCAAGATGTAGCACCATAGCTAACTGAGTAATAGCTATACTAAGTTTAACATTTGACCATTGAGCAAGTCACTTATAACTTAAAAGCTATTGAATATAGAGGATTTTTGTGGAATATGTTGTTCACCTATCTTTTGGATATGCTGTATTGTGAATTTTCACAGCTGTAACTCCATAGCTAACTGAGTAAAAGCTACTTTGATGATAACCATAATGAGTAAATGGCTTATATCTTAAAGTATTGCAGCTCCACAATTTTGTTCCAATATGTTGTTCAGCTACTATCTCCACAGCTACAACATGGTCACTAGTTTGGAGGTGTATCTCCATAGCTAAGTGAGTAATAGCTACTTTGTCAATTTTTAATGATAACCATAATGAGTAAATGCCTTATATCTTCAAAAGTATTGCAGCTACACAATTTCTCTCAAATAAGTTGTTCATCTACTTTTTTGTGAACTGTAACATATTTAAGTTTCACAACTGTTGCTCAATGTACAAGTGAGTAATGGCTACTTTATTGCTACTTTGGTGAAAATGTGAAAAATGACAAATATCTCGCAAACCGTAATAGCTACTTTGTCAATTTTTAATGATAACCATAATGAGTAAATACCTTATATCTTCAAAAGTATTGCAGCTACACAATTTCTCTCAAATAAGTTGTTCATCTACTTTTTATGTCAGCTGACTTGTCAGTCAGCTGACATTATGTCATCACTCTGCGGCGTCCGCATACGCGTCCACGTACGCGTCCGCGTCCACGTACGCGTCCGCGTGAACAACTTCTTCTCCAAAACTACAAGGCCTAGAGACATGCTGTTTTTTTTAAAAGATACCTTATCTATCGAGGATGAAAAATTGTTCAAGGCATGCAAATCTGTCTGTTTGCTAGAGACATTACAAGGGGGGTACCCCCACCAAAAGTGTGAAAATTTCAACTTTTTATCACAATTTTCTCAGTGACTATTGCAGGGATTTCTCTCATATCTTGCATATATGTACTAGGCCAGAGGTAGATTCTCTTGTGTGAGTATGAGACCTGGATCTGTCTTACTTTTTTTTTAATAAATTTTTTTAATAATTTTTAATGCATTAAAATTCATGAAATCATGCACTAAATCACTTATAACTTCAAAAGTGTTGCATTTACAGCATTTTGTGAAAATATGTTGTTCAGCTACTTTTTTCATAGCTACAATATGGTGAGTAAGTTGGGTGTCTGTCTCAATAGCTAAGTGAGTAATAGCTACTTTTGGCCTTTTCAGTAACTTCCATTATGAGTAAAATCACTTGTAACTTAAAAACTATTGCATTTAGAGAATTTCGTATAAATATGTTATTCAGCTACTTTTGGGCCAGCTATAACATAGTGAAATTTCAGACCTGTAGTTCATGGCATAGCTGAGTAATAGCTACTTTTAGGTTATCACTGTTGAGTAAATCGCTTATAACTTGAAAACTATTGCATTTAGAGAATTTCGTATAAATATGTTATTCAGCTACTTTTGGGTCAGCTATAACATAGTGAAGTTTCAGACCTGTAGCTCATGGCATAGCTGAGTAATAGCAACTTTTAGGTTATCACTGTTGAGTAAATCACTTATAACTTGAAAAGTGTTGCATTTAGAGCATTTTGTTAAAATATGTTATTCAGCTACTTTTTTCATAGCTACAATATGGTGAGTAAGTTGGGTGTCTGTCTCAATAGCTAAGTGAGTAATAGCTACTTTTGGGCCTTTCAGTAACTTCCATCATGAGTAAAATCACTTGTAACTTAAAAACTATTGCATTTAGAGAATTTCGTATAAATATGTTATTCAGCTACTTTTGGGCCAGCTATAACATAGTAAAATTTCAGACCTGTAGCTCATGGCATAGCTGAGTAATAGCTACTTTTAGGTTATCACTGTTGAGTAAATCACTTATAACTTGAAAAGTGTTGCATTTAGAGCATTTTGTTAAAATATGTTATTCAGCTACTTTTTTCATAGCTACAATATGGTGAGTAAGTTGGGTGTCTGTCTCAATAGCTAAGTGAGTAATAGCTACTTTTGGGCCTTTCAGTAACTTCCATCATGAGTAAAATCACTTGTAACTTAAAAACTATTGCATTTAGAGAATTTCGTATAAATATGTTATTCAGCTACTTTTGGGCCAGCTATAACATAGTAAAATTTCAGACCTGTAGCTCATGGCATAGCTGAGTAATAGCTACTTTTAGGTTATCACTGTTGAGTAAATCACTTATAACTTGAAAACTATTGCATTTAGAGTATTTTGTTTCAATATGTTATTCACCTATTTTGGGGTCAGCTATAACATAGTGAAGTTTCAGACCTGTGGCTCATTTCATAGCTGAGTAATAGCTACTTTGAAGTTCTCACTGTTGAATAAATCAGTTATAATTGGAAAACTATTGCATTTACAGAAATTTGTGCAAATATGTTATTCAGCTACTTTTGGGTCAGCTATAACATAGTGAAATTATAGACCTATAGCTCATGGCACAACTGAGCAATAGCTATTCTCAGGTACTGACTGTTGAGTAAATCAGCTATAACTTGAAAAATATTGCATTTGGAGTATTTTGTTAAAATATATTGTTCACCTACTTTTGGGTCAGCTATAACATAGTGAAATTACAGACCTATAGCTCATGGCATAGCGGAGCAATAGCTATTTTCAGGTTCTAACTATTGAGTAAATCAGTTGTAGCTTGAAAACTATTGCATTTACAGTAGTTTGCTTAAATATGTTGTTCACCTACTTTTGGGTCAGCTATAACATAGTAAAATTTCAGACATGTAGCTCATTGCATAGCTGAGTAATAGTTCCTTTGAGGTTCTCACTGTTGAGTAAATCAGTTGTAACTTGAAAACTATTACATTTAGAGTAATTTGTTAAATATGTTATTCACAGAATTTTTGGTCAGCTATAACATAGTGAAATTGCAGACCTCTATGTCATGGCATAGCTGAGCAATAGCTACTTTCAGGTTCTCACTGTTGAGTAAATCATTGTATCCACTGGATAGCCGCAGTGTGTAGAGAGAGATTTCACCATTACTGCTCTGATGAAAAAAAATATTATAGCTAGCTTTCTTAAGTTTGCAGTATATATTAATAACCATAAAATGTTGTCTGGGAATATTTTTGGCCTCATTTTGAGAAACAAGATGGCCGCCACAGGTGTTTTTTGTCAGTCATGAAAAGTGCTTATATCTCCCTTATTATTGATCCTAGAGGTTTGGGATGATAAACCAACCTGTAGGAAATCATGGGGTGGGAATCTTTTGGTGTGGTCAGATTTGACCTTCAATGACCCCTCCTTCAAGGTCAAACAAGGATAGCCAAACTTAAAAGTGCTTATAACTCGTTTATTATTGGTCCCAGAGGTTTGGGATAGTAAACAGACAGGAAATCATGGGCTGTGAATCTGTTGATATGGTCCGATTTGACCTTGGAACCCTCCTTCAAGGTCAAATGAGGATAGCGAAAATTGAAAGTGCCTACAACTCGCTTATTATTGGTGACAGAGATTTGGGATGGTTTACCATCCCATAGGAAATTATTGGCTCGGAATCTTTTGGTATGGTCAGATTTGACCTTTGGACCCCTCCTTCAAGGTCAAATGAGGACAGCCAAGCTTAAAAGTGCTTATAACTCATTAAGCGTCCCGCAAGGGACGCTTGTTTGTGTATGGGAGAGCTTCTGGCTCCGCCGGCTCCGCATTTTGTTTTCCTTATAACTCTGTAACCGTTAGGCGGATTCTTTTCAAATTTGGCAGGTTTAGGCAGTAGCCTTGGGGAATTTTTTTGAATATGCTGCAGTGACATTTCAACCAATCAGAGAGGTCACATGACCAAAAATGTCTTTTTTCGATGGGGAAGCTTGTCCGGATGATAACTTGAAAGGAATTTTATCAATTCACCTGAAACTTGGCAAATGCATTCATTCTATTAAAATCTGGAAATCATTAGATTTTGGCATTGATTGGTCAAGAAATGGCCGAGTAATTAATGATTAATTAATCATTACGAATTTTCCAAATAAGGAAAACACAAAAATGCTTATATCTCGAAAACCGTGCTAGATAGAGCGATTTCGACGAAATTTTTGACCCCCAGGGTATCTCTGCGGAGTAGTTTTCCCAATTTGCAAAAAAATTTTGTCTCGCCCAAAATGGCGGCCATTTTGAATTTTCGAAATTTTCGCAAAAATTACAAAACACAAAAATGCTTATATCTCAAAAACCGTGCTAGATAGAGCAATTTCGACAAAATTTTTGACCCGCAGGATATCTCTGCGGAGTACTTTTCCCAATTTTCAAAAATTTTTTGTCTCGCCAAAAATGGCGGCCATTTTGAATTTTCGAAATTTTCGCAAAAAATTGCAAAACACAAAAATGCTTATATCTCGAAAACCGTGCTAGATAGAGCGATTTCGACGAAATTTTTGACGCGCAGGGTATCTCTGCAGAGTAGTTATCCTAATTTTGAAAAAATTTTTGTCTCGCCAAAAATGGCGGCCACTTTGAATTTTCGAATTTTTCGCAAAAATTGCAAAACATAAAAATGCTTATATCTCGAAAACCCTGCTAGATAGAGCGATTTCGACGAAATTTTTGACCCACAGGGTATATCTGCAGAGTAGCCATGCCAATTTTCAAAAAAAATTTTTCTCACCAAAAATGGCGGCCATTTTGAATTTTCGAATTTTTCGCAAAATTTGCAAAACATAAAAATGCTTATATCTCAAATACCCTGCTAGATAGAGCGATTTCGACGAAATTTTTGACCCGCAGGCTATCTCTGCAAAGTAGCCATGCCAATTTTCAAACAAAAAATTTCTCGCCAAAAATGGCGGCCATTTTGAATTTTGAATTTTTCACAAAATTGCAAAACACAAAAATGCTTATATCTCGAAAACCGTGCTAGATAGAGTGATTTCGACGAAATTTTTGACCCACTGGGTATCTCTACAGAGTAGCCATGCCAATTTTCAAAAAAATTTTGTCTTGCCAAAAATGGCGGCCATTTTGAATTTTCGAATTTTTGCGCAAAAATTGCAAAACACAAAAATGCTAATATTTCGAAAACCGTGCTACATAGAGCGATTTCGACGAAATTTTTTATCTTCAGGGTATCTCTGCAGAGCACCTATCCCAAAGAGCTTTCACTTGGTGAAGTTTCAGACCCATAGCTAATTGCTCACCTACTCAAAAAGAGTAAATGCGAATTACCTCTAAAAGTATTGCAGATGGCCAATTTTTCTCAAATAACTCATTCACCTACTTTTGGAAGAGCTTTCACATGGTGAAGTTTCAGACCCATAGCCAATTACTCACCTACTCAAAATGAGTAAATGCGAATTATCTCTAAAAGTATTGCAGATAGCCAATTTTTCTCAAATAACTCATTCACCTACTTTTGGGAGAGCTTTCACATGGTGAAGTTTCAGACCCATAGCTAATTATTTACCTACTCAAAATGAGTAAATGCTAATTATCTGTAAAAGTATTGCAGATACCCAATTTTTATCAAATAACTCATTCATCTACTTGTGGGAGAGCTTTCACATGGTGAAGTTTCAGACCCATAGCTAATTACTCACCTACTCAAAATGAGTAAATGCGAATTATCTCTAAAAGTATTGCAGATAGCCAATTTTTCTCAAATAACTCATTCACCTACTTTTGGGAGAGCTTTCACTTGGTGAAGTTTCAGACCCATAGCTAATTACTCACCTACTCAAAATGAGTAAATGCGAATTATCTCTAAAAGTATTGCAGATAGCCAATTTTTCTCAAATAACTCATTCACCTACTTTTGGGAGAGCTTTCACTTGGTGAAGTTTCAGACCCATATCTAATTACTCACCTATTCAAAATGAGTAAATGCGAATTATCTCTAAAAGTATTGCAGATAGCCAATTTTTGTCAAATTAATCATTCACCTACTTTTGGGAGAGCTTTCACTTGGTGAAGTTTCAGACCCATAGCTAATTACTCACCTACTCAAAATGAGTAAATGCGAATTATCTCTAAAAGTATTGCAGATAGCCAATTTTTCTCAAATAACTCATTCACCTACTTTTGGGAGAGCTTTCACTCTGTGAAGTTTCAGACCCATAGCTAATTACTCACCTACTCAAAATGAGTAAATGCGAATTATCTCTAAAAGTATTGCAGATAGCCAATTTTTCTCAAATAACTCATTCACCTACTTTTGGCAGAGCTTTCACTTGGTGAAGTTTCAGACCCATAGCTAATTACTCACCTACTGAAAATGAGTAAATGTGAATTATCTCTAAAAGTATTGCAGATAGCCAATTTTTCTCAAATAACTCATTCACCTACTTTTGGAAGAGCTTTCACTTGGTGAAGTTTCAGACCCATAGCTAATTACTCACCTACTCAAAATGAGTAAATGCGAATTATCTCTAAAAGTATTGCAGATAGCCAATTTTTCTCAAATAACTCATTCACCTACTTTTGGGAGAGCTTTCACTTGGTGAAGTTTCAGACCCACAGCTAATTACTCACCTACTCAAAATGAGTAAATGCGAATTATCTCTAAAAGTATTGCAGATAGCCAATTTTTCTCAAATAACTCATTCACCTACTTTTGGGAGAGCTTTCACTTGGTGAAGTTTCAGACCCATAGCTAATTACTCACCTACTCAAAATGAGTAAATGCGAATTATCTCTAAAAGTATTGCAGATAGCCAATTTTTCTCAAATAACTCATTCACCTACTTTTGGGAGAGCTTTCACTTGGTGAAGTTTCAGACCCATAGCAAATTACTCACCTACTCAAAATGAGTAAATGCGAATTATCTCTAAAAGTATTGCAGATAGCCAATTTTTCTCAAATAACTCATTCACCTACTTTTGGCAGAGCTTTCACTTGGTGAAGTTTCAGACCCATAGCTAATTATTCACCTACTCAAAATGAGTAAATGTGAATTATCTCTAAAAGTATTGCAGATAGCCAATTTTTCTCAAATAACTCATTCACCTACTTTTGGGAGAGCTTTCACTCTGTGAAGTTTCAGACCCATAGCTATTTATTCACCTACTCAAAATGAGTAAAAAATGCTAATTATCTGTAAAAGTATTGCGGATACCCAATTTTTATCAAATACTCATTCATCTACTTGTGGGAGAGCTTTCACTTGGTGAAGTTTCAGACCCATAGCTAATTACTCACCTACTCAAAATGAGTAAATGCGAATTATCTCTAAAAGTATTGCAGATAGCCAATTTTTCTCAAATAACTCATTCACCTACTTTTGGGAGAGCTTTCACTTGGTGAAGTTTCAGACCCATAGCTAATTACTCACCTACTCAAAATGAGTAAATGCGAATTATCTCTAAAAGTATTGCAGATAGCCAATTTTTGTCAAATTAATCATTCACCTACTTTTGGGAGAGCTTTCACTTGGTAAAGTTTCAGACCCATAGCTAATTACTCACCTACTCAAAATGAGTAAATGCGAATTATCTCTAAAAGTATTGCAGATAGCCAATTTTTCTCAAATAACTCATTCACCTACTTTTGGGAGAGCTTTCACTTGGTGAAGTTTCAGACCCATAGCAAATTACTCACCTACTCAAAATGAGTAAATGCGAATTATCTCTAAAAGTATTGCAGATAGCCAATTTTTCTCAAATAACTCATTCACCTACTTTTGGCAGAGCTTTCACTTGGTGAAGTTTCAGACCCATAGCTAATTATTCACCTACTCAAAATGAGTAAATGTGAATTATCTCTAAAAGTATTGCAGATAGCCAATTTTTCTCAAATAACTCATTCACCTACTTTTGGGAGAGCTTTCACTCTGTGAAGTTTCAGACCCATAGCTATTTATTCACCTACTCAAAATGAGTAAAAAATGCTAATTATCTGTAAAAGTATTGCGGATACCCAATTTTTATCAAATACTCATTCATCTACTTGTGGGAGAGCTTTCACTTGGTGAAGTTTCAGACCCATAGCTAATTACTCACCTACTCAAAATGAGTAAATGCGAATTATCTCTAAAAGTATTGCAGATAGCCAATTTTTCTCAAATAACTCATTCACCTACTTTTGGGAGAGCTTTCACTTGGTGAAGTTTCAGACCCATAGCTAATTACTCACCTACTCAAAATGAGTAAATGCGAATTATCTCTAAAAGTATTGCAGATAGCCAATTTTTGTCAAATTAATCATTCACCTACTTTTGGGAGAGCTTTCACTTGGTAAAGTTTCAGACCCATAGCTAATTACTCACCTACTCAAAATGAGTAAATGCAAATTATCTCTAAAAGTATTGCAGATAGCCAATTTTTCTCAAATAACTCATTCACCTACTTTTGGGAGAGCTTTCACTTGGTGAAGTTTCAGACCCATAGCAAATTACTCACCTACTCAAAATGAGTAAATGCGAATTATCTCTAAAAGTATTGCAGATAGCCAATTTTTCTCAAATAACTCATTCACCTACTTTTGGGAGAGCTTTCACTTGGTGAAGTTTCAGACCCATAGCAAATTACTCACCTACTCAAAATGAGTAAATGCGAATTATCTCTAAAAGTATTGCAGATAGCCAATTTTTCTCAAATAACTCATTCACCTACTTTTGGCAGAGCTTTCACTTGGTGAAGTTTCAGACCCATAGCTAATTATTCACCTACTCAAAATGAGTAAATGCGAATTATCTCTAAAAGTATTGCAGATAGCCAATTTTTCTCAAATAACTCATTCACCTACTTTTGGGAGAGCTTTCACTCTGTGAAGTTTCAGACCCATAGCTATTTATTCACCTACTCAAAATGAGTAAATGCTAATTATCTGTAAAAGTATTGCGGATACCCAATTTTTATCAAATACTCATTTATCTACTTGTGGGAGAGCTTTCACATGGTGAAGTTTCAGACCCATAGCTAATTACTCACCTACTCAAATGAGTAAATGCGAATTATCTCTAAAAGTATTGCAGATAGCCAATTTTTCTCAAATAACTCATTCACCTACTTTTGGCAGAGCTTTCACTTGGTGAAGTTTCAGACCCATAGCTAATTATTCACCTACTCAAAATGAGTAAACGCGAATTATCTCTAAAAGTATTGCAGATAGCCAATTTTTCTCAAATAACTCATTCACCTACTTTTGGGAGAGCTTTCACTCTGTGAAGTTTCAGACCCATAGCTATTTATTCACCTACTCAAAATGAGTAAATGCTAATTATCTGTAAAAGTATTGCGGATACCCAATTTTTATCAAATACTCATTTATCTACTTGTGGGAGAGCTTTCACATGGTGAAGTTTCAGACCCATAGCTAATTACTCACCTACTCAAAATGAGTAAATGCGAATTATCTCTAAAAGTATTGCAGATAGCCAATTTTTCTCAAATAACTCATTCACCTACTTTTGGGAGAGCTTTCACTTGGTGAAGTTTCAGACCCATAGCTAATTACTCACTTACTCAAAATGAGTAAATGCGAATTATCTCTAAAAGTATTGCAGATAGCCAATTTTTCTCAAATAACTCATTCACCTACTTTTGGGAGAGCTTTCACTTGAAGTTTCAGACCCATAGCTAATTACTCACGTACTCAAAATGAGTAAATGCGAATTATCTCTAAAAGTATTGCAGATAGCCAATTTTTGTCAAATTAATCATTCACCTACTTTTGGGAGAGCTTTCACTTGGTAAAGTTTCAGACCCATAGCTAATTACTCACCTACTCAGAATGAGTAAATGCGAATTATCTCTAAAAGTATTGCAGATAGCCAATTTTTCTCAAATAACTCATTCACCTACTTTTGGGAGAGCTTTCACTTGGTGAAGTTTCAGACCCATAGCAAATGACTCACCTACTCAAAATGAGTAAATGCGAATTATCTCTAAAAGTATTGCAGATAGCCAATTTTTCTCAAATAACTCATTCACCTACTTTTGGCAGAGCTTTCACTTGGTGAAGTTTCAGACCCATAGCTAATTATTCACCTACTCAAAATGAGTAAATGTGAATTATCTCTAAAAGTATTGCAGATAGCCAATTTTTCTCAAATAACTCATTCACCTACTTTTGGGAGAGCTTTCACTCTGTGAAGTTTCAGACCCATAGCTATTTATTCACCTACTCAAAATGAGTAAAAAATGCTAATTATCTGTAAAAGTATTGCGGATACCCAATTTTTATCAAATACTCATTCATCTACTTGTGGGAGAGCTTTCACTTGGTGAAGTTTCAGACCCATAGCTAATTACTCACCTACTCAAAATGAGTAAATGCGAATTATCTCTAAAAGTATTGCAGATAGCCAATTTTTCTCAAATAACTCATTCACCTACTTTTGGGAGAGCTTTACTCACCTACTCAAAATGAGTAAATGCGAATTATCTGTAAAAGTATTGCAGATAGCCAATTTTTCTCAAATAACTCCTTTTGGTACTTTTGGGAGAACTTTCACTTGGTGAAGTTTCACACCCATAGCAAATTACTCACCTATTCAAAATGAGTAAATGCGAATTATCGCTAAAAGTATTGCAGATAGCCAATTTTTCTCAAATAACTCATTCACCTACTTTTGGGAGAGCTTTCACTTGGTAAAGTTTCAGACCCATAGCTAATTACTCACCTACTCAAAATGAGTAAATGCGAATTATCTCTAAAAGTATTGCAGATAGCCAATTTTTGTCAAATTAATCATTCACCTACTTTTGGGAGAGCTTTCACTTGGTGAAGTTTCAGACCCATAGCTAATTACTCACCTACTGAAAATGAGTAAATGCAAATTATCTCTAAAAGTATTGCAGATAGCCAATTTTTCTCAAATAACTCATTCACCTACTTTTGGGAGAGCTTTCACTTGGTGAAGTTTCAGACCCATAGCAAATTACTCACCTACTCAAAATGAGTAAATGCGAATTATCTCTAAAAGTATTGCAGATAGCCAATTTTTCTCAAATAACTCATTCACCTACTTTTGGCAGACTTGGTGAAGTTTCAGACCCATAGCTAATTATTCACCTACTCAAAATGAGTAAATGTGAATTATCTCTAAAAGTATTGCAGATAGCCAATTTTTCTCAAATAACTCATTCACCTACTTTTGGCAGACTTGGTGAAGTTTCAGACCCATAGCTATTTATTCACCTACTCAAAATGAGTAAATGCTAATTATCTGTAAAAGTATTGCGGATACCCAATTTTTATCAAATACTCATTCATCTACTTGTGGGAGAGCTTTCACATGGTGAAGTTTGAGACCCATAGCTAATTACTCACCTACTCAAAATGAGTAAATGCGAATTATCTCTAAAAGTATTGCAGATAGCCAATTTTTCTCAAATAACTCATTCACCTACTTTTGGGAGAGCTTTCACTTGGTGAAGTTTCAGACCCATAGATAATTATTCACCTACTCAAAATGAGTAAATGTGAATTATCTCTTAATAGTATTGCAGATAGCCAATTTTTCTCAAATAACTCATTCACCTGCTTTTGGAAGACCTTTCACACACGAAAATGAAAAATTGTGAATATCTCAGAAAAGCTATTTCTTCTGCTTTAATGCTCGGTGGGAGATACACACCACGGCAGTGGTCTTGACAAAAATTTTTGTCTCCCCAAAAATGGTGGCCATTTTGAATTTTCAAAGTTTTTGCAAAACACAAAAATGCTTATATCTCGAAAACCGTGCTATATGGAGTGAACTCAACAAAATTTTGGACCTGCTGGGTATCTCTGCAGAGTAGCCATGCCAATTTTCAAAATATTTTTGTCTCGCCAAATATAGCGGACATTTTTAATTTTTTTATTTTTTGCAAAACACAAAAATGCTTATATCTTGAAAACCGTGCTAGATAGAGCAGACTGCGCTGACTTTGGTTGCCACAACAGTATAAGGCTAGAAACGAAGCATTTTCTTAATACTTTAGCACTCACCTTTATATCCTTTTCGGGACGCTTTGTTTTTGCTATGCAAAAACATTATCTTTTTTTTTTGCGAGCGATCCTCTAGTTTATAATTGGTCCTAGAGGTTTGGAATGGTAAACCATAGGAAATCATGGGCTGGGAATGTATTTGTGTGGTTAGATTTGACCTTGGACCCCTTCTTCAAGGTCGAACGAGGATATTGCATTTGTAGTATTTCTTTAAATATGTTTTAACCTATTTTTTACACTTAAACAATTACCTTGTTATTATGTCCACCCCCCTGGGGGGTGGATATATTATTTTTGCTTTTTTCGCCGTCCGATGTCCGATGTCCGGCGTCCGGCGTCCGATGTCCGGCGTCACGCATGGTTTCCGCTCATTTAAAGGAAAAGTATTAGAGCTATTGTCACCAAATTTGGTATGCAGGCTTATTGGGTCAGTAGCTTGCTTGGGATTGCTTTTGGCTGTTGTACCTCTTTTGCTTACTGAGTAATACTTAAGTACAGCTATTTTCAGTACCCATTGGTTTCCGTGCATTTAAGCCAAAATAATTAAAGATATTTTACTACAATTTTGAATACAAGATTGTTATGTCCATAGCTCGCTTGGTATTGCATTTGGGACTGATAGCTTTGTCAGTACATGAGTAATAGCCATTTAGGTACTTCATTGTGTATTTTCAGTACTACTTTTGAGTAATTTGCTTCTATCTCCTTAACCGTGCGAGATAGAGCGATTTCGGCAAAATTTTCGACCCGCAGGGTATCTGAGGAGTGTACTCTTTGCAATTTTCAAAAAATTTTCCCCTCCCCAAAAATGGCGGCCATTTTGAATTTTCGAATTTTTGCCAAAAATGGCAAAACACAAATTTGCTTCTATCTCCTTAACCGTGCGAGATAGAGCGATTTCGTCGAAATTTTCGACCCACAGGGTATCTAAGGAATGTAATATTTGCAATTTTCCAAAAATTTTCCCCTCCCCAAAAATGGCGGCCATTTTGAATTTTCGAATTTTTGCCAAAAATGGCAAAACACAAATTTGCTTCTATCTCCTTAACCGTGCGAGATAGAGCGATTTCGTCGAAATTTTCGACCCACAGGGTATCTAAGGAATGTAATATTTGCAATTTTCAAAAAAATTTCCCCTCCCCAAAAATGGCGGCCATTTTGAATTTTCGAATTTTTGCCAAAAATGGCAAAACACAAATTTGCTTCTATCTCCTTAACCGTGCGAGATAGAGCGATTTCGGCAAAATTTTCGACCCACAGGGGATCTAAGGAATGCAATCTTTGCAATTTTCCAAAAATTTTCCCCTCCCCAAAAATGGCGGACATTTTGAATTTTCGAATTTTTGCCAAAAATGGCAAAACACTAATTTGCTTCTATCTCCTTAACCGTGCGAGATAGAGCGATTTCGGCAAAATTTTCGACACACAGGGTATCTAAGCAATACAATCTTTGCAATTTTCAAAATATTTTCCCCTCCCCAAACATGGCGGCCATTTTGAATTTTTGCCAAAAATGGCAAAACACAAATTTGCTTCTATCTCCTTAACCGTGCGAGATAGAGCGATTTCGTCGAAATTTTCGACCCACAGGGTATCTAAGGAATGTAATATTTGCAATTTTCAAAAAATTTTCCCCTCCCCAAAAATGGCGGCCATTTTGAATTTTCGAATTTTTGCCAAAAATGGCAAAACACAAATTTGCTTCTATCTCCTTAACCGTGCGAGATAGAGCGATTTCGTCGAAATTTTCGACCCACAGGGTATCTAAGGAATGCAATCTTTGCAATTTTCCAAAAATTTTCCCCTCCCCAAAAATGGCGGCCATTTTGAATTTTCGAATTTTTGCCAAAAATGGCAAAACACAAATTTGCTTCTATCTCCTTAACCGTGCAAGATAGAGCGATTTCGTCGAAATTTTCGACCCACAGGGTATCTAAGGAATGCAATCTTTGCAATTTTCCAAAAATTTTCCCCTCCCCAAAAATGGCGGCCATTTTGAATTTTCGAATTTTTGCCAAAAATGGCAAAACACAAATTTGCTTCTATCTCCTTAACCGTGCGAGATAGAGCGATTTCGTCGAAATTTTCGACCCACAGGGTATCTAAGGAATGTAATATTTGCAATTTTCAAAAAAATTTCCCCTCCCCAAAAATGGCGGCCATTTTGAATTTTCGAATTTTTGCCAAAAATGGCAAAACACAAATTTGCTTCTATCTCCTTAACCGTGCGAGATAGAGCGATTTCGGCAAAATTTTCGAACCACAGGGGATCTAAGGAATGCAATCTTTGCAATTTTCCAAAAATTTTCCCCTCCCCAAAAATGGCGGCCATTTTGAATTTTCGAATTTTTGCCAAAAATGGCAAAACACTAATTTGCTTCTATCTCCTTAACCGTGCGAGATAGAGCGATTTCGGCAAAATTTTAGACGCACAGGGTATCTAAGCAATGCAATCTTTGCAATTTTCAAAATATTTTCCCCTCCCCAAAAATGGCGGCCATTTTGAATTTTCGAATTTTTGCCAAAAATGGCAAAACACAAATTTGCTTCTATCTCCTTAACCGTGCGAGATAGAGCGATTTCGTCGAAATTTTCGACCCACAGGGTATCTAAGGAATGCAATCTTTGCAATTTTCAAAATATTTTCCCCTCCCCAAAAATGGCGGCCATTTTGAATTTTTGAATTTTTGCCAAAAATGGCAAAACACAAATTTGCTTCTATCTCCTTAACCGTGCGAGATAGAGCGATTTCGTCGAAATTTTCGACCCACAGGGTATCTAAGGAATGTAATATTTGCAAATTTTCAAAAAATTTTCCCCTCCCCAAAAATGGCGGCCATTTTGAATTTTCGAATTTTTGCCAAAAATGGCAAAACACAAATTTGCTTCTATCTCCTTAACCGTGCGAGATAGAGCGATTTCGTCGAAATTTTCGACCCACAGGGTATCTAAGGAATGCAATCTTTGCAATTTTCAAAAAATTTTCCCCTCCCCAAAAATGGCGGCCATTTTGAATTTTCGAATTTTTGCCAAAAATGGCAAAACACAAATTTGCTTCTATCTCCTTAACCGTGCGAGATAGAGCGATTTCGTCGAAATTTTCGACCCACAGGGTATCTAAGGAATGTAATATTTGCAATTTTCAAAAAAATTTCCCCTCCCCAAAAATGGCGGCCATTTTGAATTTTCGAATTTTTGCCAAAAATGGCAAAACACAAATTTGCTTCTATCTCCTTAACCGTGCGAGATAGAGCGATTTCGTCGAAATTTTCGACCCACAGGGTATCTAAGGAATGTAATATTTGCAATTTTCAAAAAAATTTCCCCTCCCCAAAAATGGCGGCCATTTTGAATTTTCGAATTTTTGCCAAAAATGGCAAAACACAAATTTGCTTCTATCTCCTTAACCGTGCGAGATAGAGCGATTTCGGCGAAATTTTCGACACACAGGGTATCTAACCAATGCAATCTTTGCAATTTTCAAAATATTTTCCCCTCCCCAAAAATGGCGGCCATTTTGAATTTTTGAATTTTTGCCAAAAATGGCAAAACACAAATTTGCTTCTATCTCCTTAACCGTGCGAGATAGAGCGATTTCGTCGAAATTTTCGACCCACAGGGTATCTAAGGAATGTAATATTTGCAATTTTCAAAAAATTTTCCCCTCCCCAAAAATGGCGGCCATTTTGAATTTTCGAATTTTTGCCAAAAATGGCAAAACACAAATTTGCTTCTATCTCCTTAACCGTGCGAGATAGAGCGATTTCGTCGAAATTTTCGACCCACAGGGTATCTAAGGAATGCAATCTTTGCAATTTTCCAAAAATTTTCCCCTCCCCAAAAATGGCGGCCATTTTGAATTTTCGAATTTTTGCCAAAAATGGCAAAACACAAATTTGCTTCTATCTCCTTAACCGTGCGAGATAGAGCGATTTCGTCGAAATTTTCGACCCACAGGGTATCTAAGGAATGTAATATTTGCAATTTTCAAAAAAATTTCCCCTCCCCAAAAATGGCGGCCATTTTGAATTTTCGAATTTTTGCCAAAAATGGCAAAACACAAATTTGCTTCTATCTCCTTAACCGTGCGAGATAGAGCGATTTCGGCAAAATTTTCGACACACAGGGTATCTAACCAATGCAATCTTTGCAATTTTCAAAATATTTTCCCCTCCCCAAAAATGGCGGCCATTTTGAATTTTTGAATTTTTGCCAAAAATGGCAAAACACAAATTTGCTTCTATCTCCTTAACCGTGCGAGATAGAGCGATTTCGTCGAAATTTTCGACCCACAGGGTATCTAAGGAATGTAATATTTGCAATTTTCAAAAAATTTTCCCCTCCCCAAAAATGGCGGCCATTTTGAATTTTCGAATTTTTGCCAAAAATGGCAAAACACAAATTTGCTTCTATCTCCTTAACCGTGCGAGATAGAGCGATTTCGGCAAAATTTTCGACCCACAGGGGATCTAAGGAATGCAATCTTTGCAATTTTCCAAAAATTTTCCCCTCCCCAAAAATGGCGGCCATTTTGAATTTTCGAATTTTTTCCAAAAATGGCAAAACACTAATTTGCTTCTATCTCCTTAACCGTGCGAGATAGAGCGATTTCGGCAAAATTTTAGACGCACAGGGTATCTAAGCAATGCAATCTTTGCAATTTTCAAAATATTTTCCCCTCCCCAAAAATGGCGGCCATTTTGAATTTTCGAATTTTTGCCAAAAATGGCAAAACACAAATTTGCTTCTATCTCCTTAACCGTGCGAGATAGAGCGATTTCGTCGAAATTTTCGACCCACAGGGTATCTAAGGAATGCAATCTTTGCAATTTTCAAAAAATTTTCCCCTCCCCAAAAATGGCGGCCATTTTGAATTTTCGAATTTTTGCCAAAAATGGCAAAACACAAATTTGCTTCTATCTCCTTAACCGTGCGAGATAGAGCGATTTCGGCAAAATTTTCGACACACAGGGTATCTAACCAATGCAATCTTTGCAATTTTCAAAATATTTTCCCCTCCCCAAAAATGGCGGCCATTTTGAATTTTTGAATTTTTGCCAAAAATGGCAAAACACAAATTTGCTTCTATCTCCTTAACCGTGCGAGATAGAGCGATTTCGTCGAAATTTTCGACCCACAGGGTATCTAAGGAATGTAATATTTGCAAATTTTCAAAAAATTTTCCCCTCCCCAAAAATGGCGGCCATTTTGAATTTTCGAATTTTTGCCAAAAATGGCAAAACACAAATTTGCTTCTATCTCCTTAACCGTGCGAGATAGAGCGATTTCGTCGAAATTTTCGACCCACAGGGTATCTAAGGAATGCAATCTTTGCAATTTTCAAAAAATTTTCCCCTCCCCAAAAATGGCGGCCATTTTGAATTTTCGAATTTTTGCCAAAAATGGCAAAACACAAATTTGCTTCTATCTCCTTAACCGTGCGAGATAGAGCGATTTCGTCGAAATTTTCGACCCACAGGGTATCTAAGGAATGTAATATTTGCAATTTTCAAAAAAATTTCCCCTCCCCAAAAATGGCGGCCATTTTGAATTTTCGAATTTTTGCCAAAAATGGCAAAACACAAATTTGCTTCTATCTCCTTAACCGTGCGAGATAGAGCGATTTCGTCGAAATTTTCGACCCACAGGGTATCTAAGGAATGCAATCTTTGCAATTTTCAAAAAATTTTCCCCTCCCCAAAAATGGCGGCCATTTTGAATTTTCGAATTTTTGCCAAAAATGGCAAAACACAAATTTGCTTCTATCTCCTTAACCGTGCGAGATAGAGCGATTTCGGCAAAATTTTCGACACACAGGGTATCTAACCAATGCAATCTTTGCAATTTTCAAAAAATTTTCCCCTCCCCAAAAATGGCGGCCATTTTGAATTTTCGAATTTTTGCCAAAAATGGCAAAACACAAATTTGCTTCTATCTCCTTAACCGTGCGAGATAGAGCGATTTCGTCGAAATTTTCGACCCACAGGGTATCTAAGGAATGTAATATTTGCAATTTTCAAAAAAATTTCCCCTCCCCAAAAATGGCGGCCATTTTGAATTTTCGAATTTTTGCCAAAAATGGCAAAACACAAATTTGCTTCTATCTCCTTAACCGTGCGAGATAGAGCGATTTCGGCGAAATTTTCGACACACAGGGTATCTAACCAATGCAATCTTTGCAATTTTCAAAATATTTTCCCCTCCCCAAAAATGGCGGCCATTTTGAATTTTTGAATTTTTGCCAAAAATGGCAAAACACAAATTTGCTTCTATCTCCTTAACCGTGCGAGATAGAGCGATTTCGTCGAAATTTTCGACCCACAGGGTATCTAAGGAATGTAATATTTGCAATTTTCAAAAAAATTTTCCCCTCCCCAAAAATGGCGGCCATTTTGAATTTTCGAATTTTTGCCAAAAATGGCAAAACACAAATTTGCTTCTATCTCCTTAACCGTGCGAGATAGAGCGATTTCGGCAAAATTTTCGACACACAGGGTATCTAACCAATGCAATCTTTGCAATTTTCAAAATATTTTCCCCTCCCCAAAAATGGCGGCCATTTTGAATTTTTGAATTTTTGCCAAAAATGGCAAAACACAAATTTGCTTCTATCTCCTTAACCGTGCGAGATAGAGCGATTTCGTCGAAATTTTCGACCCACAGGGTATCTAAGGAATGCAATCTTTGCAATTTTCCAAAAATTTTCCCCTCCCCAAAAATGGCGGCCATTTTGAATTTTCGAATTTTTGCCAAAAATGGCAAAACACAAATTTGCTTCTATCTCCTTAACCGTGCGAGATAGAGCGATTTCGGCAAAATTTTCGACCCACAGGGGATCTAAGGAATGCAATCTTTGCAATTTTCCAAAAATTTTCCCCTCCCCAAAAATGGCGGCCATTTTGAATTTTCGAATTTTTGCCAAAAATGGCAAAACACTAATTTGCTTCTATCTCCTTAACCGTGTGAGATAGAGCGATTTCGGCAAAATTTTCGACGCACAGGGTATCTAAGCAATGCAATCTTTGCAATTTTCAAAATATTTTCCCCTCCCCAAAAATGGCGGCCATTTTGAATTTTCGAATTTTTGCCAAAAATGGCAAAACACAAATTTGCTTCTATCTCCTTAACCGTGCGAGATAGAGCGATTTCGTCGAAATTTTTGACCCACAGGGTATCTAAGGAATGTAATCTTTGCAATTTTCAAAAAATTTTCCCCTCCCCAAAAATGGCGGCCATTTTGAATTTTCGAATTTTTGCCAAAAATTGCAAAACACAAATTTGCTTCTATCTCCTTAACCGTGCGAGATAGAGCGATTTCGTCGAAATTTTCGACCCACAGGGTATCTAAGGAATGCAATCTTTGCAATTTTCCAAAAATTTTCCCCTCCCCAAAAATGGCGGCCATTTTGAATTTTCGAATTTTTGCCAAAAATGGCAAAACACAAATTTGCTTCTATCTCCTTAACCGTGCGAGATAGAGCGATTTCATCGAAATTTTCGACCCACAGGGTATCTAAGGAATGTAATATTTGCAATTTTCAAAAAATTTTCCCCTCCCCAAAAATGGCGGCCATTTTGAATTTTCGAATTTTTGCCAAAAATGGCAAAACACAAATTTGCTTCTATCTCCTTAACCGTGCGAGATAGAGCGATTTCGTCGAAATTTTCGACCCACAGGGTATCTAAGGAATGCAATCTTTGCAATTTTCCAAAAATTTTCCCCTCCCCAAAAATGGCGGCCATTTTGAATTTTCGAATTTTTGCCAAAAATGGCAAAACACAAATTTGCTTCTATCTCCTTAACCGTGCCAGATAGAGTGATTTCGTCAAAATTTTCGACCCACAGGGTATCTGAGCATTGTACTCTTGGTAATTTCTAAAAAATTTTCCCCTCCCCTAAAATGGCGGCCATTTTGAATTTTCAAATTTTTGCCAAAAATGGCAAAACACAAATTTGCTTCTATCTCCTTAACCATGCGAGATAGAGCGATTTCGTCGAAATTTTCAACCCACAGGGTATCTAAGGAATGTAATCTTTGCAATTTTCAAAAAATTTTCCCCTCCCCAAAAATGGCAGCCATTTTGAATTTTCGAATTTTTGCCCAAAATGGAAAAACACAAACTGGCCTTAACCGTGCAAAATAGAGTTATTTTGTTGAAATTTTCGACCCATAGGGTATCTAAGAAATGTACTCTTGGCAATTTTCAAAAAAATTTCCTTTTCCCAATAATGGCGGCCATTTTAAATTTTCAAATTTTTGCCAAAAATAGAAAAACAGGAATTGGCTTCTATCTTCTTAACCGTGCAAGATAGAGTGATTTCGTCAAAATTTTCAACCCAACCAATGCAAAAAGGCATGAAGCTGAAATAAATTACATCTACACTATCAAATATTTAAGCATCATTGATATATTTTACAAATGAAACAGGGTCTTGTAAGACTACTGTACAATTTGGGCAAAAGGTTCATGGGTGGACATTACACATGATAATGTGTGTTCTTCTATGCTATCCTGTTTCTATTCGCATCTACTATCAACAGGGCGGCCTATTTCTAGTTTTCCTTCATAATACCATTTACAGGGCACAACTTTTTTATCCTTTTCTTCTGTCAGCTTTGGAATTTCTTTTGAACTTGCTGTTCAGTTACCATTTACTGTATTTCTGTACAGCCCTTTTCCTGATAATTATTCTGTCCTCTAATCACCTTCACAAATCAAAAACACTCAGTCAGCTGACACAGTGCCCGTTCACGGCCACTCTCCTCTTGTTAAGTCATTCATCTACTTTTGGGAGAGCTTTCACATGGTGAAGTTTCAGACTCGTACCTAATTACTCACCTACTGAAAATGAGTAAATGCGAATTATCTCTAAAAGTATTGCAGATAGCCAATTTTTCTCAAATAACTCATTCACCTACTTTTGGGAGAGCTTTACTCACCTACTCAAAATGAGTAAATGCGAATTATCTGTAAAAGTATTGCAGATAGCCAATTTTTCTCAAATAACTCCTTCATCTACTTTTGGTACTTTTGGGAGAACTTTCACTTGGTGAAGTTTCACACCCATAGCAAATTACTCACCTATTCAAAATGAGTAAATGCGAATTATCGCTAAAAGTATTGCAGATAGCCAATTTTTCTCAAATAACTCATTCACCTACTTTTGGGAGAACTTTCACTTGGTGAAGTTTCACACCCATAACTAATTACTCACCTACTCAAAATGAGTAAATGCGAATTATCGCTAAAAGTATTGCAGATAGCCGATTTTTCTCAAATAACTCATTCACCTACTTTTGGGAGAGCTTTCACTTGGTGAAGTTTCAGACCCATAGCTAATTACTCACCTACTGAAAATGAGTAAATGCGAATTATCTCTAAAAGTATTGCAGATAGCTAATTTTTCTCAAGGAGTTTTGTCAAATATGTTGTTCACCTACTTTTTGATGTAGTGCGGCGGGGGATCATACCACGGCAGTGGTCTTGTTTTTATTACACCAGACTATCAAGTGGTATTTGCTTTTGTACATAGATGTTCATAGTTAACCAAGTGGCCTTGATTAGTAACAGAAATCCACTGTTAAAATGACTGAATAAATAGAAAAGTGTTTTTCATTAGTTTAAACTTATTATAAAATCATCCCCCAGATTTTTGGGCCCCTCCCCCACATTTTCGACAGTGGTGGGGGATCGCCCCCACTTTTCAAATTCCTAGAATCAACACTGATAATGTGTAAGAAGTTGATACGTGGTTGGGACATTAGTTAGGGCTATAGGTGTGTAGTGTTATGATGTGGCCTTGATTTGACCTTTTGAGCTTGTCATAGTGACATTGATCTTTAAAATCTTGTCTGGGCCTTATCTTGGAAACTATTAGGTAGTGGTGGGACCGTTTACAGAATCAAAACCGGTTACCAGGGCTTTGAAGCAAATGGAATCCAGTATTTCATATGTTTGTTAGTGTGCAGTAAAATGTATTCACACGATGTACATGAGGCAGAACATGCAACTGCATATGGCTTTCTTGAGATATTATTAAGTACATAATCATGATTTTTGCTTAATATTAAGTAAAAATGTGACATATTTCACAAAATATGTATATTTTTTTGTCGTTTAGATAGCCTAAAGTAATGACGTTTTCAGTAACCAGTTCCCAAATATTCTTTGCGAATTTCGCTACTTATGCCAGAAGTGAACAAAAACCGCATAATGGTTTATCATTAACACCACTACCATTAGGTGTAGGAAGTTGATGCTTGGTAGCTACAGTAGGTGGTGCAAGTGTGCATCATCATGGTATGACCTTTAACCTTGTCTCTGCCAAAGGGAGTTCACCTGCCATATTTGAGAAATATATATCTCATGACAAAGATATATGGATAATTATGTCCACCCCACTGGGGGGTGAGCATATTATTTTTGCTTTTTCCGCCGTCCGGCGTCCCACTTGGTTTCCAGACATTTTAGGCAACAGTTCTTATCCTATCTTTACCAAATTTGGCATGCAGGTTTATTGGGTTAATAGCTTGTATGGGATTGCTTTTGGTGATGATAGCTCTATAGCTAACTGAGTAATAGCTACTTTGCTACTTTTGAGTAGCTCTTTGGTTTCTAGACATTTTAAGGAATGCTATTAAGCCTAGCTTTCTGAAATTTGGTATGGAGGTTCATTGGGTTAATAGCTTGTATGGGATTGCTTTTGGGGGGAATTGCTTCATAGATGAGTGAGTAATTATCTCCCGCCAGGCTTTAGCCCGGGAGGAAGATTATGAAATGATGTCTGTGCGTGCGTGCGTGCGTGTGTGCGTGCGTTAGTTAGTCACGCAGATTTCTCCAAAACTACTACAGCTACAGATTTTTTGTAAATTAATTGTCCCAATGAATTTTCATGCCCTTGAAAAAATTTTTGGTTTTATTGACTTGGGCCTAAAGATAAGTGAGTAATAGCAATCTTAGCTACTTTGAGTAAAGGGCTCATAACTCAAAAACTATTGCAGTAACAACTTTTTCTTCAAATATGTTGTTCAGCTACTTTGTCCTTAGCTATAAGATGGTACATAGTTTGGGGTCCCATTGCATGCCATAAGTGAGTAATAGCTATTTTATTGCGTTAATACATCCTATCCAATGGACAATTGCTAAACCGGTCGGCGCAGACCGGCCCACCAAACGCCAGAAAAAGACGTCCTGTGTTTCCACCGGCTGGCCGGTCCCAGTACTGTGCATTCGCCAGGTGGCGCATGGTATTTACTTCCTGTCTAGACAACATGACGTCATAGCATCTTTTTCGTTTGGCGCGTGTACTGTGCGAACGTGTTTTCAACAATCTCCAGATATTTTAAGGAAAAGTGTGCATTATGATGGATTTTTCACCTGAATTGCAGATATTTTGGTTTCAAAGTGTTCTCTACATATCAAGCACGGATATACATGATTAAATCTGCTGGAAACGCTCCCTAGCTGACTCAATTTAGTGTTGATGATAGGGCAGTTACGACGCGAAATATATAGGCAGCCATTTTACTAGTTTCCTCCCATTCAACCTTTGTGTTATTTGGGGCAGATCGACAATATTGAGGAGTTATGGATATACTACTTACAGGTATTTTTATCCGTGTCTTTTGTTTGAGGCTACAGTCACCATAGAAACGTCTTCCTAGTTCTTCCAATAGAAATCACGGGGAACTGCAATCTACGTAGTTTTGAACACTGTAATAGAAGGAATTCCCCAGGCAAGAGATGCATTCTTCAGATTCTTCAGAGCGCACTGGTACCGACTTCTCTGCTGTAAAGCATCAGTCACACCAGCCTAGCTCGAGTATTTAGTGTTTTTTCATCAGAAGCAATAGGTGAATTCTTCAGATTTCTTCAGAGCGCACTGGTCCAGACATCTTTGCTTTAAAGCATTAGTCGACCGGCAAGCTTATATATATGTACATCAGCAGCAAGAGATGAATTCTTCAGATTTCTTCAGAGCACACTGGTCCAGACATCTTTGCTGTAAAGCATTAGTCGACCGGCAAGCTCATGTTCAGCCGACCTCACCTAGTATTTACATAGAAGGAACTTCATCTTTAATCACTCTCAGTCCCTCCCTTGTGGACCCGGCACTTGTGTCGGTAGTAAGGGAGGTGGATGGCCAGGAAACTGGTTTGAGTGTACAGCCGGCTGAAAAGAAGAGTCGACTTCAGACCGGCCAGGACTTCATCTACAGAGCGCACTGGCCCAGGCTTCTCTGCTTTAAAAGCATCAGCCGGCCGGCCAGCACAAAAGAACGCGACCCCTGACGTCATATCCAGTCAGCCAATCGCGTGCCTTCACGAAGCTGGTCACGTGTTCTCCGACCAGTCACGAAGTTTATCACGTGATTTACCGAACAAGAAGGTCGGAAGTGAGTTCTTCAGAACTCACGTCTACTGTGACTACAGTCCCTGCTTTGCAGACCCGGCCTGGTTGTCGGTAGTGGGGTTTTGTGCACTGTAAAGTTGCCAGTAAAGCATCACACAAAGAACGCGAATACTGACGTCATCCCCAGTCAGCCAATCGCGTGTCCTTCCGAACAATCACGAAGCAGGTCACGTGTTTTCACCGACCAGGAAGGTCGGAAGTGCATTCTTCAGAACTCCCGTCTTCTATGATTCCAGTCCCTGCCTTGCAGACCCGGCTTCATTGGCGTTAGTGGGGTTTGTGGATGAGCAGAATACTGCGCATTTGCATGTTTAAGTATCACAAAAGAACGTCACAACTGACGAGCTCCAATCAGCCAATCACGTGACACACCGAACACCAAGTGTTTCTAAAAATAGTTCACAAGGGCTTTCCCAGTAACTGTCAAATCTACAAATAAGGCGTGCGATTTAAGAAATACTTTAATTAATGGAGGAAACCTACAGCAAGCTGAATTCAACACAGATGATAGTTGTAAAATTGCTTCAACAACTGGTTACAGAGTGTACCGACTGGTACTGGCTACACAGCCTTGTACACTTGCTTCAACAACTGGTTACAGAGTGTACCGACTGGTACTGGTTACACAGCCTTGTACACTTGCTTCAACAACTGGTTACAGAGTGTACCGACTGGTACTGGTTACACAGCCTTGTACACTTGCTTTAACAACTGGTTACAGAGTGTACCGACTGGTACTGGCTACACAGTCTTGTACAATTGTTTGAACCTACTGGTTACAAAGTCTACTAACAGGGTGTTGGCTACACAGTCCTTACTGTACAGTGCTTCAACCCAACTGGTTACACACACAAAAAAAAAAAAAAAAAAAAAAGCTGTCAAAATTCATGGATGACCCCAGTCTGCTAGTTTTTTGTTACAGAGAATTACTAGTTACAGTAAAGTACCGAGTATGGAGCCCGGGTACCGGAGAGAGTTACCTCCGGCTTATTTGGTTACAGAGAATTCTTAGCCCGGTCAGTGGTCTTGGTGATATGACAGGGATATGACAGTGTCCCTTATCACACCTCTCAACAACCTGTTATCGGTGCTGGACTTGACTGGAGAGATAATAAATTTTGTCATCATGTCCGGCCAGGGGTCAGACATCTCACAAATGACAATTGCTCTGTAAATACTGCACCCTACAGGCTGCTGGCCCAGGGCGAAGAGTCTATTAATGTGAAAAGTTGTGTCAGCCCCACTGGACCACAATAAGAACAGAGAGACTGTTAACCTGGATCATTGTCACCAGACCGGACCAGTGTCCGGAGGGACAGGAAATGTTTGTCAGAATACCAAATGTCCCAAATGTGGCACACAGTCTGCCTATAGGTTCCAGACTAAGCCCTTTTTGGGAACGTAGGAAGCCTTGGGGGCTGGACCCTAGGTAGTACAACTGTTGAAGGAGGGATACCTATGTCCATATACCTATATAAGAACAATCCAGGAAATGCCGGAGATTTCACATCCAAGGTCGGGCATACCAGTTCAAGGCCCTGCCATTCAGTTGGTCCACAGCACCTTTGGAGTTCACCGTGATACCAAAGCAGGTGAAATTGATAGCCATACACAAGGATTTAAGAAGCCACCAGTACCTAGATGACTGGTTGGTGAGAGCCAGATCCCACCAGGCTTGTCTCCAACATACACAGGAGCTAGTAAATAATGTGTCAGCAACTGGGTTGGCTGATGAACTTAGAGAAATCAGAGCTGGAGCCCAAACAAGACTTCGATTTTGTAGGCTACCAGTTCGACTTCAGGTCTGATCGGTTCCGACCGACTCTGGACCGGTGGCAGAACCCTCAAGAGACTATGTTTAAACTGCTATCCCTACCGGCTTGCCCGGTCCGGGAATTCATGTCCTTAATAGGTTACTAACATCTACAGAAAAGCATGTTAATCTAGGCAGACTTCATATGAGACCCATACAGTGGCATCTCTAAAACAACTGGAGGGTATCCAGAATCACTGCAAAGGTGATCCAAGTCCCCAGGTCCCTGCACCCCCATTTACAATGGCGGCTGAAGGAAGACAATGCACTTACAGGCCAACCATTACACCCAATAAAACGTGCTCTGCAAATATTTACAGACGCATCAATAGAAGGGTGGGGCGCTCACTTAGATGAGCACTTGGCAAGAACAACCTGGTCCCCTCCGGGAAGCAAGTTGTATATATAAACTATCTAGAACTTAAAGCAGCCTTTCTGGCTTTAAAAGAGTTCCAAGACCTTTGCTCAACAAGATAGTACTTGTAGCAACTGACAACACCACAATAGTGTCATACATAAAGGAAGGAGGAATGAGGTCGGGCCCACTTTGTGCCCTACTATGGAGAATCTTGACCTGGTGTACCAGGAAACAAGTGACTCTAAAGCACGACACATTCCAGGCCGGCCCAATATGGTAGCAGACAGGCTGTCCAGGCTAGGCCAGACCATCCCAACAGTGGTTTCTCCTTCCAGAGGTCTTCCACTCTATGCAGTAGGTGGCACCGGCCCAAAATAAACTTATTTGCCACGAGGTTCAACAACAAGTCGCCTCTGTTTTGTGTCACCGGTACCGGATCCCCTGGCCACAGCAGTGGATGTGCTCAGTCGGCCATGGTAGGATCTAAAAGCATACACCTTCTCACCATCAGCCATATTGGGCAAAGTGGTGGAGAAGTTGCAAGACTCCCCATGTAAGAGAATCATTCTGATTGCTCTGGGGTGGCCCAACATGCCTTGGTTTTGGGATCTAGTGGCCATGTCCAGCCACATCCCACTGAGCCTGCCCAACCTGTCCAGCCTGTTCACAGCCATTCGATCAGATCCCTCACAGAAATCTGACAAATCTTAATCTCCATGCAGGGCTCCTAGAGCCTCAGCAATCGAGGAGCAGGACTTGTCTGAGGCAGTGGCAGAAAGAATTGAGGCTCCTCAAAGGGGGGTCAATCAGATCAGTCTATGAGGCAAATGGGTCATTTTTTACCAAGTGATGTATCATTCATCAGGTGGACTTCGGGCACCACCTGTAAAGTCAGTTGTTTACTTCCTTAGGTACCTGTTTCAGGACAGGAAGTTGCAGCCCAGTACCATTGATGGTTACAGGTCAGCCATTGCTGATAGTCTAGAATTTGCCCATCAATGTTAGTAAGGATGAAAATCTCACTCGTCTCCTGGATAGCTTCCACTGAGACAGACCCAAAGGCCGGAGGGGAACCCCCTCCTGGAGCCTCTCCCTGGTTTTTGCACCAGCTGACCAGGTTCAATTTGAACCAATTAAAGGCCTCCTTGAAGCATTTGACCTTCAAGGCAGTTTTCCTCTTGGCCCTGGGTTCGGGCAAGCGTAGAAGTGAGATACATGCTTGGCAAACAGCCCAGCACCATTGATGGTTATAGGTCACCCATTGTTGATAAACTGGAAATTCACCCTTCAACATCAGTAAGGACGAAAATCTCGCTCGTCTCCTGGATAGTTTCCTCAGAGACAGACCCAGAGGCAGGAGTGGCATACCCTCCTGGAACTTCTTACTGGCCGTGCACCAGCTAAGAATCCATTTGATCCAATCAAGGAGGCCCCCTTGAAGCATTTGACCTTTAAGACGGTATTCCTCTTGGCCCTTGGGTCGGGCAAGTGCAAAAGTGAGATTCATGCCTGGCAAAACTGATATATTGGACACCAATCCGATTGGTCAAAGGTGTCCCTGTATCCATCACCCAGCTTTCTATCCTAGAATCAGCTGGCCATAGAGTGTCCAGTGTGGCCTCTGGGGTTATAACAGCCCTGGCCCCGACTCTGGATAGATCCCTCAAGTCTGACAGGTCCCTCTGTCCGGTCAGAGCATTGTGCTACTATTTGGACAGGACCTCAAACATCAGGCAGAATAAGGAGGTGGTTTTTGTCTCCTTTAAGAAAGGTTTCAACAAAGACATCTCACCTGCCACTATCTCCTCTTGGATCAAGCAGACTGTGATCCTATGTTATGAGCTCTCTGACCAGGAGGCCCACATTTAACATCAGGTTAAAGCCCATGATGTTAGGGCCTTTGCTGCTTCTAAGGTCTTCCAGTTGGGAGTCTCCTTAGATCCAATCTTGTCAGCCTGCCACTGAAGTCACAATACCTTCACACAGTTCTATATGAAGGGCAGGGCTTGGGCTGATTCAGAGCTTTACCAATTGGGCTCGGTAGTGGCTGCTCAGCAGATCCACGAGTGGCCCTTAGATTGAGGAGATTTGTATATGTGCATAACAGTTCTTCATGTACATAAGAATTAAGTGTGGCGTGCTTCCTTTGGGAGGTTTATTTGCATTCTTGGACTGAACTCATCCCTCTCTTCCCCTACCTCAGAGCAGGTCTGCAAAAAAAAGGGGGGGGGGGGTCGACGGCGGTATAGCCCCGGGTAACCGGCTGCTGGCAACCGACCATGGCCTTGCAGGGTTTCCTGACCTTAAAGTCAACCCAGGCCTGGACCTATAGGTCTCCTGACGAAGTCAGCCTAGACCATAGGTTAAAATTTGCTATTACTTGTGAGTTCACATAAGTCCCTAGTAACTTACCCGCCGACCAAGCGGTAGTTATTCAGCAATTGTCCATTGGATAGGATGTATTAACGCAATAAAATTGCAAATTTAATAAGTAAATTAAATTTTTATAAGTTAATACCCTATCCAATGGACACACACAAGACCCTCCCACCGACCCCGCTATCAGCTTACTAGGGGTCTAATAGTTTTAGACAACGAAAAAGATGCTATGACGTCATGTTGTCTAGACAGGAAGTAAATACCATGCGCCACCTGGCGAATGCACAGTACTGGGACCGGCCAGCCGGTGGAAACACAGGACGTCTTTTTCTGGCGTTTGGCGGGCCGGTCTGCGCCGACCGGTTTAGCAATTGTCCATTGGATAGGGTATTAACTTATAAAAATTTAATTTACTTATTAAATTTGCAATTTTTTCATTTGTAGCTAAATAACAGAAGAAGTAAATGTCAAATATCTTCAAAAGTATTGAAGTTAGGGAAATCTTTTCAAATATGTTGTCCATCTACTTTTTGGTAAGCTATAACATAGTAAAGTTTCAGACCTGTTGCACCTTGGATAGCTGAGTAATAGCTACTTTGAAATTCTGACTGTTGAGTAAAGCTATTGTAACTAAAAAATTATTGCAGTTAGAGTGTTTTCCTAAAATATGTTGTTCAGCTACTTTGTCCTTAGCTATAAGATGGTACATAGTTTGGGGTTCTATTGCTTGCCATAAGTGAGTAATAGCTATTTCCTTATTTGTAGCTAAATAACAGAAGAAGTAAATGTCAAATATCTTCAAAAGTATTAAAGTTAGGGAAATCTTTTCCAATATGTTGTCCATCTACTTTTTGGTAAGCTATGACATAGTAAAGTTTCAGACCTGTTGCACCTTGGATAGCTGAGTAATAGCTACTTTGAAATTCTGACTGTTGAGTAAAGCTATTGTAACTAAAAAAGTATTGCAGTTAGAGTGTTTTCCTAAAATATGTTGTTCAGCTACTTTGTTCTTAGCTATAAGATGGTACATAGTTTGGGGTTCTATTGCTTGCCATAAGTGAGTAATAGCTATTTCCTCATTTGTAGCTAAATAACAGAAGAAGTAAATGTCAAATATCTTCAGAAGTATTAAAGTTAGGGAAATCTTTTCAAATATGTTGTCCATCTACTTTTTGGTAAGCTATGACATAGTAAAGTTTCAGACCTGTTGCACCTTGGATAGCTGAGTAATAGCTACTTTGAAATTCTGACTGTTGAGTAAAGCTATTGTAACTAAAAAAGTATTGCAGTTAGAGTGTTTTCCTAAAATATGTTGTTCAGCTACTTTGTTCTTGGCTATAAGATGGTACATACTTTGGGGTTCTGATGCTTGCCATAAGTGAGTAATAGCTATTTCCTCATTTGTAGCTAAATAACAGAAGAAGTAAATGTCAAATATCTTCAAAAGTATTAAAGTTAGGGAAATCTTTTCAAATATGTTGTCCATCTACTTTTTGGTAAGCTATGACATAGTAAAGTTTCAGACCTGTTGCACCTTGGATAGCTGAGTAATAGCTACTTTGAAATTCTGACTGTTGAGTAAAGCCATTGTAACTCCAAAACTATTGCAGTTGGAGTATTTTCCTAAAATATGTTGTTCAGCTATTTTGTTCAAAGCTATAAGATGGTACATAGTTTGGGGTTCTATTGCTTGCCATAAGTGAGTAATAGCTATTTCCTCATTTGTAGCTAAATAACAGAAGAAGTATTTGTCAAATATCTTCAAAAGTGTTGAAGTTAGGGAAATCTTTTCAAATATGTTGTCCATCTACTTTTTGGTAAGCTATAACATAGTAAAGTTTCAGACCTGTTGCACCTTGGATAGCTGAGTTATAGCTACTTTGAAATTCTGACTGTTGAGTAAAGCCATTGTAACTCCAAAACTATTGCAGTTACAGTATTTTCCTAAAATATGTTGTTCAGCTACTTTGTCCTTAGCTATAAGATGGTACATAGTTTGGGGTTCTATTGCATGCCATAAGTGAGTAATAGCTATTTTGTTATTGTAGCAAAATCATGACATAAGTAAATGTCAAATATCTTCAAAAGTATTAAAGTTAGGGATTCTTTTCAAATATGTTATCCATCTACTTTTTCATAAGCTATCACATAGTAAAGTTTCAGATCTGTTGCACATTGGATAGCTGAGTAATAGGTACTTTGAAATTCTACAGTTGAGTAAATCCATTGTAACTCCAAAACTATTGCAGTTACAATATTTTCGTAAAATATGTTGTTCACCTACTTTGTCCTTAGCTATAAGCTGGCATGTAGTTTGGGGTTCTATTGCATGCCATAAGTGAGTAATAGCTATTTTCTTATTAGTAGCAAAATAATGACATAAGTAAATGTCAAATATCTTCAGGAGTATTAAAGTTACGGAATTCTTTTCAAATATGTCATTCATCTACTTTTTTGTAAGCTATCACATAGTAAAGTTTCAGACCTGTTGCACATTGCATAGCTAAGTAATAGCTACTTTGAAATTGTGACTGTTGAGTAAATCCATTGTAACTCCAAAACTATTGCAGTTACAGCTTTTTCTTCAAATATGGTGTTCAGCTACTTTGTCCTTAGCTATAAGCTGGCATGTAGTTTGGGGTTCTATTGCATGCCATAAGTGAGTAATAGCTATTTTCTTATTAGTAGCAAAATAATGACATAAGTAAATGTCAAATATCTTCAGAAGTATTAAAGTTACGGAATTCTTTTCAAATATGTCATTCATCTACTTTTTTTGTAAGCTATCACATAGTAAAGTTTCAGACCTGTTGCACATTGCATAGCTAAGTAATAGCTACTTTGAAATTGTGACTGTTGAGTAAATCCATTGTAACTCCAAAACTATTGCAGTTACAGCTTTTTCTTCAAATATGTTGTTCAGCTACTTTGTCCTTAACTATAAGATGGTATATATTTTGGGGTTGTATTGCATGCCATAAGTGAGTAATAGCTATTTTCTTATTTGTAGCAAAATAACGACATAAGTAAATGTCAAATATCTTCAAAAGTATTAAAGTTAGGGAAATATTTTCAAATATGTTATTCATCTAGTTTTTGATAACCTATCACATAGTAAAGTTTCAGACCTGTTGCACCTTGGATAGCCGAGTAATACCTACTTTGAAATTGTGACTGTAGGGTAAATGCATATAGTTTGGGGTTCTATTGCATGCCATAAGTGAGTAATAGCTATTTTCTGATTTGTGGCAAAATAATGACATAATTTTTCTCAAATAACTGCTTCATCTACTTTTGGGAGAGCTTTCACATGGTCAACTTTCAGACCCGTAGCTAATTATTCACATACTCAAAATGAGTAAATGTGAATTATCTCTAAAAGTATTGCGGATATCCAATTTTTATCAAATAACTCATTCATCTACTTTTGGGAGAGCTTTCACATGGTGAAGTTCCAGACCCGTAGCTAATTACTCACCTACTCAAAATGAGTAAATGTGAATTATCCCTAAAAGTATTGGGGATATCCAATTTTTCTTAAATAACTCATTCACCTACTTTTGGAAGAGCTTTCACTTGGTGAAGTTTCAGACCCGTAGCTAATTATTCACCTACTCAAAATGAGTAAATGCTAATTATCTCTAAAAGTATAGTGGATATCCAATTTTTATCAAATTACTCGTTCATCTACTTTTGGGAGAGCTTTCACATGGTGAAGTTCCAGACCCGTAGCTAATTACTCACCTACTCAAAATGAGTAAATGTGAATTATCTGTAAAAGTATTGCAGATATCCAATTTTTCTCAAATAACTCATTCACCTACTTTTGGGAGAGCTTTTACTTGGTGAGGTTTCAGACCCGTAGCTAATTATTCACCTACTCAAAATGAGTAAATGTGAATTATCTCTAAAAGTATTGCGGATGTCCAATTTTTATCAAATAACTCATTCATCTACTTTTGGGAGGGCTTTCACATGGTGAAGTTCCAGAGCCGTAGCTAATTACTCACCTACTCAAAATGAGTAAATGTGAATTATCCCTAAAAGTATTGGGGATATCCAATTTTTCTTAAATAACTCATTCACCTACTTTTGGAAGAGCTTTCACTTGGTGAAGTTTCAGACCCGTAGCTAATTATTCACCTACTCAAAATGAGTAAATGCTAATTATCTCTAAAAGTATAGTGGATATCCAATTTTTATCAAATTACTCGTTCATCTACTTTTCGGAGAGCTTTCATATGGTGAAGTTCCAGACCCGTAGCTAATTACTCACCAGGCCTGGGGCGAGTACAAGTACTTGTACTTGGTACTTGTACTTAATTACTCTTTTTCAAGTACTTGTACTTGTACTTGACAGTTGAAAATTAAAAGTACTTGTACTTGTACTTGGCTAAAATATCCAAGTACTTTTCAATTACTTTCAAGTACATTCCAAGTACATTGATTTTGTAGTTTTATAACTTTAATTAAGTGACTTATTAGGTGTAAATTTTTACTGTTTCTTTCAGCAGAGTGTAGATAGATTATAGTTTGTGTTGTTTTGTCAAAGTACAAAGGGCTGTTTAGTTAGCCAGAACTTTGGTTTTCTTTAATTATAACAAGGCTGCATTTAATCAACACCTTTTTACATTTTAAACAAAATACCCACTCATTCAAAATATAGCTGTGTTTTAATCATAAAGGTGCTGCATTTAATCTATCCTTTTTCACTTTTACACAAAAGATCCACTCAGTCACAGCATAGCTTTGCTTTTGTCATATACCTACCCTTATTCATTTTCACACAAAAGACCCACTCAGCCTGAGTGTTGATGCCAAGCTTAGTGGACAGGAGGGCCAATTACTTGTTTATGTAAGACAAACAAGCTAATCCCTTACACAAATAAACTGTTGACTCATTCATTTCAATACACCCCTTTATAAACAAATATCAATGTTTAGTATATCTGCTTTGGCTTTTTACACTATACAATTGCCCTTAAATATAAAGTTTTATTTCACTTGTTCATTCATTTATTTAATAAATGTATTCCAACCACCAACCATATGTAATATCAGTTTTACATAAAGGACTGGTACAAACCCTTTAAAAATGTTTTATGTGCCCCAAGTAAATAATTCATTATCTGTCAACACAAGCATACTGATGTCCAAGTGGATCTTTTGAAATCAGATTTTTTAGCATTGCAAGACAGGATTTCCATGCATTCAGGTGTTTACTCACACTGTGAGTCTCACAGACAAAATTTTTGAAAGACCTGTATTTATTAAGTGTAACCAGAAAAGTAATGGAGCAGATTTTAGCTCATCAGTGTTTATTCAATGATTGCTTTAAATTGTATGTCTCAATAAATAATTAATTTTAAATAAATAGTGATTATCTAGTTATTATAGTTTTGGGGTCGTACGCTATAAAAGTACTTGTACTTGCAATTTTTTAAAGTACTTGTACTTGACTCTTGAGATCAGTACTTGTACTTGTACTTGCAACTTGGCAAAGTAATTGTACTTGTACTTGGCTCCATGTACTTGACCCCAGGCCTGTTACTCACCTACTCAAAATGAGTAAATGTGAATTATCTGTAAAAGTATTGCAGATATCCAATTTTTCTCAAATAACTCATTCACCTACTTTTGGGAGAGCTTTTACTTGGTGAGGTTTCAGACCCGTAGCTAATTATTCACCTACTCAAAATGAGTAAATGTGAATTATCTCTAAAAGTATTGCGGATATCCAATTTTTATCAAATAACTCATTCATCTACTTTTGGGAGGGCTTTCACATGGTGAAGTTCCAGACCCGTAGCTAATTACTCACCTACTCAAAATGAGTAAATGTGAATTATCCCTAAAATTATTGGGGATATCCAATTTTTCTTAAATAACTCATTCACCTACTTTTGGAAGAGCTTTCACTTGGTGAAGTTTCAGACCCGTAGCTAATTATTCACCTACTCAAAATGAGTAAATGCTAGTTATCTCTAAAAGTATTGTGGATATCCAATTTTTATCAAATTACTCGTTCATCTACTTTTGGGAGAGCTTTCACATGGTGAAGTTCTAGACCCGTAGCTAATTACTCACCTACTCAAAATGAGTAAATGTGAATTATCTGTAAAAGTATTGCAGATATCCAATTTTTCTCAAATAACTCATTCACCTACTTTTGGGAGAGCTTTTACTTGGTGAGGTTTCAGACCCGTAGCTAATTATTCACCTCCTCAAAATGAGTAAATGCTAATTATCTCTAAAAGTATTGTGGGTATCCAATTTTTATCAAATTATTCGTTCATCTACTTTTGGGAGAGCTTTCACATGGTGAAGTTCCAGACCTGTAGCTAATTACTCACCTAATCAAAATGAGTAAATGTGAATTATCTCTAAAAGTATTGCAGATAGCCAATTTTTTTCAAATAACTCATTCACCTACTTTTGGGAGAGCTTTCACTTGGTGAAGTTTCACACCCGTAGTTAATTATTCGCCTACTCAAAATGAGTAAATGCGAATTATCTCTACAAGTATTGCAGATAGCCAGTATTTCTGAAATAACTCATTCACATACATTTTGGAGAGCTTTCAATTAGTGATTTTTCAGATGCGTAGCTAATTACTCACCTACTCAAAATGAGTAACTGCCTATTATCACTAAAAGTATTGCAGATAGCCAATATTTTTCAAATAACTCATTCACCTACATTTTGGAGAGCTTTCACATGCTAAATTTTTTTAATGAATTTTTTAAATAATTTTTAATGCATTAAGATTCATGAAATCATGCACTAAATCAATTATAACTTGAAAACTATTACATTTACAGCACCTTGTTAAAATATGTTATCTTTGGTACATCTAATTTATATGGCGGGAGATAAATGCATGCGTCAGAATGCTTGTTAATTAAATAAATGAGTAATTAGCTATTTTGAATACTGAAAAAGGCAAATGTGCTCATATCTCCTAAACTGTGCGAGATAGAGCAATTTTCGACCCACAGTATATAAGTGTTTCTTACTTACTATAAGCTACTTTCAGGTTCTCAATGTTGATTAAATCAGTTGTAACTTGAATACTGTTGCATTAAAGTAAAACTACAGGTCTTGAACCTAAAAATAAAGTCAGAGTTTGCTTTAACTGCAAGATGTTGCTAATTGGGTTGTATGCCTCAATGGAAAATATGGTCCAGGAGTGCTGCCTTCACATGAGACCTTTTCAGTGGCACCTTTAGGAGAACTGGAGATATCCTCAGTCACTGGACAGCCTTCCTTGGTTGGAGACCATACCAGCTCACCTGGACTGGTGGCAAAATCTTTTCAATGTGCTGAAGGGTTCAGATTTTCATCCCAAAGACCACGACATACAGATCTCAAACACAGGGCCCAAGGAGTCAACAATAGCATTTGTGTAGCCATCAATGGTTGATGGGTGGCTATTTTATAAATGTTGATTATCTCAGAAACCAGTAGAGATTGTGATTTTGAGCAAATTTTGGACCCTTTTGGTACCTTTGACCCTGGATATAATGCCTCTGAAAAAAATTTAAGTTTCTGACTTCCAGCCTTCATCTTGAATTTGGTTGAAATTGTTGATTATCTTGAAAATTGTGTTTAATTTGCGAATTCCAGCCACCATCTTGAATTTTAATGCAAATTTAAAATGTTGATTACCGTAAATGACCTATTTAGCGCACAGTGCGCTAAGGAAAGTCTATTTTTATTCAATATTTGGTGGAAAAAAGTTCCCCTTTTAGCGCACCCATCATGAAACACTTCCCGGGATGAAGTATAGGTCAATCCGGTAAGAATAACGGTGTTTCGACATTTAGTATCTGCTAAAAATACCCACTTCCTTTAAATATGGCGGTAGACATAAACAAACTCAAAATTCATGGCAAAAATGTCAATTTATTAAGTAAAAATACATGCAATATGTAAAAAATGTGTGGATATTGAGAAAAATTAAGAAAGGTAAGATTTAAGCTGAATAATCGATCATTAGAAACCTTTTGTAACCAACCACGATTGTGCACTGTCACTGTCTAATCGTCCACCCACTAGAAGTTGTCAAGCATATTGCCTTGAAAAGAGATAGGGTGCGGTTACAAGGGCAGATGCGCTAAATAGATCATTTACGGTATGTCGAAAAGATTGTTAGGGATAGAGCAATTTCGAGCAAAGTTTGGCCCCTTTGGACACTGTTGACCTAGATGTAATGACTGATGTACTTTTTCTATTTTCCGAATTCCGGCTGCCATCTTGATGTTTGGCAGAAATAGAAAATGACAATTATCCTGAAAATCGTTAATGAGAGTGATTTCGAAGACATGATGTATTTGAAAGCTTTTAATTTTCCATATTCAGTATTGAATTTTGTGGAAAATCAAAAGTGTTGATTATCTAGAAAACCATTAGAGATAGGGCATTTTGGGCTCTAGAAACCCTGGATATAGTGTATTTGAAAAAAAAAAAAAAAAAAAAATGACTACCATATTGAATTTTGGTTGAAGTAGAAAATGTAAATTATCTTCAAAACTGTTAGTGATTTTGACCAAATTTTGGACCCTTTGGGCACTGTTGACAACTTGACACTGGAAAAATTTTTTTTCCGAATTACATCCGCCATCTTGAATTTTAGCGGAAAGCAAAGATGTCTCATTTCAGAATGGCTAAATTATGTTTATGTTAGATTATGCCATGTCATGGCCAGGGATGCACTATGTCGAATTAATGCAATTCTAGTTCATAAAAGTTTGTACTTTTTACCCAAAACCGATGCAATCCAAAATTCAAATTACACAGAAGTTTAATAAAATGAAATGTAGAGAATCTTTTAAAGAGATTGGACAGTAGCATATTTTTCACATCACTATCCCACCAATGCAAAACTCTTACTCTTTCCATCTGTTTTATAGTTGGAAAGGAGAAAGGGAATGATAAAAAAAATAAAGCTCAATCAAGCCAGTTACAATATTTTTCATTTTGATGTTTCAGTAATCTTGACACTGTGACACTACCTCATTCCCATTGGAATTGTAAATATGATTGCATTGACAGATTGAACCAGTTGAGACCACAGTTGAGACAGCAGGGGAGTCAAGTGATGACCAGCCCATGTCACACTTCAGCATCATGATGCAGGACTCATCGGCCAACTCAGAACCACAAGGCCCTCCCTGTCCCATATGTGGTGACAGAATCTCAGGTGTGTGTGTGTGTTTGACCAGAACAACAATATAGTCCATTTGTAAAGATAAAGAGATGGAACTGTGAAATCCCTTACCTAAGCTGTGGTTAAAAGAAAGTGGCAGAGTGGTAACACTCTCGCCTCCCACCTCTGAGGCCGGGGTTCGATCCCCTCACAGGCTCAAGTGGGAAAGCTGGTAGTTGCTTGCCGTTGGTCGGCAGTTTACGGTACACAACCCTAGCGAACTCTATGTACTGGTTTCCTCTGCCCTTCCAACTACCCGTCGTGATATGACCTGTACAGTGTTGAAAGCGACGTTAAACCCCAAATAAATAAATTTTAAAAAAGTTAAAAGAAAGATTATATTTATCTGAGTCACCGAGTACAGATTAAGCCAAAAGACTAGTAAATTATGTGCTGGTTTAATCCCAAGAAAATACCCAATAAACTTCACCTAATAAATGATATGGTAGTAGTGGTGTCATCGTCTGGGTATATGAGGTCTCGATACCGTGAACAAAACAGTGAGCGATATCGCGGTGTCATCGTTTCATAAATTAAACCTATATTTGCTCTTTAAATAATGTGCATTGACCACTAATACTGAAATAAAATAAATTTTATGGTTCATTTGTGCTGTCAATTGTCAAAACAGTGGCTATTTGAAGCAATAAAAAGTAAACAAAACTTACGTTTTTTCACTTCCTGTAGGATGTGGAAAGGGTCATCACCATAGTTACATCACAAATCAAAACAAAACCGCATAAAAGTAGAAATTAGAGGAATATTTCACCATATTTTTATTAAATCCCTGTGAAAATAAGCTAAAGTTAATGGTTGAATATGTTTATGAGATGCATCGTGGATGATCATTAATCCTCGATTATCATCCATTTTTTTCATCACCGGTAAATCTGCGATATCGCCGCTTGTGATAACACCACTATATGGTACGAGGAGGTTCTTCTTGACCATTGTACAGGAACTATTTAGCTTACCTTAAACAAGGCCATTTTACTTTTACACTGAAGGGAACCCTTACAACTGACATCTGGATAAAAAATAGCTCTGGTGGGACTGAATAAGAAATTCAAACTGCTTTCTGAAAAATCCAGGAAATATTCTATCATATGTTGTAGAGTATGAAGCTAAGTGTCACATGAGAGAGTACCAAGCCAGTTTTGTGTTCGAACTTCTCATGTAAACTGTGACTAATCATTGCCATTTGAGAGCTATTGAATAAATACAAGTTATGTTTTATCAGTTTTATATGATAAATACAACCTTTTTTTTTGTTGTTGTTGTTCTGTTTAACCAATATTCTATAGGGTTGAAAATGTTCTGAAGGTCTTGCATTTACTTTATTCCGCAGGCTATCATTATGGAACCTTCACATGTGAAAGTTGTAAGGGATTTTTCAAGCGTACAGTCCAGAATAAGAAGGCATTTATCTGCCATCGAAAGGGTGAATGTGACATAAATATTGTAAACAGGAAAAAATGTCCAGCGTGTCGATTCAAAAGGTGTCTTGAATCTGGCATGAAATTAGCAGGTAAGTGTCTGGGAATATAAATCTGACAGTTTTTTACCCCACAGCCCTTAAGAGCTGTCGGGGTATTGTTTTCACCCATGGTGTCCGGGCGGGTGGGTGGCGGGAAGGAGATTGTCCGGCCTGTATCTCGGAAACCGTAAGATGTAGGAAGTTGATACTTGGTAGGGACATTGGTTAGGGGGTGTAGGTGTGCAACGTCATGGTCTGACCTTTGCCCTTGACGTAGTGACCTTGACCTATAAAATCTTTTCCAGGCCATATCTAAGAAACTGTAAGGTGCAGGAAATTGATACTTGGTATGGACATTGGAGGGGGATTGTAGGTGTGCAACATCATGGTGTGACCTTGATTTGACCTTGCCGTAGTGGCCTTGACCTTAAAATTCTTGTTGCACGTTTGGGTCTGTCTTTTGATGCAGATTAAGCACTGTTAAAATCATATTAGAATTCATTAAGAATTTTACTTTTACAACTTCCCATTGTAACAGACGGAATTTCATCAAGTGGGCCACAGATTTTGCTCCAACACCACACATAAGCATTCATTGAATGTATTGCCACTTCTGCATGCATGGTAATATTCAAAACATCCAAACCATAATTGAGCCATGCCAGATGTAGATAAAGAGTGTCGTAATGTTTAGATTATTGATTGATGCTGTCATCATGTTAGTGAATTGTCTAGTTTTAATATTTCATCTTTACATGCATTATTTTTCTGTACTTAAGCATTGTTTGGACCTTTATATAACTGACAGTGCTCTGAAAGTATCCTGAACTTTGTACTGATACACTACTTCTATATCTCATGGTGTTGAAAATATTTCCCAAGGCTGTGGGGTACGGGCATCTCTGATGCTATTTTTAGTTTAATGTATTGTCCTGTTTTAATACTTAATCTTTACATGCAGTTTCTTTCTCTTAGATGTTATTTTATCTACATAAACATTATTTGGACACTGACACTGCTATGAAAATATCCCAATCTGTGTACTGTTTCACTACTTCTATATCTCATGGTGTTGAAAACTATTTCCCCAGGCTGTGGTGTACGGGCATCTCTGATGCTATTTTCCTGTGAATGTTTGGCTTCAGATAAGAATATTTAAGACACCTATTTCATTCTATAACGTAAATTCTTGTTCTTCTGTTATATCTCTATGTGCAATGTAAATATATACTTCATCTAGTAGTCTTGTTATAACATTCACACAAGGCTTTTCTGTATGTAAATGTGGTATTTTTGTGAGTGGGATAGAAATCGGCATATAAAGGTGCCTATTTTACTTATTTTGAAATCCTGTCTTCTTTTTGAGCATTCCACCACAAATGGTTATGACAGATAATAATATCTAAAGCATATAGAACCTCTAGGAAAATACATTTCAACTAAAATCTCTTGAAGATGGTTAATTATTTGGACACCAAAAGGTCATAAAGGACTATCAGTGCACTTGTACCTGATAGGGAATTCCAGTTAAGAGTGAGTCATTTCTTGAGCTTGACTTAACAGCTTGTAATCTAACTAAAACCTATATAGCGGTGAGAGAAGACCGTCAGAGAGGAGGCCGCAGTTCTTACGAGGGTGCCATTCAGTATGCAGGCAAGCCCAAAACCCCCAATGTTTCAACACCTAAACGTTTGGTGATGAGGCCTTCTCACCCTCCAGTGCGGCGGACCATCATGTTACCATCAGGTAAGTAAGATGGTACAGGTTGGAAGAAAAGTGTACTGCCACTACAATTGAAATTGTTCATTGAAACTTTAATTTGAAAGGCATAGTTTGTAGTTTTGTACCATTTCTCTACTTTTGATTACAATTTGTAATGCCAGCCCATAAAGCATGGTTATAATCATCCCTTGAGCCACGTAGGCAGTGGCTGTGGCACCGACATCAAGCAGAAAGTTTGGGGGTGTACTATAGTCCGAACCTTTCAACAAATTTTTTTCCAAATTTTTAGAATAGGTTTATCCCAAGATAAACTTGAGCTGATTAGTATGGGTCAACAGTGGGAAACAACTTTTGCCATGGCAACACTTCTGTTTTCTGTTAACCTTGTAAAGTTGTGGGTACTCTGCAGTCCAGACACATATACGTGGACACAGTTTTTTCTTAATCTCTTACATTGAAAGTGGAGGGTAATTATCTCAGAGTCCACTTAGATAAATATATGCAGGCTGGGGCATCCCAGCTGCTAAGGATGACTATTTTTAATTTGAATAAATAATTAATGTTATTAGTAAAAATAAATTTTACTATTAAAATTGTGAAAATGAAAGGGGGGGGGGGGGGGGGAATGTGTCAATTGAAAATGAAAAGAAAAAAAAATCATGTCAATTGATTTATTCTAAAATTTGACTTACATTTCTTGTTTTGCAAGGGCCCCCCAGGAATTAAATAACAAGAAAACGACTCATGGGAATTCTACAATAGATCAGATAGATGTATCTAATTTAACTAGAAAAATTCTACTTTTTGTGTTGAATTAAATATTTGTTATGCAGATATTGCTTCTTTTGTGTACAACATCCACTCCACAGACTCGTGTCAATGTTCCATGCACAAACTGATGCAATTTATACCTTGTTGTACCTTACCATGTTTCTCTTGTGTACAGCATCACAGCAGACTGTTGTGTACAAGGATGGGGAAGGGAGTGTGGTGAGGACTGAGACACTTCCTATACAGCCGTACACCCCACAAGTACTGGAGGATCTGCTCGCAGTTGAGGCACTGATGGCTGAAAATGATGATGAACAGGTACATAGCATGCAGAGTAGTGATTTGGACAGTAAAACCGGCGTTTGCTTGGCTGTTTCATTTTGGTAGAAATAAAAGAATCCACAAAGAATATTTATGAACCAAGTTTATGGAAATATTGATATTTTAATAATATCTGCACTTCAACAAAAACCTATAAATTTAATAAAATATCTCAAATTTTTACTTCATACTGCTTTAAAATGAAGTTTACTTCATAGTGTCACATGAAATGCATTTCAAGTTGTAAATTATAGCTCATGTACATTTGCTGTTAAATGTTATTACCAAGATGTCTGCCATTCACATTTCTTTGACAATAATCAAGGATTTTTACACAACCTGTGTTTGGTCCTTATCTATGGAAGGTTGAATCTTGCGATAGGTGTGATATCTTCAATAGATACATGTTTTCTATAAGCCTACTATGTTTGACCTTGGGAGCTTGCACTTCAAGGTCCTCCATTAATCACAAAAATAAAGTATCTGAAAAACTTGAATTTTGGCTGCCACCTTAAATTTTGCTGGAAAATTAAACTGTCATTTTTCTGAAAAACCATTACAAATAGAGAAATTTGGAACAAATGTTGGACCCTGTGGATAGTGAAGGTTCCTTATTGTATCCACCGGAAGCATCCGGTGGATACTTTGGTTTAGCGTCCGCTACGCCGCCGCTGCCGCGCGTAGAGAGATTTTCGGCGTTAACGCTCTAAGAGGAAAACAACAGCAGCTAGGTTCACCAAATTTGCAGGATATCTTCACTGGGGGGTAAGCTTCTCTGGGAAGGAAAATAGCCTCATTCTGAAAAACAAGATGGCCGCCACGGGCATTTCTTTGAAAATAATCTACATTTTTCTACTGGCTTGTCCTCATAGGTAGAAGGTTGAATCTCTTCATAGGTGATATGTATGACACATATACATGTCCTCTATAACCTTGCACACATTTGACCTTGAAGCTCCTAATTCAAGGTCATCCACGGAGTGCCGAAGTAACCCACATAGCGGACTTTAAAAGTGCCTATATCTCCCTTATTATTGGTCCTAGAGGTTTGCAATGTGAAGCCAACCTATAGGAAATCATGTGCTGCGAATCTTCTGATGTGGTCACATTTGACCTTGGGCCCCTCCTTCAAGGTCAAACGAGGACAGCCAAACTTAAAAGTGCTTATAACTCGCTTATTATTTGTCCTAGAGGTTTGGGATGGTAAACCAACCTATAGGAAATCATGGGCTGGGAATCTTTTGGTGTGGTCTGATTTGACCTTGGGCCCCTCCTTCAAGGTCAAACGAGGATAGCCAAAGATAAAAATGCCTATAACTTGCTTATTATTGGTACTAGAGGTTTGGGACAGTAAACCAACATATAGAAAATCATGGGCTGGAAATCTTGTGGTGAGGTCGGATTTGACCTTGGGCCCCTCCTTCAAGGTCAAACGATGATAGCCAAAGGTAAAAGTGCCTATAACTCGCTTATTATTGGTCCTAGAGGTTTGGGATGGTAAACCAACATATAGAAAATCATGGGCTGGGAATCTTTTGGTGAGGTCGGATTTGACCTTGGGCCCCTCATTCAAGGTCAAACGAGGACAGACAAACTGAAAAGTGCCTATAACTCGCTTATTATTGGTCCTAGAGGTTTGGGACGGTAACCAACATATAGAAAATCATGGGCTGGGAATCTTTTGGTGAGGTCAGATTTGACCTTGGGCCCCTCATTCAAGGTCAAACGAGGACAGCCAAATTTAAAAGTGCTTATAACTCGCTTATTATTGGTCCTAGAGGTTTGGGATGGTAAACCAGCATATAGAAAATCATGGGCTGGGAATCTTCTGGTGTGGTCGGATTTGACCTTGGGCCCCTCATTCAAACGAGGACAGCCAAACTTAAAAGTGCTTATAACTCGCTTATTATTGGTCCTAGAGGTTTGGGATGGTAAACCAACATATAGAAAATCATGGGCTGGGAATCTTCTGGTGTGGTCGGATTTGACCTTAAACCCCTCCTTCAAGGTCAAATGAGGACAGCCAAACCTAAAAGTGCTTATAACTCGCTTATTATTGGTCCTAGAGGTTTGGGATGGTAAACCAGCATATAGGAAATCATGGGCTGGGAATCTTCTGGTGTGGTCGGATTTGACCTTGGGCCCCTCCTTCAAGGTCAAACGAGGATAGCCAAAGGTAAAAGTGCCTATAACTCGCTTATTATTGGTCGTAGAGGTTTGGGATGGTAAACCAACATATAGAAAATCATGGGCTGGGAATCTTCTGGTGAGGTCGGATTTGACCTTGGGCCCCTCATTCAAGGTCAAACGAGGACAGCCAAACTTAAAAGTGCTTATAACTCGCTTATTATTGGTCCTAGAGGTTTGGGATGGTAAACCAGCATATAGAAAATCATGGCCTGGGAATCTTCTGGTGTGGTTGGATTTGACCTTGGGCCCCTCCTTCAAGGTCAAACGAGGACAGCCAAAGGTAAAAGTGCCTATAACTCGCTTATTATTGGTCGTAGAGGTTTGGGATGGTAAACCAACATATAGAAAATCATGGGCTGGAAATCTTCTGGTGAGGTCGGATTTGACCTTGGGCCCCTCATTCAAGGTCAAACGAGGACAGCCAAACTTAAAAGTGCTTATAACTCGCTTATTATTGGTCCTAGAGTTTTGGGATGGTAAACCAGCATATAGAAAATCATGGCCTGGGAATCTTCTGGTGTGGTTGGATTTGACCTTGGGCCCCTCCTTCAAGGTCAAACGAGGACAGCCAAAGGTAAAAGTGCCTATAACTCGCTTATTATTGGTCGTAGAGGTTTGGGATGGTAAACCAACATATAGAAAATCATGGGCTGGGAATCTTCTGGTGAGGTCGGATTTGACCTTGGGCCCCTCATTCAAGGTCAAACGAGGACAGCCAAACTTAAAAGTGCTTATAACTCACTTATTATTGGTCCTAGAGGTTTGGGATGGTAAACCAGCATATAGAAAATCATGGGCTGGGAATCTTCTGGTGTGGTCGGATTTGACCTTAAACCCCTCCTTCAAGGTCAAATGAGGACAGCCAAACCTAAAAGTGCTTATGACTCGCTTATTATTGGTCCTAGAGGTTTGGGATGGTAAACCAACTTATAGGAAATCATCTGCTGGGAATCTTCTGGTGTGGTCGGATTTGACCTTGGGCCCCACGGTCAAGGTCAAATGAGGACAGCCAAACTAAAAAGTGCTTATAACTCTCTTATTATTGGTCCTAGATGTTTGGGATGGTAAACCAACATATAGGAAATCATGCACTGGGAATCTTCTGGTGTGGTCGGATTTGACCTTGGGCCCCCCCTTCAAGGTTAAATGAGGATAGCCAAACTTAAAAGTGCTTATAACTCGCTTGTTATTGGTACTAGAGGTTTTGGTGCATTGTCTTTACGGTGGATACAATTTGCATCGGTTCTCCGATGCGCTAGGTCTAGTTTTGAGTTTCTGAAAAATGTTAAATTTTCCAAATTGCAGCTGCAATTAGTGTATTTATTATTTTAGGAGTGCTGTATTGGAAAATTCCAAGAAGGTGATGACAATATGTTTTCATCGTTGTTGCATTTTGCTGACCATTGTCTCTACAAGATTGTGCGGTGGGCTCGAAATCTGCCTGACTTTGCAAATGTCTCAGTAAGATTGTATCGAAGCTTGTTTATTTATTATTATTATTTTTGTTGTTGTTCTTTTCAGAAATCATGTGAGTAAAATGCAAAGCCCCCAACACCAGAAAGTTTTTGTAACCAATCTGAAATTTTAAATTAATATAGAAATTAATTAACCAGGCCTGGGGTAAATACTTTCAAAAGTATTCGAATACGAATACTTTTCATTTCCATGAATATGAATACATCAGTTTCAAAAGTATTCAAATACGAATATAAATACTTTTTGAAAAGTATTCGAATACATTTTAACAAAACCCCAATTCATACAATCATTTTTAACAAATCTTAATAATTTTACCTTTCTGAATAAAATATACAAACATGAAAGCACAATTCAGTAAATGATGGTTCAGATTTACATCATATTTGACAACAATTCATTTTTGCTCCAAGATCTGAACATTCAATCTGATAACATGAGCCACTCAAGATTTTTTTTTTTTTTTATTTGAAAAGGACATTTTAGTGCCCTAAACATCTTGTATTTAACTGAGATAGCCATTGTTTTGGAAATCTTTATGATGGGATTACTACTGCTATAAGACTGTCACAATAGGTGTAACATAAGTTTGCCTAAGAATTACTCATATATGACAAATGACACTGGTATTGAAACACATCTAAGTTAGTCCCTTATTGTAGCAAAGGCAAAGGTGTTTATAATTTCATGAATTTTATAATGACATAAAGCACATTGTGAAAAACAATGTGTATTAAAACACACATGAAATAATTATGTCCACCCCCCTGGGGGGTGGATATATTATTTTTGCTTTTTTCGCCGTCCGATGTCCGGCGTCCGATGTCCGGCGTCACGCATGGTTTCCGCTCATTTAAAGGAAAAGTATTAGAGCTATTGTCACCAAATTTGGTATGCAGGCTTATTGGGTCAGTAGCTTGCTTGGGATTGCTTTTGGCTGTTGTACCTCTTTTGCTTACTGAGTAATACTTAAGTACAGCTATTTTCAGTACCCATTGGTTTCCGTGCATTTAAGCCAAAATAATTAAAGATATTTTACTACAATTTTGAATACAAGATTGTTATGTCCATAGCTCGCTTGGTATTGCATTTGGGACTGATAGCTTTGTCAGTACATGAGTAATAGCCATTTAGGTACTTCATTGTGTATTTTCAGTACTACTTTTGAGTAATTTGCTAATATCTCAGAAACCGTGTGAGATAGAGCGATTTCGTCGAAATTTTCGACCCACAGGGTATTTAAGGAATGTAATATTTGCAATTTTCAAAAAATTTTCCCCTCCCCAAAAATGGCGGCCATTTTGAATTTTCGAATTTTTGCCAAAAATGGCAAAACACTAATTTGCTTCTATCTCCTTAACCGTGCGAGATAGAGCGATTTCGTCAAAATTTTCGACCCACAGGGTATCTGAGCATTGTACTCTTGGTAATTTAAAAAAAATTTTCCCCTCCCCAAAAATGGCGGCCATTTTGAATTTTCGAATTTTTGCCAAAAATGGCAAAACACAAATTTGCTTCTATCTCCTTAACCGTGCCAGATAGAGCGATTTCGTCAAAATTTTCGACCCACAGGGTAACTAAGGAATGCAATCTTTGCAATTTTCCAAAAATTTTCCCCTCCCCAAAAAATGGCGGCCATTTTGAATTTTCGAATTTTTGCCAAAAATGGCAAAACACAAATTTCCTTCTATCTCCTTAACCGTGCCAGATAGAGCGATTTCGTCAAAATTTTCGACCCACAGGGTATCTGAGCATTGTACTCTTGGCAATTTTTAAAAAAATTTCCCCTCCCCAAAAATGGCGGCCATTTTGAATTTTCGAATTTTTGCCAAAAATGGCAAAACACTAATTTGCTTCTATCTCCTTAACCGTGCGAGATAGAGTGATTTCGTCGAAATTTTCGACCCACAGGGTATCTAAGGAATGCAATCTTTGCAATTTTCCAAAAATTTTCCCCTCCCCAAAAATGGCGGCCATTTTGAATTTTCGAATTTTTGCCAAAAATGGCAAAACAAATTTCCTTCTATCTCCTTAACCGTGCGAGATAGAGCGATTTCGTCGAAATTTTCGACCCACAGGGTATCTAAGGAATGCAATCTTTGCAATTTTCAAAAAATTTTCCCCTCCCCAAAAATGGCGGCCATTTTGAATTTTCGAATTTTTGCCAAAAATGGCAAAACACCAATCTGCTTCTATCTCCTTAACCGTGCGAGATAGAGCGATTTCGTCAAAATTTTTGACCCACAGGGCATCTGAGCATTGTACTCTTGGTAATTTTTAAAAAATTTTCCCCTCCCCAAAAATGGCGGCCATTTTGAATTTTCGAATTTTTGCCAAAAATGGCAAAACACAAATTTGCTTCTATCTCCTTAACCGTGCCAGATAGAGCGATTTTGTCAAAATTTTCGACCCACAGGGTATCTGAGCATTGTGCTCTTGGTAATTTTTACAAAATTTTCCCCTCCCCAAAAATGGCGGCCATTTTGAATTTTCGAATTTTTGCCAAAAATGACAAAACACTAATTTGCTTCTATCTCCTTAACCGTGCGAGATAGCGCGATTTCGTCGAAATTTTCGACCCACAGGGTATCTGAGCATTGTGCTCTTGGTAATTTTCCAAAAATTTTCCCCTCCCCAAAAATGGCGGCCATTTTGAATTTTCGAATTTTTGCCAAAAATGGCAAAACACTAATTTGCTTCTATCTCCTTAACCGTGCGAGATAGAGCGATTTCGTCGAAATTTTCGACCCACAGGGTATCTAAGGAATGCAATCTTTGCAATTTTCCAAAAATTTTCCCCTCCCCAAAAATGGCAGCCATTTTGAATTTTCGAATTTTTGCCAAAAATGGCAAAACACAAATTTCCTTCTATCTCCTTAACCGTGCCAGATAGAGCGATTTCGTCAAAATTTTCGACCCACAGGGTATCTGAGCATTGTACTCTTGGTAATTTTCCAAAAATTTTCCCCTCCCCAAAAATGGCGGCCATTTTGAATTTTCGAATTTTTGCCAAAAATGGCAAAACACAAATTTGCTTCTATCTCCTTAACCGTGCCAGATAGAGCGATTTCGTCAAAATTTTCGACCCACAGGGTATCTAAGGAATGCAATCTTTGCAATTTTCCAAAAAATTTTCCCCTTCCCAAAAATGGCGGCCATTTTGAATTTTCGAATTTTTGCCAAAAATGGCAAAACACAAATTTCCTCCTATCTCCTTAACCGTGCCAGATAGAGCGATTTCGTCAAAATTTTCGACCCACAGGGTATCTGAGCATTGTACTCTTGGTAATTTTCCAAAAATTTTCCCCTCCCCAAAAATGGCGGCCATTTGAACTTTCGAATTTTTGCCAAAAATGGCAAAACACTAATTTGCTTCTATCTCCTTAACCGTGCGAGATAGAGTGATTTCGTCGAAATTTTCGACCCACAGGGTATCTAAGGAATGCAATCTTTGCAATTTTCCAAAAATTTTCCCCTCCCCAAAAATGGCGGCCATTTTGAATTTTCGAATTTTTGCCAAAAATGGCAAAACACAAATTTGCTTCTATCTCCTTAACCGTGCCAGATAGAGCGATTTCGTCAAAATTTTTGACCCACAGGGTATCTGAGCATTGTGCTCTTGGTAATTTTTCCAAAAATTTTCCCCTCCCCAAAAATGGCGGCCATTTTGAATTTTCGAATTTTTGCCAAAAATGGCAAAACACTAATTTGCTTCTATCTCCTTAACCGTGCGAGATAGAGTGATTTCGTCGAAATTTTCGACCCACAGGGTATCTAAGGAATGCAATTTTTGCAATTTTCAAAAAATTTTCCCCTCCCCAAAAATGGCGGCCATTTTGAATTTTCGAATTTTTGCCAAAAATGGCAAAACACAAATTTGCTTCTATCTCCTTAACCGTGCCAGATAGAGCGATTTCGTCAAAATTTTCGACCCACAGGGTATCTGAGCATTGTACTCTTGGTAATTTTCCAAAAATTTTCCCCTCCCCAAAAATGGCGGCCATTTTGAATTTTCGAATTTTTGCCAAAAATGGCAAAACACAAATTTGCTTCTATCTCCTTAACCGTGCCAGATAGAGCGATTTCGTCAAAATTTTCGACCCACAGGGTATCTAAGGAATGCAATCTTTGCAATTTTCCAAAAATTTTCCCCTCCCCAAAAATGGCGGCCATTTTGAATTTTCGAATTTTTGCCAAAAATGGCAAAACAAATTTCCTTCTATCTCCTTAACCGTGCGAGATAGAGCGATTTCGTCAAAATTTTCGACCCACAGGGTATCTAAGGAATGCAATCTTTGCAATTTTCAAAAAATTTTCCCCTTCCCAAAAATGGCGGCCATTTTGAATTTTCGAATTTTTGCCAAAAATGGCAAAACACCAATCTGCTTCTATCTCCTTAACCGTGCGAGATAGAGCGATTTCGTCAAAATTTTTGACCCACAGGGCATCTGAGCATTGTACTCTTGGTAATTTTTAAAAAATTTTCCCCTCCCCAAAAATGGCGGCCATTTTGAATTTTCGAATTTTTGCCAAAAATGGCAAAACACAAATTTGCTTCTATCTCCTTAACCGTGCCAGATAGAGCGATTTTGTCAAAATTTTCGACCCACAGGGTATCTGAGCATTGTGCTCTTGGTAATTTTTACAAAATTTTCCCCTCCCCAAAAATGGCGGCCATTTTGAATTTTCGAATTTTTGCCAAAAATGACAAAACACTAATTATATCCCCAGACGAAAGTCGGGGATATATTGGATTCAGGTCCGTCGCGCCGCCGCCGCCGCCGCCGTAGAAATTTCCTTGTGGACGCGATAACTCAAAAACAAATTAATATTTTTTTTTCAAACTTGGTACACATGTTAAGAGTGCCCAAAGGAAGATCCCTATTTTAAGGTGACCTTAAACTCCCAGTAAAAAAGAACTTATGGCCACCTTAAGGTCAGAAATTGGACTTTTGGCCACTTAGAGCCCTCTAGGTCACAAACTATGATGCTCAGCTGGCTGAAATTTTACCTGACAACACATTAATATGTTCTTAGTACATGTGCCGAAAATCACGACTTTAAGTTGAGGAGAAAATTGTCTTTGAGGCCCATAAATACCCCCACTTAGGGATTTTTTGCTATACTTTTCACATATTTTGCCCTATAATTTGGAAGTGGTAATTCTGATGAGTCTCAAACTGTGCTAGGTATAACTTTGATATGTAATCCTTGTCTGTAGAAAATTTTAGGGCTGTAGGTTTACCCAAAGGGGTCGACTTAAGGTCTCAAAAGTGCCCACAGAGACCCAATTTATGCACTTTTTGCCACTTTCAAGCACTGTAGCTTTAAAACTATGTCTCTCATCTAAGTTAAATATCATCTGGGAATATATCTATGTGTTTTCTTATATGTGCCCCAACATTTAGGCCTTTAATAGACAGTTAACCTGTGTATCAGGACCATAAACACCCACCCGAGTGACCCTTATAAGACATTTTTCACATCTTTTTCCCTGTAACTTGGAAATGGTAAGTCTGAGAAGTTTCAAACTGTATTAGATATATATTCTGTGTGTAATCTTAGTATGTAACAGATTTAAGTCTGAAGCTTTAATTTTGAAGGTCAAATTGAGGTCTCTAAAAGGCTCCCAAAGACCCAATATTTGGACTTTTTGCTACTTTTAAGCCCTGTGACTGTCAAACTATGTGACTGATAGAGCTCAAATCCTATCTGGGAAGATATTAGTATGTTATTTATATATGTGCCAAAAATTAAGGCTTTAAGAAGACATTTAACCTGTGTATGAGGACCATAAATCCCCACCCGAGTGACCATTTTTAGACATTTTTCACATATTTTGCCCTGTAACTTGGAAATGGTAAGTCTAAGAAGTTTCAAACTGTATTAGATGCATATTCTATGTGTAATCTTAGTATGTGACAAATTTTAAGTCTGAAGCTTTAATTTGAAGGCCACATTTAGGTCTCTAGAAGGCCCCATAAAGACCCAGTATTTGGACTTTTTGCCAATTTTAAGGCCTGTGACTGTTAAACTATGTGACTGATAGAGCTGAAATCTCATCTGGGAATACATTATTATGTTCTTTTTACATGTGCCAAAAATCAAGGCTTCAAGTAGACATTTAACCTGTGTATGAGGACCTTAAACACCCACCTGAGTGACCCTTTTAAGACATTTTTCACATATTTTGCTCTGTAACTTGGAAATGGTAAGTCTGAGAAGTTTCAAACTTTATTAGATACATATTCTATGTGTAATCTTAGTATGTAACAAATTTTAAGTCTGAAGCTTTAATTTGAAAGCCACATCGAGATCTCTAAAAGACCCACAGAGACCCAATATTTGGACTTTTTGCCACCTTTAAGCCCTGTGACTGTTAAACTATGTGATTGATGGAGCTGAAATCCCATCTGGGAATGCATTATTATGTCCTTTTTACATATGGCGAAAATCAAGGTTTTTAGTAGACATTTAACCTGTGTATGAGGGCCATAGACACTCGCCCAAGTGCCTTTTTTGACATTTTTTCCGTATTTTGCCCTGTTATTTGGAAATGCTTAGTGTGACAAGTCTTAAACTGTATTATATATAATTTTTGTTTGTTATGTATGTCCCCCAAAAAGTTTCAGATCTGTAGTTTAATTGCTAAGGTCTCTTTAACAATTGTAAAATGCCCACAGAAACCCAATTTATGGACATTATGCCACCTTAAAGCCCAGTAACTGTCAAACTATGTGGGTTATAGAGCTGAAATCTTTGAATTTTTAAAAGGAAATGCCTGTCTATTTAAATTTTGAATATTAATAATGTTATGGCTATCTTAGTCTTTTAAGAACTTATTTTTGTGTGTTATACCTCTGCTTGCTGAGTTTTTAACTTTTTAAAATGAAACTGGTTAAACGCCGGTTAAACATATTCAAGTAGACAAAATGGACACTTTAAGTGAGCTTTAAGTCCCAATATTAATGAAATTATATCCGTATGTAGTAAAACTAGGGGATTTTTAACCCTCAACTAGCCCAGTTTTATTCAACTTGCCTCAGTTAATTTTGACACAGCTCCTACAGTTATGAACTCATTTCAGTTGATAATCACATACTTAAAATTCTCAATTCTTTTTGTATTTGAGTACCCCTTTTATATAGATTGTTTGTTTACCATTTATGCTGTAGCACTCTATCTCTTTGAGAGAACATGTAAACTGTGTAAAAAAGATGTAGAAGATGAGATACATTTTGTTTGTGTTTGTCCAGCTTTAGAGCTGATTCGTATGAAATATTTCAAAATTTTAAATATAGATAAATCTGAATTATTAATAGATCAATTATCAAGGGTATTAACTCATATGAATGTCAATATGGTTATTAATTTTATTTTTGATTTGTGGCAAGAAAGAAAAAGTAAATTATATTGTTAATTTTTATGTATTGAATTGCTGTCTTTATTTACTGTATCTTACCTCAAAATATGTTTGCTCTGTTTGTTATTAACTCTCTATTTAAAGTGACTTATAAGCCCATATAGGGCTGGGTATTACTTCAATAGTTTTTGTATAATCCTTGTCAACATAATACATGTCACTATAATAAACTAATAAACTAAACTAAGTCTCAACCCACATCCCCCACCCGGATTCCCCCCACCCACCTCTGGGACCTCCAGCTATATTGAGTGACACTAAATAAACAAAGGTATTTAATGATATCAGATGAGAAACAAAGACCTCAATGGGGTTGCAGATCTTGTGTAATAGTGAGAGAGGTGTGGAGAAGGGGAGAGGGGTGGGGGTGGGAGGTGGTGGGCTTCATTACATATAACACAAAGGGGAGTCAGAACTGAGATTGTGTCACATATTTAGGTTGCATATATATGGACCACATATATAGGTATAGAGGAAATGAATAACTGAAAACAATTTGCAAATTCTAAAAATAATATAATAAAATAATAATATAAATAATTTTTTTTTAAATAATATTTTATTTGTGAACAAATATAGAAACAGATATGCGCTTTTGGGATTATGAATTTTAGAATGGACATTGAATCATCAATCATTTAAATACTTTGAAGGAAGATTGAAAAGTATGATGAGTTGAGTTAAAAATAATATTTTATTTGTCAACAAATATAGAAACAGATATGCTCTTTTGGGATTATTATTTTAGAATGGATATTCAATCATCAATCATTTAAATACTTTGAAAATAGGTTTAGAGTTATCATTGCAGGAAGATTGAAAATATAATTTGAGTTATGTATTCGGTGTCTGGGGATACACCATCTTCCTTGGAAGATATAAACAGAGTAGATTGATGTGCTGAAGTTCATATAATAATGGGTAATTATGTTTTTAAAAATTCCCGATCAAAACCTGTGGCGTGAGTGATGACCTGTCTGGGGATATGTTGGCGCCGAGTTGGCCCAATCTAGTTTGCTTCTATCTCCTTAACCGTGCGAGATAGCGCGATTTCGTCGAAATTTTCGACCCACAGGGTATCTGAGCATTGTGCTCTTGGTAATTTTCCAAAAATTTTCCCCTCCCCAAAAATGGCGGCCATTTTGAATTTTCGAATTTTTGCCAAAAATGGCAAAACACTAATTTGCTTCTATCTCCTTAACCGTGCGAGATAGAGCGATTTCGTCGAAATTTTCGACCCACAGGGTATCTAAGGAATGCAATCTTTGCAATTTTCCAAAAATTTTCCCCTCCCCAAAAATGGCAGCCATTTTGAATTTTCGAATTTTTGCCAAAAATGGCAAAACACAAATTTCCTTCTATCTCCTTAACCGTGCCAGATAGAGCGATTTCGTCAAAATTTTCGACCCACAGGGTATCTGAGCATTGTACTCTTGGTAATTTTCCAAAAATTTTCCCCTCCCCAAAAATGGCGGCCATTTTGAATTTTCGAATTTTTGCCAAAAATGGCAAAACACAAATTTGCTTCTATCTCCTTAACCGTGCCAGATAGAGCGATTTCGTCAAAATTTTCGACCCACAGGGTATCTAAGGAATGCAATCTTTGCAATTTTCCAAAAATTTTCCCCTCCCCAAAAATGGCGGCCATTTTGAATTTTCGAATTTTTGCCAAAAATGGCAAAACACAAATTTCCCCCTATCTCCTTAACCGTGCCAGATAGAGCGATTTCGTCAAAATTTTCGACCCACAGGGTATCTGAGCATTGTACTCTTGGTAATTTTCCAAAAATTTTCCCCTCCCCAAAAATGGCGGCCATTTGAACTTTCGAATTTTTGCCAAAAATGGCAAAACACTAATTTGCTTCTATCTCCTTAACCGTGCGAGATAGAGTGATTTCGTCGAAATTTTCGACCCACAGGGTATCTAAGGAATGCAATCTTTGCAATTTTCCAAAAATTTTCCCCTCCCCAAAAATGGCGGCCATTTTGAATTTTCGAATTTTTGCCAAAAATGGCAAAACACAAATTTGCTTCTATCTCCTTAACCGTGCCAGATAGAGCGATTTCGTCAAAATTTTTGACCCACAGGGTATCTGAGCATTGTGCTCTTGGTAATTTTTCCAAAAATTTTCCCCTCCCCAAAAATGGCGGCCATTTTGAATTTTCGAATTTTTGCCAAAAATGGCAAAACACTAATTTGCTTCTATCTCCTTAACCGTGCGAGATAGAGTGATTTCGTCGAAATTTTCGACCCACAGGGTATCTAAGGAATGCAATTTTTGCAATTTTCAAAAAATTTTCCCCTCCCCAAAAATGGCGGCCATTTTGAATTTTCGAATTTTTGCCAAAAATGGCAAAACACAAATTTGCTTCTATCTCCTTAACCGTGCCAGATAGAGCGATTTCGTCAAAATTTTCGACCCACAGGGTATCTGAGCATTGTGCACTTGGTAATTTTTACAAAATTTTCCCCTCCCCAAAAATGGCGGCCATTTTGAATTTTCGAATTTTTGCCAAAAATGGCAAAACACCAATCTGCTTCTATCTCCTTAACCGTCCGAGATAGAGCGATTTCGTCAAAATTTTCGACCCACAGGGCATCTGAGCATTGTACTCTTGGTAATTTTTAAAAAATTTTCCCCTCCCCAAAAATGGCGGCCATTTTGAATTTTCGAATTTTTGCCAAAAATGGCAAAACACAAATTTGCTTCTATCTCCTTAACCGTGCCAGATAGAGCGATTTTGTCAAAATTTTCGACCCACAGGGTATCTGAGCATTGTGCTCTTGGTAATTTTTACAAAATTTTCCCCTCCCCAAAAATGGCGGCCATTTTGAATTTTCGAATTTTTGCCAAAAATGACAAAACACTAATTTGCTTCTATCTCCTTAACCGTGCGAGATAGAGCGATTTCGTCGAAATTTTCGACCCACAGGGTATCTAAGGAATGCAATCTTTGCAATTTTCCAAAAATTTTCCCCTCCCCAAAAATGGCGGCCATTTTGAATTTTCGAATTTTTGCCAAAAATGGCAAAACACAAATTTGCTTCTATCTCCTTAACCGTGCCAGATAGAGCGATTTCGTCAAAATTTTCGACCCACAGGGTATCTAAGGAATGCAATCTTTGCAATTTTCCAAAAATTTTCCCCTCCCCAAAAATGGCGGCCATTTTGAATTTTCGAATTTTTGCCAAAAATGGCAAAACACAAATTTGCTTCTATCTCCTTAACCGTGCGAGATAGAGCGATTTCGTCGAAATTTTCGACCCACAGGGTATCTAAGGAATGCAATCTTTGCAATTTTCCAAAAACTTTCCCCTCCCCAAAAATGGCGGCCATTTTGAATTTTCGAATTTTTGCCAAAAATGGCAAAACACAAATTTGCTTCTATCTCCTTAACCGTGCCAGATAGAGCGATTTCGTCAAAATTTTCGACCCACAGGGTATCTAAGGAATGCAATCTTTGCAATTTTCCAAAAATTTTCCCCTCCCCAAAAATGGCGGCCATTTTGAATTTTCGAATTTTTGCCAAAAATGGCAAAACACAAATTTCCTCCTATCTCCTTAACCGTGCCAGATAGAGCGATTTCGTCAAAATTTTCGACCCACAGGGTATCTGAGCATTGTACTCTTGGTAATTTTTAAAAAATTTTCCCCTCCCCAAAAATGGCGGCCATTTGAACTTTCGAATTTTTGCCAAAAATGGCAAAACACTAATTTGCTTCTATCTCCTTAACCATGCGAGATAGAGTGATTTCGTCGAAATTTTCGACCCACAGGGTATCTAAGGAATGCAATCTTTGCAATTTTCCAAAAATTTTCCCCTCCCCAAAAATGGCGGCCATTTTGAATTTTCGAATTTTTGCCAAAAATGGCAAAACACAAATTTGCTTCTATCTCCTTAACCGTGCCAGATAGAGCGATTTCGTCAAAATTTTTGACCCACAGGGTATCTGACCATTGTGCTCTTGGTAATTTTTACAAAATTTTCCCCTCCCCAAAAATGGCGGCCATTTTGAATTTTCGAATTTTTGCCAAAAATGGCAAAACACTAATTTGCTTCTATCTCCTTAACCGTGCCAGATAGAGCGATTTCGTCGAAATTTTTTCGACCCACAGGGTATCTAAGGAATGTAATCTTTGCAATTTTCCAAAAATTTTCCCCTCCCCAAAAATGGCGGCCATTTTGAATTTTCGAATTTTTGCCAAAAATGGCAAAACACAAATTTGCTTCTATCTCCTTAACCGTGCGAGATAGAGCAATTTCGTCGAAATTTTCGACCCACAGGGTATCTAAGGAATGCAATCTTTGCAATTTTCCAAAAATTTTCCCCTCCCCAAAAAATGGCGGCCATTTTGAATTTTCGAATTTTTGCCAAAAATGGCAAAACACAAATTTCCTTCTATCTCCTTAACCGTGCCAGATAGAGCGATTTCGTCAAAATTTTCGACCCACAGGGTATCTGAGCATTGTACTCTTGGCAATTTTTAAAAAAATTTCCCCTCCCCAAATATGGCGGCCATTTTGAATTTTCGAATTTTTGCCAAAAATGGCAAAACACTAATTTACTTCTATCTCCTTAACCGTGCGAGATAGAGCGATTTCGTCGAAATTTTCGACCCACAGGGTATCTAAGGAATGCAATCTTTGCAATTTTCAAAAAATTTTCCCCTCCCCAAAAATGGCGGCCATTTTGAATTTTCGAATTTTTGCCAAAAATGGCAAAACACCAATCTGCTTCTATCTCCTTAACCGTGCGAGATAGAGCGATTTCGTCAAAATTTTCGACCCACAGGGCATCTGAGCATTGTGCTCTTGGTAATTTTTACAAAATTTTCCCCTCCCCAAAAATGGCGGCCATTTTGAATTTTCGAATTTTTGCCAAAAATGGCAAAACACAAATTTCCTCCTATCTCCTTAACCGTGCCAGATAGAGCGATTTCGTCAAAATTTTCGACCCACAGGGTATCTGAGCATTGTACTCTTGGTAATTTTTACAAAATTTTCCCCTCCCCAAAAATGGCGGCCATTTTGAATTTTCGAATTTTGACCAAAAATGGCAAAGCACAAATTTGCTTCTATCTCCTTAACCGTGCGAGATAGAGCGATTTCGTCGAAATTTTCGACCCACAGGGTATCTAAGGAATGCAATCTTTGCAATTTTCCAAAAATTTTCCCCTCCCCAAAAATGGCAGCCATTTTGAATTTTCGAATTTTTGCCAAAAATGGCAAAACACAAATTTCCTTCTATCTCCTTAACCGTGCCAGATAGAGCGATTTCGTCAAAATTTTCGACCCACAGGGTATCTGAGCATTGTACTCTTGGTAATTTTCCAAAAATTTTCCCCTCCCCAAAAATGGCGGCCATTTTGAATTTTCGAATTTTTGCCAAAAATGGCAAAACACAAATTTGCTTCTATCTCCTTAACCGTGCCAGATAGAGCGATTTTGTCAAAATTTTCGACCCACAGGGTATCTGAGCATTGTGCTCTTGGTAATTTTTACAAAATTTTCCCCTCCCCAAAAATGGCGGCCATTTTGAATTTTCGAATTTTTGCCAAAAATGACAAAACACTAATTTGCTTCTATCTCCTTAACCGTGCGAGATAGCGCGATTTCGTCGAAATTTTCGACCCACAGGGTATCTGAGCATTGTGCTCTTGGTAATTTTCCAAAAATTTTCCCCTCCCCAAAAATGGCGGCCATTTTGAATTTTCGAATTTTTGCCAAAAATGGCAAAACACTAATTTGCTTCTATCTCCTTAACCGTGCGAGATAGAGCGATTTCGTCGAAATTTTCGACCCACAGGGTATCTAAGGAATGCAATCTTTGCAATTTTCCAAAAATTTTCCCCTCCCCAAAAATGGCGGCCATTTTGAATTTTCGAATTTTTGCCAAAAATGGCAAAACACAAATTTGCTTCTATCTCCTTAACCGTGCCAGATAGAGCGATTTCGTCAAAATTTTTGACCCACAGGGTATCTGAGCATTGTGCTCTTGGTAATTTTTCCAAAAATTTTCCCCTCCCCAAAAATGGCGGCCATTTTGAATTTTCGAATTTTTGCCAAAAATGGCAAAACACTAATTTGCTTCTATCTCCTTAACCGTGCGAGATAGAGTGATTTCGTCGAAATTTTCGACCCACAGGGTATCTAAGGAATGCAATTTTTGCAATTTTCAAAAAATTTTCCCCTCCCCAAAAATGGCGGCCATTTTGAATTTTCGAATTTTTGCCAAAAATGGCAAAACACAAATTTGCTTCTATCTCCTTAACCGTGCCAGATAGAGCGATTTCGTCAAAATTTTCGACCCACAGGGTATCTGAGCATTGTGCACTTGGTAATTTTTACAAAATTTTCCCCTCCCCAAAAATGGCGGCCATTTTGAATTTTCGAATTTTTGCCAAAAATGGCAAAACACCAATCTGCTTCTATCTCCTTAACCGTCCGAGATAGAGCGATTTCGTCAAAATTTTCGACCCACAGGGCATCTGAGCATTGTACTCTTGGTAATTTTTAAAAAATTTTCCCCTCCCCAAAAATGGCGGCCATTTTGAATTTTCGAATTTTTGCCAAAAATGGCAAAACACTAATTTGCTTCTATCTCCTTAACCGTGCGAGATAGAGCGATTTCGTCGAAATTTTCGACCCACAGGGTATCTAAGGAATGCAATCTTTGCAATTTTCCAAAAATTTTCCCCTCCCCAAAAATGGCGGCCATTTTGAATTTTCGAATTTTTGCCAAAAATGGCAAAACACAAATTTGCTTCTATCTCCTTAACCGTGCGAGATAGAGCGATTTCGTCGAAATTTTCGACCCACAGGGTATCTAAGGAATGCAATCTTTGCAATTTTCCAAAAACTTTCCCCTCCCCAAAAATGGCGGCCATTTTGAATTTTCGAATTTTTGCCAAAAATGGCAAAACACAAATTTGCTTCTATCTCCTTAACCGTGCCAGATAGAGCGATTTCGTCAAAATTTTCGACCCACAGGGTATCTAAGGAATGCAATCTTTGCAATTTTCCAAAAATTTTCCCCTCCCCAAAAATGGCGGCCATTTTGAATTTTCGAATTTTTGCCAAAAATGGCAAAACACAAATTTCCTCCTATCTCCTTAACCGTGCCAGATAGAGCGATTTCGTCAAAATTTTCGACCCACAGGGTATCTGAGCATTGTACTCTTGGTAATTTTTAAAAAATTTTCCCCTCCCCAAAAATGGCGGCCATTTGAACTTTCGAATTTTTGCCAAAAATGGCAAAACACTAATTTGCTTCTATCTCCTTAACCATGCGAGATAGAGTGATTTCGTCGAAATTTTCGACCCACAGGGTATCTAAGGAATGCAATCTTTGCAATTTTCCAAAAATTTTCCCCTCCCCAAAAATGGCGGCCATTTTGAATTTTCGAATTTTTGCCAAAAATGGCAAAACACAAATTTGCTTCTATCTCCTTAACCGTGCCAGATAGAGCGATTTCGTCAAAATTTTTGACCCACAGGGTATCTGACCATTGTGCTCTTGGTAATTTTTACAAAATTTTCCCCTCCCCAAAAATGGCGGCCATTTTGAATTTTCGAATTTTTGCCAAAAATGGCAAAACACTAATTTGCTTCTATCTCCTTAACCGTGCCAGATAGAGCGATTTCGTCGAAATTTTCGACCCACAGGGTATCTAAGGAATGTAATCTTTGCAATTTTCCAAAAATTTTCCCCTCCCCAAAAATGGCGGCCATTTTGAATTTTCGAATTTTTGCCAAAAATGGCAAAACACAAATTTGCTTCTATCTCCTTAACCGTGCCAGATAGAGCGATTTTGTCAAAATTTTCGACCCACAGGGTATCTGAGCATTGTGCTCTTGGTAATTTTTACAAAATTTTCCCCTCCCCAAAAATGGCGGCCATTTTGAATTTTCGAATTTTTGCCAAAAATGACAAAACACTAATTTGCTTCTATCTCCTTAACCGTGCGAGATAGCGCGATTTCGTCGAAATTTTCGACCCACAGGGTATCTGAGCATTGTGCTCTTGGTAATTTTCCAAAAATTTTCCCCTCCCCAAAAATGGCGGCCATTTTGAATTTTCGAATTTTTGCCAAAAATGGCAAAACACTAATTTGCTTCTATCTCCTTAACCGTGCGAGATAGAGCGATTTCGTCGAAATTTTCGACCCACAGGGTATCTAAGGAATGCAATCTTTGCAATTTTCCAAAAATTTTCCCCTCCCCAAAAATGGCGGCCATTTTGAATTTTCGAATTTTTGCCAAAAATGGCAAAACACAAATTTGCTTCTATCTCCTTAACCGTGCGAGATAGAGCGATTTCGTCGAAATTTTCGACCCACAGGGTATCTGAGGAATGCAATCTTTGCAATTTTCCAAAAACTTTCCCCTCCCCAAAAATGGCGGCCATTTTGAATTTTCGAATTTTTGCCAAAAATGGCAAAACACAAATTTGCTTCTATCTCCTTAACCGTGCCAGATAGAGCGATTTCGTCAAAATTTTCGACCCACAGGGTATCTAAGGAATGCAATCTTTGCAATTTTCCAAAAATTTTCCCCTCCCCAAAAATGGCGGCCATTTTGAATTTTCGAATTTTTGCCAAAAATGGCAAAACACAAATTTCCTCCTATCTCCTTAACCGTGCCAGATAGAGCGATTTCGTCAAAATTTTCGACCCACAGGGTATCTGAGCATTGTACTCTTGGTAATTTTTAAAAAATTTTCCCCTCCCCAAAAATGGCGGCCATTTTGAATTTTCGAATTTTTGCCAAAAATGGCAAAACACTAATTTGCTTCTATCTCCTTAACCGTGCGAGATAGAGCGATTTCGTCGAAATTTTCGACCCACAGGGTATCTAAGGAATGCAATCTTTGCAATTTTCCAAAAATTTTCCCCTCCCCAAAAATGGCGGCCATTTTGAATTTTCGAATTTTTGCCAAAAATGGCAAAACACAAATTTGCTTCTATCTCCTTAACCGTGCGAGATAGAGCGATTTCGTCGAAATTTTCGACCCACAGGGTATCTAAGGAATGCAATCTTTGCAATTTTCCAAAAACTTTCCCCTCCCCAAAAATGGCGGCCATTTTGAATTTTCGAATTTTTGCCAAAAATGGCAAAACACAAATTTCCTCCTATCTCCTTAACCGTGCCAGATAGAGCGATTTCGTCAAAATTTTCGACCCACAGGGTATCTGAGCATTGTACTCTTGGTAATTTTTAAAAAATTTTCCCCTCCCCAAAAATGGCGGCCATTTGAACTTTCGAATTTTTGCCAAAAATGGCAAAACACTAATTTGCTTCTATCTCCTTAACCATGCGAGATAGAGTGATTTCGTCGAAATTTTCGACCCACAGGGTATCTAAGGAATGCAATCTTTGCAATTTTCCAAAAATTTTCCCCTCCCCAAAAATGGCGGCCATTTTGAATTTTCGAATTTTTGCCAAAAATGGCAAAACACAAATTTGCTTCTATCTCCTTAACCGTGCCAGATAGAGCGATTTCGTCAAAATTTTTGACCCACAGGGTATCTGACCATTGTGCTCTTGGTAATTTTTACAAAATTTTCCCCTCCCCAAAAATGGCGGCCATTTTGAATTTTCGAATTTTTGCCAAAAATGGCAAAACACTAATTTGCTTCTATCTCCTTAACCGTGCCAGATAGAGCGATTTCGTCGAAATTTTCGACCCACAGGGTATCTAAGGAATGTAATCTTTGCAATTTTCCAAAAATTTTCCCCTCCCCAAAAATGGCGGCCATTTTGAATTTTCGAATTTTTGCCAAAAATGGCAAAACACAAATTTGCTTCTATCTCCTTAACCGTGCCAGATAGAGCGATTTTGTCAAAATTTTCGACCCACAGGGTATCTGAGCATTGTGCTCTTGGTAATTTTTACAAAATTTTCCCCTCCCCAAAAATGGCGGCCATTTTGAATTTTCGAATTTTTGCCAAAAATGACAAAACACTAATTTGCTTCTATCTCCTTAACCGTGCGAGATAGCGCGATTTCGTCGAAATTTTCGACCCACAGGGTATCTGAGCATTGTGCTCTTGGTAATTTTCCAAAAATTTTCCCCTCCCCAAAAATGGCGGCCATTTTGAATTTTCGAATTTTTGCCAAAAATGGCAAAACACTAATTTGCTTCTATCTCCTTAACCGTGCGAGATAGAGCGATTTCGTCGAAATTTTCGACCCACAGGGTATCTAAGGAATGCAATCTTTGCAATTTTCCAAAAATTTTCCCCTCCCCAAAAATGGCGGCCATTTTGAATTTTCGAATTTTTGCCAAAAATGGCAAAACACAAATTTGCTTCTATCTCCTTAACCGTGCGAGATAGAGCGATTTCGTCGAAATTTTCGACCCACAGGGTATCTGAGGAATGCAATCTTTGCAATTTTCCAAAAACTTTCCCCTCCCCAAAAATGGCGGCCATTTTGAATTTTCGAATTTTTGCCAAAAATGGCAAAACACAAATTTGCTTCTATCTCCTTAACCGTGCCAGATAGAGCGATTTCGTCAAAATTTTCGACCCACAGGGTATCTAAGGAATGCAATCTTTGCAATTTTCCAAAAATTTTCCCCTCCCCAAAAATGGCGGCCATTTTGAATTTTCGAATTTTTGCCAAAAATGGCAAAACACAAATTTCCTCCTATCTCCTTAACCGTGCCAGATAGAGCGATTTCGTCAAAATTTTCGACCCACAGGGTATCTGAGCATTGTACTCTTGGTAATTTTTAAAAAATTTTCCCCTCCCCAAAAATGGCGGCCATTTGAACTTTCGAATTTTTGCCAAAAATGGCAAAACACTAATTTGCTTCTATCTCCTTAACCATGCGAGATAGAGTGATTTCGTCGAAATTTTCGACCCACAGGGTATCTAAGGAATGCAATCTTTGCAATTTTCCAAAAATTTTCCCCTCCCCAAAAATGGCGGCCATTTTGAATTTTCGAATTTTTGCCAAAAATGGCAAAACACAAATTTGCTTCTATCTCCTTAACCGTGCCAGATAGAGCGATTTCGTCAAAATTTTTGACCCACAGGGTATCTGACCATTGTGCTCTTGGTAATTTTTACAAAATTTTCCCCTCCCCAAAAATGGCGGCCATTTTGAATTTTCGAATTTTTGCCAAAAATGGCAAAACACTAATTTGCTTCTATCTCCTTAACCGTGCCAGATAGAGCGATTTCGTCGAAATTTTCGACCCACAGGGTATCTAAGGAATGTAATCTTTGCAATTTTCCAAAAATTTTCCCCTCCCCAAAAATGGCGGCCATTTTGAATTTTCGAATTTTTGCCAAAAATGGCAAAACACAAATTTCCTTCTATCTCCTTAACCGTGCGAGATAGAGCAATTTCGTCGAAATTTTCGACCCACAGGGTATCTAAGGAATGCAATCTTTGCAATTTTCCAAAAATTTTCCCCTCCCCAAAAAATGGCGGCCATTTTGAATTTTCGAATTTTTGCCAAAAATGGCAAAACACAAATTTCCTTCTATCTCCTTAACCGTGCCAGATAGAGCGATTTCGTCAAAATTTTCGACCCACAGGGTATCTGAGCATTGTACTCTTGGCAATTTTTAAAAAAATTTCCCCTCCCCAAATATGGCGGCCATTTTGAATTTTCGAATTTTTGCCAAAAATGGCAAAACACTAATTTGCTTCTATCTCCTTAACCGTGCGAGATAGAGTGATTTCGTCGAAATTTTCGACCCACAGGGTATCTAAGGAATGCAATCTTTGCAATTTTCCAAAAATTTTCCCCTCCCCAAAAATGGCGGCCATTTTGAATTTTCGAATTTTTGCCAAAAATGGCAAAACACAAATTTCCTTCTATCTCCTTAACCGTGCGAGATAGAGCGATTTCGTCGAAATTTTCGACCCACAGGGTATCTAAGGAATGCAATCTTTGCAATTTTCAAAAAATTTTCCCCTCCCCAAAAATGGCGGCCATTTTGAATTTTCGAATTTTTGCCAAAAATGGCAAAACACCAATCTGCTTCTATCTCCTTAACCGTGCGAGATAGAGCGATTTCGTCAAAATTTTCGACCCACAGGGCATCTGAGCATTGTGCTCTTGGTAATTTTTACAAAATTTTCCCCTCCCCAAAAATGGCGGCCATTTTGAATTTTCGAATTTTTGCCAAAAATGGCAAAACACAAATTTCCTCCTATCTCCTTAACCGTGCCAGATAGAGCGATTTCGTCAAAATTTTCGACCCACAGGGTATCTGAGCATTGTGCTCTTGGTAATTTTTACAAAATTTTCCCCTCCCCAAAAATGGCGGCCATTTTGAATTTTCGAATTTTTGCCAAAAATGGCAAAACACAAATTTCCTTCTATCTCCTTAACCGTGCCAGATAGAGCGATTTCGTCAAAATTTTCGACCCACAGGGTATCTGAGCATTGTACTCTTGGTAATTTTCCAAAAATTTTCCCCTCCCCAAAAATGGCGGCCATTTTGAATTTTCGAATTTTTGCCAAAAATGGCAAAACACAAATTTGCTTCTATCTCCTTAACCGTGCCAGATAGAGCGATTTTGTCAAAATTTTCGACCCACAGGGTATCTGAGCATTGTGCTCTTGGTAATTTTTACAAAATTTTCCCCTCCCCAAAAATTGCGGCCATTTTGAATTTTCGAATTTTTGCCAAAAATGACAAAACACTAATTTGCTTCTATCTCCTTAACCGTGCGAGATAGCGCGATTTCGTCGAAATTTTCGACCCACAGGGTATCTGAGCATTGTGCTCTTGGTAATTTTCCAAAAATTTTCCCCTCCCCAAAAATGGCGGCCATTTTGAATTTTCGAATTTTTGCCAAAAATGGCAAAACACTAATTTGCTTCTATCTCCTTAACCGTGCGAGATAGAGCGATTTCGTCGAAATTTTCGACCCACAGGGTATCTAAGGAATGCAATCTTTGCAATTTTCCAAAAATTTTCCCCTCCCCAAAAATGGCGGCCATTTTGAATTTTCGAATTTTTGCCAAAAATGGCAAAACACTAATTTGCTTCTATCTCCTTAACCGTGCCAGATAGAGCGATTTCGTCGAAATTTTCGACCCACAGGGTATCTAAGGAATGTAATCTTTGCAATTTTCCAAAAATTTTCCCCTCCCCAAAAATGGCGGCCATTTTGAATTTTCGAATTTTTGCCAAAAATGGCAAAACACTAATTTGCTTCTATCTCCTTAACCGTGCCAGATAGAGCGATTTCGTCGAAATTTTCGACCCACAGGGTATCTAAGGAATGTAATCTTTGCAATTTTCCAAAAATTTTCCCCTCCCCAAAAATGGCGGCCATTTTGAATTTTCGAATTTTTGCCAAAAATGGCAAAACACAAATTTCCTTCTATCTCCTTAACCGTGCGAGATAGAGCAATTTCGTCGAAATTTTCGACCCACAGGGTATCTAAGGAATGCAATCTTTGCAATTTTCCAAAAATTTTCCCCTCCCCAAAAAATGGCGGCCATTTTGAATTTTCGAATTTTTGCCAAAAATGGCAAAACACAAATTTCCTTCTATCTCCTTAACCGTGCCAGATAGAGCGATTTCGTCAAAATTTTCGACCCACAGGGTATCTGAGCATTGTACTCTTGGCAATTTTTAAAAAAATTTCCCCTCCCCAAATATGGCGGCCATTTTGAATTTTCGAATTTTTGCCAAAAATGGCAAAACACTAATTTGCTTCTATCTCCTTAACCGTGCGAGATAGAGTGATTTCGTCGAAATTTTCGACCCACAGGGTATCTAAGGAATGCAATCTTTGCAATTTTCCAAAAATTTTCCCCTCCCCAAAAATGGCGGCCATTTTGAATTTTCGAATTTTTGCCAAAAATGGCAAAACACAAATTTCCTTCTATCTCCTTAACCGTGCGAGATAGAGCGATTTCGTCGAAATTTTCGACCCACAGGGTATCTAAGGAATGCAATCTTTGCAATTTTCAAAAAATTTTCCCCTCCCCAAAAATGGCGGCCATTTTGAATTTTCGAATTTTTGCCAAAAATGGCAAAACACCAATCTGCTTCTATCTCCTTAACCGTGCGAGATAGAGCGATTTCGTCAAAATTTTCGACCCACAGGGCATCTGAGCATTGTGCTCTTGGTAATTTTTACAAAATTTTCCCCTCCCCAAAAATGGCGGCCATTTTGAATTTTCGAATTTTTGCCAAAAATGGCAAAACACAAATTTCCTCCTATCTCCTTAACCGTGCCAGATAGAGCGATTTCGTCAAAATTTTCGACCCACAGGGTATCTGAGCATTGTGCTCTTGGTAATTTTTACAAAATTTTCCCCTCCCCAAAAATGGCGGCCATTTTGAATTTTCGAATTTTTGCCAAAAATGGCAAAACACAAATTTCCTTCTATCTCCTTAACCGTGCCAGATAGAGCGATTTCGTCAAAATTTTCGACCCACAGGGTATCTGAGCATTGTACTCTTGGTAATTTTCCAAAAATTTTCCCCTCCCCAAAAATGGCGGCCATTTTGAATTTTCGAATTTTTGCCAAAAATGGCAAAACACAAATTTGCTTCTATCTCCTTAACCGTGCCAGATAGAGCGATTTTGTCAAAATTTTCGACCCACAGGGTATCTGAGCATTGTGCTCTTGGTAATTTTTACAAAATTTTCCCCTCCCCAAAAATTGCGGCCATTTTGAATTTTCGAATTTTTGCCAAAAATGACAAAACACTAATTTGCTTCTATCTCCTTAACCGTGCGAGATAGCGCGATTTCGTCGAAATTTTCGACCCACAGGGTATCTGAGCATTGTGCTCTTGGTAATTTTCCAAAAATTTTCCCCTCCCCAAAAATGGCGGCCATTTTGAATTTTCGAATTTTTGCCAAAAATGGCAAAACACTAATTTGCTTCTATCTCCTTAACCGTGCGAGATAGAGCGATTTCATCGAAATTTTCGACCCACAGGGTATCTAAGGAATGCAATCTTTGCAATTTTCCAAAAATTTTCCCCTCCCCAAAAATGGCGGCCATTTTGAATTTTCGAATTTTTGCCAAAAATGGCAAAACACAAATTTGCTTCTATCTCCTTAACCGTGCCAGATAGAGCGATTTCGTCAAAATTTTCGACCCACAGGGTATCTAAGGAATGCAATCTTTGCAATTTTCCAAAAATTTTCCCCTCCCCAAAAATGGCGGCCATTTTGAATTTTCGAATTTTTGCCAAAAATGGCAAAACACAAATTTGCTTCTATCTCCTTAACCGTGCGAGATAGAGCGATTTCGTCGAAATTTTCGACCCACAGGGTATCTAAGGAATGCAATCTTTGCAATTTTCCAAAAATTTTCCCCTCCCCAAAAATGGCGGCCATTTTGAATTTTCGAATTTTTGCCAAAAATGGCAAAATACAAATTTGCTTCTATCTCCTTAACCGTGCCAGATAGAGCGATTTCGTCAAAATTTTCGCCCCACAGGGTATCTAAGGAATGCAATCTTTGCAATTTTCCAAAAATTTTCCCCTCCCCAAAAATGGCGGCCATTTTGAATTTTCGAATTTTTGCCAAAAATGGCAAAACACAAATTTCCTCCTATCTCCTTAACCGTGCCAGATAGAGCGATTTCGTCAAAATTTTCGACCCACAGGGTATCTGAGCATTGTACTCTTGGTAATTTTTAAAAAATTTTCCCCTCCCCAAAAATGGCGGCCATTTGAACTTTCGAATTTTTGCCAAAAATGGCAAAACACTAATTTGCTTCTATCTCCTTAACCATGCGAGATAGAGTGATTTCGTCGAAATTTTCGACCCACAGGGTATCTAAGGAATGCAATCTTTGCAATTTTCCAAAAATTTTCCCCTCCCCAAAAATGGCGGCCATTTTGAATTTTCGAATTTTTGCCAAAAATGGCAAAACACAAATTTGCTTCTATCTCCTTAACCGTGCCAGATAGAGCGATTTCGTCAAAATTTTCGACCCACAGGGCATCTGAGCATTGTGCTCTTGGTAATTTTTACAAAATTTTCCCCTCCCCAAAAATGGCGGCCATTTTGAATTTTCGAATTTTTGCCAAAAATGGCAAAACACAAATTTCCTCCTATCTCCTTAACCGTGCCAGATAGAGCGATTTCGTCAAAATTTTCGACCCACAGGGTATCTGAGCATTGTGCTCTTGGTAATTTTTACAAAATTTTCCCCTCCCCAAAAATGGCGGCCATTTTGAATTTTCGAATTTTTGCCAAAAATGACAAAACACTAATTTGCTTCTATCTCCTTAACCGTGCGAGATAGAGCGATTTCGTCGAAATTTTCGACCCACAGGGTATCTAAGGAATGCAATCTTTGCAATTTTCAAAAAATTTTCCCCTCCCCAAAAATGGCGGCCATTTTGAATTTTCGAATTTTTGCCAAAAATGGTAAAACACAAATTTGCTTCTATCTCCTTAACCGTGCGAGATAGAGCGATTTCGTCGAAATTTTCGACCCACAGGGTATCTAAGGACTGCAATCTTTGCAATTTTCCAACAAATTTTCCCCTCCCCAAAAATGGCAGCCATTTTGAATTTTCGAATTTTTGCCAAAAATGGCAAAACACAAATTTGCTTCTATCTCCTTAACCGTGCGAGATAGAGCGATTTCGTCGAAATTTTCGACCCACAGGGTATCGAAGGAATGCAATCTTTGCAATTTTACGAAAAATTTTCCCCTCCCCAAAAATGGCGGCCATTTTGAATTTTCGAATTTTTGCCAAAAATGGCAAAACACAAATTTGCTTCTATCTCCTTAACCGTGCGAGATAGATCGATTTCATCAAAATTTTCGACCCACAGGTATTTCAGCATTGTATTCTTGGCAATTTAAAAAAAAATTTCCCGTCCCCTAAAATGGCGGCCATTTTGAATTTTCAAATTTTTGTCAAAAATGGCAAAACACAAATTTGCTTCTATCTCCTTAACCATGCGAGATAGAGCGATTTTGTCGAAATTTTCGACCCACAGGGTATCGAAGGAATGCAATCTTTGCAATTTTACGAAAAATTTTCCCCTCCCCAAAAATGGCGGCCATTTTGAATTTTCGAATTTTTGCCAAAAATGGCAAAACACAAATTTGCTTCTATCTCCTTAACCGTGCCAGATAGAGCGATTTTGTCAAAATTTTCGACCCACAGGGTATCTGAGCATTGTGCTCTTGGTAATTTTTACAAAATTTTCCCCTCCCCAAAAATTGCGGCCATTTTGAATTTTCGAATTTTTGCCAAAAATGACAAAACACTAATTTGCTTCTATCTCCTTAACCGTGCGAGATAGCGCGATTTCGTCGAAATTTTCGACCCACAGGGTATCTGAGCATTGTGCTCTTGGTAATTTTCCAAAAATTTTCCCTTCCCCAAAAATGGCGGCCATTTTGAATTTTCGAATTTTTGCCAAAAATGGCAAAACACTAATTTGCTTCTATCTCCTTAACCGTGCGAGATAGAGCGATTTCGTCGAAATTTTCGACCCACAGGGTATCTAAGGAATGCAATCTTTGCAATTTTCCAAAAATTTTCCCCTCCCCAAAAATGGCGGCCATTTTGAATTTTCGAATTTTTGCCAAAAATGGCAAAACACAAATTTGCTTCTATCTCCTTAACCGTGCCAGATAGAGCGATTTCGTCAAAATTTTCGACCCACAGGGTATCTAAGGAATGCAATCTTTGCAATTTTCCAAAAATTTTCCCCTCCCCAAAAATGGCGGCCATTTTGAATTTTCGAATTTTTGCCAAAAATGGCAAAACACAAATTTGCTTCTATCTCCTTAACCGTGCGAGATAGAGCGATTTCGTCGAAATTTTCGACCCACAGGGTATCTAAGGAATGCAATCTTTGCAATTTTCCAAAAATTTTCCCCTCCCCAAAAATGGCGGCCATTTTGAATTTTCGAATTTTTGCCAAAAATGGCAAAATACAAATTTGCTTCTATCTCCTTAACCGTGCCAGATAGAGCGATTTCGTCAAAATTTTCGCCCCACAGGGTATCTAAGGAATGCAATCTTTGCAATTTTCCAAAAATTTTCCCCTCCCCAAAAATGGCGGCCATTTTGAATTTTCGAATTTTTGCCAAAAATGGCAAAACACAAATTTCCTCCTATCTCCTTAACCGTGCCAGATAGAGCGATTTCGTCAAAATTTTCGACCCACAGGGTATCTGAGCATTGTACTCTTGGTAATTTTTAAAAAATTTTCCCCTCCCCAAAAATGGCGGCCATTTGAACTTTCGAATTTTTGCCAAAAATGGCAAAACACTAATTTGCTTCTATCTCCTTAACCATGCGAGATAGAGTGATTTCGTCGAAATTTTCGACCCACAGGGTATCTAAGGAATGCAATCTTTGCAATTTTCCAAAAATTTTCCCCTCCCCAAAAATGGCGGCCATTTTGAATTTTCGAATTTTTGCCAAAAATGGCAAAACACAAATTTGCTTCTATCTCCTTAACCGTGCCAGATAGAGCGATTTCGTCAAAATTTTCGACCCACAGGGCATCTGAGCATTGTGCTCTTGGTAATTTTTACAAAATTTTCCCCTCCCCAAAAATGGCGGCCATTTTGAATTTTCGAATTTTTGCCAAAAATGGCAAAACACAAATTTCCTCCTATCTCCTTAACCGTGCCAGATAGAGCGATTTCGTCAAAATTTTCGACCCACAGGGTATCTGAGCATTGTGCTCTTGGTAATTTTTACAAAATTTTCCCCTCCCCAAAAATGGCGGCCATTTTGAATTTTCGAATTTTTGCCAAAAATGACAAAACACTAATTTGCTTCTATCTCCTTAACCGTGCGAGATAGAGCGATTTCGTCGAAATTTTCGACCCACAGGGTATCTAAGGAATGCAATCTTTGCAATTTTCAAAAAATTTTCCCCTCCCCAAAAATGGCGGCCATTTTGAATTTTCGAATTTTTGCCAAAAATGGTAAAACACAAATTTGCTTCTATCTCCTTAACCGTGCGAGATAGAGCGATTTCGTCGAAATTTTCGACCCACAGGGTATCTAAGGACTGCAATCTTTGCAATTTTCCAACAAATTTTCCCCTCCCCAAAAATGGCAGCCATTTTGAATTTTCGAATTTTTGCCAAAAATGGCAAAACACAAATTTGCTTCTATCTCCTTAACCGTGCGAGATAGAGCGATTTCGTCGAAATTTTCGACCCACAGGGTATCGAAGGAATGCAATCTTTGCAATTTTACGAAAAATTTTCCCCTCCCCAAAAATGGCGGCCATTTTGAATTTTCGAATTTTTGCCAAAAATGGCAAAACACAAATTTGCTTCTATCTCCTTAACCGTGCGAGATAGATCGATTTCATCAAAATTTTCGACCCACAGGTATTTCAGCATTGTATTCTTGGCAATTTAAAAAAAAATTTCCCGTCCCCTAAAATGGCGGCCATTTTGAATTTTCAAATTTTTGTCAAAAATGGCAAAACACAAATTTGCTTCTATCTCCTTAACCATGCGAGATAGAGCGATTTTGTCGAAATTTTCGACCCACAGGGTATCGAAGGAATGCAATCTTTGCAATTTTACGAAAAATTTTCCCCTCCCCAAAAATGGCGGCCATTTTGAATTTTCGAATTTTTGCCAAAAATGGCAAAACACAAATTTGCTTCTATCTCCTTAACCGTGCGAGATAGATCGATTTCATCAAAATTTTCGACCCACAGGTATTTCAGCATTGTATTCTTGGCAATTTAAAAAAAAATTTCCCGTCCCCTAAAATGGCGGCCATTTTGAATTTTCAAATTTTTGTCAAAAATGGCAAAACACAAATTTGCTTCTATCTCCTTAACCATGCGAGATAGAGCGATTTTGTCGAAATTTTCAACCCACAGGGTATCTAAGGAATGTAATCTTTGCAATTTTCAAAAAATTTTCCCCTCCCCAAAAATGACAGCCATTTTGAATTTTCGAATTTTTGCCCAAAATGGAAAAATACAAACTGGCCTTAACCGTGCAAAATAGAGTTATTTCGTTGAAATTTTCGACCCATAGGGTATCTAAAAAATGTACTCTTGGCAATTTTCAAAAAAATTTCCTTTTCCCAAAAATGGCGGCCATTTTGAATTTTCAAATTTTTGCCAAAAATAAAAAAACAGGAATTTGCTTCTATCTTCTTAACCGTGCCAGATAGAGTGATTTCGTCAAAATTTTCAACCCAACCAATGCAAAAAGGCATGAAGCTGAAATAATTTACATCTACACTAACAAATATTTAAGCATCATTGATATATTTTACAAATGAAACAGGGTCTTGTAAGACTACTGTACAATTTGGGCAAAAGGTTCATGGGTGGACATTACACATGATAATGTGTGTTCTTCTATGCTATCCTGTTTCTATTCGCATCTACTATCAACAGGGCGGCCGATTTCTAGTTTATCAATATAAAAGTTAAACACACAAACTAATTGCATTTATGAGATATAAGAGAAGACGTTATAATCCTAACTATTTTGTTGCAACATGACACTGTCATTATTATGTTATACAAAATTTACTGACTAAAAGTATTTATTAAATATGTCTTGTTAGTTTTCCTAGGCATATAATGATAGACAGCCAGATTTCATTTATGTATCTAAAACTTGACAGTACAGGGTGAAAAAAATCAACAAAAAGTGAAAAGTATTAAATGTATTCATAAAAGTATTCATGAATACAGATACTTTTGAAATGTATACGAATATGAATACTTTACATTTTTCACAAAAGTATTTGAATACGAATACATTTAAAAATGTATTCGAACACTTATGAATACGAATATGAATACATTTTGCCCAGGCCTGTAATTAACATCTAGTGTTTGCAACATTTATAAGAACAACTTTGAAAAGAATTACATGTATTTATAAAATTTTGATGGTGCTGTGCAATAAATCTTAGTATTACTGGAGATCATAATGTTGTTTAGCAACTTGTTATTATCATAACCAGAATGTTAAGAAAAATTGTTTAATGAAATAAATGAACAAATACTGCTGGTATGGTATGGGTTGCAGCAAGTACTTTATCTTCCTTCACATTTAACTCCTGTCATATGTTAATTGTATCCATCGGATAACATCCAGTGGATACTATGGATTTCGCTTTGTTACGCCGCCGCAGTGTGTTGAGAGATTTCACGTTTACCGCTCTAACACAAAAAATATTATAGCTAGCCTTCTCAAATTTTTGGCCTCATTTTGAAAAACAAGATGGCCACCACGGGCGGTTTTTCGACTTTCAGCAAGGACTTTTGGTGGCCCTCTAGAGGAAAGGGTATTATAGGTAGAGCTGTCAAATTCGCAGGGTATGTTACTCATTACAAAGTCTCGACTGGGAATATTTCTGACCTCATTTTGAAAAACAAGATGGCCGCCACAGGCATTTCTTTGTCAGTCATAAAAAGTGCTTATATCTCCCTTATTATTGGTCCTAGAGGTTTGGGATGGTAAACCAACCTATAGGAAATCATGGGCTGGGAATCTTTTGGTGTGGTCACATTTGACCTTGGTCCCCTCCTTCAAGGTCAAACAAGGATAGCCAAACTTAAAAGTGCTTATAACTCGCTTATTATGGGTTGTACAGGTTTGGGATGATAAACCAACTTATAGGAAATCATGGGCTGGGAATCTCCTGGAGTGGTCAGATTTGACCTTGGACCCCTCCTTCAAGGTCAATCGAGGATAGCCAAACTTAAAAGTGCTTATAACTTATAACTTATTATTGGTCCTAAAGGTTTGGGATGGTAAACCAACCTATAGGAAATCGTGGGCTGGGAATCTCTTGGTGTGGTCAGATTTGACCTTGGACCCCTCCTTCAAGGTCAAACGAGGATAGCCAAACCTAAAAGTGCTTATAACTCACTTATTATTGGTCCTAGAGCTTTGGGATGGTAAACCAGCATATAGGAAATCATGGGCTGGGAATCTTTTGGTGTGGTTAGATTTGACCTTGGACCCCTCCTTCAAGGTCAAGCGAGGATAGCCAATCTTAAAAGTGCTTATAACTTGCTTATTATTGGTCCTAAGGGTTTGTGATGGTAAACCAACCTATAGGACATCATGGGCAGGGTATCTTTTGGTGTGGTCTGATTTGACCTTGGACCCCTCCTTCAAGGTCAAACGAGGATAGCCAAACTTAAAAGTGCTTATAACTCACTTATTATTGGTCCTAAAGGTTTGGGATGGTAAACCAACCTATAGGAAAACATGGACTGGGACTCTTTTGGTGTGGTCTGATTTGATCTTGGACCCCTCCTTCAAGGTCAAACAAGGATAGCCAAACTTAAAAGTGCTTATAACTTGCTTATTATTGGTCATACAAGTTTGGGCTCGTAAACCAACCCATAGGAAATCATGGGCTGGGAATCGTCTGGTGTGGTCAGATTTGACCTTGGACCCCTCCGTCAAGGTCAAACAAACAAACTTAAAAGTGCTTATTATTGGTCCTCGAGGTTTGGGATGGTAAAACAACTTATAGGAAATTATGGGCTGGGAATCTTCTGATGTGGTTAGATTTGACCTTGGACCCCTCCTTCAAGGTCAAACGAGGATAGCCATCCATAAAAGTGCTTATAGCCCGCTTATTATTGGCCGTACGGGTTTGGGATGGTAAACCAACCTATAGGAAATCATGGGCTGGGAATCTTTTTGTGTGGTCAGATTTGACCTTGGACCCCTCCTTCAAGGTCAAACGAGGATAGCCAAACTTAAAAGTGCTTATAACTTATAACTTATTAGTGGTCCTAGAGGTTTGGGATGGTAAACCAACCTATAGGAAATCGTGGGCTGGGAATCTCTTGGTGTCTTCAGATTTGACCTTGGATCCCTCCTTCAAGGTCAAACGAGGATAGCCAAACCTAAAAGTGCTTATAACTTGCTTATTTTTGGTCCTAGAGGTTTGGGATGGTAAACCAACCAATAGGAAATCATGGGCTGGGAATCTTTTGGTGTGGTCAGATTTGACCTTGGACCCCTCCTTCAAAGTCAAACTAGGATAGCCAAACATAAAAGTGCTTCTAACTTGCTTATTTTTGGTCCTAGAGGTTTGGGATGGTAAACCAGCTTATAGGAAATCATGGGCTGGGAATCTTCTTGTGTGGTTAGATTTGACCTTGGGCCCCTCCTTCAAGGTCAAGTGAGGATAGCCAATCTTAAAAGTGCTTATAACTCGCTTATTATTGGTCCTAGAGGTTTGTGATGGTAAACCAACCATCATGGGCAGGGAATCTTTTGGTGTGGTCTGATTTGACCTTGGACCCCTCCTTCAAGGTCAAATGAGGATAGCCTAAGTTAAAAGTGTTTATAGCTCACTTATTTTTGGTCCTAGAGGTTTGTAATGTGAAACCAACCTATAGGAAATCATGGGCTATGAATCTTTTGATGTGGTCAGATTTGAACTTGAGTCCTTCCTTCAAGGTCAAACGAGGATAGCCTAAGTTAAAAGTGCTTATAGCTCGCTTATTATTGGTCCTAGAGGTTTGTAATGTGAAACCAACCTATAGGAAATCATGGGCTATGAATCTTTTGGTGTGGTCAGATTTGACTGTGAGCCCCTCCTTCAAGGTCAAACGACAATAGCCAAACTTAAAAGTGCTGATAACTTGCTCATTATTGGTCCTAGAGGTTTGCAATAAGAAACCAACTTATAGGAGGTCATGGGCTGGGAATCTTCTGATATTTTCAGATTTCAGCTTGGGCCCCTCTCAAGATCAAATGATGGTTCACTGGCTTTGGCGAGTTGTCTTTTCGGTGGATACAAATTTGCATCGGTTCTCCAATGCGTAGGTCTAGTTAGTGTTGGGATTCGCCTCCCAAGTTGCATAGTCGATTAATCGTCCATTTTTCCGAGCGATGATCGAGCCTTAATCGATTCCATTGTTGGTTGTATCATGAAACACATTCCGGGATAAAGTGTATCTTGATGCCGTATGAATAACGGTGTTCCAACGTTTAGAATCTACCAAAAACACTCACTTCCTGTAAACATGGTGGTAGATGTAAACAAACCCAAAATTCATTACAAATCTGTTGATTTATTAAGGAAACTACCCAGAATATTCCAAAAACATGTGGATATTTAGATACATAAAGAAAGGTAACTAAATATTACGAAATTTTCAGTGATAATGATGAATCGATGGACACTACTTCCAGATCGATCATCGCTACTACAGTGAATTTCGACTGACCATTCGATGGTTTGTAGACAATCGTTGTACCACTAATGTTAATCATATGACTGGTATAAAGTGTTAAGCAGTTAACAAGTGTGAAATGTAAATTTTGATCCTGTAACGAGTGTAGTTGCTTCCTTCAGACTGATGACCAGATTCTTCTGCTACAAAATTCATGGGGTGAGCTTCTGTGTATGTGTTGCTGTTGGAACTCTATTCATCATGAAGATATGCTCAAACTGGCACATGGACGCTTGTTGGATATCCAGAAGGTAAAGTCTGGTGCTTAATTTCCCAATACTTAACTTGATTACAGCCATTGCCCATCTAGGTCTTGCAAGTGATGCTTCATATCCATTGAGTCAGATATCATCAAAGCAAGTTCTGTTATTTTGTGTAGCTGTAATTCTGCCACAGCCAAAGTCTAATTATGTCCACCCCCCTGGGGGGTGGATATATTATTTTTGCTTTTTTCGCCGTCCGATGTCCGGCGTCACGCATGGTTTCCGCTCATTTAAAGGAAAAGTATTAGAGCTATTGTCACCAAATTTAGTATGCAGGCTTATTGGGTCAGTAGCTTGCTTGGGATTGCTTTTGGCTGTTGTACCTCTTTTGCTTACTGAGTAATACTTAAGTACAGCTATTTTCAGTACCCATTGGTTTCCGTGCATTTAAGCCAAAATAATTAAAGATATTTTACTACAATTTTGAATACAAGATTGTTATGTCCATAGCTTGCTTGGTATTGCATTTGGGACTGATAGCTTTGTCAGTACATGAGTAATAGCCATTTAGGTACTTCATTGTGTATTTTCAGTACTACTTTTGAGTAATTTGCTAATATCTCAGAAACCGTAAGAGATGGAGCGATTTCGTCGAAATTTTCGACCCACAGGGTATCTAAGGAATGTAATATTTGCAATTTTCAAAAAATTTTCCCCTCCCCAAAAATGGCGGCCATTTTGAATTTTCGAATTTTTGCCAAAAATGGCAAAACACTAATTTGCTTCTATCTCCTTAACCGTGCGAGATAGAGTGATTTCGTCGAAATTTTCGACCCACAGGGTATCTAAGGAATGCAATCTTTGCAATTTTCCAAAAATTTTCCCCTCCCCAAAAATGGCGGCCATTTTGAATTTTCGAATTTTTGCCAAAAATGGCAAAACACAAATTTCCTTCAATCTCCTTAACCGTGCCAGATAGAGCGATTTCGTCGAAATTTTCGACCCACAGGGTATCTAAGGAATGTAATATTTGCAATTTTCAAAAAATTTTCCCCTCCCCAAAAATGGCGGCCATTTTGAATTTTCGAATTTTTGCCAAAAATGGCAAAACACCAATCTGCTTCTATCTCCTTAACCGTGCGAGATAGAGCGATTTCGTCAAAATTTTCGACCCACAGGGTATCTGAGCATTGTACTCTTGGTAATTTTCCAAAAATTTTCCCCTCCCCAAAAATGGCGGCCATTTTGAATTTTCGAATTTTTGCCAAAAATGGCAAAACACAAATTTCCTTCTATCTCCTTAACCGTGCCAGATAGAGCGATTTCGTCAAAATTTTCGACCCACAGGGTATCTGAGCATTGTGCTCTTGGTAATTTTTACAAAATTTTCCCCTCCCCAAAAATGGCGGCCATTTTGAATTTTCAAATTTTTGCCAAAAATGGCAAAACACTAATTTGCTTCTATCTCCTTAACCGTGCGAGATAGAGCGATTTCGTCGAAATTTTCGACCCACAGGGTATCTAAGGAATGCAATCTTTGCAATTTTCCAAAAATTTTCCCCTCCCCAAAAATGGCGGCCATTTTGAATTTTCGAATTTTTGCCAAAAATGGCAAAACACAAATTTCCTTCTATCTCCTTAACCGTGCCAGATAGAGCGATTTCGTCAAAATTTTCGACCCACAGGGTATCTGAGCATTGTGCTCTTGGTAATTTTTACAAAATTTTCCCCTCCCCAAAAATGGCGGCCATTTTGAATTTTCAAATTTTTGCCAAAAATGGCAAAACACTAATTTGCTTCTATCTCCTTAACCGTGCGAGATAGAGCGATTTCGTCGAAATTTTCGACCCACAGGGTATCTAAGGAATGCAATCTTTGCAATTTTCCAAAAATTTTCCCCTCCCCAAAAATGGCGGCCATTTTGAATTTTCGAATTTTTGCCAAAAATGGCAAAACACTAATTTGCTTCTATCTCCTTAACCGTGCGAGATAGAGCGATTTCGTCGAAATTTTCGACCCACAGGGTATCTAAGGAATGCAATCTTTGCAATTTTCCAAAAATTTTCCCCTCCCCAAAAATGGCGGCCATTTTGAATTTTCGAATTTTTGCCAAAAATGGCAAAACACAAATTTCCTTCTATCTCCTTAACCGTGCCAGATAGAGCGATTTCGTCAAAATTTTCGACCCACAGGGTATCTGAGCATTGTACTCTTGGTAATTTAAAAAAAATTTTCCCCTCCCCAAAAATGGCGGCCATTTTGAATTTTCGAATTTTTGCCAAAAATGGCAAAACACAAATTTGCTTCTATCTCCTTAACCGTGCGAGATAGAGCAATTTCGTCGAAATTTTCGACCCACAGGGTATCTAAGGAATGCAATCTTTGCAATTTTCCAAAAAATTTTCCCCTCCCCAAAAATGGCGGCCATTTTGAATTTTCGAATTTTTGCCAAAAATGGCAAAACACAAATTTGCTTTTATCTCCTTAACCGTGCCAGATAGAGCGATTTCGTCAAAATTTTCGACCCACAGGTATTTCAGCATTGTATTCTTGGCAATTTAAAAAAAAATTTCCTGTCCCCTAAAAGGGCGGCCATTTTGAATTTTCAAATTTTTGTCAAAAATGGCAAAACACAAATTTGCTTCTATCTCCTTAACCATGCGAGATAGAGCGATTTTGTCGAAATTTTCAACCCACAGGGTATCTAAGGAATGTAATCTTTGCAATTTTCAAAAAAATTTTCCCTCCCCAAAAATGGCAGCCATTTTGAATTTTCGAATTTTTGCCCAAAATGGAAAAACACAAACTGGCCTTAACCGTGCAAAATAGAGTTATTTCGTTGAAATTTTCGACCCATAGGGTATCTAAAAAATGTACTCTTGGCAATTTTCAAAAAAATTTCCTTTTCCCAAAAATGGCGGCCGTTTTGAATTTTCAAATTTTTACCAAAAATAGAAAAACAGGAATTTGCTTCTATCTTCTTAACCGTGCCAGATAGAGTGATTTCGTCAAAATTTTCAACCCAACCAATGCAAAAAGGCATGAAGCTGAAATAATTTACATCTACACTAACAAATATTTAAGCATCATTGATATATTTTACAAATGAAACAGGGTCTTGTAAGACTACTGTACAATTTGGGCAAAAGGTTCATGGGTGGACATTACACATGATAATGTGTGTTCTTCTATGCTATCCTGTTTCTATTCGCATCTACTATCAACAGGACGGCCGATTTCTAGTTTACTAATATTTTTACTCTTGGTGGAACCCCTTAAAGATCTTACCTGTTCACTAGCTGTTGGCACCAATGTGTATTCATAAGTGCCATGTCTGTCAGCTAGCAGTTATCAGCCCTATATGGTTATTTTAACTTAAAACTCTTGATATATTGGAATCCCTTGTTTAGAGAAGTCTGAGGACATGGACAATATACTTGTGGTGTGAGATTTAGCAACTTTAATTAAGCGTCCCTGAAAGGGCGCTTATTTGTTTTCACCTCCGTTTCCTCGCCGCCGCCGCATTATGGTCTCCCTTGAATATCTCCCTTATTATTAGAAGGTTTCAAGCCATATTTAGCACTTATATACCTTAGGCGTGGGAAAATTTTTCTGCATGCTTAAATTTGACCTTTGACTTTTATGAAGGTCACATGATCAAAAACAATTTTTTTAAGTACACCCCCCCGTCATCACAGTTCAGGAAAAACTACTTTCTACACAGCCTTATAATTTGACACACGTGTTCATACTATCGAAAACGCGAGCTGATTAGATTTTGGGAGCAATCCCTTGAAAAATGTCTCATTTATGGGTGATTTCCTCATACCTTGCAATCTGAGAGCCTTAAATTTAGGTCAACCCCCCTATTATCTTCTTAAGTATTGCATTTAGAGCCATAAAATGTATTGGGAGGTAATAGGAAACCATATGTGGAGAGTCTAAATAGAATGTATTAAGAGGTATTGGGAAAGCATATGTGGAGAGTCTAAATAGCCAGTCAGTTTTACCCCCCAACCCCCCCTTATAGGCTAAACTGGGGTCATAAATAGCTGCTTTGGAGTTTTTGCCTTATATCTCCTTTATCGTTGCTTTTATAGCTTCAGAATGTATTAAGAGGTATTGGGAAAGCATATGTGGAGAATCTAAATAGCTGGTCACTTTTATACCCTGATCACAGGATTATACCCTGATTATACCCTGGTCACTTTTATACCCCCCCCCCCCCCCCCCCCCCCCCATGGGTCAAACTGGGGTCATAAAATAGCTGATTTCGAGTTTTTGTCTTATATCTCCTTTAATGTTGCTTTTATAGATTGAGAATGTATTAAGAAGTATTGGGAAAGCATATGTGGAGAGTCTAAGTAGCCGGTCAGTTTTACCACCCGACCCCCTATGGGTCAAACTGGGGTAAAAAATAGCTGTTTTGGAGTTTTTACCTGATATCTCCTTCATTGTTGCTATTATAGCTTCGGAATGTATTTAGAGGTATTGGGAAACCATATGTGGACAGTCTAAATAGCCAGTTAGTTTTACCTCCTGACCCCCATGTATGGGTCAAACTGGGGTCATGAAATAGTTTTTGCCTTTATTGTTGCTTTTATGCTTTCACAATGTATTAAAACCTATTGCAAAACCTTGTGGACAATCTAAATAACAATACATACTTGCACACATGATTATATATGAAGTTATCAATACTCGTTACTGAAATGCTTTGTAGCATTTACACAAAATTTACTAAAGTTACATCCAATGTTGTACATCCAATGTACAACACTTTCTCCAGCTTGTCTATGTCTACAACACTTGTTTATGTTAATTAAAGAAGACCTTTGTAGGATTTTCCCTGTCATGATATCACTAAGGGGGTTGGTTTATGTAACAGTACTGTACAGCTTTGTGCATTCTTAGCTTTACAGCATGCTTATTAAAACCACAAGGCATTTTAAACTCTCAGGGACGCTTCGCTTTTGTTAGCAAAAGTATTCATCTAGTTTAGCAGAGATTTTCAGTGACCTAGTGGGTTAGCAAGTTTGGCATCTAATCACAGGCTGTCACCTCTGTGTGGGTTTTGACTCCTACTGGTAACAATGCCGAGGACCTGTCCCAATATGACCTTTACTGTTGAACAGGACATAAAACACCAACTTTTATTTTTGATCTTTAACTTAGCAATTATGATTCTTGTGCAAGGATGTGGAGAAAAGTATTTTCCAAAGTAAAGGTATTACTTTTTACAGGCGCAGGAGATGGATATTTTAGAAGTGACTCAGAAACTTATAAATTTCACAGCACACCTCCGGAGTTTGGAGTTAGATCTGCATGAGTATGTGGCTCTCAAGGTCATGTTGCTGTTAAATCCAGGTATGTTAAGTTCTTTTAAAATGAGTTTAATCTTTTGCTGTCTCTCACTCCCAATTCCCCATTCTCAGTTTCTGGGAAATAGAATAAAATACATTAAAATTTGTGTGTAATTACGACCTTTTGGCGCAAAAGAAAGTATATTTAGAAACTTAATAATGTTGTTGATTTCAAGAGTTTACAAGACACAGTTCTGATCAGGTGCAATATGATTTCTGTATTATTTCCATCTTTCAGTGCATATAATGTGTGTACATCTGTTGAATTTACAAATGTAGAAAACTTAATATGCGACATTGTTCAGATCTGATAAGATTTAATTATTATTTTCCTCTTTCAGCAAAGACTGTGTTGAAATCCTGTTAATTTACAGATATGAAGAACTTACACAACAGTGTACAGATCCCATGAGATTTCTGTATTATTTTCCGCTTTCAGAGCAAAGATTGTGTGTCAATGTCTTGAAATCCTTCTAATTATTTACAGATGTGAAGAACTTACAAGACAGTGTTCAGATCAGGTCCCATCAGGAGATGGTGTGTGAGTACCTCATGCTGTACACTGCCACCCACTACTCGAGCAAAGCCAACAAATTCTGTGAACTCATTGCCCGCCTGCCCGAGCTCTCACGCTCATGTATACAGGCCAAGGACATCCTCAAGCAGAGGCAAGGACTCGGAGACATACCCCAGTACAGTCTACTCAGTGAGCTATTGAAAGGAGATGCAGTGGTGCAATCCTCCTAGTAGTGTGTTAGGTGGTAAACCAGTGGGGGATGAGGAGGAGAAAAACAGATAGTAGATTTATACAGAACTCTGTCTACTTCACAGACTGGTGAAAGGATTCAGGGCAGTCTGTAAATGGTGCCAGGCTAGGTAGTTGATTTGTATTGCCTTGGTGTAATACAGGCGTAAACACCTGTGTCAGACTGGCTAGGTGTCAAACACAGGCATAGATATATAATAATAAAATACTGTCTAGTGCTACTCATCGAACTTCTCAAAAGGAGCACAATCGTACACGTCTTCCTGGTGGTGTTAATGGTGGCAGGGTGGATAGTAGATTTATACAGACATGTACCACAGAACTGGGCCACACACTAAGCTATTGTGTCTACACCACACACTACATCAGGAGTCACACTGAGTAGCGTGCATCAGAGGTTGTGATGTAATGCAGACATAAATACCGTCAAAACAACCAGGACTGCCACATGTAGTCTGTATACTCAAGTACTTTTCACCATTACTCTTAAACGAGTACTCCTTTTAGTGATATAAGCAACTGCCATTTTCTCAGATAACCCATTTTAATCATTTTTTTTTTTTTTTTTTTTTTTTGTTACGTTAAAATTTTGGAAACTACTAAAACTCAAATACTGTTTAATGGCCCAAACAATAACCAGGGGGCTAAGTTGTATATTCTTCCTAGTGCTATTACACTTGTTAAGTGGCATAGTAGATTTATGCATATGTTCACACAACTGGGAGGAGATGTCTGGTCCAGTGGTCATAAATGTTCATTACCATTCTTTGTCTAAGTCATTTATGGAGCAGCTATGTTAAATTTTGGGTATTTTTATCGGCTTTCTTGGACACAAATATTGTGACAAAGCTAGGTATAATAAAGGAGAAGAATTGGAATCACTTCCATTTAAAATCTTTCAGCAACTGTGTGATAGATTTCTAAGTTTGTTTTATATATGTTAGTTGCAATCTGTGTAACCAGGCATTACACGTAATGACTGAACACTTTAGTCATTCTGGAAATACCTAAACAGTTCAGGCATTTCAGGTAATGACAGAAAGTGTGCTCCAGGCATTACGTGTAATGCCTGGACACAGTTTTCTGTCATGTTTGATGATTATTTATAAATTATATTATTTATATTATGTAGTTTGATCCTTACTTCATGTATATTTTAGAAAATATAGTTTATGTCCTTTGAAGAGCAACAATTATAAAAAAGGTACTACGATGAAAACCCTCTATTTATCCCTTTTATTGAAATGATTTTTACCCCACACAGCCCTTAAGGGCTGTCGGGGTATTGTTTTCACCCATGGTGTCCAGATGGGCGGGCGGGCAGGCGACGGGAAGAAGTTTGTCCGGCCTGTATTTCAGAAACCATAAGGTGTAGGAAGTTGATACTTGGTAGGGACACTGTTTAGGGGGTGTAGGTGTGCAACGTCATGGTCTGACCTTGATTTGACCTTGCCGTAGTGACCTTGACCTATAATGCCTTGTCTGGGCTATATTTCGGAAACCATAAGGTGGTTGGAAGTTGACATTTGGTAGGGACATTGGTCAGGGGTTATATGTGTGCAACGTCATGGTATGACCTGGATTTGACCTTTGATCTTGCATATCTGATGCTATTTTATCTCTCTACAGGGATATCTAATACTCTTTTTATCTCTCTTACATCTCTCTTATATCTTTTATATCTTGGTTGTTGCACCTTTGAGTGTCTTTTGATGTAGATTAAGCACTGTTAAAGTTATATTAGAATTCGTTAACTGTTTTACTTTTGCAACTTCCCATTGTAACAGATGGTATTGCATCAAGTGAGCCACAGGTTTTGGCCGAACTCCACACAAAAGCATGTGTTGCCACATCTGTATGTATGGGTAATATTCAAAACTTGCAAACCATAATTCGACCATACAAATGAATATCAAAATGGGAGAAGTCTTAAAGCTTCATAATTTTTACTTAACTAAATTGTCTTGTTTTAATACTTAATCTTTACATGCAATTTCTTTCTCTTAGATGTTATTTTCTCTACTTAAACATTATTTGGACACTGACACTGCTCTGAAAGTATCCCAATCTGTGTACTGTTTCACTGCTTCTAATCTCATGGTGTTGAAAACTATTTCCCCAGGCTGTGGGGTACAGGCATCTCTGATGCTATTTTATTACTTTCCATACAGAATTAAAAAGTAGAAAACATAGTAATAAATATAAATACCACAAAAAAGGTTAAAAGTGATGTGAAAAAGTAACATGACTGGCCAAGACATGTACTAAAAAATATTATATTCTGGTCAGCATTGTAGTGTGTTCAAAACACTCTTGCTAGGAGTGGTGCAAACTTTAATAGGTACACACAGGCATCTCCTATTCTCCAAAACCCCCATTGGTTGCTAGTCTAATTTTGCTGCATCTCCAAAACTACCACTTTGGTTTATAAGTGTCTTCACACTGGTCTTCCCAGCTATTTTGGTCCTCTTTTTTTCCCCCCCCCTCTTCATTGTGAAAGATGTGGCACAAGATACAACCGTCCAGATAACAGGTTCCTGGAGGTTCCTCAATATTACTCATCCGTACATAAGTCCTCAAACACTTCGGCCACAGGTTTGCTTTTGATGCACCCACAGTTTGGAATGATTTTCCTGACGATGTTCGTTTGGCCCCAAGTCTTGGCTGTTTCAGGAAGAAGCTGCTATCCTTATCTCTTCAGAAAGGCTTTCCAACCTTAGCGTAGAACTATCCGGCGTGGTATTGACCTGGCTATGTCTGTGGAATGATGATTATTGAACTGGTTCTGGTGTCACGCCTTAGAAGAGTCTGCGTTGTAACAGATTAAGTGCTATAAAAGTACAGCATAGAATGGAACTTTGCAGTATGATCATGACCAGAAGTTCAATATTGAGTTTTGCGTGACTTTGTTACATAACAAAGAAACTTTTTTGCCATTTACATTTCTTGTTAGCCGTAGAATCTAGTTGTCGTCACGTGTTAACTTCTGACCAATCGCCCTACTTTCTCGTTGGCCACGTTTTCCTTTATTTCTCAGTTTTTGCCCCACAGCCCTTAAGGGCTGTTGGGGTATTGTTTTCACCCATGGTGTCCGGATGGGCGGGCGGGCGGCGGGAAAAAGTTTGTCCGGGCTGTATCTCAGAAACCATAAGGTGTAGGAAGTTGATACTTGGTAGGGACATTGGTTAGGGGGTGTAGTTGTGCAACGTCATGGTCTGACCTTGATTTGACCTTTGACCTTGTTGTAGTGACCTTGAGTTTGAAAATCTTGTCCGGGCTATATCTCTGAAACCGTAAGGTGTAGGAAGTTGATACTTGGTAGGGACATTGGTTAGGGGGTGTAGTTGTGCAATGTCATAGTGTGACCTTGATTTGACCTTTGACCTTGCCGCAGTGACCTTGACCTATAAAATCTTGTCCGGGCTATATCTCGGAAACCGTAAGGTGTAGGAAGTTGATACTTGGTAGGGATATTGGTTAGGGGGTGTAGGTGTGCAACGTCATGGTCTGACCTTGATTTGACCTTTGACCTTGTCGTAGTGACCTTGACCTATAAAATCTTGTCCGGCTATATCTCGGAAACTGTAAGGTGTAGGAAGTTGATACTTGGTAGGGATATTGGTTAGGGGGTGTAGGTGTGCAACGTCATGGTCTGACATTGATTTGACCTTTGACCTTGCTGTAGTGACCTTGACCTATAAAATCTTGTCCGGGCTATATCTCAGAAACCGTAAGGTGTAGGAAGTTGATACTTGGTAGGGATATTGGTTAGAGGGTGTAGGTGTGCAATGTCATGGTCTATCCTTGATTTGACCTTTGACCTTGCCGTAGTGACCTTGACCTATAAAATGTTGTCCGGGCTATATATCGGAAACCGTAAGGTGTAGGAAGTTGGTACTTGGTAGGGACATTGGTTAGGGGGTGTAGGTGTGCAACGTCATGGTCTGACCAGGATTTGACCTTTGACCTTGCCGTAGTGACCTTGAGTTTGAAAATCTTGTCCGGGCTATATCTCGGAAACCGTAAGATGTAGGAAGTTGATACTTGGTAGGGATATTGGTTAGGGGATGTAGTTGTGCAACGTCATGATCTGATCTTGATTTGACCTTTGACCTTGGCGTAGTGACCTTGACCTATAAAATCTTGTCCGGGCTATATCTTGGAAACTGTAAGGTGTAGGAAGTTGATACTTGGTAGGGACATTGGTTAGGGGCTATAGGTGTGTATTATCATGGTTTCACCTTAATTTGACCTTGTCCTAGTGACCTTGACCTATAAAATCTTGTTGCACCTTTGGGTCTGTCTTTTGATGCAGATTAAGCACTGTTAAAGTCATATTAGAATTTATTAAGAATTTTACTTTCATAACTTCCCATTGTAAGAGATAGAATTTCATCAAGTGAGCCACAGATTTTGCTCCAACACCATACATAAGCATTCATTAAATGTATTACCACTTTTGTATGCATGGTAATATTCAAACCATCTAAACCATAATTCGGCCATGCAGATGTAGATAAAGAGGGTTGAATTTTTAGTTTGCTGATTAATGCTGTCATCTTGTTATTGAATTATCTTGTTTTAATACTTCATCTTTATATGCATGATCTTTCTTTTAAACATTATTTCTCCATTTAAACATTGTTTGGACCTTTATATAACTGACAGTGCTCTGAAAGTATCCTGAAGTTTGTACTGATACAGTACTTCTGTATCTCATGGTGTTGAAAATATTTCCCTAGGCTGTGGGGTACGGGCATCTCTGATGCTATTTTTACTTTTTGTTGGAGGCTACTTTTTGGATATTTCTTTTATTATATAACATAGATCATTCTGTAAAATTTTTGTTTTGACAGGATAAATATATTTCTTGCTTTCGCGTGTTTTGAGTTTTCCTCGGTTTAGGCCCTTTACATTGTATGTCTTTTATTGCGTTTAAAAGGTCTCTCCACCAAACAAATAAAGACAAACCGAGAGCTCAGAAATGCCGCGATTTTTGTTTTAGTTTCGACCTACACAACTATTGCCCTACCTGTAGGGAGGCTGGCAAGGGTGATGACCCCTGTGTCACCTTCGAAACTCCCTGTGATATCTGTGCATCTTTTACAGATGAACAGATGAAGAAAATTCAGCACAGGAAACGCTATCTTAAAAAACAAAAGGCGGAAACTAGTTCCAAAGATAATGAACTTGATCTTTTGGGCGAAGGCGACGGGGATTCCTTCACTGGCTCAAATGCAGACCTCAAGAGTGCTGCTGACAATCTTTTTACCTCACCCCCCCCCCCCCCCCCCCCCCGTCCTCAGCCACTTGCCTTCAGTTCTTTATCTCTCAAAACACCAGCCAAGTCTATTCCACCCACCCCAGGTACGGCTTTACAACAAAAAATTCAAACAAATCTTGAAAAATCCCTGGGAAATTCTTTCATTCATTTACAGCAACAAATGGGTTCCCTTCAGGCATCCATGTTAGAAGCTTTCCAGTCGCTTCGAGAGGAGTTGACTGCTAAAAAGCAGAGGTAGATCAGACCTCGTTTCTTGCTTCCAAACCTGGTACATCCAGTAAAACTGCTGTAAATCTGGACCTACCCCCTCCAAGACCTAGTACTAACATTCAAACCGAGGCTATGGATGTGGACTACGGTCCAGCACTCCCTCCTCGTCTTGTACTTGACCAGCATGAATCCTCGGATCAATACATTGCTCCATCTGAACTACCTCCGGAAGAGGTCTCGTACTCACACAAAAAGCAAAGCCACTCTCGTAGTAGGCAGGAAATTGATCCAGGATCTGCCTCAGACCAACCAAATGAAGAATCCGATGAACCTCGGATCCCATCTACCAAACCTAAAAAGCGCTCTGATAAGAGTAAACACAAATCAAGGTCCAGATATGTGTCATCTTCTTCAGGGGAGGATGAGTCCCCTGTAGCCAGACACAGGTCTTCTAAGCCCTCTAGGGCTCAGCCCTCAGGGGCTGTTTCTGATCAAGACCTTCCACAACATGATCCAGACCCCCCTTATTATAGGGAAGTAGCTCTGTCTGACATGCCCTCACAGTACGCTGAAGAGGTCGACACTTTTAGGCACATTCTTTCCCTCCCTGATCCCAGGGAGTCTATGCCTAGGTCTTCAACTTCAGTGATGGGTCTGGATGATGAAAAAGGCCGTCAAGAGCTCAGACCTAGAGGTCCTTCCTCTATTATGCCCCTCAGCTCAGTTAACAAGGACGCCTTTGATAAATTTCAACATGACTTTAAGGCTGCTAATTTACCCGAGGGTAAATACGTCAAGCCGCCTCCTTCCACGTCTAAGTGGTACAGGGTGGGACAGCCCTGTTTTCAGGACAAAATTCAGGAGTTGAATACAGATTTCGCCAAAATCTGTATTATTCCTAAACCCTCTGGGGCCCCTATGGGCAAGGTCCCCCTTCCAATTCTCAAGGAGTTGGAGCATCAGGCTAGACAAAATATCTCAACCTTCAATTTCACCGCTGCCTTTGCTAAAACTTCTTCTTCTTGCAATGCTTCCCTGGAGAAGTGTCAACATAGCATCAAGTCAACTGTCAAGAAGATCAAGTCTCAGATTCAAAAAGGTGCCAATCCTGAGAAAGCAGCAAAGCGCGGATATGAGGAAGTCGCTGAGTACATGGATTTTTGGAATAAGACAGTTCTTATTCAACACAGGTCCCTCACATGCTCAGCAAATCCCTAGCCCATATTCTCCAGAGGGAGTTATATTCTATGGCTAATACCGGCTTGCTTAGGCGCGAAGCCGAGATGACTCTCTTACAGCCACAGTTGGGGGAAACGAGACGCCAAGAACTTAGGAACTCGTCCTTTTGGGACCCGTCCTTGTTCGAGTCTCAACTTGTGAAGGAAGGGGAAGACTTCCTTCTCAAAAAAGGCACCTCTACCGTCCTTGTTCGAGTCGCAACTTGTGAAGGAAGGGGAAGACTTCCTTCTCAAAAAAGGCACCTCTAAAGACTCTCAGGGTTTCGCACCCTACCAGAATAAGCCCTTTCGTGGTCCCCACAAGAAAAGAGGCTCCTACAGGAAACGCCCGTATGGGGGCAATTCCTCACAAAGCAGTAACCAATCGTTTTCCTCAGGAAGGGGGAAACTGAACTTCAGAGGCTCCAGGGTTCGTTTTCGACCCCATAATAGGGGAAGGGGGCGTGGAAACCCCTCTTCCCAATGACTCCTCCAAAGCCTCACTTGGTCCACCAGTAGGAGGTCGCCTCCGTTCTTTCAGGAGAGACTGGCAAACAAACAAATGTTCTCAAAACATGTTAAACATTATCACCAATGGCTATGTACTGCCATTCCTTTCAAAGCCAAATTTGGTCAGATTCCCTCTGATTCTGTCAGAGTACAAGGCCCAGCAAATCACCAAGCCCTGGCCACTTGTATCCAGTCTCTCCTGTCAAAGAACGCAATCGAAAGGGTGGAAAATGTAAAATCTCTCGGGTTTTACAGTCGCCTGTTCCTAGTACCCAAGCCTCACCAAAGATGGAGGCCAGTCATAGACCTAAGCAGGCTCAACACTTTTCTACACGTAGAAAAGTTCAAAATGAAAACTCCCGAGTCCATCAGGACCTCCCTGATTCCAGGGGAGTGGGTATCGTCGATAGATCTGTCGGACGCTTACCTACACATCCCCATCCACCCAAACTCAAGGAAATACCTAAGGTTTTGCTACAAGTCTCAGGTGTTCCAGTTCACCTCCCTCCCATTCGGACTAGCCACAGCCCCCCAGGTCTTTACAATGATTGTCAAGGAAGTGAAACTAATGGCCCTATCCAGAGGACTCAGAATTCACCAATACCTGGACGACTGGCTGATCAGGTCCCAGTCTCAGGAGGAAGCCCAAGTGAACACTCAGGCGGTGGTAGACCTAACCCAGTCCTTGGGGTGGATCATAAATCGGGAAAAATCAGAACTGAAACCTACTCAGGTGTTTTCGTTCGTGGGCTACGAATACCATCTAGATTCAGCCCTTGTAAAACCCACTCAAGAGAGATGGCTCAAAGGATTTGATCCTACGACTCAAGTCAAAACGTGTTTTGACTGCAAGATGTTTGATGTCGCTAATTAAGCGTCCCTGAAAGGGCGCTTATTTGTTTTCGCCTCAGTTTCCTCGCCGCCGCATTATGGTCTCCCTTGAATATCTCCCTTATTATTAGAAGGTTTCAAACCATATTTGGCAGTTATATACCTTAGGCATGGGAAAATTTTTCTGCATGCTTAAATTTGACCTTTATGAAGGTCACATGATCAAAAACTATTTTTTGAAGTACACCCCCACCCCCCCACCCCCCGTCATCACAGTTCAGGAAAAACTACTTGCTACAGAGCCTTATGACACACCTGTTCATACTATTGAAAACGCGAGCTGATTAGATTTTGGGAGCAATCCCTTGAAAAATGTCTCATTTATGAGTGATTTTCTGACACCTTCCAATCTGAAAGCCTTAAATTTAGGCCAAACCCCCCCCCTATTATCTTCTTAAGTATTGCATTTAGAGCTATAAAATGTACTGGGAGGTAATAGGAAACCATATGTGGAGAGTCTAAATAGCCGGTCAGTTTTACCCCACGGCCCCCCCTTATGGGTCAAACTGGGGTCATAAAATAGCTGATTTTGAGTTTTTGCCAAATATCTCCTTTATTGTTGCTTTTATAGCTTCAGAATGTATGAAGAGGTATTGGGAAAGCATATATGGAGAGTCTACATAGCCGGTCAGTTTTACCCCCCGACCCCCCCTTATGGGTCAAACTGAGGTCATAAAATAGCCAATTTTGAGTTTTTGCCTTATATCTCCTTTATTGTTGCTTTTATAGCTTCAGTAGCCAGTCAGTTTTACCCCCCGACCCCCCCCCCCCCCCCCCCCCCCCTTATGGGTCAAACTGGGGTCATAAAATAGCTGTTTTTGAGTTTTTGCCTTATATCTCCTTTATTGTTGCTTTTATAGCTTCAGAATGTATTAAGAGGTATTGGGAAAGCATATATGGAGAGTCTAAATAGCCGGTCAGTTTTCCCCCGACCCCCCCCCTTATGGGTCAAAGTGGGGTCATAAAATAGCCGATTTTGAGTTTTTGCCTTATATCTCCTTTATTGTTGCTTGTATAGCTTCAGAATGTATTAAGAGGTATTGGGAAAGCATATGTGGAGAATCTAAATAGCTGGTCAGTTTTATCCCCCGACCCCCCTTTATGGGTCAAACTGGGGTCATAAAATAGTTGCTTTGGAGTTTTGCCTTATATCTCCTTTATTGTTGCTTTTATAGCTTCAGAATGTATTAAGAGGTATTGGGAAAGCATATGTGGAGAGTCTAAATAGCCGGTCAGTTTTACTACCCGACCCTCCCTTATGGGCCAAACTGGGGTCATAAATAGCTGCTTTGGAGTTTTTGCCTTATATCTCCTTTATTGTTGCATTTATAGCTTCAGAATGTATTAAGAGGTATGGGGAAAGCATACGGTGCAGCTTGGTGCATTCTTAGCTTTACAGCATGCTTATTAAAACCACAAAGCATTTTAAATTTTAAGGGACGCTTCGCTTTTGTTAGCAAAAGCATTCCGCTAGTTGGGTTGCTAGCATCAACGGAGAAAATGGTCCCAGAGGGACGCCTTCACATGAGGCCCTTTCAGTTTCATGTCAAGGAGCACTAGAGATATCCTCAGTCGCTGGACAACCTCCTTCCTTGGACAGAATCCATTGCAGCCCACCTAGATTGGTGGCAAAATCCCTCAAACGTGATGAAAGGTGCAGACCTTCATCCCAAGGACCACAGTATCAAACTCTTTACCGACGCCTCAAACGAAGGTTGGGGCGCTCACTTAGATCAAAATTCTACAAAGGGTCTGTGGTCAGATCGGGAAAAAAGGCTACACATAAATGTCCTAGAATTGAAGGCGGTCTTCCTGGCCCTTCGAGACTTCAAGGACCAGTGCCAGAACCAAACAGTGCAAGTTGCGACGGACAACTCAACAGTGGTAGCCTACATCAACAAACAAGGAGGAACTCACTCAGCAGAAATGTGTGCTCTCCTGTGGAAGATCATGACCTGGTGCCATCACTACCACATAACATTGAAAGCCAGGCACATTCCAGGGTGCCTGAATGTGATGGCCGACCTACTGTCCAGGTCCAACCAAGTGCAGTCAACAGAATGGTCTCTGCATCCGCAGGTGTTCAAACAGATCTGCCAGAAGTGGTTCACACCTCATGTAGACTTATTTGCCACTCACCTGAACCACAAACTTCCACTGTACGTATCTCCTGTCCCAGACCCAAAGGCTTGGGACATAGATGCTCTAAACATGAACTGGACGAACCTCACGGCCTATGCTTACCCTCCTACGGCTCTCCTTCACAAGGTGATCCAAAAGATCAAGCAATGCCATTGCCTGATCATCGTAATAGCCCCAGGCTGGCCAGGGATGCCCTGGTTTTGGGACCTTATGGAGCTCTCAACAGAGATCCCACTACAACTTCCAGTGTCAACGACCCTACTCAAACAGTCCCACAAGTATGTGTTCCACAACAACCCACAACAGCTGAACCTCCAAGCCTGGTATCTAGGAGCGGACAACTCCAAGAACAAGGCTTCTCTGTGGAGGTGGCAGAGAGAATTGCTGCTCCTCAGCGGTCATCAACAAGGACCATCTACAAGTCAAAGTGGGCCCTATTTGAAAAATAGTGCAGAGAAAATTCCATCTGTGAAACAAATCTCAGATTTTTTCATGTACCTGTACCAAGACCTAAACAGGCGCCCCTCGACCATTGATGGTTACAGGACTGCAATCGTTGACACTTTGGGCTCAACGGCCCACCATATTGCACATAATGCAGACCTTCATAGGTTACTCTCCAGTTTTCACAGGGATCGTCCAAAAAGTTCCAGAAATCTACCCAAGTGGAACCTTTCAGTTGTTCTCAATGAGCTCACAAAAGCACCCTTTGAGCCCATGAAAGACACAGACCTCAAACATCTTACCCTCAAAACTGCTTTCTTGCTAGCTTTGGCCTCCGGCAAACGCCGCAGCGAAATCCATGCCTGGGTCGCAAACAAAGTATCTAACCTAGGCCAATGGGAAAAGGTCGCCTTGTTCCCTTCTTTTGATTTCATAGCCAAAAACCAACTAGCAAGAGAAGGTTCTCAAAGTGTGTCTCCGGTGACTATTCCTGCTTTGACTACCATTGTAGATAGACAATTTAAAGAAGACAGGACCCTGTGTCCGGTGCGGGCCCTGAGGTACTATCTGGACCGAACCAAAGACCTGAGAGGGTCTCGTTCCCTCCTTTTCATCTCCTTCAAGAAAGGACATACCTCAGACATCAGACCCACTACTCTCTCTTCCTGGTTGAAACAAACCATCCTACTTTGTTATAAACAAGCAGACCAACAAGCCTTGGACTTGGTCCAAGTTAAAGCGCATGACATCCGGGCCTTCGCGGCCTCCAAGGCCTTTTACGGTGGGGTATCGGTGGACCAAATCATGCAAGCCTGTCACTGGAAAGCTCACAACACTTTTACAAATTTTTACCTAAAAGACCTTACTTGGTCAGACACCGACAACAATATGTATCTGGGACCCGTAGTGGCGGCACAACAAGTCCTAGATCCTTCCCCTGAGACCAGTTGTCCTCCGAAAGAAAAAGGGGGGGGGAGGGCACATCCGCTACAACCAAGACTTCAGGAGTCTCTACCAGGATCTAGGTATTCCTATTTTACCTTCAAGATGTTACGGGTAAGGTCATTTTTGTTTTTTAGTTTATCAAGTAATTTGTATTAAGGACTTATTAAGTTGTCATTAATCTCATATTCAGGTGGCAAAAATTTATGAGAATTCCAACCATTGGGGTGGTCTGTCACTCGTGAATGGCCCTTAGGGACCCTTAGACCTCTAAGTGAGCACTGCTGCACTTCCGTCCTACAATCAAAACATCTAGACAGTTTTTAGCACTGTCTCTCATTCTACTTAGGTTTTGGCTCTTCACAGGCCCGGTCTTCGGGATCGGGGCACTGTAAATGGGACTCAAACTGGTATTTCTAACGCTATTTCTATATATATTAATTCAATTCTTAGAAAAAAATGACATATCTTCCAGTCTCAGCTGTAATCCCGCCACTGGGCAGTTGAATTCAGCATTAAGTCCCACATGGTAAGCTATTGTAGCGTAATAAAATTGAAAATTTTAATTACTTAAATGTAGCTTTTATAAGCTACAAGCTTACCATGTGGGACTTAGAAGAGTCCCACCCTGCCTCCCCGCTGTTTACAGCTGAGGGGTAGGTTTTAGAAAACTACTACTACGAGAAAGTAGGGCGATTGGTCAGAAGTTATCACGTGACGACAACTAGATTCTACGGCTAACAAGAAATGTCTTTTTTTCTAAGACGTTGGCCGTGGTGTGGCCACCCGAGAACAGCATTAAGTCCCACATGGTAAGCTTGTAGCTTATAAAAGCTACATTTAAGTAATTAAAATTTTCAATTTTACCCATTTCTGGATTTCTTTTGGCACAGCGTAGTGACAAGTTTCAGCTTATCAATCATTGTAGCATATTGCTCTTAAGATATCAAACTTAAACTTTATATTTCTCAAATAGCTCAGTGTGACATATCTCTTCAAAAGTTTTGCATTCTTGAAAATAAAATATGCATCAATATGCGTATCAAAAATCTTACAAAGCTGATATATCCTGTCAAGAAAGAAATCAAGTATTTAAAGGCAAAAGTTAGGAGTGTGTTGTAACTAGAGCTGTAATCATCAGTGATTTCTGTAGATCGACGCTCGCTTGTTAGATGCGAGTTGAACTCGAGTTGAACTCGAGTAAATGACACAAATATAAATAAAATAATAATGTCCAAATATTGTCATCAAGGGATCCGCCATTAACGTATTTAGTACCATTTTATTGCAAGGAAATATATTCTGTTGCCGACAGGTATGTATGAGCACATTATGAAACATCCACGTAAATAAGGAAATAAAAAAACGACCATTGCTCATTAAATTTGTTGTCTTTATGGTTAGATAAACTGTAAAAGTGCTGGTTTTATAACAAGACTAGTATATCATAATTTATTTCTTAAAAACTCGAGTTTAAATTACGTAAATCGATGTTGTCCCAAATATCGCCCACCGAGTTACGACTCGAGTTTCGGTCAACTCGTTACAGCACTAGTTGTAACTCACTAAAATCCTTCATCACACTCTTTAACCTTGGATATTTTCAAAGGCAATGTCTTGCAATTGTCATTTATTAAAGCTGATATAATTGTAGTACCTGTTACTTGGCAGACATTTGTGTAGAACTCCCAGCTAACTCATTGTTTGGTTGAATTATTGGATCACAAAATAATTTGAACTTGTGAATGTATAAGTAAAGGGCTCCCCCCCTCCCCCCCCCCCCCCCCCCCCACACACACACACACACCCACACACACACACCCACATAACACACACACGCACAAAATCTGAGAGCATACTTTTTTGAAGAAATGTGTATAAATTATTTAAACATTCTTCCCTTCTTGCATATGAAATGTTACTATTAATGATAAAAGAGTGAAACCGTTTCATTGTTTATTCAGCTATACCAAAAAGTATTTGATATACCAAAAAAGTATACCATCATTAACTGTCACCTACTTAAAACTGCAGCTTGAGTTGCTTTAACAAGCAAGAAATAATCACATCATATAGATAACTTAAGGTACTTAAAAGAGGATATACAGATTGCCTGAACTTGCCAATCTTTGTTTAGCCAATCTTTGTAATACTGAACCCTTTTATTTGCGTCATTACACAAAGTGCCTGGACCTTTTTCAAACTACTGGAACTGTTTAGAAATTTTTTTTAAATGACTGAGATGTTCAGTTACCATTCATAATACCTGGCTACAGATTGCGTACCACGTATATACTAGAAACAACATTCACAGCTTTTCACACTACGAGTCTGGGATCTACAGCCCACTTTTTTTCTGTGTAATGAGATGTTACAGTGACCTGGATTCACTCCTTTTAAGTTACATTTCTCATTCAAGATTCTCATTCTAGTATGACATTCATGGTCTTATGGGACTCCTTACATGGTATGCAGAAATTTATGTAATGTAGTCACCATGTATGAACAGTCATAGTTAAGGCAAAATCTGATGTCATTAATCAGAAAGATGTTTTGATATTATGAGAAAGAAAAAAAAACAAATCCCATACTAGACCTTACCTGATAAAGCATGTAACATTAATGTTTCTGGCAATAACTCCACCATTTTATACTGATTTTGTCACAATTTTATACGGCATTTCATCTTATCTGTTGCAGAATTGCACCGAGCTTTGTTTCTTGTTGCTTACCTTTAAGGGGATCATGAAGTTTCAGATTTACACATTTCTTAATGTTAACCATAACCAATACTGAAGAGATGTGACCGTTGCCCTTTGTTAAGTGTGAAAACAGTCTGCATTTTGTCCCTTATAATCATTCTTCCAAGCAGGTGTTCTTATTTTATTAACTTATTTTTACTAATTACAGTTATATTTTCTGATAAATTATTATTGTTATTGTTGGTTCTTTGCTTCCTTATCTCAATGCTGTCTTTAGCTTATTTGCATCAAATGCTTCTTGGATGGGGATTCTTTAACTGTTCATTCACCATGATATATATATTTTTGTGTAAAAACTATCATGATGCTCGGTCAGTATTTATGAAATTCTCTTGTGGGACCATCCCTTAGAATTAAACAATGAGACACGTATTAAAAAATTAAATCATCGGTTTAAATTTCTCACAAACATCAAAGATTTGTTATTAATACCCCCTAATTCAGTAGGTTTCCACAGTGGGTGCGACTTAGGGTTAAAACGAAGCCAAATCTGGCGACAGCCAATGGCTTTTCACATTTGACGAGTATTTCCAGTCTTTATGAATAGTAAAAAAAAAAATTTTGTTACGCTACAATAGCTTACCATGTGGGACTTAATGCTGTTCTCGGGTTGCCACACCCGGGGCCAACGTCTTAGAAAAAAAGATCATTCTTGTTAGCCACCGGATATACTGGTAGTTGTTGTCATGTGATAACTTCTGACCAATCGCCCTACTTTCTCGTTGGCCACAATGGACTGGTAGCAGTTTGTAAATATACAGACATTTTCATTTATTTCTCAGTCTTTACGTATTGTTGGAGGCTCATATTTGAATATTTCATTTTATATATATCATAGATTGTTCTGTAAAATTATTGATTTCACAACTTAAGTATTTTCCTTGCTTCCGCGTGTTTTGAGTTTTCTCGGTTCAGGCAATTTCAATTGTACGTCTTTTTATTGCATTAAAATGTCTCTCCATCAAGCAAACAAAGACGAACCGAGAGCTCAGAAATGCCGCCATTTTTGCTTCAGTTTTGATAATCATAACTACTGCCCTACCTGTAGGGAGGCTGGCAAGGGAGATGACCCCTGTGTCACCTTTGAAGCGCCCTGCCATATTTGCACGTCTCTCACTGATGAGCAATTGCAAAAAATTCAAAACAGGAAGTGGTACTTAAAAAAGCAAAAAGCGGAAACTAGTTCTAAAGATGAACTAGATCTCTTGGGTGAAGGCGATGGGGACTCTTTTACTGGTTCCAATGTAGACCTAGAGAGTGCTGCTGTTTTGCAAAATAAAATTCAAAGAAATATTGAGAAATCCCTGGGTGACTCACTAAATATACATTTACAGCAGCAAATGGGTTCCTTCCAGGCATCCATGTTAGAAGCATTTCAATCACTCCAAGAGGAGTTCTCAATTAAAAAGCCAACCGAGGTTGAACCCTCGCCTCGTGCTTCAAAAGCTGGTCCATCCAGCAACATTGCTGCTCATCTGGACCTACCCCCTCCGAGATCAAGTACTAATGCTCAGTCCAAGGCAATGGATGTGGACGTTGGTCCAGCACTCCCTCCTCGACTAGTACTTAACCAAACTACCTCGGATCAGTACGTTGCCCCTTCTGAGGCTATACCGAAGGATTCCTCGTACTCTCACAAAAAACAAAGCCACAGACAAACAGTAGCACCGAGCTCTGCCTCGGACCAACTGGATGAGGATTCCGACGAACCTCGGATCCATCCAACTAGACCTAAGAAGCACTCTGACAAGAGCAAGCATAAATCTAGGTCCAGATATGTGTCCTCTTCAGAGGAAGATCACTCCCCTGTTGCCAGACACAGGTCTTCTAAGCCCTCTAGGGCTCAGCCCTCAGGCGCAGCTTCTGATCAAGACCTCCCACAACATGATCCAGACCCCCCTTATTATAGGGAAGTAGCCTTGTCTGACATTCCCTCCCAATACTCTGAAGAAGTAGATACCTTCAGGCGTATTCTCTCTCTCCCTGACCCCAGGGACTCTATGCCTAGGTCTTCAACTTCAGTGTTGGGTCTGGATGACGAAAAAGGCCATCAAGAGCTCAGACCTAGAGGTCCTTCCTCTATTCTACCACTTAGCTCAGTTATCAAGGACGCCTTTGATAAATTTCAACATGATTTCAAAGCTGCCAATTTAGCTGAGGGCAAATATGTCAAGCCTCCTCCATCCACTTCTAAGTGGTATAAGGTTGGACAGCCCACTTTTCAAGACAAAATTCAGGAGTTGAATACAGACTTTGCTAAGATCTGTATTACTCCTAGACCTCCTGGGGCACCAGTAGCCAAAGTTCCTCTGCCAGTTCTTAAGGAGCTGGAACATCAGGCTAGACAAAATATTTCAACCCTCAACTTCACCGCTGCCTTTGCCAAAACCTCTTCTTCTTGCAGTGCTTCCTTGGAAAAGTGCCAACATAGCATTAAGTCAACTGTCAAGAAGATTAAATCTCAGATCCAGAAAGGTGCCAATCCTGAGAAAGCAGCAAAGCGCGGATATGAGGAAGTTGCTGAGTACATGGATTTTTGGAACAAGACGGTTCTTGTTCAACATAGAGCTCTTACCTGTCTCAGCAAATCTCTAGCCCATATTCTCCAGAGGGAATTATATTCCATGGCTAATACCGGCTTGCTTAGGCGCGAAGCCGAGATGACTCTATTACATCCCCAGCTAGGGGAAACGAGACGCCAAGAACTTAGGAACTCGTCCTTCTGGGACTCCTCCTTGTTCGAGTCTCAACTCGTAAAGGAAGGTGAGGACTTCCTTCTCAAAAAAGGCACCTCAAAAGATTCTCAGGGTTTCGCACCCTACCAGAATAAGCCCTTTTGTGGCCCCCACAAGAAAAGAGGCTCCTACAGGAAACGCCCCTATGGGGACAATACCTCTCAAAGCAGTAACCAATCCTTTCCCTCGGGAAGAGGAAAATCCAACTTCAGAGGCTCCAGGGGTCGTTTTCGACCCCACAATAGGGGAAGGGGGCGTGGAAACCCCCCTTCCCAATGACTCCTCCAAAGCCTCACTCAATCCACCAGTAGGAAGTCGCCTCCGTTCTTTCAAGAGAGACTGGCTAATAAACAAATGTTCTCAAAACGTGTTAAACATTATCACCAATGGCTACGTTCTGCCATTCCGTTCAAAGCCAAACTTGATCAGATTTCCTCTGATTCTGTCAGAGTACAAGGCCCAACAAAAAGACCAAGCCTTGGCCACTTGTATCCAGTCTCTCTTGTCAAAGAACGCTATCGAAAGGGTGGAAAACGTAAAATCTCTCGGGTTTTACAGTCGCCTGTTCCTAGTACCCAAGCCTCACCAAAGGTGGAGGCCAGTCATAGACTTAAGCAGGCTCAACACTTTTCTACATGTAGAAAAGTTCAAAATGGAAACCCCGGAGTCCATCAGGACTTCCCTGGTCCCAGGGGAGTGGGTATCGTCGATAGACCTGTCAGACGCATACCTTCACATCCCCATCCATCCAAACTCAAGGAAATACCTAAGGTTTTGCTACAAGGCCCAGGTGTTCCAGTTCACCTCCCTACCTTTCGGACTGGCCACAGCCCCCCAGGTCTTTACGATGATCGTAAAGGAAGTGAAACTAATGGCCCTCTCAAGAGGACTCAGAATTCACCAATACCTGGACGACTGGCTGATCAGGTCCCAGTCTCAGGAGGAATCCCAAATGGACACACAGGCAGTGGTAGACCTAACCCAATCCTTGGGTTGGATAATCAACCAAGAAAAATCAGAACTGAAACCTACTCAGGTGTTTTCGTTCGTGGGCTACGAATACCACCTAGATTCAGCCCTTGTAAGACCCACTCACGAGAGATTGCTCAAACTTCAGGATTTGATCCTACGACTCAAGTCAAAACGTGTTTTGACTGCAAGATGTTTGATGTCTCTAATTGGGTTGCTAGCCTCAACGGAGAAAATGGTCCCGGAGGGACGCCTTCACATGAGGCCCTTTCAGTTTCATCTCAAGGAGCACTGGAGATATCCTCAGTCGCTGGACAACCTCCTTCCTTGGACAGAAGCCATTGTAGGCCACCTAGATTGGTGGCAAAACCCCTCAAACGTGATGAAAGGCTCAGACCTTCATCCCAAGGACCACAGTATCCAACTCTTTACCGACGCCTCAAACGAAGCTTGGGGCGCTCACTTAGATCAAAATTCTACAAAAGGGCTGTGGTCAGATCGGGAAAAAAGGCTACACATAAATGTCCTGGAATTGAAGGCTGTCTCCCTGGCCCTTCGAGACTTCAAGGACCAGTGCCAGAATCAAACAGTGTTAGTTGCGACGGATAACTCAACAGTGGTAGCCTACATCAACAAGCAGGGGGGAACTCACTCAGCAGAGATGTGCGCTCTCCTGTGGAAAATCATGACCTGGTGCCGTCACTACCACATAACATTGAAAGCCAGGCACATTCCAGGGTGTCTGAATGTGATGGCCGACCTACTGTCCAGGTCCAACCAAGTGCAGTCAACAGAATGGTCTCTGCACCCACAGGTCTTCAAACAAATCTGCCAGAAGTGGTTCACCCCTCATGTAGACTTATTTGCCACTCACCTGAACCACAAACTCCCACTGTATGTGTCTCCTATCCCAGACCCAAGGGCCTGGGACATAGATGCTCTGAACACACACTGGACGAACCTCACGGCCTATGCCTACCCTCCTACGGCTCTCCTTCACAAGGTGATCCAAAAGATCAAGCAATGCCATTGCCTGATCATCGTGATAGCCCCAGGCTGGCCAGGGATGCCCTGGTTTTGGGACCTAGTGCAGCTCTCAACAGAGATCCCACTACAACTCCCAGTGTCAACGACCCTGCTAAAACAGTCCCACAAATATGTGTTCCACAACAACCCACAACAGCTGAACCTCCAAGCCTGGTGTCTAGGAGCGGACAACTCCAAGAACAAGGCTTCTCTGTGGAGGTGGCAGAGAGAATTGCTGCCCCTCAGCGGTCATCAACAAGGACCATCTACAAGTCAAAGTGGGCCCTATTTGAAAAATGGTGCAGAGAAAATTCGGTGGATTTCTCCACTCCATCTGTGAAACAAATCTCAGATTTTTTCATGTACCTGTACCAAGACTTAAACAGGCGCCCCTCGACCATTGATGGTTACAGGACTGCAATCGTTGACACTTTGGGCCCAACGGCCCAACACATTGCACACAATGCAGACCTTCATAGGTTACTCTCCAGTTTTCACAGGGATCGTCCTAAAACTTCCAGAAATTTACCCAAGTGGAACCTTTGTTGTCCTTAACGAGCTCACCAAAGCACCATTTGAGCCCATGAAAGACACAGACCTCAAACATCTTACTCTCAAAACTGCTTTCTTGCTAGCCTTGGCCTCCGGCAAACGCCGCAGCGAAATCCATGCCTGGGTCGCGAACAAAGTATCTAATTTAGGCCAATGGGAAAAGGTGGCCTTGTTCCCTTCTTCTGATTTCATAGCCAAAAACCAACTAGCAAGAGAAGGTTCTCAAAGTGTGTCACCAGTGACTATCCCTGCTTTGACTACCATTGTAGATAGACAGTTTAAGGAAGACAGGACCCTGTGTCCCGTGCGGGCCCTGAGGTTTTATTTGGACCGAACTAAAGACCTGAGAGGGTCTCGTTCTCTCCTTTTCATCTCCTTTAAGAAAGGACATACCTCAGACATCAGACCTGCTACACTCTCTTCATGGTTGAAACAAACCATCCTACTTTGTTACAAACAAGCAGATCAACAAGCCTTGGACTTGGTCCAAGTCAAAGCGCATGACATCCGGGCCTTCGCGGCCTCTAAGGCCTTTTACGGTGGGGTATCGGTGGACCAAATCATGCAAGCCTGTCACTGGAAAGCTCACAACACATTTACAAATTTTTACCTAAAAGACCTTACTTGGTCGGACACCGACAACAATATGTATCTGGGACCCGTGGTGGCGGCACAACAAGTCCTAGATCCTTCCCCTCAGACCAGTTGTCCTCGGAAAGAAAAAAGGGGGGGGGGGGGCACATCCGCTACAACCAAGTCTTCAGGAGTCTCTCCCAGGATCTAGGTATTCCTTTACCTTCAAGATGTTACGGGTAAGGTCATTTTATTTTTTAATTATCAGGTAATTTCTATTAAGGACTTATTCAGTTGTCATTAATCTCATATTTCAGGTTAAAAATTTCATGAGATGCCCAACCACTGGGTTGGTCAGTCACACATGAAGGTCTCCTAGGAACCCTTAGACCTCGAAGTGAGCACCGCTGCACTTCCGTCCTACAACCAAACATCTGGACAGTTTTAGCACTGTCCCTCTTTTACTTAGGTTTTTTGGCTCGTTACAGGCCCGATCTTCGGGATCGGGGCACTGTAAAGGGGACTCAGACTGGTATTTCTGGCACTATTCTGTATATACTAATTCAAATCTTAGAAAAAATGACATATCTTCCAGTCTCAGCTGTAATCCCGCCACCAGGCGGTTGAATTCAGCATTAAGTCCCACATGGTAAGCTATTGTAGCGTAATAAAATTGAAAATTTTAATTACTTAAATGTAGCTTTTATAAGCTACAAGCTTACCATGTGGGACTTAGGAGAGTCCCACCCTGCCTCCCCGCTGTTTACAGCCGAGAGGTAGGTTTAATAAAAAATTTCAACGAGAAAGTAGGGCGATTGGTCAGAAGTTATCACTTGACGACAACTACCAGTATATCCGATGGCTAACAAGAACGATCTTTTTTTCTAAGACGTTGGCCCCGGGTGTGGCAACCCGAGAACAGCATTAAGTCCCACATGGTAAGCTTGTAGCTTATAAAAGCTACATTTAAGTAATTAAAATGTTCAAATTAATAGTGTTACTGGTTAACCAATACTCTTGGTTTCTCAACAAAGTTAGCCTATTTTTTGTACCCAGTTACTCTATCACAGCCTTTTTCAAGGGTTGTAAATTCTGCATTTCTTTAGCCACATTTTAGACACATGATGTTTTGAAGTTCAGAGTAAATTTCTGGCCACAATTACAGTAGAGAGTTATACTACATCACAGTTTATGGGGTTATTTACATTGATAAAATGTTTGTGTTCAAAAAGGGCACTGATTGAAATATATGCATCTCTTTGCATTTTGTGGGAGTACAGAATCGAGAGACTAATTTCTGCTGTTCCATCGTGTGAATATCATTGTGCGACATAATCTCAAAGGTAACTTGTGAAATAAGCAAAAAACAGAAAACATTGAATAAAACAGTAACAATTATTTAATGATAGAAATAAACTGCGTACGTGAACTTATTTCTACAGTATCACATAAACCATGGTGTATTGCAGAAATATGTTTCAAATAGTTGCTGTATAGTATCTATGATGATCAAGTTGAAAAGTTGTGGAAGTTTAGTTGGCCAGTATTAAGCCTGTTAATGATGTAGTTACTGAATGTAAGGATGTATCCGTTGAAATATTGAAGTACATAAAGAAAATCTTGTTGGCTAAAGTTCTGTTTCTTTTTGATTTTGATAAATTATGGTATGGCAGCCTTCTGAATGATTTGGCAAGATGTTTTGAAGTTTTATGCAACTATTCAGAAGTAAATTTCAGTAAAGGTATGAAATATTACCTGTTAGAATGCCTTGAATGTATTTATTATAGAGTGTTCATTAGCAATATTATGTGAATACAGTCACTCTGATTTTAAACGGTTTAATAAAATTTATTTGACTGTAATAAATTGGAAAGAGAAATAGAACTTCTGTTTTTGATGTTTCCAGTTGTCGTGATTCTTGTTGCTTGTGGTCAGTGTTGGGTTTTTTCATGTTGGGGGTTTATGTTCTTATAAATCATTCTAGTGGACATAGTCCTCGTGGCTTAGTGGTCAATGTTGGTGTTATTGGTTTTGGAGGTTTATTTGTTCATGATCTATTACATTGGACATAGTTCTTATGGCTTCATGGTCGTGTTTTTGTCATTGTTTTTGGAGGTCTCGTGTCCTATACAAAATGAGTGGGAAACAAGTGATGCTTTAAGTTTATTGGTTTAAAAAACCAGAACAGACTAAGTGATAAAGTTGGTAAAGACTGGCGTCAAATTAATAAAAGTTGTATACAGGTGCTGGACAGTTACTTGCTTGTGCAAAACTGTTTACCGTGCAGTATCAACGTCTCTACACCATTGTCCACTGCTAAAACTATATTTATTTATTCGTGAAGTTGCACAGTGATCATTCAAGCATGTACAATAACACTTCAAACTGATCACAATATAGGTTGGGATATGACAAATACCTGGAGCTAAAAGATCACAAGATCCACACTTAAAGATCCTATGTGTTGTACAAAAAGACATTTTCAGCTGCTATGAGATTTATTGACAACAGTATAACAATACTGATGTGGAATGGCTCCTATGAACACTAGTGGGTACATAATTTATCGATATTGCAGATATTTATTGTTTTGGGACAGGGTTGCTGATATCGAGGTTACATCAATATCACCATTTTAATTAAAACTGTACACTTACACTGAAAATATTTGAAATAAAGCCTAAATCTGAAACTGCAATGTTTTGTTTTGATAAATTTTGCTTTCTGTTAGCAGTTGGGGATATGCTAGAGTAACACGTTTTCAGTATCACGAATTCGGCTATTTGGTGGACAATATCGGCCAATGTTGAAATATTCCTACGTTCAATATCGATATCCACAAAGCCAAACGGTTTACCCACTAATGAACACCTTAATGAACTAAGACTACAATTATTGCATTACATGTCTTTGACACAATGGCACCATATATATGTACAGGCAAACTCTATCGACAGGCAAAATGTCAGGTCATGTCTCAAAATGGCTCACTACAGCATTTCAAGAAATGCCTCAAACATCCAACACATTTACAAAATTACAGAAACTGTTTTTCAGTCTTAGGTACTTTAATTCTGAGGCAGCTCTAAAATATTTAGCAAGTCCAACAAGAAAAGATGTATCTCTGGAACTGCTCTATGATTTTTGTTTAAATAGCAACTGAAACATCTGTTGCCAAAGGGAAGGGAAAATTAGAGAACGAGTACATGATTCAGTAAGGAAGACTGACAATTAAGCTGGGGTTTGCAGCGAAAGGGCAGGTATCACTAGCACTTGCAGGAATTGCAACCATTATTGGTTGTTGGTTGTCCTGAAACCAAAACATGGACATTTCCTCTCAATGAAATTGAAAAAAAAAAAAAAAAAGTCCCCAAATGAACAAAAAATATCCAATAAGTTTAATTTCTTCAGGTTTCTGATTTGTTTCCAATATTTTAACTTTTCCTTCCATTTTATGTCTTGAAAAGCGAGATGGAGGTTATAAAGTGTCCTCACTTATTTCCCACAAAATCACTATAAAAGGCTGCAAATGCACATAATAATGGAATGTAACTAGAAACATGGCGCTCGCTTTATTGCTAGCTGGTGGTGTATCCCAGAACATAGCAAACTTATAGAAGCAATAATAAAGGAGATCAAGGCACTTTAGGGTTTTACTAACGCTGTTTCACCTTGAAGGAGTAGTCCATGATAAAATATGAGATCCTAAAAAGATCCACAGCTTTTGATTTTACATAGATTAGTTGTACAAATGAAACCTGTAGAAGCAAAAATAAGCGAGATAGAGGCACCTTAAAGTTTGATTACCATTGTTTGACCTGAAGAAGGGGTCAAAGGTCAACTGAGATTACATCGATAGATGCACAGCTATTGATTTCCTACAGGTTGGTATTACATAGGAAACCTCTTCAAGCAATAATTTTTAGTTTCAAGTGATTTACTCAATAGTAATTCAGTCAAACTTGCTATTAGCTATGCAATGACCAAAATTCATCATGTGCACATGTATAATTCGCCTTAGAGACATTAGAGACCTTAGTCACATACAAACTTTGAAACCCTGTGGGAGATCATAATAAGTCCAGCCTAGGTTTCCTGTCAGTTATATGAACATTCCAAACCTCAACCAGCAATAAGAAACTGAAATAAAGGTCTTTGAAAGTTCAGTTTCATTGAGCTTTGAATGAGGGCCAGTAGTGGCCACTGTGGCTTAGCGGGCAACACACTTGCCTAGGAGCGCAGAGGACGTGGGTTCAAAGTTTGATAAATGGTCATCCTTGAGCCTCTGTCTTTTAGATAGGGGAATACAAGTCACTTGAGAGCTTGGACTGTACTTTTTTCAGTCGAATGGGTCAAATAGCGCTTTGAGTCCTGTAGTATATGGAGATATTGCGCTGGGTATTTCAATGTGATTTCAATAGTTTTGATAATGTTTGATATTTACTCATTATACTACGGTATTTTGCTACAATATAAAAAAGAAGCTATTTCTCTCTTATCTAATGCAATAGAGATCCATACTTAATGTTTTCTTTTGGCTTAGGATCAAGTTTGTGAATGACATATTCTATGCAAATACTCTACATGCAAAAATTTTTGAGTTATAGGCCACTTAATCAACCTAAAATAGCTATTACAAGCTTGAGTTTGACCCCAAGCCTACAAGAAAGATAGGATGGCGAGACATCATACCCACCAATTCATGCACCAAATATGAAATAAATGTGAAAGAAACTGTGCCCTATAGTTGAAAACAAGCAATAGTCAAAATTTTTGACTCCCCAGAGCATAATTTTAACTCGTGGTCTATCAAAAGAATAGGGTGGCAAAATCTCTGCCATAGCAAGCCACTTGCCAAGTTAAAAAGAAATGCAGGTTTGAACACAAGAAAATATCTGCGGACACCTGCGGATGCGGACAATGACGGTGCATGATCCCTGATCAGAGTTTTAGCCTGATAATACAGAATTTTATAACTAGAAAAATGCAACAACAAAAAAAAAAATCATGACTTGTTTGAATGAAATAATAAAATAACCACACAAAACAATTTTCTCGTGCAGGCAAAACTTTTCCAAATATCTTGGCCAATAAACGTTGTGACTTAAATAAAAACACCTGAAAACAATTTGCACTCTTACCCTAGCAAAATGTCAGCAAGCTATGAATTATTTTTCACAAAAATATAAAAATTACCTTCCTTACATTTGTACAATAAATATCAGCAAAAGGGTGTTTAGCCAGCGGAACCTACTTATGTTACTGTTGTGTTACTTCTGAATCCATTGAAAAATCAAGAGGAAAAATAAAACTTGAATTCTTTTTGTAACTATCAACTAGTTTTTTTTGTAGTTTTTTTTCTTTGAGTTCTCAGAGGAGTAACTAGACGGGCCAGTATTCATACCTTTGCAATACTTTACAAATATACAACATTGAGGCTGTGTTGTGGCTTCATATCAATGTAAATCTTTAGATATCTCATACCAATTTCACAGATAATCCGATTTTTGAATATTTCACTTAATTTATCAAATTCATCATAGAGGCCAATTGCAGAGGAAATTTAATTAACTGGGATCGACACCCAGTGCTGTACTGGACCATAAAAGATATGTGGCCAATAAAAATTGGCAAAATGTGTCTTATTTTCTTAATAAAATGTCTGAACTTTTGAAAATAGGACTTGTTCTAAGCTGATACTGCATTGCTTTTTAAATGCACTCGGGCTTTACACCTGAATTTTTTCCATGGCAAACTTAAAAGTACATATAATGCTTCAATAGCTACAACATTCTATAACACACTGCAAAATTTATCAATTTTATTCCTTTAGAAACTGTACACATCACAAACATCAGTAGCAAAAATGGTGAAAAATATGTCATACTACATATTATCCACCAATTAGGGGGTTATGTCAGAGAAGGTATAACATACTTCATTTTCTCCGATTAAAGCAGGAAAGATGCCACAGATGTCAAATAACCTCTAAAATCTTGATCTATCCTGACAGACCCTGAAAATACTGGATAAAAATACATAAAAAATGTATAAATGCACATATAACCAAATAGCATGCACCACCATAACCAATAAAGTAGATGGTACTAGACACATACAGAGGAACTCCTTTAAGTTAAACCGTTGACAAGTAGAACAACCCTTTTAGTGGTATAAAAATATCAGGGCTTTGGAAGTTAATTTTTATTTTCTATTTTAGAATTCCTGGTTATTATATAACTAGAGGATCGCTCGCAAAAAAAAAGATAATGTTTTTGCATAGCAAAAACAAAACGTCCCGAAAAGGATATAAAGGTGAGTGCTAAAGTATTGAGAAAATGCTTCGTTTCTAGCCTTATACTGTTGTGGCAACCAAAGTCAGCGCAGTCTGCTTTATCTAGCACGGTTTTCAAGATATAAGCATTTTTGTGTTTTGCAAAAAATAAAAAAATTAAAAATGTCCGCTATATTTGGTAAGACAAAAATATTTTGAAAATTGGCATGGCTACTCTGCAGAGATACCCAGCAGGTCCAAAATTTTGTTGAGTTCACTCCATATAGCACGGTTTTGGAGATATAAGCATTTTTGTGTTTTGCAAAAACTTTGAAAATTCAAAATGGCCACCATTTTTGGGGAGACAAAAATTTTTGTCAAGACCACTGCCGTGGTGTGTATCTCCCGCCGAGCATTAAAGCAGAAGAAATAGCTTTTCCGATATATTCACAATTTTTCATCTTCGTGTGTGAAAGGTCTTCCAAAAGTAGGTGAATGAGTTATTTGAGAAAAATTGGCTATCTGCAATACTATTAAGAGATAATTCACATTTACTCATTTTGAGTAGGTGAATAATTATCTATGGGTCTGAAACTTCACCAAGTGAAAGCTCTCCCAAAAGTAGGTGAATGAGTTATTTGAGAAAAATTGGCTATCTGCAATACTTTTAGAGATAATTCGCATTTACTCATTTTGAGTAGGTGAGTAATTAGCTATTGGTCTGAAACTTCACCATGTGAAAGCTCTCCCACAAGTAGATGAATGAGTATTTGATAAAAATTGGGTATCCGCAATACTTTTACAGATAATTAGAATTTACTCATTTTGAGTAGGTGAATAAATAGCTATGGGTCTGAAACTTCACAGAGTGAAAGCTCTCCCAAAAGTAGGTGAATGAGTTATTTGAGAAAAATTGGCTATCTGCAATACTTTTAGAGATAATTCTCATTTACTCATTTTGAGTAGGTGAATAATTAGCTATGGGTCTGAAACTTCACCAAGTGAAAGCTCTGCCAAAAGTAGGTGAATGAGTTATTTGAGAAAAATTGGCTATCTGCAATACTTTTAGAGATAATTCGCATTTACTCATTTTGAGTAGGTGAGTAATTTGCTATGGGTCTGAAACTTCACCAAGTGAAAGCTCTCCCAAAAGTAGGTGAATGAGTTATTTGAGAAAAATTGGCTATCTGCAATACTTTTAGAGATAATTCGCATTTACTCATTTTGAGTAGACGAGTAATTAGCTATGGGTCTGAAACTTCACCAAGTGAAAGCTCTCCCAAAAGTAGGTGAATGATTAATTTGAGAAAAATTGGCTATCTGCAATACTTTTAGAGATAATTCGCATTTACTCATTTTGAGTAGGTGAGTAATTAGCTATGGGTCTGAAACTTCACCATGTGAAAGCTCTCCCAAAAGTAGGTGAATGAGTTATTTGAGAAAAATTGGCTATCTGCAATACTTTTAGAGATAATTCGCATTTACTCATTTTGAGTAGGTGAGTAATTAGCTATTGGTCTGAAACTTCACCATGTGAAAGCTCTCCCACAAGTAGATGAATGAGTATTTGATAAAAATTGGGTATCCGCAATACTTTTACAGATAATTAGAATTTACTCATTTTGAGTAGGTGAATAAATAGCTATGGGTCTGAAACTTCACAGAGTGAAAGCTCTCCCAAAAGTAGGTGAATGAGTTATTTGAGAAAAATTGGCTATCTGCAATACTTTTAGAGATAATTCTCATTTACTCATTTTGAGTAGGTGAATAATTAGCTATGGGTCTGAAACTTCACCAAGTGAAAGCTCTGCCAAAAGTAGGTGAATGAGTTATTTGAGAAAAATTGGCTATCTGCAATACTTTTAGAGATAATTCGCATTTACTCATTTTGAGTAGGTGAGTAATTTGCTATGGGTCTGAAACTTCACCAAGTGAAAGCTCTCCCAAAAGTAGGTGAATGAGTTATTTGAGAAAAATTGGCTATCTGCAATACTTTTAGAGATAATTCGCATTTACTCATTTTGAGTAGACGAGTAATTAGCTATGGGTCTGAAACTTCACCAAGTGAAAGCTCTCCCAAAAGTAGGTGAATGATTAATTTGAGAAAAATTGGCTATCTGCAATACTTTTAGAGATAATTCGCATTTACTCATTTTGAGTAGGTGAGTAATTAGCTATGGGTCTGAAACTTCACCATGTGAAAGCTCTCCCAAAAGTAGGTGAATGAGTTATTTGAGAAAAATTGGCTATCTCCAATACTTTTACAGATAATTCGCATTTACTCATTTTGAGTAGGCGAGTAATTAGCTATGGGTCTGAAACTTCACCAAGTGAAAGCTCTCCCAAAAGTAGATGAATGATTAATTTGAGAAAAACTGGCTATCTGCAATACTTTTAGAGATAATTCGCATTTACTCATTTTGATGGGTCTGAAACTTCACCAAGTGAAAGCTCTCCCAAAAGTAGGTGAATGAGTTATTTGAGAAAAATTGGCTATCTGCAATACTTTTAAAGATAATTCGCATTTACTCATTTTGAGTAGGTGAGTAATTAGCTATGGGTCTGAAACTTCACCAAGTGAAAGCTCTCCCAAAAGTAGGTGAATGAGTTATTTGAGAAAAATTGGCTATCTGCAATACTTTTAGAGATAATTCACATTTACTCATTTTCAGTAGGTGAGTAATTAGCTATGGGTCTGAAACTTCAAGTGAAAGCTCTGTCAAAAGTAGGTGAATGAGTTATTTGAGAAAAATTGGCTATCTGCAATACTTTTAGAGATAATTCACATTTACTCATTTTGAGTAGGTGAGTAATTAGCTATGGGTCTGAAACTTCACCAAGTGAAAGCTCTCCCAAAAGTAGGTGAATGATTAATTTGACAAAAATTGGCTATCTGCAATACTTTTAGAGATAATTCGCATTTACTCATTTTGAGTAGGTGAGTAATTAGCTATGGGTCTGAAACTTCACCAAGTGAAAGCTCTCCCAAAAGTAGGTGAATGAGTTATTTGAGAAAAATTGGCTATGTGCAATACTTTTAGAGATAATTCGCATTTACTCATTTTGAGTAGGTGAGTAATTAGCTATGGGTCTGAAACTTCACCAAGTGAAAGCTCTCCCAAAAGTAGGTGAATGAGTTATTTGAGAAAAATTGGCTATCTGCAATACTTTTAGAGATAATTCGCATTTACTCATTTTGAGTAGGTGAGTAATTAGCTATGGGTCTGAAACTTCACCATGTGAAAGCTCTCCCACAAGTAGATGAATGAGTTATTTGATAAAAATTGGGTATCCGCAATACTTTTACAGATAATTAGCATTTACTCATTTTGAGTAGGTAAATAATTAGCTATGGGTCTGAAACTTCACCATGTGAAAGCTCTCCCAAAAGTAGGTGAATGAGTTATTTGAGAAAAATTGGCTATCGGCAATACTTTTAGAGATAATTCGCATTTACTCATTTTGAGTAGGTGAGTAATTGGCTATGGGTCTGAAACTTCACCATGTGAAAGCTCTTCCAAAAGTAGGTGAATGAGTTATTTGAGAAAAATTGGCCATCTGCAATACTTTTAGAGGTAATTCGCATTTACTCTTTTTGAGTAGGTGAGCAATTAGCTATGGGTCTGAAAGTTCACCAAGTGAATGCTCTTTGGGATAGCTGCTCTGCAGAGATACCGTGAAGATAAAAAATTTCGTCGAAATCGCTCTCTGTAGCACGGTTTTCGAAATATTAGCATTTTTGTGTTTTGCAATTTTTGCGCAAAAATTCGAAAATTCAAAATGGCCGCCATTTTTGGCAAGACAAATTTTTTTTGAAAATTGGCATGGCTACTCTGCAGAGATACCCAGTGGGTCAAAAATTTCGTCGAAATCGCTCTATCTAGCACGGTTTTCGAGATATAAGCATTTTTGTGTTTTGCAATTTTGCGAAAAATTCGAAAATTCAAAATGGCCGCCATTTTTTGCGAGAAATTTTTTGTTTGAAAATTGGCATGGCTACTCTGCAGAGATACCCTGCGGGTCAAAAATTTCGTCGAAATCGCTCTATCTAGCAGGGTTTTTGAGATATAAGCATTTTTATGTTTTGCAATTTTTGCGAAAAATTCGAAAATTCAAAATGGCCGCCATTTTTGGCGAGACAAATTTTTTTTGAAAATTGGCATGGCTACTCTGCAGATATACCCTGTGGGTCAAAAATTTCGTCGAAATCGCTCTATCTAGCAGGGTTTTTGAGATATAAGCATTTTTATGTTTTGCAATTTTTGCGAAAAATTCGAAAATTCAAAATGGCCGCCATTTTTGGCGAGACAAAATTTTTTTTCAAAATTGGGATAACTACTCTGCAGAGATACCCTGTGGGTCAAAAATTTCGTCAAAATCGCTCTATCTAGCACGGTTTTCGAGATATAAGCATTTTTGTGTTTTGCAATTTTTGCGAAAATTTCGAAAATTCAAAATGGCCGCCATTTTTGGCGAGACAAAAATTTTTTGAAAATTGGGAAAAGTACTCCGCAGAGATATCCTGCGGGTCAATAATTTTGTCGAAATTGCTTTATCTAGCACGGTTTTTGAGATATAAGCATTTTTGTGTTTTGCAATTTTTGCGAAAATTTCGAAAATTCAAAATGGCCGCCATTTTGGGCGAGACAAAAATTTTTTGAAAATTGGGAAAACTACTCGGCAGAGATACCCTGTGGGTCAAAAATTTCGTCGAAATCGCTCTATCTAGCACGGTTTTCGAGATATAAGCATTTTTGTGTTTTCCTTATTTGGAAAATTCGTAATGATTAATTAATCATTAATTACTCGGCCATTTCTTAACCAATCAATGCCAAAATCTAATGATTTCCAGATTTTAATAGAATAAATGTATTTGCCAAGTTTCAGGTGAATTGATAAAATTCCTTTCAAGTTATCATCCGGACAAGCTTCCCCATCGAAAAAAGACATTTTTGGTCATGTGACCTCTCTGATTGGTTGAAATGTCACTGCAGCATATTCAAAAAAATTCCCCAAGGCTACTGCCTAAACCTGCCAAATTTGAAAAGAATCCGCCTAACGGTTACAGAGTTATAAGGAAAACAAAATGCGGAGCCGGCAGCTCTCCCATACACAAACAAGCGTCCCTTACGGGACGCTTAATAAGCTGTAATATTTTAATTTTCCTCTATATTTAACTTAGCAGGGTTCAACTCTGTATGTATATACCAGTGCTGGGAATCGCACCCCCCCCCCCCCCCCCCCCATAATTTCCAAGATCAATCAAATTGCCCATTTTGTCCGCCCGATAATCAACCAGAATCTATTATTCACTCCATTGTTGGTTATTAAAGCTCGACAATAGGAGAGGGTTATTGTAATCAGTTTGTTTCTGTCAGTCTGTCTGTCTGTCTGTCTGTGCACCGTTTTGCCCTTATAACTCAAAAACTATACCATCAATTGAGCTCAAATTTGGTGGGTAGATATTTCATGGGGTACAGACGGAATCTTCCAAATTTGGTGTAATTTGTTTGAAAATTAAAGTCAGGAGACAGGTTTTTAAATTTTTAATTGGGTATATACAGTGAAACCTACTTGTCTTCAAAAATCAATATCATGATAGGATTTCCTCCTCATAAATTCTTGCCTCATCAGATATCCTCTGTGGCTGTGAGTGTAATGTATAGAACTTGTAATCTCATGGTTGGGGTTCAATACCAGTCAATTCTAAATTTTTTTTTAATTTTTGTTTTTAGGTTTTTTTTAGCAATTTTTTTAAAGGTCTTTTAAAAAGAAAAGAAAAAAACACAGCATCTAAAATTTTACTGTTCAAAAAAAAAACTTTAACCAAGATAAAGTGTTCAACTTGATGGACAATAATAGATCAATTGGGCATATACAGAGAAATCTGATTTTCTTTATTGCATAAGTAAAAAAATCAATATTTTGCTGTCTGATGATGTCATTACTCAATGATGTCACAATGCAATTGTCATTGTGAGGTCACAAAACCTAGCTTGTGATACGTGTGATATACCGGTACTTCTTCTCATTAAATTTATGTCTTGAAATTGACATAAATACAATTGAGAGGGAAGTGGTGTATTTGTCATGTTTATTTATTTCTGTTTTTTTTTTTGTTTTTTTTTTGTTTGTTTGTTTCAATTTCTTGACAGTCCATCACAAAAATTTACCCTGAGTAATTTTGACCAAGAAGTGGCTTTTAACCAATATTTTTACCTCTACCAGGAATTTATGTTTGTTGTGTGCTTTTTTGTCTATTTGTCTGCCTGTTTTTGGTGTTTAGATTACTCCAGAACTAATGAACAGATCTTTATAAAAAATTTGTGAGTAGGACCTGGTGAAAGGAAGAAATTACTAATTTTTGGGAAAGACGTGGATCATATTTTGGATACAAAAAAATCATGAATTTTCATAGGTCCCATTTCAATGTATTTTAATGATTTTAGCTTTCTACTTCATATTTCTTCAAAAGTAATTAATAAATTTTGATGTCAAATTTGAAGTAGGAAGGGACTAGCCATGGGAAGGAGTGATTATAGTTTAGGAAAGATCCAATTAATATATTGGATACCAAGAAGCCTCCAGAATTTCTGGAAATGCCACCATGATGGATGTGTGTTATACTTTATAACACTTGTGAGACTGGTCACATTGAGTCGAGCGTTTTGCTCTCTCTGAGTGCATCTTGTTACAGCATGAAACACTTTCCGGGATGAAGTATAAGTCAATCCGGTAAGAATAACAGTGTAGATAATGGCGGTAGATGTAAACAAACACGAAATTCAAGACAAAACTGTCAGTTCATTAATTAAAAATATCTAAAATATGTTATATGGATATTGAGATAATTTAGGAAAGGTAAGATTTAAGCTAAATAATCGATTTTTAGAGAATGTCAGTGACCGACCACAATTGTACACTGTAGCCAGCGATTAATCCAGCACACGTCTAATCATCCACCCACTAATATGTACATTGAATAAAAGGACACCTAAACAAAATAGATCACTCACAGTACATCACAAAAGTTAATTTTAAAAAGAATGTAAATACATTTTCTATACATCAATCTATATTATGTACACATTTCTAAAATATATGGTTTACAGTTCTTTTCTTTCAACTCACAAATAAATTTGCCTTTTTATGGCCAAATTATAAGGTAAGATGACATACTACAGTCTGCATAATACAGGAATAACCCCGGACTAAACCATGGTAAAATTCTGTGTATACCACGGCTTTGGAGGGGGTTATTCCTATTCTAACATGACAAATTATTTTAAGATGAATAATTATTGCAAGTTTTCGGTAAAATGGTTATTGTACGACAGCCATAATGAGCAATAATTCGAAGCTACCAGGTTATGCTGATTTTACCCATGAAGTATTTCGTCGTTTAGCCATTCAAATTCACAGACACATCCGTGTCATGTTAGAATACAGAGTTTACAGTGGGTGCTTGTTTTAGAATTATAAGCAGGACACAAGTCTCACCATGAATTGGTACCAATTTGGAAGCCCTGGACAAAAATGGTGTGAGATCAGTTGTCAGAATACTTTCCATATTGAACTTTTGAAGATTTCTTTTGGGATTTCAAAAACAGGCAAACGAGCGAGACAGATTTTTGTGGCATATAATAACAATCCAACATATTTTACACAAAATTTATTCCAACACTTTCTTGGTTGGAAAATAAGAATGACTATGAATGTACTATATTGTACAACTTATTTACACTTCCACACAGGCTTTAATTCATGAAAATAAGAGAATAAAATAGCTGCATTGGCACTTACGGGCACGTTCATTTATGTGCAAATTGTCGTATAATGAAAATGCTGTTTTTGAAAAAAAATGTTATAGCAATAGTTAATAGTTAACAATAGTCACTAATCTCAAACATAACAAACTCTCAAATATATTAAACAGAATCAGTAATCTCTAATCTGGTAGAACATTTAACATACATATCACTGAAAATGAAGACTTTCATTTAAGGCCATGTCTATGATAGCCTGTATTTAACTAGTTAAGCTGAACACAACTTCATGTATAATTCAAATAAGAAATGTCCACACGAGATATACTAATAATAATACATAGAATGTTGAAATTTTAATGAAATATCAGCCATAGTTGATGATCGTAATGTTGATATGGTCATAAGTCGATCAATCGGCCTTAACAACTTCACTGCATATGGCAAACTTCATTTGAAATGGCAAATGAACAAATATCTAACACATTTACAAATTTTTACCTAAAAGACCTTACTTGGTCGGACACCGATATATTCTACAAAATTGTCCATGCAATGTGTTGCAAGCAATTATATTTTCTATTTCTGAAATAAACGCTAAAATATTACCTCAGTACAGAAATAAAGTATCCAGTATACAACAATACAAGCAGTATAAAATCTGCGTATAGAGTTTTGTTCAAGAGGCATACCTATCATTTTGTGACAAACCTTTCATCTTGTTGATCCCAATGAAAGTGTTTCGAACAAGGTGATTGACTTAATGATCAGTCTTACAAATGACAGTCTTTTTTCTGCATTTTCAATCCCAACTTTGAACTTTCTGTTGAAAAAAAAAGTCTTGCAGCATTTTGTTAGTTTATTTGCTTTATGAGATCATATGTTTTTCAATGTACCTTATATTTTGAGGTTGATTCGGACCTTATTAAATGAAAAAATTGCTCCATTTTAAGTATCCCTTAAGTGATCAACATTACGATCATCCGCTGTATATATGAATTGATGAAATGTTGATCTTTTTAAAAATCCCTTCTTCACAATCTAATCAATTTTTGCTCATTTTTTATCATGTTCAAGTCATACCCAGAATACCAGTATTCCATTAACAACACTAATACACTAATATTTGATCTCTCATTTCATATTTTCATTGTGAGTGACTGGTCACAGGTGATGCTTTGTTGTTTCTCTGATTTCTAAGAGCAGGTCAGATGACTCGAACACCTTTCTATGGTGGTTGATTAAACAATCTCAGAAAAACATTAGCGGTTCTCACTCTTTAGCCACTCTAGAATCATGGGTGTGTAGTACGTGATTATAATGTCAGCACCTATAACACAAAACACCAAACTTTAGTTAACCATTGGCTATTGTCTCAACTTCTTGGCTTGTATATGCACAAGGAATCATCCCTAGATAAGTAGATAACAGTTCAAGTATATAGCTTCTTTTGTTACACTCCAATTAAGTTTTGGTTGATCTATTACTTATCCCTTTTGTTAAAATAACTGCATAACCACACGCATAATTATATGAAGTTCAACATTGATTTCAATATCTAGCTTTTTCATTATGTGTTAACATATACAGCAAGAAATGGAGGACATATAGTGTCAACATGGTAAGCTTTTACACTGGGCAATGGTCGGTATTAAAAAAATGTAGATCAAGAGGCTGCCAATGCAAAACCATTTCAATTCTGGGATTTGAAAAAAAAAAGATGTTTGAGTATATCCCTGATCAAATAAGCCCACCAACTGGAAATGAAACTCATGAAAACAAAACATGGCAGTTCTGCCCAACACACTTGCTATAATAGGCACTAAGTGCACAAAAATATGGAATAAAACTTTGCAATTATTTCTGATTTAGGTTGTGTTTCCAATAATACAAGTTTTCCTTTCAATTGACTCAGGATGCTGGTTTTAAAGTGTTGTCCCAATATTTCATTATAATTTTAAAATGTTCTGCATTCCGAGATACTCAGGCCACCGATCCATCCCTATTTTACACTGACATGGAGTAAAACGTAAAATTCTCCACCTAAATGCACCTCTGAAGAAATCTCCTGGGTTGATTTTCATAAAAAATCTCAAACACAAATATAATTAGGGTTTAAACTTGAAATTTGATTTTAACCTAAAATCTGGATTTTAACTCAAACTCAATAAGTATTTTCAAATAAGTATGTTGTGTGTATACAGTAAAATATAAAGCTGGGGTTATAGTTGTCCCCTGTGCTGTCTGGGAGGCATTGTTGGAGGACAAAATGTTTGTGGGTGTTAAACAGCCTAAACCCATGTATGGATTTTTCACCAAATTTTCAGGATATGTTTACCCCTAAAGAATCTAATGGAAAGCTAGGAATGGCTAGGAAAGCTTGCTTGAGAAATCTTGGGTCTTATTTTGAAAACATGTCACATCTTTATGGTCAAATAGAGACATCATATCAAAAAGGCCTAGTATCTCACTTATCATTAGTCCTAGGGGTTCGGAATGAGAAAACAACTCATAGAAAATCGTGGCCTTTAAATCATTTGCAAGTGTCAAATTTGACCTTTAACCCCTGCTTCAAGGTCATGTAGGGTCGTCATACAAAAATGGCCTTATATCTCCTATATTATTCTCCTACAGCTTGAAAATGTGAAACTAACCTATAGGAAGTCATGGCCTGGATATCTTTAGCAAGTCCCAAATTGGCATTTGACCCCTATTTCAAGGTCAATTGGGGTCATCATGCTTAAAAGCTCTTATATATCCTTTATTATTGGTTTAAGGGCTTCCAGATATGAAAACAACTTAAGAGGAAATCATGGCCTGTGAATCTTTTGCAAGTGTGAAATCTGACCTTTGACCCCTGCTTCACGGTCAATTCAGGTCATCATACTAAAAAGGCACTACATCTCCCTTATAATTGGTCCTAGGGCTTCAAAATATGAAAACACCTTGTAAAAAATCATGGCCTGTGAACCTTTTACAAGTGCAAATTTGACCTTTGACCCCTACTTCAAGGTCAAGTCGGGTCATCATATTAAACCAGCTGTAATCTCTTTATATATTACTTCTTGGGCTTGGAACTCACACCAAGAAGGAATAAAAATATAAGAATTCCCCCTTCTTCAACTACATGAAAGTTCTTATATCTGACAACATCTCATGGGTTCTGTATCATTCTTACAATTGAAGTTGTTCCTAAGATTTTCCCAAATCTCAATGTTGTTGCCCATTTATTTGTCTCTGCAGGCTGGGGTTCTTGCCTGTTGAGACTAGCCATTTTTTTATAAATACCAACCCATACTCATTCAACGTATGACTTCAGTGACACTTTATTAATTCCAGTGAATTCCTTAAAAATGGCGAATTAATGAAATGTTCTTCTATCTAAAATTTCTACTGATACAGTATAGACCTTTCCACGGTGTCAATCAAAATACCGCAAAACGGAAAATAACCTGTCTACGAGTCATTTACTACAATGGCGACAACCAGTCAAATAACAGCATTCCTTAGGTCAAGGACAGGCGCCATTTTGAAACAGAAAAATGTGACAATTTTGGGTTAAATATTTGTAAATATTATTGTACTCATACTAAACAAAAACGAGTAGACACAACATTATTGGGTATAAAAATTCAATAATCAATCCTCACTATTTTAAAATACTGGGTGTAAATGTAAATCTCTTAAATTGGTCAAGCTTTCCCGTATTTTCCCAAATCAGGAAGTGTTTCTTAATAAAGAAAATGATTTAAAAATATTTTATAATATTTGTTACATTTATACGTGTACGTTTCTATAATAATATATGATTTCTGCAACATATCCCACCATTTATAACAATTATTAACTGTTCATAACGTCTTTTTTCTCAAATTTTACATTTTATTTAACGCCATTTTTTTCATTTGTTTGTCAGACTATGACGACTCAACCAGGAAGTGGGCGTGGCCTATGGAACGGTCTATTTTGTGTGTCCATGGCATAACGATTTTTAAACTTTAACCATGACACTTCAATTGTCATGTGACTATTCCACAATTTTATGATTAAACCCTAACCCAATTAAAGAATTAAAGATGCTGTGGTGATCTTCTGGAGGTAACTGGATTCAGGCTGGTTAAAACGAAAGGACTACCTTCTCTATTTTTTTATCAAAGGTCAAACCTTATTAAACTTATGACTTATGTGGCAAATGCAGACTATTTCTCTGATAAGTTGGAGGATTACAGTGAAATGTGTTTGTTGGTGGTTAATACGGCGGAGCCCCCCAAGTGGGGAATTTGAGATATGGTGGTCATTTTCAGACTTGTTATCCTACCTGCTCTGCGCATGCTGGTTAGTGTCTCTATCAGGATGCGTCTTAAATCAAAAGCCCCTGCTTTGGCTCCATGGTACAGCATGGCATACTCCCCAGAGACCTGATAGATAGCCATCGGGTGGTCTGGAAACTGAAACAAACAACACTAGTTTTTTACACTAAAACTGCATGGCAAAACTCCTCTGTATGAGGTAAATTAAGTGGAAAAACAAGAGGGTCAAAGATGCCCCAAAAGGCGGGTTGTGCAGGCAGCAATAAGGTTAGTGATTGCTGTAATTACATTTAGAAACAAGGAAAGAAATGTTAGGTCACCCAGTTAAGGTGAATGTGTTAGGCGATCTAAGAAATGTAAAACTTGTAATCTAGGTTACATAATTGTATCTATGCTATAAACGGACAAACGAAAGGACGGAATTACACCAATTTCAAAAGCAACTTAGCTATGATGGTGATGTATCTCCCTGTCAAGTTTGAATTTGATAGGACAAAGCATTTTAGAGTTAGAGTCCGGAAACGGAAATGTTGACTGACAGACAAACGGCCAAAAAACGGACAAACGAACACACGGAATTACACCAATTTCGAAAGGAACCTAGCTATGATGGTGCTCTATCTCCCTGTCAAGTTTGAATTCGATTGGACAAACCGTTTTCGAGTTAGAGTCCGGAAACAAAAATGTGGACGGACAGACGGATGTCGGACACATCAATCTAATAGGCAGGTTGGTTACAGGCAACCCCCCCCCCCCAATAATTGAGATATTAAGGACCAAATAGCTAGCAATGTAAACACATACAATACTTTGTGGAACAGTAGACAAAAACAGGATGTCTGAACTACACAATGTGTCAGTGGATATTTGCAGAAACATTTGCTTATGAAGATTAACTGCACTTGAATTAGAGGCTAGATGTAGAATGCATTTTCATTAACATTTTTCTTGCAGCTTGACATGATTCTACTTTACTTATATTTTTGATGGAAAACAAATTAAAATAATAAAATATTATAAGTAGTGGTCGGACGGGGTTTGAAAATAAAAACCGGTTTCCGGGGGTTTGAAACCGAACAAAATCCAGGATTTCGAATGTTTGCACTGATATGGTGAAAATTTACCGCAAATGTACATGAGCCATATTTTAAACAGGAAATATGTATTCGCAAGACATTTTGAAATTTATAAACTTCATTTACAATGAATCTAAAATAAAAATGTAAGATATTTGCTAAAATTTATGTTTTTTTATTGTTTTGACAAAGTATTGACCAGTAGAAAGCCTAATACAATGATATTTTCAATAACCAGTACTGAAATACGGTATGGCAGTTTACCATTCACACCTCCAACATTATGTGAATCAAAAAGGAAAATACTTGTCATCCTAAGTAACGGATTATCTTTGCAATGACACAATTATATATTTAAAACATAATTTTCACTTCCTTTATTCTCTTACCTTGTCTTTGATTTGTCGTACGATGTCAAGGTAAGCCATACCTGGCTTGACCATCAGGATATCTGCTCCCTCTTCTACATCGCGCTCCTACAGAAAAAAAATATCACAAACTATTTACTAGGGTTATAAATATCTGTACTGTATATTTATACTCAGCACAATATCTCCTTGTACTATAGGACTCAAAGCACTATATAATCCATCCGGCTGCACAAATACAGCCCAAGCTCTCAACTTTACTGAAATTCCCCTAACTGAAGGACAAAGGCTCAAGGATGACCATTTATCAATGTCCTTGAGGTTCTTCTGCTACTGGGGATAGGACCCAATGACAGAGGACTGCCAGTTTAAGTGGTTTGAACCCATGTGCTCAGAGTTCCTAGACGAGGGTGTTATCCACTAGGCCACAGTCGCAGAAAATCAGGATATCAGCAAATATTGCTAGAATCAGTAAAATATGTTGACTTTCATCACACATCACATTCCTATAAAAATATTAAATCCTAGCACTCTATGTTTTAAGTACTTATGAAATAAAATATTCAAAACTATGTTACATTTTGCTTGTCATTATTTGTACAAATTGGTTTTTATTTATTTATATTTATTTTATATTTATTTATTTATATATATATACATATATATATATATATTTTTTTTTTTTTTTTTTTTTGGGGGGGGGGGGAGGAGTGTTTAAAATCTGTCAACTGTGCTTTAAGTATGTAAAATACATACAGCCGCTCTTAAAGCTAGACCACTTGAACCCAATGGAAGCTGATAGCACCTGCGATCTCCAAATGATGGCGCAGACTTGGCAGCATCCCTGGGAAAAGAAAATACAGAACAAATGAATTTTGGGCTTTCTTGCTGGAGTCAGATTTAATTTTCACCATGGCATGAAAGAGTTGTCAGGATTATGAGATTGAACTGTTGCAAGATCACTGATACACATATGCATCAAATAACCAGTTATACTAACCATAGATAAATTTTTAGCATCTTGGCTGTTTTTAAAAATACCCTTGGTATAAAGTGGGTGTTTGTAACTTTCAGAATGTGATAGTATGGGGGCATATTACGTTGAAAGAGTTTACTATTCCCCACAATGGCCTTCTGTTTCACAAACGTTATAATAACCAAGCAGAATTGTACTGGTTCTACACACGTTTATAACCCAGGTTCTTTAATACCTGAAAGGTCCATAAAAGCCTGATGCGAACTTGGAACTGTAGCTCATCACAGTGACCTTACTGGCAAGGTCATTCTGTGCAAGTGCTTGCTTAATGGCACCTACTCGTCCATCCATCATGTCTGAGGGTGCAATCACTTGACAACCTGAAGGTAAATAGACAGGTCTGAAAATATGGCTTGTAGTAACTACATGAGTACCCCCAAAAGAGCAGAATTATGATTTATTTATAGTAAAATAAATGGACTGAAGCAGATATTTATATCTTGGTAAATATTTATACACAACATGAACCTAACATAAAGTAATGTTGATACTTTGCCATTTCCAAGGGTCATTTTAGTTTATTTCACTAGTAAAAAAAGTTAAAAACACAATATAACTGTACACAATGGTTTTGCTTTTCAATGAAGTGCACATTTAAACTCTGGTAGCTGTGCTGTTTTAAAAAATTAATGTCAAATATTCCACCAGGCAACCAAAACTGAAATAAACTTTGCTTGTGCATGTGACTTTAGACAGTTGAACATATTAGAAGACTTAGAACACACAGCCCTGTTATATACCACTGTATTTACCTGCTTTTGCATAGGCCACAGAGATCTCTGCAAGTCTTTTAATGCTTGGTTCATTGTTTATAGTTCCATCCTCATAAAGAATACCTACAAATACACCCTTGAACTATTACAATGCCCTGTAAGTAGAAATGAATATCAGGGTCAGTGACAGCTCTTGTTCATTGAAAATAACCATCATTCATCTGGAATTTCTGGTTGAGCAGCAGTAACTTCCTGGGCCTACTTTCACAAATGGTCTTTGACTTAGCTAGGACTTAGGCTAAGTCAGAGACTTGAATTTGAGCCTTTTGTCTCAGCTAAGTCTAGGAATTTTAATGGATTTCACAAAGGATGACTTAGCTAAGACCAAGCTTATCAAATAACCACAGTGGTTTTCTTTTTCATGTGACCTGTTATTGCTGGTAAAGATATCTTACTGGTGTGACATATATCATTTGTTTAACTCATCTTGTCTTTTGCAAATATTGTTTTTCGTAACCTCAGATAAATGTCTGAAGACTAATTTATGGAGTTGTCCTATTTAGATATCGTTGATTTTTATTTATATCAAATTTTGAAGGGAGAAAAATTTACGGCCACCATATTTAACCAAACCACCAAACGTTAAACCCACTCCCATATAGACTTAGCCAAAACTTAGACTTTGCAGCTTTGTGATACCCTCTAAGTTTAAGACCAGAGACTTAGCTTCAGTTTAAGACAAAAGTCTTAACTTTAAGTCGAAGCCCGGGCTAAGTAGTTTTGTGAAACCACTCCCTGGTCCCTTTGACTTAATTTGATTTGACTTGACATGATTCAGCTTGGTAAAATTATTTTAAAGCACCCTACTAATATTGGGTTCAATGATCTTGTAGATAAAACCATTTACTATACTTTTCCTCAAGTAATGTGCCAAATAAAGGAGGCTGGCTAAATACTACCTACATCCCTTTAATAAGTTACACTTTCACCAGCGGAAGTGATTGCTGTATCAATAAGTCATCAATTTTTAAAACCACTGGGATATCTTCATTCTCACACAAGCCAGCTAATAGATATCCTTACCACAGTGCCCATGGTCAGTGTATGGGCATAAACACACATCACAAGCAATAAGCAGGTCAGGGTAGGCTTCCCTCAGTACTTTTACAGCCTGAATCACTGGAGTATCAGGACTGTCAGCCTGGCTACCGATCTCATCCTGAAATAGTCCCAGTAAACACAGTAAAATAGGTGAATAATTTAAGTGCATTAAGGAAAATAACTGAAATATAGATCATAATAGATGTTACTGAATTTAAAAACAACTAGAGTATTGCTTTGCAAGAGAAAAAGAAATTGTTTTTGCACAGCAAAAACAAAGTGTCCCAATGAGTATTAATCAGTTTGTAAAAATGACTGTCTTCCTGTGTTTAATATGTTTTTCCATTTATGACAAAATGCAAGGTTTCCCAGAAGAATCTGGTTTGTTTATTTATTTATTTTTTTTTTTGTGTTATGCAGAAATTCAAAATGGCCACCAAAAGTGGCGGGAAAATGATTTTTGGGAAAAATCGCCAGCAGACTCTGCAGATAACCTGCGGGTCAAAAATTTCGTTGAAATCACTCAATCTCTCTCTGTTTCCGAGGTAAACGCATTTTTGTATTTAACGCAGAAATTCAAAAGGGCCACCAAAGTGGCTGGAAAACAATTTTTGCGAAAAGTTGCCAGCAGCCCTGCAGATACCCTGTGGGCAAAAATTTCATCAAAATCGCTCGATTTTGCTCCGTTTGCGAGATAAACAGGTTTTTGCATTTAACGCAGCAATTCAATATGGCCACCAAAAGTCAGATACCCTGTGGGTCAAAAATTTTGTCGAAATCGCTCTATCTTGCTCCGTTGCTGAGATAAACACGTTTTTGTTTTTAACGCAGAAATTCAAGTAACGCAGAAATTCAAGAAGGGCGCCAAAAGTGGCGGGAAAATGAATTTTGCGAAATGTCGCCAATAGACTCTGCAGATATCCTGCATGTCAAAAATTTCATCAAAATCGCTCTATCTCGCTCTGTTTCCGACATAAATAGGTTTTTGCGTTTAACACAGAAATTCAAGATGGCCGCCAAAAGTGGTGGGAAAACGATTTTTGCAAAAAGTTGCCAGTACACTCCGCAGATACCCTGTGGGCCAAAAATTTTGTCGAAATCGCTCTATCTCGCTCTGTTTCTGAGATAAACGTATTTTTGTGTTTACGCAGAAATTCAAGATGGCCGCCAAAAGTGGCGGGGAAAACATTTTTTGAAAAAAGTCACCAGTAAACTCCGCAGACACTGCGCGCCAAAATTTCATCGAAATCGCTCTAACTCGCTCTGTTATCGAGATAAACACGTTTTTCCGTTTAACGCAGACAGTCAAGATGGCCGCCAAAAGTGGCAGGAAAACGATTTTTGCGAATAGTTGCCAGTAAACTCTGCAGATACCCTCTGGGTCAATATTTTCGTCGAAATTGCTCTACCTCACTCCGTTTCCGAGATAAATGTGTTTTTGCGTTTTCAGCATTAAGAAAAATTGTGACATTTAGTAAATCATTAATAAGTTGGCCTTTATGTATTGGATCACTTCCAAAAGTTAACGAATTCCAGACATCTATATAACAAACCTACTTGGCAAATTTTATGTGAACAGGTGAAGCGCTTTTTAAGTTTTTGGTCATGTGACTTCTCTGATTGGTTGAAATGTCATGAGATCATATTCAGAAAATCTTCCCAGGGCTACTGCAGACACCTGCGAAATATGAAGAGAATCCGCCTTATGGCTGCAAAACTATTGCGAAAAGAAAATGCGGATCCGGCGGAGTCGCTTCTCCCATATACAAATGAGCGTCCCTCGCGGGACGCTTAATTTTGCTTGTGATTGAATTCACTAACATTTTATTGGGTTTTTAGATTTACTGAGTGAATAAATCTAGGAATAATGCACATACCTATTTGTTTTAGCGACAATCCTGGCTAGATTATTCTTGCAATACTTATGCAAATTCAGATGCACAATGCCTCCAAGAGAGCAGCCTTTGCAATAGTCAAGGCAGCAACTGACCAAAGCATTTGCTGCCATGATAGCAGTGTCATGAGATAGGTGCGATCCAATTCTCCTTAAGTTGTTCAGTTGTTTAAAACAAGTCCTACAGACTGAACATGAGTTGAGAAGCAAAAGTCAGAATTTCTAATGATAAAGAGTGTGACTGATCAGGTTACCAAGTACACTGAATCACTGATAGGGAAATATCCATGGAGTCTGTCACCAAAACAGTGGGCTTACCTTTTTCATTCATTAAGTTCTTGAAATAGTCTCATTCCATTATTATCATAATCATCATTATTATTATTTTTAATAGTATGTTGCACCATACAATGAGCATCTAATTTTGTTAACAATAAGACTAGTCAGCCACTTTGCTGATTGTTTTTTAATAGATTTTGTTATCACTGGTGCATACTTAGTGAGCAAACTACCAATGCCAGGAATCATTCTGATGCTGAAATAGCACACCAGGGCCTTTTAGTAAAGGTTTAACTGAGATCATATTTCTGTTTGATCATATCAATGCAATGAGATCGCCTAAGTGAAATAATACTTGAACTGGGTTCAATAGAGGGGGAAACCTACTAGATTTTATCAATGCATAATCACTTAGGAACTCACCAACCTTTATGTCTCCAATGAAATTACAATCACTTGGAGTCAGAATAAGGTAAACAATGTGACCATAAATGTACCTTGGATCATGCACATGTTGACCTTAAGATTGCATGAATCCAGTACAGCCAAAAGCCCTGGATGGGTCAGATCCAGACTGGTCAATTTCAACATTAAGTCACCATAAATAATGACAAACTTACAGATCATAATAATACAATAAAGAAATTTGTTCAGAGATGAACTCTAGCAGTAATTTGGAGGGTGATAAATACAAGCCAACATCCCAGAGTGACCAGGAAATGCAACAGACACAACTATGTTCTCAGATGTAATGTAATTAGGAGAATCACTTCTCTTGAACATAGATCTTTAGTGAACAAACCAACACCACCCTCCTAGGCCAACAGCTCGTGGCTTATGTGTCAGAAGAGGTGAGGGAACCCAAGAATGAATCGGTATCTGTCTGGCAAATGCGTGCCTCAGTAAAGGCCTTGGTACCAAAGTCACCTGACACTGTGGTGTCACTGATAAATGGACCCTTATCCCTGGGTTAAGACCAACATAACCATGCAATGGTAAAAGGATGGACAATTTGAGAACAATTACATTGGATATGAACTGTACATGTGGTGGTGTTACTTAAAAAGTAGAGCAAATGATATGGATCTTGCTGCTCATATCTGTTACAACAGAATTACATTAATAAAGAACTGAACATACTTTTGGCAGTTTGGATGGAACTCCAAATAACAGCACTGTCTGCAAACCATCCTCTATGTGTGGCTTAATTGCTTCAACTACCTTGTTTACACCATATCTTGACTGTCCAGGTAAACTTGTTATCTCTTCTACTGAATCTGCACTGTCTCTGAAATAACAAATTTGACATTAACACAAGAAAAATGAACCATAAACAAGTTATCATCGCAACCTACTTCAAGAGTGATGTACACGTCACACAGACCAGCAATTACGGAAGGATGACATAAAATTATATTTAAGCTGAAATCTTTCAGTCTAAAACGTTCTTAGATATAAGTGAGAACTAAAAGTGTGGAAATGTTTAATTATTTAAGCCCAAAGCTCTATTCACAATCTGTCTAAAAATACAAGTCACATGTATTTGCTCCACTAAATGACAAACAACACAAATTACCACTGACAATGTAAATATTCCACAGTTCACTAAATTTCAGGTTGTTTATATTTCAATTGTTATGTTTAAAACAAGTTGACATGTCCCAACTTTGCTGGGATTTTTGTCTATTTTTTACCAAAATATGGGGTCAGGCTAATTATCAGATGGAGTCTCTATTCGGTTCCATTCACTAACTACCAAATTGAGATAATTTTTCTTTATTTTGGCTATATGGGAGCTTTAAACAGCAAATAACTAGCAACAATTAAAAGATAAGATGTTTTTACTACGCAAACTAAACAGAAGTGGTTCAGCTAATGTAATATGACATAATGTTGTTTTTGACGACATTCTTTTTCTGATTCAATCTCCATTTTGTCTCCATGATTTTCAGGCATATTTTGTCACTGTAAAATTTACTGGGCCATGTGAACTGTTACTATCACATTATCTTAACAAATTATATAATAAACTACAAAACAAGCATTCTGACGCATGCATTTATCTCCCGCCGTATAAATAAGATGTACTAAAGATAGTGGAATATAAATTTTCTTGTGAGATGGAGGCACATGTAGAAGTGACAAGTTTAATGTTTGATTGCAATACTTTTAAAGACAAAAGGCATTGATTCATTTTAGTAGCTATTACTCTGCCATCCAAAGAGCTACAGTTCTACAACTTTAATATGCAGTAGATCACCCAAAAGTAGGTGAATGACTTATTTAGAAGAAATTGCCTACCTGTAATACTTTTACAGATAAAAGACATTTACTCATTTTAGTAGCTATTACTCAGCTATCCAAAGAGCTACAGTTCTGCAACTTCACTATGTGGTAGATCACCCACAAGTAGGTGAATGACTTATTTAGAAGGAATTGCCTACCTGTAATACTTTTAGAGATAAAAGACATTTACTCATTTTAGTAGCTATTACTCAGCTATCCAAAGAGCTACAGTTCTGCAACTTCAGTATGTGGTAGATCACCCAAAAGTATGTGAATGACTTATTAGAACTAGACCAAGGACGCATCTGTGGCCAGATGCAAAATGTATCCACCGGCAAAGGCAAAAGTAGCTATTACCCAGCCATAGCATGAGCTAGAAGTCTGAAATTTTTATTATGTTATAGCTGACCCAAAAGTAGGTGAATAATATATTTGCACAAAATTCTCTAAATCCAATAGTTTTCATGTTACAATTGATTTTACTCATGATGGAAGTTAGTAAAAAGTCCAAAAGTAGCTATTACTCACTTAGCTATTGAGATAGACACCCAAGTTACTCACCATGTTGTTGCTATTGAAAAAGTAGGTGAATATCATATTTTAACAAAATGCTCTAAATGCAATACTTTTCAAGTTATAAATGATGTAGTGTTGAGTAAGAACTTCAAAGTAGCTATTACTCAGCTATGCTATGAGCCACAGGTCTGGAACTTAACTATGTTATAGCTGCTTCAAAATAGGTGAATAACATATTGCAACTAAATAATGTAAATGCAAGAGTATTCAAGTTTTAAGTGATTTACCCAACAGTGATAACCTAAAAGTAGCTATTACTCAGCTATGCAATGAGCTACAGGTCTGAAATTTTACTATGTTATAGCTGACCCAAAAGTAGATGAATAACATATTTGCATAAAATTCTGTAAATACAACAGTTTTCAAGTTACAAGTGATTTTACTCATGATGGAAGTTAGTGAAAAATCCAAAAGTAGCTATTACTCACTTAGCTATTGAGATAGACACCCAAGTTACTCACCATGCTGTAGCTATGGAAAAAGTAGCTGAATAACATATTTTAACAAAGTGCTCTAAATGCAATACTTTTCAAGTTATAATTGATTTAGGGCATGATTTCATTACTTTTAATGAATAAAAAATTATTTTAAAAAGTCATAAAAAAACTTTAGCATGTGAAAGCTCTCCAAAATGTAGGTGAATGAGTTATTTGAGAAATACTGGCTATCTGCAATACTTTTAGACATAATTAGCATGTACTCATTTTGAGTGGGTGAGTAATTAACTATGGGTCTGAAACTTCAAGCGAAAGCTCTCCCAAAGGAAGGTGAATGAGTTAGTTGAGAAAAATTGGCTATCTGCAGTCCTTTTAGAGATAATTCGCATTAACTCATTTTGAGTAGGTGAGTAATTAGCTATGGGTCTGAAACTTCACCATGTGAAAGCTCTTCCAAAAGTTGGTGAATGAGTTATTTGAGAAAAATTGGCTATCTGCAGTACCTTTAGAGATAATTCATATTTACTCATTTTCAGTAGGTGAGTAATTAGCTGTGGGTCTAAAACTTCACCAAGTGAAAGCTCTTCCCAAAGTAGGTGAATGAGTTATTTGAGAAAAATTGGCTATCTGCAATACTTTTACAGATAATTAGCATTAACTCATTTTGATTAGGTGAGTACTTAGCTACAGGTCTGAAACTTCACCATGTGAAAGCTCTTCCAAAAGTTGGTGAATGAGTTATTTGAGAAAAATTGGCTATCTGCAGTACTTTTAGAGATAATTCATATTTACTCCTTTTGAGTAGGTGAGTAATTAGCTATGGGTCTAAAACTTCACCAAGTGAAAGCTCTTCCAAAAGTTGGTGAATGAGTTATTTGAGAAAAATTGGCTATCTGCAGTACTTTTAGAGATAATTCATATTTACTTCTTTTGAGTAGGTGAGTAATTAGCTATGGGTCTAAAACTTCACCAAGTGAAAGCTCTTCCCAAAGTAGGTGAATGAGTTATTTGAGAAAAATTGGCTATCTGCAATACTTTTAGAGATAATTCACATTTACTCATTTTGAGTAGGTGAGTAATTAGCTATGGGTCTGAAATTCACCATGTGAAAGCTCTTCCAAAAGTTGGTGAATCAGTTAGTTGAGAAAAATTGGCTATCTGCAGTACTTTTAGAGATAATTCATATTTACTCATTTTGAGCAGGTGAGTAATTAGCTATGGGTCTGAAACTTTACCAAGTGAAAGCTCTTCCCAAAGTAGGTGAATGAGTTATTTGAGAAAAATTGGCTATCTGCAGTACTTTTAGATATAATTCACATTTACTCGTTTTGAGTAGGTGAGTAATTAGCTATGGGTCTGAAACTTCACCAAGTGAAAGCTCTTCCAAAAGTAGGTGAATGAGTTATTTGAGAAAAATTGGCTATCTGCAGTACTTTTAGATATAATTCACATTTACTCATTTTGAGTAGGTGAGTAATTAGCTATGGGTCTGAAACTTCACCAAGTGAAAGCTCTCCGAAAAGTAGGTGAATGCGGTATTTGAGAAAAATTGGCTATCTGCAGTACTTTTAGAGATAATTCGCATTTACTCATTTTGAGTAGGTGAGTAATAAGCTATGGGTCTGAAACTTCACCAAGTGAAAGCTCTTCCAAAAGTAGGTGAATGAGTTATCTCAGAAAAATTGGCTATCTGCAATACTTTTAGAGATAATTAGCATTTACTCATTTTGAGTAGGTGAATAATTAGCTATGGGTCTGAAACTTTACCAAGTGAAAGCTCTCCCAAAAGTAGGTGAATGAGGTATTTGAGAAAAATTGGCTCTCTGCAATACTTTTAGAGATAATTAGCATTTACTCATTTTAAGTAGGTGAGTAATTAGCTGTGGGTCTGAAACTTTACCATGTGAAATTGAAAAGTTCATGTTTCAACAGAAACCCTTCTACTACACTGTGGGTCCAAAACTTGCTCGAAATCGCTCTGACAGTTTCAGAGATATTTGCCATTTTTCATTTTCCGCAAAAATTCAAGACGGCCACCAAAAGTTGTAAACTTTGAAATTTGAAACTTTACTATGTGATAGCTTACCAAAAAGTAGATGGACAACATATTTGAAAAGATTTCCCTAACTTTAATACTTTTGAAGATATTTGACATTTACTTCTTCTGTTATTTAGCTACAAATGAGAAAATAGTTATTACTCACTTAAGGCATGCAACAGAACCCCAAACTATGGACCATCTTATAGCTAAGGACAAAGTAGCTGAACAACATATTTTAGGAAAACACTCTAACTGCAAAAAAAATAATTTTGGAGTTACAATGGCTTTACTCAAGCTACAAACGAGAAAATAGCTATTACTCACTTATGGCATGCACCAGAACCCCAAACTATGGACCATCTTATAGCTAAGGACAAAGTAGCTGAACAACATATTTTAGGAAAACACTGTAACTGCAATAATTTTGGAGTTACAATGGCTTTACTCAACAGTCAGAATTTCAAAGTAGCTATTACTCAGCTATCCAAGGTGCAACAGGTCTGAAACTTTACTATGTGATAGCTTACCAAAAAGTAGATTGATAACATATAGAAAAGATTTCTGTAACTCTAATACTTTTAAAGATATTTGACATTTACTCCTCCTGTTATTTAGCTACAAATGAGAAAATAGCTATTACTCACTTATGGCATGCAATAGAACCCTAAACTATGTACCATCTTACAGCTAAGGACAAAGTAGCTGAACAACATATTTTAGGAAAACACTCTAACTGCAATAGTTTTGGAGTTACAATGGCTTTACTCAACAGTCAGAATTTCAAAGTAGCTATTACTCAGCTATCCAAGGTGCAACAGGTCTGAAACTTTACCATGTGATAGCTTACCAAAAAGTAGATGGATAACATATTTGAAAAGATTTCCCTAACTTTAATACTTTTGAAGATATTTGACATTTACTCCTTTTGTTATTTAGCTACAAATGAGAAAATAGCTATTACTCACTTATGGCATGCAATAGAACCCTAAACTATATACCATCTTATAGCTAAGGACAAGGTAGCTGAACAACATATTTTAGGAAAACAGTCTAACTGCAATAATTTTGGAGTTACAATGGCTTTACTCAACAGTCAGAATTTCAAAGTAGCTATTACTCAGCTATCCAAGGTGCAACAGGTCTGAAACTTTACTATGTGATAGCTTACCAAAAAGCAGATGAATAACATATATGAAAAGATTTCCCTAACTTTAATACTTTTGAAGATATTTGACATTTACTTCTTCTGTTATTTAGCTACAAATGAGAAAATAGCTATTACTCACTTACGGCATGCAATAGAACCCCAAACTATGTACCATCTTATAGCTAAGGACAAAGTAGCTGAACAACATATTTTAGGGAAACACTCTAACTGCAATGGTTTTGGAGTTACAATGGCTTTACTCAACAATCAGAATTTCAAAGTAGCTATTACTCAGCTATCCAAGGTGCAACAGGTCTGAAACTTTACTATGTGATAGCTTACCAAAAAGTAGATTGATAACATATAGAAAAGATTTCTGTAACTCTAATACTTTTAAAGATATTTGACATTTACTCCTCCTGTTATTTAGCTACAAATGAGAAAATAGCTATTACTCACTTATGGCATGCAATAGAACCCTAAACTATGTACCATCTTACAGCTAAGGACAAAGTAGCTGAACAACATATTTTAGGAAAACACTCTAACTGCAATAGTTTTGGAGTTACAATGGCTTTACTCAACAGTCAGAATTTCAAAGTAGCTATTACTCAGCTATCCAAGGTGCAACAGGTCTGAAACTTTACCATGTGATAGCTTACCAAAAAGTAGATGGATAACATATTTGAAAAGATTTCCCTAACTTTAATACTTTTGAAGATATTTGACATTTACTCCTTTTGTTATTTAGCTACAAATGAGAAAATAGCTATTACTCACTTATGGCATGCAATAGAACCCTAAACTATATACCATCTTATAGCTAAGGACAAGGTAGCTGAACAACATATTTTAGGAAAACAGTCTAACTGCAATAATTTTGGAGTTACAATGGCTTTACTCAACAGTCAGAATTTCAAAGTAGCTATTACTCAGCTATCCAAGGTGCAACAGGTCTGAAACTTTACTATGTGATAGCTTACCAAAAAGCAGATGAATAACATATATGAAAAGATTTCCCTAACTTTAATACTTTTGAAGATATTTGACATTTACTTCTTCTGTTATTTAGCTACAAATGAGAAAATAGCTATTACTCACTTACGGCATGCAATAGAACCCCAAACTATGTACCATCTTATAGCTAAGGACAAAGTAGCTGAACAACATATTTTAGGGAAACACTCTAACTGCAATGGTTTTGGAGTTACAATGGCTTTACTCAACAATCAGAATTTCAAAGTAGCTATTACTCAGCTATCCAAGGTGCAACAGGTCTGAAACTTTACTATGTGATAGCTTACCAAAAAGTAGATGAACAACATATTTGAACAGATTTCCCTAACTTTAATACTTTTGAAGATATTTGACATTTACTTCTTCTGTTATTTAGCTACAAATGAGAAAATAGCTATTAATCACTTATGGCATGCAATAGAACCCCAAACTATGTACCATCTTATAGCTAAGGAAAAAGTAGCTGAACAACATATTTTAGGGAAACACTCTAACTGCAATGGTTTTGGAGTTACAATGGCTTTACTCAACAATCAGAATTTCAAAGTAGCTATTACTCAGCTATCCAAGGTGCAACAGGTCTGAAACTTTACTATGTGATAGCTTACCAAAAAGTAGATGAACAACATATTTGAACAGATTTCCCTAACTTTAATACTTTTGAAGATATTTGACATTTACTTCTTCTGTTATTTAGCTACAAATGAGAAAATAGCTATTAATCACTTATGGCATGCAATAGAACCCCAAACTATGTACCATCTTATAGCTAAGGAAAAAGTAGCTGAACAACATATTTTAGGGAAACACTCTAACTGCAATGGTTTTGGAGTTACAATGGCTTTACTCAACAATCAGAATTTCAAAGTAGCTATTGCTCAGCTATCCAAGGTGCAACAGGTCTGAAACTTTACTATGTGATAGCTTACCCAAAAGTAGATGAACAACATATTTGAAAAGATTTCTGTAACTCTAATACTTTGGAAGATATTTGACATTTACTCCTTTTGTTATTTAGCTACAAATGAGAAAATAGCTATTACTCACTTATGGCATGCAATGGGACCCCAAACTATGTACCATCTTATAGCTAAGGACAAAGTAGCTGAACAACATATTTGAAGAAAAAGTTGTTTCTGCAATAGTTTTTGAGTTATGAGCCCTTTACTCCAAGTAGCTAAGATAGCTATTACTCACTTATCGTTAGGCCTAAGTCCATAAAACCAAAAAAATTTTCGAGGGCGTGAAAATTCATTGGGACAATTAATTTACAAAAAATCTGTAGCTGTAGTAGTTTTGGAGGAATCTGCGTGACTAACGCACGCACACACGCACGCACGCACGCACGCACACACAGGCATCATTTCATAATCTCCCTCCCGGGCTAAAGCCCGGCGGGAGATAATAAATGGAAAGATTTATTGATGATATCAGCTTATTCTCTTACATAGAATCAGATTATTATATCTAAGAAGAAAAGTATTCATTCTGTATGGGTGGCACTAAAGAGCGTATGGAGGTGTATGGGAGTGTATGGTGACATATGGGAGCGTATGATGGGGTATGGAAGTGTAAAAAAGCATATTGGAGTGGTATTAATTGGACATGGAAGTGTAACTACCCCTAAACCATTAATGTTTCATAACTTCTGTTTTATTATCCTGTGTTCTTACAATAATGATCTGTCTGAAAATGAGACTGTAAACCTCGAGTTAAAGTGATCATACATGTAAATATACCAAAAACATGTACAGCTGATGTACTGTTTGACAGTATTACACTCAGACAATTATCGAAGTCGATCAAATTAAACATCAACATTAAAACTTTGAGCTTTACATTTAGTGAGCATGTATGTTCAGAAAAAATTGACCTTACTGAGTGTAGTGACCAGAACTGCTTGGTAAATTCCTTCCACCAAATTAAGCCATGTAATATAATGTATAAACTACCATTAATACCCATTGACTGATAAACCGGAAAATGTATTCAAACAACACATTTAAACAGCAGAAATTGTAGCATGCGTAACTAGCCCTTTAATTTCATTGGTTCCTTATCTGATTGGTTAATCAGTTGGTGCCAATTCATGAAATTGTCAGTGTGGCTAGCCTGACTTTGTTAATCACAAGATCTGCATGGGAGTATTCCTCAACTAGCCTTTTGATTGATTAGCTCGATTGGTTAATACTTGCAGTACTGAATGATGAAATTGTCCTGCCTGATTTAGTAAATTGCATTCTGACATGATTGCTAAAAGGGGTATTTCTTTTAATTTATGTTGTATTAAATGAACACCATATACATCTACTCACCTGTAAAATATGTCAAGGGCCCAATCAAAAGCTAGCAGTTCTAACAAATGGGAACCAGACTGATAGACTCTTGCTTCAAATTAACACTCATTTTAATAATGCAACAACCTTTTATAGCAATCATAAATTTTCGTAGACCAATTTTTTTACAATAAACAAGTTACAGTTGCATTGCTTTGGATCATGTCTTGACATTCATTGAAAAAAAAAAAAAATCAAACTTTCTTCATAACAAAATACACAGAATAGTCTGAAACTGTGAGAAATGCTGCTTGAAGATTGAGCGTTTTATGTAGGATCATTTATTTGTACTTGGATATCAAATAGTTTAATTTCTTGTACTTGCACAACTTATTAATAGTCATGTCTGTACATATGCAGTCACAGACGTCTGGGGGGTTTCTCAACAATATTTTATATATATTTTTAAAGAATGGTATTGAGAATTGCAATTTAGGTGGAAGTTAAATTATAATGGGTACGGGTTGTGGGTATGAGTTGTTCACAAGGTGTGTGATCACAAGATGCTCATATACCAAAGTACTGTATAATTTTATGCTAATAATTTTGTGTAAGATAGTCTGCAGTGGCTTTCTACCAGTGAACGCCCGCCTTATATTTCTTTGTTTGAGGTCAAGGACAAATGCTTCAATTTATCTATAAAATGGGCATTCACTGGTATTTCCGGTTTGAGGTAACAGCTGATAATACAGATATATTATGAAAATGTAAGGGTGTGGCTGTGGTACAGTAAAACCGTTCCCTATAAAATATGCCACAGTACTGATTGCCGCACTAAAGAACTTTGTCTCGACTGCGGATTCAGTAACAGTTTTTTCATTGGTTTAATTAATCACTTTTGCAGACGAAACGTAGACCGGTTGGTTGGATCTTCTGTTTGTCAAATATTGCTGGAAACTAGGGGCGTCACGACTAACCGAATAATCGACAACGGTTAGAATAGTGCCATTTGCCGGTTCATATTTTAAAGTCGGAATAATGTAGCTCAATGTAGTGTAAAAGATGGCAGAAGGTCTGAATCTATGAAATATGTCCATATTGTCACATAAAATAAGCTGAAATCCAAAAACAGCCACGTTTTCTGCATTGTTTATGCATTCACATAAAACCGGAAGTACCATTACATCTTATATCGCTCACTTCCTGTCTGAAATAAACGAAGTAGAAGTCGCAGGAAAACAGCAAATCTATTCATTTTTACAGGTTATATGCATAGATTTTCATTTTATTTCACATATTTATCGTTTCCAGTGCTTTTTACAATATGAAACTTAATATGTTTGGATGTTATTTTAATTCGACGGTTATTCGGTGTCGACACGAATAGTACTTACCGATTATTCGACGTGAAATATTTGGAGTCGTGACGTCCCTACTGGAAACCCCATAGTTGCCTCATATTTCCTTAAGTCTGTGTGTCCAAGTACTAGCATTGGATAGGCTATTTGTAAAATATTGCTAGAAAACTTCAACAGTAGGTGCGGTATGAGTAAAATCTTGCTAGACTTCTGTTGTAAAATATTGCAAGAAAATCCATCGTGGCCTCATATTTTCTTAAGTCTGCATGTGTACAAGTACTAGCATTCAATATTTTATTCACAGTGGCTATTCTGCCGACAGTTGTCGGTAAAATAGAGTATGGCTTATTTTACCGACGGTCAACAAAATTAGTTTCAGGCTATTTACTGACTGTATTAATAATGGATTTGATGTTTACAAGCAGGGTTGTTATATTTCCCGGGAAATACTGTATTTCCCAGGACAGTGGGAAATACCGGGAATTACCGGGAAATATGAATTCTGCAGTTTTTATAAATATACTTCCTTTTTAACCCAACAATGGAAGATACTGACTATTTATAAATAAAAAGATTGAGTGACTTAATGAAAATAAATGGCTAGAATATCAAACTATTAAGGTTTTGAAAGTCAGCACCATGGTTGGTGTTAAAAATTTCAAGGAAGAAACAATTTGCAAGTATGTAATAGATTGAGGTGATGATGAGAAATGTTTTAACTATAATTCCCTCTTTTACACTCTGGAAATCCAATTGAGCTCCTCTGAAAAGTGATGGTCAATTGTTAATCTCTTTCAAGGAGGATGAGGTTTTGGTGACAAATGTTTTAACTATATTCCCCTCTTACACTGGAAATGGGTACACTCTTGAAATCCAATTGAGCTGTCTGAAAAGTGATGGTCAGTTGTCCTGTACTCTGGTCATTGTTGTCTCTTTGGCAAAGCTGCCAGTATAATCCCTTTTCTACTTCTACATTACTAAAAGAAATGGGAGCAGTGTCAGTGACACCGGCTTAATACCATAAGTGTTAATCAGTATACATAATATTCAAGTGTGATAGTAGAATAAGTTGTGAATTTATTACAAGGATAAAACATTATCAAAAATAGTTATGATTATATTTTTATTGAAACTCTGAAACTGTATAGAACTAAATTTATATATTATATATTTGCCAATCTGTCAAACATTCAACATGAAGCCCAAAGATCCTATTTGGGGGTTGCATGATTTAGTTGTTACTTATAAAAGTGTCTGTAAATTCAATTAAATTGAAATTCTGTAATTATGTACTATATAAAATGTGTTAATCTAAGTAAATAAATGTTTCATATGTATGTTTTGGTATTTTTCCGATCATTTTATACATATATTGAAGTCTAAAATGAGTATTTCCCGGTATTTCCCACTTGGGGAGTATTGGACAGGGCGGTATTTCCCATAACAACCCTGTTTACAAGCCTATATGTAACTGTAATTCATGCATTGAGTGAACAGTATTCCAGAACAGACCTGTACAGCTTAAAACAATGAAAAGGTAGACGTGGTTACCTCGGCTCTACTTTACTTGCGTGTAGAGCCGTGGCACGACCTTATATAGAACTGGAGATTTGCGTAAAACACATACTCCATACAAATGTGTACAAACAACTGTTCCCACAATTACTTTGTTATATTTCCTCCAACAATCAGTCAATATGCAAACATAGTTAACTAAAAATAAAAGACATTTCCTCATTTTCAATGTTTTTTGACCATTTCTCTAAAAATTTGAAGATGTTACTTTATTAAAAAAGTTGTGTAAAATAGCATGTATTTTATACACATGGTGTATTTTACTGTGTCCTTAGCTTAATATCAATTGTTTTTAACTACATTATACCATTTCCAGTCATTTCATCAAGTTTTATTCAACAGAAAAGGATTTTATGCAAATCTCCAGTTTTATGTGGGGTCGTGCCACGGCTCTACACGCAAATAAACTAGAGCCGAGGTAACCACGTCTAATGAAAAGGTAGATATGAAAATTATGTTAAGTTCTTCGATTTACCAGGTGAGCTGCTATTTGCAGTGTATTTAGGGTTTCACTGAATTTTTCAGTTTTTCATTTGTGTATGATATAGTGTTATTGCTGATACTTTCCCATTTCTCCTTTAACATTTTCACAAAATCAAAGAAAATATGACTAGCCTGTCATTTGATTTACACCGATCAAGGAACCATTACCCTATAAGAAGAAAATAAAACTTATTACTAAAATACATCTAGACGTGGTTACCTTGGCTCTACTTTACTTGCGTGTAGAGCCGTGGCACGATCCCACATAGAACTAGAGATTTGCATAAAACACATATTCCATACAAATGTGTACAAACAACTGTTACCACAATTACTTTGTTATATTTCCTTCAACAATCAGTCCACATGCAAACATAGTTAACTAAAAATAAATGACATTTCCCCATTTTCAATGTTTTTTTACCATTTCTCTAAAAATGTGAAAATGTTCTTTTATTATAAAAGTTGTGTAAAATAGTATGTATTTCATACACATCCTGTATTTACTGTGTCCTTAGCTTAATATCAATTGTTTTTAACAACATTATACCATTTCCAGTCATTTCATCAAGTTTTATTCAACAGAAAAGGATTTTATGCAAATCTCTAGTTTTATGTGGGGTCGTGCCACGGCTCTACACGCAAGTAAAGTAGAGCCGAGGTAACCACGTCTAAAATACATCATATTCACTGTAAAAAAAGGATAATGCAAAACATAATTTTGAGTAATGAAAAATTGATCAACCCTATTTTAAATAATATATGTAGTTAGTAAAATAGCCTGAACCTTATTTTGCTGACCGTCGGTAAAATAAGCCATGCTCTATTTTACAGACAATCCGGCAGAATAGCCACTGACTATTTTATTTGTAAAATATTGCTAGATTTTCTATTATTTTCTATAGAAACCCTCATTGTGGCCTCAAATTTGCTTCATATTTGAACCACACTCTAGTAAATTTACTGGGATATGGCAAATGAATGCTACCGCACTGTAGAATTACTTCTTCTCTTGCTGTTAATATAATTTAAATTCAATATATTAACTTCAGCATGGGCGTTTACCGGTAGAATGCCACTAAAAACTTGGTCGAAACATCTGGTATCTTACGTTATAAACAAGGGGTAGATCAAGGAAGCAGCTGTTAATAGTGTATTTTGACTCTGCCACTTCCGCAGTGTCTCATGAAAATATCCACTGTGTAAAATTTTATGGTTCTCCATTCTTATCTTGTTGTTTCCTCAATATTTTTCAGTTACAAAACCGGTACAAACTTCCCTTGTTTTGGAGTTGTTTTGGACGTGTCATTAGTGAGGCTATGTACACGGAGCTGTACACGCGAAACAATACCAGACCACGGAAATCTATTTTTAGATATTGTATTATTTATGCAATGTAACAGCCAGTATACAGAATCAGTGTTCTTCTTCTTTTTTTTTGTAAATCCAGTTTTCTGGTATTTTGCACCTGAGAATTCATTGTACACGGGTGGTCACTAAGATAAACGGTCACAGAGATAAACGGTCTTCAAAGTTTTCAAATTTAAATAGTGTAAAAAGCAAAAACGCAGAAACTAAACAACAAAATAGACTTAAAGAATGCTTTCCATGATTTTGGTTTGTGTTATATTGTTGTTTAAACCTTTTAACTGTTTTAATCCGAGTGTTTCTGAGGACCGTTTATTTCTATGACCATTTATCTCAGTGACCACCCATGTAGTCTTAATTGTAGATAATATCACAGATGTAAATAATTAAGTTCAGTTAAAGCATATCTTTCCAACTTTTTTCTAAGCTGATTATCAACAGAGAGTCTGAAGTCAGTGTGCAATTTCAATCTCCAGATAACAGGTTTTTGAATGGACAATACAGCAAGATTGAATCAAATATACACAAGTTTAGTTGCTATACTCCCCTGGGGAGCGCTTGCTGGGTTATGACTTTCTAGGTTCAATTACTGTCCCTTTTTTGATTCCAGTGTATTAGAGGATGTCCATCAATTTTGTGCTCTATTATTATTATTATTGTTGTTATTGTTGTATCTGATGTCAGGAGTGTATGTAACGACATGGTCGACCTCACTGACTGAAACCTTTGAACCTTTAGGTTGTGTGACCTTCTCATACTAATCTAATTTTATCTAATCTACAGCTTTGCAGGCGCAATATCTTCCCCACAAAGGGGAACTCAGTCCGCTATGGTAACAAATACATTAGTCATTAGGATAGTGGAGGGGTGGTCAAGGTCAGTAAAACAGAGTTACAAGTGTGACCAGAAGAGAAGGAGACTAGGTGGGGAAACTGGAGTTAAACAGGTGCATTCATGAGTTTTCAGGTGTTTCCTGAAGGATGTGATAGAGGGGCTATTTCTTATCTGGAAGAGGAAAGAGTTCCAAAGAACATGGGCATAGTGACTGAAGAATTTAAAAAGTGTTTCTTTGATTTGTGAACTCTGCGGTCAAAAGTGAGGATGTATAGGAAGTTTAGGACTTCTGTGTCTTGTGTTGCTGGAGGAGGTATAGGGGTGAATTAATTCACTTAGATAAGCGGGTTGGCCTTGGTTTAGAATTTTGTATGTAATGAGACCTATTTTAAATTGTACCCTGTACCTGATTGGGAGCCAATGGAGTTTTCAATTGAAGGGTAATATGGGAGAACTTAAAGGAGTGAGTGACAACCCAGCAAAGAGAATTTCAGACCTGCTGCAATCTTCTTAACTGAAAATCAGTGAGTGATACAAACAGGGAATTGCAGTAGTCCAATCTGCTGCTGACCAAAGCATTGGCGAAAAGGGCTGATGTTTTAAGGTTGAGAAGGGGGCGAATTCTGTAGAGATCTTGAGGCATAGACTCTGGTAGACTTTATGACTTGTGACACATGGTCTGAAAGAGTTAAGTTATAGAATCAAACACCACTTCAAGGTCCTTGACACTTTGTGCTGGTGAGACCTGATTACCAAGAATATTGATTGGGAAGCATGGAAGGAGATGTTTACAGTTGTTTTTAGAGTCTATCAAGATAAATTCTGTTTCATCGGGGTTTAGGTTTAATTTATTTGTGAACATGAAATTTCAAGTGTCATTTAGGCAATTCCTTGGTGTTTGTATAGAATGAGAGAAATTTGCTGGTGAGAATGTTATGTATAACTGGGTATCATCGGCATCAAAATGGTACTATATACTACTGTATGAGTGAATGATCTAGCTGATTGGGTTTGTTTAGAGAAAAAAAAAAGAATTGGACCAAGAACAGACCCCTGTGGCAGACCAAACTGGAGCTCAGCAGGATGTGAGAGAGTGCTACCTACCTTGACCAAGTGTGTCCTTTCCGACAGGAATGATTTGAACCAACCAAGTGCCAGAATACTGATTCCATAGTATGTGTTGAGCCTGTCAAGGAGCATGATGTGGTAAATGGTGTCGAAAGTGGCAGAGAGATCCAAGAGGGTGAGGGCTGTGACAGACCCTTTAGCCATATTAAGGAGATCATTTTAAATATTAAGGAGGGCACTTTAAGTGGAATGATAATTTCTGTAAGCTGATTGAAACCCAGTCACATAAGGCTAGCTTCATCAAGGGGGATTTGAAGCTGGATAGCTACTACCATTTCGAAAATCTTTGAAAAAAAATTGAGATTAGAACCAGGCCTATAATTTTTGAACACTTCTTTGTCTAAGGATGATTTTATGATTGGAGTAACATGGACCTGCTTGAAAAACTTACCTTGTTCAAGTGAGGCATTGATTATTGAATTAATGGGGGTGTTGAGGGTGTCCAGATAATCAAGGACAAGAAATGTGGGTTAAGGGTCAAGAGAACAATGATTTACTTGGAGAGTTCATGAAGATTTTGGCAACTTGATCCTCCATAAGAGTGGGGAGCCAAGGAAGGTGTGTTGCGAATTGAAGGAAGCACTGAATTGCCCATTTGTTGATTAATATGTTAAGAGTTTATTTGGGTATTTGTATGGAATCTGCAGCTTGGACTGAGGTTACTTCTGTGAAAATGAATAGTAATGCAAGGCACATGAGCTACTTCAGGTAGACAAGTAGCAGGTGTATGTAATTTATTTGGAATAATGTACAAACTGGTTTTAGGTTCTTAAGCATTCTTAGTCTCAGACCACTCACTACCAATCTATTTCCTTGAGTAAATTACTGGGGCCCGCTGCAATATTTAATTCATGAGTTCCCACCGGGCGCAGACCTTTGAAACCATGTTAATTTAGTGTTGAAAATCGATCGTGAAATTGATATATATTTTTTCAACACTAAATCGAAGTTAGTTTTCTGACACAAAAAGTAGTCAAATTTTAGACAATAGTTCCTACTGATTCAGTGTTGAAAATTGATCCTGATGTAATTTCAACACTAAATCTAAGTTAGATTTCTAGCAAGAAAAAGTAGTAATGTTTCACGAGAAAAATCAACACTAACTCTTTAGATTTCCAACATTAAAAAGTAGTTTTGTTTTAGATTAGAAATCTTGGTGATTTCAAGAGTAAATCTAGGTTTGATTTCCAACTGGATAAAGTAATCATATTTTGGAAAAAAAAATTGTTAAATATGAGAAAGTGTATGACATGAGAATGTTAATTGTGTAACTTCCCTGTTAGTGGTGAGCTTGTAACATTAATCTGATATAGCTATGATATAGCTATAGATAATTTCGATTCATCCTTCTTAGTTCTTACATTATATATGTTGTATCGATTATGATGTTTTAGGGCTGTAGGCTTCCTTCCACAAACCACAAAAATCTTCTTTCCACCAGCCACTAAATAAGTTCAACATGTCCCAATTTAGGTTGAGAGATTCTTTCAATATCTGTCATTTGAGGGGAATTTTCCGGAAGGCTCTTTTTCTTTCATTTCTTTGATGGCTTTTTCCCATTCCTAACAGCTGAAACTGAAACTGCATATTGGAGCATTTTGAAACATGAGTAATGGAAGTATAAAACCCTTGTACTTTTAAACAGCATGGTGTAGCATGGCTAAAGCATTAATAATCAATGAAATACTGCATTGCCTTGAGGCTTTTGTTCCACTTTTTACCCACTTTTCTTCTATGTTTTCAGAAATTACTGATTGCAATATTGAGTAAGAAGATATTAATCAACTAACTAAAGAATACAATCAGTACAATGCACAAGGGAGACAACATACATAAAAATGATTATTAATATCCCTGTGACATATTTAATCTGCATTAAATATAATTGTACTAAATATCTCTGTAAGAATCTTTTCTAATGTGAATGGTAAGGTCAATTTACTTACTGAATCTTTTTCAAAATTTGCCCAAAACAACCCAACCCTTCACCACATCACACTGCTCCCGGGTACACTTTCCTTTATACAATGGCATACAGTCCAACACTTTTGAAAAGCTTTGCATGCTCAATTTATTATTTTAACAAGATTCATTGTTTATTTAATCCTCTACTTACCTGGGAGAAATGTAAACTGTTATTATATAATGTACAAAATGTTTAGGACATATAAGGATTAAATATAATGACAATTTCAATACATTAACATTATATACATGTATATAAATAAGAACCGTGTTACTTGGGATACCTGTGTATTGTTTTGACTGTAATTTCAAACTTACTGCAAATTTTCGTTCCAGATGCTTAAATTCTTAAATAATTAGGGTTTATTATTATTTTAGTAAACTGCTAAAAATACATAAGTTTGTTAATTAGTTAACTATCTCCAATGAATATCTTCACTGCTAAAATTTATATAGATTTTTAAATATTTTTTAAATATTTGTAAAAGTCGGCTTAAAGGTTGGGCTAAACATGAAAGATTCAAAAGTGAGTGATCTGTAAACTGTGTAAAAATGCTATAGATTTATACAGTACCTTTACATAGAAACAAGTAACAACAGTACTGCACATGTCAAAGAAGTAGTGACGATATTTTAAAAACATTGGCATGTGCCTGTGATGGGGGAAACAACATCCATATCTTAGATGTTGCTTGGCATTTATTCAATTTTGAAATAAAGTCAGAGTCAAAGTTTATGTCTTACACCCCGTTAAACAGCATGGGCATTTGAAACAATAATCACATAAAAATAATGCTTTTATAATGTTTAAAGATTATGATTTTAATTTGGAACCTAAGTGTAAGCACAGAGCTTATTTTTTTGACAATTGCATTAAAGTTCAACAAATTTGACATACTTTTACAAGTATTATTATATGATAAGTCCCAAGAGGCGATTTAAACTTCTAAGCTTGGTTTTAATAAAATTAAATAAAATACATTCCGTGTCAATCAAATAAAATAATTTTTGTGCCAATTGATAGAATTCATGTAATATGTCGTCGAGACTTTGGGCTCAGACCAGTATCAGTTAATGCATCTTATATGTAAAGCATATTTGAGCCCCAAACTTATAGTGCTGAGGCTCAAAACACAGATTTGAGCCAATGGTTCAGTCTGAGACAGGATTAAACTCTGAGATTTTTCATGAAACTGACCTCTAATTAAAGGTCATCCTTGAGGGGGGCAAATTACAGTTAGACCAGGGTAAGGATTCACGAGCAATGCTTAGATAAGGTTATACTGCAGTTATGATAAGGTATCACATCGCATGGACCTAATGCACCTGTCTGAGGTTACCTCTGGAATTCTGGGTTTTATAGCGTACTGAAATTCGGTTCATTTGATATTCGGTGACGGAAAGCTACACCCTTTTGCCGCTGTGTGGCTTTCTGGCCCATCTACATATACTACTGAATGCAGTATTTTATACTGAATGACAGAAAATCTTGGCTATTTTCACCAACAATATAAGCTTGGTGGCATACCTAAGCCCCAGTAAGCGAAGCCAACTTACGACGACATGGTTTCCCATGCCAACTAGCAGATATTTACATGCAACTCGCGACCACGGCATCTCATGACCTAGACGTGGTAACCGCGGCGATCGACCCTATCGGGTTCTAACGCCGTGGTTCCTCCCCATTTAAAAGTAGAGATTTCAAATATTGGCTTACTCACCATGAGAACTATATGTGAAACGATGACAAGTAAAAGTTTGCAATAATATTTAAATATCCAGTCCAATAATGCTGTTTTACGTGTATAATGTAATATAATGACTTTTAGCGACAATATTTACAGTTTTCATCCTCCATGTTGAAATTCTGATTGGTTAGAATTTATTGCCGTTCATATGTGATTTCTCCTAAATCTCGGATTTCTATAATTCCTACTTTCAGGATGTTTTTGGTATTTGAAAGTGTAGTTATTTTACTTTGGAGTTGGTCACTAAATTTTTATCACAATTTTTACTGGGTGTACTACAAATGCAAAGTTTTATGTTTATTGTATTAGGTTTGACTTTCAAATGATACATGAACACACAAAGCTTTAGTAGTTCATCAAGCAATAACTTTAATATTTAGACAGAAGGATTAGAATGTGAAATGATGTATCAATACCAAAGATGTAATCAAAAAGTAATTTTAATTCTAATTTAATGAAATAATTTCCTTTTACTGGAAAACATTAGCAGTCCATCCTTGACCCCGAAGATTTTATATTGGATTCAAGTATGATTTTATTTCTTGCATGGTGATCCAAGGGGTATTCATGCTATTAAAATGTATGATTTTATTTCCTTTAGTACTCTTACAAATTGATTTCAAGTCTATAACATATTTAATGAATAGAAGTTAGCATATATTTCGAAGCTACAGAACATAAATAAATATTTTTAATTTCAAAACCTATTTTGAAGCCAAATATATTTTCATCAGAATTGATAAGTAAAAATATTTACTGTGGAGTTTTCATGTTACACACTAATTAAAATAATTAGTCAATTTGCAGGTGCTCTGGCTTGTATCTTTAAAAATTTTGCTCATAGAAATGTAATTTATATAGATTATTGTATTATATATTTGTAAAGAAAATAATATTTAGGTAACAGTATTTGTCCTCTTTATTTTTAAAAACAATTTCTCCGATTTGCAGTAAGGTTTCATATATGGCCATTATGGGGTGAATTATAGGTTTATATTAACGGCTACAAATATAAAATAATTATTTCAGTTATGGTAAACAATGGCGGACAGAGATTATAAAAATAAGATATAAGGTGTTATACAGAAATATGTGAATATTTACCGAGGGTTAAGTACAAAGTATTTATTTATTCAATATGTCTTTGATTTAAATGCATTTAACAAGTCAATGAATGCCTAGGTTGTACGATTTTTGAAATCTCTACTTTTAAATGGGGAGGAACCACGGCGTTAGAACCCGATAGGGTCGATCGCCGCGGTTACCACGTCTACTCATGACCAACAACTCGTACACAGGTTGTCACGAAGATAAACGGTCACGGAGATAAACGGTCCTCAGAAATGCTCACATAAAAACAGTTAAAAGGTTTAAACAACAATATAACACAAACCAAAATCATGAAAAGCATTGTTTAAGTCTATTTTGTTGTTTAGTTTCTGCGATTTTGCTATTTACACTATTTAAATTTGAAAACTTGACCGTTTATCTTCGTGACCGTTTATCTTAGTGACCACCTGTGTACCCATAACACGTACACAAACATTTTATTGCGTTAATACATCTTACCTAGTGAACAGATGCTATTGTCCGGCGCCTTGCCGGTCTCGCCAAACATTAGAAAAAAACGTCCTAAGCTGGGCTCTGGCCGGGACCGGTAGTGTCCTGTTCATTTGCCAGGGGGCTGTGTAGCCCGCCTGCCGGTGTACTGCGCATGCTCGCGCGGTATGGTAGGTAACCAGATCATTCGCCACATGGAGAGGAAGGAGTACAGGGACATAAACATAAAAATTCACAAAATCTGGAGCAAGTTTTCAACAGGGGACATAACAGTCAAACAGCTGTTGGCATCGTGTGGCAGAATTTATGCCCCAACTCTCAAGCCAGAGGATCCTCAAACAATGTAAACATTATTGTATATATTTTGTGTATATTGTCTATATTCATTTTGTCACAACATAAATAATGTAATGTTTTCATCCTCTGTGTTGCCTCCCAGTTTTATGGCTGTAGCTACCTTCTGTCTCACCAATACTTTTCTTTGTTGTGAAACATCTTTCCTTGGGTCCTCCTCTCAGTTTTACGGCTGTAGCTACCTTCTGTCTCACCAATATATTTCTTTGTGGCGAAACGTCTTTCCTTGGGTCCTCCTCCCAGTTTTACGGCTGTAGCTACCATCTGTCTCACCAATATATTTCTTTGTGGTGAAACGTCTACAAAAGTTATGTGGCGAACAGAAAATGTGGCGAATGATCTGGTATTCGCTCGCGCATGCACTCTTCCTCTTTTTGTTTGGCGCGTGAAGGAACGCTTGGATTTTAAGAGAAACTTTAAATTTTGCAAGAATATATATTCTAACTACAGTTTAGTGATTATTTTTGTGTGAATTGTGTGTATACAGTCTTAGGAAAATCTGCATCTCTCTACCCCAAAAATGGGTAACCCCTCATCCCCTCCCCACTGTATAATGTTTATCCAGATGCCATGCTAATGACAAGTGGTGAATGAATACATGCTGTTAAAATCTAATAATGTGTGTGTTTCTGTTTTTGTTCAGTCCAGAAGCTTTTCAAGTTATTTTGTACATTCATATTGCCCCCACCAAAGTGATTTTGTGAGTACGTATGTCTGTTTGACTGTTTGTCTGTGGTTATAATAACTCCAATAGAAATGAAGGAATTTTTATAAAATATTTTAAGTAGCTAAGGACTGGCCAAAGGAAGAAGTAATCATATTTGTGAAAAGATCTGGATCATATTTTGGATATAATAAAATCCAAAATTTTTAAAGGCTCATTTTCTAAGGTATTTTCAATGACTTTGGCTTTATGATTGACATAACTCTAAAAGTAATGAGTGGATCTCCATGGACTTTTTTTACATGGGTAGGACCTTGCTAAAGAAAATAAGTGAATACTTTTGGAGAAAGATTCGGATCATATTCTTGATACAAAAGAATGTAATAAAATACCCCCATAATGAATTTGATTAAAAGATTAACTAGACAAATGACACATCTGTGGCCAGATGCAAGATGTATCCATCGGAAAAGGACAACTAACATGATTTTGAAGATAAACAGCATTTTTGAACATGGTGGCTGAAATTAAGAAAATTCTAAATTATTTACAGGAATTATAGCACTTTTAAATTTGGCTACCCTCATCTGACCTTGAATGAGGGGCCCAAGCTCAAATCTGACCACATCAAAGGTTGCCCAGCCCATGATTATTACCCCACAGCCCTTAATGGCTGTTGGGGTATTGTTTTCACCCATGGTGTCCGGATGGTCGGGCGGGCGTCCGGGCGGGCGGGCGGCGGGAAATAGTTTGTCCGGGCTGTATCTCAGAAACCGTAAGGTGTAGGAAGTTGATACTTGGTAGGGACATTGGTTAGGGGGTGTAGCTGTGCAACGTCATGGTCTGACCTTGATTTGATCTTTGACCTTGCCGTAGTGACCTTGAGTTTGAAAATCTTGTCCGGGCTATATCTCGGAAACTGTAAGGTGTAGGAAGTTGATACTTGGTAGGGACATTGGTTAGGGGGTGTAGTTGTGCAACGTCATAGTCTGACCTTGATTTGACCTTGCTGTAGTGACCTTGACCTATAAAATCTTGTCCGGGCTATATCTTGGAAACCGTAAGGTGTAGGAAGTTGATACTTGGTAGGGATATTGGTTAGGGGGTGTAGGTGTGCAACGTCATGGTCTGACCTTGATTTGACCTTTGACCTTGCCGTAGTGACCTTGACCTATAAAATGTTGTCCGGGCTATATCTCGGAAACTGTAAGGCTTGGGAAGTTGATATTTGGTAGGGACATTGGTTAGGGGGTGTAGGTGTGCAACGTCATGGTGTGACCTTGATTTGACCTTTGACCTTGCTGTAGTGACCTTGACCTATAAAATGTTGTCCGGGCTATATCTCAGAAACCGTAAGGTGTAGGAAGTTGATACGTGGTACGGATATTGGTTAGGGGGGTGTAGGTGTGCAATGTCATGGTGTGACCTTGATTTGACCTGTGACCTTGCCGTAGTGGCCTTGACCTATAAAATCTCGTCCAGGCTATATCTCAGAAACCGTAAGGTGTAGGAAGTTGATACTTGGTAAGGATATTGCTTAGGGGGTGTAGATGTGCAGCGTCATGGTCTGACCTTGATTTGACCTTTGACCTTGCCGTAGTGACCTTGACCTATAAAATGTTGTCTGGGCTATATCTCAGAAACCGTAAGGTGTAGGAAGTTGGTACTTGGGAGGGATATTGATTAGGGGGTGTAGGCGTGCAACGTCATGGTCTGACCTTGATTTGACCTTTAACCTTGCTGTAGTGACCTTGACCTATAAAATATTGTCCGGGCTTTATCTCGGAAACTGTTAGGTGCAGGAAGTTAATATTTGGTAGAGACATTGGCTAGGGGGTGTAGGTGTGCAGCAACATGATGTGACCTTGATTTGACCTTTGACCTTGCCATAGTGACCTTGACCTATAACATCGTCAGGGCTGTATCTCGGAAACCGTAAGGTGTAGGAAGTTGATACTTGGTAGGGACATTGGTTATTGGCTATAGGTGTGTATTATCATGGTGTGACCTTAATTTGACCTTTTACCTTGCTGTAGTGACCTTGACCTTTAAAATCTTGTTGCACCTTTGGGTCTGTCTTTTGATGCAGATTCAGCAAAAGTCATATTAGAATTTATTAAAAATTTTACTTTCATAACTTCCCATTGTAAGAGATAGAATTTCATCAAGTGAGCCGCAGATTTTACTCCAACACCACACACAAGCATTCATTAAATGTATTACCACTTCTGTATGCATGGTAATATTCAAACCATCTAAACCATAATTCGGAAATGCAGATGTATATAAAGAGTGTTGAATTTTAGTTTACTGATTAATGCCGTCATCTTGTCATTGAATTATCTTGTTTTAATACTTCATCTTTATACGCATTATCTAGGGGCCACGGTGGCAGAGTGGTAACACTCTCGCCTCCCACCTCTGCAGCCGGGGTTCGATCCCCGTCATGGCCGTAAGTGGGAAAGCTGGTAGTTGCTTGCCGTTGGTCGGCAGTTTACAGTACAGAACCCTAGCGAACTATATGTACTGGTTTCCTCTGCCCTTCCAACTACCCGTCGTGATATGACCTGTACAGTGTTGAAAGCGACGTAAAACCCCAAATAAACAAAAAAATTATACGCATTATCTTTCCTTTAAACATTATTTCTCCATTTAAACATTGTTTGGACCTTTATATAACTGACAGTGCTCTGAAAGTATCCTGAAGTTTGTACTGGTACAGTACTTCTATATCTCATGGTGTTGAAAATATTTCCCAAGGCTGTGGGGTACGGGCATCTCTGATGCTATTTTCTATAGGTTGGCTTGACATTGCAAACCTGCAGTACCAATAATAAGTAAGTGAAAGCACTTTTAAGTTTGCCAGTCCTTGTCTGACCTTGAAGGAGGGTCCCAAGGTCAAACCTGAACACAGAAGATTCCCATCCCTTGAAGGAGGGTCCCAAGGTCAAACCTGAACACATCAGAAGATTCCCATCCCATGACTTCCTACAGGTTGACTTCACATGCCATACCTCTAGGACCAATAATAAGGCAGATATAGGCACCTTTAAAGTCGGCTACATGGAAAAAATGCTTGCAGCAGCCATCTTGTTTTTCAAAATGAGACCAAGAATAGTCCTGAAGGATTGACTTTTTTTTCCAGAATTTGGTGCTAACAAAAGTATTTCATCAGACAGTAGGATCCCCACCCATCAGATGGATTTATAATCAATCCATGTATGTCAGATTTGGTGGAATAAGAAATACAAAGACTTGGAGCTAGTCTACTTCATAACTGACAATGTAACGCCTGTGGTGGCCATCTTGTTTTTTAGCTTACTGGCCAACGGCCGTAAGCTAATGGCATGGCCTGGCGTCGTCTTCGTTGTTGTTGTTGTTGTTGTGGTTATTGTCGGCGTCGTCAACAATTTTTTTTCAGCCTCTTCTCCTCAGAAACTACTGCACCGATTTCTTTGAAATTTGGTATGGAGCTTCCTTGGGTAGAGGACTATCATTTTTCCTCATTGCATGTTTTTCAACCAATCAGAGAAGTCACATGACCAAAAACATGTTTTTCAAAAGGGTGTGCTTGTCTGGATGATAACTTAAATAAGCGCTTCACCTATTCACATGAAATTTTGCAAGTACGTTCGTTATATACATGTCTGGAAATCAATAACTTTTCGAAGTGATCCAATACAAAATGGCCGACTTATTAATGATTTACTAAATGTCACGATTTTTCTTAACACTGAAAAAACAAAAACGTGTGTATCTCCTTAACCATGTGAGATAGAGCGATTTCGACGAAATTTTCGACCCACAGGGTATATAAAGAATGTACTCTTGGCAATTTTCAAAAATTTTCCCCTCCCCAAAAATGGCGGCCATTTTGAATTTTCGAATTTTTGCCAAAAATGGCAAAACACAAAATTGCTTCTATCTCCTTAACCGTGTGAGATAGAGCGATTTCGTCGAAATTTTCAACCCACAGGGTATCTAAGGAATATACTATTGGCAATTTTTCAAAAAATTTTCCCCTCCCCAAAAATGGTGGCCATTTTGAACTTTCGAATTTTTGCCAAAAATGGCAAAATACAAAATTGCTTGTATCTCCGTAACCGTGTGAGATAGAGCGATTTCGTCAAAATTTTTGACCCACAGGGTATCCAAAGAATGTACTATTGGCAATTTTCAAAAAATTTTCCCCTCCCCAAAAATGGTGGCCAATTGGAAAATACTAATTTTGTTAAAACAATTAAAAAGTTGAAATTAGCTAATGATTCTACTATAACAGACCAAAAACAGATCTTAAAAGAGGTTCAAAATTTCTATTCTCAACTTTTTAGCAAAAAGAAAGTTTGCGTATCTGAGCCATATCTTGTTCAAAATTCGCTGATAAATAAAATAAAGAAAATCCCTAATCTTCACTTAGGAAGGGCTTTGGATGTTACTGAACTTGGTGTGATATTAAAGAAAATGAAGTCAAATAAATCGCCAGGGATTGACGGAATATCATCAGAATTTTTAAAACTTTTTTGGGGCAAGATCAAATATTTTATAGCAAATGCTTTGAACAGTTGCTATAAAAAGGGCAAACTGTCAACCTCTTTAAGACAATCCATAATAACATGTATCCCCAAAGGAAATAAAGATAGGCAATTATTGAAGAACTGGCGTCCGATATCACTTCTTTGCACAATTTATAAGCTAGCTTCAGGAGCCATAGCAGAGCGAATAAAGCCTCATCTAGATAACATTATCTCAGAAAATCAGGCAGGATTTATCAAAAATAGGCGTATTGGCGAAAACACACGACTTGTGTATGACTTGCTGCATTATGCAGAAAAATATAAAATTCCTGGCCTATTATTATGTCCACCCCACTGGGGGGTGGACATATTATTTTTGCTTTTTCCGGCGTCCGGCGTCCCACTTGGTTTCCAGACATTTGAGGCAACAGTTCTTATCCTATCTTTACCAAATTTGGCATGCAGGTTTATTGGGTTAATAGCTTGTATGGGATTGCTTTTGGTGATGATAGCTCTATAGCTAACTGAGTAATAGCTACTTTGCTACTTTTGAGTAGCTCTTTGGTTTCCAGACATTTTAAGGAATGCTATTAGGCCTAGCTTTCTGAAATTTGGTATGGAGGTTCATTGGGTTAATAGCTTGTATGGGATTGCTTTTGGGGGGAATTGCTTCATAGATGAGTGAGTAATTAATTAAATAAATGAGTAATTAGCTATTTTGAATACTGAAAAAGGCAAATGTGCTCATATCTCCAAAACCGTGCGAGATAGAGCGATTTCGTCGAAATTTTCGACCCACAGGGTATCTGAGGAATGTACTCTTTGCAATTTTCAAAAAATTTTCCCCTCCTCAAAAATGGCGGCCATTTTGAATTTTCGAATTTTTGCCAAAAATGACAAAACACAAATTTGCTTCCATCTCCTTAACCGTGCGAGATACAGCGATTTCGTCGAAATTTTCGACCCACAGGGTATCTGAGGAATGTAATCTTTGCAATTTTCAAAAAATTTTCCCCTCCCCAAAAATGGCGGCCATTTTGAATTTTCAAAGTTTTGCCAAAAATGGCAAAACACAAATTTGCTTCCATCTCCTTAACCGTGCGAGATAGAGCGATTTCGTCGAAATTTTCGACCCACAGGGTATCTGAGGAATGCACTCTTTGCAATTTTCAAAAAATTTTCCCCTCCCCAAAAATGGCGGCCATTTTGAATTTTCGAATTTTTGCCAAAAATGGCAAAACACAAATTTGCTTCTATCTCCTTAACCGTGCGAGATAGAGCGATTTCGTCGAAATTTTTGACCCACAGGGTATCTAAGGAATGTACTGTTGGCAATTTTCAAAAAATTTTCCCCTCCCCAAAAATGGCGGCCATTTTGAATTTTTGCATTTTTGTCAAAAATGGAAAAACACAAAATTGCTTGTATCTCCATAACCGTGCGAGATGGAGCGATTTCGTCTAAATTTTCGACCCTCAGGGTATCTAAAGAATGTACTCTTGGCAATTTTCCAAAAATTTTGTCAAAAATGGAAAAACCACAAAACTACTTCTATCTTCTTAACCATGCCAGATAGAGTGATTTCGTCGAAATTTTCAACCCACAGGGTACCTAAGAAATGTACTGTTTGCAATTTTCCAAAAAAATTATTTTTGAATTTTTGCCAAAAATGGCAAAACCCGAATTTGCTTCTATCTCCTTAACCGACCCATAGGGTATCTAAGAAATATACTCTTGGCAATTTTAAAAACTTTTCCTCTTCCCACATATGGTGGCCATTTTGAATTTTCAAATTTTTACTAAAAATGGAAAAACAGAAATTTCCTAATCTCCTTAACCGTGCAAAATAGAGCGATTTTGTTGAAATTTTTTGACCCACAGGGTATCTAATCAATGTGCTCTTGGCAATTTTTGAATTTTTGCCAAAAATCAATAAACAAAAGTTTGCTTCTATCTCCTTAACCGTGCAAGATTTTTGAAATTTTCGACCCAACCAATGCAAAAATGCATGAAGCTGAAATAATTTACATGTATACTAATAAGTACTTAAGCATCATTGATATATTTTACAAATAAAACAAGGTCTGGTAAGACTACTGTACAATTTTTGCAAAAGGTTCATGGGGTGGACATTACACATGATAATGTGTGTTCTTCTATGCTATCCTGTTTCTATTCATATGTTGCAGCCACTATCAACGGGGCGTCCTATTTCTAGTTTTACATTTATTGTATAAAACATATATTAATCTCTGCACATTTAGAGCACAAAAAAAAGTATTTCGCTGGGACAACCATAACATGCGGGTCGCCAGTAAGCAGCAGGCCTTGGCCTATTTTTATGTCAGCTGACTTGTCAGTCAGCTGACATTATGTCATCACTCTGCGGCGTGGGCGTCCGCGTGAACAACTTCTTCTCCAAAACTACAAGGCCTAGAGACATGCTGTTTTTTTATGTCAGCTGACTTGTCAGTCAGCTGACATTATGTCGTCACTCTGCGGCATGGGCGTACGCGTACGCGTCTGCGTGAACAACTTCTCCTCCAAAACTACAAGGCCTAGAGACGTGCTGTTTTTTTTAAAAGATACCTTATCTATCGAGGATGAAAAATTGTTCAAGGCATGCAAATCTGTCTGTTCGTCTGTTTGCTAGAGACATTACAAGGGGGGTACCCCCACCAAAAGTGTGAAAATTTCAACACTTAATCACAATTTTCTCAGTGACTATTGCAGGGATTTCTCTCATATCTTGCATATATGTACTAGGCCAGAGGTAGATTCTCTTGTGTGAGTATGAGACCTGGATCTGTCTTACTTTTTTTTTAATAAATTTTTTAAATAATTTTTAATGCATTAAAATTCATGAAATCATGCACAAAATCATTTATAACTTGAAAACTATTGCATCTAGAGCATTTTGTTAAAATATGTTATTCAGCTACTTTTTTCATAGCTACAATATGGTGAGTAAGTTGGGTGCCTGTCTCAATAGCTAAGTGAGTAATAGCTACTTTTGGGCTTTTCAGTAACTTCCATCATGAGTAGAATCACTTGTAACTTAAAAACTATTGCATTTAGAGAATTTCGTATAAATATGTTATTCAGCTACTTTTGGGTCAGCTATAACATAGTAAAATTTCAGACCTGTAGCTCATGGCATAGCTGAGTAATAGCTACTTTTAGGTTATCACTGTTGAGTAAATTGCTTATAACTTGAAAACTATTGCCTTTAGAGAATTTCGTATAAATATGTTATTCAGCTACTTTTGGGTCAGCTATAACATAGTAAAATTTCAGACATGTAGCTCATTGCATAGCTGAGTAATAGCTACTTTTAGGTTATCACTGTTGAGTAAATTGCTTATAACTTGGAAACTATTGCATTTAGAGTATTTTGTTTCAATATGTTATTCACCAATTTTGGGATCAGCTATAACATAGTGAAGTTTCAGATCTGTGGCTCATTGCATAGCTGAGTAATAGCTACTTTGAAGTTCTCACTATTGAGTAAATCGGTTGTAATTGGAAAACTATTGCATTTAGAGAATTTCGTATAAATATGTTATTCAGCTACTTTTGGGTCAGCTATAACATAGTAAAATTTCAGACCTGTAGCTCATGGCATAGCTGAGTAATAGCTACTTTTAGGTCATCACTATTGAGTAAATCAGTTGTAACTTGAAAACTATTGCATTTACAGTATTTTGCTTAAATATGTTGTTCACCTACTTTTGGGTCAGCTATAACATAGTAAAATTTCAGACCTGTAGCTCATTGCATAGCTGAGTAATAACTACTTTGAAGTTCTCACTATTGAGTAAATCAGTTGTAATTTCAAAACTATTGCATTTAGAGAATTTAGTATAAATATGTTATTCAGCTACTTTTGGGTCAGCTATAACATAGTAAAATTTCAGACCTGTAGCTCATGGCATAGCTGAGTAATAGCTACTTTTAGGTCATCACTATTGAGTAAATCAGTTGTAACTTGAAAACTATTGCATTTACAGTATTTTGCTTAAATATGTTGTTCACCTACTTTTGGGTCAGCTATAACATAGTAAAATTTCAGACCTGTAGCTCATTGCATAGCTGAGTAATAGCTACTTTTAGGTTATCACAGTTGAGTAAATTGCTTATAACTTGGAAATTATTGCATTTAGAGTATTTTGTTTCATAAGTTATTCACCTATTTTGGGATCAGCTATAACATAGTGAAGTTTCAGATCTGTGGCTCATTGCATAGCTGAGTAATAGCTACTTTGAAGTTCTCACTATTGAGTAAATCGGTTGTAATTGGAAAACTATTGCATTTAGAGAATTTCGTATAAATATGTTATTCAGCTACTTTTGGGTCAGCTATAACATAGTAAAATTTCAGACCTGTAGCTCATGGCATAGCTGAGTAATAGCTACTTTTAGGTCATCACTATTGAGTAAATCAGTTGTAACTTGAAAACTATTGCATTTACAGTATTTTGCTTAAATATGTTGTTCACCTACTTTTGGGTCAGCTATAACATAGTAAAATTTCAGACCTGTAGCTCATTGCATAGCTGAGTAATAGTTACTTTGAGGTTCTCACTATTGAGTAAATCAGTTGTAATTTCAAAACTATTGCATTTAGAGAATTTAGTATAAATATGTTATTCAGCTACTTTTGGGTCAGCTATAACATAGTAAAATTTCAGACCTGTAGCTCATGGCATAGCTGAGTAATAGCTACTTTTAGGTCATCACTATTGAGTAAATCAGTTGTAACTTGAAAACTATTGCATTTACAGTATTTTGCTTAAATATGTTGTTCACCTACTTTTGGGTTAGCTATAACATAGTAAAATTTCAGACCTGTAGCTCATGGCATAGCTGAGTAATAGCTACTTTTAGGTTATCACTGTTGAGTAAATTGCTTATAACTTGGAAATTATTGCATTTAGAGTATTTTTTTTCAATAAGTTATTCACCTATTTTGGGATCAGGTATAACATAGTGAAGTTTCAGATCTGTGGCTCATTGCATAGCTGAGTAATAGCTACTTTGAAGTTCTCACTATTGAGTAAATCGGTTGTAATTGGAAAACTATTGCATTTAGAGAATTTCGTATAAATATGTTATTCAGCTACTTTTGGGTCAGCTATAACATAGTAAAATTTCAGACCTGTAGCTCATGGCATAGCTGAGTAATAGCTACTTTTAGGTCATCACTATTGAGTAAATCAGTTGTAATTTGAAAACTATTGCATTTACAGTATTTTGCTTAAATATGTTGTTCACCTACTTTTGGGTCAGCTATAACATAGTAAAATTTCAGACCTGTAGCTCATTGCATAGCTGAGTAATAACTACTTTGAGGTTCTCACTATTGAGTAAATCAGTTGTAATTTCAAAACTATTGCATTTAGAGAATTTAGTATAAATATGTTATTCAGCTACTTTTGGGTCAGCTATAACATAGTAAAATTTCAGACCTGTAGCTCATGGCATAGCTGAGTAATAGCTACTTTTAGGTTATCACTGTTGAGTAAATTGCTTATAACTTGGAAATTATTGCATTTAGAGTATTTTGTTTCAATATGTTATTCACCTATTTTGAGGTCAGCTATAACATAGTGAAGTTCCAGACCTGTGACTCATTGCATAGCTGAGTAATAGCTACTTTGAAGTTCTCAATGTTGAGTAAATCACTTGTAATTTGAAAACTATTGCATTTAGAGAATTTCGTATAAATATGTTATTCAGCTACTTTTGGGTCAGCTATAACATAGTAAAATTTCAGACCTGTAGCTCATGGCATAGCTGAGTAATAGCTACTTTTAGGTTATCACTGTTGAGTAAATCGCTTATAACTTGAAAACTATTGCATTTAGAGTATTTTGTTGCAATATGTTATTCACCTATTTTGGGGTCAGCTATAACATAGTGAAGTTCCAGACCTGTGGCTCATTGCATAGCTGAGTAATAGCTACTTTGAAGTTCTCACTGTTGAGTAAATCAGTTGTAATTGGAAAACTATTGCCTTTACAGAAATTTGTGCAAATATGTTATTCAGCTACTTTTGGGTCAGCTATAACATAGTGAAATTACAGACCTGTAGCTCATGGCACAACTGAGCAATAGCTATTCTCAGGCACTGACTGTTGAGTAAATCAGCTATAACTTGAAAAATATTGCATTTGGAGTATTGTGTTAAAATACATTGTTCACCTACTTTGGGGTTAGCTATAACATAGTGAAATTACAGACCTATAGCTCATGGCATAGTGGAGCAATAGCTATTTTCAGGTTCTCACTATTGAGTAAATCAGTTGTAACTTGAAAACTATTGCATTTACAGTATTTTGCTTAAGTATGTTGTTCACCTACTTTTAGGTCAGCTATAACAGTGCAAAAATTCAGACATGTAGCTCATTGCATAGCTGAGTAATAGTTACTTTGAGGTTCTCACTCTTGAGTAAATCAGTTGTAACTTGAAAATTATTACATTTAGAGTATTTTGTTTAAATATGTTATTCACATAATTTTTGGTCAGCTATAACATAGTGAAATTGCAGACCTCTATGTCATGGCATAGCTGAGCAATAGCTTCTTTCAGGTTCTCACTGTTGAGTAAATTATTGTGTCCAACCTGTAGGAAATCATGGGCTGGGAATCTATTAATATGGTCCGATTTGACCTTGGAACCCTCCTTCAAGGTCAAATGAGGATAGCCAAACATAAAAGTGCTTATAACTCGCTTATTATTGGTCCTAGAGGTTGGAATGAAAACCAACCTATAGAAAATCTTGAGCTGGGAATTTTTTGGTGTGGTCGGATTTCACCTTGGACCCAACCTTCAAGGTCAAATGAGGATAGCCAAACTTAAAAGTGCTTATAACTCACTTATTATTGGTCCTAGAGGTTTCGAATGGAAAACCAACCTATAGAAAATCATGGGCTGGGAATCTTTTGGTGTGGTCGGATTTGACCTTAGACCTCTCTTTCCATGTCAAACGAAGATAGCCAAACTTAAAGTGCTTATAACTCGCGTATTATTGGTCTTGGAGGTTTCGGATGGTAAACCAACATATAGGAAATCATGGGCTGGGATTCTTTTGGTGTGGTCAGATTTGACCTGGGACCCCTCCTTCAAGGTCAATTGAGGATAGCCAAACTTACAATTGCTTAGAACTCGCTTATTATTGGTCCTACAAGTTTGGGATGGTAAACAAGCTACAGGAAATCATGGGCTGGGAATTTTTTTGTGTGGTCGGATTTGACCTTGGACCCCCTCCTTCAAGGTCAAACAAGGATAGCCAAACTTAAAAAGTGCCTATGACTCACTTATTATTGGTCCGAGAGGTTTGGGATGGTAAACCATCCTAAATTCTTTGGCTGGGAATCTTTTGGTATGGTCAGATTTGACCTTTGGACCCCTTCTTCATGGTCGAACGAGGATATTGCATTTATAGTATTTCTTTAAATATTTTTAACCTACTTTTTACACTTAAACAATTACCTTGTTACTTTATTTCATAATACCATTTGCAGGGCACAACTTTTTTGTCCTTTTCTTCTGTCAGCTTCGGAATATCTTTCGAACATGCTGTTCAGTTACCATTTACTGTATTTCTGTACAGCCCTTTCCCTGATAATTATGCTTTCCTCTCATTATCACCATCACAAATCAAAAACATTCAGTCAGCTGACACAGTGCCCGTTCACGGGCACTCTCCTCTTGTTTAAAAGATACCTTATCTATCGAGGATGAAAAATTGTTCAAGGCATGCAAATCTGTGTGTTCGTCTGTTTGCTAGAGACATTACAAGGGGGGTACCCCCACCAAAAGTGTGAAAATTTCAACTTTTTATCACCATTTTCTCAGTGACTATTGCAGGGATTTCTCTCATATCTTGCATATATGTACTAGGCCAGAGGTAGATTCTCTTGTGTGAGTATGAGACCTGGATCTGTCTTACTTTTTTTTTATAAATTTTTTTAATAATTTTTAATGCATTAAAATTCATGAAATCATGCACTAAATCACTTATAACTTCAAAAGTGTTGCATTTACAGCATTTTGTGAAAATATGTTGTTCAGCTACTTTTTTATGTCAGCTGACTTGTCAGTCAGCTGGCATTATGTCGTCACTCTGCGGTCAGCTGGCATTATGTCGTCACTCTGCGGCGTGGGCGTACGCGTCCGCGTGAACAACTTCTCCTCCAAAACTACAAGGCCTAGAGACGTGCTGTTTTTTTTAAAAGATACCTTATCTATCGAGGATGAAAAATTGTTCAAGGCATGCAAATCTGTCTGTTCGTCTGTTTGCTAGAGACATTACAAGGGGGGTACCCCCACCAAAAGTGTGAAAATTTCAACTTTTTATCACAATTTTCTCAGTGACTATTGCAGGGATTTCTCTCATATCTTGCATATATGTACTAGGCCAGAGGTAGATTCTCTTGTGTGAGTATGAGACCTGGATCTCTCTTACTTTTTTTTTAATAAATTTTTTTAATAATTTTTAATGCATTAACATTCATGAAATCATGCACAAAATCATTTATAACTTGAAAACTGTTGCATCTAGAGCATTTTGTTAAAATATGTTATTCAGCTACTTTTTTCATAGCTACAATATGGTGAGTAAGTTGGGTGCCTGTCTCAATAGCTAAGTGAGTAATAGCTACTTTTGGGCTTTTCAGTAACTTCCATCATGAGTAGAATCACTTGTAACTTAAAAACTATTGCATTTAGAGAATTTCGTATAAATATGTTATTCAGCTACTTTTGGGTCAGCTATAACATAGTAAAATTTTAGACCTGTAGCTCATGGCATAGCTGAGTAATAGCTACTTTTAGGTTATCACTGTTGAGTAAATTGCTTATAACTTCAAAAGTATTGCATTTAGAGAATTTCGTATAAATATGTTATTCAGCTACTTTTGGGTCAGCTATAACATAGTAAAATTTCAGACCTGTAGCTCATGGCATAGCTGAGTAATAGCTACTTTTAGGTTATCACTGTTGAGTAAATCGCTTATAACTTGGAAACTATTGCATTTAGAGTATTTTGTTTCAATATGTTATTCACCTATTTTGGGATCAGCTATAACATAGTGAAGTTTCAGATCTGTGGCTCATTGCATAGCTGAGTAATAGCTACTTTGAAGTTCTCACTATTGAGTAAATCAGTTGTAATTGGAAAACTATTGCATTTAGAGAATTTCGTATAAATATGTTATTCAGCTACTTTTGGGTCAGCTATAACATAGTAAAATTTCAGACCTGTAGCTCATGGCATAGCTGAGTAATAGCTACTTTTAGGTCATCACTATTGAGTAAATCAGTTGTAACTTGAAAACTATTGCATTTACAGTATTTTGCTTAAATATGTTGTTCACCTACTTTTGGGTCAGCTATAACATAGTAAAATTTCAGACCTGTAGCTCATGGCATAGCTGAGTAATAGCTACTTTTAGGTCATCACTATTGAGTAAATCAGTTGTAACTTGAAAACTATTGCATTTACAGTATTTTGCTTTAATATGTTGTTCACCTACTTTTGGGTCAGCTATAACATAGTGAAATTTCAGACCTGTAGCTCATTGCATAGCTGAGTAATAACTACTTTGAGGTTCTCACTATTGAGTAAATCAGTTGTAATTGGAAAATTATTGCATTTAGAGAATTTAGTATAAATATGTTATTCAGCTACTTTTGGGTCAACTATAACATAGTAAAATTTCAGACCTGTAGCTCATGGCATAGCTGAGTAATAGCTACTTTTAGGTCATCATTATTGAGTAAATCAGTTGTAACTTGAAAACTATTGCATTTACAGTATTTTGCTTAAATATGTTGTTCACCTACTTTTGGGTCAGCTATAACATAGTAAAATTTCAGACCTGTAGCTCATGGCATAGCTGAGTAATAGCTACTTCAATATGTTATTCACCTATTTTGGGGTCAGCTATAACATAGTGAAGTTCCAGACCCGTGACTCATTGCATAGCTGAGTAATAGCTACTTTTAGGTTATCACTGTTGAGTAAATCGCTTATAACTTGGAAACTATTGCATTTAGAGTATTTTGTTTCCATATGTTATTCACCTATTTTGGGATCAGCTATAACATAGTGAAGTTTCAGATCTGTGGCTCATTGCATAGCTGAGTAATAGCTACTTTGAAGTTCTCACTATTGAGTAAATCAGTTGTAATTGGAAAACTATTGCATTTAGAGAATTTCGTATAAATATGTTATTCAGCTACTTTTGGGTCAGCTATAACATAGTGAAATTACAGACCTGTAGCTCATGGCATAGCTGAGTAATAGCTACTTTTAGGTCATCACTATTGAGTAAATCAGTTGTAACTTGAAAACTATTGCATTTACAGTATTTTGCTTAAATATGTTGTTCACCTACTTTTGGGTCAGCTATAACATAGTAAAATTTCAGACCTGTAGCTCATGGCATAGCTGAGTAATAGCTACTTTTAGGTCATCACTATTGAGTAAATCAGTTGTAACTTGAAAACTATTGCATTTACAGTATTTTGCTTTAATATGTTGTTCACCTACTTTTGGGTCAGCTATAACATAGTGAAATTTCAGACCTGTAGCTCATTGCATAGCTGAGTAATAACGACTTTGAGGTTCTCACTATTGAGTAAATCAGTTGTAATTGGAAAACTATTGCATTTAGAGAATTAGTATTCAGCTACTTTTGGGTCAACTATAACATAGTAAAATTTCAGACCTGTAGCTCATGGCATAGCTGAGTAATAGCTACTTTTAGGTCATCACTATTGAGTAAATCAGTTGTAACTTGAAAACTATTGCATTTACAGTATTTTGCTTAAATATGTTGTTCACCTACTTTTGGGTCAGCTATAACATAGTAAAATTTCAGACCTGTAGCTCATGGCATAGCTGAGTAATAGCTACTTTTAGGTCATCACTATTGAGTAAATCAGTTGTAACTTGAAAACTATTGCATTTACAGTATTTTGCTTAAATATGTTGTTCACCTACTTTTGGGTCAGCTATAACATAGTAAAATTTCAGACCTGTAGCTCATGGCATAGCTGAGTAATAGCTACTTTGAGGTTATCACTGTTGAGTAAATCAGTTGTAATTGGAAAACTATTGCATTTAGAGAATTTAGTATAAATATGTTATTCAGCTACTTTTGGGTCAACTATAACATAGTAAAATTTCAGACCTGTAGCTCATGGCATAGCTGAGTAATAGCTACTTTTAGGTCATCACTATTGAGTAAATCAGTTGTAACTTGAAAACTATTGCATTTACAGTATTTTGCTTAAATATGTTGTTCACCTACTTTTGGGTCAGCTATAACATAGTAAAATTTCAGACCTGTAGCTCATGGCATAGCTGAGTAATAGCTACTTTTAGGTCATCACTATTGAGTAAATCAGTTGTAACTTGAAAACTATTGCATTTACAGTATTTTGCTTAAATATGTTGTTCACCTACTTTTGGGTCAGCTATAACATAGTAAAATTTCAGACCTGTAGCTCATGGCATAGCTGAGTAATAGCTACTTTTAGGTCATCAATATTGAGTAAATCAGTTGTAACTTGAAAACTATTGCATTTACAGTATTTTGCTTAAATATGTTGTTCGCTTACTTTTGGGTCAGCTATAACATAGTAAAATTTCAGACCTGTAGCTCATGGCATAGCTGAGTAATAGCTACTTTTAGGTTATCACTGTTGAGTAAATCGCTTATAACTTGGAAATTATTGCATTTAGAGTATTTTGTTTCAATATGTTATTCACCTATTTTGGGGTCAGCTATAACATAGTGAAGTTCCAGACCCGTGACTCATTGCATAGCTGAGTAATAGCTACTTTTAGGTTATCACTGTTGAGTAAATCGCTTATAACTTGGAAACTATTGCATTTAGAGTATTTTGTTTCCATATGTTATTCACCTATTTTGGGATCAGCTATAACATAGTGAAGTTTCAGATCTGTGGCTCATTGCATAGCTGAGTAATAGCTACTTTGAAGTTCTCACTATTGAGTAAATCAGTTGTAATTGGAAAACTATTGCATTTAGAGAATTTCGTATAAATATGTTATTCAGCTACTTTTGGGTCAGCTATAACATGGTGAAATTACAGACCTGTAGCTCATGGCATAGCTGAGTAATAGCTACTTTTAGGTCATCACTATTGAGTAAATCAGTTGTAACTTGAAAACTATTGCATTTACAGTATTTTGCTTAAATATGTTGTTCACCTACTTTTGGGTCAGCTATAACATAGTAAAATTTCAGACCTGTAGCTCATGGCATAGCTGAGTAATAGCTACTTTTAGGTCATCACTATTGAGTAAATCAGTTGTAACTTGAAAACTATTGCATTTACAGTAGTTTGCTTTAATATGTTGTTCACCTACTTTTGGGTCAGCTATAACATAGTGAAATTGCAGACCTGTAGCTCATTGCATAGCTGAGTAATAACTACTTTGAGGTTCTCACTATTGAGTAAATCAGTTGTAATTGGAAAACTATTGCATTTAGAGAATTTAGTATAAATATGTTATTCAGCTACTTTTGGGTCAACTATAACATAGTAAAATTTCAGACCTGTAGCTCATGGCATAGCTGAGTAATAGCTACTTTTAGGTCATCACTATTGAGTAAATCAGTTGTAACTTGAAAACTATTGCATTTACAGTATTTTGCTTAAATATGTTGTTCACCTACTTTTGGGTCAGCTATAACATAGTAAAATTTCAGACCTGTAGCTCATGGCATAGCTGAGTAATAGCTACTTTTAGGTTATCACTGTTGAGTAAATCGCTTATAACTTGGAAATTATTGCATTTAGAGTATTTTGTTTCAATATGTTATTCACCTATTTTTGGGTCAGCTATAACATAGTGAAGTTCCAGACCCGTGACTCATTGCATAGCTGAGTAATAGCTACTTTGAAGTTCTCAATGTTGAGTAAATCACTTGTAATTTGAAAACTATTGCATTTAGAGAATTTAGTATAAATATGTTATTCAGCTACTTTTGGGTCAGCTATAACATTGTAAAATTTCAGACCTGTAGCTCATGGCATAGCTGAGTAATAGCTACTTTTAGGCTATCACTGTTGAGTAAATCACTTATAACTTGAAAACTATTGCATTTAGAGTATTTTGTTTCAATATGTTATTCACCTATTTTGGGGTCAGCTATAACATAGTGAAGTTCCAGACCTGTGGCTCATTGCATAGCTGAGTAATAGCTACTTTGAAGTTCTCAATGTTGAGTAAATCAGTTGTAATTGGAAAACTATTGCATTTACAGAAATTTGTGCAAATATGTTATTCAGCTACTTTTGGGTCAGCTATAACATAGTGAAATTACAGACCTGTAGCTCATGGCACAACTGAGCAATAGCTGTTCTCAGGCACTGACTGTTGAGTAAATCAGCTATAACTTGAAAAATATTGCATTTGGAGTATTTTGTTAAAATATATTGTTCACCTACTTTTGGGTTAGCTATAACATAGTGAAATTACAGACCTATAGCTCATGGCATAGCGGAGCAATAGCTATTTTCTGGTTCTCACTATTGAGTAAATCAGTTGTAACTTGAAAACTATTGCATTTACAGTATTTTGCTTAAATATGTTGTTCAGCTACTTTTAGGTCAGCTATAACAGAGCAAAAATTCAGACATGTAGCTCATTGCATAGCTGAGTAATAGTTACTTTGAGGTTCTCACTCTTGAGTAAATCAGTTGTAACTTGAAAATTATTACATTTAGAGTATTTTGTTAAATATGTTATTCACAGACGTTTTGGTCAGCTATAACATAGTGAAATTGCAGACCTCTATGTCATGGGATAGCTGAGCAATAGCTTCTTTCAGGTTCTCACTGTTGAGTAAATCATTGTATCCAACCTGTAGGAAATCATGGGCTGGGAATCTGTTAATATGGTCCGATTTGACCTTGGAACCCTCCTTCAAGGTCAAATGAGGATAGCCAAACATAAAAGTGCTTATAACTTGCTTATTATTGGTCCCAGAGGTTGGAATGAAAACCAACCTATAGAAAATCATGAGCTGGGAATTTTTTGGTGTGGTCGGATTTCACCTTGGACCCCTCCTTCAAGGTCAAATGAGGATAGCCAAACTTAAAAGTGCTTATAACTCACTTATTATTGGTCCTAGAGGTTTCGAATGGAAAACCAACCTATAGAAAATCATGGGCTGGGAATCTTTTGGTGTGGTCGGATTTGACCTGGGACCCCTCCTTCAAGGGCAGTTGAGGATAGCCAAACTTACAATTGCTTAGAACTCGCTTATTATTGGTCCTACAAGTTTGGGATGGTAAACAAGCTACAGGAAATCATGGGCTGGGAATTTTTTTGTGTGGTCGGATTTGACCTTGGACCCCCTCCTTCCAGGTCAAACGAAGATAGCCAAACTTAAAGTGCTTATAACTCGCGTATTATTCGTCTTGGAGGTTTGGGATGGTAAACCAACATATAGGAAATCATGGGCTGGGATTCTTTTGGTGTGGTCAGATTTGACCTGGGACCCCTCCTTCAAGGGCAGTTGAGGATAGCCAAACTTACAATTGCTTAGAACTCGCTTATTATTGGTCCTACAAGTTTGGGATGGTAAACAAGCTACAGGAAATCATGGGCTGGGAATTTTTTTGTGTGGTCGGATTTGACCTTGGACCCCCTCCTTCAAGGTCAAACAAGGATAGCCAAATTTAAAAAGTGCCTATAACTCACTTATTATTGGTCCGAGAGGTTTGGGATGGTAAACCATCCTAAATTCTTTGGCTGGGAATCTTTTGGTATGGTCAGATTTGACCTTTGGACCCCTTCTTCATGGTGGAACGAGGATATTGCATTTATAGTATTTCTTTAAATATTTTTAACCTACTTTTTACCCTTAAACAATTACCTTGTTACTTTATTTCATAATACCATTTGCAGGGCACAACTTTTTTGTCGTTTTCTTCTGTCAGCTTCGGAATATCTTTCGAACATGTGTTCAGTTACCATTTACTGTATTTCTGTACAGCCCTTTCCCTGATAATTATGCTTTCCTCTCATTATCACCATCACAAATCAAAAACATTCAGTCAGCTGACACAGTGCCCGTTCACGGGCACTCTCCTCTTGTTCATAGCTACAATGTGGTGAGTAAGTTGGGTGTCTGTCTCAATAGCTAAGTGAGTAATAGCTACTTTTGGGCTTTTGAGTAACTTCCATTATGAGTAAAATCACTTGTAACTTAAAAACTATTGCATTTAGAGAATTTCGTATAAATATGTTATTCAGCTACTTTTGGGCCAGCTATAACATAGTGAAATTTCAGACCTGTAGCTCATGGCATAGCTGAGTAATAGCTACTTTTAGGTTATCACTGTTGAGTAAATCGCTTATAACTTGAAAACTATTGCCTTTAGAGAATTTTGTATAAATATGTTATTCAGCTACTTTTGGGTCAGCTAAAACATAGTAAAATTTCAGACCTGTAACTCATGGCATAGCTGAGTAATAGCTACTTTTAGGTTATCACTGTTGAGTAAATCACTTATAACTTGAAAAGTGTTGGTTTTATTATGCTACAATAGCTTACCATGTGGGACTTAATGCTGTTCTCGGGTTGCCACACCCGGGGCCAACGTCTTAGAAAAAAAGACAGTTCTTATTAGCCACCGGATACACTGCTAGTTGCCGTCACGTGATAACCTCTGACCTCTCGCCCTACTTTCTCGTTGGCCATGCGAATTACAATGCTTTATTTTACAAGAAATATTATTTCATTTTTACAAGGATATACTTATTGTTGGATATGGAAACTACACCAGTTTCTTTATTTTATGGCATAGAATTACAATTCGATGTCTTTTCATAGTTCAGATAAGTATCTTTACTATATTTGCCAACTGAAGTCCACTTCTGGATTCACGTAAAGCAATGGCGACTCGTTTATGTGGTTACTAATACAGGATATATATATATATGCCTGTCAGTAAAATAAAATAAAATATTTAGCCCTATCTGCTTCATTATTTGACCATTTTTAGGGTTTAAAAGTGTATAAATGTAACACAAACGAGTCCTTGTCGAGTGAAATAATCGAAACCACTTCCAGTTTTTTTATCGAGACAGCATTTCTTGCAATTTGCACGTCTCGTGTAGGTAGTTTATATGTAGGAATATATGCCTGTTGAAATCAAATAAAATAAATTTTGCAAGGGTTTATCCCCGTTCTTCTACTCAATTGGTCCATTTTAAGGGTTAAAATATGATACAAAGCCCGATTCTAACTGTGGGAATCCTCGGGGAAACCCCTGTGATGACGTCACGTCTAGACCGCATGTGCTGAGAGACGCGGGTTTCTTACAGTACGTTTATAAATATAAATAAAATAAAATAATATATTTTATCCCTTCTTTCCTGTATTATTGACCATTTATAAGGTTAATACTTAAATAAACAGGAATAGAATTCTTCATTAATCGTCTAGACATTACGTGTCTCTTTAGACTATAAGGTAACCTTGGTTACCCATTATTTTAATTATATTTTAATTCATCCAGTTTTAAATTATAATTACTTGTTTTCTTTAGATTCTATGTTATTTAATAAAATTCTGTGTAATTTCTGCATTCCTTATCTCACAACTAACCCTACCTGCAGTGAGGCGGGTGGGGCAGGTGACCTTGTGTCACAGTAGATTTACTTACGTAAATCTAGTTGTGTAGTTCCTTCAAGAAGGAAAGACAAAGCTTACATGGAAGCTTACCTTAAGGAAAGCTTACATAGAAATTATAATATCCAACTTCTTTCTCCAGGGTGGATCAGATCCCTGCTTAAATTCAGATAAGATCTTAGTTCATCCGAGATTTTTAATGCATCCGAGAATCGGATGCAGTATTCCCAACTTCTATTCACCCAAGTATGATTTGATACTCAGATTTTCATTGCATCTAGACCCGATGCTCAGATATCAGATCCGAGGTTCGGATGTCTGCTTCTCCATGCTATGCTCGGATGGTCGGATGTCACACTAAGTTCCAATGCTCGGATGATCTAATCTAAAATCCGATGCTCGGATGATTGTATCTAGATCTAATCCTCGGATCATCAGATCTTAAATCTGATGTTCGGATGATGGTTCCAGATCAGAACTCTGAACAATCCTAACACACACTTGGACTAATAGTTCACCAGCCTGGCAGTAAATATCACCTATTGGAGGCTTGGGTCCAAGTTCAAGTCCAAGTCCTCAAGCCCAAGAGGCCTTCTAAACAAGGTCCTTCATTCAGTCCTGGCTCTGTATTTTAGGGAAGTAGGTGGCCTGACTTCACCCTAAACAATTTTTGAGGACATTGAAACTTAGGCAGTTTTTGAACCTCCCTGCCCCCAGGGAATTTATGCCTAGATCCTCCACAGTCTGGACTCTGAATGATTTACTAGGCCAACAGGAACTTGGGCCGTTTAATTTCCCTTAAAATGGAACAAGTTTTCAAATTTGTATCTCCTTAGGGGCCTCCTTGGGTAAGCCCCTCCTCCCCTTCTGGTCAGCAAGAGTTGAGCTTCAGGCTGCTCTTCACTAGGTTCTCCTCAATATAACCTGGTTATATATATATATGTTGACAGTAGCATGGCTACCTCCAGACAGGTCAAACTCAATTCCATGGTGCATATAAGCAGTCAGAAGGGGTATGGTGAATTCAGGTGAGATACTGGATCTTTAGATCTTAAAGTTCCCCATTCACAACTACTTTAGGAGGGACAGGAGTCCCTCATCAAGGCACCTGTAATAACACTTAGGGTTTAGGCCCTATTAATCAACCCTTTCCAATTCCCCACATCTAGAGGCTCCTACAGGAACCACCCCAATGGGGGTCATTCCATCCCTAGCAGTATCCATCGTTTTCCCCAGGTAGGGGGAAATCGAGTAGCCGAGGCTCCAAGGTCTTTCGACCCACTCCAGGGGACGAGGGCATAAAAACCCTTCCCCCCCCCAATGACTCCTCCAGCCTCACTCAGTCCACCAGTAGGAGTTCTCCTCCGTTCTTTCAGATAAGACTGGCAAACAAATCCTGTCATTCTTTCAATCCAAGTCCAGTCAGACTCCTGACCCGGTCAGAATACAAGGCCCTTCAAAGACCAAGTCCTGGCCTCTGTATCCAGTCTCTTCTGTCAAAGAACGCAATAGAAAGGGTGGAAAATGTAAAATCTCTCGGGTTTTACAGTCGCCTGTTCCTAGTATCAAGCCTCACCTAAGGTGGAGGCCAGTCATAGACCTAAACAGGCTCAACACTTTTCTACACGTAGAAAAGTTCAAAATGGAAACTCCAGAGTCCATCAGGACCTCCCTGATTCCAGGGGAGTGGGTATCGTCGATAGACCTATCCGACACTTACCTACACATCCCCATCCATCCAAACTCAAGGAAATACCTAAGGTTTTGCTACAAGTCACAGGTGTTCCAATTCACCTCCCTCCCATTCGGACTAGCCACAGCCCCCCAGGTCTTTACAATGATCGTAAAGGAAGTGAAACTTATGGCCCTCTCAAGAGGACTCAGAATTCACCAATACCTGGACGACTGGCTGATCAGGTCCCAGTCTCAGGAGGAAGCCCAAGTGAACACATAGGCAGTGGTAGACCTAACTCAGTCCTTGGGGTGGATAATAAATCAGGAAAAAATCAGAACTGAAACCTACTCAGGTGCTTTTCGTTCATGGGCTATGAATACCACCTAGATTCAGCCCTTGTAAAACCCACTCAAGAGAGATGGCTCAAACTTCAGGATTTGATCCTACTACTCAAGTCAACACGTGTTTTGACTGCAAGATGTTTGATGTCTCTAATTGGGTTGCTAGCCTCAACGGAGAAAATGGTCCCGGAGGGACGCCTTCACAGGAGGCCCTTTCAGTTTCATCTCAAGGAGCACTGGAGATATCCTCAGTCGCTGGACAACCTCCTTCCTTGGACAGAAGCCATTGCAGCCCACCTAGATTGGTGGCAAAATCCCTCAAATGTGATGAAAGGTGCAGACCTTCATCCCAAACACCACAGTATCCAACTCTTTACCGACGCCTCACACGAAGGTTGGGGCGCTCACTTAGACCAAAAATTCCACAAAGGGTCTGTGGTCAGATCGGGAAAAAAGGCTACACATATATGTCCTAGAATTGAAGGCGGTCTCCCTGGCCCTTCGAGACTTCAAGGACCAGTGCCAGAATCAAACAGTGTTAGTTGCGATGGACAACTCAACAGTGGTAGCCTACATCAGCAACAAGGAGAAACACACTCAGCAGAGATGTGCGCTCTCCTGTGGAAGATCACGACCTGGGGCCATCACTACCTCATAACATTGAAAGCCAGGCACGTTCTAGGGTGCCTGAATGTGATGGCCGACCTACTGTCCAGGTCCAACCAAGTGCAGTCAACAGAATGGTCTCTTCACCCACAGGTGTTCAAACAGATCTGCCAGAAGTGGTTCACACCTCATGTAGACTTATTTGCCACTCACCTGAACCACAAGCTCCCACTGTACATGTCTCCTATCCCAGACCCAAGGGCCTGGGACATAGATGCTCTAAACATAAACTGGACCAACCTCACGGCCTAGGCGTACCCTCCTACGGCTCCTTCACAAGGTGATCCAAAAGATCAGGCAATGTTATTGTCTGATCATCGTAATAGCCCCAGGCTGGCCAGGGATGCCCTGGTTTTGGGATCTAGTGCAGCTCTCAACAGAGATCCCACTACAACTCCCAGTGTCAACGACCCTACTCAACAGTCCTACAGGTATGTGTTCCACAACAACCCCCAGCACCTGAACCTCCACGCCTGGTGTCTAGGAGCGGACAACTCCAAGAACAAGGCTTCTCTGTGGAGGTGGCAGAGAGAATTGCTGCCCCTCAGCGGTCTTCAACAAGGACCATCTACAAGTCAAGTGGGCCCTATTTGAAAAATGGTGCAGAGAAAATTCGGTGGATTTCTCCACTCCATCTGTGAAACAAATCTCAGATTTTTTCATGTACCTGTACCAAGACCTCAACAGGCGCCCCTCGACCTTTGATGGTTACAGGACTGCAATCGTTGACACTTTGGGCCCAACGGCCCAACATGTTGCACACAATGCAGACCTTCATAGGTTACTCTCCAGTTTTCACAGGGATCATCCCAAAAGTTCCAGAAATTTACCCAAGTGGAACCTTTCTGTTGTCCTCAACGAGCTCACAAAAGCACCATTTGAGCCCATGAAAGACACAGACCTCAAACATCTTACTCTAAAACTGCTTTCTTGCTAGCTTTGGCCTCCGGCAAGCGCCGCAGCGAAATCCATGCCTGGGTCGCAAACAAGTATCTAATCTAGGCCAATGGGAAAAGGTTGCCTTGTTCCCTTCTTCTGATTTCATAGCCAAAAACCAACTAGCAAGAGAAGGTTCTCAAAGTGTATCTCCGGTGACTATTCCTGCTTTGACTACCATTGTAGATAGACAATTTAAGGAAGATAGGACCCTGTGTTCTGTGCGGGCCCTGAGGTTTTATTTGGACCGAACAAAGACCTGAGAGGGTCTCGTTCTCTCCTTTTCATCTCCTTTAAGAAAGGACATACCTCAGACATCAGACCCGCTACTCTCTCTTCATGGTTGAAACAAACCATCCTACTTTGTTACAAACAAGCAGATCAACAAGCCTTGGACTTGGTCCAAGTCAAAACGCATGACATCCGGGCCTTCGCGGCCTCTAAGGCCTTTTACGGTGGGGTATCGGTGGACCAAATCATGCAAGCCTGTCACTGGAAAGCTCACAACACATTTACAAATTTTTACCTAAAAGACCTTACTTGGTCGGACACCGACAACAATATGTATCTGGGACCCGTAGTGGCGGCACAACAAGTCCTAGATCCTTCCCCTCAGACCAGTTGTCCCCGGAAAGAAAAAAGGGGGGGGGGGGCACATCCGCTACAACCAAGTCTTCAGGAGTCTCTCCCAGGATCTAGGTATTCCTTTACCTTCAAGATGTTACGGGTAAGGTCATTTTTGTTTTTCAGTTATCAAGTAACTTCTATTAAGGACTTATTTAGTTGTCATTAATCTCATATTCAGGTTGTAAAAAATTTATGAGATGTCCAACCATGGGTTGGTCAGTCACTAGTGAAGGGCCCTCAGGGACCCTTAGACCCCGAAGTGAGCACTGCTGCACTTCCGTCCTACAATCAAACATCTAGACAGTTTCAGCACTGTCTCTCATTTTATTATGTCAGCTGACTTGTCAGTCAGCTGGCATTATGTCGTCACTCTGCGGCGTGGGCGTACGCGTACGCGTCCGCGTGAACAACTTCTCCTCCAAAACTACAAGGCCTAGAGACGTGCTGTTTTTTTTAAAAGATACCTTATCTATCGAGGATGAAAAATTGTTCAAGGCATGCAAATCTGTCTGTTCGTCTGTTTGCTAGAGACATTACAAGGGGGGTACCCCCACCAAAAGTGTGAAAATTTCAACACTTAATCACAATTTTCTCAGTGACTATTGCAGGGATTTCTCTCATATCTTGCATATATGTACTAGGCCACAGGTAGATTCTCTTGTGTGAGTATGAGACCTGGATCTGTCTTACTTTTTTTTTAATAAATTTTTTTAATAATTTTTAATGCATTAACATTCATGAAATCATGCACAAAATCATTTATAACTTGAAAACTGTTGCATCTAGAGCATTTTGTTAAAATATGTTATTCAGCTACTTTTTTCATAGCTACAATATGGTGAGTAAGTTGGGTGCCTGTCTCAATAGCTAAGTGAGTAATAGCTACTTTTGGGCTTTTCAGTAACTTCCATCATGAGTAGAATCACTTGTAACTTAAAAAGTATTGCATTTAGAGAATTTCGTATAAATATGTTATTCAGCTACTTTTGGGTCAGCTATAACATAGTAAAATTTCAGACCTGTAGCTCATGGCATAGCTGAGTAATAGCTACTTTTAGGTCATCACTATTGAGTAAATCAGTTGTAACTTGAAAACTATTGCATTTAGAGTATTTTGCTTAAATATGTTGTTCACCTACTTTTGGGTCAGCTATAACATAGTAAAATTTCAGACCTGTAGCTCATGGCATAGCTGAGTAATAGCTACTTTTAGGTTATCACTGTTGAGTAAATCACTTATAACTTGGAAATTATTGCATTTAGAGTATTTTGTTTCAATATGTTATTCACCTATTTTGGGGTCAGCTATAACATAGTGAAGTTCCAGACCTGTGACTCATTGCATAGCTGAGTAATAGCTACTTTGAAGTTCTCAATGTTGAGTAAATCACTTGTAATTTGAAAACTATTGCATTTAGAGAATTTAGTATAAATATGTTATTCAGCTACTTTTGGGTCAGCTATAACATAGTAAAATTTCAGACCTGTAGCTCATGGCATAGCTGAGTAATAGCTACTTTTAGGTCATCACTATTGAGTAAATCAGTTGTAACTTGAAAACTATTGCATTTACAGTATTTTGCTTAAATATGTTGTTCACCTACTTTTGGGTCAGCTATAACATAGTGAAATTTCAGACCTGTAGCTCATTGCATAGCTGAGTAATAACTACTTTGAGGTTCTCACTATTGAGTAAATCAGTTGTAATTGCAAAACTATTGCATTTAGAGAATTTAGTATAAATATGTTATTCAGCTACATTTGGGTCAACTATAACATAGTAAAATTTCAGACCTGTAGCTCATGGCATAGCTGAGTAATAGCTACTTTTAGGTCATCACTATTGAGTAAATCAGTTGTAACTTGAAAACTATTGCATTTAGAGTATTTTGCTTAAATATGTTGTTCACCTACTTTTGGGTCAGCTATAACATAGTAAAATTTCAGACCTGTAGCTCATGGCATAGCTGAGTAATAGCTACTTTTAGGTTATCACTGTTGAGTAAATCACTTATAACTTGGAAATTATTGCATTTAGAGTATTTTGTTTCAATATGTTATTCACCTATTTTGGGGTCAGCTATAACATAGTGAAGTTCCAGACCTGTGACTCATTGCATAGCTGAGTAATAGCTACTTTGAAGTTCTCAATGTTGAGTAAATCACTTGTAATTTGAAAACTATTGCATTTAGAGAATTTAGTATAAATATGTTATTCAGCTACTTTTGGGTCAGCTATAACATAGTAAAATTTCAGACCTGTAGCTCATGGCATAGCTGAGTAATAGCTACTTTTAGGTCATCACTATTGAGTAAATCAGTTGTAACTTGAAAACTATTGCATTTAGAGAATTTAGTATAAATATGTTATTCAGCTACTTTTGGGTCAGCTATAACATAGTAAAATTTCAGACCTGTAGCTCATGGCATAGCTGAGTAATAGCTACTTTTAGGTCATCACTATTGAGTAAATCAGTTGTAACTTGAAAACTATTGCATTTACAGTATTTTGCTTAAATATGTTGTTCACCTACTTTTGGGTCAGCTATAACATAGTGAAATTTCAGACCTGTAGCTCATTGCATAGCTGAGTAATAACTACTTTGAGGTTCTCACTATTGAGTAAATCAGTTGTAATTGCAAAACTATTGCATTTAGAGAATTTAGTATAAATATGTTATTCAGCTACATTTGGGTCAACTATAACATAGTAAAATTTCAGACCTGTAGCTCATGGCATAGCTGAGTAATAGCTACTTTTAGGTCATCACTATTGAGTAAATCAGTTGTAACTTGAAAACTATTGCATTTAGAGTATTTTGCTTAAATATGTTGTTCACCTACTTTTGGGTCAGCTATAACATAGTAAAATTTCAGACCTGTAGCTCATGGCATAGCTGAGTAATAGCTACTTTTAGGTTATCACTGTTGAGTAAATCACTTATAACTTGGAAATTATTGCATTTAGAGTATTTTGTTTCAATATGTTATTCACCTATTTTGGGGTCAGCTATAACATAGTGAAGTTCCAGACCTGTGACTCATTGCATAGCTGAGTAATAGCTACTTTGAAGTTCTCAATGTTGAGTAAATCACTTGTAATTTGAAAACTATTGCATTAGAGAATTTAGTATAAATATGTTATTCAGCTACTTTTGGGTCAGCTATAACATAGTAAAATTTCAGACCTGTAGCTCATGGCATAGCTGAGTAATAGCTACTTTTAGGTCATCACTATTGAGTAAATCAGTTGTAACTTGAAAACTATTGCATTTAGAGAATTTAGTATAAATATGTTATTCAGCTACTTTTGGGTCAGCTATAACATAGTAAAATTTCAGACCTGTAGCTCATGGCATAGCTGAGTAATAGCTACTTTTAGGTCATCACTATTGAGTAAATCAGTTGTAACTTGAAAACTATTGCATTTACAGTATTTTGCTTAAATATGTTGTTCACCTACTTTTGGGTCAGCTATAACATAGTGAAATTTCAGACCTGTAGCTCATTGCATAGCTGAGTAATAACTACTTTGAGGTTCTCACTATTGAGTAAATCAGTTGTAATTGCAAAACTATTGCATTTAGAGAATTTAGTATAAATATGTTATTCAGCTACATTTGGGTCAACTATAACATAGTAAAATTTCAGACCTGTAGCTCATGGCATAGCTGAGTAATAGCTACTTTTAGGTCATCACTATTGAGTAAATCAGTTGTAACTTGAAAACTATTGCATTTAGAGTATTTTGCTTAAATATGTTGTTCACCTACTTTTGGGTCAGCTATAACATAGTAAAATTTCAGACCTGTAGCTCATGGCATAGCTGAGTAATAGCTACTTTTAGGTTATCACTGTTGAGTAAATCACTTATAACTTGGAAATTATTGCATTTAGAGTATTTTGTTTCAATATGTTATTCACCTATTTTGGGGTCAGCTATAACATAGTGAAGTTCCAGACCTGTGACTCATTGCATAGCTGAGTAATAGCTACTTTGAAGTTCTCAATGTTGAGTAAATCACTTGTAATTTGAAAACTATTGCATTAGAGAATTTAGTATAAATATGTTATTCAGCTACTTTTGGGTCAGCTATAACATAGTAAAATTTCAGACCTGTAGCTCATGGCATAGCTGAGTAATAGCTACTTTTAGGTCATCACTATTGAGTAAATCAGTTGTAACTTGAAAACTATTGCATTTAGAGTATTTTGCTTAAATATGTTGTTCACCTACTTTTGGGTCAGCTATAACATAGTGAAATTTCAGACCTGTAGCTCATTCCATAGCTGAGTAATAACTACTTTGAGGTTCTCACTATTGAGTAAATCAGTTGTAATTGCAAAACTATTGCATTTAGAGAATTTAGTATAAATATGTTATTCAGCTACATTTGGGTCAACTATAACATAGTAAAATTTCAGACCTGTAGCTCATGGCATAGCTGAGTAATAGCTACTTTTAGGTTATCACTGTTGAGTAAATCACTTATAACTTGAAAACTATTGCATTTAGAGTATTTTGTTGCAATATGTTATTCACCTATTTTGGGGTCAGCTATAACATAGTGAAGTTCCAGACCTGTGGCTCATTGCATAGCTGAGTAATAGGTACTTTGAAGTTCTCACTGTTGAGTAAATCAGTTGTAATTGGAAAACTATTGCCTTTACAGAAATTTGTGCAAATATGTTATTCAGCTACTTTTGGGTCAGCTATAACATAGTGAAATTACAGACCTGTAGCTCATGGCACAACTGAGCAATAGCTATTCTCAGGCACTGACTGTTGAGTAAATCAGCTATAACTTGAAAAATATTGCATTTGGAGTATTTTGTTAAAATATATTGTTCACCTACTTTTGGGTTAGCTATAACATAGTGAAATTACAGACCTATAGCTCATGGCATAGCGGAGCAATAGCTATTTTCTGGTTCTCACTATTGAGTAAATCAGTTGTAACTTGAAAACTATTGCATTTACAGTATTTTGCTTAAATATGTTGTTCAGCTACTTTTAGGTCAGCTATAACAGAGCAAAAATTCAGACATGTAGCTCATTGCATAGCTGAGTAATAGTTACTTTGAGGTTCTCACTCTTGAGTAAATCAGTTGTAACTTGAAAATTATTACATTTAGAGTATTTTGTTAAATATGTTATTCACAGACGTTTTGGTCAGCTATAACATAGTGAAATTGCAGACCTCTATGTCATGGGATAGCTGAGCAATAGCTTCTTTCAGGTTCTCACTGTTGAGTAAATCATTGTATCCAACCTGTAGGAAATCATGGGCTGGGAATCTGTTAATATGGTCCGATTTGACCTTGGTACCCTCCTTCAAGGTCAAATGAGGATAGCCAAACATAAAAGTGCTTATAACTTGCTTATTATTGGTCCCAGAGGTTGGAATGAAAACCAACCTATAGAAAATCATGAGCTGAGAATTTTTTGGTGTGGTCGGATTTCACCTTGGACCCCTCCTTCAAGGTCAAATGAGGATAGCCAAACTTAAAAGTGCTTATAACTCACTTATTATTGGTCCTAGAGGTTTCGAATGGAAAACCAACCTATAGAAAATCATGGGCTGGGAATCTTTTGGTGTGGTCGGATTTGACCTTAGACCCCTCCTTCCAGGTCAAACGAAGATAGCCAAACTTAAAGTGCTTTTTACTCGCGTATTATTGGTCTTGGAGGTTTGGGATGGTAAACCAACATATAGGATATCATGGGCTGGGATTCTTTTGGTGTGGTCAGATTTGACCTGGGACCCCTCCTTCAAGGGCAGTTGAGGATAGCCAAACTTACAATTGCTTAGAACTCGCTTATTATTGGTCCTACAAGTTTGGGATGGTAAACAAGCTACAGGAAATCATGGGCTGGGAATTTTTTTGTGTGGTCGGATTTGACCTTGGATCCCCTCCTTCAAGGTCAAACAAGGATAGCCAAACTTAAAAAGTGCCTATGACTCACTTATTATTGGTCCGAGAGGTTTGGGATGGTAAACCATCCTAAATTCTTTGGCTGGGAATCTTTTGGTATGGTCAGATTTGACCTTTGGACCCCTTCTTCATGGTCGAACGAGGATATTGCATTTATAGTATTTCTTTAAATATTTTTAACCTACTTTTTACCCTTAAACAATTACCTTGTTACTTTATTATATTATTTTTGCTTTTTTCGCCGTCCGATGTCCGATGTCCGGCGTCCGGCGTCCGATGTCCGGCGTCACGCATGGTTTCCGCTCATTTAAAGGAAAAGTATTAGAGCTATTGTCACCAAATTTGGTATGCAGGCTTATTGGGTCAGTAGCTTGCTTGGGATTGCTTTTGGCTGTTGTACCTCTTTTGCTTACTGAGTAATACTTAAGTACAGCTATTTTCAGTACCCATTGGTTTCCGTGCATTTAAGCCAAAATAATTAAAGATATTTTACTACAATTTTGAATACAAGATTGTTATGTCCATAGCTCGCTTGGTATTGCATTTGGGACTGATAGCTTTGTCAGTACATGAGTAATAGCCATTTAGGTACTTCATTGTGTATTTTCAGTACTACTTTTGAGTAATTTGCTCCTATCTCCTTAACCGTGCGAGATAGAGCGATTTCGGCAAAATTTTCGACCCACAGGGTATCTGAGGAGTTTACTCTTTGCAATTTTCAAAAAATTTTCCCCTCCCCAAAAATGGCGGCCATTTTGAATTTTCGAATTTTTGCCAAAAATGGCAAAACACTAATTTGCTTCTATCTCCTTAACCGTGCGAGATAGAGCGATTTCGGCAAAATTTTCGACCCACAGGGTATCTGAGGAGTGTACTCTTTGCAATTTTCAAAAAATTTTCCCCTCCCCAAAAATGGCGGCCATTTTGAATTTTTGAATTTTTCCCAAAAATGGCAAAACACAAATTTGCTTCTATCTCCTTAACCGTGCGAGATAGAGCGATTTCGTCGAAATTTTCGATCCACAGGGTATCTAAGGAATGTAATATTTGCAATTTTCAAAAAATTTTCCCCTCCCCAAAAATGGCGGGCATTTTGAATTTTAGAATTTTTGCCAAAAATGGCAAAACACAAATTTGCTTCTATCTCCTTAACCGTGCGAGATAGAGCGATTTCGTCGAAATTTTCGACCCACAGGGTATCTAAGGAATGTAATATTTGCAATTTTCAAAAAATTTTCCCCTCCCCAAAAATGGCGGCCATTTTGAATTTTCGAATTTTTGCCAAAAATGGCAAAACACAAATTTGCTTCTATCTCCTTAACCGTGCGAGATAGAGCGATTTCGTGGAAATTTTCGACCCACAGGGTATCTAAGGAATGTAATATTTGCAATTTTCAAAAAATTTTCCCCTCCCCAAAAATGGCGGCCATTTTGAATTTTCGAATTTTTGCCAAAAATGGCAAAACACTAATTTGCTTCTATCTCCTTAACCGTGCGAGATAGAGCGATTTCGGCAAAATTTTCGACCCACAGGGTATCTAAGGAGTGTACTCTTTGCAATTTTCAAAAAATTTTCCCCTCCCCAAAAATGGCGACCATTTTGAATTTTCGAATTTTTGCCAAAAATGGCAAAACACAAATTTCCTTCTATCTCCTTAACCGTGTGAGATAGAGCGATTTCGTCGAAATTTTCGACCCACAGGGTATCTAAGGAGTGTACTCTTTGCAATTTTCAAAAAATTTTCCCCTCCCCAAAAATGGCGGGCATTTTGAATTTTAGAATTTTTGCCAAAAATGGCAAAACACAAATTTGCTTCTATCTCCTTAACCGTGCGAGATAGAGCGATTTCGTCGAAATTTTCGACCCACAGGGTATCTGAGAAGTGTACTCTTTGCAATTTTCAAAAAATTTTCCCCTCCCCAAAAATGGCGGGCATTTTGAATTTTAGAATTTTTGCCAAAAATGGCAAAACACAAATTTGCTTCTATCTCCTTAACCGTGCGAGATAGAGCGATTTCGTCGAAATTTTCGACCCACAGGATATCTAAGGAATGTAATATTTGCAATTTTCAAAAAATTTTCCCCTCCCCAAAAATGGCGGCCATTTTAAATTTTCGAATTTTTGCCAAAAATGGCAAAACACAAATTTGCTTCTATCTCCTTAACCGTGCGAGATAGAGTGATTTCGTCGAAATTTTCGACCTACAGGGTATCTAAGGAATGCAATCTTTGCAATTTTCAAAAAATTTTCCCCTCCCCAAAAATGGCGGCCATTTTGAATTTTCGAATTTTTGCCAAAAATGGCAAAACACAAATTTGCTTCTATCTCCTTAACCGTGCGAGATAGAGCGATTTCGTGGAAATTTTTGACCCACAGGGTATCTAAGGAATGTAATATTTGCAATTTTCAAAAAATTTTCCCCTCCCCAAAAATGGCGGCCATTTTGAATTTTCGAATTTTTGCCAAAAATGGCAAAACACAAATTTCCTTCTATCTCCTTAACCGTGTGAGATAGAGCGATTTCGTCGAAATTTTCGACCCACAGGGTATCTAAGGAGTGTACTCTTTGCAATTTTCAAAAAATTTTCCCCTCCCCAAAAATGGCGGCCATTTTGAATTTTCGAATTTTTGTCAAAAATGGCAAAACACAAATTTGTTTCTATCTCCTTAACCGTGCGAGATAGAGCGATTTCGTCGAAATTTTCGACCCACAGGGTATCTGAGGAGTGTACTCTTTGCAATTTTCAAAACATTTTCCCCTCCCCAAAAATGGCGGCCATTTTGAATTTTCCAATTTTTGCCAAAAATGGCAAAACACTAATTTGCTTCTATCTCCTTAACCGTGCGAGATAGAGCGATTTCGTCGAAATTTTCGACCCACAGGGTATCTGAGGAATGTAATATTTGCAATTTTCAAAAAATTTTCCCCTCCCCAAAAATGGCGGCCATTTTAAATTTTCGAATTTTTGCCAAAAATGGCAAAACACAAATTTGCTTCTATCTCCTTAACCGTGCGAGATAGAGTGATTTCGTCGAAATTTTCGACCCACAGGGTATCTAAGGAATGCAATCTTTGCAATTTTCCAAAACTTTTCCCCTCCCCAAAAATGGCGGCCATTTTGAATTTTCGAATTTTTGCCAAAAATGGCAAAACACAAATTTGCTTCTATCTCCTTAACCGTGCGAGATAGAGCGATTTCGTGGAAATTTTCGACCCACAGGGTATCTAAGGAATGTAATATTTGCAATTTTCAAAAAATTTTCCCCTCCCCAAAAATGGCGGCCATTTTGAATTTTCGAATTTTTGCCAAAAATGGCAAAACACAAATTTGTTTCTATCTCCTTAACCGTGCGAGATAGAGCGATTTCGTCGAAATTTTCGACCCACAGGGTATCTGAGGAGTGTACTCTTTGCAATTTTCAAAAAATTTTCCCCTCCCCAAAAATGGCGGCCATTTTGAATTTTCCAATTTTTGCCAAAAATGGCAAAACACTAATTTGCTTCTATCTCCTTAACCGTGCGAGATAGAGCGATTTCGTCGAAATTTTCGACCCACAGGGTATCTAAGGAATGTAATATTTGCAATTTTCAAAAAATTTTCCCCTCCCCAAAAATGGCGGCCATTTTGAATTTTCGAATTTTTGCCAAAAATGGCAAAACACTAATTTGCTTCTATCTCCTTAACCGTGCGAGATAGAGTGATTTCGTCGAAATTTTCGACCCACAGGGTATCTAAGGAATGCAATCTTTGCGATTTTCAAAAAATTTTCCCCTCCCCAAAAATGGCGGCCATTTTGAATTTTCGAATTTTTGCCAAAAATGGCAAAACACAAATTTGCTTCTATCTCCTTAACCGTGCGAGATAGAGCGATTTCGTGGAAATTTTCGACCCACAGGGTATCTAAGGAATGTAATATTTGCGATTTTCAAAAAATTTTCCCCTCCCCAAAAATGGCGGCCATTTTGAATTTTCGAATTTTTGCCAAAAATGGCAAAACACAAATTTCCTTCTATCTCCTTAACCGTGTGAGATAGAGCGATTTCGTCGAAATTTTCGACCCACAGGGTATCTAAGGAGTGTACTCTTTGCAATTTTCAAAAAATTTTCCCCTCCCCAAAAATGGCGGCCATTTTGAATTTTCGAATTTTTGTCAAAAATGGCAAAACACAAATTTGTTTCTATCTCCTTAACCGTGCGAGATAGAGCGATTTCGTCGAAATTTTCGACCCACAGGGTATCTGAGGAGTGTACTCTTTGCAATTTTCAAAACATTTTCCCCTCCCCAAAAATGGCGGCCATTTTGAATTTTCCAATTTTTGCCAAAAATGGCAAAACACTAATTTGCTTCTATCTCCTTAACCGTGCGAGATAGAGCGATTTCGTGGAAATTTTCGACCCACAGGGTATCTAAGGAATGTAATATTTGCAATTTTCAAAAAATTTTCCCCTCCCCAAAAATGGCGGCCATTTTGAATTTTCGAATTTTTGCCAAAAATGGCAAAACACAAATTTGTTTCTATCTCCTTAACCGTGCGAGATAGAGCGATTTCGTCGAAATTTTCGACCCACAGGGTATCTGAGGAGTGTACTCTTTGCAATTTTCAAAAAATTTTCCCCTCCCCAAAAATGGCGGCCATTTTGAATTTTCCAATTTTTGCCAAAAATGGCAAAACACTAATTTGCTTCTATCTCCTTAACCGTGCGAGATAGAGCGATTTCGTCGAAATTTTCGACCCACAGGGTATCTAAGGAATGTAATATTTGCAATTTTCAAAAAATTTTCCCCTCCCCAAAAATGGCGGCCATTTTGAATTTTCCAATTTTTGCCAAAAATGGCAAAACACTAATTTGCTTCTATCTCCTTAACCGTGCGAGATAGAGTGATTTCGTCGAAATTTTCGACCCACAGGGTATCTAAGGAATGCAATCTTTGCAATTTTCAAAAAATTTTCCCCTCCCCAAAATTGGCGGCCATTTTGAATTTTCGAATTTTTGCCAAAAATGGCAAAACACAAATTTGCTTCTATTTCCTTAACCGTGCCAGATAGAGCGATTTCGTCAAAATTTTCGACCCACAGGGTATCTGAGCATTATACTCTTGGTAATTTAAAAAAAATTTTCCCCTCCCCAAAAATGGCGGCCATTTTGAATTTTCGAATTTTTGCCAAAAATGGCAAAACACAAATTTGCTTCTATCTCCTTAACCGTGCGAGATAGAGCGATTTCGTCGAAATTTTCGACCCACAGGGTATCTAAGCAATGCAATCTTTGCAATTTTCCAAAAATTTTCCCCTCCCCAAAAATGGCGGCCATTTTGAATTTTCGAATTTTTGCCAAAAATGGCAAAACACAAATTTGCTTCTATCTCCTTAACCATGCGAGATAGAGCGATTTCGTCGAAATTTTCGACCCACAGGTATTTGAGCATTGTATTCTTGGCAATTTAAAAAAAATTTCCCCTCCCCTAAAATGGCGGCCATTTTGAATTTTCAAATTTTTGCCAAAAATGGCAAAACACAAATTTGCTTCTATCTCCTTAACCATGTGAGATAGAGCGATTTCGTCGAAATTTTTCAACCCACAGGGTATCTAAGGAATGTAATCTTTGCAATTTTCAAAAAATTTTCCCCTCCCCAAAAATGGCAGCCATTTTGAATTTTCGAATTTTTGCCCAAAATGGAAAAACACAAACTGGCCTTAACCGTGCAAAATAGAGTTATTTTGTTGAAATTTTCGACCCATAGGGTATCTAAGAAATGTACTCTTGGCCATTTTCAAAAAAATTTCCTTTTCCCAAAAATGGCGGCCATTTTGAATTTTCAAATTTTTGCCAAAAATAGAAAAACAGGAATTTGCTTCTATCTTCTTAACCGTGCAAGATAGAGTGATTTCGTCAAAATTTTCAACCCAACCAATGCAAAAAGGCATGAAGCTGAAATAATTTACATCTACACTAACAAATATTTAAGCATCATTGATATATTTTACAAATGAAACAGGGTCTTGTAAGACTACTGTACAATTTGGGCAAAAGGTTCATGGGTGGACATTACACATGATAATGTGTGTTCTTCTATGCTATCCTGTTTCTATTCGCATCTACTATCAACAGGGCGGCCTATTTCTAGTTTCATAATACCATTTGCAGGGCACAACTTTTTTGTCCTTTTCTTCTGTCAGCTTCGAAATATCTTTCGAACATGCTGTTCAGTTACCATTTACTGTATTTCTGTACAGCCCTTTCCCTGATAATTATGCTTTCCTCTCATTATCACCATCACAAATCCAAAACATTCAGTCAGCTGACACAGTGCCCGTTCACGGGCACTCTCCTCTTGTTTAGGTTTTTGGCTCGTTACAGGCCCGGTCTTCGGGATCGGAGCACTGTAAATGGGACTCAGACTGGTATTTCTGGCACTATTCTATACATATTAATTCAAAATCTTAGAAAAAATGACATATCTTCCAGTCTCAGCTGTAATCCCGCCACCGGGCGGTTGAATTCAGCATTAAGTCCCACATGGTAAGCTATTGTAGCGTAATAAAATTGTAAATTTTAATTACTTAAATGTAGCTTTTATAAGCTACAAGCTTACCATGTGGGACTTAGAAGAGTCCCACCCTGCCTCCCCGCTGTTTACAGCTGAGGGGTAGGTTTTAGAAAATTTCAACGAGAAAGTAGGGCGAGAGGTCAGAGGTTATCATGTGACGACAACTAGCAGTGTATCCGGTGGCTAACGAGAACTGTCTTTTTTTCTAAGACGTTGGCCCCGGGTGTGGCAACCCGAGAACAGCAATAAGTCGCACATGGTAAGCTTGTAGCTTATAAAAGCTACATTTAAGTAATTAAAATTTACAAATTTAGAGCATTTTGTTAAAATATGTTATTCAGCTACTTTTCTCATAGCTACAATATGGTGAGTAAGTTGGGTGTCTGTCTCAATAGCTAAGTGAGTAATAGCTACTTTTGGGCTTTTCAGTAACTTCCATCATGAGTAGAATCACTTGTAACTTAAAAACTATTGCATTTAGAGAATTTCGTATAAATATGTTATTCAGCTACTTTTGGGTCAGCTATAACATAGTAAAATTTCAGACCTGTAGCTCATGGCATAGCTGAGTAATAGCTACTTTTAGGTTATCACTGTTGAGTAAATCGCTTATAACTTCAAAACTATTGCATTTAGAGAATTTCGTATAATATGTTATTCAGCTACTTTTGGGTCAGCTATAACATAGTAAAATTTCAGACCTGTAGCTCATGGCATAGCTGAGTAATAGCTACTTTTAGGTTATCACTGTTGAGTAAATCGCTTATAACTTGGAAACTATTGCATTTAGAGTATTTTGTTTCAATATGTTATTCACCAATTTTGGGATCAGCTATAACATAGTGAAGTTTCAGATCTGTGGCTCATTGCATAGCTGAGTAATAGCTACTTTGAAGTTCTCACTATTGAGTAAATCGGTTGTAATTGGAAAACTATTACATTTAGAGAATTTCGTATAAATATGTTATATTCAGCTACTTTTGGGTCAGCTATAACATAGTAAAATTTCAGACCTGTAGCTCATGGCATAGCTGAGTAATAGCTACTTTTAGGTCATCACTATTGAGTAAATCAGTTGTAACTTGAAAACTATTGCATTTACAGTATTTTGCTTAAATATGTTGTTCACCTACTTTTGGGTCAGCTATAACATAGTAAAATTTCAGACCTGTAGCTCATTGCATAGCTGAGTAATAACTACTTTGAGGTTCTCACTATTGAGTAAATCAGTTGTAATTGCAAAACTATTGCATTTAGAGAATTTCGTATAAATATGTTATTCAGCTACTTTTGGGTCAGCTATAACATAGTAAAATTTCAGACCTGTAGCTCATGGCATAGCTGAGTAATAGCTACTTTTAGGTTATCACTGTTGAGTAAATCACTTATAACTTGAAAACTATTGCATTTAGAGTATTTTGTTGCAATATGTTATTCACCTATTTTGGGGTCAGCTATAACATAGTGAAGTTCCAGACCTGTGGCTCATTGCATAGCTGAGTAATAGCTACTTTGAAGTTCTCACTGTTGAGTAAATCAGTTGTAATTGGAAAACTATTGCCTTTACAGAAATTTGTGCAAATATGTTATTCAGCTACTTTTGGGTCAGCTATAACATAGTGAAATTACAGACCTGTAGCTCATGGCACAACTGAGCAATAGCTATTCTCAGGCACTGACTGTTGAGTAAATCAGCTATAACTTGAAAAATATTGCATTTGGAGTATTGTGTTAAAATACATTGTTCACCTACTTTGGGGTTAGCTATAACATAGTGAAATTACAGACCTATAGCTCATGGCATAGTGGAGCAATAGCTATTTTCAGATTCTCACTATTGAGTAAATCAGTTGTAACTTGAAAACTATTGCATTTACAGTATTTTGCTTAAATATGTTGTTCACTTACTTTTAGGTCAGCTATAACAGTGCAAAAATTCAGACATGTAGCTCATTGCATAGCTGAGTAATAGTTACTTTGAGGTTCTCACTCTTGAGTAAATCAGTTGAAACTTGAAAATTATTACATTTAGAGTATTTTGTTTAAATATGTTATTCACATAATTTTTGGTCAGCTATAACATAGTGAAATTGCAGACCTCTATGTCATGGCATAGCTGAGCAATAGCTTCTTTCAGGTTCTCACTGTTGAGTAAATCATTGTATCCAACCTGTAGGAAATCATGGGCTGGGAATCTATTAATATGGTCCGATTTGACCTTGGAACCCTCCTTCAAGGTCAAATGAGGATAGCCAAACATAAAAGTGCTTATAACTCGCTTATTATTGGTCCTAGAGGTTGGAATGAAAACCAACCTATAGAAAATCTTGAGCTGGGAATTTTTTGGTGTGGTCGGATTTCACCTTGGACCCCTCCTTCAAGGTCAAATGAGGATAGCCAAACTTAAAAGTGCTTATAACTCACTTATTATTGGTCCTAGAGGTTTCGAATGGAAAACCAACCTATAGAAAATCATGGGCTGGGAATCTTTTGGTGTGGTCGGATTTGACCTTAGACCCCTCCTTCCAGGTCAAACGAAGATAGCCAAACTTAAAGTGCTTATAACTCGCGTATTATTGGTCTTGGAGGTTTCGGATGGTAAACCAACATATAGGAAATCATGGGCTGGGATTCTTTTGGTGTGGTCAGATTTGACCTGGGACCCCTCTTTCAAGGTCAATTGAGGATAGCCAAACTTACAATTGCTTATAACTCGCTTATTATTGGTCCTACAAGTTTGGGATGGTAAACAAGCTACAGGAAATCATGGGCTGGGAATTTTTTTGTGTGGTCGGATTTGACCTTGGACCCCCTCCTTCAAGGTCAAACAAGGATAGCCAAACTTAAAAAGTGCCTATGACGCACTTATTATTGGTCCGAGAGGTTTGGGATGGTAAACCATCCTAAATTCTTTGGCTGGGAATCTTTTGGTATGGTCAGATTTGACCTTTGGACCCCTTCTTCATGGTCGAACGAGGATATTGCATTTATAGTATTTCTTTAAATATTTTTAACCTACTTTTTACACTTAAACAATTACCTTGTTACTTTATTTCATAATACCATTTGCAGGGCACAACTTTTTTGTCCTTTTCTTCTGTCAGCTTCGGAATATCTTTCGAACATGCTGTTCAGTTACCATTTACTGTATTTCTGTACAGCCCTTTCCCTGATAATTATGCTTTCCTCTCATTATCACCATCACAAATCAAAAACATTCAGTCAGCTGACACAGTGCCCGTTCACGGGCACTCTCCTCTTGTTTCTAAATGAGGCCAAAAATATTCCAAGTCAAGATTTTCTGATGAACATATCCTGCGAATTTGAGATCTCTACCTATAATACCCTTTGCTCCAGAGAGCCAACAAAACTCCTTACAGAAGTCGATATACGCATTTGGCAGCCATCTTGTTTTTCAAAATGAGGCCAAAAATATTTCCAGGTAAGCTTTCGTAATGATGCATATATCCCGCAAATTTGAGAACTGTACCTACAATGCCTTTCTTGACCTCTAGAGAGGTAACGGGAAAATCTCTACAGGCTGCGGTTGCAGCAGTGTACTCCTGCGTAATCCATGGTATCCACTTGATGCTACATGGTGGATACCAAATTTTAACCAGATGAATCTGGTTGTAGTAATTTGATCAAGTTTTATGAATTTATATCATATATGCACTGTAATGTCAGTGTACGGGATGAAATTTACTAACAAGATGGTCAGAGATGCCCCAATAGGCGGGTTGTGCAGGCAGCAAGGTTAGCAAATGCTGTAATTAAATTTAGAAACAAGGAAAGTAATGTTAAGTCACCCAGTTAAGGTAAATGTGTTAGACGTGCTAAGAAATGTAAAACTTGCAATCTAGGTCACATAATTGTATCTATGCTATAAACGGACAAACGAACAGACAGAAATACACCAATTTCAAAAGCAACTTAGCTATGATGGTGATCTATGACCCTGTCAAGTTTGAATTCAATTGGACAAACCTTTTTCGAGTTAGAGTCAGGAAACGGAAAAGTTGACGGACAAACGGACAAATACCAGACATACGAACTGATGGAATTGTACCAATTTCAAAAGCAACTTAGCTATAATGGTGATCGATCTCCCTGTCAAGTTTGAATTCAGTTGGACAAAGCGTTTTCGAGTTAAGTCTGGAAACGGAAATGTTGACGAACAGACAAAAAATGGACACACGAACAGACAGAATTACACCAATTTCAAAAGGAACCTAGCTATGATGGTGATCTATCTCCCTGTCAAGTTTGAATTCGATTGGATAAAGCATTTTTGAGTCAGAGTCCGGAAACGGAAATGTTGACAGACAAAAAACAGACACACAAACAGATGGAATTACACCAATTTCAAAAGGAACCCTAGGTGTGATGGTGACCTATCTCCCTGTCAAGTTTGAATTCGATTGGACAAAGCGTTTTCGAGTTAGAGTCTGGAAACGGAAATGTTGACAAACAGACAAAAAATGGACACACGAACAGACAGATTTACACCAATTTCGAAAGGAACTAGCTATGATGGTGATCTGTCTACCGGTTAAGTTTGAATTCGATTGGATAAAGCGTTTTTGAGTCAGAGTACGGAAACGGAAATGTTGACAAACAGACAAACGGACAAAAAACAGACACACGAATGGATGGAATTACACCATTTTCAAAAGGAATCTAGGTATGATGGTGATCTATCTCCCTGTCAAGTTTGAATTCGATTGGACAAAGTGTTTTTGAGTTAGAGTCCGGAAACGGAAATGTTGACGGACAGACAGACAAAAAATGGACAAACGAACAGACAGAATTACACCAATTTCGAAAGGAACCTAGCTATGATGGTGATCTATCTCCCTGTCCAGTTTGATTTTGATTGGACAAAGCATTTTCGAGTTCGGAAATGAAAATGTTGGCGGACTTCGGACACATCAATCTAATAGGCGGGTTGGTTACATGCAACCCGCCTAAAAAGCACTCACAGCGAAGATGTCAATCAAGTGGCATATCAGAAAATTAAAGACTTTTGTATCCAGAATATGACCCAGTCTTCCCTACACCATAAAAACTTCTTTCCTTTGGTCAAGCCCTACCCAGTAAACATAGCAAACGTTTATAAACGTTTATTAAACCTATAAACGTTTTTTAAACCAAATATAAACCTAAATATTGACAATTATTCAATATTATGGGTTTATAAACGTTTCAGCAACATTAGTTCGGTTTATAAACGTTTATAAACGTTTTTAAAACGTTTATACATAAACGTTTATATGTAAACATTTATAAACGTTTATACATAAACGTTTATAAACATTTTTAAACGTTTACAAAGAGTGAAGAATATCTTAACCTCGCTTTCATTTGGGATGATGACATCAGCACAGCCATTTTGAGAGAAACTGGAGAAATATTTCTGTAAGTATATCTTGCTGTATCACTGTTCTTTGAAGCCATCATTACATTCTAAGTAAAGATATAGAAGTATATAACTTGATGATATTATATACTTTTATATCTTTACTTAGAATATAATGATGGCTTCAAACAACAGTGATACAGCAAGATGTACTTACAGAAATATTTCTCCAGATTTTAAACGCGTGTATAGACATTTATAAACGTTTATGTTATGTATAAACGTTTATAAACTTTTATGCTTAAACGTTTGTAAACGTTTATACGCAAACGTTTAGCGACCCATCATTTTAAACCTAATCTAAACCGTTGCTAGTTAGGTTTATAAACGTTTATAAACGTTTGTAATGTTTACTGGGTACTGACATAAAAATGTATAGAAATATGTTCATACTTTTGGAGTTATTTCAAATACAGATACACAGGAAACAATAAATCTTGTAGTTATGGGGGAAAAAACCTGGTGGAGGTCTGTGCTCTATGAGTGCTTTTCAGTTTGCAGAATCAAAATACAATGACCAGTTGTGTCATTAATAATCCTAAAAATATATTATGTTAGATAATATAAGAATTTTTGTGCAATTAATAAATAAGGCTGTGATAGGTTACCCGGTTACCCGAAAACGGTCCGAATTTCTTGTGAAACCGGTTACAAACTGACGAAGCGGTTAACCGAAAAAATATTAAATATACCATTAATCAATGAAATACTTGGCTAAACCTTAGTATTCTGTCAGATTTCTTTAATTGCTGTTAGTTTTTCACGTAATTTTCCTTATTTATACAGATATTTAACATTATTTTTCGTAACGTTTTGTTTACATCATCCGCCATGTTTGCTTCTCTGCTACTTCCACTGGGTGACAACTAAAAGACGGTTACCCGAATTCGGATCGGTTCTTGCGAGACGAATACCCGGTGTCGTTTTTCTAACGAAGTCACAGCCTTAATTAATATACCTCTTTGTATTTATAATTTCAATCACTGGTAAGTGATTTTATGCTCTTTAGAAGGACAGTTCCCTTTAGTTATATGTTAAATATATGCAACATGTACAAGTGAATGAATATTCTAAAACTTTTACTTTTCTGATAAAGTGTGCACACATATTGGTAACAGTAGCCTCAGCAATACATGTATACACCAAGATAACTGGATTATCAACTTGATAGAAACCACAAGATATAAATTTCACTCTCTTGACAGTTGTAAAACATATAAAACAGTGGGGGGTAATGCTGGGAGAGGTGGGGTGGGGGAAGCAGTTAAAGGAACCAGTTGCAGATTTTCCTTAGACTGTATAAACTATCATGGCATCTCCGAGTGATAAAAAAGGACAGAGGCGAGGTTCGTGTGGCCATATTATGGAAATTTTGACTTACACGACAAATGTGCCAGGTGCCGCGACAAACTTATTGGAGAGGACAAGTATGTGTTGAAGAAACCTTGTGTAATTTGTGATGGTTTCTCGGAGTCTCAGCGGGAGTTATTGGCCACTCCAACCTATAAAATTAGGAAGGATAAGAAAGTGGGATTGTTAGTTTCACCCAAAGATGTTACTGTTATCAGCTCAGTAGATAGTGAACCCACCTTCCAATCTCCTTCCGGTGCTATGGCGCAGGTCCCTGCGCATCCACCTTCTGATCTCCCTACAACTTCCTCTTCATCTTCTACTCAGCCGTCATGTTACTGCAGAGCAATTTTCAGCCATGTCTGACAAATGGGCTGAGCAGTTTGCTCGTATGGAAGCACTTTTATCCAGAGGAAATGTCTTTTCAACTCCGGTTTCTGCAGTGAAACCAATTGACACACAATCTTTGATTTCTACAACTCCCTTTGTTCCTCCAGCTACCCGCCCCACCGGTCCGGTTGAGGTTTCGGTAGCTGTCGAGGATGCTGCAAAGCAGAAGAAACATGACGATAAAGACAAAAAGAAAAGAGCTCATAAAGCCAAAAAAACATGATAAACCAAAGACTGAGAACGTTAAACCGGCTAAGACGAAGGTCAAGAGCGTGACCCTAAACCTGTGAAGAAACGCAACCAGTCTACATCACTGCTCCGGAAGCACTCTTCTGCAAAGGGACGTTCCCGTTCACCCCCTGCTGTTGCCAGCTCCGGTCCAGAGTCTGCCATTCAGCCGGCTGCTAAAAAGGGTGGCTCTAGCTGGTTTGCTTTAGAACCGGACATTCTTTAGAACCGGACATTACTACAGGCAGTACCGGTCAACCTTCAGTTGTGCCTCTGCATACCGGTCAGGGTCAATCCTCTTCCGGAGCTTGTGCCTTCCCACCGGGGAGAGACAGTGGACAATATGAACAGTTGTCAGATGATAATGAATTTGACCGGTCTGAAGAACGTTCAATGTCTGATGATGGACAATTATCTGACTCTACAGAAGTCCCTGAGCAGACAGAAGAAATGTCTTATAGGGAGACGGTCCGGTCGGTACGTGCCTGTATGGGTTGGCATCACATCCTTAAGTCGAACAATCCCTGGAAGGGTAAAAACCCAAGGAAGCCTACACGGGTCTCAGTTGCTATGCCACCGGACGACTGGCTGTGCCAGAAGCTGGAGAAACTAAATTTAACAGCAGTGGAGGGTTATCCATCTAGGTCGCAGGACTCTGCAGGACTTAAACAGGATCAATTCATCAAAGTGCCGAAGTCCCAATCCAAATGGTATACCATGCACTTATTGAAACCGGATGGGCCACACAGACCTGGACGATCAGTTTTTAACTGGAGGAATACTGAAGCTAAGGTGAACTCTCAGTTCCCCAGAATTACTAAGGCCTCCGCATACCCGTCAACTGGTCCATCCTCTAGACCAATTTCACAAGAATCCCTCCTCTGTTGGGAAAGGGCTGCGAGAAAGGATAGTTATATCATCAATCACGCGGCAGGCTTTATTCGCTGCTCCACGGAACTACAGGACAAGATGTCCCAGAACATTTCTATTCTGTCTTCCCGTCTATCAAAAGGTAAAGCCCAGAAAGAAGTCACAGATGCTTTGAACGACTTGCGTGATCTCATAGCCTTCCACCAGAGTTTCGATTGCTATGGGCACGTCTCTTCAGCATCTGGCTGACAGCTTATTTGTGCAAATGTCCAATTTAGTTCTGCTGAGACGAGACTCCTATCTAGACTTTGTCAAACCGGGAGTGAAGCCGGACACCACGAACAGTTTAAGAAACGCCCCCATGTTTGGCTACGCATTGTTTCCAGATGCGGCGATCATGACAGCTGAACAGGACATTCAAAAATCTGAATCCTCTAGTGTTGCTCAGGGACCCGGATCGGGTGCTCCTCAGCACGCTAACTGGAGAGGATCGCATAGATACAAGCCCTATGACCGTAGGGATAGAAAACACTCCTCATCTGAGCAGGTTTCACAATCTCGACAGCAACCTTGGCGTCAGTTTAGCAGGAGCCGTGCACGAGGACGTGGGCGTGGCAGAGGTTCCAACCCTCGTTTTTCCAAATCCCAGTCCTACAAGCATTTTAAATGACAATTATTGTGTGGGTCCAAAAACCCTTCATGTAAATTTAGTCAGAAGGGACACAGTGTTTTCAAAAACTCAGTTGTTGAACAGTCAGACTTTAAAACTGGATGTACCTTATCATGTTGTTTGTTATGCTCCTTCTGTTCATTTACCAGGGCTTCCACAAAAGAAAGGAGTAAGACCCGTTCCTTATCAGAACAAAATAAAGCATGTCAAAGGTGTATGTTGTGTAAATCCATGCCTTTTTGTCCCAATGCCCCCAATGCTGTCTCCGAACAGAATGCAGGGGGAAGATTACAAAGATTCTGGCAAGTTTGGCAAGACATGGGTGCAAATCCTCGGGTAGTCTCTATCCTCAAGGAGGGTTACACTCTTCCCTTCAAACAGAGGCCCCGTTTGATCAGGTTCCCCTTGGTTCAAAGTGGTTACGCCAGTCCCATAAAGAATCTGCACTTAAAAGAGGCCCTCCTAAATCTCATGAACAAGTTGGTAGTAGAAAAAGTGGTTGTCAGGTCGTCCCTGGCCTTTTACAACCGCCTTTTTCTGGTTCCAAAACCAAACAAAAAATGGAGGCCAATTTTAGATCTTAGTCAGTTAAATGTATTTCTAAACACAGGCACGTTCAAGATGGAAACTCCGGAGACAATCCGGTTATCCTTGAAAACAGGAGAGTGGATTACATCGCTGGACTTCAGCGACGCATACTTCCACATTCCAATTGGCCAGAGGTCAAGGAAATATCTCCGGTTCTGCCTATTATCACACAGAGAAAAATGTTGTACTATGAGTGTGTGATTAAGTTTAAACTAAAAGTTCTATTGAGTAAACTGAAAGTCACTTTAGTGCTCTTTTCCTTTATTTTATTTACTTTCTCTTTTGGGATGTAGCTCAAATTAACAATAAACAATAACAGTTACAATATTCACTTTATAAACCATTTAACATTTAACTAATTAATAATAAAATTGCATAATCCAATTGTCAAATATCAGTTTATAACTTCCTGTTTGAAATTTACTATCATTCAATTCTCCTTTTAAATCTATTAATATCACTTCTCATTCTATTTTCATTTTAACACTCAGTTCAACTAATTACTTCTCCTTTTGACTCTATCTTCACACTCTCATTTCACTTCTCTCATTTATTTCTCATTTTATTCTCTATCTCAATTCTCATTTTCCTTCTTTTAGTTTGATTCAAACTTCACTACTGATTTTCTATTTCTGTTCTCATCTCAATTCTAATTCTCCTTAGGTGGGATTCACCTCACAATTTATAGACAGAGTTCTCAGTGCAAAGATGTTACAATTATGACATTGGCCAATCACATTACAGAAACACAAGACTACACAAAACACTAGATAACAAAATGAGTGACCAATGACATGACATAAAAGAACAATAACCATTTATAGTACAATATACAATACAACATCACATTGGTCATTGGTCACTCATTTTGTTATCTAGTGTTTTGTGTAGTCTTGTGTTTCTGTAATGTGATTGGCCAATGTCATAATTGTAACATCTTTGCACTGAGAACTCTGTCTATAAATTGTGAGGTGAATCCCCCCTAAGGAGAATTAGAATTGAGATGAGAACAGAAATAGAAAATCAGTAGTGAAGTTTGAATCAAACTAAAAGAAGGAAAATGAGAATTGAGATAGAGAATAAAATGAGAAATAAATGAGAGAAGTGAAATGAGAGTGTGAAGATAGAGTCAAAAGGAGAAGTAATTAGTTGAACTGAGTGTTAAAATGAAAATAGAATGAGAAGTGATATTAATAGATTTAAAAGGAGAATTGAATGATAGTAAATTTCAAACAGGAAGTTATAAACTGATATTTGACAATTGGATTATGCAATTTTATTATTAATTAGTTAAATGTTAAATGGTTTATAAAGTGAATATTGTAACTGTTATTGTTTATTGTTAATATGAGCTACATCCCAAAAGAGAAAGTAAATAAAATAAAGGAAAAGAGCACTAAAGTGACTTTCAGTTTACTCAATAGAACTTTTAGTTTAAACTTAATCACACACTCATAGTACAACATTTTTCTCTGTGTGATAATTGGTGGAGAAGCTCAAAGATCCCAGTTTACCTCAGCCAAGCAAGTTAGTTAGAAATTTCAAGATGAATAGCAGAACTGAAGTATATCATGTGCCTCAATTTGATGGGCCTACCTCCCCACAAGGCATGACAAGGCGTCTTCAGGAAATACTGGATAAAGCATCAGCGGCAGCGTTCTACCGATCCTTTATGGATTTTACCTTCAAGCCTCATGAAAACAGGAGCAACTTTGACCTGTTCGCTGCAAAACTGAATGGTGAGGCCAACCAGTGGTTTCATGAGGCATTCTCAGCGCACTTGAGGAACAGAGTCAAACCATTTGACAGTTTGGTTAATCTGTTTCAGGTCATATTCAACCAGACCTTTCAGTTCACAGCTCTTCCCTTCGGTTTGGCCACAGCTCCACTGGAGTTTACCAAGGTGGTCAAGGACGTGAAACTCATGGCTCAAGCAAGGGGTATCAGGATCCACCAGTACCTAGATGACTGGTTACTGAGAGCCCCTTCCCCGGAAACCTGCCTACAACATACCCAGACCCTCTTGGCCCTTTGCCAACAGTTAGGGTGGGTAGTAAATATGACCAAATCAGAACTAGTTCCCAAACAGGTCTTCAATTTTGTAGGTTACCGGTTCGACCTAGTCACAGGTCGAGTTCTACCCACTCAAGACCGGTGGGAAACCCTCCAGGAGAAGTTGAGATTCATAAAGAGCCGACACAGCTGTACGGTCAGACAGTTCATGTCTCTGATAGGCCTTCTTACAGCAACAGAAAAGCAAGTGTGCTCAGGTTGCCTTCATATGAGGCCCATTCAGTGGCATTTGAAAAGACACTGGCACATCCCAGAAGTTCTCGAGAAGGTTATACCGATTTCTCAGTCACTCCACCTTCATCTAGATTGGTGGCTGGACGAGGCCAATGTACTGAAGGTCAACCTTTGCACCCTCTTCAACACGCTCTTCAACTGTTTACCGATGCCTCAAACGAAGGCTGGGGCGCACACTTAGGGGACTCCACTGCAAGAGGCATTTGGTCTCCCTTGGAAAGTCTCCTTCATATAAATTATCTAGAACTGAAGGCAGTCCTTCTGGCCCTGAAAACATTCGAGCATCTGTGCAGGGATCAGATTGTTCTTGTGGCAACAGACAATACAACAGTGGTCTCTTACATAAACAAACAAGGGGGTATGAAGTCAGGCTCTCTCTGTGCCCTCCTATGGAGACTTCTGTCCTGGTGCCACCCTAGGGGAATTGTTCTGAGAGCAAGGCACATTCCGGGTCGCTTGAATGTGATAGCGGACAAGCTTTCCAGACACAATCAAGTAATTCAGACAAAGTGGTCCCTATCTCAGCAGGTGTTCATTCACTTGTGTTCCAGATGGGCCCAACCTCAGGTGGACTTGTTTGCAACCCGGTTCAATCACAAACTGCCCCGGTTTGTTTCACCGGTACCAGATCCGACAGCCTGGGCAGTAGATGCCTTGAGTCTACAGTGGGATCAATTGGAGGCATACGCCTTTCCCCCCATGTCTCTGATCCCCCCCGGTAATCTCAAAGTTGAGGGATCAGGGCTGTCGCAGAATGATCCTCATTGCCCCAGGATGGCCAAACATGCTCTGGTTTTGGGACCTAGTGAACCTGTCAGTTCAGATTCCCTTCAGACTTCCTCTGGTACGAGACCTGGTGACTCAACCCTTCAACGGGTTACTGCACAGGAATCTCAGCAACCTCAATCTTCATGCCTGGCTCCTAGAATCGCTGCCATCCAGGAACACGGGTTCTCTGATGAAGTGGCAGCAAGAATTGAGGCTCCTCAGAGAAGCTCAACCAGAGCCGTATACAAGTCAAAGTGGGCCATTTTTGTTAAGTGGTGTGAGTCGCACGAGGTGGACTTCAGGTCGCCCTCTGTGAACCAGATAGCGGATTTCCTTTTACATCTGTTCAAGGAGAGGAATCTGCAGCCCAGTACCATTGAAGGCTATAGAACAACCATTGCGGATATGGTGGGCAATGTTGAGCTGAACATCAGCAAGGATGAGAATTTCACTCATCTCCTGGACAGTTTCCATAGGGATAAACCTAAAGGAAGACAGGGTGTGCCTTCGTGGAACCTATCTCTGGTACTTCACCAGTTAACTAAGGCTCCTTTTGAACCCTTGCAAAAAGCTTCCCTGAAACATTTGACTTTTAAAACAGTTTTTCTTCTAGCCTTGGGTTCTGGCAAAAGAAGCGAAATCCATGCCTGGCTGTATAAAAATATCAGACACCAGGAAAACTGGGGTCAGGTCTCACTCTATCCTTCACCCAGTTTTCTCTCCAAAAATCAGCTAGCTCGGGATGGTCCGGCATCGGTGGCTCCGGTGGTCATCCCAGCTTTAGCTCCAACTCTGGACAAGTCCCTGTCGGATGGCAAGTCACTCTGCCCGGTGAGGGCATTACGGTATTACTTGGACCGGACCAAGGACCTTAGGAAAGGAAAAGACTTGGTGTTCTTGTCCTTCAGGAAGGGTTTTCATAAGGACATTGTCCCTGCCACTATCTCTTCCTGGATTAAACAGACAGTGCTGTTGTGTTATCAGCTTTCAGACCAATTGGCCCAAGATTTTCATCAAGTTAAAGCTCAAGATGTTCGGGCCTTTGCAGCCTCTCAGGCTTTTCAGGGAGGAGTTTCACTGGAACAGATCCTCTCAGCCTGTCATTGGAAAGCCCACAATACCTTTACCCAGTTCTATCTAAAGGACTTGGCTTGGGCAGACTCAGAGCTGTATCATTTGGGCCCCGTTGTGGCAGCCCAACAGATACAGCAGGGCAAATAGACCATTCCTCCAGCCCTCGGTTGTACATAGTGTATATTCTGTTTCTTTATATATAAAAAAAAACAAAACAAACCTTCCACTATCTTACTCCTGGTCTGCCATGATCCCAAGTGGGTCCGGGAGTATTGGAAAGATAGTGTCATAGTTCCTGTTCGTCTTTCTCGATGTTTCAGAACTCTCACTTCCCCTAGGTCCATGGTGCTCTCTAACCGAGCCAGTATTAAGACCTATGCAAAAAACAAGGGTGTGTGTGTGTGTGTGTGTGTGTGTGTGTGTGTGTTATTCCTAGACTTTAGCTAGCTTAGCTATTAACAGATCCACCCTTTATGTATCTAGAGTTCTCAGGAATTTCCCCTTTTTATGCGGCTTACCCTCCATCCAATGGGTAGTCATTCTGCATCTGTCCACTAGGTAAGATGTATTAACTTATAAAAATTTAATTTACTTATTCAGTTTTCCATTTTACAAGAATAAACATCATTTCTGCTTGAATGTACAAATAAACTACGTATGCGCGGACTTTATTGGCGATTCAATCACAAAAATAACCTCAAATAAAGGGCGAGGGCCGGTATATAATATAAATACCTCTTAGCAGGCTGTGCTAGGGCTTCTGGAGAGTTCACTGGTCACTTGCTCACTGTAGTAAGTCAGGTAGATCCACTGTATAGCAGGAAATCTGAAGACTTCTGTTGAGAGGTAACCATAAGATACAAATGTAAACAAACAATCGGTGAGTAGTAAAATGTTTCACTGTGACGGCCGTCACGTAAATCCCGGAAATCTCCGCGATTTACTACACTGTCTCCCCTTAAATTTTTTAGATGTAATACTTCTAAATGCACTCTAAACTCTAGCTAGCATCTAATCTATTAATCTAGATTACTGCAGGAAGCCATCTAAGTTGATGTATTTTCACAAAAATTTTGCATCTACAAAAATACCTGTGTAGACATATCGTCAATGTACGTAAGTTTGATATAGACAAAATGTCGATTGGTTGTATGAGGAACGGCTGCTGGTGTTTCGAATGTAATCAATCTTACTGGAAAAATTATTTTATTCTAATGTCAAAATGAGGAAAAAACAAGTATTTTTATTTATCCTTTGCAAACATAGATGTAATAATTGTTGTTGCACAATCGAAAATTGTTTTTAAAGAACTTTCCATTGCAAAATTTAAAGAAATCGCATTTTTATTAGAGATGTTTTACTTACCTGACAGAGATGAAAAATCGATCAATTGATATCGCTACTTTTTACAAAATTTAGTTGTATTTTCCACTTCCTTCCCCCGATAAAGAGGGGAGTACCAAATGATCGACTTTTTGTACATCTCTGTCCCCTATGACAGCAGTTAAAGGAAATGGTATCTTTTAAATATGAATGAAATCGTTATATTTTAGATAATTTCAAATAAAAACAACCTAGCAAAACTAAAATATAGATGTTTTTATGCATATTGTTTGTGTCAAAATTTAATAACACTTTTTATTAGACTTTTATTCGTATATTTGACATCAATTTTCTTAAGCGATCCAACTTCCGTACAACGACGATACTGACTCTAAATAACACAATTAATCTATCAAGCATTACTGATCTAAATCAGCATAAAAGCTGTCTAAGGTAATACATTTAACACAAAAATTTGCATATACAAAAATAAGTTTATAGACCCAAAATGTACTTTACGAATTGATCCTATGCAAGTCCCTATGTATTAGAATATGTTAATTCCATCACACTGTCATATATATAATACATATATAAAGGTTGGATACTCACAGCTTACTTTTTCAGATCCATGCAAGTGATATCTCCACTATAAATTACAAAATATACATATGAGTGTACAAGCATACAAATACTAAATAGATAAACACTCTTCCAACAACCATATATGCTCCACACAACATAACATTCTACAGCTAAAAGCAATGTTGTTAGCTTTAAAATGATTCAGAAATCAGCTTCTGAATTGAAATCTGTTGATTTTCACAGACAATTCATTAGTGGTTGCCTATTTGAATCATCAGGTTTTCAATCAAATTGGACATTGCTGCCATCAATCAGTGGTTGGTGTGTTTGCAACAAAGATGAATCACAAGCTTCCTATGTAGGGCTCCTGTCAGGCTTGGGAAAACAGATGCTTGAACATCTCTTGTGAAGGTCTGGACGGACATGTGTTTTGCCCAGGGCCTTGGTCCTGCAGGTGATGCAAAAGATGTATGTGTCTCATGTCCCAGACAGTCAAGCTTGGGAACAGAGAGGGTCTGGTCAGTTATGGGTATTGTCCAGTGGCCCTCATCCCTCAGGTGATTCAACAGATGACCACCTACAGGTGCAGAATCATCATGATTGGGTGGCCAGGGATGTCTTGGTTTTGGGATCTGGTGAATCTGTCCACAAAACTTCTTCTAAGACTTCCCTTGTGGGTGAATCTGTTGACTCAACATTCAGCAACAGACTTCACAATAAGATAGTTTACTTGGATTTTCATGTTTGGCATCTGGAGTCAGACATGAATATTTAGGAAGATTCCCAGAGGAAGTGGTGAAACAATTAAGGAGCACTCCTCAAGGAGAATCTGTGAATCAGTTGGTCTATTTTGGGAAGTGGTGTGAATAGAGCCAGGTATATATCTCAGACCCCACTTTTCCAGATGGAGCAAATTTCCTTAACTACTAGTTTAAGGAAACATCCTAATACCATCCACTATTGCGGGCTATAGAACAGCAATTGCAGATGGTTTTGGGGCTTAAACGGTCAAGAAGTGTCTAAAAGTTGAGATGAATAAGAAATTAGCAACTTTTAGTAAGAGACAAACCAATAGTTTTGGATTTTGTCATTGGTCCTACATGCTCTTATCAAACAACCTTTGAACTTGTGAGGAAGGCTTTCTTGAAGTTATTACCTTTCAAGACAGTCTTTGTTTTTGGCTTGAGGTAATTAGTGACATTCATGTTTGGACCCTTCCCTTAGTTATAGGGAGAATTGGTCACAAGCAACTCTGGCTCATTGACTGCCTTTTTGGCCAAGAACCAGTTGGCTTCAGATGGGCCTACTGCAATTACTGCAATTCAGCAGGTGGTCTTGGTCTTTGTGGACTACAGATTCATGGTAAAGGAGTGAAATTCAAGCTTGGACATATTCTTCCTTTAGTTATAAGGAGAATTGGTCACAGGTAATTCTGGCCCCATCAATTGCCAGAATCAGGTGACTTTGGATGGGTCTACTGCAATTAAGCCTGTGGTCATACCAGCTCTTAGCCTCTTTGGACAACAGTTTGACTCAATATGGGTTTGTCTGTTCTGTTAGGGGTTTGATATATAGTTGGATGATCAAAAGGTTTGGGATAGCACATAATCTTTTGTTTTACTGCCATTAAGAAAGTTTCTTAAAAGACTTATCTCTTGGCAACTTTTTCATCTTGATTGAGTCAAGACTGAGTCACAGAAGCTATTGATGTATGTATTTATTGCATCATTAGTTTTATAGGTGATTTCCTTACATGAGTTCTTGATACATGTTATTGGAAATTCCATTGTATGTATACCAATTTCTGTCGTAAAAACCTCTCTTGTCATAGGGTCAGATTTGAAATTGGGCCCTGTCTGCAATGCTGGATGTATTTGTAATAGACATCAATGTTGCCTAAATCTGACTTGGAAAGGATTAGGCATTACGCTGATGACACTTTCAGGTTGGTTTGACCTTGTTTTGGGGTCGGATGTTACAATGTAGATGGGTTATCTATTTATGACATCCAATTGCAGCACCAACAGTGTCAGCACTTGTGAGAACTACAGCTACATACTGCAGTTTTTTGGGAGTTGTATGTTGTGTATGTTGGAAGTTTATATGTTCATTAATGCATGTAAATCCCATTACGAAGTTCTCATGATGTTTAGTTGTAGGTTAGGTAGTGGTTTTCTTAAAAGAATTCCCTCCATCCTACAAGGCTGGATTCAGCTACTGTTAGGAAATGGTAAGGGTATTTCACTATAAAATTGGAAAATTTAATAGTAATTTAAATTTTTATTAGAAATACTTACCATTTCCTAACAAATGGATATCCCTCCCGCCTCCCCGCAAGTCATTCGTGTACTTGCAACATAAATAATGAAGTAAACAATGTGGTCATGTGACCTATTTGGCGGGAGGACGGACTACTGTAACCTAGTGGCCTGGTTAAGGTTGTTATATAACCTTATTTTCGCATCTCTGCATTGGCCATTGGGTTTTATGGCTCCAAGAAATAGGAAATGGTAAGTATTTCTAATAAAAATTTAAATTACTATTAAATTTTCCAATTTTGTGTTTTTGCCTTATATCTCCTTTATTCTTGCTTTTAAAGCTTTAGAAAGTATTTAGAGGTATTGGGACACCATATGTGAAGAGTCGAGATAGCCGGTCGGATTTAACCCCCCCCATGGGTCAAACTGCAGTAATAAAATAGCTGATTTTGTGTTTTTGCCTTATATCTACTTTATTCTTGCTTTTAGAGCTTTACAATGTATTAAGAGGTATTGGGAAACCTTCTGTGAAGAGTCTAGATATCCGGCCACGTTTGCCCCCTGACCCCCCACCTTATGGGTCAAACTAGGGTCATAAAATAGCCGATTTTGTGTTTTTGCCTCATATGTCCTTTGCATTTTTGCTTCTACAGCTTTAAAATGTATTAACAGGTAGTTGGAATTCATGGAGAGAAATGAAAGGAAGAAATTATTCAATTTTGGGAGTAATCCGGATCACTTTCTGGATCAATGAAATGTAATTTTTCAAGACAGATAACTCAAAAACTTATGGACGGGTTTCGATGACATTTTCAGGATATGTCTGAAAAGGTAAAAGGAAGAAATGATTCAATTTTTGGAGTGATCCGGATCACTGTCTGGATCTTCTGGATCCATGAAATGTGAATTTTAAAGTCAGATAACTCAAAAACGTATGGATGGATTTCGATGAAATTTTTAGGATATGTCTGGAAAGGTAAAAGGAAGAAATGTTTCAATTTTGGGAGTGATCCGGATCACTATCTGGATCTTTGGATCCATGAAATATAATTTTTATAGACAGATAACTTAAAAACTTATGGACGGATTTTGAGGAAATTTTCAGGATATGCAAGATAGAGCAATTTCAGTGATAAGTAAGTCATTCACCTACTATTGGGTGATGTACCACATGGCGAAGCAAATCTATAGGTTTTTGAATAGCTGAGTCATAGCTACTAAATGGATAAACGTCTTTTATCTCTAAAGTGTTGCTGATACGTTATTTCTTCAAAATAAGTCATTCACCTGCCTCTTGCTTGTTGTCACTTCTACATGTGCCTCCATCTCACAAGAAAATTTATATTCCACTATCTTTAGTACATCTCATTAATACGGCGGGAGATAATTGCATGCGTCAGAATGCTTGTTCCAATATGTTGTTCAGCTACTTTCTCCACAGCTACAACATGGTCAGTAGTTTGTAAGTGTATCTCCATAGCTAAGTGAGTAATAGCTACTTTATCAATTTTTATGTCGGCTGACTTGTCAGTCAGCTGACATTATGTCATCACTCTGCGGCGTGGGCGTACGCGTCCGTGTGAACAACTTCTTCTCCAAAACTACAAGGCCTAGAGACATGCTGTTTTTTTTAAAAGATACCTTATCTATCGAGGATGAAAAGTTGTTCAAGCCATGCAAATCTGTCTGTTCGTCTGTTTGCTAGAGACATTACAAGGGGGGTACCCCCACCAAAAGTGTGAAAATTTCAACTTTTTATCACAATTTTCTCAGTGACTATTGCAGGGATTTCTCTTATATCTTGCATATATGTACTAGGCCAGAGGTAGATTCTCTTGTGTGAGTATGAGACCTGGATCTGTCTTACTTTTTTTTTAATAAATTTTTTTAATAATTTTTAATGCATTAAAATTCATGAAATCATGCACTAAATCACTTATAACTTCAAAAGTGTTGCATTTACAGCATTTTGTGAAAATATGTTGTTCAGCTACTTTTTTCATAGCTACAATATGGTGAGTAAGTTGGGTGTCTGTCTCAATAGCTAAGTGAGTAATAGCTACTTTTGGGCTTTTCAGTAACTTCCATTATGAGTAAAATCACTTGTAACTTAAAAACTATTGCATTTAGAGAATTTCGTATAAATATGTTATTCAGCTACTTTTGGGCCAGCTATAACATAGTGAAATTTCAGACTTGTAGCTCATGGCATAGCTGAGTAATAGCTACTTTTAGGTTATCACTGTTGAGTAAATCGCTTATAACTTGAAAACTATTGCATTTAGAGAATTTTGTATAAATATGTTATTCAGCTACTTTTGGGTCAGCTATAACATAGTAAAATTTCAGACCTGTAGCTCATGGCATAGCTGAGTAATAGCTACTTTTAGGTTATCACTGTTGAGTAAATCACTTATAACTTGAAAAGTGTTGCATTTAGAGTATTTTGTTAAAATATGTTATTCAGCTACTTTTTTCATAGCTACAATATTGTGAGTAAGTTGGGTGTCTGTCTCAATAGCTAAGTGAGTAATAGCTACTTTTGGGCTTTTCAGTAACTTCCATCATGAGTAAAATCACTTGTAACTTAAAAACTATTGCATTTAGAGAATTTCATATAAATATGTTATTCAGCTACTTTTGGGCCAGCTATAACATAGTAAAATTTGAGACCTGTAGCTCATGGCATAGCTGAATAATAGCTACTTTTAGGTTATCACTGTTGAGTAAATCACTTATAACTTGAAAACTATTGCATTTAGAGTATTTTGTTGCAATATGTTATTCACCTATTTTGGGGTCAGCTATAACATAGTGAAGTTTCAGACCTGGGGCTCATTTCATAGCTGAGTAATAGCTACTTTGAAGTTCTCACTGTTGAGTAAATCAGTTATAATTGGAAAACTATTGCATTTACAGAAATTTGTGCAAATATGTTATTCAGCTACTTTTGGGTCAGCTATAACATAGTGAAATTATAGACCTATAGCTCATGGCACAACTGAGCAATAGCTATTCTCAGGTACTGACTGTTGAGTAAATCAGCTATAACTTGAAAAATATTGCATTTGGAGTATTTTGTTAAAATATATTGTTCACCTACTTTTGGGTCAGCTATAACATAGTGAAATTTCAGACCTATAGCTCATGGCATAGCGGAGCAATAGCTATTTTCAGGTTCTCACTATTGAGTAAATCAGTTGTAGCTTGAAAACTATTGCATTTACAGTAGTTTGCTTAAATATGTTGTTCACCTACTTTTGGGTTAGCTATAACATAGTAAAATTTCAGACATGTAGCTCATTGCATAGCTGAGTAATAGTTCCTTTGAGGTTCTCACTGTTGAGTAAATCACTTGTAACTTGAAAACTATTACATTTAGAGTAATTTGTTAAATATGTTATTCACAGAATTTTTGGTCAGCTATAACATAGTGAAATTGCAGACCTCTATGTCATGGCATAGCTGAGCAATAGCTACTTTCAGGTTCTCACTGTTGAGTAAATCATTGTATCCACTGGATAGCCGCAATGTGTAGAGAGAGATTTCACCATTACTGCTCTGATGAAAAAAAATATTATAGCTAGCTTTCTTAAGTTTGCAGTATATATTAATAACCATAAAATGTTGTCTGGGAATATTTTTGGCCTCATTTTGAGAAACAAGATGGCCGCCACAGGTGTTTTTTGTCAGTCATGAAAAGTGCTTATATCTCCCTTATTATTGATCCTAGAGGTTTGGGATGATAAACCAACCTGTAGGAAATCATGGGGTGGGAATCTTTTGGTGTGGTCAGATTTGACCTTCAATGACCCCTCCTTCAAGGTCAAACAAGGATAGCCAAACTTAAAAGTGCTTATAACTCGCTTATTATTGGTCCCAGAGGTTTGGGATGGTAAACAGACAGGAAATCATGGGCTGTGAATCTGTTGATATGGTCCGATTTGACCTTGGAACCCTCCTTCAAGGTCAAATGAGGATAGCGAAAATTGAAAGTGCCTACAACTCGCTTATTATTGGTGACAGAGATTTACCATCCCATAGGAAATCATTGGTTCGGAATCTTTTGGTATGGTCAGATTTGACCTTTGGACCCCTCCTTCAAGGTCAAATGAGGACAGCCAAGCTTAAAAGTGCTTATAACTCATTTATAATTGGTCCTAGAGGTTTGGAATGGTAAACCATAGGAAATCATGGGCTGGGAATGTATTTGTGTGGTTAGATTTGACCTTGGTCCCCTTCTTCAAGGTCGAACGAGGATATTGCATTTGTAGTATTTCTTTAAATATGTTTTAACCTATTTTTTACACTTAAACAATTACCTTGTTATTTTCCTTCATAATACCATTTACAGGGCACAACTTTTTTATCCTTTTCTTCTGTCAGCTTCGGAATTTCTTTCGAACTTGCTGTTCAGTTACCATTTACTGTATTTCTGTACAGCCCTTTTCCTGATAATTATTCTGTCCTCTAATCACCTTCACAAATCAAAAACACTCAGTCAGCTGACACAGTGCCCGTTCACGGGCACTCTCCTCTTGTTAATGATAACCATAATGAGTAAATGGCTTATATCTTCAAAAGTATTGCAGCTACACAATTTCTCTCAAATATGTTGTTCATCTACTTTTTTGTGAACTGTAACATACTGTTCACAACTGTTGCTCAATGTACAAATGAGTAATGGCTACTTTATTGCTACTTTTAGTGAAAATGTGAAAAATCACAAATATCTCGCAAACCGTAAGAGATAGAGCAATTTTGACCGAATTTTTGACCCACAGGGTGGTACAACAATGTCCTATGCTAAGGGGATTGGTGAACTTTGGCCTACTTTTGAGTGAGTAATAGCACTTTTACCTAATCTAATTATATGGCTTATAACTCTGAAACTATTGCATTTAGAGTATTTTGTTCAATATGTTGTTCAGCTACTTTCTCCACAGCTACAACATGGTCAGTAGTTTGGAAGTGTATCTCCATAGCTAAGTGAGTCATAGCTACTTCGTCAATTTTTAATGATAACCATAATGAGTGGCTTATATCCTCAAAAGTATTGCAGCTACACAATTTTTCTCAAATATGTTGTTCGTCTACTTTTTTGTGAACTGTAACATATTTAAGCTTCACAACTGTTGCTCAATGTACAAGTGAGTAATGGCTACTTTATTGCTACTTTTAGTGAAAATGTGAAAAATCATAAATATCTTGCAAACCGTAAGAGATAGAGCAATTTCGAGCGAATTTTTGACCCAGAGGGTGGTAGAAGAGTATCCTATGCAAAGGGGAAAAAATTTCAATTTTCGTCACTTTTGGCGGGCATCTTGGATTTTAGCGGAAAATGAAAAAGTGTGAATATCTCAAAAACCGTAAGAGATAGAGCAATTTCGAGTGAATTTTTGACCCACAGGGTAGTACAAGAGTGTCCTATGCAAAGGGGAAAAAATTTCAATTTTCACCACTTTTGGCGGCCATCTTGGATTTTAGCGGAAAATGAAAAAGTGTGAATATCTCAAAAACCATAAGAGATAGAGCGATTTCGGGTGAATTTTTGACCCACAGGATAGTACAAAAGTGTCCTATGCAAAAGGGAAAAATTCAATTTTCGCCACTTTTGGCGGTCATCTTGGATTTTTGCAGAAAATGAAAAATTGTGAATATCTCGTAAACCGTACGAGATAGAGCGATTTCGAGCGAATTTTTAACCCATGGGGTAGTACAAGAGTGTCCTATGCAAAGGGTAAAAATTTCAGTTTTCGCCACTTTTGGCGGCCTTCTTGGATTTTTGCAGAAAATGAAAAACTGTGAACATCTCGAAAACCGTAAGAGATAGAGCGATTTCGAGCAAATTTTTTACCCCCAGGGTAATAAGAGTGTCCTATGCAAAGGGGAAAATTTTCAATTTTCGCTGCTTTTGGCGGCCATCTTGGATTTTAGCGGAAAATAAACATTGAAAATATCTTCGAAATGGTAAGAGATAGAGCGATTTTGAGCGCATGTTTGACCCACAGGGTAGTACAACAGTATTTTGTTGCGTTCCCTAGTACTAGCACATTCGCCAGATGGCGTGTCGTACTTCCTTCCTGTCTAGACAGCGTGACGTCATAGCATCTTTTTCACTTGGCGCGAACTAGTGCACACAGAATTTTTCTGACTGCCAGAATTTTTGTGATTTCGATAGTTTATTGAGGAATTTTACTGTTTTTTGTGAGTTATCATACTTCTGACTTATCAGAGCATAGAATGTCTTCACGTGTGTTGACAGTAAAGACTATTCTGATTGTGTACATTGTAATGCACTGACGCCTGAGCAATGGGCACAGTTGGCTACCCCTTCCTACAAGTTGAAAAAAGAAACGAGGGAGGCCAAGAAGTTAGAAACGGATTCTAATACTCAAGACACTGAGTCCCTGGTGGACCCGTCAGCCGTTTCTGTTATTGGACCTGTAGATGGATCTTCTACCGTCAAATCCCCATCACTCCCTCCGGAAAAGAAAGCTAAGAAAGACAAACCAGTTTCTAAGTCTAAGAAAACTGTTTCTGCCTCTACATCCGCTGATAGCAAGATTGCTGAGTTAGACCTTAATTGGTTGGAAAGATTCAAGGCGTGGCTTCTCTTCAAGTTATTTCCACCGTCTTTTTCATCTGATGTCAGGGTTACACCCTCTCATTCCCCACCTCCTCATGTGGGTAAAGACACAGAGCCTTTTTTCCAGGTTACTAGTTCGGGTTCTTATGTTGAGCTCACTGGCCCGGACTTTTCTGTTGAAAAACAGTTGTCGGCTGGTAAGCAACAGTCACAGGAACTCTCATCTAAGCAGACTGGCCCAGACGCTAAGGACGCTGAAAAGCTCCAGTCGGCTGGTAAGCTAGTGACAGACCGACCAACACAAGGAAGTAGTTCTTCCAGGCACACTGGCCCAGACAATGAGGATGCTGCAAAGCACCAGTAGTCCGGTAAGCCTTCTCATTCATCTACAGGGCGCACTGGTCCAGACAAGCTTGTTCCCAGACAGCAGTCGACCGGCAAGCCTTCCACCGACCGACCCAATACCAACCAACCTCAATCAAACCGACCTCAACCTTCTTCTCTCACTGGCTCTTCATCTCCGGTTTTACAAAGGTCATCTAGACGGGACAGTTTCTCCAGTATTGAATCTGCTACAGAGAGTGAACTCTCCGTCCAACCACCAGTAGAACTGTTTGTGGAAGAAGGGAAACTGTCGGATAACCCAGAGTTGGAGTTAGAACAGACTGTATCAGAAGAACACACCTATCGTGAAACCATGAGAGGAATGCGCTCTTACATGGGATGGTCTCATGTACCTGATGTTGATAGCTCCAACCCCTCTGATGACGATCCCTTTGCTGGGCCCAAAGCCCCAGCACCCAGCAAAGTTTCTGTACAGATGCCCATGGAAGAGTGGCTTTACAAGAAGCTGGCTAAGCTGAATGTCACGTTGGTAGAGGGCTACCCCTCCCCGTATCTCAGAAGCCGGTGGGTTGTTCATTGATCAATTTGTGAGGCCGGCCAAGTCTCATTCAAAATGGTATGGGATCTTTCCCGGACAGAAGAGTGACCAACAGACAGTTTCAGGTTGGAATGTCAGTGCTTCCAAACTGAAAAGTAGCTACACAAGAATCGCCAGGAAAGCTGGTATGGGTTATACTCCACCTGCTTTGCGTAGAATCTCCCAGGATACCCTGAGAAGATGGGAGCAGACAGCCAGGGAAGCCACAGTAATATGTAATCAGGCGGCAAGCTTTAACTGCTGCATGTTCAAAGTGCAACAGGACATGAGTTCTCAACTGAAAAATGTATGTTTGGAAAGCAAGGGAAAGGGCTTCACTAAGTCATCTGAGGCTATAGAAGAACTGCAGCACCTGATGGAATTCAATTCCAGTATCATGCAGTCGGCAGCCAAAGCTATGGAGCATCTGACAGATTTTATTTTTGTTACAATGGGGAATCTGACTCTAGTCCGACGGGATTCCTATCTCTCTCATGTCAAGAATAGCGTCAAGCATGACACCATGACAGCCTTGCGTACAGCACCACTACACTTTGCCACCCTTTTCCCAGATTCTATCCTTAAGGCTGAGGAAGAAATTGCTTACTATGACAGCAAGGGACACTCTGCCTCAATGGTTAAAGGGAAAAGTCGGTACCACCCATATGAACGGTCGGAGAAGAGATCAGGAGGTCGGTCGGACTCCAAACCTGACAGACAAGCTTGGAAAAACATAGGCAAGAAACAGTTCAGACGGGGCAAAGGCAAGAGTTTCAACTTCTCATCCCGACCATCAAAGGGCCAGCAGTCATATAAATGAGAATCATTGTTCAGACAAGTTACAGGTACGACTGCTGGCCGGGAGCTCACCAGAAAAGACTCTTTTTCAAAGACATGTAAACTTTCCTGTTGTTTCTCATGTTCGTTCTGCAACCAGGCTTCCACAAAGGAAAGGTCTAAGTCCCGGATTGACAGATGTAATTTCCAAAGATTGTCAATTAAAATATGTCAAAGGTGTTTCTTCTGTCATTCACTGGTCTTGTGTAAAACCTGTAACAAATGTCAAAAATGCTGCACAAAATCTGCCTGTAGGGGCCAGACTTGAAAACTTTTGGCAAATTTGGCTGGATCTGGGTGCCGGTCCGAAAGTTGTTCAAATCTTGAAAGAGGGCTACACTCTCCCCTTTCAGAACCGGCCAAAACTCACATGGTTTCCCACAGTCGTTCGCTGCTATGTCAATCCCCACAGGAACAGCTACCTGTTGGAGGCATTACATCAGCTTATAGACTAGAACGCAGTGGAGCTAGTAAAAAATCAAACATCTCTGGTTTTTCAACCGACTATTTTTAGTCCCAAAGCCCAACAACAAATGGAGACCTATATTAGACCTGAGCAGACTGAATCTTTTCCTCAAGACGGAGAAATTCAAGATGGAGACACCGGAAACCATCAGAACATCTCTCCAGCAAGGAGTGTGGGTTACCTCAATAGATTTCAAGGACGCTTACTTCCATATTCCAATACAGCAATGGTCCAGGAAATATCTGAGATTTCATGTCCAAGGTCAGACATACCAGTTCAAAGCACTACTGTTCGGTTTGTCCACAGCGCCCTTGGAGTTCACTGTAGTAGCAAAAGAGGTAAAACTGATGGCCATACACAAGGGTATAAGGCTCCACCAGTACCTAGACGACTGGTTGGTGAGAGCCAGATCCCACCAGGTCTGTCTCCAGCACACTCAGGATCTAGTGAAAATATGCCAAGAACTAGGTTGGCTGGTGAATTTAGAAAAGTCAGAACTGGAACCAAAGCAGATCTTCGATTTTGTAGGTCACCAGTTCGACCTCAGGGCCGGTCGGGTCCGACCGGACCGTTGGCGAAATCTTCAGGACAAGATATCAGAAATACTGTTATGTCTCTGATAGGTTTGTTAACAGCCACAGAAAAACAAGTTCATTTAGGCTGACTACACATGAGACCCATACAGTGGCATCTCAAAAACAACTGGAGGGTACCCGAGTCACTAGAAAAGATGATCCTGATTCCCAGGTCACTGCACCCGTACTTACAATGGTGGCTAGAAGAAGGCAATGTTCTCACAGGCCAACCATTACACCCAATAAAACATGCTCTGCAAATCTTTACAGATGCCTCAAAAGAAGGGTGGGGCGCTCACTTAAATGAACGCACAGCAAGAGGGTCCTGGTCACTACCGGAAAGCAAGCTGCATATAAACTTTCTGGAACTAAAAGCAGTTTTTATTGCGTTAATACATGGCCAGACTTCAAAACTTTTGGGAAACTTGGCTGGATCTGGGTGCCGGTCCGAAAGTAGTTCAAATCCTGAGAGAGGGCTACACCCTCCCCTTTTGGATCCGGCCAAAACTCACAAGGTCTCCTACAGTCATAAGCTGTTATGTCAATCCCCACAGGAACAGCTACCTGTTGGAGGCATTACATCAGCTTATAGACAAAAATGCAGTGGAATTAGTAAGAAACAAAACCTCTCTGAGCTTTTTCAACCGACTATTTTTAGTTCCCAAGCCCAACCAAAAACGGAGACCTATACTAGACCTGAGCAATCTGAATTTTTTCCTCAAGGCGGAGAAATTCAAGATGGAGACACCGGAAACCATCAGGACATCCCTCCAACAAGGGGAGTGGGTCACCTCGATAGACTTCAAGGACGCCTACTTCCATATACCAATACAGGAACAATCCAGGAAATATCTGAGATTTCACCTCCAGGGGCAGACATAGCAATTCAAAGCACTGCCTTTCGGTCTGTCCACAGCACCCTTGGAGTTCCTTGTGGTAGCAAAAGAGGTAAAACTGGTGGCTATACACAAGAGTACCTAGACGACTGGTTGGTGAGAGCCAGATCCCACCAGGCCTGTCTCCAGCATACTCAGGAGCTAGTTAAGTTATGCCAAGAACTAGGTTGGCTAGTGAACTTGGAAAAATCAGAACTGGAACACAAGCAGATTTTCGACTGTGTAGGCTACCAGTTCGACCTCAGAGCCGGTCGGGTCCGACCCACACCGGACCGTTGGCAGAACCTTCAGGACAAAGTATCAGAAATATTGTCACTACCGGCCTGTCCGGTCCGGCAGCTCATGTCCCTTATAGGCCTGCTGACAGCAACAGAAAAGCAAGTTCACCTAGGCCGGCTACACATGAGACCCATACAGTGGCATCTCAGAAACAATTGGAGGGTACCAGAGTCACTAGAAAAGGTGATTCAAATTCCCAGATCACTGCACCCTCATCTACAGTGGTGGTTGTTGGAGGAAAACGTCCTCATAGGCCAACCATTACACCCAATAAAACATACTCTGCAAATCTTTACAGACGCATCAAAAGAAGGGTGGGGCACTCACTTAAACGAACGCACTGCAAGAGGGTCCTGGTCACTACCAGAAAGCAAGCTGCATATAAACTATCTGGAGTTAAAAGCAGTTTTCTTAGCCCTAAAAGAGTTTCAAGACCTCTGTGCCCACAGGATGATACTTGTAGCAACCGACAACACTACAGTAGTGTCATACAAAAACAAAGAGGGAGGCATGAGGTCGGGCCCACTTTATGCCCTTCTATGGAGAATCTTGACCTGGTGTACCAGTCATCGAGTAACTCTCAGAGCCCGACACATCCCAGGCCGGCTGAACGTAGTAGCAGACAACCTATCACGTCTTGGCCATACCATTCAAACAGAATGGTCCCTCCTTCAAGAGGTTTTCCAGGCTATATGCAGCAGGTGGCACCGGCCGAACATAGACCTATTTGCCACCAGGTTCAACAACAAATTAGCTCAGTTTGTGTCACCAGTACCGGATCCCCTGGCCACTGCAGTGGACGCCCTCAGTCTGCCATGGGAGGATCTGGACGCTTATGCCTTCCCACCAGCAGCCATCTTGGGCAAAGTGGTGGAAAAGTTGCAGGACTCCCCATGCAAGAGAATCATTCTGATTGCTCCGGGGTGGCCCAACATGCCTTGGTTTTGGGACCTAGTGGCCATGTCCAGCCAGATCCCACTGAGTCTGCCCAGTCTGCCCAACCTGTTGACACAGCCCTTCAATCAGATTCCCCACAGAAATCTGACAAACCTAAATCTCCATGCATGGCTCCTAGAGCCACAGCAATCAAGGAGCAGGGATTCTCTGAGGCAGTGGCAGCGCGAATTGAGGTTCCTCGAAGGGGATCAACCAGGTCTATGAGGCAAAGTGGACCATTTTTACAAAGTGGTGCCTCACTAATAAGGTGGACTTCAGGGCACCCTCTGTAAAGTCAGTAGCTGACTTCCTTATGTACCTGTTTCAGGACAGGAAGTTACAGCCCAGCACCATTGATGGTTACAGATCTGCCATTGCTGACAAATTGGGCAATTCACCCCTTAATATCAGCAAGGATGAAAACCTCACTCATCTCCTGGATAGTTTCCACAGAGACAGACCCAAAGGTCGGAGGGGAATCCCCTCCTGGAACCTATCCCTGGTGTTACACCAACTGACTAAGGCTCCTTTTGAACCAATTAAAGAGGCCTCCTTGAAACATCTGACTTTCAAGACAGTCTTCCTCTTAGCCCTTGGGTCAGGCAAGCACAGAAATGAGATTCATGCTTGGCAGAACAGGAATATTAGGCACCAATCTGATTGGTCAAAGGTGTCCCTGTACCCATCACCCAGCTTTCTTTCTAAGAATAAGCTGGCAAAAGAGGGTTTAGACAGTGTGGCCCCAGTGGTTATACCAGCCCTGGTCCCAACTGTGGATAGATCCCTGAAGTCTGACAGGTCCCTCTGTCCGGTCAGAGCATTACGCTACTATTTGGACAGGACCTCAGGCAGAATAAGGAGTTGGTCTTTTTTTTGTCTCCTTCAAGAAAGGTTTTGACAAGGACATCTCACCTGCCACTATCTCCTCATGGATCAAACAAACTGTGATCCTGTGTTATGAGCTCTCTGATCAAGAGTCCCACACCTTAAATCAGGTTAAAGCCCATGATGTTAGGGCCGTTGCTGCTTTTAAGGCTTTCCAGTCGGGAGTCTCCTTGGAACAGATCCTATCAGCCTGCCACGGGAAGTCGCATAATACCTTCACACAATTTTATCTGAAGGATGTGGCCTGGGCTGACTCCGATCTCTACCATCTGTGACCTGTAGTGGCTTCTCAACAGATCCACAAATAACCCAGAATAGAGGAGATTCTGTACATACATATAAATAGTATACTTATATAAATAGTTGTATATATATAAAAAAAAAATTAAAAAACCCCCAAAACTCTGACGTGCTTCCTTCAGGAGGTTTATTTTACTTACTATGGGACTGAACTCATCCCTCTCTTCCCCTACCTCTGAGCAGGTCTGTAAAAAAAGGGGGGGGGGGGGGGTGTCAGTCAGTTTGGACCAGTTAACCGGTCTCTAATAACCGACTATGGCCTTAAGGGTTTCCTGACCACAGGGTTGACCCAGGCCTGGAAGAAAATTTTGTTCTGTTTATGAGTTCACCTAAGTCCCTAGTAACTTACCCGCCAACCAAGCGGTAGTTATTCATCAATTGTCCATTGGTCTGCGCTGACCGGATTAGCAATTATCCATTGGATAGGGTATTAACTTATAAAAAATTAATGTATTTATTAAATTTGCAATTTTGTGCCTAGGGGAAAACTTTTGGCGGCCATCTTAGATTTTAACGGAAAACGAAAAATTGTGAATATCTCGGAAAAGGTATTTCTTCCCCTGTAATGCTCGGCGGGAGATACATACCGCGGCAGTGGTCTTGTTTTGATATGTTTTTCACCTACTTTTGGAGTAATAGCTACTTTTAGGTTCTCACTGTTGAGTAAATCAGTTGTAACTTGAAAACTATTGCATTTACAGTATTTTGTATAAAAATAAAAATAAATAAAAATAAAACTGTTATTCAGATACTTTTAGGTCAGGTATAACATAGTACAATTGTAGACCTGTAGCTCATTGCATAGCCGAGTAATAGCTACTTTGATATTATCCTTGTTGAGTAAACCAGTTGTAACTTGAAAACTATTGACTTTTTATTTTCTTTAAATATGTTATTCACCTACTTTTGGGTCAGCTACAATATAGAAAAATTATAGACTGTTGTAATCAGTTGTAACTTGAAAACTATTGCATTTACAGTATTTTGCATAAATATGTTATTCAGTTATTTTTCCGTCCGCTATCACATAGTAAAATTGCAGACCTGTAGCTCATTGCATAGCTGAGTAATATCTACTTTGATGTTATCACTGTTGAGTAAATGAGTTGTAATTTGAAAACTATTGCAGTTAGAGAATTTTGTTTTGATATGTTATTCACCTACTTTGGATTGGCTATAACATAGTAAACTTGCAGATCTGTAGCTCATTGCATAGCTGAGCTATAGCTACTTTGAGTTTTTACCGCACAGCCCTTAAGGGCTGTCGGGGTATTGTTTTCACCCGTGGTGTCCAGGCGGGTGGGCGGTCGGGCGGGCGGGCGGGCGGCGGGAAATAGTTTGTCTGGGCTGTACCTCAGAAACCATAAGGTGTAGGAAGTTCATACTTGGCAGGGACATTGGTTGGGGGGTGTAGGTGTGCAACCTCATAGTCTGACCTTGATTTGACCTTGCCGTAGTGACCTTGACCTTTAAAATCTTGTCCGGGCTATATCTTGGAAACCGTAAGGTGTAGGATGTTGATACTTGGTAGGGACATTGGTTAGGGGGTGTAGGTGTGCAACGTCATGGTCTGACCTTGATTTGACCTTTGACCTTGCCGTAGTGACCTTGACCTATAAAATCTTGTTCGGAATATATCTCGGAAACCGTGAGGTGTAGGAAGTTGATACTTGGTAGGAACATTGGGTAGGAGCTGTAGGTGTGCAACATCATGGTCTGACCTTGATTTGACCTTTGACCTTGCCGTAGTGACCTTGACCTATAAAACCTTGTCCGGGCTATATCTCAGCAACTGTAAGGTGTAGGAAGTTGATACTTGGTAGGGACATTGGTTAGGGGGTGTAGGTGTGCTACGTCATAGTGTGACCTTGATTTGACCTTTGATCTTGCTGTAGTGACCTTGACCTATAAAATCTTGTCCAGGCTATATCTCAGAGACTGTAAGGTGTAGGAAGTTTATACTTGGGACATTGGTTGAGGGTTTTAGGTGTGCCACGTCATGGTGTGACACTGATTGACCTTTGACCTTGCTGTATTGACCTTTAAAATCTTGTTGCACCTTTGGGTCTGTCTGTTGATGCAGATTAAGCACTGTTAAAGTCAAACCGATGAAATTTCATCAAGTGAGCCACAGGCTTTTCTCCAACACCACACATAAGCATTCATTGAATGTATTGCTACTTCTGTATGCATGGGTAATATTCAAAACATCCAAACCATAATTCAGCCATTTTTGGTTTACTGATAAATGCTGTCATTTTGTTGTTGAATTGTCTTGTTTTAATACTTCATCTTTACATACATTTCTTTTCCTTAGATATTATTTTCTCTACTTAAACATTATTTGGACCTTAATATAACTGACACTGCTCTAAAAGTATCTTGGACTTTGTACTCTTACACTACTTCTGTATCTCATGGTGTTGAAAAATATTTCCCCAGGCTGTGGTGTATGGGCATCTCTGATGCTATTTTTTGTTGTTGAGTAAATCAGTTGTAACTTGAAAACTATTGCATTTAGAGAATTTTGTTTAAATATCTTGTTCATTTACTTTTGAATTAGCTATAACATAGTAAAATTGCAGATGTCTATCTCATGGCATAGCTGAGTAATAGCTATTCTCAGGTCTTCACTGTTGAATAAATCAGTTTCAACTTGAAAAATATTGCATTTAGAGTATTTTCTTTAAATATGTTGTTCACACACTTTTGAGTTAGCTATAACATAGTGAAATTGCAAACCTGTAGGTTATGGCATAGCTGAGCAATAGCTACTTTCAAGTTCTTACTGTTGAGTAAATCAGTTGTAACTTGAAAACTATTGCATTTAGAGTATTTTCTTTAAATACATTGTTCACCTACTTTTGGGTCAGCTATAACATAGTAAAGTTGCAGAAATGTAGCTCATTCCAAAGCTGAGCAATAGCTACTTTGAGGTTTTCTCTGTTGAGTTAATCAGTTGTAACTTAAAAACTATGGCAGTTAGAGTATTTTGTTTTTAATATGTTACTCCTCTACTTTTGAATTAGCTATAACATTGTAAAATTGCAGTTTTATAGCGAAATACCCTTACCATTTCCTAACAGTAGCTATTTGTTGGAGCCATCCAACCCAATGGCCAACGCAGAGATGCGATTTTAAGGTTATATAACCACCTTAATAAGGCCATTGGGTTACAGTAGTCCGTCCTCCCGCCAAATAAGTCACATGACCTCCTTTGTTTACCTCTTTATTTTTGTTGGCCATCAGCAGTAGGACGTGTTTTTTATATTGGTAAAGTTTTCAGGGACTTTTGCTTTTTTATTGAGGTTTATGCTTCAATATGGCTAATAACAATGATTCTTCTGACAATAAGGCGAAGAAATCTTCATCTTGTGGTCATCTTATGCCTGGTTTTGACAACCATAGATATTGCTTTAAATGCAGAGAAGCTGGTAAGGGAGACGATTTATGTGCTTTGAAGAAAGATTGTTTGCTTTGCGCATCTTTCTCGGAAGATCAGAAGCGTAAGCTTGCTAATAAACATTCAAAAGGGAAAAAATCTGTAAAAGAAACTACCGTTGAAAAACCAAAAATAGACGATTCCATCTTGGATGAAGATGACAATTCGTCTGTCACAAATGTTGCTCAGTCTTCAACCTCTAACAACCAGGCATTAGCAGCAATTTTGTCCCAGCTTACTTCAATATCGAATAGGCTTTCAGCCATAGAGAAGAAGGATTCCCCCATGCAGGCAGACATTGTGGAAGCGTCTCCAAGGGGAAGTTCCGATTGTAGAGAAAAGACTATCTCTTCGGAAAACACTTCCGTCGAGGTCCAGTCGAAACGTTCAGCGGAGGAAAACCCCAGTTGTGACAATCGAGTTTCTGTACCTACAAAAAGGTGCAGAATCGAGATTTCAGATGGGGAATATGATTCATCCCAAGAGGAAAAACAGCCAGGTCCTTCCTATTCAGATACCTTATTGACAGCGAAAAAATGGTTGGACATAGATATCACTGATACTGATGCCATTATTGCTCCATCTGTGTTCTCCCAAGCTCATAAAATTAAAAAAATCTGCACAGGTTTCACTTGCTTTACCTCCAGCAGAGAACATGGTGAATTTTTGGGATTTCAAGGAGTACGAGGCTTCTGGAATCTCCAAGGGTCAAGATAGTGTCAAGAATAAATCTTCCAGGAAGAATCCTCTAGCCAGGGGTCAATTTTTGAGTTTTGACAGACCAAATATGAAATGGTACAACATGACTCCTCAGCCTCATGCTCTGGGAGCTCCTAAGCTACAGGATGCTTTTAGGAATATTACTTCACCTCAGTTTCAGACTCCCTCTACTGTGTCAACACCCTTGAAGCAATATACTTTATGGGAATCAGTCAACAGGGAAAATATCAACGTGTTGAATCATATTTTCTGGTTCAACTCTGCAAATTTGAAGGCTACTGAGGAAATGGAAAAGCAGTTCAGCATCATTAAGTCGGCAGAGTGTGAGGGTGATTTCAACAAGGCCATGGATTATGTCCAGGAGTGTTTGCAGCTCCAAACTACCATAAACCAGTCTTTGGGGAAGTCTTTGGAATCTTTGTTGGGTAGTTCCATGACTATGTCTTCCAATTTGTTGTTGAATAGGAGGGATAACTACTTGAAGTTTTGTTCTAAGGATGTTACAGAAGATGATGTAACTAAACTGAGGAATGCATCTTTCACTCCTAATGAGGTTTTCCCAGTGGACACCTTATCAGAAGTCCAGAGGAATTTCATTCAGTGGGCTCATGTTAATAGGGAGTCTTATAAACCCAGGAAGGAGCACTCCACTAGGCATGATGATAGGAGGGATAGTAAACCACAGAACAGGTCTTTTCGTCCCTATCATGAAAGTTCTGCCACTAGCTCCTCAGCAGCGACCTCCACAGCCAGTAACAGAGGTAGAGGTTCCTTCTCATCCAGGCCCTTCAGAGGCAGGGGTGGGAGAAGGAAATGACTGCTTGGTACCAGGAGGCCGTTTGTCCACATTTTGGCAGGTATGGGAAGCCAGGAAGGCACATCCAAGGGTAGTGACCATTTTGAAGGAAGGTTATTGTCTAAATTTCAGACTAAAACCTCCATTGACAAAAATTCCTTTAATAAAGAGCAAATATTTGAACCGGGAGAAACAACAGTTTTTGATAAAGGCTGTTTATCAAATGATCGAGAAAAGAGCGATAACTCCAGTTCAAAAGGTCACTTCCCTGGGATTTTACAGTCGCTTGTTTCTTGTACCAAAACCAGGAAAAAGGTGGCGTCCAGTAATAGATTTAAGTGTGGTAAACAGTTTTTTACATGTACCCACTTTCAAAATGGAAACTGCCGAAAATATTCGAGATTCGCTGCAAGAAGACGAGTGGGTAATCTCACTCGACCTTACAGATGCATACTTTCACATACCAATACACCCACGGTTTCAGAAGTATCTTCGCTTCAATGTAGGCGACAGATCATACCAATTCACAGCCTTACCCTTCGGAATCGCTACGGCTCCACTCGAGTTCACCATGGTAGCAAAAGAGGTGAAACTGATGGCTCTTGCAGAAGGCATCAGGATTCATCAGTACATAGACGATTGGTTAATGAGAGCGAAAACAAAGCAACAATGCCAAGAGAATACCCACAGGTTGATTCGTCTTGTTCAAAGCTTGGGTTGGATAATAAATTTCGAAAAATCAGATTTAATTCCAACTCAGGAAATCGAGTTTTTGGGTTACAAATTCGACCTCAGGGTGGGTCTTGTGTTTCCAACTCAAAAGAAAATCGATCGCCTTCTAGGAAAGATAGTTTCCATGTTGAAAGCTACTCAAACATCTCCAAGGGAGCTCATGTCACTGATTGGGAGCATGGCTTCAATGGAGAAGACTGTACCATTGGGTCGTCTGCATATGAGGCCTCTACAATGGTACCTCAAGACACACTGGAGGTATCCTCAGTCTCTGGATATCCCAGTACCAGTGTCTCAGGTTCTAAAACAGCATCTTCAGTGGTGGACCAATCTCTCGAACCTGATGAGGGGTTCCCCACTTCATCAGAAGGAGTGCAATCTCCTTCTATTCACAGATGCTTCCCTAAAAGGCTGGGGGGGCTCATTTAGAGCATCACACAGCCAGTGGTCTGTGGAATCAGGTGGAGTCAAGACTTCACATAAACATTCTAGAGCTAAAAGCAGTATTTCTAGCTTTAAAATCATTCGAAAATCAGCTTCTGAATCAAAATCTGCTGATTTCCACAGACAACTCTTCAGTGGTTGCCTATCTGAACAAACAGGGAGGCACCCACTCTCAAGAAATGTGTGCCTTAATCTGGAGAATCATGGCTTGGACAAATGCCAGGGGGATCCAGATTCGGGCAAAACACATTCCAGGGAATCTCAATGTCTTGGCAGATTCTCTGTCAAGAAAAGACAAGGTGATTCAGACCGAATGGGCTTTGAATCATCGAGTGTTCAATCAAATTTGCCATTGCTGGCATCAACCAATGGTAGATTTGTTTGCAACAAAGTTGAATCACAAGCTACCAATGTATGTGTCTCCTGTCCCCGACGGTCGGGCTTGGGAAACAGATGCATTGAACATCTCTTGGGAGGGTCTGGACGCCTATGTGTTTTGTCCAGTGGCTCTCATACCGCACGTGATTCAAAAGATGACCACCTACAGGTGCAAGATAATCATGATTGCCCCAGGGTGGCCAGGGATGTCTTGGATTTGGGATCTGGTGGATCTGTCCACGAAACTCCCTCTAAGGCTTCCTTTGTGGGTGAATCTGTTGACTCAACCGTTCAGCAACAGACTTCACAGCAATCTGGCTTATTTGAACCTTCATGCTTGGCATCTGGAGTCAGTCCTGAAGGTTCAAGAGGATTCTCAGAGGAGGTGGCGAAGCGAATTAAGGAGCCTCAGCGACACTCCTCGAGGAGAATCTATGAATCAAGGTGGTCCATATTTGGGAAGTGGTGTCAGGAGAATCAGGTGGACATCTCAGATCCCACTATTCCAAACATAGCAAACTTCCTTAATTATTTGTTTAAGGAGAAGGCTCTCAAGCCATCTACTATTGCTGGTTACAGGACAGCAATTGCTGATGGATTGGGTTTGAAAGGTGAAGATGTGTCAAAAAGTCTTGAGTTGAATAGGTTATTGTCAAGTTTTTACAGAGACAAACCAGTGGTTAATAGATCCATACCTTCTTGGGATTTGGCCTTGGTTTTGCAGGCTCTTACTAAACGACCTTTTGAACCTTTAGGGAAGGCTTCATTGAAGTTGCTTACCTTCAAGACAGTTTTCCTTTTGACTTTGGCATCAGGCAAAAGAAGAGGTGAAATTCATGCTTGGACTTTCTCTTCTCTTAGTTACAAAGAAAATTGGTCACAAGTAACTATTGCTCCATCAACTGCCTTTTTGGCAAAGAACCAGTTGGCGTCAGATGGGCCTACTGTCATTAAACCTGTAGTCATTCCAGCTCTCAAACCCCATTTGGACAGCAGTTTGACTCAAGATAGATCTCTTTGTCCTGTGAGGGCCTTGAAATACTATTTGGATAGAACAAAGGAGTTAAGGAAGAATAAGAATCTTTTGTTTGTAGCTATTAAGGAGGGTTTTACCAGAGATATTTCAAGGGCAACAATCTCTTCTTGGCTAAAACAGACTATACTTTTGGCTGAAACGCAGCAGTTGTGTCAGGTCAAAGCTCATGATGTTCGTTCTATGGCGGCATCTTTGGCTTTTAAAGGAGAAGTTTCCTTGAGTGAGATTCTTGAAGCATGCTTTTGGAAGTCCCACAATACTTTTACCAATTTTTATCTGAAGGACCTCTGTTGGCATAATGGTCAGATCTTGAAATTGGGTCCAATAGTATCTGCTCAGCATGTTATAAACTTATGAGTAGGTTTTATAATGTTTTAATATTCCATGTTTTTTCAGTATGTTATAGTTGTTACTTTGTGATGGGTACAATTATTTATTAATCTGTCTGTATTTTACAGGATAGACGGCGTCGACCTGTATATATTGTACAGTTTGTCTAGCTTGGACCGTATTTGGTGTTTATGACGCGTCAGCTGATAGTAGTACCAAGTGGGGTTCAACCTGATGATGTTGTTAGTTACAGTTTGTAAAGTTCATGTGTGTTCAACAAGTGCATTTATTGGATCCAGAGCATTGTGAGAGTGTTCAACTGCATACTACCTTCTTTTTAAAGGTATGTTGTTTGTGTTGAATGTTGTATGTTGGAATTTATGTGTTGTGGTTTGCATGTAGATTTCATGTTTGTTATGTTTATTGATGATTCTCACAGTGTTTCTTGTTGTTGTTGGTAGGTGGAAGTTTTAATAAAAGAATTTCCCTCCTTCCTACAAGGCTGAATTCAGCTACTGTTAGGAAATGGTAAGGGTATTTCGCTATAAAATTGGAAAATTTAATAGTAATTTAAATTTTTATTAGAAATACTTACCATTTCCTAACAAATGGATTTCCCTCCCGCCTCCCCGCAAGTCATTCTTTTACTTGCAACAAAAATAATGAGGTAAACAAAGGAGGTCATGTGACTTATTTGGCGGGAGGACGGACTACTGTAACCCAATGGCCTTATTAAGGTGGTTATATATCCTTAAAATCGCATCTCTGCGTTGGCCATTGGGTTGGATGGCTCCAACAAATAGCTACTGTTAGGAAATGGTAAGTATTTCTAATAAAAATTTAAATTACTATTAAATTTTCCAAATTTGTAGCTCATGGCATAGCTTAGTAATAGCTACTTTCAGGTTCTCACTGTTGAGAGAATCAGCTGCAACTTGAAAAGTATTGTATGTAGAGTATTTTGTTGAAATATGTTGTTCATTTACTTTTGGGTCAGCTGTAACATAGTGAAGTTGGAGACCTGTATGTCATGGCATAGCTGAGCAATAGCTACAGAGGTTTTCTCTGTTGAGTTAATCAGTTGTAACTTGAAAACTATTGCATTTAGAGAATTTTGGTTAAATATGTTATTCACCTACTTTTGAATTAGCTATAAAATAATAAAATTGCAGACGAGTAGCTCATGGCATAGCTGTGTAATAGTAATTCTCAGGTTCTCACTGTTGAGTAAATCAGTTGTAGCTTGAAAAATATTGCATTTTATTGCGTTAATACATCCTATCAAATGGACAATTGCTTTACCGGTCGGCGCGACCGGTCCCGCCAAATGTCAGAAAAAGACGTCCTGTAAAACTACCAGCAGGACCGGTCACAGAGTGTGCATTCGCCAGGTGGCGCAAGGTATATCATTTCCTGTCTGGTCATAATGACGTCATAGCATCTTTTTCATTTGGCGTGAAAAAGCGTGCAGACGTTTTTCAACAGAGATACGTTTTGAAGTTTTACAACGAACTCTTCCATTTTATTTTATTTCAAGTAGTACGCATTAATTCTACTAGTTTTTACCCCACAGCCCTTAAGGGCTGTCGGGGTATTGTTTTCACCCATGGTGTCCGGATGGGCGGGCAGACGGCGGGAACTAGTTTGTCCGGGCTGTATCTCAGAAACCGTAAGGTGTAGGAAGTTCATACTTGGCAGGGACATTGGTTGGGGGGTGTAGGTGTGCAACGTCATGGTCTGACCTTGATTTGACCTTTGACCTTGCCGTAGTGAACTTGAGTTTGAAAATCTTTTCTGGGCTATATCTCGGCAACCATAAGGTGTAGAAAGTTGATACTTGGCAGGGACATTAGTTAGGGGTTGTAGGTGTGCAACGTCATGGTCTGACCTTGATTTGACCTTTGACCTTGCCGTAGTGACCTTGACCTATAAAATCTTGTCCGGAGACTGTAAGGTGTAGGAAGTTTATACTTGGTAGGGACATTGGTTGAGGGTTTTAGGTGTGCCACGTCATGTTGTGACACTAATTGACCTTTGACCTTGCTGTATTGACCTTTAAAATCTTGTTGCACCTTTGGGTCTGTCTGTTGATGCAGATTAAGCACTGTTAAAGTCATATTAGAATTCATTAAGAATTTCCTTTTGCAAGTTCCCATTGTAACAGATGGAATTTCATCAAGTGAGCCACAGGCTTTTCTCCAACACCACACATAAGCATTCATTGAATGTATTGCTACTTTTGTATGCATGGGTAATATTCAAAACATCCAAACCATAATTCAGCCATTTTTGGTTTACTGATAAGTGCTGTCATTTTAGTATTGAATTGTTTTGTTTTAATACTTCATCTTTACATACATTTCTTTTCCTTAGATATTATTTTCTCTACTTAAGCATTATTTGGACTTTAATATAAATGACACTGCTCTGAAAGTATCTTGAACTTTGTACTGTTATACTACTTCTATATCTCATGGTGTTGAAAAATATTTCCCCAGGCTGTGGGGTACGGGCATCTCTGATGCTATTTTCTGATCATTATGTCGTCTCCTGGACAGAAATGAGGTTCCTGCGGGCACGTTATGGCCATATTCGATAACCACAAGAAATGCGCGCGTTGTCATGAGAAGGGGGTGGGAGACGACCCCTGCGTGAAGAAACAGGATTGCCAGATATGTAAGGCGTTTATGCCTTCTCAGATTATTCAACTGACCACCCCGACTTACAAGGCAAGAAAAGAACGTGGAGAGCAGAAGAAATCTGAAGCTAGCAGTGACGCGAACCCCACTCTCGTGGACCCTTCAGATGTAACACTGTTGGGACGGGTTAGTACTAACAAGCCGTCTTCAGTCGAATCTACTCCCAAGCAGAAGAAGAAGCGTTCTGATGGCTCTCCAAGGTCCAGCAAGCGTAAACACAACAGTAAGCCCACTTCAGATGAAGTCTCTTGATGACAAGTGGAGTGAGAGGTTTTCCCGTCTAGAAGCTATGCTTCTGAACCAGTCCTTTGCTGTGCCGGTGAGACCTGTCAGTACTGCTTCTGTGGTGCCCAGAGAACACCCTTTCTTTGATCCGGGTGCTTCTGCTAGTGTTATATTTGCTGAGAGTACTGGCTCCGGTCTTGCTCAGACTGTCAGTGTTGCTTCACAGTTGACGGCTAACCAACCTCCGCTGGGGGTTCCCGGTACGAGTGCTGTGAGAGATGAGAATGGGAGTGCTACCCTCCCTGTTCAGGGTCCTGGTACCTCTGATGTGGCCATCCAGCCTTTACAGGCTCCCGGTGCTGAGTTAGCCACCCAGCCTTTACAGGCTCCCGGTGCAGGGACAGCCACCCAGCCTCCACAGGCTCCTGGTGCAGGTCCTGAAGTTCTGCCCACCGGCATTGAGTCTACGCAGTTGAACAAACCACTTCCCGGTGTACGACCTGATGAGTTTGCCGGTGAATCTGACAGTGAGGCAGAAGTGGATGGGGAACCGGCTTCACCAGCTAGTGTTCACGTCCAGGGGACAGTGAGGCAGAAATGGACGGGGAACCGGCTTCACCAGCTAGTGTTCATGTGCAGGGACAGCCACCCAGCCTCCACAGGCTCCTGGTACAGGTCCTGAAGTTCTGCCCACCGGCATTGAGTTTACGCAGTTGAACAAACCACTTTCCGGTGTACGACCTGATCAGTTTGCCGGTGAATCTGACAGTGAGGCAGAAGTGGATGGGGAACCGGCTTCACCAGCTAGTGTTCAGGCTGATTTACCGGTGATTTACCAGGCCCTCTCTGAAGATGCTAACTACAGGGAGACTATCAGAGGGGTCAGATCCTTCATGGACTGGCATCAGATCCCTGACCATTCATTTTCTTCCCTGGATGATAATCCTTTTGCCGGTTCCCGAACCAAACCAGCCGGCAAAGTTTCAGTGAGGTTACCGGTAGATGAGTGGCTATGCAGGAAATTTGATGTGACTGTTGCTGAAGGTTACACTTCCAGGAACTCTGAGGCTGGTGGACTACTACGGGACCAGTTTGTGAAGACACCTTGGTCATCAAAATGGTATGCTATGCATACAGATAAGAAGGATTCTGCTTCTTCAACTGTATGTGACTGGTCTCCGGAACCGGCCAAACTGAACAGTACCTTTACCAGAGTGGCCAGACGTAGTTTGCCTTCTGCCCCTGCTTCCCGTACTTTTAGCCAGGACACTTTGAGAAGGTGGGAGAGGGCGTTCCGGGAACAGTCAGTGATGTGTAACCAGGCTGCTGGTCTGTCAAGATGTTTGACAAAAGTACAGGACTCCATGGTTACACAGTTGAAGTCACTCGGGGTGGACACCGGAAAAGGCAAGGCAGCAGAGAGAACGCAGCAAGCTGTTAAAGAACTTGAATATCTGGTTACATTCAACCGTTCTATTTCACAAGCAATGCAGCGTACAATGCAGGATCTCTCAGAGGGAGTTTTTATCAGCATGGCCAACCTCACTCTGGCACGTTGAGATAGTTATTTGGAGTTCTTACGTGCTGGGGTAAAGCCAGATACCTTACGTACAGCACCAGTTCATCTTAACTCACTGTTTCCAGACAGTTTACTGGTCAAGGCTGAAGATGAAATTTCCCGTAGTGAAGAGAGGCGTTCTTCTGGCAGTGTGCACCGGAAACCCGGACATTTTCATCCGTACGTTTCCTCAAATGGCAGATCAACACAGCAACCGTACCGGAAGCCCACTACACCAGCCTGGAAGCAAATTAGGGACTGGCAAGTTGTACAGAAAAGTCGTGGTAAAGCCTCAAACTTCACCCAAAAGCCGGCCAAGGGTTTCAAGAAGCATAAATGACAATTACTGTGTTTTGAATGTAGCCGGAGTGAAGAACTCTGTACATGTATCTGGCAAGAAACAAGTTTTAAACCCTTCACTAGTGTTAAAAAAGAGCGAGACTGTAGTTTTACATGTAAACTCTTTTGCTGCAAATGTTCATTCTGTCACTGGGTTGCCACAAAAGAAAGCTGTAAATCCCAATTATTGTTACCATCATACAGAAATAAAGCATGTGAACGATGTTTCCTGTGTAGGTCACTTGAGTTCTGCAAATACTGTCACAAATGTCCCACCTGTTGTCATAAATCCACCTGTAGGGGCCAGACTACAACAGTTTTGGGAGAAATGGGAGGCTCTGGGTTCGAGTCCAAAAGTAGTCACAATACTGAGAGAGGGTTACACCCTTCCCTTCCTGTTCAGACCCAATTTAACCAGGTCACCAACTGTCATAAGCAACTATGTCAATCCACAAAGACAGTCCCACCTTCTGGAGGCACTGCATCAGCTGACAAACAAAAAAGCAGTCGAACCGGTAGCAAACCAAAACTCGCTGGGTTTTTACAACCGGTTATTTTTGGTTCCCAAACCCAACAACCGGTGGAGACCCATCCTGGACCTGAGCACTCTGAACACCTTCCTAAACACAGAGTCGTTCAAAATGGAGACCCCAGAGACCATAAGGACCTCCCTTCAGGTAGGGGAGTGGGTCACTTCCATAGACTTCAAGGACGCATACTTCCACATACCAATTCACTGTCAGTCCAGGAAGTACATGCGTTTTCACATCCAGGGTCAGTCCTACCAGTTCAAAGCTCTACCGTTTGGAGTTCAGTTAATCGGTTGTAACTTGAAAACTATTTAATTTACAGTATTTTGTTTAAATAAGTTATTAACCTACTTTTGGATCAGCTATAAAATAGTATAATTGCAGACCTGTAGCTCCTTGCATAGCTGAGTAATAGCTACTTTGAGGTTCTCACTGTTGAGTAAATCAGTTGTAACTCTAAAACTATTGCATTTGCAGTATTTTCTTTAAATATGTTTTTAACTTTTACACCTTAACAGTTACCATGTTACTTTTCTTCTGAATACCATTTCCAGAGCACAACTTTTGTGTTCTTTTCTTCTGTCACTTCTACTCTGAAACTCAAAACACCCAGTCAGCTGACACAGAGCCTGTTCAAGGGCACTGATTGCTTGTTTAAACAAGCTGTGCAGTTGATTGATTGATTAGCATGCCAAGGGGCAGAAGGAGAAAGATTGAAGTACCAACTGACACTCAACCACAGTTTGAGTTAGGAGATATAGCTGAGGATATAGAGAGAAGAAGGAGGGAGAGAGAGGAGAGGGATGAGAGAGAGAGAGAGGATAGAACAAGAGGAGAGGGACAGAGAGAGGATGGAGAGAGAGAGGAGGGAAGAGAGCCAGGAAAGGGGAGTGAAGAAAGCACGAACAGACACGGATACTGATGTAGAATCAACTCAATCCAGACAAAAGAAGGGGCAGGTGAAGTCCATTTTCTTTAGTGATTCAGACGAAGAAGCCATCATGGAGTTTGTTTATGACAAGACCAACGACAGTTTCAAATACAAGCAGAATAAAGAAAGACTTTGGGAGTCGCTACTCGCTAGCAGCTACCAGGAACTTGGCTGTCAGGACTGTGAAGAAGTGATTCGAGACTCAACGTACCAGATATGGCAAGCTCACTCAGACGAAGTCAGGACAAGCAGCTGAGAAGAGCATAGAATGACAGACCTGGCTGAAGGACGGTTTCAGTTTCAGGGCTTCTCTGAGGCAGTGGCAGCACGAATTGAGGCTCCTCAGAGAGGATCAACTAGATCTGTCTATGAGGCAAAGTGGACCATTTTTACAAAGTGGTGCCTCAGTAATCAGGTGGACTTCAGGGCACCACCTCTGAAAGCCATAGCTGACTTCTGCTGCACTTATTTCAGAACAGGAAGTTACAACCAAGTACCATTGATGGATACAGATCAGCCATTGCTGACAAGTTGGGCAACTCCACCATTAATGTCAGCAAAGATGAGAATCTCACCTGTCTCTTGGATAGCTTCCATAGAGACAGGCCCAAGGGCAGGAGGGGTATACCCTCCTGGAACCTGTCCCTGGTATTACACCAGCTGACTAAGGCTCCCTTTTAACCTTTAAAAGAGGCCTCACTAAAACACTTTACCTTCAAGACTGCTGGCCCTGGGTTCTGGTAAATGCAGGAGTGAGATCCATGCTTGGCTTCATAAGAACATCAGACACCAGTCAGACTGGACTAAGGTGTCCTTGTACCCTTCATCTAGCTTTCTGTCCAAGAATCAGCTGGCTAAGGAGGGTCCAGATAGTGTGGCTCCAGTGGTCATCCCAGCCCTGGCCCCCACTTTGGATAAGTCACTCAAAGGTGACAGGTCTTTGTTTCCAGTCAGAGCCCTTCGGTATTACTTGGACAGGACCTCAGATCTTAGGCAGAACAAGGAGTTGGTCTTTGTCTCCTTCAAGAAAGGTTTTGGTAAAGACATCTCACGTGCGACCATCTCCTCGTGGATCAAACAAACTGTGATCCTTTGTTATGAGCTCTCCGACCAGGAGGCCCTCACACTGCATCAGGTCAAAGCCCATGATGTCAGGGCCTTTGCTGCTTCTAAGGCCTTCCAGTCGGGGGTCTCCTTAGAGCAGATTCTGTCAGCCTGTCACTGGAAATCCCACAACACCTTCACACAATTCTATTTGAAGGATGTGGCTTGGGCTGACACAGAGCTTTTTCATTTAGGGCCAGTGGTGGCTTCCCAACAGATCCACCACCACCACGCCCAAAAATGAGGAGATATGTAGATATGTATATATGTACATAGTTTGTGCAATTATATAAAAAAAAAAAAAAACAAAAAAAAAACAAACTGTGTCTTGCTTCCTTTGGGAAGTTTATTTCTTATGGGACTGAACTCAACCCTCTCTTCCTATTCTCAGAGCAAGTTCTGAGAAAAAAAGGGGGGGGGGCAACCTGGACTTCCGGTTAACCGGTTAGTCTTAGCCGTCTTGACCTTTCGAGTCACCTGACCCTAGGTCAAAATGGGCCTTATCAGTTTTGTTCTTTTACGAGTTCATGTATGTCCCTAGCAGCTTAACCGCCTTCCAAGCGGTAGTTATTCAGCAATTGTTCATTGGATAGGATGTATTAACGCAATAAAATTGCAAATTTAATAAGTAAATTAATTTTTTATAAGTTAATACCCTATCCAATGGACAGGCAAGGCCCACCCATCCGGCCCCTCTATCAGCTTACTAGGGGTCTTAATAGGATTAGACACGAAAAAGATGCTATGACGTCATTATGACCAGACAGGAAATGATATACCTTGCGCCACCTGGCGAATGCAGACTCTGTGACCGGTCCTGCTGGTAGTTTTACAGGACGTCTTTTTCTGATGTCGCGCCGACCGGTAAAGCAATTGTCCATTGGATAGGGTATTAACTTATAAAAATTTAATTTACTTATTAAATTTGCAATTTTCAGTATTTTCTATAAATGTGTTTTTCACCTACTTTTGGGACAGCTTTACCATAGTGAATTTGCAGACCTGCATGTCATGGCATAGCTGAGCAATAGCTACTTTCAAGTTTTCTCACTGTTGAATAAATCAGATGTAACTTGAAAACTATTGCATTTAGAGTAATCTGTTTAAATATGTTGTTCACATACTTATGGGTCAGCTATAGCATAGTGAAATTGTAGACCTGTAGCTCATGGGATAGCTGAGCAAGAGCTACTTTTAGATTTTCACTGTTCAGTTAATCGGTTGTAGCTTGAAAACTATTTAATTTACAGTATTTTGTTTAAATAAGTTATTAACCTACTTTTGGATCAGCTATAAAATAGTATAATTGCAGACCTGTAGCTCCTTGCATAGCTGAGTAATAGCTACTTTGAGGTTCTCACTGTTGAGTAAATCAGTTGTAACTCTAAAACTATTGCATTTGCAGTATTTTCTTTAAATATGTTTTTAACTTTTACACCTTAACAGTTACCATGTTACTTTTCTTCTGAATACCATTTCCAGAGCACAACTTTTGTGTTCTTTTCTTCTGTCACTTCTACTCTGAAACTCAAAACACCCAGTCAGCTGACACAGAGCCTGTTCAAGGGCACTGATTGCTTGTTTAAACAAGCTGTGCAGTTGATTGATTGATTAGCATGCCAAGGGGCAGAAGGAGAAAGATTGAAGTACCAACTGACACTCAACCACAGTTTGAGTTAGGAGATATAGCTGAGGATATAGAGAGAAGAAGGAGGGAGAGAGAGGAGAGGGATGGGAGAGAGAGAGAGAGGATAGAACAAGAGGAGAGGGACAGAGAGAGGATGGAGAGAGAGAGGAGGGAAGAGAGCCAGGAAAGGGGAGTGAAGAAAGCACGAACAGACACGGATACTGATGTAGAATCAACTCAATCCAGACAAAAGAAGGGGCAGGTGAAGTCCATTTTCTTTAGTGATTCAGACGAAGAAGCCATCATGGAGTTTGTTTATGACAAGACCAACGACAGTTTCAAAGACAAGCAGAAAAAAGAAAGACTTTGGGAGTTGCTACTCGCTAGCAGCTACCAGGAACTTGGCTGTCAGGACTGTGAAGAAGTGATTCGAGACTCAACGTACCAGATATGGCAAGCTCACTCAGACGAAGTCAGGACAAGCAGCTGAGAAGAGCATAGAATGACAGACCTGGCTGAAGGACGGTTTCAGTTTTCTATAAGGTCACATCAGAAGGAAGGGAGTTTCCAAGTCTTCTGCTTTCAAGTCACCCTAGAGACCTTCTGCAGCCTCAGCTTCAGTTCCGGATACATCCAGAGACACTGAATCTGAGATGGAAATCAGCATTGCATCAGATGTTACTCATCAGCCTTCGAACATCAGTCCTAAGTGACGACAGCCTAACGTTGCCACTACCACCACTGCTGCAGATCCAGTTTTAGATCAGTTCCAGCAGATGAAGTCGATGATTTCCACATTTCTGGGTGCACGTCAAGACCCCACTCCAAGTCCAAGACAGCCATTCTGCAACTATCTCCACTCTGTGATTGAACACCTGGAGGAGAGAAACTTTTTGACCTTCAGGAATGAGCCAGTGAAGCTTCTCAGTGAAATACAGTACAAGGCCGAAGAACGCAAGAGATAGGTCACCACAAGTCAACAGGTCACCACATTTCAACTTCCAGAAGCAACACAGTCCACAGCAGGACGTGAATACATACTCACCATACTGGAAACTCAAGCAGTCTCCATTCCAGTTGTTCAGCCTACACAGATAGCCAAAACACAGCCTGCTACAGTGATTGCCAAAGTACAGTAGCCATCAAGGTCTTCATCAGCGTCAGCACAGTCAACTTCTTATGTAGTTGTGGATGACCAACAGCCTGGGACTTCCAGACAGATGATTTTTAACCCACCTTCAGTTGCAGCTTCACAACAGGAGGAAGTCAACACAACACTTTTGGATTATCCAGTCTCTTTCGAGCTATTCCAGGTGTACTACAGTACCAGCAAATCGATACACCACAGCTATTTTCACCCTCCCAACTTCAACCAGCACCGTCACCAGTGACCAGTGCCATCTTCCACTTATCGAGAACAGTCAAGACCTCCCAGCCAGTTCAGCCAGCAAATCAGTAGATTAGCCTGCACAAGTTGCACCAAACCGGCTAAGAGCTACCAGAATGTTCCAAAAACAATTAATAAGCTAAATGTCTATGCCCAAAAACAAAATAGCACACCGTCCAACACTTACACTTTCCCCCGTTACACGAAAAAAAATTGTGTGAACGAGTGAATTTTGAACAAATATTAATAAAGTTCCACCACAAAACAGTTTAAAAAAATAAAAAATAAATAAAAAAAAAATTTTTTTTTAAAAGTTAAAAAAATTTTTAAAAGGAAGTAAAAAAAAAAAAATTTAGTAAAATTTGTCCCCTAAAAGAAAAAAATTAGTAAAATTTGTCGCCTAAGAATTCCAAAGAAAACCACCCCCACCCCCCAACCATAAAAAAACAAAAATTGGTAAAACAAAAGTCCCCCCCCCCCTCCCCCAATAACAAAGATCGAGATACCAATCCACGTCCCTCCCACCCCAAACCAAAGTTGGGATGAAAACCCAACATCCACAAAAGTAAGTTGTTTTCAATGTGTGGAGGGACTGACAGACAAACAAACGGTGAGACCTAACAAAACATTCAAGCATTATTGTTATGGAAATTTCAGTTAAAATTTTTTTTTTAGTTTCTGCACAAAAGTTATCATCAAATTGTTTCTGTGATATTTGGGGGCCAGAATTCATTTTGAAATGGGATCATTTTTGTTTTACTATTTGGCAGGTTCTTTTTTTTCGGGATTTGTGTTTGTGATGGGGAATATTTTTGGTGAAACTAAATTTGTATTAAATTGGTAGAAAATTGGGGTTATTTTTGGGGCAACACTCTGTATTTGGATTATTTGGGTAGTCCTGAAAAGGACTGATAGATGACAGCATGTTCTCCCCTCAGTCTTCTTAAACTCTGTCCTCCTGCCCAGCCAGCGCCCCCACGTGATTGAAGTAGTCTTTCAGTAGGTCTTGTTGATGTTTGCCCTCCCTTGATGGGTTTCTGAAGTTACGATTATTTGCTTGTTCCCCCTGGTCTGCCTGTAGTGCTTGTATGTCGTCGGCTGGAGTGGGTCGTCTTTCAGCTCCCACCTGATGGCTTTTCAGCATGTTATGTAGTACCACACATGTTAACACAATGTCTCTCACAACTTTTGGCCTTTGCTCCATGGTGGTCAACAGGACCCTGAATTTCTTGACAGGTATACCAAATGAGTTCTCGACCACCCTCCTCCCCCTGGATATCCTGTAATTGGCTATTCTCTCTTCTCTGGTCAGTTGTCGTCTACTGTAAGTCTTGACCAGCCAAGGCATCAGGGCAAAGGCGTCGTCCCCCAGCAGGAAGTAGTGTAGATATGGAAGTTATATAGTGTGATATGGATCCCGATTCTGGATGCCAAGGTCGGGATGGGTCGGGAACGTGCTCCCGGCTTGTCTGTTTGTCTTAACGGCTTGCCTGTTTGTGATCTGGCTCGTCTGTTAGGAGTCTAGGGCTTGTCATAGTACTTCTACGACTGGCCGTGCAAAAAATGTCCCCGACCCTACGTCTTGTGATGGCCATTACGACCTGTCTAACTATACCATCCTGTCGGGGATTTCAGAACCGCCTCAGCATTTTTGCTCACTTTTTCCCACAACCCTACGACTTTTGCAACCGACCCTAGAGTCGTAGGGTCGGTTACAGGGTCGGCTCCAGTGAAACACCTGCATTAGTTAAAATGTATTCATAAATGTGTTCATAAATGTATTCGAATACTTTTCAAAAATTATTTGTATTCGAATACTTTTGAAACTAATGTATTCATATTCGTATTCATGGAAATGAAAAGTATTTATATTTGTATTCGAATACTTTTGAAAGTATTCGCCCCAGGCCTGGTAACAGCCAACATTGAACTTTACTTCTGGATACCATTTGCACTGCACATAAAAGGAAAAGTTCTATTATATATCATTAACAGAGAAGCACACACACAGTACAAATAAGTCTAAAATTAATCCAGTCTGTTTCCATAAACATATTTGAAGTGTATTTTACGATACACAATTGTGCATCTACTGGCTTGATTTTGTTCACCTTAATTATATCATTCAAAACCAAAAAGGGAAATTACAAGTTCACTACTATAATCTGTTCCACCAATAAAAAAGGTTCTAAAGGAAACTGTTGGATATCATCTGAATTGGTTGGTATGAACAGCCACCAATGAAAAGTGAGGAGGTGCTTATTGATCTATTTAAGTGGTGACAAACTGAGTTTTGTTATTGTCTAGTGGGTCTGAACAGTGAGAGTCCTACAACTATTTAAAACTGAGGATAACAAAGTAGAATAGTAAGTTATCTGTATTATATATTTTTATAGGTACATGTATTTACTTTTTTCTTGTTAATCTTCCTGTGTAAAGTTGGACCAAAAAGTTATCAGTTTGTAACAAAGAAGCCAGATTTTTTTGGGGGGTTGTTTTATCAGTTGAGGAACTTCTCTATCAGTTACTGTAAACACTGGATTATTCAATATCTAAACTTCTTTAAGTGAAATGCGGTTTTGTTTGGGATCCTGAGATTAGCTGTAAGGTCAAATAAAATATGCCTTATCATCACATTTTTCCTTGTAGTTCCCCGAGTGATCGTGCAATACTATTTAAAGACTATTGTTATCCAAATCAAGAAAATATGAATTACTTAATCCTTTTTTGAAGTTTCTGATTAATACAAGAATTAACAATACAATGTAGGCTGATTGACTTATTAGAAAAAAACATACAAGGACAAAGTGAAGGATATATTTCTAGGGTTAAAAATAGGCCACATAATACATTAATTCAGATTTAGTTGTGTGCCCACTTATATGCCAAATTTATAAATATTGTTTGCCCTGAATGAAGGATTTTTGCCATTTTATTGTTACTTTGTTTTTAAATTAATGGTAGTTCCCATTTTCTCTGAGTCATTATGTCCACCCCCCCTGGGGGGTGGATATATTATTTTTGCTTTTTTCGCCGTCCGATGTCCGGCGTCCGGCGTCCGATGTCCGGCGTCACGCATGGTTTCCGCTCATTTAAAGGAAAAGTATTAGAGCTATTGTCACCAAATTTGGTATGCAGGCTTATTGGGTCAGTAGCTTGCTTGGGATTGCTTTTGGCTGTTGTACCTCTTTTGCTTACTGAGTAATACTTAAGTACAGCTATTTTCAGTACCCATTGGTTTCCGTGCATTTAAGCCAAAATAATTAAAGATATTTTACTACAATTTTGAATACAAGATTGTTATGTCCATAGCTCGCTTGGTATTGCATTTGGGACTGATAGCTTTGTCAGTACATGAGTAATAGCCATTTAGGTACTTCATTGTGTATTTTCAGTACTACTTTTGAGTAATTTGCTTCTATCTCCTTAACCGTGCGAGATAGAGCGATTTCGGCAAAATTTTCGACCCGCAGGGTATCTGAGGAGTGTACTCTTTGCAATTTTCAAAAAATTTTCCCCTCCCCAAAAATGGCGGCCATTTTGAATTTTCGAATTTTTGCCAAAAATGGCAAAACACAAATTTGCTTCTATCTCCTTAACCGTGCGAGATAGAGCGATTTCGGCAAAATTTTCGACCCACAGGGTATCTGAGGAATGCAATCTTTGCAATTTTCAAACAATTTTCCCCTCCCCAAAAATGGCGGCCATTTTGAATTTTCGAATTTTTGCCAAAAATGGCAAAACACAAATTTCCTTCTATCTCCTTAACCGTGCGAGATAGAGCGATTTCGTCGAAATTTTCAACCCACAGGGTATCTAAGGAGTGTACTCTTTGCAATTTTCAAAAAATTTTCCCCTCCCCAAAAATGGCGGCCATTTTGAATTTTAGAATTTTTGCCAAAAATGGCAAAACACAAATTTGCTTCTATCTCCTTAACCGTGCGAGATAGAGCGATTTCGTCAAAATTTTCGACCCACAGGGTATCTAAGGAATGTAATATTTGCAATTTTCAAAAAATTTTCCCCTCCCCAAAAATGGCGGCCATTTTGAATTTTCGAATTTTTGCCAAAAATGGCAAAACACAAATTTGCTTCTATCTCCTTAACCGTGCGAGATAGAGCGAGTTCGTCAAAATTTTCGACCCACAGGGTATCTAAGGAGTGTACTCTTGGTAATTTTCAAAAAATTTTCCCCTCCCCAAAAATGGCGGCCATTTTGAATTTTCGAATTTTTGCCAAAAATGGCAAAACACAAATTTGCTTCTATCTCCTTAACCGTGCGAGATAGAGCGATTTCGTCGAAATTTTCGACCCACAGGGTATCTAAGGAGTGTAATATTTGCAATTTTCAAAAAATTTTCCCCTCCCCAAAAATGGCGGCCATTTTAAATTTTCGAATTTTTGCCAAAAATGGCAAAACACAAATTTGCTTCTATCTCCTTAACCGTGCGAGATAGAGCGATTTCGTCGAAATTTTCGACCCACAGGGTATCTCAGGAGTGTACTCTTTGGAATTTTCAAAAAATTTTCCCCTCCCCAAAAATGGCGGCCATTTTGAATTTTCGAATTTTTGCCAAAAATGGCAAAACACTAATTTGCTTCTATCTCCTTAACCGTGCGAGATAGAGCGATTTCGTGGAAATTTTCGACCCACAGGGTATCTGAGGAGTGTACTCTTTGCAATTTTCAAAAAATTTTCCCCTCCCCAAAAATGGCGGCCATTTTGAATTTTCGAATTTTTGCCAAAAATGGCAAAACACTAATTTGCTTCTATCTCCTTAACCGTGCGAGATAGAGCGATTTCGTCGAAATTTTCGACCCACAGGGTATCTAAGGAATGCAATCTTTGCAATTTTCAAAAAATTTTCCCCTCCCCAAAAATGGCGGCCAGTTTGAATTTTCGAATTTTTGCCAAAAATGGCAAAACACAAATTTGCTTCTATCTCCTTAACCGTGCGAGATAGAGCGATTTCGTCAAAATTTTCGACCCACAGGGTATCTAAGCAATGCAATCTTTGCAATTTTCAAAAAAATTTCCCCTCCCCAAAAATGGCGGCCATTTTGAATTTTCGAAGTTTTGCCAAAAATGGCAAAACACAAATTTCCTTCTATCTCCTTAACCATGCGAGATAGAGCGATTTCGTCAAAATTTTCGACCCACAGGTATTTGAGCATTGTATTCTTGGCAATTTAAAAAAAAATTTCCCCTCCCCTAAAATGGCGGCCATTTTGAATTTTCAAATTTTTGCCAAAAATGGCAAAACACAAATTTGCTTCTATCTCCTTAACCATGCGAGATAGAGCGATTTCGTCGAAATTTTTCAACCCACAGGGTATCTAAGGAATGTAATCTTTGCAATTTTCAAAAAATTTTCCCCTCCCCAAAAATGGCAGCCATTTTGAATTTTCGAATTTTTGCCCAAAATGGAAAAACACAAACTGGCCTTAACCGTGCAAAATAGAGTTATTTTGTTGAAATTTTCGACCCATAGGGTATCTAAGAAATGTACTCTTGGCAATTTTCAAAAAAATTTCCTTTTTCCAAAAATGGCGGCCATTTTGAATTTTCAAATTTTTGCCAAAAATAGAAAAACAGGAATTTGCTTCTATCTTCTTAACCGTGCAAGATAGAGTGATTTCGTCAAAATTTTCAACCCAACCAATGCAAAAAGGCATGAAGCTGAAATAATTTACATCTACACTAACAAATATTTAAGCATCATTGATATATTTTACAAATGAAACAGGGTCTTGTAAGACTACTGTACAATTTGGGCAAAAGGTTCATGGGTGGACATTACACATGATAATGTGTGTTCTTCTATGCTATCCTGTTTCTATTCGCATCTACTATCAACAGGGCGGCCTATTTCTAGTTTTTGTATGCAAGACATCACTTAAAATACTTAAAATTGGAACCCTTTCAAACCAAATTAAACTTTTTATGGAACTTTCAAACCTGGATCTCATTAATCTGCTTCCACCTTCATACCTTGTCAGTCTGGGTTTTGTGTGAACCAGACCTAAGTTCTTTGCAGTTACGTGCAGTGTTCCACCACTAACACTTGGGGGACTGGTGTCAACATCATCTGGGTTAAGAAATAATTTAATCAAAATAATGTACAAGTTACACAATAAGAAAACCATTAATGCCTTTTAAGTATGTAATAAATAGGCTTTAGATCGGGCTTCTTGCCTTTTGTATTGAGTTTCACTGAGTCAGCTGGCTTGCCAAGTGATCTTGTTTCACTATAGAATTATTTAAACAAATATTTCATTCCTGTAATACTGACTCCTAGTAAGTTACTAATTCCTGCTGAGACATATCAGAGACGTATCATGCTGAAATTATCCTGAATGAGAACCGAGACTTTCATTACAAACTCTTAAAAACAAATTTCTTTAAATGCATGATACAATCTTTCATGTGATGTGTATGAGATCATTTGTAGACACATAAATAAAGTATTAAACCACACTGTTTTTACTACACTTTTAACAAGTAATATGATTTTATCACAAGTGACTTATGTTTTTGTTGCCCTGTTTTTATCCTTTTTAAATATTTTAAGGTATCATAATATATTGTGCAAATTTGTAAGTTTTTTACCCCACAGCCCTTAAGGCCAGTCGGGGTATTGTTTTCACTCATGGTGTGCGGATGGGCGTGCAGGTTTCAGGAAAAAAGTTTGTCCGGGCTGTATCTCAGACACTGTAAGGTGTAGGAGGTTAATACTTGGTAGAGACATTGGTTAGGGGGTGTAGGTGTGCAACGTCATGGTGTGACCTTGATTTGACCTTTGACCTTGCAGTTGTGATCTTGCCCTATTATATCTTGTCCGGGCTATATCTCGGCAACCATAAGGTGTACAAAGTTGATCCTAGGTAGGAACATTGGTTAGGGGGTATAGGTGTGCAGCATCATGGTGTGACCTTAAGTTGACCTTTGACCTTTTCATAGTGATCTTGACCAGGCTATATCTTTTGTGCTGTAAGATGTTGGAAGTTGAAACGTGGTAGGGACATTTTTCCTCTTCTTAAAGAACAGGTTCTGACATCTGACAACATTTTGTGGGTTGTGTACACTTATTACAACTGAAGTTGTTCCTTGGAGCTTCCCAGATCTCAATGTTATTGCCAATTTAGTTGTACCTGCCAGCTGGGGTTCTTGCCTGCCTAGGCATGCTATTTTTGTGAATTGATTTATGATTGTGTCAATATATGCCTGCATAACTCAAAAAGTATTCGCCCAATCAGGGACATATTTTCACAGAAGGTAGGGTCTACCCGTGGTTTAATTCTCTTTAAAGTTGATCTTGATCTGAATTGATGATCCTAATGTGGATCCAAAATCCAGAAGTTCTGTTTTGTTACTACAACACTACCCACGATTGAGAGTTTGTGCCTTCTTGGGCACTGCACACTAATCATACATCAGGACAGAACAAATGGTGGAAAAAATTAACATAAACATAGAGATAACTTCAACATTTATTCACTTGACTGCTCAAGTCAATACAAGATGCGATTTTGGAAGGAGGCATGATGCATTGTCTTTCAAATTACCCGATAAAACACCTTAATTGATAGAATCAAGAGAGAAGATTTTCATAAATAGACAAAGGACATCTGTGGCATTGTGGTTGTCAAGATTTACTACAACTTGGCTACAATATATTTCAGGTGTGGTAAATCTCTACATTTAAAATGGCCAGTACAAAGACAGGTGAAAATGCTGGGGACACAAAAGGCACAGTGGTGTTGGCATACAGTGGAGGCCTGGACACTTCCTGTATATTGGTGTGGTTGAGGGAGCAAGGCTTCACCGTTGTCTGCTTCATGGTGAGAAATGCAGAAATGTGATTTAGCTTGATAGCACCTATATTTATTTAGAAACTATGACTCTATGGACTATGGAGTACTCCAGTTATTTAAGCACTCAGTAAAGGCGAGAGTAATTGATACAAAATAAATAAAAGGGTACTCTTTGATATCAATTTTGCAATTTTTCCAATAAAATGTATGTAAAATAAGTTATTTTTGCAGTGTGTCTTTAAATCACTGATGAGAGTACAAGGTTTGAACATTACTGCTATATTAAGTAGATTTGTTCTGTTATTTCAAAACTTATTTTACAATCTAGAATTCTCCATTATTGGATAATAAGGGGGCATTGAATTGGTAGCATATTCACCTGTCAGGTCTGGGGTTTGATTCCTATCAAAAGCTGAAGTGGGAAAGTTGATATTTGCTCGCTGATTTGCTTGTCTGGGTTTTATTGGATAATAATCTTTTTCACTGTAAATAAATCATAGAATCCTCAGTGACATAGCAACATTTAGGAAATGCACCTGCTCCATTCTGTTCTTTGAATATAATAAAGCTTGACATTCACCTTTGAGACATACTTCCATAGGCAAATGTTGGGCAAGATGAAGATTTTGATGCTGCCAAAGAGAAAGCTTTGAAGCTTGGAGCAAAGGACTGTGTGATAGATGACGTGAGAAAGGAGTTTGTGGATGAATTTATCTGGTGTGGTGTGCAAGCCAATGCAATATATGAAGACCGCTATTTGATGGGTACTGCATTTGCAAGACCTTGTATTGCCAGGTACCAATTGCTTATTTTGGTTAAGGAACATTATAAAGACCGGAAGTGCGCAATGAACAAAAACCCGTCTGTGCGCATAGAATCAGCTGGGCGTAAAACATGTGATAACCGCCCGCTGAAAAACAAAAGTGCTGTTTCAAATTGCTCAATTGTATGTTGGTAGTAAAATCGTCTGCTTTTACGAGAGCAATCATGCCTTCAAATCAATATTGCGGAGTTCTTGTTCGTGTCACCTCATACAAATAAAGGAATATTTCTTGAAACCAGGTAGGCCGGTCTTTATAATAGTAATAAATACCTCATGCTGGGCGTTTGTTACAGGATATACGCCCGGCAAAAATTCTTAACGACACTGTGGCATTATTTGGTGTATATCCTGTAACAAACGGCACGAGGGCATTATTAAAGAATTTTTGCCGGGCGTATATCCTGTAACAAACACCCTCACAATCGGTATTTATTCCTACAATAATGGAAGGTAATATCGGAAAAGTACATATAACATTTGTCACAATGTGTTCATTGTAGGTTAATAAATAAGATAATAAAATTAGTCAAAATAGCCTTAGCGTGAAATAAAAGTTAATTAGGCTTCCACAAGGATATCAGCCACATCTAACCATTTCAGCCTTTATTGCCATTCTTGTGCTATTTTTCTACACTGACATAGGACTGGATGAGACATCCTCATATATTTATGTAAAGTTACCCATCAGCTTGACAACACAAGGATATTGAAAAAATAAGGCCAAAAGGTGTTTTGGTCCCCTAGCGCAAGCGCAAAGCCATCAAAGACACGAGTAGTGCACTAGAATTTACGAAAGTCTCATGAGAGAAAGAAATTCCAACTTAGATACATCCCACACCTGGTCCCAAACTGAGACGGTCACCCATCCAAGTACTAACATAGCCAATTGCCCCTTAACTTCAGTGAGCAGACAAATAGTCATCACTAGTGCTGCGACGATGTTTGAAGAAGTTCGATAGTTTACTCGTTTACTGCCCCGATTTTGGAGTTCGGTTCAAATGTCTGAAATTCGGACTTTGCAAAACATTTAGAAATCCCCAATATCACACCACATCCCAACGGATCCCATTTTCACCCATCTATTAAACCTGTTTCTTTTATTGAAAATTTGGCGAAATTTATTTAAAATATACATGGATTTTATATTTTTGCTATATTTTCAACAAAGTAACAAGATTTTATGTGAGATTTCTGCGTTTTAACTGGTTTTGAAAATGTTTCGAAGATCGAACTAGACTGAAGTTCGCCAGCTTATACAGATGCCAAACATCGAACCCAATATTTTAAGCGATTTCACAGCACTAGTCATCACTGTGCCACAATTTCTGAAAGTCCGATGCAAGAAGGACATATGTATGGGAAAAAGGAAAAAGGACATGTGTCCTTTTAGCTATTGGAGAGCAAGAGAGGGAAATTCAGAATGCACAGGTGTTGTCATTGTCATCAAAGTCTGGAGACAAAAGGACATATGTATGCGCAAAAATCCAAAGGGACATGTGTCCTTTTAGCTTTTGGAGAGCAAGAGAGGGAAATTCAGAATGCGCAGGTAAATTTCATGAAAGTCCAGAGACAAAAAAAAAAGTGATCTGTAGAAGCGCGAGCTCTAGTGAGGCTCGGCGCTTAAAAAGTTTGGCAAGTGTATCTAAATATCAAATAGATGCAAGAACTTGGTTACGTGAGAGTACATGTGTTTCTAGTGTTTTGCACTTTTGTAGGAGTCTTGTGAAAACTGCCAAGGCTGTGAATGCCCAATACATCTCTCATGGAGCAACTGGGAAAGGCAATGACCAAATCAGATTTGAATTGAGCTCCTATGCCTTGTATCCACAGGTCAAGGTCAGTTTAATGTGGTAGTTTTTTTCTGTTTTGCGTAAATGTTTTCCTCGTTTGTTTTAAATTGTACTTTTATTCATTGTTACTGTAACAGGGGTTATTGTGCTTCCAATGTGAATAAAAGTTCATGGTTAGTACTTTTGAATTGAGATTGACAGTGTCATTAGTTGCCTTCAAAAATGTGCCCCATACACATATCTCACGTGAAGTGTAGGTTTTGGTCATGAGCTATTAAAAGTTTCTATTCACAAGAAAAGTTTTTTAACTCGGCATTGATTTAAAAAATACTCCGCAAAAGATGTCTCCAAATTTAAGATGTAAATAACTGTAAATTTATTTATGTAATATCAGGCAATTATGAATGACGGTATTTTTGACAAATTAAAAAAAGTTGATAGTAGTTCATTTTCTTTAACAATTCACACCTGAATGGCTTATATGTGATTACAGATCATATCACCATGGAGAATGCCCGAGTTTTTCAATAGGTTCAAAGGTCGCCTTGACCTTTTTGAATATGCAAAAGCCAATGATATTCCACTTCCTGTCACTCCAAAGTCACCTTGGAGTATGGATGCAAACCTCATGCACATCAGGTACAGTTGTACAGAATATACAATTTTTGCAGTGGTGTTTAAAATGTGTAAGTGCATTTCAGATAATTAACACATGAGCACCTGTGTAAGTTATATTGATATTGCATTGTCTGTTGCTGAATGATATGACTTAATGCTGTCTATGATATATAAATTGATGTATCACCACTACTGTCTGAAAAGTTGATGGGTTATCTGACAAAATAAAGTTGCAAAATTTGGGAATGTGCGGTTACTTGAATGAAAAGTCGCTTGAGATTTAACAAACACAACTGAAGCAAATGTAAGAAAACTTTTTTCAATAAATTATACGTAATTGCTGAAATAGGGAAAATTATTTTGAAAAAGCAAATAGGGTAGTAAAAATTTGACCTTAGATTAAGCTTCAATGGATTTAATTTATCTTGAGACGACATATCAGCAATTTATGGGCTTTGAAGCAATGAGTCTTTCAGAGAGAAGTGATGTAATATCAGTCATGGCAAACAATATACATGATGTGTGTACCAATGTCACATTAGTCTGTCATGCTTAGAGCATTAAGTACAGGGCATGTAGGTACTACAGCATCTGTTTCTCATTCTTTCAGCTATGAGTCTGGTCTCTTGGAGAACCCAAAGGCTGAAGCCCCACTGGATTTGTACCTGATGACAAAACACCCCAAGGATGGACCTGAACAGCCCACCAGACTACAGATTGACTTCAAGAAAGGTACATATAGTAGTGATTTAAGATTCTCCAGAATCTAGATTGACTTCAGCAGAAATTTAAATTACATTGATTTTGTGTCTTTTGAGCCAAATCGTAGTCAAAAACTAGGTATTTACTAACTGATGCCTCATACTTCATAATGCAGGATATTGACTAATGAAGCTGTACTGCTTATGTCTGTTTAATCATTGTGATATTACTGTTGTGATATGACCTGAAGAATGGGTTGAATGCAGTGTTAACCATCAAAGATTCAAGAGGTTCAAGCTGTATTGACTTTTAGTTGACTAAAATCTAGACTGACTTTAAGAGAGGGACAAATTGTATTCACACTTGATCTCTTGGTCGTTACCTTCAAGAAATGGTAAGAAGGTTAAAAAGTGCTCGCTAATGCCTGGAGTTTGTTTTATTCAGAATCTTGACAAACTAATATTCACTTACTCACCTTCATCACCTCAACTACTCGTCGTTAATGACCTATGCAGTGTATAAAAAGTTGCTAAACCCAAATCAATCAGTATGCCAATCAGTGACATAATTATAAAAAAATTTTGAAAATCTAAAATTTTTTTATGGAGCATTGGCTTTGGGTAAGACTAGGCTATTATCAAAAATGGTTATTGTCATCCATATTATGGCCTAAATGCCCTGTAGACCTTTAAATTAAAGAGTTGGACCTCACAAGCATTCCATTGAGAGCAAATACATGTATGTATGTATACATACCATTAATACATGCAAGCCCCTTAAACATGCACATTGTTATATGTGAATACAGAGGGTAATAGTCTGTTATTGGACTATTGTCAGGTTAGTTGAAAATAAACTGCTTTTTATTGAAGTTTTAACACTTTGCTCCAACATAATGAAAGCATTAGCTGGGAAGTGTGGGGGATTGTTATAATACAGGTGGCTGTATGTAAAAGATCTAAAAAAAATGCCATTTCTTTCGTCTTCCAAAACTATCAATATCATAAAAGAAAATTCAGTCACAGTTGTAGTTGCCTAAAGCCTCTTCTTTTTTGGTCCAGATATTCCTTACATACCTTTCTTTATTGTAAATGTGTGACCTGTTTCAAGTTTCATAAATATGAAAAAATATGAAACCAGAGCCTGAAGGAGTTTCGCACAATTGAACTAAGTGGTCTCTATGGCCTTGTGAGGGTGTTGAACTTCTGTGTGGAAGATCTGGGGTACGCATAAATGTCCCTCTTAATCATTGAGCAATCTCACTAGTTAGGGAGGTAATCCTACAATAGATTGGCATCCTTTACAGGAGAGTAAATAAATATACTCTGGAGCCAATTCATGTCAAAGAAACTGGAATTAAGTGCTACAGTTTTGTGGACCACTGGGCCCAAAGAATTACTTTAATTTGCCTTTCAATTCACTGAACATCCCATGCTACAGCAATGTTAGATTCATTAAGCGTCCCTCAAGGGACACTTGTTTGTATATGGGAGAAGCGACTCCGCCGGATCCCCGGTTCCGCATTTTCTCTTCGCAATAGCTTTGCAGCCATAAGGCGGATTCTCTTCATATTTGGCAGGTGTATGCAGTAGCCCTGGGAAAAATTTCTGAATATGATGTCATAACATTTCAACGAATCAGAGAAGTCACATGACCAAAAACATGTTTTTCAAAAGGGTTTGCTTGTCCGGATGATGACTTATAAAGCGCTTCACCTATTCACATAAAATCTGGCAAGTAGGTTTGTTATATAGATATCTGGAAATCATTAACTTTCGGAAGTGATCCAATACAAAATGGCCGACTTACTAACGATTTACTAAATGTAACAGTTTTTTTTAATGCTGAAAATGCAAAAATGCATTTATAGGAAGTGGAGCGAGATACAGCAATTTCGACGAAAATTTTGACCCACAGGGTATCCGCAGATTCTACTGGCAACTTTTCGCAAAAATCGTTTTCCCGCCACTTTTGGCGGCCATCTTGAATTTCTGCGTTAAAAGCAAAACCTGCCTATTTCGGAAATGGAGCGAGATAGAGCGATTTCGACAAAATTTTTGACCCGCAGGATATCTGCAGAGTCTACTGGCGATTTTCCGAAAAATCGTTTTCCTGCCACTTTTGGAGGCCATCTTGAATTTCTGTGTTAAAGGCAAAAACCTGTTTATGTTGGAAACAGAGTGAGATAGAGCCATTTTTAACAAAATTTTTGACCCACAGGGTATCTGCAGGGCTACTGGTGACTTTTTGCAAAAATTGTTTTCCAGCCACTTTTGGCGGCCATCTTGAATTTCTGCGTAAAACATCAAAAACCTGTTTATCTCGGAAATGAAGTGAGATAGAGCAATTTCCATGAAATATTTGACACGCAGGTTATCTGCAGAGTCTACTGGCGATTTTTCCCAAAAATCGTTTTCCCGCCACTTTTGGTGGCCATTTCAACTTTCTGCATAAAACGCAAAAAAGAAAAATAAATAAATAAAAAAATAAACAAACCAGATTCATCTAGGAAACCTTGCATTTTGTCATAAATGGAAAAACATATTAAACACAAGAAGACAGTCACTTCTACAAACTGATTAATACTCATTGGGACGCTTTGTTTTTGCACAGCAAAAACAATTTCTTTTTCTCTTGCGAAGCAATACTCTAGTTGTAAGTGAAGTTGTTTTATCAAGAATCAAAATTCATTTACAGTCTACATCAAATTAGTGGTAAAGACAGCTAACTGGATAGTTGGTTTCTATTTGATTTATATAAATGTAAATGAAATCCATTTGCAGTCGTCCAAGAACTGGTTCACGAAAAGCCACATATTTCGAAACATAAGTCTAAATATTGCACAGAAGTGCTTAATAGTGTGTATAGTTATATTTTGTCAATATTACATTGAATTAACATCCAAAAACATTACATTTAAGTCACAAACTGCATTTTAGTTGTAGTTATGTTTCATGTACACTCATAGAAGATTTTAAGTTTGGTGTAAGGGCCACAGTGGCAGAGTGGTAACACTCGCCTCGCATCTCTGAGATCAGGGTTCGCTTCCTGGCCCGACCTGAAGTGGGAAAGCTGTTAGTTGTTCCTGCCGTTGGTCGGCAGTTTACAGTACAGAACCGTAACCAACTGTATGTACTGGTTTCCTCTGCCCTTCCAACTACCCGTCGTGATATGACACGTACAATGTTGAAAGTGACGTAAAACCCCAAATAGATAAAATTAAGTCTGGTGTACTATGTATACTAATTCAAATGAATCAGGCTTTCGTCGAAATTTTGGTTTCGGGACCTAGTTCCAATTTTTCTTTTGATTCATAATACTACATCAGATTAGAGGCAAACAGTCTAAAATTGCTACAAAGACAAACATACGAATAAATAAGTAATAAGAATGTGCCATTATTCCAAGTAAAAAGCTTGTATCCCTAGTTGCAGGTTTCACATTTTGTACAGTACAGCATTATTTTGCATACAGGTGTGCCTGTTTGTGTGAAGAATCTGGATGATGGAACTGAGAGAACTGATTCCCTAGAGCTCTTCCTCTATGTCAATGAAATTGGGTACGTATATTCAGTTAATGTTTATGAAGCCTTAATACTCAAATCAGCCACACTTGAATCAAGAATACTATACCTTAAACAGAAAAACCGCATTGCCAAAATAAAAATAAAAAAAATTAAGAATACTTCAAAGTGGTATGATAAATACTTTGTGTTATCATTCTAAGTATATTTTGACAATGTCAGTGATTTATCACCTCACTTCTGTTTGAGTATGTGATGTATAAATTGCTGTTTAAAATATAAAATTAAATGCAAATAAAATGCCATTGTTTTATTTTATACATTTATTGTTGCACAACATGCAAACAATACCTTGTTGAATACAAAATTAGTGCAAATGATGTTCCCATCTCAAGTTTCACATATATACTTGTTAAACTATGTAGAAATAGATTGTCATGCAAGGAGGATGTGAATGTCACTAAGTGTTATAAAGTCATATCTATAATCAGTTGGCATTGTGCATTAAGATTGAGAGATTTTAAAGTTTTAAACTTTGTAGTTGGTAGTTTATGGTTTTGTTTTCATTCACCTGAACTCTGTTAAAAGTCTGGCTCTTACACTTGGTAAATCAGACATCCTATTCATTGCAAGGCTTTGAATGACCCTGAGTGCACTTCATTTACGATGCATTTAACATGATAATTGTTGCATCATTGATATTCAATGAGGATTAGCTAAAGAGTCTGTCAACAATACAGAAGAAAGACTGCTCGAGAGATATATATTTGAAAATTACCTTCAGAGAGACAGAGAGAAAGAGAAATATACATAAGTCTGTGGGGTTATTTGTATTTATTATTCATCACGCAATGTATTTGCCCTAAATACAGGGCTTCACACTCTAAAATATATGTCATTTGAGAAGTTTTCCTATTTTATTTGACTCCCATACGTGGCAATGTAGATGGCCTGCCCCAGTATGACCCTTGCTGTTGGACCAAATGTAAAACATCACCTTTGACTTCACACTTGTTTAAACAAAATCGACAAAAACATATATATGCACAGCAGAGGGCATGGGGATTAAAAAAAAAGTTGTTACCTGGGGCTGTATTCTACAACAATACTTAGAACATTTCTAACTTTGATTTTAAGTGTTTCTTAGATTTCAAGTAAGAAATTATGAAATTGAACATTCCTAACTTTTGTTTCGTGAATATGAAGTCTACAAAAACCTTCCATTACTTAATCTAAGGTCACCTTATCTAAGTATTGTGGAATACGGCCGCTGGTCTAAGTATTCCCCAGTATTTAGGTCAAATAGGCCATGTAGTGGATATTAAATAACATGAACAGACAATATAAACCACTTCAAGGAGAACCCTCTTCAACAGAATTTCCTTAAGTGGAAGTAAATGCAAGAGTCATTAGAGGACATTTCCTTGGAAAAGTACGGTTATGTAGAATTAGTGGTCGGACCTGTTCTGAAAATAAAAACTGGTTTTCGGGGCTTTGAAACCAAACAAAATCCGGGATTTTGAAAATTTACAGAGATTTGATAAAAAGTTTTACTCGAACATACATGAGCTACATTATCAATAGGAAATATGGATTCACAAGATATTTTGGAAGTTTGTAAACTTCATTCACTATGAATATAAAGCGAAAATGTAAGTTATTTCCTCAAATATATATGTTCTTTATTGTTTTGACGAAATATTAACCAGTAGAAAGCCTAATATAATGACGTTTTCAATAACCGGTACTTAAATATTCTTTGCGGATTTCGTCATTTCTACCTAAATGAAAAAAAATGCGGTATACCGGTTTACTGTTCACACCACAATGTAGAATACCTGGTTAAGTGGATGTATTTACCTGGTCCCTTGAGATTTGACATAAAAGGGTTTAATTTCATGTTATCAGGGTTCAACTCTATTAAGTACAAACTCCAGTGTTTTTGTGGGACAATTTCTTACAAAACATATTTTTTAGCATGTATTGTCCTGGTCATACCAGAGGTTTATGCAGTGTAAAGAGTACTAATTCTATAGATATGGTAATTAGAGGCTTTCAAGTGTCTCGTATACTTTGTGTTAAGTATAAGGAGGCAAATATTGCTTGTCTATGGCTTCCACTGAAAGAATATGACTGATACAATGTGTTGAAAGTGAGGTTAAAACCCAAATTAGTAAATAAATGAATAAAAGAAAGTTTATTTCAAATATTAAAATTACTTTAAATGGTAAAAAACTACAAAATTTGATCCAAGTGAATTTCGATACACTGATCACTGATACTGATAGGCACTTAAAACACCTCACAAAATGAAGTAGAATCTATCATTGGAAACTGAAGACAGGGCGATATATGTGTGAGGCTTTGAGTCTTGTGGCGATACTTGGACATTTCCCAGTGACAACACAAGTGTATGAACAATGACATGTAGAATGTATGTACCCATAGAACAAACAAGAAAATCTTCAAGTTTGAAACTTTTATAAATATGTACCAAAGATAAAAAGGGATACCTGCACTCCAGGTGTGAAAATAGAAAAAAAAAATCAGTTTAGCATCCTGTTTTAGACGGTATTTATGAAAATATAATGGCTGACAGTGCATTTATGCTGCTGTATATATGTATGAGCTATTTCAAAGTTTTCCTGATGTCCTAAATATAAAATCAACCCATCTAATAATTATAATGACTTGCATTTTAAAATAACAGGAAATTATAGTAAACGTCAATGAACTTAGTGAATTGAATAAAGAAATAGGTTCACTTTTTTTCCTGGTAGGGTTCTCGTGTAAATATGACTGTTTTTTATCAGACTCTCTACTATCTCTGAAAGAGTCATCAAGTGCACTTAAACTCAGTCAATCTTATAACCCAAACAATTTGATAAACAATGTCACACACTGTCATTTGGTGTGATAGGTTCAGGTTAAATCCAGTTCTACTTTCATCTCTCTCTCTTTTCATAAGGAAGGAAAGTAACACAATTTACTTATATTTATATGAGAATGTATGTTTTTAAATTTGTCATTGTGTTTAATGGGTAACCATTCTGATTCAGCAATTTTGAAAAAAAATTACTTTATATTGTCACTCTTGTTTTTAAATTACACAATATCAAAAAATACAAATGATCTTTTTTACCGTTATGTTTATTCCCAAAAAGTCCCTGAGTGATTTATTGTATTCCTATATGGCAACATATGCATGTCTTGTAATAAGAATAATATACAATAATAATTGTAGGTTATAATCTTAGTTTTAAATTCATGCTTATTTACTAAACATATTTCAAAACATAAAGATCATAATTTTATGGGAATTTTGGTCTTAAACTTATGGAGGGATCATGTTTGAAGTTCCAACAACAGAAATGATATAGTTGTGACATTTTGGTCAATTCAGATGTGTAAAAATTAAATGTACTTCTAACTTGAACTAAATACTATGCTGTATGGACTTTTCTGCAGACACTGATTTTTACCCCACAGTATTGTTTTCACCCATGGTGTCCGGTTGGGCGGGCGGGCGGACGGCGGGAAAAAGTTTGTCCGGGCTGTATCTCAGAAACCCGTAAGGTGTAGGAAGTTGAAACTTGCTAGGGACATTGGTTAGAAGGTGTGCAATGTTATGGTGTCACCTTGATTTGACCTTTGACCTTGTTGTGACCTTGGCCCATAAAATTTTGTCCGGGCTGTATCTCGGAAACTGCAAGGTGTAGGAAGTAGATACTTGGGAGGGACATTGGTGGGGGGTTGCAAGTGTGCAACGTCATGGTGTGACCTTGACTTGACCTTTGACATCACCGTAGTAACCTTGACCTTTAAAATCTTGTCCGGGCTATATTTTGGAAACCGTAAGGTGTAGGAAGTTGATACTTGGTAGAGACATTGGTTAGGAGGTGTAGGTGTGCAACGTTATGGTGTGACCTTGATTTGACCTTGCTGTAGTGACCTTGACCTATAAAATCTTGTCCCGGCTATAGTGGTGTAACGATTCACCGAGAACTCGATTTCCGAACTGGAGTCCGCGTTTTAGCATCTGCATCGATCCCATTGGAAACCTCAGCGATGAAAACAAAAACGATACCATGGAAGACATTTTGAGTGGACGATAATAGAAATACTAGCTACCCCATATTCTGAAGCCTTCGGTGGTAACCAAAGTGGTTTTAAATGGGCAATAATCGGAGTAATATATGCAATCGCAGTACTTCGTTTTTGTGTTTAATGTATGTTAAAGTAGCCATAACTTCCTTATTGCTTGTCCAATTTTATAATTTTTACCATTATGTTCAGTTTAATTAGCTGAATTCTGTCACACTAAGGATATTTTATGTTATCAGGGTGCGCGATTACGCTGTCGGAGCATGTTAAACACGCGGTATTTCAGATTTGGACGCAAATTTCGGTTGTCAGTGCTTCTGTTGGGACGTGATTTTTGGTAGAAAATATTTCTGCTTTAGAAGTGAATTTTGGTTAGCAGGAAGTGTAGATTTGCACCCAATATATATAATATTGAAGATATGCTTTATATTTTAAAATTAAATAGTGTTGAATGATTTCCTGGCAAGTTGTTTAACCATTGTTAAGCGAAATTTCATGCGTGACAAGATCCTTCCAAAACAGCCAGCGAGTGCTGGTGTCGTATACTAGCATATCTACTGATTAAGGAATGCATTGATATATTGCTACCATCCCTTACAAAGCTGGTCAACTGCTCACTCATGGAGGGATGCGTTCCTGATGCCTTCAAATCTGCTGTGGTCACTCCACTTATTAAAAAGCCAAATCTTCCCTCAAATGACCTTAAGAATTATCGCCCTGTATCAGGTCTCAGTTTTATATCTAAATTGGTAGAACGTGTGGTTGCTAAGCAGCTGTTAGAACATATTAATGCCAATAACTTAGACAACCCGTACCAGTCGGCATATAAGGCGGGCCATTCAACTGAGACTGCTCTTCTCTACATAAAAAATGAGGTTCACTTATCATTGTCAAGAGGTGAATCCACTGCCTTGGTATTGCTTGACTTGTCTGCTGCCTTCGACACCATTGATCACTCTACTCTTCTGGGTTGCCTCCAAAACTGGTTTGGGGTCAGTGGCTCCGTTCTGAAATGGTTCACATCCTACCTAATGGACCGTTACCAATCAGTAAAAATTGGTTCTACTTTGTCAGATGTTTGTAAACTCCTATTTGGTGTTCCCCAAGGTTCTGTCCTGGGTCCTTTGTTGTTCTCATTGTACACTACCCCCCTCAGTTCCATTATCAGTAAACATAATGGAATAAAGTTTCATTTCTATGCAGATGATAGCCAACTTTATATACATTTATCCCAGAAGAATGCATCTGCTGCCTTTGAAAAGCTAAATAAGTGCCTAAATGATGTTAAAGAGTGGATGACAACTAGTAAGCTCAAACTGAATCCTGATAAGACTGAGTTTATCATCTTTGGTTCGAAGAGACAAAGGGATAAGTTGAAAGCATGTTTTCCAATTGATATCCTGGGCAACTCACTCTGCCCTGCAGATTCAGTAAAAAATCTGGGTGTGTGGCTTGATTCAGATTTCTCTTTGTCCAAGCATGTTCAGAATGTCTGCAAAAGTTGTTTTGTTAAACTCCGTGACTTCAGACATGTCAGGCGGTTTCTTACTCATGATGTTTCTGTGCTTGTAGCCAACGCTCTTGTTAGTAGTCGGTTGGATTACTGCAACTCACTTTTCAGGAGCCTGTCCAAGTTCAATCTATGCAAATTACAGTGCATCCAAAATAGTGCAGCTAGAATTGTATCAAACACCAGTCGATACACCAGCATAACTCCTGTGCTAAAGAAACTGCATTGGCTTCCTGTTGAACAGCGCATTGTGTTCAAGACAGTCACACTTGTTTATAAGTATCTTCACACAGGTTTTCCCAGGTATTTTTCACCACATCTTTCTTCCTACAGCAGTTCTTATAGTACCAGGCGCAGTGAAAGTGGTGGTAATTTCCTAGTTATTCCAAAGTTCTGCCCCTCTGTTCATAAATCTGTCAAACAGTTTGGTAATAGTTTTGCGTTTGATGCTCCTACTGTGTGGAATACTCTCCCTGATGTGATTCGTGCCTCTCCATCCCTGGCCTCCTTCAGAAAACAGCTTAAAACCTACCTGTACACCAAAGCATATCCACCCTAGCCTGAATCATCCTCCTGGCGTTCTCCGTGGTGTTCGACCCCTGTTATGTCCCTGGACACAGAATTTTGTTGACTGCTTTTTGTTTTGTTGCGCCTTAGAGTCCTCTTGTTTGGGGAGATTAAGCGCTATAAAAGTCCAATTAGAATAGAATTAGAATTACTCAAAACGTGAAATATCGAAAGAAAGCCTGCTCTCTGCACAGAAACAATCGAAACAACATGCCAGGACGGAGAACTTTTGATGTGCAATAAGGTATAAGGTACCCAACATTTCATAACACTGGACTCAGAAAAAAGTGATTGGGACTTCATTTTTTTGAGGTCATGTAGTCCATTGGACTCCATATTTTAGAGGTACGTCGCGAACCCTGGTTATTTCAACACATTTGTCACTATTTAGAAGCTTACATGTTAATTGTCATCTACAAAACTTAACTGCAAGTTGTGAATCTTCTTGACAATAAAGTGACAGAACTTACGTCCATTTTATTCCAGAAAATAACTATTTTCTGATCGTAAATGAATTAAAGATAACATAGAACCACATTAGGGACATATATATCGTTAAAATATCAGGAAAGATTGATAGATTTCAAAGAAAATTATCCAAGAGTTATTTCTTACGGAAACTAATATCAATATTTGTAAATCCGTCACTGACAGTAGCCCAGACACTTTGTATTTTTTATGGAAGGAATTTTGTAAAATTCCCTGTATGACCCAAAAATCTATTCGAATCGTTTAATCATCCCTGGACTTTTCCGATTAATCGATTCTGATTTTCAAGTCCGATTCCAACCACTACCAGGCTATATCTCAGAAACCGTAACATTGGTTAGGAGGTGTAGGTGTACCACATCATGGTGTGACCTTGATTCGACCTTTGACCTTACCGTAGTGACGTTGACCTATGAAATCTTATCCGGGATATATCTCGGAAACTGTAAGGTGTAGGAAGTTAATACGTGGTAGGGACATTGGTTGGGAGTTGTAGGTGTGTAATGTTATGATGTGACCTTGACTTGACCTTTGACATGACCGTAGTAACCTTGACCTTTAAAATCTTGTCTGGGCTATATCTTGGAAACCGTAAGGTGTAGGAAGTTGATACTTGGTAGGGACATTGGTTAGGAGGTGTAGGTGTGCAACGTCATGGTGTGAGCTTGATTTGACCTTGACCTATAAAATCCACTGGGGGGTTGGACATATTATTTTTGCTTTTTCTGGCGTCCGCCGTCCATCGTCGCACTTGGTTTCTGGTCATTTCAAGGAAAAGTATTTATCCTATCTTTACCAAATTTGTTATGGGTGTTTATTGGGTTAATAGCTTGCATGAGATGGCTTTTGGTGAAGATAGCTCTATAGCTAACCAAGTAATAGCTACTTAGCTACTTTTGTGTAGTTCTTTTGTTTCTGGGCATTTTAAGGAAAAATATGACATATCTCTACCAGTAGCTTTTTTATTTTAAGCATTTTAAAGGAAAAGTATTTCACCTATGTTCACAAAATTTGGGATGTAGGATTATTGGATCAGTAGCTTGCTTGGGATTGCTTTTGGTGATAATACCTTTATAGCTAACTGAGTAATAGCTACTGTGCTATATAGCTATTGTGCTATTTTTAGTTGACTTTTTTCTGGACATTTTAATGAAACAATGTTTTCTATCTTGACAAAAATTTATATGAAGGATAATTGGGTCAATAGTTTGGCCAGGATAGCTTTTGGTCGATGATAGCTTTGTAGCTATCTGAGTAATGGCTGCTTTTCTACTTTGAGCCTAGTCTAAATTGCATTTCTGTTTTCACTCATTTAAAGGAAACATATTTAACTCATCTTTGTAAAATTTGGTGTGAAGGTCACTGTAGGGTCAATTGCTTGCTTGGTATTGTTGTTGATGGTAATGGCTTTAACCTAATGAGTAATAGCAAAAAACATAAATATGTCTATCTCCTAAACCTTGCAAGATAGAGTGATTTCGTCAAAATTTTAGACCCACAGGGTATCTAAGCAATGTACTCTTGGCAATTTTCAAAAAATTTTCCTCTCCCCAAAAATGGCGGCCATTTTGAATTTTCGCCAAAAATGCAAAAACACTAATTTGATTCTATCTCCGTAACCGTTCGAGATAGAACGATTTCGTTGAAATTTTCCACCCACAAGGTATTAAAAAAATATACTCTTGCCAATTTTCAAAAAAAAATTTCCTCTCCCCAAAAATGGTGACCATTTTGAATTTTTGAGAAAAATTCAAAAACACAAATTTACTTCTATCTCCTTAACCATGCGAGATAGAGCGATTGAAATTTACAACCCAGAGGGTATCTTAGAAATATACTCTTGCCAAAATTTCCTCTCCCCAAAAATGGTGACCATTTTGAATTTTTGAGAAAAATTCAAAAACACAAATTTACTTCTATCTCCTTAACCATGCGAGATAGAGCGTTGAAATTTACAACCCAGAGGGTATCTTAGAAATATACTCTTGCCAATTTTCAAAAAAAAATATTCCTCTCCCCAAAAATGACGGCAATTTTGAATTTTCGAGTTTTTGCCAAAAATGCAAAACACAAATTTACTTCTATGTCAACCGTGCGAGATAGAGCGAAATTTTCGCCCCACAGGGTATCTAAGCAATGTACTCTTGCAATTTTCAAAAAAATTTCCTCTCCCCAAGAATGGCGGCCATTTTGAATTTTTGCCAAAAATGGAATAACACAAAACTGCTTCTATCTCCTTAACCGTGCGAGATAGAGTGATTTCGTCGAAATTTTCGACCCACAGGTTATCTTAGCAAACTATTCTTTGCAATTTTCAAAAAATTTTACTCTCTTCAAAAATGGTGGCCATTTTGAATTTTCAAATTTTTGCCAAAAATGCAAAAATACAAATTTGCTTCTATCTCCTTAACCGTACGAGATAGAGCGATTTTGTTGAAATTTTTTACCCATAGGGTATCTTAGCAAACTTGTTCTTTGCAATTTTCAAAAAAATTTACTCTCTTCAAAAATGAGGGCCATTTTGAATTTTCAAATTTTTGCCAAAAATGGAAAAACACAAATTTGTTTCTATATCTTTAACCGTGCTAGATAGAGCGATTTTGTCGAAATTTTCGACCCATAGGGTATCTCGGCAAACTACTCTTTCCAATTTTCAAAAACAATTTCCTCTCCCCAAAAATGGCGGCCCTTTTGAATTTTCGAATTTTTGCCAGAAATGCAAAAACACAAATTTGCGGCCATCTTGAATTTCTGCGTAAAATGCAAAAGCGCATTTATCTCGGAAATGGTGCGAGATAGAGCGATTTCGACGAAATTTTGGACCCACAGGGTATCTGCAGAGTCCACTGGTGAGTTTTCGCAAAAAATCGCTTTCCCGCCACTTTTAGTAGCCATCTTGAATTTCTGCGTAAAGTGCAAAAGTGAATTAAGCGTCCCGTAAGGGACGCTTGTTTGTGTATGGGAGACCTTCAGGCTCCGGCGGCTCCGCATTTTGTTTTCCTTATAACTCTGTAACCGTTAGGCGGATTCTTTTCAAATTTGGCAGGTTTAGGCAGTAGCCTTGGGGAATTTTTTTGAATATGCTGCAGTGACATTTCAACCAATCAGAGAGGTCACATGACCAAAAATGTCTTTTTTCGATGGGGAAGCTTGTCCGGATGATAACTTGAAAGGAATTTTATCAATTCACCTGAAACTTGGCAAATACATTCATTCTATTAAAATCTGGAAATCATTAGATTTTGGCATTGATTGGTCAAGAAATGGCCGAGTAATTAATGATTAATTAATCATTACGAATTTTCCAAATAAGGAAAACACAAAAATGCTTATATCTTGAAAACCGTGCTAGATAGAGCGATTTCGACGAAATTTTTGACCCGCAGGGTATCTCTGCGGAGTAGTTTTCCCAATTTTCAAAAAAAATTATCTCGCCCAAAATGGCGGCCATTTTGAATTTTCGAAATTTTCGCAAAAATTGCAAAACACAAAAATGCTTATATCTCAAAAACAGTGCTAGATAGAGCAATTTCGACGAAATTTTTGATCCGCACGATATCTCTGCGGAGTTGTCCCAATTTTCAAAAAATTTTTGTCTCGCCAAAAATGGCGGCCATTTTGAATTTTCGAAATTTTCGCAAAAATTGCAAAACACAAAAATGCTTATATCTCGAAAACCGTACTAGATATAGGAATTTCGACGAAATTTTTGACCCACAGGCTATCTCTGCGGAGTAGTTTTCCCAATTTTCAAAAAATTTTTGTCTCGCCAAAAATGGCGGCCATTTTGAATTTTCGAAATTTTCGCAAAAATTGCAAAACACAAAAATGCTTATATCTCGAAAACCGTACTAGATATAGCAATTTCGACGAAATTTTTGACCCACAGGCTATCTCTGCGGAGTAGTTTTCCCAATTTTGAAAAAATTTTTGTCTCGCCAAAAATGGCGGCCATTTTGAATTTTCGAAATTTTCGCAAAAATTGCAAAACACAAAAATGCTTATATCTTGAAAACTGTGCTAGATAGAGTGATTTCGACGAAATTTTTGACCCACAGGGTATCTCTGCCGAGTAGTTATCCCAATTTTGAAAAAATTTTTGTCTCGCCAAAAATGGCGGCCATTTTGAATTTTCGAGTTTTTCGCAAAATTGCAAAACATAAAAATGCTTATATCTTGAAAACCGTGCTAGATAGAGCGATTTCGACGAAATTTTTGACCCACAGGGTATCTCTGCAGAGTAGCCATGCCAATTTTCAAAAAAATTTTATCTTGCCAAAAATGGCGGCCATTTTGAATTTTTGAATTTTTGCGCAAAAATTGCAAAACACAAAAATGCTAATATTTCGAAAACCGTGCTACATAGAGTGATTTCGACGAAATTTTTGATCTTCAGGGTATCTCTGCAGAGCAGCTATCCCAAAGAGCTTTCACTTGGTGAAGTTTCAGACCCATAGCTAATTGCTCACCTACTCAAAATGAGTAAATGCGAATTACCTCTAAAAGTATTGCAGATAGCCAATTTTTCTCAAATAACTCATTCACCTACTTTTGGAAGAGCTTTCACTTGGTGAAGTTTCAGACCCATAGCTAATTACTCACCTACTCAAAATGAGTAAATGCTAATTATCTCAAAAACTATTGCGGATACCCAATTTTTATCAAATAACTCATTCATTTACTTTTGGGAGAGCTTTCACATGGTGAAGTTTCAGACCCGTAGATGATTACTCACCTACTCAAAATGAGTAAATGCGAATTATCTCTTAAAAGTATTGCAGATAGCCAATTTTTCTCAAATAAATCATTCACCTACTTTTGCGAGAGCTTTCACTTGGTGAAGTTTCAGACCCATAGCTAATTACTCACCTACTCAAAATGAGTAAATGCGAATTATCTCTAAAAGTATTGCAGATAGCCAATTTTTCTCAAATAACTCATTCACCTACTTTTGCAAGAGCTTTCACATGGTGAAGTTTCAGACCCATAGCTAATTACTCACCTATTCAAAATGAGTAAATGCAAATTATCTCTAAAAGTATTGCAGTTAGCCAATTTTTCTCAAATAACTCATTCACCTACTTTTGCAAGACCTTTCACATGGTGAAGTTTCAGACCCATAGCTAATTACTCACCTACTCAAAATGAGTAAATGCGAATTATCTGTAAAAGTATTGCAGATAGCCAATTTTTCTCAAATAACTCATTCACCTACTTTTGGGAGAGCTTTCACATGGTGAAGTTTCACACCCATAGCTAATTATTTACCTACTCAAAATGAGTAAATGCTAATTATCTCTAAAAGTATTGCAGATAGCCAATTTTTCTCAAATAAATCATTCACCTACTTTTGCGAGAGCTTTCACTTGGTGAAGTTTCAGACCCATAGCTAATTACTCACCTACTCAAAATGAGTAAATGCGAATTATCTCTAAAAGTATTGCAGATAGCCAATTTTTCTCAAATAAATCATTCACCTACTTTTGGGAGAGCTTTCACTTGGTGAAGTTTCAGACCCATAGCTAATTACTCATCTACTCAAAATGAGTAAATGCGAATTATCTCTAAAAGTATTGCAGATAGCCAATTTTTCTCAAATAAATCATTCACCTACTTTTGGGAGAGCTTTCACTTGGTGAAGTTTCAGACCCATAGCTAATTACTCACCTACTCAAAATGAGTAAATGCGAATTATCTCTAAAAGTATTGCAGATAGCCAATTTTTCTCAAATAAATCATTCACCTACTTTTGGGAGAGCTTTCACTTGGTGAAGTTTCAGACCCGTAGCTAATTACTCACCTACTCAAAATGAGTAAATGCTAATTATCTCTTAATAGTATTGCAGATAGCCAATTTTTCTCAAATAACTCATTCACCTACTTTTGGAAGAGCTTTCACACACGAAAATGAAAAAGTTGTAAATATCTCGGAAAATCTATTTCTTCTGCTTTAATGCTCGGCAGGAGATACACACCGCGGCAGTGGTCTTGACAAAACCGTGCTATATGGAGCGAACTCAACAAAATTTTTGACCTGCTGGGTATCTCTGCAGAGTAGCCATGCCAATTTTCAAAATATTTTTGTCTCGCCAAATATAGCGGACATTTTTAATTTTTTGCAAAACATAAAAATGCTTATATCTTGAAAACCGTGCTAGATAGAGCAGACTGCGCTGACTTTGGTTGCCACAACAGTATAAGGCTAGAACCGAAGCATTTTCTTAATACTTTAGCACTCACCTTTATATCCTTTTCGGGACGCTTTGTTTTTGCTATGCAAAAACATTATCTTTTTTTTTGCGAGCGATCCTCTAGTTTATCTTGGAAACAGTGTGAGATAGAGTGATTTCGACAAAATTTTGGACCCACAGGGTATCTGCAGAGTCCACTGGCGACTTTTCGCAAAAAATCACTTTCCCGCCACTTTTAGTAGCCATCTTGAATTTTAGCGTAAAGCGCAGAGCGCATTTATCTCGGAAATGGTGCAAGATAGAGTGATTTCGACAAAATTTCTGACCTGCAGGTTATCTGCAGAGTCTACTGGCGACTTTTCACAAAAATCACTTTCCCGCCATTTATGGCGGCCATCTTGAATTTCTGTGTAAAATGCAAAAACACATTTATCTTGGGAACAAAATTCTGGCTGCCATCTTGAATGGAAATTGAAAATGTCATTTATCTCAAAAACCCTTAGAGATAAAGTGATTTCGAGCAATGTTTGGACCCTTTTTGACCATTTGGATATTAGAGATCTTTGGTATATTGCCTCTGAAAAATGTCAAATTTTGCCCACCGTCTTCAATTTTATCTGAAATCGAAAATGTTGGTTATCTCAAAACCCTTTAGAAACAGTGATTTTGAGCAAATTTTGAACCAATGCAAAAAGGCATAAAAATGAAATAATTAAATTATAATTTACATGTATACTAATTAATATTTAAACATCATTGATATATTTTACAAAATTAATGAAACATGGTCTTGTAAGACTACTGTACAATTGTTGCAAAACGTTCATGGGGTGGACATTACACATGATAATGTGTGTTCTTCTATGCTATCCTGTTTCTTTTCAAATGTTGCAGCTACTGTTAACAGGGCGTCCTATTTCTAGTTTGACTTTTGATCTTACCGTAGAGACCTTGACCTTTAAAATTTGTCCAGGTAATATCTCTAAAACCATTAAGTGTAGGAGGTTGATGCTTGGTAGGGACATAGAGGCTTGCATAGATGTTGTAGGTGTGACACATCATGCTGCAATCTTGATTTGAGCTTTGACTTTGTCATAGTGACCGTGCGTTTTAAAATCTTATCCAGGCTATTTCTTGGATTTCGTAAGATGTAGAACATTGACACTTGGTAGGGACATTGATTGGGGGTGTAGGTATGCATCATGGTGTGACCTTTAACTTTGGCTCTGCCAAAGCGTGTTCACCTGCCATATTTGAGACATGTTTCTCTTATGACAAAGACATATGGATTGCTGCAAATGATTATTATATGAACTTTTACATAATTGTGCTATTTCCATTAACAGCTGTTCTTCAGTTAATAAAATTTTACAGCTTAATAATTTTTAGTATACTGATTAGTGATGTCATCTTGCTATTGAATTGTCTTGTTTTAACACTTTATCTTTACATACATTTTCTTTCTATTAGATATTATTTTGTCTACTAAAACATTATTTGGACCTTTATATAAGTGACAATGCGCTGAAAGTATCCCGGTCTTTGTACTGTTTCACTACTTGTATATCTCATGGTGTTGAAAACTATTTCCCCAGGCTGTGGGGTACGGGCATCTCTGATGCTAATTTTTGTTCCATTATTATATCCCCAGACGAAAGTCGGGGATATATTGGATTCAGGTCCGTCGCGCCGCTGCCGTAGAAATTTCCTTGTGGACGCGATAACTCAAAAACAAATTAATATTTTTTTTTCAAACTTGCTACACATGTTAAGGGTGCCCAAAGGAAGATCCCTTTTTTAAGGTGACCTTAAACTCCCAGTAAAAAAGAACTTATGGCCTCCTTAAGGTCAGAAATTGGACTTTTGGCCACTTAGAGCCCTGTAGGTCACAAACTATGATGCTCAGCTGGCTGAAATTTTACCTGACAACACATTAATATGTTCTTAGTACATGTGCCGAAAATCACGACTTTAAGTTGAGGAGAAAATTGTGTTTGAGGCCCATAAATACCCCCACTTAGGGATTTTTTGCTATACTTTTCACATATTTTGCCCTATAATTTGGAAGTGGCAATTCTGATGAGTCTCAAACTGCGCTAGGTATAACTTTGATATGTAATCCTTGTCTGTAGAAAATTTGAGGGCTGTAGGTTTACCCAAAGGGGTCGACTTAAGGTCTCAAAAGTGCCCACAGAGACCCAATTTATGCACTTTTTGCCACTTTCAAGCACTGTAGCTTTCAAACTATGTCTCTCACCTAAGTTAAATATCATCTGGGAATATATCTATGTGTTTTCTTATATGTGCCCCAACATTTAGGCCTTTAATAGACAGTTAACCTGTGTATCAGGACCATAAACACCCACCCGAGTGACCCTTATAAGACATTTTTCACATCTTTTTCCCTGTAACTTGGAAATGGTAAGTCTGAGAAGTTTCAAACTGTATTAGATATATATTCTGTGTGTAATCTTAGTATGTAACAGATTTTAAGTCTGAAGCTTTAATTTTGAAGGTCAAATTGAGGTCTCTAAAAGGCTCCCAAAGACCCAATATTTGGACTTTTTGCTACTTTTAAGCCCTGTGACTGTCAAACTATGTGACTGATAGAGCTCAAATCCTATCTGGGAAGATATTAGTATGTTATTTTTATATGTGCCAAAAATTAAGGCTTTAAGAAGACATTTAACCTGTGTATGAGGACCATAAATCCCCACCCGAGTGACCATTTTTAGACATTTTTCACATATTTATCCCTGTAACTTGGAAATGGTAAGTCTAAGAAGTTTCAAACTGTATTAGATGCATATTCTATGTGTAATCTTAGTATGTGACAAATTTTAAGTCTGAAGCTTTAATTTGAAGGCCACATTTAGGTCTCTAGAAGGCCCCATAAAGACCCAGTATTTGGACTTTTTGCCAATTTTAAGGCCTGTGACTGTTAAACTATGTGACTGATAGAGCTGAAATCTCATCTGGGAATACATTATTATGTTCTTTTTACATGTGCCAAAAATCAAGGCTTCAAGTAGACATTTAACCTGTGTATGAGGACCTTAAACACCCACCTGAGTGACCCTTTTAAGACATTTTTCACATATTTTGCTCTGTAACTTGGAAATTGTAAGTCTGAGAAGTTTCAAACTTTATTAGATACATATTCTATGTGTAATCTTAGTATGTAACAAATTTTAAGTCTGAAGCTTTAATTTGAAAGGCACATCGAGATCTCTAAAAGACCCACAGAGGCCCAATATTTGGACTTTTTACCACCTTTAAGCCCTGTGACTGTTAAACTATGTGATTGATGGAGCTGAAATCCCATCTGGGAATGCATTATTATGTCCTTTTTACATATGCCGAAAATCAAGGTTTTTAGTAGACATTTAACCTGTGTATGAGCGCCATACACACTCGCCCAAGTGCCTTTTTTGACATTTTTTCCGTATTTTGCCCTGTTATTTGGAAATGCTTAGTGTGACAAGTCTTAAACTGTATTATATATAATTTTTGTTTGTTATGTATGTCCCCCAAAAAGTTTCAGATCTGTAGTTTAATTGCCAAGGTCTCTTTAACAATTGTAAAATGCCCACAGAAACCCAATTTATGGACATTATGCCACTTTAAAGCCCAGTAACTGTCAAATTATGTGGCTTATAGAGCTGAAATCTTTGAATTTTTAAAAGGAAATGCCTGTCTATTTAAATTTTGAATATTAATAATGTTATGGCTATCTTAGTCTTTTAAGAACTTATTTTTGTGTGTTATACCTCTGCTTGCTGAGTTTTTAACTTTTTAAAATGAAACTGGTTAAACATATTCAAGTAGACAAAATGGACACTTTAAGTGAGCTTTAAGTCCCAATATTAATGAAATTATATCCTTATGTAGTAAAACTAGGGGATTTTTAACCCTCAACTAGCCCAGTTTTATTCAACTTGCCTCAGTTAATTTTGACACCGCTCCTACAGTTATGAACTCATTTCAGTTGATAATCACATACTTAAAATTCTCAATTCTTTTTGTATTTCAGTACCCCTTTTATATAGATTGTTTGTTTACCATTTATGCTGTAGCAGTCCATCTCTTTGTAGTCCCAACCCACATCCCCCCACCCGGATTCCCCCCACCCACCTCTGGGACCTCCAGCTATATTGAGTGACACTAATAAACAAAGGTATTTAATGATATCAGATGAGAAACAAAGAACTCAATGGGGTTGCAGATCTTGTGTAATAGTGAGAGAGGTGTGGAGAAGGGGAGAGGGGTGGGGGTGGGAGGTGGTGGGCTTCATTACATATAACACAAAGGGGAGTCAGAACTGAGATTGTATCACATATTTAGGTTGCATATATATGGACCACATATATAGGTATAGAGGAAATGAATAACTGAAAACAATTTGCAAATTCTAAAAATAATATAATAAAATAATAATATAAATAATTTTTTTTTAAATAATATTTTAGTTGTGAACAAATATAGAAACAGATATGCGCTTTTGGGATTATGAATTTTAGAATGGACATTGAATCATCAATCATTTAAATACTTTGAAGGAAGATTGAAAAGTATGATGAGTTGAGTTAAAAATAATATTTTATTTGTCAACAAATATAGAAACAGATATGCTCTTTTGGGATTATTATTTTAGAATGGACATTCAATCATCAATCATTTAAATACTTTGAAAATAGGTTTAGAGTTATCATTGCAGGAAGATTGAAAATATAATTTGAGTTATGTATTCGGCGTCTGGGGATACACCATCTTCCTTGGGAAGATATAAACAGAGTAGATTGATGTGCTGAAGTTCATATAATAATGGGTAATTATGTTTTACAAAATTCCCGATCAAAACCTGTGGCGTGAGTGATGACCTGTCTGGGGATATGTTGGCGCCGAGTTGGCCCAATCTAGTTTATGATCTAAAATACTCTGCTTTAAAGCTTAAGCTACTAGTATATCTGATTAAGAATCGTTATGGTTCAGCCTTATTAAATTTAATCAAAAGGTTGAAAAAATACTTCTACTTCACCAAGAAAAATGGATATCAGTTTGGCATGAACCGATTCAAATTACTACCAATGAAGACAACTGTTAAGACATGAGGAGATGAAAACAAATTTATCCAAAATATGTCAAATATCTCTGATAATAAGGAAAATACTAATAATATGAAAAAGTTTTGGGCTGACTGCTTTGCTTATTTGTACTAGGGACCGGATTCACGAAAGGTCTCAAGTCTCAAATCTGAGATTTTGATCTCAAATCTAAGATTTTTCTTAGATTTTTCTCAGATGTGAGACCTTTTGCTCAGCTGGGATTCACAGAAGATCTCAGGCTAAGATTATTCTCAGATTTGGTCTCAAATCTAAGACTGCCTAGGGGGTGACTTAAGTTTTCATAAAATAGACTATATGTAATAAAAAGTCATAAAACAAAATGAAAATACTGAAGTATGGCATATTATTTAACTTGTAACACAAAATATGAATAATTATATATTAAGAGTTTGTACAAAAACAACAGTAAACATTTACATTATATATTTACATGAGTGGCTTGTTTTGCTGTTATGATCAGTTCTTTTGAATGTCAGTACAAATTATAGAAAAAAGACAACATTTTGCTTGATTGAAAGTATTCTAAAATGTGAGTATATATGGTAGAGTGGTAAAATATAAATGTGTATACTTTCCACTAATCTCAACAAAATGTTACATCAGTTTTGATTGGTCCAGACTCAAAACTTGGCCGAGATTTTGGTCTCAGCTGAGATTCCTTTCGTGAATCTCAACTTAAGCAGAGTCTCAGCTGAGACAAAAATCTCAGATTTGAGCAAAATCTCAGCTGAGATTTGGCTAAGACTTGAGACCTTTCGTGAATCTGGCCCAGTTGGTTTCTCAAAGAACTCAGACTTTTTTTCAGGTAACCAGTTAACCTGTGAAAATCTCAGTAATAAGTATCATGTGTAAAATGCCCTCTGAAGGTCTGATGTTTACTTCTATTTGTGAAGAAATTCTTAGCAGAGTACTACTTAAAGGGTTTGAGTTATGCCAGGGACTAAACTTTTTAATTTCTTGCCACAAGCAAACTTTGCTTGTGAGTATTTAATGTTTACAAGCAATTTCTATGAACCACAAGTAAATTGGTTGTTATTATTTCCTGTGAATTTCGGACACCGGATGTACTCTGTTTAGTCACAAGTGATGGATTTCATGTATTCCCATGCTTTTACCATAGTCATCTTGAAGAATGCTGTACCAGTTAACTTTCACAGCTTTCTGTCTATGTTTCTGTTCTTACAGAGGCCTGCATGGTGTGGGGAGGATTGATATTGTGGAAAATAGATTCATAGGCATGAAATCTCGAGGTGAGCACAGATGAATTTACTGTTTGTACTTTTTATATATCTTTGATATATTTCGGAAGAAAACTTCGTTTCTGGTGCCAACAATAAAGGATTTCATTGCGTTAATACATCTTACCTAACAGACGATAGCTATTGTCCGGCGCTAGCCGGTCCCGCCAAACGCCAGAAAAAGACGTCCTGAGTTTCACCTCCGGCCGGACCGGTACACTCCAATCCACTCGCCAGGTGGCCTAGTTCCTGCTTTACTCGCCAGAGGGACGTGACGTCATAGCATCTTTTTCGTTTGGCGCGAGTTTTGAAGTTGTGTTTTCTCTAAAACTTTCTATTTTGTGGATAATTATATCAATCCTTTTTGTGTGTACTTGAGCTTTGTCAGTTGGAATCTTAATTCATCATGGCATCTCCAGGACAAAGGAAAGGGGCGTGCGGCCATATAATGGCCTCTTTTGACACCCACTCTCGCTGTGCACGTTGCAGGGACAAAGGCATGGGTGAGGATCCGTGTGTGGCTAAGTTACCCTGTGAGTACTGCGATTTGTTAACTCCGGAGCAGGTGATTCAGTTGGCTACACCAACATATAAACTGCGAAAGGAAAAGGCAAAAAGTAAAGAAACTCTAATAGACCCAGCTTCTGTTACGGTTGTTGGCCAAGTAGATTCGCAGGACGTAGAGCCTTCTGTTTCTACTCATGAACCTTCTTCTGACCTTGCTTTACCACAACCATCCTTCCGGAAAGACCTCCAAGAACTGGATGAAAAGTGGTCAGTTCGCATGGCTCGTCTAGAAGCTCTATTAACTCTAGGACATCGTCCAGCTTCTCAGCCATCTTTCTCCCCGGTGAAAGCACCGGTTTCTCATCAAGCACCTGCCGGATCAATTTCTCAAGCCCCTTTCCTCTTGACTTCAGTTCCTTCCGGCCAAGCCGCCCCGGCTTCTGGTCCGGATAGAACTCAAAGTGCTTCTAATATGGATATGGTGTCTCCTCTGGAACAGTTATACCAGGACCCTGACCCGGAACCGGTTTTTGCTGGACCTACTTCTTCCGGCCCGGTGTCTTATGACCAAGGTGTTGAACCTCTGTCAGTTTCTGCCCGGAATGTTTCACCACCTACTCATGTTGAAGAGGGCGAATTGTCAGAACTGGAGGATCAGCCAGATCAAGACAACGTTGAAAGTGTTGAAAGTGACCGCGCTATGAGCGAGGACCAAAACTACAGGGAGACAGTGAGAGGCGTCCGCGCCTTTATGGGATGGTCACACATCCCGGATTTAGAATATTCTCCTTCTTCCAGGGCTGATAATCCGTGGATAGGTCATAGATCACAGCCAGTAGGAAAGGTATCCGTCAACCTCCCCCCGGAGGATTGGTTATGTAAAAAGTTGGAGAATTTGAATCTGGTACTCATTGAAGGCTACCCTTCAAAATCTGCAGAACCCGGGGGTCTACATATGGACCACTATCTCCGTCCCCCTAAATCACAAGCTAGGTGGTATGGGATACATCCGGCAGAGCCCAAGGACATCTCCAGACCTGGAAAATATGTTACAACTTGGCCGAATGATGCGGCGAAACTTAATAGTGCTTTTGCCCGCATTGCAAAACCCTGTGCTACTACTTCTCAACCTTCTTCCCGGCCCATTGCTCAGGACACGCTCAGGAAATGGGAAAAGGCTGCCAAAGAGACTAGCTATATATGCAACCAATCTGCAGGATTCAACCGTTGTATTACTAAAATACAGGACAGTGTCCAGGAACAGTTAAAAGTTTTACAGAGTGAACTTGGAAAGGGCAAATCATCTCCCAAGGCTCAGGCCGCGTTGGACGAACTTCACTATCTAACATCATTCAATCAGAATGTGAGTTTTGCGGTCGGAAAATCCCTCCAACATCTTTCTGACTTTACCTTTGTTCAGATGGTCAATCTCACCCTAGTGCGTCGAGACTCTTATCTGGATCATTTGAAGCTAGGTATAAAACCAGACACCTTTTCCGCCCTGCGGAATTGTCCTTTGAATACCCATGCTCTGTTCCCGGATGCGGTAATCTGCAAAGCAGAAGATGAAATTGCTCAGTTTGAAACTGTTAAGCGTACTCACCAGCCCGGTCCGGGCCGTGGTGGGTTCGCCGGAAATCAAAAACGACAACAAGCCAGATACCAACCTTACTCTACTAGCTGGAAACCAGGTCAAGATACCTCTCATACCGGAAACCCCACCGGAAAAGACATGCCGGCTTGGAAGTCATTTGGAGGACACGGTAGAGCAAGAGGCAGAGGCAGGGGAGGTCAGCCCGGACGCGGTACCCGCCCTCCTAGGGATCAGGGGCAGTATAAATGACAATTATTGTGTTCTCAGTCCGGTGGCAGTAGCCCAGCCAAACAAAATTGTGTTAAGTGTGGAAAGACAAAACTTTTCTGTGTCTGTTCAACAAGCTGTGTTATGTCCTGTTGCCAGTCCTGTACCTTTTGTCTTAAGTGTGAGAGGGCAGTCACAAAAGAAAGACACAAGTCCCTCATTAAAAATGAAACAAGAAATAAAGTTTGTCAAAGATGCTTTTTCTGTAGATCATTGCGTTTTTGCCCCGGTTGTTCCAAATGCCCTCAATGTTGTCAATGTTCATCAGATAGGGGGACGCCTCCAAAAGTTTTGGCAAAGGTGGTCCCTCCTGGGTGCAAATCCGAGAGTAGTGTCCATTTTGAAGGACGGCTACATTCTCCCATTCAAGGTCAGACCAAATCTAGTCAGAGATCCGTTGATAGTCAGCGGCTATGCAAACCCCCTCAGGAACCTCTACCTGAAACAGGCCTTGCAGGCCTTACTGCAAAAGGAGGCAGTAGAGATGGTGAGGGTTCGAACATCTCTAGACTTCTTCAACCGACTGTTCATAGTTCCAAAACCAAACCAGGAATGGCGACCAATCTTGGACCTCAGTGCTCTAAACAAATTTTTGAGCGTAAAAACATTCAAAATGGAAACCCCAGAAACAATTCGGTTGTCCCTGCAACAAGGGGAATGGGTGACATCGCTGGATTTCAGCGACGCCTATTTCCACATTCCAGTCCATGTGACATCCCGGAAATATCTCAGGTTCCATTTCCAAAATCAGTCCTATCAGTTCCGGGCCCTTCCCTTTGGCCTCGCCACAGCTCCAATGGAGTTCACTTGTGTGGTCAAAGAGGTCAAGTTAATGGCTCAATCCCGGGGTATAAGGATCCACCAGTACCTAGACGACTGGTTGATTCGAGCCCCTACCAAAGAATCCTGCCACCAGGGCACTCAATCCCTCCTCACCCTTTGCCAGGAGTTGGGTTGGATAGTCAACCTCCCAAGTCAGAACTAGAACCCAAACAGACTTTCGAGTTCGTGGGTTACAAGTACGATCTCTTCCAAGGACTGGTCTTACCGACTCAGAACCGTTGGGAGTCGATCCTCCAAAAGTTGGAATCCATCCTATCCAAGCCAAGTTGCCGAGTCAGGAAATTTATGTCCCTGATAGGCCTGCTTACAGCGACGGAAAAACAGGTTCCACTGGGGAGACACCACATGAGACCCATCCAGTGGCACCTAAAACGACATTGGAGAGTTCCGGAATCCCTGGAAAAGGAGATTCCTGTGCCAAGGTCACTTCACCCGCACCTTCTATGGTGGACCAAGGAGGCAAATGTCTTGACAGGGCAACCTTTACATCCCTTGAGTCATGCCGTTCAGATCTTTACCGACGCCTCAAAAGAAGGCTGGGGTGCTCATTTAGGAGACGTCACAGCAAGAGGCGATTGGTCAGTTCCAGAAAGTCATCTTCACATAAATTTCCTGGAACTGAAAGCGGTCCTACTAGCCTTGAAAAGATTCCAGTCCTTGGTACAAGGCAAAGTAGTTCTAGTTGCCACAGACAACACCACGGTTGTGGCATACATCAACAAGGAAGGAGGTATGAGGTCAGGCTCACTTTGTGCCCTTCTATGGCGACTCCTGTGTTGGTGCAATCTGAGACAGGTAGTCCTAAGGGCCAGGCACATCCCTGGTCGTCTGAATGTGATTGCAGACAAATTGTCTCGTCAAGGCCAAGTCATTCAGACAGAATGGTCCCTTCACCAGGAGGTCTTCGACCTCCTGACTCAGACCTGGCACCGTCCCCAGGTGGACATGTTTGCAACAAAGTACAATTGCAAACTAGCCCAGTATGTGTCTCCAGTGCCGGACCCCAGGGCTTGGGCAGTGGACGCCCTGACAGTCTCTTGGGAAAACCTGGACATGTATATCTTCCCCCCAGTATCGTTACTGGGCAAGGTGGTCAGCAAACTGTCGGACCATCTTTACAAGAGAGTGATCCTAATAGCTCCGGGTTGGCCCAACATGCCATGGTTCTGGGACCTGGTGGAACTGTCGTCTCAGATCCCTCTTTGCCTACCCAACCATCCCGACCTAGTGACACAGCCGTTCAACAAGGCACGTCACAGGAATCTGACCAACCTAAACCTACACGCCTGGCTCCTAGAGCCGCGGCTATCAAAGAGCAAGGGTTCTCTAGCCCAGTGGCGTCACGAATTGAGGCTCCTCAAAGAAGTTCAACCAGAACAGTCTATGAGGCAAAGTGGGCCGTTTTTGTCAGATGGTGTGAATCAAGTCAGGTGGACTTCAGGTCTCCATCTGTCAAACAGATAGCAGATTTTCTCCTGCATCTTTTCCAGGAGAAGAATCTCCAACCCAGTACCATTGATGGTTACAGATCAGCCATTGCAGACAAATTGGGCAATTCTTCTTTGAATGTGAGTAAAGATGAAAACTTAACCCGCCTTTTGGACAGTTTTCATAGAGATAGACCAAAGGGTAGACGAGGAATTCCTTCATGGAATCTTTCTCTGGTCTTACATCAGCTCACAAAAGCTCCCTTTGAGCCTCTCAGAAAGGCCTCTTTAAAACATCTGACCTTTAAGACGGTGTTCCTCCTCGCTCTGGGTTCTGGAAAGCGTAGGAGTGAAATACACGCTTGGCTGAACAAAAATATTAGACACCAAGCTGACTGGTCCAAGGTGTCCCTTTACCCTTCACCAAGTTTTTTGGCTAAAAATCACTTAGCAAAAGAGGGTCCAGAGTGCGTGGCTCCAGTGGTTATACCAGCCCTGGCTCCTACTCTGGACAAATCCTTGAAAGAAGACAGGTCACTCTGCCCAGTCAGAGCTTTGCGCTACTATCTGGACAAGACTCAAGATCTCAGACAAGGAAAGGAGCTGGTTTTCGTCTCCTTCAAAAAGGGTTTCATGAAAGATATTTCTCCTGCTACGATCTCATCTTGGATCAAGCAGACGGTTACCCTTTGCTACGATCTATCAGATCAGGAGTCTCTAACCCTTCATCAGGTGAAGGCGCATGACGTTAGAGCCTTCGCGGCTTCAAAAGCCTTTCAGGGTGGCATTTCGCTAGACCAGATCTTAGCTGCATGCCACTGGAAATCCCACAACACCTTTACTCAAATCTATCTTAAAGATGTGGCGTGGGCAGATTCGGAGCTTTTTCATCTAGGTCCAGTGGTGGCTGCACAGCAGATCCACCAATGAACCTTCTAGGCTCCTATTTTGTAAATAATGTACATAATAGTTAAGGTTTTTTACTAGGTTGCCTGAGGCAATGAGTATGAAACCTTTATTCCACTCTTACGGTCTCAGTGGAATCTCTAGGACTGAACTCTTCTCTCTTCCTCCTCTCAGAGTAGAAAAGGGGGGGGGGGGGGAGAAGTGGCACTGCTCGGTAACTTAAGGAGCAGTTTTTGAGCTTCTTTATTATCCGGGCCAGAGGTTACGTGCCTATTTATAGAGTTCCTTCTAGTCCTGAGGAAGCTGCCCTCCTTCCACTGGGTAGTTATTCTAGCTATCGTCTGTTAGGTAAGATGTATTAACGCAATGAAATTGCAAATTTTAATTAGTAAATTAAATTTTTATTAGTTAATACCTTACCTAACAGACAGGAGATTCCCACCCGGCCTTCCCCGCTTTTCAGCTTCCATTACCTAATTTGGGGACGAAAAAGATGCTATGACGTCACGTCCCTCTGGCGAGTAAAGCAGGAACTAGGCCACCTGGCGAGTGGATTGGAGTGTACCGGTCCGGCCGGAGGTGAAACTCAGGACGTCTTTTTCTGGCGTTTGGCGGGACCGGCTGGCGCCGGACAATAGCTATCGTCTGTTAGGTAAGGTATTAACTAATAAAAATTTAATTTACTAATTAAAATTTGCAATTTTATTTATTTTCTGTTGAATCTTTAGCAGATCTCTGAAAGTCTAAAACCATATTTGAGTAGGGATGGGTTGGTAGGCCCGGTATCTATATCTTTGATATATTTCGGAAGAAAACTTCGTTTCTGGTGCCAACAATAAAGGATTTTATTTATTTTCTGTTGAATCTTTAGCAGATCTCTGAAAGTCTAAAACCATATTTGAGTAGGGATGGGTTGGTAGGCCCGGTATCTTGGTGTCGAGAGCATTTCACTGAAATAATGTGATGAGATTTTAAAACCACCACTTCTCTTGTCCACACTTATAATGGAAGGAAGGGTTAAAATATTAGAAACATATCCAAAATATGAAGAAATTATAAGCTTTTGGTGAGCAGAAATTCCATGTTTTAGTTACGACACTTTATAACCTTATTCTCCCTTGTCAGCACATATAATGGAAGGAAAACTTAAAATATTGGAAACAAATCAGGAATTTGAAGAAATTACACACTTAAACCCATATCTTTAATTATTTTGTGCATTTGGGGACTTTTATGGCGATGTCGTGAGAGGAAATGCCCATGTTTGGTTTGGGTGTACTAAAACGCGGAGTCCCGAAATTGGTATGGTTTTTTACCCCACAGCCCTTAATGGCTGTTGGGGTATTGTTTTCACCCATGGTGTCCGGATGGGCGGGCGGGCGTCCGGGCGGGCGGCGGGAAATAGTTTGTCCGGGCTGTATCTCAGAAACCGTAAGGTGTAGGAAGTTGATACTTGGTAGGGACATTGGTTAGGGGGTGTAGCTGTGGAACGTCATGGTCTCACCTTGATTTGACCTTTGACCTTGCCGTAGTGACCTTGAGTTTGAAAATCTTGTCCGGGCTATATCTCGGAAACTGTAAGGTGTAGGAAGTTGATACTTGGTAGGGACATTGGTTAGGGGGTGTAGTTGTGCAACGTCATAGTCTGACCTTGATTTGACCTTGCCGTAGTGACCTTGACCTATAAAATCTTGTCCGGGTTATATCTCGGAAACCGTAAGGTGTAGGAAGTTGATACTTGGTAGGGATATTGGTTAGGGGGTGTAGGTGTGCAACATCATGGTCTGACCTTGATTTGACCTTTGACCTTGCCGTAGTGACCTTGACCTATAAAATGTTGTCCGGGCTATATCTCAGAAACCGTAAGGTGTAGGAAGTTGATACGTGGTACGGATATTGGTTAGGGGGTGTAGGTGTGCAACGTCATGGTGTGACCTTGATTTGACCTGTGACCTTGCCGTAGTGGCCTTGACCTATAAAATCTTGTCCAGGCTATATCTCAGAAACCGTTAGGTGTGAAAAGTTGATACTTGGTAGGGATATTGCTTAGGGGGTGTAGGTGTGCAGCGTCATGGTCTGACCTTGATTTGACCTTTGACCTTGCCGTAGTGACCTTGACCTATAAAATGTTGTCTGGGCTATATCTCAGAAACCGTAAGGTGTAGGAAGTTGATACTTGGTAGGGATATTGATTAGGGGGTGTAGGTGTGCAACGTCATGGTCTGACCTTGATTTGACCTTTAACCTTGCTGTAGTGACCTTGACCTATAAAATATTGTCCAGGCTTTATCTCGGAAACTGTTAGGTGCAGGAAGTTGATATTTGGTAGAGACATTGGCTAGGGGGTGTAGGTGTGCAGCATCATGATGTGACCTTGATTTGACCTTTGACCTTGCCATAGTGACCTTGACCTATAAAATCGTCAGGGCTGTATCTCGGAAACCGTAAGGTGTAGGAAGTTGATACTTGGTAGGGACATTGGTTATTGGCTATAGGTGTGTATTATCATGGTGTGACCTTAATTTGACCTTTTACCTTGCCGTAGTGACCTTGACCTTTAAAATCTTGTTGCACCTTTGGGTCTGTCTTTTGATGCAGATTAAGCAAAAGTCAAATTAGAATTTATTAAGAATTTTACTTTCATAACTTCCCATTGTAAGAGATAAAATTTCATCAAGTGAGCCGCAGATTTTACTCCAACGCCACACATAAGCATTCATTAAATGTATTACCACTTCTGTATGCATGGTAATATTCAAACCATCTAAACCATAATTCGGAAATGCAGATGTATATAAAGAGTGTTGAATTTTAGTTTACTGATTAATGCTGTCATCTTGTCATTGAATTATCTTGTTTTAATACTTCATCTTTATACGCATTATCTTTCTTTTAAACATTATTTCTCCATTTAAACATTGTTTGGACCTTTATATAACTGACAGTGCTCTGAAAGTATCCTGAAGTTTGTACTGGTACAGTACTTCTATATCTCATGGTGTTGAAAATATTTCCCAAGGCTGTGGGGTACGGGCATCTCTGATGCTATTTTCATTGGTGACCTCCCGATCTACACATTTTTTATACTGACCCATCCCTATATTTGAGCCAAGTTTGTGGAATCATGCAGTTGAAAATGCTGCATATATTATCAATAGATAGAGTTCTATTAGAAATGGCCCTAAAGCTGAAATTGTTTGACAAGTTCTGATTTAAACTCAGTTTCGTCAAAAATTGTTTCATAAAAGATGTAAAATACATTTTATTACGCTACAATAGCTTACCATGTGGGACTTAATGCTGTTCTCGGGTTGCCACACCCGGGGCCAACGTCTTAGAAAAAAAGATCGTTCTTGTTGGCCACCGGTGTAACGCCATATTCTGTATGCCTGCCATATTCTGTATCCCCCCTTTGATCTTTTAGGGGATACAGAATGTGGCTGCCATATTTTGTATCCCAACAATAGGGGATTAATGGGATACAAAATATGGCAGCCACATTTTGTATCCCCATCATATTCTGTATCCCCTCAGTTAGGATGTGTAATAGATGGGGGGGTTATAAATACCAGACATAGCTGGAGAGGATTAAGTTGCCATTGTTTGGGATGATTGGTCTCAGTCAAGCAAGTCAGTTGTCCCTTTCTGAACAACTTTTGATTTGATTCACTCAAGAGTGAATAGGGTTGGAAGTAAGGCAAAGTTATGAAGATATATAGTTGTTGGAGCCAAACTTGAGATCTTGCCAATCTTAAGATTATTGCCAGCCCAACTTAGGATCATAAGTTTTGACTGGCCAGTCTTAAGACTTAGCATTAGTCAGCCCATCTTAAGATGGGACTGATACCAGCAACTTTTAACTAAATTTTACAGTATTTACTTCTTTGCAAAGAGATATCTATATGAATATACAACACAAGAGTTAGTTCAAAACAGTGTGAATAAAGTATTTTATTATCCACCTCAAGCCGTATTGGATCCATATAGAGGGATATACAGAGCAGGATATGTGTGGAATTAGATTAGACACTTAACACAGAATGTATTTTAAATATATTGCCCTCTCATTACTTTTTGCAAATTTTATAAAATGCATTAGTTCTATGAAACCTGTGTATGTTATTTTAGAAATATTATTTCAAAAGCTATTCCTGTGTACAAGAATAATATCAAACTAAGTAAATGCATAATAGCAGGTTATGATTTAATATGACTACTGCCTCCCTTCATTACTTGATCACATTTACCCCCTGTATTGTTCTGCCATATGCTGACCTGAGGCCAATAAACCTTAAATATAAAGACAGTTAAAGGAATCAACATAAATTATTCCTATAGAGACTAGAGGGCCCAAGCAACATTAGACCTGAGTAAATCCAATTGACTTATCACTAACTAATCATAGCAGGCCATGTTTATAGGAATCACTAACCAAACAATCACAGGTCATAGTAATAGGAATCCATTCTTTCATGTTGATTTGTTACTACCAGTAAAGGTTACATAAAAAGATAGTGAAAAAAATCATCCTAAAAGACATCAATCAATCTCTTAATGCACATTTCAATGTTGTTGATTAAAAGACAAGGGGTAAATAGAATAGAAATCAATGTGGTTTATTTTAATGTCCTGTTTGTAATTAACAATAACAGTAAATTTCACACTTTTTTAAAACAAACCCAGTCTGATTTGGGCTTGTAAGACAATTTTGTCATACACTATTTCAAACAAAATGACACTGAAAGTAAAAGAAAAATTACAAAAACATGCAAATTATTTGAATCGTATATATTTCTAAAACAGTAATAGACCAAATGGAAACATATACATATCTGTTTTCAACAGGTAGAGAATTTTAATTATTCTTTCACAACTTTTGTTCTGTAAAGGGTTTTGAAAACTAAAAATGTATTTATATTACAAGCATTGGGCTTAGCAAATGCTTAACCATAAATCACAGAGGGAAATTTTAATGATTAACTCATATATAACTAGGGGGTACAAAATATGGCAAAGGGGATACAGATTATGGCAGGGGATACAAAATGTGGCAGCCCCCTTGCCATATTTTGTATCCCCACACACTTTGTGGGGGATACATTATCTGGCGCTACACCGGATATACTGGTAGTTGTCGTCACGTGATAACTTCTGACCAATCGCCCTACTTTCTCGTTGGCCACGATTGACTGGTAGCAGTTTGTAAATATACAGACATTTTCATTTATTTCTCAGACTTTACTTATTGTTGGAGGCTAATATTTGCATAGTTCTTGTAATATATATCATAGATCATTCTGTAAAATTTTAATTTTCACAGCATAAATATTTATCTTGCTTCCGCGTGTTATGAGCTTTCCTCGGATGATGAACTAGATCTCTTGGGTGAAGGCGACGGGGACTCCTTCACTGGTTCTAATGCAGACCTCGAGAGTGCTGCTGATAATCTGTTTACCTCACCCCCCCGTCCTCAACCTCTCGCCTTCAGTTCATTGTCTTTAAAGACCCCAGCCAAGTCTGTTCCACCCACCCCAGGTACAGCTTTGCAAAATAAAATCCAGAAAAATCTGGAGAAATCCCTGGGTGATTCTTAAATATACACTTGCAGCAGCAAATGGGTACCTTCCAGGCATCCATGTTGGAAGCGTTTCAGTCGCTCCGAGAGGAGTTGGCTACACAAAAGAAAGTCGAGGTAAAATCCTCGCTTCCTGCTTCCAAACCTGGCTCGTCCAGTAACAATGCTGCCCCTCTGGATTTGCCCCCTCCGAGGTCCAGTACTAACTTTCAGAGCGAGGCTATGGATGTGGACTATGGTCCAGCACTCCCTCCTCGCCTAGTACTTAACCAAGGTTCCTCGGATCAGTACGTTGCCCCCTCTGAGGGTCATCCCGAAGAGGTCTCGTACTCTCATAAAAAGCAAAGCCATAGGCAGCCAGTTGAACCGAGCTCTGCCTCGGACCAACTGCATGAGGATTCCGATCAACCTCGGATCCCTTCTTCTAGACCTAAGAAACACTCTGACAAGAGCAAGCATAAATCAAGGTCTAGATATGTGTCCTTTTCTTCAGAGGAAGATCAGTCCCCTGTAGCTAGACACAGGTCTCCTAAGCCCTCTAGGGCTCAGCCCTCAGGAGCAGCTTCTGATCAAGACCTCCCACAACATGATCCAGACCCACCTTATTATAGGGAAGTAGCTCTGTCTGACATTCCCTCACAGTACTCTGAAGAAGTAGACACCTTCAGGCGTATTCTCTCCCTCCCTGACCCCAGGGAATCTATGCCTAGGTCTTCTACCTCAGTATTGGGTCTAGATGATGAAAAAGGCCGTCAAGAGCTCAGACCTAGAGGTCCTTCCTCTATTCTACCCCTTAGCTCAGTTATCAAGGACGCCTTTGACAAATTTCAACATGACTTTAAGGCTGCCAATTTATCTGAGGGCAAATATGTCAAGCCTCCTCCGTCCACTTCTAAGTGGTACAAGGTGGGACAGCCCACATTTCAGGATAAATTTCAGGAGTTGAATACAGACTTTGCTAAGATCTGTATTACTCCTAGACCTCCTGGGGCCCCAGTAGCCAAAGTTCCCCTGCCAGTCCTCAAGGAGCTGGAACACCAGACTAGACAAAATATCTCAACCCTCAATTTCACCGCTGCATTTGCCAAAACCTCCTCTTCTTGCAAAGCTTCCTTGGAAAAATGCCAACATAGCATTAAATCAACTGTCAAGAAGATTAAATCTCAGATTCAGAAAGGTGCCAATCCTGAGAAAGCAGCAAAGCGCGGATATGAGGAAGTCGCTGAGTACATGGATTTTTGGAATAAGACAGTTCTTGTTGAAACACAGGGCCCTCACATGTCTCAGCAAGTCTCTAGCCCATATTCTCCAGAGGGAACTATACTCTATGGAAAATACCGGCTTGCTCAGGCGCGAAGCCGAGATGACTCTATTACATCCACAGTTAGGAGAAACGAGACGTCAAGAACTTAGGAACTCGTCCTTTTGGGGCTCTTCCTTGTTCGAGTCTCAACTCGTGAAGGAAGGTGAGGACTTCCTTCTCAAAAAAGGCACCTCAAAAGATTCTCAGGGTTTCGCACCCTACCAGAATAAGCCCTTTCGTGGTCCCCACAAGAAAAGAGGCTCCTACAGGAAACGCCCCTATGGGGGCAATACCTCTCAAAGCAGTAACCAATCCTTTCCCTCGGGAAGAGGAAAACCCAACTTCAGAGGCTCCAGGGGTCGTTTTCGACCCCACAATAGGGGAAGGGGGCGTGGAAACCCCCCTTCCCAATGACTCCTCCAAAGCCTCACTCAGTCCACCAGTAGGAGGTCGCCTCTGTTCTTTCAGGAGAGACTGGCTGACAAACAAATGTTCTCAAAACGTGTTAAACATCATCACCAATGGCTACGTTCTGCCATTCCGTTCAAAGCCAAACTTGATCAGATTTCCTCTGATTCTGTCAGAGTACAAGGCCCAACAAAAAGACCAAGCCTTGGCCACTTGTATCCAGTCTCTCCTGTCAAAGAACGCTATCGAAATGGTGGAAAATGTAAAATCTCTCGGGTTTTACAGTCGCCTGTTTCTAGTACCCAAGCCTCACCAAAAGTGGAGGCCAGTCATAGACGTAAGCAGGCTCAACACTTTTCTACACGTAGAAAAGTTCAAAAATGGAAACTCCATCCGGACTTCCCTGATTCCAGGGGAATGGGTATCGTCGATAGATCTGTCAGACGCTTACCTACACATCCCCATCCACCCAACCTCAAGGAAATACCTAAGGTTTTGCTACAAGGCTCAGGTGTTCCAGTTCACCTCCCTCCCGTTCGGGCTGGCCACAGTCCCCCAGGTCTTTACAATGATTGTAAAGGAAGTGAAACTAATGGCCCTCTCAAGAGAACTCAGGATTCACCAATACCTGGACGACTGGCAGATCAGGTCCCAGTCTCAGGAGGAAGCCCAAGTGAACACACAGGCAGTGGTAGACCTAACCCAGTCCTTGGGGTGGATAATAAATCAGGAAAAATCAAAACTGAAACCTACTCAGGTGTTTTCGTTCGTGGGCTACGAATACCACCTAGATTCAGCCCTTGTAAAACCCACTCAAGAGAGATGGCTCAAACTTCAGGATTTGATCCTACGACTCGAGTCAAAACGTGTTTTGACTGCAAGATGTTTGATGTCTCTAATTGGATTGCTAGCCTCAACGGAGAAAATGGTCCCGGAGGGACGCCTTCACATGAGGCCCTTTCAGTTTCATCTCAAGGAGCACTGGAGATATCCTCAGTCCAACCAAGTGCAGTCAACAGAATGGTCACTACATCCGCAGGTGTTCAAACAGATCTGCCAGAAGTGGTTCACACCTCATGTAGACTTATTTGCCACTCACCTGAACCACAAGCTCCCACTGTACGTGTCTCCTATCCCAGACCCAAGGGCCTGGGACATAGATGCTCTAAACATAAACTGGACCAACCTCACAGCCTATGCGTACCCTCCTATGGCTCTCCTTCACAAGGTGATCCAAAAGATCAGGCAATGTCATTGCCTGATCATAGTAATAGCCCCAGGCTGGCCAGGGATGCCCTGGTTTTGCGACCTAGTGCAGCTCTCAACAGAGATCCCACTACAACTCCCAGTGTCAACAACCCTACTCAAACAGTCCCACAAGTATGTGTTCCACAACAACCCCCAACACCTGAACCTCCACGCCTGGTGTCTAGGAGCGGACAACTCCAAGAACAAGGCATCTCTGTGGAGCTGGCAGAGAGAATTGCTGCCCCTCAGCGGTCATCAACAAGGACCATCTATAAGTCAAAGTGGGCCATATTTGAAAAATGGTGCAGAGAAAATTCGGTGGATTGATGGTTACAGGACTGCAATCGTTGACACTTTGGGCCCATCGGCCCAACATATTGCACACAATGCAGACCTTCATAGGTTACTCTCCAGTTTTCACAGGGATCGTCCCCAAAAGTTCCAGAAACTTACCCAAGTGGAACCTTTCTGTTGTCCTCAACGAGCTCACAAAAGCACCATTTGAGCCCATGAAAGACACAGACCTCAAACATCTCACTCTCAAAACTGCTTTCTTGCTAGCTTTGGCCTCCGGCAAGCGCCGCAGCGAAATCCATGCCTGGATCGCAAACAAAGTATCTAATCTAGGCCAATGGGAAAAGGTCGCCTTGTTCCCCTCTTCTGATTTCATAGCCAAAAACTAGCAAGAGAAGGTTCTCAAAGTGTGTCTCCGGTGACTATTCCTGCTTTGACTACCATTGTAGATAGACAATTTAAAGAAGACAGGACCCTGTGTCCGGTACGGGCCCTGAGGTATTATCTGGACCGAACCAAAGACCTGAGAGGGTCTCGTTCCCTCCTTTTTATCTCCTTCAAGAAAGGACATACCTCAGACATCAGACCCGCTACTCTCTCTTCTTGGTTGAAACAAACCATCCTACTTTGTTACAAACAAGCAGACCAACAAGCCTTGGACTTGGTCCAAGTTAAAGCACATGACATCCGGGCCTTCGTGGCCTCTAAGGCCTTTTACGGTGGGGTATCGGTGGACCAAATCATACAAGCCTGTCACTGGAAAGCTCACAACACATTTACAAATTTTTACCTCAAAGACCTTACTTGGTCGGACACCGACAACAATATGTATCTGGGACCCGTAGTGGCGGCACAACAAGTCCTAGATCCTTCCCCTCAGACCAGTTGTCCTCGGAAAGAAAAAAGGGGGGGGGGGGGGGGGGGGGGGGGGGGGCGCACATCCACTACAACCAAGTCTTCAGGAGTCTCTCCCAGGATCTAGGTATTCCTTTACCTTCAAGATGTTACGGGTAAGGTCATTTAAATTTTTTAGTTATCAAGTAATTTCTATTAAGGACTTATTTAGTTGTCATTAATCTCATATTCAAGGAAAACATTTATGAGATGCCCAACCACTGGGTTGGTCACTTACACGTGAAGGGCCCTCAGGGACCCTTAGACCTCGAAGTGAGCACTCCTGCACTTCCGTCCTACAATCAAACATCTAGACAGTTTTAGCACTGTCTCTCATTTTACTTAGGTTTTTGGCTCGTTACAGGCCCGGTCTTCGGGATCGGGGCACTGTAAATGGGACTCAGACTGGCATTTCTGGAACTATTCTATACATATTAATTCAAAATCTTAGAAAAAAAAAAATGACTTCCAGTCTCAGCTGTAATCCCGCCACCGGCGGTTGGATTCAGCATTAAGTCCCACATGGTAAGCTATTGTAGCGTAATAAAATTGAAAATTTTAATTACTTAAATTAGTGATCTCAACGGGTACCCGGATATCCGGGTACCCGAACCCTGAATACTTACCCGAATCCGACATCTCATACCCGAGTACCCGAATCTAAGTTTATTTCTGTTAATATCGCCCACGTTGGCTGACCAAGTACAGACGTATCTGGACTTCATTAATTCATTTAAAAATGAAACTATTCAATTAAAATGCACAATAATATTGTTTTCTCACCCTTGTACACCGTTTATAGTATTTTATTTGTCTTTTATTTTGGTTGTTTATACATTGTCAAATCACCGGAACCCTTTGAAAATCGTCAGTATATCAAAACAGTTACTTAATTCCGAGTCCATAAAACGCTGTATATTGGCTATATAGTGACATGCAGTCCTCAAATAAATAAGAATACAATATTTTCAGACAGTAGTTAATAATTTTATGTTAATAAAATTCACTTACCAACCTGAAATAAAAATGAAGTTTCAATTCCGAAACTACATTCGAGCAGCACTTAATGCTTTGTGATAGGTCATGTGACTCCGTTTTTACATAAACAACCGTGTTTTGAATGTACAGAAGTCTTTTTTATTTCACATTTCTTCCGTGTAATACTGTTTTGAATGCAAAAACGTGGCCAACAAGAAATAAAGCAAATGGTTGGATCCCATTATTTCTGTAGGTTTTAAGTCTGTAAATATGGAGATATTTGTAGCTTCATCTATTATCGCCCATCGGCGCGGATACCCGGGTACCCGCCTGCTGAAACCACTGCATACCCGGTCCTGCTAAAAAGGGTTTATTGAGAACACTAACTTAAATGTAGCTTTTATAAGCTACAAGCTTACCATGTGGGACTTAGGAGAGTCCCACCCTGCCTCCCCGCTGTTTACAGCTGAGGGGTAGGTTTTAGAAAATTTCAACGAGAAAGTAGGGCGATTGGTCAGAAGTTATCACGTGACGACAACTACCAGTATATCCGGTGGCTAACAAGAACGATCTTTTTTTCTAAGACGTTGGCCGTGGGTGTGGCAACCCGAGAACAGCATTAAGTCCCACATGGTAAGCTTGTAGCTTATAAAAGCTACATTTAAGTAATTAAAATTTTCAAATTTACTACATGTTTGTTTACAAAAAACTACAAAATTTTGAAAAATGCAAAGATCAGGTGTAATAATTAAATCAGTTTGTCAGTTTTTACCCGACAGCCCTTAAGGGCTGTTTGGGTATTGTTTTCTCCCATTGTGTCAGGATGGGCGGGTGCCTAAGTTGTAGGAAGTTGAAACTTGGTAGGAACAATGGTTGAGAGAATTAGGTTAAAGTTTACATGGGGGTGTAGGTGTGCAACATTATGGTGTGACCTTGATTTGACCTTTTACCTTGCCGAAGTAACCTTGGGTTTAAAAATCTTGTCCAGGCTATATCTTGGAAATCGTAAGGTTTAGGAAGTTGATACGTGGTAGGGATGTTGGTTGGGGGTGTTAGGTGTCCAGCGTCATGGTATGACCTAGATTTGACCTTTGACTATGTTGCAGTGACCTTGACATTTAAAATCTTGTCCGGGCTCTCAGAAACTGTAAGATGTAGGAAGTTGATACTTTGTAGGGGCATTGGTTGGGGAATGTAGGTGTGCAACGTCAAGGTGTGACCTTGATTGACCTTTGACCTTACTTTAGTGACCTTGACCTTTAAAATCTTGTCTCGGCCATATCTCGGGAACCATAAGGTGTAGGAAGTTGATACTTGGTAAGGACATTGGTTAGAGAGTGTAGGTGTGCAACATCATGATGTGATATTGATTTAGCTTTTGACATTGCCAGAGTGATCTTGACCTTTAAATTCTTATGTGGCCGTATCTCAACTGTAAGTTGTAGGAAGGGACAGTAGTTGAGGGGTTTACGTGAACATTGTCATGGTACATTTTCTCTCTCTTAAACGTTATTTTCTCTACTTAAACAATATGTGGACCTGTACAAAGCTAACACTGTTTTCTCTGAAAGTCTTCTGATCTTTGCACTGTTTCACTTCTTCTTCTGTATCTCATGGTGTTGAAAACTATTTCCCCGGGCTGTGGCATACAGGCATCTATGATGCTCTATTTTATCATTGTATTGACCAAAACAAAATACCTATCAGTCCACTGATAGTTATTGCAGAAGTGCATATATGGTACTGCTTTAGTAAATGTTTCTCACAATCTGTTGTTAGAATTCTAAGAGCAAGAATATTGGTGATTCTATGTACCTGATGGGATATTTGAATCCATGACCACAGCAGTGAGCAGGGAGTGTTTTGCCCAAAAGACTTCAGTGTAAACCACAGAGCATAGACAACTGCCAGCTGTAACATATAAGACCAAATCTTCACACCCTCAACCTCACAGATAAGAATTTCATTGTGAACACCCCACCAAATCTTTGTCCATTCTGCAAGAGTTAATTTATAATTTTATACAATTGTTTTGAATTGCTGAGTGTTGCGCTGCATTTATATACACAGGGTAATGTGTTTACAGGAGTGTATGAGACCCCTGGTGGAGAAATTCTGTACTATGCTCACTTAGACATCGAGACCTTCACCTTGGACAGAGAACTGAGAAAAGTGAAACAAGGATTATCATTACAGTTCTCAGAAATGGTCTACAGGGGTGAGTGATCAAAGTTTTGTCTGCTTTAACGTTTTCAGTAGTCCAGGGGTGATAAGTTGCTGTGGTGATTAAATGTCACAGATTTTAGTTTTCTAAATTAGTTTTATGTGAAAAACTAAATATCAATGAGCTTTCAACAAATGTATTAGGCAGGTGATATTCAATTAATTGGGAATATTTTTGGCCTCATTTTGAAAACCAAAATGTCTGCCATGGCCGTTTCTTTGACAGTCAGCAAGGAGTTTCGTTACCCCTATACATCAAAAGGTATTAGAGTAAGAAATCTAAAATTCGCCACATATCTGAAATTCGCCACATGTCAAAATACTAATAAAATAAATGAACTGTGGTGAGATTTGTTGACTGTATAGTAAATTAAGGCTTTTTGAACTGAAAAATATCAATTTTTAGACAAAAACATCATTTTCTTCATAAAATTAACTAAGGTTTTAGAGGTGGTGAATTTTAGATTCCTGGCGAATTTTAGATTTCTTACTCTATAGGTAGAGTTCTCAAATTTGCAGGATATAATCATCATTACTAAAGCCTGCCATGAAACATTTTTGGCCTCATTTTGAAAAACAAGATAGCTGCCACGGCTGTTTTTTTGATGGTCAGCAAGTAGTTTTGTTACCCCTCTATATCAAAAGGTATTATAAGTAGAGTTCTTAAATTTGCAAAAAAATATGTTCATCATGACAAAAGCTTGACTGACAATTAGTGCTGGTATTGTTTATCGATATTGAAATATTTATCGATTCACGCTACATTTGCCGATATCAATAATATAGAGTATAATATCAATATCGAAACATACCACTTAACAGGTACAAATATCATGTTTTTCATTCAAATAAAGGACAATATTTGAAGAATATATTGGTTATCCTACTATTTTTGTCATATTTCACTTACCGCTAAACCGGAAATGCCATATTTGTTTACGTTTCGGGAAATACTAAACCTCGCAAAAGAGTTTGGAAGGTCTCTCCCAAGAAAGCATCTAATACCCCGATATTTCAATATCGATCGATACGCAAGGCAAAAATATGGTTTGATATCGATGTGCATATTATCATTCGATACCAGCACTACTGACAATATTTTTGGCCTCATTTGGAAAAACAAGATGGCCACCACAGGCATTAAGGAACTTTATACATTCTGAGGCTTTTTACCCCACAGCCCTTAAGTTGAAAACTATAGCCCCAGGCTGTGGGGTACAGGCATCTCTGATGCTATTTTTCTAAGCTGAAGCAGCTTTTGTTGAACTTTGGGTGTAAATAGAGCCAGACTTGAGGCCCAAACATGAAAAATGGCTGTAATTATGTCCACCCCACTGGGGGGTGGACATATTAGTTTTGCTTTTTCCGGCATCCGGATGCTTGGTTTCCACTCATTTGAAGGAAAAGTATTTATCCTATCTTTACCAAATTTGGTATGCAGGTTTATTGGGTTAATAGCTTGCATGGGATTGCTTTTGGTGAAGATAGGTCTATAGCTAACTGAGTAATAGCTACTTAGCTACTTTTGTGTACTTCTTTTATTTCCGGGCATTTTAAGGAAAAATATTTGACATATCTTTACCAAATTTAGTATGAGCATTACTTAGGTTGATAGCTTGCTTGGGATTGCTTTTAGTGATAATAGCTATATAACTGACTGAGTAATAGCTACTTAGCTACTTTGCCAAAAATAGAAAAACACAAATTTGCTTCTATCTCCTTAACCGTGCGAGATAGAGAGCGATTTCGTCGAAATTTTCGACCCACAGGGTATCTGACCAATGTACTCTTGGCAATTTTCAAAAAATTTTCCCCTCCCCAAAAATGGCGGCCTTTTTGAATTTTCGAATTTTTGCCAAAAATGACAAAACACAAATTTGCTTCTATCTCCTTAACCGTCCGAGATAGAGCGATTTTGTCGAAATTTTCGACCCACAGGGTATCTCAGCAATGTACTCATGGCAATTTTCCCAAAAATTTCCCCTCCCCAAAAATGGCGGCCATTTTGTATTTTCGAATTTTTGCCAAAAAATGGAAAAACACAAATTTTCAACTCAAAGGATATCTAAGCAATGTACTCTTGGCAATTTTCAAAAAATTTTCCTCTTCCCAAAAATGGCGGCCATTTTAAATTTTCGAATTTTTGCCAAAAATTGAAAAACAGAAATTTGCTTCTGTCTCCTTAACCGTGCAAGATAGAGTGATTTCGTTGAAATTTTCGACCCAACCAATGCAAAAATGCATGAAGCTGAAATAATTTACATGTATACTAATAAATATTTAAGCATCCTTGATATATTTTACAAATGAAGTAGGGTCTTGTAAGACTACTGTACAATTTTTGCAAAAGGTTCATGGGGTGGACATTACACATGATAATGTGTGTTCTTCTATGCTATCCTGTTTCTATTCATATGTCGCAGCTACTATCAACAGGGCGTCCTATTTCTAGTTTTCTAGGTGCAAGTGAAAATTAAATTAAACCCTTTGATATTGATATTTGGTTTTATAATATGGTGCCTTATCAGATTCAGGAAAAATAATTTTACAAAATGTAACATAGAACTCATAAAGTTCACTCATATTTTATCAGGGTAATTGTCATTCTCATAAGAGGTGTATTGTGTAAATTTTGGGTATAATATATAAGACAAGTTGTATTTACTTTCCCAACAAACTTGAACACTTTTCTGAATGACTCTCTGTGTAACTCAAATTTTACGTGAAATGCATGAGGTCATTTCACTTTCATGTTGGAACAGTTTATATTTTTCTTAATTCATTCAAAACATGCTATTATTGCACTTGGCCGGGTTGTTTTGCAACTGAGAGCTTCAAGGTAATCCCATTATTAATAATAAATGTACAATAACATTTGTGTTTAAGAGGTTATATTATTCTGGTTTGCCAGATTTTTTACATACATAATTATATATTCCTTATTTGGCATAATGGAAAGCTTTATTATCAAGCTGTTCAATTCAAGAATATTTGAGGAATTTATACTTAACTTCAGACAATTAATTTTCAGTCAAGGTCACATCATATACTATTGTAACATTGTAATAATAATGTGCAAGTGTGTTTAAGAGGTTATATAATACCAGCTTTGTAGTAATTATAGATGTATATATTTACCTGTTTGGCAACAATAAAAAGTTCCCCCCCCCCCCCCCCCCCCCCGCCTACAATGCACAGGGGAAAAAAATCAAAGGGTGACTTCAACACTTTATATTAAACTAGGTCATTTTTGTCAAAACATGTCAGATTTGAAAAATATTGGGTTATTTTTAATTCTATAAAAAAAATTCTATAGAACTGGACATTCTATAGAACTGGACAAAGTGTAGATCCTTTAATTGGCAGAAGTCATCTGAAAACTGCACAAGAATAAGATAAATAACAAGATTGCCTAGAGTAGCAAATTAATTAAAGTAAGAAGAAACTTTGCCAGTGCCTGGAAGCAGTAATGATATTTTAAGGGTTTATAGAGGCTTCCATGTATTCATGCCTTACTATTTACTCAGTAGCCAGTTGGGTTTGTTGGTACCTGTACGTAACACCTGTATTGGCTTTCTATGTAACAAAAGTGAAATTTATCTTCATTACAGGGCAAACACTTTTCCCTTTGTCCATAGTTTACTCTTCTATGCTCTATCATCTTCAGTGTGGTTTTGATCAAGTTTATCAGGCAGACAAGATGTAGAAGCCAACATCATGAAAAGATCTCTTATCATGAATGATTAAAATATTATTTTTCTAATTTAATGACTGTGGAAACATAGGTTATTATAGGTGAAATATGTTGGGAGTGTATCACTGATGGAGATCACACTTTCGCAGTGATAGAATTCAAAGTAGTGCAGGGATAAGTTGACGGGAATTGGAGTCCTGGTTCAGTGAGCGAAAAATGGAGAAATGGTCAAGTGCCGATGTTTCAATTCAATTTTTGTGTAATTTTGCACAGAATGTGTTTCTTAATAAAAGCAAAGTCCATGTGATATTACTGTAACAAAACTTTGATGATTTTGTGATTTTAAAACATTTGTCAAAGGTTAAACTCATGTTTGAGACTTTTGACAATGAATACAAGTTCTATTTGTCCACAACCTGATTCACCAATATGGGGCTAGATTTATTGAAATGGCATTCAGTCTTTACAGGAGAAAGTTCTTGTCTGGGCTGTATCGAAGAAACCATTAGGTATAGAAAGTTCATTCTTGGCAGGAATATTGATTGGGGTGTAGGTGTTCAACATCGTAATGTGACCTTGATTTGATCTTTAATTTATTTGACCCCTATCTTTAAATCTCGGAAATCTTTTACGTGTAAAAAGTGGATACTTGGCAGTAGGGATAGATTTGTATAAATTTTTACCCCACAGCCCTGTCGGGGTATTGTTTTCACCCATGGTGTCCGGATGGGTGGGGTGTTCAGGCAGGTGGGCGGCCTTGAGTTTAAAAATCTTGTCCAGGCTATATCTTGGCAACTGTAAGGTGTAGGAAGTTGATACTTGGCAAAGACATTGGTTACGGGTTGTAGGTATGCCACGTCATGGGTGATTTTGATTTGACCTTTGACCTTGCCATAGTGACCTTGACCTTTAAAATCTTGTCCGGGCTATATCTTGGAAACCGTAAGGTTTGGGAAGTTGATACTTAGTAGGGACATTGGTTAGGGGTGTAGGTGTGCAGTGTCATGGAGTGACCTTAATTTTACCTCTGACCTTGTTGTAGTGATCCTGACCTATAAAATCTTGTCCAATCTATATCTCGGAAACATTAAGGTGTAGAAAGTTGATACTTAGTGGGGACATAGGTTAGGGGTTATAGGTGCGCAACATCATGGTCTGACCTTGATTTGACCTTGCCGTAGTGACCTTGACCTATAATATCTTGTCTGGGCTATATCTGGGAAACCGTAAGGTGTAGGAAGTTGATACTTGATAGGGACATTGGTTGGGGGTGAACATCATGGTGTGACATTGATTTTACCTTTGACCTTGCCGCAGTGACCTTGAATTTGAAAATCTTGTCCGGGCTATATCTTGGAAACCGTACGGTGTAGGAAGTTGACACTTGGTAGAGACATTGGTTAGGGGGTATAGGTGAACATCATGATGTGACCTTTAACTTTGGCTCTGCCAAAGTGTGTTCATCTGCCATATTTGAGATATGTTTCTCTTATGACAAAGATATATAGATTGCTGCAACTGATTAGTATGTGTACTTTTGTATAATTGTGCTATTTCCATTGACAGCTGTACTCCAATTAATAAAATTTATAGCATTGCAATATTTACTTTGCTGATTACTGCTGTCATTTTGCTATTGAAAGATTTTGATTTAATACTTTATCTTTACATCTTGCTTTTGAAATGGCTCAATTTAATACTTCATCTTTACATACATTTTCTTTCTTTTAAATGTTGTTTTCTCTACTTAAACATTATTAGGAGCTTTATTTCATTGACACTGCTCTGAAAGTATACACATTTTTGTACTGCTTTACTACTTCTATATTTCGTGGTGTTGAAAATTATTTCCCCAGGCTGTTGGGTACGGGCATCTCTGATGCTATTTTTGTAGATTGGAAGGCTGCCAATGCAAAACTGTTACAATTTTGAGATTAATCTAGATCACTGTCTGGATACAACAAAAAAAATATTAAAGATCCTCATGTTCCCATTTACTTGTTATTACATGCCTTGGTGGAGGTGTGCTCTCCGAGTGCTCTTGCACTTGTGTTACTCAAGGTTCGTCACACATTTGCTACTTACAGGATTCTGGTACAGCCCTGAGTGTGAGTTTGTGCGTAGCTGTATAGCAAAGAGTCAGGAGGGAGTAGAGGGCACAGTGTATCTGAATGTGTTCAAAGGCAGAGTCTATATCACTGGCAGAGAATCCAAGCTCAGTCTCTACAACCAGGAACTTGTCAGGTAATGCCAGTGCAGTTAAAACCTCTGGTAGCTTTTCTAAAACTTGTATAAGCAGTCTTGGATTATAGAATACCAGTTTTCCACTTTTTACCCCACAGCCCTTGTGGGCTGTCGGGGTATTGTTTTCACCCATGGTGTCCGGATGGGTGGATTGGGGCGGGAAAAGTTTGTTCGGGCTTTATCTCAGAAACTGTAGGGTATAGGAAGTTGATAATTGGTAGGGACATTTGTTGGGGAGTGTAGGTGTGCAAGGTTATGGTGTGACCTTGATTTGACCTTTTACCTTGCCTTAGTGACCTTTACCTTTAAAATCTTGTCTGGGCTAAATTTTGGCATCCGAAAGGTATAGAAGGTTGATACGTGGTAGGGACATTGGTTGGGGGTTGTAGATGTCGAATGTAATGGTATGACCCTGATTTGACCTTTGATGTTGCTGTAGTGACCTTGACCTTTAAAACTTATCTGGGCTATATCTCAGGAAGCATAAGGTAAGAATTTAACATATAATAGGAACATTGGTTAGGGTGTGTAGGTTCATGGTCTGACCTTGATTTAACCTTGACCTTTAAAATCTTGTTTGTACTATACCCCGAAACAGGAAGGTGTAGCAGGTTGATACTTGGTAAGGATATCAGAGTTGTTTCTAGGATGCGTTTTCTGTGGGATCACGCATTAATTCGCTTACAAAGGCAGTTTTTTTTTGAGCCTGCGATGACAAAATTACACTAGTACTACATAGTACACTAGGCGACAGGGAAAATATATGAAGCGAAAAGACGAGAGATCCAGAAAATCAAAATACTGTACGGAGTTTGTCAAGGTTTTGATTACTTCTGTCAAAACGTGCTTCAAATAATGCTTGTTTTGTGATCGTTTATATGTGTGAAAGAACTGAATTATATTGTGTGCTACAGACAGTACTTATATTACACCCAAAAACATAAAATTAAGTGTACACCGAATGATTACATCAAAAATGGCAGCAAAAAAAGCAACACTGAGACTAGTCTGGATTGTAACAACAACAGGCCAGTCAAGGCAGTGCTAACCAAAAATTGCCGATGCACGGATTATCGATGTATTCATTTTTTCGATAATTAAGTGTCCCACAAGGGACAGTTGTTTGTATTCAGGGGAGAGGGGAGAGAGAGTGGATCCGCCGGCTCCCGCATTTTCTGTTGCTTATAGCTCAGAAACCACTGCACAGATTCTCTTCAAATTTAGCATGTATGCAGTAGCCCTGGGAAAAATTTCTGAATATTGTATCATGACATTTCCACCAATCAGAGAAGTCACATGACCAAAAACATGTTTTTCAAAGAGTGTGCTTGTTCGGATGATAACTTAAAAAGCGTTTCACCTATTCACATGAAATTTAGTAAGTAGGTTTTTATATAGATTTTTGGAAATCCTTAACGTTTGGAAGTCATCTTATACCTAATGGCCGACTTATTAACTGTTAACTGAACGCCATGATTTTTAACCCCAGCCCATAAAGACTGGGGTTATAGTCGCCCCATGCACTGTCCTGGCAGCAGTAGCGGGCATAAAAGCTTGTGGATGTTCCACGGCCTAAACCCAAGCACACATTTTTACCAGATTTTCGTGGTATGTTTACCCCAAGAGCATCTAGAGTTGATTAGGTTTTGGGGGCAGATATCTGGCAACAACTGTTGGCAACACTTTTAAGATTTTTATGTCAGCTGACTTGTCAGTCAGCTGACATTATGTCATCACTCTGCGGCGTGGGCGTCCGCGTGAACAACTTCTTCTCCAAAACTACAAGGCCTAGAGACATGCTGTTTTTTTTTAAAAGATACCTTATCTATCGAGGATGAAAAATTGTTCAAGGCATGCAAATCTGTCTGTTCGTCTGTTTGCTAGAGACATTACAAGGGGGGTACCCCCACCAAAAGTGTGAAAATTTCAACTTTTTATCACAATTTCCTCAGTGACTCTTGCAGGGATTTCTCTCATATCTTGCATATATGTACTAGGCCAGAGGTAGATTCTCTTGTGTGAGTATGAGACCTGGATCTGTCTTACTTTTTTTTAAATAAATTTTTTTAATAATTTTTAATGCATTAAAATTCATGAAATCATGCACTAAATCACTTATAACTTCAAAAGTGTTGCATTTACAGCATTTTGTGAAAATATGTTGTTCAGCTACTTTTTTCATAGCTACAATATGGTGAGTAAGTTGGGTGTCTGTCTCAATAGCTAAGTGAGTAATAGCTACTTTTGGGCTTTTCAGTAACTTCCATTATGAGTAAAATCACTTGTAACTTAAAAACTATTGCATTTAGAGAATTTCGTATAAATATGTTATTCAGCTACTTTTGGGCCAGCTATAACATAGTAAAATTTCAGACCTGTAGCTCATGGCATAGCTGAGTAATAGCTACTTTTAGGTTATCACTGTTGAGTAAATTGCTTATAACTTGAAAACTATTGCATTTAGAGAATTTCGTATAAATGTGTTATTCAGCTACTTTTGGGTCAGCTATAACATAGTAAAATTTCAGACCTGTAGCTCATGGCATAGCTGAGTAATAGCTACTTTTAGGTTATCACTGTTGAGTAAATCACTTATAACTTGAAAAGTGTTGCATTTAGAGCATTTTGTTAAAATATGTTATTCAGCTACTTTTTTCATAGCTACAATATGGGGAGTACGTTGGGTGTCTGTCTCAATAGCTAAGTGAGTAATAGCTACTTTTGGGCTTTTCAGTAACTTCCATCATGAGTAAAATCACTTGTAACTTAAAAACTATTGCATTTAGAGAATTTCGTATAAATATGTTATTCAGTTACTTTTGGGTCAGCTATAACATAGTAAAATTTCAGACCTGTAGCTCATGGCATAGCTGAGTAATAGCTACTTTTAGGTTATCACTGTTGAGTAAATCACTTATAACTTGAAAACTATTGCATTTAGAGTATTTTGTTTCAATATGTTATTCACCTATTTTGGGGTCAGCTATAACATAGTGAAGTTTCAGACCTGTGGCTCATTTCATAGCTGAGTAATAGCTACTTTGAAGTTCTCACTGTTGAGTAAATCAGTTATAATTGGAAAACTATTGCATTTACAGAAATTTGTGCAAATATGTTATTCAGCTACTTTTGGGTCAGCTATAACATAGTGAAATTATAGACCTATAGCTCATGGGACAACTGAGCAATAGCTATTCTCAGGTACTGACTGTTGAGTAAATCAGCTATAACTTGAAAAATATTGCATTTGGAGTATTTTGTTAAAATATATTGTTCACCTACTTTTGGGTCAGCTATAACATAGTGAAATTACAGACCTATAGCTCATGGCATAGCGGAGCAATAGCTATTTTCAGGTTCTCACTATTGAGTAAATCAGTTGTAGCTTGAAAACTATTGCATTTAGAGTATTTTGCTTAAATATGTTGTTCACCTACTTTTGGGTTAGCTATAACATAGTAAAATTTCAGACATGTAGCTCATTGCATAGCTGAGTAATAGTTCCTTTGAGGTTCTCACTGTTGAGTAAATCAGTTGTAACTTGAAAACTATTACATTTAGAGTAATTTGTTAAATATGTTATTCACAGAATTTTTGGTCAGCTATAACATAGTGAAATTGCAGACCTCTATGTTATGGCATAGCTGAGCAATAGCTACTTTCAGGTTCTCACTGTTGAGTAAATCATTGTATCCACTGGATAGCCGCAGTGTGTAGAGAGAGATTTCACCATTACTGCTCTGATGAAAAAAAATATTATAGCTAGCTTTCTTAAGTTTGCAGTATATATTAATAACCATAAAATGTTGTCTGGGAATATTTTTGGCCTCATTTTGAGAAACAAGATGGCCGCCACAGGTGTTTTTTGTCAGTCATGAAAAGTGCTTATATCTCCCTTATTATTGATCCTAGAGGTTTGGGATGATAAACCAACCTGTAGGAAATCATGGGGTGGGAATCTTTTGATGTGGTCAGATTTGACCTTCAATGACCCCTCCTTCAAGGTCAAACAAGGATAGCCAAACTTAAAAGTGCTTATAACTCGCTTATTATTGGTCCCAGAGGTTTGGGATGGTAAACAGACAGGAAATCATGGGCTGTGAATCTGTTGATATGGTCCGATTTGACCTTGGAACCCTCCTTCAAGGTCAAATGAGGATAGCGAAAATTGAAAGTGCCAATCACCATCCCATAGGAAATCATTGGCTCGGAATCTTTTGGTATGGTCAGATTTGACCTTTGGACCCCTCCTTCAAGGTCAAATGAGGACAGCCAAGCTTAAAAGTGCTTATAACTCATTTATAATTGGTCCTAGAGGTTTGGAATGGTAAACCATAGGAAATCATGGGCTGGGAATGTATTTGTGTGGTTAGATTTGACCTTGGACCCCTTCTTCAAGGTCGAACGAGGCTATTGCATTTGTAGTATTTCTTTAAATATGTTTTAACCTATTTTTTACACTTAAACAATTACTTTGTTATTTTCCTTCATAATACCATTTACAGGGCACAACTTTTTTATCCTTTTCTTCTGTCAGCTTCAGAATTTCTTTCGAACTTGCTGTTCAGTTACCATTTACTGTATTTCTGTACAGCCCTTTTCCTGATAATTATTCTGTCCTCTAATCACCTTCACAAATCAAAAACACTCAGTCAGCTGACACAGTGCCCGTTCACGGGCACTCTCCTCTTGTTGATGTAGTGCGGCGGGAGATCATACCACGGCAGTGGTCTTGTTATACCATTGTTTCAATTGGGGAGGGATCAATTCATTTACACGACCCTGCTGCACAACTTCTTTGATAACTAATGCGCCAATCACTGAATGCGTTTTCGATTGGGTTTGCAGTTTATAATCTACCGGAGTAGGTTAATTCATGGACTGACGTGTATTAAAAGAAAAAATTCAACAATGCATTACCATCCGAATGTACCCAGTCACTAAAGGCATGTTTGCTTGGGGTTTTACAATTTATAATCTCCCGGAGTTTTTCAATTGGCAAAATGTATAACAATGTTTCTCAACAATTAAACGTCTTTAATGCATATACCTAATCGAACACACACAACTCAAGCCGGCGTAATATATGTTACGCCACGGGCACTCTCCGCTTGTTTGGTCTTAAAGTTTGTGAGTATTCCACAGCCTAAACCCATGAATGTTTTTTCACCAAATTTTCAAGGTATGTTTACCCCAAAAGGATCTAGAGCTGATTACGTTTGGGGGGGTATCCGGTAACAACTGTTGCCATAGCAACACTTTTAAGATTTTCTGGGTCTTATAGTTTATGGGTGTTCCACAGCCTAAACTCATGCACAGATTTTCACTAAATTTTCTTGTTTACCCCAAGAGGATCTACAGCTGATAAGTTTTTTGGGGGGTATCCAGTAACAACTATTGCCATGGGAACACTTTGAATATTTTTGGGTTTTAATGTTCGAGGGTGTTCCAAAACCTAAACCAATGCATGGATTTTTACCAAATTTTCAGGATATGTTAATCAAATTATAATCTACAGCTGAGTAGGTTTGGGATGGTATCTTACAACATCTTTTTACTTTTTCATCTTAAACTTCTTTATTGAAAAAGGGCGCTATTAAACAGATGTTACTACAGTTGCATTTTAATCTCCCGGCAGCCAAGGCCGGGGTTGAGAGATTATGACACATCTTCCATGCGTGCGTGCGTATGTACGTGCGTGGGTGTGTATGTGCATGCATGTGTGCATTTGTCACATTTTTAAGTCAAGCTTTATATCTCATTCAGTTATGAAGATGTCTTCATCAAATTCACAGAGAATGTTTATGGCTGTGAAAACATGTCTGTAAAAAATGATGGTACTCATTAAAAAAAAAACATGGCAGCCATAGCCGATTGTTGGAAAATCATTGGTATGTTCTAAAATTTAAAATATTGCAGCTAGCTGTGTCAGATTTAGACAAAATGTAAATGACTAGGAAAGCTTGTCTGAGAGTACTTTTGGCCTTGTTTTGAAAACACAGTGGCTGCCATACCACATATTTTATGCCAAATGGGGGTGGGGGGGCATATCAAAAAACCCTAACATCTCCTTTGTCATTGGTCCTAGGGGTTTGGAATAATAAAACAACTTGAAAATCGTGGTCTGCAAATCTTTTGCTGGTGTCAAATTTGACCTTTCACCCCTGCTTCAAGTTCATGTAGGTTCATCAGACTAAGGGGGCCTTTTATCTCCCTTATATTTGGTTCTAAGACTTCAAAATATAAAAATAGCATCAGAAATGCCCATACCCCACAGCCTAGGGAAATATTTTCAACACCATGAGATACAGAAGTACTGTACCAGTACAAACTTCAGGATACTTTCACAGCACTGTCAGTTATATAAAGGTCCAAACAATGTTTGAATGGAGAAATAATGTTTAAAAGAAAGATAATGCGTATAAAGATGAAGTATTAAAACAAGATAATTCAATGACAAGATGACAGCATCAATCAGTAAATTAAAATTCAACACTCTTTATATACATCTGCATTTCCGAATTATGGTTTAGATGGTTTGAATATTACCATGCATACAGAAGTGGTAATACATTTAATGAATGCTTATGTGTGGTGTTGGAGCAAAATCTGTGGCTCACTTGATGAAATTCTATCTCTTACAATGGGAAGTTATGAAAGTAAAATTCTTAATAAATTCTAATATGACTTTAACAGTGCTTAATCTTCATCAAAACACAGACCCAAAGGTGCAACAAGATTTTGAAGGTCAAGGTCACTATGACAAGGTCAAAGGTCAAATTAAGGTGACACCATGATAATACACACCTATAGCCCCTAACCAATGTCCCAAATATCAACTTCCTACACCTTACGGTTTCCGAAATATAGCCCGGACAAGATTTTATAGGTCAAGGTCACTACGGCAAGGTCAAAGGTCAAATCAAGGTCAGATCATGACGTTGCACAACTACACCCCCTAATCAATGTGCCTACCAAGTATCAACTTCCTCCACCTTATGGTTTCCGAGATATAGCCCGAACAAGATTTTATAGGTCAAGGTTACTACGGCAAGGTCAAAGGTCAAATCAAGGTCAGACCATGACGTTGCACACCTACCCCGCCCCTCCCACCACCACCACCACCACCACCACCAATGTCCCTACCAAATATTAACTTTCTACACCTTACGGTTTCTGAGATATATCCCGGACAAGATTTTCAAACTCAAGGTCACTACGGCAAGGTCAAAGGTCAAATCCAGGTCACACCATGACGTTGCACACCTACACCCCCTAACCAATATCCCTACCAAGTATCAACTTCCTACACCTTACGGTTTCCGAGATATAGCCCGGACAAGATTTTATAGGTCAAGGTCACTACGGCAAGGTCAAAGGTCAAATCAGGGTCATACCATGACGTTGCACAACTACACCCCCTAACCAATGTCCCTACCAAGTATCAACTTCCTATACCTTACGGTTCCCGAGATATAGCCCGGACAAGATTTTCAAACTCAAGATCACTACGGCAAGGTCAAAGGTCAAATCAAGGTCACACCATGACGTTGCACACCTACACCCCCTAACCAATGTCCCTACCAAGTATCAACTTCCTACACCTTACGGTTCCCGAGATATAGCCCGGACAAGATTTTCAAACTCAAGGTCACTATGGCAAGGTCAAAGGTCAAATCAAGGTCACACCATGACGTTGCACACCTACACCCCCTAACCAATGTCCCTACCAAGTATCAACTTCCTACACATTACGGTTTCTGAGATACAGCCCGGACAAACTTTTTACCGCCGCCCGACCGCCCGCCCGCCCGGACGCCCGCCCGACCATCCGGACACCATGGGTGAAAACAATACCCCGACAGCCCTTAAGGGCTATGGGGTAAAAACAACTTGTAAGAAATCATGGCCTGTGAATCTTACATCTGACAACATTTGGTGGATTCTGTAAACTTTGTACAACTGAAGTTGTTCCTAAGATTTTCCCAAATTTCAATGTTGTTGCCCATTTAGTTGTACCTGCAGGCTGGGGTCCTTGCCTGTCGAGGCTGGCTATTTTTGTTTATGTTGAAAAACAAAAAATCTTTAATATGTCAGAAACGGTACGAGATAAAGCGATTTTGGTGAAATTTTTGGCCCACAGGGTAAATGCAGGGTCATGTTCCACTTTTTACCCAAAATTGTTTTCCCACCATTTTCGGTGGCCATCTTGAATTTCTGCTTAAAACGCAAAAATGCATCTTTCTTGGAATGGTGCGAGATAGAGCAATTTTGGTGAAATTTTTTATCCCTACGGTATCCACAAAGTCAAGCGGCGACTTTTCCCAAAAATCCCTTTCCTGCCATTTTTGGCAGCCATCTTGAATAGCTGTGTCAAAAAAAAAAAAAAAAAGCATTATCTAAGAAATGGTGAGAGATCAAGCGATTTTGGGGGAAGTTAGGAATATAGTCATTTCGACATAATCAGTTAATGCTCATTTCGACGCTTAAAATATTTAATGATAGATACATTTTTATGTAACAATTGTAAAAATGTTGGTCTTCTAGGTAAAGTCCCAGACTTCCTTGCAGTTTTTGTGAGGTTTTGTTTGTTAGTATAATAGCTAATTGAGTTTTCACAGTGTTATAAATGATTAATTAGTTATTAAATCTTTCCTTTCATTATTACTGATATTAAAGCATTATCAGCTAAGACATATATCTGGATGCTTGGGTAGATGATCTGTAATGACCTGTGTGTTATGTATGTATGTCGTCTGATGTGAAAAAATATAAGAACAAGATTTATATTGCTATGTTCCCATCAACTAGATTTTCAGTGATTTCCTTTGTTTATGCTCTCACAAGAATACTATTTTATACAGCATTGTAATAGATTCAGCATGTATATGTTAATTGAAATGAGATACAGCATTGTTTACAACACAGTATGTCCACAACCACAGCTATACTGTCTAAAGTGATCAACTAAAGTTCAACTTCACCTAGAGAGTGTCTGGGCAGCTTTCTAAATAAGAACATGTTTCAGATTTTATTGTTTGGTAGATTGGCACACATAAACTATGTGTCACAACATCAAGAGAGGGTTTAATTTTGGTATTAAGTGAAGAAATATCATAATTGACAGGTTTGGTGACAAATATTCAGTTGCATATCGTAATATGTCTATTTTTTTCTTTTGTAGGTTAAGTATTCTTTGGTAGATTATCATTTTTTAGACCTCTTGATAATATTTTGAAAGAAATTGTATATCTATTAAACAGAAAAAAAGTTGTTTCTGGTTGTATGGTATTTTGTGACAGAAATAGGATGTACCTTGAACTTCCTGGAATGACTTTGCAGTTTTTGGAAATCAGTCTCATAAGTTCATAAGGAAAAAGAAAAGTACCAAGACAAATATTATATATATAGATACAAAAACACCATATTCTTGTATGCAAGCTTGTGCAAATTTTGTCTGGTGTTTTTCTCGTGATTTCATTTGTATATATTATTTTTTCTGTGTTTTATTGTGTAGTTTCACTTGTTAAAATTCTGTCCAAATATACAAATTAATTGAACACTGTATTGGGTGACACCAGATTTTCTTAAAAAACAAGTCAACACTTATAATACTTGTTAGTGTATGAAATATATTAGGAGGAAGTCACAGGTTATTTCTGTCTAAATGTGACAGGTGCTGGATGGTCCATGCATCAGACACTTGGCACTTCAGAAAGAGTTCAACAAGACTGTTTTTGTCAGTGAGTCAGCATTAGATATTTTCTGTTGTATTGTCCAGAAATAGACACTAGAATCTCAGCGGTCTGAGATTTTGGGAGATGAAAGAAATTGTGCAGATAACTTAAGGTTCAGACACTTGAACCCTGTACACTCATCTGATGTAAAAAGGTGATCATAATTCTTAAGGCCTTGTAGCCCATATCATGAGGCAATGATTATTATTATTTCTACTCCCTTGAGAAGGATGCCAACCCGTCCCAGGTTTACCTCTCCCCAACTAGTGTTGTTAACTATGTGGACTCCTTGGTGAAGAAGAACACACATGTATAAAGTATCTTATGTAAGGGTACAATCACCATAACCAGGCCAAGGTTCAAACTCCACACCTTCTGCTTTGAAGTTCAAGCACCCTAACTTCCCAACCATGAGGCTGTAGAGACCATTTATTATTGTTAAGGAAGTTCCCCAAAGACGTCTTTAGTGTTTCTTTTTTGGAAGTCTGTATAACAGTTATCCATTAATCAAGGGTTTGAGGCATTTAAATTGAGTATGAAACAGCAGGACAGGGTTACTTTGTTATGTGTTCATTTCCAGCATTTGTTTTATCAGTGCCCAGTAGGATAGGAATCAGAAAAAAACAATTTGTTTTAATATTGCTTCAAATATTTTGCAAAGATCGATTGACAGCAATGTACTATATGCCTAACAATTTACATAAACACAGCGGTTGGATATTTTATCGGATGGTCATGGATTGACCTCCTTTGCCACCAACAGAGTAGTATTCAACTGTATCAAAGGAATTTCCAGTTTAGAAGAGACTTGCAGACAGTTTCAGTTGCTAACAGGCATGTTCCATTATGGCAATCCTAACAATTAACTGTTTGGCATCATTCAGAAGGTAAATCTCTCTTTGTGCCCTGATAAATTCAAACTGTTGGAAATTGTTGTAAACTTTTGGCAATCCTCTGCAACCCTTATCAGGTGTTATATTTGGGAACACAGTCCTGAAGCTGTCTTAACTTTTGTAAAATATCTCTTCCATCTTAAGGCAGATTTAATGTTCATATAGGCCTTCATAAGGTTTGTGCCCATTGAGGAGGATTCAGGAGCCAATCGGAATGTTTTCAGGAATCAGTCGAAATATTTTTGGGAATCAGTTGAAGGGTTTGAGAGCAAATTGCAACTTTCCTCAGAAAACTATTGTAAATCTACCCCTCTTCATGTTTGGACTGTGACCAATTCTTTTTTTTCCAGTGGGGACAAGGTTTATGATCTGATCGCTGGTATGGAACAGCCCATTAAAACTCACTCATCAAGCGTTCCTCATCATCCATAATGTCCTCATACATAGTATTCTAAACTAGACATAGTAATATAAAAAGAATGAGCAAATAATGGAGAAGGTAGAATAGTCATGCAGGGGTTAACTTTGACATAGCACTAGTAAAAATTATACAGGATACAGTTATCAAGAGGTTATGAGCAATAAGTTGACCTAAATGTTTCTTTTCAATTAATATTATCATTTATAAAATGTTAATGTCATAACTTTCTGTTTTGTTTATGTTGCTTTATTTGAAGGGAGTGGTTATTTACAATTATGTCAAAAGTTTATAGACAAACAAAATTCATCAGAAATCCCACAAACTTCTTTCAGTTTCAATATAGTATGTTGAGAATCAATATTTTGAGGCAGCCCAGACTGTTGATCAATATTTCAGTTGGAAGAGGCAACTCCTTCCCCATGTGACTAAGCTATATCAACTGCTATAAATTGTTTAGAAATAAAAAAAAAATCTTCCACATAACACTATGGTTGCCACAGTGAAATATTCAAGATTCACCACAGTCGGTGAAATAAATAGCTGTGGCCTCACTTAAATGAAAGCAGGATTTTATTGCGTTAATACATCCTATCCAATGGACAATTGCTTTACCGGTCGGCGCGACCGGTCCCGCCAAACGACAGAAAAAGTCATTCTGTATAAAATACCGGCAGGCCCGGTCAGAGTGTACATTCGCCAGGTGTCGCCTCGTGCATACTTCCTGTCTAGTCAGAATGACGTCATCGCGTCTTTTTTCGTTTGGCGCACGAGTGTACGGACGTGTTTTTCTACTGTGATTGGAACGTTTGAAGTTTTAAAGACAACCTTTTTTATTGAACTTTATTTGAAGTTATATATACTTAATCTTCTTCTGGAGTGTTATGGCGTCCCCTGGACAGAGAAGAGGGACTTGTGGCCACGCTATGGCTTTATTCGACACACACACGAAGTGTGCACGTTGTCGTGACAAGGGTGTGGGCCAAGATGATTGTGTATTAAAGAAGGACTGCTCTATTTGCAATAACCTTACAGCTGAACAGAAGCTACAGTTGGCCACCCCCACTTATAAAGCAAGAAAAGAGAAAGAACTTCAGAAGAAAGCTACCTCTCCCTCCCTAGTTGACCCGTCTACTGTTACTGTGGTAGGGAAGGTTGAGAGTGACAAGGGTGATTCAGGTGATCGAGGCGAAACCCCTAAGAAGAAAAAGACCTCTCACAAATCCCCAAAGAAGACTTCCAAGCCTCCAAAAGCCCCAGATTTCCAGTCTGACCTGAAGAATTTGGATGAAAAATGGTCAGAACGCTTTACGCGTCTGGAGGCTCTCTTCTTATCCAAGACCTTTCAGCTCCCGGTGGAACCGGTTCAGAGCTCCAACGTGGTGGTATCTGAGAAGCCGTTTATCCCACCAGTTGAACATTCTACTCATCAGAGTCCTGCTACCGGTGTGTCCGGTAAGAAGAAGAAGTCAGCCACCCAGCCTGTTGAGGCCCCCGGTGCGAAGAAATTAGCCACCCAGCCTGTTGAGGCTCCCGGTGCTGGGGTAGATCTTCAACTCACCGACCAGGCTGCTTTTTCATCCGTTGGTGCTTCTACTAGTGGTCGACCCGAGGTTCAGCCCCCAGGTCCCACTACCCAGCCTCCCACTACTGATCAACCGGAAGAAGTTACTTCAGAGGAAGATCAGTTCAGTGATCAGCCAGAACTTAGTTTCGATGAGGGTGAACTGTCTGAGGTTCTGTCAGTAGGTCAGGATCGCGAAGAGCTTACAGAGACTGACCAGGAACTAAGCACTGAACAGACTTACAGGGAAACCCTTCGCGGAGTGAGATCTTTTATGGGTTGGGAGCAAGTGCCGGAATTCGATTCCTCTTCCTCTGCTCAAGATGACAACCCCTTTGCCGGTACCAAACCTCATCTTCCGGGTAAAGTGTCCATGAAGGTTCCGGTAGACGATTGGTTGTGCCGGAAGTTCGAGAAATTGAACATTACTATACAGGAAGGATACCCCTCCAGAGCTTCTGAGACTTCCGGTTTGGTCAAGGACCAGTTTGTCAAACCACCAAGAACTCTTAAATGGTACGACATGCATACTGAGAAGAAGGAATTCTCCAGATCTAAAGTCACTTCCTGGACCAACCAACCGGCACGTCTCAACAGCAGTTTCCCACGTATTGCTAACCGGTCACTCCCTTCAGCACCAGCTTCCAGGCCTGTTACACAAGACACTTTAAGAAAGTGGGAGAGAGCAGCCAGAGATCAAACGTACATGTGTAATCAGGCTGCTGCCTTTTCCCGGTGCCTCACCAAAGTACAGGACTCTATGGCTTCTCAACTTAAAATTTTACAGAATGACAAGGGCAAGGGAAAGGCTACCGGAAAATCCCATCAGGCTATCGAAGAACTAGACTTTCTGGTAACTTTTAACAAAAGCATCTCCCAAGCAATGGCCAGGACGATGCAAGACCTATCTGAAGGTGTCTTCATCAATGTAGCCAATCTCACCCTCACAAGAAGGGACAGTTATCTGGACTATCTTAAAGCAGGCATCAAACAGGACACCTTGAACGCTCTGAGATCTGCCCCTCTGCACATGAGTGCCTTATTCCCGGATCACCTCATCAGCAAAGCTGAAGAAGAAATAAGGCACCATGAAGAAAAACGTACAACCGGCTCCTCACATAAGGGTCCACATCGTTTCCACCCTTACCAAGCCACTAAACAGCAACAGCCGGAACAAGAACGCAAGCCTGGTCTACCTGCATGGAAACAACTGGGCAGAAGGCGGGGACAAAGATCTCACCGGGGTCGTACTGCTTCTTTTGTCCAGCGACCGGCCAAGACACAGAAGCAGTATAAATGACAATTACTGTGCTCATTATGTGACAGGAAATTTGATTCCTGTAAATGTAACCGGTCAGAAGATCCCTCATGTTGCAAGTGTGGTGAAAAGTTTGAACGGTGTACCAGTGACCGGAGTAGACTGTTATGTGGACAAAAATGTAAAGACAGGAACTCATTTGACTGTATTATCTCATGTTGTTTCTCATGTACCTTTTGCAGGAGGGTTGCCGCAAAAGAAAGGCGTAATGCCCGAACATCAAGAGTCAATAAAATCTGTGAAAGGTGTTTCTTGTGTCGGTCAATTGAGTTCTGTTCAAGTTGTCACAAATGCCCCACTTGCTGTAACAAATCCTCCTGTAGGGTCAAGATTGCACGAGTTTTGGAAAAAATGGGCAGCACTAGGCGTCAGCCCCAAGGTTATATCAGTCCTGAGGGAAGGATATATCCTACCCTTCCGGTCCAGACCTCACCTGACCAGAAAAACCCACAGTAACAAGCTGCTATGTAGATCCTCACAGGAACAGCTACCTGTTGGAGGCATTGCATCAGCTGTTAGACAAAAAGGCTGTAGAAGTGGTTCAAAATCCTCAGTCCCTGGGTTTTTACAACCGGTTATTCCTGGTCCCCAAACCCAACAACCGGTGGCGACCCGTCTTGGATCTGAGCAGACTAAACAACTATTTGAAAACACAGTCGTTCAAAATGGAGACACCGGAGACAATACGAACCTCCCTCCAGACAGGGGAGTGGGTGACTTCCATAGATTTCAAAGACGCATACTTCCACATCCCTATAAACAGCCAGTCCAGGAAGTATATGCGTTTTCACATTCAAGACAAAACATACCAATTCAAGGCTCTACCCTTTGGCCTGTCGACAGCCCCCATGGAATTCACTGTGGTAGCCAAAGAGGTGAAATGGCTTGCAATGAAAGAAGGTATAAGGATCCACCAGTACCTAGACGACTGGTTGGTCAGAGCCACCTCCCACCGGGTTTGTCTTCAACAGACCAAAAATCTGGTCTTACTCTGCAGGGAATTGGGGTGGCTGGTAAACGAGGACAAATCAGAGCTGGAACCCAAACAAATTTTCAATTTCGTAGGTTACCAGTTCGACTTGAGGGAAGGCAGGGTCAGACCCACCACAGAACGTTGGCAGACCCTGCAAAGCAAAGTATTGGAGATCTTAACAAAACCAGTCTGTCCGGTCCGGAAACTAATGTCCCTGATCGGTCTGTTAACTGCCACAGAGAAACAAGTACATTTAGGCAGACTGCGCATGAGACCCATACAGTGGCATCTCAAGAACAATTGGAGGGTACCAGAATCCCTGGAGAAGATAATCCCCATTCCAAAGTCACTCCACCCACACCTGAAATGGTGGCTGGAGGAAGACAATGTGGTTACAGGGCAACCCTTACATCCACTAGAACATGCTCTGCAAATTTTTACAGACGCATCAAAAGAAGGGTGGGGCGCACACTTAAACGAGCATATGGCAAGGGGAAGCTGGTCACTCCCGGAAAGCAAGTTGCACATAAACTATCTAGAGTTAAAGGCAGTTCTTCTGGCACTACAAGAGTTCCAAGCTCTCTGTGTGAACAAAGTAGTTCTCATAGCTACCGACAATACCACTGTGGTAGCTTACATAAACAAAGAAGGGGGAATGAAGTCAGGCCCCCTGTGTGCCTTACTTTGGAGGATCCTCACTTGGTGCACAAGAAATCAGGTGACCCTCAAAGCTCGACATATTCCAGGCCGTCTCAATGTGATAGCCGACAAGTTATCCAGACTGGGTCAGACCATCCAAACAGAATGGTCCCTCAATCCGGAGATTTTTCAAGCAATATGCTCAAGGTGGCACACCCCTCAAGTGGACCTGTTTGCCACAAGGTTCAACAACAAGCTCCCTCAGTTTGCCTCACCGGTTCCAGACCCCCAGGCCTGGGCAGTGGATGCTCTCAGCCTGTCTTGGGAGGGACTGGACCCGTACGCCTTCCCACCAGCGGCCATCTTGGGCAAAGTGGTGGAGAAGTTACAGGACTACCCCTGCAACAGAATAATTCTGATTGCTCCGGGGTGGCCCAACATGCCCTGGTTTTGGGACCTGGTGGCAATGTCAAGCCAGATCCCACTGTGTCTGCCCAGCATACCAGACCTAGTGTCTCAACCATTCAACCAGGTCCTTCACAGGAACCTGTCGAACCTGAATCTGCATGCCTGGCTCCTAGAGCCTCAGCAATCAAGCAGCAAGGCTTCTCTGAGGCAGTGGCAGCACGAATTGAGGCTCCTCAAAGAAGATCAACCAGATCTGTCTATGAGGCAAAGTGGACCATTTTTACAAAGTGGTGCCTCAGTAATCAGGTGGACTTCAGGGCACCACCTCTGAAAGCCGTTGCTGACTTCCTCCTTCATTTATTTCAGGACAGGCAGTTACAGCCAGGTACTATTGATGGCTACAGATCAGCCATTGCTGACAAACTGGGCAACGCCACCATTAATGTCAGCAAAGATGAGAACCTTACTCGTCTCCTGGATAGTTTCCATAGAGACAGACCCAAGGGCCGGAGGGGCATCCCCTCTTGGAACCTTTCACTGGTACTAAACCAGCTAACTAAGGCGCCCTTCGAACCCCTTAAGGAGGCCTCCTTGAAACACCTAACCCTCAAGACAGTCTTCTTGATGGCCTTAGGTTCTGGCAAACGCAGGAGTGAGATCCACGCTTGGCTTCATAAGAACATCAGACACCAATCAGACTGGTCTAAGGTGTCTTTTTATCCCTCACCCAGCTTTCTCTCCAAGAACCAGCTGGCCAAAGAGGGTCCAGACAGTGTGGCCCCGGTGGTTATTCCAGCCCTGGCCCACACGCTAGATAAATCACTCAAGGGTGACAGGTCACTGTGTCCAGTTAGAGCACTACGTTATTATCTGGACAGGACCTCTGACCTCAGGCGAAATAAGGAGTTGGTCTTTGTCTCCTTCAAAAAAGGCTTTGACAAGGATATCTCCTCTGCCACAGTCTCCTCATGGATCAAACAAACAGTCATCCTATGTTATGAGCTCTCCGACCAGCAGGCCCTTACTTTGCATCAAGTCAAAGCCCATGATGTAAGGGCCTTTGCTGCCTCTAAGGCCTTCCAAGCTGGAATTTCCTTAGAACAAATCCTATCGGCCTGCCACTGGAAATCCCACAATACCTTCACACAATTCTATCTGAAGGATGTGGCTTGGGCTGATTCAGAGCTTTTCCACCTAGGGCCGGTCGTGGCTGCCCAGCAGGTCCACCACCAAGCCCGCTAGGGAGGAGACATTCTTGTAAATATGTACATAGTGTATATACTTAGATAAGTATAAATCAATCAAAAAAAAAAAAAAAAAAAAAAAAAAAAAACTGTGACATGCTTCCTTTGGGAGGTTTATTATTTCTTGGGACTGAACTCATTCCTCTCTTCCCACCACTCAGAGCAGAAATGCTTGGAAAGAAAAGAAAGGGGGGGAGCAGTGTCGGTTAAACTATCCGGTTAACCGGTTCCTGGTTACCGACTTAGGCCATTGATGAGTAGCCTGCTTCAGGTCTACCTGGGCCAGAAAATTGTTAGTTTTGAGTTCACTCAAGTCCCTAGTAACTTACCCGCCAACCAAGCGGTAGTTATTCAGCAATTGTCCATTGGATAGGATGTATTAACGCAATAAAATTGCAAATTTAATAAGTAAATTAAATTTTTATAAGTTAATACCCTATCCAATGGACGGACAAGACCCTCCCAACCGACCCCGCTATCAGCTTACTAGGGGTCTAATAGGTTTAGACAGCGAAAAAAGACGCGATGACGTCATTCTGACTAGACAGGAAGTATGCACGAGGCGACACCTGGCGAATGTACACTCTGACCGGGCCTGCCGGTATTTTATACAGAATGACTTTTTCTGTCGTTTGGCGGGACCGGTCGCGCCGACCGGTAAAGCAATTGTCCATTGGATAGGGTATTAACTTATAAAAATTTAATTTACTTATTAAATTTGCAAAATTGGCTGGAATTCTGCCACAGATAAATGGTCTAAAATAGTCCACCTTTACATAATTATGTACTTTAAATAATAAAAAAGACAATATTATTGGTATAAATATTTATTCAAATTATTATAGATATATCTTATGTACAAAATAATAAAGTACCAAACTATCAAAACACTGAAAATGCTCAACTCAAGTAATTGTGTTGTGTCTTACTTTATCCAATAATACTGCTAAGTATAATAATATATTGTGAAGAGTTTTTGGGGTGGATGGCTATACATTTAAGTCTCTTTGTACCCTCTTAATTCCATGACAAGGAATCAGTATTAAATCCAGACTGTACTTCACCTATGTCCACCTCATTCATGATATCTGGGATTTCTAGAAAAGCAGGAAACTCTACATCAAACTGTACCTCCTGACCTGTGATTTCGGTTTTATTAAAGTCATTCTGTAGTGATGATTTCACTGGTAAATCCTCTGATAACCTGCCTGTCTTGTCACTATGTACACATGAACTGTAGTCACTCTCTCTCATTCTATCTGCAGCATCATTTAATGAACACTTCTCTGGGGATGAAGACTCTTCAGAAAGCTCATTGGATAGTCTTCTGCATATATTGTTGACCTCATTTTCTTTGTTGATATGGTTGAATTCTGGGAAGGTACAGATATCTGCAAACTGCTCCAGATCAAATAATGACATAGAAGAGTCTTGTGGAGAAGATGATGCTGTTGTTGCGGGTGTGGATTCATAGCTACTTCTTTCATTGGGTGATACTGAGTATGTACTCACACTGGAAGGTGAAGTACTGGCACTTCTTGGACTCTGCTCATTTTTCAGACAATCTGTTTCTTGTTGACCATCACCATCCATGTCTGATCTTATTGCTGCACTTTTACTGGACTTTTTGCTGTTCTTGTTTCTCTTGTATTTATCTACTCTTCCTTCAAGCAGGCGACATTTTCTCCTGAGCAGACTTCCTCCGTGTTCAAACATGCCTTCATACGCTTTGTCCAGTGTCCATAGGCAGCCTTTGTCACCCAGCCTTCTGCCAGCCTTGATGAAGCAATCATTCAAGGTCAAGTTGTGGCGTATGGCCCCATGCAGCTTCCTGCTGTGTTGTGTGTAGTATGGAAACCTGTCCTGTATATAGTCCAGGATCTCTTTCAGAGTACACTTCTTGCTGGGGTTACTGGCCATGGCCATGTGGATCATGGCGACGTAGCTGTAAGGTGGCTTTCTGTCTCCATACTTCTTTCTGTCTGCTTTCACTGGCCCATGGTCATCCTCCATTGCTTGCCTCAGATTTGTGAAGTTCATACTGAGTGGGTTGCTTCTGACAGCTTTCTGTGTGTCTTTCATCATGCAAGGATTCTGTGTACTTTCAGTGGTCACAGTATGGTGTCCACACTGTGACTGTGTTGTGTAGCAGTATTGTTCAGCTGTTTTTGAAGTCTGGTTCTGTGTAGTTACTTGGTGTGTGATACCAGTCAGGTTTCCACATTGCGGCTCTATCATGTAGCAATATGGATTGGCTGTTTCTGAAGCCTGATTTCCTCTGGTTTCTTGGTTTCCATTACAGTGAATTTGTTGACTTGACATTCCTCTTGTATTGTAGTTGGCTACTTGATTGTACACATTAGGATCTTGGTAGCAAGACAGCTGCTGAATTCCATGATTTACTGCAGGTAAAGATGTCATCTGGTTGTACCATGGGTAGGAAGTGTTAGCCTGGTAACCTGGATTTGTTTCTTCTGGCTGAGATTGGTACCTAGTACATGTTTTACTGGGGTAATAGGAGTGATTGTAATATTCCATTATTAAGGAATATTATCTCAACTGTTTTAGAATTGGGGATACAATTAATTTCAGTGTTTTTAATTTTGCAAGTAACAATAGTATCTTTTATAAACTATTTCACCAATATATTTTGTCAGATTTTAATTACGATATATCAAGCTGACTTCACTAATGAAACAAATTCATAAGAATGATTTGGACCAAGGCTTGTCTGCTATTTATACAGAGCTTCAGACCATCTGGCAATAGAATAATTAATTTCAATTTAATTCTTCCAGTACAAAATACACAATCCAGTCTGCTCAGCAGAGTGACAGTGCTCAGGAAATGAGTAGCTCTTCCATAACCTAAAACATAATACCTACAAGCCTTTGTATTGTTCAGTAGTGAGCACACTAATTCATGAGTAGGTAATTCATTCTCTGAACATGGCAAGCCTACTCAGTCCATTCATTGTACACCTAGAGAGCGTAATCATAATACCTAACAGTGACTGCCTTTGTCTTGTTCAATAGTGAGCAGATAAATTCAGGAGTAAGTAATTGAGACTCCCCACTTGACAAGCCTACTCAGTCCAGTTGATAACTATGATTGCAATTATGTATGAGGAACCCAGGTCTTTATAGTTATGAAAACCTAAATTCCAATCAGCTAGTATACACTTGTAAGGGAGGCTGTTATTTCTGGAAAAGGGTTTACATTTCATGTGTTAGAATGAAGTTATGATAGATCAGAAGTCCTGCAGGTATGAAATTACAGGGGGTTTATGCACAAAAGATAAGTCAACCATCCATTTTAATTGTATGTGTATTAATGGACTGTACTGAATTGTTTGGTGATGTTCTGAATAATAGAATTTATAATACAGTGTGTAAATGCCTTGCCAAATTGTTTGTGTGATAAAATGTGGAGTGTTAGATGTATAATTTCACATGAGTGAATTTTTGTCTTACAGTAAAGTTGTTTTGTTAGAATATTTTATAAAAAGTTTATTAAAGTTGGATAGAGTATCATGGTATTTATACTGATTGGTAGCACATTAAGTAAAGTAGCTAACAATTAGTTCCCATTACTGTATAATGAATGTTTCTACTTAAGTAGAATGTGTATTTATAAAATATGTATCTCAGTGATCATCTAATAACTTTTTTCGCTTTGGGAGTTGCAGATTGGGTGCGAGTGCATTCCACCTTGGCTGGAGACACATAACAGTATCTAATCACTGTACAGTAAATTGTACTTCTGATGATGTTCAGTAAACTGTTGTGGAAGCTAACAAGATGAAATGTTTTAAAGTTATTTTTAATAAATTAACTTTTAATTCACAGGCTGAAGATGTTTAAACAGCCTGCTGCTAAAGACAGTAATATTTCTGAATTTACACATGTTCAGAATATCAAATATATCAATTATTAAATGGAATAGTTCAATCAGTATGTTAACACTATGCTTTCCAGCATGGATGTTCAGGGAGACTATGACCCTCAAGATGCTGCAGGCTTTATCAGAGTGAATGCCCTCAGGTAGGGAGTGCTTGTTGTGGCTTCTTATTATGCAGAAATAATTTCAGTGATCACCTGATTTCACCTGAATGTTCACCATTTTATTGTCGGGACTACAACGTTAGCTTTTTTCAATGGATTGTCGTTTCATGATCCAAGCTCAATAATGTGTTTATAGTTTAAAATTTATGATTCTGTATGAACAAGTTTTAGAGTTTAATGCTTTGTGTGAACAAAGTTATACTATTTAATACTATTAATTTATGACCATTTAAATTGAAGATGTTTGTAATAGAAAGTGGGGCCACGGCAGTGGCAACACACTCCTTCTCACCTCTGAGATCAGAGTTTGAATCCCAGCCTGCCCTCATGTGAGAAAGTTAGTAGTTGTTTGCCATTGGTTGGCAGTTAACAGTACAGAACCTTGACCTACTGTTTGCTCTGCCCTTCCAACTACACGTCACAATATAATTGACAAGGTATTAGGCGTGACATAAAACACTACATATGTAAGTAACAAACATCTGCAAAATATAATGGAAGTCCCAAATATTGAAATCTCATAAGAAATTTTCAAATTTGCTATTGTCATTCAAATTGAGTAAACACATCCTTAACAATAGCAATGGGATTAGACATGTTCACATATTTTACATCTGTAGTATAACCAAATGAGTGATAAACTAAAAAAAGATAACTGAACTTTTATTATCCAATAATTTAATTTCACGAAAACAGTAACACACTCTCAGATCTTTTGATTTCCGATTTAGTTTAAATACCTCAAGATCTATTCGATGAAATTTCTATTATCTGAAAAATGGTGCACATTTAATACTATATGTGTTTCTGATGTGCTTGTAGATTAAAAGAGCACAACAGACTTCGAGCTTTGGAGAAGTAGACAAGTCCAGTATTGGAAGCAACAGAATGGAACAACGCTTTGTGACAAATGGTTCTAATAGGCTGTGGGACATTTTTAAATGTTTAAGTTTTATGTGTTAAGTACTATAGATATAATTTCATTGACTATTACTCATTAAAAATGATTAGAAACTCTTATTCTTACTTACACTTGTTATGAAACTATATTTTTCCTGATAAATATGACATGTAGTTTGTTCAATCATATCAATTGTTGTTAAAGTTTTGTTTACTCTTTTTTAGGTGCTTATGCAAAGTAATTGTATATATATTTTATCAGGATGTTGTTAACAGTTGAATTGTTTATTCCTAATACTAGGTTGTATTGAATACATTTGTAGCTGTAGTAATTACACAAAGCCAAGAATTGTATTCCTGAAATCTATTAAATATTTTTATTAGTTTATGACCATGACTTCACTTTGTCAACAGTGTTTAGAAGACATTTTCCTTCCAAGGTGAAAATAGCAGATCTCGCCTTACAGAAGCTGTATCCTGCCAGTACGTGTTGTCTAAGTTTGATTTTTATGTCCCTTTGTTCCCTTACTGAATCCCACATTTTGTCCTCGGCTTGATTTGAAACCATGACCATAGGCATAGAGGTAAGAGTAAAGTACCAAATCTGTTAACAACTTCAGCAAGTAGGGACGGTCATCCAGTAATTCATACAAAACATATTCAATTGAATGCTGAAATCTACCTTTGTGAAAGGAAGGTACATCCCAGAGAATGAAATTGGATGGAAATTGTTTTGGCACGACTGAAACCTGAACTTGCAGGTGCATTCTAAAGATGCTTAACTGTTATCAATTGTACCAGTCCAGTCTGATCCGTCAATGTAGCCTAATGGGCAAGTCACTTAGGAAGACAGAGGAATTAAGTCCAACCCCAAGTACAGATATATAGTTGCTTGGATGATCACTTAAAATCATGGTGCTCCTTCATTGGGTCTTGTCCCCACTGGCTAAAGAACCTAAGCCATGTTGATAGATGGTCAACCTGAGAATCTCTCCGGGAAAATGGCAGTCACTAGAAAGTTTGGGCTGTAGTTGTGCAGTCTTGAATGGTCAAATAGTGTTTTGAACCCTGTAATAAAGGGGATATTGGGCCGATTAAACAAAAACAATATAATAATAACAACTTTTGTAAAATGATTTAGCCAATAAGAAAAAGTTATGCTAAATTCACAGCTTTCCTGGAGGGGGAAAAATAAAAAAAGGTCCTTTGTGGCCTAGTGGTTAGCAAGATTGTCATCTAATCATAGGCTGTCACCTCTATGGGTTCCAGTCCCACAAATGACAATGCTGAGGACCTGTCTCAATATGACCCTGGCTGTTGAACGGGGACGTAAAACCAGTGTAGGAAATTTGCAGCGGACTGGCGGCCTGAGGCCGGCAAATATATGGTCGGGTTTGGAAAATTTGTCTCCACTCGGATCAGGAGTCCTGCACTTTTTTTTTGGTAGCCAGTCGAAACAGTAAAAACAACCACTGACCAAAGAAATTTGTCTATTATCGGAAGCGACGACGTGCACATTTCCTCATTGAAATAGATGAAAAAGACACGAAAGTGAGCTTATGTTATTTGATGCATCCAGCTAACAGTAACTCTCACGAGAATAGGGGTATTCTCGCGAGATCTCGGCACTTTTTTTGTCAAATTTTAACTCGTCTTCTGCATATAGTTTCGCAGGAGAAACAGTAAAAACAACTATTCACTAAAGAAATTTGTCTACTATCGGAAGCGGCGACGTACATATTACCTCATAGAAATAGATGAAAAAGATGCGAAAGTGAATTTTTTTTTTATTTGATGTTTATTTTATTCAAAATAAGATATATTCCCATATATTTCCATTGTTTTTCAACATATTTTAGAGGATTTACATCTGTAGCCATAGTATAATCAGTACTGTCATTGCTTTTCATATCTCTCTTCTGATTTGTCGAGTCTGTGTACCATTGACCAATCAGAAACCAACTTTCAAAATCAAAACACTCTAGCAAGAGCAGAATTGTAACTATTGTTTTAATGTCTTGGTTATTATCATTGATAATAATGTTCTGTATGTGTGCATTATGCACTTAAACCCTGTAATATATTCAGACAGTAGTAACCATAATTTGGAAAAAGTGAAATAATTATTTTATTGCGCTACAATAGCTTACCATGTGGGACTGAATGCTTTACTGGTTGCCGCGAGGAACTACGACCAACGTCTAAGACAAAAAGACATTTATTCTTGGTCGTAGCCTCAGGTTGTCGTCATGTAATCTGCCCCGTATGTTACAACTTTTCTCGTTGGTCGCCGCCATCTTACAATCTTTGGAAAGTATTTACTGCATTTTTCTTTCTATATCTCAGTGGAGTATTATTGTTAAACGTTCCCGTTTATGTATTTCATTTATTACTGTATAAAGCACATTCTGGCCAATTTTCAGCACTTCCGCTTTTGTAAATTGTCCTTATTTTAAGTTTTCTGAACTCGCCTCGACTGGCTTTTCTTCTGCGAGTTGTTGACTCGAGGTCTACTCGTGTTTGTTTTATTGTGTTAAAGCATGTCTTCTCAAGGAAGAACACACCAAACTAGTATAAATACCTACAGCAAATGCATCTATTTCCTTCCTACCTGCAGAGAGGCAGGTAAGGTCGACGATCCGTGTGTCACAGCTAATCTTAAAAAATATCTTTGTCTTCTCGCGTCGACATACATATATTGGAGGCGTTCAATAATTTCCGTAAAGATTTTCAGAAATCTTTACAAAAGCAAAGGGAGGTAGATCAGACCTCTTCTTCTGTTCATAAAACGAACGCACCCTCCAAAGATCTGGACAAATCCTCGAATCCAGTAGTGCTATCGAGTCACTGGAGGTGGAGTTCACCCCAGAGCTTCAATTTCTCGCCTCGACTCGTATTCTAGTCGCCTCGTAGACGACGCGGGTCAAGGTCGTAGGTCGGCCGAGGATCCCTCGAAGGTTGCCTCGACCAACCCAAAACAATATTCACACTCTTCTAGACAATATGCTGTAGATCCGAGCTCCTCGGACCACTACTTGGACTATTCTAATGACCCTCAACCAGCCCTAGTAGGCCCAAAGCACTCTGATAAGCCAACACAAGTCGAGGGCCAGATTCGTACCCTCATCTTCAGAGGAAGATCAGTCCCCTGAACATATGCATAGGTTCTCTAAGCCCTCCAGGAAGTCATACCCTGATCAGGACCACTTAATTTACAGTTGGGGAAGGAAACCCCAACGTGACCCCTACCCTCCTCATTATAGGGAAGTAGCATTGGCTGACATCCCATTTCAATATGCTGAGGAGGTGGATATGTTTCGACGCATCCTCAAGTTGCCTGAAACTAGGGAATCCTTACCTAGATCTTCAACTGCGGTCATGTGCCTTAAACTAATGAGTAAGGAAAATAATGAGTCCTGGTAGCGCGGGACTCCTAGGTTCTTATCCTAGGTGAATTTGTTCTGGGGCACAGGTCCTCCTAGGGTGACCATGTTGCCTCTCAATTCAATCATTAAGAATGCTTTTGATAAATTTGATCAGGACTTCCAAACAGCAAATTTACCTGAGGGTAAGTACATCCCACCACCTCCTTCCACTGTCAAGTGGTACCAGCTAGGCCAGTCTTGTTATGAGGACAAAATACAAGAGCTGAAAACAGACTTTGCCAAGATTTGTATTTCTCCTAAGTCATCTGGGCTCCTATGGTCAAGGTCCCTCTTCCAATTCTTAAAGAATTGGAATATCAGGCAAGACAGAATTTTTCCACTCGCAATTTCGCTACTACCTTTGCCAAGACTTCCTCTTTCTGTCATGTCACTTTGGAGAAGTGTCAATATAGCCTGAAACACTTTTCACTCAGGTCAAGTCTCAGATCAGGAGAGGTGCCGAACCTGATAAAGTAGCGAAACGTGGTTATGAGGAAGCCTGTGAGTATCTGGATCTGTGGAATAAGACCATCCTGATCCAACACAGGGCCTTGACTTGCCGTAGTAGTCCTTGTCCCATATTCTCCAGAGAAAATTATACTCAATGGGCAATACGGGCTTGATTAGGCTCAAAGCCGAAATGACCCTATTACAACCACACTTAGGAGAAACCAGGCACCAAGAACTAGTTGGTGAAGGATGACGAGGACTTCCTTCTTAAAAAAGGCACTTCAAAAGGTTCTCAGTGTTTTGGACCCTACCAGAATAAGCCCTTTAACAACTCCGGAAGGCGTCCTTCTGGCCGTCTTCCTTGTTTAAATCATAGTTGGTGAAGGAAGGCAAGGACTTCCTTCCTAAAAAGGCACCTCAAAGATTCTCAGGGTTTCGGACCCTACCAGAATAAGCCCTTTTGTGCTCCCCACAAGAAAAGAGGCTCCTACAGGAAACGCCCCTATGGGGGCAATTCCTCACACAGCAGTAACCAGTCGTTTTTCTTCCAATAGGGGAAAACAGAACTTCAGAGGCTCCAAGGGGTCGTTTTTTCGACCCCACAACAGGGGAAGAGGGCATGGATCCCTCTTTCCAGTGACCAACGGACAACTCAACAGTGGTAGCCTACATAAACAAACAAGGAGGAACTCACTCAGCAGAGATGTGTGCTCTCCTGTGGAAAATCATGACCTGGTGCCATCACTATCACATAACATTGAAAGCCAGACACATTCCAGGGTGCCTGAATGTGATGGCCGACCTCCTGTACAGGTCGAACCAAGTGCAGTCAACAGAATGGGCACTGCATCCGCAGGTGTTCAAACAGATCTGCCAAAAGTGGTTCACACCTCATGTAGATCTATTTGCCACTCATCTGAACCACAAACTTCCTCTGTATGTATCTCCTGTCCCAGACCCAAAGGCTTGGGACATAGATGCTCTAAACATAAACTGGACGGGTCTCACTGTCTATGCTTACCCTCTGACAGCTCTCCTTCACAGGATGATCCAAAAAATCAGCCAATGCTATTGCTTGATCATCGTAATAGCCCCAGGCTGGCCAGGGATGCCCTGGTTGTGGGACCTACTGCAGCTCTCGACAGAGATCCCACTACAACTTCCAGTGTCAACAACTCTTCTCAAACAGTCCCACAATTATGTGTTCCACAGCATCTCAACCTCCACGGCTGGTGTCTAGGAGTGGATAGCTCCAAGAACAAGGCTTCTCTGTGGAGGTGGCAGAGAGAATTGCTGCCCCTCAGAGGTCATCAACAAGGACCATCTACAAGTCAAAGTGGGCCTTATTTGAGAAATGGTGCAGAGAAAATTCGGTAGATTTCTCCTCTCCATCTGTGAAACATATCTCAGATTTTTTCATGTACCTGCACCAAGATCTAAATAGGCGTCCCTCGACCATTGATGGTTACAGGACGGCCATTGTTGACACTTTGGGCCCAGCAGGCCATCATATTGCAGAAAGTTCAGACCTTCACAAGTTACTCTCCAGTTTTCACAGGGATCATCCAAAAAGTTCCAGGAAACTTCCAAAGTGGAACCTTTCTTTTGTTCTCAATGAGCTCACAAAAGTGCCCTTTGAGCCTATGAAAGACACAGACCTCAAACATTTTACTCTCAAAACTGCTTTCTTGCTAGCTTTGGCGTCCGGCAAGCGCCGCAGCGAAATCCATGCCTGGGTTGCAAAGTATCTAATCTAGGCCAATGGGAAAAGGTTGCCTTGTTCCCTTCTTCTGATTTCATAGCCAAAAAGCAACTAGCAAGAGAAGGTTCTCAAAGTGTGTCTCCGGTGACTATTCCTGCTTTGACTACCATTGTAGATAGACAATTCAAAGAAGACAGGACCTTGTGTCTGGTGCGGGCCCTGAGGTACTATTTGGATCGAACCAAAGACCTGAGAGGGTCTCGATCCCTCCTTTTCATCTCCTTTAAAAAGGACATACATCAGACCCGCTACTCTCTCTTCTTGGTTGAAAGAAACCATTGTACTTTGTTATAAACAAGCAGACCAACAATCCTTGGACTTGGTCCAAGTTAAAGCACATGATATTCGGGCCTTCGCGGCCTCTAAGGTCTTTTACGGTGGGGTATCGGTGGACCAAATCATGCAAGCCTGTCACTGGAAAGCTCGCAACACATTTACAAATTTTTACCTAAAAGACCTTACTTGGTCGGACAACGACAACAATATGTATCTGGGACCAGTGGTGGCCGCACAACAAGTCCTAGATCCTTCCTCTCAGACAAGTTATCCTCGGAAAGAAAGGAAGGGGGGGGCCACATCCGCTACAACCAAGTCTTCAGGAGTCTAATCCCAGGATTTAGGTATAGGTTTACCTCTCAAGATGTTATGGGTAAGGTCATTTTTTTATCTCCTGCCGGGCTTTAGCCCGGGAGGGAGATTATGAAATGATGTCTGTGTGTGCGTGCCTGTGTGCGTGCCTGCGTACGTGCGTTAGTTAGTCATGCAGATTTCTCCAAAACTACTACAGCTACAGATTTTTTGTAAATTAATTGTCCCAATGAATTTTCATGCGCTTGAAAATTTTTTTGGTTTTATTGACTTAGGCCTAAAGATAAGTGAGTAATAGCAATCTTAGCCACTTTGAGTAAAGGGCTCATAACTCAAAAACTATTGCAGTAACAACTTTTTCTTCAAATATGTTGTTCAGCTACTTTGTCCTTAGCTATTTTCTCATTTGTAGCTAAATAACAGAAGAAGTAAATGTCAAATATCTTCAAAAGTATTGAAGTTAGGGAAATCTTTTCAAATATGTTGTCCATCTTCTTTTTGGTAAGCTATCACATACTAAAGTTTCAGATCTGTTGCACCTTGGATAGCCGAGTAATAGCTACTTTGAAATTCTGACTGGTGAGTAAAGCGATTGTAACTCCAAAACTATTGCAGTTAGAGTATTTTCCTAAAATATGTTGTTCAGCTACTTTGTCCTTAGCTATAAGATGGTACATAGTTTGGGGTTCTATTGCATGCCATAAGTGAGTAATAGCTATTTTCTCATTTGTAGCTAAATAACAGAAGAAGTAAATGTCAAATATCTTCAAAAGTATTAAAGTTGGGGAAATCTTTTCAAATATGTTGTCCATCTACTTTTTGGTAAGCTATGACATAGTAAAGTTTGAGACCTGTTGCACCTTGGATAGCTGAGTTATAGCTACTTTGAAATTCTGACTGTTGAGTAAAGCCATTGTAACTCCAAAACTATTGCACTTAGAGTGTTTTCCTAAAATGTGTTGTTCAGCTACTTTGTTCTTAGCTATAAGATGGTACATAGTTTGGGGTTCTGTTGCATGCCATAAGTGAGTAATAGCTATTTTCTCATTTGTAGCTAAATAACAGAAGAAGTAAATGTCAAATATCTTCAAAAGTATTATAGTTAGGGAAATCTTTTCAAATATGTTGTCCATCTACTTTTTGGTAAGCTATGACATAGTACAGTTTCAGACCTGTTGCACCTTGGGTAGCTGAGTAATAGCTACTTTGAAATTCTGACTGTTGAGTAAAGCTATTGTAACTAAAAAAAGTATTGCAGTTAGAGTGTTTTCCTAAAATATGTTGTTCAGCTACTTTGTCCTTAGCTATAAGATGGTACATAGTTTGGGGTTCTATTGCTTGCCATAAGTGAGCAATAGCTATTTCCTCATTTGTAGCTAAATAACAGAAGAAGTAAATGTCAAATATCTTCAAAAGTATTAAAGTTAGGGAAATCTTTTCAAATATGTTGTCCATCTACTTTTTGGTAAGCTATGACATAGTAAAGTTTCAGACCTGTTGCACCTTGGATAGCTGAGTAATAGCTACTTTGAAATTCTGACTGTTGAGTAAAGCCATTGTAACTCCAAAACTATTGCAGTTTGGAGTATTTTCCTAAAATATGTTGTTCAGCTACTTTGTTCTTAGCTATAAGATGGTACATAGTTTGGGGTTCTATTGCTTGCCATAAGTGAGTAATAGCTATTTTCTCATTTGTAGCTAAATAACAGAAGAAGTAAATGTCAAATATCTTCAAAAGTATTGAAGTTAGGGAAATCTTTTCAAATATGTTGTCCATCTACTTTTTGGTAAGCTATAACATAGTAAAGTTTCAGACCTGTTGCACCTTGGATAGCTGAGTTATAGCTACTTTGAAATTCTGACTGTTGAGTAAAGCCATTGTAACTCCAAAACTATTGCAGTTACAGTATTTTCCTAAAATATGTTGTTCAGCTACTTTGTCCTTAGCTACAAGATGGTACATAGTTTGGGGTTCTATTGCATGCCATAAGTGAGTAATAGCTATTTTGTTATTTGTAGCAAAATCATGACATAAGTAAATGTCAAATATCTTCAAAAGTATTAAAGTTAGGGAATTTTTTTCAAATATGTTATCCATCTACTTTTTCATAAGCTATCACATAGTAAAGTTTCAGACCTGTTGCACATTGCATAGCTAAGTAATAGCTACTTTGAAATTGTGACTATTGAGTAAATCCATTGTAACTCCAAAACTATTGCAGTTACAGCTTTTTCTTCAAATATGTTGTTCAGCTACTTTGTCCTTAACTATAAGATGGTATATATTTTGGGGTTGTATTGCATGCCATAAGTGAGTAATAGCTATTTTCTTATTTGTAGCAAAATAACAACATAAGTAAATGTCAAATATCTTCAAAAGTATTAAAGTTAGGGAAATATTTTGAAATATGTTATTCATCTAGTTTTTGATAACCTATCACATAGTAAAGTTTGAGACCTGTTGCACATTGGATAGCCGAGTAATACCTACTTGAAATTGTGACTGTAGGGTAAATGCATATAGTTTGGGGTTCTATTGCATGCCATAAGTGAGTAATAGCTATTTTCTTATTTGTGGCAAAATAATGACATAATTTTTCTCAAATAACTGCTTCATCTACTTTTGGGAGAGCTTTCACATGGTGAAGTTTCAGACCCGTAGCTAATTACTCACCTACTCAAAATGAGTAAATGTGAATTATCCCTAAAAGTATTGGGGATATCCAATTTTTCTTAAATAACTCATTCACCTACTTTTGGAAGAGCTTTCACTTGGTGAAGTTTCAGACCCGTACTTAATTATTCACCTACTCAAAATGAGTAAATGCTAATTATCTCTAAAAGTATTGTGGACATCCAATTTTTATCAAATTACTCGTTCATCTACTTTTGGGAGAGCTTTCACATGGTGAAGTTCCAGACCCGTAGCTAATTACTCACCTACTCAAAATGAGTAAATGTGAATTATCTGTAAAAGTATTGCAGATATCCAATTTTTCTCAAATAACTCATTCATCTACTTTTGGGAGAGCTTTTACTTGGTGAGGTTTCAGACCCGTAGCTAATTATTCACCTACTCAAAATGAGTAAATGTGAATTATCTCTAAAAGTATTGCGGATATCCAATTTTTATCAAATAACTCATTCATCTACTTTTGGGAGGGCTTTCACATGGTGAAGTTCCAGACCCGTAGCTAATTACTCACCTACTGAAAATGAGTAAATGTGAATTATCTGTAAAAGTATTGCAGATAGCCAATTTTTATCAAATAACTCATTCACCTACTTTTGGGAGAGCTTTCACTTGGTGAATTTTCAGAGCCGTAGCTAATTATTCACCTCCTCAAAATGAGTAAATGCTAATTATCTCTAAAAGTATTGCGGGTATCCAATTTTTATCAAATTACTCGTTCATCTACTTTTGGGAGAGCTTTCACATGGTGAAGTTTCAGACCCGTAGCTAATTACTCACCTAATCAAAATGAGTAAATGTGAATTATCTGTAAAAGTATTGCAGATAGCCAATTTTTCTCAAATAACTCATTCACCTACTTTTGGGAGAGCTTTTACTTGGTGAAGTTTCACACCCGTACTTAATTATTCACCTACTCAAAAAGAGTAAATGCGAATTATCTCTACAAGTATTGCAGATAGCCAATATTTCTCAAATAACTCATTCACCTACATTTTGGAGAGCTTTCACATGCTAAATTTTTTTAATGAATTTTTAAAATAATTTTTAATGCATTAAAATTCATGAAACCATGCACTAAATCAATTATAACTTGAAAAGTATTACATTTAGAACACCTTGTTAAAATATGTTATCTTTAGTACATCTCATTTATATGGCGGGAGATAAATGTATGCGGCAGAATGCTTGTTATTTTTAGTTATCAAGTATATATGTATTAAGGACTTATCAAGTTGTCATTAATCTCATATTCAGTGGCAAAAATTTATGAGAATTCCAGCATAGGGCTGCTTTTTCACTCGTGGATGGGCCCTAAGGGCCCTTACATTTCTAAGTGAACACGGCTACACTTCTCTCCTACAATCAAAACATCTCGACAGTTTTAGCACTGTCATTCATTCTTTTCAGGTTTTTGGCTCTTTACAGGCCCTGTCTTCGGGATTGGGGCACTGTATACGGGACTCAGACTGGTTTTTTTCTAACATTCGTTCTAATCTATTACTTCAAAATCTAAGAAAAATTGACATATCTTCCAGTTTCAGCTGTAATCCCTCCACCATGCGGTTGGATTCAACATACAGTCCCACATGATAAGCTATTGTAGCTCAATAAAATTGAAAATTTTAATTACTTAAATGTAGCTTTTATAAGCTACAAGCTTACCATGCGGGACTGAGAAGAGTCCCACCCTGCCTCCCCGCTGTATTACAGCTGAGGGGTAAGGTTTTTAAATATTTCAACGAGAAAGTAGGACGAGAGGTCAAAGTTCACCACGAGAGGACAACTGGAGGCTATAGCCAACAATAAATGTCGATTTTTCTTAGACGTTGGCCCGATGCCTTGCAGCCATCCGAGAACAGCATACAGTCGCACATGGTAAGCTTGTAGCTTATAAAAGCTACATTTATGTAATTAAAACTTTCAATTTTATAGCAAACCTCTATACTGAATACTTTTGAACTTAAAAAGTAACTTACTCAGTGGCAAAATGTCAAAGTAGCTATTACTCAGTTGGCATTATTGCTAGAGCTCTGAGAATGTGTCATGACACAAAACATGAAAAAGTAGATAAACAGCATATTTGACAAAAAAACTCTAAATTTAATACTTTTGAAGTTACAAGCGATTTACTCATTAGCAAAATAGCAAAGCAGCTATTACTCTGCTGTGGAGCTATAGCTCTGAAAATCTGCCATGGCACAGAACATCAAGAAGTAGCTGACTAACATATTTGATAAAAACCTATAAATTGAATACTTTTGAAGTTAATTACTCCTTGGCAAAATGAGTATAGGTCTGGTGGATACAATAAGCTTAAAGTAGTAAATGATACGTTATTAAAAACTCAATGAATAACATATTTGAAAAGATTGCCCAAACTGTAAAACTTTTAAAGATATTTGACATTCTGTTATTTAGCCACAAATAAGAACATAGCTTTTACTCATTTATTATATGCAATGGAACTCCAAACTATGTATCATCTTATAGCGAAGGACAAACTAGCTGAACAACATATTTTAGGAAAATACTCTAACTGCAATAGTTTTGGAATTACAAAGGCTTTACTCAATAGTAAGAATTTTAAAGTAGCTATTACTCAGTTATACAATGTGCAACAGGTCTGAAACTTTACTATGTGATAACTTTTCAAAATTAGATGAATAACATCTCCAAAAAGATTTGGCTAACTTTAATACTTTTTAAGACATTTGACATTTACTTCTGTCATTATTTTGCTACAAATGAGAAAATAAGTATTACTCATTTATGGCATGCAATGGAACTCCAAACTATATGTCATCCAAGTTAAGGACAAAGTAGCTGAACAACATATTTTAGGAAAATAGTCTAACTGCAATAGTTTTGGAATTACAAAGGCTTTACTCAATGGTAAGAATTTTAAAGTAGCTATTAATCAGCTATACAATGTGCAACAGGTCTGAAACTTTACTATGTGATAACTTATCAAAATTAGATGAATAACATCTCCAAAAAGATTTGCCTAACTTTAATACATTTTACATTAAGACATTTGACATATACTTCTGTCATTATTTTGCTACAAATAAGAAAATAGCTATTACTTATGGCATCCAATAAAACTCCAAACTTGCAAATTTAATACGTAAATTAAATTTTTATAAGTTAATACCCTATCCAATGGACAATTGCTTTACCGGTCGGCGCGACCGGTCCCGCCAAATGCCAGAAAAAGACGTCCTGTATAGAATACCGGCAGGACCGGTCAGGAGTGTGCATTCGCCAGGTGGCGCATCGTACTTCCTTCCTGTCTAGACAGCGTGACGTCATAGCATCTTTTTCATGTCTAGTCCTAGTAAGACCCCTAGTAAGCTGATAGCGGGGCCGGTTGGGTGGGCCTTGCCTGTCCATTGGATAGGGTATTAACTTATAAAAATTTAATTTACTTATTAAGTTTGCAATTTTATTGCGTTAATACATCCTATCCAATGGACAATTGCTGAATAACTACCGCTTGGAAGGCGGGTAAGCTGCTAGGGACTCAAGTGAACTCATAACAAAACAAAAACTGAGAAGGCCCATTTGACCTAGGGTCAGAGAATCCTGTGAGGTCAAGGTCGGCTACCAACTAACCGGTTAACCGGAAGTCTACCGACGTTGCCCTCCCCTTTCTCTTGCTCAGGAGTGCTCTGAGAACTTCCCTAAGGAAGCAAGTCAATTTTTTTTAAAATTTTATATGTACAAGGTATATACAGTATGTACATATTAACTTATTTACAGTATGTACATATTTACACATCTCTTCATTTTTGGGCTTGGTGGTGCACCTGTTGTGCAGCCACGACTGGTCCCAAATGGAAAAGCTCTGAGTCAGCCCAAGCAACATCCTTCAAATAAAACTGAGTGAAGGTGTTGTGAGATTTCTAGTGGCAGGCTGACGAAATCTGCTCTAAGGAGATTCCTGATTGGAAGGCCTTCGAGGCAGCAAAGGCCCTAACATCATGGGCTTTAACCTGGTGCAAGGTGAGGACCTTCTGGTCAGAGAGCTCATAGCACAAGATCACAGTCTGTTTGATCCATGAGGAGATAGTGGCAGGTGAGATGTCTTTGTCAAACCGTTTTTTGAGGAGACAAAGACCAGCTCCTTGTTCTGCCTAAGATCTGAGGTCCTGTCCAAGTAGTAGCGTAGGGCTCTGACTGGACATAGAGACCTGTGACCCTTGAGTGACTTGTCCAGAGATGGGGCCAGGGCTGGTATGACCACTGGCGCTACACTATCTGGACCCTCCTTATCCAGCTGGTTCTTGGATAGAAAGCTAGGTGAGGGGTACAAGGACACCTTAGACCAGTCTGACTTGTCTCTATTAAGGGTTCAAAGGGAGCCTTGGTCAGCTGGTGTAACACCAGAGAGAGGTTCCAAGAGGGAATGCCCCTCCTGCCCTTGGGTCTGTCTATGGAAACTATCCAGGAGACGAGTGAGATTCTCATCCTTGCTGACATTAATGGGTACATTGCCTAATTTGTCAGCAATGGCTGATCTGTAGCCATCAATAGTGCCTGGTTGCAACTTCTTGTCCTGAAACAAGTACAGGAGGAAGTCCACCTGATTACTGAGGACTTCTTTGAGGAGCCTCAATTCGTGCCGCCACTGCCTCAGAGAAGCCTTGCTCCTTGATTGCTCAGGCTCTAGGAGCCAGGCATGTAGATTCAGATTTGACAGGTTCCTGTGTAGGACCTGGTTGAATGGCTGAGACACTAGGTTTGGTATGCTGGGCAGACACAGTGGGATCTGACTGGACATTGCCACTAGATCCCAGAACCAGGGCATGTTGGGTCATCCCGGTGCAATCAGGATTATTCTGTTGCATGGGTAGTCCTGCAACTTCTCCACCACTTTGCCCAAGATGGCTGCTGGTGGGAAGGCATATGGGTCCAGGTCCTCCCAGGACAGGCTGAGTGCATCCACTGCCCATGCCTGGGGGTCTGGGACCGGCGACACAAACTGTGGCAGTTTGTTGTTGAACCTGGTGGCAAACAGGTCCACCTGGGGCTGGTGCCACCGGGAGCATATAGCCTCGAATACTTCTGGGTGAAGGGACCACTCTGTTTGAATGGTCTGGCCCAGTCTGGATAGCTTGTCTGCTATCACGTTCAGACGGCCGGGGATGTGACGTGCTCTGAGAGTTACTTGTTTCCTGGTACACCAGGACAGTATTCTCCACAGTAGGGCACACAGAGAGACCGATTTCATCCCCCCTTCTTTGTTGATATAGGCAACCACTGTTGTGTTGTCTGTAGCTACTAGAACTATCTTGTTGCAGCAGAGGTTTTGAAACTCTTTTAGAGCTAGAAAGACTGCTTTTAGCTCTAAATGATTCATGAGCAACTTGTTTTCTGGAAGGGACCAGGTTCCCCTTGCAGTGTGCTCGTTTAAGTGAGCGCCCCACCCTTCTTTGGATGCGTCTGTAAATATTTGCAGAGCATGTTTTAGAGGGTGTAATGGTTGACCTGGTAGCACATTGTCTTCCTCCAGCCACCACCTTAGGTGGGGGTGGAGCGACCTGGGGACTGGAATCACCTTTTCTAGTGACTCTGGGACCCTACAGTTGTTTTTCCAAGTGCCACTGTATGGGCCTCATGTGGAGTCACCCTAGGTGGACTTGCTTTTCTGTTGCTGTGAGAAGACCTATGAGGGACATGAACTGCCGGACCGGGCACACCGCACCGGACAGTAGTGACTGAATCTTGTCTGTCAAGGCCTGCCAACGCTCTGGTGTGGGTCTGACCTTGCCCTCTTTCAGGTCAAACTGGTAACCTACGAAGATGAAAACCTGTTTTGGGACCAGCTCTGACTTCCTTGTTCACCAGCCAACCTAGTTCCTGACAGAGAGCTGTCAAGGTCTGTGTATGCTGGAGACAAGTTTGATGGGATGTGGCTCTCACCAACCAGTCGTCTAGGTACTGGTGGGTCCTTATACCCCTCTGAAGTGCCATCAGTTTGACCTCTTTGGCCACCACTGTGAACTCTGTGGGAGCTGTGGAGAGGAAAAAGGGTAGGGTTCTGAACTGGTAGGACCGGCCCTGGAGGTGAAAACGCATGTACTTCCTGGACTGGCTGTGAATAGGTATGTGGAAGTATGCGTCTTTGAAGTCTATGGAGGTGACCCACTCCCCTGACTGTAGGGAGGTCCTTCTTGTCTCAGGGGTCTCCATTTTGAATGACTCTGTGTTTAAAAAGGTGTTCAAGTTGCTCAGATCCAGGATAGGTCTCCACCAGTTGTTGGGTTTGGGTACTAAAAATAGCCGGTTGTAAAAACCCAGGGAATTCTGATTTTCTACCGGTTGTACTGCATTTTTGTTCACCAGCTGATACAGTGCCTCTAAAAGGTGGGCCTGTTTGGATGGATTGTGATAGTTGCTTATTACAGTTGGTGAGTCTGGTGACCTGGTCAAGTTGGGTCTGAACCGGAAGGGGAGGGTGTAGCCCTCTCTCAGTGTGGTGACTACTTTTGGACTCGAACCCAGAGCTTCCCACTTTTCCCCAAAATTGTGTAACCTTGCCCCTACAGGTGGATCCATGACAACAGGTGGGCATTTGTGACAAGATTTACAGAACTCAAGTGACCTACACAAGAACCATCTTTCACATATTTTATTTCTGTGTACATTTGACAACAATTGGGATTTACGCCTTTCCTTTGTGGCAACCCGGTGACAATATAAGCATTTGCAACACAAAAGTCTACATTCAAAATTTAAAGTCACTTTCTTGTCTCCGGCTAACATTGGTGGTGGTGGGTTCAAGCCTATCTGACACAAACAGAGTCCTTCTGACCAGTCACAAACTCTACACATTGATTGTCATTTACGCGGCTTTGAACCCTTAGCCGGCTTCTGGGAGAATGTTGAGGGCTTGCCACGACCTTTCCTTGACTGTTGCTTGTCCCTTATTTGCTTCCATGCGGGAACACCGGATTTCCGGTCCAGATGGGTAGCAGACTTGTCACTGGGAGCATAAGGGTGAAAGCGACCTTGACATCTGTGAGATTGGCCAGAAGAACGCCTCTCCTCACTTCTGCAGATTTCCCCTTCAGCCTTGGTGATAAGCTGTTCCGGGAACAGTGAGTTGAGATGGACAGGAGACGTTCAGGGTGTCTTGCTTCACACCAGCATGTAAGTATTCTAAATAGCTGTCCCTACAAGCCAGAGTGAAATTAGCCATGCTGATGAAAACCCCTTCTGAAAGGTCTTGCATTGTCCTGGCCATAGCTTGTGAGATTGACCGGTTGAAGGTAACTAGGTAGTCCAATTCATCAACCGCCTGCTTCGTTCTTTCAGACGACTTGCCCTTCTTGTCCAGATGTAGGGTTTTCAGCTGAACAGACATAGCATCCTGAACTCTGGTCAAGCATCTCGATAATCCAGCAGCCTGGTTGCACATGACAGTTTGTTCACCAGCTGTTCTCTCCCAACGCCTAAGCATGTCCTGGCTGAAGGCCCGGGAGGGTGGGGCAGTAGGAAAGATTCGTCTTGCAACTCGACTGAAGGAATGGTTGAGCTTGGCTGGTTCCAGTGACCAGGTGCATCAGAAGAGGACACACTCTGGAACTGTGCACTCCCCAGATGGCGCCTCGTACTTCTTTCCTGTCTAACAACCTGATGTCATAGCATCTTTTTCGTTTGGCGCGTGTACTGTGCAGACATGTTTTCTACAATCTCCAGAATTTTAAAGGAAAGCGTGCATTATGGCAGATTTTCAACCTTATACTCAAAGATTTTAGTGTAGAAGTGTTACCTACTTATCAAGCACAGATATTCTTTTAGAAATCTGCTGGAAACGCTCCCTACTTAACTCATTTTATTTTGAGATAGGGCAGTAATCGAGAAATAGGAAGGCAGCCATTTTGCTAGTTTCCTCCCATTCAACCATTGTGTTGTTAGGGGCAGATCTACTATATTGAGGAATTATGGATATTCTACTTACAGGTATTCTTATCCGTGTCTTTTCTTTGAATATACAATCACCATAGTAACGTCCATTTTTACTACAATCTACGTAGTTTTGAGCACTGTAAATAGAAGGAATTCCCCAGGAAGGCGCATTCTTCTACACCAGCCAGCTCGAGTATTGAGTGTTTTTTCATCAGAAGCATGAGATGAATTCTTCAGAGTTTTTATAGAAGGAACTTCATCTTTAATCACTCTCAGTCCCACCCTTGTGGACCCGGCCCTTGTGTCGGTAACAAGGGCAGTGGATGGTCAGGAAACTGGTTTGAGTGTACAGCCGGCTGAGAAGAAGAACCGACTTCAGACCGGCCAGGACTTTCATCAACAGAGCCCACTGGTCCAGGCTTCTCTGCTTTTAAAGCATCAGCCAACCGTCCAGCTCAAAAGAACGCGACCTCTGACGTCATATCCAGTCAGCCAATCGCGTGTCCTTCCGACCAATCACGAAGCAGGTCACATGTTTTCACCAACCAGGAAGGTCGGAAGTGCGTTCTTCAGAACTCCCGTCTACTGTGACTACAGTCCCTGCTTTGCAGACCTGGCCTGGTTGTCGGTAGTGGGGTTTTGTGGACTGTAAATTTGCCGGTAAAGCATCACACAAAGAACGCGAATACTGACGTCATCTCCAGTCAGCCAATCGCGTGTCCTTCCGACCAATCACGAAGCAGGTCACATGTTTTCACCGACCAGGAAGGTCGGAAGTGCGTTCTTCAGAACCCACGTCCACTGTGATTCCAGTCCCTGCCTTGCAGATCTGGCTTTGTTGTCGGTAGTGGGGTTTGTGGATGAGCAGAATACTGCTCATTTGCATGTTTAAGTATCACAAAAGAAGGCCACAATTGACAAGCTCCAATCAGCCAATCACGTTGCCCGTCCGACCAGCAAGCTGGTCACGTGACACACCGACCAACACTTGTTTCTATTTATAGCTCACAAGGGCTTTCCCAGCAACTGTCAAATCTACAAATAAGACGTGCCTTCAAAGAAACACAGCCTTGTACTCCACCTTGTAAGGAAATTTTTTTTAATTAATGGAGGAAACTGAATTCAACACAAGATAGTTGTAAACTTCATTCAGCAACTGGTTACAGAGTGTACCTACCGGCTAAACAGCCTTGTACAGTTCAATAACTGGTTACAGTATGTACCGACCGGCTACCGGCTTCACAGCCTTATACAGTAGCCTCAACTGGTTACAGTGTACCGGCTACACAGCCCTGTACAGTGGCTTCAACAACTGGTTACAGAGTGTACCGACTGGTACTGGTTACACAGCCTTGTACACTTGCTTCAACCTACGGGTTACAAAGTCTACTAACAGGGTGCTGGCTACACAGTCCTTACTGAAAAGTGCTTCACCTCAACTGGTTACATAAAAAAAAAAAAAAGAAGCTGGCTAAATATAGACCAGTAGCTGTCAAAAATTCATTGGTGACCCCAGCCTGCCAGTTTTTTGCCGGTTACAGAGAATTACTGGTTACAGTAAAGTACTGGGTATGGAGTCCGGGTACCGGACAGAGTTGCCTAAGGTTAATTGGGTTACAGAGAATTCTTAGACCGGTCAGTGGTCTTGGTGATATGACAGTGTCTCAAGCTACTGCCAGGCAACCTTCCCTTATCACACCTCTCAACAACCTGTTATCGGTGCTGGACTTGACTGGAGAGATAATAAATTTTGTCATCAGGTCCGGCCAAGGGTCAGACATCTCACAAATGACAATTGCTCTGTAAATACTGCACCTTGCAGGCTGCTGGCCCGGGGCGAAGAGTCTATTAATGTGAAAAGTTGTGTCAGCCCCACCGGACCACAATAAGAACAGAGAGACTGTTAACCTGGATCATTGTCACCAGACCGGACCAGTGTCCAGACTAAGCCCTTTTTGGGAACTTAGGAAGCCCAGGGTCCAGACTAAGCCCTTTTTGGGAACTTAGGAAGCCTTGGGGGCTGGACCCTAGGTAGTACAACTGTTAAAGGAGGTGAAATTGATGGCCATACACAAGGTTTTAAGAAGCCACCAGCACCTAGACGACTGGTTGGTGAGAGCCAGCTCCCACCAGGCTTGTCTCCAACATACACAGGAACTAGTAAATAATGTGTCAGCAAGTAGGTTGGCTGGTGAACTTAGAGAAATCCGAGCTGGAGCCCTAACAAGACTTCAATTTTATAGGCTACAAGTTTGACCTCAGATCCAATCGGGTCCGGCTGACTCCAGATCGGTGGCAGAACCTTCAAGAGAAAATGCTGAAACTGCTATCCCTACCGGCTTGCCCGGTCCGGGAATTCATGTCCTTGATAGGTTTGCTAACAGCTACAGAAAAGCAAGTTCATATAGGCCAACTTCATATGAGACTCATTCAGTGGCATCACAAACACAACTGGAGGGTCCCAGAATCACTGGAAAGGGTGATCCCAAACCTGGTCCCCTCCGGGAAGCAAGTTGCATATAAACTATCTAGAACTTTAAGCAGTTTTTTCTGACTTTAAAGAGTTCCAAGACATTTCCTCAAACAAGGTAATACAGTGGAACCTCTATTATCCGACCCTCTATTATCCGAATTTTCAATTATCCGACCACCAATCCACTCTCCCAACTCCATTTAAACCTGTTATTTTAGACTTTCCATTATCCGATCTTTCTATTATCCGACCTAATTGTTACTCTCCCAAGAGGGTCGGATAATGGAGGTTCTACTGTATTTGTAGCAACCGACAACACCACAGTAGTAGTGTCATACATAAAGGAAGGAGGCATGAGGTCGGGCCCTCTAGGCCAGACCATCCAAACAGTTGGTTTCCCCTTCCAGAGGTCTTCCACTCTATGCAGCAGGTGGCACCGGCCCAAAATAGACTTTTTTGCCACGAGGTTTAACAACAAGTTGCCTCTGTTTTGTGTCACCGGTACCGAATCCCCTGGCCACAGCAATGGATGTGCTCAGTCGGCCATGATAGGATCTGAAAGCATACACCTTCCCACCATCGGCCATATTGGGCAAGTGGTGGAGAGGTTGCAAGACTCCCCATGTAAGAGAATCATTCTGATTGCTCCGGGGTGGCCCAAAATGCCTTGGTTTTGGGATCTAGTGGCCATGTCCAGCCAAATCCCACTGAGCCTGCCCAATCTGCCCAGCCTGTTCACAGCCATTCGATCAGATCCCTCACAGAAATCTGACAAATCTTAATCTCCATGCAGGGCTCCTAGAGCCTCAGCAATCGAGGAGCAGGACTTGTCTGAGGCAGTGACAGCAAGAATTGAGGCTCCTCAAAGGGGATCAATCAGATCAGGCTATGAGGCAAATGGGTCATTTTTACCAAGTGATGTATCATTCATCAGGTGGACTTCGGGCACCCCCTATAAAGTCAGTTGCTGACTTCCTTATGTACCTGTTTCATGACAGGACGTTGCTGATTACAGGTCAGCCATTGCTCATAGTCTGGAAAATTTGCCCATCAATGTCAGTAAGGATGAAAATCTCACTCGTCTCCTGGATAGCTTCCAATGAGACAGACCCAAAGGCCGGAGGGGAATCCCCTCCTGGAACCTCTTCCTGGTTTTTTTGCACCAGCTTGCAAGGTTCATTTTGAACCAATTAAAGGCCTCCTTGAAGCATTTGACCTTCAAGGCAGTTTTCCTCTTGGCCCTGGGGTCAGGCAAGCGTAGAAGTGAGATACATGCTTGGCAAACAGCCCAGCACCATTGGTGGTTATAGGTCACCCATTGTTGATAAACTGGGAAATTCACCCTTCAACATCAGCCAGACGAAAATCTCGCTCATCTCCTGGATAGTTTCCTCGGAGACAGAACCAAAGGCAGGAGTGGCATACCCTCCTGGAACTCACTGGCCGTGCACCAGCTAAGAGCCTAAGACTCCATTTGATCCAATCAAGGAGTCCTCCTGGAAGCATTTGACCTTCAAGACGGTATTCCTCTTGGCTCTTGGGTCGGGCAAGCGCAGAAGTGAGATTCATGCTTGGCAAAACTGATATATTGGACACCAATCCGATTGATCAAAGGTGTCCCTGTATCCATCACCCAGGTTTCTATCCAAGAATCAGCTGGCCAAGAGGGTCCAGACAGTGTGGCCCCAGTGGTTGTAACAGCCCTGGACCCCATCTCTGGATAGATCCCTCAAGTCTGACTGGTCCCTTTCTCTGGTTAGAGCATTGCGCTACTATTTGGACAGGACCTCAGACCTCAAGTAGAATAAGGAGGTGGTTTTTTGTCTCCTTTAAGAAAGGTTCCGACAAAGACATCTGCCTCTATCTCCTCTTGGATCAAACAGACTGTGATCCTATGTTATGAGCTCTCTGACCAGGAGGCCCACTCTTTACATCAGGTTAAAACCCATGATGTCAGGGTCTTTGCTGCTTCTAAGGTCCTCCAGTCGGGAGTCTCCTTAGATCTAATCTTGTCAGCCTGCCACTGAAGTCACATAATACCCTCAAACAGTTCTATCTGAAGGGTGTGGCTTGGGCTGACTCGGAGCCTTACCAATTGGGCTCGGTAAGAAAGGTTTCAACAAAGATATCTCACCTGCCACTATCCCCTCTTGGATCAAGCAGACTGTGATCCTATGTTATGAGCTCTCTGACCAGAAGGCCCACACTTGACATCAGGTTAAAGCCCATGATGTCAGGGCCTTTGCTGCTTCTAAGGTCTTCCAGTCGGGAGTCTCCTTAGATCCAATCTTGTCAGCCTGCCACCGAAGTCACAATACCCTCACACAGTTCTATATGAAGGGCGGGGCTTGGGCTGATTCAGAGCTTTACCAGTTGGGCTCGGTAGTGGCTGCTCAGCAGATCCACAAGTGGCCCTTAGATTGAGGAGATTTGTATATGCGCATAACAGTTCTTCATGTGCATAAGAATTAAGTGTGGCGTGCTTCCTCTGGGAGGTTTATTTGCATTCTGGGACTGAACTCATCCTTCTCTTCCCCTACCTCAGAGCAGGTCTGCAAAAAGGGGGGGGGGCGACGGCGGTATAGCCCCGGGTAACCGGCTGCTGGCAACCGACCATGGCCTTCCAGGGTTTCCTGACCTTAAAGTTAACCCAGGCCTGGGCCTATAGGTCTCCTGACGAAGTCAGCCTAGACCGTAGGTTAAAATTTGCTATTAACTGTGAGTTCACATAAGTCCCTAGTAACTTACCCGCCGACCAAGCGGTAGTTATTCAGCATATTGTCCATTGGATAGGATGTATTAACGCAATAAAATTGCAAATTTAATAAGTAAATTAAATTTTTATAAGTTAATACCCTATCCAATGGACAGACAAGACCCTCCCACCGACCCCGCTATCAGCTTACTAGGGGTCTAAGAGGTTTAGACAACGAAAAAGATGCTATGACGTCAGGTTGTCTAGACAGGAAGGAAGTACGAGGCGCCATCTGGGGAGTGCACAGTACTACGGACCGGCCAGCCGGTGGAAACACAGGACGTCTTTTTCTGGCGTTTGGCGGGCCGGTCTGCGCCGACCGGTTTAGCATATTGTCCATTGGATAGGGTATTAACTTATAAAAATTTAATTTACTTATTAAATTTGCAAGTTTGTTCACGAGCTGTTCTCTCCCAACACCTAAGCATGTCCTGGCTGAAGGCCCGGGAGGGTGGGGCAGTAGGAAAGATTCGTCTTGCAACTCGACTGAAGGAATGGTTGAGCTTGGCCGGTTCCAGTGACCAGGTGCATCAGAAGAGGACACACTCTGGAACCTTGTGCCAACCCATAAAGGATCTAACTCCTCTGATTGTCTCCCTGTAGTTGGCCTCCTCAGATACTTCTTGATCTGCAGACTCGTCCCTGGTGAGATCTCCAGCTGGGGAACGGGGAACCGGTAACACTGTGCTGGTCATCCTCACTATCAGATCCACTGGAGCTCTGGACAACTCTACCGGCCAAGGTCTGTTCTGCACTGAGGTCAGCATCACCGGTACCGGATGGCAGTACATCAGGGACTGAACCGGGGGCCTGAACAGGCTGGGTTGCTGTCCCGGCACCGGGAGCCTCAAGAGGCTGGGTGGCAGTCTGCATCTCATCTACAGCCTCACCGGTGGCCTGAACAAGGCTGGGACCGGTAACACTTGCAGGTCTAGCCAAACTACTGGTGCTGGCACCAGGATCAAAGAATGGCTTCTGGCTGGTGGAGACTTCTGCTGCTGGCTTCACAACCGGTTCCACAAACGGTGAAGGACTTGGCTAACAGCATAGCTTCCAGCCTTGTAAACCTCTCTGCCCATTTATCATCCAGATTCTTTAAGTGTTCAGATGAAGGTCTGCTACTGGGCTTCTTGCTGGCAGAGGGTTTTGGTGAATCACTGCGTTTCTTCTTCTTCGCAGCAGGGGTGGTTTCAGGCTTAACAGCCTTTTCCCCCTCCACTTTACCCAGCACACTCACGTGTGAAGGGTTCATGAGAGTGGGAGAAGGGGAGGACGAAACCAACTTCTCTTTGCTCTTACGTTCTCTGTAAGTGGGGGTAGACAGTTGGTGGATTTGTTCAGGGGTAAAACCTTTACAAATACTACAGTCTTTCTTGAGAATGCAGTAGTCTTCTCCAATCCCCTTGTAACGACATCTTGCACATTTCATGTGGCCGTCAAAACTAGCCATAACATGGTCACAGGTGCCTCGTTTCTGTCCTGGGGACGACAGGATGATTGATACTTCAGTAGAAATACGTAGAAGTAAAATAAAACAGATGGATTTGTTTAAAAGTTCAAAAAACGTCTCTTGTTGAAAACACGTCCGCACACTCCACGCGCCGAACGAAAAAGATGCTATGACATCACACTGTCTAGACAGGAAGGAAGTACGATGCGCCACCTGGCGAATGCACACTCCTACTGGTATTCTATACAGGACGTCTTTTTCTGGCGTTTGGCGGGACCGGTCGCGCCGACCAGTAAAGCAATTGTCCATTGGATAGGATGTATTAACGCAATAAAATATATGCCATCTTATAGTTAAGGACAAAGTAGCTGAACAACATATTTTAGGAAAATACTCTTAACTACAAGAGTTTTGGAGTTATAAAGGCTTTACTCAATGGTAAGAATTTCAAAGTAGCTATTACTCAGCTATACAATGTGAAACAGGTCTGAAATTTTACTATGTGATATGTTATGTTATTGAAAAGATTAGTCTAAGTTTAATAATTTTTAAAATATTTCACATTTACTTCTGTCATTATTTTGCTACAAATGAGAAAATAGCTATTACTCACTTATGGCATGCAATGGAAGTCCAAACTATATGTCATAGGTAAGGACAAAGTAGCTGAACAACATATTTTAGGAAAAAACTCTAACTGCAATACTTTTTGAGTTATGAGTCCTTTACTCAAAGTAGCTAAAATTGCTATTACTTATTTTTAGGACCAAGTTCACAAAACCAAAAACATTTTCAAGGGCGTGAAAGTTCATTAAGACAATTAACTTACAAAAAATCAGTAGCTGTAGCAGTTTTGGAGAAATCTAACGCATGCACACACAGGATGCATTTTATAATCTCCCTCCCGGGCTAAAGCCTGGCGGGAGATAATAAAACCCTAACAGTTGCACAGATAGATTAGACAAGTTGTCTACACCACAGAAATTTGATTACGCCATAGTTTAGTACAATAAAATTCCTGATCATTTCTCACATTAAAAGAAAACCAAGAAAAGGCAATTCCTAATAAATAATAATTTATTTCCTATTATACAATATACAGCTAGCAATACAAAAACAATATAAACAACAAAATCCTGTTTTTACAAAGACTAGAGTCTGCCAGATAGTTAAAAGTGACGTGAATTTGTTGTAATCAACAAATTAAATTTTAACATCGGATCAAAATTCCACTCAAACCCAATGTCAGGGACCATATTCACAAAAGGGATAACCGAAAGGTCAGCAATAATTGAGCCTTCATAAAACGCCATCATTTGACTATCTAAAGTGACATGAAGATCAATACTCTTGCATCTTGATTATTGTACCTAAAAAAATAGCATCAGAGATGCCCATACCCCACAGCCTGGGGAAATAGTTTTCAAAATGATGACATATAGAAGTAGTGAAACAGTACAAAAACCGAGATACTTTCAGCGCAGTGTCACTTATATAAAGGCCCAAATAATTTTTAAATAGTGAAAATAACATCTAAGAGAAAGAAAATGTATGTAAAGATAAAGTACTAAAACAAGACAATTCAAGATTTTTAAACTCAAGGTCACTACGGCAAAGTCAAAGGTCAAATCAAGGTAACACCATGACGTTGCACACCTACATCCCCTAACCAATGTCCCTACCACATATTAACTTCCTACACCTTACGGTTTCCGAGATATAGCCCGGACAATATTTTATAGGTCAAGGTCACTATGGCAAGGTCAAATTAAGGTCATACCATGATGTTGCACACCTACAACCCCTAACCAATGTCCCTACTAAGTATCAACTTCCTACACCTTACAATGTCCGAGATATAGCCCAGACAACATTTTAAAGGTCAAGGTCACTATGGCGAGGTCAAATCAATGTCACACCATGATGCTGCACACCTACAACCCCTACCAATGTCCCTACCAGGTATTAATTTCCTACACCTTACAGTTTCTGAGATATGGCCTGGACAAGATTTTAAAGGTCAAATCAAGGTCACACCATGACATTGCACACCTACACAAGTGTCTGCAAGGTTGTAGAGGACATGTACATCTGTTATACATATCACCTATGAAGAAATTCAACCTTCTACTAATGAGAACCAGCCAGTAGATAAAGGTAGATAATTTTCAAAGAAATGCCTGCGGTGGCCATCTTGTTTTTCAGAATGTGGCTCATTTCAGTCCCAGAGAAGCTCACCCCCCAATGAAGATATCCAGCAAATTTGGTGAACCTAGCTGGTGTAGTTTTCAGCTGAGACAGTAATGTCAAAACTCTATGCGTGGCAGCGGTGGCAAATCAAACTCTAAACTAAAGTATCTGGTGGATACAAAAGTGATGACAGAACCTCTATTACCTGAACAAGTTGAGATTCAATAAATTGGGGTAATGGAAGGTCAATAAATTGGAGCACTTATCATAGTTAAATGAATTCATAAAACTGAATTTAGTTGAACTCTTAACAAGTCCAATCTGAAAGAAACCAGAAAAATATGTCTACCTAACCAATACTTCCAGGTAACAGCTTAACTCAATAGAAGAGATCCTTGCAAGACCTGACCGTCACTTTAACCTCACATGGAATATCACTTCAGACCTCTACTTAAGGAGATTTGGTTGTATTTCGAGACTTTTGTTCCAAAGTTCTATCCTTCTACTCCTAAGTCTGTCCAACAGTTTGGTTATAGTTTTTCTCTCGGTTCTCCCACCATTTGGAATGCTCTTCCTGATGAGATTCATGCTCCCTAGCCTCTTTCAGAAAGTAGCTTAAAACCCACCTGTATACCACGGGATACCCACCTTAGTCTTAATCATCGCCTTGCGTTCTCTGTCGTGCTTGGCCTCTTTTCTAACCCTGGATACTGAATTTGGTTGCTCTCTTGTGCTGTAGGGCCTTGGAGTCCCCTTTTGTAAAGGGGAGATTTAGTGCTATAAAAATTGAATAGTAATTAGGAAGTTGGGATAATAGAATGTCCACTGTATTATATAGCAGATTAACAAAGCAGGTATTTGACATATTACTTTTTTATGTGCTTTGAACTGTCATGACTGCCACCTCCTATAAACACAATTACAAAAAGCGAATGATTATAAATATTGCATAACACAGAATTTCAGGTATATTGGAAATTGACTTGCAAAATATATTGACTAGTTCCACATATGCACAAAATCACTTCTCGCTCGCTACCCAAATATATTACACTGTACAGGTATATTTGCCAATGCTTGCCAAGTTATATCAGTTAACATCACACTAAAGTGACTCTCTTGTAAGTGTAAAGAACAAATTTATCATTACGCCACATGATCATGTAATGTTACAATTGACCTCTTAATTTAGCTGTTATTTTGTATCATAAACAATGTTAAAACCTATGAACTAGTGCCTAATATTATACTTATAATCTATTATTAGCTCTGACTTGAGAAATCAGGTTGTGACCTGTAACTGGCCAGCCTAAACTAGCAAACCTTACTAGAGTGTGCCTCAGAAATCACTTAGAAATAAATTAGGTTTGTATATTATTAAAACTTTACTCTGTATCTCCCCCCAAAATTCAATACAAATCTCTTTTCTGAAAGCTTTTACCTTGTCAAAATGTGTGAGGTACAAGTGTATAAAACTCTCCGATTCCTGCTGAAGGAGTTAAAAAGTGAGAAAATATGACATGAATGCAATCTCATCCAGTTTTTATCAAGTGACCGCTAACTTTCCCCAAAGTAGGGTGTATTTGGTATACTACTCTTACCCCTAATGCACACACTAAGGAAATTGTTTTACTTGTCCTTTTGAAATCTGTAAATTACATCAGCATGACGATAACAATAACTGAAATTGTTGACAGGAATAGTTCATATTAACCCCTTCACATTCTGGTATGAACAGCGGGGAGTTTGAATTGCTACATCGGCTACAGGTGTTCCTTGCCATCCATAATGCCCTCATACATAATATTTGAGACAACATGTTTCATAAACCAAGTTTTAATTTCAAGGTACCAAACGGAAAGTCAAAAAAAATAACCACACTTGATAAGATAAGAGTACTTGACTGCAGTCTTGCTTGTACCATATACTTATATGAACCCGTGCAAATATTTCAGTACACAGTCAACACTGCTGTTAAAATTTCCTTTGTGTGTATTATGTTCCGTGTTCTGAATAAATCTATTACCTTGCATACAGTAAGCTCTCTTAACCTGGTATTCAATTTTACAAACTTATTTCTGTTCTCACCAATATATTTCACCAAAATACCTCCCTGTGTTTATACACCCTTTATTATCCAAATTAAATTCCTCTTTCGCAACATGGCTGGATAACAAGAGTTCTACTGTACATCTTCGAACATGGACAGTACCCCATTAAATTTTTGCCCACTGTTTTCCTATAGATGTATTTCTCACTTCTACTTTTTAAAAGAGTTTTCCCATACCTAGATGTATTTCTCTCAATACCCTTGTACATTTTCCCACCATTTTCCCGTACTTGTATTTCTTGAATACACTCCTTCCCTTCACAGTTGTTTTCCCCGAAAGCTGTATTTTTTATACACTTCTTCATTTTACAGGTGTTTTCCCATACCTAGGCATATTTTTCTGAATACACTTCTACTCTTTACAACTGCTTTACTGTGTCTAGCAGTATTCCTCCGAATACACTTCTTCAGGCAGTCTAGATGACCTAGTAGCCCCCACTGAGGAGAACACTGAACTGGCCAGGCCAGAGTCCACACTCGGTTCAATCAGGTGCTGCTTTGACCTGTGGGTGTATTTTTTCTGAGGCGGGGACCTACCCTGTGGTCTGTAGTTAGAGTTCATCACAGTTAACTGTATCCCATGATCAGACTGCATTCTGCAGTGATGTGGCGGTCTCTCGTGCTCCTCCATGACCTCTTCCCTGTTACTGCTACGTCCAGAGTCTGCTGTTGATTTATTATTTCTAGTATTGTGCTGTTTTGCTGTAAGTCGGGGGCTAGGGGTTTTGAGAATCCCACCACAGGGTTTGAATGTCTGTTGTAAAGTGCGGGGAGCCACTCCACTGATGGAGGCTTCAAAAGGAACAGATTTGGCGCCAGACTGGTTGCTGTGGAACGTTACATGTGTATGCACAGCTTTACTGTCTAGCTTACGTTTCAACTCCAAGATCTTCTCTTCTTTCTGTCAACACAAGTGGAAAACAGGACAAATTCATGTTAATTTGTGTCAACTGTTGCAAATCACCGATGCTGCAGTCTGTATTGCCCATGCTTTCGTAAGCGCCCATCCACAATCTCATGTCATCGCTAATAAATTGCTACCGTATTTATTTGTATAAACGGTCCAGGGGCGATGCATTTTTCAAAAGGGGCGGACTACTTTTACAGATAAAAAAAATCAACTCTCGAGTCCAGTGGTAATGGGCGATAATGGACACTTTCAGCCTTGATCTCGCTTGCCAGCATGTATAATGGCAAGAATGCTTAAAATATTAAACAAACCTTAAATCTGAAGAAATTATAAAGTAAGCGGGAAGTACTAAAACACTTCTTTTTTCGTTATCGCGGAAGCGAAAAGTGTTGGCTGTTGAAAGGGATGTAAAACCCTGAAATATGAACTGTTTATACGGATAAATACGGTAATATATCGTTTTGAGTTAACCTTTCTCCATTAAAACTAAATAATTAGACTACTGTTATTTTATATCCATTTTCAATGAAATTTTCCTCATTTTAGTAGTTGTTTTGATATTTTATTTTGGAGAGATTTGTTTATCAACTGCACTTTACTTCCAGTTGGTGTGGGCTAAAACGGGAGAACCAAAATTTGGGTTGTTTTTGGGAGCACCCGGCTGGCTTTCATTGCTGTAAAGGTTCATCCCCATCTTATACAAATATCTGCTCACATGGCCCATGGGTGCTTCAGAGTATGAATATGGTATACAGCCTTGGTACTAGCCATATAAATCTTGGTTATACTTGTCACAGATGACATAGTGTCAAAACAATTGATAGTTTGATTTGTGGCAAGTAACTGTTACAGAACAACAATGATCTCATTATGCTACTCAGGACATGCAGCAGTTTAAGTTAACTATATTTTCGCATAATGCTATTTAATGCTGTTGTTCCTGGTGTTCAATTATTTGGCCATATCCCTCATATCAAAGTGCAAAGCTCACCTCTATACATTCCTCTCATTCATTCACCTAAATCTTAATTTTGTAATGGTGCATGTACTATGTGGCCATATCACATTTGAAGACCAAAACAATTTCCCCAACAGGAGAACATACTGTTAAATCATGGGGCCATATCCAGTATCTGAGTGGGAAGTTGACTTTCCAAAAACTCCACCCAAGTACAAAGTCCTTCGTTAGTGCAATATCACTGACCAAGAAAACTTCAGGCAGTTATAAAATGCACTCATTTATTGTCTCAAAAGAAATACTTGCAAAAGCTTGTCTATCTGAAATCTGGCACTGCGATGAAACTTCATTATTTAATCACCGTTTAAGTAATGGGTTATATCCCTCTTTACATAAGTGTTAGGCTTATCTCTGCTATCTTGTGGTGTTTTGGTTCACAGAGATTAAACTTATTCTCTAATCTGGACAACATCAGATATTTTCTCATGAATTATTTACAATCTTTTAATATAATTAACAAAAATAATGCTGTTGGGATTTTGTTAAATGGCAAAGACAAGGTAACTTGTGCTCAAACCTTTTGAATCTTCAAGGGAACTGAAAGTGCAGTATTTTCATTTCTCATTTTATTGTATAGTTCATCTTGTATTATTGCACAATCAAAAGTTGCCAAATTGGAAATAAAATATGTAAAAAAAATAGCATCAGAGATGCCCGTACCCCACAGCCTGTGGAAATAGTTTTACAGATACAGAAGTAGATAAACAGTACAAAGACCGGGATACTTTCAGCACATTGTCACATATATAAAGGTCCAAATAATGTTTAAGTAGATAAAATAACTTTAAGAGAAAGAAAATGTATGTAAAGATAAAGTATTAAAACAAGACAATTCATTAGCAACATGACAGCATTAATCAGTATACTAAAATTATGAAGCTGTAAAAATTTATTAACTGAAGAACAGCTGTCAATGGAAATAGCACAATTATGTAAAAGTCCATATAATAATCAGTTGCAGCAATCCATATGTCTTTGTCATAAGAGAAACATGTCTCAAATATGGCAGGTGAACACGCTTTGGCAGAACCAAAGTTAAAGGTCACACCATGATGCATACCTACACCCCCTAAGCAATATCCCTACCAAGGGTTAACGTTCTACATCTTACGGAATCCAAGAAATAGCATGGACAAGATATTTAAACACATGGTCACTATGACAAGGTCAACGCCCAAATTAAGATTGCAGCATGATGTGTCACACCTACAACCTCTAAGCAATGTCCCAACCAAGCATCAACCTCCTACACTTTATGGTTTCAGAGATACTGCCCGGACAAAATTTTAAAAGTCAAGGTCACTACGGTAAGATCAAAAGTCAAATCAAGGTCACATCATGACATTGCACACCTACAAGTCCCACCCGATGTCCCCACAAAGTATTATCTTCCTACACCTTACATTTTGTGAGATATAGCCCGGACAAGATTTTAAAGGTCAAGGTCACTACAGCAATGTCAAAGGTCAAATCAAGATCACACCATGACATTGTACACCTACAACCCCCCACCAATGTCCATACCAAGTATCAACTTCCTACACCTTACAGTTTCCAAGAGCCCGGACAAGATTTTATAGGTCAAGCTACTATGGCAAGGTCAAAGTTCAAATCAAGGTCACACCATGACATTGCACACCTGCACCCCCTAACCAATGTTCCTACCATGTATCAACTTCCTACACCTTATGGTTTCTCAGATATAGCCCGGACAAGATTTTATAGGTCAAGGTCACTACGGCAAGGTCAAACCAAGGTCAACCAATGACACTGCACACCTACAACCTCTAACCAATGTCCCTGCCACCTATCAACTTCTCACACCTTACAGTTTCAGAGATATAGCTCGGACAAGATTTTCAAAGTCAAGGTCACTACAGCAAGATCAAAGGTCAAATCAAGGTCAGAACATGACATTGCACACCTCAACTCCTAACCAATGTCCCTACCTAGTATCAACTCCTACACCTTACGGTTTCTGAGATATAGCTCGGACAAGATTTTCAAACTCAAGGTCACTACAGCAAGGTCAAATCAAGGTCAGACGATGACATTGCACACCTACACCTTCTAACCAATGTCCCTAACAAGTATCAACTTCCCACACCTTACAGTTTCTGAGATACAGCCCGGACAAGCCTTTCCCACCCGCCCGCTCATCCGGACACCACAGGTGAATAAACAATACCCCGACAGCCCTTAAGAGCTGTGAGGTAACTAGTTGTAGTCTGGAATTCAATCATGGAGTCTTAACAGTGTGAAGCTCACCTCTGCAATTTGCTCTGTGATATAGAACCTCTATTATCAGACCTTCTCTTATCCCAATATTTGATTTTTTTTCAACTCATTTTCACCCTACTTAATAAAGATTTTGTTCACTGTGTTATTTTTAAACATTTGTTCTACAATCCAACAAAATGCTACTCTCTCATTTACTCGGATAATAGAGGTTGGACTTTAGTTTGCTCTCTCTGTTATTTCTGCAATCTAGTATCTAGTGTGTTGTTTCCATTCAGGCTTACCCTCAATCTATAACATGGGATTTAATCTCTGGGAAACTGAGTTGTGCATTTGGCCTTAAGATAAATCATTTTTATAATCTGGTGTCAGCTGACCATGTCTCTTGTAAGAAGATAAACCTCACCTCTGTAATCTGCCGTTTAATGTGGTCGTTTTCCTGCAGGAGGCGCTGGTAGCGCACTTCCTCCTCGTGATTGTGCAGGTTGTCTGTGACACCTGAAATGTCCAGTCCATCGTGAGGATTATTGCTCAACTCTAGCACCTGTCAAACAGAAATACTGTAAAAAATCTGTGGTCTGTCCACTAGCAAATGTAGAAATGCCGTGAAATATCTGTTCTCTGTCACCTGTCAAACAGAAATACTGTAAATCACTTGTTGTCTGTCACTTGTCGAACATAGGAATTACTGTGAAACATCTGTTCTTTGTCACTTAACAAATGTAGAAATGCTGTGAAACATCTGTTTTCTGTCTCCTCTCAAACACAAATACGATAAAGTATTTGTTGTCTGTGACAAGTCAATCATAGGAATACTGTGAAACATCTGATGTCTGTCACTTGTTAAATATAGGAATACTGTGAAACATCTGATGTCTGTCACTTGTTAAATATAGGAATACTGTGAAACATCTGATGTCTGTCACTTGTTAAATATAGGAATGCTGTGAAACATCTGTTGTCTGTCACTGGTTAAATATAGGAATACTGTGAAATTTCTGTTCTCTGCCACCTGTCAAACAGAAATACTGTAAAACATCTATGATCTGTCAACTATTATATGTAGAAAAATTGTATTGGAGATGCCCGTACCCCACAGCCTGGGGAAATAGCTTTTGACACCATGAGGTATAGAAGAAGAGAAACAGAACAAAGATCAAGGGACTTTCATAGCAAACAATCTCAGTTATGCAAAGGTCCAAATAATTTTTGTAGAGAAAATAATGTTTACATGACAGAAAATGTCTGTAAATTATGAAGCCTCAAAATTTTTTAACTGAAGTATAGTTACAAATAGAAATAGCACAATTAAGGAAAAAGTACACATAATAATCAGTTATAGCAATCAATATATCTTTGTCATAAGATAAATGTGTCTTAATTATGGCAGGTGAACACATTTTTGGCAAAGCCAAGGTTAAAGATCACTCCATGACTACACTCCCCAACCAATGACCATCCAAGAATCAACTTTCTACACCTTACAGTTTCTGAGATATGGCCCAGACAAAATTTTAAGGTCAAGGTCACTAAAAATGGTCAAATCAAAGCCACACTAAGTTGTTGCTTACCTACACCTTCTAACCTATGTCTCTAACAAATATCAACTCCCTACACCTTACAGTTTCTGAGATATAGCCCAGACAAGAATTTCAAGTTCAAGGTCACTACAGCAAGGTCAAAGGTCAAATCAAGATCACACCATGACGATCCACACTTACACCCCCAACCAATGTCCCTACCAAGTTTCAACTTTCTACACCTTACAGTTTCTGAGATATAGCCAGAAGATTTTCAAACTCAAGGTCACTACAGCAAGGTCAAAGGTCAAATCAAGGTAACACCATGACATTGCACACCTACACCCCCAAACAATGTCCCTACCAAGTTTCAGCTATCTACACTCTATGGTTTCTGAGATACAGCCCGGACAGACTTTTTCTCGCCGCCCAACCACCCATCCGGATGCCATGTGTGAAAACAATACCCAAGCAGCCCTTGAAGGCTGTGGGGTAAAACTTGTAAAACATCTGTTCCCTGTCACAAACAAACAAAGGAGTACTGTAAAACATCTGTTCTCTGTCACTTATTAAACAAAGGAATACTGTAAAACATCTGTTCTCTGTCACAAACAAACAAAGGAATACTGTAAAACATCTGTTCCCTGTCACAAACAAACAAAGGAGTACTGTAAAACATTTGTTCCCTGTCACTTACTAAACAAAGGGCATCTGTTGGGACTCGATACAAGATTAAAATGGGCTTAGGATTTCAGATGGATGGACGGACAGATTTTCTCATTTATTATTACAGATTATATAGATTACGCTATTTATTTCCTGAATGTGAACAATGAACCCTGTGCATGTAGACTCATATGTTATTTGTACAAGCATGTGATAACCTTTGCCTTTCACCATTTATTAGTGCAACTATGTGCTTACCATTGGTTCTGATACAAGTTTTTTACAAGTTTACCTTCGGCATAAATACCAGACCCATGGCCAGGAAGCAACTGAGTAGGACAGCCACTGCGACAAAGGCAAAGCTTGCATCTTGGTGAGAGGAGATGATAAGTGAGACTGGAGCCGTGATCAGACAGAGGACCTGTGTGACAGATATTGTATTGTGGAAGTAACACAATAATAGACCTTATTACAAAGGCCATCACAACCAGTCAGTGTACAAAATTAACATCTACCCCCCCCCCCTGTCCATAACATTTTCACTGACCTTAATCTTTTTAGTTATACATGTTTGGATGTCCTGTAACTGTAAACTCTTCATATTTTTTTTGTTTAACTGTGAAAATGATGAGATTTTTATTTTTTACATTCTTGCCAAAAAAGAAAATAACACTAAACCATTTATTCTTTAGCACTTGAAACTTTGAAAATATTGAAACACACTATTGATTTTAGCTACATTGGAAATAAAGACTGGCAATTTTTGCAAACAATGATAAAAATTTGAATTATCTCATTTTGCACCAGAAGCTTGAATCTGGTGTAGCAGGAATTTGTCCCCCCCTTTGCCAATTACAATAATTTATTTTTCCCTTTTCAGAACCATTTACCAAAAGATATGTTGTGTAAACCAATATTAAATTGTGTTAAAGATTGAGATTATGAAGCAATAACAGAAATGCATACAAATATGCGTACACTTATTTGAGCATCAACACTATAATCAACATCAAGGTTCATATTAAGAAAGAAAAAATAGAAGGTATAAATCAGTTTACATATTTTGGGGTACAAATCAACAAAAATCTTAGGACAAATGATGAAGTTAAGTCAAGAATATCAAAAGCCAAAAATGCATTCTTGGCATTACAACCAATATGGAAATCCAAGACACTCAGTAAAACAACCAAAGTTAAGATTTTTCAGATTTTTTTTGTATGTGAATGCTACGAGGATTTCCTTGGATGGGTTGGTGGGTGGGGGCTGTATTTCAGGAGGATGGATTTCATGGTACACTAGTGTTAACTCTAAATAGTCAATATTTCTAAAATCTATGGTACATTTATTTGTCTGAAACATACAGAACTAGAACTCACCACTACATTGTAGATACTCATCCCGACAAATCGTGAGTCGTTAATCTGTTTGATTTTCACATTTCTTGTTTCATAGGCCAGAAGTAACCCAAAGAGAAGCAAAACACCTTTGTATCCAAACATCACCCCTAAAATGAAAACAAAAGGTGTGAATTGGCAAAGTGCAGCTACAATGGAGTAATCAATTGCTATGTCTATAAAATTTACAATATATTGAATAATATGTGACACATTTAAACTGGCTAAGATTTGTACATACCTGGAATTTAATCTAATATTCACAACTTGGATTCCCATTAAAATATCATTTCACTCGATCACGTGCATTAAATAACTTACCTATATGGGAAAAAAAGGGAAAAAAAGATAATTTACAGAAAATAACTAGAGATTGCGTCTCGACGCAGTGTATCCCCGGACGGGACATAGTTAAGGCGTGAATATGTCGGTCTTGAGCCTGTTTCCTGGAGCACCAGGTCAGGATTCTCCATAGTACCAGATTACTCCCAAAAGGTAATCACTAGTTCTTTCACTTATATCTGTCTTTAAAAATTACATTTCATGGATCCAGAAGATCCATATAGTGATCCGGATCACTTCCAAAATTCAATCTTTTCATCCTTTTACCTTTTCAGAGATATTCTAAAAATTTCATCAAAATCCGTCCATAAATTTTTGAGTTATCTTGTACACAAACAGATCTGGCAGCCTGGATCCACATGATCCAGACAGTGATCCAGATCACTCCCAAAAACTAATCACTTGTTCTTTGTCCCATTTAAGACATTTCCTGAAAATTTCATAAAAATCCACCCATGACTTTTTGAGCTATTTGTCTTTAAAATTATATTTCATGGATCCAGAAGATGCAGATAGTGGTCCAGATCACTTTCAAAATTGAATCATTTCTTCCTTTTACCATTTCTTCCTTTTACCATTTGTAACATATCCTAAAAACATCATCAAAATTCATCCTAAAATTCTGTTGCAGCCTGGATCCAGATGATCCAGATCACTCGAAAAATGTAATCACTTGTTCCTTGTACCATTTAGGTCATTTGCTGAAAATGTCATCACAATCCATCCATAACTTTTTGAGGTATCTGTCTTTAAAAATTACATTTCATGGTTCCAGAAGATCAATATAGTGATCCGGATCACTTCCAAAATTCAATCATTTCATCGTGTTACCTTTTCAGACATATCCCAAAAATTTCATCAAAATCCGTCCATAAGTTTTTCAGCTACATTGTACACAAATACATGTGTCAGCCTGGATCCAGATGATCCAGGCAGTGATACAGATCACTCCCAAAATGTAATCACTTGTTCCTCGCACCATTTAGGTCATTTGCTGAAAATGTCATCACAATCCATCCATAACTTTATACAACTAGATTGGGCCAACTCGGCGCCAACATATCCCCAGACAGGTCATCACTCACGCCACAGGTTTTGATCGGGAATTTTTTACAACATAATTACCCATTATTATATGAACTTCAGCACATCAATCTACTCTGTTTATATCTTCCCAAGGAAGATGGTGTATCCCCAGACGCCGAATACATAACTCAAATTATATTTTCAATCTTCCTGCAATGATAACTCTAAACCTATTTTCAAAGTATTTAAATGATTGATGATTGAATGTCCATTCTAAAATAATAATCCCAAAAGAGCATATCTGTTTCTATATTTGTTGACAAATAAAATATTATTTTTAACTCAACTCATCATACTTTTCAATCTTCCTTCAAAGTATTTAAATGATTGATGAGTCAATGTCCATTCTAAAATTCATAATCCCAAAAGCGCATATCTGTTTCTATATTTGTTCACAAATAAAATATTATTTAAAAAAAAATTATTTATATTATTATTTTATTATAATATTTTTAGAATTTGCAAATTGTTTTCAGTTATTCATTTCCTCTATACCTATATATGTGGTCCATATATATGCAACCTAAATATGTGACACAATCTCAGTTCTGACTCCCCTTTGTGTTATATGTAATGAAGCCCACCACCTCCCACCCCCACCCCTCTCCCCTTCTCCACACCTCTCTCACTATTACACAAGATCTGCAACCCCATTGAGTTCTTTGTTTCTCATCTGATATCATTAAATACCTTTGTTTATTTAGTGTCACTCAATATAGCTGGAGGTCCCAGAGGTGGGTGGGGGGAATCCGGGTGGGGGATGTGGGTTGGGACTACAAAGAGATGGAGTGCTACAGCATAAATGGTAAACAAACAATCTATATAAAAGGGGTACTCAAATACAAAAAGAATTGAGAATTTTAAGTACGTGATTATCAACTGAAATGAGTTCATAACTGTAGGAGCTGTGTCAAAATTAACTGAGGCAAGTTGAATAAAACTGGGCTAGTTGAGGGTTAAAAATCCCCTAGTTTTACTACATAAGGATATAATTTCATTAATATTGGGACTTAAAGCTCACTTAAAGTGTCCATTTTGTCTACTTGAATATGTTTAACCAGTTTCATTTTAAAAAGTTAAAATCTCAGCAAGCAGAGGTATAACACACAAAAATAAGTTCTTAAAAGACTAAGATAGCCATAACATTATTAATATTCAAAATTTAAATAGACAGGCATTTCCTTTTAAAAATTCAAAGATTTCAGCTCTATAACCCACATAGTTTGACAGTTACTGGGCTTTAAAGTGGCATAATGTCCATAAATTGGGTTTCTGTGGGCATTTTACAATTGTTAAAGAGACCTTAGCAATTAAACTATAGATCTGAAACTTTTTGGGGGACATACATAACAAACAAAAATTATATATAATACAGTTTAAGACTTGTCACACTAAGCATTTCCAAATAACAGGGCAAAATATGGAAAAAATGTCAAAAAAGGCACTTGGGCGAGTGTCTATGGCCCTCATACACAGGTTAAATGTCTACTAAAAACCTTGATTTTCGGCATATGTAAAAAGGACATAATAATGCATTCCCAGATGGGATTTCAGCTCCATCAATGACATAGTTTAACAGTCACAGGGCTTAAAGGTGGTAAAAAGTCCAAATATTGGGTCTCTGTGGGCCTTTTAGAGATCCCGATGTGCCTTTCAAATTAAAGCTTCAGACTTAAAATTTGTTACATACTAAGATTACACATAGAATATGTATCTAATAAAGTTTGAAATTTCTCAGACTTACCATTTCCAAGTTACAGAGCAAAATATGTGAAAAATGTCTTAAAAGGGTCACTCAGGTGGGTGTTTAAGGTCCTCATACACAGGTTAAATGTCTACTTGAAGCCTTGATTTTTGGCACATGTAAAAAGAACATAATAATGTATTCCCAGATGAGATTTCAGCTCTATCAGTCACATAGTTTAACAGTCACAGGCCTTAAAATTGGCAAAAAGTCCAAATACTGGGTCTTTATGGGGCCTTCTAGACACCTAAAATGTGGCCTTCAACTTAAAGCTTCAGACTTAAAATTTGTCACATACTAAGATTACACATAGAATATGCATCTAATACAGTTTGAAACTTCTTAGACTTACCATTTCCAAGTTACAGGGCAAAATATGTGAAAAATGTCTAAAAATGGTCACTCGGGTGGGGATTTATGGTCCTCATACACAGGTTAAATGTCTTCTTAAAGCCTTAATTTTTGGCACATATAAAAATAACATACTAATATCTTCCCAGATAGGATTTGAGCTCTATCAGTCACATAGTTTGACAGTCACAGGGCTTAAAAGTAGCAAAAAGTCCAAATATTGGGTCTTTGGGAGCCTTTTAGAGACCTCAATTTGACCTTCAAAATTAAAGCTTCAGACTTAAAATCTGTTACATACTAAGATTACACACAGAATATATATCTAATACAGTTTGAAACTTCTCAGACTTACCATTTCCAAGTTACAGGGAAAAAGATGTGAAAAATGTCTTATAAGGGTCACTCGGGTGGGTGTTTATGGTCCTGATACACAGGTTAACTGTCTATTAAAGGCCTAAATGTTGGGGCACATATAAGAAAACACATAGATATATTCCCAGATGATATTTAACTTAGATGAGAGACATAGTTTGAAGCTACAGTGCTTGAAAGTGGCAAAAAGTGCATAAATTGGGTCTCTGTGGGCACTTATGAGACCTTAAGTCGACCCCTTTGGGTAAACCTACAACCCTAAAATTTTCTACAGACAAGGATTACATATCAAAGTTATACCTAGCGCAGTTTGAGACTCATCAGAATTACCACTTCCAAACTATAGGGCAAAATATGTGAAAAGTATAGCAAAAAATCCCTAAGTGGGGGTATTTATGGGCCTCAAACACAATTTTCTCCTCAACTTAAAGTCGTGATTTTCGGCACATGTACTAAGAACATATTAATGTGTTGTCAGGTAAAATTTCAGCCAGCTGAGCATCATAGTTTGTGACCTACAGGGCTCTAAGTGGCCAAAAGTCCAATTTCTGACCTTAAGGTGGCCATAAGTTCTTTTTTACTGGGAGTTTAAGGTCACCTTAAAATAGGGATCTTCCTTTGGGCACCCTTAACATGTGTACCAAGTTTGAAAAAAAAATATTAATTTGTTTTTGAGTTATCGCGTCCACAAGGAAATTTCTGCGGCGGCGCGACGGACCTGAATCCAATATATCCCCGACTTTCGTCTGGGGATATAATTACAGAAAATAATGGAATCTGAAAAGATTGTATGGCTTATTAATCCATCATTTGTTTAAAATATAGCTATTTTCATTTTGATGTTTTAAAATCGTACACTAATTTTTTTACTGTTTACTGGTTTTTGAATTGTGTTTGCAGTGGCAAGGGTAGAGACAAGCATTGCCTACTAGACAGTTAAAATCTCAAACTATAACCCCATGTATTGACACTATTCCTACAATATGTCAAAATTTGAACCCACAACCTCAGAAGTTAGAGGCGGATGCCACTTAATCTATTGGGATGCAATCTGATGAACATTCTCTGCTGTTTGTCATATATGACTCAAATACTGTGGATAAATAGCATTAGTTTATTTATTTGGGGTTTTACGTCACTTTCAACACTGTACAGGTCATATCACGATGGGTAGTTGGAAGGGCAGAGGAAACCAGTACATACAGTTCATCAGAGTTCTGTACTGTAAACTGCCGATCAACGGCAAGCAACTACCAGCTTTCCCACTTGAGGCCGTGCCGGGAACCGAACCCCGGCCTCAGAGGTGGGAGGCGAGAGTGTTACCACTCTGCCACCGTGGCCCCCAATAAATAGCATTAGGATTATTGTGTTAACAAGTGTCAATTTTCTACAAATAATTTTAAGTACCCACGTTTCTTACAAATATGCTATACATATTACTGCAGCATTTCTACTTGTGTTTGTTACATGAAAATCTTTATACAGAATACAAAACAGCATTTTTGTTTGTTTTTATTCCATTAAAATCCATATAAAAATGTCAGAGCAATAAAAAGTTGAAAATTTAAATTTTTGTATTCACCAGTGCACCATATTGATGATATGTTCATTGATAATTTTTCAAAAAATAAGTGCAGTTTAAGTACATTTTTAGGTAGCTTTTAATCAACTTTAATATTTATTCAAGTAAACTAGTGGATGATATTAAAACAACCTTCATTGTGCATATTTTAAAAGTCATCGCAAGCAATGATAAATCAATGCAATTGGAGAATGAGCTTTTTAAGTGAGACATATATACTACAATTACTTACCTCTCCAGACATTGATATGGTTAGCACTGCAGTGTTCCAGTTGAGGTTTGATCTCAATATCCTCATCAGTATGGGTGGGCAGTTCACGGGGAAAGCTCTCCAGCTCTCTGTACAGAGGGTCCAGCACTTGTAAAGAGGTGAGAATGACCACATCTAAAGCCAGGAACACTCCCACTACCACGTACAGCTCAAACTCACGGAAAGGCTGAAACAGAGAAAAAACTCAGAAAAAGATTGGAATACAGTAAAAACACATACAAATACAGTAAAACACCTACAAATACAGTAAAACACATACAAATACAGTAAAATACATACAAATACAGTAAAAACACATACAAATAGAGCAAAAACACATACAATTTACACAAAACTAGTTCTAAACACTCACACTACACAGTTCGTCACTAAGATAAACGGTCATAGGGATAAACAGTCTTCAGAATTTGTTAAATCTAAGTGGTTTATAGAGCAATATAACACAAACCAAATGCCAAGATAAGCTTAGTTTCATTTTATTTTCTCATTTAGTTTTGTGCGATTTTGTTGTTTATGCTGGTTAAATTTGAGTAATTCTAAAGACTGTTTTATCTCTACGACTGTTTATCTCAGTGACCACCCGTGTACCATGTACAACTTAAACACATAGGAAGGCTAAAAAACAGGGCACTTCCAGGGGGTATATGGACACAGCTGTTTACAACGTTGTTATGTACTTTTCAACTGAAATGTGGCTACATTTCAGAAATGTGACTACAAACCTTCTAGGACATATTTGTAGCCACATTTCTGAAATGTAGCCACATTGCAGTGGAAAAGTGCATAATGCCATTGTAAACAGCCATGTCCATATACCCTGGAAGTACCAAAAACAGGGAGGTAACGCAGTACATTACACAGAGATTGAAACTCAGTAAAACATGTATAGTGAAAATACATACAATTTATACAGAAGCAATTTCCAAACACTCCCACTACCATTTCACACTATAAGAAAAGTTGAAGTAAACAATTTACATTTCTCCACACTATTTGCCTCTATCTGACAGGTTGAAGTACAGCAAAAAACCATGTACATTTCATGCGATAAGAAAGGCTGAAGTAAAGTAAACCATTTACATTTCTCACTCTATAAGCCAGGTTGAAGTACAGTAAAACCATTTACATTTCTCACTATGAAGTGGTGGTTCCAAATTCAGGCATTTTTGGGACAGAGGTCATAACTTTATAAATTGGTTATAGTCGGGATAGAAAGGTGCCAAAAATGCCTGGAAGATTCAAATACAACCATTGGGATGAATCTGGGAGATACCAGATTTGGGGTTAAAGTCAGTGTCAACAAGAGTAGAGTGCCCGTGAACGGGCACTGTGTCAGCTGAGTGAGTGTTTTTGATTTGTGAAGGTGATAATGAGAGGAAAGCATAATTATCAGGGAAAGTGCTGTACAGAAGTACAGTAAATGGTAATTGAACAGCATGTTCGAAAGAAATTTCGAAGCTGACAGAAGGACAAAAAAGTAGTGCCCTGCAAATGGTATTATAAAGGAAAATAACAAGGTAACTGTTTTAGTGTAAAAAGTAGGTTAAAACATATTTAAAGAAATACTGCAAATGCAATATCCTCATTCAACCTTGAAGAAGGGGTCCAAGGTCAAATCCAACCACACAAAAACATTCCCATCCCATGAATTCCTATAGGTTGGTGTACCATCCCAAACCTCTAGGACCATAATAAACGAGTTATAAGCACTTTTAAGTTTGGCTATCCTCGTTTGACCTTGAAGGCAGGGTCCAAGGTCAAATCCGACCACACCAAAAGATTCTCAGCCCACAATTTTCTATAGGTTGGTTTACCACCCCAAATCTCTAGGACCAATAATAAGCGAGTTATAGGCACTTTTAAGTTTCGCTATCCTTGTTTGACCTTGAAGGAGGGGTCCAAGGTCGAATCTGACCACACCAATAGAGTCCCAGCCAATGATTTCCTATAGGTTTGTTTACCATCCCAAACTTCTAGGACCATAATTAGCGAGTTATAAGCACTTTTAAGTTTGGCTATCCTCATTTGACCTTGAAGGCAGGGTCCAAGGTCAAATCCGACCACACCAAAAGATTCCCAGCCCATGATTTTCTATAGGTTGGTTTTCCATTCCAAACCTCTAGGACCAATAATAAACGAGTTATAAGCACTTTAAGTTTGGCTTTCCTCGTTTGACCTTGAAGGAGGGGTCCAAGGTCAAATCGAACCACATCAACAGATTCCCAGCCCATGATTCCAAAATGTCTGTTTACCATCCCAAACCTCTAGGATCAATAATGAGCAAGTTATAAACACTTTTAAGTTTGGCTATCGTTGTTTGACCCTGAAGGAGGGATCAAAGGTCAAATCTGACCACACCAGAAGATTCCCAGCCCATGATTTCCTACAGGTTGGTTTACCATCCCAAACCTCTAGGACCAATAATAAGGGAGATATAAGCACTTTTCATGACTGACAAAGAAATGCCCTTGGCGGCCATCTTGTTTTTCAAAATGAGGCCAAAAACATTCCCAGTCAAGATTTTATAATGAGGAACATATCCTGCGAATTTAAGATCTCTATCCATAATATCCTTTGCTCTAGAGGGCCAACAAAAGTCCTTGTTTAAAGTTGAATAAATGTCCCTGGCAGCCATCTTGTTTTTCAAAATGAGGCCAAAAATATTCCCAGGCAACATTTTATGGTTATTCATATATTCTGCAAACTTAAGAAGGATAGCTATAATGTTTTTTTCATTAGAGCGGTAATGGTGAAATCTCTCTACACACTGCAGCTATCCAGTGGATACAATGATTTACTCAACAGTGAGAACCTGAAAGTAGCTATTGCTCAGCTATGCCATGACATACAGGTCTGCAATTTCACTATGTTATAGCTGACCAAAAATTATGTGAATAACATATTTAAACAAAATACTCTAAATGCAATAGTTTTCAAGTTAGAACTGACTTACTCAACAGTGATAACCTCAAAGTAGCTATTACTCAGCTATGCAATGAGCTACATGTCTGAATTTTTACTATGTTATAGCTGACCCAAAAGTAGGTGAACAACATATTTAAACAAAACACTGTAAATGCAATAGTTTTCAAGTTACAACTGATTTACTCAATAGTGATAATCTGAAAATAGCTATTGCTCAGTTGTGCCATGAGCTACAGGTCTGTAACTTCACTATGTTATAGCTGACCCAAAAATAGCTGAATAACATATTTACACAAATTTCTGTAAATGCAATAGTTTTCCAATTACAACTGATTTACTCAACAGTGAGAACTTCAAAGTAGCTATTACTCAGCTATGCAATGAGCCACAGGTCTGGAACTTCACTAAGTTATTGCTGACCCCAAAATAGGTGAATAACACATGAAACAAAATACTCAAAATGCAATAATTTTCAAGTTATAAGTGATTTACTCAACAGTGATAACCTCAAAGTAGCTATTACTCAGCTATGCAATGAGCTACAGGTCTGAAATTTTACTATGTTATAGCTGACCCAAAAGTAGATGAACAACATATTTATACAAAATTCTCCACATGCAATAGTTTTCAAGTTACAACTGATTTACTCAATAGTGAGAACGTGAAAATAGCTATTGCTCAGCTATGCCATGAGCTATAGGTCTGTAATTTCACTATGTCATAGCTGACCCAAAAGTAGGTGAACAGCATATTTTAACAAAATCCTCCAAATGCAATATTTTTCAAGTTACAACTGATTTACTCAACAGTCAGTACCTGAAAATAGCTACTGCTCAGTTGTGCCATGAGCTACAGGTCTGTAACTTCACTATGTTATAGCTGACCCAAAAGTAGCTGAATAACATATTTACACAAATTTCTGTAAATGCAATAGTTTTCCAATTACAACTGATTTACTCAACAGTGAGAACTTCAAAGTAGCTATTACTCAGCTATCCAATGAGCCACTGGTCTGGAACTTCACTAAGTTATAGCTGACCCCAAAATAGGTGAATAACACATGAAACAAAATACTCAAAATGCAATAATTTTCAAGTTATAAGTGAGTTTACTCAACAGTGATAACCTCAAAGTAGCTATTACTCAGCTATGCAATGAGCTACAGGTCTAAAATTTTACTATGTTATAGCTGACCCAAAAGTAGGTGAACAACATATTTATACAAAATTCTCCAAATGCAATAGTTTTCAAGTTACAAATGATTTACTCAATAGTGAGAACCTGAAAATAGCTATTACTCAGCTATGCAATGAGCTACATGTCTAAATTTTTACTATGTTATAGCTGACCCAAAAGTAGGTGAACAACATATTTAAGCAAAACACTGTAAATGCAATAGTTTCCAAGTTACAATTGATTTACTCAATAGTGATAATCTGAAAATAGCTATTGCTCAGTTGTGCCATGAGCTACAGGTCTGTAACTTCACTAAGTTATAGCTGACCCCAAAATAGGTGAATAACATATTAAAACTAAATACTCTAAATGCAATACTTTTCAAGTTATAAGTGATTTACTCAACAGTGATAACATCAAAGTAGCTATTACTCAGCTATGGCATGAGCTACAGGTCTGATATTTTACTATGTTATAGCTGACCCAAAAGTAGCTGAATAACATATTTATATAAAATTCTCTAAATGCAATAGTTTTCAAGTTACAAGTGAGTTTACTCGTGATGGAAGTTACTGAAAAGCCCAAAAGTAGCTATTACTTACTTAGCTATTGAGATAGACACCCAAGTTACTCACCAGGTTGTAGCTATGGAAAAAGTAGCTGAACAACATATTTTAACAAAATGCTCTAAATGCAACACTTTTGAAGTTATAAGTGATTTAGTGCATCATTTCATGAATTTTAATGCATTAAAAAATATTAAAAAAATTTATTAAAAAAAAAAATAAGACAGATCCAGGTCTCATACTCACACAAGAGAATCTACCTCTGGCCTAGTACATATATGCAAGATATCAGAGAAATCCTTCAAATAGTCACTGAGAAAATTGTGATAAAGTGTTGAAATTTTCACACTTTTGGTGGGGGTACCTCCCTTGTAATGTCTCTAGCAAACAGACGAACAGACAGATTTGCATGCCTTGAACAATTTTTCATCCTCCATAGATAAGGTATCTTTTAAAAAAAACAGCATGTCTCTAGGCCTTGTAGTTTTGGAGAAGAAGTTGTTCACGCGTACGCGGACATGGACGCGTACGCAGACGCGTACGCCCACGCCACAGAGTGACGACATAATGTCAGCTGACTGACAAGTCAGCTGACATAAAAACTCCCTGACCTATAAAATTTTAATATAACTGGTAATAGCAACAATACAATAGAGTCATAAAGTCATATGACCTCTTATGATTTGACTTAATGGTCAGGGCTGAAGACCCTGACCTTGGGATTCAGCCAGCAAAGTAGCTGATTTTTCCAAAAATATTAAACATGTTTAAAATTCTTCCTGACCTTGTTGGACTTCTCAATTCTGCTTCAAAACCTCAAGAATCTTGCAAGAAGTGGTCAAGATTTCAAAATCGGTAAGATTCGGGGCCAAAGTTGAGAATATGGAACAACAACTTTAGGGTATTAGGTCAGTCAAACCAAATACATTTTGCAGAAGAAGAAGGGTTGAAGAACAATTTAAAACTGTACTTTTCACATGCACAGAAAAAACAAAGCAGTTACAATTAACATTTTGATTTTAAGTTATTTTTGTGTTCGTTTTAAGAACTGTAAAGCTGAAAGATGATAGACAAAGTACCTGACAAATTTCACATGCAATTACTGTATCCCAAAGAATTTAATTTAAAACTTAAAAGCTATGTAACTTATCCATTGAGACAACCTATTCCAAATACAATCAATTAAGTGTGTCAAAGTTGCCTAAAATCTGTGCCATAAAATATATGCTTTGTCAAAAAGCTTTACATGTCTTTAATACAGATTCATTGCCAAGCCAAAATGGCCATAAATGAGTATTTTGTGGTCATTATTACTTCATAACACAGATATGACATCCATATCTTTTAATCATAATATTGCAATATCACTGTGAAAACTAAGGTAACATTGTATTGCCATTTATGTCATGGTGACTACAGTAGTTTGGAGAGATTAGACAAAACAAACCTTGATTTCTTTCTTCCTTCTTGTGGTCAGTCTGTAAATTGTCCACACTTTGGCAAACATAGGACCGTAAGCCAGAGTAAAGCCCAATGTCAGGACAATAGTACGGATCTGAAAATTCAGAAAGGAAAAACTTGTCTTAGCTGTAGACAATTAGTTTCGGTTTTTGGTGTACAGTAAGACCTCTTCCTTTCAAACCTCTATTATCCAAATTTTCAATTAACTGACCCGAAACCCACTCTCTCAACTCCATTTAAATCAGTTATTTTAGCTCTTGTATTATCCGACCTAATTGTTACTCCCCCAAGAGGGTAGGACAGTAAAGGTATTAATGTATTTAATGATCTGACTGGTGGCCTGTTACAATGGAGAACTAGCTGCCAGGATGTCCAATTGATTTTATCACTGATGGGAACTTATGGGGATTACATCTGAGGTCATCAGAAGTAATAATTATCTATTTCACTATTCCCGGATTTTAAAAATTGGATATTGTTGCTGACTCTTGCCACATAAAATCTGCATTTTAGTGGAGATGAAGCACTACAAAAGTTGGTGCTTTGAAAACTGATACTTGAAATACCTGGGTCAGTTGCTGACATTATACAATGTGAGATTCATAGCTTTAGTAGGAAATGTGAGATTCACTATTGAGGAAAATAGCATCAGAGATGCCCGTACCCCACAGCCTGGGGAAATATTTTTAACACCATGAGATATAGAAGTACTGTATCAGTACAAAGTTCACGATACTTTCAGAGCACTGTCAGTTATATAAAGACCCAAACAATGTTTAAATAGAGAATATAATGTCTAAGAGAAAGATAATGTATGTAAAGATGAAATATTAAAACAAGACAATTCAATAACAATATGACAGCATTAATCAGTAAACATTACAACAATTTATCTATATCTGGCATGGCCGAATTATGGTTTCGATGTTTTGAATATTACCATGCATACTGAAGTGGTAATACATTCAATGAATGCTTATGTGTGGTGTTGGAGCAAAGTCTGTGACTCACTTGATGAAATTCCATCTGTTACAATGGGAAGTTGTAAAAGTAAAATTCTTAATGAATTCTAATATGACTTTAACAGTGCTTAACCTGCATCAAAAGACAGACCCAAAGGTGCAATAAGATATTTAAGGTCAAAGTCACAACGACAAGGTCAAAGGTCAAATCAAGGTCACACCATGATGCTGCACACCTACAACCCCTAACCAATGTCTTTACCAAGCATCAACGTCCTACACCTTACGGTTTCCGAGATATAGCCCAGACAAGATTTTATAGGTCAGGGTCACCACAGCAAGGTTAAAGGTAAAATCAAGGTCACACCATGACGTTGCACACCTACACCCTGCAACCAATGTCCCTACCAAGTATCAACTTCCTACACCTTACAGTTTCTGAGATATACTCCGGACAAGATTTTATAGGTCAAGGTCACTACAGCAAGGTCAAAGGTCAAATCAAGGTCAGACCATGACGTTGCACACCTACACCCCCCCAACCAATGTCCCTACCAAGTATCAACTACCTATACCTTACAGTTTCCGAGATATAGCCCTGACAAGATTTTATAGGTCAAGGTCACTACAGCAAGGTCAAAGGTCAAATCAAGGTCAGACCATGATGCTGCACACCTACACCCCCTAACCAATGTACCTGCCAAGTATCAACCTCCTACACCTTACAGTTTCCGAGATATACCCCGGACAAGATTTTCAAACTCAAGGTCACTACAGGAAGGACAAAGGTCAAATCAAGGTCACACCAGGACATTGCACAACTACACCCAATATCCAATGTATCTACCAAGCATCAACTTCCTACACCTTACGGTTTCTGAGATATAGCCCAGACAAGATTTTATAGGTCAAGGTCACTACAGCAAGGTCAAAGGTCAAATCATGGTCAGACTATGACGTTGCACACCTACACCCCACAACCAATGTCCCTGCCAAGTATCAACCTCCTGCACCTTATAGTTTCCGAGATATAGCCCAGACAAGATTTTACAGGTCAAGGTCACTACGGCAAGGTCAAAGGTCAAATCAAGGTCAGACCATGACATTGCACACCTACACCCCCTAACTAATGTCCCTACCAAGTATCAACTTCCTACACCTTACAGTTTCTGAGATATAGCCCAGACAAGATTTTCAAACTCAAGGTCACTATGGCAAGGTCAAAGGTCAAATCAAGGTCAGACTATGACGTTGCACACCTACACCCCCAAACCAATGTCCTTACCAAGTATCAACTTCCTACACCTTACAGTTTCAGAGGTATAGCCCTGACAAGATTTTATAGGTCAAAGTCAGTACAGCAAGGTCAAAGGTAAAATCAAGGTCAGACTATGATGTTGCACACCTACACCCCCAAACCAATGTCCCTACCAAGTATCAACTTCCTACACCTTACAGTTTCTGAGATATAGCCCGGACAAAATTTTATTGGTCAAGGTCACTACAGCAAAGTCAAAGGTCAAATCAAGGTAAGACCATGACGTTGCACACCTACACCCCCCAACCAATGTCCCTACCAAGTATCAACTTCCTACACCTTACAGTTTCCGAGATATAGCCCTGACAAGATTTTATAGGTCAAGGTCACTACAGGAAGGTCAAAGGTAAAATCAAGGTCAGACTATGATGTTGCATACCTACACCCTGCAATCAATGCCCCTACCAAGTATCAACTTCCTATACCTTACGGTTTCTGAGATATAGCCCTGACAAGATGTTATAGGTCAAGGTCACTACAGCAAGGTCAAAGGTCAAATCAAGGTCAGACTATGACGTTGCATACCTACACCCCGCAACCAATGTCCCTACCTAGTATCAACTTCCTATACCTTACGGTTTCTGAGATATAGCCCTGACAAGATGTTATAGGTCAAGGTCACTACAGCAAGGTCAAAGGTCAAATCAAGGTCAGACCATGACGTTGCACACCTACACCCCCTAACCAATGTGCCTGCCAAGTATCAACCTCCTGCACCTTACAGTTTCCCAGATATAGCCCAGACAAGATTTTACAGGGCAAGGTCACTACGGCAAGGTCAAAGGTCAAATCAAGGTCAGACCATGACATTGCACACCTACACCCCCTAACTAATGTTCCTACCAAGTATCAACTTCCTACACCTTATGGTTTCTGAGATATAGCCCAGACAAGATTTTCAAACTCAAGGTCACTATGGCAAGGTCAAAGGTCAAATCAAGGTCAGACTATGGCGTTGCACACCTACACCCCCTAACCAATGTCCCTACCAAGTATCAACTTCCTACACCTTACAGTTTCCGAGGTGTAGCCCTGACAAGATTTTATAGGTCAAAGTCACTACAGCAAGGTCAAAGGTAAAATCAAGGTCAGACTATGATGTTGCATACCTACACCCCGCAACCAATGTCCCTACCAAGTATCAACTTCCTATATCTTACAGTTTCTGAGATATAGCCCTGACAAGATGTTATAGGTCAAGGTCACTAGAGCAAAGTCAAATCAAGGTCACACCATGACGTTGCACACCTACACCCCCCTACCAATGTCCCTACCAAGTATCAACTTCCTACACCATATGGTTTCTGAGATATAGCCCAGACAAGATTTTCAAACTCAAGGTCACTATGGCAAGGTCAAAGGTCAAATCAAGGTCAGACTATGGCGTTGCACACCTACACCCCCTAACCAATGTTCCTACCAAGTATCAACTTCCTACACCTTACAGTTTCCGAGGTAAAGCCCTGACAAGATTTTATAGGTCAAAGTCACTACAGCAAGGTCAAAGGTAAAATCAAGGTCAGACTATGACGTTGCATACCTACACCCCCAAACCAATGTCCCTACCAAGTATCAACTTCCTACACCTTACGGTTTCTGAGATAAAGCCCGGACAAAATTTTATTGATCAAGGTCACTACAGCAAAGTCAAAGGTCAAATCAAGGTCAGACCATGACGTTGCACACCTACATCCCCTAACCAATGTCCCTACCAAGTATCAACTTCCTACACCTTACAGTTTCCGAGATATAGCCCTGACAAGATTTTATAGGTCAAGGTCACTACAGCAAGGTCAAAGGTAAAATCAAGGTCAGACTATGACGTTGCATACCTACACCCCGCAACCAATGTCCCTATCAAGTATCAACTTCCTATACCTTACAGTTTCTGAGATATAGCCCTGACAAGATGTTATAGGTCAAGGTCACTACAGCAAGGTCAAATCAAGGTCAGACCATGACGTTGCACACCTACACCCCAAACCAATGTCCCTACCAAGTATCAACTTCCTACACCTTACAGTTTCCGAGATATAGCCCTGACAAGATTTTATAGGTCAAGGTCACTACAGCAAGGTCAAAGGTAAAATCGAGGTCAGACTATGACGTTGCATACCTACACCCCGCAACCAATGTCCCTACCAAGTATCAACTTCCTATACCTTACAGTTTCTGAGATATAGCCCTGACAAGATGTTATAGGTCAAGGTCACTACAGCAAGGTTAAATCAAGGTCACACCATGACGTTGCACACCTACACCCCCCAACCAATGTCCCTACCAAGTATCAACTTCCTACACCTTACAGTTTCCGAGATACAGCCCTGACAAGATTTTATAGGTCAAGGTCACTACAGCAAGGTCAAAGGTCAAATCAAGGTCACACCAGGACATTGCACACCTACACCCAATAACCAATGTATCTACCAAGTATCAACTTCCTACACCTTATGGTTACTGAGATATACCCCGGACAAGATTTTATACGTCAAGGTCACTACAGCAAAGTCAAAGGTCAAATCAAGGTCACACCATGACGTTGCACACCTACACCCCCCTACCAATGTCCCTACCAAGTATGAATATCCTACACCTTACAGTTTCCGAGATATAGCCCGGACAAGATTTTCAAACTCAAGGTCACTACAGCAAAGTCAAAGGTCAAATCAAGGTCACACCAGGGCATTGCACACCTACACCCAATAACCAATGTATCTACCAAGTATCAACTTCCTACACCTTATGGTTTCTGAGATATACCCCGGACAAGATTTTATACGTCAAGGTCACTACAGCAAAGTCAAAGGTCAAATCAAGGTCACACCATGACATTGCACACCTACACCCCCCCACCAATGTCCCTACCAAGTATGAACATCCTACACCTTACAGTTTCCGAGATATAGCCCGGACAAAATTTTCAAACTCAAGGTCACTACAGCAAAGTCAAAGGTCAAATCAAGGTCACACCATGACATTGCACACCTACACCCCCCCCCCCCCCCCCCCCCCCCCCCCCCCCCCCCACCAATGTCCCTACCAAGTATGAACATCCTACACCTTACAGTTTCCGAGATATAGCCCGGACAAGATTTTCAAACTCAAGGTCACTACAGCAAGGTCAAAGGTCAAATCAAGGTCACACCAGGACATTGCACACCTACACCCAATAACCAATGTATCTACCAAGTATCAACTTCCTACACCTTATGGTTTCTGAGATATACCCCAGACAAGATTTTATACGTCAAGGTCACTACAGCAAAGTCAAAGGTCAAATCAAGGTCACACCATGACGTTGCACACCTACACCCCCCAACCAATGTCCCTACCAAGTATCAACATCCTACACCTTACAGTTTCCGAGATATAGCCCGGACAAAATTTTATTGGTCAAGGTCACTACAGCAAAGTCAAAGGTCAAATCAAGGTCAGACCATGACGTTGCACACCTACATCCCCTAACCAATGTCCCTACCAAGTATCAACTTCCTACACCTTACAGTTTCCGAGATATAGCCCTGACAAGATTTTATAGGTCAAGGTCACTACAGCAAGGTCAAAGGTAAAATCAAGGTCAGACTATGACGTTGTATACCTACACCCCGCAACCAATGTCCCTATCAAGTATCAACTTCCTATACCTTACAGTTTCTGAGATATAGCCCTGACAAGATGTTATAGGTCAAGGTCACTACAGCAAGGTCAAATCAAGGTCAGACTATGACGTTGCATAGCTACACCCCCAACCAATGTCCCTACCAAGTATCAACTTCCTACACCTTACGGTTTCTGAAATATAGCCCGGACAAGATTTTCAAACTCAAGGTTACTACGGCAAGGTCAAATCAAGGTCAGACTATGACGTTGCATACCTACACCCCGCAACCAATGTCCCTATCAAGTATCAACTTCCTATACCTTACAGTTTCTGAGATATAGCCCTGACAAGATGTTATAGGTCAAGGTCACTACAGCAAGGTCAAATCAAGGTCAGACCATGACGTTGCACACCTACACCCCCAAACCAATGTCCCTACCAAGTATCAACTTCCTACACCTTACAGTTTCCGAGATATAGCCCTGACAAGATTTTATAGGTCAAGGTCACTACAGCAAGGTCAAAGGTAAAATCGAGGTTAGACTATGACGTTGCATACCTACACCCCGCAACCAATGTCCCTACCAAGTATCAACTTCCTATACCTTACAGTTTCTGAGATATAGCCCTGACAAGATGTTATAGGTCAAGGTCACTACAGCAAGGTTAAATCAAGGTCACACCATGACATTGCACACCTACACCCCCCAACCAATGTCCCTACCAAGTATCAACTTCCTACACCTTACAGTTTCCGAGATACAGCCCTGACAAGATTTTATAGGTCAAGGTCACTACAGCAAGGTCAAAGGTCAAATCAAGGTCACACCAGGACATTGCACACCTACACCCAATAACCAATGTATCTACCAAGTATCAACTTCCTACACCTTATGGTTACTGAGATATACCCCGGACAAGATTTTATACGTCAAGGTCACTACAGCAAAGTCAAAGGTCAAATCAAGGTCACACCATGACGTTGCACACCTACACCCCCCTACCAATGTCCCTACCAAGTATGAATATCCTACACCTTACAGTTTCCGAGATATAGCCCGGACAAGATTTTCAAACTCAAGGTCACTACAGCAAAGTCAAAGGTCAAATCAAGGTCACACCAGGACATTGCACACCTACACCCAATAACCAATGTATCTACCAAGTATCAACTTCCTACACCTTATGGTTTCTGAGATGTACCCCGGACAAGATTTTATACGTCAAGGTCACTACAGCAAAGTCAAAGGTCAAATCAAGGTCACACCATGACATTGCACACCTACACCCACCCCCCCCCCCCCCCCCCCCACCAATGTCCCTACCAAGTATGAACATCCTACACCTTACAGTTTCCGAGATATAGCCCGGACAAGATTTTCAAACTCAAGGTCACTACAGCAAGGTCAAAAGTCAAATCAAGGTCACACCAGGACATTGCACACCTACACCCAATAACCAATGTATCTACCAAGTATCAACTTCCTACACCTTATGGTTTCTGAGATATACCCCAGACAAGATTTTATACGTCAAGGTCACTACAGCAAAGTCAAAGGTCAAATCAAGGTCACACCATGACGTTGCACACCTACACCCCCCAACCAATGTCCCTACCAAGTATCAACATCCTACACCTTACAGTTTCCGAGATATAGCCCGGACAAGATTTTCAAACTCAAGGTCACTACAGCAAGGTCAAAGGTCAAATCAAGGTCACACCAGGACATTGCACACCTACACCCAATAACCAATGTATCTACCAAGTATCAACTTCCTACACCTTATGGTTTCTGAGATATACCCCGGACAAGATTTTATACGTCAAGGTCACTACAGCAAAGTCAAAGGTCAAATCAAGGTCACACCATGACATTGCACACCTACACCCCCCAACCAATGTCCCTACCAAGTATCAACTTCCTACACCTTACAGTTTCCGAGATATAGCCCTGACAAGATTTTATAGGTCAAGGTCACTACAGCAAGGTCCAAGGTCAAATCAAGGTCAGACTATGACGTTGCATACCTACACCCCCAACCAATGTCCCTACCAAGTATCAACTTCCTACACCTTACGGTTTCTGAAATATAGCCCGGACAAGATTTTCAAACTCAAGGTTACTACGGCAAGGTCAAATCAAGGTCAGACTATGACGTTGCACACCTACACATCCTAACCAATGTCCCTACCAAGTATGAACTTCCTACACCTTACGGTTTCTGAGATACAGCCTGGACAAACTTTTTCCCGCCGCCCGCCCACCCGCCCGCGCATCCGGACAGCATGGGTGAAAACAATACCCCGACGGGGTAAAAATGACTTTAAATTTGGAATATTGAACAGTCTCACAAAATTTGTACAATTTGTGATATTCTCAGGTGATTTATCTGATCTGCTGCAAAATTTCTGTGGAGTTATCTTATTTATTTAAATGTAATTACTGTTATTGTAACTAGTTTTATAGACAGACAAAAGCATCAGTGAGGAAAAGTAATGTTGTTTAGTGGACTAAAATACACATGTCTCTTTCTGCATATTGTGAACAGGGTTTTGGTCTATTTCTTGTCATTTATTAGGCCTTCAGTGGCCTAGTGGCCTGCAAGTTTAGAATAAAATAACAGGCTGTCACCTCTATGTGGGTTTGATTCCCACAAGTGGCAATGCTGTAGGTACATCCCAATATGACCCTATCAGTTGAACATGACATAAAACACTAACTTTAACCTTCAAAAAGTGCATATCGCTGGGTTATTTATTACAGAAACTACTGTAAGCATTTATTTATAAGCTTATCTTAGTGACCAAAGCACAGGTACCTGGCACAATGTAGTGAAAGCCTCCTCACTGAGAAACTGTCCATCCAGACCTTGCAGAATGACACAGCTCAGGCAGATCATGCAGCCAACCAGCATCAGGGAGTTCACATGTGGCTGAGAGGCTGCCAGTGATCTGAAGCAAAAGGTAGGGTTATTTATTTGAACAATTTCTTTATGTGGGGATATACATATGTATGCATATAAAATACTACCAGATAACACTAATACTTTGGAGTCATGATTATGCCCCAATATCTAGCATTCCTAAAAGTCTGACACCACTAAAACCAGGGTTATTTATTTAGAGTAGGATCACTTATTTCTATAGAGTAGTATCACTTATTTCTATAGAGTAGTATCACTTATTTCTATAGAGTAGTATCACATATGTTGATATATATAATCAGTTTAGCTGGAGTCATGGTCAAGACTCTATGTTCGTAATCCTCAAAAGTTTGATACCAGAGTGATATGATGCTAAATGCAAGGTTCTCTATGTAGAGGCACTATATATGGTGATATATTTAAAATTCTGTCAGCTTGAGCTATGACTGTGACCCAATATTCTAGTATTCCCCAAAATTTGACACCAGAGTGACTGAAAGCAAAAAGCAGCCTAAATTCCATGTTGTAATATATCCAAATATACTGTGGTTAAGTGGAGTTACAATCCAAAGTGAATGTTTAGCATTCTCAAAAGTTTGACACTAATCAGTGAATCCGCAGATCGAAATCCCTCTCTTGGTGGCCATAAGTCCAGCGGATAAGTTTCCTTTTTAATATTATTACTATACATATTAGTCCGGACGGTCTCGTAAAGCAGACATGGTCATTTACTGTGTATAACATACAGAAGACTACAGGTACACAAGTTCCTGTATTTATACAGGGTAAATGTATAAACCCACAATACTATATATTTCATAGAATATGTATAAAGTTGTAAACTTGTTCATTTATTGTGCTTGTTCTGCAACAAATAAAAGAGCAACCAGGATGTGTATTATTTTGCTGTTAACATCAAGGCTTTTCACCAGATAAATCTGTCATACTTTTCATCTATGACTTTGACTTACATGGGCTGCAGTACCAATACTATATCCATTGAAAATTAATTTATCTCAAAACTCAAACTTCGTTTTTAGGTGAGTTGAGAATTTGCTCAAATTGTTTTGGAAGTATATTTGAGTTAAATATTGAGGATAACTCCTAAACTTATCTTGAGATTTGAGTCAAGCTTGATGAGACAGAATAGTTTACATCTGGAATGAGACGGTTCTGGGAATATAAAAGCATGGAGTTCACATGGGAGCTGCAATAAGTGGTCCATGGTATTTATATATCATACACTAATTCTTGATCAAGTATACAATGACATGAGACCTCTCACCCAGCACATTCAATCAGCCCATATAGACCTCAGTTGTTACAATAAATCCGAGAACAACATTTTGGTCAAAATGTCATAAGAACATGCAGTACTTAACCACAGCATATAAGCAATATATTCTATATAAAGAATCAATAATTCTAACAGCAAAACTCCATTTAATGATATCATCAATTCCCAACAGCACTGGACTGTGTTTTTAAATAAGTTTTTAATTAGTAAAATTTGTTAAAATAAAACAAGTTTCCACTAGTACTGTTTTTGACTCAACACTTTGGTGTAAAAAATGCAAAAAAAGAAAAGTATTTAACTGTACCTCCTCTTTCTTTGGAAACAATTGAACAACAATAGCCAGGTCGCTATGATGATACCAATTGATGCAAGAATTGTCATGGCAACAAACAGCCCAAGACTGACCACCCTGAGTTCACACTGGACAATGGTACGGTCAGCAGGCTTCTTACCTCCTGAAACAAAGAAACAAATGCCGATCAGTTAAATACAAAGACAAATGCATATAACCAGACTGACGCCTCTTAGATCACACCGTATAATGGTGTGGTCAGCAGATTTCTCAGCAGCTGAAACAAACCCTAGTCAGTTTCAAAGAAACACAGACAATTTAGTAAAGATTCCTGACTAAGAACAGAAAATGAATGAATGTTTTATGACTAGATGTTTTCCTGACTTTTGTGGTTTAGGCACTTGCCCGCTGCCCTGGCAAATGCTGCATATTGCAGGTGACCTGGAGCTAAGAAATTAAAACCAATCAACCTGTCTGGTGAGTTAAGGGTTTCTAAAATATTTTAAAATACTTGTCGTTTTCGACTGTTAGAACATAAGGGCTGGATTTGTAGTAAAGAATCAACAATACTTTAAAGTCATCCAATATCCTCTATTTCTGACCATGTTTGTTTTTTGCTACTGATTTTAGAGTATACTTCATATGAAATAGCTGTTTATTTGTGCAATTTGTGCTGTGGTGAACATTTCTTTAGCAAATAGCAAAAAGTGGGAGATGTTTTCCCCGAAGTAGCATTTTAATCTCCTGAAACAAAAACTGAACATTTAACTAATATTAGTGAATAAACAGCAAATTTATAGCAAATAGTGAGGATAAGGCAAAGGTATTTGATGCAATAAAAAGCAAATTTGACATTTCCACAATAAGTAGCTTGGTAAGACAGCTGGGGCCACAACTCCCTGACATTTACGGTAGTTCTCATTCTGACGCAAAAAGTTTGTACAAAAGACTAAGATTGTAATCCATAAAAGAGATGAATAATAAACCCACAAAGCCAAGTACACGTCAGCTGTAAGTCTTTAGAAGTAATACTGCACATTTCATTTGATTGTAACTCCATTCTGTAAGACTTGGCAAAACAAAGCTATTTGAATAACCAAGATAAAGATAAAATATATAACAGGATTGCTTCAAACTGTTTGATGTAAATTTTAGGAGAAAGGAAACTCTTGTATTAGCTTGAGTTACATTTAACTGATAGGAATACTATTTTACAAACTCCTATAATCCAAATACTAAATTTCATAACCTCATTTCCACCCTCCCAATTTTGTATTTAGTCAGACTTGACACAGCAGTGCCCATGAATCTGATTGGCTGAAAAGTACAGTCAAAATTGTCACACACTTATGCAATCGAAAACCCCTGCTTCAATTGATGGAAAAGCCATTCTGTTTGGGCCCAAATGGTCATTGAACAGTAACATTTCTGACAGACAAAGGTGAGTTTATTTCTTTATAATATTTTGTACTGTTTGAATAGATATGCCATAAAAATCTATTATGTAGGTAAATATTAATGGTGAACTGGTGGATCAGTATTTTAGGTGTTTGTAAGCATGAAGGGATTCTCAGTCAAAAAACTACACTGAAAATACATTTTTATAGTAATTATTTTTTTCAAATTCTTATTCACAAAAATCTGTTTTACTTTTAGAAATTTTTTTTCAAGAAAACCCTATTTTCTAGAAAAATTGTCAAAATAAGAGTAAACACATTAGCAAAAGATATTGTACTGTTTTTAAAAATCGGAGACAGATGCACTCAAATTTTGGAGTGGCAAATACTTCTGCTTAATCAGGATCTAAAGGCTTACTCTTAATAGAAATTCCTTCTATGAACCAGCATTTAATTCCCCACTCACAATCTTCAATACAGTCGTGTAAACAGGTATTTATATTTGGGGGTACGACCTTGCCCTTATTGTTCCATAAATTGGAAAATTTAATGGTTAAATTAAATTTTTATTAGTTAATATCTTACCTAGTGGACCAGTGCATTTGTCCGGCGCGCAGCCGGTCCCGCCAAACGTTAGACAAAAACGTCCTGAGCTGGGCTCTGACCGGGACCGGTAGTGTACTCCTCATTCGCCAGGTGTCGTGACTGCACCCAGCTCCCCTACTGCGCGTGCGCGCGCATGCGTACTTCCTCTTTTTGTGGCCTACCTAAGAATGTCCCCCTTTGAGCTATTGCGGGGCAGGTAGGGTGGGACTCTCTTGGTCCACTAGGTAAGATATTAACTAATAAAAATTTAATTTAACCATTAAATTTTCCATTTTATTGCGTTAATATATCTTACCTAGTGGACCAGTGCAGAATAACTACCCAGTGGTTGGCGGGTAGCTATGGGCAAAGGGGAGACCGAGACTCTAAGATCTATATATATACTCCGTAAATCCAGAGGAAATCACCCGGGAAGGGTTTCTAACTACCCTGGATAGGTACAGTCTCTCTCCCCCCCCCCCTTTTGTTTTGTAGCTGACGAGTTCCCGAGGAAGTGAAGAAGGGGAATTGAAGATTAAGATGGTCCCCCATCTTCTTGCAACGCAAGACAGACTGCAGGGACGTTTTTTTTTTTTTTTTTTTTTTTTATGTACATGTATGAATACATATATACACCACTATACACTATATACATGGGAGCCTCTACTTAGTCCCTAATTTGTTGGGCAGCTACCACAGGACCCAAATGGTACACATCCGAGTCTGCCCATGCCAAGTCCTTCAAGTAAAATTGGGTGAAGGTGTTATGAGATTTCCAGTGACAGGCTGCCAAAATCTGGTCTAAGGGAACACCCCCCTGAAAGGCTTTGGACGCCGCGAACGCGCGAACGTCATGAGCCCGAACCTGATGCAACTGTTGAGCCTGTTGGTCTGACATCTGGTAACAAAGGACTATGGTTTGTTTGATCCAGGAGGAAACGGTAGCAGGGACAATATCCTTCTGGAAACTCTTCCTAAAGGAAACAAAAACCAATTCCTTGCCTGAACGGAGATCTTTGGTTTTGTCCAAGTAATAACGGAGTGCCCGGACCGGGCACAGACTCCTATCCTCCTTGAGGGACTTGTCCAATGAAGGAGCCAAGGCTGGAATGATAACAGGGGCCATGCAAGCGGGACCCTCTTTAGCCAGGTGGTTCTTAGAGATGAAACTAGGAGAAGGCGATAATGAAACATTCGACCAATCCTCTTGGTGCCTAATGTTCCTGTGGACCCAAGCATGAATTTCACTCCTCCGTTTCCCAGAGCCCAAGGCTAGAAGGAAGACAGTCTTAAAGGTGAGGTACTTCAGCGAAGCCTTCCTGAGAGGTTCAAAAGGAGGTTGTGTAAGTTGGTGAAGGACCAAAGACAAATTCCACGTAGGAACCCCACGCCTGCCTTTTGGTTTGTCCCTATGAAAACTGTCCAACAACCTGGACAAGTTTTCATCCTTGCTGATGTTAATTCTGGAATTCCCCACTTTGTCGGCTATGGCAGTCCTATAGCCTTCTATGGTACTAGGTTGAAGATGTTTCTCCTGAAAAAGGGAAAGGAGAAAATCCGCAATTTGCTCTATAGAGGGAGTCCTGAAGTCCACCTGATTCTTTTCACACCATCTGACAAAAACGGACCACTTTGATTCATAAATGGCTCTGGTAGAGCGTCTTTGAGGAGCCTCAATTCTTGTTGCCACTTCTGCCGAGAACCCGGCCTGCTGGATGGCAGAGGCTCTAGGAGCCACGCATGAAGGTTCAGATTGGGCAGGTCCCGGTGAGGACACTGATTGAACGGTTGAGTGATCAATTTCGACACCTGAGGGAGCAGGAGAGGAACTTGAGCTGACATGTTGACCAGGTCCCAAAACCAAGGCATGTTGGGCCAACCTGGTGCTATCAGAATGAGACGACGGAATCCGTGGTCCAAGAGTTTCGTTACCACCTGATGAAGAAGGGCCGTTGGTGGAAAGGCATAAGCGTCCAGGTCCTCCCAAGGGAGACTTAAGGCGTCCACTCCCCACGCTGATTGGTCTGGAACCGGGGATACAAACCGGGGAAGTTTGTGATTGAACCGGGTGGCAAACAGGTCCACAGACGGGCGGTGCCAGCGCCGGCATATTTGAGCAAACACCTCCGGGAGGAGGGACCATTCTGTTTGGATCACCTGATTGAGTCGGGACAGCTTGTCGGCTATGACGTTCAGGTGACCCGGAATATGCCTGGCCCTCAAGACAATCTGCCTTTGATTGCACCAAAGCATCAGTCTCCAAAGGAGGGCACAGAGTGAGCCTGATTTCATACCCCCTTCCTTGTTGATGTAAGAGACCACAGTGGTGTTGTCTGTACAAACAAGAACTATCTGGTTGCAACATAACTGCTCGAACCGTTTTAAGGCTAGCAGGACCGCCTTGAGCTCCAACAAATTTATGTGCAAGGCGCTTTCTGACTCCAACCAAACTCCTTTTGCCATGTAATCGCCTAAGTGAGCGCCCCAACCTTCGTTTGAGGCGTCTGTAAACAGTTGAAGGGCGTGTCGAAGAGGGTGTAAGGGTTGACTGGAGAGCACCTTGGCCGGGTCCAACCACCACCTTAGATGTACATGGAGAGATGAAGGAATTGGGATGACCTTTTCCAGCGATTCCGGGGCATGCCAATGCTTTTTTAGGTGCCACTGAATGGGCCTCATATGCAGCCGCCCCGACACTACTTGTTTTTCTGTTGCTGTCAGAAGGCCGATTAAAGACATGAACTGCCTGACTGTGCAACATTCCAGTCCCAGGAGAAGGTTGAGTTTCTGAGATAGACTCCTCCACCTGTCCTGAGTTGGTTTGACTAACCCCTGAGATAGGTCGAAATGATAGCCTACGAAGTCGAAGGTTTGTTGGGGAACCAGCTCTGACTTGTCCATGTTGACTACCCACCCTAGCGAGCGGCAAAGGTCCAAAAGGATCTGGGTATGACGTAGGCAAATTTCCCGGCATGGGGCTCTCAGTAACCAATCGTCTAGGTATTGGTGGATTCGAATACCCCTCGATTGAGCCATGAGTTTTACCTCCTTGACCACCTTTGTGAACTCCAACGGAGCCGTCGACAGGCCAAAGGGAAGTGCTGTGAACTGAAAAGTCTGACCTTTTAAGTGGAACCGGAGATATTTTCGCGACCTGTGGTTTATGGGAATGTGAAAATAAGCGTCGCTGAAATCCAGCGAAGAGACCCACTCCCCCTGTTGCAGGGAGAGTCTGATGGTCTCCGGAGTTTCCATCTTGAACGTTGCTGGGGCAAGGTAAAGGTTCAGTTGGCTTAGATCTAGAATGGGCCTCCATTTCCCGTTGGGTTTTGGCACCAGGAACAACCGGTTGTAGAAACCCAGAGATGACTGAACGGCCACCTTTTCGATAGTCTGTTTTTGACCTAGGGAATGCAATGCCTCGTTCAGACTTTTGTTTCGAAAGGGATTTGATGAACCACTGATAATCACAGGAAATCTTGCCAGAGGTGGTCTCTCCTTGAAGGGTAGTTGATACCCTTCCCTGAGGATGGAGACTACCCTTGGATTTGAACCCAGGGAGAGCCAAACCTGCCAAAACAGTTGCAGACGGCCTCCCACAGGTGGATCTTTTGCAACACATGGGGCATTTGTTACATTTGGGGCAAAAAGACACTGATTTACAGACAAAGCACTGTTCACAGATTTTATTCCTATTTGAGAATGAGAGGGTCTTACGTTTTTCTTTTGTAACAGCCCTTTTACAAAAGGTACAGGAGGAACAACATGCAAATTTACAGTCTCTTGAAAAGTCTCTTTGTTTGCTGATGACACTAGATTGAGATCCCCTAAACTTGAACTTAACACAACTGGGGGACTCAGTAGATGTTGATTGTCATTTATACGGTTTTGTACCACGGGCAGTAAGTAGAACCAGATCCACCTCTACCACGACCTCTACCCCTGCCTCTGCCTGAGAATTGCCTCCAAGGTTGTTGATTTTGGGAAGAGGAGAAGCCGGATTGACGACTCTCTTTCTTTTCATATGGTTGATACCGGAATTGATGCTTCTTTGAGTGCTGATATGTGCCCGGGCCGGGACCAGTAGCACTCTTGTTTGAATCATACTTTTGAATATCCTGCTCCGCTACTGCCAGTACATCATCCGGGAATAACCCGTAAGTGAACAGGGGAGCATTTCGTAGTTTATTCCAGGTATCAGGTTTCAGGCCTGGTTTAACGTACTCGAGATAAGAATCTCTCCTCAACAAAATGAAGTTGGCTAGCTGAACAAATAAACTGTCTGCGAGGTGCTGGAAGGCAGTACCTAAGGCAACAGAAACACTACTGTGGAAAGCTGACAAGTCTTTCAAATCCCTGATGGCGTCGGTGACCTCCTTAGGGGCCTTGCCCTGAACAATGGTAGCGTTTAAAAATGAAATGTGTTGATTCATTTTGTCCTGAATTTCACTAACGCACCTGTTGAATCCTGCTGCGTGATTGGTAATCAAAGAGCCTTCCTTAGCACATTGCTCCCACCTTCTAAGAATCTCCTGAGGGATAGGCCTAGATGCTGGTCCTGAAGATGGATATGAGGAAGTCTTGGCAATACGGGAGAATTGAGAGTTCAGGCGTGCTTCGGAACCCGACCAGCCAAAGATTGTACGTCCAGGTCTTTGATTTATATCCTGTTTGAGTCGTGACTGTGTATACCACTTTGCCTGGCTTTTGGGTGTTCTGACAAACTGGTCTTGTTTCAGACCTGCGGCCTCTTGGGAACGAGAAGGGTAACCTTCTGCAACACGAGTGTTCAGTTTTTCCATTTTATAGCAAAGCCAGTCGTCAGCTGGTAACTCCACTGAAACTTTGCCTGAGCGACGAGGATATTTCCCCTTCCAAGGGTTGTCAGAACGGTTGTCTGCATCACTTGCTGAAGCCTCAAAATCTGGTATGTGAGACCAGCCAAGAAAGGAACGGACCGACCGGACCGTTTCTCTGTAGTTCATTTCCTCATTTTTCTCATTGATTTCAGTATCTGAAAGTTCACCCTCCTCACCAGATTCCTTATCTGACCGGTCCGGAAGGGGTTCCCCGTCTGACAGAGCCGGATCCGGCTGAGTAAAACTATCCGGTGCAAAGGAAGCAGAAGTACTGGTATACTGTGGACCGGTAATGACCGGTTGAGAGGAGGACCCTAAGGAAGAGACACTGGTGATAGCAGGCACAGTTTCCTCCGGTTCACCAAGAACTTGTAAACCCGGACCGGGTACCACTGTCTTGGGAGGAATAGGGTCCCTAGCAACCTGACTTGCAGAACCGGCAGCAGCGGCCGGTTTGATAGACTTCTTATGTTTTGATTTCCCTTTCTGTTTTTTAACAGAAGAAGCAGAATCCTCTACAGCCTGACCCGGAGGCCTCACCGGACCGGTGGCTCTGGGGTCAGGAGAGGGATTGATAAAGGGCGTGTCAGAAACAGGGGCTTGACTCTTTGAAACAGGCATCTTTGGAGTAGAAAATATGTTGGTCCTTGTAAGGAGAGCCTCAAAACGGGCGAATTTTTCCTCCAACTGATTATTCAATAGTTCAAAATCCTGACGGGAGACAAAGTCTCCAGTACCTGTCTGATCAGAAACCGGGAAAGCACCGGCAACAATCCGTCCCTGCGCATGCGCAGTGTCCGGAGGCATCTCAAGTTCATCCTGTTCCTCCACCGGACCCACAACCGTAACTTTACTGGGAGAAATCAAAATCCCTGCTTTTTTGTCTTTTCGGATTTGATACTGTGGGGTTGCTAGCATACCTTTCTGGGAGTCAGACAACGCATCACACAATTCACAGTCCTGACCTTTGACACAAGGGTCATCTCCCACCTTTTTGTCCCTACAACGGGCACACTTTTTATGAAGGTCAAACCCCGCCATAACATGGCCACAACTACCACGCCTCTGTCCTGGTGATGCCATGATAAATGTATTTTGCAATATCCAAAGCTTTCCTTCTAACTCGTTTGCAAATAGACAATATAATTTAAAGTTTATTTTACTGAAATTTATCCGCTAACACACTATGGCGCCAAACAAAAAAAGAGGAAGTACGCATGCGCGTGCACGCGCAGTAGGGGAGCTGGGTGCAGTCACGACACCTGGCGAATGAGGAGTACACTACCGGTCCCGGTCAGAGCCCAGCTCAGGACGTTTTTGTCTAACGTTTGGCGGGACCGGCTGCGCGCCGGACAAATGCACTGGTCCACTAGGTAAGATATATTAACGCAATAAAATGACCTCCTATGTGAGTGGTGCACATTTAAAAACCGCCTCCGGAGTGTACATTCCACTCAAAAATGCACCACGTGTCCGTGTTGTGTGAAATATGTCCCAACTAAATATGAAACCCGACTTGCTTACACTTATTTATTGAATGAGTGGATGAAATTGGTCAAACCACAAACAAGTCCCAACGAGTTAAACATTTTGTGCTTGTATAATAGTAGCTCATGAGGCCAAGACAGAACAGTATTATTTTGGTGTTACATGGGTAGAAAGGATCATTTTACATCTGGGATATCGACTTAAGACAGTTTTTTGTCAATGATGGGCTTCTGGAAACTCCTCAGATTTTTGTTTAATTGCTAAATTTGAAATGGAACCTCTCATTCTAACTACCCTCATCTCCTCAATATTTGCTCATCTGTAACACAGTCTTCCATTGTCCCAGTTTCATTATTATGTATCTTTATAAAATGACACTTGTGTGTGAGTGCCTGCATACATGTGTCACCAGTTCTTTCCTAAGTGAGAAGCAGTGGGGTCTTCTGCTAAAATAAGTTTTGATTGGTTTCTTATGCAATCCACTTTTTCTTACTACTTCTGTATCCCTCGCTAGGTCCATAGATACAGAACAAAAATGGCAGCTTCTTTGAGTAAATTGCATATGCCCCAAAAGGACTGTATTTACAGTATTTGGGTAAAACATGTTCTTCAGTCCCTTAACTCCCTTTATCTGTACCAGTGAGCATTTTTCACAGTTTTAAACTAAAATTCTAAATATTTCTGACCTCCCTTTTTCACTTATTTCACCACAAAAATGTTCACATGGCAGAGTTTCTATTGTATCCAGTCTATCAGTCAGTGCAGGAATTTATTTCTGGAACAACCTCAGTGATAATAAATTTGCTGTGAAAAAATACTGAGTGAGTAGGCAATTGCAAAGTGGAGCCATGTATTGGAGAGACTTGATCTGATTGAGTTATAGCCATAACATCAATACCAATCATTTCCAAACCTCTCTTCAAGAACTGGGAGACATGCTGCAATGAGAGTGGACCAAAAAAAATTGGATACTTGGGATAATTATCCAACTCAATGAACTTGTCTTATCACATTGGAAGAAAAAAACTAGAGGGTATTGTACATGTGCCCAAAATATGACCAACTAGGGTATTGCATTTGTATCAAGCTAACATTTTCAGCAAATGGGTGCAATCAACAGCAATTGCTCTAATTGTTTTGGGCTCTATTATTATCAAAGGTTATTTGGTATTATGTGTAAGTACCTTTAACATATCAGTTGTTATTAAACATAATATTCTAAGCTGAAATGAAAGAGTACACACCAGATATCATTAAGACGTGTTGCTTTATATGCCAATTTGTTATCTAGGTCAAACTTTGAAAAGAACCAATCGGGTGTTACATTTGATCTATACCACATGTGGAGCACTTCAGTTTTATCACAATTTTATTGATTTTTCAAGAAAGAAGCTAGAATTGCACATTAATTGCATAACATAGTTGGTTATTATCAGATACATTAATCCAATTGGCTTGTTTTTTCTATTATATTTTCCAAATAAAATATCAACTGGGATGAAATTAACACTCGAGGCAAATAAGCAACTTATACTGTAGACACTGAGGTTCTACAGCTCAAAGTGCACACACTATGAGCATACCGACTGGCTCTGTATTATTTATGTGCTGTATATGACGGCAATTTACTTCCACTACATATCAGACTCCTAAGTAAAGGGGCTCTAATGCACGACTGTCTGTTGATCAAATTATTTTACCAGTAACAATGCTTTACAACAGAGGATTTGACTGTACCTAGCCATTTCTCCTGGTTGTACCATTCTGTGAAGTTGTCAGTGGACATGTCATAATATCCCAGTGTTGTGTATGTGCCATCTAAAAAATAAACACAACAGTCACAGCATCTAAAAACCTTTACAAATAATAGAAAGATTGTAAACGGCATTACATAAAAATCATAACACAAAAAATAGCATCAGAGATGCCCGTCTCTGATGCCCGTACCCCACAGCCTTGGGAAATATTTTCAACACCATGAGATATAGAAGTACTGTACCAGTACAAACTTCAGGATACTTTCAGAGCACTGTCAGTTATATAAAGGTGCAAACAATGTTTAAATGGAGAAATAATGTTTAAAAGAAAGATAATGCGTATAAAGATGAAGTATTAAAACAAGATAATTCAATGACAAGATGACAGCATTAATCAGTAAACTAAAATTCAACACTCTTTATATACATCTGCATTTCCGAATTATGGTTTAGATGGTTTGAATATTACCATGCATACAGAAGTGGTAATACATTTAATGAATGCTTATGTGTGGTGTTGGAGTAAAATCTGCGGCTCACTTGATGAAATTCTATCTCTTACAATGGGAAGTTATGAAAGTAAAATTCTTAATAAATTCTAATATGACTTTTGCTTAATCTGCATCAAAAGACAGACCCAAAGGCGCAACAAGATTTTAAAGGTCAAGGTCACTACGGCAAGGTAAAAGGTCAAATTAAGGTCACACCATGATAATACACACCTATAGCCAATAACCAATGTCCCTACCAAGTATCAACTTCCTACACCTTACAGTTTCCGAGATACAGCCCTGACGATTTTATAGGTCAAGGTCACTATGGCAAGGTCAAAGGTCAAATCAAGGTCACACCATGATGCTGCACACCTACACTCCCTAGCCAATGTCTCCACCAAATATCAACTTCCTGCACCTAACAGTTTCCGAGATAAAGCCCGGACAATATTTTATAGGTCAAGGTCACTATGGCAAGGTTAAAGGTCATATCAAGGTCAGACCATGACCTTGCACACCTACACCCCCTAATCAATATCCCTACCAAGCATCAACTTCCTACACCTTACGGTTTCTGAGATATAGCCCAGACAACGTTTTATAGGTCAAGGTCACTACGGCAAGGTCAAAGGTCAAATCAAGGTCACACCATGACGCTGCATACCTACACCCCCTAAGCAATATCCCTACCAAGTATCAACTTCCTACACCTTACGGTTTCTGAGATATAGCCTGGACAAGATTTTATAGGTCAAGGCCACTACGGCAAGGTCAAAGGTCAAATCAAGGTCACACCATGACGTTGCACACCTACACCCCCTAACCAATATCCGTACCACGTATCAACTTCCTACACCTTACAGTTTCCGAGATATAGCCCGGACAACATTTTATAGGTCAAGGTCACTACGGCAAGGTCAAAGGTCAAATCAAGGTCACACCATGACATTGCATACCTACACCCCCTAACCAATGTCCCTACCAAATATCAACTTCCCAAGCCTTACAGTTTCCGAGATATAGCCCGGACAAGATTTTATAGGTCAAGGTCACTACGGCAAGGTCAAAGGTCAAATCAAGGTCAGACTATGACATTGCACAACTACACCCCCTAACCAATGTCCCTACCAAGTATCAACTTCCTACACCTTACAGTTTCTGAGATATAGCCCAGACGAGATTTTCAAACTCAAGTTCACTACGGCAAGGTCAAAGGTCAAATCAAGGTCAGACCATGACGTTGCACAGCTACACCCCCTAACCAATGTCCCTACCAAGTATCAACTTCCTACACCTTACGGTTTCTGAGATACAGCCCGGACAAACTATTTCCCGCCGCCCGCCCACCCATCCGGACACCATGGGTGAAAACAATACCCCAACATCCCTTAAGGGCTGTGGGGTAAAAATGAAATATAAATTTTAAAAAAAACCCGGGGAAAATGATATGGCAAAGCCATTTTCTACATAAAATCTGTACAGCTGATAGTGTTGACGTTATGAAAATGACAAAATACACAAAATGTGTTGATGTGAAATGTTACATAAAACAGTTACAGCCTTCAAAACACTGTCCACAACCTCTCTACCATCTATATAAGATTTAATTTTGTACCTAAAATTAACATCGGAATATTATACCTTGTCCCTAAAATTAATATCTGAAACATTTTGAAATATATCAGTAACATGTTACAAAATACTTATTGTTATTATCAGTTGAAAATATATGTCAATAATGTACCACCTTTTTGATATTGTGATGAATTTCTTATAAGAACAAACAGTAGATTGATTAGTGTTTGAATTTGATGTTTTCACACACAAATTGTCAAAATTAAATTCTAACATGATACAGATGTGTTCATGAATTTGATTGGCTAAAAGACGAAATACTTCAGGGGTAAAATACAGCATCACCTTGCAGCTCCCTATTATCGCTCATTATGGCTGTCGTAACAATAAATGTTTTACCATAAAATTTGTAATAATTATTTATCTTAAAATAATTTGTCATGTTAGAATAGGAATAACCCCCTCCCAAAAAACAGTATACGCACAATTTTACCATGGTTTGAGGCAATAAACCGCTCAGGCTTCACATTGGGGGTTTATAACCTCAATCCATGGTAACATTCTGCATATACCATGGTTTGGTCGGGGGGTTATTCATATAACATAGTTTCTTTGTGTAAAATCTTATTCCACATGTTACTTTTACAAGGTACCAATGCCTGATTAAATATTCGTGCTGGACTAGGTATACTGAACTAATGTATAGTTTCCATGTAAAACAAGGCCAAATGGTGTTTTGGTCCCCTAGCACGAGTGCAAAACCATCAGAGACACCAGTAGTGCACTAGAATTTACGAAAATCTGGGTACGCAAAGATATTCCAACTGAAACACATCCCACAGCTGGTCTATAACCCAGACAGTCACCCATCCAAGTACTAACGTAGCCCCTTGCCGCTTAACTTCAGTGAGCAGACAAATACTCATCACACTGCGCCACAAGTGATGAAAGTCCGGAGACAAAAAAACAAACAAACAAAAAAGTGATATGTAGAAGCAGTAGATCTTAAAAACAAACTTCTGATTTAAAGAGAGCTGAAAACATAGGACATTGAACTGAGACTTACTCCACATTTGCTCTATCTGTGACAAGGCTATTCTGTCTCCTTCTGAACTGAAGGCCACTCGACCCTGTGAAAAATAAATATATAATGAGAAACTTTCACCTGGGGATATTAAATGGTTCTAATGTGGGGTGTTGTCTGATTTATTAGTAGATGTACAATGTGATTCAGTTAAATTCTTTGTATTTTAACATATTGTGACATCATGACAGGTGATGTCAGTGGAGGGAAAATAGCACAAGAGATGCCCGTACCCATAGCCCGGGGAAATAGTTTTCAACACCATGAGATATAGAAGTAGTGAAACAGTACAAAGATCGGGATACTTTCAGAGCAGTGTCAGTTATATAAAGGTCCAAATAATGTTTAAGTGGAGGAAATAATGTCTAAGAGAAAGAAAATGTATGTAAAAACATAAAGCATTAAACCAAGATAATTCAACAGCAAGTGACAGCATTAATCAGTAAACTAAAAATTATGAAGCTGTAAAATTTATTAATTGAAGTATAGCAGTCAATGGAAATAACAAAAATACGTAAAAGTACATATAATTAATAATCAGTTCCAGGTAACTGAGTAATAGCTACTTTTGACATTTTGCCAGTCACTTAAATCACCTATAATTCCAAACTATTCAATTTTAGAGGTTTTTTACAAAATTAATATGTTATTCAGCTAAATTATATGATCTGTGCTATGGCATATTTTCAGAGCTGTTGTTCCATCACTAACGTAGTAAAAGCTATTTTGATAGTTTAGCTTTGAGTAAATGACTCATATCTACAAAACTATTGAATTTACAGTATTCTTGTGGAGTATTTTTGTTCAACTACTTTTTGATGCTCAGTGTCATGGCAAACATTCAGAGTTGTAGTTTCATAACTGAGTAAAAGCTACTTTGATAGCTTCAGCTTTGAGTAAATGACTTATAATTACAAAACTATTGAATTTAGAGTGCTTTTGTGGAATCTGTTGTTCACCTACTTTTTCAGGTTCTGTGTTATGCCAAATTTTCAGTGTTGCAGCTCCACAGCTGAGTAAAAGCTACTATGAAATTTTGCCAATATTAGTAAATCACTTGTAACTACAAAACTATTTAATTTAGTGATTTTCATCAAATATGTTATTTAGCTACTTTGTCATTTTTCCAATGAGTAAATCACTTTAACTTCAAAATTATTTAAATTGGATGTTTTTTTCAGCTAATATGTTGTTCACCTACATTTTCACGATCTGTGCCATGGCATATTTTCGGTGCTGTAGTTCTATAGTTAACTCATTAATAGCTACTTTGATAGTTCAGCTTTGAGTCAATGACTTCTAATTACAAAATTATTCAATTTAGAGTGTTTTTGTGAAACATGTTATTGAACTACTTTTTATGTTCTATGTTCAGAGCTGTAGCTGCATAGTTAACTGAGTAATAACTACTTGGACATTTTGCCAATGAGTAAATCATTTGTAACTTCAATGCTATTGAATTCAGAGTTTTTACTCAAACAAGTTGTTCAGCTACTTTTTGATGTTCTGTGTCATGGTACATGTTCAGAGCTGTAGCTCCACACCTAACTGAGTAATAGCTACTTTCCCGGCTGTTTTGACATTTTGGCAATAAGTAAATAACTTGCCACTACAAAACTTTTTAATTAAAAGTGTTTCTATAAAATATGTTGTTCCCTCATATTTTATATACGTTGTCATGGTCAATTGTGCCATTTGTTGCTTCATAGCTAAATGAATAATAGCTACTTTAATTGTTCGATTAAATCATTGAACGATTAAATCATCCATAACTGAAAATTTGGAAACGGAAAATGTTGATTATCTCAAAAACTGTTCAAGATAGAGCAGACCATGAAAATAGAGCATTTGAAAAGTTAATTGAAAATGTTAGTTATGATGGATATAATGTCTGTGAAAAATACTTGTTTTTCAAAATTTAAGTCGCCATCTTGAATTTTGTTGGAAATCGAAAATGTCCACTATCTCAATAACTGTTACAGATAGCGCAAATTTTGAACCTTTGGATATTAAAGACCCTGAAAGTGGTGCCTCTGAAAAATTGTTTAGTAAGGTCTTAAATTTTGGTGCAGATTGAACATGTTTATAACAAATAAGTAAATCACCTACAATTGCAAAAATATTGATTTAAGAGCATTTTATGAAATACATTTCTCAATTACTTTTTGATGTTCTATGTCATGGCAAGTTTTGTGAGCTGTAACTCTATAGCCGAGACTACCGCATAACAGGTACTTTAAAAGTTCAGCTTTGAGTAAATCACTTGTAACTACAAACACTGAATATAGTGCATTCTTGTGAAACGTGTTGTTTACCTACTTTTTGATGGTTAGTGTGACATTTTGACACTGAGTAAATGACTTGTAGCCTCAACACTATTGACAAAAGAGGTTTTCATACATTTGCTGTGGTATTTGTTCATAGCATTTGGATGTGATCAGTGTCAATGAAAATTCATATTTTTTTCTATGATTGAGTATTTGATCCCTGGTGGGAGATCATACCACTATGGTGGTCTTGTTATCTTGGAAATAAATATAAAAACTTAAGAGCAAGTCACACATCTCAGTAGTTTTAGTTGTATCACAGAATAATAACAAAAACACAAAAGCAGCTTCATTCCCTGACATGTTTCTGTTATCAGAAATAATTGACATTTATTTTATAGCAATGTAACTGGCTGTCCTGTATTGAGGACAGATTAGAGTTTGAGTGTCCTAAATTAACGTCAGATCAGAGACCTCTGGAGATCATATTTCCTGCCTGAGCATTTATCTGTCTGATTATTCATTGATTATTCAAAATTGACAGATTTTATGCAACAGAAACCCCCCAGCTGTAAACAGTACACTAAGTCTTGTTTAATTTTTCATTTATCTTTTGTGGAACATTCAATTTAGTTACTTATTTGAGAATAACACATAATTTTAACCTCAGAAACAGCAGCAAAATGTCAAGAGAAAATGAATGGACCATAAAAAACTGTGTGTCTTAGAGGGTAATGGAACACTTGGCTAACATGAACAACCCATGAAGGGGTAGAAAAGTAATGTATCTTTCACAAATAAAATTAGCAAGTTTCCTTTACTTAATTTTGTACAATGTTCATTAAGGATTTGATCTACTCACAAAAAATCAAATTTTTAAATGAAACTGTTTTTTTTTTCAAAAAAAAAGCAGATTTTCTTGATTAAGACTGTCTAACAAAACTGTCAATAAATATTTCTTCTTAGTTTTAAAATAGTGCAGATGCCTTTAAGATCATCACTCTATCAATATACACAGTGCTCCAGCTGGTTCCTTGAAAAATCCCATGCACAGATTACTGTCATCACTAAAAAGATGTACTTTTCACTTGCTGAAAAATTTTATTTCATTTAGCATTCTCAAAGAATCAGACTCAATCTAAAGTGACTTGGAGAAGCATCTTAATTTTTTTAAATATTACAAGGATTCCATCTAGAAATAGGACACTAGAAAAAATGAAAAAAAATAACAGGATGGCACAGAATAACACATTATCATGTGGAATATCCATCTCATTGCATCCCATTACCAGAAAAACAACAGTTTATATCGAACACAGAAGATGGCTGCCAAAACTTCAGAAAATTGAACATTTGTAATTTTTATATTAAATACAATGTATGTGTAACATCTGTAGCACCCTATGGATCCAAAACTCGCTTAACATCACTCTATCTCTCACTGTTAACAAGATAAATGTGAGCATACATTTTCATGGAAATCAAAGATTGCACCAAAACTCGAGAAAATTGAATATTTTTAAGTGGTTCATGTTTAGAAGTAGTAACACCTGATGGGTGCAAAATTCACTAAAACTCGCTCTAGTTGCACCGTTTACAAGATAAGCATGACCTTACATTTTTCATGAACATTCTGGATGGCAGTCACAAGTTGGGAAAATCAAAAGATTTTAAGTTTACCAAATATCTGGTAGTAGTAATAATACCTTACACGTCCAAGATTCACTTAAAATCAATCTATCTTGCACCATTCAGGAGATAAATATGGGGTGGATGCAAATACTACTCATATAGCTACACTGAGAGCTTTCCATAACAATAACCAGATTTGTAGCTACACTGATAGGTTTCCACAACGGTAACTGTATTGTTACTGGAAAGAAAGTGTGCCTGTGCCCATTAAGTTTCAAAAGTTTGAATAGTTTAAAAGTGATATAATTTGAAAGTTGTAAGATATTATGCTAATTAGCTATTTAAATAGCATAGCTATAGAGCTATAATACCCAACAGCAATAGTAAGCAAGCAATAGACGAATCCTGCGAATTTGAGATCCCTACCTATAATACCCTTTGCTCCTTTGACAGCTCTTTTGGCCAACAAAACTCCTTGCCGAAAGTTTGAGAATGAGGCCAAAAATATTCCCAGGCAAGATTTTATGGTTATGAATATATCCTGCAGATATGAGGCGTCTACCTATAATACCCTGGCCTCTAGAGGGGTAACGAGAAAATCTGTACACACTGCAGCAGCGGGACAGCAGCGCACTCATGCATACTCCAGAGTATCCACCAGATCCCAGATAGCATTCCGCCATCGGACTGACATTGGCTGTTGGTCGCATGGTCGGCGGATTTTGCCAACGTTGGCTATTGGTCCCATCGTCAGCAGATTTTGCCAACATTGGCCCAACGGTGGTTTGCCAACCACTACTCAGGTTAGATATCTCTATATTTTGCCGACGTTGCGCCAACGGTGGATTTTTATTCAAGATGGCGACGAGCAATAATAGGGGATTTGGGGAAACTATTTATTATGGTATGTCTAAAAATCATATTTCAGTGAGCCCACAAATTTTAACTAAGTATTTAACAATTTTAGACATAAAAATAACATTCCCATTATAAATTCACACTAAAAGAGTTGTTTGTGGACATTATAATTTTACCACTGGACTACAACCTTATGACAATGTTCCACAATTGTTATTGTTTGGTCATGTGACTTATCAGGATTCCCTTAACTAAGTTCCTCCCCAATCTGTCTATCACTTCCCTTTTGTTAAACAATGGCCACATAACACCATGCTGTAATCGGATTGGCTGATCCTACACATTGAGTAGAATTTTTTTACCGGTGGCTTGCCGACATTGGGCCAACATTGCCTCCACCAGCCAATGTTGGCTGCCAACGCTGGACCAACAGATATGCCGACGCAGGAGGCAGTAGCAAGAATGAAAATCAGCAGGGTATTACAAAAAAAATAGCATTAGATATGCCCGTATCCCACAGCCTGGGAAAATAGTTTCCAACACCATGAGATACAGAAGAACTGAAACAGTACAACGATCAGGAGATTTTCACAGCAAATAAGGTTAGTTATGTAAAGGTCCAAATAATGTAAATAGAGGAAACATTTAAGAGGGAGAAAATGTCTGTAAATTATGAAGCTGTAAAATTTATTAATTGAAGTATAGCTACTAATTACGGAACAGTATTAGGGCCAAGTAAAAAAAAAAAATTTCAATTTAGTGAGATAGTATCTCAACTTTTTGAGATAGTTATCTCAATTTTTGTGAGATATTAAGTCAATTTTTCGAGATACTGTCAATTTTTTTAGATATTAAGTCAATTTTTCGAGATATTAAGTCAATTTTTCGAGATATTAAGTCAATTTCTTGAGATAGTTATTTCAATTTTTTTGAGATATTAAGTCAATTTTTCGAGATACTTAGTCAATTTCTTGAGATAGTTATCTCAATTTTTTGAGATATTAAGTCAATTTTTCGAGATATTACCGGTAAGTCAATTTTTCTGAGATATTAAGTCAATTTTTTGAGATATTATATCAATTTTTCCAGATATTTATGTCAATTTTTTGAGATAGTAAGTCAATTTTCGAGATATTAAGTCAATTTTTCGAGATACTAAGTCAATCTCTTGAGATAGTTATCTCAATTTTTTGAGATATTAAGTCAATTTTTCGAGATACTTAGTCAATTTCTTGAGATAGTTATCTCAATTTTTCGAGATATTAAGTTAATTTTTCGAGATACTACCGGTAAGTCAATTTTTCTGAGATATTAAGTCAATTTTTCGAGATATTATATCAATTTTTCCAGATATTTATCTCAATTTTTTGAGATAGTAAGTCAATTTTTCGAGATAGTAATCTCAATTTTTCCAGATAATATCTCAATTTTTCGAGATATTAAGTCAATTTTTTCGAGATATTATGTCAAATTCTTGAGATAGTAAGTTAATTTCTACAGATATTAAGTCAATTTTTCGAGATATTATGTCAATTTTTCGAGATAGTTATCTCAATTTCTTGAGATATTAAGTCAATTTTTCGAGATATTACCGGTAAGTCAATTTTTCTGAGATATTAAGTCAATTTTTTGAGATATTATATCAATTTTTCCAGATATTTATGTCAATTTTTTGAGATAGTAAGTCAATTTTCGAGATATTAAGTCAATGTTTCGAGATACTAAGTCAATTTCTTGAGATAGTTATCTCAATTTTTTGAGATATTAAGTCAATTTTTCGAGATACTTAGTCAATTTCTTGAGATAGTTATCTCAATTTTTCGAGATATTAAGTTAATTTTTCGAGATACTACCGGTAAGTCAATTTTTCTGAGATATTAAGTCAATTTTTCGAGATATTATATCAATTTTTCCAGATATTTATCTCAATTTTTTGAGATAGTAAGTCATTTTTCGAGATAGTTATCTCAATTTTTCGAGATAATATCTCAATTTTTCGAGATATTAAGTCAATTTTTTCGAGATATTATGTCAAATTCTTGAGATAGTAAGTTAATTTCTACAGATATTAAGTCAAATTTTCGAGATATTATGTCAATTTTTCGAGATAGTTATCTCAATTTCTTGAGATATTAAGTCAATTTTTCGATATATTATCTCAATTTTTTGAGATATTATGTCAGTTTTTTGAGATATTTTGTCAATTTTTCGAGATAATTATCTCAATTTTTTGAGATAATTATCTCAATTTTTTGAGACAGTTATTTCAATTTTTTGAGATATTAAGTAAAATTTTTCGAGATAGTTATCAATTTTTCGAGATAGTTATCTCAATTTTTTGACATAGTAAGTCAATTTTTCAAGATATTTAGTCAATTTCTTGAGATATTAAGTCAATTTTTCAAGATATTATGTCAATTTTTCGAGATAGTTATCTCAATTTCTTGAGATATTATGTCAATTTCTTGAGATATTAAGTCAATTTTTTTGAGATAGTTATCTCAATTTTTTGAGATATTAAGTCAATTTTTTGAGTTTTCGAGATAATTATTTCAATTTTTGGAGATACCAAGTCGATTTTTTTTAGATAATTACAGGACAGTGAGGGGGATGAGGGGGAAGCTATGTGCTTGTAAGAACTGGTATTTGTAATAATACATGTACGCCAAAGACATGTGACATGCAATCAATCAAAATACATAATGAGGGGCCATTCTAATAATTTTTTGTCACATATCAAAGGCTAAAGGGAAAACGGTCCTTTTCCTGTTTGTGTTTTGATTATCCTTTGAAAATTAAATTTCTGTGCTTTTCAACACCAATTTTCATGTCAAAGTATAAATAAAACTTCATTGTCTGCTTTGTTAAAAGCCTTTATATATCTTTCTCCGTTGTTTGCCTTCTGAGATTTAATAATAATAAATCTATTTAATTTTGTTTTTTACAGGACAGTGAGGTTTAATTTCAAAATACAACCAAAAGTGTAAAGCACACTGCTAAAACAACCCTCAATTATTTCAATGACATAATCAAGTTAAACATACAACTATCATGGTTGATAACAATGTATAATACAAAGCAACACTGCGCTATGACATCATCACCATTGTGATGTCATAGGCCTTTGAAGTTGTATTACATTGTCAATCTCAATTGACTCAGTATCTCAAAAAATTGACATAATATCTCAAGAAATTGACTTAGTATCTCAAAAAATTGACTTAATATCTCAAGAAATTGACATAATATCTCGAAAAATTGACTTAATATTTCAAAAAATAGCATCAGAGCGGGAAATATTTTTAATACCATGAGATATAGAAGTACTGTATCAGTACAAGGTTCAGGATACTTTTGGAGCACTGTCAGTTGTACAAAGGTCCAAACAATGTTTAAATGGAGAAAATAATGTCTAAGAGAAAGGTAATGCATGTAAAGATGAAGTATTAAAATAAGACAATTCAATAACAAGATGACAGCATTATGCAGTAAACTAAACATTACGACACTCTTTATCTACATTTGGCATGGCCGAATTATGGTTTGGATGTTTTGAATATTACCATGCATACAGAAGTGGTAATACATTCAATGAATGCTTATGTGTGGTGTTGGAGCAAAATCTGTGGCTCACTTGATGAAATTCCATCGGTTACTAACAATGGGAAGTTGTAAAAGTAAAATTCTTAATGAATTCTAATATGACTTTAACAGTGCTTAATCTACATCAAAAGACGGACCCAAAGGTGTAACAAGATTTTAAAGGTCAAGGTCACTACGACAAGGTCAAATCAAGGTCACACCATGATGCTGTACACCTACAACCCCTAACCAATGTCCCTACCACGCATCAACTTCCTACACCTAACAGTTTCCGAGATATAGCCCGGACAAGATTTTATACGTCAAGGTCACTACAGCAAGGTCAAAGGTCAAATCAAGGTCAGACCATGACGTTGCACACCTGCACCCCCTAACCAATGTCCCTACCAAGTATCAACTTCCTACACCTTACAGTTTCTGATATAGCCCGGACAAGATTTTATAGGTCAAGGTTACTACAGCAAGGTCAAAGGTCAAATCAAGGTCAGACCATGATGTTGCACACCTACACCCCCTAACCAATGTCCCTGCAAAGTATCAACTTCCTACACCTTACAGTTTCCGAGATATAGCCCGGACAAGATTTTATAGGTCAAGGTCACTGCGGCAAGGTCAAAGGTCAAATCAAGGTCACACCATGACGTTGCACACCTACACACCCTAACCAATGTCCCTACCAAGTATCAACTTCCTACACCTTACAGTTTCCGAGATATAGCCCAGACAAGATTTTATATGTCAAGGTCACTACGGCAAGGTCAAAGGTCAAATCAAGGTCACACCATGACGTTGCACACCTACACCCCCTAACCAATGTCCCTACAAAGTATCAACTTCCTACACCTTACGGTTTCCGAGATATAGCCCGGACAAGATTTTCAAACTCAAGGTCACTACGGCAAGGTCAAATCAAGGTCAGACCATGACGTTGCACACCTACACATCCTAACCAATGTCCCTACCAAGTATCAACTTCCTACACCTTACGGTTTCTGAGATACAGCCCGGACAAACTTTTTCCCGCCGACAATTTTCCCGAAATTGACTTACTATCTTGAAAAATTGACTTAATATCTCAAGAAATTGACATAATATCTCAAGAAATTGAGTTAACTATCTCGAAAAATTGACATAATATCTCGAAAAATTGACAAAATTGAGATAACTATCTCAAAAAATTGACTTAGTATCTCGAAAAATTGACTTAATATCTTAAGAAATTGACATAATATCTCAAAAAATTGACTTAATATCTCAAAAACTTGAGATAACTATCTCAAGAAATTGACTTAGTAACTCGAAAAATTTACTTAACATCTCAAGAAATTGACATAATATCTCAAGAAATTGAAATAACTATCTCGAAAAATTGACATAATATCTCGAAAAATTGACGTAATATCTCAAGAAATTGACATAATATCTCGAAAAATTGACTTAATATCTCAATTTTTTTGAGATAACTATCTCAAAATATTGACTTAGTATCTCAAAAAATTGACTTAGTATCTTGGCCCTAATACTCTTCCGTAACTAATAGAAATAGCACAATTAAGTAAATGTACATTTAACAATCAGTTACAGCAATTTGCAAATTTAATAAGTAAATTAAATTTTTATAAGTTAATACCCTATCCAATGGATAAATGCTATTCCGGTCGGCGCAGACCGGCTCGCCAAACATCAGAAAAAGACGTCCTGTGTTTCCACCGGCTAGCCGGTCCCTAGTACTAGTGCACTCGCCAGATGGCGTGTCGAACCCCCTTCCTGTATAGACAGCGTGACGTCATAGCATCTTTATAGGGTATTAACTTATAAAAATTTAATTTACTTATTAAATTTGCAATTTTATTGCGTTAATACATCCTATCCAATGGACAAATGCTGAATAACTACCGCCTGGTTGGCGGGTAAGCTACTAGGGACTTAGGTGAACCCATAACAGAACTAACAAAATTTCCTTTCAGGCCTGGGTCGACCTTGGGGTCAGAACCCTTAAGGCTACAGTAGGTTACCGGAAACCGGTCAACCAATTTACCCCCCCCCCTTTTTAACAGACCTGCTCTGAGGTAGGGGAAGAGAGGGCTGAGTTCAGTCCCATAATAAGAAGAAATAAACTTCCCGAAGGAAGCAAAGCACAGTTTGTTTGTTTTTTTGTTTTTTTTATATGTACACTATTTACATACTTACATATTTACAGAATCTCCTCCCTCCCTGGGTTATTTGTGGATCTGCTGAGCAGCCACTACAGGTCCCAGGTGATAGAGCTCAGAGTCAGCCCAAGCCACATCCTTCAGATAAAATTGTGTGAAGGTATAATGTGACTTCCAATGACAGGCTGACAAGATCTGTTCCAAGGAAATTCCAGACTGGAATGCCTTAGAAGCAGCAAAGGCCCTGACATCATGGGCTTTGACCTGATGCAAGGTGTGGGCCTCCTGGTCTGAAAGCTCATAGCATAGGATCACAGTCTGCTTGATCCATGAGGAGATAGTGGCAGGTGAGATATCCTTGTCGAAACCTTTCTTGAAGGAGACAAAGACCAACTCCTTATTCTGCCTGATGTCTGAGGTCCTGTCCAAGTAGTAACGCAAGGCTCTGACTGGACAGAGTGACCTATCAGACTTGAGGGATCTATCCAGAGTTAGGGCCAGGGCTGGTATCACCACGGGGGCCACACACTCTGGACCCTCCTTGGCCAGCTGGTTCTTGGAAAGAAAGCTGGGAGATGGGTACAGGGACACCTTTGACCAGTCAGATTGGTGCCTGATATTTCTGTGTTGCCAGGCATGAATCTCACTTCTGCGTTTGCCTGAACCCAGGGCTAATAGGAAAACAGTCTTGAAGGTCAAATACTTCAAGGAAGCTTCCTTGATTGATTCAAAGGGGGCCTTGGTCAGCTGGTGTAAGACCAAAGATAGGTTCCAGGAAGGAATACCCCTTTTACCCTTGGGTCTGTCTCTATGGAAACTATCCAAGAGGCGAGTGAGATTTTCATCTTTGCTGATGTTGAGGGTTGAGTTTCCCAGTTTATCAGCAATGGCGGACCTGTATCCATCAATGGTGCTGGGCTGTAACTTCCTGTCCTCAAAAAGGTACATAAGGAAATCAGCAACCGACTTTACAGGGGGTGCCCTGAAGTCCACCTGATTAGTGATGCACCACTTTGTAAAAATGGCCAACTTTGCCTCATAGACAGATCTGGTTGATCCTCTTTGAGGAGCCTCAATCCTTGTTGCCACTGCTTCAGAGAAGCCCTGCTCCTTGATTGCTGTGGCTCTAGGAGCCATGCATGGAGATTTAGGTTTGTCAGATTTCTGTGAGGGATCTGATTGAAAGGTTGTGTCAACAGGTTGGGCAGGCTCAGTGGGATCTGACTGGACATGGTCACTAGATCCCAAAACCAAGGCATGTTGGGCCACCCCGGAGCAATCAGAATGATTCTCTTGCAAGGGGAGTCCTGTAACCTCTCCACCACTTTGCCCAAGATGGCCCCTGGTGGGAAGGCGTATACGTCCAGATTCTCCCATGGCAGACTGAGTGCATCCACTGCTACTGCCAAGGAGTCCGGTACTGGTGACACGAACTGAGGTAACTTGTTGTTGAACCTCGTGGCAAATAGATCTATCTGAGGTTGGTGCCACCTGCTGCATATAGCTTGGAAAACCTCGGGAAGGAGGGACCATTCTGTTTGAATGGTCTGGCCCTGTCTGGATAGCTTGTCTGCTACCACATTCAGCCGTCTGGGGATATGTCGGGCTTTTAGAGTTACTTGATGTCTGGTACACCAGGTCAAGATTCTCCATAGTAGGGCACAGAGTGTGCCCGACCTCATGCCTCCTTCCTTGTTTATATACGACATCACTGTAGTGTTGTCGGTTGCCACAAGTACTATCTTGTTTGCACAGAGGTTCTGAAACTCTTTTAAGGCAAGAAACACTGCCTTGAGTTCTAAATAATTTATATGCAATTTGCTTTCTGGCAGTGACCAAGTCCCTCTGGCAGTGAATTCGTTTAAGTGAGCGCCCCACCCTTCTTTTGATGCGTCTGTAAAGATTTGCAGAGCATGCTTTATTGGGTGTAATGGTTGGCCTGTGAGAACATTGTCTTCCTGTAGCCACCATTGTAAATGAGGGTACAAGGATCTGGGAATTGGAATCACTTTTTCTAGTGACTCTGGTATTCTCCAGTGCTGCTTGAGATGCCACTGTATGGGCCTCATGTGTAGCTGGCCTAGGTGAACTTGCTTTTCTGTGGCTGCCAGCAACCCTATCAGGGACATGAACTGTCGAACTGGACAGTGTGGCAGTGACATTATTTCTGATATTTTGTCCTGAAGGTTCTGCCACCTGTCTGGGGTCGGTCGGACCCGACCTGCCCTGAGGTCGAACTGGTAACCTACAAAATCGAAGATCTGCTTTGGAACCAGCTCTGACTTGTCCAAATTCACCAGCCAGCCCAATTTTTGACATATTTTCACCAGACTTTGAGTATGTTGGAGACAAGCCTGGTGGGATGTGGCTCTCACCAACCAGTCGTCTAGGTACTGGTGGATTCTTATACCCCTGTGACTGGCCATCAGTTTCACTTCCTTTGCTATCACAGTAAACTGGTAAGTCTGACCCTGGACATGAAATCTCAGATATTTCCTGGACTGTTCCTGTATTGGTATATGGAAGTAGGCGTCCCTGAAATCTATTGAGGTGACCCACTCCCCTTGTTGGAGGGATGTCCTGATGGTTTCCGGTGTCTCCATTTTGAATTTCTCCGCCTTCAGGAAAAGATTCAGTCTGCTCAGATCTAGAATAGGTCGCCATTTGTTGTTGGGTTTTGGGACTAAAAATAGTCTGTTGAAAAACCCCAGGGAAGTTTGGTGTCTTACTAGTTCTACCGCATTTTTGGCTATGAACTGATGTAATGCCTCCAGCAGGTAGCTGTTCCTGTGGGGATTGACATAGCAGCTGACAACCGTGGGTGACCTTGTGAGCCTTGGCCGGATCCGGAAAGGAAGGGTGTAACCCTCTTTTAGGATCTGAACTACTTTTGGGCCTGCTCCCTGATCCAGCCAAGTTTTCCAAAAGTTCTGAAGTCTTGCCCCTACAGGCAGATTTGGTGCAGCATTTTTGACATTTGTTACAGGTTGAACACAAGACAATTGAGTGACACAAGAAACACTGTTCACAGACTTTAATTTGCAATTTTTGTAATGACAACCTGCTGACCCGGGACTTAATTCTCTCTTTTGGGAATGCCCGGGTGCAGAATGAACATGTGATGCAACAAGAAGCTTTACATTTAAATTTAAACCAGTGTTTATTGTCTGTGGTATGCTCCCGGCCAGCAGTCGTGTCTGTAACTTGGCACACACAGTAATTGTCATTTATACGACTGCTGGCCCTTGGCTGGTCGTGATGAGAAAGTGGTGGTACGTCCTCAGATTTCTCAGATCTGGAGTCCCGGTTAACCAACCTCTTTGTCTTGCCTTTCATAAGGGTGGTACCGACCTTTGTTTTGTGACCCACCAGGATGTCCCTTGGACTCAAGCTGGGCTATATCCTCTTCTGCCCGCTTAATAACTGAGTCTGGAAACAAAGTTGAGATATGAAGGGGGGGCTGACCTCAATGCTGTGAGAGTATCTGGCTTGATACCGGTTCTAAGGTGGCTCAAGTATGCATCTCGGCGTACTAGGGTTAAGTTACCCATAGTAACATAAACGAACTCTGACAAGTGTTCCATGGATTTTGCAGCCGCCTGTGTAATGCTTGAGTTAAAGTCCATCAAATAGGTCAGTTCCTCAGCTGCTGCAGATGCTTTGGACGAGCCCTTCCCTTTGTTTTCCGCCTTCAAAACCTTCAGCTGGTCCTTCATGTTCTGTTGTACCTTGAACAGACAACGGTTAAAACTTGCAGCTTGATTGCATATAACTGAAGTCTTCCTGGCAGATCTCTCCCATCTACGCAGTGTTTCCTGTGAGATTCTGCGAGCTGCTGGTGGAGTAGACGACAGCCCAGTGTATTTGGCTATCCGACTATAGCTGCTGTTGAGTTTTGAAGAATCTATATTCCAAGATGAAATCTGTGAGGATTCAGCTTTAGGGTCGGTGTGAAGCCCATACCATTTAGACTGTGTTCTGGCCGGCCTCAGAAAAACATCTTTAGCTAGGCCACCACCGCTTGGCCAGTTTCCTACATAACCAGTCTTCAGTAGGCATTTTAACCGACACTTTGCCAGGAGTTACAGTGTTGGGCCCTGCAAAAGGGTTATCATCTGAAGTGGAAGCTGTACTGTCCATTTCTGGAATGTGTGACCAGCCCATGAAGGAACGGATACCCTGCATAGTATCCCTATAATTCTGCTCTTCTGACACTGGTTGGTCCGGGTCGGTTACAGGCTGATCCTGATCCTCAGATAACTCCCCTTCTTCAGTGTTTAAATCCAGTGGTGGGTTATCCGACATGCTACCGGCCTCAGATGCTATCGCGTCTAGACCTGTGAAGAGCAGGGGAGCCGGTTCAGATGACAGTGGCCAGTCGGTAGCAGCAGGCCGGTCAGAGTAACGTCGGTTAATATCACCTTCCCTTGCAGAATGAGGTTCGGTTGAAGGGTCGGTGGTAGGTGTCGGTCGGTTGAATTTGGTTTGACTGGTAGGCTGATGCACAGTAGCAGAGGAGCCCTGTCCAGTAAACCTTGCAGTTGTAGTCGGTCGGTGAGAATTAGATTGACTGGCCGGCTGATGCTTGATAGCAGAGAAGCCCGTACCAGGAAACTTAGTTGTAGAAGCCTGTTGACTGGTCACTGCTTGACTGGTTGGCTGATGCTTTGCAGCAGAGAAGCCAGTTCCAGGAAGCTTTGAAGTAGAAGGTCGGATGAAAGGTTCAGCCATATTTCAAACATCATGAGGAGGTGATTGGGTCGGTGCAACTTTCACCTTTGAAGAGAAAGTCTGTTCAAAACTCTTAGCCATTATCAAAGCTTCCAGACGACTGAAGCGTTCCGACCATTTGCTATCCATTTCTGCAAATTTCTCATCAGTACTGTGTTTAGAAACCTTTGTAGAGGGAGATTTTTCCTTCTTACTGCTCTTATTGTCTTTCTTAGGTTTCTTATCAGGTGGGGGAACTGGAGCAGGAGATTTCACAGATCCCTGTCCGTCAATGACCCCAATAACAGACACGCTTGACGGGTCAACCAGTTGTTCAGAATCCTGGGAAGGGGTTGAATCAGCAAGCTTTGCTTCACGTTTTTCCTTCTTAAGTTTATATGAAGGTGTAGCTAATTGCTGGTGTTGTTCAGACGTGAGGCTATTACATATTTGACAGTCACAAGTTTGTGGATCTGAAACACAAGGTTCCTTACCCTTTCCCTTGTCCCTGCATCGCGCACAATGAGAATGTGTATCAAAATTCGCCATTACATGTCCACACTTCCCTCTACGTTGGCCAGGAGAAGACATGATGTATAAGTAACAAAATGGCAGTAAACTTACGTTTCAGTAAACAATGTAACTGTTGAAATTCTTAAAATATTTCTGGCAAAATAATATCCGTGTACACTAGTTCGCGCCAAACGAAAAAGATGCTATGACGTCACGCTGTCTATACAAGAAGGGGGTTCGACACGCCGTCTGGCGAGTACACCAGTACTAGGGACTGGCTAGCCGGTGGAAACACAGGACGTCTTTTTCTGACGTTTGGCGAGCCAGTCTGCGCCGACCGGAATAGCATTTGTCCATTGGATAGGATGTATTAACGCAATAAAAACAAATATCTTTGTCATAAGAGAAATATTTCTCAATTATGGCAGGTGACCGCACTTTGGCAGGGCTAAGGTTAAAGATCACACCATGACTTAGCATACCTACACACCCCAAACCAATGACCCATCCAAGAATCAACTTTCTACACCTTAAGACAAGATTTTAAAGGTCGAGGTCACTAAAGTAATGTCAAATCAAGATCACACTATGTTGTTGATCACCTGATTTACATAAAAAAACACCATAAAAAACACCACCATTGAAAACCCCCACTGATTTTGAAAAATTGATAAAAAACCCCACCCTCAAAATTTCTGTGGGCATAAAAAATCCCACTCTAACAGAACTGATCATTTTAGGAGACAATACAATACACTGATGGATTGTTTGGATTTCATCAGAGAAAGTAAGTATATTGTACTCTTTCTTATTGTCAGATTACTGGATGGCTTCTGATGGGATAACTTGTAATTGCATTATGCATTCATTGTTAGTCAATTCTTTTTGCAGTCATTTCTATTGAAAATACTACATTTCACATATGAACCCCCACTTTCATAATCCTAATCCTTCAATAACTGTAAGTCTTTCAGTTTTTTTGGAAAAATGGGGTAGCTTCAGTTTATTTAATTTATTGTCAAAGACAGCTATTGAAAGTCCAAAAGTGCATGTGGGTTTTTTATGCCCCCTGAAATTTTGAGGGTGGGGTTTTTTATGGGTTGGCCAAAAAAGGTGGGGTTTTTAATGGTGGTGTTTTTTATGGTGGTTTTTTATAATCTCTGATCACCTACACCCTGTAACCAATTTCCCTAACAAATGTCAACTTCCTACACCTTACAGTTTGCGAGATATGGCCCAAACCAGATTTTAAAGGTCAAGCTCACTACAGCAAGGTTAAAGGTCAAATTAAGGTCACACCATGATGTTGCCCACCTACACTACCCAACTAATGTCCCTAACAAATATGAACTTCCTACACCTTACGGTTTCCAAGATATAGCCCGGACAAGATTTTAAAAGTCAAGGTCACAACTGCAAGGTGAAAGCTCAAATCAAGGTCATGCAATGTTGCACACCTAAACTTCGCCTTTGTGCTTTGACAGCGCCAACCAGTCTAAAATTCTGCGTTTAGACCGTTTTTGAGTGCTATATTCCCATATTTAATGATGACATTACAATATCATATTTATTGATGACATCCCATCAAGTGATGACATCACAGTATAATATCTGTTAATGACATATTCTAACATGACACGGCTGTGTCCGCGATTCTGATTGGCTAAGACACGAAAAATTGCTCTGTAAAACCCTGCATAACATCATCAGTTCTATTTTATCGCTCACAATGCTGCTCCGCAAAAAGAAAACTTGAAGTAACAGCCTAGATTTTTTTTATTAAATAGACAAATAATGGTAAACACGATATTCAGGGATTCTTACATTTGAATATAGAATATACTGATATGCATTTGCTGAAGTTTAAGGACCTTTAATGAAGAAAAGGGTTATCTTAATTTGTGGCTCTTCCAATAATTCAACGGCACCCTCGATAAAGAAATCTTTATAGAATATTCACATATTTTTCTATAAAATAGCTTCAAAAATAATTTTTATAAGATCTTCTAAAATGTCATGTTAGAATAGAAATAGACAACACCGAGCTCGGGGTTATAGGCGATTCGTGATCCTAATATCGCTAATCGTTGTAAAATCGCCTATAACCCCTCGCTCGTCGTTGTCTATTTCTATAACAATATCACATTGTTGATCACATCAACAATACCAAATTTGTTGATGAAATATCACATTTCCTGCTGACATCAAAATATCATACTTATTAATGACATCACAATGTAACATTTGTTGATGAAATCAGTATGTACATTATGTAACACTTAGTGTAACTTCTGATCTTACTGAAACTCCAAGAAAGTTAGTGGAATTCATGGCAGAGTAGATCTCCCTCATGATGTCACTACGTGAGTAGTCAAATTCCTCCAACAGCCCACCTTCCCTGGCAAGTCTGAAAGCAAAACTGGGTATTTTATAGTTGCTGCCATCCACATAAACAAAGCCATACCTGCCAGCAACAAACTGCTTTGACAGACTTCAACAAGATGTTTGATAAGATTTTATATTCACAGACATAAATCTAGACCATGCAGACTTAAGAGAATATTTTGACCATATTTTATGCTTCCTACCAATAAAATAAAGATCACAATTTTAATGAATTTCTACAACTAAGCTGATTCCCAACTGAAATAACTTTCTATTAAATTAAAAACTAGGTTGTCTTCAAGCAATATAATCCTGGGCAAACAAAACTGGGTCTAAACTGATAAACAGAAAGTTTCATTATTGCCAATGGTATATCGCCAAATAATGACATAGAGTAAGAAATCTAAAATTCGCCAGGAATCTAAAATTCGCCACCTCTAAAACCTTAGTTAATTTTATGAAGAAAATGATGTTTTTGTCCAAAAATTGGTATTTTTCAGTTCAAAAAGCCTTAATTTACTATACATTCAACAAATCTCACCACAATTCATTTATTTTATTAGTATTTTCACATGTGGCGAATTTCAGATATGTGGCGAATTTTAGATTTCTTACTCTACTATGCTTCAAAATAATTTACAACACACAGACCATACAATAGAAGCTAGTAAAGTTAAATTTCAAGAGACCCCCCAAAAAAAAACAACTCTGAATGAGAAAATATCCAACAGGGTAAAATGTGAAAGGGTGACCAGATATTTATGCTAAAAACATATTGAGACCACTACTCAGACATCACTTTAAGTTATATCTGTATGATCAGTATTCGCAAACATTCTAATATTTTCAATAAAAATTTTTCATAGAATTAAAAAAATCATGTATATTTTTCTACGAATTTTTTTATAATAAAAATAAAATAATAGTCACCAAGAAATTGTTAGTTAAGATTGTTTTCTTTGAACATTCTCAGATTTTCTTAACTGAAATTAGTAAACAGAAGCATGCATGTGCTTATTTGTTATGGTCATATAAAATACCAAAATCATCTGTGGACAGGCCCCCTGTTTACATTATCGCCCATCCCTCAAGACACATGAAATATATGTAAATGCCCACCCTTTCAAACTAAATGCAGAGTCCAGATTGTTTAAGGACTTTTTATGCTTATTTTACTAAAGTTTCATCATGTTTATTTCCAGAAAAATACATAATTTTTATCAAATAGCAAAAACATACATAACCACTAGTGCTGGTATTGTTTATCGATATTGAAATATTTATCAATTCATGCTGAATATAACGATATCGGTAATGTAAGTTACAATATCAATATCGAAACATACTACTTAATAGATCCACTTGTGTTGTCTTCCATTAAAATAAAGAACAAAATTCGAAGATTTTATGCCTTTTCATGTCATATTTTGTAACTTTTACTTACCGCGAAAATGGAACTGCCATATTTGTTTACGTTTCGGGATACTACTAAAACTCGCGAAAGAGTTTGGAAGGTCTCACCCAGGAAAGCATCTCATGCCCCAATATTTCAATATCGATCAACACGGAGGGTAAAAATATGGTTTGATATCGATACAGATATTTTTATTTGATACCAACACTAATAACCACACAACAAAATGTGGACTTCCCACACTGAGCAGTTTCAAAGGTTTGGATTGGCTGATTGGTTGTTTGTATGTGAGATCATGTACTAAGTACTTATTATAAAAGACAAATACTGGTATGTAAGATCTGGAGTATTCAATTAATTGACAATATTTTTACAATTTTATCATGTATGTTGTTAACATTAATACTTGCCTTACTTATAGCCTAACTCATGTATTGCCCATGCTCACATTATCGCCAACTTTTCCAGTCTTTCCAGCCCAGGGCGCTACAGCGGACGATGTCAGTATTATAAGAATACCAATGTCAGTGAATATGGTCCTAGACACCTTAGAAATGTTTAAAATCCTTGTAAAAAATACTACTCTGCTTTCAAATTCACAGTAGCATCTCCACTCACTATCCAATTTAACTGAACATTGTACTATGATGTTGGCTCAGTTCAATGATGTCTCATGGAAGGAAAACTGGGGATTTAATTTACAAAAGTGTTCTTTTATTGGGAAAATGAGCCTTAATCTTTTCTTAGGCAGGACAGCCCCCCCCCCCCCCCCCCCCCGAAAAAAAGGAGGGGGGGTAAGGAATTGAACAACAGGATCAAAGATGCCCCATAAGGCGGGTTGCGCAGGCAGCAATAAGGTTAGCGACTGCTGTAATTACATTTAGAAACAAGGAAAGAAATGTTAGGTCACCCAGTTAAGGTGAATGTGTCAGACGTGCTAAGAAACGCAAAAATTGTAATCTCGGTAAGGACGGAAGGACGGAATTATACCAATTTCAAAAGCAGCTTAGCTATGATACGTGCTAAGAAACGCAAAAATTGTAATCTCGGTAAGGATGGAAGGACGGAATTATACCAATTTCAAAAGCAGCTTAGCTATGATGGTGATGTATCTCCCTGTCAAGTTTGAATTTGATTGGACAAAGCGTATTTGAGTTAGAGTCGAGAAACGGAAATGATGACGAACAAAAGAACGGACATAATTACACCAATTTTGAAAGGAACCTAGCTATGATGGTGATCTATCTCTCTGTCAAGTTTGAATTTGATTGGACACAGCGTTTTCGAGTTAGAGTCCGTAAACAGAAATGACAAACAGACAAATGGACAAAAAACAGACAAACAAACAGACAGAATTACACCAATTTCGAAACCTAGCTATGATGGTGATTTATATCCCTGTCAAGTTTGAATTCAATTGGACAAACTGTTTTCGAGATAGAGTCTGGAAACGAAAATGTGGAAGGACAAACAGACAAAAAAACGGACAAACAAAGGAACAGAATTACACCAATTTTGAAAGGAACCTAGCTATGATGGTGATCGGAAAGACGGACATCGGCCACATCAATCTAATAGGCGGTTGGTTACACGCAACCCGCCTAAAAATTCTGCAATACTAACTCCTTCTATGACACCTCATACAGATTAAATGGCTATCCTTCCTGGAATCAAGGTATAGAATTAATCTTTTTGCCTTTTATGAAATTAATATATTTTGGCCTTAATATCCTTGAAAGAAATGCAATGCTAAATATGAAATTGATTATGAAATAAGTGCCAATTTGCAGTCTAGAAACAAACAGACAATGGCCATAAACCAAATTAGGCATTCACTATTGTCAGGGATTTGTGGCAATTGAGTTTTCAAATCTATCACTACCAGACTTTGGATATAACTGTATGTGGCTATTCTTTTCCATAGGGATTCATATTTACTGTTTGGAATTCATTTTCCCACCAATTAACGGACTGAGAGTATAGGTTATCACTTGCCATAGTGTAAGCTGCAGGGAACTCTTTGCTTTGTCTTAGTAAATTCTATTGTTGTTTTTACAAAATGATTTATGAAAAACTTGATCCTATATTTCAATACACAAGACTCTGTTTACATAGAACCTTAAGGTAAGTAAGTAAGTAAGTAAGTAAGTAAGAAACACTTATATAGCGCCGAAATTGATGTAAACATCCTCTAAGGCACTGATGTGCAAAAAGGGATAGTCCAGTTCCAGAAAAAAGGTCCGCTTCCATATTAGCGTCCGATAGGGGAGATAGGCTATGGTGGAGGATAAGCCAATCTAAAAAGGTATGTTTTCAACTGTTTTCTGAAACCAGAAATGCTTTCTATGGTTCTAATGGCTTGAGGAAGCTTGTTCCACTCTGTGGGAGCCCCTGCTATGAAACTGCGTAGCCCTGAGCGTTTATTTGGTTTAGATGAGGAAATTGATAGGCGATTGCCCCGTGTTAGATCACTCCTCCTAATTAGAGCGGAGAGATATGGAGGTTGGCTGAAATGTATTGCTTTATAAGTGAGGAGATTATATTTGAACAATATACGGTAATGAATGGGAAGCCAGTGTAGTTTGTGCAGGAAGGGTGTAACATGACAATATTTGTTTAGCTTGCACACCGTCCGACATAAGGCATTTTGAACTCTTTGTAGTCTGCTAGTATATGCCTTTTTTGTGTTGTAAAGCAGTGAATTACAGTAATCCAGACGACTGCTTACCAAGGCATTTGCCACCTTTACAGCTGTTTCATGATTTAAGTACCTGCGGACCCTTCGTAGTTCCCGGAGATGGTAGTAACTTATGCGACATATATTAGCCACGTGTCTTTGCATTGAATTTTCAGCATCCAGGATGACACCTAGGTTTTTTACCGATTCAGCTGGTTCCATGGTGTTGCCAAGCAAACTCACTGGGAATGATGACTTCAGGGAACTTCTAATTTGATCATCACCAATCACTATAAATTCTGTCTTGTCAGGATTTAATTTAAGCTTATTTCCCATCCAAGCCTGGACCGCCTCGAGGCAATTTGTTAATTCAGTGATACTGGATTCGAAGTTCCTAGAGTCGAGTTCCAAGTAAATTTGTGTGTCATCTGCATATAAGTGGTGGGTGACATTGAATTTAGATATGACTGAGATTCTATCCACATGATTTTCTTCTTGATATGGTTAAAATTAAGTAATTTAATAATTAGTGATCTGGCATCTCATACCTGGTTCCACTTATACCTATCTATGGCCATCGTCAACCGTAATATCATGATATTCACATAATGCACTTAAAATGGTGATATCATAAAAGTAATTTCAAAATGTGATATAGTTATTTTACACTACAACAATTGTTGAAATGGCAGTAAATGATCATTTTGTAGTCATAAATTCTTTAAGACACCACAATGACATCAGTGTTTTTAACTGGTTTTATGATAAGAATATTAAAATGTGGTGAGTTAATGCAGCCACTTTGTGTCATCATGACATCTCTACCTGTGACTTATACTGGTTCTACATGTACAGAATCCACTGTATTATAATGAGAGCAAGAAATGTGAAACTCATCACTTGGGCCCAATCCTTAGAAGTAAGACAAAATCATCAAACTCTGTGCCAACTTTTCATCAGGGGGAGATCAGTGGCCTAATGTAGCCAGAAATATCACAAATGTGCATAGAATTTCTTATAACTATAAGAAACAGAACACTACCGTGATTTCACATTTCTTACCCTATACACTTGTACCTTGAGAAGTTAATTCTCAGCGGAAATGAAAAATACTTAAACCTACTAAAAGACTTTAAGGCCTGTGCATACTCAACAGTTCTGACATGATCTGACACCTCAGATTTTTTTTTAAATCGGACCATAAACAAGCAAGTTATGGCCACTTAAGTTTAAGGATTCTGTAGTATATGCTGACTATATGTACCAATCTGATAAAAGTTGCAGAATTTTCCCAAATATAAAAATAAGTTTGTTTCAAAAAGGATTTTATTGTTTCTGATGCAATAATGAGACATATAATAATGAGACATATAATAATGAGACATATAATGGTCATAGTGGTGTGTCACTGCTTTTCTTTGCAAAAATAAATACAATTTTCCAGAAACTCAAAACAAACAAAATCTGCCATTTCCCTTTTTTCTGTCACTGGTCCTATTAAACTAAGCTGCAAGCATACATGAGCCATAATTTGAAAAGAGAAAATTCTTTGTGAAATATCATACATTAAATAAACTCAATTTTTTACCCCATATCAAGACAAATTGTATGGCAATGTTTTTGTTTTGATGAATTAAAATGAACCCACTTAGGCTTGTGTGACACAGACGGTTATATAAGTACAGATCCAAAATTTATTAAATTTGTTAAACTTTTTTTTCAGAATGTGGACTTTCTATTCTTTGAAATAAACAGTGTAGAAGATGTTTTGCACATATTCAGCACTTTCATACTTTACAGATGTTATAGAGCTACTGCTGACTTGTCAATTTTAAGCTGCAAAAATATTATACCAAGATATCAAGGTAAAGCAAGGTTGAATGTCTGGATCATTTTAACAAAAGTATTGCTTTGCAAAAAGAGAAAGAGAGAAATTATTTTGGCAGTGCAAAAACAAAGTAGTAAAAGTACCCCAATGAGCCATAATGATTTTGCCGAAATGACTGTATCTTGCTCTGTTTGAGATTAATGTGCTTTTTCATTAATCAAAAATTAATGCTGGCTGCAAAAAAATGGCAAGAAAATACTTTCTTGAAAAATGGGCAGATGGCTTTGTGCATCCCTCTGAGGCGAAAATTTGGCCAAAATGTCTCTATCTTGTACCATTTCTGAGATAAATGTGTTTTTGCAAGATGGCCAACAAAAATGGTGGGAAACTGGTCACTCTGCGTATATCCTGTGCGACAAAACTTTCATCCAAATCGCTCTATCTCATGCCGTTTTAAAGACACATGTTTTTACACAGAAATTCAAGATGGCCTGCAAAACTAGTGGGAAAATGATTTTTTGAAAAACCTGGTAGATGACTTGTGGGCCAAATATTTCATCCAAATCACTCTATCTTGCACTGTTTCCAAGATAAATGTGTTTATGCGTTTTATACAGAAATTCAGGAAGGCCGTATGCACCAAACTAAATCAATATGATCCACTGCAATACACTACTTAGGCACAGGTCCTCTTCAAGCTTAAGAAAAGGATGATTTTTTCCCAAATTGGACTACAGTTAAGGAAGTTATGGCCAGTTTAGTTGAGGGAATTTGTAGTACATGCTGAAGACACCTTCCATAATTCTGATAAAACTTTAAAATTTCTAGATAATAGCAATAATCTCACATAAGTTTGTGTCATAATGCTGGTGCATTCAGAAAACGTCAAAGCAGTTTCATATTATACTGTCATTGCTGCTTACGGCCTATTATAAGAACAACACAGATTGAAAACAATCGGAGATTATACACAGGAAAACACTGTTTCATCCACATAAACAGTCTCGCTGTAAAATAGGGTAAAAAAACCACAGCTATCCATCACTTAAATATCAGCAGGAGAAATTTACTCAGCAACTAACTCTCACAATACACATACTGAGATCTAAAGACCAAAAAACAGGTAATGGAAAGACTCATAAATCACCCCAATCAACTGGAGCTATTTTTTCGCACCTTTTGTTTTTCATTTCAAGAAAAAATACCTTGACTACTGCAAAAATGAGTAAAATGTACTCAGTTGTATTGGTACATATATCTAATTTACAAAGGAAACCCAGTTTTGTAACCCCTATGCAATGGTGATTACCCTAAAACATCCCGAGCAATTCTGATTCTGACTTTGCAAAATTCACCATCTGCATGGAATATTATCACACACTAAACATACCAGCTTTGTTTTCTGAAATGGGAGTCAGTTTTCCCACTTTACTGGTGTATTTTAGTACTCTCCACTTCGGAAAAAAACACATTTGTGTCTCTGACTATATGGTATTATTAGTCTTACTGTTACGATAAATAATGCTTTAAAGTCAATAAATGGTCTCAGTGCTGAAAGATAAAATGAAATTTTAAATATTAACAGGACAAATACCCATGATCAAATTAGCCCGAGGCATTTTCCACACTTTCTGAGAAATATAGGTTGCACATATGTGTAAGAAGAAAACAGGTGTTGCTGTGACACTGATAAAGGTCACGTTAAAGCAAATGAAAATTTTGCCATATTTAAAGGACATAGATGACATAGATTAAAGGTATGATGCTGTGACATCAGTGGCAAGAAAAACAGACTCCAAAACAAAATAACAGCTAGTTTTAAGGGGTGTATAATTACATGGTCATTTAAGTGTCAATGATAAGCACCTGCAGTCTACATATGTGATGATGAGGTGACAGTTAATTGACAGAAGAATGCTAAATGACTATTATAATCATCAAGCACTTAATTAGTCATGAGAAGGCTGACTTGTAAAGTTACTGCACTTCTATCTCCAACACATTGATTTGTGACCATAATGGATCTATCGGGGGGGGGGGGGGGGAGACAAAGCAGCAGATAGGGCTTCTTTCATATCAAGTAGATATATCAGAATGTAACACACTTTTCAGAGTGTTATACATAATGGTTAAGGTAGGCCTGTCCATCAGTTCCCGGCTGTTTGAAAATCTTGAAGAAAAACCAGACACAGTATCTTATTGTGAAAGTAATCTGCACATCAAAGATCAACTCAAGAGCACCTTTACTGGTACAGTTAAAAATATGCCATAATACTCTATTCACACTTAAGCAATAACGACTCATCAAGCAGCTACATTTTTCAATGGATCTCTGAGGTCATAAGGTGTCAGGATCAATGTGTCACACCATTTTAAAAAAATAATATTAGTGGCTTGTTTTCAGATATATCACAAAGTCAATCAGAATATTCTAGACTGTTCCATACAGTGTAGCGTTTAACAGTTTCCTGACAATTTGGGGTTCCATGTTTAAACCAGGGAGTGTTGCATTCTATTATGGTTACATACATTCATCTCTGTTTCCATATTATTGTCATAAGGTAAAGATAACAAAATAATATAGACACTTTTCCCCCACACTTCTATGTCTTGTGGTGTGGCCTGTTCAACTGGAGACACTTTCCTTTTATTATTTGTTCAAAAATGCAGTGTTATTACAATGAAATTATTATGCATACAGTCTTGCTGTTTTTAAGGCAAGTAAAAAAAATCACAAGAGAGAGAAAAATAGCCAGCCTCGACATGCAAGAACCTCAGCCCACAGGTACAACTAAATGGGTAACAATATTCAGATTTGGGAAAATCTTAGGAACAACTTCAGTTGTAAAAAGTATACAGAATCGAGAAAAATGTTGTCAGATGTAAGATTAACAGGCCATGATTTCTTACAAGTTGTTTTCATATTTTGAAGCCCTAGAACCAATTATAAGGGAGATGTAGGGGCCCTTTTAGCATGACTTTGAAGCAGGGTTAAAGGTCAAACTTGCCATTGCAAAAGAGTTGCAGACCATGATTTGCAATAAATTGTTTTCTCATTCCAAACCACTAGGACCAATGATAAGGGAGATATTAGGGCTTTGTTATGTCCCCCCCCCCCCCCCCCCCCCCCCCCATTTGACATTAAATGTGTGATATGGCGGCCATTTTGTTTTTAAAACAAAGCCAAAATTACTCTCAGGCAAGCTTTCTTAGCCATTTACATTTTGAGCAAATTTGACACAGGTAGTGGCAATATTTCAAATTTTAGAACAAATCAATGACTTTCGAGCAATCGGCTATGGCAGCATGTTGTTTTTTAAAATGGGTATAACACTTTTTACAGATATGTTTTCACAGCCATAAACATTCTCTGCAAATTTAGTGAAAATATCTTCATAAATGAATGCATCATAAAGCTTGATTTAAAAATGTTACAATACACACATGCATGCACACACACTAGCACACACACAAGGAAGGCATTTCATAATCTCCCAACTCCGGCCTTGGCCAGAGTGGGATAAAAACCAACTGTAGTAACATCGGTTAAATGGTGCCCCTTTTTCAATTAAGAAGTTTAGGACAGAAAAGTCTACTCAGCTCTAGATTTAGTTCAAATCCATGCATGGGTTTAGGTTGTTAAACGCCCTCAAACTTTAAGACCCAAAAATCTTTAAAGTGTTGCCATGACAACAGTTATTGCCAAATGCCCCCCAAACCTAATCAGCTCTAGATCCTCTTGGGGTAAATACACCCTGCAAATTTGGTGAAAATCGGTGCATGGGTTTAGGCTGTGGAACACCAACAAACTTTAAGACAAAAAATCTTTAAAGTGTTGCCATGGCAACAGCTGTTGCCAGATACACCCCAACACCTAAAGACCTCTAGATCCTCTTGGAGTAAATATACTCTGAAAATATGGTGAAAATTGGTGCATCGGTTTAGGCTGCGGAACACCCATAATTTTTTAGACCCCAAAATTTTAAAAGTGTTACCATGGCAATAGTTATTGCTGGATACCCCCCAAAACCTAATCAGCTCTACATCCTCTTGGGGTAAACATACCACGAAAATTTGGTGAAAATCAGTGCATGAGTTTAGGCTGTGCAACACCCACAAACTTTATGCCTGCCGCTGCCACTGACGCCACCCAGACATCGCATGGGACGACTATAACCCCAGCAGTTATGAGCTGGGGTTAAAAAAATGGCACAATCCATCACGTCATGACAAGATATTCAAGCATTAACCACTGAATAATATTTTCATATTACCAGTGCCATGCTCTGTATGGCCCATGTTTATGATTTTGTAAGCACCCCCTACAATCTTATATTATCGCCCATAAATTACTAATATGTAATCTCTCTTAAAACCCCAAAATACGTTTGATCATTGTATACCCATTTTCAACAAACTTTTCTTAATTTCAGCAGTCTATTTTTTCACTTTTGATTACAGAGAGATTTGTTTATATGAAACACACTTATCTTCCAGTTGGTGTGTGCTAAATATAAGTATCCAGATTCGGGTCATTTTGCTCAGGATTTTTCAACTGACACTATCAATAACACATAAATTCTAAAGAGAGTCTAAATGAAATGCAGCAGGATATCTAGAACACTGGTTTATCCAGAGTTCAGTAAAGTACAAAAAAGTATTATAAACAAAAATGGCAACCCAAGCCCCCTTAAAAAAAGACAAAACTGATGAAAAATGTATCAGGAAATGTCTTTTAAACATACACTAAGGCTAAAAATAATAGGATAGACAGTCCACAAAATATATATGACAGATGGGAGTAATATAGTATATATTATTGGTCAGGATTTTATATTGTAAAACTATAGGACATCGGAAAATAACTACCAACTTACCCACCTACAGTTTTGACTTGGATTTGAGACTGTAACCTTACAGAGGCAGAGGGCAAATAGGTCAACACCATGCCAATATGGTTTTGCTTGATAGCAACACAAGACACTTATTAGTGGTGTGAACGGTAAACCGGTATACCGCATTTCGTTTCGTTTAGGTAGAAATTACGAAATCCGCAAAGAATATTTAAGTACCGGTTATTGAAAACGTCATTATATTAGGCTTTCTACTGGTTAATATTTTGTCAAAACAACAAAGAATATATATATTTGAAGAAATAACTTACAGTTCCACTTTATATTCATGGTAAATGAAGTTTACAAACTTCAAAATATCTTGTGAATGCATATTTCCTATTGGGTATGTAGCTCATGTATGCTCGCGAAAAACATTTTACCATATCTCTGCACACTTTCGAAATCCCGGATTTCGTTCGGTTTCAAAGCACCGAAAACCGGTTTTCATTTTCAGAACCAGTCCGACCACTAACACTTATACTTGTATTATAAACAATTCATAAAATGTTTAACAACTAGTATAGGGATCGAGAGCCATGTTGAGGATCGATATCGAATGGAAATTTAGGGTGGTGGATCGATTGATATTTCAATATCGGGACTGTGAACGTAAGCCGTGGGCGATAATAGAGGTTCTTTGAAAACGTGCACATATAAATTCACAAAAGTATCAGAAGATGCTATTTATGCAACAAAAATATATTTCTGCAATATAAAATAAAATAAAATGAACAAAACACATATTACACAAGATTTTCCATACTTTCCTGTGTACTAGCTGTCAGGTTTTGTTTCTCTTCCGTGAAACCGGAAGTTGTCACTGACAATGTAAACAAAGATGGCGCCAGACTTGAACCAGTTTATTTCGGTTGTAAGTGTGCTTTTAAGGCGTTTATATAATAAATGTTTATTTAAGCAGTAAAATTACTCTGTTTATTTTATTTTTGTCTGTTTCTTATATGTGGTTTCGATATTGAAATGCTGGTAGTATGTGTCGATATCGGGAGTTCCGTGGGATGATCGATCAATATTGAAAGATCGAGCACCAATCCCTACACTATTAACAACAATGCAAACTCTAGTTTAAGTCAAATTTAGGTGTAAGTGGAACCAATTTTAAGGTCACAACATCAGGAAATGCGGTATTTTTGTTGGCATAACTAGAACCAAATTATTTGTATATTGGAGAATCTAGTTATGGAGTCTACTGTACAGCCACACCTTCAGGTGGCAAGATTTGTTCAAAATTTGTTCTAATTGGGTTCTAATACTATATTTTTGTTCGTATAAATAGAAATTATATATAACTAGAAGCAAAATGGTTTGAACATTAGAGGTTCTAATTGCACAGAATCTACTGTACTTCATTGCCTGCATCACAGTAACAGAAGATGCCTGTATTTATAATGTATTTACACATACTTGGCCTGTGTCTTGTTGAGAGCCAGTGCCAGAGCCCACACAGCATCGTATGCCAGTGGAGCCTCCACATACCCTGTCACTGACAGAGGGCTGGAGTGGTTGATCTTAGATTCCACCTTGTGCATAAACTCACTGGCAGTCTGAAACATACACAAAGTAACACTGGCTGTACAATAACAACAGTATCTCAAGTGCTACAAGACTAGGTTTCCATGGGGTTCAAACCCACAGCCACGCACTCTAGAGAACCGCACACTACCATTGAAATCCTTACCAGCCAAATCAGAAGAAGAGATATCATCACTTTTTGGGTTCTATCATACAAGAATTTAAGCATAAAGCTAACTAGAAAAATGTTCCTACTAACAAAAACAAAGCGTGCTCAAAGGTTAGATGCAATACAGTATAAAGTAGAAAAAGGTTTTTGAAAAGAAAAAAAGAACCGCACACTACCATTGAAATCCTTACCAGCCAAATCATCAGAAGAGATATCATCACTTTTTGGGTTCTATCATACAAGAATTTAAACATAAAGCTAACTAGAAAAATGTTCCTACTAACAAAAACAAAGCGTGCTCAAAGGTTAGATGCAATATAATATAAAGTAGAAAAAGGTTTTTGAAAAGAAAACATGCAGCGCTGAGAGAAGAAGTGAAAGTTAAGCATTAACATGAATGAAAAATGTAATCTTTATATTGTTTTCTATGGTCATAAATTGTGAAAATTTATTTTATAAATGCTATAGTATGTAAGAAGAGTAGTTTTAAAGGAGATATACGGCAAAAACAGAAAATCTGCTGTTTTATGACCCCAGTTTGACCTATAAGAGGGGGTCAGGGGTAAACCTGACTGGCTATATAGACTCTCTATATATGTAATCCATTTTAAATCTGTAAAAAGCAATAATAAAGGAGATATAAGGCAAAAAGAAAAAAATCTGCCAATTTATGAGACCAGTTTAACAGATAAGGTGGGGAGGGGAGAGCACGGGCTAAATCTGATTGGCTATGTAGACTCTCTGTATATGCTTTCCTATACCCTCTCAATACATTCTAAAGCTGTAAAAGCAATAATAAAGGAGATATAAGGCAAAAGGACCAAATTTGCTATTTCTATGACGCCAATTTGACCCATAAGGGGAGGTGAGGGACTAAATCTGACCAGTTTAATAGACTCTCCACATATGGTTTCCCAATACATCTTAATACATTCTAAAGCTGTAAAAGCAATAATAAATACATATAAGGCAAAAACACAAAATCAGCTATTTTATCACCCCAGTTTGACCCATGGGGGGGGGGGGGGGGGGGGGGGGGGGGGTAAATCTGACCAGCTATCCAGACTCTTCACATATGGTTTCTCAATACCTCTTAATAAATTCTAATATTTCTAAAAGCAATAATAAGGGGGAGGGGAGGCAATTTGGCTTGCTTTCTAGACTCTCCAAATATGGTTGTCATGGTTCTAAGTGCAATACTTAAGAAGATAATAGGAGTGGTTCATATGAATTTTAAGCTTTCTGGTGGGTACCTGTGAAACAATAGCTCAAAAATCGGTCAATTTTCATTGGATCCCCCCCAAAAAAATTTAATCAGCTCGCGTTTTGACAGTATAAACATGTGTATGAAATAACAAGTCTCTGCAATTTTTCACATGCCTAAGGTATATAACTGACAAATATGGTTTGAAAGATTCCAATAAGGGAGATATTCAAGGGAGACCATAATGCGGCGGCAGGGAAACTGAAGCGAAAACAAATAAGCGCCCTTTCAGGGACGCTTAATTATATAGGAACTAAACGTTATTTGTTAAAAGTCTAACTCAAATGTAGCTTGGAACTAAATTTGTGACCTTTCAAGTTTTCAAAAAGTTGTTACAATGTATCATACCTAAGTAAATCAGTAAAGAAGTTACAAAATTTATTAGTACTATCGCAAGGAATAGCAAACTTACCTTCTTTCAAGATAACTTGAATTAAAAATAACTGATTAAAATTCTGACAAAAATATTGCTCGCAACAAAGTAATGACATTGCTTGTTTTTTCTCTTACTAAATTGTTTTCACAGACAGAGATTACTCATGCAACAGACTAATGCCTTTAATTAGTTGAAATACATCATAACAATAACACACCAGGATATCAATGTAAAATAATAACAAAAGTGTTTTTAAGTCATTATTGATAATTGCTCAAAATGTATGAGGAGCTTAAGGCTAAATGGTAGCAATTCATCAAATATTAATATAACAGAAGCAAAGGAAATGAGAGGAAGTGGACGATTAGCAATGGCTGGTTTACATGCAGCACATTCCGCCATAATTGGCCATTATACAAAGAGACGCAGCGAAAATGTGAGATGGAAAATCACATGAAAAAAAATCAGTGCAAGAAGCAAAGAGTGAAAGCAAGAAGCCTAATAATTTCTGCCAGTGATGTCAACTCAAGTTGAGGCTTCAGACCAATTCAGTTAGTACTATAATAAATACTTGAAATGCTGATCATGTTGCAATAAATAACATTATTACTTTTGCCGAGGAGGTTGTATTTTTGGTGACTTGCATTCATCAGTTTGTCTGTTTGCTAAATAACTCAACAAAATTTCAATGAAATTTTCAGGAAGTGTAGACAATGGCGCAACAAAGAGAGGATTCAATTTTGGTGACCTGGAACACTATCTGCTGCCTAGACTTCTTGAACAGTGAAAACATCTTTCAAAATCAAACCAAAAGTAAGGAAGTTCTGGCTATTTTAACTGGAGGTCTTTGGTACATGCTAGTGATGCCTACTGAATCAATAAGCATTGCTAAAGAATTCTTCTTGTATTTTAACTATTATTTATGGCTTTTGGTGGGTAGAGAATATGTATATCAAACCAGGTTTAACTATATAAATGGATCGCATGGTCTCTTATCATCAATGAAGCATATGGGCCTTTATGGTCATATTTAGTACAAAAGCAGCAGGCACAACATTTTTGATTTTACAACTGACATGATACAAGTAGTTCTTAACATCCTTGCTCATCTTCAAACCTCAAATGTTTATGTTTCCTTTATAAGTTGCTCACTCCCATAGGATATCTAATTCTATTCTCCAGTTGTTTACAGCACACAATAACTACCCAATAACTGTAAACCTGATTACATGTAAGGTCTCTTCCTACAAAAGCGGATATAAAATGAGCAGTAATATTGCAGCAATTTATATACACCAAAGACGTAAATACTTCTCCAGCTTAAGTGGAAGGGGAATGGGATGTAATGCTTGTTTCACATTTCTGTCTGGATATGAGCAATTTACCAAGATATTGTAGAGTCAAGACCATTTCTGAAGGTCAAATCAACTGCCAATAGAACGTTCATTCTCATAAAGTCACTCCATTTGCAGTTTCATAAAGGAAAGGATTTAATGGCTCACATTCTTTTGCCAGAAAGACCTTATATGACATTTTTGTCAGAGAAAAAAAAAAGAGACCAAAAATATGTACAAGTGTGTGGATTTACTTTTATGGACACACCGACAATAACTGTATATTGTTGTATATTATGGTTAGATCTAGCATCGAAAGAAGTATGTTAGGAGTGCTGGTTCCTATGTTTTCCACAAGCTAGGGGGATAATAGCGATGAAACCATACCAATCAGAATTAAAGTTTTGTGATTGCAAAGTGAAATTCTCAAAAAAATTATAGTTGACAAAATGTTCAAAACTATGTCAAAAGAGGATCCTATGATTGGTTTATCAGTTTTATTTTCTTCACTTTACACCTGTATTAATACAAAGCAATTACTAAGTATATGTATGAGGTATATGTTACTGTGAATATGTGTATTCCTAAGATAGTCAGGGAATACTCGTATTCCCTAAAATGTTCAGGGAATATGCGTATTCCCTGGTTTTGATGACAAGGGAATACACATATTCCCTTACTAGAGATTGTTGATAATGCTACCTTGTATTCCCATGAAATAACTTTACTGTGTTATGTACTCCAACCATAATCCCACAACAAGAAGGGGCAACAAAACTTTTACTGAACCATAATTAAAAACATAAAAATACAACTATATCATTTACAAGTTTAGATTTTGTACAAGTAAGTTGCAAATTGTTCCGTCTGACTTGTGGAAGTTGCAACTCACACACAGTTTTTTATCAGCTTTACAATGTATTTTAATGAATCTACACCACGTCACTGACAATTCATTGCTAATAATACTTCTAACATGAAAATCACATAAATATTTTGAAAACTTGAGCAGCAGTTTAAGGAATGTAGAAAAAAATCTTAACTTGAAAGTTTATGAATGTATTTAAAGCAGTAATACGAAGCGGCTTACAAAGATGTAGCACAGTTTTCCTCCACTGAAAAACCTAACTGTCAAAATAACATAATAGCTTTTCCAAGGTGTGTAAAGTACAACTTAAGTTAATAGACCTGGGGTCGTATTCAAGATTCTTTATCCATTTTTAGCTTAAAAATAATGAATTTTTCTTTCTTTTTATTTTTTTCCTATTTTGATGAATAATTTATTATTCATAGCTTTTTTTCAGTTTTTTTTGTGTGTGAAAAAAACATGCAGAAAAGACAAACTACAAAAATTCATTGTGATTTAAGAAGAGAAGTCCCCACACTGACAATAAATACAGAACTTATTTAAAGTGTAAGTTCAACCTTGCTTAAAAATTTAAAGATTCCATATACTTTAATTATTTTATATAAAAGAATATTAATTTGAAATAGAGAATAATTCTAAATCTTAATAAAAGTATCTTAGCTAATATTGCCCCCTGGCAATAATTTAACAATAAACTGCATCTGATGTTTATTTGCTTACGGCTGAATATTTCAGAAATTGGATCTTATTAATTAGTTATACTATCTACTACTTAATGTTCAGTGACAAAACCAATAAAATCTCTTATTTTATTTTGGAGAGAGAAAAAGAGAGACTTCATCATTTGTTTTACGTCATCACCTCCCCTCCCTCAGCACTTGCTAAAAAAATGCCAAAAGCAGGGAAATATATGAATAATTAAAGAAACTTGAGAGAGAATTGCTAACAAAAGATTACACAAGACCAAATAACCCAGTTATTGACAAGCGATGCACTTCTTCAAAGACACATTTTACCGTCTTCTTTGAAAATTGCCTCGGTGCGAGTTTTTAGAAATAGCAAAAATATCAAAGCATAAATTTAAAGCACACTAAGAAAATATCTTTTGAACAGAGACATTATAGTAAATGTGATTATAGGAAGAAAACCTTACACAAAGAAAGATTATTAAAATAGCACACAGTAAAAACTGCTTGTGTGCATAAAAACAGAATAAAGCAGTGTATTGACGATTATGCTGGCTGAGCTGTCTGTATTTTTGAATTATTTGTAGCTTAGCCAATGATTTTAAGTCTGACTGATCTGTACTGGGCTATACTTTTACTGGGCCAAATCTTTCACCTGTTTTATATACTATATCTTCATGTACCTCAGAGAAAACAGTTCTTTGTACCAGAAGTTACTACTATCCTCATGAATAAATTTGAGAATAGGCTGATAAATATTGAATTAAGTTTTAACTAAGTGAGAAAGAAACCAATAGTTTTTACTGATGATTTAATGCAGACATAATATGGAAGATAAGTACAAGGTAAGTTGTGGTTACTCGGTGCATTTTAACTGTAAAATATCAATAACTTGCACAGATTTATTGATACCCATGATTGTACTGGATCATTCAGCAGTCAGTGAATCACTGAACCTGTTTCTTCAAATACAATAACACTGACCTTTCTGAAATAACACCCAGCTTTAAACAAACATCAAACGCAGCACCTCTTGGCACCAATTTACAGCTTTAAATGTATTATTTTATTAACATCTATACTGATAATTTACATTAAACACTAACATATACACCTAAAGTTTCATTTTGACAGTAAGATTTTGTGGTGGGGTAAAAATGTTCACACCTTGTAAACCATGCAGCTGGAGGAGATACTTCATAAATGTCTGCACTCATGTGGGGTAGCAGTGAAAATTAAATGCAGAAGTCTCTGCATTAATTAATTGACACTTGAAATGAAATCATTTCCGCATTTCATCTCTGCATTAATTAATTGACACTTGAAATGGAATCATTGCCGCATTTCATCTCTGCATTAATTAATTGACACTTGAAATGAAATCATTTCCGCATTTCATCTCTGCATTAACTAGAGGATCGCTCGCAAAAAAAAAAGATAATGTTTTTGCATAGCAAAAACAAAGCGTCCCGAAAAGGATATAAAGGTGAGTGCTAAAGTATTAAGAAAATGCTTCGTTTCTAGCCTTATACTGTTGTGGCAACCAAAGTCAGCGCAGTCTGCTCTATCTAGCACGGTTTTCAAGATATAAGCATTTTTGTGTTTTGCAAAAAATAAAAAAATTAAAAATGTCCGCTATATTTGGCGAGACACAAATATTTTGAAAATTGGCATGGCTACTCTGCAGAGATACCCAGCAGGTCCAAAATTTTGTTGAGTTTACTCCATATAGCACGGTTTTCGAGATATAAGCATTTTTGTGTTTTGCAAAAACTTTGAAAATTCAAAATGGCCACCATTTTTGGGGAGACAAAAATTTTTGTCAAGACCACTGCCGTGGTGTGTATCTCCCGCCGAGCATTAAAGCAGAATAAATAGCTTTTCCGAGATATTCACAATTTTTCATTTTCGTGTGTGAAAGGTCTGCCAAAAGTAGGTGAATGAGTTATTTGAGAAAAATTGGCTATCTGCAATACTATTAAGAGATAATTCACATTTACTCATTTTGAGTAGGTGAATAATTATCTATGGGTCTGAAACTTCACCAAGTGAAAGCTCTCCCACAAGTAGGTGAATGAGTTATTTGAGAAAAATTGGCTATCTGCAATACTTTTAGAGATAATTCGCATTTACTCATTTTGAGTAGGTGAGTAATTAGCTATGGGTCTGAAACTTCACCATGTGAAAGCTCTCCCACAAGTAGATGAATGAGTATTTGATAAAAATTGGGTATCCACAATACTTTTACAGATAATTAGCATTTACTCATTTTGAGTAGGTGAATAAATAGCTATGGGTCTGAAACTTCACAGAGTGAAAGCTCTCCCAAAAGTAGGTGAAGGATTTACTTGAGAAAAATTGGCTATCTGCAATACTTTTAGAGATAATTCACATTTACTCATTTTGAGTAGGTGAATAATTAGCTATGGGTCTGAAACTTCACCAAGTGAAAGCTCTGCCAAAAGTAGGTGAAGGATTTACTTGAGAAAAATTGGCTATCTGCAATACTTTTAGAGATAATTCGCATTTACTCATTTTGAGTAGGTGAGTAATTAGCTATGGGTCTGAAACTTCACCAAGTGAAAGCTCTCCCAAAAGTAGGTGAATGAGTTATTTGAGAAAAATTGGCTATCTGCAATACTTTTAGAGATAATTCGCATTCACTCATTTTGAGTAGACGAGTAATTAGCTATGGGTCTGAAACTTCACCAAGTGAAAGCTCTCCCAAAAGTAGGTGAATGAGTTATTTGAGAAAAATTGGCTATCTGCAATACTTTTACAGATAATTCGCATTTACTCATTTTGAGTAGGTGAGTAATTAGCTATGGGTGTGAAACTTCACCAAGTGAAAGCTCTCCCAAAAGTAGGTGAATGATTAATTTGAGAAAAATTGGCTATCTGCAATACTTTTAGAGATAATTCGCATTTACTCATTTTGAGTAGGTGAGTAATTAGCTATGGGTCTGAAACTTCACCAAGTGAAAGCTCTCCCAAAAGTAGGTGAATGAGTTATTTGAGAAAAATTGGCTATCTGCAATACTTTTAGAGATAATTCACATTTACTCATTTTGAGTAGGTGAGTAATTAGCTATGGGTCTGAAACTTCACAGAGTGAAAGCTCTGCCAAAAGTAGGTGAATGAGTTATTTGAGAAAAATTGGCTATCTGCAATACTTTTACAGATAATTCGCATTTACTCATTTTGAGTAGGTGAGTAATTAGCTATGGGTCTGAAACTTCACAGAGTGAAAGCTCTCCCAAAAGTAGGTGAATGAGTTATTTGAGAAAAATTGGCTATCTGCAATACTTTTAGAGATAATTCGCATTTACTCATTTTGAGTAGGTGAGTAATTAGCTATGGGTCTGAAACTTCACCAAGTGAAAGCTCTCCCAAAAGTAGGTGAAGGATTTATTTGAGAAAAATTGGCTATCTGCAATACTTTTAGAGATAATTCGCATTTACTCATTTTGAGTAGGTGAGTAATTAGCTATGGGTCTGAAACTTCACCAAGTGAAAGCTCTCCCAAAAGTAGGTGAATGAGTTATTTGAGAAAAATTGGCTATCTGCAATACTTTTAGAGATAATTCGCATTTACTCATTTTGAGTAGACGAGTAATTAGCTATGGGTCTGAAACTTCACCAAGTGAAAGCTCTCCCAAAAGTAGGTGAATGATTAATTTGAGAAAAATTGGCTATCTGCAATACTTTTAGAGATAATTCACATTTACTCATTTTGAGTAGGTGAGTAATTAGCTATGGGTCTGAAACTTCACCAAGTGAAAGCTCTCCCAAAAGTAGGTGAATGAGTTATTTGAGAAAAATTGGCTATCTGCAATACTTTTAGAGATAATTCGCATTTACTCATTTTGAGTAGGTGAGTAATTAGCTATGGGTCTGAAACTTCACCATGTGAAAGCTCTCCCACAAGTAGATGAATGAGTTATTTGATAAAAATTGGGTATCCGCAATACTTTTACAGATAATTAGCATTTACTCATTTTGAGTAGGTAAATAATTAGCTATGGGTCTGAAACTTCACCATGTGAAAGCTCTCCCAAAAGTAGGTGAAAGAGTTATTTGAGAAAAATTGGCTATCTGCAATACTTTTAGAGATAATTCACATTTACTCATTTTGAGTAGGTGAGTAATTGGCTATGGGTCTGAAACTTCACCATGTGAAAGCTCTTCCAAAAGTAGGTGAATGAGTTATTTGAGAAAAATTGGCCATCTGCAATACTTTTAGAGGTAATTCGCATTTACTCTTTTTGAGTAGGTGAGCAATTAGCTATGGGTCTGAAACTTCACCAAGTGAAAGCTCTTTGGGATAGCTGCTCTGCAGAGATACCCTGAAGATAAAAAATTTCGTTGAAATCGCTCTATGTAGCACGGTTTTCGAAATATTAGCATTTTTGTGTTTTGCAATTTTTGCGCAAAAATTCGAAAATTCAAAATGGCCGCCATTTTTGGCAAGATAAAATTTTTTTGAAAATTGGCATGGCTACTATGCATAGATACCCTGCGGGTCAAAAATTTCGTCGAAATCGCTCTATCTAGCACGGTTTTCGAGATATAAGCATTTTTGTGTTTTGAAATTTTGCGAAAAATTCGAAAATTCAAAATGGCCGCCATTTTTTGCGAGAAATTTTTTGTTTGAAAATTGGCAGCTACTCTGCAGAGATACCCTGCGGGTCAAAAATTTCGTCGAAATCGCTCTATCTAGCAGGGTTTTCGAGATATAAGCATTTTTATGTTTTGCAATTTTTGCGAAAAATTCGAAAATTCAAAATGGCCGCCATTTTTGGCGAGACAAAAATGTTTTCAAAATTGGGATAACTACTCTGCAGAGATACCCTGTGGGTCAAAAATTTCGTCGAAATCGCTCTATCTAGCACGGTTTTCGAGATATAAGCATTTTTGTGTTTTGCAATTTTTGCGAAAAATTCGAAAATTCAAAATGGCCGCCATTTTTGGCGAGACAAAAATTTTTTCAAAATTGGGATAACTACTCTGCAGAGATACCCTGTGGGTCAAAAATTTCGTCGAAATCGCTCTATCTAGCACGGTTTTCGAGATATAAGCATTTTTGTGTTTTGCAATTTTTGCGAAAATTTCGAAAATTCAAAATGGCCGCCATTTTGGGCGAGACAAAAATTTTTTGAAAATTGGGAAAACTACTCCGCAGAGATACCCTGCGGTTCAAAAATTTCGTCGAAATCGCTCTATCTAGCACGGTTTTCGAGATATAAGCATTTTTGTGTTTTCCTTATTTGGAAAATTCGTAATGATTAATTAATCATTAATTACTCGGCCATTTCTTGACCAATCAATGCCAAAATCTAATGATTTCCAGATTTTAATAGAATGAATGTATTTGCCAAGTTTCAGGTGAATTGATAAAATTCCTTTCAAGTTATCATCCGGACAAGCTTCCCCATCGAAAAAAGACATTTTTGGTCATGTGACCTCTCTGATTGGTTGAAATGTCACTGCAGCATATTCAAAAAAATTCCCCAAGGCTACTGCCTAAACCTACCAAATTTGAAAAGAATCCGCCTAACGGTTACAGAGTTATAAGGAAAACAAAATGCGGAGCCGGCGGAGCCGGCGGAGCCGGCGGAGCCGCCGGAGCCAGAAGCTCTCCCATACACAAACAAGCGTCCCTTGCGGGACGCTTAATTAATTGACACTTGAAATGAAATCATTTCCGCATTTCATCTCTGCATTAATTCACTGACACTTGAAATTGAATCATTTCCGTACTAGTTTGTTTCTTAAACAAAGATCAATATAGGTGTGAGTTGAACCATTTTGAGGTGCCGACATCAAAAAAGCCCGTATCTGTGTAGATATAAGTGGTATACAAGCTATACCTAGGACCACATTATCTACAGCTTGGAGGTTCTAGTTATACCAAGTGTTTTGTATTATAATATTGTGTGTGACTGACCATATTTGAGAGAGTTCTGTCCTTTCCATTGTAGAGCATGAGTCCCTCTGTAGTAAAGTGTCCTTCCAGTGCCTCCTTCATCTGCTCCGCGGTACAGTTAATGGACGTGTCATTCACGGCATACCAGTTGTCAGGGTACCAGCCTATAATGAACCACAGCCACTTGGGACCGTACATCTTCTGCTTGTACACCTACAATATACAGTGACATTCTTTTCATACAGTTAGGTTCTCAAGGTATTCAATACCAGTTGTTAGGGAACAGGTCCACAATGAACCACAGCCAATTGGGACCATTCATCTTCTGTATGCCTACAATATATAGTAATATCTTTCTGTGTAATTGGGAGCTTAATAATTTAAAGTCAAAGTCACGGTTTTTTTTACCCATTCAATAGCAAGGGTCATATTTGGAGAGGCCCACATGTAGAGTAAGAAATCTAAAATTCGCCAGGAATCTAAAATTCGCCACCTCTAAAACCTTAGTTAATTTTATGAAGAAAATGATGTTTTTGTCCAAAAATTGGTATTTTTCAGTTCAAAAAGCCTTAATTTACTATACAGTCAACAAATCTCACCACAATTCATTTATTTTATTAGTATTTTCACATGTGGCGAATTTCAGATATGTGGCGAATTTTAGATTTCTTACTCTACCCTTCTTTTCTTGTAGTGTTGAACAGTAAAATTTATTTAATTTTGATGTTTTATACATACAGTTTACTTTTGACCAGAATTAAACTAGTCAGGGGCTGTATTCACAGACATTTAAGATTAAGATATGATCTTTCGTGAATTCAGGCACTAGTGTCACCAATTTGTGTTCTTCACTCCACTACAGCAGAATGAACCTTTTTACAGGTGTATATTACAGGTCATAATTCCAGCACTGTTATGTTTTTCACACAGTACATAAATGTGCTAAATGAATTGGATATCCTGCGATAAATACAGCAATGAGGAAGCCTTTAGAACATGCTTTTTCAAAGCAATAAAATGAAATCATACCAGTAAGTGCAGTAGAACAGACACAATGCATAAACTACCAACATATGAAACTTCAATTAGAATATGAGCATGAATATTTTATATTTAAAGAGAAAGAACAAAAGCACTTTAAAAATACCGTACTTGGAGGAATTGTTCAATTTTTTTTTCATTTTCATTACAACTTGAGGAACGTTGCAAAACAAAGCGATTGTTTTTGCATGGCAAAAACAAAGCGTCCCGAAAAGGAGAAATAATGGCAGCTTAATCATGTAAGAAAGTTCTGCTTATAGCTCAACAAAGCCAGAATATAGGAAAAGTGGTTCTTGGGCAGGGTAGTTATCTTGGATACAGTGTGTTTCAAATATTTTGATGAAATATCTTGATCTTGCACGGTTAAGGAGACAGAGGCAATTTGGTGTTTTGCACTTTTTGTCAAAAATTGAAAATGCCCCCCATTTTGGGGAAGGGTAAATTTTGGGGGGGAAAATTGGGTAGAGTAGTTTGCTTACATACCAAAAGAAATGGCCGCCATTTTTGAGTGAAATATTCATTGAAACTTGGAAAGGCTAGTGTTCACAGATACCATGTGGGTCAAAAAGTTTTCCGAATTCGCTCTATCTGGCACGGTTTTCGAGATACAAGTATTTTTGTGTTTTGCATTTTTGAAAAAAAATCGAAAATTCATTATGGCCGCCATTTTTGGCAAGTGAAATATTTGTTAAATTTGGAAAAGCTAGTGTTCACAGATATCCTGTGGGTCAAAATTTTGCTGAAATCGCTCTATCTGGCACGGTTTTCAAGATACAAGCATTTCTGTGTTTTGTGATTTTTGCAAAAAATTCGAAAATTCAAAATGGCCGCCATTTTTGGCGGGACAAAATTTTTTTTGAAAACTGGGTCAGCTAATCAGAACTCAACCCTATGGGTCCAAAATTTTATCGAAATCGTTCTGAGATAATCTAGCACGGTTTTCAAGATACAAGCATTTTTGTGTTATCATTTTTGAAAAAAATTCGAAAATTCAAAATGGCCGCCATTTTTGGCAAGTGAAATATTTGTTGAAACTTGGAAAGGCTAGTCTTCACAGATACCCTGTGGGTCAAACATTTTGCCGAAATCCCACTAGTAAATTTTTATTTTATGAAGAAAATGGTTTCAAAAAGTAGTCATATATCAGTATTGTTCTATATATGTACCTTATGAGCCTATATTTCCAATTTTGTGTTTTGCATTTTTTGACAAAAATTGGAAAATTGAATATGACACCCATTTTGGGGGAGGAGAAATTTTTGGAAAATTGGAGAGAGTAGTTTGCTTAGATACCCTTTGGCTCGAAAATTTTGACGAAATCACTCTATCTCACACGATTAAGGAGATACAAGCAGTTTTGTGTTTTACTAGGTTAAGAAAATTGTTAATGCTTAATTAATCATCAATAACTCAGTCATTTCTTAACCTATCCCTGCCAAAATTTAATTTCACCCAGATCTTTATATAAGGAAGGTATTTGTTAAGTTTCAGATGGATAGATAACATGCTTCATAAATTATCATTCGGACAAGGATGCCCTTCCAAAAAACGCATTTTTGGTCATCTGACTTCTCTGATTGGTGAAAATGTCATCGCAGCATATTCAGAAAAATTTCCCAAGGCTACTGCATACACCTGCCAAATATGAAAAGAATCTGCCTTATGGCTGTGAAGCTATTGCGTAAAGAAAATGAGGATCCGGCGGAGTCGCTTCTCTTATATACAAACAAGCTTTCCTCGCGGGACACTTAAACATTTTTTCTAGTATTGTAGCTCTTATGTGGCATTATGGTACGTGTAAATCCATAGCCAGTGATCTATATTGTTTGAACATTTTTCTTCGTTTGAATTTTAATATATGAACTTGTGATATATCTAAATTAATAAAAGTAAAATTCTGCCCAGCTATGTGAAACCCTTATGGGGGTGTTCTACTGGGGCCAACCCTACAACCGACTCTCTGACTCTTGGGTCAGGGTTCGGGGACAAAAATCCAGAAAAAAGCACTCAAAAAATTTTGGTCGGTTACACCTCCCGGACAGGACGTACTGCATCCTGGCTGGCCTAGAAGAAGATCCCGACCTGACTTGGGGTCAGGGTGTTTTTCTCCACTATAAGGAAAAGCCGCAAACCTCTAACCGACAAGCCATATCAGGTCATGACAAGCCGTAGTTACAAATCAACAAGATGGGAGCAGTGTTCGGATCCAACTCAACTGGACTAATTATTTCTGGAGTCAGTATCATGAGTCCGGATCAAACCAACACTATACAAACTCCTTTTGGCTGCTATAATTCATAGTTTATTACTGCGAAGATGCCAGCTACACATCAAAGAGACTTTCTGCAGAAGCTTAGGGCCCTTTTGTTTTTATTGAGTAAAATATTCCGAGTTTTACTCTGATTTGCAGACAAAAAAAGGAGACATATGAACACAGGACCAGCTGACTGGACATAGATCCCATAACTGACTAGATGTGTGTTGGTGAAATGAAACAGACTTGTCCTGTACACTTTGTGGCTTGTCTGTTGCTGTAATCGCCTTGTTGGTTTCCTCTTATGTCTTGTCCTGCTGTATTCCCGGCTTGTCCTGCTGTGATGAAACTGACTCTGTTACCAAACACTTGGAAACTTCCCATCTTGACGGGTAGCGACCAAGTTAGGTCTTGGTTGCTTACAACAGGCCGGTTTCCTTTCAAGTACAGTTGGTGTTGTTCTACGGCTTGTTCTGGAGTGAGGGTGGGGGTTATTTGAATACGACTGGCCAGCAAGTGTTTCCCGACAAGACGATAACAGTATAGAACCAGACGGGAAGTGACTACAACAAGACATAGACAGATAAGACAGGATGGTTTCCAGTCGGGATCAAGAGTCAGGGAGGGTTGGTGAAATATCAACCATTCTTGATACTTTGCTGACCATCCATGACAAACTGGGAAACTTCAACCTACCCTATCCAACTCTGTAAACATTGCTGCCAACCCTCGAAACATCCTTAGTTAGCGACAAGACGGCCCCAGTGGAACACCCCAATTAGCCAATCAAATAGAGAGTGTGACAATTAAGCTTAGTTTTTACATATATATATCAAGAGTTAATTACTGCAATTTACTAATTGTATGCAAGTTACTATTATGTATGTAGATCAATGAAGTTCTGATCAGCTGGATTTCCGATAATCACTGCCTTCAGACAGGAGGAGTCCACTATCATAAGAATAATATGACTGTTCAATTTAATAATTTAAAATATGTGCTTAATACTTAAATACCACAATTTAAAAAGGCTGGGTAATGGTCAAACTCACCTCACAGAAAACTCTTCTGGCCTTGTCTTCATAGAATACTCCCACTATAATGCGAGCATCCTGTCTCTACAACCATACACAGAAAATAAGAATTAGGAGATTCCTGGCAGTATTATTGTGAAAGGCATCATTTTCATTATAATGAAGGCAAAATTCACTGATAAGCTTCAACAGATAAGATAAATGCCCAGATGTTACAATTATAAAAATTTAATATGAGGTCCTTTAATTAACAGTTATTGTGATACAGTGGACTCTGTATACTAGAACCCCTGAAAGTCAAATTCAGGTAGAAGTGGAATTAACTTTGTGGTCCCAAATTACAAAAAACAAGACCACTGCCGCGGTGTGTATCTCCCGCCGAGCATTAAAGGGGACCTAACTTTAACACTTTTGAAGATATTTCACATTTTACCTCTTTCATTATTTTGCTACAAATAACAAAATGGCTATTACTCACTTATGGCATGCAATAGAACCCTAAACTATGTACCATCTTATAGCTAAGGACAAAGTAGCTGCACAACATATTTTAGGAAAATACTCTAACTGCAATAGTTTTGGAGTTACAATGGCTTTACTCAACAGTGAGAATTTCAAAGTAGCTATTACTCAGCTATCCGAGGTGCAACAGGTCTGAAACTTTACTATGTGATAGCTTACCAAAAAGAAGATGGACAACATATTTGAAAAGATTTCCCTAACTTTAATACTTTTGAAGATATTTGACATTTACTTCTTTTGTTATTTAGCTACAAATGAGAAAATAGCTATTACTCACTTATGGCATGCAATAGAGCCCTAAACTATGTACCATGTTATAGCTAAGGACAAAGGCTGAACAACATATTTTAGGAAAATACTCTAACTGCAATAGTTTTGGAGTTACAATGGCTTTACTCAACAGTCAGAATTTCAAAGTAGCTATTACTCAGCTATCCAAGGTGCAACAGGTCTGAAACTTTACTATGTGATAGCTTACCAAAAAGTAGATGTACAACATATTTGAAAAGATTTCCCTAACTTTAATACTTTTGAAGATATTTGACATTTACTTCTTCTGTTATTTAGCTACAAATGAGAAAATAGCTATTACTCACTTATGGCATGCAATAGAACCCCAAACTATGTACCATCTTATAGCTAAGGACAAAGTAGCTGAACAACATATTTCATGAAAAAACTGTAACTGCAATACTTTTTGAGTTATGAGTCCTTTACTCAAAGTAGAAAAAAAATCCACGGCAGCCATCTTGTTAACACCCGTGGCAGCCATCTTGTTTTTTACTATGTGATAGCTTACCAAAAAGTAGATGTACAACATATTTGAAAAGATTTCCCTAACTTTAATACTTTTGAAGATATTCGACATTTACTTCTTCTGTTATTTAGCTACAAATGAGGAAATAGCTATTACTCACTTATGGCATGCAATAGAACCCCAAACTATGTACCATCTTATAGCTAAGGACAAAGTAGCTGAACAACATATTTCACGAAAAAACTGTAACTGCAATACTTTTTGAGCTATGAGTCCTTTAGTCAAAGTAGAAAAAAAATCCACGGCAGCCATCTTGTTAACACCCGTGGCAGCCATCTTGTTTTTCAGAATCAGGAGAAAAAGATTCCGTGGCAAGTTTTTCCAATGATGAATGTATCCTGCAAATTTGGAAGCTCTAGCTATAATTTTGAGCTATGAGTCCTTTACTCAAAGTAGAAAAAAAATCCACGGCAGCCATCTTGTTAACACCCGTGGCAGCCATCTTGTTTTTCAGAATCAGGAGAAAAAGATTCCGTGGCAAGTTTTTCCAATGATGAATGTATCCTGCAAATTTGGAAGCTCTAGCTATAATTTTGAGCTATGAGTCTTTTACTCAAAGTAGAAAAAAAATCCACGGCAGCCATCTTGTTAACACCCGTGGCAGCCATCTTGTTTTTCAGAATCAGGAGAAAAAGATTCCCTGGCAAGTTTTTCCAATGATGAATGTATCCTGCAAATTTGGAAGCTCTAGCTATAATAGTTTTAGAGATAGAAAGGCTTTTGTAAAAACGTGACGAACGGACGCACACACGCACGGACAGAGGGCATTTTATAATCTCCCGTACCGGGCCTATCGGCCGGCGGGAGATAAAAACCTGTATCTTGTAGGTATAAGTGGAATGTTGCTATAACTAGAACCAAATACTGTGGATACTGGAGCATCTACTTAATATACTGTAGCAAATATACATATCTGCAAACTAATGGCAAACTGGGATAGTTGAATGAATAGAATTAGATAAGATCATCAAACAAGTGACTGTTACAATCCAGTCAGAACACACCATGCCAATTCTTGGAATTTCCATTTTCAATGGAAGGAACCTGATGACTGCATCACAAAGATCTCTATTATTGTCAAAGGAATACTGAATAAAAGTAAACAAATGGGATACAATGGTTTTACCAAGGTTTATCAAATTGTTTCCATCACCCGCTGTCATTTTTTTGGCTGAGCAAATTTCATATTTCTGGAGTATGTTATATTTTCTCACACTTGACCATGAGTAGGCTTTCTTCACTGAAGCATACTTAATGTGCTAACACTTACCACAACCCTCCTCTTTCCCTTTCTTTTGTTATTGCCAATTTTTAACAACAACAGAACTAAACTAAAGATAAAAATACTACAGCATCATTCAGTTTTTTGTCTACACAAGAAATGCCATCACCAATTTATGACCCATAATATAATTTAGTTAAAAGCCTTCCCCCACTTCTAGAGTGGCATTCCCCTGTGTAAATCATACTATAAAGACATTTAGCCTGGCCCACCAGGGCATTTTTTCAGGAAGTGAACTCAGGTTGCATTCAGACAGCACATCAATGGATGCAAATACCCAAGGCATGCAAGTTTTGTCTGTTACAGAAGCTAATGATCTGATCTGATCCAATACCCATGTGTTTCCAGGCCTAAACTGCAGCCATGGGATTGATTACTAAATGACCATTTCTGCATGAATGGTACCATGATAGAGAAATACATGGTCTCATCCCGAACAACACGATTCCAATATACCATTGAACATTTGGACTGAAATTTTTAAGATATCATCAATCTGTTTGTGTTACATAAATTGGCTTAATTTTATAGGTTAAAAAAGAACACCAAAAATACATAACTATTTGTGAATCAATTGAAATACATGTATCTGAGCAACAGACAAGTTGCCAAAATCACAATCAACAAGAAATAAATAATAAACTGATAAATATGTTTCTTTTCTTTTTTCTGGGTCTTTTTTTGTTAAATTTGAAAACACTACACTTACATTTGGCAATGGCTTTTAAAGGTGTCTTCACAGTCACTGGTAGCTCATTCAGACAAATAAAAAGTACTTTTCTTAAAATTATGATAAAAACTATAAAACAACCTATATTCTCAAATCAGTAGAACCAAAACATACCAATATTGTAGCTTGCTCTGGCCAACCGATTTGTTCAATACGATGTATTTTATTTGTTGAATATTTATATTTTATTTTATACATTTGAAGCAGTAAGTGCTTGAGGATAAATCAATACTTGAGGATATCAAACTGAGCAAAACTTCAAAACAGAATAAAATAAATTTGAAAATTTTAATTACTTAAATGTAGCTTTTATAAGCTACAAGCTTACCATGTGGGACTCATTGCTGTTCTTGGATGGCCACAAGGCATCATGGCCAACGTCTAAGAAAAATAGACATTTATAGTTGGCCGTAGCCTCTAGTTGTCGTCACGTGATAACTTCTGACCAATCGCTCTACTTTCTCGTTGAAATTTTTTAAAACCTACCCCTCAGCTGTAAACAGCGGGGAGGCAGGGTGGGACTCTTCTGAGCTACAATAGCTTACCATGTGGGACTCATTGCTGAATCCAACCGCCCGGTGGCGGGATTACAGCTGAGACTGGAAGATATGTGAATTTTTCTTAGATTTGAAGTAATATATATTAGCAATAGTGTTAGAAATACCAGTCTGAGTCCCATTTACAGTGCCCCAATCCCTAAGACCGGGCCTGTAAAGAGTCAAAAACCTAAATAGAATGGAAGACAGTGTTAAAACTGTCTAGATGTTTTGATTGTAGGACGAAAGTGCAGCAGGGGCCCTTCACGAGTGACAGACCAGCCCAATGGTTGGAATTCTCATAAAATTTTTGCCACCGAATATGAGATTAATGAGTCCTTAATGCATATTATTTTGATAAACTAAAAAACAAAATGACCTTACCCGTAACATCTTCAAGGTAAAAGAATACCTAGATCCTGGGATTAGACTCCTGAAGACTTGGTTGTAGCAGATGTGCCCCCCCCCCCCCCCCTTTTTTTCTTTCCGAGGATACCTGGTCTGAGGGGAAGGATCTAGGACTTGTTGTGCCGCTACCACGGGTCCCAGATACATATTGTTGTCGGTGTCTGACCAAGTAAGGTCTTTTAGGTAAAAATTTGTAAATGTGTTGTGAGCTTTCCAGTGACAGGCTTGCATGATTTGGTCCACCGATACCCCACCGTAAAAGGCCTTAGAGGCCGCGAAGGCCCGGAGGTCATGCGCTTTAACTTGGACCAAGTCCAAGGCTTGTTGGTCTGCTTGTTTATAACAAAGTAGGATGGTTTGCTTCAACCAGGAAGAGAGAGTAGCGGGTCTGATGTCTGAAGTATGTCCTTTCTTGAATGAGATGAAAAGGAGGGATCGAGACCCTCTCAGGTCTTTGGTTCGATCCAAATAGTACCTCAGGGCCCGCACCGGACACAGGGTCCTGTCTTCTTTGAATTGTCTATCTACAATGGTAGTCAAAGCAGGAATAGTCACCAGAGACACACTTTGAGAACCTTCTCTTGCTAGTTGGCTTTTGGCTATGAAGTCAGAAGAAGGGAACAAGGCAACCTTTTCCCATTGGCCTAGATTAGATACTTTGTTTGCAACCCAGGCATAGATTTCGCTGCGGCGCTTGCCGGAGGCCAAAGCTAGTAAGAAAGCAGTTTTGAGAGTAAGATGTTTGAGGTCTGTGTCTTTCATAGGATCAAAAGGTGCTTTTGTGAGCTCATTAAGAACAACAGAAAGGTTCCACTTGGGAAGATTCCTGGAACTTTTCGGACGATCCCTGTGAAAGCTGGAGAGTAACCTATGAAGGTCTGAACTTTGTGCAATATGTTGGCCCGTTGGGCCCAAGGTGTCAACAATGGCCGTCCTGTAACCATCGATGGTCGAGGGGTGCCTGTTTAGATCTTGGTACAGGTACATGAAAAAGTCTGAGACTTGTGTCACAGATGGAGTGGAGAAGTCCACCGAATTTTCTCTGCACCATTTCTCAAATAAGGCCCACTTTGACTTGTAGATGGTTCTTGTTGATGACCTCTGAGGTGCAGCAATTCTCTCTGCCACCTCCACAGAGAAGCCTTGTTCTTGAAACTGTCCAAACCTAGACACCAGGCGTGGAGGTTGAGATGTTGTGGATTGCTGTGGAACACAGAATTGTGGGACTGTTTGAGAAGAGTCGTTGACACCGGAAGTTGCAGTGGGATCTCTGTTGAGAGCTGCACTAGGTCCCAAAACCAGGGCATCCCTGGCCAGCCTGGGGCTACTACGATGATCAGGCAATAGCATTGCCTGATTTTTTGGATCACCCTGTGAAGGAGAGCCATTGAAGGGTAAGCATAGGCAGTGAGACTCATCCAGTTTATGTTCAGAGCATCTATGTCCCAGGCCCTTTGGGTCTGGGACAGGAGATACGTACAGTGGAAGTTTGTGGTTCAGATGAGTGGCAAATAAGTCTACATGAGGTGTGAACCACTTTTGGCAGATCTGTTTGAACACCTGTGGATGTAGTGACCATTCTGTTGACTGCACTTGGTTTGACCTGGATAGAAGGTCGGCCATCACATTCAGGCACCCTGGAATGTGTCTGGCTTTCAATGTTATGTGATAGTGATGGCACCAGGTCACAATCTTCCACAGGAGAGCACACATCTCTGCTGAGTGAGTTCCTCCTTGTTTGTTTATGTAGGCTACCACTGTTGAGTTGTCCGTTAGCACTGTTTGGTTCTGGCACTGGTCCTTGAAGTTTCGAAGGGCCAGTGAGACCGCCTTCAATTCTAGGACGTTTATGTGTAGCCTTTTTCCCGATCTGACCACAGACCCTTTGTAGAATTTTGATCTACGTGAGCGCCTTAACCTTCGTTTGAGGCATCTGTAAAGAGTTGGATACTGTGGTCTTTGGGATGAAGGTCTGCACCTTTCATCACGTTTGAGGGATTTTTCCACCAGTCTAAGTGGGCTGCAATGGCTTCTGTCCAAGGAAGGAGGCTGTCCAGCGACTGAGGATATCTCCAGTGCTCCTTGAGATGAAACTGAAAGGGTCTCATGTGAAGGCGTCCCTCCGGGATCGTTTTCTCCGGCAAGCAACCAAATTAGCGACATCAAACATCTTGCAGTCAAAACATGTTTTGACTTGAGTCTTAGGATCAAATCCTGAAGTTTGAGCCATCTCTCTTGAGTGGGTTTTACAAGGGCTGAATCTAGATGGTATTCGTAGCCCACGAACGAAAACACCTGAGTAGGTTTCAGTTCTGATTTTTCCTGATTTATTATCCACCCCAAGGACTGAGTTAGGTCTACCACTGCCTGTGTGTTCACTTGGGTTTCCTCCTGAGACTGGGACCTGATCAGCCAGTCGTCCAGGTATTGGTGAAGTCTGAGTCCTCTGGAGAGGGCCATTAGTTTCACTTCCTTTACAATCATTGTAAAGACCTGGGGGGCTGTGGCTAGTCCGAATGGGAGGGAGGTGAACTGGAACACCTGTGACTTGTAGCAAAACCTTAGGTATTTCCTTGAGTTTGGATGTATGGGGATGTGCAGGTAAGCGTCCAACAGATCTATCGACGATACCCATTCCCCTGGAATCAGGGAGGTCCGGATGGACTCTGGAGTTTCCATTTTGAACTTTTCTACGTGTAGAAAAGTGTTGAGCCTGCTTAGGTCTATGACTGGCCTCCACCTTTGGTGAGGCTTGGGTACTAGGAACAGGTGACTGTAAAACCCGCGAGATTTTACATTTTCCACCCTTTTGATTTCGTTCTTTGACAGAAGAGACTGGATACAAGTGGCCAGTGCTTGGTCTTTTTGACGGGCCTTGTACTCTGACAGGATCAGAGGGAATCTGACCAAATTTGGCTTTGAAAGGAAGGGCAGTAATTCTTTCTAATTCTAACTGCACTTTTATAGCGCTTAATCTCTGTCAAAAGACAGATTCTAAGGCGCATCACACAAAAACATTGTTCAATATTCAAAAACCAGAGACATTGCAGGGGTCAGCACCGCGGAGAAAGCAGAAGGAGATTGGAAATTTAGGGTGGGTATGCTTTTCCAAAGAGGTATGACTTCAACTTTGACCTGAAAGAGGCAATTGAGTTTGCAGAGCGGACCGCATCAGGAAGGTCATTCCAAATCATAGGTGCGTCATACGCAAAACTGAGTCCAAAATGTTTTTGAGACTTGAAAACTGAAGCAAAGTGGGGAACCTCAAGAAATATGCCATCAGATTGACTTCGACGTGTGTTATATGCACTATGTCTGGGAATCAGGAAGGGTTCAAAGTATTTGGGGTTACACTGTGTGGGAACTTATATACCAGCATGGCAGTCTTAAAGATAGAACGGTACTTAATCGGCAACCAACGTAGTGCTTTTCTAACTGGAGTGATGTGTGAGTACTTGGTGGTGTTGGCAACAATTCTGGCAAGGCTATTCTGAACACATTGAAGTTTGCGCAGATCTAGAACTGAGAGACCTCTGAACAGAGAGTTACAGTAATCAAGTCGACTTCCGACCAGAGCATTGGCAGCCATAAGAGCCGCTTCATGTGTCAGATGTCCTCGGAGTCGCTTAAGATCCCGGACATGAGCAAAACAAGCCTTGCAGACCTTCATAACATGGCAAGAGAATGAGAAATCTGAATCAAACCAGACACCAAGGTTCCTAACTGCATCTATTGGTGATATAAGATTACCAAGTATGTTGACCGGGAAGGACTGATTAAGTTTTTCGCGCTGAGACTTTGAGCCAAACACAATGAATTCGGTCTTATCAGGATTTAGCTTGAGCTTATTTGTACAGAGCCATCTCTTTACATCTTCAAGGCAGTGTGACAGCTTATCAAGGGCCGAGGCAACATTTTTATGTGTGAGATGTACATACAATTGTGTGTCATCAGCGTAGAACTGGAAACTAATACCAGGATGATTCCGTATGACTTTACTCAGTGGAGTAGTATAGAGTGAAAAAAGGTTGGCCCCAGGACAGAGCCTTGAGGCACACCATACAACAACTTTTTGGCATCAGATAAAATTGACCCAATCTTAATGCACTGAACACGGTCTGAGAGATAAGACTTAAACCAATCGAGGACAACCCCGCTCACACCAAACCAGGAGCTAAGAGAATTAAGTAGCGTATCATGATCAATAGTATCAAACGCTGCTGACTGATCCAAGAGAATGACAGCAGTAGCCTCACCTTTAGCAAAAGCCAAATGAACATCATTCTTAATTGAGAGCAATGCAGATTCAGTTGAGTGACCCAGTTTATAGGCAGATTGCCTGACATTCTCTACTCCGTTCAAACTGACATGGTCATTCAATTGAGAAGCAACAACACGTTCAACAAGTTTGGATATGAAGCCCAACCCAGAAACAGGTCTGTAGTTTTTTAAGTCATTGGGTGGTAGTGAAGACTTTTTAATCAATGAGGTTACAATAGCCTTCTTGAACTCATCACGTACAACACCTTCTGACAATGAGCAGTTAACAAGCCTGGTGATAGAGGGCAGTAAAATATCAATACATTCCTTAACAAGAAATGTAGGCCATGGATCTAACAAACAAGATTTAGTGGGTGACTTCATGATAATTTTTCTAATTTCCTCTTGAGAAACTTGTTTAAAGCAGCTGAAATTGGGTACATCAGGTGGAGGAGGCAGAGTGAGAGAGTCACTAGAGGAAAATGAGTTTCTGATTTTAGCTATTTTGTCACTGAAGAAAGTGACAAACCGGTAAGCAAGACCTTTCTTAGATTCATGAGAAGGGAGTACTGCTTCAGGACTAGAGTGCAGTGCAGAATGCAAGACCTGCCATAGCTTCTTGGAGTCGTTAGCATTTTCTCTGACCAGGTTTCTGAAGTAATTTGCCTTATCTTTGTTGACCAGTGAATTGCACCGGGCAATCTGTCTTCGAAGTCTAGCTCGATTATAGGCAGATTTATCTTTACGCCAGATTCGTTCCAGCTATCGCCTGATGGTTTTTGCCAGCCGGTAGGAGTCAGATAGCCAACCAGTAGCTTGCTTAGTAAAAGTACGAGTAACCAATGGTGCATGTTTGTCAAGCAATTTGCTCAAATCATCTAAGTATTGTTCACACAAACCACTGACTGTATCACCAGGGCATTTTACGAATGCACTATTTCCCAAATCCTTACGGAAAATATCCATGTCAATTTTATGATACCTCCTAAAGGTGACAACTTTTGCCTTATGTGAAGGAGGATTAACTGAATCAAGCTGAGCAAGGACAAGAGCATGATCAGAAATAAATTCAGCAACTCGTACATTGGAGATGACACTGGCATCAGGAGTGAGAACAAGGTCTAGGATATGACCATGAAGATGGGTAGCCGTTTGAACATTTTGTGTTATATTGCATGATTCTAAACAGTTCTGGAATTTGATACTATCATTTGAAGAAGTATCCACATGAATATTGAAATCCCCACAAATTAGGAATGAGGGAGAAACTGAGGATAAGTATTCTAAAAGATTGAGAAATTGGTCCAGGAAACTTTCAGAGCATGAGCCAGGTGGACGATAAACACAAGTCAACACAAGCGGTTGAGCCGCAGACCCAATTGCAATGCTAATATTTTCAAAAGAACTGAAAGTAGGTGTATCCACAGATCTAAACTGTATAGCTTTGTTGATAAAAAATCCAACACCACCACCACGGCCATGAATACGGGGTTTGTGGCAGAATTTGAAACCTGTCGGGGTGATGGAATGTAGAAGGCTATCCGTTTCCTCCTGGCGAATATGTGTTTCAGTAACAGCAAGAATGTCGACAGAATGTACTGTTACAGTATCATTGATGCAGGGTCCCTTGTTTCTTACAGATCGGCAATTTACCACCCCAAACGAGATTGGTCCAGGATTAAGGGAGATGTCACCACAAAGCAACAATAAAGTCGCAAGGCCATGACGCTTAGCCACACAAGGGAAATGATGTGTATTCAGGACATAGCTGTGGAGTCTGTAGGGGCGTGGTAATGAAGTAAGACCATGAGCAGACAACGGAATAAACACATTGGGATCACTGCATACTAACTTTCTCCAAAACAACAGTAAGAGGAACAACCAGCGGATGGTACTCATTGCACTCCAGTTCCCTAAACTAAGAACAGGACCGTGAGGAGTAACACCAGTATGCCTTAATTCTAAGTTAGTTACTATGTGACACAGTTTGTCCACTCTAAATTCCGTCCCGTGGGCGACTCACGGGCACCCTACACTCCTCACTGAGCCTCTAGAATAAACAATTTCCCTAAAGTGAATCAAAGAGGGGATGGCCTTAAGCTAAAGAAAAGTATTGGAGTGACTAAAAAGTACAAAATAGTCAATGGTATTTAGTAGATATTGACAGCCACAACAGTGAAAAAACAGCAATTAGAGAGACCAGAAACTGCAGAATGATAATGATATTCAGGGGATATTGACAGTCACTACAGTGAAAAACAACAATGGACTAAAATATCAATAAAATAGAAATAACTCACAATAAATCTGGGCCGATAATTCCCGCTAAATGGGCGATAATACCCGTACTATCAATAAGCATGCAAATACAAGCTACAACATTGGTATTAGAAAAACAGATTACACATGTTGTGGATATTATTTAGTTTCCTTGCAATATACATTGAAAACTCCTTATATTCGCCTAGACTTATGTACCAAACAGGGTTTATAGTATGATTTACAAAAAAGGCGTCTCCGCGGTGCGTACTAAAATAACCGAGTACGTAGCCATTGGTGATAATGTTTGAAGAACATTTGTTTGTTTGCCAGTCTCTTCTGAAAGAATGGAGGCGACCTCCTACTGGTGGACTGAGGGAGGCTTTTAAGGAGTCATTGGGGAGAGGGGTTTCCATGCCCCCGTCCCCTGTGGTGGGGTCGAAAACGACCCCTGGAGCCTTTGAAATGATTGGACTTCCTCATATCCACGCTTTGCTGCTTTATCAAGATTGGCACCTTTCTGGATCTGTGTCTTAATCTTCTTGACAGTTGACTTAATGCTATGTTGACACTTCTCAAGGGAAGCATTGCAAGAAGATGAAGTTTTGGCAAAGGCAGCAGTGAAATTGGGTGTTGAGATATTTTATCGAGTCTGATGCTCCAATTCTTTAAGAATTGGTAGGGGAACCTAGCCCATAGGGGCCCCAGAGGGTTTAGGAGTAATACAGATTTAGGCGAAATCCGTATTCAACTCCTGATATTTGTCCTGATAACACGGCTGTCCCACCCTGTACCACTTAGAAGTGGAAGGAGGAGGCTAGATATATTTACTCTCAGGTAAATTAGCAGCCTTAAAGTCATGTTGAAATTTATCAAAGGCGTCCTTGATAACTGAGCTAAGTGGCAGTATAGAGGAAGGACCTCTAGGTCTGAGCTCTTGACGGCCTTTCTCATCGTCCAGACCCATGACTGAAGTTGAGGACCTAGGCATAGACTCCCTGGGGTCAGGGAGGGAAAGAATGCACCTAAAAGTATCGACCTCTTCAGCGTACTGTGAGGGAATGTCAGACAGAGCTACTTTCCTATAATAAGGGGGGTCTGGCTACAGAGGACTGATCCTCCTCTGAGGAAGATGACACATATCTGGACCTTGATTTGTGTTTACTCTTATCAGAGTGCTTTTTAGGTTTAGTAGATGGGATCCGAGGTTCATCGGATTCCTCATTAGATTGATCCGAGGCAGACCTGGATTCAATTTCATGCCTACTGCGAGAGTGGCAGTGTTTTTTGGGTTTATCCGAGACCTTCTTCGAAGGTAACTCAGATGCAGTAACATTCTGATCCGATGTATCATGAGGGTCAGGTCCGAGAAGTGGAGGAAGTGCTGGACCATAGTCCACATCCATATCCTCGGTTTGAATGGTAGTTCTATGTCTCGGAGGGGGTAGGTCCAGATTAACAGCAGTACGGGAAGATGTACCAGGTTTGGAAGCAGAAGCCGAGGTCTGATCCACCTCTGTTTGCTTTTTAGAAGTCAACTCCTCTCGGAGCGACTGAAAAGCTTCCAACATGGATGCCTGGAAGGAACTCATTTGCTGCTGTAGATGAATATTTAATGAATTGCCCAGGGATTTTTCTAAATTTGTTTCAATTTTTTGTTACAAGGTACCTGGGGTGGGTGGGACAGTTTTGGCTGGTGTTTTAAGTGATAAAGAAATGAAGGGTAGGGGCTGAGGACGGGGTGGGTGGGGGGAGGTGGAGGTGTGAGGTAAAAAGATTGTCAGCAGCTCACTCAAGGTCTGTATTTGAACCAGTGAAAGAATCCCCGTCGCCTTCGCCCAAAAGATCAAGTTCATCATCTTTTGCATTAGAAGCGTCCGCCTTTTGTTTCTTTAAGTAGCGTTTCCTGTGTTGGATTTTTTTCATTTGGTCATCTGTGAAAGATGCACAGATATCACAGGGCGCTTCAAAGGTGATACAGGGGTCATCACCCTTGCCAGATTCCCTACAAGTAGGGCAATAGTTGTGTAAATCAAAGGAAAAACAAAAATGGCGGCATTTTTGTGCTCTCGATTTGTCTTTATTCGTTTGATGGATGGACATTTTAAATGCAATAAAAGACGTAGAAAATAAAAAAGGACTGAACCGAGGAAAACTCAAAACACGCGAAACAAGAAATATACTTATCCTGTCAAAATAAAAATTTTACAGAATAATCCATGATATATAATAAAAGAAATAACCAAACATGAACCTCCAACTATACGTAAAAACTGAGAAATAAATAAAAATGTCTGTATATTTACAAACAGCTACCAGTTCAACGTGGCCAACAAGAAAGTAGGGCGATTGGTCAGAAGTTATCAAGTGACGACAACTAGAGCCTACGGCCAACTATAAATGTCTATTTTTCTTAGACGTTGGCCATGATGCCTTGTGGCCATCCGAGAACAGCAATGAGTCCCACATGGTAAGCTATTGTAGCGTAATAAATATTTTTTTTTAGTTCAACGTTAAGGTTAGGTATGTATATCTCTTCAGCAGCTTGTCACAGATCATTTGCAATTCACAAAAAAATTGTTACAAGGTAGCTTCAAAATCAGAACCCCTGAGACTAAAGTGATCATCTGTCAAAACTGACAACCACTGTATGGAGTTTTACCATCAGCAAATGGTCTGTTTTTCTTATCTTTATGAGGGGCCCTCACAGATGATCCAGTCTGACAAATGACTGCTTTCCTCTTACCTATGAGGGCTTGGGTTTAGATCCAGCTTGTGACAACCTGTCAAAAATACTGCAGGTTGGATCCAATATGACCCTAGCTGTTCCAATGGACATTCATGCTTGACAACCACTTGTACTGGATTTAGAATGCTATTGGATAGGAGCTCTGACATCATCATTCGTAATATCATGACATCATCAAGTAAATTGTGATATTATGTTTTAGTGCAATTGGATGGGAGCCTTGACCTTGTGACATCATCATTCACAATATAGTGACGTAGTGGTGTCATCACGAGCGGCGATATCGCAGATTCACCGGTGATGAAAAAAATGGACGATAATCGAGGATTAATTATCATCCGCGATGCGTCTCATAAACATATTCAACCATTAACTTTAGCGTATTTTCAAAGGGATTTAATAAAAATATGGTGAAATATTCATCTAATTTCTACTTTTATGCGGTTTTGTTTTGATTTGTGATGTAACTATGGTGATGACCTTTTCCACTTCCTACAGGAAGTGAAAAAGCGTAAGTTTTGTTTACTTTTTATTGCTTCAAATATCCACCATTTTAACAACTGACAACACAAATGAAGCATAAAATCTATTTTATTTCAGTATTAGTTGTCAATGCTCATTGTTTAAAGAGCAAATGTAGGTTTAATTTGTGAGACGATAACACCGCGATATCGCTCACTGTTTTGTTCACGGTATCGAGACCTCATATACCCAGATGATGACACCACTATAGTGACGTCATAATGTAAATTGTGATATGATGTTTTAGTGCTATTGAATAGGAGCTTTGACCTTGTGACATCATCATTCGAATTATCATGGCACCAACATGTAAATTGCGATATGATGTTTTAGTGCAATTTTATAGAAGGTTTGACCCAGTCACATCATCATTCACAATATTGTGACATCATAATGTAAACCGTGATATGATGTTATAGCTAAGCCTTCGTGATCTAAACCCACAATTCGTGTTCTAAATTTGCGTAGAGCAGGGATTTTTTATGGTATATCCCTATTCTAACATGACATCCCTATTCTATTCATGACATATCCATAATAAAATATTTTTATTTTTTGTGATAAATTTTACGTTTTTAGAGGCTAAAGATAACCGGAAGTGACAGCCACAAGTTCGTGATAATATTGAGCATGGCATTTTTATCTGATCAGCCAATCAGAAACTCTGTTACATTGCTGTCATGTTACAATTTAGTGTATTGGATAGGAGCCTTGACCTTGTGACATCATCATTCACGAAAGTGTGACATCACAATGTAAACTGTGATATAATGTTTTAGTGTATTGGATAGGAGCTTTGATCTCGTGACATCATCATTCACAATATTGTGACATCATAATGTAAACTGTGATATGATGTTTTAGTGATATTGAATAGGAGCTTTGACCTTGTGACATCATCATTCGCAATATTGTGACATCATCAAAATTGTGATATGATGTTTTGCAGTGCTATTGGATGGGAGCTTTGACCTAGAGACATCATCATTTGCAATATCGTGACATGAGCATCAAGCAATTGGAATTGTCATATCATTTTAACAATTTTAAAATTGGTATGTTATGGTTAAACAAATTATTCTATATTTTTGGACAAATATTGTGTCAGCTGAGTATACATTAGTGATGTTAAATTGTTTAGAATTTTTGATTTGATATTTGGTATCTCAACACGCTAGCAAATTTCGATCTAGTTCACTCATCAAATCAACATTTTCTCAACCAGTAAAAACAGAGAATTATACCATTACCTCTTAATAGGTTATCACTTTATGGAAAATGTGGTAAAAAAAAATACAATCCACAAATATTTTGGTAAATTTCACCATGCAAGTTTTATGTATGGCAGGAAGTATCATCCTTTGTGATATTGATTTCTAGTTTTCCTGGTTCCAATTTCAAACTTTTGAATCAAACTTCGTTTTCAAAGCAGTCAATGTTCTTTGAACTATCAAACTTCAAGGAACATTGTCCTAGCGCTAGTATATACACAATTAAAATGTTTAAATCTAACTGATATACGTGTATATAATCATTAAATGGTGTTTAAAAGTGTTAAATTTCACTACTAACGTATGGTTCCCAGGTGAAAATGGAACTAAATGAATCTTTTGTTGCCGCATATACTTCACTATGCTAAAATAATATAAATTTCTGTGATGTAATTGTGACATAATTTGGTAACATTGTGACTACTTCAGTGTATGGACGACTTCTCTACTAAGATTGACTTTCTCACCTTCAGGTTCTTGACAGCATTAGCTGGGTCAGTGAGGAAGCTGGTTCTTACGGCAATTTCTATCCCAGCCTCCTTCACTCGCTCCTCCAAGTCCTCCACTGTCTATAAATAGAAGTCCTTGGTGCTTTCACTTTCTTTTCATCATGTACTCTAATGCATAAATATCTACTCATGGCAGTACTATATGATGGGATGCATACAATACTCTCTTAGCATTACACTTCCCTTAAAACTCTACTTGTAGAACCAATATAATTTTTCTTTGAAAAAGTGATTAATCAAATGTATATCAACATATTTTCAAAGCTGCTACTTTTTTGGAATTACAAAAATACTCTTCGGAATTGTATAATTCTATCACATTACTCTATATCTACTCTTTTGCAAGATTAGTATCATACCAAGCTGTTACTGTGAGAAAGAAAACAACTTGCCCAAACTGTGGAAGTTAATTAAACCCTTAAATGCATTGTAGACCACAGCATGACAAGTCTCTTAAGGTGGTTGGAGGAAAATAATGGGTAAATATTAGTTACGATTTTTGCATTGTTTAACAACACCTTAGAGACTGTCTACTGTTAACTTTCCCCCCTATGCGAGTTCTGACTGAGAAATGAACCTAACTTTCATGTTCATAACATATCTGTCTCAGGTATTAAATATGGGAAATTAGAAGTGACTCATCCAACGTTATCTTATAACAACAACCTAAACAACAGTGTGTAATGTTACATTTTAGATGACTGCATCAAATATTTGTTGGTCAAAATTGTAAATTTCTGGAACCAATAGCAAAGAAAACGGAGTATAAAAAATCATTCAATATTTTACTAAAGTATCTAAACCTAAAACATGTTCTCATTTGCAGCATTAGAAACCCGACGGCCATATTCATGAAATTTCTTAGCCTTGGCTTAACTTTTTGTATACAATTATTTTGTATATATAACCAATTTAAGCCTAAGTTTTGGTTGAGACCTTTTATGAATACTGCCCCTGAATTCTAAGCCAGATGAATGTTAAATGTAACATGTTATATCTGTCCAATAATAAAATACACATCAACTCAGTCATAATGTCATAAAAGTACAGAGCTAATTGTCAAGCACTATATAATATCCTACAATGGTGTCACACAAATCATCCCCAGGATATGACATTTTGTTGAGAGATGTTTTTTCTCCCATTGGTGACATTAGCATGCTCACAAATGTCATCTGCCATTTACATTTACTATATCTACTGGGTAAAATATAACCTACAGTCAGCCTCAAACTATCAACAAAAAATACTGAACGGTACTTGACACACATATGTCACAGTGAAATACTGTATATTAAGTGGTTGTGTTCAAATGAACTACAATTCAAAAAAGCAAATGAAGAAAATTGAAAAGCACATTAAAAATATTTTCTATCTCTAAACAAAACAAAAAATGGCTGCAATCATTACTGAGGGATATACAAAGAATGGGAATGTGTGAGTGTAAGATTACCCAAAGGTTAGGCAAAAGTTTGAGTGGTACTAGTATGAGTCCAAATGTCTAGACAAAAATCACAGTCTTAAAATTTCAACAAAAGTTTGAGTGGGAACAATACTGTACCCTCTGCAGTAGATTCGCCGCTTTTCCATATACAGTAAAACTTGAGTATAAAGACAGCCCTTCGGAAACTGAAAAATGATCTTTAAAAGGGGCCGGTCTTTATTTACAGTTAAAATTTTATAGAAAATAGTATCATGGGAATTATACAGTTGTCTTTATATAGAGGGTATTTTTATAGAGAGGTGGTAGCTCATACAGGCTTGAATGTACTCACAGAGGTGAAGACTTCTTTGGTTTCTTTGATGGTTGCAATGCGTGTCCAGCCGAACTTCTTAAACAGCTTCAAGCGAACCGGGTTATGCAATGTGCCTGATGGATGAGTGCGGAAAAATGTGGGAAACCGCTTCCTGTTGGACAGGGCAGGAGAGCTGGATCCATAGGACAGCTGTAATATAAGAAACGCTGAATGCAGTGTGGGATATACGTCATAGGGGTCCGAAATTACCCAGAAGGAAGAAGCAATAGCTTATCAGTTCTAGAAATGATACCTTGTAGTCTAAGCTAATGTCACAAGCAAATTTGGCATATGACAAAACAGATATTTATTTTCAACCTTGTATAGAGTAAGAAATCTAAAATTCGCCACATATCTGAAATTCGCCACATGTGAAAATACTAATAAAATAAATGAATTGTGGTGAGATTTGTTGAATGTATAGTAAATTAAGGCTTTTTGAACTGAAAAATACCAATTGTGAGACAAAAACATCATTTTCTTCATAAAATTAACTAAGGTTTTACAGGCGGCGAATTTTAGATTTCTTACTCTAAAACACTGAGTGTCAGAGAGATGAGCTTTTTATTTTAATTTTTTTCAATTCACAACACTCCATTTCAAAAGTTAATATAAGCAACACTATTAAATATTTTAAGGGCTTAGATCCTCCCACCACATATTTTTCTTGCTCCTAGAAATTGCTTATAAAAATATTGGTCATAAGCAAATTTAGCTTATGCCAAAAATCTTTAAGTCCTGTCCCTGCAATTAATGAGATATTTGTGACAAATTTTTTGGCTGCTCATCTTTTGTCATCTTAACTTTTTCTCTTTCTTTTGATTTCATTTTAAGTGGGTTCCACAAGATAACAGTATAATTTTAGCTTTGCCATAGAGTAATTTACTTCCACAATAATAGAGTAACTATATTATATATTATTAAAATAGAATAAATTTTCCTCCTCATTCAGAGGGTGTGATCCTCTGATAAGTAATCCGTCATTGGTTAGCATCCTTATATACTGTCACTTAATTTGTGACTCTTCTTAACTATGTTATCTTCTATAAAGTAATTTACAAAATTCAAGACAGGTATAATATAATACCATACTTACATCAAGTCAAACTTTTATATTAAACCCAATTCACTTTTTTTTGACCAATAACAATGTAATATTTTTTAACTCTGAAATGCAACTGAAATCCTTAAAGTCAAAATCAAATAAGTAGAATGTCTCTTTTAGTAAATTAACTTTTAAGACCAGTCTTAAAGTGTCATTTAAAGTCATGAAACTGAATTCTAAATTCTTTAGAGGTACCTTACAACTGTTACAGCTTCCACTGAAATGTACAACATTTCGGATATAAAAATACTGGTTATTTAGTAGAATAGAACCTCTAACTTCATACAATACTGGGAAGGCAAATATTTTGGAGAGATAACAGAAGATTGGTATAGTCAAAGAAGTGGCTTAGTATAAAGTACTGAGGAAATACAAATCTGGGTGAACAAATTCATGGTCAGATAATTTGATAGTAGAAGGGCAGAGAAGAAAGGGTTTACTGTGGGTATTTTGTTGGTCCCTTCAGGATTTGACCTAACACTGGGATTCAACTTTATTTTCAATTTACCTTGTCAGTATATAGCTATTTCACTACAGTAACAGAGTGACAAACCACTGATTCAAGTCACATTACCAGGAAATATTCTGCTGCAATTTTATCTATTAAATATGCATAATTTTTCCATAAGTTTCCATCTCAACCCAGATCTCTCTTCTATCCTATTGCATCTGTAGTTAATCAGAATTTACATGTATATAACATGGTATATGAGACAGCATATATCCCACTCTGTCACAAACATAACATAGATTTCATTCACAACCCAGTGGAGTGGCAATTTACCAAATGTTCAGATTTTCTCTTTCATAAATATGGTGTTGCTCAGCTAGTGAAGTTTGTCACCCAGTGAAATTCATCACTTACATTTTGTAAGTTAACACAATGAATTTGCAGCATACAATTATGAGTGGCTCTTGAAATCATTTATTCCATTTATTTAAATATCAATATTATTATTGCGTGTCCTTGTGGGTTTTCATAGCAAGTGACAAACTTACCCAGGTGATGAAGTTCAAAAAAGTTGTTTTCTTGATTTCACAAATTTTGGCTTTGCACTAAGGCTCTTACAAGTATAAAATTTTGCTCTGACCATCGAATTTACTCAATAAAGTTTCTATCTTAGTAATTAATTTACAGTAATTAATTAATTATTAAACTGGAGGGCTAAAACCCCCTTTTTTGATATTAAAGTGACCTTAAGAGTGCAGAAACAGGGCTAAAACTTCGGCATGTGAAAGATTATCAAAAAGTAGCTGAATAAGTTATTCCAACAAAATGCCGAAATCCTGACCGTTTTTGAGATACAGACCAATAACCCATTTTTTTTTAATTTTACGAAAATTAAATGCCTCCCATTCAGGCATCTATGGTCTGATTGATGAGAAAATCCTTTCCGACCTTGGAAATTTGGTCTAGAATGTACCTGATAAATTTTATAGCACAGGTGTGTGTGTTTTTTTCCGAAACACGATGACGGGGTGTTCTGGAGTTATGCTTAAGGTTACCTTAAGTTAAGCTTAAGGTCCGCGCAAAGTATCCAAAAAATTTTTCCCGCCCCTATAGTTTTAAAGAAAGATAAGAAGACGGGCTGCTTAATTAGCATTTACTCATTTTGAGTAGGTGAGTAATTAGCTATGGGTCTGAAACTTCACCATGTGAAAGCTCTTCCAAAAGTAGGTGAATGAGTTATTTGAGAAAAATTGGCTATCTGCAATAGTTTTAAGAGAAAATTCACATTTACTCATTTTGAGTAGGTGAGTAATTATCTACGGGTCTGAAACTTCACCATGTGAAAGCTCTCCCAAAAGTAGATAAATGAGTTATTTGAGAGAAATTGGCTATCTGCAATACTTCTATAGATAATTAGCATTTACTCATTTAAAGTAGGTGAATAATTACCTAGGGGTCTGGAACTTCACCATGTGAAAGCTCTCCCAAAAGTAGATGAATAAGTTATTTGAGAGAAATTGGCTATCTGCAATACTTTTAGAGGTAATTCGCATTTACTCATTTTGAGTAGGTGAGTAATTAGCTACAGCTCTGAAACTTCACCATGTGAAAGCTCTTGCAAAAGTAGATGAATCATTTATTTGAGAAAAATTGGCTATCTGCAATACTTTTAAGAGATAATTCGCATTTACTCATTTCGAGTAGGTGAGTAATTATCTATGGGTCTGAAACTTCACCATGTGAAAGCTCTCCCAAAAGTACATGAATGAGTTATTTGAGAGAAATTGGCTATCTGCAATACTTCTAGAGATAATTCGCATTTACTCATTTTGAGTAGGTGAGTAATTACCTACGAGTCTGGAACTTCACCATGTGAAAGCTATCCCAAAAGTAGATGCATAAGTTATTTGATAAAAATTGGGTATCTGCAATACTTTTAGAGGTAATTAGCATTTACTCATTTTGAGTAGGTGAATAATTAGCTACATGTCTGAAACTTCACCAAGTGAAAGCTCTCCCAAAAGTAGATGAATGAGTTATTTGAGAAAAATTGGCTATGTGTAATACTTTTAGAGATAATTCGCATTTACTCATTTTGAGTAGGTGAGTAATTACCAACGGGTCTGAAACTTCACCATGTGAAAGCTCTCCCAAAAGTAGATGAATGAGTTATTTGATAAAAATTGGGTATCCGCAATACTTTTAAAGATAATTCGCATTTACTCATTTTGAGTAGGTGAATAATTAGATACAGGTCTGAAAATTCACCAAGTGAAAGCTCTCCCAAAAGTAGGTGAATGAGTTATTTGAGAAAAATCTGATATCCGCAATACTTTTAGAGATAATTCACATTTACTCATTTTGAGTAGGTGAGTAATTAGCTATGGGTCTGAAACTTCACCATGTGAAAGTTCTTCCAAAAGTAGGTGAATGAATTATTTGAGAAAAATTGGCTATCTGCAATACTTTTAAGAGATAATTCGCCATCTAGCACAGTTTTCGAGATATTAGCATTTTTGTGTTTTGCAATTTTTGCGTAAAATTCGAAAATTCAAAATGGCCGCCATTTTGGTGAGTCAATTTTTTTTTGGAAATTGGCATGGCTACTCTACAGAGATACCCTGTGGGTCAAAAATTTCGTCGAAAACGCTCTATCTAGCACGGTTTTCGAGATATAAGTATTTTTATGTTTTGCAATTTTTGCAAAAAATTCAAAATGGCCGCCATTTTCGGCGAGAGAAAAATTTTTTGCAAATTGGGATAGCTATTCTGCAGAGATACCCTGAAGATCAAAAATGTCGTCGAAATTGCTCTATCTAGCACGGTTTTCGAGATATTAGCATTTTTGTGTTTTGCAATTTTTGCGCAAAATTCGAAAATTTAAAATGGCCACCATTTTTGGCGAGACAAAATTTTTTTGAAAATTGGCATGGCTACTCTGCAGAGATACCCTGTGGGTCAAAAATTTCGTCGAAATCGCTCTATCTAGCACGGTTTTCGAGATATAAGCATTTTTATGTTGTGCAATTTTTGCGAAAAATTCTAAAATTCAAAATGGCCGCCATTTTTGGCGAGAAAATTTTTTTCAAAATTGGGATAGCTACTCTGCAGAGATACCCTGTGGGTCAAAAATTTTGTCGAAATCGCTCTATCTAGCACGGTTTTCGAGATAGAAGCATTTTTGAGTTTTCCTTATTTGGAAAATTCATAATGATTTATTAATCATTAATTACTTGGCCATTTCTTAACCAATCAATGCCAAAATCTAATGATTTCCAGATTTTAATAGAATGAATGTATTTGCCAAGTTTCAGGTGAATTGATAAAATCCCTTTCAAGTTATCATGCAGACAATCTTTCCCATCGAAAAAAGACATTTTCGGTCATGTGACCTCTCTGATTGGTTGAAATGTCACTGCAGCATATTCAAAAAAATTCCCCAAGGCTACTGCATAAACCTGCCCAATTTGAAAGGAATCCACCCAACGGTTACAGAGTTATAAGGAAAACAAAATGGAGAATCCCCTAGATAATTCAGGTATCCAAAACATAATGCATAAATCAAAAGTCACAAAATGTGATAAGAGTCATAATGAGGAAGACCATCAGTGTTTGGTAGTCGAAAGTAGGGAGGAGTATACTTCTGAAACAGATATGTTTTAAGTCACCTTTTTTGAAACATGAAAGAGTAGGAGCAGTTTGAATTTGCAGTGGCAAATCATTCTGAAGTTTTAGAGGATCATATCAGAAACAATTGTTGAAATAAACTATAAGTAATAAGGAACTTTGATGAATACCATATATGGATTGCTATGTCTTGCTTTAACAAAAACAGATGTGGGGCTAAACATTTCAGCTTACCAGTGGTGAGGTAACTGTATATGAGTAGAATTCTACCAAGGTTTTGATGATGACTGACTGTTTTACTGAAATCAGTGAAGAGATTTATAAGGGTTTAAGTGATACAAGTAAATCTGGAAGCACCAGCCACATAGCATGAAAGATGTTTACAATACATTGTAAGAAATTTCACGTTCTCTGATGAATTTCACTTTTCTTACTCTAGACTTTTTACAGTAAATGCAAATTTGTCTTTAGTATAGAGTATAGAATCTATATGTAGCTCTAAGTAATAGAATTAATTCATAATGTCACATGAATGTCAATAAATGTACCCACTGCAGTTACAGAAGATAAAGAACTCCCAAGGTTTGTGCTGTTACCTTGACTGTTTGCTATTTATGATATACTGGAATTTCACAGGAGAGTGTGTTTTTAAGCTCTGACTCTCTCCAAAGGCTTACATTTTCAGAGATGATAAAAGATCACCCTTTTTATACTATCATGAACTGTGCACTACTCTAGTGCTACTCGTGTTTCTGATGGATTTGCTGCTTACACATCGAAACAAATTCTAGCGTGCGCATTTTATTTGAAGTTGTTCTCACAACATATATTTTTTTCTGTCACAACAAAAGTTATTCTTTCATTTCCTTGTCCAAATGTGTTTCCTTTATTTACTTTTAATATTATTGATTTTTTTTTTGCTTTGCAAGTAATGTAAGGATGTAAGGGTGAATAAAAAACTGAAATCACACAATATCTACTGATGGTTCAGTAATCCACTTTGAAATTTAAGAAGTAAAAATACCTTCAAAATCTTTTGCATAGGCAAATTTCTGTCAGTCTCACAAGCCATTTCCATGAAATAGAGTGTTATTTCTGGATAAAATATTATACATTTATTTCATAAACAGCTGACGATCAATCAATTTACACAAACTCATTACAAAATTCCTGTGTTGTTTTTTTGGAATACCACCTCTGAACACCTTTTGTTTCTTGTTGCTATTTTTATTATGAATTAAAAACTGCTATTTTCCATCGGCAACTGTGCACAAAAACTGACTAACATGCAGTTAGCCTGACAGAGGGTGTGGTCCAGATCTCAGGACCCTGGATATATAATAAGCATGCCACAAAATCTGTGTGTATCAATGTTTGCAATCTAAGGACTGGTAAGACGAGGTTTGCAACATATCACTACCTAAATGGGCAAAGATTTTGAGTCATTTTGTTTTACGATGAATGAAAATCACCATCATTTAAATTTTTAACAAATATTTAGCAAAGAAAATAATGATGAGATTTTTCACACAAAGTGAAATATTTCTGTTCATTAAACTCTCAAAGGCCTGTACATACCAATTACAACATGATATAAGACAATCTGATGATAAAGTTGGAACTTATACAATATAACTTCGCTATAAGCACTAATGATGATACACTTTGATATAGAATAATTCCGCACACAACACAGGACCTCATTTAAAGTAAACAGAACTTCCTTATTTCTGGCCTGATTTAATCATTTTTTCACCAGTGTCTTTCAGTTAAGGAGGGTTTGATATCTGTGTTTATCAAAGTATTGGATCAATTTTGTGTGAAGACCCTCCTTGACTGTTATTTCTTGAAAGGAGAAAAACAACTGAGTAATTGCAAAATCCAAATCACATTTAGTAGAAATTTATAATTATTAGCCGTTTCACGGTTTCTATCAATCCTGACATAACAACTGCAATTGGAAGTTCAGATGTCAAAATTTCAGAAACATCAATCCTGTCATTCAGTTGGAAAGTTGCTCCGAGATATAATGTATAAAGTTCTTACATCATTAATAAATTTCTGGTGGACTAGTTTCTGATGCAACTAGTGGTGTCATCATCAAGCCATATGAGGTCTCGATACTGTGTACAAAACCGTGAGCAATATCATGATGCCATCACTTCACAAATAAAACCTACATTTACTCTTTATATATGGTAGATGTTCTTTGATAACTTTTACTGATTTACTGAAACATGATAATAATTTCTTTGTGCTGGCAGTTAAAATGTTGAATATTTGAAGCAGTAAAAAGTAAACAATACTTACATTTTTTTAAAGAATAAACACATATAGAGAAAGGTTGTTGTAGCATTTTCTCCCATTCTGTTGATATACTTGATATAAGTTAGTTCTGCTTTACTCAAAAGGCTTTTTTCTCATTTTTAAATAATCTCTTGCACACATCTTGTCAGAATCGTACTAGTTAATGTACACTAATGCTATTACTTACTTATCTTCACAAATGTGAACATAGTTACACATTTTTTCACTCAGCACTTCTGTCACATTGCAGGGTTATATCCAACTATTTAAACGAGGTGTAGGGCAGATTCATATAATATCTGGCTTTTGGTTTTTGATTACTGCTTAAGGAACAAATTACACAAACTAAATTTTCCTGGCTAATTAAATTAGTTTATTTCGTACAAAGTAAAACAGTACAGATATGAACACATAAAGTAAGCTATTTACAAACAGTTAAACACAAATAGTAAATGTAGTTGGACATATGCTTCATGATGAGCACAGAAAAGTAATCATATCATTTAATTCAGAGAAAGTAAAGCTAGAGTTTGTTGAATCTCTGAGTGACAGTAGATCCCTAATATTACCAGCTACTTTTTCTTCATAGTCTGCCTCTAGACGTACATCAGAGTCAATTTCATATTCTGGCAGTGTATAACTCGGGGTATGGAAAACATCACTTAATACTGTTAAATTATTACTTTACAGATGATCCACTACCCTCAATTGCCAAGCGAGCACACAAACTAATACAATAATTGTTTGTAGTATACAAATGTTTAAGGAACTTAATGAATCTTTTATACAGTTGCATATCTACAGGTATATCATTAACAATCTAGTGCAATAAATTACTATGACATAAAGGACTAATTCTTAACAACCTTTTCACACATACTCGCCATCTACTAAATAATAGAGTCATATCAGCATTACTGAAATCCCATAAGACAGAGCCATATAAAGGCATGCATATTTAATATCAAACTGGACACCTTTAAATACAGAACACATATAATTCGACAGACATGTTAACTCAGAAATAGAGTTTACAATATTTAATTTATTAACATTTCGACCAATGAGTACACCAAGGTGTTTCTCACATTTTGACACATTAATGCAATTGTTACATAGGAGAAAACTCTGGGCATCATGTTTATCATCGAAGATGATTACTTTTGTTTTGTCTTTATTGAATGTTAAGCTGTACAAATGGCTATATTTGTCACATATGTCAAACATCTTATTAATCCCATGACATGTTGGACTTAATAGTATTATGTCATCAGCATAGGCAAAGCAACCCATAAACTCATATAATATTCAGTGAGTAAAAGTGGAAATTTTCTTCATTTGCATCAATTATGGTAGTAAACACCTCATTTAAGTTGATCCACAAAATGTTATACCTGGTTCACTCTGTCCTCATTGTCCTGTGCTGTTCTCACAAGCTATATGTTAGTGCAAAATATTTAATTTGTCAGAGCTTGTTTGTGGTTCAATGCATTGCATATAGTTTAGTGGTGTCCATGAGGTTTAACAAGTCAGGATTTGTATTTGAGGACACATACGATAACTTGGGCATGTTACAACTTTTTTAATGCTCATGAGCTCTCTAAAATATACACGTCAGAGGGGTGAAAGGATCATCAATATCAATAAACAATGCACCCACTAGTAGGTTTGGTCGATATCGCTTTACAGGACCGCTTATTTTTAAACATTAACTACCCATATATGAGGTGTATTTACAAACCAATAAGGACAAGGTCGTGTAGCACAATTCAAATACGTGGTGATACAATGGCACAGAATGGTGTGATCGGCCCACTACTAGTGGATAAATCATTTGGCTGAGTGGATATCGATACTAAATGTAAAAATATTTCATTATCGGCCGATATTGGGGGGGAATATTGTCTAGCAAATGGATCGAATCTGAGAAACCAAAATGTTTTTATTCTAAGATATCCCCAACCGCTAACAGGAAGTGAAATTTACCAAAACAAAACATGGTACTTTTCATCCAAAATGCAGTGAAAAGTACAAAAATCTGAGATAAAAGTGCACAATTTCTTCAGATTAGGCTTTATTTCACATATTTGTAGTGTAATTGGACAGTTTTACTCAAAATGGCGATACTGATATACGTCTTTAGGCATCATTATCGACAACCCTGTTCCAAACAATAAATATTCCCAGTATTGATAAACAAGGTTTTGCTATTGACAAATACATTTTGATACAACTATTATAAACACATCCAAGGATTTCCATTTTCCAACCATGTATTTGGTCAACTGGTGGTTGTCGCCCTACTACAAGAAATTGATCAATTATAGTCAAAGGCATTGGAGTATAACATGGGTTAGCAAAAATCTTGTCAATATGAGTATTAGCTGGGTCAATGCTTTTAGGATAAGGCTAGACTTTCACCAACTCCTTTTGTCTTTTGTGTAATATATGGGTACTGTATGACTTTTGGAGAAACAACCAGCCCTGACAAAAGTTTGTTTTTTCAGAGACTATCCCCCCATACTCCAGATTGCTTATGACTATAATGAACTCCTGTAAGTTTCCAATTTAAATGTAACTGTTCTGGTTACTGATGGATACAAATACAAACACTTGGAGCAAGTCTAGGATAAGGCAAGACCAGTGTTGACTGTTTTATCTTCCATGTGAAGGACTTAGTTTTATGTTTAAAACCTAGCTCAATGTGATCCAAATTTTTTCAAAACAAGACGACTGCTGTGGCATTTATCTCCTGCTGGGGTATTAAGCAGAAATGGGGGTAATGCGACCACAAAAAAGGGTTCAAAGTGAAAGGAGCAATAATGTAAGGAAGATAAAAGGCCTTTTCAATAAAATGACCCAACTGAACCTTGAAACTGGGGTCAAAGATCAAATTTGACACTTGCAAAACATTTGCAGCACATGATTTCCCACACTAATTTTCACATTTGAAGTTTTAGAAACAATCAGAATTGCACCAATTCGACGCAATGCATCCCCTGACGGGACATTCTGTAATCTAACATATAGAGAATACAGCCATTCATAAGAGACATTTTCGATTTCCACTAAATTTAAGATTGCGGCCAGAATTGGGAAAAGTAAAAATTTCTCAGAGGCACTATATGCAGGATCTCTCATACCCTAAGGATCCATAATATCATCAAAATCACTCTATCTCTAACAGTTTTCAAAATAACTGACATTTTCAATTTCCACCAAAATTCAAGGTGGCATGGAATTTGGAAAAGGTGGATATTTTTCACAGGCATTTAGGCAGGGTCTACAGTACCCAAACAGTCCAAGAGTTACTCAAAATCACTCTATCTGTAATAGCTTTTGAGATAATCAGCATTTTCAATTTCTGGCAAAATTCAAGATGGCAGTTGGAATTCGGAAAATAAAAAATGGTTTTAGGCACTTAAACACAGGGTCTGATGTACTTGATGGGTGAAAAAATTCACTTGATATTGCTCTATCTCTAAGGGTTTTCGAGATAATCAACAATTTTTTTCAATTTCCAGAAAAATTAAAGATGGCGGCCAGAATTCCGAAAATTAAAAATTATTCAGAGGCATAGACAGGGCCTATAACACTCAAAGGGTCCAAAATTTGCTAGAAATTGCTCTATCTCTAATGGTTTTTGAGATAATCAACATTTTCATTTTTCGGCAAAATTCAAGATGGTGGCCAGAATTTTGAAAACAAGCACTCTGACGCATGCATTTATCTCCCGCCATATAAATTAGATGTACTAAAGATAACATATTTTAACAAGGTGCTGTAAATGTAATACTTTTCAAGTTATAATTGATTTAGTGCATGATTTCATGAATTTTAATGCAATAAAATTATTTAAAAATTCATTAAAAAAATTTAGCATGTGAAAGCTCTGCAAAATGTAGGTGAATAAGTTATCTGAGAAATATTGGCTATCTGCAATACTTTTAGTGATAATAGGCACTTACTCATTTTGAGTAGGTGAGTAATTAGCTACGGATCTGAAAATTCACTAACTGAAAGCTCTCCAAAATGTATGTGAATGAGTTATTTCAGAAATACTGGCTATCTGCAAATACTTGTAGAGATAATTCGCATTTACTCATTTTGAGTAGGTGAATAATTAACTACGGGTGTGAAACTTCACCAAGTGAAAGCTCTCCCAAAAGTAGGTGAATGAGTTATTTGAGAAAAATTGGCTATCTGCAATACTTTTACAGATAATTCACATTTACTCATTTTGAGTAGGTGAGTAATTAGGTACCGGTCTGGAACTTCACCATCTGAAAGCTCTCCCAAAAGTAGATGAACGAGTAATTTGATAAAAATTGGATACCCGCAATACTTTTAGAGATAATTAGCATTTACTCATTTTGAGGAGGTGAATAATTAGCTACGGCTCTGAAAATTCACCAAGTGAAAGCTCTCCCAAAAGTAGGTGAATGAGTTATTTGATAAAAATTGGCTATCTGCAATACTTTTACAGATAATTCACATTTACTCATTTTCAGTAGGTGAGTAATTAGCTACGGGTCTGGAAGTTCACCATGTGAAAGCCCTCCCAAAAGTAGATGAATGAGTTATTTGATAAAAATTGGATATCCGCAATACTTTTAGAGATAATTCACATTTACTCATTTTGAGTAGGTGAATAATTAGCTATGGGTCTGAAACCTCACCAAGTAAAAGCTCTCCCAAAAGTAGGTGAATGAGTTTTTTGAGAAAAATTGGATATCTGCAATACTTTTACAGATAATTCACATTTACTCATTTTGAGTAGGTGAGTAATTAGCTACGGGTCTGGAACTTCACCATGTGAAAGCTCTCCCAAAAGTAGGTGAATGAGTTATTTGAGAAAAATTGGCTATCTGCAATACTTTTACAGATAATTCACATTTACTCATTTTGAGTAGGTGAGTAATTAGGTACCGGTCTGGAACTTCACCATCTGAAAGCTCTCCCAAAAGTAGATGAACGAGTAATTTGATAAAAATTGGATACCCGCAATACTTTTAGAGATAATTAGCATTTACTCATTTTGAGGAGGTGAATAATTAGCTACGGCTCTGAAAATTCACCAAGTGAAAGCTCTCCCAAAAGTAGGTGAATGAGTTATTTGATAAAAATTGGCTATCTGCAATACTTTTAGAGATAATTCACATTTACTCATTTTCAGTAGGTGAGTAATTAGCTACGGGTCTGGAAGTTCACCATGTGAAAGCCCTCCCAAAAGTAGATGAATGAGTTATTTGATAAAAATTGGATATCCGCAATACTTTTAGAGATAATTCACATTTACTCATTTTGAGTAGGTGAATAATTAGCTATGGGTCTGAAACCTCACCAAGTAAAAGCTCTCCCAAAAGTAGGTGAATGAGTTTTTTGAGAAAAATTGGATATCTGCAATACTTTTACAGATAATTCACATTTACTCATTTTGAGTAGGTGAGTAATTAGCTACGGGTCTGGAACTTCACCATGTGAAAGCTCTCCCAAAAGTAGATGAACGAGTAATTTGATAAAAATTGGATATCCGCAATACTTTTAGAGATAATTCACATTTACTCATTTTGAGTAGGTGAATAATTAGCTATGGGTCTGAAACCTCACCAAGTGAAAGCTCTCCCAAAAGTAGGTGAATGAGTTATTTGAGAAAAATTGGATATCTGCAATACTTTTAGAGATAATTCACATTTACTCATTTTGAGTAGGTGAGTAATTAGCTATGGGTCTGGAACGTCACCATGTGAAAGCTTTCCCAAAAGTAGATGAACGAGTAATTTGATAAAAATTGGATATTCACAATACTTTTAGAGATAATTAGCATTTACTCATTTTGAGTAGGTGAATAATTAGCTACGGGTCTGAAACTTCACCAAGTGAAAGCTCTTCCAAAAGTAGGTGAATGAGTTATTTAAGAAAAATTGGATATCCCCAATACTTTTAGGGATAATTCACATTTACTCATTTTGAGTAGGTGAGTAATTAGCTACGGGTCTGGAACTTCACCATGTGAAAGCTCTCCCAAAAGTAGATGAATGAGTTATTTGATAAAAATTGGATATCCGCAATACTTTTAGAGATAATTATCATTTACTCATTTTGAGTAGGTGAATAATTAGCTATGGGTCTGAAACTTCACCAAGTGAAAGCTCTTCCAAAAGTAGGTGAATGAGTTATTTAAAAAAATTGGATATCCCCAATACTTTTAGGGATAATTCACATTTACTCATTTTGAGTAGGTGAGTAATTAGTTACGGGTCTGGAACTTTACCATGTGAAAGCTCTCCCAAAAGTAGATGAATGAGTTATTTGATAAAAATTGGATATCCGCAATACTTTTAAAGATAATTCACATTTACTCATTTTGAGTAGGTGAATAATTAGCTATGGGTCTGAAACCTCACCAAGTAAAAGTTCTCCCAAAAGTAGGTGAATGAGTTATTTGAGAAAAATTGGATATCTGCAATACTTTTACAGATAATTCACATTTACTCATTTTGAGTAGGTGAGTAATTAGCTATGGGTCTGGAACGTCACCATGTGAAAGCTCTCCCAAAAGTAGATGAACGAGTAATTTGATAAAAATTGGATATTCACAATACTTTTAGAGATAATTAGCATTTACTCATTTTGAGTAGGTGAATAATTAGCTACGGGTCTGAAACTTCACCAAGTGAAAGCTCTTCCAAAAGTAGGTGAATGAGTTATTTAAGAAAAATTGGATATCCCCAATACTTTTAGGGATAATTCACATTTACTCATTTTGAGTAGGTGAGTAATTAGCTACGGGTCTGGAACTTCACCATGTGAAAGCTCTCCCAAAAGTAGATGAATGAGTTATTTGATAAAAATTGGATATCCGCAATACTTTTAGAGATAATTATCATTTACTCATTTTGAGTAGGTGAATAATTAGCTACGGGTCTGAAACTTCACCAAGTGAAAGCTCTTCCAAAAGTAGGTGAATGAGTTATTTAAGAAAAATTGGATATCCCCAATACTTTTAGGGATAATTCACATTTACTCATTTTGAGTAGGTGAGTAATTAGCTACGGGTCTGGAACTTCACCATGTGAAAGCTCTCCCAAAAGTAGATGAATGAGTTATTTGATAAAAATTGGATATCCGCAATACTTTTAGAAATAATTATCATTTACTCATTTTGAGTAGGTGAATAATTAGCTACGGGTCTGAAACTTCACCATGTGAAAGCTCTCCCAAAAGTAGATGAAGCAGTTATTTGAGAAAAATTATGTCATTATTTTGCCACAAATAAGAAAATAGCTATTACTCACTTATGGCATGCAATAGAACCCCAAACTATATGCATTTACCCTACAGTCACAATTTCAAAGTAGGTATTACTCGGCTATCCAATGTGCAACAGGTCTGAAACTTTACTATGTGATAGGTTATCAAAAACTAGATGAATAACATATTTGAAAATATTTCCCTAACTTTAATACTTTTGAAGATATTTGACATTTACTTATGTTGTTATTTTGCTACAAATGAGAAAATAGCTATTACTCACTTATGGCATGCAATACAACCCCAAAATATATACCATCTTATAGTTAAGGACAAAGTAGCTGAACAACATATTTGAAGAAAAAGCTGTAACTGCAATAGTTTTGGAGTTACAATGGATTTACTCAACAGTCACAATTTCAAAGTAGCTATTACTTAGCTATGCAATGTGCAACAGGTCTGAAACTTTACTATTTGATAGCTTACAAAAAAGTAGATGAATGACATATTTGAAAAGAATTCCGTAACTTGAATACTTCTGAAGATATTTGACATTTACTTATGTCATTATTTTGCTACTAATAAGAAAATAGCTATTACTCACTTATGGCATGCAATAGAACCCCAAACTACATGCCAGCTTATAGCTAAGGACAAAGTAGGCGAACAACATATTTTACGAAAATATTGTAACTGCAATAGTTTTGGAGTTACAATGGATTTACTCAACTGTAGAATTTCAAAGTAGCTATTACTCAGCTATCCAATGTGCAACAGATCTGAAACTTTACTATGTGATAGCTTATGAAAAAGTAGATGGATAACATATTTGAAAAGAATTCCCTAACTTTAATACTTTTGAAGATATTTGACATTTACTTATGTCATGATATTTTGCTACAAATAACAAAATAGCTATTACTCACTTATGGCCTGCAATAGAACCCCAAACTATGTACCATCTTATAGCTAAGGACAAAGTAGCTGAACAACATATTTAAGGAAAATACTCTAATTGCAATAGTTTTGGAGTTACAATGGCTTTACTCAACAGTCAGAATTTCAAAGTAGCTATAACTCAGCTATCCAAGGTGCAACAGGTCTGAAACTTTACTATGTTATAGCTTACCAAAAAGTAGATGGACAACATATTTGAAAAGATTTCCCTAACTTCAATACTTTTGAAGATATTTGACATTTACTTCTTCTGTTATTTAGCTACAAATGAGAAAATAGCTATTACTCACTTATGGCAAGCAATAGAACCCCAAACTATGTACCATGTTATAGCTAAGAACAAAGTAGCTGAACAACATATTTTAGGAAAATACTCTAACTGCAATAGTTTTGGAGTTACAATGGCTTTACTCAACAGTCAGAATTTCAAAGTAGCTATTACTCAGCTATCCAAGGTGCAACAGGTCTGAAACTGTACTATGTCATAGCTTACCAAAAAGTAGATGGACAACATATTTGAAAAGATTTCCCTAACTTTAATACTTTTGAAGATATTTGACATTTACTTCTTCTGTTATTTAGCTACAAATGAGGAAATAGCTATTACTCACTTATGGCATGCAACAGAACCCCAAACTATGTACCATCTTATAGCTAAGAACAAAGTAGCTGAACAACACATTTTAGGAAAACACTCTAAGTGCAATAGTTTTGGAGTTACCATGGCTTTACTCAACAGTCAGAATTTCAAAGTAGCTATTACTCAGCTATCCAAGGTGCAACAGGTCTGAAACTTTACTATGTGATAGCTTACCAAAAAGTAGATGGACAACATATTTGAAAAGATTTCCCTAACTTTAATACTTTTGAAGATATTTGACATTTACTTCTTCTGTTATTTAGCTACAAATGAGAAAATAGCTATTACTCACTTATGGCATGCAATAGAACCCCAAACTATGTACCATCTTATAGCTAAGGACAAAGTAGCTGAACAACATATTTTAGGAAAATACTCTGACTGCAATAGTTTTGGAGTTACAATCGCTTTACTCACCAGTCAAAATTTCAAAGTAGCTATTACTCAGCTATCCAAGGTGCAACAGGTCTGAAACTTTAGTATGTGATAGCTTACCAAAAAGAAGATGCACAACATATTTGAAAAGATTTCCCTAACTTCAATACTTTTGAAGATATTTGACATTTACTTCTTCTGTTATTTAGCTACAAATGAGAAAATAGCTATTACTCACTTATGGCATGCAATGGGACCCCAAACTATGTACCATGTTATAGCTAAGGACAAAGTAGCTGAACAACATATTTGAAGAAAAAGTTGTTACTGCAATAGTTTTTGAGTTATGAGCCCTTTACTCAAAGTAGCTAAGATTGCTATTACTCACTTATCAAAATCTGTAGCTGTAGTAGTTTTGGAGAAATCTGCGTGACTAACTAACGCACGCACACACGCACGCACGCACGCACACACACACAGACATCATTTCATAATCTCCCTCCCGGGCTAAAGCCCGGCAGGAGATAATTAAAAATTATTCAGAGGCACTATATCCAGGGTCTATAGTACTCCTAAAGGAGTAGGTGAATGCCATATTTTAACAAAATCCACTAACTGTAATAGTTTTCAAGTTATAAGTGATTTAGTCAACAGTGAGATCCTAAAAGTACCAGGGGGATAACTACAGCATCTGGGTGCAATCGGCAAAAATTACATACTTTACAAACATCACCTCATTTGTCAGCAGATATTAGAAAGAAATTGAAGAAATTATAAACTTTTATCTCATACTTCTGTAGATTTTAAGATGTTCGTGATCAAACCTTCAATCACATTTTGGTTTTATTTTCTTTATGTCAGCAGTTATTCAATTGGGGATGTATTATAATGCATCTCTTTTTGAGATCCTGGAATTGCAAGTATGAAAACAAGCACTCAGTGCCCGTGAACGGGCTCTGTGTCAGCTGATTGTGTGTTTTGAGTTTCAGAGTAGAAGTGACAGAAGAAAAGGACACAAAGTTGTGCCCTGGAAATGGTGTTCAGAAGGAAAGTAAGAAGGTAACTGTTAAGGTGTAAAAAGTAAGTTAAAAACATATTTATAGAAAATATTGCAAATGTAATAGTTTTAATTGTACTATGTTATAGCCGACCCCAAAATAGGTGAATACTAAAACTAAATAATCTAAATGCAATAGTTTTCAAGTTATAAGTGATTTACTCAACAGTGATAACCTAAAAGTAGCTATTATTCAGCTATGCCATGAGCTACGGGTCTGAAATTTTACTATGTTATAGCTGACCCAAAAGTAGCTGAATAACATATTTATACGAAATTCTCTAAATGCAATAGTTTTCAAGTTATAAGTGATTTTACTCATGATGGAAGTTACTGAAAAGCCCAAAAGTAGCTATTACTCACTTAGCTATTGAGACAGACACCCAAGTTACTCACCATGTTGGAGCTCTGAAAAAAGTAGCTGAATAACATATTTTAACAAAATGCTCTAAATGCAACACTTTTCAAGTTATAAGTGATGTAGTGCATGATTTCATGAATTTTAATGCATTAAAAATTATTAAAAAATTTATTTAAAAAAAATAAGACAGATCCAGGTCTCACACTCACACAAGAGAGTCTACCTCTGGCCTAGTACATATATGTAAGATATGAGAGAAATCCCTGCAATAGTCACTGAGAAAATTGTGATAAAGTGTTAAAATTTTCATACTTAGGGTGGGGAGTACCTCACTTATAAATGGCTCTAGCAAACAGATGTACTTGCAAATTTAATAAGTAAATTAAATTTTTATAAGTTAATACCCTATCCAATGGACAAATGCTATTCCGGTCGGCGCAGACCGGCTCGCCAAACATCAGAAAAAGACATTCTGTGTTTCCACCGGCTAGCCGGTCCCTAGTACTAGTGCACTCGCCAGATGGCGTGTCGAACCCCCTTCCTGTATAGACAGCGTGACGTCATAGCATCTTTTTCGTTGTCTAAACCTATTAGACCCCTAGTAAGCTGATAGCGGGGTCGGTGGGAGGGTCTTGTGTGTCCATTGGATAGGGTATTAACTTATAAAAATTTAATTTACTCATTAAATTTGCAATTTTATTGTGTTAATACATCCTATCCAATGGACAAATGCTGAATAACTACCGCCTGGTCGGCGGGTAAGCTACTAGGGACTTAGGTGAACTCATAACAGAACTAATAAAATTTCCTTTCAGGCCTGGGTCGACCTTGAGGTCAGAACCCTTAAGGCTACAGTAGGTTACCGGAAACCGGTCAACCAATTTACCCCCCCCCCCTCTTTTTAACAGACCTGCTCTGAGGTAGGGGAAGAGAGGGCTGAGTTCAGTCCCATAATAAGAAGAAATAAACTTCCCGAAGGAAGCAAAGCACAGTTTGGTTTTTTTTTGTTTTTTTTTTATATATGTACACTATTTACATACTTACAAGGCTCTGACTGGACAGAGTGACCTATCAGACTTGAGGGATCTATCCAGAGTTGGAGCCAGGGCTGGTATCACCACTGGGGCCACACACTCTGGACCCTCCTTGGCCAGCTGGTTCTTGGAAAGAAAGCTGGGAGATGGGTACAGGGACACCTTTGACCAGTCAGATTGGTGCCTGATATTTCTGTGTTGCCAGGCATGAATCTCACTTCTGCGTTTGCCTGAACCCAGGGCTAATAGGAAAACAGTCTTGAAGGTCAAATACTTCAAGGAAGCTTCCTTGATTGGTTCAAAGGGGGCCTTGGTCAGCTGGTGTAAGACCAAAGATAGGTTCCAGGAAGGGATACCCCTTCTACCCTTGAGACAGAGGCGAGTGAGATTTTCATCTTTGCTGATGTTGAGGGTTGAATTTCCCAGTTTATCAGCAATGGCGGACCTGTATCCATCAATGGTGCTGGGCTATAACTTCCTGTCCTCAAAAAGGTACATAAGGAAATCAGCAACCGACTTTACAGGGGGTGCCCTGAAGTCCACCTGATTAGTGATGCACCACTTTGTAAAAATGGCCCACTTTGCCTCATAGACAGATCTGGTTGATCCTCTTTGAGGAGCCTCAATCCTTGTTGCCACTGCTTCAGAGAAGCCCTGCTCCTTGATTGCTGTGGCTCTAGGAGCCATGCATGGAGATTTAGGTTTGTCAGATTTCTGTGAGGGATCTGATTGAAAGGTTGTGTCAACAGGTTGGGCAGGTTGGGCAGGCTCAGTGGGATCTGACTGGACATGGTCACTAGATCCCAAAACCAAGGCATGTTGGGCCACCCCGGAGCAATCAGAATGATTCTCTTGCAAGGGGAGTCCTGTAACCTCTCCACCACTTTGCCCAAGATGGCTGCTGGTGGGAAGGCGTATGCGGCCAGATTCTCCCATGGCAGACTGAGTGCATCCACTGCTACTGCCAAGGAGTCCGGTACTGGTGACACGAACTGAGGTAACTTGTTGTTAAACCTCGTGGCAAATAGATCTATCTGAGGTTGGTGCCACCCGCTGCATATAGCTTGGAAAACCTCGGGAAGGAGGGACCATTCTGTTTGAATGGTCTGGCCCAGTCTGGATAGCTTGTCTGCTACCACATTCAGCCGCCTGGGGATATGTCGGGCTTTTAGAGTTACTTGATGCCTGGTACACCAGGTCAAGATTCTCCATAGTAGGGCACAGAGTGTGCCCGACCTCATGCCTCCTTCCTTGTTTATATACGACATCACTGTAGTGTTGTCGGTTGCCACAAGTACTATCTTGTTTGCACAGAGGTTTTGAAACTCTTTTAAGGCAAGAAACACTGCCTTGAGTTCTAAATAATTTATATGCAGCTTGCTTTCTGGCAGTGACCAAGTCCCTCTGGCAGTGAATTCGTTTAAGTGAGCGCCCCACCCTTCTTTTGATGCGTCTGTAAAGTTTTGCAGAGCATGCTTTATTGGGTTTAATGGTTGGCCTGTGAGAACATTGTCTTCCTGTAGCCACCATTGTAAATGAGGGTACAAGGATCTGGAAATTGGAATCACTTTTTCTAGTGACTCTGGTATTCTCCAGTGCTGCTTGAGATGCCACTGTATGGGCCTCATGTGTAGCCGGCCTAGGTGAACTTGCTTTTCTGTGGCTGTTAGCAACCCTATCAGGGACATGAACTGTCGAACCAGACAGTGTGGCAGTGACATTATTTCTAATATTTTGTCCTGAAGGTTCTGCCACCTGTCCGGGGTCGGTCGGACCCGACCTGCCCTGAGGTCGAACTGGTAACCTACAAAATCGAAGATCTGCTTTGGAACCAGCTCTGACTTGTCCAAATTCACCAGCCAGCCCAATTTTTGACATATTTTTACCAGACTCTGAGTATGTTGGAGACAAGCCTGGTGGGATGTGGCTCTCACCAACCAGTCGTCTAGGTACTGGTGGATTCTTATACCCCTGTGACTGGCCATCAGTTTCACCTCCTTTGCTATCACAGTAAACTCCAAGGGTGCTGTGGACAGACCAAAAGGCAGGGCCTTGAACTGGTATGTCTGACCTTGGACATGAAATCTCAGATATTTCCTGGACTGTTCCTGTATTGGTATATGGAAGTAGGCGTCCCTGAAATCTATTGAGGTGACCCACTCCCCTTGTTGGAGGGATGTCCTGATGGTTTCCGGTGTCTCCATTTTGAATTTCTCCGCCTTGAGGAAAAGATTTAGTTTGCTCAGATCTAGAATAGGTCGTCACTTGTTGTTGGGTTTTGGGACTAAAAATAGTCTGTTGAAAAACCCCAGGGAAGTTTGGTGTCTTACTAGTTCTACCGCATTTTTGGCTATGAGCTGATGTAATGCCTCCAGCAGGTAGCTGTTCCTGTGGGGATTGACATAGAAGCTGACAACCGTGGGTGACCTTGTGAGCCTTGGCCGGATCCGGAAGGGAAGGGTGTAACCCTTTTTTAGGATCTGAACTACTTTTGGGGCTGCTCCCTGATCCAGCAGGGGTTTGCCAAAAGTTCTGAAGTCTTGCCCCTACAGGCAGATTTGGTGCAGCATTTTTGACATTTGTTACAGGTTGAACACAAGACAAATGAGTGACACAAGAAACACTTTTCACAGACTTTAATTTGCAATTTTTGTAATGACAACCTGCTGACCCAGGGAATGCCCAGGTGCAGAATGAACATGTGATGCAACAGGAAGCTTTACATTTAAATTTAAACCAGTGTTTATTGTCTGTGGTATGCTCCCGGCCAGCAGTCGTGTCTGTAACTTGGCTACACAGTAATTGTCATTTATACGACTGCTGGCCCTTGGCTGGTCGTGATGAGAAAGTGGTGGTACGCCCTCTTCCTCTCTTGAACTGTTTCCTGCCAATGGTTTTCCAGGCGGGTTTCTCAGATCTGGAGTCCCGGTTAACCGACCTCTTGTCTTGCCTTTCATAAGGGTGGTACCGACCTTTGTTTTGTGACCCACCAGCATGTCCCTTGGACTCAAGCTGGGCTATATCCTCTTCTGCCCGCTTAATAACTGAGTCTGGAAACAAAGTTGAGATATGAAGGGGGGCTGACCTCAATGCTGTGAGAGTATCTGGCTTGATACCGGTTCTAAGATGGCTCAAGTATGCATCTCGGCGTACTAGGGTAAGTTACCCATAGTAAAAAAAACAAACTCTGACAAGTGTTCCATGGATTTTGCAGCCGCCTGTGTAATGCTTGAGTTAAAGTCCATCAAATAGGTCAGTTCCTCAGCTGCTGCAGATGCTTTGGACGAGCCCTTCCCTTTGTTTTCCGCCTTCAAAACCTTCAGCTGGTCCTTCATGTTCTGTTGTACCTTAAACAGACAACGTTTAAAGCCTGCAGCTTGATTGCATATAACTGAAGTCTCCCTGGCAGATCTCTCCCATCTGCGCAGTGTTTCCTGTGATATTCTGCGAGATGCTGGTGGAGTAGACGACAGCCCAGTGAGGATTCAGCTTTAGGGTCGGTGTGAAGTCCACACCATTTGGACTGTGTTCTGGCCGGCCTCAGAAAGACATCTTTAGCTAGGCCACCGGCTTCTGATCCACGGGAGGTATAACCCTCAACCAAGGTGAGATTCAATTTGGCCAGTTTCCTACATAACCAGTCCTCAGTAGGCATTTAACCGACACTTTGCCAGGAGTTACAGTCTTGGGCCCTGCAAAAGGGTTATCATCTGAAGTGGAAGCTGTACTGTCCATTTCTGGGATGTGTGACCAGCCCATGAAGGAACGGATACCCTGCATAGTATCCCTATAATTCTGCTCTTCTGACACTGGTTGGTCCGGGTCGGTTACAGGCTGATCCTGATCCTCAGATAACTCCCCTTCTTCAGTGTATAAATCCAGTGGTGGGTTATCCGACATGCTACCGGCCTCATATGACAGACTGGAGATGCTATCGTGTCTAGACCTGTGAAGAGCAGGGGAGCCGGTGTCAGCCGGTTCAGATGACAGTGGCCGGTCGGTAGCAGTAGGCCGGTCAGAGTAAGGTTGGTGAACACCACCTTCCCTTGTAGACTGAAGATTTGTTGAAGGGTCGGATGTAGTTGTTGATGTAGGTCGGTTACCTTTGGTTTGACTGGTAGGCTGATGCACAGTAGCAGAGGAGCCCTGTCCAGTAAACCCTGCAGTTGAAGTCGGTTGGTGAGATCTAGCTTGACTGGTCGGCTGATGCTTGTTAGCAGAGAAGCCTGTACCAGAAAGCTTAGTTGTAGAAGTATGTTGAGTGGTCACTGCTCGACTGGTCGGCTGTTGTTTTTCAGCAGAGAAGCCAGTTCCAGTAAGCTTTGAAGTAGAAGGTCGGATGAAAGGTTCAGCCATGTTCTCAATATCATGAGGAGGTGAGTGGGTTGGTGCAACTTTCACCTTTGAAGAGAAGGTCGGTTCAAAACTCTTAGCCATAATCAAGGCTTCCAGACGACTGAAGCCCTCCGACCATTTGCTATCCATTTCTGCAAATTTCTCATCAGTACTGTATTTAGAAACCTTTGTAGAGGGAGATTTTTCCTTCTTACTGCTCTTATTGTCTTTCTTAGGTTTCTTATCAGGTGGGGGAACTGGAGCAGGAGATTTCACAGATCCCTGTCCGTCAACGACGCCAATAACAGACACGCTTGACGGGTCGACCAGTTGTTCAGAATCCTGGGAAGGGGTTGAATCAGCAAGCTTTGCTTCACGTTTTTCCTTCTTAAGCTTATATGAAGGTGTAGCTAATTGTTGGTGCTGTTCAGACGTGAGGCTATTACATATTTGACAGTCAGAAGTTTGTGGATCTGAAACACAAGGTTCCTTACCCTTTCCCTTGTCCCTGCATCGCGCACAATGAGAATGTGTATCAAAATTCGCCATTACGTGTCCACACTTCCCTCTACGTTGGCCAGGAGAAGACATGATGAATAAGTAACAAAATGGCAGTAAACTTACGTTTAAGTAAACAATGTAACTGTTGAAATTCTTAAAATATTTCTGGCAAAATAATACCCGTGTACACTAGTTCGTGCCAAACGAAAAAGACGCTATGACGTCACACTGTCTATACAGGAAGGGGGTTCGACACGCCATCTGGCGAGTGCACTAGTACTAGGGACCGGCTAGCCGGTAGAAACACAGGACGTCTTTTTCTGACGTTTGGCGAGCCGGTCTGCGCCGACCGGAATAGCATTTGTCCATTGGATAGGATGTATTAACGCAATAAAAACACAGATCTGCATGCCTTGAACAATTTTTCATGCTAGGTAGATAAGCTATCTTTTAAAAAACAGCATGTCTCTGGGCCTTGTAGTTTCGGAGGAGAAGTCGCTCATGCGTACGTCCACGCCGCAGAGTGATGCCATAATGTCAGCTGACTTACATAAAAAACGGGGTTGAGGGAGTGGGAATTTAATAGGGAGGGGGCATTTATACTAATAAATACCATAACACCATAACAGAATGTCAGATAATAAAGTGTCTGTTGTACCTAAGTATTTTCAGGAGAGTTCAGTTATGGCCATTTCATTTCTGCTTTATTTTGGTGTTTTACTAAAATAAATACCATTTTAAGTAAGTGTACTGAGCTTTTCTGATGCAGAAAAAATAAGAACAGAAATAATTTCAAGGCGAGGATAAAATATTGGACAATGAACAGAGTGAGGAGACTAATTAATTACACTATCAGGCCACATGATGGTAAGCACTGGTAAGTTTTCACAACATTTACACAGCACTCCCGAAACAAGAGACAACAGGCTGAATCTTGTAACAAATTACAAAATCAATAAGGCAAAATAAGGTAATAACTGATTACTCCCTGCACTCTCAAATGTGACTGCAAGGTTATGGCTATTTATCACACACAAAACTGCCTCTAACTCACAAAACCAATATTTCCTTGTACTTTAAGTGGAATCTAGGAGTGTGTGTACTAATTGGGCCCTGGTAGTTAAAAGGACTGAGACATAAAACTAAAGTAGGGGGTCAAGAAAGGCAGCACTCATTTTTTGAAGTAAGACCCACTTCATCTGTTGGTATAAAGTGTTTATGTACTCATTAAATGTGATTTGCTGCACATTCTTTCCTTGAAGCCATCCTTAGCAAAGAACTACTTTAGCAGAAGTCATGAAAAATCATTAACCCAATAAAAACAAAAAGAACAAATTTAGCTTTGCAAACTTTATTCTGTAATTCGTATACATTAGAAAAGATATTCAAGAAAATCAAAGCAGGGGCAAAAATTCATCGGAAAAACTGAGGTCGCCAGCAGGGAGGGCAAAGTTTAGATTTTGGTTGATCTTCTGAATATAAAACATTATATAAAAATAACATTTTTCACTCTGCATAATTATATAAAGAGTCGTAGCTGGTTTTACTTAATTACTTACTTAATTGCTTAATATAAATATACTTGGTTTTGCTTAATTACTTACTTAATTTGTCTAAGAGTTACAGTTGGTTTTACTTTTTCAGAAGTGTATATTTTCAAAAACAACAGATAATCACACACAAATAACAATACAAGATGATGTGGAACAATTTTTTATTTGAAGATTACTCATACTTCAATTGGATTAGTAAATATCATCAACATGTATATTGTATAACAGCCATTTATTTTAAAATAAACAGAACCTGCTTATTTCTGGACCACTTCTATATATTTTTTATCACTACCTTCAGCTTATTTCTGGAGACAGATTTTTTAATTTTTCACCATATTATTTAGCTCCAAGAGGGCTTTCATCTCAGCTTATTGCATTGGATTGTATCAGCTTGACTTATTTCTGGGCAAATTCTGTATATTTCTGTTTTTCTTCAACTTATTTTTGGACGAATTTTTTTAAATTTTCACCATATTCTTCAGCTTGAAGAGGGTGTGCATCTCAGCTTATTGTATGCGATTATATCAGCTTAACGCCTACTACCTTTTACAAACTCGTTTTAAAAATTTAGTCAAATTGTGATTTATAATTATAAATGAGCCATATAGTGTATCAGCTTTGTAATAGGAATTTTAAACAATTTTAAGTTTAAGTATTGTGTAAAGGAGGGTTGGGCAGATAAATTGTGCCTTCCATGCTCATTTTAACTGAAGGCCCTGGAATATGTAAAACCAATACTAACAAATAAATATGAAAAGAGGAACTGACCACAACAAGGTTCCACATGCGTGCAGCTTGACCCACAAAAGTGGACACTGCACTGCATCCAGGTCCCAGCAACATCAGCTTGGTGGGTTCATTGTACAGCAGCTCATACATCACATTCATCCCCAGGCCAGGCTCGCACTGAAAATTCACACAGAATTATAGTCAGAAATCTACACAGAGAACTTAATGACAATGACAAAGTACTTTTGCTTTTGTCATGAAGACACTGAGGTACCTTTAGCTGTAGCAGCTATTTGTTTTAAGTTAAAATGTCTGTGGTTACCTAATTTATCTGTTTAATATTACTGAATCAATATTAGTTCATAGCATTTGATTTCAGCCTCTACAACAAACATAAATTTCATATTCATATTAAACTTATTTCTTGGGATGGATGTCTACAGTGCTAAGTGTACTTTCTACTGTGATATAAATAAGGTATATCATGTTTTTTGCAAAAAAAGGAAGATTGCTTAGGGTAAAGGCATTATCAGAGGCAGCTAGGCACGGACAAAAGGTACAAAGAGTAAATTGATTTAATTTTAAAAATAACCAGACCTATGCATCGGATAACCGATGCAAATTTGTATCCACCAGAAAAACAACTCACCAAAGCAAGTGAACCATTGTTTGATCTTGAAGGAGAGGCCCAAGGTCAAATCTGACATCAGAATATTCCCAGCCCATGATATCCAGAAAGTTGATTTCACATTGCAAACCTCTAGGATTAACAATAAATGAGTTATAAGCACTTTTAAGTTTGGCTGTCCTCATTTGACCTTGAAGGAGGCGCTCAAGGTCAAATCTGACCACATCAGAAGATTCCCAGCCCATGATTTCCTATAAGTTGGTTTCACATTGCAAGCCTCTAAGACCAATAATTAGCGAGTTATAAGCGCTTTTAAGTTTTGCTATCCTCATTTGATCCTGAAGGAGGAGCCCAAAGTCAAATCTGACCACACCAGGAGATTCCCAGCCCATGATTTCCTATAGGTTGGTTTACCATCCCAAACCTCTACGACCAATAATAAGCAAGTAATAAGCACTTTTAAGTTTGGCTATCTTCGTTTGACCTTGAAGGAGGGGCCCAAGGTCAAATCTGACCACACCAGAAGATGCGCAGCCCATGATTTCCTATAGGTTGGTTTACCACCCCAAACCTCTAGAACCAATAATAAGCGAGTTATAAGCACTTTTAAGTTTGGCTATCCTCGTTTGACCTTGAAGGAGAGGTCAAATCTGACAACATCACAAGATTCGCAGCACATGATTTCCTATAGGTTGGTTTTACATTGCAAACCCTCTAGGACCATTATAATACCGTAAGGGAGATATAAACACTTTTAAAGTCCGCTATGTGGGTTACTTTGGCACTCCGTAGATGACCTTGAATTAAGAGCTTCAAGGCCAATTGTCTGCAAGGTTGTGGAGGACATGTATATCTGTAATACATATCACCTATGAAGAGATTCAACTTTCTACCTATGAGAAACAGCCAGTAGAAAAATGTAGATAATTTTCAAAGAAATGCCCGCGGCGGCCATCTTGTTTTTCAGAACGAGGCTAATTTCAGTCCCAGAGAAGCTTACCCCCAATGAAGATATCCTGCAAATTTGGTGAACCTAGCTGGTGTAGTTTTCCCCTGAGAGCGTTAACACCGAAAATCTCTCCAAGCGCGGCGGCAGCGTAGCGAATGCTAAACCAAAGTATCCACCGGATGCGGTGGATAAAGTAATCAAAACTCAAAAGTGACAGAAACACAAAAAAAATAAAGTGCTTTCTCATTGAAGGTTAAGTAAACAGTACCAAACACCTTTCCAAGTAAATGAATTCTGAGATCAGATAAGAACACAGCCCACAAATGACTTAATTAAATACCACTGATATTATTACCTCACCCAATATAAGTTAGGTTATCCAGTTGTGCGTTCAAAGAACTGAACAAAAAATAATCAAATGCTTCAAACCTTCATCAATCACCATTTATTTATGATGTTTATCTTTGTGGCAATCATTTGCTCCAAAAATATTCAAATGTTTCCCCTCTTTGATGTATTTTAAAGAACAACACGACTTATCAAAAAGTAACACTTTAATTAGATAGGATTCTGCACAGAACAATGGTTTCTAACCCTAGATGGTATATCAGTATTCAGACTTCAAAGCAATATCAATTGTGGGATAAAAATCCTGCAGTTGAATGTGCATTCTAAAAAAAGAAACCCAGACACAATTTGATATCACTGGCTATTTCATTACAGAAATGATAAAAAGGACAATATAAAAGAGAACACAAAAATGAAAAAAATAAGTTCTATTATAAGTTCATTGTTGGTCCACTCCTTTAAATCTTCATTTTCATGTTAGTAGGTGGAACTGTAATAACCAAAATTATAACATTACAGTAGTACACAGTACAAAAAAGCCATCACTTTATTTACTGGATTTTCACAGGAATCAGTTAAATTGGAAAGAACTATGGGGATTCTCAGTCTCAAGGAGGCATTGTCAAGCCTCTGATTAATTTGCTGGGACAAATATTACCTGCTTTTCATATAACCCTCATTTTGCATAATAAGGCCAAAACCCGCACATCGTTATTCTCAATTTCAGTGTTTTTATTACCATAGCAGGAACAATGGCTTTTCCTGCTAGAATACAAATCAACTCCATCCCCTGTGAAAGAAAAGGCAAAATTGAAAAGAACTGTATTATGTTTCCAGAATATTGGTCAGTAAAATCCTGTCCAATTGAACTGGAAATACTGAAAGCATTGCCCGGCCATCTAGTTATGCACTAATCATACCACAGGTGGTATTGCCCTTCTTTATATGTGTTTTATATAATTGTTACAGAGCAATTTATTGGTAAATGATAGTCTATTTCACTGTAACAATAACTTGCCCCAGAAAGTCAGTTATTACATAGTACCCCATTCCTCCACATACTGCTGGACTTCTGTCAGCAAACTTTGCATACAGTGGTATTAAGGTACTTGCATGGCATCCACATAGAAGTTTTGAGTTGTCCAAAATTTCTGTGTCTTTCTGGGGCCATTTTCACAGGTGATGTGCTTATAAACATGGGCATATTTATCGAATGTAGTGTGATCGGGGACATTATCAGTTTTTACATAAGGAAGCAGTTTCTTATATTCACTCCTATGTGTTTCCTGCAGTCAGTGGATTACAATGAAGAATATCTAGAGTAAGAAATCTAAAATTCGCCACATATCTGAAATTCGCCACATGTGAAAATACTAATAAAATAAATGAATTGTGGTGAGATTTGTTAACGGTATAGTAAATTAAGGCTTTTTGAACTGAAAAATACCAATTTTTAGACAAAAACATAATTTTCTTCATAAAATTAACTAAGGTTTTACAGGTGGCGAATTTTAGATTCCTGGCGAATTTTAGATTTCTTACTCTATAGACACTGCATCAGCTGCCTTATATGGATGTGAGGAAGCCCAAAACTACTATGAATTAAAAATTTATCTTTTTTTTCTGACTTTTTTGAGTAAATGATTATTTTGAAACATCAGCACACCAGTGCTTGTTTTATCCCCCTTTTTAACTGTGGTGTAAAATACTGTAAATAAAGTTAGAGATTTATTAAAAATTGAATATTTGGGAAAAAAAGTTCAGATAAGACACATTCTACTGCATACAAAAAGTTGTAAATATGCAATCGCTGTGTTATTCACAAAGTGTTTATTTGAATGTAATGATAATTTAGAAAACTTCTGTATCTGCTTGCTCTTTACATTCATTTCAAATGCAACTGAGCCTACTATATCAGCACGGGATTGCTGAGCATTTGAAGTAGTTTTTTTACCTTACAATATATGTAGCCAGAAGCCAGAGCATTACTCATAATACATGAGCTCAACAGCAAATGATTGGTCCCTGACAGAGCAGCCCATTGGAGACAGGAACATTGACGACTGTGACAGAAGGTTTGTGAGTCTCACACTAAGCTCCAACTCAAGTCAACACAAGCACTGTACCAGAAAATGAGCAGGAAGAAAAAACCCACACTTATGACCATCCATTTCAATCAATTTTCTGATACTGAATACAAATAACAGAAATCAAATGTCAGAAATGTCTCGTATTTACAGAGATTAGTAGTCTGAGGTTGCTAGTTTAAGATGAGAATGAGTTTTAGCTCAGCATATTATTTCCACAACAAACCTTGATGTTTGTTATGACATTAATATGGACTTGGTTACACCCATATTCTCAAAACAGAAAAAAATGCTCAAATCAGGAACTTATTACAATCAAAGCCTGTAAGCCAAAATGCAGAAAGGTCACACAAGTAGAAAGCTATTTACTTGCAGCCAGTTACACAATTTCAAGCATTCATCTGAAATACTGACTCACAACTTATATACTAATAAATCAGCCAAAAATAGAAAATATCTGCTTAAAGCCATGAAGCCTTATTGTTTCAGTTTAGGGTGGAGCTGTGACATCCAGAGTACTCGGGCGCAGATATTGAGCCCTCTCTCACATTTCCAATGACGCAGGATCACTGCACGCCAAATCTCTGATCTCCTAAGTATTGCTTATTATGGTCTTCGATTTCACTCCTCGCTTTATTACTGTTTTATATGGGATCGCCAACCTTGATATACTGATTAAAAATCTGTTTCACACCACAAATGACATTTCATTGAAAAGCAGTTATTATTTCACCTTTCCTTAAAAAGTGAGGAAGCAAGAGAATTTTAGTATTCTGATCCCAGAGTGAATAAGCTCAAGTCAAAAAAGTTTGAATAGTTCAATATTCTACAATCACCGTGACATTTGAAGTTAATTTTCAATTAGTTTTAAAACAAACCATGCAGATTCAGTACTATTATTGAATTTAAAACCTTCTGGTTTCCAAACCACAATATTTTAATCTGCCAACATAGACAAACAACACACCTTTCAGGCTTACAAAAATTATCTCATAACACCAATTAAACTAAAGGATCGCTCGCAAAAAAAAAAATAATGTTTTTGCATAGCAAAAACAAAGCGTCCTGAAAAGGATATAAAGGTGAGTGCTAAAGTATTAAAAAAATGCTTCGTTTCTAGCCTTATACTGTTGTGGCAACCAAAGTCAGCACAGTCTGCTCTATGTAGCACGGTTTTCAAGATATAAGCATTTTTGTGTTTTGCAAAAAATTAAAAATGTCCGCTATATTTGGCGAGACAAAAATATTTGGAAAATTGGCATGGCTACTCTGCAGAGATACCCAGCAGGCCAAAAATTTTGTTGAGTTCGCTCCATATAGCATGGTTTACGAGATATAAGCATTTTTGTGTTTTGCAAAAACTTTGAAAATTCAAAATGGCCACCATTTTGGGGGAGACAAAAATTTTTGTCAAGACCACTGCCGCGGTGTGTATCTCCCGCCGAGCATTAAAGGAGAAGAAATAGCTTTTCCGAGATATTCACAATTTTTCATTTTCGTGTGTGAAAGCTCTTCCAAAAGTAGGTGAATGAGTTATTTGAGAAAAATTGGCTATCTGCAATACTTTTAGAGATAATTCGCATTTACTCATTTTGAGTAGGTGAGTAATTAGCTATGGGTCTGAAACTTCACCATGTGAAAGCTCTCCCACAAGTAGATGAATGAGTATTTGATAAAAATTGGGTATCCGCAATACTTTTACAGATAATTCGCATTTACTCATTTTGAGTAGGTGAGTAATTAGCTATGGGTCTGAAACTTCACCATGTGAAAGCTCTCCCACAAGTAGATGAATGAGTATTTGATAAAAATTGGGTATCCGGAATACTTTTAGAGATAATTAGCATTTACTCATTTTGAGTAGGTGAATAAATAGCTATGGGTCTGAAACTTCACAGAGTGAAAGCTCTCCCAAAAGTAGGTGAATGAGTTATTCGAGAAAAATTGACTATCTGCAATACTTTTAGAGATAATTCACATTTACTCATTTTGATTAGGTGAATAATTAGCTATGGGTCTGAAACTTCACCAAGTGAAAGCTCTCCCAAAAGTAGGTGAATGAGTTATCTGAGAAAAATTGGCTATCTGCAATACTTTTAGTGATAATTTGCATTTACTCATTTTGAGTAGGTGAGTAATTAGCTATAGGTCTGAAACTTCACCATGTGAAAGCTTTCCCACAAGTAGATGAATGAGTATTTGATAAAAATTGGGTATCCGCAATACTTTTACAGATAATTCGCATTTACTCATTTTGAGTAGGTGAATAAATAGCTATGGGTCTGAAACTTCACCAAGTGAAAGCTCTCTACTTTATTTGAGAAAAATTGACTATCTGCAATACTTTTACAGATAATTCGCATTTACTCATTTTGAGTAGGTGAGTAATTAGCTATGGGTCTGAAACTTCACCAAGTGAAAGCTCTCCCAAAAGTAGATGAATGATTTATTTGAGAAAAATTGGCTATCTGCAATACTTTTAGAGATAATTCGCATTTACTCATTTTGAGTAGGTAAATAATTAGCTATGGGTCTGAAACTTCACGGAGTGAAAGCTCTCCCAAAAGTAGGTGAATGAGTTATTTGAGAAAAATTGGCTATCTGCAATACTTTTAGAGATAATTCGCATTTACTCATTTTGAGTAGGTGAGTAATTAGCTATGGGTCTGAAACTTCACCATGTGAAAGCTCTTCCAAAAGTAGGTGAATGAGTTATTTGAGAAAAATTTGCTATCTGCAATACTTTTAAGAGATAATTTGCATTTACTCATTTTGAGTAGGTGAGTAATTATCTACGGGTCTGAAACTTCACCATGTGAAAGCTCTCCCAAAAGTACATGAATGAGTTATTTGATAAAAATTGGGTATCCGCAACAGTTTTTAAGATAATTAGCATTTACTCATTTTGAGTAGGTGAGTAATTAGCTACGGGTCTGAAACTTCACCAAGTGAAAGCTCTTCCAAAAGTAGGTGAATGAGTTATTTGAGAAAAATTGACTATCTGCAATACTTTTAGAGGTAATTCACATTTACTCATTTTGAGTAGGTGAGCAATTAGCTATGGGTCAGAAACTTCACCAAGTGAAAGCTCTTTGGGATAGCTGCTCTGCAGAGATATCCTGAAGATCAAAAATTTCGTTGAAATCGCTCTATGTAGCACGGTTTTCGAAATATTAGCATTTTTGTGTTTTGCGAATTTTGCGCAAAAATTCGAAAATTCAAAATGGCCGCCATTTTTGGCAAGACAAATTTTTGTTTGAAAATTGGCATGGCTACTCTGCAGAGATACCCTGTGGGTCAAAAATTTCGTCGAAATCGCTCTATCTAGCACGGTTTTCGAGATATAAGCATTTTTATGTTTTGCAATTTTGTGAAAAATTCGAAAATTCAAAATGGCCGCCATTTTTTGCGAGACAAAATGTTTTTGGAAATAGGCATGGCTACTCTGCAGACCTACCCTGTGGGTCAAAAATTTCGTCGAAATCGCTCTATCTAGTACGGTTTTCGAGATATAAGCATTTTTATGTTTTGCAATTTTTGCGTAAAATTCGAAAATTCAAAATGGCCGCCATTTTTGCCGAGATAAATTTTTTTTTCAAAATTGGGATAACTACTCCGCAGAGATACCCTGTGGGTCAAAAATTTCGTCGAAATCACTCTATCTAGCACGGTTTTCGAGATATAAGCATTTTTGTGTTTTGCAATTTTTGGGAAAAATTCGAAAATTCAAAATGGCCGCCATTTTTGGCGAGACAAAATTTTTTTCAAAATTGGAATAACTACTCCACAGGGATACCCTGTGAGTCAAAAATTTCATCGAAATCGCTCTATCTAGTACGGTTTTCGAGATATAAGCATTTTTATGTTTTGCAATTTTTGCGAAAAATTTGAAAATTCAAAATGGCCGCCATTTTTGGCGAGAGAAAAATTTTTTCAGAAATGAGATAACTACTCCGCAGTGATACCCTGTGGGTCAAAAATTTCGTCGAAATCGCTCTATCTAGCACGGTTTTCGTGATATAAGCATTTTTGTGTTTTGCAATTTTTGCGAAAAATTCTCTAAATTCAAAATGGCCGCCATTTTGGGCGAGACAAAAATTTTTTGAAAATTGGGATAACTACTCCGCAGAGATACCCTGTGGGTCAAAAATTTCGTCGAAATCGCTCTATCTAGCACGGTTTTCAAGATATAAGCATTTTTATGTTTTGCAATTTTTGCGAAAAATTCGAAAATTCAAAATGGCCGCCATTTTTGGCGAGACAAAAATTTTTTCAGAAATGAGATAACTACTCCGCAGTGATACCCTGTGGGTCAAAAAATTCATCGAAATCGCTCTATCTAGCACGGTTTTCAAGATATAAGCATTTTTATGTTTTGCAATTTTTGCGAAAAATTCGAAAATTCAAAATGGCCGCCATTTTTGGCGAGACAAAAATTTTTTCAGAAATGAGATAACTACTCCGCAGTGATACCCTGTGGGTCAAAAATTTCGTCGAAATCGCTCTATCTAGCACGGTTTTCGTGATATAAGCATTTTTGTGTTTTGCAATTTTTGCGAAAAATTCTCTAAATTCAAAATGGCCGCCATTTTTGGCGAGACAAAAATTTTTTGAAAATTGGGATAACTACTCCGCAGAGATACCCTGTGGGTCAAAAATTTCGTCGAAATCGCTCTATCTAGCACGGTTTTCAAGATATAAGCATTTTTATGTTTTGCAATTTTTGTGAAAAATTCGAAAATTCAAAATGGCCACCATTTTTGGCGAGACAAAAATTTTTTGAAAATTGGGTTAACTACTCCGCAGAGATACCCTATGGGCCAAAAATTTCGTCGAAATCACTCTATCTAGCACGGTTTTCGAGATGTAAGCATTTTTATGTTTTGCAATTTTTGCGAAAAATTCGAAAATTTAAAATGGCCGCCATTTTTGGCGAGACAAAATTTTTTTCAAAAATGGGATAACTACTCCGCAGAGATACCCTGTGGGTCAAAAATTTCGTTGAAATCGCTCTATCTAGCACGGTTTTCGAGATATAAGCATTTTTGTGTTTTGCAATTTTTGCAAAAAATTCGAAAATTCAAAATGGCCGCCATTTTTGGCGAGACAAAAATTTTTTGAAAATTGGGAAAACTACTCCGCAGAGATACCCTGTGGGTCAAAAATTTCGTTGAAATCGCTCTATCTAGCACGGTTTTCAAGATATAAGCATTTTTGTGTTTTCCTTATTTGGAAAATTCATAATGATTAATTAATCATTAATTACTCGGCCATTTCTTAACCAATCAATGCCAAAATCTAATGATTTCCAGATTTTAATACAATGAATGTATTTGCCAAGTTTCAGGTGAATTGATAAAATTCCTTTCAAGTTATCATCCGGACAAGCTTCCCCATCGAAAAAAGACATTTTTGGTCATGTGACCTCTCTGATTGGTTGAAATGTCACTGCAGCATATTCAAAAAAATTCCCCAAGACTACTGCCTAAACCTGCCAAATTTGAAAAGAATCCGCCTGACGGTTACAGAGTTATAAGGAAAACAAAATGCGGAGCCGGCGGAGCCTGAAGGTCTCCCATACACAAACAAGCGTCCCTTGCGGGACGCTTAATTATATATGTATAGGTCATGGTGGAAATTAGACAGTCTAATCTGGTAGAATCGGTAGAAAATCCAATTAGACTTTCTACCAGTAGAAACTAAAATTTAGAGTATTTTGCTAAGTGTAGCTAGAAAAATCAATCAGAGATTCTACCAGTTGAATTTCAAATTCTGCCAGACTGGGCTTTCTACCAACCTAGTAAAAATCGGAAGTTGGTTGAATTTCAAATTCAACAAAACATGAATATGATCAAAACATAATTGAACATATCTATAATGGGAATTAATATGATTAAACTAAGATGACAATGTTGAGATGTCACAGCATATCTAATATAGATCTCAATATTACATATTATAATACTTAGGTAATTTAAAGTAAACATCTAGGACACTCAGGTGTGGTTCCATAAAAGTAGGACTTGAAATTAACATAACTTCCATCTTCTATTAGAAAAATGCCCAAGTTATGTGCTAAGAGTTATAATAACACAACTTTAAATTGGAATTTCTACCATGTTTAGCTTGGTAGAAACTTTAAAAACTAGATCTTCTACCATTGACTTTAGATTGGTAGAAACTCCAATTGGACTTTCTACCAGTAAAACCTCCAATGATTATCGTACTTTCTACTGGTAGAATTTGAAATTGTACCAGACTGCACTCTCTAACATGACATATATACTACATAACTGATGAATGCAAACAGAAATTCTACATCTTCAACTGATCATTCTGTGATGGTGGGGCAGGCCCGTCTGGAGAGGGTATGGTGTAGACAGAAAGGACTTGATTTGAATGAGTTTACTTACATTATTATATCTCAATCAACACAATGTCATAGTAGCAGTAAGATAGACAGTTCTAGCTGTGGAAGACAGCAGTGCAAAATAGTATATGAGTTAGGGTTATGTCATCATGGTTCACTTGGTAGCTGCCTACTTGTTATCCTATCCCAATCCTGTCTTTTATAGTGCTTAATGTCTGTACAGAAGTGGATTGAAGGTGCAAAACCTGACAACTTCTAAGGGGGCACTGTGGCCCAATACAAGGGTATCAAACAGAAAAGTTGGACCAATTTTTCATGCACAAATTCAACATTTTCACTAAAAATATTGAGGATGACTTGTTAAAAAAATGAAAAAAATAGGTAGATGCTTCTGCATAAGACCCCCAGGCCAAAAATTTTATTGAAATAACTCTATCTGGCCCCTTTTCTGGAACATAAATAGCTTTTTGTGTTTTACACAGAAATTCAAGATGATTGCTAAAAAATGCCGAGAGAACTATACTTCGGAAAAATGGGCTGATGCATTAATAGCCTTTGCACATTACCTCCTGGACCAAAATTTTGGTAGAAATTACTCATCTCTCATGATCAAGCACAGCTGAACTAAATAGGACATATAGTTTTTATCCTTTAAATATGTTTACCCTGAATATAAATGACAGAAGATATCCTCTACAGTGCATATATGCCATGACAGAGACTTAAATTAAAATATGATGGAATATTTATATTCCGTCTCAACAATGTGGGTTCCAGCTATTGCTAAATCCTATACTTATTAATCTTGTCATTCATCAGATGAATATCTGGGAAACGAATGCAATCAGTCACCTTATGTGTGTTTTTTGTTTTACTCTTTGATAACTGAAGATAAAAATAGCGGAAACTTGGAACTGTAAATCAGAGGTTTCCAGTGATCCATTTCTTCATCTTTGCCAAAATACCAATGCTACAACTATTTTATGAAAACGTATTACTGCCCCTTAACTTTACATCAAAACTTAATCTTTTATCATCCTTCAATAAAGATTATGCATCAAGTGTCTTTAATGATGCAATAACACTAGTCATAATGAATCTGGAAAATCCTAATTTAGAGTCATATTTCATTTTTAGTCCACAAGGGTGATTGCTCCAAACACTTATTCTCTAATGTGGGTGTTCCACCACACGACTAAGGCTCCCGATTAAGGGTTTTTGAGGGTCGGTTTGAAATATTTGCTTAGTCCCAGACCTTCTGTAAGGGTCGGTTGTGGTCGGTTGGGGCCGTGTGAGAAATCAAACATGTTTGATATTTCACACGACCCCAACCGATTATTTTTTCCCGCCATAAACAAAATGTCCAGTCCCAGGCGTCCTCAGGCCTCCTCAGATCAAATTTACACAGTCCTATGTGGTCCCAGGCCGCCTGCGACCCTTAGTCGCCGACCCTTAGTCCCAGACCCTCTATTCTTAGTCCCAGGCCTCCTGCGACCCTTAGTCCCATTGCAAAACAAAAATCGGCTATCTCGGTCTGGGGACGCCTCAGGACACCTTGTGGGGTCGGGACTTAATCCTGGGTTAGTCGGCTCTTAGTCCCAGGAGGCCTGAGGCGTCCTGGGACCCAGTCGGTTTGTCTACGACAGGATCGTGGTTCAAACCGACCACAAAAATGGCTTAGTCGGTTCTTAGTCCCAGACCAGTTAGGGACTGTCTGGGGCCTCCTGGGGCGTCCTGAGGCCGATCTGTAGTTAATCCCAGACCTTCATACCGATTCTGTCTTCCACCCCATTGGTCAATTTTTTTTCCATTTTTTCCAAGACTACCCACGATTAAGGGTCGCCGACAGGATCGGGGCTTAATCCTTTGGTGGAACAAGGGCATTAATAATAATAATAGTAGATATACAAAAGGTTCCCAAAAAATCCCATTTTTCCTTTATATTTACAAGGTTTTCTTTGCGCAAAAAATGACAGTTAATGAATAATGAGAAGGCAGCAGTAATTCTGAGATGGATATGATTATGTACCATTTTTTCCTCTAATCTTTACCAACTGAAAACCTCTGGCTGTTCTCTGAAAATGGCCAATTTAGCCTATATGTCTGCATGAATTCTAATCCAAACAGCACTGTCATTAAACATTTGAATATACAATTGTTTTTAAGGTAAAAAAATTAACTTTGCAATGACTACTTTCATCAGTAAGATTCACATTAGGTGAAATATGGAAGTTTGATTCCCTCTTCTGAGGGATTGCCAATCGAGGTTTGGAATTCCCATCCATCTTTGCTACAAGAAAGAGATATCTAGACCAGCTTGCCTGAAGCAATGGCTATACAGGAACTTTACCAGCCGAAACTTTGGCATGTGCTAAAACCAAGATGGCAAATTTGCTGTATGACGTGTAATTTTTTTATTTTATTTATGTTACATATTATACAGTACTATATCATATCTATTTGACATACAAATGTGCAAAGACTTTCCTATATTTTTTCCTTAGACTTTTTTTAAAGAGCTTGTACCTGTAGAATACATATAACTGGATTTATTGGCCAGACTTCAGCAAGCCAAGCATAAAGATAACATTCTGCAAGCCACTGATGAAGAACATAATTTCACTTTCTTATCTCCCTATGTTATTTTTTTCTTTTCAAACCCAAAGGCATTTCACTTCATAGGATAAAGTGGTTTTTTTTTCACTTGTTAGGATAAAGCATTTTTCATTGAGAAAAAATTACTTTAAAGGTTGTTCTCAAGATTACAATTTAATTGAATATGTTACTTATTAACTGGTACCAATTGATATAAGCAGAAGCTACTTGTCTGACTGATTATGTTCAGAGAATCTGACCAAGCCTAGTTATTTGTGTGAGAATACTCCCAGACAATAATGCTACAAAAATACAAGTCATAACAGCGTAACACCCAAATATTTGTACACACAAATAAACAAAACAACACATATGTGAGCTGAAGTGGTTGTGAGATTTCATCAATTACTCCCCAAGGTCTACAACTGATTGGAAGTGGAGTAAGAAGACCTCAGCAATCAGTCAAAGAACACATTCCCTGATCCCAAGTCTACTTATTCTACTGAACACATTATCATGTCTCCCAATTCACTTTTTGATTAAGCTTCCAAAATGATTTTCTACACCAGATTAGCGCTCTGGGAATGGAAAAAAGGCAGGGATGGGGTCAGAGGGATGATGGGTTTCTTCAAAGGACGTCCTTCAGCTCTAAAGCCCCAAGCACAGCTGATCAGCCAAAGGATGTCACCACTCAAAAAAAAATGTCTCTTTTAGTTCACTCAAAATTCAACCCAAATACTGGCCACATGAAAAAGCAGTGAGTAAAGCCTGGACTTATAATGCCTGTGTTGATTAAACATGACACTGTAATCTCTTTCATTTTCATATTAATTTCAGTAGTTTGTGCTTCTATTTTCTAATTTTACTTTCAGTACTGGGTTGATTTGTGAATCAAGACTTACACTGCACACATTTCAAGAATTCAAAGTACAAAAATGCAATTATACACATACTTGGACTTTAAATATATAGTGTTCAATTCAGCTAAAAGGCAGTTCATCAATTATATATCTTTCTTTTTTATGTCTCTTATTTATTCCATTGGATATGCAATTAAAACAATATAAATTTATATAGCTCATTTTATTAATTTTGTATGAAATTATTACAACATTTCAGCCTTATATTTGTAACATGAATAAAACAAATAACATAATTTCAGCAAAGATCTTTATTCTATGTTTAAAAAATTAATCGTCTGTAAGAAACATTATATTGAAACTGACAACATCATTTTGTTGAATCATGCCAACCTTTTCTATTCCATTATCTATGACCAATTTCCCACTGGAAGACACTTGGGCTAATGTCACGTTGAAAGGAAACTCGCTTCAGGTCACACTTTGACAGTGTGCCCAGCAACACTGAGTCGATTTTTCCAGTAAATAATAAGCTGGACAAGTAACAAAAATTCAAGTAATGACTGTACAAATTATATTTCACAGAATAAATTATGGAGTCAGAGAACTTCAGGGTTGTAATTAATGAGGCAAATTTATGCACTGTCACTTTTCAGAAGAGTTCTTCAAGGTTCTGAAACAGATGGAATCTTTTAAACTGTGACCTTTGAAAAGCTGACTCACTCTATAAATCTATAATTTAGATCTGACATTTGATATAAACCTTAAACTGACCTTGAGTATCATGTAAACTACTTTATTTTAAATGAAGTTTTACTCCAATAATGATCTGTGACAACTATGATGAATCATTCTCCAAATGTATTTTTCAAATATCAATTTAAAAATAACCCTGTTCACACTTCTACATACTGCCATTACAGTTTGAAAGTTGAAACATAGATGATAACTGTCATCACCAAATACAGCTTGATATGAGTAAAGCTAGGTTATTTTGGACACGTTTTGGAAGTCAGAAAAATCCTTATAAACTATTGATTAAAATCCCATGGTGCAAACTGCAAACCAAACAGTTGGGTCATTTTTGGTGTACACCAACATTTTCACGGTACTTAATATTTAGAGTTACGTTAAACATGCTTTCACTGTGAGCTACTGATCAATGTTTTATACCAAGTTTGTCTTGTCAGATGTGTATCAATCTGTATTATCATTTTGGCACTGATATCACAGCTTAAAACTATAAAAATGTTCATAAATTAGTCATGTTTTGGGTATCCCAATAAGATGGGGTTCACATATGGATACTATGTCAAATTTGGAGACAATTTTCACAGACTATGTGATGCATATTACAAGTTACAATGTGTAATGCAGCTAATTTTTAGAGATCCTGTATAGGTCATTTGGAATCTCTGTGATGATGCCAATGTACAAGGCACAGAATGGGTTCCCATATATACATGGTAGGCTACATAAGTTACAATAAAACATGCAAAATCAGTTACTACAGGTATTTATTAAAATTTTCACTAAAAATACATGTATTTTACTGATTTTGATCAGTAAAATGCATATTTCCTGAAACTTTTAGTAAAAGACGCATATTTACTCATTTATAATCTATGTTATTGCACAAGTTTACTGGTTTGAGTTTCAGTAAACATGTGAAATGAACAATCAAAGTTCACTGGTTGTAAAGCTTTAAAAAAATACTGAACTGTAAATAGATATATATGTTGTGTCAGAGAGCCATCAGAATTTCAAATCCTGACATCAAAAAGTCCCTTTGGACTTTCTGATGTCAGAAAGTTCAATTGGATTTTCTAATGGATATTTTCATCACAATTTGAAATTCTGACAGAATTATTTGTCAGAAAGTCCAGTTGGAAGTTCTGATGTCAGAAAGTCCAATCCTCTTATTTAATAAGAAAATGATCAGATTGCTCTGAGGTACAAAATTGTAAGTTTTCTCATCAAGATTTGAAATTCCAATGGACTAGACACTTTGATTCACCTGTATCAGAAAGTCTAATTCAAAAGATAAAACCCTCTGTGATAGGTTTGACTCAGACTCGGTACTTACTATTTTCTTTTAATTAATTTAATCAGAGTAACTTAGATTTTATCTACAATAACCTTTATTTTTACCTGTATTTTCATGTAGTTTTTTGCTTATATTTGTGTTTTTGTACCTGATCATGTGACAAATAAATGTGAAAAATAAACTTTTGTAGTTAATGAATAGTTATGTATTAAATAAAGTTTACTGAAACAATCCTTTTATCTTTATCCATTATATCAGCAACACCTCAATAAATAAAACAAAATTGGACTTTCTGATGGATAGGACTTTCTGATACAGGGGAATCAGAAAGTCTGATTCATCAGAATTTCAAATCTTGATAACAGAACTTCAAATTTCGGACCTCACAGCAATATCATTATAAAGATGGAACAGAATTGGACTTTCTGATTCCGAGTATCAGAAAGTCCAATCCATCAGAATTTGAAATTCTGATGTCAGAACTTCAAATTCGTACTTCAGAGCATTTTCTAATTTTAAACACCAGAACTGGACTTTCTGGGCATTCTGGTGGGAGATAATAATATACAAAGTGTATATCATGTATTATAGATAACTGGTTTTGAAGTGATGTAAAAAAGGTATCAGTGACCCAGTGCTGGACTATAAACACGCATCAAACTTTGAATATGATAAACCCATTTAAGGTTTTAAATATTATAATTATTATGTCATAGCAGATAACACCTTACTATTAAAGATGCAATGTCTTTAATGATTTTAGTAAATATACATATTTACTTGACCAAAAAAAAGAGTAAATATACATTTTCACTGAAATTTTCAGGGAATATGCAAATTTACAGATCACTTGCTGTATTGTACAAAATCCATTTGTCTAGTAGTTGTAAGAGAAAATATCTATGACACTGGTACTGTGGTAGGACTTTATACAATTCTCCACCTCCTTAGAAAAGGCCAAGAATTATGTCAGTATGACAGCAAACATCAAATTTGGCTTTATACCAAGTTTTGCTTGGTAAAGAAGGTGAAAAAATATGAAGACAGTGTAAGTTATGTTACAGATGCAGCAGATATAACTCTAAGGAGAAAATGTATATAAAATGTATGTTAAGTACCAAAAGACAACTGATCACAAAATTACAGCATTAATCTGGAAAGGGGAATTTATGATGCTGTAAAATTTATTAATTGATCTGTTCACGTATAGCTGTCATAGGAGAAACATGTCTCAAATGTGGCAGTAGAAAACATTCAAGCAGAGCTAAGGCCAATGGCCCCACAAATTACACACTATGATCTTGCACACCTGCACCCTGAAACTGATATGCCTAAAAAGTAACAACTTTCTACACCTTCTGGTTTTCAAGATATAGCCCGGACAAGATTTTATAGGTCAGGATCACTACAGTAAAGGTAAAGGTCATATCAAGGTCACACCATGATATTTCACACCAAGATTAATGGTCTCCAAGATATAGACTGGCAAGACTTTTAAGGTCTATCTCACTACTGTAAGGTCAAATCAAGGTCATACCATAATGTCACACACCACCACATCTCCACCTGTGTCCCTATAACGTAACAACTTTCTGCACCTTACAGTTCCAAGATAAAGCCAGGACAAGATTTTAAACCACATGCTCACTACAGTAAGGTCAAAGGTCAAATCAAGGTTGCATTATGATGTTGCACATCTACATCCCCAACCAATAACCATGCTAAATATCATCTTCCTAAGTTCCTCCTCCTTACAGTTCCCAAGGTATAGCCCAGGTGTGATTTTTAAGTTCCAGGCACTATAGCAAGGTCATATCGAGGTCACACCACAATGTTGCATGCCTACACCTCTCACCCTGTATCCCTATCAGGTATCATGTGCTTGCACCTTACAGTTCCCACGATATAGCCAGGACAAGATTTCAAATGTCAAGGTTACTATGATCTCAAAGGTCACACCAAAGTTACACCATGATGTTGCACACTCACACCCCTCAGCCAATAACCCTGCCAAATAACTTCTTTAAAGATTCCAAGATAAAGACCAGATAAGTTTTTAAAGGTCAAAGTCACTACAGAATGATTAAAGGTCAAATCAGGGTCACACCATAATGTTGTACACCTACAGCCCCAACCAATGTCCTCACCAAGTATGAACTTCTTACATCTTACAATTTCTAAAATATAGCCCAGACCAGATAATAAAGGTCAAAATCACTACAGCAAGGTCTAAGGTCAAATCAAGGTCACACCATAATGTTGTACACCTACACCCCCAACCAATGTCCCCACCAAGTATGAACTTCTTACATCTTACAATTTCTAATACATAGCCCAGACAAGATTCTAAAGATCAGGGTCAATACAGCAACATCAAAAGTCAAATCAAGGTCACACCATGATGTTGCACACATACATCCCCAACCAATTTTCCCAACCAACATGAACTTCCTACACCTTATGGTTTCTGAGATACAGACCTGAGAAATTATTTCTCACCACCCACCTTTCCACCCACATGCCCAGCCAAACACCATGGATGAAAACAATACCACACAGTCCCCAAAGGCTGTGGGGTTAAAACACATTTTAAAGCCTCATAAGCTTTATGCAGCTTATCAAAACTTAAAACCTTGATTTTTAGCTCCATGCCACATTAGACTGTTAAAACATCAACAGAATATACAAATTTTATTATATAATGTTGAAACTGTAAAAAGTAAATCACAAAAAGTTGAATTTATTTTACAGTACCTTGCTGTCATTAGACACCATCTCAAGGTAATATCCAGGAATAATATCCAATCGTGAATTAATGTCTTTTAAAGCCATGTCAACTGCAGGGCGACATCCCAATCCACCAGCCCAAGAACCTTCCATTGGAAATATTCCTCCAATGTAAAGTTTTTTTGTTTTATTTGGAAAATTCCCAAAAGTTCCACAATGGAATGAAAGCACCATGACAATAAAGACTTCACAATAAGAAAACATATTTCACAGAGTCAGATAAACACAATTGCACAAAATTTAAAGTTTTAAAACAGGATTCCTCAACAGATTAATTCTGAGATGGTCACGGTACATCTTTTAGATTAGTAGGATTTAAGATATCTGTATGTACAGAATGCAATAAAATTAACAATCAGTACAAAGCTGGTTATAATTCTTTTTATCTATGGTAGGCCTAGTAGATAGTAGTGGTAGACCCAGTCATGTTTCTGTGATATCAAAATTTTGTACATGTGCATTATAGTACTCAAACTTATTTACAATATTGTTTATGTATATAGTATATATACATACACATGGATGCAATAAATGTTATCCTGTCTTGAAAAGAAATTTGCATTTTACTGAAAAATTTGGGTGACATCACATATCTCACTGAAAATCGTATGTGTATTATTACAAATGTACTTCCATAACTGCATGTCTGGATTCAGCATATATGAACTCTTATAATAACAAGAATAACTGTCAAATTATTGACTCCTACAGAATTTATCCAAATACATGTACTTGTGTATACTGGCACCACAATTAAAGGACTTACTGAGTACAGACAATTTAGTATCAATGAGGGAATCACCATACCATAGTGTACATAGCCCTCTATCTCCTAGAATCTACTGTTAATACTTCAGAAACCATCATATTTAGTTCAATATATAGGTTTAATAGCGTATATGTTCTACACTGTATTATCCCTTTCGCTCAGTAACTTCACCCATCAACTGAGTAATTGATTATCATTTGCTTGTGAAAAACGTCATCAATTTTTGTATTCTCATTTCTTGCAATCCGTTCTACATTCAGCGCAATTTTGAAATAGCTTTGCGGAATCTAGTGGGGTTTTTTTAAACCACATAAAGAAATAATATCGCCAAAACATAAATGTTTAAGTAGATGTTGTTTTGTCATAGATGTATGTAAACATAACAGTAACATTATATTACAATTAAGGTATAAAACTCAAACAAAAAAGCCACTGCAAAAATGTCACTTCAGAAAAATACAAACACTTGAAGCCATTTTTGCATAATTTATGTAACTTAGTGCATTGTAATGATAGACATAAACAAAACTATATATTTGATAGTTATTAAAACAGAGTGTCTTCGGAACTGACAAGGATGGGTCACAATTCTTTTAATTTCAGAACCGTCACGTTCATATTATAACTATTTGATGTGTGGCTGTTGAATTAAAGCATGCTGTCGATGAAAATAGATACATAAAACCAGGAAACCAGTCTACTTTTCATCTGCAAACGTGATTAATTTCATTAACCAATGAAATAATTTGTTACTGAAACCTCACTTGAGACCAAGTATAACAAAGTTTGTATATTTTTCTACAAAATAGCTTCAAAACTAAAGATATTCTAAAATGTCATGTTAGAATAGAAATTTTGCGGTTCCGATTTTGTTATGAAAACATTTATAAAATATATCAAGGGTAAAGACATTTTTCTTTAAAATGGGTCTTAAAGCAAATAATTGGTGAGCCATTTCCATTGGCGGTTCTGAAAGGGATTGTTTTCCGATCCGTCAGTGACTGTTCTGAAGCCACAGCGTTATTAAAATGGTCTGCGCTGTTCCAAGAACAATAAGTTTGCCAATTTGTCTGAGTAGAAGAAACACACGAAATACCGAAGGATATGAGCAGCTCTAAGTTAGAGACAAACATTATCAGGGGAAGGTGAGATAGGCAACAAGCGCCAAGTCATACAATAAATATATTTCAACACTTTTATTCAGAATTTACATGCATACATAATTTAATTATGCGACTGATACAGAAGAGTATTAGGGACAAGAGAAAAAAAATTTTTTTTTTTCAATTTAGTAAGTTGGTATCTCAATTTTTTGGAGATATGAAACTGAATTTTTTTTCAGATAATGAGTTAAATTTTTCTGAGACATTTAGTGTATTTTTTAGATACTTTTTAAACCTAATTATCTCAATATTTTCATATAGTCAGTCAATTATTTGAGATACTATCTAATTGCTTTTTTTAGATAAATCGTTTCTTGCAAATAAGACTAATAAGGTTACACGAAGACCTTCATAAAAGTAAGTTCTGTTATGCCCCAGTTCCCTCTTGGTAGTACTGGTCACAATTATAGGTATTTTATGTTTATGTAACTCTTCATTCCTCAGTTTACTGCAAGACGTCTTTTAGTGAGATTGCATTTTTTAAATTTCTGTGCCCACACACATAGAAATTTTAAATTGTTCAAATTTTCTGTCTGTAAAAAAAAAACATTTCTCTTGATTTAACCCCCTTCATATAGAGTTATCATGCTAGATAAAGACTTTATATATCACTATATATTGCTCTCTGGACTTTTATATTTGACATATAATCTATCTGCTTCAGGGCAAGGGGCTTGGAATGTAAAACATCTTTATAAGAAATCGTGGGCTGCAAATCTTTTTTAACATCATGTTAGACATCTGACCCTGCTTTAAGGTCAAACAAAGTCATTATACTTGAGGGAATAATCTCTCTCATCACTGCTCCTGGGGGCTTTGAATGTAAAAACAAGTTGTGACAGGTAATGAACTGTGGGTAATTTTGTGGGATCTGATCACAAGTTAATTAAACCCCTGCCCTGCAAAGTAAAAGTAACCTTCATTGCGATAGATATGTACATATTGGTCCTTCAATGTGCCTTCTACTTTCTGCTGTTTTGACTCAACCTGTATACATACACGTTAAAAAACAATTTTGTATTATATGTAGGGTATCAATGCTATTAAAATTACATTAATTTTCAAATTATGGTTTCCATCTAATGCCCCAGTCACACTACAGACACAATTTCCATCAGTGGTTGATAACAGAAAAGCAGGGGCCGGTTTCATGAAAAGTCTCAAACTGAGCCAGACTCAAGGCTGAGTCAGGGTCTCAAATCTGAGACTTTTGTCTCGGCTGAGTTTTTGTCTCAAATGGATTTCACAAAGGGTGGATCAGCTGAGACCAGTCTCAAGTTATGGTCTCAACTTTTTAATCTCATTTCATATATTTAGTGGGTTTATTTTTAGTTTAAAAAGTTATATTTCATGATTATTATAATTTTAAATATCTTTATTACTCATAATACAAAGAAATTATATGATAATATATTATTTTAAGTGATCCGTAAGAGTGAGACTCAACTGAGGATGAGTCTGGCTTTGAGTCCACCCTTGAGGCCTGTCACTTGATAATAGCCTATAAAGTATGTCAATTTTATTGACTTTTGTATATTGAATATGTGGCTGTAATTACAAAATAAAATGAAAATAGAAGATTTCAAGATTTATCAATTTCATTTTGGACAAATTGTATCGCTTTATGTATGTGTTTTTTGGCATAAAAGCTTGGACTCAAATTTGAGACACCTCCTTGATGGGCTCAAATTTGAGCCTATGACTGAGCCAAATCTCAAGTTGAGCTTGTTTGTGAAATGCATTGAGTCTGAGTCCACAGACTCAGCAAAATATTTCCAAAATTTGAGACAAAGTCTCAACTTTTGAGTCTGACTCAAGGCTTAAGTCTGTTCATGAAACCGGCCCCAGATGTGGACAGAATAAGCAAAAAAAAAATTACATAACACTCTGCCATTATTCCACAGAACCATCTATTGAGATAAATATAAAAGTGTCGCAAAGTTTACTGGAAGAAGTCTGGCAGAATAGAGAGGGAGGAGTAATATAAAATCACCTATGTACATAACTAATACCACCTATAATATGACTGTGGCATAACAGAATTTACTTTTATGTAACTCTTTGTGTAACTTTATTTGTCTTTCAGTAAAATAATTACATGAAAAATGAGATTTTATCTCAATAAATGGAGTTACTGTCTAAAGAAATGAGATATTATCTCGAAAAAATAGACTTAATATCTCAATAAATTTAAATAACTATTTTCAAAATTGACTTAGTATATATGTCATAGTAAAACATGTGAAATCATGCAGTAAATACTCGTATTTTCTGAAAATTTCAGTAAATATGCATATTGTCTGATTTGGTCAGTAAATACATATACTCCCTAAATTTTTTAAATAAATATGTGTATTTATTAATTTATTACCTATGTCATTTCACAAGTTTACTGGTTTAAGTTTCAGTAAATATGTGAAAAGAAATTTTGATGTCAACTTGTGAATATATAATATTGAACTGTGAACTGAAATATATATTGTAATGAAACATTTTCTTTATCATATTGACTCTTATAACATACTAAGCATTCTTCATTTTACAGTACATTCGATGCAAAATATTATGTTGAAAAAAGTTAAACTTTTTAATGGTTATTTCTGCCAACTTAAGATATATGTGCCTTCTGTATGTTTCATTTAAACTTCTACTGTTTTCAAGCCCACAGCCGCTAGGACTTATGATATCCCTAGAAATGGTTAAAGATCAATTACATCTTTACCATTTTTATGTGACTGATATATAAAAAGTGCATTTTATTGGAAATTAATAAAAAGTTTTAGACCTTAATTTAGATTTGGGTTTCAAAATATTAACATAGTTTAACTATTCATTCAGCAAGTGTACTTCATTCTATAAATTTTTACCTAATCATGCTAGACAACATGACTTACATCTAAACAGATTTGCATGTATTCTTGAAGAATCTATTGTTAACCAGAGATTTTCAGTAAGTACTTTCTTTAAAAAATTTCAATCAAGGCTTAATATTTTGTCATTTTCTGGTACATATAACTTTAGCGTAGATACTGACCACTTCATTGGCTACTTGATTCAAGATTTACAGTAGTAAACACTTAAAATGCCAGTAGCCCCAACTGTGTTTCATTATTGCTTTCATAGGGTCTTAATAACTTTGAAGGCATATATGGCTATGGTGTAGCTTCCTCAATTAAAGGGAAATTTTATTCAACCCTAGTTTTGCATCTAAATTTTGCTGGTGATCTTTAACAATTAAGCCAAACAGTCACACTGTTGGACAACAATTACATGGTTTACCTGCTGTTAAATTCAGTTCTTAAGCAGGAAATAAATCTTAATCTTATTATCTAGAGAGAGTATCACTATTTGACAAATATTGGGTCTTTAATCATTGGATTGAAATCCAATGTGTATCCAATGTAAATCCAATATTGTAAAGTGCTGTAAAATAGTTACCAGCAGCCCAGTGCTGGAATTTTCATAAGTGTCAAACTTTAAATATAATGAAACCATTTAAAGTTTTGACTAACTATTAATACTAAGACATAGCAAATAATACCGAACTATTAAAGATTTAAAGTCATGATGATTTATTGGACCAAAAACAATAAATACGTGTATTTATTGAAATTTTCAGGGAATAGGCATATTTACTGACCAAATCAGTAAAGTTACGTATTTACTGAAAATTTCAGTAAACAAACATATTTACTGATTTCAAATACTTACTGTGACATATAAACCTTGAAAAACTTGATTTATTGTCTGGAAACTCAGAAATGTTAGCTTAAAGAATCGACTTAATATCACAAGGAATTGAGATACCTATCTACAAAAATTGCTATTACATCTTAAAAAATTGCGAGATCATCTAAAAAAAAACAACAAATTATCCCGAAAAATTGCTTTTCTATCTCTCTCCCCAAACTGAGATTATCTCAAAAAAAAAAAAACAAAAAAAAAAAAACTGATTTGTTGAAATATCTCATGAAATTGACATAATTGTCTCTAATATTGGCTTAATATCTCAAACATTGAGATGCTATCTCACTAAATTGACAATTGTCTTAATTGATTATTTTAATTTAATTTATTAGCCTTAATAGTCTTTCGTACTTTCTCTTGCAACCCACATAAAGAACTCGGCATTTCAACCAATATAATATCTTCGGTATTTCACAAATATTATGCCATATGTGAGCGATAACTGGATATTTTTGGATTTTTTTTATTAAGCAAGCAACAGTAAGCTGTACGGCTGCTAATTTATTTTTACTTCAGGCTATAATGAGGTACTGACGTAGATATGTGTTAGTTCTGTATTGTCTTTCGAAATATAATTTTCTGTCGACAGAGTTTTTGCATGTCCGTTGTAACTTCAAAATTACAGCCGCGGCTGGTGTTGGATTGGGGATTTATTAGATTGGCAAAATTAGGATTTTATGCATCAGTCATATTGGGGAGACCCTTAGCATGGTCACTCGTGGTAGTCGAGTCCATACTAGTACTTAGACCGATTAATCTGTCTCTTAGCCAATTTTTAAAAGATTGATGTATTGGCGAGAGACAGATGGCATTAGTATGCAAAAAACATAAACGTCATGAAGGGCAACAAGTGGCACACATCCTGACATTAAACATGTACTAGGCTACCACCTTGAGTAACAAGGATGTGCCCCGCATTAAAAGAAATAAACTTTTTGCATAGTTAATGGATATATTTACCAAAATATATTTCACTTGCCAAATTTTATCATTGTTTATACAAACAGGAAGTGCAGAAAAAGTGTCTATATTGCTGAAAACACAGAAAATTGTGTTCCTGCATCTAAATGCTTTCTACTGTTAATACATATAAGTGCATATTTTAAAGTTTAAAGGGACGGTAATTTTCAGATATTGAAGTTTTTTGTGTAGCGAGGAACTCTGTCCCAAAATGCCATCCATCAGTTTTAAAAAGGCATATTTTGGGACAGAAAACTCGGTCTAACTAGTACTGTACTGTACAGAGGTACAGCCTGTGAATAAATGCAAAACTTTGTGACCATTGCTGGTATTCTACTGGTCAGTCAGTGAAGTTTGTCACCCCAGTGTCACCTGCCCTAATAACGCACAAAGACAAACAGCATTCATATTTAGATACATGGAATAGTTGCTTTTGACAACAAGGTATAATTGTATACTGAAAGTTCATCAAAAGAAATTTTAAAATTGGCATAAATGTGAAGGTTAATTGCGCCCTAGTGGCTTCCTACCAGTAAACGCCCGCCTACCAGTGAACGCCCGCATTCTATTTCTTTGTTAGAGGTCAAGGACAAATGCTTCTATTTATCTACAAAACGGGCGTTCACTGGTATTTCTGGTTTGCGCTAAGAACGGCTGATAATAGAGTTAAATTATTAAAATATAAAGCTTTGAAACAAATGTAGCAACATGCAACTGGATATATTAATTGCTGTGTACATCATTTGGCAATCTGGTGGAAGAAGAATAAAATATAAATCTGTTTATATAATTTAAATTCAATATATTTGCTTCAGCATGGGCGTTTACTGGTAGAATGCCACTGCAAGATTTATAACAAATCCCAGCTCCGAGCTCCCTACTAACAATTTGTTTGGACAAAATAATTGGTTAATTACCAATATATTATGCAACAACCTTAAAATTTGCCTGAGTTCATTGACCTGACTCCTAACAGAGGTAGACATGGTTACCTCGGCTCTACTTTACTTGCGTGTAGAGCCGTGGCATGACCCCACATAAAACTGGAGATTTGCATAAAACACATATTCCATATAAATGTGTACACACAACTGTTCCCACAGCTATTTTGTTACATTTCCTTCAACAAACAATCAACATGCAAACATAGTTAACTAAAAATAAATGGCATTTCCTCATTTTCAATGTTTTTTTGACCATTTCTCTAAAAACTTAAAAAATGTGCTTTTATTATAAAACTTGTGTAAATAGCATGTATTTTATACACTTGCTATATTTACTGTGTCCTTGGCTTAATATTAAGTGTTTTTAACTACATTATACAATTTCTAGTCATTTCATCAAGTTTTATTCAACAGAAAAGGATTTTATGCAAATCTCCAGGTTTATGTGGGTTGTGCCACAGCTCTACACACAAGTAAAGTAGAGCCGAGGTAACCACGTCTATTAATGGAGGAAGTAGCTCAGTCAGCTGACATTATGTCATCACTCTGCGGCGTCCGCGCGAACAACTTCTTCCCCAAAACCACAAGACCCAGAGACTTGCTGTTTTTTTTTCAAAGATACCTTAACTAGCGAGAATTATAAATCCTAAATTTCGTGCAGATCTGTCTGTTCATCTGTTCCCCAGAGCCATTACAGGTGAGGTACCCCCACCCAAAGTGTGAAAATTTCAACACTTGATCACAATTTTCTCATTCACTATGGAAGGGATTTTTCTCTTATCTTGCACATATGTACTAGGCCACTAGTAGATTCCCTTGTGTGAGAATCAGGCCTGGATCTTTCTTAATTATTTTTTTATGAAATTTAAAAATAATTTTGAATGCACTAAAATTCATGAAATCATGCACTAAATCACTTATAACTTAAAAAGTACTGCATTTACAGCATTTTGTTAAAATATTGTGATGGATCCAAGCGGTATAAAAAATCTCATACTCTGGCTCTCAACTAGACGGTCCGTCCAGCCCACAAATTCTCTCATTTCCCACCTGTACAGGAATTTTGTCAGACTCACTACTGAGTATCAAACAAGGCTGAGCTCAAGCCTTCAGAGTCACCAGCACCTCCAGGACGTCTCCAAGTGCTGAAATCTTCATCAGACACCTGCAGGAGATCCAAATGTCAGAAACAGGTCCCCCAGTGAACCACCAGACATCTCCAGGATCCCCAAGTGTCTTAAAACCGGATTCACTACTGAATCTGAAGATACCTTCCAGGACATCCAAATGTCAGAAACATATTCCTGTAGAGAATCACCGGACATCTCTAGGATTTCTAAGTATCATTTAACGGGTTCACTGCTGAACCTCATTACACCTCACAGGACATCCAAATGGCAGAAACAGATTCCTGTAGAGAATCACCAGACATCTCTAGGATTTCCAAGACTCATTAAACAGGTTCACTTCTGAACCTCACTATCCCTCACATGATATCCAGTTGTTGGAACTGCATGATCCCTGGTGTAATAAAATGTGATTGCAAATCTTCATCTGCAGCAATTCTTATTAAATATGTTTTAACTAAGGAAAGTTACATAACAGGAGGCCAGCAAGCAAGCAAAATCAAGGGTTATATAGAACCATTCACATTATTAACAGGCAATTAAATAATATATATAAATCATTATCACGGAATTGAAATTATCAGGTAATTATTATAAGTTACCATTGACCAGAAGGTTGTGATTATGATAATTAGCACAACTACAAGATAAGATTACAAATACTATCTAGGACAAGTAGATAACAACTAATAACCGTAACAGACTTTAAGAGCTGGCATTCTACTGCTCAGTGATAAGGGATATTGGTTGGTACTGCCAGCTACTATTGGTGGCTACTGGTGGCTATAAATAGCTACGGCCATCCCACATGGATTAATAGGGTTTAAGTGGCTATTGGCGGCTATATTGGCGGCTATAGGTGGCTACTGGCATCCCACATGGATGGATGGGGTTTAAGGGGGTATTGGCGGCTATAGGTGGCTACTGGCATCCCACATGGATGGATGGGGTTTAAGGGGGTATTGGCGGCTATAGGTGGCTACTGGCGTCCCACATGGATGGATGGGGTCTAAGGGGCTATTGGCAGCTATATTGGCGGCTATAGGTGGCTACTGGCATCCCACATGGATGGATGGGGGTTTAAGGGGCTATTGGCGGCTATAGATGGCTACTGGCATCCCACATGGATGGATGGAGTTTAAGGGGCTATTGGCGGCTATAGATGGCTACGGGTGACTATGTCTGCTCATGTTATAGTTGAATATATGTGGCTACTGGCGGCTATATTGGCGGCTACTGGTGGCTATAGGTGGACACCATCTGGCTGAAACCAGTATTCACTGCTGAATACATGGCTTCTCCCCTACTGCACACCTTATGGCTGCTAGTTGGCTACTGGTGGCGGGTCTTGCTTCTCTTCTGTCTTCTAGACTTGTAATCTATTACAGCCAATCTATTACTATTACTTTGGCATCTATTACTTTCTATTACATTCTATTACAATTTGGCCGAAACTTGAAAGGTAATGAAGCGTCCCTGAAAGGGCGCTTATTTGTTTTCGCTTCAGTTTCCTCGCTGCCGCCGCCGCATTATGGTCTCCCTTGAATATCTCCCTTATTATTAAAAAAAATGTCTCATTTATGAGTGATTTTCTGACACCTTCCAATCTGAAAGCCTTAAATTTAGGTCAACCCCCCCTATTGCATTTAGAGCCATAAAATGTACTGGGAGGTAATAGCAAACCATATGTGGAGAGTCTAAAGAGCCGGTCAGTTTTACCCCACGGCCCCCCCTTATGGGTCAAACTGGGGTCATAAAATAGCTGCTTTGGAGTTTTTGCCTTATATCTCCTTTATCGTTGCTTTTATAGCTTCAGAATGTATTAAGAGGTATTGGGAAAGCATATGTGGAGAATCTAAATAGCCGGTCAGTTTTATCGCCCGACTCCCCCTTATGGGTCAAACTGGGGTCATAAAATAGTTGCTTTGGAGTTTTGCCTTATATCTCCTTTATTGTTGCTTTTATACCTTTAGAATGTATTAAGAGGTATTGGGAAAGCATATGTGGAGAATCTAAATAGCCGGTCAGTTTTATCCCCCGACTCCCCCTTATGGGTCAAACTGGGGTCATAAAATAGTTGCTTTGGAGTTTTGCCTTATATCTCCTTTATTGTTGCTTTTATACCTTTAGAATGTATTAAGAGGTATTGGGAAAGCATATGTGGAGAGTCTAAATAGCCGGTCAGTTTTACCCCCGGCCCCCCCTTATGGGTCAAACTGGGGTCATAAAATAGCTGATTTTGAGTTTTTGCCTTATATCTCCTTTATTGTTGCTTTTATACCTTCAGAATGTATTAAGAGGTATTGGGAAAGCATATGTGGAGAGTCTAAATAGCCAGTCAGTTTTATCCCCCGACCCCCCCTTATGGGCCAAACTGGGGTCATAAATAGCGCTTTGGAGTTTTTGCCTTATATCTCCTTTATCATTGTTTTTATAGCTTCAGAATGTATTAAGAGGTATTAGGAAAGCATATGTGGAGAATCTAAATAGCCAGTCAGTTTTATCCCCTGACCCCCCCTTATGGGTCAAACTGGGGTCATAAAATAGTTGCTTTGGAGTTTTGCCTTATATCTCCTTTATTGTTGCTTTTATACCTTCAGAATGTATTAAGAGGTATTGGGAAAGCATATGTGGAGAGTCTAAATAGTCGGTCAGTTTTACCCCCCGACCCCCCCTTATGGGCCAAACTGGGTCATAAATAGCTGCTTTGGAGTTTTTGCCTTATATCTCCTTTATCGTTGCTTTTATAGCTTCAGAATGTATTAAGAGGTATTGGGAAAGCATACGGCGCAGCTTTGTGCATTCTTAGCTTTACAGCATGCTTATTAAAACCACAAAGCATTTTAAACTTTCAGGGATGCTTCGCTTTTGTTAGCAAAAGCATTCCTCTAGTTTTAACACAGAAATAAAACTGACAGGATACTATACATCTAATTACATTGAAAATGCTCCAGACTATGCCATACAAGGATAAAATATCACAAATATATCACTTGGTATATTTACAATTAAATAAATAGATCCCGTATTTATTCTATTTAAGAATGACCTGACTACTTGGAGAATTTATGAGAATTCTATACGAAGCCACTTAAGTGTTGTAAATTTTGTAACGAGACGTATATTTCTGTCAAATTCTGTGAAAAGCTTTTTAAATGCTGAAAAATATGTTATTATCAGTAAATATTATCTGGGGAATATACACTGTTATGAAACAATTCTCATATTTATTCACTTTATGATGAGTTGTTAGATTTGAAAAATTCTTATAATTATGAGAAATACTTGATGAGCAATGTTTGCAAAAGGAAACTGCATTCAAAGAACCCCTTTTTTCAAATTCTTTGCTTGCAGAGCCCACCTCAAAATGATTCAAAAATGTCATTTATGTTTGAAAATAATAATTCCGGTAATTTAATGTAAATCAGTGAAACAGCTAACACATGCCACAATGCTGCCCTTATTATACACAATAGTGACCTGTGTGATTGCCTTTCATGTGTCACAGTTTCTCCTTACTCAGGAACATTTAGTTAATCCTTCCAAAGGTTAAATTGGCCTCTTTAAGCCTTTAATAATACCACCTCAAAGACAGTTGTTTTAGAACACTCAATCAAAGAGGGACAATTAAAGGTCCCTTGATATTTCAAAGTTATTTATTTCAACCTTTGTGTGTTTTATTTAGTATTCTTTGGTGAATATCAATACATTACATATTGATTATTTGAAAAGTTTATGTGTCAAAGTTTAAAATGAATTTGACTTATGAGCGCTACAAAATTAATTCATTATTGTATAAAAGTCCATTTAAAGGATTCATTTATATGAAAACCAATTCATTACAGAATTAAAGTCCATGTTAAGTGATTATTTTTCTGCAACCTCCTTCTGAAAAATTACAAAGGGTAAATTGCAATAGAAAAATAATAGAAAGTAATAGATATTATTTCAATCTATTACTATTACATTTGAAAAAATTCAATCTATTACTATTACATCGAAATTGACTCCAATCTATTACTTTTCTATTACTTCTATTACTTTGTTTACAAGTCTGCTGTCTTCTCAGCTCCTTCTTCCTTGATGTTGATGGTGGAATTCACCACTGAATTCTAACGCATCTGGCAATCTGCGGCTCTTATATTTACTTTGCGAGAGGTCACATGACCTGTGGGACGATACTGAGAATGGACTGGAGGGGTGATAGCTTTTAAACTTAAACCCAGCATTCGCATAAATTAATAGTTTAACACCATATACACACAAATACATAATAAATATTACAAATTGTACGCAATAATTCAAATACTTTGCCTACTCCAATTGTTTTGAAAAGCTTTAACCCCCGGCTGATGTTTATTTGACATCACAACTCGCCTCATTCACAGATGATTCATTGATTCATACAAATATAGTCTAAATGCCACATATAACCCCAAATATCACGAGGTTAAAATGAAATAAGATGAATTTAAGCTTTAATACACTGTTTTTCGCAAGTTCTAGAGTTAAATAGAATTTAAGATTGATAAAATACCTTATTATCGCCCATTTATAGCCGTGACGGCCGTCTGACCGTCACAATATGTTATTCAGCTACTTTTTCCATAGCTACAACATGGTGAGTAACTTGGGCATCTATCCCAACAGCTAAGTTAGTAATAGCTACTTTCTGACTTTTCAGTAAATTCCATCATGAGTAAAATCACTTGTAACTTGAAAACTATTGCATTTAGAGAATTTCGTATGAATATATTATTCAGCTACTTTCGGGTCAGCTATAACAGTAAAATTTCAGACCTGTAGCTTATTGTATAGCTGAGTAATAGCTACTTTGAGGTTATCAGTGTTGAGTAAATCAGTTGTAACTTGAAAACTATTGCATTTAGAGTATCTCTTTAAATATGTTATTCACCTACTTTTGGATCAGCTGTAACAAAGTAAATTTGCAGACATGTAGATTATTTTATAGATGAGCAATAGCTATTTTGAGGTTATCACTGTTGAGTGAATTAGCTATAACTTGAAAACTATTGCATTTACAGAAATTTGTGTAAATATGTTATTCAGCTACTTTTGGGTCAGCTATAACATAGTAAAATTGCAGACCTGTAGCTCTTTCCATAGCTGAGTAATCGCTACTTTGGTGTTATCACTGTTGAGTAAATCCCTTGTAACTTGAAAACTATTGCAGTTCGAGTATTTTGTTTTAATATGTTATTCACCTAATTTTGGATCAGCTATAACATAGTAAAATTGCAGACCTGTAGCTTATTTCATAGCTGAGCAATAGCTTTTTTGAGCTTCTCACTCTTGAGTAAATCAGTTGTAACTTGAAAACTATTACATTTACAGTATTTTGTATATACATATGTTATTCAAATACTTTTGGGTCAGGTACAACATAGTAAAATTGTAGACCTGTAGCTCATTGCATAGCTGAGTAATAGCTACTTTGATGTTATTCATGTTGAGTAAATAGTTATAACTTGAAAACTATTGCATTAAGAATAGAGCTGTTATCATTAGCGATTTCTGTAGATCGACGCTCGCCTGTTAGATGAGAGTTGAACTCGAGTTGAACTCGAGTAAATGAAACAAATATAAAATTTAATAAAATAACAATGTCCAAATATTGTCATCAAGGGATCCGCCATTAAAGTGTTTACTACCATTTTATTGCAAGGAAATATATTTTGTTGCCGGTTAAATTGTCCAGATATGTATGAGCACTTTATGGAACAGCCAAGTAAATAAGGGAAATAAAAAAACGACCATTCCTCATTGATTTTTTATGTCTTTCTGGTTAGATAAATTGCAAAAGTGCTGGTTTTATAACAAGATTAGTATATCATAATTGATTTCTTAAAAACTTTTAATTTGTGTAAATAATTTATTTCTTAAAAACGTTTAATTTGTGTAAATCGATGTGATCCCAAATATCGCCCACCGAGTTACGACTCGAGTTTCAGTCAACTCGTTACAGCAGTAATTAAGAATATTTTCTTTAAATATGTTATTCACCTACTTTTGGGTCAGCTGTAACATAGAAAAATTGCAGACCTGTAGCTTATATCATAGCTGAGTAATAGCTATTAGAGGTTCTTAGTGTTGAGTAAATTGATTGTAACTTGAAAACTACATTGTATTGCATTTATAGTATTTTGCATAAATATGTTATTTAGTTACTTTGGGGTCAGCTATAACATAGTGAGATTGTAGACCTGTAGCTCATGGCATAGCTGAGTAATAGCTACTTTGAGGTTCTCACTGTTGAGTAAATGAGTTGTAACTTGAAAACTATTTTTCTTTGAATATGTTCTTCACCTACTTTTGGGTCAGCTATAGCATAGTAAAATTGCAGACCTGTAGCTTATTTCATAGCTGAGCAATAGCCACTTTCAGGTTTTCACTATGGAGTAAATTGATTGTAACTTGAAAGTTATTGCATTTAGAGAATTTTCTGTGAATAAGTTATTCACCTTCTTTAGGGTCAACTATAACATAGTAAAATCGCGGACCTGAAGCTCATTGCATAGCTGAGCAAAAGTACTTTTAGATTCTTACTGTTGTGTAACTTGAAATCTTGCATTTACACTTGCATTTTCCTGTTCTTCATTCACTTCTACTCTGAAACTCAAAATACATGTTCAGTTGACACAGAGCCCGTTCACGGGCACTTATTGCTTGTTAATCACGTATACCACCGGCACAGTCTCCGACTTTACAGTCTCTGATACCAAAATATAGCCAGTCTCCGACTTTACGGTCGCTGTTTGTAATTACCAATATATGGATTAACAACCTATTAAACAGTATCCGACTTTACGGTTTTTGAATAATACACAATATATTTTCATTAAGAATAATTAACAATTCTGGATGTAAAATACTAACCTAAATCTGGTACTCTTCAATCCTCCGGTAAAACATCTTCTGGTAAAATACTTCACAACTGGTATTACACTTTCAATAAAATCAAACTCCAATCTTAACAACCTGGTAAAACACTTCTTGTAACCTCAAGATTTGAACCCAAACTCAGCCAGTTAAAACAATACTTCCTACCACTTAGAGATTCAAACCCAGAGTTAGCATGCTAAAAATACTTGTTATCACTTCAAGATTCAAACCCAGACTAATTTTAAAAATCAAATCACCGTATGACTTAATCCTGGTTGTTAAGATGCCTGTGCCTACAGCTGAAAACAACTTGACAACTGATAAACTGTATTATGACATCACAGATTTCAAACAATACAACTTATAAAAGTGCTGTAATTCACATAACTGGTGTCTGATACTAAACAGCAACATTATGAATGACATATGTTATACACTAAACTAAATGAAATAATCTAACCCCCTTTATAAATCATAAAATCCTACCTTTTTAACATTCAAAATCACCGTTCAAATCATGTCATCACAACAGGATGTGTACATAAATGGTTATTGCTAAATCTCGAATCTCGTGACCGAAAACGTAACTCCCGAAATTCACCACGAATCTCGTCGAAATGCTACCATTTCATATAAAATACAAGTGACGAACTTTGTTGGGTGATGAACTTTACTGGCTGAGCAATAACAGTGAACACCCACCTTATATTTGTTATTGCTCAGTCAGTGAGATTTGTTACCCAGTAAACTTTGTAACCTGCTATTTATCCCTCAAGGACCATAATTTTCCAGCATTTCAATTTTGAAATGTTCTTGCCATTAAGCTGTGAAGTTTTATCAGCCATGGAGAGGTAACTGAACAACTATTCTGTTTTAAGCTTAGGTATGGTTACTGGTTTTAGTGGTTTTAATCCTTGGTCAATGAAAATGATATTTTAGATGGAATTTTGACACTTTGAATTGGTATTAAAGATGTTTTAGGTGGGGATTTATTTGGCTGGTGAGGGATATTTTTAGGGAGTCAGGTTTGAGGTATGGGGTTATATGGTTTTCCCTTTGTTGAATTAATGTGTTGATATAATAATTTCTGTTCCAGTTAGCTTTCGTTCGGCATAATAAAAGTCATTTGTTAAGCAGACGCTTCTTTGTTTTCACCTCAGTTTCCTCGCCGCCGCCACCACCGCCGCCGCATTATCGTCTCCCTTGAATATCTCCCTTATTATTATAAGGTTTCAAACCATATTTGGCAGTTATATACCTTAGGCGTGGGAAATTTTTTTGCATGCTTAAATTTGACCTTTGGTCACATGATCAAAACCAATTTTTTTAAGTACACCCCCCCTGTCATCGCAGTTCAGGAAAAACTACTTGCTACACAGCCTTATAATTTAACACACCTGTTCATACTATCGAAAACGCGAGCTGATTAGATTTTGGGAGCAATCCCTTGAAAAATGTCTCATTTATGGGTGATTTTCTCACACCTTCCAATCCGAGAGCCTTAAATTTAGGTCAACCCCCCTATTATCTTCTTAAGTATTGTATTTAGAGCCATAAAATGTACTGGGAGATAATAGGAAACCATATGTGGAGAGTCTAAATAGCTGGTCAGTTTTACCCCCCGACCCCCCCCTTATGGGTCAAACTGGGGTCATAAAATAGCTGATTTTGAGTTTTTGCCTTATATCTCCTTTATTGTTGCTTTTATAGCTTCAGAATGTATTAAGAGGTATTGGGAAAGTATATATGGATAGTCTAAATAGCCGGTCAGTTTTACCCCATGGCCCCCCTTATGGGTCAAACTGGGGTCATAAAATAGTTGCTTTGGAGTTTTGCCTTATATCTCCTTTATTGTTGCTTTTATACCTTCAGAATGTATTAAGAGGTATTGGGAAAGCATATGTGGAGAGTCTAAATAGCCGGTCAGTTTTACCCCCTGACCCCCTTATGGGCCAAACTGGGGTCATAAATAGCTGCTTGGGAGTTTTTGCCTTATATCTCCTGTATCATTGCTTTTCAGAATATATTAAGAGGTATTGGGAAGCATATGTGGAGAATCTAAATAGCCGGTCACTTTTATCCCCTGACCCCCCCCCCCCCCCCCCTCCCCCATGGGTCAAACTGGGGTCATAATATAGGTGCTTTGGAGTTTTTGCCTTATATCTCCTTTATTGTTACTTTTATAGCTTCAGAATGTATTAAGAGGTATTGGGAAAGCATATGTGGAGAGTCTAAGTAGCCGGTCAGTTCTACCCCTGACCCCCCTTATGGGTCAAACTGGGGGCGTAAAATAGCTGATTTGGAGTTTTTGCCTTATATCTCCTTTATTGTTGCTTTTATAGATTGAGAATGTATTAAGAGGTATTTGGAAAGCATATGTGGAAAGTCTAAGTAGCCGGTCAGTTTTACTGCCTGACCCCCCCCCCTTATGGGGCAAACTGGGGTAAAAAAATTTTTATCTGATATCTCCTTCATTGTTGCTTTTATAGCTTCGGAATGTATTAAGAGGTATTGGGAAACCATATCTGGACAGTAAATAGCCGGTTAGTTTTACCTCCTGACCCCCATGTATGGGTCAAACTGGGGTCATGAAATAGCTTTTGCCTTTATTGTTGCTTTTATGCTTTCACAATGTATTAAAACCTTGCATACATACTTGCACACATGATTATATATGAAGTTATCAATACTCGTTACTGAAATGCTTTGTAGCATTTACACAAAATTTACTAAAGTTACATCCAATGTTGTACATCCAATGTACAACACTTTCTCCAGCTTGTCTATGTCTACAACACTTGTTTATGTTAATTAAAGAAGACCTTTGTAGGATTTTCCCTGTCATCATATCACTAAGGGGGTTGGTTTATGTAACAGTACGGTGCAGCTTTGTGCATTCTTAGCTTTACAGCATGCTTATTAAGACCACAAGGCATTTTAAACTCTCAGGGACGCTTCGCTTTTGTTAGCAAAAGCATTCATCTAGTTTAGAATGGGTTTTAATTAATTGTATTATTGTCCCTTGATACATAATTTAGCTCGGGTCACTACAATAGTTTACGTCACTAATACGTACCCACTGAATGTAAATTCAAAATAAAAGTAAACAGTTTATATTCTGTAGCTGTATGTGTTGTAATAAGCAACTGTTACAAGGAATAGTTTCATTTGTAAAAAGTTATGGATACTTCCATTTCGCATTTCTAATTAAGCGTCCCGCGAGGATGCTTGTTTGTGTATGGGAGAAACTACTCGGCCGGATCTGCATTTTCTTTTCGCAATAGCTTCACAGTCATTAGGCGGATTCTTTTCATATTTGGCAGGTGTATGCAGTAGCCCTGGGAAATTTTTCTGAATATGCTGCGATGACATCTTCACCAATCAGAGAGGTCACATGACCAAAATGCATTTTTTGGAAGGGCATCCTTGTCCGGATGATAACTTATGAAGCATTTTATTTATCCACCTGAAATTTAGCAAGTACCTTCCTCATATAAAGATCTGGGCGACATTTAATTTTTTGGCAGGGATAGGTTAAGAAATGACTGAGTTATTGATGATTAATTAAGCATTAACAATTTTTTTAACAAGTAAAACACAAAACTGCTTGTATCTCCTTAACCATGTGAGATAGAGTGATTTCGTCGAAATTTTTTACCCACAGGGTACCTAAGCAAAATACTCTCTCCAATTTTCCATAAATTTTCTCCTCCCCCAAAATGGGGTCATATTCAGTTTTCGAATTTTTGACAAAAATTACAAAACACAAAATTGGAAATATAGACTCATAAGGTACACATATAAATCAATACTGATATATGAGTACTTTTTGAAACCAGTTTCTTCATAAAATAAAAATTTACTAGTGGGATTTCGGCAAAATTTTTGACCCACAGGATATTTGTGAAGACTAGCCTTTCAAAGTTTCAACAAATATTTCACTATCCAAAAATGCTGGCCATTTTAAATTTTCGAATTTTTTTTCTGAAATGCAAAACACAAAAATCCTTGTATTTTGAAAACTGTGCCAGATAAGACCGATTCTGACAAAATTTTTGATCCACATCGAGCTTCTGATGAGTAGTGGACCCAGTTTTGAAAAAAAAAATTTTGTCCCGCCAAAAGGGGTAGTCATTTTGAATTTTCGAATTTTTCGCATAAATCCCAAAACACAAAAATGCTTGTATCTGGAAAACCGTGCCAGATAGAGCGATTTTGGCAAATTTTTTGACCCACAGGGTATCAGTGAAGACTAGCCTCCCCAAGTTTCAACGAATGTTTCACTTGCCAAACAATGGTGGCCATTTTGAATTTTCGAATTTTTCGCATAAATCCCAAAACACAAAAATGCTTGTATCTGGAAAACCGTGCCAGATAGAGCGATTTTGGCAAAATTTTTGACCCACAGGGTATCAGTGAAGACTAGCCTCCCCAAGTTTCAACGAATGTTTCACTTGCCAAACAATGGTGGCCATTTTGAATTTTCGAATTTTTCGCAAAAATCACAAAAATGCTTGTATCTTGAAAACCGTGCTAGATAGAGTGATTTTGGCAAAATTTTTGATCCACAGGGTATCTGTCAAGACTGAAATTTTTGACCTGCAGGTTAACTCTGCTGAGTTGGTGACCCAATTTTCAAAAATTTTTTGTCCCGCCAAAAATGGCAGCCATTTTGAATTTTCGAATTTTTTGCAAAATTACAAAACACAAAAATGCTTCTATCTCGAAATCATGCAAGATAGAGCAATTTGGGCAAAATTTTTACCCACAGGGTATCTGTGAAGTCTAACCTTTCCAAGTTTCAATGAATATATTTCACTTGCCAAAAATGGCTGCCATTTTGAATTTTCGAGTATTTTTCAAAAATGCAAAACACAAAAATCCTTGCATCTTGAAAACTATGCTAGATAAAGCAATTTTGACAAAAATTTTGACCCATAGGGTAACTGCTGAGTAGCTGATCCAATTTTCAAAAAATTTTTGTCCCACCAAAAATGGCGGAAATTTTGAATTTTCGAATTTTTCGCAAAATTTGCAAAACACAAAATGCATGTATCTCTAAAACCGTGCCAGATAGAGCAAATTTGACAAATTTTTTGACCCACATGGCATCTGTGAAGACTAGCCTTTCCAAGTTTCAACCAATATTTCACTCGACCAAAATGGCGGCCATTTCTTTTGGTATGTAAGCAACCTACTCTACCCAAATTCCCCCCAAAAATTACCCTTCCCAAAAATTTGTTCAAATTTGTGACTAAAAGTGCAAAACACCAAATTGCCTCTGTCTCCTTAACCGTGCAAGATAGAGCATTTCAAAATTTTTGAAACACACTGTATCCAAGATAACTAACTACCCTGCCCAAGAACCACTTTTCCTATATTGTGGCTTTCTTGAGCTATAAGCAGAACTTTCTTATATGATTAAGGTGCCATTATTTCTCCTTTTCGGGAGACTTTGTTTTTGCCATGCAAAAACAATCACTTTGCTTTGCAAGCGATCCTCTAGTTGTGTCACCAGCATTTTGGTGCGTGGCATATAGGGATTGCTACGTCATTCAATTTTGTGGCGTCGTTGGCGTCGTCATCTGTCGTCGTCACACTTTGTATTCTGGACAGTATCTCAAAAATGGCTTGTCAGATTTAATTCAAATTTGGCATGTGGATGTAACTGGTCCTGAGGGTGTCCTGTGTAGTTTTGTAACCTTAAACTCCCACTAGTAAGATACTTAAACTCAATTTAAGTTTTTTCATTTCCGGACAGTATCTGAAAAATGGCTTGATGGATTCAATTCAAAGTTGGCATGTGGTTGTAACTAGTTTTGAAGGTGTGCCCTATTTTAAGGTGACCGTAAACTCCCACGTATAAAAAAAACTTATGTCCAGTTTACGTTTTTTCTTTCTCTATGGAGTATGCTGAAAATAACTTGAAAAATTTCATTGAAATTTTGCATGTATATGTAACTGGCCATAGGTAAGTGCCATACAATAAGGTGACCTTAAACTCCCAGTAATAACAGAATTATATTCACTTTAAGTTTGGTAATTTTTGAACAGTGTTTCAAATATTGTGCAATTCTAGGCATATTTTAGTTGTGGATGTAACAAACCTTGAACAGAACCTTCAGAAAAAGATTACCTTAAAGTCGCTACAATATACAGCAGTGCAAACAAACTTTGAGTTTAAGGTTGGGACAATATTTTTGGTGTTTGGAAGATATTTTATCTGCTAATTAGGACTTTTCACATTGATATTCATCATGTACATATAACCACCAAAAATGGTCTCTTTTGTAAGGTTATATTAAATTGCTGATATTTTATAAACTTATCAGTTTAAGGTTGCATTAGTTTGTGTCACTAGCAGCTATGATGGAAAACATACATGGTCAGTGTCATTGTCACACTTACTTTCCAGACAGTATCTCAAAAATGGCTTGATGAATTAAATTCCAATTTAAAACATATTGACAGAAAAGCTAAATAATCAAGAGAAAGAGCTAGACAGTTGCAAAGAAAAATTGGTAAAAGAAAGGCAATATGTGAAAATATTAGAAGAGAAGATACTCAAGTTGGAAAGCTATACAAGGCGTGACAACCTACGTTTCCTTGGTATACCCGAAGAGAAAGGAGAAACAGCAATGGGTTGTGAAAGGAAAGTAATCCAAGCCATTAAAACCTCTGGGCTTGGAAATATCCATCCCAGAGCCATTGTTAGAGCACACAGAGTGGGCCCACCATCATATGGTACAGACTCAAAATCTAGACCAATTCTAGTGAGATTCAGTCACTACAAAGATAAAGAGTACACCCTTGGGAACCAAAATAAACTAAAACAAGTTGGCGTGAAAATTATGGAAGACTTTCCTGATGAAATTGACAAACAGCGGCAGATCTTGATACCGATATACTGGGCAATATTCAATTTCACAGAAGACGGGTACAATTTCCCTTACAGAAACAAGGTGAAATTAACAGCTGAACGTCTCATATGGAATGGGTTAGTAATAACAACTGCAAGCCTGGACAAGCTACCATCTCAATTCAGGCCAGAAGCCGTGGCTACACCTTCAAAACAAGCAGTGACAGCTTTTTTCACTGGAGCCAGCCCCTTATCCAATCACTACAAATGCTCCATAGAAATAGGAAAATGGAAATACAATTGTGTTGAACAGCGATACTTCCACCAAAAAGCTCTTACACTTGGTGATGAAGAAACTGCTCAGAAAATCTTGATGACAGAGAATCCTAAATATCAAAAAAAGCTTGGATACATGATTAAGGATCATGGCCAAAAGAAGAATGTGGGACAGTAGACGAAACGATGTTATGATGGAGGCACTAACTGCTAAATTTGACCAATCAGAACATTGTAGAAACTTTCTCAAAAGTACTAGGAAAACTAGACTGGCAGAAGCTAACCCTACAGACAAGTACTGGGGTGTAGGGTTACATTTAAGAGACAGAAATATCTGGAACTTCAAGAATTGGAAAGGACAAAATAAACTTGGTGAAATGTTAATGGAAATTCGTGACAAGATGTAACTATAAACATATACTGAATACAACTATTAAAATTAAAAGACATGGTTAAGTGAGTCATTAAATTTCGATATATCTTAAAAAGTGAAATAAATTTTGCATGAACTGCTAAATATTAACTCTTGTTACTGTATGATACAAGTAAAGTATGTATATGTAATGCAATAAATGTTAATGAAGTAGAACACTTGATAAAAAACAAATTCATATATTTTTAGATTACCTAACCAATATTTGGCAACGTTGCTAGGAGTGTATGTTTTGCGTAAGTAAGGAGGTTTGCTGAGCTATCTGTGTTGAACCATGCTGCCAATGAAATTTTTTTTTTTTTTTTTTTTTTTTTTTTTTTTTAATATAATACTTGACAAGAGTCAAATGAGTGAATAGTAAATAATTAAGATTAATGTTGTAACATTATTTTTTCCAAAGACTTAATCATTGTTTGGAATTTCTATCAAATGTGTATGATTATTCTGCTGAAGCAGAACAGCAAAAACAATGCTTTGTCAAATCAATCAGGTGTTCATCCTTATTGTTTGTTGAAAACAATAGAACTAACTCATTGCACTTAAGGTATACTGTTTTAGTCTACATAAATTATTAATAACTGGTAACCCTTAAATGTGTACAATATCAAACAGAACATGAACGGATATGTTTAATCATAGTTATTACATGTGAAACTTTTTGTTTGCGAAATGTGATACTTGTCAAAATAGTAATGTTGTATAATTACCTAAAATGGATTATATGAATTTGTTGAAGGTTTTTTTTCTTTCAGTTTTTCAATATTAAAGAACCAACAGGTTCAGTTATAATCATTACATGACTGTGGTAAGTTTCATTTACTAAGTATGATACTTGCTAAAATCATACAGAATGTTGTGTGTGTAATATACATAAAATTTGATTAATTTTCTTTTCTATATATATAATTTTAAAAACAAACAAGTTCTATCATAGTTATCACATATGACAACTTTTGTTTACTAAGTATGATATATAATTAATTTGTGAAGGGAAACTTTGTATATAGGGCATGCAGAAAATGACTTTGTCTAGATACTTAACATAGCTTAATAGAAGATTTAATGTTAAATAACCGTTTCTATTAATCCATCAGATGGATTCATGTTATACATGGATACAGTAGATGTATACTTTGAAAAATATTTCGGATTATTCTCAAATAGATATATATTTACCTCCACTACACAGTGTGAAACAATTGGAGGATTTGTATGACTATCTTAACTTTGACAGAGTTTAGTTTTGGAAAGGCACAGTCTTGTATAATTTTTATGAAATGGTTGTAAATGTGTATTATTTGCTCACAGTCACTTTATTGGTTCAGACTTAAGATAAAATGTTTCACCCTTTGAGATGTATATGTTTTGAATTTCATTATTGTTATTTGTTTCACTTTGTGTATTTGCTGAATATGTCAGTCTCAGCTGGTATCACTGGTACCTATTTTGAAAAGCTAAATATAAAACAACAGATATGTAAACAGAAATATTATTGTCATAGATCACCAGAATGAACAAAACAGAAAACATTACATTAAATTCCTTTAACTGCAGAGGATTACGTGACCGACAAAAGCGAATCAACATATTTACCTGGTTAAAAAAGCATCATAATGGCATCACACTGTTACAAGAAACTCATTCAGCATTGACTGATGAGACAGACTGGTCAAGAGAATGGGGTGGTGAAATAATATTTTCACATGGTTCTACTAATAGTAGAGGAGTGGCAATTTTAATACCAGAGCCCCTGAAATTAAACTTCAAAATCGTTTCGACATTTAAAGATACGTCAGGTCGTATCTTACTGCTAGAATGCAACATTGAAAAGAACAAATTTGTGATTATTAATGTGTATGCCCCAACAAAAAACAGATTAGACATGCAACTTGAATTTTCTCGAAATCTAAAAAACCTCGAGATGAATACTGTGATAAGGCACTGATTATTGGAGGGGACTTTAACACATATTTAAATACATCGCTAGATAAAAAGGGTGGTAAACTGGAAAAAAAATCTGCTTTTAGTGAAAGCATTGACAGCTTGTGTGAAGAATTTTCATTAGTCGATATATGGAGGGTTCCGTACAATGACAAGCAAGTTTTCACCCGAAGGGAAATGACTAAAGCTGGGTTAATTCAATCACGGCTAGATTTTTGGCTCATTTCTGTCCAATTAGAATACATAATAAAAGATGTCAAGATAAAAGTTGGAAACAGTTCTGACCATAGTCTTATTTCATTAGGTCTACAGATTTTAGATAGTCAAAAAAGAGGGCAAGGCTTATGGAAATTCAATAATAACCTTTTATCAGATAAAAATTATGTAGCAATAATTAAAGACCTGATAAAGGAAATAAAAAGCAACACAGATATTGACAATAAAAACATACTTTGGGATTATGTAAAATGTGATATTAGAAGTCACACTATAAGTTATGCAAGTAAAAAAGCAAAGCAAGACAAAAAATATGAAACAGAATTGACCTTAAAAACTAAATCATTTAGAACAAAACCTAAAATCTGATAATAAAGAGAGTTACACAACCTATTTGCAATGTAAAGAAGAATGGGAAAGTTTAATTAGAAAAAAGAATAATGGAATCATTTTTAGATCAAAGGCAAGATGGGTGGAAGATGGTGAAAAAAATACAAAATACTTTTTAAACCTAGAGAAACGAAATTATAATAATAAATGCATCAGAAAACTAATAACTAAGGAAGACAAAGAATTAACATCACTAGAAGATATTATTGAAGAAGAAGTATTATTTTATAAAACATTGTACACTACAACTGGAATGAACTCTGTTGGTAGTCAGGAAAAATTTCTAAAAAATAATATACCAAAATTAAATGAATCAGATAGATTAATATGTGATAAAATGCTATCACTAGAGGAATGTACAAAGGCCCTAAAACTTATACCAAATAACAAGTCTCCAGGATCAGATGGCTTTACCACAATTTTTTATAAATTTTTTTGGATTGACCTAAAGGAATTACTATTTGATAGCTTTCAATATTCTTTTCAAAATAATACCCTAAGTGAGGAACAAAAAAGAGGAGTGATTAATCTTATTCTCAAAAGCAACAAAGATGTACGCTTTTTATCAAACTGGAGACCTGTAACCCTATTACAAACAGATTATAAGATTTTAACGAAAGCCCTGGCCCTCAGACTACAAAAAGTTTTACCGAATATAATTAATACAGACCAGGTCGGCTATATACCAGGCAGATACATTGGAGAGAACATAAGAACAATAGCTGATTTGATGGTCTATACAGTCAAAAACAAAATTCCTGGATATATTACCTTATTAGATTTTCAAAAGGCATTTGATTCAATAGAATGGCCTTTCTTAATAAAAAGTTTAAAGCATTTCAATTTTGGCCCAGATTTTATAAGCTGGATTAAAATCATATATCATGATATTTCATCCTGTGTTGGTAATAATGGATACTACTCTAAATATTTTAAACTAACTCGTGGTATTAGGCAAGGCTGTCCTATATCAGCCCTGCTGTTTTTACTTGTTGCTGAAGTAATAGCAATATACATTAGATGCAACAAAGATATAAATGGTATTCGTATAAATGGGAAAGAATTCAAAATAAAAATGTTAGCTGATGATACCACACTTATTTCAGAATGCATGCAGGATATCAAACAGGCCATTCATGACTTTGATTGTTTCTCAAAAATATCAGGATTAAAGCTGAATCTGGAAAAGACAGAAATAATTCCAATTGGTACAAACAGTCTCAAAGAACCTAAAATAACATGTACATTAAAACAAATAAGAATGACAAAGGGACCTTTTAAAACATTGGGCATTTGGTTTTCCAATGATAAAAATGAAACTGTTGATCTAAATTTTAAGCTTAGGCTTGACAAGATGAAAACATTACTGAACATCTGGAATTCTAGAAATCTGTCACTAAAAGGGAGAATAACTATACTGAAGTCTCTGATATTACCACAAATCTTATTCTTATTCAATTTAATTTATGTACCAGTCTACATTCTTGACCAAATTAATGAGATGTTTTTTAAATTTTTATGGAGGAATAAAGCTCCAAAAATAAGGAAAGACACTATAGTTGCTCCAATTGAACTAGGAGGCTTGAAAATGGTTGATGTATATTCTATGCATACAGCAGCTAAAATTAGCTGGATTAAAAGACTTTGTACAAATGAAGATACAGACTGGAAACTGTTATTCTACAAAATGTTATCTTTAGAAAAAAATATGCTAAACAAAAAAGTTAGTTTATCTCAGATTGTTAAAAATGACATGTCGTCATTTCATAAACAAGTATTAGAAAGCTGGTACAATTTTTATGGGACTGAACCAAATAGTACTGAAGAAATATTAAATGAATATATCTTGTACAATAAAAATATAACCATAGCTAAAAAATCTATCTCTTTGAACCAGTTTCCAAATAAATTTGGTTACAATATCAAAGTTAGACATATTCTAGACCAAAATTGCAAAATTTTGAATAAAGATATTTTAAACTTATCACTAGATACAAAGTTGACTCAACTGTCATATAATTCAATCATCAGTGCAATTCCCAAAGAATGGAGACAAAAAATAAAAGAAATAGGCACTAGACCTGAAAACAGATCATCTGATGAAATTCATATTAAAGTTGATAGCGAACTAGTCCCTATAAGTAATATTACATCAAAAAAAATTTATAATGAGCTGATAAGGTTTCGGTCAAAGCCACCAACATCCTTAATATCATGGATTGAACTCTACCCCTTCTTAGAAAAATATAACTGGAATGACACATTTGACACATTTGAGTTTTCAATACAAAGTATTAAATAGAGTTATTAACTGTAATTTTAATCTATTTAAGTGGGGTATAAAAAATTCACCGAATTGTGCTTACTGTGAAAATATTGATACAGTGACACACCACTTCTTTGAATGTGCTGATTGTATCGAGTTCTGGAAGAAAGTTGAACAATGGCTGTTTGAAAAATTGAAAGTTAAGTTTAATTTAACAGTGTGTGAGGTAATTTTTGGGATACCTTTTTCAAATGACAGCTTGATGCAAATTATTAATTATGTTATTATTTTGGCAAAATATTTCATAAATAAACAGAGACATAATGGTAAAAAACTGACATTTCATAGCTTTATCTATACTTTGAAAGAAAATGTTAAAATATATATCAGTTTGGTAACAGTAAGACTTAACGGAGAATCAGAAACAACTTTACTGCAGTATTATGAATCACTAATGAGTGATTAATTTCCTCATTCAATAATCTTTAATAAAAATAAAATACCAGCGGAGACTGAAATATGTTTGTGTTTGTGAAATTGTCTTTTTAAATGTCCTGTGTATTATGTATATATTGTTATGTCTATTTTATGTCAAAATAAAAAGATATAAAAAAAAAAAAAAAAATAAATTCCAATTTGGCATGTTGATGTAACTCGTACTCAAGGTGTGCCCTATTTAAGGTGACCTTAAACTCACAGTAGTAAGATACTTATATTGAGTTGAAGGTTTTCGTTTCCGGACAGTATCTCAAAAATTGGGTTGACGGATTCAATTCAAATTTGGCATGTGGTTGTAACTGGTTCTCAAGGTGTGCCCTATTTTAAGGTGACCTTAAACTCTCATGTATTACAAAGTTATGTTGAGTTTAAGTTTTTTACTTTTCCGTAAAGTATACTGAAGATAACTTAAAAAACTTCATTCATATTTTGCATGTATATGTAACTGGTCATAGATAAGTGCCACACATTAAGGTGACCTTAAACTCCCAGTAATAAGAGAATTATATTGACTTTAAGTTTGGCAATTTTTTAACAGTATTTCAAACACTGTGCAATTCTAAGCATATTTCAAGTTGTGAATGTGACAAACCGTGAACAAAACCTACAGTAAAAGATTCCCTTAAACTCCCTCACAGCTGCAACCTAACTTTGAGTTTAAGATTGGGACAATTTTTTGGTGTTTAAAAGATATTTGATGTGGTAATTAAGACTTTATTCTTTGATATTCATCATGAACATCTGTCTACACCAAAAAAGTTTCTTTTGTAAGGTTATAGTAAATTCCTGATATTTCATAAACTTATGAGTTTAAGGTTGCACTACTTTTATGTCACTAGCAGCTATGTTGGAGGACAAGTATGGTCAGTGTGGTAGTCACACTTCCTTCCCAGACAGTATCTCAAAAAGGGCATGATTGATGAAATTCAAATTTGTTATGTGGATGTAACTGGTCCTCAAGGTATGCCCTGTTTAAGGTGACCCTAAACTCCCACTAGTAACATAGTCATATTGATTTTAAGTTTTTCCGTTTCCAGACAGTATCTCGAAAAGAGGTTGACGGATTCAATTTAAATTTGGCATGTGGTTGTAACTGGTATTTAAGGTGTGTCCTATTTTAAGGTGACCTTAAACTCCTGTGTACAAAAGAATTATGTTGAGTTTAAGTTTTTTTATTTTTCTATAGAGTATACTGAAGATAACTTAAAAAACTTCATTCAAGTTTTGCATGTATATGTAACTGGCCATAGGTAAGTGCCATATATTAAAGTGACCTTAAACTCCCAGTAATAACACATTGTCAGTGTCGTCGTCACTTCCTTTCCAGACAGTATCTCAAAATGGCATGATGGATTAAATTCAAATTTGTTGTGTGGATGTAACTGGTCCTCAAGATGTGTCCTGTTTTAAGATGACCTTAAACTCCCATGTATAAAAGAATTATGTTGAGTTTCAGTTTTATATTTAGTATATAGTATAGTATAGAGTATACTGAAGATAACTTGAAAAATTTCATTAAAATTTTGCATGTATATATAACTGTGGAGGTTTAATGGCATGAGAACTTGTCGTGATTGCTTTCTTGGCAATCATGGCAACACTTTTTCTGTTTCTTGGTCTTTTATTTTGTGGGCATTTAACATTATTCAAAACTTTCAGAATATGTTCATTACAAGAGGAACTTGTGATTTGGTTTTAGGCAACATTTGCCAACAGCTGTTGCCATGGCAACACTTTTCCTGTTGTTGGTTTTCACTTTTAAATTGCTGGGATCTTAATAAATAAAACCCATGCAAAGATTTTAACCAGTGTTTTCAGGATATATTTCTTGCAAGGGGAACTACAAGAGTAGTAATGATGCTTTTTTGCAAGTTTTTGGTAACAGCTGTTGCCATGGCAATACCTTTTTTGTATTGTTTTTCAAATTGTGATTTTGTGGGTACTTGGCAACACTTTCTCATGTTTCTTGGGTTTAAAAATCTTTTTGTGGGTTCTTTGCATTCCACCCCCCATGGCAACACTTTATATTTTTCTTGGACCTATATATAAACATTTTTGTGGATTCTTTGCATTCCAAACCCCTGCACGGATTGGAGTTGACTCGACAATACCTGGCAATAAGTGTTGCCATGGCAATACTTTTCTTCTGTTTCTTGGACTTCTAAATAATTTTATTGGTTCTTTGCATCCCATAAGCGGGCACAGATTGGAGCTGATTAGTTTTTCAGCAATACCTGGCAACAATTGTTGCCATGGCAACACTTTTCTTCTGTTTCTTGGACCCATATATAAATATTTTTGTGGGTTCTTTGCATTTCATACCCCTACACATATTGGAACTGGGACTACTTAGTTGTATCCACCGGAAGCGTTCGCTACGCCGCCGCCGCGCGTAGAGAGATTTTCGGCGTTAACGCTCTAAGAGGAAAACAACAGCAGCTAGGTTCACCAAATTTGCAGGATATCTTAATTGGGGGGTAAGCTTCTCTGGGAAGGAAAATAGCCTCATTCTGAAAAACAAGATGGCCGCCACGAGCATTTCTTTGAAAATAATCTACATTTTTCTACTGGCTGTTCCTCACAGGTAAGAAAGTTGAATCTCTTCATAGGTGATATGTATGACACATATACAAGTCATCTACAACCTTGCACACATTTGACCTTGAAGCTCCTAATTCAAGGTCATCCACGGAGTGCCGAAGTAACCCACATAGCGGACTTTAAAAGTGCCTATATCTCCCTTATTATTGGTGCTAGAGGTTTGCAATGTAAAGCCAACCTATAGGAAATCATGTGCTGCGAATCTTCTGATGTGGTCAGATTTGTCCTTGGACCCCTCCTTCAAGGTCAAACGAGGACAGCCAAACTTAAAAGTGCCTATAACTCGCTTATTATCGATCCTAGAGGTTTGGGATGGTAAACCAACATATAGAAAATCATGGGCTGGGAATCTTCTGGTGTGGTCGGATTTGACCTTGGGCCCCTCGTTCAAGGTCAAATGAGGACAGCCAAACTTAAAAGTGCTTATAATTCGCTTATTATTGGTCCTAGATGTTTGGGATGGTAAACCAACATATAGGAAATCATGCGCTGGGAATCTTCTGGTGTGGTCGGATTTGACCTTGGGCCCCTCCTTGAAGGTCAAATGAGGATAGCCAAACTTAAAAGTGCTTATAACTCGCTTATTATTAGTCCTAGAGGTTTTGGTGCATTGTCTTTACGGTGGATACAATTTGCATTGGTTCTCCGATGGGCTAGGTCTAGTTTTTTTTGGCAATACCTGGCAACAATTGTTGTCATGGCAACACTTTTTCTGTTTCTTCTACCTATATGTAACTATTTTTGTGGTTCTTTCTTTGCATTCCATACCCCTGAACAGATTGGAGCTGATTAGATTTTCGGCAGTACCTGACAACTCTTGCCATTGCAACACTTTTTTCCGGTTTTAGGTTGTGGATATAAACATTCCTAAAGAAGATCTTTAGGGTTAAGTGACCTTTCACTCCATAAGATTAGACAATGATCTGGCTTGATTGCTGTCCCACAAATTAGCTGACAAATATAAGTAGTTCGTTCTTTCCTCCGTGAACAGAGGAGGCAGACAAAACAGGAACCATGTTGCACAGTGCATTAACTTACATGGACATATGAGTAGTAGTTTAATATAGGGATGGGACGGTAGCGAAAATGTGGTCTCGGTATTTCGTTTTGTACATTCCGTTTCGTTTCCGGTATTCCAATATGTATAAAAGTTGCTAAAAGGTCTAGAATATTGCAAATTTCAGTGAATATTAAGAAATGTTTGTGTTTTTTACTCATTATAATGCTTATTCATTCATATTAAACGTAAACAAAGAGAGTACTTAAAATATATTCAGTACTACCTAGGAAATGAATCATCAGTAACCAAGGAAACCAAAGTGCAGGTGCTATGGAAAAATTTAATATCTTAGCCCTTTTTACAAGTTAAAAATGCAAGAAAAACGGTGGATTTTGAGATTTTAACAGTTTATTTATTAGCAATCTGTACCATTTGTGTATGTTGAGGGTATAATAGATGAAATATTTCGAAATACCGTCAGGAAAATGTACTACCGATCGGCAAAGGAAATGCTACCGTAACAACACTACTGGTACTACCGTCCCATCCCTAGTTTAATAGTAGGTTACCCAAAAGATACTTTATTGAATTTCCTGCTTAGTGCTGACATCTAGTAAAAACTTGGTAAGTGATAACTTCATGTGTTTGCCTCTCTGTCTGCCTGTGACCATTTGTCATATCCTGTACATTGGATCTAGGTTATATTTTTTCAACAAGTTGGAGCCTCACCATGGCTCAGTACTTCTCAAGCATTGTCTGGATCTGCAAAAATACTGCCAGTCAGCCAACTATTTATGTCCAGCATAATTTTTGTCCTTTTGAATTTCATCCGCTTCAGTCTTTAACCAAAGCTGGTGACACAGTACAATTCTTCTGAATTCTTGTTTTAATACTTTAGGCTGATATATATTTATATATAATATTGGGTAACAGTTGATTAGTTCAGACCATCAATGCACCTAAATTATGCATCTATATTGGAACTTTGAACATTGCTATTACAAAACTTTGAATTAAGTGGTCACCATTATTGACAGACTGACCACAATTATTTTGCAAGTACACAGTTGCAAAGTTGAAAACAGTGAGGAATTAATATCAACCTAGATAATAGTAGATATAACAACTCAGTAAACAAAGATGGTATGATTAATATTTGTGTTGTAAACTCTTCTTTGTTGTAGTAATTAAGCGTCCCTGAAAGGGCGCTTATTTGTTTTCGCCTCAGTTTCCTCGCTGCCGCCGCCGCATTATGGTCTCCCTTGAATATCTCCCTTATTATTAGAAGGTCTCAAACCATATTTGGCAGTTATATACCTTAGGCCCCTTACCCCCCCCCCCCCCCCCCCCCCCCCGTCATCACAGTTCAGGAAAAACTACTTGGTACAGAGCCTTATAATTTGACACACCTGTTCATACTATCGAAACGCGAGCTGATTAGATTTTGGGAGCAATCCCTTGAAAAATGTCTCATTTTCTGACACCTTCCAATCTGAAAGCCTTAAATTTAGGCCAACCCCCCTATTATCTTCTTAAGTATTGCATTTAGAGCTATAAAATGTACTGGAAGGTAATAGGAAACCATATGTGGAGAGTCCAAATAGCCGGTCAGTTTTACCCCACGGCCCCCCCTTATGGGTCAAACTGGGGTCATAAAATAGCTGATTTTGAGTTTTTGCCTTATATCTCCTTTATTGTTGCTTTTATAGCTTCAGAATGTATTAAGAGGTGTTGGGAAAGCATATATGGAGAGTCTAAATAGCCGGTCAGTTTTACCCCCCAACCCCCCCTTATGGGTCAAACTGGGGTCATAAAATAGCCGATTTTGAGATTTTGTCTTTATCTCCTTTATTGTTGCTTTTATAGCTTCAGAATGTATTAAGAGGTATTGGGAAAGCATATATGGAGAGTCTAAATAGCCGGTCAGTTTTACCCCCCGACCCCCCTTATGGGTCAAACTGGGGTCATAAAATACCTGATTTTGAGTTTTTGCCTTATATCTCCTTTATTGTTGCTTTTATAGCTTCAGAATGTATTAAGAGGTATTGGGAAAGCATATATGAAGAGTCTAAATAGCCGGTCAGTTTTCCCCCCGACCCCCCCTTTATGGGTCAAACTGGGGTCATAAAATAGCCGATTTTGAGTTTTGCCTTTATCTCCTTTATTGTTGCTTTTATAGCTTCAGAATATATTAAGAGGTATTGGGAAAACGTATGTGGAGAGTCTAAATAGCCGGTCAGTTTTACCCCCCGACCCTCCCTTATGGGCCAAACTGGGGTCATAAATAGCTGCTTTGGAGTTTTTGCCTTATATCTCCTTTATCGTTGCTTTTATAGCTTCAGAATGTATTGAGAGGTATTGGGAAAGCATATGTGGAGAATCTAAATAGCCGGTCAGTTTTATCCCCAGACCCCCCTTTATGGGTCAAACTGGGGTCATAAAATAGTTGCTTTGGAGTTTTGCCTTATATCTCCTTTATTGTTGCTTTTATACCTTCAGAATGTATTAAGAGGTATTGGGAAAGCATATGTGGAGAGTCTAAATAGCCAGTCAGTGTTACCCCCCGACCCCCCCTTATGGGCCAAACTGGGGTCATAAATAGCTGCTTTGGAGTTTTTGCCTTATATCTCCTTTATTGTTGCTTTTATAGCTTCAGAATGTATTAAGAGGTATTGGGAAAGCATACGGCGCAGCTTTGTGCATTCTTAGCTTTACAACATGCTTATTAAAACCACAAAGCATTTTAAACTTTAAGGGACACTTCGCTTCTTTTGTTAGCAAAAGCATTCCTCTAGTTTATTCTTGTGTCATAATCATATATCAATAGAGTGGATTCAGTATGACTAGCATTTTTTATATTTAGAAGAATTGGGGTCAATTTAAAGTTTATTTCTACTTATTTCTGTAAAAATACCTTGTTTTTCTAATGCTAGAACTGCAAAAACTGGATCCACCTTACACTTCAATTTAAATTTACAATAGTGAATACTTTGTTTTCCAACTGACTATAACTCATTTGCAGTAATTTATGTGAGGTATGTCTGGATAGAGCACACAAGTACAAGTGTCCTCGCTGCCTGTTGAAAACATGCTCTCTTGAATGTGTCAAGAAACACAAGACCGAGAATGCTTGCAATGGGGAGCGGAACAAGACTGCATACACAGCTGTCAGGAACTTCACAGATATCACTCTCCTCAGTGGTATGAACATAATTATTTATTGTCAGTTAGTGCGATGTTTCTCTTCAACATGTTTCTCTGTCGGTTAACAAAGCAACTGACATAGTGTTATCACAATGTCTTTTTATTGCATTTTATAAGATTTGTGTTTCACCCAGTAGATTTGAAGTTGTTACCGCTGTCAAGGTGGTTATGTTTTCGCCTGGGTTTGTTTGTGTGTTTGTGAGTTTGTTTGTGAACCAAGATAACTCAAAAACTTATGAACAGGTTTTGATGAAATTTTCAGGATATGTCTGAAAAGGTAAATGGAAGAAATGATTAAATTTTGGGAGTGATCTGGATCACTATCTGTATCTTCTGGATCCATGACATGTAACTTTTAAAGACAGATAACTCCAAAAGTTATGGATGGATTTTCATGAAATTTTCAGGAAATGTCCTAAATGGGACAAGGAACAAGTGATTAGATTGTGGGAGTGATCTGGATCTTTTGGATCTAGGCTGCCATATAATTTTAGGATGGATTTTGATGATATTTTTAGGATATGTTATAAATGGTAAAAGGAAGAAGTGGTAAAAGGAAGAAATGATTCAATTTTTTGCAAGTGATCCGGATCACTATCTGGATCTTCTGGATCCATGAAATGTAATTCTTAAAGACAGATAACTCAAAAAGTTATGGATGGATTTTGATGAAATTTTCAGAAAATGTTCTAAATGGAACAATGAATAAGTGATTAGATTTTGGGAGTGATCTGGATCACTGACTAGATGATCTGGATCCAGGCTTTTTTAAAAGGAAGTTATAGCCAGATAATTTTTGGGTGGATTTTGATGATAGTCCAGGAATTGAGCACACTTGGCAGAGGTCTGCGCTCTCCAAGTGCTCTTGTTCATCATGTTTTGGTCACATTTTAAATACCGATATATAGGACAAAAACTTTTTACCCCATAGCCCTTAAGGGTATTGTTTTCACCCATGGTGTCCTGATGGGCGGGCAGTCGGATGGCTGGGCTGTATCTCAGAAACGGCAAGGTGTAGGAAGTTAATACTTGGTAGGGACATTGGTTGGGGGATGTAGGTTTGCAATGTCATGGTGTGACCTTGATTTGACCTTTGACCTTGCCATTAGGGCTGCAACGATTCTTCGGTTACTCAGAAACAAAACGATTCAGTTAAATACTTGAGGCAAGAAAAGCGTACCGGACATTCAAAAACAGCAAAACATAGATGTAAAATCTACTACAAAATTACTTTTTTTCATATTTATGTATTTTACTGATATAATAATAATAATATATTTCCGTTTTTTTATATTTTAGACATTTGCAAACTTTAACTGTTTAACAACAATGTTTCATAAGTCGGCATTTTAATACAACATATTTTAAAGATGCCTCAAATCTCTCAATATAAAAATGGTTGAAGTTTCTTATACTTTGCATTATAAATGCTTCTTTTCCCCAAAATTCAATAAATTATCAAATTCCTTTACTGTTGTGTGCCTTTTAACCATTTTATAAGGTGTGATATGTCAAAATATGATTGCAGTTTATTTCGTGGGCTTTTCTTCCAAAATGAGGAATCAAGGCACATTTTCGGACTCGCTTGCAGCCCTACTTGCCGTAGTGACCATGACCTATAAAATCTTGCCCTGTCTATATCTCAGAAAGCGTAAGGTGTAGGAAGTTGATACTTGGTAGGCACATTGGTTAGGAGGTGTAGTTGTGCAACGCCATGGTGTGATCTGAATGATCTTGATTTGACCTTTGACCTTGCCATAGTGATCTTGACCCATAAAATCTTGTCTGGGCAAAATCTCAGAAAGCGTTAGGCGTAGGAAGTTGATGCTTTGCAGGGACATTGGTTAGGGGTAGTAGGTGTGCAGCGTCCTGTTGACTTTGATTTGATCTTGACATAGTTACCTTGACCTATAAAATCTTGTCCGGGACTATATCTCGGAAGCAGTAAGTTTAGGGAATTGATACTTGGTAGGGACATTGGTTGGGGATGGTGTGGCCTTGATTTGACTTTTGACCTTGGCCTAGTGACCTTGACCTATAAAATCTTGTCCGGGCTATATTTCAGAAGCAGTAAGGTGTAGGAAGTTGATACTTGGTTGGGATATTGGTTAGGGGGTGTAGGTGTGCAACGTCATGGTCTGACCTTGATTGACCTTTGACCTTGCCATAGTGACCTTGACCTATAATGCCTTGTCTGGGCTATGTTTTGGAAACCATAAGGTGTAGGAAGTTGATATTTGGTAGGGACCTTGGTCAAAGGTTATATGTGTGCAACGTCATGGTGTGACCTGGATTTGACCTTTGATCTTGCATATCTGATGCTATTTTATGTCTCTACGAGGATATCTGATACTATTTATCTCTCATATCTTTTTACTTGAATCTTGGTTGTTGCACCTTTGGGTGTCTTTTGGTGTCGATTAAGCACTGTTAAGGTCATATTAGAATTCATTAACTGTTTTACTTTTGCAACTTCCCATTGTAACAGATGGTATTGTATCAAGTGAACCACAGGTTTTGCCCCAATTCCACATAAAAGCATGTATTGCTACATCTGTATGTATGGGTAATATTCAAAACATCCAAACCATAATTCGACCATACAAATGAAAATCAAAATGGGAGAAGTCTTAAAGCTTCATAATTTTTAGTTTACTGAATTGTCTTGTATTAATACTTAATGTTTACATGCAATTTCTTTCTCTTAGATGTTATTTTCTCTACTTAAACATTATTTGGACACTGACACTGCTCTGAAAGTATCCCAATCTGTGTGCTGTTTCACTGCTTCTATATCTCATGGTGTTGAAAACTATTTTCCCAGGCTGTGGGGTACGGGCATCTCTGATGCTATTTTTAAATACATTATCTTTCTCCTAGACATTAGTTTCTCTGCTTAAACATTATTTGGACCTTTTATATAACTGGCACTGCTCTGAAAGTATCCCGATCTTTGTACTTTTTCACTTCTATATCTCCTTGCGTTGAAAACTATTTCCCCAGCTGTGGGGTACAGGTATCTCTGATGTTATTTTTAATTTTTATGATATGTTGTCAAAGGTATTTTGACTTCATATAATGTGTTTTCCGTAGTATTGTTGGTTGCAACTCAGAGTCTGCTTTCTTAGCAAAAGATGTTAGAATTACGTTATACATAGTATGTAATGTCTAATTTTTATCTCAGATTTGTGGCAGATGTAGTTAAATCTCCAGAATTACCCACTTAACTCCAACTTTAAAGATTCAGTTTACCACACATTGACAGTTGTTAACATATTTGATCATGAATATGTGTACAGACATATATATCTGTTGATATGTTTCTTGATAATGTGTAATTGTATGTTTGACATTTTAGGATTGTTATTTTATGAATTAAGTTTAGTCTTGCATGCAGATTACAGATTTTTAGAAGATGCTGGCAGAAAGGCAGATGAGGCTTCCAGGGAAAGACCCCAGAAGGGCAGTGCAAGACATGTAAGCATGGTATTAGTGGGTTCTACCTCCTGAGATAAGTATCTATTGGAATGGAATATGTTTAATTCTGAATTTATATTGTTCTTGTCTAGTGTTGCCATAGAATAAGTTACTAGTATTTGCGGGTTCATGCGTTTCTTTGCCTACAAATACAGAATTTGTTGAAGTCTGAGACTGTAAGATAAATAAAAAAATTGGTTTTTTTTTGGTTCAGGGATACAGGATATACTAGAAGTGTAAGGACAAGAGCTTTAAACATCTTTTCAGAAAACAAAACAATATGCACAGAATGAAAGTTCAACATGGTGAAGTTTTGTCAGTTTCACAAATGTGTTTATAAGACTTTTGGACATGCTTTCACAACTGGGTATATTTTTGAAAAAACATTTACAAGTATTACATACTAATGACGCAATTACATGTATAACATGTAATTTATGAAAATAAAGCATACATTTGATCATTATGTCAAACACAGAGGCAAGGAAAAAGGCAATAAAACCCTCCCCATCTTTTAGCTCCTGTCCTACTTTTAGTGCAGCAGATAGGTATCGATCCAGATTTATGAAGTTTTAACAATCAACACTGTTTATTAGTGAAAACTGGATCTCTTAGATAAGCTTTGTTTTTTTATGTCCAGTCAAACTGTTACAAGTACACTCTGTTCCATTTTAAGTAGAATTTCCCATGTACCTGATACTCGTCGATGTTTTTTGCTGATCAAAATTTAGTGGTCGGACCGGTTCTGAAAATAAAAACCGGCTTTCAGGGCCTTGAAACCGAACGAAATCCGGGATTTTGAAAGTTTACAGAGATATGATAAAAAGTTTTACGCGAGCATACATGAGCTACATTTACAATAGGAAATATGCATTCGTGAGATATTTTGAAGTTTGGAAACTTCATTTACCATGAATATCAGTTGCCTCCTTCAGAAAGAAGCTTAAAACATACCTGTTTGCAAAAGCCTACCCACCATAGCCTCCCCCGTCACATCTGTGTCTCCTTGGTACGACCTGGCTATGTCCCTTGATTAACGCCAACTGCCTTGCTTTATGTTTAGATGCGCCTTAGAGTCCATCAGGGATGGAGATTAAGCACTATAAAAGTCCACATTAGATTAGATTAGATGAATATAAAGCAAAAAATGTAAAATATTTCCTCAAATATATATGTTCTTTATTGTTTTGATGAATATATTAACCAGCAGAAAGCCTGATATGATGACATTTTCAATAACCGGTACTTAAATATTCTTTGTGGATTTCGTCATTTCTACCTGAACGAAACGAAATGCCGTATACCAGTTTACCGTTCACACCACTATCAAAATTATAGTGGGTACATTGTGTATTGATCTTACCAATATTTATTGTTTTGGGACAGGGTTGCTCATATCGATGTCTAAAGATGTATATCAGTATCTACTTTTTAAGTAAAACTGTAAACTTGCACAGCAAATATTTGACATAAAGCCCAAATCTTATGAATTTGCACACTTTCATGTGTAGCACAAAACAATTAAACAAACATGAGTGCTAAAAAGATATCTGGGAACATAGAAAGGGTCAGTATCCACAGAGAGACTGAGAAAGAACAGAACCTAAGCTATAGGTGGATAGTCATTGGTCAGAGGTAAGTGATCAGTGTCAGGTCTGAGAGGTTGGTAGATTGAATATCATCAGAGTCAGTGTTGTATGATTGTTGTACCTATTTCCAGTCTACTATAAAAATTGGACAGTATCATTTAGCCGACACTTTTGAAACATTTTAGTGAAACATTTATTTTATCTTGTTCCACAAAATCATGTGCATAACAAACAGCACATTTATATTAAGAATATACAGTTTCTTTTATTATTTTTGCACAAAAACATGCATACGTCTGACATTAAAACAAGTTAGACCGGAATGTGGAATGGACCGGATTCTGGTTCAAGAAAAATACAAGTTGATTGCAATTAGAGTAAGAACGACTAACTTGTTAGACATGAACAAAATAAATAAATTACTTTTTCTGAACAAATATCACAAAAAGTCATACATTGTCATTCTCATTTCTTTGATTTAAAGAGATGACCCAATTCTGAATTTCACATTTTGATGATTTTGTGGTGACTTCTATATTTCTGATTCTATGACTTTGTAGGTTCACAGGTTCTCTCAGCAAGTGTCAAAGAGGGGAGTACACCTGAAGACAATGCCATACCCAATGTCCAAAAGAAGACAAAACTCATCTTATTATAATTACAAGTTAGTATTTTATGTGTTACAATTATACCTGTACTGGTCTAGTCTATATGGTGATACAGCTTTGTGATCTACTCAGTTATCACAAATGTGTTCAGGAGTGCTTTATGAAGAAATTTGTCCATCCAGACATTATACTAATATAGGAACTGCCTAAGCTATTTGCTGTTCTGGTATCTTTTACCAAATGATGGAGTAAAAGAAACAGAGATGTTTACATTTGAATATGAAAACATTGAATATTTAGTCGATCCCCTGTTTATATAAAGTGTTGACTGTTTCTAATCTATCTTGCTCATAACTTCTAAAGTGCATATAACAGGAATGAACTTTTCAGTGACCAAGTTCATCTTTTCTCACCCAGCTTCTTGGAGTAGGACAGTTGAATTTGTTAAGCAAAAACCATTTTAAGTGGTTATTATAATAAACTTTTAGTTCCATAGAGTGGGGCATTTTACGCTTGCTAGTTGCTAGTAAATAATTGGTATATTAATTGTATCCACCAGAGGCGTCCGGTGGATACTTTGGTTTAGCGTTCACTACACTGGCGCCGCGCGTAGAAAGATTTTTGGCGTTAACACTCTCAGAGGAAAACTATATCAGCTAGGTTCACCAAATTTACAGGATATCTTGATTGGGGGGGGAAGCTTCTCTGGGACTGAAATTAGCCTCATTCTGAAAAACAAGATGGCCACTGCGGGCATTTCTTTGAAAATTATCTACATTTTTCTACTGGCTGTTTCTCATAGGTAGAAAGTTGAATCTCTTCACAGGTGACGTGTATAATAGATACACATGTCCTTTACAATCTTGCAGATTTTTTACCTTGAAACTCTTAAGTATGTCCACCCCACTGGGGGGTGGACATATTATTTTTGCTTTTTCTGCCATCCGCCGTCCAGCGTCACACTTGGTTTCCAGACATTTTAGGCAACAGTTCTTATCCTATCTTTACCAAATTTGGCATGCAGGTTTATTGGGTTAATAGCTTGTATGGGATTGCTTTTGGTGATGATAGCTCTATAGCTAACTGAGTAATAGCTACTTTGCTACTTTTGAGTATCTCTTTGGTTTCCAGACATTTTAAGGAATGCTATTAAGCCTAGCTTTCTGAAATTTGGTATGGAGGTTCATTGGGTTAATAGTTTGTATGGGATTGCTTTTGGGGGGGAATTGCTTCATAGATGAATGAGTAATTAATTAAATAAATGAGTAATTGGCTATTTTGAGTACTGAAAAAGGCAAATGTGCTCATATCTCCTAAACCGTGTGAGATAGAGCGATTTCGTCGAAATTTTCGAAACACAGGGTATCTAAGGAATGTACTCTTTGCAATTTTCAAAAAATTTTCCCCTCCCCCAAAATGGCGGCCATTTTGAATTTTCGAATTTTTGCCAAAATTGGTAAAACACAAATTTGCTTCTATCTCCTTAACCGTACGAGATAGAGCGATTTCGTCGAAATTTTCAATCCACAGGGTCTCTAAGGAATGTAATCTTTGCAATTTTCAAAAAAATTTTCCCTTTCCCCAAAAATGGCGGCCATTTTGAATTTTTGCCAAAAATGCCAAAACACAAATTTGCTTCTATCTCCTTAACCGTACGAGATAGAGCGATTTCATCGAAAGTTTCAACCCATCGGGTATCTGAGCATCGTACTCTTGGCAATTTTTCAAAAAATTTTCCCCTCCCCAAAAATGGCGGCCATTTTGAATTTTCAAATTTTTCCAAAAATGGCAAAACACGAATTTGTTTCTATCTACTTAACCGTGTGAGACAGCGATTTCATCGAAATTTTCGACCCACAGGGTATCCGAGCAATGTACTCTTGGCAATTTCCAAAAATTTTCCCCTCCCCAAAAATGCCGGCCATTTTGAAATTTCGAATTTTTGCCAAAAATGGCAAAACACAAAATTGCTTCTATCTCCTTAACCATGTGAGATAGTGATTTCGTCGAAATTATCAAGCAATAGGGTATCTGAGCAATGTACTCTTGGCAATTTTCAAAAAAAAATTTCCCCTCCCCAAAAATGGCAGCCATTTTGAATTTTCGAATTTTTCCAAAAATGGCAAAACACAAAATTGCTTCTATCTCCTTAACCGTGTCAGATAGAGGGATTTCGTCGAAATTTTCGATCCACAGGGTATTTGAGCAATGTACTCTTGGTAATTTTCAAAAATTTTCCTCTTCCCACATATGGCGGCCATTTTGAATTTTCGAAATTTTTGCCCAAAATGGCAAAACACAAAATTCCTTCTATCTCCTTAACCGTGTGAGATAGAGTGATTTCGTCGAAATTTTCAATCCACAGGGTATCTAAGAAATGTACTCTTGGCAATTTTCAAAAAATTTTCCCCTCCCCACATATGGCGGCCATTTTGAATTTTCGAATTTTTGCCAAAATTGGTAAAACACAAATTTGCTTCTATCTCCTTAACCGTACGAGATAGAGCGATTTCGTCGAAATTTTCAATCCACGGGGTCTCTAAGGAATGTAATCTTTGCAATTTTCAAAACAATTTTCCTTTTCCCCAAAAATGGCGGCCATTTTGAATTTTTGCCAAAAATGGCAAAACACATATTTGCTTCTATCTCCTTAACCGTACGAGATAGAGCGATTTCATCGAAAGTTTCAACCCATCGGGTATCTGAGCATCGTACTCTTGGCAATTTTTCAAAAAATTTTCCCCTCCCCAAAAATGGCGGCCATTTTGAATTTTCAAATTTTTCCAAAAATGGCAAAACACGAATTTGTTTCTATCTACTTAACCGTGTGAGACAGCGATTTCGTCGAAATTTTCGACCCACAGGGTATCCGAGCAATGTACTCTTGGCAATTTCCAAAAATTTTCCCCTCCCCAAAAATGCCGGCCATTTTGAAATTTCGAATTTTTGCCAAAAATGGCAAAACACAAAATTGCTTCTATCTCCTTAACCATGCGAGATAGTGATTTCGTCGAAATTATCAAGCAATAGGTTATCTGAGCAATGTACTCTTGGCAGTTTTCAAAAAAAAATTTCCCCTCCCCAAAAATGGCAGCCATTTTGAATTTTCGAATTTTTCCAAAAATGGCAAAACACAAAATTGCTTCTATCTCCTTAACCGTGTCAGATAGAGGGATTTCGTCGAAATTTTCGATCCACAGGGTATTTGAGCAATGTACTCTTGGTAATTTTCAAAAATTTTCCTCTTCCCACATATGACGGCCATTTTGAATTTTCGAAATTTTTGCCCAAAATGGCAAAACACAAAATTCCTTCTATCTCCTTAACCGTGTGAGATAGAGTGATTTCGTCGAAATTTTCAATCCACAGGGTATCTAAGAAATGTACTCTTGGCAATTTTCAAAAAATTTTCCCCTCCCCACATATGGCGGCCATTTTGAATTTTCGAATTTTTGCCCAAAATGGAAAAACACAAATTTGCCTTAACCGTGCAAAATAGAGTTATTTCGTTGAAATTTTCGACCCATAGGGTATCTAAGAGATGTACTCTTGGCAATTTTCAAGAAATTTTCCTCTTCCCAAAAATGGCGGCCATTTTAAATTTTCAAATTTTTGCCAAAAATAGAAAAACATTACACATGATAATGTGTGTTCTTCTATGCTATCCTGTTTCTATTCATATGTCGCATCTACTATCAACAGGGCGTCCTATTTCTCGTTCAAGGTCATTCTCAGAGTGCCAAAGTACCCCACATAGCGGTCTTTAAAAGTGCCTATATCCCTTATTATTGGTCCTAGAGGTTTACAAGGTGAAATCAACCTATAGGAAATCATGGGCTGGGAATCTTTTGATGTGGTCACATTTGACCTTGGACCCCTCCTTCAAGGTCAAATGAGGATAGCCAAACTTAAAAGTGATTCTAACTCACTTCTTATTGGTCCTTAGCTAGAGGTTTGCAATGTGAAACCAACTTATTGGAAATCATTGGCTGGGAATTTTCTGATGTGGTCAGATTTGACCTTGAGCCCCTCCTTCAAGGTCAAACGATGGTTCACTGGGTTTGGTGAGTTGTCTTTCCGGTGGATGCAAATTTGCATTGGTTCTCCAATGCGTAGGTCTAGTTTTATTTATTATAAACAAAATGACAATATATCACAAATGCACAAATTAGCAAATTGTGTGAGGGAAAAAATTGTATGATCATATGTGTTTTTTTTTCAGGCGTCAGTTTGTCATGTGGCATACTGAGTGGCTATTTCCACAGGCTGATGCACACTATACACGAAGGTAAGACCTAGTGTCACATCTACAGAATGCTTTATGGTTTGAATTTCCTACTTTAAATTTTAGAACATTTGCATAAAACGTATTATTTTGGTCATTTGCCTATTTTTTGGCAGATTATCAGTAAATTTTACATCTTGTGCCTTTACTTGGTAACACTTTACATGATGGCATGATTTTCACATTTCTTACTTGGTAATTGTATCCCCGACGCGAAGCGGGGATACTATGGATTCATCATCGTCGTCGTCCGCGTCCGCGCCCTCGTCCGCGTCCGCGTCCGCAGAGATTTCTTGTTAGCGACCTACAGTCCACATTTCTTTCCGGATTTCTTTCATATTTGGCAGGTGACTTGATATGGTAGAGGACTCGCCACCCTATCTTTTTGGTAGGCTTTATGTCTAAATTAGGCCTGTGGTAGACAAAAATGTCTAAAATGTGGAATATTGCTTGTTAGCGACCTACAGTCCACATTTCTTTCCAGATTTCTTTCATATTTGGCAGGTGGCTTGGTATGCTAGAGGACTCGCCACCCTATCTTTTTGGTAGGCTTTATGTCTAAATTAGGCCTGTGGTAGACAAAAATGTCTAAAATGCATTAAAAGTCATGAAATCATGCACTAAATCACTTGTAACTTGAAAAGTGTTGCATTTAGAGCATTTTGTTAAAATATGTTATTCAGATACTTTTTTCATAGCTACAACATGGTGAGTAACTTGGGTGTCTGTCTCAATCGCTAAGTGAGTAATAGCTACTTTTGGGCTTTTCAGTAACTTCCATCATGAGTAAAATCAATTGTAACTTGAAAACTATTGCATTTACAGAATTTTGTATAAATATGTTATTCAGCTACTTTTATGTCAGCTATAACATAGTAAAATTTCAGACATGTAGCTCATGGCATAGCTGAGTAATAGCTACTTTTAGGTTATCACTGTTGAGTAAATTACTTATAACTTCAAAAGTATTACATTTAGAGTATTTTGTTTCAATATGTTATTCACCTATTTCGGAGTCAGCTATAACATAGTGAAGTTCCAGACCTGTGGCTCATTGCATAGCTGAGTAATAGCTACTTTGAAGTTCACACTGTTGAGTAAATCAGTTGTAATTGGAAAAGTATTGCATTTACAGAAATTTGTGTAAATATGTTATTCAGCTACTTTTGGGTCAGCTATAACATAGTGAAATTACAGACCTGTAGCTCATGGCACAACTGAGCAATAGCTATTTTCAGGTACTGACTGTTGAGTAAATGACTTGTAACTTGAAAAATAGTGCATTTGGAGTATTTTGTTAAAATATGTTGTTCGCCTACTTTTGGGTCAGCTATAACGTCGTGAAATTACAGACTTATAGCTCATGGCATAGCTGAGCAATAGCTATTTTCAGGTTGTCACTATTGAGTAAATCAGTTGTAACTTGAAAACTATTGCATTTACAGTATTTTGCTTAAATATGTTGTTCACCTAATTTTGGGTCAGCTATAACATAGAAAAAATTCAGACATGTAGCTCATTGCATAGCTGAGTAATAGCTACTTTGACGTTATCACTGTTGAGTAAATCAGTTATAACGTGAAAACTATTACATTTACAGTATTTTGTTTAAATATGTTATTCACATAATTTTTGGTCAGCTATATCAGAGTGAAATTGCAGACCTCTGTGTCATGGCATAGCTTACCAATATCTACTTTCAGGTTCTCACTGTTGAGTAAATCATTGTATCCACTGGATAGCCGTAGTGTGTAGAGAGATTTCACCATTACCGCTCTAACAAAAAAAAATATTATAGCTAGCCTTCTCAAGTTTGCAAAGTATATTACAGGGTGCACCACAGTACTCTATTGGTAGGCTTTATGTCTAAATTAGGCCTGTGGCTAAATTACTTACCTACTAAAAATGAGTAATTCTGCATTTTCTCTAAAAGTATTGCAGATAGCAAATTTTTCTTAAATAACTCATTCACCTACTTTTGGGAGAGCTTTCACATGCTGAAGTTCCAGACCTGTAGGTAATTACTCACCTACTGAAAATGAGTAAATGCGAATTATCTCTAAAAGTATTGCAGATAGCCAATTTTTGTCAAATAACTCCTTCACCTACTTTTGGGAGAGCTTTCACATGCTGAAGTTTCAGACCCGTAGGTAATTACTCACCTACTCAAAATGAGTAAATGCAAATTATCTCTAAAAGTATTGCAGATAGCGAATTTTTGTCAAATAACTCCTTCACCTACTTTTGGGAGAGCTTTCACTTGGTGAAGTTTCAGACCTGTAGGTAATTACTCACCTACTGAAAATGAGTAAATGCAAATTATCTCTAAAAGTATTGCAGATAGCCAATTTTTGTCAAATAACTCCTTCACCTACTTTTGGGAGAGCTTTCACTTGGTGAAGTTTCAGACCTGTAGGTAATTACTCACCTACTGAAAATGAGTTAATGCAAATTATCTCTAAAAGTATTGCAGATAGCCAATTTTTGTCAAATAACTCCTTCACCTACTTTTGGGAGACCTTTCACTTGGTGAAGTTTCAGACCTGTAGCTAATTATTCACCTACCCAAAATGAGTAAATGCTAATTATCTATAAAAGTATTGCAGATATCCAATTTTTTATCAAATAACTCATTCATCTACTTTTGGGAGAGCTTTCACATGGTGAAGTTCCAGACCCGTAGGTAATTACTCGCCTACTGAAAATGAGTAAATTCGAATTATCTCTAGAAGTATTGTAGATAGCCAATTTTTCTCAAATAACTCATTCGCCTACTTTTGAGAGAGCTTTCACTTGGTGAAGTTTCAGACCCGTAGCTAATTATTCATCTACTCAAAATGAGTAAATGCGAATTATCTCTACAAGTATTGCAGATAGCCAGTATTTCACAAATAACTCATTAATATGAAAACAACTTAGAGGAAGTCATGGGCTGCAAATCTTTTCATGTGGTCAGATTTCACCTTGGGCCCCTCCTGCTTATTATTGGTCCTAGAGGTTTGCAATGTGAAAACGACTTATAGGAAATCATGGACTGCGAATCTTTTGATGTGGTCAGACTTCACCTTGGGCCCCTGCTACAGGGTCAAATAAGGGTAGCCAAACTTAAAAGTGCTTTCAGCTTGCTTATTAACGAAAAATGCTTTTTATCTTCTAAACTATGTTAGTTGGCCTTTGTCGGTGGATACATCCAGCATCTGGCCACAGATGCGTCCTATTTCTAGTTATACTGGGGTATCAGTGACCCAGTAGAGTAGGAATCTAAAATTTGCCAAAAGTCTAAATTTCGCCACTTCTAATAACCTTATTTAATTCTATGAAAAAAGATGTTTTGTCTTAAACTTGATATTTTTCAGTTCAGAAAGCCTTACTTTACAATACATTCAACAAATCTCACCTCAATTCTTTTCTTAAATTAGTGTTTCCACATGGAGCGAATTTCGGATATGTGGCGAATTTTACATGTCTTACTCTAGTTCTTAATTTTAACAAATTATTATGCAGTTCCTCACCTCAGAGGTTGCGGGTTTGAACCCATTTCATGGCAACATGTGGTAAATACTGCCCTGTAGTGTTGGTTCCAATTTTATACACAACACCTGAATATCAGTTTCAACAAATGAACGTACACAGAGGGAGTATGGATTATGGAAATGCTTGTGTAAAGGTTTTTAATGTAACTAAGTTTTTTTAACCCCAGCCCATAAAGGCTGGGGTTATAGTCATCACCTGCGGCGGTGTTGGTGGCGACGATGGCGGGCATAAAGCTTGTGGGTGTTCCACAGCCTAAACCCATTCACGGATTTTCACCAAATTTCCAAAGTATGTTTACCCCAAGAGGATCTAGAGCCGATAAGGATTTGGGGGGTATCTGGCAACAACTGTTGCCATGGTAACACTTTTAAGATTTTTTTTGTCTTAAACTTTGTGCTTGCTCCATAGTCCAAACCCCAGGTTATCACCAAATTTTCAGGGTATGTTTACCCCAAGAGGATCTAGAGCTGATTAGTTTTTATGTCAGCTGACTTGTCAGTCAGCTGACATTATGTCATCACTCTGCGGCGTGGGCGTACGTGTACGCGTCCGCGTGAACAACTTCTTCTCCAAAACTACAAGGCCTAGAGACATGCTGTTTTTTTTTAAAAGATACCTTATCTATCGAGGATGAAAAATTGTTCAAGGCATGCAAATCTGTCTGTTCGTCTGTTTGCTAGAGACATTACAAGGGGGGTACCCCCACCAAAAGTGTGAAAATTTCAACTTTTTATCACAATTTTCTCAGTGACTATTGCAGGGATTTCTCTCATATCTTGCATATATGTACTAGGCCAGAGGTAGATTCTCTTGTGTGAGTATGAGACCTGGATCTGTCTTACTTTTTTTTTAATAAATTTTTTTAATAATTTTTAATGCATTAAAATTCATGAAATCATGCACTAAATCACTTATAACTTCAAAAGTGTTGCATTTATAGCATTTTGTGAAAATATGTTGTTCAGCTACTTTTTTCATAGCTACAATATGGTGAGTAAGTTGGGTGTCTGTCTCAATAGCTAAGTGAGTAATAGCTACTTTTGGGCTTTTCAGTAACTTCCATTATGAGTAAAATCACTTGTACCTTAAAAACTATTGCTTTTATTACGCTACAATAGCTTACCATATGGGACTTAATGCTGTTCTCGGGTTGCCACACCCGGGGCCAACGTCTTAGAAAAAAAGATCGTTCTTGTTAGCCACCGGATATACTGGTAGTTGTCGTCACGTGATAACTTCTGACCAATCGCCCTACTTTCTCGTTGGCCACGATTGACTGGTAGCAGTTTGTAAATATACAGACATTTTCATTTATTTCTCAGTATTCACGTATTGTTGGAGGCTAATATTTGGATATTTCTTTAAATATATGTCATAGATTATCCTGTAAAATTTTTAATTTCACAACTTAAGTAGTTTCCTTACAATCCGCGTGTTTTGAGTTTTCTCGGTTCAGGCAATCTTAATTGTACGTCTTTTTATTGCGTTAAAATGTCCCTTCATCAAGCAAACAAAGACAAACCGAGAGCTCAGAAATGCCGCCATTTTTGCTTCAGTTTTGTTACTCATAATTACTGCCCTACCTGTAGGGAGGCTGGCAAGGGAGATGACCCCTGTGTCACTTTTGAAGCGCCCTGCCATATTTGTACGTCTCTCTCTGATGAGCAGTTACAAAAGATTCAAAACAGGAAGCGGTACTTAAAAAAGCAAAAAGCGGAAACTAGTTCCAAAGATGAACTAGATCTCTTGGGTGAAGGCGATGGGGACTCTTTTTATGGTTCTAATGCAGACCTTGAGAGTGCTGCCGATAACCTCTTTACCTCACCTCCCCGTCCTCAACCTCTCGCCTTCAGTTCTTTATCACTAAAGACCCCAGCCAAGGCTGTTCCTCCCACCCCAGGTACTGTTTTACAAAATAAAATTCAAAGAAATCTAGAGAAATCCCTGGGTGATTCCTTAAATATACATATCCAGCAGCAAATGGGTTCCTTCCAGGCATCCATGTTAGAAGCATTTCAGTCACTCCGAGAGGAGTTAGCAGTTAAAAAATCTGCCGAGGTTGATCCCTCGCCTCATGCTTCAAAAGCTGGTCCATCCAGCAAACCTGCTGCTCATCTGGACCTACCTCCTCCGAGGTCAAGTACTAATGCACAGTCCGAGGCTATGGATGTGGACGTTGGTCCAGCAATCCCTCCTCGTCTAGTACTAAATCAAACTTCCTCGGATCAGTACGTTGCCCCTTCTGAAGCAATACCGAAGGATTCCTCGTACTCACATAAAAAACAAAGCCACAGACAAACAGTAACACCGAGCTCTGCCTCGGATCATCTGGATGAGGATTCCGACGAATCTCGGATCCATCCTAGACCTAAGAAACACTCTGACAAGAGCAAGCATAAATCTAGGTCCAGATATGTGTCATCTTCAGAGGAAGATCACTCCCCTGTGGCTAGACACAGGTCTTCTAAGCCCTCTAGGGCTCAGCCCTCAGGCGCAGCTTCTGATCAAGACCTCCCACAACATGATCCAGACCCCCCTTATTATAGGGAAGTAGCCCTGTCTGACATTCCCTCCCAATACTCTGAAGAGGTAGACACCTTCAGGCGCATTCTTTCTCTCCCTGACCCCAGGGATTCTATGCCTAGGTCTTCAACTTCAGTGTTGGGTCTGGATGACGAAAAAGGCCGTCAACAGCTCAGACCTAGAGGTCCTTCCTCTATCTTACCACTTGGCTCAGTTATCAAGGACGCCTTTGATAAATTTCAACATGATTTCAAAGCTGCCAATTTATCTGAGGGAAAATATGTCAAGCCTCCTCCATCCACTTCTAAGTGGTATAAGGTTGGACAGCCCACTTTTCAAGACAAAATCCAGGAGTTGAATACGGACTTTGCCAAGATCTGTATTACTCCTAGACCTCCTGGGGCACCAGTAGCCAAAGTCCCTATGCCAGTCCTTAAGGAGCTGGAACATCAGGCTAGACAAAATATCTCAACCCTCAATTTCACCGCTGCCTTTGCCAAAACCTCTTCTTCTTGCAATGCTTCCTTGGAGAAGTGTCAACATAGCATCAAGTCAACTGTCAAGAAGATTAAATCTCAGATCCAGAAAGGTGCCAATCCTGAGAAAGCAGCAAAGCGCGGATATGAGGAAGTTGCTGAGTACTTGGATTTTTGGAACAAGACTGTTCTTGTTCAACATAGAGCTCTTACCTGTCTCAGCAAATCGCTAGCCCATATTCTCCAGAGGGAATTATATTCTATGGCTAATACCGGCTTGCTTAGGCGCGAAGCCGAAATGACTTTATTGCATCCCCAGTTAGGGGAAACGAGACGCCAAGAACTTAGGAACTCGTCCTTCTGGGACTCCTCCTTGTTCGAGTCTCAACTTGTAAAGGAAGGTGAGGACTTCCTTCTCAAAAAAGGCACCTCAAAGGATTCTCAGGGTTTTGCACCCTACCAGAATAAGCCCTTTCGTGGCCCCCACAAGAAAAGAGGCTCCTACAGGAAACGCCCCTATGGGGGCAATACCTCTCAAAGCAGTAACCAATCCTTTCCCTCGGGAAGAGGAAAATCCAACTTCAGAGGCTCCAGGGGTCGTTTTCGACCCCACAATAGAGGAAGGGGGCGTGGAAACCCCCCTTCGCAATGACTCCTTCATAGCCTCATTCAGTCCACCAGTAGGAAGTCGCCTCCGTTCTTTCAAGAGAGACTGGCAAACAAACAAATGTTCTCAAAACGTGTTAAACATTATCACCAATGGCTATGTTCTGCCATTCCGTTCAAAGCCAAACTTGATCAGATTCCCTCTGATTCTATCAGAGTACAAGGCCCAACAAAAAGACCAAGCCTTGGCCACTTGTATCCAGTCTCTCTTGTCAAAGAACGCCATCGAAAGGGTGAAAAACGTAAAATCTCTCGGGTTTTACAGTCGCCTGTTCCTAGTACCCAAGCCTCACCAAAGGTGGAGGCCAGTCATAGACTTAAGCAGGCTCAACACTTTTCTCCATGTAGAAAAGTTCAAAATGGAAACCCCGGAGTCCATCCGGACTTCCCTGGTCCCAGGGGAGTGGGTATCGTCGATAGACCTGTCGGACGCATACCTTCACATCCCCATCCATCCCAACTCAAGGAAGTACCTAAGGTTTTGCTACAAGGCCCAGGTGTTCCAATTCACCTCCCTTCCTTTCGGACTGGCCACAGCCCCCCAGGTCTTTACGATGATCGTAAAGGAAGTGAAACTAATGGCCCTCTCAAGAGGACTCAGAATTCACCAATACCTGGACGACTGGCTGATCAGGTCCCAGTCCCAGGAGGAATCTCAAAGGGACACACAGGCAGTAGTAGACCTAACCCAATCCTTGGGTTGGATAATCAACCAGGAAAAATCAGAACTGAAACCTACTCAGGTGTTTTCGTTCGTGGGCTACGAATACCACCTAGATTCAGCCCTTGTAAGACCCACTCACGAGAGATGGCTCAAACTTCAGGATTTGATCCTACGACTCAAGTCAAAACGTGTTTTGACTGCAAGATGTTTGATGTCTCTAATTGGGTTGCTAGCCTCAACGGAGAAAATGGTCCCGGAGGGACGCCTTCACATGAGGCCTTTTCAGTTTCATCTCAAGGAGCACTGGAGATATCCTCAGTCGCTGGACAACCTCCTTCCTTGGACAGAAGCTATTGTAGCCCACCTAGATTGGTGGCAAAATCCCTCAAATGTGATGAAAGGCGCAGACCTTCATCCCAAGGACCACAGTATCCAACTCTTTACCGACGCCTCAAACGAAGGTTGGGGCGCTCACTTAGATCAAAATTCTACAAAAGGGCTGTGGTCAGAGCGGGAAAAAAGGCTACACATAAATGTCCTGGAATTGAAGGCGGTCTCCCTGGCCCTTCGAGACTTCAAGGACCAGTGCCAGAATCAAACAGTGTTAGTTGCGACGGACAACTCAACAGTGGTAGCCTACATCAACAAGCAGGGGGGAACTCACTCAGCAGAGATGTGCACTCTCCTGTGGAAAATCATGACCTGGTGCCATCACTACCATATAACATTGAAAGCCAGGCACATTCCAGGGTATCTGAATGTGATGGCCGACCTCCTATCCAGGTCCAACCAAGTGCAGTCAACAGAATGGTCCCTGCACCCTCAGGTCTTCAAGCAAATCTGCCGAAAGTGGTTCACCCCTCATGTAGACTTATTCGCTACTCACCTGAATCACAAACTCCCTCTATATGTGTCTCCTATCCCAGACCCAAGGGCCTGGAACATAGATGCTCTGAACATAAACTGGACCAACCTCACGGCTTACGCCTACCCTCCTACGGCTCTCCTTCACAAGGTGATCCAAAAGATCAAGCAATGCCATTGCCTGATCATCGTGATAGCCCCAGGCTGGCCAGGGATGCCCTGGTTTTGGGACCTAGTGCAGCTCTCAACAGAGATCCCACTACAACTCCCAGTGTCAACGACCCTACTCAAACAGTCCCACAACTATGTGTTCCACAACAATCCACAACAGCTGAACCTCCACGCCTGGTGTCTAGGAGCGGACAACTCCAAGAACAAGGCTTCTCTGTGGAGGTGGCAGAGAGAATTGCTGCCCCTCAGCGGTCATCAACAAGGACCATCTACCGGTCAAAGTGGGCCCTATTTGAAAAATGGTGCAGAGAAAATTCGGTGGATTTCTCCACTCCATCTGTGAAACAAATCTCAGACTTTTTCATGTACCTGTACCAAGACCTAAACAGGCGCCCCTCGACCATTGATGGTTACAGGACTGCTATCGTTGACACTTTGGGCCCAATGGCCCAACACATTGCGCACAATGCAGACCTTCATAGGTTACTCTCCAGTTTTCACAGGGATCGTCCTAAAAGTTCCAGAAATTTACCCAAGTGGAACCTTTCTGTTGTCCTTAACGAGCTCACCAAAGCACCATTTGAGCCCATGAAAGACTCAGACCTCAAACATCTTACTCTCAAAACTGCTTTCTTGCTAGCCTTGGCCTCCGGCAAGCGCCGCAGCGAAATCCATGCCTGGGTTGCTAACAAAGTAGCTAATTTAGGCCAATGGGAAAAGGTAGCCTTGTTCCCTTCTTCTGATTTCATAGCCAAAAACCAACTAGCAAGAGAAGGTTCTCAAAGTGTGTCACCAGTGACTATTCCTGCTTTGACTACCATTGTAGATAGACAGTTTAAGGAAGACAGGACCCTGTGTCCCGTGCGGGCCCTGAGGTTCTATTTGGACCGAACTAAAGACCTGAGAGGGTCTCGTTCTCTCCTTTTCATCTCCTTTAAGAAAGGACATACCTCAGACATGAGACCCGCTACACTCTCCTCATGGTTGAAACAAACCATTCTACTTTGTTATAAACAAGCAGATCAACAAGCCTTGGACTTGGTCCAAGTCAAAGCGCATGACATCCGGGCCTTTGCGGCCTCTAAGGCCTTTTACGGTGGCGTATCGGTGGACCAAATCATGCAAGCCTGTCACTGGAAAGCTCACAACACATTCACAAATTTTTACCTAAAAGACCTTACTTGGTCGGACACCGACAACAATATGTATCTGGGACCCGTAGTGGCGGCACAACAAGTCCTAGATCCTTCCCCTCAGACCAGTTGTCCTCGGAAAGAAAAAAAGGGGGGGGGGGGGGGGGCACATCCGCTACAACCAAGTCTTCAGGAGTCTCTCCCAGGATCTAGGTATTCCTTTACCTTCAAGATGTTACGGGTAAGGTCATTTTATTTTTCAATTATCAGGTAATTTCTATTAAGGACTTAGTCAGTTGTCGTTAATCTCATATTTCAGGTTAAAAATTTAATGAGATGCCCGACCATGGGGTTGGTCACTCACACGTGAAGGTCTAATAGGGACCCTTAGACCTCGAAGTGAGCACTGCTGCACTTCCGTCCTACTACCAAACATCTGGACAGTTTTAGCACTGTCCCTTTTTACTCAGGTTTTTGGCTCGTTACAGGCCCGGTCTTCGGGATCGGGGCTCTGTAAAAGGGACTCAGACTGGCTTTTCTGGCACTATTCTGCATATATTAATTCAAATCTTAGAAAAAAATTACATATCTTCCAGTCTCAGCTGTAATCCCGCCACCGGGCGGTTGAATTCAGCATTAAGTCCCACATGGTAAGCTATTGTAGCGTAATAAAATTGGAAATTTTAATTACTTAAATGTAGCTTTTATAAGCTACAAGCTTACCATGTGGGACTTAGAAGGGTCCCACCCTGCCTCCCCGCTGTTTACAGCTGAGGGGTAGGTTTAATAAAATCTCAACGAGAAAGTAGGGCGATTGGTCAGAAGTTATCACGTGACGACAACTACCAGTAGATCCGGTGGCTAACAAGAACGATCTTTTTTCTAAGACGTTGGCCCCGGGTGTGGCAACCCGAGAACAGCATTAAGTCCCACATGGTAAGCTTGTAGCTTATAAAAGCTACATTTAAGTAATTAAAATTTCCAAATTTAGAGAATTTCGTATAAATATGTTATTCAGCTACTTTTGGGCCAGCTATAACATAGTGAAATTTCAGACCTGTAGCTCATGGCATAGCTGAGTAATAGCTACTTTTAGGTTATCACTGTTGAGTAAATCGCTTATAACTTGAAAACTATTGCATTTAGAGAATTTCGTATAAATATGTTATTCAGCTACTTTTGGGCCAGCTATAACATAGTAAAATTTCAGACCTGTAGCTCATGGCATAGCTGAGTAATAGCTACTTTTAGGTTATCACTGTTGAGTAAATCACTTATAACTTGAAAACTATTGCATTTAGAGTATTTTGTTTCAATATGTTATTCACCTATTTTGGGGTCAGCTATAACATAGTGAAGTTTCAGACCTGTGGCTCATTTCATAGCTGAGTAATAGCTACTTTGAAGTTCTCACTGTTGAGTAAATCAGTTATAATTGGAAAACTATTACATTTACAGAAATTTGTGCAAATATGTTATTCAGCTACTTTTGGGTCAGCTATAACATAGTGAAATTATAGACCTATAGCTCATGGCACAACTGAGCAATAGCTATTCTCAGGTACTGACTGTTGAGTAAATCAGCTATAACTTGAAAAATATTGCATTTGGAGTATTTTGTTAAAATATATTGTTCACCTACTTTTGGGTCAGCTATAACATAGTGAAATTACAGACCTATAGCTCATGGCATAGCGGAGCAATAGCTATTTTCAGGTTCTCACTATTGAGTAAATCAGTTGTAGCTTGAAAACTATTGCATTTACAGTAGTTTGCTTAAATATGTTGTTCACCTACTTTTGGGTTAGCTATAACATAGTAAAATTTCAGACATGTAGCTCATTGCATAGCTGAGTAATAGTTCCTTTGAGGTTCTCACTGTTGAGTAAATCAGTTGTAACTTGAAAACTATTACATTTAGAGTAATTTGTTAAATATGTTATTCACAGAATTTTTGGTCAGCTATAACATAGTGAAATTGCAGACCTCTATGTCATGGCATAGCTGAGCAATAGCTACTTTCAGGTTCTCACTGTTGAGTAAATCATTGTATCCACTGGATAGCCGCAGTGTGTAGAGAGAGATTTCACCATTACTGCTCTGATGAAAAAAAATATTATAGCTAGCTTTCTTAAGTTTGCAGTATATATTAATAACCATAAAATGTTGTCTGGGAATATTTTTGGCCTCATTTTGAGAAACAAGATGGCCGCCACAGGTGTTTTTTGTCAGTCATGAAAAGTGCTTATATCTCCCTTATTATTGATCCTAGAGGTTTGGGATGATAAACCAAACTGTAGGAAATCATGGGGTGGGAATCTTTTGGTGTGGTCAGATTTGACCTTCAATGACCCCTCCTTCAAGGTCAAACAAGGATAGCCAAACTTAAAAGTGCTTATAACTCGCTTATTATTGGTCCCAGAGGTTTGGGATGGTAAACAGACAGGAAATCATGGGCTGTGAATCCTCCTTCAAGGTCAAATGAGGATAGCGAAAATTGAAAGTGCCTACAACTCGCTTATTATTGGTGTCAGAGATTTGGGATGGTAAACCATCCCATAGGAAATCATTGGCTCGGAATCTTTTGGTATGGTCAGATTTGACCTTTGGACCCCTCCTTCAAGGTCAAATGAGGACAGCCAAGCTTAAAAGTGCTTATAACTCATTTATAATTGGTCCTAGAGGTTTGGAATGGTAAACCATAGGAAATCATGGGCTGGGAATGTATTTGTGTGGTTAGATTTGACCTTGGACCCCTTCTTCAAGGTCGAACGAGGATATTGCATTTGTAGTATTTCTTTAAATATGTTTTAACCTATTTTTTACACTTAAACAATTACCTTGTTATTTTTCTTCATAATACCATTTACAGGGCACAACTTTTTTATCCTTTTCTTCTGTCAGCTTCGGAATTTCTTTCGAACTTGCTGTTCAGTTACCATTTACTGTATTTCTGTACAGCCCTTTTCCTGATAATTATTCTGTCCTCTAATCACCTTCACAAATCAAAAACACTCAGTCAGCTGACACAGTGCCCGTTCACGGGCACTCTCCTCTTGTTTGGGGGTATCTAGCAACAACTGTTGCCATGGCAACACTTTGAATATTTTAGGGTTTTAACGTTCCAGAAAGAGTTCCAGAGAACTGGGGCGTAGTGACTGAAAGAATTTGAGAAGTGTTTGATTGATTTATGAACTCTACGGTCAAATTTGGGGATATGAAGGAACTTGAGTTTGGGGGTGCTGCACCTTGTATTTCTGGAAAAGGTGTAGGGGTGAATAAATTCTCTTTGGTAAGCTGGTTGATCTGGGTTTACAAAGATACATATATGTGTATATAATATGTTTATTTAATGTTATGTAAAGATCTACATAACATACAAGACATGAAAGCAAATACAGGTCTAAAATTACCAATTGCGCAGGGCACACGAAGACCTTACAGTGGAGGATTGTCTACAGGGCTACTTGGACTCAGATAAGGCTGAGGTTAGACACAAACTCAGGCCTTATGTCAGGGCAGCAAAAGAGGACATCAAGGTGTTCATGAAGAAAGTAGATACTCCGGCCCATATTCAGAGGTGAGGAGTTAGATAGAGATAAATTGAGGAAGGGTTTTTACCTTTTTTGCACAAAATGTTAATAAATTAAGCATGGGTTAAGGTCTAAAATTGATGCCTTTATACAGCATAAAGCAGTATTTCAATATTGATTGATATAAAAACCATATTGAAAGTTGATATCATTATTGAAGATTTTATACCCCCACTAAAAATAAGCCAATTCTAATTTGACTTTTGTAGCGCTTAATCTCCACTGAGTAGTGGACTCTGAGGCGCAACAAGATAATAGCAATATGCAAATTCAAAGTCCAGGGACAAAGCCAATTCAATCAAGTATAAATTTCAACTTTTTTGAGGGGGGAGGAGTGTGTGTGTGTGTGTTGGGGGGGGGGGGGGGGGGGGGGGATTAAACTTGACAACTCATGTTTATGCTACTTCTTGACATAGATTCAGAGTTTTGAAAATAGTAACCTGACAGTGGAATATTCTTTATTATGAAGGTATTATGATTTACCATTGGAGAGCAGTATCGCAGCTTGTCTGAAGGGACGAGTGGTAATAGAGTTCCCAAGTTTCTACGTGGTACTCCGCAAACACTGGGATAACTACATACTTGCTGGTAAGTACTTTCCTTGCGATGCTTCTATAGTCTTATGATTGTAAATGTTTGCTTATGATTCAAGCGGGGTTACATCTTTATTTCATGTACAGTAAGCACATGAATTCATAGTCTAAAGAAAAATAGATGAAAATACAGAGCCATAAAACCACCATAAGCATCTGAGATCTGCTGTTATGAAAACCAAGAGAAGTCTTGTTGACTTTCTAATAGATCCTCATTTATAACAAAGGTTAAAAAACCTTTTCCAGATGAATAATTGGTGAATTATATCCCCCAAACCTCACAGGTTCTGACCCAATGGTTCTCAAGACAGGTTTACTCCTATAATTAGGCTCTGTAAATATCTGCACTTGTACTTTTAAGTGTTAAGCCCCAATGGCTAAGAAGTGTATAAGTTTGGTAAAATCTATTAAATGGTATGATAAAACAATTTCAATTTAATTATTTTACACACATGGGGTAGTCGGTTCAATCAATTTCAATTTCAATCAGTTGTCCAGGTGCTTAATCTCCGTATCAACGGATTCTAAGGCACACCATCCAATCCGTAAGGCATAAATCATGAGACATTAGACATGTTCCGAGTCGTTGCCAGGGAGGCGGTCCGGTGTTCGGTAGTAAGAAGCTATGGTGGGAATGATTTCTGAAATAGGTAGGTTTTGAGTCGACTTTTGAAACTGGAGAGATTTGGAGCACTGCGTATATCATATGGAAGATCATTCCATAACTTAGGTTCAAGTTTATCTCAACACGTGGGATTCAGTGGGGCTTTGAAATGACTTTCCTTGTAAAAAGTATTGTTAATAGCTGAAAACCGGTCTTGCACTTTTTATCTCCCGCCGGGCTTTAGCCCGGGAGGGAGATTATGAAATGATGCCTGTGTGTGCGTGCGTGCGTGTGTGCGTGCGTTAGTTAGTCACGCAGATTCCTCCAAAACTACTACAGCTACAGATTTTTTGTAAATTAATTGTCCCAATGAATTTTCACGCCCTCGAAAATTTTTTTGGTTTTATGGACTTAGGCCTAAAGATAACTGAGTAATAGCTATCTTAGCTATTTGGAGTAAAGGACTCAAAAACTATTGCAGTTACAACTTTTTCTTCAAATATGTTGTTCAGCTACTTTGTCCTTAGCTATAAGATGTTACATAGTTTGGGGTCCCATTGCATGCCATAAGTGAGTAATAGCTATTTTCTCATTTGTAGCTAAATAACAAAAGGAGTAAATGTCAAATATCTTCAAAAGTATTAGAGTTACAGAAATCTTTTCAAATATGTTGTTCATCTACTTTTTGGTAAGCTATCACATAGTAAAGTTTCAGACCTGTTGCACCTTGGATAGCTGAGTAATAGCTACTTTGAAATTCTGACTGTTGAGTAAAGCCATTGTAACTCCAAAACTATTGCAGTTAGAGTGTTTTCCTAAAATATGTTGTTCAGCTACTTTGTCCTTACCTATAAGATGGTACATAGTTTGGGGTTCTATTGCATGTCATAAGTGAGTAATAGCTATTTTCTCATTTGTAGCTAAATAACAAAAGAAGTAAATGCCAAATATCTTCAAAAGTATTACAGTTACAGAAATCTTTTCAAATATGTTATTCATCTACTTTTGGGTAAGCTATCACATAATAAAGTTTCAGACCTGTTGCACCGTGGATAGCTGAGTAATAGCTACTTTCAAATTCCGACTGTTGAGTAAAGCCATTGTATCTCCAAAACTATTGCAGTTAGAGTGTTTTCCTAAAATATGTTGTTCAGCTACTTTGTCCTTAGCTATAAGATGGTACATAGTTTGGGGTCCAATTGCATGCCATAAGTGAGTAATAGCTATTTTCTCATTTGTAGCTAAATAACACAAGAAGTAAATGCCAAATATCTTCAAAAGTATTAGAGTTACAGAAATCTTTTCAAATATGTTATTCATCTACTTTTGGGTAAGCTATCACATAGTTAAGTTTCAGACCTGTTGCACCATGGATAGCTGAGTAATAGCTACTTTCAAATTCCGACTGTTGAGTAAAGCCATTGTATCTCCAAAACTATTGCAGTTACAGTGTTTTCCTAAAATATGTTGTTCAGCTACTTTGTCCTTAGCTATAAGATGGTACATAGTTTGGGGTTCTATTGCATGCCGTAAGTGAGTAATAGCTATTTTCTCATTTGTAGCTAAATAACAAAAGAAGTAAATGTCAAATATCTTCAAAAGTATTAAAGTTAGTGAAATCTTTTCAAATATGTTGTCCATCTACTTTTTGGTAAGCTATCACATAGTAAAGTTTCAGACCTGTTGAACCTTTGATAGCTGAGTAATAGCTACTTTCAAATTCCGACGGTTGAGTAAAGCCATTGTAACTCCAAAACTATTGCAGTTAGAGTGTTTTCCTAAAATATGTTGTTCAGCTACTTTGTCCTTAGCTATAAGATGGTACATAGTTTGGGGTTCTATTGCATGCCATAAGTGAGTAATAGCTATTTTCTCATTTGTAGCTAAATAACAAAAGAAGTAAATGTCAAATATCTTCAAAAGTATTAAAGTTAGGGAAATCTTTTCAAATATGTTGTCCATCTACTTTTTGGTAAGCTATTACATAGTAAAGTTTCAGACCTGTTGAACCTTTGATAGCTGAGTCATAGCTACTTTCAAATTCCGACTGTTGAGTAAAGCCATGGTATCTCGAAAACTATTGCAGTTAGAGTGTTTTCCTAAAATATGTTGTTCAGCTACTTTGTCCTTAGCTATAAGATGGTACATAGTTTGGGGTTCTATTGCGTGCCATAAGTGAGTAATAGCTATTTTCTCATTTGTAGCTAAATAACAAAAGAAGTAAATGTCAAATATCTTAAAGTATTAAAGTTAGGGAAATCTTTTCAAATATGTTGTCCATCTACTTTTTGGTAAGCTATCACATAGTAAAGTTTCAGACCTGTTGAATCTTTGATAGCTGAGTAATAGCTACTTTGAAATTCTGACTGTTGAGTAAAGCCATTGTAACTCCAAAACTATTGCAGTTAGAGTGTTTGCCTAAAATATGTTGTTCAGCTACTTTGTCCTTAGCTATAAGATGGTACATAGTTTGGGGTTCTATTGCATGCCATAAGTGAGTAATAGCTATTTTCTCATTTGTAGCTAATTGAGAGCTTTCACTTGGTGAAGTTTCAGACCCTTAGCTAATTACTCACCTACTCAAAATGAGTAAATGCGAATTATCTCTAAAAGTATTGCAGATAGCCAATTTTTCTCAACTCATTCACCTACTTTTGGAAGAGCTTTCACATGGTCAAGTTTCAGACCCGTAGCTAATAAATCAAAATGAGTAAATGCAAATTATCTGTAAAAGTATTGCAGATAGCCAATTTTTCTCAAATAACTCATTCACCTACTTTTGGAAGAGCTTTCACTTGGTGAAGTTTCAGACCCGTAGCTAATTACTCACCTGCTCAAAATGAGTAAATGCGAATCATCTCTAAAAGTATTGCAGATAGCCAATTTTTCTCAAATAACTCATTCACCTACTTTTGAGAGAGCTTTCACTTGGTGAAGTTTCAGACCTGTAGCTAATTATTCACCTACTCAAAATGAGTAAATGCTAATTATCTCTAAAAGTATTGCAGATAGCCAATTTTTCTCAAATAACTTATTCACCTACTTTTGAAAGAGCTTTCACTTCGTGAAGTTTCAGACCCGTAGCTAATTATTCACCTGCTGAAAATGAGTAAATGCTAATTATCTCTAAAAGTATTGCAGGTAGCCAATTTTTCTCAAATAACTCCTTCAGGTACTTTTGGAAGAGCTTTCACATGGTGAAGTTTCAGATCCGTAGCTAATTACTCACCTACTCAAAATGAGTAAATGCTAATTATCTCTAAAATTATTGCAGATAGACAACTTTTCTCAAATAACTCGTTCATCTACTTTTGGGAGAGCTTTCACTTGGTAAAGTTTCAGACCTGTAGCTAATTATTCACCTGCTGAAAATGAGTAAATGCTAATTATCTCTAAAAGTATTGCAGGTAGCCAATTTTTCTCAAATAACTCCTTCACATACTTTTGGCACAGCTTTCACATGGTCAAGTTTCAGATCCGTAGCTAATTACTCACCTGCTCAAAATGAGTAAATACGAATTATCTCTAAAAGTATTGCAGATAGCCAATTTTCTCAGATAACTCATTCACCTACTTTTGGGAGAGCTTTCACATGGTGAAATTTCAGACCCATAGCTAATTACTCACCTACTCAAAATGAGTAAATGCGAATTATCTCTAAAAGTATTGCAGATAGCCAATTTTTGTCAAATTAATCATTCACCTACTTTTGGAAGAGCTTTCACATGGTGAAGTTTCACACCCATAGCTAATTACTCACCTACTCAAAATAAGTAAATGCCTATTATCACTAAAAGTATTGCAGATAGCCAGTATTTCTCAAATAACTCATTCACCTACATTTTGGAGAAGTTTCACATGCTTAAGTTTTTTTATGAATTTTTAAAATAAATTTTAATACATTAAAATTAATTAAATCATGCACTAAATCAATTATAACTTGAAAAGTACTGCATTTAGAGCACTTTGTGCAAATATGTTATGCAGCTACTTTTGGGTCAGCTATAACATAGTAAAATTTCAGACCTGTAGCTCATGGCATAGCTGAATAATAACTACTTTTAGGTTATCACTGTTGGGTAAATCACTTATAACTTGAAAACTTTTGCATTTACATTATTTAGTTTCAGTATGTTATTCACCTATTTTGAGGCAGCTATAACATAGTAAAATTCCAGACCTGTGGCTCATTGCATAGCGGAGTAATAGCTACTTTGAAGTTCTTACTCAACACTAAATCATTTATAACTTGAAAAGTATTACATTTAGAGCATTTTGTTAAAATATGTCATTCACCTACTTTTTCCATAGCAACAACATGGTGAGTAACTTGGGTGTCTATCTGAATAGCTAAGTGAGTAATAGCTACTTTTGGGCTTTTCACTAACTTCCATCATGAGTAAAATCACCTGTAACTTGAAAACTATTGCATTTAGAGAATTTTGTGCAAATATGTTATTCGCCTACTTTTGGGTCAGCTATAACATACTAAAATTTCAGACCTCTAGCTCGTGCCATAGCCGAGTAATAGCTACTTTTGCCTTTGCCGGTGGATACATTTTGCATCTGGCCACAGATGCATCCTTGGTCTAGTCTCTAAAAGTATTACAGGTGGGCAATTTCTTCTAAATAAGTCATTCACCTACTTTTGGGTGATCTACCACATAGTGAAGTTGCAGAACTGTAGCTCTTTAGATGGCAGAGTAATAGCCACTAAAATAAGTAAATGTCTTGTATCTCTAAAAGTAGTACAGATAGGCTATTTCTTCTAAAGACGTGCTTCCCTACTTTGAGTTGATCTGCATAATGAAGTGGCAGAACTGTAGCTCTTTGGATGGCAAAGTAATAGCTACTAAAATGAGTAAATGCCTTTTGTCTTTAAAAGTATTGCAATCAAACATTAAACTTGTCACTTCTACATGTGCCTCCATCTCGCAGGAAAATTTATATTCCACTATCTTTAGGACATCTAATTTATATGGCGGGAGATAAATGCATGCGTCAGAATGCTTGTCTTTAGGTTGTGTTAGAAATGAGCAAAAACTGTCTTCTATCATACAGAACCAGTTCGTATCTACATTTACACCTTTTTATGGCAGATATTTTGTCAAATCCTTCAAAAAAAAAACTATAGATTTAGTTAAATGCTTCAGATTATGTCTTGTATAAAAGGAGTTGATTAACTGAATAATATCTTAGAAGACATTTTCTTATTTAAAAGTGTGGTTATGTATGCTCGCATCTACATTGTAACCAAGGTAACGACAGGTAATGAAATACCAGATTTTTCTGCGAAAAACCAGTTAGATTTGGCAAATGATTACACCACCATTTGAAATTAACCAAAACACCAATTTAACCTTTGAGTGGTGGAGAATTTCCTGATTGTATGTTTTAGGCCTGTTGTTTGTTTCATATAATACAGAGGACAGTGAGAAAACTCATCAATGCAATTCTTCAGAGGGCATGATGGAGAATCAGAGATTGACATTGGTTACTCCACAGGCGGTGTACCCAGCTGGTTTCAGCAAGGAGTCGCATAAAGATTCACTGGAAGAAAATGATGCACATGAAGTAGAAACTCTTGTCACAGTGAAGAATAATGTATTGGAAAGTGTAGACAAAAATAGGATGCCGGAAAGTGAAACTACAAATGAAACTTGGCAAAGTGAAACCAAAACTGACAGTGGGGTACAGGAAAATGAAACCGAGGTTATGATGCCACAAAATGAAATTGGAGGGACACATGTTGTTTGAGGAAAGTAACAGTGAAATAGAATTGGGGCATTGTAATGAGTATCACAAAATGCATTTGAAAGTACCAGTTTTTATTACTGTCTATTTTTCATAAAGGCAGTTTGCTTTGTTTAAAGTGTTTCCCAGTTTTGTGAAATCTGTTTTCACAATATCTGTTAAATAAAGTAAATATTTAGTATAAACCTGTTATTGTATCCTAAGAAGAAAATGGTCAGAATTTGTGCATTTCTTCACATTTGGGCCTTGTTCATACATACAGGACAGATTATCCTATGGCTGATATATATAATACTTGTATGTGTTCTCCATAAGAATGCAGCAATTTAGCCTTCAGCCTCATTCTCTAAGGTCATAGCTTGCCTCGTTATATCCCCAGACAAAAGTCGGGGATATAGTGGATTCAGGTCCGTTGCACTGCTGCCGCTGTAGAAATTTCCTTGTGTACGTGAACAGAATACTCAAAAACAGATCAGTATTTTTTTTTCAAACTTGACACACATGTTAAGGGTGCCCAAAGGAAAATCCCTATTTTAAAGTGACCTTAAACTCCCAATAATAAAGAACCTATCTCCACCTTAAAGTCAGAAATTTGACTTTTGGCCACTTAGAGCCCTCTAGGTCACAAACTATGAGGCTATCTGGCTAAAATTTACCTGAGAAAATATTAATATATTGTTAGTACATGTGCCGAAAATCAAGACTTTAAGTTGAGAATAAAATTGTGTTTGAGGCCCATAAAGACCCCACTTAGGGTTTTTTGCTACATTTTTCACATATTTTGCCCTATAATTTGGAAGTGGTAATTCTGATGAGTCGCAAACTGCACTAGTTATAATTTTTTATGTAATCCTTTTCTGTGAAAAATTTAAGGGCTGTGGGTTTAACTATAAGGTCGACTTAATATCTCAAAAGACCCAATTTATGGAATTTTTGCCGCTTTCAAGCACTGTAGCTTTCTAACTGTGTCTCTCATGTAGGTGAAATATCATCTGGGAATGTATTAATGTATTCTTTTTTACATGTGCCACAAATCTAAGCCTTTAATAGACATTTAACCTGTGTATGAGGACCATAAACACCCACCCAAGTGACCCCTTTTAAACATTTTCCATATATTTAGCCCTATAGCTTGGAAATAGGAAATAGTATGCCAGAAAAGTCTAAAACTGTATTAGATATAAGTTCCATGTATAATATTTGTGTGTGACAAATTTGAAGTCTTATGCTTTAATTTTAAGGTCACATTGAAGTCTCTAAAATGCCCACAGAGACCCAATATTTGGACTTTTTGCCATTTTTAAGCCCTGTGGCTGTTAAACTGTGTAACTGTTGGAGCTGAAATCTCGTCTGGGAATATGTTATTATGTTCTTTTTACATGTGCCAGAAATCAAGGCTTTAAATGCAAATTTAACCTGTGTATGACAACCATAACCACCCATCCAAGTGACCCTTTTCTGACATTTTGCACATATTTTGGCCCTGTGTATGACCAATTGGAAGGAAAACTTCAAATATTGCAAACAAACCCCAAGTCTGAAGAAATCACTTTTATCCCCTTTTTTTGCATTTGCAGCCTTTTGTAGCGATTTCATATAAAGAAAAATAACAACGTTACTTTATAACCTCCATCTTGCTTGTCAGCACGTATAATCCATGGAATTCTTAAAATATTTGAAACAAAATAGAAATCTGAAGAAACTGCACTCTTCTATGCCATAGATTTGTGCATTTGGGTACTTTTATTGCGATTTCGTTGAGAGCAAAAGTCCATGTTTAGTGGGGTGTACTAAAACTTGATATCCTGGAATCGAAATGGTTTTACATTGGCGACCTCCCGATCTATATATTTTATTGCGTTAATACATCCTATCCAATGAACAATTGCTTTACCGGTCGGCGCGACCGGTCCCGCCAAACGCCAGAAAAAGACGTCCTGTATATAATACCGGCAGGACCGGTCTCGGAGTGTGCATTCGCTAGGTGTCGCCTCGTACTTCCTTCCTGTCTAGACAGCTGCCTTAAGACAGATGCTGCCTTAACTGTGGACCAGACCCATTGACCGGTCCTAGAGCTGTCCTGAGTACCAGTGGATGATGAACAGCACAGTCAGACCGGTTCCCTGTTGGAAGGAAACTACCGGGATGCTTCCCAGCCAGAGACCTCACCAGGGACGAATCTACAGATCAAGAACTCTCTGAGGAGGCCAGCTATAGAGAGACAATGAGAGGCGTGAGATCCTTCATGGGTTGGCACAAAGTCCCTGAGTTTGAGAGTGTTTCATCTTCCGATGACAACCCTTTTGCCAGTTCACGTGTTCAGCCAACCGGTAAAGTATCAGTCAAGCTTCCGGTGGACGATTGGCTCTGTAAGAAGATGGAAAAGCTTAACCTCACCATCACAGAGGGCTACCCTGCAAGAAACTCAGAAACTGCTGGCCTCCTCAAAGATCAATTCATCAAGACTCCCTGGTCGTCCAGATGGTTTGGGATGCATGCTGAGAAGAGAGACTGTGACAATGTTACTGTATCTTCCTGGTCTCCGGAACCGGCCAAGCTGGAATATTTGCATGCTGGTGTGAAGCAGGACATCCTTTACTGCTCTGCATATAGCCCCTGTTCATCTACATTTACTTTTTCCTGACCAGCTTATCACCAAGGCTGAAGAGGAGATCTGTAGAAGTGAGGAGAGGCGTTCTTCTGGCCAGCCTCACAGACGTCAAGGTCGCTTTCTCCCTTATGCTCCCAGTGACAGATCTGCTAACCAACCGGACCGGAAGTCTGGTAACCCAGCATGGAAGCAAATAAGGGATAGACAGCAAACCAAGAAAAGTCATGGCAAGCCTTCATCTGCTCCCAGAAACCAGCTAAGAGTTCCTAGCCGCGTAAATGACAATCAATGTGTAATTTCTGTAACCGGTCAGATAGGCTTGAACAAAAATAGACACTGGATCGAATGTGTGTAAAAAATATTTTACTTTCTCAATTCTGGCTGCCATCTTGAATTTTGTTGGAATTCTCTGTATGTCAGATTATACCATGTCTTGTCTTGGGGATCCACTGTGTCAAATCGATGCAGTCCTAGTTGGTTCCACAATTTCAAATGTGAAAACGGCCTAGAGTAAAGCATATCCTGTGAATATCTTACAAGTGTCAAATTTGATATTTGACCTCTGCTTCAAGGTTCAATTTGTACATTGTTTTGAAAAGACCTTGTATTGTTTCTCCTTGGGCTTTGAACCTTTTTTGTAGTCAGACTACCTCCATTTCTGCTTAATGCTTGGTGGGAGATAAACACCGCAGCAGTGATCTCGTTGCATTTGACATGCATTTGCAAATATAGGTAAGATTAATTCCATGCAAAAATAACCACTTATACAGTATCCTCCTCTGACAAAGATGTGTGGATTGCTGCAAATGATACTTTTGCGTACCTTAACCTAATTGTGCTATCTCATTTGACAGCTATACTTCAAATGATATAATTTACAGCTTCACTACTTTTAGTTTACTAATCAAAGTTGTTATCATGCTGTTGAATGATCTTGTCTTTAAACTTTATCTTTACAAAGCATTTTGGCCTCAGCTTTGCATATGACACCTCAAGAAATGGGAATGATCTGCCTGGTCATGTACACTCAGCCAAATGTCTCTCGTCATTGAGAAAGTAGTTGAAAACCTATCTCTTGGCAAAAGCATACCCACCCTGGTTTTCTGGTCTTCTCTGTCTTTCTTCATGATGCTAATCCCTGCGATGTTTCTGGCTTAATGATTATGGATCTCTGCTTTTTGGTATTATGCACATTAGAGTCTGTCAATAGATTCTTTAAGCGCTGTCAAAGTACTATTAGAATTAGAATTTACATGCATTTTTCCTCTCCTGAATGTTATTTCACCTACACATAACTTATACGGTCTGGTTTAAAAATCCCCTGATCTTTGTACCTTTTTCACCTGTTCTGTACCTCCTGATGTCTGACACTATTTTCACAGGCTGTAGGTTGGATATTTTTGGATATTGACATTTATAAATATCTTTATTATTGGTCATATGGGTTCAGAATGTTAAATCATTTTATAGAAAACCATAGACTGGGAATCTTATGGGGTGGTTGGATTTGACCTTTAACCTCTACTCCAATGTCAAACTGTGTTTGCTTACTTAAAACACATTATATTTTCCTCATAAAGTTATTTTCATATGACTTAAGAAATATTTAATGTTGACTTACAATTTCGATATGTGGATACATATGGATATGGCTTTGGCCTTTCGCTTTAAGATCAATGGAAGTCTTAAGGTCAAATGTGGGTATTTCTTGACATTTTGGCCTGTTTCTCTCTGACATAAAAGCTCATCCTATGGCTGACATGTATAACAGATATGTCCCCTTTTAGCATGCAGGAATTTGACCTTCAACCTCTTTCTTTAAGATCATGTCTGGCTTCTAGACATTGGCAGGTCGGCCTTTTTCAATGTATGTTTTACCCAATACCATTTAAGGGCTGTGTGGGTTTTGCTTTCACCCATGGCATCCAGATGGGTGGGTGGGTGTCGGGGAAAAACTTTGTCTGGGCTGTATCTCAGAAACCGTAAGGTGTAGAAAGTTGATACTTGGTAGGAACATTGGTTTAGGGGACGTCGGTGTGTAACATCATGGGGTGACCTTCATTTGACCTTTGACTTTGCCATAGTGATCTTTTGAAAATTTTGTCCGGGCTATATCTCAGAAACTAAGGTGTATGAATATGGAGATATGTAGTAGGGATATTAGTTAGGGGGTGTAAGTGTGGAATGTCATGGTATGACCTTGATTTGACCTTCGGCCTTGCTGTAGTGACCTTGATTTTTAAAATCTTGTCCGGGCTATATCTGGGAAACTGTAAGGTGTAGACAGTTGATACTTGGTAGGGACATGGTTGAGGGGTGTAGTTGTTGCAAAGTTATAATGTGACCTTGATTTGATCTTTGTCCTTGCCGTAGTGACCTTTACCTTAAATCTTGTCCGGGCTATATCTTGAAAACCATAAGGTGTAAGAAGGTGATACTTAGTAGGTAGGGACATTGGTTAAGGAGTGTAGGTGTGCAACGTCATGGAGTGATCTTGATTTGACCTTGCTAATCATGGGTTGGGAATCTTTTGATGTGGTGACATTTGACCTTGGACCCCTCCTTCAAGGTCAAATGAGGACGGCCAAACTTAAAAATGTTTATAACTTCAGGAATCTTCAGCCTCTATGTCTTTTATTATTGCTTCTACAGGTTTGCTATGTTCGGGGATACACCGCCAGCTCGCAATAAAGTGAGCGGCGCAAGTCTAGTTGTTATATATATTTTTACTTAATTGTGCTAATTCCATTTCCAGCAATACTTCCATTAATAAATCTTATAGCTTCATAATTTTTAGTTTACTGATTAATGCGGTCCTCTTGCTATTGAATTGTCTTGTTTTAATACTTTATCTTTACATACATTTTCTCTCTCTTTGATGTTATTTTCTCGACTTGGACATTATATGGATCTTTATATAACTAACACTGTTTCCTCTAAAAGTCTTCTGATCTTTTTCTGTTTCACTTCTACATCTCATGGTGTCAAAAATTGTTTCCCAGGCTGTGTGTTATGGGCATCTCCGATGCTATTTTTGGATATTGTTGTAACTCCTATAGGGGTTCAGAATGTTAAATATTAGAAATCATGGGCAGGAAATCTTACTGATGGGTTGGATTTGACCCATGCCCTACTTATTGCTCCCAGACTTTTGTTGTACTTCACTATGTCCTGTCCAATGACGCGGTGCATCATATCGATGCAATTACTAATTCAGTGGGATGCTTGTTTGTATTTAGGAGAAAATTCTTGTTGACAGAAGAAGTGAATAAATATTGGGGAAGATCTGGATCTCGTACTCTGGATACAAAAAAAAAATGAAAAAAAAAAAAAAAATTTACAACAGTTAAATATTTACTGATTCTTCAATGCTTTTTTCGCCTTTATATTCAACAATACTCTTTTTATTTCCATGGTCAAGTACCGTAAATTTCCAAAATAACACCCAGGTTCAAATAAACGCCTGGTTCAAATTAACGCCTGGGTACCAAGCACACTGTTTACAATTTATGACACTGTTTTTATACTTCAAAAGAACGCCTGGTTCAATTTAACGCCTGGTCTGATAACCATTTGAAAATAATTAACGCCCGGGCCATATTTTGGAAAAATACGGTAATCTGATTATGATGTTTAAAATAATAGAGCAGTATATGGTTGAAGTTACACTATAGAGGTACATAACTGGCTTGATGGAGTTCTGTGCTCCAGGAGTACTTTTCACTTTTGTTTGATATTATTTATAATATTTAATATTCACCATACTGGATACGCCTTCTTGAATAAGAGTATACTAATCTTTTTAAAGTAATCTGGCATAATGTCTGTTTCTTGTGTGATGAGGAACTTTGTCATATTTTTGGCTTCTTTATAACAGTGATGTGAGAGCCATTTTATAAAGTGCTAAAACTGCCTTACAATTTTGAAAAAAAAAAAAATGAGATATTTTTTCGGCAAAATATAATATATATGTTTTATTGTAAATTTTAATTTCATAACATTTAACTGAGAAATGTGTGTGGATAAAGTACATTATTAAACAGAAAGTCCATTCTGCATATCTCTATGGCATTTCATTATACATATCTCTGTACTTCAGCCATTCATTGTTCACCTTCCTCCAGACAACAGAGGATCTAAAATATAAATATCAAGCTTGTTTTTCAACTGTAAAATTTATTTGCAAGATGTAATATTCCATAACACTTTAGAAGATCAACAGTAATAAGGACTTGTAACTGGCTTTCTTTTAAGCATTTTAACAAAGATGTAGTCAAAAGGATTCAGTAAATATGGATCTCTTTGTCAATGTAGCCAATGGAGCCATAACTACATGTGTTAGGTATGTAATGTCATAGTGTGACCTTGCTTTGACATTGACTTTGGCTCTGACTTTGGCTCTGTGGGAATATTTTATGCTGCCATATTTGAGACCTATTTTTCCTATCAGAAAGATGTGGATTGCTGCAACTGATTATTGTATGTACTTCCACCTAATTGTGCTGTCGCCATTGACAGTTACACTTCAATTAATAAATTTCATAGCTACATAATTTTTAATTTACTGATTAATGCTATCATCTTGCTATTGAATTTTTCTTTACATGCATTTTCCTCTCTTAAGTGATGTATCTCCCTTTACATAACTTGCACTGTTTTTAAAGTCTCCTGGTCTTTGTACCATTTCACCTCTTCTATAATTCATGGTGTCCAACATTTTTTCCCCAGGATGTGGGGTACGGGCATCTGTGATGCCATTTCACATTTTGTACCATATATATTGTATTGTATGACTTTTTGGATGTACTCTACAAAATACTATTTTTCTGATGTTAGGACCTCCAAACTGGTTCCACTTATACCTAAATTTGACTTACACTGGTTCCACTTATACCTAAATCTGACTTACACTGGTTTTACTTATACCTAAATTTGACTTATACTGGTTCTGTTTATACCTAAATCGAACTTACACTGGTTTCATGTATACCCAAATTTGACTTACACTGGTTTTGTTTATACAGGGGCCTACTGGGTACATTAATTACCTGAAGTTTGCTGTGACACTCCCATCCTTGGCAAACAAAGTTCCTATGGAACTGCTGTATGCAGCTTCCTCACTGATGGGGATGACTTCAAGAACTTTACCCTCCACTCTGCCTACATTACCAGCATCAAATGTCTTCATCAGGTGGTTGTACACATCTGAAAGCACAGAACTTGCTAAATTCAGGTCTGTCCAGTACCCTCGCTATACTTTCATCAGTAAAACACGTTCATCAGGTTGTACACTTCTTGAAGTAAAAAATTTGCATGTACACTTCTGAAAGTATAAAACCCACTTAAACAGAACACTGTTAAGTAGAATTTCTACATATTCAATCAGTAGAAGGCTGATAACATTTGATTTGCTTCATGGTGGATAATAAAAGTCTGTGGTGGATGGTACAGATCGGGATTTAAGACTCTGTTAAATCAAATACCTTCTTCATGTGATCAATATCACGATCCTTTTATTTTTCATGTTCCCACCATCCAAGACTCAAACCCCTTCTTAAGCTCACCATACATACATGCTATATTTATCTATTATAATACAATTCCAACATAAAGCCTGAATCAAATAGATTTGTTTGATTTAAGAAATCTGAGGACACAGATTTTCCATTTATTACAACACCTCTGCTTTTCTAGAACAAATTTGTGTCGCCTACAAAAGGTATGTCTCATTTCACATTGTTTTAAATTAATCAAAAAATTTACTTTATGAAAATTTATTATGTAAAAATTTGAAAAATTTTGTTGTAATTTTAATTTTTATTAGATAAATACTTCCCATTTCCTGACCATTGCTATATGTTGGTGCCATCCAACTCACTGACCAACGTTGAGAAACGTTTTAAGGTACCTTAAGAGGCCAGTGAGTGAGTGTGAACTAGCATGTCCCCCTAGTGGTCATGTGACCACGCCAGTAAACAATCTTCATTATTTTTGTTGCAGAAAATACTCCCCTAGTACTGAATCCACGGGGAGGAAGGGGGGGGGACTATCCTGGTCAGGAAATGGTAAGTATTTATCTAATAAAAATTAAAATTACAACAAAATTTTTCAATTTTATTGCGAAAAATACACTTATCATTTCCTGACCATTGCTGAATGCAGCCTTCATGGAAGGAGGGCAGTACTAGAATTTAAAGACCCAGTACACCACTCTGCACAGTTATCGTACACAGCACAATCCTATAGGTATTCAGATCCAAGCTCATCTCCCAGATGAGGCAGTGGAACTGTTAAGCACTACAAAACAACACAGCCTTGTTGTTGTTGTAGGAAGGAAGGAATTACAACAGAAACCCACTACCTAGCCTACAACTTAAACATAATGAGAAGATTATATTGAAATTTACATGGCATTTTAAAATAAAAATGTTAAAGAAAAAATGTGGCATTTATATTAAGATTCAAGTATGTTTCCCTCCAATTTTTTTTTCAGTTGTACCATTGTTTATTATGGGAAGCCCCTTTGAGTTTATTTTAGGTTTCAAGTGTTTTATTTATGTCAGTAAACTTCTGTATTGATCTGACAATTGATTGTAGAAAAAGCCCCAGTAGAAAAAAAATTCTGCAGAAAAAGTCACAGTAGAAAACTAGTGTATGAACAAATAATCCAAGTAGAAAATATTTCGGTTTTTTTTTCATGAAGAGTGGGGTTTTGTCCTCATTCTTATTTATCTGAGTGGGGTTGTGTCTGAGTGGGGTTTTTGCCTAATAGGGTTTGGTCTGAGTGGGGTTTTGCCCAGTGCGGTTTTTCTCCACCTTTGTTACATTGTGTACACTATTTGGCAGTGCTTGTGTAAATGTGTTATGAACCATTTAGTTAGAGGGCTTTTATACTGAGGTTTATCTACTGCAGGTTTTCACAGTGGCTTTTTTCTGCTAGAGGCTTGTTCAGTTTACTTGACCATCAGTATCATATATACAGTTTTTTTGATAAGATTGGAATTTTGCTTTCCCTGTCCCAGCATTTTGTCCCACCTTGCAATTTTGACTGGTGTTTTGTCCCCCAGTATTTTGTCTGTTGACATTTTGTCCATGCGTCGCGTGATATGTCCCGCTACAAAAGGTCCAAGTATGAAAATCCATACCCGCGATAACCCACGCCCCCCCTTTCGGGAAATCCTGTATCTGCCTCTGCATGCACACAACAACATATAAACTTACAACAAACACCACATACCATACAGATTGTCTAAATCATAGTATGTAGTTGCAGTTCTGACAATGCTGATAATTATTGCCACAGTTGAATGTAGACAAATATCCAACACCCACACAGGTGACCCAATACTTAGAAGTGTCATCAGCATATTGTATAATTCATTCCAAGTCTGAATGAAGTCAACAATGCTGCCTAATTCAAATACAGCTAGTGTGACAGACATACATATGCAAATGCATACCAAAGTAGCAATATAAGTATCACACATATACTTATAAAATAACAAACTGTACGAACCAATTTTAAAGTCTGACCACAAGCAAACCAAGCACTTGAGACAGAAAATTGGTAAAAATGTTATGGTTTCCAGTAACATGCATCTAAAAATTCATGGATAGAAAAGCTATGCTAAAAGCTAAAGATGCACTCATTCTTGCTTTGACCCGCTACTGTTGAGAGTCAGAAGATGACTTTTCCTCAGTCAAAAGATAGTCTGCCTAAAGTAAGATGAGATAGTTGACCTGAAAATATCTACTGTAAAACCTTCCTTAAGTAAAAGTATTTCAAAAACAAGACAAAGAGATCAATCTTGGGTAAAACTGCTGTCCCAATGATTGAGAACTGGCATATCGACCGGCTTAACTGAAGTAGGCCCATCCGAAGCCAACTGATTCTTGGCTAATAAATGGCCAGACCCACTTGTGACCAATACTCCTTTTAAGTAAGGGAAGACACTGCTAACAAGAATCACCCTTCTTCCTTTGCCTGATGCCAAAATCAAAAGAAAACTGTCTTAAAAGTTAATAACCTCCAAGAAATCTTCCCCAAAGGCTCAAAAAGCTGTCTGGTGCGACCAAACAAGACCAGAGACCAAAGGCAAAGAAGGCTTAACCTCTTGGCTCTAGGATTGTCCCCATAAACATGTCAACAATCTATACAGCTCAAGAGTTCTAGAGACTTATTCCCCTTCAAGCAAAGCAATCTGCAATTGTTATTCTGTAACCAGCAATAGTAGATGGCTTAAGATTCTTTTCCTTAAAGAAATAATTAAGGAAATTTGCTACATCTAGAAAAGTATAATCACAAAGAAGCCTCAGAAGTAGGTTTGTGGATAGATCTACCAGGTCCCACAACGAAGACATCCACCATGACCATCATGATTCAATCATGGTGAATCTGCACCTGAAGGTGGTCATCTTAAATCACCTGAAGAACCCTTGGCCACCCTGGTGCAATCATGATTCTGCACCTGTAGGTGATCATCTTGAATCACCTGAGGAATGAGAGCCACTGGAACAAACCCAAAGCTGTCCAGACCCTCCCAAGAAATGTGTAATGCATCTGTTCTCCAAGCCCCACAGACTAGGAAAGGAGACACATACATTGGAAGCTTAAGATCCAAATTGTTGGATACTAATGGCTGAATGATTGAACACACCTACAAGGGAAGCCTTAAAAAGAACTTTTGTGGACAGATCCACCAGATCCCAACTAAGACATCCCTAGCCACTCTAATACAATCATGATGATTCTGCACCTATATCTTTGAGTAACCCTCCTTAATAGCTACAAAAAGAATTTTCTTGCCTTTCCTGAGATTTTTATCTTTTCAAGATAATATCTCAAGGTTATCAGTGGACAAAGAGACTTATCTTGCACCAAAGAAGGATCTAATGTAGGTTTCAAAGCAGGAATGACCACAGGTTGAAATACCCAAAGAACCCTCAGAAGCCAAATGATTTTTGGCTATGAATGCATCACCTGAAGAATCAAAGCCACAGGACCAAACAAACTGTCCAGTTCATCCCAAGAGATGTTGATAAAGGCCATACCTTGGAAGCCTGTGTTTCAACGCGTTGCAAAAGATTCAAATCCATCATTGGCAGATGCTATCAATGGCCGATTTGAGTGAACACCTGATTCAGAACAGATGATTCAAAACTCAATCAAAACTTGTTCAAATTGAATCATCCTGTCTCTCATGAACCAGGAATCTGCTAGAACATTTGGATACCCTGGGAAGTGATATAATGCCTGAATCTGAGCCCCTGGCATTCGTCGAAGGAATGATTCTTCAGATAAGGGAACAAATTTCTGAAAGAATTCCCTTAAAAAAGCATCTAACAACAGAAGGAGATTATGCTCCTTCTGATGAAGTAGTGGGCCCTCCTTCAAACTTGAAAAGCTGGTCCACCACTGAAGATGATACCCGAGAACCTGAGAACAGAAACCTGGGATATCACAAGATTGAGGATATCTATGGTACATTAGCAGATAGCCCTGGGGTCACCTGATAAACAAATGACCCAATGGCACTCTCTTCTCCTATGAAGCCATGTCGTCAACCAAAGACATGGCTTCCTTAGAAACCATAACTCAAGAAATTGCTTTGCTTTGAGTAAAAGATCTACCCTAAGATCGAATCTGCAATCCAAAATAAAACCCTGGAGCTGGAACTTTTAATGTGATCCAATAAATCATGATCCAACCCTGGCTTAGTCAAGATGGTTTTTTTTTTCAAATGTATAACCTGGTGACACCCAATGCCTTCTACTGCAGCCATCAGGTTCACTATCCGTTGATATAATAGTAAAGTCGAAAATAAACCATTTCCAAGAGCAAGGCAATGAAATGGTCTATATAATGGTAAATCAAGATGCGTTCTTGTAGATCCCACAGACTCACCGTGTACTAACACAGCAAACAGGCTGTGAACCGGTGTGAACTGTCATCAACACTGAAGTGAAGTTAAAATTCGCATGAATCCGGCTACGAAAGAATGCAACTGCAAGGAAACGTGAACATACCTCCATTCACTTACTAGAAACAAAGGCGAATATTCTAACATTGTGAAATTAAGGTACATGTAAAAGCTTATTTACCTGACCTCAACTATAAGTGGTAGCCATCTCCTCCCAGCTTATCACAACCGATAAACTGTAAAATTGCAGCGATATCACCATCTCACTGGTGTTATCGCCCTTTTGTCGATCATTTCATAAACAGCTTTTATGAAAACTGTTGTCTCTCGCATTTTATATATTTATTTTTAAAACACATGTCCACAACTGCTTTAGGAACATGGATAATTACTCCTTCCTGCTACTCTCGCTTCTGTGAAAAGTAAAGTATGGTTGAAAAATTATCCTGTTACTATCTTAAGATGTAAGGTGTAGAATATCTGCCAATACTGGACAAACATACCACCTAAAGATTAGTCCTAACACCTCTAAATCTTACAGTGGAGAGTTTTGAAACAGTATAAGAGGATTAATTATCATAATAGGGACAAAAATAACTGCCCTGGGGCACTTATCCCAATACTAGCCATGTGTAGGAGTTTGCTCCTTCCTAGACATAAGAATCACTATACACCCAAGATCACAAAATGAAGTTTCCCTGGGCATCTGACCATGTGTCCAACAGGAAAAAACCTCATTAAGAGTGAAAAATGCACTTCTTATTCTACCAAAATCATCTAAGAGATAAGATGGAGACTTAGTAAGACTTGTAACACTCCTGATAAATAACAAGTTGAAAAACTGATCAACGCACTGCACAAAAAACATACAGGATCATTGAGGACTGTAATAGCAATTACTGTACACACAGTCCAAGGCATTACTAGACATTCTATGAGATCCTGTTAATCCTTAAATTCTTGAAGACCTCCTGACAGAGGTCCTGCTAGATAACTCCAAATTATTATGTTGACATGATTATGCTGCAAGTAAACAGAGAACCTGCACTCTTGAACAAAATCTCACAATGGGTACCTAGTTCTATGTACCGGTGCCGGTTTCCAGCAAAAACCCTGCATAACACCACAGAATGAAAAGCTAATTTTTGAGATGAAAAACAACTCCGGTCATCTGACAACCAGATTCCAGACCTTTTAGGAGGTATGGAAACTCGATCGTCTTCGGATGACGTCATGCAGGTATTTTCCTCCGTGAATGTTCCGACTGAACTTCACCTGAAAAATTTATCGCAGAGAAAGCCCAGACCTGTACTCGGAACTTCTCCACGATAATGCATCCAACGGAAAATTATGATGTCTGCCTCCATGGGGAATTCCTTGTTGTCGTTCTATTCGACTGAGACGTACGTAGTGAAAAAAAGCTTCCAAACGACTATCTATTAGAACCCGACATATGATCAGGTTTTATAACAGTCGAATATTCTGTTTTTCATGGCGACTTCCTTGGTTGCCTAGCAACCTGTAAACTGTCCCTGCCGGAGCTAGTAAGCTGCCGACAGTTTCAGTGTTTTATTGTAGCAGTTGTAGATCTTCAATCTAGTGGAAAATTGCATAAAAATAAAAGAACTTGTCCCATTCTCGTGTAACACATGCCTTTTGAAGAATAAATTGTATTCTGAATTGAAGAAAAGCCTTCATCCAACAACGAAAAAACAATGCCGCCATCTTACAAATAGTCTTCCTCAATCCACCATAAAATGGCCACAAAAGCACTTTTCCTCTGTGCTTTTTTAATTTTGTCCTGAGAAGACATTGTCAACACAGATGTCTTACCACAGAACTCAAAAACCCACAAGAAGTCCATAAAACTTAACAAAAATCCGAATTGAAAATAAACACATCCACACTCTAGGATGGCCAACAAAAATAATGAAGATTGTTTACTGGCGTGGTCACATGACCACTAGGGGGACATGCTAGTTCACACTCACTCACTGGCCTCTTAAGGTACCTTAAAACGTTTCTCAACGTTGGCCACTGAGTTGGATGGCACCAACATATAGCAATGGTCAGGAAATGGTAAGTGTATTTTTCGCAATAAAATATGGAGTTTTACAGATTTCACCATGGATTGGAAATCATAAATTGGAGGATGTGATGAAGGACAGTATATATTTTAATTTTGTTGCATTAACTAAAATGAAGAAACTTCATTTATAAATTAGATTTGATTGAAGTTTTTACTGAGGAACCACATACACGGCAGACAGAGAAAAGCCCTGAGGAGAAAAGCCCTGAAATTTCTCCTGTAGAGAAAACCCCTCACCCAGTTTTGCAGTCTGTGGAGAAAAGCCCTCCTCTTTTGGGGCCTGTGGAGAAAAGCCCTCCTCTTTTGGGGCCTGTGGAGAAAAGCCCTCCTCTTTTGGGACCTGTGGAGAAAAGCCCTCCTCTTTTGGGGCCTGTGGAGAAAATCCCTCCTCTTTTGGGGCTGTGGAGAAAAGCCCTCGATTCCCAAAAAGCCTCGACTTTATCCTGAAATAAATAGAGTCTAAATTTCAATTTTAGTTATTTCTTACTTATTTTAAAGCTTTATCCTGTTTGGAGCATTTTCCTAAAGTTTATTTACAGAATGCAAAAATATACCTCCATACCCAGCTTTGTCTGTGAATGAAGGGTTATGTTGTGATCAAGATTTGTTAGGGTAAGTTCAGATTCAGTGAGAGTGCTTGCAGAGAAAAACTCAAAGCTGCAAGGCAACATTGTACGCTGCATTGTATGTAAGTGTTTATTATAGAACAAAGACAATCCTGTAACCGTATAATAACATCAAAGGGATTTCTGATGTGGTTTCCTAAAGCCAAATATTACATAAACCAAAAGAGTTCTTAGTGATAAAATCTTGTACAATTTACCTGTGGGTGCTTCTAGTATGGCAACAATGAGGTGAATTACAGCATATTTATAATATCAATGGTAATAAGGTGGCTTCCTAAAGTTAAATGTTACTTAAAAGTAAAATAGTTTCTAAGTTTAACACAAATGGATTTAATAATAGTACTTAACTTTTGTTTTTCAGTTTAAAGATCCATGCTTATCCACAAAACACAGTCATGCAGGGAGTGGTGAAAGTGCTACAATTTGTGATATGAAATAAATAAATAACTAAAACTGAAATTTAGACTCTTGTTATTCCAGGAAAAATTTGAGGGGTTTTATGGAATTGAGGGCTTTTCTCCACAGCCCTCAAAATAGGATGAGGGCTATTTAGGTTTTTCCACAAGCTTCAAAACTGGGTGAGGGGTTTTCTTCTCAGGAGAAATTTAAGGGCTTTTCTCCTGAGGGCTTTTCAAGTGAGGGCTTTTTTCTGGTGGCAGAGGGTAAACCTGGTCAGCTTTCTAAACTCCCTGCATATGGTTTCCCATCACCTGCCAACATTTTATGACTATAAATGCAACAGATAAGGCGATAATAGGGGCACTGGTGAATTTAAGCTTTCTGATTACTACCCGGTATAAAAAGCACTCATACATTTCTCAATTATTATCCAATCGCTCCCATATTGTAATAAATTTGAGATTTTGATAGTATTGACATTTAGTCAAAATAACATCCTCCTTCAGTAAGTAGTTGTGACTGAGCGATGATGACGAGCTGCTGTATCTAAAAAAAAACTTATTTTTGATCATATGACCTTGATAAAGGTTAAAGGTAAAAAATAAGCACATGGAAAAATTTTCCCACCGCAAGGTATATAACTGTTAAAAAGGGTTAGAAACTGCCCCATAATAAGGGAGATATTCAAGGGAGACAGTAATACAGCAGCGTTGGGGAAACTCGACATGAAAACAAATAAGCACCCTTTTCATGGGCTTAATTATTGTGTCACTAGTTAGAATAAGGGTTGATCAGGGTTTGTTGTGTCTTGATTAATGATTCTGACATGATTCTTGAATGCTGATTCTATTCAGTATCTCAAAAAGGGCTTTATAGTTTAGTCTGTGTATGTAATTAGCAATGTTTTATGTTTCCAGACAGTATCCAAAGTTACATTAAACTCAATTTGGCATATGAGTGTAACTGATCTTGAATGTGTGTTCTACATTAAGGCGACCTTAGCCACTCAGTTGTAACAGAGTTACAATGACTTACTACGTTTTTGTACAATATTTCAAAACTTTCGTTACAGATTTAATTCACATTTGATATGTGGCTACAACTACTCGAAAGTAGTTGATGGATTAGATTCCAGTTTGATCATTGGCAGTCAGCACTGTATGGGTGCGACTCCCACAAGTGACAATGCTGTGGACCTGTCCCAGTATGACCCTAGCTGTTGAACAGGACGTAAAACCTCCAACTTTGAATTTATTCCAATTTGGTATGTGGATGTAACTATGCTAACGTGATTTCAAATTTTCTGTAATAAATTTATATTGAGTTTAAGGTTTTTGTGTTGTATTTCCAAGAAAACTCCATGGATGAAAGCTCACGCTTAAACTATCAAGAGAATTCTAATGAACACAGAACCACTCAATGAGGATGACTATACTTGGTTTGCCCTGGACGGATGGCTGCCCTGCAGGCATGAAAACTGCATCTTCCGTAAACAGCTGGGCCACAGACTCAATGTCCCCCTTGTTGTAAGAAGTCCACCACTTCTTTACTGTGGCTCTGATCTCTTGGTCAGCACTGCAACAAGAAAAGTTTCTAAAACAACTGGCCAGAGAAAATTACCACAACAATTGTGCTGCATGCTTGATGTCGTCCATATAGTTGGTTAATTTTTTCTCCAGTGTCTCTCATGCCTTGTTAAACACTGTAACACGAATCAGTTATTAAAAAAGCACAGCAGAAATTAAAATAGTCCTGCTAAACATTTAGCACAGTTACACATTTTTGTTCAAGTATTCTAGGGGTGGATTAAAGCAGATTGGCTTAACCCCTATTTGTAATGAGAACCCTCTCAATCTGCGTTGACAAAGGTGGAGTTTATTGATACCGTAAACAATTGACTTATGCCTAGAAACCATTACTCAGCTGAATTCTATTATTTCAATACATGTACCCCTTTCCCTTGTTAGCAGCAGGGCCTAATTTAAACAAAGGCCACCTGAAGTAACTGTTGTGTGATCTTTCACTGATTATAATTTGACAAAAATGCATGAAGAGTTATGAGTAAAACAGGTTAACTGAATAAGCAGAAATGTTTGAAACGATTACAATTGATCTTTGGCTGAAAAAAATGACACAGTTATTTGTATCCAGATGTTCAGTGTGTCTGGATTGCGATATTTGACTGCCTTTTAAATTGCGATATATTTGATATTCCTGGCTCCAATGAAAACACGACATAAAATGATTTTCACCAAACTCAGATCTCAAAAGGTGGTCATCTTTTTCAAATATTTTAAAACTTCTTTACCTAAAGATACGAACAATATACCATTGGAAAGGCAAGGGAACATTACTTCTACTTTATTGCATTAAAATCCATGAACAGTCCAGCAGCAGTAAGAGTCGTTGAAATTTCCATGTTGTTACAAAGTTCTACCCTTCTAAATCTGTCAAACAGTTTGGTTGTAGCTTGTCGTTTGATGCTCCCATGGTTTGGAATGCTCTTCTTGAAGAGATTTGTGCGTTCCCCCTCCCCAGCCTCTCTTAGAAAGCAGCTTAAACCTACCTGTACACCAAGGCATACCCACCTTAGTCTTAATCACCCCCTGGTTTTCTGTGTTGCTCGACCTCTTTTCTGTCCCTGAATACTAAAATTGGTTGACTGTCTTGGTGCTGTTGCGCCTTAGAGTCCCTTTCGTTAAGGGGAGATTAAGCACTATAAAAGTGCAATGAGAATTAAAAAAAGTAAGGGTAAAAAATTTCTTTGCTTCATAACCACTTATTCAGCACTGCTGTAGACAACATTTCTTCAAATATCTTCAGATTTACACAACCAAATTTTATTGAAATAAAATTCAACGGACACAAATTACAATAATATACCTTCAAAGAGATATAAAAGTCATATTTGTAGCTTTAATACATCACTTCAAAACTTCAAGCACTGCCAGAAATTATAAGAAAAGTGAAAAAAGTTAAATAAAATGATCAGTTAAAATAAAATATATTGTTTATTGACATCCAAGAAGAAATATTTGAAAAATCTGCATGTTTTCATTAAGCTCTTCCAATATCACACATTCACTCGTATCAACAGATACAGCAATTAATGAGAAAATATCAGGCCAAGGAATTTAGTGGGATTTTCTAACAATATTTTACAATAGAAAGACTGCAGATCAATACCAGTTGGTATTCTTAAGATTTCTGTACCCAACTCAGTAATTGCTAACAAGATCCCTCGGAGAGTGTGTTCTTTCACACTATCAAAAAAAAAAAAAATGGTCATGAGTGGTATTTGAAGATTTTATAACCCATTACTCACTTTGTGATCCCAGAATATATTGGCCGCACACACAACCTTGAGATGTTGTAAACTCCAAGTGCTGACTTTCTTAAACTAAAAAAAAAATTATACAAATTACATTTATTCAAATGGAAGTATACCAAGTTTACATCAGTTTTGCAAATAACCCATTTTCGATGTATTTGCAAACATTTTTCAAGATTTCTCATGGTTGCAAATGGTTGCAAATATAATGTAATAATTATTATATTGAAGTGTATCTACAAATAAGGGAGTAAAAATATTTAAGTAGAGGGTAAACTTAGTTTACACAAATTTGATTTAACTGTATTGAGATTGGCTTTAACCAGAGGTCAGAGATACCCTTATGTTTTAATGTCGGTTTGATTGTTATGTCATTTGAATAACTTCTTTGGCTTTGGAAAATTTTCCTTCTTGTATAGAACTTCATTTAAGGTGACCTTAATCATTTTTTAAAAAACATCCGTCATTGCATTTTGGAAAAGAACCTCTTTCATCAGTGTTATTAAATTGTGTATGCACATTCTAGAACCAAATCTGCATGTTGTAAAATATATTCACATCAATCAGACCATGTATACCTGATTGGGACACTTTTTTCCAAATGGGCACATTATTCTGTCTCAAAACAGTCGGGAGTTTAAAGTTTTGTTGGAATAAGTTACTCAGATGATTTTTGACACTCTTTCACATATTGAAATTTGAACCCCGAGTCGCCATCTTACGATCACCTTAATATCACGTTTTTACCATAGTTCACTTTTTCAATTTCTAACCAAACTTGGCACATATAATAAGGTTTTGGCAAATGAATATCCTAACTAACTTTCTGGTAACCTTAACCTGCTTGAAATGAATACATGAAATGAACAAACCCTAAAACAATTTTTCCTGCTGGACACAACTAGAGCAGGTGGCTTCATATAAGTGGCTATGTTGATATAACTGTGTTTGTACACTGGCTATTACTGATCGGGATATATAGTCCAGGGTGAAATCTTATTGGTCATAAAACGTATCCCATCATTTATCAAGGTCTCTCTGCAACTCTAGATAAGTGACAGATTTATCAGTCACTGGTTGCTTTTTTTTTTTTTTTTGCATTATCCAAACTTTTACATCGGTCAACAACTTCTTATCTAATCACACTTTTGGACATTTCCTGATAACAACTAGTTCAGTGGAAAGTTTAAACAGGCTGTTGGTATGGTTGCATCATCTGTTTGGTCGAAATCTTATTGGGTTTTTTCGCAGTTTTTTTCGTAAACTTGTACCTGTTGGCATTGTGGGTGTCAAAGTTAATTCTCTCTTATAGACTTTATTTTGTACTGATATAAAACAAGCTTTCAGTCAATGCTTCTGCCATCGTTTATTGGTTAACTGTTGATGTTTTTATTTTGGTAACTTTAACTATGCTATGACCTAACTATTGACAATTTTCATATCAATGCTAGACAGATCTGAAAAACACAGTTTTCTAGACAGTTTTAATGTAGATAATATGGCACAACTCAAATCTAACAACACAATTTTCATTTATATTCTCAGTTTCTTTCTAACATTTATAACCAAAAACTTATAAAATATTTTTAATCTTATTAAATATGTAAAGTACTTAGTTTTTGAAAGTTTTGGTTTAATTATTCTGTGCTTTGTAATCAATGAAAGTTATTATGTGATGTAATGTACTTTTTGCCCATAATTGTTTATTTTGTTTAGTATTTTATCCATTTTATTTTCATTTATTACTGATGTACAGTTTCTTGTGTTTGTGTAATCTTTCTTATTTTATCCAGTCATTTCTTATGATCATATGCCTTTTGACATTTTTGCCAAATATTATGTATTTGTACATTCATCTGCTTATTATTTGTAAATATTATTTACTTAATATATATATTGCTTTAATGCAGTTTAACAGTGTTTGGATGTTTAGATTAGGAATAAGAAGAAATTCTTACTAGAAATGTGTGGTTTGATTATTTAAATAATGAATATTTAGAAATAATTCAGTCAAAAAAACATCATGCAACTACCAGTAAATATTTCAATTTGAATTTCTTGCTTCAGTATTCATAAACCAAAATCAGACACAAAATGTCAATGGTTTTGTGACATGTCATAACATAGAATAAAAAAATACTTCATAATTGTTGAATATACTCCATTAATATATTTGTACTGATAAATCATTTCTGTAATACCTTTTGCTGTTTCTCTAAACACTTTACAAACTAGATTGCTCAGACTCAACACCAACATGTCTTCAGGCAGGTAAAATATGGAAACACAATCATTATGTTCCTAAAAATTGGTTTGATGGCTAATGGCATGAAAATGTAAAAAAAATTTCCCCATGTGGACGATGTGGTCAATGTCAAGCCTTGACTTTAATCATGTGTTAATGAAACATATTATATGTTTCCAGGTGAGATTTTAGCTAGAAAAAAAAGACTACATTAAAGTGTCGAAAAACTAGAGTGCATAAAATGGATCATTGTGGTCATGTTTTATGCAGGTGTTCCACTGGAGCCGACTGGTTGGTAACTATCCATTTTTGGAGAGTCGGGACCAATGTTTACAAGGTTGGTTAGGGTCGGTTGTAGTTTCCCAGCCTGTCGGGGAAAGTCGGTGAAATTTCAAACATGTTTGATATTTCTACGACCGTTGCTGACCCTTGTAACCGACCCTAAATTCATCCACCTAACAACCTAGATAACATAATATCTTTTAACTCTAGGGATGGTGTCAGTGTTGGACTTTTTTATTACAGATTTAAAGCAATCCCATGGATTTTAAACTACAAATGGGCAGATTATGGCCATATTGGGAGTTTATTTATCTATTTTTTCTATGTGGGCCTTCTGTTGTTATGTGTATTACCATGGGTTATTTGTTTCATGTTTGGGGTGGTTGGGCTTTTTTCTTTTTGTTTTGTGATAAGTATTTGTACTGAACTGTTATGTTTTGGGAGGGGAATTTGAACAACCTGCAGCTAAATAATTGTTTTTCGAAGATTTGGGCGGCCCTGAAAAGGGCCTATGAGGGGTACGAGACCCAACCGGACTGGCTGGCTACTGAGGAGGCTGCTGCTGTTGAGGCGGTACTGTGGGGGTGATGGTGTAGAGCTGCTGCTGTTGCTGCGGTTGATCTGTGTTATTAGATCTGGTATCTGGCTTAGTATTCCACTTAAGTTGTGTCTGCTGCCCTCGTCCTGTACTGTGAGCACTGATGGAGGGTTTCCAAAGCCAATGGGGCTGGGTGTGTAGTAGACATAACTGCTGGAACTGCTGCCTGCTGAAGCCTGGGTGGAACTAGACGCCTGTTGAGTGGTTTTTCACAGTATCCCGACTCTTTGGTAATAGTGGCTGATCTCTTGGGTAGAACTTGACATCCATGAGTGTTCTTTACTACTTCAATGTCTCTAAGAATCCTGCCCTTGAGGTCCTCAAACTCCTCTTGGGTCATCTTTTCAGCCTCTGATGCCACACAGTCAAAAAAGGGCTGCCTGTCTGACTTCTGTTGCAGGAAACCTGAGATCAGTGTCCTCATCTGGTCAAAGTGCTTGAGTATCTTGGAATCTGTAGAAACTGGTATAGATGTAAGAATTATGTTGACTTCTACTCTTCCTCAGGACACTGGACTCAAGATGTTTTGTATCAGTAGTAGATCCACGAGATTCTTCATGCCTGCTGGTGTTGGGACTAGCCTCGAACCCAGAACTTCTGTTGGCCCCCTTGCGTCTGATATGGGTCTTAAGGAAACCCATCTGCTGGTAGACCCAGGACTGTCTCTTGGTCATCTCCCTTGGGGCTTGGCCAGACTGTAGCTTGGAGAGCTTACCATAACGAGTTCTCTGTGACTCAAACTGCCTTCTGACATCAAAGGGCTAGAGCTTCAGTTCTGCAGAGATTTCTGCCCAGAGAGCCTCCTTCCTATGTCTGTCGTGGAAGCATACATGCTCCTTGTCGTACAGCTCTGGGTGCTCCTTCACAAACTCAACAATGGCATTTTCTTGGCTGTCAGTGAATGTAGCACAAACCCTGGCTCTCTTGGCTGCTGAGTGGCACTCTGATTCTTCCTCACACCTCTCATCTTCTTCGCAAGCTTCCTCAGTAACTTCTAAACCTTCCTCTCTATCCTCTATCCTCTCTTCTCTCTCTTCTGTACCCTCCTCTGTCCTTTCCTCTGTCCTCTCCTCCAACTCTCCACCTTCCTTCTCCCTCTCCTCTTGCCTCTCCTCCATCTTCTTGTTTCCTCTCTTTCCTCTGTTCTCTTTCCTCATAACTCCAGTGAATATCACAAAAAAGTGAAAAAACTGAAATGTGTCTCCTAACTGTTAAATTTGCCCTAACTCAAGTAAAATGTGAAATGTAAAAAAATTGAAAATCCCTAGCAGTAAGCGACACACATCTCTCAGTAGCCAACCAGTCTAAACACAGAAAGTGTTTGCGCGGTCGCTTATATAGTCCCAGACCCCCTTATTGCCTCTTTTCGGTTTCAAGCGCGCGGAAAAGAGTCGGTACTTATTCGGTACTTAGTCCAAGGCCTCCTGGGGTATCCTCAGACCGTTGCAGACTAAATTTGTGTGGTCCCAGGCGTCCTGAGGAGGCCGGCTTGGATCGGTTTGGATCGGCTTCTCTTAGTCGGGGCTTAGTCCCAGACCCAGATTTCTTAGTCCCAGGACACCTGAGACGGTCTGAGGCTTCCCAGGACTAATGAAACCGATTCCTTTTCACATGCATGAAACTTCAAAGATCTGTTATGAGTCGGGGACTGACAAACAGGCCTCCTGGGACTAAGCTAGGGATGCCTGGGACTAAGGATCGCAGGAAGCCTCAGACAACATAGGACTGTGTAAATTTGGGTCTGAGGAGGCCTGAGGAAGCCTGAGACTGGACATTTTGTTGACGGCGGGAAACAAGAATCGGTTTGGGTCGTGAGAAATGTCAAACATGTTTGATATTTCTCATGGCCACATACGATCCATACAGAATGCCTGGGACTAAGCAAATATTTGAAACCGACTACAAAAAGCCCTTAATCGGGAAGCTTAGTCATGTGGTGGAACACCCACATTACATTTCCAGGTTTGTCTGTAACCCTTCCAGGCTTGTCGTTATCACTTGCAGGCCTGTCGTAACATGAAGCCGGCTTGTCTTTTGTAACTTAAGTACATTTGCAGTCCATTTCCAGCATGATGTGAGGTAAAAATATGATAAAAAATTGTGTCAAGAATGACGAAGAAACAGTGCAAGTGATCACAATTTTCAGGTGAAGTTGCACATATAATGCTATAATTAATTAAGAAACCTGAAAAAAAGTGTTTTTATATGGTTAAATAAAAATAAACTCCCAGCTTATTTTAGGAAAGGAATTTTTGGGCAAAAAGAGGATCAAGTGTGGACCAGTCAATAAATCTAAAACTAGGTTACCAGTAAATGTTTGGATCCATCACGTGACCAGTGTTTACCTTCATGTCCATAAAAATGTGCGTTCTCAGAAGCTCGAAATTATTTGGTATGAATATATAGAAAAAGTGCTTAGAGGGACGGAATTTTAAAGGGGTCCTTCCAAGAAGCTCGAAATTGGACTATAAACGGCAGCAACAAGCAAGAGGGTTTCATTGCCACGTGAGATATTGTAAGAAGCACATCTCTCTCTGCTTGTTTGCACAGGATATAACATTTTAAATGAAAATTTCATATTTTAAGTGGCTTTTTTGTTCATAATGTGAACCAGACATACATTGATTTATTTCTTATATAATATTAAAGCAAAAACGTGGAAACTAGAATTAAAATGACAAAAAATAAATTTGGACATTTTGGTCACGTGATGGGATCCAAATATTCAGCCTTGACCTAGTTTAAGAATTGTTTATTGGTCGACACTTCATCCTCTTTTTTCCCCGAAAAAAACATCAAAAACTGTAATGACAATACTGACTGCACGTCTGGTCGTGGTGGTCCTGTATGTTTCTCCAGTCCTGTCTGTTTATCAGTATGGCTTGTCGGGACCTGCTACGGCTTGTCTGTTAGGGGTTTAGGGTTTGTCATAGTACTTCTACGACTGGCCGTGCAATAAACGTCCCCGACCCTACGTCTTGTCGGGGTATTCACCACGTCCTGTCTGTAAGTGTACCGTCCTGTCAGAGATTTCTTAACTGACTCCCCATTTTCGCGCCTTTTTTTCTACGATCCTACGACTTTCACAACTGACCCTAGAGTCGTAGGGTCGGATACAGGGTCGGCTCCAGTGGAACACCTGCATTAGCAAGGCTCAAGTGACCTTAACATTAGAATTTTCAACCTAACATCTCCCATAAAGAAAGGTCACTTGAACAAGTTACATATAGTACTGTTTAACAAGATATTTTGAAGTTATAGAGTAAAATATGTGAAAAATGCACAAAAAGTTCCCTAGGTGGGTTCTTTCTCAGCCTCAAACAATCGTTAATTGCCAACTTAAAAAGCCTTGAGATTTGGCACATGTAAGAAATATATTCCCACATGAGATTTTAGCCAAATGAAACAAATAGTTTGAGAACTATAGGGCTTAAACTTGCAAAAAGTTAATAAAATGTAAAACTGTGGTCGCTAGGTTGGGTCTTTATGGGTATTAAAAGCATAGCTTTAACCTCCACTTAAAGTCTTCATATTTAACGTATGTGAGAACATATTAACTTGTTTTCTTAGCAGAATTTTTATCTGAATGAGTCACACATAGTTTGTGACCTAGTGGGCTTTCAGTGACTAAAGGTTAATTTCTGACTTTAAGGTGGCCATAAGTTACCTATTTTTTTGGAATTTAAGGTCACCTTAAAAGAGGGTTCGTCTCTGCCAAGTGCCAAGATTGAATGAAATCCAACACAAGACAAAACATAGAGCCGTGACAGAGTTGCAGTGACCTATTCTAACATGACACGGCTGTGTCCGCGATTCTGATTGGTCGAGAGCTATGGTAAAACCTCGATATACATCTTGGCTGTTCCATTGTCATCCCATCGCAAGTAACAATAACCATGCAAGTACATGCTTCCGTTTTTTTTGTTTTTTTTTACAGTTAAGGATCACAACTTATTATTATTTATAAAAGCACTTTTTTATTGAATATAATTCTGATAATGAAGAAAATATATAGAACATTAAAAAAGTTTTAAAAACTCTTCATTTCAGCATATTTAGTGAGAGAATGCTATGTACTGCCACAATGTATAATTGGTGGAACAGCCTGATTTGTTTCGAATGTTTGTGAAATGGACATGATTTTTTGCAAAATATAAGGAAATTACAAGTATTTTAATTGTTTTGTCATGTTAGAATAGGAATAACGCCCTCCAAACCATGGTATTGTTACTTGCCGTTTCAAAACCTTTGGCCGTTTCGAAACGGCCATGGCCGTTTTGAAACCTTTGCAAGGTTTAGAAATGGCTTGGCCGTTTCGAAACAGCCAACTATTCCTCTTGGCCGTTTTGATACCTCATCAGTTTTGCTTGTATTTTGCTTGTATATGTAATGAATATGCAATATATGAGTGTTTTCAATACAATGCCAATTTAATTTATGTATTTGCTTTCCATTTATAATCCTTTACAAAGTATAGATTATGGGGAATCAGATTAGATGTTTATATAAAATGTAGTTTTAATATATTTACAGCTCAATACCTTTTGATTTTGTAAACCTTCTGGGGGACATATGTATGTCATTTGAAAAGAGTATCAAAACAAGTATAAATATAAGATCACGTATGAAAAGAATAGGACTTAAAATGACTAAAATTTCCTAAATTTATGTCATAAGATTTTCCCCCTTTATTGTTATGACAAAACCTATCTGATCATAGTCTAATCAAAGTTAAAAGTAATCAGTTAACAAAGAAATCAACATAAAGGACATGGATTCCTACTAGCAGGCTGAAGAGGGGTCAGTAACATAAGGCCTAGGTAAATCCAATTAACTAATCATCCCCAGCTTTATATCTCATGTTAATAGGAAGCCATTCCTTTCGTGCTGATTAGCTGCTGGTCTAGAATGATGATTAGTTAATGAGATTTACCCAGGCCTTATTTCTCATGTTAATAGGAAGCCATTCCTTTCATGTTGATCAGATACTGGTGACAAGTTGATTACATTTAACTACCTGTATACCTGATCAGGGCAGAACAATAGCTTATACTACAACACCTTAAGCCCAGTCTTCTCCATCTTTATAAAAATATTGTGAATACAGCATGCACATTCTGTGGAATTTGTTCATGTGTTAAATGTTAATTACATATACAAGTATACATCCAAAGATTTACTATCAACTACTTCAATGATTTCAATTTCATAATTTAAAACTATTTAACACTTAACATTTATCATGGCTTCTTTATGCCAGAAAAATTTAGAAATCAGGTGAGGTTTCAAAACGGCCAGGTTATTGATTTGGCCATTTTGAAACCAGGGGCCGTATTCACGAAAGGTCTTAGCCAAGTCTTAGGCTTAACTTTTGTATAAAAATATAGCCAACTTAAGCCTAAGACTTGGCTAAGACCTTTCGTGAATACGGCCCCTGGTTTTGAACTGGCCAGGCCGTTTCAAAACCAAGGAAGGTTTCAAAACGGCCAAGTAAATAATTTGGCCGTTTCGAAATGGCCAGGGTTTCAAAACGGCCAGGAACAGTATCAAGTTTAATTCGCTTCACCTTCGGGGTTTATAATCTCAAACCATGGTAAAATTCTGCATATACCATGGTTTGTCAGGCATTATTCCTATATTTTACAACAATGAGGACATTAGAATCACCCAGGCGGAAATTTTACAACGATGAGCGATATTAGAATCTAATGTCCTCATCGTTGTAAAATTTCCTATAACCCCAAGCTCAGAGTTGTCTATTTCTATTCTAACATGACATTTTGGAAGATCTTATAAAAATTAGTTTTGAAGCTATTTTATAGAAAAATATACGAATATTCTATAAAGATTTTTTTTATCGACGGTGCTGTTGAATTATTGGAAGAGCCACAAATTAAGATGACCCTTTTCTTTGTTAAAAGTGCTTAAACTTCAGCACATTTATATCAGTATATTCTATGTTCAAATGTAAGAATCCCTGAATATCGTGTTTACCATTATTTGTCTATTTAATGATTTAACCCATTTAATGGGTTTTACAGAGCAATTTTTCGTGTCTTAGCCAATCAGAATCGCGGACACAGCCGTGTCATGTTAGAATGGTCATTTCAATTATTTATATGCATTTTGTGTGCATTCAAAATCTTTTTACCACATATTATTGGACTTATAACATCAAATTGTGCCAATTAAACTTGAAAATATTTTGGGAAGACAATAATCTTTAGAAGCAAACACATGGTTTTAGGCGATAATAGAGGATCGACAACACTTAAACTGATGCACATTTTTTGTTTATCACAAATGTCGTTAAATTATTATGTCATATCATTAAACAGTAAAAGGGAGATATTGTGTCAAAATGTACACCAAATATGTTAACTAGAAATATTTTTATTTAATTTCTTCTTGACCATTGCTAGGTGTAACTACGGAAGCCTGGAACCCAAGATGGTGGGCGATACCTGACCCTATATTGCAGAGTAGTGGTCAGGAACCAGACTAAAGGCTGAAGGCATGAAGGCTGGGGTTATAGTCATCCCCTGCACTTTCCGGGTGGAGGCAGCGGCCGGGCGGGCATAAAGCTTGTGGGTGTTCCACAGCCTAAACCCATGCACAAACTTTCACCAAATTTTCATGGTATCTTTACTCAAAGAGGGTCTAGAGCTGATTAGGATTTGGGAAGTATCCGGCAATAGCTGTTGCCATGGCAACACATTGAGATTTTTGGGTCTTAAAGTTTGTAGGTGTTCCTTAGCCTAAACCCATGCACAGATTTTCACCAAATTCTCAAGGTATGTTTACCATAAGAGGATCTAGAGCTGATTAGTTTTTTTGGGTATCCAGTAACAACTGTTGCTGTTGGAGCCCAACTTAGGAGTCAGCCCATCTTAAGATGGGCTATGATCCTAAGTTGGGGTAGCCTATCTTAAGATAGCCTAGAACATATCAGCCCAACTTAAGATAATAAAATTCAAGAATGATTTTTATGTGGAATATAATATAAACCATTTACAAGGAAATTATTTTCATGAAAAAGATGACATTAACATTGATATACTTAACTGACCCTTGTACAGAAGTACTTTGTTACTTGTTTTTTATTCTATATAAATATGTTTAACTTATTTAACCCCAACAAAAAGTGTTTAATTGCAGAAACTAAAACGAATTGTTTTTTCCTGAGCCCCCAAAAGAATTAAAATATCCCTTTGATGTCTATGTCTTTTATTGGAATGATTTCTTAATTGAATTTGTGCCTATTGTTTCAACATTCTATTGATGTTGATTTGTTTCACTTGGGGTGGGTGAAGTACACAATAGGGAAAACCCCAAATCATAAAGTGAAACAAATCAACATCAAAGTAATCTCTAAATATAATGAGGCTTAATTCTGTCAAACCTATGAGGGGGAAAGCCAAATATAGTGGGTAATTTTATGGGTGAGCCTGATTGTATAATTATAAAATTACTTTTTTATATTATTAAACAGTATTTAAACAGGATTTATAAAGCACTCTATCTTTGGAGCTCAGTACCACTAATTAATTGGAAAATGCAATTAAATTCAAACAAGTTAATTTGATGAATTTATTCAAACACACTGATGCATAAAATTGATAAAAATTGATAAAGTACACATTGCATATAAAATTGGTGTTTTCTATTTTGTTATATGGCTAAATATCCATTTAAGAACTTAACATTAAACATTTGAAAATTATGATTAAATTGATCAGTTTGTATATAGTCTTACAACTATGCCTTATTAATCCTGTTAGCTAGTCATTCAACCAGAGGTGAAAGAAATCAAGTTCAAAAGAATGCTAGAACAAAAGGTAAATCTAAGACTAATCCAGTTACCAAGTCACACACATAGTCAAACAAATCAACTTAAAAGAAATGTTGAAACAATCACTTCCCACAAGTGACACAAATCAACTTGAAAGCAGTGGTTGAAGAATAGACACCTTATGACCTAATAACCCTCCCATTGTCAAATTAACTGAGACAGAGTTTTGGAACAATAAGGGAATTAAGATTAATCCTATCAATGCATAATGAGGTAAAGAAAAGAAGTTACATTTTAGTGGAAAAATAAGTAAATAATATTTCAATTTCAAAAATAAAAACTATGTGTGCAAATTACAAGTTGGGCTAATATCTGTTACCAAATCTTCAGATGAGATAAGCACAACAAATGTTAAATAATATTTCACAAACATATACTGTATAATTGAAATATCAGTACTTAAATAAATTAGCACGGTTATATTTAATTTCATGATTAAATCCACCAATGGAGCGTGACATAACAAATTAATATTAAACTAGCTGGTTTAAATATTGAATTTTAGCTTTAAAATCATTCCTGAGTTACTTATCCTAAGTGGGCTAATATGTTCTAGCCCATCTTAAGATGGGCTTAGCCCATCTTAAGATAGGCTACCCAACTTAGGATCCTAAGTTGTTTTCTATTTTGTTATATGGCTAAATATCCATTTAAGAACTTAACATCTTAAGATGGGCTGACTCTTAAGTTGGGCTCCAACATTGCCATGGCAACACTTTTAAGATTTTGGGGTCTCAAAGTTTGTGGGTGTTCCGCAGCCTAAACCCATGAATGGATTTTGACCAAATTTTCAGGATATGTTTACCCAAAGAGGATCTTTAGCTGATTAGTTTTTTGGATATCTAGAAACAAGTGTTGCCATGGTAACATATTGAATATTTTTGGGTTTTAACATTTGTGCGTGTTCCACAGCCTAAAACGATGCATGGATTTTAACCAAATTTTCAGGATATGTTAACCGAAACAGAATCTACAGCTGAGTAGGTTCGAGATGGTATCTGACAACACCTGTTGCCATTGCAATGCTTCAAATACTTTTTGGTCCTAAACTTCCCAATTGAAGAAGGAGCGCTATTAAATCGATGTTACTACAGTTGCATTTTAATCTCCAGCTGGCAAAGGCCAGGGTTGGGAGATTATGAAACACCTTCCATGTGTGTATGTGTGTGTGTATGCATGTGTGCGTCTGTCACATTTTAAAATCAAGCTTTATGTCTCATTTGGTTATGAAGATATCTTCACCAAATTTGCAGAGAATGCTTATGGCTGTAAAAGCATGTCTGTAAAAATATGGTACTCATTTTAAAAAACAACATGACCACCCTGGTCGATTGCTTGAAAATCATCGATATGTTCTAAAATTTCAAATATTGCCGCCAGCTGTGTCAGATTTGCACAAAAAGTAAATGCCTAGGAAAGCTTACCTGAGAGCAATTTTGGCCTTGTTTTGAAAACAAAATGGCCTTCATATCGTATCTTTTATGTCAAATGGGAGCATGTCAAAAAGCCCTAACATCTCCCTTATCAATGGTCCTAGGGGTTTGGAATGAGGAAATAACTTCTTGGAAAGTGTGGTCTGCAAATCTTTTGCAAGTGTCAAATTTGACCCTGCTTCAAGGTCATGTAGGGTAATTATGCTAAAGGGTCCTTATATCTCACTTATAATTGGTTCTAGGGCTTCAAAATATGAAAACAACTTGTAAGAAATCATGGCATGTGAGTTCTACATCTGACAACATTTTGTGGATTCTGTATACTTCTTACAACTGAAGGTGTTCCTAAGATTTTCCCAAATTTCAATGTTGTTGCCCATTTAGTTGTACCTGCGGGCTGGGGTACTTGCCTGCTGGGGCTGGCTATTTTTTTTGCCTTTGAAGGCATTCTTTTGAAGGTATACTTGGCCAGTATTCTCATGGTCACTCTTTTGACTGCACATGCCTCTTTGATAGCATCGAGATTTGACTGGCTTTTCTTTGTTTGGTGAATTTTTGACCCACAGTTGTACTAGATCTCTGTGCCTGAACCCTTTGAACGCAATCTTTTTTATCATTTCATTCCAATTGGTCTTATTTTCTTCCATTTTGCACAACAGCACAGCGCATGTGCACATTTGGCTGACTGCCATTCAAAATAACAAGAATCTTCCGTACGATCCGATAAATATTCAAGCATGTGGTTCTTTGTTCCTAAATCCGATTCTTCACAAACAATCACAAACCTGATACCCATTGTGACAATGAAAGGCTATCGTAGGATATTCTTCTTTTATTTGAATTCGACAAAAATGAAATTCTAGAGCCATGGGACTTCATGGTTGCACCATACAGTTTCATTACTACCCCTTCCCTCCTTGAGACCTTAACTTGCCTTGGAAGTTAATCACCTGGGGTTCCTGAAGCCTTTGATTCACCTGACTCTGGAGCAGCCTGGAGTTCCCCAGTCCATTTAATGACGGTAAGATAAAGTCCCCATCACTCAGATACTGTGACACTGTTGATGTGGTACTATTTACTAACTTCGGTGAAATCACCAGTCCTTTATGCTGGTTTTCAACTTTTTCATCCACTTTAGCAGTTCTACCATTCAATTGTTTAAGTTCATTTAATATCTGTCTATTTATGCAATTTTGTTCTGCACTAGCACCATTGACACTTTCATTATCCTGTTCAATAATATTCATATCTTTTATTTGTTGATACTTGGAGTTTATGGGTCGTTTATGCACATCCACACAGACTTTATACAGGGGTTTCGCAAAAGTCAGTAAAATAAATCGAAAAATCAAAATACAATTTCTGTGATTAAAAGAGGTGTTTTCCCCTCTACTTAATTTAAACAAGTGAATATGGCTTCCAAAAATGGGACAAGGGTCATCCAATTAGAAATTAGGACAGAGAAAACAAGAATAACCTACACAACAGTCATTGAATGGCCCGGCACCTGGATATGCCATCCCCACAAAGTAAGTATTCCCCAGACTTATATCTATTGATATACTGATCATCAGGATATTTAGTTATAAGCAGGCACAAACTACAGCACATAATCACAGTGAAAACATATAAAACTAATTGAAAATAAAATAAAATAAAAATATGCAAACAATACAACAGATACTGATAAACTCACCTCATTCTCTCCTGTCTATATTTCTTCAAATTTTGTTTTCAAATAGATAATAAGTCCAGTTGGTATCTGTTTATCAGACCTATAGTTAAACTTCAGTAAGTACACTTATCACTGATCTCGTTTTGATCTTTGATTACGCAGATAGTAATCTGTTTGAGAACGGTGAATGGTGGTGATAATAATGACAAATGAATCTATTTTGGACCAAAATTCTTCTAAAGTGCTGATATGAGGATGAGATGTGCTAGAGTCTATAGACAATATATATATATAACAATTTCAGACTATCTATTTACAGAGTAGACTGTGTATATTATGAAAGTAAAGCTTGGGTTGTCCATCCCTTTCATCAGCTAAAGTCTGTCACGTACACCGAGATAGGTCTGATGAAAGACGTCAACTGCCAATGGCATTAACAATCTTGCTATTCAAGCCACAACAGGTGCTCAACAAGTGGAGTTTACAGAGAGGTATAAGTAGAAATAGCTTCCAGGACCAAACACCAGGAAATTTTCTATTTCAGCGGGCTTAAGTTGAAGTAAGACTTGACTGGAAGAACAGCATTTGGATGTTGCAGGTTCTAATCATTATATATTGCAGAAAAAAAATGTTCCTATTTTGCATCAGGGGAGATAGAAAAGCCTAACATAGTTCCTAAAGTCCCAAATGTGCTGAGAATTTCTCACAAGTCAAGGAAATAGAAGTGAATTTCAGGTGAATTTCACAATCTCTGTTGAAGAAAATCTTAATAGTTATAATGGCTTTAATTATTATTACAATTTAAGTGTAACAAACAAATTAAAAGTGTCACAGCATATGAAATATGAGACCAACTTTCAGGAAGGAAAACTGGGTAAATGGCCAACAATTTACTGACTCTATACAAATTATTGTGGTTATAACTTTCAGTTGCATAAATTAAATGTATTTATTTAAAAATAGCCTTCCAAAAAAGACCCTTTTGATATTGCTAGTAAATCCTGGGGTCATTTACTGTGCAATGGACAGCCATGATATGGAAGAATTCAGAATACTAGCAAGCTCATCTCTATTCACAAAGCTTGACGTGTTGTACACCATGAAAAATATTTCCAAGTAATTAAAACAAAATTCTTCTTGTTATTTTATCTTCCATATCAAATATTCATAATCGAACACTGACTTTATCTTTAAATGGGTCAAGCATAAGGATCCTTTCATAGAAAAACAATGTTACTGATTTTTAACATTGATAAGCCTGACATGTTTACTTTGTACTACACTGATAAAATGAAGGAACACTTTGTGGAAACGTGTACTTGGAGTATGTGTGTCCTATATGCGTGAACATGTGTTGAGCACCAACTCGCAATCCGGAACATCTCGAGATCGTCCTTGCACAAAGTCATGATCTTGAGTTGAGGCAAACAGCTAAGATGGGACTCCCATCTCGAGATTTATCTGCACAAACTTAATATGTTTATCCTATGGCTGTGATTTGCTAATCAGGTGTGAACTTCTCCTAGATTATCAATTGTACTGTAATTGTTGGCGTGTTTAGCAATTTATATATAACTGTACAAATATTAAGTGAAAAAAACTCTTAGATGACTGACTTCATTCTTTTTGTTTTCTATGCATTTTATATGTTTTATTAGGGTCAAATGTCCGCTGCTTTGTGAGCCCTAATAAGACTAATTACTCCAGGATCGGAATTCTCAATAGTTAAGGACCAGATGTATTCCAGTCAAAAGAATATAACTTTCTATCATTTTATTGTAAAAGGTTGATTCACACATCAGCAATACAATCCATTTTGAATACGAGTATTAACTTATTACAGCTAATCACCAACAAACATATTAACAAGTATTTCAAGTAATTCTTACATTTTAGCAATATGTGTTTATCCAATTATGACAGACTATTTACCAAAGCTTTCCTCCGATAAAAGTATGTTTTACCAGTGACTTTTGTAACAATTTTTAGGGTTACCGAAACTCTCAAGGTCAGCATACAAGGATACATCATTGTCCGTCCTTGTATGGAGGTTAAAATATTTGACAGGTCCAAGGATCAATCCTTGACAGTTTGTGTTAACCTTGTTTTGCATTCAAATGGGAAGGTGACAACATTGACCTTAATCAAGGATTCAAATGGGAAGGTTACAACATTGACCTCAATCAAGGATGCAGTTATTGCACAACTTCTCAAGGACACAACTGTACTAAATATGAGACAGCTATATAAGTTAGCACCAGTTAAAAGACAATCAGTAAAATACTACATTTTGGGCCTAGTACGGTTATCTTAACAAATTAAAGATTTTATAGCTGTAATAGTTTGTTCAGATATGACATATTAAGCAAGTCTGTTAAAAGATTGATAGTCCAATTCAAATTAGTAATCCCAAAATAATTTTAACTGTTTCTATGATATTAATATGTTATTGGACAGATATATGAAATGTTATAAAAAAGTATGTTATTGGCCTTAAACAGATCAAAATGTATTTTAGATTTGTAATTTTTTTCTAAATAAATACACATTTGTGTTTCCAATATGGAAAAATCTTAACACTACAAAGAACATAAAATTGGTTTCATTGGTGATTTAGAGACAACGATTGGATCTTATTATACCATATATTTGTGATACAGAGTTATCATTCCTTTAACTGACATTACATTAACACAGCGTGGGATGCAACATAGATATGAAAAGAATGGAAATGTCTATTCATTTCTTTATTCATTACACAAATACTGGGAGTGAGGCAGAAACATTTTGATTTGAAATATTTGGGTTTAATGTCGTTTTTTGACACATGTCATCCCTTATATCATGATGGATAGTTTTAAGGACAGAGGAAACCACTACATACTACTTGGTCAATATTCTGCAATGTACAAAAAAAGGTCCCTTGGCCTCAAAATTTTATTCTAAGGGACAGTAATACGTCTTGTGTCACATATGATTCACTCTCCATGAGCCAATGGGTTTTAGGCTTTTGCCAAATAATCAGGGAAGACCAAAATGTAGATACTCGTAATCACGTGCTTGATTGTATGTCTGAACTGATGGAGGACAGTCATGCTGTCCTATGCAAAATGGAAGAAAACACATTTGATTGGCTCGAGACAGCCAAAATCGACAGAATATGTTCATGCCCAAAGAAATGTCAACATTACAGCTCAAAATTTCGGCAACATAAGAAGTACCATCCTTAACCCTAACTTCTGTAGGTACTTTCCAAAAGGTTCATGCAATCATAAAGCATATCATTAATCCAATGGAACTATGCGCCTTCATGTTTGTCAAAACTGCTTTGCTCAAGAAAAATCAAACAAACACCCTGCTTAGGATTGTAAATCTCGTTCATAAAATGAGTCAAAAGTACTTGAAACCCAGAATAATGGTGAAAGTGTAATTGGAGGAGGGGTTTGCATTTTGTTGCATTTTTCTTACGCAGATATTGTCAGGAGCAAAACCCCAAACCCTTACAGTAAATCCCACTTCAAATGTCCAGCGTTTGTCCATAATCAGCAAGGTGTCCCTTGTAACCATGTAAACAATTCAAGGTGTGAAAATCACAAAAGGCACACTTTGGTCGGCCCTCATTGACTAATTAAAACATCATATCGTGGTGACAATGTTGACAAAAACATCTCTGTAAATAAATTTAAAACGTCAACAGTCCATTAGTCCAAGGACGCTGTACTTAAAACAAAAATGCAGTATCAATTAGGGGTTTAATACTGTAGATATATTTATTTGGGGTTTTACGTCGCTTTCAACACTGTACTGGTCATATCACGACGGGTAGTTGGAAGGGCAGAGGAAACCAGCACATACAGTTCGTTAGGGTTCTGTACTGTAAACTGATGACCAACGGCAAGCAACTACCAGCTTTCCCACTTGAGGCCGTGCCGGGAATCGAACCCCGGCCTCAGAGGTGGGAGGCGAGAGTGTTACCACTCTGCCACCGTGGCCTCTTTTTAATACTGTAGAAATAAAGATTGCTGTCAACAAAAGCAATTCAGAAAAAGAGATTTCACAGGGTAGTGAAAATAATAGTTTAAATAACAGATTTTGGCCTTTGCCTTTTGTTGGTGATGATGCTTTTATGAATCATGCGTTGAACGAAAATGTATAGGACAGCAGTCTTGGTTCAGTTTCACAATCTGATCTCAGTAAAGTCGGAACTGAACATTAAAGGTAATAGATAGTAAACATGGTAACATCACAACCAAGAGTGACGGCGTCATTGCTATTAAACAGACAAATACGACCTTTAGCTCAGATTTCATCCTCATCATAGGGAGGTCATTGACAAGGTTAGGGATGTGGAAATTTAAAAAAAAAATGACAGCCAAATGACTCAAAAATATGGTTTTGTTCCTCTTTCTGGCATGGTAATGTCGGGCAATGATGACAAAAATCCCCCATGTTGTACTTTATATGATTCTCACAGACGAGTCATGCAAACAAACACAATTTCATGAACGCACAGGTTCAAATCAAATCACAGTTGTTTCCTGATATATGAGAGAAATACATCCTTCATGACCAGACAAAAGCCACAAGGTGACCACAGATGTGGCATAGTCGATCTTAGCTTCCCAGATGGCTTCTCAGCAGGTGTCAGATCCAATACTTCATTCAAATGTGGACAATACAACCAAACAAAGTGAAAGCCTTAAGAAGGGGCTCTCTTATATACAAAATAGATATTTCCAGGGCCTTTAGATATTTGAAAATCGACCTTCGTGACTACTCCTTTTTAGGCCTGAAATTAGATCACTACTATTATTATACATGTGTCCGGTTTGGTTATCCCAACGGATCTACCATTTTTCAGCATTTGACCGAAACCATCCACTACATAATGGCCACTAGAGGTTTTGCTTTAACAAATAACAAATTATATAGATGACATAATTGGGAATGCCACTACTTGCCAGGCTGACACTACTTTCAAAAATCTGCATCAACTTCTTCAAGATCTAGGTTTTGATATAAGCAAGAGAAAATTAGTCCCTCTACAAAATGTACATGCCCAAGAATAGATATTGACAATGTTACTTTCACATTCTCCATATCCCAGGCTAAGCTGTCAGACATCTCTGAATTATGTCTCACTGGGGGTAACAAGGCCACTGCTTCTAAAGAGGAACTACAATCACTATTAGGTAGTCTGTTATACATCTCTAAATGCATCAGATCCTCAAGAATGTTTCTTAATAAAATGTTTGACTTGCTGAAGGTCTAAGTTAAACAGACATCCATTAGGCTCACAAATAAAATTTTACAAGACCTTAAGTAGCAGTACTTTCTTTAGTCATGATAATTTGCATGGAGATATCAAGTTGGACGCCTCCTTGGAGGGTCTAGGGCCAAGTGTCAAAATTCAGTCCATGCTATCCAACTGGCTCGTTGATATCAACAAATGGACATAGTACATCTTGAAATGCTCAATATTGCGGAGGCTATCAGGGTTTAAAGTACTTTTTTTCATTTTTGGGGGGGAGGGGGGGGGGGGGGGCAAGAGTTTTCTTATACATTGTGACTACCAAATGGTTATAATATCTGCATAGAAGCAGCTACAGCTGAGATTCACATACATATGGTTAATGTTTTAGGTAGGCACGATACCATTGCTGACACCCTTTCCAGATGGCACATAGTCCCTTAATTACAGACAAAAAGTTCACACACTTTTGCCCAATGCTATATGGTTCTACCCAGACTCTGAGATTTTAAACATTGATTGGAGAGTTTGATGTTTTACAGGTACCAATACACAGATTGGATCATTTCTCACCAGGTCTACACAGACTTCATCAGGTCTTCAGAAATTCCACTTTCACAGCTTACAGCAATATGTTTAGAACTTTTATAGCCTTTTGCATTTTGCATACATCCCCTTTCCTCAGGTTACCATAAACTATATTTTGGCCTTCTTATAATTTCTAGTGTCCAACAAGGTCTCTAATCTCACCATTGGAAGGCCAAATTTACCATCCCACGAATAAGATATTTCATTAGGACATTGGCTCTCTCTACTCCTTGTCATTCAGTGTACATGGGTTTGCCTTCATCTTATCCTTTTTTCTCTTTTCTACGTATATCCAACCTTGTTCCTCACTACATCTGCTCCAACAATCCCTTAGAACAGTTATCCAAGGCTGGTATTATTTTGGTCCTCTTGGCGCATGTATCCTCATAAAATGGTCCTGTTAGGATTTAAAAAATTCCCTCCCTGGACTCTGTCAGTGCTCCGAGGACCTTACTGGCCACCACACCACTAGGTGATGATAAAGCTCTGTTGCAGGTAAAATATAAGCAAAATTAGGCGCCCCTCACTGATTCAACGTTGAGAAAAAATTCACAAAAAGTGCATTTATTAGATAAATTAAAATTCATATTTCACTCTTTCTAACAATCAGATGACACCTTCGCTTTTAATTCTAGTGTCCCTCTTCAGGACATTCAGAGCCATGGGACCTGGAATGTGTCTGGTCATATATAACTCCAAATGAATATGCCTCTATTAAAGTCACCCCTGCCTTCCAATCCCAACTAAAACCTTGACTACTAGCTATTGGGGTGTGTCTGGCTTTCTATGTCTTATCTACTCCATGTAGTCAAAACTGGCTTTCATTTTAATATTAAATTGACATACTAAGCTTAAACCATATAATCATATTTACCAACCAGTTTGACCTTTCAGGCTGACCTCAAGTTGCTTTTTAACCTTTGTTCATGGCCCAAGTTAAGGTCACCTTAACTCCTACTCACAATTCTCACCCATCTCAATGTAATTCTAATTCTAATTTAACTTTTATAGCGCTTAATCTCTATTGAATAGTGGTCTCTAAGGCGCAACAAGACAATAGCAATATACAAATTCAAAGTCCAGGGACAGAAACAGGTCAGCACCACAGAGAAGCCATAAGAGAAAAAGACCTAAGGAGGATAAGCCTTTGCATAGAGATAGGTTTTGAGCTTGGTTCTAAAAGAGGCAATAGTGGGTGATGCACGAATGTCTTCAGGGAGTGAATTCCAAACAGTGGGAGCATCAAAGGCGAAACTAAAACCAAACTGCTTAGTGGACTTGTGAATTTTAGGTTGAAAATTTAGAACATTAAGGAAATTGGCAACACTCTGCCTGCGTCTAGTATTATAAGTATTGTGGTACGTGGAAAGATATGGAGCAAAATATTTCGGGAAGCCAGTATGAATAAACTTATAAACCAGGGTAGCCAGTTTGAACTCTGAGCGAAACTGAACAGGGAGCCAATGGAGTTTCATGAGGACAGGAGTTATCCGAGTATATTTACTCGAATTGGTAACAATTCTGGCTGCACTATTTTGTATAGACTGTAATCTGTGAAGGTTGAATTCGGAGAGACTCCTGAAAAGTGAGTTACAGTAGTCCAATCGACTACTAACAAAAGCATTGGCAACCGACACAGCTGCATCATGAGTCAAGAACTGCCTAATATTTCTAAAATCCCTCAGTTGAATAAAGCAGCTTTTACAAACATTCTGGACGTGTTTAGAGAAAGAAAAATCAGAGTCAAACCACACATCCAGGTTCCTGACTGACTTGGTGGGGTGAAGGGGGTTACCCAAGATGTCAATTGGGAAACATACATTTAACCTTTCTCTCTGTTTCTTGGAGCCAAAAAGTTTGAACTCAGTTTTATCTGGATTAAGTTTAAGTTTGCTAGCCGATATCCATTCCTTAACATCTTGAAGGCATCTGTTCAACTTATCAAAAGCAGCTGAGGCATTCATGTGCGACAGATGGACATAAAGTTGTGAATCGTCGGCGTAGAAATGAAATTTTACGCCTTTGTGTTTACCAATTAGAGTACTAAGGGGAGATGTGTAAAGAGAGAATAAGACAGGACCCAGAACAGAACCCTGAGGTACGCCGAACAGCAATTTTAGTAAATCAGACAAAGTAGAACCAATCTTAACAGACTGAAAACGTTCCATCAAATAGGAAGAGAACCATTTGAGAGCAGAGCCACCTACACCGAACCAATCCTGAAGACAGCTGAGGAGTGTGGAATGATCAATAGTATCAAAGGCGGCCGAGAGATCCAGAAGTACCAAGGCAGTAGCCTCACCCCGAGATAGTGACAGATGAATATCATTTTTGATGGAAAGCAGAGCCGTTTCCGTTGAGTGACCTGACTTATTTGCTGACTGGTATGAGTTATCCAAGCCATGTCGATGAATATGGTCAACCAGCTGTTTAGCAACTACACGTTCGACCAGTTTGGAAATGAAGCTAAGTCCAGATACTGGGCAGTAGTTTTTCAAATCCTGAACAGGAAGTGATGCCTTCTTTATAAGTGGAGTGACTACAGCCTTTTTTGAACCCATCTGGAACCAGTCCTTCCCGGAGCGAACAATTAACCAATTTGAAAGCGACGTAAAACCTCAAATAAATATAGAAGGTAGGATGTCAATAAATTCAATGGGTCCAACAGGCATGATTTGGTGGGTGATTTTATCTGATTTATTTTACCAATATCATCTTGAGTGACTTGAGTGTAGACTGTTAGTTCAGGAGGGTCACAGGGGGATGTACCATGTTACAGGACTCAGATGAAGAGAAACTCTCACGGATTTTCATGATTTTATTTGAGAAAAATGTAGCAAAACAATCAGCCAATGATTTTGAAAATTCACAAGAGGGCAAAGTAGTGCTGTGGGATCTATATAGGACTTTCTGTAACTCCCGCCATAGTTTCTTGGAATCATGGCTGTTGTCGGAGATAAGTTTCCTGTAATAGACAGTCTTGTCCCTATTAGCAAGACGATTGCACCAGGCGATTTGACGCCAAAGACGACTCCTGTTGTATTGACTTTTATCCTTTCGCCAAGCACATTCAAATTGACATCTGAGTGACTTTGCAAGGCGATAGCTCTCGGACAGCCAGTCAGCATGCTGTTTGGTCTTCAAACTGGACACAAGAGGAGCATGTCTATCAAGGATACGACTCAAGTCATGTACGTACTGATCATAGAGCAGTGAGACAGAATTTGCTGGACATTTCATTCAAGGCATATCTTTAAGGTCAGACCTAAAGTTGGACATATTTATGCGATGGTACCTCCTATAGGAAATTCTTGTTTGGCAGTTAGCAAGAGTGGAAGGAAAGTCAATAGCACATTTAATTACTGCATGGTCAGATATGAATTCACAGACATCAACATGAACACACATATCTTGATCACTGGGGAAAAGAATGAGATGAAGGATATTACCGTGCAAATGAGTGGTATTTTTAACTGACTGTGTTAGATTACATGATTCTAACAGGGATTCCAATTTGTAACTATCAGTACAAGGTACATCAACATGTATATTGAAATCACCACAGATGAAGTAATTGCAATCAACAGAAGATAGGAAACAAACAAAGGACATAAATTCATCTAAACAAATGGAAGAACACGGCCCAGGAGGACGATAGATAGAAGCTAGGAGCAAAGTACGGCCCGACACAGAAATTGATATGACAATATTTTCAAAGGAACTGTAATTTGGGGTATCCACTTTGCGGCATTTGTATGATTCACGAATGAAGAAACCAACACCACCACCAATACCTGTTGAACATGGCCTATGTATCAATGAGAACCCATCAGGGGTGAGTGAATGAAGGAAACTATCAGAATCAGTGGTTCGAATGTGTGTTTCTGTGAGACAGAGGAAATCAAAGGCATGAGATGCAATTGTATCAGAGAGGAGAGGGCCCTTATTTTGGATTGACCTTACATTCACTGAGCCAAGCATAACCGTTCCAGGATTCATGGCAACATCACCACACATAAGAAGCAATAGCATAAGCCCACTCTGTTTTACAGTAGGAGGAAAAACATGGAAGGAGCAGCTATAAGAGTAATTCTTAGCAATCCTCAACATGGATGGAATAAGGAATCCACTCCCAGTGAAATTTTGGGAGACACTCCTGAGATGAGTGGCAGCCATCAACATGGTGCAGAAAAGAAAAATGCACATGGCAATCATCTTGGTTGGGTTGGCTGAATGAGAATGCCCTAGAATAAAAATGTACCTGATTCCTTATCTCATGAATCCATATTAGTAGCTTCAACTGTATATATTCACTGATCCTCTATTGGTTGAGGTGTGTAAATAGATGTATAAGTGTCTGTGTATAATGTAGAATAAAATTTGTAATTCCCAACTAACCTGCCTTATAAAATGTAGTTCTTCAAAATATATAAACTTAGGGCACTGGGATTTAAACAAGGTGGGAACTTTCCCCCCCAATTTTTTACATGTATCTTAAGTTTGTAAGTTTGTTTAAGTTTGAATCTGTCAGCTTCTGACTTTGGCTGTAAATTAGTGAATGAAACTGTAAATCACCTGATGATGATACATATGACAGCCATGTTATTTTAGCATTTGTCAAGATTATTCCTCCCCGGATTACCCATTATATAAATATGTCAAGGAATATGAAAAGTGAAATATTTATTATTATACAAACTTGTATTACTCTGATAATCCAAGGCATGTGTCCACAGGGTGAAGGATCGAGTATTAATATTGTTATTGTCGAGTTTCGATATTTCGTTATGTTTACAGATTTTGTTTAAAATATGTAAAATAAGACATGGCAATCATTTGCTTCTAAATCCATTATTTATTGCTATTGTCTGATCAGCCATAGGATCCTTTAAAATCACCATTGTAGCCATCTTCTGAGGGGGGAAACTATTATAATTATGTTTGTAGAGTGTGATTTTAGTCCTTTAATTTTAATTGATGCTACCAAAATTCTTGTCTCCTTGTTTTATTTGCTGATTTTTTTTTGCAACATATATCTGAGTAGTAAAAACAAATAGACCTAATGTGACTGTTCCACTATCAGAACCATCTTGGAGAAACCCCGTATGTAGTATCCCAGGAGAATTCTTCTCCGTCAGGATACACACCTGGTTTGATTCGCTGATCCATTGGCAGGGAAGGAAATAGCCAATATTTTGAAAAATCCTCACATTGGTCCTAAGTGTACCCCAGAATTATGGTAGGTTATTTATTTATTTCGGGTTTTACGTCACTTTCAACACTGTACAGGTCATATCACGACGGGTAGTTGGAAGGGCAGAGGAAACCACTACATACAGTTCGTTAGGCTTCCGTACTGTAAACTGCCGACCAGCGGCAAGCAACTACCAGCTTTCCCACTTCAGGCCGTGCTGGGGATCGAACCCCGGCCTCAGAGGTGGGAGGCGAGAGTGTTACCACTCTGCCACCGTGGCCCCTAGAATTATGGTAGGAGCTGATGGATATCACCCCTTTACAACCCCAGTCACCCTACTTGGTCATTGCTATGAGAATCCTAGAGATCACACTACCTTGGATGATCCCATGCTGGCTATCCTTAGGCTAAAGATCACCTGTTATAGTTAAAAGTCAGCAGTCTTGACATGAACATCACTCATTGTGAAACCATGTCTAATATACCCAGGCCGGTGCTTGGTGAGGGCATTAAGTGCTCGATAAATAACACCAATCTTCTGGTTGTTTTGTTATCTGTTGTTATGCAAAGAACAGTATAAAGGGTAGCTTTTTATGGATCCAGCAGTTGTGATTTTCTTTTTTCAGAGAGCATACTCTTGCAGCCCTACTAACTGTCTGAAGAGTGTAACTTATAAGTGCCATGATATTTATACTTCCAAAAGTGTTGTCTCACTTCAGCTTATAGTTATATTTTGTCACAACAGGAAAAAGTTTTAATGTAGTACACACTTTATATCAAGGACCGCACTAGTTCATTATTTAGCTGTTTCGAAATAACCAATAAAACCATTTTAAAGGATATTGTGTATTGTTTTCACCCATGGCGTCCAGCAAGTCAAGCTTGTGGTGGGAAAACCCTTGTCCGGGCTCTATTACAGAAAAAACGTGGGAAAGGAAATTCTTACTTGGTGGGGACATTGAAGGGAAATTATTAAAATTACACCTTTGGAAGATGTAGGTGTGCAACGTCATGGTGTTACATTGGTTTGACTTTAGGCCTCACAAAAGTGACCATGAATTTTTTGTCTGTGTCTATTTCAGAAACTATAGGGTGCAGGAAGTTGAAACTGGTGGGGCCATTCTTTGGGGAACATATGTGTGCAAGGTGTATGGTTAGCGAACGGGACATCCATAGCAAACGGCAATCTACCGTGACATTTAAAACAATAGACAGCAGAGAGATATGGTTCACCAGTGGCTAGATGATCATTTATTTATTCATATGTTAAAATAAGTGGGGTGTTGGAACACTGTAGCCCTGCTGTCTATCTCTTTAATGTTATGGCAGACTGTCGTTCGCTATGGATGTCACTTGTCGCACTTGTTTAGTTGCTGTGGTCATTTAGGAACTTTGTTGATTCACGATCATTTTCAGTATGACAAGAACTCTGGCGCGTTGATATTTAGCTCAGATTTAGCTCTGCACTGTCTTGAGTTTGCGATTGTTTCAGAAAAGTGGTTTCACCACACAGCACTGAGTTGTATACAATGCTCTTCACTTGATAAAATTCAGATGTTTGGCCGATTCACTCGGCAACACTGAATGCATGTTCGTAAACACATTGCTCGTCTACTTTTTGATGTTTTGTGTCGTGTTAAATTTTCATAGAGCTGTAGCTTCATTGCTAACTGTGTAATAACTACTTAGATAATCCATCATGGAGTAAATCCCTTACAACTGCGAAAATATTGAATAAAGAATATGGTGAAATAGATCACATAACTACTTTTGGGGGGTTCTGTCATGCACTTTCCAGATCTGTAGTTTCCTAGTTAAGTAAGTAGTGACTACCTCGACATTTGGCCTTTGAATAAATCACTTGTACCTTCAACATTATTATAATATATTTAGATGATTTTTTATCAAATATGTTGTTCGTGTACTTCTTGATGATGGCATATTTTGTGACCTATAGCTCAATAGCTGATTGAGTAATATTTTGATATTTCAGCTTTGAGTAAATCACTAGGAACAATAAAACCAAGAATTTACAGTATTTCTGTGAAAAATGTAGTTCACCTATTTTTTCATGTACTGTGTCATAGCAAATTTCCAGCAGTGTTTTTTATGGCGAAATATAATTTATATTTCATCATTAAATATTTGCTTCGTATTTTGAATATACTGGCTTGTGTAAAAATTTGTAAATATGTGTTCTTTTTTTCCTGTTTTCCCCAAGATATCAAAAGCATACAAACTATGCAAATAATGTATTGATTTAAAAAAAACTACCTAAGATGCTTTTTTATTACACAAAAATATTTGAATTTTCATAATATAAACAATCACTATTACTTCTTGGGGCCCCACTGATGGGGAAATTAGAAAATGCAGTCTTGTGCGAGTGTCTGTCAAGTTTTATTGACTTGACCGCAGTAGTCCTGTTTTATAATATTTCATCTCTCAACGAATATTATATAGATAATGGCGCTCCATTATGAAAACTTAATGGCCTGAGGCCCTGAAAGGGCGGATGAGTCATTAAGTTTACATAATGGAAGTGCCACGAGGCAATTATCTGTTTTAAAACCCTGTAAATTAAAACCAATTTATTAATTCAATAATTTACTGGCTGTTGAACGGGACGTAAAACCCCAACTTTGACCTTTAATTCAATAATTTAACACCTTGTACCAAATGATCAACCTAGACAATCTTTGCAATGTTTCCTTTGGTGTGCATACCATATGGGGCTTTCACTAAATTAGTTCTATGGTTGTTTTTTATTTCAATACACAATCAACATTATTTCACCATGTGTACCACTGGTTTTCCTTTATGGGAAAATATAATTTTGGATAAAGCTTGCAAAGTTTTAATATAATCTAACTGCCACAAAATTTAACCATGGATAATGATAATGGATAAAATATGGATCTGTGACTTACAGAAAGCACTTTCCAGAAAAAATTAGATTGGTCATTTAACAATGCTGTGGATAATTTGTTTTGGTGAGTCTTTCATGTTACTTTATTAATCTGTGCTTATTTTAAGACAGTAAGCTATTACTTTTGTGTTTCAGGCATTGAAAGTACTAGAAACTGGAAAATTACTTACTTGTTTTATTTTGTGTTGATGTTTTCGGGTTTCACAAGATTTTTATTTTGTGTGCTGCTTTGTCTCTTAATTTGGAATCAAGGAAAAATGCCTCCTGGAAAGATTGTCTCCTGGAAAAAAGCCTAATAGAAAGTATGCCTACTCCACATTTTGTATTTCAGAAATACCTCCCGTGAAAAATAATCCACAACATTAAGAACAAAATTCGTTTCAACCACAAACAGTGTATCATTTTAGAAGTATATAACAAACTGCAATAAGGTAAATTCATATCTTTGTTTTGAACTTAAAAACATTGAAAATTTAAATCAAATTTAAACCCAGCAGTAATGCATTTTTGCAAATTTAAACCCAGCAGTAATGCATTTCAGTACTGTATTTTTGCAAATTTAAACCCAGCAGTAATACATTTCAGTACTGCATTTTTGGACTAAAATTTTGAGCCACTAACAACACTCCTTTTAATATAGTATGCTGGGTTTGATTTTCACAGTGAGTTTGTTTGAAAGTTAGCTGCTCCTTTGATTAAGTTCACAGAAGATTATTGTAAAGTCAGATTGCAAAGAAATGTAAAGAATTAAAAAATATCCAACTTTATAAATTAAATTTCTTGTTTTGTATTTGTCAGGAGGTATTTTTTCAAGGTAGCATTTTTCCACGAGATATTTTTCTATGAATTCTGAATGTCATTCAGAATTTAAAAGACTTTGTAAATGTACCCACTGAACTAATTAATATGAAAGAAGTTGTGAAAACATTTCAATATTGAATGCAGTGTGCTGAGGGCGACTAGCAAATACTAAGTACCCTTTTGTTCTTGGCAGACTGGCCATTAAACTGAACCACAATCCACTGTTAGAAAATAATGTAGTGTTAACTCTCCATTATGCAAAAATAATGGAGAGTTGAGACAATGACAAGGGAAGGGTCACCCATCTGGGTTTTATATTGAATGAACAGATGGAGAGGTTTTTGACTTGCTCTTAAAGAATACAAACTATTTAGATGTTCTACATTATTATGTCCACAGTGCCTCTGTAAAATATACATAATTCCATATTTGCATTTTCTGCTTTGCATTAGTTTACAGTACAGAACCCTAGCGAACTCTATGTACTGGTTTCCTCTGCCCTTCCAACTACCCGTCGTGATATGACCTGTACAGTGTTGAAAGCGACGTTAAACCCCAAATAAATAAATAAATAAATAAAAAATAAACATATTTACATTTTCTGCTTTGCATTAGTGCTTTTGCGATGCTTTGTTAGCAAAAACTCTTTTCTAGTATATCAAATTACCCAAATATGGTCAGATTAGCAGCCAGAAATTACTTAAAGTATTTATTTCTTTGGTCATTTTACCCGATTCAAGAGGATGCAGTAATTAATAACTGATCACAAAACCAGGCAATACAATGATTTCTATTTTCCAAAATTTAAAACTAACATTAAGAAATTTTCATTTAGTGTTGTTGGGTGTAAAATATGGAACTCTCTTTCCAATGAACTTAAATCTTGTAAATCATTAGACACGTTTAAAAGAAATATTAAAAAGTATCTTTTAAAGTTTTATCAAACTAAAGATTAACTTCTATATATATCTGTGCTATTACTATAAATCTCTTTGTAAATAGTGTAGGTAAGTTCCCTTCATAAAATTTGGTTGTGGATCTTGTGAAAAGCACTGTGCTTCTATCCATAACCATTCAGTGTACTTTTATATATACCTGCTGTTCATGTTATATTGTAAAATTCCTTTTTACACTGAATAAACATTATCTATCTATCTATCTATCTATCTATCTAGCTTTTTGACTTTATGCAATATTACTCGGGATTTTGTTAGTGGTGGTGGACCAGTTCACGCCCGGGTACCAATTCACGCCCACCCTCAATTTTCTTGAAGATTCATAATTTTTCATAGAGAAGATGTTTACCACATCATAGAGAATCATCAAATGGATCATTTACATTTGTAATTTATTGTTTAACTGCGATTGTTTTGGATAAATTTGGCGGTGGGCGTGAATTGGTACCCGGGCGTGAATTGGTCCACCACCACTATAAGTCGTCACCATTGCAGTTTGAATGCATTTATAATTTATCAAAACTACAACCCATGTCATGCCATGACTGATATATTTATAAATATCATCATATATATGTACACCATTTCATTCAGAAGTATTTCCTCCAGCCTCTTACTTCCAGGTCATCGGATGGTCTTTTCCATTATTTATTTTTAAAAATATTTTTATTGAGAACTCCTTTATTGTTATTTTTTGTCGTAGGGATTTTGAATGTTTAATTAACTTATTGGAATTCATGGGTTGGTAGTCTTATGGAAGGGTCTGATTTGACCTTTGACCTCTGCTTCTAAGTCAAACTGTGTTTGCTCAATGAAAATGCCTGATTTTATGCTTATTATTTTTTCCAGGGTTTGTGAATGCCAAAAAAAATCTAGAGGAAATCATAGGTGACTATTTTTTTCAAAGGCTAGTTCAGCCCAACTTAAATGCCAGGAAGAGTGTACATTAAAAAGCCTAATAATGCATTTCCTGATAAGATTCATGCACATCCCCTGTATTGCCTATTTGAGAAATAAGCTTACGCCTACCTCTACACCACCATATTCTAAATCGGCCCTGGACTTCTCCCTGGTGTTTGACCTTTTTCTCTCTCCTTGGACGTGGATATTTGATTCACTGTTTTGGTGATGTTGTACCCTAGAGTCCCCTTAGATAAACGAATATTAAAAACACTATAAAAGTCTAAATAAAATTAGAATTACATGTACATTGAAAAATACTTTACTTCTCGTTTTTATTTGTCACTTACAAAATGGTTGACGATGGAATAATTTGTTTTTGTACCACTTTTTGTTGTCATGAGTGAGCCCTCTCACCACCAGAATTGTGCTAGAGGGAATGAAATTAAGATCTTGCAAACACTTTTTAGTTCACTCGAGATGGTACAGACTCAATATTTGAAACAGAATTGTTTCCCTTGGGCACTGTGTCAGCTGACATTTCACTAATATCTGGAGTGTATCATTTTTACAAATAATCCGTAATTCATACATTTAGAAATATTTTTTAAAAGATTTTCAAAATGGTAAAAAGACATAAATATTTTAGAAACAGTGACATGCCAACTGTAGAGATACTGAAAAATATAATTTACACCAACTCTGTAAATAAGTCAATTCATTCAGATATTCACATACATTACCAGTCATATTCTCATAATTTTGAGACAGTTTCCTTGGATATTTGTGTATTACACACCACACTTTAATATCCCTTACATCAACAGTAAAAGTGCCTTTTTTTCGCCAATTTTACCTCCACCTGGACGCACGTATACATTGGCCATTTAGAAACAGGTCTTTGTTTGATAACTGACAGATCCCTGTAATGTGAAACCCAGGGGGGAGTCTTGACTCTTGTGAAAAACGCATAGTTACTTGCTATATGTGTATGTATAAACCTCAGGGCTGGTCTTCAGTGAGTGAGAGAGGTTTGTAATGGCCTTTTGTGTATCTCTTATAAAACAAACCTTGGATTTTTTATTTACCACTTTTCCCCTTTCCCAATGGTTACAGTCTTATGGCAATCAAGTATAATCTGTGCAAAATACAAGAAAATTCAAGCTGATTATATCTCTCCTAGGCTGTTTCCCCATATATACAGCCCACAAAATCACACCTCAAGCGAATGTCAAGTTGTTCTAGCAATAGTTTGTAGTTCTTGAGTAAATTGCATGTCTATATTTCTGAAGAATTATAGTAACTAAAACAAAGTTAGGGGTTTAAGACCTGTTCAACAGACTGAGTTATATCGGAACAGGTCCTCAGCATTGTTACTTGTGGGAGTCATACCCACACAGAGGGCCAGCCTGTTTTTAGAGGTGACAAACCTGCTAACCAAATGGCCACTGAGGACCTACAAAACAAAAACAATGCAAATTAGAATTTTAATGTTCATTGCACATATCACAACAATATTGTTATTTGAGTGCTGATGCAAGTTGCAAAAAAATAGTTCTGTTAAAACCATAGATGTGAAGTTAGTTTAGTCCATTGTACATATCTCTGTAAATCAGCCAGACTTCATTAACTTTCTTCCAAATGACCATGGATCTAAAAATAGACACAATAAATGAAAATATAAAAGAAAATTAGCGCCAATTTTAAGACAAGCAGCTTTAGACTGACATGAACCCATAAGTTTAGAGACGCCTACTTTACCTGTACACATATCCATCCTAATGAATTATAACTTTCAGCATCAGCCAGCTTATATGTTTCCTGTAATTTATGTCCAATTATACTTACCCCCTGACCGTAAGTTGGAGTAACATGAAGACAAAATCCTTGCTACCGTCACCCCCCAAAAAAAGAGAGGCGAGGGTATTGCAATCGGGTCTTGTCTCTCTCTGTGAGTACAACTCAAAAACTATACATCGACCTGGACCATATTTGGACACAAATGTGCTGGTCTACAGTCCTCCCCAAAGATGATTCAGAACCGTACTGGGTCTCTAGAGTTTTTAGGGATTTTTGGTGAATTTCTGGTTGGTCTCCTCTCCACCAGGGTTTGTGCGCCTTAAGACACTGTTTGTGTTTGTGTGATATGCCTGATTTAAAATGAAATCCTTTTGATTAAAATACACATTGACACAAGTGCAAATTGTAAATGTACTTTAGCAACCAACATTGAAATATATTAATTTTTCAGTTCTTTTAATGAGTGATGATACAATTTCAGTTGAAAAAAGCCAAAAATAGCCAGCCTCAGCAGGCAAGCATCCCAGCCCACAGGTACAGCAAAATGGCCAGCAACATTGAGATTTGGGAAAATCTTAGGAACAACTTCTGTTGTAAGAAGTAGAGATAACCCACAAGATGTTCTACAAAAGATTCACATGCCATGATTTCTTACAAGTAGTTTTCATATTTTGAAGCCAAAGAAACAATTATAAGGGAAATATCAGGCCTTTTTTGATATGATGGCCATCCTATTTGCCATTAAAGATATGATATGGCGGCCATTTTGTTTCCAAAACAAGGACACAATTACTCTCAGGCAAGCTTTGCTATCCATTTGCATTTTGTACAAATATGATGAAGCTAACTGCAATATTTTAGGTTTTAGAATTAAAGATTAAAGATTTTAGAACAAACTTTAAGACCCGAAAACTTTAAAAGTGTTGCCATGGCAACAGTTGCAACTGGATACCCCCACAAAACCTAATCAGCTGTAGATCATCTTAGGGTAAACATATCCTGAAAATTTGGTGAAAATCCAAGCATGGGTTTAGGCTGTGGAATACCTACAAAGTTTAAGACCTGAAAATCTTAAAAGTGTTGCCATGACAACAGTTGCCTCTGGATACTGCCCAAAACCTAATCAGCTCTAGATCCTATTGGGATAAACATACCCTGAAAATTTGGAGAAAATCCGTGCAGAGATTTAGGCTGTGGAAAACCCACAAGCTTTTTTGCCAGGTTGAGGAGTGTGCTAAGACTAAGTTATGACACCAAGGAGTAGTAACACTAAAATGATGTATGAACATTCTTCTGTAATTTTTTTCATTATAGGATTTACTAATATCATCTGGGTACTGGTCAGAATCGGAATGGGTTTATATAACCTGGATGGTGTTATGTATTTCAGAGTTATATTAAATGTTTTTAGCTCAGGATAAAATGGTTCTCCAGATTACACTATTTGTTGAGGACTTTATTAATGTTTCAGAGTATTTAAAACTAAATTGGTACCATCACAGCAATGGGCGTGTGACATCACACAAAGAATATATATGAATAAAACTCAATTTTATATTCAACATGATAGTCCTGCATGACCAAAAATTACTTTATAATTGCTTTATCTTACACCCTTTGCTATAGCAGTTCTGAGTCATGAAAGGTATGAGGTATACTATATATTCTTCTTTCTTTGAACATTTCTTTGTACTGAACGTTTATAAGAACTGGAACCAAGACTGTATACAGTAACCAAAATAGTAGTACAGAAATTCTAACATACCAACCTTTTAAAATCTTTTAAATTGTATGAGTAGTACAGAAATTCTAACATACCAACCTTTTAAAAAATTTTAAATTGTATGATTTCATTGCTAATGGTCTTCCAATACACCGACTATACTTACTGTCCAATCCATTTTGCCTTTCTTTTTGCATCTATCATTATGTTGACTTATTTTTCACCTTGGGGCTCGGAATCTATATCTCATGACCTTGGATCTGACCTCGCTTAATTTTCTAGTCCAGTAATTATTATTTCAATTGGTAGGTGGCTTGGATAGTTAGGGTTCACACACGAAGCAACAATGAACATTTTAAAATTCTTCACTATAATTACTCGACAATCCTCCATGCCTCTCTATTTCATTTGTCTTCTTTTGGTTTTGACCTTGGAGGTCGGGATGTATCTTTTGACCTCAGATCTGACCTCGCTTAACTTTACACTTTAACTAAATTATTTAGACTGGCAAGATTGGACAGTTAGCGTTACAGAAAACGCAAGAAAAAATATTTTAAAATTGTTTTTATGTGCTTGGTTAAACCAGGTAGTTTTAGAAGTAACTAAATTAAAATAAATATTTATATCCCATGTCCCTCTCATCACTGCTTTAACTTATTGGGAACTGCTCAAATAATAAGCTGTCATATGACACTAATGACACAATTACCAAACTGGTATTACTCAGGCCATGTATACTGTGGGGATTATTGTGACATTTGTAAGGTAGATTCTCAGTTCACTTGGGTCCAACATATAGCATAAAGGCAGTGCTAATGTCTAGTGGTTTATATTTATTAAGCACGTGCTATAACGAGGCTCGCGCTTCTAGGAATCACCTTTTTTCCATTTTTTTGTCTCCCCACTTTCATGGATTGTGTTGCAGTATGATGAGTATTTGTCAGTTCACTGAAGTTAAGCGGCAATGGGCTATGTTAGTACTGGGATGAGTGACCGCTTTGGTTCACTACTTGTGTCTCTGATGGCTTTGCAGCTCGTCCTTGTAGACCCAAATCCCCTTTGGTCTTGTTATATATAAAGTTACCATAAAAATGTTTATGTAACAGGTAAAGTGTAAATAAAACATTTATTATTAATGGACTATTTTTTCTGCTTTTCAAACCTACCTTAGATTTTTTTGTCCTTGACATTAACAAATTTAACCATTTTTAAAGGTTTAAATCAGTTTTTGATGCTGCCATGTCTAAAATAGGTTTTAGATAACATATCCAACCTGTTCTATTAGCAAGGCATTTGATATTTAAAATGATACTTTGTTAACACGTTTTTGATGCATCTAATTTTTTGTTGTTCTTCACTCTACAACTCTTGTATTAAAGTTTCAGAGTGGAATAAATAGTTTTGTGTAGTAGAACCTACCTAAACTTAGTGTTAAGGGAGCCATCCTGGGCATACAATTTTCCAGTAGTGTTGCTGTATGCTGTATCATCACTCAGTGAAATTATCTCAGCCACACTGCCCTCGAGACGCCCAATGCTGCCCGATTCTCTGTCCTTGTGTAGACGTGCCGAGATTTCTAAGATTCAAAGAAGAAATACCAAGAGAAATTTGCCATAAATCTACAGGCACAATGGTTAACGTGGCCTGTGTGTGAAAAGTCTCTCTGACATTAAGAAATTTTAGACTATTATAGATGGACACTTAATAATAACTCTTTACAGTACAATTTATTGTTGAGTAGAAATACACCTCATGTCTCTTCTCTCTTCTATTCAAATGTCCAAATTTCTATATATAGGATCCTTTCTGGGTATATAAGCACTTTTAGTTTTGAGCAAAAGTGGAGTGCATTTTGTACTCCGTGCAAGAACTTGAATAAAGAGCTTCAGGGTCAAATATGTAGATACGTATTGAGAATATACATAACCATTAACATATTACCCATTAAGAGTTTAAATCTTCTGCAGCAGTTAGCAACATATAGTTTTTCGGTACAAAAAGGTTGTTTTTAAAGAAATGGCCATGGCAGCCATCTTAGTTTTCAAAATGAAGCCAAAAGTATTCCTCGACAACATTAACACAAGAAATCTCTGCACACTGAAGATGCAGCTGAACAAAGAATAACCCAATTTGTACAACTAGTGGACAGAGATCTGAAGATTAAAGAAGATAAAAGTGTCTACTGTTTCACCAGTTACTTCGAATCAAATCCACTAAATTCTAGAACAATCTACCCCATCAGAAGCTTTGTGAATATCATAGTTAAGGCTCTCCTTAAGAGTTTTCTAAACGTTTGAGGACTACCTAGTACTTTATAAGTAAAGAATTAAAGTGAGGCTCCCAAGTCAAGTTAAATTTATCGAATATCAAAAAGGAGCAACAAATCAAGGAAATCCCTACTACTTAAGGATTTCTTGGAATAAAGGTTTAGTCAATATGAATATAGCGTTATGTCCCTTACTGTAGAGTGATTGTATTATATATAATTTATTGCCCAAGATTATAGTCATTCAGTTAGCTCTGAATTGTAACCCAAAATAGTTCAACTGTCAGTGATTCAAATGTGAAATTAAATTCAATTTCGGAAATTTCGGGAAACTTGAATTATGGCATATCTTTATCAGTGGAAAGAAAAGTGTTTTAAGATGTTCACATAGTTCACCTGATTTCCCATACACAGTAGGATTACCCGGTGGCATCAAGACAGCATCATCTGCAAATAGACTGACCACAGCCTGCATATTTCCCTGGTTGTAAGAGCTCCACCAGTACTCCAGTCTGCCAGTGATTTCTTGCACCACACTGTGATATAGGTACATAGTGGGATTAATCATAAACGTATCTCTACAGAAACCACTCATAAGGACTGGTTACAGTTGTCTTTTACACACTTAGAATAGAAATATTTATAAAGAATAGAAACATATGTATAGTGCAAAATTGATACCACATTCTCTAATGCACTCAAGATCAAAAAGGGAAAGTCCAGGGATGTATCAAGTTGAGATACCAAATTAGAGTCCACCGGGGAGGTATACTATGGTAGAGGATATGCTAGTCTAAACAAACAGGGTATTTAAGCTGGCTTCGGAAACCTATTGTTGTGTGCTGTGATTGGTTCAATTGTGAGAGTTTGTTCCATTCAGTGGGGGGAAGCCATTGCAAAACTTTGCCTACCAATGGCCTTTCTAGAAAAAGCTAAAGCAGAGAAAGACGATTTCCATGAGTGAGGCTGTTGGTTTTGATAAAGGATGATAAGTATGTAGGTTGGGAGAATTTGATGGCCTTGAAAATGATTAGATTATATTTAAACAAGATGCGGTATGTACTGGGGAGCCAGTGTAACAGGAATGACATGGCTTGTTCTATCAAGTCTAAAAACAATTCTGCCGAGGGCATTTTGAATCTTTTGGAGTTTAGCCACATTTTATTCACTTATACCATAGAGTAGGGAGTTACAGTAGTCAAGCAGACTGCTGATCATTGAGTTTGCAAGCAAGGCTGCTGTCTCCACACTGAGGAATTTGCGGATGCGTCTTAGTTCCTTTAGGTGATATTAACAGGTCGACAAACCTTGGTTATGACTTGTAAAGGTGTTTCCAGAGTAGAAAGTAACCCCTAGATTCTTGACTATGTTGGTAGGGGAGGTAGAATTTGTTGTGTGGGAAGTTTTTGGATGAGGGACTTTTTGGCTTGTCTATCTATGGATTTTAAGGAGTGCTGTTTCTTTAGACGCAATCTCCTGTAAACGGATTGGATACTTTTAAGACAAGAAAAGGATGCTACAGAACCTCCTGGCCAACTTAATACACACTGACATCCCAGGATACCAGAATTTTGTCAATGATACCACCTGCCTTTTTTACCTCATCAAAGAACGCATACACAACTGCATCAAGAAGTCAGTCACCAATTACAGGAATCCAGGATGAATATTTGCCTTGCCGTACTAGCTTTGAACAGAAGAGAACCAGAAGGAATATCCTCCATGCTGTAGGGGCAATAGACGGGAAGGACTTCGCTATAAAGAAACCCAAAAAATCTGGCAGTGACTATTACAACTACAAGGGCTTCTTTTCCCAGGTGCTGCTAGCCCTGATCGACGCACAATACAGATTCCTCTGGGTCAATGTTGGGTCAAGTGGATCTTTACCAGATGCACATACTTAAACAGAGGCGATTTGAGGGAGGGAATTGAGGATGGCAGCTTGGGGCTTCTGCCACCTGAACCAGTGGGAGAGGGAGGGCCAGATTTGCACTATTTCTTGCTGGGTGATAATGCCTTTGGCCTGATGTCATGGATGGTAAAACCCTACAGCAGAAGAGAACTCACAAGGGAAGAAAGAATTGCCAAATACAGGATCTCCACAGGGAAGAGGGTTGTGGAGAAATATTAGTGGAATATTAGTGAGCAGATTCAGGGTACTATGAAGCACAATGGAGCAAAGGCCGGAAATTGTCAGAGACATTGTTTTTACATGTGTTGTATTGCACCACAGACACCAGCACCAGCAAATGATGTAGTGGGACTGCAAAGTGAACAGGTGTATGTACCAAATGACAACTACAGGAATCCTTCGAGGGAGGGAAAACATCAACAAGACTACTTCAATCATGTGGAGGCATTGGCTGGGCAGAATGACAGGATCTGAAAAGTGTCAACCAACAACTCTGGGGGCCGAAGAAGCTGGCATCTATCAGTCCTTTTCAGGACAACCAAATTATTCAAAGAACTCTTTTTTAAGCTTTTTTAAAATATGTTTTTATTCTTGCAAATCTGAAAAGTTAAAAGGTCGGATCCAAATGTCAAAAGACTTCCCCCAAATGTCCAAGTCAAATTTTTCCTTTTTTTCAAACTTTTAATTTTGGGGCGGGCCAAAATTTCATTGCAGTTTTTTTTTTCTTTTTAAGTTATCAATCCAAAGTTTTACTTTTTGGCCTAAATTTAAGTTATTTTCCATATTTAATTTTTTTTCTAAGTTTAAAATATCTTTAGTCCAGTTTTGATAGCTTTGAAGTTTTTTTTTCACTACTATTTTTTCTTTACTCACATTCATTCATTATGTTTTGTGTGTGTTTGGGGCCAAAGTGTTTTGTGTGGGGAGGTGTAATACTTCTTGTTTTGGTATTTTTTTTTTGAACATACAGCTGATAAATTGTTTTTAGAAGATTCAGATGTTGCTGCAAAAGACCTTTAAATTGGTTGACAGCAGTGGTCCTGAAAGGACCGATTAGAGGCAAGCGCAGTAGTTCTACTGCTGCTGCTGTTTAGCATTAGCTGACTGAGGAGGCAATTGAGGCTGGACTGGTTGCTGCTGATGTTGCTGTGCGCTGGTGGTTGGAGGTGAGGCAGCTTGTTTTTGTTGGTCGTATGGTGAAAATGGCTAGAGTGTGTCAATCTGTTGGTAGCTCAGCACTGAGTGTATAATCTCAGTATGTTGTGTTGACTTTCTTCACCTGTGGCAGAGGCAACTGATGGTGGGTTGAATTGCTCTGTTGGGGTCAATGTGAAGGAAGTGGTCTTGAAGGTCCAGCCTGTTGGTCGTCAACTACTAGGAAGGAACTCGGCTGCCATCTGGTTTGCTGCTTTCCTTTTGGTTGCCACTTGGCTCTGCTGAGCTGGTAGGATGGCCTGGCTTTCTGGCATCTGAATCTCTGGGATGGTTAACATGTATTCCCTTGCAGCTGGTGCTGGCTGCTGTGGCTGTTGAAATGTTTGTGCACAAGAGTTCCATGAAAGTGTCTGTTGCTGAGGTTGCTGGGGTTGAAAGTTTTCTTCCTATGCCCTGCTTTGGATGCTGCTTAGAAGTTTCACAGCCTCATTTCTGACTGTTTGAAAGTCTTTATCTCTTAAGGCCTTCACCTCTGATGCCACTTAGTTGCAGAAGCCTGTTCTTGTTGTCTCCTGCTTTGGCCCGAGGAATGATGACAGCATGGTTCTCATCTGTGCAAACTGATCCATGATCTGCTAGTCAACCAAAGAACACTGGGGCTTGTAACTGAAGGCTGTATTGTGGTGTCTGATCACTTCCTGCTCTCCATACTATAAATGTCGGTTAAGGCTCTATAGATGTTGTGTGCTGAAGCATTGGATGCACTGGCTTCTTGGGCCTGGGACTTAAAGCCTGATAAATTGCTGAGTCCCTTGCATCTAATATGTGTCTCAAGAAGTTAAATTTATCCTGAATCCAGTTCTGCCTTTCTGTTATCTCTTTTGGGGCCTGACCAGACTTGGATTGCATGAGCTTGCCATAATACATGTATGTCCTTTGCGACTCAAACCAGGCCTTGCACATCTTGACAGACAACTTGCGACTGTTGGCGTACCTCTCCTAGAGACACTCCTTAAAATGTTCATTAGTTTTACATAATTCCTCATGGTCCCTTTCAATTGCCTCCTCATCGAGTCTGTAAGGCACATGTTGGTCATGTTTGTCTTGAGTTTGGCCATGTTGTGCCCACATCTCCTCCAGCCTCTGTATCCATATCATTGTCACTTCTGTCTGTCCTTGTTCATTTTTCTGCCACTCCCTCCTCTGCTGAGTGTGCAGTTTCATCCCTCATGGCTTCCCCTCCCTGTTTCTGTGCCTCTTCCTCCCTTTCTCTCCTCCCTACTCTGCTGCATATCTGCCACTGTGCTCCCCAGCTCAAATTCTGGAGCAGTGTCTGTGGGGATTTCTATCTTCCTCTCTCTTCTGCCCTTGTTAGGACCCATTTTTCTTTGTAAAGGCAGCGTTTTGTGAAAAAAACTAAATCCTAATCACAAGTCAGCCCAACTTGTATTTCAATACTAAATCCTACTTAATTTGCAAAAAAAAACAAAATTCTATCTTGAAACACTGTCAGATGTTATCTGTCAGATGCCATATTCTAAATGATGCATTGGAAAAACTGACTCCCATTATATAGACAGAAATTTTACAACAGATAAGCCTTTGGTCAGTTAAATGAGGTTGGCTTGTCCTACACAGTTCCCCGCTTGTCTGTTGCAGTAACTGCCTTGTCAGTTTCTATTTACAACTTGTCGTGATGTGTTCCAGGCTTGTCCTGCTGAGATGTAGATGACTTGAGTGGAAGTGTCCAAGTAAGGTTGGTTATGTTTACAACAGGCCAGTTTACTTTCAGTGTGGTTGGTTTGTGTGTAGGGCCTGTCAGTAGGTGGTGTCCTGGTAATCAACCATGATGGACCGGGAGGTTCTTCCAGACAAGATGGTAACAGTGTAGCTAGGACAGGACGGCAAGTGTAACTGACAAGCCGTAGAGATACATGACAGGATGATTTCCATATGGGTGGAGCCAAGGTCGGGATACAGAGTCATTAAAGGCCAATGAAATATTAAACAAGTTTAATGTTTTGCCAATCCAGGGCATCAAGCCAGGAAACTACACCAACCCTAACTAACTCTGTAAACATTGGTTCCTACTCTTGGAAAATACCTAGTTACTGACAAGTCGGCTCATGTGGAACACCCCCATTAGTGAAAGGTAAACCGAATGAAACCAAATGACATGCACACCAAAAGAAACCTTGCAAAGATTGTCCAGGTTGACATTTTTGTAACAGGTGTCAAATTACTGAATTAATAAATTGGTTTCAATTCATGTGGTTTTATAATAGATAATGACCTCGTGGCACTTCTATTATATAAACTTAATGGCCTCAGAGGTCATTGTGTTTACATAATCAATCGCCACTTGGCGTGTATAATGTAAAATTCGCGTATCATTGTACATTTGAAAAAGTGACTAACCTCATTGTAATCAACCTTTTCTACTAGGAAAGGTGTTACTGGAAATACTCCAATCACAAGGTAATTCCACTGTTAGCACTCTGCCACAGAATACTATTATTCCACCGAGACCAATACTTCTGTTTCGAACGGTAAGTCCATGTAGTGTGAACTGTGTACGTTGAAATTTGTGATAACTAGGGTACTGTCAATACTTTATTGTGAAAATTATCTGAATTGGTAGACTCCTTTCTGTTTGCAGATAAACGTGGATGTTTCAATAGCAAATGTGTTACATTTTAATAGTATATCTATCTACACGTCAGTTTAAAGTACATAAATATAAATGATAGGTGTAGAATGAGTGGAGGTGGGGAAGAAGTTGATGGGAAAACGAGCACTAAAAAGCCAGTGGATTCTGCTACCAGAGTCATGGCTTTTTTCTGGTAAACACTGATACCGTGGTGTCTAGCCTTGCTTAAGGCTCAAATTTGCATATCTTTTCAAACATGCACGCAGATATTTGGTATTCATCAAGCACTCATACATGTTAAGAGATAGAGTCTTATCAGACAGTTAGCTGTATGCCGCTCTAATAATCAGTACAAGTATGAGTACATTATAGAAACTCCATTATCTGAACTGAAAACTTTCCCTAACTGCAAATAAACTTGAGCCTTCAGCAAGGCTACGGGGTGTCTACAGTAGGGCCCATCACTTTACATGTATAAATACTCCAACAAGAATAGTCTTTAAAAGTAAAAATTGATTTTAAAGCCTTAGCTATATGCTAAAATTAATTGTTTATTGTTGATACACATTATTTGATGTTCTAGCTTTGAAGCATCGTGTTTCGTCCGTCTAATGGCATATGACAAACCATGAGCAGATCACATAATACAGCCATGAGAATTGAACCCAAGTATTTTCCATTTATTGCCGGAAAATATCATGGACAATTTGTGTTGTGAATGCACTACAGCACTTAGTGTCATTTATTTCACTCCTACAGAAATCTAATACCTACAATGGAGAATAATCAAAATCAAAGTAATTATATCATTAAGTAATTTATAAAATATTTAATTACTATTTCCAATAATTAACACCATTGTTTCATAGTAGCTTGGTCATCATTACCATTAAATTGATGAAATTAATTGTCCTTACAACTTTCATATCAGAACAAATACTTATGGTGAGATTCCAGGGAGGATCTTATTAGAAGTTTCGGGTAACAAGTTGCTCTTCTCGCAACAAGGATTAGGTTTGCAGTGTTACATATTACATCAGTAGTGATTCCTTGGTGACTGTGAAAAAGAAACAACATATTCTATGTGTACAAACAGTATTATATTTTATTGTATTAAAATTGTTAAATTAACTTAGATTGAACATATGAAGTAAAAAGGTTAACAGTGTTATTTAAGAATGCGAGAAGCAGAACTGAGTAGATATCAAACTCTCTCCAGAACGGCCTTGGAGTGAGAGAACTACTAATTCTAGCTGTTACCACCAAACCTTCAATATAAGTACATGCTGTGGCTATTGATGACCTATTTATAACAGTGAATTAAGATTGTTTTTAGAAATTTGTAAATGGATGATTGGGTCATTGAATTTAATTAAAAGATACTTGGAATTAGGGCAAATATTATAATTGATTAAACCATTACAAAAGATATAAACATCCTTTGGTCAAATTTGAATATCAATTAAATATTTTAGAATTTTAGTTAACTTAAAGTGCAGCAATAAACATCTAAAATAACTACTCCTTATATGTGAACAGCCCCTAGTTACAGCCTTAGATACTGATGAAATTGTGTTAAGTACCTGCTCACAAATTCCAAGCATTGGGGTTATTATGAATTATGGGTAGCCTGGTTGATGTTCCATGAACTTATTTAGTCATATGATGTCCATATTTAGACATCCCGGAAAACTATCTAGGAAAATTGCCTAGGTGGCAGGAAGTTGTGCAATCATTGATGTAATAGAAATGTAATGTTAGGAATTCACAGCATAAGCAGTTTTACAGTATATAAGGAGGCAGTTTTGAGCCTTCTGGGGGAGACCAACAGCAGAGTTGGAGAATGTAGGAACATATAGGAAAAGAAAGAAATACACTTATTGTAAAATACATTTATTGTCAGGACTGAAAATTGTTTCTTAATGAAAGAAACCAGGATGAAATGTTGTTTTAATTGAGACATCTCCTACTGCTACCTGACAATTTGGAGGCTCTGCTGGGATGCAGCTGCTGGATATGCAACTTCAAGTGAGTGAATTTACTTACTCTACATTAATTTTATTATTTTAAAAAGTGGGTTAAAACTTTGTTGCCCCCAGGTGTTGTTAGGAGAGCCTATACTAAGCCAATGAATGCTCCTGCAGTAGACTTACCTGTAATACAAGAATGGCAGACAATGAAGAACCTGTTCCAGCAGAAGAAGGCCAAGCTCAACAAGGTGTGGAGGAACCTGCACAAAATGTGGTAATTATAAATGGACATGAAGATGATGAAGAGACCACACAGGAGGTCAAGCCCATCAAATCACAAGCAGGGTATCAACTAACTCCACCTCACAAATTCGCAGGCACAGAAAATGAGCATCATTGGCTACAAGATTTTGAGTCATACTGTTTATTGACTTGCATTTCTGATGAAAATCATGCTGCCTTACTCTATTACAACCTTGCTGGCCTAGCCCTGTCTTGGGTGAGAAACAAACCAGTAGAAATAAGGAGTGACTACAATGCCTTGAGACATGCTCTTATCAGCAAGTTTGACACTGAGGATTCCAGCTGGAAGAAAAGACATGAAATACATGGATGAAAACAACTACCTGCAGAACCTGTGACATCTTACGTTAAGGACATGTGCCAGCTATTCACAGATGTCAACAAGACAGAGGAGGAACAGACTCAGGTATTTTGTGACAATTTACATGAGGAACTTAAAAAGTTTGTCTGTTACAAAACCCAACACAGCTTGGATGAAGCTGAAGAAGTTGCAACTTTGGGAGAAAGTCTGTATCCAGTGGGTGGAGGTTCCATGATAAAGGAAATAAATCAGCTCACGGAACTTGTTGAATCTCTCAAACCACTTGACCAGCCCAAATGAGATTTAGGCACCAAAGATTTGTCCGCAGTTGTCGATCTTGTTCAAAGTTTGACACCAGAGAGAAACTCCAGGATTGTGGATGGAAGGCCTAAATGTTTTGAATTGCAACCTACCAGGACACATGGCTAGAACCTGCCTGCTACCCTGTAACCCAGCCATGCAAGGACGCTTCTGCAGGTACTGCAGGAAATTTGGACACAGTATTACAGAATGTCATGCAAAGAAACCAGCTTACTGCAGCCTTTGCCAAAAGCCAGGTCATCTCACCCACAACTGCCACTAAAGACAGTACCATTTGCAGGCACCAGGACCGCCACTGGCCAGGAGAACTGGACCTTTAAACTACTAAGTACTCCAACTCAACAAAGGGAGAGTTTGGAGCAAAAAAACACCTCCCTAATTTAATCTGAAGGAAAGACTAAGGATCATATAGCAAGAAACCAGTCAGGTGAGTCAGTGTGCATAGTACCTAGTATCTGTTCAAAAGAGAATTACTGTAAAGGTAAAATCTATGAAGAAGTCATACATTGTCTATGTTATACTGGGGTAACTGTGTCAGTAATAGATGAGAATCTGTTTGAAAAATTAGGTAAAAATATGAGATTTCCATTGAAAGTTGGGACCTTGAGTTTTTGGCCCAAGGAGTTAATGGGAACCGCTATCCTATCTATCAAGGGTAAGGTGACCCTAATGGTTGAATTTAGCTCAGGAACCTTTACTCATCTGTTTTATGTTATCAGGATAAACAGCGACTTGATTCTAGGTTTGAACTTTTTGTCAAAACATCAGGCCAGCCTAGATTGTGGCTCTGCTTTACTACATATCCAAGGACAATCAATAAATTTAAGTGTATCACAACCTGATTCAACCATTGTATTACCAAAATTACCCACGCAGTGGAATACTCTAGGTGGCCATGTTTTTGCAAAAGTGCAGGATTGTCGAGTGCCTATGCTAATACTCAATCCATCTGACCAGAAGATAAGGATTTTAAGCAAACAACTATGGGCAAACTGTTTAATGTGGATGAGCAAGATGTTAAGTTAACAAGTCGTTCCCACAAGATAACAAGTCATTCCCACAAGATAACAAGTCGTTCCCACAAGTTTTACTAAGTCATGCTTTGATGCCAATGTACAGACAATTTCTTTGTCTATGATACCTAACTTATATAGAGGTCAACCATCTACTAGCATACCATTCAAATTTACATATCCCTGTAGGCCTGGTTATCATTTTATAAATGTTAATGGTTATTCTTCTAAGTTATCTAATTAGTGACCTTCAGAGGTCATCTACTTATTGTTACAGGTATACTGCAATACTGTCTTTTAGAGATTTAATACTCATTGCGTTACATTGTCTATATCTGGCACCTAAGGGGGAACCAAGGTTAGGTATCATAGACAAAGAAATTGGCTGTACATTGGCATCAAAGCATGACTTAGTAAAACTTGTGGGAATGACTTGTTATCTTGTGGGAATGACTTGTTAACTTGTGCGAACGACTTAGTATCTTGTGCGAACGACTTTGATGAGTTGTGGGAATGAGTTAGTATCTTGTGGTAATAACTTTGCTAACTTGTGGGAACGAGTTAGTATCTTGTGGTAACGACTTTGCTAACTTGTGGAAACAACATGCTAACTTGTGGGAATGACTTTCTATCTTGTGGTAACGAGATAAAAAAATGCAAGGAAAACAGTTCTGTGTCCCTTCCAGGACTCCGTAGGCCCCTGTAAATCATCATTTGTCACTGCAAAGATGCCAACTACACATCAGAGATACTTTCTACAGAAGCTTAGGTCCTTTTGTTTTTATTGAGTTTAATATTTTGATTTTCATTATGATTTTCAGACAGCAAAGGGAGAATCTAAACCCAAGACCAGCACTAGCCCCACAGCCAGCACCTTTGCCACAGCCACAACCAACACCCAGAAGTAGAAAAAAGCCACAAAACCCTTGGGTCATACCCTGGATCTGGAGAAAAAAGAAGATGCTATAGTACTCTCTTGGCTGACTGAATACAAACTGATATCCTTATTCAGGAACGCATACACCACTGCATCAAGAAGTCAGTCACCAGTTGCAGGAAGCCCTTTATAGTAGGACTGAAACTGGCAATAACACCGGGATACATATCACAGGAGAAACATACACATCCTTGCAGTAACACTGGCTGGTTGACTGAACCACCATCCATAAATTTGTCCACAAGGTCTGCCTGGACTTCCTTGATAAATTACAGGAAGAGTATTTGAACTGCCCTACCAATCCTTAAGACTGGAAAAAAGGTGGAGAAGTTCAGAACCAGATGGAATGTTCCCCATGCTCTTGGGGCACTAGATGAGAAACATATCACCATGACGAAGCCAGAGAAATCTGGGAAATAACTAGACCTATCGCATCACAGAACCAATGCAAATTGTATCCACCAGAAAGAAAACTCACCAAACCCATTCAAACATCGCTTAACCTTGAAGGAAAAGCACAAGGTGAAATCTGACCATATCAAAAGATTCTTAGTCCAGGATTTCCTTTAAGTTGCTGTGACACTGCAAACCTCCAGGAGCACGAATAAGCGAGATATAAACACTGTTAATTCTGGCTATCCTCATTTGACCTTGAAAGAGGGGCCAAAGGACAAATCTGATCACATCAAAAGATTCCCAGCCCATGATTTCCTATAGGTTGATTTTGACATTGCAAACCTCTAGAACCAATAATAAGCGAGTTATAAGCACTTTTAAGTTTGGCTATTCTCGTTTGACCTTGAAGGAGGGGTCCAAGTTCAAATTCGACCACACCAAAATATTCCCAGTCCATGTTTTCCTGGAGGTTGGTTTACCATCCCAAACCTCTAGGACCAATAATAAGCGAGTTATAAGCACTTTTAAGTTTGGTTATCCTCGTTTGACCTTGATGGAGTGGTCCAAGGTCAAATCCGACCACAGCAATAGATTCCCAGCCCATGATTTGGTGTAGGTTGGTTTGCCATCCCAAACCTCTAGGACCAATAATAAGCGAGTTATAAGCAGTTTTAAGTTTGGCTATCCTCGTTTGACCTTGAAGGAGGGATCCAAGGTCAAATCCGACCACACCAAAAGATTCCCAGCCCATGATTTCCTAGATGTTGGTTTACCATCCCAAACCTCTAGGACCAATAAAAACGAGTTATAAGCACTTGTAAGTTTGGCTACCCTCGTTTGACCTTGAAGGAGGGGTCCAAGATCAAATCCGACCACACCAAAAGATTCCCAGCCCATGATTTCCTGTAGGTTGGTTTACCATCCCAAACCTGTAGGACCAATAATAAGCAAGTTATAAGCACTTTTAAGTTTGGCTATCCTTGTTTGATCTTGAAGGAGGGGTCCAAGGTCAAATCCGACCACACAAAAAAGATTCCCAGCCCATGATTTCCTAGATGGTTGATTTACCATCCCAAACCTCTAGGACCAATAACAAGTGAGTTATAAGCACTTTTAAGTTTGGCTATCCTCGTTTGACCTTGAAGGAGGGGTCCAAGGTCAAATCCGACCACACCAAAAGATTCCCAGCCCATGATTTCCTAGATGGTTGATTTACCATCCCAAACCTCTAGGACCAATAATAAGTGAGTTATAAGCCATTTTTAGTTTGGCTACCCTCGTTTGACCTTGAAGGAGGGGTCCAAGATCAAATCCGACCACACCAAAAGATTCCCAGCCCATGATTTCCTAGAGGTTGGTTTACCATCCCAAACCTCTAGGACCAATAATAAGTGAGTTATAAGCACTTTTAGGTTTGGCTATCCTCGTTTGACCTTGAAGGAGGGGTCCAAGGTCAAATCCGACCACACCAAAAGATTCTCAGCCCATGATTTCCTAGAGGTTGGTTTACCATCCCAAACCTCTAGGATCAATAATAAGCGAGTTATAAGCACCTTTAAGTTTGGCTATCCTCGTTTGACCTTAAGGGAGGGGTCCAAGGTCAAATCCGACCACACCAAAAAATTCCCAGCCCATGGTTTCCTATAGGTTGGTTTACCATCCTAAACCTCTAGGACCAATAATAAGTGAGTTATAAGCACTTTTAAGTTTGGCTATCCTCATTTGACCTTGAAGGAGGGGTCCAAGGTCAAATCCGACCACACCAAAAGATTCCCAGCCCATGATTTCCTAGAGGTTGGTTAACCATCCCAAACCTCTAGGACCAATAATAAGTGAGTTATAAGCACTTTTAAGTTTGGCTATCCTCATTTGACCTTGAAGGAGGGGTCCAAGGTCAAATTCGACCACACCAAAAGATTCCCAGCCCATGATTTCCTATAGGTTGGTTTACTATCCCAAACCTCTAGGACCAATAATAAGGGAGATATAAGCACTTTTCATGACTGACAAAGAAACGCCTGTGGCGGCCATCTTGTTTTTCAAAATGAGGCCCAAGATATTCCCAGTCAAGATTTTATAATGAGGAACATATCCTGCGAATTTTAGATCTCTACCTATAATACCCTTTGCTCTAGAGCGCCAACAAAAGTCCTTGTTTAAAGTCGAATAAACGTCCCTGGCGGCCATCTTGTTTTTCAAAATGAGGCCAAAAATATTTCCAGGCAAGATTTTATGGTTATGAATATATCCTGCAAATTTGAGAAGGCTAGCTATAATATTTTTTTTGTTAGAGCGGTAACGATGAAATATCTCTACACACTGCGGCGGCGTTGGCGGCGGCGGAGGTGCAGGCGTAACGAAGTCAAATCCATAGTATCCACTGGATGCTATCCGGTGGATAAATTTATTACACTTACAAGGGCTTTTTTTCCCTGGAGGACAAGATCTGTACTATTTCATGCTGGGTGATGACGTCTTTGCCTTGATGCTATGGATAGTGAAACCATACAGCAGAAGACACCTCACAATGGAAGAGAGAATAATCAACTACAGGATCTCCAGAGGCAGGAGGTTAATTGAGAAAGCGTTTGGAATCCTGGCAAGCAGATTCAGGGTCTTACATGGCACAATGGATCAAAGACCAAAGGTTGTTACAGACATTTTGACATGTGTGGTGTTGCACAACATGCTGAGGATACACCAGGGAGGAGCAGACATGGCATCCACCCCAGCAGATGATAAAGCAGCCCTACTAAATGAACAGGTGGTGTATGGGCCAGATGACAACTACAGCAAGATTACTTCAATCATCTTGGTGGATTGGCTGGGTAGGAGGACAGGATCTGAGATGTGTTAACTAACTACCCTGGTGACAGAAGAAGCTAGTATCTATCAATCCTTTTCAAGACTACCCAATTATTCCAAGAACTTTTATTTGAGCTAGTGTTGCACAAATCTCAAAAAAATTTCCCAAAAAGTTCCAATAGATTTCCAACAAGTTTCCAAACTATTTCCAACCAAATCACCAAGTCCCAGAATACATGTTAAATAACTTCAACACAAGTTATGTAAAATGTCCAACATTAAAACTCAAATTTTGTAAACCTTAAAAGAGAAATCTTTTTCTTCAAATATATTTATCGGGCAAATTTGCATGATATTTCATTAAGTGCAATAGTACAGTTATTATTACCAGGCTCCACCGCTTGTCTGCTATGTCATGCACACTTGTCATGTAATTTCTCTTGATTGCTTATGTTCATAAAGTTATTTACAGTTTTATCTTATACTGCAGATGAACACTAATTCTATTCTAAATACTCTACATGCTTGTCAATTGCTTAATGGCAGTGTAAATATGTAACTATTATAAATCTTAGTGCTTATGTTATATTGTACATTTGCCCTCCCTTTTTCCAGTCAGTATTGAAGTAATTTCACCCACCTTGCACTAGTGCTGCCGGTCTGTTGCCAGGTTCTAGATGAGGTGTCTAATGACTGGACTCAGGTCCCTTCTAACATCAGTACACCAACTGTTATGTCACTACTGGACTTCTACAACTCTATATACTATTTCTATCAGTGACTACACTGTTGCATATATCAGTCCATCTACCACTTCTATAGTAGTCTATATACTATTACTATCAGTGACTACACTGTTACATATATCAGTCCATCTACTACTTCTAAATGACCATATAATTCTCTATTACTCAGTAATATCGCATGTGCGTTTCCGTTAAACACGTGTATACAGTTCCAAGTCTTACTCTGAAGTGTCACTTTAAACCCCAGTTCCTGCACAACTCCCGCGCATGGGCGCTTACTAAACCTCGGAACTACCGAAACGTCTCCCGGAACATACTACATTCCTCCTTCTTCTGTTGAGACTTAGTCATACCCCTGAGGTTCCAATATTCACTAATTTAGCAGTGACGACTGTATATCAATGTTCAACAATGGAACTGTAGCGTTTTTTCTGCAGTTACAACTCTGCGTATTTCAATGTTCATCAATGAAACCAACATTTCCTGCAGTAACAACTCTGCATATTTCAATGTTCATCAACAGAACTTGCTGGCAATGACGTCCCTGCGTTTAGCACTGTTCCTGATGCAATGTCACACTCTATAATTTATTTCAGTTTGTATAACTCCATAGCGTTGGTTGTGGTGATATCAAGTATTTCCTTTAAATTCTGATATCTCAGGTCTGCAATCCTGATTGCCACATTCACAATGCCATATGGGGTGTTGTATTCACATCTGTTATGTTCTGGTGGCAACAGATAGGGGGAATCTGTTTCGAGTAACAACTGATGGGTTTCTAACCTCTTCACGACTTCATCCAGTCCTGGATGTCTAAAGTGGCGTAGCAGTAGTCCTGTAAAGCCAAATTTTGTATGTCGAAACTCAGTTGTCCATCGCTGCACCTCATCCCAATCACCAGTATAACAGTGTCTATGGATCTCCACCATATCCTTGTCAAAACTTGGAACTTCCTCTTTCAGTATCTGCAAACACAGATCAGATGCTTCTGTTGACAAGTGCTCATCACGACAATGGAAAACTAGGACCTTGTCCCACAGCTCCTCTTCGGCATAAAACTTGAGAATTTCTCTAAGTACTTTCACCTGAGCTTCTTTGTGGCATCCAAAGCTTCCAGAGAGATCAATTCCTATTTCTCCAATTCCGACACAACGCGGGTCTCGTAGGATTGCTATTTTCACTCTCTCCATGTCGTCTTTAGTTACCACATGAGCTTGTTTTGGATGTACTCCATAGGTGGTATAGATCCTTTTGTCCTTGTAAGCTCGTTCCCTAGCTTGCTTCGTGGGGACTCCATGGCAAAAGTTTGCTACTGCAAACTTCAGTTCAACAAGTTCACTTGGCATCGGCCCATGCTTCATGATCTCACACAAGTCTTGTCTCTTGCTGGTATTCTGCAATTTATCCAGATGCATGTGTGAATCTACAAACGGCAACCTTTCTGAACTCTTACTGTTGAACAACGCATCTCGCCTGGTCTTCCACATGTCATATGTGTACGGTCGTCCCACATCACTAGGTCTCTCCTCAACCATTTTTGGCTCATCCAGAATTGAAGAATCGGCAGTTTCCATCAACTCTTCAGTCGCTGTGCCTAATAGTTCTTCCACCTGTTCTTCTGTAGGAAATGTAGCGGGTCTTGTGTCAACTGCTGCAGTATTATCCACAAAGTTTTCTACAACATCTACACCAGGTTCTACGGCTTTGGAATTACTTTCCAAAACTTCAATTTCTTTTGGACTTGGAGCTAAATCAACTTGCGGCACTTTTTCTTCACCAACATGGCTGAGCACGGTGCTGATTAGCCTCCAATGAGCCAAACTGCCCACACAGTTTGGAGGACTGATTGTTGGATGTTCCTTCAGTTCCTTTCCGGTACACCAGTGATGAAACTCACAGACAAGCTTGTCATCTTCCTCGAATTTCTTAACACCAATTCGGGTAGGAAACCACTTGTTACGAACTACAAGTTTCAGAAGTTCATCATGGCTTTGAACACCAACAACATCCTCAATTGAGTTGAGAAATGAGCTTATTGAGTCCATTCTTCTCTGAGGAGACATCTCCTTCCAGACTGCGAAACTGACTGGCAGATGCTTACCAATCACATGCCTACGGAAATGTGACACCAAAACACTGCAATTCTTCATGTAACAGACTGGACGCAGTGACAACTTCCTTGACTTTCGTTGCTGTCCTGATTCTTCTGTTATGACTATAGTCTTCTCTGGTGTCACTTTCTTGACAACTACTTCGCTTTGGTCTTGAGAAGCGGGTCGTTTCAACACAATGTTCTCATCCGGAGCGCCTGATAGAACAATGGTGACCTTCCTTGGACTCCCAGAGGCTTGAGTAACTTTAGGCTTCTTTGGCTTACGAGACTTTTTTGGAGCCTTTGGCTTCTTGTTGACTACAACATCATCCTCGTTTAGCCATTTATCGCTTGCAGACATCACTATTCCAGATCTTTTCAGTGGATTCTTGATCCCAAATCCTTGTCGCTGTTCTATCTGGACTTCTGGACTGAAGCGTACTCTTCGCTCTGGACTGGACCTTGAGACAGTTTCTGCTCTCTCAGTTACAGCTGATTGCAGAGTCATGCCTACCATTTCCTGTACCTTCTGTCGAACCTTCGACATACAAGTCTGGACCACCTGAGTTTGGTTGTACGGTATCACCTGTGAGCTAGAGATCACTTCACGCAGACACGCACTGTCGATGAGTGGGAACATCCCTTTCAGTATAGTCTCTACTTCTGTGTTCCTACGCTCCAACTCGCTAACACTGCGACCCGACTCAGGTACTTGTTCTCTCTGAACTGACTCAGGTACTTGTTCTCTTTGTTGTTTTTCTGGTCCTCTGGTACATGCAGACTGACTTGTCCAGGAATGCGTCCTTAAGCGATCTGTCGATTTTTGCTTTTCAGATCTAGGCACTGTCTCAACTCTATCAGATCTTACTTCTTCATTACTGCGAGACTGTCTCAACCTGTAAATCGAAGTACTACTGATAGTTTTTCCCCCTTTCACGACTTCAGAGTAGCTGCGAGCCTGTGCTGTACTACTGGTACATTCTTCTCGCGGTGGCACTACTACTTTTTCCTGTTTTCTATCACCCCTTACCACATCTCGGTAGCTGCGGGTGTCAACAACCTGGCTTCTGGGAGATCTCACGTCACTGCGCTCTGAGTATCTCCTATCCCTCCTCACATATCTACTATCGTGGCGTCTCTCTCTCTCTCTCCTATCACGCCTATCTCTTCCATCATATTCCCTCCTTCTATCTCTTTCCCTCTCTCTATCTCTCTCACCATCTCTTGCATTGCCAAAACAATAAGTGCGAGACCTTGGTCTCCATTCACACTCCACCTTCTCCCATTTCACTTTCTTGTTTTTACCAGACATCTAAAAAGAAACAAAAAGTGGGAATCAGTTTACAGTGTTCAATGTTAAGGTTATGATTACTTAACTATCATGCATGTCCAACCCCAACAAAAATAAAACTAATTAGAGGGAGTAATCCTGTAGATGTTGTGGACGCCTTCTTTCACGTCCAGATCTTGTGGGAGGTAGAGGTACTATTTGCTCCAAATCACTACTTTCAAATGTTTCAGGCACTGCCATAGTTTGGTTTTCCTGACTGACAATATCGGTGCTATCGCTTAATCGTTTATTATTGCCATTATTCCCCTGAAATTCCTGATCTTCCTGTTCAATATAGAAATGATTTTCATTGAGAGCCTGTTCATTTCTTACAGGTAAGTATTCACAATCAAAAAGCCTTTCGAGATCTCCTTCTTCAAAGTCATCTGTTTCCTTCTTTTCACCATTATCTAGCTGATTTAAAAGTGCATTACGCTTCCTTTTCAACCACAACGGAATTTCTCTATCCTCACATGGCTTTAATCTGTCATGATGAAGAACAAAAGACTTCTTCCTATTTGCAACTCGAAACAATATCGAAGAAATTGCCTCTTCAACCAACATTGGACCTTTCCATACTTTCTGCAACTTTGGGCTCAAACCAACCTTCCTTGCAGTGTCGAGTACATATACCAAATCTCCAACTTCATAGGTATTCACTTTAAGTTTTAAATCATAATCCCTTTGTTGACGTTTTTGATAAGAAACCAGCTTTTCTCGAGCAAGTGTATGTATTGATTCATGACTTCCTTCAGCTTCTTTACATACTCCGCAGGATACAGATGTTCAGAATCCTTTGAAGCAATCATAAGATCAACTGGTAACATAACTTCACGGCCTAACATCATCATGTTCGGTGTGAAACCTGTACTTCTGTTCACAGTAGATCTTATAGCTCCAGCGAGTTGCTGTAAATGGTCATCCCAATGCTTCTGATTGCCCTTTAGGAAACACCTGATTAGTTGTAAAAGAGTTCGGTTGTAGCGTTCCACCTGACCATTTGAACATGGACGATAAGGAGTAGTTCTGGTCTTGGTAACTTCTAACAGTTCACATACTGATGAGAATAGTTTACCATCAAAATTCCTCCCTTGATCCGTATGAATTTCAAGTGGACACCCAAACCTTGATATGAATCCATCCACAACAGCTTTTGCAGTCAACTCAGCGCTCTGAAGCGGTAGTGGAAAGCACTCTAGCCATTTTGTGAACTGGTCAACAATCATCAGAACATACTGATTTCCTCTGTTACTTTCTGTAAAAGGACCTAAAATGTCAATATGAACCCGTTCCAACGGTGACCCAGCATGATACTGTCCTAAGCGTGCTCGTGGCTTAACATTTGCTCTCTTGTTCTTGTTACAAACACTACATGATTTTACAAAAAGTTCAATGTCTTCATTCATCTTGTACCAGATGTAGGAATTACGAATCCTAGACACTGTCTTCACAATTCCCATATGTCCTGTCAATGGTAAATCATGATTCAAAGACATTATTTCTTCCTTTAAACTATCAGGCACTACCAACAATAACTTTTCACTATGATTGTCTGTCCATTTGTATAAAAGAAGTTCATTTTGATACACTAACTGATGTCTATTAATGTAAAAATACTTCACAGATGGACTACACAAAGAAACTTCACACTGTTTCGGAGTAATGTCTTTCGAAATCCAATCGATTATTTTACCCACACAAAGATTATCCTTTTGTGCCTTAGATAGTTGTTCATGAGAATATCCTTGTAACCAGGAATATGCCGCTGTATCTGAGTAATAAACTGATCTTACAGCTAGTGGAACCACATCATCAACATCCTCTTGAAATCTTGACCACTGATGATGTGCTCTTGAGCAAAATTTACATCCTCCACAAGGTAAAGACACCAAATCAATTCCTGCTCTGTAACAATCACAGAATTCCTCACCATCGGGAATCCTTGATAACCCATCGGCATTACCATGCTTGGTTCCAGGTCGATGTTGAACCACCATATCAAACTGACTAAGCTCTTCTAGCCAACGTGCCAATTGACCCTCAATGTGTTTGAACTGCAGCAACCAGGTTAAACTGTTATGGTCTGTACGCAAAAGAAATTTACGCCCTAAAAGATAATGTCTGAATTGCCTGGTGAAACGAACCACAGATAACAATTCTCTTCTAGTGACACAATACTTCCTTTGCTCTGGTGTAAGCACATAACTACCATAACATATCACTTTTTCACAGTCATTCTGTATTTGTGATAAGACGGCCCCTATAGCGTGACCTGACGCATCAGTATCTAAAACAAACACATCTTCAGCATTTGGATAGCTAAGAATAGGTGCACTTATTAGTCTTTGCTTTGTCAACTCAAAAGCTTCCTGATGCTCAACTAACCAGTTAAATACTGCTTTGCTACCTGTCAGTTGATATAAAATCCTTGTCACACTGGCATAATCTTTAATATGCTCTCTATGATAATTGGCAAAACCTAAGAATCTCTCCACTTCCTTAACTGAAGTAGGAACTGGCCATTTAGATACTTTCTCTACATTCTCAGGCATTTTCAGCCTAGAAATACGGTCTCAGTATGAAATAAACAACACTTTTTTGGCTTCAATTTGAGATTATATTTCCTGAATCTGTCAAAAGTTGTACGAAGGTTGGTCAAATGATCTTCAAAACCCTTTCCAAGAACCACTACATCATCAATATAGGCTAAAACTTTGCTCCATGTTAAACCCCTCAGAACAAACTGAATAACTCGTTGAAAAGTTGCTGGGGCATTACATAATCCGAAGGCCATACGTTGATGTTCAAAAAGACCATATTTGCTAATGAAAGCGGTTTTATGTCTGTCTTGCTCAGCAATTTCAATTTGCCAATATCCGCTGGCCATATCCAGAGTTGAGAAATAAGTGTTTCCACATAACTGATCTAAACACTGTGATATTGAGGGTAGTGGGAATGAATCTTTAACAGTTTTAGAATTCAAAGCCCTATAATCTACACAATATCTCAGAGTTCCATCTTTCTTTCTGACCAAAACTGGTGCAGAAGCCCAATCAGAAGATGACTCTGTTATAACTCCAATATCCAGCATTAATTTCAAGTTTTCTTCTTCTTCTTTCTCAAAACCCAATGGTGTCCTTCGCATAGCTTGTTTAATCGGCTTCTCATCACCGGTGTTAATGGTGTGGCTGATTTCTGTAAAACAGCCTAAGTCATGACTCCCTTTGGAGAAAATGTCTTGGTATTCTATTAATAAGGACTTCAGTTTCTGACTCTGATCTGGTTGTAGTGACTTCTGTGAACGCTCATACAAACCTACAAGGTGCTCCGGCAAGTTGGAATGCACGTTAACTTCGTGAGATACTGAATCACCACTTGCCGTCAAAACTTCACATTCAACAGCATCACCTAACACATGTCCTATCTTCAACACAATAGTATGCTCAGAGTCATTCACTAGTTGTATCGGAACACTCTCCTTGGCTTCCACAAGTAGATTTGGTAGCAATGCTCCTCTATTGGACCCGGAAGAAGTAATGACAACTTCACCTTTCAAACATCCATCCAGCCTAGCATGCGTGTTAATCACTGTCTCTGGTGGAATGGACACTTTTTTATCCAACACTACTTTACAGGAAGTAAATTCATTTCCTTCTGCGGTAACAAACTCCTTCAAATTTACCTTTGTGTCTTGAATCTTGAAAATTCCTCTTCTGAAATCCAGAGTTGCTCCAAACTGACACAAGAAATCCAATCCAATTATTAACGGTTCTGTAATGGGTGCTACATAGAATTTCCATGTATAAACTGAGTTCCCATTAAATGAAACTTCAACTCCTGCACACAATTTTGCATCAAGTTTGATATCTTTTACAATCCCTTCCAATTTAATTCCATCTCCGAGTTCGTACTTGTGAGTGAGCTTCTCATACAAACTAGAACTCATCAATGATATCTGGGCACCAGTATCCAATAATGCTTTTGTAGGATAATGTTGCACATAACAGTTAAGGTCCTCAGTGGCCTAGTGGTTAGCAAGTTTGGCATCTAATCATAGGCTGTCACCTCTGTGGGTTCGAGTCCCACAAGTGGCAATTCTGAGGACCTGTCCCAATATGACCCTGGCTGTTGAACGGGACGTAAAACCCCAACTTTGACCTTTGCACATAACAGTTCACTAAAGCACTCATACCATCCCTGTTGTTTTCCATCAACCTATTACATGCTGGATTCACTGTCTTCACATGATAATGTTTGTAATGTTTCACCCCATCAAAGTATCTGTAAGATTGGAGGGTCGAGGCACCGGGTGAATAATGGTCACCCTCCCTTAGTAGCTTAAATGAGGGGAAAACTTGACTTGCGGTTTGTCCATAGGACCTTTTGTTTGAGGATTTTTCTTATCCTGCTGATAAGTTGCCGGAGGTGGGCTATGAAAACCCTTTTGTTCAGGATGTCTGTCTGGACTTAATGTAGGACTTCTCCAGCTCGAGTCAGCATTTGTTCTGGATTCAGGACGTTTTCTGTTAGAGTAGTCCTGACTTTGACTGCTGAAGGTAGCATACTTGCCCCTGTCACCTCCCTTTGGACTAAACCTTGGGCTATAGTTCCTCTGTTGCCTCATTGGACTATTCTGTGGTGAATAAAAACTCCTACCCTGTCTGTAATCTGATGGTGATCTCCAGTTTGGATTATCATTTCTGCGATACTGTCGCTCATCATACCTGTCCTGACTGTAGCTTGATGAAGATCTCCAGTTAGGATTATCACTTCCGTGATACTGTCGTTCATCATACCTCCTGTTGTCATAGTTTTGATAACGCCTTCTTCTGGGACAATCTCTAACAAAATGATCAGGATCTCCACACTCGAAGCAACCACTGTAACCCTGTCTTGGTGGTGAATAATTGTGTTTGTTGGGAGAATGTGGCTCACTCCTACGCAAAATCTTTTGAAGACCAGTTAGTACACTTCTAAGCTGATCATCCGATTTGTCACTCCTATCAAACCTCTTCCTTTCAAACCGACCAGTTTTGACATGATAACCCCTGATTTCACGTGAATCTGAAGAAGATGTTGATGTTAAGCTCTCCGTCTCCATTCTGTTATCAGCTTCCACAGGCTTGACCTTCTTGACATGCTTCTTCCCCAGGATTGCTTTTCGCAGATGGGTAGCATCTAACACATACTTATAGGCTTCTTCCAAAGTCTTAGGATGCTATTCAGCTGCCGATAGAACCGCTCCTTTATTCCTGCAACCCTTCATGAATGCATCAACAAAGAATGGGCTACAAGCCTCTCTCTTACTTTCATCTGGAAATGATGCAACAACCATTTTCTGTAATCTTGCCAAATACTCTTCCAAGGACTCGTCTTCTTTCTGCTCCGTCTGCAAAAGTTCATAACGGATTGTAGTAGCCGAATCTGTTCCTCCATAATGATGCTGGAATTTGTTTTTCAGCCATTCATAATCTTGTTCCTTCATTGTTGATAAAATGCTGTAGAATTCAGCAGCTCCTTTCTTTAAAGACATAGCAAAGTTGGCTAACTTCTCAGCTTCAGACCAGCCAAAGTTCTTTGCAACCAATTCAAATTGCGTGATAAAACCAATCCAGTGTTCACCCTCAAAGGATAACTTGGGTAAAGGCATACGGGTGGAATGTCTGTTTGGCCTGCTGCGATCCTGCGAAACATAGCTTCGATGAGATCTGTCCCCGGAATCACCAGATGAATCAGGACTTCTATGTTGCCGTGAATGATGACTCACTTGAGAAGAATATCTTGGATATGCTGATGCGGCATTCACACGAGCAGTTTCCCTCTGGTTCTTGCCATGAACTGTGTCCCTCGGGGTTGAGTAATGGACACTATGTGACCTTCTCCCATGTGGATTTGGCGTAAAATTCACTGGTACATTCTGTGTTAGTCTAGACTTGACAAACGTTTCACCATCCATTGACTTATGGATATCATCAGGTTCTTTATCATCATATCTTTTCTCAACTGGAACTTCAGTAAAGTGCTCACGAGACTGCTCGATGTTTGCCAAACGTCGGCGCATTTCTTCAAATTCCTGCTGTTGCTTTTCAAAGGTAACTATGTACTTGTTCAACGCAGCTTCATTACCCTTGTAGCGCTCCTTCACTTCAGTTATTGATGACGGTTCAGGGATATCAATACTTGCGGACATCGCAGATGATTTGAAATCATTTGAACCACTGATCAAATGTTGCACGTCATTCTTCACTGAACGCAAATTTGATTCCACTCTGACCAAATCATGTTTAGTTGAGATAATCTCCACTGACTGTTGATGACTGTGCAACTTGGATATCCTTTCATGTTCAGCAACAGTTTTTGACAAAGTTTCACAACTTCCTCGGATACTCTTCACTGAACTCTCCAATCCATCAATAGCACAGTCTTTATCAGCACTAATTTTCTCCAATACTTCTGTTCGCGATGTCAAATGCGAAACTTTAAACTCCAATTCATCAACTTTTCCCAATGCCCCTTGCGTTTGTTCATTCAAGTCATTAGTAAGTTCATGGCGCAGGTCATCTTTCATCTCAAGAAACTGATCTTGAACAACTTTCTTCTGATGTCGCAGTTCGCCTTTACATTCATCACGTACTTCAGCAATTTCATCTCGAACTTCTCTTCTGTGTATTCTCATTTCCTCCTTCATCTTCAAACTAAACTCCTTGCTAAGTACAGCCGCGCTTGCGTCCAACTTCCTACCGAAATCTTTCGAAACATCTTCGAGTTTTTTGTTGAACATTTTACCCTGAGCCTCAATGGCCTGCTTCAGTTCCACTTTTTGTGTGACCATAGCTGTTGTCAACTCTTCGGTCTGCATGGCAATCTTGTTCACAGTTGCTAACAGGACTTTCATGTTTGAATCTTCTTGTGAGGATACCACTCCAGCTGCTTCATTGACGTCACTAGACGTAACCTTCAACTTCATATCTTCATCAATGTCACCAACAGCTTGTGTAAACTTCACTTTACCATCAGTTGAAACATCTATATCCGGCACGGACACACCTCCGCTATTGTCACTAAACACCAATTCTTGATGCTTGATGATCCTCTCCTTCACTGATGGTTTTGGCAATGGCAGACACATAAACTGCATTTTTGTCAAAGTTCCATCATGCTCTTCTCTAGCAGTAATGATCATATCAGCTACTTTCTCACCAATATTCTTCAATGACAACAACTCCTCCTTTGTCACTTCCTCAATCTTCATCATTTTATTTGTGGCCATTTTGTTAGCAAAATTAAAAAATACCAACACCTCAAAGATTTGTCAGAACACTTAACTGAATGCAATCTTTGGAAATTTCAGCAATTAACAAGTTATGACCAATATTTCGCAAAACTGCTACTAAATTCACAATGACAACCAAGATTTACAGTCACGAAGCTGCGTCTAACCCTAGGTACTGTCAAAGGATAGTTCAAAAAAATAACTCAAAGTATCTTTCAGTTAACAGACACAGAGCTGTATTTTAACCAAAAAATGAACTTAAGTTATGTATAAAGTCAGTTTTCAAAAATAATCAACAGTCACAAAACTGATATGATTATGATTGTGAAAAACGGTTAACAGTCACGAAGCTGTAAAATAACCAATCACTTCACAGCCACCAAGCTGTATAATCAATCAATGAACAGTCACAAAGCTGTATAATCAATTAGTGAACAGTCACAAAGCTGTATAATCAATCAGTGTACAGTCACAAAACACTGAAGACTGAAATGATGATATTGTTATACTTCAAGTAACAAGATATGAAATGTTCACAATGAACTACAAAAATTCAAGATACAGTTAATGATACGAACTGATCAAACATTCAAAAGTACTTGATCAACTATGCATCCAATCAATAAATTATATCAATAATTTGATCAAACATTCAAATAAGAATGACCAAATATTCACAAAGGCAAAACACAATAAAGATACCTCAGTAATTTACAAAGTTTAAGATCACCAAAAACTTAAAGTCAAATATTTAATTGTAATGTATGAGATTAAACACAAATGCAAATATTCAAATTCCAAGTGCAGATTGTTAATAAACACAAGAATCAATCAACACAACATGAAGATCAAATATTTAAATTTTAAAACTTTCAAAAAATTAAAATGTAAAAAGTATGTAATTTAATATTCTACTACTGATAAGTATTACTAATGAAGCACTACTAAAACTGTCAAATCAAATCACAACTAATATTTACTCAAGTGTCAAAAACAATTTAATTTAAATTCTAAAATATTCTATTTTACATTACTTTCCCAAAGTGTTACTAAGTAATGGAACACTAAATTATTACTAATTACTTTGACACCAAATCAATTACTAAGCACTTGTTACTCCAGAAAAATATCAAAATATTGAATGTATGAAATATAAATATCAAAAGTACATTACTGTATTAGTATTTTTTATTTATTTATTTCAGCCAACACTGTTAAATTTGTAATACTACCAAAATTTTATCTCAAAAATACCACAATCTACATATTAATTACTTTCCAAAAAATAAACATTAATTTGCCAACTACGACACAGAAATAATGTAACTGGCACACTATAGCACTGAATGTAAAACAAAAACATGCAAACAAGTATCAACTAGTGCTACATATCGAGCACTGGGCGATAATATTATCAATAGTGTTACGATGGCAAGCAAAAATTAAAACTTGAAAATACTTCCACTTAAACAGGTATTCTAGATAAAGCTATTAACAAAGGGAAATGATTTTATGTGATTCTTACATGAACTTCCACATATATGGAATTTCCAAATATCAGGGTTCTACTTATAGGTAATTTCTACTTAAAGGGGTTTTTACTAATAAACACCTATATAAATATGTATGTAAAGCGACTATGAAAAGTAACAGATCCCTATTCAATTTCCACTTAATACAACCTCCACTAAAGCAGATTCAATTTTTAACTGACCAAAATATTGACGTTATGTCACAAAAATAATTTCAGGTAAAAAATACTAAGCCAATTAATGATATAGTACTTCTACTAAAGCAGGTTTATTCAAATGGACAATATATATGCAATTGTATGTAACTATTAATTTTAAATAATGAAGTACAAACAACAAATAATGTACCGTATGTATGTGTCAACTATGGGCGATAATATTAAACGAGTATAATACACATATATAATTGGACTAAAGTGAACTAAATAAAAATAATATTTCCAGAATAAAAAATAAATATTGCGATATATTTACGATAATCTGGGACAAGAATATCAAAATAACATGCAATATTTTAAATATAAATATATGGACCAAAGTTCTTCAAAATTGCAAATAATCTTTTAAATGATCCAACTATTTGCAAATGACGCTCACCAAATACTTTAATTTACAGTTAATTCTACTGAAAGATTCGAATTACTGTCAAAACACTATATATAGAATGACAATTACAGAACTTTACTTAAAGATTCAAATTACTGTAAATATCAAAAAGTATATTCAAAATGTCGAATGATAACTACAGTATTTTACTCAAAGATTCAAATTACTGCAAATACCACACGAAAAACACACGAACAAAATTATAAATACAGAATCCTACTTAAAGCTTCAAATTACTGTATATAATTGAAATTATTACATGGTTTAATATGGGAATACGGGGAAAATTATTTACGGTGAAAACCAGTATAACCCATATCACAGCTACTGATATATTTATAAATCCACGAAAACTGACAGGAACCGGAAATAGCCAATAGACGTTAAAAAACAACAATTATAAATATCTATTTTTAGTCGGCGATGACAAAACTTAGCAAAACTACTCTGCTTCAATGTCTTAAATCGACCAGAATATAAATACGACAGTAATTAGATGGTACCGTAAATGTAAATAGAAGGTTAAGTGGAATTAACACTTTTTTTTAAAACAAGTTACAGTATTTTACTGTCGACATTCAACCAAAAATTAGTACAGTAAATTCATAGAATTTTCCAACAACAATTCACGAGAAATCTCCCCGTAACAGTACGGTTTCTGGAAATTTCACATATTCATAAGAATTCGAGTATCAGTAACTGTTACATTCAACACTGTAATTTACTGTTCATTTCAAAAATACTAAACAACTCCATGGCCAGAAGCTAGTGCAAAGGGTGGAAAATAAAATCCAACCCCACTTCTGGTACCAATGAAGTAATTTCAGCCACCTTGCACTAGTGCTGCCGGTCTGTTGCCAGGTTCTAGATGAGGTGTCTAACTACTGGACTCGGGTCCCTTCTAACATCAGTACACCAACTGTTATGTCACTACTGGACTTCTACAACTCTATGTACTATTTCTATCAGTGACTACACTGTTGCATATATCAGTCCATCTACCACTTCTATAGTAGTCTATATACTATTACTATCAGTGACTACACTGTTACATATATCAGTCCATCTACTACTTCTAAATGACCATATAATTCTCTATTACTCAGTAATATCGCATGTGCGTTTCCGTTAAACACGTGTATACAGTTCCAAGTCTTACTCTGAAGTGTCACTTTAAACCCCAGTTCCTGCACAACTCCCGCGCATGGGCGCTTACTAAACCTCGGAACTACTGAAACGTCTCCCGGAACATACTACAGTATTCTTGGTAGCCTTCTTCATCTTGATTCTGTCAGAAATCAAGGTGTGTGGTTTGATGCAGAATTTTCCTTCTCTGAACATGTCAAGAGAACTTGCAAAGCATGCTTTCTTCAGATGCGTCACCTTCGTAGAATAAGACAGTATATTAGCCCAGAAGTGGCAGTCCTTGCAGCAAATGCCTTGGTTAGTAGCTGTCTGGACTACTGTAACTCTCTGTTTAGGCGTTTGTCATGTTTCAATCTGCACAAAGTGCAAAGTATTCAGAATACCCTTGCTCGTATTGTTACAAATCGTAGAAAGTATGCTCATGTTACACCCATTCTGAAGCAACTCCACTGGCTGCCCGTGAAGTATAGATGCATGTTCAAAACTGCAACACTAGTTTATAAATTTCTACATAGGGGTTCTCCTTCATACTTTCAACCTTTCTTGTCTCCCAGCAGCTGCTCCTATAGTACCAGGCGTAGTTACCCAGATCGTCAATACCTTACCGTTCCTCCTTTTCACTCGTCAGTCTTCAAGTCTGTCAAACATTTTGATCACAGTTTTGCCTTTGATGCTCCTAAGATCTGGAATGAACTCCCTGATGATGTGCGCAGTGCAGTATCAGTTACCTCCTTCAGAAGGAAGCTTAAAACTTACCTGTTTGCAAAAGCCTATCCGCCATAGCCTCCCTTGTCACCCTATGATTCCTTGGTATGACCTGGCTATGTCCTTGGATTAATGTTAACTGCCTTGCTTTATGTTCAGTTGCACCTTAGAGTCCATCAGTGATGGAGATTAAGCGCTATAAAAGTCCACATTAGATTAGATTGTTGCTTAATGCTGCTGCATGTCTTGGTGACCTTGGTAAATGCGGTTATCAAGGCATGCAGTCCCCTTCTGGGATGTATTGTCTGTCAGTTTGAACTTGACCCTGCATATGACGTATTTTAAACAATTCCAATCAACAGTATTCTGTTTAGCCTCCTCTGTCAGCCGAATAATAAAATCTGTGAAGCTGATAGTTTGGCGTAACCCCTATGGGACATGTCGTCCACCTGCTCTGGCAGATCATTGTATGCATTTTAATTTATAGCCTTATTCTTACATATCATGGTTATATTACTTTTTAAGGGGCCATGGTGGCAGATTGGTAACACTCTCGCCTCTCACCTCTGAGGCAGTTGGTCGGCCGTTTACAGTGCAGAACCCTGACGAACTGTATGTACTGGTTTCCACTGCCCTTCCAACTATCCATTGTGCTATGACCTGTACAGTGTTGAAAGCGACGTAAAACCCCAAATAAATAAATACATTACTTTTCTTCATACTTAAGTGGCTGTACAACCTGTTCTCCTTACAAATTTAGGTTCCAGGTTGTACAGCTTGCTTGCCGTCCGATTACATCGGTAGGTCATTTGAAAATAACATTGCACTTGTTGTATTTTAACTAGAATTCCAATCACAATAATTGTTTCTGCCTTCTCTATCATGTGATTTATAAAATATGTGAGGATCTTAGATCTTGCATAACCCCTTTTTTGTGGCCAGTCATTTGTCCTGTGGCAGTTTGCTGCATGCTATGTTGAATGGAATGTGAACTCTTAATAAATTTTTCTTGTATTTTAATTCTATTTTCTAAGGATAAATATAAACACAATACATTTGTTCTGCTCTCTCTCTCTCTCAGCTAATTATAATGATAATTCCTGTCAGAATGTTGCAGAACCCCTACAGGGATACTACGTCTGGCTATCCACCCTGGCAATTGTTTTTTGAAGGTGGACTTTTCATCTCACATTACAATCCAATTAACTTCTATTTCACCTTTTAACTTTGACCTTTGTAGTCCTTACATGACCTTGGGTGATAAAGGTCATTGGCTTAACATCCAGGGTCACTGGTTTCTCTTTCCCTCAGCTGTGTGTCATGCATTTGCTTTGGTATTGGGCTTTGTATATAACTGTTTTGTAATCATTAAGCTTGGGGGATTCTACTGCAATAGGTTGGATTAACCAGTGACCTTGGTTTGTGTAATTCATCAGGGTTAGATATTAATGAGTACTATCTGTGAATTACCAGAGGTATTATAACATGTCAATGCTGTTAAATTTTATGAAATGTTTTGGTAGAATAAATAATATATTAATCCCATTTGCTATCTTTGCTTATCAGTTAACCTTTGGAGATGTCATAAATTGAGGCTGCGGTTGCAATGACTCCTCAGGCTGAGGACTTGAAGGCTAAAAATTTTCTGATGTGTGTCTTACAGAAGTTAAATTTATATAACCAAATTCAGTTCTGCATCTCTGTCATTTCCTTGGGAACCTGGCCAGACTTGGACTGGAAGAGTTTTCTGTAGCGAGTCCTTTGGGATTTGAACCAAGTCTTGCAAACTTTCACAGACAGGTGGCGGCAGCTGGCGAACCTCTCAGACAGGCATTCCTTCCTAGCCTTGTCCTTAAAGTGCTTGTCGGTCTTGTTGTAGAGCTCCTCATGATCCTTGACAAAGTCCACAAAAGCCTCCTCATTAGAGTCTGTACTTGACTACAACAGGATGGCAAGTGTTTCCAGACAAGATGGTTACAGTGTAGGACAGGACAGGAAGTGACTATGACAAGCCATAGAGAGACAGGACATGTTTGTTATTTTGCTGAATTCACCATGAAAAGCTAGAAAATTACAACTCATCTGAATCTGTTAAATAAATGTTCATCATATGTCCTTTCTTGCGCCTGGATTGCAATTGAGATGTGCCCGCCTCTCCTCCATCCTCTGTGTCCATTTCACTGTCACTCCTCCCAGTTCTCAGTCTCTTTTTTGGCCACCCCCTCCTCTCTGTGTGACTCTGGAGTTTAGGCCCTCCTGGCTTCCTCCATCTCCCTGTCCTCTCCTAACCAACTCTGTAAACGTTGCTCCTGACCCTCAAAAAGTAGTTACCAAGATGGCCCCAGTGGAACAACTCCATTAAGTAAATGAAGGTCATTTTTTCCTTTGGGAAAGCCACTTAAAATTTCACTTTCACAAGCCTGCTTTAACTCTCCTTACCAAAGGTCTTCCTTAAAACTGAAGGAGAGGCAGTCCCCTCTTTTGTTGAGAAAATGGGTAAAGACTAACAATTTCAGGTGTTGAACGTCATACAAACACCAGAAAAATTGGTCTGAATAGAGCCACCACATATATATTTCTAAACCTCAAAAGTTAAAAATGGCTAAAAATAAAACAAAATCCTTACAACAGCCCTGTAAAGTAGATTTTAATAAGTTTTTAAGTAGTTAAAAGATTTCCCATGGTAAAACTTATCCCTTTCTGATAAAATTGTCAACAGTAAGTGAACAAGTTTTACAGTATACATCAACTCATATCCTCTGACACATAATGCTTATCCTTCGTGAAGTCTTTTAACAGTATCCACTTTGTACAGTTATACAAAAGTCCATTCAAGTATAAATATCCTAATGTGAAAGTAAAATGTCAATATTTATTACATATTTCTGATCCGTTTAGTGTAACTAGATTATTTCATAAAAATACATACAGATATTTCACAGATTTGAAAAAAAAATACTGAAAAAAATCAAGTCTCAAAAAGAGCTTTGTTATCATTAAACTGACATAAAATACATAAAGTAGTTATGAAATGTTTTTGTTTACTATCCTTGACATTGCCAGGATCAGAACTACTCAGTGCACTTTCCATGTATTGATTTTTTAATATACAACTTTGGACAATTACAAATGTAGGAGAGTAGAAATAGCTCACAAGATTGTATATTCAGGTAATAGAAGGTCAGAAAACAGAGGTTTTACTGCAGAAAAAAGTATTTCAAGGACATTTTAATTAAATTTAAAGTAGATCCTTGGCTTCTTTAAAATTCATGGAAGTTTCCCTGAAATGTCAAGGTTGGATTTCCTTTAATGAAGGAGGCTTTGTAAAACTGAGATTTTTTAAAGGAGGGAGAAATTCATGGAAATGCTTAAATTTATGGTGACCCCAGGCCTTAAGTTTTCTGAGCTCCAAGACTGGTTTTGTGATTTGGAGTTTGGGGTTACTCTCTAGAATTGTGACCATCGATTTCAGGTTGTTACACAAACTTTTTCAGTCACAAGACATATCGTCTTGGGCATAAGGCCAAACCTATTCCATTGGAGATCACATATTTCACAGTTTTTTACCCCACAGCCCTTAAGAGCTGTCGGGGTATTGTTTTTAACCCATGGTGTCCGGGCGGGCGGCGGGAAAAAGTTTGTCCGGGCTGTATCTCAGAAACTGTAAGGTGTAAGAAGTTGATACTTGGTAGGGACATTGGTTAGGATGTGTAGGTGTGCAACATCATGGTCTGACCTTGATTTAACCTTTGACCTTGCCGTAGTGACCTTGAGTTTGAAAATCTTGTCTGGGCTATATCTCGGAAACCGTAAGGTGTAGGAGTTGATACTTGGTAGGGATATTGGTTAGGGGGTGCAGGTGTGCAATGTCATGGTCTGACCTTGATTTGACCTTTGACCTTGCCGTAGTGACCTTGACCTATAAAATCTTGTCCGGGCTATATCTCGGAAACCATAAGATGTAGGAAGTTGATACTTGGTGGGGATATTGGTTAGGGGGTGTAGGTGTGCAATGTCATGGTATGACCAGGATTTGACCTTTGACCTTGCCGTAGTGACCTTGACCTATAAAATCTTGTCTGGGCTATATCTCGGAAACTGTAAGGTGTAGGAAGTTGATGCTTGGTAAGGACATTGGTTAGGGGTTGTAGGTGTGCAGCATCATGGTGTGACCTTGATTTGACCTTTGACCTTGTCGTAGTGACCTTGACCTTTAAAATCTTGTTGCACCTTTGGGTCTGTCTTTTGATGCAGATTAAGCACTATTAAAGTCGTATTAGAATTCATTAAGATTTTATTTTTACAACTTCCCATTGTAACAGATAGAATTTCATCAAGAGAGCCACAGATTTTGCTCCAACACCACACATAAGCATTCATTGAATGTATTACCACTTCTGTATGCATGGTAATATTCAAAACATCTAAACCATAATTCGGTCATGCCAGATGTAGATAAAGAGTACATGCATTATCTTTCTTTTAGACATTATTTTCTCTATTTAAACATTGTTTGGACCTTTATATAACTGACAGTGCTCTGATAGTACCATGAACTTTGTACTGATACAGTACTTCTACATCTCATGGTGTTAAAAATATTTCCCTAGGCTGTGGGGTACGGGCATCTCTGATGCTATTTTCTGGGATTACTCATAGCAAAAGCAGGTTTTAAAATTCTAGGTCTTACAGTTGCTCATGAGTGTGGAACAGCTCCATGACACATTCCTATGCACAGTGGAATGAATTACCGGCTGTATGTAAATGTATGGTATGTTTAAAAAAAATTATTAGCGAAAGATGATTTTTAAAAGATTTTAAAAATTATTTTTGAAATCTTTTAAAAACATTTATGTAAATAGATGTTAGCAATATTGTGTGAATTATAATGTAGATTTTCCAGTTTTCATAAGAAAGACTTCAGATTGGTCTCAGTTTTATCATAAAACCTATTCCTGCATGCAATGCTGAGACCTCGTCCCAGCTGAGAGCAAATCTCAAATCTAAGACTTAAGAAGACAAGATTTATCTTCTAGCAAATATCTTAGTACAAAGGTCATCACTATAATCCATTTTCTCAGAGGTATGGAGATGACTATGAATACTGTTTGACTTCTAAGAGTGGTCAAGATTAAATGTTACCTTTGTGAAAGATTCATATTCCATTTCTAACTTTAATCGCCAATCATAAATGAACCATAGACCGCTTTATTTTGACAAGTATTTTGCCTACTCACAGGTTTCAATACCTAGAAATAAATGTAAAATCTCAAGTCATAGAATTGAAGATTGGGTCTCAACACAGTGTATCCCAGGATGTGACATGGTGTAGCGTAACATGTAGAGATTTCAGCCATTCTTAAAATGACCGATAGGTCCAATAATAAAGAAGGTATAAGGCCTTTTTTAAAAAAATGTAAACTCTGTTTGACCAGAGCTCTTGCTCACACAGTAATGCACCCAGATCTGAAAAGCAGGAAAATCATGAAGGACCTTGGCATAGGCCATAAAACAATAGGCTCTGATGTCTTACTCATATATACCTGTATAATAAGTTTTAAAGGGTCTACATAAAACTTTTGTTTTTAAATTAACTGGTCTAAAAAGAAATCTAGGGGCCTTTTTGAGCAAGGAAACTTAGTTTGGCTTTGATCCAATGGTTGAATTTCAAATCTGATCCTAATATGAGATTCTCAGCCCTTAATTTAAAATCCTAAACCCTCACCAAAATATAGTGGAAAATGCCCACATGCGCATGTTTAGGGGCTAGCAGTGGCCATGAAAAAATGGTTAAAAATCAAGCTTATAGAGGATATATACATTTGTGTATGTCATATCAATCAGCCACAGGAATGTCTCTCCTGTTTCCTGTGACAACCAGGCCAACGTTTAAAGAAATATCCCCCCAGATAGCAAGACTCTGTAGGGCCACCACCGGCCCACCAGCGGCATAGCAGTCGGTCCGATATTGTCTGTAGCTGGTGGCTAGCCATTGGGGTGACCAGCTGATAGTCAGTGGTCCACCATTGGCAGCCGACAATAAGGTTTACTGGTGGTCCATCAGTGGCCCACTGTCGGCAGCCAATGATAAGCTTTTCTATTGGTCCACCGGTGGACCACCTTCAGTAGCCAACAAGGTTGACTGATGGCCCACCAGTGGCACACTTTTCTATGGGTCCATCGGTGGATTACCTTCATTAGCCAACAACCCAGAGCATGCAGACGTTGGCCTAACCTTGGTATATCTGTCAGTCTGACGTTGGCAACCACCGTTGGCCCAATGGCTTTTTGGCCGTCAGTCTGACGTTGGCAAGCCAATGGTAAAATTTTACTACCATTATAGCATCAGCCAATCAGATTGCAGCATGGAGTTATGTGGCCATTGTTTAATAGAAAGTAAATAATTAACAGACTGTGGGTGGATTTTAGCTAAGGGAATCCCTGATAAGTCACATGACCAAACATAAACAATAGTGGAACAGTATCTTAAGATGATATAGTCCATAATCAAATAATAAAATTATCATGTTCAGAAACAACTTTTGTTTTTTATTGTGAATTTATAATGAGAATGTTATTTTTATGTCTAAAATTGCTAATTAGTTAGTTAAAAATTGTGGACTCACTGAAATATGATTTTTAGACATACCATAATAAATCATTTTTTACTAAGTGTCTCAAAATCCCCTATTATTGATCGCCGCTATCTTGAATAAAAATCCACCATTAGCCCACCGTTGGCCCAACCTTGACAGCCTGAGTTTTGGTTGGCAACATTAACAAAATCTACTGATCATGCAACCAATAGGCATGTTTGCCCAACGTTGGGCCAATGTTGGCAAAATCTGCTGACCATGCAACCACCAGCCAACATCGGTCCGATGGCAGAATGCTATCTGGGAACAAGCTTGACAGGTGGTCCACCATTGGCAGCCATCTGTCAGCAGATGTTATGGTTTGGATGTTTTGAATATTAACCCATACATACAGAACTGGCAATCATTCAATAAATGCTTACGTGTGGTGTTGATGCAAAACCAGAGGCACACTTGATGAAATTCCATCAGTTACAATAGGAAGCTGCAAAGTAAAAGCCTTAATGAATTCTAATATGACTTTCACGATTCAAGTAAAAAATATTAAGAGAGATATAAAATCATAGTTTTGTTTTCAGACAATGCAATAAACAATACAGTGATACAATAATACGGAGTAAATAGAAAAATACAGTACTTAAAATGCCAAAATTGGGATATCTGTTATGTAGCTTGGACTCTGGGACTCCCATTTTTGGTTGTCATTTTTTGGCATTATTTTTTCAAGGTCTGTCAAAACAAATGCTATTCAGCAGAGCTTGAGGTTTAGCCACCAGAGGACCACCATTGGCCCACCAACTAAGTATAGCCCTTACAGATCATAGTTAAGTTGCGTGTGTCAGATAAAAATAATTTTGGGATAGTTTTAGGTTTCATCAAAACACAAAATTATATCAAATGGCAAAATAGCATCAGAGATGCCTATACCCCACAGCCTAGGGAAATATTTTCAACACCATGAGATATAGAAGTACTGTACCAGTACAAACTTCAGGATACTTTCAGAGCACTGTCAGTTATATAAAGGTCCAAACAATGTTTAAATGGAGAAATAATGTTTAAAAGAAAGATAATGCGTATAAATATGAAGTATTAAAACAAGATAATTTAATAACAAGATGACAGCATTAATCAGTAAACTAAAATTCAACACTCTTTATCTACATCTGCATGGCCGAATTATGGTTTAGATGGCTTGAATATTACCATGCATACAGAAGTGGTAATACATTTAATGAATGCTTATTGTGGTGTTGGAGCAAAATCTGTGGCTCACTTGATGAAATTCTATCTCTTACAATAGGAAGTTATGAAAGTAAAATTCTTAATAAATTCTAATATGACTTTTGCATGAAGATTTTAAATGTCAAGGTCACTACGACAAGGTAAAAGGTCAAATTAAGGTCACACCATGATAATACACACCTATAGCCCCTAACCAATGTCCCTACCAAGTATCAACTTCCTACACCTTACGGTTTCCGAGATATAGCCCTGACAAGATTTTATAGGTCAAGGTCACTATGGCAAGGTCAAAGGTCAAATCAAGGTCACACCATGATGCTGCACACCTACACCCCCTAACCAATGTCTCTACCAAATATCAACTTCCTACACCTTATAGTTTCCGAGATATAGCCCGGACAAGATTTTATAGGTCAAGGTCACTACGGCAAGGTCAAAGGTCAAATCCTGGTCAGACCACGACGTTGCACACCTACACAGCCTAACCAATGTCCCTACCAAATATCAACTTCCTACACCTTACGGTTTCCGAGATATAGCCCGGACAAGATTTTATAGGTCACGGTTACTATGGCTAGGTCAACGGTCAAATCAAGGTCAGACCATGACGTTGCACAACTACACCCCCTAACCAATATCTCTACCAAGTATCAACTTCCTACATCTTACGGTTTCTGAGATATAGCCCAGACAAGATTTTCAAACTCAAGGTCACTACGGCAAGGTCAAAGGTCAAATCAAGGTCAGACCATGTCGTTGCACACCTACACCCCCTAACCAATGTCCCTACCAAGTATCAACTTCCCACACCTTACAGTTTCCGAGATATAGCCCGGAGAACATTTTATAGGTCAAGGTCACTACAGCAAGGTCAAAGGTCAAATCAAGGTCAGACCATGATGTTGCACACCTACACCCCCTAACCAATATCCCTACCAAGTATCAACTTCCTACACCTTGCGGTTTCCGAGATATAGCCCGGACAAGATTTTATAGGTCAAGGTCACTACGGCAAGGTCAAAGGTCAAATCAAGGTCAGACTATGACGTTGCACAACTATACCCCCTAACCAATGTCCCTACCAAGTATCAACTTCCTACACCTTACAGTTTCCGAGATATAGCCCGGACAAGATTTTCAAACTCAAGGTCACTACGGCAAGGTCAAAGGTCAAATCAAGGTCAGACCATGACGTTGCACACCTACATCCCCTAACCAATGTCCCTACCAAGTATCAACTTCCTACACCTTACGGTTTCTGAGATACAGCCCGGACAAACTATTTCCCTTAAGGGCTGTGGGGTAAAAATGAAGATATCTTTAACTAAAATAAAATATTTGCCACCAGTGGCCGACTGGATGCCCATCATGGGTCCTGTACTACTTATGTAGTGGGTGGGCCATTGATGGACCACCTGTGGCAAATATATAAGCAAGCAATATATAAAGTAATAAAGTGGAGGAAAGACTGACTGAATAAAATGAAGGAGTACAGAATAAGTTTGTTTATATAAATGACATTAACTTATGTTTGGTGAAAGAAAATGCACATTTTATCTAATTTTTCCAGGAATTTTACACCAGTGGGCATAGGCTGGTCCCTGAGCTACAGCCACTGACTTTGGTAGTTGGTGGGCCAACAGTGGGCCACGCAATGTATTTATATTTTGAAATAATGTGTTTTTAACATTGAATATTTTTTTAAAATATGTCAGAAAACAATAGTTGAGGTTGCTTATGACGTTATATATAATGCTTTAACAATTTTGAAAAAAAAATGCAGTCAGTATTCCAGCAGTGGCTCAGTGGTGGCCCACTAGCTATATTTTGTCACCCATAGCCAATGGTGGCCCACTAGCATCTTGCTATCTGGGCCTAATTTGAGATTTTGAAGGCCGCCATGGGTCTTATTTAGTGAAAGGCCTAACCTCAAAACGAAAGTCTCCTAGGTTTTACCCATACACACGCATTCCAAATTTAAAAGGTCTATATATATTTAAGTTGTTGGGTATGAAAGTAGATCTCTATAGTGAAAAAGGTCAATGTGCCAATGTTTGAAGGTCAGTCATGGTGTCACCTTGATTTGACCTTTGACCTTGCCGTAGTGACCTTGACCTCTAATGCCTTGTCCGGGGTATATTTCGGAAACCATAAAGTGTAGGAAGTTGATACTTGGTAGGGACATTGGTCGGGCGTTATAGATCTGCAATGTCATGATATGACCTGGATTTGACCTTTGATCTTGCATATCTGATGCTATTTTATCTCTCTACAGGGATATGTGATACTATTTTCAACCATGACATTGTAGAAAGAAATCAAAAGAAAGAGGTCAAATTTCTGCATGCTTACAGGGGACATGCATATGTATTTTATATGTCACCCACAGTATGATCCGTCCTTCTGCATGCAAACACCAGGCCAAAAATGTGAAGAAAAACTGTAATCTGCATAAAATATTTTTAAAGGTACAGCATATGAAAGGAAATTTCTGTAGTGACAGTGATACAGGAAGAGTTAATCATTAAAATCAAATATCTAATGTTGTGTGATTATTTCAAATCCAAAAAGAAAACCTGAATCCCTGATTTTTATCTTGGGATACAGGTGAAGTCATTCTTATTTTAAACACTTCCAAGCAGTGTTATTTACCATTATACTTTATGTGCACTAGAAACATAATTTCTTTTCACAAAATACATTTATACATTTTGTACTGTCATACACTTCTGCAATAAGGCAAGTTATTAGTATGTTTGATTATTTCATTAAATGGGTATTTTTTTCATGCAGCAGCAACATATTGAAAGTTAGACACCAGACGTGGAGTTTTCTTCCATGTCCAGTTTTAGAGGAACCCTCAATGGGTCATTCCTTTTGTACAAAGGATTACAGTATCGGACACATTCGCAGTAATCTTGACCATAGATAGCCCTTTGAATTTTACTCCAAAACAGAAATTGTCGCCTTCTATCTGATTCTGATGGCTGGGCTCCTATTTCAGGCCATTCTATGTAAACCTGGCTGTTTAGTAGGTCATGTACAAGATCTGTCAGTTCTAGGTCACTTGGTATTTCTCCAAGTTTTATGATGATCAGGTCTTGTCCTGTGTACAGATGCTGTGCATGAGCTTGCTTCAGTTCAAAGTCACACCACGGTCTCACCACTGAAAACCTGCTCAACACCACAACAATACTATTGCTTTGATTAATCTTCTCAACAATTACATCTGCAATATCTCCATGAGCAGGGAAATCTCTGTAGTGCAAGCAAAGTTTTAGGCCATAGTTCTTCTCCAGTTCTGGCATAAGTACATCATGAACCCAAAAGCGATCATCTGAGGCATATGAAACAAATGCATCGTATTTGATGTTTTTTAGTTTGACCCTTTTGTTTTTGTTCTTGTGGATCTGCTGACATGTGTGGAAGTAACAGGTATTAATTCTATAGCGACATCTATAACATAAATAAAACAGCAGTATCACCAACACAAATGAGATGGTTATTGCCACTGTCTGGATGTAGATGTGAATATTTGATGGATAGCACTGATCAGTCAGCTCAGAGACCTTTACTTTTGATAGAAAGGAGTAGCTTCCAAAGCCAAAGCACTGATAATGTACAAAATTGAGAAATGTAACATTGTACTCAGAAGCTGTCTGCATGAACTCAACACTTTGAATGGATTCTTTAGAACAGCCACAGTCCCATAGATTATTTGACAGATCTAGTGTCACAGGAGACTCAAGGTTCTTCAACATCTGGATGGTTTTCTCACTGAGTTTAGTTATTTTGTTGTCACTTGCATTAAGAAAATGAATGCTATTGAGGTCAATATTTAGGTTGGTCAGCCTGTTTTGAGAGACATCCAGTTGTTCCAGATAATGGCAACCTTTAAAATCTGCAATTGTATTGAGCCCATTCTTTCTCAAATCCAGAACCTTTAAATATTTGTTACTTCTACAGATGTTACTTTTGCTTATATTTATGAAATTTCCACTGAGATATAAATACTGCAATTGTGGAAAAGAATAGAACATCTCATTTTCTAATGGTACACGGAGCTCATTGTCACTTAGATCAATGTAGGTAACTTGTTCAAAACCAGAAATACGTGTGTACTTAATATCCTGTTGAAAGTATATGCCCTTTAACACTTTACTATTGCTGTTTAATATTATTTTTTGCAAAGAATTAGATCCAAAACATAATGTGTTTCTTTCTGCTGTACGTTTAGAAATGGTAAAGCCATTCCAGTTTGCCATATTTATTTCCTTAATATGTTTTGCAATAGGAAATTTTACATAATGCCTGCATGAAAAATTTAAGGGAAAAATGTCAGACCATGATGGGAGTACTGCACATGGAATATCTTTGTAAAATTTGGGGGCAACACATTGCACCAATTCACAAAAATAGTGTTTCTCTTTTTCTTGTGTATCATTAATTGCTAACTTTTCCTTACAAATGTAGTAATTAACCGTAATGGATATACGAACATCATTATCTTGGCTTTGTTGATGTTTCACTTGAACTGAATTTACTTGGGCCACTTTATTCTGAAACTTATTGCTACATCCCTGATTATTGAAGTAGATAATTTCCAGAGTCGGGTGCATTAAATATTCATAAATAAAAGCATTTATGTGAAATAATTTGTTATGAGAAACATCAAAAATGCGCAGATTTGGTGCAACAGAAGAAATGCCAGGCAAACTATCCAGAAAGTCATTGTGGCTCAGATCAAGATACTGTAAGGGACATCGTTGAAGGGGCCACAGCAATTTAGTCACATTCAAGACTTCAATGAAATTATAATGATAATACTTCATAGTCTGGAATGATTGTAATGATAGCGCAACAAGTTGCTTCCCTTCCAATGTGTTGATGATATTAAGTAACTGATCATTTTGATTTAACTTAATGGTGTCTCTTAGGTTTAAAACTTTAAGGTTTTGGAGAGATTTGAGAAATAGAACAAGTCCAGCTTCAAGAAGTGGTATGGTAATGTGCAATTCCTCCAAAGGCAGTTTCTGTGTGTGGTTGCCTGGAAAAACTATTTCAACTCGGTTGTGTGTGATAAATGCACTGTTTTGTGGCATTATTTGAAACCATGTCAAAGAAGTCAACAATGTTAATGAATCCAGACTGATCTTGCGGTTGTTCCATTCAGAAAAACTTGCAGCAGGCCTAATGATAAGACACAGTCTTTTCACTTTGTGATTCACCTCTTTTGTAAGATAATGGGAAACATCTTTGGGATTTAAACTTTTACATATAGTCCCAGCACTGGAACAGTTTACAGGATCAAAGATATGCTTTAGTGTATTTAGTGAGAGTGTGTGGTTGTTTTCACCTTGCTTGTCTTGTGGCATAACACTATACATATTTGACTGATCATTCATTCTTAGCAAACCCGCTATTGCTGACCTGTGGGTTGACATTACAATCAATATAACGACAACAGTTTCACACAGATTTATCACAGACATATTATATTCAATTTTGTGTACATAAAATATCCATGGATATTTTTCAAAGAATCCACATGAACTACTTCTTCATCCTACAATGTTTTGAAAACCAGTATTTTAGATCCTCTTGAAAATAACTAGTTAATTCCAGTTTATTGAGCCACTTTGAGTGTCTTTTCCATTCTATGTTTTCATTTTGATAGTGTTATGTAAAAATGTATTTCTTGTTTATTACACATATAAACAAGTTACACACACTGTTAATTTCTAGAAATAATGATGGCAGAATTGTGCATCATGACTTTCAATAAACTGTAATGTACTTAGTAAGGAAATTTTTAAACTGGAATTACCCAGTATTACACCTTTTTAGCCTTTATTTCTTTTATTATTTTAGTTTGTAACATGAACTTATATACACCTATCATATCCCCAGATTTTGTTTTCATGTTAGTTATTCATATTTGTTTAATCATAGTCCATTAATCGTCAAGAAACAGCATGAGAGAAGGATTGTAGAGGTTTATGGGGACAGTACATTGTTAAAAAGAAAGTCCACTCTGAAGAAAATGTTTACATTTCTCTATGGCATTGCATTGTACATATCTCTGTACTTCAGCCATTCATTGTTCACCTTCTTCCAGAAGACAGCGGATCTGAAATATAGATATCAGGCTTCAATCATAGCACATATTTGCAATGTAATTTATCCAAAATACTTAAGATTAATAATTAATAATATTAATAATTCATAATATTAACTTGTCAATTTTCTTTCTTCTGAACTTTTTGGCAAGGGTATAGTCAAAGGGATTCAATATATATTTATATCGTGGGCAATGTAAAACCGTGAATGATAAATCGGTATTTCATTTTTTAGTCAACAAGCTGAATTTCTAGAATTTGAAATCAATGTTTTCAATTCACAGAATTGTGTAACAAGCATGGGTCTTTGTTCTTGCCTTGTTTGCATCTATATAATAATAACTGTACAACCTTACAATGCATGCCATTCTTTTAATCGGCCATCAAGATATTGTTGATTTATGTTGTAGTGAATTAATGCTTAAAATATACCTATCACCAGTAAATCCAGGCTTGGTTCTGCTTATGGCTAATATAAACTTATATCCATAGAATTTTGTTTTTCTGATGCTATGACTTCCTAACTGGGTTCCACGTACACCTCAGCCTAACTTACACTGGTTCTATTTATACCTAAATATGATTTACACTGGTGCCACTTATACCTAAATATGATTTACACTGGTGCCACTTATACCTAAATATGATTTACACTGGTGCCACTTATACCTACATTTGACTTACATTGGTGCCACTTATACCTAAATATGATTGACACTGGTTGAACTTAAACTTGAATATGAATTACACTAGTTCCACTTGTACCTCAATTTGACTCAGACTACTTCTATTTATACCTAAATATTACTTATGGTGGCTCCACTTGTATGTAAATCTGCCTGACACTGGTTCCACTCATACCTAAATATGATTACACTGGTTCCACTTATACTTTATTGTGACTTACACTGGTTCCATGTATCCTTTATTTGACTTACACTGGTTCCACTTATCCTTTATTTGACTTACACTGGTTCCACTTATCCCCAAATCTGACTTACACTGGTTCCACTTATACTTTATTTTGACTTACATGGTTCCACTTGTACCTTAATTTGACTTACACTGGTTCCCCTTATACATAACTTTGACTTATTGTAGTTCCATGTATAATTAAATTAGACCTAGACAGGTTCTGTTTATATAGAGTCTACTGGGTATATTATATACCTGAATTTTGCCTTGGCATTCCCATCTTTGCCAAACAGAGTTCCCGTGGAGCTGCTGTATGCAGCATCCTCACTTATAGTAATGATTTCAGTGATTGAACCCTCCAGTCTCCCCACACTACCAGAGTCAAACACCTTCTTCAGGTGAGTGTACACATCTGAAAGCACAAAACTTGCTAAGTACAACTAAATATAATTTTTATATACATCTTACTTTCTACATAAAACTGTCCCAAAATACTTAATTATTTGAACATATAGCCCCATTATTAAATGTTAAAATTACCCAAACATTACTATATTGTGAAATATTGACTTTTGCAATAGATATATGCTGTGATATCTTTAATTATTCTGTTTTTGTAATATTAATTCAAAACGAGATGTATTCTGTGGCACCTTGACCATGTTTTGTCTGTATCACTCAAAACATAGATGCCAGCCATACAGTCATCAATCTGTTGTGACTTATCTTTGTTGTGCTATGAGACCCTTCTTATGGTGTTTATAATATTGTACACTGTTTTTAAAAAACTGAGCAGAGTGATCTTGTTCCAAAAGACTAGTTGTGTGACTCCCCTGACCATTACAGAATAGTTATCATTGGTTGTTGTTGAGAGTTATCTTTATAAGTCGCAGCAATCAGGAACAGGCTGTAAAGCCAGTTTAGTTTAGTCAAATGTATTATCTTTTAATTCGGGATGAACGTTTTTTCCTACCCTTTTTTCAACATGACTGGATGTGCTAACCTTTTTTTCAGATGTTAGAATTAGCATGGTCATATGAATGATTGCAATAATGTAATATATGTCTTAACAAAATTATATACTAAATTTTAAAAATATGGTGTCAGCTAAAAATACTATGGATCAGGGCACTTTTAAACTCATTGATTGTACAATCATTCATTTATTTATGAGACTGACAAACATAAAATCCCTTCTTGTTTTTAAACTGAAATTATAGAGAAGACAATTTTAAACTAGACCAAGGATGCATCTGTGGCCAGATGCAAGATGTATCCACCGGAAAAGGCCACTAACATAGTTTTGAAGATAAACAACATTTTTCAATAATAAGCAAGTTGAAAGCACTTTTAAGTTTGGCTACCCTCATTTGACCTTGAAGCAGGGGCCCAAGGTCAAATCTGACCACGTCAGAAGATTCACAGTCCATGATTTCCTATGAGTTGGTTTCACATTGCAAACCTCTAGGACAAATAATAAGTGAGTTATAAGCACTGTTTGGCTATACTTGTTTGACCTTGAAGGAGGTGCCCAAGGTCAAATCTGGCCACATCAAAAGATTTGCAGCCCATGATTTCCTAAAGGCTGGTTTCACATTCCAAACCTCTAGGATCAATAGTAAGGGCAATATAAGCACTTTTTCATGACTGAAAAGAGACACCTGTGGCAGCCATCTTGTTTTTCAAAATGAGGACAAAAATATTAAAAAAATATCAAAATTTTGTAATGAACATATCCTGCGAATTTGAGATCTCTACCTATAATACCCTTTGTTCTGGCCACCCTTTGTGGTGGCCATCTTGTTTTTCAAAATGGGACCAAAAAGATTTTATGGTTACGAATATATCCTGAAAATCTGAGAAGTCTACCTATAATACCCTGGCCTCTAGAGGGGTAACAATAAAATCTCTACACACTGCAGCAGTGACAGCGTACTGATGCGTAATCCATAGTATCTGGTGGATGCAATTAATTCCAGAATTTTATAACAAAATGCTTGATGCATAGAAAGAGCTTAGATGTTTTCATCACAGCAGTTTAAATGCAGACAGAATCTTGAATATACTCAAAAAGTACAACAGAGATATTATTGTGGCAGATAATTATTGTTTTGTGCAAAACTTTTTAAAGTTCACAGGAAAAGAAAACTAAAGTTTACATATATTCTTCAGTACACAGAAGCATTCACATTAAAACTTATTCCAAGCCTATGTATGTGTTGAATACTTGGTAGAGTATTATTGAATTGCTTGGTAGAGATTTTGTTATTAGAACTGACCATAGTGCCTTGAGGTGGGTGATGTCATTTAAGGATCCAAGGGACCAAATGGCAAGATGGTTGGAAGTTTTGTGCCAGTACAGATTTAAAATAGTGCACCGCAGTGGCAAGAAACATTCAAATGCAGACAGTCTGTCTAGGGTTCCCTGCAACCCAACAGAGTGTATGTGTTATGATGGAAACGCAGTTTTGTGTGACCTGCCATGCGAAGGATGTGATGTGTGTCAGGGGAAACATGAACAGTGGTCATCATTTCAAGAAGTGGATGATATTGTGCCACTAATGGCCAGGAGAGTTAATATGGAATAATAATAGGGAATCAAATGCATCCTGTCCATAGCCGATTCGGACGCCTTTTAACCTGTAAATTTCTCCTGTTCATTGGCTAATTGTGTCTGTCACTGTTAGCAGTGTGGTTTAAAGCCTGCACTGGTTGTTTCATGGGTAAAAAGCATCAGGTTCAGAACAAGCCTGTTGGCGAATCAAGATGGCAGAGGTTATACAGAGCCAAGACTACTCAAGCAGCCAAGTCAAATGAAAGGATGACTGGTGAAAGTGATCAAACTAAAGAAGAGAGTAATAGTGACCAGTGTAAAGATTTACCTGGAACTGGGGCACAGTTACCAGTACTGGATGACACATTAAGTCAGTATACATAAGTTAAGTCAGTATACAAAAACTGACTTGAGAAAATTGCAACTGGATGATCCAGATTTAGCCCACTTACTAACATGGCTAGAGTTAGAGGATGGAAAACCAACCAGGGATCAAGTGGCAGTTGAAAGTACCACAGTTAGGAATCAGTGGCTACAATAGGATCAGCTTGTACTGGATAATGGTGTCTTGTATAGAAAGTGACACAATGTGAAAAAAGAAGACTCCCCCATGTCTCACACTCATGGTGCCCAAATCACTGCAAGATACAGTACTGAACTCTTTGCACTGTAACTTGATTGCAGGGCACTTGGGTGTGAAAAAGACTACTAATAAAATAAAGCAGAGGTTTTACTGGTACAGACTAAAAGATAGTGTTAAACTTTGGATTCGTAATTGTACTTTGTGTGGAGCAAGACAGTCCAACAGAAGAGTAAATAAATCTCAGCCACAAAATTATCAAGCTAGTGCCCCCGTGGACATTCTTGGCCCATTTCCCCAATCTGAGTCTGGTAACAGATATGTACTGCTAGTGGGTGACTATTTCACAAGGTGGATTAAAGCATACGCTATTCCTGAGTTCTCAGCGAAAAAAGTGGCCCATAACTTGTCTATGAGTTCTTCTCCAGATTCGGCACCCCATTTGACCTACATTCAGATCAAGGTCGCAATTATGAGTCCCAACTTTTTAAAGTAGTTTGTGAGCTTTTGGAAGTCAATAAAACTTGATCGTCTCCCTATCATCCACAGTCCAATGGTATGATTGAAAGGTTCAACAGAACCTTGATAGACATGATTGCTGTATACACAAACCAAAACCAAACAGACTGGGACAAGCATTTGCCCATGCTTACTGCGGCATATCGAAATTGCATCCACGAAAGACTGGATATACCCCAAATTTACTCATGCTTGGGAGAGAGGTCAATCTTCCTATTGAGTTGGTGCTTGATGCTACTCAGAGGTCAAAAGGATGCACAGAGGAAAGCCAATATGTTTTTGAAATGAGATAGAAACTTAGTGCCATTTTCCAACTTGTCAGAGAATCGTTCAAAATAAATTCTCCAAAGAAAGACTGTGATCCAAGGATTAGTTTAAAGACATACAAAGTAGGTGACTTAGTTTACTACTGTGATAATACAAGAACTGTAGGAAAAAGTCCAGAATTAAAGTCACAAATTTCGAAAGGCCCATGTGTGATTGTAAAAAAAGAACTTAGTGATATATTGTTTGAAATAAAAACATCACTTCAAAGTAAATAAAAAATATTGCATTTTGATAAACTAAATCCTTACACCAGTGAAATTGTTCCAGAGATGACAGTTAAATTGAAGAAAAACTCTGACTCAGATATTAAAAATGTTCTCAAGTTGCCCTGACAAGGAGATAAATTCTCCAAGAATGTTGCAGGGTTAAAGAGGTCAACTGCCAAACACTGTAACAGGGATATGAACGTAGATAAACAGCTGTCAGATTAAATAATTACTAAGGAGAAGTGAAAGACAGAAGCAGAAACCTGATAGATTTATGTTCTATTAATATGAGTGGGAATTTAAGAAGATCTGGAAATAAGGTTACTAGAAGTCTGGGCCGTAACCGTATGGTTACAGGTTCAACTGTACAGGTTCGGTTCCTGGGAAAATGTATCAGTCTTCATATCAGCCCAAGGATGCGTAGATGCTCCAGGTACAGAAGGACAAGTTATTAATTCTATTTGTATATTTCATGAACTCATCTGAAAAATATAGTCTTTTCTAATAGGAGTTAACATGCTTCCAGGAGTAAGCATACTGGTGGGGAATATTGTTGTGAATATTTATTTTAGAATAATATAATTATAGACCATGACAGGCTATTTCACTGAAGATAAACTATTGAACTAAAGTTGCACCCTGATAGTACATATAATCTAAATATAGCAGAACTGTAACTGTAATGGGCAGAGATGCCATAGTAACAAAATAGATTGGCTGTAACCGTAGATTGGCCGCAACCGCAGATTGGCCATAACCATAGATTGACCATAACCGTAGATTGGCCGTAACAGTAGATTGGCCACAACCTGTAGATTAGCCGCAACCATAGATTGGCAGTAACCATAGACTGGCTGTAACTGTAGAGCAGCCGTAGCCACATTGTACCGTGTGTGTGCTGTATTTATGTTCAAAGCAACAGGTTGTAAAGTTTGGTTGGTATTGTTGTGTCCGCAAGTTGCGACCAGGCCGTAAATACCAAATGCAGCCTGGCCGTCAAATTTGCCTGTATAACGCAGAGCATTCCACTGTAGAGAAGAGTGTACAATGGGTTTCTGACTTGAGAAGTGAGAACAGAGGAGAACAGAATAGGTTTCTGACTTGAGAAACATAGTATTGTGAGAACATCTTGTATATATTTGTACATAAACATGTGTGAAGAAGTATAATTAAAATATAGTTAGAAAATTTTAGTCTTTCTTTTGAAACTGTGTTGTTATATATTCTAAGGTGCAAAACAAGAAACTTTTCACTCAAAGAAAAATCCCAACAATATGTAGTTTTTGTAGCCACTAAGTACAAGATACTGAACATTTTTTTGGAACTGTTCTATTGTAAAAAATATTTGGTTTATATTTAGTGATGTTTACAATGCGGCAAATTCTTTGAATCTAGTTTTAACTGATTTTGATACAGTTTTTGGTTATGGATTTAAAAATCAAAATTTTATTAGTGTGTGGGAAAGAATAGAACCTTGTAACTACAGAAAACATTTTTTTTGCCGACATTAAAAGATATTAGAAGTGTAAAGCAGGTTTATTTTCTCTGGTAAAAATGGCAAAGTATCTTATATTTTTGTCTTGATTTTTTAAAAAGGTAATACGTCCTTTGTCTTTTGCATTGTCATTTTGTGCACAGTGTATCATGTGCCTTCTGTATTTTTTTGTAATGCTTGGCCTGTCTGAAGTTGTACCTGAATAGTAATTTTTTTTGAAAAACTGCATGCAAAAAAACATAAATACATTGACAAATGCATGATTTGATTTAAAGATTGTGCTGTAGTGAAGTAAAAGATATACAACAAGATTGCAAACATAAAAAATTGTCATATCTTGTTGAATTTGAAATTCAACAAATTTTGAATTTCTTCCAGATTGCAGAAATTCCAAACTGGTAGAAGTTTCAACACCTAGGGGCAATGCATTTTTCAAAAGGAGGGGGCAACTATTTGAGATAAAGAAACCACTCAAGTGTCCCGGAATCATGGGCAATAATTACATACCTAACAACCTTTACCTTGAATTTTGGCACATATAATTGTGGGGCAACTTAATATTTAAGAAACGTCAAATATGAAGAAAGTATAAACTTTTACTCTGTATTTTTATAGAGTTGAAGGCCTTCTTGATCCAAAATTCCATGTTTTGTTTTGCCTGTTTGCAGTTATTCTAATGAAGATGTATTAAGTATATTTTCTTAGAATCCTGGATTTGCAAAGGTGGCGAGGGGGTGCTTTGAAAGTTACCCAAAAAGTACTTGTATTTGACCAGACATTTCATATAGTGGTAAATTTCAGTAGAAAATCCCTTCTGAGAGCCCAATGTGTTATTCTGCATGAACAATCTTTCCGCTTGCCAGACTTTTAGTTCCCCAGTCATTGTTTATACAAATTCAAAGTTATGTTTTTACTTCCTGCTTCACAATTTTTGAGGCAGTTATATCATGCTCCCATATACAGTAATTTCTGTAATAAATGCCCACTCTCTAATTATGGCCTCAAAACAACTCAATGGTGATGATCAGTACATTATAAAATGTAGGCAGTAAAATATGTTACAAATTTTGTCTACTATGTTTGATACCTGTTATAGACTAAGAAGGAATATTTTGGGTATTATGAAATAGTTGTGCATACGATTTGTTTGTTTATTTGGGGTTTTACGTCGCTTTCAACACTGTGCAGGTCATATCACGACGGGTAGTTGGAAGGGCAGAGGAAACCAGTACATAGAGTTCGCTAGGGTTGTGTACTGTAAACTGCCGACCAACGGCAAGCAACTACCAGCTTTCCCACTTAAGGCCGTCACGGGGATCGAACCCCGGCCTCAGAGGTGGGAGGCGAGAGTGTTACCACTCTGCCACCGTGGCCCCAGTTGTGCATTCGAGAGCTAACAGTTATTCTGCTAAACATAGCTCTATTTAAAGAAGATGACTATACTTGGTCTGCCCTCGATAGTTGGCTGTCCTGCAGGCATGAAAACTGCATCTTCTGTAAACAGCTGGACTACAGTCTCAATGTCACCCTGGTTATAGCACCTCCACCACTTCTCCAGTGTGTCTCTGATCTCTTGTTCAACACTGAAACAAAGGTCAAGGGTCAAAGTTAGGGTTTTACATCCTGTTCAACAGCCAGGGTCATATTGGAACAGGTCCCAATATGAGTAGATTGGCCATTTCAGTAGATGCCAAATCTCCCAAAACAAAAGGACACTGAGAACCTTAACACTGCAACAAGAAAAGTCTTTGAAAACAACTGGTCAGACAAAAATACCAAAATTGTGCAGCATTCTTGATATCGCCCTTGTAGGTCACATTTTTTACCATTGCTTCCCTTATGCCTTGTAAACCTGCTACAAGAGTCATTCTTAAACACTAACAAACAAAAATTAAAGAACAATTTTCAACAGCATGTTACCCTTATTGTGAGAAGTCCACCATTGTTCCAGTCTAACTGTGATCACTTACTTCATCAAACATGCAATTAGGATACTTTTTAAAAAGCAACTAGTCCTAGAAAATGTAATAAAGGATGTGTTTTATTAGGAAAAATACTGTAGTTGGTTAGTCTGACTTCAGTTCATGGGAATATGATAAACAATTATGTGTCTATGTATGTCCTGGTGTTGACTTTCAACAGAGGGAAATATCCAGCTTTAACTTTTCCTGTTGGTATATTTACACACATTACCACACCAAACTTGTATTTCTTTTTCATGTTTGAATAACTTCAGTTTTTATATAACTGTCAATATATGGATGAATATAAAGAAGTCTGTCAACTACAGAATAATGTGAAAGGTTTGTTGATGATTATTGACATTATTATAGACAAACTTGGAAAATTTGTCCCATAAGGAAGAGATTGTAATTACTCAACCCTGTGTAGAATGCTTAACTTATAGTTACTTGTTGGAGATTGAACATAGGCTCTGGTACATTTAATGCTATTGTTCCCACAGTAAAGCATATTTTTTTCTATCAAAAGAAGAAAATATTATATAAATACAAAGAAGGAATTGTTCAGTGGAATCATTTTAATCTTTAATTCTTATAACATTTTTCATAAATTCAAATCACACACAAAAAGAACATGGTGTTGTGATGTCAGATAACATAGAAACAAAGAAAAAATACATTATGAATATGTGAATAATTATATACATCATTAATACTTGTATTGATAAGATCATTTCTGTAATACTTTTTCACTATTCCTCTGAAATACTTCACATACAAGTATCAGGATATTTAGTTATATGTTGGCAGTAACTACAAAAATATATCCAAGTGAATACATGTCAAAATAATAAGAAAAAACTGCATGCAAGCAAGACAAAAAATAATGATAACCTCACCTCATTGTGTCCTGTCTACATTCAACTTTTGTTTTTAAATAAATAATCAGTGCAGTATGACCTGAAGATACCTTTTCATGAGACATATAGATAAACATCAGTAAGTATCATAATCATTGGTGTCACCTTGCTCTTTGATTATCTTGTGACACAGATAGCAATCAACTGTTTGTTAAATTTTGTAAGATTTGCTGTTTGAGAATGAGAATAATTAATGAATGTATTATGATTTATAACCAATATACATACATACCTTTTTAAGAATATGTATATAGTAGACTGTATGAGGCAAAAGTTTGGGTTTTCATCCCTTACAACAGCTAATATCTGCCATGAACACAATTTGAACCACACGATCTTGGAGGTCATGTCAAAGAGGTTAAATGTTAAAAGTCTTAATAATTTGGCCATTCAAACTACTACAAGTGCACAACCAGTGCAAGTGAAATAATGTTACATGCAGAATAGTATTAAGGTCCCAACACCAGAGAATTCTCTATTTCTGATGGCATAAGTGGAGGCAAGACATATTTGGAACACAGTTGACCTTGGACCATGTTGAAGAGAATAGGAGTTAAAATCTCGCAACATGACCTTAGCTGTAAACGAGACAACAAATATTTGGCCACTACTATTTGTTAATCTCTATCACATTATGTGTAAATAAAGAACTGCAAAATGAGGCATTTAAAATCATCCCCAAGCAATAAAAGGGACAATTTAAGATACACTCTAAAAGAATTAAAATGGGGGAGAGGGAAGTGATTTAAAATTTCCACCTTCAGGGGCGTCTTTTTTTACTTCTAGTGGCACAATGAATACTGCTGAAAACAGTGCAGGGAGGAATTAACACTTCTGTGATTGTTCAAGAACTATCAAGGCATCTAATTTGCCAAGAAACATACTCGTTGGGTTCATTAATTTAAGTGGAACCAGTTTCCATGTCTAAACATTGGAGAATTCTCTATTCCTGTGGGTTTAAGTAAAGTTAAGACATATCTAGAACACATGGATATTGCAGGCTGTAGTTCTACAGTTTAAATTGTTGAAAAATATGGAAACTAGAAAGATGAAATTCCTCACAGGGGGTGACCATTTAAAAGTCAGACACAATATTTAAAATTGTTCCAGTTTTGGATCAGTAAAGATTAAAAGGACTAATATAATCACAAATGTCACAAGTATGTGAAGGATCGCGGTCTAAGTTTGTATTTCACATTGTCATAAACTTGGATCTGGAACACACACAATTGAAACACAGATCTGACCAAAACACATCTATTCAATATAAAAGGCAAATGCAAAATGGACTTGCATACAAAACAGTACAGAGACAGTGCTTATATTACATACTTTCCCAGGAAAGAAAGAATATATATTTGACTTGTAGTTTATCTGGATGTCAGTGAAGTGTGAAGGTGTTGACTCATATGATACAGCAATGACCAGAGTTTAAGCAGTACAGATTTCTTTGGCCTTTGTGTCTTGTCGTTCTTTTTCTTTTTCTTGTTTTATGTAACAGCTTCTGCAGTGTTTGGCAGCAGACATTGGAGATGAGTATGTGGTCTCCTGTTCATCAACAGCTCACCTGGAGTTTGACCAGTTTTGCTCTGAAGGGTATTGCGGTATGTAAACAGGAACCAATTTAATTTTGTCTGAAGCGATCCTGTACGCATCTTCCTTAGGTTTCTGTTGAACGTTTGAACATATCTTTCAGCCAATCCCTTTGTAGATGGATGGCATGGTACAGATGTTACTGAACCAATGACATTTCTTTTGAAGAACTCCTTCATTTCGCAACTTGTGAAAACTGTGCCAATGTCAGTGACTATCCTAGTTGCAAATATTTTTCTCAAGATCTCAATGGTTTTCTCAGAAGTTGGATGCCAAGGATGCAAAGGTGCTTGTCTGGGTTTTCTGTCTGGGTTTTCTGTGATTTTCCTCACAAGTGTAACAATGTTTCACTATGGTTTCTATTTCTTTATCTGATCCTGGCCAACCAGACAAACATTCTAGCCAGTGCTTTCATCCTGGATACTCCTGGATACAACTGATGTAGTTCTTGCAGTACTAAGCAGCATCCTTGAGTAGGAACTATCACTCTACTTCCCACAGTAAACAGCCATCTTGCACACTGAGTTCCTCCTTTCAGTTAAAGAATGGCTTGAGTAAATCCTCTTGTGTTGCTTCATCACATATAGCACATGGTTTAATACCTTTGTCAGTATGACATCCCGTGATGTCCATAACTTGTTTTGGTTTGCAGTCACTGGTGTACCCTCCAGATGCTTCACCAGATTTATTATCTCCCCTGGTACAGGTGGGTCTTGGATCTTGCTTGGAACTGGAAGTCGGCTCATGACATCTGCATTGGGAGTTATTTGATCCAGGTGTTACCAAAGTAATATTTTCATTCAGCAATGGCCTTAGCATTTAGTTATCATTCACTTCCCATGATTCCACCTCATTTTCACTCTGCCAGGATCTAGGCACCAAATATAGCTGCACAGTTTTACACTGGAGAACTAGCCAGTGCTACAACTAGCCAGAACAGAAGCACTCCCTCACTGAGAAACTATGAGCACCAGTTACTTCCTGCCTTTGTTCTCTGTAGCAGCTACTCACTAGAATAACACTTATGAATATTCTTTTATAGCTGTAGGGAAGATAACCTTAGTTCATTTTTAGGAAATCATTAATTATTTCATTTCTGGAAACAATATTACAACAATACCACTTTATGTTTTATTAACTAAGTCTAGGCCAAATTATTTCAGATATTCAGGACTTTAATACCATTTAATCAGAATAATTTGAGGCATGTGTTATTTCTAATTTACAATCTCTCCTACCCATGGATCACCAAAATAAGGGATGGGCTCACCCAAATCCCACAATTCCACTGACCTCACCTCAGGACAAAGAGCTTGGTTTTTATTGAGAAGGCTTATAGTTTTTGCACAGGTAACATCTCCTTCTCCCTGTGAGTAGCAATACATAATAAATAAGAATGTGAATTTAAAATAAATGTTTAAAACTTATATCTGGACTTACAATTTCTTGAGTTATCCCGTGTACAAGTTTTAATGTTACCACCCCGGTAACACAATGGTGGAGATGTCGATGTTAAAAGTTCATTCATAATGAAAACTGGATATTACAAAAAAGGCAGTGAAAAGTAATGACAACTCCTACAAATACCTTTGTACTGATTTTGATCAAGCTACTTCACATCAGGCACAAGAGGAAGATCAAGATAATTCAGCACATGATAATATGGCTGCATCCTTAAATGTGACATTAGAAATCTTTACTGGTGAAAATCAGCCGGCAAAATTGTGGTTCAAAAATTTTGAAAGACTATGTCAACACAAAAATATAACCAATGCCAACAGAGCTAACATTCTGCCTCTTTATTTGACTGGTAAGGCACAGATATGGTTTGATTCTTTGTCTGATGATTCAATGGATTCTTTTCAGACCATAAAAAACGCTTTCCTAAAACGGTGGGATGACACAGCAGCAAACAAGTGGTCCCTCCTTAACCAATATTTGTCAGCTGCACAAAATATTGGTGAATCTGCCCAAGACTTTGTGGACAAAGTCACGAGATTAGCCACTCAGCTGGACAAAACAGATGTCAGTGACATTTTCATCCGGGGATTTCTCCCAGACATACGCCGATACATTTTACAGAAAGGTGCTACCAGTGTATCAGACATTACAGAGGCTGCAGTTCAGGCTGAATCTACCATGTGTGGCCAGTCCAACTTAACCCTCAAGTCTGTACAGTCTCAATTAAAAGACATCCAGCAGAATATTTCTGAAGCAACTTGTCCAGATCCTTTTGGACAAACTTTATTTCATGCCAGTTTATCTGAATTTCATTCAGCCAATCCTGTCACAATAGACAAGGTTGTATCCCCTTTACTACCAGCAGTGGCAGTTCTGATTTCTTTTGTAAGCCACAGCAGCATTAAACTGGTTTTGTATTTATGCAAAGTTCAACCACATATGGATTTATCCTGTTTGTGCAAGTAAACAGTCGATATTCCTCCTCCTGGTTTGTCAAGCTGACCCTCACATTGTGCTTCTGTGTGTTCAGTGTGATGTATTTCCTTATGTGATTGTGTATTCTTGTTGCTTTTCCCCTTTTTTCGGCTTTCTGCATTTTGTCTTGATATGTTCTATCAGACCACAATTGTAGCATTTGGTGCTCTTGAAGGGACATCTCGAAGGTTGGTGACTTCCCCCACATCTGTAACATTCATCAGAGGTGCCTTTTTGAGCTGACTTCCTCTGATTATTCCCTTGCCAGGGTTTGGGTTTACAACCTTTGCTGCCTAAGTTTATGTATTGTACTGCCTGGTAGATCTGCTTTATTCTTTGCTGCAGCTTTTAGTGCCTGGGCTAATTCAAAAGTTTTCTTAAACTGTAAAGTTTTTTCTTGCAGAAGTCTCTTCTGTAGTACCAGATCAGCCATTCCACATACCAAGTTGGTCACCAAATTTGCATTTTTCTGACAATTCCCAGAGTTCTGCTACAAACTCAGAAACAGACTGTCCATGTGAACGCACTTTAGAGTAAAAACTTGTAGTGGTGGATGACCTCAGAAGGCTTGTAGCTTATAAAAGCTACATTTAAGTAATTAAAATTTTCAATTTTATTGCGCTGCAATAGCTTACCATGTGGGACTGAATGCTGAATCCAACTGCACAGTGGATGGATTACAGCTGAAACCGGAAGAATGAATGTTAGAAATACCAGTCTGAGTCCCGTTTACAGTGCCCCAATCCTGAAGACCGGGCCTGTAAAGAGCCTGAACAGAATGAATGACAGTGCTAAAAACTGTCAGGATGTTTTGATTGTAGGAGAGAAGTGCAGCCATGCTCACTTAAGAAGTGTAAGGGCCCTTAGGGACCATCCATGAGTCAAAAACCAGCCCAATGGTGGGAATTCTCATAAATTTTTGCCACCTAACATGAGATTAATGACAACCTTGATAAGTCCTTAATACATATATGCTTGATAAACTAAAAATAAAAAATGACCTTACCCGTAACATCTTGAGAGGTAAACCTATACCTAGACCCTGGGATTAGACTGCTGAAGACTTGGTTGTAGCAGATGTGCCCCCCCCCCTTGTTTTCTTTCCGAGGATAACTGGTCTGAGGGGAAGGATCTAGGACTTGTTGTGCCGCCACCACTGGTCCCAGATACATATTGTTGTCGTTGTCTGACCAAGTAAGGTCTTTTAGGTAAAATTTGTAAATGTGTTGTGAGCTTTCCAGTGACAGGCTTGCATGATTTGGTCCACCGATACCCCAACGTAAATGGCCTCAGAGGCCGCGAAGGCCCTAATGTCATGCACTTTAACTTGGACCAAGTCCAAGGCTTGTTGGTCTGCTTGTTTATAACAAAGTAGAATGGTTTGTTTCAACCAAGAAGAAAGAGTAGTGGGTTTGATGTCTGAGGTGTGTCCTTTCTTGAAGGAGATGAAAAGGAGGGATCGAGACCCTCTGAGGTCTTTGGTTCGATCCAAATAGTACCTCAGGGCCCGCACCGGACACAAGGTCCTGTCTTCCTTGAATTGTCTATCTACAATGGTAGTCAAAGCAGGAATAGTCACCGGAGACACACTTTGAGAACCTCTTCTTGCTAGTTGGTTTTTGGCTATAAAATCTGAAGAGGGGAAACAAGGCCACCTTTTCCCATTGGCCTAGATTAGATACTTTGTATGCAACCCAGGTATGGATTTCGCTGCGGCCCTTGTCAGAGGCCAAAGCTAGCAAGAAAGCAATTTTGAGAGTAACATGTTTGAGGTCTGTGTCTTTCATAGGCTCAAAAGGTGCTTTTGTGAGCTCATTGAGAACAACAGAAAGGTTCCATTTTGGAAGATTCCTGGAACTTTTTGGACGATCCCTGTGAAAACTGGAGAGTAACCTGTGAAGGTCTGAACTTTGTGCAATATGGTGCCCCGCTGGGCCCAAAGTGTCAACAATGGCTGTCCTGTAACCATCAATGGTCGAGGGGCGCCTGTTTAGATCTTGGTACAGGTACATGAAAAAGTCTGAGATTTGTTTCACAGATGGAGTGGAGAAATCCACCAAATTTTCTCTGCACCATTTCTCAAATAGGACCCACTTTGACTTGTAGATGGTCCCTGTTGATGACCTCTGAGGTGCAGCAATTCTCTCTGCCACCTCCACAGAGAAGCCTTGTTCTTGGAACTGTCCACTCCTAGACACCAGGCATGGAGGTTGAGATGTTGTGGATTGCTGTGGGACTGTTTGAGAAGAGTTGTTGACACCAGAAATTGTAGTGGGATCTCTGTTGAGAGCTGCACTAGGTCCCAAAACCAGGGCATCCCTGGCCAGCCTGGGGCTATTACGATGATCAGGCAATGGCATTGCCTAATTTTTTGGATCATCCTGTGAAGGAGAGCTGTTGGAGGGTAAGCATAGGCAGTGAGACCCGTCCAGTTTATGTTCAGAGCATCTATGTCCCAAGCATTTGGGTCTGGGATTGGAGACACGTACAGTGGAAGTTTGTGGTTCAGATGAGTGGCAAATAGATCTATATGAGGAGTGAACCACTTTTGGCAGATCTGTTTGAACACCTGCGGATGCAGTGACCACTTGGTTGACTGCACTTGGTTCGACCTGGACAGGAGGTCGGCCATCACATTCAGACACCCTGGAATGTGTCTGGCTTTTAATGTTATGTGATAGCGATGACACCATGTCATGATCTTCCACAGGACAGTGCACATCTCCGCTGAGTGAGTTCCTCCTTGTTTGTTTATGTAGGCTACCACTGTTGAGTTGTCCATTGCAACTAGCACTGTTTGGTTCTGGCACTGGTCCTTGAAGCTTTGAAGGGCCAGGGAGACCACCTTCAACTCTAGAACGTTTATGTGTAGCCTTTTTTCCCGGTCTGACCACAGACCCTTTGTAGAGCTTTGATCTAAGTGAGGGCCCCAACCTTCGTTTGAGACATCTGTAAGGAGTTGGATACTGTGGTTTTTGGGATGAAGGTCTGAACCTCTGATCACATTTGTGGGATTCTGCCACCAGTCTAGGTGCAGAAATGGTTTCTGTCCAAGGAAGGAGGCTGTCCAGCGGACTGAGGATATCTCCAGTGCTCCTTGAGATGACACTGAAAGGGTCTCATGTGAAGGCGTCCCTCTGGGACCATTTTCTCCGTTGACATGGCGTCAAGGTTTTCCTATATTTCCTATATTCTCCTGTATTTCAGGCCCACATCCTATATTTTAGAGTGAAGGAAAAAATTCCTATATTTTGCATAAATTCTCTTGTATTTCCTATATTTTAAGGAAATGTTTCCTATATTTCTAGAACTGTGTATCCCCTTGTCAAAACAGCAACTCCCGCAACAATTTCAGATAAGATTTTTGCTGCTCCGCAGCATATTTGATCATGATATAGTTTGTCTTGTGTTCAATTTCATTGCTAACCAGTATTTCCCTTCATGTTTGATGATTCACTCATGTAATACTGGTAGCTAGATTTACCCATGTGGTACCATATAACAGTAGATGTTGAACAAAAAACATTTCGAAAATAATAATTAGATGTTTTGCATTATATTATGACCATAAAGTGACACAGAAAAGCAGCTTAATTGTAGTTTATGCAAATGTTCATACTATTTGATGGTTGAATCGGGGCTCCCAGGTGTATAGGAGTTTGGTTTGGTATGTCAAGTTCAACGAGGATAAAACAGCTTGGAATATCTTCTCAGGTTAAAGTAAACAAATAGTAATAAGGGGAAATACTCAGTTGCAGTTTATGCAATAACTATTGTGTAATAATGATAATAAAAATAAATATGGGTATTCTTTCCTTCATGATGATACAAAAAAGCATAAACGTGATTAGATAATCAGATATTTACTGGTTCTGGACCCCGCTTTGTTTAGACTACAGGAGGTTTCATAGTATGGAGTTTTCCTGTCACTCTTTGGAGGGTTCGCAGTAAAACTGACCGGAGGATTCACAGTAAAATTTCATCATTCCTTTAAGTTTAAAGTGACACAAAATCTTTATTTATGGATGGATTATAATCCTTTAGGTGCCATTGTTTTCAGTTTATAATCGTGGATCTAATTCTATATACCATATAACATTTGCGATATACATCAGGTCCATATTATATATTTCTTCTGTGACTATGAATATTAATGAGTTTGTCCATCTGTGAAGTATTCAGCAGCCTTTAATATATTGTTAGGAAGCCACACCGACTTCCCATAAATTTTCATATTTCATTAATAGTATTTTTATTGAAATATTGTTAGAAAGTGTGTTGCCTCACAAACAACCATCTTTTTAATATCTATTTATAAAATATTGCTAGGAAACCCTCACATAATTCTGTAACGTCATATTTCATAATCTTCTCATTTGCACCCGGTATGTAACCACTTGAAATAAAATAATATGTCATATAATATGAGAAATTCATGTGAAAGCTCTCCCGTTTTTACGCGAATCCTCCAAATTAGCAGCGAAACCACCAAGACAGCAAAACCTCTCGACTGCGAAACCTCTCAACCCCTATGTTTACACCACCATCTTGAAATTGCGAATGTACCCACCAGTTGTGATTACTTGGCGAGGATATGCTATATGTGCTGACACACTCGACATGCAAAGCCAAACTCACTGAAACATTATGAACATTCTCCATTCACAATGTTCCAGTCTAATTATGAAATATTACACCTATGAGCTGATTGCTACAAATCTAAGTTGAAGAAAGAAAGAAAAATATAAAATTATTCAAATTAACTGCAGGACCTGCAACTTTCAAGCCGGGCCTGCAACTTGCAAGTGTAGCATTTCCTACACTGGTTAGCTTATGTTTATAAACTATCAATTTGTGAACTTATCACAAAAGTATGCACTTGAACAGTGTTTATCTGAGTGTTTATCTCATGAGAGTTATAATAAAAAGGAGGTATGGATGACTATAAGGGGTGGAGGAGGCCATAATATTAAAACAGCATGCATTTTTTCTCATCAGATTGATGAGTGAAATAGGGTATTAGATATCCTATATTTTGCTCAAAACCTCCTATATTTTTGTTAGGTAACTTCCTATATTCCTATATTTTGAGAACCCAAAATCCCTTGTCTGAGTCCTCTAGAGAGGGCCATTAGCTTCACTTCCTTTACAATCATTGTAAAGACCTGGGGTGTGTGGCTAGTCCGAATGGGAGGGAGGTGTACTGGAACACCTGCGATCTGTAGCAAAACCTTAGGTATTGCCGGGCCTGCAACTTGCAAGTGTAGCATTTCCTACACTGGTTAGCTTATGTTTATAAACTATCAATTTGTGAACTTATCACAAAAGTATGCACTTGAACAGTGTTTATCTGAGTGTTTATCTCATGAGAGTTATAATAAAAAGGAGGTATGGATGACTATAAGGGGTGGAGGAGGCCATAATATTAAACAGCATGCATTTTTTCTCATCAGATTGATGAGTGAAATAGGGTATTAGATATCCTATATTTTGCTCAAAACCTCCTATATTTTTGTTAGGTAACTTCCTATATTCCTATATTTTGAGAACCCAAAATCCCTTGTCTGAGTCCTCTAGAGAGGGCCATTAGCTTCACTTCCTTTACAATCATTGTAAAGACCTGGGGTGTGTGGCTAGTCCGAATGGGAGGGAGATGTACTGGAACACCTGCGATCTGTAGCAAAACCTTAGGTATTTCCTTGAGTTTGGGTGGATGGGGATGTGAAGGTAAGCGTCTGATAGGTCTATCGACGATACCCACTCCCCTGGAATCAGGGAGGTCCTGATGGACTCTTGGAGTTTCCATTTTGAACTTTTCTACGTGTAGAAAAGTGTTGAGCCTGTTTAAGTCTATGACTGGCCTCCACCTTTGGTGAGGCTTGGGGACTAGAAATAGGCGACTGTAAAACCCGAGAGATTTTACATTTTCCACCCTTTCTATTGTGTTGTTTGACAGAAGAGACTGGATACAAGTGGCCAGAGCTTGGTCTTTTTGAAGGGCCTTGTATTCTGACTGAATCAGAGGGAATCTGACCAGACTTGGTTTTGAAATGAATGGCAGTATCTAGCCATTGGTGATAATGTTTAACATGTTGCATGAACATTTGTTTGTTTGCCAGTCTCTTCTGAAAGAACGGAGGTGACCTCCTACTGGTGGACTGAGGGAGGCTCTTAAGGAGTCATTGGGGGAGGGGTTTCCACACCCTCATCCCCTAGAATGGGGTCGAAAATGACCCCTGGAGCCTCTGAAGTTCAGTTTCCCCCTACCTGAGGAAAACGATTACAAGTTGAGACTTGAACAAGGAGGAATGCCAAAAGGGCGAGTTCCTGAGTTCTTGGCGTCTCGTTTCCCCTAAATGTGGTTGTAAAAGGGTCATTTCGGCTTCGCACCTAAGCAAGCTGGTGTTACCCATAGTATATAGCTCCCTCTGGAGTATATGGGTAAGGATTTGCTGAGGCATGTGAGAGCTCTGTGTTGAATAAGAACAGTCTTATTCCATATGCGTAAGTATTCACAGGCTTGTTTATATCCACGTTTAGCTGCTTTCTCAGGATTGGCACCTTTCTGGATCTGAGACTTAACTTTCTTAAAGATTGACTTCAGGCTATGTTGGCACTTCTCAAGAGTAGCATTGCAAGAAGAAGGCAAAGGCAGCAGTAAAGTTGAGAGTGGATATGTTTTGCCTAGCTTGGTGTTCCAATTCTTTATTGGAATTGGTAGGGGAACCTTGCCCATAGGGGCCCCAGGGGGCTTAGGAGTAACACTGATTTTGGCAAAATCTGTATTCAACTCCTGCATTTTCTCCTCATAACAGGGCTGTCCCACCTTGTACCACTTAGTAGTGGAAGGAGGAGGTTTGATGTATTTACCCTCAGGTAAATTAGCGGCCTGGAAATCATGTTCAAACTTATCAAAGGCATCTTTGATAACTGAGCTGAGTGGGAGCATAGAGGAAGGACCTCTAGGTCTGAGCTCCTGACGGCCTTTCTCATCGTCCAACACCCATGACTGAAGTTGAGGACCTAGGCATGGACTCCCTGTGGTCAGGGAGGGAAAGAATGCGCCTGAAGGTGTCCACTTCTTCAGCGTATTGGGAGAGAACGTCAGGTAGAGCTACTTCCCTATAATAAGAGGGATCTAGATCGTGTTGAGGTTGGTCTTGATCAGAGAGAGCCCCAGCGGGCTGAGCCCCAGAGGGCTTTGAAGACCTGTGTCTGGCTGCAGAGGACTGATCCTCCTCTGAAGAGGATAACACATATCTGGACCTCGCCTTATGTTTACTCTTGTCAGCATGTTTTTTGGGTTTAGAAGATGAAATCCGAGGTTCATCGGATTCATCATAGTATTGATCTGAGGCGGACCTCCGCTCAACATCAAGCCTTTTGTGAGTGTGAGAGTGTTTTTAGGTCTATCCGAGGCCTTCTTAAAAGGCTCCTCGGATGGATTAGAATTCTGATCCGATGTGTTATGATGATCGGTACCGAGACGTGGAGGAAGAGCAGGACCATAGTCCACTTCCATTTCCTCAACATGTGAGGTACTCCGAGGTCTCGGAGGGGGTAGGTCCAGATTAACAGTACTACTGGAGGGTCCAGGCTTAGAAGCTGAAGCCGAGGTCTGATCCACCTCCACTTGTTGTTTAGTTGTCAATTCGTCTCGGAGAGACTGGAAAGCTTCTAACATAGATGCCTGGAAGGAACCCATCTGCTGCTGTAAATGGATGTTAAGTGTGTTACCCAGGAATTTTTCTAGATTTGATTCAATCTTCTGTTGTAAGTCAGTACCTGGCGTGGGTGGGACAGTTTTTGCTGGTGTTTTGGATAGACAATGAACTGAAGGGTAGGGGCTGAGGATGTGGGGGTGAGGTAAATAAGTTGTCTGCAGCACTCTCAAGGTCTGCATGAGATCCAGTAAAGGAATCCACGTCCTCATCACCTAAAAGGTCGAGTTCATCGTCTTTAGAACTAGTAGTGTCCTTCTTTTGCTTTTTGACATAGTGTTTTCTGTGTGTAATTTTGATTAATTGTTCTTCTGTGAAAGAAGCACAGATTTCACAGGGAGATTCAAACGTGACACAGGGGTCATCACCCTTGCCCAGATTCCCTACAGGTAGGGCAGTAATTGTGTGAATCAAACGCAAAGCAAAAGTGGCGACATTTACTAGATCTCGGCTTATCTTTATTCGTATGGTGGGCAGACATCTTGAAACGCAATAAAAAGATAGATGAAAATGTCTGTACCAAGGAAAACTCAAAAACACCAGAATAAGAAAAAAATACTTATCCTGTCGAAACGGAAATTTCACAGAATAAACTATGATATATATTACAAGAAATGACCAAAAATCAACATCCAACAATACGTATGTGCTGAGAAAAAGATGAAAATATCTGTGTAAGTGACAGACGCTACCAATTCACGCAGCCAATGAGAAAGTAGGAAGAGATCTCGTAGTGTACCACGAGAAGACAACCTGAGGCTACGGCCAACTATAAATGTATATTTTTCTTAGACGTTGGCCATAATGCCTGGAGTCATCCAAGAACAGCATTCAGTCCCACATAGTAAGCTATTGTAGCGCAATAAAATTGTATCCACCGGAAAGACAACTCACCAAAGCCTGTGAACCATCGTTTGACCTTGAAGGAGGTTCCAAAGGTCAAATCTAACATCAGAAGATTCCTAGCCCAAGATTTCGTATGAGTTGGCTTTGCATTGTAAACCTCTAGGATCAATAATAAGCGAGTTATAAGCACTTTTAAGTTTGGCTATCCTCATTAAACCTTGAAGGAGAGGCCCAAGGTCAAATCCAACCACACCAGAAGATTTCCAGCTCATGATTTCCTATAGGTTGGTTAACCATCCCAAACCTCTAGGACCAATAATAAGTGCGTTATAAGCACTTTTAACTTTGGCTATCCTCGTTTGACCTTGAAGGAGGGGTCCAAGGTCAAATCCGACCACACCAAAAGATTTCCAGCCCATGATTTCCTATATGTTGGTTTACCATCCCAAACCTCTAGGACCGATAATAAGCGAGTTATTAGCACTTATAACTTTGGCTATCCTCATTTGACCTTGAAGGAGGGGTCCAAGGTCAAATCTGACAACATCAGAAGATTTGCAGCACATGATTTCCTATAGGTTGGTTTCACATTGCAAACCTCTAGGACCAATAATAAGGAAGATAGAGGCACTTTTAAAGTCCGTGATGTGGGTTACTTCGGCACTCCGTGGATGACCTTGAATTAAGAGCTTCAAGATCAAATGTGTGCAAGGTTCTAGAGGACATGTATATCTGTTATACATATCACCTATGAAGAGATTCAACCTTGTACCTATGAGAAACAGCCAGTAGAAAAATGTAGATTATTTTCAAAGAAATGCCCGCGGCGGCCATCTTGTTTTCAGAATGAGGCTATTTTCAGTCCGAGAGAAGTGTTATAGTGTGGTAAATGTCCAACTGGAAAATGTAAACACAAGAAATGCTTCAGGTCATATTTTATAAATTACTCTTTTTGGCATTTGAATTCTGTTTAGGTTTTAAACACATGTTAAGCTGTTTGTGTCTATTGTTTATTGTGCTTATTATATTGTCTCCAATGTCCATCTTGTTCAATTATATAATTACCTTGTTTAACACCCTTGTTTGGTTCCCATGTCAGGTGTCACTTGAAAGATATTATATGTGTTTGTTTTGACAGCTGTTTATGGTTTGGTATTGTCATCCAACCTTTGTATAATTATTCTTAAAGACAATAGTGTCATTTTAGGTATTGAGATGGTCCAGTATAAATAGAAGGGGCATGTAAGCTCCCAGGCAGATTGAATTGAGAGATAGAATATTGAGAGAGAACACTGACATAATATGAGATAAAATTCAGATAGAACATTGGAGTATGAGATGAAATTAGTAAGAGAATAATATAGAATAGGAAATAAAGTAGTAACTGATATATAATATAGATATTGAGAAGAGACTGGAAATGGACTTTAATGAAAAATATACAAGTGATACTGGAATATAATTATATGTGAATTGTTGATCATTGTTGAATAATAAATTGTTAAGTGAATAAATAAGAACATCAAAGAAGAACTCTTTTACACCCCCAACCAAACTACAATATAAGCTTACCCTCCAATGAAGATATCCTGCAAATTTGGTGAACCTAGCTGATGTAGTTTTCCTCTTAGAGCGTTAATGCCAAAAATCTCTCTACGTACGTGCTAAACCAAAATATCCACCAGATGCCTCGGGTGGATACAATTATTGATCTCTTTTTTCAGCCTCAGTGATACCATTTGCTTCAAAATAATATCCAAGTCTCTCAATATATTGAGATCAGCTCTCTTATTCACTGTACTCCTCAATTCTATCCAAGTAGCCATGCTAATTATCTTAACTTACACTTTTAAAATATCCAAAGAGTTTCACAGCAGTTATATAAAATTAATAATAAACCGGTCTTCCTCGTCGCCAAAATATACGTCATTAACTTGTACTTGGAACACACACAATTGAAACACAGTTCTGACTAAAACACATCTATTCAATATAAAAGGCAAATGCAAAATGAACTTGCATACAAAACAATACAGAGACAGTGCTTGTATTACATATTTTTCCAGGATAGAAAGGATATACATTTGACCTGTAGTTTATCTGGACGTCAGTGAGCTGTGAAGGTGTTGACTGATATGATACAGCAATGACCAGAGTTTAAGCAGTACAGAATTCAGTTGATTATATATATAACACACATCGAGTTTTTTTTTCGAATTGTGGCTGCCCAAATTAGATCTCACATGGATTCTCATGATCTTGGTAACACTTTCCAGTCAGCCTATAAGTTGGGGCACTCAACAGAAACTGCCTTGTTGTGCATCAAAAATGAGATTCACTTATCTCTGTCCAAGGGCATGCCTACAGCACTTGTGCTACTCGACCTGTCCGCGGCTTTTGACACTATTGATCATGACACACTCCTATCCTGTTTGTCGTCTAGATTTGGTTTTGCTGGATCGGCACTAAAATGGTTTAGATCCTACCTCCAGGATCGTTTTCAGTCAGTCAAGATTGGTTCCAGTCTTTCGAATTTGTTCAAATTGAAGTTTGGAGTCCCCCAAGGTTCTGTCTTAGGTCCTCTTCTGTTTTCCCTCTACACAACACCTCTTGGTCAAGTCATCAGAAAATATACCGGAGTCCATTACCACTTCTATGCGGACGACACTCAGCTGTTCATTCACTTATCCCCTGATGATAGTCTCAAGTCTTTTGACCGTCTTAAATCGTGTTTGAATGATATTCAGGTCTGGATGTCTGAAAACAAACTCAAGCTAAATCCTGATAAAACAGAATTCATAGTCTTCGGTGCCAAAGACAGACACAAATGGCTCAGTGACTCATTTCCTGTCAATATCCTGGGTAATTGCCTCTCTCCCGCAGATGTTGTACGCAATCTGGGTGTTCTGTTTGATGCAAAGTTCTGTTTCACCAATCATGTAAATTCTGTTATCAAATCCTGTTTTATTAGCCTCAGGGACCTTCATCGCATCAGAAGGTTTCTTTCTGTGGATACGTCAGTGGTGATTGCAAATGCTCTGGTCAGTAGCCGTTTGGATTACTGCAATTCTCTTTTTCGCAGTTTGTCATCCCGAAATGCTACAAGGCTCCAATATGTTCAAAATGCTCTTGCACGGTTTGTCACTCACATTACATCCACCCTTAGGACACTTCATTGGCTACCCATTAGACAACGTATTATTTTCAAAACCCTAGTTTTGGTTTATAAGTACCTCACCACTGGCCAGCCTAAGTATTTCGCACCATATCTCCCCTTGTACAAATCTGCTGTGAATACAAGACGTTCAAATCCCAAAAATTTGTTCCTTCAGGTTCCCTCTTACTGTGCTTCCATCAATAAATCTAAGGTCCATTTTAACAATAGTTTTTCATATGATGCCCCTAAGTTATGGAATGATCTTCCATATGATATACGCAGTGCTCCAAATCTCTCCAGTTTCAAAAGTCGACTCAAAACCTACCTATTTCAGAAATCATTCCCACCATAGCTACTTACTACCAAACACCGGACGACCTCTCTGGGAACGACTCGGAACATGTCTAATGTCTTATGCCTTATGAATTGGATGGTGTGCCTTAGAATCCGTTGATACAGAGATTAAGCACGTGGACAACTGATTGATTGATTGATTGATTTTAACAGCTGGGGTCATACTGGGACGGGTCCTCAGCATTGCCGCTTGTGGGAGTCAAACCCCAGCAGAGGTGACAGTCTGTGATCAGATGCCAGACTTGCTAACAACTAGGCCACCGTGGACCTTCAGTGGAGGATCTCTCACAAGTCAAGGAAAATGGAAACGGGGAGGGAGGGGTCTTTATACTAGTAAATTTCGCATTTCTTCCCCATCATAATTGACTAATTAGCTTGCCTGGCAATAATCCACTTCCAAAAGGGAAGGATCTGTTCAAAATAATATTTCTAGTCTGCCCAACACAAAGGTTCCCTACTTCTTCTTTCATAGTGTTTGATGATGCCCGATGGTTTTCAGTGCAAAATCTTAACCAACTAGTGTGCACTTCTTGTGTCCCAACCTCTTAACTAATGTCCTTATATGAACCTATACAATGTGTTGAAGGGGACACTAAATACAGATCAATTTATCCAGAGTTCATTTCTACCACTGGATGTCCAAGGGTTTCAAGTTCAGCTCTTTACAAGTTAAAATCTGGTCTGAAGAGAATTCAAGGTACAATTTTTTTCAATATAGTATTAGCTTATTTTCTATGAAAAATACAGAATTAGTATTTTAGTTTTTAATTGGCATAGGTATTGTTTGTCGACAAACTGTATAGACAAAGCACTTTTATGCCATTTTTGAAACAAGTCTTGTTTCCGATTCTTATAATTTCTGGAACAAACTCCTTTTTCTGTAAGAGTAAGTTCCAAGTTGGGGTTTTACGAACTGTTCAACAGCCGGGGTCATATTGGGACAGGTCCTCAGTAGTGCCACTTATGGGAGTCAAACTCCACACAGAGGTGACAGCCTGTGATTAGATGCCAGACCTGCTAACCACTAGGCCACACTAGACCTCTGTAAGAGTAAGAATATTCTGAGAATATGAATGTTAGTGAATGGAGGCACTGATCTACTGGTGTTCCTAATAATTTCTAATTCTATTTCGACTTTTATAGCACTTAATCTCCACTGAGTAGTGGACTCTAAGGCGCAACAAGACGATAGCAATATGCAAATTCAAAGTCCAGGGACAGAAATAGGTCAGCACCACGGAGAAGCCACAAGAGAAAATGAGCTAAGGAGGATATGCCTTTGCGTAGAGATAGGTTTTGAGCTTCTTTCTAAAAGAGGCAATAGTGGGTGATGCACGAATGGCTTCAGGAAGTGAATGTCCAAGTCCTATTTTGAAAAATACTGCAAGAAAGGAAAACACATGGGCATCAAACAAAATAAAAATTGGTTTTCCATTCGGTTTATTCCTCTTAAATATTAACATTAGCAACTTTTCTACAACAAATGTATGTACTATATCAAGTTCTGCAATACAATTATCTAGATATAAAACCTTCTTGGTTACAATGAATGAACGTCTTTTAAACCTCATGTCATGGGGCTACTGGTATCATTCTAGATTCTTTGTTTGAATCTAAGTTCTACAATTAAATTCATTACACTACAGCTTCTGAAACTTGATAAAAATATAATTTAAACAAAACCATCTTTTATTCCAAAAGTTTGTTAATGAAAAGTGGAAATTTCCATATGGCACTAATTTTAGCTATTTGACCTTGAATAGTGAAAACTCAGTAGACTCTCACCATTATTCAAAATATTCTAGTGAAATTTACATTTAGCTATAATTCCTATGTATACAGTATTCCCAGCAGAATGGTTGAGTGAAACTTGCTGGAAATGTGACAGCTTTGAATCCCCTTACATGGAGAAAACACCATAAAACCAGAACATCTGAAAGGATTTAATCAAACCCAATGACAACACAAGTATAGAACAATATGTTCCTCTTATTTATATCAAAGGTCAAAGCCATGGTTTTGTATTAATTAAGGTCATACCAGGAGAACTCATTGGTGTGACCCACACATTGTCATGAAATGGATTTGAACCCAGGACAATGAAGGTGACAGCACAGTGGTTGAACACCAAATTTGTTAACCACTCCACTACAGCCTATATTTTAAGGAAATGGAGAAGTTTGCAGTAAAGGTTTCCATTTCTCAAAGATTTGATATTTCTTCCTGAAAGACATTTTATTAAGGAAACCAGTAATCTATCACAAGCGATATAGTGCCAGAGGACTGCTGACTCAGACCAGTAACTCTTAAATCACTCGACACAGGTTAAGCTTTCAGAAACAACTGAATGCAACTCAATAAATTTAACCTGTATTCAGTCCACTCAGAAAATATTATTTAGTCTTACTTAAACACGCAGTTTTTCACATAACATGTTATAATTGTAACTTTAAAATACACACTAATGAAAACTTAAACAAAAAATTTGTTTTCGCCGATATTAGAAATGTACAAAACAGCATATTTGACTATGATGCCCTTGAAATTAAAGGAATTAATATATGCATCTCTATGAAATACAGACATGCAGCCTAATTTTCTTGATATATTACCATCACCCAAATGTATACAAATATCCATCTTTTTATGTTTTACCCTTACACATGTAGTTTTAAAGGCTACAAATGACCTTTTTACTCGTACCTTAACTTAAAGAATGAACAATGCACATTATCTGGATATCAATACTGCATGTCATATGGACATCAACAATGCATGACATATGGTTAACCATACTCCAAGCTATACGGATTTCACAAATGCAGGTTATATGGATGCCTGTTACATGGATATCAATATTACCAGTATAATACATAAATTTTGACACTGATGAAAATCCTTGTATTTCGGTAAATATGAGACATTCCGATGAAAAAATTGAAATTTGAGTTTGTGTAACATTTGTATGAGCTGTTTCAGAATTAAAATTTAAATATTTTACTGATTTTGTTAATCTTGCCCCAGTGACATACTTCAGATCTCTTACTCTATGCACCATATATATCCGTATAAATGCACTGGAGGTGATCTACTTTTCAAAGGGGATGGGAGCATGACTTATTTCAAATAAGAAAAAAAAAACAACTTTTGAGTCTGGTGACAATGGGCGGCAACACCTGCATCTCTATTGTAAACACATTTAAAGACAAGAGAAATTAAAATATTGCAAACAAGCCTTTAATTAAAACAAATCACATACTTATATCTCATATATCTGTACATTTTAAAGCATTTTTGATCCAAACTGCCATTTTGTGTTTCGATTTTCCTATTTTTCTGTTGGCATTTATTTGATTGGGGATGTACTAAAGAACATCTTTTTCAGAATCCAAAAAATTTCAAAGTTGGAGAGGAGGTGATTTTAATTGGAAACAGCCATAAATACTGATAAATATAGTACAAGCACTAACTTAATACAGCTGTAACTACAAGGTAAACAACCAATATTCAGATCATTCGAATATAATAAAATTTTGTGGACAACACTTTAAGCTGATGTTAAAATCTTCCGTTAAAAGTGCAAAGGCATTTAACGTGTGTTATAACTCCAAGGGAATACACTATTTATTATAAACTGAGGTGAAATTCTGCCATGTAAAGCATTAGTGTGGACAAAATCATTAAACTCGCCAATCTGAACAATACATTTGTCTTATATAAAATTTATTGCAGAGAAACTCAACAGGAAGAGGTTCTTTTAAGTTATAATAGTTTAAATTATTATTACAATTTAAGTGTAACAAACACATTAAAAGCATCACAACAGATAAAACATGTGACCTTCCAGAAAGAAAACTGAAAAAACGGCCAACAATTTATTGATACTGTACAAATCGTTGTGGTTAAAGTAAGCCTCTTTTAATTGCATTAAACAAAATAACTGTCCCTTTTTTGGTCCATACCAAAAAAAAAAAATTCCATTTTGATATTTGCTAGTAAATCTTGAGGTCATTTACTATGCAATAATGATATGCAATAATACTGAATATTGGCAAGCTAATCTCTATATACAAAGCTTGGTGTATGATACTGTACACCATTTCAACACTTGAGCCACTTTAAAACTGCACTGCCGCCTTACCAATGTAATTTTTGTATGTTTTTTTTTAAATAACAAAGATATATACCTTTACAATGCTTCAAAACTATAAGATAAGTGTTTAGATGTGCGTGCTAGTACATTCTCTAACTTCTCTTGATGTAGAGAATTCTGTGAACATCCACAATCATATGTGTATTAAGATCCCTGATCTGGATAATTTTTATCAGGGACAATGTACAAGGACAAAAAAGTGTGTGTCTATGGATCCCATCTGAATTTGGTTTATAATTTCATAACAAATGCATTACTAAAAACATTAAGAGTCTACATTTATAACAGGGAAGCACCGATATAAACATATAAATTCAAGTATGGGCTTACATATTATAAATGAACCTCCTGTAAGCCGTGTGGTCAAAATGAAATCTGTAAAGAAATACTACTGGTGGCAGGGTACTCTACTAGAAGTTTCTGCAGATTACCGTAAATTTCCAAAATAACGCCCAGGTTCAAATAAACACCTGGTTTAAATTAACGCCTGGTACCACGCACACTGTTTACAATTTATAACACTGTTTTTGTATTTCAAAAGAACGCCTGGTTCAATTTAACGCCTGGACTGAAACCATTTGAAAATAATGAACGCCCGGGCCTTATTTTGAAAAAATACGGTAATTAACATATCCTCTAAAAGGCCATTTAAAACTAGATTGGGCCAACTCGGCGCCAACATATCCCCAGACAGGTCATCACTCACGCCACAGGTTTTGATCGGAAATTTTTTAAAGCATAATTACCCATTATTATATGAACTTCAGCACATCAATCTACTCTGTTTATATCTCCCCAAGGAAGATGGTGTATCCCCAGACGCCGAATACATAACTCAAATTATATTTTCAATCTTCCTGCAATGATAACTCTAAACCTATTTTCAAAGTATTTAAATGATTGATGATTGAATGTCCATTCTAAAATAATAATCCCAAAAGAGCATATCTGTTTCTATATTTGTTGACAAATAAAATATTATTTTTAACTCAACTCATCATATTTTTCAATCTTCCTTCAAAGTATTTAAATGATTGATGATTCAATGTCCATTCTAAAATTCATAATCCCAAAAGTGCATATCTGTTTCTATATTTGTTCACAAATAAAATATTATTTAAAAAAAAATTATTTATATTATTATTTTATTATATTATTTTTAGAATTTGCAAATTGTTTTCAGTTATTCATTTCCTCTATACCTATATATGTGGTCCATATATATGCAACTTAAATATGTGACACAATCTCAGTTCTGACTCCCCTTTGTGTTATATGTAATGAAGCCCACCACCTCCCACCCCCACCCCCACCCCTCTCCCCTTCTCCACACCTCTCTCACTATTACACAAGATCTGCAACCCCATTGAGTTCTTTGTTTCTCATCTGATATCATTAAATACCTTTGTTTATTTAGTGTCACCCAATATAGCTGGAGGTCCCAGAGGTGGGTGGGGGGAATCCGGGTGGGGGATGTGGGTTGAGCATAAATGGTAAACAAACAATCTATATAAAAGGGGTACTCAAATACAAAAAGAATTGAGAATTTTAAGTATGTGATTATCAACTGAAATGAGTTCATAACTGTAGGAGCTGTGCCAAAATTAACTGAGGCAAGTTGAATAAAACTGGGCTAGTTGAGGGTTAAAAATCCCCTAGTTTTACTACATAAGGATATAACTTCATTAATATTGGGACTTAAAGCTCACTTAAAGTGTCCATTTTGTCTACTTGAATATGTTTAACCAGTTTCATTTTAAAAAGTGAAAAACTCAGCAAGCAGAGGTATAACACACAAAAATAAGTTCTTAAAAGACTAAGATAGCCATAACATTATTAATATTCAAAATTTAAATAGACAGGCATTTCCTTTTAAAAATTCAAAGATTTCAGCTCTATAACCCGCATCGTTTGACAGTTACTGGGCTTTAAAGTGGCATAATATCCATAAATTGGGTTTCTGTGGGCATTTTACAATTGTTAAAGAGACCTTAGCAATTAAACTACAGATCTGAAACTTTTTGGGGGACATACATAACAAACAAAAAATATATATAATACAGTTTAAGACTTGTCACACTAAGCATTTCCAAATAACAGGGCAAAATATGGAAAAAATGTCAAAAAAGGCACTTGGGCGAGTGTCTATGGCCCTCATACACAGGTTAAATGTCTACTAAAAACCTTGATTTTCGGCATATGTAAAAAAGGACATAATAATGCATTCCCAGATGGGATTTCAGCTCCATCAATCACATAGTTTAACAGTTACAGGGCTTAAAGGTGGTAAAAAGTCCAAATATTGGGTCATTGTGGGCCTTTTAGAGATCTCGATGTGGCTTTCAAATTAAAGCTTCAGACTTAAAATTTGTTACATACTAAGATTACACATAGAATATGTATCTAATAAAGTTTGAAACTTCTCAGACTTACCATTTCCAAGTTACAGAGCAAAATATGTGAAAAATGTCTTAAAAGGGTCACTCAGGTGGGTGTTTAAGGTCCTCATACACAGGTTAAATGTCTACTTGAAGCCTTGATTTTTGGCACATGTAAAAAGAACATAATAATGTATTCCCAGATGAGATTTCAGCTCTATCAGTCACATAGTTTAACAGTCACAGGCCTTAAAATTGGCAAAAAGTCCAAATACTGGGTCTTTATGGGGCCTTCTAGAGACCTAAATGTAGCCTTCAAATTAAAGCTTCAGACTTAAAATTTGTCACATACTAAGATTACACATAGAATATGCATCTAATAAAGTTTGAAACTTCTTAGACTTACCATTTACAAGTTACAGGGAAAAATATGTGAAAAATGTCTAAAAATGGTCACTCGGGTGGGGATTTATGGTCCTCATACACAGGTTAAATGTCTTCTTAAAGCCTTAATTTTTGGCACATATAAAAATAACATACTAATATCTTCTCAGATAGGATTTGAGCTCTATCAGTCACATAGTTTGACAGTCACAGGGCTTAAAAGTAGCAAAAAGTCCAAATATTGGGTCTTTGGGAGCCTTTTAGAGACCTCAATTTGACCTTCAAAATTAAAGCTTCAGACTTAAAATCTGTTACATACTAAGATTACACATAGAATATATATCTAATACAGTTTGAAACTTCTCAGACTTACCATTTCCAAGTTACAGGGAAAAAGATGTGAAAAATGTCTTATAAGGGTCACTCGGGTGGGTGTTTATGGTCCTGATACACAGGTTAACTGTCTATTAAAGGCCTAAATGTTGGGGCACATATAAGAAAACACATAGATATATTCCCAGATGATATTTAACTTAGATGAGAGACATAGTTTGAAAGCTACAGTGCTTGAAAGTGGCAAAAAGTGCATAAATTGGGTCTCTGTGGGCACTTTTGAGACATTACGTCGACCCCTTTGGGTAAACCTACAGCCCTAAAATTTTCTACAGACAAGGATTACATATCAAAGTTATACCTAGCGCAGTTTGAGACTCATCAGAATTATCACTTCCAAATTATAGGGCAAAATATGTGTAAAGTATAGCAAAAAATCCCTAAGTGGGGGTATTTATGGGCCTCAAACACAATTTTCTCCTCAACTTAAAGTCATGATTTTCGGCACATGTACTAAGAACAGATTAATGTGTTGTCAGGTAAAATTTCAGCCAGCTGAGCATCATAGTTTGTGACCTACAGGGCTCTAAGTGGCCAAAAGTGCAATTTCTGACCTTAAGGTGGCCATAAGTTCTTTTTTACTGGGAGTTTAAGGTCACCTTAAAATAGGGATCTTCCTTTGGGCACCCTTAACATGTGTACCAAGTTTGAAAAAAAAATATTAATTTGTTTTTGAGTTATCGCGTCCACAAGGAAATTTCTACGGCGGCGGCGGCGCGACGGACCTGAATCCAATATATCCCCGTCTTTCGTCTGGGGATATAAATAGCCTTTGTGCTGAAATGTGTGCACTAACTTGCATATTTCACATTTACATCTGAAGCCTGTGTGAGTTTGTACAGTGCCTTGACACTCCCGGACCCATAACTAGAGCTTTGTACATGGTTATATCACACAGAAGCCTAGTATACATTATAGCGAGGCAAGTACTTGTGTAAACTTGCTCCAAGTCTTTGATCTCTTATTCCACCGAATCAGACATACATGAATTTATTATGAATCCACTTGGTGTGTGGGTAAACCTAGTGACTATTGTAATACAGTGCCAAATTCTGGTAAACAAGTCATTCTAACATGACACACTTGTGTCCGCGACTCTGATTGGTCAATCGCCATCGTAAAACTGAGCATAACCTCACGTCCAGTTTTACATACGTGCGCGATAATCCCTTTTCAAAAGTCAAATTATGAGGAATATGCACTACAAATCTTCACCAAACAGTAACCAAATGTAAAATGTCATGTTAGAATCGGAATAACACACGCCTAGCATGGGGTTATGCAGGGTTTTACAACTCATAGCTCATTAGAAACACTCAGGCTTTGCCTTTGTGTTACTAATATCGCTATTCATTGTAAAATCCTGCATAACCCCACGCTAGTCGTGTTATTCCTAAATTCTGTCCTCGCGTAATACATACGACAAAGGGACCTGAAGAAGGTATAGTACAAGTGAAATGAGTGAACAGTTCAGAAACTCAATAAAACCCACATGGTATTCATATTATATGCTAGGCTAATTTGTTCAAGTTTGACTCACAATTCTGAATACTCTCTGTAAGTGAGGGACAAATATTTTTGAAGAAATATGTATACTACATAAGATTCTGGTTTAACTCACATGGAACACACCTTTTTCTAATATTTTATGACATTTGCTTACTAATGAAAGCCCATGCATAATTTGTCTAACCATTTCCAACAAACCCTTTCTATGTACTTGTTTAGCTGTAATGTATAAAGATCTCACAGGTACCAAATATATGTTACAGCTCTCACGAATAAAAAGTTGTTACACAACTTATCCTATAAACTGTAAGATTTTCCAAATGGTTCTTTCCCCATAATTCTGTTGAATTTAATTGCGTTATCACACTACACAATATACAACACACACACACCCTTAATTGATAATAAATTGGCCATTGGGTTGGACGGTTCCAACAAATAACTACTGTTAGGAAATGGTAAGGATATTTCTCCATAAAATGTTAAATTTGGTACCAGAAGCATTATCAAGTTACAGATGAAACTTTTCAATGACTTTTACATAGATTATTCAGTAAAACCCCAATTATCTGACCATTCAAGGGGAGTGAACTTGTGGCTGGATAATAGAAGCGATATTATTATAACTTTGGGAATCATACTTTGTAAAACTGGCAAATGACACTATAATTAACAAAAGCTTAGAGTTGGCATTCTCATTACATGTGTTTATTTTAATTCAACACCATCAATAGATATTTTCCATATTAAAATATCTATAAAAGCTGACTACAGAAAGTAGGTTAGGTTATCACAAACTAGTGCAAGTACACATATCACTCTACCCTTAAACAGTCAACTCTAAGAACTACTTTTTTACGGCTTGCTATGTAATTATAAAAATATTTTCTGCTATTTATACAATTAAGCTCACTTCATTAATACAAAAATACATGCTTAGATGATACAGAATAAACATCTAAAAAGTACTTCCACAGTAAAGATGAAAACTTTCTCTACATTTCAAAATTTGCCCCTATAATTACTGAATGTGAATAAATTTCGTCCTGCATACCTTTTAATGGGGATCCCTTTTAACAAACTCCGTTATTTCTAAAACCCACAAGGTTGCTGCAACGCTCTCAGCCATTCTATTCATTTTATAACTTACTGCTATGTGGCAAATGTCTAGCCAACGCACAATAGACAATTTGATACCATATAACAATTCCAAGTGAAAGACAATACTGCACCTATTTTCCTCACTCGTGCACAGAATTGGGAGAAAAAAATCCACTACTGGTGTCAGAGGTTATATAATTACATAGAAACGGAACTTATTATGAACAATATGAAAAGCAAATAAAAATATATTGACAGATATCATAGGCTATATTATCAAATGTGTGATTGGTGCAGTTATATTAAAACAAACCATTTTTGACAAAACTGACTGTATAAAGTTGAACATCTCGAGTATAAATTTATTGAACGTAAAAAACTGGTGCTATTGATTATACCAATTAGACTTCAAATGGCACCATAACAATATAATTCTTCCCTAAGGCAAACTAAAATAAAGTATATTATCATATCCTTCATCGTAAAGGTTTCGAAATATTACAACAAAATAAAATATTGTTATATAGACTTTAAATACTACAAAACATCCTTTCCATACAAAGCAAATAAGGTTACAATACAAAGATGAATACATTTTATTCTAATAACAGCACAGGATATCGTACCAGTAGTAATATTATACCAGAGATATATCAAACACAGAGATATATGAACACACTAAGTTTACAAGACCTCTATATACAGTAGAACCTCTATTATCCGACCCTGTTGGGAGAGTAAAAATTAGGTCGGATAATAGAAAGGTCGGATAATAGGAAGGCTAAAACAACAGGCTTAAATGGAGTTGGGAGAGTAGGTCTGAGGTTGGATAATTGAAATTCGGATAATAGAGGGTCGGATAATAGAGGTTCTACTGTACTTGTATAAAATTCACAGTGGTATCTATATTCATTCTGATTCTTTAAAGTGACACACACATAGGCTACAATAAAAAATGTTAGTGTATGATAAAGCTTTTTTATAGCATTAGACAGATCTGCTTCCATGTCTACATTTCCACTACAATATTTTACTGTGAACAATGGTGCATCCACTCATCCAGTTGTACTATAACTTGTACTTCCAATGACCTTGAAAGCCCCAAAATGTCAGATCAACAGGGTCTAGATATGTGTGAACTACTGTGACCAAACTAAGATCACAGTCTTTTTAAAGCAAAAAATAATTGTTGGGTCATTCTCCTCTGTTTGCAGTACAAACATTTTAGACTGGTGTACATTTTATCCTATAAGTGACATGCGACCACAAATCCAGAAATTGTATACACAATATTCTGTCAAAGTTTTTTTTTTTACTTAGTTCCACCACTCTTACTTTCCAATATTTTCCATAATGCATAATCTCACTGGCCCCTTTCATTACACTCTTATACCTTGACTTTCCACTATGAATATCAGTTAATTTCATTGTATAATTCATACAATTACTTCCCTTCCAACTGAATAATACAGAAATGTATTCTCATGCCCTACTGATTTCTTCTTTTCCTGTGATGCACCTCCGACCTTCCGATATCTTCCCACAATGCCTTTGTCTCCCTTTCACTTCCCATAATGCCTTCATTTCTGACAGTAAACTGTTACATCCTTTCATTTCACATAATGCACTGATCTCACTTATCCTTTTCATTACACCCTTCTTCCTTCGTATCCGTCAATTGTCTCAGATAAATTCTCTCAATGTCTCTTCCATTCCATTATGACATGCCCTGTTCTTCCCACCATGCACCTCTCCCCCCTTTCTATCATACTCTCTGTGTCCCTCTCACTTCCCACAATGCACTGCCCTCACTTACTGGTCTCCATCATCATCTGTCCTTCCTCTGCGGGGTTGTATCCCATGTTTTTGCGCTGGAGGAACATGTGTATTTCCCTGAAGGAAGGTCTCTGGAGCTCGTCTTGGTTCCAGCACTCTCGCATCAGGTCAAAGATCTCTTTGGGACAAATGGAGGGCATGGGCAAATACACTTCTAGTCCATCATTGCGACAGTAGTGTCCAAAGTTTTCGATCACCTGTTCATCACTCATGCCCATATAGGGCTGTTCACGGGCAAAGATGAGGATTTCCCAAAGGGTCACAGCAAAGGACCACACGTCTGACTTGGTGGAGAACTTTCCCTGAGAATGATAGAATCACTGATATTAGACTTTAGTACATATATGTGTGTGTTTGTTAAAGAGATATATTCAGGCTATTGGCTTACATACATTTTTATTTATATTGGACAAAAGCACTTTGCCTGTGCAAGGTCCTTCCTTAGTGCATTATGATTCTCAAAGAATGTTATAAAATGCACTCATTCACTCTCAAAAACCCAAAGACTTGTGACCAAGTTAACCACCCATGTATTTCTGTCCTTAAAAATACTTTGAGTAATCAGAGGATATGTCTTCATCAATTTGGCACTTTATAAATACTTCACACTTGTGCAAAGTTTACTAAGCAAAGAAATCTTTTTCAAATGATACAGCCAAGATAATAAATTTATTTTGGGAAAAAAGGTTATATATTATCCCACCAGATGTACCTCCATGATACAGGTCTTTGTGGCTGAGTGATCGGTAATCATATGGTTCTCATCTTTGTGGTGGAGGGTTTAAATCCAGCTCATGCAACAAGTGGGATGCGATTAGAGGCCTTCCTGCCAAAATGTAGCTATTCAAAGGGATATAAAATCCCAAACTTGACCTTTGTAACCAATGTGACATATAAACACAGCTGAGCCTCTTAGTTTGCTGTTCCACTGAATTCCTAGAATTTCAGTAATGTGAGATAAGCTCATACCTATGTCATATATGTGTACTGTACTTATGTTACAATACTTGGCTTTAACTGAGTTGAAAAACCCCTTGAAATCAATGTGGCGTTTTCCTGTTAAAAATCTGAGCCTCTTTCTCATGCACATAGAATGTAGGTGTACTCAACATGTGTGCCAGTACTTCACTGACCTGCCATATTTTCTGTGATATGGCGGAATTGACAATCTTTCTACATTATAGCTATTTGACAGATTCGCTCGAACGTAGGTGATACGTACCAGCAGTACACTCTCCCAGGCCATCCACCTGATGGGCAGTACAGCCTTGCCCTCTATTCGGTAGTAGTCCCGACTGTAGAGACTGCGGCTCATGCCAAAGTCAGAGATCTTGACGGTGTAGTTGGCTCCCACAAGGCAGTTCCTGGAGGCCAGGTCCCTGTGTACCATGTTCAGAGTCTCCAGGTACTTCATGCCAGAAGCGATCTGCGTGGCCATGTAGATAAGTGTGCCATAGCTACAGTGAGAACAAACCACAGTGGATTGGTACAGCTTCCAGTGAAAGGCCTCACTAGTGTATTGCAGTCAACAAAATTATATAACAGCAGAGGGCAATTGTTGACAAATATGAGATGATATCTGGTGTCATTACATTATATACATAGATACTGAAGTAAGATTACATTGTTGTCTTTACAACATGTTGCAGCAACAACTAGGGAGACTTGTATACAAAGAAATAGTAGTAATAGAGAAGTAATAGATTAGAGAGTCAAGTCTGATGTAATTGTAATAGTAATAGACCTGAGAGTATGGTGATCATACCTCAGGGTATGGTGGTGGCTGGATAGCGTAGACTCGGGCACATGCTGTAGCAGGAACTGGTTGAGGTCGCCATACTTCATGTACTCCACCACCACAGCTTGTGCCTCCTCTGGTCCACACACTCCCAACACATGCACCACATTGGGGTCCTGCAGCCTGTGTACACAATAACATTCTTGTATGGATTCAAGTGTAACTCAAATCTGTTGAAGCCTATTTATATCTTATGTAGACGTTAAGAGGGCATTTACATTATTTAAAACTTTTCTCACTTAGTACAGCATTTTGAATATGCTATAAAGATTTTGTTGCCACTAGAAAAGGAATTTACTCAAACAGCAGAGCTGCTGTTAGTTCTTTGATGAACACTCTCCACACACTAAGTCAGGTATAGAACTTGATCTACAGAAAAAAGCCCATCAGGAAAAATGCCCATCAAGTGAATCCTGTCAGGAAAAAAGCCCATCAGCAAAAATAATGGGCTTTTTTCCTCATGGGATTCACTCGATGGGCATTTTTCCTGATGGGGTTTTGCTCAGAACTCACCAGATTATGTATGCCTGATTCCTTTCTGGAAGTCCCTCCTTGAACAAGGAAGGGTTTAGTACTCACCTGGCCATTATGTTGATTTCCTTTTGGAAGTCCCTCCTTGCATTGGGGCAGGCTTCTGGTCTCAGGACTTTCACAGCAACTAGCACGGAATCTGTGTTTGTGCACCGGTTGGATAGATAGGCCTCTCCCAGTTTGTCACCCATGTTCACAGCTTCACACAGATGGACCTAGGTAATATTACATATACATGGTTCATAATGAAATCAAGACAGTTCTGTGACTTTACCTGCAACTTTTTTCAAAGGTGTTATCTACCATCTGAAGATCCTTCTTAGTTTTATCTTTTTTATAAAACCTAGAAAAGACAGGTATTTATGCACACATTAACATATATATAGTTAATTTTAAATAAATAATTTTTTTTCTATGGTCATATTGTCTATATTTTCCTCTTTCTTTTAGGCCTTGGTAACCTAGAGAAGACAATTTATGATACAACTGGAGTTTCTATTTCTGTAAACTTTATATGCAAATTGAATATTTTGGTGACTAAGTCTACACAGCAACTACAGTTAAACACTGTCAAGTTATACCTCACACGACCAGAAAAATACTTCTACATAACAAGGAATTCCAGATAAAAGGAAAAATTTCAATGGAAAAGGTCATCTAAGGACCTGGGACCATAATAACAAACAATACTTAGATAAGGTGACCTTAGATTAAGTAAGGGAAGGTTTTTCATATAAGTTTTACTTGGAATTGGTATTCACAGAGCACTTTAGATTTTAAGGCAAACAACTCTCCTCATGAGGTATATTTTTTATAAAATTTTGAATGCCACAAAACCTGAAAAAAACATACAGGGTTTTCTGTAAACAAATACTTTTTAGTGTTGTTTTTGTCACCTGCTTGTTAACATGATTCTAAGTAACCTTAAACCTTGGGAATTTTTGTGAATACTATTCCATAATTTCTTACTTGTAATCTAAGTAACACTTAAAATCTCAGTTAGGAATGGTCTAAGTACTGTTTGTGAATACAGCCCCTGATAGTTGCTTCTACTAACTGGGGAAAATCTACTTAATCTTCACAACAGTTCCAATGAAAAGGGTTTGATTGCATTTCTATACATTTTGATGCAACACTTAGTGAAGTAAGATGTATACCTCGCCAAACTGTCCCTCTCCCAGTTTTTCCAGGAATCTGAGGTTTTCTTTGGGGAATTGAGTGAGATGGAGGTCTTGGTGAAACCAGTCCGCTGATGGCATTGCATACACACTGTTACCCACCAAACCCTGTTGAAAAATATGTACAGTTACATGTCAGCATAATGTACTCATTTAACACAGACAGGTAGACGCAAATACAAACATAATGTACCAATATAACACAAAATGTAACAGAAATTGTGGAAGATTATTCATACAACCTGTTTCCTGGCAAATTCAGTCTCATAATTTTCACAAATTATACATCACTAACGTTCTCTATCTGTGTACTATTTTTCAAATAAGTGTGCAATTGTGGAAAAAAAATTCCACCTTAATTTCTTATATCTCTGTATATTTCATCACACACAAGAAAAAGCTTGACAGAACTGTATTACCAATTTTGACCTGATATGTTCAAACCGAATCAGAAACTCTTGAATCAGTACACTTCATCTTGAAATCCAACATATGTCTTTCTGGTAAGCCATATACATAAATACTGCAGGATCAAACAAGTAGGCATTGTATATAAGTGATGTCTTTAACAGAATGTCATCTCCTGTAGAACTGAAATGAGATTGTTAGTGTGAGGTGAATTTAAAAATAATTTAAAAAAATATTTGAAGGTGTCATTGATTCATCATACTGTACCTGAATGTTGAAGTTAGGTGAAGAGCCCAGGGAAGCACACAAGGCCGGGGCCTGAGGGGGTGGGGCGGCGGGCTGTGTCGTGTTCTCCTTGGGGAGAGATGAATTGAATATTGGCTGTGGAGGTAGGTTGACCACCAGGTTAGAGTACTGAGTGATGTCAGTACAGGCATACTCTGCAGTGCCTTGAGCTGAAAATACAGAGACAAGCTACCGTAAATAAATTGTAAAGGTACTTGCACTGAAAATATGCATATCACTTGGTATAAATATACAGTGAAGGTATTTGAGATGAAAATATTCTTACCACTTAGTATAAATACATATAGAAAAGGTACTTGAACTGAAAATACACAAACTGGTATAAACATACAGTAAAGGTACTTGAGATGAACATACACAAGTACAAGCTTGTATAAACATAAAGGTACTTGAGTTTAAAATATGCAGACAAGCTTGTATAATTATAGAATACTGCAAAAGGACAAGCTAGTAAAAATGTAAAGTAAAAGTATTTGAGCTGAAAACTGATGAGCTTATCCAGACAACAGGATTAATGGACAAGGTCTTCTAAGGACTAAATATTTATTATCTTACAAAAAAAATCCTATTTAATGGAACAGTTAATGGCATTTATTATTACGTGAGGCTCACCACACAAGTTTCCCCCTGATGGGGGTTCTGGTAGTCTGCGAGTCTGTATGGGCTGGTCCTTTTCATTCTGTAAGACCTGTGTGAGTTTGGTGAGAGAGGAGTCCTTCCCACACGAGTCAGTATCCTCGGTAGCAACACCTTTGTACACATTGCCATTGCATACCTGTATAAAAACACAATTTCATTAGATGCCTGTATAAAACACATTGTCATTACATATCTGTTTAAAACACATTACCCCCCCCCTCCTCCACTGCACACCCGTACAAAACACATTACCCTTACTCATCCGTACAAAACACATTACCATAACACACCTGTATAAAACACATTGTCATTACACACCTGTGTGAAAAACACATTTCCATTGCACATCCATATAAAAATCCTTACCCTTGCACACCAATTCTGTTTGAAAGTTTGAATACAAAAGTTTCACATGTTGGTCATCTGTTGTGTCCCAGTTGTGTCTGAACCTGGATATAAATGTCTATGATGGTTTCTTCAGCTCTGTAAGATAAGTTATTATTCGGTACTGGTCAACTTAATTTTGCTTTAGTTCAACCACTGATGTCTTCTTACCTTATCAGAAGGCACATCACTCATGTTGAAGTTGATATGGTCGTGTCCTATGAACATTTTGAGGGGACTACCCGAGTACTTGAGCTTCTTCCTGCGTTGCCGTGCAAATACCGCCGTTACCACGACAGCCAGTATGATGATGAGGGCAGAGAGGGCACCGATAATCACACCGATGTACGTATTATCCTTCTTGTGTTCTGAGGGCTCTCCTGGCTTAGTCACAGCATCCACTGAAAGCAGATGACACTTTAATCTGTGAGAGGTTTTATTTCTCATCTAAATGGATATATATTTTTAAATTATTTTTTTGCCAATACACTGACTCCTTATTCTCTGCACATCTACACTGGGTACCAGACTATGCTCAGATTATTTAAATGTCATTTGTTGATAGGCAGGAACAGTTTGTATGGTCTATTGTGACATCAAAATGGTTTGTATAACTTGTAATGCCATATGTATGTGCTGTCACAGCATTCACTAGTGTGGCATCAATTCTAGTCAGTAATTAATGCAGTTATGTAACTGGAGAAGTCCTGAGCACACATTTCAATGGGTGAACTGTTGTTGTCCAATTGTGAATAAAATATATCAAACATACTGCCTTTTCCACCAGAACAGTCCTTGCTCAGCATACAATTATGAATGAAGGGAAATTATAATTGGAAGAGGTTAGAGAACTTTACCTCAAACTAACACGTCAAGTAGTCAAGTTTTCTTATGTCTGTATTTGTTCTCATAATAATTATTTCACTCTGAGAAATCCAGCCCAGTGAGAATTTTGGTCCAACAAATCATGATTCCACTTACCTCTGTGTGTGTCAACTGTTTTGGTGTCTGTGGCTTTCACAGTACTTTCTGGCAACCCATACTGTACAAACACATTTCTGGTTGTGGGAGGAGGGGGGAGCTCCTCTACAAATTCTCCCTCTGCAAGTTCTGTCAATGTGAAAAAAATACAATTTTTATCTTAAAAAATATGCTTCACTTAAATCATTTAAAATGTTCACAATATTACCAATGTTTAAGCTTTTTCAATTACTATATGAGGGCATGATGGATTTTGTCTACCTGTTCAGTATTATCTGGTCAGTAAATAGTTCGCAACTTAAGGTAATTGGTACTGGTATCTAACTATATTCATCACTTAAATCATTTAAAATGTTCACAATATTACCAATGTTTAAGCTTTTTCAATTACTATATGAGGGCATGATGGATTTTGTCTACCTGTTCAGTATTATCTGGTCAGTAAATAGTTCGCAACTTTAGGTAATTGGTACTGGTATCTAACTATAAAGCAATGAAGTTCGCTTTTGATTATGACATTATATACTGCAAAGATTGGGGCAGGGTCCATTGTTATTGTTTTCACTTAACACAAAAGAAGGAAACCATTCATCTTATATGTGGACATACTAAACATATTTTATACTGCACAATTCTGTATGTGTGCCTTGTGTTCCATTTCAATGGCATATCAATTGATTTATTAGCCAGTCCCTCCCTGTTTTCTTGCCACTGCATGTAATGAATGCCAGGTATTGACAGGTAACTGCCAAGCATGTGCTTTACCAATCAATCAGCTCATCAGCTAATGAATTTCTCTGCATTCCCAACAAGTCATTCTTGGCAATTAACACAGGGGAGTTTCTGACAAGTTATTGATTTATAAACCCAAGGAGCGTAATCTGGCAGGCTTACCATTCTCAAAGCGGATTTCACTGATCATGATCCAGCGGTCAGCAAAGTAGAGTTCCATTTTTATAAACTTGCCCACTCTGTGTGGTACTGGAATGCTCACCAATCTGGCATACTCAATCAGATTGTCTTGCAGATACTTAAATTCAAAAGGTTCCTCTACAAAGTATTCTCCTCCAATACTGAAGTACAGCTTAGCCTTGCGGAAGATGCGGATTTCTTTGGAGAACAAGTTATTGGTGTGTAGTGTCACTGCACTGAAGTTCCGGACTTCATCAAATGTGAACAAGAAGGTGACCGGAGGTGTGGTGAAAGTGTCGTTCTTCCAAGCCACCCACTCATAACCTTTCTTGCCAATGGAGTATTTATCATATCTGAATGTTGTATCACCTTCTTCTAAGTCTACCAGTTGGCCCAAACCTCCTCTAAGCCAGCCATCTTCCTCTGTGCCATCGTATGTAAAGTCAAAGAAGTCCACTTCAGACCCACGAGTGTCCCCCTGTCTCACACTGTAACTCACCAAACCATCTGTAAAAACAAAATACAGCAGCATTTGTACTTATTATCTAAACATAACATAGCTTTACAAAAACAGAACAGTCAACTTCATCCACAGAATACAGAACGGAGAAGATATCTGTCATCTAGATGGATCTAAACTTTTATCTTAAAACCTGGCAATCTGTAAAAATACAAATGCAGGAAGATTTGTATTATCTGACCATAAGCAGTCACTGGTCAGAGATGGGGTCTCCTGTCCGTTTTAGCAGTTGAGAATAAACTGGATATGCTCTCAGTATTCCTTGCGTTTTATCATGAAAGCTGGATTTGATTATTTATTTATTTATTTGGGGTTTTACGTCGCTTTCAACACTGTACAGGTCATATCACGATGGGCAGTTGGAAGGGCGGAGAAAACAGTACATACAGTTTGTCAGGGTTCTGTACTGTAAACTGCCGACCAGCAGCAAGCAACTACCAGCTTTCCCACTTGAGGCAGTGCCGGGAACTGAACCCCGGCCTCAGAGGTGGGAGGCAAGAGTGTTACCACTCTGCAACTGTGGCTCCCTAAAGCTGTATTTGAATGCACTACATTTGAGATGACAACCTTGCGATCACATGCCACACTTGCTATGCTATAACTTAGGCATCAAAAGAGACAAGCAGACTACTGACCACTGTATATGTACCGTATTAATCCATATAAATGCCCCATCAAAGCATGGCAGTTGTGATCAAAAACACTTTAAAATCTATACAAATATGAGGAGACAAAAGTTTCAAATTTCTTCAGATTTAAGATTTGTTTTTAATATTTTAAGTTCTCGCACAATTACACGTGCTGACAATCGAGACGAGGATGGTAAATTATATAATTATCATCCACTTCTCCCGGATACTGGAGTGGTCTCTCTATCTTAAATAGTCATCCCTATTTTGAAACACATATTGCCCCCCAGCATTTATGCAGATAAATATGGTATATCACCAGATTAAAATAACAGACCAGCAAGGGCTTTGTAAAGAAAAGAAAGTTATTTATAATGCCAATGAGATGAATATTTCACATCCATTACCTTTTAGAGTAAGAAATCTAAAATTCGCCACATATCTGAAATTCGCCACATGTGAAAATACTAATAAAATAAATGAATTGTGGTGAGATTTGTTGACTGTATAGTAAAGTAAGGCTTTTTGAACTGAAAAATACCAATTTCTGGACAAAAACATCATTTTCTTCGTAAAATTAACTAAGGTTTTAGAGGTGGCGAATTTTAGATTTCTGGCGAATTTTAGATTTCTTACTCTATAATCTTTTTGAAAATCACTGCAGAGGTTCAATCGATGTCATTAAATGCTGAACTTGTACTACCACATGGTGCAAAATAAGTGTGGAAAATAAGTGTGGAAAATATGAGCAAAAAATAGAGAATTGAAAAAAAAGATTTACAAGACTATATTAATGACTCATCAATCTTTCTCCAAAAAGGTTTTTAAATACACAACTTGTTGCATATTTTCAATACATTAAATAAAATGATATGATTTTTCATCTATCATCAAAAATCATTTTCATCTCACAAAATTCTTTGCAAAAAATTAATTACTGCCATTTGTGTTATGCATATATATTTGATTTAGTGAGATATGGGGTAACTGAAATCCCCTGTAACTATATGGCTAGATTCTCATACCATGGCTGCATTACAAGATATGTTCAAAGATAGTCACTTATCTCTTGCTACCATACATATGTATAAACTTCATAACCATGATTTCGATCAAGTCGTTCTTGGAATATATGTATAAGGCTTTTGATAGCATTCAATGGATCTCTTGATGAAATCTCTTCCCCTCTACAATTATGGGGCAAAAAATTACCTTTTTATCATACATTTGCATCAAATAAAAATCTTTACATCAAAGAGGAGTGGGATATTGTTGGCACAATAAACATGCATGCATGATTACAGTTCCTGCTCAGACTTCCATTCTTGTCATTACTTCAGCTAGATCAACAGTCCTAGGTCAGGCGTATTATTTCACACAACACACAAGAACAGAGGGGTCAGTGTACCTACCAGTTTTATGTCCAAATACAATACCCATCTACTGGAATTCTACCACACTTAAGAAGAAATATAAAATTTTAGTTGTACTTAAACTCAGGTTTTCTCTGTAAACTTTAATACTGACCAAGGTAAAACAAAGCTCAAAATCTGTCAGCATATTTTAATCGAAATTACCATTTCTGCATGTACTGTAACCTTGACATTCAGACTTTTTTCAAGAGAAGAACCTGGATATGTGTATTGATAAGATTTGATCAGTGATTTTTAAAATAAATATTTCACATTTCATACCATTCAAGATCACCTTGTTGGCTACTTTAATGACGTCTGTTTAAATGAAAGAATTCTACAATAAAAATAAAACTGGTAGGCTACTTAAACATAAACAGGACCAAGGAAACTTATGTTGTTGGAATAAACTTGAAAGTGGGACCCAGAACCTTCAGATAATCATGATAATACAGACATCTTACACAGCTCGTCGGGTTCTGTCTTTGACAGTGGTAATATACTTCTGTATAAAATATCTATCAGCTTTATTGTAAGAATTTGGTATTTAATTTTATGCAAGGTATAGTCATTTGCAAAGATTATATATTCAATACGAGGATTCTCCATGCGACACATTTATCTGAAATTATATATTTGCATTTATTGTTTATAATACATTTGCAATAAAAATATGACTTACTGTTAGAATATTCACAGAGCATTGATTTACAACAATATGGGAATTATGTAGACAGCGTCTGAATTTGTGTTTGGTAATTATACACCCCTATTCAATTTTATTACCAGGTTGTTTTGAATATTACACTTTAATTAATTTTGATATATGGTTCACAATAATGCGAGATTCTGTGTTTACATTCATGACCCAGGAAAACAGACACTCCCTTCGAGGGTGAAACGATGAAAATCTATCATGTAGATTTCATGTTATTATGATATCGGGAGCGAGATCTCCTTTGTGAAAGCTGACTGTAAAAAAGTGGGTAATTTGGAGGCCCATTGTACACCAAGCTAGATGTGTATAATTCACCAGTGACATTCTAATAAAACCATGGCAGGTTCATTGAAAGAAACCTTATACACGGGCAGCCATGTCTTTATGCTTCATTTTTGCCTCCTTTTCACTGTCCTCAGTTAACGTATACATCCTCGAGGGAGAGATTTCACATTTATTTTCACCCACCAATAAACATCCCTTTGCTAATTCAAAAGCTCCCTGAGATTTATATGATTTCGGACCAATACACTTGGTGCCAAAATCTGAATATTCACAGTATGTTACCATGTGATATTGTGTGACAGTTGAGATTTATCAAAAAGCAATTTTACTGGGTCAGGCCAATAAATCAAGCCAACATATGTATTGGGCCCTGGAGGACTGAGCCAAATGTGGGATTTAACCCAAGGTGAGCCAAAAACAAAGCTGGTTTTAATGAGCACTGAGTTTGTGACTTGGCCACAATGGGAGAACAAAATCATCCCTCATTATTTCCACAGGACAGATACAATCCACCTGGCAAATTTTGGTTCTGTAAAAGTTAAAGGTGCTTTTACATCAACTCAACTTCTGTCCTCATATCTGGACAGGACTCAAATATTGCTGTCCAGTTAATTTGAACCAATACCAACATAAAGAGTCCAATTTGTACATAACTATGTGCCCCTCCAACCCCCTTTTGGGTTAGAAAACTCTAACATAATCTTTTTCTAACTTCAAGTTTCTTCCTGGTTCTTTTGGACATTTTTTGTAAAGTTATTACAAATACGGTTATCTTATACAAAGATTTTTAGTGTTTACTAAACCTCAACTCTGATATTTCTCTGAAGGTTTTGGCACCTGGAATTGTTAGTTATACCTGTAAATGAAATTCTCGATGACCTGCTGTTTCAGGATTTTTTTTTTAAATCGAGGCCAATGCTACAGCTGTTAGCTAATACAATAGCTACAGTTATGCCATCAGGATAAACTTTACTACAAACTTTGCCCCATATGCAGTCTGGCGGGAGAATTTTCCCACAGTTGCAAAACATGAAAATTAAAAGCTAGTAACACAAACAACATATGCATATTTTCACTGCTAAAAAATATAAAGTTGAACAACAGACTTTAGTTTTAAAAAGATATGAATGTGAACAATGAGAGATTATTAGTATATAAGTGCATGTAAAAAGTACAAATTTTCACAAATTTTATGGAAATATGTTTCTGCAAAGGAGAGTTGTGCTGATACATTGCTTGTTAATGAACATTCCTCTCTCACTTGCTTCATTTGACATGAAACAATTAGCCCTGATGGATGAGACTGCTAGCAAATGGTTGCTGTGGCTATACATAGTGATGCTTGCCTTCTGATAAATCACAACTGTGACAAACAGAAATATACACCCAGCCCACAACTGAGGCATTGTTTGACATTAACAGAGCATTAGACACTACACAGCCGGTCCCAAGCCATACATTTTCAGGCTAATTACTGTACACTTAACACATAAAACATACACTGGATCAACAGCGCATTAACAGAGTGATGAATGTTCACACCAACCTTCAAAGTGACAAGAACTGGTCCACTACCTCTGTTAATTCAGAAATACCATACATTTGAAGTTAGGTTCAAAGTTTACAGAAATAATTTTCTTCATGAAAGTGATAATAGGTATCAAAGTAGTCCGGTAGATATTCATTAATTTAATTAAAATAATAAAATTGATAATGACTCATAAAAAATACAATGGCTCAGGCATTCCAGATAAATAATGTAACCATGGACATATATGGGTGTATGGAAGAATGTCCATCAGGAAGAATGACCCTCAGGTACTTTGCCCATCAGAACAATACCCACCATGAAATTTGCCCATCTCAAATTTTTCGGGTGGGAATTTTGTCCACTTTTTTTTTTAAATTTTACTCCTGAAAAATTCTTGATGGGCAAAGATCCTGATGGCAATTAACCTAATGAGCATTCTTCATGGATTTGTGTATAAGGCAACGATATTTGTATTCAGATACAAAGTTCATCTGCGTTAATTTTGTTTCTTAAACTTACAGTTGTTGCACTGATATCTGTGTAAACATTTAAATGCATAAAAACGTAACTGGTGAAATCAAAGCTCAGTTTTAAATTCTGTGGTAACTGCAAGCTAATAATGTCACATATCACATGTACACTACTTATGTTGACTTCTTTTTTCTTATGGGAGGTCCATAAGGTAAAATAATTAAATAAATCATTTATATCTCAAAAATAAATCATTTACATCTAAAAGCCCAAAATAATTTTCCGCACTTTTTACTGTACAATTAAGACAAAGTATCACAAAAACCAGAGAGCTAGTAATAAGATATCTCAAGCCTCAGGTAATCCATTACTCACTGCCTACTCATGTTTGTTTCCTTTATATTTTCAAAGATGAAATGGCCAGATTGTTATGAATTTGATAAGTGGTGCAGTTTATCAGGGCTGCTTGAAAGCCATGTATATCTAACAGATCTGAACACTTTGGCCTGACCAAGAGGTGTGATGAAGTATACTGACCACATGCAACTGTAACAATAAACTCTGCCACCAGAAGGGCTAACTACCACTCTAACCTATGTGTCCGAATCGCGAGTCAATTTTTTTTGGAGTTGGAGTTATTTTAGCAGATGTATTCCAGAGGCAGAAGGGAGATAAAAGTGTGTTACAATAGCTTAGGGTATTCATTGTCCAGAAACTTTTATATAAATCAATCACTGAGCAACAGCTATCACTGTCTCCATATGGAAATGACCCCACACAAGACTCATAATATTAAAAATCCAAACTTATTGAAATTTATGCACTGACACAGTTTTTTCTTTGTTTTAAGTTTATGTTAGAATGTTAGAATAATCAACAGTTTCCTTTTCAAATATTTATAATCTGACCTATGTAACACAAATGTGGTATTACAAGACTAAATCGTAAATTCCAGTTTTATCTGAAATGTGACAGATCTTGCAGATTTATTGATAGTAATTTTTCCTTGAAGAATTTAAAATTTTCCACAAAGATGGCACAATAAGACTCAAAAGGTGAGGTGGACCTTTGATTCCCCTCTTTGTCTGAAATACCTTTTCTGGGCCATTTAGAACTGCAAACTTATACATAAGGAATCTTGACCCCAACAATCATGGAAAGTTTAAAGTTTTGGCAGTACATGCTCTAACTCATATTTAAACTTGAAGTTTCCAGACTAGCCTATCTTGTAGCCACAAGACTTGACCAGCAGACTACAAAGCTCCATGAAATGTATACACTCCAGCCAGTCACCCAGTCTCCACACAAACAAACAAACATGCAGGTGATGACTAATTACTGCCACTAAACACTCAACTCATTCCTTAAACAAAGCTCTACAGATGTTACAACCCACAGACTGCTGAAAAACTACAACTTAATCTCTTATCCAATAAACTGATTGTATTTCAATGTAATCGAAACCATGAATAAACCACCACCAAGATTAAAAGATTTTACTAAATACCTATGTTGATATCAATTTTCTGTGTTCACCTTATGATAAAGACTGGCTTTAAGAAAGTTGTAAAAAGTTGACAAGCCATGACTTTCTGGGCAGCTTATGCAGGAGCTGGGTTCAGATTTCCACTGAGATCAGAGGTCTGGGATATCTCCACCACCACTGGCCACTTAGCACCTGATAGGGAGGGTCTTATCTGTGTATAGACTGGCCACTTGGCACCCCACTCAAGGCCACCCAACCTACAGCAGGTCAGCTCTCAAACAGACTGGGCCCTGGACCAATGTACAGTCTGTAGTCATCATAAATCACAGGCTGTAACATTTGCAAAGCTGATTTTAATAGGAAACTAGACCCCAATTTGCATGTATATCAGAATATGAAAACATTTGTTCAATCGATTCAAATGTGATTTCTATTTAGTTTTACCAAACCTAACCTAAAAAGAATGGTCTGTACATTAGATATTACATTTCTTCATAGATTTAAACTTACTGTTTATGTATAGGTTAATGGCTAAGTAAGTGCCCAATATTAGTAAAATGGATTGTTTATGAGATCCCGAAGGGACTGAGTCAACAAATTTTCTAATGTTGGACAGTTACGAGGCTATTAACCTATTTAAATTAAACCCATTATTTAATTTGTAATTTTCAAAGATGTTTTTAACATCCTTACTTTTCATACCTATATTTCTGGTGTGTAATTTTGGGTTTTGGTGATCAATTTAGTTGAAATAAATGTAGAAGGTGTAGAAGGCAAGAGTATTATCACTAGGGCACAGGGGCATATTGAGGTCTCACTAACTCCCACATGTTATAATGAACCTGATTTGAACCCACAATCAGGTCACCGTGACCCTTAAGTACTATAATGTATAAACTACATGCCAGAATCAGAAAGAGTTGATGGTCAATAGCCCTTGTATAAGGCTAGTTAGAGGGAGTTACTTAAGGTATGATTGATGAACATTAACTCTATAGTCATTTCTCATATTATGATAGTTACTGGAACAGTTCAAGGTCACAAGCATGGTTCAACCTCCCCTTTTTAATATACTCCAACTTACAAGTACAAACAACCCTCCAGCTTCATTTTCAAGTGGAATTCCATTACATGAATTAATCTACAGTACTCCAGCACATTAATTGTATTGATAAGCACACACTACACTCTGTATGTTGGGTCATTCAGTCACTGACTGATCACATGTAACTTGATTATAACAGAATTACAGAGTGAAAGTGGGAAAAGTTCAATATAAATCTTGATGTCAGATTGGCAATTGCAACATACCTTATATATAATGTTTTACAATTTATTACTGGAAATCAGGGACCCAGACAGCTCTCATGAAATATAAAGAGAAGTCCAGCTACTATTACATTACTTTTTATCTAAATCTGTTCCTTAAGGCATTGTAACCAAACGGTGCGGCAAGCCAGTTGTATTGAGATAACTGTATACGTGGTACGTTTATGATTATATTTAACTTCAGTCTACTTTTATTTTGAGTGGTCATACTGTGAACCTGGTGCAATTATTTAAATAAAAATTTGAGTTACATCTACAGTTTCTGCATCTGGATAAAGTATACAAAGTTTTTACCCTTTTTAAAGTTTACTTCTACTGCTCAGATACAAAGTCTGAAAAAGTTCTTCTGTCTCAATATAAGAGGAAAGTAATTTTTTTTACAGTTGTTATGTTTGCTATTAAAAGAAATAATGTATTTAATTCCACATAGAGATCAGAAATACAGCAATGTGCAGCTAGGCATAATTTTTGAACTAAATCCTGTGGAAATCATTGCATGATTTAATTTATACAAACTACTGTGGCTTAGTGATTCTACGACTGCAATATATGTCACTACATAAAACCTCAGGCACCAATTAGGAAGCATATTGTGCCAACAGGTCCTGTTAATTTCATAGCAGTATAATTTTTATTGGCACTTCATTACAAGATTCCCAGACATCATTTCTGGACCTTGAAGAAATGATAAAATTGTGTTAATTCTCACATCAAAGCATCATGCTTTCTTTGATAAATAGCAAGAAATGTTCAATTGGGACAAAGTTTACAGGCAAAGGTATTTAATAATTTTATTGCATTTTTGTATTGACAGTTAAGAAACTTTAAGCCAAAAGCTACAAATATATTTATAGCTGTTTCCTGAGGTTAATAACTATATCTATGTAGAAAAGTTTTCTAAAACATTCATAAACAGTTAACTAAAGGAAACCTTTTGTACAACAGTGCGGGTGGCCTTAGTGACACTAGTGCTGTATCATAGCTATAGAGTAAGAAATCTAAAATTCGCCACATATCTGAAATTCGCCACATGTGAAAATACTAATAAAATAAATGAATTGTGGTGAGATTTGTTGAATGTATAGTACATTAAGGCTTTTTGAGCTGAAAAATGACAATTGTGAGACAAAAACATCATTTTCTTCATAAAATTAACTCAGGTTTTAGAGGTGGCGAATTTTAGATTCCTGGCGAATTTTAGATTTCTTACTCTATGTATTAAAAGATTCTTGTTAGCTTTTAACCGACAGAAATTTATAGCAAGTAACAGGAATGAAATATCTAATTGGAAAATATATATTGTACATTTTGCCTTTTGAAAATAATACAATATCTCTGTCTGCAATATAAAGAAATTAATTTATTTTTCTTGCGCGAATAATTTGAGTTCTCTAGTCTGTAATCAAGGGGATTATATTTCATTGAAAATAAGGAATCCAATCCTGTTTTCTCTTCATTTTATTTCATTGTTCCACACCACTTTCACAAATGTCTCTTTTGTGATTGAAACCGCTCAAAGAAACATCATTAACAAGGTCACAATAGGGTCCTCAAATTCAGGATGTTTGGAGGATATCAAAATTCACAAAATACTCTGCTTTTCTGAAACTTGTTTTTTTAAACTTATGCACCAGAATCAATTTAAAAAACAAAACAGAATGACATCTCAATTATGGACTTAGCTTCATATGAAGAGCATATATTTAGAGAGGTATTATATTTGATGTAACAAGATGGTTGCAGTCTTTGTCATTTTCTTTCTTCTCTATAACCGTAACTAAACCATACAATACAACATGACACAGCTGTCTAGGCAATTTTAATTATTCCAAATCCATTGTTTGAACTTGGACCTTGAATCCTGGCTGTAAAATCTGCAAAAAAAGAAGTTTTAGCCAATCAAATATGCTGACTGAACTGTAATCATATATCATGAATGTTGGTTCAATCCATAGGTCAGTCATATAGTTTGCCATCAAAATTGGTAAAAAAATTATCAATACCTTTCACATTGGTTGAGGCAATTGTAATATATTATTATGGCTGTATTTGAACCCAGACCCACTTAAGTGAGAGCCAAGAGATCAATTGTTAAATCCGACCCCCCCCCTTGCTTCCCTACACCTGAAAAGTATCATCAATAACAACAGCAGCAATTTCATTAGGAATGCTTTTCTTAATTTGCAGCTCATTATTATCTCAACAGATTGCTTTTGTCCGACTTTTTCTACCATATGACAGGGTGGTCCCAATAGAGTGTTTTTAATGGACAATCCTACCAATGACATGGGTTTGAATGGGACACAGAGAGAATAGTAAAATGGGATAATCACATGTAAACACCCTCTACTACCTCCAGAGACAGACAAATGTTAGCTATATTCCTATGTAAAGGCTTCATACATACCCTTACATGAGCTATCTACTCCATTCACAATACTCCTTGTTTGGGCTAACAAAGTAAAGATTTTTTGTCAATTTCACCCACGAATCATAAAGCCTTTTTATCTACAAGGACCTAATTCAAAAACAGAGCTATTTACCAAATCATGAATTCAATTTTCATGTGTGTACCAAATGCAATTTACATTTTTCATGAATATATAAAAAGGATACCCAACAAATGGAACTTGTATAAAGGTTTCTCCATTATTAAAAGGAGCTATGAGTTCTTTCCCCCCTCTATCCTACATAGAAAAAACAAATCAAAGTTTGAACACCTTGCCTGAATCCAGAAGAGAACATTTACCCATGGTCTTTGAAGATTTACTTTTCCCTGATAAAACCCTGTCTGAGATCAAAGTGGACTGTATCAAAAGCTTATCATCACAGTAATACACCAAGAATTAATGGGATTTCTCCCTGGCAAGATCTTATTAAAACAAAGTGTTTTCAGAACATATTCTTGTTATTACATCAAACATATGATCTTGTGTTATTTGGAGCCAGTGTTGTGAAATTTGACAAATTAGGAAGGCTATTTATATCTAATTTGTGTTCAACTAAGTGTCCTTATTTCTATCCTATAGGCATTTGTCACTCACTCACATAAACTAGAAAATTTCTTCAATAAACATGTATACAGAAACAGCAGCAAACCAAAAGTAGATTTCCCTCAAAAACATAAGGAGTGACCTTAACATGAAATTCACGAGGTCAAAGCCAACCTTCCTTCCAAACCATTATAAATGAAGAGTTCCAGGCCAGGTGTGGGATGTATCTGACTGGGAATTTGTTTTTGTTGCCAGACTTTCATTAATTCCAGTGCACTACTCATGTCTCTGATGGCTTTGCAGCTGGAGCATGAAGACCAAAACACTTTTCCCTGGCCAAGTATGTGATGTTTGAAACACTTTTCCCAACTTGGAGGCGTGAGAGGGTGGGGGGGAGAGATAGATAATCAGGGTGGCCTATTCTTCAATGTGTACAACCGAGATATGGAGGGTCCCTTATGGACCCTTATGCATGATATCAACCAGAAAGGAAATACAAAGAGAAAACGTCCATAAAGAAAGGTGTGACTGAGGCATTAGAGTTTGATGGACAGGTGTGACCTTTGCATGAAGAAAATCCTAGATTTGTTTGTCCTATTTACAAGACATTTATCTTATGAGACAACAGTCTTCTTCACTGCAAAAAAAGTTTTTTGGACCAAGGAAAATCAGCATTTTTAAAATTCAGTTAATCAAAGTCCCTTTTGTTTTTCTGATAAATTTACAAATCAATAAAAACTGAACTGAAGTCTGAAGTTCAGTAATTAGCATTTTATAAAGTAATGTCACTAAAAGTTTCCTTGTTTTCTTAATCTGTGCAATTCACATTGGCTCTCTTCTTTATATGAACCTAATTTCTGGAATTTTCAAAACAAAAAAAATGGCTGATATTTTCATGCAGGAAATATATATTTCTGGATCATTCGATTATTAGGTCAGCTCATTGTTCTTTTTGACATTTAAACCACACAGGTCATCACTGTCATTACATTCTTTGGGACAATGCAACTTTGTGCATTATTTTACTGGACACTACTACATCATAGGTTAAACACTTTTTCAACAGGAAAAAAAAATTATAACCTCATTATAAGATATAGGGTAAAGTAATTATCAGGCCTCTTTGTTGAGAGAAACACCAGCTGGAAAAAAAACGTTAAAATCGAACCACTGTTAAAACACTGTCTAGACAGTGAATCTATGCCATATTCAAACTTTCCACAATTTGGTGTCTAAATAGCATTCACCTGTACCACAGAAACTTTTGCGGAAATATTGATCAATTTCTTAACTATCTGGTTAAGATTATTGTGAGTTATTGACAGATGCTTTTATTTAGAGCTGTGATTGTAACCATGGATTCTTTACTAACCAGAAACACTTCTATCGCAAAAAAAACCCCGGCCTACTCTACATACTTTTACCATTATTATTTCCCAGCCGATAAATCTGATTACTTATATTTATGGGACACAATCTGAACACCACCGTGAGGAAAAATGGCAAGTGTTACATACCAGTGACTTTTAGGGCTTGCAAAAACACGTTGCTAAAATTTGTTAATGTACATTTCCATTTAGACAGCAGTTACTCATGTTGATACTGTGATTACCAATGCTATCTTAAAACTGTCTCCATTTATATTCAATAGAAAAATTTATAAGAATAAAACATTTTTACAAAATGGAGGGGAAAGACAGAACAATTGAGTTGCATTTACCGGTATATTCCAAAGTGATATAATAGATTTTGGCTGTGGAAATGATTGTAGAAATTATAAGTTGTTTTAATAACACTCTGATTTGATATACATGATGAATATGATATGCTCATACAAGACATTCATTGAACTGAACAAACTGCTAAGAAAAATTGTGGCTATTGTGACAAGAGATCTGTGCTATATACGCTGACGAGTACCTACCAATCCAATAACAGATGTAAAATTGGTCAAAATAAAATTTGTTTTGCATTGGCTTGTATCACAGCTTTTTGTGTTTGTATAGAGAGGGAATGTTTCCCTAATTCCAATTTCATTTTTTGATTTTATTGTCTTGTATCGTCATTGGTACATCAAAGTCTTTTGTGTATACCATGACAGTGTCACTTGGGACACGTGATAACTAGATAAATCGATGGTATTTTTCATCCCTTCACAGTATGGCTGTAACGATTCATCTGTTCACCTCTACTTGTCTCTCTCTGTGACAAAAATACCTTGATTTATTATAAATGTACAAATTTTTTTAAATACAATATTTTCGGTAATTTATATCATTGGAAACCAAAGTAAACCACATTGCCTTTTTAAACTTATATTTAAAAGTAACTTTACAGCCATGCAGCATCTTCCTAACCTACACTTACCCAATTTAACTCCTCGATCCCAGAAATCTAACTTTAAAATACTTGCAGTGGAGACGTCTCTATTTTGAAGTGTTTTGCTCAAGACTACATAAGTGAGGTGGGTGAGAGACTATCAGTAAAGACTTCAGATTATACAAAATCATATCTTTCCTCTCTCTCTATAGTCGTCATGCTCTGGTTGGGATCCACTTTTTCCCATCTCCTTTCCTATCTCTGAGTTATATAGTGTAACCACTCGGGTTCACTGGCTAAGCTGTGTGGTACTCACTTTAATTCACCCACAGGTTATATAGATAAATGGCTTTTTTATGAAAGCAAAAACATCTCTGGTCATGTTTTGTTAGGAATGTTATTGGAGTTTTCATAACTATGAAATTGGACTGAATTCTAGCCAAACTTTATCACAAAAAGTTGACTGGCCAGAGCTCTAATCCATGTAATCCTTTATGTGAGAATAATTTGACATTACAAATCACAATCATATATCTTGTACACACCAAACCTAACCAAGCCAATGGTAATGTGAGAACAGCAATGACCTTTTCCCACAATGTCAATAATACAAAACAACTTTCATTTGAAAAATTATCAGTTTAGTAGCTCTCATCAGCAGAGAACATACACCTCCAGTTAAAACAGCAAAAATGTATTTAGTCCTGTCCCAATTTTGTTGTACAAATAACTGATGACAAGCAAGGGGTTACAAAAGATTTTACAACGAATAGCGATAGAGTAAGAAATCTAAAATTCGCCACATATCTGAAATTCGCCACATGTGAAAATACTAATAAAATAAATGAATTGTGGTGAGATTTGTTGACTGTATAGTAAATTAAGGCTTTTTGAACTGAAAAATACCAATTTTTAGACAAAAACATCATTTTCTTCATAAAATTAACTAAGGTTTTAGAGGTGGCGAATTTTAGATTCCTGGCGAATTTTAGATTTCTTACTCTACTAACTTTCTTACAAACCCAGGGAATAGAATTGTTTATTTTTCCAATTCTAACATGATGAATTTTTAAGTAGTTTGAACACCATTTGTTACGATAAATATACGTCACCGCCTTAACCAAGGCTACCGTATTTTAGTAGACTGGGCGAAAAAACAAGACGGTAAATAAACGTGGTTCTATGGATATACTTGTGTTAATATATTCAGTGTCCTCCATACAAACATAACATGGTGTCAGAAGTGGGATAGTTGTGTAGTGACTACTGTAAAAAATATAAGTGTACAGTACTGAGCATGGAGTCCTTACAGGCACCACGGCCCATGGAATTTACTAAACAAAACATAGGTGAACAGTGGAAGAGGTTCAAACAAAGGTTTGAAATATATAAGCTTGCATCTGGAGCTGCAGAAAAGGCACAGGATTTACAGGTTTCCTTGTTACTTCACGTCATGGGTGAAGATGCTCTGGACATTTTTAATAGTTTCACTTTTGCAAATGATGATAAAAAAAAAAACTATGATGTTGTTATAGAGAAATTTAACCAGCATTTTGTACCTCAGCAAAATGTTGTTGTGGAGAGGTTCAACTTTAACCGTGCTCATCAAGAACCGGATGAAGATTTCGACCACTTCTTAACCAGGATTAAAAACTTGGCTGCAACATGCGAGTTCCAGGACATTAAAGACAGCATGATTCGAGACCGTATTGTTGCAGGAATTTCGGATAATCACACCAGAGAGCGCCTTCTTGCGAAGAAAGACTTGACACTAACAACAGCAAGTGAAATGTGTCAAACGTCAGAACTGGCAAAACAACATTTAAAGACACTCAATGAAGATACTAGAGAGGTAGCTTCTGTAAAATGGAAGGGTAGGGGTCAGTTGTCAGATACAAATAACAATCAAGTTGACAAAAGAGGTCAAAATAGCAAAGATAGCAAAGGTCAAAATAAAAGTAAATTTCCCAGCTTCCCAAAAAAGCGTACCAAACACAAATGCAATAGGTGTGGTACTGAGCATACTAGTGGTCGTTGTCCAGCATATGGTAAATGGTGTAACAAATGCCATCGCCTCAATCACTTTGCAAAATACTGCATGTCCAAAACAGTCGATGCGATTGAGCAATCAGATCAGGCTACAGGTGTAACAGTTGGCCCAGAATCACTGTATTTTGATTCAGTAGAAATAAGTAGCAATCAAACTGACCAAACTGAAACAAAATTTGTTCCCAAAGATTGGAATCACCCTCTGGTAGTACAAAACAAGATAATTCCCTTTAAGTTAGACACAGGGGCCCAAGCCAATGTTCTATCCTATGATGATTACAGAGGTATGACCAGGGTAAAACTGCATTCAGCCAATGAAACTCTCAGAAGCTTTACAGGTGACCTAGTAAGACATGAAGGAAAATGTGTGCTATCAGTTAGATCAGGCCACAGGGAAACAAAAGCTATGTTCTTTGTGAGCAAAAATTCCAATACTAGTTTGCTAGGGAAAGATACTTGTGTAAAACTAGGCTTGATTAAGCTGACATGCAAGGTTGACACTATTAGTTCAGTTAGACCAAGTACCCAAAGACTTGATGACAGTACAGTATTTGAAAAGTACCCAGACGTATTTGAGGGACTAGGGTGTATACCGGGGGAGTATAACATTGAGATTGACCCATCGGTCACACCAGTTGTCCATCCTTGTCGCAAAATCCCATTTAAGCAACATGAAGCTCTGAGAAATGAGTTACTCAGAATGGAGGAAATCGGTGTTGTTGTAAAGGTCAATGAACCAACGGAATGGGTGTCGTCGATAGTTCTCGCCAACAAACCAAACGGCAAGGTAAGGGTTTGTTTAGATCCAAAAGATCTGAACCGGGCAATTAAACGGCATCACTACAAATTACCAACAAGAGATGAAATTATGGCACAATTTTCCAATGCTCGCGTTTTTAGTAAGTTAGACGCTAGTCAGGGATTTTGGCAAATGAAACTTTCAAAGGCAAGTAGTTACTTGACAACATTCAATACGCCACTCGGTAGGTACCGATATTCAAGGCTGCCCTATGGAATAAAATCCGCTCCGGAAGTTTACCACAAAAAGATAAGAGAAATGTTCCAAGGGCTAGAGGGTGTTGACACATCGATGGATGATATAATCGTTTACGGAAAAAATCATGAAGAACATGATAAGTCATTGATCGCAGTCCTAGATAGGGTTAAAGAAAATAACCTAAAACTCAACAAAGATAAGTGCAAAATAGGGGTAAAGGAACTGATATTCCTCGGGGACAAACTCACATCAGACGGGTTAAAGCCAGACCCAGCAAAGGTGTCCGCAATTGTAAACATGCCATGTCCTAAATGTAAAGGGGATGTCCAAAGATTCCTAGGCATGGTTCAGTATTTAGGGAAATGGGTTCCAGAGTTAGCTCAAAAAACAACCCCACTACGAGAACTTTTGCATAAACAAAATACGTGGGAATGGACAAATAGGCATGACCAAGCATTTAGTTGTATAAAAGAAATACTGATGAGACAACCGGTGATCGCTTATTACGATCCGGATAAGAAAATCAAAATCTCAAGTGATGCATCAAAAGATGGTTTAGGTGCATGTCTGTTGCAACTTCATGAAAACCAGTGGCGTCCGGTTGCATATGCTTCTAGATCGTTGATACCGGCTGAAACTCGATATGCACAAATCGAGAAAGAACTATTAAGCATCGCTTTTGCATACAGTCGATTCCATCAGTACATCTATGGTTCAACGTTCATAGCCGAGACGGACCACAAGCCGTTGATTGGTATCTTTAAGAAATCCTTAAATGACTGTCCGTTAAGGATACAAAGACTCTTGTTGACGCTTCAGAGGTATGACATGACTTTGACATATGTACCAGGTAAACTGTTAGTAACTGCCGACACCTTGAGTCGTGCAACAGATCCAAATAGGTCTAGTTTAGCAAATCACTTGATGTAGAACTATATGTTAGTTCCATAGTATCCACCATGCCATTCACAGACAGTAGGCTCAGTGAAGTTAGAGACCAGACAAAGACTGATCCCGTATTATGTACCCTAAAGCAAGTTATCTTAGATGGTTGGCCAAACTCCAAGGCTCAATGTGATCCTGATATAGTACCCTTCTGGAATGTTAGGGATGAATTATCAGTTGCTAGTGACATTATATTCAAAGGATCAAAAATAGTCATTCCAAAAGGTATGCGTAAATCAATTCTTGCCAAAATACATGAGGGACATCAAGGTATAGAGAAATGTAGAAAACGGGGCCGTGAAGTCCTTTACTGGCCACAAATTAATGCGGATATTGAACAAATGGTGAAAAATTGTAGTTCATGTCTCAAGTTTAGTGCCCAAAAACAGGCTGAACCATTGAAACCTCAGGAGATTCCCTTGAGACCATTTCAAAAAGTGTCGAGTGACCTATTTAGCTGTAAGGGCAAAGATTACATGATTATTACTGACAACTATTCCTTTTATCCAGAAGTTTTAAAGCTGCCGAATACTTGTGCCTCAAGTGTAATAGAGTGTCATAAAACTGTGTTTGCCAGACATGGAACACCAGATGTTCTCATGACAGACAATGGTCCACAGTACACAGCTACCGAGTTTAAGACCTTTTCAAAGAGTTGGGACTTTCAACACATTACATCAAGTCCACATTTTCCAAGTTCCAATGGACTCGCAGAAGTTTCTGTGAAAGTGGTAAAAAACATTTTGTTAAAATGCCATGATAGGGGTGATGACTTTTACAAGTCTCTTCAGGCATATCGTGCAACACCACTGGACTGTGGTAAATCACCTGCACAGTTGTTATTCCAAAGACGAATAAAGACTTCATTACCAGTCCATCATTCTCTACTAAAGACTGAAAAGGGAGAAGATATAGTTGATGTCAAAGTGAAAGATAAAGAAAAGTTAAAGTTTAAATATGACAGCCACACAAGATCCAGTACACCTTTCAATCAAGGTGCACAAGTTTGCATAAGAAACTCATGTACCGGTAGATGGGACACTCCTGCACGCATAGTTAAAGAAGCCGCACCAAGATCTTACGCTGTAATGACAGACAGTGGAAGTTGTGTTCGCCGTACCAGTCGACACATCAAGCCTATGTATTCGTGTCGACCCGCAACACCAGTCGCGCCACAGTGCCGGACAGAGGAGAGACAATGGGATAACAGCAAAATTCAAACTGAGAACATAAACCAAAGTGAAACTAATGCACAGGATGCGACAAACCTTCAAAGCCCGGATCCTCAGTTGAGCCGCAAATCAATTAGAGCAGTAAAACCACCTAGAAGATTAATTGAAGAACTGTGACTACCTGTTGTTTGCTAATTTTAGTGACTATACTAATAAATCCAGGACGACAGATTAAACTTAAAGTCAAAGGATGACAACAGTAAGAAGACAGTTCTTAAAGACTTTGGACTGATTTATTTGTATTACACTTTGGACTGATAGATTTATATTACATTTATTAAAGTTATAAATGTTTCAAAAAAACAAAAAAAAAAGGAAAATGTTACGATAAATATACGTCACCGCCTTAACCAAGGCTACCGTATTTTAGTAGACTGGGCGAAAAAACAAGATGGTAAATAAACGTGGTTCTATGGATATACTTGTGTTAATATATTCAGTGTCCTCCATACAAACATAACACCATTATTATTCATATTTAATGACAAAAACTAGCTGTTTCATCCATTTTACTTTGCATGGGGGTTATTGTTGGGACAGCCTTATTTCCTTGATTAGCCAATCAGATTCACAGACACAGTTGTGTTATGTTAGAATGAGCGATAATTCAAACCAGTGAAATTATACTGATTTTACCGATGAAATATTTCCTCAATCAGCCAATCAGAATCGCAGACACATCCCTGTCATTTTAAAATATTGCTTTTACCATTTTAATCAGTATAATGAAGACTTACGTGTATCATATTAAATGACGCCAGATCAGTGCGTACTTGCATTTAGCCTGCTCATCTTTATATTTCCCCAGCAATTTTTCCTCCAAAACTGTATTTTTTGTGATATTTCTTCAGTATAAAATATGAATAATCACCTGGCACTTCTGAATATACAGTACATTTAAATACAAAAATTGTCCAAGGAAGAAAGAATTGTGATCTAGTTGTGTCATTTCTACACAATTGGCATTTAAAATATGTCTCTTTCCACATTTCTCTAGTTTGCAAAAAACACCTGTTTAACACTATATACATGGTACAATACATCTTAACATAGAACCTAGAAATAGACTAGTTCCTTGTCAGTTCAAGGTTTGGCAACAACCTTTCCAGTTTTCTATGGTCAATTTACTTTAACTTTATTGAAATAAAGCCTTGCGGCAACTAGTTTCTTACCTGTCCAGAGCTAGATTTACACTTGTAGTTTTCCATGTTTGTTTTACTTCAAAAAGTTGTAAGTACGTCTTAGAAAGACCAGTTTCTTACCTGTCCAGGGACATCCATATACCTCTACTCTCATACAGATCGTCCTGGGTCTCACACTGTAGGGAATAAAGCGTAATCTGCGAGTGATAATAGGTGGTCTGATATCCCGTATCACTGTGGTGTAGGTATCCGTGTTTCCATCAATTATCTGTAATCATAACCATAAATTATTTAGATATCACTACACAATCTAGACCCGTGTCTGATCCAGCAGAACCTGATCCAAATGTATACAAAATCAACAAATTCAATATATTGTATCACTGATATACACGGTCAACTACATAAATCAATATAACTGAGACCATCTATCACTGATCTTTGCAGAAAGGTGGTCTGTCACCTGATTTGCAAAATTAAGGTAACTTCAGTTTTGACAAATTCAGCCATATTTTGATTGTGAAATTGAAGTTGAAGGTCTGATAATGGTCATCTCTGAACTTCTGTCTTTATTTAGGGTAATTCAGTCAGTAGAGAGCATGGGGTGTACCTATGCAGTCGTAAATTACACTTTGTGACATAAACATACAGTTAACATTGAGAAAGTTTATATTATAGAAATGGCATTTTAGCCAGAATGTATTGTGTTTTTTTTTTCCTTTTTGCACTAATTTTAACGGTCTAACAACGCCTATCCCCCAGAGTTTATTTTCACAAATGGCCAGTGTTTAAAAGAGATTATTAGAGCATGTAATATCTGACTAGAACTTCACTTTCACTGTTCAAGCTCATCAGCCAAAACAGCTAAAATTGGTGCTGACAATTTTTACTTGTATTAACCTCTGGTTTTTGGGGCTTTTCAGATTTACATTAAGTTTATTTACTCAGGGCATAGTTTAAATAGTATGTTTTTAGTGGAATGTAATTATCAAGGAAGTATGAAAACAGTAATGGGACTCGCGTATTACACATGTTTGCTAAATAAATACATGTATTAGAAAATACATATTTGTGTTTATCTTTACCATTCATTCAAAACAGATTGTCTTAAATTTCATATAAACCATAAACTATATCAACTGCCCAAATAATCCCCTCACACAAGAATTTTTATGGCATTAAAATCCAAAATAACCAAATATCCTGTAAAATCCTGTTTAAGATAACAGTCACCTTAAAAGGATTTCCTTAAATTTCTCCCTCCTTTAAAAATTCTCAGTTTCACAAAGCCTCCTTTGGAAAGGACCCCCTTAAGTTAAGGAAGGTCCATCTCTTTACTTTGGGAAGGCCACCTTAAATTTAAGGTTCACATAGCCTCGTTAAACTGTCCTTGCAAAGGTGTTCATTGAAAATAAAGGAGGAAGCAAAATTTATTATCATTTTTTGAAGGCCATTTCCTTTAACATATGGTTGGTCCTTTGCTTTTTTAAAATTTATGGGAGCTTCCTTGAAATTTCAAGGTCTCTTAAGGAAAGAGGCTTTGTGAGGCTTAGGTTTATAAAAGGCAGGAGAAATTCATGGAAAAACCTTAATAGGAGGTGACCTTTATAGTAAGGATCCTTTGAAGTTTCAGCTTAAGAAAATGTGGTATTTTTATATGTGGAAGAATGCCATAACTAGAAACAAATCCTGTGGAGGTTCTAGTAACACCTAGTCTACTACTCAACCAGAAAAATACAGAGAAGATTAAATCTGAGTCCAGAAGGCCCAAATATCAAGCAGTATTTATCCTAGACTTGCTCCAAGTCTTTGTATTTCTTATTCCACCAAATCTGACATACATGGAATCATTATGAACCCATCATGATGGGTGGGGAAATTACTGAGGGATGATATACTTTTGTCAACCCCACATTCTGGCCAAAAATGTCATTCAGTCCTCATATAATACCTAAGACAAAAGGACTTGAGGAAAGTCTATATTTATCCCTATCTATAACAACTTTCTATTTAAAAGAACCTCGAGCATTGTTTGCTGTTAAGTGTGTGACTTAAAGTGAGAGTATTTCTCACAAGTCAACAAGTGAAGAACTCAGCAGTCATGTCCAGGGATTGGCTGTCTGTGGTCTGCTTATCTGATAACATCAATTAATCACCTTAACCACCAGAATTATTGCCAGTTAGACACAACAGGACTTGTACAGTTTCTCAAACAGACCAAACAACAGTATCTCTCCCATCTGGAGTACCCTGATAACACAGTATATGCAACATCAGTTACCTCTAGATATGAGAAATAATTAGCACTCTAAACTCACTTTTTACTAGCTTTTTGCAATCACTTTTTTTTCTCATTTATTCATGTTTTTCTCTCTGGTACAATCAAGTGTTCTAATTAATCTACTATGGACAGAACCTAACTAAATTTGCAGTACAATAAATAAATTTTTTTTAATTTGTATATTAAACAAGAGGAGAGTGCCCGTGAACGGGCACTGTGTCAGCTGACTGAATGTTTTTGATTTGTGATGGTGATAATGAGAGGAAAGCATAATTATCAGGGAAAGGGCTGTACAGAAATACAGTAAATGGTAACTGAACAGCATGTTCGAAAGATATTCCGAAGCTGACAGAAAAAAAGGACAAAAAAGTTGTGCCCTGCAAATGGTATTATGAAATAAAGTAACAAGGTAATTGTTTAAGTGTAAAAAGTAGGTTAAAAATATTTAAAGAAATACTATAAATGCAATATCCTCGTTCGACCATGAAGAAGGGGTCCAAAGGTCAAATCTGACCATACCAAAAGATTCCCAGCCAAAGAATTTAGGATGGTTTACCATCCCAAACCTCTCGGACCAATAATAAGTGAGTCATAGGCACTTTTTAAGTTTGGCTATCCTTGTTTGACCTTGATGGAGGGGTCCAAGGTCAAATCCGACCACACAAAAAAATTCCCAGCCCATGATTTCCTGTAGCTTGTTTACCATCCCAAACCTGTAGGACCAATAATAAGCGAGTTCTAAGCAATTGTAAGTTTGGCTATCCTCAATTGACCTTGAAGGAGGGGTCCCAGGTCAAATCTGACCACACCAAAAGAATCCCAGCCCATGATTTCCTATATGTTGGTTTACCATCCCAAACCTCCAAGACCAATAATACGCGAGTTATAAGCACTTTAAGTTTGGCTATCTTCGTTTGACCTGGAAGGAGGGGTCTAAGGTGAAATCTGACCACACCAAAAGATTCCCAGCCCATGATTTTCTATAGGTTGGTTTTCCATTCCAAACCTCTAGGACCAATAATAAGCGAGTTATAAGCACTTTTAAGTTTGGCTATCCTCATTTGACCTTGAAGGAGGGTCCAAGGTCAAATCCGACCACACCAAAAAATTCCCAGCTCATGATTTTCTATAGGTTGGTTTTCATTCCAAACCTCTAGGACCAATAATAAGCGAGTTATAAGCACTTTTATGTTTGGCTATCCTCATTTGACCTTGAAGGAGGTCAAATCGGACCATATTAACAGATTCCCAGCCCATGATTTCCTACAGGTTGGATACAATGATTTACTCAACAGTGAGAACCTGAAAGAAGCTATTGATCAGCTATGCCATGACATAGAGGTCTGCAATTTCACTATGTTATAGCTGACCAAAACGTCTGTGAATAACATATTTAACAAAATACTCTAAATGTAATAGTTTTCAAGTTACTACTGATTTACTCAAGAGTGAGAACCTCAAAGTAACTATTACTCAGCTATGCAATGAGCTACATGTCTGAATTTTTGCTCTGTTATAGCTGACCTAAAAGTAGGTGAACAACATATTTAAGCAAAATACTGTAAATGCAATAGTTTTCAAGTTACAACTGATTTACTCAATAGTGAGAACCTGAAAATAGCTATTGCTCTGCTATGCCATGAGCTATAGGTCTGTAATTTCACTATGTTATAGCTAACCCAAAAGTAGGTGAACAATATATTTTAACAAAATACTCCAAATGCAATATTTTTCAAGTTATAGCCAATTTACTCAACAGTCAGTGCCTGAGAATAGCTATTGCTCAGTTGTGCCATGAGCTACAGGTCTGTAATTATAGCTGACCCAAAAGTAGCTGAATAACATATTTGCACAAATTTCTGTAAAGGCAATAGTTTTCCAATTACAACTGATTTACTCAACAGTGAGAACTTCAAAGTAGCTATTACTCAGCTATGCAATGAGCCACAGGTCTGGAACTTCACCATGTTATAGCTGACCCCAAAATAGGTGAATAACATATTGCAACAAAATACTGTAAATGCAATAGTTTCCAAGTTATAAGTGATTTACTCAACAGTGATAACCTAAAAGTAGCTATTACTCAGCTATGCCATGAGCTACAGGTCTGAAATTTTACTATGTTATAGCTGACCCAAAAGTAGCTGAATAACATATTTATACTAAATTCTCTAAATGCAATAGTTTTCAAATTATAAGTGATTTGCTCAACATTGAGAACTTTAAAGTAGCTATTACTGAGCTATGCAATGTGTCACAGGTCTGGAACTTCACTATGTTATAGCTAACCCCAAAATAGGTGAATAACATATTGAAACAAAATACTCTAAATGCAATAATTTCCAAGTTATAAGCGATTTACTCAACAGTGATAACCTCAAAGTAGCTATTACTCAGCTATGCCATGAGCTACAGGTCTGAAATTTTACTATGTTATAGCTGACCCAAAAGTAGGTGAACAACATATTTAAGCAAAATACTGTACATGCAATAGTTTTCAAGTTACAACTGATTTACTCAATAGTGATGACCTAAAAGTAGCTATTACTCAGCTATGCCATGAGCTACAGGTCTGAAATTTTACTATGTTATAGCTGACCCAAAAGTAGCTGAATAACATATTTATACTAAATTCTCTAAATGCAATAGTTTTGCAATTACAACTGATTTAATCAATAGTGAGAACCTCAAAGTAGTCATTACTCAGCTATGCAATGAGCTACAGGTCTGAAATTTTACTATGTTATAGCTGACCCAAAAGTAGCTGAATAACATATTTATACGAAATTCTCTAAATGCAATAGTTTTCCAATTACAACTGATTTACTCAATAGTGAGAACTTCAAAGTAGCTATTACTCAGCTGTGCCATGACCTACAGATCTGAAATTTCACTATGTTATAGCTGGCCCAAAAGTAGCTGAATAACATATTTATACGAAATTTTCTAAATGCAATAGTTTTGCAATTACAACTGATTTACTCAATAGTGAGAACCTCAAAGTAGTTATTACTCAGCTATGCAATGAGCTACAGGTCTGAAATTTTACTATGTTATAGCTGACCCAAAAGTAGGTGAACAACATATTTAAGCAAAATACTGTAAATGCAATAGTTTTCAAGTTAAAACTGATTTACTCAATAGTGATGACCTAAAAGTAGCTATTACTCAGCTATGCCATGAGCTACAGGTCTGAAATTTTACTATGTTATAGCTGACCCAAAAGTAGCTGAATAACATATTTATACGAAATACTCTAAATGCAATAGTTTTCCAATTACAACTGATTTACTCAATAGTGAGAACTTTAAAGTAGCTATTACTCAGCTATGCCATGACCTACAGATCTGAAATTTCACTATGTTATAGCTGGCCCAAAAGTAGCTGAATAACATGTTTATACGAAATTCTCTAAATGCAATAGGTTTTAAGTTACAAGTGATTTACTCAATAGTGAGAACTTCAAAGTAGCTATTACTCAGCTATGCAATGAGCCACAGATCTGAAACTTCACTATGTTATAGCTGATCCCAAAATAGGTGAATAACATATTGAAACAAAATACTGTAAATGCAATAGTTTCCAAGTTATAAGCGATTTACTCAACAGTGATAACCTAAAAGTAGCTATTACTTAGCTATGCTATGAGCTACAGGTCTGAAATTTTACTATGTTATAGCTGACCCAAAAGTAGCTGAATAACATATTTATACGAAATTCTGTAAATGCAATAGTTTTCCAATTACAACTGATTTACTCAATAGTGAGAACTTCAAAGTAGCTATTACTCAGCTGTGCCATGACCTACAGATCTGAAATTTCACTATGTTATAGCTGGCCCAAAAGTAGCTGAATAACATATTTATACGAAATTCTCTAAATGCAATAGTTTTGCAATTACAACTGATTTACTCAATAGTGAGAACCTCAAAGTAGTTATTACTCAGCTATGCAATGAGCTACAGGTCTGAAATTTTACTATGTTATAGCTGACCCAAAAGTAGGTGAACAACATATTTAAGCAAAATACTGTAAATGCAATAGTTTTCAAGTTAAAACTGATTTACTCAATAGTGATGACCTAAAAGTAGCTATTACTCAGCTATGCCATGAGCTACAGGTCTGAAATTTTACTATGTTATAGCTGACCCAAAAGTAGCTGAATAACATATTTATACGAAATACTCTAAATGCAATAGTTTTCCAATTACAACTGATTTACTCAATAGTGAGAACTTTAAAGTAGCTATTACTCAGCTATGCCATGACCTACAGATCTGAAATTTCACTATGTTATAGCTGGCCCAAAAGTAGCTGAATAACATGTTTATACGAAATTCTCTAAATGCAATAGTTTCCAAGTTATAAGCGATTTACTCAACAGTGATAACCTAAAAGTAGCTATTACTTAGCTATGCTATGAGCTACAGGTCTGAAATTTTACTATGTTATAGCTGACCCAAAAGTAGCTGAATAACATATTTATACGAAATTCTGTAAATGCAATAGTTTTCCAATTACAACTGATTTACTCAATAGTGAGAACTTCAAAGTAGCTATTACTCAGCTGTGCCATGACCTACAGATCTGAAATTTCACTATGTTATAGCTGGCCCCAAAGTAGCTGAATAACATATTTATACGAAATTCTCTAAATGCAATAGTTTTGCAATTACAACTGATTTACTCAATAGTGAGAACCTCAAAGCAGTTATTACTCAGCTATGCAATGAGCTACAGGTCTGAAATTTTACTATGTTATAGCTGACCCAAAAGTAGGTGAACAACATATTTAAGCAAAATACTGTAAATGCAATAGTTTTCAAGTTACAACTGATTTACTCAATAGTGATGACCTAAAAGTAGCTATTACTCAGCTATGCCATGAGCTACAGGTCTGAAATTTTACTATGTTATAGCTGACCCAAAAGTAGCTGAATAACATATTTATACGAAATACTCTAAATGCAATAGTTTTCCAATTACAACTGATTTACTCAATAGTGAGAACTTTAAAGTAGCTATTACTCAGCTATGCCATGACCTACAGATCTGAAATTTCACCATGTTATAGCTGGCCCAAAAGTAGCTGAATAACATGTTTATACGAAATTCTCTAAATGCAATAGGTTTTAAGTTACAAGTGATTTACTCAATAGTGAGAACTTCAAAGTAGCTATTACTCAGATATGCAATGAGCCACAGATCTGAAACTTCACTATGTTATAGCTGATCCCAAAATAGGTGAATAACATATTGAAACAAAATACTGTAAATGCAATAGTTTCCAAGTTATAAGCGATTTACTCAACAGTGATAACCTAAAAGTAGCTATTACTCAGCTATGCCATGAGCTACAGGTCTGAAATTTTACTATGTTATAGCTGACCCAAAAGTAGCTGAATAACATATTTATACGAAATTCTCTAAATGCAATAGTTTTGAAGTTATAAGCGATTTACTCAACAGTGATAACCTAAAAGTAGCTATTACTCAGCTATGCCATGAGCTACAGGTCTGAAATTTTACTATGTTATAGCTGACCCAAAAGTAGCTGAATAACATATTTATACGAAATTCTCTAAATGCAATAGTTTTTAAGTTACAAGTGATTTTACTCATGATGGAAGTTACTGAAAAGCCCAAAAGTAGCTATTACTCACTTAGCTATTGAGACAGGCACCCAACTTACTCACCATATTGTAGCTATGAAAAAAGTAGCTGAATAACATATTTTAACAAAATGCTCTAAATGCAACACTTTTCAAGTTATAAATGATTTTGTGCATGATTTCATGAATTTTAATGCATTAAAAATTATTAAAAAAATTTATTAAAAAAAAAGTAAGACAGATCCAGGTCTCATACTCACACAAGAGAATCTACCTCTGGCCTAGTACATATATGCAAGATATGAGAGAAATCCCTGCAATAGTCACTGAGAAAATTGTGATTAAGTGTTGAAATTTTCACACTTTTGGTGGGGGTACCCCCCTTGTAATGTCTCTAGCAAACAGACGAACAGACAGATTTGCATGCCTTGAACAATTTTTCATCCTCGATAGATAAGGTATCTTTTAAAAAAAACAGCACGTCTCTAGGCCTTGTAGTTTTGGAGGAGAAGTTGTTCACGCGTACGCGTACGCGGACGCGTACGCGTACGCCCACGCCGCAGAGTGACGACATAATGTCAGCTGACTGACAAGTCAGCTGACATAAAAAAGACCCAAAAAACTTTTATCTTTCTAATTATCTGGTTCATGTGGGGGTGAAATCCATATCTTTTGATCATGCACTATTGCTGGAGTACATTTTGGTTCATTTGTACACATTTTGCTGGCAGATTATGCAAACATGTCCTATCACATCTGAAGCGAGCCTTGCTTTGGCTCCAAGTTGTTCATGAGTCAATTATGACTTCAAACCTTAGCTTAAGTGCTGGTAATTTTCTGCACACAGTTGTTTCGAATCCATATTTCACTTAAAATCTCTATTATCCTAGCTTTTCTGTTTGAATTTGACATATTCTATTATATTAGTTTTTTTTCTGAAAGCTGTCCATTTATATATAAGGTTGTACCTGAGATGAAATCAAACATGGACCATTTATTGGGAAATGCTAAGCTAATTTATCACCATATAAATTTAGTTTTATAAAACGCTTTCCATTTTCCCTAATTCCGACTTTCTTATACAATTTTTTTTTTTACTTCTATTTCAATTTTTCTGTTCATGGTATTTTTCTATTATCAGAACAAACTCAAGGTAAGTTCAGATAAAAGAGATTCCACAGTATTTTTTTCAAGCAACCTCCAAGTATTTACGCATTGACACACATGAATGCATAGCAAGTATTAATCAAGTAAAAAGAATAATCTTTGTACAAATGTGAAAACATTTATTTCATTTTATGTTTAGAATAACAAATTGCTCAAAAGGGGCCATCTTTTAGGAACACAAATAGTTCAGAATTTTAATTTTTTTTCTTGTTAAGTATAAAAAGGTAAACTTACAGTACAAAAATCACTCAATAACATATTGATCATTTATTGAAGAGCTCTTTTTTTTGCAAAAGGGTGCAAAATGAAACCTGCCACAAGGTAGTATTTCTTCTAGCCCTGTGTAAACTTGGCTGCTTGGGGATTTATGTATTCAGACAAGACTGCAGTAAACCTGGCTGTCTGATAGCATTAATACATTGCAAGGCAGACAAATTTGGGCAGGAGAGACTTAGTTTACATTGTACATTCTGCATGGATAGCTTTGGACCTCCCCCTTTCCACTGCTATATATGTCAATTTCTTGACTAGCCTCGCCAAGTCTCTGTTGTGGTGCATTTAAATTATTTTTTTTTTGTTTTACGTCACGTTCCACAGTCAGGGTTGTATTGTGACAGAAAGTTTATGGGTGGAGGAACCAGTGTATAATAGTTGGTCAAGATTTTACACTGTAAACCACCGGGCATCGACAAGTAAGTACCAACTTTCCAACATGAAGTGCCCGGGCCAAGATTTGAACAGTCAAACTCAGAGGTTAAAGGTGAGCACTGTAACCGCGACACCACCGAGCACCCTCTGGCATGGTGCAAGCATTTCACAGATCACTCTCCAACAATACCAGTCTCATCCAAGCTGTTAGCCTTGCTGAAGGCTCAAGTTTCTTTGCAGTTAGGGAATGTTTCCAGTTCAGATAATGGAATTTCACTTTGTATAATGTACTAAACGTACCTTATGATTGCCAAATGTTTCTGCACCTATTCTGAACATATTATACACATATGGGCCTTAATAAGCAAGGCTACCAAGCTGTTAACATTAAATCAGAATTCGTTCGCTTCTCTGTTGAATTTTCATCTATTTCAATCATTTCCAGTGGCTTTACTGCTCAGAGTAAAGAGGAAATTAGCACACTTTACGAGTAGTGTACTGCAGGCTACTGACAGGCTAAGTGGCTCTGCAGTAAACTAATTTGGCATTTAATCACTAGGGTTTCACCTGGATCTGAATCCGATTTCTAGTGACCTGTGAGACTGACCAAGAGCTGACCCCGATATGACCAAAGGAGTATGAAACCTAACATTTGATCTTTGCATATCCTGGTTTAAAGAAGCTGAAGGGAAGATTTGACATTTGTTCAATAAAAAGTATACAGTTACACACATTGTAGTGGTGTATATTATACATGCATTTATAAATTGACTACAATATTTGAGTAATTTTAAAAGAAATTGTTAAGACGGGTGTTCAAACAAATTAAGCTCACACTGAATAACTTAGTGGGTAAAATTAGGTACTATATATCACTAATACAGAATTTTTTTCCTACATAATGTACTGAACTTGTGTTTTTGATTCCCTATTTGCTAACTGTATGGAATCATTTTCTGTCAATCTCATATGTTGTCCTAGTAATCCTATTTTCGTCCAAGGGGCTTTCAGACATGTAAATGAGATCCATGTCACTGTCAGACTGCCATATATTTCTTAAATATTGGCCAGATTCAAATTTACACACAGAATAGAAACTTTTTAAATGCTTATCACAGGTACATGCGTTCAATTGATGCCAGCTCTACACATATACGACCCCTGCAATGTGTCTGATTTAACGATTATGATCTCTGATTTCTGGCATTATGCAACTTAGAGTCTGTCAATAGATTAAGCGCTATAAAAGTATTGTTAGAATTAGAAATGTTTGAAAAACCCTTTATATGGCACTATATATAAATAGAGTATAACCTCTATTATCTGACCCTCTTGGGGAATTCGCAATTAGCTCGGATATTAGAAGGGTCGGATAATAGAAGGGTTACAATAACAAGTTTAAATCTGGTTGGGAGAGTAGGTTTGATGACGGATAATTGGAAATTTGGATAATAGAGGGTCAGATTATAGAGGGTCTACTGTATTAGGTCTTTCCAGTGCTGTTTGCAATAAATTTAATCTTGTTATCTGAAATTTTAGCACCAGTAGAAATATTTTGCGATACATCTGAACAGTGTGTATTTTTGAATTTCAAATAGATGTTCTGTTCCAATTAATGTATTTGCGTTGAAATTAATGAAACAGCGTGGGCTATAGTTAGGAAGAATATGGTATATGTTCTCCTGATATTACTGGCACTTTGTAAGCATCTGATCAGCCTGAGAGACCACCCTAGCCTGCTGTCAGTCAGATTTTCCACCCAGATGAACCACTCAGGTCTGGTAAGCAAAGGGGGTCCTGACTTCACTCAAACCTCCATCCCAGCTACTACAGAGAGCTAACCAACAGAGTGAATAATGACTGGTACACAGACATGCACTCAGTTTCAGAGGCAAGCCAAATACTAACTTCTCATTATTCTTTTAAATTAAGCTTTTAATACAGATCGATGAAGAAATATCAGATTTTAGAAATATATTATGCATAGGGAGAGATATAGCAACCGCAGTATGTGGGTTAAACAAAATTAAGTTGAGGATTTAAAATCCACACCATTTGATTTGGCTGTGTTTCCTTAATACCAATGACTGACACATATTGTAGAGGTTACGGTATCAATACACTAGATTTTTATGGCCTGAATGCATAATTTATGTGACAAAAGTCTAAATATTATCTAATTTTTGAACCTCAGTTTCTTTTTTTATTTAAGATTAAAAGCAGCACTTTATATAATTGCAATAATAAACACACACTCTCTAGAGTTGTACTTAGGTTAATAGTTTTTAGTTTCATTAAATTTTTTTAATAACAAATCATAAAGCTTTTTACAGATACTGATTATAAAGTAAACATGTTTCGTTCTTGCAAGATATAGTTTGCCTTCTATAATTATGTACATTTTTCTTATATTCCAACCAAATTTGATAAATCTTCCAACTTTCTCCTACGTCCGGAAAGATGCAAATTTGACCTTAGTTATGCCCATTCATATAACATATTCACAAAATTGGAAAATTTAATAGTAATTTAAATTTTTATTAGAAATACTTACCATTTCCTAACAGTAGCTATTTGTTGGAGCCATCCAACCCAATGGCCAACGCAGAGATGCGATTTTTTAAGGTTATATAACAACCTTAATCAAGCCATTGGGTTACAGTAGTCCGTCCTCCCGCCAATTAGGTCACATGACCACATTGTTTACTTCATTATTTTTGTTGCAAGTAAAAGAATGACTTGCGGGGAGGCGGGAGGGAAATATGAGTGTTAGGAAATGGTAAGTATTTCTAATAAAAATTTAAATTACTATTAAATTTTCCAATTTTATAGCGAAATACCCTTACCATTTCCTAACAGTAGCTGAATTCAGCCTTGTAGGATGGAGGGAATTCTTTTAAGAAAAACCACTACCCAACCTACAACTAAACAACATGAGAACTTCACAATGGAATTTACAGGCATTAATAACATATAAACTTCCAACAATCACAACATACAACTCCCAAAAAACTGAAAGTATGTAGTTGTAGTTCTCACAACTGCTGACAATGTTGGTGTTGCAAAAGGATGTCCTACATAGATATCCCATCTACATTGTAACATCCGACCTCAAGACAAGGTCAAACCAACCAGAAAGTGTCACCAGCATAATGCCTAATCCTTCCCAAGAAAGATTTAGGCAACATTAATACCTACTGCAATACAATATCCAGAGACTGAAGATATCATATTATGAAGTAACAAACTATAACTGCAACCGTAGGACCCAATTTCAAATCTGACCCTAAGACAACAGAGGTTTTTCAGACAGAAATTGGTGAAAACTAAAAATGCAATCAAAACATACATCAATAGCTTCTGTGACTCAATCTTGACTCAATCAAGATAAAATAGCTGCCAAGAGATAAGTCTGTAAGAAAACTTTCAATGGCAGTAAAAACAAAAGATTTGTCCCATCCCAAACCTTTTGATCACCAAACCCCTAACAAGAACAGAGAGACCCATATTGAGTTGAACTGTTGTCCCAAGAGGCTAAAAGCTGGCATGACCACAAGCTTAATTGCAGTAGACCCATCCAAAGCCAACTGGTTCTGGCAATTGAAGGGACCAGAGTTACTTGTGACTCATTCTCCTTAACTAAAGGAAGAATATGTCCAAGCATTAATGTCATTCCTTTATCATGATTCTGTAATCCACAGAGACAAAGATCACTGACTCAATTGCAGTAATCGCAGTAGGCCCATCTGAAGCCAACTGGTTCATGACCAAAAGGCAGTTAATGGGCCAAAGTTACCTGTGACCAATCCTCCCTATAACTAAGGGGAGGGTACACTACTTTACCTGAAGTCAAAACCAAAGACCATCTTGAAAGGTAATAACTTCAAGAAATCCTTCCTCACAAGCTCAAAGGTTGTTTGATAAGAGCATGAAGGACCAATGACAAAATCCAAAACTATTGGTTTGTCTCTTACTAAAAGTTGCCAATCTATTATTTATCTCAACTTTTAGATACTTCTTGAACCTTTAGGCCTTTAGGTATGTCTCTTTGAACTAGTATTTCAGGAAATTTGCTAATGTGGAATAGTGGGGTCTGAGATGTATATACGACTCTCTACACCCCACTGCCCAGAAAACAACCATTGATTCTCAGATTCTCCTAGAGGAGTACTCCTTCATGATTCACCACTTCCTCTGGAAATCTTCCATAATATTCATGCCTGACTTCAGATGCCAAACATGAAGATTCAAATGAAGTCTATTACTAAATGGTTGAGTCAATAGATTCACCCATTTAGAAGGGGTTTTGTGGACAGATCCACCAGACCCAAAACCAAAACATCCCTGGCCACCCTGGTACAATATGATGATTCTATACCTGTAGGTGGTCATATGTTGAATCACATGAGGGATGAGGGCCACTGGACATAACTGACCAGACCCTCCCCAAAGACATTCCATGCATCTGTTCCTCAAGCCCGACTGTCTGGGACATGAGACATGAGGACCAAGACCCTGGGCAAAATACACGTCTGTCCAGACTATCACAAGAGGTGTTCAAGCACCTTTTTCCCAAGCCTGACAGCAGACCTACCTAGGAAACTTGTGAGTCATCTTGTTGCAAACACATCAACCACTGATTGATGACAGCAATGTCTAATTTGATTGAAAAACCTGGCGATTCATAACCGCTTTGGTCTTTTTTACTTTTATCTTCCTCGACAAGGAATCTGCCAGAACATGTAGATTCCCTGGAATGAATTTCCCTGAATCTGAATCATTCTGGCATTGGACTAACCCATGACTCTACAGATTAAGGTACAAATTCCCTGAGTGGATGCCTCCCTGGCTGTTCATATAGGCAACCACTAAAGAATTGTCTGTGAAAATCAACTGATTTCAACTCAAAACTGATTTCTGAATCATTTAAAGCTAACAACATTGCTTTCAGGTGTATAATGTTATGTTATGAGGAGTCTTGACTCTTCCTGATGCCACAGACCAATGGCTGTGGATGACTCGAGAGAGCACCCCAACCCATTAGGGAAGCTTCTGTGAACGGAGAGAAACTGTGCTCCTGAAGGAGTGGTGAATCCTCCTTCAAAATTAAACTATTGGTCCACCACTGAAGATGATCCCTGAACCAAAAAACCCAAGAATGGGATATCCAGAGACTGAAGATATCAGCAGTGTTTCCAGATACCATTGGAGTGCCTTCATGTTCAGATAACCCGATGGTATGGTATTCTCCATTGAAGCCATGCTTTCAAAGTGACATGAGCTTCCCTGGAGATAAATGAGAAGCTTCCAACATGGTAACTGTCCTTGCAAGAAGACAATTCGATTACTGGAGTTGGAAACAAATCTGATTTTTAGAAATTGTGATCCAACCCAGGCTTTCGATAAGATGCACCAACCAGTAGGTGTTTTCTTGGCATTGCTGTCTTGAGTTTGTTTTCATTAGCCAACTGTCTATATACTGGCGAATACTGAAGCCTTCTGTGAGCCATCAGCTTCAACCCTTCTGCTACCTAGTGAACTCGAGAACAAACTGTAGCAATACTGAAGGGTAAGGCAGTGAAGTGGTAGAATTTGTAGCCTCCAATGAAATGAAGTTACGGTTATTAGCCGAGTCTGTGATGAATGTGTACCCATAAGGTTGAGTGACGTCATCCACTCACCTTGTATAGACGAATTGCAAATATTAAACAATTCCATATTAAGTAAAGTACATGCAAGCTCGTTTACCTGACCTTAACAATTACTGGCTGCCATTTCCCTTGCTTGTCACAAGAAGAAACTGTAAAACTCAAGCGATGTGACACTGGTGACTGGTGTTATCGCCCTTTTGTCGATCATTTCATAAACAGCCTTTATCAACACTGCTGTTTTCTCGGGATTTTTTTTTTTTTTTTTTTTTTTTTTTTTAACTTCTGCCAACCTCACTTGTAAAAGGTCTGGCTGAACATTCTCCTTTTCCAAGACTTGTATACTACCAACAATTGGGCAAAGGTTCCATGAAACCACAGGAAGCCAACTATCATCCCTGCTTCCATAGGCCTGTAACAGTACATCCTCACCCCTTTTAACTGAGGAGTAGGAGGCACTTGTAACTCTATTCCAGGGTAACTGTCATGGTAAGGACAAAAATCCCCTCTGAGGCCTGGTGTTCCTTATTAGTCAAGACTAGGAGCCTGCTCACTTCTAGACTTATTCATCATCCTTACTTCCATGAAAACACTAGATGAAAATGCTCTGAACATCTGATAAGTCCAGCAAGAGAACCTCATTAGGAGAGAAAAATGCATTGAATGTTGCTAAAGGCATTCTAGGCTACATCCCTCCTTTTGAGTCACATGTTCTTAGACATGGTCAAACTCAGAAGATTTGAGCACACACTAGTCGACTATGGACAGGAAATGCAAACACATTGCACACTGTCCAAGGCATTATTGAAGTCTATAGTATATCATGCTGATCTCTTAGATCCTATAAATTAGACCTGAACTGAGAAAGTGAGTCAAAACAGGTTTGCTCTCACCTACAATCTCCTACAGTAAATCTCCTGCAACTAAGGAGATGACAAGAAATTGATAGAAGTAAAGAAGTCCAAGCAAAGACCTCCTGCATAACTGTTCTTTAGAAGCTCTTGAAACTATTGGGCACATTCAGAACTGGTTGTAAACCCAAGCATGTGGAGACTTCTTGATGTAGGTAAATGTGACAAAACAATGGGAGCATTCACAGAGTCTGTGCCTGTTGAATCACTCCCTAGCCACTAATCAATTTACTGAAAATAAGTACTAGGTTCCCTGTATTCTTGAGATGAAACCCTATGCATCTCCTGACAACCTGAATTCTAAACCTTTTGAGAGGTATAGAAACCTGATTGTACTAAATTCTTGTGGAAACCATATAATCAAAAGCCTCTCCTTGTAGATATGAATGACACTCCCGGACATCTGACAACCCGAATTCTGACCTTCTGAGAGGTATAGAATACTTGATTGTACATGAATGACCTCACACAGGTATTCCCTGGTGAATGTTTTGAGTGGACCTCGACGGAAGAGTTTTCCGAAGAAGTAAACTTCCCTGCATTCAAAACTCCTCCACGATGCCGTGTCCATGGCAACGTAAATGGCTGCCTCCAAGGGAGATTCCTTCTACTGACGCGTCGACAATCTATTCGACTGGGATGTACAATGTGATCAAAAAATTGCTTTCAACGCCTGGCTATTAGAACCCGACGTGAACAGCAATAACGGCCACTCGAATTGACATTCTCCTCCAAGATGGCGTCGTCCATATCGCTTCTGTTATTGAACAGTACATTCTTTCTAACATGTATGCTGCAAAATTATAGCTTCCAACGTCCAGCAAACTGAACCGAACGACTGGCAAGCTATATACAGATATTATTGCATAATGACCTTCTTTATATTGATTTATTTCCTCGAGGTTGAAAAACGATGAAACCTCGAAGTCGCCATTCAAAAGTCCTTTATTTCATAATAGAATGCATACCTTCGAAGATTTAACAAAGGTATAAGTTCTGTATGATATACATGTGAAATAAGAAGTGAGATTGACTGTAAAATCTCAAAAAAATAAATAAAACCTTGGCAAAACTTCTCCTAATTTCCAAAGACGTCCTTACTGATGATGGCCAACAAAAATAATGAAGTAAACAATGTGGTCATGTGACCTAATTGGCGGGAGGACGGACTACTGTAACCCAATGGCTTGATTAAGGTTGTTATATAACCTTAAAAAATCGCATCTCTGCGTTGGCCATTGGGTTGGATGGCTCCAACAAATAGCTACTGTTAGGAAATGGTAAGGGTATTTCGCTATAAAAATATACCTTTCTTCAATATTTTCTCAATTTACTTGGCAAACACGAACTTTTTTTGCCACATGCAGGGAAATGCAAATATGGCTATTGGCGAGTAGTGCCAGTCAGCACTGGGAATAAGGAAACAGTTGAAGTAAATATGGTGAAAGGAGTAGACAGTATAGAATTGGCATCAGTTGTGATGAAACATCCGCTTAGTCATAAAACTTTGCAGCAAAAGCCTTATTTTCAAAATCATTGGACAAAAACCTCAACCACAAAAACCCAAAGGACAAATCGACCACCTGTAACCAGTTGGCTTTTTAATAAGGCTCTATTCTCAATAAATCTGTTTTAATATAAATACACAGGGTACTGATGATGATGAAGCACAGCTGCCAAGGGTTTGCTTTATGTTTTTTTTCACTGTAAACACTGCCTGAACACTGGGGAATTTGTAGGTATTTGTGCATCAACAAATCATAACTCCTCTCCAGTCAATATTTCAACAAGCCCCATTTGAGTTTGTTAAAGAAGAGAAGAAAAGGAGTAGATCACAAAAAAACTAAACTAAAACAAGAGTCACATCATTTTGGGTGGTCGACTCACCACTGCCTGTTTTTATGGGTACGAGATCAAGCCTGGGTCAATGCACCAGGCCACAAATATGACACAACAGTCGTAAATAAATTTGCTGAGATATATGAGCTGTGATTGTGTAAAAAAAGAAAATTATAACTGTGATGCTAAAATTTGGAGGAATTCTAGAAAGGTAGCGGGAAAGCCAATCTTTTTTCTTGTTTTTGATTGATAATGTATTTCTTTTATGTACATCCTCTGTTGAAGCTATGTACAAATTTTTCTCCGACAGTGGAATTGTCGACCTTTTAAGCAACATATAAACAGCATGTACGTGTTTAATGTTTATTGAAAGTATAAAATGTCAAAAAAGCATTGTTACAAGAAAGACAAAGTTACAGAATTGATTGGAAAGACAAGTTATGAAAGGTTCTGATAGAAATCAATAGACAAAGGCCTGAATACCTGGTTTAAAAAGTGGTTACACTGGTCCGTAAACATCGCCTCATAGGTGTGACGTCTTTTGAAATTTACATGCACCTATACTTGCCTGCCTTAAGTGTCTATCTCACATGTATTCCAGAAATAGATTTCTAAAGCATCAGTGATATCTAAAAGTAAGCTTGTCATCTAGTGTGTCACAACTTACAATGCTAGGGGAAAGCAATTCAGGACCCTGTCAATATTTGCTTGCTACAATTTCAGGAAATCTATGGTTTCTTTACTGCCTTACTTGAGATCAGATTTCAATGAAAAATTAAAAGTGGTTACAGAAGCGGTTTTTTTTCGTGCTCAGGTAATCTTATATATATATTTTCAATAAATTAAATCACAAAATTTATAAAACACCAGGAAAAAGTCTCAACATTGATTGTGGATGAAATGTTGAATTACTGTAATACACGAGGTTTCATTTAAAAATGTAGCTTGTTTGATTTCTTGAAAACCTATGAAAAAGAGAGTTTTTTTAAAACTCATTTACATTTTAAATAATAGAATTACCGGCGTATAATCCCATGGATAATAAACAAGCAGATTCTTGACCAGATCCCTTGTGGAAACCAAAACTTAATCAATATATTTGATGCAGTCCACATATTGACGTATCCTGCAAGTGGTGATCCATTTGTGTAGCCTCATCATCATGTTTTCTGGACACACTAGTAATTCACCTAGTGAGAAAGGTCTTAATATATATAACTGTGTTTTTAATTGTTACCTAATTGCTAACAAAACATGTTTAAATCATATAAAGTTTAACATTAATCAATATATAAGGAGTAGCACCATTAATACTGTGCTGATGTGACACATGAACTGGAATAACACTCAACAAAATTGGGGTTTTACGTCCTGTACAACAGGCAAGGTCATATTGCAACAGGTCCTCAGCATTGTCACTTCTGGAACTCGAACCCACAGAAGTGACTGCCTGTGATTAGATGCCAAACTTGCTAACCACTAGGCCACCAAAGACCTCTAACACTCTACAAGTTAATCTCATTACAGTGAAACCCTGGAAAAAGTGGCCAACACCAGAGCAAGGCTCCCTGTTTTTAACAGGGGAATTAATTTTCTCCTGTAAAATTGGAAATAACAAAAGTTTGGGGACAAAATATCATATATCTTGGGACCTGGCATCAAATAGGATATATAGTGGGGTTTACATCAGCCAAACTCCTTAAAAGTAGTCAATACCAGAAAATATTGAAAATCTCGGCCCTATCAGGCCTCGATCTCCAATATTTTCTGGTATTGGCCACTTTTTCCAGAGTTTAACTGTATTAGTAATTTGCAGGGCACAAGTGTTTTAGTACATGTCATTATCTGCATAAATAAAAATCAACAAAAAAAAAATCAGTAACAACCAAGATGTGGAGTGATGATTATCTCCAAAGAAAGGCCTAACAATAACACTCTGCCATGTGGTTGACATCATGGCTGGACGCCTGTGTTTTCTTTACCACAGAGAGGAAAGTGTAAACTACCAACACGTTTCTCAGCTCTAATGACAGTCTGTGCATATTAAAAATACAGCCTGGTTATTAATGAGGTGCATGCATCATGCATGCCGTTTATAATGTAAAAGTATATGCAGTAGCAGATGTCATAAAAGCTCACAATATTATTTCAGAGCCATGACTTTTTTTGTTATTGTGTGTAATCCTATATTTCATAAATCAACACCAAATATTTTAATGATACCAATAAATACGAAAGGGTATCACAGCTTTTGTGATGACTCTTCCCAAAGGTGCATAATTTTTTTTGAAATAAGAATCTGATGATCATGAAGAGAATGTGCATTTTATCTTCTGGCACAATTTATTGTATTTCCTTGAAACTGAATATCAAAGATTATATATTCTTATTTATATGGAAGTAATTATAACTCCAAATTTATGTGTAAAGATGCATTTGAAATTTCATCTGAATTTTAAATGATACAGAATCCAATCAATTGTAATTAGACATACTGTTATCTAATTGCTTATGAAATACATTTTCACAATACATGGCCCACGGGTTGATAGGTAAACATTTACTGCATATTGGGGTGGCTAATGAGGGAGGGTTTTTAGTTCACAGGAGCCCAGTGGCCTTTTCACAGTGAAGAACCAACCATTTTACAAGCCGCCAATGACTTACACATGTGGCTGAGTAGAAAAGAAGCTGGGTAAACAGCCAATTAGTGGAGATCCTGGTACAGATCCAGAGGATGCAAACTGCCAGGAGGCACTGGGACAGGCACTTGTTACAGGAGCCAATTTCCCAGGCACACCTGTGATGGCTTGAGGCCTTATGGGGCTGTTCCATTCCAAAGCCTGTTCCCGATTGTCAATTTTCAGGAATCTGGAACTGAATCTTATACACCTTCATGATCTTAAAGCCATCCTAAACTATTGTGTATGGAAAATAAGTACGTCGGGAACAGATTATGAGAATTTCAGACTGTTTGAAATTATCACAAACCTCTCCTCGATCCTTATCAGATTTATTGCATCATAAACCCATCGTAATGTGATCTTTTTGATGTTACAGCGATGTTAAACCTATCTTACAATCATACTGCATTTTTTGTCATCTTTTATAGTGATAGTAAACCTATCAGTTTCATCTTAAAGGATTGGTACACCAATTGAATATATACTGCTAATATATGATTGGGTCACATACACAAGATTTTTTTTTTCACTTGTTACAGAAGCTAACCTTTTGTAGCACACAGTTGCATGGACTGAAAGCCTTGAAAGTGGAGGATTCCCTCCCGAGACAGGTAAAGTTGTCATCAATGGCTACAGAAGACATGGTATAATAGTTACTGTACGTTTACACCTCATCAATATATACCCCATTGGTGCAACAAAGACTGGTGTCATTTGTTCATCCCCCAGTTTTACTCTATTAATTTCACCTCCTGACTGCCCCAAGTTTGCACTCAGGTGCAAAATAGTGGAGTTTCTATATCTTTTCACATATGAAGGTCTGGAGTTAAAATCACAGCCATCATGGTAAGCTGTCCCATTTTTTAAACATTATTAACAAACCTCTGTGAGTGAGTGACCTGAATCATCACAATCCATCTTTTCATTGGCAAGTTGCTTATAACTAATCCTAAGGCAGCTACAGCTTGACTTTAGGATGTTACCATTTTTCGTTATATTATTGAGACTAATTGTACATACTCTTCGGTAAAACTGCAGTGGAGACATTGTGTCCCATAAGATTAATCATAAGAGTCTGTCAATGAATGCACCACAGTTATTGACGCCCGATGCTAATATGTATCTTAATAATTATATACAGTCGAGAGCAGGTTGTTCGTTTTTCATTTTGGTCTGGACAATTCACATGTTTTGAAACTTTTGCAACCCTTTTTCAACTCAATTAGTCAAAGAAGTCTCCTAAGATGTAAATCGGGGAGGTCTTGGGAATACAACTGGGGTAAAAAACAGACAGAGTAAATACAATAGTCTTTTCAAGGCAAATCTATCAGCTAATACATTAATACGTACATTCACCATAGTTGGAAATGTTAATGATATATACGTCACACATAAAATAATCGATTCTCATTGAAAAATACACCTAGACTTATGGTTTTGAGAATACAATGAAGAAGCTTTCATTGGTACTTTGCACGTTTGAAAGTTCAGAATTACTCTCAAGAGATCTACTGTCAATATTGAAAACTCAATTTGCACATAATCTGCTAGATTATCCTATAAATTGTCTCCCAAAGCAAGGCTTTAAGAGAATGCAACACCAATGAGCACACACCTGTAGGTTCAGACATTTCCCCTGTGTTTCTGGGCTGCAGGGCTTTTCTTATGAAAACACAGGGTGGAGACTACAGGATATGCCTGCCAGGCTAGGTTACTGCCCCATGTTCAGACTGGTGTCAGAGAACCACCCAGTTTGAATAAGAAACAACATTTACACAAGCCTCAGTAGATGAGATGCATAACAGTACACAAAAACTTCTGTTATCCAATCTTCTGTCACTCAAATATTCAATATTTGAATAATTTCGCCCTCCCAAATATATTACCAATTGTGTGACCAGCACGATATCTGTTCTAGTTTACGATTTCACTGAATCTTTTAGTATACCAACAAAATCTCACTTCTGTTTGGATTCTAGAGGTTCAAAGGTCAAACCCATTAGGCCACTGAGAACCTCTACCGAGTTTCCACTGAAATACTTCAAATAGTATCAGTTATATTTGTATCCACACCAAAAAAAAAAAAAAAACCAAAAACAACAATAAATAGCAAACAAACTAAAAATGAACTCAATTACTCAGATGAGTTGTTAACAATTCAGTGGGTCTTTATAAGATGGAACTCAATGGGCAAGGGATTTTCCACTGAGATTTACCATGCATTGCTAGGAAATCAGTTTACCAATGGTATATTTTTTTTGCCCCTTCTGGGATTTTCGGACTTGACAGAATCTAACTGTGTGGATGCTACAGTATGGCTGAATCCAGCCTATTAATAATCAATGCCTCCACCTTCAGTATTTTTAAAACTGTCATATTTTTCTTGGGTTGAGAAACCCATGTGGAAGACATGCATCTCTTTTGCAGTAGCTGCAAAATAGCCCAGATGGAAATCCATCACCGCCTAATTGACAAGCCTTCAATTCTTGGGATCCCTGAAATCTCTATCATTTAGCAGTGAAGTATTGTTGCAGGCCCCTAACCTGTACTGGCTTCTTATAGAACCCTATAATATCACTCAATTTGTTTGTCTTTAGAAAATGATGGTAGTAACTTGCCTCATTTCCACTTTATGATAATGTAGGTGCCCAACAAGCGGCATTTTTGACGGAATTTTTGACTCATACGGATGGCTTTTTCTGTGCCTCTTCCTGACACTTGACATTAATTTGCTAAATATTCTCTGTTAAAAATGTACAGGAATTTGGGAGGAGGTAGAGAAACACAACTCTCAGTGCAATGGGTTTGGGCCATTAATATTTAATGACCTAAGTTTTCTTCCCTTTTGGTTTTCAAAATTGAATTCGATAATTATTTGCTGTGGTAAACAGTTATTAAAACTACTTGATATTATTAGATTGTAGTCTTGAGGTCCATATGCAGCAGTGACTGATTATGAACAGCAATTTTTTTTCTGGACATTTATAGCAAATTGTAGATGGCAGATATATTCTTTTCGCTCCATTTATTAGAACTGTATATAGAACAATGGAAAACAAGGTGCAAAGGAACTATAAAATAGAACTTTGTGTGAGCCTAAAACAATGTGTCTTTACATGGAAGAGTTCGGGGAGCACTTATTTTCCTCATAGCTGATGTGTCATCTCACTGATGACGCATATCAATTAGAGGACTGCCAGTCCAAATGAGAATTACAAGAACATAACTACACAAAACCTCACTTATGTAATCCAAATAGGATTATCCAAAGCACCATTGCACAAATCTTAAGAGATCTTACTGTCTGCAAACTTTGTTCTCTCGATCACAGAACTGTAGCTTAAACCTGCACCGTTTTTATTTTTTTGTTTTTCTTTTTTGTAATTTTTCTCACCATCCATCTTTATATTTCTAATCCAGTAGCCTACGTTCTGCCCGTTCTGTTGCCTTTAGTTTTATCACCCAGATCACATGATCTGCGTAATAAATCACCCGACCCATCAAGAGGAAATTATCCTTCCCCATCTGTTCCCCTGGACAGGCATTCTGAGAAACCCAATTTTGATTCTGAGCTAATCCTTAATTAGTGAGCCATGGACGCCTCCTGAATATAATGAATTGATGTGTCTCTGGGTAGGCAAGTCACAGGGCTGTCCATGGGATGCTAATACTGTAAAACTCACCCAATTCTTCAAGGTTACAATTGTATCTCAGGACTTTGTGTATGGATAATATCTTCCATAACAAGCAGTCTGTATAGATTAAATCTCCTGATTGAATTTTCTGTTATTTCTAACACACTTAAAAGAGAAATTATTATCATATTATCAAATTAATATAATAATTAATATTGTTGATATGAATATCCTAGTAAATAAATTTACTTTAAAATTTTAATAAAAAATCCTGTCTGTTATTAAAGTCCACCCATCAAGAGGAATAAAGATTGTCCCCTCAAAACTTAGTGGTTTCTGTTCTTCGTTTCCATCAAAGGTGAGACATTCAGTACGTGTCGTGAAAGTACCTGCTGTATCCGAGGTTGACTTTTGAGTTAAAAAATCTAGGATGTTTGAAAATAACTAATGTCAAAAGTTTATGAAAAAAATCCATCAGCTACATCTTGTCTTCATCTAGCTGCCTTAACAAATATTGCAACCTATAACACCCACCGTCAAAACTGAAAACTGAAAAAAAGTTTCAGTTTGCCATGAAGTCTAACCATCAAGATTTTGTAAAAACCTCAGCCGTCCCACGGGGTTGGGTCCAAACTTCTTTCATTCACAGTCCATTCCTTTGCAGGACCATGCAATGACAATGGCGGGATTAATATTCCAGATGCACAGAGCTGATAATACCGTCTGTGTTGCTGTCCATTATGCCACATCTCACGGGTTCTTCTGCTGCTGTGAAGTGGCTGGAGAAGCCAATAGCTCCACATTATTTCCTGCCTCTATTTATCAACTGCCACCCTATTATTCCACAAAAACTCAACCCAGTGAAAAAATAACCTCAATTCATCTATTACTCCCCCTAAACCCCACTCTTCTTTTCAACTGTTATTGAGTGTGAAAATATTTCCTTAGTGTTTGTTTTTCTGTTTTACGCTGGGAGTCTCATGTCCCATTTCTTATAAAAGATAAATATTATGGCTGATCCCAGCACTACTGGAGAGGAATGTCCGTTTTTCAAGACTTTGTCACATGACACCCTCCCACTTAGGTCTCACCCCTTCACCCGACACGTTACAAACCCAGAGCCCCCTTATAATAATATCACATGCATGTTACACACTTCTAACCAAGACAAATGTTACCACTGTCAGAGACAGAATTTACCAAGGTGAAAATAAGCAGAAAGTATGTTAAAACAAACTAAAATTCTATTCATGGATACCTTTTTTACAACTATTTCCCTCTCTTCAAAAAAAAAAAAATTTAAAGAACCCCAAAACCCCACCCAATCACATACTAAATAGAAGATACAAAAAAAGGTCAATTTACATTTATTTTTATACCTCACTATTCATTTCACTGGATTAATTTTCAATTAAACATTGCAAGTTAAGCCAAAACTTAAATGGAATTACTTTCAGTCTGATTTTCAAAAGATAAAAATGGTCAAAGAAGGGATTACACAGGGGCGGTTTGGGGGACATGGTTTCATAAAGCCTTCTTTCAATCCTGTCCACTTGCACTGTTTCCTTGGAATACAGAGTTTACCCCCACCACAGTATTTTTCTTTTACTTTGTATTTCACAAACAATGGCTTTTAAGGTAACTTGGGGTCATTGAAAACATGCAGTTGTTTCTAAATACTTGTTGAATGTGCTTCAAATATTTGCCTGACCTTTCCACTGGTAAGACCATAAAAACATATACAATAAAACCTTACTTCTTATTTCTAAGAAAGGGCTAAATTTATGAAAATGAAATTATGAAATTTATCATTGATGCTGACAACTTCTAGCTAAAGAAATTTTTACAGCTTCCATGTAATAAAACGCTGAGCAAAAATAATTAAATATTTACCGAACCACAGAGATCATCAAGAAATTTGGGCCATGATGTCATTCCAAAAAGTAATTGAAATTCCTGGAATTTCTGAGGAAAGAACTGATGATTAAAGAAATAGAGCACCATAGATATTTTTGTCTTTGTCTTTCTGCTAAAAACCTACGTAATTTAATATTTTAGAATAAGATTAAAATAATAGAACACTTAGTTTTACTCCATCTTCTTGCAAAGGATACACCATCTTTCTAACTATAGAAAAAAAATACTGTTCCGATACTAACATGACCTTTTTCTGTAATTTAGTTTATTTTTTCTTCTCTTTAAAAGAAGTAGAGTGAAATGTCAGAAGTTCGGTGTTAAATTGGTCAGACATGAAGCAGGAAACAAAGTTTTACAGAAAGTAGACCTCTCAGGACATTCCAGAAAGTTTGAATTTCTAGACAAATCACATCAGCCTGACAAAAGTTCCTCCTAAAATAGCAAACCTAGTGCAAATATTCAACAATTTTGTATATTTTTCTGTCATTTCTAGAAAAAAACAGTTAGACAGAAAAAAATACAAAATTATCTTTGTGATCTATATTTCTATACTATTTATTCATTGGAAGAAAAACAAACATTTCCACTCCACCATATCTATCAGTGTGCTACTTCTTGGCTTTAAAATGCCTCTTTTATTTAACATTCCATTATCCAAACAAAATTATCTTATGTTCAGAGGATGGACTTTTATCAGCCTTTCATGGTTAATACAAAAAACTTCTTCTTATACCAGTATATTGAGACAGAAAGAGAGGTTTTATTTTAGTGTCATTGCAGTCATGTTTTCCAGGTTAGAATATTGCAATTAGAAAAACTTATAACTAGAAGAACTTGCATCAAAGTTCAGTGAAAAATTCCAGGGTTGATGTCCCTACAGATGTCACTGTACTTGGCTCAGTATAAGACACCTCTATCATCCAACAATTCAAAAACACTTAGACTGTAGTTGTATAAAAGATGGCTCAGAAAATAGAAAAGACATCTTTATATTAAAGAATTGGAAAAAAATACCAATTTGGAAGAGTGGAAATGAGTTCATATAATCGAATGTTCAGATAAAAAAATTAAAAAAATAAAAAAATTAATGTCAAGTGTCGACTTGACTACTGCAATTCCCTACTTTATGGCATCAGTAAGTACAATGTTGCTAAACTCCAAAAGATACAAAATGCCCTTTGTAGAATTGTTTTTAGACTTGATAGAACTAGCCATGTCACTCCTTTTCTTCAAAAACTACACTGGCTTCCTATCACTTACCGTATATTGTTTAAGTACAATCTAATTACTTTCAAGGCTATAAATTTCTCTCAACCCATATACCTATCATCCTTGATCAAAACCAGTTGTCTAAGACGTGGAAATCGTCTTTCTCTTTCCTCAGCCTCTCACAAAAAGGCCATCGGTAGGAGAGGTTTTGTAGTGGCTTCCCCCATAGAATGGAACAGACTCCCACAATCAGTACGATCACAACAAACAATAACAGGTTTCCGTAGCCAGCTAAAGACCTACTTGTTTAGATTAGCATATCCTCCACCATAGTACATCTCCCTGGCGGGCGCTAACCTTGGATCATGACCTCGAACGTCCCTCGACTTTCCCTTTTTGATTTCAAGCGCATTAGAGGATGTTGCATCAATTTTGCGCTATATAAATGTTTCTATTCTATTCTATTCTATTCTATTCTATAACAGATGGTTGGATAGCGGAAGTTACAATCTTCCTCAATAGTGAGGTCATGGATAACAGGTTCATCATCTCAAATGCTCCATGTATTTTGTACCTGGGAGCAATACTGACATGTTCCTTGTTTACACAGGAAGCAAGTTTTATTCCAAATAGTTTAAAAGTTTCAAATGTCTAGGACCAGGACTCTTTTTCATTTTATTCAATTATTTTTTTCACAGTCGGGAGCTCTTGTGACTGTATATCTTAGTGCTTGATTGCGAGTACTGGAACTTTAATGATGAGCCTGGCTCTGAGGTGCCAACACTTGAAGCACAGAGACATGGATTGTCAATAATCCACTTCCTGTGTACCTTGGAAAACCAGTCCATTTCCCCCAAGGAGTCCATATTTTTACTGGTCTCAATCTCATGATGACTCCAAGCTGGATCTTTTTTCCTCTACCTTATCTCTCATTCTACAGGTTTTAAAAAGGATCTGTAGTGTGCTTTCTTTTACTGTTCATTTACTCGATAAAGCCCAAAATGGTTCAGAGATAACATGATAACTAAAAATACACTTCAGCCTGTTGAAATACTTTGGAGAAATTCCCCTAAAACAAAAAATGTAAAACACACAACTAAAGTACTCAGAGCTCAAGTCACTCTCTCCAGTCATAAAAGCCAGTTTAACACCCCCTTCTTTTTCCTTTCACCCCTCAGATTTATGGGCACTTCTTTATTTCTGAGAAATAGTTTGGTTTACAGCTGGGTTACCATAGTGTCCTGTACATCATGATTAGGTCATGTTCAGTGGCTGCTGACTGCCCGGTATTCCCTTCTCTAATTTATGACCCCTTCTCATCAGTTCTCAATGCCTTACACGCTGAAAGGAGGCAGGTTGAAAAACCCATTCACCCACCATGTGTCATCCCAATAGCCTGGAGTAAAGCTCAAATTCAGCAGAATTTAGATTTTCATAAGCAAACAAAACATTTTGTCGTGTGAAATGATGGAAAAATAAAAGATGAAACCACAAACTGGGTCAATTTCTTGGCATCAAAACGTGGGACACCTTGGAATATATTTTTGAGCCCATTGCAAGGCTGGCAGTCTAGTAAGAACCATTGTAAAATTTCACAAAGATCAAAGTCAAAGTTTGGGTTAATTTTCTGCACTTCTGTTTCACTGAATATTTACATGTTTACTGAGTACTTTGATTAGACGTTCAGGGATACAAATGTTGTATTTTTGTGTCTATACTCAGCGCAATATATTTCCAAGTACTACAGGACTCAAAGCACTATATGACCCATCCGACTGTACAAGTACAGTCCATCACTCAAGTTACTTACATTTCCCCTAACTGAAAGACAGAGGCTCACAGATGACCATTTATCAATGCCCTTGAGGTTCTTTAGCCTGCCACAAGGGACAGGAGCCAATGACAGATGACCGCCATTTTAAGTGGTCATCCGAGCCACTATGTATCTGCCTATACCTGGGTTTCAACCCACGTCCTCTGTGTTCCTAGGTGAGTGTGTTACCCACCGGGTCACAGTGGCAGATAGTATTATGATGAGATATTGGGTATTTCAGTGGCCCAGGGGTTTCAGTGCAAATCCAGCTGATGATAACATGCTACAAATACTGATGAGAAAATACAGCTAGAAAACCTTTGACTTTGATTAGTAATTAAGCCAAACATAAAGGCTATCTATGGAGATTTTCTTTATATAATTGATCCCACTGAAACTTCCCTCTATGTTTAATGCTGTAATCTTCTAATTCTCACCAAAGTGTGAATTACATCATGGATGTCATTTGAGGCTATTTCACACTGACAACATCTTGTGTATGATCATAATTGACAAAACCTTGGAAAACTTTGGTCTGAGATGTTAAACGTTGTCAAATGGACAGGACTACTTACAATGTGTGTGAGATAACCTAATGACTCTGTCAGTCCAATATGTCCTTGGCATATTTCTTTATGGGGCAGACTTAATCCAAGTATTGATACTGTGCAAAGTGTTTTTTTGTGGTAGTGTACTGTAATCAGGACTACCATGCAGCTCTTTATTTCCTCATGTGGGTGCTCCGGTTTTATGTACTCTTACAGGGCATGTACTAAACTGAGATAGGTGAAAAACCATGGAAATCATGAACTGGCATGAATACAATAATACAGTGGGGTTAAAAGTAATTTTTTTTTTCACTGAATAACTATGGAGTAAAAATACTCCATTGGGAACAAATTAATGTCATTAGATTTGTAGTTATAAATTTCTTTCTGTTGTTTTATATTACTTTACTTCCACAAAGAAGTTTCTTCAGTTAATTAGCTATTCTTCTACTTTCAAAGAAATGGAAATAACTCAAAGTTTCAATAGCTGTTGTTTCTATATTATACTGCTCTCAAGATAAAAAACTTTGATACAATTTCAACAACTAGTTTCCTTTCAGAAAACTCACACTATTCTGATTCTGTCTTTATTTTGGCAAATAGTCAATAAGCAATTTGGGCTGGATTTGGCACTTTTTTCCTCAAAAGTCACAATTTTTCATTTCTTGTCAATAAAAGACTCACTGCTTGAATAAAACAAGGACATCACAATAGTTTGCAGGCAAACAAGAGGGGTGCAGACTAAAACACAGAAAAGATTGGTCGCAAATAAGTAAAACAAGAAATAAAATACAATATAAAAGCCTTTCTACTTTGGTTTCTATCCTGATCATCATATCATTATTCTTTTTTCCTGGTAAATATTATTATATTTTGGCAGCGGAAGCCCATAACTTTAACAGTTTTTAAGTTCATATAATGCAGGGGGCAATCTGAAAAGATGACAGCTAATCATAGAGAATACTGACATGTCCTGACATTACTTCATGGATAAAGCACACAGCCAATCACAATCTCACAATTTACAATGATGGTGTACTTAATTTCACCAGATCACTGTTTTTTCATGAAAAAAAAATGTTTGAAATCTGTGTGTGAAGTCAATGCACATTTCAAACCCTTAGGTAAGAATTTGATCTATTTGTTTTCCATGTATTATCGTTAATATTATTATGAAAGTCTTTTCATAATGTTTCATTTCTGCAGCTTGATGTACTTTGCAAAGTTTAGGTTGTAGCAGTTTAAAATGATCATAATTAGGGCTGTGATGGGTACAAAAAAACGGCATCGAGTACTCACCCTCTGACAACCAGCTGAAATTTGAGTAACCGCGAGATTTAGTTCCCACCATTAGAAGTCTTCTGTAAACAAATAGTCGATTCCGGAAACGAAACTTTTGAAGAAAAACCTCTCCTATTTAACCAGATATTATAGATTATGGAGTAAATTATAGGTTTTCAAGCGAAAACAACAACTTTAATTGATGTTATGGAAATGCAGCATATTTTACACAAACGTTTCATTATGATTATACAATACCTTGCAAGTAACTGAATACTTAAAGTAGACTCGAGTACTAGCCAAGATCGACTCGTCTACCGAGGCTCGAGTACTCGTTCACAGCCCTAATCATAATCCAATAAACCAGAATACGAAAAGGTTCAATGGTAAAGTCACTCCTTAAAAACTTTTAGTAAAGAAGTAAAACACTTATTTACAAACAAATAAAAATAGAAAATGCTTAAATTACTGTTAATTCTACGGTAACAAAAGTGTGTTAAAGGAAAATAATTGTGTATCATAAGACATTCAGTAATACACACTACTGCATTTAACTTTCAACACAAACAGCTCATATTATGACAGGCAGTTTTCAGACATGGAGGACAGTTATGCTTACTAGTTGGCTTAAGAATCTACACTGAAAACCACTGGTAATCAACTTGCTCATTTCAGGTTAAGGCAAGGATTCAAACCTAAAACTTCAGAGGTGAGTGTGTCACCCACTATGTTACCATAGACCTTCATCTAATGTAATCTCATGTGAATGTCGAGAGTGCTTAATCTCCATCAATTGACAGACTCTACAGCACAGCTAAACATCAAAAATAGCATCAGAGATGCCCGTACCCCACAGCCTGGGGAAACTGTTTTCAACGCCACGAGATAGAGAAGTAGTGAAACATTGCAAAGATAAGAATACTTTCAGTGTCAGTTATATAAAGGTCCAAATAATGTTTACCAAGTTTAAGGGCTGTGGGGTAAAAAGGTGAATGATACCGAGTCCAAATTATATAGCCAGGTCATACCAAAGAAGACATAGGGGTGACGGGAAGGCTATGGCGAATAGGCTTTTGCAAAAAGGTTTTGAGCTTTTTCCTGAAGGAGATGTTGCACTACGTACATTGTCTGGAGGTTCATTCCAAACTTTAGTAGCATTGAAGGCAAAACTATGACCAAAGTGTTAGACTTACTTGTGGAGATAAGAGTGGAAAGGAGGAACTGATATTGTTCTTACCTCTTTGCCCTGCCTGTTTTTGTGGCGTATCCACTGACCTCCTTCTTCTCTCTGGTACTCCAGTAGATATGCCAGTGCATACTCTTGGCCCTAAAACATAGTGAAATAGCTGGATAAACAGATACCGCATGAAACCCTTTACATAAGTGGATTAAATACAATATGAACGACTACCTAAAACCTTCGCTTGAGGCCAGAACTAGGTATGTTGTCACAGTTTGGTGTCACACTTTAGTTTTCACCACTACATCATCATTGATGTCCAGTTGCCTCATTCTACAGCTGCTTTCTGGCAACCATTTTGAAAACTTATGTAGTTGTGGTATTCAAATGTGAATTTCACATCAAGCACTCACATTCAAAAGCAGATTAATTATGAAGATACTAACTTGTATTGAACAACACAAATTTCCTGGATAAGGACAAACTTTACAGCATTTGGAAATTTCATGTGTCTCCACTATACAGGACAACCTGTCTTATATGACCAAGGTCACATTATGGTCAAGATATTACACTATTCATTAAAGAGAGTCAGACATACAAGTACAAAACAATAATGTAATACAAATATCAGAGACTGGAAAGTGGTTCATAAAACTGAATATATGAACAGAAGGTCTATGAATTCTACTGAATGTTAAGTGTCACAGGGATCAAATGTATTTACCATCAAGTTTCTGTATTATGAACAGTGGCTGAAGTCTATAGCTGATCTGAGATATGGGGTAAGAGCTTGTGATCCTTGAAAGCCATTGGCCCCAAGCCAATGATGTCTTTGGTTTTAACATCCATTACAGAGATATCACAGTAAGTAGGTGACCTTTTCCAAAACAACCCTTGGCTACTTCACGATTGTTTTCCCAAGACGAAACTTAATAAAAATTGACAATAATAGTTTGTGATATTATGCACAATTTTGTTCATTCTTAAAACGATGTTTTCAACTTAGATTTTTAATATTCTAGTGTCCTCACATATAAATATGCACAAATAATTATACATAAATTATCAAAAATATATTACTTTTTTTACCCTTTCAGAATCATGCTTGAGTGCACATTTTTATCTTGGCAACTTTCCTTGTTGGTCAGTTGCTGCAATGTAACGATATTATATCAAATCAATATGCATTATTGTATTTTTATAATAGGAATGATTCTGGCAATATACTGACAAGATTGCTGGTATTCATAAAAGGGTTTCTACCAAGCTACTTAAGAGTAACAATAATAACCATGTACTGGATCCCTTCATGATAAATAACAGGAAATAATTGGGCTGATCATTTTCTTACAAGGTCAAGTGCTCTGGGTTGCCTTTCCATGCAAAAATACCACCAATAATGCGGAGCTCTATTCATTTCCAATAAACAATCGCTAAATGAATATCGACATTACCTGCACAATAGCAGAGGCCTAGGGCTGACATTTACAACTGTAACCCTACACTGTCCAGACCCCACTCCCTCCACTACTGGGGCCCAAACAGGGCTATTCCTTTCAATAAAATCACTAATCCTGGGTCCTCACTGTCTGCAATTAGAGGGAACTGGAGATCACTTGGAGGATCTGGGGTCAGCCTAATTCAACAGCTACTGGCAAACCTCACTTCCTACCATTTGACTTGGAGATTTCTTTCATAAAAGAAACTAGTTTTTTTTCCACCATTGAGTTCAGATATGATTTCTCTTTGACTTATTGACAACATTCACAAAAATATTATATTTTAATTAAAAAGAACTACAGATCTGGTGACTCAGGCTTTTCACAGATGATTTGAATCAGTGGTTTTGTGGTTGTCATGTCTCTAACTTTCCTCTAACTTGACTTCCTCCCCCACTGATGAGGTCCTGGGTTTGAACCGCATATGGCGACATGTGAATTGCTGGAGGGTTGTAGCAATTTGACCTTATATTTTAAGATATGACATGTAAAACCAAGTTTTCAGCTTTTCCATTATCAATTAAAATACTTCAGTGAAATAATCGATTGCCTGTCTGTTCAGTGGACATGGAAGTTGTACCCGTTTTTAAGTTGGTCAGATGCAGCCTACCAAAGTTTATAAATGAGAACCATCTTATATTTGTGGTGATGGCCGTCATCAGTACTAATCTGACACCCTGCCTGTAGGATGAAAAAAATGCCAGTATTTAATTATTCAGTGCCACAAAAACTCAAACAAAATGCCAGTTAAATGTAGCTCTGAAGAATGACAAATTATTTTTCTACAATGATGTTGTTGTTTCTTTAGTGGCTAAATGTTAAAGATCTCTATCTCCATGTTAGCTACTAGGCCTCAAATCTCTGATGGTAATGTAGTATGTCTGACATTCTGAGAGGTTACAAGTCTGCAAACTGCATTAAAGTCCATGCACTATTTATTCAACACATTCGCTGTGTATCTACCCTAGTATCTATGACTACACCTAAATGCATTTACCAACATTTTTTTTATTTCTATTAGTTATGAAAACAGGGCATAGACTAAACTCCATATGAACACAAAGTGCGGGTCGGTCTGGGTTAATTAATGAGACATCCTCACAAATATACATTTGCAGATTTGTTGGTCTTTTATCTGGTAGTCATAATATTAAAAAATATACCTCTCCATAGCATATGAAATCCCACTAAAAAGGTCAAGTAGAAGGTTCATAATCCATATCATTTAGCTAAGGGGCTTCTCCATTGCCTTTGTAAAGTTCACTCAGATTGTCCAAAATTCTACATTAATTGAGGTTGAATGCTAGTTTTGTCTGGCATATAAAAAGTTACCACTGTGATAACTGCCCATGCAATAGATCTGCCCTCGCCTAAATTATGAAAGAGTAGGAATTGTAGCAATGGCCTATTTATTATCAATTATGTGCCATATTTCACCTTAATAATGGGAAATACAGATAAGAATATATTTTCTTTGCATTCACCAGTGTCACTTACTATGCATAATTAGTGTTTCAAATTTGTGAACAAGGTCCCATTTTTGATTAATATTTCTGTAAACATCAATCCTACAAGTGTGTGATATACATCATTAGAAAGGTGTTTTACAGAGCTTCTTCTGCCCACCTTTGTCGCATTGAAAATCTATGCAGAAATGGAAAAGAAATTGCAAGTTACAAATTAAAGTTTTCATACCACTGGTGTCCCTATGTATAGATTAAAGCTGTTTTCGCATTCTGTCTTTAAATATGCCTTTATATTACTTGTTATTCATATTCATACATTTGTGATATTTTTTGGTGTGTGTCATTCAGGAAGTTTTGCTATTGTATTTGACAGCGTTAACACTATAGCTCATGTCTTTTACCCATCTATTGTCAAGTAGAAGTATTTTGTGAGCCCTTCAAATTTGACTGCAGAGGTTTAACAGTACAAAATATGTCAAGAGAACTGCTGTAGGTGAGATAATTATGTATCAGCCCTTCTGTTGTTATTACTGAAATTCCTTTCTTATCCTGTGGTAGCAGTCACCAGGGCTTGCACAGTGCAGCATGTGTTAAAACCTGTGACACTCGTATGTTATATTTAAAAATTTTACCTTATTTGATAAAAATACATTATATCTTTGCCTGATATTGTCAACTCAGGCTTGCTTGTAGCAGTGTGAGCATTCTTGGCTGGAATTATATGTCAAGATAATACACACATAGAGTAAGAAATCTAAAATTCGCCACATATCTGAAATTCGCCACATGTGAAAATACTAATAAAATAAATGAATTGTGGTGAAATTTGTTGACTGTATAGTAAATTAAGACTTTTTGAACTGAAAAATACCAATTTTTGGACAAAAACATCATTTTCTTCATAAAATTAACTAAGGTTTTAGAGGTGGCAAATTTTAGATTCCTGGCAAATTTTAGATTTCTTACTCTACAGCATGTGCATGTAAGATCTGTGCCGTGTGGTTCAAAATGATATAATCTCTCCCATTGTGTTGTGATACTACAGGTCCCACTGTACTTGTTCACATCAGTGACACGTTCGTCATGAAGAGTTCAGAATGTTAAACCTTTCGGTGTATTGTCTTTCCAGCAAATTTCACCAGTTTGTCCAATTACATGACTGAAACAACATAATGATAGTGATTGAATGCAGAATATTACCGGTTTCTATGGTAGTCTTGTGATCTATGGCAACATAAAGAGAAGCTTTAAAAGACGCACACCAACTGTCAAAACTAAGGCGCTTTAAGGGTTTTAAAGAGGCTTTGAAATGAACAAAACCCAAATTGAGATGGATGTTGACAGGTGCAAATTGGAGATAAAACACTGTCTCCTAAAGTGGTGTTGTTACATCAACATATATACACTCCACCTCCATGGTGGCTGAGAAGACCTTGTTGTCACACTTTTAGATTTAAAGGCTAATATATGCCATTTTAAGGTGTGAACAGTAGAAAATTTATCACCAGAGGTTATAAGCAAAGAATCCATACAAGTGGGCATTTTATTGGTGGACTTAGCATGTATCACCAGGCTGTGTTGTCCTCAGTGAAGGTCTGTCTGTATTACTGTGAAGGTCACTTGAAATATTACCAAAGGTGTGAGGTTTATGTTGTTACATTCGTGTATAACACAATAACCATTTACATACAAAGGAGAGCAAAAGTTTTGTTTATGAATTGGAACAGCACCCCCTGTTAAGAAAGGTGGATATAATAAATTTATGAAAGTCAGAGAATTGCATTCACAAAATTAAAACTTTTGATAAGATTTTGGGTTGCATCTGTAGGATCTACATCTTTATTGACTCAAAAAAATATATGTATTTTATTCCAAAGAGAATAAGAATTTATTGCCTGCTACTTTCTAACGAGTACAAAAAAAAAAAATGTGTACAGGTTTATATTTCAGAACCAAACAGTTTGTGTGCTGGAATATTAACCACTGCAGGTGTTTGATACTTATAGAGAACAGCCTGGTGGATAAAAACTGTGAAAACATACAATTTTTATTAGAATTAACAATGCACATATTCACAATGCTTTGCTTTAGTAGAAGCAGAAATGGATGTCAAATCCAAAGTATGAGCTCCAACATATCTTACTTTCCTCAACAAGGCAACATAACCTATAGAGTAAGGAATCTAAAATTCGCCAGAAATCTAAATTTCACCACCTCTAAAATCCTTACTTAATTCTATGAAAAATAGATGTTTTGTCTTAAACTTGTTATGTTCCAGTTCAAAAAGCCTTAATTTACTATACATTCAACAAATATCACCTCAATTCATTTATTTTATTAGTCTTTCCACATGTGGCGAATTTCAGATATGTGGCGAATTTTACATTTGTTACTCTATACTTACTGTCCATGGTCTTATTTGAGTCACATACTGAATTAAGGCTGGGGAATATTTTTTAGTCAAGAAGACATCCTACAAACTGTGTATGTTGGACTTCTCTCAGGATGAAACTTCAAAATATACGCATGACTTGGACAATTTTCCTATTATATTCCTATGCTTATTAATGACATAAGAAGGCTGCAGCAGCTTTCCATTGAAGCCCTCTCCTGTAGTCAGTAGAACACCAGTCCTTGGTACTGACAGATGCAAGCCTTTGTCATCGTCTCTTCCCACTCACACCAGTATTTCTTTGACCATTGATTTACTTCTTTAAACCCCCATTGAATCTACTTAATTCAGCCATAATGCCTTGCAAAAATTAATCAATCACAACAAACAAGCCTTTCAAAAACCTCTGTTAATGAGCATTTCCCGTCATAATGCCCATCTACCCGTATTTATACAAGGTGTTTGGGAAGCATCACTGGAGAAAATGGCCGGGGGTTTGGTTTAGATTAGTAGATGACTTTTTGGGCTTCCCAGTTTGATAAGACTGACACTCACTGTGCGACTGGCACGAATTGTCTGTGACATTTTATTTTACCCAAATACCCTGCCCAATTATTCACTCATTTTCCTTTTTTATCTATTTGGGTTTTAAAGTTGCTTTCAACACATTGTATAGGTCACATCACGACAGGTACTTGGAAGGGCAGAGGAACAGAGGTACATAGTTGGTTAAGGTTCTGTACTGTAAACTGCTGACCAACGGCATGCAACTACCATCTTTCCCACTTGAGGTCGGGCTGGGAACCGAACCCAGATCTCAGAGATGGGAGGTGAGAGTGTTGCCACTCTGCCACCGTGACCCCTATATTCACTCATTTTCATATTGCTTTGCTCTGGTTCTATGCACAGTGTTTGGTACTGGAATATATATTGCATGTATATGTTTATATCACTAATGACACATATTTATGCACACATGGGTTGACAATGACGTTTTGGAAGCCAGTGCAGCACTAGAATGTTAATTTATCAATGCTGGTATTACATAGTGAAGAGTAAAAAAGTCATCTTCATCACAGTGAAAATTTGCCACTTTGGGGCACCTTTTAAAGGAAAGGCAAAATAATTAAAATCTGTGCCATTTTTGCATTAGCTTGTGGGGGGGGGGGATCAGAGGTCCACTGTACAAAAATCACTATGTAAAGAATTTCAACAAGTCAAGATAAAGAACACAGTTTACTCACCTGTGAGTTTTACATACTGTACATATCAAATTTTACATTTCTTACTGCCTTTACGTGTTGTGACCTGGATGTGACAGTAGTATAGTGTTGTAAATTACAAGTTGCACTTATGTACAGCCTGTCACAGAATCCACTGAAACCATAGAATTATGGACTCTTTTCATACCAGCAGATTATAATATAGCAGTTTACTGACACACAAAAAAAAGCTTAGTGTGTTTATTCTAATTTTAAGTCTCTGAATATTATCAGATGTTGTAACTTGAGAAGGTGATAGGCAGATCCATAACAAAACTAAGAAATTACATATAAATAGTCTTCTGGATCTGTCCGGTTTCTTGTTTGATTGTTCAATATCCTTCTAGCAAGAGTCCATGTGTCTTTCATAATTTTGGAGACAAACGCTGATCGCAATATGAACTTGGGCTCTTGGTAAAGTTAATACATTTATCAGATATACTTCAATATAAGTCAGACAATTATATCACACAAATACACACCTGTCCATTTCCAAATCTGCCCTGCGTCTCTACCTGCGTGACCACAGTGAGGTTACCCAGGTCAATCTCCAGCCATTCAAACACATCCTTGGAGATCTGGTATTTTGGACACCATGCACCACCATTGCGCTCTGTGCGGATTCTGAAAACAAACTGACTTTCTTTAGAAATTCAACCAAGTGAGAGTCTAACTTGATATAATATGGTCATTCATTTTACATAATGGGACCAAATATCTCAATGACACTGGGCATGCCTGCACTTGCATGGAGAAAGGAGGTTTTCTTCTTGAAAGCTGGCAAAAGTTGTCTAAAATGTTGTACTGAGGTAACAGCCAAAATGCTGATACATAGTGGCATAAATTTGCTTGAATGCTATTATTTGTGGCCAAAGTTTGTGTCACATCATGAATGATTTTTCTTATTACCTTGTTTGCCATCAAGTAAAAGCTCAGCCCAAACTCCCGTCTTCAACAACATCTTCAACAACAGTTCACCTGGTGTTTAACTGATGTACATAATAAGTTGCCACACAGTACATTGAGTCATTCAAACAGCTGGAGCCATTTAATTAGACTACAACTTTGAGTCAGAGTCGTCTTTTTATATTATCTTTTAACACCCAGGATTATACATCAACAGGTTGAAAGCATCTCCCACATTTTGTGATGAACTGGACTTGTACCCATGCCCAGCGACACAACAGCCCAGTAATCATTGAAACAACATAAGCCACTGAGGTAACTCGGACTGCAACTTTAAGTAAACTTCAGCATTGATACTAGTGTGTGCAGCTGTTTTGCAAGTCTTCCCCCCGTCTTTCTATTAAGTGGACAATTTTTCAGTGTAAAAAATATTCTTGGTGAATACATGGAGGAATGAATGACAAATGCTATAATGACACAGGAGCAGAATCTGTTGTATCATTATATCCTTTGCCACACAATGCAATTGTATTTGTAACTGTCACCCACTTTTTTGTACCAATTATGGGAGATACTTTTCTCAAGTCTCTTGCTGCAATAAAAATTCTTTTCAGTTTTTAAAGCTCACAAGGTGTAAATTGTTTGCATGCCACAACTTCTAGCTGTTTAAAGAGTCAATAGATTAAGACTTAAAGAATTCTGTGAGCAGACTCTAGAATCAGTAGATAGCATCAGCATAAAACTGAATGCTATATCACTAAAAATGACCAACAAATTTTTAATGTTCTGGATTTTTAATTTAATCACCATTTTGTCCAGTTTAAAGAGGGTTTCTATTTTAGTATCTCATTCTGGATTGTCCTGGAACCATATGAAACCAATCTTCAATCGTCTGTATTTCACCACAAAAACACAGAGAGTGATGTATTTTCCAAAAGGGGGCTCTATGATCAAAGATAAAAAGATTAAAGTGTCAGGTGGCAAAAGGCCATAAATAGATATTTTACAACCTGCATCTGGATTATCAATACATAAAATGGTGGGAGAACTTAAAATACTATACACAAATCTTCTATCTGAAGAAGTTACACACTTTTATCTCATATTTCCCTGGAAATAAAAACTAGAGAGGAGAGGAAGGAAAAGGGAGGTCGAGGCATTTAATATTAAATATAGATAGGGAGGGCGTGTTTATATGGTGAAATAGGGTACTTCAAGATTCATGCCAAGTTCAAACACATGAACAGAAGTTTGACAACATATAGCTGTTGCCTTTTTTAAAGATTAGACCATGCATATGGCCGTCACATGCAAACTACATTCAAGTCCTATAGTAGATGACTTAGTTCCTCTTTACAACAGAAATAAACCAATCCTTGCGGGAAATTCTCCATTCTCCTTTAGCTGTTATCTGGAATTCTTGTCCAAGAAGAAGTATTTATTTTTGCCCCTCAAGTGTAGCTGTCCATGTCTGCGGTACGGTTTGCGGGTGCGGCTTGTGGTAAATAATTTGATTGGTATAGTTATAGTGGGAGTGTTTTCATGTACACGGCTTGCGGCTATGGATTGCGGTAGTTTTTGGTCAGGAATCGAATTTGCTGCAAGGTAGCGCAAGACAGGATATTTATTTTGAAGAAAGTATGAGCTATTTGCGTCTCTTTAAACTGGACAACAATAGTGAAAATATTACTAAAATCCGACCACTAACAAGGAAGTTACAGTCATTTTAAGAAATCTTATTATCTATGTTCATTTATTTACCGCGCACCGCACCCGGAAGCCACATACCGCAGCCGTGTATACATGGACACCTTCACTTAGATTCAACTACACAAGGTTGAATTGTGATTTTTGTCAGCTACTCAGAAACCAGTGAATCATCAGACAGTGTGTAGTAACAAATCAGCTCTATTGGTGTGCACAGTGGGACTTGTATTTATCTGTATCCACACACAAGCTGGTCATCTTTGGTGTTGTTCAATAAGCATCCTTCCCACTGGGCAATAAGTGATTTATGTCTGCCCAAACTCCACTGGATCTCTGGAACGGGCTCAAGTTGCTCCGGTTGGCCTGGATATGCCTGTGTGGCGGCATAAATATCTGCTTCTGCGAAATCAGCTTTCACTTTTGACATTTGTGGTGCAAAAAACTGTGAAAAGTATGTGTTAATGTTACATAACAACGCACCAGAATCAAAGCCCAGTAATAGCCATTAAATTACAAACATTACTCTACAACAAGGAGGGCACCATTACTTCATATTAGGGTATTAAAAATTCCGAGGTAATTTTAGCATGACAATGTCATTTATAGCTTCTCATTTAATGTTTCATGACATATATATCACTCACGCAAATTGATTTAGTTTCTCTGGAAATGAAAAGCTATTGTTCCATGGATTTATTTCCTTATATAGATATATATTCAGTTGGAGGCAGTGTTTGTAATTTGAGATGTTTTTGTTTCAAAGGAGAATCAATCAGTAGACACTTGACTGATGTCATTTTTTCATAGCAGTTTAATAATCATGAAAAACAACCTGATAAAACAATGTATTTTTGTTGTGATAATAAACCAATTGTATATTTTTATGATACCAAAACCCTTGAAAGAAGATAAAGTTTCCAACTGGCAGAAAAATATGATCTACCAAGAGTACAACAAAGCTCTCTTTGAATGTCATTGTATGTGAATTATTGTGACAATTTAATTACAAATTTACTGTCATTATAGACTTCTATTCTTGAGTTGAGTCTGACGAACAAAAATTTAGCAGCAAAATTCAAGAAGTTTGTGAAGTAACATTACGCAAGTTACATTGTCCAGCTTTAAATAAAGGCAGAACTCTTGATACTTTTCAGCACAGTTTTTATGTTTCAAATATATAACTGGTAAAAAGTAAACCCAGGTCTTCTGTTAGTAATAAATCCAATCAAATCATATTTTTGTGGCATTTAATCTCCATAGGAGATGAGAGATGTTCTGGTTTGGGGCAATAAACACTGATATCACTCAGAGATAAGTTCCAAAATTCTCACAATTTAAGCGGGATATGTAATAAGTAATCTGTAAGCTATTATATGTCTGACCCACTCTGTTAACGCTTTAAAGCTAAAAGCAGCTGTATATGTATCATCATGCATTTTATTAATATTCTATAAACTTTTAACCACAACCCAGCTATCACTGAAATATGAAGTCACACATGCAATTATCGCATTTCCACAGCATTCATTTAACGGATGTGTACGACTTGGAATATCCTTCCACAGATATCCATAAACACTTCTGAAACTGTAGGTAGACATCCGAATGTACACTATAAGCTTTTCGCACCTTCTCCTGTGATTATCTCAATTAAAAGATTGATCAAGACATATTAGAGCAGTATCTATACTGGGTGAGGACATATTGACTGATTAGATTTGTGAGTCACAGGTGCCTCTTTCAGCTGGGAAAATATCTCTAAATTAAAAAAGAAACCTTCTACATATACATGTAGTCTCCATATGTTAAAAATATTTTAAAACTCTAGGAATTAAAATAGTCTCTTGGAGGTTTATACATATTTTCTCAAATATAGTCTCCATGGCTTCTATTTTGGGCAAAGTTTCGTCTTTGGTTTTCTTGCCTGGTTCTGGCATAACCAGGTCAGTATATTGGACCACTGGAGTGCATATCACTACATAGTGATGACAGGCTATCTGGTCAACTATGTGGAGGCTGTAGTAGGCATTTTCAATTCCCTTCATTTTGAGCTGTACTTGTGGTATACATGTACACAGTATTGCCCTGTGTCTTATTCTGTGTAGCTGTCTGCGGCCTTACATATTGTAGCAAAGTGTTGAAAGGTAGAGTAAGAAATCTAAAATTCGCCAGGAATCTAAAATTCGCCACCTCTAAAACCATGGTTAATTTTATGAAGAAAATGATGTTTTTGTCCAAATATTGGTATTTTTCAGTTCAAAAAGCCTTAATTTACTATACAGTCAACAAATCTCACCACAATTCATTTATTTTATTAGTATTTTCACGTGTGGCGAATTTCAGATATGTGGCGAATTTTAGATTTCTTACTCTACACTGGGCAATGGTGACAGAAGCAAGTAGAGCATGATTTTTTTCTTGTAAGAACTAAGCTATGTTATCTCTAGCCCCAATCCTACATGTTTCTCTATTGATATGGAACTATACTTTAGCACTTCTTTACTCTTTACACTTAAAATTCTAATTGTGCAAGTCTGTCAAAATTCAGTCTTCATATGCAAGCTCGAAATGCAGGCAAATATTATCTCAAAAGTTTCATTAATGTAACTGATGGTGATGTCAGGTGGATGCAAATAAAACTTAATCCACCCAACACCAAATAATTCCACCAAGAAAAATAAAGATTTTTGCCCTTTTTATAGGAAACATTTAAAAGATTGAAAGACACATGCATGAAAACTTTTATGGCCAGATTACCATTTTTCTAAATTTTCATCATGCAGTTCAGACTTTGTTTTATTAATGACAGATACCTTTACAAGGGTAACGTGATAACAAACAGCAATCATTTTACAAGAAGAAGTTTATTAAGTTTGTTAAGAATGCATTGGGTGTTGTCACAGATAAACTGGTTAGAACATACAAGATCAAAACTATGGTTCCGGGTTAAGGGTCTTGATTTTCCTACTGAAGCTACAGTCACACCTTTAGTAAGTGGCATTTCTGTTCAAGTGGAAGTACATACTGGTCCTTGTGGAGCCTTTTCCATTTATCTTAACCCAGTTATTTGGAAATCCTGGCAAAGTTAAATTATACCACCTGGTCTCTTAAGATTTAACTCGACCGGGTTGACATGTATCTCTTATATTATCACAATACAGTTCTAATATGCCTTATTTACACTACAGGCAGTACGTCCCATGGTTAGAGGTTTTACTCGGCGGTGGAAGCGTCTCCAAGGACGCCATATATCTGAGATTTGGTGTATCATTCACCTACAGGTGGTATAATTCATGGTTATAGTCAGAAATGCCCTTGTCCTTCAACTACCATCCGAGGTTCATATGTGACCTTGTGACACGGTGGCGAAATGCCTATTTACCTCCTCTCGCCTTATGTTGCCGTGTTATTATAGACGACCAATCACAATCTTATATACACCGTGGACTATACCTTCAGTTACCAAAGCAAGATATTCATCTGCATATGCTTGCACTCATCTACACATGCTCACAATACGAAATTCAGAGGATGAAAATTTTAAACATTTTAAAATTTCTGTCAAGCGCACAAGGGTATTGGACATTTCGCCACTATGTCACAAGGTCCGCATACAAACCTTGGACGGTAGTTGAAGAACAGGGACATTTCACCAGCGAATATAACCGTGAGACATACTTCCTGTAGTGTGAACGGGGTATTAGAAATAGGCAGTTTTTACTTACACTGCCTTTTCACCTGTACTAGAGCAGCCACCAACTGCCCTAGTACACACTGTACACATTTCTCCACATTTACAGTAAAAAAACTGCAGCTATGTCTTTATGTTTAACATCACAGAGAATATATATTTATTTTGGGGGGTGCTGCTAACTGAAGATTACACCATGGGGAGAGCTTAATCTGATTTATCTCTCAACAAGGCCAGAGCAAAGTTCGACCCTAACCCTGTCACATAGCCCTGTGCTGATGAGAATGAATGCCCCGTGTTGCACCACAGACACTAAGCCTGGATTTATCATCATTTCCTCCCCATGTCTTGCTGTCTACTTTTATGTATAAAGAATGCAGAGGCAAGCTCTGTGACAAGCATTCACTTAGGTTTCAGAGAAAAAAAAACAGTGTAATTCAAGGCAATGCGTCTGATGAGACAAATACTCATTTGTTACAATTTGACATATATATATATGCAAATCTTCTGCAAACCTTGAGGATGTGTTTTCAATATACTTCATTCCAGATGAAGTTTTGTAGCTTCAGCATGACCTGGATCTAGTGGATGCTGTGCTAAAAGGTGATACAAGAGTGTGTAGTGTGCAGTTTTGTTTAATATGTCTTTCTCAAATAATTTCATCTTTTAAAATAAGTGGCTCATTTAAGTAAAAGTAAAATTCAGCTGGCATCTGTGGTTGAATGTTCAGATCTATTAAAACAGATCAACAAATAAAGTGTAACAATCAACAAAACCTGCACACCTTTGTTATTCTATTTTTCTCACATATTTTCATGATTTAAAATATCTGGATCATTTAAATCAAAGCAGAAGTTGATTAGTACTTGTAGTACTGGAAGAAGTGCTACAATCATCAAAACTTGCATTTGGGATAGGTGGTGGTGAGCAAAATGTGTATGATCTTGTCAAAATTCAAAGAATTAAGCTACCCTTACAGTTGTTGATATCATACTTGGCCCATTCTCTCTGAAACAACTTTTCTTCCCATATTAGAATGGAAACAAGAACTTTGTTTTAGTACATGCCCAAACTTTGATTTCTGCAGCCAAAGTATTCCTGACATGGCAACCGTTATCTTTGTTAATACTTACATCCTTATACCTTGTTTACACTTTTCCTCACCTGACCCATAAGCTACAACTCAATGGGTTCATCTAACTTCACTTGTGGTTCGGTTCACTTTCTATTTTGTCCCCCTCTCTATCCTCTTTCAGAAAGCAGCTCAAAACCTAGCTGTACGCCAATTTATACCCACCTTAGTGTTACTCACCCTGTGACATTCTATGTGGTGCTTGGCCTCTTTTCTGTCCCTGGATACTGAAATTTGTTAACTGTTTCGGTTCTGTTGCAACTTAAAGTACCTTAGGGAGATTAGACGATATAAAAGTCCAGTTAGAATTGGCATATCCTCATTTGGATGTGAGTTGGGGTGGGATGTCCTCATTGGCATCTGACATACTTCAGAAAACATATTGCGTTCAGGACCACTTCTTTGAATGTTTGAAAAAGTTCCCATGAACCTTCACAAGCTGTACAGACATGCTGGAGTGGTGAAAGGGATGAATATTCAGGGTGGTTCCTTCTTCAAGGTATACTACTCAGATATAAGGTTCTCTTTTTGGAGCCATAAAGGCAGGGTCATCAAGTGGAAAGCAAAAACAAACAGGAATGACCAAATGAAAAGGTGACAATAGCCCAGATAGCAAGATGCTAGTGGGCCACCGTTGGCTATCGGTGGCAAAATATAGCTTGTGGGCTACCACTGAGCCACTGGTGGCCCACTGACTGCATTTTTTTCAAAATTTTAAAGCATTATAAACAACTTCAAAAGCAACCTCAAATACTGTTTTCTGACATATTATTTAACAATATTCAATGTTAAAAACACATTATTTCAAAATATAAATACATTGCGTGGCCCACTGTTGGCCCACCAACTACCAGAGTCAGTGGCTGTAGCTCAGGGACCAGCCTACACCCACTGGTGTAAAATCCTGGGAAAAATTAGATAAAATGTGTGTTTTCTTTCACTTAACATAAGTTAATGTCATTTTTTAACAAACTTATTCTGTATTCATCATTTTGCTCACTCAGTCTTTTCTCCACTTTATTACTTTATATATTACTTGCTTATATATTTGCCACAGGTGGTCCATCAATGGTCCACCCACTACATAAGTAGTACATGACCCATGATGGGCAGCCAGTGGGCCACTGGTGGCACATATATATATATATTTTTAGTGAAGGTTAAAGAAAGATGTTTTCATTTTTTCCTTTTGATATAAATTTGTTTTTTGATGAAACCTAAAACTATCGCAGAATTTGTTTTTGTCTGACACATGCAACTATCATCTGTAAGAGCTATACTTAGTCGGTGGACCAATGGTGGTCCTCTGGTGGCTACACCTCAAGCTCTGCTGAACGGCATTTGTTTTGACAGATCTTGAAGAGATCTTGTTTCAAGTGAATTACTTTCCAAAAGTAGCTGTTCTGAATTTTATTACATAAAAAAATTGTAAGATTTGCCACTGGTGGTCCATCAGTGGTCCACCTTCTGCCTGCATGGTACACATACTGTTGGCCCACCGGTGGCCCACAGATGGCAAAGTAATTGGATACTTTATGTATGTGTGTGTATATCACCGAGACACCCAATATTTTTAAATAACAGATGTCACATCTCTGCCTTAATATATATTTCTTTTCTTCCCATTCTTGGGCCACAAATTTCTTCCAAGATTTACCACTGGCAGCCCACCAACTATATCAGTGGTATATAAGCTATGATCGATGGGCCACTGATGGGAATTTTCTAATTTCCACCCTGATTTTAGATCTAATCAATAAAATCATCTGATAATTACACAGAAAAGTTAACAGAAGTGAAAGTTTCCCCTGTAAACAAACCATAAAACATGTACAGGAGAAAAATATGATATTAAATCAAAACCCTATTAATTGGGGTTGAGGTGTAGCCACCACTGGACGACCCTTGGTCCACTAGCTGCAATATGTATGTGTCCGATAAAATATATGTTTCTTAAGTTGAAAGGAATAATTACCCATGAAATATATTCCAATCAGTGGCCGAATTACCCATGCCAACGCTGGCCCAATGAAGGCTTGCCAACCAAAATTCAGGCTGCCAAGGTTGGGCCAACGGTGGGCCAATGGTGGCTTTTTATTCAAGATGGCGGCGAGCAATAATAGGGGATATTGAGACACTTAGTAAAAAATTATTTATTATGGTTTGTCTAAAAATCATATTTCAGTGGGCCCACAATTTTTAACTAACTATTTAACAATTTTAGACACAAAAATAACATTCTCATTAGAAATTCACAGTAAGAAAAGTTGTTTCTGAACATTATAATTTTATTATTTGACTATGGAACATATCATCCTAAGATACTGTTCCACCATTGTTTATGTTTGGTCATGTGACTTATCAGGGATTCCCTTAACTAAAATCCACCCACAATCTGTCAATTATTTGCTTTCTGTTAAACAATGGCCACATAACTTCATGCTGCAATCTGATTGGCTGATGCTATATTATAGTGGTAGTAAAATTTTACCAGTGGCTTGCCACTGTCAGACTGACACATCCACCGGCCAAAAAGCCAGTGGGCCACTGATGGGCCACTAGTAAACCTTATTGTTGGCTGCCAACAGTGGACCACTGTCTTTCAGCTGGTCATGCCACCAGAGAACCACCACTGATGGCACTCAACAGTGGGCCACTGATGGGCCACCAGTAAACCTTATTGTTGGCTGCCAACAGTGGGCCACTGTCTATCAGCTGGTCACGCCACCAGAGAACCACCTTTGATGGCACCCAACAGTGGGCCACTGGTGGACCACCAGTCAACCTTGTCGGCTACTGAAGGTGGGCCACTGGTGGACCAATAGAAAAGCTTATCATTGGCTGCCGACAGTGGGCCACTGAAGGACCACCAGAAAACCTTATTGTCGGCTACCAACGGTGGACCACTGCCTATCAGCCGGTCACGCCAACGGCTGGCCACCGCCTGCAGCCAACGTTGGACCGACAGCTATGCCGCCAGTGGGCCAGCGGTGGCCCTACAGAGTCTTGCTATCTGGGAGGCCATTAGACAGAGGATTCTTTTGGGTTTTCTAAGATCCAGGTCTATCATGGAGAGACATCAGGCACAGAAGAGTACATCTGCATCCCTGTTAGTCGAATTCTGTTAAACAGAATCCTCCTTTTTAAGTGAAGAAAAGTATCAAGGACTTTGTGACCTTTTCTATTGAAATTTACGCTGTTATTTAGAATTTTTGGTCAGGTAGAAGTATGTATTGGTTCTGTTTGAAATTCACCTTTGTTGAAATTGAAGCTGCTACTACTGGTCCAACACAGTGAAATATCTGGCTGTAGAGATATTTCAGGTCACTCCAATGTGTCAGGTCTGCTCTCTTGTACCTGTCAAAACAGTCATCCGTCACCCTACTGCCATCCTCCTCACACTCCCCAAACCTATTAATAACCACCAATCAAATTAGCCGCAAGCCACCGCTGCGTAGTTTTTAACACATTCCTCCCCTCACTTTTCTAATTCCCATAGATATTAATATTTTTTTCTGTGGAAGCTCTCATCCTTCTTGCCAATGCAAATCAGCATCCACTCCAGCTTGCTTTGTACACCAGTTTGTGCACTGAAGGGGATAGAACTGGTTCTCTCGCCTACTGAAAATGCAGATTTACCATGTCATTAAAATGCAGCATGGCCAAATTGGCAGTTGATCTAATTTGTGCAATCTTCTACTCCAGGAAGCAGTGGCTACAAGCCTACAACTGATCATTTGTGAACTGCAAATGCTGGCTTGTCTGTCATTTTTTTTCAATTTTCACAATTTCCTAGAATATTATATGCCATCTGCACCAGTGTAACTGATTGAGTTTTTTTTCCAGGAAGTGCAGTCTAGATCAAATTATTTCTCCATTGCATAGTTTCCTATATCTACTTCAGTTTATGCATAACCCTAATTAATTCATTTTCTTCAAAAATAGAAAAAAAAACAATCTCTAACAATATAACAGCAACACTCAAATTTTTGATTAACTTAATCACGGAGTTCCTGACCATTTATTCAGGTGTTACAGGTTAGACTACTGATAATTACTTTACTCTTACTTTCCTCCATCTGTCTCTCATTCTCTGCTTAATGGAGAACTCTATTCAATTCTCACCATTTCCTTCATTGACTTACCATCTGTAACAATGTAACTACAGTATTCAAATAGTGAATTATTATAATCTTGTAGGACTTGCCCATTTATTTAGCTGTACATGTCACACTTAATGCAATGTACTTGTGCATCTCTCAATAGAGGCTGAAAATTTCCTGTCATTGAGGCTGACATAGATTACAAAGTGTCGATCAATGAGCCAAAGGTTTATGACAATAGGATACATGCTGGCAGACTACCGTATTTCTTCACAGCTGTAACAATGGGCTCGCAATGATCTACTGCGCTGATCGGTCTATTTGGATGTGAGGGATCACATTTCACTTGATGGCTTTGACAAATCACATCTTGAGGACAATTCACAGTCTTTGCATTCCAGCTATTGATTTTTCTCTCTCACACAAACTCAAAATGGAATTTGCAAGAGGATTGATAGATTATGGTTGTTTAGTCTTTTTTTTTAGCTTTTATTAAACAAGTTTTTTTCTACTTACAAAGCTTAAACTAGGGAATACCTTTACCTAAATATTGGGGCCACAGTGGTGCAGAGGTAACACACTTGCCTCCCACCTCTGAGGTCGGCAGTTCAAACCCAAGACCTTATGTGGGAAAGGTGGTAGTTGCTTACTGATAGTCAGCAGTTTACAGTACAGAACCTTGACCAACTGTATGTACTGGTTTCCTCTGCCCACACAATTACTGGTTGTGATATGACCTGTACAGTGTTGAAAGTGATGTAAAACCCCCAAATAAATAAATAAATTTACCTAAATATTACACAGAACATTTCTGAACTGAAATTGTTTCATATAGCACTTCCTTCTGTTTTGGAGGCATGAAATGGTGACAAAGAAGTTACATTGATCTCTGGCATTTTTATGGACAATTCATATGTATGTACTTGTTTGTTTGCCTTCTTGAATCAAATTGATACAACCTCAGACTGTCAAATTTATATAAGTTCACATGATACTGTCAATTTAAAATAATTTGTTAATTCAAACATTCTCTATTTTGTCATTTCACTATACATATTATAGCTTAAAATATATGCAAAGATAACTGCATATTCTTTAGTCTTGCAATACTTTGCTTTTACAGTTAGATTTTGTGCCCATACTATCTGATTAAGAAGAACAAAGCCATATGAACCATCTTTATTATAGTCATCACAGGAGACTTATGGCAGTGTTTGAGTACTTGCAATAACCCTGGCATTTTTAGCACATAAAGACATTACCCTGGGCAAAGGTTACCCCAGTAGCAAATGAAAATTGGCCATTTTCCTGATGCCCCCACACAGGCTGATGCCGTGAGTTCAGGCCATAATCCTGAAGGTCCACTCATATACTGCTATTACTGGGGTCTGTATTTCTCAAACGAAAGTCAGCTCCAGTTCATATGTATAAGAAACTCAGAGACCAAGTGCAAGTAAACCTACCATCCTTCATTGCCTTACATCTCAATATACAGAGTCCAAAATATAGTCCAAGAGCATTAACAGGGTCTCTGAGGCAAACTGCAAGGAAATGTCAGACTTTGAGCAGGCCACTTGTGGAACTTCTTAATAAAAGTGAGATGTATTGGGTTACATAAAAACTGAGTGGAACTTGCCAGTGACAGCTATTGATGAGTGTCATGCAAGGAAAAAAACTATGGACAGGCAAAATGTCAGTGAACCATTAGATCAATGTAGGACCATGCAAATCTTAATCTTTGCAGTGCAATGAACATTTTCTGTTTGTGTTGATCTAAGAATAATGCTTTGATTACAAATTAGTGGCTAGTTGAATCAGTAAGCCAATTTTTTTTAAATAGATCTATTGTATGGTTTCTACACACTTTTGTACCTGTGGTTTGCAATGGGTGAGGGGTGCATAGATAAAGGAATAAAATGATGCCTGGGATATTAAGGTTCCACTTTTCACTGAACCTCCCACATATTTTAATGCAAAAATAAGCTGTTACAATTTCATCAATATTTTAATTTAAAATGTGATTACATTGACTTCAGAATACTTCATCCAATTGTTTCTTTAACTTTTATTGCAATATAGTAAAAGTTTCACTTTTGCAAAGCTGTTATTAGGAGGTTGCATACTTGGTCAGGTCATCAGTAACCTTCACATGTTGTTATAACCTGGATTTGACCTAGGATGACTAGAGGCGTGTCTTACTCAATTGCCCAACAAGATAACCACTATGCCAGGCTCCTTTTATTTACATTTATTTTGTCATCAATATCTTCCTCTGGCTGGTCAGTTTAAAAATATTCTTTTTCTTTACCTGGAATTCAATGGTCCCACACTCTTCTCGTCATATGAAGAGCTGGCAGAGATGGCGGAGTCTGGAATTTCTCCTGAATGCATGCCCTGGGCCTGCTTACACTGAACTGAAATGTATACAACAAGAGTCATAGATACACATCTTGTACAATATCTCTCCAGAAGCTGATTAGGCGCATCATTACCTATACAGAACACATAGCTTCAACTAAACAATATCTGTCAATATGCTTATTGGACACAACATTATTTACTGTCAAAAAATACCTTGAACAAAGTCTGCCCATAGACTTATTGGTGGAAACATCACTACTTGAAAAGAACATGTCTGGAATGACACAGTATCTGTCCGAAGCTTACAGGACATATCATTACATTACTTATAAACAATACACATCATCTGCCACCAAACATCTGTCTATAAGCTAAAAGGACACATTACTTAAAGCCAATAGACACCTTTAAACCAAATAATATATATTTGCCATAGACTTACTGGATGAAGCATCACTACTTAAAAGAACATGTCTGGAACCACGCATATTTTGTCCCAGAGCTTATGGGACATACCATTATCTTACTTTTGAACAGTATACCAAATAATATATGTCTATCTACAATATCTGTCCATAGGGTTGTAGGAGGATCAATCATTTCTGTATATTTGGGACATACGTCTGGAATCAAACAAGATTTGCCCACAGGTTCATAGCAAGACACACCATTATTTATAAATAACAAACATATTAGTCCAAAATATATCTCTCGATCAGCTGATAGTAAGACACGTCATTATTTACAGATAACATATAAAACATTATCTATAATTTCTATTATAGATTCAACGAAACAGTATCTCAGTCAGTTTTATAAAACATTTAAGAATATATGGATTACCAGTCAACTGAGTTTTTAGTTCAGGTTGTGGACAGGTGTTTGAAGTTACAAATGCTGCAGATACAGAGGTAGCCTTTTTAAACTTTCATTGTAAAAGAAAGAAAACATTATATTCGGAGACCACCTAACTAGTATCCAGCCAGAAGTGCTCCCCTTTTGTTTGTGTATTGAAATGTAATGTCTGACTTAGTGTGATGTTGTAACACATCACCAATACACAGGATTGAATGATTAATAAACCATTGTCTTGAGTAACACCCAGAACTACACTTATGTCATACGTCTTCATACATCAACCACTTACATCCACATCATGTCATTCTTAAAGCCAACATTTCTACACAAAACAAATGCCAAAACTTTAACCTCTAAAACACTCTATACAAACTTGTATAAAAGAAAATGTTTTAATTTATGTCTTCAAATTAGTAACCTTACTGAAAGTTGGATATATCACATAAAGAAAACACACATTAAAACTAGAAATTTGCCGCTATGGACAGGTAGCATGCAGACAACTGGGAAGGAGAAAATTTTAAGTGTATTGCATGGACAGTCTCTGATAATTTATTATTTGCATACATAACATAAAAGTTTTAAATTAGAAACACAGTAAACAAATGATAAAGAAACAACTAAAGTATTGGAAGGCATAGGACATTTAGTTTTTAATGAAAAATGAAACACTACTCCAGAAAGGCAATTCACATTAGTAGGTACATTGTTTATCGATATTGCCGATATTTACTGTTTTGGGACAGGGTTGCCTATACCGATGCCTGAAGAGGTGTAGCAATATCGTCATTTTAAGTACAACTGTGAACTTGCACTGCAAATATTGGAAATAAAGCCTAAATCTGAAGAAATGGTACACTTTTATCTTGCATTTTTTGTAGTTTTCAATACCTTTTTTGATGAAAACTGCTGTGTTTTGTTTTGGTAAATGACACTTCCTGTTAGCTGTTGATGAGATGCTAAAACAAAAATGTTTTTGGTATCCCGGATTCGGTCTATTTGGTAGACAATATAACCCTCGATATCAGCCAATATTAAAATATTTTTACATTCAATATCAATATTCACAAAGCCAAACAATTCACCCACTAATCCATATGCCAGACCACTGTATAATGACTGTTAAATCATCAAGAACACAAGGGCTTCAGGTGAATGCTGGAAAAGATGTCATTGTTGCCCCATATATTATAAGCTGCAGTGGACAAATGTCAAAGTTGGAGTTTCAGTTCCCTTTCAACGGCTACATGTCATATTGAGACATATTCTAAAGTGTATCCGACATGTCTCCATGAGAAGGATTTGAACCCACCACAATACAGTTAAGAGCCAAGGAATGAAATGACCAGCTTGTTAACCAAACATAGTTATGATGTTGGGCGCGAAGTACCGATCTGCGCGATCTCGAGATGGTACTTGCGCAATCTCGTCATCAAAAGATCGCGCGCCCATCTCGAGATTGCTCAAGCAATCTCGAGATGGAGCTGCTCTAACTCACAATGATTTTTTATTTTACATCTAATCCAATTATATTGTTACAATGAAGGGGGTTATAGCCTTATAAGAGGAAACAGAGTGAATCTGGTCCAAATAGAGAAGCCACATGTACTTCAATTAGGTTATAGTAATATGGGGTGGTTTTCATGGGTATATTAAGTGAAGCTAATAAAGAAGCTACATATAATCTGATTAGCCGGTTACAATAAAGGGATAGATTAATTTATTTGGGGTTTTACGTCGCTTTCAATAGATTAAGGGTCATTAAGTGAAGTAATTGCAGAGTGAGAGGCCACATCTAATTCCATTATGTTATAACAATTTGGGGTGATTTTCATGGGTATATTAAGTGAAGCAAATAGAGAAGCCACAAGTAATCCAACTGGCTGGTTACAATAAAGTGGGTGGGTGCCCCCTACCAGTGCTGTAGTCAGTTTAAGCAACAAGTAATATTAAAAGAACTGGGCAATACTGAACAATAATGTACTTGTTGTATGGATCTGATGTACTGATGTATGTTAAAATATGTTTGTATTAAGTAATTTGCTTGTTTACTTTTAGGTTTCAATATTCATGTATGTACAAACCTGTTTTATGCTCACTTAAATATCCTAATGAAGTGTGTTGTGAAAATCATTCAATCATTGACCACCCCAAAAATGAATCCAACCAATCATATCTCACGATTGTGTGATAAAAATCATTGTGAGTTGGAGCAGCTCCATCTCGAGATTGCTTGAGCAATCTCGAGATGGGCGCGCGATCTTTTGATGACGAGATCGCGCAAGTACCATCTCGAGATCGCGCAGATCGGTACTTCGCGCCCAACAATGACACTTGTCATATGGTAAAAAGGTCAGGGTGCTCAACACTTCAAAGTGATGGCAATTTGCAACTTGTTTCCATATAACCTGCAGTAAAACAACTATGAAAATTTTCAGCTGTGAAGCTGAAATGTTCTTACTTCAACCTCTACTTTAATATGCAAACAGGTCACTGTTAATAGACAGTTTTTGCCTTGGTATATGAAGTGTAACAGTCTAGGGAAAAAACTCCACTCCCCTATGATGCTAGATAATTTAAACACACTGAAAATGTAGAAGATGTGCAACTCAAACTTATTTTTAACCAGAAAAAATATGGGAAAAATTTATGTACATGCACTGCCGATCAATCATACAGTTATGAAAGGTGTGCTTGCAAAGTAATAACTTGTTTTAACCCATGCCTCCCTGGAATTTTTAACTTTTCACCAACATGCTTTTCATCCACTCCTTACTTTCTTGTCTTGTCATCAGTTATGATGTGTGACTGTTAAAATATCTACAGGATACAGCCCAGATATGTTGACTTCCAGCTTACAAGTGTTTTTTTAACAGTTATCCCCTCAGGTATAGTTCATAAAGGAAAGAATTGTAAATGCTAAACTTCATAAGTCATCTTTCACAAATAAAAATGCTCAGCTACTTTCTCAAGAAAAGCTTTACCAACCTGAAAGAGTTTGTGTAAGAGATAATCATCATTAAAATCTGTGTTAGTTTAGAAAGCAGAACAAATATGCCAGTGTCCTAGAGGTTATAATTACAGCTCTTTTCACCTCCTTCTTCAATTATGTCAATTGTTTAATGCTCAAATATCCAAGCAAACAAATATTATGCCTGCCCATAAACAGGATCTGTGAGACTTTGACAGGGGAAACTTGTACAACAGGAAATCTAAGCAAAAGCAAACCAATGCATTATTCTTACCCAAGCACAGGTACGATGTAGAGTAAGAAATCTAAAATTCGCCAGGAATCTAAAATTCGCCACCTCTAAAACCTTAGTTAATTTTATGAAGAAAATTATGTTTTTGTCCAAAAATTGGTATTTTCCAGTTCAAAAAGCCTTAATTTACTATACATTCAACAAATCTCACCACAATTCATTTATTTTATTAGTATTTTCACATGTGGCGAATTTCAGATATGTGGCGAATTTTAGATTTCTTACTCTACAGGGATACGCGAGTGAAAAAAACCTGCCTTGCAATAAAAAAAAATACAAGAACTGTCACCAGAGCATGTTAAACTTACACCTCATTTAACGGCAAATTTATTTCCATTAAAACTAAATCTATATGTAAAACTGATAATAGGACAATCATGCATTTGCTCAGCATATATTATTAGAAAAAATGTTAATTATATTACATTACAAAGGCCTGTATTTGCACACATAATGGACAAGAACTTAAATTGGGTTGAGTTTAAACAATCGGTAGCAATGGTGTTGGGTATCTGAGGGTGCAGGGCACTATTAAAGACAGCACACAATGTCTAGACTCTAGACAGATATACAGGCAATATACTGAGATTAGATAAATATTTAAAATCCTCACATCCTAATCGGTGAATAAAACACCATCTTTTATCTGGTGCATAACAAACGCACTAAACGTTGATATTGCATGGATTTTTTTACATCTTTGTGTTCCACAGAGATTGATTTATTGTGAAAACTTTCTTCCCTCCAAACATTACCAGTAAAACTGAAATATGTTCAAACTAATATCTGTGTTGCCATTACCATTAAATAACCTGGATTACCTCATTTTCAACTACAACTACAAACCAATGGTGTATTTGAGACTCTCTTCTCCACATCAACTCAAATACAGTGAAACCAATATCTGTAATGCTTCTATCATTCCCAATTGTAACTAGAGAGGCAATGAGCACTTGAGATCCTCATAAAGCCTGTTCTGACTTAGAGGGCTGTTCCATCATGCCAATCCACCTCCCCAACTAGGTTATGATTCTGAAAGTTGTCTGTTCTGGAGCTCAATCTTTTCATTCAGACCTTTCGTAACCATGATCAGAATGTTCGGGAGCAGCTCAGGAGTGGAAGTTTTGGATTGGGAGTTGGGAACAAATCATGTGCTTTCCCAATTATTTCAAACTGTTTGAAATTATCATAAACTGTTGGTGATTCTTACCTGATCTTTAGTACGGGAACCGAATCACAAACCTATCTTAATATTCATAAAGCAATTTTCATATCTTAAGTTGTTCACAAGTGATGGCATAGGGTCAGTAAAGTTCATACAACATTTGGGAGAATTCGGAATCCGATTAGAATGTTTCTGAGGACTTATTGGATTGATTGGGAAACAACTTTTTTATGAAGCAGATCAGAAGATTTGCAATTGCATTGTGGCTCGGAAAGTAATTGGAAACCTATCGGAAATTCACCCATGGATCATGAATAGTGTTATTATTTTTTTACAATGGGGAGTCTGGTTTATGATCCACTCATGGATATGGAACATCCTTCTTATGTACAATTCTACTTCAGCAGCCAATGCGGGGCGAGTCAGGATGTGTGTCAGATTTGTCTGTTGTGTAAAAAAAGAGCAATTTAACTTCAAAGCCGCAGATCTGAGCAGGTATAGATTGGGTGAGGGTCACATCCAGCGGGGCCACTGTGAAGCATCTCAGTTGACTGCTGCCATTCACGCCTGATTAGAAGCCAACCCTGCTTGCCCCCAAACAAGTCAGGTCTGCAGACGTCTTGTTATCCTCAAGCTAAGACCAAAACCTGGACAAAGTCATAATTTTAACATGTTAAGTCTACCTACTTGTCCAACAGATATTGGGGATTTCTTCAAGTTAAAAATTGTTTGATAGTGGTAGTAGTTTTTTGTGCATATAGAGACGGTATCATTTACCAGTTCCCACTTCATTTTTGGATTGGAATAGATTGTATCACCTTGTGCTGTTTTCGGTATGTAAAATCCCTTTTAATGACTGTGATTCTGTGAACCAGTGACCTTAAAGTAAAAATGCTTATACACTACACATATATGCAGTAGACTCTGTACACAGAAAGCCACTGTCTGTGGGATTTAGGTATCAAGTGAAATCAGCAAAGAAATATTGACGGTTCCAACTTCCAAGTGTACATTGTCTGCAAAACTTTAATTTGTTATCACAAAATAAAAATAATTTCGAACTAATCAAGGGTTTAATTATACATGTATTTATTTATACTTTACTTGAATCTGAGGTATTTCAACTTAATGACACCTAAGCTTTTTCTCAACTGTTTCTTTAAGCTGTGATCACATTTTCCCCTAAATAAGGAGACATTAGGCTTTGACAAGAAATACTCAGTATAGATTTCACATTACAGGCCAGTGACAAGATAGAAAGATGGCCCTGAAACCCTGGAGTTTGCTCTTGCAGAAAGATTTACAGAATCAACACATTCCCATGTAAATTCCAATTTGCTTTCTAACCATATTCTCCCTTATTTTACCTCACACTTTTTAAAATATCCTCAAGGCTCATACGCAGCAAAACAATGACAGAATGTGATATAGTCTGCTAATAATGTTAGAACTTGGATAATATACCTGGCCAATTCTTATTTAAAGAAATTTTCCACATTTATCGGGTCTGTAGATATCCTTAGCATACAATATGGAGTTAATTCAAAACCAGAAAAACACTTGGAGAGCACAGACCTCTGCCAAGCAGATCCCTTCCACCCATTTTTTTTTCCTGTTTTTCCTGCCAGAAAAACCAACCACCTCCTTTCATGACTGGATGAACAGGGATGGGGCAAGCAGGCAGTTCCACAGAATCGACTGGGGATGGCCAGTGTAGATTTGATAACTTTCACCGATCTTACTGGAAGAATCCCCTTCACCTAATCATTGTGTGAACACAAATGTCTAGATTTGCCTTCATATAGTGAAACACAATTAGATAATGTCAATGGGCAGCAAATATCAAATATAATAGGACCATTCATACAATATGACAGGTCTGCATCCTGATCAATATAAGATTAACATGCATATTTTTTTTAATTGTCACAGAATCCATCAGCTGGATCTTCCTAATTACTGAGGGAAATCTACTTTAAGTAATACATGTATTACATTACTCGATATTTTCTAATGCTGCTTATATGATGACAACTGTAAATATCAACTGTGTGATAGTATCTATGCAACCCACTTAATTACTGAGGGAAATATACTTTAAAAGTATTATTACATTACTCGATATTTTCTAATGCTGCTTATATGATGACACCTGTATATATCAACTGTGTGATAGTATCTATGCAACCCACTTAATGTGTTATGTATTGTGTTCTTGTAGTGAGATTATTAGTTTTGGATAAATGGACTTATTTACCAAACCACTGTGGTTTTAATTATCATTAAATTAATCCACATTTGATTACAAAACTGTAAATGTTGATTACTTTACTACTTGGTTAAAAAACTAATTGGATTAATCTGGAATATATCAGATTTAAGTTCATATATTATTTCAGGGATACAGATATGTATTCAATCCATATGAATCTACCTAAAACTTTTCATCATTCAAAGGCCTCTGAGCAACAGCAAGTTATTCTTTGTATATCCAAGGTCTCAACACCCTGGCGGAGGACTTGTAAGGGAGATGAGTAATGGTTTGAGGGTATATTGATCAGAGAAGGTGGAGATAGGTCCCATTCAAAGCTACCCTGTCAGCTGAAATGTTCCCCAACACTTCACATCTTTAATGGCTCATATTTCTCAATATATACAAAACACAAGGACTCTTTGAAGCAGATACATAGATTACTCTGCTTAATTTACACATACATGGCAGATATTTATCAATGTGACATAGATCGATAAAATATTTTCACTTTCTAAAAGTTGTACTAGACTAGCAAAAATTTGTATGAGATTACTAGTGGTCAAAGTTGTACGGTTTACATTATCTCTTTTATGTCAACCTTCATAGAAACTCTGGATGGTCTTCAGTTTGTGTCACCATTGACATTCCACATGACTCAGACATGTTTCTTAAACTCACCTCAAACCAGGGAGATACCAACAAGACATACATGCCACCAACTCTGCGAGTCTATTGTGATGACATTCTACCAAATGTGCATAACTACTTGATCTTGCGTGAGGCCTAAAACCCTGTTTGAGTTATTTCTATGGCAACTAAGACATAAGAAGCTTTGAAGGTTTTTATACAAAACAGAGGCAGGTTGAGATAATCTGACCTGATCCTATTTTCAGTGAGGGTTTTCTGCATCTGACTGGTTGATTCCCTGGCTCAGGGAAAAGGTCAACTAATTACTGTAACCATGTCACTCTGCCTTCATTGTGAGGGGGAAAAACACTGGCACCAATACCAAATGGGACTCCACCAAGTCTGGGTAAACAGTAATTATGTAATGTAGATATCCCAGACAGAATGGGAGGTTTACAGCACAAAATACCACCTTATAACTATGTGAACAAATCCCCAAACCGCAAAGGGAACAAGTTGGATTATTCCTTTTTTTCAACAAAAACTAAACTACTTGTACAAAGAAGAAATATTTATCAATAGTATTTGGGTCAATTCAGAGAGCAAAATGCCTCGTTTTATTTTTGCTTTCATCACTGGTCTTTGTTTTTAGCAAGTCATAAGGTTATGAGAAGGTGAGCTAAGACATATATTTGTGGCACACATAACACCCTGCCTCAAGTTACCCCCTTATTAACAGATGCCTGAAATGTGGAGATTGATGGCATCTTACTCAACCTCTCATAAATATCAACTGGAAATAAGGCCCAAAATACCTTATTTGGAATGACGACTCTCACTCCATTACACATCTTCTGACCTAAATAGTTTCAACAATCAATCTCTTGTGGAAACTCTTTAAAATCTATCTCTTCAAATTGATCAAACTCCCTTACGAACATAGAAAGGTTTTGGCCAAATAAATGTTGTGGTAACAACATAATTATGTAGGTCTACGATAACAATAAACAAATTTACTGTATGTAACATATATGTGTAACAATAAACAACAACACTGCTATCAAAGACCTTGGAAAAACAAAAGGTATATCTATTATCTAGCAACCTGTAGAATAATCACTTTTTGCAAATTGAAATTCCACTGATCAGAGTCCAACTGAAGTGTGATCATTTAATTCTACAACAGAAGGTATGTCCCACAGATATAGGCATTGGGCAAAACGCCCGTGTCATTCAACTACTGCCCGAGGTTTCATATGTGACCTTGTGACACAGCGGCGAAACCTCCATTACCTTGCGTATTCTCCAGAAATTTCAAAAAGTTTCCGCCTCTGACCGCCTCACTGTGAGCATGCTCAGACGAATGCTATAACTGCAAATTTTTGGCCAGTAGTATGATGGAAACACCAAATCCCAGAAGGTAGGAGGAGTTCTTGTAGGCGGTTCTGCCACCGAGTAAAGCCTATAACCGCGGGATATACCACCTGTAGTGTGACTGGGGCATTACTTAAGTAGGGTAAAGGAAATTCCACCTATCTTGGTTTTTATATTTGGGTCTACTGCAAATATAGCCTGGTGCCAAAAATACTACTGTACTATTTTTCAGAAAAGTTAATGGACAAATGGCACCAAGGAGTTTTTGCTTTCAGCACCTTGCATATGTCAAGTAGATGACATTTCATATTTGTGAATAGAACATTTAAAATGACACATGGAACATGTCTCAGAAGTATTCCAGTGGTAGTATTTATGAAAGGTTTTGACCAAATCTTAGGCTTTAGTTGGCTATATTTGTGTTCAAAAGTTACGCCGAAGACTTGGCTAAGACCTTTTGTGAATACCACTCTAGATAATATTTTTTTTAATTAAAACTTTTATATTATAGGATCTCAAATATGTGGTCAAGATAACATACAGAAGTAATACATTGGTACATATTGTCATAAGACTGTGAAGTGTTCTCAACACTTGTTGATTAAACAGCCCAGATTGGAAAATATTGTGTCTAACATATAACTGGTCCTTGAAAAACTGTGTCTATTTCATTGAATGGATAACTTCGTTTTAAATGCTGAGCCTGAAAGAATTCAATGCTTTTTCAAATACTTGACATGAAAGGAAAGGAAAAAAATATTATTTATAGTTTCTAAACATTGAATTCTTCTGGACTCAAAAGGGGTTTTAGATATACATTCCCAAATAATATTATGTGCCATACAGGGAACACCACTGCCATGAAAAAAACTCTATTTAACAAAGAAGGCTTTATTCATAAGGCAAATTATAATTGGGCTATTAAACAGTATTTTAGTATGCAAAAGGAGAGCCATTAAGGTGAACTTTTTCAGAAGGCCAAAGAGAAATGAATCTGAAAAGATGAGAAGAATATGTCTGCCAGTCTTTGGAATGTTTCAAACCCAATGCTAAGTAGGATTGTTCAAAATAATGAAAATGCTTTCTTCGACACACACTGTGACCTTAATAAACTTAAACTCAGGAACACTAATCTAAGGTCTTTTTTTTGAAGAAGTTAGCTATTCACCAGACCATTTTAATTACTTAACTGTTCTCAATGACTGCAGACATCTTCTACTCAGATTTGGCCTTACTTGATAGAGATAACGTGGAAGCTCATATTTAAAGTTACAAGTTAAGATTGACAATACTTAAATGTTTGCAAAGTAACAGTGTTTCAAGCAGCATTTAATTGATTTCCTTCTTGAATATCAGACATGGGTAAGGGCCAAGGTCACATGACTTGTCATACATCAAACACTGAAGGTATATTATATCACAGAGATACAAATTGAAATGGCTTATTACTCGGCTGTCATGACAAAGAAAGAAACTTTGAATAGACTTTCTATAGATCAGTCTGTTGTCATTTCACAAAACTGTTTAACAAGAAAGGGACAGGAGAGACATGTGCATTTAAGTTACATAATGAAAGAAATAGTATTTTATAAAGAATTTTGTTATATTTGAATGAATTTCATTTACAGCTTCCAATGTGGTCAAATATAGCAGACAGAAAACAAAAACAAGTTTCCAAATTCTTCAATTTTGCACAGGTGGGAAATTCAGGGGAAGATTCTCTCTTGTCCTCCACAAAATCCAATTTTAACAATTATTTATATTTTTTCACAATACACAAGAGCCTACTAATGTCTCTGTAGTACTAGTTACTGTCATTCATTTTAAGTTAATTTCAACCAAAACAGAAACAAAAGAGACTATTTTTAAACCAGAATTGAATTATTTACATTATTTATGAGAAAAGTCCATTGACAACTTATGCAATCTAATTACTTAACAGTCAAAGATGATTTTACTGTAATCATCTTTTTTCCTTTGCTTTAGAAATGCTACTTGTTAGTCTACCTTTTTCCATTGTCACAAAAAAGAATTCCCAGAGTTTGTAATTAATCATATTTCAAGGATATTGATTACAAACACTCCACATTATTTGATTATTGTTGACTTATTCAAATATCTCATGAACCAACACATGAACATGTTTATAATTAGGTGACATTATTGCACCTACAAAATACAAAGTGTTTGTTCTCTGAAATTGAAATGATTTCTTTATAAAAGTGTCATCCTCTGTTTTCTTTACATTCACACAAACTCCCAGTGTCATTCATTTGTCATGCGGCTGTGTTTGAAGCTTGTGCAACAGCAAACCATCTTCTCAAAGTCCCACCTACCAAGGCCAAACTGAATGACATTGATTACACTTTAAGTGAGAACTGAAATTCATTCTTATACACCTCTTCTCAGCCAGATTGCCAAAATTCACAAAGTTTGATTGCAGTTGTTTCTCCTTGAAACTAAATATATCTATTGTTGAAAAAAGGGAAAGGACACATTTATTTTGCTATTTCATCCAATGGAGATTAGGTCAGAATTCAATTAACTGTTGACATTGGAGACAGCCTGACCAGACCTTTTGTTTTTACGCAGTTCTTCTGCACATTAACGAATAGAATCTACAATTGTACAGGAACACAGATTTCTTGGATGTGATTTTCCCCAGTTGAACTAACCACGCAAATTAACCAAACTTAAAGCTTGTAGTTGATGTTCTATGAAAGGAAAGATACATACTTGGAGAAAGACATAAAGAAGCAGTGTGCGACTTGGTTGTGGGTTCTGCCAGTGAAATGTCAAAGGTATGTAAATGTGTATTATACATTCTCACTGGCTCCTCAGTCCACCCATTATTCCCCATTTGAACAAATTACCATGACTTATCAGCCACAAATTAGGATGTTTTCTTGCAGGTTAAGAATCACCACCGGCAAAATGGCACAGAATCTCTTCTTATTTACATATATAAGACAAGAATAAATGACAGCAAACAGAACTAAGACATTCCTTCCAGACAGGCCTTTTAATACCTTTTTCATTCCAATTTGCTTTTATGCTTTTTGCTTTCTTTATCATTATAAATATCAAAGAACATAGCAATCTAGCTTTGAGGGCACAGTGACTGTTGACATTTCAGTGGTTTGGAGTAAGTTGAGACATATTCTATCTATGACTCAGTGTCTGTGTGTCTGTATAAATGGCGGACACTGTCAACACTGGCCTCCTGGTCATATAATGTGACCTTATCAAAGGATACATGCCCAGTGAAAAAATGGATGATCACAGTTTTTTACTGATTCAATGGCTGGTCAAATCTAGGTCCTCGAGGCACCTGAACTTCAACTGCTGATGATTTAAGTCTGAATTTTTAGACACAGAGAATTTTGCCTCAAATAAATCACAAAAGACAAAGAGGTGTGTTTTATGGAATTTGAAAACATTTAAAATGCACTGATATATGGAATAACGTGAGCTTTCTTTTGAAGTATCAAATCTCCAGACTGCAGGTGACACACACTGCCCAAATCTCATACACTCGCAATTCTATTTTTTGAACTATAATCTGATTATTCAATTTTATAATTTCATCTCCATTCTACAAAATTTGTATTTTTTTTTTAATTTTACTGAAACCTCTCTCTTTTTTATAAACCTATTTTCAGACAAAACAATTAACTTTCCTAGTATGTTTGGTTAATAGGAATAATATTTAATGTTTTTGTTTTATGTACTGTTTCTATTCCTTTGAAAATACTCTGTGTTATGAGTTTATTACCTCCGCCAAGGAGGTTATGTTTTCACCTGAGTTTGTTTGTGCATTTGGGAACAAGATAACTCAAAAACCTATGGACAGATTTTGATGAAATTTTCAGGATATGTCTGAAAAGGTAAAAGGAAGAAATTATTAAATTTTGGGAGTGATCCGGATCACTATCTGGATCTTTTGGATTCATGAAATGTAATTTTTAAAGACAGATAACTCAAAAAGTTATGGATAGATTTTGATGAAATTTTCAGGAAATGTTCTAAATGGGACAAGGCACAAGTGATTAGATTTTGGGAGTTATCTGCATCACTGTCTGGATCATCTGGATCCAGGCTTTTTTTAAAGGAAGTTATAGCCAGATAATTTTAGTCCAGGAATTGAGCTCCCTTGGCAGAGGTCTGCACTCTCTGAGTGCTCTTGTTTAAAATATGCTATGCACACATTTTGTCACAACAAATGCTTGCGAGAAATTTTTTTTTAGAAAATTGAAAATTTTTAGGTGAAACTGTCTATAATGGACTGGATATTGCATATACTGTACTGTTATACTATACTATTTTTTTTTTTTAAATTGAAAATTTTAGGTGAACTTGTCTAAAATGCACTGGATGTTGTACATACTGTACCTGTCATACTAAATGGCCACAGGCCATAAAATATCACAGCTGAAGCACAGAACCACCCAGCATACAAACTACTGACTGAAGAATGGGAATGTACAGTGTTATGGCATCAGTAATCAATTATCTATCATTTACATCACAATCACAGAACACCACTTAATATAACATACTCAACTCTCAAACGTGGTCCACTGTATGTTATAGTCAAAGGTGAACAAGTAATGATCATACATATCACTGTGGTTAACAGAATTTATTAAAAATATCTAATTTTAAAGTATCAATAAACAAACAAAAAGTAGCAATTATATAAGCAGTAATTTATATTTGTAACACGAGACAGACAACTATGCACTGTTACTGTTCAACACTCAACCATTGGAATTTCTGTGAAAAGAAGGGCTACATTGAAAAAAGATGGCACAATTCTGCATCTCAATGAATTCTTACACCAATACATTAAAATAATACTTAAAGGCAACCTTTGTACAGTACTTAATGTCTTGGGAAACTACAGGTTTTCTGTAATTCACAAAGAACTCTTTTTTTTTGTTGATGATTAAATAGGTTTACATAAAAGATAATCCAGTTCTGGGTCAAATACTGGGAGTTCTTTTGAACTGTGTTACTTAGCAAGCTGTTGAAATCACAAATTCTCACTTGCTGAAGGATAAATTGGTCACTGCTGAAATAAGCATGCTGTTCAAAGATCTGAAATCAAAGGAGTGGGTTCTCTGATATTCCCATATCACTCCTGTTTGAGTATGTGATAAAACCCCAATCTGTTATCTGTTTCCTGACTGAAGAGTGTATGATATAGAAGAGCAGGGGGTCAACTGCAGTGACCTAATTATCATTGAGTTAAGGGTAAATATTTGAATGTTTTCAACATGAAAGACTGGTGTGTTGAAGCTGTATAGGATTTTAGTAGAGTTGTGTACTGTGAAAAAAAGTCTATGAACACATATGTTTGCTCCACTATCATGCAATAAGGCATGACAAGGATCTGAAGTTAGTTTCTTGTTTTTCGTGATTTTTAACACATTCTGTTCCAGGCTTTTCAGAAATGTGTGACGAACACTTGCTGTGATTTACTTTGTAAAATGCCCTTAACACAGTAATTACCAAAGTTATGGTTACATTTTACAAAGATGAAACAATTTCAAATTTTTATCGTGTTAAAGACTCCATACAATACATGGAGCTTCAAAAGAAATGTAAAACTTTAATAGGTTCATAAAGTGTGTGTTCTCTTACCACTGATCAGCAGCAGTCAATTTCAAACGGTCAAAAGCTGCCTGTACTGTTTCAACAGCCAACTTTGAATTCATTTAGTCATTTACTAAGGAGGTCATGTGATCGGCAGATTCTGTTTGTGTTTTTGATAGAATAGAATAGAAACATTTATGCAAAATTGATACAACATCCTCTAATGTATTTGAAGTCAAAAAGGGAAAGTCCAGGGACCTGTCAGGTTGAGATCCAAATTAGTGCCCAACGGGGGAGATATACTATGGTGGAGGATATGTTAGTTTAAACAAGCGGATTTTTAACTGGCTTCAGCTATGTTGGTAAGATTACCTTAAACCTACTGCAAGATTTACACCAAAGTTGGGTGTTGGTCTTACATAGAACTAGTTTAATTTTGGGAACAATCCACAACCAATTCTGCAATCCAGGATTTTTAAAGGGTTTTTATTGTGGCACTCACAAGCAATAGTGAAGGTGTAGCACCTTAGTTGAGCTATGTGCTTTCCGAGTGCTCTCATTTTATATATTTCTGTTTTCTGGGCTTGTTTTCAAAGCCCTGTTATTTTTAGACATAGCCTTCTTATTTCTTTCCATTGATCTGTATTTTTATAGGTGATCCACTATTTGTACTCACTACATTTTTTGTGATATGATTGCTTTCTTCAGACATTGACACAACATGTTGCATCTTCTCCCACCTGTTTCTACATCCTGTTTATAGGTACATGCTTCACTGATACCAAAAGCTTAATACCTGCTCTAATAAGACACTGGATGAAACCTGACAAGACCGGAAACTTAAGGCTTAAGGAGTGTTTCCATTCCAAAGGCATTTTGTTATCATTATTCTGAACTACAAAAATTCATTTTTTATCAGAAAGCAGTTGTTTCATTGCTGTGATGATAACTTTGGATTTTCAAAAAATACGCTTAAAACATTTTCTTCTGCTACGCTAGTACAGAAGATGGATAACTGCTTTCATCAGACTTGAGAAAACATGTGACAACTTTTGAATCTTACACTGAAAACCAAACTTAAATAAAGGTTTCACACAGGTGATTTATACAGGTTATTAAGCAGCATTAGTCTCAATGTATTTTACTGAATTTCAATTTCAATTTTGTAACTTGCTATGCAAACCAATTTACTTCTAGGGAGAGAGAATAACTTTGGATTATCATCTTAACAACACTGCTGAACCCATTTATATATAGAACTCTCATTAGCAGAACTGTGGTGATTAGAAATATTGGGCCCCCAGAGGGCTGTTTCCATTGACACTTAGCCTGTAATCTGGAAATCCTGGGACATATTTACCTGTTGCCTTTTTTTCACTGTACACGTTCCAACTGTCCCATGCTCTTGAAAGACTTTTTCTTCTGTCACATAGCTTGAAACATCAGTTTGAAAATTGCGTATAAAGCTACCGATAAGTTTACCTGCATAGCATTCATAAATTGCCATATTAGCAAGAAATTGCCCATTTGATAAGAGAGAGTTACAAGAAATCTGCTGTCAGCTTGTATCCAGAAAATCAGCTGGAACCCAGCTTGTGTACAGAATTATTGGCCAATTTTCTCAGACATTAAAGGGTTTGTCTCCCTCAATCAAATATTGATGAAGAGAAATTCCAGGGTTATGCAATATCAATAATAAACCTCACAGAACACATGCCATAAATAGTTCAATACAGTTACTGTAGTGAGTTTTGAAGCAATGTTCTTTTGGCAGTAAAATTATAAAGACGTTGTTCTGGATGCAGTCTACAAGCAAAGAAGTAATGATTAACAACAAAGAACAGTAACTGATCATGGGATATGAAATTAAAGGGATTAAAAATCTTTATTTAAAATGAATATACACAACAATAAGATATCTTTGCTAGGGGGTATGATTCAGGGCAAAAATGCAGGGTATTTATTTTGCAACAACAGACTTGAATGTGAATACCTGGATTTTAGTATAAACTAACTGGAAATACAACTTCAACAAATATATACTGATTTACATTTAAACAAATTGGTGAAGATTACAACGATAAATAAGGAAAATTTTGGTTAGTACCTGTACAAATTGGGAAATAAGGAAAAATAAGGAAAATTTTTGGTATTACCTGAATAAATTGGGCTGCCCCTTTCACAGTACAGGTGGTACACCTCTAAGGACGCCCCGTATCTTCCAAAATTCGGTGTAGCATTCACACTACTGGCGGAAAACTTTGCGGTGTTAGGTATTGGGCGAAACACCCTTACCCTTCAACTACCGTCGGAGGTTCATATGCGACCTTGTGACACAGTGGCGAAACATCCACGTACCTCCACTTGCCTTGCCTTATGTCACCATATTACATCGAAAGACGACCGAGTCACAACCTTATATATAGACCATGGACTACACCTTCAGTTACTGTAGCAAGAAATTTATCTGCGCATGCTCGCAAGTTTGCAAACGGACGTCAGGCGGTGATCCAAGGACAGGGACACATGCGGCCTACCGTGGGGGATACCCCCTGTAGTGTGAAAGGGGTACAAAATAACAACATTTGAATAGTGTTAATGGTACCCAGTCAGCTAGTTTCAATTCTGTTTCTCAACAGAACCATACCTTTTTCAAATACCTGGGTACCCTACCACTGCCCTAATCAACACCACCTTTTCAGAAACAAATGTGTCCAGATTTTGTGTTCTATATTAACTAGGGGGTGCAACTCTTCAACACAAAAAAACATGGTTATACCAATACTAACAAAACATGGAGGCTAAATATATGTAACTGAATGTAATTGTACTTGAAAGCTACCATTACTCTGAGTGACACACTGTCCAAAAATGATTTCAAATATGAGCACAGCTGTTCATATAATGCAAATTCAAGCCATTCTATATATGGCTATATAGGTTTTAGGTAAAATATATTCTCAGGAATATTGCCCAATATATCAGCTAGTAGGTTTGACTCACAATGATTTCATTGAAGGCAGTCTCCATCTTTTTGTTCATGTATCATATTTGATGAACTATATTACATACACAGTGATATGCCTTTTAATGGTGGGTGATTCCCCAAGGGAACTATCATCTGGCAGCTTTTAGATTACAGCCTAATGTTCGCAATATGGGGTAATAATCTCAGACTGATGATGCGGACAACATGTAGTTTCAAATTGTAGGTCCACAAATATGATTCTGAATTAAAATTCAGGATTTTCTCAACTCATTTGGCTTTTCTAAAATGTCAGTACAAAACCAATAGCAGCTGTCACAAAAAATCACAAGATGTCAGACCAAAGCATAGAACATTCACACAATCTCACAAAGACATGGTAGCTTATATGGCAGACTATAACATATAGGCTAATGGTAAACATTTAAATTTTCAAATCAAATTTCCATCAGATTGGTCAAAAGTCAAAGTTAGGGTTTATAATTTAATATTCCTTTCAACAGGTAAGGTTGTATCAGGGCAGGTGCTTAGTGCATCACACTTGTAGGAATAAACTGGACTTGAAACCAATCACCGAGTTGTGAGCCAAGTAAGTAACCAAAGGTAAACAACTCTATCAGTGAGACCTAATGCACTCACTAGGACACCCAGCAGACTCAGAAAATTAATGGACTCATCAGCCTCGTCACAGTGACGTCTTGTCATGTTTTTCTGTTTGTAGACAAAGCAGAGTGTGGTGTTTTGCAATCCTCCAGTGGCTCAGACCCACTCAACAGGTTCAGTTATCTGAATAATCCCTGCACTTAGGAATATGATGGAACACCGCAGTAATATGATGGAAAGGCTCCTCCCCTAAAACGGCATGGCTACAGAGCCGCCATCCTACCAGTTAAAGCAACCACAGACCATCAGCTAAGTGCCAACAAGAATCTACCACACAAAGCATTTTACTCAGCAATAGTGACAAAGGAATTAATACCAAATAACATAAAAATTTGCTGGATGAAAACTGACTGAATACATGGCCAATACATACAAATGAAGCACAGACAATACAGAATTGCCACTCCCTTAGTTTCAGATTGAGTTGAGTGTGGGGCTGTATATACAGCATCAGGAAAACATGACCTCCGATCTTACAGTTCTGCGCATATCAAGCTAAAAAATATGACTGCAGTTCAATCAATGTGGTCTTTTTATATATGTTATGAACAGAAAATCATGAAAAAAAAAGAAAAAAAGTGAAAGTTCAGCCACACTGCTTGATGCCAATGAAAATAAGGGTTTTTAAGTATATTTTGCCATATATTTTGTGCAAATGTTATGAGGAGGCCACAACAGACTGGTTCCTAAACTAATTGACCTTTTAACTGCTATTTCTAGTAATATAAGTGAATAATTTATGTTTTTGTATACCTCAAAATAGCAAGAATTGAAGTAATTGGTACAATCCATCTTGGTTCAAAATCACAGTTGACATACTATACAGTGGAACCTGGGGTATCTGACCCTCTATTATCCAAATTTTCAATTATCTGACCTCAGACCACTCTCCCAACTCCATTGAAACCTGTTATTTCAGCCCTTCTATTATCAGACCTAATTGTTACTCCCCCAAGAGGGTCCGATAACAGAGGTTCTACTGTACTTTCGTTACAGAAAACTCTCACATGACCTCTCATATACTGTTCAAAAAATATCATATTCATGAACCATGTTCATTGAACATCTATTTAAACATGAGGGGCAATAATCTACCTTTGAGCATAGTTAAAATGATAGACAATTCATGTACAAAAAGGTATTTCATATAATTTCTGCTAGAGGAAATATCTTTCCAGTGTGACATAATGACATTCAGAAGATGCCTAATGTGATGACAAATTACCCAAAACATTTTCTGTATATAAACCACAAAAAGTAAATAAAACCACAACCTTATTTTTCACCAATGATCACAAATAATGGATGTCTGTATCTTCACACTGAATGGGTGATTACCTCAGTAGTCATCTGGATTATATACAAGTGTATGTATATGAAGAACTAAACACTGGTTTATTGTACTGGGACATGGTGGCTGTAACATGATAGTCCTTACTAAATACCCTACCAGCTATCACATAAAACGGGGCTTTCATCCCATATTCCAGTGTTTCTATGTCTATCCATGTACTTATAGCGCAAACCCAATTTTTTTTCTTTAAGTTTTTTTTCTTCTGCTTCTTTTTTGGGGATTTTAAAACTTCAAGTCTATCTTAATTGCTGTCCAGTCTTTGAATTCACTCCAGTTAGACAAACCATGGTAAACTTAAATAAAAATTGTCTTTCAATTAATCTGATCTTTTTGGTTACAAGTTTTCAGGTTCTTCCATACAAAGGGTCCAACTTATGAATATATTTCCACACTGTTTACAAAATACATGCACTCAACACTTTCTGTGTGGTAAGCACAAGGTATCTATTGTTAATGATAAAGAATCTGTATTGAAAGATTATATCCCTGTGAGAAATATGATACACACACAGAGATTACAACTCACTACTTGTAAACGGTATTATTTGATGTTAAATGTTTACAAGCCAGAGTGGGCTGGGTGATTCATAGGTATTTTGGATCTCTGTCATTTTCTAATTTGTTGACAAAATTACAACAATTTATCTGTGACTGCCTACTGTGTATAACTGCAGCTTATGATCAGAATCTATATAATCACACAATCACTTCCACAGCATGATGTACCCTTTATCTTAAACAGCTTTACTCACTATACAGTATAGCCAGGCAATTACACGGCAGGTGTTGGTCAACATAGTTACTTATATGTGGGCTTTCATATATCATTGAGTATATCATCAATATCTAATGATTTTTTTATTTTAATAAGTGCTTACCTCATAGATACCCATTTACCATCAATAAAAATATACATATTTCAGATATACATAACCAGTTATAGATTTTCTGGTGACATAATTTGAAGTTCTTTGCTTTGCTGATAAATATCTACCTTTTCTTGCAGAGTTATATCTCTATTATATCAATTGGACCATTTTGTTGAAAGCATGTGCAAAACAGACCCATATATCTATCAAGTATATATAATAAAGTATATTGTGCATGGACTGAAATGCAAAATATTTCTTCCTATATTCAGAAAAGTGATCCAAAAAAAGATAAGTTGCAACTTGACCTTCATGCAGCAGATTTTTGGGGCAAATGTTCTTGTGAAAAGTACACAGTGAATAACATGCAATGTTCACTTGGGACGTGCATAGACTTTACATCAACAATCGAGGCTAACAAGTTAACCTAGGTATTTGATTACTGTAATTTGGAGGGGACGAGTGATTGGAATATGAAATTGAGGGGTATTCAATAATGAAACTTTGGGGCCTTAAGAATCGGTCAATCCAAATAGACATGCCTGAAAGTTAAAATATTTAACAGAAAATTCTTGACTACTACAAGTAAAGACTAAGGGTTAAAACAAAACAATGACAAAACAGCCCAAAGTCAAAGTTGGTGTCCCAGTCAACAGACAGGGTCATATTGGGACAGGTCTTCAAAAGACAATCCCATACTACAGTTCGAACAGGAAGCTGTCTGTATATACCAAAACAATACAATACCACTAGTATTTTGAAGGTTTCTCTAACTTTAATTAGATTAGAAACTTTCCTCCATTTATAGTGAAAAACCTCCAGCTAAGGGGAACAGACCTGGGGCCGATTTCACTAAAGGACTTAAACTAAGTCCTTTTTTTGGCTAAGTCAGGGACTTAAATCTAAGACTTTGGTCTTAACTAGGTCTGGGACTTAAAATGGATTTCACCAAGGTGACTTAGCTAAGTCCAAGCTTATCATATAACCACAGTGGTTTTCTGTGTCATGTGACCTTTTATGTCCTTCATTTAATACATTTTATCTAAGGACAAGTGCTGTTTTGAAATGAAAAACCTTGTTGCCACACATAAACTTCCCAAAGACTACTTCAGTAAGGTGTTCTGTGTAATTATACTTTTTTTACAGCCCTTTCAAATTTTCAAGTGGAGAAAAGTTTATGGCAGCCATATTTAAGTCCTCTTTAAAAAATTTAAGCCCACTACCTCCCAGACTTAAGTCTAAGTCCACTGACTTAGCAAATCCATGGACTTAGCCCCTTTGTGAAATCCACTAAGTCTAAGCCTGCTGACTTAGCACATTTTTGACAGAATTTAAGACCAAAGTCTTAAACTTAAGCCCAAAACCAGGCTTAAGTCCATTCGTGAAATCGGCCCCTGGACTTAATTCTGATCTGATTTTCTGGACCTTAACCAATAGGACAAAATATCCAAGAACCTCATGCTACATAAATGTTGTGATATTGATTGCATAGCTCAAATGACAATAAATTCTGTATTAATATAATATATTTTATGACACAACATTATACTATGTATTTTAAACTTTATGTAGTTAAATATCAAAGAAACAAATGTGAAGAATAATTTTTGATCATCTCAGTATTTTATATCAGTGTAATTTAACATCAATTTTGGCCATATGATTAATGTCAAATAACATGCTACAACTATTGAGAAAAATAGAGTTCCCTTGATAACACTAGTTGTTATTCCATTAACCAGAGTGGAGGCCAATAACTTATGATTGATGTCTTGATTTTCTTCACTGAATCCAATGCTATATTCAAGTTGACAGGGTCCAGACAAATGGTCCAGGATGGATTATCCCTCATATCTTTACCATACAGCCCTGGTTCTTATTCATCAAAGACAAGCCAGCTTAAACTTGCCTGAAACTTTAATTTGGGCTTGCCTTGCTGGAGTTTGTAGCATTTCACACTGCTAAGATTTCAATGAAGAGTTCTATTGGTGCTTTAAATATGAAATAAAATTGCTTTTGATAATAATGTTGGCACAGTAACTATGAATTTGAAAATGATCTTAAGATTTATAAAAATCTAAATGGCAACAATCTGAACTCAGACCAAAACCTCATTTGTCATAGGGCGGTTGGAACACATCAATCCAGTCTGCCTGTGTGTCTTTGCAATAGGGCACACCCTCATGTCCTCAGTCCCCTCTTACTCAGTCCACGGCCACATTTAGCTTTGTGTTGACACCACCTGACTGAACACTGACTCTCACTGGCCTACCAGGCTTTTTATTATCCGCTGTAAGCCGTATTTGACCCGTATAGGGGGATATATTTTTATTGTATACAACAGCGCTTCGATACAATGGCTAATAAGTGTCAATAACTTCCGGGGTTTCGCATATATCTTGGAAACTATATAAGCTACAAATATGTATTATATATCAGTAGAAAGGTTTTTTTTACAGTGCAGCTGCTCCTTCTTGTTGCATAAAAATTGATGCAAAAATGATTGACATATTGCAAGTCAAAGATTGAAGTTTTTATATTCACTCTTGCCCATGTTTTTGGATAACCCTTTTCACATTCTCTCATTAAATATTGATTAATTTAACTCGTAAATCATATAAAAATGGTGGATAATAAAAGTAAAACATCCCTCATTACACGTACACAGAAAAAAATATATATCGTACGATATTGTCATCTTTATTCAAGATGTATTTTTTTCATATGTTATTCAGGAAGTTTTCCTATTATATACGAAATTCTCTCTTAGCTGCTAACTTTACCAAATTATATATCCTGGAGTAAAAGTAACATGTATACATTTCTGATATGCTATGTACTGTGTTAATGTCCTCATTTTACCAATGAGACTCTGTATAACTAGATTGGGCCAACTCGGCGCCAACATATCCCCAGACAGGTCATCACTCACGCCACAGGTTTTGATCGGGAATTTTTTAAAACATAATTACCCATTATTATATGAACTTCAGCACATCAATCTACTCTGTTTATATCTCCCCAAGGAAGATGGTGTATCCCCAGACGCCGAATACATACCTCAAATTAATATTCAAAATTTAAATAGACAGGCATTTCCTTTTAAAAATTCAAAGATTTCAGCTCTATAACCCACATAGTTTGACAGTTACTGGGCTTTAAAGTGGCATAATATCCATAAATTGGGTTTCTGTGGGCATTTTACAATTGTTAAAGAGACCTTAGCAATTAAACTACAGATCTGAAACTTTTTGGGGGACATACATAACAAACAAAAATTATATATAATACAGTTTAAGACTTGTCACACTAAGCATTTCCAAATAACAGGGCAAAATACGGAAAAAATGTCAAAAAAGGCACTTGGGCGAGTGTCTATGGCCCTCATACACAGGTTAAATGTCTACTAAAAACCTTGATTTTCGGCATATGTAAAAAGGACATAATAATGCATTCCCAGATGGGATTTCAGCTCCATCAATCACATAGTTTAACAGTTACAGGGCTTAAAGGTGGTAAAAAGTCCAAATATTGGGTCATTGTGGGCCTTTTAGAGATCTCGATGTGGCTTTCAAATTAAAGCTTCAGACTTAAAATTTGTTACATACTAAGATTACACATAGAATATGTATCTAATAAAGTTTGAAACTTCTCAGACTTACCATTTCCAAGTTACAGAGCAAAATATGTGAAAAATGTCTTAAAAGGGTCACTCAGGTGGGTGTTTAAGGTCCTCATACACAGGTTAAATGTCTACTTGAAGCCTTGATTTTTGGCACATGTAAAAAAAACATAATAATGTATTCCCAGATGAGATTTCAGCTCTATCAGTCACATAGTTTAACAGTCACAGGCCTTAAAATTGGCAAAAAGTCCAAATACTGGGTCTTTATGGGGCCTTCTAGAGACCTAAATGTGGCCTTCAAATTAAAGCTTCAGACTTAAAATTTGTCACATACTAAGATTACACATAGAATATGCATCTAATACAGTTTGAAACTTCTTAGACTTACCATTTCCAAGTTACAGGGAAAAATATGTGAAAAATGTCTAAAAATGGTCACTCGGGTGGGGATTTATGGTCCTCATACACAGGTTAAATGTCTTCTTAAAGCCTTAATTTTTGGCACATATAAAAACTAGATTGGGCCAACTCGGCGCCAACATATCCCCAGACAGGTCATCACTCACGCCACAGGTTTTGATCGGGAATTTTTTAAAACATAATTACCCATTATTATATGAACTTCAGCACATCAATCTACTCTGTTTATATCTCCCCAAGGAAGATGGTGTATCCCCAGACGCCGAATACATACCTCAAATTATATTTTCAATCTTCCTGCAATGATAACTCTAAACCTATTTTCAAAGTATTTAAATGATTGATGATTGAATGTCCATTCTAAAATAATAATCCCAAAAGAGCATATCTGTTTCTATATTTGTTGACAAATAAAATATTATTTTTAACTCAACTCATCATATTTTTCAATCTTCCTTCAAAGTATTTAAATGATTGATGATTCAATGTCCATTCTAAAATTCATAATCCCAAAAGCGCATATCTGTTTCTATATTTGTTCAGAAATAAAATATTATTTAAAAAAAAATTATTTATATTATTATTTTATTATATTATTTTTAGAATTTGCAAATTGTTTTCAGTTATTCATTTCCTCTATACCTATATATGTGGTCCATATATATGCAACCTAAATATGTGACACAATCTCAGTTCTGACTCCCCTTTGTGTTATATGTAATGAAGCCCACCACCTCCCACCCCCACCCCTCTCCCCTTCTCCACACCTCTCTCACTATTACACAAGATCTGCAACCCCATTGAGTTCTTTGTTTCTCATCTGATATCACTAAATACCTTTGTTTATTTAGTGTCACTCAATATAGCTGGAGGTCCCAGAGGTGGGTGGGGGGAATCCGGGTGGGGGATGTGGGTTGAGCATAAATAGTAAACAAACAATCTATATAAAAGGGGTACTCAAATACAAAAAGAATTGAGAATTTTAAGTATGTGATTATCAACTGAAATGAGTTCATAACTGTAGGAGCTGTGCCAAAATTAACTGAGGCAAGTTGAATAAAACTGGGCTAGTTGAGGGTTAAAAATCCCCTAGTTTTACTACATAAGGATATAATTTCATTAATATTGGGACTTAAAGCTCACTTAAAGTGTCCATTTTGTCTACTTGAATATGTTTAACCAGTTTCATTTTAAAAAGTGAAAAACTCAGCAAGCAGAGGTATAACACACAAAAATAAGTTCTTAAAAGACTAAGATAGCCATAACATTATTAATATTCAAAATTTAAATAGACAGGCATTTCCTTTTAAAAATTCAAAGATTTCAGCTCTATAACCCACATAGTTTGACAGTTACTGGGCTTTAAAGTGGCATAATATCCATAAATTGGGTTTCTGTGGGCATTTTACAATTGTTAAAGAGACCTTAGCAATTAAACTACAGATCTGAAACTTTTTGGGGGACATACATAACAAACAAAAATTATATATAATACAGTTTAAGACTTGTCACACTAAGCATTTCCAAATAACAGGGCAAAATACGGAAAAAATGTCAAAAAAGGCACTTGGGCGAGTGTCTATGGCCCTCATACACAGGTTAAATGTCTACTAAAAACCTTGATTTTCGGCATATGTAAAAAGGACATAATAATGCATTCCCAGATGGGATTTCAGCTCCATCAATCACATAGTTTAACAGTTACAGGGCTTAAAGGTGGTAAAAAGTCCAAATATTGGGTCATTGTGGGCCTTTTAGAGATCTCGATGTGGCTTTCAAATTAAAGCTTCAGACTTAAAATTTGTTACATACTAAGATTACACATAGAATATGTATCTAATAAAGTTTGAAACTTCTCAGACTTACCATTTCCAAGTTACAGAGCAAAATATGTGAAAAATGTCTTAAAAGGGTCACTCAGGTGGGTGTTTAAGGTCCTCATACACAGGTTAAATGTCTACTTGAAGCCTTGATTTTTGGCACATGTAAAAAAAACATAATAATGTATTCCCAGATGAGATTTCAGCTCTATCAGTCACATAGTTTAACAGTCACAGGCCTTAAAATTGGCAAAAAGTCCAAATACTGGGTCTTTATGGGGCCTTCTAGAGACCTAAATGTGGCCTTCAAATTAAAGCTTCAGACTTAAAATTTGTCACATACTAAGATTACACATAGAATATGCATCTAATACAGTTTGAAACTTCTTAGACTTACCATTTCCAAGTTACAGGGAAAAATATGTGAAAAATGTCTAAAAATGGTCACTCGGGTGGGGATTTATGGTCCTCATACACAGGTTAAATGTCTTCTTAAAGCCTTAATTTTTGGCACATATAAAAATAACATACTAATATCTTCTCAGATAGGATTTGAGCTCTATCAGTCACATAGTTTGACAGTCACAGGGCTTAAAAGTAGCAAAAAGTCCAAATATTGGGTCTTTGGGAGCCTTTTAGAGACCTCAATTTGACCTTCAAAATTAAAGCTTCAGACTTAAAATCTGTTACATACTAAGATTACACACAGAATATATATCTAATACAGTTTGAAACTTCTCAGACTTACCATTTCCAAGTTACAGGGAAAAAGATGTGAAAAATGTCTTATAAGGGTCACTCGGGTGGGTGTTTATGGTCCTGATACACAGGTTAACTGTCTATTAAAGGCCTAAATGTTGGGGCACATATAAGAAAACACATAGATATATTCCCAGATGATATTTAACTTAGATGAGAGACATAGTTTGAAAGCTACAGTGCTTGAAAGTGGCAAAAAGTGCATAAATTGGGTCTCTGTGGGCACTTTTGAGACCTTAAGTCGACCCCTTTGGGTAAACCTACAGCCCTAAAATTTTCTACAGACAAGGATTACATATCAAAGTTATACCTAGCGCAGTTTGAGACTCATCAGAATTATCACTTCCAAATTATAGGGCAAAATATGTGTAAAGTATAGCAAAAAATCCCTAAGTGGGGGTATTTATGGGCCTCAAACACAATTTTCTCCTCAACTTAAAGTCATGATTTTCGGCACATGTACTAAGAACATATTAATGTGTTGTCAGGTAAAATTTCAGCCAGCTGAGCATCATAGTTTGTGACCTACAGGGCTCTAAGTGGCCAAAAGTGCAATTTCTGACCTTAAGGTGGCCATAAGTTCTTTTTTACTGGGAGTTTAAGGTCACCTTAAAATAGGGATCTTCCTTTGGGCACCCTTAACATGTGTACCAAGTTTGAAAAAAAAATATTAATTTGTTTTTGAGTTATCGCGTCCACAAGGAAATTTCTACGGCGGCGGCGGCGGCGCGACGGACCTGAATCCAATATATCCCCGACTTTCGTCTGGGGATATAATAACATACTAATATCTTCTCAGATAGGATTTGAGCTCTATCAGTCACATAGTTTGACAGTCACAGGGCTTAAAAGTAGCAAAAAGTCCAAATATTGGGTCTTTGGGAGCCTTTTAGAGACCTCAATTTGACCTTCAAAATTAAAGCTTCAGACTTAAAATCTGTTACATACTAAGATTACACACAGAATATATATCTAATACAGTTTGAAACTTTTCAGACTTACCATTTCCAAGTTACAGGGAAAAAGATGTGAAAAATGTCTTATAAGGGTCACTCGGGTGGGTGTTTATGGTCCTGATACACAGGTTAACTGTCTATTAAAGGCCTAAATGTTGGGGCACATATAAGAAAACACATAGATATATTCCCAGATGATATTTAACTTAGATGAGAGACATAGTTTGAAAGCTACAGTGCTTGAAAGTGGCAAAAAGTGCATAAATTGGGTCTCTGTGGGCACTTTTGAGACCTTAAGTTGACCCCTTTGGGTAAACCTACAGCCCTAAAATTTTCTACAGACAAGGATTACATATCAAAGTTATACCTAGCGCAGTTTGAGACTCATCAGAATTATCACTTCCAAATTATAGGGCAAAATATGTGTAAAGTATAGCAAAAAATCCCTAAGTGGGGGTATTTATGGGCCTCAAACACAATTTTCTCCTCAACTTAAAGTCATGATTTTCGGCACATGTACTAAGAACATATTAATGTGTTGTCAGGTAAAATTTCAGCCAGCTGAGCATCATAGTTTGTGACCTACAGGGCTCTAAGTGGCCAAAAGTGCAATTTCTGACCTTAAGGTGGCCATAAGTTCTTTTTTACTGGGAGTTTAAGGTCACCTTAAAATAGGGATCTTCCTTTGGGCACCCTTAACATGTGTACCAAGTTTGAAAAAAAAATATTAATTTGTTTTTGAGTTATCGCGTCCACAAGGAAATTTCTACGGCGGCGGCGGCGGCGGCGGCGGAGCGACGGACCTGAATCCAATATATCCCCGACTTTCGTCTGGGGATATAATTACTGCAAATTTGAGCAATGGCAACAATCGTGGTACAGCAAAGTGAAATCTCGAGAGTAATACCTCTTCAGCTGAAACTGGAATAAATGAGAGATCCAACAGAAATTGAAAGGAAAATAAAGTTTATTAGATCACTTGTACCTAAAATTCTGATAAAAGAATTCCTATAAATTAAGGTTCTACTGTTTTTCAGTCAATATTTTGTCACACTGTTGCAACAAAAAACAGTGTTAAATCTGCATTCAGGCAGTAAAATTGTGCTGAAAGTTCTTCAGGTTCAAAACAGGGATGAAACTATAAAATAGGGGGAAACAAGTTCATCTTATTGAAAAAAGGATACTATAAAACCTTTTGCCTGTTAATTGATAAAAATTAAACAAGATCATCTTCTTGGCAAGAGGACCATATAAAACCTCTTGTCTGTTAATTGTTAAACATTAAAAAGTTACTTTTACAATCCCAAAATATGCTTTTTAGTATCATTGTCACAGCCAATGTCAGCCATAGTAACCATGCAAGTCTTAAGTGCAAACTTATTCAAATAAGCTAAACCATACAAAGATGTAGCAAGCTTTTATAAAATTCAAAATTAGTGGCACACATCATGAACAATACATCTAAGCTTTTTGAAATCTAGAGGGTTTCTCTGCACAGATTTCTGACGCCAGTAAGGGTACAAAAATCTTGTAATGTAAAAACATTTCATAAGCCAGACTGATATTTTTTGGACCCAAGGAAAGGTAACAAATAGCTATATTTTTGGAGAGAATTTTCTGATGCAGAAAATGTGAACAGATGATTTTGCCAATTCTTTTCTAAAAAAAAATATTTTGCAGTGTTTTAAACAACTTGCTACAGATTACACAAACAGTCATATATGTCTACTCTGTTCATCCTTTCACTTAAGGCAGCCATCATGAGTCATTCTATTGATTCTAAAGCTTCTATAAACATGCAAGTAATTAGGCACAAGTGCTTCCTTTCTACAATCACTTGGTGTACTCAACTCACTTTAGTAAGTGCCCTGGTCCACCAAATTAGAACAAACTGTACAACAAAGGTTCTATTTGTAAAAACTCAGTCTACACAACAACTACATTTACAACCAGAAATCTTATAAAATAACACACTTCACCATCTCACTTCTTGTCGAAACCTGATCATGCATCAAAAGGTATACACTAAGTCTCTAAATCTCACTAATCACATAACTAAACACCCACAAGTTGCAGTGAGTTGGCACACAAGTGAGGATATTTTTAGTTACTGTGCCCTTCCATTACCCCCACTTAGAGGGTAAGAAAGGTGAAATATACCCCAATTCACCACTGAATAAACTATGGGAAATTAACAGAAAATTCTGATAATTTTTTTTTGATATTTTCATTTGTCACTATTTGAGACCTTTTTAAAATCTAAAATGATGAAAAAGCTTCTGTAAATTTTGATTGTTTTTGCTTATTTTGATGAGATGGTTTCAGCGGAAAATTTCATAAACTGTGGTGAATTCTGGTATTTTTACGGTACCATCACCAAGCATCCTCCACACAAACCTCCCATCTCATTAGACTGATGGCTACATCCTTGTACAGCCAGCATACTGACTAACAACTCACTCCAAGCAAACCAATTAAAGCAGGTTGCTGACTTGAATCACATGATGTAACATAACAAGAGTGCTTGACACAGTATTTTATGTAACACACTTTTCAATACATGGTCAACTGTCAAAGTTGGGATCTTCACAGGTGATCATTGTACAGGTAATCACAGTATTTCCCAGATGTTGCAATCAGCTAGATTTGAATCCTTGGCCATACAGCCATAAGTCAAGTGAAATATACTCATTATCCACAGGGATGCTAAGACCCTATGAATGTATTATGTCTCTGGTGAACAGTTTAGGTTCACATCTGGACAGGCCCTAGTGAATCCTCACATGCTGTCACCAGTTGGACTTGTACATCTGTCCACACAGATCAGGGTTAAGTGATCACATGGCAAACTTACCACACAGCCATTAGCGACTTTTACAATAGCATTTGAAAACAGCAAAAATCATTCCAATATCTTTCACATTGAACAACATTAACACTTGCCTCCCATCTCCAAGACTGGTAACTGTCACAGACCTGTGTCTTTCTAGGGTTACAGATCCAGATGTCTGCCGTAACTTAAGAAAACTCTTCCTTTATTTTTAACTGCAATTTCTCATAAACTTCTGATTAATGACCTTAGTCACTAATCCATAAATACAACATGTAACTCAAATGTACTTTAATTCAGAGTATAATAGCAAGTTTCCTAAATGACAAATTTTATGCCCTATGGCAAGTTTCACATATTTTACTTAATGTTTGCACATTATCAATTCTTCACACAATGATGTAGTGACTTCTTATAGCCACTAACTAGATTCCTTCTCATCTGTATACTGGGCAGTCATTATTGCTGGGGAGAAGTTTGTTAAAATTGCAAATCAAATGAATGTAACATTCCCTTGTTATCTCCCACCGGCCGATAGGCCCGGTACAGGAGATTATAAAATGCCCTCTGTCTGTGCGTGCGTGCATCCGTTCGTCACGTTTTTACAAAAGCCTTTCTATCTCTAAAACTATTATAGCTAGAGCTTCCAAATTTGCAGGATACATTCATCATTGGAAAAACTTGCCAGGGAATCTTTTTCTCCTGATTCTGAAAAACAAGATGGCTGCCACGGGTGTTAACAAGATGGCTGCCGTGGATTTTTTTTCTACTTTCAGTAAAGGACTCATAGCTCAAAATTATAGCTAGAGCTTCCAAATTTGCAGGATACATTCGTCATTGGAAAAACTTGCCAGGGAATCTTTTTCTCCTGATTCTGAAAACAAGATGGCTGCCACGGGTGTTAACAAGATGGCTGCCGTGGATTTTCTTTCTACTTTGAGTAAAGGACTCATAGCTCAAAAAGTATTGCAGTTACAGTTTTTTCGTGAAATATGTTGTTCAGCTACTTTGTCCTTAGTTATAAGATGGTACATAGTTTGGGGTTCTATTGCATGCCATAAGTGAGTAATAGCTATTTTCTCATTTGTAGCTAAATAACAGAAGAAGTAAATGTTGAATATCTTCAAAAGTATTAAAGTTAGGGAAATCTTTTCAAATATGTTGTACATCTACTTTTTGGTAAGCTATCACATAGTAAAAAACAAGATGGCTGCCACGGGTGTTAACAAGATGGCTGCCGTGGATTTTTTTTCTACTTTGAGTAAAGGACTCATAACTCAAAAAGTATTGCAGTTACAGTTTTTTCATGAAATATGTTGTTCAGCTACTTTGTCCTTAGCTACAAGATGGTACATAGTTTGGGGTTCTATTGCATGCCATAAGTGAGTAATAGCTATTTTCTCATTTGTAGCTAAATAACAGAAGAAGTAAATGTCAAATATCTTCAAAAGTATGAAAGTTAGGGAAATATTTTCAAATATGTTGTACATCTACTTTTTGGTAAGCTATCACATAGTAAAGTTTCAGACCTGTTGCACCTTGGATAGCTGAGTAATAGCTACTTTGAAATTCTGACTGTTGAGTAAAGCCATTGTAACTCCAAAACTATTGCAGTTAGAGTATTTTCCTAAAATATGTTGTTCAGCTACTTTGTCCTTAGCTATAACATGGTACATAGTTTGGGGCTCTATTGCATGCCATAAGTGAGTAATAGCTATTTTCTCATTTGTAGCTAAATAACAGAAGAAGTAAATGTCAAATATCTTCAAAAGTATTAAAGTTAGGGAAATCTTTTCAAATATGTTATCCATCTACTTTTTGGTAAGCTATCACATAGTAAAGTTTCAGACCTGTTGCACCTCGGATAGCTGAGTAATAGCTACTTTGAAATTTTGACTGTTGAGTAAAGCCATTGTAACTCCAAAACTATTGCAGTTACAGTATTTTCCTAAAATATGTTGTTCAGCTACTTTGTCCTTAGCTATAACATGGTACATAGTTTAGGGTTCTATTGCATGCCATAAGTGAGTAATAGCCATTTTGTTATTTGTAGCAAAATAATGAAAGAGGTAAAATGTGAAATATCTTCAAAAGTGTTAAAGTTAGGTCCCCTTTAATGCTCGGCGGGAGATACACACCGCGGCAGTGGTCTTGTTTTATATAAAATTCATTAGGCAATAATGTAACTTTTAAGATGGGGTGACATTAAATTTTAAGCTATGACAAAGACAACATGGATTGGATCAGTTCTTTATGATGTGGTTTGTTTGTGAGTTTAAGTTTACATTGTGACTGTCATAATATATGTACAAGAAATAAACACCCAGTGTACATTTTGGGACTTGTTATTCATTAACAATGCACTTAACACATTGGCTTTTAGTTTGCAATTGACATAATAAAAATGATGAAAATATTTTAAAGATTGTTTGGAGAGAAAATCATAAAAAATGTTGAGAATGCATTATAGGTGAGCAAGTGTTGTTATTTTTACAGTAGTTAGATAAAGATAAAGATCATAAAATTCCTGGGGTTATAAAGAAAATGACAAAACTACATTGAGAATAACTTTCTTTAATTATGACCATTCTTTAAAATTATTTTCATTAGTGCTGGGACGATGTTTGCAAACTTCGGTATTATCGCTCGCTGGCTCACTGCCGATCAATGACCGGTAAATTTTAAGTACAACCGATGTTTGCTAAATTCATTTCTTTGTAGCCTTTTGGTCACAATAAAACACCAACCGTATTAATATTTTTGTAAAAATCTGAAATATTCATCAGTTAAAATGACAAAACTAGCCGTGAACGCAATAAATCTAACGTAAAGGGAAACACCTTGGGGTGTTCCCACTGTTGTCAAGGTAATCATAAAATTAGCCCATCACAAGTGGAGATACATCAAGCATTATCTGTTAGTGAGGGAGACGTCTGTGAATGGCTTTTATATTATATTTTGGTTATATTTGTGTGTATTTTACTTGTTATTATTTACTATTTGATTTTTCTGTCTGGTTTTCAATTTCTACTCCATGATCGGAAATGTTCGAAGTTTGCTCACAAATTTCCGATACGAACATCGACAGGTAAAGTCATGGCGATCTCCCAGCACTAATTTTCATCATGAAATACTTCTCTTTAAACTTCTAGAAACCAGTGATAATGTACCTATACAGTACGATATAAACATACGTGAGATATTATCATGTGGTGATATCATACATTACACAAATTATCAACTTGTGGATCTAGACACAAATATACAAGCCAGACAAACCATGGCAGATTTTATGATGTATTAATTCAAAATATAAACTAGAAATAGGACGCATCTGTGGCCAGATGCTGGATGTATCCACCGACAAAGGCCAACTAACATAGTTTAGAAGATAAAAAGCATTTTTTGTTAATAAGCAAGCTGAAAGCACTTTTAAGTTTGGCTACCCTTATTTGACCCTGTAGCAGGGGCCCAAGGTGAAGTCTGACCACATCAAAAGATTCGCAGTCCATGATTTCCTATAAGTCGTTTTCACATTGCAAACCTCTAGGACCAATAATAAGCAGGAGGGGCCCAAGGTGAAATCTGACCACATGAAAAGATTTGCAGCCCATGACTTCCTCTAAGTTGTTTTCATATTAATGAGTTATTTGTGAAATACTGGCTATCTGCAATACTTGTAGAGATAATTCGCATTTACTCATTTTGAGTAGATGAATAATTAGCTACGGGTCTGAAACTTCACCAAGTGAAAGCTCTCTCAAAAGTAGGCGAATGAGTTATTTGAGAAAAATTGGCTATCTACAATACTTTTAGAGATAATTCGAATTTACTCATTTTCAGTAGGCGAGTAATTACCTACGGGTCTGGAACTTCACCATGTGAAAGCTCTCCCAAAAGTAGATGAATGAGTTATTTGATAAAAAATTGGATATCTGAAATACTTTTATAGATAATTAGCATTTACTCATTTTGGGTAGGTGAATAATTAGCTACAGGTCTGAAACTTCACCAAGTGAAAGGTCTCCCAAAAGTAGGTGAAGGAGTTATTTGACAAAAATTGGCTATCTGGAATACTTTTAGAGATAATTTGCATTAACTCATTTTCAGTAGGTGAGTAATTACCTACAGGTCTGAAACTTCACCAAGTGAAAGCTCTCCCAAAAGTAGGTGAAGGAGTTATTTGACAAAAATTGGCTATCTGCAATACTTTTAGAGATAATTTGCATTTACTCATTTTCAGTAGGTGAGTAATTACCTACAGGTCTGAAACTTCACCAAGTGAAAGCTCTCCCAAAAGTAGGTGAAGGAGTTATTTGACAAAAATTCGCTATCTGCAATACTTTTAGAGATAATTTGCATTTACTCATTTTGAGTAGGTGAGTAATTACCTACGGGTCTGAAACTTCAGCATGTGAAAGCTCTCCCAAAAGTAGGTGAAGGAGTTATTTGACAAAAATTGGCTATCTGCAATACTTTTAGAGATAATTCGCATTTACTCATTTTCAGTAGGTGAGTAATTACCTACAGGTCTGGAACTTCAGCATGTGAAAGCTCTCCCAAAAGTAGGTGAATGAGTTATTTAAGAAAAATTTGCTATCTGCAATACTTTTAGAGAAAATGCAGAATTACTCATTTTTAGTAGGTAAGTAATTTAGCCACAGGCCTAATTTAGACATAAAGCCTACCAATAGAGTACTGTGGTGCACCCTGTAATATACTTTGCAAACTTGAGAAGGCTAGCTATAATATTTTTTTTTGTTAGAGCGGTAATGGTGAAATCTCTCTACACACTACGGCTATCCAGTGGATACAATGATTTACTCAACAGTGAGAACCTGAAAGTAGATATTGGTAAGCTATGCCATGACACAGAGGTCTGCAATTTCACTCTGATATAGCTGACCAAAAATTATGTGAATAACATATTTAAACAAAATACTGTAAATGTAATAGTTTTCACGTTATAACTGATTTACTCAACAGTGATAACGTCAAAGTAGCTATTACTCAGCTATGCAATGAGCTACATGTCTGAATTTTTTCTATGTTATAGCTGACCCAAAATTAGGTGAACAACATATTTAAGCAAAATACTGTAAATGCAATAGTTTTCAAGTTACAACTGATTTACTCAATAGTGACAACCTGAAAATAGCTATTGCTCAGCTATGCCATGAGCTATAAGTCTGTAATTTCACGACGTTATAGCTGACCCAAAAGTAGGCGAACAACATATTTTAACAAAATACTCCAAATGCACTATTTTTCAAGTTACAAGTCATTTACTCAACAGTCAGTACCTGAAAATAGCTATTGCTCAGTTGTGCCATGAGCTACAGGTCTGTAATTTCACTATGTTATAGCTGACCCAAAAGTAGCTGAATAACATATTTACACAAATTTCTGTAAATGCAATACTTTTCCAATTACAACTGATTTACTCAACAGTGTGAACTTCAAAGTAGCTATTACTCAGCTATGCAATGAGCCACAGGTCTGGAACTTCACTATGTTATAGCTGACTCCGAAATAGGTGAATAACATATTGAAACAAAATACTCTAAATGTAATACTTTTGAAGTTATAAGTAATTTACTCAACAGTGATAACCTAAAAGTAGCTATTACTCAGCTATGCCATGAGCTACATGTCTGAAATTTTACTATGTTATAGCTGACATAAAAGTAGCTGAATAACATATTTATACAAAATTCTGTAAATGCAATAGTTTTCAAGTTACAATTGATTTTACTCATGATGGAAGTTACTGAAAAGCCCAAAAGTAGCTATTACTCACTTAGCGATTGAGACAGACACCCAAGTTACTCACCATGTTGTAGCTATGAAAAAAGTATCTGAATAACATATTTTAACAAAATGCTCTAAATGCAACACTTTTCAAGTTATAAGTGATTTAGTGCATGATTTCATGACTTTTAATGCATTTTAGACATTTTTGTCTACCACAGGCCTAATTTAGACATAAAGCCTACCAAAAAGATAGGGTGGCGAGTCCTCTAGCATACCAAGCCACCTGCCAAATATGAAAGAAATCTGGAAAGAAATGTGGACTGTAGGTCGCTAACAAGCAATATTCCACATTTTAGACATTTTTGTCTACCACAGGCCTAATTTAGACATAAAGCCTACCAAAAAGATAGGGTGGTGAGTCCTCTACCATATCAAGTCACCTGCCAAATATGAAAGAAATCCGGAAAGAAATGTGGACTGTAGGTCGCTAACAAGAAATCTCTGCGGACGCGGACGCGGACGAGGGCGCGGACGACGACGATGATGAATCCATAGTATCCCCGCTTCGCGTCGGGGATACAAATAACATTTAGGTTTTCACCTGCATATAAAATTTAATAACAACCTCATTAACATAATTATTCCAAAATACCCATTGATTTCCATCTTTTATATACAGAATTTAATTCAGAACATCATGAACATAATGATTCTAAATTATATGTTAACTTTCTGGCAAAATCAACACTTCAAATTTGTTGATTCTTCCTCTGATATTACCTCCAGTGCACCAGTTTATTACATCAAAATTGACTGTTTTTCCCCGAGTTTTGAAAGGTTTGACAATTCAATCCTTTAGAAGTTCCAGTGACATGACAAAAGCTCCTCAGATATCACTGATTTCGGGGACTTTAATTATCATACATTAACATTTTCTCCAGAATTTTTCTTATAAATTCAAATTTTAAATGTTAGCTAACACATACGACGCCATTATTCCCTCTCTGAACAAATTGGGCAAAAAATACCATACTTAAAGTTAGAAAAGCCTCAGCTTATTGTAGATGTGTCTTTAAAGACCAGAAAATTAGGGATCTTTCAAAGAATAAGAATTACAAGCATATAAACAACAAAAGAGGAGCTTCAAGAGGCCTAGACATGTCTCAGAGCCAGCCATTACTCTGTGATGGATGTTGGACCTATAGCAAAACTTTCTGTTGGCAAAAAAAAAAACTTCTTTTCTCACAAATTAAGGCAAGAAAAATGTTTTTCCCTTTTCAGGTAAACCATCCCCATAATAATGCCGTCTTTTCTGTCACTGTGAAGAGGAATTTAAGCTTTGTCGGCTTTCGTAAAACGTTTTTTTTTCTCACGTTCTTTTGATGTAGTGCAGATGTTTTTTCCCCCCAGACAAATCTCTATAAAAAGTATTAATTTATGCAAGGAAGAGGCTTTATGACTCAAATAACTAGCTCTATTCATATTTTATAAATGATTTAAGGATCCATTTTAATATGCTGTCTTGTATGGAACTTTTTCAAGGAAAATGACAACTTGTACAAATTGCTGAACCTTAAAGGACCAGAAAGATACTTAACTTGACCAAGTTATTCTAGATCACCATTTCCCTAGAGAACCTGATTAAATATTCTGATATACTCCAGGGCCCGTATTCACTAACATTCTTATACTTAGAATGAGAATTTTCTTAGAATTTTTCTTAGAAAATTCTAAGAATAAGTATTTTTGGTATTCACTAAATTCTTATTCTTAGAATTTTTTCTTATTCTTAGAATTTTTTCTAAGAATGATGCTCAAATCTAAGAATGATCAAGACCTTACTTAAGTTAAGAAAAAGGTGACACATTTCATATTTTTTTATCAATTGCATGCAAATAGACATTTTTTTTCTATGACCAGACAAATCCAGTGTTTGTTTTTTTTTCTGATCTGCATGATTTTTTACAAGAACTTTATATTTAGAGATAAAGACTGAAGTGAATGATATATGCTATCTTGTTGACTGGCTTTAAATATGGCCGCCATGTATATTTTCCCCACTTCAAAATTTCAAATGGCTAGAATTAAGTTAAAACTAGAAATCGGCCGCCCTGTTGATAGTAGATGCGAATAGAAACAGGATAGCATAGAAGAACACACATTATCATGTGTAATGTCCACCCATGAACCTTTTGCCCAAATTGTACAGTAGTCTTACAAGACCCTGTTTCATTTGTAAAATATATCAATGATGCTTAAATATTTGTTAGTGTAGATGTAAATTATTTCAGCTTCATGCCTTTTTGCATTGGTTGGGTTGAAAATTTTGACGAAATCACTCTATCTGGCACGGTTAAGAAGATAGAAGCAAATTCCTGTTTTTCTATTTTTGGCAAAAATTTGAAAATTCAAAATGGCCGCCATTTTTGGGAAAAGGAAATTTTTTTGAAAATTGCCAAGAGTACATTTTTTAGATACCCTATGGGTCGAAAATTTCAACGAAATAACTCTATTTTGCACGGTTAAGGCCAGTTTGTGTTTTTCCATTTTGGGCAAAAATTCGAAAATTCAAAATGGCTGCCATTTTTGGGGAGGGGAAAATTTTTTGAAAATTGCAAAGATTACATTCCTTAGATACCCTGTGGGTTGAAAATTTCGACGAAATCGCTCTATCTCGCATGGTTAAGGAGATAGAAGCAAATTTGTGTTTTGCCATTTTTGACAAAAATTTGAAAATTCAAAATGGCCGCCATTTTAGGGGACGGGAAATTTTTTTTTAAATTGCCAAGAATACAATGCTGAAATACCTGTGGGTCGAAAATTTTGATGAAATCGATCTATCTCGCACGGTTAAGGAGATAGAAGCAAATTTGTGTTTTGCCATTTTTGGCAAAAATTCGAAAATTCAAAATGGCCGCCATTTTTGGGGAGGGGAAAATTTTTCGGAAAATTGCAAAGATTGCATTTCTTCGATACCCTGTGGGTCGAAAATTTCGACGAAATCGCTCTATCTCGCACGGTTAAGGAGATAGAAGCAAATTTGTGTTTTGCCATTTTTGGCAAAAATTCGAAAATTCAAAATGGCTGCCATTTTTGGGGAGGGGAAAATTTTTTGGAAAATTGCAAAGATTGCATTCCTTAAATACCCTGTGGGTCGAAAATTTCGACGAAATCGCTCTATCTCGCACGGTTAAGGAGATAGAAGCAAATTTGTGTTTTGCCATTTTTGGCAAAAATTCGAAAATTCAAAATGGCTGCCATTTTTGGGGAGGGGAAAATTTGTTGGAAAATTGCAAAGATTGCATTCCTTAGATACCCTGTGGGTCGAAAATTTCGACGAAATCGCTCTATCTCGCACGGTTAAGGAGATAGAAGCAAATTTGTGTTTTACCATTTTTGGCAAAAATTCGAAAATTCAAAATGGCCGCCATTTTTGGGGAGGGGAAAATTTTTTGAAAATTGCAAAGATTGCATTCCTTAGATACCCTGTGGGTCGAAAATTTCGACGAAATCACTCTATCTCGCACGGTTAAGGAGATAGAAGCAAATTAGTGTTTTGCCATTTTTGGCAACAATTCGAAAATTCAAATGGCCGCCATTTTTGGGGAGGGGAAAATTTTTTAAAAATTACCAAGAGTACAATGCTCAGATACCCTGTGGGTCGAAAATTTTGACGAAATCGCTCTATCTGGCACGGTTAAGGAGATAGGAGGAAATTTGTGTTTTGCCATTTTTGGCAAAAATTCGAAAATTCAAAATGGCCGCCATTTTTGGGGAGGGGAAAATTTTTTTTAAATTACCAAGAGTACAATGCTCAGATACCCTGTGAGTCGAAAATTTTGACGAAATCGCTCTATCTGGCACGGTTAAGGAGATAGAAGCAAATTTGTGTTTTGCCATTTTTGGCAAAAATTCGAAAATTCAAAATGGCCGCCATTTTTGGGGAGGGGAAAATTTTTGGAAAATTGCAAAGATTGCATTCCTTAGATACCCTGTGGGTCGAAAATTTCGACGAAATCGCTCTATCTCGCACGGTTAAGGAGATAGAAGCAAATTAGTGTTTTGCCATTTTTGGCAAAAATTCGAAAATTCAAAATGGCCGCCATTTTTGGGGAGGGGAAAATTTTTGGAAAATTACCAAGAGCACAATGCTCAGATACCCTGTGGGTCGAAAATTTCGACGAAATCGCTCTATCTCGCACGGTTAAGGAGATAGAAGCAAATTAGTGTTTTGTCATTTTTGGCAAAAATTCGAAAATTCAAAATGGCCGCCATTTTTGGGGAGGGGAAAATTTTGTAAAAATTACCAAGAGCACAATGCTCAGATACCCTGTGGGTCGAAAATTTTGACGAAATCGCTCTATCTGGCACGGTTAAGGAGATAGGAGGAAATTTGTGTTTTGCCATTTTTGGCAAAAATTCGAAAATTCAAAATGGCCGCCATTTTTGGGGAGGGGAAAATTTTTTAAAAATTACCAAGAGTACAATGCTCAGATGCCCTGTGGGTCGAAAATTTTGATGAAATCGCTCTATCTCGCACGGTTAAGGAGATAGAAGGAAATTTGTGTTTTGCCATTTTTGGCAAAAATTCGAAAATTCAAAATGGCCGCCATTTTTGGGGAGGGGAAAATTTTTGGAAAATTGCAAAGATTGCATTCCTTAGATACCCTGTGGGTCGAAAATTTCGACGAAATCACTCTATCTCGCACGGTTAAGGAGATAGAAGCAAATTAGTGTTTTGCCATTTTTGGCAAAAATTCGAAAATTCAAAATGGCCGCCATATTTGGGGAGGGGAAATTTTTTAAAAAATTGCCAAGAGTACAATGCTCAGATACCCTGTGGGTCGAAAATTTTGACGAAATCGCTCTATCTGGCACGGTTAAGGAGATAGAAGGAAGTTTGTGTTTTGCCATTTTTGGCAAAAATTCGAAAATTCAAAATGGCCGCCATTTTTTGGGGAGGGGAAAATTTTTGGAAAATTGCAAAGATTGCATTCCTTAGTTACCCTGTGGGTCGAAAATTTCGACGAAATCGCTCTATCTCGCACGGTTAAGGAGATAGAAGCAAATTAGTGTTTTGCCATTTTTGGCAAAAATTCGAAAATTCAAAATGGCCGCCATTTTTGGGGAGGGGAAAATTTTTGGAAAATTGCAAAGATTACAATGCTCAGATACCCTGTGGGTCGAAAATTTTGACGAAATCGCTCTATCTGGCACGGTTAAGGAGATAGGAGGAAATTTGTGTTTTGCCATTTTTGGCAAAAATTCGAAAATTCAAAATGGCCGCCATTTTTGGGGAGGGGAAAATTTTTGGAAAATTGCAAAGATTGCATTCCTTAGATACCCTGTGGGTCGAAAATTTTGACGAAATCGCTCTATCTGGCACGGTTAAGGAGATAGAAGCAAATTTGTGTTTTGCCATTTTTGGCAAAAATTCAAAAATTCAAAATGGCCGCCATTTTTGGGGAGGGGAAAATTTTTTTTAAATTACCAAGAGTACAATGCTCAGATACCCTGTGGGTCGAAAATTTTGACGAAATCGCTCTATCTGGCACGGTTAAGGAGATAGAAGGAAATTTGTGTTTTGCCATTTTTGGCAAAAATTCGAAAATTCAAAATGGCCGCCATTTTTGGGGAGGGGAAAATTTTTGGAAAATTGCAAAGATTGCATTCCTTAGATACCCTGTGGGTCGAAAATTTCGACGAAATCGCTCTATCTCGCACGGTTAAGGAGATAGAAGCAAATTAGTGTTTTGCCATTTTTGGCAAAAATTCGAAAATTCAAAATGGCCGCCATTTTTGGGGAGGGGAAAATTTTTGGAAAATTACCAAGAGCACAATGCTCAGATACCCTGTGGGTCGAAAATTTCGACGAAATCGCTCTATCTCGCACGGTTAAGGAGATAGAAGCAAATTAGTGTTTTGTCATTTTTGGCAAAAATTCGAAAATTCAAAATGGCCGCCATTTTTGGGGAGGGGAAAATTTTGTAAAAATTACCAAGAGCACAATGCTCAGATACCCTGTGGGTCGAAAATTTTGACGAAATCGCTCTATCTGGCACGGTTAAGGAGATAGAAGCAAATTTGTGTTTTGCCATTTTTGGCAAAAATTCGAAAATTCAAAATGGCCGCCATTTTTGGGGAGGGGAAAATTTTTTTAAAATTACCAAGAGTACAATGCTCAGATACCCTGTGGGTCGAAAATTTTGACGAAATCGCTCTATCTCGCACGGTTAAGGAGATAGAAGCAGATTGGTGTTTTGCCATTTTTGGCAAAAATTCGAAAATTCAAAATGGCCGCCATTTTTGGGGAGGGGAAAATTTTTTTGAAAATTGCAAAGATTGCATTCCTTAGATACCCTGTGGGTCGAAAATTTCGACGAAATCGCTCTATCTCGCACGGTTAAGGAGATAGAAGCAAATTTGTGTTTTGCCATTTTTGGCAAAAATTCGAAAATTCAAAATGGCCGCCATTTTTGGGGAGGGGAAAATTTTTTGAAAATTGCAAATATTACATTCCTTAAATACCCTGTGGGTCGAAAATTTCGACGAAATCGCTCTATCTCACACGGTTTCTGAGATATTAGCAAATTACTCAAAAGTAGTACTGAAAATACACAATGAAGTACCTAAATGGCTATTACTCATGTACTGACAAAGCTATCAGTCCCAAATGCAATACCAAGCGAGCTATGGACATAACAATCTTGTATTCAAAATTGTAGTAAAATATCTTTAATTATTTTGGCTTAAATGCACGGAAACCAATGGGTACTGAAAATAGCTGTACTTAAGTATTACTCAGTAAGCAAAAGAGGTACAACAGCCAAAAGCAATCCCAAGCAAGCTACTGACCCAATAAGCCTGCATACCAAATTTGGTGACAATAGCTCTAATACTTTTCCTTTAAATGAGCGGAAACCATGCGTGACGCCGGACATCGGACGCCGGACGCCGGACATCGGACATCGGATGGCGAAAAAAGCAAAAATAATATATCCACCCCCCAGGGGGGTGGACATAAATACTTACACACCCCTCTATATTAGTCTTTTATATGTTTTTAAGAGGTTAGAAGGTTCTCAACTGCAAAACTTATCCCTTTCTGATCCAAGTGTCAACAGTTAGTGGACAAGTTTTACAGTATACAACATATTCTGAGAAATATATATCCACAAGATCAGAGTATACATCAACAGCATTTAGCAACACATATCCAATTGAATATATATATTTACATGGACTTTATGTACATGTCCCACTGTGAAAGTTTTAGTTTCACTTTTCAAATTATTTTATCCATTTGGTGCAACTATTTTATTACATAATAACCCAAAATAAATATGAATAAGATTTACAATTATATATCCCACAAAAAATAGCAAGTGCACTACACACTACACTAAACTGATGTAAAATAATTAATATTAAATACTTGAAGTTGTTTTTTCCCCAGAAATATGCTTTGTTTACTGACCTTGACATAACTATAAGCATCACAATTGACATGATTTGCTCAGTGCATGGGCACTTCCCATTTATTGATTTTTTTCAAAGTGGCACATGTAGGGTCAAATCAATAGCTCACTTGTGTTTACAGTCCCTGGCATAAACCAATCATGTTAACCAAACTCAATCAAGGACAGCATGTCAATGTTTATGTTTAGTGCAGAATACATATTTGTAGCTACATATTTGGGATATACTTATTTTATAGTTAATATGTACACTGCTTTCTGATTTATGTTCAATAAATTTGGTTATATGAAAAAAATCAGTCTTTTTAAGTTGATGACTTTTAATCAAGCTGAAACCTGGTTTATGAATACCTATTTATGAAAATTCCTAGCTGAAAAAAAAATCTTATGTTTAAGACTGGGCTACGCCTAAGAAAAGGCTAAGATTAGACCTTTTGAGAATCCAGCACCTAATTCTGAGTCCATTTGAAACAATAAAGGTGTAAATATATCACATGACTGATCATGTGACATCAAAAACTATATGCATGCACATGTTTCTGTTCACTATTCTTAACTAAGAAAATTCTTATTCTTAGAAATAATTCTTAACTAAGAATTGTTTTGTGAATACAATTTTTTTCTAAGAATAAGAAAATTCTTAGATAAGAAAATTTTCTAATTCTAAGAAAAATTATTTTTCTAAGAATAAGAATGTTAGTGAATACGGGCCCTGGACCTGTATTCACAAAGATTCTTAGAATTTTTCTTAGAATTACACTTAAGTCTAAAAAAAATTCTTTGCCAAGAATTTTCTTATTCTTAGAATAAAAACTTATTCACAAAACAATTCTTAGCTAAGAATAATTCTAAGAATAGAAGTAAACATAAATGTGTGCACAGGTTAGACTAAGTGTAATTTAAAGAAAAATTCTAAGAATCTTTGTGAATACAGGCCCAGAAGTGACTTTCTGTATTTGGATGCAATTCTGGTGTCAAGAATAAGAGATTTGTGCATATAGCATTTTCATATTCTTAGAAAAATTTTAAGAATAAAAGCCATTCTTAGAAAAATTCTAAGAATAGGTATGATTCTAAGAATAAGAATCTTTGTGAATAGAAAAATTCTTATTCTTAGAATTTTTCTAAGAAAAATGATAATTCTAAGAAAAATTCTAAGAATAAGACTAATTCTAAGAATAAGAATCTTTGTGAATATGGGCCCTGGTACCATGCTCTTAAACGCTCATGGGCAATGTGACAGTATGTTGCAATATTTGCAACAGCTCAGGATTGACATTTACAACGATGAAAGTCAGCAGGGTATATCCTGAAAAAAAAGAGTCGAATTTATATACTGGCATTTTAGTATATACTAACTGGAAGTAAAATACAGTTGATATAAATAAAATCTCTCTGCAATAAAAGGCTATATAAAATGCATCACCAGTATACTTATACTTACTAGGGGTACCACTGTATCCTGTTAAGTCGAACCTAAAGGGACAAAAAAACAATAATGCAATACCACTGTTAGAGTAAGAAATCTAAAATTCGCCAGGAATCTAAAATTTGCCACCTCTAAAAGCTTAGTTAATTTATGAAGAAAATGATGTTTTTGTCCAAAAATTGGTATTTTTCAGTTCAAAAAGCCTTAATTTACTATACAGTCAACAAATGTCACCACAATTCATTTATTTTATTAGTATTTTTACATGTGGCGAATTTCAGATATGTGGCGAATTTTAGATTTCTTACTCTACATTGTCACAACTTCTTCGGAGAATTGGGGCCATTCCATTATGGCGATCCAATCGTAAACCTACTTCCCAACTGGAAAAACAAAATTTCACAATCCATGGGTGTAGTTTGAGATATGTTTAAGATAGGTTCATTAGATTTTGTGATAGCATTCTGATGGACATTGCGATTGCTTCAAGAAGCCTTCTGATAGGTTCTCGATAGGTTCTTGATAGTTTCCTGATCTATCTGATTGACTTACAAACCTTAAAGATTGACTTAAGATGGAAAATATGGGTTTAAGATCACTTAAGATCAAAAAGATGACTTTACGAGCAAAAAGATGGGTATACGATGATAAAAATCTGATAAAGATCGGAACCATTTTTCGATAATTTCAAATGGTTTAATATTGTTGTAAATTGTTCCCAATGGACTTACAAACCCATCTAATAGAGAACACATCAGAAAGTACTGTAACTTCCGTACAGTATGGGTTTGAATTGGCTTCGAGATCACTCCGATTGAAAAGACCAACCTCGCGAATCGCAAATATTTGGGATTGTAACTCAATCTGGGATAATGATCACCATAATGGACCAGTCCTATAATAGGGGCAGGAGTAATCACTCATAAACCTTTTCACAACATGTTTTAAAACTTGGATGAGTACCTAGGATTGCTACAATTATGTTCATGGCCTTAATGACACATGTCAAATAGCCCAGAAGATTATACTTGAGAAAACGTTACTGAGGTGGTCAGAAGGCAAACTCATAACAGTGGAACAGGGGGTATAATCACAGTAACAAGAAAACAGCAAATTTCAAGGAAAAGACCTGTGAATGACCTGATTTTAGTTCTACTTAAAATGAACATCTACTTATCAAGAGTCAGGGGTTTGAATGCTGCATATGCAGACAAGTAAATGTGACTCTCAAATGCATATATTTGTTTGCAGAAGATCTGAAACCTATCCCTTCTCCCTGGGTGTAACCCGATAAGTATTGATCCAGTTTCTCTTAATTCTCCAACCATTAATGGCCAAATGACAACTGCCAGGTTCTATTATACTGAAGTAATTAAACAATCAGATGATCGGATGTAATTAGCACTTTACCAGTGAGGAGACTGGAGGTTCAGATTTCTGTAAATACAAATTGAAACCCAAGCCAAAGTATCTTCTTCGAGACAGAAAAGAAAAACATCTGAATACAATAGAATATCACATTAAACATTTAAAAGTAAAGGTAAATTCACACGGCCCTAACACAGATTTAATCAAAATATATGAAATCAGATAACCTGTATTTTAATTTAAATTGTCAAAAATCCATATCTATGATAAACCAAAGCTAGTATTTAAACAGCGCAACTTTCAATAAAAATAGTTGACAAATTTTAGAATGGACTTATAATGTCAATTGAAAAGAAAAAAACACTTCAAGACTTCACACAGGAAGGTAATCTGCCTTTCAAATCCCTTCAATTTGAAGGTTTCAGAGCAGTATTTTTTATAAAACAAAAACATAGATCAACTATACTTTTTGCACATAAAATGTAATCCACAAATAATTATTCAGGTATCACAGGTCGTTTAATTAGAGTAAATTAATTTATATTCAAATATTGTAATGTGGTCTTTAAATTTGCAATTTCTCAGCAATTGTCAATACCCTGCTAAAATATTTGTCCAAAAACAGAAATGGATCCGAGTAAATCTTATATGGATCAGATATAGAGATCCAGATGATTCTGCTGTAGGATTGATTCACTTAATATTTTGTTTCTAAAAATTCTGTTATTCAGATACTGATGCAGATTCAGCGAGTGTGACCTGACCTTAATGAAGATTCTGTGTGCATAAAACACTACAACAGTCTCAAGACATGTCCAGGGGCCACAGTAGCAGAGTGGTAATACTCCCGCCTCCCACCTCTGAGGCCGGGGTTTGGTTCCCGGCACGGCCTCAAGTGGGAAAGCTGGTAGTTGCTTGCTGTTGGTCGGCAGTTTAAGTACAGAACCCTGACGAACTGTATGTACTGGTTTCCTCTGCTCTTCAAACTACCCGTCGTGATATGACCTGTAGTGTTGAAAACGACGGAACAGCTTTCTCATTACACTAAATGATCTCTTCAAGACACCCACATTTTTGTGTTCATTACACTGTCTCCAAGCTTTAGAACTTCAGAACTCTGTCCTAGTCTTGCCCACAAACTTATACAGTAAATTTGCAGATGGGGTTTATGTGGTATTGTGTTGGCCTCAGAGACCCAGTTATTAACACGTTTGACTTTTAGCTTGAAAAGATTAATACAGAGGATATTTGGCCAAAGTAGCTTTTATGAAAAAGTCGGTTATAGTTTAAACACAAGAAAATATTAAACACTGACAAATGCAGTAACATAGCAATTTTCAATGTTGTGTTGAAAGAAACTCTTAAAGCATGAAGTGATATTCAATCCAATAGACTGTGTTTGCAAAGTGCAGCACGTGTGTCCATTTGACGTGAAGGTGAAACAGACCAATAGCTGTCCCGACATGTATCCTGGATTTACATTCAGGTTTAAACCTTTTATCTGAGAGCCTAAGTTCCGTGGTTATTCCCCATATTTTGATAACCACATTATCATTGTCTTGACCAGGCACGGTCCAAAATTTGTCGGAACTAAGAAGTTAATTTGCTTGTAATTTCTAGAAATTTTTGCTTGTAGAAATTTTTGTCAAAAGCAAAATTTGGCTTATGACACAAATTTTATTTTGCCAATGAATTTTTATCTTTTAAATTGAATACACACTTGTTCACTCATTTTGTAAGATAATATACTGTACCAGTTAACATATTTTAAGGCTTAGAAGCTCCCCCCAATTCAAACCCTTTGCTACAAATTTTGCTTGTTGTTACTGGAAAATACTTTTAACAACATGGTTGCAAGTAAAATTCAGCTTGTGCTAAAATTTTAAAATTTGGTCCCTGTCAGGCTAATTTTATAGAGAAAAGACAGCCTACGGCTCAGGAAGTCTAATAAGCCAGCTTTCAGTGCACACCCTGCCACTGAGACTGACTGCTTTGCATAGTAAGTGGTGAGGAAGGAAGCCATCTGAACCCATCCCTCAGTCATCACATGTGATACAATCCCTTCTGACCTACAATCCCCATCCATCTCCACAGTATCCTAAAGCACCCGGTTTCCTCAAATGTGCATGTGACCAGCCTGAAATGTCACCACAGTGTGAGCTCTAAATTCACTAATTAATGTCAGGCAAACTAAAATCTACTCTACTTTCAATATGTCACATCACAATCCTAAAGTTAAATGAAACAACAACAACTCTCAATAACCTGGTACTAAGATTCCACAGTTGTAAATGCTAGACAGTATTTTATGCTTCACATGGAGCCATTGGTTGGCTTCAAACCAACGACCACAGGAGTGAGGGGCAAGTGATTAATGCTGAACTTGTCATTAACTACCGAGCACTGATGTCTGTCTGCGATCAATTATTCTCAAAATGTGAGAAATTTCCCAATAACCTAAAAGGTGTCTGGAATGCTTAATTTAAATGCAACACTTACAGCAAACTACCATTCCTCACAAGTCACGTTTCTGGCCCAGGCTCCTGATTATCGAGGCTTTCACTGGCTCAAATTAAGTTTTCAGCAAGTCAAATGGAATCAACCTAACCAAATTCCTATAATGTAGACTTGCTGTCCACTTCCAGTAGAATGTTCAGACGCCAAGTTTTTACTGCACAGAAGAAAATCTATAGACACTTTTATTATCCAAACAAGTTAGGAGGGGAAGCAATTGTTTGTGTGAGGGGACTGTAAAATGACACATTTTAATGTGAAATAGTAGGACATGTAAAACAACTACAGTTGAATGTAACAAGTCCGGCAAATAAATGTTTGAGAAAATAAAACTTTCAATTGTGTACAAGTTGTTTCTAAAGGACCAAATATTTTTCAGCACCACAGGAATGTAGATTTTCTAAAAAATACTGCCTCTGAGGGATAGCTTGACTTAATGTCTCAGAATACTTCAATGAACTACTGCATTCTAGTTAGTTCAAGACACCCCATCCAAGCTAAAAGTGTGTGATCACAGAGACTGCTAGCTAAAAGGGGGATGTGACTTTCTTAATCTGTCTCTTACAGTAGGTCAGGTTATCCATCCATTTCATGTGATTCCCTTGGAGCACGCCTCTCTCAAAGGTTACAACCAACATCACAGCCAGCACAGAAACAAATGTGCTCCCAAATCCCTAAAACATGGAACTACTCGTGTTACCCAGCAAGCGGGAAGTCATTGAAAATAAATGAAGAAGATACTATAACTATTAAAACACATTTTTTTTCTTTTTTATCAAAATTATGACATATAACTTCTGATTCACACTAATAGTATAGCTGCAAAAAGTTAGTACAGATGGTTGGCCCTCTTCTCTTGAGGCTCGAGGACTTCCAAGTACCTGTGACAATTTAGAAAATATAGACTGGAGGCAGTAGTCACTTCTACAGTGGCTAAACTACCAGTTTCATGCAGCAAACATATCAATTGACAATTAATACATGACATGCCATCCATCAAAGACCACTTATACATGATCACTCCCCCCAACCCCCCCAGCTTTTAACCAGAAGAAGATTCTCACACAGTAACACTTGATGCTTGAATATATCTGTCTGTATATGATGGTTCTCTGGACATGTATTGAAATTTTCTGAATAAATTCTTAAACACCCTTACAAGGTATTAAGGACCTCAATGGCCAGTATTATACACATCCATGACAACAATAAGTCTGCCAGTTTCTTTTTGTCACAATAAATGTCAACCCACAAAGTGGGTGGGTAAAAATTATGTAAGAACAAAAAGCCCCAAGGCAAAAACAATCTCCCCCCATTTGAAAGAAAACCATGATAAAGTAATTTGCAACACACTGTATAAATAAGCCTGTCATTATGTGTTTTTGCTTATTTCAGCTAGCTGAATAATAATGGTATGAATATACATGAATAGACAGGCAATAAACAAGGTGGCCATTGAAGACGGGACGTGATTTAATGGGAAAAAATTTCCTTTCATGTGACCCATCTGTAAATGCACCTGTGAGTTAAGAAAAAGTATTAGAAAGTTTTCCACAAATTATTTTACATATAACTTGTTAAAACACACCTACATGATTCATTCCAAATGGAAGTACTAAAATCAAAAGTGATGCTATAAGTAAAGTTCCATGTTTGGATCATGAAAATCTTTTATGGACACAATAATGGACAAGTTCCATTTAGACAATGGTTTCACTTTGTGGAAGTTTCAGATATCAATTTAATTTCATTATTTATCACAATAACACTTAACCAATTACATACACCTTTCAGAAAGACACAGGTGACACAGTAATTTAATCGTAAATAATGTTTCAGTGAGATTTTTTGTTTATTTTTTATGTTGCAGTCTCTCATATGTGACAGTGAAACCAATTCCACAAAAGGCTTGGAGCAACTACAGGTTTTAGAACATGACAGGCATCCCTACTTGCTGTGCTGTAATTTCATCTATCTTTTACCCCTCGGGCAGGCATTAAATTGAACACACTCAAATGATTTATAACATCTACACAACCTCTTTCATATATTGTTATTCTTCACTACAATCTACAGCCATTCTTAACACACTATCAATATATCTGAAATATTTTTCACTTTTTATTGTTTTTGAAATAATCGACTCATATTTGTCAAATTTCCCATCAATTTTTTATGCCATTAAATCAACTGGTGAAATAGAGAGAATAGATTTACTTTCTCCATACAATGTATAAAGCAATGCAATTTAGGGCCAGTGTATAGCACCATATTATAATGAGGTGCATTGATAAGTCACAATACACTGAATTTATGTTGTGCCATCTAGTTAAATCCCCATTTATATTGCTTAAATACCCATCTTCTAAATTGAATTTATTTTTCTATAAACAAAAAAATCATAATACTTGGCAATAAATATGGGTTTAAAAATCAGAAAACATCACTTTTAGCAAGAAAGTGTTTTCAGGACATGTGCTTTTCTATAGGGAAAAATTCTCCTGCAAAATAAAAAAACAAAAAAAAACCACATACACACTTGCTATTTGAATGTGTTCTGAAAATGATTACCTCCTTCATGGTGTCTCTGTAGCATGAAAGACACGCCAAACAATAGGTCTTAAATCGTCCATGAGAATAACATTGATATATATCTGCCTTAAAAAGTGGAACATTAGATCGTGGTCGACAGCACTCAAAAGTCTCAGACACCAAAAGCTGAAGTTTTCTTCATAATGCTTGTGTCTTGGGCAATGAAAAGGCAATGTCTTCACATGGAAACAGCGTAAAAAATACAGATTTCTTCTGGAGAGATCTTTTTATTCTACACATTAGGCACATTGATTGTGTATTAATACTTCCACAGAAATATAACATCACTGATGTAATAGGGTTACACAGTCATTAAGGCAAGTGAAAATGAAGTGTTTTAACATGCTTTGAGACTAAAGGTCATTTCACACATGCATGGAAATGTAAACAGGAAAGCATGCTCATCTTCAACACAAAACATAGCTTACAAAAATAAAACAAATGATTTCCCAATGGTATACATAGGGGCATAAAATGAACGACAGTTAACAGGTCTGACAAATGGAACCTCAGAATCAAAGTTTAAATTTTTTTTACATCAAGTAAACCCAATGCAACTGGGTTCAGTCTCTTGTCCACTTGTCAGTCAAGTGATTAAATACTATAAATAAATAAATACTAAACTTGTTAACCACTCTGCCATTCAGGCTTTGAAGTGGAGTCTAAAAGACCACACTGACAATGAAATTGTAATTGCTATAGTAATGAAATCATAAAAATGTTCCCCTTTCAGAAAGTTACATTGCTTCAGGACTTCTATTTCATAAGTTCCACCACATAGGTTGGGTTTAACAGTACTGTGTGGAAAGACCAAATCGAATGAGTCAAAATTCTCTCAGAGACCAAATAATAAAAAAACAACTTGCAGGCTGATGGAAATGGCTGCAAAATGCAGAATTATGCATAAAAAAGATTTGTGTAGCTTTAGACAGAGTTAATAATTTCATTTACAAGAACTATAAAACTTCTGCCATTTATTCATTCAACTGATTTCATTTGATGTTGACAGCATTCATCATAGACAAAACATTCCAGTTTTTTGTGAGAAAAAATACTCAAACCTACCACCACACTGTGTTAGAAAAATGTCTTTTTCTTGACACTTGTTTTTCTAAAATTACTTACGGAGTTGTTCTGAAGTCAGCTCCTGTCCAGTAATTAGCACAGCAGTCCAACCCAGCCAGAATGTCACACCCAGTAGGCCTGTCATGTCACCTGCAAAAGGATAACAATGTATAAGAACTGCATACAGTTTGCACATCGTAAACATTTGGTGGTAAAAACATCAGAAAATGCATGCAACTGGAAGTTAGCCATTTGGATATTGGAAGTTTTAGTAAAAGAGTCCATTTGATATCCGAGGTTCTAGTTGCATAGGTCAAAGTCAAAAGTTGGGGTTTTATGTCCTGTTCAACAGCCAGGGTTACACTGGGTTGGATCCTCAGCTTTGTCACTTGTGGGAGTCAAACCCACACAGAAGTGACAGTCTGTGATTAGATGCCAAACCTGCTACCCCACTAGGCCACTGAAGTCCTCTATAGTTATATAGAGCCCACTGCATATCACCTGAGCAAACCAACTGTGTGCAATAATGGTCAGCACTCTCATGTCTCAAAGCCACAATCCAGGTTCAATTGTAAAACAGAAACACTGACATAAACTAGATTGGGCCAACTCGGCGCCAACATATCCCCAGACAGGTCATCACTCACGCCACAGGTTTTGATCGGGAATTTTTTAAAACATAATTACCCATTATTATATGAACTTCAGCACATCAATCTACTCTGTTTATATCTCCCCAAGGAAGATGGTGTATCCCCAGACGCCGAATACATAACTCAAATTATATTTTCAATCTTCCTGCAATGATAACTCTAAACCTATTTTCAAAGTATTTAAATGATTGATGATTGAATGTCCATTCTAAAATAATAATCCCAAAAGAGCATATCTGTTTCTATATTTGTTGACAAATAAAATATTATTTTTAACTCAACTCATCATATTTTTCAATCTTCCTTCAAAGTATTTAAATGATTGATGATTCAATGTCCATTCTAAAATTCATAATCCCAAAAGCGCATATCTGTTTCTATATTTGTTCACAAATAAAATATTATTTAAAAAAAAATTATTTATATTATTATTTTATTATATTATTTTTAGAATTTGCAAATTGTTTTCAGTTATTCATTTCCTCTATACCTATATATGTGGTCCATATATATGCAACCTAAATATGTGACACAATCTCAGTTCTGACTCCCCTTTGTGTTATATGTAATGAAGCCCACCACCTCCCACCCCCACCCCTCTCCCCTTCTCCACACCTCTCTCACTATTACACAAGATCTGCAACCCCATTGAGTTCTTTGTTTCTCATCTGATATCATTAAATACCTTTGTTTATTTAGTGTCACTCAATATAGCTGGAGGTCCCAGAGGTGGGTGGGGGGAATCCGGGTGGGGGATGTGGGTTGAGCATAAATGGTAAACAAACAATCTATATAAAAGGGGTACTCAAATACAAAAAGAATTGAGAATTTTAAGTATGTGATTATCAACTGAAATGAGTTCATAACTGTAGGAGCTGTGCCAAAATTAACTGAGGCAAGTTGAATAAAACTGGGCTAGTTGAGGGTTAAAAATCCCCTAGTTTTACTACATAAGGATATAATTTCATTAATATTGGGACTTAAAGCTCACTTAAAGTGTCCATTTTGTCTACTTGAATATGTTTAACCAGTTTCATTTTAAAAAGTGAAAAACTCAGCAAGCAGAGGTATAACACACAAAAATAAGTTCTTAAAAGACTAAGATAGCCATAACATTATTAATATTCAAAATTTAAATAGACAGGCATTCCCTTTTAAAAATTCAAAGATTTCAGCTCTATAACCCACATAGTTTGACAGTTACTGGGCTTTAAAGTGGCATAATATCCATAAATTGGGTTTCTGTGGGCATTTTACAATTGTTAAAGAGACCTTAGCAATTAAACTACAGATCTGAAACTTTTTGGGGGACATACATAACAAACAAAAATTATATATAATACAGTTTAAGACTTGTCACACTAAGCATTTCCAAATAACAGGGCAAAATACGGAAAAAATGTCAAAAAAGGCACTTGGGCGAGTGTCTATGGCCCTCATACACAGGTTAAATGTCTACTAAAAACCTTGATTTTCGGCATATGTAAAAAGGACATAATAATGCATTCCCAGATGGGATTTCAGCTCCATCAATCACATAGTTTAACAGTTACAGGGCTTAAAGGTGGTAAAAAGTCCAAATATTGGGTCATTGTGGGCCTTTTAGAGATCTCGATGTGGCTTTCAAATTAAAGCTTCAGACTTAAAATTTGTTACATACTAAGATTACACATAGAATATGTATCTAATAAAGTTTGAAACTTCTCAGACTTACCATTTCCAAGTTACAGAGCAAAATATGTGAAAAATGTCTTAAAAGGGTCACTCAGGTGGGTGTTTAAGGTCCTCATACACAGGTTAAATGTCTACTTGAAGCCTTGATTTTTGGCACATGTAAAAAGAACATAATAATGTATTCCCAGATGAGATTTCAGCTCTATCAGTCACATAGTTTAACAGTCACAGGCCTTAAAATTGGCAAAAAGTCCAAATACTGGGTCTTTATGGGGCCTTCTAGAGACCTAAATGTGGCCTTCAAATTAAAGCTTCAGACTTAAAATTTGTCACATACTAAGATTACACATAGAATATGCATCTAATACAGTTTGAAACTTCTTAGACTTACCATTTCCAAGTTACAGGGAAAAATATGTGAAAAATGTCTAAAAATGGTCACTCGGGTGGGGATTTATGGTCCTCATACACAGGTTAAATGTCTTCTTAAAGCCTTAATTTTTGGCACATATAAAAATAACATACTAATATCTTCTCAGATAGGATTTGAGCTCTATCAGTCACATAGTTTGACAGTCACAGGGCTTAAAAGTAGCAAAAAGTCCAAATATTGGGTCTTTGGGAGCCTTTTAGAGACCTCAATTTGACCTTCAAAATTAAAGCTTCAGACTTAAAATCTGTTACATACTAAGATTACACACAGAATATATATCTAATACAGTTTGAAACTTCTCAGACTTACCATTTCCAAGTTACAGGGAAAAAGATGTGAAAAATGTCTTATAAGGGTCACTCGGGTGGGTGTTTATGGTCCTGATACACAGGTTAACTGTCTATTAAAGGCCTAAATGTTGGGGCACATATAAGAAAACACATAGATATATTCCCAGATGATATTTAACTTAGATGAGAGACATAGTTTGAAAGCTACAGTGCTTGAAAGTGGCAAAAAGTGCATAAATTGGGTCTCTGTGGGCACTTTTGAGACCTTAAGTCGACCCCTTTGGGTAAGCCTACAGCCCTAAAATTTTCTACAGACAAGGATTACATATCAAAGTTATACCTAGCGCAGTTTGAGACTCATCAGAATTATCACTTCCAAATTATAGGGCAAAATATGTGAAAAGTATAGCAAAAAATCCCTAAGTGGGGGTATTTATGGGCCTCAAACACAATTTTCTCCTCAACTTAAAGTCATGATTTTTGGCACATGTACTAAGAACATATTAATGTGTTGTCAGGTAAAATTTCAGCCAGCTGAGCATCATAGTTTGTGACCTACAGGGCTCTAAGTGGCCAAAAGTGCAATTTCTGACCTTAAGGTGGCCATAAGTTCTTTTTTACTGGGAGTTTAAGGTCACCTTAAAATAGGGATCTTCCTTTGGGCACCCTTAACATGTGTACCAAGTTTGAAAAAAAAATATTAATTTGTTTTTGAGTTATCGCGTCCACAAGGAAATTTCTACGGCGGCGGCGGCGGCGGCGGCGCGACGGACCTGAATCCAATATATCCCCGACTTTCGTCTGGGGATATAATAAATATATTTACCCAAGATTATTATATCTACTTTGCATAGCATATCTCAGCAATTAAGTCAGCCCTTATATTAATAATTACACAATGAATTCATAGAGACATCAAAAATATATATCAAGCATTTAAACAGAAAACAAAGTCCTCGGTGACCTAGTGGCTCACAAGTTTGGCATCTAATCATAGGCCGTCACCCCTGTGGGTTCGAGTCCCACAAGTGGCAATGCTGAGAACCTGTCCCAATATGACCCTGGCTGTTGAACGGGATGTAAAACGTCAAGTTTGACTTTAAACAGAAAACAAAATTTAATTGATTTAAGCTTTGGCTGTACACTAAAATATGGCTTTGTATAAATATTACACCTGAAAAGGCTCAAAATGCACAGCTGAGACATTCACCACACAACACTTCTCAGTGTTCTACAAAGTCTATATGTTGCATAGGAAATTAGAATCTGTAGATTTATAACCAAAATAAATACTTTCCAAATTACATTGCACACAATTGTAAGATATCACACTTTTCTTGGCTTAACAGAGAAAGCCTTGCATTGGACCAGAAGCTACACAGATACCTGTGCACATGTTTACAAGCTTACAGTCTACCATTTCACTGCTGAAGCCAGTGCGATCTCCTGATAATTATATTTACAAATATTTCTGATTGAGTAAACAAATATTATATACAGGTTTTGACACTCTTAATCTCAGCATTCTGGTTGTTGGGTTCTCACCAAAGAATACCAGTCAGTGGGCCTAGGAATTACAGCTTGTCAGAACAAGTGTGGCTAGTTGTCACTACAAAGAATATCTATTGTATAGCCTTACTAAAGGCTAAACACTAATACAAGACATTTGGAGGACTCTAATGAAAAGTTTGAACAAAGAATTTACTGAACAAGTTACACCTATAGAGTAAGAAATCTAAAATTCGCCACATATCTGAAATTCGCCATATGTAAAAATACTAATAAAATAAGTGAATTGTGGTGAGATTTGTCGAATGTATAGTAAATTAAGGCTTTTTGAACTGAAAAATACCAATTTTTAGACAAAAACATCATTTTCTTCATAAAATTAACTAAGGTTTTAGAGGTGGCGAATTTTAGATTCCCGGCGAATTTTAGATTTCTTACTCTACATTTATTTCCAAATTGGCTGGGAGAGTCTGAATTTATCCACAGAACAGGACTAAAGATTTAATTCTACTAAAAAGCCAAAGCACGAAGAATACAGGATTCAGTTTCTTTTCAGATTTTTTTATATACACAGTATTTTGACCTACTTCAACATACCGATTAATCTATCTTAAAAATTAATTTATCAATTTTTATATATTCTTAACCAAGGTTACCTGAATTTATGATCAAATCCAGATCTTTTGAACACAGTCATGCTAACTTGATTGGACACATTTCCAAAATTCAGAAATTGTCTGGAAATATTACAGCTATGTTGCACAAATATTGTCAGAATTTAAGAGTTTGTACCAATGGCTATACTAGTTATGAACATATTACATTACAAAACACAGTGGAACACTGTTTAGATAAATTTCCGGGACCAGACAACTACTTTTCCTTTACCAGAAAGTCCAGAAAATCAGCTTTCTTTTTAGCAGAAATATTCTCTTAAGTCCCGGTAAAATATTTATAACTACAGGAAATTTTTACTGTACAGATTTTACCTTGAAGGAGTGAAACTAATGTTTTTACTTGTGGGACTTCCTAAAGTATCACCACAATCCTGACAAGGCTACTTTGATCAAGTGCATCTCAGGATGATGTATCACTGGAAATAGTCAGATTCTAGTGGAGTGGCAAACATTGACAACTGATGTGTCAGTCTGACACTCAGGCATGCATTTACTCAGCTCCTGACACTCAAAATCTTGTACTCAGGTGCAAGATCTGGTATAGATAAGATGAAGATACAAGATAAACTAGATGTCACTTGTTATACAGTGTGTCTGATCCACGCCCAAGCTTTCTGATTCAAATGTAGGATAATGTACTTAAGATAGATCTGTCAGCACTGATACATTGTACTAGGAAAACCTGTGTACCAGTATATTTTAGGAGTTCATTAAATTGCTGATACAGTGATAGTTGACGTTAAATAACAGTTATGGCTTTTAGAGTTTTTAGTCTTAAGCAGCTACAAAGACGGGATAAAATCCATTGTTTACATTCCTACTACAGCACACATGGGATCCAATATTTAAGTCCAGTTATATACTATTCTGAGTGACTTTTCTACCTGTCAATTATCTTCTATTTCCTTTTACATGATGGGCAAACACCTTTAAAAGATGTTTTATTGGTAATCCATAAGCCACCGTCTTCTGTCATCACTTATTGGTATTAACTGAGTAATAATTGTACAGTCAAAAAGAACATTGGGATGTCTCAATTCACAGAAGATGATACGCTAAGTTTAACATTGCATGTTTTAAGTTGAACTAGAAATGGGACGCCCTGTTGATAGTAGCTGTGACATATGAATAGAAAGAGGATAGCATAGAAGAACACACATTATCATGTGTAATGTCCACCCCATGAACCTTTTGCAAAAATTGTACAGTAGTCTTACAAGACCCTGTTTCATTTGTAAAATATCTAATCTAATCTACTGCTTTGCAGGCGCAATATCTTCCCCACAAAGGGGAACTCAGTGCGCTGACTTAACAAAATCATTATCATAAAGAAAGTCAGGGGGCGTATATCAATGATGCTTAAATATTTATTAGTATGCATGTAAATTATTTCAGCTTCATGCCTTTTTGCATTGGTTGGGTCGAAAATTTCGACGAAATTGCTCTATCTTGCACGGTTAAGGAAATAGAAGCAAATTCTGTTTTTCAATTTTTGGCAAAAATTCGAAAATTCAAAATGGCCGCCATTTTTGGGAAGAGGAAATTTTTTGAAAATTGCCAAGAGTACATTGCTTAGATACCCTGTGGGTCGAAAATTTCGACGAAATCGCTCTATCTCGCACGGTTAAGGTGATAAGCAAATTTGTGTTTTTCCATTTTTGACAAAAATTCGAAAATTCAAAGTGGCCGCCATATGTCGGAAGAGGAAAATTTATTTTAAAATTGCCAAGAGTACACTGCTCAGATACCCTGTGAGTCGAAAATTTCGACGAAATTGCTCTATCTCGCACGGTTAAGGAGATAGAAGCAAATTTGTGTTTTTCCATTTTGGCAAAGTAGCTAAGAAGCTATTACTCAGTCAGTTATATAGCTATTATCACTAAAAGCAATCCCAAGCAAGCTATCGACCTAAGTAATGCTCATACTAAATTTGGTAAAGATATGTCAAATATTTTTCCTTAAAATGCCCGAAACAAAAGAAGTACACAAAAGTAGCTAAGTAGCTATTACTCAGTTAGCTATAGACCCATGTTCACCAAAAGCAATCCCATGCAAGCTATTAACCCAATAAACACCCATACCAAATTTGGTAAAGATAGGATAAATACTTTTCCTTCAAATGAGCGGAAACCAAGCGTCCGGACGGCGGAAAAAGCAAAAATAATATGTCCACCCCCCAGTGGGGTGGACATAAATAGCTGCTCAAAGAATCAGTCCTAATCCTCACCAAACACATGAATATCAGCAAATATGTCACTTTGTTTTATCAAGTTGACCAAATAGCAAAAACCACACTGCAAAAACTACTCGATGCAAAGAAGTTTACAAGGGCACAATTGCATGCAAGGCAGTTCCAGTTTATTGGGAGTGTAAATATTGTGGAGATCCGACACAACCAGGCAGTTTATCAAAGGCCAAGGGTCCACTTGAGGAGGAGAGTAGTGAATCAATCAGTGTTCAGTGACCAAATCTGCAGGTATTGACACCCTTACTGTGCTCAAGTGGCTCCTTAAAAGGCTTTCCCAACCTCTCCACCCAAGCCAATACGGAAACATCTACACTAGTCTGGTTTGGTCCCTGGACTGGTGGACACTTCCCAACTTTGTGTAAAAGACACTGAAATAATCACATACAAGTGAATAAAAACTGGTATAGATGTCATGAACTGGATTTAACCCAGGTGACAGCAAAGTGGTTAAAATGTCAAACTTGTTGGTCACACAACCACTGATGATTCAGGAACATTACAAATGAATATTGACTAACATCAACAATGAATTTTATGCAATGGCTTCTTAATATAAGAAACTATTCAATCAGGAGGCAATATGTGGTAGATTCTTAGTTATAAAATGTATATATTAAGGAACTGATGTGTCTCATTGCATACAATAAAGTAATGAGTATTGTTATAGTTCTTAACAGTTATCGTGTGACAGAATCTAAGGCACCAGAGACATAATGGGGAAGGAAAGTCAGAATATTGAGAAATAGCTGGAATACACCACAGCAGAAAGATATGACTCCACTTATGCCCCTTTCACACTACATGTGGTATGTCCCAATGCCTATAACCATGGGGGATACCACCTGTAGTGTGAAAGGGGTATTATACTCCATTGTATGACCAGTACAGATCTATAATTACAGGTTATTACTAGAAACCAAGGTGCACTATAGCCCAAGTTAGGATCCTAAGTTGGTTTCCAAAACTATCACAAGTAATATGGACACTGTGAGCTTGAGCAAGGCTACATTGTACCTATGAATTATAATGCATCCTCAAAATGGTCAATATCAAACACAAATCATTGGAACAAATGAATTAATAAATCTTCCAAAACACATAGAAGGACCGCCATATTTCCTCTTTCAGTCTAGTGTCACTAACCGTCCAAATATTCCAAAGCATGATTTGTCAATAACTTAATACTTGTAAATGTCATGTGCAAGTAAATTTACAGCCATTGTCATTTCTGGTGTCACTTTGACACAGTTTTTCCACATTTGGGGAGAAAAGTGGAGGAAATATGACACAGGGTTGCAACTGAATGAGCTGACAGTCAATTTATTCTGGCTAATTTGACTTTACACATGCTTTCTGACACAACATAGACAATTGTTTTAACAAAACATTGTGACATATACTCAATCACCTGTATTAAAACATACAACTGAATACACAATGAGGACATTTGTGCCATCTGCAGAAGCATCATGTATACGGGCTGTGGCAGACTCAATTACCTTGAATTAGTTACCAGTACTTATTTAACTGTCACCAAGTCATGTTTTGTGTATTTCTGTGCAAGTTAAAATTTACAATTTTAAAGGCTCTCATAATCATAAAATAAGTCTACTTCCTGACTTTTTGTTCTATACTTTGATCAAACCATGGACTGTAGAAGCCTCAATCATCTATTTTGCCAAAATGGTTTGTGTTGCCCTATTTTCAATTTTAAGGTTATGACAAGTCAGTCTTGTTTAAATGAAATCTACTTTAGTACACATTGATTTGAATGTAACTTTCGTATAAAACCTCAGTATAGTTCATATAACAATGGGTAGTTGTGGGAATGGAGCAAAGTCATGCATATCTGTTGGTCCCACATATACTACACAACTAAAATATATATAAACCCCAGGATACTGATTAAGTGTGTGTTTCCAAAACACTGCCCACTCAAACCTGCTCTTGAACCTGAAAATAGTGTCAGTGACAAACATCAGCAGTCAGTGTTGAAGAAATACCCCCCTAGACTGGCCCATATCGAAAATAAAAATACTGCATGTTTTCTATTGAATAGCAGTCAGTAGATATCTGTTGTTTACAATGGAACTAAGTGTTTATCAAAGACTAGGAAACTTTGTCACTTAATTGTGTTCAAATTGTTCACAATGATGGACTTGTAGGAGTTTGTTATATTTGGGTTGGATTGCCACGCACTGCAAGCAAATACTTGGTCCGTGAAGATTTCTCGGGATCTAAGAACATTCACTGGAACATTTTACCAATATGTTAACACAGGCTGAAGCAATACTTCTCATTCTTTCTACCACCACAGCTGTACATATGTTGTAGTGTGTCACAGTAGAATAATTCCTGGTCCTTCTGGAACTAATTTAAAGCTGGTATTCTGACAATCATACTTAAACCCACATAGCCAGGTAATTCATGTAGATAGTCATGCACTATGTAATTCTCCCTCCTCTGCTTGTCATAAATAAAGTACACTGCCACTAGCCCTAAGCCAACAGGAAATCCATTTCCTCTCTACTTGTATTTAAGACTTCCGTCTGCTCCTAGAAAATGGCTTCAAACTGCTTCAAACCCAACAGCATACAGCACTTTCTCATGTCGCACTTCTGGTATTTTCAGCACAAAGCATCAAGAAATACTGCTACAAGGACTAACTGGCTGAACTTGATTTACAAAAGGCTTATGACAGGATTTCTGTCAGAGCTTAAACTTACTAAGAAATTACACAGGTGAATCTCTACTCAAGAGAAGGGAACCTTCTGTGTGATTACATAAGACAAGACTGGAATAACTGCAGAGCATTAGACATTAACCTTTAGATTGTTAAAGGTGGCACGCCAGTCAATAGCCTGTTGCAATAGGATCTCTTACCTGTACTGAACCAATGCATAAAACAAACTAATCAGTCATTGGAAAAAGTTTCAAGGGATTCAAAGATCTTTTTCTTTCAAGTAAAATAAGATTACACAAATTAGATATCGGGAGTTTAATGTATGGAAAGCTACACCTGTGTAAGCTATTGTGTAAGCCTGGTATAATCTATGTACACCTGTGTATGTGTGTGGTTATGTATTTTTACCAACTTCATACAAATTCTTTCTGAAGTCAACAAACTGCACAATATACTAGTGTTTATATTGTTCTACTTGATAAATTTAATTGATATATCTTTAATAGCTGGTTTAACAAAATAAGCAATCTTTTAAATAACCTGAATGTAAGACGATAATCCAGTAATTCACATGCATGTAATAATTTATTTTTATTTGTCAGATATCTATGAAAAAATAAATGGTAATTGGTTCAACGTCAATGATATTTTTTCAACTTTTAAAGTAAGTTGCTAAAACTGTGCCGTACATAGAAAGCTCATTGGATGAAACTTCATTTACTTTTAAAAAGATACGTTTTGGGACAATGGGTTATGGATAATAATCATAAAGTATTTACCGGTAAATACTAATTTTACAACTTCTTAAAACACTTTACTCAATACAGATTTTACACCTTATCACTTTTTAGTTGCCTAACATCTCATCAGTAGACCCCAGTTACACATAGCCGGATGTACCGCCGGATCGCGGCAGGATTCCTTATATGGAAAATGTTGAGTGATTTACGGATCATCTTTTCCTTCCGTACCGCCATCCGTAACATCCGTAATGTCCTTGTGGCTTTCGCCACGGATGCCATGTGTCCGTGCGGACTCCACGGAAAAATAAAACTGCTTGATTTTTCCGTAAAGGCTTTGCGGATCTTATGTGTAATTGATATCCGTAGCTCTTTCGTAGCTCATCCCTGAGTGTCCTTACTGTCCGTATACCCATCCTGGATGTCCTTGTCGCATCCCTTACATCCTTGACGCTTCCGGGGCAAAAAATATGAATAAAAACATTGCCGGATCTAACCGGATCTGCTACGGACTGACATGGACAGGGTTTGCGGATTAAAAAACAGTCATAAGACCAATCCTTGGTGCAATCTTTTCATCCACAAACCTGTCTGTAGCGGTTCGTAGCAGATCCGTGGGATCCGTAGCAGTTCCATAAATCTTTTACATGACCATCCCCAGTGCATCCCTATCAGTTACCATATTTGGAACCGTGGGCTATATCCATGGCGCATCCACTTACATGTAACTGGCACCTTAGCAACCAGTGCCTTTCCATTTGCCCTATGATTTGAGCACTATGGTTTTGTCTGTTGTACCTCACAATCTGCATATATAGAGTTAGGTGTATTTAACTTTCAATTAAATTAGGTAACACTCCTACGGGATATACACACCAAACATATAAAATAAGTTCAGGTAAACTGAAGGCACTAGTGAAAAAAATTTTAAATTGGACCAGAAATAAGGAAGTTCTATTCACTTTGACCTCTTCCTCACAACAAGAGGAGAGTGCCCGTGAACGGGCACTGTGTCAGCTGACTGAATGTTTTTGATTTGTGATGGTGATAATGAGAGGAAAGCATAATTATCAGGGAAAGGGCTGTACAGAAATACAGTAAATGGTAACTGAACAGCATGTTCGAAAGATATTCCGAAGCTGACAGAAGAAAAGGACAAAAAAGTTGTGCCCTGCAAATGGTATTATGAAATAAAGTAACAAGGTAATTGTTTAAGTGTAAAAAGTAGGTTAAAAATATTTAGAGAAATACTATAAATGCAATATCCTCGTTCGACCATGAAGAAGAGGTCCAAAGGTCAAATCTGACCATACCAAAAGATTCCCAGCCAAAGAATTTAGGATGGTTTACCATCCCAAACCTCTCGGACCAATAATAAGTGAGTCATAGGCACTTTTTAAGTTTGGCTATCCTTGTTTGACCTTGACAGAGGGGTCCAAGGTCAAATCCGACCACACAAAAAAATTCCCAGCCCATGATTTCCTGTAGCTTGTTTACCATCCCAAACCTGTAGGACCAATAATAAGCGAGTTCTAAGCAATTGTAAGTTTGGCTATCCTCAATTGACCTTGAAGGAGGGGTCCCAGGTCAAATCTGACCACACCAAAAGAATCCCAGCCCATGATTTCCTGTAGCTTGTTTACCATCCCAAACCTGTAGGACCAATAATAAGCGAGTTCTAAGCAATTGTAAGTTTGGCTATCCTCAATTGACCTTGAAGGAGGGGTCCCAGGTCAAATCTGACCACACCAAAAGAATCCCAGCCCATGATTTCCTATATGTTGGTTTACCATCCCAAACCTCCAAGACCAATAATACGCGAGTTATAAGCACTTTAAGTTTGGCTATCTTCGTTTGACTTGGAAGGAGGGGTCTAAGGTGAAATCCGAACACACCAAAAGATTCCCAGCCCATGATTTTCTATAGGTTGGTTTTCCATTCCAAACCTCTAGGACCAATAATAAGTGAGTTATAAGCACTTTTAAGTTTGGCTATCCTCATTTGACCTTGAAGGAGGGGTCCAAGGTGAAATCCGACCACACCAAAAAATTCCCAGCTCATGATTTTCTATAGGTTGGTTTTCATTCCAAACCTCTAGGACCAATAATAAGCGAGTTATAAGCACTTTTATGTTTGACTATCCTCATTTGACCTTGAAGGAGGGTTCCAAGGTCAAATCGGACCATATTAACAGATTCCCAGCCCATGATTTCCTACAGGTTGGATACAATGATTTACTCAACAGTGAGAACCTGAAAGAAGCTATTGCTCAGCTATGCCATGACATAGAGGTCTGAAATTTTACTATGTTATAGCTGACCCAAAAGTAGCTGAATAACATATTTATACTAAATTCTCTAAATGCAATAGTTTTGCAATTACAACTGATTTACTCAATAGTGAGAACCTCAAAGTAGTTATTACTCAGCTATGCAATGAGCTACAGGTCTGAAATTTTACTATGTTATAGCTGACCCAAAAGTAGGTGAACAACATATTTAAGCAAAATACTGTAAATGCAATAGTTTTCAAGTTACAACTGATTTACTCAATAGTGATGACCTAAAAGTAGCTATTACTCAGCTATGCCATGAGCTACAGGTCTGAAATTTTACTATGTTATAGCTGACCCAAAAGTAGCTGAATAACATATTTATACGAAATTCTCTAAATGCAATAGTTTTCCAATTACAACTGATTTACTCAATAGTGAGAACTTCAAAGTAGCTATTACTCAGCTATGCCATGACCTACAGATCTGAAATTTCACTATGTTATAGCTGGCCCAAAAGTAGCTGAATAACATATTTATACGAAATTCTCTAAATGCAATAGTTTTGCAATTACAACTGATTTACTCAATAGTGAGAACCTCAAAGTAGTTATTACTCAGCTATGCAATGAGCTACAGGTCTGAAATTTTACTATGTTATAGCTGACCCAAAAGTAGGTGAACAACATATTTAAGCAAAATACTGTAAATGCAATAGTTTTCAAGTTACAACTGATTTACTCAATAGTGATGACCTAAAAGTAGCTATTACTCAGCTATGCCATGAGCTACAGGTCTGAAATTTTACTATGTTATAGCTGACCCAAAAGTAGCTGAATAACATATTTATACGAAATTCTCTAAATGCAATAGTTTTCCAATTACAACTGATTTACTCAATAGTGAGAACTTCAAAGTAGCTATTACTCAGCTATGCAATGAGCCACAGATCTGAAACTTCACTATGTTATAGCTGATCCCAAAATAGGTGAATAACATATTGAAACAAAATACTGTAAATGCAATAGTTTCCAAGTTATAAGCGATTTACTCAACAGTGATAACCTAAAAGTAGCTATTACTCAGCTATGCCATGAGCTACAGGTCTGAAATTTTACTATGTTATAGCTGACCCAAAAGTAGCTGAATAACATATTTATACGAAATTCTCTAAATGCAATAGTTTTGAAGTTATAAGCGATTTACTCAACAGTGATAACCTAAAAGTAGCTATTACTCAGCTATGCCATGAGCTACAGGTCTAAAATTTTACTATGTTATAGCTGACCCAAAAGTAGCTGAATAACATATTTATACGAAATTCTCTAAATGCAATAGTTTTTAAGTTACAAGTGATTTTACTCATAATGGAAGTTACTGAAAAGCCCAAAAGTAGCTATTACTCACTTAGCTATTGAGACAGGCACCCAACTTACTCACCATATTGTAGCTATGAAAAAAGTAGCTGAATAACATATTTTAACAAAATGCTCTAAATGCAACACTTTTCAAGTTATAAATGATTTTGTGCATGATTTCATGAATTTTAATGCATTAAAAATTATTAAAAAAATTTATTAAAAAAAAAGTAAGACAGATCCAGGTCTCATACTCACACAAGAGAATCTACCTCTGGCCTAGTACATATATGCAAGATATGAGAGAAATCCCTGCAATAGTCACTGAGAAAATTGTGATTAAGTGTTGAAATTTTCACACTTTTGGTGGGGGTACCCCCCTTGTAATGTCTCTAGCAAACAGACGAACAGACAGATTTGCATGCCTTGAACAATTTTTCATCCTCGATAGATAAGGTATCTTTTAAAAAAAACAGCACGTCTCTAGGCCTTGTAGTTTTGGAGGAGAAGTTGTTCACGCGGACGCGGACGCCCACGCCGCAGAGTGACGACATAATGTCAGCTGACTGACAAGTCAGCTGACATAATAAAAGAATATGATGAAAATATTTTAAAATCAGACCAAAATAAAAATATAATTGTCATTTTAAATAGAAATTTGTGCTATACACTGACAATACCTACCAATCTGGTAAAAGTAAGCAATTCTTCAAAAAGAACCATTTTATATTGGCATATCCTGGAGTTTTAAGTTTATTATTGTGTTGGATCGTAACATGTCGTCATTGGTGCGTACGTGTACTGCATCAAATTTTCTATCTTTCATGTAATGAAAGACAAAGCCTTTTTTGACCCCCAAAAAACATATTAATTAGCCTGTGACTGTTATCATGGTTCTGGGTTCATAACAATGATAGATTTGTACTAATGATATAAAACCTTTCTATCTTTGTGAGATGAATAACCACAAATGAAGGAAAAGTTGAAATAAAGCAATAAACACAGGTAAACAATGCAAGATGTTACAAATTTACCATAACTGCTATAATTAATGCTCAGAAGCTGTCAAAAAGGGTGACTACCATTAGTCAGATCTGTGTCATATTATAGGAATAAAAGACATATTCGAGTACTTTATGATGGTTTTAAACTATCGATCGGCTGAATATTAAAGCCTGGGGCGGATTTCATGAAAGGTCTCAGACTTAGCCCAGTCTCAGGCTGAGCCACTGGCTCAAATCTGAGCCTTTTGGCTCAGCCAAGTCTTTGTCTCAAATGGTTTTCACAGAAGGGGTCTCAGTTGAGACCAAGCTTATCAAATAACCACAGTGGTTTTCTGTGTCATGTGACCATTTTTTTTGTAGTCAAAATATTCTACTGATGGCATATATGTTCCTTGTTTGACACATAATATCTCTGCTAAAATACCATTTTGCAATGGGAAGCCTTGTTAAACATGTAAAAACACCCAAGGACTACTTCGGGGGGGTTTATATAAACTTGTACCCTATTTTCAGCCATTTCAAATTTTGAAGTGAAGAAAGAATTATGGCAGCCATATTTGAGCCTTTGTTTACAAAACTTAAGCCCACTTTCAACCAGTCTCAACAATTGAGCCAGTGGCTCAGCCAAAGCTGAGACTGAGACCTTTTGTGAAATCCATTAAGGCTGAGACCATGGGCTCAAGTAAAATGTTCCAATAATTTGAGACAAAAGTCTTAAGTTTGAGCCTGAGACCGGGCTAAGACCTTTCGTGAAATCTGCCCCAGGAAGCCCAAAGGGTTGAGTGCTTTAATACAGCAGATTGATAGTTTAAAACCATCATAAGGCACGAGAATTTGTCTTTTATTCCTATTCTAAAATGGTTACATTTATATTTTGGTCGAAATAAGGGGTAAATCTTATGCAAAAATCAAAACAAATCCAATGCCATGTTGGCTGTTCCATTAACTAAACATACATGGTGATGGATGTGCAAACAGCCTTTTGATTAAAATATTGTTAGGAAATCCCCCACCGTGATCTCATAAATATTAATGAATAGTCGATCAATCTTTAAATAAAATATTGATAAAAATCCTCACTGAATTATGTGACTTTATATTTGCTGCATATAATTTACGTTTATTTTACCACGACTTCATGTTTACATTTGTACACCAAGGGACGATGCACGCAGAATTCAACAGCGTTGTTTTATTTATCGTTCTATATTCGCGATTCCAGCATTGCGCAAAAGACGTGTCCACGTTCACTGCGCAGCCTACCATTTTAGAATTTAGACTATTATATATTCTAAATACAGAGCATTCATGTTTATTTTTCTAACAGCTAGCTTGAGTATTGCCACATTTTATAACACTACTTCAGCTCATTAAACTCTAAGACACATACAAGAAACAGTTGTGCAATCACTGCACTCCAAAGGTTCAAATATATCTCACATTTCACTTTTTATAATAGCACATTCTTCGCATCGGACTTTCCACAGGTGTTATACACAGTACCTTATGAATTTAATAAGCTGGGAATCACAGGCCCAAAATTACATGATATTTTATGCTCATAATATTTTAAATGTTGAAACTCTTCAAGTGTGTATTCTGAGAGCAGGTATGGGGCATGCCCACACAAAAATTAAAGTGAATCAGACCAGAAAAGAATTTCAGTTACTTTGTTTGGTAAATATGACATAAACAAAAACCTGCTCAAAATAGGCAGAAGCTAGTCTTAGATTTAAATTGAAAAATTCGAGTTTTACAAATATTTGTCTACCAAAACTAAAATCTTATTAAAAGGATATTTTTTCTGGCAGAAACTCTTGATAAAATGACTACTGTGTACATCCTGTGCAAAACAAACTGTTATTACAAGGCAGGGAGTTTATTATAGAAAAGACGGTATTTATTTCTCTACTGTTCAAAAAAGTTCTGCTCAGATAAATGACTTGGCAAACCTCTTATGCTGGCACTACCCAACTGCTTAGCAATGCTGATCGCCTAATTAAATCTTGCACCATCTTGTATAAAAATGTGCACCTCAGGGGGATTTCTGATCAAAACAGGCCTTCCTTTGGTATCAGCTAATGCATTCCCATCTTTTAGCTATTACCTCTGATTGAAAGACTAAATGTCATTACACGGTGGAAACATTTGGTGAGACGGTTCTCAAAGTGGTTTAGGTCATGGATAGACTTAGGGCAAGAAATGTGAAACTCACTACAGAGTATGTGATATTCTCCACTGCAGGAAATGCTCTTCTATTTCTTTGACTTTGATTCTTAGCACATTCACGACTCTGTTGACAACATCTGGCTCCAGATTTCCAATGATGCAAAATGGCACAAATTCGGATAATTTTGTGTTACTTTTTATTTTTAAAAGGGTGCCACAGTGGCAAGTTTCAAATATTGTGGCAAATTTTAACAGTTCTTAATCTGCAACCTGTGTAGTGAATGTACTCCACTAAAACTCAAAAGTCCACAACCTTTTTTTTCCATAAAAAATATATATATAGTAGTATCCTTAAATACAGTGTTAGTGTAACAAATCTCTATGAATATGAATTGTATCAGATTTTTTGTTTATGTAAAGGGATTCCCAATACATTATCTGTACTCGACTCTACAGTTAAGGTTTGAGAGATTGTTTCTTCAACATTCCCTGACCAGTGAGGTGATGAGGACAATTCCACCAATCTCGCACATCTGTGAGCCATTGTTATATCTACATGAGCTGGTCACAGCTTGCAAAACATGCTCACATCAGTTGGCAATGGATTCTCGACACTTAATATGAAAATCGATAATCCCCACTGGTCAATGAGAACAATTTTACTAAGTGACCCCCTCCCTCATACCTGAGCTGTGTGGATTTTCTCTTGTTTTTTTTCATTACTGAACATGGCACTTTGTAAAACAGTTATAGACTTGAGAGGCAATAGATTGAAAGCAACTACAAACTCTAGAAATAAAACACAATTGTGCATTAGTATTTTGTGTTGAAATTTAATTCTAAGTATTCATGATGCACCTTAGTATTCAACTAAACAGGCTTCAAAGGACTAAATAGACCAAATCAACATAAAAAGATCCGATTTTTTAGTCACATACAAGCCCTTTAAGAAAATAATCAAATTTTCTTTTTTAAAATCAGACCAGAAACAAAGAAGTTCTGGTCATTTTAGCTGGAGATCTGTGCTACATGGTATATAAAAACAGAATTCTGCAAAATAAATACCTACTCATCTCAGCTTGTATTGTATGACTTTTGTTGTCCCTATGGATGCATTATGACATGTCAGTTCCAACTACATGTATATGATTGTGCAGTAAAGTGTCATATTGAATCATTGTTGGTGTGAACAGGATTTACACAATCTACGCACTCCATGACTGAAAAAGAGCCTACTGCATAGATTACACCTTTCTGTGCGGCCATATCTGTATATATTTGTATTCTGTTTCTGCTTAACAACCTTGTCATTATACCTCCAACCAGAGACCTTGTTTCTGGCTTCTGCATCTTAAAGAAGTAGCCGGTCAATCTGTCCATCCTCTCCTGCCCCTTTCATCCCTCTGTGTGTGTATTTTAATACAGCTCATAATATAATGGCAATTTCAAACATTTCAAAAACGCGATCCTAAACACAAATGGTTTTCCAAGATGTGTCAAATCACCCCTAACATGTCCTACCCCTAATGTGAATCTCACCAAATAGTACTTAATGTGTTCTACCAATATATGACAGAGGAACAAACTACAACTGAAGGAATGTGAGTGAATTTGTAAACTCATGACCCCAGCATAGATTGGTGTGACCTTGGTATTATAAAGCATAGGTTTCTATAATTAGATATTTTTAGCTACAAATTTATGAAATGATCAGTATTAAATGGGGCGAGTACTTCCTTGGGGAAACAAACTGACAACATAATCAATCAAATACTCTTTCACTCTTACATATATGCTCTGGAGTAACATAAAAAAACATGCAAAATTAAGGAAGTTACTCTGATACACTTCCCCAGAAACACCCATTTATCAAATTACCACCCGTCACACAGTTACCAAGTGACATATAATCCATTTTAAGATGACCTGCCCAAACTACTTCATAAGGTCGATGTCCATTCTGAAAAAAGTTAATGTTTAACACTGTCCTGAAGACCAAGTTACATGAGCAAGATTTTGAGCAATCTAACTTCTCTAAATGGAACCCTGGTGAATAAACCTCCTTTCATAAGACATTGATATGACGTCGATATGAGATACAACAGGAAAGTTAACCTTTTACACTTTTCCTGAGCAGATAGGTTTGTAACAATTATTATCTCAACCTACCATTTTGTATTTATCAATTTGCACTGTAAAATCATAGTTTTAGTGCCTTCACCTTTCACTTCAGACAAAGCAGTGTTCTGACCCTCTTGAGGCTAAGTATGTAGATTGGCAAGGATCCTTTACTACATCAGGAATCTACCTCTAGAATGATCTACACAAGTACTCTTCCATCATCCCTGGCTCTGGACTATATAGTGAAGCCTGGACATCAATGGCCTAGATTATCATGAGCTGGAACCAAAATGGAAACCGCATCCCCACTGCAAGCAATGCCACAGGCAACTTTTCCAGCAGACTGAATCCCATAGATTGGAAGATTTCACATCTTCTTTTTTTTAAACAATTCTTTTGTTGCAGGAGTCTCCAGGTCAGCCGTTTGTCTGTCTAATGTCGGAGGTTGATGTAACATGTAAATATTGTGCTGATCAGGGTACGGATTTGCACTGGAATCCCAATGTATCTAGTACCATGGCATACTTCACAGCACGGCTCTGATACAACTGTAAATACCGAGTCCTGACACACTGCAGCCCAGTAAATGAACTTGTAATAATATTTGTGTTTTATATTGGTTACAGTAACACTATCACCACCTATCCAACCCAGCTGGTGTAACATCTAAATGCCGGGACCTTGCTGTTTTTTATTTAACCATTTGCCTGTACAAATATAGGTATCTATGAAAAAAGAATTATCTCAAAATGAGATATCTCCTAGGAAGTCAGTTTATTTTTCCTCAAGAAAAAAAATGGATGATCAGAGTGATTATAAAAAGGGGTAAACACCTTGCCTGTTTCTATAGCAACAAAAACCACCAGTACTTGAATGATAGTTTGGCTAATTCTGCTTTTCAAGCTGGTTTCCAATATATGATTCTTTCCCTCCCTCTATTACTCCCCAGAAACCAGTCTAATCACACAAAGGGTTAGCAGTTTGGTAGGCTGTGCCTCCTGTAGTACAGACCATGACACACCCTCATAATTCTGCCTTTGATGTGTGCCTCTCTCCAACTTCAAAGAATTCCTGCTTTACAGAGCTGCATCCTCCTAATATATCTAATTTACTCCAGTAAAAAAGGGAGAAATTATCTTTAAACGGGTCAATGCTATCTGATAAACTCCAGTGTAATTAATCAGGGGTAACAAATTCTGGTCACAAAGTCCCCATAATCTCAAACAACTCCAGTCACTCCAGAATTAACCATTGTCAGCTGTGATCAAAGCTATGGAAGAAACAAATTCCTATCACACAAACACTTGAAGCAGAGACTTTCAATCATGCATATTTACTTATTTTTTCCTCAATCAACCTGCATTTATGTAACCTGTTGCCACCATTTGTGGAGACTTTCACACTGTGGTAGTTCAATATTCAATACAAGCAGAGAGATATCAACAGAAAAAGTCTAGCATCACACAGCAGGGAAAAAGTATATAAACCTAGAATTACTCCTAAGATCATGCTCCCATGCTTACGATTTGTAATCCGCTTAGGAAGTTACAGCAAATATTTCCATGTTTCAGAAGGCAAACTGTATACACTAAGAGTGATATTTTGCTTCAGCATTCATGTGCTAGAATATGCAATTTCTTTTGTTCTTTATAAATAGTTCAACAGTTTTTAAACTACGGAGGATTTTATACTGTTTATTATTGCTGAAATTGTGTCAAAACTTATCACCTTATCATACTCATTGTCCCAAAATCACATATTTAAAGATGCAGCAGACAACAGAATAGTAGACAAACCCATCAGTCAGTGGTAATAATTCAGTCATTTACAGTGGCATTATTCACACATTCCTCACCACAATCCACTTTACTCACAGACACAACACCACAAAAACAGTGTTGGTCAGTGAAAGATCCACACAAGCTTCCAAGAATCCCTGCTACGCATGTTGGATCATCTGTAGTGTGTCTGTATTAATTACAGCTCTTGTGTTTACTATGAAAATGAACGTACAAGTCTTATATTATGACAACATATGAATACAGATGAACTACATCAAGTTTAACCTTGACCCACCTTTATAATACTACAAATTCACCAGGTCCAAGTTGGGGATTTACACCCCGTTCAACATGAGGGTTTTATTGTGACCAGCTCTCAGTCTTGCCAGTTGTTGGAGTCAAACCCACACTGAAGCAACAGCCTGTGACTAGATACCAGACTTGCTAACCAAACACCACCAAGAACCTCAACAGCTAAACCAGCAATTCACTAAAACAATAACAATCCATGAAAATGGCCAACCTGAAGACCTAATATTTATCCACACTTAAAGGACTTCTTCTTATACAGTTCTGTTAAATGGAGTTTGACTTCACTGTTTACTGATATAATATATATGGCAGGAGATTATTAATATCACAAAAAGAGTAATCTCTTTTACGTGATTTTTACAGTAACCGATTGCAATAATGGAAAAATGAATTGTTAACCTTGGACCTGTAATCTCAGATACCTATTTCCCACCAAAGCTGGTTATTTTATCAATCAATATTTCACTTTCAAAAAAGAAAATTGGCTGTTTGGTTTGCAGAGTTAGACCGCATTAGTCTTTATGATCTAAGGTCTTTAGACTTAAGTCTAGTTTACCACTGCAACAGCATCAATCCTCAAAACCTTCATCCCGTATTTTTTCATCAGACACTGTTGGCAAAAGATCATTTTCACCTACATGTCAATATTTTTATTCACATAAGGAAAAAAAAAAGACTTTAGATACATCTACATTCCTGTCTGTATTTTTTGTAAAGTTGATTGTCAGTGGGTCAACAGTTAGATGGCAGTCACTCCAGCTTGCTGGATTTTTATCATGCTCTGTTCACACTTCTTTGAACAAACTGACCTGTTTGCAGAATGGGGGACATTTATGAAAGCAGTAAAATGGATGAAAGTGTGTATATTTTAAAATTACTATGTCACTATGGAAACTACGATTGGCATATGTCTTGCATGAAAGAATGTATCATTATATAGATTAGGCATAGACAGCATAGTGGTAACATATCGTATATAAAATATCAAGAGATTGTAGGAATGTGACCTCTACTAGAATACATTTTGGGATAATTATGAACAGTTTCAAACATTCAGGGCGACTGTTGTCACAGATATAAAACCAAGATGTTTCTGCACTTAAAATAAAATAATATGATGAAGTGTCAGGCTTTGGAAAACCTATTCCAAAATGCAGGCACATGTGGGTGCCTTACCAGAAATGTTTGAACGGTGGATAAAAAGAGAAAAACTCCTCATCTCTATTAAAGCTTATCAAACTCAGCTGCCAACCTCATGACCAGTAATTTCTGGATTTCTCAACACTGACTCAAACTCAATTGAGACCCCTCTTCATCAGGTTTACTATGGTAAAAAAATTCAAGTGCAACTTTACAGTTCAATTCAGGAGTTAGTGTTCTATTTCACTGTCTAATGATAGAATTTATTCTGTTGCAAAGTAGTAAATACCCCTTTATCTACAGTGGATTTTTTAAACTTAAATTTCCAGGCTAAATACTTAAATAAACATTGATTATCTGCTACAGCTAAATAAGACATCACCCAACAGTTAAGTCTCCCAATTTTAGAAGATTTTGTACTTAAGCACTACAAAACATATTATTGGGGTAATACCGGTAATTAAACACTAAATGGATATGGTCAAAATCCAATTTGTAGAAACATGTAGTTTGTATGTGACTGAGTACCATCTGACCATTTTCAACAACTGAAATTATCAGACCACTCTGGCATGAAGTACACTGAACTTACATTCCAAAAATCCAGCCACTTCAAGTTACCCTGCAAAAAGATTCAAAGTCCTTGAGAAAGCTTAATGAAAACCAAGTTTTTCTTTCAGAAATTTTTTTTCTGGAGAGTCTGCCAGATTACTTTCTTCAGTTTCTTGTCTAAGTTATAAAGAAACTACCATCCCAGACTCTTGATAATCTGAAATTGCTAAGTAGGGCAGGGAGAAATACAGTCACAAACAAACCTACCTGATAACAGTAAAATATACCTTTGCCCATTGTGACAGCTAACAAATGATTTTCATGCACTTTTGATTTCAAAAACGAGTTTCAAAAGATCCTTATTGCTGTGCTTTGTTACTTACCAACAAATACTTGTTCACATCTCAGAATTAAACTTTATTAAGATATTAATAGACCACTCCGCTTTGAGGTATGAATGCACTTTCTCAATTCATTTCCTCAAGTAAAGGTTGAACACCAAATTTTGCATCTTTGGATTTTTTTAACAAATCTTTTTATACAGCATGACACATGAAATATTTATCAGTGTAGAGATATGTGCAAAACTTTGTACCACACTTTTCAAACTTAAAACAACCTTTCATAAAGGCCCTTAGTGAAAGTTTTTCTTCAGAAAACCAGTACTTAAGATAACTCATATTAATAAATCTATTAGTTATTACCTTTTAGTTGCTTTGTAGTCACTTCAGAATTCTTAAAGCAAAGTATAGATCCTGATACATTTTTCTATCAGGCTGAACATCTTTTGTGACCCAAGTTTTGAAGGACATTTGAAATTGCCACTATTATTGGGAACACGTTCTCAAGTGCAACCAAAAAAAAGCTCTGTTGCATCTGACGTTACAAAAAGACATAAAAGTGAAAAGGGTTGACTCAAAAGAAAACATTTAGACATATTTGTGTCAATCAAAAGTAGCTCTTGAAAAACATCAGAACACAAACACAAGACATGAACTTTCCAGCAGGAGAGTGGGGAATTCAATATGGAGTTTAGATGAGAAAAAGGGGGAGGAATTTTCTGCGTTTTTTTTGTCAGAAATTTCTGGAGAGGGGTAGACATGTGCCTTTCCTCATTGAAGTGGACACTTCAGTACTGTACAATGAGAGAAGCACTAAAGCTCATACACAATGCGTACTGTGAGGTCTTCTATAACTCTACTAATCCACAGCCTTACAGCCTTCACAAGACTCAATGTAATATTTATATTGAGGAAAGATCCTCTCTTCAGTAGACTCACTCCAAGTCTTTGTGTTTCTCATTCCAGCAAATCTGACATACATGAAATTATTATGAACCCACTTGATGAGTAAAAAAGCTTCTGTCTAGAGAAATACAAATGTCAGCCCCACATTCTTGTAAAAAAAAGTCATTCAGTCCTCATATAATACCTTAGACAAAAGGACTTGATGAAAGTCGATCTCTTCAATGAATTCAGGGATGTTCACATCATTAACATGGCCTGCCTTTAACTCAGTGGATAATCTATGCTCTGCCTTTATCAAGAAAAAGTCTGGATTTTCCACATAAGCATCACTGAAGGCACTATTAACATCAAAATCTTGGTGTTATTGTCCATTTACAACATTTTTTTTTAAAAAAAGACAATAGTTCATTAGAATTATTACAAAGAGCACTAAGTCAAATTAGTTAAATAAATAAGTAACCAGTTTCAATGCATTTTGAGAGCTCTGAAAATGAAAATCAATTCACCCTAAGGAATGCCTTGACCTAGTTTATGTTAGTGACAAGATTGCTTCATTTTTTGTTAAAGGATTACACCAGTGACTAGAATATTCCATTCTATGTTATGTGATAACGCCAGTGACAAGACTAGTTCATTCTATGTTAAGGGATTACTCCAGTGACAAGACTATTCCATTCTGTGTTAAGTGATTATGCCAGTGACAAGACTATTCCATTCTATGTTAGGTGATTACGCCAGTGACAAGACTATTCCATTCTATATTAGGTGATTACGCCAGTGACAAGACTAGTTCATTCTATGTTAGGTGATTACGCCAGTGAGAAGACTAGTTCATTTTTTTTCTTAAGTGATCAGGCATCTTTCAAATCAGTGGAGAGCATTCCAAGATTTCCTGACAGACTCATCATTAGCCCCTCCCACTAATGACATCAATGACTGTCACCTCATGTCCTCACAAAACTAGCCTAACAATCCCTGCATTCCCCAGTACACAAAAACAATCTCACACAATGCAGCTTGTTAATACAGTAGATTCAGTGTAACTAGAAGAGCTAGAAGTAGAGGACTCCCATAAGTTGAAGTAGTTTTTAAGCTCCAGCAATTATTGGTGTAAAATATAAGAATAACCAGAAATTCGACTAACAGAAAGTGGCCATAACTAGAATCTAATTTCATGATTTGATGAGCCTAGTTTAATACACAAAGCGTTACTTTACAGTGATAATAACAAGATATGAGTAGAACCTAAACTTCATGTGTGTACAACAGTGTAAAACATCTTGAAGGAGATAACAAAATTTGACAATTGCGTTGCCCTATACCAGATTGCTTATTTAACAATTAGCTTATTAAAAAACTGATAAAGCCTGAACACCAAACAAATAGATTATTCATTAACACAAGTATTAAGTATTGCAAGGGAGTAAAAAGTGCATGATGTTTTCAGTACTCTCAAAGTGGGTATAACCAGAAGATGCCAAAAGTAGAAGCAAATGGCTGACATTCTGCAACTTTGATTAACCAGATCTACTGTATACATTCCAAAAGCCCTGTATATGCCAAACCAATCTGATACACTCAGAAACAAACCCTCTTCCAGCTGAAGAAAGTGGCGAAAAAAAAGAATTTCAAAACCAGTAAAGAAAAAAAGTTAGAAAATCTTTCAAAATAAAATCTTTTGTATCGCCTCCTGTGGTAGTGTCATAATTGGTGTGAAAGTATATCACAAGTGTCAACTTCCCTGTCAGATCACGTCATATCGTCTCCTATCCAATATCCTGTTGTTGTTGTTGTTGGGACACACGAGTCTTCAAAACCACGTAAGCATTGCCCTTTTTAAATGAAAACCTCTTTAATCATAGAATTCCTTTTTAAATAGAAATATATTTCGATGTCCCTTCAGGTGTGGTTGGTTATAGGTTCAATCCTGGCTGGAAATTATATAACAGTAATGCTATATTTGGAATATTTAGCACTATGCATAAAGAAGTCTCTTTTCCTGATTCTCAAGTTTCCTTTTTATGTGGTTTCATTCAATCTTTTTGACAATCATTTAAAGCAACTCAATAAATATTTATTAATATACAATTATAAAAGAGAAGTATTTCTACCTACTTCCTGTTTTTAACTTAAGGCTGACAGGGTTCATTTTTCTGATACTGTCAAGGATTTACATGTGCTCGATACACATAAAAGGCAGATTTTTTTATACGTTTACTGTGTATGTGACATAAAGGTGAATAGTTTGTTGGCTAGGAACAGTAATAGACCATAAGCACTGTCATTTGTTACAGGTCTACTGTAAACCTGTGATAACAAAGGGTGAATGTTGACACTGAACTCAATTTAATTACACAGTTTTTGAATGCAAACTTGGCAGCTGGAATAAACATGAGAGAATCAATTTAATAGGAGTGGCAATTGCTAGTGTCATCTCGGAATATGTACAACAATAACAAGTCTTAATTGATAAATACACCCCAAAGGGAAACTTCATATGGATATATCAACTGAATGAATTAAACTCTGTGTAATTAACACATTCTTGTGAATGCACTGTATAAACATCTCTATTAATTTACTACAATGGTAGAAAGAATGAAAGAGACTATATGGTCATTTTCACTGTTGTAGCTTACATCTCTCCTATCTTTACATTACTGTACTTATTCAAACTGACACATAAGCCCCAAATAGAGGACTGGGCTGGGTATGTTTAATAATATGATTTTTGAATACATTTTGTACTGTACGATACATGTCACTATAATAAAATGTATGTATCTTAAAAGAATGACCCAGGAATTTCAAAATGCAGGAAGTATGTTCATTACTCACACAATCTCTTTCAGCTTAACTTGAGGAACATGGACTGATAACATTATAACTTTTCAATGCACCCTTTTCAACACAGTCTTTAAAAATCCACAAAAAGCTGTATAAAAGCAATTTTTTTCACTTAAAACTTCTTTCAAAATGCACTTTATGAAGCAATAATTAAATAAAATCAGCTTTCAAAACTCCTCTAACAACTCCATTTCATCTTTAAAGGGAAAAAAAGGACTCAGAGTTATTTCACCATTATAAAAGTCCTGTCTGGGTGGGAAATGTCACCTTGGCTGCAATTTTTTAAATCAATTTTTTTTCCAAATACCCTGTACACTCCAGCATTTGAACAGTCCCCACTTAAACATGCAAGGCCTTGGATTACACAACATATTAGCAGATTTGTGTACAAAAAAGACTGTCACCAGTGTATATGAATGAAGCAAATTGTTACAACTGATTTAACACAAATTATGTCCAAAAATAACAGTCAGATGATAGAAGTTTCGATGCAAGTCTGATACTCAATACACTATCACGAAAACATGGAGATAAAATATTGAGAAATATGTGTTAATTGAATAACATACAGTTAATATTGAAAAGACAAAGATATAAAAGTCTTACCTGTAACTTATACTGAATGGAGAAAAGAAAACTTTATATCCTTTATAAAACCCTGTTAACTCGTAATGTAACAACTACCAGTTTGTCACAGTATCAAACCAAGATTTCATGACACACAGTTGTTCAACTACATCATATCCAAAATCTGTTGGCACTGATCTGCTACAATTAACACACTGACTGCTATCTTCTGATTTCCACATACATTCCAACCAACACTTTCACATTAATTTAATCCATTCAAATATCTTTCATAGAACTATGACACTGTACATCCCTTGAAACATGTCTGTATGAAGTACTGTAAAACAATTACTGTTCTGTACAAAACTTAACACGTTTGAGTCACAATTATAATCAGCAAAAAAGTGACTCCAAAAAAAGTCCAGTAATTGCCCTAGCTCTCACCAATTAGTGGCCTTCTGTAAGTGTGAAATAATTCCACTTTATTCCTTGTAATTGCAGAGGACAACCACACCAAACCCCAAAGCCACACAGAACTGCTTCCGATTATTGAAGAAACTAGTTGCAAGTTCAAAGCATGTACACAATTAGCAAAGAATTCACTGGCTCCAATCAATGCAGGGAAAAAGGTGATGTGGTTGGTTTCAATGCTGACACCTATCGACAAGGTGCTCAACTCTATTTCTGCGCGCTGATTGGTTGTTGAGAATGATTGACAGGTCGTCTGGACGATAAGTTCATTGTTCTTTGCACTGAGTGACCACTATCATTGACTGTGGTTGTAATATAGGAGGGGCCAATGTGGTTTTAGTGGAAACTCAACACCTGGTTAAACAAACAATTGGTAAATCATTGTATATACAATTTCATATCTGCTTATAAGACCAATATGACGGTCTGGTAGAAAAGTGGTCCCTTTGTTGACGTTATACAAACTGATGTAAGTATATTCTGTGAATGTGGAAAAAATCCAGTATTGTTTGATATGTACATGTATACTAATCCTGTACGGGAGATCCTTTGATTATTAACGGAAATACTATCTGCATTATTCTATCTATGAACACCATGGAACAAACAAGTCCTTTTATGTCTCTATTTGTCTTTGATGAGACACTTTAGAAAGAGCTAATTATATCTTTAGTAAATACATAGTCTTGTATCACAATGTACTAAATAGCCACTTAGGGTGGTGGTTGGTCTAAATAATGATAAATATAGCCGTGTATAGGTGTCTATTCATAGAAAAATTCAAATAATACTGAAATAAACCCCTCCATTAAGTGTGACAAATTGTGGTATAAAATTGGACCAGCATGCCCATTTAATTGAATTATATCATCGCTATTAAGCATAAAATTGATATATGAATTAGATGAGTATAGTCCACAGTGGGTGTTTTTGTTGTCTTTCTCATTTTATCCCCGTTATGTCCACTTTTAGCCACATTTGTCAATCTAGCTTTTACATACATGTGTTATATGCCTCATTTCCTCCCATATCAAAAACCCCTTGACTCTACAATCTGTTGACATGACAAATTGTGATGGATTGAAAAGTTGAAGATGAACTTCTGGGTTAAATAAATGGTATTGGAATGAATATGGACAATTAAACATATTAAGTAATTTACACAGGGGATGCTACACGTTGCTCGACACCTGTGATAATAGGCTACCAGCATAGATCTATATTTTCATGGAAATAGTCGGATTTTATGGCACACACAGAGGTATATTTCTCGCCAGGTTTTTGATACAGATAAGTAAACCAGGAAATGAGACCAATCATTGACGCTTTTTATGTGGTGACCAGTTTATAAGAATGTACATTTTTTCGTCTTATCCTTTAGTGGCATGCAAACAACACTTCTCAATGTTGTATTGTGAGACACAATGCTTAGTAGTTGTGGGTTCAATACAGGAACTGAGATAAAGTCAGACTGATTAGTCACGAAGAACTAATCCCACCAAACCATATGAATAACTGGATGTTTCCGAATTTTAGTAAACTACTTCTTAACCTGGTGTAAATTGTGGACAACTATAAAGTTTGGTGGGTATATTTTTTGTTTCCCCAAACAGACGTATTTTATTTTGCCCCCCCCCCCCCCCCTCCCCCCTCAGTGGCATGCAAACTGAGTGGTCCTTCCCAACACGGGCAAGCCTTTACACTTAGCCATGTCAAAGCCCTGACATCTATTCCATTTATGAGCTAATTACATCAGACAGATTTATTGCATGTAACTGAAAGTAAACAAAAAGCAGTTCAATACAACACCACGCATGTCCTATTTTCAAACTTGCCGCACCCCAAGAGCAGTAACCATATCCACGTGATCCAACCTATCCCATCGTGAGAGATACTTACAATAAATAATATCTGCTTCAAGTGTCAAAGAAAGGTCTACTACTTCCATAACTTACTCATAGTTTTGGTGCTCATTAAACTGCCCTCCTAGCGAGATATTGGACACCTTGTGTTGAATAATATACCGGGATTCGACGCAGATATGATTCAAACGGACACAGCCTTGGATATGCACCCTACCCTGTAACGTCCGAAAGACCCCCCGCCCCCCTTAACAGAAAGGTCAAGTTCACTGCCACTGATATTGGGAATGGATAATTGCATTATTAACCTGGTGCCAGGTTTAAAAAGGGTCTGAAGTCTCATGTCTGTTACTTGGCTAATTCTTACAAACTTTTATAATACTTAGTATAAATTTGTATTCACTAGAAGCAGCAAAACAAGTTTAAAAATCTTCGGACAAGAAGAAAAAGTCAGCGCTGCAGAGACTTTATTCTCAGTATTTAACATAAGGGCTTGAGTTTTTCATGTATTTCTTCCACTGTGAGGAATTTATTCCCACTATTATGTAAAAATGGAGTGACCTTGTCCCAAGAGATTCGTCCTAAGAGTTTCCCGATAACTGCAAAAGAGTGGTCGGGACTTGGTGTTACAAGATATTCTGGGGGATTGTGGCAGCTATGAGCAGGTCCTAAGGGCAATCTTTACACGATTGTACAGAAGTAATTTCCAATCATAACAAATCAATGATTTGCCCGTTTGCTTTCCCATTGTGACACATCAGTTGCAACATTTCAAGCTTAAACCTGTCTTTGTGGTACGATTTGTTGCAACAGTGGTATAAGCCAGCTACATGCAGACTTATTGCATGTAATTAAAAGTAAATAAATAGCAGTTTAATACAACATCACAGGTGTTCTATTTTCACACTTTATTTCCCTAGATCAGTAATCATAATCAACCTTACCTATTACAAATGCTTATAAAATAATAGAACTGCATGAAGTGTCAAGGAACACTCTGTTACTTATAAACCTCACAGTACAAATGTTCATGAGAAATATGGACTTGTTATTTTTTCTTGAAGCTACAATGCGGCCAAGACTTTTTTCTCAGGTGGTGTTTTAGTAATACCTAGGCCACACCTTTACATATTTGTTTCACAAGATTCAACTCAACGGGCTCGTTTATCTTCGGATGTGGTATATAGTCCACTCCCATATTTCAGTGGGATGCATTCATGGCATTCATTGGGATTCACATTTTGGTAGAACATGTTCATCATCATTCAGCACAGTTCAGAAAGCATTTTGCATTTGGACAGTTTGTTAAAATTGTTGAAAATGGGGATGAGAGAGGGGGTGGGGGAGGGGATGCATATATGGGATGACTTGTTCTTCAAAGTACCATGTACAGATATGTAATGCATTTGTTTCATACTGTGCTCATATATATCTACTTACAGTGGAAATGTCTATGTATATATACGTATATTGACCAGCAGATCCAGGAAGCACAGTTGGGGTCTCATTATAGTGAAGTGATATAAACCTGGTCCATGAGTCTCTGTTCTGCTCCTAATAGCATCCTTACCTCCTGTGACACGAACTTGTATGAGTCTTTCATTAATGTATTTCAAGGATAGCATCATGATTCTGTGGTAGCTACACACTGATTCTTTCTGAGATGTTAGAACCATGTAGGGTATATGGTGGAAACTTTTCAAAATCAGACCAGGCTTAATTAATAAACAATCAAATGTAATGGTTTATGCTATATGCTGGTGATACCCTCTGATTCCTATAAAATTAGAGAATTATTCAAATTAAAACCGTTCCATATCGGTATAAAACCGTTTTTACCATTTAAGTAGACTCCCTCCTCTGCAGGCCAAATATTGGAGTGATTGTTTGATACAGTATGATTGTTTAATACATAGCCGTTTGATGCTTTCTAAGATATTCCTGCAAAAAGTCCCTAAAAATCCTGGCTGATACTGGATGTATGGCAAAGTAGGAGGTAGTCCTTGCATACCTACAAGGATGACAAAATTAGAGTTTCTCCCCTGCTATCTTGATAGTGGAAGAGCTTCATTATACAATGCAATGATCTTGACCAACTCCTTGACACTGATTTGCTCTGTGTGTTGAAACAATTCCAACTGACTGAAACAAATGGTTGTTGTCATATGGAAGACTTCCAGAAATAAATGTAAAGTTTGATTTATTTTTAAGGAATCTGTCATGTTGGCCCTTTCTGACCCACAGTCTTTGAAGGCTGTGCCGAATATTGTTGTCACCCAAGACATCTAGATGTGGGAGTGGGTGGGTGGATGGTAGGGAAAAACTTGCCTGGGCTATATATCAAAAATCATGAGATGTAGGATGTTGATACTTGGTAGGGACATTGGTATTGGGAATAGGTTGTGCAACATCATGGCCTGACCCTGATTTGACCTTTGATCTTGTTGTAATGACCCAGCTGTGGCTATATCTACAAAACTGCCACTCTGGTATACAAGTTTCTTCACAGTGGTCATCCCAGTTAATTTGGCTCTCTTTTATCTATTCATTGTGAAAGATATAGTACAAGTAGCCTGGCCTTCCAGGCTGTTTCAACCACAATGCAAACGTGAATGTTTTTGCCATAATGCACACTGTATCAGAGGCCTTTCCTATCTCAGCAAGGTAGGCTAAGTAAATGTATGAGAGCATTATGAAAAATACTTATAATGCAATCAAACAGTTGTGTCAAAATTATACATACAAACGCCTGTGGCAAGGCTATAGTACAAGATACAATCATCCAGATCAGTAAGGTTCTTGGAGGTTTCTCAATTCTGTCCGTCTGTACATATATCCAATGAACTCTTTGGCCATAGCTTTGCTTTTGATGTCCCCATGGTTTGGAATGATTTGCCTGATGATGTCTGTCCTGCTCCAACTCTTGCCTGCTTCAGAAAAAGATTAAAATCGTGTCTCTTCAAAAAGGCATTCCCAACTTAGCATACACTATATCTGGCGTCTCTGTGGTACTAGACTTGGTAATGGCTATGGGTGATTTTTTTTCATTGGATTTTGGTGTTGCACCTTAGAGTCTGCCTGGCAGAGATTAAGTGCCATAAAGTACAGTGTAGAATAGAATAGAATGTTATTGTATGGCCTTTATTTAACCGTTGAACCTTGTTGTAGTGACGTTCTTCTTTAAAATTCTTTCCTGGCTATATCTCAGAAACCATAAGGTGTATGAAGTAAATATTTGGTAGGGACATTGGCTGGTGAGTGAAGATGTGCAATGTCATGGTCTAACTTTGCTATGACCTTTGACTTTGCTCTGCCAGAATGTTTTCTTCTGCCATATTTGAGGTGTATGTTGGGCCGACATTGGGCATAGCTGGGTGCCTGTGATTATCCCCACAGTTTGTCCAGTGGGTGAACATAGCTATTGCAAATATTGTTATGGACGAATTGGTGTCACAAAAAGTCACCTACGGCCAATGCCGGGTGCCCGGACCACTCCTGGACCAGCAAAAACAGCAGGTGGTCATCATGGCCATCCTTCGAACATTTTATTAACATGTTTAGAACTGTCCAGGTAAGGGGCCAGTTACACCTCCACAGATACCCATCGGATATAGGCCACGGTTCCATATATGGTAACTGACAGGGATGCACAAGGGATGAGTAAAAGTTTTAAAGAACTGGTACGGATCTGCCACGGATCTGCTACGGACCGCCACAGACAGGTTTGCGGACGAAAAAACTACACAAAGGATTGGTCTTCTGACTGTTTTTTAATCTGTAAACCCTTTCCGCGTCAGTCCGTAGCAGATCCAGTTAGATCCAGCAATGTTTTAAGGATATTTATTCCTGTGGAAGCGTCAAGGATGAAAGGTATGTCACAAGGACACGCAGGATGGGTTTATGGACAATAAGGACACTCACGGATGAGCTATGAATGAGATACGGAAGAGCTACGGATACTAACGTCTGTATGGACTTCCCGGAAAAATCAAACAAGTTTGATTTTATTTTCATAATGCCCTGGGGATCTTATCTGATTCTTGGCATGTCACTACAGATCGCAGCATGCCACTATGGATCTCATAAGGACATTATGGATGTTACGGATGACCTTACGGACGGAAAAGATGATCCATAAATCACAACATTTTAATGTTTATCATAGATGGAGGTTTGCCCTCTCCAAGAACTTTGTTTCCGAATATATGTATGGCCTTGAAATATTTCCCATCCTTTTTCTCCTTATTTTCCACTGGTATATTTGTACCATGCCTTACCGCTGATCCACTGCTTATAATAAAATCTACCCAGTAAAATCCTAATTTTAGTTGTAAATGTAACCTGAACACCAGAATGCTGGCTCGGCAGATACATGTGTGGGATTTCCCCCAATTGGGAACTCTGGTAATTGGCTTGTCAGAAACTGATCCAGGTCATTGTTGTTTCCACAGTCTGTATCCTCAGTGATTGTTTGTACTGAGTAGACCAAATCTCCCGAAGTCTTAACTAAGAATGTCATCAACTCTGTAAAGCCACCTTTGTTTTAGAATGTGGAGATAGTCTTGCTGCAGTCTCTATCAAACTACATAAAACCAAATGACTTGTAGTTACCCATACATGAAACCAACTACAATTAAAAACAATGATTACAGTCAACTGGTATGCTCTCAATAGTACATACAATGACACAATAATGAAACCAATCTGACCGGGCCACTGTAACTGACAGTTAAATTTGTCCACTGTATCCAGCAATCTGTCCTGTGATCTGTCCGGTGTCCACTAACACAGATATCTGGATCCTGTGATCCATTCAATATTCAATAACATGAAACGTTCTTATCCTGTGGTCCTATCAATGTCCAACCATGTAAAATGTCTGTCTACAGATATTCAGAGAGTTTGCACAACTATGCTATCTGCTCCCAACTATGGACAATGTCCAAAATGCAATAAATCCACTCTCTGGTAGATCCACACACTACATTCAGAGGTAAACAATGTCCACAATATAGCGAATCCACTCTCTGGTGTATCAATGCACAATATCCAAAGTACAGCATATCTATCCAGACACTATCCAGTTCGCTCCAACAAGAGTTCATCAAACACAAAGTTTATATCCACTTGATAGTATTAAAACACAATGAGCATTCTTTATAGCCAACAAATACTATGTTCATCTGTGGTCAGATGTACAGCACTTATATACAGCTATGGAAATGTCTAGAATGTTATAGAACTAACTTTTTAACTAAACCTGTTACGAGAAGCAGTGAGGAAGCTATAGAATCTAGTTTAAAAGGGGTTTCCCTAAATCTATTAATATAATCAATGAGGTTATTGGAGCCTAGAGAGATTTCCCCAGTATATAAATAGATCAATCTAATAGAGTACAATAAACATCAATAACTCCATTACCTTAAATGACAATACATATATATAATGCTTAGATCAAACAATGCACTGGGACAGTGCCTATATATATAACATCTGGAAAGAACAATAAACAATAAAAAAGTTCTCGGGTCTGTTGCAATTTTCAAATGACAGGCAAGGATATATATAATCACTGCCATATTCTTTCAGAATTATGGTCAACCTACAGTTCTGCAATGGCAGGTGTAAGGGCATTGTACTCACGAACTTACTCAGGGAGACTGGCAGCTCAAAACCCAGACCCAACCCAGTGTGCGAAAATTGCTAGTTTCTTACCAATGCCTGCAGTGTACAATACAGAATCTTGGCCAACTAGTATGTCCCGGTTTCCTCTGCCCATAAAACTACCCATCATGACATAACCTATTCAATGTGGTGAAACGACACTTTAAACCTAAATAAATCAAATTAAACTCAAGATAAGAGGGTCATAGATGCCCCAAAAGGTGGGTTGCACAGGCAGCAATAAGGTTAGCGACTGCTAATTACATTTAGAAACAAGGAAAGAAATGTTAGGTCACCCAGTTAAGGTGAATGTGTTAGACGTGCTAAGAAATGTAAAACTTGTCATCTAGGTTGCAAAATTGTATCTATGCTATAAACGGACAAACGAAGGGACAGAATTACACCAACTTTGAAAGCAACTTAGCTATGATGGTGATGTATCTCCCTGTCAAGTTTGAATTCGATTGGACAAAGCGTTTTCGAGTTAGAGCCCAGAAACAGAAACGTTGACGGACAGACAAACGGACAAAAAAACAGACAAACGAACGGACAGACGGAATTACACCAATTACGAAAGGAACCTAGCTGTGACGGTGATCTATGTCTCTGACAGGTTTGAATTCGATTGCACAAAGCGTTTTTGAGTTAGAGTCCGAAAACAAAAATGTGGATGGACAAACAAACAGACAGACAGACAGACTCTTAGCTGTATGCTGCTGTAAAAGTCAGTACATGTATGAGTACATTACAGAAACTGAAAACTGAACTGAAAACTTTCTCGAACTGCAAAGAAACTTGAGCCTTCAGCAAGGTTAACAAGGACTTAAAAGTAAAACAAAAAATCGCACAAGTTAGATTTTTGTTGGGATGATGTAAATTTGCAAACACTGGAGCCCCGGAATACTGACCAATTTCCAAAACATGCAATAATTTGTTGACTTTACCCAAGATCTAAGCATTGTAGTACTGGGATTCCTAAACATAGCTCAAATTGCTGAATTGCTTATAATTATTGGTTCTCCCTGATTTAATATGGTGGTATTTATGGTGTTCAGAATAATGATACACACGCGCCCAATTTGCAGGATTTCCGAAATATGGTAATCCCCTACTTGTGTGGAACACTTGGGATAACAATAGCTTCCTTTGGACGTAGAAAAAAATTGACAAGGCTGATTTCATGTGGACATACTAGAATTTGACACCTCAATACCAGGACACCAGTTAATTGTCAATCTCCAAAGACGGATGGCTCCTCCGGGTGGTGATTCCGAAATACTGACGAGTATTCATTCCGAAGTGGCGGTCTTTTGTCTTCATGCAGAATGCATTTTTCTTGCATGTGCATTGAACTTGTCATGCAAGAATAATGGTGTCCTTCTGTCCTGTATTTCACACAGGGGACAATCACTAATTTAGAAAAGATGACACACTCGGCTTCTTGTGCTGTTGGGTAATATGGAGGGAGCATAACAGTTTGTCTTCAGGCATGTAGTGAATAAGAGGTTTTCTATGGAACCCCGTGCAGAATAATGAAAGGACACATTATATCAGACCAGTGCAGAAGTCTGTTAATATAAATGGCCTTTGTCTTCCCAATGAAGTTATTGAAAACTTATCTGTAATTAAAAGCTGTTTTATTACTTAGTTAAGATTACTTCGGGCGGTACATAGTAAATTCACCCAAGGGTACGTATTTAATGCCTCAAAATAAGAAATCTCATTTCCACCCCTAAGAGTTTATGTTATTAGGGGTGTTTGTCAGTCTGTTTGTGTTTTCAATTACTTCAGAACTAATGAATGCTTCTTCATGAACTATGGGGTCAGTGGGTAGAGCTTGATCAAAGGAAGAAAGGGTGATTAAATTTGGGGAAAGATCAGGGTCATACTGTGGATACAAAATAATCCCGAATTTTCAACAGTGCCGTTTTCGATGATTTTGGATTTGGAGTTGGGATTAAACCAAAAATAACAAACAGATCTTTCTGAAATATTGTGTGTGCTATGTGCGAATTACAAGTAGAATTCATTACATTCCAGGAAAGATATGAATCATATTCTACATACTTGATTCACTTGGCGGAGGTTAGACTTGCTCCAAGTCTTTGTATTTCTCATTCCAGCATATCTAACATACATGAAATCATTATGAACCCACCTGATGAGTAAAAAAAGCTTCTGTCTAGAGAAATACTAATTTTTGTCAGCCCCACATTCTGGTAAAAAGGTCATTCAGTCCTCATATAATACCTCAGACAAAAGGACTTGATGAAAGTCTAGGCGGAGGTCTGCGCTCTAGGAATGCTTTCTAATATAAGTTTTTGCCAGTATAAACAAGCATACACTCACATTACAAGGCCTGCTTGAAGTGAACAAAAATAGTTAGAAAAAATCCACCATGGACAATAAATACAAGTGACATGACTCTTTTCGTTGAATTGTCCTTTGGTGTAGACAAGACAAGGCATGTCACAGCGACTTAGAGGCTTTAAATTTCAAACTTTCACCTGGAAACTGTATTGCACGTTTCTTAGGGTCATACATAATATATTTTGTGAGTATTAAGTGTCTACACTTCAGTCACAGACATACAAACATATGTAAAAACAGTATCTTCAACTTTTTTTCAATATTAAGAAACGCTTGTTGCTTGCATGGTGTTGTCATCTTGATGACAGAAACTTTGACAGAAAAAGGAAGTTTTGATGTCATTAAGTTTCATTTTTAGCTTGTTTGAAGAAATGAGGAAATGAAATATATAAAAACAGAGGCGTGCAATGTAATACACAAAAAATGACAGAAGATATTCCTTTTGGAGTGCTGTTTTAATAATCTGCAAATCACCTCACTGTCCTTTTTGGATTTTGTGAGGTTTTGTGCTTTCTCAAAGCATGAATTTTGGCGAGTGGAATTCACCAAAAAGTACTTTATAGGGCAGTTCCATTATGACGATCGTCCTCCCGATAGGTTTGTGGTCACGGAAATTGTGAATGCTTGAGGGTTCAGAAGGTCAACTGTTTCAATCAGAATGTTTGAAAACCTCAATCAGAATGTCTGGAACCATACTGGACTTGCAGTTTTGGATGAGGAAACAGTCGGAACATTCAGGAGTGAACTGTATGTATCCCCATTATTTCAAACTGTTGGAAGTTATTGTAAACTTGCTTATAAGATCTTGCATTCGGGAACCAATTGCAAACCTATCTTATACCTATCTTAACACTCATTCAGCAATGTTTCTGATCCCTGTGATGGTGTAGAACTTTGTAGGGTCAGTATCCTATTTAGGAGGAATTGGGAACACTTTTTTTTGGAATCAACTGGATACATTGGGGAAAAAATCTCCAATCAGAAGCTTTTGAGACACAATGGTAACACTGATCAGAAAGCTGTTAGAAAAAGTATCATAAACTGCACCCAAGGATTGTGAGTGGTTTTTATATTTTCCCAGTCAGGAGTTAGTTTTACGATCCAGTCGTGGATATGGAACAGCCCTATAATACCATGGAGAAATATGTGATTTACACACAAAAAAGCATGAAGGGCTTCAACATGCAAGGAAGTGGCACTGTGTTCATTAGGAGAGCAAACCTTGTCAGGAACTGCTTTGATATATTACTCTACACTGGATCAGACTACCCACAGAAATCAGGCTTAACTTTGATCTGGGTAACCTTCCATTTTGATTAATATTAATTGACATTTTGAGTCTTTTTCAAAAGTAGACTATATATTTAAATAGTTTCCGTTGATTCCCCAGTTGTTTTGTAATTGCTTTAATTATTCATATTTACATTTACAAAAATATTTTTGCTGTATAATTTGCTCGAGAAAAAGGTAACTCGGGAAGATTTAAGAGTACCACATGAGGTTGAGATTTTTTGTCCTCAAACCTTCTTAGCAGTTGGATGACACTGGCATGCCTTAAATACTGTAGCAGGTTGTGTCCATTTCCTTGAGGAATTAGGGCGGGATCTGCAGAAATTACACAAGATGTGACAGTGTCTCAAGTCCTTACTGGAAGACCTTCTGTGACCAAACGTCCCCACAGCCTTGCTAAGGCGTGGGTGTATAAGGTTTAGAATATCAAATCTATGTGTTCCTTTTGTCCCTTTAAAGTAGGTAATTCCAACATGTTCTCTAGAAGTGGGTTCGAACTCATGTCCACAGAAGTGAGAGCAATGAAAAATACTCAAGTATATTTTTAAGTACAAGTTCGTCACAAATAGTGATAAATAGATGACAGATCTGTATGTCCTTGTGTGTATCTCAAATTTTAATTTAAGATTTCTCTGCCATTTCTGCGTGTATTTTAATGCACCAAAAAAAAAACTCTCTTTAAAACACCTTTTAATGCGATTCGTGCATAATTATATGTTATGTTATATTTTACCTTGTTATAAAAAATATATGTGAGAAATTGGCAATTGTTTACTAATTCGCAACGTTAATTATCCTTAATAAGGGGGCGCCTGGAATAAAGAACGTGACCTTTATTATCCGACATTTAGGTCAAATACAACAGGTGGTGAGAAATGTAAAGCGATTATCTGCCAAGCTTGATAACTATTGAACTGACGAGGCCCCTAAATGACCCGACATAAAAATGTAATTTCTATATACATAGTTAATTTATTGTATTTTGTTCAACATAAATTTCTGTTGAAGTATTTTTTATAATATTAAGTGTGGCAAAATATGCATATAAGAATACATGCTTAGTGTGGTCTCGTATTTTACTGTCGTAGGTGTGGATCAACAAGCTACATGTATATCATACGACTTTCAACCTAATTGTAGTGTCTTGTACTGTGGTGAGTACGTACAGCACCCCCCCCCCCCCCCCCCCCCCCCCCCGCCCATCTTGTAGCACACAGAAGAATCAGTTTGCAAGTTGCTCATTTCTGCTCATAGTGGCAAAATGTATTAAAAACTTGTTTAAATTAAATTTTATCCATGATTTCCATGTATTGGGATATGGATAGAGCACTTGTTAAATATGAAATAAAGAAGTGGTAGCTGTTTAATTATTAAGTAAGCTCATGAAGTGATGCCTTAATTGGCGAATGCATTAATAGTAAGATCATATTTTTAACCAATAGAAGATGTCAGCCGTGGCTAGGCTAGTTCTGTGATAATGTAGTTTATTCAGGCTTCACTGTTGGAATCTTTCTCATTATCAAATCCCCTTTCTGTAACACAGTCTTTTTTATTTTGTTCACCAGTAATGTTTTTTATGATGTACCATATGGGCACTCTTTTCTCAATTCCAACACTATGAAATTGCACAATTTTCCAGAACAAAAACTGCCTGAAAGAATGTTGAAATTTGCATAATGTCTGCATAGCTGGGTCAGGTGGGGTTTGTGGGGGTGGGTGGCTTTGATTGAGCTATTCTTTTTCCATTTTCCATGGCATGTGTGTTAGGTGATGGGGTGACCTCATAGGCATTTAAATCTGAAAATAATGCAGCACACAGCATGTCAAAAGATGTTACATCTCACATATCAGCTGTGTACTGTCTTCCCAACAATGATGGCCATGGCAGCCCCTCCATAGGCAATCTTTTAAACTTTATAAGTGAGAGATGTTTTACAACAGTATATCAATGTGGACAAATAGAGAAATGCAATCTTACATTAATTCTAATTCTAAACGGATTTTTATAGTGCTTAATCTCTTATTCAAAGGAGACTCTAAGGCGCAAAAATACACTGGAATTAGAAATCCTGCCTTTACAATTTATAAGTCATGTTCAATAACGTCTCAGCCATGCTTTCATGCATGTGGAAATAGTTTGAACTTTTTAACAGTAAATAAATGTGTACATGAATTGACAGCAGCCCCCCCCCCCCCCCCCTGTAAACAGTTCAAACTTCCTGAATTATTGACAGAACAAGAAACTACTCCTAGATCAGCAGATCAAGTCTGGACCATAACGTGCCCCTTTATATTTCTACCTATTCTGGATATGTCAAATTATGAGGGATGGTGTAATAAGTATATAAACAAGGCCAAAAGGTATTTTGGTCCCTAGCTCAAGCGCAAAGCCATCAGAGACATAAGTAGTGCACTAGAATTTACGAAAGTCTGGTGACACAAGAAATTCCAAACCAGACACATCCCACAGTTGGTGTAGAACTCAGACGGTCACCCATCCAAGTCCTAACATAGCCCATTGCCGCTTAACTTCAGTGAGCAGACAAATACTCATCATGCTGTGCCACAATTCATGAAAGTCTCTGACCATTGACCAGATACACGCTGTCTCCGAGTACAAAACAAGAGGAGAGTGCCCGTGAACGGGCACTGTGTCAGCTGACTGAGTGTTTTTGATTTGTGAAGGTGATTAGAGGACAGAATAATTATCAGGAAAAGGGCTGTACAGAAATACAGTAAATGGTAACTGAACAGCAAGTTCGAAAGAAATTCCGAAGCTGACAGAAGAAAAGGATAAAAAAGTTGTGCCCTGTAAATGGTATTATGAAGGAAAATAACAAGGTAATTGTTTAAGTGTAAAAAATAGGTTAAAACATATTTAAAGAAATACTACAAATGCAATATCCTCGTTCGACCTTGAAGAAGGGGTCCAAGGTCAAATCTAAACACACAAATACATTCCTAGCCCATGATTTCCTATGGTTTACCATTCCAAACCTCTAGGACCAATTATAAATGAGTTATAAGCACTTTTAAGTTTGGCTGTCCTCATTTGACCTTGAAGGAGGGGTCCAAAGGTCAAATCTGACCATACCAAAAGATTCCGAGCCAATGATTTCCTATGGGATGGTTTACCATCCCAAATCTCTGTCACCAATAATAAGTGAGTTGTAGGCACTTTCAATTTTCGCTATCCTCATTTGACCTTGAAGGAGGGTTCCAAGGTCAAATCGGACCATATCAACAGATTCACAGCCCATGATTTCCTGTCTGTTTACCATCCCAAACCTCTGGGACCAATAATAAGCGAGTTATAAGCACTTTTAAGTTTGGCTATCCTTGTTTGACCTTGAAGGAGGGGTCATTGAAGGTCAAATCTGACCACACCAAAAGATTCCCACCCCATGATTTCCTACAGGTTGGTTTATCATCCCAAACCTCTAGGATCAATAATAAGGGAGATATAAGCACTTTTCATGACTGACAAAAAACACCTGTGGCGGCCATCTTGTTTCTCAAAATGAGGCCAAAAATATTCCCAGACAACATTTTATGGTTATTAATATATACTGCAAACTTAAGAAAGCTAGCTATAATATTTTTTTTCATCAGAGCAGTAATGGTGAAATCTCTCTCTACACACTGCGGCTATCCAGTGGATACAATGATTTACTCAACAGTGAGAACCTGAAAGTAGCCCAAAAGTAGGTGAACAACATATTTAAGCAAACTACTGTAAATGCAATAGTTTTCAAGCTACAACTGATTTACTCAATAGTGAGAACCTGAAAATAGCTATTGCTCCACTATGCCATGAGCTATAGGTCTGTAATTTCACTATGTTATAGCTGACCCAAAAGTAGGTGAACAATATATTTTAACAAAATACTCCAAATGCAATATTTTTCAAGTTATAGCTGATTTACTCAACAGTCAGTACCTGAGAATAGCTATTGCTCAGTTGTGCCATGAGCTATAGGTCTATAATTTCACTATGTTATAGCTGACCCAAAAGTAGCTGAATAACATATTTGCACAAATTTCTGTAAATGCAATAGTTTTCCAATTATAACTGATTTACTCAACAGTGAGAACTTCAAAGTAGCTATTACTCAGCTATGAAATGAGCCACAGGTCTGAAACTTCACTATGTTATAGCTGACCCCAAAATAGGTGAATAACATATGAAACAAAATACTCTAAATGCAATAGTTTTCAAGTTATAAGTGATTTACTCAACAGTGATAACCTAAAAGTAGCTATTACTCAGCTATGCCATGAGCTACAGGTCTGAAATTTTACTATGTTATAGCTGGCCCAAAAGTAGCTGAATAACATATTTATACGAAATTCTCTAAATGCAATAGTTTTTAAGTTACAAGTGATTTTACTCATAATGGAAGTTACTGAAAAGCCCAAAAGTAGCTATTACTCACTTAGCTATTGAGACAGACACCCAACTTACTCACCATATTGTAGCTATGAAAAAAGTAGCTGAACAACATATTTTCACAAAATGCTGTAAATGCAACACTTTTGAAGTTATAAGTGATTTAGTGCATGATTTCATGAATTTTAATGCATTAAAAATTATTAAAAAAATTTATTAAAAAAAAAAGTAAGACAAGTCTCATACTCACACAAGAGAATCTACCTCTGGCCTAGTACATATATGCAAGATATGAGAGAAATCCCTGCAATAGTCACTGAGAAAATTGTGATAAAAAGTTGAAATTTTCACACTTTTGATGGGGGTACCCCCCTTGTAATGTCTGTAGCAAACAGACGAACAGACAGATTTGCATGCCTTGAACAAATTTTCATCCTCGATAGATAAGGTATCTTTAAAAAAAACAGCATGTCTCTAGGCCTTGTAGTTTTGGAGAAGTTGTTCACGCGGACGCGGACGCCCACGCCACAGAGTGATGACATAAAAATAATTTTAAAAAAATGAAAAAAAGTATTTTGTTGGATATACTGATAGTACCTACCTAATATTTGGTGAATTGATTAAAATAAAAACTGTTTTGTATCTAATCATCTTAGAGCGTAGAAACAAGGCTCGTATCGTCCTGTATCGTAATTATTGTGTGTGCACTTGAAGAATATCAACAAAGTCTGTTTAGAATTAGAATTACTTTTAGTAAATCTTATAACAGACAAAACACACTGGAAGACAAACTCCATGGAACATGTAACTACTGATTGTCAACTGAGAAGGAACTTCAGGAACAATCGTATGCTTTACTGTACAATGTATACAAGTTCATTATGACTATTTTACGGGAACAGACAAGTCTCGGAATTATAGCTATAATGTCCTCATATAGCAAAGTCCTTTTTTTAGAGGTGGAAAATGGTAGAATCACATAGCTTTAAATTTCGAAAACTTCTCAGTTCAAAGGTAGTGGCTAACAGGGTAGTATTTTAGCTTAATATACGGTAACATTGATATAACTACTCCTTTATCATTTATTTTTTTATTTAACATTTAAGGCAATAATTCACACCGTTTCACAAGCATTGCTCTTCCGCTTTTAAGGCAGTTTTCAGTGTATTTTTTGTTTCTTTAACTTATTTATTTTTAAGAACCAACATAACTATAGCAGTATGAATATATCCGTCAATATTACAGACGTGATCAGCTGTCTTGTAAAAATATACACATTTTGGTTTTCTTTATGTTCTCCATTAACAGTGACTAATAAGTCCCAAAAGGTGGCTAGGTAGCATCTTTATGTGTTTTATTCACGCTGTGTATCAAATTTTTGTGCACTGTGTCACTATAATTAAAGAATGAATAAATAATCCACATTATAAAATACCGTTGTTGTCACTTTTGTAGATTTTAGTATGGAGCTATAAACATTTCACCTTTGTCATGCCTATAAGAAGAAATGCTAATAAGGCAGATTTTCCATGTGGTTACCCATGATGCCACAGGGGATTTAATATCTACAGATAAAAGAAGGAACATGATTTCATTAAAGATTTCATACAAAACCAATAACTGCCACTGTCTCAACCCTTGCAAGACTCCCATGATTAAAGGGAAATTATTTTATTGCTTTATTAGCCAATGTACCACCTGAATTGGTGCAAGAGATTATAATTTACTGGCAAATTACCATAAATGAGATCCCACCCATATTGAAGATGTTCTTTGTGTGGTGAATCCAGTGATTCATTAGGATGGGGGCTTTGATGGGGAATTCGTGCTGGAAGGCAGGGTTGAAAAATTAGCACAAGCACTTAAAGAGATAGAATCTAAAGGCTGATATAAATTTTTTAAAAATTTTATCATGAGAAATGACAAACTGTGTATTTTGTTATCTCACGTAATAAAACATACATGGTATGGGTTTGTTTTACATTATAACTCTTTCCTTTATTAAAGGTGTACTCCCCAATTTTCAAGGTGCTATTTTTATTATTCCATATCACAGAGATAATTATATAACCCCTTAAAATCAATCCCAATAAAAAACTTCAGGTAATTAACAAAGAAACAGCAGCAGAGCGGCCCACCTGGTTTGTTATGATAACAAAGATAAAAGCAATATGTACTGGGGAATTCTAGAAAAGCTGATCTCATCCTAGACTTGTTCACAAGTCTTTACTCTGGGTTTTTTTGAGACAATGAATGAGTGCATTTTATAACAGTCTGGATTTTACACTCTCACTGGAAGTAAAACTTCCTTCTGGAGAGAAATGCTCTCAGAAAATCATAATGCACTAAGGAAGGACCTTGCTCAAGGTATAATCTCATTCACATATCAGATGAAGTCAGTGTTTTCATAAATGGAACACACGGATGGATAAAATGATGTAAAATAGTGTACACCCCAAACTTAAATCCATATAGATGAATGGATTGGGGAACACTTAGTCACCTAGACAGAATTTGACACTGACTTAGCCAAATTATGGATTTAAATAGGAGTTAGGTTACTGAATTTAATATGTTTATTTTAATATTTTGTTATTTTCTAATTAACTAGAAGGAATATCCAAGATAAATAGGTTAACCATAACTTCCTTATTCAACATTGAAAAACTATGAAGACAAAGTCAAACATCAGAAAGGAGGAAACTGGTTATAAAACAGTTGGGAGGTACAGTAAATGGGGGAAATGTACAAAAAAATCCAAGTAGAACTAACTTCTCAGAAGCTAGACTTGCTCCAAGTCTTTGTATTTATATCCACCAGTGACCTGAATAGTTAAATTTAGATTAGAAACTTTCATTATACCACAAACTTTCTGGAGTAAGGTGGGTAGTCACTGAAAAAAACAAGGGCTGGCTGTTTCTTCAAGCGTCATACAGTACCCATATACTTCACAAAAGACAAAAGGACTTGGTGAAAATCTAAACAGAAGCAGATAATATATTTCTTTTCTGAAAAACATATGGTCATTACGGAAGCTCTGAACTGCCAAACTTGTTTTTATTTGACTAACTTGAATATACCAGTTAGTTAACTTGAATATACCAGTTAGTAACTAGAATATACGAGTTAATAACTGGAATATACTAGTTACTAACTTGAACATACGAGTTAACTAACTTGAATGTACCTGTTAGCTAATTTGAATATACAACTTAGGTAACTGGAATATATTAGTTAGCTAACTTGAATATACCAGTTAGTAACTGCAATATATGAGTTAGTAACTTAAATATTCAAGTTACAAACTGGAATATATGACTTACTACTGTGGGTGTTTACGTATGACTTAAGACCTTTTGTGAATCCCGGCCCAGGTTACAGAGATGAATAACACTTGACTAAACTTACATAAGCATGCTGCATATAATAACAACATTAAAATCTTCATTGTGCATGATGGATTGAATGTAAAAATATTCAGTACAAACTAGTGGAAATACTATTATTAAAAGTTAGATTCTGTGTTAGATGTTTCGTTAGCTGAGATTTGCAACAAATAATACACTATTCTGAAGTTATCCATTTAAATGTATCTGCTGCAATAACATGTATGTGAATATGAAGTTGAGAATTGGTCTCACAAGAGATCAAATTTCAAATTGGAGACTACTTTTCTACTCATACTTAAGACCCCTTAATAAATACAGAGCCAAGAGTACAATAATCATTATATTATTTTAAAGTTTTAAATATTAAAACATATCGGTAAAACAGTTTATTTTCTGTATGTGGAAACTATATTTATATATAAAGTGAATATCATGGCTTGTAGAACATATAATTACCATACATAGACGTACAACAAACGAATGAAGGTTAATAACAAATGTAAGTATGGCAAAAATTGAATTTATTGAAAATTCTGGTGGCTTCCCAGAATCTACCTCGCCCTCCAAGATCACGCCCTGGGATCGATTCTGAAACTCCCAGAATCTACCCTTCTACTTACTTAATGCAGATAATTGATGATTTATTTGACTAAACATTTAAGATTTTTTTAAATTAGTCAATGAGAAATTAATTCATGCTACATCATGCCCACGACTATATATGCAGGTAATTCTTTATTAAAAGTATATGATTTGTATTGCATTATATGCAATAGTAATAACTGAGTAAGTTAACAATACAGTAAGTTATTTGTTGAAACTAGTTTGAGTGGATATTAACATTGGTAAATCAGATTTCTCAACAGGCTGTTATACTCTTTCACACTACTGGAGGTATCACCAGTGGTAATCCACATTTTGGTGAAACGTCCCTGTCTTTTGATCACTGCCTGGCATCCGTATGTGATCTTGTCAGTCAGTGGTGAACCGTCCATTACCTTGCATATCTTACGAAAGTTTTAAAATGTTTAAAATTTCTGCCTTTCAATTCAGTACCAGTAATTTTAACGTGTACGCATATGAATTTCTAACTAATGTAACCAAAGGTGTGGTCCACGGTGTACATAAGGTTATGTTTCAGTTGTTTGGTGTAATACGGTTACATAAGGTGAGTTAAGGTACAGGTCGGTCAATCAATGGCCCTCTGCCCATAGTGTGAACAACTCGGACGAAATGAGGCGACCTGGGGGTGGTTCCGCCGCTGAGTAAAACTTCTACCATGGGACGTACAGCCTGTAGTGTGAAAAGGGCAATAAATTAAAGGTAGCTTATTTTTGTTATACACTGAGGCTGTGCTGCAACTAATCCCAATTTAAGACATCAAAGGAATGATAAGATTTCTGATGTATACTGGTGCCCAGCTTTCACTTATCCCCAATTAATCAAATCGAAAGAGTAAAGTTCTGGACTTAGATGTACAATGAGACACTGCTTCAGAAAGGGGATTCTCGCCATTCCAAAACACGTGAAAGGTAAAAAGTTTCTCCTTATAGCTATCTCAAAATTAACTTCAAGGTTAAAATAGCATTATTTTGCTTTTATTGATATTCTATAACCCTACATTGCGAATCACAAGGATTGGGACATTCTGGGAGGAGGGGGATAGATTCCAAAATTTACCCCTGGGCCCCTATTCACGAAAGGTCTTAGCCAGGGCTTAGGCTTAAAGTTGAGAATTTTGTCTTAGGCTTAGTGGTATTCACAAAGAATTTAAGACTGGTCTTAGGCTTAGCCAAGGGCTCAACTTTAAGACTGGTTGGTAGTGGGCTTAAATTTTGTACAGAGGACTTAAATATGGCCGCCATAAACTTTTCTCCATTTCAAAATTTGAAATGGCTGTAAATAAAGTATAATTATACAAAACACCTCACTAAAGCAGTCTTTGGGAAGTTTATATGTGGTAGCAAGGTTTTCCATTTCAAAACAGCACTTTTCCTTGGATAAAATGCATTAAATGAAGGATATATGTTACCAATAGTATAGTTTGAATAGAAAAGAAAGGTCACATGACACATAAAACCACTGTGGTTATTTGATAATCTTGGACTTAGCTAAGTCACCCTTTGTGAATGCGGTTTTAAGACAAAACTTAGCTGAGACAAAAGTCTCAACTTTAAGACCACATTTAAGCCTAAGACCTGGCTAAGTCTAAGACCCTTCGTGAATACCGGCCCTGGAGTATACTTTGGGAATCTACCCCGAGGTAGATTCTGGGCCATCTCACAATCTACCGGGTACAAAATGAAGAGGGGGTGTATAATCTGGGGACTTACACCGGATCGCTGTCTCGATCTGTGATTCTTTTCCTCTTTTCGGTACACCACTTTTACTGCGTCCGAAAAATAATAAGTTTAAATTTAAAAAATACTACATTACAAAATAGAAGAAATATGTCACTTACTAGCAGTATTTGAGAGTATTCGATCAGTGATGGAGTTTAAAGTTCATTTTAGCAAACCATATGAATTTGGAAAATAAGCCATCCTTAAACATTTTTTTCATTCAACAGTATATTTTCCATCTTAATTTCCTTGTTAAGTGGTGGAATTGCGAGAGACTAGAAATATAATTCCATATTACGAACAAATTTCAGTGGGAAAAGCCTTTTTAGGAGGACATGTTTAGAATTTGCCTAAAATTACGGCTGACGAGATAAACAACATTGTCCCTTTCTACCAAAATTCAAGATGGCGGCCAAAATTTGGAAAAGTCTAAATTTGTCAGAGCTCCTAGAGGAGTACTCCTAACTACACTGAGGGTCAAAATATTGTCCAAAATCCCAATATCACTTACGGTTTTTTACTTAAATGACACTTTTTATTTCTGCCAAAATTCAAGATGGCATTACCCGGGGGTCCAAAATTTGGCTGCAGTTGCTCATTGGCAAAATGTCAAAGTAGCTATTACTGAAATTTTACCATAATACAGATCATCAAAAAAAGTAGCTGAACAACATATTTGATAAAATAAGCTGTAAATTGAATAGTTTTGAAGCTACAGGTGATTTACTCATTGGCAAAATAGCAAAGTTGTATTGCTCAGTTGCCATTATAGCTACAACTCTAAAATTTTGCAGCGACTTCCTCATTGGCAAAATGACAAAGAAGCTATTACTCAGTTGGCATTATAGCTACAGCTCTGAAAATTTGCCATGGCACAGAATATCAAAAAGTAGATGATTAACATATTTCATAAAACATCTAAATTTAATACTTTGAACCTACAAGTGATTTACTAACTAGCAAAATAGCAAAAATGCTATAAGTCAGTAAACTGTTGAGCTATAGCTGTGAAAATTCCCATGACACAGAACATTCAAAAGTAGCTGAACAACATGTTTGATAGAAAAATCTCTTTACTGAATAATTTTGAAGCTATAAGCAATTTCTCATTGGCAAAATGTCAAAATATTACTCAGATGTGGAGCTATAGCTCTGATAATTTGCAACGACACAGATCATCAAAAGTTGTCAAAACAAGTTTTACAAAAATGCTCTAAATTCAATAGTTTTGTAGCTACAAGTCATTTACTCAAAGATGAAGCATCCAATAGCTATTACTCAGTTAGCTATGGAACTACAGCTATGGAAATATACTATGACACACATTATCAAAAAGTAGGTAAAGAACATATAGCAAAACGCCTCTACATTCAATAGTTTTGAAGTTACAAGTGATCCATTCATTAGCAAAACAGCAAAGTAGTTATTACTCAGTTAGCTGTGGAGCTATAGCTTTGAAAATTTGACATGACACAGATCATCAAAAAGTAGCTGAACAAAATATTTGATTTAAAAACCTCTAAATGTACGTTTTTTGAACTTGAAATTGATTTACTTATTAGCAAAATGACAAAGTATGTATTACTCAATTAGCTGTGGAGCTATAGCTCTGAAAATTTGCCAAGACACAGATCACCAAAAAGTAGCTGAATAACTTATTTGATAAAAAGCTGTAAATTGAATAGCTTTGAAATGACTTACTCATTGGTAAAATAGCAAAGTAATTATTACTCAATTGCGATGAAAGCTACAGCTCTGAAAAATTGCCATGACACAGAGCATCAAAAATAACTGAACAAAATACTTCATAAAAACCTCTAAATTGAATACTTCTAACTTAAAAGCAATTTACTCACTGGCAAAATATCAAAATAGGTATTACTCAGTTAGCATTATAGCTACAGCTCTTAAATTGGCCATGATACAGAATATCAAAAAGTAGATGAATAACGTATTTCATAAAAATCCTCTAAATTTAATACTTGAAGTTAGAAGTGAAATACTCACTAGCAAAATAGACAAGCAGCTATTACTCAGTTAAGCTGTGGAGCAATAGCTGTGAATATTTGCCATGGCACAGAACATCAAAAAATAGCTGAATAAAATTTGATGAAAACCCTATAAACTGAATAGTTACAACAACTTACTCATTGACAAAATGTCAATATATCAATATAGCTATTATTCAGTTAGCTGTGGAGCTACAGCTAAGAAAATTTGCCATGACATATATCACCAGAAAGAAGTTGAACAACATGTTTCACAAAAATGCTCTTTATTCAATGATTTTGTAGTTATAAGTCATTTACTCAAACATGAAATATCAAAATAGCTATTACTCAGATAGCTATGAAATTACAGCTCTGAAAATATTACATGACACAAATCATAAAAAGTAGGTGATCAAAATATTTTACAAAAATGTTCTGCATTCAATAGTTTTGTTGTTACAAATGAATTACTCAAAGCTGAATTATCAAAGTAGCTACAACTCAGTTAGCTATATAGCTACAGCTCTAAAAATTTGCTGACACAGCACATCATAAATGACCTGAACAATATATTTAACCAAAGCATTGAGGAAACTCAAATCAGCAAACTAGTGAAAATGATCAAACTGAGCTTGACTATGGACAATGTTATCCCCATCATTGTATCACCAAACTACAGACTGAACAAAAAAGGGGCCATTAGATGCCCTGAAAGAAAAGACTGCTCTGATAATAATAATAATAGTAGGATTTATATAGCGCAAAATTGATACAAATCCTCTAATGCTCTTGAGACCAAGAAGGGAGAGTCCAGGGACAGGCATGGGTCGACATCTAAAAAGCGCCCGCCAGGGTATGACTAAGGTGGGGGGTCTGCCAGCCTAAACAAGTAGGTCTTTAGCTGGCTTCTGAAACCATCTATTGTTTGCTGAGATCTGACAGTCTGTGGCAGCTTGTTCCATTCAGCTGGTGCAGCTACTGCAAAGCCACGCCTGCCTATGTGCTTCTTAGGGCGGGTTGAGGAGATAGATAGCCTGTTGCCGCGAGTGAGACTGCTCGATCTTATTAAAGCTGAGAGATACGGGGGCTGTGAAAGATTAATAGCCTTGAATACCAAAAGATTATACTTAAACAGGACGCGATGTTGAATTGGGAGCCAGTGGAGTTTTTTCAAAAGGGTGTAACATGACTCATTTTGTCAAGTCTGAAGATGATGCGGCAAAGAGCATTCTGGACTCTCTGTAGTTTGGCTATGTTGGACTTGCTTACCCCATAGAGTAAAGAGTTACAGTAGTCTAGACGACTACTGACCATAGCATTTGCCAGAAGTATTGCTGTCTCAACTCCAAGGAATTTGATGAGGAAATATATATTAGAAGGGCTAAAAGATGAAGGTGTCATCAAGCTGCACAGGCCATCAGTATTCAGGGATGGACAAAGGAAACCAACAGGGAATTTATATTGACCTTTCAAAGTCAGACCTTAGCAAAATACATCAGGGTTGGTTACTACAGGGTGGCTGTGTCACAATTTATCCCCAATCTTGTCAGATGCTACAAGTGTCAGAAGTTTGGTCACACTAAATTCAACTGCAGAAAGAATGAAGTTTGCATTAAATGTGGGCAAGAAGATCATATAGACTCTCAAGAATGCAAGAATGAAGCAAAATGTGTTTATTGCCAAGGACACCATGCATCAAATGATAAAGAATGTCCAAAATGGAAAGAAGAAAAGGGAATTCAAAGAATAAAGGAAGAAAGGGGGATTTCATACACAGAAGCCAAGAAACAAATGGATATATTTAATTCTGTGAAGACAACCTATACCCAAGCGGTTCCAGCAACTAATCGGGGAAAACAGCAACCATAGAAACACAAATGGAAATGACTTGGCCAGATGGTTTGAAACAACCATAAAATTATGCAGTTGAAAAAAAGACAAATAAAGTGACCAAAACCAGTGCATCGAGTCAGACAAGTGCATCACAAAATTACACTATTAAGTTGAAAGTAAGCCGAAACAAAGTATATTGGACCATGCAACATAAGGGATCTAATGACCCTATTAAGCAAAGCAACAAATATGATGCTTTGAGTGATAGTGACATTAAGTGTTGATGAATCCCCAAATTCTCACAAATTCACAAGGGCAGAATAATGGAACCAAACAAAAATAAAAGTATAATATATTAGAACTGTCATGGCTTAGGTCAAACTTTGAAGAAATTATAAATTTAATTCCCAATTTTAAACCCTACATTTTAGCATTGCAGTAAACTCATTTTAAATATACAGACATGGCTGTTACTTTATTTATTTTAAAGAGTAATAGTTTTGCTGATATTATTCAATCTAGCTTTTGAGAAGTCTCTTTTTGTTGATAATTTCATTGACAGTTGTTGACAAAACATGGCTTCAATAGAAAGGCAACTTCAGTTGTGTCTCAACAAAGTTGAAAAATGGGCTGATGAAAATGAAACCAAAACTAATTGCATGCATTTCTGTAATAAAAGAAAACGTCATCCAGACCCTACATTAACAATATACAATCACAGCTCCCTCTGGTTGCACAAACTAATTTCCTTGGTGCTATCTTTGACAATAAACTTAATTTTAAATAAAGCACACATTGATTATGTTTGTTAGAAATGTGAGAAAGCCATGAACTTACTCAAATGAGTTGCCAAATGGATTGGGCTGCAGATAGAAGTGTTTTGCTGAGGCTTTATCGCTCATTTGTTCATTCTAGAATCCTGAATGGAATATGTTTGTGCTGTTTTTAGTTCTGCTCGTAAGTCATATCTTAAAAACTGATGGATCAAAGACAGGTCAAAGACAGAAAATAAGGTTGCTGCAGTTGCTACATCTGATGGCCTCAATGTCCAGATCAGACTTTCTGGCAATGCTAGTATATTCACAGCTGAATTATAGGTTCTGAAAATGGTTTTTAATATAGTTAAAATTGTGATGGGGATTGTTTTTTTTCTCTGACTCCTCATCTCGTCTACAAGCTCTTGATGGCAACCGCTGTGATCTACCATTTTATTAAAGATATTTTAAAGTCATATAGGCATAAAGGGTAATGACAAGGCAGATGAGCTTACCAAACAGCTACTGAATGTTAAATGGGGCCAAAAATAATTCTAGGCAAGCTTTTGTAATGATGAACTTATTCTGCAAATTTCAGAACTCTACTTATAATACCTTTTCATCTGGTAGCTCATAATGTGTAAAAGTCATTGCTGACGTTCCAAAAAATGCCCATGGCATCAATCTTTCTTTTTGAAAATGAGGCAAGCTTCACGGTCAAATATCTGTAGGCTATAGAGGTTATGCGTATTTATTTAAAATATCATGAAGACATTCAACTTTCTAAAGATGATAAAAAGCCTCATAATGTACAATATTGCTGGATGACCTTCGAAGAAACACCCGTGGCGGCCATCTTGTTTTTTAAAATGAGACTAAAATATTCCCAGGCAAGGCTTTGTAACAATGAACATTTCCTGCAGATTTGAGAACTCTGCCCATTATACTTTTTGCTCTAGAAGGGGTAACGAAAAATTCTTTACACATTGCTTCATGAATAACAAAGAAACACCCATGGTGGCAATCTTGTTTTTTCAAAATGAAGCCAAAAATATTCCCAGACAAGACTTTGTAATGATGAATATTTCCTGCAAATTTGAGAACTCTACCTATAATACCTTTTCCCCAAGAAGGGTAACACGAAAATCTCTACATACTGCGGCGGCGTACTCATGCATAATCCATAGTATCCATCGGATGCTAATGTTTAACATAATTTTGATAATAACCTTCTGTACAAACTGTTGATTTAGCCACATTGGCTGACTAATATATTCTAACTCAACATATATGTCACTTTCTGAAACCTCAAATATCTCTATATGTTAGCACTTTACCAAAATCTGAAATTAAAAGCAATTAAGATTATTACAAAGATAAATTATTACATCTGTGGATTTAAGTGTGAGCAGACCCATGTATTCACAAATTCTAAGAACGAGACTAATCAAAGTTATTACAAAATTCGTGGATCAACATGTAAGTGGACCCACACATAACAAATACTGGAATTGAAAATGATAAAGGTTTGCTGATGTTGAATTGTGGGTTCAATTCTTGAGGTTGTATCGCCTGAAAGGTTCTCAAGCCATGTGATGCATGAACTTCAATACAAGATAAGAAACAAAAGACAAGGAGTATGTTTGTGTTGGGGAGAGGGGAAATGTATAACATTTTGGACAAAAGTTGATATTCCATTAGTTTAGACAAACAGCGGTGACCATAGGGGATGATCCAAGGTAAGCGGCGGTAGCAGCAATAGGATTGGGGGGGGGTGGGGGGTGGTGTTGGGGGTGAGCGGGGACTTGGTCATTGATGATGGGATGGGGAGCATGATGAGAAGGAGAGTTGGAGAGTAAGGTAGGTGGCGATGGGATGCCTTAATATTTATTAATATTGTTAGAAAACATCATAGAATTCTATGACCTCATATTTTCTCATCAATTGAGAGTTGGGTACTAGCTGTACTAGCCTGCATCAAGTATTTGATCTTTGAAACCGACCGTTCCTGACTCTAGGGTCAGTTTGTAATGTTTACAGTTTCAGTTAGCGGTTCCTGGCTTTACTTAGAGGGTAGGCTAAGTATCAAACATGTTTGATATTTCATCGATCCACCCTGACTGTTCAACCTGACCATGGCTGTGCCCACAAGGAAACTGGTTCGTCCTACAGAGGGAGAGGGAGGATAGAGAGAGGGAGAAAGCCACATAGGGAGGAGACAGAGGAGAAAAGGGACAGGCCACAGAGGGAGGGTGCTCAAGAGAAAGGACAGAGGGCAGAAAGAAGTGTGGCTGAGATGGATTTGCAGGGTGGAGGGGATACAAGTCAATCAGAAAGGAAGAATTGCAAGATGACCAACATTTTGCTGACTAATTCTGATGAAGAACCAATAGCTGATTTTGTACAGGACCACAAAGTACTGTATGACAAGACCAATGAGCAGCCATGATCAGTAGACCAGCAGGTCCTACATCAGTTTTCACAGTTGATCTCAATTTTAACATCTATTTTTAGGGCCAAGACAGGAGACAACCAAAACAACATTCTGCAACTAACATGGACAGAGGTGTAGAACTTGGAAGAAAAAAAACCCCAGAAATAAGACTATGCAGAGGAGAAGACCAGCCAACCATAGTATAGCAGGTTCACAAGCCCAACCAGTGCCTCTTCAACCTATGTGTCACAGACTTTCTTAAACCAGCCACGGCAGCCAGCATCAACTGTAAGGGAGTACATCCTAACTATCCCTGAAATACAGATGATTCAAATATTACAAGCCAGCCAGGTTTTCCATCCAGCATAAGACCTAGTGGCAGAAACGTCTAGACAGCTGATTTTCATGATCAGCCAACAAAGACTTGCAACCCACCATCCGTTGTCTCTGCAATGTGAGATAAACAGCACATGGCATCTCACATGGAAAGTTATTGGAAATTGGTTAGAAACATGTTGAAAAATGGCTTAACACTAGCTTAATATACAGATTTTTGAAAAATAGAGTAGTGCTGAAAAGGACTGATATGTGCCAGCTACTTATGCCCCCAGAATAGGTTCCTATGTCACGTCTTCAGATCCTCTCCACCTTCTTAATAAATGCACCAATGTGGTTGAAGTAATCCTTGAAGAGGTCTCTCTCTTGCTTTGCTGTCCTTCAGGGATTCCTGCAGTTTTCATCTGCCCGATATAATAACTATTCATTTAGAGGCGATGGATCATCCTGTTGGTTCTGTAGGTGGGCTCCTCCTCCTTGATGTGTCATCAGGACATTGTGCAACACATGTTAATAATATGTCTCTAACATCCGTTGGATTTTGCTGCATTGTGTTGAGTAGGACCCTGCATCTGCTCACTAATATTCCAAATGCATTCCCCACCATAGTCATGCCTCTGGAGATCCTGAAGTTTGCCATTCTCTCTTCAATTCTCAGTTGTCTTCTGTTTTTTTGGTTTCACTAGCCATGACTTCAACGTGAAGGTATCATCACCCAGCAAAAATAGTGCAAAGCATGCTCTCCCTCTCCCACGGGCTTAGGTGGCAGAAGCGCCAAGGTGCCATCCACTATCTTTTTCTTCAACTTGCAGCAGTTGCAAATTTGTCCATCTAATAATGATCCACTGCCCCAACATACACACAAAGGAATCTGCATTCATTGTCCATCAGGACTAGCAGAACCAGGGAAGAAACCCCCTTGTAGTTGTAATATTCGCTCCCAGATCTGGTTGGCTTCTTTATAGCAACATGTTTCCTATCTAGCACATGAACAACATGCAGATATTCCATCTGGTTCTGAACCACTCCTCAATTTGTTCACATTCTTCAGGAGTGGTAGGGCATGATAGGTACTCTGCCTTAATTTCTTCTAGGATGGCCGGCAGACCTTGGGGACCAATTTACATTTGGTGGTTCGTCCAACCATCCAGTGAGAGGCCAATTAGTTATAAGCTCTAAGCCCAAATCTAAGGGCCTGAAATTGGTGGCTTCCTTTTTAAAGTGGTGATGTATGGGTCATCCTTCCATTAAAGACAAGACAGATATATATGCTTTTATACTCCAACAGTCATGCATGCAAAGTCAACCTACATGTGAAGACACCTTAAATTACACCTGAGAGTTACCAGGTATTGTGTATTAATACAGTTAAACTCCGAAAAAGTGGCCAATACCAGAAAATATTGAAAATTTCGGCCCTATCGGGCCTCGCTCTCTAATATTTTCTGGTATTGGCCACTTTTTCTGAGTTTAACTGTATTAATACACAAACCATTAAAACCTGATGTGAATACATTTGATTTTGCCAGCTATTTCTCGTCATATGTTTTACAGTATCAAATTAACTGTGGCAACAAATTTGAAACTAAAAATGGTTGTTTCTGTTGTTTAAACTTTGATATGAATGTATGGTAGTTGTAGGGACAAAGGAAATACAGACATTGTTTGATACATGTCATTATCCAAACACTAGTAGTAGTAGTGATTTTTTTTCAAAATTATTAGGTCACCAATTGTTATTGCAAGAAGATACTGCAAGTATATGAAAACGCTTATGCTGCAGATTTAGCTGCAACTCAATCAGACCAACTGCAATATATGCAAAAAATCAAGGAAGATAATATTTCATTCAAAAATGCACTAGTTAAACTCATGTATTCGCACCCTACTTCAAACAGCTTCATCAAAACCACTCTTTTAAAGCTTGACAGAAAAGACAATACACATTGGTCATTTTGTTTGGCTAGTCATACACAGCAGCCTTTATTTACATCCTCTGCAGACTACACTTGATGACAGCACCACTCATGGTAGCTCGTACTTGAAACACTCATACAACTGTCACACTTACACGAATGCCAAACATGCAAGACATTGACATTCTACAAACACTCAAAAACAGTCATTATCTACTTTTTACAGATCTTGCTATTTTTATTCTATTTTCGTTCATTACTAGAGCACTCAAAATGTGTGCCATAAGACACAAGGGGGCCACGGTGGCAGAGTGGTAACACTCTCACCTCCCACCTCTGAGGCCGGGGTTCGTTTCCCAGCACGACCTCAAGTGGGAAAGCTGGTAGTTGCTTGTTATTGGTCGGCAGTTTACAGTACAGAACCCTGACGAACTGTATGTACTGGTTTCCTCTGCCCTTCCAACTACCAGTCGTGATATGACCTGTACAGTGTTGAAAGTGATGTAAAACCACAAGTAAATAAATAAACATAAGACACAAATATGACAAACTCAAATGGTATCTATGTTTTTGTCAACACACAGTTAGAATCTCTAAACATAAATCAATCTATGTCAACTTTCCATCAATCCCACAAATGTATTTATTCTGCCTACAAAAATTCCCAATTCATATATTACCTAATCCCACATTAGGCCTAGGTTCACTCCTTGAAATTGAAAGTCAAACTATAACACCCTGCTTGTATTATAAAGTCAAGATGATGATGTATGGAAAAACCTCCTATTTTATCAATAATAACAGGCAATCCCATTGATAAACTCACTTCTATGGTTTCCGCTGGATCGCATTTGACCTGTGCAAAAATCTAAACACAAAATATTGTGCTATTATAGTACCGGTGCAAGACTCACAATTGAGAGTACCTATGCTACATGTTCTACTGGAAACCCCATCACACACAAACACCACATTGAATTCAATTGCAACTGAATTTGAAGATACCCCACCTTCACAAGCTCATAACTCACAACTCTATTCTATAACAACAGTTCCCAAACAACCACCGCAACCCAGTAAACATTATAAATGTTTTTAAATGGTTTAAGCGTTTACAAAACGTTTTTAAAACTTATGTATCTTATGGTTTTGTGAACGTTTCCAAATTAACGTTTATGCTGTAATGTTTAAAAAATGTTTTATAAACATTCTCAATACAAACGTTTTTACTGGAAACATTTATTAAACGTTTACAAAATGTCAGTCAAATGTTTTGACTGGAAACATGTTTAAAACATTTATAAAATAACTCAAGAAATGAAGGTTTTGCTGGAAATAAACAGTACACATAAAATGCTTAAACAACATTGTTTATCAAATGTTTTAAAAACATTCTATCAAAGACGTTTTTTAAACCCATATTTTTAAACCTTCACCTTCAAATATGTCCAAACAAAGATGGCGGTGAGCAATAATAGGGGATTTTAGAGGACTTTGTCAAAATTTGCCCAACATGCAATCCTTAAAAGTAAGAATTGAATGGGGGCACAATTTTTAAGCCACCATCTTACAATTTTAGACATAAAATAATATTTTCAATAGTGAGCAACCATACAAAGATATTGAATTTGACCTCTGACCCCATTATTATTCAGACATTATTATGTCCATTTATAATGTTTTTTCTAACATTTATCATTAAACGTTCAATAAATGGTATACATAAAACGTTTAAAAAACATTCTATGACAAATGGTTTTTGTACCCATCATTTTTAACCTTTGCCAAACGTTTCCTTTCAAACGTTTGCAAAACCCAAAAATGTTTACTGGGAATATACACCACCCATATTTTCTTAACACAATGTCTTATTACATTAACATTCAGAAACACAGTTTCTTACACCACCCAAGCCACAAAGAATTACACAACTTCATAAAACTTCAGACAAACAGGCATAGACAGTACATGGATCACATGCACAACGATTTATGTACCAACCATAACTTATGACGTAACTACATGAACATTGTGTTGATTTTGTATTGGTGTTATGAAGTTTTTCACTATCAGTATCTACTGTGTAAAACATAACCAGAAGAACCATCAGTTATCAGAGCCAATATTGATGATTGACGAACATTACGAGTGTCTATTACATGTACAGCCAAAACTTTATATCTTTAATTATTAATATTGTTACCAACACTTTATGTTTGTATGCACTGTTACAATATTACAGCATGATGAGTAAAAGTTGGACTCCCTTCATGATACCCTCACCCCGAGTGAATAGTAGGTAGTTTAGCCTACTGGAGACCAGGAAACTCCAAAGGAAAACCCCCAGGGAACCCCCCCAGTGGTCGTGTGCACCATTGCGGGTCAGCAGGTAATTCCTCCACCCGATAAAATACAATCCCCAGTTTCTGCAACCTATATATTTTAAACCCCTCAGCCACACAAACCAATACATATGTCACATTGGCTCCCCCAAATCACCCTCCCCATTAATCTTCAATCTGTAAATTTTAAATCAATCAGTTACATAAGCATGTGTCAACATATTTCCCCCTCAAATCCCCTCTCCCCATTGATTCATTACACTGTGTCTTCTGGCTTGACTTTTTTGGGCTTGCCTTTGATCTGAATTCCCTGTAATTAACAGACTGACATATGATAATTCACATTCTTCTGTGTGAACATAAGAACTCATGTGTATAGGCAATATTTTATACATATTTCATCACACTGTCTCTTTTGAACTGACTTTTTTTGTGATCCCTTGAAGTTTCTGTAATCAATAGAGTGATATATAGTCCATTCACACTGCCCTGTATGGTCATAAGAACTTGCGCTGGAACTTTGTGTCACTGAATTGTCCTGATTAGTCCGTAAATGGAAACTATATGTGAGTAGTGCACATTCAAAAATAAGCTGCTCCATGTAATCATTCCGTTCCCCCATTACCTGTCCATTGCGTACATTTTAGTTTATACCCCTTTCACACTACAGCCGATGAAACCTGCAGTTATAGGCATTAGGCAAAACGCCCCTGCCCTCCAACTATTGTTTGACGCCCTTATGTAAACTTGTGATACAGTGGCCGGTCATGCCATTCCTTGAGCATTCTATGGACATTTTAAAATGTTTAAAAAATTTCCTCCCCTGAATTTCTCACCGTGACCTTGCAAATAATTTTTTTTTCATATGGTAACTTAAGGTGATCTCCTTGGTTTATATAAAGTTGTGATTCAATGGTGTTTTGGTAGCACATTTTTGTCCGACAGCTACCTAGGTGAGCTGAGGTTAATGGAGGTTGCCCCTTGGTGACCAACGTTTGTGCTGCTGTCCTCCTACTGTTATTCACGGTTACACACTTTGTCCCATCAGTGGCCATGCGCTTGATACCTTATGGATACACCAAATCTCGTAAGAAATGAAGCACCCTGGGAGGTTGTTCTGTCGCCAAGTAAAACTTCCAACTGTGAGCTATACTGCCTGTAGTGTGAATGGGGTATTAAACACTTGACAGCTCAAGACACATGTTGTAATGACTTTGTGTTTTGTGTCAAGTGCATTCCACTGAAATGCGAAGCCTGACTTATTAAAGCTTACGGATACTGCTGAAACACAAAATCCATTAAGCTGGACATAAGCCTGGACAATTGAAATATTTTCAATTAGTACGTAGCTCATGAGTAATGGGCAGAACAGTTTGACTAAGGTATTGGTAGTCAATTATTTGTACAATTTGTAAAAATAGTTATGTAAACTCACTTAACTAGTGCAATGTGCATTTAGATAAAAATATTGTTCATCAAATATACAGTTCAGGTTAGACGTACACATAAAATAGTTTTGAAGGAATGAAATGGATTACAGAAGTCAATCACGAAGTTTGGTGAATATCAAAAGTCAAATTTTGTCGCCTCATCACATGTTGTCATCTATGTGGGGATTTGGTTTCAACAAATGGTAAAAGTGTGGGCCTATGCCAATATGACCTTGGCTATTTTGAGAATTTATCTTAGTAATTAAATTCTATATTAACTTGGCTCAATAGGAGTGGAGTCCCAAGGCTACTCAAGATCCCTCTAGGGCTTTTTGTGGGACTTTTTTCCCATATTTTTCCTAACTGTTACTTTTTTCTTTGCCAATTGTCACATAAAAAGAACATGTTTTTATATCATACAGGATCCTAGTGTATATTTATAACTTGTAATTCATTGTGTTGACTTGCTTAACACAACACAAACTTTTGGTCTAGGTAATCCATTTCGAAAACATGCCTTAGGCTAATAAATTAAAAGTACCCACAGTTGGATACAATATTTAAAAAAAGAAACAGCTTTTCAGTTCTGTATAACCGGTGAAAAGGATATGTAGATAAAAGTTATAAGAATATGTAAAACATGCTATGGAAGTTGTCACTGATTTAAGAAGTATGTTGAAATATATGTGTATCACCTTAGGGTAGGTCAATTAAAATGAAATCTGTCTGCAATATGGAGAGATTGCATTTATTCACAGTAATAATTATGTTGAAAATATACACTGCGGGTTACTTATGCCCTAGGTTTTGTAAGGTTAGGCTGCTGCCAATCAGTTTCTTCACATTCAAGTTGATAAGGAGATTGACACAGACTTATTTTAATCCGAGTCAAGTATCCAAACTACATAGTACAATAATAATAATAATAACATCCATTAAGGCGTCAATGTGCAAGAAGGGGTGATACCGAAAGAGTCCATGTCCATGTTTGCATCCAATAGGTGAACAAAGCTATGGAGGGTAACAGGCTAATCTGACAGGTAAGTCTTCCATTGTCATCTAAACCCAGTACAAAACAAAAACACTGCATATTTTTTCTAACAGAATTGTGTTGGCTAGAAATAGTGGTTAGGCTATTGGTTTGATCAACTTGTACACTGTACTCTATAATGGGGCTGTTTCACCCTAGCTAGCCAATCATAAACCTAATTCCCGATTGGAAATTATTAAAACATTCGTGATCAGGGGTGTAGTATAAGATAGCTTTAAGATCTCTTTTTGATAACTTTGCGATAAATGCAGAGAGTGTCACACATAGGTTCCTAAAAAGTTTACGATAGTTTATGAACCTAAAAAGATTGACTTATGATGAAAACAAGATTACTTGGAGAGCGCAGACCTCCTCCATGGGAGCTCAATTTCTGGACTTTCAAAACCTCCATTAGCACTGATATTCCTTTCCTCCCCTCTATGTCATATTTTTGCCGATAGTGATCGGGATAACTCCCAATTTATTTTTCATGGATCCAGACAGCGATCCAGATCACTCCCAAAATCTAATCCCTTGTTCCTTGTCCCATTTAGGATATATCCTAAAAACTTCATCAAAATCCGTCCATAACTTTTTGAGCTATCTGTCTTTAAAAATTGCATTTCATGGATCCAGAAGATCCAGATAGTGATCCGGATCACTCCCAAAATTTAATCATTTCTTCCTTTCTAGACATATCCTGAAAATTTCATCAAAATCCGTCGATAAGTTTTTGAGTTAGCTTGTTCACAAACAAACAAACAAACGCACAAACCAACCCACACGAAAACATATCCTCCTTGGCGGAGGTAAAAATAGGTTTAAGATTGTTGAAAAAGATAGGTTTAAAATTCCTGGAAGATCAAAAATATGACTTTATGAGTGAAAAGGTAGGTTTAAAATAACAAATATCTGATAAGATAGGGAGCAGTTTCAGATTATTTCATATGGTTTATATTATTGTAAATTGTTTCTGATGGACTTATGAACACATCCAATTGGGATTGCATTGCAAAATTCCGTAACTTTCATACACAATATCTTTGCGATGGCTTTAAGATCTTTGCAATGGCTTTAAAATCTACCTTCCGAACTGACAATTTACAGGGTCATAAACCTATCGTAATGCATTATCACCAAGGTGGAACAGCCTTATTAGGGATTATCGTCTCTGTAGCAAGAGTAGTGAATAAAGTACTGGCTTCTACATCCAGTTGGTTAGAGGGCTGTTCCACACTGGCAATCAAATCATAAACCTACCTCTTAATTAACAAGGCAGAAAGGGGTTTTGGTCCCCTAGCATGAGAGCAAACTGAAAAAAGTGATATCCAGGAGCGCGAGCCTAGATAGAGCTTTAAAAACCTGAAACCATGCACAATCCACATGTGTAGTTTTTAATAGGTTTGCAATATTTTCCCAACCGCTTTCAGAGAGTTGTGTTAACTTAAAGAAGTCCTCTGATAGGCTCACAATAAGTTGGTGATAGTTTTCCAATCAATCAAAATGATGTACAAACATTAAGGATCGACTCATGATGGAAAAGATTGCCTGATAATTGCTCCCTCCCTCCACTCCCATTGCTAAACTTAGATAATTATCAGGTAGATTGGCAGATTGAACAGTAAAACTATAAACTAACACAGTTGAAATGGTTACATTCAAAGACTGAATTAAAACCAAAAGTCTGTAATTTTTATCAATTTTATTATTGATTTTAACTGTCAAACGCTTTGTTACAAGCTATCAATGGTGTATATACATGTAGATATATAAAACTAACAACAAGTAGTAGTTGCTTGGTATCGAAACTAGATGAGGAAATAGAAGTTACATTTTTGTAAACCCAAGCAATATAGCAAGCAGATAACTGCAGTAGTAAAAATAACTGTTAAACTAGGCTGATATCTGTTGTTCAGGGTTCAAGACTTCTAGAATTTAAACTCTAAGAAATTACTAAGTCAACTGTAGTAGTTAACAAATGGTTATAAGTGTGTAGTAACAAAGTAACTAATGATGTTAACTAACATTGATGTGCTAATGTGTAAAGTTCAGTAAACTCCAAATTATGAAGTTAATAAAGATCTTTCAATAGTGTCATTCGTCCTACAACTGACATGTTAAATTTCCAAGATATACAGAGTAACATGTTGCATACCTTTCTTCTAGATAATGTTATTAAAGTAGATATGTAATATGGTATTTGATGTATGTACTTGTATGTATATTTTGTCTCAAGAGTTTAAGAAAAAAATATAAAAAAAATTATCAAAATTACATGGAACACAAAGTGAGAGCGTAGACATAATTTGGGAGAGCCAAGATAGAACTAGGTGGATGATAAGTTTGATAGAATAACAGGTAAATTAGTAACAGAGACTTTAACAGAATTATAAGGGTAATATTATTACAGAATTAGATGAGAATTAATTTACAACAATTATTAAATGATAAATTGTTGAAATACTAATGAAACCAAATAACTCCCTTACACACTGCAACAGGGGCCACGGTGGCAGAGTGGTAACACTCTCGCCTCCCACCTCTGAGGCTGGGGTTCAGTTCCCAGCATGGCCTCGAGTGGGAAAGCTGGTAGTTGCTTGCCATTGGTCAGCAGTTTACAGTCCAGAACCCTGACGAACTATAGGTACTGGTTTCCTCTGCCCTTCCAACTACCCGTCGTGATATGGCCTGTACAGTGTTAAAAGCAACGTAAACCCCAAATAAATAAATACAGACTGCAACACAAACTGCAACAAATTCTTGAAACAGTTATTCAAACAGCATTTAAACCTCAGAAAACTCTAGTTAATCTTTTTTATGACTGGGTTTTAATTTGCCGGTACTACGAGGCTGAATGTCACCATGGCTAAAGGGAGTGTAAAGGCTTTCTCACACTTTTGATACACTATTGCTTGTTGGACAGGTTTTATAAATACTATGGTATTAGTGATGTAGCACTTGGCTGGTTCATTTATTTATTTATTTGGGGTTTTACGTCGCTTTCAACACTGTACAGGTCATATCACGACGGGTAGCTGGAAGGGCAGAGGAAACCAGTACATAGAGTTCGCTAGGGTTCTGTACTGTAAACTGCCGACCAACGCCAAGCAACTACCAGCTTTCCCACATAAGGCCTTGACGGGGATCGAACCCCGGCCTCAGAGGTGGGAGGCGAGAGTGTTACCACTCTGCCACCGTGCCCCCACTTGGCTGGTTCAGATCATCCTTGACAGACAGAACACAGTTAATGTAGGTACCATTTTGTCACGTCACTTTGAGTTTAACTTTGTTATCTCCCATTGTTTTGTTTTGTGCCTAATAGTTTTGTCTTTGTACACCAACCCAGCCAATGCAAACTTTCAGAGATGGCCTCAACGGCATTCAAAAGATTATGGCATCAAATAAGTTGTCAAATAAACTGAAACTCTATCCTGATATAATGGAATTCAGTGTGGTTGGTTTGAAAACAATCACAAACAACTCCTTCCTCTACTTCCCACTGATATTTGTGGAAAACAGGTTATACCCCTTGTACATTACAAGGAATCTTGGTGTGCTGGTTGAATCCAAGATGGCTTTCTCGGATGTGTCCCATGGCATTAAGTCAGAAGCTTATACAGAATTCACCACCTGACACCACATTGACCTTGAATCAGTTTCTTCTAGTAAATACTGTAAACTGCAGATTGGACTACTGTAATTCCTCTTTTTCTCACTCACTGGCTTCCAGCAAGGAAACTCCAGTGTGGCCAAATTGTATCTGCTATATACTCACTAGATCTACCAAATTATATTTATCCGTATTTGGATCAAGTACCGGAGAAGAGGCCTCATAGATTACAAGATAAATTTTGACCGTTGATTTCAAGTAAACTTTCCTGATTTTCAAAGGAACATAAGCTTGTGGTGTCTAGATGTATAGATATATGAATAATAATAATAGTAATCATTAATACGCCTTTAATGTAACAAATTACAATCAATATACCTAAATTGAAGGTGAATGGATGAAGTTAGAAACTTACATAATTTGCCATTCCCAAATTATGAAATTATGGACAATTCATTAACATTATTTATTTCATCAAGGTTCCAATTTTAAGCACCTATTCAATCATTAACTTTATATTTGTCTTTACAGTACATACTTACAAAGACCTCCCTTCGGAGATGTTATTCAAACACAGTAGCAACAAATGGTCTCTTTGATTTCCAACCCGAGAAAATGTTAAACAACGAATACAGACCACAAAAGTTATAACTCAGTTAATAAAGTCATGGATTTAAAGTGACTGCTGTTTTAATAATGCTAACATGAAAGGTTTAAAGGACATACAAACTATGGGTATACTTATGGCTATGTAAAGAAATGAGGGTTCTGTTGACTGGAACTAAGAGTGTACATGCGTGAATCGGCTAATCTATTAACTCTTCCTCTTGTTATAAATACATAATATTGTGTGAAGTGTGTAATCTCAAAATGAGTGCTATAAAATTATAAAGACAAATTACAGACAGTACTTTTTGACAGTTAGGCACTGTTGCTGTGTTGACATATTTGTGTGAAGTGGGCGAAAATATAAGTTGGCCAACAATACACAGATTACATACCCTTCAAATTTTTCATTTTCGCATCCAGAGAGGTCGTCTTGGTAGATCCAGATGTTTGAATACTATTTAGTTGTTACTGGTTTACAAGGGACAGAGAGTGCTGCAAAAATAAACTTACAGTATTGTATGGGTGGGCAGTCGTAGGAAGTGTTGGTAGCCTTTAAATTAAATGGGGAGTCCAAAAATTTTGATGTCAAATACCAAGTTAAAAGAATTCTTCAATGTGAGAACAAACGTCATCTTTAACAGGGTGAAGTTAGACTCAACTTCCTGATGAAAGTGCAGACAGTTATATTACTGCATTACTTTGAATGGTGGAAAGATACAACTATGGGAGGAGAAATGTTATGTGATTGGCTGGCTTTGTAATCCAAGATAAACACTATCAGAAAGATTGGTATCAGATTCTAAGCTGCCAATGAAAACAGCCACAGAAAAAAAAATATGAATGAAGGGGTGTGTCCACAAACAGCACTTAGACCTGGTGGGAAAGAAAGACTCCAAAATAAAGAGTATGGGTGATAACGACACAATTTGAGTGAGGTGCCAGAAAATGTCAAAGCCTCCAAGTCAGAAGAAAGTGGGTTACAAAACCAGGGTAAATGTGGATGTTGTGATAAACACATAGAAAAAATGACCATCAAAGAATGTGACATGCCTAAATTCTAATGAAGTATGGCAGTCCAGTGTAGTTTTCTGCATTAATATTGTTTGCAAACAAGAAGAAGAGGGAGAAACTACCTTCTATGAGAATGCATTCCTTGGAAAAATGCATGAAAACAAACAACCATCCAATATGTGGGTTGTTGAAATTTTGGTTAATCAACAAGAAGTCAAGTTCAACGTTGACACTGGAGCAGATGTTACCTTAAGCTTGTAAAGAACCTATAAAACATTCAGAAATCCAAAGCTAGAGAAGCCCTCAAGCTCCCAGAAAGCACCAGGGAGATTGCTAATTCCAGGAGTGTCAAAAGACCTCGGTATTAACTTCCATCAGTGGAAAATGCATGAGCCCATATTAGTAGTGCTTGGCAAATTCAGGCTTTTGGCAATGATGACTTTCAGAGAAAGCCAAGTATCTTCATGTCATCATTTGGGTGATATTGTTTTAACCCACTGTCTTTCAGAATATTATCTGGGATGATGGAGATACTTGAGAGACTCGGGGGTGTGCAATTCAAATGGATGGCATTTTGATTTTCACAGATGTGAAGTTTGGCATAAAGAAGCACAACAAACTGGCAGAAGGTCGTCGTGGGTCACTAGTAAAAGGTGGGGGTGACACTTGCCTAAAGAAATATAAATTTGCAGAGACTTCTGTGACGTCAAAGGGCCATAAACTAAAGAAAAAACAACGAAGTAGTCCCTGAAGCCAAGAAAGAAGTAAAAACAGTTATGGAAATGCCAAAATTATACATTGTAGATGTCAGAAGAATCTTGGGAATGACAAGTGAAAAGAATCCATGATTGCGGTCAGGGGAACACCAGGTAGCCTTGAAATAAACAAATGAGTTCATCATCTGGAACTGGAGGAGTCTTTCTACAGAAACAGGATGGTCGGTGGAAACCCTGTATTATGCCCAGATTGAGAAAGCTCATGCACCTACTTGGACATGTGAGAGATTCCAGGATTACTTGATTGGAATGGATTAGCCTCTTGTTTCTTGCCATTAAGGGGAGGTTTTGGTTAAGTTTTCTAGCCAAAATGTACAGTTTAAGCTGAGAATTATGAGATTTAATTTCAACATAGTTTATGCTCCCTGAAAGCATTGGCAGCAGCAGACACTTTACAATGAGCTCTGGTGTATACCGAACATCTCATAGAGGAGTCTGAAGGTCAGAGCGAGGTGGAAGCTTGTGTCCAGCTTTTAACAACAAACACATTAAATTGTATTTTCCTGGCTTGTCATGGTGGATCGGCCAAATATCAAACATGTTGAAAATTTCACTGACCCTCCATTGCACTTGATCCCGACCATGGCTCTGAACACCTGAACACCGTCCTGTTGTGTGGCACTTGATCCCGACCATGGCTCTGAACACCATCCTGTTGTGTGTCTCTACAGTTTGTCTTACACACTTCCTGTCTTGTCCTATACTGTAACCATCTTGTCTGGATGGACTTCCTGGCCCGTTGTAGTTCAGTACCTGGACACTTCACTAGAGGTCGTAGACAAACTGGGAAGTGTATAGGACAGGGCGGTTTCATTTTACTGACCCATGGCTTGTCGGATATGAAACCTATGACTATATAAGGCAAGTTGGTTTGCACAATTCATCATTTGGGGTTTGGCATCTGACGGATTACATGATACAGCGTTAATCTAGGCTTTTGTTTTTTTTACAAAGGCTAAAAAGGGAAGAAAGAATGTGAGGAAGACAGAAGTTCCTACAGACACATCTAAAGAATTTGAGTTGGGAGATACAGTGGCTGACATTCAGAGGAGGAGGGAGGAGGGAGAACAGAAAGAGAAGGAGGAGAGAGAGTAGAGAGAGAGGGAGGAGGGAGGAGAGGGAGAGGGAGGAGGCCAGGAGGGAAGAAACTCACAGTCACACACAAATGAGGGAGTGGCTGAAAAAAGGCCAAGAACTGAGAGGAGTGAAAGTGAAATGGACACAGAGGGTGGAGGAGAGGCGGACAGATCTCAATCATAATCCAGGCACAAGAAAGGACATATGACAACAAATATTTATTTAACAGACTCAGATGAGGAGGCCATTGTGAACTTTGTCAAGGATGAGTTCTACAAAAAGACCAACGAGCACTTTAAAGACAAGACCAGGAAGGGTTGCCTATGGGAGAGGTACACCAGCAGCCACAAGCTGAGAGTTTGCAACAAACAAAGGAAATGTTTTGAATTACAAAGGACTCGCTATGAAAAACTCAGCCAGTCCAAATCTGGCCAAGCTCCCAAGGAAATGTCAGAGAGGCAGAACTGGATTCAGGACAAATTTAACTTCTTGAGGATACACTACAGAAAGAAGGGATTCAGCAAATCTTTAGTCTTCAAGTCCCCAGCCCGAAGAACTAGCACAACTTCAGCCTCAGCACACAATATCTCCAGAGGTTCAACAGACAGGGATATTATGGAGATGAGCATGTGACCAAACACCACACAACAGGCATCAATTGGAAGTCCAATGTAGTTTCCCTGTGTTCAACAGTAGACTCAAAAGCCTCGTCCCTCAGGTATTGGAGGTGGTGTTGGTTTTTTCATCAAATCCTCTTACAGACCCCACACAATAGAATCTCCTCTTTATCAGTCATTTGAGAATATGGTGGTGTCAATCAGGCTTCATGGCCATTCATTGTTGCTTGCTTGCATCTACCGTCCTCCAGGATCATGTACCTGTAACTTTCTGGAAGAATTCATGTCATTTGTTGGTTACCTCTCGTCTATTAATTCTTCATATTACATATGTTGCGACTTTAACATTCATGTTGACGTTCCAGTTGGTGACGGTAATAAATTCACTACTTTTCTTGATTCGTGTGATTTGAAACCGTTAGTCGATAAACCTACTCATCTACATGGCCACATATTTGACATCATTTTATCCCCGAGTGACCAGGACACCATTGCTGATGTTAAGATTTGCGACTTTGTTTCTGATCATGCATTAGTAAAATGCTCAGTTACCTTCCCTTGTCAAGTGGCTCACACTCCAAATATAGTTCAGTATAGAAGGTACCACCGTTTCAATATGTCTGACTTTCGCTTGGATCTCAAAAACACGTCCTTTGTCAAGTCTCCAGCTGATGCTGTTGTCGATCTATATGAACAACATGTACATGATTTGGGCCATGTTCTTGATAGGCATGCACCACTCGTATCTAGAATGATAAAAAAGGATTGCGCTGATTGGATGTCTGAAGATTATCGACGTGCAAAGTCCCTTAGGCGCCAATTTGAGAGAACCTGGCTTAGGGCTAAAAATCCACTGAACAGAAGTCGGCTTCGTCGTCAGATTGTCCGGTGCAATGCACTTGTAAACAAAGATAAATCAGATTACTATAGCAAACTGATTTCAGATAATAGTCATGACTCTCGAAAACTTTGACGAGAGCTCCATAAAACCCTGAACAAGGTTTCTGATGCCGCACTTCCATCCCATGAGTCCAAAAAATCACTGGCTGACCAGTTTGCCTCCTTCTTTTCCAACAAAATTAAGAAAATTAGAGATAACTTTGGTTCCATTGGCACTGAAAATGATATTCACCCTCCTTCAGATCCTCCAAAAATTAACGTCTTTAGGCAAGTTTCTGAGGAGGCTGTTGATAAAATAATTAAAACATCACCAACAAAATCATGCCTGTTGGACCCTTTGCCAACATTCCTTGTTAAGGAATGCATTGATATACTGTTACCTTCCCTTACAAAGCTGGTTAACTGCTCACTTATGGAGGAATGCGTCCCTGACGCTTTCAAATCTGCTGTGGTCACTCCTCTTATTAAAAAGCCTAATCTTCCCTCAAATGACTTGAAGAATTATCGTCCTGTATCTGGCCTCAGTTTTATCTCAAAACTGGTAGAACGTGTGGTTGCTAAGCAGCTATTAGAACATATTCATGTCCATAACTTAGACAATCCATACCAGTCGGCATATAAAGCCAGCCATTCAACTGAGACAGCTCTTCTCTACATAAAAAATGAAGTTCACTTATCATTGTCAAGAGGTGAAACCACTGCCTTGGTATTGCTCGACCTGTCTGCCGCCTTTGACACCATAGATCATTCCACTCTTCTTAGTTGCCTCCGAAACTGGTTTGGTGTCGGCGGTTGTGTTTTGAAATGGTTCACATCCTACCTAACAGACCGTTACCAATCAATAAAAATTGGATCTACTTTGTCAGATGTTTGTAAACTCCTATTTGGCATTCCCCAAGGTTCTGTCCTGGGCCCTTTGCTGTTCTCATTGTACACCACCCCCCTTAGTTCGATTATCAGTAGACATAAGGGAATAAAGTTTCATTTCTATGCAGATGATAGCCAAGTTTATATACATTTATCCCAGAAGAATGCATCTGCTGCCTTTGAAAAGCTAAATAGGTGCCTAGACGATGTTAAAGAGTGGATGTCCACTAGTAAGCTCAAATTGAATCCAGACAAGACCGAGTTTATCATCTTTGGTTCGAAGAGACAGCGGGACAAGTTGAAAGCATGTTTTCCAATTAATATCTTGGGCAACTCACTCTGCCCTGCTGATTCAGTAAAAAATCTGGGAGTGTGGTTTGATTCAGACTTTTCTCTGTCCAAGCATGTTCAGAATGTCTGCAAAAGTTGTTTTGTTAAACTCCGTGATTTCAGACATGTCAGGCGGTTTCTCACTCATGATGTTTCTGTGCTTGTGGCTAATGCTCTGGTTAGTAGTCGGCTGGATTACTGCAACTCACTTTTCAGGAGCCTCTCCAAGTTCAATCTATGCAAATTACAGTGCATCCAAAATAGTGCAGCTAGAATTGTATCAAACACCAGTCGATACACCAGTATAACTCCTGTGCTAAAGAAACTGCATTGGCTTCCTGTTGAACAGCGCACAGTGTTCAAGACGGCCACACAAGTATCTTCACACAGGCTTTTCCAGGTATTTTGCTCCATATCTTTCCTCCTACAGCAGTTCTTATAGCACTAGGCGCAGTCAAAGTTGTGGTAATATCCTTGTCATTCCAAAGTTCTGCCCCTCTGTTCACAAATCTGTCAAACAATTTGGTAATAGTTTTGTGTTTGATGCTCCCACTGTGTGGAATGCTCTCCCTGATGAGATTCGTGCCTCTCCCTCGCTGGCCTCCTTCAGAAAGCAGCTCAAAACCCACCTGTACACCAAAGCATACCCACCTTAGCCTGGATCATTCCCCTGGCGTTCTCCGTGGTGCTTGACCCCTGCTATGCCCCTGGATACAGAAATTTTTATGTCTGCTTATTACTTAGTTGCGCCTTAGAGTCCTCTTATTTGGGGAGATTAAGTGCTATAAAAGTTCAATTAGAATTAGAATTAGACTAGCATGCCATGGACCAGTTTGCATAGATGAAATCCATGCAGTCATCTTTTCTTGGGCCAAGGCAGGAGACAAGAGCCAACTAACTGGCAACTGTGATTGAGGCTCTAAAAGAGACTTTCAAACATTCAGAAACGAGGTTGTGAAGCTTTAAAGTGTGATCCAGAGCAGGACAGAGGAAAGGACCCATCAACCCCAGTAACATACACTTTCTAGGAGCACCAGTGCCAATTCCACATATGTGCCACAGACTTTTTAGCATTCACAGAGGGCAGCAGACTTCCTACCTAGTTGTTGATGAGCAGCAACCCTGTACAACAGCTGGCCTCTCATCCAACCATCACTTGCCTACAATCAGTCCTTTTCAGGACCACTGCCAATTAATAGGCCCTCAGGCACAACAGAATCTTTCAAAGACACTTAATAGATGCATGTTTAACAAAAATTCCTGGGGCCACGGTAGCGCAGTGGTAACACACTGACCTCCCACCTCTGAAGTCAGCAGTTCAAACCAAAAGTAGTCAAAAGTAGGATTGTCATTAATATCTCCCTATTTTATATGCAGTGGAAGTGTTTTAATGAAACACAACCATTAACTAATTTAAATGTTTAATGGTTATGAAATATGTACACATGGATATATTTAGTTAAATATTCCAAACAGATATTAATATCAGCATTTGAAATGTCACACCTTAATCATGTACTATTTTTAATTACTGTTAATATTTTAATTTCAGGTTACAACTTGCCAGTTTTAACAATCTTACTATTCTATATTTTAACTTATGAGTTCAATTATATAACAAACTATCACTTTATACTATTCAAATTCATAATATATATATATTATCCTGTCCTTTACTAGTTATACTTTCTATTCAAGACAATATTCCGACTGTTCCTATCTATGTCCTATTTTCAACTGAACTGAAACAAACACCAGTAGCATCTCTACATTTGAGATATTTGAGAAAAAGAGATAAATCCTTACATCTGGCATACAGAAGCATAGCCTGTACAAAACTGAAACTAGCTGCGTATAACTAAAACTGTATTAAAGAAATACACAGAATACTAATAAACAGAGGTCTTGTGCAAGACTACAAAATGTCCACTGGCTATCTCATTTTCAAACAATAAAGCTAATATATGTGGTGATACTGGGTACATTCTAATCATTTCCCTCCACACTCTCAATTAACTGTACATCTTCCACAGATTATAGGGGCACATACTTACTGCACATACTTAAATTAAAAACCCAAAAAGCCTTCAAATCTTGTTAAACATTCTACAACTTTATACATGAAATCAATAATGAACTCATAATCACTTTTTATAAATTAGTTGATTGACCATAATTAAAATAAATCTTTTGGATTGTCTTCTGAACATTTCCCCCTCCTCAACAGTGATCTCAATACAATGTTGATACTAATATTCCTTCCTGGAATTGCAAACATTACAAGTAAAATTTGATACTGTAATTGTTGTGATCTCAATACAATGTTGATACTAATATTCCTTCCTGGACTTGCAAACATTACAAGTAAAATTTGATACTGTAATTGTTACTATAACTTACACACAAAGAGGTATACATTTACTAACTCCAAAAAGACTATACATAGATACCACCTAAGTAACATATTGTACATATTCATTTTCTGTTTTAACTATTACTTTACTCCTATCTAATTCCTAAATAGCTCATCATTTTCTACTCTATTTCTTTTTAACAAATAATAAATGTTCACTATGAAATACATGTTGACAAACTAATTTAAAATTATATACATAATCCATGAATGAATTCACAGCATTTTATAGTTTTCATAATACACTTTCAGTATTGGCTAGTTTAACAAAAATGTTTTATTGTCCCAAGGTTTAAAAATTGTCTGACAGTTCCAATGGACACACCCTTGCTATCTGGTCTCTTCATTAGTTGCTGTCCGACTTGTAATTCAACAACTTTAACATGTCCATCATGGCCTTTGCAAACTTTCCTCATTTTACCCAAAGGCCAATGTCTCTCGCAGTGTCTGGACCAAGGATTATCCCTATGTCATCTACCTCTATGTCCCTTTCTTCCTTAAACCACTTTTTTTCTTGCATTCAAGGTAGGAAGTTAATGAGAGCTTCTGCCCCAGTAAATGCTGTGATCAACTTTTCATCTTTGACATCACTGTTGCTCAGGATTCCCTCTCTTTGCTGCTTTAATCATCGATTAAAGAACCACTTTACACCTCTGTTTGCCAGTGATTCTTTGAGCGTTTCCTCATCTAAGTTTGTTACCACATCTTTCAATTCTTGATTTGCTCCAACAAAGTTTGTCCCATTGTCAGAGTAAATCTCCTTGGGTAGTCCTCTTCTGTTCACCATTAAAAAAAATGCATTTAGAAAGGCATTCGTATCCAGAGAATGTGCCATCTCCAAGTGTACTGCTCTTGACACAACGCATGTAAACACAGATAACTCTTTTGACAGCATTTTCCTCTACCCTGTACTGTCATAAATGGGCCAGCATAGCCCACGGCCACTCTTGAAAATGCGCATAGAGGTTTCTTCAGTCAACATACAGGAAGTGAGGCCATTACTTGATTTGCACTTTTTACTTTCTGTCTCTTACATTTGTTGCATTGTCTTCCCCAATGCCTGATTTCTTCCCTGCCAGATACTATCCAATATTTTCTGGTAAGCAAGCTCAGGGTATGGTTTGTCCCTATATAGCATGACTGTTTTTATCATGGCATTCCTTGATGATTAGCGTAGTAACATGATTCTTTGAAGGTAGAATAATGGCAAACTTTGTCTTATGTGGAAGATAAGTGACATGTTGCAGTCTTCCATCACAACGAATGAGCCCATCCTCATCCAGTCTGGGTTTTAATGGAAGTAGTTTACTTTTTTGAGGAAGTGGTCTTCCTTTGCAAATGTTCACATACTCCTCTGGGAAAGCTTCTTTCTGAGTGTAAGCCAAAATGCATTGTTCAGCACCTTCTAGGCTCTATTGCTGTCAATGAACCAGTCTTTCTCTTTGCAACTTCTGAATGACAATTTTTAATGAATCTATACACATAGGCAAACATTCTTTTATACCTAGTCCAGTCTGAAAATCTTGTTGTATCAAATCTGTCAGGCATGTGCATGGATGAGTAATTCAATGTTACAAAGCTAAAATTTGCTAGAGGTTTTCTCACTTGTTTTCGCTCTTTGTCTGTACTTTTCACTTCCATGTTGACCTTTGACACAGGCCAATTAAACTCTAATTTCTGTAAGAAATCAGGGCCTCTCCACCACTGTGCATTGCTTTTTAACGCTTCAACATGCTGTCCTCTGCTGATTACATCTGCTGGATTCTTCAGTGTTGATACATATCGCCACTGTGGGTCTGGATTTCACCAATCCTATTTGCTATGAAAGGTTTGAACTGTTGACTGTGACCCCTAATCCACCAAAGTACATTAGAGCTATCTGTCCAATATGTCACCTTTTCCATGTCCATTCCAAGTGCCTTTACTATAGTCCGTACCAACTTCAGACCCAGCATGGCTCCCATCAATTCTAGTCGAGGTATACTTGTTGCAGTGAGTGGAGCTACTTTTGATTTAAATGCTATTAGTCTGCTTGTTGTTGCACCACTGGAGTGTACTGACGCATGTAGACTCTTTTGGTACTGGTTCATCCCAGTCAACTCCGGCTATCCACAATTCTTGTAGGAGCATTTTTCCTTGGACCACAAATAGAGATAAGAAGCCACTAATCTGTCCAAGTCACTATTGTCAACTTTAAATGTCAGTACATCTTGCTCTGCCATCCAAAACACTCCTAAGGTCTTTGTTGAGGGCAGTTCATCTGACAGTTCTAACTCTTTATCTCTGTCCTCCTGAGGAATGGCACCAAGTACCTTTGTGGAATTTGTTATCCATTTTCTTGCTTTCATACCACAACAGTTTCAGCTGCTATTGGAAGTTTATTTTGACATCTGCCTAGTATGATGCTAAATTACAAATTGAGCCAAGAAAGGTGATGAGTTGACCCGCAAAACTAGGCTAGCAAACTGATATGTGTCAGGCTCTTGAGGCTGATCCATCCCCCTCCATAAGAATCTGTGGAAAGGTCGGTCTCCTTCACCCATGAGTATTTGCATGTACATTTCAGAAATGTCTCCTGCCAGAGCTATCGGTTTGTGTCGAAAATGCAGAAGAACATCAAAGAGGCTGGATTGAAGTTTTTGGCATTGATGGATGGTTTCATTTAGGAATAGATTTGCATAGTAGTTGTCCTTTGCTGATGCATCAAATACTATTCTTGTTTTGGTTGTGTCTCTCTCCATTTTCACCACTGGAAAATGTGGAATATAGTGACAACCTTCCTCAGGCTCTGTCTTGCGGTCTAATTTTGTGATATAACCCTTTTCTAAATATTTGTCCATTGTCTGGTATACATCCTCATAACCTCTGGTGTTTTCTTCAACTTATTTTCGGTGTTCTCTAGTCTCCGCAAGATGATAGTCTCCGCAAGATGATAATTGTTTGAGAGCTTCTGGCCAGCATCCTTCCACGGAATTTTCACCTTGTATTTGCCATTCTCCAGAGTCAGTGTATTTTCTACCCTTTTCATGATGACAGTCTCTTCGGGTTTGATTGGTTTGACACCACACTCATTCACATCATCCATCTGCCAGAATTTTTGGGTCAAATTTTCAAGCTTGTAGTCAGTAAAGTAAGTCCTGGCAAAGTGTGTGCTCCGGGTCAAACTGTCCCCTCCAATACATGTCCATCCAGGTGGTGTAAGTCTGGCAAATGGTTGACCTAGTTGACTCTGGATTATCTTGACTGACAGTTGTAGCTCCGGGTAATCGAGCCCAATAAGCATGTCCACTGTTTCCCTCGAGATGCTCTGAAACTTTATATTCCGCAAATAAGGCCGCTTCTGTGCTTCTCTCACCCAGTCTATCATTTTCATGGCACCTGCAACTTTATTTACTGTAAAGGCACTCATTGGTTTACACAACTTTCGGTCTATGCTTTCCAGGATAAGATCCGTGAGCATGGTTTCAAGAACTTCTGTATGGCCATTTAGAACATCAACTGTCACTCTTTGAAAATTGCCTTCAATCCCTAATGCTGCTGTATCACTATTTAAATAGCATTTGGTGCTTCCATCATCCAGTAATGCATTAATGACTATTTCTTTGGTGCCATCATCAATGATCACAGGCACAGTGCGCAGAACTACACTGTCAATTCTGGAATGATGTGTCTGATGTACTGTGGTTGCTTTTTGTGGAGAAGTCAATGGTGATTCTTTTGGCACCCATCACAGGTGTGTGTCCCTACCAGTGTGGTCATCTCCAAGACATCTAAAGCATAGTCGGTGTTGTTTCGCAGCATCCCACCTATTATTTAGATGTAAAGACTTTGAACAAGCCCATACCCTGTGGGGCTCTCTACAGACCTTGCAAATTTGGGTTTCCTTGGCAACGTATGATTTCACATCCTTTTGATTTCTTGTAGCCGAGAATTGCTTGTCTGGCTGATTATACTTTGACTGACCCAAGCCATGAATTGTGTCAGCTGCCACTGTTTGATATTCATTCTCTTGTATTATAAAGTCTCTGAGTGTCAAACCTGTACCTAGTTTCTTGTGATCTGACAGCCACCTTTGGTACTGCGCCACCAGTGGTTCATCTATCTTTTTTGTAAGTTCACTATACAGTTGGCCACCCCCAGCTCATCTTCTTGTCCATTTTGCTTTAGATTCAAAACAGCCAAGTCTAATACATCAGCAAATTTTTCCAGGTCTCCCGGTGAAATCAGTCTAATATTGGAAAGTTCTTCCAGGTGGAGTGCAATCTGACGTCTCTCACCTTTCGCTCTAGTTGTTCTTTTTCCACTTCTTATACCTCTGGTAAGTGTCCTAGATTTTCTATTGCCTTAAGTGCATCCCCAGCAAGGCTTTGACAAAGTTGTAACAATTTATATTCCACTGTGGCTGGTGCTTTGTCAATGCAGGCAGTGAAAGCAGCTTCCCAACTGTCATAGTTGCTTTTACTCCTACTAAAAACTGGAATGTTTACACATGACAACTGTGTCCACATGTCCTGACCCAAATCAGGACTGGAAGTTTTGATTGAGCTTCCAGCAAAGCTGTCAATAGTGATTATTTACGGGGAGACCTGTAAACTTTGAATTTTGCTGTACTCTCCTTCAAATACTGTCATTTTGTCATCTGGGCATTGACTTGGCCTTTATCATTCATTTCCATCAGTTTAATTAATTCACTCAAAATGTCAATCACATTTTCGACCAGGTCATCTAACTTCTTTTGTGACTTGATCAAGTCATCTGGAAAAGATTTACAGCCAATAGACTGTAAAAACGATTTTTTTTGCTTAGTGAAGTAAGTCTTTGCTTAAGCCTTTGATATTTTAAGCTTCTTGATGTCTTCCTCCAATTTGACCACACTGTTTTCATTTTGCTCTTCAGCTGTTCCAGTATTCTCTAGGCCTGGCATTTTATCTTAGTTGAATGACACAATTACAGCAACCAATTGTATTGGTCTGTTCTATTTCTGATAATATCCAATACTGTTCAATACTATCCTATGACTATCAACACTGCATAAACCACACGCTGCTACCAGCAAGATTATGGTCAGGATTCAAAAGTACCATTGTAGCGTTTGAATGAAAAACAACCATTAACTAATTTAAATGTTCAATGGTGATGAAATATGTACACATGGATATATTTAGTTAAATATTCCAAACAGATATTAATGTCAATATTTGAAATGTCACACTTTAATCATGTACTATTTTTAATTACTGTTAATATTTTAATTCCAGGCTACAACTTGCCAGTTTTAACAAGCTTACTATTCGATATTTTAACTTATGAGTTGAACTATAAGGCAAACTATCACTTTATACTATTCAAATTCATAATATATATATTATCCCATCCTTTACTATTTATACTTTTACATCACACCAATCTTTCAGAGTAGAACTTATGAGAGAAAGCACTCTACTAACATAGCCTCACTTGTGCATTCTGCTTCATATGGGATTAAGAAGGATCTTCAGATTGACAAAAGTTGTGGTCCTGACATAAAGCACAAGCTGGCAAACATCATCAACAAGAGATTCAGCTCAGTTCTCCAACAAAAAACAATCAAGGAAAAACAGGAGAAATATGACCGCTCCAATAACTGTACAAAACTTATTGTACCTGAGTGCAATAAGGTGATCAAGGAAATTTTGAGGCCAGGAATAATTGCTAGAGACAGACTGTTCCAATGTATACAACTGGCAATTACTAAAGCTACTTATGCCCTCATTGTGCTGGCCAGTTCATTTCTGGGGCAAAATTCATCACTAGATGTGAAGGATATTGTCACTACAATGACAGATACCATTGCCTTATTGAGACATGCTCATGTCCAACTGTCTTACCGCCATAGAGATGCTATGATCCCTGCTTTGAAAGGATCTTATGGTAGCCTTTCGTCTACAGATGTACCTATCACAGATATGCTGTTTGGAGGTGATGTTATCAAGACCATGGGGGAAGTTAAAAAGGCTAAAAGTGTCCAGTATGATGCGAAGAGCTACACTTACCCCAAGTCAAAAAAACTACAGAGGCCACAAGGAGTGGCCAATGAAATATCAGCAGTACCACAACAAAGGAAAGCATCATAACCAAAAGAAAGGGATATTTCCCTACCAAAAGTAAATGAAGTAGACCCTGAGGTAGGTGTTCACCTGTTGTTCAGGTCTTTTGTAAAACAAACTGTACGAAGAAATACTTTAAAAAGGGAACAATTTGAGGCTGGTAGATTTACAAACTTTGTTCGAGAGTGAGAGAGAATAACTTCAGATCCAGTAGTTTTAAATGCTGTCAGTGGCTTCGAGTTACCCTTTACTTCCATGCCAATTCAGCATAAACTACCTGCGCCGATTGCCTCATCTTCAGAAGAACAACAGCAAATACAGCAGGAAATAACAAGGCAAGTTAAATGTGGTGTTCCAATCCCATGTGTTATCACAATTTCAAAATAGAGGGACTGCACAATGCTGTTGCAATGATGTCAAAAGATTGCTTTATGGCCAGTACTGACTTTATTATGTCCCTGTACAGGGCGACTATCAGAAATATTTAAAATTTCAGTTTTCATGGCACATTTTACACAGTGTTTCAAATGGATTGGCCTGCTGCCCATGCATATTTACCAAACTTCTTAAACCTGTATATTCTACTCTCAGACAGCAACAACATGAATCTGTGTCTTATATTGATAATGCATATTTAAATGGGCCTTCTTATGAACAGTGTAAGACAAACATAATAAACACTGTGTGCCTGTTTGAGACCCTGGGATTTATAATACACCTCAGAGAAATCCGTACTGACTCCTGTTCAGGAATGTTGTTTCTTGTGATTTATTCTCAACTCAAAAAATATGACTATTGGTCTCACTTATGATAAAATACTGAATATAAAGAATGTGCGTACTAAATTGATAAAAACAAAGACTCCTACTATCAGGTCTATGTCAGAAGTGATTGAATATTTAGTTAGTTCTCTCCCTGCCATTAGACATGGGATGCCTCATTACAGCACTTTAGAAATTGACATAAACAAGACACTAAAAGCCAGTAAGGGACAGTACAATTCACACATGGTGTTATCAAAACAGGTAATTGAAGACTTACAGTGGTGGATAACAGTTGGTGTTCACTCTCCCAGTCTTATCTGCCATGGCCTTCCTCACATTGTGTTAAAACAGATGCTAGTAATTATGACTGGTGAGGTGTTATAAGTGATATGGGAAGAAGGGCTAATGGATCCTGGTATCTGCAAGAAAGGACTTTTCATATCAACTGTTTGGAATTGAAATCAGTTTTATTTTGTTTACAATCTTTGTGTCAAAATTGTAATAATAAACACGTCAGGATTTTAACTGATGTGTACAGTGTCCTATATAAAACACTTTGGAGGATGTAAATCTGAAACTTGTAATTCCATCTCTCAAGAGATATGGTATTGGGTAATAGACAAAAACATTTGGTTAAGTATGGTTCACTTGCCAGGGAAATATAATACTAGTGCAGATCTAGAGTCAAGAAACATCAATGAAGATACTGAATGGAAACTTTTCCCCTATGTTTAGAAAAAATATGTAAAAACCTTAATTTTAGTCCTAACATAGATTTATTTGCTTCCAGACTTAATTACCAGCTACAGCCTTTTGTCTCTTACCAACCAGACCCACAGAGTTATGCTACAGATGCATTCTCAATAATAGACTGGGCACAGTGGGACTTTTGTGCTTTCCCCTTTTTCTGTGATCCCACTTGTGTTGCAAAAAGTAATTACTGATAAGGCTACTGGTGTTTTGATTGTCCCTCACTGGCCAACTCAAGTGTGGTATCCTACACTTTGCAAGTTAATGGTATAGCCTCCTATTTTACGTTCCAAGTAAAAACAGTTCCTGTATCTACCATTGGATCCCAGCAAATTTCACCCATTGCATGCTCATTTAGATCTTCTGCCATGTACCATCTCCAGGAAGCAATCATTCAAACCACACAGGGACTCTCACAGGATGCTCAAGACTTAATTGTTAGTTCATGGAGATCAGGCACAATAAAGCAGTACAAAACCCATTTAGAAAAATGGAATGTATACTATATATAGAAGCACATATCCCCATACCTAGCATCTGTTATTGATGGCATAAATTTCCTCAGTGATTGTTTTACAAGGGGGTATAGTTATAATGCACTTAATACTGCACTAAGTGCCCTGTCAGCTATAATTACTATGCCATCATCACAAACATTTGGCTCATATCCACTTGTCATAAGATTTATGAAGGGTGTATATAACCAGCATCCTAATCTACCATGATATGTTGCCACCTGGGATGTAAATGTGGTTCTTGCTTATTTATCTAATATCTCATGAAGAACATAAATTTGAAACAATTAAAACTTAAATGTGTTATGCTACTATCACTTCTTACAACTCAATGTGTTCAGACATTAAACATATTAAGTTGACAAATGTAGCCTTCACTGATGCTGGTTGCGTAATTTACACTTTGTTAAAAACATCAAAACCTGGAAACCATAAATCACCTTTAACTTTGAAAGGTTTTTCAGTTGAAGAATTGTGCGTAGTTTCCCATTTAAAAGTGTACATCTGTCATACCAGCTCACTGAGAAGGAATGAGCAACAGTTATTTGTTAGCCTGTACAAGCCACATGCTGCTGTAACAACTGACACAATTACAAGATGGATTAGATGTGTTATGCACGTTGCCAGAATAAATACCCAGGTTTAGTATAAGATCAGCAACAACATCAAAACTGCATTCCTTAAATGTTCCAATAGATACTATTCTTGCTACAGGTGGATGGACTAATGCTAAAACATTTGCAAAATTTTATAATAACCTGTCTTAACAGAAACCAGACATTCACAATTACTAACTGCTTATAGCAAAAGCACAGAGCAGGAGTAGTTTTTATTGGATTATTTCTATAAATGTAGCTCCATTTACAGTCTTACTGTTGTAGTTACGTATATGTAGGATAATTAAAATGTTGCTGAGTACACATTTATTTAATAGGAGAAAGCTAAGATCTCTTTACACCCACCCCTGTTGAGGCCCTCTGGTCTGTTAAGGGTGAGGCTATGTTAGTAGAGTGCTATCTCACATAAGTCCTCTGTTCCAGATTGGTGATCGGTAATATTACAATCAAGCTTCACCTTACAGGAAAGTCTCGTTTAATTTTCTATTCAATTCAATAATCTGACTGTTCCTATTTATATCCTATTTTCAACTGAACGAAAAAAAAACCAGTAGCATCTCTACATTTGAGATATTTGACAAAAAGACATAAATCCTTACATCTGTCATACATAAGCATAGCCTGTACAAAACTGAAAGTAGTTGTGTATAACTAAAACAGTATTAAAGAAATACACAGAATATTAATAAATCAGAAGTCTTATGCAAGACTACAAAATGTCCACTGGCTATCTTATTTTCAAACACAAAAAGCTAATGTATGTGGTGATACTGGGTACATTCTAATCATTTTCCTCCACAGTCTCAACTAACTGCACATCTTCCACAGATTATAGGGGGTTTCCAGGTAATGTGGACATACTTAAATTAAAACCCACCAAAAGCCTTCAAATCTTGTTAAACATTCTACAACTTTGTACATGAAATCAATATCATAATCACTTTTTTTATAAATTAGTAGATTGACCATAATTAAAATAAATATTTTGGATTGTCTTCTGTATAATGGTGGTTGCTTATGGATGGTCCAACGTTTACAGTACTGAACCTTGACCAACTGTACGTACTGGTTTCCTCTGCCTACAAAACTATCCGTCATGATATGACCTATACAGTGTGAAACCCAAATAAATAAATTAACAAAATTCCCAAAACAAGAAGCATTATACCGCCCCACATAAAGTACATAACCCCGAAACACACACATAAAAAGAGTAAATGAGTGAGTGAGGGAAATTTGAAGTTGAAGTAAAAAAATTTTCAAACATGGACTTAAGACATGGACTAAAAAGATTTTAATCTTAGAAAAAAATTATAAAATTTTGAAACAAGAACTTGAAGAAAAAAGACACTTTGGCTAAAAAATTGGGCCAAAAAATATATCTGTTTTGGTAATGATTTTGACATTTGGATCTGACCTTTTCAGTTTTGACCTTTGAATAGTTTTTGAAGTTCTCAAAAGATTTTGACACTTAAGAAAGTTTTGAACTTAGAAATATCTTGCAAATTTTGCAGAAAAAAAAATTAAAAAAAAATTCTCTTAAAGTTTACAAAATTTGAATAATTCTCTTAAAGTTTACAAAATTTGAATTTTAACAAGGGACTTGTGATTTGGTTTGAAACAGTTTGGAAATTTGTTGGGAAATCTATTCAAATTTTTCTGAAATCTTTTGAAAATTTGTGCAACACTAGCTTAAATAAACGTTCGTGGAATAATTGGGAAGTCCTGAAAAGTACTGATAGATGCCTACTTCTGCTGTCCCCCGTGTAGTTGGTTGACACATTTCAGATCCTCCTGCACAGCCAATACACCAAGATGATTTCTTGCTGGTGTTTGGCCTCCCTGAAAGGAGTCCTGTAGTTGTCATCTGGCACATACACCACCTGTTCATTTCGTAGGTCTTCTATGTCATCTGCTCAGGTGGGTTCCCTTACTGCTCTGCCCTGGTGTGACCTCAGCATGTTCTGCAACACCACACAGTCAAAACAATGTCTCTAACAAACTTCAGCCTTTGCTCCATTGTGTCCAGTAAGACCCTGAATCTGTATGCCAGGATTCCAAATGCATTCTCCACTACCCTCCTGCCTCTCTATATACTGTAGTTTTTGCTATATGGTTTGACAAGCCATTGCATCAAGACAATCAATAGTTCATCACCAGCAAGAAATAGTGCAAATCTTGCACTTCCTACCACAGGGGTTCAGATGGTGGAGGCTCTAAGGTGCCATCCTCGATCTTCTTCCTCAATTTGCTGGGCTTAAAAGTTTGTGCATCTGATGAAGATCCACTTGACCCAACATCCACCCAGAGGAATAGACTTCGGCTAGCAGCAACAGGGAAAAGAAGCCCTTGTAGTTGTAATATTCACTGCCTGATTTCTTTGGCTTCTTCATGGCGATATGTTTCCCATCTAGTGCTGAAGAGTGTGGGGGACATTTCATCTAGTTCTAATCTCCTCCTCCACCTTTTTCAGTCTTCAGGATTGGTTGGGCAGCTCAAATACTCTTCCTGAAATTCATCAAGGATGGCTTGACAAACCTTGGGGATTAATTTACGGATGGCAGTTTGGCCAACTGACCAGTGATACTGGAAGGACGTGTAGGTTTCTCATATTGCCAGGTTTCTCAGTATAATTCCTTGTTTCAATCCAACTTCTAAGGGCTTCCTAAAATGCCTTCCTCAATGAGAAAAAAGTCTCATAGCCTGGGATATAAGTCTGTATTAAGTCGGCCAGGAGGGTTTTGTAGCATCCTCTTTCTTCTCTTTGAAGGACTCAGGGCATAACCCAGGGGTTTATTGGCTTTCTCCTTCTCCTGGGTGATGGCTGTGGTGAAGGTGCTGGCTGTAGGGCAGGTGCTGGCCCTGGGTTCAGATTCTTCCTTTTCTGTCTGCAAATCATAATGAAAATCAAAATATTAAACTCAATAAAATCAATAGGACCCTAAGCTTCTGTAGAAAGTCTCTCCAGTGTGTAGCTGGCATCTTTGCAGTGATAATTGATGAGTTACAGCAGCTAGAAGGGGTTCATATAGTATTGGTTTGATCCCGATTTGCGATAGTGGCTCCAGAAATTAATCAGTCCTGTCTGGGTGGGTCGTGAAACTCCTCCAGTCCTGTCTATTTATCAGAAAATCTTGTCTGGGCCTGATACAGCTTATCTGTTAGGGGTTTACAGCTTGTCCTGGTAGTTTCCAGTTTAGTCTCGAAGAAAAGCATCCCAACCCTAAGTCAGATTGGAAGGTAGATCCAGACAAGCCGGGATGTGATACATCCTGTCAGGGTGTGAAACCAACCCAAAATTTTGGGTCCCCGATTCTGGTCCCCAATCTCTGACTTTTCAAACTGACCCTAGAGTCGGTTGAAGGGTCGGCCCCCAGTGGAACACCCCATTATATTCTGAAATAAACAAAATTACCTGCTGTTGCCATATATTGAGTTTTTGTGACCACATAAAGTAAACCAGGCAATATTGTCAAATATTCAAATCAATGGAACGATAGAATTACAGTGAAGAAGTCTTGCCCAACAAAAAATTGAAACATGTACACATGTATTGCACCACAGATACATTTCTGTCTCAGCAGTATATGTAAGTTCTTAGGTAACACGCAATCCTGCATAGAGTAATGCAATGGTGCTATTGTCTCATGTCTACCAAGATTTTTACACATCAGTACACACACTAAGCTCAGGTTTTACTTGTTCCTTGTTATTCCCATTTAAAAGTCAGACTTGGTGAGTTAAGGGATGCATCAAGGTTCTTGCCTTCTTTCATTTAATAGAATTTCTGGTTTTCCTTTACACTGCAAATTGCACGGGCTTCAAACATTTCAACATTCAACTTATGAAGTTCCACTTGTACCAGATCTTCTGTATATATATTGTTGTGTATTTCTGTATTCATTATATGTAATTTTCTGTATTTTTGTATTTATTATATGTATTTTTGTGTATTTCTGTGTTCACTATATTTTTTCAGGTGTCACTTTCAAATAAATACTACAACAAACCACTACAAGAACCACAGTAAACAGTCAAAATACTGAAAGAGACTTGCAGTTGACTTTGGGGGTTTTCTGTTGTAGCTCAAGAGTCAGGAACAGTAGATAGTAGTAGTTCACAAAACCCAAGAAAAATCCCAAACAACATATTGACAAACTTGCTACAGCAAAATCAAATCGAAAAATCATTGGAGATAATGACAAATTTACATTTTAAATTTGTGACCATTCTAATTTTTCTTATTTTGAACCTAATGTCATTTTTTTGGCTGCTTGGCAAAGTTCCGTGTAACTACCATCAATTAAAGCGACAAATGGGACAACTGGTTTTCTACACAACGAAATCTGAAATGAGAAAACCTGAACAGAGCATCAAGAGTAAGTTTATATTTTGCCAAAAACTGTAAACGGCCATTTTATTTTCTGATTTAAATTGCATCTACCATTCAATAACTTATGCTTATAAATGAAAAACGAACATGTACAAGCTAATAAGCCATATATTCAAGTAAATACCTTCACCTGCTCAGCATGTATCACAATTTGTCTCACACTGTAGAGTAAGTGCCTTTTAAATGTTTTTTTTTTTGGTTTTAGTTGAAAATAAAAGCTCCGGTGATCAGAAGAAAAATATTACAGATACCAGATGGATGAGCTGTAGAAAATCCATAAGTGTAACCAAAGGGAAAATGAGCCTTGACCCTCCAAGATACCACGTAGGAGTATGTAGCTCACTAAAGTACCTGCAAAGCCGTGCATTCGACGTGTACCACACCTGGGGCAAGGAAGCCCAGTCAATGGCATTTTACATTGGAAACACTCAAAATGCAACTTTGCCCATAGATCTACCAGTTACAGTGTTAATGGGTAAGGATTTTTTTAAATCAAATTTTTATTTGGTTTGGGCCTGACCAGCGAAAGAAGGGTTATCTTTTGTGAGAGATCCGGATCATATTCTGGATACAAAAGTTCCTTTCATTTGTAATGCATTTCAATAACTCTGTCTTTTTGGTTTACTCAAAAGGAAGCAGTCAAACATTTTCGGAAAGATCCGGATCAAATTCTCTTTTTTTGCAACATGCCCTAGTGGATGTCTGCACTCAACAAGTGATTTCTAACTATAAATTGATATTCTGAGGAAAGTGTCCTAGGAAACACAGCTAACATTAGAAATGCTTGAAATGGTTTAAACGTTTACAAAACGTTTCTAAAACCTATTTAAACCCTATCTTATGGTTTTCTAAACGTTTCCAAGTAAACACACTGCAATGCTTAAAACGTTTTATAAACATTCTTTTTCAAAAGTTTTTACTGAAAACATTTAAACGTTTATAAAGTAACTCAAGAAACTAGGTTTGACTGGACACGTTTTTTAAACATTTACAAAATAGCTGAAGAAATGAAGGTTATGCTGGAAATGTTTTTCAAACATTTATCATAAAATGTTTGATAAAAAGTATACATAAAATGCTTAAACAACATTGTTGATCAAATGTTTTAAAAACATTCTATCAAAAACGTTTTTAAATCAAACATGTCCAAACAAAGATGGTGCTGAGCAATAATAGGTGATTTTGCAGGACTTTTTCAAAAATTGCCCCACATGCAATCTCTAAAAGTAAGAATTGAATGGGGGCACAATTTCTACAACCAGTTTACAATTTTAGACATAAAAATATTATTTTCATTAGTGAGCAACCTTAAAAAGATATTGATTTTGATCTCTGACCTCATTATTATTCAGACATTATTATGTTCATTTGTAACATTTTTCCAACATTTATCAATAAACATTTAATAAATGGAATACATAAAACCTTTTAAAAACATTCTTTGGTTTTCATATCCATCATTTTTTAACCTTCTCAAAATGTTTTCTTTCAAATGTTGAAAAAACACAAAAGTGTTTACTGGGCTGGGTTGAATCTCAATTATAGGCCGATACATAGTGCCTCTGGCGACCACTGACACTGGCAGTAATTGAGTCTTTGAATTCTATCTCCAGTGGCCGGCTAAAGAACCCAAAGGATGTTTTAAAATGTCCATCCCTCAGACTCTATCTTTCAGTTAGAGGTATGTCAATCACTGGAGAGCTTGAACTGTATTTGTGCAATCGGGATGAGTCAAACTGTGCTTTGAGTCCAACAGGAAAGGAGTATAAGTATAAAACAGAATAGAATACAATACAACACAATACAGTAATTGGTATTCGACAATAACTGGTAGCAACACAGTACAGGAGGGTGTACCGGGCTGTCGGTATTAAGTTATGTTTATCAGTACAGAAGCAGAATATTGCTTTAATTGTGCTAATATGTCTTACCTGAGGATCAATAGCCTTCTGGTGCCAGGAAATCTGCAAGAAAAGGCATTCTGAGCTTAGCTTCAGCATAAAAGGTAATTCTCTATCTACCTACTGGCTGATGGGTCTGCTGTCACATGACATCATCTTTTCGTTTGGTGCAGAAGGGGTGACAGCCATTTTGAACTGTCATGTGAAAGGTTTATGTCAACCTACTTTATATACATATAAATATACATATAAATGAAGTCTTAGTTAAACACTTTGTGTACTAAGTTTAGAGAGAAGCATTGCAGTACTGCATGCTAGTGAGGTAACCCAAGGGGTACAGGTACATCGGTTATCAAAATGCAGGAGAAATTTAAAGACAATTTATGTATACTCCAGGAGAGCAACATATCTCCCAATTCTAAGAAGGCCTTTGCAGTTATTAGGGATCTCTCATCTTTCAACTAGGATGTTTCTGGCTGCATGAGAAAGGCCATGCAGCACCTATCAGAGTCCTCTCTTATTAGGATGGCTAACATAGGCCTGAGAAGGGACTATTACTTGTACCACCATCTGAAACCCTCTTGGACCTTAAGAATACCTCTCTGCACAACATGGGCTTGTTCCCAGATGATATCTTGAAAAACACTGAGGATGAAATCTTTAAGGTCAAACAAGGTATACAAGGTACACCCCCCAACCCACATCGAGGTCCTCAGTGGCCTTAGTGGTTACAAAGTTTGGCATCTAATCACAGGCTGTCACCTCTGTGTGGGCTTGACACAAGTGGCAATTCTGAGGGCCTGTCCCAATATGACCCTGGCTGTTGAATAGGACGTGTCTTTCTTAGACATTAATGGTAGGGTCTCCTTTGAGAAAGAAAATTAAAATCTCTTTAAACAGAATACTTGACTTTTTTCCATAATTAAAAAATAAGAAATATTGAAACTGTATTATTTTGAAAGAGTTAGGCCAAAAGAAACGTAAACAAATAGTTTTTCTTGTGTCAATTGTTAGTAATATATTACATATTTTTTGGTAGTTATATGGATGCAATAAATTACTTAAAAATCTAGTAAGTACATTTTAAATATCTACTGTTTTGCAGTTGACAATTTAATGGTATAACTATAAAGAAAGATATATGCCCTAGCTCCACCTTCAAATTTACCTCAGTAGGGTGGACATTAACATATAAAATCAAAGGACACATCATCAAACACACATCAAACCACCCACATCTAATTATCTGTTTAATTATGCCAATATTTATATTTCCTGAAAATTTCATTGAAATCTATCCATAACTTTTCAAGTTATTTTGTAAGAAGAAGGCAAATGCATGCACATGTATCACCTGACTTATTTTACATCGAAATTTTGACATATTTTGTTTCATCAACTTGCTTTGTAGTAAAATTGTCTCATTTTGTATTACTTGGCCGAGTTATTTTGTATCAGTAGTTGACTTATTATGTTACAAAACAGGGTAGAAAATTTAGACCAGATTCGGAGTGATACGAAACAAGTTGATAATACAAAATAAGCTGTTCTATCAACAACTTGTTTTCTTTGATATTTTTATTTTGTTTTAAAATGTTATGAAAGCCCAGAATGTATAAGATGGGTTTTCATTTCACATTCTTGAATTTTTTTGCATGTAGCAACCAGATTTTCTGCAAAGCTGGGCAGTTTTTATACAAGAGCTTTTCGTTTGTTTTTCATTATTGTTTATGCTGCATTTTCTTTTGTAAGGGTTATATTATGGCAGGCAGTGCATCAGGTACTGAAACCTCCAGGCATCAGCAAGTAATATACCGTAATATATCAGCAAAAAAAAATAATAAAAACCGAGTTAAAAGCTTAAGTCCATCTTGCCAATCAATATTGTGGGTAATCCATTGCACAATGCAAACGTGGTAAAAGATATGGGAGTATGGTTTAACTCCAATTTTTCTTTTCATGTTTGGCGTGTCTGTTAGGCCTGTTTTGTCCGACTGAGGGACCGGACTATAGGTACCGGCCCAGAAAAACAATCAGTCCTGTCGGAAGGGTCGGGAACATGCTCCCAGCTTGTCTGTTTGTGATCTGACTTGTCTTGGGTTTAGGGCTTGTCGTAGTAGTTCTACGACTGGCCGTGCAAAAAACATCTTGTCAGGATGCTCATCACGTCTTGTCTGTAACTATACCGACCTATTGGGTATTTTATCCCCGATTCAGCATTTTCGCGCGCTTTTTCCTACGACCCTACGAATTGTGCGACTGACCCTAGAGTTGTAGGGTCGGTTACAGGGTCGGCTCCAGTGGAACACTTGCATTAGGAGACTCAGACAGCATCTTATACAGGAAGCGGCTGTTAAGGCTGCACATGCTCTTGTGATAAATATTAGGAAGCTCTTAAGTGTACAGAACAGCTTAGCTAGGACTCTCACCAACACAACCAGATATTCACATGTTACTCAAGTACTTAAGAGTTTGCATTGATTTCCTGTTCAACAATGGTCAGTATTCAAAACCACTAATGTAGTCACTAAGCTCCTTGAATTCAAGTAGACGTTATATTATTATATCTACCCAATGAGGGATTTTTTTCATGATCGTTTGTCTGTATGTATGTTAGTTTGTATGCAGGATTACGCAAATACTACAAAAAATATCAAATATCCGGATTTATCATTTTAGTTACTGTTACATGACTTGGCAGAGGTTTGCACTCTTGGAGTTGCTGTAGCAACTGATCAATATCTGCCTAGCCTTACAGCAGAATTTAAATGACTGCCTAGTGTGCACAAATATATCATAGTAAAAAATCTGACAAACACTACAAATGTGGCCATTAAATTAAAAAAATAGTCACAAAGTAAGTACTCAGATTCCTGATATAATTTGGCTGCACTGTAACAAGGATATTCAATGTAGAATTTCAGATCTTTCTTGATGTGTTTATTGTCAATAACAATAAAGGTTAAAGTTATAGTTTATCCCACATTTAACAGACATGTTAATGTGGAAAAATTTTCAAACATTTCTCTATTCATTTTTTATGTTTGGCCTAAAGATGTTGATGACAGCATCTACCCACCACAAAAGAAGGGATTCCGTCTCCTGCAGTACTGGTGTGAGCACTACCTGGAAACATATGACTGGTTCATAAAAGTAGATGACGACACTTACCTTAAAGTTTTATCATTGGAAAAGTTGTTAAGTGGGTTGGATGAAAACGAGATGGTATGTTGTTTATACTTTATAAACTGTGAAAATAAAACATGTATATTACCACTGATTTCATCAGATTAACTTGGATGAGTTTTGTGATAATTTCAGAGATATCCTGTTTAAGAAATCACAGGAAACTACTGACTTTTGGTTATACAAGTAGTATGTCATGCCCTTGGTCAGGAGTGCCTCTTGCATTGACCAAGTATTATTCATACTCTCAAACAACAGTTAGCCGAGTGCTGTCTGGAATCATATTGCAAAGCAAGATCCTGAAGACACTAATTTTACACCATAAACATACATCTGAGTTACATAAACCCACACCTTCAGACGAAAACTGTAACCACCCTAAAAAGCTGTCAGACATCGTGCTCCAGAGTATTCCCTGCAGACCCCCGTGTTGAATAAAGCTAGCTAATGGGTTTTCTATGACCAAATAAGTAAAATCTATGACATACCCCCTCCTGGTTCACAAGGTAATAGTGTATGACAAAGGTGAGTGAAAACGAAAATTTGTAAGATGATCTCAAGAATTATCAATCAGTTTACAGGCTTTGCTATTGTCCAACTTGGTTGAGTAGGTTAATGCCAACCAATTAGTGAATTATATCAAAAATAACAATGTGGATAATCCTCAAAAGTCTACATAAAAACCTGGTCATCCAACCAAAGTTGTTGTACTCTCTGTAAAAGATGAAGGTCATCTTTCTCATGCATGGGCAAAGCCACTCTGAAGTTGATTCATTGTTTCTCTGTTTTTGATACCATTTATTATGACACCCTCCCTAGGGGTATGTCAAATATATTTGGTGTCAGTGGTATCGCCTTAAAGTAGTTTGCCTCTTTCATGAGACCATCACACTGATTTACTTACATAAGCTCATCTATGGCGTCCCCATAAAATCAAAGATACTGTTTCCCACCATAATTCGTCACATTCCTTAAATCAGGAGAAACACGAACTAAACAATCTTGTGAAATCAATACCTATCAGGATTTATAGTGGTACAGTATATATTTGTAAAGTGTATGTTGATTGGCTGTGTTCCGAATAAGGGCATTGATTTGCTATAGAAATTTCAAAATCAGCCGTGTTAAAATAAGTTAGCATATTTTGCCCAAAGAAGTCCAGTATTGGCAGTATTTGATGTGTGTAGAAACTCTTGTCAACAACATACAAAAACTGTTCACACTTTTCCCAAAACTTATCCCTTCCATACTTTTATGTTATACTGTTTCCCTGTTGATACACACAATAGGACGAATAAGCAATAACTTATAAAAATCTATGCATCAATTTAAAATCGAAAAAGAATTTACACAGAGTACTGGAAGTTTAAAATTAACAGAGACACTTAATAACTGAGTTTTCAACTCGTTATATTCTTTGTACAGTGACATAGTGTGCAATCAAATGTGTTTTAGATATACAGCTAGCTGCTATGACCTTATCTAGAGCTCACAACCATAAAGGGCAGCAAAAACTACATAAAAAGTACAACACATTTACATATTGCAATATATTTACAGATTAAGTTAATATAGCAACTGGCATACACCAACTGATCGGTACACAGTACATCAAGTAAATTATTAATTTCATATGCAGGAAAAAATATTATTTCCAACATCATGCATGTGAAGTAAATCTTTTATGTTTGCCATAGTGACAAAATCAGACTCAGTGTATAAATTTTTAATTTTAGAATTCAGAAAATTGTTAAAGCTACCTGGAGGCATACCTAAACTCGACCTTTGTAGTTTTAAACTCTTACTTACATAGCACAAACTTTTTGAAAAATTTGACATACTACCTTTTTCTATTAGTTTTACACACATATTTAAACACGGATTAACACTTCTACGCAGATTCCAAATAATTTTATTTACCCTCTTAAATAACTGGTAATCAATAGGAATATCTTCACACAAAACTAGTAGAAACCTTGAGTGAGTCCTAAAAGGTAGGTTCATCAATTGTCGTACGCATTTACGCCAAGTTACATAGAATCTAGCAGTATTCTTACTTCCCAAATTCCAAAATAAGACACCATATAATGACATACAAAAAGTTTAAAACAGTTTATATTTGACATTCACATGAGCATACCTGAACATATGGGTAATACCATTAAATACTTTTACAAATTATCGCTAACATAAGTGTATACCTGAATATTATTCTTTGCGGTAAGAACATGGCCTAAGTGGACTGCACTTGTAGAACATTTAATGTACACATCTTTAAATATAAACCATCTACTTTTTCTTTGTCATTAGCACAATGAAGTAATTGGTATTTGTCAACATTGCACGAAACATCATAACTGTCACTAAGTTTGTCACATGTATTTAACATTTGCTTTAAAGGGGTAAGAGAGGGAGCAAGAATCACAACATCATCAGCATAACTTACTGCTCCCATAAAAGTGTCACCAATGTGACACCCAAAGCCACTGTTTTAAATTTTGTAAGAGCACATCAGATCCCAACCTGGCGAACTTTCACATTAATAGAAGTTGTATCACCCTATTTGACATTAATATTTTGAAGAAAATAACTATAAAAAAGTACTCTAAAAATCAACCGACATATTCCTTTAGATAACAGCAACTTAAATAATTTTATATAATGTATTCTGTCAAACACTTTGCTGGCATCTAAAACATCAGATAAACATCACTCTTTCTACTTAAATAATATTGTATAATTTCATTTACTAGCAATGTGCACTGGGTCATAGAATGATGTTCTTTAAAACCAAACTGGAGATGAGAACTGCTAAAGATATGTTTGTTACTATTAAGAATCAGAATATCTAAAAAAAATTTCCTACAATACTTCCAATTGCAATGCCCCTATAGTTGTTCAAATCATTTAGGGATTTTCCTTTATTTTTGGGTATAGGTATAATAACAGAGCTCAGAAACTGCTTAGGAACAATACCATGATGTACAATACAATTACAAAGTAGCAATAACAGAGTATGTAGTCTTTTAGTTCCAAATAAAATATGATTTGAACAGTAGTTGTCTAATCTGTCCACTTTATTCTGCTTTAGATTCTTTAGTGCAGTTTCCATATCATCGATATTAAAACAATGATCATTATAACAAGAACTCTGCACATTTCAATGAAATGCATTCATAGATTTCATCATTTAACATGTCATCCTCAGAAGCATCAAAAGACACATCACAATTACCCAGTATACTACTATTTAAGTGTACTATTTTAATGGTTACATTAATTAAAAATCTTCCGTTAATGTTTTTAGAGAGCAGAAATTCGTCATTTTAAGCCAATTTCTAATTGAAAAAAAAACCTCTTCACTCCAAATAATCTGTGACTCAATTATTCTTTAACAACCCTATGGTGACAGGGGTGAGATGTAAATGATTAAATGCTTAAAGACCACAGTGCATGAATTTTTTTTGCATTCTGTGCAGATTATGTGTGTAACAACACACCTGTCAAGTCCCATCTTCAAACTCCCACTGGAAAGCACATTAAAAGCCAGTTAAATCTGACACTTGGGAAAAACAAACAGATACCTCTCTGAAACTGTTTCATGTCATACAAGGTGATTTAGAACTCTGATCTCAATGTTTACAATACAAAATAGTGTAAAATGAAGTGAAATTAGTGTTTTATAAACTGTCGTGGAAAGGGTCAGCTTCAGTCCAAAAAATTATTTTTTTTCCAATACTTAGTGCAAAGATTCTTCTATCAAATGAATGTGTTCAAAATAGCGAATAGGTGTGTAGTGTAACAATGCAGCTTCTGATAGTGTGTCAGTTTTTAAATGTATTGATAAGCATGTTCTTCGCCCAGTTCTTTTCCACATTTTCTCAAAGTGGGATCAATTTTACGGCTTTCATGATTATCCAACTCCTTATTATAAGAACAGCAAAAGTTAGCCCAAGGTTCAACAGTAAATGGTACATTGTATTATTTTTAATGAACAGATCAATATTCATTACTAGCTCTAGTTGACCATTAAGAACTGACAGTGACAATTTATAAAACCATCTGGTCATTATATTGGGCTACACGGCTGCCAGTATTGAAAGTAAGCAGTCTGAAATGGTTCAGTAACAGGATGTAGAGTTTAATACACTGGAGATCGGAACCACATTCTGACATTTTATTAACAACAGTGTGTCTTTCATACATCTACTTTTAATAACTGTAGACATCATATTGTAATGATCATGTAAATTTGCACCTGAAACTTTAAATTTTTAAATGTATGAAATTCTTGTAGTCATAGAGAAGAGTAGTGTACTTTGTTGATTATAAAAATTTTAATGTAATTTGTTGGAATTGTATGCAAGAAATAACCAAGTTAAAGACTATACTTAAAGGTTTCATTAAAAGTTTTGCAACCCAAGCCAAAAGAAAAAAAACCCAACAATTTACTAACAATGATTTATACACATTCATATATGTAACCAAACCATCTCTAAGAATCACAGTACTTATCATTCTAATTCTAATAATAATACTTGTATAGTGCTTAATCTCTATCTATTGACAGACTCTAAGACGCATAATGCCAAAAATAATGGTTAATATTTGAAACAGTATCTGTACAGAATCCTCACTCTCACACACTCTCTGTTCCGCTCTGTCACTGACAATTTTAGATGGAGTCTGATTGACAGCTTTCATATTAAAGAATAAATGCCAATTACCGTGTTAAATTATAAAAAACTTTTCAAACAAAATTACCCTTATTCATTTAGAATTAAACTTCCAAAAAAATCACTTCAAAATACAATTTAATCAGCTACATATTTAATTACATCCAATCCTTCCCAATACATTTATAACAGAAACCATTGCAAATGTGCAGTTGTGTACATTTTATTTCATCACAACACCTCCACACATGTTTTCAGGGATGTTATTCTATATGCCACTTTGAGAGGCTGTATCTTAGTGTGGGATGCTCTGACTGATGTCTGGTTTTCTTTACTGGGATTGTCTTACTCTCTGGCACACACATACGTTTTAAAGAACTTTTTTTCATGCACTGTGGACTTTAAGTTGCAGGCCTGGAGCGAGTACATTAATTTTGTTCCCAGTTTCCCAGAAGGCTGCTAGTCACCTTGTCAATTTGTTGTTTGTATAATTTTTCAGCATTATTTTGGAAGGAATGGAATAGGTTGGAAGTTTGAGATCAAGCAGCTGGCATTATATGGCAACAAATATTGTTGTGGTCCTACTGTGGTGTACAGCAAAGCTCTGCTCAAAGGTAAGCTAAGTATAGTACAAAGTACAGTACAGTATAGTACAAAGATAATCTGTGTTCCTACTGTGGTGTGCAGAATGCCCTGCTCAAAGGTAATCCAAGTACATAACAAAAGTATATTACAGTATAGTACAAAGGTATTTAAGTATAGTACAAAAGTATGGTTACAGTACATATAGTACAAAATCTTAGGGATGTTAACAGTAAACGGGTATTCTGGTGTGTATTTTATTTCAATAAAAATTCTGAAATCCGCAAACATTGCTTTAAAAAGAGTTATTGAAAACATATTGTTTATTAGGTATTATAATGCTCTTGAAACTTGACCAAATAAAGTTGAGGTTAATTAACCTACAAAAGTATTTTTTGTTTTAAATTAGGTTTCCTCAGGTACTCATTGCCGTAACAGTCCCTACCCCCAAAACATTAAAATAACTTATAATACTTATATCTTCAATAATATATATAAATGTAATATATGTAAACTGCAATGCCACAATATCAACTTGTCATTCGAGTTCATTGTCCATCTCCATATGACTCAAATTAATTAAGGTGCATTGCAGAAATATATCATGCTAGTTTTGTTATGCTTAAACCACACTTTTGGTAACAGGCAACAGAAACAGTGTGAATTCTTTTTCACGAATCCACACTTTTTAGCTTCAGAATCCACACTTTTAAGCTTCAGAATTCATACTTTTTTAGCTTAAGAATCAACACTTTTTAAAATAGAAATTCAAACTTTTTCAATTGTTTAATTTAATGGCCCGATTATAATGTAATCAGGTCTGACAATTTTGATGTTGATTTTTTTAAAGAAGTGTGGTTTATAAGACATCACTTTAAGGATTGAACACATATAGACCACAGTAGTACAAATTTATTTGAAAATTATATTCATTTCACAAAACAAAATGTTGGAAAGTCGACACTGACTTTGAAACCATCTTAATATTTACAACAAAATTTACTTTTAACATTTAAAAACAATTTTACAAGCTGTGAGTTTATTTGGCGATGTGCTGCAAATAATTAAGTTGTACAACTACCCTGTGAGAAAAATATCCAAAGGTAAGATGGAGCATCACAAAGCTTCATTAGTGAACAAGCTTCTTGGGATGTCCTGTATGACTGAAGCACAATTTTTCTTTATCCAACAATCCAAAATATTTGTAAATAAACAGCATGTGACAAAATTCATTTTAAATCATTTCCATATTACTGTATCTGAATTGAGATATCATACATATCCCCAGCAGGAAAATCCTTCATCCAAAGTGAAGCAGCGAATGAAATCAGTTTTCTTTAAAGCAATAACCTCAGATTCGATACATAGACTTAAATTGAGATTCTGACATTTCATTAGTCTCTGGTTTGTTGTACCCCTCGAGTTCTCAGATAGTTTTGTTACCATATTAACATTTTGACATATAGTTTAAAATTTAATAGCTAGGCAGTACTCTCACTGAACATGGTTGCAAAGCTGCAAGATTGACACCATAAATGCTAAGGACAAATGCACCAGCAGAATACAAACGATTTAATTAAATCAATTTAACATGTTCAGAATCAACACTTTTTTTAATGCTCAGGTCACCACATTCAATAAAATTGGAGATTTAGGCCACATATATGTAAACATTGGTTTTTACATAGCCTCTTTTGTGGTTTAAGCCAGAGAAACCAAATGAATCATCAAATTATAAAAAAGTGTTTTACAAAATAATAAATTATTCTATATGGTTACTGTTTTTTTATCTTTTGTTTATTTTTCTTTAACAATATAACATATATACAGGGTACAGGTTACAAAAAGCAAATACAATATCAAAAATGTGATCTAGCAGAACAAGAATTTAAGAAAAGATTCATGTAACAACCTATTAAGATAACCTTTACATATTGTCATTATTGTTTCAATTACAATTTGTGAAGTAGTATCACATACAAGAGGTGAGTTACCATTAACAATATGCCGGTATATACTATACTTTTATTTGCGGGTTGATCTTACAACTGACTCATAAACTACCATTTAATCATGCAGTGCATTATCTAAATACATAAACCTTGTATTAAATATGTGCTCTCTGCCTCTATTTTTGTACATCACCTTTTCTATTGCAATTTTCGATTTTAAAACTTTAATAAAACCAGCTAAGCAAGGTTCTGTTGCCTTTTGTTTACATTTACTTATAAAACATTTTGCAATTATCACAGCAAAATTTAACCAGTAGAACCAATCTGCTTCAACATTAGTAACACCAAGTAAAATCTCTAACACTGACATGCTTTTGCAAGTTGTAGGGATGTTTTAACCAATCACTAAATTGAATCCAAAATAAATTGGACACTGGGTAGTAGAAGAAAAAGTGTTCTAGATTATCAGTACCTGAGCAAAAATCACACTGAGAACTGTCTTTAATTTTCCATATATATAAGTTGTAATTACATTTGTAAATTCTATGCAAAATTTTAAATTGCAAAGTAATAACATATGTATCAAGTGTGACTTTGGATGCTAATGAGTAAACATCAGACCAATCAAAATGCTCAAGAAACAGATAATATTCTATCCACTTATATTGGCTGGTGGGGGTTTTATAATTCAACATAACATAGTAAGTGCTTACATCTGGAGATTTAACATCAGCTATATTATTGAGGCACTTTCTGGCAAATGATACCAAAGAGAATCTATCAATACATGGAAAATATGAAAGAGACTTCAATTTCTTATTGACAGAGTTGGAGAGTTTGTTATAATTCATAACTTTTATGGAAATATTTTATTTAATTTTTGTGCCTCACATTTTTGTGCCTCATGAAATACATCACTAACTTTAGAAATACCAGCCTCCTTCCAGCTGCTGTACTCTTTGCCAAAAGTATGATCATCTGTTGTAAATAAAGGATTTTCAAACAAATCTTCTACCAAAAACTCGTTAATAGTAGTTGGTTTTGTTAAAATTAAGTTAAACCACGTCGACAGTATAGATTCATAATAGGTGGTTTTAACATTATGTTGTAAGTTTAGTGCACTTTTTTAAGTAAATAATTCAGATGTTTTAAATCCCATCAAAAATTCAGTAAGTGCTTTCCATTTGGCATTTATATTATTACATAGACGTTTAATGAACATAATATGAATATATCTGCCACTGTGGCCTAGGGGGTAACACACTTGTCTAGGAACTCAGAAGACGTGGGTTCAATCCTAGGTACAGGCAGATACATAGTGGCTCGGATGACCACTTAAAATGGCGGTCCTCTGTCATTGGGTCCTATCCCCAGTGGCAGGTTAAAGAACCTCAAGGACGTTGATAAATGGTCATCCTTGAGCCTCTATCTTCCAGTTAGGGGAATGTCAGTTACTTGTGAGTTGGGGCTGTACCTGTACAGTTGGATTGGTTAAATAGCGCTTTGAGTCCTGTAGTATATGGATATATTGCGCTGAGTATAAATACATCACCTAATTCTAAAGGGAGAAGCAGTGAAGCTTTTGACACAAGGTGTTTCTTGTTGCTCCACAAAAAATTGAACAAATTTGTATCAAGTTTCGATATATATGAATTGCTAAATGGAAGGACAGAAGCTAATTGTTGTATATGAGGTAAGATTAATGATTTAATTACTGTTATTTTCCCTTTCAAAGTTAATTTCCTGGGAATCCAAGCATTAATTATAGAGTTAATAATCTCCACGTTAGCACTTATATTTAGAGAAATCAATTTATCGAGGTCATTAGCAAACCAAATTCCAAGAGTTTTAAAAGGTTCAGATGTCCATTTTATACCCCAACTATCATCTTCCTTAACACACTCATTGTTAACGACAAAAGCTACGGTTTTTGACTTATTTAATTTCAACCCTGAGTATTTATAAAAAGTATCGAAAATGTCCAAAGCAGTTTTTACAGACAATGGATTGGACAGAAAGAGTGTTGTCATCTGCTAATTGACATAAATTGATTACCTGTTCATTCACATAAATACCATGTATACCTTTTGACTTGTGTATTAAAATAGCAGCTACTTCAGCAACCAAGATAAATAACAAAGCACTAATTGGACATCCCTGTTGTATACCTCTGCTTAGTTTGAAAAAGGAAGACAAGTGTCCGTTATTAGTCACACAACTTTCACTTGCAGCGTATAATATTGAGATCCATCTACGAAAAGTTTGCCAAAACCATAGTAGTCTAATAATTTATAGAGGAATGACCACCTAACGGTATCAAAAACTTTTTTGAAATCTATGAGGAGAACTATACAAAGGTGTTTATAGATTTTACAATATTCAATAACGTCCGCGATCAACCTGGTGTTTTCTCCACAAAAACGGTTCATGTATCCAATTTGGTCCGGATTGATTATTTCTGAGAGTGTATTTTGGAGTCTTTTACTTAAAACCTTCGCAATGATCTTGTAATCAATGTTTAAAAGAGAAAGACGGCGTCAAGAGCTTAATGTTGTTAAATCTTTGTCCTTTTTTGGAATAAGGTGAATAACTCCTTGATTTTGTGTGCCAATAAGGGCACCTTTTTGAAATGCATTCTTATATGTTTGATGAACTATTGTTCAAATATCATCCCAAAAAAAATTATAAAATTTTGCGGTAAAGCCATCTGGACCAGGTGACTTATTATTTTGAAGCTCTTTTACCACTGCTGTAATTTTATCAAACTCAATTTCCTTATCACAGACAACCTGATTTTCAGGAGAAATTTTTAAATGGACTTCTCTATATTTTCATAATATTTATCATTGGTGTTTGAGTTTATACTTTTTTCTGTGTATAAGTTGCGGTAGAATGACTTTTGTTGGTTCAAAATACGATTTGGATCAAATGAAACTTCATTTCCAATTTTTAATGACCGAATGTGTCTTACGTTTTGTGACGCTTTTTCAAGATTAAGAAAATTGGTTTCTCATGTTCTTAGATAAATTTGCACCTAGATCTGATCATATGACCTCTGGCTACTTCTTTGTGAATGCAATCTATTTCTTTTTGAGTGTCACAATATTCATTCTGATTATCAGTGGAAGTAGAAATACTCAAGAGATTTTCAAGTTCAGCAAGTTTTTTTTCAAGAGAATCCAAATGTTTTTACCTCTTTTTTTCTTTTGGATTGAAAAAGATATTGTTTCAGTGCGTATGCGACATTTTAAGAAATCCCATGTTAATTCTTTACACTCTAAGTTTTGGCTGTCCTTTAAAGAGTTCTTTATTGTATTTTTTATCAGATCTATGAAATTATTGTCATGCAAAAGACTGGAGTTAAATTTCCAAAGTCCTTTGCCTCTAATGTGATCTTTGTTACACACAAGAGAGAGTTTTAATAAGCTATGGACTGACTTTATGCTGGGAGCAATATCTGTGAATTTGACTGAAAATTCTAGATGACAAGATAGCAAGAAGTAATCTATTCTTGATTGCTTAAACCCAAATCTAGTTTTTTCACGCCTAGTAAATATGTTTGTATCTGGATGTTTAAGTCTCTATATATCAACCATATCAAAGTTATACATTAGTTTATGCAATGAGTCAAGGTAGGGTTTATTACAAGTAATCGTCGAATTAGAATAATTGTCAAGGTAGATATTTAGGTCTCCACCCATAATAATGTTTTTCCCAAAGTATGATTCTAGTTTTGAATTAAGAAATTCACCAAAAGATCTCTGATCTGATCTTTTATCACCGGTAGGGGCATATAGATTAACAAAAATATATTCTATATCATTAACCGTGCATTCAAGTATCAAAAACGGCCATTCTCATCTGTTTGGATGTTTTTTAAATTTTTATGGGTATATCATCTGTAATAAGTATAGCTATTCCTCTAGCATTTCTTGTGCCATATGAAAATTCTATTTTTCCTTTCAACTAATCTCTCCACTGTGTTTCTGCAAGTGAACATGAGTGACTTTCTTGGACCAAAAATATACCCAAGCCTTTATATTTTAACAACAATACAGCAACTCTTTTAGTTTTATTAGACAAACCCCTGGCGTTCAAGGAATAGATATCCAAACTATTCACCATACAATATACAAAATGGAAGTTAAAGAAGAAGCACCCCAGAGGGTCCATACTGTGGATAAACTCAATTTGCTATTTAAATTTATCATACTACCAAAATCACTTAACTGAATAAAAGTGTCCAAATGATGTAATAAACAAAACAACAAAATAGTCTCTATGAAGAGATCTATTATTACAACTGAATCATTGTCATATTTGGAAATTTCAGTATCAATAAACTGCAATAACTGATATTTACAATTGTAACCTGTAACAAAAAAGTATACATAAAAGAAAATGTGATTATTTAACACCAGTGTGTAAGCAGGCAAAACTGCAGCACAAAATGATTTACGGGAAATACGCATTGTGATCAAATTAAGAAGAAACAATTAGCTTCATCAGTAATATCTTTAGGACATTTTTAGTCTCACATGGTCCTCTTTTGACATTGACAAAAATAAATCAGTACTAACAAATGCTGATAGCAAGTTGTCTCTGAAAGCATTGCAAGTAGTACCTTCACAGTTTGTTTTACTAAAATAAAACTTATTTTGGATAGAGATGTTGCAATTTTATCCAATACTTTTTTAACTGGTAGCATTCAAAGAAAGCATTGCTAACAATTAAGATTAAAAAGAAAAATTTTTAATGAATTTTAACATTTTTTTCTGTATTTATAAACTTAAGCGAAATGTCAACATATTTTTTCTGATTGAACAGATTTGTCTTTTAAATGAAGTACAGTCACACACATATAATGTGTAAGTAAAATTATGAAGTATGGGCAGAGTAGTAACTTATATAAATGTCATACGCAAAGTGTGTAATATTTAATGGCAAGTAAATGTTACTGATCAGCAACAATCACCTTACTGAAGACTGTGCCTCACCTCTAAAAGAAGTTGCCCAAGCTTGTTCTGTCCACACCATTTCTCAGTATTCCATATATCTTGTTGATCAAGTGATAATCCCACACCTCAATATTTGTCTCTTGGGTTTGCTTCCACTAAAATATGCTCACCAGTACCTTTCAGGAAGTCACCGAGATGCTCATTCTGAGTAAACTTAGCTTTTAAAGCCACTAGCATATACTTGTCGCAAACTTTTCTCCAATCATCCTTATTGAAGTTAAAAATATGGTTACTCATTTGTTTCACTTCTCCTGCATGTTCACATCTTAGGATTTTGTTGGCGGTCATCTCATCATTAAAATGTTTAGCCATCTTGAATGTGTAGAAATGTTCAGCAGATTCAAAACGGATGCCATCTTGCATGAATGGAGCAGGGTAGTGGTTTGACAATTTGGAGTAGGTTGTGAAGAAGGTGATACAGTTGCCCTGTTTGATGGTGGTGAGCTTATCTGGTTGAATTTCCTGTGGTAGCTTATGTAAGTCATTGGTTGTATATTGTTGGCCATTTAGGATTAACTTATCCCCATTGAGCCTTGCTTTATAGTGGCCATTGAAGCGAATGCTGCCTTCAGTAATGGAGCAAACAATCTTCTGCGACGTAAGACTTCAACCATAGAATCTTCTTGTATTATAATCCCTTTGTTCTTGAACTCATTTTTCAGCATTAAGACAGCAAGCCTGGTTTGAAAATGATGGAATCTCACGAAGATAGGGCTATATGGTTACTGTTATACAGTTAGGATGCATTAAAATACATAATATGTTACTTATAAGGGTTTTGGCAGATTCTGTTAATTCTGTTAGTTCAAATACCACAGTGATGAGAGTAACTACTCTAGAATATCTGTAAAAGGTTATCATAGTATTTAATATGTACATTGCACTGTTTGCTAGCATTTCCAAAAGTGTGGATTCTTTAAAACTATTCAGGCATGAAAAGTCAACTTTTACTTACATGTCTGCATGTTGTGGTCATTCTATTTAGTTTTTGCTGTGAAATTGTTAAAATGGATTTAAATGATGATGGAAACATGGAAGCACTATATTTATGACTCTATAGATTCTATAGCAATGTTGGTTCTTAAAAATTAAAATTTCCACTTCCTAAAGATTCTATAGCAATGTTGGTTCTTAAAAATTAAAATTTCCACTTCCTTTTTGACAACAAAAATTATTAATAAATATTCTGACTTCCATTTTGTGCAGAGTTGAAGTTGTACAATGATATAATAATAATAAATGTTTTTATATGGCCCAAAATCTAAAAACAGTAATCAATGTGCTTTACAGTTGGATATCCATATAATTATTTGTTGTCAAAAGGAACAATTGAAAAGTGAGTTTTCAACTTCTTCTTAAAATCACTGGTAGATGTTTTTACATGGTTAAGGAAATTATTCCAAAGCTTAGGTCCACAAACAGAAAAAGCACGATCTCCAAACGTTTTCAACTTGGACTTTGGAACTGTCAGCAAATGTTTACTTGATGAGCGTAGTAATCTTGTATTTTTGTGTGGTCGAAGTAGATCTTGGAGACAAGGAGGTGCGAATGCTTTAGTTGATTTAAACACCAACAAAAATATCTTGTACTGAATCTGGTACTTGATAGGTAACCAATGCAGTGTCTTCAAGCATTCAGGAGAACTTTGGTGCTCCATATTTGAAGTCAACACAAGTTTTGCCGCACAATTTTGAACCCTCTGTAGTTTATCTAATAGCTTGTTTGAGACCCCAAAGAGAATACTGTTGCAATAGTCTAATTTTGACATGACAAGAGCTTGAATTACTATTTTTGCTGCTTCAGTTGTGAGACTTGATCTTATCTAATGTTTCTAAGCTGAAAGTAACAGGATTTGCAAAACTGATTCACATGTTTTTCCAAGCTGAATTCTTGGTCAAGGTTAACCCCAAGATTCCTGAAGTATTTACTTGAGCTAATGTTAGACTCACTGACTGTTATTGAGTTGACTAACATTTTGTTTTAGTGGATAGAATTACCAAATAGTTTAATTTCAGTTGTATCTTGGTTCAGTTTTAACTTATTCATACTCATCCACTTACTTATATCAGCAATGCAATTTTTGAGATTGGATACTATACTACAGATTGGTTGTCAGGACTGAGGGATGTATAGAGTTGGGAGTCATCAGCATATAGATGATATTGAATGAAATGCTGACTTATAATCCCCGCCACTGGTTTAGTGTCTTTACAGTACAGGTCTGGTCCCATGACTGACCCTGACCTGACTCCAAAGTATGTGGTTAGACTTAACACCATAAATCACAACACTCTGACCCCTGCTATCAAGATACAGGTGAAATCATGTGAGAGCTGTGCCTTGGACACAATACATATTTATTATGTTGATTATACGTGGTAGGAGATCAGTCAAACAAAGTTTCAGGAGACAAGTTGGAATTAGATCAAGAGACCAGGATTTAGACGGGGCCTTTCTAAATCAGCTCACCTACCTCATCCTGAGACACTCTGTGGAACTGTGTGAAGTATTATGTGATATGGAAACTGGTTTTGTTTTGTAAATGGTCTGGGCCTGTATTCACAAAGATTCTTATTCTTAAAATTAGTCTTATTCTTAGAATTTTTCTTAGAATTGTAATGTTCCTTAGAAAAATTCTAAGAATAAGAATTTTTCTCTTCACAAAGATTCTTATTCTTAGAATCACACTTATTCTCATAATTTTAAGAATGGTTTTTAGCATGCTTTCTGGATACAGGCCCTGATCACTAGATTCTGAATTCACTATTTAAATTTGTGCCAATAAAGGAGTGTTGCTAAAGTACAGGGAGAAGCAATAAAAGTTAAAGTGGTGACTTCATGTTACCGACTCTTGCCCACTTTTAATTCAGGACCGAAGTTTCACTGAATGTATATTTTTTATGTTTTGGTACATTAAACAGTGCAGAGTTTATAATATTCAATCTACACACAGTGAAACATATATGCAAGATTATATTCTATGATATCAAACAAGTCATTCTTAAATTGTATATGGTTTGTTTCTATAAGAAAATTAAAATCTGCTAACATGATCTATCTGATGAACATATCTTCATTATAAATCTCACAATCAGTTAAAAACTTACTGGCTAAATATACTGTAGTTTAGGTTATAATTATCTATCATACTCAGGTAAACCAATAAATTCAAATACAGGCGATTGACTTCCTGTTAGTGCTAAATCAAAGCATAACTTTAAAACCTAATTTTCAGTATTATCAACCACCTTTAAAAATAGAAAACAACTATGTAACTGAACATGTACAGGGAGATCATTGCATAAAACTGACAAATGCACATATTGACATGTGTATTGTAGAAGTATAAGGTATCTGACACTTTTCCTCCAAGATTTTAAGAAAGTATTTACAAATTTACTGTTGTAATCTAAGAAGTTTGAAACATACAATGAGAAATATAAAAACTTGTCTATGATATTTTTAACACTAGAGCCTCTGTCATCTATACTGAGCATGATTCCTAGATGATTAGGATTCTTGGGTGATTTGATAAATGTAGCATTGTAAAACATCCCTGTCGAGAATTCTGAACTAAATATGTCACATATTTGTAACTGTTACTGTATAACTGTTTCACTAGATGTAATAATAACAATATAATAGGTAATACGTACCATATAATATGTACCAGCATAATTGTAACTCTATTCTAATATGCTTTTATAGCCCTTAATCTCCATAGAAACAGACTTTAAAACAACCAAGAAACAAGTAAAAACAAGGCCAAAAGGTGTTTTAGTCCCCTAGCATGAGCGCAAAGCCATCAGAGACATGAGTAATGCACTAGAATTTATGAAAGTCTCGTGACAGAAAGAAATTCCAACTTAGACACATCCCACAGCTGGTCCCGAACTAAGACGGTCACCCATCCAAGTCACAGTGGTTTTTCTAGAGTATGTTTAGTTAACTTAGAAACTTTTTGAAGGAAACAGCTTGTTATACTGAGAGATAAAAGCACATACACACACACACAGTGCATTCTCTCACTTGTCAGATTTTATGTGGGAGAAGTAGTGAGGAAATAAAACATCAGTGTTTTAAAAAGGCTGTGATAAATTGGCTGGTTTATATATCTAAACACCAAATATATGAATTAAAAGGTCTATCTTTCTTCTTTAAAATGATATCAAACACTGCAATAATTATAAAGTAATGGAAGTTCTAAAATATCAAATTCCATTGCAAGGGCAAGTCTAAGCAGGCAAGAAATGGGACCACATTTCAATGAAATTTTTTTTTTTTTTTGTTCTTAAATCATTTATTGAGATTTAGGTACGCATTAGATCACTTTCTTCAAGTAGGCCACACTTGTTTGGAGTAACGAGAATGTATGGCTCACACAAAAACTACATGCTAAATACTGTTACATATGTACACTTTACAAGGCTTCATATATATGTATATTTACCAATCACATTATTACAATAATAACAGTACAATGGTGCATAACAAACAAAATAAAACAGAAGTATTATTTCGATTCTATTGTGTTAGCACTTTGTGAAACTGAAAGCATTCAATGAAATTTACCAGTAATTAAGACTTTAATTTGCTTAAATATAACACGTTTCCTGATTTCTTATAGATAAAATATTTACATACACTGAAAGTTTATTGTCTGTACTTTCAATACATATAAAAATATTTCTTGTGTATTTTTTCTACTCTAGTTTATCAGTGGTGAAAACTTTCCTAAACTGTAGAACATGAAGCATATGTTTGTAATGTTTAATGTGCAGAAACAAGGATATATATACCTGCTGCTCCTTGTCTGGGATGCTTTTAGACATGTACTTTTACATACTGTTATTCCAAGTAAATAAGTGTATATGTTGATTATCCATATAAATGTTCACAAAAAAATCCTAACCTTCAGGAAAACTGTAACACAAATACTAAGTTTACACAAATGTAATACTGTTATATAGTATATACAATAAAGTTTTAAAATCTAAATATTCCAAGCATGTATCATGTTAAATATCCACATATTTTTTTGAAAACCACAATAATCTGCAGGAAAACGGTGATACAAATATTGTTTTTTACAAATATAATACTGTTTTATACAACAAAGTTTGAAATATAAATATTCCAGGTACTTTTTATATTTCAGTTAAGATCTTAAGATTTGGGGGTATTCTTATTTGCTTTGTTTTTGGTGTTCAGTTTGACTTTGGATTTCTGGATGAGTTAGTGTGTGATGTTCTCTCATTATAAATAGAAGCTTTTGAGAGAGATTTGCCACATGACACATATTTCTTTCTATTCTATTAAATTACCTGTGAATGGATTCTCCCCCTTGTTCCCCATGCATGGCCATGCCAAATCGCCATTTCTCCATCCATTCCAGTACATAGTCTTCTAAAAGATGATGTTTTGGCAACAAAGCTTCTGGAAACCTTTTCCGAAAGAAGTCCAAATATTTCTGAATCTTGTTCTCAATTTCGGTTAGATCCGTCTCAGTTACACTTTCCAGGTGTCCAACCTCACTGTGAACTCTTTCAAATAATGTATTTAACCTGTGAAATTTGGTTGCAATTTTCTCAACTCTCTGGTTTAGTTCTATATTACCTGATAATTCACAAATTTTTTAGTGAATAGTGACTAAAATTTTGTCCTGTACTTTCTGTTTAATGTATTTTGAGCAGTGATTTCCAATGAATGATCTGGAGTGGTAGGCCTGTTGGACAATATTTTGTTGTTTTAAAGTTTCTAAAACCACTGCAACAAGAGGGCCACTTTGCACTGAAAGTGTTGGTTTGCATTTTTGCATCTTTTTCTCAGTACTGGCGATTTCCAACATTAATGTTTCTTTTTCCTTATTGGTAAGATCACTGTTTGAAGTGTTTTGGTCTTTAAGAAACCCCAGGTGGTTTAGTAATTTCGTTTTGGCTCTTAAATCTGCAATGTAGGTGTGAAACAGAGAATTATCTAGTTTGGCTGAAGAAAGTGAGACTCTTTCAGCCAACTCAACATCTATTTGATGGAGTTCCTGTTCAAACATATCATGATGCTTCTTCACAATGCCAAGTAAAATGTGCAGGTATGGCGGACAAGCATATGACAAAGCAACATTCCACAATGGTTTATGAATCACATTATTGAAGTTTCCTGCCAGAGCATGATTTCCCTTTCCATCCTTAACAAATTTTTCATTGTCTTTAATCAAGTTACTTAATTTCCGTTGTCTTGCTTTGCCTCTGATGCCCAAAGGAATTTGAATGTCTTCACAATGGAGTTGGCACCATAAGCAAAAATGCTTTCCCCTGGCACCAGATATCCTGTACAAATTTGCTAGAAAGGCATAGTCTCCAAATAAAAACACTCTGATCCTTTTGTTGTTCCAAATTTCATCATGTTGCAATTTGAAGATTTTGTCAGCATATAAACTGGCTAATGATTCTAAATTTGGATACAAATCTTTTGCTGGCATACAACAGAAAGCAACAGTATTTTCTTTGGAATTGGGTTTCTCCACATTGCATACTTGTAAGCAGAGCTTAAACGAACTGCCACCATGGTCACCTCCAATCTTTATCCACACTTCATTTTCTGGCATACCCTCTTTCCAAACTAGTTTATGTTGTTCTTCATAGTTGTTCAGGCGTTCCTTAACAAATGCACACATATCTGGAACATGTACAACAGGTACATGCTTTTCAGCCAATCCACCAACACTGTCATGTGTCTTTTCATCCTTTTCTTTTACTTTATCATTTTCACTTTTAGATGATCACCTAGTATTCTTTTCCTTTGAACCCTCTCTTTCTTTTCACTCTCACATTTAATAACTGCAAATTTTGAGAAATATTGCTTTTGCTTCCTGTGCTGGTTCCACGAAAGTCTTAAAGCAGTTTTCATTGCCAGTAAAACTCTTTTTGACATGTATGATTTGTTGGATATTCCAGCCTTAGAGCACACATTCACTTTCTGCTTCTTCGATAAAACTTTCAATTCTGATGATTGCTGGATGTGCTGTGAGTCTTCATTTGTGCCAGCAATAGCAGATTGATAGGATGCAACCTCTCTAGCTCTTTTTCGTTTCAGTGGAGATGCCACATCAAAACTTGATTTTCTGGCTTTTACAAGTCGTTTCAATACAATGGGTTGACCCCCTGTTTTACACTTTATAATAGACTTGGTTTTTGAAAAATTTAATTTTCTTTTGGTTAAATGTGTATGAAGTCTTTCTTCTGTTTTTGTAAGTGGAGATGATAAAGATCGAGAAAGAGATTTCTCCACTGATCGGATAGGTAGCATTCTGTTGGATTCATCTGAGAAAAGTGCAGGAGATGTTTGTATTTCTATAGTACTGCATGATGCACCTTTATCCTTTGGTGTACTGTGCATTTGAAAACCATTTGTTGTGTCGTCTGATATTGGTAGAAATTGACCTTCATCAATATTTAGATTTGGATCACAGTAGTGTAGAGTAAACGTTTGTAAGGGGCCCACGTGACTGCACTTTTTGCACTTGACATCAATTGTTAAAAGCTGTGTCTGAAATCTCTCTTCAACTGGTTTGATATCATTTACTCTCACTGGATTTGAGCATATAGGACAATTAACTTGATCTACCTGTCTATGTTTGAAGTAGTTTGACAAACAATCAGCACAGAAGTAGTGGTCACATGTTGTTTTCACTGATTTCACTGAATACATACCTTGGCAAATTTGGCATCTGTATGTATTTAGGAGTTCATTGGGTATTTTAGAGGAGTCAATTTCATAATCACTTGAGATATCCCATGAAGTGCATAAATGGTCAAAAAGTTATCCATCATTTTTGCTAATTGGAGTTTCTTTTTGTGGTCTGCCTCTTTTAGAGATTTTTTTTATTCTACCTTTTCTCATCTGGCCTGTATATAGCTTGCACACATTGCAGTCGATATGTTTGTGGGGTTTCCACAATCGAGAAGCAGATCCTGCCTTTTCTTTTTCACCTAAATATTTGTCTCTGTCCATTTTGTTATTATCTGATAGCACCTCAGCATTTTTCATTTTATAAAAACACTTATTGCAAATTTTGGTTGGATGTATATCTTTTTCATCAGAGGAGATATCAACACCATAGTAAATATATATTTCATCTCTGCTATTTGCACATAATCTAGGTGTAGCTTTACGATTGATTTGTTCACAGGTTTGAGCTCTGTTACTACATATCCTACATAGGTTTGTTAAACACTGTTTGTGAAAATCAAGACTATGCATACTTGCAGTCATTGTAGTCATTGTAATATATAATATTTCATTCTAATAAAACTACTACTTTTGCAAAAGCATAAAGTATTCTACATTTTCCCTTACTTTAGGTTTACACTGTGACTGTTTCGCAAGTTTCAAAGAGATAAATAATAACTGGCCAGCAGGATGTAAATAGAATATTCTGGACCAGCATTACTCATAGCAATGAGCAGTGCATGTGTATAATGCATTGAGGCAAAAGCGAATTGATGTATTTGATAAATTATAGAGGACAGGTTTGTTTCATTGTATGTACAACTGGACGGAAATAATTGCCTTTTTCCCACTCATCATTCATGCAGGTCTAAAAGGATGCATGTGTACTATACACACATAACAAACACGCAACTGCATTTGGCTTATAATGTGAACAGAGATCTCTGTTTTAAACATGTAATAAATCACAGAAACAAAAATACACAAAGAATATAAAACATGCATTAAAAAGTATAACTTTTCTTCTTTGCACATATCTATTTTTTGTTCTGTTATTAAATCAGGAAACCTTTTTTATCTTTAATTTAAAATAGCAAGTAATTCAGCTTAGCTTCAACAGTTACCTTTATATATTTTTCTTTGCTTACCAATGGAATGTGCATAAAATCAATTTTACCTTCAATGATATAAAACATAAAATTGTTTCAATAGATTCTACAAAGTTTAATCTTTTAATACATATAAATTTTACATTTGTATAATGATTCTAAATATTTTTATTTTCACTTTTAAAACAATAACCTAGTTTCACAGACAGTTTTTTCCCCGAGAAAAGTTATCTGTGTGTATAATGCAGGATCTGTTATCTGCTCTTCCTCTCCTCACACAAAATGCATTCAAACATAAAATTTTCTGAGTCAACTAAACATTCAGATTTTGCTTAAGAAAAACTACTGTGAAGTACTATCATAGCCCATTGCCACTTAACTTCAGTGAGCAGATAAATAGTCATCACTCTGTGCCACAATTCCTGAAAGTCTGATGCAAGAAGGACATATGTATGGGAAAAAGCCAAAAGGACATGTGTCCTTTTTAGCTATTGGAGAGCAAGAGAGGGAAATTCAGAATGCACAGGTAAATTTCATCAAAGTCCGGAGACAAAAAAGAGTGATCTGTTGAAGCACGAGCTCTAGCAAGGCTTACATATTCATAGTCTAGAGACACAAAGGGGGCAACACCACAGAGATCACAATAAACCTAGGGTGAGTAGGCATTTGTAAGGAGATAAGCTTTCAGTTTGTTCCTAAAATATAGAAGAGATGTGACAGAGCGGAAGTGAAATTGCTGTGTAAACTTATGAACAGATAGAATAAACTGTGGCACCCCAAGAACTTTACCTTCCATCTGGCTATATATAGTACTATAAAAAATTCTGGGATTTAAGGAAGCCCTAAAAAGTAACCACTCTAGAGGAACATATAGACTACTGTAAACAGACGAGTGACCATTGAGCAGGTAACCAATGAAAACTCTTCAGTACTGGAGTTATATGTGAATATCTGGTTGTGTTGGTGACAATCCTACCTAAATTGTTTTGGACTCCTGAACGAGGAATTATAATGGTCTAGCCAACAGCTCACAAGAGCGTTTGCAGCATTCACAGCCACTTCCTGTATAAGATGCTGTCTCCTAATATCCTCAGTTAGACAAAACAGGCCTTAAAGACACTTTGAACATGCACAGAAAAGAGCAATCAGTGTCAAACCATACTCTCATATTTTTTACCATTTTGGCAGGACAAAATGGATTCCTGAGAATAATTACTGGCAAGAAGGATTTCAGCTTTCTTTTTATGAAGCAGCTTTAAACTAAAAATGACAAACTCAGTTATATCAGGATTGATCTTCAACTTATTTGTCAATAACTATTTTTACATCATCCAAGCACTTGTTTAATCTTTCCAATAACTGAGTCACATTTTTTATGAATGAGTGTATGAAGAGCTTAGTGTCATCATCATAAAATGAAACTTATTGGTGGTTATCTACCAATGACCTCACTAAGAGGAGTAGTATACAAAGGAAACAATATGGGATCCAGGACTGCACCTTGAGTGCCACCATACAAAAATCTCCTAAGTTTAGAAAGGGCTGAATCAATCTTGATACATTTCAAATGGTAAAGGATATAGGATTTGAACCATATTAACACAGTGCCATTAATGACAAACCATGACTCTAAACAAGTCAGAAGAGTAGAAAAGTAAATGGTGTCAAATGCAGTACCAGTACTGATTAAGCAGTACCAGTGCAGAATTTATGTGATCAATCAACTGAGAGGCAACAACTCATTCAAATAGTAGACATAAAGCACAAGCCAAATAAATGATGGCAATTCTTCATCTCATCACATGGTAAAGAAACATTTTTGACTAGTTGGGTGACAATCACCTTCTTGAAACCATCAGGAACAAAGCTCTCAGACAAAGAGCAATTTACCAATTTTGTTATTGATGGGAAAAGAATATCTATACTTTCTTTCACAAGAAATGGGCAGGATTCCAACAAGCAAGATTTTGTCGGAGACTTAGTGATAATTTTATGTATTTCAGGGAGAGCAGAAGTCCCCATGAAAAAATCCGTTGATCAAATTGGTCTCCAGAAAATATATTGTTTATTATCTAATGAAAACTTATATAGCACTTAAATCTCTATCAAACCAATTACACTTTTAATAATTTTAACACAAACAAGCGAATAAATGACAAAAAATATTGATTTTAAATATTGATTTTAAATATTGATCAATTATAAAATCAACTTTGTGTAATTCTTCCAACAGATTACATAAATCGCCACACCAAGAATGTTCATTAAAGTTTATTAATTGATATTCAGCAACCCTTCTAGTCAAGTGATCTTGGTTCATTTTAAGAAGCCTATTCCAATACCTAAAGGCACATGTATAAAAATGATACTGAACATTAAGCCACCCTATTTCAGATTAAACAACAAGGTTTGGAGCATTTTTGTGAACACCTAGAAAGTATTTAATTACTCTATTTTGGACATGCTGCCCATACTTATGATTGCTGTAACCCCAAACACTTGTACCATAGTCTGGAATACTAATAACTCCACTGTTATATAACTTAGTAAATGTTTTGTAACCAATATTCTTAAACTGTTTTAATTTAGTGATTATAGAACCCAGATCCCTGCCAGCAGCATCTGATATAGTTTTTGCACATTTATCAAAATCAAGATGCTCATCAAAAAGAACACCAAGAGAATGATAACTGTTATCTATATCAAGAGTACAATTGTCTATTTTGAAATCAAATTTTGTTTTTCTTCACTTATTTCGAAAATGTACAAGCTTTGTTTTTTTCAATGTTTACCTTCATTTGCCACTTGCAACACCATTTGTGCACATGACTAAGCATACGTTGCAAATTTTGTTCACTTTCACTAACCAAAACAATATCATCTGTGTATAGCAGAATACAAATGTGTGTATCTCCCATTATAATACCAAGATTCATGCTTTTTAATTCTTCTGCAAGGTCATTAATGTAAATATTGGAAAGAGTGGGAGATAAGTTATCACCTTGTCTAATTCCGTACAGAGTTTGAAACCATTCAGTTCTCATGTTACTAAGCTGCACACAGGATAATGTTTCTTTATGCAGCTCCTGGATTGCATAATAAATTTTCCACCAATGTAATACAAGAAATCACGATTTATACAATCAAATGCTTTTGACCTGTCTATAAAAGCTGCAAAAACTTTCATTTTCTGCCTTTTTGCTTTTTATAAATGAAGATAATACAAATATGTGGTATTCATAGGACCTACCTTTTCTAAAACCATCCTGTTCTTCAACAAGAATTTTACTATCTTCTAGATATGCTGAAACTCTTAGAGTTTAAAATACTGCTATATATTTTAGCAATATAGGATATAAGACTAATACCAGGGTAATTCAGTGGCACATAAGGTGATTTTTCAGGAATTTTTTGAATGGGATTAACAATAGATTTCAACCATAGATTAGGCACAATATGGTTTTGAAAACAAAAATTAAACAATGTAAAAAGTACTTTAAATATTTTTTGATTTTTAATTACATCATTTGGTATCAAGTCAACACCAGGTATCTTATTCTTTTTACTTAAACGTATTGACCTCCTGACTTCTACAAATGTAATAGATGAATTAAGGACATCAATTGTGTTTTCTAAATGTGTTTTTTTCATCATTAACAAAATTCACAAATTCATGGTCTACAGGCTGTTCGATACAACTGTTTGTAATAATTTTTCCCAGACATTTAAAACATACTCAACATTACTAACTAAATTACCTTCTTTTTCAATTTTCAAAAGTATATCCCTCTTTTTTGGCCCCAATTGTTTTATTCTAATCCAAAATTGCTTGTGATTATTTTTGCCTAAGTTCAATATTACTAATGACATTGTTATTGTGATTTCTTTCATATTTTCTCAGAAGTTTATCAAAACAATTATGAGCATTGTGAAACATATTATGTAAGTTGTTTTTGATATTTCTATGACCTTTAAAATTTCTGAAATCTTTTTCAAACTATGTCATTGATTTCCATGCTAAAGTTAACTGTTCATTCCAATATGGTTTAGAATGTTTGTATTTCTTTTTCATTGTACTATTAATGTCCCTAAATTATAAATAGGTATCCACATTTCATTGATTATGCTCTGTACTAATTTCTCATACAGTGCATTTAACTGGTCTCTAGTTTGTATATTCCTTTCAAGAGTATCAATTATTTCACATAGTACAGTATTCCAAATATCATTATTCAAAAAATTATCACTAGGATTTTGAAATGAATACTTCCTATAGATTGGATCACACTGTGTACTAGATTTATGCTGGTCCTTAACTTGACACACATACTCAAACTCAACCATGACAACATAGTGATCTGGCACTTTATATTAACTAGAAATCATGGATTTTAATTTACTGTTTTCATTTATAATTTCATTCACTGAGAAAACTTTACATTTTTTACACTTATTTAGACTATCAAAGTCAGTAATAATATAATCAACAATAGAACAACCATTTCTGTTGAAACAGTTGAAATTATCAAATTCAGGTGTAACTCTCTCATTTACAATACACATTTTTACATCTTTGATGAATTCCAAAAATGAGTCACAGTACGAGTTTATAGTTTTATCCAAAACATGGCATTTATTAAGCAGATCCATGTGTTCAATAAAATCTAATCTACCTCCAGTTCTGGCATTGAAATCCCCAGCTACAAAAACGTTATCTGCATAAGAGTTTTGATACAATTTAGCTATAAGATGTCCATAAAAGTATGAAGTGTCCGCCCACGGAGAACCTTCTGGTGGAAGATAACAGGAGTACACTGATATACATTTTGCTGTGAACTTACTTTTCAGTTCTACACCAATAATTCCATTTTGTGATTTATGAACTAACCTTACCTGGAATGATTGTAACAAATAGTCTTTACCTATATTGCTACCCCACCAGAGCTTTTATTTGTATGTATACTTAATCCGTTTCTGTTATTTACAAAACAAGAATAACCACTTAAATCAATAGTGGCATCCCCTCGTAAATGAGTTTCAGTTAAGCACACTATGTCAGCTTTTATAATTTTAATAAGCTCACAACGGAATTCACAATTTAACTCTGTCCATCCATTAACATTCCATCTTATAATAGTTGGTTGGTATAGCTGGTACTTCTCCTAACAATTGGCCTGGGAAAACTGTGTGTCTGCTTGGCTTTGATGACTGTAATATTGCTGATTTATTGCATATCCTGGGTTAAGTACTGGAGACTGCTGAACATACTGTGGTCTCAAGGACTGGGAGAACTGTGATCCAGAAGGAGTTTGATAATTAGCGACAGGTGATTGACCATAGTTTTGACTACATATACTCTGCTGCAGAAAAGGCCCTTGGGCCATCACACCACTCACAGGCATTCTAACTTGGGTTGGGGTTAGTGGGTGATGACTCTGAGCTGTCATGGGTGGTGTGGCTGAAGGGAGTGATGTCGGCCAGTTTTGTGCTGTTTTGCTGGATTTTTTTTTTTGCTGCAATTTTTGGATTGGACTTGTGAGTCAAATTTTCTAGGAGCAGGGCTTTTAATTACTGCTTGAATTGATGAGCTACCTTGCTTTGTGTCTTGTCCATCAGCCTTTTTCACAATACACCCACTCCTTGTTAATCTGTAGTCCTTTCCACCTGGAATCTCCTTAGGTAACATCTTGAAATCTTAGTTGGCACTTAGTTGGCTCTGTCACTCCACATGTGACATGGATGATCTCAAATACACATTGCTAAATTCTTGAGAATGCCTCAAATCTGCCTTTTGACGTAGCACATCAACTTGACCTGTGTACATCCCAGTTCAATCTTGAATATATTCTGGCTGCCTTGTCATTGTGGAGTTTGCATTACCCTGACAATCCTCTTGTTCCCATATACAACAACTTCTAGTAACCTGCTTTGCAAGAAGATGATCATCTCCATTGGCATACTTTGGCAAATTTTAAGGGATGTGAATTTGATAAATGATTAACCTAATATTTTATACATAATTAAATGTCTGTCAGCCTGAGAGTGTGTTGTGTGATGGGGATTAAGTTCTCCAAAAATTCTCTTATTTCATTACATTTTGTTTGTTTCAACTGGGGCGGAGTATGCTGGCCAATTTTTTAAAGGGGTCGAATTGCCGAGGGCCAAAGGAGGCAAATATCTTAAGAGGTGATTTGATAAAGGGCTGTTTTGTCCAACTCCCCTGAGAAATATTCAAAATTTTACATATTGATATGTTCTGCAAAAAGAAAATGTCTAAAGTATATGTGTTTGTTTGCAAGGTTATGAACTGTCGCTAATAAAGAAATCCATATGTATAGCTGCACCTACCACATTCCGTATGAGCAACCCCATTTGATTCATTAGGTGATCATCAAGGCAAAATAAACTTTGAGGTGATAGACAGTTCACAAGTCTGAATAAACAGAGCTGTAGCATTTCCCTGTATCAAAGTCTCCCAATGTGGCCAACAGTTTCAGACCTTCATGACCCATGACACATTTTTTTTATGACAAGGAGTGTTAATCTGTTTTTCATTTCATTGAAAAGATCAGGTGTCATCCCGAGGAAGTGCCAGTATGTTTGTTCATCACAAATCCTCAACTATGGGCGTAATTTCCATGGGTTTCCTGAGGTCATGGTCATTTCCTCAGGCCACACAATCCATGAATATGAAACCAGGTCTTTTGGTTTTGTGAAAGAAAATGTATAAATGTTCAAAAAGAAAGAAATCAAAATAAAATTCAGTGACTATTGTGTACCTATTAAAAAGCAAACAAGTTATTCTATTTATAATATTTTAAATTGAGTTTTATTTAGGTTAGACATCTCCTTCTACAGAATACATATCCATGTCTTAGATGTCCTATGTGTAAGGGACACCTTCTCACACGTAATTTGTCCGAATGTAAAAGGGGGCTGTCCAACGATCTTGCCATCATTTTTTCTGTCAATATACTTATCAAGACACCCTGCAATTTCAGACAGGTTAATGCATGGAAAATTCACAAGATAAATATTATTGACTTCAGAGAGGACATCCTGAATTCTGATCTAATCAAACATCCTCACACGACAGCCAGTTTACTTACTCACCAGTATTTTAATACCCTGTGCAACATTCTGGATAAGGACGCTCCAATCTAAATGAAAGAAGCACCATTACACCCTGACAAAGGCTTTATGAATACAGTTATGCTCTTAGTAAAGTGTCTTAAGTGGAAGTATGACTGAGTATGGTGCATGGACAACTCCACAGTCAAGACGCAGGCACTATTTTACAGTCATTGCTGAAAACAATGATAATCCCAAGGAGCTGCGAAACACTTTCAGAAGAATCCTACATAAAACCATTATTTTACCTGATCACCTCAGTCCCACTGATTTAACCAATATCTTTGGACATTTTTTCAGTGACAAAATTATGAAAGTCAGACTTGCACCAGTCTGCTTACAGGAGATTGCATTTTACAGAATCTGTACTCCTGAAAATCCAGCATGATATTGCTGCTGCAATGAATTCAGGTAAAGCTGTTGAACTTCGTTGCTCTACCTCCCAGCAGCATTTGACACTTTTGATCACAACACTCTTTTTGACTGCCTCTAAGAATCCTATCTTACAAATCGCAAACAGAAGGTTAAACTGGGCAATAGCTTTTCAAATGCCTTCTCAGGTCTCTCAGGTGTATCCTAAGGTTCTGTCCTGGGCCCCTCCTATTTTACCCTTTACACCAGCCCCCCCCCCCCCCCCCCCCCTCAGTAACATCATTTCCAGTCTCAATGTGACCCACCATTTGTTTGCTGATGACAACCAAATATATCGAGCACTTAACCATAGGAACTTTGATTCAAGTTTTGCCGTGCTTAGTGAGTGTCTTACTCATGTTCAAATGTAGATTGATGGTGTGAAACTGAAACTTAACCCAGAGAAAACAGAATCCATCATCATTGGTGATAAATGTGCTAGAGAGTCTTTCATGCCAAAATTTCCCACCCATCTTCTTGCAAATTCTATCTCCCTTACCGATGAAGTTAAGAACCTAGGTGTAACTTTTGACCCTGGAAACACTTTCGCCAGTCACATAACCAAGGTTTGTCGTGCCTGCTAATATCACCTCAAGGACCTAAGGCACCCTGCTTGCAAGCCCAGTGATTATCAGTCGAATTGACTGCTGTAATCCACTACTGTGGGGCATAAATATAATGTGGCAACCCCCTCCAAAAAAATTCAAAATGCCCTTTATAGAATTTTCTTTAGACTTAATAGAACAAGGAATGTTACTTTCTATCTTCAAGAACTACATTGGCTCACAATTTCATCCTGCAACTAAGTATAATTTCATTTCAACCAAAGGCATTAAATTGTCCCAACCTACATACTTATCATCCTTGATCAAAACCACTAACCTAACTCATGGAAATTGGCTATATCTTCCTCAGCTTGTCCTAGAAAGGCCATTGATAGGTGAGGTTTTGCAATGGGTCCCCCACTGAATGGAACAGACTCCCACAATCGGTTCGATCACAGCATACAATAACAGGTTTTCGAAGACAGATAAAAACCTGCTTGTTCAGACTAGCATACCCTCAACCATAGTATATCTCCTCTGGTGGGTACTCATTTGGATCACGACCTGTCATGCCCCTGAACTTCCCCTTTTTGACTCAAAGGGAAATAGAGGATGTGGTATCTATTTTGCGCTATGAAAATGTTACTGTTCCATTCTATTCTAAAACACGACTCATCTTAAGGGAGAGGGGGCTAAGTAGTGCAAAACAAATCTGTTTAGAACTACTGAACTAGTCTTTATTAATGATTATGTTTTAGACAAATTATTGTATTTCATCTTTTTTCCTGCTATGGCTTGTTCAAGGTGTATTAAACACATTTTATTAAACAAACAGTCTTTTATTATAATAAGAAAAAGTACATATTTGATTATTTGAAACATAGCTTAGCTCTCTGATCCCTATTATTTTCTATTACACATAACATCAAGTGAAACCTTAATACCAGTCGGATTTGCTATTTCAATTTTTTTTTGATAATTTGTTGACATCACGTGCAATATTTGCTACACTTATGCATTCTAGTTGATGCACACACTGAACACAATTATCCAGATACAGGTCAGATTCAGATATTCTGTTATTTTTCTCAGCTTGAATCACACTCCTAATGCTTTATTTCTATTCATTTTCATTAAGGTGTATGTCCCCATTTGGAAACCTGTTTAGATGAAGTGTCCTCCAAGCACGAAGACACAGAAATTGGAAGATGTATGATTTCCAAGATGGGACTGCAGTGTGGGATTAGTAAAAAAAGATCTGTACGTATACATTTTACTAAGGCAAATGCAAACAACAGAGACATTATTCAAATATTTGAGTATGGAATTTGGGGAATATTCAAATAAACAGATACAGATAACAGCCTATATTTGGTTTCAGCTGGTCACACCAAAGCCCAGAAAAGGGCATCCTCAGCTCATTCCCAGCATGGCCTGGTACTTGGTCAACTACTTTCTATGGGCCAGTTGTAGCAGATGTGATGCCATCTTTTCAGTTGTTATGGAAGGGAATGACTTTAGTTATATTTTACTACGGGAAAACAGGTTTTCTATCTGATATAACCAGTGTATAACTTTATTTTATTGCCGCTTTCAAATCCTAAAGACATATCTTGTGGGAATTTAAGGAATTATAATTTCTACCATATGGTGTAACAAAGCCCTTTCTGCACACTATTTTTACAGGAACTTTATTCTGACTGTTCCTGCATACTTTTAATTTACAAGGAGACTTTTTAAATAGTTCACTCCATTACTGCACCACAGATGGATAGCTCACCTCAAACATCAGAATCTTTAGCGGAGCACTAGTTCCTGACCAATGTTCCAGGACCTACCCCTTCAGCTACAGTGCACTTCCCAGTTACAAAACCTTTTTAAAACCTATCTAAGCCCTATCTTCTGGATTACTAAACGTTTGCAAGTAAACATTTACACTGTATTGTTCAAAAAGTTTTATAAACATTCTCTAAACAAGCATTTTTGCTGAAAATATTTATGAAACATTTAGAAAATAATTCAAGAAACTAGGTTTGAATGGTAACGTTTTTTTAAAACATTCATAAAATAGCTGAAGAAGTGAAGGTTATGCTTGAAATGTTTTTCAAACATTCATCATCAAATGTTGGATACAGATAAACATTTAACCTAGACATTTTGATTTGTAAATTTTTGGTCTGAAAATGTTTTACAAATATTTAATAGCAATGGTTTTCATACCCATCATTTTAAATCATTTTTAAAATGTTTTCTATCAGTTTTGAAAACATTCTATCACAAACGCTGTTTATAACCATATTTTCAGAATGCTTATTAAAGATTTCAAAGCAAATATGGCATTGAGCATTCATATGGGATTTTAGAGGACTTTGTTAAAAATGCTGCACATGCAATCCCTAAAAGTAAGAACCGAATGGGAGCACAATTTAAAAGAAACTATCTTACAATTTAGACATAAAAATAATGTTTTCATTAGTAAACAACCAAATATTGGATTTGACCTCTGACCCAATTAAGGTTAATATTGCTAAGCAATGCCAAAGTTCATTTACAAAAATTTTATAACCCAAAAGATAAGGTAAATATATACTGAGTTGATGTTACAACATCAGTCAGAATAAGTAAACAAGAATTCAGTAGAATTGCACTGTGTCACCAGCTTTGATTAAAGACTGAAGCGGAAGAAATTCAAAATGTTTAGGGCACTAAGATGTCCTTTTCAAAAATTGATTGATTGAATATTCAGATCTTGGAGCAAAAGTGAAATGTTGTCAAACATGAGGTAAATCTGAACCATCATTTACTGAATTGTACTTTCATCTTTGTATCTTTTATTCAGAAAGGTGAAAATATTAAGATTTATTAAAATGATTGTATGAATTGGGGCTTAGTTACAATGTATAACTGTATTCGAATACTTTTCAAAAAGTATTCGTATTTGAGTACTTCTGAAACTGATGTATTCGTATTCAAATTCATATTCATGAAAATGAAAAGTATTCGTATTCAGATACTTTTGAAAGTATTCGCCCCAGACCTGCTTGCTAACCAGCTAGTGTCCATCCAGGAGTTTGGAATGCACAGAACCCACAAAAAGACCATGTTGTCATGGTAACACTTGTTGCCTGGTGTTGCCGAAAAAGTTCAAAGAACCCATAATAATATTTATTTATATGTCCAAGAAACAGAAAAAAGTGTTGCAGAAAAACTAATCAGCTCTAATCTGTGCAGGGGTTTGGAATGTAAAGAATCCCAAGAAACATTTTTAAGCCCAAGAAACATAAAAAGTGTTGGCAACACTCGTTGCCAGGTGAAGTCGAAAAACTAAACAACTCCAATCTACTCAGGGGTATGGAAAGCAAAGAACCCCAAAAATATTGTTGCCATGGCAACACTTGTTGCCATTTATGGTTGAAAAGCTAATCAGCTCCAATCCATGCAGGGGTTTGGAAAGCAAAGAACCCCAAAATAATTTTTATGCCCAAGAAACACAAAACGAAAAAGTGTTGTCACAGAAATATTGCTGCTAGATATTGCCAAGAAAGCAATCACATGCAAATTCTCATGCCATTAAACCTCCACACAAAATTTATCTGAGACACATAAAACACTGTACCTGTAATTGATATATTAATTGATATATTAATTAAAATAAGTTGTAACCTTAAACTCATATCTTTATCTATCGGGTTTTTATTGTAACATTACAATAAAGATACTATTTTGGTCTAGATACGTGTACATTTTTAATTTAAATGAAAACTCTCAACTACGACTTTAATATTACGAAAATATTAATTTGTCCTAACCTTAAACTGAATATAAGTCAATGCAAATTTTGAGAGTTTAGGTCATGTTAACCATGCAGACTCCGTTCAAGGTTAGGTATAGCCAAATTTTAAATGTGCACATAATTTAAGATATTATCCAAAATTTTAAAAGAAAAGTGTTTATAATTGTGCCAGTACTGGGAGTTTAAGGTCACCTCAATGTAATATTAGGCTTTTTCTGTAACATCAGTTAAATGTACCTGCAAAATATAGATCAAATATGCCATGCCATTTTTGGTATACATTTGTGGAACTATAGAAAAACTTGAGCACAGTAACATTCTTTTACACATGAGAGTTTAAGGTCACCTTAAAATATGGAACACCTTCAGGACTAGATACATCAACATACCAAATTAAAATTAAATATGTCATGCAGTTTTGAAATTCTCTCCAGAAATTAAACAATTAAAATTCAATACAAATATGTTTTTACCAGGAGTTTAAGGTTACATCCACATACCAAATTTGATTTGAATCTCTGAAGCCATCTTTAAGCTATTGCCCACAAATCGCAAAAGTGAAATTCAATATAATTGCGGTATTAGTGGGAGTTTAAGGTCATTTTAAAATAGGACACATATAAATGAACGGCAACATCCACATGCCAAATTTGAATTTCATCCTACAAGCAATTTTTGACATATTTCCCAGAAACAAAGTGTGACAACAATGCTGGTCCTATATGTGATCCATCACACCTGAGTGACATCAAACTATTACAAACTTAAACTCATAAATTTGTAAAATATCAGCAATTTGTTGTAACCTTATAAAAGAGACCTTTTCTTCTTGTCTAAATATATGTATATGATGTATATGATGAATATATGGAAAAATCTCAATTAGCACATCAAGTATCTTCTAAAAACCAAAACAATTGCCCCAACCTTAAAGTCAATGTTAGTTTCAGGTAAGGAGTTTAAAGTAATCTTTTCCTGGAGGTTTTGTTCAAGGTTTGTTACATACACAACAGAAACATGCCTAGAATTGCACAGTATTTGAAATACTTTCAAAAATTGCTAAACCTAAAATGAATATAATTCTGTCATTACTGGGAATTTAAGGTCACCTTATTGTATGACCCTTATGTATTGCCAGTTACATATACATGCAAAATTTGAATGAAATTTGTCAAACTATTTTCAATATATTCTATCGAAAATAAAAAATGTAAACTCAACATAACTTTTTAATACATGGGAGTTTAAGGTCACCTTAAAATAAGGCACATTTTAAAAAGTAGTTACAACCACATGCCAAATTTATCCATGAACCAAAAACCTTAACCTCAATATAAATATGTTACTATTTGGAGCTTAAGGTCACCTTAAAATGGGGCACACCTTGAAGACCAGTTACATGCAATGCCAAATTTGAATTTAATCTATCATGCCATTTTTGAGATACTGTCTGGAAAGGAAGTGTGACTATGACACTGGCCATATTTGTCCTCCATCATAGCTGCTAGTGACACTAAACTAGTTCAAGCTTAAACTCATAAATTTATAAAATATCAGCAATTTACTATAACCTGACAAAAGACACTTTTTTGGTGTAGACAGATATACGTGATGAATATCAATGAAAATAAATCCTAATTAGCATATAAAATATCTTCCAAAACCCAAAACAATTGTCCAAACCTTAAACTCAAAGTGTGTTTGCAGGTAATTTAAGTTAATCTTTTCCTGAAGGTTCTGTTCAAGATTTGCTACATCCACAACTGAAACATGCCATAACATCTGATGGAATGCTGATTTCCATCTCAGATTCTGTGTCCCTGGATGTATCTGGAACTGAAGCTGAGGCTGCAGAAGGCCTCTGGGGTGAATTGAATGAAAAAGACTTGGAAACTCCCTTCCTTCTGGTGTGACCTCGTAGAAAACTGAAACTGTCCTTCAGCCAGGTCTGTCAATCTGTGCTCTTCTCAGCTGCTTGTCCTGACTTCGTCTGAGTGAGCTTACCATATCTGGTACATTGAGTCTCGAACTACTTCTTCACAGTCTTGATAGGCAAGTTTCTGGTAGCTGCTCCCAAAGTCGTTCTTTCTTCTGCTTGTTTTTGAAACTGTCGTTGGTCTTGTCATAAAGTTCCTATTGCTGTTTAACGAACTCCACGATGGCTTCTCCATTTGAATCACTCAGAAAAATGGACTTCATCTGGCCCTTCTTCTGTCTGGATTGAGTTTATTCTACATCAGTATCCGTGTCAGTTTGCACTCACTCCTCACCACTTCCCTGGCTCTCTTCCCTCCTCTCTCTCTCCACCCTCTCTCTGTACCTCTCTTCCTGCTCTCTTCCTCTCTCTCTCATCCCTCACCTGTCTCTCCCTCCTCCTTCTCTCTATATCCTCAGCTGTATCTCCTAACTCAAACTGTGGTTGAGTGTCAGTTGGTACTTCAATCTTTCTCCTTCTGCCCCTTTGCATGCTGATCAATTGATCAATTGTACAGCTTGTTTTAAAAAACAAAAACTTAAAAATAAAAGCGAAACCTCACAGAACAGATTTCACTCCCAACCAGTCCAGCCTAGCTCAAAACTTAAGCTAATTTTACAAAAAAAAATAGCAACCTAAACAAAAGCTACACACCAATTGTCTCTCAACAAGTCAAGGCCCAAATATACACAGATTGTCTACCGACTCGCCTTTTTATACCCACAGATTTTGAAGCCGACAAGCCGTAAGACACAAAAATATTGATGGCCTGTCGGTTACAGTTCCCGGCTTGTTTGTTAGTGTTACAGGCCTGTCGGTTGTTGTTTACAGCTTGTCTGTCGGTTACAAATTTTCCCGACTCTAGGACCCAGTCAGTTAAAGTTACCGACCGGCCTTGAAACTTTACAGGCCTGTCGGGAACACTTACAGACAGGCCGGCTAAAGTTACTGACTCTACTGTAACACTTCCAACACGGTAGGTGAGTCATCACATACAGTCAGGAAGTGGATATTTGGGAAAAGTCGGATACTTGTTACAGACAAGCCTGTTTAACCAACAAGCCGGGAAGTGTAACCGACAGGCCGTTAAGTTAGCTGACAGGCATGTTGATAGGGGCCTGAAATTAGGGTCGGATACAAGGGTCGGCAACGGTTGTAGAAATATCAAACATGTTTGATATTTCACCGACTCTCCCCAACAGGCCAAGAACTTACAACCGACCCTAACTGACCATCTAAACATTGGTCCCAACTCTCCAAAAATGCATAGTTACTGGCCTGTCGGCTCCAGTGGAACACCTGCATTAAGTTGAACAACCAACTTACTGGGTAAACTCATGTGTGTGCCTAACTAACAAATGGCAGAATATGGGTGGTCGAAAGGCCATACTACTACACAAAACACTAGATTATGTATTCCCACAACTTAATGGTGTAAAAAATTTTCAATCCTTGAAGCTCGAAGTGGATATTACAATATAAAGTTGGATAAGCGAAGTTGGATGTGATGCTAAAGAAAAATTCTGAATTCCTTTGGAGCCAGAGTATGACTGAGTTTTTACAAATATCAGATTCAAAATATCCAAGTTGACAGCACTGAAATATTTTAACAAAGGAAAAATCTTACCCTACAAGTGGATGCATCAACCAGAGGATTAGGAGCAGCTCCCATAAAACCTGAGGGTCCGATTGCATATGCCATCTGAGCACTGACAGAAACAGATTGCAGATATTTCAACATAGAATGTAAAATACTGGCTTTCTATATATACTTGAAAGATATGATCACTGTGTGTATGGAAAACCTGTCGTGATTAAATCAAAACCCAAATCTTTGGAAGCAATTATGAATAAGAGAATACATAATGCCCTCCTCGCCTGTCAAGAATGCTATTGAGAATACAACCCTTTGATGCCAGGGTAAAGCATGTTTCAAGATAGGATAATTGTAAGCACATTATCTCATAGTGCACCTGATAGAGAAGGCAAATACCTGGACAGGGTATTACAGTGCTTGAGCTACAACACAATGAAATACACCCCATTACAGTAAAATACAACTAAATAGATTCATTAGTGTAAAATAAACTATCATCAGTAGGAATCTACATGACTGGGTGAACCAGCTTCTGCAATTTCTGAAAATTATGAGGAGTTATAAAAAACCTGTAACTGTACTACTTTAAGGTCAATATTACATGCACTGAAAAAATTTCTAGAATATTTTGCTAAAGTTTGATTACGTGCTCTGCCATTAGTTAACACAGCAACAACAGTCTGATTATCACATTTAATCAACACCATCTGACCAGCCCAGATGAGTGACTTTCAATGCAACCAATATGTTAATCATTTCCAGTTGTGTAATGTTCCTGCCCTGCCAATTGTCAGGTAATTGCATAGCACATACTTGTGAATCATAAATAGCACCAAGACCTGATGGACAAGATTTCAAATGTACAGTCTTATTGGGAGTGTACTGAAAAAAAACAACAACACACCATTAAATACAGGCAAAAAATTATTAATATTAATAAAATACGCTGGAGTGTACTGGAAAAAACAACACACCATTAAACACAGGCAAAAAAGTATTAATATTAATAAAATACGCTGGAAAATGGATGATATGGCAACAAAATAATCCTTCCCATAGAGGCCTAGAAGATCCAGATCCCTTGGATCTATTGGTACATGATGCAAAGGCCGACTAATATCAGCTTTGGGATTTTGCAACCTTTGACTAGACTACTAGAGTACTTGTTCCAAAATCTTGTCAATCAAAGGGTATGTTAATAAAAATCTGTAGTCGGATATTTACACCTAAAATTAACCGACAAGCCAAGACGCCAGTTTAGGTCTCTGATTCCCCTTCTATTATCCGAGCTGGATTTATGCTGAGTTATAAGTGTAAATTTTCCAAGGGTGGATGCTCAAAGGGCCCCAACATGGCCCCATAACCTTCTTCCTCTTTGAAATAAAAGTTTACATGACCTGGATACTGAACAACATTCTTATGATTAACTTTATCATTCAGAATGGGACTTTTCCTATCAAATTCTAAAGGAAGTCAGTATTTAATCAGTAGTAGAAGTTGTCAGTCCAAGTAGTCATGAAGATATTGAGCCCACTTGTCATTGTTGAGTGTTGAGTTAACAGGGCCCTGCAGGCCCTCATAATTGGTTTTGTTAGTCAATTGTAACCTCTCATGCACTTGTTATATATCTCTACATACAGCATTGCTGTTTGTATCATGTATCTGGCCTTTTACACCATAAATAGTAATAAAGCAAAAGCATGTTGGTTTTGTTGTATTTTTTTTCTTATCAACACTCAGTCTAACCAAGCATAATTTCCACTCTTGAGTGCTCTATCAATTTCTAAAGTATGCTATCTCTTCCCTCTATACCTTCAGCCCACAGTTCACAAATTTCACAAAGTTCACTTACACATTTAACTTAATTCTATACTTCAACTACTAGTTATGGGGTCTAAGGTGAGACTTCTCCCGTCAATCCCAATTGTTCAGTTGCTTGTCTTCTTAATTTGGGCCTGTGATAAATAGACTTCCATGTTATACTAATCTTGTTGAAAAAATTTATACTTTTTTTAATAGCTGCATGAAATGTTCTTCAATACATACAAGAGGGAGTACTTCAAGGGTGATTTAAGCAATAACATGCAGTACAAAAATGCAATTAGTCTACATGCAGTGAAACAAAGTCAAGACATGTATAACCTTCATTTTCACTACAGACAAACATTGTTGAAATATACTACAGCACCCAATGTATCCAAGGTAGGTGATTTGATCTCATCAAAGCAAAGTATTCATAACAAAATCTCAAACATAATCTCAGAATCTCAAATTTAAATTCTCTAAAATATAAGATTCAGAACATATATTTCAGTTTAAAACTCAGTTTAAAATTAGTTTTATCAGTATACAGTTAGGGAAGGTATCACTTGATAATACAAAATTTGAGCTTCACACAAAAGATTTGATATTCATAACAAATTTCAAACCCAAATTTTAAATTTAGAGCCTCTCCAGTCTCAAACTGAAACACAGCCCTGTATGAGTCTAATTTTAAAATTTAGTATTAGAAAGTAAATTCCTATCCCCAATGAACCTTCAAACTCAAGTCTGAGTTTAAACTGGAATTTATGTTTCAGTATGAATTCGACATTGCATTTTGATCCTTTTTTGGACTAGTAGGCTCCTAATAATGCCTGGGACAAGCCTTTTGGCAAAACGCTGTTCCATTTGCCAAGACATATTTCGACCAGAATTCATGAGGAACTCAATGCAAATATGACTTTAAATGAAATAATATATATTACCTAATACCTCCGTACTACCCTTGCAAGCTACATACTCAGGTAAAAAATATTTAACTTGCTAAGACTTGTTTCTGACTCAATGTGTTTCATGTTTTGGCAGTTTCTGTTAGAGTTTTGCAAGTGTACATAAATCAGGATTCGTAATTATTTAGGATCTGTTTAACACGTTGGCATGCTCCAGGGTTCTGTTCTGGGTCTTTACATTATTGTTCTCTATACTAGTCCCCTGAGTCAAGTCATTTTGAGGTACCCCCATACCGCAAAGTACTTGAAACAGATACAGCACTGAAAATCTTTACAGACTAACACCTCTTTAACAGGTAGAATTCTATGACACAAACCAGTTGACGTCAACACCTGATATACCATACATGTGTCCGAGACAGCTTGGGAGAATTGCATGGTCAACAGTATGAAAGGCTGCAGGCAGCCTTTGATAATGAAAATTGTATGTCTTGTATTTTTATATGTAGGAGAGCTTTTTCTGTGGAGTGTATAGGCAACACCCCTTTTGGGTTGCAATTCAGTCGCATTGAACTGTGCCACACAAGTAAACTCACCCATATAGTCCTGTTAGCCAATCAGAGGGTTGCTTTCTTTGTAGCCAATCAGAATCCGTCTGTCTTCATTTCGTTTCTCTGCTTGGCATTTTAATCATTTGCGATCTAGAGTTTATAGAAACACGATGGTTTATATTTTAATCTCTCTTGGATATTTAACAAATTTTAGTTTAATGTTTGTCAAATAGACTGTATTGGAGGGATTATGGATACGAATGTTTTGTCTGAAACTTTACCAAAGCCTGCTTCGGCTTTCTGTAAAAAATGTACATTTGAACACAAAAAACCAGTGGGAACGAAGTGTGAACGGAGTAAGCACATGGTTAAGGACGAGAAATGAGATTCAAGCCAGGAGAGTTTGTCGGTCAAGAAAACTCAAAAAGGAAAGAACACTGATTCTCATGAGAAGATGCTAGATCTCGTTATGAACACTATGAATAATGTAACGGAGAAGTTGGCTGCTATGGATGAAAGAATTACTGGCTTAGCTTCGTGCATTGATGTGACAGCAGCGAAATCTGTTACTAGGAAATCTCGTTCACGTGAACAAACAAAACGAAGAGGAGTTGCTGATACAGAGGAAGCTTTGTTTGCCTCACCCACAGGTGCTGCAGTTATACAAGAAGGGGGAACATCATATTCTCAAGTATTTCCAGACACAGCGGTGGCATTGAAACCAGCAGCAACACCAGCTAGGGCAAAGAAACAAAAACCCACGTTAGATTTGGGACTCACGCCTTGAGTTATCAATCTGCTTCAAGCACTCAAGTCACATCGACTATCACGGCATCCACTCAGGGTAGTTTTGCTGTTGGAATATGTGCGCAAGGAAACGTGGCAGGATCAGAAACTTTACCTCAAGAAACTGTTAGTCAACCGCCTGTAAGTAAAATTTTGCCTACAGAAGATGTGACTGTTCATGACTGTAACTAGAATGTGCTGTTTGGTCATATGGGTCAATTCGGAAATTTGGTTAAAGTGCAGGGACCAGCTGAAAATTTAGAATCTCGCGATGTTTTTGTACCAGCAACGGAACATAGTACTGCGGCCAACCTAACATGGACACTTTACATTCAAATCCACTCATCCAACAAATGGTGGAAGAACAGATGGCAGTGCTGGAAGCTACGATGAAGCTCAAGATACAAGGAGGTATGCAAAGACGGTGCAAGAGTGGCAGGTACAAAGTGTCGGTCACTCCAAATATTACTCCGCATTTGAGGTGGCCAAATGAGTCCTGTGTTATTGGGACAGCGAGAAAACGAGTGACATTTGATGAATTGTCCTTGGTGCAATTCGTCATTGGTTTTGTGAATAATGTTATGGACACTCAACATGTACCAACTATGAAGAATATGCTGACCGAATTGGTTGAAACTGTGAAGCAGAGAATATATCCTGGCCCATTGCCAGGGGTGCATTTGCAGGTATTCTGGAGGACCATCGCTTAACCTACTCTCAGTCAGCTGTCTTTGCTGGCTCAACCACTATGTCTCCTTGTCCACCTTCCATCACCCCTGGCAATGGGTCTATTAAGAAAATTGCGTGTAAGTGGTACAATGAGGGTACATGCCCTCACTCAGCTGATTATTTAGATACAATGGGAACCACGCTGTTCAAGCATGTGTGCCTTTATTGTTTTAAGACTCTCAAGAAAAGCAACGCTCTCATGGAAGGGGATTGTCTTAACAAAAAGAAGTCTGTTATGGAGTAGGACAGGAAAGGCTGTGACTGTACTTTAAGGCAAAGTTTAAAGAACGTTAATTTTGTAAGAAGTGAACATTCATATGACTTTAAAAATGGTGTTGGGTGTTATGATAAGGGGTCCTCCCCATGTTTTCATTATTCTCAGTGTCCTGCACATGTACTTTTGGTCGTTTGTCGTTTGTCTCAGTGTCCTTATAACAATCTTAAAGATCGTTTTGTTCACAATTATGTTGGTTTGCCATTATTTCACCTGTGTAATGATAACCAAGTCTATCAGAATGGTAAAATCTTGTCCACAACTTTACATGTTAATATATAATACATCGGACGAGACTTGTGAGGTTACTGATAACCATCAGAGTGAAGATGGAGATGTTATCTTGCCAGTGACACATGTAAATAAAGAGTTGACTTTTGATGATACTTTGGTTTTTGTTACACTTCCATTAGTTCCTTTTATTGCATCTCATAGCTCACCTGTCGACATGAATGATTGTCAAGCTTACTTGTCTTTGGTTTCTGATGTATTGTCATCTGGTCTTCCTAATTATCTTGCCGACCGTGTTCCTATTCCATCGGTTTTTAATTGGGATTACCTACAAAAACACATAAGGTCATATCATGATGGCAGATTATTGGATTATCTTAAGTTTGGCTTTCCGTTAGGCATTGGTGAACATGAACGGATTGTGAATAATGCTAAGGACAACCATCATTCTACACTGCCTTATGCAAAAGATATTGATGCTTTCTTTGAGAAAGAATTACAAGAGGGAGCATTGTTTGGCCTGTTTGATGTAGAACCTCACCCAGCCTTTACTTGGTCACCGTTGATGTCACGCCCTAAGGGTACAGGGAGAAGGGTGATTTTGGACCTGTCATATGGAGATAATTCTGTTAATGTTCACACAACTAGAGATTTGTTTGATACTGTCCCCTTTAAGCTAACTTTACCATCATTGGACAATATGCTTCCCACATTACAACGTTTGGGGAAAGATGCACGTGTTTTAAGGTAGACATCTTGCGTACCTTCAGAAATGTACCTGTAAACCCAGCAGATGCCATACACTTACACATGAAGTGGCGTGGAAAGTTTTACATTGACAAATTTTTAGCATTTGGGGCAGTACATGGAACAGCCATCTTCCTACATATCACAGATTTTATTAGATTCATATTAGCAGAGCAGGGGTTCGTGGTGTTTAACTATATTGATGACATTTATGTGTGTTACCATGTTGACCAGGCATTACAGGAATTTGAAGCTTGGAACGATGTCATATCTGAAGTAGGTCTCCCAATTAACCCTCAAAAGGTGTTTGCCCCCACAACTGTTCTGTCAGTTATGGGAATTGTGATAAATGTTGATTCGGGTACTTTTAGCATTTAAAGAGAGAAGTTGTACGAGATTTTATGACCAAACGCGAGTTCCAGTCATTGTTGGGTAAATTGCTTTACATTGCACGATGTGTGAGGGCGTCTAGAGTATTTCTTAATCCACTCCTCATGACACTTAGGTCTCAAGGTTTAAGTAATAGAATAGTCCTTGATGTGGGAGCTTATGAAAGTTTGTTATAATTTCTAACTTTTATGAAAGAATTTAACAGGATCATCTGTTTCAATAAGCCAGCAATATAACAGCACGTTTACGTTGCAGCCAGCTTACAACGCCTGGGGGGCATGTGGGGATCTCGTGTATATTCAACTCTCGTTCCAACAGAAATTATAGGCGAGATGTCAATCAAGCAGTATGAGATGTACAACATATTGCTGGCTATGGGCTCGTGATCTCGTTGATAGGGTCATGTGTGCATTGTGACAACGAGAGTGCAGTCACAGTCTGCAATACGGGTAAAACTCGGAATCCATTTTTGTGTTTGCGTCACTTGACAATGTTATATGCTTCATTTAACATAGATTTAAGGGTACAACACATTAGGGGCCGCAATAATGTTATGGCAGACGCTTTATCACATGGTAAGTTTGATCAATTGGGTGAGGTCTCGTGGGAAGTCATTTCTTATGATTTATACCCTGTATTTTAGATCTCCCTGCTGACATGAAACCACTCCTACAGCGAGCTTTGGGAACTGTGTACCAAAGTCTTAGGCCTCACACCAGAGCCCAGTATCTGAGCCAGTTTAAAATATTCTTGGCTTTTGTGTTATTTCACAAGTGTAAAGTGTTTGATTCTCAATCCACAGTATTATGTTTCTTGGAGTTTCTGGCTAGTAATGCTTTATCATTTAGGGTGATAAACAACTATATATCTGCCATGAAACATTTCTTTATGAGATACAAATGGTGTGAGCAGGTTTTTGAAACATCATTGGTTAGGAAACTGCTGCGAGGAGTGCAGTATCCTAATGTACACAAACCTAGACCTAAGGGCCTGTTCTCGTTGTTACAAATCAGAGAGATTTCGCAGTTGTGTCAATCATTTGAAAGCATCCTCACATACAGAGCGGCCTTTTTGTTAGCTTTCTCGTCTATGGCTTATTCTGCATTTCAAACCTAGCACCAGTTAACTCTCATCTGTTTGATTCAACCCGCCATTTATTATGTTCTGACATAAGATTTGCATATGCCGGGGTGCTAAAAACATCCAGGCCCCTGAGAGGTAACATTGGGTTAAACTTCCTTTGGTCCATGATTCATTTATGTGTCCAATCAAAGTATTGTCCACGTTGCTTGAACAATTTTGTCTAAAGACATCTGAGCCACTGTTTATTTGAGATGATTATCAATTGTTAACACAATCGCATTTGAGATCTCGTTTGGCCACTTTTCTCCGGGCCATGGGTTTGCCTTTGGAAGGACATGGCTTTCATACGTTTTGCAAATTGGCTGCTACCATTGCATATGACGCCAATGCTTCTCTCATCATGATCACAACTCATGGCCTATGGCACAGTGATGCCATATGGTCTCATATTTCAGATAACACCTCTCAGGCCCTTCAGGTTCCCCTTACATTTCAACGTCTCATCAATAATCTACCATAAATATTTGGTTGGGTTTGGGCTATTCTCATTTGTATTTACAATGTTGTTCTTGTCTGTGACATCTCGTCTATATTCTATAAAGTTTAAAGTTCATTTGTTAGTTCATGGGTATGAACAGTTTAATGTGTCAGATCTCGTGTGTGAGTTTTGTGACAAGATCTTATTATGTATATTGCTAACAACGTAGAATTTAATAAATCTTAGTGCCCAAATCTCATCTTCATTTGTATGCATGCGAGAATGAGACTGATACTGTTTATAAGCTGACTTGTCCATCCTGCTAAGATCATTTGTTTTGATGTGGTTTGTAACTTGAGCAGCAACTACACTTTCGACAAGTTTGGAAATGAAAGGGAGGTCTGAGACAGGTCTGCAATTTTTAGGATTGCTTTTTGAAAGTGCCTGCTTTTTGATAATGGGTGTGTGACAATGGCTCTCACAAAGGAGACAAGAACCACGGCTGTCATAAACACAGGTTGAACAACTTGGTGTTAGAAGGTGCAAGAATTTCATTACAGCCTTTGACCAGGATAGTGTCCATAGGATCAAGGCTACATGATTTAGTTTGAACATCATCTTCTTGATGTAATCGACACTCACCTCAGTGAAACAGATGAAGCTAACCTTTAAGTCTGCTTTTCTGTGAAGTATGCCATCCAATACATGCCAGAGGGCTTTGGGTCATTAGAGTTTTCATAGACAATTCTTGAATGGTGCTTAGACTTGGCTTTATTGATAAGAACATAGCATCTTTGGTTGAGCTGCCTCAGTCTAGACTTATACAATGCAGCTAATGTAGGATTCATAAATGTTACGCCACAGTCTTTTCATTCTGGCAGTGCAGGCAATTTACATTCTGGTACTCATCAGTGATCCAGGCAGGGGTTGGCTTCTTAAGTGACTTGACAATAACTGGGGCATGCTTGTCACCTTTGAGCAAAGTAATCTCTAAACATCCAGATGTCAAATTTCACTTCTATGCTGACGACACCCAGCTGTTTATTCACCTGACACACAAAAATGCAAAAATTGCCTTCGATCGACTAGGAAAGTGTCTCGAAGATGTCAAATTGTGGTTGTGTGCAAATAAACTAAAGCTGAATGCTGACAAGACCGACTTCATTATATTTGGCTCCAAGTCTCAACAAGATAAGTTAAACCCATTCTTTCCAGTAAACATATTGGGTGAATCACTGATACCTTCAGATGCCGTTAAGAATTTGGGTGTCTGGTTTGACTCAGACTTTTCCTTCACCAAACATGTTAAAAGTGTATGTAAACTTTGTTTCATCCAGATGAGGGATCTTAGACAAATTCGACAGTACTTGACTCGTGATGCTGCTCTTATGGCTGCAAACGCACTTGTGGGGAGCAGACTTGACTACTGTAACTCCTTGTTTAGGGGTCTATCTGTTTCTAACCTACGCAAGCTACAATGCATTCAAAACAGTCTGGCCAGAATTGTTTGTAGAGCCACATGTCTTTCTCATACAACTCCACTAAGAAAAGCCCTTCATTGGCTACCCATAAGGCACCGTTGCATCTTTAAGACTGCCTTGCTGGTATACAAATACCTACTGTCCAAAATATTTCAGCCCATTACTCAAAGTTAGACAATGTGCCTATAATACTCGGTTGAGTCAATCTGATGGTATAATTCTACATGTTCCTCAATACCAACCATCTATTTACAAATCCACAAAGCAGTTTGGTCTAAGCTTTGCATATGATGCTCCCAAAATATGGAATGAACTCCCGGATGATGTACGATCTGCCACTTCTATTGCTTCCTTCAGAAAAAAACTTAAGGCATACCTATTCTGCCAAGCTTATCCTCCTTTAGTATTTTCCACCTCATATGGCGTTCTCCGTGATGTCGACCATTGCTATGGATAAGGACAATGATTTTTTGTGACTATGCTTATGATGTTGCGCCTTAGAGTCTGTCACTTTGGCAGAGATTAAGCACTATAAAAGTTGAATTGGAATTGGAATTGTCCATGACATCTAGCAGAGATTGTATGTATTACTAAAAATAGTATTGCAGGATCATCAGCAGGAGCCATAGTAAAGCTTGGGTTGCTCAAGTCAGCTCTAAACTTATACATTTCATTGAGTATAAATACACAAATACAAAATATAAATACAAATACATTTCAGTCATTTTATCATGAACTTGGTCACAGTCTAAGTTACAGACAATTGCAAAATGGTCACGAACACAGGCATTTTGCTGTACTTGAAATAGACAAAAGTATCTGAGGATGTTATAATAAAATCCAAAGTGAGGCCATGTATGTGCATTGGGCAATCGACCGATGCAAGTTGTGATTTGAACTTTTGACTACTTTGGCATCAGTGTCATACTAAATGTTGAAGTCACCGACCCTGACAAAGTCAGATTTAAGTGTAGATAAGTAAGTAACTAGTCCAATAAATTCATCCAGAAGGAAGACTACTACATTAGAATTCATGACGGCTGCTCCAAAATGGCGGGATTCCTTGAAGGGTATTTGCTCCAAGTCATCTACTACCCTGCCATCCATCTCTGTGCTGAGAAAACAGTATACCACCAAAATGTCGGTCATGAGAGAGTATGTATGTATCACAAATTTGTTGTCAGAATTCTAGAAAAGTGTATTTCAAATATGGAAGAATTTCTATAGGCATATGAAGGTTCACTGGGTGAATTTTTCAATGAAAATACAAAAGAATTTCAAAGTTATACCCAGATGCAGAATTGTTCTTACATGCAGGCTTCCTCTGAGTTTTAAAACCACTCAGGAGATTCTCTTTAAAGCCAAAGTGAGTGTGAGCAACAACAGAAGCCATCAATGCCCACCAGAGGGGCTTCCTGTGGGCCATAGAAAATGACTGTCGAAGAATTATGATAGCATCCCCACGAGTCTGTTTGTTGTAAATTCACATCCCGAGAACAAGTTAAAAATAAATGGAGACAAGATTGAATTCCTGACAGCTGGAACAATTCGACAGCATGCAAAAGTGTTGTTTGATTATCTCAGTGTATGTGGAACAATTTTACCAGCTGTTCCAAGTGTTAAAAACTTTGGAATTATTATTGGTGAGGAACTTTCATTAAATAACCACACAACTTATATCTGCAACTCCTGCTGTCATTATCTGAGAAATATCTGTATAGTTCCGTCATATTTGACTGTATCATCAGCTAAAACCATCATACATTCAGCTATCTCTGCAAAACCCGATTACTGTAACTTTCTCATCATTGACATCTCAGATTTTTATCACAAAGTTACAAAGTGTGGAAAACAGCACACATAAGACTGCAAGACTGCGCATTGTCTGCAACCTTATCCTCATTGTGTTGAGGGAGTAAATGGTGATGCCACTGACTACACTCAATCCTTGCTTTCCATAAAGCAACACCAAAGACCACTGCATTCTGGTGACAAAATGTATAAACTAAAAGAACATCAATGGAAATTGAGAAGCAAGGGATACCAATCTTTCCACATTGCAGCACCCCATTATTGGAATAGCTCCCTGATGATCCACATCAAACTGGATTTAAACTATTTTAAGAAAAGAATTAAAACCTTTCTGTTTAACAGTGCTTTTTCCCTGGAGAAGCACAGTGATTACCCAAATAGTGACTAGAATTACACTGTAAAGGACTATTTTTATTATTATCAAATGCTACAAAATTGGGCAATAACTGCTGTAAAAATGGCCAGCGGTTTATTGTATTCCCGGACGAAAGTCGGGGATACTTAGGATTCAGTACGGTCACGCAGCCGCCGCAGAGATTTCCTTTTGGACGCGATAACTTAAAAAATATTTTAGTTAGAACTTTCAAATTTGGTATGTGGGTATATATGGTCAATGCCACGAACGCTATTGTTTTGTGACCTTGACCTTCAATCTCAAGGTCACTGGTGGCCTCTTAAAGGTCAGATTAAGGTTAAGGGTCATTTTTGGCCTTTTTGGAGATATTTTCACACTTAATGCTGACTATATTGCATGGAAACTATTGAAAATGGCTTTGGAGGTTGAGTACATGATGGACTTCTACCATCCAGGCTTACTGGTTACAGATCTTCATTTAAGGTCATCCACTGATGGCCAAAGTACCTGACCAAGGGTCATTTTTGGCAAATTTGGAGATATTTTCACACTTAATGCTGACTACATTGCATGGAAACTATTGAAAATGGCTTTAGAGGTGAGTACATGATGGTGTACCAGCATCCAGGCTTACCGGTTACAGATCTTCATTTAAGGTCATCCATTGACCGCCAAAGTACCTGACCGAGGGTCATTTTTGGCCCTCTATTTGTTTGTTTGTTTGTGAACAAGATAACTCAAAAACTGACAAATGGATTTTGATAAAGTTTTCAGGATATGTCCAAAATGGTAAAAGGAAGATATAGTTACATTTTGGGAGTGATCCGGATCACTGTCTGCATCTTCTGGATCCATGAAATGTAATTTTTAAAGACAGATACCTCAAAAAGTTATGGATGGATTGTGATGACATTTTCAGCAAATGACCTAAATGGTGCGAGGAACAATTGATTAGATTTTGGGAGTGATCTGGATCACTGTCTGGATCATCTGGATCCAGGCTGCCAGATGTGTTTGTGTACAATGTAGCTGAAAAACTTATGGACGGATTTTGATGAAATTTTTAGGATATGTCTGAAAAGGTAAAAGGATGAAATGGCTGAATTTTGCAAGTGATCCGGATCACTATATGGATCTTTTGGATCCATGAAATGTAATTTTTAAAGACAGATACCTCAAAAAGTTATGGATGGATTGTGATGACATTTTCAACAAATGACCTAAATGGGACAAGGAACAAGTGATTACATTTTTGGAGTGATCTGGATCATCTGGATCCAGGCTGCAACAAAATTTTAGGAAGAATTTTGATGATATCTTTAGGATACGTTAGAAATGGTAAAAGGAAGAAGTGGTAAAAGGAAGAAATGATTCAATTTTGCGAGTGATCTGGACCACTATCTGCATCTTCTGGATCCATGAAATATAATTTTAAAGACAAATAGCTCAAAAAGTCATGGGTGGATTTTGATGAAATTTTCAGAAAATGTCCTAAATGGTACAAGGAACAAGTGATTAGATTTTGGGAGTGATCTGGATAATCTGGATCCAGGCTGCCAGATGTGCTTATGTACAAGATAAATCAAAAACTTATGGACGGATTTTGATGAAATTTTCAGGATATGTCTGAAAAGGTAAAAGGATGAATGATTGAATTTTGGAAGTGATCCGGATCACTATATGGATCTTCTGGATCCATGAAATGTAATTTTAAAGACAGATACTGCAAAAAGTTATGGATGGATTGTTTCAGCAAATGGCCTAAATGGTACAAGGAACAAGTGATTAAATTTTGGGAGTGATCTGGATCACTGTCTGGATCATCTGGATCCAGGCTGCCAGATGTGTTTGTGTACAATGTAGCTGAAAAACTTATGGACGGATTTTGATGAAATTTTTAGGATATGTCTGAAAAGGTAAAAGGATGAAATGGCTGAATTTTGCAAGTGATCCGGATCACTATATGGATCTTTTGGATCCATGAAATGTAATTTTTAAAGACAGATACCTCAAAAAGTTATGGATGGATTGTGATGACATTTTCAACAAATGACCTAAATGGGACAAGGAACAAGTGATTACATTTTTGGAGTGATCTGGATCATCTGGATCCAGGCTGCAACAAAATTTTAGGAAGAATTTTGATGATATCTTTAGGATACGTTAGAAATGGTAAAAGGAAGAAGTGGTAAAAGGAAGAAATGATTCAATTTTGCAAGTGATCTGGACCACTATCTGCATCTTCTGGATCCATGAAATATAATTTTAAAGACAAATAGCTCAAAAAGTCATGGGTGGATTTTGATGAAATTTTCAGAAAATTTCCTAAATGGTACAAGGAACAAGTGATTAGATTTTGGGAGTGATCTGGATCATCTGGATCCAGGCTGCCAGATGTGCTTATGTACAAGATAAATCAAAAACTTATGGACGGATTTTGATGAAATTTTCAGGATATGTCTGAAAAGGTAAAAGGATGAATGATTGAATTTTGGAAGTGATCCGGATCACTATATGGATCTTCTGGATCCATGAAATGTAATTTTAAAGACAGATACTGCAAAAAGTTATGGATGGATTGTTTCAGGAAATGGCCTAAATGGTACAAGGAACAAGTGATTAAATTTTGGGAGTGATCTGGATCACTGTCTGGATCATCTGGATCCAGGCTGCCACATAATCTTGGGATGGACTTTAATATTTTTAGGATATGTTACAAATGGTAAAAGGAAGAAGTGGTAAAAGGAAGAAATGATTCAATTTTGCGAGTGATCTGGACCACTATCTGGATCTTCTGGATCCAAGAAATGTAATTTTTAAAGACAAATAGCTCAAAAATTCATGGATGGATTTTTATGAAACTTTCAGGAAATGTCTTAAATGGGACAAGGAACAAGTGATTAGTTTTTGGGAGTAATCTGGATCACTGTCTGGATCATGTGGATCCAGGCTGCCAGATGTGTTTGTGTACAAGATAACTAAAAAACTTATGGACGGATTTTGATGAAATTTTTAGAATATGTCTGAAAAGGTAAAAGGATTAAATGATTGAATTTTGGAAGTGATCCAGATCACTATGTGGATCTTCTGAATCCATCAAATGTAATTTTTAAAGACAGATATAAGTGAAAGAACTAGTGATTAGCTTTTGGGAGTAATCTGGTACTATGGAGAATCCTGACCTGGTGCTCCAGGAAACAGGCTCAAGACCGACATATTCACGCCTTAACTATGTCCCGTCCGGGGATACACTGCGGCGAGCCGCAGTCTCTAGTTCCTTGTTTAAAAACCAGAAAAAAGTGGCCTCCTGTCGTCAATGTCACTTAATTTATCATTTGACAGTTCTTATTTTTAACAGTTGAAACCAATGAGGTAATAAGAAGTTCTATTTTCAAACAGAAATGGGTGATTTCAATTCACTTAACAGATGCGTCCTTCAACATTCCTATTCCCATGTTAGACTTAGTTCAAGTCTCTCTCATTTTACATAGTAACTGCTCTTCTTGAGTTCACCAACGTTATGTCCATTTCATACAAGTTACAAAACAGGGGAATTGGACAATATTAGTACCTATACCATTCATTACTGAGGGCACCAACTCTAGTTTGACCTGTCCAAGGCTTCAGAAGCTTCAACACAGAAAAAATTGCCTATTCGGCGCAAAAATCGAGAAATTTTAATAAAGTTTGACAAGTATTTTCTGGATTATCATGTCTTTTTAGGGATCCTAGCATCACTGGAAAAATTAGATCCCATAGGGAGACTACAAATACGACTCTTCAAATGCTGTCTAAAATAAACTGGAAATATTCTCAATCCCTTGACTAGCAATTTCTGGTTCAGAAACCATAAAAGGACATTGATGGGTTGCACCACAAAATGAGTCACTAATTTGTCTCCTACAGCAGAGGTACACAGCCTTCTATTCATCACAGATGCTTCTATCAGGTTTCAGATGACATGCTAAATTTGGCGCAGATCAACAGTACACATATTTGCAACAAAGTTAAACAATAAGTTATATCTCTATGTGTCCCACTTTCAGAGGCAATAGAGAGGTAATAAAAGTTGATGCATTGAATATCTCATGGGAAGGAATAGCTTACCCCATTTGTCCAGCAATACTAATTAATTCCAGTCCTGTTAATTCAAAAGAAGAAACCCCACTCTTGTCAAATGATAGCAGCAGTAGGATGGTGACCAATGTTATCCTGGTTTTTGGATCGGAAATATCTTTTCAAAAAAACTCTTCTGGTTCTTTCTCAGTGGGGAAATCTCCTCAAACAATGGTTCATTCAGAGGTTCCACCAGATGTTTTTATATGTCAACCTTCACATGTGGCTTCAAGATAGAAGTCGGATCTGTCTCAACAATTTTCAGAACACTGGCAAAATAAAGGCACTGAAAAGACACTGTAAAGGCTCTTTGGTATAAGCAATTGGATTCATGCAAAGAATCATGCTTGGGGTGTAATTTTCCATACTTCTCAATTGAAAGTGTAGACAACAGGGAAATAGGGATGTGGTACATGCCCAGTACTAAAAAATATGCGGTTCGTCTGACTAATATATTTGGCATGAATATATGTGGTCATGATGGTAGTTTAAGCCAGTTCATAGCACTAGTGAGGATATTCAACAAAGTCAGTCATATTGGGACAAGTCCTCAGCATTATCACTTGTGGAAGTCGAACACACACAGAAGGGACTGCCTGTGATTAGATGCCAAACTTGCAAAACAAAGGCCACGTGACCTCAGGGTATTTAACTTACAAGAAGTTACAATTACAATATTTTTTTAATTGGGCTAATTACCATTAACTTATGCAGAAGTTCCATGAAATCACGTTGACAAGACCTTTCTAACCACTGGATTGTATTGGTTTTAAAAACTATAATTTATTTTTGCCAAAAAAGAGAAAAAAATAAGGTATTGGTAACAAATAGTACTGAAGCTACAAAAAAGGAATTTTATTTGCATCCTTAGAGACACAAGGCCGAAAGGTGTTTCGGTCCAGTAGCTCGAGGGCAAAGCCATCAGAGACACGAGTAATGCACTAGAATTTATGGAAGTCTGGTGACACAAAGAAATTCCAACTCAGACACATCCCACAGCTGGTCTAGGGTCTAGAACTCAAACAGTCACCCATACAAATACCAATGTAGCCCATTACCAGTTAACTTAAGTGAGCAGATAAATACTCATCACACTGTGCTACAATTCATGAAAGTCTGAAGACAAAGAAAAAAACCCCGAAAAAAGTGATTCTTGGTATCACGATCTTTATTGAGGCTCACGCTTAAAAACCTTTTGTTCTTTTTACTTTTCAGACTAACCCTCTCAGCATAGTGCCTTCCAAGGCCAAAAGAAGAGAAGAAATGTGCAAAACAGTCAAGTGTCTGGCACCTGTGTCTGGCATTGAAAAGTAAACAAAATACATAGCTAATAATCAGTTTAGAGGGATTTTTGTGAAATATTTAACTGTTATTTACTCATCTTTTTGGGAGATATACATTTACATATTCAGGAATACAATTTCACAAATACAAACTACAGAGAGTGAGCATATAACAAGAACATTTACACAAGTACTCAAGAAACAAAGATACAAGACTGGCTGCAGAGTATTGCATTAAAAACGTGGTGGAAGAGAAAGGTGATGGAAGTAAATTGCTTTTAGCAAAAAAAAGAAAAAAAAACTTTACAGATATTTCTTTTTATATATGCTCTTCTTCGCCTACGAGTGTTGAAAGTAAGTAGGATTTTCAACTTGTTTTTGAATGTCACTTGAAATGCCTTAATTTGTATTCATTTTGCATTCGTTCTTCAATTATTAATATTGATTTTCCAAGAATTATTCTATTATTCACAAAGTTAAACATAGTATCATGTTCTGTATGAATACTAAAGATAATTTAGCAGATGATAAAGCATAATTTTAATGAAAGATTTTTTTGGTAGTAGCTTTTCAAAATTTTTCTAAAACTTAGCAGAGCCTTTACAAAGAAACAGGTGGTGTTCTATAGTGTCTATTTGATTATTCAGGCAGTTTACGTATATCAGGTTTCCAATTTTCAAAAAAAAAAAAAGGTTTCCAATTTTTTCCATTTGTGTAAATTATGTTTACAATTTATGATTCTATTAATAACTTTGAATCGAAAAGATTGTAGAAAAGTCTCTGATGTTACTCTGAATGGTAGTGTATATATTAAGTTCTGTGAAATATTCTCTAGATGTGGGTATATGTCAATCCAAGTATCAATACTTGTGGGAGGTTTTTGTTTTCTATTTACTAAATTCCAATAAATTTGTTTTGACTCTAATTTAATTAATACATCTTGGTCATGTTTCTTGGTAACAAATGTGTTTGGTGCTTTTTCAACTTAAATGATCCATTCCTTTGGTGTTGATTTTTAAGTCCTAAGTTGTAGTACATGAAATCTATATTCCAGCCTAATTTCTCCTTAAAGTTTCAATAGCATATAAAAGTATCATTTTCCATGACATCGCTAACTTTAATCGTAAAGATTCTTTGGTCAATTCTGTGATTTGAAAAGATATATTTGGTGTTTATCTAAATATATTTGTTGAAACATGAGTATTCATCCAGTACTTCTGACTTTTTAGACATGCCACTGATATATTTTTGCACTAACAATCTAATACCGGTTGATAGAACAAAGTACTGACTTGTTTACAGTCTCCAGTGGTACCTTACGAGGTAACAGAGGTATGTAAATATTCATCAGCTCTCAGGTCAAATTCTTCCACTTTCTATTACAGTTATTTATCAGATTTCAAATCCAGTAAATTTTTTAGCTTTCGGTATACTGTATATATCGGGTAATTTGAGGCTTCCATTAACAGAATCTCCAATCATGGTTTCAAATTTCACTTTTGGATTTTTATTATTCCATATAAAGTTTACTATCATTTTATAAACTTCCTGAAGGGTGTGGTTTGGGCTGAAGATGAAGTTAAATAGATGCACAAATTTAGGGATTATTAAGAATTTTAATAGATTATTTTTTTTCCTTTAATAGAAATATTTCAAACACTATGTATGTTGTATTCAATGTCAATGACCAATAACATCAAAAGTGGTCAAATACTCTGTTGGGATTGCAAATTTTTTTTTATGATAGAATTGGAATATTTGGTAAATCTGGAACTTGTGGTTTCCTATAATTTTACATAGTGTTAACAGTACAGATTAAAGTTATTCAGAATTGAAAACAGTGGCCGTTAAATGATAAAATCCAGATTTTTTGTACCCGAATTGTTCATTCCCGAATTGTAAGTTCTGGGATCTGGATGTGTCAAATCTTAGCACCATTATGATCTGTCTGTTAGCATTAGGGTAGACCCTATGGCTGTTACTTTGCATCTTTTGCAGATTGGGATGAATCTGAAGAACAGCATTAAAATTGCCAATCTGATTAGGGTAGCTTGGGATGAGTTCACCGACAAATCATTTGATCGTCATAAAAACGGAATGTTCAGGACACATTATTATTTTACTGACCTTTTTTCATCTTTTTACCCCCAGATTTGTTCCCAACCTTAAAATCAGGGCTCTCTCCCAACAATCCGTTAATATGGAACAGGCCTTTAGCTTTTTATTTTGGTAGAGAGTTTTCCATTACAAACCTTTTCCTTTTCTGATCTGTTTAGTCACAAACAGTTCATGGACAAAATCTCTATTAAATCCTAGGGAAAACAAAGACCCACATAAAATATTTAAGGTAAATATTTAGTTGTTTCTGCTCTATAATGTACTGGATTCATATTCACAAGTTGTCTGCGAAAATAATATTTTACAGAACTCTGGTATGTTTTAGCAATTTGTAATTTTAAACTGCAGAAAAAAATTTGCCATATTTAGAATAATTTCTTGGTGATAATTTATGAGAAAAATTACCTTTTATCCTTTTAAAACAGATGAGGACTTACTAATCCTGTGCTATAACTCTGTTGTATCTTAGAAGTGTAAATCTAAATTTATATGATTTATTGTGTCATATGTGACAGAATGTATGTGGGAAAAAATTAACGTATTATGCCCGTCAAGAGTCATAATATTTTTAAGTGTATCTGTTATGTACAAGTTGAGATGTTGTACAAGTTTCAACTTGTACAAAACAATCTATACAAGTTGCAACTTGTACAAACAGTTTGTATAAGTTGCAACTTGTACAGGTTGACTTGTACAAGTTGCAACTTGTACAAATTTTGGACCTGTACAAGTTAACTTGTACAGGCTCCAAGTTTATTTGCTGAGAAATGTATTTTAATGAATTTATATTTTAAAATTCATAAAATTAACATATCCAATCTTCATGAATCACAAATTCACTGTAAATTATACCTTTTTAATGAGAAAGCATCCTGTGGATCTGTATATTTTCATATTTTGTTGACAATTACGACACTTTTTAATGCATATCTTTATCTTATTAAAACGTTTGAGTCACACTAGCACACCTGAAGTGTGCATCCTACTTTAGGGTTGGCGTTGATAACCTTATAATTTATAATAATGTTTTCTGTCAACAATTCTCCTAAATTTATTTGCCCCAAGACAAAGGGATAAATAAAATTAATTGTTTCTGGTGATAAAACCACATCTAAATTTTTAAACTTCAGAAAAAAGTTTTTAAAAATCTCAACTTGTACATAACATATCAATACTTTCGATTATTTGTGATCCCCCAAAATTTCATTCAGTGTTTGAATAACTACAACAATATTAGTTTTCTTTACGTAAAATGTGTCCAACAACTGCCCAAATGTCACCAACAGTTAAGTATGACACAGAAAACCACTGATTATAAATCAGCACCCTTTGTAAAATCCATCTAAGCCCCAGACTTATCTAAGACTAAATGATAAGTGTAAGACCCTCTATTAAACCGGCCACAGCTGTGCAAGTATCCCTCAATTTAGCCCCATAATGGTAAAAGGACCATTTGTGACAGTCCAATAATCTCAAAAACAGTGTTAAAACATAATTTCTTTTGAAGCAGACAATTGCAAAAACTTGCAATATTTTCAAACTGAAAGAAACGCACTATATAAGGAAATAATGCTGTTATATTGATCTGTTTTCTTGACATTATGATATGACAATTGGAACAAACAAATAGTTAACAACGTTATTGCACCAATTTCTTTCATCAACCATTCAATACCATGCATCATTAACGTCGATGAGTGTGAAGACAATAGCTAGTACAGTTTGTATCACTTTAAGCTGTAATTAATTTATTAAAGCACGTGGAATACTATGTACCACAAGGTGACGACAAGGTAATACTGTATAAGTAGGAATTTTAGCTGGAAGGAAATTTCACCAATTCCCAATTTTTAAGCCATTCACAGGAATTAATTTTCACTATTGTTTAGTTTCTACTTTAGAGATTAATACAAATTTAATATTTCACTACGGATTAATCTTCATTATCCAAGTTCATTAGCTAAAATTGCCAAAATTAGCCGTGAAAATTTATACTTATACAGTATTAACAGCAAGTGGCCTGTGTCAAGCAAACTTCTCTGTGATAGGCAAATGGTGTCAGCATGGTTAAACTTATTATTTTGGTTTGCAAGTACAATCTGAAAACATCTTCTCACTGACCCCAAATGATGGAATATATTAAAGCCATGTCATTATGCATTCTATGCTATGCTCATTCATCAGATTGTAGTATGTTGGTACCAGGAACTTGTGCAGAAATCAAAGAAGAAAATCCATATGCAAGGGATGGAGAATATTGCTTGAACATCAACCAGAACTATAACTCTCACTGGGTACAGGTTTACTGTTATAATATGGTAGAGGTGCCTTCAGAATACATCACACTCCCTGCTGGAGATGAAGTCAATTTCTCAAAGAATATAAACTATCCAAACTACAAAGCAGACGTTTTCTTCAGTAAGATCGCAATAGATATCAACACATTGGAAGTAATAGCAGATGATCTAAAGTTTGCAAGGATGGAAAACCTCAACGGAGAACTTAGGAATGCAAAAGCAGATTCGCCACAATGGGGAAAGGCTTATCAGTGTGATAGTTGTAACGGTAATGCTGTATTGGGTTCTTTACAGATTGACTTGTCAGGTACACCATTTCATTTACCGCTAAGCACAACATTTGTACCATCAGGATACCATCCCTGTATCAAAACATTTTCAAGGTCAGAAAACTACCAGAAAGTCTTCGCCACATGCGGAGGATACTGTGGTATGTGTCATCCTGCTAATTATAAATTTGCAAAACCAAGAATACAGCTTGATGTTGATCCTGGTCTTATTCCTACATCCTGCAGGCAAGTTAATTCTACCCAAGTTGTTGCTGGGATGTTAGACCAAGTCAGTCAGCTCACTGATGGGAACTTCAATACGTGTGCTGAAGTCAAAACTGTGTCCAGATTGGTTTCAATGTTTGCACCGCTGCCATCTGATTTGGTTCTTCTGCACATCATTGAAAATGACACCTCATCTATCACCAATATCTCTGTTGTGCACATTCACAGGGAATGTATGAAAAGTGATGTATTAGTTTATGCTAAACATTGGTATGACTTAACCAATTCTCACTTTACTCTCTGCACATTGGTTGGGAGTCTTCAGCTGAAAATTGAAAATTATCAGTGCAACTTTGTATGTTCAACTGGATATATTTTTCTGACTTATCCAAGTCATAACACAGGTTTAAAGATCTGTGAAGTGTTGGGCAATTAGTAGGAATCACTCATTACAACGAAGATACATCTTTCTGTGTATTTCCATTGATAAGTTCAGATTTAAGATTTGCTTTGTGACCAGATTTCTAGCCAATTCCCTAATGGTGGATTGAAGTTCTCAGTATAAGTTTTAAAGTGAATTCTTAAATGGGATTATTATCCAATTTTGTTTTAACGAGTTCCAATTTGAAATGAATGTGTAAATAGGACTTTCATTAAATTTTTAAAAGCAAATTTTTATATTTAATCGAATACTTGCATACAAGTTCGAGTTTTGAGTGAAACGTGGAGCTGACAATAGGATAAACATGTGTGTAATTCTGACAGATATACACTGTGATAAAACGGTCACAAATAATTTCTCTGCTTGCCAACGTCTTCTACATTTTGGGACTGGTGGTTGTGCTAACACTTGGTTATTTCATGTTACTAATGTTCATTGTAGTTTCTGTTGTTTACAGTTATTTTTATTTTAATACAGATGGAGTATTTATTTTCAATTATGTAAAACCCTAAAATCCTAAAATCAAAAGGAATTCAGATTCTTGATTCTTGTGTCAGCGTCTCCACCAATCCTTTTTGGCACTGAATATATTTTAATAGTGATACAAAATGTACAATTGTTTGAAAGTTACAATAAAACTTCTAGCCATCGTGTAGTTTGTTTGAAGAGTTATAGGGTCAGCTTGCTAAAAAATCACCAAAAAAAAAAAACAATTCCGAATTCTAGAGTATCTTTGAGGAGGACTGAGCATCAGACCCATCTTGTGTAACAATATGACTCAGATTCAATTTATAGTTTGGAGTTATGTGCACAGACAGACGAACAAACAGCACTGATAACTATACCCTTTCCCCTCCCCTTCGGGAGCCGGGTAGTTAATGATGTTGAAGGAAAACATGGCTTCAAGTTGCTTATCAATGATGTAGACTTGATGTTACTGCCACTAATGTGGAAGTTTTTAACAGCAAGTAGGTCCTTAGTGGCCTAGTGAGTTAACAGGTTTGGCATCTAATGACAAGCTGTCACCTCTGTGTGGGTTTCTCTGCTACAGGTGACTATCTGGGCATGCAGACTAGTGATTCAACCCAGGTTGACACAGATTGAAACAAATGGGAATTAGGTGTGAACACTCACAATCCAGGCTTGCAAGGGTAAATCTCAACCCCACTCAAGAGGTAGATTGGAGCAGATTGAATGAGATTGGTTCAACCCCCTATGTGGTGTGAACCCTCTCAATCCGGGTTGACAAGGGTTGAGTGTATTGTTACTGCAACCAATTGACTTACTGCCTTGAAGCAATTGCTTGACTTAATATATATTTCTTAATCCTTTGCAACCAGGGATAGCTATTTGACACAAAGGCCACCAAAAGCGATTGTTGTGTGATTTCTATATGATTGCAGTTTAACATAAAATATATGAATATTTGTAATTGGAGTAAGATAACCATAAGCTTTCACATCTAATCCCAATCTGCTTCAATCTGTGTCAACCTGAGTTCAGTCACTAGTCTGAACGCCAGGCATGCTGAGGACCTGTCTGTCAGTATGATCCTGACTTTTGAACAGGACGTAAAACCCCAACTTTGACCTTCAACAGAAAGTTTCTTTTTCCAAGCATTGTCTACAGCTGAACAGGATAACTTTTGTTTTTTTCCCAACCATTTAGTCTTACAAGGTTTTAACACACCCAGTTTTTTAAAACTTGTATAAAACAACCTGCTATGGATTTGTGCTGTCCCGCTGGAGAGAGGACTTTTAGCTGTTGTGGTCTACTTCTCTAGAACAGTTGACCATTTGGCATCAAAATTGTGAAAGAGGATTGAAACAAAATTGTATAATTTTCATTTAAAAGAGGTACTTTAAGGGTATTTTATTGTTCTTAGGGACTGTCTATATATGAAAAATACAAAAAACAAATCCACTGAATCTGGAATAGTACTATATATATTTTTGGGCAATTCAGCGGAATTCACTGTTCCACCTAAATAAGCAAATACACCAGTAATCAGTTTGAATTTGTTGATGCTTGTAAATAACTCATCTTCATACCTCTAAATACACCAAAAGTGTCAGTACAAAAAATAAAAGTTAACATATTTATATTTCTTTTTATCTATGACATTATAAGGGCGTTCGGGGGGCAAACTCATATGAGTGAAATTTCGGTAGAACTTTTCCACAGTTCACACAACAATAGATGCAGTTAGGCAGTGTTATTATGTTCCCATATGTAAAAAGTCGGGGATATATTGGATTCAGGTCCGTCGCATGGCTAGGGTGATATAAGGAAGATCCCTTTTTCAGGTGCTCTTAAATACCCATATTAAAGAAGTAATAGTCACCTTAAAGACAAAAAGGATTTAACATACTGCTGACCTTTCTAAGGAAGGCCCTTTCTACTTTAAAATACAAATACTAACTATGATCTGACCATCTTAAACTCTAAATTTTTTCAGCCCTCTGCTCACTGAGTTTTAATTTTTAAAATCAAACTTGGTACACATATTCAAGTTAGCTAAAAAAGGATATTTTTAATTTATGACTATCTTAAAGTCATAATATTAATGAAATTATGGCCACCTTACAATAAAAGGGGGGTTTTAGCCCTTAACTAACTTAGTATTTAACTTACCTCAGTTAAACATGACACATTTACTAAGGTTAACAGAAGGAAATGTTCTATGATACTGTCTATCTTAGAGTTCTAATATTTAGTAAAATTATGGTCGCCTTAAAGTATAATTTCTTTTATCTGATGAACTTGACCTCCTAGTATTTAACAAGTTATGTCCACCTTAAATAAAGTCGTAAATGGTATTCAGGCCCCTACTAGGTAGTTGTGAACTTACTTCAGTTGGTAATCATATATTTCTAAATCCCCAATTTTAAGCACATTATATACCAGATTTTTTTATCTGATTCCATTCTTGTGGAGTTATGTACTGCTCATCTGTGGATGTAATTTTCCTGTTGAAAAAAACACACATCTGTTTTAGTTTGAATCTGAAAGAGTTTTCAGATGACTGGGAGTTTATTGATATGTTTGTGGTTTTGTCTTTCTCATAACTTCCAATCTAACATTAAATGAGCTTTTATGGGTTAAATTTATCAAATGCATACACTTGGCTATTTGGTATTTCTGAAGATGACACAACTACAAACCATTTATTTTGTCAGTGAAACATGTTTGTAATCTAATTTTCTTTTACAGTATTTTATATATCTCTAGCTAATTTGGGATTAATATTAATCAAGACTTCGGCCAATTTCCGCTTCAATGTGCCACAATTAAGTGATTTGTGAATATTTCATTATCACTATATATAGAATGGCTTACAAGTTCAATTACCTTCTGTTTTGTTTCTTCCTCCCCTGCGATATTTGAATAATGAATAGCCCCATATCCATTCTTTTGATATCTAGCTGGTATCCGGTATCCAAAACTGTGCTGCTTTGCATATTGTCAGTGGTAGAACTGGTAAGTGTGCTTAGGATCACAAATGGAACCAAGTCTTATGTGCTTTGTAGTGTTCTTCTATACTGGAAAGACACAAATATATATTTATTGATACACAAGGCCAAAAGGGGTTTGGGTCTTCTGTCACAAGCCGCAAAGCCATCAGAGACACGAGTAGTGCACTGAGAAGGACTCCAATCAAAATACTAATGTAGCCCATTGCCGCTTAACTTCAGTGAAAAGACTGGCACTCATCATGCTATGCCATAATTCATGAAAGTACAGAGACAAAAAAAAAATGAAAAAAGTGATCTCTAGAAGTGCGAGCCTCAGTAGAGCTCATGCTTAAAAATGTAAATTCTAAACACATAAGTTGAATCCAATACAATCAAATAACAGATATTTCTTCAGTCCACCAATATACTATAGAGAAACAGATTAAAACGTTTTGGGATTACTAATTTAGAATAGTCAGTCAATCATTTAAATACTTTAATACTTGAAAGGATCATTGACAAAATAATAAATAAGTAATCAATTAAATACAATTCTAAAAAAAAAACTGTTATGTGCTACTCATCTAGGAAAATAATGTTCCTTTTGAAAACTCATATTGTAGATGGAATTGTTCAAGTTCTTGGGTGATTATGTTTTATATTCCTTATAATTATAGCGTACAGAAAGTGGGCCCCATGGGAATTTTTCAATAAATAAGGGATGACCTGTCTGGGGATATGTTGGCTCAAATCGGCCCAATCTTTTTTTAATCCAGAAATCTCCCCCGACCCCTTAAGTATATCATATGTGGCAAATAAAGAGGTGATACACATTATCAAAAGCCTGGACCAGTTTTACAAAGGGCCAGTCTTAAGCTGAGTTTTATGGATTTAAATATGAGCTTTTTGCCTTGGTTACGTCTGGAGGTTAAATGGATTTCACAAAGTGTGAAAACTAAGACTGGATTGTCATATAACCTCAGTGGTTATTGTGACTATTAGGTCCCCCCATTTTGTACTCCAAAAATATGTTAGTATCCATTGCTTGTCACATTTTATTCTAGCAAAGATTATATTGTTGCTTAGTCCACCTCTAGTTGGATTTAACTTTATAAGCCAAAGATCTTTTGTGGAACTGGCCTCAGGTTCAGGCCATGTCTTGTTAGAGTATCATAAGGTAAGTTAATTAAAGGACACCTTAGGTACAAACAAGACTACTGTGGCAGTGGTTATCTCCCGACTCAGGATCAGTAATAATGGAGATCTAAAAGATATACAACGTCTTTCTAGTAAAAGATCAAATTAAATGAGATGTAAAAAAAGAGTCTCAGGTCATGACTTCGTGTAAGTTGTTTTCATCTTCTAAACCCCTAGGAGCAATGAAAAGGGAGATATAAGGCCTGTTTAATAAAATAGCCCCATTTGAGATTAAACATGTGATATGGCATCCATTTTGTTTTCAAACAAGGGTAAAATTACTATGATGTTAGCTTTCCTATCCATATATCTCTTGTGCACATTTGAAGCAGTTAGCTGCAACATTTAAAGTTTTATAGCATCTTAATGATTTCCAACAATCGGGGGAATATTGGGTACAAATGTTTGCAGTGTTTTCTGTATCCCCATAAAATGAATGTTGCATGCAAATGAGTTGTGGGTGTATGGCCTTTTGTTTGAGATTAACTTAATGAAAATATTCAGGGCATTGTCCTTAAAAAGAAATAAAGCAATGACATAAGCAAGGATGGGACATGTTTGTTCTCAGTAAGAGAACTTTCTAAAATTGTAAAGTTATATGTATATTTACTGCCAGATGTCATCTAATATCCCTTTTAGTATTAAACTATTGAATTTGTCTAAATTAATGAAATTTATCGTTCTTTTCTTCAATACTAGTTAGTATCTACCTTTCTCTGAGTTTGATTTAATTTATTTCTTTCTCTTTTTTTAATACTTGATCATTACATGCATTAGTTTTAATTTATGAAAGTGATGTTATAAAGGTGTTGTTACTATGTATTTCTGTTATTAGTTATTACTTTTAATTACATTTAATTTGTCTGAACAATGAAGCCAAATGCTTATACTACTAGTTATTATTAAATTAAACTATTCCCATTACCATTAAATTAATTGGTCTAAAATATGATTTATTCATAAAGGTATTCATGAATACGAATGCTTTTGAAATGTATTCGAATACGAATATGAATACTTTAAAAAATGTATTCGAATACTTATGAATACGAATACATTTTGCCCAGGCCTGTTATTGATTGACATCGTTAACTGTCCCTTACAGTATGTGAAACTGTGTACATTTGTAAAATTTATGGTTTGTTCTTCTTTACCAGTTCATTAATCATTGTTAACTGTCATTTACAGCATGTGAACATGTCTACATCTATAAGTGTATGTTTTTTTTTCTTTATTATTGCTTATTATAAACCTTTCCAGACCTTGGCTTGTGTTATAAATTTATAGGTTTTTCTTCACTACTAATTATTATCTACCTTTTTCTGACTTTGGCGTAATGTATTTCTTTTCTGTTAATATTCAGTAACTACATGCATTGGTCTTAATTTATGAAGGTTATATGTGTTGTTACTAATTATGTGCTTCTGTTATTATTCATTACTTAGTCTTAATTATAACTAATTTGTCTGAATCAATGAAACTGAATGTTTATACTACCAGTTGTTCTTGGGTCAAACTAAATGTTTTAGTCTAAATTATGCATGGATATGTTTCTTAAATATTATATGTGTGAATATTTATAGGTTGCCATTAACTGCTGTTTATAGCAGAATATGACTTTGTCAAAATATATTATGATGGTGTACATCTTTATTAAATGCAACATAATAGCACATTTGCAAAATTTATTTTCTGAGGTGTCAAACTATAACACACAATTTGTTTGTGAAATACAGAGTATTATATTAAAAATTGTATCAAATATTAATTTCGTAAAACCTTTAAATCGGCTTTCCTATTTGAGAATTATGCCCACTTGCTTATTTTTTATTATTAAGATGATTATAAAATATATATTACATAAATTGAGTAATCATCTAATATTGTAAGTATGAATATCAGAAGTTGTATATTTGCGGACTGTTCCTTGTTCTAAGCTCTAGAGCATATAAATGTACATGTATATTATTTTGTTGTACAGTTTTATGTTAGTTTCTAATTTTTATCATCTTTTTTCACTCTTTTTGTCTGCAATTGAAGGATGCATTGTGTACTTGATACAAAACAAATATATCAGTGATGTACTCTTTTCTTTCAAAAGTCTAAGTATTAATATGTGTCAAATTGTGTGTTACTTACAGAAACTACCAAAACCAAGTTACAGTGATTACCTTTTGAGTTTATTCAGTGAATATATTGTAATTATTGGGGTTTTATTTCTATTCTTGTGCTGCAGCCATGGAGCTCTCTCTTACATGACTGAAAATGACAATCGATAACATTCTCACAGTATCATCAGCAAATACTCAAGGATTAAGAGATAATATTAAAAGACTTGATGTTCTGAATTACTTCTTGACTAATAATATAAATATACTATGCTTACAAGATACACATCTCTTACCCAATGATCGCGAAGAATTAGAAAAGCAATTAGATTGTGAAGTTATACTCCATGGAGTAAATACAGCTGCCCGGGGTGTTGCCATTTTACTTAAAAATAATTTTGAATACAAAATTAAAAATTGTAATAAGGATACAGATGGAAATCTTCTATTGATAGACCTACAGATAAATGATATATCCTTGAGGATAATTAACGTTTATGCACCAAATAAAGATAGCCCACTCTTTTTTCAAAAAATAAATGAATTAGTAGAAGAATGTAATGAAAGCTATGTAGTAGTATGTGGGGATTTGAATTTAACTTTGAATCCATCCATGGACTCTTATAACTATGTTAACATCAACAATCCACAATCAAGAAGACAGTTACTGGATTTAATGGAAACACACAATTTAGTGGATGCTTTCAGATATTTCTACCCCGATATTAAAAGATATACATGGCGTAGGCGGAACCCAGTTAAACAGGCTCGCCTAGACTATTTTATAGTGTCAAAACATTTGACGGACTTGTTACAAAGTTGTACCATCAAACCAAGTTATAGGAGCGATCATTCAGCAATAGAGATAAAACTTGTTCTTGATAAATTTGAAAAAGGTAAAGGGATATGGCGATTCAATTGTGGACTTTTAAAGGACACAGAATACCTTAAAACAATAAACCATCTCATAGGTGAAGTGAAAATGGAGTATGCTCTTCCAGTTTATAATTTACAAAACTTACACAACGTTGATGACACAGATGTGCAGTTTACTGTTTCAGACAGTAACTATTTGGAAATGTTACTTATGGGGATCAGGGGTGAGACTATTAAATTTGCATCAGCTCTGAAACGAAGAGAAAATATTGAAGAAAAAAATCTTAAAACAAGAATTGAATCTATTGAAAATAATAATCCCAGTAATCTTAGCCTCTGTGAAAATAATAATCTTGAAGAAATGAAATCTAATCTACAAGTATTAAGAGAAAAAAGAATACGTGGTCATATGATCCGCTCACGGGTACAAAATTTATTACTGTATGAAAAGCCGACAAAATACTTTTGTGGACTCGAAAAAAGAAATTATATTGATAAAACAATAAGGAAACTGAAATTACAAGATGGTTCCCTTCTGACATCCCAAAAAGATATACTAAATCAAGTTAAAAATTTTTATAAGAAACTTTTTTCTAACAAAGATAGCCTCACTGAAGATATAACATTAGATACTGTAATTGACAAACAAAAAATAACGTGTTTACAGAATACTGAGGCTGATTTATTAGATGGACAAATAACTGTAAAAGAATTGAATGAAGCACTTGCCAAAATGAAAAACAATAAAACACCAGGTATAGATGGCTTCCCTGCTGATTTCTTAAAAGTTTTTTGGAACAAATTAAGAATTTTCATTCTTCGGGCTTTAAATGAGAGCTATAGAACAGGTTCTTTACCCATAAGTATGAGACAGCTTATTATTAGCTGTATTCCAAAGGGGGATAAACCCAGAGATAACCTGAAAAACTGGCGCCCTATTTCACTTGCTAGTGTATTATACAAGTTAGGATCTAGCGTTATTGCTTCTCGTATTAAAAAAGTTCTCCCCAAACTAATTTCAACCACTCAGACTGGATTTCTTGATGGTAGATTTATAGGTGAAAGCACTCGTTTAATATATGATCTCATGAATTATACAGAAGATAACAAAATTGATGGATTGTTGATGCTAATTGACTTTGAGAAAGCCTTTGACTCTATATCATGGAAATTTATGTATCTTGTTCTTGAAAAATTGGGATTTACATCTAACTTAATAAAGTGGGTTCAGCTTTTTAACACTGATATAAGTGCTTCAGTTCTCCAATTTGGAGTTTTGTCGGAATTCTTTAGCATAAAAAGAGGTTGCAAACAAGGCGATCCTCTGGCACCATATCTATTCCTACTTTGTGGACAGATATTATACCTACTAATTGAAAATAATAATAATATTAAAGGAATTACAATTAAAAACACAGAATTTAAAATATCTCAATTTGCTGATGATACTACTTTGATTTTGGATGGTAATGAGAGTTCTCTGGATGCAGCTTTGAACACCCTTGAAGTTTATGGTACATTATCAGGTTTGAGGATGAATAGTTCTAAATGTAAAATGATATGGATTGGAAGGAAAAAACACTCAAAAGACAAACTTAATTGCAAATGCCATTTTGACTGGAATAATGATAATTTTTCTCTTTTAGGATTACATTTTCATGTTAATTTGGACCAAATGGCTGAGATCAATTACAGCTTAGCCATTAATAAAGTTAAAAATACCATATCCTTTTGGAAAAAAAGATCGTTGACCCCTTTGGGGAAAATTACTGTGATAAAAACACTCATCCTGTCAAGATTGAATCACTTGTTTATGACTATTCCGCTACCTTATAAGGGGTTTTGCAAAAAAATTGATAATTTGCTATACAATTTTCTGTGGGATGGCAAGCCAGATAAAGTTAGTAGGGCCCAGATTTGCCAAAGTTATGCCAATGGTGGTCTAAAAATGATCAACACTGAATTATTTGTGAAAGCCTTGAAGCTAACATGGCTAAGGAGACTCATAACAACACAAAATTCTCAATGGTCTACACTGTTTCAGTTGACACTCTCATCAATTAAAAAAATAACAGATTTTGGTCCACATTGGTTCAAAGTGTTACATTGTAAAACAAAAAACCTTTTCTGGAAAGAGATTTTTGAAATTGCATTTTCTCACCAAAATGATCTGGTCACGAAGAGAGATGATAATTTACTGTGTATGCCTTTATGGTACAATGAACAAATCAGTAAAAGTAATTTATTTAAACCCAAATGGTATAAACATGGTATTGCTGTTGTCGGTGACATCATTTCTGATGGCATCATTTTAAGCAAAGAAACCATAGAACTACTATATGATTTACCAGATATAAACTTCTTGGATTATTACCAGGTGAGGGCAGATGTAAATAATTTTCTTATAACAAATTTAATTAATGAAATAACTGAAATCAAAAGACCTTATATTCCAGCTCATCTAAAAATACTTTTGAAAAGTAAAACTGGGTGTAAAGACATGTACTGGGAAATGAACAGACAAAATTTAAATATGAACTATCAACAGAAGTGGAATTTAGACCTAAATATATTTATTGATAATTATTCCTGGAAAAAAATTTATAAAATATGTTTTAAATCACTCAATGATAATAACATTATTTGGCTTCAGTATAAGATATTGCAACGGATTCTTGGCACAAAACAACAACTATTTAAAATGAACCTTTCAAACTCAGAATATTGTAGAATTTGCAATTCTAGTCCAGAAACATTAGTTCACTTATTTGTCTCTTGTAAACATGTTAAAAAGTTGTGGAATGATTTAAAACATTGGTTAAATGATGTCACAGATATTAATTTAAACTTTGCAGCAAAAGATATTATTCTTGGATATTTATTGAAAACAGATCTTTTCCTTCCAATCAATGTCATTATATTGATCACAAAATCATATATATTTTCTTGTGCTTTTATGAAACGATCATTGAACTTGGCACATTTAAAGATAAAGATCAAATCAGTGTATGAATATGAATACTTTATATATAAGGAGAAAGAACAAGAGAAAGACTTTAAAAATACTTGGAAGAAATTCTCAAAATTATTTGATTGAAAACATTCATGTGTAATTGTAACTGTTAAGTCATATTTTGGTACATAAAAATGTACAACCGGTGACTCATTTTTTTTTTCTTTTCTTGTCTTTCTTGTATTTTAAAACCTTTTATTAAAGATATATATATGCATGACTGTATATTTATGTCAAAATATATGTCACTTGTACCACATAGATTGAAGAAATAAAGAGTGAAAAAAAAAAAAAAAAAAAAAAAAAAAAAATGTTTGTTCAATCAACGGTGTTCATATAAATTTCATCAGGTAAGTGTTGTTCGTGAAAGGGGCTTTCACATTTGCCCAGAACAATGATCTATTCTTAAACTTATCTCCGACTGAACAAGATACAGCAAATGTAAAAATAAAGCAGATGAGTGCATCAATTTTTCCTTGTCTAAGTTGTAACTTAGTTCTTCGTATCTCTAAGATGGTATAACGTTTCACAACATAGATCAACACAGACAACATAGCAGTCACACAGTACTAAAGTAAACAAAAGTGATGAGCATCAAAAATAAGTATTGATGGAGCGAAAACTGGTTGTTGTAGGGTAGTAATCCTTAACTTTGATCTTTGATGGACCAACAAACCACAATGTTTTGGATTTTCAGAATAATAGTGGTTTATTTAAAAATAAATACAATTTTATCATATGTTGAAACTTTGGTGGATAGTTAATGCTATTTTACAAATTCTAATTGGGCTTTTATAGCACTTAATCTCCCCTTTATGAATGGTACTATGACGTGCAAGCACACCAAATTAACGCTAGGGAGTGATTAAGACTAAGATGGGTATGCCTTGGTGTACTCATAAATTTTAAGCTACTTCTAAAAGATAATAAGTAGCAGGACACACGTCATATCAGGAAGAGCATTCCAAACAGTGGGGGCATCAAAAGCTTGATTGAGAGACTTTCAGTAGAAGTGCAGAATTTGGAACAACAAAGAAATTATCACCACTCTAACAACACCTGATACCATTAGGATCACTGTGAGAAGAAAGATATGGAGGAACCTACTTGCTAAAATCAGTGTGACGAAACTTGTAAATAAGTGTGGCTAATGAAAACACTGAGTAATATTCAACAGGCAGCTAAGAACAGGGGTTATACTGAAATATCTAGTAGTGTTTTATATAATTCTAGCTGTATTAATTTCTAGCTTAGAGAGACTCATGAAAGTAAATCACAGTAATTCAAGTGACTAATGACAAGAGCATTAGCCACAAGTATAGAAGCTTCATAAGTAAGAAATCGCCTGAAACGTCTGAAGTCTGAGTTGCATAAAACTACTTTTACAGACGCTCTGAACATGCTTAGACAAGGAAAAATCAGCGTTGAACCACAAGCCCAGGTCTTGACTGACTCAGCCAGGCAGAGGATATCCCAAGATGTCAACTGGGAAACATGCTGATAACATATCCCTCTGTCGTTTTAACCAAAGACCATAAACTCAGTCTTGTTAGGATTCAGTTTGAGTTTACTAGTTGACACCCACTCTTTTACATGATCAAGACACTTGTTAAACTGTTCAAAGGCAGTAAATACATTTGTTTTATAAATGCACATGAATTTGGGTGTCACCTGCATGAAAATGAAAGTTAGTATCTTTCTGTTAACCATTCATCAAACTGAGGGGATTTGTGTACAACTAAAACAGCAAAGGTACAAAACAGAACCTTGGGGAACACTAAGCAAGAATTACCAATTATTGGGCAAAGTAAAACCAACTTTTTTCGATTTGGTTATAACATGTTTAGTAGGAACGTACAAGATTTTATGTTACAATGCAGTTAATATAAATGCTTAATTTCAAGAACAATCATAGTAAAATATATAATGTTACCACCCGTCTGTGAAATTGCCCATTAATGAAATGGACAAGAAAATTATGCATTTCATGAAATGGACAATAAATTGTTCATTTCGTGCAATCAACAAAATAGCTCTCTAAATATAAAGAAATCTATTGACTGTCTTGTGAAATAGACAACTAAATGTACGAATTTCCAACTTTAATACACAGTAAAAATGAAAACCCCCTTTTTGGCATGTTTATTGAAACATAACAGTACAATACAGTCTGAACAGAACTTTATCTTAAAGTTACTCATGTAGGTAATTATTATTTTTTTATATTTTATTAAGACAACATCTAAGTTAGACTGGGATATAATCGAGATATAAAGGTATCTTTATGATAAAAGGACTTTGTATAACTTCATATTTCTTTTTACAAGGATATTTAGAGCTAATCGTTAAATGAGTGGCTTTGTCAAATTAACAGTTACTTGCAATAATCCTCAGATGTAATCATTTAGGAAATGGCCTCAACTTGTTATATGCACAGGTATTTGTCACAATCTTCAGATAAAATAATTAATAGAAAGCCTTACCTAGTTCTACTTCAACTTTGAGACTTCTGCAAACAAGATTAACATACAAAGGTAATAAAGGGCTACTATATTTAACAAGTGACACTACTGGACCAGTTTCCTTTGATCACTTATTAAGTGAAAACTTCAAAACATTAAACTTTTGAAAGAGACAGAATGGTAAAAATTCTAAAAAGTTTCACTAAGTTTAATTTTAAATATTAATTCCCAACAAAAATATTCATTTTATCATTGACAATTATCAAATAATTTTTATCTAACTTTATAGTTAGCAAGTAACTTGAATCAGACTATTACTACAGGACATTCCAGATAATTATTTTATGACCCAATGGCTACCATCAATGAATTTTTAATTTACATACGTGACTTGGTCCATTTCATGAAATGGATTGCATAAAGTATGAATTCATCCATTTCATTCATCCAATTTCCTTGTAAATTTCATGAAATGGACAATTTCATAAATGGGTCGCAGCAGATACATCAATATGAATTAACTAGGTGTTAGTTGGTGTAGTAAACTTAACTTATGAAGGGTATAGAGCTTATTTACAAAAACTTTTGTCCTTTTTCTGAATTACCCTTCTTATCCAAAATCATTGAAAAAGGTTGTATCACAGCAGCTAAATCAACATGCCACTGCCAGTAACTTATATGAACAATATCAGTTTGCATATAGAAGACAGAACAGCACAGAAACAGCACTGTTGAGAGTAATGAAAGTAGTATAATAGGGGCATTTAGTCCTCAGGATAACCAAAATCTGGTCCTCAGGATAACCAAAGGGTTAAAAAGTAGTAGGTTAAAAAAGTAGGTTAAAAAAAGTAGTAAGTTAAAAAGTAGGTTAAAAAGTAGTAGGTTAAAATGTAGGTTAAAAAAAGTAGTAGGGTAAAAAGTAGGTTAAAAATAGTAGGTTAAAAAGTAGGTTAAAAAGTAGTAGGTTAAAAGGTAGGTTTAAAAAAAAGTAGTAGGGTAAAATGTAGGTTAAAAAGTAGGTTAAAAAAGTAGTAGGGTAAAAAGTAGCGTGTAAAAGTGGTGTGTAGCAATCTGATTGGTTAATGATGTCATATTGATTGATTGTATGATATGTATAGGGGGCTTAATATAGGCATCTTGTTAATGATAATTGGTTAATGGAGTAATGGAGGTTTTTTTTGATTGTTTGACACAGGCATCTGATTGATCTTATTTGCATATTGACTTACCAGATGGCAAAGTGTTGCAACGTGAACCTAGCAAATTCTTCAACTCAAGAAAAAAGGCATTAAAGTTCATACAAGTATATATATATTTTTTTCTTTGACAATAATATCGTTCTTCATCTTCTAATATATTTGCTCTCAGTCTCATGTTATCCAGTGTTTCCTGTCTGAGGTCAATGAACAGATAGCTATAAGGTCCCAGGGTCATCACTCTTTCATACACCTGTACAAGATATTCTGGATCTTTGGGGTACATCTGTCTAGCTAAGTGTTGAATATGGCTGGCATCTCTGGGATTCTTAAACAGCACCATGTAGTGTGTGTTCAAACTGATAGTCCTCTGAAATTTACTTTGGTGAAACACATTCTGGGTCACTAAAATGACTGATATATTTTTGTGATGACTCCCTTTTGTAAAGAGATCGCCCACTCCACCCTCCAAGCAGTCCATCATGTCATCCAACACCAGGAGACACGATTCCAGTTCTTCAACATCTGCTAAGCCACGTTGGAATTCCACATTTTTCATGGTGGTGTAAAGAGGCTGCCATTGGAAATAGCACGACACAATTTTTTGTGGGCATTGATAAATCTTTTAATTTTTAGTTCCAGTAGCTTTCTCAAAAAAGATGTTTTCCCACTTCCTGTGGGACCAGCCACTAGACAAGTAAACGGATGAATCAACTTAGGTAGGGCAATGGTGACACAGGAGCCATCTCTGTAGTGCATAGTCTTTGACTGATGTACTATCGTATCAGGTGCCATTTTCTCATGGAAATTTTTTATGTGTCTTTTCATATTATCACTTCGAGTAAACGGTTTGCCACAGACTGGACACTTGGGCATTTTTCTTAGATCAGTGACTTATTGGGAAATGAACTCGTTTGTAAAACTTTCTACTATTTATATTTTCCTCCTCCTTCTGATATTGATTGCTACTTCTACATATTTTCTTTTCTACCTGATCCCTCCTGCCCACCCTCCTACTGGATCAATAGCACACTTTTTCTGTGTAACTATGGGCTAGGCACTAGACAAGTAAATGGCTGAATCATCTTTGGTAGGGTGATATAGAAGCCACCTTGGTGATGCATAGGGTGATGCATTGACATGCCCACTCTTGGTGACATATTCTTATGAATATTCTTAATGTGTCTTTTCAAATTATCACTTCGAGAAAAGGACTTACCACAGACTAAACACTGAGACATCTTTTCACATCAGTGTCTGATTGGGGAATGAACTTGTTTGTGAAAATTTCTAGTATTTATATATTTCCCTCCTCCTCCTCCTCCTCCTCCCCCTAATATTGAAGGCTACTTCTACATCTTCCCTACTCCTCCTCCTTTTGCATAAATAACAGACTTTTTTCTGCATAACCATTTTATTGAACTGTCTTGACTAACATATAACAACAACACTTGCCTATCTTTTAACTTAAATACAATACAAATGTACAAAGCTGTGCTTTAGTTTTTTTTCTTTTTAATGCACAACAAAGTTTAAAGCAGTTAAAATCATTTGTGAGTCTTTAATATTTCATCAATATTTGTTCTGGTCAATCTGGTCATCACTGTATTTCTCCATCCTGTTGACAGTTGTCTCCATTCTGCATCCAGCAAAGGTGTGGAGGACAAATAATGCACAGTAATGTCCACAGGCCAGTGAGAAAGGTCTTTGCAGTTGAACATCATTGTAAGTGCAAACATGACCTTTAAAAATGTGCTGAATTCTTTGAAGACAGGTGGTAATCCATAAGAGTCAAAGTACAGACCCTCACCTTGGTCATTGATGCTGAGTGCCACCCAGTGGGTTCCTTCATTGTGAGAGTAGTCTGTGTTGAAATAAAGACACATTTTTCTGTTGGACTGTTGCTCATTTCTGGGAAAAACTCCAGTGTCCCATCCCGGTGGCTTGAAGGTATTTAACACTTTTTCCAATTCAAATGTATTCATCAGTTCAGAACTGTACAGGGTAAAGTCGGTCACAACAGATCTGTATTGGTCAATTTCAAATTCTCCATACACAATAATTCACAGTTTCTGTCAATTCTTTTTTGAAGTGCACCTCGAGTGAAACTGTGCCAGTCTTTCTCAAATTCACATATCCTCCACCCTCTTCCAAATCAGGTGACAAATCAAAGCAGATCAAAGTATATCCCTTTTTATAGTCCTCCCTATCTATGTGGTTCCCTTCATCTTGATACATGGATCCCATGCCCGAGAAGAGAGTCATGTAGCAATTCATGCAGTCTCCAGTCTCAAAATCAGGTTGAAGTGCCTTACCAGGAATGGATGTGCCACCCACACTCAGTGCGATATGGTCCATATCAAAATGTTCAAATTAGAATGGGTTAGTTTGGTACGTTCCATTGATGCCACTGTTTTTGACAAAACCTATGACAATATGTTTTGAAACTTGACCCGAATACAAATTTTCTTTTGCATGACTTCTTGTGCCTGAACTGACTGTGCACGTCTTACATTCACCTCGGGTGATGGGGTACTTGGCTGTTCCCATTTCTAAGGCCTTTGCGTGAGCTGCCTGGATGACCGAATTCACTTGAACTTTTCTGATCATCATCTTAACACTGTCCAATTTCACTCTGAAGCTGGTATTATCCATTGGGATGACTATGGCAAACTTATCCTTGCTTCTGGTTAGACGCAACTTGATGGGTGTGTGATTGAGTATGTAGCGATCTTGGAACATGAGGTCCAGGTGCAGTTTTCCCATCATATCAATCAAGTGACTTTCGCGGGCAAGCTCCTTTCTTTTGACATATCCCTTATTGTGTTGGTCAAGAGAAAAGTTGTTTGTATCTTTGTACCACATTGATGCCATGAGTTGACTTTGTTTGCTCTCAGTCCCAAAACTGAGGAGTGTTTCTTTGTAAGGATAGGTGTTATTGGAGGTGGTTACTAAAGGGTCTTTCAGGGTCATGTCTATCTGACTAAACAAAGCATGCAGCCAAAAATTTACCGGGGCGACATCTGCAGTGGCACCCAAAACCTCTCCGTCAGTATTCATATTTTAGCCTTGACTTGAATGAAGCTGTTTTTCAAATCAATGTACTCTGAGTCAGTCTCAGCAATTTTAAATTCAATGGTGTCATCACTGTCCTTGACTGCAGTAATTGGTCCATATTCTACCCATCTCCCTTCTTCAACACTGGTTTGAGTGAGTGGCACACCAAACAAATCCAATTCACTTTTAACATACTCGCATGACAGTAGGTGAATCAGAGGCATGTTTATGAATATATATCTTTTCATTTTTTTCCTGGAAGGTCCTCCTCTTTTGACTGCTCTCGATGAAATGACACGCTGTCTTTGGTTGCTGTTCCTTTTATTATCTCCCAAGTAATCTTGTGCTAGTTCAACACCTGCTTTTAGAGCTTTCTGTCCCAAGGATTTTCCAAGTGCAATGGCACCTTTCTTCAACAGGGGAGCAGCCACTCCTACAAGACCCCGAAACAGGCTTCCCAAACCGTGACCTCTTTGATATCGCAAACCTTGAAATCCTGGTAATCCACTTCCTGCTTGACTCGTGTAATACTGCTTGTATGCTTGATGGGTAGCATCATCACAGCAGTAATCCTGGTGCTTCATTTTTGACGAAAGTGAAGCATTACGAATGACTTCCCACCAACAAATGGAATAATTTCACCCGTATCCCCCTTTATATTGATTTCAACAGCTCCAAAAATCTTTTGCATCACTGGATAGTAGAATACTTTATTATAGGAGGTGAGCTTTGCTCATCACTTTGCTCACCACTTGACCTCCACTTTGGACACCACTTTGAACACCACTTTGGTCACCACTTTGAAAACATTGATCACCCCTTTTATCACTCCCATTACTTTGCTTCCTGGACTTTGTTTTAAACATCCTTTTTTCATGACATCGCTTACTATAACCTGATGCAAATGCTTTCAAACAATACTGACACTTATTGTCTTGTCTTTACAAGAATGTTGCTTCCACATTTGCTTTGAAGCAAATGTGTGATGGCACTTTTCGCATGGAAATTTCTTTAAATCTTGCAAAACATGTGCTCTAACATTTACACAGTTCTTTTCATGTTTTGTTCTCTTTTGTGCACTCACAAATCCTTTCCCGCAAATATAACAATGCAATCTCTTTTTAGCTTTTAAACCAAGACAAATTTTTTCGTGTCTTTTTTTGTTGGAAGCACAAAAAAAGGTTTTAAAACAGTGTTGGCATTGTCTGTTCATTTTTGCAAAGGCTTTCTTTCCAGTTCTGGAATTGGGAAGCAAATAAACACTACTCGATGAAAGAAGATCTGTTTGGCCACCTCCTGTTAAATTATGCACAGATGTACAAATTAACAAAAATAATATCACCACTTGAACTGAAAATAAAAACTAAAACACTGTAAAATGATTCACCCCGAAAAAAGCGTCACTTTTATAATGTTGTCCCTAAATTTTAATATGCGCACTCCGTTCTATTCTAAATTTTATTGCGCGCATGTGCATTCTAAAATTTACACGCACTTCATTCTATGTCTTTTTATACTGTTTACCTTGCGCATGCGCACTCCCATTGTTTCTTTCTACACCAAAATACCTATCAAAACCTATTGTTTTGGCATACTTTTGCATTAAATGTATTAAATTCTCCCAATTTGTTTTAGTCAACATAATGCCCTCATCTGTATGTCTCATTTAACCAAATTTTCTCAAAAAGACCTTTTTCAATCAACTGATTCACTTTTTCAATACTCTCATATAATCTACCATAAAGTTTATGTCGACATTCTACCATATTCAAACTTATTTTCCCCTCTTTATAAAAATATCTTCTTAATACTTAATACGTGCTCTCTTCTACTTTTGTATCCATCTTCAATACACTAAACTTTGATACTGAACTTGAATACGTGCATGCACTAATATTAGGAGGAGAAGGAGGGGGTAATATTGGAAATCCCCATTTTGTACTGGTTATTAACCACGGTCTTTATTTGCATCTTGCAGAGTCTAAATATGGTTTCAAAGTTCTGAATATTACACAAAGCTTACTTTTTGCTTTGTCATCAATAACTTCAAAACTTTCATCCAGAAATAAGCAAGATATTGCAGTTTGACCTTGGAAAGTCAGTTTAAATCAAACAGAATCACAAAATTAAATTTTGCCTTTTTATTAATAATCTTAAAAACTATAAGAGATACATATAGAAAACTATATACCACTATATAACTTTATACTGTACCAAACCATAATCAACAATGTGCGCATGTGCGACTTAATAAACAATCACTATCACTCCATCAACCAATCAATATGACTTCATTAACAAAATGTCTATATTAAGCCCCCTATACATATCATAAAACCAATCAATATGACATCATTAACCAATCAGATTACTACACACCACTGCGCATGCGCACTCTACTTTTTACCCTACTACTTTTTACCCTACTCCTTTTTTTAAACCTACTTTTTACCCTACTACTTTTTTAACCTACTTTTTAACCAACTTTTTACCCTACTACTTTTTAACCTACTTTTAACCTACTACTTTTTACCCCTACTTTTTAACTTACTACTTTTTTTAACCTACTTTTTTTAACCTACTTTTAACCCTACTACTTTTTACCCCTACTTTTTACTCTGGTTATCCTGAGGACCAGATTTTGGTTATCCTGAGGACCAAAAGGGGGTGCCAAATGCCCCTATTATACTACTAATGAATGATCTATTACTGTTTGCTGATAATCTATTGCTATTGTTGAGACTTCAAACCATGTTTAGTGTCAATCGTTTTGTACTTGCATGATTAGTCTCATATCTAACTGGTAAGACAAAGTCTGTCAAGATAGGCAGAGTGATGTCTAAAGAGAGAGTTTTAAAATGATGTGTTCCTCAAGGTTCTGTTTTGGACCTACAGCTACATTGTGATTATACAATACCTATAGGGACTATTATCAGAAATTTTCTGATTTCATTCCATATTTATACATATGATTCTCAATTTTTTGACTGAGTATCACCAAATGTTGAGAAAGACCAACTGACTGCTGTTATGCAGCTTCAAAATTGTATATCTGAGATAAGTGACTGGATGAACAGGAACAAGTTAAAAATTAATGAAGATAAGATTGAATTCCTGATAGCTGGAACATGCTGAAGTGTGAAATGTTGTTGTATGATGCTCTCTCTTTAAGTTGTGTTAAAAGCCTTGGTGTTATCACTGATGAGGAGCTTACATTAAATGATCACATAATTTACATCTGCAACTTTTTATCTGAGGAATATTAGTACATACAGTTCGGCCATATTTGACCACATCATCAGCTAAAATCATTGTACATTCAGTTATCTGTGTAAAATTGGATCACTGCAACTGTCTCCTTGTCGGCATCCCAGATTATGTTATCACAAAGTTACAACATGCACAAAATGCTGCTGCTAGGATTGTCGTCAATTTGAAGAAGTACGACTCCGTAACACCTTATGTGATGAAGCTGCACTGGCTAGCCGTAAGACAGCACATTATCCACAAACTGAACCTCATTGTGTTTAAGGCATTAAAGGGTCATGCCCCTGACAACATTCAATCCTTGCTTTCCATAAACCAACTACCAAGACTACTAAGTTCTGGTGACAAAATGTATAAAGAAAAAGAGCATCAATGGAAACTGAGAAGCAAGGGATACCAATCTTTCCATGTTGCAGCACCTTGCTATTGGAATAGCCTACGTGATGATGTACGCAACATCGAACTGGATTTAAATGACTTCAAGAAAAAACTTAAATTCTTCTATTTAAGAGTGTTTTTACTGGAGTGGCACAGTGATTAGTTAATCAGTGACTAGAATTACGTTATATAAGAACTAACTGTTATTATTTTATTACTAATATTATTATTATTACCTTTAACCTCCTTCCAAGGTCAGTGCTTGGACTGAGGAGTGTAGGGGCCTGACATCACATTGTTGTATAACCATTATGTTAAAGCTCTTTTTTAATTTTGTGTGCAGTCCCAATCTTAATAAATCAATTAAATAAAAAAATTAAACCTACTTATTTGGCAGGGCATGATTTCTCCTGAATGAAAAAGCCAGTTGTAAAATGGAAAAGGTTAAACTTGTAAATGAGACTAGTTCTTAATTTAAAAATTGTTATAATATTGCAGAAATAATTTATGTTCCGAAAGGTTCATGATTTCATCATAATTATCTATTAATATCCAATGAAGCACATCAACACCCACAATGTTGAATCCATAGAATTTATAAAAACCTGTGGGTGTGATAAGTGGGTTTTATACATATTTTATACAGAAGTTTTTCAATGCAAAAAATCTTACAATTATTAATGGATGGATGTTCCTGCTACTTGTGTAAACTATATATTGTAACATAGTATACCATTTGGAATGTTTAACTAACCTATAAAAATGGAATGTAACTTTTATTTAATTTCTGCATTTCTGTTGTCATATATCCAGTATGCAAACTGTGTGTGGAGAATGCCTGGGAATTGTGCTGAAGTTAAAAAGGATAATCCACAGGCAAGAGATGGAGAGTATTTCTTAAATGTCAACCACAAATCTGACTCTTATTGGCTGTCAATCTACTGTCACAACATGGCAGGAGTACCTGCAGAGTATATCACACTACCTGCTGGGGATGAAGTGAATTTCTCCAAAAATTCACAAGGGAGTTTTGCTGCAGAGGTTTTCTTTAGTAAATTAGCTGTTGATGTGAGCACACTGCAGGTGTTGGCAGATGATCTCACATTTGCAAGGATAGAAAACCTTGCTGGACAAAGTGTCCCTGGGACAGATCCCTCACCACAATGGGGTAAAGGAATGCAGTGTGATAGCTGTAGCTCATCCTCTTTTGCGGGATATTTACAAATAGATTTAACTGGTACACCTTTCCACTTACCACTGGATACTACATTTATTACTTGGGGCTATAACCCATGTATGGAAATGTTTACCAGATCTGAGAGCTACCAAGAGGTGTTTGCCCGATGTGGAGGATACTGTGGTGGATGCTACCCTGCTGGCACTAGTATGGCAAATCCAAGAATACAGCTTGATATCAATCCTGCTCTTAGTCCTACAACCTGTAAACATGTTAATGCTACCCAAGTAGTGGCTGGGATGTTAGACCAAGTCAGTAAGATCAGTGACGGTGACGTCAACACATGTGCTACTGTCAAACCAGTGTCTAAACTGGTGTCAAGGTTTACACCTGCACCGAGTTATCTGATTCTAGTACATGTGATTGATGCTCTTCATTGTTCAGTCAACAATCTATCTGTGATCCACATGAATAGACAATGCAGTGACAAAGATATTATGGTTTATAACAGTCCTTACAACATAAGTAATATGGATTTAACACATCCTTATTTTTTGTTGTGCAAACTGCAAGCAGTGGAAGAGATCATCAGTGGTAAATACAGATGTGATTTTCTGTGTCCAAGTGGTTATAATTTTGTGATTTATCTGAGTAATAGCAATACATTAGACATATGTGAAGTTTTCTGAGACATCAAATGAAAATTATTACAGTTTAATTTATTCTCAGTCCAGGAGAACTAGGGAAAAGAAGCCTTTGTAGTCGTGTATAGTCACATCACACATATAGTCCAAAAGTATTTCTTTTATTTTTTCAACTTTAGATTAAAACATTTGCTCACCCATGTCCTTATATTAACTACATGTACTGAAAGTGAGGATGCTTTTTGACTCAACTGTGTTCATATAAATTTTATGAGCCTTTCAACTGGCCCATTCTTTAAACATCTCTGGCGGAACAGGGTACAGCAAATGTGGAAGTTAAGTAGGTGAACGTGTCTACATTTGCCTTATCTAAAGTTGTAAGAACATAGTAACTTTTGTTTGAGTTCAACTTACTAAAATAAAATACAGGATGTTGTTCATACAAAAAAATCCCAAAGCAATGACATAAGCAAGGGTGGACCTTTTTTCACTCAGCTGTGTTCATATAAATTTCATGAGGAAGTTTTGTTCTTGAAGGGGGAGGGTTTTTTTAAATTTGCCTAAATCGACTTATCTATTCTTGAAATTATCTCCAATTGAACAGGGTACAGCAATCTTGGAAGTAAAGCAGTTGAAGGCATCCATATTTTCCCAGTCTAAGGTTATAACATCATAAGTGTCTTAATTCTCCATATCTCTAACATGGTATAAAGTATCACAACATATATCAACACTGACAAAGTAGCAGTCACAAGCAATAAAATAACTAATGGGGGTGTTCCACTGGAGCTGTCTTGACAGTAACTATGGATTTTTGGAGGGTCAGGAGCAATGTTTACACAGTCATTTAGGATCGGTTGTAGTTTCCCGGCTTGTAGTGGTGGATCGGCAAAATATCAAACATGTTTGATATTTCACTTACCCACCCTGACTGTATCTGGACTCTAGCTGCGCCCACCTGGAAACTGTCCTGTTGTGAATATCTACGGCTTGTCGGTTACACTTCCCGTCTTGTCCTGTACTGTTACCATCTGTTACCATCTACAAAACACTACTTATTTAACAGAGAAAATGGGAACAAGGGAAGAAGAATGAGGAAGATAGAACAGGGACACTGCGGCAGATATTCAGGGGAGGAGACAGAGGCAAGAGAAAGGGAGGAAGAGGCCCAGGGACAGTGGGAGGAGGAGGCCAGGAGGGAGGAGGCAAGAATGGAGGAAACACACTCACAAGAGGAGGGAGTTGCAGAAAAAAGGCCCAAGACAGAGAAAAGTGACACAGAAACAGAGGCTGGAGGAGAGGCAGGAACATCACTATAGCAATACAAGAATGGGCACATGAGCAACATATACCTTACAAACTCCGATGAAGTGGCAATTGTGAACACTAGGAGTTGTACGACAAGAAACATGAACATTGCAAGGGCAAAGCAAGGAAGGATTGTCTCTGGGAGAGGTTCGCCAACAGTCACAAGCTGTCTGTCAAGGTGTGCAAGACCTGGTTTGAGTCACAAAGGACACGTTACAGCAAGTCTGGACAGGCCCCGGAAGAGATGAAGGAACATCAGAACTAGTTACAGGATAAATTTGGGTTCCTGAGGTTGCACATTAGACACAAGGGACTTATCAAATTGCTAGGCTTCAAGTCCCAGGCCCGAGGAGCCAGTGCTTCAGCACACAACATCTCCAGAGCTTCAACGGACACGGACAGCATGGAGATCAGCATGCGGACACCACATTACGGCCTCAACAATTCACCAGCCTCACTGCAGCTTCAGAGAGCTCATCAGTCATGGACAAGGTCACACAGATGAGAATGATGATGTCATCATATCTCGGGGAAAAGCAGGAGAGAACACGTACAGCCTTTTGCAACTACCTGGCATTGGAGGTAGAGGGAATAGAAGAGAAAGACTTTCAGACATTTAGAAATGAGGCTGTCAAGCTTCTTAGTAACATTCAAAGCAGGGCGGAAGAATGCAGTCATCACCCCAAAAACCAAAGTGACAGACACTTTCATGAAGCTCAAGTGCAACTTCAACATTTGTGCGACAGACATTTCAACAGCTACATCAGCCAGCACAAGCTCCAACGGAATACATCTTAACCATCCAAGGGACACAGATGCCTGCAAGTCAGGTCATCCAACCCACTCAGCAGACCAAGTGGCAACCAAAGGATAGCAATTTCCTTCCTAGTCGTTGATGACCAACATGCTGGACCTTCAAGACCACTTACCCTGACACTGATGCCAACGAAGCACTTCAACCCTCCATCATTTGCCTATGCTACAGGTGAAGAAAATCAATACAATATATCAGGACTCTCAAGCTTCTTTGAAAATCTTCAATCTGTGATGAGCTACCAACGGATTGACACATTTCTGCCATTTTCACCAGTCAATATGCCAGCACCAGCCACCTCTTCTCCAACCACCACTGCTGCACAGTAAGAACATCAGCAACCACCAGCCAAGCCTCAGCCTCAACTGCAGTCAGGCAATGCCAAACAGTAGCAGTAGTAGAACCACTGCCATTCCTTCCAATCGGTCATTTTTAGGACCACTGCTGTAAAATATTTAAAGGTCCTTTTTAGGACCACCCAAATCTTTCAAAAACAATTAATAGCTGTGTTCTAAAAACATCCCAAAACAAGAAGCATTACTCCGCCCCACACATAACACTTTGGCTCCAAACACAAAAAACAAATTGAATGAATGAATGATCGAGTGTGCGATTGAATAAGAATTTGAAGTTAAAAAAAAACTTTAACTTTTTCTTAATTTTTAAATATTTTGAACTTAGAAACAAAATTAATTAAAAAAATAATACAAAACCTAAAAAAACCTTTGCCAAAAAATGGGGCAAAATTAATAAAAAAATAATACAAAACCTAAAATAACTTTTGCCAAAAAAAATGGGGCAAAGATATGGCCCGCCCTAAAAATTAAAAAAAATTCTTAGACTTTAAAGATGGTCTGACATTTGGGGGAACTATTTTGACCTTTGGCTTCGACCTTGTGACCTCTGACCCTTAGAGAAATTTCTTGTTTCCCCTAAGAACTGGCTGATTTTAAACTTTACAATATCTTGCAAATTTGCAAGAACATAATTTTGAAAGGTTTACAAATTTACTTAACTTGGGTTCAATGGTTTAAACAGAGGACTTGTGATTTGGTTTGAAAAAAGTTTGAAACTTGTTGGAAATAGATTGGATTTTTTTTGGAAATTTGTTGGAATCTTGAGCAACACCAGCCTAAATAAAAGTTCTTGGAATAATTGGGTAGTCCTGAAAACGACTGATACTAGTCCTAAAGAGGACTGATAGATGCCAGCCTTTGCCCCAGGATTGTTGGTTGACACATCTCAAATCCTGTTTCCTGCCCAGCCAATGCACATACATGATTGAAGTAGTCAGTAGTTCTCGTTGATGTTTTGCCTCCCTTGAAGGATTCCTGTAGTTGTCATTAGGTACATACAGCCCCTGTTCATTTTGTAGGGCCGCTACATCATTTGCTGGGGTTGGTGCCCTGTCTGCTCCTCCCTGTTGTGTCCTCTGACAACCCTTGGCCTTTGCTCCATGGTGCCCAGTAGTACCCTGAAGCGGCATGTGTTCAACCACCCTCATGCCTCTAGAGATCCTGTAGTTGGCTATTCTTTCTTCCCTTTGAGTTTTCTTCTGCTATAGGTTTCACCATTCATGGCATCAAGGCAGAGCTGCCAACTTCAATCTTCTGCCTCAAATCCAACTGTTGAAAATCTGTGCATCTGAGCAAGAACCAGGAGAACTAGGGGAAAGAAGCCCTTATAGTCATGTATAGTCACATCCAGGTTTTGGGGGGCTTCTTAATGGCGATATGCTTCACGTCTATTGCCTCTACAGGGGGGGGGGGGGGGGGGGGGGCATTCCATCTGGTTCTGAACTTCTTCCACCCTTTCCCACTCCTAAGGGCTAGTTGGGCAGCGCAAATATTCGTCCTGGGCTACAAATAAAAAAGTGTTTCAGGAAAAAACACAGTTTGGCATTCCGTCTTTTTTTGCGGGCACAATTTCCTTATTTTTATAACCACTCCTAGTATATTTACGTTATTGGGATACAGCTAGTGGAAAATTATAGCAAAACAATGTAGATAAAGATATTTTCTTTATAAGCTCTGACTGTATTTATATTCAACGAAGCTTTCACTTCATTTTTACGTAATCACTCCACCCTATATCTGCATAAAAATGACTTGCTTCATCTGAAATGGAGAAATTTAAATTCTTAAAGGGCCACTGCATCCTAAAAACGATTTTCTCAGTACATATTCATAAACGCACATAGTTACCAACACAATGTGTGTGGTATTTTGAGGCCTAAAAACATTGTATCATCTTAAGAGTATCTATAAGAAAATTTTGTCTCACTTGAATTTTGAATTCTGTCAACAGAACTTCAAACTGGTAGTTGTGTCAAGATAATTTGACAGAATTTGACATTCTCTTGATACAACTTTCAGCTGGGACTTGTAATTTTACTTGAAAACAATCCTTGTAATTACATGTGCCTTGCTATTTATATTTTAGGTATTTAATCCTATAAAAGAGAGCTTGGTAATCAGGAATATTTGGAAAATTTAAAAATAAAATGTATGATGGATCAACTGCCAAAACTGAATTAAAAGAGATGAAAATTAAATATCTTCAAAATAACCAAAAATATGGACCTCAGAGTTATGCCCTCAGTGTCATTAACTGGATTTGGTGTTCTGTTGACAGAATTTCAGATTCGGTTGACAAAACTTCGAAATCATCCAAAAAGGTGGACGTTAGAGCAATACCCTGAATTTCATCAATAGGATTTCAGATTCTGTCGGCAGAACTTTGAATCCCTCCAAGTTGTTGAAACACAAGGATTGAAAGTTTTGTTGACACAACTTCCACTTGGAAGTTCTGTCATCAGAATTGTTTCATGACATATACATCAATATGAATTAACTAGATGTTATGTGGTGTAGTAAAGTACAAATAATATTATCAATAGTTTTGATGTTTAAGTTTTGTCTCATTTGTGTTTTTATTGATCTCTTTTACCTCAAATTTCTTCCCGAGGTCACTACTTGTACTGAAGAGAGTGGAGACCTGACATTACACTACTCTATAATATCACACCAAACCTCTCTAGTAAGTGTGTGTGTGTGCAGACCCAACCTTAACAGATTAGTTAAAATATTAAATTAAAACCTGCTTATTTGACAGGGCTTTTTCAGTCTAATTTTTGCTTTATTCCCTGCACCTATGGTTGCCTATTATTGATGCACAGTCAATGGTTGAATGATTCTGTTTAATGTATCTTAAAATCTGCCAGTTCAGAGATTTATAGGATTGTTCCTCCTTTGTGGTCTGATCACACACCTGACGACTGATTGGAAAAAATATGAAAACATTTAGGATCCACGGGTGTAGTTTAAGATAGGTTTAAAATGTATTCCCCCATAGCTTTCCAATTGGTGCTACGATTGCTACACATAGGGTCCTGCAAAGTTTATGATAGATTTACGAACCTTAAAGATCAACTTGAGATGGAAAAGATTGCTTTGCGACTGTTAAGATAGGTTTAAAATTGATGTTAGATAAAAAAGATGATTTTTTGAAAGGTAAGATAGGTTTAAGATGGGTTTTAAGATTGATTCCCAATTGCAGAATCTGGTAGGGATCTATTATGGATCAGGGGGACTTTAAAATGACTTCAAACCATTTGATGTTGGTGTCAAATGTTCACAATGGACTAAAACATATCCAATTGGGAAGCAAACAGAAAGTTCTGTAACTTCTGTACAAGATAATTTAAGATCATTCTGATAAGAAAGAACCACCTCCCAAACTTACAATTTACAGGGTCATAAACCTATCGTAAAGCATTATCATGGAGATGGAATGACCATATAAGCAAAATAACTGGTATGACTGACTGTTGAAAAGGGCAGAAAAACTGCATCATCCCCAAAAGACATTATTAGTCCTGTACAAGTCAGTTGCACAAGCAAAAAGATCTAACACATAAACGAGACTGGTTGTTAATTTATAAATATGTTATAATATTGGAGTTCACTTTATTTCATAATATTATGAATATTAGATAGGTATTTTACAAGGTTTTTGTGCACCTTTATATTGTAGGATTATTATTTGTTATTATTAGGATTGTTATTTTGTTATAAAACCCAGAAAGGTGACCCTCCTATTGTGTCAATTCTCCATTATATTTGCATAATGGAGAGTTAACACTACATTATTTTCAAACAGTGAAATGTGGTTTAGTTCAGTGGGCAGTCTGCCAAGAACAAAGGGGGGTTTGCCACTCATCCTCAGCTCAGTGCATTTAATACTGAAACGTTTTTCATAACTTTTTTTACATTAATTAGCTTAGTGGGTACATTTAGAGTCTTTTGAATTCTGCATGATATTCACAGTGCATGGAAAAATACCTTATGGAAAAATACTACCTGGAAAAATACCTCCTGACAAATGAAAAAATAGCATCAGAGATGCCCGTACCCCACAGCCTGGGGAAATAGTTTTCAACACCATGAGATATAGAGGTGGTGAAACAGTACACAGATTGGGATACTTTCAGAGCGGTGTCAGTGTCCAAATAATGTTTAAGTAGAGAAAATAACATCTAATAGAAAGAAACTGCATGTAAAGATTAGGTATCAAAACAGAACATTTCAGTAAACTAAAAATTATGAAGCTTTAAGACTTCTCCCATTTTGATATTCATTTGTATGGTCAAATTATGGTTTGAATGTTTTGAATATTACCCATACATACAGACGTGGCAATACATGCTTTTATGTGGAGTTGGGACAAAACCTGTGGCTCACTTGATGCAATACCATCTGCTACAATGGGAAGTTGCAAAAGTAAAACGGTTAATGAATTCTAATAGGACTTTAACAGTGCTTAATCTACATCAAAAGACACCCAAAGGTGCAACAACCAAGATTCAAGTAAAAATATATAAGAGAGATAAAATTGTATCAGATATCCCCGTAGAGAGATAAAATAGCATCAGATATGCAAGATCAAAGGTCAAATCCAGGTGACACCATGACGTTGCACACATATAACCCTCAACCAATGTCCCTACCAAATATCATCTTCCTACACATTATGGTTGCCGAAATATAGCCCAGACAAGGCATTATAGGTCAAGGTCACTACAGCAAGGTAAAAGGTCAAATCAAAGTCACACCATGATGTTTTACATGTGCACACCCTAGACAATATCCCTACCCAGTATCAACTTCCTACACCTTATGGTTTCCAAGATATAGCCCGGACAAGATTTTATAGGTCAAGGTCACTACAGCAAGGTCAAAGGTAAAATCAAGGTCACACCATGACATTGCACACCTACACCACCTAACCAATGTCCCTACCAAGTATCAACTTCCTACACTTTATGGTTGCCGAGATATAGCCCAGACAAGATTTTATAGGTCAAGGTCACTACAGCAAGGTCAAAGGTCAAATCAAGGTCACACCATGACATTGCACACCTACAATCCCTAACCAATGTCCCTACCAAGTACAAACTTCTTATACCTTACAGTTTTCAAGATATAGTCTGGACAAGTTTTTATAGGTCAAGGTTACTATGGCAAGGTCAAAGGTCAAATCAAGGTCACACCATGATGTTGCACACCTACACCCCCTAACCAATGTCCCTACCAAGTATCAACTTCCTACACCTTATGGTTACCGAGATATAGCCCGGACAAGATTTTCAAACTCAAGGTCACTACGGCAAGGTCAAAGGTCAAATCAAGGTCACACCATGATGTTGCACACCTACACCTCCTAACCAATCTCCCTATCAAGTATCAATTTCCTACACCTTACGGCTTCCGAGATACAGGCCGGACAAACTTCTTCCTGCCACCCACCCGCCCGCCCATCTGGACACCATGGGTGAAAACAATACCCCGACAGCCTTTAAGGGCTGTGGGGTAAAAACATGTAGCTTAATTTATAAAGCTGGACTTTTTAAAAGTCTTTAGAATCTGTTTACAATATCACTTTACCATAACCCTCTGTGTATTTAATTGTAAGAGCAGTTACCCTTTCAAATATACCCAGGATGAGGTCTCAGTTAAAAACATGTGTTGTGATGAGTGATGAGTGATAAAAGCGATTGGTTTTGGTGGCTTACAGTGTGCATTGTTAAAATCTACCTTAGAGTATTATATTAAATGGAGTGGTTTTATTGGCTCAGAAATTACATTGCTAGGGGCCTGTTCCACTTGTGCGAGTGTGAGTTAAGATTTGAAGTAATAAAAAAATCAATGATCCAGGGTATAGTTTACGATGATGTTTAAGATTTGTTCCCGATGTACAAGATATATAGCTTCTCGATTGGCATTGCCATTGCCTCAGAAAATCTTCTCACAGGTTTGCAATTGTTTTCTGATCCATCCGATTGGATCACAATGGACTTAAGATGAAACAGATAGATTTAATGGAAAAGATTGCTGCATGGGTGTAAGATAGGTTTAAGATTGGCGTAAGATTAAAAATATGACAATGCAATGGGTTTACGATGTCCTAAATCTGATAAGAATCAGGGAAAGGTTTTTGACAAATTCAAATAGTTTGAATTTTTTGTTAACTGTTCCCAATGGACTCCCTAGTGCTGTATTAGTAAACCTATTGGGAAGTTTCATATTTTCCGTACATGATTTCTGTATGATGGCTTTAAGATCGTTCCAATTGAAAATATTCACCTCTCGATCCCAGTATATATTGTAGAAGTGGAACGAGCCTCTTATTGACTTACAAACCAAATTATGCCACACGAAAAAAAATTATTTTTACACAAGGAAAATGGAAAACAAAAACATAGGGCTATAATGTAGTGCTGAAATGCATTAGTACTAGATTTACATTTGATTAAAAAATTTTAAATTTAAAATATAGACTTTAATTAGTATTATTACATTTTGTTACATATTTCTGACATGATACATTGTTTGTGGTGGAAATGGATACTGTTTTTAAATAGGCAGCACATCTGGGGCCGATTTCACAAAGGGACTTAAGTCCAGATTTAGACTTAAATTTAAGACTTTGGTCTTAAATTTTGTCAAAAGAATGTTAAGTCTGTGGTCTTAGACTTAGTGGATTTCACAAAGCAGCTAAGGCCATGAAATTGCAAAGTCAGTGGACTTAACTTTAAGTCTCGGAGATAGTAGGCTTAAATTTTGTAAAGAGGACTTAAATATGGCTGCCATAAACTTTGCTCCACTTCAAAATTTGAAATGGCTGTAAATAAAGTATAATTATACAGAACACATCACTAAAGTAGTCTTTGGGAAGTTTATATGTGGCAACAAGGTTTTCCATTTCAAAACAGCCCTTTTCATACATCAAATGAAGGATATATGGCTCTAATATTATATTTTGAATAGGTACAAAAGGTCACATGACACAGAAAACCACTGTGGTTATTTGATAAGATTGGACTTAGCTAAGTCACCTGTGTGAAATCCATTTTAAGTCCCAGACCTAGCTAAGACCAAAGTCTTAGATTTAAGTCCCTGACTGAGCCAATAAAGGGACTTAGTTTAAGTCCTTTAGTGAAATCGGCCCCTGGAATGCCAAATATGGAGTATGCATTCTTTCTGTTAGGCTTTTTTAAGGGAGACAAACTTTTTCAGGAGGTATTTTTCCTTAATTCAAAATTTAGAGACAAAGCAAGACAAAAATACAACTCTTGTGAAACCTGAAAACTTGAACACAAAAAACAAAAGACATTAATTAATTAATTTATTTTATTTCAGTTTCGTACACAAAGTAGAATGTTTACAAAAAAAAAATAAAAGAGAAAGGAAAAAAAAACCCACATAAATTATATATACATATAAAAAATCACACTTACAATTCTGTACATAAATATTCTATCATTGAAGTTAGTTAATAATATAAAAATGGTGGTTTTCTCTAAGGTATAATAGGTATAACTTGTATTACCAGCATTACACAACACATTTTCAGGAGTTTGATTCCAAGAGCACATTAATTTATGTCTAACTGCACCTTAAACTAAGGAGTATTTACATTGTTTCATTTTATATGTTTATTTAATTGGGGTTTTACGTCGCTTTCAACACTGTACAGGTCATATCATGACGGGTATTTGGAAGGGCAGAGCAAACCGGTACAATACAGTTGGTCAAGGTCCTGTACTGTGAACTGCCAACGAACAGCAAGCAACTACCAGCTTTTCCACTTGAGGTAGGGCCAGGAATTTCAATGCCTTAGATATCATCTAAAACTCTACCGTAATATTTTGATATAATATATGACTTAACAGATTACAAAATGTAGTGTATATCAATTTAAAGAGTTTATGTACAGTTTAACAGTTTGCAATACTTTTAATGCATGAAATACAAAAATAATCACTTACTGTCTTAAAATAAGCACACAAGTAAAATGAACATTGTCATGAACTATCTATTTTTTCTGGCAACTGCTTTCTATAATTTGCAGATCCTCATTCTATCCATTATCACCATCCATGGTTAAAGTTTGTGGTTCAGATTATAATCACAATTTTCAAGCTCTATCCAAAATTACATTTATTTTACCAAAAAGGAAAACTAGTGATAGACAAAGTGCAACAATATTGATTTTGTATTGAAATTAAAAAGACCACAGAACTGATTTAGTGAAAGCTCGATATGATACTCACATCAAAGCAAACCTAGCAAAGATTACAAAGGTTGACCATTTAGTAACAGGTGTCCAATTATTCAATTAATCAGTATATTTCAATTCAAAGGGTTTTATAATAGATAATAGCCTTGTGGCACTTCCATTGTGTAAATTTTATGGTGCTTCAGCCCCTTGGGCCTCATAGTACATTAATTTACATAATGGAGTGCCTTGGCCTTGGTTGGGAGATTATAAAACGCCTTCCGTACGTGCGTGCGTCCGTGCGTGTGTTTGTGCGTCCGTCCGTCATGTTTTTTGCATAAACCTTAATATCTCATTCATTTATAAAGATATCTTCACCAAATTTGCAGGGAATGTTTATGGCTATAAAAACCTGTTTGTGCAAAATTCTAACCTCATTTGGAAAAACAAAATGGCCGCCATAGCTAATTGTTTGAAAATCATAAAGGCGCTCTAAATCTTGAAATATTCCAGCTAGCTTTATCAAATTTGCACAAAAGCTATATGGCTAGAAAAGCTAGCCTGATAGTAATTTTGGTCTAGTTCAAAAAACAAAATGGCCACCATATCACATGTTTAATGTCAAATGGGATTATCCTATTAAAAAGGCCTTATATCTGCCCAAATATTGCTCCTAGAGGTTTGCAATGTGAAAACAACTTGTAGGAAGTCATGGCCTGGGAATCTTTTCCAGGTGTTGAATTTGACCTTTGATCCCTGCTTCAAGTTAAATGGGGTCATCACACTAAAATGTCCTTTCTCCCTTATTATTGGTGCTATGGCTTCAGAATATAAAGAAAGACCATCAAAAGTTCTGGCCTTCAAATGTTTTGCCTGAGAAAAATTTTGGCCTTCTTTTGAAAATCAAAATGGCCGCCATAGCCAATTATTTAAAAATCATTAAGATGCTCTAAAACTTGAAATATTGCAGCTAGGTTAATCAAATATGCGCAAAATATATATGGTTAGGACTTTAGCCTGATAGTAATTTAGCCTAGTTTCAAAACCACAATGGCCGTCATATCACATGTTAAATGGGATTATCTTATTAAAAGGCCTTATAGCCCTTATCATTGCTACTAGGGGTTCCAAATGTGAAAACGACTTATACGAAGTCAAGGCCTGAGACTATTTTCCAGTTGCTGACTTTTACCATTGACCCCTTCTTCAATCAAGTGGGGTTATCTTACTACATAGGCCTTATGTCTCCTTTAGTTCTCCATTATTACTGATTCTAAGGTGGGAGATAACCGCAGCGGCAGTGGCCTTGTTCTCTGTAAGTTTATAATGTTTATCATCAAATATACGACTTATCAACAATGTTGAAACTGGCATCAACCTCAATTCCAACAGATCCTCTGACATAATGACCTAATTGTCAGAGTGTCCGCCTAATTGTCAGAGTGTCTGCCTAAAATCTACAGGTTATTGGTTTTATTACTGGCAATCCCAATTTTCTATTACTCAATACCTTCAGCAAGTTCTGTTGTATTTTGCCGTTACATATATTTTCTATCTTTTGAAAAACATGCATTTCCAACACAATAAAGTTTACAATGACAATAAATTTTAGCCATTGTTGAACATTTATTGCCTGAAATGTAGTATCATTCGTGCATACTATTAGACAAAATTATAATAGGGCATCCTATTACCTCCACTAAGGAGGTTATGTTTTCACCTGGGTTTATCTGTCCTTCTGTCTGTCTGTTTGTTTGTAAACAACATAACTCAAAACTTATGCACGGATTTTGATTAGATTTTCAGGATATGTCCGAAATGGTAAAAGGAAGAAGTGATTAGATTTTGGGAGTGATCCGGATCATCTGGATCTTCTGGATCCATGAAATGTAATTTTAAAGACAGATAACTCAAAAAGTTATGGAGGGATTTTGATGAAATTTTCAGGATATGTCCTAAATGTGACAAGGAACAAGTGATTAGATGTTGGTAGTGATCTGGATCACTGTCTGGATCCATGAAAAAATTGGGAGTGATCCAGATCACTATCAGCAAAAATAAGAAATAGAGGGGAAACAAGGAATTGAGCTTCAGCAGCAGAAGTCTGCACTCTCCGAGTGCTCTTGTTTTCTCTCTATCAATTATGCATTTACAACAGTGAAAAAGTGACGTTCCAAACAAACTGGACCATGTCATTTTAATTCAAGCTTAATGTATTGCATGGAATGGTAAACTTAGTAAACTAAATTTATACTTCCCAGGATTGACCATCATTAAATTAAAATGCAAAATAGACTGCTCTTTACTTTATAAATATAACAACATGACAGATGTAATTTTCTGATTGGTTCCTGATTGACAACATGAAAATTCTCTTTATGTAATAATATAATAAATAATAAATTGGTCTTTCGCAAAGCTTGACTACACATTTGTATTGTAGGATACAACATTTACTGTAAACCTTTGCTGTAAATTTATCATTAATCACATTAACAACTTCAAGGTTGAATCCATAAAAATCAGAATACCTGTGGGTGTGGTAAGCGAGTTTCGTGCATATTCTATTCAGAACATTTTCATTGCTGACGGTAAAATCTCACAATTATCAATGGATGCTTGTTCCTGTCATGTGTACAACTATATAATGTGACATAATATGCCAGCTGGGATACTTAACTTACATACAAAAATGGAATGTAACATTCATTTAATTTCTGCATTTCTGTTGTCATATATTCAGTATGCAAACTGTGCATGGAGAATGCCTGGGAATTGTGCTGAAGTTAAAAAGGATAATCCACAGGCAAGAGATGGAGAGTATTTCTTAAATGTCAACCACAAATCTGACTCCTATTGGCTGCCAATCTACTGTCACAACATGACAGGAGCACCTGCAGAGTATATCACACTGAAGGCTGGGGATGAAGTGAATTTCTCCAAAATTTCAAAAGGGAGTTTTGCTGCAGAGGTTTTCTTCAGTAAAATAGCTGTTGATGTGAGCACACTGCAGGTGTTGGCAGATGATCTCACATTTGCAAGGATAGAAAACCTTGCTGGACAAATTGTTCCTGGTACAGATTCTGTGCCGCACTGGGGTAAAGGAATGCATTGTGATCGCTGTGGCACATCCTCTCATGCAGGATATTTACAGCTGGATTTAACTAGTACACCTTTCCACTTACCGCTGGACACCACATTTGTTACTTGGGGCTATAACCCGTGTATGGAAATGTTTACCAGATCTGAGAGCTACCAAGAGGTGTTTGCCCAATGTGGAGGATACTGTGGTGGATGCTACCCTGCTGGCACTAGTATGGCAAATCCAAGAATACAGCTTGACATCAATCCTGCTCTTAGTCCTACAACCTGCAAACATGTTAATGCTACCCAAGTAGTGGCTGGGATGTTAGACCAAGTCAGTCAGATCAGTGATGGTGACATCAACACATGTGCTACTGTCAAACCAGTGTCTAAACTGGTGTCAAGGTTTACACCTGCACCGAGTGATCTGATTCTAGTACATATGATTGATGCTGTTCATTGTTCAGTCAACAATCTATCTGTGATCCACATGAATAGACAATGCAGTGACAAAGATATTATGGTTTATAACAGTCCTTACAACATAAGTAATATGGATTTAACACATCCTTATTTTTTGTTGTGCAAACTGCAAGCAGTGGAAGAGATAATCAGTGGTAAATACAGATGTGATTTTCTGTGTCCAAGTGGATATAATTTTCTGACATATCTGAGTAATAGCAATACATTAGACATATGTGAAGTTATGTGTGACATCAACTGAGAAATGATTTTTCTCCAGAAACATAACGTAATGGAATTGTATTATTATGGTCTAATGTCGTGTCAGCCCAAGAGGATGTTTTATTAATCTTGTAATGTTAAATTAAAATATTTTCTTTTCCATATCCTTATACTAACTACACATATTGAAAATGTGTTTAAAATGTATAAATACTTTATTTGAATTACGTAATTGTAACAATATATTATTAATACACATTAATATGTAGAGATAATTCACCTAGGCGTTTTTGTTATTTCAGCGTATTTGTCTACTCACATATCATCTTGTTCTGTTGATAGTGGCTTTGGTGATTTCTCATCTTAAACTACAGTAATTTCTTATATGTTTTGTTTTGACTTGATAAGTTTTGTCTGGCGACAAACTTAAACACAGCCATAAAAACTAATTTGTGCAAGTTGTTGGTTTATCTCTGTTTTGGCTCTTTTAAATGAGCTATCTCTCAATTTTTTAAAATTTCAGTTGTGGTCTTTCTGTCTTTTTGTTTTTGTCTGTGTTCACTATAAATCTAAAGTAATTAATGGATCTTTATTAATTTTTATGTGGGCAGACTTGACCAAAGAAAGAAGTGATTACATTTTGTGAAATATCTAAAATTGTATTTTGGTTGCTGAAAAGCCCCGAATTTTCTAGGGTTCTATTTCTTGTAGTTTTAATGACTATGGCATTCTGGTTAACAGTACTCCATAATGGGAGGACAGGTATGACCTGACCAAAGAACAAGGTAATTACATTTTAGGAACGATAAGGATCATATTCTGGATGCCAAAATATCCTGAATTCTTGAAACGATCTCCACTGGTAGAGGTTTGCACTCTACAGATACTTTCTAGTTGTTAAAGTGATTAGTATGATATCTTGTGTTAACAGTATACACAGGTAATACACCATTCCTCACTAGTATGCTAACTCTATTTGCAATGCTCTTTTAATTCAGAAGCCAGTCTTGAAATCGAGTTTCTACACCTCATATATTCCCTCTTTCAAACCCATAACTCCAGGATTCATGACCTAGTATGAGACTTGACTATGAGTTTACCGATACAATGTACTTATATTAGTTTAGGGCATCTTTTTGGGAAAATATTTCACCCATGAAGCAGTAGATTATGTTAGATTACATGAGATTTAAATTAACTTCTAATATAGGTGGTAATAAATTTCAATTACCCCAATATCTCTCATCTTGGATTAAGTGGAGCAACCTCAAGCAGGCCAATCGCCTGTCACTTTCCTCGACTAGGCCCAATAATTGCACGGGGATGTGCAGTTTTGTAGTAGCTGGTCCTACTAACTGGAACAAGTTCCCTCAAGCCATCAGAACTCAGGCAAGTGTCACTGGATTTAGACAACAGTCAAGACTTGCCTGTTCAGATTAGCCTATCTTTAACTATAAAGAGACACTAACATGGACATGGACTTTTTCTGTTTTCTGGCCATAGGACTATCCTTTGTTGAATATCAATGCCTTAGAGGATGTCTTCATCGATTTGGGGCCTTGAAAATACTGCAAATACTGCATTCAATAGTTCATTTTGGGCAATAGTTAGAGACGTGCAAATTCAGGTCACTTAATTGCATAAATTCAAGACTATCACAAGCTTCTTGTGTGTCAATGGCAAAAATTACTTTGACATCTTACCAGTAAATCACGAAATATGCAATACATTAAAACAGAAGTTAGTTTTACTCATGACTGCTATGGACTTGGGTATTGGTGCATCATATCACTTAACTAGATTTTCACGTTGCAATGAAAATGTGGTGTTTTATTCCCATTGTGTATGAATCTCACTTGTAATACAAACCGATGGAGGTTTGGAACCCTCATCCTTGCTGGTTGCTTGCACTATTATGCAAAAAGTTAAATATAAAGGTTAGAGATATGAAAAAAATGAAGTCTTGTCCGATACAGCTGCAAGTTTTTTTTTTACAAATATACATGATAAATAATATTTCATTAACTCAATAAATACAATACTTAAACATTTTAGCTACTTGTTGTACATTTTACATCATATCACATATATTATCCATATTCACGAAGAGACGACTACTAGATTGTGCAGAAAGTGAACTGCCCATGTACAAGTCCAGCCAGGATGCTAGTGAAGTGATGCTTGTTTTAGAGTTCTGAGATCCAACACATATCACACTAGATAAGCACACTTTTAAATAAGTTTTGTTGATACTGCTCGAAAAAGTCTCAACCATACCACAGTATCAGTTTCAATTTTGATATTTTGAAATCTTGAAGTGTAAAACATTGTCTAACAAGGAGTGCAATTGTTGCACTGTGCTAAACTAACGAAGACTCAATCACTCAAACTTGAGCGATTTGTTATGAAAAATCAAACACATATCACTAATAGAAACATATACCCCAACCCCTACTGCTAGACGTATTAGCTGTGTCTGTTTAGTTGAATCCGTTTCCTGGATACAAGTAACTATGGAATTCAGTGTTTGCTAGCTGACTGGGTCTATTTACTGCGAATGAGTATCTGATGCCACTCAGTTTTGGCTAGCTGGCTGGAAATGTTTATCTATCTGATGACGTTCACTGTTGGTCAGCTGACTGAAATGTTTACTGGGAATCAAAATCTATATGATGACACCCAGTGTTGGCTATCTGATTAGACTGAGCTGTTCTAGCTGCTAGCTGACTGATCACTGGGATGAGTATTTATCTGATAGCATTAGGTATTAGCCAGCTGACTGAGTCTGTTTAGTGGAATGAGTACCTATCTGATGACACTCAGCACTGGTTAGCTGACTGGGGCTGTTTACTGGGAACGAGTATCCATCTGATGACATCCAGTGTTTGCTAGATGACTAGGTATGTTTACTGGGATTGAGTATCTGATGACATACAGTGTTGGCTACCTGAATGGGACTGTTTTGTGGGATGACATTCAGTGTTGGCCAGCTGACTGGGTTTGGTTACTGGGATTGAGTATCTTTCTAATGACACTCAGTGTTTGCTAGTTGGGGCTGTTTACTGGGATTCAGTATCTATCTGATGACATCCAGTGTTGGCTAGATGACTGGGACTGTGTACTGGGAATGAATACCTATCTAATGACATCCAGTGTTGGCTAGCTGACTAGGACTGTTTACTGGGAATGAGTACCTATCTGATGACATCCAGTGTTAGCTAGCTGACTGGGACTGTTTACTGGGAATGAGTACCTATCTGATGACATCCAGTGTTGGCTAGCTGACTGGGACTGTTTACTGTGAATGAGTACCTATCTGATGACATCCAGTGTTGGCTAGATGACTGGGACTGTTTACTGGGAATGAGTACCTATCTGATGACATCCAGTGTTAGCTAGCTGACTGGGACTGTTTACTGGGAATGAGTACCTATCTGATGACATCCAGTGTTGGCTAGCTGACTGGGACTGTTTACTGGGATTGAGTACCTATCTGATGACATCCAGTGATGGCTAACTGACTGATGCTGTCTCTTGTGGAAGGGTATCTATCCGATGACATTCAGTGTCTGAGTCCAGATCTGGTTGGTCCGGCTGGTTAGTGGGGCTGGTGAGAGGCCTAAGGTCTGACACCTCATCTATAGGGTCCTTATCACACATGTACATGCACTCTATGGAATCTTCACTGTCTGAGTGATGTGGTAACCTGTGAGATTTGCCCTCCACTGTCTGAAACACAGTATACAAATTTTAGGATTGTATGTTAAGTCATGCAAGGTGCAGTCATCACTTGTGTTTGTCAGCTTTCTTGCACAGAAAGTATTGAAAGGCATCATTTTAATGGTCTGACCTATATAAATATTGGAGAGAAAGCTTTATATTCTTGAAATAAATGAATTTGATAGATTTCAATGTGTCAGTAAAAGTCAGCAGAAATGTTTTAACAAGTATCTACAATTTAGTTGGGAAAGAAGGAAAAATTTATTACTTGCATATTTTGCTCGTTTGTCATTAAACATTTAATTTGTACAATATTTATGCAGGTCACCATAATAAATAAACTATCTATCTATTCAATAATAAACTAGAGATATATGATAGAACTGGCAATGAGTGATTGCTAATAAAATAATAAATGGAGAAATGTTGTTATTAGACTAAATTAAGGAACTCCACAAAATTTCTGGTTTCGCTAAACCATAATAACATAACTCAAATTTATATACCCGGAATGCATTTTTAAAAACATTTTTGGGTTTCTGCACGCGGATTAAGCTACTAACTAATGCTACTTTAGGCAAAACCGTGTGCAGACTTGTGTATGGTGTAAACAAAATCATGAAAGATTCAAAGCAAGCACCAAGGTTAACTCTAATTAACCACCTAAACACGAGAATGTGGCTATTCTTCAGATGAGTTTCTGTTACCTTGCAATCCCACCATTCCTACAACAAAACTGAATATTAATATTTTATTGCATACATCTATGTTTTATTTCTTTTCATCAATGCCTCTTGATTTGATGCATGTGCGATGGTGCGCAATAAACAGTATATCAGTATGAATTTGGTATTTTGATAGTTAAATAACCTTATAAAAATTTATGAATCTAAAAAGGAGTAAATGTAACAACCTCTTCGTAGCATTGGTTTTCAAATGCCCTTGATTTGGATCCCCGCCTTCTTCCGTGTTTCAGCATGCTCCTGTGGAATGGGTTAAAAACCACAAACTCCCTGGCCTGATATCTCCTGTAAAATACAACACCAAGAGGTAAAGATTAATCTGATCCATTAATTATAAAGAAATAGAAACATTCACTTCGCAAACAGATACTCTAATTGTCTGTGCACCATGGTCACACAGCAGTAAAATGAGGAACCATTGCTGTGTTTTAATAAATTGTTAAATGTAAAACAGATCAGCTCTCTACCACTGTGACTTATAACAAAGACAACTCATCACAATGACCCCAAACCTAGACTTTGTTTTGTCTAATTGTCACTTTGTCTAATGTATTATATGAGGACTGAATGACTTTTTAAAAAAGAATTTGGGGCTGACAAAAGTGTATTTCAGCAGAGAGAAGGTTTTTTTTCACTCATCAGGTGTATTCATAATGATTCCATGTATGTCAGATTTGGTGGAATGATACAAAGACATGGAGCAAGTCTAGCCCAAACCAGTCTTGTGCAGTAGTTGGCCAACTCCTACGACTGATATTATCTTGAGATTGAAGAATAATACAGATGAGCGAACAAGATAGGTCGTAGCATGCCCAACAATGACATAGCACACCAGCATTAAAAATTAAGTGAAACTGGGACTTCTGTAAGTACTAAATATTTTTGCATGCTCCTGTACACAAGTTCCCAGATCATGCCAGATTTGAGAAACCGTCCAAATCTCTTTATCATATTACAGAGTAATAAAATTGGTGCTTGTGTGAGGAGTGTGTATGTAGAGTGTGATCCGGATCTTCACAAAAATTAAATCTTTTTATTTTCTTTGGGCATGTCCTACCTACATCTTTTTGGAAAGATCTTTCCATTATTTTTTGAGGGATTGTGTACACAGGCAAACAGACAAGCAAACGTTGCCAAACGGAGAACCTTCTTGCCAGACATAAAAAATAAGAAAGAGAATAGCACTTTGAAACCCTGAAAACCATTAAGCTCTATGTAAAAGATAAAAGTAGTCAACTATCTGAACTGAAGTTTATATGAGTAACAGCTATCAATGCTCAAGCATTGAAGATCACAAAACATCACAAATCTTTGTGATTCCACTTTCATTGACACGAACATTGTGTAGTAAATCTTTCAAAAGGCAATTTCACAGTCGACTGGTGACTGCTGCTTAATAGAAACAGCCACTTTTTATTGTGTTATGAAGGGAGGGACTTGATCTTTTGCTATCTCATTTATATTTCCTTATATGCTGTTGACAGCCTGATTAGCTGTTTTCTTTATGGACAACATTGCATAGAAGTTTGTAAGAGTGTGTTGGGTTTGATTTTTTGCTTAATCCATACAAATTTTGCCTTGCGTTATGAAATGACAGAAATATTTGCTCTTGGTATATTTACAGATTTTTCTGTGAACAACGCAAACACTAGTTTCTTTTTTTCACTTTTAAAGTGTTAAATATGCATTTTTAACTTACCCTAACACTTTACTTGATACCACTGGAAATTTGAAACATAACAGCCTCCAGTAGCAGGTTTATTATATTTAAGTCAAAAGTATCATGATCTTAACCACGACATTGACTGTGGACCAAGGCATACACATGTCATAAGATTAAGCTTAAAGACTATTAAAAATTAACTGATCTCAAATTTAGATGTGTGGAGACTAATATCTTTTTGTGGAAAGATTAGAGAGTGTCATATATGAAGATATGGCTATGTGGAGATTTATTTCCTTTTCTTTGTTGAGATGAGACTATAGTATGTGTCATTTTAAATATGTGGAGACTCCATTTTGTGGTGAAATAAGAGTATAAAATTTAACAATCTACAAACCTATTTTTTCTGGAGAGTATATATATTTATAAGTATGGAGATTGTGTATGGAGATTTACCTATTTTGGTTCACAGTATAGTACGTGGTGTTTTACCTGTACTTTGACGTCTTTTGTGGGGAGATTAAATCATGTATTCTGTGTATGTATAATTAGCCATTTTTGCCACAGTATGGTATGCGGTGTTTTAGCTATACTCAGACTTACTTCTTCTTGTGGAGGAAGTAGAGTATGAAGGCCACGCTCAGGGCAATGACAATGATGAAGCAGATGAGTCCCATCAGCCAGGCATAGCTGTTCTGTGCAAGCAGTGGGTAGGCGGCAAACACTCCTGTCTGATTGTCACAGCCTCCACCTGGATGAGAGCAGCTGAAAAGACAGGGATTGGGTCTATATGCGTGTCAGCTTTATATGTTTAGGATATCCTATACTATAAGACACTGATCCCACACCTGTCCATATAAATACTCTAGTCATGAACATATGATAGCAAGAAGGATTTAGCCAGCTTGGAATTGGTTTCTAGGGTAAATATTGGGATGGGTCAGTAGTTTTTTCACAGGTTGTTATGATCTGGATTCGAACCAGGATCACAAAAGTAAAAAACAAATCGCCATTTGTCTAACTAGAATACCAATGGGCCTTTGAATTTTGAGGGAGAGTCTGACTGTATAGTGAAAGTGTATATTCTGATCTGCCTGCTGGTTGAAAAGCACATTTTATGTTTGCAATAGCCATAGGTTTTATACTTTGTCACTTCCACTTTTAAACTCGTCTTACTTAACTTTTAGCAAGTGTACATAGCAAATGTACTAAGATTCAAATCCTGTTTGCAGAGATCGAAAACAATGGGCTAACTCTCCATGTTGAATAACAAACAAAATGGAATTGTGCAGGGTATAAAAATGCACAAATACATAATTAAACAACACATGGAGTACATTTGTCTATTGTTTTCGTGTAAAACATTACGGGACAACTGGCCATTTTCATATCTGATGGGTCAGTGTCCTCATATCAAAAGAAAACCATTCAGACTTTCTTATCCAAGCTTTTGAGTGCTTACATTTACATACACGGTCCCATATAAAACTTAATAGTTTAATACCTGTATTTTGCTGGATATCCATGCAACTGGTGGCAACGGTCGACATAATATTGGAGGTAAGTGATCAGTGATGTGGGAAAACTATAACTTTGTGTGATCGCAAAGAAAACTGAATTTTGAGGTGAATAATGTAGCATGATAGTATGTACAATTGTAAATGACAAAAAATACACACAAATCTGTATATTTCCCTTACACCTAGATCACAACTGTCTATGCTGAGATCACAAGCTAGAACCAAACATGATCATCTACCTTCAGTTGTGATTCAGTCTGCCTGGTATTTATGTCAGATATTCAATACAATTGTGTGGGATTTGCATTTGAGTAGAACATTTTCAGGGCAATTTAACACAGCTGAATAACTAATTTGTGATGGCACCAATTTTTTTTTAAATATTTGAAGAACCTCTGACGACCCCTCAGTAGCTGTACTACAATATACACTGGAGAGGTAAAGGTGAGGGGGGGGGCTGGATGGATATATGGAGTAGTTCATTGTTCATTGTCTACTAAACAGATACAAGGTCTCTGTTCAGAGCCATAACGACTAGTTAGTCAAGCATAAATCAAATACTTACAGTTACAACCACAAGGAAAGTGTGACCTAGGCATCACAGATCAATTTTATTGACAAGTTGAAATTTATCAATGGCTGAACAATGAAACCATAAATATATTTACATATATCTTCAAAAGTGATTATTATTGTATTGAAAGATTGCTGTGTCGTCTTGATTACTGCAACTCTCTCCTCAGGAATCTGTCCAGTTTCAACATGCACAAACTGCAGTGTGTATTCAAAACAAAGCTGCTAAGACTGTCACAAACTGGCATCTCCTATTCTCAAACGACTCCATTGGCCCCCAGTTGAATTTCACTGTGTCTTCTGCCACCCTAGCTTACAAGCTTCTTCACAGTGGTCATTCTAGTTATTTTGGTTCTCTTTTGTCTACTTGTTCTGGAAGATATAGTACAAGATACAACTTTCCAGATAACAGGTTCTTGGAGGTTCCTTAATTCTGTCCATATGTACATAAATAAAAACACTTTGGCCACAGCTTTGCTTTTGATGCTCCCGCAGTTTGGAATGATGAGGCACTTTATGCCCCGACTCAAGCTTATCTCTTCAAAAAAATTTCCCACCTCAGCGTATAATCTATCCGGTATCCCTGTGATACTGAACTTGGTAATGGCTATGGAAGGATGATTTTTAATTGGATACTTGGTGTTGCACCTTAGAGTCTGCCTCGGCAGAGATTAAGTGCTATAAAAGTACAGAATAGAATAGACTAGATTGCTTACATGAAGACAACATTTTCCTACTGATAATTGATAGACCTACATCACAGCATTGATACTAGTACACGTCTGATTCTGTGAGATTTCCTGATTACTTGGGAAAGATTTTTTTAAAACTCTATTGCAGGCATATCATTGATCTATGTTATCAGAGAGACCACAACCAATATGGAGTCAATCCCAAGAGATATGGTAAGGTCAACCCACTTATCAGTAGTGTCAGGCCGGCATTGTGTAACTTCCTGACTTACAGGATTGTACAGAACTGTTTTATCTGCTTAAAACCCCCCTGCTTAAAACCCTCTGCAAACTTCCCCTCCAGTTTAATCAGTGAGAAAAGGCATCCACACTAAATGCAGTGTCCTGGAAAACTTGATTACATCTAAAGTCTTTCTTCAAGGGCTAAAACCTATACTCTGTCATTGGAAATAAATAAAGATTGCCTTTATTAAAAGGTTTTTAACCCCAAGGTAAAAAAGAGGGTTTTTTTTTTTAAAAAGCTATAACAAAAATACACCAACAAAACACTAACATGGTTATTATTTCTGGGCTGCAAAAAACTGTCTGGCTAATAGGTTGAGATCATCTATACGATGTTTTTTCATATCCTTTCTGCCAACAAACCTGTGTTCACTATCATTACAGTTTGACTGACAAGCTAAAAGTATGTGTTGGTTGTTTGAACATAAACAGGAACCACTAATTCTGGTTGTCACAAGTGGCGCTAACTCAGTTTGACGTAGGGGACAATAGATTGAATAAGTGCCTGGGGAGGTTCTGCCCCCAGGCCACTTAAAACTCTTCAGAATGCAGTAATTAAGTTCCTGTAGTGTGTAGTTGACTTGTGTGACTTACTTATAGCTTTTAACACTGGATAACAAGATAGGATGACAGTGGAATCCCTGGTGTCAAACTGGGTAGAACTAGTCCTGTATCCACGCCACTGCAATCCATGAAACTAATTGGGCAAACAGGCCATAAAAACCACACATACATTGAACCCCAATTCCCTAGTTTAATTACACACACGAGGAAAATTTAGTGTCATTTTGTATGCTGTTTTGTCAGGGCTTATATACCAAAGTAATTGAATTTTTTTGATAAAATGCAAATAAGGAAGTTTAACATATCCAGCTCGGCTAATAGACACAGCGCAGACGAGTATATCTGGAATGTAAGATAGAAGCACCAGTAAATATAACAAGGCCAATACTTGTTTCAGTCTCCATGCATAAACCGCAAAGCATTCAGAAACAGAGTGCACTAGAGTAGTGCACAATTCATGGAAGTCTGGAGAGCAAACATAAGAGAACACTAGAAGCGTGAGTGGCTGGAACAGCTCGTGCTAAAAAACTTCAATGCAATGTTTAACTTGAAAATTTTCTTTGATTTCTACATGGATTTCAATGCAAGAAAAATAAGCAGAAGCTCTGTACAAAATACATTTCTGGTGATATATATATATATAACATACTTGTAACTTACATAATTTAATGCAATATTAAAAAAATGGCCAATTGTTGGCAAATTTTTAAAGCTTATTATGCAGTACAAGTAGCGCAGGGAATATAAAAAAATATTAAAACCTCAGTCACACTTACAGGCGGTATAATCAGCGGTTACAGGCAAAATGGGCGAATTGCCCCTGTCCTTCAACTACCGTCTGAGGTTTGTATGCCATTTTGTGACACAGTGACAAAATGTCCATTACATTGAATGTTATACGGAAGTTTTAAAATGTTTAAAATTTCCTCCTCCAAATTTGGTACTATGGGTATGCGCAGATGAATGCTAGCATGCGCAGATGAATTTCTTGCTACGGTAACTGAAGGTGTATATAAGGTAGTGACTCGGTCATACTTTGATGTAACACGGCAACATAAGGAAAGTGGAGGTAAATCGGCATATCGCTGCTGTGTCATAACTGCGCATACAAACCTCACACAGTAGTTGAAGGACAGGGACTTTTGGCCCAATACCTATAACCACAGGTTATACTGCCTGTAGTGTGATGAATACACCTAATCTTGGAAGATATGAGGCATCCTTGGATGCGGTTCCACTGCTGAGTAAAACCTCCAACTGCGGGATGTACCACCTGTAATGTGACTGGGGCCTAACCTGTCTGTATGGCACGATACTCACTTCAAATACCACTCACTGTGGTTATTAAAAAGGGAGAACTGGATGTGTATTCCACTATTCCACACATATCCCATCAACCAGTATTCACATGCTCATTTGAACCTTCACTAAATTGTACACTTGCAGCCAATATCTTGTATGAACTACCATCACGCAAAGCTGTAAGGCCAGGATTTGGGGACATGGTAAGCCAAAGGTCAAAAGACAAGGAATTAAATACAAAACGAGTCAGTTTCTATGGCTGATATAAGTGAAGAAATGATAATTCTTTCAAACCGGAATGCTGAAGTACTAGGAAGAAATCAAATTGACAGCAATGACTTTGTTTATGAAAGATTTATAAGATGACTTAAGTAACTTAAAAATAAGAAAGATTATTGATGTACTCAATTGGCAGTCATATATGTTAGTTGTGTAATATGTTATGTTTTCTGATGCCAGTAAACAACACTTGCAACATTGTCTGCCAGTTCAATGTCACCCAGATTCCTTGTTTTTTTCCTCTTTTGTGCTTGAAGAATCCCCATATAGCGAATAACCTCAACCTTAAACACTAAACAGTTAAATGTACATAAACAACAGTTCATCCAGCTCTACTGGCTATAAACTCTTTTGATCTTTAAATTATTTCCACTGAAAAGACTTTTTAGTGTTTTTCTGTGTAACAAGATGGCTGATGTCAGACAATAGGCATTGACTTTACAGAGAATGTAGTTGAGAAAAGTATTGCTGATGCCACAAAGTATCCATAGCAATAAATCAATGGAGAAACAAAGTGCTACATTTAATGCACTATCGAGTCAATTGAGGGGTGCGGTGTCTCCCATTCTACAGCTAAATGACTGCCACAAGAAAGTGGGCAGCACAGATCAACAGTCAGAAGCTCAATACAATCCGGTCACATAAACAATGTGAGATAGCACAGCAAAATATCTTATCACTGTACAGATAGTATGGATCTGTGAACAATGTACTGGTGCAGTGGTTTTTTAGCTAGCATCGCAATATATATACTAGTATATTTATGATTTCAGATTAATTGCAAATATTTTTTATATTTCCCTTTTTCATAGTTTTCGCGTTTGTCAGAAACAAGTTAAAATTTGTTGCAACTTTAGTACTATGATAATAAGCCAAATTCAATATTTGTAAAAAGCTCAATATTTGTAAACTGGAGAAGTTCCCTCTGCCAGGGCTTCCACCTCCAGTGGTAGTGGTCTATTAAATATACTAACTGGCAGTATAACTGTTTTATGCGTCACTAAAATTATTTACAAAACTATTGATATACAAATATTGGCATTTTCATCAGAAGGATATCACTTGTGTTATAATATTTAACTAATACCTAATTTAATTGACTTTACCCGGTAGAATTCAAACTGACAGTCGTAGTGACTTTTGAAAGTAAGTTCTGTTTCTTATAAGATGCTTCAGTAAAAACAATTAAAAGTTAAAATTTTGTCTTTTTGGTATACATGCAAAACGTATCTTTATTTCGTGTGCATTTAACACTTATTAACAAATATTCCTTGAAACACTGAATGAAGATAAAAACTATGATATTGTTCACCATAGTTTAGCATCTCTAAACATTCGTGACACCCAGTTATTTGCAGTATGTATAAACTGGTCAGTTTTAACACTAGCTAAGCCATTAATTAAATGGAAACTGAAAAAGCAAATTCTCACCATTTATTAACTTGAACATGATGCAGAAGTATTCAAATTATGTATGAAAAACTGAAATATAATGATTGTTATGACAGCTTTAAAACTACATGACAATAGAATTTTGTAAAATAACTTGTTTCTTTGTACTCACCCAATAAATGCTAGAAACACCCTATGAACTGCCATTCTCGCACTTTTGTATTTCTAAATGTCTTCCTTCAATAAATAAAGTATTTACTGAGTCATGTCAGAGAGTGAAATCCATGTGCACTCCTCCTTGACAAGATTAGAAAGAAAGCAATAAATAGTTAACCTGCACATGAAATACTTCACACATCTTTTTCTCATTTGATCACCCTTGTGTTGTTTTTTGCTTTGCAAAGTTTTTGTTCTGATAATACCAGTGTTTAGTTGCTATGCCAAACCCATTTGATGGACATGCTCTGCTAGTCTGTGCATAGTAATGGTCCACCTCCTCATTGCCCGCTCACTAACACAAGTCTTTTCTGTGATACCAAATTGTCCATGTTTTTACATCTTGCCACTGATGCCCCCTAACAACTCCCCCTTTTGTGCTCACAAACAGAAAATACTCCCTAACAAATCACATTACAAAGGAGGGAAGTTGGACCCCAAGCCACCGAGATCTTGCTCTGTCTCTAGTGAAATAGAAGCCAATTTGAACTAGGGATTTGCTGCTGACACTGGTACAGTATGGGAGGGGTCTTTAGAGAGAGACCTGCAATGAGGGTTTTCTGACAATTTCAAGTCTGCGCTAGTCACAAATCATCAGCATACAGGAGAAGCACTGTGAGTGTAAAAAAACTAGCACTGGAGTGTGTTGTGTGGAGAAATCCAATGTTATCACACTCACAGGAACTTAATCTGAGTGCTGAGGGATTCTGAGACTCAGGAAATTTGATACTTCTGCTTCACGTTTTTTCTGTGTCATAGAAAAATATATGTGTCGCACTGGAAAAACTATTACAACTGCTAATATGACATCATGCGAGTCTGCTTGAATCATGGCAGACGGAACAAGGTGGTAAGGGAGCTGTTCCATTTCTGAAATATATCATAAACCTTGATCCCGATTGTGAAAATGCATGATTCAGGGTATAGTTTACGATAGTTTTATGATGGCTTTAGGATGCACAAGATATTTTCCTAATAGCTTCCTGTTGGCGATTGCCATTGCCTCAGACAATCTTTTGATAAGTTTGCAATTGTTTCTCAGTCAATCTGATTGGTTGACGATGGACTTAAGATGAAAAAGATAGGTTTATGATCGCTATCAGATGAAAAAGATTGCTCTTCAACTGTAGGATAGGTTTAAGATCACAGCAAGATTTAAAAGACGACAATACAATTGCTTTAAGATGTTAATTGGTTTAAAATCTAATAAGAATCAGGAAAGGTTTGAAAAAAATTTCAAACAGTTTGAAATTCTCGTACACTGTTCCTGATGGCCTAATGGGTGCTGTACTCGTAAACCTATTTGGAAGTTCTGTATATTCCATACATTCCATAGCTTTAATATTATTCTGACTGAACAGATTTCCCTCCCGATCCCAGTATATTGGGGATCGGGAACAAGGTTTACGATTTATTGCAGAAGTGGAACATCTAATCTAATCTAATCTACTGCTTTGCAAGCGCAATATCTTGCCCACAAAGGGGAACTCGGTACACTAATTAAACAAAATCATTATCATAGGGAGAGTCGAGGGGCACTCAAGGTCAGTAATCCAGGATTGTGGGTGTGACCAGGAGGGAAGAAAACTAAGTTGGGAAACTAGAGCTGAAGAGGTGGGTTTTGATGTGCTTTCTAAAAGATGCAACAGAGGGACTGTTTCTTATATGAAAGGGGAAAGAATTCCAAAGGACTGGGGCATAGTGACTGAAGGAATTAGAAAAGTGTTTGATTGATTTGTGAACTCTACGATCAAAAGTGGGGGTATGAAGGAACTTGAGTTTGGGAGTACTTTGCCTTGTATTTCTGGAAGAGGTGTAGGGGTGGATTAATTCTCTTAGGTAACTGGTTGACGTTGGTTGAGAATTTTGTATGTAATGAGCGCAATTTTAAATTGTACCCTTTATCTGACTGGTAGCCAATGGAGTTTTTTTAGTTGAGGGGTAATGCGAGATTCATCCATCTAAGATATATCTTTTCAGTTGAGTTACTTCTCTTTAGGTTATAATGCAAAATAAGTCTAACTGGAAATTCATACTTTCCCTGACTTTTGGGCTACAATTTGTCTCAACACAGGCCCCTGAGTTACAATTGGTTGTGTGAGTGGAACTGCAGTATAAGTGTTTGTTTTATGCGTCTTTGTTTCAGTAGACTTATTACTCCTGTGTCATTAAGTATGCCACTTATTTTGTTAGAAGTGGAAAACCTAATACCTAATTTACCTAATTTGTGATCAGTTAGTGAACATCATAGGCAGCAGTAAAAAAAATAACGAACATAGTGACCAGCTTCGAAAATTATATTTTACGTTCAAACGTAGCAATAACTGAGATACTCTGGCCTGTCAGTAATTGACTCATCAACTGATAACACAGCAAGGTCAATACCACAACACTGTCAAGCAGTAATGTTACAATTATACTATGTGGTAGCTCCATAAGTAAAGAATAGATCTTCACCAACTTCTTTGGTCGGCAGGGTAAAACTATTAAATCTTGAATTTTCAAAATTCCATTCTCAGTATATAATCAATGACTTAAGCTTTCTAATCAAAAAAGTGATAGGCAGATCTTGTTGAATTTTTATGTGGGTAGGGAAAGGCCAAATGGATGAGTGATTAAATTTTACGAAAGATTCAGACTACACTGTACACAAAAAAATCACAAAATTTTAGAAACATTTCCTAGCAGAGGTTTGTGTCCTCCAAGTGCTTTCTAGTAGTTAGAATATATCACCAATCATCCTATTGACATGAATCAATACGTGTTACTCCTATACCGTAAAAATTAATGCCCTTTTTCGTCTTTCAATCTGTTATCGTCCATATACCAAACTGCATTAACAAGAGTGATTTTCAGTTGTTGTTCAGAACACAAGTCTGACACAAATACAGGTATGAGAATTGCTCTGTATCTGACTCTCAATAAGTACTCTGGTGTTAATAGTTTCCTCAGTATGCAGGTCTTCAGGTTATTAGATACCAAGAGAAACTATTGTCTATTCCTTGCGTGACATAATCAAACCCCACTGATTTCTTTTGTGATTCTATCGCACACTATACAGCAATGGAAGAATTTAACTGCCCAACATTGTTAAAGGGTACTGCCCATCTAGCGTTACTAAAGGCTCGAGTTTCTTTATAATTAGGGGACACTTGCAGTTCAGGTAATAAAGTTTTTATAATGTCCTGTTACATAAGTTGGTCTTTACCTCAACAAAGAGCTATGACAGAATATCTGATGTTCTTGTATTTGCTGACATGAAAGGGTGCTTTATGAACACCAAATATATGTACACAATATATTTATGGTACAAATTTGAGTCTTAAGGAAGACTACTGATCACCAATAATGTTATAATTTCTGGTCACCAAGTCAGGGGTAGAAACAAGCTTGTGCGATAATATAACCCTGGTCGGATGTATATTTTTAGACTATGGATGCAGACACACAAACAGACAAACAGACCTGATTACATACACTTAGCTGAAGGGGGGGGGGGGGGGGGGGCAAGAGTAATAAAACCATATAGCTTTGAAATAATGAAATATATATATTCTGAATAAGAGTCATACACATTAATGTTGTTCAGCAATAAACTGTTAACAACTGTAAGGCCTCTGGGCCAAATTATTCCCAACACAATTTATTCTGCTTAAAATGGCTCATGTATCTGTATATCACCAATAGCCCAATACTGACAATGAGTTTGTCCACAGATCATTTTGGCCAATCCATGGTAATACCTGCACTTCTTTTCAGAGATAACAGAGGACATTTGCATGAATTGGATCTTGATGGCACAAGTGAGTTGTTATTGAGACATGGGGCAATCTATCATGTGGGTGTTTTGACACATTTGTATTAAGGTTGTCACCAGATAACATTACTCAAGGACAATGACAGCTCCATTGCTATTCACCCACTGTAAGCTGTGTTACTGTCTATTTCACAGAATCTAACACTCAGTGACGCCCCTGTATGTGACCTGTATATGTATATTCACTTGTAGGACCCACTTGTAGGGTTTACTCTGGTTGATGTGTATATTTTTATGTGATGGAAATAAACTTTTTCTTCAATGTCTTGCTGAAACTATCATGTGAGCTTCATGGTTGTTTTCGTGGATGTCATTTTGACACTGCTCGAGTTTTAGTGATCACCACACATTGGAGTTTAGTGATTGGGCCTGTCAGTCTTATAATCTTTTGTGAGAATCACAATTCCATGCCAACATATTAGCAGTCAGTTTTTGTTGGGGGGAGGGGGGTCTTTGGAATTGTGGTGAATATCCATAATTTACCACTGGAAATAAAGATGGGGGTATTTCAATTTTTTATGAAGCATTAGCTGTCTATTTAACACAATGGGCAGTTTCGTTAACTGAGTGTAAAATATATAGCTTAACATAAGTATATGTACAGTACTATACTTTAAATTTATGAATTGAAAATCTCTAAAAATAAGTAAATTTGTTACAATTATAAGTTGTTCCTTTACTGTATGTACTAATGAAGTACATAATTAATCAAAATTTTAAAATCAAAGTCATAATCAAAATTTTAATTTGGTTTAGGTGGATTTAAACTCTGCCTTGAAATTAACTTTAGCCTGTGACAGATATATCTAATCTAATCTACTGCTTTGCAGGTGCTATATTTTCCCCACAAAGGAGAACTCAGTGCACTTGGTAACAAATCATTTATCGTAAGGAGAGTCGAGGGGTGTTCCAGGTTAGTGGTTTGGAGTTGTGGGTGTCACCAAGAGGGAAGGAGACTAAGTTGGGAAACTGGAGTTGAAGAGGTGGGTTATGAGGTGTTTCCTGAAAGATGTGACTGAGGGGCAATTTCTTATTTGGAAGAGGAAAGTGTTCCAAGAACTGGGGCGTAGTGACTGAATGAATTAGAAAAGTGTTGATTTATGAACTCTACAGTCAGAAGTAAATGTAATATATGTAATGGGTGACTTGAAATGTTCAGTTGCTTTAAACATTTAAAATTGGTTTCAAGTGCAGCTGGTTGATACTTCATCATACTAATGCTTAAAGGACCAGTACCATTGTGTGGGGCTGGTCATAAACCACCCCATCCCAACCCCCATTTCCAAACTGGACAAAAACGTTCCGATCGGCTCTCAATTGCTCCAAAATGTGAGAACCTTATGGAGGCTTTATACGATTGCTAGTATTGACTTAAGATGGAAAAGATTGCTTTACGAATGTTAAGATAGCTTTAAGATAGGTTTCTGATTGAGTTCCCTGACAAGGATTGGCTACAGTTTTCAATAGTTTTAAACAGCATGAATTAATATGGAACACACACAATTCAATCCTGAATTCTCTGAGATACCGACACTGGCACCACTGACCTACTTAATACCCAGTTTTACTACCACGAGTGGACAACTGACACATCACAAGGCCACAGATTTCACTTACTTTGTAAGTGAGATGTCCTTGCAAACATCTACTTCCACCACAAACTGACCATAGACAGTTTGATATTTCACTAAATATCATAGGGCCCGTACATGTTTTTACCCATACAGCAGGATGTTAGACTAGTTTTATTTCTTGTTTTATGTCGCTTTCAAAACTGTACAGGTCATATCACCACAAGCAGTTTTTGTGGGCAGAGGAAACCAGTACACACAGTTGGTCAAGGTTCTGTATTGTACACTGCTGACCATTGGTAAGCAACTACCAACTTTCTAAGATAAAATCCGGGGCTTGAACTGCCGACCTCAGAGGTGGGAGGCGAGTGTGTTACCACTGCGCCACAGTGCCCCCCCCCCCCCCCCCCATTCATGGTGTAATTTGAATGAATACACTGGCTTCATTCATTGGTAACACTAGTTATTCTCTTTATTTCTGAGATTCAAAACAACCTTTCTCGTGTGCATTGAATCTCAATATGGCAACAAAAAATATCACTGGGCTTTCAGCACGTCACATTTTGTCACTGCTCACGTGTTGATAAAGATATATCCTAGTAATTGTATAGAAGTAACAATTCAGTGTCTTCACAGGATATCAATGAAATCCCAGAAGTTGGAAATGCATATTTCTTGGTTCATTGCTACTTCAGTTTGTAAGTTTTAATTGTTGCAATACCTACATAACCACTTTCAACAGCATCTGAGTCTTCTATCAGATTTTTCCATTGCACTTAATTTAGGCCTATTTGTATGGTTTTTCATGGACCCCAATCTCAGCATATCAAACAACCCAGCAGGCACAGGTCCAATTCTTGACATCTGGTCATGTTAGTATATGACATCAACTAACTATCACTCGGACATGATTTCAGGTGGTCATGTCATCTGACACAAATCTGACATCCACTTTATGTGACATGACATGACTTTATGTCAATAACATACCTATAATAGTCTTCTATCAGATTTTTCCATTGCACTTAATTTAGGCCTATTTGTATGGTTTTCCATGTACCCCAATCTCAGCATATCAAACAAACAAAGACAAAATACACACACATAACTAACCCTTAAGCCACCAATTTACTTCTTATTCCAATGGTAATGACCATGTCTTCCAGCAACAAAAGAAGCCAAAGAAAGACAATTTCCAACTGAGGCCAGAGATCAAACTTTTGTTCAATGTTCTATCTCACTAGTAAATTGGACTTTTAGAAGAGTCCTTTGCAAGCAGAACATTAATGTCAAAAATTTACACCAAGGAGCATTGATTAGTGAGATTTTTGTTGCCATAGATAACGCAGACTTTTACTTAAAAGTCTCCAACTATCTTAAGTAGATCTCCCTTAAAGAACTTTCAGGGAGTAATGCTATGATGAGACTTCAAGCATGGCTTCGTCAATTTTTGATGTTCTAAAACATTCAGTGAAATACCTCCTATTTTGTTTTCAAAAAAATAGTGTGTAATATCGTAATAACATTACCGCTGGTTTCATTTAATGTGCATATATGAAGAAAAAATTCTGAAAACCATCCTACAAATCAAGAACTTAGTCTGAAAAAAATAGTCTGAAAGACAGGAAATTGTTGCAAAGATAAGTAGAAAATATGTCTTTTATTGTTCTTATATTCCTTTGATATTTGCTCAATCAAAAGGAAAGGTGCAATTAAGTGAAATTTTTATGGGTTTACTACAGTTTGCACTTTAGAATTGCAGGTTACAGTCGTTTCTTGTGATAAAGTGACTGTATCTATCATAGCAACAGCTCTCCACTGGGATCATCTCTAAGAGATATTACATGTAAGTTAACGAAAAAATATTCTGTCATTTAAAAGAAATATGTGTATGCCAATTGAAAATATTTGGTCATGCATAAGAAATATTTGTTCGTCAATTGAAAATATTTGGTCATATGTAAGATATTTATGTTGATCAATCGAAAATATTTCTTCATGAAAAAGGAATATTTAGTGGACAATGGAAAATATTTGGTTATCTGTAAAACTTATTGTAAGTCAATGTATGATATTTGACAATCTATAAGAAATAAGTGTAGGCCAATGAAGAATATTTGGACATCAATCAAGAAATGAATGTAGGGTCAAAAAGGAAAATATAGTGTCCTCTGTGAGCCAAATATGCTGTTCATGAAAAAGGTGTGGTTATTCCTGTAACTAGATTTCACTTCAATCTTGCGGATCACCATGTGTAGCCTTCTATGGTGAAGTTGAATAATTGATACCAAATATTAACAGTTTCATCTCTTATCGTTATATGTATTCAGTGTTTGAAGCTGGAGTTTTAACAACCTACCAACACACCAACCCACCATTTTTAAACACAGAAAGTTGTGTGTAGTGCATAAATACCTGGTCGCGTATCATATACCACCCGTACAGAACAAGGAGATCTGCTAGGATAACCTCGGGTACATACCATCAAGCTATACACATTGTGAAAAAAAATTCAAACTAGCACAAGGAATAAGGAAGTTGTTGTCATATTAGTTGAGCACAGTGGTAACGTACTTGCCTCCCACCTCTGAAGTCTGTTGTTCAAACCCCAGATCCTATGTGGGAAAGTTGGTAGTTGCCTACCAATGGTCAGCAGTTTACATTACAGAACTTTGACCAACTGTATGTACTGGTTTCCTCTTCTCATAAAACTACCCGTCATGATATGATCTATTCAGTGTTGAAAGCGATGTTAAAAACCCCAAATGAGTCAAATTAAATTTTAATTGAACCTTTTTCTTGTATATACTGACGAATCTGTTGATTCAATAAAAGTTTTAGAATCTTGTAAACTAAAACAAAAATTGATATATTATGGACAGGTCATTCTGCCCCAGGCTTTTTATCTGATTGTTATGAAATGTCTCATATTGTCATTTGTACTTACCAACCTTTATTGTTCTTGTGTATTAGGAAAAAGAAAATCATTGTGACCCAAATAGCTTAAACTTAACACTGAACAAAGCTATATCCTATAGTGAAGTTGCCAAACAGGTTGGTAAAGCTAAAAGAAATAAAGCACCAGGTGTAGATAAGATACCAAGTGAGGTTCTGAAAAATAATGAAACTGTATATGCTTTGTATAAAATGTTCAAATACTGTTTCCAGAATCATTGTCTTCCAAGTGTATGGTTAAAAGCAGTTATTCACCCCATACCAAAGGGGGCAGATAAGGATCCATATTTACCTATGTCTTATCGGGGTATCAGCCTTTTACCTACCACATGTAAAATTTACACTGGTATATTGAATGCACGAGTGACATCATTCCTTAATTCACAGAATCTTATCTGTGATGAACAATATGGATTTAGGGAGGGTAAATCATGCCATGAACATGTATATAATATCAGTACTATTATCAAACAGAGAATGAACAGGAATCAAACTACATTTGCAGCCTTCATTGACTTTGAAAAAGCATTTGATAGAATTAATCGTACTCTACTCTTCTATAAATTGTTGAAATATAACATCACTGGAAATATATATTGGGCCATTAAGTCATTGTATGCTAATACTTATAACAGTATACGGATAAATAACTATTACACTGATTGGTTTATTTCTGACTGTGGAGTTAGACAAGGTGACACCCTCTCCCCCACGTTATTCAATATCTACATAAATGATTTAGCAACAGAACTAAATGAACTACACTTGGGTATCAATTTTGGAAAAAATCATTTGTGCATATTATTATATGCAGACGACATGGTCTTGCTGTCTGATTCAGAAGAAAAATTACAGAAAATGTTAAATTATTTAACAAATTGGTGTAAAAAATGGAGAGTTTCTGTAAATGTTGCCAAATGTGGTGTTGTACACTTTAGAAAAACAAATAAATTGCAGACACATCACATTTTTAAAGTAAACGGTCTTGAAATAAAAACTTTATCAAAATATAAGTATTTGGGTGTAATCCTTGACGAACATCTGAACTTTAAAGATTGTTCAGAAACATTAGCTGATTCAGCTGGGAGGGCTCTTTGTAAAATCATAGGCAAGTTTAAAACATTTAAAGATCTTCACTATCGCACATTTACAAAACTGTATGACAGTTGTGTTTGGCCAATTTTGGATTATTGCTCTAGTGTCTGGTCATTTAATAATTATCATAACAGCGATAAAGTACATAACAGAGCAACAAGGTTTTACTTAGGGTTACACAAAAATGCCCCTGTGCTTGGATACCAAGCAGACATGGGCTGGTATTTACCAAAATACAGATACTATGTTTCCATGATAAGGTTTTGGAATAAAATTTGTTATCTTGATGAAAATAACCTAACAAGGAAAATATTTGAATGGAGTCTTCAAAATTTCACTCCGGATACATGGGAATTTAATTTATATACAGTGTTAGAGAATATCAATTTGACTGATCATTTTGATAAAAATAAAAAAATAGACATTTCTGAGGCTCAATATAGAATAGAAGATTTAATGAATGTAGAATGGAGTGCAAAAATTCCATCTAAACCAAAATTGCGAACTTTTTCGTTTTTTAAACATAGCATTGATGTAGAACCATACATTATTTCCAATCTATCCAAATCTAAAAGATCTCTAATAAGTCAGTTAAGGATTGGAATTTTGCCTTTAGAAATTGAGTCTGGTCGATATACAAGAAAAAAGTTAAGTGAAAGATTGTGTAAACTGTGTAACTCTGATGTAGAAGATGAGGTACATTTTATATGCTTATGCCCAACTTTGAATAACATTAGATCATGTTATTTTACTAAACTAAATATTGATGTTAATGAAAGTTTTATGGAACAGTACATAAATGTTATCTGTCATTTAGATGTAAAGGTAATGAGTAATTTCATATCAGAAATGTGGTTTACAAGAAACAACATTATATTTCAAAAATAGAATGTTAAATCCACAGTTTCCAACAAATGTAAAGTTTTTCTTTTTTTTGTATTTATAGTGACTAATAAGCCCATCAGGGCTGGGTATATACTATATGTAGCTATTCAATTGTTATCATTTTTTTATGCTATTATACTTGTCACTTAAATAAATGAATAAATAAAAATAATTAACCCTAAGATGTCACTCATTTACCGGGGTCCTTTAATCAAATAGGAATTACATAATATCAGCCAGAGGCTTAGACTAAGGCAGTATAAAAGAACGAGGCTGGACAATGTATATTATTGACAGTTTCGTTTCAGGGTCTTCCCATATATAATCAGATTACAGAAAGAATGTTCAAAAGTATTGATCAAATAATATGTAAATACCGTGTAATATTAATACATCCATATTTAGACAATGATAACCATAATTTAAAAAAAAACAACTTTTGAAATTAGCCCCTACCTTTCAATAGTATTCATAAAGGGGAATTCCATGGTCTGCTGTGTGCTGTGTCTGTATCTGCCTTGTAGCACTTGTTACACAAGAACTTCATTCTCTCTACTGAGGGTCAAATCACATAATGGTGTCATATCCCCATACCCTTATCTTGACATTTGTACATAATCAAATCCACTCACGCCACCTCTTCTGTATCACACATTTATATTTTAGATATTTTCTCTATTTTTAATTCAAGTCTTAATTCTTACAAGAGTCTTTTATATATGTCCAGAGGTATCATACACGGGTTGCAAGCTTAACATACAACCGAATATATCGGGTTTCAAGTTGAAGGAGACGCCCAGGGTAGCTCCCAAATATGGAGATCTTATCCGTTTCAGTGCTGACAAGCCCTGGATTGTGTTCCTATTATTGCTCAGAAAATGATACCCTGCCTCTGGATTCTGAAAAGCCAATTAATTACCGCCTTCGTTTTGTTTGTCTGTTATAAATGGGTGGATTTGCGTAGCTATGTGACTTGCCTCCTGGACCACCCACCCCATAAATTCGTCTTCCTGAGGCAGTTCAGCAGGGATAATATTAATTGGTCTCCACAAGCACATCTGTGTCACAGATATCCCACTGCTGGACATTTATTCATTAAAACCAGCCACAACTCATTGACTAAATATTACTTTTCAAACAGTACATAGATATTTAACATTAGATTGCAGATTTTTACACAAATACACAGTCAGCAATACAGCAATGCCTCCTAAGAATTATTAACCTTTGAATATGAACCCTTTATCAGGGCATTTTCAAGAAATGGCCATTTATATATTCATTAAAGGTATCTTGATAAAGGTGATGTCCCGGTCATACTACAGGTGGAGATTTGTTCATTAAAACCACCCACATTTCATTGACAAAATATTAATTTTCAAAACATTGCATAAATATGTATAACTTTAACTTGCATATTACTACACAAATATACAGTCTGTGCCTTCTGAGAGTTATTAAACTTTGGATATGAACCCCGCATCAGGACATTGGAAATGGCTTTTTACATACTCATTTAAGGTATCTTGATAAAGGTAATGCCCCGGTCACACTACAGGTGTATTTCTGGCGGTTACAAATCACAGGGGGAAATAATTTTCCTCTGAAATCCAGCTACAAATATTGAGCTACAGTTGTGTTACAGATGAGAATCAGAATCTGGCAGAACAATAGCCACGATGTGGCAAAGAAAAGATGGAGTGAAGATACAAAAATAACAGTTGGGAGAAAATGCAGCAGGGCAGCTACAGAAATAAAAAGACAGCCCACAGTTGTGGCGGGTTATGGAAGGTGACCTTCACACTATCCATTGTAGGTGGACATTTTGGACTCTTCTGTGTGTGGCCACAAACTGTAAAGAAGGCCACATCGTGCAAATTTTACTCACAGAAGACTAGCAGTACATATTGGAATAAGGCCTTTATATACAAACCGCCTGTATACCAGTGTAATGCCATATGTAAGTGTGGTCAGGGCATCACACGACTTCTTTTGAATTAATCGTTACTTCTTTAAAGTCGTGTCTGGTCAATGAAGAGTCTTTTGCTTTGTCATTAGATTTTTACTTATGTGTGGGCTCTTACTTTCAAAATAACAAAAAATGTAAGAACAAAGATACATCAGGTGCTTTGTTGACATCACCAAATGAACTCTTTTGAAATCGTGATGACCAACAGTTGTGTTCCACAGTTCTGACTTTTTATCGCAAATGTAACTGCAATCAAGTTTTTCCCAAAAGAGTGGAGTTTTAAAACACAAATGGCGTATATGGGTTTGAGGTTTGATAAATGATCCTTCTGACATATCAGAATCACTGACCATATGTGTCTTTTCATGCCATCTTGCAGTTTTGTTGAATTATTTGTAAATATTTAGTGATGCATTTATGTTGTATGATGTGAGTGAAGAAACTTCACACATTAAACACAAGTCTTTCACAGGTAATAACCCTCCGGTCACATTGTAGAAATGAATGAAGCAATAGACTAATATTTCTCCCTGTAAACATTAAAACTTTTTAAAATGGTTAAAACATTTACAAAACATTATTAAACCCTATTTAAACCCTATCTTTTGGGTTACTAAACACTTCCAAGTACATGTTTACATTATAATGTTTAATAAACGTATGATAAACATCTCCTAAACAAATGTTTTTCATATATACATTTATTAACGTTATAAAATAAATCAAGAAACTGAGGTTTTACTGGAACCGTTTTTAAACATTTATAAAATAGCTCAAGAAATAAAGGCTATGCTGGAAATGTTTTCAAACATTCATCATGAAATAAGCAATTAACAATATGCATAAAATGTTTCAACAACATTTGTTGACAATGTTATGCAAATGTTGCACTGAAAATGTTTTACAAACATTTAATAGCAACTGGTTTAAATACCCATCATTCTTTTACGTTTTAAAAACCTTTTCTATCAAATGTTTTGACATTCTATCACAAACATTTTTGTTTCAATATTTTCAGAATGCTTATTAAATGTTACTCTAGTTGGGCTTGGGCTTTTAAATTTACAAAGAATTTGAAAATTTTAAAGTTTTTAACTTTTCTTTATGCTTGTAACTTCTTACTAACGTGTAAATAAAATTTCACAAACTAGACAAGCATATTTAAACCTAAATTTAACCTTCTTGACCTTTGACCTCTTGTTGAAACTCTTGACCTTCACTTCAGGAAACTGTGCGCAGCATGACCTGTTAGGGGCCTGCTGATTCAGTTTCATGCTACCTTAAATTTTCACCCTCTGTATATCATTATGCTTGATTATGCTTAGCAACCGATCACCGTACTTGTTGACCTCTATAGTTGGAGTTCACACAGAGGCTAGCCATTTTGAATTATGATTTTGAATGAACAACAAGGGAATGAAAACTCTCTCCTCCCTCCCTGGTACATTCTGAACTACATATCATCTGTACTGGTCCCCTAGGACAGGCCACCCTAGGGAGTTCTACATAGATAATGTTAGGCAGTTCCAGGCTGACCCTGGACACTCCCTCTCGAATTGACATGGCAGGGCACTTCTGCTTCAAATCCAAGGTAGGGCCAGGCATTACCTTGTTGCCACCTCTGGAATACTTAGATACTGAATGAAGAAGCAAGTTAGGCTGAGATAGGCAAGACCCTGTCTCCCCTCTCGTATATGACAGAATTACTGATTAATTTATGAGCATTGCATTTTTGTACGAGTTACATTATTTCTGTGATTATATTAACTACTTGTTATATGTTAGCACTAGATGCTATGTTGTGTGATCTTTCTTTACAGTCATTTTAATGTGGGCTTTTAAATTTACAAAGAATTTGTTTTTAACCCCTCTTTATCCTTGTAACTTCTTACTAACGTGTAAATAAAATTTCATAAACTAAACAAGCATATCTAAACATAATCTTAACCTTTATGACCTTTGACCTCTTGTTGAAACTCTTGACCTTCAGGAAACTGATTAAATGTTTACCTTCAAACATTTGCAAATAAAGATGATGGTAACCATTAATGGGGGATTTTCGAAGACTTTATCAAAAATTACCCCACATGCAATGCCTAATTCTTAGAATTGAATGGGGCACAATTTGTAAGCCAATATGTTACAATTTTAGACATAAAAATAGTATTTTAATTAGTGAGCAATCTAATAACATGTTGAATTTAACCTGTGACCACAGTTAAGGTTAATATTGTAAAACAATGCCAAAGTAATATTTTTGAGACATTGTAATGTTCATTTGTAATATTTTTCTAACATTTGTGATTAAACGTTTAAAAATGGTTTTTAATAAGACTTTTTGAAAATCTTCTGTTATAAATGGGTTTCAATACCATCACTTAACCTTTACCAAACGTTTCCCTCCAAACGTTTACAAAACTGAAAAATGTTGACTGGGCTGGGTACTTTACAGGATAAGTGTATCTGGTTTAGTACATTATGGGATACAAAATTATGTAACCCAATTGTGTTTTTTGAACGAATGTTACTTCTGCATTTCTTCTTCTGGGACTTCTGGTTTATGGTAAATTTATTATTTAAAACTGCATGATCCAGAGTATAGTTTATGATTAGGTTTAAGATGCACCCCAAGCACAAGATATTTTCCCAATTGCTTCCTGATTGATGTTGCTATTGCCTCAGAAATCTTCTGATGGGTTTGTGATAATTTCTCAATTCATCCGATCGGTTTACAAGTCCCTAAGATAAAACAGCTAAGTATATGATCGCTATAAAATGCAAAATATTGCTTTACGATGGTAAGATAGATTTAAGATTGCTGTAGGAGCCAAAATATAGCCTTACAATGGGGCTTTAGGATGTCATTAATGTGATAAGGATCCAAGGGAGGTTTGTGATAATTTTAAACAGTTGCCATCAACTGTTCCTGATGGACTCCTGAGCAAAGATTTACCTCTCCATCCCAGTATATTGGAGATTGGGAGCAAGGTGTACAATATATCGCAGAAATGGAACAGTCCCATAATTAGGTTAGTATGATTTTTCTCCAGAAAAGATTTCTGTGGCAGAAAATTCCCTCAGAGTGTGCTGTATCATTGCCTCATTCTCTGAAGCCTCAGGTCAAAGATAGATCAACAGTCCAGTGACAAATGTCAGAAATGCTTTGAGATTAGGCACAATAAAAGGTTGGTAAATTTTGGCCTAGAATCTTTTTAAATATAAGAAACTGATAATATAAACTGCTATGGGAAAGTTTTAAGAAAAAAAGCTAAGTGACCATGCTTTGTCCTCATCAAACTGAGAGAAGAGTGAGACATGGGGTGACAGATTGACTTATACAAATAATTTAAATTTATTTTCATTCCTTGCAAACAAAACAAGAACAAATTTTAACATAATTCACATGTTCTGCTATTAAAATCTTGCATTTTTAGAAGTGAGTGAAATAAAAGTTACTCTCATTCAGAAAAAGAATAAATTACTATACAGGTTAAACTCAGGATGATAGTAATGTACAGGGCGATAGAAATGTACAGCATGGTAGTAATGGCAGACTTATAAACAAGACTGCACCAGTAAATTACATGATGGGCCCTTTTGTATGAATTTTCATGTCCACAATTTCCACCAAATCACTTAAAAAACCATTGTAGTAAATACACACGGACAATTAGATTTCAGTCCGCAAACCTCCTCCCAATATTAATGGTAATGGACCATTTTTTTGGGCTTTATGAAGAGGGAAATTTGCTCACCGGGCCTTAGATTATATTTAATCAAACACAAATTGGATTGTAAAGTCATTTGCGGAGAGTATTAAGAACAGACATTAGATTGAGGTAATTAAGTAGATGAAAAGCTGTAATGATATGAATCGATTGATTTGGGCTTAACATCACTTTTAGCGCATTGGATGTAGATAGGCCATAGCAAAGTGGCTTGTTTGGGTTGATGAAGGAAGATAGTGTATGTTAGTTGGTTAAGACTCTACAAAGTTAATTGCTGGGGTCAGAGATCAACTTTTCTACTGACAATTACTGCACAATTGGTGCATGTCCCTGCGATGCCGTGGAATTAAGTAGAAAATATTATTTAATGGTTCATAGAAAATAGGTAAAATGAAGAATCCTGAAGTATCAGCAACTCCACAAGATTAGTCATTGAAAGTAAAAAAATATAAGATGGCACTGGGTAGGACAGATGCAGCATGTAAACTCATACAATTCCCGGGAAGCCATAAAGGGACTCCCACTGGAATGAGGAGCACAGGCCAACTGACACACGGGGCCTAATTCAGAGAATCTCTATTTTTAAAGCTATATCTTTATGTAAAGATTTTTTTGTTTCATTTCAAAGGATTTATCCTCAATGAAGAAGAATTATCTAGTTAAACCAAGAGCAGATAAATTGTCTTTTGAATATGGCCACATGACAAGGCCTGTAGTAACAGAATTGAAACAAGCCAGGTAGATTATGGGACAACATGGTCAATGGTAGGAGATACTAGCGATCATTTGGTTGTGGCTGTTTATGTGTATCTATGTGTGAAGAGGATTGAGAAGTCATCTAATAATGGTTAGTTGTGGTCATTTTGTTGTGCGACTTATTGTCCCAGTCGTAGAAGATCAGGGGTCTAGTTATGGCAATCGTTGTGACTTGTCCCATTCTTAAACATGTAAAAACATGGAGTCTTTTTGTAAAAAATGGAACAGAGTAATATTTTCTGTGACGGGATAAGTCATAATTAATCTTCTTAACTTCCAGAAAATGCCCAGTGCGTCACAACAGTCAGTGCCAGATCATGTGACTTATATTTGTACGTGTTCGACTTATCTTTTCAGTCCAAGCAAATCGTGTGTTTTGTCAGTTTTCCCACCCTTTTCCAAACGTAAAGTTGGAATTGTGGGTTTAGTCTACCAAAGCAGTAATGTCCATAATAGCCCAGCAAACCATTTATGTTCCCAGCTATTTAGAAATATTGTATCCAATGGTAACAAAGCGGGTGACAGTCTAAGATTTGCAACAAGTCTACATCTCTTGGGGTACTTCTCTCCAAGGGACCAAAATATTTATGTATAGGTTAATGGCCAAGTAAGTGTCCAATATTGGAAAATAAGGGATTGTTTACGAGGTCCCAAAGGAACCAAGTCAACAGTCCATTATTTTCTAATATTGGACACTTATGAGGCTATTAACCTATTTAAATTACACCTTTTCCTTAATTTATAATTTTTAACATGTCTAATATCATTAATTTTCATTTCCATATTCCTGGTGTTTATTTTTACGGTTTTTATGATCATTTTAGTTGAAATAAATGTAAAAGGGTTTCTTTGAAACTGTGCCAAAAAGACTTCTATATATGGTCAGAATCGCAAAGTGACCAATAGTGAAAGATAATGGACACTTATAACAAAGGAAAAACTCTCAGGTGTAATTTAAATTTAGTTAATCTTGTGAAGATAGCCATGAATATCTCTATTTATTGCCCACCTCGTGCCCTATATGGCCCGTATAGGGGATATCTCTTTTTACCATTTGTCATTAGCGTCAACAAGTGCCGATTTCTTGGGAACTATGTAACCTACAAATAAGGATTATATGTCATTAGAAATGTTTTTATAGGGCTTTTTCATCGTTTTTGTTGCAAAAAAATCCATGCAAAAATGACTGATAAATCACAATAATGGTGGATAATGAAAGGAAAACATTGCTCACTGGACATATACAGAAACTATGTATCATTTATGAAGATTAACAATATAATACTCGTGTTATGCACTTGTCATCTTCATTTGTGACATATTTGTTCCTATTATTTCCTATTAACAAGTGTGACTGAGTTAAGCGTCCCCTCTTCTTTCAATCCAATGGCAATATCACCTTCTTCTTTTATTAAAATGCTTAAATAGTAAGTAGGTTAAGTCTTTGGGAAGATGAATCATGTGGGTGTGTTGCTTGGCAGATTTGTATTACTGATATCACCAAATAACACCCATTACCCAGTTTCATATATCCGTTTGTCATCTCTATCAATGATACTTCACTTGCATTGAATGTCCACCCTTTTCAAAAAGGTTTTAACCAAAGTGTGCCAAGCCCATGGCATTCCAAATAATGAGATCACCTCCTCTGTATCTATCTTTGTTTATGCTGTGTTACACAATTCATTTGCTCCCAGAGTGGCAATGACAACAAATTGTCTGTGGAAGGAACTTCTTTCCAGTCCAGTTTTACAGCCGATTTGCCATGCATTTCTGGCCAGTCCAAATATGGTGGACGTCCTGCTGCATAAAACTATCGGGGTTTCCGGCTCATTACCTTTTTTCACACTCATATAGTTTTATTTGCAATTTATTTTGGCTGACTTGCTTTATTTCCTCTCATATTCCATCATGTATTCTCCAGGGACTGTGAAGCCAGATATTTCTTCTCACATTACGAATGGTGAAGCAACGATAATTAGCCCACTAATAAAATTGCAACTGTTAGGGACCCATTTAAATGGGTGAGCTTCCACACTGTCCTTGAAGAAAATTTTGTTGTTGTTGTTTGTGTTTTTTTGGGTTTTTTTGGCCAATCGTGGACATACTGGAAGCCTACCTAAAGGATCTGGGAGAATAAACATATAAACATCAAAGATGGGGTTTTCATCCCGTTCAACAGCCAGGGTCATATTGGGAAAGGCCAACAGCATTTATCACTTGTTGGAGTCAAACCAACACACAGAGGTGACAGCCTGTGATTAGATGCCGAACTTGCTAAAACTAGGCCACTTATGACCTTGGTCTGGGAGTATAAAGGATGGAATCTTGCAAATTGAAGCTCACTCCTCTTTGTCCCTGAATATTAAATTTCCGGGAGCCATCCAGGAATTAAGGGATTTTCATCTCATCCAGGACTTGTCCCAAACCTGTTTGGGGACCATAGTGGGTACCTCATGATACTTAAATGCCTTTGGCACCCGTCGTTAAACAAATGGGGAAATGGGAGGCCTCACTACATGATCATGTGCAGGAGTAATCGATTGGTGTGTGAACATAAAGCAGATATGCATGTATATAGCACCTACATAGGTTGTCAAGGGACACATCCAGATACATTCAGCTAGATCTGGAAGCAAATCCTTGAGCACTACATGGGTGGTGGCTGAGATAAACGGTCTTCAGAATTTTTCAAATACGAGTGGTGTAAACAACAAAATCGCACGAACTGAATTAGAAAATACACTCACACAAAGCTTATCATGATATATGGTATTTGGGTTTGTGTTGTATTGCTCTTTAGACCATTCATCTCTGTGACAGTTTATTTCAGTGACCATCCGTGTACTTGGATATTCATGGCAGCACACTTACTAGGCCTTGAAAGATTAATAAAAAAAATATATGAAATCTGACAGCAAAACTGCCGGACAATAAGATATGCCAAAACAAGCAATCAGTTCCCGTGAACGGGTTCTGTGTCAGCTGACTGTGTGTTTTGAGTTTCAGAATTCGAAGTAACAGAAGGACACAAAAGTTGTGCCCTGAAAATGGTATTCAGAAATAAAGTAACAAGACATATTTAAAGAAAATACTGCAAATGCAATAGTTTTCGAGTTACAAATGATTTACTCAACAGTGAGAATTTCAAAGTAGCTTTTTCTCAGATATGCAATCAGTTAAAGGGCTGCAGTTTTGATATGGTATAGCTCATGCAAAAGTAAGTGAACAACATATTTAAAGAAATACTGTAAATGCAATAGTTTTCAAGTTACAACTGATTTACTCAACAGTGAAACCTGAAAGTAGCTATTACTCAGCTATGCAAGGAGCTACAGGTCTGCAATTTTACTACTTTACAGCTGACCCAAAAGTAGGTTAATAACGTATTTAAACAAAATACTATAAATGCAAAAGTTTTCAACTTACAACTGACTAACTGAACAGTGAAAACCTAAAAGTAGGTATTGCTCAGTTATGCAATAAGCTACAGGTCTACACTTTCACCATGTTATAGCTGACTCATAAGTATGTGACCACATATTTAAACAGAATGCTCTAAGTGCAATAGTTTTCAGGGTACAACTGATTTACGCAACAGTGAGAACCTGAAAATAAGTACTGTTGCTCAGCTATGCCATGACCTACATATTTACAGTTTTACTATGTTATTGCTGACTCAAAAGTAGGGGACCAACGTATTTATAGAAACTACTTTAAATGTAATAGTTTTCAAGTTACAACTGATTTTCTCAAGAGTGAGAACCTGAGAATAGATATTACTCAGCTATGGCATGAGATACATGTCTGCAATTTTACTATGGCTAATTCAAAAGTCGATGAATAAGATATTTTAACAAAATGCTCTAAATGCAATACTTTTCAAGTTATAAGTGATTTAGAGCATGATTTCATGAATTTTAATGCATTAAAAATTATTTTAAAAATTCATAAAAAATAATTAAGAAAGATTTAGGCTTGATATTCTCACAAGGGAATTTACTTGTGGCCTAGTACATTTATGCAAGATAAGAGAGAAATCCCTGCAATAGTCACTGAGATAATTGTGATAAAGTGTTGAAATTTTCACACTTTGGCTGGGGGTACCTCAGTTGTAATGGCTCTGGAGAACAGACAATTTTTCATCCTCCATAGCCAAGGTATCTTTTAAAAAAACAGCTTGTCTATGGGTCTTGTAGTTTTGGAGAGAAGTTGCTCATGAGGGCAACATAAAAATTAAATTTTATGGCCCCAGGTTTAACCTTGAGGGCGGAGGGGGGGATTTGATGGGATTTTTGGAATCCCAGGTCATGGATTCATATTAACCCCCCAATACATTCCAAAACAATCCCAAAAATAAAAGAGATATTTGACATTTTTCAAAATGTCTGTATATTGCATACCAAAGACATCTGATTTGGCTGATTCTGAGGTAACCTTAACATGAGGATCTAACTTTTGAAGCTGTAAAGCCAATTCCCATGCTTCAATAACATTCTAAACCTGTATAAGGTCCTCAATGTGAGTAGACTTAAACAACAATGTGCCCAAAAGAGTTAAAATTTCAGTATGTTTTTTTCACTATCAATAATCTTAAAGTCAACTGGCACCAAGATTTTGATATTAGGAAAGCACTTGTCAAGGTTTGATCCTTATTTAGTAGTTTCTGAGAAAATCTGGTGATCTAGTGAAGAGTACAAGAAAAAAAAATTGTTTTTGATCATGTGACCTTGATAAAGGTCCAAGGTCAAATTTGTACCTGTCAAAATTTTCCTACACCCATTGATAACTAGAGGAATGCTTTTACTAACAAAAGCGAAGCATGCCTGAAAGTTTAAAATGATTTGTGGTTTTAATAAGCATGCTGTAAAGCTAAGAATGCACAAAGCTGCGCCGTATGCTTTCCCAATACCTCTTAATACATTCTGAAGCTATAAAAGCAATGACAAAGGAGATACAAGGCAAAAACTCCAAAGCATCTATTTATGACCCCAGTTTGGCCCATAAGGGGAAGGGGCGGTGGTAAAACTGACCGGCTATTTAGACTCTCCACATATGCTTTCCCAATACCTCTTAATACATTCTGAAGCTATAAAAGCAATGATAAAGGAGATATAAAGCAAAAACTCCAAAGCAGCTATTTATGACCCCAGTTTGGCCCATGGGGGGGGGGGGGGGGGTAAAACTGACTGGCTATTTAGACTCTCCACATATACTTTCCCAATACCTCTTACTACATTCTGAAGCTATAAAAGCAACAATAAAGGAGATGTAAGGCAAAAACTCTAAATCAGCTATCTTATGACCCCAGTTTGACCCATAAGGGGGGCCATGGGGTAAAACTGACCGGCTATTTAGACTCTCCACATATGCTTTCCCAATACCTCTTAATACATTCTGAAGGTATAAAAGCAACAATAAAGGAGATATAAGGGAAAAACTTTGAATCAGCTATTTTATGACCCCAGTTTGACCTATAAGGGGGGGGGGGGGGGGGGGGGGGTCCTGGGGTAAAACTGACCGGCTATTTAGGCTCTCCACATATGGTTTCCTATTACCCCCCCAGTACATTTCATGGCTCTAAATGCAATACTTAAGAAGATAATAGGGGGGTTGACCTAAATTTAAGGCTTTCAGATTGGAAGGTATCAGAAAATCACTCATAAACGAGACATTTTTCAAGGGATTGCTCCCAAAATCTAATCAGCTCGCATTTTCGATAGTATGAACAGGTGTGTCAAATTATAAGGCTTAGTAGCAAGTAGTTTTTCCTGAACTGCGATAACAGGGGGGGGGGGGGTGTACTTAAAAAAAAATGTTTTTGATCATGTGACCTTCATAAAGGTCAAAGGTCAAATTTAAGCATGCAGAAAAATTTTCCCATGCCTAAGGTATATAACTGCCAAATATGTTTTGAAACCTTCTAATAATAAGGGAGATATTCAAGGGAGACCATAATGCGGCAGCGGCGGTGGCGGCGGGGAGAAAACTGAGGCAAAAACAAATAAGCACCCTTTCAGGGATGCTTAATTACTCATTAAGGGCAGACCTCAACCAGGACGTGTTCCCGAAAATTCAGGATTATTTTGTATCCAAAATGTGATCTGGATCTTTCCGGAAATCAATATTCTTCTTTTGGTCAGGCCCTACCACATATAAACTTCAGGAAGATCAATCTCTTCAAAAACTATATTTGAAGCATATGTCTCTTCATCTATTTGGTGAATCTAAGTTTAATTTTTTGCTGATAAAAGCTAAGAGGATTAAAATACTATTAATTACTTTTGGAGTTTTGTGAACACAGATAAGCAAAGAAACAAACAAATGCACCCAAAACATAGCCCAGTGGAGGTAATAAGTATATGCCATCATTTCATAACAACAACAATATGGTATCATTAGTTGAATTTCGTGTATTTCTGTTCTGAAAGATGACACTGATAAATAAATCAGGGTTTCAGTATTAAAATGTTTTTTTTTCAAACCAAATATTTACCAACTTTTACAAATTGTGTTGATATTTTATTGTAATCTCAGAAGTCTGAGAATCAAGCGTTGTGTTGTCACAGCTCTTCATTTCCTAAAATCCCTTAAATCTACTTAAGTTGGCAAGGAATAGCCTAAGACTAAATCGGTATGCTATCTTAAGGAATGAATTGCTACAAAATGTGTCACAATGTTATTTCTTGCATTAACACACTTTTGGCAATCACTCTTAGTAAATAAAGTCCAATTTATTAGTCTGTTGAAATACTGAGTAGAATAGTGATCTGTTGTCGGCAAAATAGTCTTCTTTCAGAGTCAAGCACTAGAAGTTCCATCAACTCTAATTGTAGCTCTAAATCCTAGGACTGGAATAGTTTTATCTCTTGGAAACTTCTTGTCTAGGTTCGCTCTTGCCTTGTATATGTTGCAATTTGTAAGTAGAAACATTGTAAATCAGTATAACATGGAAATATGAATGTGTGAAAATTCAGGCATTCTGAAAAAAAATTATCAGAAGTATAAAGTTTCAAGACTAATCATAAAACTTAGAACCCAAAAGTCCTATAAAACAAGCATTCTGACGCATGCATTTATCTCCCGCCATATAAATTAGATGTACTAAAGATAGTGGAATATAAATTTTCTTGTGAGATGGAGGCACATGTAGAAGTGACAACAAGTTTAATGTTTGATTGCAATACTTTTAAAGACAAAAGGCATTTACTCACTTTAGTAGCTATTACTCTGCCATCCAAAGAGCTACAGTTCTGCAACTTTATTATGAAGTAGATCAACCCAAAGTAGGTAAGGACGTATTTAGAAGAAATTGCCTATCTGTAACACTTTTAGAGATAAAAGATATTTACTTATTTTAGTGGCTATTACTCTGCCATCCAACGAGCTACAGTTCGGCAACTTCACTATGTGGTAGATCACCCAAAAGTAGGTGAATGACTTATTTAGAAGAAATTGCCTACCTGTAATACTTTTAGAGATAAAAGATATTTGCTCATTTTAGTAGCTATTACTCAGTTATCCAAAGAGCTACAGTTCTGCAACTTCACTATGTGGTAGATCACCCAAAAGTAGGTGAATGACTTATTTAGAAGAAATTGCCTACCTGTAATACTTTTAGAGATAAAAGACATTTACTCATTTTAGTAGCTATTACTCAGCTATCCAAAAGGATACAGTTCTGCAACTTAACTATGTGGTAGATCACCCAAAAGTAGGTGAATGACTTATTTAGAAGAAATTGCCTACCTGTAATACTTTTAGAGATAAAAGACATTTACTCATTTTGGTAGCTATTACTCTGCCATCCAAAGAGCTACAGTTCGGCAACTTCACTATGTGGTAGATCACCCAAAAGTAGGTGATTGACTTATTTAGAAGAAATTGTCTACCTGTAATGCTTTTAGAGATAAAAGACATTTACTCATTTTAGTAGCTATTACTCAGCTATCCAAAAGGATACAGTTCTGCAACTTCACTATGTGGTAGATCACCCAAAAGTAGGTGATTGACTTATTTAGAAGAAATTGTCTACCTGTAATACTTTTAGAGATAAAAGACATTTACTCATTTTAGTAGCTATTACTCAGCTATCCAAAAGGATACAGTTCTGCAACTTAACTATGTGGTAGATCACCCAAAAGTAGGTGAATGACTTATTTAGAAGAAATTGCCTACCTGTAATACTTTTAGAGATAAAAGACATTTACTCATTTTAGTAGCTATTACTCAGCTATCCAAAGAGCTACAGTTCTGCAACTTCAATATGTGGTAGATCACCCAAAAGTACGTGAATGACTTATTTAGAAGAAATTGCCTACCTGTAATACTTTTAGAGATACAAGATATTTACTTATTTTAGTGGTTATTACTCTGCCATCCAAAGAGCTACAGTTCGGCAACTTCACTATGTGGTAGATCACCCAAAAGTAGGTGATTGACTTATTTAGAAGAAATTGTCTACCTGTAATACTTTTAGAGATAAAAGACATTTACTCATTTTAGTAGCTATTACTCAGCTATCCAAAAGGATACAGTTCTGCAACTTAACTATGTGGTAGATCACCCAAAAGTAGGTGAATGACTTATTTAGAAGAAATTGCCTACCTGTAATACTTTTAGAGATAAAAGACATTTACACATTTTAGTAGCTATTACTCAGCTATTCAAAGAGCTACAGTTCTGCAACTTCACTATGTGGTAGATCACCCAAAAGTACGTGAATGACTTATTTAGAAGAAATTGCCTACCTGTAATACTTTTAGAGATAAAAGACATTTACTCATTTTAGTAGATATTACTCAGCTATCCAAACAGATACAGTTCTGCAACTTAAATATGTGGTAGATCACCCAAAAGTAGGTGAATGACTTATTTAGAAGAAATTGCCTACCTGTAATACTTTTAGAGATAAAAGACATTTACTCATTTTAGTAGCTATTACTCAGTTATCCAAAGAGCTACAGTTCTGCAACTTCACTATGTGGTAGATCACCCAAAAGTAGGTGAATGACTTATTTAGAAGAAATTGCCTACCTGTAATACTATTAGAGATAAAAGACATTTACTCATTTTAGTAGCTATTACTCAGCTATCCAAAGAGCTACAGTTCTGCAACTTCTCTATGTGGTAGATCACCCAAAAGTAGGTGAATGAGTTATTTAGAAGAAATTGTGTATCTGTAATACTTTTAGAGATAAAAGACATTTACTCATTTTAGTAGCTATTACTCACCTATCCAAAGAGCTACAGTTCTGCAACTTCACTATGTGGTAGATCACACAAAAGTAGGTGAATGACTTATTTAGAAGAAATTGCCTATGTGTAATATTTTTAGAGATAAAAGACATTTACTCATTTTGGTAGCTATTACTCAGCTATCCAAAGAGCTACAGTTGTGCAACTTCACTATGTGGTAGATCACCCAAAAGTAGGCGAATGACTTATTTAGAAGAAATTGCCTACCTATAATACTTTTAGAGATAAAAGACATTCACTCATTTTAGTAGCTCTTGCTCAGCTATCTACTCACTTAGCTATTGACCTACATCTGCAAAAGCAACAAAAATATAAAGGACACAGGAAAGTAAGCTTTTGAAAAACTAGATGAATAACAAATGAAAAGATTTGCCTAACTTTGGTACTTGTGAAGGTATTTGACATTTATTTCCATCATAATTTTGCTACAAATAAGAAAATAGCTATTGCTCACTTATGACATGCAATGGAACCCCAAACGATATGCCATCTTATAGTTAAGGAAAAAGTAGCTGAACAAATTATTTTAGGAAAATCCTGTAACTGCAGTAGTTTTTCAGTTACAATGGATTTACTCAACAGTCACAATTTCAAAGTAGCTATTACTCAGCTGTCCAGTGTGCAACAGGTTTGCTGCTTTACTATCTGATAGCTCATCAAAAACTAGATGAATAACATATTTGAAAATATTTCCCTAACTTGAATACTTTTGAAGATCTTTGAAATTTACTCATGTCGTTATTTTGCTTCAAATAAGGAAATAGCTATTACTCACTTATGGCATGCAATAGAATCCCAAACTGTATGCCATCTTATAGTTAAGGACAAAGTAGCTGAATAACTTATTTTAGGAAAATACTCTAACTGCAATAGTTTTGGGGTTACAATGGATTTACTCAACAGTCACAATATCAAAGTAGCTATTACTCACCTATCCAATGTGCAACAGGTCTGAAACTTTACTATGTGATAGCTTACCAAAAACTAGATGAATAACATATTTGAAAATAATTCCCTAACTTTAATACTTTTGAAGATATTTGAAATTTACTTATGTCATTATTTTGCTACAAATAAGAAAATAGCTATTACTCACTTATGGCATGCAATAGAACCCCAAACTGTATGCCATCTTATAGCTAAGGACAAAGTAGCTGAACAACATATTTGAAGAAAAAGTTGTAACTGCAATAGTTTTTGAGTTATGACGTAAGTGCTCGGGAAAGGAATGCTCACTCCCCAAAACATTGCTAATATACTAACAAATGTCAGCGATCACTTTTATTACATTCCCAACCTTGATGACTCATATTATAAGTGATACAACTGATAAGATTACAGTTACATAATATAAGTGCTACAACTGCTACAACTGATAAGATTACAGTTACATAATATAAGTGATACAACTGATAAGATTACAGTTACATAATATAAGTGATACAACTGATAAGATTACAGTTGGGGCAACAATATCTGTGTAGTTGGGATCGAAACTACCAATTATACAACAGGAATAGGAAACATGTCTCTTTAAAAATAGAGATCAAAGAACAACATATGCAAATAACCTGAGATGTCTATAATACACTTTATTCATTCTTCTTAGAAGGTACCAAATAAATGTATTCCTAAAATATCTTAAATATAGTTGGCAAAAACTTGTTGTTATTATTATTTATCATTGGTGCAGATTTATTAACTGTACCATTAGAAATTGACCGACATAACAATATAATAGAAATTTCATAAAATAGTAAGATATGACAAATTATTAGGAAGGAAAAACTTCCATGTCTATGAATCTGTTCTGTCAGCTTTCTGCCAAATACTGGGCAGTGACCTGGTGGACAGCAATCAGATTATATGGCTCATTGGTCTCTTCTAGTTGAGCCTATGCCTCTCCAGCTGTCAAGATTATTTTTACAAACGTTACTTTGAGCTTAATAATTAATGATTTACATTAAAAATAGTTATCATTTCAACAATTGAACTCCAAATCTAATTTTCATAAGATAATAAAACAGAAGGATTCAAAAACTACATTGTTTCAGTATTAATGCTACTGATGATATTTTGATGCACTTCAGATCGGATCATGTTGTCTCAACAGAAGTGAAACTTACACCGTCACAAAAGTATCTCCTATAAAGACAGAAAACTTGAAAATACTTTGAATTAAGGTGGACTTTACAATCAAATTTATATTTTTGGTCTTAGGAACTGTTGTCTATATGCAGACCTACCTTAGAGGTAAATTCAATAGTAACAGCTAAAACTCAATCATTCCTATAATGATAGCCAACTGAGTCCACTAAATGAAATACAATTGATATTAATATTTTTTTTATTTGATAACAATTAAAATGCAAAAAAAACTCCACGACACTTCTTGAGCGTTTCCTTAAAACTTACTTTTGTCTTTCATTTTCAGAAACCCATTATTTGACCTTCCTGGTAACTAACTCATAAATAATAAATCATGACATGGAGAAATAACATCCACAAAGCTTTGGCCTAAATCCGGGTCTTTTTAACCACCATTTCCTAATGCTGAAACAAGACATTGTGAGAGAAAAAGCATGTGTCACTTCTGCAGCCACTTAAGAAAGACCAGGGCTTATGATATTTAACAGGACAATGCCATTACCAGAATTAGTAAAGGACAAGATGATAAACATGAGCTGAAGAGCATTGTCTCAGTCTCTGAGACACAACAGAGTATTTTAGACTGTATTTAAAACAGAAAAAAAACAGTAACAAGTACACAAAACTGAACATTTACTGCACATCTTATACTGTGTAGAGCTAAGTTTTCTTTTCAAACATGATTTCTTTTCAAATATGAATACTTTGTCTATAAATTATTATTTTGTCACAAATTATTGGTGTAATATTTGACATTCGAACAGTACTATTATAATTCATTGGCTGAGCTTAACCCTTTCAAGTAACATAAGAAGCATAACAAAATATATAGTTATTTCCTAAGTACACATTTAAAAGTAACAGTGTATATTAAAGTAGCCTTGCAAAAGGCTCAATTTTCTTTTTACTTTTTGTAAACTTTCAGTTCAGATAATAAAATTTCAGTTTATATAATGTGCTCTTACATAAACTGACTTAGTAACAGCATACTCTTAAGACAGAGATCTCTGCCTGATGAGCTTGGCTAACATGTATGAGTGCTTCATGAATAGCAAGGTACATGTGTACATGTTTTGAAAATGATACAGTACAAATATGAGCCTTAATCAGGGCTAAAATTATAGCACTAATGTTTAATCACATTATATGTGTACTTTCTAAGCTCTCGAAAACATATTATATCAATACATAAGCCAAAACTTTATCACAAAATACATGCCTTGCTGAACACTTGTATAAGTGACTAACAACAAGAATTGTTTTATCGTATCAGTCGCAGTTCTTAACTATGCTTGTAACATGAACAACTTTCTTAGACCGAATACCTAGATCACACTGTTTCATGCTGGCCACATGAGCTATATATAGATACATATATGTCGTCACAGAACTTCCAATTTAGCTTTATCATTTTTATATTTTTATTTCATAAACCACAAAGATTTCTGACATTTCAGGTATGTCAGTTTAGAATTATTATACACTGAACTTATGTGCTACATGCTACATGTGCTAATACAAGTTATAAATGTGATATTTCTCTGTTAATATAAAGTGTATCCTTAGTTATTTCATGTATGCTACTTGAAAAGTCTTTATGTGTCCTGAATAAACTTTAAATGTATATTCTTTTAAAAAATTTTAACATTACAACAGGATTTGAAGTTCTGTCAGCAGAATTTGAAATTCTGTCGACAGAACTTCAAATCCATTTAAACAAATCACATACAAGGATTTGAAGCTCTGTTGACGGAAATTCCAATTGGAAGTTCTGTCGACAGAATTTGAAATTCTGTCAAATTGGAAGTTCTGTCATGACTTATATAAATACAAATTATCTAGCTAGTCAGAGTTTGTGATTGAACCACTTTGTGTTTTAATTGTATCGGCTCTTTGAAATAAGTGTAAGTTAGTCATGATTAATATTTAGGTAAGTTGCATTTGACACAATACAGACAGCATGTTTAACACTTTGTTGATTTTTTTTTAAATGTCTGAAAAACCCACCTCGAGCTCTCACATGTTAAACTAAGGGTGGGGAGGGTATTACTTTGCAGGCTGGATCATTATTAACTGTGTACTATGCATACAAAATCCATTTACCAAACAATAACCAACATTCAAATAAGTGGATCTGACCACATGGAACAGTGTGACTGGGCCATAACAAAGTGTCATGTTATCTCAACTCTTCAATTTCTAAAATCCCTGCTATAGATCTTTGTAAGATAGGTACAGACCACAACTGACACTGTTATCTTAAGAAGTAGAGTAAGTCAAATCAATGTCTTCTTAGATTCAACACTCTTCTGGACTTCTTTATAGTCAAACAAACTCTTTCAATGAAACATAAAACAAAATTGTGATCCTTCATTCACAAAGAAAATTGTCTTCTTTCAGATTTATGTAGTGTACATTACTATTGTATCCCCAAAATTGCGATTTAATAGTCTGTTTTCCCCATTTCATTTGCTATGAGTTTTTTTTCAGCCATGAAAAACTAAAATGTCAATTATCAATGGATAAATTAGAAAATTAAAAATCTTACTGAACTGATGGTGATATCAGGAAACACTTCAATTATTTCATCTCTTTTTTCTTTACAAAAGAAAATAATGAATTTATATCATGAATGAGGGTTCACTGGTAATTGTTTGGCCATTCTCTGTGCTCAAATTCTCTAGAAATACCTTTACCAACCTATGTCATTCAAAATAATGAGACAACTCTTCCAATTCCATCATTCTATTTCTGCTTCAGACTATTTATTTGTCCCCAGAGTGGCAATGACCACTAATGTTGCCTGTTGAAGGAATGTCTTTTCAGTTGATATTCCATTTATTTTCAGCAGTTCAAATATGCTGAATGTCTTGCTGACAAAAATCAAGTTTCATAGTTTATGACATTAGTTCCCAATCATAGGGTTTTACTTGTAACTTATTTTCACTGACTTTCTTGTTTCCCCCCACAACAGCTATCATACATCCATGGTTAACTGTGTAGAGCAGCAATTTTATATTCTCATATCAGTGAATCTGGGTCCATTAGCCTATCACTAATAATGTAATTATGAAACATTTCTCAATAGTTTGCATGTGAGAAACTGCTGTAAATCTGTGTTCCTTACTATCCAAGTCTGCATGCGAACTATTCTTCAAGCCATTTTATTCTATTTCTTGCCAAAATGCTATCCTTTTTGGAAAACACAACATTTAAAATATGTATTTATTGTTGTTTTTTCTTGTTATTTCACTTTGGTTGATACTGTGGACTTTGAGACTGGTGACACTGTTAAGTTCAGTCACATTGTGGCTAAAGTATCACTGGTGATAGTGGTCGATGTGGTGGTAAAGGTTTACTTTTCAGGCTCTTGTTCCTGGGAATCTTCAGCCTGGGGTGAGGTTGATGGAGGTGTGGCTGGAGTGAATGGGTTTACTTTGTCCAACTTTGAATAACTAGCACTGTGTGTCTCCAGTCCAGGGCTATGAATCAATGAAGAGGCAGATGATTTCTTGCGTGGATCCTCAAAAGTTGGTGGTTGCAGGTAAGGCTGAAAGGGTTGTCCTGACATCTGAGGTGAAGGGAAGTAGATTGCAGTTCCAGGTGGCATATTAGGGCTTGGTGGCATAGCCTGGAAATTAGCGGCTGGGTGTGGTGGTACCTGGCAAACTATGACAGGAGCCTGTGACTGTTGACTCTGCTGGCTGTGTTGTTGCTCCTCAGATTCTTGCGATGGGGTCTTTGAAGTCTGTAGTCGCTTTGGTTTCTGTGGTACTTGTTGCTGTGGTTGATACATATACATCCCCGGTTGATGTTGTTGAGGAAAGAAAGTGGGTGGGCCCATCATGTATGGCATGCTCAGTTGCGTGTGCTGCGGCTGGTTGGATGTACTTGGTTGAGGTTGGGAGGATGTGCTTGGCTGAGGCTGGGAGGATGTGCTCGGTTTAGGTTTTTGCGACCTCTGTCTGCTGGACTGCTGAAGTTGTTGCACTAAGTTAAAAGCTTCAGTCTTAAAAGTACTGAAGTCATCATCATCGATGCCATCCAATTCCAGAGTGAGCCAATTCATGAAAGCAGACTTTGGGCTGTCAACCTTTGCTGAAACACTTTCTTTCATGAAGCTTTGGATGCTGGTCTCAATCCTCTCGAAATACTCCCGCATCTCGAGGGTAAGGTTGTCTTTTGACTGGGGAGGGCTCCTAACGGAAGCGGTCTTGCTGCTTGGTCGTACAGGCGTGCTCATTCTAGTTGTTGTATCCAAGTCATGATGTGCACGAGAAACATCCTGTCCCTCAGCTTCAGACTGAGAGCCCTGTGTGGGAGAAGTAGTATATGCTCCAGGCTTCGGAAACCTCCCCTTTTTTGTCATGTGGCGAACAATGTGTGTCTTGAGGAAGTCAAAGGTGGTAGTCACCCATCTCTGTCGTTCTGTGAGCCTGTGGGGAGGAAGACCAGACTTGGTCTGAGTCAGCTTGCCATATATAGTCCTCTGGGACTGGACCCACTTCTTAACCTCTTCTGGATCCAGGTTCCTGGTTTCACAAAAGTCACCCCATAGCATGTCCTTTGTCTGAGTGTCTTTGTATAAGGGGTGTCGTTTGTTGTACAAACACTCATGCTCCTTGAGGAATTCAACAATGGCCTCCTCATCCTGGTCACTGAAGTAGACGGTCTTCATTTTGCCCTTCTTTGGCCTCCTACAGAAGGCAGCCACTTCCGCATCTTCTGCAGTTTGCCCACTATCCTGGGTCTCTGTTTCCATGGTATCCATATCAGGTCCTTCACTATGTGTGGCCTCCAGGCCCTCAGCTTCCTGTGCCTGCTGGGACTCTGGAACAATCAGGAGTGGAGCCCACAACTCCCATTCATCCTTCTCATCTGGAGACATCTTTCTCTTTATTGGTGGCATTTTTTTCAAAGTAATATTTTGCAGCCTTTTTCAATTAGTTATGCTTTAAATTTTAAAAAAAACACAACAGTAATACCACGTTTTCAACTTATGCTTTGTATCTTAGACGAAAATTATGCCACTTTTTAAACCTTTGTGAAACACACAAAATTCCTCAGTAAATATATTTCGTTTCACAAAAGTCCTCACGCCGATCATCCAAAGAAGGAAACAAAATGAAGCAAAGCTGAATAACCGAGTGTGTTTATACTCGTGTACTGTGTAAGTACAATCCCCCTCCCCCTCTCACCCACAGAGTGCCTTTTTCTGGTCGCAGGATACTAGTAATAGTGAGTCAGAACTTATCTTTACTGCAGCATGATTTATCTCATGTGTGCTACAAATTCTCTTCTCTCTGCAATCGATCTTTACACAAGGCGCGGCAGTATAATGGCTAATCTCCCCCCATTTTCTCTCAAGTGTCAGTTCAGTAGCCTTGCCAAGTCGTGGCAACAAAAAGTGTGAAAAGACTTGTCTTCTAGTGTAACAAGATCACTGTGGTTTGCATGTCTTCATTTTTAGTTTAAGATGAGCCCTTAAGTAGCATGAGAAGAGAGGCAAAACAACTTGTATGACTGACAAAAATAACTTAGCCTACAAGGTTCTGTTTCATCGGAAAAATATTTATAAGTATTTTCAAGAAAAGTTTTGACATTACTTTGTGATATGAAAAAATGTATGCACCTTTTAAACTGATAATTCCGTTGCAAAGGTTTACAATGATATAACTTTGTGTTGTTATTATAGCTTAAGGTGTTTCAATATCTTCAGATGAACAAAAAATTAACTGGACCAAACCTTGTGGGTAACTGTGCCATATCTACCCACAAAAAGAATGGGTAAAAGTGACACTTCAACGATTGTTGTTGGTTGGTTGACTTTTGTCTTAGGCTTAGTGGTATTCACAAAGAATTTAAGACCGGTCTAAGGCTTAGCCAAGGGCTCAACTTTAAGACTGGTTGGTAGTGGGCTTAAATTGTGTAAAGAGGACTTAAATATAGCCGCCATAAACTTTTCTCCACTTCAAAATTTGAAATTGTTGTAAATAAAGTATAGTTAAACAGAACACCTCACGAAAGCCTGGCACGGCCTCAAGTGGGAAAGCTGGTATTTGCTTGCCGTTGGTCGGCAGTTTACAGTACAGAAACCTAACGAACTGTATGTACTGGTTTCCTCTGCCCTTCCAACTACCTGTCGTGATATGACCTGTACAGTGTTGAAAGCGACATAAAACCCCAAATAAATAAATAAATAAATAAATCACTAAAGCAGTCTTTGGGAAGTTTATATGTGGTAACAAGGTTTTCCATTTCAAAACAGTACTTTTCCTTAGATAAAATGCATTAAATGAAGGATATATGTCACCAATAGTATAGTTTGAACAGAAAAGAAAGGTCACATGACACAGAAAACCACTGCGGTTATTTAATAATCTTGGACTTAGCTAAGTCACCCTTTGTGAATACGGTTTTAACACAAAACTTAGCTGAGACAAAAGTCTCAACTTTAAGACCACATTTAAGCCTAAGACCTGGCTAAATCCAAGACCCTTCGCGAATACCGGCCCTGGTGTTTACCACACTTTAGTCTTGCTAACGGCACTAGTTTCTTCTTAATTAGAGAAAACTTTTAGTTCGGATTATAAAGTTTGGTTTATTTAAAGTGTCCTTACATGTGCCTTCTTTTATACCAGCACACTGCTAAGACAGAGATCTGTTTGGTGAGTTTGTATCTCTAAATAGTGCTTTATGAAGTATGTGTACATATCTTTGAAAACTATATGGAACACATTTAAGCCTTATGCAAGGCTACCCATACTTTGTATTTGTACCGATCAATAAGAAGCACTCTGGGTTTTCAGTATTCACCACCTGGATGTTTTTTTATGTTCGTAAGCGAACAGAACATGGATTAAGAATCAAAACTAACGAATCAAAACTAATTTATATAAAAATAGTTGTATTATCAATTGAAATTTATGCAACACTTTTTTACTGGATTTTTAACCAAAGCACATAGCTTCTCAAGGACACGCACATTTTGAAAACCCTTTTGGGTGGTACTCTGTCCACGAGTGGTATTTATCAGCTTTGACGCCATTCTTGGGATTATTGCTGGTCAAATAAATTGTTTGAACCAGAAAGAAGTCAGCATGTGGTCTCATTGGATGAAAACTCATCTACAAATGACTCATAATAATAGTCCAAACTGATCTTTGGTCTGTGAAGTAACGATGGCTCTATTCTAGATTTTCATCGATGTACGTGCATTTTCCCTCAACTGAATTTCCCCCCACTGATTCCCCCCCCCCCCCCCCCCCCCTTTCCACTAATGTATGGTTCCCACTATGATACTGTAATTCTCCCGCATCATATTTTAACAGAATTATGGTTGAGTAGTGAACATGCACTTTTGAGGGGGGAAGACATAAAAACGGTTTACTCCAGTTTGTGTTTTACCTCTGTTACTTTCAGTCTGTCTTCTATTCATTATAATACCTTTATTACTTATGAAATAGAAAATCCTTTAAATTTCTTATACTCACTTCAAAGAATCTTTTAGGGTTTTTTTCTTGCTATACACATGCCCTTGATGGTATATAGCTTTTGTCCACCTCTGTTTGTTTTTATGATCTCCATAATAGAACAGAATCCATGATCTATTAATGTTTCAAACAATGGGCTTTATATACACAATGCAGAGAAGTAAGTGCAATTAATTTGTAACCTTTGATCATGTACAAAATTTGTGATGATAGTCTTCACTGTTTAACTACCTATAATTGTAAAACCAGAGTAGCTATGGACAAAGGTAGACAATAGTTTTTGATATAAATTTTTGGTATAAGATTCACAGCATATCACAGGGTAGTCTTGGAACTAAATTCTAAGTATATTTATAGCTACAAATAACTAAAATTTTAAGGGGGAACACTCAAAATATAATATTTATAGCATCAAAGGACTAAAATATATAAAGGGGGAAAATCACTGTATCATTGGGGGAAAACCATACCTAACTAAAAAAAAATGGGATACAATCAGTGGGGGGAATTCCATGGGAGGCAAATCATAGGCTTATGTGGGCCTCAGAAGTCTTACATTAGAATAGACCTACATCTAGTTGATTTTTTGGTTTAAAATGTACTCCTGTTGTATATTTCTGGGCCCAGTTTCACAAAGGCCTACTAAATATAGAAGATAGTATGCTATTAAATATAAATCTTAGTAGGCCCTCAGCAGCCACCATCGAATTGTTCCACTGAGCTGATGCCTGGGATCTACCAAGTTCCTGAGATAGCAGAGCTTCTAGTGAGGAGAGCCTACTAATTACCACAGTGAATAAAATCTCAGTGAAACAGATATTACAGGCCTGGTAGACTACTAGTGCTTAGCAGTCTACTAAGGAGATAGTAGGCCTTTGTGAAACTGGGCCCAGTTTGTTAAAATAGCAATGAAATTTACAAATCAATACGTCTGAAACCTGATATTCAGAGACTTTTACAATGAGCATAATAGACTAAATTGTGTCTTATGCCCCACACGACTAAGGCTCCCGATTAAGGTTTTTTGGGAATCGGTTTCCTATAAAGGTAGAGTCCTAGACAGTCAACTTGAGTCTGGGTCAGTTGCAGTTGGTATTAAAATCAAACATGTTTGATATTTTCCACTATTGTAACCGATCCACTTTCGCGTCTACCCACAAATTTTCCAGGCTCCAGCTTCCTAAAGCCTCCGCAGACCCAAATTTACACAATCCTATGTTGTCTGAGGCATCCTGCGACTCTTAATGCCATATATATGTAACTGAATAAAAACTAAAAATGCCCTAGGTTGCCTCTGAAAATCTCTACCATTGAAACGTGGCATCTTGCTGTCTGTGTAGAACAGTCATTGAATAATTAGATTCATGTCCTATACATACCCCCTGATTCCGGGGATCGATCAAAACAAAAATCGGCCACTTCTGTCTGAGGAAATCCGTTATTAGTCCCTGGAGGGCTGAGGTAGCCTCAGACCAGTCTGAGACCCAGTCGGTATATCCCTGACAGGATTGGGGTTGAAACCGATCACACACGTGGCTTAATTACTTCTTAGCTGGGATCAATCTTGACTTGTCTGTGTACATCTGAGGCTTCCCAAGGCTTCCTGAGGACAATCTGGGCTTAATCGCACATCTGGATCCTGGATTTCATTTTTCAGGTTTTGTTCACTGACTCTCGACAATTAAGGGTCGCAGGACGAATTGGGGATTAATCCTTTGGTGGAACAGGGGTATTATATTTTGTTTAGACCTTTTATACATTTTTCAAGTTCAATACCGCTTGAGTATTTGGAATAAAATATCTTCTCAATATAATCAATCGGAAATTTCTGTCCATTTTAACATACACAACCATTTAGTACTATCGGTAATTGTCTAACCTAATAATCTTATAGAAACTCAATTTCATCACATATTCTCAAATAATGTGACATGAACAGTTTTATGGTAGGGGGAAATTGTCTGCAGAGAATTTCAATCCACTTCCCATCAATATAGAAGTTGCAAACTGGTTTTCACTCACGTTAATGTTGTATTTAAAACGTGAGATGCATTATTATGTGATTAATATTTTTCATCAGGTCAGTGTGCAAGTGAAGATTTGCACACAAATTATGGCTTGTCTGAATATTTTCTTTGAGACTTTAAATCAAATAAAACTGTGGATTTATAATTGCAAAATGGTCACATCTGACGTCATAGGTTTGTTGTATAGTATACTGTACAGTATCACTGACCCTTGTACATGCCAATCACCCCTTCCTCTGAGTGGATGATGACACCAGCAGCCCAGGTCTGACACATCTCAAATCAGTGCAAGCTAAGTGACAAGATAGGTGAAGGCTCCATTGGTTTCCCACCAATGCAATGAATCAGTCCGAACAGATCTCTGCTGCCCTTCATGTTGACAGATGATGCATTTCAACTAAACCCCTGGTTTCTTGAAACTCTTCTCTCAACAAGACCTATCCCCAGAACAAAAGATTTAGAACTATAAAATGGGTAGGGGGAGCTGGGTGGTTGACAATACATTTGACATTATAAGCAACTGGTGGCGGGTGCCTCCTGTCCACCATTCAGCATAAGCCAGAGCCATACCATCATTAAGGCATGCTGTGTCTAACATAACATTTTGACCACCAAATATGGTCACCTGGCGATTGAAACAAGAGACCCACAACTACATGGAGCTGACCATGCAGTGGTCAGGATGTACCTTACCAGAGAGGACAAAGACCAGAGGTAGGTGCTGGTCCAGTACTTCAACAATGAATTTATACCTGATGAGCCAATTCTAAAAAAGCTGCCACCAGTGCTTGCACCTCTTCCCCTAGGAAGATCCAAGTCGAACCCGGTATCTTCCTCATCAGCTGCTGAGGCCATCCTCCTATTCCTGTTTTCCATGTAGATGGCTTAGGGTGGAATTCTCAAAGATAGTTTCAGGTATTATCTGAAAAAAAGGCCAAAGTCTACTACGGTCTACTAGCGCAAGATGCAAGGTCATCAGAGACACGAGTAGTGCACTGAAGTGGTCACCCATCCCAGTACTAACGTAGCCCATTGCTGCTTAACTTCTGTAAAAGACAGATACATATCACGCTATGCCATTTCTCTTTGGAAATTATGTGTTGATTAATATGTATGAAAACGTTTTACATCATAGATCCTCCCTCCTTGAAAATTGAAAAGCAGATGAATCAAAGTGTGGCAGAGCCCCTCCAGTTATATCGACATATAACCACCCTGGATGTCAACCAGGTACCTCAATAAAGGCAAACAGTAACAGCCTAAATCGGAATCCCAATCTACTTCGACAGTGGAACAGCTGCTTTATGCTCAAATTCAATGCTATCGTGTAAAGAAAACTTCAGCCAGCATTAATGATGGATTTTAAACAAGCTGAAAAGAAGTAAATACACAACCTCCTACTGGCATGTCTATTGGTTCATCATTAATTTTACCAATATTATCAAAAGCTTGACATGGGGGAGTTTCAGTTCAAGAAGTCTTTTTAATGTTTTCCAGTGACTGATTGAACAGTGTCCTGATGGACAACAATCAGATTATATGGCTCATTAATTTATCTTGGTTCAGCTTCTATCTGTTTGTGTCTCTGTGTGAATGATCCATATTCATAGAGATAGATTTGCAACATTTGTGCACCCACATGGAAAGATTGTTAGTGCAGCTTGAATTATAAAGTACAAGTTCCCAGTTCTCAAGTTTTCATTCCGAAAGTGAAAGGAAATTACATCTGCTGATTAATTCTCACATAAACAATCATCACATAAACATGAAGGAAAGTACATTGCATAATATTTCTAAAACAGTCAGAAAAAGCATATCCAATACATCACAAAATATTAAAATTGCCCTAGTCTCACAGAAATGCTTTATTACATGGAAATTTATTCTGCTTTGATACAAAATACCCTTACACAGATTATTTGGAAATTGATCTAATTAAGTCACCATATCACTAAGAGAATCAATTTTATCTAGTTCAAATGACAAATGAATTGCTTATTAGACACTAAAGCAGAAATCTAAACTCTGTCCTTAACCACAACCATGGGTGGCACTTGGCCAAATTTAATGATCATTAAATGTTAACATTAAACTTTTAAACTCTTTCCTATGTAATGGCCTGTTCACACAGTTTCGTTAGGTCATAACAACTTGCATTTGAATTTTGGTCCACAATCTTGTCCTTAAACCCCACAGGTCGTATCACCCGGGGTAATCCATGTTTGGGGAAATGTCCATATCCTTGGATCACTGTCTGACATCCGTAGAAGGCCTTGCAAGTCCTACGGAAGTTTTAAAATATAAGAAGTTTCCGCCTCTGATTTTGGTACTGTGAGCATGCGCAGACGATTTCTCGTATGAATTTTTTACTACGGTAACCAAAGGTGTGGTCCACGGTGTACATTAGGCTGTGATTCTGTGGTCTTTCGGTGAAATATGGCAACATAAGGTGAGTTAAGGTATTGCTCATTTCACCATGTGTTAGTTCGACGGCTACCAAAGGTGAGTTCAGGTAAATGGAGGTTGTCTCTCAGTGACTAACGTTTGTGGTACTGTCATCCGACTGTTATTGATGGTTAAAACAATATGTCCAATCAGTGGCCATCCACCTGTAGTGTGAACACCTCACACAAAATGGGGCGACCTGGGGGCAGTTCTGCAGCTGAGAAAACCTTCTCTTACTGCGGGCGTACCACCTTTAGTGTGAATGGGGTATAACTGTCCTGCAAATACACCTTGTATATGTCTTGATGCATATTAAAAAATGAGCCGGCCTGCAAAGCAACACCACCTCCCTCCTCCGCTCCTGTGTGTAGAGTTTAATATAGTTCATGACAAGACATGGCAGGTTTCTCAACCATTTGACAAAAACTGTTACATGATACAAATCCATGCAGTGGCGAAGTTGTCCTACTTAAATACGAATCCTGACTTATGTAACCTACTACCAAAACACGGAACACGTCGAGCCACAAACCAAACCAAACAAGTTAAATATTTATACTCTCGTATGTAACTCACAAGGCAAGCGCGGGACTGTGCGAACTTGTTGTTAGATGGATATATCAATCCAACAAGTACCTTTTTTATCAGGAACAGTTGTTTTTAAACTAGTTATGAACAGACAAATCCGCAAGCTAAAAGATATTGATACCAGACCCCACCCTTCTTTTCAATGCACAAAATAAGAAGTGGTATAAGTTTATAAACAATGCGTTCTATGTCCTGAGTAGTGATAAGTAAGAAGTGAGCACAACACAATTATTACTGAGATTCAGTTGCCATGGTGCTCACGAGATTATCTTGTGCTCACACGAAAACGAGTGAAAAATGCTGAAAACATGGTCTCAGTTATCTCCAGTGTTGGGAGATTTAACTTCTGACAACATAATTGATTATGTTGACAAGACATTCTTGTGATCACTTGGCATAAGCTAAATAAAAATCAAGAAATTCTGACATAGGCTGTCTAGTAACCACGTTGAAAACTAAAAATGCAACTAAGTTCACTGTTGCTGGCAAAAAGAAGGCGTCACCTCATTTGTTCCTCCGAGGTGTCCTCGGACCATGGATTGTCATCCAAACGCTGAGGATAAGTGCTACTCGGACACTCAATTTATCCACGCCAAGTAATCCACCCTTCTAGCGGGGTTCACAAAGATATCTAAGATGACGGCATGAAAATAAAAACAATGGAAAATCTTTAAAATTCTATCAGATATACTGAATTGTAACTATTTCAGGAATTTAATGTGAAATATCTATTTTTATGCCAGAATCGAAATATTGCACATATTTATGTTACTGTTTCAACATTATAGTCGCATATTTTGATATTTTATGACATCACAATCTATGCAAATGAATGTAAATATCTCAGAAAGTGTTCCTAGACGTTTGGATTGTGGTTATACTGCCCTTGCGTGAAATATTTGTCCTAGGACACCTTGGAGCTCGATCCAAACTCGCCATTTGTGATTGGGGAATATGTACACAACAAAGTTTTAGTCTCAAAAACAATCGCAAAAAATAATAACTTGAAAAAAGTGGGACAGTACGGAAGCTCTGGACTGCCAAAGTTTTTTTATTTTACTAACTTGAATATACGAGTTAGTTAACTTGAATATTCAAGTTAATAACTGGAATATTCGAGTTAGTAACTGGAATGTACAAGTTACTAACTTGAAAATACCAGTTACCTAACTTGAATATACCAATTAACTAACTTGTATATACAAGTTAGCTAACTTGAATATACGAGTTAGCTAACTGGTTACTAACTTGAAAATACCAGTTAACTAACTTGAATATACCAGTTAGCTAACTTGAATATATGAGTTAGCTAACTGGAATATACGAGTTAACTAACTGGAATATACGAATTACTAACTGGAATATACCAGTTAGTAACTGGAATATACGAGTTACTAACTTGAATATACGAGTTAACTAACTTGAATATATGGGTTAGCTAACTTGAATATACCAGTTAACTAACTGGAATATACGAGTTAGCTAACTGGAATATACGAGTTAACTAACTCGAATATACAAGTTAGCTAACTGGAATATATGAGTTAATAACTGGAATATATGAGTTAGTAACTTGAATATTCAAGTTAGCTAACTGGAATATACCAGTTAATAACTGGAATATACGAGTTAGCTAAATGGAATATACAAGTTAATAACTGGAATATACGACTTAGTAACTGGAATAAACCAGTTAGCTAACTTGAATATACAAGTTAGGTAAGTTGAATATACCAGTTAGTTAACTAGAATATACCAGTTAGTTAATTGGAATATACAAGTTAATAACTGGAATATATGAGTTAGTAACTTGAATATTCAAGATAGTTAACTGGAATATACCAGTTAGCTAACTTGTATATTCAAGTTAGCTAACTGGTATTTTCCAGTTACCTAACTGGTATATTCCAGTTACTAACTCGTATATTCAAGTTAATAACTGATATATTCAAGTTAGCTAACTCGTATATTCAAGTTAGGTAATTTGTATATTCCAGTTAGCTAACTGGTATATTCAAGTTAGCTAACTGGAATATTCCAGTTACTAACTCATATATTCCAGTTATTATCTTGTATATTCCAGTTAGCTAACTCGTATATTCCTGTTATTAACTGGTATATTCCAGTTAGCTAACTGGTATATTCAAATTAGCTAACTGGTATATTCCAGTTAACTATCTTGAATATTCAAGTTACTAACTCATATATTCCAGTTATTAACTCATATATTCCAGTTAGCTAACTCGTATATTCGAGTTAGCTAACTCGTATATTCCAGTTAGTTAACTGGTATATTCAAGCTAGTTAACTCGTATATTCAAGTTAGCTAACCCATATATTCAAGTTACTAACTGGTATATTCCAGTTAGTTAACTCGTATATTCCAGTTAGCTAACTTGTATATTCCAGTTAGTTAACTCGTATATTCAAGTTAGCTAACTGGTATATTCAAGTTAGTTAACTGGTATTTTCAAGTTAGTAACTTGTATATTCCAGTTACTAACTCATATATTCCAGTTAGTAACTCGTATATTCCAGTTAGCTAACTCGTATATTCAAGCTAGTTAACTCGTATATTCAAGTTAGCTAACCCATATATTCAAGTTACTAACTGGTATATTCCAGTTAGTTAACTCGTATATTCCAGTTAGCTAACTTGTATATTCCAGTTAGTTAACTCGTATATTCAAGTTAGCTAACTGGTATATTCAAGTTAGTTAACTGGTATTTTCAAGTTAGTAACTTGTATATTCCAGTTACTAACTCATATATTCCAGTTAGTAACTCGTATATTCCAGTTAGCTAACTCGTATATTCCAGTTAGTTAACTTGTATATTCCAGTTAGTTAACTCGTATATTCAAGTTAGCTAACTGGTATATTCAAGTTAGTTAACTGGTATTTTCAAGTTAGTAACTTGTATATTCCAGTTACTAACTCATATATTCCAGTTAGTAACTCGTATATTCCAGTTAGCTAACTCGTATATTCCAGTTAGTTAACTTGTATATTCAAGTTAGCTAACTCGTATATTCAAGTTAGTTAACTGGTATTTTCAAGTTAGTAACTTGTATATTCCAGTTACTAACTCGTATATTCCAGTTAGTAACTCGTATATTCCAGTTAGCTAACTCGTATATTCAAGTTAGTAAAATAAAAAAACTTTGGCAGTTCAGAGCTTCCGTAGTACGGAACACAGATGGGCAATTATTGCTATAACAGTGTAACATGGTTTAAAGTTGAACTATAGTTAGTATAACAATGAAATTGTTTAATTTAACACTGTTCAGTCTGTGGTAACTGAACAATCTAATTTCTTCTCTCTGCAATGTTAAAAAGGTGTAACTGTGACCTTTGTGACTGTCATATTGTCTTGATTTGATTTGAAGTCTTGGGAGATTTGATTTTTGTCTGACAAATTAGCATTTTTTTTGTATTTATTCATTTAAGTATTGTTAACAATTTGACAATTTTCTTATACTCAATTTCTGAGTTTTAGTTGCAGAAAACAGTTCATGGAATAAGAATGCATTAAGCATTGCGCATCCTTTATATTAGAGGAATGCCTGCTGTCATCTAGATCTGAATTACAGTTTTTAAGAATTGTGTTTTTTACAGGAGAATCTGAAACTTTCACCAATTTTGGTGACTCTATTGTAGACTTGACTACTGTAACTCCTTGTTTAGGGGTCTATCTGTTTCTAACCTACGCAAGCTACAATGCATTCAAAACAGTCTGGCCAGAATTGTTTGTAGAGCCACTTGTCTTTCTCATACCACTCCACTAAGAAAAGCCCTTCATTGGCTACCCTTAAGGCACCGTTGCATCTTCAAGACTGCCTTGCTGGTGTACAAATACCTACGTACTAACTGTCCAAAATATTTCAGCCCATTCCTCAAAGTTACATGTGCCTATAATACTCGGTTGAGTCAATCTGATGGTATAATTCTACATGTTCCTCAATACTAGTGTTGTGGTTGAATGCGAATTTTAGAACCGGTTTCCGAAAGCGGAAATTCGGCGAAAAACCGGGTACATTTGATTTATTAAACGCAAAGAAATAAATTTTCAAATGCGTACATGAGACGTAATTTGTACATGTAAATAAGAACAACGATGTGATATATGGGTGATATATTGACAGAATATTATAAAATACCGTGAAATATTTGTTTTACTTGAATATTTTAGTAAGCTTAGTTAAAATAGTGACTACATGTGGCGAAACCGGTTTTGGTTACAAGAAAACGAAATGTAACCGGATCAGTGTCTTTCGGTCGGCAAATAGGTTTCCGGTTTACCGTCTTCAACTCTACTCAATACCAACCATCTATTTACAAATCCACAAAGCAGTTTGGTCTAAGCTTTGCATATGATGCTCCCAAAATATGGAATGAACTCCCGGATGATGTACGATCTGCCACTTCTATTGCTCCCTTCAGAAAAAAACTTAAGGCATACCTATTCTGCCAAGCTTATCCTCCTTAGTATTTTCCACCCCATATGGCGTTCTCCGTGATGTCGACCATTACTATGGATAAGGACAATGATTTTTTGTGACTATGCTTATGATGTTGCGCCTTAGAGTCTGTCACTTTGGCAGAGATTAAGCGCTATAAAAGTTGAATTGGAATTGGAATTCTATTACTCAAACTTAGTATTTTTTTTTTTTTTTTTTTTTTTTTTTTGCAGTTTCAATGCATTTTATTCACCCTTTTTTTACATGTTGACATCAAAAGTTCCCTGGGGGGGCGAGGGTGGCAAAACCCCCCATCAGGGGTATGATTTAACAATTTCAATCATAACGCAGTATGATTATTATACACAGGTACACTGGTTTTAAATTCAAACAGGGTTACATACATAAATGATTACTTGAATTTACTACGCTTTACACATAAAATTATTTTCTAAATTTTTTGATGTTACATTAATATTTTCAATACTGTTAGCTGTGTATAGTAACTAATTACATTCCATTGAAAAACTGCATTTTTCATACACACATATATATACATATAAAAAAATTGAACTAGTTGGAGGGGGGGGGGGGCACTGAGTGTACAAAACTTTCATTAAAAGGCAAGACATTGTACCAAAAACATCTACAGGCTAGTGTTGCATTATGAAATTGTTGGTTATTAGCTTTATTGTTATTCTAATAATGGCATCAAAAGGTTCCATTTACTGTCCATGATTTCCTTATTCTTTTGAAATTGTATAACAATGTTTTTTTCTATTTTGTATGTGCTCCTTATCTTCTCAATTACACCTGAAATTGACAAATTTTGACCAACACATTTTATTAAGTATATATAATTCTTTATCAAATTGAGTAAGTGATTCAAAATTCTAGAATTTTCTTTTGATCTGATACCTAGGAGTACTGTAGTTGTGCAAAGTAATCCATTGAGATCAATGTATGGTTTCAAAACAACAGTAACTTCCTTCCAGAAATTATTTGTCACAGGACACAGCCAGAATAAATGCTCAAGAGTTTCAATTTCATTATTACAAAAATAACAAAGATTGTCATTTATTTTACAAATATTTAAAAACTTATTAGTTGTCAAAATACGTTGTAATATTTTGTACTGAAAGCTCCTTAATCTGGTCTCCACAGTACATTGGAAATTTAATGAATAATATTCTGACATAACCTCTTCAGAAATAGGGGTTTGTAGACTTTCTGACCATTTAGACCTATGGTTCCGTTTCACACTGACTGTGTCAATAAATTTCCAATATGTCCCTTTGCAACATTTCTTCATTTGGAGCAAATCTGTTACAACAGGTTGACTAATTTCATTACCTCTTAGTTTAACTGAATTTCGGACAATATCCTCTCTCCATGATCTTGGAAGACAGTGTGTAAGAGAGTAAAAGTCCACAAAGTTTATGTTTAAGTCAAAAGTTGATTTAAAATCCTCAAAACCCATCACTCTACCAGATTCATGCAACAAATCGTTTAATATATTAATGTTTCTACTTTGGAATTCTAGTTTCCTGGTAGTTATGTTTGTATTTGTCAAAAAGTATGTGTCCCATAATGGATATGTTCTTACATTAATATCCTTTTCAAAAATAATCTTATATACTCTCCATGCCTTCAACACATCACTCCAAAAAGAATTATTAACTCTTGACAGAAATTTTTGCAGGGAACATGTATCTAAAAACCATATGGAATGTTTGTCATAATTAACAATATTCTGGAATATATATCCCAAACTCTTGTTTCCTTTAATTACATCCGGAATCCAAGATATTTTGAGGGCATTATTCAAAAAGCTTATATTTGTCAACCTTAGTCCTCCATTGGAAATATCTTGCTCTAATTGTGACAGTATTATTCTAGTTTTACCTTCCTTCCAGATAAATGATTTAAAGAGTTTATTGAGTCTATCAATAATTCCCTTACTTGGTGATGGGAGAACTTTCATTGCATAAACTAATTTTGGAATAGCAAGTGTTTTAATGACTGTGATTTTTCCAATAAGTGACAGCCTACGTTTTCCATAACTTTGAAGAATTTTTTCAATTGCAGTGACCTTTGCATTGTAATTCAACTCGGTCATTGTCTCAAGGTCGGTGTGAAAAGAGATTCCCAATAACATAAATGTATCTGTCCATGAAAGATTGAGTTCAGGGCAAAGAATTTCTTTTGACCCTTTCATTGTCCCGAGCCAAACTGCTGAGGTCTTGTCAAAATTTAACTTTAGGCCAGAACATTTATAAAAGCTATTGAATAAGTCTAAACTAGAATTCAAAGATTTTTCTGTCCCATCAAGTAATAAAAAGGTGTCATCAGCATATTGTCCAACTTTAAACATTTTATCCCATAACATAATTCCTGTAATGTCATTTTCCATTAAAATTGCCCTGGCTAAAGGTTCTATAGCCAGGATGAAGATATAAGGACTCAGTGGATCACCCTGACGACATCCTCTTTCTAGTTCAAAAAATTCAGAAAAGATACCATTGTTTATTACACAACTACATGCTCCTGAGTAGAGTGTATTAAACCAAGTGATAAAGCTTTTACCAAAATTGTACTTTTGTAGTACATTTTTTATATAGTGCCATTCTAAAGAATCAAATGCCTTTTCAAAGTCTAACAGGAGGAGAAGACCCTTTCTATTTTGTACATTTAGTTCTGACATGATGTCATACACCAGGCGTATATTTTCTCCAATGTATCGATTTTTCAAAAAACCTTTCTGTGTGTCCCCAATAACTTTTGGAAGTACATTTTTTAATCTGTGAGCAAGAATACCAGATAAAATCTTATAATCGATGTTCAAAAGTGAAATTGGCCTTTTGTTGTTCATAAATTCTCTGGGTTTGTTGCCCTTTGGTATACAGGTGATAATACTTTGTCTCTGAGTAAGAGAAAGGTGACCCTTATCAAACGATTCATTCAAACTGTTTATTAATAGCTTTCCAATGTCTAACCAAAAAAATTTATAAAATTCTACAGGAAACCCATCTGTCCCAGGGCTTTTGTTGTTTTTCATATCTTTTATTACACTTTTTGCCTCTTGTTTGGTGACAGGACCTTCACACTTTAATTTTTCATCATCAGTCAAAGGTATAACACTACCATCATTTTCCAAAAACCTTTGGTTATTGGTTTCAGAATGGGGAACTCTTGAGCTATAAATATGCTTGTAAAATTTTTCTGTTCTGTTAGTATATCTATTGGAGAGGTGATTATTTCCCCATTGACATTAAGCTTATAAATTGTCTTACTAATGTAGTTGCGTTTTTCCAAATTGCAAAAGAACTTTGTTGATTTCTCCCCTTCTTCATAATACTGACACTTTGTATTAAACTTAGTATTTGATTAAAGTGAGAATGGCATAATCTAAATAAATAGTAGAAAACAGACCTGATTTTTATTTACAAGAATTACGTTTGCAATATGTTTTCTGTTATTTTTGTCCTGTCTTATGAGTACCTTATGCTTGTACTTTTCTCCTGCATTGGGACACTTTACTCAGAGGGAATATGACCAATTAATATTTGCTTTCTCTATTGGTGATGTTGGTCGATATATACGGAAGCTCTGAACTGCCAAAGTTTTTTTATTTTACTAACTTGAAAATACGAGTTAGTTAACTTGAATATTCAAGTTAATAACTGGAATATTCGAGTTAGTAACTTGAATGTACAAGTTACTAACTTGAAAATACCAGTTACCTAACTTGAATATACCAGTTAACTAACTTGTATATATGAGTTAGCTAACTTGAATATACGAGTTAGCTAACTGGAATATATGAGTTACTAACTGGAATATACGAGTTAGTAACTGGAATATACAAGTTACTAACTTGAAAATACCAGTTAACTAATTTGAATATACGAGTTAGCTAACTTGAATATACGAGTTAACTAACTGGAATATACGAGTTAGCTAACTGGAATATACAAGTTAACTAACTGGAATATACCAGTTACTAACTGGAATATACGAGTTACTAACTGGAATATACCAGTTAGTAACTGGAATATACAAGTTACTAACTGGAATATACAAGTTAACTAACTTGAATATACGAGTTAGCTAACTTGAATATACCAGTTAACTAACTGGAATATATGAGTTAGCTAACTGGAATATACGAGTTAACTAACTCGAATATACGAGTTACTAACTCGAATATACCAGTTAGTAACTGGAATATACAAGTTACTAACTTGAATATACAAGTTAACTAACTTGAATATACAAGTTAACTAACTTGAATATACGAGTTAGCTAACTTGAATATACCAGTTAACTAACTCGAATATACAAGTTAGCTAACTGGAATATAGGAGTTAACTAGAGGAATGCTTTTGCTAACAAAAGTGAAGCGTCCGTTAAAGTTTGAAATGCTTTGTGGTTTTAATAAGCATGCTGTAAAGCTAAGAATGCACAAAGCTGCACCGTATGCTTTCCCAATACCTCTTAATACATTCTGAAGCTATAAAAGCAACGATAAAGGAGATATAAGGCAAAAACTCCAAAGCAGCTATTTATGATCTCAGTTTGGCCCATAAGGGAGGGTCGGGGGGTAAAACTGGCCGGCTATTTAGACTCTCCACATATGCTTTCCCAACACCTCTGAATACATTCTGAAGCTATAAAAGCAACAATAAAGGAGATATAAAGCAAAACAGCTATTTTATGACCCCGGTTTGACCCATAAGGGGGGCCGTGGGGTAAAACTGACCGGCTATTTAGACTCTCCACATATGGTTTCCTATTACCTCCCAGTACATTTTATAGCTCTAAATGCAATACTTAAGAAGATAATAGGGGGGTTGGCCTAAATTTAGGGCTTTCAGATTGGAAGGTGTCAGAAAATTACTCATAAATGAGACATTTTTCAAGGGATTGCTCCCAAAATCTAATCAGCTCGCGTTTTTGATAGTATGAACAGGTGTGTGAAATTATAAGGCTGCGTAGCAAGTAGTTTTTCCCAAACTGCGATGACGGGGGTGTACTTCAAAAAATTGTTTTTGATCATGTGACCTTCATAAAGGTCAGAGGTCAAATTTAAGCATGCAGAAAAATTTTCCCACGCCTAAGGTATATAACTGCCAAATATGGTTTGAAACCTTCTAATAATAAGGGAGATATTCAAGGGAGACCATAATGCGGCAGCGGCGGCGAGGAAACTGAGGCGAAAACAAATAAGCGCCCTTTCAGGGACGCTTAATAACTGGAATATACGAGTTAGTAACTTGAATATTCAAGTTAGTTAACTGGAATATACCAGTTAGCTAACTGGAATATACAAGTTAATAACTGGAATATATGAGTTAGTAACTGGAATATTCCAGTTAGTTAACTCGAATATACCAGTTAGCTAACTGGAATATATGAATTACCTAACTTGAATATATGAGTTAGCTAACTTGAATATACAAGTTATTAACTTGAATATACGAGTTAGTAACTGGAATATACCAGTTAGGTCATATATTCCAGTTATTAACTTGCATATTCCAGTTAGCTAACTCATATATTCGAGTTAGTTAACCCATATATTCCAGTTAGCTAACTCGTATATTCCAGTTATTAACTGGTATATTCCAGTTAGCTAACTGGTATATACCAGTTACTAACTGGAATATACCAGTTACTAACTTGAATATACAAGTTAACTAACTTGAATATACGAGTTAGCTAACTTGAAGTTGTATATTCCAGTTACTAACTCGTATATTCCAGTTAGTAACTCATATATTCCAGTTAGCTAACTCGTATATTCAAGTTAGCTAACTCGTATATACAAGTTAGTTAACTGATATATTCAAGTTAGGTAACTGGTATTTTCAAGTTAGTAACTTGTACATTCAAGTTACTAACTCGAATATTCCAGTTATTAACTTGAATATTCAAGTTAACTAACTCGTATATTCAAGTTAGTAAAATAAAAAAACTTTGGCAGTTCAGAGCTTCCGTAGATATATACATTTGTTCTCCACTTCAAAATTTGAAATGGCTGAAAATAAAGTTTAAATATAAGTATAACCTACAAAAATAGTTTTCAGAATTTTCTGTGGCGTTCAAAGGTTTTCCACTGCAATTTTTTTTTTTCATCAGATGATATGCATCAAACAAGGGATATATAGCAGTACAGAAGTATGTTTTGAGCAAAAATGAAGGGTACATTCCAATCACATGACACATAAAACCACTGTGGTTATATGCGAAATCATTCTCAGCTTGGTCTTAGCTAAGGCACCCTTAGTGAAATCTATTTAAGTCCAAGGCAAAAGGTTCAGGTTAAGACAATGGCTCAGCCTAAACACTGGTCAAGTCTAAGATCATTCATAAAACTAAACCCTGTGTTCGAATGTCAGTTCCATCTTACAGACAAACAAACTGATCCAATTACCTGGCCCCTTCCCTTCGAGGGGCGAGTTTAATCAGTTTTTAGTTATTCTAAATGCATTTGAAAAAGTTTGACTTTCTCAGAAGCTACAAAATCTAGTGTCATCATCAGGCTCTTCATTTTCTAAAATATCACCACAAGAGATTTAGTTTAGATAAAAATAGATAACAATTAAATGGGGTTTTGTCTAAAAACGAAAGTGCTGAAAGTCAGCATGCCTCAATGTCATTCCAGGCATTGACACTCCCTTGATAATGGCTTTTTAAATTATCCACTTTATTATACTGGTTACACATAAAAAACAGAAGTGTGATCTTTTGTGCCAGAAGTAAATTGCCTTCTTTTAGGTTTGGGGGGAGCTCTCGAGATTTATCACCATTCATTTCAGATGTAAAGTCTCAGTTTTTTTCTGTTGACTTTTTATTACGTACCCTTCATATCTTTACATTTTGTTTTTGATGTGTGCTTTAAAGGGGCGATGAACAAATTACACAGCTTACAAAATCATGATTCTATTTAAGGGGCCAGTTACACTTTCACGAACCCCCCACGGATATAGGCCACGGTTCTATATATGGTAACTGCCAAGGATCTCTTGCAGATCGTGGGGTTTGGGGGGAATGTTAGAAAAGTCAGTGATTTACAGACCCGCCATGGATCACTCTACGGATGATAAGGATGCCACAAGGACTTTAGGGATGTGTTCTGTTGCTTGCAGATGACCCCCGGATACACCCCTGTGTTCCCATAAAAATAATGATGATTAGATCGCGGAATTTATATATATACCCAGAAAATCCTGTTATTTTGCAAAACAAGAATCGGCCATCGTGGTCTGGGGAAGACTGAGGGGGCCTGAGGACGTCTCAGGATGCCGGGACTTAATCGGGGGTTAGTTGGGGCTTAGTCCCAGGAGGCCTGAGGTGTCCTGGGACAAAGTCGGTATGTGTACGACAGGATCATGGTTCAAACCGACTGGCTTAATCGGTTCTTAGTCGCAGACCAGTCGGGGACTGTGTGGGGCCGCCTGGGGCCTCCTCAGGCTTCCTGAGGCAGATCTGTACTTAATCCCAGGCTTTGATATCGATTCAGTATTCCCGCCCATGTTACCCTTTTTTTCACCGACTGTCCACGATTAAGGGGCGCCGACAGGATCGGGCCTTAGTCCTTTGGTGGAACAGGGGCATTAGAGAGTCACAGTATAACAATATTTCACATTTTAACTGCTCCATTTGACTGGGGAGCTGCCTCTCATTCATGAAATAGTCCCTGAGAATATTACTCTGCCTTTTAGCTGCCCTAATTGCGTAACAGCCCTCATATGGAATGTCATTCCTCTCGAGCACTACCGTATGCTGGCCCTCCCCCCAAAGTCTTCCTGTTGAGCTGTGGGGTATCTTATCTTCAGTAGGTTGTGCAGTACCAGGCAGGCCATGACATCCCTGTTGACCATCGGGGGCTCCTGCTGCAGCGGGCTCTGGAAAATCCTAAAGCGAGACGTCAGGATCCCAAAGGAATTCTCTACCACAGTTCCAGAGATTCACTGTCAGGGAAGCCGATGCTGCCATCCTCTATTTTGTGCCTCAAATCAGTGTGCTTGAAAATCTGAGCGTCTGAAGTTGACCCAGCTGCCCCTGTGTCCACACACAGGAACTTGGAATCTCCATCCACCAGGCCAAGAGTACAATAGAGTGGAAGCCCTTGCAGTTGCGAAAGAGGCTGCCTCCCCCTTGTGGACATGTGATTGGAATATACCTATCTCAATAAGCTGACATCCATGAGAAAATAAAGATCTATAAACCCCATCTGTGAGTGTCTGCAAGGTCCCTAAACCCATCTGGGTGTCCTTGAGACATTCTGATGCATCCCTATGTTGTCCTGGCGTGTCCTGGGGTCTTTCCGCCGCACTGCGGGTGGTCACGGAGAAGTATCCAGAGGTCATCCACAAACAACGCAATGCATCCCTAATGTCCTTGTGGCATCCCTATCATCCGGAGAGTTATCTGTGACATGTCCATAAATCACTCACTTTTCTAATATTCCCTCTCCTACAACCCACGATCCGCAACAGATCCTTGGCAGTTTCCATATATGGAACCATGGCCTATATCCATGGGGGATCCGTGTAAGTGTAACTGGCCCTAAAGATTGGGCAATTATCCTTGAATGATAATCTTAAATAGATAAAGCCAAATAAGTACTTCTAAGTACTAGTATATGCAAATGTACTTCTAAAATACCTTATATGCACTTCTGACACGTATAGACACTTCTGGACAAAAAATTATCACTGCACAAACCCAATTCCCAAGTCTGACAAGGACACCCTGACAAACCTTGCTTGGTGTGATCACTATTGACTGCTGATTAATACAAATGTTTCTTATCAAGTCAAACGAGAGCAGAATAAATAACCCGAGGCTTCACACCAATTTAGTGAGTTAGACCCCCTTACCCCAAGCAGCCAGATTACAGAATATGTAGAGTGCAGGTCATTGTAACACTGGGTCCAAGAAAATTGTGTTGATACTTAATAGAAAGTCCATGGATCTAACTGTACCAAGAGACAAGGTTTCAAGGATGAATTCCACATAACACAAAAATGGGTGTGGAAACTGACTACAGTGAGATTGTTTGGAGACCTCCTGAAGCAGGGGAAATATCTTAATTAATTCTGTAATAACCATGTTGGAGCTTTTATAAAAGTGCATATCTTCCCTTTTAGGACGGATTGTATGAAACCTTTAGCTTCTCGTTTGAACAATATGTTAAATATAAAATTAACATTGATAGACAAATCATGTAAGTGCTAAAAGTGAAAAGTAATATTTTTGAATACAGACCCAGATCTTGCACTAAGGAACCCAGTTGCAAACCTATTTTAAACATTTGTAAAGCCATCTTTCCTATCTTAAGTTAATCCAAGAGATTGTGTACTGCTTCATAAGGTTCATAAACCATTCCGGATAGTTCGGGAACAGATACATATGTTTTCAGGAAGAAATCTGGGCGTGTGCTCACAAAGATTCTTAATTTTTTTTTACAATTCCACTTATATCTAAGAAAAATTCTAAGCTAAGAATTTTCTTATTCTTAGAATAACATTCTATTCACAAAATAATTCTTATGTAAGAAGTAATTCTAAGAATAGAAGTAAAAAGAAATGTATGTAATTCTTAGATTTTTTCTTAGACTAAGTGTAATTCTAAGAAAAATTCTAAGAATCTTTGTGAATACAGATCTTGGTATTTGTGAACAGAAAGTAATTTTTGAAATTATTTTAATGAAGAAATAAAGAGGCTGTATTTTCATTATAGTACACACAGTTCTGGATGTCGATCAGTTGCTGCACTATAATCACCGAAGCAACTACTTTTCTTAAGTAAAGCATGCTTATGTGCCAGTCTTAGAATTAAATCAAATTCTTAGAATATTCTAGGAATAAGAGTTTTGTGAATAGCGAATTCTTATTCTTAGGAAAATTCTTAGAATAAAAACAATTCTAAGTGTGATTCTAAGAATAAGAATCTTTGTGAATAGGAAAGTTCTTATTCTTAGAATTTTTCTATGAAAAGTGAAAATTCTAAGAAAAATTCTTAGAATAAGAATCTTTGTGAATACAGGCCCTAATGGGGAAACAATGATAACATTTTATGTGCCAATCTGAAAATTTGATTGCCAATCACATTGCACTCAGAAAGCTATCGTAAATTCACGGATTGTGAATGGTTTTATTTTTTACAATCAAGAGGTATGTTTACAACAAACTCGCCATTGTTGAACTGTCCATTACTAGTCTTCTGCAACATGTCTCCTTTAACAGTTTAAGTTATGATGTTGATGAAGCCCGGAATAAGACTGTGGCTTTAAGTGCAGTAAATTGTTTCTATCAATGCTGTATCAAAGGTTTTCATCACTAATATCAGCTTCGAGTCTTAGATGCTATCTCTTCTCAGTTCATTGTGTTAAGCCTATACCCAGATAGTTTGTCAAAATCAATAGAACTGACAAATTCAAATGTCTCAAAGTGAGATATTCTTCATCAATAAAACGGTTAATAAGCAAATTTTATATATTTCAATAAAGACAAATGTCCTGACTGTTTGCTATAGCTTTAGTAGCTTTAAACACATCACACATACAAAAGAATATTGTTGTGAACATATGTATTGCATAAAACTGAATCAGAAAGCACCATTAGCCCTTTACTGTAACTGGTTCAAATAAAAAAATCTTCTTATTAAGAAATTTAGATTGCTGAGCACATCTTTGTGAATGTTTGCAGATGAGCTTGAGAGTTTGATGTAATATTTCATTAAGCGGGAACAGAGAAGGTATTATCCGTGTTTTTGTGGAAGCCAGTGACATGGCACGCAGAACATGACAGGAACTAATGCCTTGGTAATGGCTCTGTATCACATCTTACTGGGGCGGGGCAGTTTATTGAGATCTATGGACAGGGTTCAATCATACTTTCCAGAACAGCCAACTGTCCTGGAGACACAGCACTTAATTGGGCAGACTACAAGTAATCATGTTCAAATGGAGAGTTATAACTGCTATAGCAATGTGTTAGTAGTGGGCAAAATCTTGCTTAAATTTTATGATTAATTTATAACCGATGTTTCTTGTGGTTTATAGGCAGATAGATGGTGAAGAAACCTATGCTTAGTAAATGTCAACATTCTATAGTGTAAACATCTGGCATTCACAGGTGAGTGCCAACGAACAAACATGATCAATGCTTCTTGTCTGATGATGACTTTGTCTTGGATAATTCACTGCTTTTTCAGATTGCAACTCCTTAGGAGATTGTTAAATCAATTCAGGCCCCTTTACAAAATCTATTATTATTATTATTATCCCGGGGTTAAGGGGCCATGATGGTAACACACTTGCCTACCACCTATGATATTAGAGTTCAAATCCTGGCCTGACCACACATGGGAAAGCTGGTAGTTTTTTGCCATTGGTGGGCAGTTTACAGTACAGAACCTTGGACTAACTGTATGTATTAGTTTCCTCTTCCATTCCAACTACCCGTCACAATATAACCGCTAAACGCCTAAGCATGACATAAAACACTAATTAAATAATCTAAGGCTTTAAACCCTTGTATCTAAACACTGGCAGATATGGTGGATTAGTACTTGGATAGATGAGTCAATCAATCAGTCAAGCTAAACACATGAAACAATGTTAACCATCATGTACCTTTGTCTTAAAAGAACATTAAATGCATTCTGTTTTTTTATTGGTCATACAATATTTAATTCATATTGCTGACTTTATTATATTAGTATTATTATTAGTATTAATTAATCTTAGATTATAAGTATTAGCTACTCTTAAATTATTAATTTTGAATATTTAAGTGTTATGTGTATTAATCTCACAACAAAGTATACATTAGAATTGCAGTTTACTGAATCCACCAAAGCATCCAAAAAGAGATTAAGCTCACAAGTAGCAGTACCAAATGGTTTTTTTTTCAAAACAAGATATTTGACACACAACAATAATTTTATGTACCAGGTATAATGCCATATGATATGAACAAGTAACAAGTTTGAACTGCTCTTGCCAGTACGAAGTAATGGTGCTATGACATGATGCATAATTATTCATATTTTTTAGATTCAGAGATATTGTTAGCATACAACATACATCTCCAGTTAAAATTACCAGAACTTCTTTATATTCTGGACTGAGTTTTCAAAAATGTTTTTACCATTTTGTTCCGTATACAAAGGACTTATATATGAATATATCTTATTGTATCAGGTCTGATTGGGGCTTGCAGGCCTCTAGAAAGACTCCTTAGACTAAAAACACGCCTGGCAGATATAGGTATATGATATTCTTGCCATACTGATATCTTGTTACATATATAGGAGTACGTTTGCTGAGTCATATTACCATATAAGGACATTGCAGTATTGATTTTCTCTGTATTGTGCAATGGTGTCCTAGTTATTATTGGTATTTCTTGTACTCTACCGAATGACTTATTTATTGACTGAGGGGAAACATCTCTATGCATCTAGAACCTTCTTTGTTTTTTTTCTTGGAAAAGTATTGATCTGTTTACATTTCTTTCCAGAACATTCTTGAGTCCCCAGATATGTATAAGGTATGGAAGGCCTGACCACAGAGTGAGTGTTTAACTAGAGTGCCATATGGTCAGAGGTTTTTAAATTTGCTATACTTAACCGTGGATTTATTTATCTGTGTGTTAAGTGGATACAAACTGCTTGTTTACACATATTTGTGTGATGAACTCCAAGTGAATTTCATTGGATATAGTGTCTGGATTTACCAGAGACTGGATACTGAACAGTGGACATTGTTCACATCTTAGAGCAAACATCAGATGTGCAGGCATACTGAACATCTGAATACAGGGGCCGATTTCACAAAGGGACTTAAGTCCAGATTTAGACTTAATATATTTTTATGTTAAGTCTGTGGTCTTAGACTTAGCGGATTTCACAAAGCGGCTATGTCCATGAAATGGCTAAGTCAGTGGACTTAACTTTTAAGTCTGGGAGGTAGTGGGCTTAAATATTGTACAGAGGACTTAAATATGGCCGCCGTAAACTTTTCTCCACTTCAAAATTTGAAATGGCTGTAAATAAAGTATAATTATGCAGAACACCTTACTGAAGTAGTCTTTGGGAAGTTTATATGATGTAACAAGGTTTTCTATTTCAAAACAGCACTTATCCTTATATAAAATGCATCAAATGAAGGATATAAAAGGTCACATGACATCGAAAACCACTGTGGTTATTTGATAAACTTGGACTTAGCTAAGTCACCTTTGTGAAATCCATTTTAAGTCCCAGACCTAGCTAAGACCAAAGTCTTTGATTTAAGTCCCTGGCTTAGCCAATAAAGGGACTTAGTTTAAGTCCTTTAGTGAAATCGGCCCCAGATATTTTGTGCTGGTGAAAACAGAACGGATTACTTTTTGATGGCTTTATAGATTGCTGGACAGAATGGACAAATCTATTATTATTATTATTAATCTATTATTATCTGTATAGGACTGTGGTCAGGTCAGAGTGATTTCACTGTTGCTTTATTAACCTTTATAGTATCTCAGTTGACTGTAATAATTATTTTAATTGCAAAATTAATTTCTTAAGTAAACTTTCTGTCCTGTTATAACTTGAGAGCAACTGGTAACTACTACAGCACTTGCCTCATTGAACATAACATTTCTTTAAAAGTGGATGTTTAAGCCAAACACATCTTTTACATTAACACAGAGTGGAGTGTAATTGTTTGACCTCTGTTCTCTTTGTCTTTCAATGTCTCATTCTAAGATAATTTCAGACTGGTGGAATGTGATCAATTGAATTCCCCTTTCCCTCGGTGGTGGCAGTTTGGGGGTGAGAACTTGGCAGTGACACTGGTGCCTGACAGGTGAATCTCATTAACAACTTTCTGCTGCTCTCCAGTCTCAGGAGATCTGGTGTGCTGTAACTGTCATTTAGTTTCTAGATGGGATATGCTCTGTCTTTGTTCCCCTGAGGAACATAAAATTTTAAGCATATTTTCATTTTATTGCCATATGGCTAAATAATGCACATAAAAGGGCAGAGAAAAGTGTCTATTTGTCTAACATGTGAAGCAACAATTGCTATTGAGTGAAGGTGTCATGCGTTGAATGATTTGGATTAAATTAAATCATAGCAGATTTTAGTTTAAACTGCATTTTAATAACTAGCTTTTATCTGAGGCGTGGTGCTTTTACCACTCTTCATGCAAAGTGGATCAGTTATTAAAACATCTGTGAAGAGGCCACATAAAATAAAGTGTATTTTTACTTTTTAAGGTGTGACTTAACATAAGTACTTGTAGCCCTGGGACGGATTCACGAATGGTCTTAGTCAAATCTTAGGCATAAGTTGGATATGTTTCTATACAAAAAGTTAAGCCTAAGACATTTTGTGAATACAGCCTCTGGTGTGGGGCTTTCATGGTAGAAATTGCAACTCTGTATTCAAAGAATGGGCAACCCAACAATTATGTAGCTCTAAATTCTAATTGGACTTTTATAGCGCTTAATCTCCCCAAACAAGAGGACTCTAAGGCGCAACAAAACAAAAAGCAGTCAACAAAATTCTGTGTCCAGGGACATAACAGGGGTCGAACACCACGGAGAACGCCAGGGGGATGATTCAGGCTAGGGTGGATATGCTTTGGTGTACAGGTAGGTTTTAAGCTGTTTTCTGAAGGAGGCCAGGGATGGAGAGGCACGAATCACATCAGGGAGAGTATTCCACACAGTAGGAGCATCAAACGCAAAACTATTACCAAACTGTTTGACAGATTTATGAACAGAGGGGCAGAACTTTGGAATAACTAGGAAATTACCACCACTTTGACTGCGCCTGGTACTATAAGAACTGCTGTAGGAAGAAAGATGTGGTGAAAAATACCTGGGAAAACCTGTGTGAAGATACTTATAAACAAGTGTGACTGTCTTGAACACAATGCGCTGTTCAACAGGAAGCCAATGCAGTTTCTTTAGCACAGGAGTTATGCTGGTGTATCGACTGGTGTTTGATACAATTCTAGCTGCACTATTTTGGATGCACTGTAATTTGCGTAGATTGAACTTGGACAGGCTCCTGAAAAGTGAGTTGCAGTAATCCAACCGACTACTAACAAGAGCGTTGGCTACAAGCACAGAAACATCATGAGTAAGAAACCGCCTGACATGTCTGAAGTCACAGAGTTTAACAAAACAACTTTTGCAGACATTCTGAACATGCTTGGACAAAGAGAAATCTGAATCAAACCACACACCCAGATTTTTTACTGAATCTGCAGGGCAGAGTGAGTTGCCCAGGATATCAATTGGAAAACATGCTTTCAACTTATCCCTTTGTCTCTTCGAACCAAAGATGATAAACTCAGTCTTATCAGGATTCAGTTTGAGCTTACTAGTTGTCATCCACTCTTTAACATCATTTAGGCACTTATTTAGCTTTTCAAAGGCAGCAGATGCATTCTTCTGGGATAACAGAAGTAACAGAATAGTGATGAAATATGACCTTTGGTGGATTAAACAATGACCATCTGGTTTGAGGTACTATTTTTCTTTTTTTTTAATTTTTGAAATGACCATTGTGATCTCCAAAACAGACCTGAATGGACCACATTAAGGCACTTGAGAGACTAAAACTACTCTTACATTGTGCCATACGTTTTAGTGCACACAGGCGTCCTGTGATTTTTGTTATAGTTTCAGGCCATGGCCAGTTTCTAAGGGATGTAGCTATTAGCAAATGTGTCTTATTTACAAATTCTTCTTTACCACCATGGCATGCTGGCTGCATGATGAAAATACCTATAATACCTAAACATACACAGAGTGATGTAAGACAACCCTTACTCGCACAGCCATGCTATGTCTCCCTGAGACCTATCATGGTGCCCTGATGAAACACTGACACAGAGGCTTTACTGTAATGTTTAAAAACTTTACTGTTCCACTCGTCTCTCACAACATACTTAATAAGACATGCTTTCATCATCCCATGACGTGATGCAGTTATTTGGACATCAGGAAATGTCTACTTGACTTAGCTATTTGTATAGTCTAAGTGTTCCTTCTTCGAAAGTTATTTCTTTGGAGAGATTTGCTTTTGAGACTTGAAGAGTGACATATTGAGTCTGATCATGTTATCAGGAAAAGATGGAGCAGCTAGTGATTTATAACCACGAGAGGTCATTGAAATCCAACATGTCTTATCTAACGAGAAAGTCATGAAACATATAGTATCATATAATGTCCATGATTTGTGTAGTAACAAATGGCAGTTATCAAAATGCATGTTAACATTTAATAATTGAGAATGGGCTGAGTCATCACAGGAACATATCAAGCAAAGTCTGTGGTAAATTGCTTTGTAATATAATCTTGTAAAAGAAAAGTGGTAACTTATGTGGTAATTTAATCTTGTAAAAGTAAAATGGAAAATTAATTTGTAATAAAAGTTGTAAAAATTTGCTTCACAAGGGTGGGGGATTTTTCTTCAACAGGCAAATGATTAAATTACAGGCGCATTTTCTTATTAAGAACAGGTGAAAGTCTACTATGTTCATTTCAATGAATAATGTTAATATAAATACAAAGAATGGACTGGAACTGGTACTGGTCATTTGAATACATAGGTTGTTGCAAGGATGTTATTCTTCATGAAAATAGTTGAATGTACGTCACATCATGAAATAGCAAACTTAAACCTGGCTAATCATTTTCATGGCACTTGTTAAACTTTTTTTCTTTTTTTTTGTAATCAATTTATAGGAATTGTACCGCTTTGGCAATTTTATTCGTTCTAATTTTAACTCAACACCAATTTTTTGCAAAATCATGTTGTCATTTTCTGGTCAGATACCAAAAAATCCACAGGACACTGATACATTGGAAATTGTTTCTAAATCGGTGACATTTTCTATCAGTGCAGAAATGCTCAGTGTCATAATAAACGACTATCAGAGCTTCACAGCTCATTAGTTTATTCATGAAGCTTCGTTACTGTTGATATGAGCTTCAAGTAATAAGATACAGTTGCATGATAAATAATCATTTCTAAGTTTATCTTTTTCAGGGTACAGGTGAACTGAATAATTTTTCAATACAAAAAAAGTTTTTTTTTATCAATACACCCTGAGGACTGGTATTTGTTGATAAAACATGTATCAGGCATCTTCTTGATCTAAATTACCTGCATTGGGTTCCATTAAGAACTACAAACAAATCTAGTGTCAAGTTAATGCAATACATCGATGACTTCATTTCAAATTACCTCCTTCCATACACCCAGCATAACATTTTCCACACAGGAACAATCTACTTTTCTGAGTGGGAACAAACAAAAAAGTATCAGTTATGAAAGGACAATGTGAACATTTAAAGCTTTTCGCACTGGGAGTAGGGCTTTAGAAATTCCATTTTATAATGATATGATAATCCTGGTTCTTGGATATCTTTATTATCACAAATACAGAATTGTATCAAACAAAACAATGAAGGTCCTACTTCTTACTTACAAAAATTTACACTCCTTATCACACCAAGCAGTGTTAATAAAACGAGAATTAAAATACATAAATAAAGTGTTAATTCCTCCCACAGTGTTGGTTACTTATTGTACAAGAACAAGCATGTATGGGGAAATCACATTTGAATTGACTTTCGATTTTTTCTCTTTTTCTTCCATATCCATGCATGCTGGTAAAGTCCCTTAGCTGCATCCAAACTTTCTAACTATTGTGGTCTGTATATGAATTTATCTCACTTTTATTTCACTTTATAAATTCTATGATAAAGCTGAAAAATAATAGGAAAACTTCCCAAATGACATATACAGAAAAAATATATCACAAATGAAGATAACAATATTATACGAGTGCGTAGCACGAGTATTATATTGTTAATCTTCATGAGTGATATATTTTTTCTGTATATGTCTGAGGAGGGGTGTTTTACTTTTATTATCCACCATTTTGTGTGATTTATGGGTCAAATAATACGAATGTTTAATGACAGGACGTGTAAAAGGCTTTGAAAAGCATGAGCAACACTGAATATAAAAACTTCAATCTTTAACTTGCAATATCTCAGTCATTTCTGCATGGATTATTAAGCGCTACAATAACACCTTTCTAATGATATATTATATATATTTGTAAGTTGCATACTTTCCGAGATATTGTTGAAAAACCGGAAGTTATGCACACTCATTATCCATAGTACCAGGGCGCCGGTGTATACAAAAAATATACATCCCGGTCTGTATTTCCCCGTATTTAGGGCAAATACCTCGCGTGGTGGATAATAAAAAGGTTTTTTTTAATTTTGTGGTTTGTGTATGTGAATATATTTACCATACGTTTTTATTGAACTCCTCATCATTGAAGGATGCTGTTTACCAAATAAAAATGACACACAAGTAGATTGTTGAATTCTGTTCGGAGTTCATTTATTCAATGGTTCCTCAGCAATCTTGGCATAAAGGATTGTCTGCCTTTCCTATTATCTGTGTAAAACAGACAGTGTCAGTTTTAGCTTTAAACAATGACTTATAAATAGAGTAGAGAAGGTTAATGGTCCCGACAAACCACACAAAAAACTTTCAGTTCCATTCTGGCCACAAGAAGCTTACAGAAGCAGTCATTTGCGTCTGCAACAGGGTGAACAGTTCAATGTATTTATTTATCTGTCAGTGAGGTGTTGACAGTGTTAACGTCAACATAATGTTAACTCTCACATCACTCAATGACTGTTAGGTGGACACTTTTAAACAGTTTTCTTCTTTTTTTTACAAAAACGCCAATGGTCTCTGCAGAGAATCTGTTCTTTTAATGTGAATCAGTGACTCAGCTGGTTCTGTGTAGTGCATGTCTCCATATGTGCAATTCCCACGATATCGTGTTCCATTACTTTTGAGTACTCTTCTAGTATCCTTATGACATAGCATGAAGAAGTATTTAGATTTAACTGAACATCACATGCGAATAAAGGTGACCTGTTAACATTAGAATATTTTAGTTTTAGGATTGAAAACGTCACTTATGTTTCCCAAATGTCACTATGATTTACTGATTAAACTATAATGACATTAGTATAGGAATACATAGATCAAAACTGTTTACTTATCTCAGATTGCATACAGATGTGGACAGTCTTACCGACAGGACAGACATTTTGGGCATGAGTTTGTCTGTTTGTTGTGGCTATCCAGTGAGACTGCCAACTCATAGACACGGAGACATATATTAATTAGACTAATTGTATTTGCTTTATCTGAAGCCAGCGTACTTTATTATATACATCACACTTCACAGAAAAATATACCATTAATTCTTGGAAAAACTCTTATTGTTTTATATGTAAAACCTATGACTTCCAAGCAATCAGCTTATTTTGACTTAACTTGCAGTTTCTCAGTACAAAGTATCCCTTATTTAACTGTGGTTCTTTAAAGAATTTTATCTTATGTTTACACATAAGAATTAGACACATAAATAGACACATAGATTTAGCACCATTTTTTTTCTTTGTAGTAAGTCCTTAATATATTTCCCTGTGCATTAGAATAAAAAATACATTAAGTCTGCCCAGTAGTAGAAGCTATTTTAACAGAACATATCATTTCTTTCAAAGAGCTGTGACGGAGTTCTTCATTTATGGAATTCTTGGGTCAAACCTTTTCTTGCAGTCGTATTTATATATACTTCATATCTTCGAAAAGATACCTTGTATCTGGACAATGCACCTTGAAGAGCAAACTGCCCTGTACATACATTCCAATCCCACCCCTTAGACTTGCCCAGTGTTTCTGTTACATACCGCTCATGAGAAGTCCTAATGGTTAATTCAAAGATTTTTAAAAAGTGATCTTAATCACACAACACATTCTGAGGTATGTCAAATTGCTAAAATGTGTCCTACCAAAACTCAAGTCCCATTGAATGCATCCTACAAGATATGAAGCAGATTGAACATAACCACAATTGAAGGTTGATGAGACTGTTTGGTTGTAGCTAGTAACCTTAGCAGTGAATAATGTGACCTAGGTTATAACAGACATTAAAATTGATTGAGGAACATTTTGGTCAGCAGAACATAGACTTTCAAGTTCTGTCGATATATTTTAAGTTTCTGCCAAAAGATATATGCGCACCTTTCACACATCTCATTCAGAATTTCAGCAATAAAGAGTAAATATTGATTATATGCTGTTAAAACCTACCCGTCGGCCAGTAGTGGGAACTCCATGGCAGACAACCTGTCCATTGGGCGTCTGCGTGACATCTGTTTAACTCTTACTGGTAAGCTAATCTATCTACTCCAGCTATGGTTTAAAACCTATAGAAGCTTTGAAACTTTACTGTTTTTCGTCTGCTGTCTCTCAGATGTCATATCCACGTTTGTTATATCTACATATAGTTGAATACAACTTTTTTTAGTATTGTTCACTATAGTATTGTGATAAACTATGAAACTGTAGCATTAACAAACCACAGGACTCACACTGTCCTGCAACAAGCCAATATCTTTGTGAATATTATTTATGTATTTTTGGCTTATGGAAAAGAATGATTCCAGTCACCACAAAATGATAAATGAACAAGTACGTAACGTTAACAGATACTTATCCATGTAACTGTGATATTAACAGATAGTTATCCATGCTACTTTAATATCCAAAGAAAAATTTCGTTTTTGTGTTTGCCACAGACTGGTTTGTATATTGATGCATGGTGTACAAGTTGATGTGTTGTGAAAAAAAACCCAGAAAACATTTAACCCAATGCTTCCTCTATTGTCAAAACAATGCAACTTACAATCACTTTTTGCGCAAATTAAATTCAAACACACTTTTCAATTTTATTGCCCAAATTATGTGTGGTATCACTGAGTAGTTATTAAACACTCCTCGCAACAGTACAAATAGTGCAACAATCAGGGTTACAGAATGTGAGCTATTAAGACCCTGTCATCAGGATAAATGCAGCTCCTGTGTAAATTTGTGTGGCTGAAAGCAATTACTGCTCAGAGTTCCATCACTATGGAGGACTGGAACAAACACTCACGCATACTCGACTCTGTTATCTCCAATTTTCTCGACGATCAGGTCCAGATCATTTGATCAGCTTGAAATTGCAGAATGCCCCAAAGAAGAGTTCACAGTAGTGTGTCAGTATTTGCTAGAAAGATATTTTTAGAAATGGGAACTTCTCACACTGTTTTTTTATTGTTTCATGTTTAACTTGCCAATGTCCCTTTGCAAAAAAATTCAATGACAATAATAGTTTTCTTCATGCTATCAAGAAATCCCTATTTATAAATCCATATGGTTATGTGTCGTAATTGTATATAATCGTGGGACATAATAGGTCTTTATTTATATCATTTTTTTTTTCAAATATGATGACAAAACGTTTTCCAAATAAACTGATTTATTATACTTTGTTTAGCATCATCACATTCTCATGTGTCCACACAGATTTCCTTCTCGCTGAGTGGGTCAGGCATGCAGCCACATTATTAGTGGGGTTTATTGTTGTATAAAATGTTAAAGTTATACAAATGTTTGGTATATTATTGGATGACTTTGTTACATTATCAACCCATATTTTCAGTTTATTGATAAGGTGGCAAGTTATTGTCAAATGGCCCAGTCCCACTTTTCTGTATGATGAACATGTAATCATATTCTCCTTCAGAACCTTACTCTTATTTCTTTGCAAACAGACTTCATATGGGGTAGTTGACATTTCTAAAACAAGCTGCTCCGTAAAGAGATTCCATCCATTTCACCATTCCAGTGTATGCAATTTAGTTTAGCAAATGTGAGCTTGGCAAAAGCTATCACATCCTGAAGATGTTGTCCGTGTTGTATCCAATAAGTCCCACCTAAATATGAATCCTGACTAATTAATCCTCATGCCCCTTTCAGACTACAGGCAGTACTTTCTGCAGTTAGTAGTTTTACTCAGTGACAGAACTACCTTATAACAGGCGGTGTAGTTTGCATTAGGTGAAATGCACCTGTTCTTCAGCTACTGTCTGAGATTCGTATGCCACCTTGTGACACATTATAAAGACCGGAAGTGCGCAGACTACAGAAAACAATGCAGTGCGCATATTTTTGCGTACATTTATCTGAGTCAATAACTGGACGATCGCCGATAATAGAGAGTAAAACATACAGACAAAATATAGTGCAACAACTAGGTGTGTTTAGAAACATATTTACAATAAGATTTATGGATTAATAAATGAAACCGGTCTTTATTCGCCGGAAATTAGTGAATTATCTAGGGTTATAAATCACAAAACTGAGGACTTTATTTCTACAGTGACGAAACATCCATTTAGCTTAAATCACCTTATGTCGCCGTGTTACACCAAAAGACACCTGAGTCTCAACCTTACCCACACTATGGTCCACACCTTCAGTTACCCTAACAAAAATTTAACAGAAATTTATCCGCGCATGCTCGCTTTCTTCTGTGCATGCCCAAGATTTCGAAATCAGAGGCAAAAATTTCAAACCTTTCAAAACTTCCATAGGATGCGCAAGGTAATGGACAGTTTGCCACTGACTTGCAAGTTTCCAAACAGATGTCAGGTGGTGATCCAAGGACAGGGACGTTTCACCAAATGAGGCTTACTGCGGGAGATATCGCCTGTTGTGTTAAAGGGGTATTACAGATACTATCAAAACACAAAAGCATTGAGCACCAACAGGTAAAATATTTAGCACTCATGTGTACCTTGAAAGGCTATCATAGAACACTGTGATCAAGGTGAAAAAAGCCTTTGATATGTTCTATAATTTCCAAAGATAGCTTTTTATCAGAGATAGGAATTGTAATGAAGCAGAATCAAGATTCTGCAAAGAGGCTTTCTCTTATGCTTTAATTTACCTGCTGTCGTGGCGCTTGTTATTAGCAGGGAAGTAAAGTACAGTGGAATTATTTATTGATTTTTAACAATGGTCTGGACAGTGTAACAGTAGCCAGCTATCAGTGATCATGGCACATTGGATTCTGGCTCATGTCTAAATTTGTGTTATTTAGGACATCAAGTAAACAATAAACCAGTTGCAACTATGGACAAAATGACTGATTGTAAATCAGAGTTGCGGGGTGTAAGTTTTAGATTGCTTAAAATATTACTCCTAAAAATTTAGTGTTTTACAATTTATTCTGGTGTAATAAATGTTGTCCCTTTAAATTGTCTGCCATTAACATTTTCTTAATGTTAAATGGACACTTTGCAGATGACATTTTGCATGTATGTTTGATATCTGGTGGAAAAATGTTTTATACATTTCTCAAAGTTATATGACTGTTTGTCACTAGCTGTATTTGCAATGTATGTTAACTGTCTTTTGACATAACTTCAATCATTGATTTTTTTTTCAGCTACATTTTATAGAGAGTATTATGCGTTTTCAGATATCTGGCTGTAATGCTTGATGATATTTATAGCAGAATATATAACTTTCCTAGTAGGTGTGGTGTCGTCTTCTTCATTTATATTAACAAACTATTTCATGATTTCATCTATTTATCCATTTTTCAGATTCACACATGGATCAGCTGTGTAATTTTTGAGCCCGTCGCTAAATATATGTTGCTTCAAATATTGACCTTGGTGTTAACGGACAAAGTCTACAGCTGTTTGCCAATGCCTGGAGGATTACACTACAGAAAGTTGACAAGCTGGTACTAGACCACCTCAAACAGCTCGTACTGGTCTGCCCATCTAGTTATGTGTTGTAGTACTTGTAATTTTCTAGTCAAAAATAAAAGGCAAAATAAAATATCTTTTATTTAATGAGATTTTATATAAGCTACAAAATATCTACAGGTGTAAGGTCATGAAATGCTTCGGTCAATTAATTTGAAATAAAGGAAAGTGACCAGCTTCTGTTTCTGAAGAAAATAATAACAAAATTCAATAAGTTGTCAGCATATTTGAATTATATCATAGTAAACAATGTCTATAGTGTTTTTATTTTACCACAACATACGGTTCTTAAAATTTTGATATTGATCAAGATATTACATCTGATAATTTTATTTTAGCCAAAACTGTTTTCAAGACCTTAAATCTGCTACCATGGTGGCATTATCTGCTGTAGATTATTTTCCTTGCAGATAAGATTTGTATTATTGTCCCAAACATGAATTGTATTAAATTTCACTATTGGCTTGTTGAGGTGTTGCATATCATCCATTTGCTCAATAGTGACATCCAATGTAAACAGTTGAAGTAGATTAGTACCTATTAATTAAGGAGCATTTGCACTCCACATATAACAAAATGCTGATGTATGCTTTACATTTCACAGTGATTCTTAATCACCTTTTACCCCCTGCACTTCTGTTAGTTGTACTCCTTGAACTGAAATTTATATACACAGGCAGACAGCCATATATATGTACTACCCTCCATGCAAGTAAAAACATGTGAAGTCGGAATTATGTATCAGCTGGTAACAAGCCATACCATGAGAAAATGGTATATTTATACAAGGAAACCATAATCCAAAACTGTAACCAAATACTCTTGAGATATTGAAGATTTTCATTCTACAGATTATAATTATCCATTATTGATAAGATGCCACCAAAAATAATAATGAACTTCAGCAAACTTGCAAGAAACTGCTACCTCTTAATATTAACTGTATCCATGATTGTCCTCGTCATGGATCCTGTTGTGACCATAGCCAAAATAGCGGCCAGTACCCAGAACTCCATACAACTTGGCTGTTCCAGTACCAGCACCTACTCCCTCTGCATACTTGTTGAGTCCATGTTGACACCCTGCATTATTGTCTGCAGCTTCAATGCCATTATAAACTCTCTGGAAGCCATTCTCAGAATTGTAATTACCGCGATTAAAGAAAAATGCAGAAGCAGTACTAGCAACAATGGCCAACATAAATGCAAATTTAATAATTACCAAAACATTCATGCGTGCAGTGTTGTACTGTTGAGAAACCAATGTTTCAGATGATCTCTGTCCAAATTCTTCACTCTGACACAGTGTTTCACAGAGATGCAGCCCTTTATATATACTCATCTATAGCATCTTGTCATTGCCAATTAAAAAAAAATAATAAAGTTATGTGTTGTATTTGTAGAGTCAACTAGGATGGTTTTGTTTGAGACAAAACCTGTTGGTATGCAACACTTTATAACTGTCTGCATTATTTGGCACAAGTTTATGTCTATGTAACAACAGTAAGAACAGAAAAGTTTGCTTATTAGATATAATAAACAAAACCTGATTATAGAAGTTATAAAACTCATAACAAGCAAAATAAAATGTTAGCTAGACATTTATATACAGAATATTTAAAGCAGAAGACTTTTTCATGTAGGTATGGTGTGTTTTGCTTCAAAAACTTATGATACTTTATATTTCAAAATCAAAGTATAGTGTAGTTGAATAACTAAATATGGTTATTTAGATCAAATAAAAACAACCTTATTAACCAAGTTAAGCTTCTAAAAGGGGAAAGTTTTTGCCCCAGGACGAAAATCTCCTCAAATTACAAAGATCATACATTTGAAGTCTTTACAAAAAATATCAACAAACACCAAATCTTACTGGGATATAACATATCACCTTTTGACAGCACTGATAAGCTCTTCCTTCCAGACTAAAATGGCATAAGTGCTCAAGGTATTTATTACTTGATGCAGTTTTTTACTGTCTTAAAGTACGCAAACTTTACTTAAAACTTTTCAAAAGCAGATTCCTACATAAGCCCCTCTGTACACGGCAGTTGTTAATTATCTGAGATAGGTTTACATCACTTGCCATGCAACATTAGTTTGTTTATTTTAGCATCACACTCGACAGAGGAATTGAAGTTCTTAAATGCTCTTTGACCCCTCGACTTTGGGCTTTAAGTTTATAAGATGCTTTATATACTTACCAAAAAAGACACTTTATGGCCGTATTTATTTTAAGCATCACAGTTGAATAAGTTTGCATGTTTACTCCAGTTAAGCCTATCCAATATGTTGTGGGCTCGAATGTATTGATGTGACCTTGTATTCTTGCTTGAATCATAGATCCTGTTGCAACTATTGCCAAAATATAGACCAAAATACAATACAGCTTTGTTGCCCCAGTACCAGTACATACTTCTGATGATTATCCACAAAAGTTCATTTTGACATCCTGCATCATTGAATGCAGCCTCAATAATACAACAAACCCTCCAGAAGCCATTTTTGCAACCATAGTGGCCATCATTAGGACCAAATTGAATTTTTTGTACAACCCCCTACGAGACATTATTCAAGAAGAGAAGTGTTTTACCCACTCTGATGTAATTTGCATATCCCCCAGTCTATTAAAACTAATATACACCTGTTTTTTACCAGAGTTTCTCCCAGAACCGCCCTTCGTTATTATGTTAATTGATCCTGTGTCACAAAGTTGAATCTAGACATATTTTAGGGATGTAAGGATATCTGACTGGTTTTATTCCCTGTTCATTCTCTGAAATTACCTGAAACTTAAAGTGAAAATGATATTGTCATAAACAATTTCATATATTGAATATGAACATTAATAGTGAATGGCATTTGAAAAATCACTCAATTTTAATCACTACTTTTTAAAAGTCAAATACAAAAATATTACCAAACTTCTACTGATGGTACATAGTGATATGAGAACAAATGTGAATAAATGTAACATACTAGCAATATAGATTCGATTTGGTTTTAACAGTTTTATTACCTGGGGCAAATTCCACTACTTAAAGTTCAAACTTAAATTTAGAAACCTTCATTTTAATGCATTAATAGTGCAGTGGTTTTAGCTAGCCTTACATCCCAAGTAATTATGCGGGTTGTAGGTCAAATATGTATGTGGATACAAAAATATTTAAAGCCCTTGTTGTCATGATCCTGCATAAACAGCGTATTTAACAGTTAAAGACTTGAGTCCACATTGCCTTTTTATTCATCATTATTTTTACAATACTGACCTGCATTTGAAGTTAAGTAGTATTCACTACATATACCGTAACTTTTGTAATAAATGTCTCCTCTCTAATAAATGCTACTTCACCGTTTTCCCAATTTTATAACAGAATCAGTCAGTAATCACAAAAATTAAGGCAGTAGGGATGTTATAAAGGTTTCAGTAGACAGCTTCTTTTCAGGAGCAATGTGATGTAATTTGTTACCAGGCCCGCATGATGCCACTGACCATAGTACAAATGAATTTGAAATTTGCTCTCACAATGCTGAGGGCCATGCCAATGTGACCCTAGCTGTTGAGTGTAACATTTTACATTAGTACAGAGTCCATTTACTAGTTTAAAAACACTTTATTTGGAACATTATCAATGTAACACACAAATATATACGAACACGTTTAAACTTCGTCCATTTGTTGTCTCTCGTAAAATTATCCCTCAATATGAGATCCGATAACTACGACATCTCCTCCTTCCTTTAGTTTACATGTTAATCATATAGCAGTTGGAAAGTCAAGGTAAAACATTTTCATAGCAAGCCTTAAACCTATAAACTTATGTCAATAAACAAATTAACAAAAACTGTCTGTCCTATCTAGGGATGAGAGGTTGCCAGCACATCAGTCCCTTAGAGCTGGGTCTTTACCACCCCTATAGTTCCCTATACTTATTTTGTTTAGAGTCAAATTTCCTCAATGAGTTGTTTTGGTGCAGAAATTACACATTCTGATCGTATTGGGGTAGCATAATCTGTATCCCTCATATCTCCCCCCATGCTCTCTTCAAGTGCCTTATTGGGATGTGAGACATTCAAGGGTGGGTCAACATCGTCAGTAGGAGGTGGATCTTGTGAGACGGGCATAGCAGTGTCTGGAAGAACCCTTTTGAAAAAGGAAGCATTTCTAGTGATTCTCCTTTGTGCATTCTCAGCAGTGATCATTGAATGTCTCTTGTCAGTCACGGTAAGAGGAACAGCTGAATATGGGGTGCTGAATTTGTTCATCTTTCTCTGGTGAATAAACACACTGTCACCTATCTCAATATTGTTCTTGGTCACCTTACGGTGAAGATCAACATATGACTTCATTAATGCTTTATTTTTTGTGTCCTTTTTATCTCATTATTTTGGTTCCACCTCTTTCATGAAAATTGGGAATACCCACTTAATATCTCTGGTATACCAAACGTGGCAAACAATTTATCAAGTCTTGGAATTACTACGTTGGCAGAAGTGGAATGAAACACTTCCTTTGATGGAATGGGAAGTGTCGGTGACTTTGACTTACAGGAACCACACTGCTGTCAATGTGTAACTTCACTTCAGTGTCCTTCATTTTTCCTATGCCTTGAAACAATTGTGGGTATTGGTTGCAGATCACATCACTCTCCTGTACAGAAAAAATAAATTTCAAAACTCCCAGATCACAAGCTGTTGCATAACTGATGATTGAACAACAGCTTCCTTCCACCACAACAAAGTCACACTTGACATTCCTGTGTTTATATCTCAACTGGGCAGTGAACTTGCCACATGCAGTAAGTGGCTTCTCACTGTTGAATGTAAATAACCTAGTTGAGCATTGCTGTACCTTCACAGCAATCTGACTTGCTACTTCAGCATTGACAATGTTCACAGTGGCCCCTGTGTCCACTAGAAATTTGAATCCTTTGCCATTGACCTTGGCGTAGATCTCAGGTCTGTCTCTGTTCACTGGTTGAGTTGACAATGTAAATGTGTATTCATCATCTGATGAGCCAGAATCTCTAGATTTAATTGCATTTCGTTGATAATATTCTTCATCAATGCTCAGGACTTTCTGTTTATTGGGTTTCTGTGAGCGACAACATTTGCTAAAATGGCCCACCTTTCCACAGTTATGGCATGACTTGTCGCTTGCGGGACATGCACGACTGTGTGGCCATCGACCACCGCAACTGTAACAAGATTTCTGATTACCTTTGATATACTTGGACCTGGGGTTTGAAGTCTTTCTGTGATCCTTTGATCCTCATTGGCCATTGATACTGTTGACAGTATTGACTTCTATTCCACTTGCCTGAACTTCACTTATTTCAAGGGCTCGGGCATCATCCAGTAGCTGTTCAAGGGAGATATCAGCAGTTTTTAGTCCCTTTCTCCTCAATCTCGAAGACACGCAACACTGAATCATCTGTGATTTGATCTCTCCATCAACATCATGGAATTCACAGTTCCTTGATAACTGACGTAAACGTGTGTGATATTCATCTACGGTTTCATCATCATTCTGTCTAGCCTCTCTGTATTTGTATATCTCATATTCTTTATTTTTCTTTGGTTCAAAATACTTGCCAAATTTGTCTTTGAGTGTTTTAAAATCCTCACCTGTCTCAGGTAAAGTTTCATATATTTCATAGAGACTCTCACCTCTGTAGTGTAATAAAAGGGCCCTTTGTCTTTTGACATCTTTTACATCAGCTGCAATGAACAGATTCTCAAGATGAGATATCCACTTGCGCCAGCGGATTGCAGTGTTCCCATCACAGTAGATGTCAAATGGTTCAAAAACTGGGAGAGCTGAAGCCATTATGCATACAATAATCTAGATTGCACAGATGTTTGACACAGTGATAGTCCTTGGACTGTTCTATCCCTACAGTAGTACAATGTTGATATCTGTTTATAGTGCAATGTCACAACAGTAATGTATTGTATATTTAGATCATCCTCGTTGCCAGTGTAACATTTTACATTAGTACAGAGTCCATTTACTAGTTTAAAAACACTTTATTTGGAACATTATCAATGTAACACACAAATATCTATGAACACGTTTAAACTTCGTCCATTTGTTGTCTCTTGTAAAATTATCCCTCAATATGAGATCCGATAACTACGACATTGAGCAAGTCATGAAACCCTAGTTATAATATTTGAATTTTGTTATTTGTGTTGTTGGGGTTAGGTTCAGTGAAAAACTGGGTATTTGTCACATAAAATTCGCAACCTTCATAGTTATTAGTTTGATGTACACATATATGGCTGGATTAGATTGAAATAGTCTAGAAATGGAATATGTGTTTTCAACAAAAAATGTGTTTTGAATCAAATGAGAAGATATTATTTTATTTCTGGAAATAGTAGCAATACAAGTCAAATGAACACGATCTCTTAAAATGAAGCTATGAACATCTTACTAGCACAAAGGATTTGGCAAAAAAGTCTACTTTTGAAGAAATATAAAACATGGATTCACTATTTAAAAATTCAGATTATAAATCCTGTAACTTGTTTGTGGCCTAAAAGGTAGAAACATGAGCTTGAAATAGCTATCTGTAATGATTTTCAGATATGTTTGGTATGATTTTTTATTTTTATCTTAAGAGTAAGAGTGCATTTCATTTTATGCAAGCTATTTCGTTGATAGTTCTAATCCATATTTCAATTTTCTTTGTGATATATGTATCATTCAAAAGATATTTCAACACCGTTTCTATTCATTGCCATTGCATTAAAATACATCTATTATAAGAAAATATACCTTTGACCTTGCTGTAGTTACCTTGACCTTTAAAATCTTGTCTGGGACTTATCTCAGAAACTGTAAGGTGTTGGAAGTTGATACTTGGTAGGAACAGGAGGAAAGCCTCTCTTACATCCCATCGTACGTGTATACACACATAAGTGTATTGTCAAAATTGTGAAAAAATATGAATGTAGCCTGGGAGTAGAGATTTGCACTTGCAAACAAGATGTATTCTCCCCACAACAGAGTTTATAGCCATGTTGCGTGCATGCAGATGATAATGTACATGTCAATTTTCATTGCGAGGTGTCCGCAACCTCGAAATTCTGTTATAAAATCGCAAGTGTAGCTTTAGTGTCCCTTGCAAATCAGCTGATTTTTCTCTGTAACCAGGACGTACATGCACGTACGATGGGATGTAAGAGAGTATTTAGTTAGAGGGTGCCGCATATTTCTCCGATGCTACTTTTATAAAATTAAGTTCACAGCATGTTTTGCAACAAAATATACATTTTTTTTTATTTTTGACCATGCCCAAATCACTTCCAGGTTAACTTTCCACGATATTGTTTTGATCATGTGACATGATTTCTAAAGCTCTTCTTCAGAAAATTGGGAAAGCTTTAGGTCTTTTCTGAAAAAAAAGTTCACCCCCCCCAAAAAAAAAAAAAAAAAAAAAATTCCCAATCTAAGCTGCCCAATGATGAACTAGTAAAGTAACCTCTGAAGAAAATTGCCTTTTCCAAACATGTTTTTTTTTTGTGTTTCTCGTGGTGTTTTAAATAAACACTAAAAACTAGGGTAAACACTGCTTATTGAAAAATTAGGACATTAGAAAATACATCTTCAAGTAGTGCAAAAAATGGGATCTCTTGTACATGGGATATTTTCTTAAGATCTGGAGATGATATTGTACACAATAGATCTTCAAGATTATTAAGTTACATACACAAGTTGATCTTGCTACACTTTATTTGAGATATAATTGTCTGTCACTCACAAGATGATATGGTGTTCATTTGAGGTAATTTTGTGTACCAATATCATCTCATGTGCTGTACATATGCAACATTACGTTATGCTTACAGTTTTGTACTATTGAGATGTCAGAGTTTCATTTTAGTTTTCTTCACTCAATTCCACATACCATATTGATTCAAGCCAACAAAAAAATAACAAGGTTACGTGATATATTTATGGGGTTATATAGAATTAGCTTGTTTGAGACAAATCCTTCTGCATGTAACACTTTGCTGATACAAGACACATTACACGGTTGAAGGTTTTATTGGCTACTAATATTTTGCACATGTTGATGTTCATATAACACAACAGAAAAGACGGTAATTTTTTTTCAACTAATGGTACAGTCGGTTATGAATAGAAAAACCAAGTTTTAACCAAAAGTTTAATTACAATGTTCAAAGCAAGAGTAATGCAAGGTGAAATGAACCCGTGCGTAAACATCATCTGTAAATATCACTGATTTATTCCTGAAATAAAAATATGAAAAGGTTGCAGATGTCTGCAAAAATGATTAAAATGACATGTAATAGATACATGTTCAATTTTTGAACCAAGTAAAACATATATATAAGATTTAGTGTTGTTTAATTCAATATTTTTTGTTTCTTCTCCGTTCATCCACGTTCCACCATGTTTCCACTTGTTTAAATGGATTAGTGAGACTGGAACTTATCTTAATATTCAGAAATTAGATTTTCCTCATCATCTGAAATGAGTATCAAAAGAGAATATTTCAAATTGGGAAAAAGCAGCAGATATGATTTTCTATTTGTTCAGCATCCGACAGAGAACTTATACCTTGGTGATGGTCCTGTATCTCGTCTAACAAGGGCAAAATATATTACAGAGATTGTTCAAGGACTTATATACTTTTTTCTGAACCTAAATGGAAACAGGGAAGTTAGGATTAAATGGAAACTGTCTATGGAGATGTCCATCAAGTTATATGGGTTCTTAAGTGCTCACAAAGCCTTCCTTGGTTAGTTTAGATACCTTTGGTGATTAATTATTAATTACTTAGAGCAAAGATGAATTTCCTTTTCTTTTACATTGTCCCAATGGTGTTAAAACATGATTTCTTGTCAAATTACCATTATTACTGTGATTTGTGTTGCAATTTTTCTCTTTTGCTACAGATCTGAAACTGACCTCACCATACTCTCAATGGTGTCAGTGTGCCGGAATGAGGAAAGAGAAGTGGAAAATCAGATGTTATCAGGTAATTCCTTCCAGACCTTTTGAGAATCAAAGGCAAATGTGAAAAACCTAACATGGGGATATTTTTGAAAAAAACCTTGCTGAGAAGAGTGCAATGTGGTAACCAATATTGACCCCAGATGTGAGGCTTGGGTAACCAGATCTATTAGTGTGGAGCTGAAAAGTTATATGAATGGACTGAAAGCAATCACTGAGACAGAACTTTAACCAGTGCCAAACCATGAAGATAAAAAAGGAAGCAGTGGTCAAGCAGTACTACACCATTAGCTTCACTTTTTGCTAAGGAATTGTGTACACATTTTTATTCATAATAGTTCAATTTCGTTGACCATAGCTGAGCTCTATATAAACTGATTTATTCTCAGAATGGGTCCAACCCTTTTACATGATCAATCATCTGAGAAGCAACTACCTGCTTCACAAGTTTATAAATAAAGTCCTAACAAGAATAGGGCAGTAGTGTTTCAACTCAACCTTTATCAACAGAGCCTTTTAGAACTCTCCAGAACAAACAATTTTTTTTAAATTTCATCTTCACTTATTGCATCATCAAATTAATAGCAGTGTTCCACTGGAACTGATCCTCCTGAACCTAGTATCAGTGTGCATTGTTTACAGTGTCGGCTAGGGTCAGTTGGATGTTCTTGGCTTTACTTGACTGGTTATCTAGATATCAAACATGTTTGATATTTCACCGACCTTCCACAGCTTTCCTTTCCGACCCTGGCTCTGTACCACAATGAAACTGGCTTGTCATAATCAGCTCATGTCTTATCCATGTCACTTTACATCATGTCATAAAACAGACTTGTCCTTGTCCATTCACGTCCTATCATGCTAATTTGCAGTCCATTTCCAGTATGATGATTTAAAAATATTACAATTACTTATGTAAATAAGGAAGAAAAACACTGTAAGTAATCAGAATCTGAAAGTTTACAGGTAGACAAGGTCTGCTATAAATATATGGGAAATCTGGGAAAAGAGCAATCAAGTGTCGGCTTATCCTAACCAGATTTGGACATGACTGTTGCCTCTAAGGCTTTTCCTAGGACTTTCATTTTTGATCAGGATAGAGCCGAATCAAAAGACACCAAGGGAGGTGGATACAAACGAGCCAGATTATATTACATCCAGTCTTGAACGTTCAACCAACCCTTCATTTTCCCGAACTTCAATAGACCCAATTCATGACTTGCCTTCCAAAGCCTAGACTCAGTTAGGTTTGGTTAGGTTCTGCTCCAGTGGAACACCCACATAAGGTAAGCAATAGGGGCAGCAAGATGAAAATAACATTCAATTCTATTCTATACTGGAGTTTTTGGAGAAGCAAGTCAGAAACTATGGTAGAAAGGGCTTGGCAAACAAATTTGATTTGAGATTATTCCTGAAGGAATTAGAAAATACATAATGTATCCAAGAAATCTTAACAGAAAAATATGTCAGAAAGCAGCCAAATATTCTCATGTTGATCAGAAGGATGAACCATTTTATAAAGTGCTATTTGGAGTACCCACAATATTTTCTTGGATTAGAATTTTGTAAAACTAGGCTTTCTTGATAAGTAAGTTGCGCAATTGTTTTGCATAGTCTGTACACAATTGATAGACATGCAGACTTTCATCAGATGCCTTCAATATGATGACTCAGGAACTATGTTATCCCACTCAACAGGATACAACTTGTTTGTTTCATATTTTGCAATAATTTCTAATGCAATTGTTGTATATTAAATATGTTAGTGGGTGATGTATAGCAAATGTGTCAACAAATGCTTGTTTGTAATTTTTCATTTTTGTCACCTAGTAATAATAATAGTTAGTTCTTTATTACTTTTTTATAAATGAATCACTTGCCAAGTATGGTAACATAATTGTGAGTGCAATAATGAGTGTCATTAGTAGAGGTTTTAGTGATACCGAGAGGTACTTCACATAATGGAAAACTACAACTTTCCCTCATAAAAGAATTCAACCAGTCAGAGACTTTCAACAAAAGTCTTGTCACAGTAGCAGAAGTGATGTTTAATGGTATCTATACACAAATTACAGTAATTGTAAACAGCAGAATCAACAAGATTCCACTAAAAATATTATACCCACAGTTGATGGTCCTGTGTGATATTTTGAATTTAAAACTTTGTAAATAAGGTTCTTTACTTATTTCATGCGCCAAGCTAAAAAGTTCGGACCATTCTAGTTTTTCTAAGATTGGAATAAGTCGATCCAAGTGCACAGTGCAGTTGATACTTTAACTTTATTGTTTACTAATTCCCAGCATATCTCTGAACTTTTAAGTTTAAATAATTCTTTTGGTTTTTTATTAATTTGTATGCAACCTTTCAAAATTTTCTGTATGTAGTTGAATCTTACGTTTCCATGTTACCGGTATTGCTGAAATAAGATATTCTATATCAAGAATGATTGCTCTACAAGTAAATTTTCTTTTTAGATTTTTTGCAGGGATCAACTTTTTTCATCTAAGAAGTTGATAATATTTAGATTTAAGAATTCATTACTCATCCGAGCATTCTAGGAGTTAAAGGAACATTATTCACTAGAATAAATTTATTCATAAAACATACTCTCATAACTCTCATTATAAGTGGCTGTGTACTTTTAATATCATACCAGCAGTTTAGTACTTGATGATGAAAGCTGCCTATTTTACATGTGCTAATATCAGACACTTGCAATTTATGATCCAACAAAAGAGAATTTAAATTACTTAATATAAAGAATAGTTTTTTCCATTTGCCTCCACTTGTCTGCAGTCCTTTGATCCAGAAGGCTTTTTGTGCATTATGAAAATTGATAATGTCAGGTAACTTTAGTACACCATCTTTTATGTTGGCAATCATAGTTTCATAATTAACTCTTGGTGGTATATTATTCCACAAAATGTTCAAAATAAGTTTCTTTAATTGGTCTAGCACATATGGAGGAGTATGTAACATACTAAATAAGTGTGTAAATTGGGACAATAACAAAGATTTTATTATTACAATGCGTCCTTTCCATGACAGATTATGCTGTTTCCAAATTTTTAGAATGGCTTCAACTTTTCTTAGCTTTTCATCAAAATTTCTTTTTGTTTTTTCTGCAGCATCAGTTGAATACCAAACTCCTAAAGTTTGAAAAGAATCCAAATTTATACTTAATTCTTTAAGCCAGTCTGGCAATGAAATAGATATATTTTGGAAAGGGCCTAGTGGCATTACAACAGTTTTTTCCATATTTAATTTTAAACCAGAAAATTTTTGAAATGCATTAAAATGATTAATAGCTTCTTCAAGACAACTTAAATTTTCTAAAAGAATGTTTGTATCATCTGCTAGTTGACAAATTTTATATTGTTTTCCTGCAATCTTAATTCCTTTAACGCTCTGAGACTGATATGAATAAGAAGGCAGATAGTGGGCAGCCTTGTCAAACTCTCCTTGAGAGTTCAAAAGATGGACAGAGGTGCCCATTGTTCACTGTACATGATGTGATATTGTTATAAAGAAGCTTCACCCATGAAATAAATTCTGATCCAAAGTTGTAAGATTTGAGACTTTTAAAGAGAAAGTTCCATTCTACAGTGTCAAAGGCTTTTTAAAAATCGATTAGGATTAATAACCCTGGGAGATGTTTAGTTGAAGTATAACTCAAAATATCTTCTATAATTCTCACGTTTTCTCTTATAAAGCGTCCTTTAATGTACCCCACTTGATCACAACTTCTCAAACTTGGCATAACTTGTCCTAATCTTCTTGACAGTGCTTTGGCTAGTATCTTATAATCTGTTGCTAGCAAAGATACAGGTCTCCATGATTTCAGGTAACATAAATCCTTATCTTTTTGGGGTATTAATGAAAGTACACCTCTTCTAAGACTACAAGGTAATTCCCCCTGTTGGAAAGAGTAAGTCAATGTTTCATACAGAAGATTTTTAAGTCAGTCCAGAAGAACATATAGAAATTAGTTGTAAACCCATCTAAGCCCGATGACTTATCATTTTTCATATTTTTATGTGCATGTGAAACTTCATCCATACTTATTGGAAGATCAAGATTTGATTTAGCTTTGGTATATTTATATTTGTTAAAAAATTCTCTTCTATTTTACTGTTAGATATGGAATCATTGTTCCTGGTTGTATAAAGATTCTTAAAGAATTGGCTTGTTCTTTCAAAATATTTTTTGGATCTGTAACTTCTAGCCCAACTCGATTTATAATTGTTTTCATGCATTTTTGGATATAATTACGCTTCTCTAAGTTTAAAAAGTGTTTGTAGTTTTTCCCCTCTTCTACTAATTGCACCTTCAATCTGATTATAACACCTTTAGTTTTGATTTCTTGAAGGTGTTCCCACTCTCTTCTTAATTAATTGTATTCCGAGATTTGTTCCTCGTTATTGGCACCTAAAGATGTTTCTAAAGTTTGTATTTTTCTTGTAATGTCTTTTCTTCATGCCTCAATTGTTTTGCTTTGTTGCAAACAAAGATTATAGTTTCAGATCTAATTTGACATTTCAGGATTCCCATTGGACTCTCTTATCTTCAAAAATAATTTCTTTTATGGACTTAATCTATTTTTTTAACAAGGTCAATATACTCGAAGTCTTTTAGCAAATTATTTTTAAATTTCCAAATCCCTCTACCTCTGCCTTGGGTTTTGATCAAGTTCAATGACAGTTTCAATATACTGAGATCAGATAGTAGTCCAGGTTGAATGCAACATTTAGTTACATCATATTCTAGAAAATTAAAGATTAACCAAAAGTCTAATCATGACTGTACTAAACCTTTAGGCCTGCAATTTCTCCAAGTAAATTGTATTTTGTCTGGATTCCTAATGCGCCATATTTCCAATAAACGAAATTCTGGTAGTTGCTTGCCGATGGTCGGCAGTTTACAGTACAGAACCCTAACGAGCTGTATGTACTGGTTTCCTCTGCCCTTCCAACTACCCATCGTGATATGACCTGTACAGTGTTAAATGAAAATGAAAATTATGGGGACCAGTTTATGTTTTCTATCCTATCTAATAACTCTTTATCATAATCAGCAACAGACTTTTGTAAAATTATTTTGTAATACTTAATTCTTGACTTTGCAATACTTAAAAACTCTACAAAATTAGTATTTTTTTGTCTGTTCTGCAAACATTCAAGTAATGTTTTGCAAAGAGGATGAAAATATTCAAAAATTTATGAAAGGATGTTTTAAGCTGGTTTATTCCTATGCCAAAGATGACTTCACAAATAGTGAACTGTATTCTATCTGGCATATTATTTTGTTTGTTAAGCCAAACCTCCATTTTCTCTCAAAATTTCTTAAAAAGTGGACACAGAAATAAGTGATGCTCTATGGTGTCTATCGCTATGACACAACTATCACAATATGGTTCTGATTTAATTTTCCATTTGTATAAATTAAAATTACAATTTATTAATCTATTTAGTATTTTATATTCAAATGTTTGCAAATATGTTTCTAGTGTTATGTGATGCGTTGCTGAGAAAATTAATTTCCATGACACACATTCTAAAAGAGGAAATAGGTCTGACCAGGTATTCACTGCAGTTGGTTCGTTTATTTTATTTCTGAGTAACTCCAAATATAATTGTTGGTTACTCACTTCAGCTATACTAAGGAGGTGTCCCTTTCGACTTATATATATTTCACTTTGCATATTCATACTTGTTGGTGAACCTTTTAGTTTTTGCTTCCACAATTTTGGTATAGAGGTTATTAAAGTGTTATACATGTGTATATTTAATTTCCAGTTAAATTTATGCTTTAATTGTTGGAATGTTGGAATTTATGGTCCAATGGTTTACCATTGCAATTGATATATTTATTATCAAAAATGTATTTATTCATTATTTCTTCAATACTCGATGGGGTCTGCATTTAATTTTTTACCAACATTTCAAAACCTGAAAATGAAATTGTGTTTTACATTCTTCAGTATAATAAGCTGGCGTTTTTTGGTTTATTTGGTTTTTTTGTATGTTTAACAGGTACCAAATTGGCTTAGTCCATTTCATATTATCACTTTTTAGTATTCTTTTAAGAAATCTAATTTTGGCGCTTTCATGCTCTAGAAATACATCAGTCATTTTCAATCCACCATCACAATAGTTTGCAATTATCGTTTCACGTTTTATTTTATTTTATTTTATGGTGTTTTATTGTCCCACAGAAAACTGAAAAGTATTTTATCTAATTTTTCAAGTATTTTTGTTGGACAAAAGATTAAACTTAATGCATAGACTATTTTTGGTATGACAAGAGTTTTAATGATGGATACTTTGCCTTTCAGACTGAGTCTCCTAGAGGACCATATTTGCAAGGTCTTTTCAATGGAGGCCAGTTTTTTTCAAAATTTAACTTTGTCATTTCTTTCTGGTCATAGGAAAACCAGATACCTAGTGTTTTAAAAGCTGCATGACTAACACAAAGTTGCTTTATTTCTTTTGGTAGGTTTATTTGTTTATTAGTGCAACTTCCAATGGGTATTATGGTGGATTTTTCTAAATTTATTTTAAGCCCAGAATACTTTGCAAATCTGTGAAGTATTGTGACAGAGGCTATTACTGACTTCATGTTACTAATAAATAATGTGGTGTCATCTGCCAATTGGCAGATTCGAAATTCTTCATTCATATGCTTTATTCCACAGATAAATCGGTTTTCCCTTATTTGTATTGCAAATATTTCAGCAACAAGGATGAATAGCCACACTGAGATTGGGCACCTTTGTCTTACTCCACAACTCAAAATTGAATGGTTGGGATAGGTATCCATTGTTTGTTACACAAGATTCAATATTTTTATGTAGGAGCTGAACCCAGCGTATAAAATTTTCTCCAAAGTTATAAAGTTTTAAACATTTAATCAAGAAAGGCCATTCTATACTATCGAATGCTTTTTTGAAATCAATTAAAAGGATATAACCAGGGAGATTCTTTTTTGCTGTATATGTCATTATATCTTTTATAATCCTAATATTTTGACCAATATACCTTCCCCTGATATATCCTACTTGATCTTCGTTTACTAATTTTGGTAATACTTTTTGTAATCTATTTGAAAGAGTTTTGGTTAAAATCTTATAATCTGTGTTTAAAAGACTTAATGGTCTCCAATTTCGTAAATATCTTAGGTCTTTACCTTCTTTTGGAATAAGATTGATAATTCCCCTCTTTTGATCATTTGTCAATTCCCCATTTTAAAAGAGTAGAGAAAGCTTTCATGTAGGAAGTCTTTTATATCTGGCCAAAACAATTTATAAAAATTTGTTGTGAAGCCATCACTCCCTGAAGACTTATCATTTGGTAGCTGTTTTAATGCATTTGCAACTTCGACTATTTTTAAATCATTTTCACAAATTTGTTTCTCCATGGCATTTAATTTTGAGGTGTTTAATTGTAAAAATTCAGTGAGATCTAATTCCTCATCTATGGAAGAGCCTTGTTTTGTTGAATATAAGTTTTTGTAAAACTTTTGTTGCTCATTAATAATGCTTGATGCATCTGTTATCAAAGTACCATTGCTATCAATTAATGCTTTAATGTACTTGATATTGTAATTTTACTTTTTTAAGTTAATAAAATATTTAGTATTTCTTTCTCCCTCTTCAATCCACTTTACATTTGACCTGAATATTCCATCAGCTTCACATTTCTCCAACCTTTCCCATTCTGCTTTAATTTTAAAATACTCTTCAGAGGTACCTGGACTTATGATCAGTTCCTTTTCTAAATTATCAAGTTGCGCTTTTACCTTCAATTTATTTTCTCTTACAGCCTTAGCCTTATTTATGACACATGTGATTGTAACTGTTCGTATCCGACATTTAACATAGTCCCAAAAAGTGTTTTTGTTTTCAATCTTATTTTCTTCAGCTTTTATTATTTCTATCTCTGACTTAATTAATTCACCATAAGCTTTATCATGAAGTAGTTTGTTATTAAACTTCCAATACCCTTGATCTCTTTTCATTGTATTTAATATTTCAATTTTGATATTTATTAAACTGTGGTCTGACTGATTTCTTGGTTTAATACCACATTTGTTTATTATATAAGAAATTGATTCAGAAATCAACCAAAAATCTAGCCTTGACTGGACAAGACCACATCTTGTTTGTTCTCGCCTTGTGAACTTTAATTCATTCGGATGCCTAAGCCTCCATATATCTGTTAGTTTATACTCCTCAATGAAACTTTTCAAATTCTTAGTATATGATGAGTAAATTTCATGTGTGCCTCCCTTTTTACCAATTTCATTATTCAAGTTTGTGTTGAAATCTCCCCCTATTATTAAATCTTTTGATGCTAAGTTTTGCAAAATATCTCTCATTTCAGCTAAAAATGTTATTTGCTGGGCAAGACGGTCTCTTGTTGGTGCATAGATATTTACTAAGGTTAATGGCAGGCCTTCTATTTTACAATCAATAACTAACATCCTACCTGTCTGATCTTTACATTCAGATATTATTTTAATGTCAATCGCTAAACTGTCCGGGATCAAAATTGCTACCCCCCTACTGTTGCTTGTACCATTTGAATAAAATATTTTGCCTCCCCACTCACTTTTTCCAAGTATTTTCATCTGTTTCTATGCTGTGGGTTTCTTGTAAAAATGTAATCCCAAAGTATGAGGTTTTCAGCCAATGAAAGATTTGTTGCCTCTTAATTTTATCCCTAAGACCTCTAGAATTAAATGAATTTATTAGTATTTCTTTGCAGCTCATTATTCAGTTTATTTCTTTTGTGTTTATAACTGCTTTTATGTACAACTGTTTTGAATCCATTTTCATTTTGAGTATGTATGCAGCTTGTAGGTAGCATAATTCGGAGTATTTTTGTGTACGTATTACATACAACAGAGAAATTGTAACATACAAAGACATATATACACACATAATGATAACAAATACAAACCAACATGTGAAAAATATCCTGATATATGAAAGGGAAAATTTATAAAAAAAAACTTCTGTTTCAAGGAACCTTTAATTGCTCTTATTTATGATGCTGAGTGAACAAAGATCAATATATCAATATGATTGCTTTGTGAAAAATTATTTAATTATAATATCTGATGATAATTGATGATCGTTGCATAGTTTGTTTTTCCCAAAAATTTGCATGTTTCTATATCTGAGTAACTTAATTAATTTGCTGAGTAGTTTGAGATTTAAACAACTAATCTAACTAATGACATTATCATGTAAACGACTTGTATTTTTTTCTAAGCAATAACTCTTTCAATATTTTCAAGTAGTAGAACCCACAAACTTTTGTCACCTAAGCAGACAACAAAGGATTATCTAGACAGACTGGCCCTAACAATTGTGGTTATATATTAAAATAATGATTTTCACAATTATCTTTGCATACTGACAATCATATGAAGAAACTGCCTTTTGCTATTATTAGCACTAATATAGGTACAACATTGGTACTTGCAAGGTTAGGACGTCTATAAATTTCGCTAACAAAAAGTCTTTCTTTCAACTTTCTTTCAATTAACTTTGCATACTGTAAATCATATGAAGAAACTGTTTTTCACTCTTATTAGCACCTATATATATACAATAATATATATAGTATAACATAGGTATTTCCAAGGTTAGAACAACTTCTATACTTTTCACTAGCAATAACTCCATCAATACTTTTAAGTACTTGAACCAAAGAAGCTATTGCTCAGCTGTGCCATGATCTACAAACCTACAACTTGACTATGCCACAGCTGACCCATATGTAGGTGCATAACATGTTTAAACAACATTTTCTAAAAGCAACAGCTTTCAGGTTACAACTAATTTACTCAACAGTGATACTCTGTGGCTGTAGCTCAGCTATGCAGTAAGGTACAGGTCTGCAATTTTACTATGTTATAGCTGACCCAAAGTAGGTCAATAATATATTTAAACAAAATACTGTAAATGCAATAGCTTTCAAGTTACAACTCATTTACGCAGCAGTAATACTCTGAAAGTAGCATTTAAAGAAAATACTGTGCATGCAGTAGTTTTCAAGTAACAACTGTTTTACTCTACAGAGAAAATCTCAAAGTAGCTACCGCTCAGCTCTGCCATGACCTACCGGTCTACAATTTGACTTTGACCCATATGTCTGCAGAAAACATATTTAAACAAAATTTTCTAAGTGCAACAGTTTTCAAATTACTACTGATTTACTCAACAGTGATACTCTATAAGTGGCTGTAGCTCAGCTATGCAGTAAGGTACAGGTCTGCAAATTTTACTGTTATAGCTGACCCAAAAGTAGGTCAATAATATATTTAAACAAAATACTGTAAATGCAATAGCTTTCAAGTTACAACTCATTTACTCAGCAGTAATACTCTGAAAGTAGCATTTAAAGAAAATATTGTGCATGCAGTAGTTTTCAAGTAACAACTGTTTTACTCTACAGAGAAAATCTCAAAGTAGCTACCGCTCAGCTATGCCGTGATCTACTGGTTTACAATTTGACTTTGACCCATATGTATGTGGAAAACATATATAAGCAACATTTTCTATATGCAACAGTTTTCAAGTTACTACTGATTTACTCAACAGTGATACTCTAAACGTGGCTGTAGCTCAGCTATGCAGTGAGGTACAGGTCTGCAAATTTTACTGTTATAGCTGACCCAAAAGTAGGTCAATAACATATTTAAACAAAATACTGTAAATACAATAGCTTTCAAGTTACAAGCTATTTAAAGAAGATACTGTGCATGCAATAGTTTTCAAGTAACAACTAATTTACTCAACAGAGAAAATCTCTAAGTAACTAATGCTCAGCTATGCCATGATCTACAGGTTTACAATTTGACTATGCTATAGCTGATCCATATATAGATGGATAACATATTTAAACAGACATCTTCTAAATGCACCAGTTTTCAAGTTACAACTGATTTACTAAACAGTGATACTCTAAAAGTGGCTGTAGCTCAGCTATGCAGTGAAGTACAGGTCAATTTTACTATGTTATAGCTGACCTCAAACTTGGTCAATGACGTATTTAAACAATATACTGTAAATACAATAGTTTTCAAGTTACAAATCATTTGCTCAACAGTGATACTCTGAAAGTATCTTTGCTTAGCTATGCCATGACCCACAGGTCTGTAATTTTACTTTGTTATAGCTGACCCAAAAGTAGGTCAATAACATATTTAAACAAAATACTGTAAATACAATAGCTTTCAAGTTACAAGCTATTTAAAGAAGATACTGTGCATGCAATAGTTTTCAAGTAACAACTAATTTACTCAACAGAGAAAATCTCTAAGTAACTAATGCTCAGCTATGCCATGATCTACAGGTTTACAATTTGACTATGCTATAGCTGATCCATATATAGATGGATAACATATTTAAACAGACATCTTCTAAATGCACCAGTTTTCAAGTTACAACTGATTTACTAAACAGTGATACTCTAAAAGTGGCTGTAGCTCAGCTATGCAGTGAAGTACAGGTCAATTTTACTATGTTATAGCTGACCTCAAACTTGGTCAATGACGTATTTAAACAATATACTGTAAATACAATAGTTTTCAAGTTACAAATCATTTGCTCAACAGTGATACTCTGAAAGTATCTTTGCTTAGCTATGCCATGACCCACAGGTCTGTAATTTTACTTTGTTATAGCTGACCCAAAAGTGCATGAATAACATTAAAACAAAATATTATTACTCTAAATGCAATAATATTTAAGTTGCAACCAATTTACTCAACAGTGACAACCTCAAAGTAACTATTACTTGGCTATGTAATGAGCTATTGTTGTGCAATTTTATTATGCTCTAGCTGACCCAAAAATAGCTGAATATGATATTTATAAAAACGAATGCAATAGTTTTTGAGTTACAAGTGATTTTACTCATTCTGGTATATAATGAAATGTCAGAAAGTAGCCATTAATCACTTAGCCACTGGGATTGCCACCCAAGTTACTCACCATGTTATAGCTATGGACAAAATAGCTAAACAACATATTTTAACAAAATACTCTGAATGCAATGCTTTTCAAGTTATAAGTGATTTAGTGCATGATTTCATGTCTTTAAATGCATTAAAATTTATCGATTTTCTTCTTGTTTAACATATTTTGCCCGTGCCCATATCTGTACACCTTCTAACAAATTATATTATACCAGCGATGTTTTAGTTCTTCTCTTTTGTTTTGAAAGATTTTTACTAATGGCCATATCTAATGCCTGTATCTCATGTTCTATTTTACATATTTCATTTTTAGTCAATTTGGATTTATTTTGACCTTATTTAATAGAGAACTCTTTAATTTAAATATGTCCCAAGCAATAGTTTTCAAAAGTTTATTATTTTCAGACAATGCTAAAATACTATCAAATAGTTCTTCAATATTATCACAGAACTTTTTATCTTTTAAATATGACACATTAAATTTCCAATAATTAGGCACTCTTTTATCATCAAGACACTTTATATTTACAATTACGCTTTTGTGATCTGATATAGGTACAGATCTAATATAGCATATCTCTGTACTGAACGAAAGATTTTTGTCAGAAAAATGTAATCAATACGACTACTAGAAATATCTCTCTTATTACTTTCCCAGGAATACTCAGCTTTGTTTGGATTTTTATGTCTCCAGATATCAATTACATTGAACCGATTCAGAGAATTTAACATGGACTTGGAACAAATATCAGCTTTGCCTGAGCTTCTATCCTCAGGCGTTAAAGTACAATTGAAATCACCAGCTATAACTGTGTAATAATTTTCAGATATGTAATTTTCTGTCCATTGCTACAAACTGTTGAAAAAATGTTTCTCCTCATTTATACCGTTGGGTGCATAAATATTAAGTATATTAAATATATCATTAGCTCTCTTAAAAATATTTCACATCACCGATAATTTTGCATTCTGGATATGAGTTATTCAAAATATATACTTCTTGATTGTCCAGGGGCGGATCCAGTTATTAAGTAAGGTGAGGGTTTACATCAGACAAGCCATAACTAGGGGGGTCAAGGGACATGCCTCCCGGGAAAAAAATTAATTTTTGGTAAAAATAATGTAGTGCATTTCCTGTAAATTTAGCACCACTTTTAAGAAATAAGTTTGTACTTTGGGTTGAACCCCTTTACATTATTTTTCAAGGGGGGTTCGAACCCCCTGAATGCCCCCCCTGGATCCACTAGTGTTTTCTATTGCCAATGGAAGATCTTGGATAGTCACCTTTTTAGTCTGACCTTCATACCTTCTTTTCATACTGAAAGGATTTTCATCATACAGATTGCCCAAATGATGCCTGATACTGAGTCCAGTTCACAAAAACATTGCCCTGGCCTTGGGGTCATCAATATAAATTTTCCAGAGGCCACCAACCTTTTGAGCACCTTCAATGACAGACTCATCAATAATATTTGCAACTGACATGCACACCTCAAAACTGGTACAAACTCAGGCATTGCCTCTTTGTGGAAGAAATACATAGGATTTAAATTAAATCCATCCGTTATTATTTATTTTACAAGATAGATATGTTGTGTAGGTAAAATACTGAATTGATACAGTGCTCACTCTCACATGTACATTTTAATTTATGCCCAGCACTAAAGACTTGTCAGCTGGTCATTAATAACACACTTCAATTTATAACAAACAATTGATTTTTCTACACATGTCAAAATCTAAAAATTTTGACATCAGCTTTGATTCACACAGGTTATTTTATTAATATATGAAAACTTTTGCACTAAAATTTACTGACTTGCACTAATTGTTCTATCTACAAATCACACCCTTTTGCACTAAGAAAACCACAAGATATCCAATATTTAAAGTGGGCTTCCACAAAATGCCTGTCAATGTACAAATTTACAAATGACACCTTTTTGCACTAAGAAAACCACAACACATTCTATATTTAGACTGGGCTTTCATAAAAAGCCTGTCAATGTACACTTTAATTAGATTAATCTGTTCTATTTTTAAAAGGCTTTAGCCTCAGAAGCCCTGTTGGGTAGTCTTCCACACACCAATTTATAATTTGGAGTTCCTTGGTGACACTGAATTATGAAGTATTCCAATTAAAACGAACAAGTTTACACCAAATATGATCAATCCCTTATATAACTGCAAAGGTCACAAACCTGCATTTAATATTAAAACATAATTACCTGAACTTGAATATCTAACTTATCCCTCCAATTTTAATCAAATTATTAAGTATTAGAAAGAAAAATAGCATCCAAAATTATCCCTGTACAATACACTATCCTGTGATACCAAAACACCTATCTATTAGTAACACATAGGAAAAACACTTTAAAGCTGAGCTTTACAAAACACACCCAACAGTTTTCAAACTCTCTCTCTCTGCCTCTCTCTTGCGGTAATGTTATTCCTTCGTGATTTACCTGTATCCATTTGAAAAGTGATAATCTTTTTGTTTTTTCTCTCAAACCTCTGTATCCATTTGAAAAGTGATAATCTTTTTGTTTTCTCTCTCAAACCTCTACAAATAGGTTATATATACCAAATATCTTTATAGCTTCACACTTCACTAATACAGCTCAGTGATATTTAAGCCTTTTGTCAATTACATTGCAACAAACCAGCACAAGTATATACTGTGTATCAAACTCTTTAATTTAACTTCAATCATACTTGATATTTCAGGGTGATATCAATGGTTAATTACATTGATAACTGACTATACTGTTATAAATTACAAGAAAATTGCAATTTTGTGTTTTGCAATAACATTAACAGATAAGAGACAACAAATTTTTCAATTTCTAAAGTAGACACAAAATTATAGTTTACAAAAAAGGATATTTCCAGGTTTCTATCTCTGTAAATTAGGATATGTATACCAGTAATCTTGATAATGTGAATTAAGTTATGTGTATCAATTGTCTTGATAGGTTAACACCTCACTACCACAGTAAGTTGCATTACAATGAACCAGCACAAGTATATATTTTGTATAAAAACCTCTTGTTTAAACTTCTATCATTTCATTCGTATTTTCAGGATTTATCAATGATCAATTACATTATAATATGTCTAGGTTATATATATCAATTATCTTAATATATTTATGACGATATTAAGCCTTTTATAAAATTATATTACAATAAACCAGTACAAGTACATACTTTTTTTAAATAGTTTATTCCCCCTTTTCAAAAGCGGAAAAAAACACCACCAGAAGGAGTAAAAGGGGTTCCAAAGAAAAACCTCTTTCTGTGGCTTTTACAGTTTGTCACATCTCGCAGGATGCGTTTATTTTGTTAAAAATTACACTTAAACTAAACTCCATTGGTTGCGTAACAAGGAAATAAACATTTTTTTAATTCAAGAAAAAAAATACTACAAAGAATACATGATAACATTGGAACTACCCACCAAAACCATATAAAGAACTACACCTTATATTTCAAAGATTTAACTTGTTTGAAAACTACTCAATATAGTTCTCCATTTCTTATAATATAGATCAATTGATTTGTCTGTTCTCATTGCTATTACTTTCTCCATTTTAATGTGATATTCAATTTTATACAAGACTGAATCAGTGTGTAATGTGTGTTCTAAAATATATGTATTGTTTGATAATAATTAGTAAATGATTGATCAATAGAGTATTTTCTTCGTCTTTATATCCTAAAAGAACATTTTCATCTTTTAAAATTTCAGAGACATTTAATACATCTTTAAAATTTTCAAAAACTTTGAACCAAAAATTTTTAACTATTGAGCAATCCCAAAAAAAGATGCTCGATTGTTTCAGTATTGACTTCACAAAAAATAGCATTTATCTGTTTGAGATAGTTTACAAAAATAGAGATATTTATTTGTGACAATAGCTCTAAGTAATAATCTATACTGGAATGATCTCATTTTTGCATCAATTGTACATTTAAAAATAATGTAATAATAGTATTCCCAATCAAAAATGGATATAACCTTTCTAAATGTAATATTCCATTTCTCAGTATGCATTCTTTGAAAATCCAATTTAGAAACCATAGTTTGGTATGTATTTTTACACACCTTTGATGTTTTTAAGATAACCCCCAAAGGGTCACAGCAATAATCATGTGGGATTTCAATTTTATCTAAAGTTCTATAGTTTCTTGGTATGCTGTGCATTAAGCTATAAAAGTCAACAAAGTTAATGTTGACTGCAAAGGAGTTAACAAAGTTTTCATATCAATATAGATTTCCATTAGCATCAAATAGATCATTGAAGTAAATTAGACCTTCTGCTTCAAATGAGCTTCTTTTCATTAACAAATTGTCATTATTTAATAAATTTGATCCAAATATTGGAATTTTTCTAAGATCCACCTCATATGGATGTAAAGTTATAAAATACCTCCAATGACCTATTACATTCCTCCAAAAAATTTGATGTTCTTTTTTCTATATCCAAAAGTGATTGTTGATCTAATTGAAACATATGTTTTTTGTTTAATCCCTGCCTTGTCTCAAACAGTTTTTCCATTACCTTCCACCAGTCTTTTTACCCAACACAATTTTAAAGCTCTATTAAACAAGAAAAGATTAGTAAGTTTTAGCCCACCCTTGGAAATATCTTTTTGTAGTTGTGCCAGACTTATCTTTTCCTTACCTACCCACAGGAATTTTCGTATTAAAATCTCTATTTTATTATAGGTATCTTTTATGGGATCAGGTAGCACTGACATTAAGTATACCAACTTGGGAAGACCTAATGTCTTAATAACTGTAATTTTACCCAAAATTGATAAATTGAACTTGCCATACAGTTTAAAAAAATTTTTCCAATTCCACTAGTTTTTCCCAATAGTTCAAATGTTCCATTTCATTCAGTTTGATACTAAATGTAATGCCCAACACTTTAAATTTGGTCACCCATTTCAGATTTAATTCCGGACATAATTTTTGTTCTGTATTTGACTGTGCACCTAACCATACAGCTTGGGTTTTGTCCAAATTAATGCAAAGGCCTGAGCAAATAGAAAAGTCTTTTAATACAGATATTGCTTCAATAAGTGAACTCTCTGTACCGTCCAGAAGCAGGAAAGTATCATCGGCATATTGCACGATTTTAATTGTTCCATTCAAAATTGATATACCTTTAATATTTTCATTCTTTATTATATTTTTGGCTAAAGGTTCTATAGCTAAAATAAATATATATGGACTAAGTGGGTCTCCTTGCCTGCAGGATCTATATAGTTTAAAGAATTCTGAAAAATAACCATTATTTATAACACAACTGCAGGCATTTTTATAAAGAATATCAAACCATTTTCTAAAATCCTCTCCAAAATTGTAATTTTTTAAGGTAGTTTTAATATTAATATAAGGCCATTCAAATGAGTCGAATGCCTTTTCAAAATCGATTTGAAGTAACATGGCCATTTTATGCTTCTCCTCAAGATATTGCATAGTATCATAAAGTGTTCTTATGTTTTCTCCTATATACCTTTTTTCAGAAAACCTTTTTGTTCCTGGTTAATGATATTAGGGAGGACCTTTTTCATTCTATTAGCCATTGTGCCTGCTAGCAACTTGTAATCCACATTCAATAGAGAGATTGGCCTCCAGTTTTTCAAAAATTCTCTGGGTTTGTCTCCTTTAGGCAGCAGGGTAATAATTCCTTGCTTTTGTGTGACCGATAATTCTCCCTTGTTAAATGCTTCATTTAAACTATTAACAACATAGTCGACAACAACTCGATTTACTAATTTGTTTGTATAATTACGTTTTTCAAGGTTACAAAATAGGGTCGATGGTTTTCCCATCGATTCATAAATTTTGGCTTTTGACCTGATTAGAGACCCATTCAGTTTGTTTTCTCTTAAGATTTCTAAGTTTTGTTTTAGTTTTTCCTTTTCAGTGATAAATGTGAGCGCCATGTTAGTTGAATTACATCCTGCGTTCAGACGGTCATCGAGTTCTCTTATCCTATGCTCAAGTTCTGATTCTTCCTTATCTAGTTTTTTTTCCTTTGTATACAATACGGTACTGTTTCCCCCCTGATACCTAATTTTATCATTTCCCATAACATTTGGTTTGATATTGTCTGACTACTTTCATTATTGTCTTGGTTTACATTTGTATATCGTTCAATGACATTTTGAATAACTTTTTTGACAAGGTTTATATAATCCTTATCCCTCAAAAGTGCTGTATTAAACTTCCAAAGACCTTTGCCACGAGCTGTTTCACACAAATCAACACTAATTCCAACAAAAGAATGGTCTGTTCTATAACCGTAACTCAAATAAGTTTTTATTACTTTGGCATGAATGTCTGGGGTTACAAGAAAGACATCCAATCTGGACATCTTTAATGGCCTATTACTACTGTAATATGTAAATTTCCTTTCAATCGGATTTGTAACTCGCCATGTATCAACTAATTCTAGCATTTCCATGATTTCTAGAACTTTTTGTTTAGATTTAATGTTGCTTTCTCGCAGATATCCTGAAGCATCGAGGCTAAAATTTAAAGTTAAATTAAAGTCACCACAAATAATCATGGGATTATTCATGTTTTCTGATAAAATGTTTAAAAGATTTTCATAAAAAAATTGGAGTGTCTTGGTTGGGGCCATAAATAACAGCTATGGTAATCAGTTCTTCTCCAATAACCATATTAAGTACAAGCAAGTTGCCCTTGTCATCTTTATAGACTTTATTTACCTTATAATCCAGCTGGGGGCTAAACAAAATGGCTACTCCCCTTGCAGCTGAAGACACTGAACTGTAAATTATTTCTCCATCCCAGTCTAGCTCATAGGCGAGTATGTTTTTATCGTCAATATGAACCTCTTGTAAACAATAAATTGAATTTTTTTTTTCTTTTCAACCACTGGAACACATCAAATCTCTTTTGTTTGTCTGCTAAACCCCTGACATTCATGCAACCTATTGTCAAATTTTTACACATTTAAAACCATGTTGTCATATGTTACACAAGGTAATTTCATTTTTGGAGAATTCTTGTAAATTTCCTCAGAACAAGCTTGAGAACAGAATGTGAAATCGGTGGACATGACGATATTTATCTTGATGATATGGTAGTAGATATAAACCCTAATGATTCTGGGTGATAGTTCCAATTTCCATATAGAATGACAAAAAACATGAATAACAGTGTTGAAAAAAAAACATAAGAAAAAGTGGAAAACAGATAAAAAATCCAAAAAAAAAAGAAATACAACAAGATGAAGAGACTCCTATGCATCCTATGGAGCAACCTTCATAATATCTCCACAGAACTGATTGTATAGCTACAAACTATTACCAGTTTAGGCTATCCAAAGATTTCTTAACCATCATCGATTCCAAATATCTTGCATTGATTCTTAAAATCATATCTTTTCTATTAATTTCTTGATAAAGAAAATAAAAGCATGTTAATCAGACACTGAAAACATAAGAAAATTATTATTTAAAAAAGAACAAATGATATTCTACAAAACTTTTTAAATAATCTCTTAATAAGACACAAAACTGGAATGAAGAATGTTCATTCAGAAATTTTTATTAATTTTAGATTCATACAGAATCCTACGAAGTTTGTAGTTTGGAAAAAAAATATACTCTACAGAGCTTTCCCAGTTGTATCGAAATCTCTTGTTTAACTTCTATTATATTTAGTATTTTGGGATGTTATCATTGGTTAACTGCGTTATATTATGACTAGGTAATATATACCAGTTGTTTTGATAGCTTCACACTTCACTACTATAATATAATGCTATTTAAGCCTTTTGTCAATTACATTGTAATAAGCCAGCACAAGTATATACTTGTATCAAATCATCTTGTTTAACTTCTATCATATTTAGTATTTCAGAATGTTATCAATGGTTAATTACATTATGAGCAATGGCCCATTCAGCTACACAATTTATTTTAAGTTCTCCCCTGTAATTGTATATTCTTCAGTAGAATAATATTGATGACCTTGGAAACAGTTTGCACAGCATTATTAACAACACAAGGCAGACCTCTGTATATTGCTGATGCACATGGTTAAATGGTTGTATATTCTTCATTAGAATAATGTTGATGGCCTTGTAGTCAGTTTACACAGCACTCCTAACAACACAAGGCAGGTTTCTGTATATCAGTGATGCACATTGTTAAATGTCATTATGAATGATAATTAAAGGTTTCTATTTGGGATACTTTTAAGTGCAAGGTCACTGGTCAAGGAGTGTGCTGATATTCTCATCACCCCCATCACTAAAATTGTAAATTATTCAATCAAAGAAGGTAGTTTCCCCAACTGTTTTAAGATGGCATAAGAAGCCGAGCCTTGATAGAAATATCCTCAAAAACTACAGGCCAGTTTCAAACCTTAGTTTTATATCAAAACTTATCGAGAAAGTTGTGGCAAAGCAGATAAATGAATTGAAACCGCATTGTTGAAGATTCAAATCGAAATAGCTTTCTCAGTGGACTCAGGAAAGGCAGTGGCCCTAACATTATTAGACCTCTCTGCAGCATTTGATACAATTGATCATTCTCTTTTATATGCCTGCTTGCATGACTGGTTTGGTCTAGATGGTACTGTCTTGTTGTGGATCAAATCATACTTTCAAACCGTAAACAAAAAATAGGTGATAGTTTCTCTGAGGATGTAATTCTCCCTTTCGGAATCCCCCAAGGCTGCATACTAGGTCCTCTTCTTTTCACTCTTTACACTAGTCCCCTCAGTCAAGTTATTTCCAAATTCAATGTCACTCACCATCTATATGCTGCTGATGACACCCAGATCTACTTAGCAATTGACTCCAGGAACTTTGATTATAGCATGAAAGAACTGACCGAGTGTCTCAAGTCAGTACAGGAGCGGATGGATGGTGTTAAGCTAAAACTAAACCCAGAAAAAAAAAAAAATTTATCATCATAGGTCAAAAAGCCATCAGAGAGTCGCTTGCACCAAATTTCCCTGTCCCACTCCTCCAAAACAATATCTCTCCATAGGTAGAAGTAAAGAATCTGGTTGTTATCTTCGACTCAGACAACTCCTTTGACAATCATGTTGCCATGGTTTGCCGAGCATGTTACTATCATCTTCGTGATTTGCGACGAATTTGCAAATTTCTTAGTGTCGAGACTGCAATACTTCTGGCAAAGGCTATGGTCTGGACTACTGTAACTCTTTACTTTATGGGGTAAGCAAGTCCAACATAGCTAAACTACAGAGTCCAGAATGCTCTTTGCTGCATCATCTTCAGACTTGACAAAATGAGTCATGTTGTTACACCCTTTTTGAAAAAACTCCACTGGCTTCCAATTCAACATCATATCCTCTTTAAGTATAACCTGGTATTCAAGGCTATCAATCTTTCACAGCCCCCATATCTATCAGCTTTAATAAGATTGCGCAGTCTCACTCGCGGCAACAGGCTATCTATCTCCACAACCCACCCTAAGAAGCACATAGGCAGGGGTGGCTTTGCAGTATCTGCCCCAGCTGAAAGGAACAAGCTGTCACAAACTGTTAGATCTTAGCAAACAATAAATGGTTTTAGAAGCCAGTTAGTGACTCTCTTGTCCAGGCTGGCATACCCCCCACCTTAGTTATACCCTGGCGGGAGCTTTTTAGATATCAACCCATGTCTGTCCCTGGACTCTCCCTTCTTGTATCATTTTGCGCTCTATAAATCCTACTATTATTATCATTATTAAGTCTTTTGCAGTGTTGAGAGTTGAAATTAGCTGTAATAACAATAAAAGCACACCCCAGATGTCATTTAAAAGTATGCATTTGTTTATTTATGGTCCATATACTATGGATCTTTTCACTTTTAAGTCTCCAGTTTGAAAACACGTCTTTTCCATTATCGGTACATACTAAGAACAAAAAAGAGTGCTTTTATTAGTTTTTATATAGCGCAATTCTAATCACTGATTGGCTAATCACTGCACTACTCCAACAAATGACCTCTTAAATAGAAAGGTTTTAAGTCTTTTCTTGAAGTCATTTAAATCCAGTTTGATGTTGTGGACATCACTGGGGAGACTATTCCAGTAGCGAAATGTTGCAACGTGGAAAGATCGGTATCCCTTACTTTTCAGTTTCCAACCAGGCTCTTTGGCTATTCCAGTAGCGAGATGTTACAACGTGAAAAAATCGGTATCCCTTACTTTTCATTTTCCAACCTGGCTCTTTGGAGTCAGTTTATACATTTTGTCATCTAAACGTAGTGGTCTTGCTAGTTGGTTTATGGAAAGCAAGGATTGATGTAGTTGGGGGCATCACCCTTTAATACCTTGAACACAATGAGGTTAAGTTTGTAGATAATGCACTGTCTTATGGGTAGCCAGTGCAGTTTCTTCAGATAAAGTGTTACAGAGTCGTTTTTCTTCAAATTCAGGACAATCCTAGCAGCAGCATTTTGTACACATTGTAACTTTGTGATCAGAAAATCTGGGATGTCGAAAAAGAGAGAGTTGCAGTAATCTAATTTTACAGAGATAGCTGAATGCACAATGGTGTTAGCTAATGATGTGGTCAAATATGGCCGAACTGTATGAATATTCCTCAGATAATGATAGCAGGACTTGCAGATGTAAGTTATGTGATTATTTAATATAAGCTCTTCATCAATGACAACACCAAGGTTTTTAACATAGGGACTAGCTGGTATAATTGTTCCACTTACACTGAGAGAGTCAAATAACACTTTTGCATACTGTCAAGATGTTCCAGCTATCAGGATCTGTGCATGCAATAGTTTCTTAATTAAATATACCCTGGTATCAATAGTTTTGCAAAAAATGATACCATCAATATTTTGAAGAAATTAATATATCATACTTTTGGCACCATTCTCAAATTGTTACAAGTATTATATACTAAATCATTGGTACAACTACACTATCAGTATACTTCCGTCAATTTATTATTGGTCACCCATGTGGTTGTGGGTTTGGGATGAACTCACAGTAGCATATAGGATTCACTGATATCCCCTTTAGCTGTTTAGCTGTTTAAAGGAGCATCAACCTTCATATTTGGCCTCTGCTACATTATTGGTGAAAAGTTATTGAAACAGGCATATTATCAGTTTATACTGTTAAATCATGTAACAGGTATGACAATTGATTTTGCTTCTTTGAATATTACTTCTTAACTGCTTTGATTTTATAACTGGGGGCCTGGTAGTTTAGTGGGTAACACAAGTGCTTTCCATTTCTCTGCCATTGGCTTAAGCCAATGCCTGATGTAGAACTTGGAAGCAGTTTACAGTTCCATAAGTTGTTGTGCTGATCTTAACAAGTAAAGTCTGTCAATCTGATTGATTACAGTGCAGAAACCTGATTAACTGCTACTCACACCAGTAATCCACAATTTTCAATAGCTCATAATCTCCTGTGACTATCCTAATAATATTTTGTTTAATTTAATGAATGGTCATGATAGTAAGCTGTCTTATCAAGGTATGTTGTGAAATCTATGTCAAATTCTTGATTAATACAGATGAAACTATTGCCACTTTAATGAACAGGTATGAGTTTCATAATACTCAGTTTAATCTGTCAAATAAACATTATAGTATGTTGCTTAACTGTGGTATATTGTAAAATATATTTTGAGTTATTTACAAACACAGATAAATTATTCATAATTTCTGTAGAAAGTCAAATAAAATATTTTTCATTGTTATGACATTTTATTACGGTACAATATATCTGCAGACACAAGGTGACGAAACACTTCTATAAGTTCTCTGTAATAAGGACAAGTGATCAGCTTCTGTTTCTGGAATAAAACAATAAGGGATTCAATTACTTGTAAATGCACTTGAATTATATCATAGTAAAAGATATCTATAGTGGTTTTATTCTATTGGATTTTAATCATTTTAACAAAATATAATTAAACACACAGTTCAGAACTGGTTACTGAAAATTTTCGCAACTGCATATGGTTCTTAAAATTTTAATATTATTCTAAATATTACATGTGATAGTTCTATATTAGCCATAACTGGGTTCAAGGCCTTACATAGGCAACAATGATATATTACTCTCTGACAGAGAGTCTCTGTAGGTTATTCTCCATCCACACAAGTAAGCTTTGCACTATTGTCCAAAACATGTCAAGTCAAGTTGCATCTGTTGTATTAAATTTCACTATTGGCTTATTGAGGTGTTAATTTGATCGATATATTAAATAGTGAAATTCAGAGTAAAATGTACTAGACTGATATGTGTATTAATTATGAAGCACTTCCTATTTATATATCATAATGCTTATTTCAGGATCACATTTCACAGAGTGATTCTTTATCACCTTTAAGCCGTGCACTTTAAATAGGTTATGTTTTGTACTTCTTGAATAGGCATATAAACAACCTTTCAGACAACCAAATATACACAGTACCTTCTACCTAAATAAAAACATGTCAAGTAGTAAAATTATATATGAGCTGATAACAAGCCCAATATAATAAAATGGTGTACTTATGTTGCTACAAGGAAACTATAGTCCCAACCTAAAACAAAATACAATTGGGATATTGAAGTTTTTCATTCTATAGATTGTTGATGCATTCCCACCAAAATAACAATGAACTTCAGCAAACTTGCAAGAAACTGTTACCTCTTAATGTGAACTGTAACCATAATTGTCCTCATCGTAGATACTGTTGTGACCATAACCAAAATAGTGGCCAGTACCCGGAACTCCATACAACTTGGCTGTTCCAGTTCCAGCACCTACTCTGTCTGCATATTTGTTCAGTCCATGTTGACGTCCTGCATTATTATATACAGCCTCAACGCCATTATAAACCCTCTGGAAACCATTTTCATAACCATAGTGATTGCGGTTAATGTATCCAGAAGAAGCTGTAACAGCAACAATGCCCAGCACCAATGAAAATATAAAAATCATGAAAGTATTCATGATTGCAGTGTTGTACTAGGTTTTCAGATGATTTCTGTCTGTCCAAGCTTTCTTCACTCTGACACATTTCACAGAGTTTCAGGCCCTTTATATATTCTCATTCAAGACCAACTCATTGTTGCCAATAAAAAATAAAGCTATGCATTGTATTTATTGAATCAAACAGGCTTGGCTTGTGTGAGACAAAACCTGTTAGCATGTAAAATTTTGTAGATCTCTGTCTGCCACTGTCTGCAAATAATTGGCATAAATTTACGTCCATATAACAACAGTTATGACAAAAAAGTGGGCTTATTAGATATTTTAACCAAAAACATAATTATATCTTGAAGCTATAAAACTCGCAACAAGCAAAATAAAGAATAAGCTACACATTTGTATAAAGATAAACATATATATATATATATATATATGTCAGGATTATTATGTATTCCAGAAAAAATGACAAATTCTGTGTATGTTCTGGATGTGGAGGATTTTAGAAACCCACACCCCCAAAAAATTAAAGGACACAAGGGGAAGTTTTGTCGCTGTTTAACTATGTGATACCATATAATGGTTACATGCATCATGTCAATGTCAAATTGAAAATGTGGTTATTACATACTTACATTCTGAAGATTCTTTAACTTTCCAAGTATATAATCAGATGCAAAAAAACTCAATGTAAATTTTTAACTTAAAGCAAACTTATGCAAGTATCAATCAGTTTCTTTGAAAACAACTTATCCAGGAGATAGTTTCTAGAAAAGGATAATTTTCTATCCAATTGTTTTGGGTAAGTAGGATTTAATATGCCCAAATAATAAAGTAAGAGAGTATTAGTGAGATTTTTATTTCATTGACATTTTTCAGGCATTGTTTTGAAAAAAATTCATTTAGTTTAAGACAATGACAGTTGGTTTTTAAAGAAAAACTAGGCTTTTTTTTTAAAATTGCCAGAGCATTTCTTGTACCATATTAAGTAGATTGAACTTCACTTCTAGTTGATTCGTAGTTTAAAGGTTTATTGTGAATTTCAAAAAGGTCATATTCTTTTATGATATCACATTCTACCTATACTTGCTAAACAGCATCTCAACACAAATTGCATAATATCAGACTGGTCAGAGTATATTTTGTTATAATATATAATAGGTTATATTTTGTTATAATATATAATAAGTTATTCAAAAGTTTTATATATGTTATGTACAAGGTGAGATTTTGTACAAATGACAACTTGTACAGATTTTTTGTACAAGTTGCAACTTGTACAAACAGCTTGTAAAAGTTGCAACTTGTACAGGTTGACTTGTACAAGTTGCAACATGTACAGATTTTGGACCTGTACAAGTTACAAGTTGCACAAGCTCCAAAATTTATAAAATGGTCAAGGTATATTAATAAATTAATACTTAAAAAACTCATAAAATCAACATATTTATACTACGTAGACGAGAGACCAAACTGTTGGCCTGTATTTTTTAAAATTAATTTTGCTGCAAATTCACTGCAGTTTTAATTTTCATAGATATTGTTCAATAACACTGGCCTACCTGAAGCCTGTATCTGACTTCAGACTTTGGTGGTGGTGGTAACCCTATAATTTCAATAATGTTTTCTGGCAAGAATTATCCCAAATTTGTTTATTCTGCGACAAAGAGATAAGAAAAATTAATTATTCTATGATGACAAAACCACATGTAAATTTTAAGACTATGCAAGAAATCTGATCTGCCAGAGTTTTATTAATACATCCCTTGCAATTACACATGTAGTCATTTGTCCTTTTATACTTTAACTTAACTACTTATGATCAATGGGGTAAATTGCAGAATATCTCTGAAACAGCATCTAAATTTTAAGACAATGCAATAAATGTTATTGTTTAGGAAAGGCATGTGTCAATTACAATTATACAATATACTTTCATCTTTCCTTTGAAGTTTCCCTTACTCATTTATGTTCCAAGCTTGTTGCCTTGTTGCATTTAGCTAAGTCACAAAATATCCCTAATGCTACAGGAAGACAGTTGATTGCATTTAGAGAATTTGTATTTCTCACTACTTACATTTTAAACCTTTTTCTTTGAAATCTGATTATTATTATTAAAACATTTCTGCTTGAAGACTTTAATCCACAGTACCTTAACTTTGATGAGTAGGAATTAAGTCTGACAAGCATCAATAAGCCACATCTCACATTCATGCTGAGTTTAGTAACAAGCTTTATTCTTTTCTGCATGATGAACAATGTAAAACACCTTTACTCTTGAGTGATAAACTACCAACTTGATGTATTAATATTAATATGTTTTTTTGTATTTAAGTGTTACTGGCCAAAATTTTCAAGGTTTTTATGTGAACTTAGTGTTAATTTTAATGTGGAAATTATATATATGTGGCACTCTAACATTAATTTGGATATATATATGTTACAGTAAATATGCGAAATCAGTAAATACTGATTTGGTCAGTAAATACGCGTATTCCCTAAAATTTTCAGTAAATACGCGTATTTACTGATTTATGACCTGTGTTATTTAATAAGTTTACTGGTTTGACTTTCAGTAAATATGTGAAATGAACCTTTGATGTTCACTGGTTGTAACTATATAATATTAAAGGTAAACCAAACTGTACATCATATTGGAATATTTTACTCTGTATAATATTAAATGGTAAACCAAACTATGAATTATAGGGAAACATTTTACTCTATTATGATGACTCTCAGAATATACTAAGCATACTTCATTTTAGAGTACATTACATGCAAATATGTTGAAAAAATAGCACTGGGCTTTTAAATATTTATTTCTAAAAACTTTAGATATGTGCTTTCTATAGACATTTCATTTAAGCTTATATTATTTTCAATCCCACAGGTACTAAGGACCTGTCATCCCTACAAATGATTAAAGATTGTTTAACTTTTCACTATTTTTCTGTGACTGATACATAAAAAGCATTTTTATTGGAAATAAATAAAAGTTTAAGAAATTAATTTAAATTTCCAAATTTTAACATATTTTAAATGTACCTTCATTCAGCAGAAATTTTACCTTATCATTTAAGACAACATGATTTACACCCAAACAAGTCTGCATGTATTCTCAAAGAATCTATTGTTGAACAGAGATTATTAGTAAGTGGTTTCTTTATTTTATTTCAATCAAGGCTTAATATTTTACCATTTTCTGTCAGGTTATGACTTTAATATAGGTACTGGCTACTTGATCAAAGAATTGTTTTAGAAACAATGAAAAGGCCAGCTAGCCAGTAATTGGATTTCATCATAGTCTTTCAGAGGGACTTTTAAGGCTTCTATGGTTATGACGTGGCTTCCTCTATTGAAGGGACAACATCAAAGGGAAGTTTTATTTAACCCTAATTATAGATCTAAATGTTATTGGTTACCTTTGGAAAAGAAATATATTGTTAAAATACATTGTTAAAACGACAGTGAAAGTCAGTTCTTGAACAAGAAATGTATCTTAATGTTTTTTCCTTGCTTGTTGTTCCTTATACATAAAGTATCATAATTTGATAAATATTTGGATATTTAAATTTATAATCTGGTCTATTTATATTACAATTTATTTTAAATGAAAAAGATATATTACAAGTTTATATCATATATATCACATATCACATGCAAATGCTTTTGAAACTATAAAGTGATGATAAATAGTTATCCCAGTGCTGGATTGTAAACAAATATCAAACTTTGAATATGACAAAGCCATTTAAAGTTTGAAATAACTGTATGAAGACATAGCAGATAACGCCCAAGATATTTAAGATGTAAAGTCTTCACAATGATTTTAGTAAATACGCATATTTACTGGACCAAAAAATTTACTGACCAAATAAGTAAATACGTGTATTTACTGATTTCGCATATTTACTGTAACATATATATGTCGTGACAGAACTTCCAATTCGACAGAATTTGAAATTCTGTCAACAGAACTTCCAATTGGAAGTTCTGTCGACAGAACTTCCAATTTGAAGTTCTGTCGACAGAATTTCAAATTCTGTTGGCAGAATTTGAAATTCTGTCAGTATTTTTGGTCAGAACTTTCAATTGGAAGTTCTGTTGACAGAACTTCAAATCCAATTTCGTCCCTCAGAGCAATATCCCATTCCTCATCATTTCAGTTCAGTTATTGCTTTTCATTTGTTTTTTTAACTACATATTATTGTTGGAGTTTAACATTCAAATTTATTTTGGAAGAATTGTATACAATGACTCAGTAGCTTTTATAGGTACTATGTAACAAAGGTTAATCACCTGCTCTGGCTCTCTCTGAAGTACTAAACCACAAAGCTTAATTACCTACTCTGGCTCTTGTTTGTGATCCATACAATCAACACATCTGTATCCAGAATAACTTCAAAATATCCTTATGAAGTTGTGTTTGGACAGACACCACGCTCCGATTTCCACATCCTTGAGAATTTAGCTGCACAAGGGATCATTTATGAAGAAGACATCCCTGAAGACATCCCTGTCCCTGGTACAGATGAAAATCTTGATGGTGATCGTGCTTCAGATGACAATCTTGATGGTGCATCAAATGTTCTTGGGCCTGATGATAATCCTGATGATGTATTGGCTGTCCCTTCAACAAGTTCTAGGGGGGCTGACATGATTCACACAGATGTTGACCTCCCTGAAGTATCAGATGACCCGGTTTCAGAATTAAGAAATACAGGTATCCCTGAGGTGCAGCAAAAGAAGCGTGGACGTGAATACCTTCTTCTGAAAGAAGATGTCATTGTTGCCAGTGGACATGAAGTTCCTGGTCAAACAAACCTGGATGGGATTAACATCAATCTTGAGGCACAAGCAATAGTTGCCGTGGATGAGATACATGAAGATGCAGAGTTACATGAAAATCAACATGTTGTGTGGGACCGGGATCAACTTATTGAAAAATGTAACATTTCCAAGCCTTTCTTCTGCAGACCCAAGCAATTTAGAGGAAGTGTCTCTTGTACAAGCATCCAGGGCAACAACCAACTGGCAGGCCAGTAAAAAGGTCCATGATGTATGTCAGTGCAAAGGGAGCTGTATCACAAATCGATGTTGTTGTAAGAAGAGAGGCATTAAATGTTTTACCAAGTGTCATATCAATAGCATGGCATGCCAAAACAAAATATGAACTGTGTTATTATTTGTGATTAAGTAGTACTGATACATTATGTGTGATATTTTTGTGATTATTAGTTTACTACTACATTAGTTCTAATACATTATATGTTTTATTGCTGTGCTTAAACAAATTTGAGTTATTTGATGTATCTCACTTAGTCTTAATTGTGCACTCAAAATGATCTGAATAAAGATGAAAATGAATGGTGTTATTAATTTTCAATATTACTGGAAGTTCTGTCAACAAGATTTGAAATTCTGTCAACAAGATTTGAAATTCTGTTGACAGAATTTGAAATTCTGTCAACAGAACTTCTAATCCATTAGAACCAATGAAATACAGAAATTGGAAGTTCTGTCAACAGAACTTCCAACTGTCGACAGAATTTCAAATTCTGTCGAATTGGAAGTTCTGTCACGACATATATACATAAAATAAGATACATTTTCAATAAAATTGTTAATTTAACCAACATTCTCTTCAAATCCAACTTGTACATTTTCACTATTTTCACTTGATTAGGGCAGCCTATTAAGCCAATAAAGTAAAAAAAATAAATACATGGACATTGTGATAATAATATATAAGTCATTTTACGAGGTATGTTGTTTTAATGAGATATAGTTATAATTACATAATGTACTATGTCATTATAATGAGATGTAAGTCATTAATATGACAAATGTTATGTCGTTATAATGCAATAAATTGTTTGTAAAAGATCCAATTTTATTATATACATATAATAAATATGAAAATAAGCAGTATGTAATTTTCTCATTTAAATTTATAGGGAATGCTTCTGATACTATTGTAAGAATATGTGGCCTTTAGTGTTTGGGGAATTATTACAGAAGATTTGAAGTGTAACTGAATAAATTTTGAAGGGCATGTTATATGGCAGCAAAGTCACCCATTTGCCATTCAAAAATAAGATAATTTCGAAAGTGTTTTGTTTGAACAAAGATAAACCCTGTGTATGTTACTGTTCGTTTGCAAAAAAAGTTGTTCATAAAATAATAAACATTTAAGTGTGTCAATCTCTTTCTTGTACCACATCCCACCTTTCGTATTATTGGGGAGGAAAATAGCTTAATTAATTGAATTTTGAAATTATGGTTCATTGTACAGTTAATCATATTGTTTCAGTTATGTTGATAATTAAAAAGGCTCAAAAGAAAATGCTTGAATTATACAAATCAAGATACACAACAAAAAGTAGATAAATATCACCATGTGCTTATATGTAAGAAATAGTGTTGTAACAGACGAGTCTCCATACTCTGTTCAGTGTGTCCAGGTGTACGTTTTTTATGAGATTTCTGGTGCATTGCTGTCCTTCACACATATCTCAAGTTTTCAGTGTGAGTTTTAATACAGCATTCCGATGAAGTTACATGATAATTTAAATATTTAGTATTTATTTTAATACAATGCACAACATGGTTCACAGGAAACAGGTTCACATTACACAACTTATTATGAAATGAAGTAGGGAAGCAGAAGTGACTTCTCTAAATTTGTCTTGAACCTAGGTCATGTGACCACTACTTCCTTTCACATTCCACAGGTTGTAATGACTGTGAGTCATCTTTGGTATGCTTTTAACAGAGTATTTTTAAACATCTAGCTCCAGCATGTTGCAAGAACGTTTGTTGTTGATATTTTAAAATAAAAAAAGAACCAGAATATATTGAATTTTAATACAAACAACCAACAATCCAATTGTTAAATTCTCCACCTGATAGTTTGGAGTAGTTTTTAATGACTCTACTACCTGACATTAGTATAAACTGTAAAACTATGTCACATTTTGTCTTAGTTTTATTCACATTCCAAAAAAATAAGTGCACTGTAATTTTTGAAGGTCTTTGTGAGTGTATAAACCTATTTCAACCCCATCAAAAATGCATGGCATCCTCTAGTATATATTATTAATTTATTTATTTGCGTTTTAACATCGTTGTCAACACTGTATAGGTTATATCACGACAGGTAGTTTTATGGGCAGAGAAAACCAGTACATACAGTTGGTCAATGTTCTGTACAGTAAACTGCTGACCATTGGTAAGCAATTACTAAATTTCACTCATAGGATCTGGGGTTTGAACCACTGATCTCAGAGGTAGGGGCGAGTGTGTTACCACAGCATAGATTCACATGTTCATGTTATGTTTCCAAACAGAAGGATATCAGAGTACTCATCCAAATAGGCAGACAGGGGTTAAAGTGTGTACAATTACAGTATAGGATTCATTTTGTTAAAACAAGACTGTGTTTTAGGACATTTTTTGAGAGAACTGGAACAATAGCTGCTATACATTCTTTTCCAAATCAAGTTTACCCCTAAATAAATAGCTTTAGTATGTACTGGTAAAGAATGACTTCATAAACCTGAAACAAAAATGTTTAAATGTGCGTCATAAAACATGATAAAGTGATGTTACACTAATGATTTATAAAGGAATAGAGCATGAAACAGCCTCGATTTATACTGTAAACATCTGAATGTTATTTTTCACTGCAAATACAGTGAAAGTCCCTATTTTCGCCCACAGCACTGCAGATGCTGCACCAGTTGATTCTGTAAAAAGTATGTGTAAAAATAGGTGATAAGGTGATAAAAACACTTAACAAGCAAAGGTATATTGATGATTTATGAGGGATAGTACTTTACCATACAGTAAAAAATACTGTTTTCGCCCACAGCACTGCAAATGCTGCACCAGTTGATGCTGTAACAAGTATGTGTAAATATATGTGATAAAAACAATTAACAAGCAATGGTATACTGATGATTTATGATGAATAGTATCTCACTATACAGTTAAAAATATTAGAATTATCCAATTGGAGTGTTTCACACCTACAGACGTCACTGCCAAGCAGTTTCAGCCTGCGAGTGCTCACATCCACAGAACTAAATAGAACATACTAAATCAGTATTATTTAGGTGTTTCACAGTTATACGCTGCACCAGACAGTAACAAAAAGAAAAAAAAAACAGGAGAATCATCAAATTTTAGTGTTTCTCACTCATAGTCTTCATTATACTGGAAAAAAGAATAATACAAATTTTAAAAACAGTAAGTAGTGCATTTAGAAAGATGAGTTATTTGGGGCTATGAAGCTGGGCAAAAAAAGGACAATTACACAGCGCAGTCCAGTAACTACAAATTAAGGGAATAAAAAACTAAATATTTGCACATCAGCAGTGAGTATCCCTGAAGCTGCATTAACCAGTCCAGTGGGTGCTAGTGAGAGAAATAACACATTTCAAACTAATGTTACAACCAGAAACATATCAGAAGTTATGACAATGGCAGAAACAAAGTACGAGAAATTCGAGGAACAAATAGCACCCACTGTGCTATATGACAAGATCAACAGTGGTGAGGCGCCTCAGTGGTTCAAAGAAGCTTTCACATTCTTAGCAAGTGATCTAGCAGAAATTAGACAAAATATACATAAAGTAAATGCATATGGAAATCAGTGCAAGGAAAATAGTGTAGAAATTAAAAGTTTAAAAGAATGTGTGTCCCATTTGGAAATGTCCAGCAAGAATTTAGAACAGCAGATAATAAGCCTGCAGTTAGAACAAAGGAGAAACAATCTTATAGTGCATGGAATTCCAGAAACTGGACCAAATGAGAACACTCAAGTTGTTGTTTGTACTTATTTTGCTGAAAGTCTGGACATAAAACAAATAAAAGATTTTACTATATCTGCATACAGGCTTGGTAAGCCACCACAGATGGAGCCCAAACCGGTGACAAAACCGAGGAGTATATTGATTAAATTTACACAAACCACAGATAGAGACAATGTATGGAATTCAAAGTTCAAATTAAAGGGAAGCAAAATTGTCACGAGGTAGGACTTGCCAAGTCCAGTGTTGGAGAAACGGAAAACCATGTTGCCATACTTTAAAGTTGCACGCAAACATCCAGACGTAAAAAAATGCCTGCTAAAGCAAGACTGTTTAATCATCAACAGTAAGAGTTATCATTACTATGACCTGCAATCTCTTCCGTTTAATTTGACAAATGTGAGGGTGAGTGAGAAAAAGCTAAATGGTATTGAAGGCACGGCCTTCTTTGGCAAGGAATCCTACCTTAGCAACTTCTACCCGTGCTCCTTCATTGAGAAAAACCAGATCTTTGACTGTGTCGAGAGATATTACAACTATCGAAAAGCATTGTACTTTAATGATGAAGAAACAGCAAACAAAATCCTTAAAGCAAAAACTCCCAACAAGGTGAAAGCACTAGGATATAAAGTGAAGCATTTTGATCAAGCAATGTGGCATCTGGTTGACACAAACTAGGTTTAACAGGTGTGCAATGAAATTTCAACAGAATCATGATTTACCAACTCGTTTGAAGAATACCAAAGGGATGCTAATTGAAGCCAATCCAAAAGACACTTACTTTGCATGTGGGCTTGCTATTGATGACCCAAACATTGAAGATAAACACAAATGGAAAGGTAAAAATATCCTACGTGATATTTTATGTAAACTGAGAGATTCTATATGACCTGTTTTGACAGGGGTTATAAGAACAGACGATGAAGCTTATGGCTCTAAATGCCCTGTTGCAAAATACTACTGTTGTAATACTACGTATATGGATTTCAGTGTTAATACAGCATAGCTGTCAACCGTTCATTTGTTCTATGAACTTTCATTGTCTAGTTTTGGAAATAATAGCAAAAAATATCTGTGTACAAATCTTAAGAGTTAGGATTCAAAAGTGGGTAGAACACTAATTTTACTTTTAAGTCAAGTAAATCAAAGCATCTGATTTGTTAAATGTCTTATGGAACCAACTGCTAAAAATACCATATTTGACCCAATGCTATGTTATAAAGCATAGTATTTAAATGTGTATTACACTTAAAAATAATATTAAAGTCAACATAAAATAAATACTTTAATGTTTTGGCTAGGAATATCTGTTGGTTCCATAACTGTTAAATAATCATCCAATCAATACTGAGCAATCTATGAGCTGTTTTTGTGTACAGTACAGATGTAGGAATACATAATATTATACAATTACGGTGAGCATAAATAGTATTGCTGACTATTAGTATTATTAGTGTTACGGCAAACTATTCTATACAGCAAATATTAATACGATACAACATTATATGGTTACTGTGAGCATAAGCTTGGAATAGTATTTGGAATTATAAATTTATTATTGGTGTCAAAATATGGTTGTGTATATACACAATCGGCCATAGGATAATGTATTAATTTGAATCTGTGTAGGTACCCAACACCTGTGACAGACGTTTTAATAATCAACAGTTCTCTATGACACAAAATATTCAGTTAATTTTTACTGACAAGTTATGACAAGCTGTTGTATAGGGTAAACAATATTAATATACGAGAGTGTATTGTCACTGTGAGTAAAAACTTGGAATAGTACTTACAAAGCATTACAAAGTTGCTGTTATAAAATATAGTATTTAATTGTATCCATGACTGATTGTATGAACACTATTGGTCACAGAATAATTTAGTACATTGAATCTGTGTTTGGTCACTGTGAGTATAGACTTGGAATAGTATGACACAAAATATTCAGTGAATTTTTACTGACAAGTTACGACAAGCTGTTGTGCAGAGTAAATAGTATTAATACATATGAGTGTATGGTCACCGTGAGTATAAACTTGGAATAGTACTTAGCATTACAAAGTTATTATTCATTACAAAACAGAGTATTTAAATGGTATACATGATTGTTTGTATAAACACTATTGGTCAGAAAATAATTTAGTACATTAAATCTGTGTATGTATCCAACACGGGTGACATCTGACTTCGCTGTATGTGACATATGTTTTAATAATCAACTGTTCTTTATGACACAAAATATTCAGTGAATTTTTACTGACAAGTTACGACAAATTGTTGTACAGAGTAAATAGTATGGATATATATGAGTGTATGGTCATTGTGAGTATAAACTTGGAATAGTACTTAGCAGTACAGTTATTATTCGTTACAAAACATAGTATTTAAATTGTAATCATGACTGATTATATGAACACTATTGGTCAGAAAATAATTAGTACATTAAATCTGTGTATGTATCTAACACTGGTGACACCTGACTTCGCTGTATGTAACAGATATATAGTGCTATGTGTAACCTTAAATCTGTGGGTTAAAGCAAAGGATGAATGTAAACAGAGGAAGCATGTGATTGTTTTTTATCGAGAGCTACAATAATGAACCTAACACCAGATAAATTAGAAATCTATTCTCTAAATTGTAGAGGCCTGAGAAATAAATTGAAAAGACAAACATTATTTACATGGCTAAATCAAAACAAAAAGGTCTAATAATGCTTCAAAAAACACACTCTGATATAGACAGTGAAGATATGTGGAAAAAAGAATTTGACGGTACAATTTATTTTTGTCATGGCTCGAACAGTAGCAGAGGTGTAGCACTTCTAGTCCCTGGAAAATTAAATGTAAATGTCAATATTGAATGTACTGAGATAGATTCTGAAGGAAAAATTCTCGCTATTAATTTCCACATAGAAAATAATCCGGTGGCTATTATTTGCATTTATGCCCCTATACCAAGGATAATTTGCCCTTATAGATGTCTTTTTTATCAAAGCTGAAAGAAATAGTCGAAAAACATAGTGATAAACCACTAATTATTGGGGGTGACTTTAATACATGTCTAAACCCTGATCTAGATAAGAAAGGTGGGACACTGGAATAAATATCTTCATACCAATCCAGCCTACTTAATTTTATTGAGGAGTTTTCATTAGTTGACATTTGGAGAATAAGAAATAAAAGTCACAATTTAGTTGGCGAGGGAAAGGTAAAACAGGTTTAGTTCAAAGTAGGTTGGATTTCTTTTTAGTTTCACTGTCTGTAGGAACTAAATACAGCAATTACGCCTAGTATTGGCATGGACCATAGTATAATAAGATAACACTAAGCATATCTCAGACGCAACCAAGAGGGAAAGGCACCTGGAAATTCAATAATAGTTTATTAAAGGACAAAAACTATGTGAACATGGTGAAAAAAATTATCCAGGAGACTCAAGTTGAAACTTCATTTACCAATAAATGTTTGCTCTGGGAATTTATAAAATGCAAGGTAAGATCCAAAACTATGGTCTACTCAAGCCACAAAGCGAAATTAGGGAGAAAACGAGAAGTCGAATTATTATATAGTTTAGAAAAGTTATAAAGTCAAATTTTATAGCGTTAAAAAGAATGGGAAGATCTTTGTTCAGAAAAAACACAAGGTGCGATATTAAGGTCCAAAGCTAAATATGTTGAGGAAGGTGAAAAAACTCAAAATATTTCCTAAACATGGAGAAACGGAACTACAATAATAAATATATGAAGTCAGTCATGAATTCAGAAGGTTTGACAATTAATAATCCGACAAAAATTTTAGAAGAACAAATTAGTTTTTTCAAAATGTATATTCAAGTAGAGAAAAATTAGGTAGTAAAACTAAGCAATTACATAAACAGTTCCTTTAGAATATTCAGATTCCAAAACTTGGCCTAGTGAACAAGCCACTCTAAGTCAACCTGTTACTATTAAGGAAATAACGAATGCCCTCAAAGATATGGCAAATGATAAAACACCTGGCCTAGATGGCTTTACAACTAATTTCTACAATTTTTTCTGGCCAAACATAAGGGAAATCTTGCATGCTAGTTACATATGTTCTTTTGAACAAGGAGAGCTTAGTTGTGAACAAAGAATAGGTGTTCTATCACTGATACCTAAAAAGACAAAGATCTTAGATATCTTAAATCCTGGCGGCCAGTTTCTCTACTAGCAACAGATTATAAGATTTTGGCAAAAATTTTGGCAATACGATTACAGGAAATTATCACAAAATTGATAAATACAGATCAGGTGGGCTACATTAAAGGTCGTTATATCAGTCAAAATGTCAGAACAATAGAGGATATTATATTATATACTAATGAATACAAAATTCCTGGATTGATAGGATTAATTGACTTTGAAAAATCATTTGATACGGTTGAATGGAATTTTCTGTTTGCCGCTTTGAAACAATTTAATCTCGATCCTACATTCATAACCTGGATAAAGCTGCTTTATAGTAATATATTTTCATGTACCACAAATGGACATTTGTCAAAACGTTTTCCTTTATCAAGAGGGATTGAACAGGGTTACCCAATTTCGGCATTATTATTTATATTGGTTGTAGAAGTGCTGTCAGTTAAGTTGAGAACAAATGAAGAAATAAAGGGAATTCAAATAAATGGTTTTGAATATAAAATCGTTCAATTAGCTGACGACACAACTATATTTGTAAATACTTGAAGTCACTAGAAGTGTCTATCAATGAATTTCTTGAGTTTGAAAAAATGTCAGGCCTAAAATTAAATCTGGAAAAATGTGAAATTATTGAAAATTGGGCTCTATGACAATTAAACAATCTGATGTTCCTAAACAGCTAGCCAAATTAAAGATAAATAGAAGTATTTTTTAAAAAAACTTTAGGTATATGGTTTGCAAAGGATCCAAAACGATGTACTAAACTTAATTATGATGAACGTCTCAAAAAATTAATTGTAAGTTACAGATCTGGAAACAAAGGAATCTTTCTTGGAAAGGACGTATTATGATAATTAAGATGTTAGTACTATCTTAAGTAACACACCTTTTCAGCATGACATACACACCTCTAAAATTTTTAGAGCAATTAGATAAACTAATTTTTAGCTTTTTATGGAATAATAAACCTCCTAGAGTGAAAAGAGAGACAATTATTGCAACAGTAGGTGATGAGGGCCTTAGAATGCCAGACATCTTTGCTTTTCATTCTGCACAAAAAATCATCACTTTGAAAAATCTAATAGTAGAAGATGGCAAATGTCTTAATCTCTTTCAGTCATTATGTGGGATAAAAAAACATCTATTAGACCATAAATTATCAGATAGAGAGTTAGAAAAACCACAAATCTTAATTTCTTTTATTTCACAAATGCTAAAATGCTGGTTCGATTTTAAAATCAAAAGCTCCTGAAAGCTTACAAGATATGCTTAATGAATACGTCTTTTTCAATCGGTATGTAACAATCAACAGTAATTTGATCCATCCTAAAGATTTGGGGCTTAATGAATGCTACTTAAATTTAAAGATAATAGATCTGCTGAATCAGAGAAATAACCTTATGACATGTGAAGAATTAGGGTCACAACCGAATTGGAATACTTATATCATCCATACTAATTCTCTTTTAGCTGCTATACCAAAAAAGTGGAACTTAAAGATAAATATTATTACATTCAAATTTCAAGGAACACCATGTTTTAGCCTAGTAATAAACAAGTGTATAACACCAATTGCAAAGGTCACAAGTAGAAAAGTATACTGGGACATGGTACAGGGTAAAACTAAGCAACCCACTGCAGTAGAAATCTGGGTAGACTTGTTTCCTTTTCTTGAAGGTGTAAATTGGAGTTCAATTTACAAATTTGTATATAAGATCTCGAATGAACCATAATTACAATCATTTCAATACAAAATATTAAATAGAACTGTTAATTGTAGATATAATTTATATAAATGGAATAAGATTTCCAGTAATAAGTGTCTCCACTGTTTAAATGTTGATACTTTAGAACATCACTTCTACTACTGCCCTGTGTCAATAAAGTTTTGGTGTGAAATAAATCATTTTCTGCACATGATTTCAGAAAAAATAAATTATATTATTGGGGAAATGGTTCCTTAATAGTCGTAGATCAAGTGAAAGACCTGGCATTTTCTCTGAGTTTGTAAAAATGTTAAAAGATAAACTAGAAAGTATTAGAGTGTGCCACACTTTCAAAGATGATTTGGAGGCTTTTAATAACAAATTTGGAAGACTGTATGATAAACTTTGATAAGAGATAGTAGCTACTTGTATACATAGTAAAAACAGAATAATAAGTGTAAACATAATATGTGCAGATGTTATGTTGCCAAAGATTGTAGAATACTAGTACTTTAATAGGCGATTTGCTTACCTTAGTACTACAGTTAATTTTAGTTATTTGTTGCTGTGTGTTTTCTTAACCCAGGAATAGAAATGACGTACTGGGAATTTCTCTTGCCTTTTCGGTAATAATGAATAAACACCCACAATGTTTGTGTTAAATACTTTATTGTAACTGTCATATGTCCATGTATTGTAATATACCATATACAAAAAGAGGCAATAAAATATTAAAAAAAAAAGTTTACCCCTAACACTGAAATATTCCATGTAACAAATTCCACACTTTGAAAGTGATATAGACTTAAAGACCCAATGTTTATTCACCATTTGTTATCCACCACGGGCTGTATTTGACCCGTTGTTCAGTTTTTCAGTAATATCTCGGAAACTATGTAACCTACAAATATGTATTATAAATCATGGATGAGATGATGAGTAATTGCAAATTAAAAATTACAGTTTTATATTTACTTCAATGACTGTTTATATGACAGTCTTTTTTGTCCTTTTTTCTGTAAATTTGGATTTATTTTACCCATAAACCATAAAAATGGTAGATAATAAAAATAAAAAATCACTCATTAGACATATGCATAAACATATATCACTCATGAAGATTACCAAAATAATACTCTTGCTACATACTTGTATAATATTGGTTATCTTAATTTGTGATATATTTTTCCGTATATGTCATTTTGGAAGTTTTCCTATTCCAGTCTTATAATGTTTGCTTGGTCTGTGAGTTATAACTTTATATCTTATTATAACAACATGATTTCTTTCTACTTTATTGACCCTTCAAGGATTCTGTATTTGGTGTACAGTTAAGGATATCATGATAAGTTACTATCTAACTAGATATCAATCTTCAATAATTTCCACAAATAGATTTTTTCAGAGTTAATGTTATGGTCATGGGCAAGCGCAGTAGCAGTTACCAGTTGTCTTTAAGTTGCAACAGGGAAAGACAAAAAGTTTAACTTAACAAATTTATTTAACAATTAAAAATAATGATTACAGTCAACTGGTATGCTCTCGATAATACACAATGATACACAATGAAACCAATCTGACCTGGATAATCTAACATCCTAAAAATCTCAATCAAAGAACTGAAATTTAAAAATAAACACCTTTTTTAAACAAACATAAAATTTCTTTTCTTTCCAATTATGTTACGGCAAAGAATATTGACAGTGCTTTCTATTCTATTCGACATTAAAGATTTTAATTATAACCAAATTTTATTCTTTACACAATTCCAGCAAAAAGATAATAAACTTCAGCCAATTGACATGAAATTGTTACTTCTTAAGATGAACTTTATCCCTGCTTGAATGACAAGCAAGAACATAGCAAGAACAATACAAGACTACTGTTGCAGTGGTTATCTCCCACCTTATACCCCTTTCACACCACAGGCGATATCATCCACAGAAACCTGCGTTCAGTGAAACATCCCTGTGTTGGGATCACCGCCTGAAGTCTGTTTGCATACTTGCAAGTCAGTGGCCCACTGTCCCAAACCTTACGCCTCCCACAGATGTTTTAAAAAGTTTAAAATTTCTGCCTCTGGTTCCATAATCTTGAGCATTTGCTGATAATTCCACACATCCATGTGCATGAGAATTTCTTACTACGGTCACCGAAGGTGTGATCCATGGTGTATATAAGGTTTTGAATCGGCCATCCATCAGTGTAACAAGGCGACATAAGGTGAGTGGAGGTATTGGTTGTTTCACTACCTGTTTATCAAATGGCTACGGAAGGTGAGTTGAGGTTAATGGAGGTTGCTTCTTGCTGATCAACGTTTGTAGTGCTGTCATCCTACTGTTATTGACAGTTAAAAAAACGTGTCCAATCAATGGTCATCCACCTGTAGTGTGAACAACTCGGAAAAAATAGAGTGACCTGTGAGGAGTAAAAACGTCTAACCATTTGATGTGCCGCCTGTAGTGTGAAAGGGGCATTAGAATCAGTAATAATGGAGAACTAAGGAAGTTATAGTAAGATGACCCTACTTGACACTGGAGAAGGGGTCAAAGTCAGCAATTGGAAAAGATTCCCAGGCCATGACTTCTTGTAAGTTGTTTCCCATTCCAAACCCCTAGGAGCAATGGTAAGGGAGATATAAGGCCTTTTAAATAGAATAACCCCATTTCACATTAAACATGTGATATGGCAACCATTTTGTTTTTTGAAATTAGGGCAAAATTAAGCTAGCTTTCCTAGCAATATATCTTTTATTCAAATATGATAAAGCTAGCTGCAATATTTCAAGATTCAGAGCATTTTTTATGATTTTCAAACTATTGGCTATGGTGGCCATTTTGTTTTTTAAAATGAAGCCAAAATTTTGCAGACATACTTTTATAACCATAAATATTACCTGCAATTTTGGTTAAGATATCTGTATAAATAAATGATATATTGAGTTTTATGTAAAAATGTAACAAACGGACGCATGTACGGAAGGCATTTAAAATCTCCCAACCATGGCCTTTGGCCACTGGTGGGAGAAAACAAGTTTAACTGAATTTGAACATAAATATCATCTGCCAAGATCATCCATAATTCCTGAAATAAAAATGAAAGGCTACAAATGTCTGGCTTTGGAGAATTTTGAGAGGCCAAAAGTGATTGCAATACCATGTCATAACTACATGTTTCTTTTTTGAACAAAATAAAAACTGAATAACTATACTTTTTTGTGATATGACAATGTATACATGGAATATGTAATGTTGGTTAATTTAGATTTTTTTTCTGTGTGACTTCTCTATTCAACCATGTTTCTACTTGTTCAAATGGATAAGTGAGACTGGATTTTATCCTAATATTTAGAGTTTAGGCATCAGATTTTCCTCATCTTCTGAAATTAGTATCAAAAGAGATTATTTCAAACTGAAAAAAAATCAGCAGATAGGATTTTCTATTAGTTCAGCACCTGACAGAGAACTTGTATCTTGGTGATTGTCTTGTATCTCATATAAAAAGGACTTTTTCTCACCCTTACAGAAACAGGGAAGTTAGAATTAATTGGATATTGAATCACAAATTGCAGTCTATGGAGATGTCCATCATTTTACATGAGTTGTTAAGTGCTAAGAAAGCCTTCTCTGGTTATTTTAGTTATCTTTGGTGACACATTATTAATTACATGGATCAAAGATCAATTTCTTATTTTACATAGGTGTTAAACATGTTTTTGTCATACTACCATTGTTGTTGATATGATTTGTGTTGCAATATTTGACTTTTGTTAGACCTGAAACTGACCTATTTATGAAAGGTGTCAGAGTGTGACAGAATGTGAAAAGACAAATGACAGAACAGATATTATCAGGCAGTTCATTCCAGAACTTTTGAGAATTAAAGGCAAAGGGAAAGATAAACTGCTTCGCAGAATTTTGTTCTGAAAGAGTAATGGGAATATTCAGGCTTTCAAAAAAAAGAACTCAAATATCTATTACAGCCAATTTGATTGAATTTACAAATCAATGTTGCCATTTTGAATGCAGACTGCTGTTTCACTGGTAACCAGTGTAAGCTTTTAAATCACAGGTAATGTAAAACCTAATATGAGTATATTTTCAAATAACCTTGCTGAGAATAGTGCTATGTAGTAAACAGTATGGGGCCCAGGCCTGAGTCTTGAGTAACAAAATCTGTAAGAGTGGAGCTGAAATGTAATCTGAGTGGACTGAAAGCAATCACTGAGGCAGAGCTTTAATCAACTAAGCACTATACTAACAACACAAAACTATGAACATGAATAAGTAAGGAGTGTATATTCTAATTTGACTTTTATAGTACTTAATATCCACTGAGTAGTGGACTCTAAGGTACAACAAGACAATAGCAATATGCAAATTCAAAGTCCAGGGACAGAAATAGGTCAGTTTCTTTCTAAAAGTGGCAATAGTGGGTGATGCGCGGATGTCTTCAGAAAGTGAATTCCAAACAGTGGCAGCATCAAAGGCAAAACTGAAGCCAATCTGCTAAGTGGACTTGTGAATTGTAGGTTGAAATTTTGGAACATTAAGGAAACTGGCCACACTCTGACTGTGACTAGTATTGTAAGTAGTATGGTATGTGGACAGATATGGAGCAAATGTGATTGGTCATGTAAATTGGTCATAGGTATTAGATGCTTCACACTAGTCAAGTAGTACTCCAGCATTAGCTTCATCTTCTATAACAGAAAGATGTACATGTTTCACTCAAAATATTTTAGGTTTATTGACCATAACTGAGTTTATAAACAGCTTTATCCTTATTGTCCAGCGCATTTACCATTACATCATCAATCATCTGAGGACAAAACAAAAAGGGTTGTGGCATTTCCATTCCATCCTTTATTCCAGTAACAATACCCTTTTTAGAACTGTCAGGGACATACAGAACAGTTAAAATATTATCATTCATGAAGAAGAATTGTGAGCCATTCTTAAGACATATAGGCCTACCATCTAACTGGACTGGAAATATTTTATTATTTTACAAATAATGTTTTTAAATTTCAACTTTTCTATTACATCAAGATCATACTAATCTATTCTATTATGAACTTTTTTAAAGAGTGAGTCAAACAAATATGACTTGGGTTTCTTCCTGAAGGAGGTGGGAAATGCATAATTTATCCAGGAAATGTCCAGAAAAGCAGAAATTGCTTTTTCATATTTTGGTATAATTTCTAATGCAATTCTTGTACATTAAATATATGTTTGTGGGAGATCTAAAACAAATGTATTTGTTTGTAAATTGATATAGCTGTTTCTCATTTTTAGTTGTACTGTTATGATGACTATTTAAAAGTGTGAATGCAATAGTTTATTTTTTGAACATATCCTGGTATCAATTGTTTTCCAAAAAAAGTACAATGATACCATAAATATTTTAGTAAAAACACATTCTGAAGAAATTGAGTTTTCATACTTTGGGCACAATTCTCAAAATTCTACACACACACTATATCTAATATTATAAATCAGGGTACAACTTCATTATCACTGTAGGTATTATTGGTCACCCATGTGGTTATGGGTTTAGGATGATCTCATAGTAGCACATAGGATTTGTTGATATCACCTTAGCATCAACCTCCAGATTTAGCCTTTGCTACATTATTGGTTAAAAGTGTTTGAAACATGTATATTATCAATTCAGATTATTAAATCATGTAATAGGTATGGCAATTTCTTTTTCTACTTTGAATATTACTGCATAATTGCTTTGATGTAAAAACTGAAGGCCTGGTAAGTTAGTGGGTAACACAACTGCCATCCATGTCACTGTCATTTATTTAAAGTCCCAGTCTGATGTAGAAGTAGGAACACAGTTTACAGGTGCATAAGTTGTTGTGTGCTGGTCTTAACTAGAAAAGTTTGTCATTCTGGTTGATTGCAGTGCAAAAACTTGACTAACTGCTACTCATATGATTAATCCACCAATTTCAACAGCTAATAATCTCCTGTGACCATCCTAAATAATATTTTCTTTAATCTAATAAATGGCCATTACAATAAGTTGTCTTGTCAAGGTAGGCTGTGAAAATCTATTTCAAATTCTTGATCAATACAAATAAATCTGATACATGTTGCTGCCACTTTAATAAACAGGCGTGACTTTTATAATATTTAGTTTAATCTGTCAAATAACCATTATAGTATGTTGTTTAACTGTGGTATATTGTGAAATATATTTTGAGTTATTTACTGACACAGATAAAAATATACAAGCTTAAATGGAGCTCATCATTTATAATTTCTGTAGAAAGTCAAATAAAACATATTTCATTGTTATGGCATTTTATTATATTTTATATATTATACAATATATCTGCAGATGCAAGGTCATGAACCAATTTTATCAGTTCTCTGTAATAAGGCCAAGGGACCAGCTTCTGTTTCTGAAATAAAACAAAAGGGGATTCAATTACATGCAAATGCACTTGAATCAAATCATAGTAAATGATATTTATAGTGGTTTATTATATTGGATTTTAACAATTTTAACAAAATATAATTAAGCACACAGTTCAGAACTGCTAACTCAGATTTTTTTACCTTTCACCACTGCATACAGTTCTTAAAATTTTGATATTATTCTAAATATAAAAATATACTAGTTTTATATTAGCCAAAGCTGTGTTCAAGAATTTATATATGAAACTATGATAGCATGAGTCTCTGTAAGTTATTGTTCATCCAGAGAGCTAAGTTTTGCATTATTGTCCAAAACATGTCAAGTTGCATCTATTGTATTAAATTTAACAATTGGCGTGTTCAGGTACTACATGTGATCTATTTGTTCAAGAGTGAAATTCGGAGTAAACTGTACTACTATATTGACATGTGTGTTAATTATGAAACACTTGCTATTTATATGTCAAAATGGTTATTTCGGCATCACATTTGACAGTGATTCTTAATTACCTTTAATCCTTGCACTTTAATTAGTACATGTTTTGTACTTCTTAAATAGGCATATAAACATACAGTCAGACAGCCAAATATATACAGTAGCCTCCACATCAGTAAAATCATGTTAAGTAGGAATTAACAAGCCCCAACATCTGAAAATGGTATATTTATGTTGGTACAAGTGGACCTTATTCTAACTAACCACCAACAAATACTATTAGGATATGGAAGGTTGTAATTATACTGAGTCCATTAGTCAGACAGTGCTACCTAAAATAACAATGAACTTAAGCAAACATACAAGAAACTGTTACCTCTTAATGTGAACTGTAACCATAATTGTCCTTGTCCCCCCTAGAATCATAGATACGTTTGTGACCATAGCCAAAATAATGGCCAGTCCCCGGAACTCCATACAACTTGGCTGTTCCTGTACCAGCACCTATTTCTTCTGCATATTTGTTCAGTCCATGTTGTCGCTCTGCATTATTGTATGCAGCCTCAATGCCATTATAAACCCTCTGAAAGCCATTCTCATGACCATAGTGAGCATCATTACTATGTCCAGAAGAAGCAGTAACAGCAACAATGCCCAACAATAATGCAAATATAACACTCACCAAAGTATTCATGCTTACAGTGTTGTACTGTTGAGAAACCAGTGCTTCAAATGTCTTTTGTTTGCTCAAGTTTTTTACTCTGACACATTTTATAGAGTTGCAGGTCCTATATATACACATTCATCATCATCTTATGTTGCTAGTTAAAAATAACAAAGGTATTTGTTGTATTTATTGAATCGAATAGGATTGGTTTGTTTGAGACAAAAGCTGTTGGTATGTAACACATTGTGTATCTCTGTCAGCCACTCTCTGCAAATATTTGGCACAGGTTTATGTCTGTGTAACAACAGTAAGAACAGAAAAGTCGACTTATTAAGCATTTAACCAAAACTTGATTACAAAAGTTATAAAAGTCATAACAAGCATAATACAACATAAAGTATACATTTTTATAAATAGATACACATATGTATGCCAGGATTATTGATGATTCCAGGAAAAATGACAAAGTCTGTATATGCTTTAGATGTGGAGAATATTTTAAAAGCCCAAAATAAAGTGGCCTTAATGGAATGGACATAGAGGTAAGATTGGTCAATGTTTGTCTATGTAATGCCATGCAATGGCTACATTTTCAATTTTTAAAGTACACAGCGATTTATTGTGTCAATGTCAAATTGAGAATGTGGTTATTTCATGAATTGCATTCTGATCATTCTTTAATTTTTCAAGTATAAAGCTTATAATTACATGCAAAAAATCATTTCAAAATATTTGGTTTTAAGCATACTTATGTAATTATCAAGTAATATATTTAAAAATTAACTGATAAATACTTATCCAGGAGATACTCTCTAGAAATGGATAATTTTTCTATCTAATTGTATTGGCTGAGTAGGATTTAATGTGACCAAATAATGAAGTAAGAGTTTACGAGTGAGATTTTTGTTTAATTAACATCTTTCACAGAGGCAGATACAGGATTTTCCAAAAAGGGGGTGTGGGTAGTCGCAGGAATAAACATTTCATATTTGGACATATATCATGCGGCAAGTGGACAAAATACCGGCGGACAAAATGCTGGTGGACAAAATTGCAAGGAAGGACAAAATGCTGGCCATTTTTTGGGGTCAAAAATATATCATATTGATGGTCAAGTAAACTGAAAAGCCTCTAGCAGCAAAAAAAAACCCCCATTGAAAACCCGCAGTAGAAAATACCTCTGTATATTTATTATTATTTATTTTATTTATTTATCATAATGACATGCAATATACAATATACAAATGAGATAATAAGCACTACATTGCCCAGCCTGAAGGGCTTATAAGTCACTCTTAATCAAGACAATAATTAACATGGTTATAGTGTGAGATAAATTACAATATTACCAGCATTAGGCAAACAATCTTTTTGATTAGAAAATTGTACCAAATAGTTACAATACATTGATGAGAAAGTCTATCTACTACAGAGAATATGACACAACATAGAACAAATAAGTATGTTCTATTTGTTAAGCAAATCCTGTCTTATTCTCCATGCTTATTCTCCATAACAAATTTTTTATTGTCCGATAAACTGTGAAACTGTTGAATGTTTTGTACAACCGATTTGAACAGTTTTGATCGTAGATTTTCATAGGCAACACAGTGACACAGAAAGTGTATTTCATCCTCCACTTCATTTGATTTACATAGTAGGCAAGTATGCTCATCTACATTTAATTTCCTAAGTTTATTGGAACTAGTGTCCATTATAAGATGAAACCTTCCAGTTTCTATTCTTAGTGGCAACACTTCTGTTCTGAATTGAACTAACAGTGATCTTTTTGATATTGATATGTATGTGTTGAGATAGTTTTCTGTTTCATATTTATTTTTAAAAGTTTTGTACACTCTTAATTTAGGCTTTGGTTCCAGCTATAGCTTCCAATCATTGTATGTTTTCACCATAAATAGTTCCTTTACAGATTTAGTATTAACAGGGGTTTTAGAAGTGACGTGATTCTGCATGTTTATTATCCCAAATATTTCCATTATATCATCTGACCAATTTGTTGTGCATTTTTCATTAACCCATAGGATAACTTTTTTAGTAATTCGGCTAGAATCCATTTTATCAAGCGGTTCCACAGTCTAAGCATGCATAGATAGTGCCTATATTTGCAAGGGAGGCATCTCATTTCTCCATTTATTGCTGCCAGAAGGGTAAATTTATGAACACCCAGAAAATATTGTATTGCCTTATTCTGGACACTGTCACACTGTGCACTGTTTTTGGAACAGCATACAGAAGCACAATAGTCAAGAACAGGACATACATGTGCATTATAAAGTTTAGTGTATGTTTTGAATCTTACATCTTTCAGGTATTTCAGTTTTGAACAAATAGTACCTAATGATCTACTTCAAGAATCTGACAATGTACTGATACACTGAGTGATTTTTAAATGCTCATCTAGGTTTGTGCCAAGGTACTTGTAAGAGGAGCAGTAATTTAGCTTAGTGTTTCGATTTTGAAAATTAAATTTTGATCGCCTTTTTTTGACAGGTCTGAAGTGAACAACATTAGATTTATTAATATTAATATTTAATTTACATTGTAAACACCATTCATTCATTCATTCATTCATTCATTTAGCAAAGTTTGTAACTCTTTCTCATTTTCAGCAATTAAAAATAAATCATCTGCATAAAGAAGGATACATAATTTTTGACTATTTAGATTTATGCCCACATTTTACTCTTTTAATGTTACTGCTAAATCATCTATGTAGATAGAAAAACTTGTTGGGGATAAAGAGTCTCCTTGTCTCAGGTTCCTACAAAAACAAGTTTGTTTCTTTCCGGACCATGTCAGAGGAAGAAGTCCTTAAAATCATAAAGTCCACACCAAATAAATCATGTGACTTGGATCCCATCCCAACATCATTGGTCCTTGAATGTATCAGTGTGCTCCTGACTCCTATTACAAATATTGTGAACTACTCTCTACAGGAGGGCAGTTTCCCATCCTGCTTTAAGACTGCACATGTTACACCCTTGTTGAAAAAAGCTGGTCTTGACAAGAATATTCTCAAGAATTATCGACCAGTGTCCAACCTCAGCTACATCTCCAAACTCATAGAGAAAGCTGTGGCTAAGCAGATAAATGAGCATATTGCTCACGAGGGTATATCTAATGAAAACCAGTCCGCATATAGAGCTTTTCACTCAACTGAAACAGCGCTGCTCAAAATACAAAATGACATTGCCACATCAATGGACAAGGGTGTAGCTGTTGGATTAGTCCTTTTGGACTTATCTGCAGCTTTCGATACAATAGACCACTCAATCCTATTCAACTGCCTTCAGCACTGGTATGGCATTGATGGGGTAGTGCTTAAGTGGGTCCAGTCATACCTCAACTCACGCAAGCAGCGCATCAAAATAGATGGACATCTTTCAGATGCTGTTCAACTCCCTTACAGGGTTCCCCAGGGCTCAGTTCTAGGGCCACTCCTTTTTACCCTATACACAACCCCTCTCAGTTCAGTCATATCTAAATTCAATGTCACCCACCACTTATATGCAGATGACACACAAATTTACTTGGAACTCGACTCTAGGAACTTCGATTCCAGTATCACTGAATTAACAAATTGCCTTGAGGCGGTCCAGGCTTGGATGGGAAATAATAAGCTTAAATTAAATCCTGACAAGACAGAATTCATAGTGATTGGTGATGATCAAATTAGAAGTCCCCTGAAGTCATCTTTCCCAGTGAGTTTGCTTGGCAACACCATGGAACCAGCTGAATCGGTAAAAAACCTTGGTGTCATCCTAGATGCTGAAAATTCAATGCAAAGACACGTGGCTAATCTATGTCGCATAAGTTACTACTATCTCCAGGAACTACGAAGGGTCCGCAGGTACTTAAATCATGAAACAGCTGTAAAGGTGGCAAATGCCTTGGTAAGCAGTCGTCTGGATTACTGTAACTCACTGCTTTACAACACAAAAAAGGCATATACTAGCAGACTACAGAGAGTTCAAAATGCCTTATGTCGGACGGTGTGCAAGCTAAATAAATACTGTCATGTTACACCCTTCCTGCACAAACTACACTGGCTCCCCATTCATTACCGTATACTGTTCAAATATAATCTCCTCATTTATAAAGCAATACACTTGAGCCAACCTCCATATCTCTCCGCTCTAATTAGGCGGAGTGATCTCACACAGGGCAATCGCCTATCAATTTCCTCATCTAAACCAAATAAACGCTCAGGGCTACGCAGTTTCATAGCAGGGGCTCCCACAGAGTGGAACAAGCTTCCTCAAGCCATCAGAACCATAGAAAGCATTTCTGGTTTCAGGAAACAGTTGAAAACATACCTTTTTAGATTGGCTTATCCTCCACCATAGCCTATCTCCCCTACCGGATGCTAATATGGAAACGGACATCTTTCTGGAACTGGACTATCCCTTTTTGCACATCAGCGCCTTAGAGGATGTTTACGTCAAATTCGGCGCTATATAAGTGTTTCTTACTTACTTACTTGTTTTAATAGGTCCTCGGTGGCCTAGTGGTTAGCAAGTTTGGCATCTAATCATAGGCTGTCACCTCTGTGGGTTCGAGTCCCACAAGTGGCAATGCTTAGGACCTGTCCCAATATGACCCTGGCTGTTGAACGGGACGTTAAACCCCAACTTTGACTTTGTACTTGTTTTAACCCTGGACTGACACTAAACCAACCAGTCATCCAGTTATATACACGGACACATGAGAGGGTATTGTTGCAAAGTGATTTATGGCTTTTTATATTTTACCAGTAATACCATAACTTAATAGTCTACAAAACAACAAATCTCTGTCTACCCAGTCAAAGGCTTTTTCATTTTCAATGAAACTTGCAAATACCAATTTTGATTTTGACAATTGATTCCTGATAAGACATGTTAGTGTAAAAGTGTGTTCTTTACATGATCATCCTGAATGAAAACCATTTTGTTCATCAACTATTAAATCTGAAATATTACAATAGGTTGTTATCCTTTTATTAATTAAAGCCGAGTATACTTTTGACACACAAGATAAAAGGCTGATTCCTCTGTAATTGAGCGGGACATATGGATTCTTTTTAGAGTCTTTAGAAATTGGATTTATGATTAATTTGAGCCAGATTATGGGTACTATCCCGCTTTCGAAACAAGTCTGGAAATATTTTAGCAAAATTACAGAGACTGATCTTCGTTTAAGCACCTCATTTGGAACATTGTCACACCTAACAGCTTTATTAGTTTTGAGCCTTTTTATAACTTGCTATAATTAATCATGACAAAAAGGTTTATTTAAAGGGTCATTTTGAAATTCATAATTTACATAATCACTATTTTCCAGTGCACACTGTTGTCTTAATATATTGTTACAAAAATCTCTATCAAAATTGATATTTTTTCGGTTTATTATATAGATTCCAAAAGTCTGTTTTCCACTTTTGGAGAATAGTATTAGTTTCAAAAAATTTTTTTTCCTCAATTTGAACTTGCATTGAAATTTCTGCCTTTTTCTTTGGACCCAATGACTTTAAGTGGTTCCAGAAGTCTTTGGGGTTTCTGGTGTTGAAATTCTCCAAATCATTAACAAGTTTTTTCTTATAACTGCACTGTGCTTGTCTCAATGCTCTATCAAATTTGTTTCTAGATCTTAAATAGTTGAAAGTTTATTCTTTTAGAGTATTTATCAGATTTACATTTTGTATACCACTTTGTAAAAAGTGTTTTACACATTTTTGAGTAGAGAGCATCTAGACAATTTTGGGTTTTACTTGTTTTTTCAATGATATCTATGGTATGAAACTCCCTACAATACTGCAAACATTCATGAGGGACTACAAAAAATTCTACCACTGACTTTCCTCTTGGTGATATAAATGTGTAATGATCTTTTTCCTTTTTAAAGCATCCGTTTAAAACACACATTTTTCCTTCTTTCAGGAATTCTATAAAGACCTTCCATGTGAATTTTTTGAATGGTCAAGAACTAGCCTTTCAATGACATTATCAATATCTGAAATAAAGTCCAATTTTACAACCTATTCTGGTATTAAAGTCTACACAAATAATTATTATATCAGCAAAAGAACATGCATATACAACAGATAACAAGTTTACAAAAAACTAGAAACATTTCTACCTGAGGCTGAATTTTCTGGTGACAAATAACATGCAATTAGTATAGCACTAAAGTCTGCATGCTTACCTTTAAATTCAACTGCTAAAATACCATCATGTTGTTTATTTAAAATGTTTATTTCATATGTTCCCTGTAAACATTGATTGATTAGTATCCCTATTCCTCCTGAAGGTTTAGGTGCACGTACATTTACAAATTTTCTATCATTAGCTATCCTGACTGTTATGACTTGAGTTTCTTCCTGAAGCAGTTGGAAAATGCATAATTTATCCAGGAAATATCCAGGAAAGCAGAACTTGCTTTTTTATAATTTCTTATAATTTCTAATGCAATTCTTGTACATTAAATATATGTTTGTGGGAGATCTAAAACAAATGTATTTGTTTGTAAATTGATATATTGGGGTCTCATGTTTACTTGTACTGTTATGATGATTATTTAAAAGTGTGAATGCAATAGTTTATTGTTTGAACATAACCTGATATCAATTGTTTTCCAAAAAAAGTACAATGATACCATTAATATTTTAGTAATAACACATTCTGACAAAGGTCAAAGGTCAATGTTGGCGTTTTATTGGGATAGGTCCTCAGAATTGTCACTTGTGGGACTCAAACCCACAGAGGTGACAGCCTGTGATTAGATGCCAAACTTGCTAACCACTAGGCCACTGAGGACCTCATAACACATTCTGAAGAAATTGAGTTTTCATACTTTGGGTACAATTCTCAAAATTCTACACACACTAAATATTATATTATTAGTTAGGGTACAACTACATTATCACTATAGTTCTGTCCATTTATTATTGGTCAACCATGTGGTTATGGGTTTTGGATAATCTCATAGTAGCACATAGGATTTGTTGATATCACCTTAGCATCAACCTCCACATTTGGCCTTTGCTACATTATTGGTTTGAAAGTGTTTGAAACATGTATATTATCAATTCAAATTATTAAATCATGTAATAGGTATGACAATTTCTTTTTCTACTTTGAATATTACTGCATAATTGTTTTGATGTTATAACTGGGGGGCCTGGTAAGTTAGTGGGTAATACAACTGCCTTCCATGTCACTGTCATTTATTTAAAGTCCCAGCCTGATGTAGAAGTAGGAACACAGTTTACAGGTGCATAATTTGTTGTGTGCTGGTCTTAACTAGAAAAGTCTGTCAATCTGGTTCATTACAGTGCAAAAACTTGACTAACTGCTACTCATACGATTAATCAACCAATTTCAACAACTAATAATCTCCTTTGACCATCATAATACTATTTAGTTTAATCTAATAAATGGCCATTACAATAAGTTGTCTTGTCAAGGTAGGCTGTGAAATCTATTTCAAATTCTTGATTAATACAAATGAATCTGATACATGTTGCTGCCACTTTAATAAACAGGTGTGACTTTCATAATATTTAGTTTAATCTGTCAAATAACCATTATAGTATGTTGTTTAACTGTGGTATATTGTGAAATATATTTTGAGTTATTTACTGACACAGATAAAAATATACAAGCTTAAATGGAGCTCATCATTCGTAATTTCTGTAGAAAGTCAAATAAAACATATTTCATTGTTATGACATTTTATTATATTTTATGTATTATATAATATATCTGCAGATGCAAGGTCATGAACCGATTTTATCAGTTTCTCTGTAATAAGGCCAAGGGACCAGCTTCTGTTTCTGAAATAAAATAAAAGGGGATTCAATTACATGCAAATGCACTTGAATCAAATCATAGTAAATGATATTTATAGTGGTTTATTCTATTGGATTTATATCCATATATATATATGAAACAATGATAGCATTAGTCTCTGTAAGTTATTGTTCATCCAGAGAGCTAAGTTTTGCATTATTGTCCAAAACATGTCAAGTTGCATCTATTGTATTAAATTTAACAATTGGCGTGTTCAGGTACTACATGTGATCTATTTGTTCAAGAGTGAAATTCGGAGTAAACTGTACTACTATATTGGCATGTGTATTAATTATGAAACACTTGCTATATATATGTCAAAATGGTTATTTCAGCATCACATTTGACAGTGATTCTTAATTACCTTTAATCCTTGCACTTTAATTAGTACATGTTTTGTACTTCTTAAATAGGCATATAAACATACAGTCAGACAGCCAAATATATACAGTAGCCTCCACATCAGTAAAATCATGTTAAGTAGGAATTAACAAGCCCCAACATCTGAAAATGGTATATTTATGTTGGTACAAGTAGACCTTATTCTAACTAACCACCAACAAATACTATTAGGATATGGATGGTTGTAATTATACTGAGTCCATTAGTCATACAGTGCTACCTAAAATAACAATGAACTTAAGCAAACATACAAGAAACTGTTACCTCTTAATGTGAACTGTAACCATAATTGTCCTTGTCCCCCCTAGAATCATAGATATGTTTGTGACCATAGCCAAAATAATGGCCAGTCCCCGGAACTCCATACAACTTGGCTGTTCCTGTACCAGCACCTATTTCTTCTGCATATTTGTTCAGTCCATGTTGTCGCTCTGCATTATTGTATGCAGCCTCAATGCCATTATAAACCCTCTGGAAGCCATTCTCATGACCATAGTGAGCATCATTACTATGTCCAGAAGAAGCAGTAACAGCAACAATGCCCAACAATAATGCAAATATAACACTCACCAAAGTATTCATGCTTACAGTGTTGTACTGTTGAGAAACCAGTGCTTCAAATGTCTTTTGTTTGCTCAAGTTCTTTACTCTGACACATTTCATAGAGTTGCAGGTCCTATATATACACATTCATCATCATCTTATGTTGCTAGTTAAAAAGAACAAAGGTATTTGTTGTATTTATTGAATCGAATAGGATTGGTTTGTTTGAGACAAAAGCTGTTGGTATGTAACACATTGTGTATCTCTGTCAGCCACTCTCTGCAAATATTTGGCACAGGTTTATGTCTGTGTAACAACAGTAAGAACAGAAAAGTCAACTTATTAAGCATTTAACCAAAACTTGATTACAAAAGTTATAAAAGTCATAACAAGCATAATACAACATAAAGTACACATTTTTATAAATATATACACATATGTATGCCAGGATTATTGATGATTCCAGGAAAAATGACAAAGTCTGTATATGCTTTAGATGTGGAGAATATTTTAAAAGCCCAAAATAAAGTGGCCTTAATGGAATGGACATAGAGGTAAGATTGGTCAATGTTTGTCTATGTAATGCCATGCAATGGCTACATTTTCAATTTTTAAAGTACACAGCGATTTATTGTGTCAATGTCAAATTGAGAATGTGGTTATTTCATGAATTGCATTCTGATCATTCTTTAATTATTCAAGTATAAAGCTTATAATTACATGCAAAAAATCATTTCAAAATATTTGGTTTTAAGCATACTTATGTAATTATCAAGTAATATATTTAAAAATTAACTGATAAATACTTATCCAGGAGATACTCTCTAGAAATGGATAATTTTTCTATATAATTGTATTGGCTGAGTAGGATTTAATGTGACCAAATAATGAAGTAAGAGTTTACGAGTGAGATTTTTGTTTAATTAACATCTTTCACAGAGGCAGATACAGGATTTTCCAAAAGGGGGGTGTGGGTAGTCGCAGGAATAAACATTTCATATTTGGACATATATCATGCGGCAAGTGGACAAAATACCGGCGGACAAAATGCTGGTGGACAAAATTGCAAGGAAGGACAAAATGCTGGCCATATTTTGGGGTCAAAAATATATCATATTGATGGTCAAGTAAACTGAAAAGCCTCTAGCAGCAAAAAAAAAACCCAATGAAAACCCGCAGTAGAAAATACCTCTGTATATTTATTATTATTTATTTTATTTATTTATCATAATGACATGCAATATACAATATACAAATGAGATAATAAGCACAACATTGCCCAGCCTGAAGGGCTTATAAGTCACTCTTAATCAAGACAATAATTAGCATGGTTATAGTGTGAGATAAATTACAATATTACCAGCATTAGGCAAACAATCTTTTTGATTAGAAAATTGTACCAAATAGTTACAATACATTGATGAGAAAGTCTATCTACTACAGAGAATATGACACAACATAGAACAAATAAGTATGTTCTATTTATTAAGCAAATCCTGTCTTATTCTCCATGCTTATTCTCCATAACAAATTTTTTATTGTCCGATAAACTGTGAAACTGTTGAATGTTTTGTACAACCGATTTGAACAGTTTTGATCATAGATTTTCATAGGCAACACAGTGACACAGAAAGTGTATTTCATCCTCCACTTCATTTGATTTACATAGTAGGCAAGTATGCTCATCTACATTTAATTTTCTAAGTTTATTGGAACTAGTGTCCGTTATAAGATGAAACCTTCCAGTTTCTATTCTTAGTGGCAACACTTCTGTTCTGAATTGAACTAACAGTGATCTTTTTGATATTGATATGTATGTGTTGAGATAGTTTTCTGTTTCATATTTATTTTTAAAAGTTTTGTACACTCTTAATTTAGGCTTTGGTTCCAGCTATAGCTTCCAATCATTGTATGTTTTCACCATAAATAGTTCCTTTACAGATTTAGTATTAACAGGGGTTTTAGAAGTGACATGATTCTGCATGTTTATTATCCCAAATATTTCCATTATATCATCTGACCAATTTGCTGTGCATTTTTCATTAACCCATAGGATAACTTTTTTAGTAATTCGGCTGGAATTCATTTTTATCAAGCGGTTCCACAGTCTAAGCATGCATAGATAGTGCCTATATTTTGCAATCCCATTTCTCCATTTATTGCTGCCAGAAGGGTAAATTTATGAACACCCAGAAAATATTGTATTGCCTTATTCTGGACACTGTCACACTGTGCACTGTTTTTGGAACAGCATACAGAAGCACAATAGTCAAGAACAGGACATACATGTGCATTATAAAGTTTAGTGTATGTTTTGAATCTTACATCTTTCAGGTATTTCAGTTTTGAACAAATAGTACCTAATGATCTACTTCAAGAATCTGACAATGTACTGATACACTGAGTGATTTTTAAATGCTCATCTAGGTTTGTGCCAAGGTACTTGTAAGAGGAGCAGTAATTTAGCTTAGTGTTTCGATATTGAAAATTAAATTTTGATCGCCTTTTTTTGACAGGTCTGAAGTGAACAACATTAGATTTATTAATATTAATATTTAATTTACATTGTAAACACCATTCATTCATTCATTCATTCATTTAGCAAAGTTTGTAACTCTTTCTCATTTTCAGCAATTAAAAATAAATCATCTGCATAAAGAAGGATACATAATTTTTGACTATTTAGATTTATGCCCACGTTTTACTCTTTTAATGTTACTGCTAAATCATTTATGTAGATAGAAAAACTTGTTGGGGATAAAGAGTCTCCTTGTCTCAGGTTCCTACAAAAACAAGTTTGTTTCTTTTCGGACCATGTCAGAGGAAGAAGTCCTTAAAATCATAAAGTCCACACCAAATAAATCATGTGACTTGGATCCCATCCCAACATCATTGGTCCTTGAATGTATCAGTGTGCTCCTGACTCCTATTACAAATATTGTGAACTACTCTCTACAGGAGGGCAGTTTCCCATCCTGCCTTAAGACTGCACATGTTACACCCTTGTTGAAAAAAGCTGGTCTTGACAAGAATATTCTCAAGAATTATCGACCAGTGTCCAACCTCAGCTACATCTCCAAACTCATAGAGAAAGCTGTGGCTAAGCAGATAAATGAGCATATTGCTCACGAGGGTATATCTAACGAAAACCAGTCCGCATATAGAGCTTTTCACTCAACTGAAACAGCGTTGCTCAAAATACAAAATGACATTGCCACATCAATGGACAAGGGTGCAGCTGTTTGATTAGTCCTTTTGGACTTATCTGCAGCTTTCGATACAATAGACCATTCAATCCTATTCAACTGCCTTCAGCACTGGTATGGCATTGATGGGGTAGTGCTTAAGTGGGTCCAGTCATACCTCAACTCACGCAAGCAGCGCATCAAAATAGATGGACATCTTTCAGATGCTTTTCAACTCCCTTACGGGGTTCCCCAGGGCTCAGTTCTAGGGCCACTCCTTTTTACCCTATACACAACCCCTCTCAGTTCAGTCATATCTAAATTCAATGTCACCCACCACTTATATGGAGATGACACACAAATTTACTTGGAACTCGACTCTAGGAACTTCGATTCCAGTATCACTGAATTAACAAATTGCCTTGAGGCGGTCCAGGCTTGGATGGGAAATAATAAGCTTAAATTAAATCCTGACAAGACAGAATTCATAGTGATTGGTGATGATCAAATTAGAAGTTCCCTGAAGTCATCTTTCCCAGTGAGTTTGCTTGGCAACACCATGGAACCAGCTGAATCGGTAAAAAACCTTGGTGTCATCCTGGATGCTGAAAATTCAATGCAAAGACACGTGGCTAATCTATGTCGCATAAGTTACTACTATCTCCGGGAACTACGAAGGGTCCGCAGGTACTTAAATCATGAAACAGCTGTAAAGGTGGCAAATGCCTTGGTAAGCAGTCGTCTGGATTACTGTAACTCACTGCTTTACAACACAAAAAGGCATATACTAGCAGACTACAGAGAGTTCAAAATGCCTTATGTCGGACGGTGTGCAAGCTAAATAAATACTGTCATTTGCACCCTTCCTGCACAAACTACACTGGCTCCCCATTCATTACCGTATACTGTTCAAATATAATCTCCTCATTTATAAAGCAATACACTTGAGCCAACCTCCATATCTCTCCGCTCTAATTAGGCGGAGTGATCTCACACGGGGCAATCGCCTATCAATTTCCTCATCTAAACCAAATAAACGCTCAGGGCTACGCAGTTTCATAGCAGGGGCTCCCACAGAGTGGAACAAGCTTCCTCAAGCCATCAGAACCATAGAAAGCATTTCTGGTTTCAGGAAACAGTTGAAAACATACCTTTTTAGATTGGCTTATCCTCCACCATAGCCTATCTCCCCTACCGGACGCTAATATGGAAACGGACATCTTTCTGGAACTGGACTATCCCTTTTTGCACATCAGCGCCTTAGAGGATGTTTACATCAAATTCGGTGCTATATAAATGTTTCTTACTTACTTGCTTGTTTTAATAGGTCCTCGGTGGCCTAGTGGTTAGCAAGTTTGGCATCTAATCATAGGCTGTCACCTCTGTGGGTTCGAGTCCCACAAGTGGCAATGCTTAGGACCTGTCCCAATATGACCCTGGCTGTTGAACGGGACGTTAAACCCCAACTTTGACTTTGTACTTGTTTTAACCCTGGACTGACACTAAACCAACCAGTCATCCAGTTATATACACGGACACATGAGAGGGTATTGTTGCAAAGTGATTTATGGCTTTTTACATTTTACCAGTAATACCATAACTTAATAGTCTACAAAACAACAAATCTCTGTCTACCCAGTCAAAGGCTTTTTCAAGGTCAATGAAACTTGCAAATACCAATTTTGATTTTGACAATTGATTCCTGATAAGACATGTTAGTGTAAAAGTGTGTTCTTTACATGATCATCCTGAATGAAAACCATTTTGTTCATCAACTATTAAATCTGAAATATTACAATAGGTTGTTATCCTTTTATTAATTAAAGCTGAGTATACTTTTGACACACAAGATAAAAGGCTGATTCCTCTGTAACTGAGCGGGACATATGGATTCTTTTTAGAGTCTTTAGAAATTGGATTTATGATTAATTTGAGCCAGATTATGGGTACTATCCCGCTTTCGAAACAAGTCTGGAAATATTTTAGCAAAATTACAGAGACTGATCTTCGTTTAAGCACCTCATTTGGAACATTGTCACACCTAACAGCTTTATTAGTTTTGAGCCTTTTTATAACTTGCTATAATTAATCATGACAAAAAGGTTTATTTAAAGGGTCATTTTGAAATTCATAATTTACATAATCACTATTTTCCAGTGCACACTGTTGTTTTAATATATTGTTACAAAAATCTCTATCAAAATTGATATTTTTTCGGTTTATTATATAGATTCCAAAAGTCCGTTTTCCACTTTTGGAGAATAGTATTAGTTTCAAAAAAATTTTTTTCCTCAATTTGAACTTGCATTGAAATTTCTGCCTTTTTCTTTGGACCCAATGACTTTATAAGTGGTTCCAGAAGTCTTTGGGGTTTCTGGTGTTGAAATTCTCCAAATCATTAACAAGTTTTTTCTAATAACTGCACTGTGCTTGTCTCAATGCTCTATCAAATTTGTTTCTAGATCTTAAATAGTTGAAAGTTTATTCTTTTAGAGTATTTATCAGATTTACATTTTGTATACCACTTTGTAAAAAGTGTTTTACACATTTTTGAGTAGAGAGTATCTAGACAATTTCGGGTTTTACTTGTTTTTTCAATGATATCTATGGTATGACACTCCCTACAATACTGCAAACATTCATGAGGGACTACAAAATAATCTACCACTGACTTTCCTCTTGGTGATATAAATGTGTAATGATCTTTTTCCTTTTTAAAGCATCCGTTTAAAACACACATTTTTCCTTCTTTCAGGAATTCTTTTAAGACCTTCCATGTGAATTTTTTGAATGGTCAAGAACTAGCCTTTCAATGACATTATCAATATCTGAAATAAAGTCCAATTTTACAACCTATTCTGGTATTAAAGTCTACACAAATAATTATTATATCAGCAAAAGAACATGCATATACAACAGATAACAAGTTTACAAAAAACTACAAACATTTCTACCTGAGGCTGAATTTTCTGGTGACAAATAACATGCAATTAGTATAGCACTAAAGTCTGTATGCTTACCTTTAAATTCAACTGCTAAAATACCATCATGTTGTTTATTTAAAATGTTTATTTCATATGTTCCCTGTAAACATTGATTGATTAGTATCCCTATTCCTCCTGAAGGTTTAGGTGCACGTACATTTACAAATTTTCTATCATTAGCTATCCTGACTGTTATGACTTGAGTTTCTTCCTGAAGCAGTTGGAAAATGCATAATTTATCCAGGAAATATCCAGGAAAGCAGAACTTGCTTTTTTATAATTTCTTATAATTTCTAATGCAATTCTTGTACATTAAATATATGTTTGTGGGAGATCTAAAACAAATGTATTTGTTTGTAAATTGATATATTGGGGTCTCATGTTTACTTGTACTGTTATGATGATTATTTAAAAGTGTGAATGCAATAGTTTATTGTTTGAACATAACCTGATATCAATTGTTTTCCAAAAAAAAAGTACAATGATACCATTAATATTTTAGTAATAGCACATTCTGACAAAGGTCAAAGGTCAAAGTTGGCGTTTTATTGGGACAGGTACTCAGAATTGTCACTTGTGGGACTCAAACCCACAGAGGTGACAGCCTATGATTAGATGCCAAACTTGCTAACCACTAGGCCACTGAGGACCTCATAACACATTCCGAAGAAATTGAGTTTTCATACTTTGGGTACAATTCTCAAAATTCTACACACACTAAATATTATATTATTAGTTAGGGTACAACTACATTATCACTATAGTTCTGTCCATTTATTATTGGTCAACCATGTGGTTATGGGTTTTGGATGATCTCATAGTAGCACATAGGATTTGTTGATATCACCTTAGCATCAACCTCCACATTTGGCCTTTGCAACATTATGGGTTTGAAAGTGTTTGAAACATGTATATTATCAATTCAAATTATTAAATCATTTAATAGGTATGACAATTTCTTTTTCTACTTTGAATATTACTGCATAATTGTTTTGATGTTATAACTGGGGGGCCTGGTAAGTTAGTGGGTAATACAACTGCCTTCCATGTCACTGTCATTTATTTAAAGTCCCAGCCTGATGTAGAAGTAGGAACACAGTTTACAGGTGCATAATTTGTTGTGTGCTGGTCTTAACTAGAAAAGTCTGTCAATCTGGTTCATTACAGTGCAAAAACTTGACTAACTGCTACTCATACGATTAATCAACCAATTTCAACAACTAATAATCTCCTTTGACCATCATAATACTATTTAGTTTAATCTAATAAATGGCCATTACAATAAGTTTTCTTGTCAAGGTAGGCTGTGAAATCTATTTCAAATTCTTGATTAATACAAATGAATCTGATACATGTTGCTGCCACTTTAATAAACAGGTGTGACTTTCATAATATTTAGTTTAATCTGTCAAATAACCATTATAGTATGTTGTTTAACTGTGGTATATTGTGAAATATATTTTGAGTTATTTACTGACACAGATAAAAATATACAAGCTTAAATGGAGCTCATCATTCGTAATTTCTGTAGAAAGTCAAATAAAACATATTTCATTGTTATGACATTTTATTATATTCTATGTATTATATAATATATCTGCAGATGCAAGGTCATGAACCGATTTTATCAGTTTCTCTGTAATAAGGCCAAGGGACCAGCTTCTGTTTCTGAAATAAAACAAAAGGGGATTCAATTACATGCAAATGCACTTGAATCAAATCATAGTAAATGATATTTATAGTGGTTTATTCTATTGGATTTATATCCATATATATATATGAAACAATGATAGCATTAGTCTCTGTAAGTTATTGTTCATCCAGAGAGCTAAGTTTTGCATTATTGTCCAAAACATGTCAAGTTGCATCTATTGTATTAAATTTAACAATTGGCGTGTTCAGGTACTACATGTGATCTATTTGTTCAAGAGTGAAATTCGGAGTAAACTGTACTACTATATTGGCATGTGTATTAATTATGAAACACTTGCTATATATATGTCAAAATGGTTATTTCAGCATCACATTTGACAGTGATTCTTAATTACCTTTAATCCTTGCACTTTAATTATTACATGTTTTGTACTTCTTAAATAGGCATATAAACATACAGTCAGACAGCCAAATATATACAGTAGCCTCCACATCAGTAAAATCATGTTAAGTAGGAATTAACAAGCCCCAACATCTGAAAATGGTATATTTATGTTGGTACAAGTGGACCTTATTCTAACTAACCACCAACAAATACTATTAGGATATGGAAGGTTGTAATTATACTGAGTCCATTAGTCATACAGTGCTACCTAAAATAACAATGAACTTAAGCAAACATACAAGAAACTGTTACCTCTTAATGTGAACTGTAACCATAATTGGCCTTGTCCCCCCTAGAATCATAGATATGTTTGTGACCATAGCCAAAATAATGGCCAGTCCCCGGAACTCCATACAACTTGGCTGTTCCTGTACCAGCACCTATTTCTTCTGCATATTTGTTCAGTCCATGTTGTCGCTCTGCATTATTGTATGCAGCCTCAATGCCATTATAAACCCTCTGGAAGCCATTCTCATGACCATAGTGAGCATCATTACTATGTCCAGAAGAAGCAGTAACAGCAACAATGCCCAACAATAATGCAAATATAACACTCACCAAAGTATTCATGCTTACAGTGTTGTACTGTTGAGAAACCAGTGCTTCAAATGTCTTTTGTTTGCTCAAGTTCTTTACTCTGACACATTTCATAGAGTTGCAGGTCCTATATATACACATTCATCATCATCTTATGTTGCTAGTTAAAAAGAACAAAGGTATTTGTTGTATTTATTGAATCGAATAGGATTGGTTTGTTTGAGACAAAAGCTGTTGGTATGTAACACATTGTGTATCTCTGTCAGCCACTCTCTGCAAATATTTGGCACAGGTTTATGTCTGTGTAACAACAGTAAGAACAGAAAAGTCAACTTATTAAGCATTTAACCAAAACTTGATTACAAAAGTTATAAAAGTCATAACAAGCATAATACAACATAAAGTACACATTTTTATAAATATATACACATATGTATGCCAGGATTATTGATGATTCCAGGAAAAATGACAAAGTCTGTATATGCTTTAGATGTGGAGAATATTTTAAAAGCCCAAAATAAAGTGGCCTTAATGGAATGGACATAGAGGTAAGATTGGTCAATGTTTGTCTATGTAATGCCATGCAATGGCTACATTTTCAATTTTTAAAGTACACAGCGATTTATTGTGTCAATGTCAAATTGAGAATGTGGTTATTTCATGAATTGCATTCTGATCATTCTTTAATTATTCAAGTATAAAGCTTATAATTACATGCAAAAAATCATTTCAAAATATTTGGTTTTAAGCATACTTATGTAATTATCAAGTAATATATTTAAAAATTAACTGATAAATACTTATCCAGGAGATACTCTCTAGAAATGGATAATTTTTCTATCTAATTGTATTGGCTGAGTAGGATTTAATGTGACCAAATAATGAAGTAAGAGTTTACGAGTGAGATTTTTGTTTAATTAACATCTTTCACAGAGGCAGATACAGGATTTTCCAAAAGGGGGGTGTGGGTAGTCGCAGGAATAAACATTTCATATTTGGACATATATCATGCGGCAAGTGGACAAAATACCGGCGGACAAAATGCTGGTGGACAAAATTGCAAGGAAGGACAAAATGCTGGCCATATTTTGGGGTCAAAAATATATCATATTGATGGTCAAGTAAACTGAAAAGCCTCTAGCAGCAAAAAAAAACCCAATGAAAACCCGCAGTAGAAAATACCTCTGTATATTTATTATTATTTATTTTATTTATTTATCATAATGACATGCAATATACAATATACAAATGAGATAATAAGCACAACATTGCCCAGCCTGAAGGGCTTATAAGTCACTCTTAATCAAGACAATAATTAACATGGTTATAGTGTGAGATAAATTACAATATTACCAGCATTAGGCAAACAATCTTTTTGATTAGAAAATTGTACCAAATAGTTACAATACATTGATGAGAAAGTCTATCTACTACAGAAAATATGACACAACATAGAACAAATAAGTATGTTCTATTTATTAAGCAAATCCTGTCTTATTCTCCATGCTTATTCTCCATAACAAATTTTTTATTGTCCGATAAACTGTGAAACTGTTGAATGTTTTGTACAACCGATTTGAACAGTTTTGATCGTAGATTTTCATAGGCAACACAGTGACACAGAAAGTGTATTTCATCCTCCACTTCATTTGATTTACATAGTAGGCAAGTATGCTCATCTACATTTAATTTTCTAAGTTTATTGGAACTAGTGTCCGTTATAAGATGAAACCTTCCAGTTTCTATTCTTAGTGGCAACACTTCTGTTCTGAATTGAACTAACAGTGATCTTTTTGATATTGATATGTATGTGTTGAGATAGTTTTCTGTTTCATATTTATTTTTAAAAGTTTTGTACACTCTTAATTTAGGCTTTGGTTCCAGCTATAGCTTCCAATAATTGTATGTTTTCACCATAAATAGTTCCTTTACAGATTCAGTATTAACAGGGGTTTTAGAAGTGACATGATTCTGCATGTTTATTATCCCAAATATTTCCATTATATCATCTGACCAATTTGCTGTGCATTTTTCATTAACCCATAGGATAACTTTTTTAGTAATTCGGCTGGAATTCATTTTTATCAAGCGGTTCCACAGTCTAAGCATGCATGGATAGTGCCTATATTTTGCAATCCCATTTCTCCATTTATTGCTGCCAGAAGGGTAAATTTATGAACACCCAGAAAATATTGTATTGCCTTATTCTGGACACTGTCACACTGTGCACTGTTTTTGGAACAGCATACAGAAGCACAATAGTCAAGAACAGGACATACATGTGCATTATAAAGTTTAGTGTATGTTTTGAATCTTACATCTTTCAGGTATTTCAGTTTTGAACAAATAGTACCTAATGATCTACTTCAAGAATCTGACAATGTACTGATACACTGAGTGATTTTTAAATGCTCATCTAGGTTTGTGCCAAGGTACTTGTAAGAGGAGCAGTAATTTAGCTTAGTGTTTCGATATTGAAAATTAAATTTTGATCGCCTTTTTTTGACAGGTCTGAAGTGAACAACATTAGATTTATTAATATTAATATTTAATTTACATTGTAAACACCATTCATTCATTCATTTAGCAAAGTTTGTAACTCTTTCTCATTTTCAGCAATTAAAAATAAATCATCTGCATAAAGAAGGATACATAATTTTTGACTATTTAGATTTATGCCCACGTTTTACTCTTTTAATGTTACTGCTAAATCATTTATGTAGATAGAAAAACTTGTTGGGGATAAAGAGTCTCCTTGTCTCAGGTTCCTACAAAAACAAGTTTGTTTCTTTTCGGACCATGTCAGAGGAAGAAGTCCTTAAAATCATAAAGTCCACACCAAATAAATCATGTGACTTGGATCCCATCCCAACATCATTGGTCCTTGAATGTATCAGTGTGCTCCTGACTCCTATTACAAATATTGTGAACTACTCTCTACAGGAGGGCAGTTTCCCATCCTGCCTTAAGACTGCACATGTTACACCCTTGTTGAAAAAAGCTGGTCTTGACAAGAATATTCTCAAGAATTATCGACCAGTGTCCAACCTCAGCTACATCTCCAAACTCATAGAGAAAGCTGTGGCTAAGCAGATAAATGAGCATATTGCTCACGAGGGTATATCTAACGAAAACCAGTCCGCATATAGAGCTTTTCACTCAACTGAAACAGCGTTGCTCAAAATACAAAATGACATTGCCACATCAATGGACAAGGGTGCAGCTGTTTGATTAGTCCTTTTGGACTTATCTGCAGCTTTCGATACAATAGACCACTCAATCCTATTCAACTGCCTTCAGCACTGGTATGGCATTGATGGGGTAGTGCTTAAGTGGGTCCAGTCATACCTCAACTCACGCAAGCAGCGCATCAAAATAGATGGACATCTTTCAGATGCTTTTCAACTCCCTTACGGGGTTCCCCAGGGCTCAGTTCTAGGGCCACTCCTTTTTACCCTATACACAACCCCTCTCAGTTCAGTCATATCTAAATTCAATGTCACCCACCACTTATATGCAGATGACACACAAATTTACTTGGAACTCGACTCTAGGAACTTCGATTCCAGTATCACTGAATTAACAAATTGCCTTGAGGCGGTCCAGGCTTGGATGGGAAATAATAAGCTTAAATTAAATCCTGACAAGACAGAATTCATAGTGATTGGTGATGATCAAATTAGAAGTTCCCTGAAGTCATCTTTCCCAGTGAGTTTGCTTGGCAACACCATGGAACCAGCTGAATTGGTAAAAAACCTTGGTGTCATCCTGGATGCTGAAAATTCAATGCAAAGACACGTGGCTAATCTATGTCGCATAAGTTACTACTATCTCCGGGAACTACGAAGGGTCCGCAGGTACTTAAATCATGAAACAGCTGTAAAGGTGGCAAATGCCTTGGTAAGCAGTCGTCTGGATTACTGTAACTCACTGCTTTACAACACAAAAAGGCATATACTAGCAGACTACAGAGAGTTCAAAATGCCTTATGTCGGACGGTGTGCAAGCTAAATAAATACTGTCATGTTGCACCCTTCCTGCACAAACTACACTGGCTCCCCATTCATTACCGTATACTGTTCAAATATAATCTCCTCATTTATAAAGCAATACACTTGAGCCAACCTCCATATCTCTCCGCTCTAATTAGGCGGAGTGATCTCACACGGGGCAATCGCCTATCAATTTCCTCATCTAAACCAAATAAACGCTCAGGGCTACGCAGTTTCATAGCAGGGGCTCCCACAGAGTGGAACAAGCTTCCTCAAGCCATCAGAACCATAGAAAGCATTTCTGGTTTCAGGAAACAGTTGAAAACATACCTTTTTAGATTGGCTTATCCTCCACCATAACCTATCTCCCCTACCGGATGCTAATATGGAAACGGACATCTTTCTGGAACTGGACTATCCCTTTTTGCACATCAGCGCCTTAGAGGATGTTTACATCAAATTCGGTGCTATATAAGTGTTTCTTACTTACTTACTTGTTTTAATAGGTCCTCGGTGGCCTAGTGGTTAGCAAGTTTGGCATCTAATCATAGGCTGTCACCTCTGTGGGTTCGAGTCCCACAAGTGGCAATGCTTAGGACCTGTCCCAATATGACCCTGGCTGTTGAACGGGACGTTAAACCCCAACTTTGACTTTGTACTTGTTTTAACCCTGGACTGACACTAAACCAACCAGTCATCCAGTTATATACACGGACACATGAGAGGGTATTGTTGCAAAGTGATTTATGGCTTTTTATATTTTACCAGTAATACCATAACTTAATAGTCTACAAAACAACAAATCTCTGTCTACCCAGTCAAAGGCTTTTTCAAGGTCAATGAAACTTGCAAATACCAATTTTGATTTTGACAATTGATTCCTGATAAGACATGTTAAAAATGTGTGAAAGTGTGTTCTTTACATGATCATCCTGAATGAAAACCATTTTGTTCATCAACTATTAAATCTGAAATATTACAGTAGGTTGTTATCCTTTTATTAATTAAAGCTGAGTATACTTTTGACACACAAGATAAAAGGCTGATTCCTCTGTAATTGAGCGGGACATATGGATTCTTTTTAGAGTCTTTAGAAATTGGATTCATGATTAATTTGAGCCAGATTATGGGTACTATCCCGCTTTCGAAACAAGTCTGGAAATATTTTAGCAAAATTACAGAGACTGATCTTCGTTTAAGCACCTCATTTGGAACATTGTCACACCTAACAGCTTTATTAGTTTTGAGCCTTTTTATAACTTGCTATAATTAATCATGACAAAAAGGTTTATTTAAAGGGTCATTTTGAAATTCATAATTTACATAATCACTATTTTCCAGTGCACACTGTTGTCTTAATATATTGTTACAAAAATCTCTATCAAAATTGATATTTTTTCGGTTTATTATATAGATTCCAAAAGTCCGTTTTCCACTTTTGGAGAATAGTATTAGTTTCAAAAAAATTTTTTTCCTCAATTTGAACTTGCATTGAAATTTCTGCCTTTTTCTTTGGACCCAATGACTTTATAAGTGGTTCCAGAAGTCTTTGGGGTTTCTGGTGTTGAAATTCTCCAAATCATTAACAAGTTTTTTCTAATAACTGCACTGTGCTTGTCTCAATGCTCTATCAAATTTGTTTCTAGATCTTAAATAGTTGAAATTTATTCTTTTAGAGTATTTATCAGATTTACATTTTGTATACCACTTTGTAAAAAGTGTTTTACACATTTTTGAGTAGAGAGTATCTAGACAATTTCGGGTTTTACTTGTTTTTTCAATGATATCTATGGTATGACACTCCCTACAATACTGCAAACATTCATGAGGGACTACAAAATAATCTACCACTGACTTTCCTCTTGGTGATATAAATGTGTAATGATCTTTTTCCTTTTTAAAGCATCCGTTTAAAACACACATTTTTCCTTCTTTCAGGAATTCTTTTAAGACCTTCCATGTGAATTTTTTGAATGGTCAAGAACTAGCCTTTCAATGACATTATCAATATCTGAAATAAAGTCCAATTTTACAACCTATTCTGGTATTAAAGTCTACACAAATAATTATTATATCAGCAAAAGAACATGCATATACAACAGATAACAAGTTTACAAAAAACTACAAACATTTCTACCTGAGGCTGAATTTTCTGGTGACAAATAACATGCAATTAGTATAGCACTAAAGTCTGTATGCTTACCTTTAAATTCAACTGCTAAAATACCATCATGTTGTTTATTTAAAATGTTTATTTCATATGTTCCCTGTAAACATTGATTGATTAGTATCCCTATTCCTCCTGAAGGTTTAGGTGCACGTACATTTACAAATTTTCTATCATTAGCTATCCTGACTGTTATGACTTGAGTTTCTTCCTGAAGCAGTTGGAAAATGCATAATTTATCCAGGAAATATCCAGGAAAGCAGAACTTGCTTTTTTATAATTTCTTATAATTTCTAATGCAATTCTTGTACATTAAATATATGTTTGTGGGAGATCTAAAACAAATGTATTTGTTTGTAAATTGATATATTGGGGTCTCATGTTTACTTGTACTGTTATGATGATTATTTAAAAGTGTGAATGCAATAGTTTATTGTTTGAACATAACCTGATATCAATTGTTTTCCAAAAAAAGTACAATGATACCATTAATATTTTAGTAATAGCACATTCTGACAAAGGTCAAAGGTCAAAGTTGGCGTTTTATTGGGACAGGTACTCAGAATTGTCACTTGTGGGACTCAAACCCACAGAGGTGACAGCCTATGATTAGATGCCAAACTTGCTAACCACTAGGCCACTGAGGACCTCATAACACATTCCGAAGAAATTGAGTTTTCATACTTTGGGTACAATTCTCAAAATTCTACACACACTAAATATTATATTATTAGTTAGGGTACAACTACATTATCACTATAGTTCTGTCCATTTATTATTGGTCAACCATGTGGTTATGGGTTTTGGATGATCTCATAGTAGCACATAGGATTTGTTGATATCACCTTAGCATCAACCTCCACATTTGGCCTTTGCAACATTATTGGTTTGAAAGTGTTTGAAACATGTATATTATCAATTCAAATTATTAAATCATGTAATAGGTATGACAATTTCTTTTTCTACTTTGAATATTACTGCATAATTGTTTTGATGTTATAACTGGGGGGCCTGGTAAGTTAGTGGGTAATACAACTGCCTTCCATGTCACTGTCATTTATTTAAAGTCCCAGCCTGATGTAGAAGTAGGAACACAGTTTACAGGTGCATAATTTGTTGTGTGCTGGTCTTAACTAGAAAAGTCTGTCAATCTGGTTCATTACAGTGCAAAAACTTGACTAACTGCTACTCATACGATTAATCAACCAATTTCAACAACTAATAATCTCCTTTGACCATCATAATACTATTTAGTTTAATCTAATAAATGGCCATTACAATAAGTTTTCTTGTCAAGGTAGGCTGTGAAATCTATTTCAAATTCTTGATTAATACAAATGAATCTGATACATGTTGCTGCCACTTTAATAAACAGATGTGACTTTCATAGTATTTAGTTTAATCTGTCAAATAACCATTATAGTATGTTGTTTAACTGTGGTATATTGTGAAATATATTTTGAGTTATTTACTGACACAGATAAAAATGTACAAGCTTAAATGGAGCTCATCATTCGTAATTTCTGTAGAAAGTCAAATAAAACATATTTCATTGTTATGACATTTTATTATATTTTATATATTATATAATATATCTGCAGATGCAAGGTCATGAACCAATTTTATCAGTTTCTCTGTAATAAGGCCAAGGGACCAGCTTCTGTTTCTGAAATAAAACAAAAGGGGATTCAATTACATGCAAATGCACTTGAATCAAATCATAGTAAATGATATTTATAGTGGTTTATTCTATTGGATTTATATCCATATATATATATGAAACAATGATAGCATTAGTCTCTGTAAGTTATTTTTCATCCGGAGAGCTAAGTTTTGCATTATTGTCCAAAACATGTCAAGTTGCATCTATTGTATTAAATTTAACAATTGGCGTGTTCAGGTACTACATGTGATCTATTTGTTCAAGAGTGAAATTCGGAGTAAACTGTACTACTATATTGACATGTGTATTAATTATGAAACACTTGCTATATATATGTCAAAATGGTTATTTCAGCATCACATTTGACAGTGATTCTTAATTACCTTTAATCCTTGCACTTTAATTATTACATGTTTTGTACTTCTTAAATAGGCATATAAACATACAGTCAGACAGCCAAATATATACAGTAGCCTCCACATCAGTAAAATCATGTTAAGTAGGAATTAACAAGCCCCAACATCTGAAAATGGTATATTTATGTTGGTACAAGTGGACCTTATTCTAACTAACCACCAACAAATACTATTAGGATATGGAAGGTTGTAATTATACTGAGTCCATTAGTCATACAATGCTACCTAAAATAACAATGAACTTAAGCAAACATACAAGAAACTGTTACCTCTTAATGTGAACTGTAACCATAATTGTCCTTGTCCCCCCTAGAATCATAGATACGTTTGTGACCATAGCCAAAATAATGGCCAGTCCCCGGAACTCCATACAACTTGGCTGTTCCTGTACCAGCACCTATTTCTTCTGCATATTTGTTCAGTCCATGTTGTCGCTCTGCATTATTGTATGCAGCCTCAATGCCATTATAAACCCTCTGAAAGCCATTCTCATGACCATAGTGAGCATCATTACTATGTCCAGAAGAAGCAGTAACAGCAACAATGCCCAACAATAATGCAAATATAACACTCACCAAAGTATTCATGCTTACAGTGTTGTACTGTTGAGAAACCAATGCTTCAAATGTCTTTTGTTTGCTCAAGTTCTTTACTCTGACACATTTCATAGAGTTGCAGGTCCTATATATACACATTCATCATCATCTTATGTTGCTAGTTAAAAATAACAAAGGTATTTGTTGTATTTATTGAATCGAATAGGATTGGTTTGTTTGAGACAAAAGCTGTTGGTATGTAACACATTGTGTATCTCTGTCAGCCACTCTCTGCAAATATTTGGCACAGGTTTATGTCTGTGTAACAACAGTAAGAACTTATTAAGCATTTAACCAAAACTTGATTACAAAAGTTATAAAAGTCATAACAAGCATAATACAACATAAAGTACACATTTTTATAAATATATACACATATGTATTCCAGGATTATTGATGATTCCAGGAAAATGACAAAGTCTGTATATGCTTTAGATGTGGAGAATATTTTAAAAGCCCAAAATAAAGTGGCCTTAATGGAATGGACATAGAGGTAAGATTGGTCAATGTTTGTCTATGTAATGCCATGCAATGGCTATATTTTCAATTTTTAAAGTACACAGCGATTTATTGTGTCAATGTCAAATTGAGAATGTGGTTATTTCATGAATTGCATTCTGATCATTCTTTAATTTTTCAAGTATAAAGCTTATAATTACATGCAAAAAATCATTTCAAAATATTTGGTTTTAAGCATACTTATGTAATTATCAAGTAATATATTTAAAAATTACCTGATAAATACTTATCCAGGAGATACTCTCTAGAAATGGATAATTTTTCTATCTAATTGTATTGGCTGAGTAGGATTTAATGTGACCAAATAATGAAGTAAGAGTTTACGAGTGAGATTTTTGTTTAAAGTTACATCTTTCACAGAGGCAGATACAGGATTTTCCAAAAGGGGGGTGTGGGTAGTCGCAGGAATAAACATTTCATATTTGGACATATATCATGCGGCAAGTGGACAAAATACCGGTGGACAAAATGCTGGTGGACAAAATTGCAAGGAAGGACAAAATGCTGGCCATTTTTTGGGGTCAAAAATATATCATATTGATGGTCAAGTAAACTGAAAAGCCTCTAGCAGCAAAAAAAAAACCCCAATGAAAACCCGCAGTAGAAAATACCTCTGTATATTTATTATTATTTATTTTATTTATTTATCATAATGACATGCAATATACAAATGAGATAATAAGCACAACATTGCCCAGCCTGAAGGGCTTATAAGTCACTCTTAATCAAGACAATAATTAACATGGTTATAGTGTGAGATAAATTACAATATTACCAGCATTAGGCAAACAATCTTTTTGATTAGAAAATTGTACCAAATAGTTACAATACATTGATGAGAAAGTCTATCTACTACAGAGAATATGACACAACATAGAACAAATAAGTATGTTCTATTTATTAAGCAAATCCTGTCTTATTCTCCATGCTTATTCTCCATAACAAATTTTTTATTGTCCGATAAACTGTGAAACTGTTGAATGTTTTGTACAACCGATTTGAACAGTTTTGATCGTAGATTTTCATAGGCAACACAGTGACACAGAAAGTGTATTTCATCCTCCACTTCATTTGATTTACATAGTAGGCAAGTATGCTCATCTACATTTAATTTTCTAAGTTTATTGGAACTAGTGTCTGTTATAAGATGAAACCTTCCAGTTTCTATTCTTAGTGGCAACACTTCTGTTCTGAATTGAACTAACAGTGATCTTTTTGATATTGATATGTATTTGTTGAGATAGTTTTCTGTTTCATATTTATTTTTAAAAGTTTTGTACACTCTTAATTTAGGCTTTGGTTCCAGCTATAGCTTCCAATCATTGTATTTTTTCACCATAAATAGTTCCTTTACAGATTTAGTATTAACAGGGGTTTTAGAAGTGACATGATTCTGCATGTTTATTATCCCAAATATTTCCATTATATCATCTGACCAATTTGCTGTGCATTTTTCATTAACCCATAGGATAACTTTTTTAGTAATTTGGCTGGAATTCATTTTTATCAAGCGGTTACACAGTCTAAGCATGCATAGATAGTGCCTATATTTGCAAGGGAGGCATCCCATTTCTCCATTTATTGCTGCCAGAAGGGTAAATTTATGAACACCCAGAAAATATTGTATTGCCTTATTCTGGACACTGTCACACTGTGCACTGTTTTTGGAACAGCATACAGAAGCACAATAGTCAAGAACAGGACATACATGTGCAATATAAAGTTTAGTGTATGTTTTGAATCTTACATCTTTCAGGTATTTCAGTTTTGAACAAATAGTACCTAATGATCTACTTCAAGAATCTGACAATGTACTGATACACTGAGTGATTTTTAAATGCTCATCTAGGTTTGTGCCAAGGTACTTGTAAGAGGAGCAGTAATTTAGCTTAGTGTTTCGATATTGAAAATTAAATTTTGATCACCTTTTTTTGACAGGTCTGAAGTGAACAACATTAGATTTATTAATATTAATATTTAATTTACATTGTAAACACCATTCATTCATTCATTCATTTAGCAAAGTTTGTAACTCTTTCTCATTTTCAGCAATTAAAAATAAATCATCTGCATAAAGAAGGATACATAATTTTTGACTATTTAGATTTATGCCCACGTTTTACTCTTTTAATGTTACTGCTAAATCATTTATGTAGATAGAAAAACTTGTTGGGGATAAAGAGTCTCCTTGTCTCAGGTTCCTACAAAAACAAGTTTGTTTCTTTCCGGACCATGTCAGAGGAAGAAGTCCTTAAAATCATAAAGTCCACACCAAATAAATCATGTGACTTGGATCCCATCCCAACATCATTGGTCCTTGAATGTATCAGTGTGCTCCTGACTCCTATTACAAATATTGTGAACTACTCTCTACAGGAGGGCAGTTTCCCATCCTGCTTTAAGACTGCACATGTTACACCCTTGTTGAAAAAAGCTGGTCTTGACAAGAATATTCTCAAGAATTATCGACCAGTGTCCAACCTCAGCTACATCTCCAAACTCATAGAGAAAGCTGTGGCTAAGCAGATAAATGAGCATATTGCTCACGAGGGTATATCTAACGAAAACCAGTCCACATATAGAGCTTTTCACTCAACTGAAACAGCGTTGCTCAAAATACAAAATGACATTGCCACATCAATGGACAAGGGTACAGCTGTTGGATTAGTCCTTTTGGACTTATCTGCAGCTTTCGATACAATAGACCACTCAATCCTATTCAACTGCCTTCAGCACTGGTATGGCATTGATGGGGTAGTGCTTAAGTGGGTCCAGTCATACCTCAACTCACGCAAGCAGCGCATCAAAATAGATGGACATCTTTCAGATGCTTTTCAACTCCCTTACGGGGTTCCCCAGGGCTCAGTTCTAGGGCCACTCCTTTTTACCCTATACACAACCCCTCTCAGTTCAGTCATATCTAAATTCAATGTCACCCACCACTTATATGCAGATGACACACAAATTTACTTGGAACTCGACTCTAGGAACTTCGATTCCAGTATCACTGAATTAACAAATTGCCTTGAGGCGGTCCAGGCTTAGATGGGAAATAATAAGATTAAATTAAATCCTGACAAGACAGAATTCATAGTGATTGGTGATGATCAAATTAGAAGTTCCCTGAAGTCATCTTTCCCAGTGAGTTTGCTTGGCAACACCATGGAACCAGCTGAATCGGTAAAAAACCTTGGTGTCATCCTGGATGCTGAAAATTCAATGCAAAGACACGTGGCTAATCTATGTCGCATAAGTTACTACTATCTCCGGGAACTACGAAGGGTCCGCAGGTACTTAAATCATGAAACAGCTGTAAAGGTGGCAAATGCCTTGGTAAGCAGTCGTCTGGATTACTGTAACTCACTGATTTACAACACAAAAAAGGCATATACTAGCAGACTACAGAGAGTTCAAAATGCCTTATGTCGGACGGTGTGCAAGCTAAATAAATACTGTCATGTTGCACCCTTCCTGCACAAACTACACTGGCTCCCCATTCATTACCGTATACTGTTCAAATATAATCTCCTCATTTATAAAGCAATACACTTGAGCCAACCTCCATATCTCTCCGCTCTAATTAGGCGGAGTGATCTCACACGGGGCAATCGCCTATCAATTTCCTCATCTAAACCAAATAAACGCTCAGGGCTACGCAGTTTCATAGCAGGGGCTCCCACAGAGTGGAACAGGCTTCCTCAAGCCATCAGAACCATAGAAAGCATTTCTGGTTTCAGGAAACAGTTGAAAACATACCTTTTTAGATTGGCTTATCCTCCACCATAGCCTATCTCCCCTACCGGACGCTAATATGGAAACGGACATCTTTCTGGAACTGGACTATCCCTTTTTGCACATCAGCACCTTAGAGGATGTTTACATCAAATTCGGTGCTATATAAGTGTTTCTTACTTACTTACTTGTTTTAATAGGTCCTCGGTGGCCTAGTGGTTAGCAAGTTTGGCATCTAATCATAGGCTGTCACCTCTGTGGGTTCGAGTCCCACAAGTGGCAATGCTTAGGACCTGTCCCAATATGACCCTGGCTGTTGAACGGGACGTTAAACCCCAACTTTGACTTTGTACTTGTTTTAACCCTGGACTGACACTAAACCAACCAGTCATCCAGTTATATACACGGACACATGAGAGGGTATTGTTGCAAAGTGATTTATGGCTTTTTATATTTTACCAGTAATACCATAACTTAATAGTCTACAAAACAACAAATCTCTGTCTACCCAGTCAAAGGCTTTTTCAAGGTCAATGAAACTTGCAAATACCAATTTTGATTTTGACAATTGATTCCTGATAAGACATGTTAAAAATGTGTGAAAGTGTGTTCTTTACATGATCATCCTGAATGAAAACCATTTTGTTCATCAACTATTAAATCTGAAATATTACAGTAGGTTGTTATCCTTTTATTAATTAAAGCTGAGTATACTTTTGACACACAAGATAAAAGGCTGATTCCTCTGTAATTGAGCGGGACATATGGATTCTTTTTAGAGTCTTTAGAAATTGGATTCATGATTAATTTGAGCCAGATTATGGGTACTATCCCGCTTTCGAAACAAGTCTGGAAATATTTTAGCAAAATTACAGAGACTGATCTTCGTTTAAGCACCTCATTTGGAACATTGTCACACCTAACAGCTTTATTAGTTTTGAGCCTTTTTATAACTTGCTATAATTAATCATGACAAAAAGGTTTATTTAAAGGGTCATTTTGAAATTCATAATTTACATAATCACTATTTTCCAGTGCACACTGTTGTCTTAATATATTGTTACAAAAATCTCTATCAAAATTGATATTTTTTCGGTTTATTATATAGATTCCAAAAGTCCGTTTTCCACTTTTGGAGAATAGTATTAGTTTCAAAAAAATTTTTTTCCTCAATTTGAACTTGCATTGAAATTTCTGCCTTTTTCTTTGGACCCAATGACTTTATAAGTGGTTCCAGAAGTCTTTGGGGTTTCTGGTGTTGAAATTCTCCAAATCATTAACAAGTTTTTTCTAATAACTGCACTGTGCTTGTCTCAATGCTCTATCAAATTTGTTTCTAGATCTTAAATAGTTGAAAGTTTATTCTTTTAGAGTATTTATCAGATTTACATTTTGTATACCACTTTGTAAAAAGTGTTTTACACATTTTTGAGTAGAGAGTATCTAGACAATTTCGGGTTTTACTTGTTTTTTCAATGATATCTATGGTATGACACTCCCTACAATACTGCAAACATTCATGAGGGACTACAAAATAATCTACCACTGACTTTCCTCTTGGTGATATAAATGTGTAATGATCTTTTTCCTTTTTAAAGCATCCGTTTAAAACACACATTTTTCCTTCTTTCAGGAATTCTTTTAAGACCTTCCATGTGAATTTTTTGAATGGTCAAGAACTAGCCTTTCAATGACATTATCAATATCTGAAATAAAGTCCAATTTTACAACCTATTCTGGTATTAAAGTCTACACAAATAATTATTATATCAGCAAAAGAACATGCATATACAACAGATAACAAGTTTACAAAAAACTACAAACATTTCTACCTGAGGCTGAATTTTCTGGTGACAAATAACATGCAATTAGTATAGCACTAAAGTCTGTATGCTTACCTTTAAATTCAACTGCTAAAATACCATCATGTTGTTTATTTAAAATGTTTATTTCATATGTTCCCTGTAAACATTGATTGATTAGTATCCCTATTCCTCCTGAAGGTTTAGGTGCACGTACATTTACAAATTTTCTATCATTAGCTATCCTGACTGTTATGACTTGAGTTTCTTCCTGAAGCAGTTGGAAAATGCATAATTTATCCAGGAAATATCCAGGAAAGCAGAACTTGCTTTTTTATAATTTCTTATAATTTCTAATGCAATTCTTGTACATTAAATATATGTTTGTGGGAGATCTAAAACAAATGTATTTGTTTGTAAATTGATATATTGGGGTCTCATGTTTACTTGTACTGTTATGATGATTATTTAAAAGTGTGAATGCAATAGTTTATTGTTTGAACATAACCTGATATCAATTGTTTTCCAAAAAAAGTACAATGATACCATTAATATTTTAGTAATAGCACATTCTGACAAAGGTCAAAGGTCAAAGTTGGCGTTTTATTGGGACAGGTACTCAGAATTGTCACTTGTGGGACTCAAACCCACAGAGGTGACAGCCTATGATTAGATGCCAAACTTGCTAACCACTAGGCCACTGAGGACCTCATAACACATTCCGAAGAAATTGAGTTTTCATACTTTGGGTACAATTCTCAAAATTCTACACACACTAAATATTATATTATTAGTTAGGGTACAACTACATTATCACTATAGTTCTGTCCATTTATTATTGGTCAACCATGTGGTTATGGGTTTTGGATGATCTCATAGTAGCACATAGGATTTGTTGATATCACCTTAGCATCAACCTCCACATTTGGCCTTTGCAACATTATTGGTTTGAAAGTGTTTGAAACATGTATATTATCAATTCAAATTATTAAATCATGTAATAGGTATGACAATTTCTTTTTCTACTTTGAATATTACTGCATAATTGTTTTGATGTTATAACTGGGGGGCCTGGTAAGTTAGTGGGTAATACAACTGCCTTCCATGTCACTGTCATTTATTTAAAGTCCCAGCCTGATGTAGAAGTAGGAACACAGTTTACAGGTGCATAATTTGTTGTGTGCTGGTCTTAACTAGAAAAGTCTGTCAATCTGGTTCATTACAGTGCAAAAACTTGACTAACTGCTACTCATACGATTAATCAACCAATTTCAACAACTAATAATCTCCTTTGACCATCATAATACTATTTAGTTTAATCTAATAAATGGCCATTACAATAAGTTTTCTTGTCAAGGTAGGCTGTGAAATCTATTTCAAATTCTTGATTAATACAAATGAATCTGATACATGTTGCTGCCACTTTAATAAACAGATGTGACTTTCATAGTATTTAGTTTAATCTGTCAAATAACCATTATAGTATGTTGTTTAACTGTGGTATATTGTGAAATATATTTTGAGTTATTTACTGACACAGATAAAAATGTACAAGCTTAAATGGAGCTCATCATTCGTAATTTCTGTAGAAAGTCAAATAAAACATATTTCATTGTTATGACATTTTATTATATTTTATATATTATATAATATATCTGCAGATGCAAGGTCATGAACCAATTTTATCAGTTTCTCTGTAATAAGGCCAAGGGACCAGCTTCTGTTTCTGAAATAAAACAAAAGGGGATTCAATTACATGCAAATGCACTTGAATCAAATCATAGTAAATGATATTTATAGTGGTTTATTCTATTGGATTTATATCCATATATATATATGAAACAATGATAGCATTAGTCTCTGTAAGTTATTTTTCATCCGGAGAGCTAAGTTTTGCATTATTGTCCAAAACATGTCAAGTTGCATCTATTGTATTAAATTTAACAATTGGCGTGTTCAGGTACTACATGTGATCTATTTGTTCAAGAGTGAAATTCGGAGTAAACTGTACTACTATATTGACATGTGTATTAATTATGAAACACTTGCTATATATATGTCAAAATGGTTATTTCAGCATCACATTTGACAGTGATTCTTAATTACCTTTAATCCTTGCACTTTAATTATTACATGTTTTGTACTTCTTAAATAGGCATATAAACATACAGTCAGACAGCCAAATATATACAGTAGCCTCCACATCAGTAAAATCATGTTAAGTAGGAATTAACAAGCCCCAACATCTGAAAATGGTATATTTATGTTGGTACAAGTGGACCTTATTCTAACTAACCACCAACAAATACTATTAGGATATGGAAGGTTGTAATTATACTGAGTCCATTAGTCATACAATGCTACCTAAAATAACAATGAACTTAAGCAAACATACAAGAAACTGTTACCTCTTAATGTGAACTGTAACCATAATTGTCCTTGTCCCCCCTAGAATCATAGATACGTTTGTGACCATAGCCAAAATAATGGCCAGTCCCCGGAACTCCATACAACTTGGCTGTTCCTGTACCAGCACCTATTTCTTCTGCATATTTGTTCAGTCCATGTTGTCGCTCTGCATTATTGTATGCAGCCTCAATGCCATTATAAACCCTCTGAAAGCCATTCTCATGACCATAGTGAGCATCATTACTATGTCCAGAAGAAGCAGTAACAGCAACAATGCCCAACAATAATGCAAATATAACACTCACCAAAGTATTCATGCTTACAGTGTTGTACTGTTGAGAAACCAATGCTTCAAATGTCTTTTGTTTGCTCAAGTTCTTTACTCTGACACATTTCATAGAGTTGCAGGTCCTATATATACACATTCATCATCATCTTATGTTGCTAGTTAAAAATAACAAAGGTATTTGTTGTATTTATTGAATCGAATAGGATTGGTTTGTTTGAGACAAAAGCTGTTGGTATGTAACACATTGTGTATCTCTGTCAGCCACTCTCTGCAAATATTTGGCACAGGTTTATGTCTGTGTAACAACAGTAAGAACTTATTAAGCATTTAACCAAAACTTGATTACAAAAGTTATAAAAGTCATAACAAGCATAATACAACATAAAGTACACATTTTTATAAATATATACACATATGTATTCCAGGATTATTGATGATTCCAGGAAAATGACAAAGTCTGTATATGCTTTAGATGTGGAGAATATTTTAAAAGCCCAAAATAAAGTGGCCTTAATGGAATGGACATAGAGGTAAGATTGGTCAATGTTTGTCTATGTAATGCCATGCAATGGCTATATTTTCAATTTTTAAAGTACACAGCGATTTATTGTGTCAATGTCAAATTGAGAATGTGGTTATTTCATGAATTGCATTCTGATCATTCTTTAATTTTTCAAGTATAAAGCTTATAATTACATGCAAAAAATCATTTCAAAATATTTGGTTTTAAGCATACTTATGTAATTATCAAGTAATATATTTAAAAATTACCTGATAAATACTTATCCAGGAGATACTCTCTAGAAATGGATAATTTTTCTATCTAATTGTATTGGCTGAGTAGGATTTAATGTGACCAAATAATGAAGTAAGAGTTTACGAGTGAGATTTTTGTTTAAAGTTACATCTTTCACAGAGGCAGATACAGGATTTTCCAAAAGGGGGGTGTGGGTAGTCGCAGGAATAAACATTTCATATTTGGACATATATCATGCGGCAAGTGGACAAAATACCGGTGGACAAAATGCTGGTGGACAAAATTGCAAGGAAGGACAAAATGCTGGCCATTTTTGGGGTCAAAAATATATCATATTGATGGTCAAGTAAACTGAAAAGCCTCTAGCAGCAAAAAAAAAACCCCAATGAAAACCCGCAGTAGAAAATACCTCTGTATATTTATTATTATTTATTTTATTTATTTATCATAATGACATGCAATATACAAATGAGATAATAAGCACAACATTGCCCAGCCTGAAGGGCTTATAAGTCACTCTTAATCAAGACAATAATTAACATGGTTATAGTGTGAGATAAATTACAATATTACCAGCATTAGGCAAACAATCTTTTTGATTAGAAAATTGTACCAAATAGTTACAATACATTGATGAGAAAGTCTATCTACTACAGAGAATATGACACAACATAGAACAAATAAGTATGTTCTATTTATTAAGCAAATCCTGTCTTATTCTCCATGCTTATTCTCCATAACAAATTTTTTATTGTCCGATAAACTGTGAAACTGTTGAATGTTTTGTACAACCGATTTGAACAGTTTTGATCGTAGATTTTCATAGGCAACACAGTGACACAGAAAGTGTATTTCATCCTCCACTTCATTTGATTTACATAGTAGGCAAGTATGCTCATCTACATTTAATTTTCTAAGTTTATTGGAACTAGTGTCTGTTATAAGATGAAACCTTCCAGTTTCTATTCTTAGTGGCAACACTTCTGTTCTGAATTGAACTAACAGTGATCTTTTTGATATTGATATGTATTTGTTGAGATAGTTTTCTGTTTCATATTTATTTTTAAAAGTTTTGTACACTCTTAATTTAGGCTTTGGTTCCAGCTATAGCTTCCAATCATTGTATTTTTTCACCATAAATAGTTCCTTTACAGATTTAGTATTAACAGGGGTTTTAGAAGTGACATGATTCTGCATGTTTATTATCCCAAATATTTCCATTATATCATCTGACCAATTTGCTGTGCATTTTTCATTAACCCATAGGATAACTTTTTTAGTAATTTGGCTGGAATTCATTTTTATCAAGCGGTTACACAGTCTAAGCATGCATAGATAGTGCCTATATTTGCAAGGGAGGCATCCCATTTCTCCATTTATTGCTGCCAGAAGGGTAAATTTATGAACACCCAGAAAATATTGTATTGCCTTATTCTGGACACTGTCACACTGTGCACTGTTTTTGGAACAGCATACAGAAGCACAATAGTCAAGAACAGGACATACATGTGCAATATAAAGTTTAGTGTATGTTTTGAATCTTACATCTTTCAGGTATTTCAGTTTTGAACAAATAGTACCTAATGATCTACTTCAAGAATCTGACAATGTACTGATACACTGAGTGATTTTTAAATGCTCATCTAGGTTTGTGCCAAGGTACTTGTAAGAGGAGCAGTAATTTAGCTTAGTGTTTCGATATTGAAAATTAAATTTTGATCACCTTTTTTTGACAGGTCTGAAGTGAACAACATTAGATTTATTAATATTAATATTTAATTTACATTGTAAACACCATTCATTCATTCATTCATTTAGCAAAGTTTGTAACTCTTTCTCATTTTCAGCAATTAAAAATAAATCATCTGCATAAAGAAGGATACATAATTTTTGACTATTTAGATTTATGCCCACGTTTTACTCTTTTAATGTTACTGCTAAATCATTTATGTAGATAGAAAAACTTGTTGGGGATAAAGAGTCTCCTTGTCTCAGGTTCCTACAAAAACAAGTTTGTTTCTTTCCGGACCATGTCAGAGGAAGAAGTCCTTAAAATCATAAAGTCCACACCAAATAAATCATGTGACTTGGATCCCATCCCAACATCATTGGTCCTTGAATGTATCAGTGTGCTCCTGACTCCTATTACAAATATTGTGAACTACTCTCTACAGGAGGGCAGTTTCCCATCCTGCTTTAAGACTGCACATGTTACACCCTTGTTGAAAAAAGCTGGTCTTGACAAGAATATTCTCAAGAATTATCGACCAGTGTCCAACCTCAGCTACATCTCCAAACTCATAGAGAAAGCTGTGGCTAAGCAGATAAATGAGCATATTGCTCACGAGGGTATATCTAACGAAAACCAGTCCACATATAGAGCTTTTCACTCAACTGAAACAGCGTTGCTCAAAATACAAAATGACATTGCCACATCAATGGACAAGGGTACAGCTGTTGGATTAGTCCTTTTGGACTTATCTGCAGCTTTCGATACAATAGACCACTCAATCCTATTCAACTGCCTTCAGCACTGGTATGGCATTGATGGGGTAGTGCTTAAGTGGGTCCAGTCATACCTCAACTCACGCAAGCAGCGCATCAAAATAGATGGACATCTTTCAGATGCTTTTCAACTCCCTTACGGGGTTCCCCAGGGCTCAGTTCTAGGGCCACTCCTTTTTACCCTATACACAACCCCTCTCAGTTCAGTCATATCTAAATTCAATGTCACCCACCACTTATATGCAGATGACACACAAATTTACTTGGAACTCGACTCTAGGAACTTCGATTCCAGTATCACTGAATTAACAAATTGCCTTGAGGCGGTCCAGGCTTAGATGGGAAATAATAAGATTAAATTAAATCCTGACAAGACAGAATTCATAGTGATTGGTGATGATCAAATTAGAAGTTCCCTGAAGTCATCTTTCCCAGTGAGTTTGCTTGGCAACACCATGGAACCAGCTGAATCGGTAAAAAACCTTGGTGTCATCCTGGATGCTGAAAATTCAATGCAAAGACACGTGGCTAATCTATGTCGCATAAGTTACTACTATCTCCGGGAACTACGAAGGGTCCGCAGGTACTTAAATCATGAAACAGCTGTAAAGGTGGCAAATGCCTTGGTAAGCAGTCGTCTGGATTACTGTAACTCACTGATTTACAACACAAAAAAGGCATATACTAGCAGACTACAGAGAGTTCAAAATGCCTTATGTCGGACGGTGTGCAAGCTAAATAAATACTGTCATGTTGCACCCTTCCTGCACAAACTACACTGGCTCCCCATTCATTACCGTATACTGTTCAAATATAATCTCCTCATTTATAAAGCAATACACTTGAGCCAACCTCCATATCTCTCCGCTCTAATTAGGCGGAGTGATCTCACACGGGGCAATCGCCTATCAATTTCCTCATCTAAACCAAATAAACGCTCAGGGCTACGCAGTTTCATAGCAGGGGCTCCCACAGAGTGGAACAGGCTTCCTCAAGCCATCAGAACCATAGAAAGCATTTCTGGTTTCAGGAAACAGTTGAAAACATACCTTTTTAGATTGGCTTATCCTCCACCATAGCCTATCTCCCCTACCGGACGCTAATATGGAAACGGACATCTTTCTGGAACTGGACTATCCCTTTTTGCACATCAGCACCTTAGAGGATGTTTACATCAAATTCGGTGCTATATAAGTGTTTCTTACTTACTTACTTACTTACTTGTTTTAATAGGTCCTCGGTGGCCTAGTGGTTAGCAAGTTTGGCATCTAATCATAGGCTGTCACCTCTGTGGGTTCGAGTCCCACAAGTGGCAATGCTTAGGATCTGTCCCAATATGACCCTGGCTGTTGAACGGGACGTTAAACCCCAACTTTGACTTTGTACTTGTTTTAACCCTGGACTGACACTAAACCAACCAGTCATCCAGTTATATACACGGACACATGAGAGGGTATTGTTGCAAAGTGATTTATGGCTTTTTATATTTTACCAGTAATACCATAACTTAATAGTCTACAAAACAACAAATCTCTGTCTACCCAGTCAAAGGCTTTTTCAAGGTCAATGAAACTTGCAAATACCAATTTTGATTTTGACAATTGATTCCTGATAAGACATGTTAGTGTAAAAGTGTGTTCTTTACATGATCATCCTGAATGAAAACCGTTTTGTTCATCAACTATTAAATCTGAAATATTACAATAGGTTGTTATCCTTTTATTAATTAAAGCTGAGTATACTTTTGACACACAAGATAAAAGGCTGATTCCTCTGTAATTCAGTGGGACATATGGATTCTTTTTAGAGTCTTTAGAAATTGGATTTATTATTGATTTGAGCCAGATTATGGGTACTATCACGCTTTCAAAACAAGTCTGGAAATATTTTAGCAACATTACAGAGACTGATCTTCGTTTAAGCACCTCATTTGGAACATTGTCACACCTAACAGCTTTATTAGTTTTGAGCCTTTTTATAACTTGCTATAATTAATCATGACAAAAAGGTTTATTTAAAGGGTCATTTTGAAATTCATAATTTACATAATCACTATTTTCCAGTGCACACTGTTGTCTTAATATATTGTTATAAAAATCTCTATCAAAATTGATATTTTTTCGGTTTATTATATAGATTCCAAAAGTCGGTTTTCCACTTTTGGAGAATAGTATTAGTTTCAAAAAAAATTTTTTCCTCAATTTGAACTTGCATTGAAATTTCTGCCTTTTTCTTTGGACCCAATGACTTTAAGTGGTTCCAGAAGTCTTTGGGGTTTCTGGTGTTGAAATTCTCCAAATCATTAACAAGTTTTTTCTTGTAACTGTGCTTGTCTCAATGCTCTATCAAATTTGTTTCTAGATCTTAAATAGTTGAAAGTTTATTCTTTTAGAGTATTTATCAAATTTACATTTTGTATACCGCTTTTCAAATTCACACATGTTTTTCCACAATGTTGTCAATTCATCACTCCAATAGTGTTTGGTCACCTTTAATCTTTTTGTAGTCCTATTTTTAGTTTGTCTAAGCTCTAGATATTTATCCATTTCAGCAAAAAGTGTTTTACACATTTTTGAGTAGAGAGTATCTAGACAATTTTGGGTTTTACTTGTTTTTTCAATGATATCTATGGTATTTAATACGTGGCATTCCCTACATGATGTAGCTCTGAATGAGGAATATATGACATGTCTATTTTAGCACTTAAAATTGAGTGGTCCATAAGTTTGCAATTATCTGAAACAACTTCCTGCAGTTTGTATTCAGAAACAAAGTCACTAACTGTTTTAACAGAAAACTCCCTACAATACTGCAAACATTCATGAGGGACTACAAAATAATCTACCACTGACTTTCCTCTTGGTGATATAAATGTGTAATGATCTTTTTCCTTTTCAAAGCATCCGTTTAAAACACACATTTTTCCATCTTTCAGAAATTCTGTAAAGAACCTTCCATGTGAATTTTTTGAATGGTCAAGAACTAGCCTTTCAGTGACATTATCAATATCTGGAATAAAGTCCAACTTACAACCTATTCTGGTATTAAAGTCTACACAAATAATTATTATATCAGCAAAAGAACATGTATATACAACAGATAACAAGTTTACAAAAAACTAGAAACATTTCTACCTGAGACTGAATTTTCTGGAGACAAATAACATACAATTAGTATAGCACTAAAGTCTGTATGCTTACCTTTAAATTCAAATGCTAAAATACCATCATGTTGTTTATTTAAAATGTTTATTTCATATGTTCCCTGTAAACATTGATTGATTAGTATCCCTATTCCTCCTGAAGGTTTAGGTGCACGTACATTTGCAAATTTTCTATCATTACCTATCCTGACTGTTATGACTTGAGTTTCTTCCTGAAGCAGTTGGAAAATGCATAATTTATCCAGGAAATATCCAGGAAAGCAGAACTTGCTTTTTTATAATTTCTTATAATTTCTAATACAATTCTTGTACATTAAATATATGTTTGTGGGAGATCTAAAACAAATGTATTTGTTAGCAAATTGATATAGTGGGGTCTTATGTTTACTTGTACATTAAATATATGTTTGTGGGAGATCTAAAACAAATGTATTTGTTAGCAAATTGATATAGTGGGGTCTCATGTTTACTTGTACTGTTATGATTATTTAAAAGTGTGAATGCAGTAGTTTATTGTTTGAACATACCCTGGTATCAATTGTTTTCCAAAAAAAGTACAATGATGCCATTAATATTTTAGTAATAACACATTCTGAAGAAATTGAGTTTTCATACTTTGGGTACAATTCTCAAAATTCTACACACACTAAATATTATATTATTAGTCAGGGTGCAACTACATTATCACTATAGTTCTGTACATTTATTATTGGTCAACCATGTGGTTATGGGTTTTGGATGATCTCATAGTAGCACATAGGATTTGTTGATATCACCTTAGCATCAACCTCCACATTTGGCCTTTGCTACATTATTTGTTTGAAAGTGTTTGAAACATGTATATTATCAATTCAAATTATTAAATCATGTAATAGGTATGACAATTTCTTTTTCTACTTTGAATATTACTGCATAATTGTTTTGATGTTATAACTGGGGCGCTGGTAAGTTAGTGGGTAACACAACTGCCTTCCATGTCACTGTCATTTATTTAAAGTCCCAGCCTGATGTAGAAGTAGGAACACAGTTTACAGGTGCATAATTTGTTGTGTGCTGGTCTTAACTAGAAAAGTCTGTCAATCTGGTTCATTACAGTGCAAAAACTTGACTAACTGCTACTCATACGATTAATCCACCAATTTCAACAACTAATAATCTCCTGTGACCATCCTAATAATATTTTGTTTAATCTAATAAATGGCCATTACAATAAGTTGTCTTGTCAAGGTAGGCTGTGAAATCTATTTCAAATTCTTGATTAATACAAATGAATCTGTTACATGTTGCTGCCACTTTAATAAACAGGTGTGACTTTTATAATATTTAGTTTAATCTGTCAAGTAACCATTATAGTATGTTGTTTAACTGTGGTATATTGTGAAATATATTTTGATTTATTTACTGACACAGATAAAAATGTACAAGCTTAAATGGAGCTCATCATTCGTAATTTCTGTAGAAAGTCAAGTAAAATATATTTCATTGTTATGACATTTTATTATAGTACAATATATCTGCAGATGCAAGGTCATGAACCAATTTTATCAGTTCTCTGTAATAAGGCCAATGAACCAGCTTCTGTTTCTGAAATTAAACAAAAGGGGATTCAATAACATGCAAATGCACTAGAATCAAATCATAGTAAATGATATCTATAGTGGTTTATTCTATTTGATTTTAACAATTTTAACAAAATATAATTAAGCACACAGTTCAGAACTGGTAACTCAGAAACTTTTACCTTTCACTACTGCATATGGTTCTTAAAATTTTGATATTATTCTAAATATTAAATATACTAGTTTTATATTAGCCAAAGCTGGGTTTAAGAATTTATATATGAAACAATGATAGCATTAGTCTCTGTAAGTTATTGTTCATCCAGAGAGTTTTGTATTATTGTCCAAAACATGTTAAGTTGCATCTATTGCATTAAATTTAACAATTGGCGTGTTCAGGTACTACATGTGATCTATTTGTTCAAGAGTGAAATTTGGAGTAAACTGTACTACTAAATTGATATGTGTATTAATTATGAAACACTTGATATATGTATATCAAAATGGTTATTTCAGCATCACATTTGACAGTGATTCTTAATTACCTTTAACCCCTGCACTTTAATTAGTACATGTTATGTACTTCTTGAATAGGCATATAAACATACAGTCAGACAGCCAAATATATACAGTAGCCTCCACATCAGTAAAATCATGTTAAGTAGGAATTAACAAGCCCCAACATCTGAAAATGGTATATTTATGTTGGTACAAGTGGGCCTTATTCTAACTAACAACAAATATTATTAGGATATGGAAGTTTGTAATTATATTAAGTCCATTGGTCATACAGTGCTATCTAAAGTAACAATGAACTTAAGCAAACATACAAAAAACTGTTACCTCTTAATGTGAACTGTAACCATAATTGTCCTTGTCCCCCCTAGAATCGTAGATACTTTTGCGAACATATCCAAAATAATGGCCAGTCCCCGGAACTCCATACAACTTGGCTGTTCCAGTACCAGTACCTATTTCTTCTGCATATTTGTTCAGTCCATGTTGTCGCTCTGCATTATTGTATGCAGCCTCAATGCCATTATAAACCCTCTGGAAGCCATTCTCATGACCATAGTGGTCATGATTACTATGTCCAGAAGAAGCAGTAACAGCAACAATGCCCAACAATAATGCAAATATAACACTCACCAAAGTATTCATGCTTACAGTGTTGTTCTTTACTCTGACACATTTCATAGAGTTGCAGGTCCTATATATACACATTCATCATCATCTTATGTTACTAGTTAAAAATAATAAAGCTATTTGTTGTATTTATTGAATCAAATAGGATTGGCTTGTTTGAGACAAAAGCTGTTGGTATGTAACACATTGTGTATCTCTGTCAGCAACTCTCTTCAAATATTTGGCACAGGTTTATCTCTGCGTAACAACAGTAAGAACAGAAAAGTGGACTTATTAAACATTTAACCAAAAACCTGGTTACAAAAGTTATAAAAGTCATAACAAGCATAATACAACATAAAGTACACATTTTTATAAATACAGTAAACTCTTGATTATCCGAACCTGTTGGGAGACATCCCTGAAGTTCGGATAATCGGGAGGTTCGGATAGCCGAGAGTGAGCTCTTCATGCATTAGCAGTAACACCAATCGTCGATAATATAATGATTTTGTCAATATTACTGTTACCTATATAAAAATGAAATAAAAGATGTAAATACTTATGCTATTCTGTTTTAAATAAATAATCCACAATATTGGGGCAATAAAAGATATCAATAGGTGCTTTATATCACAAGATTTCATGAAGACTGTGCGGAAAAAACGTAAATTTTGGATATTTCTAAAATTAGAATTACAGGAGAATCATAGGGGTACGTAGTTGTCCCGAAAGTTTGGAAGATTTATAGTTTTTTTTAAATGTTTTGACACATTATTCATTCACCATTGACTTGTTTTTTTAAAATGAATGCCTAAAATCCACTGTCATAACCTCTATTAAATAAAATAGTGCAGCATGTTGGTCCGTTTTTGTACATGAACTGACAATATATTTTACCAGCCAAACAGCCAGTCTTTTTGGTACATTATTGAATTATGAATGTTTTATGGCCCATCACACTATTGTTATGATCAAAGGCCAAGTTCCAGGCTTATTTGTGAAGGCTTTTCTTCTCTAGCCTATAAACTAGAACAATGCATCTGAACTTTTGTTTTTTGTTGATTTCCTAACACAATGACCACCAATTTAAGACACTGCCCTTTCAAAAACAATAAATTCAGTGGACATTGTCACTTTATTGTGTACAGGGGGTTAATTACCCCTCTGAATGCCTCACTTTGTAAACCAAGCTGATCACTGCAAAACTGGATCCCCCTTTGTTTTGAATTTAGAAGACGCCTTAATTGCACTTAATCCTGGCATTGAGAAAGGGCTCAGCATGGAAGGCTTACTGTGTGTTATGTTAAACAAAAGGTGGCAGATCAAGGAACTGGGTTAAATAGATGGATATAATAGCTTTCGCGATTTTTAGGTAGGTAAATATGAAGATTTTATTAAAATCACCTATTATCGCCCATCGGACTCGGTAGTCAACGAAACTAAAATATGGGAGACATCATAAAAGTGCGGTTAAGCCGGATTTTCTGATGATCGGGGTTCGGATAAGCGAGAGTGTACTGTATATACACATATGTATGCCAGGATTATTGATGATTCCAGGAAAAATGACAAAGTCTGTGTATGCTTTATTTTAAAAGCCCAAATTTATTTATTTATTTATTTGAGGTTTTACGTCGCTTTCAACACTGTACAGGTCATATCATGACAGGTAGTTGGAAGGGCAGAGGAAACCAGTACATACAGGGATCTGTACTGTAAACTGCCGACCAACAGCAAGCAACTACCAGCTTTCCCACTTGAGGCCATGACGGGGATAGAACCCTGGCCTCAGAGGTGGGAGGTGAGAGTGTTACCACTCTGCCACCGTGGCCCCTTTAAAAGCCCAAAATAAAGTGGCCTTAATGGAATGGATATAGGGGTAAGATTGGTCAATGTTTGGCTATGTAATGTCATGTAATTGCTACATTTTCAATTCTTAAAGTACACAGCGATTTATTGTGTCAATGTCAAATTGAGAATGTGGTTATTTCATGAATTGCATTCTGATAAAGGTTATAAAGTATAAAGGTTATAATTACATGCCAAAATATCATTTCAAAATGTTTGGTTTTAAGCCTACTTATGTAATTATCAAGTAATATATTTAAAAAATAACTAATAAATACCCATCCAGGAGATATTCTCTAGAAAAGGATAATTTTCTATCTAATTGTATTGGCTGAGTGGGGTTTAATGTGACTGAATAATCTTTCACAGAGGCAGATACAGGATTTTCCAAAGGGGGGTGTGGGTAATTGCAGGAATGGACATTTCATATTTGAGCATATATCATGCGGCAAGTGGACAAAATGCCGGTGGACAAAACACCAGTCAAAATTGCAAGGGAGGACAAAATGCTGGCCATTTTGGGCGTCAAAATAAAATTCATATTGATGGTCATGTAAACTGAAAAGCCTCTAGCAGCAAAAAAAAACAAGGAAAACCGGCAGTAGAAAATACCTCTGTATATATATTATTATTATTTTATTTATCTTTATTTTTATTTATTGACATGCAATATACAATATACAAATGAGATAACAAGCACAACATTGCCCAGCCCTGAAGGGCTTATAAGTCACTCTTTATCAAGACAATAATTAACATGGCTATAGTGTGAGATAAATTACAACATTACCAGCATTAGGCAAACAATGTTTTTGAGTAGAAAATTATACCAAATAATAACAATACATTGATGAGAAAGTCTATCTACTACAGAGAATATGACACAACATAGAACAAATAAGTATGTTCTATTTGTTCAGCAAATCCTGTCTTATTCTCCATGCTTGGTAAATAAAATCAACCAGTTGTTTCTCATATGTATTGACAATTATAAGAAATTTTTTATTGTCCGATAAACTGAAACTGTGGAATGTTTTGTACAACCAATTTAAACAGGTTTGATCATAGATTTTCATAGGCAACACAGTGACACAGAAAGTGTATTTCATCCTCCACTTCATTTGATTTACATAATAGGCAAGTACGCTCATCTACATTTAATTTTCTAAGTTTATTGGAACTAGTGTCCATTATAAGATGAAACCTTCCAGTTTCTATTCTTAGTGGCAACACTTCTGTTCTGAATTGAACTAACAGTGATCTTTTTGGTTTTGATATGTCTGTGTTGAGATAGTTTTCTGTTTTACAGATTTACTATTAACAGGGGTTTTAGAAGTGACATGATTCTGCATGTTTATTATCCCAAATATGATCTTTTTGATTTTGTGAGATGTGTGTTGTTGTGTGTTGAGATGTGTGTTGAGATAGTTTTCTGTTTCATATTTATTTTTAAAAGTTTTGTACACTCTTGTTTTCACCATAAATAGTTCCTTTACATATTTAGTATTAACAGGGGCTTTAGAAGTGAAATGATTCTACATGGTTATTATCCCAACTATTTCTCTTATATCATCTTATATCATCTGACCAATTTGCTGTGCATTTTTCATTAACCCATAGGAAAACTTTTTTAGTAATTCTGCTGGAGTCAATTTTTATCAAGTGGTTCCACAGTCTAAGCATGCATAGATAGTGCCTATATTTGCAAGGGAGGCATCCCATTTCTCCATTTATTGCTGCCAGAAAGGTAAATTTATGAACACCCAGGAAATATTGTATTGCCTTATTCTGGACACTGTCACACTGTGCACTGTTTTTGGAACAGCATACAGAAGCACAATAGTCAAGAACAGGACATACATGTGCAATATAAAGTTTAGTGTATGTTTTGAATCTTACATCTTTCAGGTATTTCAGTTTTGAACAGATACTACCTAATGATCTACTTCCAGAATCGGACAATGTACTGATACACTGAGTGATTTTTAAATGCTCATCTAGGTTTGTGCCAAGGTACTTGTAAGAGGAGCAGTAATTTAGCTTAGTGTTTCGATATTGAAAATTAAATTTTGATCACCTTTTTAACAGGTCTGAAGTGAACAACATTAGATTTATTAATATTAATATTTAATTTCCATTGTAAACATCATTCATTTATTAATTAATTCATTCATTCATCAGAGTTTGTAAATCTTTCCCATTTTCAGCAATTAAAACTAAATCATCTGCATAAAGAAGGATACTTAATTTTGACTATTTATATCTATGCCCAGGTTTAACTCTTTTAATGTTCCTGCCAAATCATTTACTGGTTTCCTCTGCCCTTCCAACTACCCGTCGTGATATGACCTGTACAGTGTTGAAACCCCAAATAAATAAATAAATGCCAAATCATTTATGTAGACAGAAAAAAAATGTTGGGGATAAATAGTCTCCTTGTTTTACCCCTGAATTGACACTAAACCAACCAGTCATCCAGTTATTTACACGGACACATGAGAGGGTATTGTTGTAAAGTGATTTTATGGCTTTATATATTTTACCAGTAATACCACAAGTTAATAGTCTATAAAACAACAAATCTCGGTCTACCCAGTCAAAGGCTTTTTCAAGGTCAATGAAATTTGCAAATACCAATTTTGATTTTGACAATTGATTCCTGATAAGACATGTTAGTGTAAAAGTGTGTTCTTTACGTAATAATCCTGAAATGAAAACCGTTCATCAACTATTAAATCTGAAATATTACAATAGGTTGTTATCCTTTTATTAATTAAAGCTGAGTATACTTTTGACACACAAGATAAAAGGCTGATTCCTCTGTTATTGAGCGGGACATATGGATTCTTTTTAGAGTCTTTAGGGTCAAAGTTGGGGTTTTACGTCCCGTTCAACAGCCAGTTTAGAGTCTTTAGGAATAGGATATATGATTGATTTGAGCCAGATTATGGGTACTATCCCGCTTTCGACACAAGTCTGGAAATATTTTAGCAACATTACAGAGACTGATCTTTGTTTAAGCACCTCATTTGGAACATTGTCACACCTAACAACTTTATTAGTTTTGAGTCGTTTTATTACTTGCTTCAATTTATCATGACAAAAAGGTTTATTTAAAGGGTCATTTTGAATTTCATAATTCATGTAATCACTATTTTCCAGTGCACACTTTTCAGATTGATATTTTTTGGTTTATTATACAGATTGCAAAAGTCATTTTTCTACTTTTGGAGAATAGTATTAGTTTCAAAAAAATTTTTTTTCCTCAATTTGAACTTGTATTGGAATTTCTGCCTTTATCTTTGGACCCAATGACTTTAAGTGCTTCCACAAGTCTTTGGTGTTTCTGGTGTTGAAATTCTCCAAATCATTAACAAATTTTTTCTCATAACTGCACTGTGCTTGTCTCAATGCTCTATTAAATTTGTTTCTAGATATTTTAAATAGTTGAAAGTTTATTCTTTTACAGTGTTTATCAGAGTTACATTTTGTATACCGCTTTTCAGATTCACACATGTTTTTCCACAAGGTTGTCAATTCATCACTCCAATAGGGTTTGGTCACCTTTAATCTTTTTCTAGTCCTATTTTTAGTTTGTCTAAGCTCTAGATATTTATCCATTTCATCACATTTTTGAGTAGAGATTATCTAGACAATTTTGGGTTTTACTTGTTTTTTTTCAACAATATCTATAATATTTAATACTGTGGCATTCCATAATTCATTGTTTATAAAGTCCAATGCAGAATATACACAAGTGGCAATTCTGAGGACCTGTCCCAATATGACCCTGGCTGTTGAACGGGACGTAAAACCCCAACTTTGACCTTTGACCAATGCAGAATATAGGAAATTATAACTTTTATTCACTAGGTTCACTTTAATTCACTATTCATTAGGTTCTTGCATTCAGCTCTCATTTTTGGAAATAACGTCTACATCATGTAGCTTTGAATGAGGAATATATGACATGTCTATTTTAGCACTTAAAATTGAGTGGTCTGGAAGTTTGCAATTATCTGAAACAATTTCCTGCAGTTTGTATTCAGAAACAATGTCACTAACTGATTTAACAGAAAACTCCCTACAATACTGCAAACATTCATGAGGGACTACAAAATAATCTACCACTGACTTTCCTCTTGATGATATAAATGTGTAATGATCTTTTTCCTTTTCAAAGCATCCAATTAAAACACACATTTTCCTTCTTTCAGGAATTCTATAAAGGACCTTCCATGTAAATTTTTGAATGGTCAAGAACTAGCCTTTCATTGACATTATCAATATCTGGAATAAAGTTCAACTTACAACCTATTCTGGCATTAAAGTCTACACAAATAATTATTATATCAGCAAAAGAACATGTATATACAACAGATAAAAAGCTTACTAAAAACTAGAAACATTTCTAACCCAGACTGAATTTTCTGTGACAAATAACATGCAATTAGTACAACACTAAAGTCTTTAAATTATTTTTAAATTCAACTGCTAAAATACCATCCTGTGTTCATTTAAAATGTTTATTTCATATGTACCCTGTAAACATTGATTGATTAGTATCTCTATTCCTCCTGAAATTTTAGGTGCTCATACATTTACAAATTTTCTATTATTACCTATCCAAGTAAAACCAGAGACACTAATATATTTAGCAATTGGAAGCTGTGTTTCAATTAGGCATAAAATATCTGGATTTAAACCTTTGATGGTATTTCGTCTTAGCTCACTCTTTGATTCTGTCCAACCATTCACATTCCACTCGCAGATATTAATAGGCTGGGAAATGTCTCAATGCACTGACTGATCAAAAAGGGAGCTGCTTAGAGGTAGTGAGTTCCCTTGGAGGTTGTATTGAGTAGAGTGTTCTGCAAGTGGCACTTTGCCTGAAGTTGCTCTTGAATGGGATGGGGATTTGAAGATGTATTACATGCAGGTTTGGGATATGCATTGGGCTAAGAAGCATTAAAAGTGTTCCATTCAGGTCTCATAGTCTGTGGTCCATCATTACTTCCAGAAAGTTGACCATTATCAGATATTCTACCCTTAGGGAATAACTTTCTGATTCCGTTGATCCTGAAATTATTTCCTAGGGCGAGTTTTCAAGTACGATGCGAGTGTTTATCTCCAATAGGCGTACTTCATGTGATTTACTGGACGTCATGAATACTCCGTTAAACACCGAGTGTTGAAGATTTCTCTTGTTGGCCAGTACTAGCTTCTTTTCATCTAGTGTCCTGAAGCTGATTTTCATCAGTGGTGCCTTTGATATATTCCTATGGGGCAATCTAGCAGCTTTGACAACCTTAACTTGTTGCACGAGAAACTAGATTCACTGAATAAAATAATTTTTATAGAATCAAATTATTGGGTAGGATGTTAGTAAATTTGAAATAAGTAGGGATAAAATTCAGTCACAGTTATCAGTGCATTATGAAATAAAGGCAAATCTCTGTAATATCAGGTCACATGCCAAATTAATAAAAGATGGTGTACACTCAAAGTATTATCGGGGGTTAGAACAAAAACATCAAAGTAGTAATGTAATCAAATCAATAAAAGTAGAAAATAAGATTGTGTATGATAATAAAGACATATTAAATGAAATTTTAAAATTCTACACAAATTTATATTCTAGTAATACTGCTTCTACACTCATAATTGATGATTACTTAAACAATATTGATCTCCCTAAATTATCTGGTAACAAAATGAAAATATGTGACAATCCTTTTAGTGAGTCAGAGTTCAAAAAAGCTGTTCAAAAGTTAAAGCCCAACAAATCACCTGGTCCTGATGGCTTAATACCAGAATTTTATCAATTATTCTGGATTGACTTGGAAATAACCTACATGAATATGATAAATGAATCATTCTATAGAGGTGTCCTACCAGAAACAGCACAATAAAAGACTTCTTCAGAATTACAGACCCATTTGTTTAAGCAATTACGATTATAAAATACTGTTTTTTGTTCTTGCCAAAAGACTCCAGACTGTAATACCTTTCTTGATAAGCTTAGACCAAACTGGTTATATAAAATAACAAAATATTACTACAAATATTAGGATAATTTCTGGAATTATTTAATTCTGTGAAACACAAAGCCTGCCTGCAGCAATTATATTTTTGGATTTTGAAAAGGCATTTGATAGCCTAAACTGGCACTTCATGCAAAAGGTAGTGAAAAAATTTGGATTTGGGAATTTCTTTTCCACCTGGCTAACAATTCTTTTTATGGTCCATCCCTAATAATAAAAAATAATGGCTGGTTATCGAAGATACCAATGTTGAAAGGAATTAGACAAGGGTGTCCTTTATCTGCACTCCTGTTTATTTTATCAGTTGAATGCCTTGCACTTAAAATACGTGACTCAAAGTTAATTCATGGCATTGTCATAGGTGGACAAGAATTGCGCATTCTTCAGTATGCAGACGATTCCCTCTTAACATTATCAAACCATATATCTCTGCAGAGTGCACTTTCAATTAAAAAAATATACTGTTATATCTGATCAGCAATTAAATATTTAAAAATGTGAAGGTTTTTGCTTAGGCTGACCAAAAGAAGGACCAGAAAGTGTATATGGAATTGACTTCAAAGGTGAATGTTTACATGTATTTGGAATTTACCTTGGTACCAATAAAACAACATGTTTCAAGAAAACAAAATTGGAGAAATTTGAACAACTTCTTGTTAGATGGGATTTAAAGAAAATTACATTGTATGAAAAAGTGTTTAAAATTAGGGTATAGGGGTAAAGAGGCACCAACTATACTATACATATAGGTAGACCTATATGTTGCTCAGTTAACCACCCAACTACCAACATCAGCAAATTTGTAGATGAACACATTGAAGACTATGTGCCAAATACAAAATCCCACATTAGGGATACCCAAGACTTCATAAGTAAAATTACCAAACTAGGACCCATTACAGAAGGTGCTATATTAGCCACTCTGGATGTCACCTCACTATATACAAACATCCCAAACCAAGAAGGGTTAGTTGCAGTTACTGAACATATGAGGAAAGACCCGTCCAAAGGACCAATTGCAAACTACATACTAGACCTTGTAAAACTGGAACTACACAATATGTCTTTCGAAGTCAACAATGGATTCTTCTTACAAATAGGAGGGACTGCTATGGGAACAGCAGTGACACCAAACTATGCCAACTTATTTATGGACAGATTCGAAACCAAGGCTTTGGAGAATTACCCATTAAAGCCACTTATATGGAAAAGATTTATTGATGACATTTTTCTCATATGGACCCATGGGGAAGATTTACTAAAAGATTTTGTGAATTACCTAAATCAATTACACCCAACAATTAACTTCACCTCTGAAACAAGCACAGAGAGTATTAATTTCTTAGACACCAATGTGAAATTAGATAGTTCAAGACACATCATAACCTCCCTCTATAATAAACCCACTGACACTCACTTGTTCTTACACTACTCTAGTGCACACCCAGAAAGTGTGCCTAGAACAGGTCCATATGGCCAATATCTCAGGTTAAGGAGAATCTGCACACTAGACAGACTTCCAGGAAAATGCTGATAACCTAACCCAATACTACTTAGATAGAGGATACCCAATCAAACAATTGAGGACCCACTACAATCGAGTAAAGCAGTTTAAGCAAAGTGACTTATTGGACAACACTAATAAATCCCAAAAACAAACACCACCTGTCATGGTCACAGGATACAACCCATCAAACCCAAACATTAAGAAATACATCCACTCAAACTGGATTATCATCGAAAATACTGATGGTCTCAAAATTGTGTTCCAAACAAACCCCTAATGGGTTTCAGAAGATTACTAAATCTAAAGGATATTTTAACAACAAATAAGATATCATACCCCCCCCCCAAAAAAAAACACATTGAAATTCAAGAAGACCGTCCAAAAGTGTGTACTAGACTGGGTGAATGCACATACTGCCCAAAATTAATAAAACTTACCCAATTTGACAGCAACCACACTGGAAAAAACACACACATGTATTAATTTACCCAAACCAGTGCATATTACATGTGAAATTTCGAATATTATATATTTGATTAATTGTTCAAAATGTGGGAAACAATACATTGTGGAAACTGGAAGACCATTCAGAAATAAGATTTATGAACATATGGCTAGTGTTAAAAACACTAAAGGCTTAATAACACCAGTATCTAAACTTTTCCACTTAGAAGATCACTCTCACAAATACGAGATTCAGTGTGATTCAATGGTTAGGTACCAATATAAACCCAAAAACCCAGGAAAGACACAGAGCAAAAGAGCTGGAATTTATTTGGGAGGTGCCTAGCATACACCCAATTGGGATCAATAAATTTATGTAATAACTTTCCTCTTATTGTATAGTTGGTGCCTCTATACCCCTATATCCTTATTTGTGTCTGTATATTGGATTGTATTACACAGAGTGACATTCCAATAGCATAAATATTAGGGGATATATTTATGTTACGCCCCAAATGATGTGAATAGTGACATATGACGTCACATAACCACACCAGGTTAAAAATCTCACAGCAACTAATTCAGATTTTCACTGTTCCCCTAACAACCATGAAAGGTTAAAATTTTAAAATCATTTACTTTATTTATTTATTTGGGGTTTTACGTCACTTTCAACACTGTACAGGTCATATCACGACGGGTAGTTGGAAGGGCAGAGGAAACCAGTACATAGAGTTCGCTAGGGTTCTGTACTGTAAACTGCCGACCAACAGCAAGCAACTACCAGCTTTCCTACATAGGGCCTTGACGGGGATCGAACCCTGGCCTCAGAGGTGGGAGGCGAGAGTGTTACCACTCTGCCACCGTGGCCCCTAAAATCATTTACAGTCAGATACTTGAACTGTGAGGATGTGTTATGAATAATTTTAATCAGTTTACATTATTTTTACTATTTTTACCGGTTACCTTATAATTACATAATAATTCATTGATTTATATCAATATATATTTTAAATGAATTAATCACCTAGTTGTGCTTCTGTGGATATATTACATAAAATTTTGCTTTGTGTGGAGCAAGTATCACTCAGCACTTGGACTTTCCGATAAAGTCACATAGAATTGTAAGCAGTGCAAAATATCAAGTGGCATAATAACCAGTTCACATAGGATTTGCTGCATCTCTCCAGAATTCTCACAGGAATTATCACCTATTTTGCCGAACCACACATAGAGTATGGACGAATATATTGGCACTGGAGACAATGTGTGAGTACATTTAGTTTTTGATTAATTTATATATGAATAATATATATAATAATTAATTATATATTTTAATATGTCAACAAATTCATGTGCACAAAATTCCCTACTGTATAATCAACATGTCTTGTTTAATAATTCATAACATATTTATTCATGATTAAACCGTTAAATTTAATCAACCTACAGTTTTTAATGGACAACTGTATGTGTTTCCAGAATAAAACATTACAGCAGTCATACTTGCCAAAAGTCTTCTCCAGGAAGTATTACAGGGATAGACATATTAAAGAAATACATCCTAACAACAGCCTAATTTATACCATTTGCAACAAAACTTATTCACTAAAAAATGATCTGAAGAAACATCAGATCAAATACCACCCCAGTAATCATGCTGAATCATCATCTACTCCTGCACCTATGGATTGGGATATACCACAATCTTTCTATGACTTACTGGAATCACTAGAACAAGACCCTATCTGCACTGATGAACAACCATCAGAGAGGGCCAGCCAGTCCTTCAATAAAGGCATTCAAACTTCAGGAGGTAAGATAATTACCGCTCCCATTACTAAACACTTAGGAACCAACACTGACTTAGTACAAAAACTGGATAAATCCACCAACCCTGACCCACTTATCATTCTTGAACCCAATGACATTGATAAGTTGACAAATGGTTTCAAACTATTATGCTTTGATTCTATACCTCGGATCTATCTATCCACTACCAACAGTTCAATTAAACCATGCAGTACACAAACTGCATCAAAATCAGAGCCAAACTATGTGCCTAAGTACATTCCATCCCCCATTAGTAAAGAGAAACCGAGGGTTGAAAGGAGGAGTGAGTGAAATCAACCAGATAATTCAAGAAACTTTGGTTGATACAAGGGAAAATACTATCGCCCAAGTCAAAAAAAAATCAACAAACCCCCAAACAAACCCAATTTGGACAAACTAGTTGATAAATATTTCCCTAGACTCAAGCAACAACTTAAAGCCAAACCCCAGCATGCGCATACTTTAGCCAAAGTGGATAATACTGAAATGGACTGGCTGGCCCATGTTGAGGCTGCAGCCGCCAAGGAGATAGATGAGATCACCTTGTCCAGTGACAGTGAGGATGAGCAACCCAAAAGAACAACCACCCCCATTATGTTTGACAGTGAATTCAAAGATAAATTGAATGAACTTTTTGGTGAAGTTTCACCATAGAAAGTGAAACATTTATACAACTTCTTTAATTAAGTTGTTTTTTGTTTATTTATTGTTGAATAAAACATACATACTCACCAATTGGCAATTAAATAAAATAATAAAATTTAAAAAACTGTAGACATTTATGCAGAATTATTTATTCAGTTTTTATGTCATATTATATTACATAAACAAGATATAAAAACCATGTGTGACAATTATATAATCATTTGTACGCCTTAATCAACCTCCCTAAGTCTCTAGGGGGCAATGGGACTGAGTGATGTACGAGTTTAGGTTTCTATGGCAACCACCTTAAGGTGCATACTAATACTAATACTATTATAACCAAATTAAATACAACAATTTTTAATACACTCATAAAATAATTATATTTACACACAAATATTCCACACAAAAAACACCAATTTTTAGTATTGTGCGGCAAGCACAAAAATCTGGAGCTTGCCGGAGCCAATACCTGCACCTTAAGGGGTCAAACATCTCCGACCTCAGCTTCTGATGAGACCAACTCTAACCCAAGAGGGTCGAAATATATGCACTAAAACAAGTCAATATATCAGGCAATTTGCCTCTAACACAAGACACTTTTCTTTTCAAAAAGTGTCTGTTGTAAAATTCTTAGCATTAGCTATATTAACTTTAAATCTATTTGTTCTGGTTGTTCCAAAATCTATTTTGAATCAGATTCAAAAAATGATCTTCAATTTTATATGGGGAAAGAATCATGAAGTAAAAAATTGGTACTTTAATTGGTTATTGTACAATAGGAGGCTTAGGAGTTCCTGATGTTTCTCTGAAAACTCTGAAAACCTCTTGGATAACCAAGTTTCTTTCTGATTCAAAACTAACAAAGTTTTTGAATCACAGCTTAATGAAAGTAATATACATTTTTCTATCATATTAAAAATAAACTGTGTCGCAATTTTGAACAGTTACATGGTTCAGATAAAGTATCAAAATTTCGCAAGGCCTTCATTTCAGCCTTCAACCTATTGAAAAGTTGAATGAGTTTGAATTTTTCTCACAAGTTACATGGGCTAATAAGCATTTTAGGTACAAAAGTAACACACTCTTCTTAAAACATTGGGTAAAAGTTGATTTATGTATCTTAAAGACTTATTTAATGACGATGGTACTTTTGTTAATGAACATGTATTTCCAAAATTATCACATAGAACAAATTGGATTAGTGAATTTGTTATTGTTAAAAATGAATTTATAAATTAGCTAAAAAGTTTGATTCAAAATGTTGTAAATTTGTCAATGCTAAAATGTCTCTTGAAAGGAGAGTGATGTTAGGAAATTCACTGTATGATCTTAAAGATATAAACACAAAGCTCTGTAACCAGACATTAGTAAATAAAAAGTTTATAAAACCCTACACAGAAAAAAATGTGGCAAAATAAAACCAGTGTTGAATTCCTTAGCATTAAATGGATATTTATTTACACCACCAATTCAAAACTCCAACCAAGGAAATTATCAGAATTTAAATATAAAATTTTATTGAAGTTTTTAAGCTCTGGTGAAAGACTTAGTCAATGGAAGAATTATCAAAATATTGTGATGTTTGCAGGGAATCTGAGAATATAGCACATTTATTATTTTTTGCCCAAGAGTTAATAATATCTGGAAACTGATAGGTATGGAATTTATTTATTTGGGGTTTTACATCGCTTTCAACACTGTACAGGTCATATCATGACGGGTAGTTGGAAGGGCGGAGGAAACCAGTACATACAGTTTGTTAGGGTTCTGTACTGTAAACTGCCGACCAACAGCAAGCAACTACCAGCTTTCCCACATGAGGCCGTTGCCAGGAATCGAACCCTGGCCTCAGAGGTGGGAGGCGAGAGTGTTACCACTCTGCCACCGTGGCCCCTAGGTATGAAATTGAATCCAGAGATTAAATTGAAACATATCATCTTTGGTTTTTTGATTAACTCATAGTTTTTTGCATGTACAGAATTTATTAATTGTAATCATAGCATACTGTGTACATAGTACATGGACTTAATATAAATTTGAAAGTAAAAGTTATGCAAGTTATATTAAAAGAAATCTTGAGTACTATGGTACAATATTTTCCTTACTTCTTGATAAAACAAATTCAACGGAGTTTAATCAATTTATGAAAAAGATCATTGAGGTGTTGTAGCAATTATATTTTAATTGGTTCATCACATAATTGTAATATTGAGTAAAGTACAATTTGTTACAACTATATATAGTATTATAACAGTTATATGTGATGCTGTATTTGATGGGTGATTGCACATTTGTACATTGTATGTTGAAGAAAAGTCTGGGATAATGTCATAACAAACATGACAAGCACTAATTCACCCAATGGAGGGTTTGAACCCTTGCCTTCCAGGTTTTTTGCACCAAAAGGGCTAATAAAGATATAAACATGAAGAAAAAACATTCAAGATCTCCAGATTACTCGACAAGCAAACTTCAAATGTTAGTATATCATAGCCAAGGTTTTCATTAGCTACTCAAACTAAAAAAGCCTTCTTTTTCCTACCTTTGACCAGCATTAAAACTAACCCACTACTAACGATTGTAACTAGTTGTGTGTAAAAATATTGGTAGAATGTAGCAAGTAGTTCCAATTTAAGGTAGCCTTAACTCAGCAGATCATGGTAACTCAGTTTTAACTGTCAATGGCTAACAGGTAATGGTGTAAATAAATGCTCCAAACTCAAAAAAAAACTTGTTGCATAATTGGAACATTATAGGAGTCTGAGCCAAGGTTAGCAACCAGATCATCTACAATCAGAAGGGGGTTTTCCTGTGGGTATTTTGGTAAACCACTAACAACCACAGTGACATCAGTGTTTTTCAAAGGGTCACTGTCCTTTCCTGGTGCACATAATTTCAGTTGTTCAATCTCTTTAGCTTGTTGATCCAATTTATCAGTGAGCTTTGTAATTGTGTCACTTAACAAGGTGCATTCGTTCATCACATAGTTTTCAGAGTGGTTAATTTGTGTACTAATTTCATTCTTCAATTCATCTCTGAGGGTATTAATCTTAGTGTCAATTTGTTCAGCAGTTTGTGTTGCCATTTGTTTTTGTCCCTGCTTCAGCTCTTTTATTTCTTCCATTATGATGTGGAGGGTACCAATTAAGTCACCTTCATGTGGGTCTTGTTCTGGTTCAGTGATTTCAGTCAATGGGATTGCTACCATCTTGTTTTTGTTTGCTTTCTTTTTGCCTTTCATTTGGAGAATCTCCTGAAAGTTTTCTCTTTGCTTTTTCAAATAGTGATGCCATATTCATCCAATGTGTCCACACCAGTTGAATCTACACTGTTTATTTAAGTATATCCAGTGAATTTTACTATTCAAATTGTCTAAAAATCCTTGTAAAACACACTTTTTATCCAGAGAAAGTAATTCACACATGCACACTTCCACATATTATAACCATCTGTATAAAACCCCTCTAACTAAATGGTACATAACACATTTAAACAAGCACTGCCATGTAGCATACACGATGTAACATAGGTTTGGGTATTTTCCCAACACCCCTAGGATTTTTCCCTACTAGAATTACTTTTTTGATTCCCCAGTTTTCTACTGTGGTTTTTTTTCTACAAAGTTTTTGTTCACATTTAATTGTCAAACACATACAGCAATTTACTATCATGAACAAAATAATGTGAAATCATACATTTTTAAAATAAACTTACAATAAACAATTGTATAACTGTAAAAAAATTTCGAGAGGAACACACTTTAAAAAATTTTATGCCACAATGTTTCGAGTTTTCAATTATTTCATTTTAAAATAACAGATTCTTTCATCATTTTCCTTTAAAAACACACAAATCAATTGGATGAATTTGATGAAACTTTTTCAGAAAGTCAGTAATAAATTATTAATTGGGGTGAGTGATTCCAGTTTTGTAAATTGTATGTCTCATGTTAAAATATACACTGGTAAACAAAAAAAGAATTAATAAAATATGTAAAAACAGGATAACATTAAAGGAAAATGTAAAGAAAAGAATTTAGTTTGATTTGTAATAAAACATGCTCCATCTACATAAAATGTGAGACATTTAAATTTTTCCCCCCACTGAAAATGTATAGAATATTAATGCAAAGGATGCTACATGTGTGGTTTGGAATTAATTATTGCCCCCCCCCCCCCCCCATATAGAGGTGTATGTACCTTTTTTTTCTTTTCTAAATATAGCTCTTGTTACTCAAGAAGAGAAACATATCATTTTATTTCAAAGTTAACAGACAAATGCAGAGGAGGTATACCCTGTTTATCTTGAGATGGTCCCTAAAGTTTGTTTGTGTCCTTTTGGTACAGGTGTGAGGTGGCACTTGTGCCCATGCACAAAAATTAGTGAGTGCTGTTTCAATACTATTGGGTTGTGGCATAGAACAATATATGGTACTACAAGTTTGGGGAGTGTTAGTACTTTAGTCTGTACTTGATTGTTGACGTATATTCTGGTCAAGGGAATATAGGTTTTAATGTTTATTTCATGTTTGTTGTCCATCTGAGTGTGAGGTTTTTGTTGTCAAGTTGTTGCATAATGGTATGTTGGGCAAAAATTAGTCAGAAATGGCACCAGTACATTCAGTATTGTCAATTCTGGTGCACTCTCTGTTCTTTTTATGGGATGCTTCAGTTAAAAGGCATGTTGGTCTATGAACTGAATTTTTATATTGAACTGACATGAGTAGATGGCAGGCCTTTTAAAAATATTTTGTATGAATGTCAGGGGTTTGGCAGTCCGGAAGAAAAGAATTGATGTATTTAATTGGTTGAAGAAAAAAAATGTCTTTATACTGTCTCACAGACATTCACATCAGTCCAACAAACCATAATGCATTCCTACAAGACTGGGGAAATGAGATTATTATCAACTCCTTTTCTTCTGAAAGTAGGGGGGTGTCCATCCTACTTGGTGACAATCTTGAATACAAAATTTTAGAGGTAGAAAAAGATTATGTGGGTAATTTGTTGATTTGTTTCTACCAAGAGTACACAATACTTTTAGTTGTCTTATATGGACCAAATATATGGACTGGAATCTTGTACAAAATTTTGAAATTGATACCTTTGGATACCAAAGGGAAAACAATACAAAGGCAAAAGCTAAAGTACAAGTAATGCAAACAGCTTTGGACCTAGAGGATGTATGGAGAATCAATAATGAAAAATTTAAAAGATACACTTGGTTTAGCAGTAAATCCCCCAGACAAATGGCCAGACTCAACTTCTTTCCAACAACCCCTGACATTAGTTCAAAACTAAAAAATACCTCGATCTCCCATGGTTATAGAACAGACCATTCAGCTCTTACTTTAGAATTAAATTTATTGAAGCTAAACATGATAAAGGGTTTTGGAAGTTTAACACTTCACTGTTGCACGACAAAGAATATATAAATGCAGTGAAACAAGAAATCTGTAATACCATCTCTCAATACAAGTGTAATGAAAAGAGTAATGTGGGCGGCAGAGAATTTACAATAGATAATCAAATGTTTTTTGAGATGTTAAAGGTTAAACATAAGGGGTCAAAGTGTAGCCTACAGTTCAAGAAAGGCTAAATACAATAGGGATAAAGAAAGAAAAATAGAACAAAATATCACAAATCTTGAAAATGAACTAACAGAAGCCTGCCTCTCAAACTCTCAAGATAAGATCTTCGAGTTAGAGAAGAAGTTAGACCATGAAAAATTAGACTTAAGGGATATGCGGGAGGCAAAATTAAAAGCTTCTGTACTAAGATCAAAAGTGCAATACTACAAAGAAGGGGAGAAGGCAACAAAATTTTTTTGTAACTTGGAGAAGCGCAATTACATTAATAAAGTCATAACTAAATTAAATGTGAATGGGAAAACAATTATTAACCCCGATAAAATACATTCAGAACAAAAAAATTATTATGCAAACATTTATAGCTCAAAAGTTTTGGACAGTAATGCTGAATATAAAACATTCTTAAAGGATGACAATATAATGAAATTAGAGGAGCCTGATCAAAATTTTTGCGAAAGGCCAATTTCTGAAAAGGAGGCAAAAGAAGTTGTTAAAAATATGAAAAATAATAAGACCCCAGGAACTGATGGTTTCTCGGTGGAATTTTACAAATTTTTTTGGAGTGACATAAATAATTATTTAATAAACAGCTTTAACGAATCTTTCTTGAAAGGAGAACTATCTGTGTCCCAAAAACAAGGTATAATCACATGTTTGCCAAAAGGAAACAAACCAAGATACTTTTTGAAAAATAAAAGACCTATTTCACTTTTAAATACAGACTATAAAATCTTATCAGGTATCCTAGCTCAACGTTTGAAGAAAATACTTCCAAAAGTCATAGGAGAAACACAAAAAGAATTTTTAAAAGACAGATATATAGGCGAAAACATAAGATTAGTCTGTGACATCATGTTAGAGTTGGAGGTTCAGAAAAAAAGGACTGATAATATTGCTTGATTTTAAAAAGGCTTTCGACTCCTTGGAGTGGAAATACATTAACAAGGTACTACAGATACAATTTTGGCGCTAACTTTATTAGGTGGTTCAATACTCTATATAACAACTCTTGTAGCTATGTAACTAACAATGGGTATTTTTCTGAATTTTTCCAGCTTGCTCGAGGATGTAGGCAAGGTGACCCCCTCAGTCCCTATATTTTCCTACTAGCCAGAACCTTTAGCTATGGAAATTAAATTGGACAAGGAGGTGAATGGAGTAACCATGGGTAATACCAATTTTAAATTGGGCCAATATGCTGACGATACCTTTTTATTACTAGATGGGTCAGAAGTATCTTTGAGAAAAAGTTTGACAATCTTTGAAGAATTTTACCTTTGCAGTGGTCTTAAATTAAACTTTGATAAAACATTCGCAGTGTGGTTAGGTTCAATGAAACTGTCTAATATAACATTATGCTATGACTTAAACTTAAAATGGGCAAAGAGCTTCACACTACTGGGTATATACTTTAATGTTGATAAAATGGTTGCAGAGAATTACAACTCAAAAATTCATACCATAGAAAAAATCATTCATTGTTACAAAAAACGAAAACTCTCCCTTATAGGTAAAGTAACTGTACTAAAGACTCTAATTGTTCCAAAACTGGTATATATTATGCAAGTACTACCATCCCCTACTTCAGAATTTCTAAAACAAATGGAGATAATTTTTAAACGCTTCCTTTGGGATGATAAAAAACCAAGAATAACACTAGCCCAACTTGAAAAGGATATTCAAGATGGTGGCCTTAAGCTAACAAAGCTTGACTTTTTAGACCAACCTTTAAAAATGACATGGATTAATAATTTGATAAAAAGGGATGGCAGAAAAAAAGTTTGGCTGCTGGATGTTGTTTCTCTAAAGAAACTAAAGAACTGTGTTCAAAATGTCTTTTGGAGAGATGTTATTAAATCCTGGACTACCTACAAAGAAAATTTTTCTAATGAAATAAACATTAGGACCTATCCAATTTGGAACTCCTACTTTTTTTACAAAACCATAACATTTTGCTTAAAAAGGAAAATTTTGAACAAAACGGACTCCATTATATAAATGACCTACTTGCAAATTCAGGAGAACTTATGGGATATAATGATTTTCAAAATACATACAGAATGAAAATAAATTTTGTAGACTTTTACTCATTAATACATTCGATCCCAAGAAAATGGATGGCTGTCTTAAGGGACCACAGACATAAGATTAAAGGACCAATATTTCAGCCCGTTTTGAATGAAGTTCTAGTAATGCCGAAAGTATGCAAAGGGACATATTGGAAACTAATTAGCACATTAGATTTAAAGAGAAATATTGCAAATAAGTGGTCAGAACACCTTGAAAAACAGATTACTAAAGAAGACATGAGAGATTTTTTCACTTTAAACTTTCAGTGTACAATTGAAAGTAAAATGAGGAGTTTTCAGTATAAAATCTTGCAGCGCATCCTTACCACAAATAAATTCTTGAATATTTGTGGAATAAAAGAAGACAAATGCTATTTTTGTGGTATCATGACAGAAACACTGGAACACTTTTTTTGGGAATGCCCCAAAGTTACCCAATTTTGAAAAAAAAATGGTTAAAACTTTGGATCCTTATATAAATATGCATGAAATATTAAACAGCAAGTCTATTCTACTTGGTGTGAGGTTAGGTCAAAACGAAATACTTGTGAACCATCTCATCAATATCATTAAGCGATATATATATGTAGTCAAGTGCAATGACCATAATCTCTGTGTAGAAGGAGCCTTGGGGAAAGTTAAAGAAACCTTTTAAAATAGAGCAGGACATTGTTAGGCAACAAAATAAAGAAACAAATAGAATAGAAACAAAGTGGGCCCCACTACTGCAAATACTGGAGGCATAAAATGCCTTTTGAATCTCATAAAACTAGTTCTGTAGACAGTTGCCAACACCACCAATATGCACCAACAGTTGTCCTGTGTTTCGTGATATGTGTCCCTGTGTCTTTGTGTTTTTGTGGTCTTGTGTTTTTGTCATTTTCTTTGTGTACTCAAATAATACATAAAATGCAGCTCAAACTGATTTAAATTCATAGCTTACAGATAATTAACATAAAAATTTAAAATAATAATAATAACATTTACAGTCATTTATGTTTGTAGTACCCAAATTTTGTTTTGTGCGATTTTACTTCATACTGTGTATGAATGTATTTGTTAGGCCCTGATGGGAGGTTGGCCACCCTCACCTCTCCAGGGCATCAGAGGTTATGTGAAAAAACGGTGAATAAAAGCTGCAAAAAAAAAAGTTTACCAACAATATTACCCACACAAGATGTAATCCCCAGTTTGTTTAAGGATGAGAGCGAACTTACTACAAACACAAAAGAGCCTAATCCCCTTTGATATTGGGACAGTTTGACAATGGCATATGTATAGCTTTAAACAGGTATATTACAATAATAGAGACATATCTAGGGGTGGGAGATTGGAGGGGGCGTGCACAGGGATAAAGAGCCCATGACAAAGGTTTCAAACTCTGAAAGGGGGGCGTGCACCCTCCACACCCCTCCCCCTAGATCTGCCTCTGTTTCAAGTATTACATTCATATTGTTTAAACACTGACAGTTGATCTTAAAAGAAAGAAATAATATTTTCTTTAATCAAATTCCAGAGCAATTTGTTCTGATAAAATATCATATTAAGTGGTTTTAAATGTTTTATTGTTTATATCCAAAAGGTCAGATAAGTTAATATACCAATTTTATTACACTACAATATACTTACCTATTGAAACAGTATGCTATTCCGTTGACCACCGGAAAAGCTACCAACGGGTTAAAAGTTGAAAACTTTCCCGGCCGAGTGCGGGGAGAGGTCTCCCCGGAGCCGGCTCACTTCACCGGAGACACCGGCACCGAGATGACCGGTTATATGACGACTGCGCAGCAGATCACGTGATCCTTCTTTCTTTCCATTGTTAGCCATCTTGTCAGTTGGCTTTTTAGAACTCTCACTTTGTGATAGTTTTTTATACAGTTCAAGGAGGATTTTTACTCTTTCTCTCATTTCTATTATCTCACCGTTGTTTATAGACAACTTTGATATACTTTACTGTGAGATATTTTGTGTGTGTCTCTTACATTGTGACACTTTGTACTACCATCATGGTAGGTACTCCCCCTTACCAGAAGAGGGGAAAGTGTGGGCACTGGATGCCAGCATTCGACAAACACATGAGGTGTTATAGCTGTAGAATGCATTGTAAAGGGGAAGACCCTTGTGCCTCAGGTGCCCCTCTAGAGGCTTGTTCTTCATGTTCCTCCCTCTCAGATGTGGAGTGGAATCACCTTCGGACTGTATTTCAAGAAAGGAGCGCAAAGCGTGCATCAAAGAATGTACCGGCCGACCCGGAACCTGATGAAGAGGATCCGGAGGCCGGTGAAATAGACGATTCAACCTTGGATCTCAACCCGGAGGACTCCGGCACCGGATATGTGTCACCGACCGGAGTATCAGCACCCGCCGGACTATCTCCACTACAACCGGCCTCATCTACTAGCGGGTCCCAGTTTATTCAACCATCAATGCCACCTCCGAGGTCTGCAGCATTTCACAAAGTGCCGCCTTCTACCACTTCTTCAGTCTTTTTCAAGACTCCGGCGCCAGTCAGATCAAACATGACGCAGGACCCTATGTTCTCATCTGCTCCAGATCCACAAAGATTGGTGCCACCTCCTACCCCACGCACGCAGATGCTCAAAGCACATTTCGCACAACAAAATATGCAAATGATGGAGAATTTATCTCAACAAAATCAGAAGCAAATGATGGACCTTTCTTCACAACTTCAATCAGGCCTTCAACAGTTTCTGACCTCCTCCATGGAGGAAATGTTTAAGAAATTCTCCCCAGCTCCTCCAGATAGTACAGCAACATTTTCATCTGTACAGGCCCAACCTAGCCAGGTCGACCAAACACAACAAGTTAACCAACCGGTTCCAAACCCACCAGAACCGATGGATACCTCCTTTCCTCACACTGCTATCACGAAAGGACTAAAAGGGGTGAAGGGCTCAGCATCCATCGCACCTTCCACCATTAAGGCGATAGTTTCTCCTCCTCCGCCTCCAACAACTCAGCCACTACCTCAATCTGAGTCCCCCCTCCAAAGACTCGAGAAGGGAGACTACGGTGTGGAGACGGGATCCTCATATTCTGCAGCTTCACAAATAGAAGACTCAGAACCAGAGAATTTAGCCCCTCCCCCCAAGGCAGACTTCCATGCCTTCATTGACCGAGTTCGACAATATCTTGGCATTGACGACCCGGCAAAGACAGAGGATTACAAACTTGGCTCAGGACTTGGCCGCGACCCAAACATGTTCCGCATGGAGCAATCCTCTCGTCCACCGTCTCTGAAACTCCCTCTAATGGATGACATTGCCAAACTTCTCCAAAATCAGGATACAGTGGTCAAACCAGGCCCTTCTTCATCAACATCCTTGGATATTGGGCAATTCCTCTCCAACCCACCAAATAGAGGTAACTGGTATCCGGTGGCAGGGGAAAAGTTTGAACAGAGACCACAAGTAGTACCACAGGCATTCTCTAACATTGCCAGACCTGGGTACAAGGGCCTCCCTACAGCCTCTATCAATCAGAGAGAACTGATTAAACTGGAACTAATGGTTCGAGAATGTATCGCAACCTCAAACTTCTTGTCCACACTCTCAACCGCCAGAGAGTCTACCCTTAATAACCTCAGAGCAGCCAGGGATCAAAGGGAAAAGACATTCACCTTATTGGCCTCAGAACCAGATCCCAATAATAGGGACCAGTTTCTCCAACAGCTGCTAAACTCAACAATAGAGGACACCCCACAGATGCAGTTTATGCTGGACATCAGCAGGAGCACAGCTGTCGCTTACCAACACCTGCTGGAGAAATTTCTCCACTTACTAACCAATTTGGTTCTCATACGTCGAGACACCTACCTCAAGAATGCTCACAACAGTCTCGACTCTTACCGCCTCAGAAACCTCAGGGCAGCCCCCATATCTGGACCGGATCTTTTTGAACGGTCATTAATGCAGGAATATGAACAACACCTTATAGGTCTCGGGGTCAAGACCGGAAACCAACAGAGCACCAGGTTTCACCCCTACGGTAAACACAAGAAGAAGCCCAGAGGCAGAGGAGCATATCAACAAGGGGGGTTTTACCCTGTTCCCCCTCCTCAGTACGTCATGCCACCACAATTTTACCCCCAGCAACCACAGAGAGGTGGTTTTCGTGGCGGAAACAGAGGCAGAGGATCGCGCAGGGGCAGAGGCAAGAACAACACTGGCTCTCAAAGCCAGCAACAAACACAAAACCAATGACACTACTCAATTCTCTCCCCCCTCAATTGTGGACAGCCTCCTTCAACCCATTTAGAGCTTCACTGGGTACTCAACAAACCACAGGTTCAATCCGGGAGCACTTGCCTACCAGAAAGGCCAAAAACTCTGAGCATCCAGACCCCACCGGAGGGGGCAAAGACTCCGTGTGTACAGTTAAGCAAGGCATCTATATATACCCAAGAAAACATAAAAGACCTCCCAGTGGGAGGCAGGCTAAAGTGGTTTGTAAAACAATGGGAGCAACAGGGCACTCACCCATTTCATCTAGACATCCTCAAACAGGGTTATCACCTACCATTCAGGGATCATCCCAAGCTGTCCAGAACACCTTGCATTCACAGCGGATACAACGAAATTGACAAAGACAGTGCCTTGTCGAGTTCTATACTAGACCTCCTGGCCAAAAACGCCATAGAGGAAGTAAACAAACAATACAGTCTAGGATTTTACAGTCGACTCTTCTTAGTTCCCAAACCAGGGAACAGATGGAGACCCGTCATAGACCTCAGCTCCCTAAACCAATATCTAACAGTCTCAAAATTCAAGATGGAAACCCCAGAATCAATCCGCACATCGCTCAGACAAGGGGAATGGGTGACATCGATAGATCTCTCAGACGCATACCTACACATTCCCATTCACCCCCAATCAAGAAAGTTCCTCAGGTTCCACCACAAGGAAACCTCATATCAGTTCACCAGCCTGCCCTTTGGGCTGGCCACGGCCCCTCTGGTCTTCACCTCGCTAGTGAAGGAAGTAAAGCTCCTAGCTCTAAAGCAGGACATTCGTCTACATCAGGGGGGCCACGGTGGCAGAGTGGTAACACTCTCGCCTCCCACCTCTGAGGCCGGGGATCGATCCCCGTCATGGCCTTAAGTGGGAAAGCTGGCAGTTGCTTGCCATTGGTCGGCAGTTTGCAGTACACAACCCTAGTGAACTATATGTACTGGTTTCCTCTGCCCTCCCAACTACCCGTCGTGATATGACCTGTACAGTATTGAAAGTGACGTAAAACCCCAAATAAATAAATAAATCGTCTACATCAGTATCTAGACGACTGGCTGATAAGGGCCTCTTCACAGGACGAAGCTCAGAAACACACCGTCAAGCTTCTCTCCCTGATACAAAACCTAGGGTTCATAGTAAACCTCCAAAAGTCAGAACTCATACGTCGAGACACCTACCTCAAGAATGCTCACAACAGTCTCGACTCTTACCGCCTCAAAAACCTCAGGGCAGCCCCCATATCTGGACCGGATCTTTTTGAACGGTCATGCAACAAGAAACAGGTGTCAGCAGAGGTTCGACTTCATAGGCTACCGTTTTTTGTTGGACCAAGGTCTTGTCAGACCCACAAACGACAGATGGAACAAGATCCAAATGTCATTCAACAGAATTTCCAAGAAATCTGTCATCAGTGCACGGACTCTTATGTCCACCATTGGATTACTGGCGTCCACAGAGAAAACAGTAAAATTGGGCAGGATACACATGAGACCTTTCCAATGGCAACTCAAGACCCACTGGAGATTCCCAATGCCTCTGAATTCTCCAATTCCCTGGACTCAGAAAATGAAACAACACGGGACATGGTGGCTAAACCCCCAAAATGTTCTAAGTGGAGAATTCCTACACCCGAGAGATCACGACATTCTAATCTTTACAGACACATCAAACGCAGGCTGGGGCGCGCACTTAAATCACGACTCCGTAGGATATGGCAGAAAAACAACTGCACATAAATGTATTGGAACTAAAAGCAGTGATCCTAGCTCTTTGGCACTTCTCACCACAATGCAACAAGAAACAGGTGTTAGTAGCATCAGACAACACCACGGTAGTAGCCCACATAAACAAACAGGGGGGAACCCACTCGCCCGAACTCTGTGCCCTCATGTGGAGGCTCCTCACATGGTGCAACAAAAACCAGATAACCCTCAGGGCACGACACGTCCCAGGCTCCCTCAATGTAATTGCAGACGGCCTTTCCAGGAGAAACCAAATACAACACACAGAATGGTCTCTGGCACCCCAGATTTTCAAGAAGATTTCTCTACTCTGGGAACGTCCTCAGATAGATCTATTTGCCACAAATCTGAATACAAAACTCCCAACCTATGTGTCCCCCATCCCGGACCCACAGGCTTGGGCAGTGGACGCTCTAAACATATCCTGGAAAAACAGGATCGGCTACGCCTTTCCCCCCACAGCACTACTACCAAGAGTGGTCCAAAAGTTACTGTCCCAGGAATGCAGGCTCATCCTGATAGCCCCGGGCTGGCCAACGAAATCGTGGTTTTGGGATCTGGTGGAACTGTCTCTCGACCTCCCAAGACAACTCCCACCAATTCGCTCACTACTGAAACAACCACTGAACAACCAATTCCACACTCACCCAGAGTCCCTCAACCTCCACGCATGGTATCTAGGAGTTCCATCCTCCAAGACCAAGGTTTTTCTGCAGAAGTGGCAGACAGAATTTCTGCACCTCAAAGACTCTCTACTAGAGCCATCTACGCCTCAAAATGGGCAGTTTTCGAACATTGGTGCATCGAACAACAGGTGGACTTCAGGGCTCCCTCTATAAAACACATCTGTAATTTCATGTGCTTCCTCTTTAACGAGAAAGACAGACGCCCTTCCACTATTGAGGGATATAGGACTGCAATCGCTGACACCTTGGGAAATGCCCCATTAGACATCAGAAACAATGCAGAAATAGCTAGACTTATTGCCAGTTTCCACAGGGATAAGCCGAAAAGTACCAGGAACCTACCCCAATGGGACCTATCCCTGGTCCTTCATCAACTCAAGCAACCTCCCTTTGAACCTTTAGAGGAGGCTCCAATCAAGTATGTTACATGGAAAACCGTCTTTTTACTAGCCCTAGCCTCTGGGAAAAGACGGAGTGAAATACACGCCTGGACATTAGATGGATTACTGTGCCTAGGCAACTGGGACCAAATTCAACTCACCCCCTCACCTTCCTGCATTGCCAAGAACCAATTAGCAAAAGAAGGAATCCAAGCAGTATCACCAGTGGTTATTCTCGCTCTCAAAACTACACAAAACAGCAACAATGAGGATATCCTACTATGCCCCATGAGGGCCCTCTCTATTTACTTAAAACTCACTTCAGCCTTACGACAGGATAAAGTTCTGTTATTCGTCTCTTACAAACAGGGCCACTCTAAGGACATCCAATGCTCGACAATATCATCTTGGATTAAAAACACTATCAAATTCTGCTACTCTAGAGTGGGAGATATGGACATGGACCGGTTAGGGGTCAAGGCCCATGACGTTAGAGCATTCGCTGCTTCCAAGGCTTTCTATGGGGGTGTCTCTATGGACCAAATTCTCCAAGCTTGTTATTGGAAATCTCACAATACATTTACATCTTTCTATCTCAAGGACCTATCTGGCCAGAACCAAAAAGACCTATCTTTCCACTTAGGATCCTTCGTGGCTGCTCAACAAGTGGTGGCTCCTCCCTAACAGCACCGCCTTCAAAAAGAGGGGGGCGATAGGATGACGCATCCAGCAGATGGGGCCGGTCGGAACCCCGACCGCATAGAGCATGGCTTCCTACCATCCAAGGTAAAAATTGTAATCACATAATCACATACATATATATTTACCTTTCTCCTACATTTAACTACAGTTTTTTCTTGGAGGTGTTTTTTCTTGCAAAAAAAAGAGTTTTTTTTTCTCATTATCTCATTGGAATTGCTGTTAATTTTTCGTTAACCTCAATTCCTCTATCCTAATTTCCTCTATTCTTTGTCTTTGCAGCCATATTGGAGTGCTACACTGACGGGCTACAGTTCGCCGGACAACTTCCCTTCGGAGCCCTCTTTCAGATTTCCAGAAGAGCACACCCCTCAGATCTGATCTTCAACATACCGGCCGGATGCTGAATTCGGGTCTCCTTCCTTCACCAGATAAGGCTCTTCACCAGGACCAAGTCAGTGAGCTGTCTTCCCTCCATCCAAGATGTTGGAATTCAGCATACTGTTTCAATAGGTAAGTATATTGTAGCGTAATAAAATTGAAAATTTTATATTAAATGTAGCTTTCATAAGCTACAATACTTACCTATTGAAACAGATAGAAGCCCTCCCGGTCCGTCCCCGCTTAACGACACCTCACTGCCGGGGATGGTCACCAACGAAAAGAAGGAAGAATCACGTGATCTGCTGCGCAGTCGTCATATAACCGGTCATCTCGGTACCGGTGTCTCCGGTGAAGTGAGCCGGCTCCGGGGAGACCTCTCCCCGCACTCGGCCGGGAAAGTTTCCAACTTTTAACCCGTTGGTAGCTTTTCTGGTGGTCAACGGAATAGCATACTGTTTCAATAGGTAAGTATTGTAGCATTTAATATAAAATTTTCAAATTATTCATAAATAATGATAATGTATTTTGCTTTGTTACACATATTTCATAATATAAGAACATACTTTACTATTAGTAGAGTTTTGTTTTTACATTATAGATTCAAGGTTTTTTTCAAATGTTATTGATATAAAGTTGGTTTTCTTTGTTAGAATATCATTTGACTAGGGAAACCTATGCAAAAAAGCTAAATATCACATTTAATAGTTAAGTATACTTATGTAATTATCAAGTATCTGTGAGAAACTTTCTAGAAGAGGATAATTATCTTTCCAGTTGTTTTTGGGATGACTACTATTTAATATGACCAAATAATGAAGTAAGAGTATACGAGTGAGCCACAGTTTGTCCATTTGTCTGTTTGTTTGTTAGCAGGATTACACAAGTAATTCTGATTAGATCTTCCTGAAAAAAACTCCAGAAAATTGGTCTTGGTTTAATCCTATTAGTTAGATCCCATTAAATTTTGAGAGTGATCTGAATCACCATCTGGATACAAAAGAAAATCTGGATTTTCCTGTTTACATATCATTACATTCAAGGTTATTACGGAGTAGTGTAACACATATAACTTTAACACTCTGCAAAGCATTTTACATATATCATTTTAAGCCAGAGAGTATCTGTGTTAAGATCAATGCATCTTTAGACATTAAATGTTTTTATTTATCCCATGAAATGCCGAAAAGCATTATTTCATGTTTACCATGCGATTCTCTGTTTTAGGGAAGTATTGAAGCAACATGTGTACCATAAAAAGCTAAACACAGAGTGTCTCGAAAGGTTTCACTGTCCATTTAATACTAATTTCGTTTTCCTAATATACTGTGGGATTTTAGAAGTCAATAAAAAGCCTCAGTCATAAATTGGTTTAATTTTTAACCTGCAAGTCTTGAGCCTAAAATGTATAGTCAATATTGAAGGTGGAGGCGATAATATAAGGTCTGTCAAGTGTTTTGTGAAAGGTTTGAATGAGGCCTTCGAATTTGATCAGTTATTAGAAATAGCTCATTGCTACAGCCCAGATAGCAAGACGCTAGTGGGCCACCGTTGGCTATGGGTGGCAAAATATAGCTTGTGGGCCACCACTGAGCCACTGGTGGCCCACTGACTGCATTTTTTTCAAAATTTTAAAGCATTATAAACAACTTCAAAAGCAACCTCAAATACTGTTTTCTGACATATTATTTAACAATATTCAATGTTAAAAACACATTATTTCAAAATATAAATACATTGCGTGGCCCACTGTTGGCCCACCAACTACCAGAGTCAGTGGCTGTAGCTCAGGTACCAGCCTACACCCACTGGTGTAAAATCCTGGGAAAAATTAGATAAAATGTGTGTTTTCTTTCACTTAACATAAGTTAATGTCATTTTTTAACAAACTTATTCTGTATTCCTTCATTTTGCTCAGTCAGTCTTTTCTCCACTTTATTACTTTATATATTACTTGCTTATATATTTGCCACAGGTGGTCCATCAATGGTCCACCCACTACATAAGTAGTACATGACCCATGGTGGGCAGCCAGTGGGCCACTGGTGGCACATATATATATATTTTTTTAGTGAAGGTTAAAGAAAGATATTTTCATTTTTTTCCTTTTGATATAAATTTGTTTTTTGATGCAACCTAAAACTATCGCAGAATTTGTTTTTGTCTGACACATGCAACTATCATCTGTAAGAGCTATACTTAGTTGGTGGACCAATGGTGGTCTTCTGGTGGCTACACCTCAAGCTCTGCTGAACGGCATTTGTTTTGACAGATCTTGAAGAGAGGCTGTCTTGGCTTAAATTCATTTGTTTCAAGTGAATTACTTTCCAAAAGTAGCTGTTCTGAATTTTATTACATAAAAAAATTGTAAGATTTGCCACTAGTGGTCCATCAGTGGTCCACCTTCTGCCTGCATGGTACACATACTGTTGGCCCACCGGTGGCCCACAGACGGCAAAGTAATTGGATACTTTATGTATGTGTGTGTATATCACCAAGACACCAACATTTTTAAATAACAGATTTTACATCTCTGCATTAATATATATTTCTTTTTTCCCACTCGTGTGCCACAAATTTCTTCCAAGATTTACCACTGGCAGCCCACCAACTATATCAGTGGTATATAAGCTATGATTGATGGGCCACTGATGGGAATTTTCTAATTTCCACCCGGATTTTAGATCTAATCAATAAAATCATCTGATAATTACACAGAAAAATTAACAGAAGTGAAAGTTTCCCCTGTAAACAAACCATAAAACATGTACAGGAGAAAAATATATTAAATCAAACCCCTATTAATTGGGGTTGAGGTGTAGCCACCACTGGACGACCCTTGGTCCACTAGCTGCAATATGTATGTGTCCGATAAAATATAAAGTTTCTTAAGTTGAAAGGAATAATTACCCATGAAATATATTCCAATCAGTGGCCGAATTACACATGCCAACGCTGGCCCGGTGAAGGCTTGCCAACCAAAACTCAGGCTGCCAAGGTTGGGCCAACGGTGGGCCAATGGTGGCTTTTCATTCAAGATGGCGGCGAGCAATAATAGGGGATATTGAGACACTTAGTAAAAAATTATTTATTATGGTATGTCTAAAAATCATATTTCAGTGGGCCCACAATTTTTAACTAACTATTTAACAATTTTAGACATAAAAATAACATTCTCATTAGAAATTCACAGTAAGAAAAGTTGTTTCTGAACATTATAATTTTATTGTTTGACTATGGAACATGTCATCCTAAGATACTGTTCCACCATTGTTTATGTTTGGTCATGTGACTTATTAGGGATTCCCTTAACTAAAATCCACCCACAATCTGTCAATTATTTGCTTTCTGTTAAACAATGGCCACATAACTTCATACTGCAATCTGATTGGCTGATGCTATATTATAGTGGTAGTAAAATTTTACCAGTGGCTTGCCAATGTCAGACCGACACATCCACCGGCCTAAAAGCCAGTGGGCCACTGATGGGCCACTAGTAAACCTTATTGTTGGCTGCCAACAGTGGACCACTGTCTATCAGCTGGTCATGCCACCAGAGAACCACCACTGATGGCACTCAACAGTGGGCCACTGATGGGCCACCAGTAAACCTTATTGTTGGCTGCCAACAGTGGGCCACTGTCTATCAGCTGGTCACGCCACCAGAGAACCACCTTTGATGACACCCAACAGTGGGCCACTGGTGGACCACCAGTCAACCTTGTCAGCTACTGAAGGTGGGCCACTGGTGGGCCAATAGAAAAGCTTATCACTGGCTGCCGACAGTGGGCCACTGAAGGACCATCAGAAAACCTTATTGTCGGCTACCAACGGTGGACCACTGCCTATCAGCCGGTCATGCCAACGGCCGGCCACCGCCTGCAGCCAACGTCGGTCCGACAGCTATGCCGCCAGTGGGCCAGCGGTGGCCCTACAGAGTCTTGCTATCTGGGAGGAATGATTTTTTGGCTCAAAGTTGAGGAATTAGTGTGAAAAACAACACTGAGTAAAACATTTGAACATGATTGGCAAAATTATGAGTGTAGTTGTACTGCTGCATATATTGGGATATTACTATTATTATTATTAATAAAAGATGATATACAATAGCCTAGAAGCCAGTTATTTTATATAGAAAAAAATCTCTAACACACCTGAAAGTGAAAGTTAACAGGATATTTGTCACCTGGCAAAAACTTTCCCGTTTATGCCCCCGTTCCACCGAGCGATTGGCCGCCGACTCAGTCTGCGACCCTTATTCCTGTAGAATCTTGTACATTCTTGACAAAAATGGGTGGAGTAACCAGTCTTGTGGTCGTCTTGGGCAGACCTCAAGATTAATCCCAGGCTGCCTGCAGTAGCCTCAGATTGTCCCCGACTATCTCACGACCAGTCCCAGACTGGGCCAAGATTAAGCCTGTAACCATCCACGACTGCCCAAGATTTGTAGCAGGCAACCTTAGGCAACCCCAGGCTGCCTGCGACCAGACCCAAGAATAATCGGCGATTGTCCCAAGATAGGTGTAAGACTCCCGCAGGACATCTGAGGCCGTCTGTGACCGTCTGAGGAAGCCTGGGACTAGTCGCAGGATGATCCCAGGGATACCCAGGCAGCAATGGTGAATTTTGTCTTTTGACATTTTAACCCAATTGTAACCTTATTTTTTAATATGACAGCCGCACCTGAACACTTGTACATAGTTTGGGTTACAAACTAGATGACACCAAGTCATTTGTAACATGAAAGTTGGGGCTTTTTCTGTTTCTCATCGGAATAATATATCTGGTAACTATCAGGGTTCAAACCCAGCAGGAAGCATCACCAGCACCACCACCTCAACCACTGGTACCATTCACCAGATGAAAATTAAATTATTAGTGTTATTGCTTCAAAAAAAACAATGAATGCATGTCTGCTTGAACTGTATGCAAGAATATCTGTGAAATCTGAAGCCAACACAAAATATTTTGATTTTATTTTCAGTTGAAATAGGGGCCAATATTTCAATTTCAAGCTTTTGGATGGAAATGAAGTGACTTTAGTTCATTTAAAGGAAAATGTGACTGATTTTATATGGCTAATTCAACATAACCCACAAAACCTGAGAATTCTAGGTCATTTTAAAATGACCAAAGTTTTATTTCTACAACACTTTTAATTGTGAAGAATTTTGGGAAATTTAAAACAGCCGAAATCTTCAGCCAAATATCCATTTAAATTTTACATAAATGTGGAGACCTCCATGGGCCCCTTTTTCATATTATTTCTTTTTAATGTTAAAGCTTTAAAGATTTCTTTCTCTTTAAAACTTTAACTTTTTATTTATCTAGGCGCAATTAAACTAGAATTCTATGGCCATATTGGATAGGGGAAATTATTTAAAGTTATGTATGTGGCCTTTGTTGAAAATATGTACTGTTATTTCTGTGTTTTGAGGGGTCAGTGTGAGTGTTGGACTTTTATTTTTTATGTCTTTGTAAGTATTTGTACTGAGCTTTGTATGTGCTTGGGGAGGGATGAGTATAGCAACACAGCTTAATAAAAGTTCTTGGAAGATTTGGGGGCCCTTAAAAGGGCCGAAAGCAGGCTGGGATATGGCTGGCTACTGAGGCGGCTGTTGCTGTTGCAGAGGTTGCTTGGAAGTTGAAGGTGTTGCTGGTGTTGCAATGAAGACTTGTGGAGTGTTGACATCTGTAACTCCTGTGATGTCCGATAAACTTAAAAATCCAGACAGGTTGTGATGACTGCTCTCGTCCTGTCCAAATCCCACTTGTGACGGTGTGTAGTACAGCAGGCTGCTGCTGGAAGCTGAAGCTGCAGCTTGTCTCGTGGGTCCCTGTGGTGGTAAAATCCCCATTGCTTGTGTATCTGAAGTTACGGTAGCTGTTCTTCTTGGCAGTGGTGCTGCTTGCCTTGGAGTCAGTGGTTGAGCTTGGGCTGGAGCTTTACTTGGAGTTGCAGGTTTCAAATTGGTGGCAGTGACGTTCTGCAGTGCGTTGAAGACCTGCCCCTTCAACGTGTGGTACTGCTCTTCGCTCAACTTGCTTGCTTCAGATGCCACAAAGTCAAAAAAAAGTGTTCGTTCATCCACTGGCTTCTCAACAAACTTGGACACCATAGTCTTCATGGTATCAAAATGTTCCAATAACTTGTGGTCTGTAGATAATGGCCCCAAGTTAACAGGTGATCTGCCACTTGCGTCTAGTGATTCAACGTCCGTACTGGAGCGAGTACTGTCATTGTGCACCCTGGAACTACTGGCTTCTAGCCCTGCTGTTATGTTTTCCCCTTTCCTGCGGATGTGGCCACGCATAAAGGACATGCGGTCATAAACCCACTTCTGTCTTGGTGTGAAATTGGCTGGAGCCTGACCAGACTTGTTCTTCGACACCTTGCCAAAAGTTGTCCTCTTGGATGTGTACCACCGTTTCACATCATTCGCATCTAGCTTCAGTTCTGTTGCAATCTCTACCCATAGAGCTTCCTTGTGATATTTGTCTGCATATCTCTCGTGCTCCTTGTTGTAAATTTCTGGGTGGTTCTGCAAAAATTCAATGATGGCATCCTCCTCCTTATCTGTGAAGGCTGTCACTAGCCTACATCTCTTTGAAATTACAGGTAGTGGTGCATTCTGTGGGACTTGCTCCTCCTCTTCATCATCAACGGCTGCCTCAGTAGTAGGCAGTATCTCATCACTAGGTGGAGTTTGGAGTGGTGTAGGCTGTGCAACAGTATCAGTGGGTTCCTCCCCTGTAGCCTCTTCTCTCCTCCTGTTGCTTGCTCTTCCTTTTCCTCTTATACATGTCGTAAAATTAAAAAAAATACTAAAATGTGTCTATCTGTGAAATTTGCCCTAACTCAAATTATGTATCAAAATAAAAACTTAAATCCCCTAACTAAAATCCCTGTGACACAATCGACGTTCTCAGTAGCCATCCAGTACCAGTTAAGATGAATGCCAGCTTAGGGTCTCCTTATATAGTCGCCGACCACGAGGAAAACTAGTGCGCATTCAACATGCGCAGACAAACCCGCCAGATAATCTGTCACGCAATCTTGCCTTTGATCTCAGGCCGCCCCAGACAATCCCCGACATTCCCAGGCTGTCTTCTCTTTGTCTGCGTTGGCCTGGGACAGTCGGCGACTGTCTTGATGTTTGCACGTGCAGGAATCTTGTGTGAGCGTGAGAATTGTCGGCGACTGTTAGCCGGCTTTCCCAGGCGTCCTCAGACAATCTTTGATGTTCGCCGACAGTCTGCGACTAAGGGTCACAGATAAGAAAGCGTGGGAAAATTATACATGAGTTAGTCGGCCACTAGTCGCAGACTGTCTGGGACAGTATTTCCTTGGTCGGAGACTGGCAGTTCAAGAATGCATAAGACTGTCACAGACTGACCAAAAGTCTGTCTGAGGACATCTGGGACAGCCTGAGGCAGTCGCAGATTCAACAAGAATAAGGTTCAAGATTAAGGCAGTTGTCACCAGTCGCGAATAATATCAAACATGTTTGATATTGCTCACGACAGGTAATGACTACAAGAGACGGTCTGCGACTTACCCAAGATTCACTCACGACTTGCAAATTTCCTTAATCGTGGGCCTTAATCGCTCGGTGGAACGGGGGCATTAATGTTTCTAATACATGATAAAGAAATATTTTTGCAGCAACAAATTATCTAATTTAAAATTAAACCAAGAAATGTTTTTGCATGTACAAAATGCTTTCAGTTTTCATGATGGCTATGACCCTGACAAATGTCAATATATATAGCACCTTCTGATCATGATAAGAGGAACAATTCAATTTCTGAACACGATCGGAGAGGTGATGAGAACATTTCATTGACATTGAGGGAAAAACCTAAATAACCTTTTGGTGGCTGTCAGGTGAATCCTTTTAGAAGTTTCCTTTTATTTTTAGTTCCAGGAAATTCTCATTTCCCTCTGCCTTTTATATATGTCTCTTTGGATTGGCTTATGTTGGCTACACTTATACTTTGACAACTACCCCAGTTTTCTTCCACAGACTGGAGGTTTATTAATTATGGCATTTCTGTATTGAGCATGTTCTGATTTTATCCTATCACTTTTTCTTAAATGCACTCAATGATTATTTGCATCTCAGGAATGATTTTTTAGTTAAATGTTTGGTAAATACACCAACTAGTACATTTTCTGTAGTGAAAATGTTATTTCACACTCAGTCACTCGATCAGTGTTGACCTACATTTGCATAAAGTATGCTTCAAACTCCTGAAAACACACAAAACAAAAAATATCTAGTAGTTCAGTTAACTACAATATATTGAAACCTAACAACATTGACCAGTTTGTTAGAAGGAAATCATGAGATTTAAGGCAGGCTCTAACTTTTTTGTCAAAATATTTCCAAGCATATTTCCATCGTTTACAGCATGCCTTGCGATTCTGATTTAAGTTCAGATAACAAAGTGTCAACTGTAAACAGTAATTTGAAAACATAGATATTCTATAGATAGAACCGTAATAGACCATGCCAAAATTGCTGTTAGCCCTATTTTAATTTTTTTTTGTTAATGAAATTTGTCCTTCAGGTTTATAATTAAATAACTATTCTTCTGGCAGAGAGGCTGCAGTGTTGGTGATGAAACTGTGGGCCTGTGACCAGATACAGGGCAGAGGTCTCAGTTCTGGGACCAGACCAGAATATTGCATTGTGGGTAGTCATGCTTAAATAATTTCACTATAAAACCCAGCCTTAGTTTAATATTGGCGCCACACTCGTTTGAAAGTTGAAGAAGTTATATGTTTTTGATCTGAGCATCGATTTTACACTTTATTTTACATTTTATCTATTTTATATTTTACATTGTTTTACATAGCTCAGATCAAAAATCAAAATGCCAAAAGTATTTCATTGCTCTAAATGCCAGAATGAACACGAGCAGCCAGTTGGAAAGAAATGTCAAGTGAAGTTGACAGGTGAGTCCTTTTCCAGTACTAGTGAGGTAGCCGCATCCTCCTCTACATCCGATATTACTGCAGTTTCGGATCAGATTTTGAGTAAATTGCAGCAAATAGGGGAACAAATGGAGTTGATGGACAGGAGGGTGCAGCGTACTGAAGCTGCACTGGAACAGGGTAGTCCACTTCCTTCTACCTCTCGAAGCCAACATGGCACTGCCACGGTTTCCAATCACAGTATTACCATTCCTGACAGTAATTCCAGTGTTGTTGTAGATTTAAAGGGTGACAGACAACGTCACACAAGTAATACTGTGAATGTCAAAAAACAGCAGCAAACTGTGAATAAAGGTAAGAATCTTGTACATTTATTCGCTGGAGGGGCCATGCCGGAATTGCTTCACAAATCCGAATAGAATTATACAAATGTTGATAACCTAAATCGCCACAAAACATCTATTACTGCAGACCAAATGCTTCCTTGCACAGGTTTCGGCAAGTGTCCCGTGGAGGGCACTGTAGGCGATAATTTTAACTCTGATGTGCTTTCCGGAGACAAATACTCGTTAGAAATGAATACTGCATGCAAAAGTGATCACTTGCGATTGGCTAGAGGGGCCATAGAAAATAAAAAATTTTGGAACAAAATAACCAGTTTTTTGGCTTTATTCCCATCTATGGGTTCCGCAGCCGTATCGAGGATACAAATTCTAACTCTGTATGCACAGATATTCTGGCTTTGAACAAATTATTACGTCAGGATGGCAGACACAATTATGAGGGTTTACAAGTGCCTGTTCACTCACAATTAAATTTTGTGAAGTGGAAGTCCTATCTCCAAGACTATTGGGATTGGCAACTTCCACTATTAATCAAATATGGCTTCCCTCTGGATTACAATAGGTTTCATAACATCCAAAGTAAAAAAATTAATCACAAAAGTGCCTTACAGTATCCCTCTCATGTCGATGTTTACCTTACAGATGAAATGAATCATGGGGCTATGTTGGGCCCGTTCAAGGACCCACCAATTGAAGAATTGCACACTAGCCCTTTCATGACACGAGACAAATTGAGTTCTGATAAGAGGAGAGTCGTTATCGATCTTAGCTGGCCCAAGGGTCAGTCTGTAAATTCAGGTGTCAACTCTGATCGATATTTGGATGTGGATTTTGTCCTTATCTATCCCTCGATTGACAATATCACTGAGGATGTACTTAAACTTGGTAAAGGATGTCAAATTTTAAAAGTAGACATCAGTAGAGCCTTTCGGCATGTTCCCATAGATCCAGGAGACCTGGATCTGTTAGGCCTTCACTGGGAAAACTATTTTATCGATCAGTCGCTGCTGTTCGGATTCAAGTACGGATCCGCAATTTTTCAATGTATATCCGACGCAGTCCGGTTTATTATGACCTCAGAAGGTCACAAAAAATGGAACTATATTGATGATTTTCTCTGTGTCTCTTTACCATCAAAAATTAACCATTCCTATACTACATTACAGTCACTGTTACAAGAACTTGGTTTCATGGTTAGTGGTAAGAAATTAGTACCTCCCAGCACACGAGTAGTGTGCTTAGGCATATTGGTTGACACAGAAACACTTACCATCTCTATTCCTACTGAAAAATTACAAGTTATCAAGCAGATGTGCTCTCAATGGGCTACAAAAGATTGCTGTACTAAAAAGGACCTGCAATCATTATTGGGTTCATTGCTTTATGTCACCAAGTGTATTAAGTACTCTCGCTTTTTCCTAAACAGAATGTTAAGATTACTCAGAGAAAATTATGATAATACTAGAATCACACTTACTGAAAGCTTTAAACGAGATCTGCAGTGGTTCAGTACTTTTCTCCCAGTATATAATGGTGTAACTTACTTTCAGTATACTCCTAATAGAAATATCTACTTAGATGCGTGTACAACTGGCCTGGGGGCTATTTATGAAGCACAAGTTTATGCCTTGCCATTGCCAGAGGCATGGCAAAATATTAATATTGCCTCATTAGAAATTATCAATATTCTGGTGGCCTTAAAAGTTTGGCACTCACAGTGGGCAGGCCACAGGGTACTAATTCATTGTGATAACCAAGCTGTAGTATCAGTACTCAACACTGGTAAAGCAAGGGATGAATTTCTTTGTAAGATTGCCAGAAACATATTCATGTGGCTCAGTGCATGTAACATTGATTTACAGGTAGTACATGTAGCAGGAAGATGTAACACAGTCGCTGACTTGCTGTCTAGATGGTTTATTACATGTAATAATTTCCAAAAATTACAGGAATTGATTCACCCTGTTACATGGATTGCTGTGAATGAAGAGTTGTTGTATACTGATGAGTCTATGTAGTTTTTTCTATTATTCCTGAATTTGCAGCCTGTTCTTCTGCGGAGGCCTGTCTCATCAAGCTTGCCACCTCCAGACTGTCAAATGCTTTTGCAGATTCCACCAAGAGGGCTTATGCTACCCTATTCTCCACCTTCCTGGCCTTCACTGTGTTCATGGGCTGGGCTGTAACTCAGGTGAATGTATTCCACCTCCCATGTTTTTGGAGTGTCTGTACTATAATGGGGTAAAGCTCCCTCAAATGGCTAACTACTTATCAGCCATCAAAAGTAAATTTATTATATTTGGTCTGGATGTGGCCTGCTTTAGTGACCACAGGCTTAAGTACTATCAGAAAGCAATTCAGTTACATGCCCCTCTCCAGGTCAAACTGAACAAAATAATTGATGTAAAACTTCTCAAGGAAATTGTGATGGGACGGTATAAAAATATGTACATCGGTAGGTCGCCAATGCAAAACCGTACCGATTCCGGTATTCCGCGTTTTAGTACACCCCAAAGAAACATGGACGTTTCCTCTTCACGACATCGCAATAAAAGTGGCCAAATGCACGAAATATGAGATAAAAAGTTAAAACATCTTCAGATTTCTTGTTTGTTCCCAATATTTTAAGTTTTCCTTCAATTATATGTGTTGACAAGCAAGATTGAGGTTATAAATTGTCGTAACCAAAACATGGTAACTCAACGTAATCGCTACTGTGTTACTATATACAGTAAAGTCTGCAAATGGACGAAAATATGGGATAAAGGCTTATAATTTCTTCAGATTTTGGGTATGTTTCTAATATTTTAACTCTTCCTTCCATTATATGTGCTGACAAGCGAAGTGGCAGTTGTAAAATCTCATCACGGTATTTCAGTAAAATGCTCTCGATACCGAAATACCGGAACTACCGTCAGGGAAAATTATCGTTCTGGTCATATGGTCCAAGACCATGCAAAACAACAATCAAGTCAAACTTATTTCTGTACCAAAAATTGCTGGCTCTCCACTGTGTCCAGTTCGTGCCATCTCCAACCTCTTAACACTGATTCCCAAGGGTTCAAATCTGCCATTGTTCCAATACAAACAGAATTCAACTTGGAGCCCACTTACTGACACTAAGGTCAGGAGGCACTTTTCTTTAATTCTATCAAGGTTGGGATTGCAGGGCACTGGCTATACTCTACACACATTCCGGCGTTCAGGTGCTACTTTTGCTTTCAACAATAATGTCGATTTACAAAACATACAGAGACATGGCACCTGGACGTCGGACTGTGTGTGGAGGTACATCACAGATGATGCCAATGGTGGGAATCAAGTGGCTGAGATGTTCAAAAATAAGTTATCTGGTCTTTAATTCTACTCCTACTGCTGGGGTTTGGCTGGTTAAATTCAATTCAGTAAAAAAATTTAAAAAAAATACCATGTCACCACTTTAACATTTTAAATATATATTTTATTTCTGGCACAGGCCCACCTTCATTATGTAATCTTATTTTCTTCAAATCTGTATGAGGTTCTTTTACCTCCTTTAACTAATTGGACCTTATATTAAAATCAATTTAAGGTCCCCTTAAATTCTACTTAAATTTAAGGTGACCCTGTGCCAGACTTAAATGTTTCATGAATTGTAAATAACCTGTAGTGTGGCTTCATTGTTGTTTAATGATAATAAATATATATATTAACCCGCAATGCATCTTTGGTTTTGACCCTAGAGGTCACTTGGTTGTGTCACTTGGTCTGACCTTGAGGAACTGTTATGCAATGTCACTTCACACCACATGAAAACTGAAGCTGACATAGTTGATCTGGCTCTCCATTTAATGACATCCTGGGCTTAACGCATTCTAAGATGGCCACTGAACATTGTTTGCGTTAAATAATAAGTTTGTAAAGAATGAAAACTTAATCATGTGCATCTTATCATGAAAATTTCCACATCTTGTTGTGACAAACAGTTTAGTCATATTTTTTTTCAGTTTGAAAACTCGTGTCATATTATCACTTCATTATCTAAATTAGTATAATTAAACAGTGCAAAAATGGATTCAGAAAGTAAGACTGAGAACAGATGTCACGTAACTACAGTTATTTGGTTCCATTTTGACATAAGAATTTACAGTAAGTTTGTGACATGGCAACACAATGAACTATATTTAGATTCTGACACTACCAGCGACAGGTTCAGCCATATTTGTTAAAGCTGCCAACACATACGGTTCAAACCTACAGCACAAGAATCCTCAGTTACAATATTCCTGCTTTTCAAAACCATTTCTCTTAAGCACATGCATGTTAAAATGGTTTAAACGTTTACAAAACGTTTTTTTAACCTATGTAAACCCTATCTTATGTTTTTAAACGTTTCCAAATAAACTGGTTGACAATAATTATCCCTGGCCCATGTGTGTGTGACAAGGTGTTCAATCTGCGAGTGGGGAGAATTGGACAACAAGTCAGTGTAACTGTATATTTATTTGGTCAAAGTCGAGGTTGCGGTTTTATGTCCCGTTCAAGGGCCAGGGTCATATTGGGACAGGTGCTCAGCATTGCCACTTGTGGGACTCGAACCCATAGAGGTAGCGGTCTGTTATTAGATGCCGAACTTGCTAACCACAAGGCCACCAAGGACTTCTATATTTATTTGGTAGCATATTATATTTATTTAGTAGTATATTGGTAAACATGTGACAAATTGTTACAAGCACGGTGTAGATAATGTTTATATAAACTACTCAGTAATTTAGTTATACGTTCTAATGATATAACAACTCTCAACTCAATTTTAAATTTTGAATTGATAAACTATCCCATATAAAATATCATAGCATTTTTTTGTTTACTGCAGACCTTACACGGCTTGTGACATTCCAATTATTATGTTGCTTTGTTGCTAATAAGGTATACTTTAAACTTATTTTATCATTATGTGTCTTTTCAAAAAATGATCAAATATACATGTATGGAAACAGTCATTATCCAGAGACACCAGCAACACTTGTCCAAAGTACTGTCCCATTTAAGGACCCAAGTCTGTCATTAATATCCTATCATCAGACTGAACACATACTTTGGATAGCTCTGTGTGGCTCAGAATAACAACTACACAGAGCTTACATTTAAAAACTTCTGTAAACTCAGACAGACCAGCAGTCATTGCTTTACTACGGCCACTAAATTACTCTGCTATCAATTCAAAACAAAAGAGCACTTCATGAACTTCTTAAAGGAAACACGAGGTTCATCCACTACACTGTTAGATCAAGACTTTGCTAAAAGCTAAAATGTTTCCTCATAGAATTATTTAATGTTTCCCATGTTCAATAAGCTTATGATCTCAGCTTATTTATATTTAGTTTCACAGTAGTATCTCTGAAAATCTTTACCTGGAGGATATGAGGAGACTGTGATACAACTATTACAACTATTCGTAGAGTTTTCATTTTGCTGCCTAAAGAGGATGGCAATCAGGTCTGTGATGACATTATATGAAAGTCTCTTTCCAGTAATGTTATGTCAGACTAAATGGAAACTGGAGCTGATGGAATTCACTTAGCTTTTTTATACTGACCCTGAGACGCCTATCTCATTATTTGTCAGCTAAAAACTGTTCTCAAGAATATTTTGTGCAGATTTTTTTACCATTTATCCCTTAATTAGTTAGTACATAGTATTATGATATTATTTTACCCAAAATATATTAGTTTACATCCTATGTGCATGCATGACCTGCAAAGCAATCAGATACATGAGTGCACTGGAGTAGTGTACAAGTCTGGAGACAAAAGAGAAATAGAAGGGATCTACACAAGCTCTTGCTTAAAATCCTTTTCATGTGTATATGCCTACGTTACACACCACAGGTGGTAGTTCTAGTGACAGCAGAAAGATAGGCGGAGTGCTGTACTTGCTGTAAACCCAGCTACATACCTCCTCTAGCTACTTGAGGTTTGCTGAAGAAAATCTCAGAATGAGATAGGACACGTGCCTTAACTGGATAGAGATAGAATAACACAAAATGTGGTGGTAAGATATCAAGAATTAAAGAAATCAAAAGACATCCTTTACCAATGACACAGAACTTTTGACTGCCTAAGTTAGGCAGACATTTTCTAACAGGTTAAAACATCTGCATGTGTGGCCACAGGAAGCAGAACGTGCAACAGAATATAAACTTTACTGAGAGAAGTGTGACAGTATATGGCGTAATGAGGGGAGTAAACAAAAAGTTTACACAACGTAGACAATGCCATTTGTATTGTGAATGGGTCGTAGATAGTCAATAAATAAATTCTTCATACAAGAAGCCACTTTTGTGTACTCGTGTATTATTTTTATCAATCACCAAAGAATAGCACTTTGATTTCATCTGTCACTGGGATGTTGAGGCAATGCCTCACAAAACAGACCTGTAATTACTATCAGGTATAATTTGCTGCTCGCCATTACTTCCTGGTTCAACGGCAATTTTACCAGAACAAAGCAAAAATGTAACAGGTTTCCAATTCTACCAATAACTCTGACTAAATAACTATTATAAACAATAAATACAGACACGACTATTAATTTGATAAGGTGGACAAAATGTAGGGCATAAATGTGCTTATTTAGCATTTGTACCTTACCTTTGATAACAATATAACTTGCCTTATCATAAAATCTGGTATCAATGGTTTCATGATGCTGTTACGCCACTTTCACATTTTGAAATATGCTCTTGTAAACGCAGCATATGTAGTTATTCTTTTGAACATCAATTCTTTTTGCTTAAGTAGTATTACAAGATACCGAACAATTGATTGATAAATTTAGTGTAATTTAAGTATACCAATATCTACATATACAATCAAAAATGTTATGCTAAAATGTAAGGAAACAACTTATACAACTCAATATCTACCAGTTCAGTAAATCTCCCCTGTACAAAAGACTGAAAGTTTAAAACTGCAAAAATACCACCATCAAAATAACAGCCATTTCATATTCCTCCTATTGTATGTCATTTGTACACTATTAAGTTCATGAGTGTGAAAGTAATACAATGTCTTGATACTGCCATCTTCCAAGATATGTTGACAAATCCCAGCATTTGATACTGTCGGATTACAGAGGACCTATGAAATCAGAGGTTCTGTTGTCATTCAGTGTGCTGATGTTACATATGTTCACAAAAAGGCTGTTGACTTTGATTTGGATTTAATGCTCGCCTGTACACATTGTACAGGTCATATCCTGATGAGTATTTGAGGAAATGGGGGGGAAAGTAGCGTATACTTGTCAAGACTCTTAAACCCGTACTAACAAGTAACCACGTATTTCCCCACTTCAGTTGTAGCCAGGACTCGAACCAGGGACTTTATGCCCAAGTCACACACTAGAGAGGGTGCTACAATCATCTTGGCGAAATGTAGAAGAATACAGGCGATTTCATATTCGCGGGAAAGTGTGGTCATGTGATAAAAATATCTTCATACTTCTATAATAGTGTACGACTTTTTTTCGACTGTCCTGAGGTTAAACCTCAACAAAGCAAGATTATAGTAAGAATACCCTATGATCCGGGGACGATATCTGGCGATTTTTCGACAATTACCCACAAATTAGTCGGTAGGGGAGAATGAATGCGATCTGTGAAGAATCTTCCACAACAAAGGAATAATTAGTTGAGAACAAGGAAAATGTCTGGCGAATTTACTGCAACCAAGAACTAGTATGACTGGCTGACGATTGCTGTACGGCAGAGCTACAACATAGAAGAATATGCTACATACAATGGAGAATTGTCATGGCGAACTTAAAAATCAGCGAATACTGCCGACAACGTTAAATGTCAGGTTCTTGTCCCCGTGAAATGGCGAATAATAAAGAGGACTGAAGATAAATGAAGAAGAATGAGGAATCCACCAAGATCATTGAAGAATTTGATATTCACATATATTTGCCATTGAAATTCGTCACTGTGTGACCTGGGCATTAGGGATGTGGGGCGATTGTGTCTGCTCCACCATGGCCTGCTAAACGTTTCGTGACAACACAAAGACAATTCTTTAAATCAAACTCACCCTTCTGCCAGAAGAGGAAACTCCATAGCTGAGAGTTTATCTACAGGATGTCCCTGTGCCATAGTGATGTAAATACTATATTCCTTCAAATCAGTGGAAATAAGTCTTCATATACTGTCCATTTTCTGACCGCCAGTGATGTACTAACAACATTAACCAAACAGGTGTCAGGGTATGAGATCTTAGTGAATCTGAAATATGTGTAAGGTTTATAAGCATCTATTTATTTATATGTATTGACATATAATGGCTTCTATGTACACGTTTCACATTGTTATTTCAATTTTTCAGATATCTTTCTCAGTAAATATCCGTAATGGTTTATCCCTGGTCTGCCCTGATAGCTGTGCATTATCTTCCAACAATGAACTTTCCCAAAGTTGTCAGTTGAGGACAAAGCTAAGAACTTAAAAGACAGAAAACTGCCGCATTGTCAGTTATATGCTTAAATTCTCACTATTCTACTGTTCATCCACAACAAAATTAAACATTGTTGAAAGGGTTACTGTCTATCCCGCTCAGAACATTACACCAGATAAGCTAGGTGTTAGATTATTGCAAACGTCTTTAATTATAGCATACTATCTCCATTAAAATGAATCCTTATATACCTTTTACAAGCAAGTATTCAAAACTCAGTGTTGTTTAAGATTTCAGGCATTTATTCCATTACTGTCCTCGGACTAAACACATGATATCAGTGCATTGGTGCAGCTCACAGTAATTCAGGTACAGGTCCTTTCTGCAAACAACCACACTCCCCAACAGATTGTCACACTTGTATTGCACTGATGCCAACTCCAATTTACTCTGCTATCAACGCAGAAAAAAACAAACTCGGGAATATTTGATCCTTTCGGAAATCTAGCAAAAATACAGAACTTAAAACATTGAGAGATTTTATGAAGGTATCTCATCACAGCAATTCCCTAGTGTGTTGAGCCCTGAGTAAGCAAAACAAAAATGACATGTATTATTTTTTCTTAAAATCCACAAATTGTGAAACCTAGGCCTATAATTAAAATGTTCCTTTTAAAGGACAAAGAAGCAAGAAGTTTTGTAATATCATGTCAAATTAAAGTTACTGCAGCTGTGGGTGAACAATGTGTTAGAGATAAGAACCAATGAATATCGTGTATGTGAAATTTTATTTGGTTTGACGATAACAGAGATTTACTAAAGTGCAATAATGGATGTATAAAATATAATATGTCTCTCAGGATAATTTTATGTAACTGATATTAGAACAATTGAAAAACTTCTACTTTTTACAGAAATGCTAAATATTCTTAAGAAGAGCTAGAAAAATGTATCAGTTCACAATTAATACCCTGAACAGACTAGAAAGAAATCAAAATAAAACAAGGAAGAAAACATAATTAATACCTATTGTTTTATTTATTAATAAGACAGGGTAAGAGAATAAATATATTGAAATGTATAACTGTGTAACTTAAGAATTAAATTAATTCAGCCTATAAAGAAGCTACCTTTGAAACTTCACTATTTAATTATTTGTACTTATATATCTGTTTTTGTAATTTAAAATGTATTTTTAGTTTTCAAATGGTAAAGCTAAAGTGTCCTTCCACTATAAATATCTTTTTACTGTATTCTTAATGCAAATAACAAGATTTTTAAAAATATTACTACAGTAAAACACAACAATTTTGTAAATATTTAATGATCTACAAATACTGGTTGAAACTGACAATCAGGCTGTATTATCCAGAAAGGTTATTAATCTCAACAACATAACAGCTTATAAACTGACAAACTGCTAGGTAATTAATCCTCTCTCTCTCCTTTCTAGCTATTGCTAGTCCTTGTGTACTAAATCTGGGAATTCTATTGTATTTTCCCCTGGGAGACTTTTTTCCACAGAGCAGCTCATTTAATGCTCTGAGAATTATGGAAATCCACTAAGAAACATGGCAGAGGTAGTCAATTGTACATAAATATGTAATACTAATTTTAGTGAAGTCGTGTCATGCCACTCAATCTGACACCTAAATCTCAGCTATGGATATGACGTTAGTTTTTCTTTTATGTGAAGGTGCCATTTTTCTTTCTGAAGCATTCCCTGGCTCAGTTTTTCTTGCACCAATTCATTTATTGCAGTGTTGGGTAATCCGTTTGTTTGTGATAAGACTATTATGTACGGATCCATATTCTCGCTCTTTTTGTGTAGATTTGTAAGATGACAGTGTTTCTATACAAGGTGAACTGACCACTTACACCAGCCAGATCCCTGTTTCGCATTTCATGTCATTTTCAGAAATCAAAGTTGGGGAGGTTTAGCTTTCACCAACAACTCTTCCTATCTCATTTTAGAAAAAAAATGAGACAACGGTCACCAGGATAAATTCAAACAAAATGTAGTTAAAATAAGGTGACTTTATGTCAAGTTTAATATGACAATTTTCTTTTTACCTCACCATTTTTATATATGGTGAAGAAAAACTTATTAATACCTCAGTCACACTACCGGTGGTAGGTCCCACGATTATACCTTTAACTCGATGGCAGAACCACCTCCCAGGACAACTCATATCTTCTGAGGTTTGGTGTAATCCATCAATCTACAGGCAGTATAACCTGCATTGGGCAAAAAGCCCCTCTCCTTCAACTACTGTGAGGTTCGTGTGCAAACTTGTGACACAGTGACACAACATCCAATACCTCTACTCACCTTATGTTGCTGTATTACAAACTTGTGACACAGTAGCACAACATCCAAAACCTCTACTCACCTTATGTTGCTGTATTACACCAAAGCACGACAAAATCACAACCTTAAATACACAGTGGACTCATCCGTGTCCGTGATTAGGTAGGAAAAGATTCGGTCGACACGGACAGCTAGTACACTGTTTTATACCAAATGTTCTAGGGTATAACAGATACAGGCAATAACGGACAAGGATACAGGTGAAGAAAAAAGGACAGGTGTAGTTCCTACTTAAGGAAAGAAGTGATCAAATTTTGGGAAATATCTGGATATCATACCCTGGGTACAAAAAACATTAAGCAGTCCCATTTTCAATGATTCGAGTTTGTGGTTTCAAATTACCCTAATAATAATAATAATAATAATAAAGGATGGGCAGTGGGTGGGGATATATTTTTAAATTTTTTGTTTACCATTTTGTGACACGATGCATTTAAGACTGAGCTGGAGAAGGTAGCAAAGCCACCATCAGTTCCCCTTTACAGTGAGCTTTATGTCTTTATTTGTCGAATGGAAACAATATAAATTTATTGCTTCTTAATACAACTTGTAAGACAAAGATTCAAAAAAGGCTTTATTACTGATGAAAACACAACCGTATATCACCACCTAGCTTGACATTTTGTCAGTTTAACGTATTTTAGGATGATTGAGCAAGCTCACAATAAACATGACATACTTAAAACATCATTCGGTGGTTTAAAATTACAAAAACAAGCTGGGAATAATAATAAAGTTTTTTTTAAATATTATTTGATAGATAAATCTTTTTTAAAAAACGACAAGGTTTCCATTGGCAAAATATTTAATGCATTTGGAAAAAAGTCCTTTTTATGCACTGACAAACTACAGGGTACTAAACAATCTACATCTTGTGTCATTTACAGTAATTGTCTGAAAGAAATCATTCACTTCCCCTTGGGAACTTCCTGTGCAACAAGCCATTTAATGCTCTGACAATTATGGAGATCTACACAGAAACATGGCACTATTAGTCATTTGGACATGGATAAGAAATATTAACTTTGGTGAGGTCAGGTCATTCCACTCGACCTGGCACCCATATCTCAACTATTTGAACCACAGTTAGTTTTTTTTATATTTTTATTTTTATGTATATTATATTATTACATATATATGGTCCAACTATTTGAACTACAGTTAGTTCTTTATATTTTTATTTTTAGGTATATTATATTATGACATATATACAGTCCAACTATTTGAACTACAGTTAGTTTTTAATATTTTAGGTGTATTATATGATTACATTTATATGATTTAAACTTGTTACTGAAGTACCATTGTATACCCTTACTTTAGCTTATCCATTGTTTTATATGAATGTCCTTTGTTCATTTTAATGATATCTTGTTGCCGAGGCAAGTTGTGGTGGGGTAAGTATATCTAGATAAAAAGTTTGAATAGCAATAATGAACAGATTGAAACTCATATTTAAGCCTCAAAGTAATCATACACCATATTAAAAGCTTCAAAATACACAAGAAACAACAAAAGTAATAGTCAATAATAATCACCTCCCATAGTGGTTTAATGCCAAACGTTCTGACAACTCAGTAACTTGGGACTTTGTAGAACAATCTTTTGCATATAAAGGTCCAATCAGGCCTCACTTATTTTAGCCTGTGATTGCAATCATATTCTTAACTAGACATGTAACTGAAATACACATAGTGCAGCCACGACTGCCGATGTAATATAAAGTTGTCTTGAAACTTACTTTGATGAAAAACTGGATGAATCATGTCCCAAAACAGAGAAACAAATTAATGTACAGGAAGTCAGGAATTGCAACTGAATATGTCTCATCATAAGATATGGGAAAAGGAAGAAGATTCTACATGGAGGGGATATCTTAAAACCATGTTTAAAAAACTTTCTGTGGCCATATACAATACCTACAGGACAAAAATACTGTTGAATGTAATGCACATAAATTTTTATTAAATACTATATAAAGGGATTCATAATCCTTCAAGCTGTTTTACTTCCTTACAGCGAATTTTTCATGTCCAGGGTTGCAAAATAGGTGGTTGCTTCTTCATATGAAAGTTCTGTTGTGTTGCTTTCTTTAAACAAATGTAATAATTAGACTTTTTTCTTTTAATCCAGCAGTTTTCAACATTTTTTGCCAGAAATTTTGTTACATATGTCACTAATGTGATGAATTGCTTATTTTGGGCTAATGATTCAAAATTAGGAATGTAGCTACATATAGTACTTCTTTCTACCTATACAATGGACACTGACAACAAAGTGGTATTCACCTTCAATCGAATTTTGTTTACAGTGTAAGCACAATCTTTCAGCCAGCAATAATAAATAACAGCCCAGTTTCTGCGTGTAAGGGCAATATCACTATCCTCAACTGACCTAGTAAATACCTTTGCGATCTGCTTGAATGGCAGGTTAAATAGCTTTCTACATTAAGGCTTTCCTAATATTCAATATAATTTCAACTTTTTCAGGTTTAAAGCCAACACTGTTTAGTCATTCCTCATGCATGAGGCTAAAGAAATCATTTTCATTATCACTCAGTTTACCTCCTTGCCTACGAGTCAAGTTAATAGCCAAGCAATATTGTAATTGCATCCGTTTGTTTGCCTGTCCGTTTTTTTGTGTGCATAACCTGAAAATTGTACATCAAATTGGTGTCATATTTTCAGACAAAGTGGGTCTATAACTCAAAACCTATTTATCATATTACAGTGGGTTTCCACACTAGATGGGGTCTACTCCTGGCCCAGTCCCCCTCAAAGCTGTTTTATGGACTCTTCACAAATATCTGGTCCTGGGGTTTATCCCCCCTCAGACAATGCCTATTTGCACTTGATTTTATTTAAACAATTAATGTAGCACAAAACTGATATAAACATACCCTAACGGTAAGGTAACACTCTTCCTTAAAGATATATCTGTACTTTGTGCTTTCCTATTGAGGACCTGGTCTTCATGGCTCCAAAAAAAGAACATGAAAACTCGGTAATACACATTAAAGAATGGGTGACCCTTTACATACCCATCCATTCACTCCTTCAGCATGCATACTTTTTTGTACAGCATGTGAGGCTAACACACAGTTATTTGAACATTTCAAATGCAAAATGCTGTATAAAATATCAATAAAGATATCCTCGCCAAATGAAAGTCCAATGAAAGGCGTCCTACCCAATACAAAGCTCATCGCACCCGGTCGAACCACACCTGGAAAAAGATGAGCAAGTTCAATTTTAGCTTGTGAGTCCAGTAAGGAAAGGTGTGACCTGATTATAAAGCAATGATTTTCCAAGAAGGGAGAGTTCAATAGTCTGGAGGTTTACACCAAAAACAGCATCCAAAATGGCACAGATAGTGAGGTATTTTTGGTGGGAAAACAAATATGAAAAAAATGAGTCCTTAGTTTGTTTCTGAAAGAAGCCACAGTTGTTTGCGACTTGACTATAAGTGGCCATCTGTTCTACTCAGATGATACAGCAAGAGCCAGGTTAACATTTAATCTGTTTTAAAGGGCTCAACCATTTACAAACGTATCAAACCCTATCTTTTGGGTTACTAAACTTTCCAAGTAAACGTTTACATTTAAATGTTAAAACATGTTTTATAAACATTCTCTATACAAACGGTTTTGCTGAAAACATTGATTAAATATTTATAAAATAACTCAAAAAACTAGGTTTGACTGGAAACTTTTTAAAACATTTATAAAATAGCTGAACAAATGAAGGTTATATTGGATTTTTTAAAAACATTCATCATCAGAGGCAGATCGGTGGGTGAGGGGTGGGGGGCGTGGAGGGTGAACGCCTCCCCCCTTCAGAGTTTAAAACCTATGTCATGGGGCTTTTATCCCTGTCCACGCCCCCGTCCAATCCCGCACCCCTAGATCTACCCCTAGTAGGGCATTTTTTCTGATGGGCTTTTTTTCGTCCACTGGTTTTTATAGAGGCTTTTTCTGCTACAGGATTTTTCAGTTTGTTTGACCATCAGTATGAGATATTAAGTGTTTTGATAATATCAGCCCCCCTGTGCCATAAAATGGCCAGCATTTTGTCCTCCCTTGCAATTTTGACTGGCTTTTTATCCACTGGCATTTTGTCCGCCAGCGTTTTGTCCTTGTACCACATGATATGTCCAAGTATAAAATATCCATACCCACAAGAATCCATGCCTCCCCCCCCCCCCCCCCCTTCGGAAAATCCTGTATCTGCTTTTGATCATGAAATATTTAATAAACATTATACATAAAATGTTTAAACAACATATGTTGACAATGTTTTGTACATGTTTGCTCTGAAAATGTTTTAGAAATGTTTGATAGCAACAGGTTTTAATGCCCAGCATTTTAAAACATTTTTGAAATGTTTTCTATCAAATGTTTTGCATGCGTATATGAATGCCTAACTATGGTAACTGAAGGTGTGGTCCACGGTGTACATATGGTTGTGAATCGGTCATCTTTTTGTGTAATACAGCGACATAAGGCGAGTGCAGGTACATGAACATTTTGCTACTGTGACACAAAGTCGCATGAGAACCTCGGGCAGTAGTTGAAGGACAGGGTGCATTTCGTCAAATGCCTATAGCCATGAATTACACCGCGTGTAGCGCGAACAACTCGGACAAAAACAGGGCACCTGGGAGATGGTTCTACTACCGAGGAACACCTGTAACCACAGGGCATGCCACCTGTAGTATGAAAGAAGCATAAACGGAATACATAAAACGTTTTAAAAGGATTTGTTTGTAAATGGGATTTGTAACCATCATACTTTAACCGTCACTAGACATTTCCTTTCAGACGTTTGCAAATCTCAAAAAAAATGTTTACTGGGAGCAAGACTCTGGCTATAAGCTAGTCTGTGGATACCAACACTACAAATTTTTTATTTATTTGGGGTTTTACATTGCTTTCAGCACTGTACAGGTCATATCACGACAGGTAGTTCGAAGGACAGAGGAAACCAGTACATACAGTTCGTCAGGGTTCTGTACTGTTAACTGCCAACCAATGGCAAGCAACTACCAGCTTTCCCACTTGAGGCAGTGCCAGGAACCAAACCCCGGCCTCAGAGGTGGGAGGCGAGAGTGTTACCACCCTGCCACCGTGGCCCCCTAGCAACCACAAATATACAATCCGTCCAGACAATTGAGTTAGTTAGAATTTACCATTGCAGAGACTAAAGCCACTCTTACATCCCATTATACGTGCATGTACGTCCTGGTTAAGCTACACTTATAACAGAATATCAAGGTCGTCAAAATGTCGCAATAAATCATAGCCATACAATTATTTGACTGTTTCAAACATTTTTCCTACAAGATTATTTGAGCCTTGTTAGAAGTCATTAAGAAGGCTACCCATAAAACCATTATTCAATCAATTTATATTTGATACAACAAGAATGATGTTTGTTGTCTTATTAAGAGATGTTACAAACGGGGAGCACTTAATACATTACCTGAGTATAATTCATTTGAACTTTATCAATAAGAAGTTAACAAATACCTTTCTTCCGTATGTTTGATGTAGCTGTCTGGTCAAGGATTCTTATAGCTCTGTTGTATGTGAGATATATTGCTAATCTACATCCACATATTCATGTCATATATTTCTTTTTTCATAACTATTATTTTTTAAATAATAGATTAAATAATTATATTATGATTTAAAATAAATATATTTATGTAACAATTTATATAAACATATCAAAATTTTAACTTAACATATCCAAACAATTTTTTTTTTTATTGATATTTTTGATATTTTACATTATATATATAAACATGTATATACAGAACATGAAAATCACAAGGACAATAACAAGAAAGACACGGACAGAGACGTATTCACTAAAAGGAAAGCACAAACCTGTTTATAACCAGTGTACAATACTGAAGTTATATCATTTACTTGTTTTTTCTTGAAAAATATGCATTACATCTTAATGTTCTCAGTAAAAACTGAAGTACTGCTCTACATTTTCCAACTGGTATCCATCAGAGAGAAATATCCAACTATTGAGTGTCATTTTTTAGAATTTTACACCAACGAGACCAAGTCTTTTCAAATCTTTCATTTGTATTATTGACCCTTGATAGCATCTCCTGTTCAAAGAACTTTTGTTTCATTGTATTCTGAAGGCAGTATATGTTTGGGTCTTGATGTTTATATGCACAAGTAAAAATATAATACCTAGTAATAGTTAAAAAAAAGTTTAGTGGCCAGAAAAAGTTATCCTGTTCAAGATATCCCAGAGTTTTTGATATCTTATCCAGATGAAGCTTTATTGATATTTTTGTTTCTATCCAGGATACAACATTATTCCATAGCACATTTGTGACAGTACACTCAGAAAATAAATGGGTTAGCGACTCCACATGGCAATGACATAACCTACACGTATCATTCTCTGCATTTTCCATTTTAACTAATAGCTCATTTACGCCCAGGATACGATATAGTATGCGGTATTGAAACCAAATGTATTCATTATCATTTATAGCACAGAAACAGATCTTATAAACTTGTTTCCAAAAGTCATTATCCTGTACAATGTCTAATTCTAAGCACCATTTTAATTCATTTTTCCATGGTTTATTTATTTTCTGCTGTAGCTGAAAATAAACAGATTTATGTCCACGTCCTGGAAGTAGCAAGTCTTTTATATGAAATGGGATAAATGGTCTCTGAAAGCCGAATGTATTGCTCTGCTGGTAAAGTGTAATAAAGTTTTGAAGTACTTTCTTAACTGTAAAGTAGTTAAGAAAGTTAATTGAAAAGTTATACCTATTCTTCATTTCTGGTAGACTTAAAATGTTTCCATTTGTATGAATAATATCTCCAATACTATATATACCGTGCTTAAACCAGTCTGGAAAGAAAAGATTGTCAGTACCAATGTGAGTGTTGAACCATAGGCTACTAGAGACGATATCTTGACGAGAATGGACTTTTACTTTTCTACATAATTCCATAAAATATGAAAATACTGTTTTCCAAAATGGATTTAAATTTGATATTCGATGATTGAGCCAATCCCCTCCAAGAAGGGCCAGCTTATTCAGGTCTTTAATTTCATGATTTAATAAAGTCAGCCATGCACAGTTTCGGCCAGAAATGATATGTTTTACCCTTCTTATTTTAAGTGACCTTTCAAAGTTGTACACATGGATCATTGCAAGTCCTCCATCTGAGATTTTTTTACAAATTTGTTGTCTATTTATCTTATCTGGCTTGCCATCTCAAATATAACTAAATAGCAGTTTATTAAGTGTGTTGATCAAATGAGGAGGGGTTGACACAGACAAAAATAGGTGGGTAAATTTTGATAAAATCAATATTTTAATGACTGTTATTTTTCCAATTGGTGTTAAGTAACGGTGTTGCCATGAATTAAGAGTTTGTTTTGCTCTTAGTATTGCCTTTTCATAGTTTAGTTCTGGCATTTGTGTTAGTTCAATCGAAAAATCAATTCCAAGAAGGTTAAAGTCAGAATCCCCCCAGTGCAGTTTAGATGAAACATTTAACTTTTCTTTGCAATGTTTTTTACTGCCAATCCAGATGAGTTTAGTTTTTTTCAGTGTTCATTTTTAAACCTGAGATGCTCCCAAAGGTTTCCAAGACATTAAGAGTTGCCTGTAAAGACTCGGTACTCCCGTCCAAAAAAATAGTTGTGTCATCTGCAAATTGTGTAAGCTTGTAGTTATGTTTACCAATTGTAATACCTTTTATTGATGAAGAATTTTCAATTATACGACTCAAAATTTCAGCAACCAATAGAAATAAATAAGGGGCAATTGGGTCTCCTTGTCTGCAGCCCCTTTTCACTGGTATTGGGTCAGACAGGAATCCACATTGAATGACATACGCGATAACATTATTATTAAAAAGCTTTATCCAATTAATAAAGTCATTATCAAAGCCAAAAAAGTCTAGCACTTTGTAAAGAAAACTCCAAGATACAGAATCGAATGCTTTCTCAAAATCTATCAACATTAAAAGTCCTGGAATTTTATTTTTTTCTGTAAGGCTCATTAAATCATATACAAGCCTTGTTGAGTCTGCTATACTTCCAAACAATTTTTTGATACATTTTTAAGCTAAGGCTTATGATAAGCTTTTAGGGGAGTTACGTTTAGTCTTTACCTCGGGCTCTCCAATATTAAAACTTATTTTTACTCCATTTTCTCATTTAACAATCCTTAAACTGGGCTAAAGAAGAAAAAAATTTCTTCTCTAATTTTTGTATTGCTGACTACAAATTTTGAGATCCAGGGGTCATATTCACACAAAGCATCGGACAATTAGTATGGAAACTGTACACTTGAGCCAGTGTTTTGCTGTTTCATGTTGTCGAATAGATTTACCATTCCAAAAATATTCAAGATTTTATACTCTTTTTTAAAAAGGAAAGCTATACCAAATATTCGTAAAGAAGAGTTTTTGTTTCTTTTAAGTGCGAATTGTGACAGAGTTGACACGATTACACATCAACTAATGACTGGCTATTGTTGCATAAGAGGAAAAAATCATAATATCATGTTTTGTATAAGAAAGAAAGTTTTTACCTGGTGGTGTACTTGTGTATCACATTCAGAAATTTCTATTGTCTTTTTTTTTTGGGGGGGGGAGCTTTTTCTCCGAAAAAAAAATAATTAAAATTATATAGGTATACACAATAATTTTATTACTAGTGGTATATGGGACAATGATATGAGATATTACATTTCCTGGGGTCACGTCACTGCATTTACATGACACTTAAATCGTATTACTGTTTGAGGGGTCGATATAAATTTATATCAATGTTGAATAGTCATTTACCCTCATAAATAGATTGTTGAATAGCTTATTTACTTATTTTTGTATGCATTAGGGAAGAATAAATGAAGCTAAACAATGAATGGGATTCAATGCTGAGGAAAGTATGATCATTAATCACTTCCCCATAAGACACGTTATCATTCTTGATGAAATTATTATGATAAGACAAACGTAAATCCTCCCCATGGACCAATCTGCCGAAAAATAAAACAAGCAGGGCCGAATTATTTTTCCACTCTACATGCGTGAACTGCAAAACAATCAGAAACACGAGAAGTGCACTAGAGTAGTACACAATTCATAAAAGTCTGGAGCCAAAAAAAGGGGAAAAAGAAGTTATCTCTTGAACCTCGAGCCTTGGAAAGAGCTTGGGCTTTAAAATGCATGCTGTTGGTTAAAGTTTTGAATGTGTCTAATCGAGCAATTATTTTTTTATTATAAATAAAATCTTAGGAATAAAGGATGGAAGATATAAAATGGCTTTTGAAATGGATAACGAATGTTGTCTATATGAGAAATGTCCTAAAAATACTAAAACATATCTGAAACTTCTTGGAGAGACTTACAAAAACACATGCAGAACGCTCTTTTATAAGGTGTGAGTCTTCAGTCCAAAGTAAACTATATTTGTGAGTTTTATTTAAAAAATAAGAATAATTGACTTATAATATAATGTATTGTATTGGTATTTATATCAGAGATCAGCACAATATCTCCATGTACTATTGGACTCAAAGCGCTATATGACCCATCCGACTGTATAAGTAAAGTCCAACTCCCAAATTATTGACATTCCCCCGACTGAAAGACAGAGGCTCAAGGATGAGCATTTATCAACGTCCTTGAGGTTCTTTAACCTGCCACTGGAGATAGGGTCCAATGACAGAGGAAAGTCATTTTAAGTAGTCATCCAATCCACTATGTATCTGGCTGTACCTTGGTTTGAACCCACATCCTCTGTGTTCCTAGGTTAGTATGTTGGGCCAGAGTGGCAGATAGCGTACGTATGATAGTGTTGTCAGGAGTTTCATATTTAGATCTATAAAAGAAAAAAAAACATCTAAAAATTAACTAACATGGTTTACCATCTGGAAAAATAATTTATAGCAGATCTTTCCAGAGATAAAAGAATATGTCAAAGTTGTTCCCAGAACAGCTGCAATGAGGAGTCCAAAATAGCCCCCATCCCTCCACAAAATATGGAATAACTTCCTCAATATTGCAAAAAAGAGACAGAAACAGTATTTTGTCATCATAAAAGTAAGACGTTTCTATTTGTCTTCATATAGTGTATGAGACTTTATGTACTTTTTATACAGGGGCTCTGCCACCTATGTCCTCCGGGGAACAGTAAATTATTATGAAAAAGTAAAAACAATATCTGTATGTGCGGGAAAACACCATTGGTACAAGAGTAATCTGATATGTAGCCTTTCTGAGAACCTACCTCAGTCCTTATCAGAATAATCAACTTCCTCAAATGAATCATCCAGCAGCAGCCAGCCAGCAGAAACCACAAACAACACTATGGCCTGCCAAACACCTCCCTGACCACGCACTCAGAGGTACCCTCAAACACTACAAACAAGTCATCCTTAAGGATGTTTCCAAAGTCAAAGTTTGTTTTTTTACGTCCCATTCAACAGCTGGGTCATATTGGGACAGGCCCTCAGCATTGTAACTTGTGAGACTCGAACCCACAGAGGTGACAGCCTGTGATTAGATGCTAAACTTGAGGAAGCTATTGAGGAAGCTGTCGAAGAAGAAGAGAGGTGTGAAGAAGATTCAGAGTGCTATTCATCAGCCAAGAGAGCCAGGGTGTGTGCAACTTTTACTGACAGTCAGGAAATTTCTATTGTGGAGTTTGTAAAGCAGCACCCAGAACTGTATGACAAGGAACATCCATGTTTCCACGACAGGAACAGAAGAGAGGCTCTCTGGGCAGAAATATCTGCAGAACTCAAGCTCCAGCCCTTTGATGTCAGAAGATGGTTTGAATCCCAGAGGACGCGTTATGGCAAGCTGCCCAAGCTCCAATCTGGCCAAGCCCCGAGGGAGATGACCAAGAGACAGTCCTGGGTCTACCAGCAGATGGGTTTCCTTAAAATCCACATCAGATGAAAGGGGGCCAACAGAAGTTCAGGGTTCAAGGGCAGTCCCAACAACAGCAAGCAGGACGAATCTCGTGGATCTACTACTGATACAGAACACCTTGAGTCCAGTGTCCTGAGAGAGAGGAGTCAGTCCATCCTTACATCTACACCCATTTCAACAGACTCCAAGATTCTCGAGCACTTTGACCAGATGAGGACATTGATCTCAGGTTTTCTGCAGCAGAAGTCAGACAGGCAGCCCTTCTTTGACTATGTGGCATCAGAGGCCGAAAAGATGACCCAAGAAGAATTTGAAGACCTAAAGGGCAGGATATTTAGAGACATTGAAAGTATTAAGAACAACCGTAGACATCACCCCACCCAGAAGATCAGCCACTATTACCACAGAGTCCCAGAGGGTCGGCCTACTGCCAACAACCACTCAACAGGCGTCTAGTTCCACTCAAGCAGCAGCTAGCAGCAGTTTTGTGTACTATACACCAAGCCCCATTGGCTTTGGTAACCCTACATCAGTCCTAACTGTACAGGACGAAGGGGGCAGACACAACTTAAGTGGAATATTAAGCCAGCTACCAGATCTAACATCAACACAGATCATCGAGCAGCCTCAGCAGCAGCAACCGCAGCAGCAGCTATTTACTATCACCACTCCAGCACCGCCTCAACAGCAGCAGCAGCCTCCTCAGTAGCCATCCAGTCAGGGCGGGTCTTTGACCTGCCAGGCCCTTTTCAGGGCCACCAAATCTTCCAAAAACAATTTATTAAGCTACATGTTATTCATATTCCCCTCCCAAAACAAAAAAAAGTTCAGTACAAATACTTATCACAAGAAAAAAAAAAGCCCAATACTTACACCACCCCAAACATAAAATAAATAACCCGTGGTAATACACTTAACAACATAAGGCCACATAGAAAAATATTGATAAATGAACTCCAATTATGGCCAATAATCAGCCCCTTTTTAGCTTAAAATCCATGGGATTGTTTTAACTTTGTAAAAAAAAAGTCCAACACTGACACCATCCCTAAAGTTAAAGATTTTTGGCTATCACATAGCCACCAACCCAAAAGCAGACAAACCCACTAGTCTGGTGACACAAAGAAATTCCAACTCAGACACATCCCACAGTTGGTCTCAGACGGTCACCCATCCAAGTACTAACATAGCCCATTTCCGCTTAACTTCAGTGAGCAGACAAATACTCATCATGCTGCACCACAGGTAATGAAAGTCTGGAGCCACAAAAGTGATTCCTAGAAGCCCGAGCTCTACCAAGGCTCGTGCTTAAATATCATCTATCCATAGCCGTTGCCAAGTCCAGTACCACAGAGACGCCGGATAGAGTGTATGCTATAAGTTGGGAATTGTGCACACCTGTTTCAAGGATCAGTAACATTCTCACAATGAAAGAATCAAGTTGTAACAATATTTTTTGTCACAAGGATATTGACATAAAATGACTGAATAAAAAAATAACTTTACTATAAATATGCGTTAGATATGAACTGAACTGTTGACTGTTAATCAGTCGCTTTTCTGTAAAACAATAGGATTAAACTTGCACATAGCTGTTACAATTCATATCGCATTATACGTATTTACTTTAACAATAACTCTAGTGTATTTGGATAATATTTATAAAGTATACTTCTGTATAAATGACGTTAGAATACTGTATGTACCTGGCGAGTTCCTGTGTTGATTTATAGTATTGGTAATGACTCTATCTGCTCCACCCTTCTCTCTTCATATGCATAATGCACGATATATCACCATTCTGTACCATTTGGCTTCTCTCATCTCTTTTATAATGAAAATTTTATGGATATTTTTTTACATATGAACCCCTATTTCAACTGGGATAAATACAGTTCCAAATTCACAATAATATGTTAAGATGTGATGTATTTCCACCAACATGCAACATTACAATTCCACCCCAAATGAGTCACTTTCATCCTATTATAAATCAGGTGGAAATACTAATCCAAAATCTCAATGTTTGGTCTCTGAAATCTCCCTGCCATTACTTCCGCGATTCTGAAATCATTTTTAGATTGACATTGAACATTGACATCATTCATGATCAAGACAATAAATTTGTCTTGTGATGCTGGTATAAATCATAATATGAACAGCAGAGCACTAACACTTACACATTACTTTTTTTCCAATGTGTGCTTTAGGGGCCACGGTGGCAGAGTGGTAACACTCTCGCCTCCCACCTCTGCGGCCGGGGTTCGATCCCGTCATGGCTGTAAGTGGGAAAGCTGGTAGTTGCTTGCCGTTGGTCAGCAGTTTACAGTACAGAACCCTAGCGAACTATATGTACTGGTTTCCTCTGCCCTTCCAACTACCCGTCGTGATATGACCTGTACAGTGTTGAAAGCGACGTAAAACCCCAAATAAACAAACAAAAATGTGTGCTTTAATATTTATATTTTCAAATTAAGTAAATACATTAACAAAGAAAGTAATTATAATACCCAGTTATTGAGACAAACCACAGATTCAATACACAAGCATACAAGGGTCTACTGTTGCTATTTCAATCTAATGACATGTTCTGGGAAAACTGAGTTATTGAAAGGGATGTAACACTGGATAAATTAAGCTTGTCATGGACACCAAACATGTATTTGATGAATTCATTATTTATTGGCAATGCCTTAACAGTGTGTGGATTCTTAGTTTTGACTTCTGAGCTAGGAGTCAAATCACACCAAATGGTAAGCCATGGTGTAGAAGTACCACATTTCCACTATACAAGCCTTGTTTGGGCTTCTGCACCACTTAGAGCGTATTTGGCAATAAAAGTCGATTACACCTTGGAGAAATCTTGAGTATGCGCAGAAAAGACAAACATCTCGGAACATCTTCTCAGATTAAACTAAACAAATGGCAATGGCGGAAAATGCTCAGTTTCTGATTGTGCAATAAATAATTTAATAATTATAATAAAAATTATTATGGGTGAACTTTTCTCCACAGTGCTACTAAGCTTGCATAAATGTGAAAAATAACCTGTATTTGCTGGTGTTTTACCCCACTTTATATATGTCACCATCTTGAAATTCCGAGTCCTCCCACGGCAAGGAGAGATTATTTGGCGCGGATAAATTTTACGTTCTGAGGATTAAATCTGAGGCGTTCGACAACAGTTCTTTGTGCGCCGCATACACCGACGTACATTGCCGAATACGCTCAAAAAGAGCCATGTTTTGGCTTCTGCACCACTTAGTCTGCAGTAAAGGGTCCTGTATTGGCCGCCATTTTGGACATTTCCTAAAGCGTTCATATCTACAGCTAGCTATATTAGGGACAATTATATAAAATATATGTTTTGGTCAACTCATATGGTGCACACTTTGTCATCATGTCCCCCTTTTTACTATTTAATGTTTTGCATACTTATTTTATAAAAATTGTCTTTGTTAAAAAGTGTGTATCACTTTAAGTGGAGTAAATCTGCAATTGTCACTCAAAAAATGCATTGTAGAAATAAAGGACAAGGTTTGAGTATTGCTATTTTTGTCTGTATATTATGGTTCTTTATTATCGACGATCGTCCATTTATTTCCTCCATACGTGGACGTAAAAATATGTGCACTGCATTGTTTTCTGTAGTCTGCGCACTTCCGGTCTTTATAATTTGCTTTTAAACGGTGCTGTCATTAACACAAATAGCACTTTATTTAGTTTGTAATATTTCATGTTTATAAGTACCATAATATATGGTAAAATAATTTCAACATATACAAATCTGATACACAAAGAATAACACAATGTTTCACCATTCATGACAATATCCAGGAATTATAGTAGACTGGTAACCTGTAAAAATAGCTATATGAAAACCAGACTAGGTAAAGGTCACCATAGGCGATACCCATCACCTTATTGTTTAAGGTCAGTGAGGACTCATCTACATCTGAGCACTGCATTTACATGTATTACTATATTTTCAATACAGTCAGTCATACCATTTATAATGGCTGGCACCTCCACCATGTCACCAAATGAGTAAAGTGATCATTTCCTTCTGTACCGTTCACAAATTGGCATTTTTTGTTGATTGTAGACATTAAAGTACTGTAACACTAAAATGTGACAGTAAGTTCTTTGCTGCATACAAACTGACATTGTGAATATCTGAGACATATGATCATCACACACCTAAAATGGGGTAAAGAAAGGGGGAAGAAAAATCTATTGGTTTTACATTTGAGAACTATTGCTGGCTTCTCTAAATATTACATCAGTCATAGAAAAAAATGACTTTTGACAGAATAGTCTGAATATGTTGACATGACCAAAGAGCCACCGCATGCGTTGTATACTGTAGGGAAGGTATAAACAGTGTATGAAGAGGCCTCAAAGTTGCATAACTTTGTGACAAAACAATACTTTTTACCTGCACTTAATGTACAACTTACTGGTATAAGAGGTGGTTTACTTTTAAGGAAGAGGAGTTGATTTGTACTGGCAATCTCAAAATAATCCCCACTTAAAGTATATATAATAAATGTTATGCAGTCAACATTCTCATTTCAAATTACAAGTTCCATGTAGTTCAGTTTCTCTCACTATAGAAAAATGGAATGTTCAATATGTGCTAGATTTTCAAAGCTCTCACTTGGTACAAGAAGGGGGTAAAATTGCTAAAGATAAGGCAAGCCAGTTTATATACCTACCATTCTACTAGCAGTGGAAACTCCATAATAGAGTCAGTCTGCAGAATGCCTGTGAGATATCAGTTAAACATGTGCAGTATCCGGAACAATCGCACACTCTTGTGGTTAGAAACAAGATTTACAGGTAACATGTGTGGAATTTTTTCAACATCAACATCCGTCTGGTCAAACACAAGGATGATGTTTTACAATGTTAGCATTCAAAAATTTGCATTCAAGCAACAGTCTCATATGTAACAACTTCAACTGATCACTATGTAGATTTACAGCACAGGTAATGGACATATACACCGTATCTTTTTATTGTATATAAAAAAGGAATATCACGTTGTCATTTATCACCAATCTACTTATTTTCTTGGGTTATTTTGACAAATAGTGCCTTTAACACTAATATATATTCACTAAAATAGTAGAATGATAATTGCTAAAAATTCAGCTTTCATTGAAATGTGTCACATTCCTCTTTGCGAAATATCTAATTAAATTTAATTGTAAAACAAGTACATGTTTTTAAAGTATATTTGTCAGTTTATCATCTTTAATGTTATATGCAATGTGTAAATATATGTTAAAAATACATCTAGGATCTTATATCAGGCTACTTGAGCTACTGTCATGATTCAAAGCCATGTAATGTGTATCAAAAATATCCTGTCCTCAGACTTAAGACACAGAACCTGGATAGACTTGTGTGGCTACCAGTTTTATAGCTTTTCAAATAGACTCACAAATGCATTCAGTGCCAAAACTTTGAATTTATTTCACTGTCAACACTGTAATACTGGTTTGACACCCGTGTGGAATGAAACATGACTGTGTTAAAACAAGTGAAAAAGTATCTTTTTAGCACTCTAGTTAATTGGGTTATCAGCTGAGAAGTGCTTGCTGGGGAATATTTTTAAAGCTTATTGGAATGCATGGTGTCAACAGGAACAATCTAATTATTTGACCTCTTTGTAGTTTACAAAGCAGGGAAAAAGAAGTCACAAGAGGCTTTTAAAGAATAATGTAATTGTCACTGGAACATTGTCAAGTGCTTATAACCTGTGACAGACACTAAGTGTTGTCATGTTTGGTTACACGACAATCCAACTTTGTTAAATCTGCCCTTACTTCATGTACATGTTGAGCTGAAGCCAGAGAAAAGAAAACAATCTGAAAATTTGAAATAATTCACATATGATATTGAATTACTAAGAAACCAGCTGTTATTAAGTACGATTGCATTTATTTTTTGTTTTTTGTTTATTGATTATTTTCTATTTATCAAATTTGAAATATGTAATTGAAAATAAATTTCGGCTCATAGATCTCTGATGAGCTATTTTAATACTAAGAATTAAACTTGTAAAAATGCCTGTAAAGCAACCTCCTGGGTATTAATTGCCCAAACTGTCCTGACATGACATGACATGACATGGTCAGACCCAGGCTTTCGTTTTATAGCAAGATTATATCAAGCTTTAACAAATTATGCGGGTTCAAACCCATGTACAGACACATACATAGTGGATCATATAACCAATTAAAATGGCAGTCCTCTGCCATTGGGTGCTGTCCAAGTGGCAGGCTATGAACCTCAGGGACATTGATAAATGGTCATCCTTCTCTGTCTTTCAGTAAGAAGAACACCAGTGACTAGAGAGCTAGGACTGTACTTGTTTAGTTAGGATGGGTTCTGAAGTACGAAGAGATATTTCGCTGAGTATAAATATACCATTCAATACTAGAAGTCAGCAAGAACCACCATCTATCTGATACATTGCATTCTCTGATTATGGAACATTGACACAGGTACAATAATAATATGTCCTTAGCTGCCGAGTATAAACTCTTGCCAGATATGTCATTTTCTCTGTCTTTTCAGATGTTTTTTTTCTGTTCATTATTTCCAACAGGGGTTGTGTTTTGGGTTGTGTGTGTTTGCCTGTCTGTTTCTCTGCATTAGCGATAACTCCACAGGTAATGAATGAATCTTTCTGAAATCTTTATATTCGAAGGGCCTGACAAAAGGAAGAGGATATCAAATTATAGGAAAGATCCGGATCATTTTCTGGATGCAAAAAAAAACTTAATTGTTCAAAGGTTTTTGTATTCATTTTATGAACATAACGTTAGAGCTTATAAAAAGATGTTACCTAGGAATCTAACCATTTCCTTTGATCACTTTTTGACAACAGGTCAATTTATGGGGGAATAGATGAGATATCTCTGGTTTTGCACACAAACTTTCATCTGTCTTTCATCTGAATATTGATTAAAAGTGACTCGACAGGTGAATAAATAGCAGTGAAACCACGTATAACATAGCAAAACAGCTTTCAAGATCTGTTCTCAAATCCAACAGACAACTTATGCAGTGATTTGAATCTTTTATATTATGTGAAGCATTATTAATTGCTTATCTATTCTTTAATGAGTATTACATTCTAAGAGACTGGGCAGTGTGTTCAGAAAGAGTTGATTTGTTTAGTTGAAACTGTGAATCAAATCAACTTGAGTGTAATTTCTTCACCGACATTCAGTCCCTCTGTATTTGCAAAAGGAAAAAAAAATGTTCTGAACTGATGTAATTGGCTGAGGGATGGACTGAAATAAAGTCTCTCCAGAATATTCTGACAACAAAATGAGTTAAGCATGGATCCGTCTTTCTGGCAATTTGCTAAAATGGCTGAGTTTTCTGCTCCTGTGTCAAAGATCAGTAAGTTTTTCTTTTGCCTATAGGAAACCCTCTCTGTCTCTACACGTTGTCAGTGGATGTGATTGGCCTCATTTGTCTCCATTTATTTTGGCAATTCTACAGTTCATTTAACTCTCCAGCATTCCAAAACACAACTTCAGATAAAAACTTGGAAATAAAGAACTTTGTGGGACATTTCTTTAACAGATATGCACAGAGAACATCATTTTTAAAGATGAAGTTATCTGGTGTAAGTTAATTTAAGCTGGCTTTTTCATACAAAGTACTGATGCAAATTAAGTATGATAAATGCATAAAATTATATTAATTTTATATAGTATTGGTCACATTATAACTGTAAAGCCATTATTTTTTTGTATGGATGTATATTGACAGACACACTGTTTATCCAAGATATTGTAGTTCAGTTTTGTATTCACAAGTCATTAATGAAATGTCAACAGAGAATCGTTTGTAAAGATTATAAAGTGAAACCTCACTTGGTGTCTGTGTTTCAAGATCCACCAGTCAAAGTATTTGAAGTAAAGAACCTTGACCTTGTAATAATTCCTGAGGCTACATAAAATGTAATGGGTTGCAGAAAGTAACAAAGTTATACTAAAAAGTCAAGTGTTAATTGTGCTTGCAATAATATCTTTAAAAACTACTACTACTACACATAATGTCACACATTTAGAAGGTTTTTTTTAAATGAAATTACCACTGTGAAGTATATCTTTAACTTAATTGTTTGAAACAACAAAAGAAATCACCTTCCTAGTCTATACTTGCAAAGATTTAACAATACATGTCACTCAGATAATTTTTATATTATTTTTACTGCTATTTTTGCCAATACAGTGTCTGGAGACAGCACTATTTTTCACTTGTACATATTAGATATGATTAACAAAGGAAATGTACTATTTTGTCTTTTGAACATGGTCACTGAATTAAAACTACAGAACTGAGGGGTTGTTAAACTTGTGAACATCACCAAATGACCAAAGGAATACAAAATACATTTCACACAATGACTGATGGATGCAACCAGTAGAAAGCCAGACTTATGAAATATCTACAAAACCTGAAATCAACAAATTACCTTGGAAAGTCCAGCAGGGTAATTTCGTCTCAACTGTGTATGATTCTTCTGGCTTTGCTTCTTTATGAAACCTTGATGATGGAGGTCGTTATTGCAACATCTAGTCAAGGCTGAAGAGCTTTGTGAATTACATAAAAAGAAAGCAATCACCAGGTTGCAATCATTGCATTGAATAATACAATTCTGGTGACCACATTATTACAACTGAACACACTTGGTCTCTGCGTGTGTGTGTGTGTGTGTGTGGGGGGGGGGGGGGGGGGGATCTGCAGTCATGTCATACGAGAAACCATTTGTATATGATTCAATGTGCTTCTGATTTGTTCAGAATAATTACAAGTCCACATGTCTTTCAACCTGCCAGTATACTAAGTGAGACATCAGTGAAATCTCCACAGAAATGTAAGTTTAAGATATCCTTTTGAATAAAATAAAGTCAGTAAAAGTAAATGGATTCATTGCATTTCAACCACGTGGTAATAAACTTCATTGCGTGGTAAATATTGTAGTGTTTATTCCAGACAAAATAAAATATTCTTACACGAATAAGTAACCTTATTAGAAGTTCCTAAATATTGCTTCTGCAAAACTAACACTTTTCCTAATTGAAAAAAAAAGAACTTTCATAACAATCCTACAACAACAAACGTCTTTCAGGCTTGATCCAATTGATGGCTGCTCTGCAGAAATGGTAAATAGGTAAATAAAATTCCATTTCCAGAATGCTTACTTAATCTAGAACAAACTATCCGCTTTTACGCTAACATAATATTAATAGCAATATGCTGGTCAAATCAAAGAGATTTTGTTCCATTTGCCCTCTGAATTATTTTATGTTGAATTGAGATTACTTCACATGTACGAGCAATATGTATCCACTCTAAGTTGCAAATTGGATGCAAGAAATTATCAGTTGTTATATGGTTAAAATTTTTGTTATTCGGAAGGTTTGATAATATAATGTCCATTCAGTGTAAGAGTGAATAATTGTAATACAAGTACATTATTTTTATTGGGGTGTTCCACTGGAGCTGACCGTCACTGGCCCTAGCTGACTTTAGGGTCATAAAATGGAGGACATGAGTCTGGGCAGTTGTAGTGCGTGAAACTGAAAGGACAGTTGGACTTTCATGACAATATATACTACATCCCAGTCTGGATTCGCCTCCCAACATGTCTTAGAGTCGGACTGGTTTTAAGTACAATCACATGGAAACTGTGAGGACAAGCCATTTAGGCAAACAGATATGTTCTAGTTGTTCATAATAAGCCAGAGTGGACTGGAGCAGTGTCCAGACTCACCACTACCAGACTGATTAATTTGTGCAGTCTGGATTGCTAGTCCAGTTCCAAGGACCAGTATATAAACCCCTAGTGACTGCTGTTAATCATTATTTCTCATCATCGTCATCACAAAGATGCCAGTTGTATATCAAAGTCACTTCCTGCAGAAGATTATGGCCCTGTTGTTTTTATTGAGTTGAAAATCTTCATTTTCACTCTGATTTGCAGTAGAAGAATACACCAGGACCATTTGAACACAGGACCAGCCCCTGCCACACAGCCACCACATGCACTACAGCCCCACAACCACCCAGTCCAAGAAGAAACCCACCAAACCCCTGGGTTTTCCTATGGATATGTCAAAGAAAAGAGAAAGGATGTTACAACAACCTCTTGGCTGAGTTAATTCAAAGTGATGTTCCAGGTTACCAAAAACTTAGTGAGTATTTTTACCTCGTTCAGGAGAGGAAAGATCATATGAAGACGGAAGCCACTTATTTCAGTGGTTCTGCTAGCCTTGGTTGATGTGGACAACAGATTCCTGTGGGTATATTTTGGGTCCAGTGGATCTTCATCAGACACACAGTCCAGGGAAGGCCCACCCATAGGTCAGTTAAGTGAAATGGTTAAATAATTACCAAAGGGTTGGAGAAGAGCCTTTTATTTACACAGACATCTTACATAACATGTACATTAACATTAGTGGGTTAAAATCTAATACATTACTTGACAATAATAGACGAAAAAGGCCCCACATGAAAACATGAATGTTGCAATATAGTTAAGATAAGTACTTGTACATACTAAAACAGAATTTAAGACTGAACCCCTGTGGGAGTACAATTTAAAATGTAAAAAATAACCTGTGAAAAGGTGTAATAAAACCATGTAAAAACCTGTAGAAAGGTGTAATGGGGGATGAAGGGGAGGAGGGTGGAAAGCTTTTCCTCACACACAAAATTCATAAAGTGAAGGGGGGAACCCCAGCACAGTGCTTAAATATGGCACAGGTTTGGCAGGAATGGTGACACTGTTCATTAGTGGATAAGTTACACACAATAAACTATAATTGTGGTTGACACTTGTTGACATACAGACTAATGACCTGGGCACTGTTCATTGGCAATTACTTGGACACAATAGACTATAATTGTGGATGTACTTGCTAACATACAAACTAACGACCTCCCTGGACTGAGAGGTTGTGACACTGCAGCAACAAACACAGTCTAGGGAAGGCCCACCCATAGGTCAGTTAAGTGAAATGGTTAAATAATTACCAAAGGGTTGGAGAAGAGCCTTTTATTTACACAGACATCTTACATAACATGTACATTAACATTAGTGGGTTAAAATCTAATACATTACTTGACAATAATAGACAAAAAAGGCCCCAAATCCCATTATGTAGTGAGTATCTTCTGAAAGGTAGTGGCAACTGTGGATGAAGCTTTTGGTGTGTGTTTTAGGTATACATTGATGGCAGAGGAGGACCAACCTCCATGGGCCTTAAGGTTCTGGAGTGGCACATCATTGTCAGCCGCCCAGGACACAGCTGATCTCCTGAAGGCGTGGAAGCCGTAATAGGAGGGGTTAAGGCCAATGGAGGACAACAATCTTGATAGGGTGGCAGAGATCATAGGAGCAGTAATGGGACGGGAAGATGGAGGAGGGGACAGGAAGAGGGGGGGCCAATGAAGGGGCAGTGATTGACTGGAGCAGGGATTTAAGGGCAGAGACAGGGCAGAGAGGGGAAGAGGGGAGAGAAGGAATTTGGATTACTTGATGTTTAGTGGAACCTTGCATGGCCTTAGCCCACTTAAAATGACATGAGCTCCTGGGGGTCCAAAAATAATATCACCTCTCAAGAAATGGCGGGTAGGATCAAATCAGGTAGAAGAAGAAGGGGCAATGTTTGAGAGGCGTAAAAAAGCAAAATAGGCCAGAAGGAAAGCTGCTTTGTAAATGAACCCCAGGGGGAATTTGTCTTAGGACTTAGTTAGTTTGAGGAGAAGAGGGGTGGAGAAATTGGCTTTATACCTAGGAGTGTAAGGGGCATTGATAGACACCCACTTGATGAAGAGGTGAACTTTCCTGTGATCAAGGGGGGCAAGGTCAAGATCAAAATTTTTGAAATAATGACGCAAGGAGGAGATATAGCTTGTGAGGAAAGAAGAGGTAGAGCCATTTTTTGTGAGGAATTCAAGGAAGGCAAGGATGGAGTCCACATGGACCAGAGGGAATTGGAACCAGGAGAAAAAGGCTAAAAATAATTTGAGTTTGGAACGGTAAGCTGAAGCAGTTCATGGTCTGAGTGCAGAATCCAGTCTCTTGTATGCTTGTGTGACCAGTGCCTCGGCTGCCGTACCTACAATCAAATAAATGAATTAGGGAAGAAGTATGCGCCATGTACAGGCCACCACTTGCAATCTTAAAACCATGCTTGATAGCTAAAACCCCTTTCAAACAGTCTAGATAAGGCATCCGCCTTTATATTTTCAGTACCTGGAATGTGAGAATATACCAATTTTATGTCATTGGATGCTGCAATTAACCAGATAGACCTTGCTACTGCTTGCATGTAATTGTCTTTGATTCTACCTTTCTGTAGTGCAAAAACTACAGCTTTATTGTCTATTCTGAACTCGACACATTGGTTTTGCCAACTTTTGGCGAATATTCTCAGGGCAATGAGGACATTTAGCATCTCCAACTGATTAATATTCAGACCAATGGTTGCCCAGAGATGTCTTGTTACTGCTTATACATTGGTATCCCAACTTGCTCCCATACCACTGAGGGAGGCGTCAACAAACACTTCATAGTGTGGTCTACTTGTATCAAACATGACAGTACCATTAAACTTTGTGAGAAATTGAATAAACCAGTTTAAATCCTTGACCATTTCCTCCTCTATTGGGATTCGACCAGTAGCAGCTCTGAGTTTATTCAATAGTCTATTCCCAAAAATTCTGGCCGGGGCGACACATCTGTGTAAGTATAGTAATTTCCCCAAGAGACTCTGTAGTTGTTTCTTTGTGAAAGCCTTAGCTTTGGCATAAGTTTTACACAAATCCAAAATTTCTGACACTTTCTGATAGGGAATGGTTAGTTGTTTTGTATCAACATTAACATCGATGCCCATACACGTAAGAGTTTTACTGGGGGGTACCACCTTTTTGGGGTTTATTGGAACTCCTAAAAATTCGAATAAGGAATATAGTAATTCGAATTCAGCATTTGCATTCGGACGTTTATGAATACATATGACGTCATCAATATAATTGTACGTGGCTACACCCTGTGACATCATAATATGTCGGATGACATCCGTTGTACGTTGACGCAACGCGGATCCGGTTTTTAGTCCCATTGGAATACTTATATCTAAGTAGGACTCACCATTCCAGCTAAGACCAAGGAGATCAAAGTCTCCCGGGTCAGTGCGAAGGTTGCAAAATGCTCGACTTACATCTATTTTTGACAATAATACATCAGAGTCAAACTGTTCAATAGCATTGACAATGTCCTCCACAGTGGGGTATTTCAGTTTGAATGGTACACCATCATATAGTTCATTAGATATAGTGTCATTAACTGACGCCCCATATGGGGCACTGAGGTTTACAATCACTCTACGGGTGTCACCTAATTTAGGCCTTGACAACAAGGGGGAATAATGTACCAAGAATGGTATGTCATCACAAGGACCAATGATAGCACTATGTTTTAATTCTTTCTGAAAATAAGCTTCTATATCAGCTGGAAATTGTTCAGCTGATTGATGGTTTACAACATGTCCATTGTATACAAAATTACTCCTGTCAACACATAAAGGAAACCTGTACTCTAGTTAGTCTAAGAGTACTTGATCTTCATAATTGACACACAATGCCCTCCAATTACTGATATTCAATTCAGTGGGGACCTTAACCCTAGCCCCTTGATAATTAAAACAATTAGTAGAGGCCACAGCTAGGTGAGCTTCGAACGCCCATTGTTTCAAGGTGGCAGCTTTAATTACAGTGGGTGGTTTAAATAAGGGGGCAGGCAACAGGCCTTGATTAATGAACCCAAAGTTCTGACATTTGTTGACAAGTACACTTTGTTTACTCCTAATTTTACTATGTATGAAATACCAGTGAATATTTACATCAAGACACGTGCACAAATCTTTCATAATTTTTGATGCAGACCACGCCACATTATGAACAGTTGTATTACTGCTATGCAACTCAGAACAGTAATCCTGACTACTTATACTACTTATGTTATAAAAATTTAAATCACTGACTTGAGACTGTCATTATATAACTGACTAGTTTTATAACTATTTGAATTTACAAGTCTCTTGGTATTCAAGGTCCGAGTTCTATACATTATATATCAGTTGGGCTGCCCTTTGTCTTTCGAGTTGTCAGTAGCTTTACGTCTAAGGCACTCTTGAAGTTTGTGATAACACAGCTTGTTGACTTCCTTGTAGCAGTAGGAACATGCATGTTTAACTATTTCACCGTTTACAATGTGATCTGAGGGGTGTTTGCACGTAATCGAGTTGAAATCATGACAGATTTTTTCTCTGTTTGAAGATTTGGCACCTTTACTCGCGTTCACACTCGGTTTGGGGGCGATTACCCGCGCAGTGCTACGGATGCGTATCTTTTCGACAACATCAGGCCTACGCCAGGAACATTTTCCCCTCTCAATGTCCTGCAGTAAGACAAGGTGGGCATGCCTTGCTGTTGACCAATTGGTCTCTATGGCGTCGTGGAATAAGTGACGCCCATACTACTACATGTTGGACCGGACAGTGTTGATTGTTTCCTCCTGTATACACCCCAGGAAGCCCACCATGAATTGCAAGGGAGAGAGATCTTTATAGTCTGGAAGGTTGCCACCAGGGCCCGGGAAGCAATAATGGTTGGGCCAAGGTATTTCGAGTCTGACGGCGTTGTCCCCAGAACAGTGAAGACCTGATTTGAATGGTTTACCTGACGCTGTGGTTGACCTTGGCTGTCCTTGTAGTTTTTCCAAGTGGCGTTGTACTTTCCTCTGTGTCCTAGCATCCTGCTTCAGGAACTGCATTGAAGGTGTTACCTCCGAGCACTCATCCTCTGTGATCTGAGTGGTGTGAACGCTGGATTGCCATGTGTCATCCAATTCCCCAGCAGTCGATGCGTCAGATGAGTCATAGTTGACGGTGTGACCCTTGTGACTGCCCCTACTGGATTTATGTGCACTTGAACTTGCTCTTTTTGGTGAGCTATGCGAAAAATGAGGCTTGGATGATACCTTGCTACGCTGCCTGTGCAGTTGCTGTTCTAACTGTTGATTTTTTGCTTCAATATCTTGTACTTTCTTTAGAATTAAGTCCAATTTGGTATCTACCTGGCTAGAGTTGGAGGCTACAGTATCTCCAGATGCGACGGCTTGCCCCGGTACTGCTGTGGGCGCACTACTGTTAAAAGCCCTCTTACAGCGAACTCCCACTGGTCTGGTATGTTTAAATCCACATTTGGAACAAGTCGCCTTACTTCCAGCAGTTTGAGGCATTTTTTAGTCCAAGAATATTACACAAGTGAAAAATGTTTAAAATTGAATTGTAAAATCCACAGTAAAAGCTTTTCCTCACACACAAAATTCATAAAGTGAAGGGGGGAACCCCAGCACAGTGCTTAAATATGGCACAGGTTTGGCGGGAATGGTGACACTGTTCATTAGTGGATAAGTTACACACAATAAACTATAATTGTGGTTGACACTTGTTGAGATACAGACTAATGACCTGGGCACTGTTCATTGGCAATTACTTGGACACAATAGACTATAATTGTGGATGTACTTGCTAACATACAAACTAACGACCTCCCTGGACTGAGAGGTTGTGACACTGCAGCAACAAACACAAATTTTTAATCACTGCAGGCTGAAGGAAAAGCTACATAATAGGACCTTGGAGGTTTTCCCATCTGAACCTCGGGGGGAAGGAGGTACTCCTTTGAACTATATCTTGCTGGGTGATGATGCTTTCGCCTTGAAGCCATGGCTAATGAAACCATACATCAGACAACACTGAATAGGGAAGAGAAAAGAGAAAACTTTAGGATTTCCACAGACAGGAGAGCAGTGGAAGAATGTGTTTGGAATATTAGTTAGCATATCCAGGGTCCTACACAACACAATGGAGGAAAGACCAAAGATTGTTAGACACATAGTATTAACATGTGTTGTGCTACACAACATCCTGAGGACACATCGAGGAGGAAGGGCCCAGCAACCCAACCCACAGGATGACCTGGCAGCCATAAATGAATACTTATTACGTGGGGCAGGTGAAAACTGGAGGAATCCCTCAAGACTGGCAACAAAAAGACTACCTAAGGTTTACTTTAACCATAAAGGTGCATTTTGTGGGCAGGATGAAAAGATGCGGTGGTATAACATGAAAAGAAGTTACCGTGAGGACAGAAGGAACTGGTATCTATTAGTCCTTTTCAGGACTACCTTATTATAGTTATTCACCTATATTGTTAGAAAATCTTTTGTTTAAGCTAGTGTTCAACAAATTTCCCATGAGTCCCAAAATAACGTCACCCCTCTCCAAAGAAATTATTTCATTCACACTCTCAAAAAAGCAAATACCCTAACCAAGTTGTTTCAAAAATACTCGTAAGGATATTTGACCTAACAAATTACCAAAGAGACATTTTCCAACAGCATATCTAATGTTTCACAAAGTATAACCAAACGCCATTTTATCACCCCCACCCCCAAAGAAAAGGAAACTGACTTGCCCTAGTTTGTTATGAATGTGATATGTTTAGTGGGGTCAGTGTAATGTTTTGTTGTTAGGGGTTTTTCAAGAAGTAGCTTCAAAATTGCTTTGGAAATATGGGGGTGGTCCTGAAAAAGATCTTTAATGTTTTGCTGTACAACTCGGACCCCAAACCAACAGGACATAAGAGGAAGACATGAAGCAGACTGTGCTACACACTCCACAGTTTATCTTTTGATGTAACCGCCTTGTTGGTTTCTTCCTAAGTGTTGTCCTTCTGTGCTGGCAACTTGTTGTGCTCAGATTAAACCAAGTCCCATATAAAGTCTGAAAAACTTCTCGAACTGACAGGGAGCCATCAAGTCTGGTCTTGTTCAATTACAACAGGCCGGTTTACTTTCAAGTACAGTCAGTATTGCTTTTGGAACTGCCCTAGAGTGCGGTCAGGGTACTTTAAAATTGCAGGATGGCAAGTGTTTAAAGATAAGAAAGTAAGTCAATAGGACTGGACTTGAAGTGAACAGGATAATAGACATAAAGTGACAAGACAGTTAAATGACAGGACTTTGTGGGCAGAGTGAGGTAACAGACACTGTAAAGAAACTAAATGGACCGGTGAGGGTTGGCTCCAGTGGAACACACCCAAAAGAAAAAATACAATATAATGTTATAAATATAATGTTATATATAATGTTGTAGATGATAAATTTACAATATTTGTGCAATATCTAGTTCAATGGTTGAAGAAGCGTATTAACTCTTTCAATGTAATTTAATATGTTGAAGGTTGCTGATTTAAATATTGGTCTGAATCTAAAAGTTGAACAATTGAAAATTTTTATAACAAGTGTATAGAGAGCTCTTGTGGTTTATTCTGGATCGTGGCTTCTTCCTTTATTTCTTTTTAAATGGCTCCAGCTTCTGCTCGCAAAACTATTATTGTTTCTCATTTTGGAAAATGTGAAAACATAAGCACCAGAGTGTCATCTCTTTATGACCAAAAACATACCACTGTCAAAACACCACTGGTAAACTGGCTGTGGTGGATAGGTAATATCTGAACAAGCACTAAAGACAATTTTAGAGTTGTCGAGCTGATAATTACCTGTATATACACTGTAGCTATATCCCCAGTGACTGGATTAAAGAGCAGCTCTCTAATGGACTTCACACTGGCAACTAATGCAGTTTGCCACTATGTTGTCAGGTGGCTGCCTGAGATTTGTTCCGCAAATAGGCCTTTTAGTCTGTGTCATATTTCACTTCTCCAAACATCACAAAAAGGAAGGTCTTTTAACTTCCACTTTCAGAAGCAAAGTAAGATTTTTAAAACTTTATGTATTTATCCTTCATCAAAGAGACCAAGGTTTATAGATTTCACATGAAGCATTTCTAATGAGCATCAATCATAGCTCATTAGAAACATTCATGTTTCGCCTTTGTGTTAATAATATCGCTATTCGTTGTAAAACCCTGTATAACCTTATGCTAGTCATGTGTTATTCCTTAAATATATCAACTGCTAACAAAAGTCAGATGGTGTTGTCAGACGTCAATGGTAAATTGACTAGAATTGGCATACTAGAATTGGCATATAAGGTTGGCTTAGAATATAATATCATGTTCAATGTTGAGAAAACAAAGTTCATAAACATGGATAAAGATCCAAATAGAGTTAAAGATCTGCACTTTAATGATATATCTATTAGTGCATGTGAATCTGGAGAACACCTGGGTAACTGGATTGGTAGAAACTGTAACAGTTCAAACATTGATAGAACAATAACTGAGTTTAATTGTATGGTAAATTATATTAGTTCTACTTTTAGTTTTACACCATTTGATGTCAAATTGCAACTCTTCAATACTTATTGTATGCCTCTATATGGTTCTGTCCTTTGGGATCTTAGTAATAAAAAATGTGAGGAATTTTATACACAGTGGCGTAAAGCTTTGAGAAAATTGTTGTCCCTTCCTAAGACAACAGCAAGTAATTTAATACACCATATTTGTAATTGCCATCCGATTGACAATCAGTTGGCGCTTAGGTTTTTAAAATTTATGAACGTGAATTTCACATCTGATAATATAAAAGTTAGAATATGTGGTAATCTGGCTCTACAGAGAAGTGGCTCAGCAGCAAGTAAGACTCTGCAGTTTCTTAGCCAAAAGTTTAATGTAAAGTGTGACTCTGATCTCTATGGTAAATTTAAGAAAATTTTAAGATGCCCTCTTGTGGATCACAGTGAAAATATCATTTCAGGTCTAATTCGTGATACTCTATATTTGAGAGACTATGATCACCCTTATTTTACATACCAAGAATGTAACAATATTCTTCAGTTTATGTGCTGTCAATGAGTACCTAAATTTACTCGGCATGTACTTTGCTTAATTTTCTTTTTGTACATATATGTTGCATTGTACAAACTGTATGTTCTTTTTTGTGTGTGTTTATTTGTACTGTTGCAATTTTGTACCATGAGTACGAGAAATAAATAAATAAACTGAAAGAATCCACAAAAACATGGTTCATTTTCAACCAAATGTACTCACTCAGGTGATTAGCGGCTATCTGCCTCTACCACTCACACTATAACATAGATATGTTCCAGATGTAATGTTTCATATAATAATTTATGACAGAGAGGGTTCTCTTGCAAAATGCAGCATAGAATTAATAATAAGATGATGATGAAATAATAAAAGAATCTTCAGGTTGTGTTAGTTAAGACCATATGTTTATTTGCTTATTTTGAAGATTTGTAACATTAATTTAGGGATTTGATAGCACTAAGTGCTGGTTCCCTATTTCCAACTTTAGCTCCAACTCTGGCCAATTTTGCAGTTGGGACAGAATATTTTGAAAATTGTACATGTCGGGAAGCATATTTTTGAAAAGTCGGCAACTTTGCTTTGCTTTCACGACCTTCAACCTGACCTATATTATTACGATTAAGTAATATTGTCGTATTAAATCACATAGGTTGGAAAGCTCTTGGTTCCGACTTTTAGTCAAAATGATGAAACAGAAGTCGCAGGATGCTTGCAACCTCTTGACTGTCAGTTTCATTGCTGACATATCAAAAGGATTGAGATATACATCCACCAGATTGTATTGGTAATGTGACCAGTCATATTGAAATCATCTAAACATTGCTAATCGTTGTATATGTCATGGTAACACATCCTGGAGACTCTTAGTGAGGTCAGGCATGATCTGGATAGGTTCAGAGCAATTTGGTGTAGTTCTTAGACTGATCCCAAGGGTTGGAGAAGCATTTGAATTTTCAAGTCTTTTTGGCACCTTTCTATTCCAATTCTTCCCGACCTTGAACTCAGTGATTAAAACTTGTGGCATTAGATACATTTGGGTCCTCCTCGACCTAAAACTCAGTGATTAAAACTTGTGGCATTAGATACATTTGGGTCCTCCTCGACCTAAAACTCAGTGATTAAAACTTGTGGCATTAGATACACATGGATGCTGGTGTACATTGGCCTTGTTAAACTATCATGCAAACCTGAAACATGGGTGATTTTCTTCAGCAAAGATCAGTTTCTACCCTTTCCTGATACTTCAGGTTCTGCTATGCTATGTTGTCAACACGTCTTTATCATGTCAGAAATATGGAGATTCATATAGAATTAGGCTTTCAATTTGATGCCATAGCTTGAATTTATAAAAACATTTCCCAGTTTTCTCCAGGGTTTTTGACTATCCCACTTTACCATGTATATTCACAGTGCATCCTTTTGACCTGGGTCTGTATTCACAAAGATTCTTAGAATTTTTCTTAGAATTATAATAGATGATCGTTATGTCGATATGCTCATTAAGTCGATCGGACAGCATTGGCAGCTTTACCGCTCATAGGAAACTTTGTTTGAATTTGCAATTAAACAAATATCTTATTCTAAAATATATTCTACAAAAATACTCATGCAATGTGTTCCAAGCAGATATATTTTGATATTTTCTGAAATAAACCTTAAATATTACCGCAATACAGAAATAAACTGTCTGGTTTATTGTAATACAACTACTATAAAATCTGTGTACAAATTTTTGTTCAATAGATATAATTGATCATCTTGTAACAAATTTTTCATCTTCTTGATCCCAATGAAAGTGATGGTACTAGGTGATCGACTTAATGATCAGTCCTACAAATGAAAGTCATTTTTCTGCATTTTCAAACCCAGGATTGAACTTTCTGTTGAAGAAAAATCTTTGAAGTGAAGTCTTGCAGCAGTTTGTTAGTTTATTTGCTTTATGAAGTCGTATTTTTCAATGTACCTTAATATTTTGAGGTTGATTTTAATTTTATTAAGTGAGAACAATTTCTCTTTATAAGTCTCCCTTAGGTGATCAACTTTACGATCATCCACTATACACTTAAGTCTAAGAAAAATTCTATGCTAAGAATTTTCTTATTCTTAGAAATGTATGCAATTCTTAGAAAGTTAGAAATTTTGAAATCATATAAAGAGGCTGCATTTCATTGCAGTACACACAATAAACAACTTAATATGTAACACTCTCTTCTGGATGTTGATTTGGAATCAGTTGCTGCACTAGAATCACCAAAACAACTATTTTTCTTAATTTAATTATTCTATGTGCCAGTCTTAGATTTAAATCAATTCTTAGAATATTCTAAGAATAAGAATCTTTGTGAATAGAAAATTCTTATTCTTAGAAAAATTCCAAGAATAAAAACCATTCTTAGAAAAATTCTAAGAATAAGCATAATTCTAAAAATAAGAATCTTTGGGAATAGGAAAATTCTTATTCTTAGAATTTTTCTAAGAAAAACGAAGATTCTAAGAAAAATGCTAAGAATAAGACTAATTCTAAGAATAAGAATCTTTGTGAATACAGGCCCTGACATATTAGATTAGGATTAGGACATTAAATCTGGACTCACTGCAAATAAATATACAGTCATTAGTCAACAAGCATAGCTTCATATTTGGGGTATACAAAAATGTCCTGTCAAGAGATGTTGTCTGTGTCGAAAATTGGCAACAAAAGTCATGTAATGTCAGGTGCCACATTAAGGCTCCTGTGTAAGACAAGATTACAGTGTCCCTTTGGGCACTGTGTAAGCTGACATTTCTGGGAAACAGCTTGAACTGCTTCCTTGAAAGAATAAGTCAAGAGTAGGACACAAGAGTAAAACTTCTACCCCACTGAGGTCATTAATGAGCTTGTAATCTATCTTCAAAATTAAAATTGTTATTAGTGAGTCAAACACGTTCAAGTACCATGATGGTTCAAAAATAAACTTTAGATCACTCTTATATCTTACTGCTTCCAATTAATTTGCCATTTTAAAAAAATACTCTCAAGTCAGAAAAATGTGTCCAAACTTAAAATTTTCAGTACTAAAACTTTTAATGATTAATAGAAACACTCTTATTTAGCTCATAGGATTAAAAATCAACTCCAAATCTCACTTTATCTCTCATTATGTCTTAGATCAAAAATAACCTACTGTGGCAAAAGTTTAGCAAAAAGCTGAATGGTACTTGACTTGGAAGCATTACAGCAAAGAAACAACAGATTTGGATGCTGAGAACACTTTTTCCATCATTAATATGCAATTAGACAACACAGTTACCATCTCTGTAGGTATTGTAATTTTTGAGTTGAGAATGACTTGAGTGATACCACTTTGACGAGTCCATGGCAATGAGCCCTGTATATGATGGATCATTTTTGTATTCAGAGGTCCTCAGTGGTTCTTCAAATCAATTGCCAGTGTCTTTGAAATTGGGTTTTATGTTGATATAAAAATCTTCACACTGTTAGTCAAACTGGATTAATTTTCATCAAACCTGAGGTAATAATATTCTTAGAAAATAACTGCTAGTGAAGTTGTTCTCGGTATGATATGCATTCATTATTGAGATCTTGCAAATTATGCAGTGATGTCCAGTGGATTGAAGTTGTGTTATTTGTCACTATACATTTGATTTAATGGGTTTTTTTACAGAAAGTTTAATGCTCCTTTCAATGGGTTGCTGAGGAGTGGAAGTTAGCAGTACAACACACATCCTGATTCTGTAAATCACTAGGGCAGTGCTACTTAATTATGACAGCTACTAAATCTCACCACATGTGGTATTTCTCTTCTTTGTACTAGTTCATCTCAAATACAAGGTCCCCATTTAGTAAGGTCCACTTATCATAATGTATTTCTACTGTCACCAGTCTAAATGATTTACATGGGTGAGAAGCAAGGGGTCAGTTACTTCTATTTCCTTATACCAGAGGTTTATGTTTTATTAAAATTATTAATAAAAAACAGGTGTTGCTGGTCATATATATCCTTGTCAGACAAAAGAGAAAAAAGCAAAATGTGTTACAACAGTTTATTAACTTTCCATGTATGAAAATAAAATGTACAGCTTTCCAAATACAAAATTTCAATATATCTAATTTATTAATGTAAATGATCTATCACCATTTTTTCAGTTTGTTGAAAATTCTCCTGAAATATGAAAATCGCTTCACAAATTCCAGTGTTGGAAATTCCAACTGTATTTTAAAATTGTCCACAAGAATTGATTCATAAAACATTATTTGTGCTGAAAATATTAACCATACACAAATACATTACATGATTATTGGGACTAGTAATACACATTATAAATGATTTTAAATTTCACCAGTTCATGGCCGAAACATTAAAATCAATGAAAAAATTATGGGTACAACAGACATTTTGGTAAATCTCATTCACTGTAATATAACAGAAAGAAGAGTAATACAGTGAGGCAATGTGGTGACACTTGGTCTTCACTGTGCTGCAAGAGAGAGTCAGCCACTGACAGACTGGAGTGTGGTACACAGTGGCAAGGAAGCTCACAGTAAGTCATCTGCTCAGTAATACTCAACAGTAGTTATGTACGTAAAACCCTGTTAAGTCCACTAAGCTAGATATTCCTTTAAGGATCTCTTGATCTTTAATTCTACTCAGAAGGTAATTTAATCCTTAATTTGCCCTTTAAGGATCTCTTGATTTTTAATTCTACTCAGAAGGTAATTTTTCATGACAGAGCTGTACTTGAGGGTGAAGTGTACTAATGTACGCTATTTGCTACAGCTGGAGCTATCATTACAGATGACTAAGTGATTATAAGCAAAAGCTTTCTGGGAAAGCTGTGTGTCTCAGTGATATTGCTAATATAAATAGGCTGGAATCCACAGGATTCACCTATGGTTTTAGCTGTTACAGGGTCAGACAAATGTATTAATAGCCAGTTCAAATCAGTAGAGCCTGGGTTCTCTACACAGATATCAATAACTATATATAATTTCAATTTCAAAATTGCCTAAACTTGCCTGATAATTAAACGATAATCCTTGATCTCATTCTACATTTTGCATTATACATGAATTTTAAAAATGATCCAGAAAATCTAGGTGTTCATAGTCAACCAGTAATGGATGTACATTAGTCACTTTTATTTGTAAGGGTATGGGGTGGTATCTGGACAAGAATACCAAATTAAGAGGGATACTATTATACATATTGGTTAATGCCAATAGGGGCAATGGTAGGGATGTCCCAAATATGTCTTAGTTCATGCTTTCTACGGGTACTAGTTATATCTGGTCCTGTCTCATTTCCTAACCATTGCACTACACTGAATCTCATGTCTTTGTGAGAGTGGTTTTCAGTGGTGAAGTGTCTTGATACAGGTGTAGATAGTGACTTTTTAGGATTTTTAACACTAGCTGTGTGTTCATAAATCCTTGCTCTAAAAGGTCTCCCAGTTTCGCCTATATATTGTTTGTGGCATTTAGTACATTGTATGAGATATATTATATTGTATATTTCACATGTTATTCTGTGTTTTTCAGGTAAGTTTATACATTTATGTATTCTTTTGGTATGTGTACTATAGAATTCTTTGATTTTATGTAATCTAGGGCAGTAAGTACATTTACCTAATCTGGTACAAACTGGTGGGAGTTTGGAGTTATTGATTTTGATTTCCTTGGGTGGCCAACTTATTTTATTAGAAGTTAGTATGTCCCTTAGGTTTGGGAGTCTTCTGTATCCTATGAGTGGTTTATTAGGGAAGATTTGTTGTAGATCCTCTGTGTTCTCAATGATATTCCAATTGTTTCTAATTATTTGTGAAATATTAGGATTCCTTGGGTTGTAGGTTGTTACTAGAACTTGTGGTGTTTTTAATTTTTTGTTTTTAGTTTGTAGTAGATCATCCTGTGAAAACCTTGCTGCCTTTTTGTAGTGGTTTTCCAGAGGCTTAAGGGGGTATCCTCTGTCAAGGTAGTATTTGATTAGTTTTTGCCCATTGATTTGGTAATCCGAATTTAGAGTGCAAATTCTTCTTACTCTGAGGAACTGACCAAAAGGTCCATTGGCAGTGACACTATGTGGGTGTGCCGAGTGGTAATGTAGGTATAGGTGAGTATCTGTGGGCTTGTTGTACAGTGTTGTGTATAGTGACCTGTCTGGTAGGATTTTGACTGTGGTATCTAGAAAGTTGATTTCTTCTTTGCTGCATTCATGGGTGAACTTAATAGTTGGATGGATGTTATTTAGGTATTGAACAAATTTGTTTAATTGTTCTTCACCATGAGTCCACACCATGAAGATGTCATCTATAAAACGTTTCCATAGTATTGGTTTAAGGGGGTAGTTTTCTAATGCTCTAGTCTCAAATTTATCCATAAAGATATTGGCGTAATTTGGGACAAGAGCAGTTCCCATGGCTGTTCCTCCTATTTGTAGGTAATGGTCGCCATTGAACTCAAAATACATATTGTGTAGTACTAGTTTCAGTAGGTCTAATATGTAACTACTAATACCTTTCTTGGTTGGGTCTTTTCGTAGTTGATCTGCTACAGCTGTTATTCCTTCTTGGTTGGGAATATTTGTATACAAGGAGCTGACATTTAATGTGACTAGGATAGCTCCTTCTGGTATTGGTCCTAGTTGTTTAATTTTTGTAATGAAATCCTGTGTGTCCCTAATGTAGGATTTGGTTGTTGGGACATATTTTTTGATATGAGCGTCTACAAATTTCCTAATTCTGGATGTAGGGTGTGTTACCGAACTGCAGATAGGTCTACCTGGAATGTTCTTTTTGTGAATTTTAGGTAATAGGTAAAATTGCCCTGTTGTGCATTTGGCAGGTTTGAGGTGATCTAGGTTTTCTTCAGTTATATAGCCCTTATTTTTCATTTCAATGAGGGTTCTAGTGATTTTGTCACTAACTGAATCTGTGGGATCGTTCTTTAGTTTAGTGTAAAAGTTGGTATCACCAAGTTGTCTATATCCTTCACGAAGGTAATCAGTTGTGTTCATTACTACAACTGCTGACCCTTTATCTTTTTGATCACTATATTCTTGTTGTTGCATAGCTCAGTGATTCCCATCCTTTGTTCTTTTGTTAAGTTATCATTTCCTTTTCTCTTTATCTTACTGTTAAGTAAGCATCTTTTGAATGCCTGTTTGAAGACATTTAGAGAAATGTGTGTGTTAGTGGGTTTCCATGTACTTTTATTCCTGAAGGGTGCATGGAGTTGTTTAAAGGGATTTTCATTTTCATCTAGGTTTTGAGCTAGATATTGTACAAGTTCCTGGTCTTCATTGTCAAGTAAATGATTATCATTGTAGAAGTGGTGTTTAAGGATCAATCTTCTGTGGAAGTCCTTAAAGTCAGTCCAGATCAAAGACTTGTTTGGTGGTCCTGGACTAGGACAGAAAGTAAGGCCTTTTTGTAGGGCTTCAGTTTGGGGTTTGGTTAAATTGGTGTCTGAGATGTTGATTACAGTGTGTCCTATTAGGTTCCTCATTGATCTTCCTGGTGGGAGTATCCCAGGTTGGCTATTTAAAGCCTCCTGTTTGATTTGGGCTAATAGGTCGGTAACTGAGTCAGACATGATTGATTGACCTAATATGTTTATTCCTAAGGTAGGAAAAATGGCTCCAGCGAACTCCTGAAAGAAGGAAGTAGATACTGATTGGTAAAAATATTTATTGGTTACAGTTACTATTGTGTGTAAATAATATAACAAGGGTATGATAATAAATGTGGTGATTTTGTGGAGTTTACAAGTTCTTTAGTAGGGTAACTAAAACAGACTTAAGGTCAGTTTTGCTTGTCAAAACCCCCCGAAAAAATCCCCAACAACCACTACAACCACACACAAGTGGAAACAAAATGATAACCAATACAACAAACAAAACTAACACTCAGTACCAACCAGATCAACTAAAGGTCAAAAAAAGAGTTCAATGGGACAGCAAAACCATTAGTCATCTGCTACAAACTGAGTTAAAACAAAAATGTGATGTCACCATCAAAAGACTACCAAATAAAACTAAAACAAAACCAACAGTACAAACACACAAAAGACTCACATCACTTGCAAACAGATACTTCCCCTATGAAAGGGAACAACACAGAACAAAACCTACACATGCACACACCACTACACACACAAAAACCACAGGTGAAAACCAGCGTACCACTGACTGGAACCAATTAGTGCACCAGGAATACAGCCCAACGAAGCCTGATATTATTGACCTCAGCAGTTCTGCAGAAGACAATTCATCTGAGTCCACACCTGAGACTCCAATCATCTTAGATGAATCATTTCAAAAAGGTCTCACCAATCTATTTGGTGAAGTTTCATCATCAGACGAAGACTAATAATTCCATACATCAAGCAGACTCACCCAGCAAAGTAAAAACCCTGAATAATTTAACCTTAAATATGACACTACATATTATTTTTGAAATGTTGTGATTATTCTTAACACCAGTATGAATAAAAGCAAGTATTATAATTCTATAATAAAGCTATTTGAAAATCATTGTGTTTTACTATCTTTATCTTCTGTTGTTATTCAACAACACCTGGGCTGACATTATAATAGTCACAAATAAGACTGATGAAATAATCAAACCCAACTTGACCATAATATACCAATGAAGGAAAAACCACGGTAACCACCTAACCTCCTTAAGGCGCTAAGGGGCAATGGGTTAGAGCAATAGCAAGAGTTACTATGGTAACCACCACCACATCTTGACTTTAAAGTACTGATATAAACCCCAATATAAATAAAATAGGGAATTACCAACATCAATAATGAGGTAAATCCGGCCCTGAGCCGGAGTTTACCGGAGCCAAAAATAGTACTTCAGGAGGTCAAGTCTCAAAACCTAACCAAGCCTCTGATGAGACTAATCCAATCAGGAAGTCGAAATATAAGCTTATACTACAGCTATATATCAGGCCACCAAACTCACTTAGCACACCAACTGCTCTCTTCACTTTTATTTGTATTCATTAATTTAACAGAACAAAAATAAAACATAAAGGTTGACATAAAATTTCTGTAGCGGTCATAAATTTCCTTAATTTTCAAACTTCACAAAACTCCCTGTATTTTTCATCCATTGAATACAGCTCCTGTTCACTCTTTGAATACCGATATGATTTTTTTCCTTTTTAACTAATATTAATTCTAAGATATACGGGTATATCCTTATCCATTACAATGTGTGTATTTCAATACTTTGTCACAACTACAAAATAGGTTAGATTGCCTGCATTTAGACAAAATGACAATCATTACTGATGATAAAGTAAGGCTATTTCACCACAATAAAAACTAGATCTAAGGATATCAGGTTTGACCAGCCAAATTCTCTAGGGATAAAACTTGGCTTCTGACTTTAATTGAGTAAATTGACTTTGGCCATTTTCCCCCCACTGGCAGCAATTCATTCCAGTCTGTCAGTGGTGAATAAGTCATCGAAAGGTAACAAGGAGTACAAACATCAGAGGTACACATGAGTATTGAAATATAACCAGAATGAGAATAGTGAAATACACCACAGCATGTGGAATGTTGTGACTGAGGTCATCCCTTTATACCTATACAATCCCTTCAAACTGTCCCAGTACAAGCACAATTCATGAATATTCTGCCACAGTACAGATACAATTGGCTTCAAAATTGTCACAACAATTACAAACATAGTAAGATTTATATTTAATTTACAGAAATGTACGGGCAATTCCTGCTGTGTAACGCTTCACACATGCTGACCGATTTCACTTTTTGGCACAATGTGTTAATAAAATGACTAGAAATCCATACATCTGACAAATATAATATCACAACATAAATCACAGAACAAAAACGTGAAATATATACCAGACATATGAATGCTATAAATAAAATCACAAGAAAACAAAAACTCACAACACAAAGAGAAACTAGTGTCCCACTGAATATCACACAAATCACCCAACACAAATGTAAAGTAGATATTACAAATAAAAACCAGAAAAAAGAGAAACTATCTTAAATATAATATCACAAATTAAATAACACAAAAATGTACAGAACAGCAGTAACTTATATATAAATCAACAGGCAGCAATAACTTGAAAAAAAATGTGAAACTACTATGACATATAATCCATTCAAAACGAATTAAGGACAAATTCTGACTTATGTATATAAAGGAATAGAATATAAGATCTAATACTGTACAATGATTTGGAATAGAATTTCCTTGTTCTTAACATACTGAGATGGGTTTATTTCATTGTTAAAAATGTTTGTAAAAATTCTAGACTTATATGTAAACAGAGTGTAAAATAATATATAGGAATACAATGAGGTAAGTGTCCACAAAACAAGAGTTTACTTTTTCTAAAAATATGAAATACAATACAAACTGTATACCTGTTATATAAGGATAAAGGGTGGTATCTGGACAAAAATACCAATGAGAGGAATTATATTATACATATTGATTGATGCCAAGTGGTGCAATAGTGGGGACATCCCAAATGTATGTGAGTTCTAGCTTTCTACGGTTACTCATACATTCTGGTCCTGTCTGATTATCCAACCATTGCACTACACTGAAGCTCATGTGTTTGTGAGAATGATTTTCAGCAGTGAAGTGCCTTGGTATGGGTGTAGATAAGGCTTTATTAGGATTCTTAACACTTGATATATGTTCATAAATCCTATTTATAAGTTGAATGCAGCTGGCAGAGGAAACTTATTTACTGAAACCAATACTTTGATATGATGGATGTTGGTGGCTAAGCCAGGTTTTCTCCTGTGAAGAGTTTTGGTCTTCAGGTAGATACTTTTGCTGGCCTGGGGGTAGTTGGTTCTCTTCTTGTCCTCATAGACTTCCAACCGCCTTTTTTTGCTTGGTTGGGTAATGGTGCTGTCCTTGGGTTCTAACCTTGCAGCTGTGTCTTGTAACAGTTGCATGGTTTCAGTGCTGAGTCTGGCTTCTGGATATGGTGTATCATGACCTAAGTGTAGATTAGTGGCTGATTGTATTTCTACTGTGCCCATGGCAGTCACAAGAGTGTCTTCACTAGCACTAGTCAACAGGTGTTTGTCCATAATGAAAATAAAGGAGAAGTTGTTGGTGTGCTAAGTGGGTAAGTTAGCCTGATATATAGCTCAATTCTTTTAGCTTATATTTCGACTTTCCTTATAGGAATGGTCTCATCAGAGGCTTGGTAAGTTTGATTCTTGACCTCCTGAAGTACTAATTTCAGCTCCGGCTAGCTCCGGTTTTTGACTGGTTGCCCCAGAATTGGATGAAGCCAATTTTAATGTAATTGGCACTGAGATTCCTTTAAGCAGTTTAATATGAGTCTGGAAGGTAAGTACTCTATAAATCAGGTCAGAACAGGTTGGTTGCTATGGTAATACTTGCATCCGCTCTGACCCATTGCCCCTTAGCGAATTAAGGAGGTTAGGTGATTACCAAAGCTTTTCCATAATTGGTATTTTGGTCAAGATTGCTGTTATCATTTCATCAGTCTTGATAGGACTATTATGATAATTGCTTATGTTTGTTGATTTAATCAATAGAGATAACAAGTTATTGTGATCAAACAACCATTAATTATTGATATATTGTTTATTTTTCCATTTTATTGAAAAATAATATATAATTATTCGGTTTTCATTATTTTATGAATGATGAATACACACCTTAGTATTTATTTGTGTGTGTATTACAACAAAGTTAAAAGTTAACCAGTTATTTGCCGGATTTAACGTGTTAATTCCCGGATATGTAGTATAATATTTAACTTGTTTAATTATATCTCTGCTTGGTGAACTTTTTAAATTCAAAATGACCAAGATATCTGATGGTTGTTAAGTTACCAGGTGTTACCAAGATAGGCAAGTTCGAGGCGTGATGATGAGGTAATGACGTAATTGTGTCAGTGGCAAACAATTTTATCTTCAACATAAATAAACATAAGATCTCATGCAACTTTTTAAGTCATTTAATGTTTCCATTTGAATTTTACTAATTACAGTTGAAAGTCTTCCATCTATATTTCCACTATCTCAACTTTTAACTGAGACAACTCAGTGTCACTCTCTTTGGTTTACACTTAACTTACTATATGAAAGAACTATTCTATTATTCAAACTTCGGTTTATCTGATAAATCAATGTCACCACTGTTTGATAATAAACCTATTCCACTTTCACAAATCAGCCTCTCAATTGCCCTAATTTCTGCATTCAGGAGCTATAATACTAACTATTTTGTTTCAACAGGACACTGTCATTATTATGTTTTCAACATTTACTGACTAAAAGTATTATTTAATATATCTTGTTAGTTTTCCTAGGCACAAAATGATAGACAGCCAAATTTCATGTTTATATCTCAAACTTGTTAGTACAGTGTGCAAAAAATCAACCAAAGTGAAAATATTAAATGTATTCATAAAAGTATTCATTAATAGGAATACTTTTGAAATGTATTCGAATACAAATACTTTGCAATTTTCACAATAGTATACTAATACTTTTAAAAATGTATTCGAATACTGATGAATACGAACACATTTTGCCCAGGCCTGTCCACAATGATTGACAAAGCAGGGATAGTCACTGGAGACACACTTGAAAACCTTATCTTGCTAGTTAGTTTTTGGCTATAAAATCTGAAGGGGGAACAAGGCAACCTTTTCCCATTGGCCTAAATTAGATACTTTGTTTGCAACCCAGGCGTGGATTTCGCTGCGGCGCTTGCCGGAGGCCAAAGCTAGCAACAAAGCAGTTTGAGAGAAAGATCTTTGAGGTCTGTGTCCTTCATAGGCTCAAAGGGTACTTATGTGAGCTCATTAAGCACAACAGAAAAGGTTCCATTTTGGAAGATTCCTGGAACTAGGGACAATCCCTGAGAAAACTGGAGAGTAATCTGTTAAGGTCTGAGCTTGGAGAATATGGTGCCAAGCTGGGCCCAAGATGTCAACAATGGCCATCCTGTAACCTCAATGGTCGAAGGGAGCCTTGTTTCAGAGGGAGTGGAGAAGTCCACCGAATTTTCTCTGCACCATTTCTCAAATAGGGCCCACTTTGACTGGTAGATAGTTCTTGTTGATGACCTTTGAGGGGCAGCAATTCTCTGTGCCACCTCCACAGAGAAGCCTTGTTCTTGGAGCTGTCCACTCCTAGACACCAGGCGCTGAGGTTGAGATGTTGTGGCTTGCTGTGAAGCACATAATTGTGGGACTGTTTGAGAAGAGTTGTTGACACTAGAAGCTGAAGTGGGATCTCTGTTGAGAATTGCACTAGGTCCCAAAGCCAGGCATCCCTGGCCAGCCTGGGGCTATTACAATGATCAGGCAAATGAACTGTCTGATTTTGGATCACCTTGTGAAGAAGAGCCATAGGAGGGTAAGCAGAAGCAGTGAGACCCGACCAGTTATGTTTTGAGTATCTATGGCCCAAGCATTTGGTCTGGGACTGGAGACACATACAGTGGAAGTTTGTGGTTCAGAAGAGTGGCAAATAGATATACATGAGGGGTGAACCACTTAGATCTATTGAACACCTGCGGATGCAGTGACTATTCTGTTGATTGAACTGGGTTTGACCTGGACAGGTCGGTCATCAGATTCAGACACCCTGTTGTCTGGCTTTTGAGGTTATCAAGTAATGATGGGTCATGATCTTCCACAGGAGAGAGCGCACATCTCCGCTGGGAGGGTTCCTCCTTGTTTGTTGATGTAGGCTACCACTGTTGAGTTGTCCATTGCAAACAACACCGTTTGGTTTTGACACTGGACCTTGATACTTGAAGGACCAGAGAAAATGCCTTCAACTCTAGAACATTTATGTATAGCCTTTTTTCCTGTCTCACCACAGACCCTTGTAGAGGCTTGCTCTAAGTGAGAGCCCCAGCCTTCGTCTGAGGTATCTGTAGAGAGGTGGATCCTGCGGTCTTGGGATAAAGGTCTGCACCTTTCATCACATTTGAGGGACTTGCCACTACTCTAGGTGAGCTGAAAAGGAACTTGTCCAAGGAAGGAGGTTGTGCAATGACTGAGGGTATCTCCAGTGCTCCTTAAGGTGAAACTGAAAAGGGGCCTCATGTGAAGGCATCCCTCCGGGACCATTTTCTCCATTGAGACAAGCAACCCAACTAGCGACATCAAACATCCTGAAGTCAAAAACATGTTTGACTTTAAGTGTAGGATCAAATCCTGAAAATTGAGCCATCTCTCTGAGTGGGTTAACAGGGGTAAATGTGAAGTTCGTAGCCCACTATTATTATTTTATTATTCACCCTAAGGACTCTGTCAGGAACTTCCTTGAGCTTGGGGAATGGGAATGAGAAATCACATGTCTGACAGGTCGGACGACACCCATTCCCCTGGAAACAGAGGCCCTGGTGGTGAGTCTGCTTATGTCTGTCATTGGCCTCCACCCTTGGTGAGGCTTGGGGATTAGGAACAGGCGATTGTATTTTACATTTTCCACCCTTTCTATTGCATTCTTTGACTGGATAAGAGGCCAGAGCTGGATCTTGATGGGCATCGGGTCCTGAAAGAATCAGGGGAACTCTGGCAAATTTTGATTGATGATGTATGGTAAGAATGTTTAACATAATGTTTGAGCATTTATTTGTTTGCCAGTCTCTTCTGAAAGAACAGAGGCAACCTCCTACTGGTGGATTGAGCGAGGCTTTTAAGGAGTCATTGGAAGGAGGGGTTTCCACACCCTCTTCACCTTGAGTGAGGTCGAAAACAACATCTGGAGCCTCTGCTACTCGATTTCCCCCTACTTGGGGAAAACGATGGATACTGCTTGGAATGGAATGACCCCCATTCGGATGTTTCCTGTAGGGGCCTCTAGGTGGTGGGGAGCATGAAACGGCTGATTTGATACAGCCTAAACCCTAAGTGTTTTACGGGTGCCTTGAGGAGGAACTCCTGTCCCTTCTAAATTAATTGTGAATGGGGAATTCTTAAGTTCTTAAGATATGGTACCTCCCCTGAATTCCCCCTAATCATTCTGACTGCTTATATGCACCCTTAAATTGATTTTGACCCATCTGACAGTAGTCTTGCTACTGACTTAACAGATTTTCCAGGACCACGTTGCATTCTGAAAGAACCTAGTAAAGAGCAGCCTGAAGCTCAAACTCATGACTACCAGAAGGGTGATACAGAAAAAGTAGTTTGTCTTTAAGATAAAAGACAATGCTGTCCCAATAGAACTACTTAAAATTGGGACCAGTGGGTTTAATAGCCTGTTTTAGTATGTACCCTAGCAGTGCCTTGTGGTAGTTCTTCCTTCTTCTCTCGTTGGCCGCCATCTTGGAAAGTCGATTGAAATATCTCTCAAGAATTTATTAATATCTCAGCACATAGGTATTGTTGGATGTTCTTTTTTCATCACTTGTTTTATTTTATTACATAGCACATTCTCTGAAAGTTTGGGAAGTATCCCCTTTATATTTTTTGAGTTACGTTTTGTGAGTTTTCCGCGTCTTCCGCTGGGATTTAATTTTCAATAAAGCCTGTTAACTTGTTTTATCACCAACGTCTGGGAGGTTGTGCATCTCCTCCTGCCCTTTTATTGCTTTTATTGTTTTCTCATGTTTCTCACTTGCGAATTCCGTCTTTTGTGTCATTTCACTCTTGTATATTTAATTCTTTGTTGGTGAATTGTTTCCGACCAAAAACCAAATTTTGGATGGAGCTGATCCTAGGAAGCTCATCAAACGTGGCTATCAGACTGCATGTGATTACTTTGATATAATGGAGAAAAGGATTTTCATTCAACAAAGGGCCCTAGCATGCCTCAGTAAGTCTGTAGCTCATATTCTCCAGAGGGAACTCTACACTATGGGAAACACCGGCCTTCTATGAAGAGAGGCCGAAATGACCCTCCTTCATCCCCATCTGGGGGAATCGAGACGTCAGGAGTTGAGGAACTCGCCATTCTGGCCTTCTCCTCTCTTCAAGTCTCAACTGGTAAAAGATGGAGAGGACTTCCTCCTTAAAAAAGGCACTGGCAAAAACTCAGGGTTTTGGACCCTATCAAAACAAGCCCTTTTGTGGTCCCCACCACAATAAGAAAAGAGGCTCCTACATGAAACCTCCCTATGGGGGCAATTCCTCCCAAAGCAGTAACCAATCGTTTTCCTCTAACCGAGGAAAACCAAACTTCAGAGGCTCCAGGGGTCATTTTCGACCCCACAACAGGGGACGAGGGCGTGGAAACCCCTCCTCCCAATGACTCCTCCAAAGCCTCACTCAGTCCACCAGCAGGAGGTTGCCTCCGTTCTTTCAGCAGAGACTGGCAAATAAACAAATGTTCCTCAAACATGTTAAACATTATCACCAATGGCTACGTTCTGCCATTCCTCTCAAAACCCAACTTGGTCAGATTTCCTCTGATTGTATCAGAATACAAGGCCCTACCAAAAGGCCAAGCTCTGGCAGATTGTATTCAGTCTCTGCTGTCAAAGAATGCAATCGAAAGGGTGGAAAAGGTAAAATCTCTCAGGTTTTACAGTCGCCTGTTTCTTGTACCCAAGCCTCACCAGAAGTGGAGGCCAGTAATAGACCTAAGCAAGCTCAACACTTTTCTACATGTAGAAAAGTTCAAAATGGAAACTCCAGAGTCCATCAGGACCTCCCTGATTCCAGGGGAATGGGTATCGTTGCTAGATCTATCGGACACCTACCTTCACATCCCCATACATCCACACTCAAGGAAATACCTAAGATTTTGCCACAGGTCTCAGGTATTCCAGTTCACATCCCTCCCCTTCGAACTGGCCACGGCCCCCCAGGTTTTTACAATGATTGTAAAAGAAGTGAAGCTTATGGCCCTCTCAAGAGGTCTCAGACTTGGACGACTGCCTGATCAGGTCCCAGTCTCAGGAGGAAGCCCAAGTGAACACTCAGGCAGTGGTAGATCTAACCCAGTCGCTATTAAACCCACTGGTCCCAATTTTAAGTAGTTCTATTGGGACAACATTGTCTTTTATCTTAAAGACAAACTACTTTTTCTGTATCACCCTTCTGGTAGTCATGAGTTTGAGCTTCAGGCTGCTCTTTACTAGGTTCTTTCAGAATGCAACGTGGTCCTGGAAATCTGTTAAGTCAGTAGCAAGACTATTGTCAGACGGGTCAAAATCAATTTAAGGGTGCATATAAGCAGTCAGAATGATTAGGGGGAATTCAGGGGAGGTACCATATCTTAAGAAATTCCCCATTCACAATTAATTTAGGAGGGACAGGAGTTCCTCCTCAAGGCACCCGTAAAACACTTAGGGTTTAGGCTGTATCAAATCAGCCGTTTCATGCTCCCCACCACCTAGAGGCCCCTACAGGAAACATCCGAATGGGGGTCATTCCATTCCAAGCAGTATCCATCGTTTTCCCCAAGTAGGGGGAAATCGAGTAGCAGAGGCTCCAGATGTTGTTTTCGACCTCACTCAAGGTGAAGAGGGTGTGGAAACCCCTCCTTCCAATGACTCCTTAAAAGCCTCGCTCAATCCACCAGTAGGAGGTTGCCTCTGTTCTTTCAGAAGAGACTGGCAAACAAATAAATGCTCAAACATTATGTTAAACATTCTTACCATACATCATCAATCAAAATTTGCCAGAGTTCCCCTGATTCTTTCAGGACCCGATGCCCATCAAGATCCAGCTCTGGCCTCTTATCCAGTCAAAGAATGCAATAGAAAGGGTGGAAAATGTAAAATACAATCGCCTGTTCCTAATCCCCAAGCCTCACCAAGGGTGGAGGCCAATGACAGACATAAGCAGACTCATAACCAGGGCCTCTGTTTCCAGGGGAATGGGTGTCGTCCGACCTGTCAGACACATGCTTTCTCATTCCCATTCCCCAAGCTCAAGGAAGTTCCTGACAGAGTCCTTAGGGTGAATAATAAAATAATAATAGTGGGCTACGAACTTCACATTTACCCCTGTTAACCCACTCAGAGAGATGGCTCAATTTTCAGGATTTGATCCTACACTTAAAGTCAAACATGTTTTTGACTTCAGGATGTTTGATGTCGCTAGTTGGGTTGCTTGTCTCAACAGAGAAAATGGTCCCGGAGGGATGCCTTCACATGAGGCCCCTTTTCAGTTTCACCTTAAGGAGCACTGGAGATACCCTCAGTCATTGCACAACCTCCTTCCTTGGATAAGTTCCTTTTCAGCTCACCTAGAGTAGTGGCAAGTCCCTCAAATGTGATGAAAGGTGCAGACCTTTATCCCAAGACCACAGGATCCACCTCTTTACAGATACCTCAGACGAAGGCTGGGGCTCTCACTTAGAGCAAGCCTCTACAAGGGTCTGTGGTGAGACAGGAAAAAAGGCTATACATAAATGTTCTAGAGTTGAAGGCATTTTCTCTGGTCCTTCAAGTATCAAGGTCCAGTGTCAAAACCAAACGGTGTTGTTTGCAATGGACAACTCAACAGTGGTAGCCTACATCAACAAACAAGGAGGAACCCTCCCAGCGGAGATGTGCGCTCTCTCCTGTGGAAGATCATGACCCATCATTACTTGATAACCTCAAAAGCCAGACAACAGGGTGTCTGAATCTGATGACCGACCTGTCCAGGTCAAACCCAGTTCAATCAACAGAATAGTCACTGCATCCGCAGGTGTTCAATAGATCTAAGTGGTTCACCCCTCATGTATATCTATTTGCCACTCTTCTGAACCACAAACTTCCACTGTATGTGTCTCCAGTCCCAGACCAAATGCTTGGGCCATAGATACTCAAAACATAACTGGTCGGGTCTCACTGCTTCTGCTTACCCTCCTATGGCTCTTCTTCACAAGGTGATCCAAAATCAGACAGTTCATTTGCCTGATCATTGTAATAGCCCCAGGCTGGCCAGGGATGCCTGGCTTTGGGACCTAGTGCAATTCTCAACAGAGATCCCACTTTAGCTTCTAGTGTCAACAACTCTTCTCAAACAGTCCCACAATTATGTGCTTCACAGCATGAGTAAAAGATTCCTCATTGTCACCCAATAAATCCAGATCATCTTTGCTAGTGTTAGCATCCTATTTCTGCTTCCGAGTGTATCGACGTCTATTCTTACTTTTAGACCTGTGTTCCTCTGTAAAATTAGTACAGATATTGCAGGTAAAAAGATTGGTGACACAGGGGTCGTCTCTCTTGCCAGATTCTCTGCATGTCGGACAATAGTTGTGAAGGTCAAAGGGGAAGCAGAAATTCCTGCATTTTGATGATCTAGGTTTGGAACTTTGGAAATGAGCTAGGCTTGGTGGGAAGACATTTTAATGCAATAAAATATCAGTAATATATTCCGATACAAACTCGGAAAAGAAAAATTCACCAACAAACAGATATGGAGGGTACACTGGATGAAAATAGGCAAGCTTGAAAGACGCTACAAACAATAATATAAGCAAGAGGAGACGTGTAACCTCCAACGTGTTGGAGAAAAACAAAAAAACAGATTATTAAGAATTAAATCCGAGCGGAAGTGCGGAAAACTCACAAAAACGTTAATATCTCAAGAAATACTGAATGAGGGCTTCCCGAAATTACACAGAACGTGCTATACAATAAAATAAAGCAAATGTTAAAAAAGAAACATCCAACAATATGTATGTGTAGAGAAAACAGTAAAATATTGAGGTATTCTGTAAAAGACTTTCCAATATGGTGGCCAACGAGAGAAGAAGGACTATTCACCGAACGACACTGCTAGGGTACATACTAAACCACGGCCTCGGCCAAATCCAAGCGGTTATTTTTCTTAATCGTTGGCTGGAGTCGCGGCCTCCGAATAAAGCACTCAGTCCCACATGGTAAGCTATTATAGCGCAATAAAATAACCATAACAAATTATATGCACAGAGACTTAACCTGGCTAATGACGTTTCTCCCCGTCTTCAATGGTACCACTACATACAATCATTGCAGCATTGAACAGAACGAAACTCTTCACATCGATGCATGTCTAGAAGGTGTAGGAGGTGTTTGGAAACGAAATATCTGTCTCACAAAAATACCTAACCATTTAAAAAATGATTGTAGGTTAAACACTACTCATGAAATGAAAAATATAGTGGTGGCTCTGAATTTATGGGGTGTCAAATGGTCTGGCAAGAAAGTTCTCATTAAAACAGATAATATGGCGGTGGTCAGTATATGTATCACAGGATACACAAGAGACAATCAGCAGCATATGCCAGGAACATATGGCTGCTCATGGCCATATATGGCATAGAACTAGTGGTCACTCATGTGGCAGGTCGTGATAATGATATAGCAGATCTGCTTTCATGATGGAGTAATTCAGATTCAGATAAATCAACTCTTAAAAAATTGGTGCAACAACCTATTTGGTGTAAATTTAATGACTCACATTTTGAAAGACATTTAAATTCTGTTGTATCATATGTTTTTTATATCAAGCACCAGCCATGCAAGCCTTAGCTGTGTTAGTCAATGAAAGACTGAAACAGACCTATAAGCCTAAAACATGGACTACATACAGATCAATGTTCCATACATTTATGGCTTTCTGCGAGTTTATGTCCTGCGAATGTATCAACCCAACTCCATTTACCTTTCTTGTCTTCATAGAATTTCTGGTAGCCAACCACCTCAAATTCCCCTCTATACTCAATTATCTTTCTGCAATCAAATCTCACTCTAAGTGGCTCAATCTCCCAACTCAATCCTTTGATCACCCTAGAATCAAGCTCATGCTCAAAGCTGTTTAAAATTCTTCCACTCAGGGTCCAAAATTCAAACCAGTGTTTGATATTGCCACACTCACCAATATCATTGCAGTTACTTATTCCCTCCCCCACTCTCTGGAATTCCAGGCCATTTATTTATTGGTATTCTTCGGGGTTTTTTTAATTTCCAATCTTGTTCCCTCCTGTAGAACCAATTTCAGTCACAAACAACACTTATGTCGTGGTGATGTCATTTATGAACCGGAATTTACCATCATTTACCATCAGACCAAATCTCTGCAGAATCCACATCAAGGCAGTTATATTATCGTACCAAAAATTACTAACTCAGTACTCTGTCCAGTCACAGCTTTACAAGCCATGTCCAGTGCCTTGTCTTTACAACAGAATAATCCACTTTTCTCCACTATCAGTGGTGTCGTCACTCAAGCACAGGTTTGAACCCACCTTAAAAAAGTTCTTCAAATTCTCCATTTAGATCCAGTTTCACATTCGTCTCACATATTCAGAAGATCTGGGGCAACCCTTGCCTTCAATAACAATGTTAGCATTTCTCATATCAAGAGGCACGGCACTTGGACTAGTGAAACAGTTAACTCCTATATTGTCACAGATCCACAGAATGACTCCATATTTAAACAACTACTGTTTACCTAACCACTCTTCTCATTGGGGTTTGGCGCCTTCAATGAACTTGTACAGTTAACTCTGGGTCAAGTACATGACCTTAATGTCTAGATTCATCTATGTTGGCAGCTAGTCACAAGTATCAGAATATGCTGCAATTATACGTGAGTACATATTAACTATTCTTAACTTATCTTGCAGTGTATATATCCATGTTTTATGTAATAGAGTTTTTACTATTTTAGTTGATGTAACTGCAATTAATCACACTGTCATCACAGAATCTATGTTTATGTATTATAGGTTATTGAATTCCTCATGTTATCAAGACAAAGTGTATGTTAATAATTAATGAACTTTTAAACACATCAGGTTTATTCACAATCTTATTTATCTAGTGATGATTATGTACCTTATCTGTGTCAGTAGCTGATTGTAGTAAGTGTTGTAGTCTCTAATATACTAACAAGTAGTTTTAAATAATAAAATTTTAATTCCGCAATCGCGGTGTCTGAATTACAAACTATCTCCCGCAAAACTTCCACTTGACCTTCATCCATCTTGGGCACTTCTTGGACTAAAAGCACATACACGAGTCGTTGTCACCCACTGTTTCTTTACGTGAACCCGGAAGTGGATTTAAGTTGTAAAATATGTTAAATATACTTATCTGATCTGTGAAAAGTCACAAAAATAAGATCCTATATGTTAAAATAAAGAAACTGGTGAAGTTTCAGTATCCAACGACAAGTATATTCATATAAAATTCAGATATTTTCCTTGCAATAAGAAGCATCTCTTAACTATAGACTTATTTGATTCATGACAGTTTAAGTTATTTTAGTGATCCGAAATGATTTTTTCTGTTCAATTGAGGCCTCTCGTGCAACTAAAATCATCACACCAAGTGATCCTATGAGAGAGACTGATATTGCTCATGATCCATATTACCAAGTGATCATGAATCGAATAACCCTAATGCGACCAATGAGAAAAAGATGGGGAGCATGTGGTATTTCACTATGGGGTTTACCTACAGTACTGATGCATCAAGTCATCATTATTTCGTCCATTTTTGTTGGACATTGGCCGATTGCCTGCCGCAATGCCAGTAAGCATTCAGTTCCACATGGTAAGCTATTGTAGCTCAATAAAGGGGAACATTTACAGATTTTAAAACCATCACATTTTATTTTGTGAAAACAATCTACATCCAATGAATTTATGATTTTGGTCTAAGAAAAATGAAAAACTAATTAGTTAGTGTGCAAAGAGCACACATAAAAGAAAATTAATATTTGTATAAAACTTATTTATTTTGTTTAAAGTAATACTTGATTTGGAGTAAAACTTATTTTAATATCATATAGTCAGTCTCCTGTACAATTTAAACATGCATATTGCATATTTGTGATGCAAATGATGAATCCGTTACATTCATTGTTATCTGAATCAAACTCATCACTTCAATAACTGATGACTTGGTCCAGTGGTGTCTTCATCTGTGGTAACTAGTTGATGTGTACTTTATTTATGATCACAATACTCAGTGGTAACTGAGAGCAATCAAACCAGTTGATCATATATTTTCCATTTTCCAAAGTCCATCCATGCTGTTCAGCTTTGCATGTCACAGGGTTTGACATGTTTGTATTTTTTCACATTACATGTAATGCAACATAGTTTACACAAAGTACCTTCTTACCTAACAGACAAGTGTCATTTGCCTGGTGCTAGCCCGCTCCACCAAACATCAGAAAAAGACGTTGAGTCTCCTCTGGCCAGACTGACATAATGCCCTCATACTCACCAAAGGGCTAATGTTTCCTGTACTCACTAGGTGGCTATAATATCATTTCCTCTTTTACGTTTGGTGTGAATCATTTTGGATGTGTTTTTTAAGCTCAAAAAATTTTAATTTTGTGACTGTGTCAAGGACTAGGTTGTTTGGATTTTAGCTTGATTCTGTCTTTCAGATATCATGTCTTCATCTGGACAGAAGGAGGATGTGGTCATATTATAACCAGCTTTGATACTCGTGTAAGATGTGCTCACTGCCGTCAAAAGGGTCTGATACTGATCCATGTGTTTTGCGACAAGAAGAGTGTAATGCATGTCTTCTACTTGCCCTGAAAATAGTTAACAACTGGCCACTCCTACCTACATGATCCAACAGACAAAAAACCTAAATCCGATACTTTAGTGGAGCCCTCCAAAGTCATTGTGACAGGGTTAGTAGACCAGTCTGCAGCATTGTCTGTCATTTCACCCAGTAAAGCTTGGGTAGGAAAATCCTCATTGCTGCAAGAGTTTTGAAACCTTAAAGAAGAATGGCAACAAGATTTCCATAGTTGGAAGCACTCTTAACTGTAGGATCAAACCCATTCCCTTCTTCGTTTACACATCCTCCTAAGGAATTGGTGTTCAGTCTGGTTTAGGCCAAGGTCTCTCATCCCCTTATAGGGGCAGTGTCTACTTCTCCATTCTTTCCTCACGCTGTTTCCACCCCTCAGTCAATTTGGGTCCGGGGCCAGAAAAGGAGGCAGACTTTGATGATAGCACACCAGTGGATACACAACAAGCCCATTCCTTGGGTTTCTGGTCACCGGGAGTTTTTGGTCGGACAGACCACACCCTGGTCTCTTATCATAGACTCCAGGAAGATGCAGCTTTCAGTTTTGAAGTGGATCTGCAAGAATAAGACAGGCTTTTACTGGAAATCTGTTAGAGGTGTCCGTTCATACTTGAACTGGTTTTTCATTCTTGATCATGAGTACACAACCCAGTCTAGACATGACAATCCCAGGACTGTACAAGAAGTCAACAAGCAAGAAAATTTTTTGCAGTCTTACCCCCGAAGGATTGGTTTTGCAGAAAGTTCTAGCAAATAAACTTATACATTGTAGATGGTCATGTTTCTCATTCTGGCAACTGGGGCTAGCTTAGGACTCATCAGTTCTTTAAGGTACCTAAAACCAAGAATAGGTGGTACATCTTACATCCAGCTTCCAGCCCTATTGGCACTAGACCACCCCAAGTTGTGAAGTATTGGTCAAATGATGCACCACCTCAATAGCTGCTTTAGTGACATTTCAAAGCCTTCAGGTCTTACTACTACTCCTTATTCATACCCAGTGGCACAAGACTGCCTGCATAAATGGAGGCGCTGCATGATATACAAAAAAATTTCAGATTTCTGAATACTGAGCTGTCCACAGGGAGTCCTCACAGAAGTAGACAAAGCCTGGTTAGAAATATGTGACTAAACAGTGTTCATCCAGAATGTAAGTTTCTGCATGGGAAAGGCAATGCCAATTGACACTCTTTTTGTGCAGATGGGTAACATTACTTTATTGAGAAAAGGTGAATTAGAGCATCTTTAGCCAAGTGTTAAGCCAGACATATGGTGTGCTTTGCAAAACAGCTATTTGAATTCCTCAGGCCTATTTTCGGATGATGTTTGCCCGGCAGATCATGAGATTGCCAGTTCAGTTCTTGAACAAGAAATATATCTTAACCTTATTACCTTGCTTGTTGTTGCTTATACATAAAGCATCGTAATTTGATAAATATTTGGACATTTAAATTTATAAACTTGTCTATTTACATTACAATTTATTTTAAATGAAAAAAAAAATATTACAAGTTTTTATCACATATCACATGTAGCTTCTTTTGAAATTATGAAGTGATGTAATATTGTTATCCCATGGCTGGATTTTAAACAAGTATCGAACTTTGAATATGACAAAGCCATATAAAGTTTGAAATAACTGTTAATATGAAGACATAGTAGATAACACCCAACTATTTAAGATATAAAATGTTCATGATGGTTTTAGTAAAAACGCGTATTTACTGGACCAAAAAACCAGTAACTACACGTCCTTACTGAAATTTTCAGTGAAAATGCGCATTTACTGAAATTTTCAGTGAATATGCATGTTTACTGACCAAATCAGTAAATATGCGTATTTACTGACCAAATCAGTAAATATGCGTATTTATTGATTTCGCATATTTACTGTAACATATATATTCCAGAAGATGTGCAAAATATCAATTTTTAGGTTAAATGGTTTACACATAAAACAAAAATTTTTTATTCATTTTGAGAGCAAAGTATTTTACATTAAAATTAATATTTAACATTGCTCCTGTTTTTACCAAAATGTCTTTTCATAATTATGCCAATAAAGGTGTTCTGTTTGGTGAATCGATATAGCTAAACATTTGTATATGGTAACATGATCATAAAATATCCTTCAAAAAGAAAAACAAATATGCATGCCACTATATTCCCAGGATATGACATCAGACAAAACTCTGTATGAACAAGGTGCAGGTTTAATCACACAGAAGTCCAGGTTATAAGCAAACAAGGAATCACCTGCCCATAACGGGCTCTGTGTCAGCTGATTGTGCGTTTTGAGTTTTAAAGTAGAGGTGAAAGAAGAAAAGGACATAAAAGTTGTGCCCTGCAAATGGTATTCAGAAATAAAGTACCAACTTAACTGTTAAGTTGTAAAAAGTAGGTGGAAAACATATTCCAACAAAATACTGTACATGCAATAGTTTTGAATTGAGTTACAACTGATATACTCCACAGTGAGAACCTTAAAGTAGCTACTGCTCAACTATGTAATGAGCTACATGTCTGCAATTTCACTATGTTATAGTTGACCAAAAAGTAGGTGAATAACATATTTAAAGAAAATACTCTAAATGCAATAGTTTTCAAGTTGCAACTGATTTACTCAACAGTGAAAACCTCAAAGTAGCTATTGCGGAGCTTCGCAATGAGCTACAGGTCTGTAACCTCATTTACTCAACAGTGAGAACCTGACAGTAGCTACTGATCAGCAATGCCATCAGCTACATTTCTTCAATTTCGCTTGGTTTTGGCTAACCCAAACATAGATGAATAACATATTTAAAGAAAATTCTCTAAATGCAATAGTTTTCAAGTTGTAAGTGATTTATTCAACAGTGACAATCTCAATTTCACTATGTTATAGCTGACTCAAAAGTAGGTGAATACAATATTTAAAAAAAAGTCTCTAAATGCAAGTTCTCGAGTTACAACTGATTTACTAAACAGTGAGAATTTTAAAGTAGCTATTGCTTAGCTATGCAATGAGCTACAGGTCTGCAATTTCACTATGTTATAGCTGACCCAAAAGTTGGTGAATAACATATTTAAAGAAAATACTCTAAATACAATAGTTTTTAAATTACAAGTGATTTCCTCAACAGTGAGAACCTAAAAGTACCTATTGCTCATCTATGCTATGAGCTACAGGCTTGCAATTTTAGTATCTTATAGCTGACTGAGAAGTAGATGAATAACATATTTAAAGAAAATACTGTAAATGCAATAGTTTTAAGTTACTACTGATTTACTCAATAGTGACAATCTCAAAGTGGCTAGTGCCCAGCTATGCCATGAGCTACAGGTCTACAACTTCACTATGTTATAGCTGTCCCCAAAGTAGGTGAATAACATATTTAAACAAAATTCTCTAAATGCAATAGTTTTTGAGACATAACTGATTTACTCCACAGTGAGAACCTCAAAGTAGCTATTACTCAGCTATGCAATGAGTTACATGTCTGCTATTTCACTATGTTATAGCTGACCCAAAAGTAAGTGAATAACATATTTAAAGAAAACACTCTAAATGCAATAGTTTTCAAGTTACAACTAATTTACTCAACAGTGAGAACATTAAAGTAGCTACTGCTCGGCTATGCTATGAGCTACATGTCTGCAATTTCACTATGTTATAGCTGACTGAAAAGTGGGTGAATAACATATTTAAAGAAAATACTGTAAATGCAACAGTTTTCCAGTAACAACTGATTTACTTGACAGTGAGAACTTGAAAGTGGCTATTGCTCAACTATGCCATGAGCTACAGGTCTACCATTTCACTATGTAGATTATAGCTGTCCACAAAGAAGATTAATAACATATTTAAACAAAATGTTCTAAATGCAATAGTTTTCAAGATATAACTGATTACTCAACAGTGAGAACCTCAAAGTAGCTATTACTCAGCTAAGCAACGAGCTAAAGGTCTGCTATTCACTATATTATAGCTGACCCAAAAGTAGGTGAATAACATATTTAAAGAAAACACTCTAAGTACAATAGTTTTTAAGTTATAGGTGATTTACTCAACAGTGAGAACCTCAAAGTAGCTATTGTTCAGCTATGCAATGAGCTACATGTCTGAAATTTTTGCTATGTTATAGCTGACCCAAAAGTAGTTGAATAACATATTTATACAAAATTCTCTAAATGCAACAGTTTTCAAGTTACAAGTGATTTTACTCATTATGGAAGGTACTGAAAAATCAGAAAGTAGCTATTACTCACTTAGCTATTGGGATAGACTCCTAATTTACTTGCCATGTTGTAGTTATAAAAAGTAGATGAATAACACATTTTGACAAAATGCTCTAAATGCAATACTTTTCCAGTTATAAGTGATTTAGTCCACGATTTCATATTTTAATGCATTAAAATTATTTATTTATTTATTTATTTATTTGGGGTTTTACGTTGCTTTCAACACTGTACAGGTCATATCACGACTTAAAATTATTTTTAAAATTCATCAAAAAATTAAGAAAGATCCAGGCCTGGTACTCACACAAGGGAATTTAATTGTGCCCTAGTACATATATGCAAGATAAGAGAGAAATTACTGCAATAGTCAATGAAAAAATTGTGATAAAGTGTTGAAATTTTCACACTTTGGGTGGGGGTACCTCACTTGTAATGGCTATAGCAAACAGACGAACAAACAGATCTGCATGTCTTGAACAGTTTTTTCATCCTCGATAGATAAGGTATCTTTTAAAAAAACAGCATGTCTCTGGGCCTTGTAGTTTTGGAGAAGTTGTTCACACGGATGCGGATGCCAACGCTGCAGAGCGACGACATGTCAGCTGACTAAGAAGTCAGCTGACATAAAAATAAAATTCAAAACAGACATATGACTGGGTAATATTAATGATTAAACTTCCTTCTTCAGCTCAGTGAAGTATTATGACTATTATGCACAATGATGATTCAGTTTTGCAACTATTACATGAAATTATATGTTGTCGTATGTCAAGCAGAATTAAATGTATGTGTCCATGTTATTTATTTCTACAAAATTGTGATTGACACTATTTGAACACTAAACCATAGCTGCAAAACATGGAAAAAGACACAATGGGACAATGTACTTGTGCTCAAAATTATGGAATTGACTGGCTATTTTTGGAGGATCTAGAACCCTGAATTTATAAAATACTATATATCAAAGAAGTTCTTTAGTAAAGCATTTATAGATGTAATATAAACACACAAGTGAATTCAAGATGTTTGTAATAAATCTATATGAAGCTGTTGCTATTATTCTGATTATGATGTCTGTATACAGGTCAGCAAAAGCGGATTTACTAACAGTGAATAACCAGCCAAAAATATACAGTCTCGTGTCACAAGAAGAGGAAGTAAAAAACAACCACACACTGCCGATACATAAATTGAAACATATCTTTGATCCTGCAAACTGTTCTGATGCTAGGACAGCATGTAAAACTTTAAATCCTGAAGATGTTCCCAATTATCTTACACAAGAGGTTAAACACAGTGCGATGGAAAGACTTGGTCTTATCATCAGGCCTGCTACAAGTTTTTCTGAATGGAGAGAACGCAAGATCAATCTGGATTCACTATATTTATTGACTTCTTTGACATGGTTTCAAATTATGCCACAAAGAGAGAATTACATAACACACAGCCAAGTAGAAATCTATTTTCCAGACAACCAAACACAGATACTGCCTTTAGAGGAATTGCATATTACCATACCTCTTAAAAAGGCCGGACTTGTTGGAATTTCTCCATTTCTCAAATCTCTGAAAAACCTTAAAGTGTTAAACTTAAGAAATACCATTCAGCTAAATAGGTTAGGTCAATTAGCTAACCTCATCAGTGTATTGGAGGGGAAGCAACTTGTTGCACTATCACTGCAATCATTCCAGAGCATGATGTATTACAACCACAATTTTATTGACATCTGGAACATGACTAAATTTCTGTGGCCTCTTCGACAATGTCCATTACAATACCTTGATCTGAGCCACAATGGCTTTCTGACAATTTTTCCTGGCATTTATTATATTGCAACAAATCTGCGCATTCTTGATGTTTCTCAGAACAATTTAATGGGAAACAACGCAACAACATTGATTGAATGTATCTTACACCCGACTTTGGAAATTCTCAATTTCAACGATCAGGGATGTCACGAAAAGTTTCAGTATACAATGACTGCAGTAAAGACAATTCGACCAAAACGTGAGCAAACAGAAGTTCATGATGTCTACAGATCCAGTATGCAAACCTATGAAAATTGTATAGATAGGTTGGGTATCAACGGTACACAACAAAAAGAAAAACATTATTTTTGTGAATTGCTAAAATGTGTTGCACCTGAATACTCCAATGATCTCCCATGTGCTGTCCTTCCATCATGGTCAGACATATTTCCATTAAATTTTAACTGCAGATTTTATGTAAAAGTTCCTATTGCTAAACATCTGAAGGAAATAAATGCAGCAAACTTGAATGGACTTTATAACAGTAAACATACAACAGAAAGAAACACATTATGTTTTGGATCTAATTCTGTGCAAAAAATAATTGCAAGCAGCAATAGTAAATTGTTAAATGGCATATACTTTCAACAGGATATTAAGTACACACGCATCTCTGGTTTAGAACAAGTTACTTACATTGATCTGAGTGACAATGAGCTCTTTTTTCCATTAGAAAATGAGATGTTTTATTCTTTTCCACAACTGCAATATTTATATCTCAGTGGAAATTTCATAAATATAAGAAAAAGTAACATCTGCAGAAGTAACAAGTATTTAAAGGTTCTTGATTTGAGAAGAAATGGGCTCAACACAATTATAGATTTCAAAGGTTGCCATTATCTGGAAAAACTGGATATCTCTCAAAACAGGCTGACCAATCTAAGTATTGAGCTCAATAATGTTCACTTTCTTAATGCAAGTGACAACAAAATAACTAAACTCAGTGAGAAAACCATCCAGATGTTGAAGAACTCTGAGTCTCCTGTGACACTAGATCTGTCAAATAATCTATGGGACTGTGGCTGTTCTAAAGAATCCATTCAAAGTGTTGAGTTCATGCAGACAGCTTCTGAGTACAATGTTACATTTCTTAATTTCGTACATTATCAGTGCTATGGCTTTGGAAGCTACTCCTTACTATCAAAAGTAAAGGTCTCTGAGCTGACCGATCAGTGCTATCCATCAAATATTCACATCTACATCCAGACAGTGGCAATAACCATCTCATTTGTGTTGGTGATACTGCTGTCTTATTTATGTTACAGATGTCGGTATAGAATTAATACCTGCTACTTCCGCACCTGTCGGCGGATCCACAGGAACAAAAACAAAAGAGTCAAACTGAAAAACATCAAATATGATGCATTTGTATCTTATGCCTCAGATGATCGCTTTTGGGTTCATGATGTACTTACGCCAGAGTTGGAGAAGAACTATGGCCTAAAACTTTGCCTGCACTACAGAGATTTCCCAGCTCATGGAGATATTGCTGATGTAATTGTTGAGAAGATTAATCAAAGCAATAGTATTGTTGTGGTGTTAAGCAGGTTTTCGGTAAACAGACGGTGGTGTGACTTTGAACTGAAGCAAGCTCATGCACAACATCTGGATACAGGACAAAACTTGATCATCATAAAACTGGGGGAAATACCAAGGGACCTAGAACTGACAGATCTTGTACAGGACCTTCTGAACAGCCAGGTTTACATTGAATGGCCCGAAAAAGGAGCCCAACCATCAGAATCAGACAGAAGGCGACAATCCCTGTTTTGGAGTAAAATTCAGAGGGCTATCTATGGTCAAGATTACTGTGAATGTTTCCGATACTGTAATCCTCTGTACAAAAGAAATGACCCATTAAGGGCTCCTTTCCAACAGGAGATGGAAGAAAATTTGATGACTGGTGGACAATATGAACTTTACTAAGATGATAACAACCAACTCTGACATCTTAGTTTTCAGTATACTGCAGGCACATGTGAAACACTGTACATTTTATTGAATTATGAAGAAACTGATAATTGGCTTATTGTGAAAGTATTTACAACCAGAAATTGCATACCGGTATTATAAATGTTTCTGATACAGCACTGTTAGTATTCTTCCCTTGCAACATCAACCTGGATACAGAGCAGAAAACCAAAGCAGTATAAAAACAGCATCTTCCAGGGATACCAAGTTAATGTTACCACCCAAGATAGTATTCTTTTCAGTACTACATAGCCTAAAGAGCCTGGCCCTATCACATAAGACATAAACCTTCTGTATGTAAAAAGTCAGTAATCAAAGTAAAACAATCACTACCTTTAAGGGACATGCAAAGTTTTGAGAATAACACACAGATTTATTATATTAAGAGTAATTCCTACTTTTGACCATTGTATCATATTGTACAAGTCATGAATATATTAAAATCGGTAAATTTCATACTGAAGATTATTCAACTATTATAGGAAACATTTTTAATATATAACAATTTGGAATATTATATCTTATCCTTAAAAATAAGTGGTCTTGTGTATATAAATATATTAGTACCTCCCTAGCAAAATATCTGTATTACTATGGTCTACTTAATGAATATGTTAAACAATATTACCATTTTAAAGTGTTATAGCTTTATCAAGTAAACAATTGCTCATTGTGCTTTTCTGTATATATATTCATGGCAGAAAACACTAAGCTATGAAAATCATATATGTTAGCTGCTAATTGACAGATTTGTTTGAAAAGAAAATTTAATTTAATTCATCTCACAAGATACCACTGCTGCCCTCTGTAGTGCCCATGTTGTTGTAAGTGCCCCCCTCCCACAATGTCACATCCTTTCCTAGAATTATTACTATATCAAGTTATCTACAGTATAAAACCGATAGAAGGGCCAGTTTGTTTTTTTACATCAACCACACTTTACTTCCAGGTGGTGTATAGAGTAAGAAATCTAAAATTCGCCACCTCTAAAACCTTACTTTATTTTATGAAGAAAATGATGTTTTGTCTTAAATTGGTATTTTTCAGCTCAAAAAGCCTAACTTTACTAAACATTCAACAAATCTCACCTCAGTTCATTTATTTTATTAGTATTTCGACATGTGGCGAATTTCAGATATGTGGCAAATTTTAGATTTTTTTTCTCTACTAAAATTTGAGTACAACTTTTGCAAATATTGGGTCACAAAGCCCATGAACACTTAAGACCGTGGCACCAGTATTATGTAACTCTTGCTGTATGGTATCTCATCTCAGTAGTTTTTTTATTTTTAAACAGAACATTGTTCTCAGCTGGTATTCCCAGAGATGTACATTTTTTTTTCTTTTGCTTGCTTAAACATTGCTTTAAAAAGAAAAACTAAATTAAGCTTACGCATCCTTAATTTAAATCATTCATCACTAACTGCCTTCAACAGATATTGTTGTATGCTTTGAGAAAAAGGTTGAAGTGAATTTAATGCATGACTTCACCATGTGTATCTTTCATCTTCATTTGTTTCAACAATTAAATTAAACTACAAAACTTAGTTGTTTCAAATATATTCAACAAGTGATTGAAAGCTTTGTGAAAAAAGAACAATCGCTTGAATTCCACCTTTCAAAGAGTATAAAATTGTGTAAGTATCAGTAATGTAACCTTATCTAACCTAAAGACTCACTTGTTTAGGCTAGCATACCCCCCACCTTAGTCATTCCCTGGCGGGCGATTTTTTGAATACTGGACTATCACTTCTTGGACTTAAGCTCATTAGAGGATTTATATCAATTTTGCGCTCTATAAATCCTACTATTATTATTATCATTATTAAAGTCATTCACTGTTACAGCACATCATCTAAAATTCTCTTTCATTATTAAGCTACTATGCCATGATACTCTTTCTTCTTTTTAAATTCTTCCTACATTGTACTATATATTGTTTTTGTTTTTTTTGTTAATTTTTTTTGTATATGGTTTTGTATATGGCATCTTAATATACTGTCATGATTATTAAAAAGTATAGCTTTTGCAAAAATAAAATATTAACTAATCTTGCAGAACCAACTTTCTGCAGAAATAGGATTCATATTTACAATTGTTCATTGCTTCCAGTAGAGAATCACTCTAAACAGAACTATAGTCAGTACTTGTATTAAGGTGTTGTCAGTACACGGTAAAAGGTGAAAAGGCACAGACAAAAGAATTGATGCATTGTACTATTTAGATAATTTAAGGCCAGAAATAACATGCTTACTGATAAAACAATTCTGGAAAAAAGAATGCCTTATAAATGAAAAGAAATAAAATTCTAGAGGTGCCGCAGTTCTAATGACGTGCAACTTTGAATATCAGATGTTGCAACATCATACCATAAAATTGCAAACCTATAACCCCATCCTACCAAGTTTCCAAGATACAGGCCAAAGTAGATTTTAAAGTCAAGGTTACTATCACAAGGTCAAAGGTGAAATCAAGGTCATGCCATGACACTGCACACCTATACCCCAACCAACGTCCCTACCAAGTATCAACTTCCTATAGGTATAGGTTCTAAATATCAAATCTAAATATCTAATCTTTTTATTGTTATTCAGGCACATAGGCACAAAAGTATTGATTAGAGTGAATACTTGCATTACTGTTAGAAAAATTATCAAATTTAAAGGGACAAAGAAGCAAAATTATCACAAACATGACAAATTGGATAAAAATGTGTCATGATATCAAATAATCACGTAAACAGCCATGGCTGATATCTTGACAATGTTTTCTTATATGGGCTGAAAAGCAATACCAAGAAGACTGTTGATACAATACACATGCATAGATATAAAATCTGGTGATGGTTTTTGGTTAATTTTGCATACTATCATTAGGAACTTGACACAGATGGTGACCACTTTGTTTTCAAACATGACCAACGTTATTCACAGGAAAATTTTTATCAAAACCAAATGATGGAGAAACCATAGTGATGCTAATATCCCATTCTAGTGTTGGCAGTTATCCTAAGACTACCCAGTTTTGAAATTGTGATTTACCAATTAAATTTGTTTTCCATTACAGCTGAAAAGATTTATTTTATATGCATGTTAACTAGATATTGCATCTCAACACAGTGTATCCCCGGATGGGACATGGTTGAAGTGTGACATACAGAGTACTATGTTTTCATGTTTTCAGTAATTTTAAGTCGTCTTCACATCCAAACCTCTACACCCAATAATAAGGGAGATATACACCATTATAGGTATCAAGGACCACATTCGACCTTCAAAGAGGGCTCCAAGGTCTAACCTGACATTACCAAAAGATTTTGGGTACATGATTTCCTAGAAGTTGTCTTCATATCCAAAACGTCCACGAGTAATAGTAAGGGAGATATATGCCATTATAAGGAGGGGAGGAAGGTCAAATGTGACCCCCACCATAACATTCAGGGCAGATGATTTCCCACAAGTCACTGTACCACCAAAACCTCTATGACCAATAATAAGGAAGATATAGGCCATTATAAGTATCAAGGCCCACATTCAACCTTGAAGGAGGGATCTAAGGTCAAATCTGAGACCACCAAAAGTTTCGTTGCACATGATTTCCTATAAGTTGTCTTTACATCCAAAACCTCTACGACCAGTAATAGGGGAGATACAGTTCATCACAGGTATCAAGTACCACATTCGACCTTGAAGGAGGGACCCAAGGTCAAATCTGACCCCACCAAAAGATTCGGGGTACATGATTTCCTAGAAGTCGCGTCTTCACATCCAAAACCTCTACGACCAATAACAAGGGAGATATAGGCCATTATAGGTATGAAGAACCACATTTAACCTTGAAGGAGGGGTCCAAGGTCAAATCTGAAACCACCAAAAGATTCGGGACACATAATTTCCTATAAGTTGTCTTCACATCCAAAACCTCCATGACCAATAATAAGGGAGATATATAGGCTCCTTTAAGTTTGGTCACCTCAGATTTTCAAATTTTTTGCCATAGCAACCAACCCAATTGAACAAACTGGACCGAAATGTTACCCAGGCAAGATTTCGTAGCAAGGAAGATATCCTGAAACTTTGGTAGGGATAGGTGCAACAGATTTCCAGCTATAAGTGATTTACTTAATGGTAAACTGTCAAAGTAGCTATTACTCAGTTAGCTATGGACCTACAGCTCTGAAAATTTGCCATGACAACATTTGACAATTATTTGACAACAAGACCACTGCCTCAGTGTGTATATCCCGCTGAGTATTAAAGGGGAAGAAATACCATTTCCAAGATATTCACATTTTTTATTTTCCACTAAAATTCAAGATGGCTGCCAAAAGTGGCAAAAATTGAAATTTTTCTCCTAGGCACACGATACTCCTGTACTCCCCTGTGGATGAAAAATTCACTTGAAATCGCTCTATCTCTTACGGTTTTCGAGATATTCACACTTCCATTAAAATCCAAGATGACCACCAAAAGTGGCGAAAATTGAAATTTTTCCCCTTAGCATAGGATACTCTTGTACTCCCATGTGGGTCAAAAATTCGCTCGAAATCACTCTATCTCTTACGTATGGTTTTCGAGATATTCACACTTTTTCATTTTCCGCTAAAATGCAAGATGGCTGCCAAAAGTGGCGACAATTGAAATTTTTCCCCTAGGCACAGGATACTCCTGTACTACCCTGAGGGTCAAAATTCGCTTGAAATCATTCTATCTCATACGGTTTTCAAGATATTCACACTTTCCATTTCCGCTCAAATCCAAGATGGCTGCCAAAAGTGGCAAAACTTGAAATTTTTCCCCTTTGCATAGGATACTCTTGTACTAACCTGGTGGTAAAAAATTAGCTCAAAATTTATACGGTTTTATGGTTTGCCAAAAGTAGCAATAAAGTAGCCATTACTCACTTGTACATTGAGCAACAATTGTGAAACTTAAATATTTACAGTTCACAAAAAAGTAGATGAACAACATATTTGACAGAAATTGTGTAGCTGCAATACTTTTGAAGATATAAACCATTTACTCATTATGGTTATCATTAAAAATTGACAAAGTAGCTATTACTCACTTAGCTATGGATATACACTTCCAAACTACTGACCATGTTGTAGCTGTGGAGAAAGTAGCTAAACAACATATTGGAACAAAATACTCTAAATGCAATAGTTTGAGAGTTATAAGCCATATAAGTAGGTAAAAGTGCTATTACTCACTCAAAAGTAGGCCAAAGTTCACCAAACCCCCAAAATAAGGACAAGTAATTTACCAAAAATGTGTAACTGTAGTAGTTTCAGAGAAACCTGTGTGACACACTCACTCACGCACACACACACGTACGCACACACATAGTGCAAATTATAATCTCCCGCCGGTGTACTGGGCGGCAGATAAAAAACCTCTAAATTTAATAGGTTTGCAGATATAAGTGATTTACTCAATGGTGAACTGTCAAGGTAGCTATTACTCAGTTAGCTATGGACCTATAGCTCTGAAAATTTGCCATGACACTGTGCATCAACAAGAGGGTCAGAGATGCCCCAAACGGCAGGTTACACAGGCAGCAACAAGGTTAGCAACTGCTGTAATTGAGAAACAAGGAAAGAAATGGTAGCTATGGTGATCTATCTCCAAGTCAAGTTTGAAGTCGATTAGACAAAGCGTTTTTGAGTTAGAGTCGGAAACCAAAATGTTGACGGACAGACAAATGGTCAAAAAATGGACAAACAAACAGACAGAATTACACCAATTTTGAAAGCAACTTAGTTATGATTGTAAATTGGTGATCTGTCTTCCTGTCAAGTTTGAATTTAAAATAACTCATTCGCCTACTTTTGGGAGAGCTTTAACTTGGTGAAGTTTCACACCCGTACTTAATTATTCACCTACTCAAAATGAGTAAATGCGAATTATCTCTACAAGTATTTCAGATAGCCAGTATTTCTGAAATATCTCATTCACATACATTTTGGAGAGCTTTCAATTAGTGAATTTTCAGATCCGTAGCTAATTACTCACCTACTCAAAATGAGTAACTGCCTATTATCACTAAAAGTATTGCAGATAGCCAATATTTCTCAAATAACTCATTCACCTACATTTTGGAGAGCTTTCACATGCTAAATTTTTTTAATGAATTTTTTAAATAATTTTTAATGCATTAAAATTCATGAAATCATGCACTAAATCAATTATAACTTGAAAAGTATTACATTTAGAGCACCTTGTTAAAATATGTTATCTTTAGTACATCTAATTTATATGGCGGGAGATAAATGCATGCGTCAGAATGCTTGTTTTCAAATACAGTGGGTATTGTTTTGGGACCTATCTTAGGGTGAGGTCACGGTACTTTAAAATTACAGGATGACAAGTATTAAGAAGGTAAGGCAATAGGACTGGAGTTGAAGTGAGCAGGATAATATGCATTAAGTGACTAGGACAAGATGGTTACATGACTGTACCTTGTGGGCGGAGCCAGGGTCAGGATGGAGTGACTTGGATGTTCAATGAAATATGTTGATATTTCAGTAACCTTCTGAGTAAGATCAGGAACCTCAAACTGACCCTTAACAGACACTGTAAACAAACTAAATGGACCAGTGAGGGTCGCCTCCAGTGGAACACACTTAAAAGAAAAAGAATACAATGAAATATCATAAATACTAAGGTCATTAATAAATAAGTTTACAATATTTTTGCAATATATGTGATTCAATGGTTGAAACATATTGACTCTTTCAATGCAATTTAATATGTTGAAGATTGCTGATTTGAATATTGCTCTGAATCTAAAAGTTGAACAACTGAAACAATTTATGACTATAGTGTATAGATAGTTCTTGTGGTTTATCCTGCATAGTGGTTGCTTTCTTTATTACTTTAAAGGTTTTTGGCTCCACAAAACTATGATTAACACTCATTTTGGAAAATGTGAAAACATCAGCACCAGAATATCATCTCTTTATGACCAGAAACATACCACTGTCAAAACACCACTTGTACACTTGCTGTGGTGGATAGATAATATTTGGACAAGCACTAAAGACAATTTAGCTTGTGTCATATTTCATTTCCATATAAAATAACAAAAAGGAAGGTCTTTTAAGTTCCACATTCATACATAAAGTAAGAGATTGGAGATTTTACAGCATTAAGTGGTGGTTCCATATTTCCAACTTTGGCCTCAAATCTGGCCAATTTTGAAGTTGGGATGTAAAAGTTTGGAAATTGTACATGTTGGCGACTTTGCTTTGCCTTCAGGGCCTTCAACCCGACCTATTTTATTACTATTATGTCATATTTTAGTGATTTGGACTCACTTTATTGGCAATATGACAGATTATATTGCTTTTAAGACCAGTCGTATTAAATCATATAGTTTGGAAAGCTTTTTTCCCCGATTTGGTCAAAATGATGAAACAGAAGTCGCAGGATGCTTGAACCTCTCAACTGTCAGTTTCATTGCTGACAAATCAAAAGGATTTAGATATAAACCCATCAGAATGCATTGGTAATGTAACCAGTCATACTAAAATCATCTTAATGTTGTATATGTCGTGGTACCACATCCTGGAGACTCTTAGTGATTTCAGGCATGATCTGGATAGGTTCAGAGAACTATGTGGTATAAATTTGGGTCTCCTTCGACCCATAACTCAGTGATTAAAACTTGTGGCATTAGAGACATTTGGATGCTGGAACATTGGCCTTGTTAAACTATTATGGTGCAAACCTAAAACATGGGTGATTTTCTTCAACAAAGATCAGTTTCTACAATTTCCTGATACTTCAGGTTCTGCTATGCTATGTTGTCCACACATTGACAACAGAATCATATAGTTTATATCACGTCAGAGCTATGGAGATCCATATAGAATTGGGCTTTCAATTTGATGTCATAGCTTAAAATTATAAAAACACCCAGTTTTCTGCAGGAGTTTTGGCTGCCACATGTTATGCAGGTGTTCCACTGGAGCTGACCCTATGACTCTAGGGTCGGCTACAAAAGTCGGGGGGTCGGGGACAAAAATTCACAAAAAAGGGCGGGACTACAAGCCCTAAACCCCTAACAAACAAGCCATAGCAGGTCCCGAGAAGCCGTACTGACAAACAGATAGGACTAGAGAAATAGACAGAATCACCCCGACCAGTCGTGCAGCCAGTATTGCAAGTACAGTTTTTGATGAATTTTTGGGAAAAAAGAGAATCAAGTGTCGACCAATAAACAATTCTTAAACTAGGTCACTAGTAAATATTTGGATCCCATCACAAGACCTAAGCGTCCAACTTTACTCTCTTATTTTAATTACAGTTTTTAGGCTTTTTCTTTCATATTTAATGAGAAATAAATCAATGTATGTCTGCTGCAGATTATGAATGAAAAGGCCACTTAAAATATGAAATTTTCATTTAAAATGTTATATCCTGTGCAAACAAGCAGAGAGAGATGTGCTTCTAACAATATCTCACGTGACAATGAAACCCTTTGCTTGTTGCTGCCTTTTATACTCCAATTTTGAGCTTCAGGGAAAGACAAATACCCAGCCATTGGAAAATTTATTTTTGACGACACTGATCTCTTCGCCATGTCCGAGACCTGGATTAGACCTGACATCACAAGTGCCAACCTGTCCGGAATCACCCCACAAGGTTACAATTTTTCTGAACAGCCACGTGAGGGCCGTCGCGGAGGAGGACTTGGGTTTTTTGTGAAAGATGGCTTTGATTCTTCCGTTGTTCCCACAAAGACCTGCACTACCTTTGAAAATTTTCTTATCAAGATATCCCTACACAAAGAATCTTTTTACTTTTTGAATATATACAGACCACCATCCTCCAGTATTTCAACCTTTTTTGAACAGTTTCAGTCACTTCTGGAGGACATTCATCACAACACTGAAAATCTAGTGATCATCGGCGACTTTAATTTTCACATCGAATCAACATCCTCAAATTCAAAAGCCTTCAATTCATTGATTGACTCATTTGATTTAACTCAGAAAGTAAACTTCCCCACTCATATTTACAGACACCTCCTCTTAACCAAATCCAACAATGACCACATTTTAAATGTCCATGCTAATGATGCCTTTTCTGACCATTTTTCAATTACTTGTACATTACATCTACCAACTCCTAGATCCCAAATCAATGCTACTGTTTCCTTTCATAATTATCAAAAAATCAATAAAGAGAAAATGAAAACAGATCTTATATCTTCTGATCTAATCAGCAACCCGTCCAACGATGCTGATACTCTCTACAAACAATATCACACCACCTTGACCACCCTTATTGACAAACACGCAGCACTTCATACCAAACATACCAAGGCGAAGTACATCCCAGGATGGGTCAACGATGCAGTAATTGCGGCAAAAGAGACCAATCGTCTATTTGAAAGGATCTGGCAAATCCAAATTTCTTAAAGCAAAGATTCAGGATAACCATCATGACCCCAAAAAATTATGGTGAGTCCTTGGGATGTGTTACACAGACTCCCAGCCAGGATGCTATCATCGATAAATCCCCCTCGGCTCCTGGCCGACAGATTTGTGGAGTTCTTCTCAGAAAAAATTGAAAAAATACGTTCAACTTTTCCTATCTCCCAGAAGTCACAACACATCGCCCCAGACTCTCCTCCCCCAGTGCTTTCCACCTTCTCTACTGTTACCGAGGATCAAGTAACTAAAATCATAATGAAATCTCCAAGTAAATCATGTTCCCTTGGCCCTTGGCCCACTTTTCTTGTTCTCGATTATTTGGATATTCTCATTACTCCCATTACTTCAATAATTAATGCTTCCCTTGAACAAGGGAAGTGCCCTAATTTCTTCAAGCAGGCCCATGTTACCCCCATCCTCAAAAAATCATCCTTAGACAAAGAAATTCTTAAAAACTATAGGCCTGTCTCCAATCTGAACTTCATTTCAAAGATACTTGAAAGGGTAGTGGCAGTCCAGTTACAAACTCACCTTGACGAAGCTGGCCTTATGACTGCTTTTCAATCAGCATATAGAAAACATCATTCAACTGAAAGTGCTCTCCTTAATATCCACAACGACATTCTCCTCAATATGGCCAAAGGGTCTGTCATAGCCCTCACCCTCTTGGATCTGTCAGCCGCATTTTATACCATTGACCACACCATTCTCCTAGACAGACTTAATGTTCACTACAGTATCAGTGAACTAGCACTTGGCTGGTTCAAATCATACCTGTCAGGAAGGACACACTCGGTCAAAGTAGGTAACACACTGTCCCATCCTGCTGCCCTCCAGTATGGGGTCCCCCAGGGCTCCGTCCTTGGTCCAATTCTGTTTTCCCTCTACACTAACCCAATTAGTTCAATCATTCACTCTCACAGTAGTATTAACCACCATTTATACGCCGATGACACTCAGCTATACATAACACTAACACCAACAAACTTCTCTCACTCTATACAAAACTAAAAAACTGTCTAAGCGACATTCAAAATTTCATGTCTGCAAACAAATTAAAACTCAATCCTGAGAAAACCCAGTTTATTCTGATAGGCTCCAAAAACAACCGTAAACAACTCCTTCCTCACTTTCCGATCAATATTCTCGGCAATCAGGTCTCACCAGCACAAAGTGTTAGGAACCTCGGAGTGGTGTTCGACTCCAATTTTTCATTCTCAGACCATGTGTCACAGGTCATAAAGTCCACCAGAGTTCATGCGAGAGACCTCTATAGAATCCGTCCCCTCTTAGACCTTAACACATCAGTTCTTCTAGCAAATGCTTTGGTGAGCAGCAGACTGGACTACTGCAATTCCTTATTCTTATCACTTACAGATTTTGAGTTAAGAAGATTGCAGTTAGTCCAAAACTCACTCTGTAGGGTTGTCACCCGGTCCTCCAAATACTGTCACATTACCCCTCAATTAAAAAAACTGCATTGGCTCCCTATCAAATACAGGATACAATTTAAAATTGGTCTCATCACATACAAAACTCTCAACCAGGGTGAACCAGTTTACCTTAGAGAATTAATTCATCCCTACACTTCTTCCAGGAACACAAGGCGAAGTACCCCCAAACTCAAATTCCTTCACACTCCCACTTTCGACCGTAAGGTTCATAAATCAGTCAAACATTTCTCCAATTCTTTCAGTCACTATGCCCCAGTTCTCTGGAACTCCTTCCCCTTCCAAATAAGAAATAGCCCCTCTGTCACATCTTTCAGGAAACACCTCAAAACCCACCTCTTTAATTCTAGTTTTCCAACTTAGTTTCCTTCCCTCTTGGTCACACCCACAACTCTGGATTACTGACCTTGAACGCCCCTTGACTTTCCTTATGATAATGATTTTGTTAAGTCAGCGCACTGAGTTCCCCTTTTTGGGGAAGATATTGCGCCTGCAAAGCAGTAGATTAGATTAGATTAGAAAGACCCTATTCTCGTGAATGCAATAAACTTGCTGTAGTTCTGGTCACGTGATGGGATCTAAATATTTACTACTTTTAGATTTACTACTTTTAGCTTTGTTGATTGGTCGACACTTGATCCTCTTTTTTTCCCAAAAATTACTTATGGGTTTTGAAACATCTTCTGATTGGATCCAAATATGTTTATCTTTTTAAAAAAATTCCTCTGGTGAAATATGCCAAGAATTTGTTTATTATGTGACAAAATAAACCCCTTTTTAGGTTTCTCAATTACTTAAAGCATACATGTGGACCTTCACTATCTGTTAATTTCAAAACTATGATCACTTGCATTGTTTCTTTGTCATTCTTGACATAATTTTTTTATCATATTTTACCTCACATCATGCTGGAAATGGACTGCAAATGAGCAGTACTTAAGTTATAAAAGACAAGCCGGCTTCATGTTACGATAGGCCTGCAAGTGATAAGGACAAGCCTGAAGGGTTACAGACAAGCCTTGAAGTAATAGGACAAGATGCGAATGACTAGAAGCCGGTTTCCAGGGGGTGGAGCCTAGGTCGGGAACAAGAGTTGGGGAGGGTCGGGGAAATATCAAACATGTTTGAAATTTTACTGACTCTCCCCGACAGGCTAGGAACTTGCAACCGACCCTAAACTACCATGTAAACATTGGTCCCGACCCTCCAAATATGCTTAGTTACCGACCGGTCAACTCCAGTGGAACACCTGCATTACCATGTATATTCACAAGCACATCCATTTGAACTGACATATTACATTAGAACATTAAATCTGGACTCAATTTAAATAAAAATACAGCCATTAGTAAACAAGCATAGTTTCATATTTGGGGTATTTTACTGTTTCTTTGAGTGACTGATAAAAGGTACACAAAATGTCCTTTCTGTCATAAGTTTGTGTCGAAAAAAGAAAAGTGGCAACAAAAGTCATCTCATGTCACTTGCCACAGTTTGGCTCCTGTGTATGACAAGATTACAGTGTCCTTTTGGGCACTGAGTCGGCTGACATTTCTGGGAAACAGCTTGAACTGCTTGCTTGAAAGAATAAGTCAAGAGTAGGACACAAGAGTAAAACTTAGTCCCCTGTGAGGTGATTCATGAGCTTGTAATCTACCTTTATACAAAATAAAAATTATTATTAGTGAGTCCAACACTTTCAAGTACCATGATGGTTCAAAAATAAACTTTAGATCACTCTAAAATCTTACCACTTTCAATTAATTTGCCATTTTTTAAAAATATACTGTGAAGTCACAAAAATGTGTCCAAACTTAAAATTTTTACTACTAAAATTTTTGATGATTAATAGCAACACTCTCATGGGAATAAAAATCAACTCCAAGTCTCACTATATCTCTTATTGTGTCTTAGATAAAAAATAATGTAAAGTGGGAAACATTTAGCAAAAAGCTGAATGGTACTTGACTTGGAAGCATTACAGCAAAGAAACAACAGATTTGGATGCTTAGAACACTTTTTCCATCATTAATATGCGATTATACAACACAGTTACCATCTCTGTAGATATTGTAATTTTTGAGTTGAGAATGATTTGACTGATACCACTTTGAGGAGTCCATGGCAATGAGCCCTGTACATGATGGATCATTTTGTATTCACAGGTCCTCAATGGTTCTTCAAATCAACTGCCAGTGTCTTTGAAATTGGCTTTTATGTTGACATAAAAATCTTACACTGTTAGTCCAACTGGATTAATTTTCATCAAACCTGAGGTAATAATAATCTTAGAAAATAACTGTTAGTGAAGTTGTTCTCAGTATGATATGCATTCATTATTGAGATCTTGCAAATTATACAGTGATGTCCAGTGGATTGAAGTTGTGTTATTGTTACAAAACATTTGATTTAATGGGTTTTTCACAGAAAGTTTAATGCTCCTTGCAATGGGTTGCCGAGTAGTGGAAGATAGCAGTACAACACACATCCTGATTCAGTAAATCACTGGGGCAGTGCTACTTAATTATGACAACTACTAAATCTCACCACATGTGGCATTTGTCTTCTTTGTACTAGTTCATCTCAAATATGAGGTCCCCATTTAGTAAGGCCCACTTATCATAATGTATTTCTACTGTCACCAGTCTAAATGATTTACGTGGGTGAGAAGCAAGGGGTCAGTTACTTCTATTTCCTTACACTAGAGGTTTATGTTTTATTAAAATTATTAATACAAACAGGTGTTGCTGGTCATATTTATCCTTGTCAGACAAAAGAGAAAAAAGCAGAATGTGTTACAACAGTTTTATTAACTTTCCACGTATGAAAATAAAATGTACAGCTTTTCAAATACAAAATTCCAATATATCTAATTTATTAATGTAAATGATCTATCACCATTTTTTCAGTTTGTTGAAAATTCTCCTGAAATATGAAAATCGCTTCATAAATTCCAGTGCTGGAAATTCCAACTGTATTTTAATTTTTTCCACAAGAATTGATTCATAAAAAGTTATTTGTGCTGATAATATTAACCATACGCAAATACATTACATGATAATTGGGACTAGTAATACACATAATAAATGATTTTAAATTTCACCATTTCATGGCCGAAACATTAAAATCAATGAAGAAATTATGATTGGGGACAACAGACATTTTGCAAATTTAATAAGTAAATTAAATTTTTATAAGTTAATACCCTATCCAATGGACAATTGCTAATCCGGTCGGCGCAGACCGGCCCGCCAAACAACAGAAAAAGTCATCCCGTATGCAAGTATACTGGCCGGCCGGCCTTAGAGTGCACTCACCAGGTGGCGCATAGGTATTTGCTTCCTGTCTAGACAGCGTGACGTCATGGCATCTTTTTCGTTGTCCAAACTTCATAGGACCCCAGTAAGTTGACAGCGGGGTCAGATGGGAGGGTCTTGTGTGTCCATTGGATAGGGTATTAACTTTAAAATTTGCAATTTTATTGCGTTAATACATCCTATCCAATGGACAATTGCTGAATAACTACCATTTGGTAGGCGGGTAAGTTACTGGGGGACTTAGGAGAACTCAGGATAAGAACTAACAATTTTCTGTCAAGCCTGGGTAGACCTTGAGGTCAGGAAACCAAGTCAGCCCATGCCACATCTTTCAGATAAAATTGAGTGAAAGTATTATGGGATTTCTAATGGCAGGCTGATAAAATTTGCTCCAGGGAGACGCCTGCCTGGAAGGCCTTTGAAGCTGCGAAGGACCTGACATCATGGGCTTTGACCTGATGTAATGTGTGGGCCTCTTGGTCTGAGAGCTCATAACATAGGATCACAGTCTGCTTGATCCATGAGAAGATAGTAGCAGGTGAGATGTCTTTGTCGAAACCTTTTTTGAAGGAGACAAAGACCAACTCCTTATTCTGCCTGAGGTCTGAGGTCCTGTCCAGGTAGTAGCGCAATGCTCTGACCGGACATAGGGATCTGTCAGACTTGAGGGATCTATCCAGAGTTGGCGCCAGGGCTGGTATAACCACTGGGGCCACACTGTCTGGACCCTCTTTTGCCAGCTGATTCTTTGACAGAAAGCTGGGTGATGGATACAGAGAAACCTTCGACCAGTCAGACTGATGTCTTATGTTTCTGTTTAGCCAAGCATGTAACTCACTTCTTCTTTTGCCTGACCCAAGGGCTAAGAGGAAGACTGTCTTGAAGGTCAAATGCTTCAGAGACGCCTCCTTAATTGGTTCGAAAGGAGCCTTAGTCAATTGGTGTAGTACCAAGGAGAGGTTCCAGGAGGGAATTCCCCTCCGACCTTTGGGTCTGTCTCTATGGAAACTATCCAGGAGACGCATGAGGTTTTCATCCTTGCTAATATTGATGGGCGAATTACCCAATTTATCAGCAATGGCTGACCTGTAACCATCAATGGTACCGGGCTGTAGCTTCCTGTCCTGAAATAGGTACATAAGGAAGTCAGCCACTGTATTCACAGTGGGTGCCCTGAAGTCCACCTGATTAGAGATGCACCACTTTGTAAAAATGGCCCACTTTGCCTTATAGACTGATCGGGTGGATCCCCTTTGAGGAGCCTCAATCCTCTCTGCCACTGCCTTAGAGAAACCTTGTCTCTTGATTGCTGTGGCTCTAGGAGCCAGGCATGGAGATTCAAGTTGGTCAGATTTCTGTGAGGGATCTGATTGAACGGTTGTGTTAGAAGGTTGGGCAGGAAAGGCAGGCTCAGTGGAATTTGACTTGACATGGCTACCAGATCCCAAAACCAGGGCATGTTCGGTCACCCCGGGGCAATCAAAATGATTCTCATGCCTGAGGTGTCCAGCAACTTCTCCACCACCTTGCCCAAGATGGCTGTTGGTGGGAAGGCGTAAACATCCAGATCCTCCCATGGCAGACTGAGTGCATCCACTGCTGTGGCCAGGGGGTCTGGTACCGGTGACACAAATAGAGGCAACTGGTTGTTGAACCTTGTGGCAAACAAGTCCACTTGAGGTCGGTGCCACCTGCTGCATATAGCTTGGAAGACCTCTGGAAGGAGAGACCACTCGGTCTGAATGGTCTGGCCTAGTCTGGATAGCTTGTCCGCTATCACATTTAGCCGGCCCGGGATATGTCGGACTTTGAGGGTTACTTGATTCCTGGTACACCAGGTCAAGATCCTCCAAAGAAGGGTGCAAAGCTGACCCGATCTCATACCTCCTTCCTTGTTTATATATGCTACCACAATGGTATTGTCTGTTGCTACAAGAACTATCTTGCCTATGCAAAGGTATCGGAACTCTTTTAATGCTAAGAAAACTGCCTTGAGTTCCAGGTAGTTTATATGCAGCTTGCTTTCTGGAAGGGACCAGGCTCCCCTTGCAATGTGCTCGTTTAAGTGAGCGCCCCACCCTTCTTTTGTCTGTAAAGATTTGTAGCACATGTCTTATAGGGTGTAATGGTTGGCCTGTGAGAACGTTGTCTTTGTTTAGCCACCATTGTAAATGCGGGTGCAAGGACCTGGGGATGGGGATCACCTTTTCTAGTGACTCTGGAACCCTCCAGTTGTTTTTGAGGTGCCATTGTATAGGACGCATGTGAAGGCGGCCTAGATGAACCTGTTTTTCTGTGGCTGTGAGTAATCCTATCAGAGACATAAACTGCCGGACCGGACAAGTCGGTGAAGACAGTATTTTCAGTATTTTGTCCTGAAGGTTTTGCCAATGGTCCGGTGTCGGTCTGACCCGGCCGGACCGGAGGTCGAACTGGTAGCCTACAAAATCGAACATTTGTTTTGGTTCCAGCTCCGATTTTTCCACATTCACCAGCCAGCCAAGCCTTTGGCACATTTTCATTAAGATCTGGGTATGCTGGAGACAGATCCGGTGGGAAGAGGCTCTCACCAACCAGTCGTCTAGGTATTGGTGGACTCTTATACCCTTTTGTATGGCCATCAGCTTCACCTCCTTTGCTACTACAGTGAACTCCAAGGGTGCTGTGGACAGACCGAAAGGCAGAGCTTTGAATTGGTATGTCTGACCCTGGACATGAAATCTGAGATATTTCCTGGATTGTTCCTGTATTGGAATATGGAAGTAGGCGTCCCTGAAGTCGATGGAGGTAACCCACTCCCCTTGTCGGAGGGATGTCCTGATGGTTTCCGGTGTCTCCATCTTGAATTTCTCCGCCTTGAGGAAAAAATTCAGGTTGCTCAGATCTAGTATAGGTCTCCATTTTTGGTTTGGTTTGGGGACTAAAAATAGTCGGTTGAAAAAGCCCAGAGAGGTTTTGTTTCTTACTAGCTCTACTGCATTTTTGTCTATAAGCTGATGTAATGCCTCCAACAGGTAGCTGTTCCTGTGAGGATTGACATAGCGGCTTATGACTGTGGGAGACCTTGCTAGTTTTGGCCGGATCCGGAAGGGGAGGGTGTAACCCTCTTTCAGGATTTGAACTACCTTCGGACCGGCACCGAGGTGCAGCCAAGTTTGCCAAAAGTTTTGAAGTCTGGGCCCTACAGGAAGATTTTGTGCAGCAAGTTTGACATTGGTTTCAGGATTTACACAACACAATTGAGTGACACAAGAAACACCTTTCACATATTTTAATTTGTAATCTGTTGGCATATGACAAACTGGCGACCCGGGACTTACTCCTTTCTTTTGGGAATGCCCGGGCGCAGTATAAACAGGCTTTACAACATTTAAGTTTACAGAACTGTTTATCAAGTGTTCTTGTGTTGCTGTCTGGCTCCTGGCCAGCAGTCCTTCCTGTAATTTGTCGACACAGTGATTGTCATTTATAGGACTGTTGGCCCTTGGCTGGTCGCGAGGAGTAGTGTGATGTCTTTCCGCGACCTCTCTTGTGCTGAGCTTTGCCAATGTTCTTCCATGAGGGTTTATCCTGTTTGAAAGAAGACTTCCTATCTGCTTTCCTGTCCGATCTTTCATAAGGGTGGTACCGACCCTTGCCCTTTGCACTTGAAGACTGACCCTTACTCTCAAAATGTACTATCTCTTCCTCCGCTTTCTTAATAAGGTGGTCTGGAAAGAGGGTTGCAATGTGAATGGGGGCTGTACGTAGCCCGGCCAAAGTGTCTGGCTTGACCCCTGTCTTGATATGTGTGAGATAAGAGTCCTGGCGTGCCAATGTCAAGTTGCCCATGGAAATAAAGACAAACTCTGTAAGGTGTTCCATGGTTTTTGCAGCAGCCTGGCAGATGCTAGAGTTAAAGTTCATAAGATACTGCATTTCTTCCATGGCAGTAGACACCTTGGACGAGCTTTTACCCTTGCTTTCAGAGCGGACAATCTTACATTGTTCCTGCATATTCTGCTGCACCTTGACTAAACATCTCTTAAAACTGGCAGCCTGGTTGCAGATGACTGTGGCTTCTTTTGCAGATTTCTCCCATTGTCTGAGCGTTTCTTGAGAAATACGCCTTGAAGTAGGATGGGTAGAAGTGATACCAGACTGCCGGGCTATTCTGCTGTAGGAACTGTTAAGTTTGCACGCGTCCGTACACCAGGTCGAGACTGCGGTAGGGTCAGCTTTGTGGTCGGATGACAGCCCGTACCACTTGGACTGTGACTTTGCAGGTTTCAAGAACTGGTCCATCAGCAAGCCACCGGCTTCAGAACTACGGGAGGGATAGCCCTCAAGCAGAGTAACATTCAATTTGCTGAGCTTCTTACAAAGCCATTCTTCCGTGGGCATCTGGACAGAGACTTTCCCTGGGGCAGAAGACTTCGGACTAGAAAAGGGGTTATCATCCGAGCCCGTTGTAGCACTATCCAACTCAGGGATGTTTGACCAGCCCATATATGATCTGATGCCACTCATGGTCTCTCTATAAGTCTGTTCTTCACTAATGGCTTGGTCGGGCTCAGTAGTAGTACACTCCTGATCTTCTGATAACTCTCCCTCTTCTGCGTATAAGTCGACAGGTGGTCGGTCAGAGTAATCCGTACCAGAAGCAGAGCTCCCACTAGAAGAACTATTGCATCTCTGTCTACACAAAGTAGGAGAGCCGGAGTCGGTGGCCGGAGCAGATTTAGGTCGGTCGGACCGGACTTTGCTTTCTGAAGGTCTGCGGGCAGAATGGTCGGTACCAACATGAGATGCAGGTCGGTTCCGGTCGGAGCGAGGCTGGCTGGCCGATTGATGTCCAGAGACAGAGGAATCCCTGGCAGTGCGCCTAGGTGAAGGGGACCTTGGCCGGTGTCGGTCCTGTTTAAGCTGGCTGGCTGACTGATGTTTCTTAGACGAGTCGTTGCCAGTGCGCCTTGGTGATGAAGAAGATCTGATAGTCTGTTGGTCGGGCATAAACTGGCTGGATGACAGATGCTGATTAGCATAGATGTCTTATCCAGTGCGCTTAATAGTAGCATCCGACTCGGGCTGGCTGGCTGCCTGATGTACAAGTACAGAGGAGTCTGTGCCAGTGCGCCCTGATGAAAGTGGTTGAAAGAAAGGCTCGGAATCTTTGCTGATAGCTGCAGGTGGAGAGTGAGAAGGGGAAACTCTAACTGAAGCTGAGAAGGTCGGTTGATCAGTAGGTTGAAGTGACTTAGCCATGAGAACAGCTTCCAGTCTATTAAAACGGTCGGTCCATTTTTTGTCCAGTTCATCATACTTGGTATCCTCGACCGACTTGTCAGATGATTTCTTAGACTTAGAAGAAGCAGGCTTGTCTTTCTTGACCTTCTTCGCAGGCACTACAGGGGGTGGAGAGGAGCCTGAAGTAGCGGTGGAAACAGGTCCAATAACAGCTACTGAGGAGGGGTCGACCAATGTATTATCTTTAACAGGGGTAGCCTCCATTTTCCTTGCTTCTCTCTTTTCCTTCTTAATTCTATAAGACGGAGTAGAAAGCTGGGTAAGCTGTTCAGGTGTAAGAACCGTACAAAAGTTACACTCACTATCTGGTGATTTCACACAAGGATCTTCCCCTTTCTTTTTGTCCCTGCAGCGGGCGCAAAAGGCGTGCCCATCAAACGAAGCCATTGCATGGCCACAACTTCCCCTTTTTTGACCAGGTGAAGACATTGTAGTCTATACACTCTCCACAACTTATAACAGTAAAATATTAAGGAAAAAATCAAAATTCCTGGCTATATTCCACAAAAAAAATTGAGAGCAGAAAATTTGTGTGCACATCCACGCGCCAAACGAAAAAGATGCCATGACGTCGCGCTGTCTAGACAGGAAGCAAATACCTATGCGCCACCTGGCGAGTGCACTCCAAGGCCGGCCGGCCAGTATGCTTGCATACGGGATGACTTTTTCTGTCGTTTGGCGGGCCGGTCTGCGCCGACCGGATTAGCAATTGTCCATTGGATAGGATGTATTGACGCAATAAAATTGGTAAATCTCATTCACTGTAATATAACAGAAAGAAGAATAATATAGTGAGGCAATGTGGTGACACTTGGTCTTCACTGTGCTGCAAGAGAGAGTGAGCCACTGACAGACTGGAGTGTAGTACACAGTGGCAACAAAGCTCACAGCAAGTCATCTGCTCAGTAATACTCAGCAGTAGTTATATACGTAAAACCCTGGTAAGTCTAAAGACTTCCACTAAGCTAGATATTCCAGATAAAAAGGTAAATTGTAATAGAAAAGGCCCTTTAAGGATGTCTTGATCTTTAGTTCTACTCAAAAGGTATATTTTTCATGACAGAGCTGTACTTAATAGGGTGAAGAACTGTACTAAAGTACGCTATTTGCTACAGCTGGAGCTATCATTACAGACGACCAAATGATTATAAGCAAAACTTTTCAGGGAAAGCTATGTGTCTCAGTGATACATACCTTAAAGTTATGATATAATTGTGGCAATTGCTAATTTAAATAGGCTGGAATCTGCAGGATTCCTGTCTGGTTTTAGCTGTTACAGGGTCAGACATGTATAAATATCCAGTTCAAATCAGTAGAGCCTGCGTTCTTTACACAGATATCGATAACAATACATAATTTCAATTTCAAAATTGCCTAAACTTGCCAGATAATTAAGCAATAATCCTTGATCTCATTCTACATTTTGCATTCTACATGAATTTTTAAAATGATCCAGAAATCTAGGCGTTCATAGTTAACCAGTAATGGATGTACATTAGTCACTTTTATTTGTATTCATTAATTTAACAGAACAAAATTGCAAATTTAATAAGTAAATTAAATTTTTATAAGTTAATACCCTATCCAATGGACAATTGCTTTACCGGTCGGCGCGACCGGTCCCGCCAAACGCCAGAAAAAGACGTCCTGTATATACTACCGGCAGGACCGGTCACAGAGTGTGCATTCGCCAGGTGGCGCATCGTACTTCATTTCCTGTTTACCTATTGACGTCATAGCATCTTTTTCGTGTCTAATCCTAGTAAGACCCCTAGTAAGCTGATAGCGGGGCCGGTTGGGTGGGCCTTGCCTGTCCATTGGATAGGGTATTAACTTATAAAAATTTAATTTACTTATTAAATTTGCAATTTTATTGCGTTAATACATCCTATCCAATGGACAATTGCTGAATAACTACCGCTTGGTAGGCGGGTAAGCAGCTAGGGACTTATGTGAACTCATAACAACAAATTTTAACAGGCCCATTTGACCTAGGGTCAGAGAACCATGAAAGGTCAGGGTCGGCCACTAACTCACCGGTTAACCGGGAGCCTACCGACGTTGCCCCCCCCCCTTTTTCTTTCCTTTCAGAGTTGGTCTGAGTTGGAAAGATAGAGAGAGAGAGGGGCTGAGTTCAGTCCCAGAAGAAACTAGATTGGGCCAACTCGGCGCCAACATATCCCCAGACAGGTCATCACTCACGCCACAGGTTTTGATCGGGAATTTTTTAAAACATAATTACCCATTATTATATGAACTTCAGCACATCAATCTACTCTGTTTATATCTCCCCAAGGAAGATGGTGTATCCCCAGACGCCGAATACATACCTCAAATTATATTTTCAATCTTCCTGCAATGATAACTCTAAACCTATTTTCAAAGTATTTAAATGATTGATGATTGAATGTCCATTCTAAATTAATAATCCCAAAAGAGCATATCTGTTTCTATATTTGTTGACAAATAAAATATTATTTTTAACTCAACTCATCATATTTTTCAATCTTCCTTCAAAGTATTTAAATGATTGATGATTTAATGTCCATTCTAAAATTCATAATCCCAAAAGCGCATATCTGTTTCTATATTTGTTCAGAAATAAAATATTATTTTAAAAAAAATTATTTATATTATTATTTTATTATATTATTTTTAGAATTTGCAAATTGTTTTCAGTTATTCATTTCCTCTATACCTATATATGTGGTCCATATATATGCAACCTAAATATGTGACACAATCTCAGTTCTGACTCCCCTTTGTGTTATATGTAATGAAGCCCACCACCTCCCACCCCCACCCCTCTCCCCTTCTCCACACCTCTCTCACTATTACACAAGATCTGCAACCCCATTGAGTTCTTTGTTTCTCATCTGATATCACTAAATACCTTTGTTTATTTAGTGTCACTCAATATAGCTGGAGGTCCCAGAGGTGGGTGGGGGGAATCCGGGTGGGGGGTGTGGGTTGAGCATAAATGGTAAACAAACAATCTATATAAAAGGGGTACTCAAATACAAAAAGAATTGAGAATTTTAAGTATGTGATTATCAACTGAAATGAGTTCATAACTGTAGGAGCTGTGCCAAAATTAACTGAGGCAAGTTGAATAAAACTGGGCTAGTTGAGGGTTAAAAATCCCCTAGTTTTACTACATAAGGATATAATTTCATTAATATTGGGACTTAAAGCTCACTTAAAGTGTCCATTTTGTCTACTTGAATATGTTTAACCAGTTTCATTTTAAAAAGTGAAAAACTCAGCAAGCAGAGGTATAACACACAAAAATAAGTTCTTAAAAGACTAAGATAGCCATAACATTATTAATATTCAAAATTTAAATAGACAGGCATTTCCTTTTAAAAATTCAAAGATTTCAGCTCTATAACCCACATAGTTTGACAGTTACTGGGCTTTAAAGTGGCATAATATCCATAAATTGGGTTTCTGTGGGCATTTTACAATTGTTAAAGAGACCTTAGCAATTAAACTACAGATCTGAAACTTTTTGGGGGACATACATAACAAACAAAAATTATATATAATACAGTTTAAGACTTGTCACACTAAGCATTTCCAAATAACAGGGCAAAATACAGAAAAAATGTCAAAAAAGGCACTTGGGCGAGTGTCTATGGCCCTCATACACAGGTTAAATGTCTACTAAAAACCTTGATTTTCGGCATATGTAAAAAGGACATAATAATGCATTCCCAGATGGGATTTCAGCTCCATCAATCACATAGTTTAACAGTTACAGGGCTTAAAGGTGGTAAAAAGTCCAAATATTGGGTCATTGTGGGCCTTTTAGAGATCTCGATGTGGCTTTCAAATTAAAGCTGCAGACTTAAAATTTGTTACATACTAAGATTACACATAGAATATGTATCTAATAAAGTTTGAAACTTGTCAGACTTACCATTTCCAAGTTACAGAGCAAAATATGTGAAAAATGTCTTAAAAGGGTCACTCAGGTGGGTGTTTAAGGTCCTCATACACAGGTTAAATGTCTACTTGAAGCCTTGATTTTTGGCACATGTAAAAAAAACATAATAATGTATTCCCAGATGAGATTTCAGCTCTATCAGTCACATAGTTTAACAGTCACAGGCCTTAAAATTGGCAAAAAGTCCAAATACTGGGTCTTTATGGGGCCTTCTAGAGACCTAAATGTGGCTTTCAAATTAAAGCTTCAGACTTAAAATTTGTCACATACTAAGATTACACATAGAATATGCATCTAATACAGTTTGAAACTTCTTAGACTTACCATTTCCAAGTTACAGGGAAAAATATGTGAAAAATGTCTAAAAATGCTCACTCGGGTGGGGATTTATGGTCCTCATACACAGGTTAAATGTCTTCTTAAAGCCTTAATTTTTGGCACATATAAAGATAACATACTAATATCTTCTCAGATAGGATTTGAGCTCTATCAGTCACATAGTTTGACAGTCACAGGGCTTAAAAGTAGCAAAAAGTCCAAATATTGGGTCTTTGGGAGCCTTTTAGAGACCTCAATTTGACCTTCAAAATTAAAGCTTCAGACTTAAAATCTGTTACATACTAAGATTACACACAGAATATATATCTAATACAGTTTGAAACTTCTCAGACTTACCATTTCCAAGTTACAGGGAAAAAGATGTGAAAAATGTCTTATAAGGGTCACTCGGGTGGGTGTTTATGGTCCTGATACACAGGTTAACTGTCTATTAAAGGCCTAAATGTTGGGGCACATATAAGAAAACACATAGATATATTCCCAGATGATATTTAACTTAGATGAGAGACATAGTTTGAAAGCTACAGTGCTTGAAAGTGGCAAAAAGTGCATAAATTGGGTCTCTGTGGGCACTTTTGAGACCTTAAGTCGACCCCTTTGGGTAAACCTACAGCCCTAAAATTTTCTACAGACAAGGATTACATATCAAAGTTATACCTAGCGCAGTTTGAGACTCATCAGAATTATCACTTCCAAATTATAGGGCAAAATATGTGTAAAGTATAGCAAAAAATCCCTAAGTGGAGGTATTTATGGGCCTCAAACACAATTTTCTCCTCAACTTAAAGTCATGATTTTCGGCACATGTACTAAGAACATATTAATGTGTTGTCAGGTAAAATTTCAGCCAGCTGAGCATCATAGTTTGTGACCTACAGGGCTCTAAGTGGCCAAAAGTGCAATTTCTGACCTTAAGGTGGCCATAAGTTCTTTTTTACTGGGAGTTTAAGGTCACCTTAAAATAGGGATCTTCCTTTGGGCACCCTTAACATGTGTACCAAGTTTGAAAAAAAAATATTAATTTGTTTTTGAGTTATCGCGTCCACAAGGAAATTTCTACGGCGGCGGCGGCGGCGGCGGCGCGACGGACCTGAATCCAATATATCCCCGACTTTCGTCTGGGGATATAATAAACTTCCCAAAGGAAGCAAGTCACAGTTTTTTTTTTTTTTTTTAACATATATGTACATTCAACATATTTACATTATGTACATATCTAACATATTTACAATATGTACATATTTACATATATACAACATCCCCTCACTTCTGGGCCTGGTGGTGCACCTGCTGGGCAGCCACTACAGGTCCCAGGTGGAAAAGCTCTGAGTCAGCCCAGGCAACATCCTTCAAATAGAATTGGGTGAAGGTGTTGTGAGATTTCCAGTGGCAGGCTGACAAGATCTGATCTAAGGAGATCCCTGATTGAAAGCCTTAGAAGCAGCAAAGGCCCCAACATCATGGGCTTTAGCCTGATGTAAGGTGAGGGCCTCCTGGTCAGAGTGCTCATAGCACAGAACCACAGTCTGTTTGATCCATGAGGAGATGGTGGCAGGTGAGATGTCTTTATCAAAACCCTTCTTGAAGGAGACAAAGACTAACTCCTTAGTCTGCCTGAGGTCTGCAGTCCTGTCCAAGTAGTAACGCAGGGCTCTAACTGGACATAGGGACCTGTCACCCTTGAGTGACCTATCCAGAGATGGTGCCAGGGCTGGGATGACCACTGGTGCCACACTATCTGGACCTTCTTTAGCCAGCTGGTTCTTGGATAGGAAGCTGGGTGAGGGGTACAAAGACACCTTAGACCAGTCTGACTGGTGTCTGATGTTCTTATGTAACCAAGCATGGATCTCACTCCTGCGTTTACCTGAACCCAAAGCCAGCAAGAAAACAGTCTTGAAAGTTAAATGTTTCAAGGAGGACTCTTTCAGGGGTTCAAAGGGAGCCTTTGTGAGCTGATGTAAAACCAGTGAAAGGTTCCAGGAGGGGATGCCCCTCCTGCCCTTAGGTCTGTCTCTATGGAAACTATCCAGGAGACGAGTGAGATTCTCATCTTTGCTGACATTAATGGTGGAATTGCCCAGTTTGTCAGCAATGGCGGATCTGTAGCCATCAATAGTGCCTGGTTGTAACTTCTTGTCCTGAAACAAGTGCAGGAGGAAGTCAGCAATGGCTTTCAGAGGTGGTGCCCTGAAGTCCACCTGATTACTGAGGCACCACTTTGTAAAAATGGTCCACTTTGCCTCATAGACAGATCTGGTTGATCTTCTTTGAGGAGCCTCAATTCGTGCTGCCACTGCCTCAGAGAAGCCCTGCTCCTTGATTGCTGAGGCTCTAGGAGCCAGGCATGTAGGTTCAGATTTGACAGGTTCCTGTGAAGGACCTGGTTGAATGGCTGAGACACTAGGTTGGGTATGCTGGGCAGACACAGTGGGATCTGGCTTGACATTGCTACCAGGTCCCAAAACCAGGGCATGTTGGGCCACCCTGGGGCAATCAGAATTATTCTGTTGCAGGGGTAGTCCTGGAGCTTCTCCACCACTTTGCCCAAGATGGCTGCCGGTGGGAAGGCGTATGGGTCCAGGTCCTCCCAGGAGAGACTGAGTGCATCCACTGCCCAAGCCTGGGGGTCTGGCACCGGTGACACAAACTGGGGCAGTTTGTTGTTGAATCTGGTGGCAAACAGGTCCACTTGTGGCTGGTGCCACCTTGAGCATACAGCTTGGAACACTGCTGGATGAAGTGACCACTCTGTTTGAATGGTCTGGCCAAGTCTGGATAGTTTGTCTGCTATCACGTTCAGCCGGCCGGGGATGTGACGTGCCCTGAGGGTTACCTGCTGTCTGGTGCACCAGGACAGGATTCTCCACAGTAGGGCACACAGTGACCCCGACTTCATCCCCCCTTCTTTGTTGATATAGGCAACCACTGTTGTGTTGTCTGTAGCTATCAACACAGTCTTGTTGCAGACCAGGGTTCGAAACTCCTTTAGAGCTAGAAAAACTGCTTTTAGCTCTAAGTGGTTTATGTGCAACTTGCTTTCTGGAAGGGACCAGGTTCCCCTTGCAGTATGGTCGTCCAAGTGAGCGCCCCACCCTTCGTTTGATGCGTCTGTAAAGATCTGCAGAGCATGTTTTAGAGGGTGTAATGGTTGACCTAGTAGCACATTGCTTTCCTCCAGCCACCACCTTAGATGAGGGTGGAGGGACTTGGGGACCAGGATCACCTTTTCCAGTGACTCTGGGACCCTCCAATTGTTTTTCAAGTGCCACTGTATGGGTCTCATGTGGAGTCGCCCTAAGTGGACTTGTTTTTCTGTTGCTGTGAGGAGACCTATGAGGGACATGAATTTCCGGACCGGACAAACCGGATCCGACATCATTGATCTGATCTTGTCTGTCAAGGCCTGCCAACGTTCTTCTGTTGGTCTGACCTTGCCCTCTTTCAGGTCGAACTGGTAACCTACGAAGTTGAAGACCTGTTTGGGTGCCAGTTCTGACTTTTCCTTGTTCACCAGCCACCCTAGCTCCTGACAAAGTGTGACCAGGGTTTGAGTATGCTGGAGACAGGTGTGGAGGGTAGAGGCTCTCACCAGCCAGTCGTCTAGGTACTGGTGGATTCTTATACCCTGTCGTAAGGTCATGAGCTTGACCTCTTTGGCCACCACTATGAACTCCATGGGTGCTGTGGAAAGACCAAAGGGCAGGGCCTTGAACTGGTAGGATTGGCCCTGAATGTGAAAACGCATGTACTTCCTGGACTGACTGTGAATTGGAATGTGGAAGTATGCGTCTTTGAAATCTATTGAGGTGACCCACTCCCCTACCTGTAGGGAGCTTCTTATGGTTTCTGGAGTCTCCATTTTGAACGACTCTGTGTTTAAAAAGATGTTCAAAGTGCTCAGGTCCAGGATAGGTCTCCACCGGTTGTTGGGTTTGGGAACCAAAAATAGCCGGTTGTAAAACCCTAGGGAGGTCTGATTTGTTACCGGTTCCACTGCATTTTTGTTTGTTAGCTGAGCCAGTGCCTCCAAAAGGAGGGACTGTCTTTGGGGGTTTACATATTTGCTGATGACCATTGGTGACCTGGTTAGGTTGGGTCTGAACCGGAAGGGAAGGGTGTAGCCCTCTCTCAGTATTCTGATAACTTTTGGACTCGAACCCAGAGTTTCCCACTTCTCCCAAAACTGCTGAAGCCTTGCCCCTACAGGAAGATTTGTGACAACAGTTGGTACATTTGTGACAATTTTTACAAAACTCAAGTGATCTACACAGGAAACATCGTTCACATGGTTTATTTCTCTGATAGATTGACAATAAACGGGATTTACACCTTTCTTTTGCGGTGACCCGCTGGCAAAAGGAACACTTGCAACAAAAGAGTTTACATGTGATAACACAGTCTCGCTCTTGCTTGTCACTGGTGGTGGTGGGTTCAAACCCTCCATCTTGTCGGATACATTTACAGAGTTCACCAATCCGACCACATTTGAAACACAGTGATTGTCATTTATGCTTTTTAAATCCCCTGGCCGGCTTCTGGCTGAAGTTTGAGGCTTTACCACCACCTTTCTGAGCAGTTTGCCGGTCTCTAATCTGTTTCCATGCCGGTGTAGTGGGCTTCCGGTCCGGCTGGTGAGGGGTTCGATTGGAGGGGATGTATGGATGAAAACGTCCAGGTTTCCTCTGTGTGGTACCAGCAGAACGCCTCTCTTCACTACGTAAGATTTCCTCTTCAGCCTTGACCAGTAAGCTGTCTGGGAAGAGTGAGAGCTGGTGAACTGGAGACGTACGTAAGGCAGACAAGGTGTCAGGTTTAATTCCACCTCGTATGAACTCTAAATAACTGTCCCGACGGGCCAGGGTGAGATTAGCCATGCTGATAAAGACTCCCTCTGAAAGATCCTGCATGGTACGCTGCATAGCCTGTGAAATTGACCGTTTAAATGTAACCAGATACTCCAGTTCCTCAACAGCCTGTTGTTGTTTCTCAGCACTTTTGCCCTTTGAGGAATCGAACCTGAGGGACTTTAACTGGGTGACCATGGAGTCCTGTACTTTCGTGAGGCATTTAGATAGGCCAGCAGCGTGATTACACATCATTGATTGCTCTCTGAAGGACCTCTCCCACCTCCTAAGGGTGTCCTGGCTGAAAGTCCGGGAAGCTGGAGCAGAAGGTAAACTGCGCCTTGCAACTCTAGAAAACATACTGTTAAGTTTTGCCGGTTCCGGAGACCAGTCACCAACAGCCTGGGTAGACGTATCCTTCTTAACAGCTTGCATGTCGTACCACTTTGAAGTACGGGGTGTTTTGACAAATTGATCACGCAGCAGACCACTAGTTTCTGTATTCCTGGAAGGATAACCTTCAGCAATAGTTACATTTAGTTTCTCCAGCTTTTTACAAAGCCATTCATCCACCGGCAATTTAACGGACACTTTACCGGTAGTCTTCACTCTAGAACCGGCAAAGGGATTGTCATCCATAGATGCAGCTGAGATGTCATAATCCGGGATTTGATGCCAGCCCATGAAACTCCTCACCCCTCTCAAGGTTTCCCGGTAATTGGCATCTTCAGAGAGGTCCTGGTCAGTGTTTGTTTCCGGTACATCACCCTGGTAGTGAACACTAGCCGGTGAAGCCGGTTCCGCATCCAACTCAGCCTCACTGTCAGATTCCTTAGCAACCTCAGTATTCTGGCCAATGGGAGGTGACTGGTTAGACAGCGTAGTTTCATAACCGGAAGGCAGAACCTCAGGACCCGCACCGGGAGCCTGTGGAGGCTGGGTGGCAGTCCCTGCACTGGGAACCAGTAAAGGTTGGGTGGCAACAGTCTCAGAGGTACCAGGGCCCTGAACAGGGTGGGTAGCACTCTCAGTCACTTCCTTCACAGCTTGTGTACCGGGAACCCCCAGAGGAGGTTGGGTAGCCGTCAACTGCGTAGCAACGTCACCAGTGCCCTCAGAAAACATAACACTAGTAGAAGCACCCGGATCAAAGAAGGGGTGTTCTCTGGGCACCACAGAAGCAGAATTCACCGGTCTCACAGGAACAGCAAATGACTGGTTAATCAGCATAGCTTCCAGACGGGAAAATCTCTCACTCCACTTGTCATCAAGGGACTTGAGGTCGTCTGAAGTGGGCTTACTGCTGTGCTTCCGTTTACTAGACCTTGGGGAGCCATCAGAACGCTTCTTCTTCTGCTTGGGTGTAGAATCAACAGGAGACTGCTTTCCTGAATTAACAGGACCAAGCAGTGAAACCTCAGACGGATCAACAAGCTTGGGAGACGTACTTGTCAATTCTTCAGATTTCTTCTGGCTAGAGCGTTCTTTCCGTTCCTTGTAGGTCGGGGTTGCTAACTGGTGAATCTGAGCAGGCGTAAATGCCTTACAGATACTACAATCCAACTTCTTCACACAGGGGTCGTCTCCCACCCCCTTGTCACGACAACGCGCGCATTTCTTATGGTTGTCGAAAAGGGCCATAACGTGCCCGCAAGAACCTCGCTTCTGTCCAGGAGACGACATAATGATCAGTAACGTTGTAGAATTACTCCGTACTAATAAAAAACAAGAAACTTGGAAGAGTTCGTTGTAAAACTTCAAAAACGTATGTCTGAAGAAAATCTTCTGCACACTCTTTCGCGCCAAACGAAAAAGATGCTATGACGTCAATAGGTAAACAGGAAATGAAGTACGATGCGCCACCTGGCGAATGCACACTCTGTGACCGGTCCTGCCGGTAGTATATACAGGACGTCTTTTTCTGGCGTTTGGCAGGACCGGTCGCGCCGACCGGTAAAGCAATTGTCCATTGGATAGGATGTATTAACGCAATAAAAATAAAATATAAAGGTTGAAATGAGATTTCTGTAGAGGTCATAAATTTCCTTAATTTTCAAACTTCACAAAAATCCCTGTATTTTTTCATCAAATGAATACAGCTCCTGTTTGAATACCGATATGATTTTTTTTCCCTTTTAACTAATATCAATTCTAAGATATGCAAGTATATCCTTATCCATTACAATGTCTGCATTTCAATACTTTGTCACAATTACAAAATAGGTTAGATTGCCTGCATTTAGACAAAATGACAATCATCACTGATGATAAAGTAAGGCTATTTTACCTCAAGAAAAACTAGATCTAAGGATATCAGGATTGACCAGCCAAATTCTCTGGGGAAAAAACTTGAGTAAATTGACTACTGCCATTTTTCCCCCCACTGGCAGTAACTCATTCCAGTCTGTCAATGGTGAGTAAGCCATAGAAAGGTAAAGAGGAGTACAAACATCAGAGATACATGAGTATTGTTATATAACCAGAATAAGACCAGTGAAATACACCGGAGCATGTAGAACGTTGTCACTGAGGTCATCCCTTTATACCAATACAGTCCCTTCAAACTGTCCCAATACAAGCACAATTCATGAATATTCTGCCACAGTACAGATACAATTGGCTTCAAAATTGTCACAACAATTACAAACGTTGTAAGATTTATATTTAATTTACAGAAATGTACGGGGAATTCCTGCTGTGTAAAGTTTCACATGTGCTGACCGATTTCACTTTTTTTGATGCAATGTGTTAATAAAATGACTAGAAATTCATACATCTGACAAACAAATATAATATCACAACATAAATCACAGAACAGAAAAGTGAAATATATACCAGACATATGAATGCTATATAAATAAAATCACAAGAAAACAAAAACTCACAACACAAAGAGAAACTAGTGTCTCACAGAATATCACACAAATCACCCAACACAAATGTAAAGTAGATATTACAAATAAAAACCAAAAAAAAGAGAAACTATCTTAAACATAATATCACAAATTAAATAACACAAAAAATGTACAGAACAGCAGTAATTTACATGTAAGTCAACAGGCAGCAATAACTTGAAAAAAATGTGAAACTACTATGACATATAATCCATTCAAAACAAATTAAGGACAAATTCTGACTTAAGTATAAAAGAATAGAATATAAGATCTAATACTGTACAATGCTTTGGAATAGAATTTCCTTGTTCTTAACATACTGAGATGGGGTTATTTTCATTGTTACAAAAATGTTTGTAAAAATTCTAGACTTATGTGTAAACAGAGTGTAAAATAACATATAGGAATACAATGAGGTAAGTGTCCACAAAACAAGAGTTTACTCTTTCTATAAATATGAAATACAATACAAACTGTATACCTGTTATCAATTTACAAGGCAAACAATCTTATCTTCAACATAAATAAACGTAAGATCTCATGTAACTTTTTAAGTAATTTAATGTTTCCATTTGAATTTTACTAATTACAGTTGCAATTCTTCCACCTAGATTTCCACTATCTCAACTTTTAACTGAGACAACTCAGTGTCACTCTCTTTGGTTTGCACTTAACTTACTACTTGAGAGAACTATTCTATTATTCAAACTTTGGTTTATCTGATAAATCAATGTCACCACTGTTTGATAATAAACCTATTCCATTTTCACAAGTCAGCCTCTCAATTGCCCTAATTTCTGCATTCAGGAGCTATCATTATAATCACAAAGGTTGAAATTGAATCACTGTGATCTTAGACAACTGTCCAGTATTTTAAACACATGTAAACCTTTACTGTTGAGCATGTCTGTCCATAGTACTCCCGATTTTTTCAATCATCACTGCATTAAGGGCAAGCTATTGTTTGAGTGTTGCCATCTATCTATCTGCTTCACTTTCTTGTAAAAGTGAAGTCGGGTGATCTTATTCCAAGACAGTACTAGTTGTCATGGTAAATTAATCTTCTCTGTTTGTCGATAGATGCTTGGATTTGATGGATCTTTACAAATCAGACCAAGTTATTTGAACCAGGCTGCATGGTCCTGTGACCTGTCTTTTAACACTGGATGAATCGCACAATTTGTAAGTTTTCCTGCACTTTTAAAACAAATTCGGTCACACCAGCACCCAAAGTTTCAAATCAGGTGCACTGGGTCTTACGACTGATCATGAAAGTGGAAAACTGGAATATTATTAAGAGTCTGCTGTATCAGACCACTGGAAGAAAATAAAGTCAAAGACTCAATGTGCTGTAAAAACAAAACTCACAAAGACAGTTAAATCAACTGCTTTATAATACATGATTAAAAATGTATCAGTGATGAACATGACAGGACTGACATACTCACTCTTTGCTGTATTAATTATTACAAAGTAATGCATTCAGAGCATACAATTGCAGAATTTATTTATTTGGGGTTTTATGTTGTTTTCAACACTGTACAGGTCATATCACCACGGGTATATTTGTGGGCACAGGAAACCATTATAAAGACCGGAAATGCGCAGTGAACGAAAACCCCGTCTGTGCGCATAGAATCAGCCTGGAGTAAAACCTCCAATAACGGCCCGCTCAGAAACGGAAGTGCTGTTTCGATTGCTCGATTGTATGTCGATAGTAAAATTGTCTGCTTTTACGAGAGCGATCATGCATTCAAAACAATATGGCGGCGTCCTTGTTCGTGTCACCTCGAAAAAATAATTAGATATTTCTTTCAACCAGGTAGGCCGGTCTTTATAATAGTAATAAATACCTCATGCTCGGGCGTTTGTTACAGGATATATGCCCGGCAAAAATTCCTTAATAATGCCCTCGCGCCTAACGGCGCTCTGGCATTATTTGGAATTTTTGCCGGGCGTATATCCTGTAACAAACGCCCTCACACTCAGTATTTATTACTACAATACATACAGTTGGTTAAGGTTCTGTACTGTAAACTGCCAACCATTGGTAAAAAGCAACTACCAACTTTCCCACATAAGGTCCGGGGTTTGAACCACCGACCTCAGAGGTGAGTGGCAAGTGTGTTACCACTACACTACCGTGGCCCTTGAGCATACAATTGCAGAATTCACTGTACTTTACACACGTTTTACCCTGTGAAATTGTATCTGGATGGACAGGAAATACGGTTATGTACTTCACAATAATATCAGATGACAGGCTGGCAAAGTTTTACTTGAGGTGTATCACTGTTACAAATAAAAAATGTAGTAATAATCAAAAAATGTACAAAATAATTTACTTTATAACATGCATCAACAATAGTTTACAATGAATTACAGCAAATGTTACAGGACACACAAAATGCCAATTGTGAAATAAAACATGTATATGATGATAAATGGTGCAAAACTTTACAATAACATAATCATATAGAAGTTAAAATGTGAGAAACACCAATAGATAAGCTGTACTGTAAGACTGACCCACTGTATAAAACTAATATAAAGCTGCATTGAAGTTCAAGCCTATTCTACTATTGAGTCTGGTTTTGATTCAGCAACTTTTTTCTAAAGGCACACATTTTTAAATACACCTGGATTTATGGACATTTAAATACAATTGGCTTTATGCACATTGCACATTAAATCTTTGCAGTTAATTGGAATTAACTTTTGTTGTAAAGATGCTGTAGTGTTAAATGATCCACCGTTACTCTGCCTTTACTGCCCTAATTGTTTACCGTTATGGTAGTTTGTTACTGTTTTTAACACTTTTTATGCTGTATCATGTTTATGATAAAAACTGATCTGATATGCACCAATAGACCCTACAGTGTGCTTCAATAGCCTAACATTACATTTAAATGTACAGGGATATATAGTGCAGGTTATTTTTTCAGGTCATTTATAGTTATTGCATTACCGACTATTTAATTAGGTCAGCTGATGTCATCAGCCCTGGAGGAGCCGTATATTGATCCGGTGGTAGTGTAAGGGTGAATACATAAAACACCTTGCTGACAGATTTTATGAAACATACATCAAGACATCAACAAGCTTTGGTCAGTAAACTAACAAAAAAATTACTTGTATGCAGCTTGTAAAACACAAATACCACTGACATAATATATCATAAAGTCATATCCTACAACTTCCATGTGTAATTCAAGAATAAATACCTTACATAACATAATAAAGAAAAACCACTGATACAACAAATAATTCCTTATTCTAATAATTAATTAGCAGAATTTGTCAAAAAAGATATTATAATGAATATATAAGTATAAATAGATTGATCTCAAGTATGTCTGCCGTGGTCCTGGAGGTATACATGTAATTTACGCACGAGTAGATGCAAATGAGGTGCACTGTGGTTATTCAGCACAGTCAGAGTACACACTATTATATTTGTTAAACTTTTGGCAGAAATTTTAATATCTACACGAATGAGATCTCACCTTTACTGATTTCTGCAATTGATATTGTCGGGAAAACAGACTCCATCAAGTTTATTGTTATAAGGTAATTTATTATCCACCGCGTGCCGTATTTGACACGTATAGAGGGATATACGGAGCGGGATATATTTGTATACAGCAGCGCCTCCATACCATGGACAAATAGTGTCAATAACTTTCAGTTTTTCACCAATATCTCGGAAACTTTGTTACCTATAAATATGAATTAAATATCATTGGAAAGGTAATGTTTTACAGAGCTTCTGCTCATGTCTGTTGCATAAAATCCATGCAGAAATAAAGAAGCTATTGCAAGTTGAAGATTGAAGTTTTTATATTCACTATTGCAACTGCTTTTTGACAGCCTTTTTCAGGTTCTCTCATTAAATATTCGTATTATTTAACCCATAAATCATACAAAATGGTGGATAATAAAAGTAAAACATCACGAATGATATATTTTTTCTGTATTTGTCATTTGGGAAGTTTTCCTATTATAAAAGCTTGCCCTGGACATTCAAATTTTACTAGTAATTAAAATATATCGAATGTTTGTTGTTGTCAATATCGGAACAGTACTGTTTGCAAGCAAATAATAGACATCTAGTATTGTTTTTCGGCCTTATGGTTTTATCAGCAAAGAATAATATCTTCAAAACTCAGTGATTTCCCAATCCATTTAAACTGTCATATTGACCATATCACAACAGAAATACTTAACACAGGTACAAATCTTCATACAAGCTACTTGATGTGCACTAATACATCAGGAAACCTGACCATACATTAATTTTATCAATGCTCAATAACCATAAAATAATACAAAACTAGGATAAGATATCAAAACAATAATTATACAGCATTATACACACAAAAAAAAAATCCATTAAAAAGGTCAAATATTGAGCAACAACAATACCAAAGAATAGAGTGAAAAGAGTAGGACAGTGTTTGGTCACACTGGGAAGTACAGTCACTGAGATCAAGGAGAGCACACAGACACAGTCAGCTGTGTTGGTATCAGATACGGGTGATCCCTGTGGAGCCGCACAGAGGCCAGTCAAATAGGTTTACTTTAGATTATTTTCCAAAGGATAATTCTCCATGCTGAGCTGACAAAATGCCAGACAAAATGCTAAGGGAGGACAAAATGCTGGCCTTATCAAGACAGTAATTATTCTGGTATACTCTTATCTCTTGGGGCTAATTATATAACATTATTCACAAGAGTATTCTAGAACAGTTCTTAGAATAAGAAGGTTGTGATAAATTGGAAGCAATAGCTTTATACAGAAGAGGTAGCACGAGTATTCTTATTGGAAAAACATACTCTGCAAAAAAAAATTTTCTATGGAAGTTTTTATAAAGCTCTCAATATTACAAAATTTTTCTTTTTCTCAGAACTTAGGATAGCCTTAAGCTATGTTTCCTCATGCGCGGCTTGCGGCTTGCAGTTGCGACTTGCAGCTGCAGTTTGCGGTCATAATAGATCCTGGCAGTTTTACATGGAGTGTTTCCTCAAGTGCGGCTGTGGCTTGCGGTGTGCGGCTTGCATTTTAAAAATTGGTGCCTGCTCGAATTTGGCCGCATGCAGCTATGACACAATTCTATTGATTTTAAAATTTTTTATAAAGTTAGAATTGGTTTCCAAAACTGTATATAGGTATATTTGGTATCACAATTTTCAGAATTTTATACAGAATTCAACTGGATACATTGAATTCATTAAATATCTTTAGATTACGTTTTGTAGGACACAGAAAGAAATGTATCTTATTTAAATTATTGTAGTTTCTATCATATACAAAATGTTAGAGATTGTATTATTAATTGCCATATAATTCTCTCTATCACAACCTAATAAGCTACAGTTTTTAATAGGATAAATAAACAAATTCCCTACACATAATAGTAAAATAGTATACATGAACTTCAAAAAATAACCGCAAGTATGGAAACACTTCAGCTGCAAAACGCAACCGCAAGCCGCAGCCGCGCATGAGGAAACATAGCTTAACATTAGCAATAAATATTCAATCCACTGATACCAACACTTCTTCATAGGTTTCTCTACATCTGACAGCTATGAGTTTAAAAAGAGGCCAGTACACAGATATATAGAGTAATAAAACACAGGTATTTCATGTATAAACCATATAGTTGTTATACATAAAATGCTTAAATGCCATAAACAAATACAGATCCTTTATGCAGTATAATGTACCTTTAAAATACACAAACATAATTTGTAATAAAAAAAATACAATTAGTATTGCCGAAATGTACAAGGCAACGAGTTTGTCATAAGAAAGGCAAATATGCCAAAAGTTATGTACATAAAAGCCACTTCTGGCAGAGATTCAACAATGGTTTTGGGGTCTTAAGCTAAGTTATACCTGTTCTTGTGAAAAGAATATGTGTTCCACCACTCACAAACAGGAGAGTATGATGGTGCAATGTCATTTCAATGCATTAAGGTGTTGCAAAACATTCACATTTATGGCAAAAATACAACTAATTAAAGTATTTGTCAAAATAACATAACTATACAGTGCACTTAGTGGTTCGTCTTGAACAATCCTTGATAAATTCACATATATATACATATTTTGTATGTAATTTCAGAGGAATTCTGTAAATACTCCAGCCATTTGATGTGTTACCTCAACTAGTTTTTACTCAGTATGTTCTGTGTTCACAAAGCAATATCCCTTTCCTGACACCTGGGTGGAATTAAAATCATACAGGAAATATCACTGAAAAATCAACTAGACGGTAAACATGGTCGAATAAAGGATACTGGGTTACCAAACCCATGTAGCGTAACAATAAGTAAATATCTTGTGGCTATTATTGTAACAAACTTTAACATGTCTTAACAAAATGCCAAATATGCGTTAAAACTTCTGTGTGTTCTCTGACCGTTTCCCCACCAATCAACTATCAGTTTTATCACTCTACCATCATGTTACCAATTTTCATTACTGCTGTGTCAGCCACACAAACCCTTTCCTTTCCAAACTAACACCTTTCACTTAATCTATTTTTATACCACAACTTCATAAAACTCCCTTGTTTTATCACACACAGATCCCATCCATGTCCCATCCTCCCACAATAGTCTCTGTTCACACTGAACAGATGACCCCATCAATACTACTTTCTTCAGTCAGTTACACTAGCACCCCTTGCTGCCCCCCACCACCTGCTGCTGTGACATTGAGTTCAAGGTCACTGGCCGTATCCACGGTGACGAGAGGGGCCATATGGTGGGAGCACTGACCAGTGGAGTGGTCAGCAGAATGGTCAAACCTTGACGTCTCAGCACCCGATGGCTCACCTCTTTGCATCATCAAGCTCCTACATGAATAAACAACAGAACATTGAGTGGATGTTTGCTCTGTTACAGTGACACAAGTGTAGAGTAAGAAATCTAAAATTCGCCATATATCTGAAATTCGCCACATGTGAAAATACTAATAAAATAAATGAATTTTGGCGAGATTTGTTGAATCTATAGTAAATTAAGGCTTTTTGAACTGAAAAATACCAATTTTTAGACAAAAACATAATTTTCTTCATAAAATTAACTAAGGTTTTAGAGGTGGCAAATTTTAGATTCCTTACTCTATCACAATTAGAAATACCAGACACTGTTAATGGTAGCCAGAAATAAGAGGATAGCATAGAAAACGACACATTCTTACTGTGTGTATGATTCTGTAACTGTGATGCAAAGAGTATTTCACACATCTCAGTCAAACATGGCATTGTATTTTCATTTACCAGTTTTTACCACTCACAGAGAGGACATTACACATGATAATGTGTTTAGTTTATGTCATCCTGGTTTTTTTTTTCATTGCTCCATTTGCCCTGGTTAACAGGATGGCTAGGAAAGAGATACAGTATCTGTGATGTCTGCCCCCTCAATGCCAAACTACTAATCCTTTCAAGCAGCAGAAGTGAAACAGTGAATAATTTTCACCAACATTCTTGTTGCTGGAACTACTCTAATTCTGAAACTTTTCTCATCAATACAGTTTAACTATAAAAAAATCAACTGTATATACTACATATTTTGTCTAATCTAATCTAATTATAATACTTAATGGCTATATTAGCAAACTCAAAGGTTCACATACTCTGGTGTTGTATTGTTATAACCCTGTATCACAAAGTCAAGTACTTCACACTGTGTAATTATAACTCACATACATGTATTTGCTACAGACTGGGTTTCACCATCCACCACCACAGGGGAGACAGGTGGGTGGTTATTTGTCAAAATGGTTAACAACTGGGTCAATGAAGACCCTCTAAAGGTTAAGACTGTGAACTTTGTACAAAGCCATGTGGATGCAGTAATATTACCTGCTTCTCTGGTCTATCAAGGGTGTGGGCTGAGGAGACAGAGAACTTGGTCTGATCAAGTATCTAAAAGAGAAAACCAGAAATACAGTGTCTATATGTCTGATTCTAAAATGGTAGGCTGTGAAGGGACCATAGACATGTCTTTTGCGCAGTTCTTGAATTGCGATTACAGAACGGTAAATAAAGTAAAACTGTTGAATTCTACATACATCATCCCTTCACGTACAAATGTAAACAAACAACTCGCGGTAAATAAGTAGTTAAAATATTCATGACATTATCATTTCTTGCTTGATTTTAACAAATAGCATATCATTTTAAAGTTTACTACAAACTGAAAGCATCTACAATGACAGTCTCTCAATATATCATAACAAACACTATGAAAATAGAGTAACAAATAATTTTTGTTTTTTACCCAAGATATCACCACGTATATTTCATTCATGGAACAGCCAACATGGCCTTGGATTTGTTTTTATTTTCAAATAAGACTTAAACCATATTTTGACCAAAATATGACTGCAACCTTTGGGCTTTGTGGGTTTAACACAGCTGATCAAGAGTTTAAAAACATCATAAAGCACTCGAATATGTCATTTATTCCAATATCAGATTAAACCCTACTGAAGGATCAGAACATTTAGAACAGCTTAATTGGGAATTACAGATAACAGTGCAAGCGTTTATAGAGAAGGACCATTTATTTATAATACACAAGAATTCAAATGAACAAAATTCTACTTAAAGAGACTGAATCCTCAACTATTTTATGTCAGCAAGTATATATATTACAGTAACAGAAGTTACTAAATAATGTATTGATATGGTCAGTAAATATTACTGGACCAAAAAAAAACCAATATATCATTCATCATGTGATGATCTAGAAAATCTTTTCATTTTTATTTACCCATTTAAAGCTCCAAATCACTCTGTACCTCAAAACCAGTGCACGAAACATCCAAATCATAAGGATTAGGCCACATTTTTTTTCTAAATTTAGCTATCATAATTCTGATATAACAGCATAGGACTTAACAGTAGTACTCAAGTTTTAACTGGAGACATAACTGAGGAACAAAATAAAGAGAAAGTTATGTTTGCTTCAATAATCAGGTTTTCATTTAGACAATTTGAATTGATACATACATGATGTCACCGACGTTGAGCTGCATGTCATACGATGGGTTGATGATGACGTAGGAGATGGTGTGTCTGTTGTCAGTCGCCTCATCTGAAATACATTTACTTATCTTAATAAGCCAATACACTCAAACCCTGTTGAATGGGATTTGAAAGAACCAAGAGAGAGGCTTCTATTATACAAGGAATTCCAGAGAGAAAGACAATTTTAACAAAGACTACTCGCTGATGTCATTTACCTGTAGCTGACATGGTACTAATTAAAAGGTAATTGCATATGTCAACTAGAGTGTTGGAAATTAACACTAACCCTCCCCCCACCTGTCCAAGAGTGGTAACTATTGTCAATGTACCTGTATCTTTCTGGAGTTACAAGACAAGAATTCAATAGAATTATACAATAGAATCGTACTATGTCACCAGCTTTAGTAATAGACTGAAACAGATGATATTCTGATGCATACACATTGGGCTGGATAGACATAAAATGTCAGCTGACTGGCAGTATTGTTGCGGATCCAGACCATCTTAGAGAAGGATCGAGCCATGATGAGGTTTCACCTTGTTGAAAAATATAACCTAGATCCAATGTATTGTTTTTAACTTATGCACATGTGCAGGCAGAGAGACAGATGAACAAACAGATATGCATAATTATATGAAGCTATCATATACCAAGTTTTTACTATATGTCAATTTTCAGCAGGAAATTCTTTAGTGTATTAATTTAGTAATCTACTCTTTACAAGCTTATGATATACCCATATAAGGTAATGCATTGTGCAAGATGGCATCTCTCTGTGTTGTCTGCCTCCTCCCTTCATGGAGGAAAGAAGGGACTGCTATTGTCCACCATTTTGTGGGACAGCAAACAAGTAACTTCAATGTCTAATGTTGTGTAGTCTAAGGTCACCTTACCCTCCAGGTCTTCTTCAGGACATTTTATATAATACATAAAAACAGAAAAAAGTGTTGCCATGGCAACAAGTGTTGCTGGATCTTTCCGAAAGCTAATCTGGTCAAATATATGCAGGGGTTTGCAATGTAAAGCATTCACAAAAATACAAGCCCAAGACACAGAAACAAGAGGAGAGTGCCCGTGAACGGGCACTGTGTCAGCTGACTGAGTGTTTTTGATTTGTGAAGGTGATTAGAGGACAGAATAATTATCAGGAAAAGGGCTGTACAGAAATACAGTAAATGGTAACTGAACAGCAAGTTCGAAAGAAATTCCGAAGCTGACAGAAGAAAAGGATAAAAAAGTTGTGCCCTGTAAATGGTATTATGAAGGAAAATAACAAGGTAATTGTTTAAGTGTAAAAAATAGGTTAAAACATATTTAAAGAAATACTACAAATGCAATATCCTCGTTCGACCTTGAAGAAGGGGTCCAAGGTCAAATCTAACCACACAAATACATTCCCAGCCCATGATTTCCTATGGTTTACCATTCCAAACCTCTAGGACCAATTATAAATGAGTTATAAGCACTTTTAAGCTTGGCTGTCCTCATTTGACCTTGAAGGAGGGGTCCAAAGGTCAAATCTGACCATACCAAAAGATTCCGAGCCAATGATTTCCTATGGGATGGTTTACCATCCCAAATCTCTGTCACCAATAATAAGCGAGTTGTAGGCACTTTCAATTTTCGATATCCTCATTTGACCTTGAAGGAGGGTTCCAAGGTCAAATCGGACCATATCAACAGATTCACAGCCCATGATTTCCTGTCTGTTTACCATCCCAAACCTCTGGGACCAATAATAAGCGAGTTATAAGCACTTTTAAGTTTGGCTATCCTTGTTTGACCTTGAAGGAGGGTCATTGAAGGTCAAATCTGACCACACCAAAAGATTCCCACCCCATGATTTCCTACAGGTTGGTTTATCATCCCAAACCTCTAGGATCAATAATAAGGGAGATATAAGCACTTTTCATGACTGACAAAAAACACCTGTGGCGGCCATCTTGTTTCTCAAAATGAGGCCAAAAATATTCCCAGACAACATTTTATGGTTATTAATATATACTGCAAACTTAAGAAAGCTAGCCATAATATTTTTTTTCATCAGATCAGTAATGGTGAAATCTCTCTCTACACACTGCGGCTATCCAGTGGATACAATGATTTACTCAACAGTGAGAACCTGAAAGTAGCTATTGCTCAGCTATGCCATGACATAGAGGTCTGCAATTTCACTATGTTATAGCTGACCAAAAATTCTGTGAATAACATATTTAACAAATTACTCTAAATGTAATAGTTTTCAAGTTACAACTGATTTACTCAACAGTGAGAACCTCAAAGGAACTATTACTCAGCTATGCAATGAGCTACATGTCTGAAATTTTACTATGTTATAGCTAACCGAAAAGTAGGTGAACAACATATTTAAGCAAACTACTGTAAATGCAATAGTTTTCAAGCTACAACTGATTTACTCAATAGTGAGAACCTGAAAATAGCTATTGCTCTGCTATGCCATGAGCTATAGGTCTGTAATTTCACTATGTTATAGCTGACCCAAAAGTAGGTGAACAATATATTTTAACAAAATACTCCAAATGCAATATTTTTCAAGTTATAGCTGATTTACTCAACAGTCAGTACCTGAGAATAGCTATTGCTCAGTTGTGCAATGAGCTATAGGTCTATAATTTCACTATGGTATAGCTGACCCAAAAGTAGCTGAATAACATATTTGCACAAATTTCTGTAAATGTAATAGTTTTCCAATTATAACTGATTTACTCAACAGTGAGAACTTCAAAGTAGCTATTACTCAGCTATGAAATGAGCCACAGGTCTGAAACTTCACTATGTTATAGCTGACCCCAAAATAGGTGAATAACATATTGAAACAAAATACTCTAAATGCAATAGTTTTCAAGTTATAAGTGATTTACTCAACAGTGATAACCTAAAAGTAGCTATTACTCAGCTATGCCATGAGCTACAGGTCTGAAATTTTACTATGTTATAGCTGGCCCAAAAGTAGCTGAATAACATATTTATACGAAATTCTCTAAATGCAATAGTTTTTAAGTTACAAGTGATTTTACTCATGATGGAAGTTACTGAAAAGCCCAAAAGTAGCTATTACTCACTTAGCTATTGAGACAGACACCCAACTTACTCACCATATTGTAGCTATGAAAAAAGTAGCTGAATAACATATTTTAACAAAATGCTCTAAATGTAACACTTTTCAAGTTATAAGTGATTTACTCAACAGTGATAACCTAAAAGCAGCTATTACTCAGCTATGCCATGAGCTACAGGTCTGAAATTTTACTATGTTATAGCTGACCCAAAAGTAGCTGAATAACATATTTATACGAAATTCTCTAAATGCAATAGTTTTCAAGTTATAAGCGATTTACTCAACAGTGATAACCTAAAAGTAGCTATTACTCAGCTATGCCATGAGCTACAGGTCTGTAATTTCACTATGTTATAGCTGACCCAAAAGTAGCTGAATAACGTATTTACACAAATTTCTGTAAATGCAATTGTTTTCAAGTTATAAGTGATTTACTCAACAGTGATAACCTTAAAGTAGCTATTACTCAGCTATGTCATGAGCTACAGGTCTGAAATTTTACTATGTTATAGCTGACCCCATAATAGGTGAATAACATATGAAACAAAATACTCTAAATGCAATAGTTTTCAAGTTATAAGTGATTTACTCAACAGTGATAACCTAAAAGTAGCTATTACTCAGCTATGCCATGAGCTACATGTCTGAAATTTTACTATGTTATAGCTGACCCAAAAGTAGGTGAACAACATATTTAAGCAAAATACTGTAAATGCAATAGTTTTCAAGTTACAACTGATTTACTCAGTAGTGAGAACCTGAAAATAGCTATTGCTCAGCTATGCCATGAGCTATAGGTCTGTAATTTCACTATGTTATAGCTGACCCAAAAGCAGGTGAACAACATATTTTAACAAAATACTCCAAATGCAATATTTTTCAAGTTACAACTGATTTACTCAACATACAGTACCTGAAAATAACTATTGCTCAGTTGTGCCATGAGCTACAGGTCTGTAATTTCACTATGTTATAGCTGACCAAAAGTAGCTGAATAACATAGTTACACAAATTTCTGTAAATGCAATAGTTTTCAAGTTATAAGTGATTTACTCAACAGTGATAACCTCAAAGTAGCTATTACTCAGCTATGCCATGAGCCACAGATGTGAAATTTTACTATGTTATAGCTGACCCCAAAATAGGTGAATAACATATTGAAACAAAATACTCCAAATGCAATAGTTTTCAAGTTATCAGTGATTTACTCAACAGTGATAACCTAAAAGTAGCTATTACTCAGCTATGCCATAAGCTACAGGTCTGAAATTTGACTATGTTATAGCTGACCCAAAAGTAGCTGAATAACATATTTATACGAAATTCTCTAAATGCAATAGTTTTCAAGTTACAAGTGATTTTACTCAAGATGGTAGTTACTGAAAAGCCCAAAAGTAGCTATTACTCACTTAGCTATTGAGACAGACACCCAAGTTACTCACCATGTTGTAGCTATGAAAAAAGTAGCTGAATAACATATTTTAACAAAATGCTCTAAATGCAACACTTTTCAAGTTATAAGTGATTTAGTGCATGATTCATGAATTTTAATGCATTAAAAATTATTAAAAAAATTTATTAAAAAAAAACTAAGAGAGATCCAGGTCTCATACTCACATAAGAGAATCTATCTCTGGCCTAGTACATATATGCAAGATATGAGAGAAATCCCTGCAATAGTCACTGAGAAAATTGTGATAAAGTGTTGAAATTTTCACACTTTTGGTGGGGGTACCTCCCTTGTAATGTCTCTAGTAAACAGACGGACAGACAGATTTGCATGCCTTGAACAATTTTTCATCCTCGATAGATAAGGTATCTTTTAAAAAAAACAGCATGTCTCTAGGCCTTGTAGTTTTGGAGAAGAAGTTGTTCACGCGTACGCGTACGCCCACGCCGCAGAGTGACGACATAAAAAACAGCATGTCTCTGGGTCTTGTAGTTTTGGAGGAGAAGTTGTTTAATGCGGACACAGATGCATAAGCGTACGGCGCAGAGTGATGCCATAATGTCAACTGACTGACAAGTCAGCTGACATAAAAACAGGAATTTTAAGGAAAAAGGTCATTAAAAGTCTTCCTTAAACTTAATCAATGTGTCAAGTTGAACTGATGTCATTGAACAGTAAGCTCTTGGGAGCTGAAAACCCTCATTTTTACTTCAAGGCGACCATGACTGTATTTGTATTGGAACTCCAAGGTGGAAAGAAAATAAGAATGTCCCTATTTTCATCTTTAATAAGTTTGCAAAATTTAACTGAGGTCAGCTGAACAATACAATAGCTGGAGAGTAATTACTCCATAATTTCACTGCAAGGTGGCCATAACTTCATTCATACTGGGACTTTAAGGTGACCATAAATTAAGAAGGTCCCTTTTGTCACCCTTTATAATTGCATAAAGTCTTGCTGCAGTCAGTTGAATAATAAGATAGCTGGAGGCTAAAAACTTCCTTTTTTTCACTGTAAGGTGACCATAACTTCATTCATATTGCGACTTTAAGGTAACCATAAACCTTTATAAATGTGTCAAGTTTTATTTTAAAAATTTAAACATTATCTGAGCTTAGGGCTGAAAAACCCTACATTTTAAGTTTAAGATGGCCATAACATCAATAATATTTAAATCATAAGGTAGTAAGAGTCTTCTTTACATCTACTTCAATATCAATATATGTTGGATATGGAAAATGAAAGGGGCCAGGCGGATTTATTCCAAATTTATGACTTTAGGGGGGCCATAGGTCCAATTATATTAACAGTTTAAGGTAACCATAAAGTCAGGATAATGCTTTGGCAAATCTTAATATATATGCCAAGTTTGGTTGAAAAAAGTGAAAAACTAAGTGAACTGGAGGGCTAACACCCCCTTTTTTACATTAAGGTGACCTTAAAATTGTAGATACAGGGCTAAAACTTCGGCATGTGAAAGATTATCAAAAAGTTGCTGAATAAGTTATTCCAACAAAATGCCAAAATCCTGACCGTTTTTGAGATACAGACCAAGTACCCATTTTTTTTAAATTTACGAAAATAAAACGCCTCCCATTCAGGCATCTATGGTCCGATTGATCAGAAAATTCTTTCTGACCTGCGAATATAGGTCTAGAATGTACCTGATAAATTTTATAGCACAGGTGTGTGTGTTTTTTTTCCAAAACGCGATGAGGTGTTTTTGAAAAATGCTTAAGGTTACCTTAAGTAAAGCTTAAGGTCTCCGCCAAGTATCCCAAAAAATTCTCCGCCCCTATAGTTTTAATGAAAGATAAGAAGGAAAGAAAAATTTGAAAGCCTAAGAAGTTATTCAAGGGAGACCATAATCCTGTGGCGGCAGTGGTGATCAGTTGAACTTACGTTAAAACAAATAAGTGCCCCTGACGGGCCACTTAATTACATGTTCAAGAAGCAGAAAAAAGTGTTGACATGGCATGTTGCCAGATATTACCAAAAATAGCATCAGAGATGCCTGTACCCCACAGCCTGGGGAAATATTTTTCAACACCATGAGATATAGAAGTAGTATAACAGTACAAAGTTCAAGATACTTTCAGAGCAGTGTCAGTTATATTAGGGTCCAAATAATGCTTAAGTAGAGAAAATAATATCTAAGGAAAAGAAATGTATGTAAAGATGAAGTATTAAAACAAAACAATTCAATAATATAATGACAGCACTTATCAGTAAACCAAAAATGGGTGAATTATGGTTTGGATGTTTTGAATATTACCCATGCATACAGAAGTGGCAATACATTCAATGAATGCTTATGTGTGGTGTTGGAGAAAAACCTGTGGCTCACTTGATGAAATTCCATCTGTTACAATGGGAACTTGCAAAAGGAAATTCTTAATGAATTCTAATATGACTTTAACAGTGCTTAATCTCCATCAACAGACAGACCCAAAGGTGCAACAAGATTTTAAAGGTCAATACAGCAAGGTCAAAGGTCAATCAGTGTCACACCATGACATGGCACACCTAAAACCCTCAACCAATGTCCCTATAGTATAAACAAGTATAAACTTCCTACACCTTGCAGTCTCTGAGATATAGCCCGGACAAGATTTTATAGGTCAAGGTCACTACAGCAAGGTCAAAGGTCAAATCAAGGTCACACTATGACGTAGCACACCTACACCCCCTAACCAATGTCCCTACCAAGTATCAACTTCCTACACCTTATGGTTTCCAAGATATAGCCCGGACCAGGTTTTATAGGTCAAGTTCACTACGGCAAGGTCATAGGTCAAATCAGGGTCACACCATGATGTTGCACACCTACTACCCCCAACCAATGTCCTCACCAAGTATCAGCTTCCTACACCTTACAGTTTTCGAAATATAGCCCGGACAAGATGTTATAGGTCAAGGTCACTACGGCAAAGTTCAAAGGTCAAATCAAGGTCACACTATGATGTTGCACATCTACACCCCCTAACCAATGTCCCTACCAAGTATCAAATTCCTACACCTTACAGTCGCTGAGATATAGCCCAGACAAGGTTTTATAGGTCAAGGTCACTACGGCAAGGTCAAAGGTCAAATCAAGGTCAGACCATGATGTTGCACACCTACAACTCCTAACCAATGTTGCTACCAAGTATCAACTTCCTACACCTCACGGTTTCTGAGATATAGCCCGGACAAGATTTTATAGGTCAAGGTCACTACGGCAAGGTCAAAGGTCAAATCAAGGTCAGACCATGACGTTGCATACCTACACCCCCTAACCAATGTCCCTACCAAGTATCAACTTCCTACACCTTACAGTTTCTGAGATATAGCCCGGACAAGATTTTATAGGTCAAGGACACTACGGCAAGGTCAAAGGTCAAATCAAGGTCAGACCATGACGTTGTATACCTACACCCCCTAACCAATGTCCCTACCAAGTATCAACTTCCTACACCTTACAGTTTCCGAGATATAGCCCGGACAAGATTTTATAGGTCAAGGTCACTACGGCAAGGTCAAAGGTCAAATCAAGGTCAGACTATGACGTTGCATACCTACACCCCCTAATCAATGTCCCTACCAAGTATCAACTTCTTACACCTTACAGTTTCCGAGATATAGCCCGGACAAGATTTTATAGGTCAAGGTCACTACGGCAAGGTCAAAGGTCAAATCAAGGTCAGACTATAACGTTGCACACCTACACCCCCAACGAATGTCCCTGCCAAGCATGAACTTCCTACACCTTACGGTTTCTGAGATACAGCCCGGACAAACTATTTCCTGCCGACCGACCGCCTGCCAGCCCATCCGGACACCATGGGTGAAAACAATACCCCGACAGTCTTTAAGGGCTGTGGGGTAAAAATCATTCACATAGAAGCCACACATAGACAAAGTTAGATATTGTGTAACTATGTTAATAACAGGAGTTTAAGGTCACCTTACAATAGAGCACGCCTTGAAGACAAGTCACATCCACATGCCAGATATGATTTGAATCCGTGAAGCCATTTTTGAGCTACTGTCCAGAAATGGAACAGTTGAATTAAATATAACTGTGTTATTAGTGGGGGTTCAAGGTCACCTTAACATAGGCACATATCTATGACCTGAAACATTCACATGCCAAATATGAATTTAATCAATTAAGCAGTTTTTGAGATACTCGCAAGAAATGCAAAACGTTTAATTCAATATAAAGGTGTTATTAGTTAGTTTAAGGTAACCTTAATACTGGGCATATATGTCTGACCGGCAACTTCCTCATATGCCAAATTTGATTTTAATCCCTCAAGCAGTTTTCGAGATACTTTTTCATGTTCTCCACCATAGCTGCTGGTGAATCAAAACTTCTGCAACCTTAAACTCATAAGTATTAAAACTATCACCAATTTATTGTAATCTAAAAAAGGAGACTTTTTTATCTAGATACGTGTACATATTGAATGTCAATGGAAAAAATCTCAATTACCACATCAAACATCCTCCAAACATCAAATAAATTGTCCTAACCTCAAACTAAATGTAAGCTTGCCGCCATGAGTGAGTTTAAGGTAATCTTTTCATCAGGCTCTGTTAAAGATTTGTTACATACCCTTAAACATGCTTAGAAATGCATAGTATTTGAAATACTGTTTAAAATTTACCAAATTTAAAGTAAATATAATTCTGTTATTACTGGGACTTTAAGGTACCCTTAATGTAGGGCACTTCTGCAAGGGCAGTTACATGTATCTGCAAGGACACTTCTGCAAGGGCAGTTACATGTATCTGCCATTTTTGGTACATTGTGTGAAAAAAAAACACACAACTAAAGCTCAATATGATTATTCTATACGTGGGAGTTTCAGGTCACCTTAAAATAGGGCATACCATGAGAACCAGTTACTACCACATGCCAAATTTGAATTGAATCTGTCAAGGCATTTTTGAGATAATGTCTAGAATCAAAGTGTGACAACAATGATGACCTCTATCATTACTGCTGGTGAACTTCGAAACCTTAAACTCAATGTTAGTTTGCAGCTATGAGTGAGTTTAAGGTAATCTTTCCATGCAGGTTCTGTTCAAGGTTTGTTACATATCCAAAGCTTAAACAAGCTCAGAATTGCACACTTTTTGAAATACTGTTTAAAACTTGCCAAACTTACAGTGAATTTAATTGTATTATTACTGGGAGTTTAAGGTCACCTTCATTTAGGGCACTTATGTAGGACCAGTTACATACACATTCAAAATCTGAATGAAATCTGTCAGGCTATTTTAAATATACTCTACAGAAAAATAAATAGCATAAACTCAATATAATTCTTTTATACATGCGAGTTTAAAGTCAGTTTAAAGTTTTAAGGGCGCCCCTTGGGAACCATATCACCCAGAAGATCAAAGAGACAGTCCGCTGTTACATTAACTGACCTAGACTTTGCAGATGACATTGCACTGTTATCGGACAAAATAGAACAAGCATAAAGCATACTGTCTGTCAAGAGTTCAGAGGGAGTGCCAAAAAGTTGGCCTTGCTCTTAATGCCAAGAAAACCAAATACATAACATACAACATAGATACAGAGGGGTCTGCTCTAAAAACAAATGATGGTACTGAATTAGAAAAAGTAGAGGATTTCAAATAACTGGGAGCACGGGTTGACAGCACTGGTAAAGACATAAAAATTAGGAAAGCACAAGCTTGGCAAGAACTGAACAAGATGAACTGCATGTGGAATTCGAACATGACGAAAGAAATCAAAGTTAGATTCTTTGTAGCAGCCATTGAATCTATACTTCTATATGGCTGTGAGAGTAGGACAGTAACTCCAAAGATAGAATGTATGTTGAATGGAAGTTACACCAAGATGCTCAGGAAAGCCACTCATGTCAAATGGTGGGAATGCAGGACAAATGCTGAGGTGTATGAAGAACTCCCACTTCTTGGAAATAAAATAGCAGCAAGAAGCATGAAACTTGCTGGTCACTGCCACTGACATCCTGAACTAGCTGCTAGTGACCTAGTTCTGTGGCAGCCCAACCAAAGTCTGAGAAGAAGAGGAAGACCTAAAGTGGACTTTGTAAAGGTGTTAAGGAAGAATGCGGGAAATCTTACAACAACAGAGCTGCGTACAGTGATGGAAGACAGGACTGTCTGGAGAAACCATGTGACCGCTCGCCTGCGGGCGACCAAATAATAATAATTGGGAACCAGTTACAGCTACACGCCAAATCGGAATTAAATTTGTTAAGGAGTTTTTGAGGTACTTACATTAGGGCCCACCTTGAGGACCAGTTACATCCGCATGCCAAATTTGAATTGAATCACGTGAAGCCACTATTATTTTGTGATACTATCCGGAAACAAAGTGTGACACCTGTGTTATCATGTACTCATCACACCTGTGTAATACTATACTTATTTATCAAACCTAAGTAATCTTGTATTTACTTATTATGCCTGTGCAATCATTTAATTATTTTACACCTAATCCTGTACTTATTAAGCCTGTGTAATTGCTATACTTATCTATCAGACATAAGTAATCTTGTACTTACTTATCATGCCTGTGCTATCATTTACTTATTTATCACACCTGAGTAATCCTGTACTTACTTATCACACCTGTGCACTCTTCTACTGGCAGTCCTAAACTCTCCATATGTCCCACCACTAGTTGTTTAATCTCATGTCGCTCCACAGCAATAGTCGTATTAGACTGCTCCTCGTCACTCAGAGACACCTGGCAACAGAAAGCAGAACCATTTTGAATATAAATAATGATAACTGAGAGACACCTGGCGATAAGAAGAGGAACCGTTTTGTATACATATATAGTCATAATATAAGTGAGAGACACCTGATAAAAGAATGAGAAGACACTGTTAATACGACCAATCATACCACAAATGACACTGATATTTGGTGAGAGCAGGAAATACAGGCACTACAGGTGCATGAGACATCTAGTGCTGCCTTTCTTCTCTCAACTGATAGGTATAATGCATAAAATGTAATCTAATCACACTTGTACAAAACTTAATTTCTGTACCAAAAGATTCTAAGGTACATAAAACAAACATTTCCAAATCATATATTCACTGGCACAGGTTAACTATGGTATTACCCAGTCGTGGGGAAGATTCAGCTGGGAAAGCACTATTAACTATTTAGATTTCAAGTCTTTCTCTGACACTAGTCATTGAAGTGGAACAGTAAATATGAAGGAGAAATTCATTCTAAAGCTTTTGGGTTATCACATAATCATAAACAAATGAATTTGTAAACTGACAGAACATGTAAACATCATTCTTCACTGACAACTAAAAACATAACAAAATGTATCCTACTTTTATTTGGCCAACAAGTTTAGAGCATTAAGATTTCTAGCTGACAGAAAATAAATACAATTTGTTGTGGTAAGTGAAACCCCTGATCATATTTTCTGGCGATGTAGAATAGTTTCCAAGCTATCCTCAAAAGTATAGGAAATATTGTCTCAATTTATAAAAATCCTTGAAATATTGTATGCAGTCAAGAAGATTCTGTTTTGTGTTTGTCTGACACTGAATATGTATACCTTACTGATCATCTACTTATCTAATTTAATGCACTCTTTTACAGGCACAATATCGTCCCCACGAAGGGGAAATTAGTATGTTAAAGTAGGACAGAAATTAACAAAACAAATAGTCAAAGGATGTTCTGAATCAAAAATCCAGGTTTGTGGATGTAAACGGAGGAAAGATACTAAGTGGGGAAGTTTGGGTTGTAGAGGCGAGTCTTGGGTTGTTTCCTAAAGGTTTATCACTGAGGCATTGGTTCTTTTGAGCTGAATCTGATATTTATGATTATAAAGAGGCATATTTATGTAGTAAAATACCCAGAAGACAATCTTTCAGACTGTAATTTATATTTCATAAAATACCATTTAAAAATAAATTTACAAGTTTCCAAGAATGAGTGGAAAGATATAAATATATAAGAGAAAAAAATGATCACCTGTAATAGGTCGATATGTACGTTTGTGATAATATCAGTGATATGGTCTTGTCACAAGGTCACGTTGTGATGTTACAACACTAAATTGATGTTTTTGTAATGCTTACCACATTTGTATAGCAAGATACATAATTTTATAAGAAACTATGAAAATATGTTACATAAATAAGGTTATCAACATAGAACAAGACACTATATATTTTTTTTAAATGCAGCTCTTTATCCAGAAAAAAATTAGAAAGAAAAAATGTCTCACAGAACTGACTTGATAGAGTCATTTTTGGCCAAGATAGAACATTGAAGAATGCATAGCACATTACAAGCAGTATCAAAATAAAAGAATTAGTGCATGCATGCATCCTGCTTTGGTTTGTCAGAATATAGATAAGAGACAATGCACTTAGGGAATGTATCTTTCAAATATCTAGGTACATTAACTAATGTGAAGTTATGATGAGCATTTTAAATTTACATTAATTTATCATATAGGCATAGCTTATAAACATATTATTTGTTAAACATCAGAACTTAGAAGACAAGGATGCCATACCTTGCTTGTGCATTTGGTGATACACATTGAGGTGTCAGAAAAGTGTTCTTAGCTGGTGAAGTATTAAGTGGGTAAATGCAGACAAACGTATGTAAATGTGTCACAGACACCATTTTTATGATGCGGCATAAATTCTTGAAACAGTATTTACAGCAGAACATAACCTGGAATGATTGTTGTTGGTTGTTGTCATTGTTAAAACATGCATAATCTATCCTTACACAGGGATCATGTGTTAATTGATTAATAATAAAGCGGACATATATGCAGTATATATTAAACCAGCAGAAGTGACAAAAAAAAACAACACTTCAAGCTTGTCATGTAAAATGCCCAAACTTAATGGATAAAAAAAACAGCCATGATTCATCGCTACATGGAATGTATTAATTACATAAAAAAGACAAGCGAGTAATATATTGGAACATGTATCTATTGTGTTAGGTATAACAGTCATTAAAATTGAAGCAATATTCAATTAATTACATGCTGGGAGGATAAAGTGTTAATCTAAAACCATGTGTTGATAATCATGTGAAATGCACCAAAGCATGTCAAATTCTGCACTCATCTCACTTTGCACTATGCCACACAATCTCTCCGAATATGTGATTTTTGAATTTAGATTATTCATCTAACCTGTACAGAGTATCAGAAAATTTCCAACTATCACTGAATTTTCAAGGGTACTTCAACAGATGAATTTCATGAAACAAAATTTGTAAATATCCTATTTCTTGTATTTAGCATGGGCTAATTGACCAAATAAATGGCTGTGTGATGGGACAACTCACAGTTAACAGTATTTGCTTTGAGGAATTTCACAGCTCTCAGTAAATTTGTGTTAACTGGCTAAAAAAAATTATGCGTCAAACTGATTAAAAAAAACCACTGAAGCAAACAATTAGTTGTGTATAACATAATATGTTAGATGTATGAAAAACAGGCTTAGAGTGTAAATGCCCACAGTGGGAGGCAGGTTAGTCCTCATCTCACTCACTCCTGTAGAACACTGGTGGCCGGCCCGACGCCTGAATGAGCTCGTCCGATTGCGACCCTGTGCCCGACAGTGCAGGCACTGTCCCTCCGTAGTGTGCTTGATACTGCCAGATCTCTGCAGTAGTGGGGCTGTCTCCGAGATCTCCTTGTATTGGGTACAGAAGCAACTACATGATAATAACTGGGACGGTTGTGACTGATACGTATGACACCAGCTTTAATTTGTCACAATTTCATCACAAAGTTCTTTTCACTGATAACTTTGTTGACTTTCACTTGCTAGGGAAAGAAGCACTGACAACCACTACACAAACAGATACTCTGACCTAGCTATTTGTCCCCATATGTATATGTCACAGTGGAGACTCCGATTCAGGGCAATGGGTGATTCCCCTAGTGGAGATCCCGATCGGAGGTTCCACTAGTTGAGATGCTGATCTATTATTTAAGCTCTGTAATCGCAATTTCCACTAGTGAAAACTCCGATCGGGATCTCCACTAGGGGAATTTTTCCGATTCCCCTGAATCGTAGTCTCCACTGTCGCATATACATGATACTGGGATGTGTGCAACTGATGCATGCAAATACCCAATGAAATATCGCGCACCTTCCACAGATAAATCCTCACTATAATTCATGATGTGTAACTTTGTGTGAAACTCTTTTAACAGAAATAAGCACTAATACACAATATACATTCATACTTTGATGCCTTGGGGTTACTATAATTTTACACTAAACTAGGGTATAACAAGACCACTGCCGCAGCGGTTATCTCCTGCCACAGAATCAGTAATAATGGAGAACTAAAGGAGAAATAAGGCCTTTGTAGTAAGGTAACCCCACTTGACATTGAAGAAGGGGTCAAAGGTAAAAGTCAGCAACTGGAAAAGAGTCTCAGGCCTTGACTTCCTATAAGTTGTTTTCACATTTGGAACCCCTAGTAGTAATGATAAGGGAGATATAAGGCCTTTTTAAAAGGATAATCCCATTTAACATGTGATATGACGGCCATTTTGAATTCAAAACTAGACCAAATTACTATCAGGCTAACTTTCCTGGCCATATATCTTTTGCGCAAATTTGATGAACCTAGCTGCAATATTTCAAGTTTTAGAGTATCTTAATCATTAAATAATTGGCTATGATGGCCATTTTGTTTTCCTAAATACGGTCAAATTTTTTCTCAGGCAAACATTTGAAGTCCAGGACTTTTGATGGTCTGTTTTTGATATATTCTGAGGCCATAGCACCAATAAAAAGGGAGAAATAAGGACATTTTAGTGTGATGACCCCATTTAACCTTTAAGCAGGGGTCAAAGGTCAAATTCAACACCTGGAAAAGATTCCCAGTTCATTACTTCTTATAAGTTATTTCCACATTCCGAATCTCTAGGAGCAATATTTTGGGAGATATAAGGCCTTTTTAATAAGGATAACCCCGTTTGACATTAAACATGTGATATGGCGGCCATTTTTTTTTAACTAAGCCAAAATTACTATCAGGCTAGCTTTTCCAGCCATAAAGCTTTTGTGCAAATTTGATAAAGCTAGCTGGAATATTTCAAGATTTAGAGCACCTTTATGATTTTCAAACAATTAGCTATGGCGGCCATTTTGTTTTTCAAAATGAGGCTAAAATGAGACAGGTTTTCAAAGCTATAAACATTCCCTGCAAATTTGGTGAAGATATCTTTATAAATGAATGAGACATTAAGGTTTATGCAAAAACATGACAAACGGACGGATGGATGGACGGACACATGCACGCACGCACATACGGAAGGCGTTTTATAATCTCCCGACCACGACCTTCGGCCGCAGGCAGGAGATAAAAATTCAGAAAGTTAACTCGTCAGCAGTGTGTGACAGGCAACCCAGGTAGCAGTTTGTTGAGAAACCAAATAAAAACTACCAAAGCTAAAACTTATACAATACTGTTCATATCCAAACTCAAGTCATTCTCAAGTCAAATTTTACCCATCTATTATTATACTTGTTTTTCATAGAATTTTTCCTTTATTTTTGCACTAATACTTGATATCATACTTTGTATAAATTTGTTTACATAATAAACTGCTATATTTAGGTTACTTGTTCTTCCGGTTGGCTCACACTAGAATGTGGGCCCCAGTCATTGGATGGATTGAAAAAAAAAAAACTACCCAGCCCTGCTTTCTTCCCAGTTCACACTCTTATCGGACAGTTATGCATTCGTTAATATCATAGACCTAATTTAGTGCAAAAGGCTAAAAAAATATAAACCTGAACACATAAGACAGACACTGGTACAAAATACTACACACCACTCTACTACAGCCATCTGGAAATATGCCCCATATTTTAAAATTTGCCACTTGTAAGAGGATTGCACTTAAATTCAAAGCAACAAGTGAATATTTTTAATATTAATATAGTCAGAAAAGTGTTAAAAAATGAACCAATTGGCAAATTTTTATATTTGGCAGATTTTTCACTCAATACATTGTAGCTATTGCATGAAATAACCAAGTATTGGATTCACGAACTAATTATCATAATAATTATCTGAAACATAATAACACCAAGAAATGGACGAAGATGTGTTCAATTGCTAAGAAGAGTTTTACAGAGCACTCTGACTACGCACATAACATATACTACTATCAGAACTCAAAATCATTGGAGTTTCTAATTAATTCATGAAACAGCATGTTACGCAGACCTGAGTGTACATTTCAGTTTTTAAAACACAATTTTAACTATTACAGTTGCAAAAAAGATAAAATATAAGCCTGCACAGCTTTGCTATTCTACCGACAAGAATACATGAAATTGATATAAATATATTTATCCAGAAAAAGAGAAATGATAATCACAGAAAAATTCACACTTTTCCAAAATCACTGAAATTCAACATAATAGATTTGTTTTTAATAGCAACGTAAAATTTCTAAAACAATCAAATAATTGATGCATATATGCACAATGACTAGTAGACATAGAGTTACTAAGGACATGTAAGTATTGCTAAGGACACATGTAGTGTTACTAGGACACCTACCGTTGCAGAGCCAGTATTGCCATGCTGATCCTCGGTTCTGTAGATTCCAATGGGAATCTCACCAGTGGTGGCACAGAGTTTCTGGTACAGTCGGCCATAGGTACGAATCCACTTATCCTCTGGCTTTATCAGCGTCTGAATTTACAATTTAATAAGAGTTTCATAACACAAATTATTATAACTCTGCAATTTGTTCTTGTTTGTCCTATACTTTTGACTGGAATAATGTCAATATTTCAAAAAAGCTGTAGTCACTCCACTTATCAAGAAGGCCTCTCTTCCTGTTGAGGACTTGAAAAACTACCACCCAGTATCTGGACTTAGCTTCATTTCTAAAATGGTGGAGCGTGTAGTTGCTAAACAGCTGGTTGATCACATTCATCAACATGACTTGGATAACTCATACCAGTCTGCATATAAATCAGGTCACTCAACTGAGACGGCTCTGCTTTCCATCAAAAATGATATTCATTTGTCACTATCTTGGGGTGAAGCTACTGCCTTGGTACTTCTAGATCTTTCGGCTGCCTTTGATACTATTGATCATTCCACTCTCCTTGGCTTTCTTCTGGATTGGTTCGGTGTTGGCGGTTCAGCTTTGAAATGGTTCTCTTCTTATTTGACTGAATGCTATCAGTGTGTAAAGATTGGTTCCACATTGTCTAACTTAAAAAAACTCCTGTTCGGCGTACCTCAAGGTTCTGTTTTGGGTCCTCTCCTATTTTCTCTGTGCACATCTCCCCTAAGCACACTAATTGGTAGACACAAAGGTGTAAACTTCCATTTTTATGCAGACGACACACAACTCTATGTCCATCTCTCACACAGGAATGCCTCTGCTGCCTTTATTAAGTTGAATAGATGCCTTCAAGATGTAAAAGAATGGATGTCGACTAGCAAACTTAAACTCAATCCTGATAAAACTGAGTTCATACATTTTCGCTCCAAGAAGCACAGAGAAAGGTTAAGTGCATGTTTCCCAATTGATATCCTGGGCAACCCCCTTCACCGCACCGAGTCTGTCAGGAACCTGAGTGTGTGGTTCGACTCTGATTTTTCCTTCTCAAAACACGTACAGAAAGTTTGTAAAGGCTGCTTTTGTCAACTGAGGGATTTTAAAAATATCAGGCAGTTCTTGACTCAGGATGCAGCTGTGTTGGTTGCCAATGCTTTTGTTAGTAGTCGGTTGGACTACTGTAACTCACTTTTCAGGAGTCTCTCTAAAGCCAGTCTCCATAGATTACAGTCAATCCAAAATTGTGCTGCTAGAATTGTCAAAAATTCATGTAGATACACTCGTATAACACCGGTACTCAGGAAACTCCATTGGCTCCCTATTCAGTTTCGCTCAGAGTTCAAACTGGCTACCCTGGTGTACAAGTTTATTCATACTGGTTTCCCTAAATATTTCGCTCCACATCTATCCACATACCGCACTACTTACAATACTAGACACAGTTAGAGTGTTGCCCATTTCCTCAATGTACCAAAATTTCAACCCACAATTCACAAGTCCACTAAGCAGTTTGGCTTCAGTTTTGCCTTTGATGCCCCCACTGTTTGCAATTCACTCCCTGAAGACATCCGTGCATCACCCACTATGGCCTCTTTTAGAAAGAAGCTCAAAACCTATCTCTATGCAAAGGCTTATCCTCCTTAGCTCACTTTTCTTATGGCTTCTCTGTGGTGCCGACCTGTTTTTTGTCCCTGGACTTTGAATTTGCCTATTGCTATGGTCTTGTTGCGCCTTAGAGTCCACTACTCAGTGGAGATTAAGCACTATAAAAGTCAAATTAGAATTAGAATATTTAAACCAGAATAATCTTAAACTTTGACTGAAATAATCCTATAATTTGACTAATGTAATCTTAATATTTTATTTGGAATTGGATCATCCTATAACTTGACTGAAATAATCTTACAATTTGATTAAAAAATGCTAAAATTTGAATGAAATAATCCTATAACCAGACTGGAATAATCGTAATAATTTACTGGAATAGTTCTGATACTTGCTTCACCACAAGCTACCACATCTTGTTAAGTTACAACTCTTATTCTAACAAATTATTTTTAACCCTTAGCTATAAAATAATCCCAAAAACCTTATGTTTAAACTCTCACATTTTACACTGATGGTCAAACCTCAACATTTTAAACTACTCCCAAGAACCACAAAACTAGCATCAATCACCGATATATTCATGTGCTAAAGGTATTATGTCCAAGGTAGCCCTTTGAATGACACATGCTGTCACCTGGAAATCCAAGCTTGTTGGCCAGTCCATGTCAAACTTTTCTACCTCATTAGATGAAAAGCTTATACTTGTTACCTGCCGTGATAAGAGTATACTGTATTGCAAATCTTTGAAAGTAATCTAATGCTTGTTCACGCTTGTACAAATTTTCAACACATTTTAATAGCATAATTATTATTATAAAATAATCTTTTTTTTCATACTTACAGAGGTTAGATGTCCTGATCCAACTGCCTGATCCACTCCCAGTAAAAGGCGCACAAATGTGATCAGATAGTCCTTTACAAATGCCTGAAATTAAATTGTTGTATACATTTGAATGTTAAGGTGGTAGAAAAATATTTCTACTTAATCAAACATTCTAGATAACAGGGTAATCAACATCAAATGAAAACACCTTCAAGGACATGATATTTCTTGATCTGCACAATGAATTGGGTGGTATTTGCTTAATAATAATAATTACAAAACAAATCAGATGTTTATTGTAAAGGCTTGTTATATTTACTAGTACTTCAAATGGTACTCATCGATTCAAATACAAACTCAATTAAAGTTGTGACAATGTAAATTCATAAACCTTTAGGAAGTGAGTTCCAATTTCTGGCTAGTATACTGGGGCGGGTAGGGGGAGTGGGAGATGTTCATTTAATTTCAAATTTCCCATAAATATGGCTGATCAGGTACCGATAAGTGAAGACTGCTCCCAATTACCACCTGGTATAATTAAGTACGTGTAGTCTATTACATAAACATTGTCTGATGTAAAAAACAGATTATAATAAGGCTTTAATCAGACAGAGATTCATAGCGTAAACAGTTCAAATTCAGGCTATCATAATGTTTAATGAGGAGCCAAAGTCAAGTGTTACATAATTTAAATAGCTGTTCATGTAAACTAAACTGTCAAAATTATAACTTTTCTAAATATGATGTCTCAACACCTTATCAATAGATGTGGTTCATATGAGATGAAATTTAGGCAGAAAATTCATGCCGAGTAAATTATTTGAAAACAATATATAAATATTTTTTCCCAAACTCCCAATGTCTGAGATGAACTGTAAGGCATCTTCGAATCAGAAAACTTTTGGGTCTTGCATTCTGAACCAAAAATTACATATCCCTTTGTTACACCTGAAGCATGTTGATTTTTAATGTCCCGAAGACTTGAAGTGATAGGTACTCAACTGTCATTTGGCTGATTGCCAATATTATGCCTTAGGTATTTACTGTGTTTACAATTGAGCACCTGGCTTCAGTATTTACTGACAACCATATTCTGAAGGTACTCTTATTTTAACAATTTTCTGAGACAGAGATGCTTTGTTCTTTAAAAAAATCTAAGAATACAAAAGATTTCTACACAGCTAACAAGGTATCTAGACTGTCATTAGTACTTTTACAACTCTCAAATTCTCAGAAAATTTTATATTATTCTCACCAATTTTTCATATTCCAGGAATTTTTCCTGGGGAATCAAAATTTTCTAGTAAAATTCCAACAGTCAACAGGAGTACAAGTAGATCTTCTATAAGGGGGGGCCATTTTTATCTAAATCTTTGATTTTATGACCTAATTTCCACTCTCATAAATTTGTGTTTCTCTGTTATTTTATACTAAACTAGCTCTCCTATATATATGGATATGGACCTTGACCTTGTTTTAGCATTCTCCATTGTGTCACACTGACCTGGTAGAGTAAGGTGTCCAACATACTGGCACTGAACACATTACCTGCCGCAAATGGCAGTCTGAACATATAGTACAGGTGGCTACCCCGCTCCTTCTCTTTCTGAAACAATCGTAAAGACACTCTATATACTATTAACATTTTAATAGAAAGAGTTTTGCATACAAAACATTGAGAGAAAACAAAATGTTAATGTGATCAGCTTTCCTTCTCCTTCTCTTTCTGAAATATTGATAAAGATATTATTTTCTATGTTAGTATCAAAATAGTTAAAAATAGAGGAACAAAAATACAGTTTGGACATACAAAATGGACAATTTTCTCATGCCAAAGACAGATTATGCATAGGCAGTCTGAACAGTTCCAGTTTGGCAGAGACAATTCTCTAACTCTATTGTATGAATTTGACTAATAATAAGTGCTATAGTTTCACCAAGACTGTGAATTATATAAATGTAGTCTGCATGGTAGTATAAGAGCCAAAAATTATCACAAATGTCATAACCTTAAACTTGCAAGTTTCTTTTACTACCATGAGTTTATGGTAACTATATAATAACAAGATGCACTCAGAGAGCAAAATGCTCAACTCGATGTGACCAGCCTCCCAAGTGTTATATAGTATTGTATTATTGATCATGTATTGTTTTTATTTGAAGCTATGTTGGAAGACATTAAAATGGAACCAAAAAAGTTAATTAATTTTCAGTGGATTTCCCACTGCTGACACATGCATACTTGAACACACAAACATCTAGACAATAAATAAATATTTTGTGGATATTTAGTGAGTTCACAATGGCGTGGCCCACTCTCTAGCTGACATAATTATAAGTGTTAATAGATAAAATTGTAAATTTTAATTACTTAAATGTAGCTTTTATAAGCTACAAGCTTACCATGTGGGACTTAATGCTGTTCTCGGGTTGCCACACCCGGGGCCAACGTCTTAGAAAAAAAGACAGTTCTTGTTAGCCACCGGATACACTGCTAGTTGTCGTCACGTGATAACCTCTGACCTCTCGCCCTACTTTCTCGTTGAAATTTCCTAAAACCTACCCCTCAGCTGTAAACAGCGGGGAGGCAGGGTGGGACTCTTCTAAGTCCCACATGGTAAGCTTGTAGCTTATAAAAGCTACATTTAAGTAATTAAAATTTACAATTTTATTACGCTACAATAGCTTACCATGTGGGACTTAATGCTGAATTCAACCGCCCGGTGGCGGGATTACAGCTGAGACTGGAAGATATGTCATTTTTTCTAAGATTTTGAATTAATATGTATAGAATAGTGCCAGAAATACCAGTCTGAGTCCCATTTACAGTGCCCCGATCCCGAAGACCGGGCCTGTAACGAGCCAAAAACCTAAATAAAATGAGAGACAGTGCTGAAACTGTCTAGATGTTTGATTGTAGGACGGAAGTGCAGCAGTGCTCACTTCGAGGTCTAAGGGTCCCTGAGGGCCCTTCACTAGTGACTGACCAACCCATGGTTGGACATCTCATAAATTTTTTACAACCTGAATATGAGATTAATGACAACTAAATAAGTCCTTAATAGAAGTTACTTGATAACTGAAAAACAAAAATGACCTTACCCGTAACATCTTGAAGGTAAAGGAATACCTAGATCCTGGGAGAGACTCCTGAAGACTTGCTTGTAGCGGATGTGCACCCCCCCCCCCCCTTTTTTTCTTTCCGAGGACAACTGGTCTGAGGGGAAGGATCTAGGACTTGTTGTGCCGCCACTACGGGTCCCAGATACATATTGTTGTCGGTGTCCGACCAAGTAAGGTCTTTTAGGTAAAAATTTGTAAATGTGTTGTGAGCTTTCCAGTGACAGGCTTGCATGATTTGGTCCACCGATACCCCACCGTAAAAGGCCTTAGAGGCCGCGAAGGCCCGGATGTCATGCGCTTTGACTTGGACCAAGTCCAAGGCTTGTTGATCTGCTTGTTTGTAACAAAGTAGGATGGTTTGTTTCAACCATGAAGAGAGAGTAGCGGGTCTGATGTCTGAGGTATGTCCTTTCTTAAAGGAGATGAAAAGGAGAGAACGAGACCCTCTCAGGTCTTTGTTCGGTCCAAATAAAACCTCAGGGCCCGCACGGGACACAGGATCCTGTCTTCCTTAAATTGTCTATCTACAATGGTAGTCAAAGCAGGAATAGTCACCGGAGATACACTTTGAGAACCTTCTCTTGCTAGTTGGTTTTTGGCTATGAAATCAGAAGAAGGGAACAAGGCAACCTTTTCCCATTGGCCTAGATTAGATACTTGTTTGCGACCCAGGCATGGATTTCGCTGCGGCGCTTGCCGGAGGCCAAAGCTAGCAAGAAAGCAGTTTTAGAGTAAGATGTTTGAGGTCTGGTAAATTTCTGGAACTTTTGGGATGATCCCTGTGAAAACTGGAGAGTAACCTATGAAGGTCTGCATTGTGTGCAACATGTTGGGCCGTTGGGCCCAAAGTGTCAAGGATTGCAGTCCTGTAACCATCAAAGGTCGAGGGGCGCCTGTTTAGGTCTTGGTACAGGTACATGAAAAAATCTGAGATTTGTTTCACAGATGGAGTGGAGAAATCCACCGAATTTTCTCTGCACCATTTTTCAAATAGGGCCCACTTGACTTGTAGATGGTCCTTGTTGAAGACCGCTGAGGGGCAGCAATTCTCTCTGCCACCTCCACAGAGAAGCCTTGTTCTTGGAGATGTCCGCTCCTAGACACCAGGCGTGGAGGTTCAGGTGCTGGGGGTTGTTGTGGAACACATACCTGTAGGACTGTTTGAGTAGGGTCGTTGACACTGGGAGTTGTAGTGGGATCTCTGTTGAGAGCTGCACTAGGTCCCAAACCCAGGGCATCCCTGGCCAGCCTGGGGCTATTACGATGATCAGACAATAACATTGCCTGATCTTTTGGATCACCTTGTGACGGAGCCGTAGGAGGGTACGCCTAGGCCGTGAGGTTGGTCCAGTTTATGTTTAGAGCATCTATGTCCCAGGCCCTTGGGTCTGGGATAGGAGACACGTACAGTGGGAGCTTGTGGTTCAGGTGAGTGGCAAATAAGTCTACATGAGGTGTGAACCACTTCTGGCAGATCTGTTTGAACACCTGTGGGTGAAGAGACCATTCTGTTGACTGCACTTGGTTGGACCTGGACAGTAGGTTGGCCATCACATTCAGGCACCCTAGAACGTGCCTGGCTTTCAATGTTATGAGGTAGTGATGGCCCCAGGTCGTGATCTTCCACAGGAGAGCGCACATCTCTGCTGAGTGTGTTCCTCCTTGATGTAGGCTACCACGGTTGAGTTGTCCATCGCAACTAACACTGTTTGATTCTGGCACTGGTCCTTGAAGTCTCGAAGGGCCAGGGAGACCGCCTTCAATTCTAGGACATATATGTGTAGCCTTTTTTCCCGATCTGACCACAGACCCTTTGTGGAATTTTTGGTCTAAGTGAGCGCCCCAACCTTCGTGTGAGGCGTCGGTAAAGAGTTGGATACTGTGGTGTTTGGGATGAAGGTCTGCACCTTTCATCACGTTTGAGGGATTTTGCCACCAATCTAGGTGGGCTGCAATGGCTTCTGTCCAAGGAAGGAGGTTGTCCAGCGACTGAGGATATCTCCAGTGCTCCTTGAGATGAAACTGAAAGGGCCTCCTGTGAAGGCGTCCCTCCGGGACCATTTTCTCCGTTGAGGCTAGCAACCCAATTAGAGACATCAAACATCTTGCAGTCAAAACACGTTTTGACTTGAGTAGTAGGATCAAATCCTGAAGTTTGAGCCATCTCTCTTGAGTGGGTTTTACAAGGGCTGAATCTAGGTGGTATTCGTAGCCCATGAACGAAAAACACCTGAGTAGGTTTCAGTTCTGATTTTTCCTGATTTATTATCCACCCCAAGGACTGAGTTAGGTCTACCACTGCCTATGTGTTCACTTGGGCTTCCTCCTGAGACTGGGACCTGATCAGCCAGTCATCCAGGTATTGGTGAATTCTGAGTCCTCTTGAGAGGGCCATTAGTTTCACTTCCTTTACGATCATTGTAAAGACCTGGGGGGCTGTGGCTAGTCCGAATGGGAGGGAGGTGAATTGGAACACCTGTGACTTGTAGCAAAACCTTAGGTATTTCCTTGAGTTTGGATGGATGGGGATGTGTAGGTAAGTGTCCGATAGATCTATCGACGATACCCACTCCCCTGGAATCAGGGAGGTCCTGATGGACTCTGGAGTTTCCATTTTGAACTTTTCTATGTGTAGAAAAGTGTTGAGCCTGTTTAGGTCTATGACTGGCCTCCACCTTAGGTGAGGCTTGGTACTAGGAACAGGCGACCGTAAAACCCGAGAGATTTTACATTTTCCACCCTTTCTATTGCGTTCTTTGACAGAAGAGACTGGATACAGAGGCCAGGACTTGGTCTTTGAAGGGCCTTGTATTCTGACCGGGTCAGGAGTCTGACTGGACTTGGATTGAAAAGAATGACAGGATTTGTTTGCCAGTCTAATCTGAAAGAACGGAGGAGAACTCCTACTGGTGGACTGAGTGAGGCTGGAGGAGTCATTGGGGGGAAGGGTTTTTATGCCCTCGTCCCCTGGAGTGGGTCGAAAGACCTTGGAGCCTCAGCTACTCGATTTCCCCCTACCTGGGGAAAACAATGGATACTGCTAGGGATGGAATGACCCCCATTGGGGTGGTTCCTGTAGGAGCCTCTAGATGTGGGGAATTGGAAAGGGTTGATTAATAGGGCCTAAACCCTAAGTGTTATTACAGGTGCCTTGATGAGGGACTCCTGTCCCTCCTAAAGTAGTTGTGAATGGGGAACTTTAAGATCTAAAGATCCAGTATCTCACCTGAATTCACCATACCCCTTCTGACTACTTATATGCACCATGGAATTGAGTTTGACCTGTCTGGTAGTAGCCTTGCTACTGTCTTAACATATATATATATAACCAGGTTGTATTCGGAAAAAAACCTAGTGAAGAGCAGCCTGAAGCTCAACTCTTGCTGACCAGAAGGGGAGGAGGGGCTTACCCAAGGAGGCCCCTAAGGAGATACAAATTTGAAAACTTGTTCCATTTTAAGGGAAATTAAATGGCCCAAGTTCCTGTTGGTCTAGTAAATCATTCAGAGTCCAGACTGTGGAGGATCTAGGCATAAATTCCCTGGGGGCAGGGAGGTTAAAAAAACTGCCTAAGTTTCAATGTCCTCAAAAATTGGTTAGGGTGAAGTCAGGCAACCTACTTCCCTAAAATACAGAGCCAGGACTGAATGAAGGACCTTGTTTAGAAGGCCTCTTGGGCTTGAGGACTTGGACTTGAACTTGGACCCAAGCCTCCAATAGGTGATATTTACTGCCAGGCTGGTGAACTATTAGTCCAAGTTTTTTTTTTTGTTTTTTTTGTTTTTTTTTGTGAGGATTGTTAGTGTTCTGATCTGGAATCAACATCCGAACATCAGATTAGATGATCCGATCATCCGAGGATCAGATCTACATACAATCCACCAAGCATTAGATTTCAGATGATCCGAGAGATGCAATGAAAACCGAGTATCAAATCATACTTGGGTGAATAGAAGTTGGAAATACTGCATCCGAGAATCGGATGCATTAAAAATCTCGGATGAACTAAGATCTTATCTGAATTTAAGCAGGGATCTGATCCACCCTGGAGAAAGAAGTTGGATATTATAATTTCTATGTAAGCTTTCCTTAAGGTAAGCTTCCAAGGAAGCTTTGCCTTTCCTTCTTTGAAGGAACTACACAACTAGATTTACGTAAGTAAATCAACTGTGACACAAGGTCACTTGCCCCACCCGCCTCACTGCAGGTAGGGCTAGTTGTGAGATAATGAAAGCAGAAATTACACAGAATTTTATTAAATAACATAGAATCTAAAAAACAAGTAATTATAATTTAAAACTGGATGAATTAAAATATAATTAAAATAATGGGTAACCAAGGTTACCTTATAGCCTAAAGAGACACGTAATGTCTAGACGATTAATGAAGAATTCTATTCCTGTTTATTTAAGTATTAACCTTATAAATGGTCAATAATACAGGAAAGAAGGGATAAAATATATTATTTAATTTTATTTTATTTATATTTATAAACGTACTGTAAGAAACCCGCGTCTCTCAGCACATGCGGTCTAGACGTGACGTCATCACAGGGGTTTCCCCGAGGATTCCCCCAGTTAGAATCGTGCTTTATATCATATTTTAACCCTTAAAATGGATCAATAGAGTAAAAGAACGGGGATAAACCCTTGCAAAATTTATTTAATTTGATTTCAACAGGCATATATTCCTGTAAATAAACTACCAACACGAGACGTGCATTACAAGAAATTGCTGTCTTGACAATAAAACGGAAGTTGTTTCCGGAGATTTTACTCGACCAGGACTCGTTTGTGTTACATTTATACACTTTTAAACCCTAAAAGGGGTCCAATAATGAAGCAGATAGGGCTTAAATATTTTATTTTATTTTACTGACAGGCATATATATATATCCTGTATTAGAAACCACATAAACAAGTCGCCATTGCTTTACAACGTGAACCCGGAAGTGGACTTCAGTTGTAAAATATAGTAAAGATACTTATCTGAACTATGAAAAGACATCAAATTATGATTCTATGTAATAAAATAAAGAAACTGGTGTAGTTTCCATATCTAACGACTAGAATATCCTGGTAAAAATGAAATAATATTCCTTGTAAAATAAAGCATTGCTAATTCGCGTGGCCAACGAGAAAGTAGGGTGAGAGGTCAGAGGTTATCACGTGACGACAACTAGCAGTGTATCCGGTGGCTAACAAGAACTGTCTTTTTTTCTAAGACGTTGGCCCCGGGTGTGGCAACCCGAGAACAGCATTAAGTCCCACATGGTAAGCTATTGTAGCGTAATAAAATGGGCGCAAAGTGTGCTAGAAACCACTGAGCGCTCATGTCCACCAGAGTTGAGTTTCCAAAATTTTGGAGGTTTATTGGTATCCAGAATATGAAGTGGATCTGTCCTAGAATGTAATTAGATTGGGCCAACGCGGCGCCAACATATCCCCAGACAGGTCATCACTCACGCCACAGGTTTTGATCGGGAATTTTTTAAAACATAATTACCCATTATTATATGAACTTCAGCACATCAATCTACTCTGTTTATATCTTCCCAAGGAAGATGGTGTATCCCCAGACGCCGAATACATAACTCAAATTATATTTTCAATCTTCCTGCAATGATAACTCTAAAGTTTTAACCTATTTTCAAAGTATTTAAATGATTGATGATTGAATGTCCATTCTAAAATAATAATCCCAAAAGAGCATATCTGTTTCTATATTTGTTGACAAAGAAAATATTATTTTTAACTCAACTCATCATACTTTTCAATCTTCCTTTAAAGTATTTAAATGATTGATGATTCAATGTCCATTCTAAAATTCATAATCCCAAAAGCGCATATCTGTTTCTATATTTGTTCACAAATAAAATATTATTTAAAAAAAAATTATTTATATTATTATTTTATTATATTATTTTTAGAATTTGCAAATTGTTTTCAGTTATTCATTTCCTCTATACCTATATATGTGGTCCATATATATGCAACCTAAACATGTGACACAATCTCAGTTCTGACTCCCTTTGTGTTATATGTAATGAAGCCCACCACCTCCCACCCCCACCCCTCTCCCCTTCTCCACACCTCTCTCACTATTACACAAGATCTGCAACCCCATTGAGTTCTTTGTTTCTTATCTGATATCATTAAATACCTTTGTTTATTTAGTGTTACTCAATATAGCTGGAGGTCCCAGAGGTGGGTGGGGGGAATCCGGGTGGGGGATGTGGGTTGGGACTACAAAGAGATGGAGTGCTACAGCATAAATGGTAAACAAACAATCTATATAAAAGGGGTACTCAAATACAAAAAGAATTGAGAATTTTAAGTATGTGATTATCAACTGAAATGAGTTCATAACTGTAGGAGCTGTGCCAAAATTAACTGAGGCAAGTTGAATAAAACTGGGCTAGTTGAGGGTTAAAAATCCCCTAGTTTTACTACATAAGGATATAATTTCATTAATATTGGGACTTAAAGCTCACTTAAAGTGTCCATTTTGTCTACTTGAATATGTTTAACCAGTTTCATTTTAAAAAGTTAAAAACTCAGCAAGCAGAGGTATAACACACAAAAATAAGTTCTTAAAAGACTAAGATAGCCATAACATTATTAATATTCAAAATTTAAATAGACAGGCATTTCTTTTTAAAAATTCAAAGATTTCAGCTCTATAACCCACATAGTTTGACAGTTACTGGGCTTTAAAGTGGCATAATGTCCATAAATTGGGTTTCTGTGGGCATTTTACAATTGTTAAAGAGACCTTAGCAATTAAACTACAGATCTGAAACTTTTTGGGGGACATACATAACAAACAAAAATTATATATAATACAGTTTAAGACTTGTCACACTAAGCATTTCCAAATAACAGGGCAAAATACGGAAAAAATGTCAAAAAAGGCACTTGGGCGAGTGTCTATGGCCCTCATACACAGGTTAAATGTCTACTAAAAACCTTGATTTTCGGCATATGTAAAAAGGACATAATAATGCATTCCCAGATGGGATTTCAGCTCCATCAATCACATAGTTTAACAGTCACAGGGCTTAAAGGTGGTAAAAAGTCCAAATATTGGGTCTCTGTGGGCCTTTTAGAGATCTCGATGTGGCTTTCAAATTAAAGCTTCAGACTTAAAATTTGTTACATACTAAGATTACACATAGAATATGTATCTAATAAAGTTTGAAACTTCTCAGACTTACCATTTCCAAGTTACAGAGCAAAATATGTGAAAAATGTCTTAAAAGGGTCACTCAGGTGGGTGTTTAAGGTCCTCATACACAGGTTAAATGTCTACTTGAAGCCTTGATTTTTGGCACATGTAAAAAGAACATAATAATGTATTCCCAGATGAGATTTCAGCTCTATCAGTCACATAGTTTAACAGTCACAGGCCTTAAAATTGGCAAAAAGTCCAAATACTGGGTCTTTATGGGGCCTTCTAGAGACCTAAATGTGGCCTTCAAATTAAAGCTTCAGACTTAAAATTTGTCACATACTAAGATTACACATAGAATATGCATCTAATACAGTTTGAAACTTCTTAGACTTTCCATTTCCAAGTTACAGGGAAAAATATGTGAAAAATGTCTAAAAATGGTCACTCGGGTGGGGATTTATGGTCCTCATACACAGGTTAAATGTCTTCTTAAAGCCTTAATTTTTGGCACATATAAAAATAACATACTAATATCTTCCCAGATAGGATTTGAGCTCTATCAGTCACATAGTTTGACAGTCACAGGGCTTAAAAGTAGCAAAAAGTCCAAATATTGGGTCTTTGGGAGCCTTTTAGAGACCTCAATTTGACCTTCAAAATTAAAGCTTCAGACTTAAAATCTGTTACATACTAAGATTACACACAGAATATATATCTAATACAGTTTGAAACTTCTCAGACTTACCATTTCCAAGTTACAGGGAAAAAGATGTGAAAAATGTCTTATAAGGGTCACTCGGGTGGGTGTTTATGGTCCTGATACACAGGTTAACTGTCTATTAAAGGCCTAAATGTTGGGGCACATATAAGAAACCACATAGATATATTCCCAGATGATATTTAACTTAGATGAGAGACATAGTTTGAAAGCTACAGTGCTTGAAAGTGGCAAAAAGTGCATAAATTGGGTCTCTGTGGGCACATTTGAGACCTTAAGTCGACCCCTTTGGGTAAACCTACAGCCCTAAAATTTTCTACAGACAAGGATTACATATCAAAGTTATACCTAGCGCAGTTTGAGACTCATCAGAATTATCACTTCCAAATTATAGGGCAAAATATGTGAAAAGTATAGCAAAAAATCCCTAAGTGGGGGTATTTATGGGCCTCAAACACAATTTTCTCCTCAACTTAAAGTCATGATTTTCGGCACATGTACTAAGAACATATTAATGTGTTGTCAGGTAAAATTTCAGCCAGCTGAGCATCATAGTTTGTGACCTACAGGGCTCTAAGTGGCCAAAAGTCCAATTTCTGACCTTAAGGTGGTCATAAGTTCTTTTTTACTGGGAGTTTAAGGTCACCTTAAAATAGGGATCTTCCTTTGGGCACCCTTAACATGTGTACCAAGTTTGAAAAAAAAAAAAATTTGTTTTTGAGTTATCGCGTCCACAAGGAAATTTCTACGGCGGCGGCGGCGGCGCGACGGACCTGAATCCAATATATCCCCGACTTTCGTCTGGGGATATAATTACTTCTTCCCTTGACTAGGCCCTTCCTACTAAAAATCATCAAAATTTATTCATTACTTTTGAAGAAATATCAAGTAGAATGCCAAAGTCTTTGAAAATACATTAAAATGGGACCTCTGAAAATTCATGATTTTTGTATCCAAAATATCATCCAGATCTTTCTCAAAAATTAGTAATTTCCTTGGGCCAGGTCCTACCCACATAAAAATTATAAGGATCTGTTAATTAGTTCTGGGTGAACACACAAAAACATAAACTTCTGGTGGAGGTAAAAATATTGGATAAGAACCACTTCTTGGTGAAAATCAGGGTAAAATTTTTGTGATTGCCTGTCAGGGAATTGAAAGAAGAGAAAAAAAAGTGAAAACAGAAAGTAATAAAAATGTAAAATTATGAATACACCACCACTCTCTTGATTATCTTTGTCAATTTGAAGAAATAAAAATAGAATAAATATGTTTAAGACAGCAAATATCACAAGCTAGGTTTGTGACCTCACAATGACATTGTGACATCATTAAGTAATGACATCATCAGAAAGCAAAATATTGATTTAAGTATGTGAGGAAGAGAAGCAGATTTTCCTGTATTTGCCCAATTAAAAATAAGAAAAGCTCTCTCCTGACTTTAATTTTCAAACAAATTGCACTAAATTTAAAAGAATTCATCTGTACCCCATGAAATACCAGCCCACCAAATTTGAACTCGATTGATGTTATAGTTTTTGAGTTACAAGGGCAAAATGGTGCACAGACAGAAAGACAGACACAAACTGATCACAATAACCCTCATTTTGTTGAGTGTTAAACTTTCACACATACAGTAACAAAATCAAATCGCCAAAGTCTCTGGTTCAATCTGAATGCATATTCATTCAAAAATATTATGAAAACATGACCCAAAAACAAGAGTGTGAGCTTTAAGTTTAAATGATCGAAAACATTGATATACTGAAAACCTGTATATTGGCTATACTGCTAGTAGTGACAAATATCCCCGCAAAGAAATAATGAAATGAAGTGACGTAATTAGGATGTACTACACATTGCTTACGTCACAAGAAAGTCCAATTCTGATTGGACAAAAATTTGTGAGGAAGATATCCAGTCAAGTATTGATTTTTCACGTATGGGATGAAGAGAAGCAGACTTCACTGTATATACCCATTTAAAAATAAGAAAAACTCTCTCCTGACTTTAATTTTTAATCAAATTAAACCAAATTTGAAGGAATACATCTGTACAACATGAAATATCTGCCCACCAAATTTGAGCTTGATTGGTATTATAGTTTTTGAGTTATAAGTGTGAAAAGGTGTACAGACAGAAGGACAGAAGGACAGAAAGACAGACGGAACAAACTGATTACAATAACCCTCTACTATCGTCGAGCGTTAAAGATCTTCTTTTAGACTAGATATGTGTACATGTTAACTTAAAATAGAACTCTCAACTACCACATAAAATATCATCGAAAGACAAATTTTAAATAAGAATTCAGCAGAATTGTACTGTCACCACCTAGAGTTATAGATTGAAATGGATGACATATATCATCCACTGACTGGCAGGTTTTTTGCAGATCCAGACCATCTTTCAGAAGGAATGAGCCACATTGAGGTACCCCGCTGTTGAGAGATATAACCCAGATCCTTTATCAGCATGTGCAGAACCAAGGAAATATTCCAACTCAGGACTCTCCTATGACCCTTTCGTATGTCCCTGAGAAAACTTTCCAAGAATGTATCTGAGCTTGGTAGTGGAAGTTTTGGTATAGATGTGAAAGTCACTGAAATCTACTGAGGTTGTGCACTCGCCCTTTTAGAGGGAAGGTCTTGTAGATTCCTTCCTGTGTTTCCATCTTGAATGTTTTGTCCTTTAATAAAAGATTCAGAGTGCCCAAATCCAAGACAGGTCTCTATTTGTCATTGGTTTTGGGGCAAAGAAAAGGCAGCTGTAGAAGGCAAGAGACGATTGAACTTTCACCTGTTCTATAACCCGATTTCCAAGAGGGTATGCATTGCCTTCTGCAGGTTGCTGTTCTTGGGAGGACTTGCAGAGCTGCTTTGAATAAGCGACCGCTGGGTCAGAAGTGGCTCTTTAGTACGGCTGCTACCATTTTCCAAAACAAGACAGACTAGCATGGTCTGGACCATGGAGACAGTGCGTTGAAAACCATACCAACTAACCCAAAGTTTAGGTGGCTAGATAAATTGGTCTGTTTGCAATCTACCCAACTCTGAAGAACAACTTTGATAACCAGAGGTCACAGTAGGGTTCATATTATCGAACTTCTGGCAAAGCTAAACTTCTGGGGGAAAGTCTAGGATATTTTTAATTATTTTACCCACTGGTTAACTCCCATTACCCATCTACAATGGGGTACAACCCCTCTCAGGCATCTAAAGACTGGTTCTTGTGTGTGCAAACCAAGTGTTAGAACAGCTTCAATGAGGGTTTATCTTGACACTCTTCCTTGAGATTAGAAAACATGTCATCTGAAGATTGCAAATTGGATTGGGGATGATGCAATGTGTGATGAGTCTGATCCAAGTCTACCGAAGCAAGCACAGTAACTAGAGATGATCATCTAATTTTCTCATCTTGCTTTCTCTCTTTCCTAAGTTTGTAAATAGTTACAGAGAACTGATGAATTTACCCCGGAGAAAATAAGGCACAGAAGTCACAGTCTTCAGGCTTCAATAAACAAGGGCCTGACCCCTCACCTTTTTCTCTGCAGTGTGTACAATAACAATGTATGTCAAATAAAGCCATTATATGGCCAGATGACACTTTCTTCTGTCCTGGAGAAGCCATGACTATTTAAGAAATACTATATATCCAAATTATGCACAATACATGGAAAATGTTGTGTACGAAACACTTAAATCTTGACCAAGGACCCATCTGTGACCAGATGCAGGATGTATCCATTTAGAAAGCCCTAAAATATAAAGGGTCCTTGCAACTCACAGGGCTCAAATTGTTCAGTTTGTAAATCACATTTCTAATTACTGTTTGTAAGCTAGAACCGGAAACGATTGAACATTTGTTTTGGAAATGCATATATATCCAAAACCTATAGACATTTATAAAGAATAAGTTCTCGCCCTATGTAGCCTGGCAAAACCTTTTTACATGTAGCAACTTTACTTTGGGCACAATAGAAGGTGATACAGTACTTCTTACTAATCATGTATTCATGATAATAAAACGATACATTGATATAACTAGATGCAGAAAGGGTAGTTTGAACAAAGAGGCGCTGTTGGACTACATCCGTTATCACTTTGACTTAGAACGTAACTTTTTGGTTCACAAAAAAGGAAGCATAAATATTTTTAAAATTTCATCAAAATCTCTCTATCTCGCACCGTTTCCAAGATAAATGCGCATTTGCGTTTTACATAGAAATTCAAGATGGCTGCTAAAAGTGGCAAGAAAGCGATTTTTGCAAAAATTTGCCAGTAGACTCTGCATATACCTGAGTAGGTAAATAATTAGCTATGGGTCTGAAACTTCACCAAGTGACAGCTGTCCCAAAAGTAGGTGAATGAGTTATTTGAGAAAAATTGGCTATCTGCAATACTTTTAGAGATAATTAGCATTTACTCATTTTGAGTAGGTGAATAATTAGCTACAGGTCTGAAACTTCACCAAGTGAAAGCTCTCCCAAAAGTAGATGAATGAATTATTTGAGAAAAATTGGCTATCTGCAATACTTTTAAGAGATAATTCACCATCTAGCACAGTTTTCGAGATATTAGCATTTTTGTGTTTTGCAATTTTTGCATAAAATTCGTAAATTCAAAATGGCTGCCATTTTTGGTGAGTCAAATTTTTTTTTGAAAATTGGCATGGCTACTCTGCAGAGATACCCTGTGGGTCAAAAATTTCGTCGAAAACGCTCTATCTAGCACGGTTTTCGAGATATAAGCATTTTTATGTTTTGCAATTTTTGCGAAAAATTCGAAAATTCAAAATGGCCGCCATTTTTGGCGAGACAAAAATTTTTTCAACATTGGGATAGCTACTCTGCAGAGATATCCTGCGGGTCAAAAATTTTGTCGAAATCGCTCTATCTAGCACGGTTTTCGAGATATAAGCATTTTTGTGTTTTCCTTATTTGGAAAATTCATAATGATTAATTAATCATTAATTACTCGGCCATTTCTTAACCAATCAATGCCAAAATCTAATGATTTCCACATTTTAATAGAATGAATGTATTTGCCAAGTTTCAGGTGAATTGATAAAATCCCTTTCAAGTTATCATCCGGACAAGCTTCCCCATCGAAAAAAGACATTTGTGGTCATGTGACCTCTCTGATTGGTTGAAATGTCACTGCAGCATATTCAAAAAAATTCCCCAAGGCTACTGCATAAACCTGCCAAATTTGAAAAGAATCCGCCTAACGGTTACAGAGTTATAAGGAAAACAAAATGCGGAGCCGGTGAAGCCGCCGGAGCCGGTGGAGCCGGCGGAGCCTGAAGGTCTCCCATACACAAACAAGCGTCCCTTGTGGGACGCTTAAATATGACCACACCAGATCTCTACCTATAATACCCTTTGCACTAGATGGCCACCAAAAGTCCTTGCTGAAAGTCGAAAAAAAAACCGCCCGTGGTGGCCATCTTGTTTTTCAAAAAGAGGCCAAAAATATTCCCAGGCAAGATTTTATGGTTATGAATATATCCTGGAAATTTGAGAAGGCTAGCTATAACATTTTTTTGGTTAGAGGGGTAACGGTGAAATCTCTCTACACACTGCGGCGGCGGCGGAGTAACAAAGCAAAATCCATAGTATACAGCAGTATAATCAGTTACAGCACTCCATATATCTTTGTGGTAAGAGAAATATGTCTAAAATATGGCAGGTGAACACACTTATCACTGCCAAGGTTAAAGGTTACACCATAATTTAGCATAACTACACTCCCCAACTAATGACCGATCCAAGAATCAACTTCCTACAGCTTAAGGTTTCTGACATATGACCCAGACAAGGTTTTAAAGGTCAAGGTCACACGGGCAAGGTCAAAGGTTAAATCAAGGTAACACCAGGATGCTGTACACCTACACCTCACCTCCCAACCAATGTTGTATCAACTTCCTACACCTTACAGTTTCCAAGATATGACATACAGTAATGGTCAAATCAAGCTCACACACCATGATGCTGCACACCTACACCCTTGAACCAATGTCCCTACCAAGGATCAACCTTCCACACCTCACAGTTTCTGAGATATAGCCTGGACAGGATTTTAAAGGTCAAGGTCACTACAGCAAGGTCAAAGGTCAAATCAAGGTCACACTATGATGCTGCATACCTGCACCACCCAACCAATGTCCCTACCAAGTATAAACTTCCTACACCTTACACTTTCCAAGACATAGAACAAACAAGATTTTAAAGTTCAAAGTCACTACAGGGTCAAAGGTCAAATCAAGGTCACACCATGGCATTGTACACCTACATCTTCCAACTCATGTCCCTACCAAGTATCAACTTCCTATATCTTAAGGTTTCTGAGATTTTGCCCAGGTGAGATTTTAATGTTCAAGGTCACTACAGCAAGGTCAAAGGTCAAATCAAGGTCACACAATCACATTGTACACCTACACTTCTCAACCAATGTCCCAACCAAGTATCAACTTCCTACAACTTACAGTTTCCGAGATATAGCCTGGACATGATTTTAAAGGTCAAAGTCATTACAGCAATGCCAAAGGTTAAATCAAAGTCACACCACGACGCTTCATACCTACACCCCCACCCAAAGAGCCTACAAAGTATCAACTTCCTACACCTTACAGTTTCCAAGGTATAGCTCAAACAAGATTTTAAAGTTCACGGTCACTACAAGTATCAACTTCCTGCAACTTATGCCAAGTTATAGCCCAGACAAGATGTTACAGTTCAAGGTCACTATGGCAAGGTCAAAGGTCAAATCACGGTCATACCATAACAATGCAAACCCACACCTTCCAGCCTATGTCCCTACCAAGTATCAAACCTCTATACGGTTCCCGAGATATAGCCCGGACAGGATTTTAAAGGTCAAGTTCACTACAGCAAGATCAAAGGTCAAATCAAAGTCACACCATGATGTTGCACACCGACACCCCTAACCAATGTCCCTATTAAATATCAACTTTAGCCAACCTCCATATCTCTTCTCTCTAATTAAGCGGAGTGATCAAACACGGGGCAGTCGCCTATCAATTTCTGCATCTAAACTGAAAAAAACTGCTCAGGGTTGCACAGTTTCACAGTAGCTGCTCCCACAGAGTGGAACAACCTCCCTGAAGCCATTAAAACTGTGTAAATTATCTCTAGATTCAGAAAACAGTTGAAAACATATCTTTTCAGATTAGCCTATCCTCCACCATAGCCTATCTCCCCTATCGGACGCTAATATGGATACTGACCTCTTTTTTGGATCTGGTCTATCCCTTTTAGGACATCAATGTCTTAGAGGATGTTTACATCAGTTTTGGCGTTTTATAAATGCTTCTCCCCTCACCTCACCTCCCCCCTCCCTTCTTATGCCTTATGGTTTATTAGATATAGCCCAGACAAGATTTCAAAACTCAAGGTCACTATGGCAAGGTCAAAGATCAACTCAAGACCACAACCATGACGATGCACACCTACACCCCCTAAACAATGTCCCTAAGCAAGTATCAACTACCTGTGCCTTACAGTTTCTGAGATATAGTCCAGACAAGATTTTAAGGGTCAAGGTAATTGCAGCAAGGTCAAAGGTAAAATCAAGGTCACATCAAAATGTTGCACACCTACACTCCCCAACTAATGTCCCTACCAAGTATCAACTTCCTATGCCTTACGGTTTCCGAGATATAGCTGGGACAAACTTTTCCTGCCGCCCACCTTCCTGCCTATCTGAATGCCATGGGTGAAAACAATACCCTGACAACCGGTAAGGGCTGTGAGGTAAAAAGGGTTGAAAATTAAATAGCACAACCAAAATAAGGAGTTGCACAACCTCCCCCAGACACTATGATCAATAAAGTTGACTCTTAACAACAAATTCTGGATCCATATTTACTAACATTTCCTATAATTAGAACTTTCTCAGATTATAGGCATTTTTTTAGAAATGATTCTAAGAATAAGAAAAATTTCTAAACACAAGAATCTTTCAAAATTTCCATAAAAAGGTATTTACAAACATTTTTTTAACAAATCATACTTTATGCTGATCAACCAGTAAAATACTAATGCTACCGGTTTTCTTAATTACAAAATTCTAAGAATAAGTCTAAGAATATTGGTGAATATGGGCCCTGATCACTATTTCAGGAGCAGAGATAATTATCCTGCTGACTTGTATGACTTATCTATTGGGACAAGATCACTCTGGTAAAATTAGTCATTTAATTAAACAAGAGGAGAGTGCCCGTGAACGGGCACTGTGTCAGCTGACTGAGTGTTTTTGATTTGTGAAGGTGATTAGAGGACAGAATAATTATCAGGAAAAGGGCTGTACAGAAATACAGTAAATGGTAACTGAACAGCAAGTTCGAAAGAAATTCCGAAGCTGACAGAAGAAAAGGATAAAAAAGTTGTGCTTTCTTCAGATGCGCGACCTCCGTAGAATTAGAAAGCATCTTACTCCTGATGTTGCAGTCCTTGCTGCAAATGCCTTGGTCAGTAGTCGCCTGGACTATTGTAACTCTCTGTTCAGAGGTTTGTCCGGTTTCAATCAGTACAAATTGCAAAGTATTCAGAACACCCTTGCTCGTATTGTTACAAATCACAGAAAGTATGCTCATGTCACACCCATCTTAAAGAAACTCCACTGGTTGCCTGTTAAGTACCGATGTATTTTCAAAACTGCAACACTTGTGTATAAATTCTTGCATAGTGGCTCTCCTTCCTATTTTGGACCGTTCCTGTCTCCCAGTAGTTGTCCCTATAGTACTAGGCGTAGTCACCCAGATCATCAATACCTTACAGTTCCTCCTTTTCATTCATCAGTCTTTAAGTCAACCAAACATTTTGGCCTGAGTTTTGCCTTTGATGCTCCTAAGACCTGGAATGAACTCCCTCAAGATGTCCGCTGTGCAACATCAGTTGCCTCCTTCAGAAGCAAGCTTAAAACTTACTTGTTTGCAAAAGCCTACCCACCATAGCCTCCCCCGTCACATCTGTGTCTCTTTGGTACGACCTGGCTATTGTCCCTTGATTAACGCTAATTGCCTTTGCTTATGGTTAGATGCGCCTTAGAGTCCATCAGTGATGGAGATTAAGCGCTATAAAAGTCCACATTAGATTAGATAGATTAGATTAGATTGTGCCCTGTAAATGGTATTATGAAGGAAAATAACAAGGTAATTGTTTAAGTGTAAAAAATAGGTTAAAACATATTTAAAGAAATACTACAAATGCAATATCCTCGTTTGACCTTGAAGAAGAGGTCCAAGGTCAAATCTAACCACACAAATACATTCCCAGCCCATGATTTCCTATGGTTTACTATTCCAAACCTCTAGGACCAATTATAAATGAGTTATAAGCACTTTTAAGCTTGGCTGTCCTCATTTGACCTTGAAGGAGGGGTCCAAAGGTCAAATATGACCATACCAAAAGATTTCGAGCCAATGATTTCCTATGGGATGGTTTACCATCCCAAATCTCTGTCACCAATAATAAGCGAGTTGTAGACTCTATTTTCGCTATCCTCATTTGACCTTGAAGGAGGGTTCCAAGGTCAAATCGGACCATATCAACAGATTCACAGCCCATGATTTCCTGTCTGTTTACCATCCCAAACCTCTGGGACCAATAATAAGCGAGTTATAAGCACTTTTAAGTTTGGCTATCCTTGTTTGACCTTGAAGGAGGGGTCATTGAAGGTCAAATCTGACCACACCAAAAGGTTCCCACCCCATGATTTCCTACAGGTTGGTTTATCATCCCAAGCCTCTAGGATCAATAATAAGGGAGATATAAGCACTTTTCATGACTGACAAAAAACACCTGTGGCGGCCATCTTGTTTCTCAAAATGAGGCCAAAAATATTCCCAGACAACATTTTATGGTTATTAATATATACTGCAAACTTAAGAAAGCTAGCTGTAATATTTTTTTTCATCAGAGCAGTGATGGTGAAATCTCTCTCTACCCACTGCGGCTATCCAGTGGATACAATGATTTACTCAACAGTGAGAACCTGAAAGTAGCTATTGCTCAGCTATGCCATGACATAGAGGTCTGCAATTTCACTATGTTATAGCTGACCAAAAATTCTGTGAATAACATATTTAACAAATTACTCTAAATGTAATAGTTTTCAAGTTACAACTGATTTACTCAACAGTGAGAACCTCAAAGGAACTATGACTCAGCTATGCAATGAGCTACATGTCTGAAATTTTACTATGTTATAGCTAACCCAAAAGTAGGTGAACAACATATTTAAGCAAACTACTGTAAATGCAATAGTTTTCAAGCTACAACTGATTTACTCAATAGTGAGAACCTGAAAATAGCTATTGCTCCGCTATGCCATGAGCTATAGGTCTGTAATTTCACTATGTTATAGCTGACCCAAAAGTAGTGAACAATATATTTTAACAAAATACTCCAAATGCAATATTTTTCAAGTTATAGCTGATTTACTCAACAGTCAGTACATGAGAATAGCTATTGCTCAGTTGTGCCATGAGCTATAGGTCTATAATTTCACTATGTTATAGCTGACCCAAAAGTAGCTGAATAACATATTTGCACAAATTTCTGTAAATGCAATAGTTTTCAAATTATAACTGATTTACTCAACAGTGAGAACTTCAAAGTAGCTATTACTCAGCTATGAAATGAGCCACAGGTCTGAAACTTCACTATGTTATAGCTGACCCCAAAATAGGTGAATAACATATTGAAACAAAATACTCTAAATGCAATAGTTTTCAAGTTATAAGTGATTTACTCAACAGTGATAACCTAAAAGTAGCTATTACTCAGCTATGCCATGAGCTACAGGTCTGAAATTGTACTATGTTATAGCTGGCCCAAAAGTAGCTGAATAACATATTTATACGAAATTCTCTAAATGCAATAGTTTTTAAGTTACAAGTGATTTTACTCATGATGGAAGTTACTAAAAAGCCCAAAAGTAGCTATTACTCACTTAGCTATTGAGACAGACACCCAACTTACTCACCATATTGTAGCTATGAAAAAAGTAGCTGAATAACATATTTTAACAAAATGCTCTAAATGCAACACTTTTCAAGTTATAAGTGATTTACTCAACAGTGATAACCTAAAAGTAGCTATTACTCAGCTATGCCATGAGCTAGAGGTCTGAAATTTTACTATGTTATAGCTGACCCAAAAGTAGCTGAATAACATGTTTATACGAAATTCTCTAAATGCAACACTTTTCAAGTTATAAGCGATTTACTCAACAGTGATAACCTAAAAGTAGCTATTACTCAGCTATGCCATGAGCTACAGGTCTGAAATTTCACTATGTTATAGCTGGCCCAAAAGTAGCTGAATAACATATTTATACGAAATTCTCTAAATGCAATAGTTTTTAAGTTACAAGTGATTTTACTCATAATGGAAGTTACTGAAAAGCCCAAAAGTAGCTATTACTCACTTAGCTATTGAGACAGACACCCAACTTACTCACCATATTGTAGCTATGAAAAAAGTAGCTGAACAACATATTTTCACAAAATGCTGTAAATGCAACACTTTTGAAGTTATAAGTGATTTAGTGCATGATTTCATGAATTTTAATGCATAAAAATTATTAAAAAAAAATTTAAAAAAAAGGAAGACAGATCCAGGTCTCATACTCACACAAGAGAATCTACCTCTGGCCTAGTACATATATGCAAGATATGAGAGAAATCCCTGCAATAGTCACTGAGAAAATTGTGATAAAAAGTTGAAATTTTCACACTTTTGGTGGGGGTACCCCCCTTGTAATGTCTCTAGCAAACAGACGAACAGACAGATTTGCATGCCTTGAACAATTTTTCATCCTCGATAGATAAGGTATCTTTTAAAAAAAACAGCATGTCTCTAGGCCTTGTAGTTTTGGAGAAGAAGTTGTTCACGCAGACGCGTACGCGTACGCCCACGCCGCAGAGTGATGACATAATGTCAGCTGACTGACAAGTCAGCTGACATAAAAAGTGGACATGGTTATTGTAAGAGAGAAAATCTAATCTAATGTGGACTTTTATAGCGATAGGTTATATCAATAAAAACAGGTTTTAAGGTAGTTACAACATGAAAGATTAGATGCCAGCAATCAAGACAGAAGGGCTTAGTCAATAAGGTTTCAAACATCTTTGAAAAATGGGACGGAGGTCTAAGTTTGAGTCATAATCCTACCTTACAATAGAGCATACTTTTAGGATCAGTTAAATCCATACACAAAATTTGAATTAAATCTGTCAAGCTGACAGAGTCTGAAAACGAAAATAATTTGTGTTAATATTGGAAGTTTGAGGCCACCTTAAAATTGAGGTCACCTTACAACAGAGCACATCTTTATTTACAATTACATCCACATACTAAATTTGGATTTAATCCATGAAATCATCAGAGATGATATCCAGACACCAAAGTGTGACAGCACTGCCTAAGCTGACAGGGGACAATCCCTAAAAGCCCCCAGCATACCTGGTGACACACAAAGCAATCCCTATATGTCCCCCTGTACAGCTGGTAACACAGACATGTATCAAATTGCAAGAGCATTTTTGTGTGGAAACATTGAGCACATAGTTTGAATGCTCACCTTCTCTAGTTTGGAGAGAGCGAGAGCGTAGTGATCTTTGGCCCTGAACTGCATGAAGCGCATGTTTGAGGCTTGTGACAGCTCTGTGATGATGTTGGCACTGGGAAATAATCTGGAAAGAGTAGGCAAACAGTGGCCAGTCAATTCATACAGACAGAAGGATAAAACACAACAGCCACTGATAAGACTAGTGAGCCAAAGAAATGTCTACTGTGAATGAAGAAAACCTTTCCACCTCTCATGATTATACAAACTTTGTTTCTCTCATTTCGGAATATTCAAGACTGTATGTCATGCATTCAAGTATTATGTATATTGTGCACCTACAATAGTGTTTAGTTCATTTCACCTGTTTATATTGCCTAAATATGTTCTGTACAGCCACAGTAATGTTACAGTCTATGATACCTAAGTATATTACAGGTAATGTTTACCTGAATATGGTCTGTACAGCCACAATAATGTTACAGTCTATGATACCTGAGTATATTAAAGGTGTAATTTACCTGAATATGGTCTGTACAGGCGCAATAGTGTTCATGATACCGGAGTATATTACACGTGTAAGTTACCTATGTATGGTCTGTACAGCCACTATAGTGTTACAGTCTATGATACTTGAGTATATTACAGGTATAATTTACCTGAATATGGTCTGTACAGCCATAATAGTGTTACAGTCTAGAGGATACCTGTGTATATTACAGGTGTAATTAACCTGAATATGGTCTGTACAGCCACAATAGTGTTTATGATACCCGAGTATATTACAGGTGTAATTTACCTGAATATGGTCTGTACAGCCACTATAGTATTACAGTCTGCAAGTGTCTCCTCTTCTGCTGCATTGGAACTCTCCTTGTTTGCAATCACCAAATGGTCAGCGAGATTGACCCCTGCCCTCAATAGGTCATCCAGGCTTCACAAAAAGAGGGATAAAGTCTGGTGAGAGATTCTCACATTAAGAAATTCTGACACACATGTATATGTAAAAACAAGTGTGTGAGATCTATTCAAATATAAACTGAAACACAAAGAGAACTATACGCCGAAGTCGTCAAAGATCTTTTGAACATGTACTATTTTACACTTAACTGACACACTTGTAATAATGCTGTAGTTTTAATGATGAAAGTTTATATTATAGTTACAGTGCACAAGAGAATATGTTGAATTAAATGTGAACCAACCAGTCTATAGACCCGATCATCCAGTAGACTTCTGGGAAGAAGCAAATTGTCTCCAGGAAACTCTGCTCTGGTCTACAAAAAAAAAATAAAAAATCTATTATGTTTTCATTTATTTAACTTCTTGTATTATATACAAAGTGGTGCAACATACTATTTAATACATTAAAGTGTATGTACATGCTTATTATGGTTATAAAGATAGAAAACATTCATCAGAGTTCTACTATGAATTTATTTCTCCAAATAAGTTAATCTATGTCCATAATAAGATGAACTAAGCTGGGAGCAGCAATTCATAGTCTTACTTCTGGCATATCACCAGGATTCAAATTACACCTGTTTTCACATTACCCCCTGCTTCACATTACCTCCTGCTTCACATTACAGTCTGGTCTACACTACATTAGAATTTATACCAATCTGGGTGATATTCTGGACAAATAGTTTAATATATATACAGTCTCATCCTTGGCATTCAAGATTTTCTTACCGTCTCTCTAACAGAAGCACGATGGGGCTGAGCTTGTGTTTAGATCGGCAGTGAGATCGCAGAGGCACAATGAAGTTGTACAGTCCATAGCTGGCGTGGTCTGCAGCGACTATAACAATACGGTTCCTCCAGTTGTACTGGTGAGCGTGGTGATTGTTACAGTGAGCACAGGACTGCAATCAGAGAAAACAAACCACATGGAAACTTTCACTAGGCATTTATTTCGCCTTTTTTTACTCAATGAGCTAAAATAATAAAAAGCAATTGCTCACATAGTTGCATGTCTGTACATATTTCTTGAGTAGAAACTGGCAATAAGTACAAAATTGCAAATTTAATAAGTAAATTAAATTTTTATAAGTTAATACCCTATCCAATGGACAATATGCTAAACCGGTCGGCGCAGACCGGCCCGCCAAACGTCAGAAAAAGACGTCCTGTGTCTCCACCGGCTGGCCGGTCCTCACACTGCACTCGCCAGGTGGCGTGTGGTACTTCCTTCCTGTCTAGACAAGCTGACGTCATAGCATCTTTTTCGTTGTCTAAACCTATTAGACCCCTAGTAAACTGATAGCGGGGTCGGTGGGAGGGTCTTGCGTGTCCATTGGATAGGGTATTAACTTATAAAAATTTAATTTACTTATTAAATTTGCAATTTTATTGCGTTAATACATCCTATCCAATGGACAATATGCTGAATAACTACCGCTTGGTCGGCGGGTAAGTTACTAGGGACTTATACGAACTCAGAAAATAACTAACAACTTAAAGCCTGGGTCGATCTAAGATTATCAAGACCCTTAAGGCTATGGTCGGTCAACAGAGACCGGTTAACCGGTCCAAACCGACTCGCCTCCCCCCCCCCCCCCCCCTTTTTTTTTACAGACCTGCTCTGAGGTAGGGGAAGAGAGGGATGAGTTCAGTCCCAAGAAATAAACCTCCCGAAGGAAGCACGTTTGATTTTTTTTTTTTTTTTTTTTTTTTTTGATGCTTCTTAACTATATATACACTATATACATATGTACAAATCTCCTCTCTGGCCTGGGTTATTTGTGGATCTGCTGAGCAGCCACTACAGGTCCCAGGTGGTAAAGCTCAGAATCAGCCCATGCCACATCCTTCAAAAAGAATTGGGTGAAGGTGTTATGTGACTTCCAGTGGCATGCTGCTAATATTTGTTCCAAGGAGACCCCCGACTGGAAGGCCTTTGAAGCAGCGAAGGCCCTGACATCATGGGCTTTAACCTGATGTAACTTGTGGGCCTCCTGGTCTGAGAGCTCATAACATAGGATCACAGTTTGTTTGATCCAAGAGGAGATAGTGGCAGGTGAGATGTCCTTGTCGAAGCCTTTTTTGAAGGAGACAAAAACCAACTCTTTATTCTGCCTGAAGTCTGATGTCCTGTCCAAATAGTAACGCAAGGCTCTAACCGGACAGAGGGATCTGTCAGACTTAAGAGATCTATCCAGAGTGGTGGCCAGGGCTGGGATAACCACTGGGGCCACACTGTCTGGACCCTCTTTAGCCAGCTGATTTTTGGAGAGGAAGCTGGGAGAAGGGTACAGGGATATCTTAGTCCAATCAGACTGGTGTCTGATGTTCTTATGTTGCCAAGCATGAATCTCACTTCTGCGTTTGCCTGATCCCAAGGCTAAGAGGAAAACTGTCTTGAAGGTCAAATGCTTCAAGGAGGCCTCCTTAATTGGCTCAAAGGGAGCCTTTGTTAACTGGTGTAAAACCAGAGATAGGTTCCAGGAGGGGATACCTCTTCTGCCCTTGGGTCTGTCTCTGTGGAAGCTATCCAAGAGACGGGTGAGATTCTCATCTTTGCTGATGTTGAGGGTTGAACTGCCCAATTTATCAGCAATGGCAGACCTGTAGCCATCAATGGTGCTGGGCTGCAATTTCCTTTCCTCAAAAAGGTACATGAGGAAATCAGCAACTGACTTTACAGGAGGTGTCCTGAAGTCCACCTGATTTGTGATGCACCACTTTGTAAAAATGGCCCACTTTGCCTCATAGACGGATCTAGTTGATCCTCTTTGAGGAGCTTCAATTCTTGTTGCCACTGCCTCAGAGAAACCCCGCTCCTTGATAGCTGTGGCTCTAGGAGCCATGCGTGGAGATTTAGGTTTGTTAGACTCCTGTGAGGGGTCTGATTGAATGGCTGAGTCAGAAGGTTCAGCAACTGAGGAAGAAGCAATGGTATCTGGCTGGACATCTCCACTAGGTCCCAAAACCATGCCATGTTGGGCCACCCCGGGGCAATAATGATCAACCTCCGGTACGGGGAGTCTTGTAACTTCTCCACCACTTTGCCCAAAATGGCTGTTGGTGGGAAGGCGTATGCGTCCAGATCTTCCCATGACAAACTGAGTGCATCCACTGCAGTGGCCCTGGGGTCCGGTACCGGTGATACGAACAGGGGCAGCTTGTTGTTGAACCTCGTAGCAAATAGATCTATTTGAGGCTGATGCCACCTGTCGCATAGGGCTTGGAAGATTTCTGGCAGGAGGGACCATTCGGTTTGGATGGTCTGACCCAATCTGGACAATTTGTCTGCCACTACATTTAGGTGGCCGGGAATGTGTCGTGCTCTCAGAGTCACTTGCTTCCCGGTGCACCAGGTCAAGATTCTCCAGAGTAGGGCACAAAGTGGGCCCGACCTCATGCCTCCTTCCTTGTTGATATAGGCTACTACGGTGGTATTGTCGGTTGCAACTAGCACCATTTTGCCTATGCATACCTTTTGGAACTCTTTTAGAGCCAGAAAGACTGCTTTTAACTCCAAGTAATTTATGTGCAATTTGCTTTCCGGTAGGGACCAGGATCCTCTGGCAATATGCTCGTTTAAGTGAGCGCCCCACCCTTCTTTTGATGCGTCTGTAAAGATTTGCAGAGCATGCTGTAGAGGGTGTAGTGGTTGGCCTGTGAGAACGTTGTCTTCTTGTAGCCACCATTGCAAGTGAGGATGCAGAGATCTGGGCAGAGGGATCCGTTTGTGTAGGGATTCCGGTATTCTCCAATTTCTTTTGAGGTGCCACTGAATGGGCCTCATGTGTAGCCGGCCTAGGTGAACTTGTTTCTCTGTCGCGGTTAGCAGGCCTATTAAAGACATCAGTTCCCGTACTGAACAAGCCGGTCGGGAGATGAGTTCTAGTATCTTTTCCTGTAGGCTTTGCCACCTGTCCGGTGTCGGTCGGACCCCACCGGACTGGAGGTCGAATTGGTAACCGACGAAGTTGAAAACTTGCTTGGGGTCCAATTCCGACTTTTCTATGTTCACCAGCCAACCCAACTGTCGGCACAGTTGTACTAGGACCTGTGTATGTTGGAGACAGGCCCGGTGGGATGTGGCCCTCACCAACCAGTCGTCTAGGTATTGGTGGAGCCTTATACCCTTCTGAGTGGCCATAAGCTTCACCTCCTTTGCTATGACAGTGAACTCCATAGGAGCTGTGGATAGGCCGAAGGGGAGAGCTTTGAACTGAAAGGTCTGTCCCTGGACGTGAAATCTCAAGAATTTCCTTGACTGTTCCTGTATGGGAACGTGGAAATAAGCATCCTTGAAATCTATGGAGGTTACCCACTGTCCTTGTTGGAGAGAGGTTCTGATGGTTTCCGGAGTTTCCATCTTGAATTTTTCGGTTTTGAGAAAAGGGTTTAGATTGCTCAAGTCCAGGATTGGCCTCCATTTGTTGTTGGGTTTGGGAACCAGGAATAGTCGGTTTGTTTACCAGTTCTATAGCATTTTTTGCTGTAAGCTGATGTAATGCCTCTAACAGTTTGAGGTTCCTGCGAGGATTGCCATAACAGCTTACAACTGTGGGAACTCTTGACAATTTTGGCCTGGTCCGGAAGGGGAGGGTATAACCCTCTCTCAGAATTTGAACTACCTTCGGACCGGCGCCTAGATCCAGCCACTTTTGCCAAAAATTTTGAAGTCTGGCCCCTACAGGAAGATTTGAGGCAACATTGGGAGCATTTCTTACAACATTTACATAAGACAATGGAATGACACAAAAAGCACTGTTCACATATTTTAATTTGTGACTGTATGATTGACAAACTGCTGCCCCGGGACTTATTTCCTTCTTTTGAGAATGCCCGGGCGCAGTAGGTACAGAATTTACAACATGCAGCTTTACAGTACAAGTGTCTTTTGTCTCTGAGGTAGGGCTCCCGGCCAGCAGCAGTGAATCTAACTGAGTTACATATTGATTGTCATTTGTACTGCTGCTGACCCTTGGCCGGTCGGGAGGAGTACTGTGACTGTTTCCTCTGCTTTCTACGTTGGGTGCGTGAAAGATTTTTCCAGGCCGGTCTTTCCTGTTGCTTGTCCGACTTGTGGTCATGGTGTTCATAAGGATGGAATCTCCTGCCTTTGTAGGAAGATGAGCCGGATCTACCTTTGTCAAAACTAGTGATATCCTCCTCAGCCCTTTTTATGATACTGTCTGGGAACAAAGTGTCCAGATGAAGTGGGGCTGACCGCTGGGCGTTAAGTGTGTCAGCCTTAATACCTGCCTTGAGGTAGGCGAGGTAGGAATCCCATCTGAGAAGCGTGGTATTGGCCATGTTAACAAAAATGAATTCTGTGAGGTGTTCCATGGCCTTTGCCATTGCCTGGCAAATGCTAGAATTGAAGTCCAAAAGGAACTGGAGTTCGTTGACTGCATCTGTAACCTTCACTGCCGTCTTGCCCTTAGATTCTATCCTGACAGCTTTAAGCTGAGAGTTCATATTTTGCTGTACTTTCAGTAAACACCGGTTGAAACTGGCCGCGTGATTACAAATGACGGTAGATTCCCGGGCTGATCTCTCCCACTTGCGCAGTGTCTCTTGGGATATAGGGCGCGACATGGGAGGTTGGGAGGCAATACTAGCTTGTCTTGCAATTCGAAGGTAGGTGCTATTCAGCTTCAAAGAACTGGTATGCCAAGATGAAACAGACTGTTCAGTATCTGTTTTGGGGTTGGAGTGAAACCCGTACCATTTCTGCTGGGATTTCGGTGGTCGGACAAATTGATCTCTCTGAAGTCCACCGGCTTCGGAAGTTCTGGACGGATAGCCCTGGGTGAGGGTAATGTTCAACTTGGCCATCTTACGGCACAGCCACTCGTCAGTGGGTAGGTTGATAGACACTTTACCCGGTGCATGTGGCTTGGGGCCTGCAAAGGGGTTATCCTCCGAGGTGGTGGTCCCTGAGTCAATATCTGGTATATGATCCCACCCCATATAGGACCTAATGCCCCGCATAGTCTCCCGGTAGGACTGCTCCTCCGACAGTGACTGTTCTTGATCAGAGAGGTTTGCGTCCATTTCGTCCGACAATTCCCCTTCTTCTGGTAGGATATCCAGTAGGGGTTGATCTGAGGATGAGTCGGAGTCGGAATCACTTGAAGATGATTCTTTGCGGGAGACGTCAAAGGCAGATGACAAATGTTTTTTAACAGAAGCCGTGGCCGGAGGGTCCAGTTGAGTAGATGAAGTTTTGACGTCCGACTTGTGTAGGGAAGAGTCGGTGGCTGAATCTCCAGCAGGGTCGGTCGGTTGAGAGATCTGAGGCTGAGGTTTAATGAACGGGTCAGATCGGACCACATTGGCAGGTGGAGCGTGTGCTGGCGTCACCTTGACAGTACTGAATACTGGATCCCTAGGTGGATCAACAGTCTTGGCTAAGAACAAGGCCTCCAGCCTGTTAAACCTTTCAGCCCACTTTTTGTCCATGTCGAGTAGCTTAGTGTCGGTGGATGAGCTATGAGGCTTAGATTCAGATGAAGTGGTAGCCGGTCGGTTGGATGACTGTTTAACTGACTTCTCCGACTTGGAGGACTTGGAATGTTTAGGGTCAGTTTTCTTCTTCTTCTCTACCAGTTCACTTGTAGAAGCACCTGGAGTGCTTTGATTATCCACAACAGCCAAGACAGATACTAAGGCCGGGTCTACAAGGGTGGAATTGTCTGAATCCTTAGCCGGAGTTGACTTGGCATCCTTCTTTTCCTTCTTTAACTTATAAGAGGGAGTTGCAATCTGGGTTTTCTGCTCTGGTGTAAAGGCGTCACAGTGTTGACAGTCCTCAGGTGGAGATTTGGTACAGGGATCAGAGCCCTTCTTTTTATCTCTACACCTTGCGCAGACAGAGTGTAGGTCGAATCCCGCCATCATGTGGCCGCAGCCCCCTCTGCGTTGACTGGGAGAAGCCATGACACAAGCGAAAAGTGAGGAAGTGATACGTGAAGGTTATATAAACCGCACTTCTTAACTCACGAAAGGGATCCAAGTTACAAATTGTTGACAAAAACGGTCTATAACCTGTGAGGAAGTGATACACAACTTAAGAAAGTCCCGCACTTCAAATAACTCACATAAAATTCAAATATTCCAAGAATTATAAAAGTTCGTCCAAGCAGTGCATGCGCCAAACGAAAAAGATGCTATGACGTCAGCTTGTCTAGACAGGAAGGAAGTACCACACGCCACCTGGCGAGTGCAGTGTGAGGACCGGCCAGCCGGTGGAGACACAGGACGTCTTTTTCTGACGTTTGGCGGGCCGGTCTGCGCCGACCGGTTTAGCATATTGTCCATTGGATAGGATGTATTAACGCAATAAAAATGGTGAGTTTCTGAAAATATGATATTTTTTGAGTGTTAGGACATATTAATATTCAGAAACTCCAGAAGTCCAAAATAGATGAACAGTTAAATGTCTCAGGGATATTATTAAAGGCATGAACTTCAAATGGAGTTATGTAATGCTAAAAATTTATTATAAAAAGATCTGAAAAGTTTTCAATTGATCCTCAATTGGTATAACTGTGGAGAAATGAATTTGGTGGACAATGCCTGGCCATGTTGTCAAATTTCATTAGGAAACAGAGGTTAGGCTATATAGGATGCACAATACCTAGAAATGTGTAAAAGTGAAGTATCACTGGTCAAAACTGGGATAACATTATGTAATCTTCTCAAAGCTCTGACAGAGGATACAGGAGTATCCTTATACATTACTTACAATTGCGTAGCAATATAATTTTGCAATTAATTCTGGGGTAAATCTGGGGTAAACATAAACAGTAGTGAATGGTACAAAGGGCTACAGACCTGAGCTAGCTGCATACAGCAGGGAGACCGCTTGTCCTTGAGCAGGTGACACAAAGTTGGACTCGTACCAATATAAGGAGGTACAGGAGGAAATCCTTTGATGTACCTTCAACACAGAAAAATGTACCAATGTAAAATTATATGGAACAAAAAGGCTTTGCTTTACTAATAACAGAGAACATAGCACTAACACCGGATTTCACATGTAACTTGGTTTTAACAATACTACAAACACACCCTGGGTCCTCATTATCTCTTGATCAGACAGTGGTTATATGACTGTTGTTGTAACTGTTAGGATTTTCTTTCCTTTTCCCGTGGTTATACAGGATACTCAACCCAAGACCACAAGATCCTGATCTACACTCACTTGTTTTCACAGCAGTGATATGACTGTGGTTATACAGTCAGGATTTTCTTCCCTTTCCCTGTGGTTATTCAGGATATTAACCTAAGGACTGTAGAATTCTGATCCATATTCACTTGATTGGATAGTTGAGCTTTTCGTCCCTTTTCCTGTGGTTATACACTGGATACTCATCCAAGGACCACAGGATCCACACTCACTTGATTTGACAGTGGTGATATCACTGTGGTTATCCACTTGGCTTTTCTTCCCATTAATGTGGTTGTATGGAACACTCACCCTGGGTCCTCAGGATCCTGGTCCACACTTGCTTGATCTGATTCTACCTCTGAAGACTCTGAGCCAGACCGAGCTTCCACTCTCCCATCAGTCAGGATGTCAGGTACAGCAGCAATACTAGGACGTCGCCCCCGGTTCTACAAAATAAAAAGTTAACATTATTTTACTTCGTCAATACAGGAATAACCCCCAACAAACCATGGTATACACAAAATTTTAACATGGTTTGAGGTTTATTGCCTCCAAAATTTTGCATATACCATGATTTAGAAGGGATTATTTCTATTTTAACATGACAAGTTTTTAAATGTTATAAATAGTGTTATTATTTACATTTTAATGATAAAAAGGGGTTATTGTCGGGACAGCCATTGTGAGCGATAACAGAAAGTCACGCGTTATGCTGACTTTACAGATGAAATATTTCCTCAATTAGCAAATCAGAATTGTGGACACAGAAGTGTCATGTAAGAATAAACATTAAATTTGAAACAGAAACTTCATATCCATGTTTAAACCTCTCTTATATCAATGATTTCTATTTTTGAACTCAAAGATTGGATTTCACATCATTTTCAAGAGCTAAGGCCATATCAGAACAAGCTGTCAGTGAACCTTACACATTGCCATGAGTTGGGCTTAAACCCATTATCACAGAGAAGAGAGCCTGAAGGATTGAATACAGAAACCGTCAACTACTAGCAGGCAGAATGACCCCATACATTACTGTATAGGGACATTGTAACACCCAGTTCCCACAATTCCATGCTGGCCTCACAAGCTGTAAAAGGTTCTTGTGGCTCAATGCATTTGGTAGTACCTATGTTTTCAGATGCGTCCATAAGTCAGATTTCGTATTTAGGTAGGACGTGTTCACCGTGACAGACTGCATTTCCAGCACAAAGTGGATTTTTTTTTTGATTTGAAAAATCTACGACTAGCTCTGGCATGCTAAACTTCTAAAATGTACACACCACAGGGATGAAGAGGGGATCAGAATGGTTATATGCGAGGCAGCTTGTTTGTACATGTGCACTACTGAGATACAAGGTCTATTTTCAGAGTCACGAGGACAAGGTCATGAAGTAAAATTCAAAAACGAGTTATTACGACTACACAAAACTGTGTAAACAGGCAATTAGCAAGTCACATTGATTTAATTATGTATAGTCTATCTATTATATGTACACCTATAACAGCTGCGGCAGTCTAAGACAGCGTTCAGTTCCACATGGTAAGCTATTGTAGTGCAATAAAATGTCCTATGTTGGTGCATTATTGATGTCACAATGCAGAGTATGAGACTCTGTAAATAAAAGCTCATGTAAAACTAGCAATTTAGCTCACAGCAATATGCACACTACCTGGTGTATATAGTTACTAGTTGGGTAATTTAAGAGGGAATGCTGACTGCAGCTTGTACACACCTGTAGACCTGCAGTCTGGTCCTGAGGAACATCCAGACTATTTCCTCCCCCTGTGTGGAAAGAACCTCGCTTCACCTTCTGCTTTAACTCCATGGCAACACTGCCTGGTAACACATAGAGACAGCAAACTTCATACTTGGATGTCACAGACATCAAAGGTTTATATGCCACAGCAACCGACTCTGGCACGACATGGAAACTGGCATTTTTGTGTCATTAATAGCAAAGTTCTTAATACTAGCAATTTTGGTCCATGTAAACCATGCCTGGTTCAACATAAATATACAGATCTACTTGAACGGATCAAGTTATGGCTTCTCTGTCCATTTTAAAACAAATGCCACATGGGTTTGTGTAATACTATGGATCTATTAAACAGCATTATTCCACAATATTACTGATTGGACCTTTACAAACTGCCTTACTGAATGTGTTCAATTCACATTATATGGGTTGTGTGATAATAAGGAGATTTTATGATACAAGACAACTGATAGAGGAAAAGGAATGGCTAGTCCTGTTTAAGCCTCAAAAATTCAAAAAAAGTTGAAACTGCCCATTTGGCAATATCCAAAGTTTTGTAGAAAGAAAGGAAATTAAGTTTCCAAAAAGGGAGCAGTAAACTTAACTAAATGTGGTTGATCTTGATATGAGGTTCAGGAGAAAAAAAATATACAAAATGCTGTTGAAAAATAGTTTTCTGCATTTCACAGCCATCCCTATAACATTAAATCACTTTCTTTAGACAGCAGCCTATTGTAAATGAGAAACCTGTATCTGACATCTGTTGTCAGTTTATAGTCTGTTTAATACCTCTGTCACTCAGCACAATCCATCCTGAATTACCTCAACAATGTAGAACATATTGATTGTATGAAACATAAACTATTCCATGCAGTAAGCATTGAGGTTTGTCATTTAACTTTTTACTGTGATACAAAACCATATTACTGTATGTATTTCTACATGTATTTCTAGCTTGCGAATCTTTTATTTTATTTATAGTGTCTTAAAAATTTGTAGTAATCTTTTTTTCTAACCCAGAACAATATTAAAACTATTCAGCTCTTAATACAGGTGTGATGCTATGTGACATGATGCTGGGTAATATTTACAGCATTCACAGATGCAACTGAAAACTTCTGAATTTTATAGCACTTTTTACCCACGGCTTACTAAAGTCCTTGAGAAAAAAATGTTCTTTGCAAAAGAAAATACTAGTATAAAAACTGAATCAGTTTTAAGATCTCAACAACAAGAAATGCTAAACATCTTTAAGGTGACCATGACTGGCACCAAGTTAAACTCTATAAATGTAATGAAACCTCCATCTTGTCACACAAATCCCAGTGTTTACAAAAGAAATGAACCTCAATGTGCTGACAGCTGCAATCTATTGCAGCAGGAGAAAATATCAATATTTACCAAAGAAATTAATGACAAACTGGAAAGATAGACTTTGGTATGGCAGACATAAGTGGAAATTGGAGCATTTCCACTTGAGCTCTACGGCAAAAAATGAGCCTTAAATAATTAATAGTGGCTCTCTGAAGCCACATCAAGTGGAAAGCAGCCCCATACTACAGCACACTGAGGGATATATAAGTCTATACTCACATATAAGTGTCACAACTAACACCTTCACAGTGAGTAATTGATCTATTATAACCCTGTTTCTGGAAGTCCTGATTTGTGTTTACTTCTTTGTCGCAAGATCTGTACCAATTACAGCGTTTGTACCTTTATAGTGGAACCTTTAGATAATGCTTACCTCTCCCAAAACAAACTCACATATTATCAGGTTATAATTTTGGAGGAAAAATGACACAAAATTTTGAACAGACAGATAGATCTATAGTGGCATGAAAAGCATAATATTATGAAATATGCTGCAAAAAGACTTCTGTTTGTAAAAAATTCACAACTTAGTAAAGTGAAACATCAAAGCAGAATGCTCACAATAAGCAAACATATAGGTACCATGTTTAAAAGAAAACAAGGAAGTAAGGAAGAATTCTAACAAGCTGAACATTTAACACTTAAAAAGATATATATATAAAATTGTGAATAGCATGGGTATCAGAAACAATCACTGCAACAAAACCGATTCAAAAAGAAACTTAAGTTGACACATACATTAAAGTCTGTTCATCAGTGTGACTAAATGCAATGAGTTTGACAAAGTGAAACTAGGTTCAGTTTAAGCACGACAGTACTCGGACTTCTCCAGGAGTTCCAGATAACAGTGAAAGTTTCAACAGGAAATGTATTGTTTATTTCTACTTTAAAGGCAATTATTCTACTTGAGAGAATTCTACCAAATGGAATTTGACAGATATATTTAAGATATATTTTGTCTGAATACAAGTGAGTATGCATTCAATTATGAAACAGTTACATGTATCTGAATTTAGTTTTTGGTTAGTCTAGATTCAAAGCAACAAAAAACTTTGAAAAAAAAAACACAAATAAAAAATAACGCAACTTTGTGCATATTACTTGGTATGAATACATATCTGTTATCATTAGACAAGAAAAACTAAAACAAAATGTGAAGTGAGTTTGAGTGTTTTGGTTAGTATCAATAAGTAATTTTATCACACAAAAGCAAAGTAAAGTAAATGTTAGGTGAGCCTGTGTGTTTGGTTAGTATGGATAAAACACTACCAGTGAATCACATCTGCTAGTGAGAGGTGCATTATGGGATACCTGTCTCATGGTGAGGTAGCAGACATGTCCCGTCTGGTGTCTCCTCCGGATCAACCTGTACAGTGAGGGCCAGACCGCCTCAAAACATATACAACCACATCAACAGCATGTGTAATACAAACCCACATCCACACCACTTGTAAGACACCCATCTGTACAGACATCATAGTGTAATACAAACCCACATCACACCACTTGTAAGACACTCTATACTCATTCCTACAGAGACCACAGTGAAATATACACCCATCATAACAACTTGTGAATCATTGTAGTGACAAAATACCAAAATCTCAATGCCTCAATATTGCCATGAAAAATCACAAGAAATAACTCTGTGAAAAGGTGATTTTTAGTTTGTGGTGTTTGTGTTTGAGATTATGACAAAAACACTTCTGGTACTGTAGTTATTTGTCAATGGGATATCAATGAGCAAACAAGAGGGTCAAAGATGCCCCAAAAGGTGGGTTGCGCAGGCAGCAATAAGGTTAGCAACTGTTGTAATTAAATTTACATCAAGGAAAGAAATGTTAGATCAACCAGTTAAGGTAAATGTGTTAGACGTGCTAAGAAATGCAAAACTTGTAATCTAGGTTACATAATTGTATCTATGCTATAAATGGACAAATGAACAAAGAGAATTGTACCAATTTCGATAGCAACTTAGCTATGATGGTGATCTATCTCCCTGTCAAGTTTGAATTCGATTGGACAAAGCGTTTTCGAGTTCGAGTCCAGAAACGGAAATGTTGATGGACAAACGGATGGAATTACAGCAATTTCTAAAGGAACCTAGCTATGATGGTGATCTATCTTCCTGTCAAGTTTGAATTCGATTGGACAAAGCATTTTCGAGTTAGAGTCCGGAAATGGAAATGTTGACGAACAAACGGACGAAAACCGGACAAAGGAACAGACAGAATTACACCAATTTCGAAAGGAACCTAGCTATGATGTTGATCTATCTCCCTGTCAAGTTTGAATTCGATTGGACAAAGCGTTTTTGAGTTAGAGTGCAGAAATGGAAATGTTGATGGACAAATGGACAAAAAACGGACAAACAAACAGACGGAATTACACCAATTGCGAAAGAAACCTAGCTATGATGGTGATCTATCTCCCTGCCAAGTTTGAATTCGATTGGACAAAGCGTTTTTAAGTTAGAGTCCAGAAACTGTAACAAATTTTATTGTAATTTAACTTTTTACAAGTTAAATACTTACCTTATCCTCACAAGTGCTTGTTTGGTTTTGTGGAGCAAAAACGTATCGACCGACAAGAATTTTTTAAGGACTATTCTTGTCACAAGAGGTGACCCCTTGTCTGCGCATGTCCGCGCTTGCGCAGTAGTCGTTGTCGACAGACGAATGTCGAGAGCTCTTCATTGTATTTTTGGTCCCCAGAAAACAAATTATGCGGGGAGGTAGGGTGGGTTTATCCTTGTGAGGATAAGGTAAGTATTTAACTTGTAAAAAGTTAAATTACAATAAAATTTGTTACATTTTATTGCGTAAAATAGCCTTACCTTATCCTCACAAGTGCTTGAATACAACCATAACAGGTGGAGGGTATTTGTTTTGGCCACACTGTTAGATGATTGTCAGACAAGGGGTCACCAAATAAAGCACTGATAAGAGGATAAGATAAGCTTCCATAATCCACATCTTAGGTTATATATTACTTCTTCAACACAGATAAGTAATTTGCTAACCTCAACAAGAGATCCATGATGTGGTCGTCATTGTTGTTGCTGTTGTAGATAATTTTACAACAAATCATATAGCAGTATTAACCATCACCCAGTATTGGCCGGAGATGTCTGCATGACTCCCCAAACAAGATGTCATCATCTGACAATGAGAATATCTCCAAGCAGGCAAACTGAACTGCATAAACTGCAGATATGGGGCCATATGTAAGTCAAGAAAGACATATGTCAGTGACACAACACTTGTATAACTGGAGAGAACATAAATATGGGAGTCATATCAATAACATGTATAAATACACAAAATCTGACTATATGCTGAGGTGAATCCACAAGGCCCAAATTGTTCATGGACTGGTCATGGGATTGCCAAGTTACATCTTCGAGTGGAATGTAGCAAAGAATTGTGGGTCTTCCAATAACAAGAGTCTGATATCTGCTCAGGTAAGACCCCACTCTTGAAAACTAAAGAGGCAGCCATGGATGTAATATGTGTCTCAGTGTATGGATTCTGAGAATCAGAATTAAAGGACTGGCAATCTAATCATGCATCCAGATTGATCCAGGAAGAGATGGCAGAACTCAAGATATCTTGGTCAAGCCTTCCTTAAAAGATATGAGCAAGAGATTCTTCACCTCCTTGAAGTACTTGTACTGTCTTGATAGTAACTAAGTACTGTAAGAGGGCAGAGTGTCACAACATCAGTCCAACGTCAGCTCAAGAAAGGTTTGTGAGCTGGAATGACCACTGGTTTGAGCCATCTGGGGCATCAGAAGCCAACTGATTCTTGCTAAAATCAGGAGAAGGAGACTTTCCCTTTTCTCCAAGCAGTAGTCCTGTCCAAGAAGGATGTAAGTGCTGTAGGAGGACAACGAATCATGTGTCTAGGCAATTTGGGTTCAGGAATGATGTAGAGCTGAAGAGACCACTGGAGCCAATCTAGACCAATTGAGGCTAATAGGTCCTTGCTGAAAAGGTAGGTAGGAGGGAGAAACTGTAACCTCCTTCCTATGAGGCTTGTGTCTGAAGGAGCCAAAGTCCCAGAATACACTTCCAATGGCATTGCAACAGTCTTGCAAGTCAAACTTTTTTAGACTGACCTCCTTTTAAAGGTTAATAAGGAGCCTTTTGTGAAAACCAACAGAAGCAAAGGCAAATCCCTTGATGCTGCACCTCTGTTAGCAGTGGGCTTCTCTCTGTAACACTTGCAATAGGCCTATAAAGATGCAGGCTTTGGTTCAATTCCTGCACAAAAAAAGTAAATGATCAGCTATGGCTGCTGCAAAGCCAACAATAGTGACAGGTTTCAGATTTTTGCAAGTAAATGGCTCAAAAAATCTGGTATATTTGAGACCGTAGGCTCTGAGATGGCCACCTTATTCTGTGGGTACCAGAGCTCAAAATGGCCCATCATGACTCATACATTCCAAGAGGAGGGTCCTTGAGATGCCCTAAATCTCTCTATCCCTTGCCCAGAGAATGATATAAGAGATTCTGAGTGGTGTTAAGGTGCCAAGCATGAAGGTGCCAATGCAACAGATTTAGATGGTATTTCTGACTGAATGGCTGTTTTTGAGACCAGTGAAGTAGCTGTAATGGAGGTTTGGTTGAATGACTCACCAGACCCCAAAGCCAATGCATCATGGGCCACCAAGGGGCCACTACAATCATTTTGCACCTGGTGTTCACTTGTTCAATGACTTTTTGGAATAAGTGGTATAGGACAAAAGGCCTAGCAGTCCAGAACCTCCAACAAGATGTTTAATTCATCTATGTTCAGAGCATTTGCATCCAGGACTGGCACCATAGAATGGAAGTTTGTGACTCATATTGGTGGCAAACATCTCTACCATTGGTATTTGACAAACTATGTAAATCAAATAGAATATTAAAGATGAAGACTCTCCTGTCTGTATAATTTCGTTCTTTGTGGAGAGGCTGTCATGACATCTAGGCAACCCTGAATATATCTGGCTCATATGAGAATATTTCAAGGATTGCAGTAGGCCAAGATGCAGCATACCTGCATAAAACACCTATTGTTGATTTGTGCCACACTTGCACGTTGTCTAGAACCATAAAGGGAGTAAGAACCATTCTGTACATATTAATTTTGTCCCTTCTGTAGGGATAATTGAGTATGACATTTAAGTAACCCCAGAATATTTCTGTCTCTTAAAGAGTATATTTCAAGGATTGCAGTAGGCCAGGATACGCCAAACCTTTATCCCTTCTGGAGATGATGTTGGGTATGACCTTTAAGCAACCAAGAATAGGTCTGTTATGAGTATATTTCAAGGATTGCAGTAGGCCAAGCTGCGCCAAACTAGGAGGTATACGCTCCCCCCCCCTGTTTGTTCAGATAACCGAACACAGTTGTGTTGTCTGATGCTATCAGAATTCTTTTGTGTAGAATTTGTCTTGAAGGCTTTTAAGGGTTGAACACACTGCCTTCAGTTGTAGAACATTGAAATGTAATATATACATTTTTAACTGTCCAAAGCCACTGACTGTGATGCTTTAAGATGGGATCATCAACCCTTGTTTAATGCATCTACGAAAATAAGGGAATAGTGCACCTGTGTATGGAAAAGGCATCCTATTTCCCATTTTTTGGCATTTTCCACCACTGAATATGCTTTTTCAGAAGGATTTGAAACAGGAATTCTCACAACTAGTGACTGGAGATATTGCCAGTTTTTTCTTGATACCACTGAAAGGCACACATACATAACTGACCCATTGGTACAGTCTTTTCCAAAGATGCTAGTATCCCTACCTGGGATATAAGCAACCTTGGGGTTAATTGTGATAAGATCGCCATGTCTTGAATAGATTCTCAGGTATTTAATTTATTCGAGGTAGAAAGAAAATTCCTGGTACCAAATGCAGCGGTAACCTAGGAAATCGATATCACGAAGTCCAATTGATGAATAATTGGATGAGTTCTTTGGTTTGAACCCACTACTGGTGTCTTTTACGTACACTAAACAACCAGTAGTCTAGGTATATGGTGAAAGAAATTTCCTGATACCAAAATGCAGTGGTAACCTAGGAAATCGATATCACGAAGCCCAGTTAATGAATAATTGGATGAGTTCTTTGGTTTGAACCCAATACTGGTGTCTTTTACGTACACTAAACAACCAGTAGTCTAGGTATATGGTGAAAGAAATTTCCTGGTACCAAAATGCAGTGGTAACCTAGGAAATCGATATTACGAAGCCAGTTGTTGAATAATTGGATGAGTTCTTTGATTTGAACCCAATACTGGTGTCTTCTACGTACACTTAACAACCAGTGGTCCAGGTATATGGTGAACTCCTATTCCGTGAGACTGAAGAATGAGATTTGCCTCTTATTACTCGCACGAAACTGTAGAGGGGTCGCTAACCCGAATTTATAATGCTTTGAACTGATAGGTTTGCCAGTGTACATTAAACTGAAGTAGATGTTGAAAATCTTGGTGAGTCGGTACATAGAAGAACGCATCTTTTGTAACTGAATTTCTAATAATTTCTGCTGTCTCCAGCTTAAATGATGCGACAAGCAGGTATTTATTGACATAGTAAACGAACTTCACTCGTGGGCAATGACCGTTGAAGTCGTAGTTAGAAATCAATTCAGGACACTGAGATCTATCACAGGTCGTCATTAGCCGAGTTTCTATACAAGAAATAAACTGCCATAGAAACCTGAAGTTCTGCAATTGTTGAGTGGATGAATCGCTTTCTTTTGAAGCATTTAAGCGGTATATTTATATTTAGTACTGTAGCCATGTTTTCCTGTCTGACGTCATCGCTTTGCATTGTGGGTAGTACAGGCATTGGTGAATTCGATTGGGGAATAATTCGACAATCTCAATTCACGATTCGCACAACTCTGGGATGGCAATAAAATTTCTCATACCAGTAATACTGAAGATAACACTAGTTCTGTGAAGCCACTTCAAACACACACGTGAGGGTTGTAGGTACTGAGTTCAACACAGTATCTCGTCTAGCCAGCTCCAGAATAAATAGCGGTTATAGAATAGTTGTGACACTCTATAAAGACTTCTCACACCAACTAAACTGTATGTGTAGGATGACAAGAATTCACAGAAGAATTAACCCAAATAAAGCCCAGCAGTATCACGGCTATTGGGGACATATAAGTGAAAATTTCCTTGTCTAGTAGATTTATGCAACTCTTCAACAGGACTGAAAGGACAAGCAGAACACATACTGCCACCATAGGTAATTGTGTTGGATCTTCATCCAAATTTACAGCAAAATAATAACTGCCAGGATCAATGGATGCACTTCTGTAGTGGTTCTTATGGAGGGAGACCTATTACTGTAACAGAGTGGCGCTCCACTCCCAGTAAAGAATCTACGACCTCCTTGTAAAGATAACTAAATTCTTTCTTCTTTGTTTCCCACTGGAAACTTCACAGCAAACTCTTCTTGCAACCCTTTCCTCGACAAGCAGGTAGTTCCAGTCGAATAGAAGGTGAGTGCAGCCGTATAACGTCTTCCGCTGAAGACTTCACAGCAAGATTTCTTGTATAAAACATCTTTATTCTGACCTTTTTCAGGACAAGGGAGGTAGAATTAGTGGTAGTACAAGTCCAGTAATGGACAACTACAGCTAGGTGCACGCTTGCACGCTTCAAAACTTCATAGATCTTCGTCTGTAAATGGACGATAATAAAAGAAAATACGTGTTGCTCCCATATCGACCAAAAATATAATGAAGAGCTCTCGACATTCGTCTGTCGACAACGACTACTGCGCAAGCGCGGACATGCGCAGACAAGGGGTCACCTCTTGTGACAAGAATAGTCCTTAAAAAATTCTTGTCGGTCGATACGTTTTTGCTCCACAAAACCAAACAAGCACTTGTGAGGATAAGGTAAGGCTATTTTACGCAATAAAAAAAAATGTTGACAGGCAGATGGACGGACGTCGGACACATCAATCTAATAGGCGGGTTGGTTACACGCAACCCGTCTAAAAATGAGAAAAAAATTGAACATTACCAATTCTGTCTAACCAAGTATTCCAACAAATAGGACATGTGTACCCTGAATCAAATGCAAATCTGACAGCCAACATGGATTTGAAATAGGTTAGCTGATTATTACGAAACAAAGCAACTGGAAAATAAAGGTTTATTTCCAAGAAACTATCGTTCTGCATAATATATAAACCTAGAAGATTAAGATCAAAGGATGATATATTTAGTATTCAAAACTTCATGTAAGATCAAGACCTTCTTGCTAAGACACCATTGTGTGCAACCACAAATATCTCACATCCACACAAGTTGCCATAAACTCTATATTAATTTTGTAGTTTTCAATAGTTTTTTACTTGATCATGTGGTATCCAAAGTAACAGAACTACTAGATAAAAATACTGTGATACTTTTTCACCTGGAAATTATTAAGACATAAATTTTTAAATGTTGACAAATTTTTGGATAATAAATATACCCTACTGATATATGACAATGTTGTTTTTGAGTAGTGATGCACCATCACAAGAAACACATACACAACCAAGACATACTACATCCCTGCTGTAAAAAAGTGTTCAAACTGGAGGTATTACTGAACCAAATAAAAGGAAAAAGACAAAGCTTTACCAGTATCAATGACAATTCATAGAATAACTTCTGGTCAGAAGCCGCCAAAAAAACTGCAATCTCCCTCAAGGTGATGCCAGGTAAAGCTTAAACCAAGTTTGTCCTTTTTCTGTATTTTTTCTGTATTGTGGGAAATATGGGTGAAAAAAGATAAAACTACAACTTAGTTACCCCATCACCAGTGATTAGGTAAAAGCAAGTTTTGAAACTTAAATACTCAAGCTACAAAATTCATCTACAACTATTTGAATACTATGAGATAAGGATAAAACTAGAGGATCGCTTGCAAAACAAGGCGATTGTTTTTATATGGCAAAAACAAAGCATCCAGAAAAGGAGAAATAATGACAGCTTAATCATGTAAGAAAGTAGTGCTTATATCTCAACAAAGCCAGAATATAGGAAAAGTGGTTCTTGGGCAGGGTAGTTATCTTGGATACAGTGTGTTTCAAAAATTTTGATGAAATTGCTCTATCTTGCATGGTTAAAGAGAGAGACGCAATTTGGTGTTTTGTACTTTTTGTCACAAATTTGAAAATTGACAATGACCCCCATTTTTGAGAAGGGTAAGTTTTTTTTGGAAAATTGGGTAGAGTAGTTTGTTTACATACCCAAAGAAATTGCTCTATCTTGCACGGTTAAGGAGAGAGGAGCCATATTGTCTTGTGCATTTTTGTTGGGAATTAAGGATTGGTAATACATGTGAAATGGCTAGGTGATTAGCGAGATAGGCTGCATAAATACTGAAGAAATTTTTTACTTAAAAGCGGTCCAAGGCATGGGTGAAACTTTGGCAAAAATCGTAATTGGCTAGCAGGTCCTGTAGCTTCAAAACTTAGTAGCCCGTACAAATTTCAACTGGCCATACTCGAGTCACTATGAAATATATATAATTTCTAGTCCAATTCCTACATCGGCGAAATCGCTCTATGTCGCACTGTTTTCGAGATACAAGCATTTTTTGTGTTTTGCAATCTTTGCGAAAAATTCAAAATGGCCACCATTTTTGACGGGACAAAATATTTTGAGAACTGGGTCAGCTACTCAGCAGTTACCTTAGTGGGTCAAAAATTTCGTCGAAGATTCAAAATGGCCGCCATTTTTGGCGAGTGAGATATTCATTGAAACTTGGAAAAGATCTCAAACGGTTAAGGAGATACAAGCAGTTTTGTGTTTTACTCGTTGAGAAAATTGTTAATGCTTAATTAATCATCAATAACTCAGTCATTTCTTAACCTATCCCTGCCAAAATTTAATGTCGCCAGATCTTTATATGAGGAAGATATCTGTTACATTTCAGGTGGATAGATAAAATGCTTCATAAGTTATCATCCAGACACTTTTGGTCATGTGATCTCTCTGATTGGTGAAAATGTCATTGTAGCATATTCAGACAAATTTCCCAGGGCTACTGCATACACCTGCCAAATATGAAAAGAATCTGCCTTATGGGTGCGAAGCTATTGCGAAAAGAAAATGCGGATCCGGCGCATCCAGCAGAGTCGCTTCTCCCATATACAAACAAGCGTCCCTCGCAGGATGCTTAACTATTGACTGTTGTAGATAAATTACAATGTCCATTTGTTTTCACAAACTGAACAAAAACTTCACTGCAGGACTGTCTCCATGTGTTATAAATGCACTGGATATCGAGTTGTTCATGTTTTTACCACAAATATTTTGTATCATTGTCATTTTTATAAACATAATAACAGATACATTTACATGCTGTTTCACAAAATAAGCACAGAAATATAAAGCAGAAATGATTTCTCATGCAGTAATTTTGTGAGGAAATCTGTACCTTGATGAATTGCATCTTAGACTGTTTATAAATCAGATAAGACTGAATGGTGGATGGAGTGGTGAGCATAAGTGTTTCACTAGCTACTGGGAATAAGGTTAATTACATAGTCTGAGTACTTCTGTTGCTTTGAGAATGCCCGGCACCAAGGATTTATAGCAACAATCACTCCATAAGTCAACAGATCCATGGAGTATTGTAGCCAATTTATTTATTTGCACTCATGACACATTTAACATGGCTATAAATCTAGGTATTATAATTAATAAGCTGGTAAATACAGATATGAATATCAAGAGATTTGCTTGAGGACTACCTGATAATTCCTCTCATTAAACATGAAAACAGCCACTAGAAGAGAAAAGAGAACAGGACTTAGCATTCTGTGTACAAACATGCTTTCTACTGGTATGTACACTGTACACCACAGAGCCACCTGGAGTGAATTATGGTAAAAATAACGGTTTTCCTCAAACAGAATTAACGTTTCCAAGGCTTCCCTGGGGTAAGATTAACTTCTCAAAGGTTTCCCTCAAGTAAGATTAACTTTTAAAATGTTTCCATCCGGTAAGATTAACTTATTAAAGGTTTCCCTTGAGTAAGATTCACTTTGCGTCAAATGTTTCCATCCAGTAAGATTAACTTATTAAAGGTTTCCCTTAAGTAAGATTAATATCTCAAATATTTCCCTCAGTTAAGAATATCTTCTCAAAGGTTTCTCTCCAGTAATATTAACTTGTAAAAGGTTTCCCTCGAGTAAGATATAACTTTTCAAAAGTTCCCATCAAGTTAGATTAACTTATCAAAGGTTTCCCTCAATTAAGATTAATATCTCAAAGGTTTCCCTCAAGTAAGATCAATATCTCCAGGGTTTCAGTAATGTAAGATTAACTTCTCAAAATTTTGACTCAAGTAAGATTAACTTCTCAGAAGTCTTGCTTCCATAAGATATTGACTGAATGTGGAGACATTTTACTTCAAACTGTAAATGACTACAGGGGCTCTGTTAGGGATTGTGTAAAGTAATGAAACTCCACAACACCAGTGCATATCACAGGCACAAAATGATTACTGACAAAACAAATACATTCTCTGTTACAGGCTGTCACATACACATTGAGAAAACAGGCTTTGCCAATAACAAGTTATAGCTTCATTCAATTAGTGTTACAATAGTTTGCAAATATCATCATTTTGCAGCAAATCTAACAGAAGTGATTTCTCAGTCTATATTTTTATGCAATGTCCATATAATTAAGACAAATACAACAAGCATTCTGACGCATGCATTTATCTCCCGCCATATAAATTAGATGTACTAAAGATAGTGAAATATATACTTTTAGAGATAATTCACATTTACTCATTTTGAGTAGGTGAATAATTAGCTACGGGTCTGAAACTTCACCAAGTAAAAGCTCTCCCAAAAGTAGGTGAATGAGTTATTTGAGAAAAATTGAATATCTGCAATACTTTTACAGATAATTCACATTTACTCATTTTGAATAATTAGCTACGGGTCTGAAACTTCACCACGTGAAAGCTCTCCCAAAAGTAGATGAAGCAGTTATTTGAGAAAAATTATGTCATTATTTTGCCACAAATAAGAAAATAGCTATTACTCACTTATGGCATGCAATAGAACCCCAAACTATATGCATTTACCCTACAGTCACAATTTCAAAGTAGGTATTACTCGGCTATCCAATGTGCAACAGGTCTGAAACTTTACTATGTGATAGGTTATCAAAAACTAGATGAATAACATATTTGAAAATATTTCCCTAACTTTAATACTTTTGAAGATATTTGACATTTACTTATGTTGTTATTTTGCTACAAATAAGAAAATAGCTATTACTCACTTATGGCATGCAATACAACCCCAAAATATATACCATCTTATAGTTAAGGACAAAGTAGCTGAACAACATATTTGAAGAAAAAGCTGTAACTGCAATAGTTTTGGAGTTACAATGGATTTACTCAACAGTCACAATTTCAAAGTAGCTATTACTTAGCTATGCAATGTGCAACAGGTCTGAAACTTTACTATGTGATAGCTTACAAAAAAGTAGATGAATGACATATTTGAAAAGAATTCCGTAACTTTAATACTTCTGAAGATATTTGACATTTACTTATGTCATTATTTTGCTACTAATAAGAAAATAGCTATTACTCACTTATGGCATGCAATAGAACCCCAAACTACATGCCAGCTTATAGCTAAGGACAAAGTAGCTGAACAACATATTTTACGAAAATATTGTAACTGCAATAGTTTTGGAGTTACAATGGATTTACTCAACTGTAGAATTTCAAAGTAGCTATTACTCAGCTATCCAATGTGCAACAGGTCTGAAACTTTACTATGTGATAGCTTATGAAAAAGTAGATGGATAACATATTTGAAAAGAATTCCCTAACTTTAATACTTTTGAAGATATTTGACATTTACTTATGTCATGATTTTGCTACAAATAACAAAATAGCTATTACTCACTTATGGCATGCAATAGAACCCCAAACTATGTACCATCTTATAGCTAAGGACAAAGTAGCTGAACAACATATTTTAGGAAAATACTCTAACTGCAATAGTTTTGGAGTTACAATGGCTTTACTCAACAGTCAGAATTTCAAAGTAGCTATAACTCAGCTATCCAAGGTGCAACAGGTCTGAAAGTTTACTATGTTATAGCTTACCAAAAAGTAGATGGACAATATATTTGAAAAGATTTCCCTAACTTCAATACTTTTGAAGATATTTGACATTTACTTCTTCTGTTATTTTGCTACAAATGAGAAAATAGCTATTACTCACTTATGGCAAGCAATAGAACCCCAAACTATGTACCATCTTATAGCTAAGAACAAAGTAGCTGAACAACATATTTTAGGAAAATACTCCAACTGCAATAGTTTTGGAGTTACAATGGCTTTACTCAACAGTCAGAATTTCAAAGTAGCTATTACTCAGCTATCCAAGGTGCAACAGGTCTGAAACTTTACTATGTCATAGCTTACCAAAAAGTAGATGGACAACATATTTGAAAAGATTTCCCTAACTTTAATACTTTTGAAGATATTTGACATTTACTTCTTCTGTTATTTAGCTACAAATGAGAAAATAGCTATTACTCACTTATGGCAAGCAATAGAACCCCAAACTATGTACCATCTTATAGCTAAGAACAAAGTAGCTGAACAACATATTTTAGGAAAACACTCTAACTGCAATACTTTTTTAGTTACAATAGCTTTACTCAACAGTCAGAATTTCAAAGTAGCTATTACTCAGCTATCCAAGGTGCAACAGGTCTGAAACTTTACTATGTCATAGCTTACCAAAAAGTAGATGGACAACATATTTGAAAAGATTTCCCTAACTTTAATACTTTCGAAAATATTTGACATTTACTTCTTCTGTTATTTAGCTACAAATGAGAAAATAGCTATTACTCACTTATGGCATGCAACAGAACCCCAAACTATGTACCATCTTATAGCTAAGAACAAAGTAGCTGAACAACACATTTTAGGAAAACACTCTAAGTGCAATAGTTTTGGAGTTACAATGGCTTTACTCAACAGTCAGAATTTCAAAGTAGCTATTACTCAGCTATCCAATGTGCAACAGGTCTGAAACTTTACTATGTCATAGCTTACCAAAAAGTAGATGGACAACATATTTGAAAAGATTTCCCCAACTTTAATACTTTTGAAGATATCTGACATTTACTTCTTCTGTTATTTAGCTACAAATGAGAAAATAGCTATTACTCACTTATGGCATGCAATAGAACCCCAAACTATGTACCATCTTATAGCTAAGGACAAAGTAGCTGAACAACATATTTTAGGAAAATACTCTAACTGCAATAGTTTTGGAGTTACAATCGCTTTACTCACCAGTCAGAATTTCAAAGTAGCTATTACTCAGCTATCCAAGGTGCAACAGGTCTGAAACTTTAGTATGTGATAGCTTACCAAAAAGAAGATGGACAACATATTTGAAAAGATTTCCCTAACTTCAATACTTTTGAAGATATTTGACATTTACTTCTTCTGTTATTTAGCTACAAATGAGAAAATAGCTATTACTCGCCTAAGTCAATAAAACCAAAAAAATTTTCAAGGGCATGAAAATTCATTGGGACAATTAATTTACAAAAAATCTGTAGCTGTAGTAGTTTTGGAGAAATCTGCGTGACTAACTAACGCACGCACACACGCACGCACGCACTCACGCACGCACACACAGACATCATTTCATAATCTCCCTCCCGGGCTAAAGCCCGGCGGGAGATAAAAACTGAATCTTAGCTATGGGGAGATTTAAGGTAATCAGTATGAATTTAAATTAAATATTTCAAAAATTCCAATTCATAATTAAGCCAACTGCTGCCATATATTTAGACATTCCATAAATTTATGAAAAAACTGAGAAATGCATTTCAACATCAAGAGAGTATCATCAAGAGATATAGAAAACAGAAGATATATTTACGATATAAATACCCCACCAGCAAATTAGTTGCTTCACAAACTAACCCTGTACAAATTGGTTCAATGAAAGCAATTCTTGATTTGGGGCAAATGTGCTTCCTAACTGAGACTACTGTGTTTGCTATCTAACTTCTAGAACTAGTCATCTTGTGTTATATCCTCTGAATTAAAGCCTATCAATAAACACCATTTAGCAACAATGACTTTATACCTGAGTGCAGTACTTTCAAACCATGACCAGAATTTTTAACATCCTGTAGCAACCTACTGGCTCAAAAGCCTGTCAAATAATATCCATCAGTTTATATAGACAATCACTTACCAACCTCTGCCAGTATGTTTGCTATGTTGTAGTTACTAACTGTCCATTAAAAATGCTCAGTAAACATCAACAAATACTTCATATATGAGTATATTACTTTTCAGATCAAAAGCTTTTCAGCATATATCAACCACATACCACCTATGAAATGTGCAGACTTTAATCTGTTGCTATGGACATACAACTCCATCACTTACCAACACCCAGCACCATGTTGGTCATCTTATAGCAGCTGGCTGTGATCTATTCATCTCAGAATTGCCATGTTGCTGATCTGCACTGCTAAGACAGGTTGAATATGGAATGCATCGAGTAACACCTTCCATAAACATGCTTACCGACTCTTGCACCATGCTGGACACCTTGTTGTGACTGGTTAAATTACTGAGCTCAGGCTTGCCAATTAGCTGGTTTGCACTGTTAGCCGGGGTGAATATGAAATGTATCTATTAACACGTTTCCATGAAGACACAACCCTTACCTACTCCTGCCACCATGCTGGCCATCTTGTTGTGACTAGCTAAACTACTGGGCTCAGACTTGCCAATTAGCTGGTTTGCACTGTTATGCTGGGGTGAAAATGTATCTATTAACACGTTTCCATGAAGACATAACCCTTACCTACTCCTGCCACCATGCTGGCCATCTTGTTGTAGCTGGCTGATCTGCTGAGCTCAGACTTGCCGTTCCGCTGGTCTGCACTGGGAGGCGGGGTGAATGTGGAGTTTTCTTCCTTAGTGATGCTCATGTAGTAACAGGTGTCTGTGGCCTGCATCACATGACGTGGGCCAGGATTCAGCTGGATGGTCGCACCTATACAACAAATTTGCAGAACATTAAATGTTAATTAACTAACCACCATACCCTCGTAAGTGTAGATCTTTTTCCGAAAGCTAAATCAATACTTTGAACATTATTTCATCAACTCTTCTTGCTTGACAGCTACCTTGACAGCACATATGCAGAAACTCATAAAGGTCAGGAACTTAATCACAGCAAACGTAGATGTTTAAAAACCTATAAGAGTGAGATGCTCTTCCTGTCCACTTTTTCATGATACAACCAATTTTCCTGCTGAAATGAAGTCATCATACGAGTCTGCCCATTGTTCCCAGAGAGTGGCCAGGACTAGGTCTTACGAGTGACCTTTATGAACCATGCAGGGTCAGAAGCAGATTGTAAGGTTTTTCTTATTGGATGAACAATTGGCCTTTTAACTAAGAATAAATTAAGTGTTTAGTCTATTTTCCCTTCCTTTTACCACGGAATCAGTTGTAGCAGCCTCCCCAGTTTAAAATCATAAAATCAACTTGGTTCTATAATAAATTGATCACAAAAGTGAAAAAGGGTTACTAGGCAATAGAATAAACCCTGTAATTGAATCAGCATAGATAAAATATAGGAGCAAGTGAAACCAGGTGATACATACTTTGGGAAATCCAACATTTTGGTTGGTGTAAGTTAATAATAACTATGTTTTCTCGATTTATTTATCTTTCTCCAACCCAAAAATATAAAATGCAAATTACCCGGCATTTCCTGCTTAATGCCCACCAGAGCCACACCATACCTGTAAATAACAGAGTGTTAACAATATAATCAGACATTCACAATATTATTTGATGGTGTCTGTTACACTTGGTTCAAATTTAATCCAGTTCATCATGCTTCAAACCAGATAAATACTCTTGTATTCAAAATGTCCAACTATTGTAAAATATACATCTATGTTTGCATAACTATAGTGTAATACTGAATAATAATAATGATCGTGAGTCCAAATCACATAGCCAGGTCATACCAAAAGAAAAACCACCAATTTACATTATTCAATATAAGTTTTTAGCACGTTTACTTTTTGACTGCCCATAATGACGGGATACGTAGCATAAAAACTAGACATACACATCGGACAACCGATGCAAATTTGTATCCACCGGAAAGAGGCCAAAGGTCAAATCTAACAACATCAGAAGATTCCCTGCCCATGATTTCCTATGAGTTGGTTTCACATTGCAAACCTCAAGGACCAATAATAAGCACGTTATAAGCACTTTTAAGTTTGGCTATCCTCGTTTTTCAGAATGAGGCTAATTTCAGTCCCAAAGAAGCTTACCCCCCAATGAAGATATTCTGCAAATTTGTTGAACATAGCTGATGTAATATTCCTCTGAGAGCGTTAACGCCGAAAATCTCTTTACGCTCGGCGGCGTCGTAGCAAACACTAAACCAAAGTATCCACCAGATGCCTCCGGTGGATACAATCAACTGAAGAGAGAGACAGATGACACAACCCAAATGGCTGACAAGGATCATCATTATTATCATTATTTTGTAGTAAAATTGAGTGATACTCACTTCCGGTGAGCGTGGAAGGAAGCGTAACTGAAGCTTTTTTCTTGGTATTCCCCAAAGAACTTGCTTTTTCCCAAGTTAATACTGTAGATTTCATTGCCAGAGCAGCGACCATAGTGACGCATCCACTTCTCTGAAGATGTCTGCCCCTCCCTAAAAAAACAAGATTTAATGAATCCAAACACAAACAACTCCACAGCACAGTCACCATATAGTGTAATACAGTAAAGAGAAAATTGTGTGACGAGAACCTCCAATAACCAAACAATCTGGTTCTAATTATGGTTAACAAGGTGGCTTTATTAGCCAAATCGTACAGATATAAGACACTTTTCCAACACAGATTACTCTAGCCAGGCTCCAGATTAATTTTGAAAACTACATTATTCTGAATTATCGCCCACATTTTAATTGTTTTCATGCATCAGTAGTTGTGGCATTCATTTGAAATAGTGATAAAGTGTGTTGAAAGTTAATTCACAAGGAATTCATTTAAACCACGCAACAATGAATCAAGTGTTATCTGATTAGTTTCATACATATACACTCCTAATACAAGAGATTATGAATTGTGTGCAAACTGGACAAAGGTTCAAATGCCAATACGCAAGGGGTTTGCTTAAACAAAGCACTGATTTACAAATAAAAACAAGAATGTCAGAAATGCCAAAAAAGGCGGGTTGCGCATAGTGCTGCTACGATGTTTGAAGAAGTTCGATAGTTTGTTCGTTTACTTCCCCGATTTCGGAGTTCGGTTTCAAACGTCTGAAATTCAGACTTTGCAAAACGTTTAGAAATCCCCAATATCACACCACATCCAAATGGATCCTATTTTCGCCCATCTATAAAATCTTTTGTTGAAAATATGTTGGAATTTATTTAAAATATATATGGATTTTATATTTTTGCTATATTTTCAATAAAGTGACAAGATTTTATGTGAGATTTTTGCATTTTAACTGCTTTTGAAAATGTTGTTTCGAAGATCGAACTAGACCGAAGTTTGCTAGCTTGTACAGGTACCAAACATCGAACCCGATATTTGAAGTGATTTCACAGCACTAGTTGCGCAGGCAGCAATAAGGTTAGCGACTGCTGTAATTAAATTACACCCAGTTAAGGTAAATGTGTTAGACGTGCTAAAAATGTAAAACTTGTAATCTAGGTTACATAATTGTATCTATGCTATAAACGGACAAATGGACGGAATTACACTAATTTCGAAAGCAACTTAACTATGATGGTGATCTATCTCCCTGTCAAGTTTTAATTTGATTGGACAAAGCGTTTTCGGGTTAGAGTCCGGAAAGGGAAATGTTGATGGACAAACGAACAGACGGAATTACACCAATTTTAAAAGCAACTTAGCTATAATGGTTATCGATCTCCCTGTCAAATTTGAATTCGATTGGACAAAGTTTTTTCGAGTTAGAGTCCAGAAATGGAAATGCTGATGGACAGACAAAGGGACAAACAGATGGAATTACACCAATTTCGAAAGCAACTCAGCTATGATGGTTGTCTATAAGCGTTTTCGAGTTAGTGTCCAGAAACGGAAATGTTGATGGACAGACAAATGGACAAAAAGTGGACAAACGAACACATGGAATTACACCAATTTCGAAAGGTTCTTAGCTATGATGGTGGTCTATCTCCCTGTCAAGTTTGAATTTGTTAGGACAAAGCGTTTTTGAATTACAGTCCGGAAACGGAAATGTTGACGGACAAACGAACGGAATTACCAATTTTGAAAGGAACCTAGCTATGATAGTTTTCTATCTCCCTGTCACGTTTGAATTCGATTGAACAAAGCGTTTTTGAGTTAGAGTCAGGAAATGAAAATGTTGATGGACAGACAAACGGACAAACAAACAGACACAATTACACCAATTTCGAAAGGACCCTAGCTATGATGGTGATCTATGATCTCCCTATCAAGTTTGAATTTGATTGGACAAAGCGTTTTCAAGTTAGAGTCCGGAAGCGGAAATGTTGACGGCAAACAGACAAAAAATGGACAAACAGACAGAATTACAGCAATTTCGAAAGGAACCTAGCTATGATGTTGTCTATCTTCCTATCATGTTTGAATTAGATTGGACAAAGCATTTTCGAGTTAGAGTTCGGAAATGAAAGTGTGGATGGACAGACAGACGGACAGACAGACGGACGTCGGACACATCAATGTAATAGGCGGGTTGGTTACATGCAACCCACCTAATAAAAAAAAATACATTGGGAAAACTTGTTTTCAATGTTTTTGTGCTGAATGTATATTTATATACGGCAATAATTAATCCAAGTTCTATTTGATGACTTTACTGTATATACAGGAAGTAATACATACTGTCCACGTGAGGTGTGTAGGAGTAAGGTGACGAGTGTTGAGACTGCAGGTACTTGACAGTTGTTTGCCAGCAGAGCATACTTCAGCTCCTCCTCACACACCACATGCTCTGCAAACACACACATAAAAACTCAAGCTTTCACATCCCCTTCAACAACTAACGTTATATCAGAACACATGCTTTTTTTAATCTGAATAATATGCATTATACAACAGAAGCATTAATAGAGTGCAAAACTGATGAGGATTCTGTAATGGAATCCACAAAGGGACAGTCCAAAAACTGGACAAAAGTCCAAACACAGTAAGTGCCCACCAGGTGACAATGACAATGGTGGTGGGTATATTAGTCTAAACAGTAAGTTTTGAGCCAGCTCCTAAAACTCAAAATGGTATTTTGGGATTTGAAATTAAGTGGTTAAATTGGTATGAACATCATATAAAATCCCTGATTTCCAAAACAAAGGGAGTTTTCATATACCAGAAGTGGGTCAACACCAGGAACAGGCTCTTGTTGAATTCCACATGTTGCCTTCAGCTCAATACGACCATAGAGGTGACAGTCTAGTAATTACATGCCAAGCTTGTGGACTAAACAGCCACTAAGGTCTTATGGAAGACAGTCAGAAAAGCTTACACATATACAATAGGAATAGCTTAAACATGAATATACACTAGGAATGGCCTATACAATGAACGGTGGACAGACGTTTCAGTCACAGACGTTTCGGCCTAGGACATTCCGGCCATGGACGTTTCGGCCAGGCCATTTTTCAAGGGTGGATGTTTCGGATAAATCAAAATTTATCATTATTTTTAAAAGATTTTTATTAGATTTTCAATGATTAAACATCCATTTAATACAACTCTGAAAAAACATTATCGTTTTCCACATGTGTTATCTCTATTGAGATATGATTTTTATTAGATTATTTATTAGATTTTCAATGATTAAACATCCATTTAATACAACTCTGATAAAACATTATCATTTTCCACATTTATCAATAAACTGTACATCAATTTTCAAAGTACAATTACATTTTTAAAACCTTTAAGAAGTAATTGAAAATTTAAATGTAAATAGATATAAATCACGAGAATCTGCTTTACTGAAGCCTACTCAGGATTGCACTACAGGTGATTGATTTAAAGTTTTGGAGTTAAATCAAGGGAATCTTTTTCATTGAAACCTACTCAGGATTGCACTGCTCAGGTGATTGGTCTAAAGAATTGGAAGTAAATCAAGGGAATCTTTTCATTGAAACCTACTCAGGATTGCACTGCCCTAGGTGACTGATCTAAAGCTTTTGGGGGTTTGCATTTCTCCCACTAGATAAAGTGTCTGTACCAGAAGAAGCAGCTCCACTGCTTAAGTACTTTGATAAAACCTAGATGACAGGAATCTTCAACTCAGGTTCCGGCGTGTCCCACCCATATTTCCTAATGCTCAATGGAATGTGCATGAGGTGACCCTTGCAGGACCAACAACGTATCAGAGGGATGGAACAACAAATTCCAGAGCCTCGTCGGTCAAAGCCACCCAACAGTCTGGAAGCTAATTGAATGCCTACAAGTGGAATGTGCTTGGGTCTCTGCTGTCCTTCAGGATGAGCGTGGTGTGAGACCAAAGAAGAGGGCCAAGAAAGTCTACACAAAACTTCAAAGTAGACTGCGCAATCTCTGTCAGGACAGATCTCTAGGCACCAAGTCTATAGCAGACTTCCTTCGTGGTGTGAGCCATAATCTGAGAGGGGGTCAGCCAAATATTTAAAATGACAGTAAAAAGTATCCTCGCTAGAATTGTATATCTGTGAACAATGTGTATAAATTCATTGTATAAAAATGTCGAAATTGATTAAACAATAAATATTTTTATCTGAGTTGTATTAATTGGATGTTTAATTATTGAAAATCTATTAAAAATTTAGATTTGTTCAAAATGTCCACCCTTGAAAAATGGCCTGGCTGAAACATCCGTGGCCGAAATGTCATACATTCACTATGAACATACAAATAGAACAACTTAAACATGAACACACAATCAGAATGGCTTATACTTGAATATAAAATCATAATGGCTAATTTATGAAAATACAATCAGATTAGCTTAAACATGAATGCACAATAGCTAGGAATGGCTTATACACATACAATCAGAATAACTTATACTTGAATATACAATCATAACAGCTACTGCATAGATATACAATCATAATAGCTTAAACTTGAATAAACAATCAGAATAGGTAAAACAGAAATATACAATCAGAATAATTATGCATAATATGTACAAAACAATTGATTCAGAAGCAAAAAATTTTGCATATAGTGGACTATGTAATAATTACAACCTCAAATATCAACAGCGTTTGAGTTCTAGATATAACATATATCCAATACTAGAAACTCAAAAATAGTACACCTGTGCACTCTATTGCACTACACCAGTCAGAACAGTAACAATTCAGAAATGAAATAAAACTGCATATTAAACATGTAACTGCTAAATTTAACTATTTAATTTTAAAAAGTAAACATATGTAAATATATAGATATGTAAATAACATTTCACAGTTTACTCTGACAAATAAATCTATTTTTGTTATCCTGAACCTCTACCTGCAAACATGTCCTGCAAAGAATTTTTGTTTCCGATTGCATACCTAGAAAGTTGACATGACAATAAATCCCAACAACTTAATCCATGACAAATTTATCTATATTTTTTTTGAAAGCATACCTAGAAACTTAACATGGAAAAAATAGGCCTGAATAATAAATCTGTAGCTGTGACATAAAAATGTTAGCTTTCAGGAATCCTACCTGCAAACTTGACGTGGAACTTGTTGTCGGGTCTGTAGATGGTGACATACTGAGGACAGTGAGGGGCAAAGTCTTTCACAGCCCAGGACCTCAGGATGGTGTGCTGATCCTGTAACAATTGCAAAGACTAGGCTCATCAAATGTCTAAAACTCAGGTAAAAGCAAAGGTAACTAGAATGCACTCGTACAGGACTCACCTCCACCAGGGGGTGTTTAAAAAAATTCAGGATTTTTTTGTATCCTGATTATGATCAGGATCTTTCCTATGATGTAATTACTTCTTCCCTTGTTGTGACCCTAACCACATAAAAATTTTATAAGAGCTGCACATAACTTTTGCAGTAGTGTCAACCGGAAAGCCAAGTCATTGAAAATACATTGAAAATGGGACCGTTAAAACTTTCTGAATTTTTTTGGCATCCAGAAAAATTTCTGAATTTTTTGGAATCTAGAATCCAAACTGAATCTTTTGTAGGATTTAATCACTTTCTCTTCTGATAAGGCCCCACTCACACAAACAATACTGGAAAGATCTGTTCATCACTTTTGAAGTTTTCAAGAAAACAGATAAACAAACACACAGACTGACGCACATACAAACACACAAAAAACACATGAAAAAGCATCACCTCCTGCCGAAGATAATTATAAGCACTCAAATTATAAACTCTGGTGTGACAGTCTCCAAGGTCCAGGACCTTGGCTGAATAAGGTAAACATATAGGTAATTTTAATAAGCTTTACTCCAGTTTACTTGTCCTAATAAAAAAAAGTCAACCTGGTTTCAAAACTGAAAAAAGGCAAAAAAGAGGTTCAATTTAATGTATAACATGTAAAGACCAAATAAATAGCACCAATTTGAAACTCACAGAATATGGTGAATTTTTAAAAATTGAGATATATGAGACAATAACCAGGCCATGCATGTCACCTTTTACTTTTGAATAGTTGTGTATTTATTCTTATATCTTCAAACAGTCCACTTTTGAATACTTTACCATAATGTGACAATTTAAGAATATTTTATCGCAATAAACAAAAAAATCTTCTCTTTTAAGGGTGAAGAATAACTGTATAAAGCTACTTCTTTCCGGTATAAACTAATAGAAAAAATATGGATTTCTTTAGTTTAATATGACAACTTCTAAATAGAAAAATTCTAAAATCTAATTATCCACATATTACAATTTCATATTACATATCTCAATATGCAGTATCTTCTTAGGCTTATATCTCCAAAAATAGAAGACATAATCATTGTCCTTCTGACACATATGCTAAATTATATGTATGAAAATAGCATCAGAGATGCCCGTACCCCACAGCCTGGGGAAAGGGTTTTCAACACCATGACATATAAAAGTAGTGAAGCAGTACAAAGACTGGGATAGTTTCAGCGCAGTGTCAGTTATATAACGTCCAAATAATGTTTAAGTAGAGGAAATAATATCTAAGAGAAAGAGAATGTATGTAAAGATAAAATACTAAAACAAGACAATTCAATAGCAAGCTGACAGCATTAATCAGCAAACTAAAAAATATGAAGCTGTAAAATTTATTAATTGGAGAATAGCTGTCAATGGAAATGGCACAATTATGTAAGTGCATATAATAATCAGCTGCAGCAATCCATACATCTTTGTCATAAGAAAAAGATGTCTCAAATATGGCAGGTGAACACAGTTTGGCAGAGCAAAAACATCACACCATGATGCAAACCTACAACCCCTAACCAATGTCCCTACCAAGTGTCAACCTTCTACACCTTATGGAATCCAACAAATAGCCCAGACAAAATTTCAAAACTCATGGTTACTATGACAAGGTCAAAGTCAAATCAAGGTGACACCATGATGTTACACACCTACAATCCCTAACCAATATCTCTACAGGGTATCAACTTCCTATACTTTACGGTTTCTAAGATATAACCCGGACAAGATTTTCAAACTCGAGGTTACTGCAGCAAGGTCAAAGGTCAAATCAACATCAGACTATGACACTGCACATCTACACCTCCTAACCAATGTCCCTACCAAGTATCAACTTCCTGCAACTTACGGTTTCTGAGATACAGCCCAGACAAACTTTTTCCGGCCGCCCGCCAACCCATCCGGACACCATGGGTGAAAACAATACCCCGAGAGCCCTTAAGGGCTGTGGGGTAAAAAAACTTTTTTAAAAAAATGTACGCCGGCAGGCAACTTTCAATTAGAAATGAACTTTAGATCCTGGAGAGAGCCAACAGCTAATTCCATGGATTTGATGGTCCAGGGGTTACAGATGGATGGATAGATTTTTGCATTTATTAATATAGAAAGGGGATTTCATTTGATCAAGTTTTCAATTCAATTTGATGCTTATGAATCATCAATAAAGTGAGTTTTTGTTTGAAAGGGTTCACAGAATAATTCTACATTTGTCCTAAAAAACTTACATTTTCATAAAAACTCTATATTTAATTCATGTTGAACTAAGGCAAGTGAAATAAATTAACCTGAATAAAGGAGAGGGTGTATCATAGCGCTGTTCTATTTTAAGCAGACAAGGTTGTGCAACAGAATCCAGCTATTATGTAACTGGTTACAAAAGCAGGCATTTTTTTTTTTTTTTTTTTTTTTTTTTTGCAAAATGTGAGAAATGCTCTGTATATGTGTGAAAAAATTCAGACTCATAACCTGACATTTTGAAGTTTGACATTTGACAGTATTAAAGATGAAGTATTTCTTTATATAATAAGTGAAAAGCTTTACCATGAGTTCCCACTGTTACAATTACAGGCATTGTCAAATACAAAAAGACAATTAATTCTTTTTTTGGGGTGGCGGTAATTATAAGCACAAAGTCCTCTTGTTTTCTTGTGGTTTCAAACTTGTTGGTAAACAAAATGCATTTTAGAAGCAATAGTTTTTTTTTTACTTCTCTAATACTGTGAAAAAGTTAAAAAAAATACTTCAAGTAAATCGCTGCTTTGCACTTTAATTCAAATTATACAAGGCCAGAAGAAAATGGTTATAAATCTTACGGTAGATTGGTTAGAATGAATAGTTAATTGCAATTGAGCATAATGTAAAAGATGTCTAGTTTTTGCCCACTTTCCAAACCCTCATAAGAAAATAGATTTTTTATTATGTCAATTATTACTGTATTGCATGGAAAATCATTGACAATGGGGGTCCTGTAAATCTGTAAATACAGACTGGTTTTGAGATCTGGAACTACACAAACCTCTATTTCTAATTTTTACTATCTGCCTTTAAAAGGGATCAATAAAAACATGTGGAACTGCTATGCCCTTGGTGGAGAAGATATTTCTGTAAAATTATGTGAATACAAACTCACTAAATCCTTGTCACAAATGTTATATCATTGGTGAGTGAACAAAACCTAGACATATTCTTCAGTATTACATTATTATATTAATTTTGTTTATAAGATCACCCGTTTCATGTCTCATAACTTTGTGTCAGAAATAAGATGATTTAAATGACTCCATCATATAAAACTTGACGTATCACAGAAATATAATGTGACACCAAAACACGTTGAAACTGGGTAAAAATAGACAAATGTGTCCAAGTTTTGTCCTAATATGTACCACCAATCAAACTTCAACCCAAATAATTAATAAAATGATATACATGACAATATTTACATATCAATGGTCAAGTGAATCAAGCATAACTAGAGGATCGCTCGCAAAAAAAAAAGATAATGTTTTTGCATAGCAAAAACAAAGCGTCCCGAAAAGGATATAAAGGTGAGTGCTAAAGTATTAAGAAAATGCTTCGTTTCTAGCCTTATACTGTTGTGGAAACCAAAGTCAGCACAGTCTGCTCTATCTAGCACGGTTTTCAAGATATAAGCATTTTTGTGTTTTGCAAAATTTTAAAAAATTCAAAATGTCCGCTATATTTGGCGAGACAAAAATATTTTGAAAATTGGCATGGCTACTCTGCAGAGATACCCAGCAGGTCCAAAATTTTGTTGAGTTCGCTCCATATAGCACGGTTTTCGAGATATAAGCATTTTTGTGTTTTGCAAAAACTTTGAAAATTCAAAATGGCCACCATTTTTGGGGAGACAAAAATTTTTGTCAAGACCACTGCCGCAGTGTGTATCTCCCGCCGAGCATTAAAGGAGAAGAAATAGCTTTTCCGAGATATTCACAATTTTTCATTTTCGTGTGTGAAAGCTCTTGCAAAGTAGGTGAATGAGTTATTTGAGAAAAATTAGCTATCTGCAATACTATTAAGAGACAATTCACATTTACTCATTTTGAGTAGGTGAATAATGAGCTATGGGTCTGAAACTTCACCAAGTGAAAGCTCTGCCAAAAGTAGGTGAATGAGTTATTTGAGAAAAATTGGCTATCTGCAATACTTTTAGAGGTAATTCGCATTTACTCATTTTGAGTAGGTGAGTAATTAGCTATGGGTCTGAAACTTCACCAAGTGAAAGCTCTTTGGGATAGCTGCTCTGCAGAGATACCCTGAAGATCAAAAATTTCGTCGAAATCGCTCTACGTAGCACGGTTTTCGAAATATTAGCATTTTTGTGTTTTGCAATTTTTGTGCAAAAATTCGAAAATTCAAAATGGCCGCCATTTTTGGCAAGACAAAATTTTTTTGAAAATTGGCATGGCTACTCTGCAGAGATACCCTGTGGGTCAAAAATTTTGTCGAAATCGCTCTATCTAGCACGCTTTTTCGAGATATAACCATTTTTAGGTTTCGCAAAAAATTCAAAATGGTCGCCATTTTTGGCGAGACAAATTTTTTTTGAAAATAGGCATGGCTACTCTGCAGAGATACCCGTGGGTCAAAAATTTCATCGAAATCGCTCTATCTAGTACGGTTTTCGAGATATAAGCATTTTTATGTTTTGCAATTTTTGCGAAAAATTCGAAAATTCAAAATGGCCGCCATTTTTGGCGAGACAAAAATTTTTTCAAAATTGGGATAACTACTCTGCAGAGATACCCTGTGGGTCAAAAATTTCGTCGAAATCGCTCTATCTAGCACGGTTTTCGAGATATAAGCATTTTTGTGTTTTGCAATTTTTGCGAAAAATTCGAAAATTCAAAATGGCCACCATTTTTGGCGAGACAAACATTTTTTTGAACATTGGGAAAACTACTCCGCAGAGATACCCTGTGAGTCAAAAATTTCGTCGAAATCGCTCTATCTAGCACGGTTTTCGAGATATAAGCATTTTTGTATTTTCCTTATTTGGAAAATTCGTAATGATTAATTAATCATTAATTACTCGGCTATTTCTTAACCAATCAATGCCAAAATCTAATGATTTCCAGATTTTAATAGAATGAATGTATTTGCCAAGTTTCAGGTGAATTGATAAAATTCCTTTCAAGTTATCATCCGGACAACCTTCCCCATCGAAAAAAGACATTTTTGGTCATGTGACCTCTCTGGTTCGTTGAAATGTCACTGCAGCATATTCAAAAAAATTCCCCAAGGCTACTGCCTAAATTTGCCAAATTTGAAAAGAATCCGCCTAACGGTTACAGAGTTATAAGGAAAACAAAATGCGGAGCCGGCGAAGCCGGCGGAGCCTGAAGGTCTCCCATACACAAACAAGCGTCCCTTGAGGGACGCTTAATGAATTACTCTGGAGAAAACCTGGCATTTAAATCACAAACCCAATTAATGTATTCTGTTCCATAATTCTGGATCAATGTCAAGAATCCAATCTTTCTGCTTTCAATGGCAGATTAGTACACACATTATAAAATGATCTGCCCCTCCCCTCCCTAGTAAATGATTTCACCACCACCGGATTAACTTATATCATGGCCTCTTCACCCTTAGGTATTGATTTCTTTACAACAACTGAAAAAACAAGCAGGGGAGAATAATTCATGAGGAGCACTTACGGCTGCATTTCTTTCTGAGAAGTTTCTGGCTGCCACCATAAAACAGGCTTCTGCATCTTGCATGCGACATCGCGATAAGTCAGAGTCCTTCAAAGCAGAGCCCTGGAAAACAACCACAGGGTAGCATACACTAGAACTGAAAACTGTCAAAAGAAAAATATCAAATACAACAACAGCATTAAGTCCAACTTCACATAAAACTCAATGAAAACAGATTCAAAGAAACACAAAGTAGTAAGAAGGAATGCGTCAAAGCAATAAAATAGCATCAACAAAAGGCAGGGTGATGACTTAATATAATTAATTGAACAGTGTTTCAGAGATATTATAAAAATTCACAAAGCAGACGAAGGTATCTTGCATGTTGTAGCTTGATCCGTCAAAGGTTTTCAAAGTGGATCAAGGAAAAATATGTCACAGATACAGCTTTCTTTACAAAGGGTAAAAGATTAAAGGCAGTAAAATAAAGAGTCGCAAAAGTACACAGAAAACACCACTAAAGTTGGTCCCAAAACACCTGCAAAATATGACATACTTTCATCTTATTTAAAACCATGCACATATGGTAATTTAAGGTGTGTTTTATTTTTTGTGTCCTCTTTTTTCCTTCTTTTTTTTTGTGGGGAAGACGGCTACTCAGTGTAGGGTGTCAAGTTAATACAATAAAAAAGAAATGAAACAAGCCCACTGAATTACCTCCTTTGAAAGTCACAAGGTTATTTTTTTTTTGTCTGTCTGAACAGAATACACTTCTTGAAAACTTCTAAAAAGGTATTGTTATTATTATTAGTGCTATCATCATTTCTGAAGGATTTATATGGCACTGAATATATACACATCCTCTGAGACACTAGGCGTATTTCACAACCGAGAATCTGCATAATCCGTCAAATCTAGATTCAGATTTGGATTCGTTGGATTGGCTAGATTTGTGAAATACAATTTTCTGTAGATCTGAATCCAAATTTAAAACATAACATAAACAAACATAAATATCATATATTAATATAATTTAAGATGCAGTATTATAATGTTATAATATCACTGTAAAAATAAAATTTGCCAAATATTAAAATATCCTGTCACATGTTGCTGCAATTATTTTTCAAAGAATTATGGGTAATCCAAGGACACTGAATCTGTTGATCTACCTCGAGAGGTAGATCAACGGATTCATAATCGAGATTCAGATTCAAGTCACAAAACAAGCGAATCCGTTGATCTGACGAATCTAGATTCGACGGATTACGGTTGTGAAATACGCCTAGTACAAAACCAAATAGATTATCAAGAGACAGAAATAGGTCACTGTCAGTTGGAGTTCTATTCGGAAGGGTGGTTATAATATCTGCAAAGGTCTCAACAGACAATACAAAATACAGAAATTACCTGCATATATATGTATGTTACAGCAAGTATATCTAACATCAAAATTTTCGAAATTTATCAGCGTACACTACATTAGAATGTTGACATTACATTCTAGCTTTTATATTAATACAACAGAGCCAATGGTGAAGCCATGCAATTCTGGTGGCAGTTTTGTCTGTGAGTTGATGAGAGAGTACAGGTCACTCACTCCATGTCACGCCATTACAGGATCACAAACACTTGACTGATAAACTCCAGCCCCTTTATGACATTATTTTCCATTAATTAAGGTAAAAGCCTCGTGCCAAACTCCTATCCATTACTGATACAATGACAGTTAAAGCCTATGCATTTTTACTCTACGTGGTGGTCTAAATATCTAGTGAGGGAAGACATGGAACAGTATTATGGTCTTTGAGTCAAATGGCATCAAAGTGACTTAGCCACCAGACCGGCCATTAATGTGACAGTTACATAATACAAAGAGGCTACATAGTAGGTATCATGAAATAAACGAGACCAAAGATGCGTCTATTTAACCAGAAATTTCAGATGACAATTATTGTGGAAAAGATCATCATATGAGTAGATGTAATTACTTCTTATTAAAAGGAATTCTACAGAACGGATCTTCAGTGGATTTCAACTGTATGAATCACAGTGTCATCAAAACACCCTAGAACTGAGATTAACGTTATTAATGATACACTAATTACATTTTCTTCCATACTCAAGTTTGCACAATTTATTGAGATTTTATCATGATTTTTATTTTCAATGTATTAAATGTTCAGCTTAAATTTCCTTTTTGCTTCTAGTCTCCTAAATAATATATAGTTGTATACACAACATAAATATATTCAGTATCTAACATTGTTTTCCTTTTTCCAGCATGTTTACTCATGCACAATGTATCCAGTTTATTCACAAAACCAAAAAGTGAAAGTCAAAAACTCTGTATAAAACAGAAAAGAAATGGGACATTATTCCCTTCAACATCTGCAAAAATAAACAACTAGTGACATTATAAATCGATAACTTCTAAGAGTTATTATTGTCATATTTTTAAAGGGACTTGCTATATAAATTCTGACCACTTTTTCTAGAAGGTAGATTATGTCTGTAAATTCTGAAAGTGGATTGGATTTTCATCAGTATTCCCATTGGGTTTATTATGAAATATACATGCCCTATGCAAATTAAGTCCAAACATATCTAAATATTAATGATGTTCATGAAATGTTCAGGGGTTTTTTAACAAAAAAGCAGTAGACATTTGCAAGCAAGTTATTTATAGCATACATTGTGCAATATGGAAAGTCTGGTTACTCGGCATTAGATACGGCTCACAGAATATACACATGATTGCTGATGCTAGGATAAAACACATCAAAAGCCAGAAAGAAGTACGCATATAAAACTCATCAGAGAGATAATTGATGGTACTTTTACATTTCTGATGCTGAAAGTCTGTCAACATTGGCATTTTCAGGTGTACTTCCCCATCATATATTTGCTAGTCCTAAGGGATTTCCCTACGTCTCAGTTATTGATGTGTTTGGTCGGTAAATGGATGGGTTTCACACTTTAGCTTCTGTTTAACAGTTTACAGTTAGAAAATAACATTAGCCACAGTATGTGAAATCTGCCACTCGTGATTTTTTTTTCACAATTTGATGTAATTTATTTAATTTTCTTTATCCCTTTTGTGGCCTTTCTGGTATAGCCCAAAATAAAGCATCCCAAAGAAAGTGTATCGAGACGCTGAATTTTGCGAGGGAGCTTGCAATATTTTGAACATTTTTCCCATTGCAAAATAAATAAGTCCCTGGAAAAGCATTAAACTATCTCAGATTTTTGCCCTATTTTAAAATAATATGTCTCTAGTGGTGAATTTCACATGCTGGGCACATTTTTACATAGCTTACTACTCCGAGTTGAACCAGGATATAGAAGGAGGCCAGCAGGTGAACCTTCCAAACTAAACTAATGAGCAATTACACAACTAGCTGTAATGTATACACTTGTCTTGTATAGGCTACACAAACCAGTCTATGCTATGAATTATAGTATGCTATTGCATGGCAAAACTCCTACAGTTTTGTGTCTTTCATGACAATATTTTATAATCTAATGTCTTGAACATTCTTCGTTTTAAAACTTTCTGAAAAGGAGGTTTCTTTAATTTGTGTTTTCCTTTAATTGTTTATATATTTAATGCTTCCTTTAAAGGCCTAATTATAAAAAATACTTCAAAATTCATTAACACAGATATAACAAGACCACTGCCATAGTGGTTATGCCTATAGGCCTAGTATTAAGAAAAATGGTAACCAGTGTGACCTTGAAAGAGTTACAAGCCCAAGACCACACTTTCTTTGAAACTTAATAATGAGCGATGTCACACAAGTTATGAAGTTTACTGGAAAATTTTCCAGGTAAACCAGACATGCCCTTCAAAAATGTCAGTAGCAAAAGTTACCACTCTGTATTTTAATGCTGGTTAAATCAATACTGAGTTTAAAAACTGACCAAGTGGCAAGCACTGTTCGCTCTTATCAAAACTCAATGCGAGACAGACTGTCTCCCTTCACTTGAAAAGGTGAGACAACTGTGAAATCTAATCTAATGTGGACTTTTATAGCGCTTAATCTCCATCACAGATGGACTCTAAGGCGCAACAGAACATAAAGCAAAAGCAATTAACATTAATCCGGGGATATAGCAAGGTCGTACCAAGGAGACACAGGGTGACAAGGGAGGCTATGGCGGATAAGCTTTTGCATACAGATAAGTCTTAAGCTTCTTTCTGAAGGAGGCAACTGATGTTGCACTGCGCACATCATGAGGGAGTTCATTCCAGATTCTAGGAGCATCAAAGGCAAAGCTGTGATCAAAATGTTTGACAGACTTAAAGACTGATGGGCGGAAGGGAGGTGAAAAAATGTGAGACATGTTTTGCGTCAAGATATTTTGGAATATTTAGTTCCAATTTGGGACTGCATAAAATCTTATAAATTTAAATAATAAGACATAGATGCTAAACTAAAAGCATTAATGGCTGGGTGCTACTGTTAATAGACAAATTTCTTTGGTCAGTAGTTGTTTCGACTGTGAAACTATATGCAGAAGACGAGTTAAAAATTCAATAAAAAGCACTGAATCAAATCAAATAAACTCACTTTCAAGTCTTTCTCACCCATTTCTATGAGAAAATATGTACGTCGTCGCTTCAGATAATAGATGAATTTCTTTGGTCAGTTTTGAGTGTTTCGCCTGGTAGCGACTGCGCAGATGCATTGTAAGTTGGATTTGCAACAACTCACCCCAGAATGTGTACAAACTTGCGAAATCATGCTCGAGAGCGAACACTGGGCAAGTGTTATTATATCCCCAGATGAGAGTCTGGATTCACCCATGTAGCGTCGATGCTGTACATTTTGAATTGTGCGTACAATAATTCAAAAACAGTTTGAGAGATTCCATTCAAACTTGGCAAACACATGTATCTGGGCTGGGAAGAGGAACTAAATTTTAGGGTTATCTTAAACTTTCAACAATAAAGAAATTATCGCCACCTTAAGGTCAAAAAGGGACATTTGGCCACTTAAAACCCTCTAGGCAATTAACTATCTGGCTCAATCAGCTCAAATTTCACCTGTGAATGCAATAATATATTCTCACATATGCCAAAAATTAATACATTAGCCTGTATGCATAAAATGTGTCATCAGTTTGGATTATATCAGAGGGTAAACTTGTACAGAATCCCACAATGAATCTTGCAATGGACAGATAGATACTTTAACAAGGCTACTAATGCAAACTGCTGGAACCTGTATTTGTTTACCCCAGCGCTTTTGTTTACTGTAACAACAACAAAATAGCATTGTTGTCAATGGGACAGGTGAGAACTGAAGGGTAAAGGTGTTAGAAACTTCACAAGTGTTACTTAACACATTGATTTTCTGAGTCATTGCAGGGAGTCATAATCATATCAGCACAAAGACCCCTGTTAACAGTCCACTCAGTTTTTCTCCACTCAGTTGCTTTAAAATGACATTAAACTGTCTCTATGGTAATAAAATACCCAGGATCACACAGAGGTACCAACTTTAATATCCTCTAGTCTCGGTGCTTGCATATAAATGAGTGTCTGGTGAAATGAGTCTCTTGATTAGACTTCACTCCAAAAAATTCCTCTTTTTTCAACTTATCCAGGGTTTTAAAATACAAAAGTCATAACAAAAACAGAAATTACTTCTAGACGATTTGTGAAACCCTGGAAATTAGGAAATCATGACAACTGTGAACTTTTAATAAAAACAAGATATTTTTGACTTGACCATAGTGTATGTCATTTCAAAAGAAAGATTGAAAATATTGTATTTCTCTAACATTTGGAATTAAAAAATATCTTTTTATCTCGGTTTTATTTCATAATACTTTATTCAGCAGAATCAAATCTTAGGGAGATAATCGCAAAATGAATAACAATACAGGCAGAATATTTATCATTTAACTCTACAATTAAAACCAGTTCAGAAGAACATGGTGAAACCAAAGACTTGCTATTCTGTTCTATTCTATACTTTTACAGCACTTAATCTCTGCCAAGGCAAACTCTAAGGCACATTCTAACATGACATGGCTGTGTCCGCGAATCTGATTGGCTAAGACACGAAAAATTCCTTCATAAAACCCCGCATAACCTTATGAGTTCTATTTTATCACTCACAATGCTGCTCTGCAAAAAGAAAACTTGAAGTAACAGCCTGGATTGTTTTCATTAAATAGACAAATAATGGTACGAATACGATATTCAGGGATTCTTACATTTGAATATAGAATATACTGATATAAGTGGGCTGAAGTTTAAAGATGTTTAACAAAGAAAAGGGTTATCTTATTTTGTGGCTCTTCCAATAATTCAACTGCACCCTTTGATAAAAAAAAATCTTGTAGAATATTCGTATATTTTTGTACAAAATAGCTTCAAAACTAATTTTTACAAGATCTCTTAAAATGTCATGTTAGAATAGAAATAGACAACTCCGAGCTCGGGGTTATAGGAGATTTTACAATGATGAACGCATTAGAATCACATAGGCTCCGCCTTCGTGATTCTAATATCGCTCATCGTTGTAAAATCTCCTATAACCCTGTGCTCGGAGTTGTCTATTTCTATTACATTAGGTCCAAAATCAGTAATTATAATTCAATAGACATAGCCAGGTCAATACCACTTCTACTAAAACATGATTCATAAATACCAGGATAAATATCCCTGTAGTGGAGGCCTTCACACGTCTAGAACTTCTACTTATAAAGAAAATTCCACTTAACAGAATCCTCCTTAACAATTCCACTGTGCATGCATTATTCCTTAAGGTTCAAAGTTGAGGTTTTACTTCCCGTTCAACAACCAGGGTCATATTGGGACAGGTCCTGAGCATTGCCACTTATGGAAATCGAACCCCACACAGAGGTGACAACCTGTGATTAGATGCCTTAACTTAATAACATCATCATTATATGACGTTTTAGCGGGAATATGGGATATATTGACATTCTATGTTTTAATTTCAAAATGCATTTATTCAGTTTTATTTCATCCAATTAATCTGAGCAGAATTGGTGTCGCAAATTCAGTCACTTAATTTGTATTAATAACAAGATTCAATATAATGTCCTCAAAATTTGCAATTTAATCAAAAATTATTGTCACTTCATTGGACAGGCCAGGGCTTGGAAATTGCTTTATAAAACAGGGTGAAAAAAAGGATCGATACATAGCCTGCTTGCCTTCATTTTCTGCCAAACTAGATGCATTTGTATTATAAATACATAAATACAAGATCTCAAGCCTTCTTGATTGTTGGGAGATGAAATTCCAATGACATGGTTAATGTCATTACTGACTTCATATTACCACTGCCCAATTATACTGCACTGGGCAACGGTAAAAACTACTCATATAATGCTTATGTTTCAGTACACTTCCAACAGTGACACAGAAACAAGAATATATGCACCTCTATTAATATGTATTGAAATTAATCCCATCCCCGGATATATATAAAGCTTGTCTGCAGGTCATGTCTATGGATGTATATGGTGCATCTGTTTATAGACAGACCCCTGGGGACAAGTCCTTCTCTGAATCATTTACAGATAAGTTTTTTTATACCAATTTGCCTACTACATGAATACTGACACACAAATTTGCAATTAGCAAAATGACTGGCAGACAGATGAGATTTTGTCCTATTTATTTCTAAAGATTGGGTAACAAAGGTCATAGTTGGGGTTAAATCAAATCTGTGCATAAAGCAAATGAGAACTGGCCTCATGTATTTTCCACAAGTGTGATTTTGAACCAACAAAATATTTTTTTTTTTTTATATTTATGAAATTAACTCTTATTTAGGACTTCTCCATTCTTCTATGACTAGCCATTTAAATTTCATCTACATACAAATGCCTCACCTTTTACATACATCTGTCTTAGACAGTGTTCTCCCCAAAAAAGTACCTCACTAAATCGAAAGAACTCACTGTATAAGATTTACATGCGAGTGTAAATTATTATTTATAATTAACCTTTATGAAAATGAATCACTATTGTTGATTTATCTGTAGAATGACTCTTTATTGAAATTTATCCAGTCATAAAGGGCTTCTTCATAAAGAAATGATTTACCTGTACATAAAATGTTTAACTTATTACAGGTAAGTAAATGATTATATTTTATCTTTATCTGTCTGTAAATGACTCTTTATTGAAGATTTGTATGTAAATTACTAATTATTGGTGATTTCCCTGTATTTAAATGACTCTCCACTGAAGATTTAGCTGTATTTAAAGAATCTTTATTTAAAATTTACCTGTATGTAAATGACGCGCTGTGCCCACAGGGGTATTTGTAGAATCAGTTTCATGGTGGGATCCAGTTCTGAGGGAGAAAGTAACACCACAAAGTAGTCCTGAAATACAACAATCCACCTACCATTAAACCAGTGCACAAAACAACAAGAACAGCTTAGAATTACACACACTACTCATAGATAGACTTCTGAATTTAAGAGAAGTACATTCATTTAATGGATCACGGTGGAGCAAATCTTCAAGCTCCACAGACTGTTTATTTTGTCATGAAAATGACAAACAAGATGCATTAGCACTTTTATTAATCTTTATTGAGAATTATTTATTTATTTTCTTTTTATATCTGTCCTGACAAGACTCTTCCAAATACATATCACAAGAGTATAAAATTTTGAAGCAAATATCCATTATTAATTCTTACTAAGTTTGGGATATGTATTATATCTCTTCTCTACAAATCTGACGGTGACCAACATTTTAGCGTGTCTTCAAAATTAGTAAATGTTTTACTGTGTCTAACATACTTTGTCATTAATCTACAAACAAGATCTGTTTAAAATATTAGAGTACTCTCAGACAGTATACAGACCACTCAAATTAATGAGTACAGTACCAGATTCCTTGGAGTATAACAGAGAAAAAGCAGTAAAGAGAAAACTACTACAAGGTTAGCCTAACTAATGAATTGGCAACCAATCCTCCGAGCTGTAATTTTGAGGAATACTGGAAAGCCATATAGAGTTTAACACACACCTGAAGTTTGCCGTGGGCGTAGAATTCATTCAGAAAGTCCATGATGGTGTCGGCTTGGAGCTGTGTTGCCACGACGACCACATGCTTTTCGTTCTGTGCACGATGTGAGCTGTAAGTTCCACCCTGTTTCTGTCTCTCAAACCATGTAAATGCAAGCTGCTCAAACTGTAACACAAATACAGGAATAACCTGACTTTAACATGCATTGTTGAATGGCTATACCACTGAGAAATAATAACCTTATTTTCATAGATATGTGATCTCTCACTTTTGTTGAACATTTGTTTTCATCGACTGCCACATTTGTTCTACTCGTACTTCCAGGTGGTGAAAAAACACGTGTATTCATATTTACATTATTGCAAAATGAATATTTGGAACCATTTTTTTTAGCAGGGTTCAGTTACCATCATGGTACCCCTACTATTTTTGAATCATAATAATTACTATTAATCATAATAATTAGTATTATTACCTCTGTGGGCATAAGCATTAACTAGCATGAGCCTCTGATACGGTTAGATTTTGATCTGGTTACCTGACTGGGAAGCACCACAAAGGCCGCACCAATGAGAATCATCATGAAGAGTTTACTGGGCCAGATGTCAGGTGCAAAGTCCCCATAGCCCACAGTGGAGAATGTGACCACCACAAACCACAGCGAGTTGAAGAGGCTGAAGTGATGAGAACTGGCACGCTGGCAGTGTTGTATGCCACACATACTGCAAGTATACGGACAACATCACAAATTTGCTTAGTGTCCAAAAAAAAACACTGGGAAATAGCCAAGACATACCCAGAACAGTAATGCGAACAAAACTGACACACTCCCTTGGAAAAACAGGAAGCAGTTTGAACTGGAACATCAGTACTGTTAGTTAGTGGTGTGAACGATAAACCAGTAAGTGTTTTTTCATTCGCTTTTGGTAAAAATAACGAAATCCGCAAGGAATATTTGGGAACCAGTTATTGAAAACGTCATCATTTTAGGCTTTATAATGGTTGATACTTCATCAAAACAACAAAAAATATATACATTTTGTGAAATAAGTTACATTTTTACTTTATATTGAGCAAAAGTACTTTTTAATATCTCGCAAAAGCCATTTCCAGTTGCTAAGTTCTGGTTCATGTACGCCAAGTGAGAAATAATCAATGCCAGTAACAAGCATACGAAATACCGGATTTCATTCGTTTCGAAGCCCTGGTAACCGGTTTTGATTTCTGTGAACAGTCCCACCACTATTGTTAGTGCTGGGAGATCGCCACGGTAACAACTCGCTAGTTCCTTCATTTTAACCAAAGTATCAAATGTTCACAAATTTTCTATTACTGTGGGAGTGTTGTATAGAGTTTAGAAACTATATGTTGTACTCATAACTCAGCAATGATTCAGCATGTGATAATAGCTTGCAAGCATCATCCAGCGATACCTATCATATCAATATAATATATCAATGTTTTACTTAGTTTAGATATTATATTTTCACATTATATATACATAGTGACTATGGGTTAGGTCTTTAATAAATAAAGATTGTGGAACAAACTCACCTTGTGTAGAAGAGACAGGCCAGAGTGGAGAGCAGGATGAGGAGCTGTTGAGCCAGAGCAGACTGAGTCTTCTGCATGGCACGGTGAAGGTCATTCTACAAGGTCAAGTTACACTCACTTACACAAAGTAGCAATAGTATGGCAAACTACTGCTGAAAACTTGTGAAAACCTGAAAAATTTGCAAACTTCTATCTACACTATGAAACATATCCAACTTTGAGATACTACAACCTCTAACATATAAGTTCAAGTTCAAAGGTCCTATAATTCCACCTGTGCTTTGTTTTTCATTATTAACCAGTAATTGTGTCGTTTATTGTAGTATAAAATATAGAAACATATATTAAATATGTGTATATTTTATTTTTGCAAATGATATGTATTTATAGACGGGTGAAATGAATAGAAGGAATCCATATATTTACAGTTGTATATCAGTCTGATTATTATAAACTGAGCAGTCAAACTCACCAACATATTCTCAAGGGCAGTTTTAGCCAACCAGCAGTTCAGAAATACAGGCACGAACAAGTCACGGAAGTCACGGAAGTCACGGTGAAAAATCTGAAGAAAGTAAAACTGAATTTGAGATTCTAGTGGTTAATGGTGATTGTTGACTGGTGTAAAGACCATGTAAAAGGGTAGGAAATAACCACTTTTTTTCATTTATATTTCATTTATATTCAATCCAGCCAAAACATACTCTATATTTTTATATACAATATATTTAATTGCAACAATGGCTGAAAATGGCTGATAATTTGGGTTCTCAGCAAATTAAAGAGACTAAATATTTATAACAGAATTTTTCAGGTTGTCACTTAATTAAATCAACTGCATGTATAAATCTTTAGAATACAATCTATACACTTACTTGGATTATGTTTATTTTAAGCACATGCATATATTCAGAAATAAATACATATTTTAGTGTACAAAACTTGGGAGGTGAAGATGTTACCACATTTTCCCACTGAACTATAAATGAAATAACATCTCCCAAGTATCTACTTCACTATTCTATTTCACTTTTTAACTTCCACATTGTAGAAACAGGTGTCCAACTTACAGTAACAATGAAGGGTACTGTGTTGATGAGTTCAAGTAGGAAACCAGGGGCCAGAATCTGCTGCAGAATGTTTCCCTGAAATCAAAACTTTTTGATTTATTTTTTTATTTTACGTCACATTCAACAACCAGGGTCATATTGAGACAGGTAGTTTATGGGTGGAGGAACCAGTGCATACTACTTGGTCAAGATTCTGCACTGTAAACCACCGGGCATTGGCAAGTTACTACCAACTTTCCACCATGAAGCGCCTGGGCTGAGATTCGAACCGGAAACCACTCTAACCACTACACCACCGAGCCCAGACCACTGACATAATAGACCTACACATAACATTTGGTATTGATACTTGCAATGGCTTTCCTTTAAAAATAGTGGAAAGTGAAAACCAATTTTAGGACAATGGCTCTGGCTGTTTTCTTGTTTTTATCAGGCCAAAACAGAAAACTAACTGGGCTCTAGACATATGGATCCATAGATAAAATTTAGTGGTAATGTCTGAAATGGTTTTCTTTTTTTTATAAGAGAATAACATTTTCAACATGACATCTATGGCAGCCATTTCAACACATTTGAAAACAGACATAAAAATAGAAACACTTTTACAGCTTTAATGATGCCAAAAGTAGCAAAAAAATGAAGCGCAAAAACTTCACACTCTGAAACTGGGCCAGACTGTTGTCTCCAGGTAAAAACTTCTATATAAATATACACAGTCTCTGGTGGCACAAATGTCAAAACATGTCATCAAAATATGGAAATTAACCCAGAAACACGCCGTCTGACATCTGCACACGTCTGCTGTATGACATGTGAAGGGGGAATATGCCTGCTGACTTATTTGGCAATTTACTTATGACAAAAGTCAAAGAGTGCAGTAAAAAGAACTACTCTCCGAAGCAGCAGGGTTACTGACTCAATACACTGATGGAATCAGTTCTAATGGAGCCTGGTTGACAAGATGTGACTGGTTTAAACTCAAAATCAGCGTCTAACAAATATTTTCAACAATGATACATCATTCCTAGTTTTATTAATCATGAAAAAAAACCAATGTTTATTCAATTGCTCGGATCCTTCTTATTTTGTCTTTAAAAATTTATGTGGAGTAATGCGTAACTACAATTAAATATTTAGTCAACCATGAAATGTATATGCAAATAAATAGCCACAAATACAGGTCACACAAAAGAACAAATTACAAATATCTAAGCTGGAAAACACAGACTCTTACTCTTTAATGTCTACATATGTGCACTGAGTAACTTTCTTTCTGATACTGAACCTTTCTACTCCTGAAAACTACTGTACAAATAGAAATTTTAGCCAGAAGAAAATTTCACTAAATCTTCATTTTTTTTAGAAATTTACCAGAATTAAGTTTCATTAATGGCTAGTTTCTATTTGAGAGATTAAAACATATTTAAATATTTCACTAATAATTAATTTTCACTATCCGAGCTCATTTGCTTAAATAGATAAAATTAATGCCTTGTGAAAATTTCCATATATACAGTAGATCCTTTTAACACCTAAATCAATATATTGAGGTCCTGATTTCTTACAACACAGTACTATGAGTTGTTTAAACCTGGGGACAGTTTCACAAAGGGTCTTATTCGACTTACTCAGTCTTAGACTAAGTAATAGACTTAAATCTTAGCCTTTTGTCTATGTCTGGGACTTAAGTTGATTTCACAAAGGGTGACTTGGCTAAGACCAAGCTTAGACTGACTGTTGAAATAACCACAGTGGTTTCTGTATCATTCGACCATTTCTTCCTACTCAAAACTTGCCTCTGGTTACATGTATCTTTTGATGCAGTTTGTCTAAGGACAAAATGCTGCTATATAATCGAAACATTGTAACCACATAAAAACTTCCAAAGACTACTTTAGGGAGGTGTTCTAAATATTTATACTTTATTACTAGCTATTTTGAAGTGGAAACAAGATTAGCTAAGTAGTTTGTTTACAAAGGTCGAGACCACTCCCTAGTAGATGTAACTTTAATCCCAAGAGTGGTTACTGAAATCTGCTATGTCTAAAACCACAGACTATGCCTAAGTCTAAGATGAGAGTCTTAACTTAAGTGCAAGTACAGACTTAGTCCTTTTGTGAGTCCAGCCCTGATTTATTTACTTCTGAGCATCTTTAACCATACAGACCTTTCAAGTATTTGATTGCAAAGAATTAGTGCATCAAATGGTTTAGAAATTCTCACTTTTCAGATCTACATGACCAATAAATGTTGATAACAGTGCTTTGAGGGAATAGCATCCAAAAGTTTACAAACACATGAATGCCTTTAACAAAGGACACTAATGATTTTGACTTTTTTTATCAGAGACTGAAAAAGCCAACTTTCATCCCAATAAAAGTATCCTTCTCACAGCAAAATAAGTTGATTATATGTGACCTGCATTCGACAGTAATGCTGTCCCCCTGGTCCGTGGCCAGTAGAATTTTCTAAGGACTTGCATAGTTTAAAAGTTACTGGCCCCTTTTGTCAGTAGATTTTGCTAAACACTTTCACTCGATATATTGAATAAAATAGTGTGCTTTTATTTCTCATAATTAATGACCACCACAAAATCCAAAGGACCAGTAGATATTGAGGGTTGCTGGCTCTTTGGTCCATTATACATTTCCTGTTATTGTCAAACACTGTATGTGACAAAAAATAAAAGGATAAAATTACAAGTCAAATCCTTTGATATCAACAGCGGTGCCTAAAATACATACACATATCTCAAACTTCAAAGACTGACCTAGCAAAAAAAAATATAAATACATTTTTTAGATCCCCTAGTGACAATGAAATAACAAAATGTAAAATTAGCTTTGCTCTAGACACAATGTTAAATGGCCTAATTGAGTCAGTATATGGTGTAATTTAGTATAGGGATCGAGAGCCATTTTGAGGATCGATATCGAATGAAAATTTAAGGTTGTGGATCGATCAATATTTCAATATCGGGACTGTTAACGTAAGCCGTGGGCGATAATGCAAGTTCTTTGAAAACGTGCACATATAAATTCACAAAATTATCAAAAGATACTACTTATGCACCAAAAATATATTTCTGCAATAAAAAATTAAATAAAATGAACAAAATGTACATTAAACAAAAGTTTTCGTGCTTTCCTGTGTACTAGCTGTCAGGTTTTCGAATACCAGGTTTTCTATCTCTTCCGTGAAACAGGAAGTAGGTCACTGGCAATGTAAACAAAGATGGCGCCAGACTTGACCCCGTTTTGTTTCAGTTGTAAATGTGCCTTTTAAAGATTTTATACAATAAATATGCGTTTAGGCAGTAAAATTACCATTTTTTTTAAATTTTTGTCTGTTTAGTGTATGTTATTTCGATATTGAAATGCTGGTAGTATGTGTCGATATCGGCGGTTCTGTGGGATGATCGATCGATATTGAAAGATCGAGCATCAATCCCTATACTAGTGTAATTTCTTATTCGTGATTGGCATTTACTCAACAAATTTTACATATAGTTGTGAATGCAAATTACACTGGTTTTCTTGATATTGGTCATTTTGGTCATTAAAAAATCACTTTTATTTTTTTAAGACCAGCTGTTGCATTTAGTACTTCAGATAAAAATGAAGATCCCTTGCATAGCCATTCTGCCCTCCTCTTAGGTCTGTAGCTTTTAGTTTAGCACATGACAGCTCACGGCAGGTTTCTCAAACATTTTTAACAATCTGCTATGTCCTGGAAATGTTATCTGTGTTGTGGCGACTTTTTACACTTATGAAACCTAGTGGATACTACTAAACCACAAAACACATCGAGCTACAAACAAGCCCTGATGGTTTAAATATTTTTGGTTTGTATATAGTTCCTGAGGCCAGCACAGAACTGAGTGAACTTGGTATTACTGATTTACTTCACACTTCAGTAAGAATAGAGATACAAAAATCCAAATAAAGTTAACTGCATTGTAAATTCAAATTCACATACTAATATGCAGCCATAGAAATACAAAGACTTGGAGCAAGTATAATGCAGCCATATTGTATTCAAACAGCGGTGTACAAAGGCATGTGGTACAGAGTTACACGGTAAGAAAATGTGGTTTTTGGCAGAGTTTGTGAAATGCACCACTAAAGGAACCAATTCATTACCTCCACTAAGCAGGTTATGTTTCGGGGGGGGGGGGGGGGGGGGGGGGTGTTTATCTGTCTGTCTCAAACTAACTTGAAAAGTTATGGACAGATTTCGAAGAGTTTTTTAGGAGATACTGATATTGGCACAAGGAACAGATGACTTGATTTTGGTGGTGTTCCAGAATCCAGGCAACTATCAGGATCCATGAAAGGATTTTTTATCATTCCACTCATAAGCAATATTCAATGAGTTGGGCCTTAGCAGCGGTGAACACTCTCCAAGTGCTCCTGTTTTGACTTGAATTCATTAGATATTCTTATTTTGTAAAAATAAGTAAAACTTATCTAATCTGCTGCAATAGTTACATTCACTATGTGGTCTATTGCTCAATCCTTAATTAGTGGAATCTATACTTCACGTATTGTGGTGGATTCTACATAACCTCCTCTACAACCAACAGCGGGTATTTGACCCTATTTCAGGACAAGTGCAAAAACATGCTATAGAGGTGTATTGCCACAAATTTATAGCATTCTCATAGTAAAACATTTTGTCTGAAAACCATTAAGATGTTATCCTTAGGGATCAACATGGGCTTTGTGACTTGATACACTGTAAGTGATGAGTACAATAAGGCAGCCAGCTCCAGTTGGTGTTTTGTAGCTACAGAAAGTGGTGGAAAAAATAAACCTAGACATGACTCTCACAATTAAAAGGAATTCTAAATACATTAATACAAAGATCGGGATGAATGTGAACTCAACACTATGTTCTTATAAACCTGAGAGCTTCACATGTATTTACCAGTGTGAATTTCATCACATTCTCCAGCAGACATTCAGCTAGACTGAGTACAACTTCACTCAAATACATGTCAATTTTACACAAATTTACATAGAAAATCATTATTTTAACAAAAAAAACACTTCAAAAACTATTATTTTAAAGTGGCAAATATGAAACCAAAGCAAACAAGCAAGAAAAAATATGATGTGAATTATGTAGGATACCTGTACTGTATCATGGTGAACAATAGCCAAGTGGAATGTGTACGTCTCCATCAGGGGCAAGATTAACAAAATGTTCTCTGGTCTTAGTTAAAACTCTGCTGATTTTGTTGAAATACTGTTGATTTTGTTGATCAAGTTTTATACACATCTTACACGTAAGGAAAAACCTTTAGACATGATACTTGAGATAATTTCCTGACTTTTAATCTTTCTACACATCCTTTTTTACAATGTACAAATTAAAGCAAGATCACACAGAAAAATTTTGAATGAAATGAACAAATTGATAAGGAATTTTTGAGAATATGGAACATGAGTCCAAGGGTTTTTAGTAAATACGAGAATAATCAGCATAAAAACAAATAATGAGAGAAATCTGACCTTGTACGAGAGGTATGTGAGCAGCAGAGTCTCGAGCAAGCTGACAATGGCCACAGTAACCTGGATACCCCACAGCCACTGATTGCGACTCACCCACAGAAGTCTGCTCCTGTATAAAACAAACTCCAGTAGTTCATCTGCTTGTTACTCTGCATGTCACCGGTATGGTTCAAGAGAGAAGATAAAAATGAGCCATAATTTAAAACAACCAGGATAATCTTCACAAAATATACTGAAGATAAAATATATCAATTTTAACCAATATAAACTCAAAATCTGAGATATTAAATCAAACATTTGTAAGTTTTTTTTCTTTTTTTTTTTTTTTGTTTTGTTTTTTTTTTTCACATGGAGTTAATGTAGACATTTTTTAAACAAGAGGAGAGTGCCCGTGAACGGGCACTGTGTCAGCTGACTGAGTGTTTTTGATTTGTGAAGGTGATTAGAGGACAGAATAATTATCAGGAAAAGGGCTGTACAGAAATACAGTAAATGGTAACTGAACAGCAAGTTCGAAAGAAATTCCGAAGCTGACAGAAGAAAAGGATAAAAAAGTTGTGCCCTGTAAATGGTATTATGAAGGAAAATAACAAGGTAATTGTTTAAGTGTAAAAAATAGGTTAAAACATATTTAAAGAAATACTACAAATGCAATATCCTCGTTCGACCTTGAAGAAGGGGTCCACGGTCAAATCTAACCACACAAATACATTCCCAGCCCATGATTTCCTATGGTTTACCATTCCAAACCTCTAGGACCAATTATAAATGAGTTATAAGCACTTTTAAGCTTGGCTGTCCTCATTTGACCTTGAAGGAGGGGTCCAAAGGTCAAATCTGACCATACCAAAAGATTCCGAGCCAATGATTTCCTAAACCATCCCAAATCTCTGTCACCAATAATAAGCGAGTTGTAGGCACTTTCAATTTTCGCTATCCTCATTTGACCTTGAAGGAGGGTTCCAAGGTCAAATCGGACCATATCAAGAGATTCACAGCCCATGATTTCCTGTCTGTTTACCATCCCAAACCTCTGGGACCAATAATAAGCGAGTTATAAGCACTTTTAAGTTTGGCTATCCTTGTTTGACCTTGAAGGAGGGGTCATTGAAGGTCAAATCTGACCACACCAAAAGATTCCCACCCCATGATTTCCTACAGGTTGGTTTATCATCCCAAACCTCTAGGATCAATAATAAGGGAGATATAAGCACTTTTCATGACTGACAAAAAACACCTGTGGCGGCCATCTTGTTTCTCAAAATGAGGCCAAAAATATTCCCAGACAACATTTTATGGTTATTAATATATACTGCAAACTTAAGAAAGCTAGCTATAATATTTTTTTTCATCAGAGCAGTAATGGTGAAATCTCTCTGTACACACTGCGGCTATCCAGTGGATACAATGATTTACTCAACAGTGAGAACCTGAAAGTAGCTATTGCTCAGCTATGCCATGACATAGAGGTCTACAATTTCACTATGTTATAGCTGACCAAGAATTCTGTGAATAACATATTTAACAAATTACTCTAAATGTAATAGTTTTCAAGTTACAACTGATTTACTCAACAGTGAGAACCTCAAAGGAACTATTACTCAGCTATGCAATGAGCTACATGTCTGAAATTTTACTATGTTATAGCTAACCCAAAAGTAGGTGAACAACATATTTAAGCAAACTACTGTAAATGCAATAGTTTTCAAGCTACAACTGATTTACTCAATAGTGAGAACCTGAAAATAGCTATTGCTCCGCTATGCCATGAGCTATAGGTCTGTAATTTCACTATGTTATAGCTGACCCAAAAGTAGGTGAACAATATATTTTAACAAAATACTCCAAATGCAATATTTTTCAAGTTATAGCTGATTTACTCAACAGTCAGTACCTGAGAATAGCTATTGCTCAGTTGTGCCATGAGCTATAGGTCTATAATTTCACTATGTTATAGCTGACCCAAAAGTAGCTGAATAACATATTTGCACAAATTTCTGTAAATGCAATAGTTTTCCAATTATAACTGATTTACTGAACAGTGAGAACTTCAAAGTAGCTATTACTCAGCTATGAAATGAGCCACAGGTCTGAAACTTCACTATGTTATAGCTGACCCCAAAATAGGTGAATAACATATTGAAACAAAATACTCTAAATGCAATAGTTTTCAAGTTATAAGTGATTTACTCAACAGTGATAACCTAAAAGTAGCTATTACTCAGCTATGCCATGAGCTACAGGTCTGAAATTTTACTATGTTATAGCTGGCCCAAAAGTAGCTGAATAACATATTTATACGAAATTCTCTAAATGCAATAGTTTTTAAGTTACAAGTGATTTTACTCATGATGGAAGTTACTGAAAAGCCCAAAAGTAGCTATTACTCACTTAGCTATTGAGACAGACACCCAACTTACCATATTGTAGCTATGAAAAAAGTAGCTGAATAACATATTTTAACAAAATGCTCTAAATGCAACACTTTTCAAGTTATAAGTGATTTACTCAACAGTGATAACCTAAAAGTAGCTATTACTCAGCTATGCCATGAGCTACAGGTCTGAAATTTTACTATGTTATAGCTGACCCAAAAGTAGCTGAATAACATATTTATACGAAATTCTCTAAATGCAATAGTTTTCAAGTTATAAGCGATTTACTCAACAGTGATAACCTAAAAGTAGCTATTACTCAGCTATGCCATGAGCTACAGGTCTGAAATTTCACTATGTTATAGCTGGCCCAAAAGTAGCTGAATAACATATTTATACGAAATTCTCTAAATGCAATACTTTTTAAGTTACAAGTGATTTTACTCATAATGGAAGTTACTGAAAAGCCCAAAAGTAGCTATTACTCACTTAGCTATTGAGACAGACACCCAACTTACTCACCATATTGTAGCTATGAAAAAAGTAGCTGAACAACATATTTTCACAAAATGCTGTAAATGCAACACTTTTCAAGTTATAAGTGATTTAGTGCATGATTTCATGAATTTTAATGCATTAAAAATTATTAAAAAAATTTATTAAAAAAAAAGTAAGACAGATCCAGGTCTCATACTCACACAAGAGAATCTACCTCTGGCCTAGTACATATATGCAAGATATGAGAGAAATCCCTGCAATAGTCACTGAGAAAATTGTGATAAAAAGTTGAAATTTTCACACTTTTGGTGGGGGTACCCCCTTGCAATGTCTCTAGCAAACAGACGTGTCTCTGCATGCCTTGAACACTTTTTCATCCTCGATAGATAAGGTATCTTTTAAAAAAAACAGCATGTCTCTAGGCCTTGTAGTTTTGGAGAAGAAGTTGTTCACGCGGACGTGTACGCGGACGTGTACGCGGACGCGTACGCAGACGCGTACGCCCACGCCGCAGAGTGATGACATAAAAACTGGTTTTTCACAATGTAAGGCAGTTTTTCAATTGTTTTCATCCACTGATTGGAAATAAGTGGCCGGAGTCTCCTCCGTTAAACACAAAAATTGACCTGAATAACCCATAGTCACTGACTGTGACTACTAACAGTTTGCTCCTGTTAAAATAACAAATTGTAAAAACATGGCCACTCCTACGTGGCAAACATAGGAAATCATATAAATATGGTTGCTTCTGTACAGTTACTCAAGAAATAGTAGAAATGGCACATTATAAGAATATAACATGTATATTTCAAATTTAATTATTTTACTTAAGAGTTTTAATTAGTTGTTTTTTGTACATATTTATATTTTTAATGGACACTATGTTAATGAGAATATAGCATGTATATTTCAATTTTAACTAGACCTACGCATCAGTGAACCGATGCAAATTTATATCGCTTGACCTTGAAGGAGGGGCCAAAGGTCAAATCTAACATCAGAAGATTCCTAGCCCCAAGATTTTGTATGAGTTGGTTTTGCATTTTAAACATCTAGGACCAATAATAAGCGAGTTATAAGCACTTTTATGTTTGGCTATCCTTGTTTGACCTTGAAGGAAGGGCCCAAGGTCAAATCCGACTACACCAAAAATTCCCAGCTCATGATTTCCTATAGGTTGGTTTACCATCCCAAACCTCTAGGACCAATAATAAGTCAGTTATAAGCACTTTTAACTTTGGCTATCCTCGTTTGACCTCGAAGGAGGGGCCTAAGGTCAAATTCAACCACACCAAAAGATTTCCAGCCCATGATTTCCTATATGTTGGTTTACCATCCCAAACCTCTAGGACCAATAATAAGGGAGTTATAAGCACTTTTAAGTTTGGCTATCCTCGTTTGACCTTGAAGGAGGGGCCCAAGGTCAAATCCGACCACACCAAAAGATTGCCAGCCCATGATTTCCTACATGTTGGTTTACCATCCCAAACCTCTAGGACCAATAATAAGCAAGTTATAAACACTTTTAACTTTGGCTATCCTCGTTTGACTTTGAAGGAGGGGCCCAAGGTCAAATCCAACCACACCAAAAGATTCCCAACCCATGATTTCCTATAGGTTGGTTTACCATCCCAAACCTATAGGACCAATAATAAGCGAGTTATAAGCACTTTTAAGTTTGGATATCCTCGTTTTACCTTGAAGGAGGGGGCCCATGGTCAAATCTGGCCACACCAAAAGATTCCCAGCTCATGATTTCCTATGGGGTGGCTTACCATCCCAAACTTCTACGACCAATACTAAGCGAGTTATAAGCACTTTAAGGTTTGGCTATCCTCGTTTGATCTTGAAGGAGGGGCCCAAGGTCAAATCCGACCACACCAGAAGATTCCCAGCCCATGACTTTACCATCCCAAACCTCTAGGACAGATAATAAGCGAGTGATAAGCACTTTTAACTAGCTATCCTCGTTTGACCTTGAAGATTTGCAGCACATGCTTTCCTATAGGTTGGTTTCACATTGCAAACCTCTAGGACCAATAATAAGGGAGATACAGGCCCTTTTAAAGTCCACTATGTGGTTTACTTCGGCACTCCGTGGATGACCTTAAATTAAGAGCTTCAAGGTCAAATGTGTGCAAGGTTGTAGAGGACATGTATATCTGTTACACAAATCACCTATGAAGAGATTCAACCTTCTATCTATGAAAAACAGCCAGTAGAAAAATGTAGATTATTTTCAAAGAAATGCCTGCAGCGGCCATCTTGTTTTTCAGAATGAGGCTATTATCAGCCCAGAGAAGCTTACCCCCCCCCCCCCCCCCCCAATGAATATCCTGCAAATTTGGTTAACCTAGCTGGTTTTCCACCTAGTTTTCCTCTTAGAGCGTTAACGTTGAAAATCTCTCTACGCACGGCGGTGGCGGCAGTGTAGCGAACACTAAACCAAAGTATCCACCTGATGCCTCCGTAGGATACAATTATTTTACTTAAGAGTTTTAATTAGTTGTTATTTGTACAATTTTTCTATTTTTGATGGACACTATGTTAATGGCAAAATAATAGTTTTGTGTTCCTTTTAGATACTGATAATACTTAGTCCTTAAATGTGGAAAACTTTTCAAGTAACATTTTTTGACAATGTATGTTAGTGGTCGGACCGGTTCTGAAAATCAATACAAGTTTCTGGGGCTCTGAAACCAAACCAAATCCAGGATTTTGAATGCCTGTACTGATATGGTGAAAATTAATCGCAAGCATACAAGAGCCATAATTTAAACAGGAAGTATGTATTCGCGAGATATTTTGAAGTTCATAACTTCATTTACAATGCTACAAAGTAAAAATGTAAGATATTTCCTCAAATTTATGTTTTTTATTGTTTTGACAAAGTATTAAACAGTAGAAAGCCTAATATAATGATGTTGTCCATAACCGGTACTAAAATATTCTTTGTGGGTTGTCTTGTCTACCGAAACAAAACAAAATGTGTTATAGGGGTTTACCATTCACACCACTCATATAAATAAACCATTTGGTTTATTGACTGGGTAGTATTCTGAGAACTAGCCCTACTGGAGAGGGTTGACAACATGACATTACACCAGACAACTCACCATTGTATGTCAGTGGTTGTGTCTGTTGCAGTAACAGTGAGGAACACTTCTGTACTATTGTCACAGGCTCTGAAACACACAACACAAACATACACTCAACCAGAACACATTGTGAGTACAAAACAATATTTCTACAATTACTTGGGTGTACGAGTCACAATACATTAAAGATTGCCGAGTTTGCTGTCTATACCTTCAATAACAAGGCCAAAAGGTGTTTTGGTCCCCTTGCGTGAGCGCAAAGCCATCAGAGACACCAGTAGTGCACTAGAATTTACGAAATTTTGGTCACACAAAAAAAAGTTCCAACTCAGACACATCCCACATTGGATGCCAGAAGGACATACGTATGACAGAAAGCTGAAAGGACATGTGTCCTTTTAGCTATAGTGAAAGAGAGAGCATCGATTGGAGCGCAAGAGAGGCACATTCAGAATCCACAGGTGTTGTCAATTAAGTCCAGAGACAAAAAAAAAAAAAGTGATCTGTAGAAACGCGAGCTCTGTCGAGGCTCGCGCTTAAAAACCTGCATTCATAAATGATGCGTATATTTATGATTTCCACTAACAAACCATAGACACCAACTTTGCCCCAATGTCTTAAAGAACTGCATGATCGTTATTTACTCTAAATCACAAGGTGGTTGTAACCTAAACTACAGCTTTGCAGGCGCAATATGTTCCACATGAGGGGAACTAAGTGCACTTAATTAACAAAAGAACTGACAAAAGGGATAGTCAAGGGACTTTCTAGGTTATTTATCCAGAATTGATGGTGTAAATGCAGGGAAGACACTAAATGAGGAAGTTTGAACTGAAGAAGTGAACCTTGTTTTCCAAAAAGACATTACTGAGGGAGTGGTTCTTGTGTGGTAAGGAATAGAGTTCCAATATCAGTGTTTCCTGAGCCTCGTTTTTCTGGAGGTCAACTGACCCCCGGTTTTCAAAAGCGGGGGTCAATGCAAATTTTTGAGGGTCAGTTAGGCTTGACCCCTTCTAGTTAAACTGCAGGGTAGAAAAATAATAGAAAAACAATGCTGAAATACCTCGCAAAGCCGGTGTTTGGATTAGAGTTATGAAATGTGGGGTACCATGTATCCCATGGGGTACTTAAAATGGGGTACAAATAATATTCTGCCACATTTTCCTCAATAAATAATGTTTAGATCTTTAGATATGCCCAGTTACTAAAAAGCAATAAATTTGTTTTATTTATGATGTTGATAAAAAAATTACAGTACATTAATTGTACATGGCTGTATATTCATAAAGATATCTGATCAGTTCACCTGTCTACATCAGGGTAAAGAAAATACCGTAGTCAAAAAATAAACTTGAATAAAATTTTTTATTTACCCCACAAATATAATATTTATACTGGTTGAAAGACAAATTATTGTAGTTTATTTTGCTTTTTATTTGACAAAAATCCATTGAGTGGTTCAAAAGTTATAGTGTTTTTGCGAATATTTTTGAATTTCACAGCTAGTATTTTCCGGGGTTAAAAATTCAAGAGTTTCCGAGATTTAGTAGAACGTGTCTCCTAATGCACAAGGTATTTGTCATCGTTCGGAGACGTTGTTTCCAATTGTTTCCTTGCAGAGATCATGTTTTCCTTCGATGTATGACGTTTCGAATAAGATTTGCTAGGGTACATTCTAACACTGGTCATTTAAGATGGATTTCATCTGCGTAGCTCTCGCCTTATAAGAAATTTTAAACTATACAGCTTACTTTCAGTGCTGTTTTATTGCATGTATATCTACGCTTTCACTAAAAAACTTGCGTCTAACTGAATAACCCGAATGCGCATGCGTGACCTCGTAACCTCGCAAACTCTTCACCTCTCGACCTTTTGATACCACGCATGCGCAGTGACAAGTAAACAGCAGGAAATCGGCCATTTTTGTTTTGAAATTGGAATAAATAAAGAATTGCTTCATATATAGACGAAATATCGATGTTTCTTTTTACAAATACTTCTGCGTCAGTCTGACCCCCTGGTAAACAATATGTGCGTAAATCGCTTGATTTCGGCGTAAATTTACACACGTTTGTGCGTAAACAGAAAATAAAACCCGGTGCATTATAAATGGCTGAAAAGAATTAAAAGAATTGGGAAATATTAGTGCAATTTATGAAGTTTGTAGATAAAAACATGTGGCTCATTTCTCTGTACTGTGTGCACCAATAACGAATGTAAAAGACTGAGTTTATCTTGGCTGCGCATTAAACTACTATTAATGTTGAGATGGACTGATTTAGACCACTTGGTTTTAAATATATTAAACTTCAATAATACTGTAACAAACTTGCTGAGAATGCTTGCTTTAACCTGGAAGTATATATAATATTGTTGTAATGATAATGTGGTCACAGACTCTGTTTTAAATGTATTAAATGTCAACAATATTTTTACAAAGTTGTATTATAGGTCAAAAAGCTTGGTTATAAATGTATAAATGCTGATACTGTCACAGAATTGTTTAGGATGCTTGGTTTTAACCTAGAAGTGTAAAACTGTAAGAAGTGTATTCAATATAAATACATACCACTGTCACAGATTTCATGTGACACACTGGTACTCACATATTGTATTCTTTTCCAGAGTCATTGGGGTCCTCCAAAGATACACGCACTACATACAGGACACAGGACAGCAACTTGATGAAGAGGTTAAACAGCCGGATACGAAGACCTGAAACATGCAAAACGACCACAGTCTTCAATAACAGAACTAGTGTTATTGCTTTTACCAATAAGAACTACACTATTTTTGTTTATCGTCAATTATTAAAAGCTCAAGTCACATTTGACAGGATTAGATTATCCTGACTGCAGAGATCTTCCTAAATAAATCAACTGGCCTAAGTTTTCTCAAAATATCTTGTACAATGATCAAAATGAGATTCTTAGATATTAATGAAAAAATATAATAATCTTCCTAAAGCATGCTTCAGCATAGTATTACATAACCATTTAAGTAATGGGCACTAGATTCTATATTTGATTATCAAATCAACTGCAGGAACTTGTATAAAAGAAAATGCAAATTTGGAAAGGATCTTTTTGGATCTTTGTAAAGACAAAGAAATTACCACCCAGCAGTTGTTTTAATTAAATTTTGCTGGTTTAAATTTATTTAAAAAGTATTCAGCCAAAGAACTTTGTCTAGTTTATTTTTTAAAATGGTGAAAAGCAATTATGAATACAAGACAGGAAATATACATGCTTTTATTGCTTTGTGTAGAAGATTTTCAGAGCTGGGATTCACCTTACTTTTCTGAAATAATATTGTGGGAAACCCATAGTCCTAGAGCTGACTGCGATATTCTACCTAGCATCAAATTAATGAAAACAAATTAAGTTGTATTTTTGCTTACTAGATCTTTGATTTTTGAGGAAATAAAGCTGCAGTCGTTGTTTCAGTGATTTTTCATTGGCAAAGAACTCTACCCGCACTCTGAAACACAGAAAAGCACATTCACCTGCCTGACATGACCACAGCATTAGAGTAAGAAATCTAAAATTCACCAGGAATCTAAAATTCGCCACCTCTAAAACCTTAGTTAAATATACGAAGAAAATGATGTTTTTGTCCAAAAATTGGTATTTTTCAGTTCAAAAAGCCTTAATTTACTATACAGTCAATAAATCTCACCACAATTCATTTATTTTATTAGTATTTCCACATGTGGCGAATTTCAGATATGTGGCAAATTTTACATTTCTTACTCTATATCCAAGAGATTGACAGTTTAGATTTCCACATAACCATTCCAACAACAATAAAATATTTCAATTTTTTTTCACACTGTTAAAATGCTGAATATAAATAATGGTGCAAGACATTATTTTACCTATAAACAAAAGGAAGATTACAAAATATGTCCAAAAGCATTCAATGACTTGGATTGGAATGTTACAGTCTGATTAGTACAACAATTCAAATAACTATTACAAGCATATTACAACATATACATTATAGTTCATGCATCGTTGGTGATGTCATAATATGCATCAAGCTGTAGCATGTTGACATGAGATGACCTACCTTGAACCTTCTAAACCTCCCCATAATCACCACCCCATTATTTTACTTCTGACTTGTAGCTAAACCAATGAAATAATTTCATTCTGAGATGTGACAACACACAGCACTATTTAAAGATCACAGTTAAGAATACATGTCTTATTATTTCATAGAAATAAGGTCGTTCAAGTTTGACACAATTTTTAGAATTTGAAAAAATTCACAAAATAAAGTCGGAAGCCACTGTGTTTGAGAAGTCAAGAGCTTATTGCGATGTGCCAATGAATAAACTTCATGTAAACTCACACAATGCTTGAAAAATCTGAATTACTCAATCTTGATTTTTATTTTTCTTCTAAATATTTTTGTACTGTATCATTTGAGGAAGTTGTTAATCCTGCCTTGTAGATGTTTTGAAGACAAACACTCCTCCTAAGAAAAACTTATGAGTGCCTCAGATCTTATTGTTTTTACACACATCTGTGGATTGTCTTATTTTCACGCTTCAGTGCTGTACTGAATATCAATGACCGTTGTATCAGTGTATTTGTTCATCCACTGGATTTCAGTTAATGATAGATTCATGCTTGATTATTTAGATTAGCCATACTCTTAACAACACCTGAGCAATCAGAGAAAACAGGGCTGGCTTTGCCTGTACGATTAGGAACTTCAATGCCAATTTGGAATGGTTTGAAATATTTTATTTCTTATAAATTATATACTTTACTTGACTAGCATCATTCTAGAAGAAATATATAATCTTTGACTCAGATTCTGTTTTCCTTGTTTGTGCTAAAAAAACTCTTAAAACAATTGCCAAAATACAGAACATATTTCCTAATTTAACAAAAAAACTAAAAAGTAAGTACTGTATCTCTCTGGTTCTATATCATGTTACTCAAAAGGTGATTGTTATATTTTATTTTTAGTTGATAGGGCTTACCTGTCATCATCATCTTCATCAGATAAGAACCGTCCCAGAAATGGGATACGTCCCCATCTGAAGAGAGAGACAGAGAAGGAGAACACAACATGCAGTGCACAATGTCAGTTTAAGAAAGTTCCTTCAATTCAACTAGAACCAGGGCCCATATCCCCCTGCCCCATTTTTGTAATTTGGATGAGAGCTTTACAATTGAATCTCCAATATAGAACTGCCCATTAAAATCTTAATTCTTAGAGTAAAGGCATTTTCTTTGAAAAAAAAATCCAAGAATAAGAACATCCATAAGAACTTTTCAGATTCCCATAAAGGATGTCTGTGCAAGATGTATTTTTTCATGAACAATACCTTCACCTAAAATATTAATACCTATTTTCAACACAACAATTGCATCCAATTCATTATTACTTCCTTTAGAAGTTTTAAAATTTCCATAAATTTTAAAATTCTTACTCTTGAAAAAATTTGTTTTTCAAAGAAGTTTTCTTGAGTAAATGGTTCTTTTCCTTGAAATGTTCTTACAACTGTTGACTGAATATGGGCCCTGGTCCCCACATCTAGTTTTCAATTGAATCAGGATCGCCAACACAAAAACATAGTATTATAAGTTGCAAATTGATTGGCTGTGTATCAACTCACAGCACAAATTGTATGTAGAAATTGCATCATTTCCCCCTTAAAAAGATTTCTAAATTGTTAGTTGTTTTTTGTATAAAGTATGTCCATAACTTATATCTGCAACAAGGTTTACTTTAATTAAAAGAAATCCACACCACTAGATTGATTGATTGATTGATTGACTGACTGACTGGTTGGTTGGTTGGCTGGCTGACTGAGTGACTGGTTGATTAAATCATTGATATTAACACTGCTTTCCACACACTGGACAGATCACATCACAATGGCCAGCAGTAACTGTAAGGATGGAGGATAGCAGTGCATACTAGTTGGGTCAAGATTTCTTCATTGAAAACTACTGGGAATGTGGAAGTTACTACCAACCTTCCCACTTCAGGTCAAGCCAGTAAAACCAAATCTAGAACCTGTGTGGTCAGAGGCAGACACAGTCCAACATACTTTTGCATAGAATTTTGTAGTATTCCTTTTCATGTAGAAATAAATATCAGATCATTATAAGGTATTTTACCTCTTAAATGTGAAGTAGAATAACTCTGGTCCCTTGAGATGTCAATCAATTAAGTCGATTAACAGAGTTTAACTGAATCTATAAATGTATTTGGTGCTAAAAGTTCCATTAAGCTTAATGGCCAGAGGTACAGTTTACTGCCATGAATAATAAATTCCCAACATCTATAAAATACAAAATGACGATATCTTAACTGGGACCTTATATTGAAATTCAATTTACAAAGCTTTCAGTATAATTGGTTATCAATGTAATTGGTTACCAAAGGTAAAAAAAATCTATGTACACCATCACCCACATGGAAGATACTGCTGTTGTGTGTGGGCGTATGAGTTTATGCCAGAATTAATACTTTAGATGTACACCAGTCAAAATAGGATGAAAGAAAGCAAATTCCACAATTTCAAGTTTCACCGACTTGTTGAATGTATTTCACATACTTGTTAATTAGTTCCAGAATTAAAACAACTCTAAGGAAAACATAAACAATGGCATGCACTTATAATGTACTTACTAAAAGTCACAAGCTACTGAATGTTTATAGCTGTTTCTCATGCCATCAACAACAGACATTTGACTGAACTATCAATTATATGTACATGTATTAAGTTTTCACCAGATATCGATTCACACAGACGATTGCCTACTAGTAATACTAAATAAAATAAATCCTATTGTAGAGTGTGCTCATAGGCTAATAAACTTTATTTTAAAGTCTAAAGGGAATTTAATAGAGTCACAAGAAAAAAATTCCAAATTCCTTTGTACATAACAATCTAGATAATATCTGGTTGTCCCTTTTTAATTATATATTGTAAGGCACTCAATGGTCATGGAAAAGGATTCACTTTCATATGAAGCAACAAATGTGAATGAATAAATCTAACAGGTAGAAATAGAGAAGTGTTGAATCTGGTGATATAAGTAATGTTTGAACATACAGAATAAAAATAATGTAAAAACAACAAAATATCCTGTTATAATTTAGAGAATGTAAATCATAGCTCTGTACATGGGTTTTGTGCTGAAAAGCCATTGACTCTTTTGACTATTGTCATTCACGCGTGGAATGGATGTGAATGGGCAAAAGGTGATATCACAGTTTGAGGGTGCATCAGAAGCAAGTACCGTATATGGATAGTGGTACTAGAGAGCAACTACATTGTACATAAGTGACAAAGCAAACACACTACAGTAACATACACAAAGGTGCAATTACTCAGCTAAAAATACATGTGTTAGTGCATGATTATCTCATTTTAAAAATAGCATCAGAGATGCCCGTACCCCACAGCCTGGGGAAATAGTTTTTGACACCATGAGATATAAAGGTAGTGAAATAGTACAAAGATCTGGATACTTTCAGAGCAGTGTCAGTTATACAAAGATCCAAATAATGCTTAAGTAGAGAAAATAACATCCAAGAGAAAGAAAATGTATGTAAAGATTAAGTTTTAAAACAAGGCAATTCAATAGCAAGATCACATCATTAATCAGTTCACTAAAAATTATGAAGCTGTAAAATTTATGACTTAAGAATAGCTGTCAATGGAAAAAGCACAATTATGTAAAAGTCCATAGAATAATCCGTTGCAACAATCCATATATCTTTGTCATAAGAAAAAGATGTCTCAAATATGACAGGTGAACACACTTTGGCAGAGCCAAAGTTAAAGGTCACACCATGATGCATACCTATACTAGGGTGTATCCACTAAATTTCAATATTTTTTCTATGACTTTTTCATGACTTCTTCATGACCGAAGCTTTAAAATTAAGGACCTTTTACATGCTTCATGGCATGAAAGAGACATGTACCGAGGTCACGAGTTCCCACCAAGGCTATGAGCTCCCACCGGTTTTGCCTTTAAGATCCATTCACAAGGTTCCAGTCACAGTGTAGGAAGATGTGCAAGACACCAAAATTTGATCTGATCACATAAACATATCCTTTTACTGAAATACCAGATGAAAGAAAGGAACAACGCCATATCACGAAAGGATGCCTTTTAATTTCCATGACTTTTATGATTTTTCCAAAACCTGGAGTCAATTTCTATGACTTTTCCAGGCCTGGAAAAAATATTGGAATTTCATGACTTTTCCAGGTTTTCCATGACTGGATACACCCTGGTACACCCCCTAACCAATGTCCCTACCAAGTGTCAACCTTCTACACCTAATGGAATCAAAGAAATAACCTAGACAAGATTCTAAAAGTCATGGTCACTATGATAACGTCAAAGGTTAAAACAAGGCCATACTATGACGTTGCACACCTACACCCCCCTACCAATGTCCTTACCAAGTATCAACTTCCTACACCTTACAGTTTTCGAGATATAGCCCAGAAAAGATTTTATAGGTCAAGGTCACTACGAGAAGGTCAAAGGTCAACTTAAGGTCACACCATGACATTACACACCCACACCCTTAACCAATGTCCCTACCAAGTATCAATTTCTTACACCTTACGCTTTCCGAGATATAGCCCGGACAAGATTTTATACATCAAGGTCACTATGGCAAGGTCAAAGGTCAAATCAAGGTCACACCATGACGTTGCACACCTACAACCCCCAACCAATGTCCCTACTAAGTATCAATTTCCTACACCTTACGCTTTCCGACATTTTGCCAGGACAAGATTTTATTGGTCAAGATCACTACGGCAAGGTCAAAGGTCAAATCAAGGTCACACCATGACTTGCACACCTACAACCCCTAGCTAATGTCGCTACCAAGTATCAACTTCCTACATCTTATGGTTGCTAAGATATGGCCCAGGCAAGATTTTCACACCCAAGGTCACTACGGCAAGGTCAAAGGTCAAATCAAGGTCACACCGTGACATTACCATACCTATAACCCTTAACTAATGTCGCTACAAAGTATCAACTTCCTACATCTTACAGTTTCCGAGATACAGCCTGGACAAACTTTTTCCAGCTGACCGCCCGCACGCCCACCCACCCGGACACCATGAGTGAAAACAATACCCCGACAGCCCTTAATGGCTGGGGGTAAAAATTAATATGGGGTTAGACAAGCTTACATCTTTCTGCATGCAAACAATTAGATTTTTCAAAAACTGAGCATACAAAGTAATGCTTATTTTCCATCAGATACAGTTTCTGTAAAACTGTGCTTGAAAATATTCACGGACTCAGCTACTGTAGCTAGTGTTATGTATATACCTTCTAGAGCAAGTGATGTAAATTCGCCAGTAGATGTAAATTCACCACTTTTTGGTTTTTGTCAATTTTACAGCACAAATATGAAAAACATGTCATAATTATGTTGCATATACATAGATTTAGATTTAGCATATACATAGGAAAAATACTTATCTATTGCCCTACAAGATTTCATAGTCCAGCATTTTATATTTTCATAGTATTAAGTATATTTTTGAATAATTCTTTTTTACTAATGACTTTAGAGAGTGTAAATTATGCAATTTTTAACAAATACCAACCAACATTTTAAACTTCTCTGGGACAAACTTTTGAAAATTTACATCTATCTTAATAATAATTTTTGGTTAGAAAAGATGTAAAATAATTATTTAGCTTAAATTTTTCACAGTATGGTAGGTTACAATTATCCTTGAAAAACAGTTTTTTCAAACAACGGCGAATTTAGAGCCATTTTCATAAATAATAGATATTTTTGTATGAAATAATAACAGCTCTCTAAGTGAACCTATGTCCAAGTGAGTAATTTTTTTTCCAGGTTTGGATAATGTAGGGATAGGCCATATTTATTAAAACAAAAATTGAACTAAAAATTTGTGATTTGATGTAGCAGAACCAAAAGTGCAAAAAAACTGGCGAATTTACATCACTCATTCTACATACACACATTACATGTGATATTAACAAAATACTGTATACTGTGTAGTTTTGACAATATTTTTTTCAATTTTCTCAGAAACAAGAATACCCAAGTACCCCAACAGTATTCTATATACTAGACTACATTTCCTTAGACTGTGACTCTGGAAACACTCAGATTAAGATATGTATCACTTCAAATCCATGTGCAATGGAAAAATCTGCAATATGATAGCAATAAAGTTATTGATATACTCACGTATTTGGTAAAACATTTGTTGATGGCTGCTCATAATGATAGTAGTTCATCGTTATTGCAAAATATTGTACATCAAAATTGTAGAAAAAAATTTAAATCAATGATCTGACAGAACACATTTTACTCCAGTATATATTCACTGTTTTGCTCACATTATAGCTGCTGAATACTGCTGGGAATGCCATTTAATCAATTATTTTCCACTCTGCTTTGCATTTATGGATTTTACATGGATCACTTGGGCTAGCTTTGGCATGCTATGTCCACTCACACTGGCTTCTGGAAATCCCACTGTTTTTACATGACATCCATAAAAGCTTTGGTGGAAGAGAAAAATTAGACCCAGCCATTTTTTCTACTTCAAAGACTGACACAGGTACAAAGAAAGCAAGCAGGCTGACTTTACCACCAGAGCAAGTGCCTTGAGACAACATAAAGTGAACCCACTTCAATCATTTCAGAGTCAAGAAAAGACCCATTTGTCTTTGTTATTCCTTGCAGTTATTCTACAGAGTAAAACACTTCAGTCCAGGAGGACACTAAAGGCGCGAACTAAAGTTTGTTGTGGAATCTGAAATTTGCCAGGTGTATGAAATTTGTCACTGAACACCTTTTTTAAACTTGATTTTTGGGGCATCGATACTAAATTTGGTACTTTTGTGACTATTGTGGACCATTTATCTCAACAGTTTCACATTTTCAAGGAATTTTTCTTTCTGATGTTCAGGAGGGTGACCTCTATGACAGACTTAGTAAGATGAAGTAAATTTTACATTTTCAATAAGTTAGTATACAATAAGACAAACTCCACACACAATATTTTGCTGCGACATTCAATTCTAGTCATGAGGACAAATTATTTACAAGCAAACTTTAGAGACCTCAACAGCCTGAAAAACATTGTGCCTTTTTGCTGTTAACACAAAACTATTGTTAAATATATACTATGTCGTCTATCAAATATACTTTTGCCATAATTTTCAAAAATTCTTACAGGTTTACAGTGTTCCCATAAAAAATTTTCTGCTCCCCCCACCCTCTTCATCAAGAGATTATTCAGGTCAATTAATAGTTTATGGGGCAATACCAGTCATACGGTGAAGTCAAAAATACCTTTACCACTAGAGTTTTCATTCAATTATCACCTGTTGGAAATGTTTCCATCATTATTAACCCTCTATACTACTCTGTTTTGGCAGCAATATTACTCAAACAATTTATGCATAAAGGGAAATGTTGTTTGTTCTGGTTATTTACCTGTAGACAGTACTCATACTCAATAATTTATTTATTTAGGGTTTTACGTCGCTTTCAACACTCTACAGGTCATATCACGAAGGGTAGTTGGAAGGGCAGAGGAAACCAGTACATAGAGTTCGTTAGGGTGCTGTACTGTAAACTGCTGACCAACGGTAAGCATCTACCAGCTTTCCCACTTGAGGCCGTGCCGGGAATCGAACCCCGGCCTCAGAGGTGGGAGGCGCAAGTGTTACCACTCTGCCACGACGTAAAACCCTAAATAAATAAATAAATCTACACTAAAGACCCCTTCAACTAGAGCTGAGATTCTTAAGAAATATTCGTTTTCAAGTAGAGGTAAATTTCAGATCATTAAAGGGTTTTTGAGTACATTAGATTCAACAGGATTTAGCTGTATTTACTCACTATTCATTTTTTTCAACATGCTGTTCTGTATTTGTACATCAAATAATATCTTGTTTTGGCATATCTTGTCATTGAGAAGTAAGCTTGTGTTTCCTTTCAGAGATGTTAATTACTGGCCGATTTCTATCTGATAGAAGTCAGGCCATTATCAGTGTTCTTCCCTTTAAGAAATTTTATCGCAGAAGTCTCTACTGTCAGGTAAGGCAGTAATCTTTTCTCTTGGTTCTTCAATGAAAATTAATTTGACAATATGTATTTTTCAGCTCTCTGACCGATTCACAACTGACAGATACCGGGTTGGATCTGATGAAAATCTGGTGAAAGGTAGTGCTTGTACAATGCAACAAAGGATCAACTTCTCACCCATTACCCAATACTGGCTGACAACTACCCTTTGAAAGGAAGCGCACACTAACTCTTGACTAAAGCTATGACATGATGGATATCTATTCATCAACGTTACCAACTGTTGTATTATTACTGAAAAACAATGGGAGCTTATTGTCTACTAGTTGGATAACTAAAGCAGCTATACCCATCTGACATTGCTTACAGATAAATAAAATTTGTATAATGACCAAAATATCCTGTGAAGCCATATATCCAGATTATGATGCTAAATGTAGCCCAACTGGTTTATTTCACATCTCAAGAGATCGGGTGCACTGGTTTCAGATGACCAATGCTTGCATAACATTTTGTGACGCCTATTCCAGCCTGACTTTGTCATAATGACTCTCCAAAGCAATATTTTCTAATGAGACACAAAATGGAAACAAAAAAAAAATTTTCAAAGCATTTTATTAGGTGGTGTTGAATTCTATTTCTTGATTTAAAAATTATCTCTGTACAAAGCATGCACAATGTCATAAACAAAAGAAAAGACCCCATTCATTATGTACTGTAGTGCTGAACCACTGAAAAAAAACTACAACTTAAAATGACAGACTTGCACACTAGCAGTGTTGTTCGTATCAAAGTGTCAAACCATCAGATAAATCCCTTTAATACTGATGAAAAGTGTTTCACCTTTTAAGAATCATAAAATCATAAAACTAACTAAATTCAAAAACCAAAAATAGCATCAGAGATGCCCATACCCCACAGCCTGGGGAAATAGTTTTCAACACCATGGTATATAGAAGTAGTGAAACAGTACAAACAAAATAGCATCAGAGATGCCCGTACCCCACAGCCTTGGGAAATATTTTCAACACCATGAGATATAGAAGTACTGTACCAGTACAAACTTCAGGATACTTTCAGAGCACTGTCAGTTATATAAAGGTCCAAACAATGTTTAAATGGAGAAATAATGTTTAAAAGAAAGATAATGCGTATAAAGATGAAGTATTAAAACAAGATAATTCAATGACAATATGACAGCTTTAATCAGTAAACTAAAATTCAACACTCTTTATATACATCTGCATTTCCGAATTATGGTTTAGATGGTTTGAATATTACCATGCATACAGAAGTGGTAATACATTTAATGAATGCTTATGTGTGGTGTTGGAGTAAAATCTGCAGCTCACTTGATGAAATTCTATCTCTTACAATGGGAAGTTATGAAAGTAAAATTCTTAATAAATTCTAATATGACTTTTGCTTAATCTGCATCAAAAGACAGACCCAAAGGTGCAACAAGATTTTAAAGGTCAAGGTCACTACGGCAAGGTAAAAGGTCAAATTAAGGTCACACCATGATAATACACACCTATAGCCAATAACCAATGTCCCTACCAAGTATCAACTTCCTACACCTTACGGTTTCCGAGATACAGCCCTGACGATTTTATAGGTCAAGGTCACTATGGCAAGGTCAAAGGTCAAATCAAGGTCACACCATGATGCTGCACACCTACACCCCCTAGCCAATGTCTCTACAAAATATCAACTTCCTGCACCTAACAGTTTCCGAGATAAAGCCCGGACAATATTTTATAGGTCAAGGTCACTACGGCAAGGTCAAAGGTCAAATCAAGGTCAGACCATGACGCTGCACACCTACATCTCCTAAGCAATATCCCTACCAAGTATCAACTTCCTACACCTTACAGTTTCTGAGATATAGCCTGGACAAGATTTTATAGGTCAAGGCCACTACGGCAAGGTCACAGGTCAAATCAAGGTCACACCATGACGTTGCACACCTACACTCCCTAACCAATATCCGTACCACGTATCAACTTCCTACACCTTACGGTTTCTGAGATATAGCCCGGACAACATTTTATAGGTCAAGGTCACTACGGCAAGGTCAAAGGTCAAATCAAGGTCACACCATGACGTTGCACACCTACACCCCCTAACCAATATCCCTACCAAATATCAACTTCCCAAGCCTTACAGTTTCCGAGATATAGCCCGGACAACATTTTATAGGTCAAGGTCACTACGGCAAGGTCAAAGGTCAAATCAAGGTCAGACCATGACGTTGCACACCTACACCCCCTAACCAATATCCCTACCAAGTATCAACTTCCTACACCTTACGGTTTCCAAGATATAGCACGGACAAGATTTTATAGGTCAAGGTCACTACGGCAAGGTCAAAGGTCAAATCAAGGTCAGACTATGACGTTGCACAGCTACACCCCCTAACCAATATCCCTACCAAGTATCAACTTCCTACGCCTTACAGTTTCCGAGATATAGCCCGGACAACATTTTATAGGTCAAGGTCACTACGGCAAGGTCAAAGGTCAAATCAAGGTCACACCATGACGTTGCACACCTACACCCCCTAACCAATATCCCTACCAAATATCAACTTCCTACACCTTATGGTTTCCGAGATATAGCCCGGACAAGATTTTATAGGTCAAGGTCACTACGGCAAGGTCAAAGGTCAAATCAAGGTCAGACTATGACATTGCACAACTACACCCCCTAACCAATATCCCTACCAAATATCAACTTCCTACACCTTATGGTTTCCGAGATATAGCCCGGACAAGATTTTATAGGTCAAGGTCACTACGGCAAGGTCAAAGGTCAAATCAAGGTCAGACTATGACATTGCACAACTACACCCCCTAACCAATGTCCCTACCACGTATCAACTTCCTACACCTTACGGTTTCTGAGATATAGCCCGGACAACATTTTATAGGTCAAGGTCACTACGGCAAGGTCAAAGGTCAAATCAAGGTCACACCATGACGTTGCACACCTACACCCCCTAACCAATATCCCTACCAAATATCAACTTCCCAAGCCTTACAGTTTCCGAGATATAGCCCGGACAACATTTTATAGGTCAAGGTCACTACGGCAAGGTCAAAGGTCAAATCAAGGTCAGACCATGACGTTGCACACCTACACCCCCTAACCAATATCCCTACCAAGTATCAACTTCCTACACCTTACGGTTTCCAAGATATAGCACGGACAAGATTTTATAGGTCAAGGTCACTACGGCAAGGTCAAAGGTCAAATCAAGGTCAGACTATGACGTTGCACAGCTACACCCCCTAACCAATATCCCTACCAAGTATCAACTTCCTACGCCTTACAGTTTCCGAGATATAGCCCGGACAACATTTTATAGGTCAAGGTCACTACGGCAAGGTCAAAGGTCAAATCAAGGTCACACCATGACGTTGCACACCTACACCCCCTAACCAATATCCCTACCAAATATCAACTTCCTACACCTTATGGTTTCCGAGATATAGCCCGGACAAGATTTTATAGGTCAAGGTCACTACGGCAAGGTCAAAGGTCAAATCAAGGTCAGACTATGACATTGCACAACTACACCCCCTAACCAATGTCCCTACCAAGTATCAACTTCCTACACCTTACAGTTTCCGAGATATAGCCCGGACAAGATTTTCAAACTCAAGGTCACTACGGCAAGGTCAAAGGTCAAATCAAGGTCAGACCATGACGTTGCACAGCTACACCCCCAACCAATGTCCCTACCACGTATCAACTTCCTACACCTTACGGTTTCTGAGATACAGCCCGGACAAACTATTTCCCGCCGCCCGCCCACCCGCCCGCCCGGACGCCCGCCCGCCCGACCATCCGGACACCATGGGTGAAAACAATACCCCAACAGCCATTAAGGGCTGTGGGGTAACCAGGACACTTTCAGCGCAGTGTCACTTATATAAAGATCCAAAATCCAAATAATGTTTAAGTAGAGAAAATAGGATTTAAGAGAAAGAAAATGCATACGAAGATAAAGTACTAAAACAAGACAATTTAATAGCAAGATGACAGCATTGACCAGTAAACTAAAAAATATGAAGCTGTAAAATTTATTAATTGGAGAATAGCTGTCAATGGAAATAGCATAATTATATAAAAGTGCATATAATCAGTGGCAGGAATCCATGCATCTTTGTCATAAGAGAAAGATGTCTCAAATATGGCAGGTGAACACACTTTGGCAGAGCACAAAGGTCGCACCATGATGCACACTAAAATCCCCTAACCAATATCCCTACCAAGTGTCAACCTTGCTACACCTTACGGTTTCTGAGATATAGCCCAGACAAGATTTTATATATCAAGGTCACTACAGCAAGGTCAAATGTCAAATCAAGGTCAGACCATGACGTTGCACACCTACACCCCCTAACCAATGTCCCTACCAAGTATCAACTTCCTACACCTTACGGTTGCTGAGATATGGCCCGGACAAAATTTTCACACTCAAGGTTACTACGGCAAGATCAAAGGTCAAATCAAGGTCAAATCATGACGTTGCACACCTACACCTCCTAACCAATGTCCCTACCAAGTATTAACTTCCTATACCTTACGGTTTCTGAGATATGGCCCAGACAAGATTTTCACACTCAAGGTCACTACTGCATGGTCAAATCAAGGTCACACCATGACGTTGCACACCTACACCCCCTAACCAATGTCCCTACCAAGTATCAACTTCCTACACCTTACGGTTTCTGAGATATAGCCCGGACAACATTTTATAGGTCAAGGTCACTACGGCAAGGTCAAAGGTCAAATCAAGGTCACACCATGACGTTGCACACCTACACCCCCTAACCAATATCCCTACCAAGTATCAACTTCCTACACCTTACGGTTTCCGAGATATAGCCCGGACAAGATTTTATAGGTCAAGGTCACTACGGCAAGGTCAAAGGTCAAATCAAGGTCAGACTATGACGTTGCACAGCTACACCCCCTAACCAATATCCCTACCAAGTATCAACTTCCTACACCTTACAGTTTCCGAGATATAGCCCGGACAACATTTTATAGGTCAAGGTCACTACGGCAAGGTCAAAGGTCAAATCAAGGTCACACCATGACGTTGCACACCTACACCCCCTAACCAATATCCCTACCAAATATCAACTTCCCAAGCCTTACAGTTTCCGAGATATAGCCCGGACAACATTTTATAGGTCAAGGTCACTACGGCAAGGTCAAAGGTCAAATCAAGGTCAGACCATGATGTTGCACACCTACACCCCCTAACCAATATCCCTACCAAGTATCAACTTCCTACACCTTACGGTTTCCGAGATAAAGCCCGGACAAGATTTTATAGGTCAAGGTCACTACGGCAAGGTCAAAGGTCAAATCAAGGTCAGACTATGACGTTGCACAACTACACCCCCTAACCAATGTCCCTACCAAGTATCAACTTCCTACACCTTACAGTTTCCGAGATATAGCCCGGAAAAGATTTTCAAACTCAAGGTCACTACGGCAAGGTCAAAGGTCAAATCAAGGTCAGACCATGACGTTGCACAGCTACACCCCCAACCAATGTCCCTACCAAGTATCAACTTCCTACACCTTACGGTTTCTGAGATACAGCCCGGACAAACTATTTCCCGCCGCCCGCCCGCCCGCCCGACCATCCGGACACCATGGGTGAAAACAATACCCCAACAGCCATTAAGGGCTGTGGGGTAACCAGGACACTTTCAGCGCAGTGTCACTTATATAAAGATCACAAATCCAAATAATGTTTAAGTAGAGAAAATAGGATTTAAGAGAAAGAAAATGCATGCGAAGATAAAGTACTAAAACAAGACAATTTAATAGCAAGATGACAGCATTGACCAGTAAACTAAAAAATATGAAGCTGTAAAATTTATTAATTGGAGAATAGCTGTCAATGGAAATAGCATAATTATATAAAAGTGCATATAATCAGTGGCAGGAATCCATGCATCTTTGTCATAAGAGAAAGATGTCTCAAATATGGCAGGTGAACACACTTTGGCAGAGCACAAAGGTCGCACCATGATGCACACTAAAATCCCCTAACCAATATCCCTACCAAGTGTCAACCTTGCTACACCTTACGGTTTCTGAGATATAGCCCAGACAAGATTTTATACATCAAGGTCACTACAGCAAGGTCAAATGTCAAATCAAGGTCAGACCATGACGTTGCACACCTACACCCCCTAACCAATGTCCCTACCAAGTATCAACTTCCTACACCTTACGGTTGCTGAGATATGGCCCGGACAAAATTTTCATACTCAAGGTTACTACGGCAAGATCAAAGGTCAAATCAAGGTCAAATCATGACGTTGCACACCTACACCTCCTAACCAATGTCCCTACCAAGTATTAACTTCCTATACCTTACGGTTTCTGAGATATGGCCCGGACAAGATTTTCACACTCAAGGTCACTACGGCATGGTCAAATCAAGGTCACACCATGATGTTGCACACCTACACCCCCTAACCAATGTCCCTACCAAGTATCAACTTCCTACACCTTACGGTTTCTGAGATATGGCCCGGACAAAATTTTCACACTCAAGGTCACTACGGCAAGATCAAAGGTCAAATCGAGGTCAGACCACGACGTTGCACCCCTACACCTCCTAACCAATGTCCCTACCAAGTATTAACTTCCTACACCTTACAGTTTCTGAGATATAGCCCGGACAAACTTTTTCCCGCCACCCGCCAACCCGCTCGCCCGCCATGGTTGAGAACAATAATTCAAATAAACAGTGGTGAAAGACAATGCTAGCAACCACTTCACAAAATCTATAAAGAAAACTTAAAAACTATATACAACTGAGCCCTACAGAAAATGACACAATGTGATTGAAGCCTTATATTAAACAAATTTCATGACTAATAAGTAATATTGATATTCTTTATCAATACTGATTGGTAATGGTTCTGAGTTTCAATATGGATACGAAAGATGACAATTTACCTTATGTCATCACCGAGAAAAAAGGTGTGACAATCATACAAAAACATGATTTTTTATCATCAGAACTTCTTTAAGATCAAATTTCTGTGTATGTCAAATGATTTTTAGTCATTTGATACCAATTTCTAACACCAAAACAATGTTTTATGTGATTATAACTTCGAACACATTCAAAGTAGCAACAGCACTGCCAATTCAGTATTCTTAACCAAATAAGTGTGGAGTGCTCAAGTAACCAAGCCATACATATAACAAAACATGTCAAAATGGTAATTGCTTCTCAAACACTTTTTCACTATTCTATGGTGCCCATTATAGTCCATATAGGTGCCCTTATTGCTATGGTGTGTTCTACCTATCCAAGCAAAGTAATTACATATCCAAGCAAATTAACCACTCTTGCATGGATAGGTAATTACTTTGCTTGGATAGGTAGACAGTGAAAATAAGGGAAATCTATTTCCTGACAGCTACACTGATGACACAAAAATGCTGAGTTCCACTGGTTCAAATCTATTCAAATCAATTGGATATGTGTAGAAGGTATACTTTACAGCAATGGACTATAAATAGATGTCTTACAAATTTATTAAGAGAAATTATAATTTTCTTAGTTATTTACAGCAATCAACTATATCTAGATGCTTTACAAATTTATTACAAGAAATTATTATTTTCTTAGTTATTTTCATTATAATAGCTCATTGGAAACTTCCAAATACTCATTATAATATACATGTATATGCCATATCATAAACTCCAATCCACCAGAAGTTCAAATTCTGACCTCAGAAATGCCAATTGGAAGTTGTGGGGTCAAAAACTCCAATCCCATTGGTTAATTGGAAAATAGCTTGTCGGTACGGATTCAAGGTACTGAAATTATGCTGTCAGAATTCAAATCCTGACAATATGATTTCAAATCATGATTCTTCCTTCCAGAGAGCTTACTGCCAGGTTCCCAGGAAAAACAAAGTAAATGTGGTTACTTGCTTTGATTTAATTTTAATATTCACAAGGTAATTAACCCTATCTAAGGAGAAAAGAAGAAGAAAAATAAAACAATTAAAAGGTAGTTTAAGTTAAAATAGTAGTTTATTAAAAGAAAAGAATGAGTAGGATTTCACCCCATCAAAGGGAGCTAGGTACTCCAAAAAGGTACAGTAAATTAATTGCTTTGAATAAAAGACAATAGTAAGCTGGTATTTAATGATCTCAAGGGCTTCATACTCATAAAAAGCAGAAACATAAAAGATGTAACAATAGTTTAACTGCCGCAACTGGTTTGAAGACTGAAAGAATAGAGTGGGTAGGTCAATATCAAAAGAGCCTAGAAGAAAAAAAAATGCAAGAATATAAAAATTTGAAATTCTGCTCGAAATTCTGACATGACTTACATGTATGATTGTTGTCCCTATTTCCAGTCTATTACAAAAATTGGACAATGTCATTTAGCCGTCACTTCTGAAACATTTTAGTGCATTTTTCTTGTTACAAAATATCGTTTGTATAACAAACAACACTTCTAGTATAAGAATATATAGTATCTTTTAATATTTTTGCACAAAAACATGCATACGTCTGACTTTAAAACCGTTTAGACCAGAAAGTGGAATGGACCGGATTCTGGTTCAAGAAGGATATAAATGTGACATATATAATTATAGTCCTTGTGCATGTAATTGATTAAACATACAACATTAAACTTTGATTCAAAGACAACATAATCATAATAATAATTAACAATAGCATCAATGAGACTATGATGCACTTCAAAAAACTCACCTGTCAGCTTCAGCAGTTGGTGTTTCAAACAGGATTAAATCTCTAAACCTGTATCGAGGAGGTAGAGGTGGAACTCCTTGAAGTATGTCATCTGCCATTTGAATGCTTTGTCTGTCACATCACTTTAAAGAACATTTAAATAATTTCCAAAAATAAACAGATTTATAAGATTTACAATGAGAATAAAGAATTGACATACACATTAAATAATTAACAGACCTTTATTTAAATCTGATGTCACTTAAAAAGAAGTCTTAGTTCTGCAGCCAATATAAATGAAATTTACAATAAAATTTGTTAAATTGTGGATGTTTAATAAAAATAAACCCTGACCAAGCCAATTAACATAAAATTATGTGTTCCCTGCAAGAGAAATACTATTTCTAAATCCCATTTTATTTTACAAAATAAACCAAAAATGATGTTTGAAAGCTGAAACATCTTTAGATTGTCAGGGGAAAACTAGACCAAGGACACATCTTTAACCAGATGTGTCTGTCACAGTAGAAACTCCAATCCAGGGGAATGTTTGATTCTACTAGAAGAAACCCCGATCGCACTTGGAGAATTGGAGATTCCACTAGGACAAACTCCAATCTAGTTCCTCCTAGGAGAAACAGAGATTCTACTAGCAGAAACTGTGACCACAACCTCAACTGAAAGAGTGAGAGGTCCTTGAGGAAAACTTATTAGCTTACAATGAAAGTGGGTTGGACAGTCTCGATTTTAGGAATACTGACAGGAATAATAATTGCAGTAATTTCAAATGCAGCAACTCCTGAGTAAGTTTTCAAAAGATGAAACCACTGATTCCTGAGCAGCCACTAAAGAGTAGGTATATATATCATAGCCCTTTTGATCACTGAGCAGCTACTCCCGAGTAAATCTTCAAAGGAAAATAGCATCAGAGATGCCCGCACCCCACAGCCTAGGGAAATATTTTTAACACATGAGATATAGAAGTAGTGTATCAGTACAAAGTTCAGGATACTTTCAGAGCACTGTCAGTTACATAAAGGTCCAAACAATGTTTAAATAGAGAAAATAATGTCTACGAGAAAGATAACGCATGTAAAGATGAAGTATTAAAACAAGACAATTCAATAACAAGATGACAGCATTAATCAGTAAACTAAACATTACGACACTTTTTATCTACATCTGGCATGGCCGAATTATGGTTTGGATGTTTTGAATATTACCATGCATACAGAAGTGGTAATATATTCAATGAATGCTTATGTGTGGTGTTGGAGCAAAGTCTGTGGCTCACTTGATGAAAATCCATCTGTTACAATTGGAAGTTGTAAAAGTAAAATTCTTAATGAATTCTAATATGACTTTAACAGTGCTTAATCTGCATCAAAAGACAGACCCAAAGGTGCAACAAGATTTTAAAGGTCAAGGTCACTACGATAAGGTCAAAGGTCAATCAAGGTGTGCGACACGATTGGTCAAAGGTCAATCAAGATGTTGCACACCAACAACCCCTAACCAATGTCCATACCAAGTATCAACTTCCTACACCTTACGGTTTCCGAGATATAGCCCGGATAAGATTTTATCACTCAAGGTCACTACCGCAATGTCAAAGGTCAAATCAAGGTCAGACTATGACGTTGCACACCTACACCCCCTAACCAATGTCCCTACTAAGTATCAACTTCCTACACCTTACGGTTTCCGAGATATAGCCCGGACAAGATTTTATAGGTCAAGGTCACTACGGCAAGGTCAAAGGTCAAATCAAGGTCAGACCATGACGGTGCACACCTATACCCCCTAACCAACGTCCCTACCAAGTATCAACTTCCTACACCTTATGGTTTCTGAGATACAGCCCGGACAAACGTTTTCCCGCCGCCCGCCCGCCCATCCGGACACCATGGGTAAAACAATACCCTGACAGCCCTTAAGGGCTATGGGGTAATAAAAGTAAGGATTCCTGAGCAGTTACTAAAGAGTAGGTTTATTTATCATAGCCCTTTTGATCACTGAGTAGCTACTCCTGAGTAAGTCTTCAAAGGATAAAGCCTTTGATTCCTGAGCAGCGAATACTGAGTAGGTTTATTTATCATAGCCCTTTGATCACTGAGCAGCTACTCCCATTAAGTCTTCAAAGGATAAAACCAATGATTCCTGAGCAGTTACTAAAGAGTAGGTTTATTTATCATAGCCCTTTTGATCACTGAGTAGCTACTCCTGAGTAAGTCTTCAAAGGATAAAGCCTTTGATTCCTGAGCAGCGAATACTGAGTAGGTTTATTTATCATAGCCCTTTGATCACTGCGCAGCTACTCCCATTAAGTCTTCAAAGGATAAAACCAATGATTCCTGAGCAGTTACTAAAGAGTAGGTTTATTTATCATAGCCCTTTTGATCACTCAGTAGCTACTCCTGAGTAGGTCTTCAAAGGAAAAAGCCTTTGATTCCTAAGCAGCTACTACTGAGTAGGTTTATCATAACCCTTACAATCAATCAGTACCAACTAATGAGTAAGTCTTCAAATGATAAAACCATTGATTCCTGAGCAGTTACTAAAGAGTAGGTGTATTTGGTAAGTCTTAAGGATAAAGTCTTTGATTCCTGAGCAGCTACTCCTGAGTAGATCTTCAAAGGATAAGGCTTGATTCTGGAGAAGAGCTGCAATTGGAATCAAGAGTGGGACACACTTAGAAAATTGATTGGATTTTCTCCTAGGAGAAACCAGAGTTTGTCCTAGTAGAATCTCTAATTCACCTACTAAAATTTGAGATCGGAGTTTCTCCTGGTGGAATAATAGATTCTGATGGATCAGAGTTTTGATTATCACATATCCACTGGAAATGTAAGAAAAATATACAACTTCTTTATTATCACCATCCCATTTCACCTTCAAGTGGGCTTCAAAGGTCATATTGAATACCCTAAATACAAAGAGTCCTTATTAACCAATAAGCTTGAAACTGCTCTATCTCTTGACAGTTTTCTACAAAAAAATGCATTTAAATTTCAGCTAAACTTCAGCTAAATTTCAGATTTTTTCAGCGACCTGAACTAAGTAATCCTAACTACTCACAGGATCCAAAGTTGCTATATCTCTTAACAGTTTTCAAAATACATAACATTTTTAATTTCCACTGAAATTAAAAATGACAGCCAATATTTGGAATAATTAAAACTCAAGAGTCCTCAATTGAATAGTCCTTACTACCTAAATGTTCTAAACTTTGATTGAAATTACTCTATCTCTACTGGTTTTTGAGATAAACAACATTTTCCATTTCTGCTAAATTCAATACTGTGGCTGAAATTCACAAAATTCAAAATTTTTCACAGACATTCATTATATAATCCTTACTACCCACATTATCCAAAATTTGCTCAAACTTGTTCTATCTTTTTATCTTTTATAGTTTTTGAGATAAACAACATTTTCCATTTCTGCCAAAATTGAAGATCACGGCTGAAATTCAGATAATTCATAAATTTTCTGAGACATTAAAGAAGTAGTGCTTACTAATCAGGGGGTCAAACATTTGCATGCTTGCTTATGCATGCTTATTAATCCTCCCATAGTTACTAATGTGAGGCTTTGTTAATCCCCTCACAATAAGTGATAAGGCATTGGTCACAGAAGACATAGTGAGGTTGCAGTTGACAGGAATTCATTTTTCTTAGAGATTTTATACTTTGTCATTCACTGAATGACAGGTGATGAACATTTGTAAGTGCACCACAAATTTATGGTTGTATTTCAATGAAATGTACCTGTATATATCAATGTGATTTCATTCCTTCTTTTTTTTTTGTATTAATTCTTGCCCTTGGCAATATGGAGTAAACAGTCATTTCTTAAACTTTAAACAAAAACAAATCTTGTGAGTATAATTTTTGTCACTTATAAAATACTGAAAATTTAAACACTTACAGTTATATTGCAACAACATTTCATTTAAAATAGGCCATGATATATTTTATATGGTATAACTTTATTTTCCGTTTTTCTCAGTTGACCTGTATTGACCATATGAAGGTCAAATACAACAAAATGTATAAATCCAGTCTCTGTAAGCAATATGTCTCAGAAATACAACACACCTGCATGCAAGGCTTGGTCCAGTGTTATGAGTTTTTACTTTTGTCACCCATGTTCCATATCTTTAAATAAGCCACATCTTGTCCTTTAACAATTTTTAAGGCAGATGACAGATTTCAAACAATTGGTGACAAATTTTACTTGTTTGTAACTTGCTGTTTATTTGAAATTATAATGTACAGGAAGGGACAGCATTTCGCAGTGGACAGCGTTTCGCCAATTTCTATTGTACTTCATTTAAAACTAAAATCAGGACCCTAACATCTACTGTGATATTGAAGGAACTGTATAGCGTAAAAAAGTGTGCAATATGTCTTGATCGATACTTTTCTAAGATTTTAGAACTTACAGTATGCAGGATTATGAAGATAAATAAAAATGTTAATATGTCCGTGAAAAATATGCAAGTTCTAGGGATGTATTTGTACTTCTCCCAAAATATATTTTAGGATGCTACCATCATTTTATAGTTTGAGGAACCTCTTTTCATTCTGATAACTTTTATATAGTGGTATTCTACCAGTAAACACCCATGCTGAAGTTAATATAATTGAATTTGAATTAGATTGACAGCTTTATATGTTATTCTTCTACCACCAGATTATCAAATGATATACACTACAATTGCTATCTGAGATACATTTTGTTAAATTTGTTTCAACACTTTATATTTTAACATTTCATCTCTATTATCGGCGTTTTTATCGCAAACCGGAAATACCAGTGAACGCCCATTTTGTTGATATATAGAAGAATTTGTCCTTGACCTCTAACAAGGAAATAGAAGGCATCAAGGCGGGCATTCACTAGTAGGCGGGCGTTCACTGGTAGAAAGCCACTAACTACATTGCATATTTGTTGTCAAGAAACTGCATATTTTGGGTTTTTATGTGCGAAATGCTGTCCCCCCTTGTACTCAGTAAAGTGAAAACAACTATTCTTATTTAAGCGTCTCTAATGTGTTGAACATTATGATCATTCACGATACAGTACACACAGTACATAATTATAGCACTAATTCGATACAACACACACAGCTAGTACTACTGTACTGCAGTACACAAAATGATAAAATGTAATTTGACCAAACAAACCTAATTTCTAATTTTTATCATATATGCTTTGCAACCGATACAACAATGTACTTCTTATCATATTCCAATTTACACAATTGCAAATAACATGTGTATAGCATCAAATATCAACAACAGTTCACATACTGTAACACAGTACTATCTCACAACCACCAGATGTCAACATAAACATAAAAAATGTCATCCTCAACATTATAGCCGGTAATGAGAAAAATATTCGATTGTATTTTTGCCATTTTTTTCTGGAAAAATTTCTGTTTCGGTAGGTAAAACCCTAGGAAACGACGTACCCCATTTTGTCTGATAAAAACTCTAATTATTTGAACCACTCTAATTCTAATAAACTTTTATAGTGCTGTATCACCACTAAAAGCAGACTTAAAGTTGCAACAATCAATAACACTATCAAATTTACTAATTTTTTAAAGACTACAGCACATAAAAAGTGTTTTTGCATCCTTGTACAGATTATGTGTGTAACAACACACCTACCAAATTCTATCTTCAAACGCCCACTAGAAAGCAAAGTCAAATTTGACACTTGGAAAAAAAAACAGATCTCTCCCTGAAAACTGTGCTAAGTCTCACAAGTTTATTTGCCGCTCTGATCTGTGTGTGTACAACATAGTATAAAATGAAATTGCTGTTTTATAAACTATCTTGGAAAGGGTCAGCTTCAGTTAAAAAAAAAAAATTTTTTTTTCCAAAACTTATTGCAGAGATTCTTCTATCAAATGAATTTGAAATATGTTGTGGTCGCAAACAAATAATGGTTTTATAATTAATAATTAACACTACAACTTGATTGTAACTTGTTTTCAAAATAGTGAATAAGTGTGTACTTTTAGTGTAACAATACAACTTATGATAGAGTGTCAGTTTTTAAATGTACTGACAAGTTGTTCATGCTGTTCTTGTCCACATTTTCTCAAAGTGTTAGCCTCTTTTATTGGGCTAAACTGCTGCCAATATTGAATGTGAGCATTCTGAAATGACCAAATGTTTAAGCACATTGGTTTATTTCCAAGATGTGGAGTTTATACACAGGAGATTTGAACCACATTCTGACATTTTATTGACAACTGTCTTTCATGATATCTACTTTTAATAACTGTAAGCATCCAGTGTCCATGCAAATTTGTGCTTGAAATTTTGTATTTTTTAAGTATGAAATTCTTGTATAGTCATAAAGTAATGTACTTTGTTGATTATAAAACATTTCAACATACCTTACTGGAATTGAAATTGTATACAACCCAAGGCAAAACAAAACAAAAAAACTGACAAATTACTAAGAATGATTGATAAACATTAATAAATGTATGACTGTAATCCAACCAGTTCTTAGAATCACACTATTTATGGTTATTATTTGAAAGGTTAAACCTATCAACGAATCATCTTTAAAACCCTAGTTCTTGTGTACAAGTACCTCACTACAGACCAGCGTAAGTTTGCACCATATCTCTCCTTATACAAATCAGCAGTGAACACAAGAGGCTTTAACCCAAAAAATTTGTTCCTCCAGGTTCCTCATTATTGTTCTTCCATCCATAAATCAAAGGTCCACTTCAACAATAGTTTCTCATATTTGATGCCCCAAAGTTATGGAATGATCTTCCACATGATATACGCTGTGCTCCAAATCTCTCATGTTTCAAAAGTCGACTAAAAACCTACTTATTTCAGAAATAATTTCCACCTTAGTTTCTAACTACCGAACACCGGATTGCCCCCTTGGGTACGACTTGGAATATGTCTAACATCTTGATGATTTATGCCTAACAAACTGAATGGTGTGCCTTAGAATCCGCAGATATGGAGATTAAGCACTTGGACAACTGATTGATTGATTGATGTAATCTCTACAGAATCTTCACTCTCTGTATACCATTTCCAGTTTCAGATGGAGCCTGATTGAGGGCTTTCATATTAAAGAATAAATGTTTATTATCATATTAAATTATAAAAACTTTTCAAGCAAAATAAGCCTTATTCAGTTAAAGTTAAACTTTAAAAAAAAAGAAAAAAAATCACTTCAAAATACAATTAAATCAGTTACATATCCAGTTAAACCCAATCCTTCCAAATACATTTATAACAAAAAAACCATGGCAAATCTACAGTTGTGCATGTGCCTTATATTTGAAACTTAAGCCAATTTTCTATCTTGAACAAGATCTTTTTTGTGAATACAGTCCCAGATGATTCACTGTGACTGTATCCTCTGAAGAAAATTAATTGCTTCATGGATGGTTGCGGGACAGCAGATTCCTCAGCTTAGAATCGTAAATAAATTTGAGATACAGTTCTTGCGGCTATAAATTTGACGTAAAAATTACCGCTACATGGATAAAATTAACTTCAAAACAACCTCATTTATGCCATGACGTTGAAACCGTTGCATTCTGGTAAGAAAAACACAATACAAAGGAGGGCAATTCATCTGTTTCACTTTGACAACACTTACTTTGTATGGAGTCCCAAAATACATATCTGTGAGCGATATATTGAGATCAGAGGAAGAGTAAGGTGGGTCAGGCTATTTACCGAATGGAAATTCTATTCGGTAACTACCGAATAGAGATTTTTCTTGTTAATTTGCCTATATAAGAGGTTTTGGAAATATATAACTGATTACTGTTCAACAGGAAGAGGAATTTATTACCATGCAGACTAAAAAAGAAATAAGTTGTTTTACTAATCAATATGACTTAAGTATGGTTTTTATGATGACAATTACTGAATGGAGATTCCATTTGGAACTTCATTCGGAAGTTACAAAATGGAGATTATTTCTTGTTAATTTGCCTATACAGGTAACGGTGGGTATTTTTGTGGGGTACTTTATATTTTCTGGAATTCCAAAAAAAAGATGCGTTGAGGTGCGGTTTTAAAATATTAAATGCTGGAAAATGGTATGTCGAGGTGGGTGTTAAAATATGAGGTGTCGGTAAAATGGTGCGGTGATTGTTGTGCAAAAGTGGGCCTCTACTACTCATTCACTTACCAAGTGGACATCACTGTTTGTCATTTACAAAACTGGGCTGGGATTCACAAAAGGTCTCAAGTTTAGGCAATTTTTTTGCTTAGATAAATCTTAAAGTTATGACTTTTGTCTTAGCTAAGATTTCTCTTAAATTGGGATTCACAAAGAGTGCTTAGCAAAATCTTAGCTGAGACAAAATTTGTGCAAAAAGTCTTAACTATTTTGAATTCAAATTAACTAATCTTAGGAAAACAAAAATATTTTTCATCAATAAATACACCAAACATGCTCTTTAAAATTATAAAACAGATTTGTTACTTTTTTTTTGTAAAATTATGTAAAAATAGTAGTATTTGTGTTTTATTGTGAGTCAGCCATTTTTATGACATTATTTGTACCACAAGAAGGTAAAATGTGGAAATTTACAGGTAATTAAATGGTGCAAATTTCTATTACAATCAACAGAGATTACTTTTATAGGAAGTATAGATCCCCACAGTATATATTTTGTTGGCATAACAAAGGGTAAAATGTAAATACATGCAATGGAATATTTTAAAATTGTCTTAAGTCTGCCCTGCAGTGGTCTTAAAGTTATGACAAAATCTAAGACAAATTTTTGTCTAAGACCTTTTGTGAATCCCATTTTGTCTAAGCAAAAAAAAAGTCTTAACTTTATGACAAAATTCTTGCAGAGTTAAGACTTTTCTCCTAAAGTTATGACAATTTTTTGCTTAAGACCTTTTGTGAATCCCGGCCCAGAATTACACTAGCTAATTTCTCTTCATCTCTTACCTACAGGGCTGGCCCATGGAACCTCATTGTATGACAAAGTGGGCAATTACTCAGTAAGTCAAAATAAATACATACACACATGTCCTTTTTTCACTCCATTTCTGTGGCACTATGTACATAAAAACTGCACATTTCACAATGGCTTTCTTCCCGTTCCATGCTACTTTTGGATTTCATCAGGATTCCCTGGTTTGACTCCCATAAGTGACAATACTGAGGAGCTGTCCAAATAGGACCCTGGCTGTTGAAGATGACGTAAAGCACCAACTTTGTTGATGACTTTGTTAGAAATTTGAGACGACATATTCCATCGTCAGTTTTTGCTTATTCTGATCTTGTATTTGTCTTTGACTCCAGTGTAAAAATATGTTTACAACATGTATCTTAGGATTGCATTTTTAGATAAATTATTTTCAGAACTTTCAGTAGATGTGCAAAAAAAAGTAGTGGGAAACATTATGTAGATCATGTCACTTGCAATATATTGGATGGGGTATTGCTGGGAAAGCCATGAAAAACATTGTGTAGATCATATCACTTGTAACATAGTGGGTGGGATGTTGCTGGGAAAGCAATGTAAAACATTGCACAGGTCATATCTGTTGTACCCAGACTTGTAATCTATTACAGCTAGAGATGGCATCATAGCTCGCGATATCGTGGATCTTTCGAGGTGCATTATTAATGGACGATATCGAGAAGTTCCGTTGATGGGCGATAATATCGTCATTGAAATAAATAAACAAACATGCAATATACTACCAACCTAAAATGCCATATTCCAACAAATATTCATAATCCCCAACAACATATAACAAAAAACTTCACATTTTTCATTATAAAATGACGACAATGTAACAAATTTTCTGATTGGCTAATGGGGTGTGTGACCTTTCAACTCCAGCAACAGGAAGTGAAAAAACGAAATGAAAGCAAGTATTCTAAACTGCATTATTTTTTTAAAAAACAACAAAATTTGAGTATTTTTACAATATTTTGTGTTAGTTTACTGTTTTAATAATGAAAACAAAACAACTACCAGGATATGTAGGTTTTCACGAACCGTTCACGATATCGTCATGAAAAGCATTGGCGATATCGACAGAAAATATTGCTCACGATGCCATCCCTAATTACAGCCAATCTATTACTATTACTATTACATTTGAAAATATCCAATCTATTACTATTACTATTGCATTTGAAAATTTTAAATCTATTACTATTACTCTGGCATCTATTACTTCTATTACTTTCTATTACATTCCATTACAATTTGGCGCAAAGACATATCAATAACAAGTTTAACACCTCAACATATTGTCCCTATCTTTTAATTTCACTTTTAGCAAATCTCTAGCTTAAATGGAATTTAATTACAAAACTCAATATTATCTTAAGTTATGTTTTTCAGCAAATTTCTAATTTTAATAGAATGCTTGATGAACAATGTTTACAAACAGCTTTCAAAGAGCTAGTTTCCATGTTGGCAGAGTCTACTTCAAAACGATTCCAAAGTGACATGTTTGCTTTAAATAATAACTCAACTGGTATTCATATATAAATCTTTGAAACAACTGACACATGCCACTCTTTTGCCCTTATTTATACCCAAAACAGACTTGTATACTTGGCTTTCATGTGTCACAATTGCTATTAGAGCAGTCTATTTAGCAGCATTAAGTTAATCCCTTCAAAACCCAATTCAGTTTAACTGTCCCCCATTAAATCTTTATTTATACCACTTCAAAGAAACTGATGCTTTAGAATATTTAATCAAAGGAAAACAGTTAAAAGTGGCTTGATTGTTTCAAGTTATTTGTTTTAAACCTTTGTTGTGTGTACAATTGGCTTTCATATGTCACAATTGCTGTTAGAGCACCCTATTTAGAACCAATAAGGCAATCTCCTCAAATGTTTATCTCTTTTTATTTCAGCTCAATAAAAAAATAATGGGATGTTTACACTGCAACAAGATATAAAGTTACAATTATTCTGTGGAATCCATGTCTGGAAGTGTTGATTATCTATAAAATATATGGAGTATTATGGATAGCCTTTAACAGATGTGTCTCATTTTTGTTAAATTAATGAATAGAAATTTCCATCCCTGTAGTCATATCAGAGCTTATTTATGGCATTTAAATTGTACAAAATCAAGCAATCATCTGATGAATTTTTCTTTTCCCATCCTAAACAGAGGCAAAAAACAAAAGTTGGGTTGTAATAGAAAAGTAATAGAGAGTAATACATATAATAGATGAAATTTCAATCTATTACTATTACTATTACATTTAAAAAATTTCAATCTATTACTATTACTATTACATCGGTCTCAACTGAAATCTATTACTTTTCTATTACATCTATTACTTTGTTTACAAGTCTGGTTGTACCATCTTAGATCTTGGATTAGATGTTGCATGAAAGCACTAGGAACATTATACAGGTCACATCGGTGCACGGAAAAGTGCCCTCCTAGAAAAGTGCCCTCCTAGAAGACTGCCCTCCTAGAAAACTGCCCTCCTAGAAAAGTGCCCTCCTTTTGAGGGGCTGGAAAAGTGCCCTCCTCTTCTCAAATGATGCACCATAAATATTTTATAAGTATTTTAATAAGCATTTTAGAGACATTTTAATTCAGAGAATTATAACATGATTGTGACAACATACTTATGATAATACACAAGTAAGCACACATAGGAAGTAAGCACTAATTTCACTATCAACATGGCTATATTATGGTAATCATGTTGGAGCCCAACTTAGGAGTCAGGATCCTAAGTTGGGTAGCCTATCTTAAGATGGGACAGCCTATCTTAAGATGGGCTAGAACATATCAGCCCAACTTAAGATAATAAAATTCAAGAATGATTTTCATGCACAATAAAATATAAACTATTTAGGAGGAAATTCTTTTTCATGAAAAAGATGAAAGATGAAAAAGTTGTTAAACAATAGACACCTTGTGACCTAATGAGCCGCCCCCCGCCCCCTCTCAGATTTACTGAGACAGAGTCTTGGAACAATAAAGGAATTAAGACTGATCGCATCAGTGCATAATCAGGTAAAGAAAATAAGTACCATTTCAGTGGAAAATAAGAAAATAATATCATTTCAATTTCAAAAATAAAAACTACCTGTGCAAATGATACGTTGGGCTAATATCTGTTACCATATTTTTGGATGAAAAAGTACAACAATTCTTAAATAATATTTAGCAAACATATACTATATAACTGAATTTTCAGTATTTAAACACCTCTCAGGAACACTGGCAGATTTAACTAAGAAAATAAGTACCATTTCAATGGAAAAATAAGAAAATAATATCATTTCACTTTCAAAAAATAAAAACTACCTGTGCAAATGATACGTTGGGCTAATATCTGTTACCATATTTTTGGATGAAAAAGTACAACAATTCTTAAATAATATTTAACAAACATATACTATATAACTGAATTTTCAGTATTTAAACACCTCTCAGGAACAGTGGCAGATTTAACTGTACCTTTAACCGTGAAAGCTTGAGCCGCTATTGGAATTCACATAAAGCACACTTCAAACACTAAAAAAATTAAGTGTACCTTTAATCATACTGGGCGTTCAGACTAGTGATTCAACCCGGGTTGACACAGATTGAAGCAGATTGGGATTAAGTGTGAACGCTCACAATCCGGGTTGACAAGGGTAAATCTCAACCCTTCTCAATAGGTAGATTGAAGCAGATTGAAGCAGATTGGCTTAACCCCCTTTGTAGTGTGAACCCTCACAATCCGGGTTGACAAGGCTTGAGTGTGTTGGTACTGTAACCAATTGACTTACTGCCTTGAAGCAAATTGCTTAATTTAATATATATACCTTAAACCTTTGTTAAGTATGAGTCCTAATTAACATAAAGGCTACCAGGATGGATTGTTGTGTGATTCCTGTATGATTGCAATTTGGTATAAAATGTATGAATATTTGTGATTGTAGTAAGATCTGATAAACAGAACTATTTCAAAGGATTGCAATTAGTGTGTTGCTGAAAAAGTAGTCATATCTTAAAAAATATAACATTCTCTTAGATTAATTATAAAAATTTAATAAGGTTTTTTTCTGTGTGACAGCTTATATAAAATTAGGATCTTTATAGTTTCAGCAATGTGAAAAAAAATTGTAATTTAAACAATTTACATTGATTACATTAAGCTAAATTTAGAGGTTTTACTGTACTCAATTTTTAAGACTTTTCAATCCAGATTAAATTCTGTAGTGTGGACACTCAACTCGGATTGAGATGAATCTCCTTCAATCTGCTTCAACCCTCAATCCTTGTCAACACGGTTTGTAGTGTGAACAGGGTAATAAAAGCCTGAGCAGCTACTTTGTGAATAAAACATTTTAAAGTAATTTCACATTACATCATCTGATAAAAGGAGGGCAGTTTTCCACCACTTCAAAATTGAAGGAGGGCAGTCTTCTAGGAGGGCACTTTTCTAGGAGGGCACCTTTCTAGGAGGGCACTTTTCTAGGAGGGCACTTTTCATGGATTCGGTCACATCACATGATCACACGAGGTAGTATTCAGTAAGTACAGATTACCAGTGCAGTAGACGTGTTGGACTAAGCCCAATTCCGGATTTTATAATGTACTGTTTTGTTGGCAGAGGAAACCAGTACATATAGTTGGTCAAGGTTCTGAACTATAAACTAATAACCATCGGTAAGCAACTACCAACTTTCCCACATTTAAGGTCTGGGCTTTAAACTACCGACCTCAGACAAGGTTGGGTTTTTTCCGGACAAAACCTATTTTTTTCCGGGACAGTGGATAAAAGTTCATAAAACTGGATAAAACCCCCTTTTTCCGGATAAAACCGAAAAAAACTGGACAAAACTGGAAAAACTAACTTTCATGAGATTTAATAGGACATAAAGTGCCTTATATAGCAGATAAGTTACTTTAAAGTTTAAACTATGTAAAAAGTATACAGGATCAATGTTAATCATTTAAACAGTTAAAATAGTGAATATTTCTTTAATATTTTAAATTATTCAGTGTAAAAAGGCAGATTAAAAACATCAAGTGACAAGAGTGTGATACTGAGAGACTAAAATTGTAGGACATGAGTAAAAGCAATAGCTACCTAACATATTTTCCAGTTGGGTGCACAAAGATTGTCATCTTTTATTTCACTGTTTTCATAATTTGTCAATAACTCGAATGTGGCATGTGTCAACCTTACAATGAATAACATTTCCAGTGACAATAGATATGGTGTGCAATGATTCTTGAGGCAGAGGGTGTTACAATCCCCTTTGCTTTTGTTTCATATAAGCTTTTATTTCACAGAACAATTGACATAAAACTCATTGTGAGGGGTTTGTAAAACCCAGAGTTTATTGTGCTTGACATCTGCTGTAATGAACACCAGCAACTAAATGCCCAATTGCAATTCTAAATTGCATTTTTCTCTTCTGAACTTCTTAAATCCTGGTTTTGTGTGTGTAGCACGACCCGGAAATGATTCTCCTATCTCAGCCACCAATTCCAAGTAATTAAAATTGGGTCAACTCTCTCAGAATTGCATGAGCTGCTGTTTGGAGTGTCACAAGGGCTCTGTCCTTGGCCCTCTGCTGTTCCCTCTATATACCACTCCTTTGAGTAAGGTTATTCAAAGGAACTCCAATATCAAATTCCATTTTTATGTCGATGACATTCAGTTGTTTGTTCATTTGTCCTACAAAAATGCCACCTCAGCCTTTGATAAATTGAATTCTTGTCTTCAGGATGTTCAGGAATGGATGTCGTCAAGTATGCTTAAATTAAACCCTGAAAAAACAGAGTTCATCACATGTGGATCTCATGCTCAGTTAAAGAAATTAGATTCTTACCTTCCTGTTAGGATATTTGGTAAACTCTTGCATCCATCAGCTGTTGTAAAGAACCTGGGTGTCTGGTTTGATGTTAATTAAGCGTCCCTGAAAGGGCGCTTGTTTGTTTTCGCCTCAGTTTCCTCGCCGCTGCCGCCGCATTATGGTCTCCCTTGAATGTCTCCCTTATTATTAGAAGGTTTCAAACCATATTTGGCAGTTATATACCTTAGGCGTGGGAAAATTTTTCTGCATGCTTAAATTTGACCTTTGACCTTTATGAAGGTCACATGATCAAAAACTATTTTTTGAAGTACACACACACCCCCCCCCCCCCCCCCCCCCCCCACCCACCCACCCCGTCATCACAGTTCAGGAAAAACTACTTGCTACAGAGCCTTATAATTTGACACACCTGTTCATACTATCGAAAACGCGAGCTGATTAGATTTTGGGAGCAATCCCTTGAAAAATGTCTCATTTATGAGTGATTTTCTGACACCTTCCAATCTGAAAGCCTTAAATTTAGGCCAACCCCCCTAATTATCTTCTTAAGTATTGCATTTAGAGCTATAAAATGTACTGGGAGGTAATAGGAAACCATATGTGGAGAGTCTAAGTAGCCGGTCAGTTTTACCCCACGGCCCCCCCTTATGGGTCAAACTGGGGTCATAAAATAGCTGATTTTGAGTTTTTGCCTTATATCTCCTTTATTGTTGCTTTTATAGCTTCAGAATGTATTAAGAGGTATTGGGAAAGCATATATGGAGAGTCTAAATAGCCGGTCAGTTTTACCCCCGGACCCCCCCCCCCTTATGGGTCAAACCGGGGTCATAAAATAGCGGATTTTGAGTTTTTGCCTTTATCTCCTTTATTGTTGCTTTTATAGCTTCAGAATATATTAAGAGGTATTGGGAAAGCATATGTGGAGAGTCTAAATAGCCGGTCAGTTTTACCCCCTGGCCCCCCCTTATGGGTCAAACTGGGGTCATAAAATAGCCGATTTTGAGTTTTTGCCTTTATCTCCTTTATTGTTGCTTTTATAGCTTCAGAATATATTAAGAGGTATTGGGAAAGCATATGTAGAGAGTCTATATAGCCGGTCAGTTTTACCCCCCGACCCCCCTTATGGGCCAAACTGGGGTCATAAATAGCTGCTTTGGAGTTTTTGCCTTATATCTCCTTTATTGTTGCTTTTATAGCTTCAGAATGTATTAAGAGGTATTGGGGAAAGCATATGTGGAGAATCTAAATAGCCGGTCAGTTTTATCCCCCAACCCCCCCTTATGGGTCAAACTGGGGTCATAAAATAGTTGCTTTGGAGTTTTGCCTTATATCTCCTTTATTGTTGCTTTTATACCTTCAAAATGTATTAAGAGGTATTGGGAAAGCATAATAGCCGGTCAGTTTTACCCCCCCCCCCCGCCCCCCCCCCCCCCCCCCCCCCCTTATGGGTCAAAATGGGGTCATAAAATAGCTGATTTTGAGTTTTTGCCTTATATCTCCTTTATTGTTGCTTTGATAGCTTCAGAATGTATTAAGAGGTATTGAGAAAGAATATGTGGAGAGTCTAAATAGCCGGTCAGTTTTACCTCCCGACCCCCCCTTATGGGTCAAACTGGGGTCATAAAATAGCCGATTTTGAGTTTTTGCCTTTATCTCCTTTATTGTTGCTTTTATAGCTTCAGAATATATTAAGAGGTATTGGGAAAGCATATGTAGAGAGTCTAAGTAGCCGGTCAGTTTTACCCCCCGACCCCCCCTTATGGGCCAAACTGGGGTCATAAATAGCTGCTTTGGAGTTTTTGCCTTATATCTCCTTTATTGTTGCTTTTATAGCTTCAGAATGTATTAAGAGGTATTGGGAAAGCATATGTGGAGAATCTAAATAGCCGGTCAGTTTTATCCCCCAACCCCCCTTATGGGTCAAACTGGGGTCATAAAATAGTTGCTTTGGAGTTTTGCCTTATATCTCCTTTATTGTTGCTTTTATACCTTCAAAATGTATTAAGAGGTATTGGGAAAGCAGATGTGGAGAGCCTAAATAGCCAGACAGTTTTACCCCCCGGCCCCCCCTTATGGGTCAAACTGGGGTCATAAAATAGCTGATTTTGAGTTTTTGCCTTATATATCCTTTATTGTTGCTTTTATAGCTTCAGAATGTATTAAGAGGTATTGAGAAAGAATATGTGGAGAGTCTAAATAGCCGGTCAGTTTTACCGCCCGACCCCTATGGGCCAAACTGGGGTCATAAATAGCTGCTTTGGAGTTTTTGCCTTATATCTCCTTTATCGTTGCTTTTATAGCTTCAGAATGTATTAAGTGGTATTGGGAAAGCATATGTGGAGAATCTAAATAGCCGGTCAGTTTTATCCCCCGACCCCCCTTTATGGGTCAAACTGGGGTCATAAATAGCTGCTTTGGAGTTTTTGCCTTATATCTCCTTTATTGTTGCTTTTAGACCTTCAGAATGTATTAAGAGGTATTGGGAAAGCATATGTGGAGAGTCTAAATAGCTGGTCAGTTTTACCCCCCGACCCTCCCTTATGGGCCAAACTGGGGTCATAAATAGCTGCTTTGGAGTTTTTGCCTTATATCTCCTTTATTGTTGCTTTTATACCTTTAGAATGTATTAAGAGGTATTGGGAAAGCATACGGTGCAGCTTTGTGCATTCTTAGCTTTACAGCATGCTTATTAAAACCACAAAGCATTTTAAACTTTAAGGGACGCTTCGCTTTTGTTAGCAAAAGCATTCCTCTAGTTTTTCCTTTGCTGATCATGTCCGCAATATTTGTAAGACTTGCTCATTCAAATGTGTGAGCTCAGGCTGATTAGACAGTACCTGATGGATGAGGCTGCTGTCTGGTGGCAAATGCCCTGGTGAGCAGTCGTCTGAACTACTGCAACTCTCTTTTCAGAAGTCTATCCCGTTTCAACATGCGCAAATTGCAGTGTATTCAAAACACACTGGGTAGGATTGTCACAAATTGCAATAGATACTTACTGGCTACTCCTGTTCTCACTGTTCCTACTCCTGTACCTTTATCATTCAACTGCTGGTAATGATTTACAAGACAACTAGCTAAAAGTTGTGAGTCAATAGCAGTTAAAACAGCAAAAGTATATAGTAGCATTCTACTAGTAAACGCCCATGCTGTGATTAATATTTTGAATTTAAATTATATTTACAGCTTTATACTATATTCTTCTATGACCAAAGTGTCAGATGACATGCACTGCAATAAATACGTGGAGTATACTGTCCAATATTTCGTAGAAAGTTTTCTATTTTAATATTTTTTCTCTACTATCGACTGTTTTTACTGCAAACCGGAAATACCAGTGAACACCCATTTTGTAGATATATAGACGCATTTGTCCTTGACCTCTAACAAAGAAATATAAGACAGGTGTTCACTTGTAGGGGGGTATGTACTGGTAGAAACCTGTTTACTGGTTGTTGAACTTAACTTTTGATTTATGAATTGAGGAACTATAATAAGGAACTTAGAGGAACATCAGTGGATTGCTATGTCTAGTTTTAACAACAGATGTGTACAAAGACAGATATGGGTGTAAATAGTTCACTTTTCCAGTGGTGAGGTACTTGTATACGAGTACCAAAGTTTGGAAGAAGATTGATTGTTTTACAGGAAGCTAGTGAAGGGACTTAAGAGTTGGAGTGATATGAGTAAATCTAACAGCACTACCAACAAATCATGTCAAACAATTTTGAGTATTCTCAAGCATCAGTTGGGGAGAGAAAATTGCCCAAGATAATGACAGGGACAGAATCCTTGAGCCATTTGTACCTATTGGAGGGACCAAAGATTATGAACTTAGTTTTTTCAGGATTTATATTAAGCTTATTTTCAAACATCCAGGTATAGATCTCATTCAGACAGGCCTTGAGCTGATGAAAAGAATTTTCTTAATTTCCAGAAAATGTATGGATAAACATTTGGGAGTCATCCGCATAGAAATGATATTTCACATCCATATATTTTGCAATCACCTGACTAAGGGGTGGTGTATAGGGAGAACAACAGAGGACCCTACACAGAACCTTGAGGAACATCAAAATATGATTTAAAATGGTCAGAGATCACTGACCCAACTTTGAATTTTTGACTGATTGAAAATGATCCAGGAGATATGTTGAGATTTGAGAACCATCTTAAGACAGTTCCAGTGAAGTGAAAACTTGTTGAAAGACCGGTGAGGAGTCTGTCATGGTCGATGGTGGTGATGGTAGCTGACAGATCAATTTAAGGAGGACCAGAGCTGTGTGTGTACAGAGATATATGTATCTTGTTCTAAACACACAACATGGCAGCTTCAGTTGAAGGTCCAGCTTTATAGGCTGACTGGAAAGTGTAACAAGATCACTAGAGTCCATGTTAGACTTGATTTGGCAGCAATTATACACTCAACCAACTTGGACAAGAAACTAAGCCCGGATACTGGCCAATAATGCTCGATATCCTTCTTGAGGCTTTTTAATTAGAGGCAAGGCTATGACATTTGTAGAGGGTTTAAGAAAAGCACCGTTTTGGAGAGATAGATTTAACTAGTTTGATTATTGATGGAATGAGTATGTATATACACCTTTTAATCAGAAATGTATGACAGGGGTCTAAGGAGAATGTTTTAACTGGAGATTCCTTGATAAACTTAAGAACTTCACTTTCAGAAACCCAATGAATAGAACTGAAAGAAGGTGGCTTCTTTTCTGGAGGGACAGACTTGGATATGCTAGTTCTGAATGTGTTTTTGATTTTGTTAATTTTATCAATAAAAAATGACCCCAGACAGTTTGCCAGTGACTTTTCATCAAAACAGGATGGAAGGATAGAAACGTGGGACGTACTCAATACATGCCACAACTTCTTGCCCTCCCCATAATTTTCTTTAAATCCTGGTAATGTTGTCCCTTATTCCTATAAAATATATGGTTACATCTATTTACCATCTAAGATGGGCATGGTTAACTGGGAATTTGTCTCTCCTCCAGGTTCATTCATACAGCCTACACATGCACTTTGCACCTGAATCAATTCACCCAAGTCAAGTTCAACTTTTCACTAGGCATTAATTTTAGCAATTTGGATAAAGAGCTTGGACAGTGAAAATTAATTCCTGGACTAGGCATCTTACTTAGTTTTAAATCTATATTAATATTTAGGCTGTTAATGAAAATTAATTCTAATGACCTTATTAAAAGTAAAGAATTTATAAAATTTTCTTCTAACTAAAATTCTTCTTTCACAGTACTCCAGTACAATGTGAAGCATATGTGTGGGTGTTTTTCCGAACACCTCAGAGAAATTCTGATTAACTTTTCTTGCTGTCACTGCAAAGATTCTTGAGTTTTTTTCTGCATGTCTACATGGATATTCTCGATCCTGTTCCTTGGTGGATTTCCAAGTGATTCTTGATGTAAGATTGTATCTCATTTTTTTCTCATTGTAATCACTTTATAAGATGCCATAAATTTTGGTGAACATGCCCCACAAGATGCTGATTTTTTTTTTATTTTTCGAGCCTTGCAATGATTTGTTTTATGTGGATCACCAATTCACCATTCATTTTTACATCATAAATATTCCATATAGTATGGCATGAAAAGAGTTGGAATATTTGCCATCCTGAACTTCAGCTGCCCAGACAGAATTGCATTCGTATTTCATAGGTTGTATCAAAATAGTTTTAAATGGGTTCTTTGCTTCTAGGGGTTCAGATTTCTTTCAGGTATTTCATGCTTTCTTTTATATTACTCAGAGGTAGAATGCCAGCCATCCAACATGGAGCAGGACAATTTGAAGTTCTTATCATCTTTGTACAGAACAACAAGGTCCAACTCTTGAATTTTATGCCACATACTTTGGTATAAATGTTAGAAGCACCCTTGGATAGGATTTTTACCTAACTTTTGTTTAAAAACACTGGACAGTTATGGATAATAACCGGTGTATCCAAACCTTAATTTTAGGTAGAAAAAAATTTTTTTAGGTAGAAAAAAATTTTTTTTTTTTTTTTTTTGGGGGGGGACAAAATTCCTCTTTACAAAAACAATTTGGGTGAAATTGAGTTGCTTGAAAATGACCCCCTCAAAAATTTTAGGCAGAACTGATTTTGGCAAAAATGACATTTGACCTATTGTGGGCTTCCCTTTCTCTTCATGGTATCATTTGCATTAAATACATTTCTATTAACATTATCCATTTGGTATTTACATCAGGCTGCCAGTAACATCCACAGAATAAGATTAATGGATTTCTCTTTTGGGATCCATGATATATTTGTTGACCACCAAGTTTTCTCAACGTGGAAGGAAAACTGTGGTGACAATTTGTACTTACCAATGTTGGGTGAAATATTCAAACAAAATAAAGGTCAAATGGGTGGAATTAACAATTGGGTGTTGGCATTTAGAGGTGAGGAAATGCCTAATATTATTAACAAACCCCTTGATATGATATACTTAACCAAGCAGCATTGAATATGAAGCTCTTGAATTTGTATCAGTCATGACCAGGTTATTAATAATTACAAAAGTGTATTATTAATAAAGAATGAATTAAATTGTTGATAATGGCAGTTTATAAAATAGCTGGGTGTCTATTATGCAGTCTACCTTGGCTTATATGACAACTTTGTTATATTCCAGGATTCTGGTCCGACTTGTGTTGAGACATTCAGTCACAGTGTAATCCTGTTTATCAGACCATGAAGTTCAGGAACAGATTGCTGTTTTTTATGTGTGTGGCTTTCATCCTATTTGTATCTTTCAAAATTCTTCAGCCTGTGATGGAAAGTGAAATTTCGGGTAAGTTTTTCACATTGCTCAGTTTTATTCAGACAAATAGCATAAAGAAAGCTTAAGTTATTGACTTATTTTTGTCACCAACAACATCTGATAAATAGTAGATATCTTTGCATCTTGACGTTCATTAAGCATGACCATGTCAGCTGACATGTTGATGTGTTTACTATCCTCCTTACTAGCTTAAGTTATTACATACAAAAAGTAAGACCATACACATACGTACTTGTACACATAAGCTTGACAATTTTACTCATAAGTCCTGATACTTTAATATTGCGTTGAGACAGTACCTTCATTGCTGCTGAAGTCTAATGTTGTTTAAATCTCTTTGGGTTATTACTTTTGAATAAAATTTATCTATGTATTCCCAATGAAGTTTGTTAAAAGATGAATTGTCTTTCAAATAAATTTCAGAAGAGTCTGACACTGTGGAAGGTGTGGCTGGCGTAGTGCAGAAGCTTCTTTCTCATTATGACTTGGATTGGGATACTGTGTTAACACCTCAACAGGCATGGAGTCTGGCTGCTAAAGGTGTAAATGACAGGGCAATACACCCAGACTTTGCACCAGATCTTGGTAATACTTTTGCACTTATATTTTTGTAATTGACAGAATTAAGTTTAATGTGTGTTTCCACATCTTCTGTCACTATTGACCCTTTGCATCTTATGTCACAATGTTAAGTATTATGATTTGGACAGCAAATATCACGCTTCAACGAACATCTCTGTGTAACACACAGGATATATAGGAAGATATACCTTATTTTAAAAATTAATTATAAAATAAATATGCATCTTATTGACTTCAAAATTGCACACAAAAGTACAAGCACTAGCCTATCTGGTACTGTTTGCAAAACAACATTAGGATGCAGGATTGTTGAGATATAGATCATCGAACTTCTAGTAAAATGCAAAATATACATTTTTCTGTAATGTGTGTCTTAAGTACAGTCAAATATAAAAATGTTAGGCTATAGAAAAATTCCTTATTTTCATTTTACCAAATTGTTGATCTCCTTCACATCAATATACTCTTTACAGAAAAATATGGACAAATTATTCAAAGAGAAATAATCATTTAAAAGTTGTGTACTTTCGATATTTAGTTTTACTGTAAATGTTTCTCGATTGCAAATAAAAACTAACAAAAGTTCCCATAAAATATCAAAATGACAATTAAAGACAAAATAATATATTTTTAGAAGCTGTGCCTTCATTAAGGAAATAAATTTAGAATTATTTCACTTTTCACAGAACTCAAATAGATAATTTAGAAAGGCATAAGTTTAATTTTTTGTCAAATTACAGCACTAATAATCCGTGTTTTGCCATCCAAAATGGACGTTGTTCACTGAAAACGTCATCCTGACGTCACATAATGTCGTTGGTGCAAAAGGTCAGTACTGGAGCAAATAGATGCAAACACATAATGTCCTCTAAGTCGTGGTAAGACATTTAAAATCTTGCATTATCACCCATGTTCTTGCATCAAATATTGGGAAATTAGACTGGATTTTGTTAAAAAAAGATAAAACCACACATATTTTATCTTTTTAGCCTAATTTTTCCATGTTTTGTCACTTCAGAATGCATTAATTAGAGGGATTGAACAGGCAAGGAATTGACCAATCATAGTTTGTTTAACAAATGTGCTGTATTATCAGTTGGAAAAAAAAACATGGAAAAGCACATTTTACAGTTATTTCGGTAATTTTTCTCAGTGACATCTCAACTCACAATCTTGATTTTTGAATAAAAGACAGAAAAAAGTAAACATTTTATTAAAATAAGGCCCAGTACTGAGAATAAGGCTGACCAAGGTGATAGTGAGGGGAGTGATAGTGATACAACGTAGACACTGGCACTCTCCTAAGAAGTCGTCTATGGGCGCGAAATTAGAGGCTGTTTCAGTTGCCTTCAAGCGTTCCTTTGTCAAAGTGACTGGAGAAGCCTAGCCTGGAACCGACCTTCCAGACAGTGAAGATGCCAATCAGAACTACACCAGCCAGTGCTGTTAAGGTTTCCGAACCTTTCCTTGCTCCACAGCCAGCTGACAGACCAGTTGACCGACCTGCTGTATCTACTGACCAGACCCCTGCTGAAGTTCAACGTGACCCACCCAGGACCTCGGAACTTCACCACCCTACCATCCAGCCTTCTACCGACCAGACCCCTGTTACCTAGCCTTCTACCGACCAGACCCCTGTTACCTCACATCATTTCTCAGGCATGTCTGGTTTATAGACCAAAACAAAAGAGAGTGACATGATGGTGTTCCAGTCCACTAACCAGCCAGTGGTTTTGCAGAAGAAGGGGAGCTATCTGATCCAGACCACGACCTCACTGCTACAGAAACCAACCAGACTCTTTCAAAAGAGCAGTCATATCGTGAGACTGTGCGTGGGATTAGATCCTTCATGGGTTGGACTTATATTCCGGATATGGACAACTCCTCTTCTAGTGCAGATGATAACCCATTCGCAGCACCCAAACAGCAGCCACATTGGTAGAGGGATATCCATCTAGAGCATCAGAGGCCGGTGGCCTTCAAAAAGATCAGTTAGTGAAAGTTGGTCATTCACAATCAAGAATACTCGGCTGGTACAGTGTCGTATTAGAGTAGCGAGTCTGTGAAGTTAAATTCCAGCTACAGCAGGATTGCAAGGTCATCCGGTATGTCCACCCATGCTCAAGTTTCATGCCAGGACATTTTATGGAGATGGGAGAAGTTAGCTCGCGAATCTACATACATTTGTACCCAGGCAACCGACTTCAGCAGATGTCTCAGTAAGGTGCAGTCTAGCATGCAAGCACAGGTCAGAGTGATTCAAGCTGAACAATCCAAAGGAAAGTCTTCAGAGAAGACCAACACCTGCTGAACTTTAACTCGTCCATTTCACACTGTATGGCAAAGACTATGGAACACCTCTCTGAGTTTGTATTTATCAGTGTGGCTAATATGACTCTGGCCAGAAGGGACGCATACTTAGCTAACTTTAAGACAGGGATCAAGCAGGATACCTTATCTGCTTTCAGACAGGCCCCACTACACTTGTTGACTTTGTTCCCAGACCAGTTGTTTAAAAAGGCTGAGGAAGACATTGCCCACCATGAGAATAAGGGTCGTTCAACTGATTCTTCTTCCTACAAGAAAGAATGTTATCACCCTTATTCAAGGTCTCACATATCAGCTTGAAAAACCATAGGTTCCTACAGCCAGAAAAAGAAGGGCAAGGCCTCACAGTACTAATCGAGTCAGGCCAAGGGCCAGTCTTCTTATAAATGACGATCAATTGCTCTCCAGAAGACTGGCTGGGAGCAAACAAACTTTACTTGTAAATCAGTGTCACCAAAGTCCGGACAGACTTTAAATACTTGTCAGCCAGTAATAATAAATTTTGCAGAATCAGTTGTAACTTGTGTACATACTGTACATGGGCAGCCACAAAAGAAAGGCATAAGTCCGGCTGTTGTAAGACAACGTCAGTCATTAAAATATATGAACAATGTTTCCTGTTTCAATCAATTGTGTTCTGTTAAAAAATGCACCAAATGTCCAAACTGTTGCTCAAGATCTACCTGTAGGGGCAAGACTTCACCAGTTTTGGGGGCCGTACCAAAGTTCATAAAAATCATCCAAGAGGGTAACACCTCCTTCCGGACACGTCCAAACTTGACAAAGTCACCAACCATCATAAGCTGCTATGTAAATCCCCACAGGAACCTCTACCTGATGGAGGCATTGCATCAGCTTATGAGCAAAAATGCAGTAGAGTTGGTCAAAAATCAAGAATCTCTGGGGTTTTACAACTGACTATTTTTGGTCCCAAACCCAACCACAAATGGAGACCTGTACTAGATCTAAGCAACCTGAACAAATTCTTCGAGGCGGAAAAATTCAAAATGGAGACACCGGAAAGAATAAGGACCTCCCTCCAAATAGAGGAGTGGGTGCCCTCCATAGATTTTAAGGATGCCTACTTCCATATACCCATAGAAAGCCAGTCCAGAAAGTACCTACATTTTCACGTCAAAGGTTAAACATATCAATTCAAAGCACTACCCTTTGGTCTGTCCACAACACCCATGGAGTTCACAGTGGTGGCCACAGAGGTCAAGTTGATGGCACTACAAAAGGGTATAAGGATCCACCAGTACCTAGACAACTGGTTGGTCTGGGCCAGATCCCACCAAACCTGTCTCAAACATACACAGACACTAGTTGCTCTGTGTCAGGATTTAGGTTGGCTGGAAAACATAGAGCAATCAGAGCTGGACCCCAAACAAGTATCCGACTTTGTGGGTTACCAGTTTGATTTGAAGGAGGGCAAGATCAGACCCACACTGGAACATTGGCCGACCCTGACAGCAAAGATCCAAGACTTACTGGCCGGACAGATCTCGCAATTGATGTCCCTCAAAGGGCTGCTGACAGCCACAGAAAAGCAAGTCCACTTGGGCCAGCTGCACATGAGGCCCATACAGTGCACTTGACCAACAATTGGAGGGTAGGAGAATGTCAGTAATTTGAGAGTTGGACTGTACTTGTACAGTCGAATGGGTCATCTAGCGCTTTGAGTCCTGCAGTATATGTAGATATTGCGCTGTGCATAAATACCAAATACCAATACCAGAACACTAGGAAAGGTGATCCCAATTCCCAGGTCGCTCCACCCCCACATGAGATGGTGGCTGGAGGAAAGTAATGTGCTCCAAGGTCAAACATTACACCCACCCAAAACATGCTGCACAGATCTTTATAGATGCATCAAAAGAAGGGTGGGGCGCTCACTTAAACGAACGCACTGCAAGGGGAAACCTGGTCCCTTCCAGAAAGCAAGCTACACATAAACTACCTGGAACTAAAGGCGGTCTTGTTGGCCCTAAAGGAGTTCCAAGACCTATGCCAGAACAAAATAGTATTCATAGCTACAGACAACACCTCAGTTGTTGCTTACATAAACCACTGTGTGCCCTCCTGTGGAGAATCCTGACCTGGTGTGCCAGGAAACCATTTTCTCTCAAAGTCCGACACATTCCAGGCCAGCTGAATATGGTAGCAGACAAGCTATCCAGGCTAGGCAAGACCATTGAGAGTGGTCTCTACTTATAGAGGTCTTCCAAGCAATATGCAACAGGTGGCACCAGCCCCAGATAGACCTTGTTGCAACAAGGTTCGACAACAAGCTGGCTCAATTTGTGTCACCAGTACTGGACCCCCTGGCCTGGGCAGTCGATGCACTCAGCCTACCATGGGAGGATCTTGATCCATATGCCTTCCCACCAGCAGCCATCTTGGGCAAAGGGAGGGAGAAGTTGCAGGACTACCCGTGCAGCAGAATCATCCTGATTGCTCCAGGGTGGCCCAACATGCCCTGGTTCATGGATCTAGTGACTATGTCCAGCCAGATACAAATGTGCCTGCCCAACGTGCTAATTCAACCATTCAGTCTCCACACAGGAATCAGGCAAACCTAAATCTACATGCTTGACTCCTCGAGCCTCAGCAGTCAAGGAGCAAGGCTTCTCTGAGGCAGTGGTAGCACGAATTGAAGCTCCTCAAAGAGGATCATCCAGATCAGTCTGCGAAGCAAAGTGGACCATTTTTACAAAGTGGTGCCTTAGTAATCAGGTAGACTTCAAGGCACACCCTGTAAAGTCAATAGCTGACTTCCTTCTGTACCTGTTCCAGGACAGGAAGTTACAGCGGAGTACTATTGATGGGTTTATCGCCCATAAATGTCAGCAAAGATGAGAATCTCACTTGTCTCCTGGACAGTTTCCATAGAGACAGACCCAAGGGTCGGAGTGGCATCCCCTCCTGGATCATATCCCTAGTGTTGCACCAGCTGACAAAGGCTCCATTTGAACTGATTAAAGAAGCCTCTTTGAAGCATTTGATCTTCAAGACGGTTTCCTTTTAGCCCTGGTTTCAGGCAAATGCAGGAGTGAGATCCATGCTTGGCAAAACAGCAACATCAGACACCAGTCTGACTGATCAAAGGTGTCGCTATACCCAACACCCAGTTTTCTTTCCAAGAATCAGCTGGCCAAGGAGGGTCCAAAAAGTGTGCCCCCAGTGGTTATATGAGACCTGCCCCAACTCTGGATAAGTCACTCAAGTCTGATAGGTACCTTTGTCCAGTCAGATCATTGCGCTACTTTTTGGACAGGACATCAGACCTCAGGCAGAACAAGGAGTTGGTTTTTGTCTCCTTTAAAAAAGGTTTTGACAAAGACATCGCACCAGCCACTATCTCCTCATGGATCAAACAGACTGTGATCCTATGTTATGAGCTCTCTGATCAGGATGCCCTCAAATTACATCAGGTTAAAGCCCATGATGTCAGGGCTTTTGCTGCTTCAAAGACCTTCCAGTTCGGAGTCTCCTTAGAGCAAATCTTATCAGCCTGCCATTGGAAGTCACACCTTCACACAGTTCTGTTTGAAAGATGTAGCTTGGGCTGATTCAGAGCTTTTTCACTTGGGCCCAGTAGTGGCTCAGCAGATCCTCAAATAGCCCTTATATTGCGGAGATTTGTATATGTGTACATAGTGTAAATAGTTAATGAAACTTGTAAAATAAAAAAAATTTTAAAAAATACTGTGATGTGCTTCCTTCGGGAGGTTTATTTGTCTTCTGGGACTGAACTCATCGCTGTCTTTCCCTACCTCAGAGCAGGTCTGTTAAAGGGGGGGGGGGGGGGGGGGGGGGGGGGGGGGGGGGGGGTCAGTGCTGGTATATCCTAGGGTAACCGGATGCTGGTAACCAGCCATGGTCTTATAGGGGTTCATGACTTTAAGTCACCCCGGTCCTGGACAAGTTGTTTGTTTTGTTTTCTGAGTCCCTAGTAACTTAATCGCCTACCAAGTTGTAGTTATTCAGCAATTGTCCATCAGATATGATATACATTAACTCAAGCCGGTGGAAACACAAGACGTCTTTTTCTGAAGTTTGGCGGGCCAGTCTGAGCAGACTGGATTAGCAATTGTCCATTCGATAGGGTATTATAAAAGTTTAATTTACTTATTAAATTTGCAACTCATGTCAATTTGCAACTTTGTGACTCATGTCAGAAAGTGAGGAAGACCAGGTACTCAAGGGGCAAAATAAAATCACTGAGGTACTGATATTATTTTCAAATCAATAGTTTCTTTTACAAACTCATGTGTCAAACATACAATTGGATCCTCTTAAGTTAAACGTTATTGGTCCATATGGATGTTGTATTAGCACATATTCCAGAAAAGAAGCTAAATTTCTATGGAAGATGCTGATTGAAAACCTGATATACACATGTGTTTCAATTGAAAGGGGAATTTAGTTTAACACATAATTTATCAAAGTGTAAAATCATTAGAAAAGAATATTTGGAGGAACTTAAAACATTTCTTTGACCTTTAGTTAACTCCCCTAATGACCTGTTTAGAAGTTAGAAGTGTTTATAACTTGCTTATTATTGGTCCTAGAGGTTTGCAATGTCAAACCAACTAATAGGAAATCATGGGCTAGATATCTTATGATGTGTTCAGATTTGACATTTGGCCCCTCCTTCAATTTCAAATGAGGATAGCCAAATTTAAAAGTGGTTATAACCTGCTTATTATTGGTCCTAGAGGTTTGCAATGTGAAACCAACCTATAGGAAATCATTGGCTAGGAATCTTCTGATGTGGTCAGATTTGACCTTGGCCCTCCCCTTCAGGGTCAAAAGAGGGTAATCAAACTTAAAAGTGCGTAACTCACTTATTGTTGCTCCTAGAGTTTTGGGATGTAAAATCAACCTATAGGAAATCATGGACTAGGAATCTTTTGATGTACTGCTCACTGGCTAAGGTTAGTTGTCTTTCCGGTGGATATAATTTGCGTCAGTTCTCCAATGCACTAGGTCTAGTTTTGTTTCACTTTTAGTTAACTGCCTTTGTGACCGTTCAGGTGATATTTTGTTTGACCTTAAGTATACTGCCTTGATGACCTCTTTAGAAGCTGTTTTTTTTACCTTTAGTGTACTCCCAATACGACCTGTTTAGGTGGTGATTTTCTTAGACCATTAGTTTACTCCCTTGATGACCTGTTTAGGTGATGATTTTCTTAGACCTTTAGTTTACTGCCATGATATCCTGTTCAAGTGGTGTTTTTCTTGGAACTTTAGTTTACAGCATTGATATCCTGTTTAGGTGGTGTTTTTTGTTTACCCTTAGCTAACTACCATGATATCCTGTTTAGGTGGTGTTTTGAAGCTGATGTCAGAGGGTAAAATCATTCATGCTGGAGTGGGGATAGGGGGCACACAGCTTAAGTTGACCCTAACCCTGGAGGGGGGCCAGATGGTTGTCTTTAAACCCAAATGGTGAGTTATTACAAGATAGCACTAAAAAACCTGACATTGTAAATGTTCACTAGCTTTTATTATTGAAACAAAGTGTTTTTACCCCACAGCCCTTAAGGGCTGTCGGGGTATTGTTTTCACCCATGGTATCCGGATGGGCGGGTGGGCGGGCAGTGGGATGAAGTTTGTCCAGCCTGTATCTCAGAAACCGTAAGGTGTAGGAAGTTGATACATGGTAGGGACATTGGTTAGGGGGTGTAGGTGTGCAATGTCAATGTGTGACCTTGATTTGACCTTGCCGTAGTGACCTTGAGTTTGAAAATCTTGTCCGGGCTATATTTCGGAAACCGTAAGGTGTAGGAAGTTGATATTTGGTGGCGACATTGGTTAGGGGGTGTAGGTGTGCAGCGTCATGGTGTGACCTTGATTTGACTTTTGACCTTGCTGTAGTGACCTTGACCTATAAAATCTTGTCTGGGCTATATCTCGGAAACCGTAAGGTGTATGAAGTTGATACTTGGTAGGGACATTGGTTAGGGGGTGTAGCTGTGCAATGTCATGGTGTGACCTTGATTTGACCTTTGACCTTGCCATAGTGACCTTGACCTATAAAATCTTGTCCGGGCTATATCTCGGAAACCGTGAGGTGTAGGAAGTTGATACTTACTAGGAACATTGGTTAGGGGGTCTAGGTGTGCAACATTATGGTCTGACCTTGATTTGACCTTGAACTTAAAATCCAGGCTATATCTCGGAAACCGTAAGGTGTAGGAAGTTGATATTTGGTAGGGACATTGGTTAGGGGTTGTAGGTGTGCAACGTCATGGTGTGACCTTGATTTGACCTTTGACCTTGTCGTAGTGACCTTGACCTTTAAAATCTTGTGGCACCTTTGGGTCTGTCTTTTGATGCAGATTAAGCACTGTTAAAGTCATATTATAATTCATTAAGAATTTTACTTCCAATTGTAACAGATGGAATTTCATCAAGTGAGCCACAGATTTTGCTCCAACACCACACATAAGCATTCATTGAATGTATTACCACTTCTGTGTGCATGGTAATATTCAAAACATCTAAACCATAATTCGGCCATGCCAGATGTAGATAAAGAGTACATGCATTATCTTTCTCTTAGACATTATTTTCTATATTTAAACATTGTTTGGACCTTCATATAATTGACAGTACTCTGAAAGTATCCTGAACTTTGTACTGATACAGTACTTCTATATCTCATGATGTTAAAAATATTTCACTAGGCTGTGGGGTATGGGCATCTCTGATGCTATTTTTTTATATTATTTTGCCTGTGTATATTTGGTATTCCCTTATTGGAAGTACATGTATGTATATTAGACAAGCTGATTCATTTCACTTGTATGTAGTCAAAGAAAATGCAAAAACCGTGGATTTGGAAAGGCGTGGTGATATTGTCTGATGTAATTTTCACAGTATAGGACTTATTTACAGGTATGAGAGAGACTTTGTTGTACATGGAAGGCCATATGATGGTAGAGACAGACACAATGCAGAGGTGCTAGCTTTCCACCTGAACAGGTGAGCATTATAAACTGATTTCCGCTAGGGTTGTCAATAAAATACTGCTTTTTTATTTGTAATTTTAAAAGAGATACATTATTATTATTTTTGTAAAAGAAAGCAGGGGAAGAGCATATATGGAAATACAGATGTCTTTGTTTATGGAATAAATTCAGTTGGTAATTAATCTGACTCATATTTAACACAAACTCTGAATGAATAAATCATTTACATTGCAGATAAAGCCCCTCTTAATTATTGTAAAAAGTGACATTGGAAATGAATTTGACATGTGCAAATGTTGTAGTGATATGACGGTAACAGATGTTACACTGCTTTGCTGTAGTGATATAGCACTCAAACAAATCTCTCTTTGTTTAAATCTCTCTTGTTTAAATCTCTCTTTGTTTAAATTGCTATATTATCAGGTAAATTGTCAAACAGATGTTTCAGTCAATAAAATGCAAAATATGTTTTATGAAGCAGTTAGAATAGTAAAAGGTTACATGTTTTTAAATTTTCGAGTTTTGGCAGTGTTTTGGTTTAACTGAGAACAAACATTTAAAGCCATTAGGACTTTTGCTGGCAAGTATCTCACAACCTTTTCACAATTTTTTTACTTCATGAATGTATGTGTTGTTTGCTAAATGTAACAACTCATTTGTTTATTTCATGTACCCCCATATCTTCTACAATGTCCACTTTATAAAGACCTGGGCCCAGTTTCACAAAGGCCTGCTATCTCCTTAGTAGGCTACTAAGTGCTAGTAGTCCACTAAGCATATACTATCTGCTTTACTGAGATAGTGTTTTTACTTTGGTAATTAGTAGGCTCTTCTCATTAGATGCCCTGTTATCTCAAGAACTCAATAGGCCCCAAGTATCAGTTCAGTGGAACACTTATAGTGGCTACTAAGGGCCAACTAAGATATTGATTTAATAGCATACTATCTTCTATATTTAGTATCCATTTGTGAAATTAGGCCCAGGATATCATGTGCATTGACTTTGATCATAGATGTATTAAAACCTCTCAGACCTTGAATTCTAATTTGTAAGATGTAATATATCTCTCTAAAGGCATAACTAACCTTGATTCTTAATATTTTGTAGGCTGTTGGGATACAACAGAGCTCCACTGGTAGTTGGCAGGAGAATCAATCTGCTCACTGATATTGTCCCTGTGGCAGATGAACTACTGCTGAAAACCTTCTTCAAGAAAGGTAATCCAATATCTTTATGAGAAACAGTATGAAATTATGCGTTCTACCTGCAGATGTCCTGCTTTCTATTTCAATCCTACATAACTTGCTGGTGTTTTTACTGTAGTCAATTTCTTTGGAATTTAACATCATTTTGGCACACCTTTGAATCTTGGGATTTTAATACTTCAATCATTTGTTTTTGCTTAATTAAAAGTTTAATAGAAGTTTAAAGATGTTTACCCACAGCCTTTGTGGAAATTGTTCATTGGTGTAGATCACATTAGGTGTGCAACATAATTGTGTGACTTATGATCCCGTGTCATATTAGAAAGTAAAATGGTCTGTGTTTATAAGAAAGTTCAGGTAATGGTAGTGTAGTGTAATAACAATATAAAATGTTTAAGAAATATTGCCAATGTGTGTGATTTCTCTGGGTACTGACTGGAGAGGAACTGAAGTATCTTGTATTTGCATGCTATTCAGGGAAGAACACGTGTTTTTATGGCAAGTGCCTGTACTGTAAGTCACAGAAGGATGGGGTTTGTGCAGAGGGCGGTGACTTGGAGGGCAGTCTGATACTCTGGCTGCCTCCACAGTTCTCTTTCATCAAGTGGAAACATCCCTGGAGGAGAACCTATAGAGATGACAAACACATGAGGTCAGTCACTCCAAACCCTTAGATGTTAAAAATGGTACATTCAATTGTGTTTCATGTAGAATCTGTTAGTAACATTACATAATTAATTAAATTAGATAACATAACATTCTGTTAATAATGGCAAACTAAAGGTATTTCCCTTTTAAAAGGAAAAAAAAAAAAACCATTGTTGTGTAAAGCATAACCAATCAAGGACAAATGTATAATTCTTAAAGATTTATAAACTACCACCAGACAAGTAAATCCAAGCGAATGTAAATATTGGACTGCTGTTTTTTATTGTTTTTTTGGTTTTTTTTTTCACCATTAGATGGGCTTTGTAAGATGTACACACCTGTTAAAAGTAACATAAACCCAACCATGTATTTTAAAAATTTGCCAATTTGAATGGATATTTTTTGTTTTTTATTACCCTTCAATATTTAACCAAGAGAAAATAGTTTTATGCTGTGAATAGTCTAGAATATGTGTTACAGTTGTTCAAGTTCCAAGTGGTATTGTTAAGAATGTACAAGGGCCAAAAAAAGTTCTCTTTTCATTTACTTTTATTAAAATTAGGGGTGGAATATATTTCCTTAAGGAAAACACTTCAGTTTTTGAATTGCTATTTAAATTAAAACTGTTTTGACTGGTCCAACATACCGCTGTATCTTACAATTTTTTTTAGCTTTGCATGTATTTGTTGACAAATACAGGTGGGAGGTGGATGATACTTATTGTGAAGCCGTTATCAAGTCTGAGCCTTATAACTCTGGGCCCGCATTGATGGACATTATGGATGCTGTTGTACTAGATTACCTCATTGGTAATGCGGACAGACATCACTACGAGACATTCAACACCAGCAAAAGCAGCATTCTGGTCCTGTTAGACAATGCAAAGAGGTGGGAGAAATATTACAGGACTTTCATGGCTTGTGAAAATAAAGTTATTTGTGAATTCCCATGACAAATATTCTAAATTATATTGTTGGATATATCAATACAATCCTAGCATCCTTGATCCCAGATTTTCCCAAAATTCTTAACTTGTAATTAAGCGTCCCGCAAGGGACGCTTGTTTGTGTATGGGAGAGCTTCAGGCTCCGCCGGCTCCGCATTTTGTTTTCCTTATAACCCTGTAACCGTTAGGCGGATTCTTTTCAAATTTGGCAGGTTTAGGCAGTAGCCTTGGGGAATTTTTATCTCCCGCCGGGCTTTAGCCCGGGAGGGAGATTATGAAATGATGCCTGTGGGTGCGTGCGTGTGTGCGTGCGTTAGTTAGTCACACAGATTCCTCCAAAACTACTACAGCTACAGATTTTTTGTAAATTAATTGTCCCAATGAATTTTCACGCCCTCGAAAATATTTTTGGTTTTATGGACTTAGGCCTAAAGATAACTGAGTAATAGCTATCTTAGCTACTTGGAGTAAAGGGCTCATAACTCAAAAACTATTGCAGTTACAACTTTTTCTTCAAATATGTTGTTCAGCTACTTTGTCCTTAGCTATAAGATGGTACATAGTTTGGGGTCCCATTGCATGCCATAAGTGAGTAATAGCTATTTTCTCATTTGTAGCTAAATAACAAAAGGAGTAAATGTCAAATATCTTCAAAAGTATTAGAGTTACAGAAATCTTTTCAAATATGTTGTTCATCTACTTTTTGGTAAGCTATCACATAGTAAAGTTTCAGACCTGTTGCACCTTGGATAGCTGAGTAATAGCTACTTTGAAATTCTGACTGTTGAGTAAAGCCATTGTAACTCCAAAACTATTGCAGTTAGAGTGTTTTCCTAAAATATGTTGTTCAGCTACTTTGTCCTTAGCTATAAGATGGTACATAGTTTGGGGTTCTATTGCATGCCATAAGTGAGTAATAGCTATTTTCTCATTTGTAGCTAAATAACAAAAGAAGTAAATGCCAAGTATCTACAAAAGTATTAGAGTTACAGAAATCTTTTCAAATATGTTATTCATCTACTTTTGGGTAAGCTATCACATAGTTAAGTTTCAGACCTGTTGCACCGTGGATAGCTGAGTAATAGCTACTTTCAAATTCCAACTGTTGAGTAAAGCCATTGTATCTCCAAAACTATTGCAGTTAGAGTGTTTTCCTAAAATATGTTGTTCAGCTACTTTGTCCTTAGCTATAAGATGGTACATAGTTTGGGGTTCTATTGCATGCCATAAGTGAGTAATAGCTATTTTCTCATTTGTAGCTAAATAACAAAAGAAGTAAATGTCAAATATCTTCAAAAGTATTAAAGTTAGTGAAATCTTTTCAAATATGTTGTCCATCTACTTTTTGGTAAGCTATCACATAGTAAAGTTTCAGACCTGTTGAACCTTTGATAGCTGAGTAATAGCTACTTTCAAATTCCGACGGTTGAGTAAAGCCATTGTAACTCCAAAACTATTGCAGTTAGAGTGTTTTCCTCAAATATGTTGTTCAGCTACTTTGTCCTTAGCTATAAGATGGTACATAGTTTGGGGTTCTATTGCATGCCATAAGTGAGTAATAGCTATTTTCTCATTTGTAGCTAAATAACAAAAGGAGTAAATGTCAAATATCTTCAAAAGTATTAGAGTTACAGAAATCTTTTCAAATATGTTGTTCATCTACTTTTTGGTAAGCTATCACATAGTAAAGTTTCAGACCTGTTGCACCTTGGATAGCTGAGTAATAGCTACTTTGAAATTCTGATTGTTGAGTAAAGCCATTGTAACTCCAAAACTATTGCAGTTAGAGTGTTTTCCTAAAATATGTTGTTCAGCTACTTTGTCCTTAGCTATAAGATGGTACATAGTTTGGGGTTCTATTGCATGCCATAAGTGAGTAATAGCTATTTTCTCATTTGTAGCTAAATAACAAAAGAAGTAAATGCCAAGTATCTACAAAAGTATTAGAGTTACAGAAATCTTTTCAAATATGTTATTCATCTACTTTTGGGTAAGCTATCACATAGTAAAGTTTCAGACCTGTTGCACCGTGGATAGCTGAGTAATAGCTACTTTCAAATTCCGACTGTTGAGTAAAGCCATTGTATCTCCAAAACTATTGCAGTTAGAGTGTTTTCCTAAAATATGTTGTTCAGCTACTTTGTCCTTAGCTATAAGATGGTACATAGTTTGGGGTTCTATTGCATGCCATAAGTGAGTAATAGCTATTTTCTCATTTGTAGCTAAATAACAAAAGAAGTAAATGTCAAATATCTTCAAAAGTATTAAAGTTAGTGAAATCTTTTCAAATATGTTGTCCATCTACTTTTTGGTAAGCTATCACATAGTAAAGTTTCAGACCTGTTGAACCTTTGATAGCTGAGTAATAGCTACTTTCAAATTCCGACGGTTGAGTAAAGCCATTGTAACTCCAAAACTATTGCAGTTAGAGTGTTTTCCTCAAATATGTTGTTCAGCTACTTTGTCCTTAGCTATAAGATGGTACATAGTTTGGGGTTCTATTGCATGCCATAAGTGAGTAATAGCTATTTTCTCATTTGTAGCTAAATAACAAAAGGAGTAAATGTCAAATATCTTCAAAAGTATTAGAGTTACAGAAATCTTTTCAAATATGTTGTTCATCTACTTTTTGGTAAGCTATCACATAGTAAAGTTTCAGACCTGTTGCACCTTGGATAGCTGAGTAATAGCTACTTTGAAATTCTGACTGTTGAGTAAAGCCATTGTAACTCCAAAACTATTGCAGTTAGAGTGTTTTCCTAAAATATGTTGTTCAGCTACTTTGTCCTTAGCTATAAGATGGTACATAGTTTGGGGTTCTATTGCATGCCATAAGTGAGTAATAGCTATTTTCTCATTTGTAGCTAAATAACAAAAGAAGTAAATGCCAAGTATCTACAAAAGTATTAGAGTTACAGAAATCTTTTCAAATATGTTATTCATCTACTTTTGGGTAAGCTATCACATAATAAAGTTTCAGACCTGTTGCACCGTGGATAGCTGAGTAATAGCTACTTTCAAATTCCGACTGTTGAGTAAAGCCATTGTATCTCCAAAACTATTGCAGTTAGAGTGTTTTCCTAAAATATGTTGTTCAGCTACTTTGTCCTTAGCTATAAGATGGTACAGAGTTTGGGGTTCTATTGCATGCCATAAGTGAGTAATAGGTATTTTCTCATTTGTAGCTAAATAACAAAAGAAGTAAATGCCAAATATCTTCATAAGTATTAGAGTTACAGAAATCTTTTCAAATATGTTATTCATCTACTTTTGGGTAAGCTATCACATAGTAAAGTTTCAGACCTGTTGCACCGTGGATAGCTGAGTAATAGCTACTTTCAAATTCCGACTGTTGAGTAAAGCCATTGTATCTTCAAAACTATTGCAGTTAGAGTGTTTTCCTCAAATATGTTGTTCAGCTACTTTGTCCTTAGCTATAAGATGGTACATAGTTTGGGGTTCTATTGCATGCCATAAGTGAGTAATAGCTATTTTCTCATTTGTAGCTAAATAACAAAAGAAGTAAATGTCAAATATCTTCAAAAGTATTAAAGTTAGTGAAATCTTTTCAAATATGTTGTCCATCTACTTTTTGGTAAGCTATCACATAGTAAAGTTTCAGACCTGTTGAACCTTTGATAGCTGAGTAATAGCTACTTTCAAATTCCGACGGTTGAGTAAAGCCATTGTAACTCCAAAACTATTGCAGTTAGAGTGTTTTCCTCAAATATGTTGTTCAGCTACTTTGTCCTTAGCTATAAGATGGTACATAGTTTGGGGTTCTATTGCATGCCATAAGTGAGTAATAGCTATTTTCTCATTTGTAGCTAAATAACAAAAGCAGTAAATGTCAAATATCTTCAAAAGTATTAAAGTTAGGGAAATCTTTTCAAATATGTTGTCCATCTACTTTTTCGTAAGCTATTACATAGTAAAGTTTCAGACCTGTTGAACCTTTAATAGCTGAGTAATAGCTACTTTGAAATTCTGACTGTTGAGTAAAGCCATTGTAACTCCAAAACTATTGCAGTTAGAGTGTTTTCCTAAAATATGTTGTTCAGCTACTTTGTCCTTAGCTATAAGATGGTACATAGTTTGGGGTTCTATTGCATGCCATAAGTGAGTAATAGCTATTTTCTCATTTGTAGCTAATTGAGAGCTTTCACTTGGTGAAGTTTCAGACCCTTAGCTAATTACTCACCTACTCAAAATGAGTAAATGCGAATTATCTCTAAAAGTATTGCAGATAGCCAATTTTTCTCAAATAACTCATTCACCTACTTTTGAGAGAGCTTTCACTTGGTGAAGTTTCAGACCTGTAGCTAATTATTCACCTACTCAAAATGAGTAAATGCAAATTATCTGTAAAAGTATTGCAGATAGCCAATTTTTCTCAAATAACTCATTCACCTACTTTTGGAAGAGCTTTCACTTGGTGAAGTTTCAGACCCGTAGCTAATTACTCACCTGCTCAAAATGAGTAAATGCGAATCATCTCTAAAAGTATTGCAGATAGCCAATTTTTCTCAAATAACTCATTCACCTACTTTTGGAAGAGCTTTCACTTGGTGAAGTTTCAGACCCGTAGCTAATTACTCACCTGCTCAAAATGAGTAAATGCGAATTATCTCTAAAAGTATTGCAGATAGCCAATTTTTCTCAAATAACTCATTCACCTACTTTTGGGACAGCTTTCACTTGGTGAAGTTTCAGACCTGTAGCTAATTACTCATCTACTCAAAATAAGTAAATGCCTATTATCACTAAAAGTATTGCAGATAGCCAGTATTTCTCAAATAACTCATTCACCTACATTTTGGAGAAGTTTCACATGCTTAAGTTTATTTATGAATTTTTTAAATAAATTTTAATACATTAAAATTAATTAAATCATGCACTAAATCAATTATAACTTGAAAAGTACTGCATTTAGAGCACTTTGTGCAAATATGTTATCCAGCTACTTTTGGGTCAGCTATAACATAGTAAAATTTCAGACCTGTAGCTCATGGCATAACTGAATAATAACTACTTTTAGGTTATCACTTTTGGGTAAATCACTTATAACTTGAAAACTTTTGCATTTACATTATTTAGTTTCAGTATGTTATTCACCTATTTTGAGGCAGCTATAACATAGTAAAATTCCAGACCTGTGGCTCATTGCATAGCGGAGTAATAGCTACTTTGAAGTTCTTACTCAACACTAAATCATTTATAACTTCAAAAGTATTACATTTAGAGCATTTTGTTAAAATATGTCATTCACCTACTTTTTCCATAGCAACAACATGGTGAGTAACTTGGGTGTCTATCTGAATAGCTAAGTGAGTAATAGCTACTTTTGGACTTTTCACTAAGTTCCATCATGAGTAAAATCACTTGTAACTTGAAAACTATTGCATTTAGAGAATTTTGTGCAAATATGTTATTCACCTACTTTTGGGTCAGCTATAACATACTAAAATTTCAGACCTCTAGCTCGTGCCATAGCTGAGTAATAGCTACTTTTGCCTTTGCCGGTGGATACATTTTGCATCTGGCTACAGATGCATCCTTGGTCTAGTCTCTAAAAGTATTACAGGTGGGCAATTTCTTCTAAATAAGTCATTCACCTACTTTTGAGTGATCTACCACATAGTGAAGTTGCAGAACTGTAGCTCTTTAGATGGCAGAGTAATAGCCACTAAAATAAGTAAATGTCTTGTATCTCTAAAAGTAGTACAGATAGGCAATTTCTTCTAAAGACGTGCTTCCCTACTTTGAGTTGATCTGCATAATGAAGTGGTAGAACTGTAGCTCTTTGGATGGCAAAGTGATAGCCACTAAAATGAGTAAATGCCTTTTGTCTTTAAAAGTATTGCAATCAAACATTAAACTTGTCACTTCTACATGTGCCTCCATCTCACAAGAAAATTTATATTCCACTATCTTTAGTACATCTAATTTATACGGCGGGAGATAAATGCATGCGTCAGAATGCTTGTTTTGAATATGCTGCAGTGACATTTCAACCAATCAGAGAGGTCACATGACCAAAAATGTCTTTTTTCGATGGGGAAGCTTGTCCGGATGATAACTTGAAAGGAATTTTATCAAATCACCTGAAACTTGGCAAATACATTCATTCTATTAAAATCTGGAAATCATTAGATTTTGGCATTGATTGGTCAAGAAATGGCCGAGTAATTAATGATTAATTAATCATTACGAATTTCCCAATTTTCAAAAAAATTTTGTCTCGCCAAAAATGGCGGCCATTTTGAATTTTCGAAATTTTCGCAAAAATTGCAAAACACAAAAATGCTTATATCTCGAAAACCGTGCTAGATAGAGCGATTTCGACGAAATTTTTGACCCACAGGGTATCTCTGCAGAGTAGTTATCCCAATTTTGAAAAAAAATTTGTCTCGCCAAAAATGGCGGCCATTTTGAATTTTCGAAATTTTCGCAAAAATTGCAAAACATAAAAATGCTTATATCTCGAAAACCCTGCAAGATAGAGCGATTTCGACGAAATTTTTGATCCACTGGGTATATCTGCAGAGTAGCCATGCCAATTTTCAAAAAAATTTTCTCTCGCCAAAAATGGCGGCCATTTTGAATTTTCGAATTTTTCGCAAAAATTGCAAAACATAAAAATACTTATATCTCGAAAACCCTGCTAGATAGAGCGATTTCGACGAAATTTTTGACCCGCAGGGTATCTCTGCAGAGTAGCCATGCCAATTTTCAATTATCTCTAAAAGTATTGCAGATAGCCAATTTTTCTCAAATAACTCATTCACCTACTTTTGGGAGAGCTTTCACATGGTGAAGTTTCAGACCCATAGCTAATTACTCACCTACTCAAAATGAGTAAATGCGAATTATCTCTAAAAGTATTGCAGATAGCCAATTTTTCTCAAATAAATCATTCACCTACTTTTGGGAGAGCTTTCACTTGGTGAAGTTTCAGACCCATAGCTAATTTCTCACCTACTCAAAATGAGTAAATGCGAATTATCTCTAAAAGTATTGCAGATAGCCAATTTTTCTCAAATAACTCATTCACCTACTTTTGGGAGAGCTTTCACTTGGTGAAGTTTCAGACCCATAGCTAATTACTCACCTACTCAAAATGAGTAAATGCGAATTATCTCTAAAAGTATTGCAGATAGCCAATTTTTCTCAAATAACTCATTCACCTACTTTTGGGAGAGCTTTCACTCTGTGAAGTTTCAGACCCATAGCTAATTACTCACCTACTCAAAATGAGTAAATGCGAATTATCTCTAAAAGTATTGCAGATAGCCAATTTTTCTCAAATAACTCATTCACCTACTTTTGGGAGAGCTTTCACTTGGTGAAGTTTCAGACCCATAGCTAATTACTCACCTACTCAAAATGAGTAAATGCGAATTATCTCTAAAAGTATTGCAGATAGCCAATTTTTCTCAAATAACTCATTCACCTACTTTTGGCAGAGCTTTCACTTGGTGAAGTTTCAGACCCATAGCTAATTACTCACCTACTGAAAATGAGTAAATGTGAATTATCTCTAAAAGTATTGCAGATAGCCAATTTTTCTCAAATAACTCATTCATGTACTTTTGGGAGAGCTTTCACTTGGTGAAGTTTCAGACCCATAGCTAATTACTCACCTACTCAAAATGAGTAAATGCGAATTATCTCTAAAAGTATTGCAGATAGCCAATTTTTCTCAAATAACTCATTCACCTACTTTTGGGAGAGCTTTCACTCTGTGAAGTTTCAGACCCATAGCTAATTACTCACCTACTCAAAATGAGTAAATGCGAATTATCTCTAAAAGTATTGCAGATAGCCAATTTTTCTCAAATTAATCATTCACCTACTTTTGGGAGAGCTTTCACTTGGTGAAGTTTCAGACCCATAGCTAATTACTCACCTACTCAAAATGAGTAAATGCGAATTATCTCTCAAAGTATTGCAGATAGCCAATTTTTCTCAAATAACTCATTCACCTACTTTTGGGAGAGCTTTCGCTTGGTGAAGTTTCAGACCCATAGCTAATTACTCACCTACTCAAAATGAGTAAATGCGAATTATCTCTAAAAGTATTGCAGATAGCCAATTTTTGTCAAATTAATCATTCACCTACTTTTGGGAGAGCTTTCACTTGGTGAAGTTTCAGACCCATAGCTAATTACTCACCTACTCAAAATGAGTAAATGCGAATTATCTCTAAAAGTATTGCAGATAGCCAATTTTTCTCAAATAACTCATTCACCTACTTTTGGGAGAGCTTTCACTCTGTGAAGTTTCAGACCCATAGCTAATTACTCACCTACTCAAAATGAGTAAATGCGAATTATCTCTAAAAGTATTGCAGATAGCCAATTTTTCTCAAATAACTCCTTCACCTACTTTTGGGATAGCTTTCACATGGTGAAGTTTCAGACCCATAGCTAATTACTCACCTACTCAAAATGAGTAAATGCGAATTATCTCTAAAAGTATTGCAGATAGCCAATTTTTCTCAAATAACTCATTCACCTACTTTTGGGAGAGCTTTCACTTGGTGAAGTTTCAGACCCATAGCTAATTACTCACCTACTCAAAATGAGTAAATGCGAATTATCTCTAAAAGTATTGCAGATAGCCAATTTTTCTCAAATAACTCATTCACCTACTTTTGGGAGAGCTTTCACTTGAAGTTTCAGACCCATAGCTAATTACTCACCTACTCAAAATGAGTAAATGCGAATTATCTCTAAAAGTATTGCAGATAGCCAATTTTTCTCAAATAACTCATTCACCTACTTTTGGGAGAGCTTTCACTCTGTGAAGTTTCAGACCCATAGCTATTTATTCACCTACTCAAAATGAGTAAATGCTAATTATCTGTAAAAGTATTGCGGATACCCAATTTTTATCAAATACTCATTCATCTACTTGTGGTAGAGCTTTCACATGGTGAAGTTTCAGACCCACAGCTAATTACTCACCTACTCAAAATGAGTAAATGCGAATTATCTCTAAAGGTATTGCAGATAGCCAATTTTTCTCAAATAACTCATTCACCTACTTTTGGGAGAGCTTTCACTTGGTGAAGTTTCAGACCCATAGATAATTATTCACCTACTCAAAATGAGTAAATGTGAATTATCTCTTAATAGTATTGCAGATAGCCAATTTTTCTGAAATAACTCATTCACCTACTTTTGGAAGAGCTTTCACACACGAAAATGAAAAATTGTGAATATCTCGGAAAAGCTATTTCTTCTGCTTTAATGCTCGGCAGGAGATACACACCGCGGCAGTGGTCTTGACAAACATTTTTGTCTCCCCAAAAATGGTGGCCATTTTGAATTTTCAAAGTTTTTGCAAAACACAAAAATGCTTATATCTCGAAAACCGTGCTATATGGAGCGAACTCAACAAAATTTTGGACCTGCTGGGTATCTCTGCAGAGTAGCCATGCCAATTTTCAAAATATTTTTGTCTCGCCAAATATAGCGGACATTTTTTAATTTTTTTATTTTTTGCAAAACACAAAAATGCTTATATCTTGAAAACCGTGCTAGATAGAGCAGACTGCGCTGACTTTGGTTGCCACAACAGTATAAGGCTAGAAACGAAGCATTTTCTTGATACTTTAGCACTCACCTTTATATCCTTTTCGGGACGCTTTGTTTTTGCTATGCAAAAACATTATCTTTTTTTTTGCGAGCAATCCTCTAGTTTTTATACAGTAGTTCACTGGATTGTGGTTAGTGTATTTTTAAAATCATAACAAGTAAATATTAACAGCTTTAAGAATTTTAGATGTTAATTTTAGATTTCAAGTGTTCCAGGGTTTCCTCCCACCACCTTCACCGCCACTGGATTATGGTCTCACCTTAATGTCTCTGTTATCACTTATTAGTGTACAAGTTCTAACCATATTTGCTATTTTTATACCTTAGGTGCTGGAAAATGTTTTCACACATGTTTATATTTGACCTATGTCAAGGTCGCATGATCAAAATTTTGTGTATGTCTGCTTGCAACCCCTTGCTCAGCAAAAACTGCTTACATAGGAAACTATATGCAGAGAGTTTCAAAAACAATGGCCACATTTAAATGCTCAGATTTTCTGTTTCTCACTTATATCTCCGTTATTGTTGCTTTCAAAGCTTTAGAATGTATTAGTAGGTAAGGCTTACCAATCTCCCATATGTCCCTCTATTACTGTCACAGACTGTTTTAGTTTTCATCAAAAATGATAAACAAAAGAAACCCTCGCAATAAGTAACTCACAGTAATTAAACACATCATTTTGCAATATCTATTCCACAGTATAGTATTTAGCGATAACTTTACAAGCATGCTAAGGTAATTATTGTATCTGAATGAGGAAATTTCAACAGCATACTATTTCCTTTTTTCCCTTTCTTGAAACATTAGCACTATGATTTTATAAGTTGATTGGGATGCTTTGCTTTGTCTTCAAAAACCATTGTCTAGTTATTATTTTTTTCTGAGCAAGTGGATGTTATTTCGAGGTGGTCATGCTTACCTTTATCTCACAATGTAAATTTATTTGTTTAGCCTTGGAAATCCATATGTAGATGAATCCAGCATTTTAGCTCCATTGTATCAGTGCTGCAAGTAAGTAAATTCAGTTAACCTTATAAAGTAAATAGTCTGAATTAATTAATTCACATGTAAACAAGTTAAAGCAATATACTCTGGAATGTAACTTTTGTCTACAAAAAAATGTGTTCTAGTTAATTTGAATGTTGATGCCAGCTCCTCATAATTGTTTTACCTTTGTATACACCTATAGATATAATTAAAATCTGCTTGTTCTTCTCCAATTTCTCTGTTATAAAAGATCATTTGTGCAGATGGTGTGCAATCAATTTTAAAAACAAAACTAAGAAGTTCAACATCAATGAGGTAAAAAAATAACTGTAATAGATTCCCTACTAACAGCACTTCCCAATACCCAAAGGATTGATTCTATTTTCACTGACTTCCTCTAATACTGAAAATATACATCATTTTCAAATGATAGGTCCTCATGACTGATTCTCAGGTCCTCAGTTGCTTAGTGGTTAGCAGGTTTCGCATCTAATCACAGCTTGCCACCTCTGAATGGATGTGAAACTGACAAGTGACACTGCTGCGGTCCTGTTCAAATCTTGGCTGTTGTATGGGACAAAAACCACAATTTTGACTTTGTCAAATTAATTTCATGGACAACTTACTTCAGTCACACTAGTTCTAAGTTTGCAGAGTTCTGTTCAGTTAAAACACTGGATATTGTTCTTTGTGTACATTTTGAATAATCATTAACTTTTTGAACTCATTGTCTGTTCTAGTTGACTGACCTTCTTCAAATATCTATAAAGTTTCAGCATGAGGAGAAATGTCATCAGTTTTATGCATTATTCAGTTATTGGTTCTGTTTCAGAATTAGACTCAGAACATACGAGCGATTAAAGACTCTGCAGGATGGAGTACTCAGTATAGTATTACGTAAGATCCTCTCTAAGGACCCGATAGCTCCAGTAGTGACTGAGCCTCACTATGAAGCCATAGACAGAAGACTGGTGCATATACTCAACACTGTAGCCAGGTGTATTCAGAAATCCAGTGTGGACCATGTATTAACAAAGTCATAGCAGATAGCATGACATATAGGAAATTCTGTAGCAATAATACTAGTTTATTTAATGTAGTCTTCCAGTCAGATTTTATTTTACACTGTGCTGTCTATTGTTATTCTTTATGACATCTCTATTTATAAATGATGCTATTTATGTAGATAATTATAAATTTACACTTGTGTTGTCATTATGTATTGACATGGAGTACTATTTGTTTGTCAGAATATTTATATTTATGATTTGTTATTACTTCTCATCCAAGCTGGGAGATATGAAGTTATCAAATGCCAGGTTCTTGTATTGATACTGATCTGTGCTGTAGCCATATTTACTCACCTGTAAAGTGGGGGATATCCTGGTTCCTCGTCCGTTGTGCCGCTGCCTGCCACAGCTGTATGGTTTGACTTGTGTGCCCAATAACTCAAAAAAGCTTTCACAGATTTCATTCAAGCTTAACACACACATGTATTTGGGTGAGGAAAGGAACCCTATTTTAAGCTGACCTTAAACTACCAATAATAAATAAGTTATGGCCACATTAAGGTCAGAAATTTGGCCCAATTAATGCCCTGTAGGTCAAAAGCTTTGTGGCTCATTGAGCCCAAATTGTACCTGGGAGCACATTATTATATTGTTCTTCAATATGCCAAAAATCTATTTTATTGCATTAATACATCCTATCCAATGGACAAATGCTATTCCGGTCGGCGCGAACGGCTCGCCAAACGTCAGAAAAAGACGTCCTGTGTTTCCACCGGCCAGCCGGTTCTAGTACTAGTGCACTCGCCAGATGGCGTGTCGAACCCCCTTCCTGTGTAGACAGCGTGACGTCATAGCATCTTTTTCGTTTGGCGCGAACTAGTGTACACGGATATTATTTTATTTGCAATATTTTAAGACTTTAAACAGTTACATTGTTTACGGAAACGTAAATTTCCTGCCATTTTGTTACGGATACATCATGTCATCTCCTGGCCAACGTAGAGGGAAGTGTGGACACGTAATGGCGAATTTTGATACACATTCTCATTGTGCTCGATGCAGGGACAAGGGAAAGGGTAAGGAACCTTGTGTTTCAGATCCACAAACTTCTGACTGTCAAATATGTAATAACCTCACGTCTGAGCAACTCCAGCAATTATCTACTCCTTCATATAAGCTTAAGAAGGAAAAACGTGAAGCAAAGCTTTCTGATTGAACCCCTTCCCAGGATTCTGACCAACTTGTCAACCCGTCAAGCGTGTCTGTTATTGGGGTCGTTGACGGACAGGGATCTGTGAAATCTCCTGCTCCAGTTCCCCCACCTGATAAGAAGCCTAAGAAAGACAATAAGAACAGTAAGAAGGAAAAATCTCCCTCTACAAAGATGTCAAAACACAGTACTGATGAGAAATTTGCAGAAATGGATAGCAAATGGTCGGAGCGCTTCAGTCGTCTGGAAGCTTTGATAATGGCTAAAAGTTTGGAACCGACCTTTTCTTCAAAGGTGAAAGTTACACCCACACACTCACCACTTCATGATGTTGGAAATACGACTGAACCCTTCATCTGACCTTCTACTTCAAAGCTTACTGGAACTGGCTTCTCTGCTGCAAAGCATCAGCCGACCAGTCAAGCAGTGACCAGTCAACAAGCTTCTACAACTAAGTTTCCTGGTACGGGCTCCTCTGCTAACAAGCATCAGCCGGCCAGTCAAACTAATTCTCACCGACCGACTTCAGCTGCAAGGTTTACTGGAAAGGGCTCCTCTGCTATTGTGCATCAACCTACCAGTCAAGCCAAAGTCAACCGACCGACACCAGCCACCGACCCTTCAACCGACCTTGACCCTGCAAGAGAAGGTGATATTAACCGACCTTACTCTGACCGGCCTACTGCTACCGACCGGCCACTGTCATCTGAACCGGCTGACACCGGCTCCCCTGCTCTTCACAGGTCTAGACGTGATAGCATCTCCAGTCTGTCATCTGAGGCCGGTAGCATGTCGGATAACCCACCACTGGATTTATACACTGAAGAAGGGGAGTTATCTGAGGACCCGAATCAGCCTGTACCGGACCCGGACCAACCAGTTTCAGAAGAGCAGAATTATAGGGATACTATGCAGGGTATCCGCTCCTTCATGGGCTGGTCACACATTCCAGAACTAGACAATACAGCTTCCACTTCATATGTTAACCCTTTTGCAGGGCCCAAGACTGTAACTCCTGGCCAAGTGTCGGTTAAAATGCCTACTGAAGACTGGCTATGTAGGAAACTGGCCAAATTGAATCTCACTTTGGTTGAGGGTTATCCCTCCCGTGGATCAGAAGCCGGTGGCCTAGCTAAAGATGTTTTTCTGAGGCCGGCCAGAACACAGTCCAAATGGTATGGACTTCACTCCAACCCTAAAGCTGAATCCTCACAGATTTCATCTTGGAACATAGATGCTTCAAAACTCAACAGCAGCTATAGTCGAATAGCCAAGTATACTGGATTGTTGTCCACTCCACCAGCATCTCACAGAATTTCACAGGAAACACTGCGAAGATGGGAGAGATCTGCCAGAGAGACTTCAGTTATATGCAATCAAGATGCAAGCTTTAACCGTTGTCTGTTCAAGGTTCAACAGAATATGAAGGACCAGCTGAAGATTTTGAAGGCGGAAAACAAAGGAAAGGGCTCGTCCAAAAGAGCTGCAGCAGCTGAGGAACTGACCTATTTGATGGACTTTAACTCAAGCATTACACAGGCGGCTGCAAATCCATGGAACATTTGTCAGAATTTGTTTTTGTTACTATGAGTAACCTGACCCTAGTACGCCGAGATGCATACTTGAGCCACCTTAGAACAGGTATCAAGCCAGATACTCTCACAGCATTGAGATCAGCCCCCCTTCATATCTCAACTTTGTTTCCAGACTCCGTTATTAAGCGGGCAGAGGAGGATATAGCCCAGCTAGAGTCCAAGGGACATGCTGGTGAGTCACATAACAAAGGTCGGTACCATCCTTATGAAAGGCAAGATAAGAGGTCGGTTAACCGGGACTCCAGATCTGAGAAACCCGCATGGAAAACCATTGGTAGGAAACAGTTCAAGAGAGGTAGAGGACGTACCACCACCTTCTCATCACGACCAGCCAAGGGCAAGCAGTCGTATAAATGACAATTATTGTGTAACCAAGTTACAGCCACGACTGCTGGCCGGGAGCATACCACAGACAATAAACACTGGTGTAAATTTAAATGTAAAGCTTCCTGTTGTCTCACTTGTTCATTCTGCACCCGGGCATTCCCAAAAGAGAGAATTAAGTCCCGGGTCAGCAGGCTGTCATTACAAAAATTGCAAATTAAAGTGTGTGAAAAGTGTTTCTTGTGTCACTCAATTGTCTTGTGCTCAACCTGTAACACATGTCAAAAATGCTGCACCAAATCTGCCTGTAGGGGCAAGACTTCAGAACTTTTGGCAAACTTGGCTGGATCTGGGAGCTGGTCCAAAAGTAGTTCAGAAACCTAAAAGAGGGTTACACCCTTCCCTTCCGGATCCGGCCAAAGCTCACAAGGTGACCCAAGGTTATCAGCTGCTATGTCAATCCCCACAGGAACAGCTACCTGTTGGAGGCATTACATCAGCTCATAGCCAAGAATGCTGTAGAACTAGTAAGAAACCAAACTTCTCTGGGGTTTTTCAACAGACTATTTCTAGTCCCAAAACCCAACAACAAGTGGCGACCTATCCTGGATCTCAGCAAGACTGTTTTCCTATTAGCCCTAGGTTCAGGCAAACACAGAAGTGAGATTCATGCCTGGCAACACAAAAATATCAGGCACCAGTCTGACTGGTCATAGGTGTCCCTATATCCATCTCCCAGCTTTCTTTCCAAGAACCAGCTGACCAAGGAGGGTCCAGAGCGTGTGGCCCCAGTGGTGATACCAGCCCTGGCCCCAACTCTGGATAGATCCCTCAAGTCTGATAGGTCACTCTGTCCAGTCAGAGCCTTGCGTTACTACTTGGACAGGACCTCAGATATCAGGCAGCATAAGGAGTTGGTCTTTGTCTCCTTCAAGAAAGGTTTTGACAAGGATATCTCACCTGCCACTATCTCCTCATGGATCAAACAAACTGTGATCCTATGCTATGACCTTTCAGACCAGGAGGCCCACACATTACATCAGGTCAAAGCCCATGATGTCAGGGCCTTTGCTGCTTCTAAGACATTCCAAGCTGGAATTTCCTTGGAACAGATCTTGTCAGCATGTCATTGGAAGTCACATAATACCTTCACACAATTTTATCTGAAGGATGTGGCTTGGGCTGACTCTGAGCTCTATCACCTGGGACCTGTAGTGACTGCTCAGCAGATCCACAAATAACCCAGGGAGGGAGGAGATTTTGTAAATATGTAAATACTGTACATAGATATATAAAAAACAAAAACAAAAAAAAACACTGTGCTTGCTTCCTTTGGGAAGTTTATTTCTTCTTATTATGGGACTGAACTCAGCCCTCTCTTCCCCTACCTCAGAGCAGGTCTGTAAAAAAGGGGGGCGGGGGTAAATTGGTTGACCGGTTTCCGGTAACCTACTGTAGCCTTAAGGGTCTGACCTCAAGGTCGACCCAGGCCTGAAAGGAAATTTTGTTAGTTCTGTTATTAGTTCATCTAAGTCCCTAGTAGCTTACCCGCCGACCAGGCAGTAGTTATTCAGCATTTGTCCATTGGATAGGATGTATTAACGCAATAAAATTGCAAATTTAATAAGTCAATTAAATTTTTTATAAGTTAATATCCTATCCAATGGACACACAAGACCCTCCCACCGACCACGCTATCAGCTTACTAGGGGTCTAATAGGTTTAGACAACGAAAAAGATGCTATGACGTCACGCTGTCTACACAGGAAGGGGGTTCGACACGCCATCTGGCGAGTGCACTAGTACTAGGACCGGCTGGCCGGTGGAAACACAGGACGTCTTTTTCTGACGTTTGGCGAGCCGGTCGCGCCGACCGGAATAGCATTTGTCCATTGGATAGGGTATTAACTTATAAAAATTTAATTTACTTATTAAATTTGCAAGACTTTCTGTCAGGGTTAAAACTGTGTTTGAGGGCCATAAAGACCCTACTTACACATGTGCCAAAAATAAAGGCTTTAAGTTGACATGTGTGACCTCTGTATGAGGCCCATGAACAATCTACCCAGATGACATTTTTATGCATTTTTCACATAAATTCTTGTTTGTGTGTGGGATATTTGAACTCTGTAGTTTTAATTTTAAGGTCACGTTAATGTTTCTAAATTACCACAGGGACCTAGTTTATACCTTTTGTCTGTGAATTTTCATAGACAACTCCTATTACCATATAAACCAGAACCTGGCCTGACTACCGGGACAAATCTCAACATCTTTCTGTCAGTCTTTACCTTTCAGTATCTCCTTACACCCTAGCTTCTGTTTGCTTAAGCAGCAGGGGCTTGATGAGATAAGTGTGGCATTTGTATTTCAGTAAGATGTTCTAGATACCAAAACACCAGGGCTACCAACCCATCCCTAGTTGATATTTACCATTTTAACTATTAACCACTCAACATACTCCAAATTGATTTTATTATATCACCATGCATACCACTTGTTTCTAGAGTTCTTTCTTGGAAAAGCCAATGAGTTTCTGATGTTCTATTTTGCTTTAAGTTTATTTAATGATTTTTCTTTCATTAGAGAAGAAAAGACCAATGTGGCCTTATGCATGAATATGAAATGGTGTCTGTTTATTCTATGAAATATGACAATAAAAGTATTACAATCATTTCTGTACTTTTTTTGGCACTTCTTACAATGACTGTGTACTGTAATAACAAGGCCGAAAGGGGTTTCGGTCTACTGGTACGAGCTGTAAAGCCATCAGAGACATGAGTAGTGCCTGAAGTGGTCACCCATCCCAGTACTAACATAGCCCATTGCTGCTTAACTTCAGTGAGGAGACAGAAACTCATTGCTCTATGCCACAATTCATGAAAGTGATCCCTAGAAGAGTGAGCCTCTGTAGAGCTTGGCTTTGCCAGTTTACCTATAATACTTGACGGGATAACCAACAGGAATCGTCCAAATTATATCAAGCATAAGTGAACTATCACTGAAGAGATGTTATCCATTGTTACATGGTTAAAGTTACAATGACACTACAATTTTGCTCACTGTCCTTTTATCTTCTGATAGATGAATTCTCATGTTAAGAGGTGCAATAAAATACCACTATCGATAGTGTGAATAAATCTTTGAAAGCCTTGAAAAATCTTAAAATCCATTTGTGAAAAAAACAATATCATTTTATTCAAGGAAATGGGCTGGAAGTCCAGGGTACTGGAAAATGTCTTTAAAAAATCAATTTTTGACGCCTGACAATAGGTGAGGGTTATTTTAATCAGTTTTGTTCTCTCTGTACACATTCTTGCTCTTATAACTCCCAAAACTACAGAATCAATGGAGTTCAAATTTGGTGGGCAGATACTTCAGGGAACACACAAATTCTTCCAAATTTGATAACTTTTGAGTGGAAATTAAAGTCAGGAGACAGTTTATCTTATTTTCTGTTAGGCATATCTGTAGAGAGAAATCTACTTCCCTTCATATACAAAAATCGTAACAACTCCCAAGATTTCTTCAATATGATTTTTATATCCCCAAAAGAAAGTTGGGGATATTCTGGTTTCACGTCCATCGTGCCGCCTCCGTCACCACAAGTTTTGACTTTTGTGCACGATAACGCAAAAACCCTTTCACAGATTTCAGCAAACTTGACACAAACATGTATTTGGGTCAGGAGAGGAGCCCTATTTTAAGTTGACTTTAAACTCCCAATAAAAAGTTATGGCCACTTTAAGGTCAGAAATTTTCTTTTCGGCCACTTAATACCCTCTGAGTCAAAAAATGTGTGGCCCATCTGGCTCAAATTTTTCCTGGGAACACATTAATATATTCGTATATACACCCAAGATCACTTTATGTTGAGGTTAATATTGTGCTTGATGATAAAATCTTGAAAGCTTTAGCTGTAATGTTTCAAAAAGTAATCACTGATACAACTGAGATCAAGTATGATCTATAAAAGGGTGTTTGACTTGTGAGACTATTCAAACAATATTTGATATAATTAATACCACTAAAGAAATGGACACAAGTGGCTTTATTGCTGTTTTTGATTTTGAAAAATCTCATAGTATTGAATGGGTTTTTCTTTTAAGATGCTTATAAACATACAACTTCGGAGAATCATTTATAATTTGAATAAAGATTTTATATACTGCTATGAAATCATATGTTTCTAAAACTTTTAACTTGTCTTGATCAGTTAGACAAGGCTGTCCAATTTCTGCTCTTTTGTTTATAATAGTAGCTGAAATGTTAGCTGTAAGTAGAACGTAATAGTCAGAGGTTAAACTTTATTAGAAATGACATAAATCAGGAAAATAACATTTTTCAACTATCAAAAGATACTACTCTCTTTTTTTTGGCAGACATCAAGTCTGTCTCTCAAAGTATTGCACTAGTTAACAATTTTGAAACTATTTCAGGGTTAACCATTGATCTTTTCCATAGAAAAGCTAAAAAACCTTAAAAAACATAATTTTTAATACTGTTCCTTTCAAAACTTCATATGGTTTTTCAATGTGGTTTTAAACAAATATCTCTTCAGAAGGCAAAATTACAATCTTAAAAATATTAGTCTTCTCTAGGATTTTATAATTATTGTATCCACCGGAAGCATCAAGTGGATACTTTGGTTTAGCATTCGTTACGCTGCTGCCACCACTGCACATGGAGAGATTTTTGACGTTAACACTCTCGGAGAAAACTACCCCTGCTAGGTTCACCAAATTTGCAGGATATCTTCATTGGGAGGTAAGCTTCTCTGGGACTGAAATTAGCCTCATTCTGAAAAACAAGATGGCAGGCGCGATCATATCTTTGAAAATTATCTACCTTTTTCTACTGGCTGGTTCTCATAGGTAGAGGGTTGAATCTCCTCATAGGTGATATTTATAACAGATATACATGTCCCCTACCACCTTGCAGACATCTGACCTTGAAGCTCTTAATACAAGGTCATCCACAGAGTGCCGAAGTACCTCACGTACTTTAAAAGTGCCTATATCTCACTTATTGGTCCTAGAGGTTTGCAGTGTGAAACCAACTTTTAGGAAATCATGGGCTGGGAATCTTTTGATGCGGTCAGATTTGACCTTGGACCCCTCCTGCAAGGTCAAACAAGGACAGCCAAACTTAAAAGTGCTTCTAACTCTCTTATTATTGGTCCAAGAAGCTTGCAATATGAAACCAACTTATAGGAAATCATGGGCTTGGAATCTTCTGATGTGGTCAGATTTGACCTTGAGCCCCTCCTTCAAGGTCAAATGAGGAGAGTTAAACTTTAAAGTGCTTATAACTCACTTATTATTGGTCCTACATGCTTGCAATATGAGACCAACTTGTTGGAAATCATGGGCTGGGAATCTTTTGATGTGGTCAGATTTGACCTTGGACCCCTCCTTCAAGGTCAAACGAGGATAGCCAAACTTAAAAGTGCTTATAACTCGCTTATTATTGGTCCTAGAGGTTTGCAATGTGAAACCAACTTATAGGAAATCATGGGCTGGGAACCTTTTAATGTGGTCAGATTTGACCTTGGATCCCTCCTCAATGTCAAACGAGGATAGCCAAACTTAAAAGTGCTTATAACTTGTTTATTATTGGTCCTAGAGGTTTGCAATGTGAAACCAACTTCTAGGAAATCATGGGCTGGGAATCTTCTGATATGTTCAGATTTGACCTTGGGCCCCTCATTCAAGGTCAAATGATGGTTCACTGGCTTTGGTGAGTTGTCTTTCTGGTGGATACAAATTTGCATCAGTTCTCCGATGCATAGGTCTAGGTTTGTATACTGTTGACAGAGCACTGAAAGTTAAATAAGAAACAATTAGCACAACCATTGAAGATGGTGGTTTTAAAATCCCAGATATTTTTGAAATAATCAAGACCTCTAAAATAGCCTGGATTAAATGCTTATCATCAGATGGTGCTTCTAAATGCTGAATTGCAAAGAAAACCTAACATTTAAAATAAGTGAAAGTCCAATTTTTGCCTCTTGTAGGGCTGTAGATACTTTGAGCCATCACTTGCACTATTGCATTGTCAGTATCACATTCTTGGGAAAATAATCAGAATAGTTTAACCATATATTAAAAGTTAAATGGAATATAATTATTTTAATTAGTTAAATGTGGCTTTTATGAGCTACAAGCTTCCCATCTGGGACTAAGCGCTTTCTCGGATAGCCGCTTGTAGAAAAATGAGCATATAATGACCAACTCAACCATTCGGTGGGGAGGGGAGGGGCAGCACCTGATGCCTCAAAGTGACGTAGATAGTGAAGTAGTACACAACTTCCTTCTTGAAGTTGGAATTTTACCCATATCCCTCATCTGTAATAGAGCAAAGAGGCAGGGTGGGACTCTCCTAAGTCCCACATGGTATGAAAAATTGCTTGCCATGTGGGTTAGGTTCTAAATCCAACCGCTTGGCGGTGGGATTACAGCTGAGATTTGGTGAGTTTTGTGATTTTTACGTATATCAGAATTGTAGAACCAGTATGATTCCCAATTACATTGCAAAGTCAAATCCAGGCACTATAAAAACCCAAACCCTGAATGGTAGTTACCAACAGAATATTATTACTGTCTGGATATCTGAACTTCTTAAAGAAGTTGGTGTTAAATTTCAACTTAAGACAAAAAAAAGAGAAAACAACACTCTTACCTGATATCATGTGATGGTATCCGTGGTACCTGATGCTCCAGGGTTGTTAGGCTCTGGAAGACTTGTTTGCAGAGGCTGTCCCCCCACCCCCACCCTTTTCCCCAGGGATAACTATTCTGAGGGGAAACATCTAGGACTTCATAGGCGGCAACTAGTGGACCCAGGAACATATTGTTGTACTTATCTGACAAAGTTAGGTCTTTTAGCTAAAATTTGTGAAACTGTTGCGTGCTTTCCAGACACAAGCTTGCATGATTTGGTCTACCGAAACCCCACCTTGGAAGGCTTTAGAGGCCCTAATATCAGTAGTTTTTACCTGGACTAAGTCTAGTGTTTGTTGTTCTTCGTCTTTATAGCACATAAGGACAGCTAGCTTAAACCAAGAAGGCAGGGTAGCTGGTCTGAGGTATGACCCTTCTTAAAGGAAATGAAAAGTAAGGATATAGCACCTCTCATTTCCTGAGTGCGATCCAGGTAGTATCTCAGGGCTGGAATAGGGTCCTGCTTCTTTGAATTGTCTACCCATTATAGTAGTTGAGACAATGGGTCCTTTTGTGAGCTCATTTAATACAACAGAAAGGTTCCACTCCGGTAGATTTCTGGAACTTTTGGGTCTATCCCTGTGAAAACTGGGGAGCAACAATCACAGTCCTGTAGCCATCAATGAGTGATGGACGTCTAGGACCTGGTACAGGTACATAAAAAAATTGAGATTTGTTTCACAGAGGCTGTGGAGAAGTCCACCAAATTCTCTCTGCACCATTTTTAAATAGGGCCCACTAAACTTATAGATGCTCATTGTTGATGACCTTTGAGGGGCAGCCATTCCCTGTGCTACTTCCACAGAGAACCCTTGTTCTTGCAGTTGTCCACTCCAAGACACCTGGCCTGAAGGTTCAGATGTGGATTGTTGTAAAACACTTCATTGTGGAACTGTTTGGGAGCTTGAGTGGGATCTCCATTGAGAGTTGCACAAGATCCTAAAATCTGGACATCCCTTGGGCTATTAGTATTATGAGGCAATTGCATTGGCATATTTCTGGATCACCCTATGAAGGAGGGTCATGGAAGGGTAAGCGTATGCTAGGAGACCTGACCACTCTGTTCAGAGCATCTATATTCTCCATGCTTGTTGGTTTGGAACTGGGGATACATACAGAGGAAGTTTGTAGTTCAGATGAGTGGCAAATGGGTCTATATGAGGAGTGAACCACATCTGACAAATGCACTTGAACACATGAGGGTGCAGTGACCATTCTGTTGATTGGATCTGAGTTGCCCTGGACAATGAATTGGCTATCACATTTAGGCAACTGGCAATGGGCCTGGCACAGTGATATTATGTAACGATACATCAATTAATGATTCTCCACAGTAGAGCACACATCTCCACTGAGTGGGTTCCTCCCTGTTTGTTTAAATAGGCTACCATTGTTATGCTGTCTGTGGCTATCAACACGGCCTGATTTTGGCACTGATCCCTGAACTGTTTCAGGGTCAGGATCATATTGCCTTCAGTTCTAGAACATTTATGTGTAGCCTTTTTTTTCCTTCCGGCCACAGACCATTTACTGATTCTAAATGAGTGTCCCAACATGCTTTCAAGCATCAGTAAAAATCTGTATGTTGTGGTCTTTGGGATGAAGATCTGAACCCTTCAGCACTTTGAGGAGATTTTGCCACCAGTGCAGGTGAGCTGATATGGGCTCCAATAAGGAAGGAGGTTTTCCAGTGACTAAGGATATCTCCAGTTCTCCTTCAGGTGCCACTGAATAGGTCTCATGTGAAGGTGACCCTTGAGGACCATCTCTGTTGATGCAAGCAACTTAATTAGCGATACCAAACATCTTGCAGTCAAAGCAAACTTTGATTTATTTGCATGATCAAGGCCTGTAGTTTTTGCCATCTGTTTAAAGTGGGCTGAGTCTGGATGGTATTCGTAGCCCACAAAAGAAAACAACTGAGTGGGGTTTTTTTTTGGTTTTTTTTTTTTTGATGATCCACCCCAAGGACTGTGTTCGGTTCATGATTGTCTTTGTATTTAGTTGTGCCTCCCTTTGGGCCTGAGTCCTGGTAAGCCAGTTGTCCAAGTACTGATGAAGGGGCCATAAGCTTCCCTTTCTTTACTGTCGCCTGCCTGAAGGCAAGGTAGGTGAACTGATAAGTTTCAGACCATAGGAAATTCCTTGAGGTTAGGTGGATGGGGATGTGAAGATAGGCATCAGAGGGATCTATTGAGAAGATCCATTGCTCTGGAATCAGAGAGGCTTTTATGGATTCTTGTGTTTCAATTTCGAATTTTTCTACTTTTATAAAATTTTTAACCTGCTTAGGTCTATGACCGACCTCAAAGGATTTGAAACTGGTAACGGGTGACCCAAGAGACCTTACTTTCTCTCCCTTTTTATAGCATTCTATTTATGCTAAATCCTTTTGATGGTCCTTTTCTCCTGAGATGATTAGGTTTTGTCTGGCTATTTGGTTTCTTGATGAATGGAAGAACATAATCACCTGTGATAATGTTCAACAAGTTGCTTGTGCAGCTTTCTTTTAGCAAGACTCTCCTGAGAGAACAGAGTTGACCCCCTATTAGGACCATTTGAGGTTTGGTAGTCACTGGGAAATGGGATTTCCACACCCTTGACCCATATGGTCAGAAATGACCCCTGATGCCCGTTATTCGAATTCCCCCACCTGAGGAAAAGGACGGATTACTGCTTGGGACAGAATGTCCTGCATAGGATCATTTGCTGTAGGAGCCTCTTTTGTTACAGGGGTGGGGGGTACAAAAGGGCTTGTTTGGATGGGGCCTGAAGCCCTAAGGGTTTTTAGGTGTACCTTTTTGGAGGAGGAACTCTTCTTCCTTCACCAGTTGTGAATGGAATAAGGGAGAGGAGGAGAAAAGTGAGTTACTGAGCTCTTGACATCTGGGCTCTCTCGGGTCAGGCTGGAGATGTGTCATCTTATCTCTCCTTATGAACCCTGCATTACCCATCACATAAAGGTCTCTGGAGCATATCAGTTAAAGCGTTACTCTGACAGGCTAAGGCCCTCTGTTGAATATGGATTCTCTTGCCATAGGCATTTCTAGCTGCCCTTTCAGGGTTGGCGCCTTCTGCATTTGAATTCTTGGCCCACTTGGCCACGGCTTTGATACTGTCCCTGCAGTTTTTCCATGATCAGTTTACATTCTGATATACCCTAGTTAAAGGCAGCAGAAAAAATAAGGGTACAGATATTTTGTCTAGCCTAGTACTCTTCGAGGCCAGGATTAACTGAAAGAAAAGTGGAGGGACCCTTGGGCCTGAGCTCCTGTTTCTGAGTGACTGGGTTACGGCCAATCACTGAGGTTAAGGAGACTGGCATACTATCCCTGGGGTTAGGGTTATTGAGGACTTGTCTAAACGTCTCAATGTCCTCTGTATACTAAGAGGGCAAGTCAGAAATGTCAACTTCCCTAGAAATGATAGGGTCAAGTGTTTTTAATGTCAGCTTTTTCTTTATACTCGAGGTCCCTGTATACAATAGAGGGATGGGGTTCCCTAGATACCCCCTCCTCTCTCCCAGGTTCTTCACCAGGAGAGGTTCGGATTTTTTTTACGATATGAGGGTATGTGATAGTAGATCTGACTCCTCTGAAGAGGAGCTTCCATGTCTGGGAGACTTGTGTTTGTATTAGAGTGCTTTTTAGGTTTTCCCCTTCCTCGGATGATGGTGTTCGGATTCTTTTGTGCCACCTTCTGAGACATGTTCTTGGGAGTAGTGTGGTGGAAGAATGGGCCCAATCTGAAACAGAGGCCTGATCTATCACAGGATCGGAGGGGGGTTCTAGTGCTCAGGCCAACCACCTCAACCTGCATTTCCTTACTCAGGATGCTTGACAACTTATTTTGTTGTTTCAAGTGCACAGACATTGTTCCTTATATTATTGGTAACAGTATGAATTCTTTCAGGCACTAGTGTTCCAAATGAATAGAATTGAAGGCAAACTGTCAAGCAATACCCTACACTTGCCAACTTGCCTTGCATTTGCAAGTGTGCATTAAATATTCATTTGTGTAAAAGGAGTATTTTGATATACTGTCATGTGCATCAAATATCTGTTTTTATCTTTCAAAACTACAGAAAACGGGTGACTTATATTATATACCAATACGGATGTTTGGACAAGGAAAAATCAGAATTGAACCACACACCCAAATTCTTGACTGACTCCGCAGGGCAGATAGGGCTACCCAAGATTTCACTGACATTATGTCAGTTGGGAAATGTGCTTTCAACATATCCCTCTGTCTTTTTTAACCATAGACAGTAAATCCAGTCTTGTCAGGATTCAATTTGAGTTAACTAGTTGACAACCACACTTTTACATCATTTAGACACCTGTTCAACTGTTCAAAATCAGCAGATCTATTTTTCTGGGATAAATGCACACAAACCCGGGTGTCATTGCATAAAAATAAAACGTTATTCCTTTGTGCTTAACGATAACCAAACTGAGTAGTGTAGTGAGGAGTAGTGTACAATGAGGACAAAGGATCTAGGACAGAACCTTTGGGTACACTGAGTAAGAATTTACAAAGATCAGACAAAGTAGAACTAACTTTTATTGACTGATAATGCTCAGTTAAGTAGGAACTGAACCCCCAACTCCAAACCAGGTCCGAAGACAACTGAAAATAGTGGAATGATCAGTGGTGTCACAGGCAGCAGAGAGGTCAAGCAATAAAAAGGCAGTAGGTTCACCTCTTGACAAAAATAAGTGAACTTCATATTTTTGGACAGAAGAGCTGTCTCATTCAAATGACCTGTTTTATATGCAGACTGGTACAGGATGTCTATGTTATGGAGATCGATATGTTCTAACAGTTGGAGTTGTTCTAACACTTCAGAAACCCTGTTCAGGGTATGCACAGCTCATGCCATAATTAGTGTGAGTTGTGACTATTGTCTGGGATCAGTTTACTATTATAGTCTGACTTATCCTTGTTTACAAGTGCATTGCACCACGCAATTTGGTGAAGCAGCTGACTTCTGTTCAGTGGATTCTTGGCCCTTTGTCAGGTTCTTTCAAACTGGCCTCTAAGGGACTTTGCACATCAATACAAATCAGACAACCAATCTGTAGAACTTTGTCAATCTAGAAGTACTGTATGCCTGTCAAGAACATCCCGCAAATGCCAATAGACTTCTCAGATGCCTACCAACACATCCACCCACCCTCAAGGAAGTTTCTACAGTTCACACACAGGTCTCAAATTAACCAGTTCACCTCTCTCCCTTTGGGTTAGCAATAGCCCCGCAGATCTGCATGAAGATAATAAAGGAAGTGACGCTTATGGCCCTCTCCAGGGGAGTCGGACTTCATCAGTACCTGGGAAATTAGTTTATCAGAAACAGAGATCATTGTGAACCTAACTCAGTATTTAGGGCGGGTAATCAAGCAAGAAAAATGAGAACCAATACCCACTCAGGTGTTTTCTTTCACTTGCTATGATTAACATCTAGATTCAGCCCTTGTAAAACCCACTTGAGACAGATGGCTCAAACTACATACTGAAAATAAAGTCTTTTGATGTTGGATGTTTGATGTCACTAATTGGGTTGCTCACCTCAACAGAGAAGATGGCATCAAATTTTCAACAAATCTAGAAAATGTCCCAAATTTAAATTATAGCAAAGCAATGATAGAACAAAGCAGGTATTAAGTTCTTGGAAATATAGAATTTAACCCTTTTTTGGAAAAATAACTTTTCTCAAAAGATTTGTGTTATCTAAATTTGATCATCATTTTGCCTCAGCTATCACTCCCCAAATTTTTTGAATGAAATAAGTAGGTGGCTTTTTCATTTTTGTGGTTATGGAAAGCCCGACAAAATAAATAGAAGGATGGTATGCCTGGACTATTTGCAGGAGGTTTGAGAATAGTCAATGTATTTCATTTTGAAAAGTCACTGAAATTAGGTTGGCTCAAACGTTAGAAACTTGATAACCAACAACCTTGGCTTCTGGTACTTAAAGAGTCAGTAAATCCATTCATCAAATTATTTACTATGGGACCAGAATGCAGTCTGAACTTCATGTTAAACCTAAATCTTGTCTGAGAAAGAGTATTCACCTACTAGGTTGAATTTTGTAGAAATAGATGCAATCAATGGAAGATATTCTTTAAAGTTGCATTTACTAAAATAGGTATATTTCAGCAGCAAATTTATTTTATTCAACTTTTATAATAGTGAGATCCACATTGTGGGAGATTTAGTAGACGAAAACTATAATATTTTCAGCTTTAATCATTTAAGAACCAAATTCAGTTTAAATGCAAATATTCTGAACTATTACACTATTAAGACGTTACTCGAAAAAATTATATAAAAAGATAAAACCTTGGAATATTTAATAGTTAATCGGCCATACATACCTTTTCATGTGAGTCCTTTGGCTAATTTTGGAAAAGGCAGCAAAAGTTTCTATAGCATTTTGATGAAAACTAATCTTGAAAAAATTAAGGACAAAAATGAACAAAAATGGTGTTTTGTTTTCAAAAGTAAACTGGATAAGAAAATTTGGGAAGACATATATAAATCTTGTTTCAAAGCTGTTGATAACAATTTTTTTCAAATGGTTCCAATATCGAATAATTTGTAGAATTATTGGTACAAATGCATGAGTATCTAAAAAAATTAAACATAAAAGAATCACCATTGTGTGTCTGATATGTATTCAGGAAAACAAAACTATTGTCCATTTGTTTGCAAAATACAAAAAGGTTGCTGATTTATGGCAAATTAAGAGAAAATTAAAACTTAATTAATCTAAATGATTAATCAAAAGCTCTTGGTTATTTTGCAAACAATCAACATTGGTGGCTAGTTAACTTCATGCTGACCATTGGAAAACAATATATTTTTGAGTGCTCAAAAAATAATCGAGAGTTGAATATGTATTACCTTCAAATTAGAGTAAAAAAAATATTCCATGAACAACACAACTTATTTAAAATAAAATTTTCTGAAAAACATTTTAGTAAAAGATGGCGTGTGGAGGAACATTTGTTCTATGATACATAAGAATGTTATTTTTCTGCACTTTTATACTTTAATAATTTTTCTTATAACAAAAAAAATATTTGTTTTCAGAAATACTGTTTATCCATGTTTTTCTAATGAGGTTGGGTAATATAATGTCTACTGTACAATGAACCATGAATATAACCTTTTTTCTTGCTACTTGTTTATCTTCTCTCTTTAACAAATTGATATAACTATGTTTGGAGCAGTTAAAAAGTAATGTTCCTTTTTTCTTTTTCTGTTTTTACTTCTTTACATATTACCTTGTGATCTGCATTGTATATTGTATCTCATATATGTTTAATGCAAGTGTAAAAAAATAAAAGTAAAAAAGTTACATAAGTCACAGTTTGTTTTATAGGTGACAATTGACATGTAAACTTACATATTTATATTTTTGTTTAAATATCATACAACTACCATAATTATGGTAGAGTTCAGCTCGTTAAACTGAACACAATGGTGAAAAGATTATAAACAATATCAAACAGACTTTTGGTTTACATCCATAAGCTGCAAAACCATAAGAGACATGATTAGTTGTGCCTCCAATACCACCAAGTACTCATACATCACACCTGGTGGGAAGACTATGCATATGGCCTATGGCATCTCTCTGTATTTAAGAAAGCCTTACTAATGTACAAGCTCTTTTAAAGTGGTAATCCCAAATATCTTGAACCTTTTCTAAAACCTAGATATAGTGTGTACAATACAAGGTTCCACACCCCCCCCCCCCCCCCCCCTAGTTTCTTGCTTTGTCTCAGTCTTTCTCCATGGGGCTGACCCCCTGCTCTATATGTCTCTGGTAATATGATTACACATTTTTGTTTTTCCTGTATTGTGCACCTAGAGTCTGTCTTTAGATGGAGATTAAGCACTATAAAAGTACTTTTAGGATTAGAATTTATTAAAACCTGATGACAAACACAATTTCTTAGTCAGATACATCCTATACCTGACCTAAAACTCAGATGGTCACCCATAAAAATACTAACCTAGCATATGGCTGCTTAACTTCAGTTACCAGACGGGAGCTCATCAACTGAGCTTTACTGGAAAAAAACAATAGTGCAATTCCTTAGTTTTTCAATTAAAGCCCATTTAAACCTTATTTATCTGCAACTGACCGCTTCAGATAAAAGCTACTCAGTTATCAGTTACTGGATTAGCAGCCATGCTGAATAGTTTTCAGATGTTGGACTTTCCTGTACAACAGTAGTGTTTGGTAAAATTGTAATTTTTTAAACCTTGATTTTCATGTTGATTCTTGTCTTTTGAGAGTAGAACTGCAATTAAAATATTGAATATTTCTGATATAAAAAACTTATATATACATACAAACAAAAAAGAACAGTTTTAAGAGAATAAAGCATATTTACGCATGTCTAAAATGTTTCTGTAAAGTTACATCTCGACAAATTTTCTACTAGTGCTCACCACATAGCAATGGCTTCCCCCAAGGAATTTTAACAATCTCAATTAACATGCCCCGATCATAATTTTCCCATAATCAAAATGTTTTCTAAAATATGGCTACTTTTTCCATGTCAAAGTTGACTAGATTTGGTGTTGACTATTCCTCTAAAATATTACTACTTTTTTATGTAAAAAATCTTACTTATATCTATCATTGGATATTTGTACACCAGTGACAAGATTAACTTTCAACATTAAATCAATATGATTTCGGTCTAAAGCATGACTTCTTTTTTTACATCAGGAAACTAGCTTAGATTTATTGCTGAAAATCTGTCCATCAATGTCAGGATTGATTTTCATAACAAAATCAACATAACTTCAAATCTTTGTACCTGCTGGTACCAGTCTACAGCTTCCACATTTTCAGGAGGACGGAAAAACTGTCTTCCTGGAGATACAGAAAGAATTGGTGTTATTAGAATGTCGGGGGGGGGGGGGGGGGGGGGTATAAAAGGTCTTAGCCTTGTCTCAGGTTCAAAGTTAATACATTTCTTTTAAATCTTTTAGACATTTTAGTTGAGCTCTTGGGTTAAGACTTTATGGATTTCACCAATTGTTTCAGTCTCAGCTTTTGCTAAGCCCCTGGCTCAAATGCTGAGACAAGTACCCAGCAGGCACGCAACTTTGAAATCTGGTTGAATCCAACGTAGAAATCTGGTTGAAATACGTGTAGATTTTGCAAATGGTTTTTGGTTGGATCCAACAAGTGAAATCATATTGAAACCAACGTTGAAATCAGGTTGAATTCAATGGGTGAAATCTGGTTGAAATATGTGTAGATTTTGCAAACCATTTTTGGTTGAATCCAATGTATGAAATAGGGTTGAATTCAATGGGTGAAATCCCGTTGTTTACGCTTTATTTGAATCATTGTAGCTTGTGTGTCATAATTATAGCTTCTTAATAATATTATGCATTAACTATCCATATGCATATTTTACAATTTGGGTACAACTTCAAAGTAATGATTTCTTTCCAAGATGACATGTTTTCATGAATCATTATATATCAATATTCTATTTCTGATGACATTGTAATGACACATAATTTTGTATCAGCTTTCAAATCCATATTTTCCAACTAGATATCCATTTTTATTTTATTAATAGGACCGGTATTATTCAATGTCTTCAATTGAAATTCTTTTGTGAAATTTTAATATAAATTTATATTTTTTTCTTTGTAAAAAACAAACAATTGTGACATTATTTATATCTTCAATATTTATCCAATCAGTTTCTTTTAAATGTTTTATTAAGTTGGCTATAATTATACTGTAATTATAAAGAAGCTATAATTATGTAGCAAAGCCACAATGCTCAGTTCAGATGCTTGTGTCTCATACAACTTTGTCATATAAACTGAAAAAACAAGAACAGCCAGATTTGTAGAACTTCACCCATGACTCCCCACCTCAATTAATTGTCAGTTCTGACCACAAAAAACAGACCTAAAGAAGTAAACACCATGCATGCAACTGAACAAGGGTACACCCTGCTGTGTTATGTAATTATTTTTAGTTACAGGTGTTACATATATTGGACACTATATTAGTACATTGTATATTACATATATTAGGCACTATATTAGTGCATTGTTTAATTTAAGCTTTGTGTTTATACATTGTCATAAAAGATAATTGTGTTGTTGGTTCTTTTTGTGTGTTAACATTTGGAGTAAGGGAGTTATTGATTTTTGTGTTTTAGTGTTTATTGATTTGTTCACAGACTGGGGGAAATCCCCCCCCCCCCTCAGTGGTTATGATAGATTTGGGGAAACCCAATTGCCAGTAGTTTCTAGAACTTCCTCCTTTGGCCTAGATGGCTCCAGCTTCTTTTGAGTTGGTTCTGTACAATTCCAGAGAAATCTGTGAATGTATATAAGGAATGTACATCTGACCACAAGTGAACTTTGTATTCGCTGGCTATAAGGAGAGCTATTGTGTTTTGGAATATAATATAACTTGTGTTGCTGTGAACTTTTACTGGAGTGAACTAGATACATTGTCTGGACAGATTTATTGCACTTTGGATATTTTTGGATATTGTACAGTTATATAACAGAGAGTGGATTTACTGCATCTTGGACATTGTCCATATCTTGGAGCAGACAGTACAATTGTGTTAACTCTCTAAAAATCTCCAGACAGACCTTCTGTGTGACTGGATATATAAAGGATAGCAGGACAAGCACCTTTTGTGTTGTTGAGTGTGGGACAGGTCACAGAATATAGACATCTGTGTGCGAGTGAACGCTGGACAGATCACGGGATAGACCACAGGACATTGGACAGATCACAGAATATACCACAGGACGGATTACAGAACAGATTGCGGGATACGGCGGATAAACTTATTCTTAATCTCAGTGGTCAGGTCAGCTAGATCTTGTTATTGTATTAGTGTGCTTAGTTAAGGGCATACCAGTTGACTGTAATCATTATTGTTAATCGCTAAATAAATTTGTTAAGTTAAGCTTTTTGGGTTTTTTTCTGTTACAACTCAAAGACAACCGGTAATTGCTACCGTGCTTGCCCGCGACCATAACAGGAAAATCGGGGGCTCGTCCGGGATCCAACCATTTGATTACAACCATTTGATCAACTGCTCAATTAACATTTTGAAAATCCATTTGATTTAGTAATTGGTTACAGTCAACAGTGCTCAAAATGGCTAGTGCTAAAGAGTTTGTACAGTCACCATCTATGGAAGTTCTAGAAACTTTTAAAAAGGATATGTTAATGCAGATAGCACAAGAGTTACAGTTAGAGGTGAAAAGGTCAACACGTAAACATGAACTTAAAAGGCTTATTGTTGAACAGTTAGTTGATGAAGATGTTTTACCTGATAGTTGTTTAGAAGTGTATAAGCCTCTACCAATGGAACCTTCTGGGCAATATGAGATCAGGCGATTAGAAATTGAAAGAGAGTTAAGACTTAAAGAGCTTGAAACTCAAGCTCTAGCTCAACAATGAAAAGAAGAGCTTGAAGCTCAACAGCGGAAAGAAGAGCTTGAAGCTCAACAGCGAAAAGAAGAGCTTGAAGCTCAACAGTGAAAAGAAGAGCTTGAAGCTCAAGCTCAAAAGGAAGAGCGAGCGCTTAAACATGAAAGAGAAATGAGAGCTTTAGAACTCAATGCCCGTAGAATTGCCCATGAAGAGTCCATTGCTACCAAATTTGATTTGGGTAAAAATGTGCGACTGGTACCACCTTTTAATGAGTTGGAGGTCGATAAGTACTTTCAACACTTTGAAAGAGTAGCTCAAAATTTGAAATGGCCTATAGACCAGTGGCCTTTATTGCTGCAAAGTGTTTTGAGGGGAAAGGCCCAGGAGGCATACACGGCTTTGCCAATTTCTGAATGTGTGGACTATAACTCTGTCAAAAATGCTATTTTGAAAGCATATGAGTTGGTACCAGAAGCATATCGTCAAAAATTCAGAAATTATCGTAAACAAGAAAGTCAAACTCATGTTGAATTTGCCCATGAGAAAGAAGTGTACTTTGACAGATGGTGTAATTCTAGGGAAGTAGGTACAGACTTTGAAAAACTTAGGCAAGTTATTTTGATTGAAGAGTTCAAAAGGTGTGTTCGTGATGACATTAAAACCTATCTAGATGAACAGAAAGTTGAAAATTTGGCAAAAGCAGCAGCTTATGCTGATGATTATGCGCTAACTCACAAGTCCACTTTCAACAAGAATAAGTCCTTTGGTCCTGCTAAAAGGTCGTATCCAGAAATAGGAAAGAAATCTGAAAATGTAGCTCCAGAAAAGAGTTCAGATAAGGGTCAAACTTCAAATCAGACTATGAGTAGGGATAGGAAGCCCAGATCCTTTGCTCCTGTGTGCCATTATTGTAAGAAACCTGGGCATGTTATGTCTGACTGTTGGCTCTTAAAGAAGAGAAGAGAAAAGGAGGCAACACCCAACGCCTTTGTGTCTAGCAAGTCTAACTGGCATTCAAATCCCAATAGAGCAGAGTCTAGTATTGGTTTAGACAAGTCTGAGATTATTAGGGAAGAGTTCAAACCTTTTGTGTCTGAGGGTTTTGTATCCTTGGAAAGTAGTTCCAGTCAGGTCCCCATTAAGATATTAAGAGACACTGGAGCTACTCAGTCCTTACTTTTAGAAGGTGTATTGCCATTGAGTGTAAGCACATCTACTGGTGAGAGTGTTATTGCTCAAGGTATTGAAGGAGGCTGTGTGAACGTTCCCTTGCATAAGGTCAAGTTAGTATCAGACTTAGTTACTGGTTCTGTTGTTGTGGGTACCAGGCCCACTTTACCCATTAAAGGGGTATCTTTGTTGTTGGGAAATGATCTTGCAAGTGGAAAGGTAGTTGCTGATCCTAAGGTTACTTCTAAGCCGATCACTTTGGTTAGCACTGAGAAATTAGAAGAGGTTATTCCTGGTATTTTTCCCTCCTGTGCTGTGACTCGAGCTATGGCCAAAAAGGCCCAAGAAGAACCAAAAGATTGTAAACAATCTACAGATGTCTTAGTTGATTTGTCAGATACATCCTTAAACAACTATGACCATGATGTGCAGAATACTAGTGATACTAATCCCAAGGATAGGGTAGATTCTGAAAAACAAGACCCAATTGACTGCAAAGATGTATCGCTTTCAAAATCAAAATTGATTTCAGAGCAGGAAAATGACCCTGAATTAGCTCCTTTATTCAAGCTGGTCTTGCCACCAGTAGAGCTAGATAAGGTCCCTGTAGGCTATTATGTCAGAAATGGTGTACTTATGCGAAAGTGGAGGCCACCAAATGTCCCTGCATCTGAAGAATGGTCAGTAGTACACCAGATTGTTGTACCAAAAATGTACCGAAGTGAGATACTGAAATTGGCCCATGAGTCTCCAATGGGTGGCCATTTAGGCATCAACAAAACTTACAACAAGATAACCAAACATTTCTATTGGCCTCAAATTCGGCACTGTGTGGCAGAATTTTGCAAGACTTGTCACATTTGTCAAATGGTAGGAAAGCCAAACCAAAAAATTCCTGTAGCTCCTCTCAAACCCATTCCAGCGTTTGAGGAACCATTTAGCAAAGTGATAATTGACTGTGTAGGTCCCTTACCAAAAACTAAATCCAGAAACCAATATCTTTTGACCATTATGTGCGCCTCAACCAGATTTCCCGAAGCCATACCATTGACCAACATAACAGCTCCCAAAATCTCAAAAGCTCTGGTTAATTTCTTTACTCTAGTTGGCTTACCAAAAGAAATCCAGTCAGATCAAGGGTCAAATTTCATGTCAGGACTATTTCAACAGGTTGTATTTCAGTTAGGTGCCAAACAGATCAAATCTAGTGCTTATCACCCAGAATCCCAAGGTGCACTTGAAAGGTTCCATTCCACTTTGAAGAATATGATTAGGACATATTGTTTAGACAATGAAAAAGATTGGGATGAAGGCATCAGCTTATTATTGTTTGCAGTTAGAGAGTCTGTTCAAGAGTCTTTAGGCTTTAGTCCCTTTGAGTTGGTCTTTGGCCATTCAGTCCGTGGTCCTCTCAAGCTGTTGAAGGAAAATTGGTTATCTGAGAACACCGAGAGCCTAAATCTGTTAGACTATGTCTCGAAGTTCAGAGATAAGTTGAAGAAGGCTTGCGAGCTGGCGCAACAAAATTTGAAAACTTCTCAGTCAAAAATGAAGATGCTTTATGATAAGAAATTACAAAATCGTATCTTCAATCCTGGAGGCAAGGCTTCAGTGTCATCACCTGGCCAAATGAATAAACTGCAGGCCAGAGAGCTAGGGTCATACCCAGTAGCAAGGAGAGTAGAAACTCTCCAAAAGACCATTAAAAACTGTGATAACAGACATTCAAACCAAATATGGGAAATAACTATGGTAAAGCCATACTTCGAAAGAAGTATAACATAGCTTATGATGGCTATTAATAGAAACACTGTTAAAGATAGGAATTCAGTGTATAAACAGGACTTTGAAAAAGTAACATATGGCGTCCGCATGGATACGCCCTGTCCAGAAGCTGTATTTAAATTGTAATTTATATACCTGTAATTAGTAAGTTTATAAAGGTTATACATGGTACTAATTTTACTTTTGTATTTAGACAAAAATGTTTTGTAAAATGTTATTACCTGTGTTTGTATACATCCTGAAAATCTCTTGTAAAATTTTGTAACCCCTTGGCTTCCAAAATTTTTTTTTAAGGGGGAAGGTGTTACATATATTGGACACTATATTAGTACATTGTATATTACATATATTAGGCACTATATTAGTGCATTGTTTAATTTAAGCTTTGTGTTTATACATTGTCATAAAAGATAATTGTGTTGTTGGTTCTTTTTGTGTGTTAACATTTGGAGTAAGGGAGTTGTTGATTTTTGTGTTTTAGGGTTTATTGATTTGTTCACAGACTGGGGGAAACCCCCCCCCTCAGTGGTTATGATAGATTTGGGGAAACCCAATTGCCAGTAGTTTCTAGAACTTCCTCCTTTGGCCTAGATGGCTCCAGCTTCTTTTGAGTTGGTTCTGTACAATTCCAGAGAAATCTGTGAATGTATATAAGGAATGTACATCTGACCACAAGTGAACTTTGTATTCGCTGGCTATAAGGAGAGCTATTGTGTTTTGGAATATAATATAACTTGTGTTGCTGTGAACTTTTACTGGAGTGAACTAGATACATTGTCTGGACAGATTTATTGCACTTTGGATATTTTTGGATATTGTACAGTTATATAACAGAGAGTGGATTTACTGCATCTTGGACATTGTCCATATCTTGGAGCAGACAGTACAATTGTGTTAACTCTCTAAAAATCTCCAGACAGACCTTCTGTGTGACTGGATATATAAAGGATAGCAGGACAAGCACCTTTTGTGTTGTTGAGTGTGGGACAGGTCACAGAATATAGACATCTGTGTGCGAGTGAACGCTGGACAGATCACGGGACAGACCACAGGACATTGGACAGATCACAGAATATACCACAGGACGGATTACAGAACAGATTGCGGGATACGGCGGATAAACTTATTCTTAATCTCAGTGGTCAGGTCAGCTAGATCTTGTTATTGTATTAGTGTGCTTAGTTAAGGGCATACCAGTTGACTGTAATCATTATTGTTAATGGCTAAATAAATTTGTTAAGTTAAGCTTTTTGTTTTTTTTTCTGTTACAACTCAAAGACAACCGGTAATTGCTACCGTGCTTGCCCGTGACCGTAACACAGGCCTATATTCTGTATAGCAGGGCACAAATAAAAAATTTAGGAACCCCCATGACCTCACTGCTGTGTGATAAAATGTTATAGCTTAGGTTCTCTGTATGGATGTATAAGTTTTGATGCATAAGTTTTAATTTATCTTTTTAGATTTAATATAAGTTTGACTTTAAAACACTTTTTTTTAATTATCAGGAATTACATTAGTCAATATCTAATTATAAAAATTATATTTGGGTGCATCAGTTTTGTTGTTGCTATAAATTAATAAGGAGAATGAATAAAAATGTACAAGTACATGCAAACATATTCTTTATGATCTTTATAATCTTATAAGTTTTAAAATTAATCTTTGCTTTACAAATACCTACAAATTCTAAAACTATTCAAAAAGTTTGACTTAATTGCTATATCTCCCTCTGGAAAAGGGATTTTCAATCAACGATCACTAGTCATACATTTCCCAACATTCAACCTGTTTTCTGTTCAAAAACATGACTAAGATTTCATGTCGGAAAATCTAGCTTGATTTAGTGTTGATTTTTTATGAAGTATCACTACTTTTTCTAGTCAGAAACTCAGCTTTGAAATAGTGTTGAAATTGTGTCAGTGTCAATTTTTCAACCAAAAGTCACCATGATTTCTGGTCAAAATATCACTACTTTTTCATGTCAGAAAACTAACTTAGCTTTAGTAGTTGATAATGTGTATTTCAACCTCAGGAGCTGTTTTCAACTCTAAATCAACGACATTTCAAAGCGTGTGCCTGCTGGGTAGGCAGTGGGTTTAAATTTGGTCTACAAAGGCTCAAATATCGCCAGAATTGTTTCTCCAGTGCAAAATTTGAAATGGTTAAAAATAAGATGAAAATATAATAAGTTCCCAACTAAAGTAGTTTTTAATATGTTTTTATGCTGATTTTATGTGGTTACAAGGTTTCCCATTGCAAAATAGCATTTTATCAGAGATAAAATGTGTCAAACAAAGGACATGTTTCGTCAGAAGAATATTTCAATGAGAAATAAAAGGTCACATGACACCAAAAACCACTGTGGTTATTTGACAAGTTTCTCAGCTGAGACTCCTTTTTTGAAAACTGTTCGAGACAAAAACTTAGTTCAGCCAGAAGGCTCAGATTTCAGACAGTAACTCAGCCTAAGTTTGGGCTAAGTCTAAGAATCTTTGTGAAACTGGCCTCTGACCCACAAATAGCAAGTACGACACAGGTGTAATAACTGAAAGATAGGTACTTTATAAAAGTTGGAACCAGACTCCGAACCGGACCAATTTCCGGACCGCCCTAACCACCGCCCTACTTACCACCCAGCCAATTGGAGAACAGATGCTGGTCCGGGTACAACTGAGAATGCCCTAAGGGCTGGGGCGGTAACCTCTTCTCCATGATGGAATGGGGCGGTGACCTCGTCTCCTTGATGGGCTTGGGCAGTGACCTCTTCTCCTTGAGTGGCTGGGGCGGTGACCTCTTCTCCTTGATGGGCTGGGGCGGTGACCTCGTCTCCTTGATGGGCTTGGGCAGTGACCTCTTCTCCTTGAGTGGCTGGGGCGGTGACCTCTTCTCCTTGATGGGCTGGGGCGGTGACCTCGTCTCCTTGATGGGCTTGGGCAGTGACCTCTTCTCCTTGAGTGGCTGGGGTGGTGACCTCTTCTCCTTGATGGGCTGGGGCGGTGACCTCGTCTCCTTGATGGGCTTGGGCAGTGACCTCTTCTCCTTGAGTGGCTGGGGCGGTGACCTCTTCTCCTTGATGGGCTTGGGCGGTGACCTCTTCTCCTTCAGTGGCTGGGGCGGTGACCTCTTCTCCTTGATGGGCTGGGGCAGAGACCTGGCCTGAATATTCCTTCTTATTTTCTTCAGTAGGGACCAGTGCAGGAAGGCCAGCCCCTGCCATTGGGATGGATGTAAAAGGTCCATAGAGAGGTTTTCTGTTGGGAAGTCATCCCAGGTAATAAAAGAAATGGACTCCTTCGCTAAAGCACTGCTCAGGTAGTGAGAGTAGTGTGATCTCATCCTGTATATTGTTTTTCCCCTCTTTCCCTAATGTGGGTGTTCCACCACACGACTAAGCTTCCTGATTAAGGGTTTTTTGTAGTCGGTTTCAAATATTTGCTTAGTCCCAGGCGTTCGGTATGGATCGGTAGTTGTCGGTTGGGGCCGATTCTCATTTCCCGCTGTCAACAAAATGTCCAGTTCCAGGCCTTCTCAGACCCAAATTTACACAGTCCTATGTTGTCTCAGGCCTCCTGCGACCCTTAGTCCCAGGTGTCCCTAGCTTAGTCCCAGGAAGCCTGTTTGTGAGTCCCCGACTCATAACAGATCTTTGAAGTTTCATGCGTTGAAAAGGAATCGGTTTCATTAGCCCCGGGAAGCCTCAGACCGTCTCAGGTGTCCTGGGACTAAGAAATCTGGGTCTGGGACTAAGCCCCGACTAAGAGAAGCCGATCCAAACCAGCCTCCTCAGGCCACCTGGGACCACACAAATTTAGTCTGTGACAGTCTGAGGACGCCCCAGGAGGCCTGGGACTAAGTACCGATTAAGCACCGACTATTTTCCGTGTGTCTGAAACCAAAGAGAGGCAATGAGGGGGTCTGGGACTATATAAGCCACTGCACAGACGCTTTCTGTGTTTAGACTGGTTGGCTACTGAGAGACGTGTGTCACTTACTGCTTAGGGGGTTTCAGTTTTTTTACATTTCACATTTTACTTGAGTTAGGGCAAATTTAACCGTTAGGAGAAACATTTCAGTTTTTTTACATTTTTTGTGATATTCACTGGAGTTATGAGGAAAGAGAAAGGAGGAAAGAGAGGAAAGAAGAAGATGGAGGAGAGGCAAGAGGAGAGGGAGAAGGAAGGTGGAGAGTTGGAGGAGATGACAGAGGAAAGGACAGAGGAAAGGACAGAGGAGGGTGCAGAAGAGAGGATAGAGAGGAAGGTTTAGAAGTTACTGAGGAAGCTTGCGAAGAAGATGAGAGGTGTGAGGAAGAATCAGAGTGCCAAGAGAGCCAGGGTTTGTGCTACATTCACTGACAGCCAAGAAATTGCCATTGTTGAGTTTGTGAAGGAGCACCCAGAGATGTACGGCAAGGAGCATGGCCGTTTCCACGACAGACATAGGAAGGAGGCTCTCTGGGCAGAAATCTCTGCAGAACTGAAGCTCCAGCCCTTTGATGTCAGAAGGTGGTTTGAGTCACAGAGAACTCGTTATGGAAAGCTCTCCAAGCTACAGTCTGGCCAAGCCTCAAGGGAGATGACCAAGAGACAGTCCTGGGTCTACCAGCAGATGGGTTTCCTTAAGACCCACATCAGACGCAAGGGGGGCAACAGAAGTTCTGGGTTTGAGGTCTACTACTGATACAGAAAATCTTGAGTCCAGTGTCCTGAGGGAGAGTGCAAGTCAACCAATTATTACATCTACACCAGTTTCTACAGATTCAAAGATACTCGAGCACTTTGACCAGATGAGGACACTGATCTCAGGTTTCCTGCAGCAGAAGTCAGACAGGCAGCCCATCTTTGACTATGTGGCATCAGAGGCTGAAAAGATGACCCAAGAGGAGTTTGAGGACCTCAAGGGCAGGAATTTTAGAGACATTGAAGAAGTAAAGAACACTCATAGACGTCAATTTCTACCCAAGAGATCAGCCACTATTACCAAAGAGTCACAGAGGGTCGGGATATTGCCAACAACCACTCAACAGTCGTCTAGTTCCACCCAGGCTGCAGCAGGCAGCAGTTCCAGCAATTATGTCTACTACACACCCAGCCCCATTGGCTTTGCAAACCTCCATCGGTGCTCACATTACAGGACGAGGGCAGCAGACACAATGTAAGTGGAATACTAAGCCAGCTACCAGATCTAACAACAACACAGATCACTGAGCAGCCTCAGCAACAGCAGCAGCTCTACACCAACACCACCACAGCACCGCCTCAACAGCAGCAGCCTCCTCAATAGCCAGCTAGTCCGGGTGGGTCTCATACCCCTATATTCCCTTTTCAGGGCCGCCCAAATCTTCCAAAAACAATTATTTAGCTGCAAGTTGTTCAAATTCCCCTCCCAAAACATAACAGTTCAGTACAAATACTTATCACAAAACAAAACAAAAAAGCCCAACACCCACACCACCCCAAACATGAAACAAATAACCCATGGTAATACACATAACAACAGAAGGCCACATAGAAAAAAAATAGATAAATAAACTCCCAATATGGCCAATAATCTGCCCATTTGTAGTTTAAAATCCATGGAATTGCTTTAAATCTGTAATGAAACAGTCCAACACTGACACCATTCCTTGAGATAAAAAATATTATGTTATGACATGGCCACGAACCAACAAACAGACAAACCCAATAGCAAACATAACCCCCAACCAACAAACTGACAAACGAATTTGCAAACATAACTCCCCACAAGCAACAGACAGATAAGCCATACTGTAAAGAGAACCACTTGGGTGGTTATATTTTGTAAATTGCCCTGAAGTGGAATAAAAAAATTTAATTTTGAGATTTGCAATAAAGGAAAAACTTTCAGTTTCAGTTATTTCTCCAGAATAAAAACCAAATATAAGTGAAACTAGGGTGTCGATTTCCAAATATATGCAATATTTATTCCATTTACCAAGTTATGTTTGGCATTGGGTTTGTCTGTCTGTTTTTTTTGGGGGAATTATGTTGGGCATTGGGTTTGTCTGTTATTTCTGGGAATTATGTTGGCCATTGGGTTTGTCTGTTTGTCTGTTGTTTGGGTGACTTATGTTTGGCTTTGCGTTTGTATGTTATTTTTGGGAATTATATTTTGCATTGGGTTTGTCTGTTTGTTGGTTGGGTCAATTATGTTTTGCATTGGGTTTGTCTGTTTGTTGGTTGGGTGAATTATGTTTTGCATTGGGTTTGTCTGTTGGTTTGGTGAATTATGTTTGGAATTGGGTTTGTCTGTTTGTTGGTTGGGTGAATTATGTTCAGTAATGATTGGGTTATTTGGAACAAGCACAGCTGATTAATTTTTTTGGAATATTTGGTAGTCCTGAAAAGGACTGGTTATTAGTCCTGAAAAGGATTGGTTACTACAGTAGCAGTTATATTCTGCCATCTTGCCAGGCCACTGCTCCCTCATTATTGAAGTAGTCCTTGAGGTAATCCCTCAGTCTTTTGGCTTCTCTGTCATGGTTTCTGTCTGGACCACCATCAGCAGCACCACCAATCAACCGACCATCACCAGGCACATCATCATCATCATCACCACCAGGCTGTTGAGCACCATGTTGACCTTCATACTGGCTTCTCAGTATGTTGTGCAGAACCACACAGGTTATGACCACATCCCTGACTGTTTCTGGGGGTAGTTCAATAGTGGTCATCATGACTCTAAATCTTGAGACTAGGATGCCAAAAGCATTCTCAACAACTCTCCTGCCCCTTGATATTCTGTAGTTGGCAATCCTTTCCTCTCTGATTAACATCCTTCTGCCATAGGGTTTCATTAACCAGGTCTTCAGGGCAAACGCATCATCTGCCAGAACGAAGTAAGGGACATCTCAACCACCCTAGGTTATAGGTGCTGGGTCAGGGAAGCCTATGCTGCCATCATCAATCTTCCTCTTAAGGTGACAGGTATTAAATATCTGGGCATCTGAGCAAGATCCAGCTGTACTCACATCCACCCATCTGAACTTGTACTGTCCATCAACCAAGGCCACCATTACTATTGAAAAGAATCCCTTATAGTTGTGGTACAGGGCTCCAGAGTTCTTGGGTTTCTTCAGCGCCACATGCTTGCCATCAAGAGCTCCCAGGGCATGTGGAACATTCCACCTGATCCTGAATTCTGTTTCCAGTTCTTTCCACTCATCTGGAGTAGTAGGACATGTAAGATACTCTCTGGTGAACTCATCCTGGATGGCCCTGCAGACCTCTGGTAGAAACTTGGAAATGGTGGATCTGCCAACCCTGAACTGACAGGATAATGATGTGTATGACTCTCCAGTGGCCAGATATCTGATGGTGAGGGCTAACTTTTCCCCAACACTGATTGGAGCTCTGTAGTTGGTGGCCTGCCTGGCTAGACGTGGTTCCAGTCTGGTCTTTATCATTTCAAAGAATTCAGGGGTCATCCTCATGAAATTGGTGAATCCTGGAATGTCTGTGGCATACAGTTCAGCCATAATGTTGTGGTAGGCCCCCCTCTCCTCTCTCTGTAGTAGCCATGGCCTGACCCACATGTTATCCCTTCTTCTAGGTCTCTGTATGGCTGGCCGTGGTGGTGGTGCTGCTGCTGCTTGTGGTGGTTGCTGTGGTCGACGTAGAAATAGTAAATACATCAGTATATGTAACTGAATAAAAAATAAAAAACCCTAATTTGTTGCTAAAGATGTCTTCCATTGAAAGCTGGCATCCTGTTGTGTTCCTAGACAAGTAATGATAATTACTTCCCTAAATTTATATATACCCAGAAAATCCAGTTATTTTGCAAAACAAGAATCGGCCATCATGGTCTGAGGAACACTGAGGAGGCCTCAGGACGCCTGAGGAAGCCGGGACTTAATCGGGGGTTAGTTGGGGCTTAGTCCCAGGAGTCCTGAGGCGTCCTGGGACCCAGTCAGTATGTGTACGACAAGATCGTGGTTCAAACCGACCAGAAAAATGGCTTAATCGGTTCTTAGTCGCAGAACAGTCGGGGACTGTCTGGGGCCTCCTGGGGCCTCCTAAGGCTTCCTGAGGCCGATCTGAACTTAATCCCAGGCTTTCATACCGATTCAGTATTCCCGCCCATTTTACCATTTTCTTCATCGACTGTCCATGATTAAGGGTTGCAGACAGGATCGGGGCTTAGTCCTTTGGTGGAACAGGGGCATTACCAGATTAATGATCTTACTGTTCTTACTGACCAGATAATTCACTGCCCTGTCTATAGGTGGCACACTAGTATGAAGGTCAAGAGAATTGAAGTTTTTCTGGTGTCACAAATGATTAGTTCACCGCCCTGTCTAAGGGTGGGGCCCTGCGTTTTGCAAAATGTCTTCTATTTATAGTTTGCTACCAGATACCAAACAAAGTAAAGGTTATATAAATAGACAGCATCAGCCTTGTCAAAAATAATAAGAACATGGATCATACATAATAAAGCTTAGGAGATATAGCCACCACCCAATTCTACCGCTCTACCTCCCTGGTCCGACTGCCCTTCCGGAAGTCCGGGTTTTATAATGACCCTGAAAGATATCTACAAATTTTCAAGTTTCGTGACTGCTGTCACGGTATCGTGGTTTTAAGTTTTGTCTAAAGTCACAGCATTGTAAATAATACCATCAATTTGTACAAATAAAATATGTTGGGAAACCCCCACAGAATACCGTGACCTCATGACTTTAGACATAAATTTAATTTATGCTTCGTACCTTAATGCGGGTATCCGCGAAAACAGAATCAGTTTATGTTTAGATAGCACCATAATATTTAAGGGTTAGGTTTATGTGAATTTATTAAGGCTGTGAACATTAATCGGAAACTCTTAATTGATAACTTTTCAAAATAAATCCTTCTAACCTTTCGGGTTTTTTTCTGTTTTAATTTTCTCTGTGTCAGATTTTCTAGTCTATTGGGTAACTCATCTGTGGGCGATAATTGGGAGTGAGAGTGAAGAATACTACAGTAGCCTCTCTCCTTACTGCTTCCCTGCATAAGTTGGCCGCGGGTCGTAGGTTGGCCGCCACTCATTTAAATGTATCAAACAGACGAATGTGTGTCTGCAGAGGTTTTAAAAGTGGTAGTTATAATAAATCTTATTATAATAGACAATTCAAGATACTGTACAGGCCTTTAGATTTATAGAAATTTCAAAATATGATGATGGCGGCCAATTTACGACCCGCGGCCAACTTATGCAGGGAAGCAGTAGACGCCAGCTACTCGCAAATGATGAACAACTTGGAAACTCGGCCCCCGCTAACTCGACCCCTACTAAAACATATTCTACCCTATACTATTCTTAGATGCTTCATATATTACGTAATAATCTATTAGCACGACATGTTTTAAGGTATTTTTAATTTGCAATTTTAATTTTAACATTAAGGATATTTCTAATTCATTTTCTTCTTTAATATCAATGGTAATGGAATTTAGAGGGTACTGTCATATGAATCATGGCTACAGTAGATTGTAACCAATTCATTTGATAGAAACATGTACTGTTGCATGTGCATATTACACTTACCCCTCATTCAAGGTTATGTCATACCGTTGTATGGTATATGAGCAATTCGCCGACAAGACAACTCGCAGACATCAACTCGCCGGCAAATTTTAAATAAATTAATGACACATTATTAAAACATTTTTTTGTCATTTCTTTCACTGAAAAGGTGTTGCAATATTCAAATAGTCATTATCCAAAAGATGTCATTTTATTGAAAATGGTCCGTTAAGTTACACACATACTTAAACTTGATAAGTTTCTTCACATTTTTGTAGTATAATGCATTTTAATGAAGTAAAATGAATGATTGCAGGTATTTTTTACATTTAAGAGCAGTTTACGGTAATGTTTTAGTGTTATAAAAGCTGCATGTGTCATTTTTGAATTTAAATAATCTGTCGGCGAGTTGACTTGTCGGCTACTTGCAGGTATTGTATTCATTATTAAAAACTGAAAGTAATGATACATACATTATCAAAATCCATCTATTAATAAAGATTTTATGTCACTTTAAATTTCTATCTGAATGGGCCGAGTTTGTTATACGTAGATACATGTGGGCAGAGGTTTGAGTTGATCAATTATGGCTACTTCCTCTTATGGCATTATTGCTTTACAAAGAAAATTGGTTGACCATTTTTGACCACCCCTCATATTTTCAAAAGTTATATGTGAATCTAAAACTTCACTTGATAAATTTCACAGGCTGAGAAGTGATTGCTAAAATTGATCTGCCACTATCAAACGGAAGTTTTTTCCAAACTTATGGGGGTGTTCCACTGGAGCCGACCTTTTGGTAACTAGGTATTTTTCGAGGGTCGGGCATAATGTTTACAGAATCATTTTGGATTGGTTGTAGTTTCCCTTCTTGTGGTGGATCAGAAAAATATCAAACATGTTTGATATTTCACCGACCCTCCACGGCTCTGTATCCAGACTCTGGCTCCGCCAACCTGGTAACTGTCCTGTCGTGGATCTGTACGGTTTGTCAGTAACACTTCCCTTCTTGTCCTATACTCTTCCCGTCTTGAAAAACTTGCCGTCCTATCCTGGTTAAGTTGCTCATTTCCTTGCTTTTATGAAGCATTTATTAAAGGTAAGCCACTTGGGTGTTAATATAGTCCTTTATTTATTATGATTTAATTATAGGTTTAAGTAAGGAATATCAATAAAACATGGTTGTGATTTATTAATTTCCATAATAATACACTTAACCGTGGTTAGTCATTTTATTTATCATAATAAATTTTATTATTATTGTAAATGAACAATAAATATGTGAGTACAAATAAAATAGAGTTACTTTATTTGTTATTAAAGTGTCTCAAATTTCTTCAGAATTATGTAGTGGTGTAACACCATTTCCCTTCTTTAGGAGGGGGTAGTTAAGCTACTTTTACTTTTGTAGGTGTTTTCACAGTGATTACATCTGTACTTTCGAGACTCCATTTTAATTTTTGCTTGCTATGCATCCAAAACTCTATAGAAATGTCTTTTTGTGGTGTCATAGAGTTGTAAAACATCATAGAGTGATGACGTAATTTGTTGTATTACGTCATTGCAGTGTTGTCTATAATCTGGCGAAATAATAGGCTTGATATACAAAAAATAATTTTTATAATAAATTATTTATGATTTTTTGAAAAATTAATATTATGGAGCAATTATAATTATAAATCATGCTCTGATTCATGATTTGTATTTTATATTCGTGAATAAATCATGTTAAATGCTTAAATTGCGCAAAATGCAACATTAAATGCAAATATATTCATTTCTTTAATTTATTATGAATATGATTTATTCAGCTCAATATGCTATTAGTTGGTCATTTCTGTTGAGCCATTGTAGATATACAAGACAGAAGAGATAAGAGAGTGACTACTGAGTGCCAGGTAGTCGGATAATACCTACATGACTCAAACAAATTGGTTGATGTCAATGGGGGTTAGAGAGTGTAATTTGAAAATCCATGCCAACTCAAGCCTTCTATGCCTGGATGTGCATGTATGTTCAAATTTTGGTGTACATCACTCTAACATTGAGAACAACATATCTTTTTGGTTATGCCCTTCACTTTTAAAGTGACGGGAGACTGATGTAATCTGTCCTTCTTTTTGTTTGACTTGTGAACTTGTCCTTCTTTTTGTACTGAGAATTTGTGCTCATACAATGTATGAGCACAAATTCTCAGTACAAAAAGAAGGACAGATTACATCAGTCGCCCGTCACTTTAAAAGTGACTTTTAAATCATAATAAATAAAGGACTATATTAATACCCAAGTGGCTTATCTTTAATAAATGCTTCATAAAAGCAAGGAAATGAGCAACCCATACTCACCACTTACTCTAAAGTATTGATTATATTAATAGCCCACCACCTATATTATTACTGGTCAAATATAATAGATCAATAATAATACAATAACAGACTTAAATACACCAAAAAAGACTTATTTAAGCTGCACCTCAGCTGGATCCAACTACACCACTAAAACATATGGTTCATAAGGTCAATTCCACCTGTACCTGCTCAACCTGCATAAAACCGGTTCAGAGCCGGTTCAGAGCAGATTCAAACAGGGGTTCAACCCACCAACCCCAAAAGTACTTCAGGGAGTCCAGTTGATCATAAATCATAGCCTCTGATGAAACTGCACCCGTGATAGAACAGTCGAAATACAATTATATAAGGCAAATTATATTTTATTTACCTGTCTGTAGCATAAACAGGAAGTCAGTTACTTTTGGTATTCTACTATGAGTGCCCGTTCAATCACTGTTAGCCAGACAAATTTCTGTGATGCCATGTCGCATGTCAATATCAGCTCCGAATCGAATAATGGTTATGACCCACCTGTCCCTAAAGCTAGAATCTCAGTTGATTTCTTGCAAGAAATGCCACAAGCAATATGTTGGTGAAACCAGCAGGGCATTCAGGAAAAGAATGTATGAGTACAAATTCTCAGTACAAAAAGAAGGACAGATTACATCAGTCTCCCGTCACTTTAAAAGTGAAGGACATAATCACAAAGATATGTTGTTCTCAATGTTAGAGTGATGTACACCACAATTTGAACATACATGCACATCCAGGCGTAGAAGGCTTGAGTTGGCATGGATTTTCAAATTACACTCTCTAACCCCCATTGGCATCAACCAATTTGTTTGAGCCATGTAGGTATGATCCGACTACCTTGCACTCAGTAGTCACTCTCTTATCTCTTCCATTTTGAATTTTTGGCAAAAATTGCAAAACACAAAAATGCTTATATCTCGAAAACCGTGTGAGATAGAGTGATTTAAACAAAATTTTTGACCCACAGGGTATCTCTGCAGAGTAGCCATTCCAAATTTCAAAAAAAAAATTGTCTCACCCAAAATGGCGGCCATTTTGAATTTTCTAATTTTTTGCAAAATTTGCAAAACACAAAAATGCTTATATCTCGAAAACTGTGCGAGATAGAGCAATTTCGACAAATTTTTGACCCACAGGGTATCTCTCCAGAGTAGCTATCCCTATTTTCAAAAAATGTTTGTCTCGCCCAAAATGGCGGCCATTTTGAATTTTCGAATTTTTCGCAAAAATTGCAAAACACAAAAATGCTTATATCTCGAAAACCCTGCTAGATAGAGCAGACTACGCAGACTTTGGTTGCCACAACAGTATAAGGCTAGAAGCAGAGCATTTTCTTAATACTTTAGCACTCACCGTTCTATCCTTTTCTTTTTTTTTTGCAAGCGATCCTCTAGTTTAATATTTTGTCTTTCGGTTTGTACCATGTCGAGGTTTGTGCCATGATGCGACACCAAACAGTATAGAAACGAGTATACTTGATATAATATGCAACTGCTGTGTACAGCCAAAATCTTACATAAACCTTATAAAGAGTTTTTGCATTAAATAATCTGATTGATCGAGAGTCTTTGGGTACCCAAGACCCAGTAAATGTCTTGCGTACACAGCCATTGGGTAAATAACCACTATGTTTTGGAAAACATCAGTAGTAGCAGCCCTATACAGTTCATGGTTTAATGCATTCAAGAAGAAATTAATCTCCAATGAGGTGCTATTATTCAGTTTCAAATAACTACCTATACCTGTCTTGTACAGATTTAGATTTAACATGTATGTATACAGTAAACACAACTTCAAAATTCAAACAAAAAAAATTCTTTTAACTGGAGGCTGAATTTCTATTATGAAATTTGTCTGTTTGATCACACTGGTAAAAACAATCGCAACAGTAAACATTATACCTTAAAATTACTAACATCAGTTGATAAACTTTATACATGTACTTCAGTACATTTGCTTAAAATGTGCATCAGTATTTTAGTACATTTTAGTACTTTCAAAAATCAAGTTAGCCCTAAAGTATTTTGTACAATGTACTTAACCCCAGCCATGGTGTTCACAACATATTTTTGAGTAACCTGCATGGTTTAAAACTGATAAATTAATTGTAAGTAATGCCAGTGTAAACTGAAAAGGTGTATAAAAACACTTTATGTAGACTTGGTTTGTTGATTTTATAATCAACCACAGGTTGTATGTGACCCGAAGCGGGATATATTTTTGTGTGGCTCGCATGTAACCAACTCGCCTATTAAATTTATGTGTCCAATGTCTGTCAACATTTTGGTTTCCAGACTCTGACTCGAACATGCTTCTTCCGATCGATTTAAAACTTAACAGGGTCATAAGGAACCACTTAGGCTAGGTTTCTTTCAAAATTGGTGCCATTTTGAAAAACAAAACACTTGAAATTCCGTTTCTTGACTCTAACTTGTTGATCCTCTGTCCGATCGATTTGAAACTTAACAAGGTGTTAGGGCACCACCTAGATAAGGTTGCTTTCAAAATTGGCGCCACTTCGAAAAAAAAACAAGATGGCCACCACCTTGAAATTCCGTTTCCAGACTCTAACTCAAATATGCTTTGATTTGAAAGTTAACATTGTCTTAGGGGACAACCTAGGCTAGGTTGTTTTTGAAAATAGCACCACTTCGAAAAACAAGATGGCCGCCATCTTGAAAGGCTAGTTTAGCTTTTGAAATTGGTGCCAATTGGAAGAACAAGATGGCCGCCATCTTGAAGTTCTGTTTCCAGAGTCTATCTCGAAGACACTTTATCTGATCAATTTGAAACTTAACAGGGTAATAGGACAACAAAAGGGCTTGGTTGCTTTTGAAATTGGACTTTTTCCATTTGCCCATTTTGGGCATGCGCTCATCCAAAATATATTGATTTCCAGACTCTAACTTGAAGACGCTTTGTCCGATCAACTTTTATCTTAATACGGTGATGGGACACCACTAAGACTAGGTTACTTTTGAAATTAGTGTGTCCAGTTCCCATTTTGGGCATGTGCTCATCCAAAATATTTTGGTTTCCAGACTCTAACTTGAAAAAACTTAACAGAGTCACAGGACACCACCAGGACTAGGTTGCTTTTGAAATTGGTGTTCGTCTGTTTGCCCATCTTGGGTGTGCACACATTTGTCCATATTATGCTTTTCAGACCTAAATGGACACTTCCACTGATCATTTTGAAACCAGGGTTGTAGGACATCCCCTGGGCTAGGTTGTTTTCGAAATTGGTGTCCATCTGTCAGTCTGGTTGTGCGCACGTCCAACCGTCTGTGCGCGTCTGTGAACATTTTCGTTTCCGGACTCTTAACTGAAAGACGCTTCCATTGATCGATTTCAAACTTGACAGAGTTGAAGGACAGCACACAGCACTATCTTGAAATTTCCACCACAGCTATCATGTTGCATACATCTGGCACCCTGTCCCTAATACCAATTGTGCAACCTGCCTGTTGTGGTCTATGATTGCAGTTTCTTGTTTTTGTATACAACGGTGCCTTTGTACCATGGATAATTAGTGTCAATAACTTCCAGTTCTTCACTAATATTTCGGAAACTATGTAACCTACAAATGTGTAGTATATATCATTAGAAAGGTCATTTTACAACGCTTCTGCTGGTTTTGGAACATAAAAATCCATGATGATATGGCTGAGGAATCAGAAGTTAAAGATTAAAGTGCCCCTGTATTTATGAAAATCTTTTTTTTACATTCCCTCTTTAAATATGGAGTCATTTAAGTTATAAATCATACAAAATGGTACATACTAAAACTAAAATATCCCTCATTAGACATACACAGAAAAATATATCACTCATGAAGATTATTAAAATAATACTTGTGCTACACACTCGTATTATATTGTTATCTTCATTTGTAGTGTACTTTTCTGTATATGTCATTCAGGAAGTTTCCTCTTGTATTCAGGATTGCATGCATTTTGGATTCTTGGACATGAAGTTACATAGCTGTAACTTGAAGGCAGTGTTTGTTCGACTGTTCCACACTGCCCTTACTCTTGGCATCACAGCAACAATTCTCTTCACACACACAAGTGAGTATCTTCACAGCTGTTCTGGTTATTTTATTAATAATTAATGTATGATCATACTAACATTATTTTTGCCCTTTAAGACATTATCTCTGGGTTGATGCTAGTCTTATTTTTCATATCTTATTTGTAGTTGGAAAAAATCAATTGGGCATTTAAATAATAGTTCCACTGCAATTGATATCTTTAAGTCATAATATGTACAAGTTAGACAATTTAGTTTTTTTTTTCCACAGTACCACAGGGGTTTAGCATGACGTGTTTCAGTTTTTTATCTTTCATCAGCATTGTGTAAAAACTAAATTTTACAGAAAATTGATATTTGGCAGAGATGTGAAAGAAAGTAATATCAGTAGCGCAGTACAAAATGTTCATTAAATGGGTCTATTTCTTTATAAAACATGCTTTTCCCTTATTCAACACATTACAACATCATTGTGCTTGTTTTGTGTTTTTATAACTTTATGGAAAGACAGTTACAAAGAAAACAATGTATTTACAATTTTACATGAAAATATATATAAAATTTATTTTGTGAGTATGTTGTCAGGAAGGCTGTTTTCTGTCATTTAGACAATAGATGTTGAGCTGCACTTGTGCATTGTTTTACAGGTATACACAAGGCTGTGGTTTATCATGAAGATCTCCTGTATGCCACTGGGTACCTGACCCTCCTGTGTGCCAGTCTGATGCTCTACTGGGTCACCTGTCTCTGTGATCCTGGCTTTGTTCCCGTGGATACCACTCATCAAGTAAGATACGTGTTGATTGGAAAATACATCACAATCAACACCTTAAGCAAGTGAAATGTCGTGCTCAAAATTTGAGGAGTTCAATTGTCGTGTCACAGTTTGATATCATAACTATAAAAGAACATTCATAATGCTTAATTAAAGATGAACTTGCACTTAACAGAGAGTGCTGCACAGGCCAATATGTTTAACATAGTATAAAGTGTATCATACTAATGTTCTGCAATGTTTTTTTCTGACTAGTTGACCGGGATTTTAAGGGTAGTATACATGTAGTATTGCATCATCATGTAACACATTGATGTTTGGGTCAGTATTCTGCTAATACTGTGTAGTGTTTGTGTATTCAGTTGACTGAGAGTGATGAAGATGGGGAGGTTAGCCTGGAGACATCACACATGCTGTGTAATGGGGTGCCACTCAGGAGGTGCGGATTCTGTGGCATAGAGGTGCGCAAAAATAGGAAAACTGCCCAAGTGATATAAATTTTTAAATTTATCTCAAGAGTAGATATATATACAGAAACCCCGCTTATCCAGTTCCCGAATGTAACTTAATCACCAGCCTATCCAGCTTAGAAGCATGTCCCCAACATTTTACACATTACAAAACCAAATTCGGTGGGTGATATACAGAGATTTTACAAAATAAATAAAAAACTCTTCATCAAAAATGTATATAATCACAGCACACTTCTTTAGGCTATCTCACCTTTGATCATTCATTGTTTACACAATGAAAAGACACAAATTAGGATGACGTTTAGCATCTTTCAACATTTCAAAAGACCTATTCGATTGGCTGAATGCAATTCTAGAAACCAAACAAAGTATCACTCTATTGTCCAGAGTAGTCCATCAAAAGTAAATCACTTAACATTACAGATGATTAAAAGATGTGAATAAATTTTTCAATTTATAAGCTAATAGCAATTTTTATGTGTTTTATACCTTCTCAATAAAAAGTGCTGTTTTTTTCCCCGAGTTTCTCCCTCAAAAAACTGGAACTAAGTTTATTTGATCTCGAAAAAGAATGCCCACATCTCAATGTCCTTTGTCAAAGTTGCACAAAAATGGTTAGCTTGAAAATTTAAAAAGATATGGACTGTAATAAAAATATAATTTGGTAGTTTGTAAATGTTTTTCTGGTGAATATTTACATGGAACTGTGTAACTGTTACCACAAATGCATATTTCTGCAAAAATATTGTATCAACGCCCAGTTATGCCCCCCCCCCCCCCCGCAACTATTTTTTACCCCACAACCCTTGAGGGCTGTTGGGGTATTGTTTTGACCCATGGTGTCCGGATGGGTGGGCGGCAGCAAAAAATTTGTCCGGGCTGTATCTCAGAAATCGTAAGGTTTAGGAAGTTGATACATGGTAGGGACATTGGTTAGGGGGTGTAGGTGTGCAACGTCATGGTGTGACCTTGATTTGACCTTGCCGTAGTGACCTTGAGTCTGAAAATCTTTCCCGGGCTATATCTCGGAAACCGTAAGGTGTAGGAAGTTGATACTTGGTACGGATATTGGTTTGGGTTTGTAGGTGTGCTATGTCATGGTGTGAACTTGATTTGACCTTGCTGTAGTGACCTTGACCTATAAAATCTGGTTGGGGACATTGGTTTGGGGGGGTTGGTGTGCAACGTCATGGTGTGACCTTGATTTGACCTTACAGTAGTGACCTTGAGTTTGAAAATCTTTCCTGGGCTATATCTCGGAAACCGTAAGGTGTAGGAAGTTGATACTTGGTAGGGATATTGGTTGGGTGATGTAGCAGTGCTATGTCATGGTGTGACCTTGATTTGACCTCGTTGTTATAGTGACCTTGACCTATAAAATGTTGTCCGGGCTATATCTCAGAAACGGCAAGGTGTAGGAAGTTGATATTTGGTAGGGACATTGTTTAGGGGTTGTAGGTGTGCATCATCATTGTGTGATCTTGATTTGATCTTTGACCTCCTTGTAGTGACAATGAGTTTTACAATCTTATCTGAGCTATTTCTTGGTTTCTGTAAAGTGTAGAAGGTTGACACTCGGTGGGGACGTTGGTTAGGGGCTGTAGGTGTGCGTCATGGTGTGACCTTTAACTTTGGCTCTGCCAAAGTGTGTTCACCTGCTATATTTGAGACCTCTTTCTCTTATAACAAAGATATATGGATTGCTGCTACATATTATATGTGTTTTTACATAATTATGATATTTCCAGTGACAGCTATTCTCCAGTTAATAAATTTTACCGCTTCATAATTTTTAGTTTACTGAATTAATAATAATAAATAATATAGTAGGATTTATATAGCGCAAAATTGATACAGATCCTCTAATGCGCTTGAGTCCAAGAAGGGAGAGTCCAGGGACAGGCATGGGTCGACATCTAAAAAGCGCCCGCCAGGGTATAACTAAGGTGGGGGGTATGCCAGCCTAAACAAGTAGGTCTTTAGCTGGCTTCTGAAACCATCTATTGTTTGGTGAGATCTGACAGTCTGTGGCAGCTTGTTCCATTCGGCTGGTGCAGCTACTGCAAAGCCACGCCTTCCTATGTGCTTATTAGGGCGGGTTGAGGAGATAGATAGCCTGTTGCCACGAGTGAGACTGCTCGATCTTATTAAAGCTGAAAGATTCGGGGGCTGTGAAAGATTAATAGCCTTGAATACCAAAAGGTTGTACTTAAACAGGATGCGATGTTGAATTGGGAGCCAGTGGAGTTTTTTCAAAAAGGGTGTAACATGACTCATTTTGTCAAGTCTGAAGATGATGCGACAAAGAGCATTCTGGACTCTCTGTAGTTTGGCTATGTTGGACTTGCTTACCCCATAGAGTAAAGAGTTACAGTAGTCTAGATGACTACTGACCATAGCGTTTGCCAGAAGTATTGCTGTCTCAACTCCAAGGAATTTGCGAATTCGTTGCAAATCACGAAGATGATAGTAACATGCTCTGCAAACCTTGGCAACATGATTGTCAAAGGAGTTGTCTGAGTCGAAAATAACACCCAGGTTTTTTACTTCCACTGACGGAGAGATATTGTTTTGGAGGAGTGGAACAGGAAAATTTGGTGCAAGTGACTCTCTGATGGCTTTTTGACCTATAATGATAAATTCGGTTTTTTCTGGGTTTAGTTTTAGTTTGACACTGTCCATCCATTCCTGTACAGACTTGAGACACTCGGTCAGCTCTTCCATGCTAGAGTCAAAATTCCTGGAGTCAACTGCTAGGTAGATCTGGGTGTCATCGGCATATAGGTGATGAGTAACATTGAATTTTGAAATAACTTGACTGAGGGGACTAGTGTAGAGGGTGAAAAGGAGAGGACCCAGTACAGAGCCTTGGGGGACTCCGAAAGGGAGAATTACCGCTTCAGAGAAACTATCACCTATTTTAATTTTTTGTTTACGGTTTGAAAGATACGATTTGATCCATGACAAAACAGTACCATCTAGACCAAACCAGTCATGCAAGCAGTCATATAAAAGAGAGTGATCAATCGTATCAAACGCTGCTGATAGGTCTAATAATGTCAGGGCCACTGCCTTTCCTGAGTCCACTGAGAGAGCTATATCATTTTGAATCTTCAACAATGCGGTTTCAGTGGAGTAAGAACTCTTATAAGCAGACTGGTTGACATTTAAGAGCCCCTCGTGGGAAATAAATTCATTTAGCTGCTTTGCCACCACCTTCTCAATAAGTTTAGATATAAAGCTGAGGTTTGACACCGGCCTGTAGTTTTTGAGGATATTTCTATCAAGGCTCGGCTTCTTTTGAAGGGGGGTGACATATGCCATCTTAAAACAGTTGGGGAAACTACCTTCTGTGATTGAATAATTTACAATTTTAGTGATGGGGGTGATGAGAATATCAGCACACTCCTTGACCAGTGACGTCGGAATCGGGTCAAGGTCACATGATTTGGATGGTGAGGACTTTAGAATTTTGAGTATTCTTCCTCGGATACAGGTGTGAAAGAGGACAGAGTATTTTTAGTGGGGTTGGGTCTAGTAACTGAAGATGGTATTGACGACTGCAGTGTGGATCTTATCTTGAGGATTTTGTCATAGAAGAACTTGCAGAAAGTATTCGCAAGGTCAGTTTTATTTGTGTAGTCTGGTAGAACAGCAGCAGAGGACCTGTGTAAGATCTTTTTGAAACAGTTCCACAGAGCCTTGGGATTTCCTTGGTTTTCAGCCACAATGTTGGAATAATGATTGCATTTGGACTTCTCTAGCGGGAAATTATAGTGGTTGATTGCAGCCTGGTATCGGCTACGATTACTGGCTGAGTTTTCACAACGCCATGCCCGCTCATATTTCCTCTTGAGTCGTTTTGCTTTGAGGATGTCACAGTTCATGAAACCAGTCTCGGCATGTCTCGGTATATTTTTCTTCATGATTGGGGCGTGCTTTTCAAGAAGGCTTCTCAAAGTATTAAAGTATTGATGACTAAGAAGACTGGCAGTTTTGTACGGGCATCTAATGAGGTCGGATTTCAGGATATCCATTCTAAAATCTGTAATATTTATCTTGTGAATTTTACGGATGGGAACACATTGAAACTTACAGGATTCTCTGACAGGGAAGATAAAGCTGAATATGATTGCCTGGTGGTCTGATAGTCCCCCAATAACTTTGGGACTAATGGCCCAGGAGAAGGAATCCCTGACACATAGAGCATCCAAAATATGACCCTGAATATGTGTGGGTGTATTGACAAGTTGTGTAAAACTGAATTGCTCAAGGATATCAATGTCAATTTCAATATCAATTTCAATGTCCAGGTGTCATGTTTATCCAAATGAAAATTAAGATCACCAAGGAGAATATTTTCGTAGCCTGATAAAGCAGCACCTTCGAGGAACATGCCAAATTCGTCTAGGAACTGCGACTTTGAGAGATTTGTCTTGTTTAGATACTTAATTTTTACATAAATTTTCTTTCTCTTAGTCGTTATTTTCTTTGTAAGTAGGGTTCTTCTGTATATATGCAATCCTAGTCCGAAAGAAAGAGATTGTGGTTTTTGTCTTCTCTTGTGATCAATTTAAAAACATACATCACAAGGGTTTTCATATTTGTTATCATCCACTTTGTGTGAAGAAAAGGTAAAATGAGTCGGTATTCCCCTCAAAATCTGTTGTAGAATATATTCGTAGTAACGGGTACAGTTAACATAAAAACTGCAATTGGTAATTGTAGATTTCATGGCCATTTCTGCATGGATTTTAATACAGCAAAAATGACCAAAACTGCTGTAAAGACACTTGATATTAGTAATGACATGTACATTATTATTATTATTATGTATTTATACTCAGCGCAATATCTCCATATACTACAGGACTCAAAGCGCTATTTAACCAATCATATTTGCAAGTTTAGATATTTTATGAAAAACTTCACTTCTTCAAAACTGCAGCATTGATTTCTTTGTCCATAGTATGGCATGCTGGTGAATCAGAAAAAAATAACCAAGTATGTATGTCTTGGTAATAAGGTCAAATACATGGCATTGAGTGGATAGTAAAGAATTGTTTTGGTAAAACTTTCAAATTCTAGATACTGTTAAAAGAAATTGGTTTGTGAAATATTTTTTCTGCATATGTTTCTGGCATAATTCTGTGTATCATGTGCAATTAACAAGCTTTTTGTATTAGTGAGTGCTGATCACATGTTCCACACAATATATCATATCTGAATCATTCTGATTTTATCTCTCTCCCAGCTCACTCTTCCTGAATGCTGTGTGTGTTATGACATGTTGAGTCACATGTTATTTGTAATCTCTGCCAAAAGTGCACATTGTGAGGAGGTATATGATTACCAATGTCCTTGACCTCTGTGTTATGTTGTTTGGTCCTTGACCACTGTGTGGTCACATGTTATTTGTAGCAGTCTCAGCCAACAGTGCACATTCTCAGGTATGATTACCACTGTCCTTGACCTCTTTGTTGTGTTGTTTTTGTCCTTGACCTCTATCTGTGTGGTCACATGTTTTTTGTAGCAGTCTCAACCAATATTGTACATCCTCAGGAAGTATGATTACGACTGTTCTTGACCCCTGTGTCATGTTGTTTGGTCCTTGACCTTTGTGTAGTCACATTATTTGTAGCAACCCCTGCGAGCGCGGCACTGTGAGGACTGTGGGCGCTGTGTGAGGAGGTATGACCACCACTGCCCATGGCTGGAGACCTGTATTGGGGAGAGGAACCACCGCTTCTTCTGGATCTTCCTCACACTCAAGTCACTGGTCATTATCTGGACAACCATGATAGTCTGGTATGTTATGTAGTCCCCCAAAACTTTCATGAAAGTCTTGTATCAATCATATAGAAACATGGTGAAAACTATTCTGCAGACAAAAACAAGTTCCAGGTACTCCTTGCAATGATAAGACAAGGTAGTTCTATCTAATGAGTTTCTTTTGATGCAGATACTGGTGTGTTACTTCACTGTGCATATCTGTCTCTGTTATGTTTTCAGGAACATGTTTCAGCATGGTAGAAGGTGGTGAATCAATATATCTTACATACTTTGTCATGTTTCTGCCCCAGCTGTTGTTCCTAGTAATGTTTCTGTGTCACAATACCCTTGTGGCTTTTCCAGAACTCATTCCACTGCAGTAACTGCCTTTGTTGATACTTGTGTGCGGTGTATGTTTTCAGGAACTTAGCATATGTGTTTGTTTACATCTGTTTATGATTTCAGGAAGTCATTTCAGCGTGGTGACTCGTGGGATCAGTGGCTGAGACTTAACATCTTCTACTTACTGGACATGTTTGTTCTGTTGTTGTCTGGCTTTGTGGTCATCTGTCTGTGTGGCGTCCACTCCTACCTGATGGTGACTGGCACCACCACATGGGAGGCACTGGCCCACTCCAATATCTCCTACCTGAAAACCCTCGCCCATAATACAAACCCCTTCCACGAGGGCTATGTCAGGAACATGGTGTTCTTCCTGTGTAGACTGGGAAAGCGCAACTGGGAGAAAGTTTATAATGCAACGGTCAACAGGACATCCAGGACTGGAGAATTAACAGTCATGTGATTAAATCATGTGTTATACAGGTGTACAGTACAAGCAGTGAGTAATGAAGATGAGCAAATAATGTACAATGTGATAGAAGTAAGTAACGTGTTGCATGAGTGTACAGTGCAAACAGTCAATAAGTGAGCGAGGATGGGCCAATAAAGTGTAATGTTACTGAAGTAAATAATCTAATATGTTCTAAGAAAAGTACTCGGAGAAAGATTACAGTGCAACACATTAAAGAGTCTGGTATCATTATGATACTATCATACAAGATGCATACAACATGGGCATAAGACATAACAGTGTCCATAACACAGAGTATGTGGATTAGGGAAATGTCATCATGTGATTAAGGTTTAAGTATTCTGTTGTATGATGATTCTATGAAGTAAGAGAAAAATGTGCGAAAATGCTGGTAAAAAAAGTTAACAAGAGAGCAAGTGTTACAAATTAATAGCCCTGCAATGAAATTTAATATTGTCTGTTATATCATGGAAAAGTAGGGAAAATGGGTAAAGCAGACAATGGGGACTTTAGAGGATCTAATAAATAACCATCATGATAAAAAGAGGATGACAAGACTGTACAGAAAAGTTGTGACATAAAAAATAGTTGAGGAGTTGGTTGAGGGATAAAAAACGCTTGTTGTCATGTGTTCAAACAGGTGTGATTTGTTCATTCTGTGTATGTACTGCTGATGTGACTTTGATTTGGATTAGCAGAGAATTGAGAAATGACTGCAAGGGTGAACGCATTAAATGGTGACATTGCAGTTGTAAGAGTTAACTTTGAGAGGAGGGGTGTGGTTGTGATCTGTTTATTATTGAGAGCTCCAAGCTCCCACATTGAATAGTTTGGACAGGAGACGGCTAGTGCTGTGAAATCACTTCGAATATCGGGTTCGATGTTTGGTGTCTGTATAAGCTAGCGAACTTCGGTCTAGTTCGATCTTCGAAACAACGTTTTCAAAACCAGTTAAAATGCAGAAATCTATCATAAAATCTTGTCACTTTATTGAAAATATAGCAAAAATGTAAAATCCATATATATTTTAAATAAATTCCGCCATATTTTCAACAAAAGAAACAAGTTTTATAGATCGGCGAAAATAGGATCCGTTGGGATGTGGTGTGATATTGGGGATTTCTAAACGTTTTGCAAAGTCCGAATTTCAGACATTTGAACCGAACTCCGAATTCGGGGCAGTAAACGAGCGAACTATCGAACTTCTTCAAACATTGTTGCAGCACTAGAGACAGCTACTGTTTATATGGCATGTACAGAACAACTGTAAATTGAACTGTTAAGAAAATTTCCCTGTAAATGGAAGCAGGAATCAGATGCTTGAATGCCATTTTCCATTGAAACTGAATGCTACCTGGAAAAGTTGAAGTATATTTCCAGTCCGTAGCGATCGGATGTAGCATGGTTTTACTGTACATAACAAACAATGATGGAATGAAATGAATGTGTAGTGTCATTAAATATGATGGGAATGTTGAAAATAAAAGATGAAAAGTAAAGCATGGATCTCGTTTATTTATATTTTGTCTCACAGGTGAATTTCATCTTTGTCACATAGTAAACAACATTGGTAGAGTGAATGTGTGAAAGAACTCAGTAAATTCATTAGTTTGCTGCATTGTAGTGTCATATATATTTATAACCCTTAAAGTTGTTAGTAAACATAATTCAGTTGATGTTTGTTATTGGAGAGCTGATTGTAAATATGTCAGTACAGACTTACAATTGTTGGGGGTCATTTTGCTTTGTTAATCTATGGCGCTTCTTTTTATGTGTATTGACAGAAAAAGTTTAGTCAGGATATTGTTCACACAGTTGACATGAAGTGTTAAATCTTTAGAGTTGTAGATATATTGTATAGTAATGTACTTTAATGGTTAATAATTTATGGTTAATAATTATTTTATGTAGTTGTAATTACAGTGGAGCCACCTCTGTATCCTTTATACTGCAGTTTTGTGATTGAATTCCAGATAAAGTCAGGGTAGAAATGTCATTCATTATTTAATCAGTGTTTTAGATTATTGTTTGTCTTAACTTTTTTTTTCTGAAATTCTACTATCAAACCAGATTCAGAGAATGTATCAGCCTACAATGTTCCTGTTTAAAGTACCGCAAAATGTGCAGAAACGTGTTTTGTTACACTGCGCAGTTCTCCATTGTATAGCTTGTAAAATATATATTACATGTGGTAGTACAATTAAGTAAATGAGTTTATAGTGGAAAAGGCCCTTTCTAAAAGGAACCTGTGTTTTCTGCACATTGTTTTTACATTAGAATCCATTAGTGTCATAATGTTTCTGTTATTGTATCCCCAGACGATAGTCGTGGATACTTATGATTCAGTATGGTCACGCCGCCGCCACCGCAGAGATTTCCTTTCGGACGCGATAACTTAAAAAATATTTTAGTTAGACCTTTCAAATTTGGTATGTGGGTTTATATGGGCAATGCCACGAACGCTATTGTTTTGTGACCTTGACCTTTAATTTCAAGGTCACTGGTGGCCTCTTAAAGGTCAGATTTGGGCCATTTTTTTCACATTTTGGCCCAGTTCTCATATACACAAAGTTAGATCATCCTATGGTTGGTATATATAATACATATATATGTCCTCTGTAAGTATGCACAAATTTGACCTTGAAGCTCTTCATTGAAGGTCATCCACAGACCGCCAAAGTACCTCACCAGGGCCATTTTTGGCCTTTTTGGAGATATTTTCACACTTAATACGGACTATATTGCATGGAAACTATTGAAAATGGCTTTGGAGGTTGAGTACATGATGGGGTACCAGCTTGTTGTCCAGTTTGTTGACCTTGGCTATTGTTTTCAAGGTCACCTTAGGCCTGCTAAAATGACTCAAAATGGTACCTTTTACTGCATATATATGCCTATATAAGACTGTGAGGCATAAAGCTTGTGGGTGTTACACAGCCTAAACCCCTGCACGGATTTTTACCAAATTTTCAGGGTATGTTTACCTTAAGAGGATCTAGAGCTGATCAGGTTTTGGTGGGTATCCGGCTACCACTGTTGCCATGGCAACACTTTTAAGATTTTCGGGTCTTAAATTTTGTGGGTGTTCCACAGCCTAAACCCCTAATGGATTTTCACCAAATTTTCAGGGCATGTTTACCCCTAGAGGATCTACGGCTGATTTGGTTTTGGTGGGTATCTGGCTACCACTGTTGCCATGGCAACACTTTTAATATTTTCGGGTCTTAAAGTTTGTGGGTGTTCCACAGACTAAACCCCTGCACAGATTTTCACCAAATTTTCAGGGCATGTTTACCCCAAGAGCATCTAGAGCTGATAAGGTTTTGGGGTATCCGGTAACAACTGTTGCCATGGTAACACTTTTAATATTTTCGGGTCTTAAAGTTGTGGGTGTTCCACAGCCTAAACCCCTGTATGGATTTTCACCAAATTTGTAGGATATGTTTACCCCAAGTGGATCTAGAGCTGATTAGGTTTTGGGGGGTATCCAGCAGCAGCTGTTGCCATGGCAGCACTTTTAAAATTTTGGGGTCTTAAAGTTTGTTCTAAAATTTTTAATGTTTTCTGTAACCTAAAATATTTCAGCTAGCTTCATCAGATTTGCACAAAATGTAAATGGATAGGAAAGCTTGCCCAATTGTGTCCTTGTTTTGGAAACAAAATGTCCGCCACATCACATCTTTAATGCCAAATAGGAGGGTCATCATATCAAAAAGGTCTTATATCTCCTTTAGAATTGTTTCTTTGGCTTCAAAATATGAAAACTACTTGTAAGAAATCATGGCCTGTGAATCTTTTGTAGAACATCTCGTGGATTCTCTATACTTCTTACAACAGAAGTTTTTCCTAAGATTTTCCCAAGTCTCAATGTTGTTGGCCATTTAGCTGTACCTGGAGGTTGGAGTTATTGCCTGCTGAGGCTGGCTATTTTTAACCATGACTAAAATGAGTAAATGATATTTTTCTTCATAACTGTTAGAGTTACAATAATTTTGTCAAATATGTTGTTTAGCTACTTTTTGATGCACAGTGTCATGGCAAATTTCCAGATCTGTAGGTCCATAGCTGACTGAGTAATAGCTACCTTGACAGTTCACCATTGAGTAAATCACTTCTATCTGCAAGCCTATTAAATTTAGAGGGTTTTTTGTCAAATATGTTGTTCATGTACTTTTAAATGTACTCTGTCATGGCAAATTTTCGGAGCTGTAAGTCCATAGCTAACTGAGTAATAGCTACTTTGACAGTTCACCATTGAGTAAATCACTTATAGCTGGAAATCTGTTCAATGTGGTTGGTTGCTATGGCAATGAATTTGAAAATCTGAGGTGACCAAACTTAAAGGAGCCTATATCGCCCTTATTATTGGTCGTAGAGGTTTTTGGATGTGAAGACAACTTCTAGGAAATCATGTGCCCCGAATCTTTTGCTGGTTTCAGATTTGACCTTGGACCCCTCCTTCAAGGTCAAATGTGGTTCTTCATACCTATAATGGCCTATATCTCCCTTGTTATTGGTCGTAGAGGTTTTGGATGTGAAGGTGAATCTTTTGGTGGGTCACATTTGACATAATATTCTCTATGTCACGCTTCAACCATGTCCCGACCGGGGATACACTGCGTCGAGACGCAATCTCTAGTTAATAAATTACCCATTCACTCAACTGTGATTAGGACCCAATGTTCTGTGAATGAAAACTCCCTTGCCTCAACGAATTCTCTCAATAACCAATGTGTAATTTGGTATTTGCATGCTGATATCATAATTATAAAATGGCTGATATAGATGAAACTTAGAGTGTGCATCAGTTTAACTGACATAGTAAGTTTATATGAGGCACTAACACTGAGGAACAGTTGTTAATTGTCATGAATCAAAGCTCAAATGACTGATTTATGGCAAAAGGTATGACCATTCCAACAAAGCTATCTGTGAATGGTATAAACTGAAGGAAGTTTATTTCCTGGATATATCTAGTCAACTGCAAACCAGGTTTGTGTCAAACTGTTCATTGTATATCATTATATACCTTTTTATATCTGTTATAATAAAGAATAATTATTTAAAACCAGTTTTATCCTGATACCTCTTTCGCACTACAGGTGATATAACCCACACTTGTAGGCATTAGACAAAACGACCCTCTCCTTAAACTACCTTTTGACGTCCTTATGCAAACTTGTGATAAAATTGCCTGCCTTTTCATTCCTTTAGCATTCTATGGAAGCTTTAAAATTTTCAAATTTCCGCCTCTGGAATTTCTCACCGTGACATTCTGTGATAGATTTTTCATAGAGTAACTGAAGGCGATGTCCGAGGTTTATGTAAGGTTGTGACTCGGTTGTGTTTCGGTAGCAGATGTCCGTCCAATGGCTACCGAAGGTGAGTTGAGGTTAATGAAGGTTGCCTTACATTGACAAATGTAGTTTGTACTACTGTTGTCCTACTGTTATTCACGGTTACACCCTGTTTCCCATCAGTGGCCATACGCTTGATACCTTATGGGTACAACAAATCTTGGAAGATATGAGGCATCCTGGGAGATGGATCTGCCACCAAGTAAAACCTCTAACCACGGGGTATAGAGTAAGAAATCTAAAATTAGCCACCTCTAAAACCTTTGTTAATTTTATGAAGAAAATGATGTTTTTGTCTAACAATTGGTATTTTTCAGTTCAAAAAGCCTTAATTTACTATACATTCAACAAATCTCACCACAATTCATTTATTTTATTAGTATTTTCACATGTGGCGAATTTCAGATATGTGGCGAATTTTAGATTTCTTACTCTATTGCTCGTAGTGTGAATGGGGCAGAAGTTAAAAAAAAAAACATTGGAGAATGTGATCCCTGGACATTTTCTAAGTTTTATGTTGAAATATAAATTTCTTCAAATGTTGTACTTCAACATGGTAATCACTAATATCTTTTGATTGCTCATGTCAATAAGCAGCATTTTATCAAACCAGATAATAATGTACGTGTTTGCAGATAATAAATTACCCTCTTGCAGAATGGGATATTTAAAGATGTCTGAGGAGTAATGCAAATGTGTGTAGTTAAGGAAGCTGCAAGAACTATGTCAATCTACCCGATTTCCTTAAATATATCTCCACTGATACACACATATTCTGGTTTGATTCAAATATCAATTCAAAAATAACTAGAGCAAATTTTAAAAATCATGCATGATAAAGAGGAAACACTATGTACTTTTGTTAATAGTGTTTGGTCGAATTTTTACTTCTATTAATCTTATTACCAACTTGATGACAAGTTTATTGACAAATTCTCGGCTCTATATAATGTATTTTCATTCATAAATCATTCAATCTGTTCAATGTTGACATACTTCAGCTTTTCAGTAGCCTGACTTTAGCTCAAGCAAGCAATTTGCAAAATATTTACAATGTGAACCTATTGATTCATAGCTTCACTATTTAATTGAGACAATTTTGTGTTGATTATTTGTTTATTGCTGAAGAAGTCTCCTCATGCACTATAAAGTACAGTACAAAATAAGGATTCAGTTTCTTGCAGTTCAGTTGCTTTAAAGATGTGAGTATAGTATTATAATCGATGGTCTGAGTTGTTTTTATTCTTAACTCATGTTACTAAAGATGTACAGGTGCCATATATTTTTATATCATTCTAACACAACAGATGGTGTACCAAGTACACCGATGATACGTATTTGAGAAATCTGTCAATTATCCAGCAGTCAATAATACATTTATAGAGGACATAATGTTGAGGACAATTCTTATTGGCTGAAACATCAGTGGAGGGTACAATAATTAGAAGTAGTTTAGCATTTGAACATATCCAACTGAATTTGATACATTCACCTGCTATACATTATAAGTTTCATGAATAATAGTTTTTGCAGATTTTTCATTTCCTGTCATTTTTATGTATTATACATTAGTTTTATTGTACAGTTTCTATATACCAATTTTTCTTTGTGATATGAGTGCACTGGTTAGACAGAGAAAGGCCATAATAGAGTAATAAAATTTCATTGAGTTGAAAACAAGGTTGAGTGTCAAACAGTGTACAAAGTTTATCGTGAAACTTACTAGGAAGTCAAAAATGTTAAGGTCCATAGCAAAAGTTGCCAGTCCATATTTCACTGTAGGTTGAATCAATATTGAGTTTCAAAGTTAATCAAGTGGCAAGTGCTAAAGAATAAATGCTTTAATTTTCTGTGATGGCAAGAATGTCTGTTGTAGTGGCCCTAAAATACTTCAGCAATAAGAAACAATATATGAACAGTGTTCTTAAGTAATAGGACATCCAGACCTGTCACCCTACAACATAGAGGTCCGTGACAAGTTTGGACTGAGGAATAACTGTTAATTTCCTTCACTGGCATCAAAACTAGGTGTTAAAAAAGAAAAAATAACGTCCTGAGTGATGGATACTTCAGCCATTGCAAAGCTTAAAAATGTGTTTGGTGGAAAATGTAGTTACATGCACATTGAAAATTATTTTGATATAAATTATAGAGTTATATGTACATTATGAAATGTTTTTAATCTCTTAGCTATATGTGTATCGATGTATGCATACCGTATTTTTCCAAAATATGGCCCGGGCGTTAATTATTTTCAAATGGCATCAGACCAGGCGTTAAATTGAACCAGGCGTTCTTTTGAAATACAAAAACAGTGTTATAAATTGTAAACAGTGTGCTTGGTACCAGGCGTTAATTTGAACCAGGCGTTTATTTTGAACCTGGGCATTATTTTGGAAATTTATGGTAGGTTTCAAAAAGTGTGCTCTTGTCTTTGTTCTTAATGTTTACAAAATGTAATATTTGATCCAGCAAAGTGGAAATCTAATTATTATCAAAAGGTCCTTGTAAATAAAATTAATATGTGTTATAACTTGCCATATGTGTGTATCTTTTAATTTTATATTACAGCTGGTAAACAGTGTGTCAGGGTATGTTTTTGTATTCTAATATTAAGTTACTTCAATAAAACCATTTAATTTTTCTTTGGGTGTTCCTTAATAAAAAAGAATTACACAGAAAATGACATTGATTCATGCCACATGTCCCACCATGAGAAATGTGTATTTTTAAGATAATAAATCTAGCAGCTCAAACATAAGAATCTACCATGCGTACAGCTGAAGAGCTGGTGTAAGAACTTACATTAGTGGCTTGTGATGGTTAATTTTGGGTTTATACAGTGCCAGCCACAATTATCAGATCCTCTTGGGTTACTTACAATTAGTTCAGATAATAGAAATGTTGGATAACAGAAGTGCCAAATAACAGATTTGAATGGAGTTGAGAGAGTGGCTTTCAGGTTGCATGTTTAAAATTTGGATAAGAGAGGGTCAGATAATAGAGGTTCTACTGTATTTTCATGAAGTAACTTGGTCATAATGAGATGGAACATCAGTATTTCACACCTGGTCACAAGGTGTATTAAACTCATTACCACCAAAGTGAGAATGAATCACTCGCAAATCATAACAACTGGACCCTGTAGGTTCCTCATGCTTGTAGGGGAACAAATATCACAACACTAAAAGCTAGCTCTGGTGTAAAGCTATGAGATGGCACTGGTGATTAGTTATGACCAGACTTGAGCTGTAGAGTGCTGTAGCATTGTGGGCAACTGACTTTTATCACCTAGTAACTGTAGATATAAGGAAACCAATGACATTTCACTCAGAGCTCCAGTGTGACTGGAAATCTAACAAAACTAGTCACTATATTACTGCATAACTAAATCACCTAACATACTAAAATATTATACAGATTTAAAATTTTAACCAGGTTTGAATGAACACCTGGCCACCTTCATTTCAATTTTAAGCACTATTTCCAATTTGAAATGGATGAATGCTTTATTTTGTCTTACAAGGAAACACTAAAGTAAAGTTAAAATCATTATATAAGTAATGCCAACCCTAACCATAAATTCCACAGGGTTAAGGGCAAAAGATGGGGTTTTTAATGGATAGGGTGGTATGAGCGGGAGCCCTCACTAAATCTAACCTGCTATCATGACCTGGGTTTGAACCCACCGAGGAGAGGCAAGTGATCAAATATCAAACTTGTTCACCAATCAGCAACTGAAAGCCTAGAAAACAAGATTCTGGATGCAAGCAAAATGTTTTTGTCCAGTACAATTGGTCACTAGTTTGAATATGGCTGATTTTTGTAGAGAGCCCTACATCTAAGGTTCCATAATACTCCCACCACTTGTATAGTTAAGCTCTCTGAGCTGAATTGGATGAGTTTTTGTCCAATGTATTACAATGTTTACCAATTGTTATTTCATACATATTTAAAGTTGTCATTATATTGTTGTTTTGTGATTTTGAAATAAACAAAAATGAATAACACTGCATTTAATTACAAGAGAAGTTATTCCCAATCTCTATCCCCTCATTAAATTTCATGGTCAATTGTTTAGCATCAGTAGTAAACAAGGCCGAAAGGGGTTTCAGTCTACTGGCGCGAGCCGCAAAGCCATCAGAGGCTGCAGTAGTGCACCGAAGCAGTCGCCTATCTCAGTACTAACGTAGCCTATTGCTGCTTAACTTCAGTGAAGAGACAGATACTCATCACACTATGCCACAATTCATGATTCAAAATGTAAAAAAAAGGAAATGATTCCTAACAATGCAAGCCTTCCTAGAGCTCGCACTTAAAAACACAGTTAAATTAAGTGAGGGAATATTTGCACCAACTGAAAAATAAACAGATATTAACCAGTTTGAATGTGAGATCTTCACAGGCCAAGATGTCTCAGAAGATAAGCTTTTGTAAAAAAGCATGAGGATGTGAAACACGATGTGTGAAGAATCTGAAGGAAACAAACCTGCCCAAACAAGATATTGGGACTTCTAGCTGTCATGGGAGATTGTCAAAACTAACCCAGCCTTATACTTTTGGAGGATAAGTTGTTCACACGGACGCGGACACTGCAGAGTGATGCCATAATGTCAAGTCAGCTGACATAAAAGTGCATCTGAATGGAGAAAATGTTGTAGGTCTGTTCATCCAGATGGTCTTTCATCAAGTTGTTTTCTACCTTGTGTAATATATGGGTACTGTATGACTTTTGGAGAAATAGTCAGCCCTGGCTTTGAGGCTATTTACAAGTGGTATTGTGAACTCCTGTAAGTTTCCGAATCAAATTTACGTAATTTTCAGGCTTTATTTTAGTCTTGGGCCAAATCTACCCAGACAGTTCAAATGCAGGTTTGTTGCAGTGCCAAACATCTGTTAAATTGTGGGATACATCGTCCAAGAATTTAAACGATTGCCCATACAGTCTATCCATTATAATTAATGACCTTTTGAATTTATCACTCAGGGTCTGATACATGCACTTATCTATCTCGATACAGGGAAGAACCGTGTTTCCCAAGGACTTTAAGGTCGGGTCATATCTTGAAAAGTCAAACATGAAATTTATCATGAAACAATAAACTCATTGTATCCTTAACTCAAACTGAACTTTTGTGACAAATCCCTTATTTGCTGACGTTAATCAGATTCAATAAATATCAAAGCGTCATTCAGTAGCTCTTGTGCCCCTATACTTAAAATTGACAAAAAGTTGTGTAATTTTAGACTTAATAACATTATAATATCACAATTAAACATGAAACTGGATGAGTGGAGTTTATGCAGTCATGCTGTAAGGATAAAGAACTAGTCGTCATTAGTGAGACCTGTGAAAAGTCCTGATGTTTTGTCACCTGTGTGAAACAGATCGATAATCTACTTTCCAAATATGGACTTTGTACATGTACCTGTTTAGGTGTACTGTAAATCGTAAATATTCATTTTGTGGATAAACTATTCAAATTTATTTTAATAACATGGGCACAATGGAAACTAAACACGTTTTGTCATAAAAGGGGAGATTTTGTTATAAATTGCGTTGAGAGTGTCACTTTCACTGTTGAAAGTTATTGGGTATTTGAATCCGGTCACCGTTTAATAACGGCAGGATGACTCAACAAGACACACAATCATGACATGAATTATATTATTTAGGATGTACTCAGTAGATCTACTGTATGTGTATCAAATCAATGTATTAAAATGGTAAATTAATATTTAAAATGCAAAAGATGCAGCACATGAGATTTCCCCAATGGAGTCCAGGCTGTGTGGTTTTGCTCATGGCCTACGTCACTTTGGTTGTTAATGCAATTGAAGGTAAGTTATATAATTTATGTTGTCACAGCTGACGCATGCTTTACTGTATGGTTACGTCATGTCGTGCACGCTGTGATAAATTGTAATCAGTGTTTAATGTTCCACCACATTGGCATCAGACTGTTACTTAAACCAATGAATCAGAGAGAAGGCTCACTAGCTGTGGGTGCATTTAAAATAAATTAAATACATATAAAGCCACTAAAATATCTTGAACATATATTTACTTGTTACAGGCAATCTATGCAGTTATGTATGTGTTGTCAAATATGACAGAAAAATGTGTTCAGCTATTACATAAAATGCCTATATGTATTTTGCTCAATGGCTTAACTACATCACAAAGTCAATGGAGTTTGAGTTTCGTCTTGTATTACCTTTTTTGAAGACATGCGTTTCTGTGTTGATCACCCAGAAAGTTTATTCCTCATTTAATTTTTTTCATTCTAAACTTTTGGGAAAGACGAAACTCGCCCCATAATCTTTTCAAAAATTGTTCAGTTAACCTCCTAAACAGATAATATTGATAAGCTTACTTCCATGGTACAGACATAGCTATGTTATGGTTATGTACATGCATGTGTAATACATGTTTATAATTTTTGGTGCATGTTTCAGACCCTGAAACCTGTGAAAATGACAACATTATGGGTGCACTTGGGAAGGGAGTTATTGCTAGTGACAATTTCTACTTTGATTATCGTAACAGCAGTACCTCCTCTACCCCTAGGAGATGTGTGCATCGCATCTACATGAATTATAAAGACTCTAGTAAAGGACGTACCATATGCTTCAACTTCCGTAGATTTCACCTGGAGTACTCTGAAGGATGCTTCAACGATTACCTGCAGTTCCCAGATAATTTAAACTATGAGGAATATCCTGACAACAAGAGAGATGTGATCAAGTACTGTGGTAATGGTACATGGAACCGTGGCAATGAAGTGCTCATCATATCAAACACCTTCTCTCCACAATTCTGTTGTAGGTGTCATTTGAATTCATTGTATAATTTCTTGTCATGTTTATTTAGTACACATAAAATATTGACTTAAATAACCTGAAGTATCAATGTTAAAAATTTATCTTGTAATAGTTACAACACAGTTTCTGCACAGTATATATTGTTACAATATCTGTTTCTTATAATTACAATCTAAGTTTTTAGTAACTGCTAAACAGTCAGTTTTCATCATGATGTGTATAGGTGAGGTCATGCAGTGAGACTATAGGAAATCTTGTTAAAGGTAGTATAATTGATTTCTTTCATCACTAGACCAGGTCACGCAGTGTGCAAGGTGACTTAAGGCTTTTGTGATCAATGTACATTGAGTCAAATTTCTTTAAATATGTCATTCAGCTACTTTGGGTTAGCTATATCATAGTAAAATTGCAGGCCTGTAGCTCATTGCATAGCTGAGTCATATCTGCTTTGTGATTCTCACTGTTGAGTAAATCAGTTGTAACTGAAAAACTATTGCATTTACAGTATTTTGTTTAAATGTGTTTTCCACCTACATTTTACTCCATTACAGTTAACTTGGTACTTTACTTCTGAATACCATTTGCAGGGCATAACTTTTGTGTCCTTTTCTTCTTTCACTTCTACCCTGAAACTCAAAATACACAGTCAGCTGACACAGAGCCCGTTATCAGATACTGATGGCTTGAATGTTTGGTTTCGTTGAGTCTTACCAAGCAGTTGTTTTCATGTTGTTTCACTGAAATCCACATCACAATACCTTATTATACATGTACTTTTTTGACAAATATTAAGGTACTGTGTGTTGCGGATTTAAAATATATAAACTAAACAGAAATGTGATAATAGGTTCAGTAAGCCTGTGCAATTTGTTTTTTGAAAGACTTTAAATAAGTTTTCCCTGTAAGTTAGAAAATGGCATCTGACCTGAAATGGAATATTCAGTACCTGGAGAATTCTGGATTGACCATGCAGTTTCTAAATTAAATGATGCTCCAAATTATTTATGTTTACGGTGTTGATTTTGGACTGACCAGATATTTTATGTGTTTATTTCCAGGGCCGGCAGAATCTTCCACATTTGACATCATTTTTCAGGCCGACACTCATATCTCTGGAAGAGGATACTTTGCAGAATTTGAGGTAAATATACAAGCAAATAGTAAACACTTACAATAGGAATTATAAGATATATACTGTGCACACAAATGTTGATTTGTATTTTGTTTTTACCTACAGAGATTTATAATAAAGTTCATCATTTTCATAGATTTGAATTACACATCAATAAAGTGGTCCCGAGTTTAAAATGTTGTTGTTAACTAAACTAAGAACCTCTAACGGACTGCCTAAATGATATACAAAATTTCATGGCTGCAAATAAACTCAAATTAAACCCAGACAAAACAGAATTCATTCTTATTGGTTCAAAATACAGTCGTAAGCAACTTCATTCGCTTTTTCCCACTGATATTCTTGGGAATAAAGTGGCACCTGCCTCAAATGTCAAAAACCTAGGAGTGGTGTTCGACCCCAACCTGACTCTCACAGATCACATTTCCCAAGTCATTAAGTCTACTTGGTTGCATATAAGAGATTTATATAGGATTCGCCATCTCCTTGACCTTAACACAGCAATACTCCTTGCAAATGCTCTCATCAGTAGCCGAATTGACTACTGTAATTCCCTCTTTGCCTCACTCACTCTTTCTGAGCTCAAGAGGTTGCAGGGTGTTCAGAACTCCCTCTGTCGAGTAGTCACTAGATCCTCGAGGTACACTCATGCAACTCCAAATCTGGAAAAACTACATTGGCTACCAGTCAAATACAGGGTTCTTTTCAAAATTGGGTTGATCACATATAAGGTCCTTAAGTATGGTCAACCTGTGTACCTCAAGGATAAACTTCATCCATATACCTCATCAAGGAACACCAGACGTAGCAGTCCAAAATACAAATTCCTTCAAGTTCCTTATTTTGACTCTAAAATACATAAGTCTCATAAGTATCTTACCAAATCTTTCAGCCATCATGCACCTGTTTTCTGGAACTCACTTCCTGTCCATGTAAGAACCAGTCCATCTGTCACATCCTTCAGGAAGCACCTGAAAACCCACCTTTTCAAATCTGCTTTTCCGACCTAGTTTTCTTCCCCACGTCCACACCCACAACCATCGGAATACAGACCTGGACATGTCCCCCACTATGACTTGGATATTATATATGATTAGTTAGCGCACCTTCGGGGAAGATATTGTGCCTGCAAAGCAGTAGATTTAGATTTAGATTTAGAAGAACCTAATTAAGCGTCTCACAAGGGACGCTTGTTTGTATAGGGGAGGATATCTGGCTCCGTGTTTTCTTTTCCTCATAACTCTGTCACCGTTGGGTGGATTCTTTTCAAATTTGGCAGGTGTATGCAGTAGCCCTGGGGAATTTTTTTAATATGCTGCAGTGATATTTCGACCAATCAGAGAGGTCACATTACCAAAAATGTCTTTTTTCGATGGGTAAGCTTGTCCGGATGATAACTTGAAAGAGATTTTATCAATTCACCTGAAACGTGGCAAATACATTCATTCTATTAAAATGTGGAAATTATTAGATTTTGGCATTGATTGGGTAAGAAATGGCCGAGTAATTAATGATTAATTAATCATTATGAATTTTCCAAATAAGGAAAACACACAAATGCTTTTATCTCGAAAACCGTGCTAGATAGAGCGATTTCGACAAAATTTTTGACCCACAGGGTATCTGTGCAGGGTAGCCATCCCAATTTTCAAAAAAATTTTGTTTCGCCAAATATGGTGGCCATTTTGAATTTTTGAATTTTTCGCAAAAATTGCAAAACACAAAAATGCTTATATCTCAAAAACTGCGCTAGATAGTTATTTCGACGAAATTTTTGACCCACAGGGTATCTCTGCAGAGTAGCTATCCTAATTTTCAAAAAATTTTTGTCTCGCCAAAAATGGCGGCCATTTTGAATTTTTGAATTTTTCGCAAAAATTGCAAAACATAAAAATGCTTGTATCTTGAAAACCGTGCTAGATAGAGGGATTTCGATGAAATTTTTCACCCACAGGGTATCTTTGCAGAGTAGCTTTCCTAGTTTTCAAAAAAAAATTGCCATTTTGAATTTTCAAATTTTTCGCAAAAATTGCAAAACACAAAAAATGCTTATATCTCGAAAACCGTGCTAGATAGAGTGATTTTGACGAAATTTTTGACCCACAGGATATCTCTGCAGAGTAGCGATCCTTTTCTTCAAAATATTTTTGTCTCACCAAAAATGGAGGCCATTTTGAATTTTCAAGTTTTTCACAAAAATTGCAAAACACAAAAGTGCTTATATCTTGAAAACCGTGCTAGATAGAGGGATTTCGATGAAATTTTTGACCCACAGGGTATCTCTGCAGAGTAGCCATCCCAATTTTCAAAAAAATTTTGTCTCGCTAAAAATGGTGGCCATTTTGAATTTTCGAATTTTTTTCAAAAATGCTTATATCTCGAAAACCGTACTAGATAGAACGATTACAAGGAAATTTTTGACCCACAGGGTATCTCTGCAGAGTCGCTATGCCAGTTTTTAAAACAATTTTGTCTCGCCAAAAATGGCAGTAATTTTCAAATTTTGAATTTTTCGCAAAAATTGCAAAACACAAAAATGCTTATATCTCGAAAACCGTCCTAGATAGAGCGATTTCGACAAAATTTTTGAACCACAGGGTATCTCTTGAGAGTACCCATGCCAATTTTCAAAAAATTTTTGTTTCGCCAAAAATGGCGGCCATTTTGAATTTTCGAATTTCTTGCAAAAATTGCAAAACACAAAAATGCTTATATCTTAAAAACCGTGCTAAGATAGAGCAGACTGCTACGCTGACTTTGGTTGCCACAACAGTATAAGACTAGAAGCAGAGCATTTTCTTAATACTTTAGCACTCAGCTTTATATCCTTTTCGGGACGCTTTGTTTTTGCTGTGCAAAAACATTATCTTTTTTTCGCAAGTGATCCTCTAGTTTTATATACATTTTATCTTTAAGTTATATATTATCAACAAAAATAGCTCTAATGCTTATATAGCTCTAATGTAATATAATAAAGCCTCTTTCTTGGTGACCTTTAGCTTCAGTTTTAAGGTCAATGACAGCCTTGAGGTCAGTTTTGTCTTTGATCATATTCTGCTTGATGTTTATAATAGACAAATATCTCCTCTATAAAAGGTTAACCTTGAATGTCTTTGTTTAAAGGCACTGGGGCGGATTTCATGAAAGATCTCAGACTTGGCCCAGTCTCAGGCTGAGTCACTGCCTCAAATCTGAGCCTTTTGGCTCAGCTAAGTCTTTGTCTTAAATGGTTTTCACACTCAGTTGAGACCAAGCTTATCAAATAACCACTGTGGTTTTTGGTGTCATGTGACCCTTTTATGTAGTAGAAATATTCTACTGATGACATATATGTTTCTTGTTTGACAAATAATGTCTCTGATCAAATGCTGTTTTTCAATGGGAGACCTTGTAAACATGTAAAACCACCCATACACTACTTCAGTATTTTGTTTTATACATTTCTACCTTATTTTCAGACATTTCAAATTTTGAAGTGGAGAAAGAATTATGGCGGCCATATTTGAGCCTTTGTTTACAAAACTTAAGCCCACTTTCTACCAGTCTCAGCATTTGAACCAGTGGCTCAGCCAAAGCTGAGACTGAAACCTTTTGTGAAATCCATAAAGGCTGAGCCCCATGGGCTCAAGCAAAATATTCCATTAATTTGAAACAAAAGTCTCAAATTTGAGCCTGAGACCGGGCTAAGACCTTTCGTGAAATCCGCCCTATTGTTTTCACCCATGGTGTCCAGATGGGCGGGTGGGTGGGCGGGCGGCGGGAAAAAGTTTGCCGGGCTGTATCTCAGAAACCGTAAGGTGTAGGAAGTTGATACTTGGTAGGGACATTGGTTAGGATGTATAGGTGTGCAACGTCATGGTCTGACCTTGATTTGACCTTTGGCCTTGCCGTAGTGACTTTGAGTTTGAAAATCTTGTCTGGGCTATATCTCGGAAATCGTAAGGTGTAGGAAGTTCATACTTGATAGGGACATTGGTTAGGGGGTGTAGGTGTGCAACGTCATGGTGTGATCTTGATTTGACCTTGACCTATAAAATCTTGTCCGGGCTATATCTCGGAAACCGTAAGGTGTAGGAAGTTGATATTTGGTAGGAACATTGGTTAGGGGGTGTAGGTGTGCAACGTCTTGGTGTGACCTTGATTTGACCTTTGACCTTGCTGTAGTGACCTTGACCTATAAAATCTTGTCCGGGCTATATCTCGGAAACTGTAAGGTGTAGGAAGTTGATACTTTGTAGGGACATTGGTTAGGGGGTGTAAGTGTGTAACGTCATGGTCTGACCTTGATTTGACCTTTGACCTTGCTGTAGTGACCTTGACCTATAAAATCTTGTCCAGGCTATATCTGGGAAACCGTAAGGTGTAGGAAGTTGATGCTTGGTAGGGACATTTGTTAAGGGTTGCAGGTGTGGAGCATCATGGTGTTACCTTGATTTGACCTTTGACCTTGTCGTAGTGACCTTGACCTTTAAAATTTTGTTGCACCTTTGGGTCTGTCTTTTGATGCAGATTAAGCACTGTTAAATTCATATTAGAATTCATTAAGAATTTTACTTTCACAACTTCCCATTGTAACAGATGGTATTTCATCAAGTGAGCCACAGATTTTGCTCCAACACTTAAGCATTCATTGAATATATTACCACTTCTGTATGCATAGTAATATTCAAAACATATAAACCATAATTCGACCATGCCAGATGTAGATAAAGTACATGCATTATCTTTCTCTTAGACGGTATTTTCTCTATTTAAACATTGTTTGGACCTTTATGTATCTGACAGTGCTCTGAAGGTATCCTGAACTTTGTACTAATACAGTACTTCTATATCTCATGGTGTTAAAAATATTTCCCTAGGCTGTGGGGTATGGGCATCTCTGATGCTATTTTTAGAATTTATTGTAGTATTATATTAAAGTATCTTTGCATTTTATTGTCCATGAATATTATTATGTCCACCCCCCTGGGGGGTGGATATATTATTTTTGCTTTTTTCGCCGTCCGATGTCCGATGTCCGTTGTCCGATGTCCGTTGTCCGATGTCCGGCGTCCGGCGTCCGATGTCCGGCGTCACGCATGGTTTCCGCTCATTTAAAGGAAAAGTATTAGAGCTATTGTCACCAAATTTGGTATGCAGGCTTATTGGGTCAGTAGCTTGCTTGGGATTGCTTTTGGCTGTTGTACCTCTTTTGCTTACTGAGTAATACTTAAGTACAGCTATTTTCAGTACCCATTGGTTTCCGTGCATTTAAGCCAAAATAATTAAAGTTATTTTACTACAATTTTGAATACAAGATTGTTATGTCCATAGCTCGCTTGGTATTGCATTTGGGACTGATAGCTTTGTCAGTACATGAGTAATAGCCATTTAGGTACTTCATTGTGTATTTTCAGTACTACTTTTGAGTAATTTGCTAATATCTCAGAAACCGTAAGAGATAGAGCGATTTCGACAGAATTTTTGACCCACAGGGTATCTAAGGAATGCAATCTATGCAATTTTCCAAAAATTTTCCCCTCCCCAAAAATGGCGGCCATTTTGAATTTTTGCCAAAAATGGCAAAACACTAATTTGCTTCTATCTCCTTAACCGTGCGAGATAGAGCGATTTCGTCGAAATTTTCGACCCACAGGGTATCTAAGGAATGTAATATTTGCAATTTTCAAAAAATTTTCCCCTCCCCAAAAATGGCGGCCATTTTGAATTTTCGAATTTTTGCCCAAAATGGCAAAACACTAATTTGCTTCTATCTCCTTAACCGTGCGAGATAGAGCGATTTCGGCAAAATTTTCGACCCACAGGGTATTTAAAAATTCTACTCTTGCCAATTTTTAAAAAATTTTCCCCTCCCCAAAAATGGCGGCCATTTTGAATTTTCGAATTTTTGCCAAAAATGGCAAAACACAAATTTGCTTCTATCTCCTTAACCGTGCGAGATAGAGTGATTTCGTCGAAATTTTCGACCCACAGGGTATCTAAGGAATGTAATATTTGCAATTTTCAAAAAATTTTCCCCTCCCCAAAAATGGCGGCCATTTTGAATTTTCGAATTTTTGCCAAAAATGGCAAAACACAAATTTGCTTCTATCTCCTTAACTGTGCGAGATAGAGCGATTTCGTCGAAATTTTCGACCCACAGGGTATTTAAGGAATGCAATCTGCAATTTTCCAAAAATTTTCCCCTCCCCTAAAATGGCGGCCATTTTGAATTTTCGAATTTTTGCCAAAAATGGCAAAACACAAATTTGCTTCTATCTCCTTAACCGTGCGAGATAGAGCGATTTCGGCAAAATTTTCGACCCACAGGGTATCTAAGGAATGCAATCTTTGCAATTTTCAAAAAATTTTCCCCTCCCCAAAAATGGCGGCCATTTTGAATTTTCGAATTTTTGCCAAAAATGGCAAAACACAAATTTGCTTCTATCTCCTTAACCGTGCGAGATAGAGCGATTTCGTCGAAATTTTCGACCCACAGGGTATGTGAGCATTGTACTCTTGGCAATTTTCAAAAAATTTTCCCCTCCCCAAAAATGGCGGCCATTTTGAATTTTCGAATTTTGGCCAAAAATGGCAAAACACAAATTTGCTTCTATCTCCTTAACCGTGCGAGATAGAGCGATTTCGTCGAAATTTTCGACCCACAGGGTATCTAAGGAATGTAATATTTGCAATTTTCAAAAAATTTTCCCCTCCCCAAAAATGGCGGCCATTTTGAATTTTCGAATTTTTGCCAAAAATGGCAAAACACAAATTTGCTTCTATCTCCTTAACCGTGCGAGATAGAGCGATTTCGTCGAAATTTTCGACCCACAGGGTATCTAAGCAATGCAATCTTTGCAATTTTCAAAAAAATTTCCCCTCCCCAAAAATGGCGGCCATTTTGAATTTTCGAATTTTTGCCAAAAATGGCAAAACACTAATTTGCTTCTATCTCCTTAACCGTGCGAGATAGAGCGATTTCGTCGAAATTTTCGACCCACACGGTATCTGAGGAATGCAATCTTTGCAATTTTCAAAAAATTTTCCCCTCCCCAAAAATGGTGGCCATTTTGAATTTTCGAATTTTTGCCAAAAATGGCAAAACACAAATTTGCTTCTATCTCCTTAACCGTGTGAGATAGAGCGATTTCGTCAAAATTTTCGACCCACGGGGTATCTGAGCATTGTACTCTTGGTAATTTTTAAAAAATTTTCCCCTCCCCAAAAATGGCGGCCATTTTGAATTTTCGAATTTTTGCCAAAAATGGCAAAACACTAATTTGCTTCTATCTCCTTAACCGTGCGAGATAGAGCGATTTCGTCGAAATTTTCGACCCACAGGGTATCTAAGGAATGCAATCTTTGCAATTTTGAAAAAATTTTCCCCTCCCCAAAAATGGCAGCCATTTTGAATTTTCGAATTTTTGCCCAAAATGGAAAAACACAAACTGGCCTTAACCGTGCAAAATAGAGTTATTTCGTTGAAATTTTCGACCCATAGGGTATCTAAGAAATGTACTCTTGGCAATTTTCAAAAAAATTTCCTTTTCCCAAAAATGGCGGCCATTTTGAATTTTCAAATTTTTGCCAAAAATAGAAAAACAGGAATTTGCTTCTATCTTCTTAACCGTGCAAGATAGAGTGATTTCGTCAAAATTTTCAACCCAACCAATGCAAAAAGGCATGAAGCTGAAATAATTTACATCTACACTAACAAATATTTAAGCATCATTGATATATTTTACAAATGAAACAGGGTCTTGTAAGACTACTGTACAATTTGGGCAAAAGGTTCATGGGTGGACATTACACATGATAATGTGTGTTCTTCTATGCTATCCTGTTTCTATTCGCATCTACTATCAACAGGGCGTCCTATTTCTAGTTGTTATCCCAATATGTTTAGACTATAAAAGTTCCAGTATATGACATGCACTTCATGCTGATTACTGTAGATTTATGACACTCCACCTGAAGAGACTGATGTGAGTCTGGATGACAGACCCTCAGAAATGTGTGACTTTGATCCCACTGACTGTACTCAGTACTGCTATCATGGACACAAAGAAATCAGTGGATGTAGGATCTGTAACTGTACAGAGGGAGCCACAGGTGAGGCATGCAACATTACCGTTATGTTCAAAATACAAGAAACTGGCGAGATCAATGCTTTCAGATACTCATGGTGATGGTTGGCTTTTTGGTATATGGTGGTTGACCACTTAACAATTTGCTGTTTTGTTCAGTTCCATGTACATTTTCATTAGTTGTTTAAGGAATTTCAATAACTTCTGTTCAGTACAAAAGTGTGAGCAAATGCATTATATAGTTACCTCCAAAGATTTGTCGGTGGTCATGTGACCTAGTTTTTATGAGAAATATGGAATGTCATGTGACTGAAAAGTCCAAAAAGCTGATTTATAGTGCAGTAATTTCTTAATAGTATTAACCTTGTCAGTAGAGTCATGTGTCCCACAATGAAATGGAGAGAAGACTGTTTCCGACAATTGGAAATGTTATCTTTCATGTCCCAGATCCAAGAGCTTTGATCAATGGGAGACAATGCCCCCAGTACTGGGCTTATATTCATAAAACAAATTTGAAATCATGACATGTATTTTACAGACTTGAACATTTTACTTAGACTTAAAATGACGTATCAGTTCTCTGAATCTTCTATTCTGAGTTATTTGTCTGTGTGAACACACTAATAAATTAGTGGGGTAGCAAACAGTTACAAATGATGTCATAGAACAGAAAAATCCTCTTGATAACCTACATACATTATAATACAGTGATGTTCTGAAGAACCCTTTATTTTTGCAGCTCCGTGTTTCCCAGAAAAGTACACCTGCTTTAACAGGAAGTGTGTGCGGCTGGAGGATGTGTGTTATGGGGAGGACGACTGCGGTGATGGCTCTGATGAGGACTTCTTGCATGCTCGCTGTCCAGGTGGGACAAAAATATCTTCTTTACCATCACAAAAATTATCCCAGAAGGGTACGTCTCTCAAGTTCTTGTATACTGGCTTGTGTACAGGTGTGACAGAAACATAAAAACCTCAGTTGGATGTCTGAATATTCTTGACGGTATAAGACTGTTTTGTAGAATGTCACCAGATGTGGAAGCAACCTGAATTTTGTAAAGTTTCAAAATCTGAATGTCTCTGTAAAATTACACTTTTAGCAGAATTACACAGGTTGTATAAAAGGTTTCCAAGTCCTGTTAAGTAGCATTTTTTAGCCAAGTGTGAAAGCTATTCTGATCTAAAAAAAGACTTTTATGGAAGGTCTTGTCTTATTTGCATAACTGAATATATAAATGTTCTAATTTTGAATTTCTCAGGCTTATTGTTTTAAACACCACACCTCTAATAATATTCTCAGACAGTGTTCCGTAAAAACATACTTTGATGTCCGTACCTTTGTTGTCATGACAATGTTTGATTGACAGGTTCTAAGAAAGAATGTCGGATTGATGGAGAAATCTTTTTTTGTCTGACAATATCAATATCAGGTATATGAGGTTGTGTGTCTTTGAAGTTATCATGATAGTCGTTGTTGATTGACAGGTACTTATGGTTAGCTGGTGTGTCATTTTGATGTCACGACCATCTTTGTTGATTTTGGCAGGCACTGAGGGTTTGGAGTTCTGTCACTATTTTATGATAATCGTTCTTACTTGACAGGTACTTAGGGTCTGGGGGTGGGCCACATCTTGATGTTTTTTTCCATTTTTGATGTTATTATAACACTGTTAATTGACAGGTACTGAGGGTTTGGAAGCATGCCACTTTGATCACCCGTCGGCTTGGTGTCAGTACAAGGTTGAGAGTGGTTGGTTTAGGGACAACACTAGTCCATATGGTCCTCGATATGATCATACCTATGGAATCCTTACAAGTAAGTGGTCTGCGGAATAACAGTAGTGGGCATATACCTGCAATCTATAATTCAGAAACAAATGGTACTAGGTAAGCTGACCTTGGCTAATGGGTTTGGATCTTGCACCTGGTGGTAAGTGAGAAAAATTTGTAGCTGAATATTGATATTCCCAGTGCTTGAAAGTACAGAATTTACTAACTAGTATGCACATACTTGTTTGCTCTACTTTAATAAGTGCCCATCATAATATGCCCCATACAGTATATTGAAAGTGACAGTTATCCCACATAGAAATTTAGATCCGTAGTAAATATCTGTCAGTTGTTAAAACTTCAACCATACTGTATATATCTAGAGACACTTTATGACCTGTATGTTCCCCATCTAGCTGTGAACATTTGATAAACTCTATGGACAGTCAACTTGTTTAAGTAGAGTTCTTTTAAGTAGCATTTTCTAGCTGTTTCTATTGAAATATACCCCATTATACTCTGGAATTCTTGGTGATGTAGACATATTGTCATGTCCCTTGAAGTTCTGTCATTTGTGTTCACCTGTATCACTATAGCAGGGCACATCATATAGAGTAAGAAATCTGAAATTTGCCACAAATCTGAAATTTGCCACATGTGGAAATAAAAATAATGATTTGAGGTGAGATTTGTTCAATGTATAGTAAATCAAGGCCTTTTGAACTAAAATATACATAAAGTTTAAGACAAATATAAAGTTTAAGACAAATCATCATTTTGTTTATAGAATTAACTAAGGTTTTTAGAGGTGGCAAATCTTAGATTTCTGGCGAATTTTAGATTTCTTACTCTGTACTCTGTATTATCAGGACACTTTCTGCATTATTGGTTTCTTTATAGCTAGGTACTCATTGTACACACTCATTGTATTTTCTAGTGGGATGCTTTATGCAGACAACCTGTATATTCAGTGAAATACTTCATGTACACACTGTATTTTTAATAGAATATTTTATACACACACTCTGTTTTATATACACAGTGTGTATTTTCAGTGGGATACTTTATGTACACACTCTGTATTTCCAGTGGGACACTTTATGTACACACTCTGTATTTCCAGTTGTATATTTTATGTACACACTCTGTATTTCCAGTGGGACACTTTATGTACACACTCTATATTTCCAGTGGGACACTTTATGTACACACTCTGTATTTCTAATGGGACATTTTATGTACACACTCTGTATTTTCAGTGGGACACTTTATGTACACACTCTGTATTTTCAGTGGGACACTTTATGTACACACTCTGTATTTTCTAGTGGGATACTTTATGTACACTCTGTATTTTCAGTGGGACACTTTATGTATACTGAGGCATATGTGGACGGCCAGGCCATCCTGTCTTACACATCTGACATCAGTCGGGACTCGCCTCACTGTTATGCTTTCTGGTACTTTATGAATGGCCACGTGGGCAGTTTGTCACTGGAGATCTCCAGAACACAGGACAGCAAGCAACAGACCATACAGCTGTGGAGGAGAGAGGGACACCATGATGCCAAGTGGCTGCGAGCAGAGATAGACTTCCCAGTCCACATCTTTCCTCTTGAAAAAGTGAGTACACTGAGAAAATGGATGCTTTTCTACCTTTTTAAAGATAACAACAGAGAAATACTGTCCATGTTTATGGTTGATCTCTCAAACTTACTTTACTTTTTTATCAATTATGAATAGAAAGAAGCTTTATTTGATAGATTAAATCATATGATAAACAGAGAAACTTTAATCTAATTTTAGTTTTATACCAGATTTGATCATCTTAAATGGCTCATTTGAATCCACGACAGTAGCTTTAAATACTCTTGAACTCTTTGGTAGCATAACAGGGTTGAAACTTAATACAGATAAAACCAAGATAATTTGGATTGGTAAAAAATATTTCCTAGATCAACTACCAGCAATTCCTAGAAATTTGAGGAGAATTCTACAAATTTGATTTTAATTTATCAGAGAAAATAACTCAAAGAAAAAAATGATCTTGTGGCATTACAGTGCATGTGTGTTATTCAGACTCAAATCTTAAAGTAAATGTCTCACAAACTGTCATTTATATTAAAGTAGAGACACAATTAAGCTTTCCACATAATGTCGTCCATATTAAAATCCTGAAATAAACTTCTCACAAATCATAGGGCTGATTTGATAAAGTACAAAATTATTGGAAAGGGGATATAAATCAGATGGTGGACAGTTATTTCATTGCATGTAGACTAGAATGCCTTATTTCATCTTTTTGAAAGCTTTTTTTTCAATTTCATTCTACTGTCTCATAGATTATCCTCCATGCCAATGATACACACGGAACAAAGAACAATATTGCTATTGATGACCTGACATTTGCTGAGGGAGAATGTTGGGGAGGTATGTGCAGAGTAAGGTAGTATGAAATTTGTAAGGTGATACAGACATAGAGTAAGAAATCTAAAATTCGCCACATATCTGAAATTCGCCACATGTGAAAATATTAATAAAATAAATGATTTGTGGTGAGATTTGTTGAATGTATAGTACATTAAGGCTTTTTGAACTGAAAAATACTAATTTTTAGACAAAAACATCATTTTCTTCATAAAATTAACTAAGGTTTTAGAGGTGGCGAATTTTAGATTCCTGGCGAATTTTAGATTTCTTACTCTACGTGTAGTCAACATGGTGACTTACTAGAATTTGTACTTGTGTAAAGAAGTTGAACTGAATAATTTAAAAGGTTATGGCGTGTGATGTTCTATACCATTTCTTACCTCACAAATTGTGACCTTACACACAGGAAAAGTACTGCTGTCAGTTATGTGTTGCTAGGTACTCCATATTTGGTATACAATATCTGCATGATGTTCGGTGTACTTTGGTGAAAACGCATTAAAGACAAGTTAAAAGTAACAAAAATAGCAGATATGTTTTGCAAACCATGAATCATCAAAAATAATACATTGCTTTGGTACAGGAGCTTCAAATATGAAAACATAATCTGTACAAATTTTTCAAATGCTTCTGTGCTTAAGATTTCGATTTCGATAATGTTTAAATTAATTGATGCAGCTTTTCTGCTCTTATTTTTAACCTTTAAATTGATTGTTGCTTCAGGTGATCTTTCATGTCTGTTTGAAGTTGGGTTTTGCAAATGGAGAAATGACCTTGACAGGGGTCAGATGCCATGGGTCAGGCATTCTGGGGCTATAAAGCCGAAGGTAAATTTGTATGGGATATTTTATAACACCAATAAAAGAAAAGTATAGATTGATAAGTTTCACTAGTCTTGTATAAGGAAACAACCAAAATCAAGTTTGTATTATTTCCCATCCCCCAAAACCTGTGAAATATGCATAAAGCTTTCCTTTTGCAACAAAACATTAAGTCCAAATTGTTTAAAGACTTTTTTCATATATTTAACTTAATTTTCATCTGCGTAACTTCATGAAAAGTGCATAAATTTACCATTCCAAAATGTAAACATTATCACGTAATAAAATTGGGAATACCCCATACAGAAAAGTTTCAAGGGTGTTGATTGGCTGAGCATGGATGTGACAGGTACAGTGCATTTGATTGGGTGCATGTACATATATGAGTAGTAAATTTATTTGATAAAATCAAATACTGAAATTTCAGGTATAGATTGTTTAATTAAATGTACTATTTTATCAGTGTATAATGTCGCTTTTATTGTTCTACAGATAAAACATCTAGCCAGTGCTATTTGTTGATCAATTTATCTGTGTAGCCTACCTTTACCTGTTGCATTTGTTTTACTGGCACACATTATGTGCGACAGATTACTACCTTCCCTGAACTCCTCACAGGTTCAACTAGGTACACGTTTACTTGTGTGTTATTTCAGATTTACCTGTAACATTTGTGTATTACCCACAGGGTACAGGTCCAGGGGGTGGTATGACCGGTTACTACCTGTACCTGAACTCCTCTCTGGCACAGTCAGGTTCACAGGCAGTTCTCATCAGCCAGCCCGTGTCCAATGGAGGGAGCTCTGCATGGCACTGTCTCTCATTCTACTACCACATGTATGGTGAGAATCTGTGTGTCTATTTGTTCAGTTACCTCATAATATATGTGAATTTTTGCGAGCATCAAAAGTTGTAACAGTCATGTGTCAGAGACGTTATTATCTCAGCCAAGGAGTTTATGTTTTTGGTAGTATGCGTTTGTCTGTCTGTTTGCAAAATAATGTGAAAATAGTAGACAGAATTTGATGTAATTTTCAGGTAATGTTGACAATTACATGGGAACAGATGATTGGATTTTAGTGGTGATTCGGATCACTACAATGTAGTAATTATGTCCACCCCACTGGGTGTGCTCATATCTCCTAAACCGTGCGAGATAGAGCGATTTCGTCGAAATTTTCGACCCACAGGGTATCTAAGGAATGTACTCTTTGCAATTTTCAAAAAATTTTCCCCTCCCCAAAAATGGCGGCCATTTTGAATTTTCGAATTTTTGCCAAAAATGGCAAAACACAAATTTGCTTCTATCTCCTTAACCGTGCGAGATAGAGCGAATTCGTCAAAATTTTCGACCCACAGGGTATCTAAGGAATGTAATCTTTGCAATTTTAAAAAAATTTTCCCCTCCCCAAAAATGGCGGCCATTTTGAATTTTCGAATTTTGGCCAAAAATGGCAAAACACAAATTTGCTTCTATCTCCTTAACCGTGCGAGATAGAGCGATTTCGTCAAAATTTTCGACCCACAGGGTATCTGAGCATTGTATTCTTGGCAATTTTGAAAAAATTTTCCCCTCCCCTAAAATGGCGGCCATTTTGAATTTTCGAATTTTTGCCAAAAATGGCAAAACACAAATTTGCTTCTATCTCCTTTACCGTGCGAGATAGAGCGATTTTGTCGAAATTTTCGACCCACAGGGTATCTAAGGAATGTAATCTTTGCAATTTTAAAAAAATTTTCCCCTCCCCAAAAATGGGGGCCATTTTGAATTTTCGAATTTTTGCCAAAAATGGCAAAACACAAATTTGCTTCTATCTCCTTAACCGTGCGAGATAGAGCAATTTCGTCAAAATTTTCGACCCACAGGGTATCTGAGCATTGTATTCTTGGCAATTTTGAAAAAATTTTCCCCTTCCCTAAAATGGCGGCCATTTTGAATTTTCGAATTTTTGCCAAAAATGGCAAAACACAAATTTGCTTCTATCTCCTTAACCGTGCGAGATAGAGCGATTTCGTCGAAATTTTCGACCCACAGGGTATATAAGGAATGTAATCTTTGCAATTTTCAAAAAATTTTCCCCTCCCCAAAAATGGCGGCCATTTTGAATTTTCGAATTTTGGCCAAAAATGGCAAAACACAAATTTGCTTCTATCTCCTTAACCGTGCGAGATAGAGCGATTTCGTCGAAATTTTCGACCCACAGGGTATCTGAGCATTGTATTCTTAGGAATTTTGAAAAAATTTTCCCCTCCCCAAAAATGGCGGCCATTTTGAATTTTCGAATTTTTGCCAAAAATGGCAAAACACAAATTTGCTTCTATCTCCTTAACCGTGCGAGATAGAGCGATTTCGTCAAAATTTTCGACCCACAGGGTATCTGAGCATTGTATTCTTGGCAATTTTGAAAAAATTTTCCCCTCCCCTAAAATGGCGGCCATTTTGAATTTTCGAATTTTTGCCAAAAATGGCAAAACACAAATTTGCTTCTATCTCCTTAACCGTGCGAGATAGAGCGATTTCGTCAAAATTTTCGACCCACAGGGTATCTGAGCATTGTATTCTTGGCAATTTTGAAAAAATTTTCCCCTCCCCTAAAATGGCGGCCATTTCGAATTTTCGAATTTTTGCCAAAAATGGCAAAACACAAATTTGCTTCTATCTCCTTAACCGTGCGAGATAGAGCGATTTCGTCGAAATTTTCGACCCACGGGGTATATAAGGAATGTACTCTTTGCAATTTTCAAAAAATTTTCCCCTCCCCAAAAATGGCGGCCATTTTGAATTTTCGAATTTTGGCCAAAAATGGCAAAACACAAATTTGCTTCCATCTCCTTAACCGTGCGAGATAGAGCGATTTCGTCGAAATTTTCGATCTAAGAAATGTACTCTTGCCAATTTTCAAAAAAAATTTCCTTTTCCCAAAAATGGCGGCCATTTCGAATTTTCGAATTTTTGCCAAAAATGGCAAAACACAAATTTGCTTCTATCTCCTTAACCGTGCGAGATAGAGCGATTTCGTCGAAATTTTCGACCCACGGGGTATATAAGGAATGTACTCTTTGCAATTTTCAAAAAATTTTCCCCTCCCCAAAAATGGCGGCCATTTTGAATTTTCGAATTTTGGCCAAAAATGGCAAAACACAAATTTGCTTCCATCTCCTTAACCGTGCGAGATAGAGCGATTTCGTCGAAATTTTTGATCTAAGAAATGTACTCTTGCCAATTTTCAAAAAAAATTTCCTTTTCCCCAAAATGGCGGCCATTTTGAATTTTCAAATTTTTGCCAAAAATAGAAAAACAGGAATTTGCTTCTATCTTCTTAACCGTGCAAGATAGAGTGATTTCGTCAAAATTTTCGACCCAACCAATGCAAAAAGGCATGAAGCTGAAATAATTTACATCTACACTAATAAATATTTAAGCATCATTGATATATTTTACAAATGAAACAGGGTCTTGTAAGACTACTGTACAATTTTGGCAAAAGGTTCATGGGGTGGACATTACACATGATAATGTGTGTTCTTCTATGTTATCCTGTTTCTATTCGCATCTACTATCAACAGGGCGTCCTATTTCTAGTTTTTAAAGGATGTTTTATCATTGCACACATAAGCAATATGTGATGTGAAGGTATGTCCTCTCCCCGTGTGATCTTGCTTTATATGTGACAGAACTGAAGAAATGGTCAAATCACTGCTACAGTCTTGTTCAGTAAGGATTACCTTTACAAGTCACCTGTTTGAGTTTGGGGCTGTAAAGTGAGATGTGTGTATCCTACTTAATAAGCTTAATAACAATGCCCAGGCAATTGAAACACAAAGTTTCTCTATTGGTAAACTTCCTGCAAAGATATAACAAATTTGATTTGATCTTGTTTGGGTTATGTTATACTCATTCCTGTCTTCAATCCAGGGCCTGGAATGGGCATGCTGAATGTAAGTGCTTTGTTGAATGATAACACCACAGTGAAGCATCTCTGGTATACCTCAACAAGCCAAGGCAATATGTGGCACGATGCTGTCATGTTATTCAATGGAATACAGGGACCATTTCAAGTGAGTATGGATTTAGGAAGACTTGAATTTTGTTTTTAATCAATGGAAATTCACATGGGGTATGTATATGTACAAAATGAAAAAGGAAAGTTTGATATTTGACATCTTAATATATATATAAATAAGTCTTATGACAGTGCCAACATTTGCTATCTATGCACCACTTAAATTAATTTAAAAATAGTATAGATCAGTAAATTGAAACCTGAAGACTTTTATAAAGGTCATCATTTAACACTGAATGAATTTGACATTGATTTGGCCTTTAAAGGTCATTCCAATAATTTTGAATGTTGTAATTGCTTGTAAAGGTAAATATTTTGGGTTATTGTTTTTATGTCGTCACTCTGCGGCATGGACGTACATGTACGCGACTTCTCCTCCGAAACTACAAGGCCCAGAGACATGCTGTTTTTTTTAAAAGATAGCTTATCTATCTAGCATGAGAAATGTTCAAGACATGCAGATCTGTTTGTTCGTCTGTTTGCTAGAGCCATTATAAGTGAGGTACCCCCCACCCTAAGTATGAAAATTTTAACACTTTATCTCAATTTTCTCAGTGACTATTGCAGGGATTTCTCTCGTATCTTGGACATACGTACTAGGCCCCAAGTAGATTCCCTTGTGTGAGTGTCACACCTGGATCTTTCTTAATTATTTTTTTATGAATTTGTTAAATAATTTTTAATGCATTAAAATTCATGAAATCATGCACTAAATCACTTATTACTTGAAAAGTACTGCATTTAGAGCATTTTGTTAAAATATGTTATTCAGCTACTTTTTCCATAGCTACTTTATGGTGAGTAACTTGGGTGTCTCCCAATAGCTAAGTGAGTAATAGCTAATTTCTGACTTTTCAGTACCTTCCATATTGAGGAAAATCACTTGTAACTTGAAAACTATTGCATTTAGAGAATTTTGTATAAATACAGTCAATCACCGAAAATAAGAACGTGGAATGTGCGAAGAATTTTAGGCCCCCCCCTAGGGCCACGTTCTTATTTTCCATACAGGCATTTTGGCCCCCCCTGGGGGCACGTTCTTATTTTCCATACATCACTTTTGAGGCCCCCCCCCCCCCCCCCCCCCCCCCCCCCCGCGTTCTTATTTATGGTAAAATTTACAAACAAATAAGTTACTTAACACCTTTATTTAAACTGTAAAATATAACTGTAATTGCAAAATATATATATTTTGTATATTTTCCTCAGCATCAGACTCCTCACACATCTCAGAATTTAACAAGGCCTCTAGCTGATCAACTTCATCCTGTGTATATCCCTCAAACTCCACCTTCTCTTCATCAGACTCAAATAAATCACAAAGATGTGTTGGCATTTGTTTGTTTTTGGAATTAGTGTCACTTTTGGCTTTGTCTTTATGCTTTGTCTCTGTGTGTACTTAAAGGTTGCCCTTGTTTCCCTTGACAAAGATTTTGCACACATTACACCACTGTCCTTCAGACTGGCCTTTTGACTGTGTCTGATGCTTCCATTTATGCACTTTTAAACTCCCAGCATTACCTGGCACAAATTGCTCACAAATATCAAAGTATTTCCAGGCTTGTTTTTAACAGATGGGGGAGAATCATAGGAAGACCCATCACTTTTTTCACTGTATGTTATTCAGCTACTTTTGAGTCAGCAATAACATAGTAAAATTTGAGACCTGTGGCTCATTCCATAGCTGAGCAATAGCTACTTTGAGGTTCTTGCTGTTGAGTAAATCAGTTGTAACTTGAAAACTATTGGATTTAGAGAATTTTGTTTAAATATGTTATTTACCTACTTTTGGGTCAGCTATAACATAGTGAAATTGTAGACCTGTAGGTCACAGCATAGCTGAGCAATAGCTACTTTGAGATTCTCACTGCTGAGTAAATAGCTTATAACTTGAAAACTATTGGATTAAGAGAATTTTGTTTAAATATGTTATTCACCTACTTTTGGGTCAGCTATACCATAGTGAAATTGTAGACCTGTAGCTCATAGCATAACTGAGCAATAGCTACTTTCAGGTTCTGACTGTTGAATAAATCAGTTGTAACTCGAAAACTATTGCATTTCGAGAATTTTGTTTCAGTAAGTTATTCACTTATTTTTTGGGTCAGCTATAACATAGTGAAATTATAGGCATATAGGTCTAACATATCTGAGCAATAGCTACTTTCAGGTTTTCATTGTCGAGTAAATGAGGAGTTGTAACTTAAAAACTATTGCATTTAGAGTATTTTCTTTAAATATGTTATTCACCTACTTTTGGGTCAGCTATAACATATTAAAATTGCAGACCTGTAGCTCATTGCATAGCTGAGCAAAAGCTACTTTGAGGTTCTCACTGTTGAGTAAATAGCTTGTAATTTGAAAACTATTGGAATTAGAGAATTCAGTTTAAATATGTTATTCACCTACTTTTGGGTCAGCTATAATATAGTGAAATTGTAGACTTGTAGCTCATAGCATAGCTCAGCAATAGCACTTTGAGGTTCTCGCTGTTGAGTATATCAGTTGTAACTTGAAAAGTATTATATTTACAGTATTTTGTCCAAATATGTTATTCACCTACTTTTCAGGCAGTTATAATTTAGAGAATTTTGTTTAAATATGTTATTCACCTACTTTTGGGTCAGCTGTAACATAGTGAAATTGTAGACCTGTAGGTCACAACATAGCTGAGCTATAGATACTTTTAGGTTCTCACTGTTGAGTAAATGAGTTGTAACATGAAAAATATTGCTTATATTGCGTTACAATAGCTTACCATATGGGACTGAATGCTGTTCTTGGATGGCCGCAGGCATCCGGCCAACGTCTAAGAGAAAAAGACATTTATATTCAGCCGTAGCCTCAGGTTGCCTTCTCGCGGAGCTCTGTGAGATCTCTTCCTACTTTCTCATTGGCCGCGTGTTTTGGTAGCTTTTGTTATAAACTATCATATTTTTCTTCATATCTCAGCACATACGTATTGTTGGAGTTTGATTTCTAGCCATTTTATTTTAAGTCCCACATGGTAAGCTTGTAGCTTATAAAAGCTACATTAAAGTAGTCAAAATTTTCAAATTTAGAGTACTTTCTTTATGTTATTCAACTACTTTTGGGTCAGCTATAACATAGTGAAATTGCAGACCTGTAGCTCATTGCATAGCTGAGCAAATGCTACTTTGCGGTTCTCACTGTTGAGTAAATAGCTTTTAAGTTGAGTCCGGGTGGGCGGGCCACGGGAAGAGGTTTGTCCGGCCTGTATCTCAGAAACCATAATGTGTTGGCAAGTTGATACTTGGTAGGGACATTGATTAGGGGGTGTAGGTGTGCAACGTCATGGTCTGACCTTGATTTGACCTTTGACCTTGCCGTAGTGACCTTGAGTTTGAACATCTTGTCCGGGCTATATCTCAGAAACCGTAAGGCGCAGGAAGTTGATACTTGGTAGGGACATTGGTTAGGGGGTGTAGGTGTGCAACATCATGGTCTGACCTTGATTTGACCTTTCCGTAGTGACCTTGACCTATAAAATCTTGTCCGGGTGATATCTCGGAAACCGTAAGGTGTAAGAAGTTGATACTTGGTAGGGACATTGGTTGGGGGTGTAGGTGTGCAATGTTATGGTGTGACCTCGATTTGACCTTTGATCTTTCCGTAGTGACCTTGACCTATAAAATCTTGTCCGAGCTATATCACGGCAACCGTAAGGTGTAAGAAGTTGGTAAGTTGGAGGGACATTGGTTAGGGGTTGTAGGTGTGCAAAGCCATGACATGACCGTGATTTGACCTTTGACCTGGCTGTAGAGACCTTGACCTACAAAATCTTGTCCGGGCTATATCTCGGCAACCATAAGGTGTAGGAAGTTGATACGTGGTAGGGACCTTGGTAAGGCAGTGTAGGTGTGCAACGTCATGGTCTGACCTTGATTTGACCTTTAACCTTGCTGTAGTGACCTTGACCTATAAAATCTTGTCGGGGTACATCTTGGAAACCGTAAGGTGTAGGAAGTTGATACTTGGTAGGGACATTGGCTAGGGTGTGACCTTGATTTGACCTTTGACCTTGCCATAGTGACCTTGACCTATAATGCCTTGTCTGGGCTATATTTCGGAAACCATAAGGTGGTTGGAAGTTGATATTTGGTAGGGACATTGGTTGGGTGTTATACGTGTGCAACGTCATGGTGTGACCTGGATTTGACCTTTGATCTTGCATATATGATGCTATTTTATCTCTCTACATTGACATCTAATACTATTTTAACTCTCTTATATCTCTCTTATATCTTTTACTTGAATCTTGGTTGTTGCACCTTTGGGTGTCTTTTGATGTAGATTAAGCACTGTTAAAGTCATATTAGAATTCATTAACTGTGTTACTTTTGCAACTTCCCATTGTAACAGATGGTATTGCATCAAGTGAGTCACAGGTTTTGCCCGAACTCCACACAAAAGCATGTGTTGCCACATCTGTATGTACGGGTAATATTCAAAACTTGCAAACCATAATTCAACCATACAAATGAATATCAAAATGGGAGAAGTCTTAAAGCTTCATAATTTTTAGTTAACTGAATTGTCTTGTTTTAATACTTAATCTTTACATCCAGTTTCTTTCTCTTAGATGTTATTTTCTCAACTTAACATTATTTGGACACTGACACTGGTCTGAAAGTATCCCACTCTGTGTACTGTTTCACTACTTTTATATCTCATGGTGTTGAAAACTATTTCCCCAGGCTGTGGGGTACGGGCATCTCTGATGCTATTTTCTTCTTTCACTTCTACTCTGAAACTCAAAACACACAGTTAGCTGACACAGAGCCCGTTCACAGGCACTGATTGTTTATTTTATTGTTTTGTGAAGTGTATGATTTGGAATAATTCCCGTGTCTTCAATCCAGTGACAAGGTGGGTAAGCATGTGTACAAAGTGAAAAATACAAATGTTTCTGACATCTTACTGTACATAAATATGTTTTGTGACATTGCTGTCATTTCCTATTTATGCACTGTTTAAATATGTCATTATAATGAAACCTTACCATTTTCGTGAGGGCTGTCACACATTATAAACTTGACTTTGGTTTGACCTTTCAATGTCGTTCCAGTAACCTTGAAAATGCTCAGTTTGTGGATTAACAACCTTATTTGTTTGCCTTGCTGTGACCTTTTAAATAATTGAATGACCAAAGCACAAGAAGAGGCAGCAAAGACTCCAGTTCTGTAGAGAGTATTTTCCATTAAAAGTTCTCTATTATGTATGATTTCTAGTAGATGTATATTTTTCCAGTGATCTGAGATTCATTTAATTTTGGTTTAAGCATGTGTGACTCACTCTGTTATTTTGGTTGTCATTTTAGTGACTAAGCAGTAATGGCTACAGACATTCTTAAAAGTTGACATTGTGATTTCTTATAAAACTGCTCACTGACTCACCATGACCTTTTTGCTGTTAGTTTCTAGTGACTGGGACTGTAGAACAGCCAGGTTCTTTAGATTTTGCACTGGATGACATTGTCTACATGAGTGATCGCTGCCCCAGTAAAACAGGTACATTTATGTGAGGTCTATTTTGTGATTATAGAGTAAGAAATCTAAAATTCGCCACATATCTGAAATTCGCCACATGTCAAAATACTAATAAAATAAATGAATTGTGGTGAGATTTGTTGACTGTATAGTAAATTAAGGCTTTTTGAACTAAAAATACCAATTTTTAGACAAAAACATCATTTTCTTCATAAAATTAACTAAGGTTTTAGAGATGGCGAATTTTAGATTCCTGGCGAATTTTAGATTTCTTACTCTACAACACTGATGATGGATTTGAGTTTGTCCACAAATAAAAATTAACAAAATAGAAAGACTTTGGGAGATTTATCCAATAGCTATATTCATTTAATGAGGATAAAAACAGTATATTTCAGCCCGTGCAGCCATGTAAAAGTTTTCCTTGAAACTAAATTTAAATTCACATGTTATTTCTTTGATTCTGCAATGAGCATTTACCAAAATTCAGAAAGAAGGTGTTGTTACACATAATGATCACTTATTTACTTTTTCACAACTAAAATTACGCATGATCAATTAATTGTTACTCTCCATGTGAATTAGCCTGGCCTTCCAGGCTGTCTGAACCATTATGGAAACGTGAAATATTTTTGCCATAATGCACACTGTATCAGAGGCCTTTCTAGTCTGGGAGACATTCTCCTCAGCAAGCCAGGCTAAGTAAATATATGAGAACATTATGAAATGTACTTGTAATGCAATCAAACAATTGTGTCCATATTATACATACCAACACCTTTGGCAAGGCTACATGTGAGTATACTTTGTAATGGACTTATTTTTATCCATGCTGTGTTTGTAGATCCACCTGTGGACAGACCCACCACAAAGACAACGTACACACCAGCTGCTCCCACTTGTGCTCCAGGTGAGAACTTTACACATCACTCACTTTCATAGGTCCCTGTTACATTATAAACAGAGACAGATCTGGCATTTTCTCAAAGGTGTGAAGACTAAGGTTAGACATATGCAAATTGCTGCATTATGTGATATGTGATGGTGAAGATATCGTTAAAATTGTTGAAAAAGGAAACAAAATCAAAGAAAGGTGGAGAAAAGTCTTTTTGCAATGCTTAAAATGCACTGGCACATCAGCTTATTCCCATTGCTTGCACTAGAGAGTTGTGGTATTTTTGTTAATGACTGATAATAACTGGTACATTATGACAACATTTTCATGGCATAACATGGAACCAGTTATCCTCTGTGGGACTGTATTTGGCAGACTTTGGTTTACTAAGTATTTTGACATGACATCAGTACCAGTCATCATCAGAGGCACAGGCATTTTGAATAACATTAATTTAATCAGTAATTAAGCCCCTAGTGTGGAGGAGTTATTTGTGATTTAGAGTGTTGTGGTTATATAGAAACAGTGCTATACAGTAGCTTTGGTGGTTTAATTACAAGGTACTGAACATGTTACAGGTTACAGAATAAATGATTATCTAATGTGTGGTTCAGATTTCATGGTGATGGTAGTTTTGGCTGTACATGCAATTTACTGGACATGTTACGACTTGTGTTGTCTTGATTGTATGGTAACAGTAGTTTTGGCATTATATTTTTAGGTTACTGGACATGTTACGACTTGTGTGGTTTGGTTTTGGTTACAGCAATTCGTTTTAATTTTAGGTTACTCGGCAAATGATGACATCACTTTTGCGGTTTAGATTGTACGGTTACAACAGTTTGGGGGTTCTATTTGTAGGTGAGTGGATATGTGAAGATGGGACTTGTGTGAGGGAGGAATGGGTATGTGATGGACGCTTTGACTGTGGTGACCATTCTGACGAGATGAACTGTTCAGGTAATAATCCAATCTCACATTTGTAGTGCTTAATCTTTGTACTCAGAGATTCTGAGACATATAAAACAATATCTTTGGTTCAACATCATAGAAAAATTTTGAGATTGGTTAATATGCAAAAGACCTACTTTAAGAAGTGTGTACCAGTTCTCCCTATATTTTCAGTGTAAAAGATTCAGTATTTTGGCAACTTTAATGTGATTTCCAGTTTTAGGTGTATCATAGACAATATGAAAGTATTCTTGTCTATTCTATATTTCCAGGCAACATCAACCTGAGTGTGGGCACTATTGTAGGGATCAGTATTGCACTGGTATTTTTGCTGCTGGTTGTGGGTCTTGCTGTGTTTCTTGTACACAGAAGACAGAAGTTTGCACATCCACCCACCGCCAGTGAAAGTCACTTTGACTTGACTATGCCACAGGTGCACCCTGGTGACCAGCCCCCTCCATACATAGCAGCCATAGACAACCCTGCATACAGCGGCCCCTCCACTCAGCTTCCCCCTTATAGCACTGTCAGTAAGAAGCTGCCACCCTACTCTCCAAATGTGGATACCTCTACTAGTCACAAGCAGGAGAGCTGGAAAGCAAAGCAGGACAATACTTCTTTGGTTGGGTTTGGAGCCCTGGGTAGTCCAGTACGGGTGATGGCTGGAAGAAGTAGTAGGCCAATTAGTATGGTACATCCTACACCCCGTATGTCTAGCCAGTCAACGTATCCACATGAAACCTCATCAGCTTACCGCGTGCCAAGCATGGCCCATGAAAACAGTAGGAGCAGCAGTGTACAGTACTCACAGGAACCTCCCCCTGCATACGGGGAGACTCCTTGTTGATTAACAATCATATCCCAAATAAGTAGAATACTGTTAAGTAGCATTTACAGGGTTGAGTTGTTAACGTATGAAATATCTTCAGGACCTGCAAAGTATAAGCCGATTACCACCACCCGGAGGTTATGTTTTTAGGTCTAATCCATTCATAACGTTTTTCTAATACTAGTATTCATGATAACTCCAAATGTAATGAACGGATCTTCATGAAGCAGCTGAAGGCTGTGGCTGGGAGATTATAAAACGCCTTCCGTACATACATGTGTGGTTCTGTTTGTTCACGTTTTCACATAAACCTTTATATCTCATTCATTTATAAAGATATCTTCACCAAGTTTGCAGGGTATGTTTAAGGCTATGAAAACATTTTGGCCTCATTTTGAAAACCAAAATGGTCGTCATAGCTGATTGTTTGAAAATCATTAAGATGAAACTTGAAATATTGCAGCTAGCCAGGCCTGGGATGAATACTTTCAAAAGTATTCGAATACGAATACAAATACTTTTCATTTCAATGAATACGAATATGAATACGAATACATCAGTTTCAAAAGTATTCGAATACGAATACGAATACTTTTTGAAAAGTATTCGAATACATTTACGAATACATTTATGAATACATTTTAACTAAACCCCCATTCATGCAATCATTTTTAACAAATCTTAATAAATTTACCTTTCTGAATAAAATATACAAACATGAAAGCACAATTCAGTAAATAATGGCTCAGATTCACATCATATTTGACAAGAATTAATTTTTGCTCCAAGATCTGAATATTCAATCTTAATAAACATGAGCTAATCAAAAGAGATTTTCTTTCTTTTTTTTTTTTTTTTGAAAAGGACATCATAGTGCCCTAAACATCTTGTATTTAACTGAGATAGCCATTGTTTTGGAAATCTTTATGATGGTATTACTACTACAACAAGACTGTCACAATAGGTGTCACATAAGTTTGCCTAAGAATTACCCATATATGACCAGTGACACTGGTATTGAAACACATACAAGTTATTCCCCTATTGTAGCTAAGGCAAACACAGTTGTCATTTTAAGGTAGGTAGCTTGGTGTTTATAATTTCCTGAATTTTATAATAACATAACACTACATTATGAAAACCAGTGTGGATTAAAATACACATGATGTCATTTATCAATATAAAAGTTTAACACAAACTAATTGCATTTATGAGATGTAAGAGAAGAAGCTATAACAACATGATGTTCCAACATGACACTGTCATTATTATGTTAAATAATATTTACTGACAAAAAGTATTTATTAAATATGTCTTGTTAGTTTTCTTAGGCACATAATGATAGACAGCCAAATTTCATATTTATATCTAAAACTTGTAAGTACAGGGTGAAAAAAATCAACAAAAAGTGAAAAATATTAAATGTATTCATAAAAGTATTCATGAATACGAATACTTTTGAAATGTATTCGAATACGAATATTTTACATTTTTCACAAAAGTATTCGAATACGAATATGAATACTTTAAAAAATGTATTCGAATACTTATGAATACGAATACGAATACATTTTGCCCAGGCCTGCAGCTAGCTTTATCAAAGTTGCACAAACGATATACAGCTAGAACTAGCATGACAATATTATTAAACTAGTTTCAAAAACAAAATGGCTGCCATATCACTTTTAATGTCAAATGGGGTTATCCAGAAAAAAACCAGAATTTTTGGAAATGCCCTTTGCTATTGGTGGAGGTCTGTGCTCTACAAGTTCTTTCTACTTTTAATATATGCTGAAGTATTGTATTTCTCAATAGAGTGTGGTTTTGTAACAAATTTGGAAAATTTAATCGTAAATTTTTATTAGAAATACATTTCCTAACAGTAGCTAGTGTTAGGAAATGTAAGGGTATTTCGCTATAAATTGAAAATTTTAATTACTTAAATGTAGCTTTTATAAGCTACAAGCTTACCATGTGGGACTGAATGCTGTTCTCGGATGGCCGCCAGGCCCGGCCAACATCTAAGAAAAAAAGACATTTATTGTTGGCTCTAGCCTCAGGTTGTCGTCACGTGACCTACCCCATTTGTCTTCTCCTTTCTCGTTGGCCGCCGCCATATTGGAATATATTGTGAAGTTTTTCTGCTGTTTTCTACTTATATCTCAGCTTATTTATATTGTTGAATGTCTATTTTCAGCCATTTTGTTTATTAACCATTAAAGAACGTTTTGCATAACTTTCCGTCCATTCGGATAAGTATTTCTTCTTTTAATCTGTTGTGAGTTTTCGCCTCGGCTAGTTTACTTTATGTAATCGGGTCCACCTATTTTATTGCGTTTCAACATGTCTTCTCGCCAATCCAATAAAGACAAACCCCGCGCATCTAAATGCCATCATTTCTGTCATGCTTTCGACACTCATAATTACTGTCCTACCTGCCGAGAGGCAGGCAAGGGAGATGATCCCTGTGTCACTTTCATCTCACCTTGTGATATTTGTACTTCCTTTACGGAAGAACAGTTAACTAAAAACCAGATAAGAAAGCTGACAAAAATGATCAAGAACTAGATTTATTGGGCGATAATTCTGTTGAATCCTTTGTGGGCTCTCAAGCAGACCTCAAGAGTGCTGCTGACAATCTTTTTACTTCCCCTCCTCGCCCTCAACCTCTTGCCTTCGAGGCTTTGTCATTGAAAACTCCAGCTAAAACTGTCCCACCAACTCCAGGTACTGCTTTACAGCAGAAATTAGAAACCAAGCTCGAGAAGTCCTTGGGATCTCGGCTAGACATTCAACTGGATCAAAAGACGGGTGCTTCCAGGCTAATATTTTAGAGGCAATGAAGTCCCTTTGAGAAGATTTTCAGAAATCTCTCAGTAAAACTTCTTCTCAAGTGGAGGTGGATCAGATCTCCGCTTCGGCCTCAAAACCTGGCCCATCTAATACTCGTCTGGACCCCCCCCGAGCACTAATATTGTCGAGTCGATGGACTTTGATTATGGCCCAGCCTTACCTCCTCGCCTTGACTCTCATAGTCGCGTCGATGACGCCTCGGGTTTTAATGTTCTGTCGAGGAACCCACGAGGTTGCCCTCGGCTCAACCAAAGAAATCTTCTCACTCTTCCAAACAGTATGTTGTGGCCCCGAGCTCTGCCTCGGACCACTACTCTGACCATTCTGATGAACCTTGGCCTGCCCCTAGTAGAGCCAAGAAGCACACTGATAAGTCGAAACACAAATCCAGGTCCAGATATTTACCTTCTTCCTCAGAGGAGGATCAGTCCCCTGAGGCCAGACATAGGTCTCCAAAACCTTCTAGGAAGACCTACTCTGATGAAGACCATCCTCAACATGACCCAGACCCTCCTTACTACAGGGAAGTAGCTCTGTCTGACATCCCCTCTCAGTATGCAGAGGAGGTGGATACCTTCAGGCGTATCCTCAAACTTCCAGACCCTAGGGACTCCCTTCCCAGGTCTTCAACTGCGGCCTTGACGATGAGAAAGGCAGGCAGGCAGGAGCTCAGGCCAAGAGGCCCTTCATCTAGCTAGTGTTAGGAAATGGTAAGGGTATTTCGCTATAAAATTATGAATTTATTGATGCTCAATAACTTGTAAATATGAATTTATTGATGCTCAATAACTTGCAAATGAGAAATAAAGAATCTTTGATCCTTATTTCCAATCACTTCATTTTGCAAGTTTTAATTAACTGAGAAATGCTTGTGATCTGTAGGTGTAACCGTTGTTTGATTAAATTGTATTGTGTATTTTTCTATTGATCAGCTGAACTATATTTAGAAAAATGGAACAGAGGTCAGATGTTTCAGAGATCTCCACAGGGTCTATACAGATTCTTGTGGAGTTAAATGAACTAAATATCTTATTTAGCAGTTATTTCTGCGTTTTATTTTGCAGGCAATGGCTTTTGGCTAGATGTTGCCAGAGCTTGTAAAGTTTTTGGGATCTTCAAAAATAATTAATGCAATATAATAATACTTGAAATGTGTTAACATAAAGTTCTTAATATCCTTTATAGTCTTTCAAAATATGTTCAGGTTACACTGGTGTAAAATTTTCTGTTATTTATGTTGTTTTTTAATCTTAATATGTGTATTTTATAAATACCAAGCCTCACTTTTTCATGAATAAGGGTTTGTATTGAACACCTCATACAGATGTTTTTTTCTGAATAGTGTATTCAACAACACTTGGACTGCAGCATTTAAGTTTCTTTTTGATGAATTCAATGTCTCTTGTGAATTGTATTGTAAAATAGAGAAGACTTTTATTTAATGTGCCAAATTTTATACCATTTGTTTACAAGTCAAAAAAATATTTGATGTTTCTAAAGTATGAGAGGAATTGCTTGGTATATTGTATGGTACTGAGAAAGATTAATAATTGTCAAAAATTATATTCATTTGTGTTTGCGTTCTTCCAACATAGTTGCATGTAACGGCTTATTGATATGTACCAGCTGATGCAATTATGTAACATTTAATCTTTTTTACATCACAATATCGCATGTAATGATGTTACCAGCTAGTTAAATTGTTTATGTATCACAGTATGTGTAACATTTTTATGTTCATGTTTTATCTGTATAAATTGAACTAATTAACACAGTTGAAAACAACTTAAAGCTCAAGTTAGGGGAATCAGTATTAGAAATTTGAGAAGGGAACGTGAAAAAGTTGAGGCAAGAGGTCATAGTGCAACTACTCTGATTTCAGTGAGAAAGTATCGAGATGGAGGTTTTCTCAATCCAACGTCAAACCTTGTGTAAAAATTGTACTAAAGTTAGTTTCAGCAATATGCAGGTTTCACAAATCTAATGACAATGCTTTTAAATTCTAAACTTATTTTCTGTTTATAATCAACTTGGCAACAGTTACTGCAATCATCTGTAATGCTGTACCAAGATGAAGCGGTGTGATTATAACTTGCATAATAAACTCTATTCCAAACATTTTTGCATGTACATAATACCAATCTGTATTTGTTAATTCTTTGTTAAATTCTATATTTTGTACAACTGAATTTTTACTGAAGTGAAATAGAAAGTTAAAACAACCTATTGTTTTAATTGAGAAATCAAATGCATCTCTGTTTACATGAAACATGACTTTCCAATACTGTCCTTACAAATTCATTAAATTGTAAAAAAATTTGTAATTTAACTTTTTGTAAGTTAAATACTTAACTAATCTTCACTAATGCTATGTCTTGGTCGGAGCAAACGAATAACCAAACTCAAATATTTTTGATAGTAATTTTCTTGTCGGTACTACTGCACATAATATGTTGAGTTCGCATGCGTACAGCCTATAAAAACCCTGTTTTACTTCACCTTAATTTGGGAGAATATATAATGATATTGCGAACCAAAAATTTGAAAAAGGTGGGGTTAGCAGGGAAGGAATCCAAATCTAGTGACGATAAGGTAAGTATTTAGCTTACAAAATTGCAAATTTAATAAGTAAATTAAATTTTTATAAGTTAATACCCTATCCAATGGACAATTGCTTGACCGGTCGGCGCGACCGGTTCCGCCAAACGTCAGAAAAAGAAGTCCTGTAAAACTACCGGCAGGACCGGTCACAGAGTGTGCATTCGCCAGGTGGCGCAAGGTATATCATTTCCTGTCTGGTCATAATGACGTCATAGCATCCTTTTTGTGTCTAATCCTATTAAGACCCCAAGTAAGCTGATAGCGGGGCTGGATGGGTGGGCCTTGCCTGTCCATTGGATAGGGTATTAACTTATAAAAATTTAATTATGTCCACCCCCCTGGGGGGTGGATATATTATTTTTGCTTTTTTCGCCGTCCGATGTCCGATGTCCGGCGTCCGGCGTCCGATGTCCGGCGTCACGCATGGTTTCCGCTCATTTAAAGGAAAAGTATTAGAGCTATTGTCACCAAATTTGGTATGCAGGCTTATTGGGTCAGTAGCTTGCTTGGGATTGCTTTTGGCTGTTGTACCTCTTTTGCTTACTGAGTAATACTTAAGTACAGCTATTTTCAGTACCCATTGGTTTCCGTGCATTTAAGCCAAAATAATTAAAGATATTTTACTACAATTTTGAATACAAGATTGTTATGTCCATAGCTCGCTTGGTATTGCATTTGGGACTGATAGCTTTGTCAGTACATGAGTAATAGCCATTTAGGTACTTCATTGTGTATTTTCAGTACTACTTTTGAGTAATTTGCTTCTATCTCCTTAACTGTGCGAGATAGAGCGATTTCGGCAAAATTTTCGACCCGCAGGGTATCTGAGGAGTGTACTCTTTGCAATTTTCAAAAAATTTTCCCCTCCCCAAAAATGGCGGCCATTTTGAATTTTCGAATTTTTGCCAAAAATGGCAAAACACAAATTTGCTTCTATCTCCTTAACCGTGCGAGATAGAGCGATTTCGTCGAAATTTTCGACCCACAGGGTATCTAAGGAATGTAATATTTGCAATTTTCCAAAAATTTTCCCCTCCCCAAAAATGGCGGCCATTTTGAATTTTCGAATTTTTGCCAAAAATGGCAAAACACAAATTTGCTTCTATCTCCTTAACCGTGCGAGATAGAGCGATTTCGTCGAAATTTTCGACCCACAGGGTATCTAAGGAATGTAATATTTGCAATTTTCAAAAAAATTTCCCCTCCCCAAAAATGGCGGCCATTTTGAATTTTCGAATTTTTGCCAAAAATGGCAAAACACAAATTTGCTTCTATCTCCTTAACCGTGCGAGATAGAGCGATTTCGGCAAAATTTTCGACCCACAGGGGATCTAAGGAATGCAATCTTTGCAATTTTCCAAAAATTTTCCCCTCCCCAAAAATGGCGGCCATTTTGAATTTTCGAATTTTTGCCAAAAATGGCAAAACACAAATTTGCTTCTATCTCCTTAACCGTGCGAGATAGAGCGATTTCGTCGAAATTTTCGACCCACAGGGTATCTAAGGAATGCAATCTTTGCAATTTTCCAAAAATTTTCCCCTCCCCAAAAATGGCGGCCATTTTGAATTTTCGAATTTTTGCCAAAAATGGCAAAACACAAATTTGCTTCTATCTCCTTAACCGTGCGAGATAGAGCGATTTCGTCGAAATTTTCGACCCACAGGGTATCTAAGGAATGTAATATTTGCAATTTTCAAAAAAATTTCCCCTCCCCAAAAATGGCGGCCATTTTGAATTTTCGAATTTTTGCCAAAAATGGCAAAACACAAATTTGCTTCTATCTCCTTAACCGTGCGAGATAGAGCGATTTCGGCAAAATTTTCGACCCACAGGGTATCTAAGGAATGCAATCTTTGCAATTTTCCAAAAATTTTCCCCTCCCCAAAAATGGCGGCCATTTTGAATTTTCGAATTTTTGCCAAAAATGGCAAAACACAAATTTGCTTCTATCTCCTTAACCGTGCGAGATAGAGCGATTTCATCGAAATTTTCGACCCACAGGGTATCTAAGGAATGTAATATTTGCAATTTTCAAAAAAATTTCCCCTCCCCAAAAATGGCGGCCATTTTGAATTTTCGAATTTTTGCCAAAAATGGCAAAACACAAATTTGCTTCTATCTCCTTAACCGTGCGAGATAGAGCGATTTCGTCGAAATTTTCGACCCACAGGGTATCTAAGGAATGTAATATTTGCAATTTTCAAAAAAATTTCCCCTCCCCAAAAATGGCGGCCATTTTGAATTTTCGAATTTTTGCCAAAAATGGCAAAACACAAATTTGCTTCTATCTCCTTAACCGTGCGAGATAGAGCGATTTCGGCAAAATTTTCGACCCACAGGGTATCTAAGGAATGCAATCTTTGCAATTTTCCAAAAATTTTCCCCTCCCCAAAAATGGCGGCCATTTTGAATTTTCGAATTTTTGCCAAAAATGGCAAAACACAAATTTGCTTCTATCTCCTTAACCGTGCGAGATAGAGCGATTTCATCGAAATTTTCGACCCACAGGGTATCTAAGGAATGTAATATTTGCAATTTTCAAAAAAATTTCCCCTCCCCAAAAATGGCGGCCATTTTGAATTTTCGAATTTTTGCCAAAAATGGCAAAACACAAATTTGCTTCTATCTCCTTAACCGTGCGAGATAGAGGGATTTCGGCAAAATTTTCGACACACAGGGTATCTAACCAATGCAATCTTTGCAATTTTCAAAATATTTTCCCCTCCCCAAAAATGGCGGCCATTTTGAATTTTTGAATTTTTGCCAAAAATGGCAAAACACAAATTTGCTTCTATCTCCTTAACCGTGCGAGATAGAGCGATTTCGTCGAAATTTTCGACCCACAGGGTATCTAAGGAATGTAATATTTGCAATTTTCAAAAAATTTTCCCCTCCCCAAAAATGGCGGCCATTTTGAATTTTTGAATTTTTGCCAAAAATGGCAAAACACAAATTTGCTTCTATCTCCTTAACCGTGCGAGATAGAGCGATTTCGGCAAAATTTTCGACCCACAGGGGATCTAAGGAATGCAATCTTTGCAATTTTCCAAAAATTTTCCCCTCCCCAAAAATGGCGGCCATTTTGAATTTTCGAATTTTTGCCAAAAATGGCAAAACACAAATTTGCTTCTATCTCCTTAACCGTGCGAGATAGAGCGATTTCGTCGAAATTTTCGACCCACAGGGTATCTAAGGAATGTAATATTTGCAATTTTCAAAAAATTTTCCCCTCCCCAAAAATGGCGGCCATTTTGAATTTTCGAATTTTTGCCAAAAATGGCAAAACACAAATTTGCTTCTATCTCCTTAACCGTGCGAGATAGAGCGATTTCGTCGAAATTTTCGACCCACAGGGTATCTAAGGAATGCAATCTTTGCAATTTTCCAAAAATTTTCCCCTCCCCAAAAATGGCGGCCATTTTGAATTTTCGAATTTTTGCCAAAAATGGCAAAACACAAATTTGCTTCTATCTCCTTAACCGTGCGAGATAGAGCGATTTCGTCGAAATTTTCGACCCACAGGGTATCTAAGGAATGTAATATTTGCAATTTTCAAAAAAATTTCCCCTCCCCAAAAATGGCGGCCATTTTGAATTTTCGAATTTTTGCCAAAAATGGCAAAACACAAATTTGCTTCTATCTCCTTAACCGTGCGAGATAGAGCGATTTCGGCAAAATTTTCGACCCACAGGGGATCTAAGGAATGCAATCTTTGCAATTTTCCAAAAATTTTCCCCTCCCCAAAAATGGCGGCCATTTTGAATTTTCGAATTTTTGCCAAAAATGGCAAAACACTAATTTGCTTCTATCTCCTTAACCGTGCGAGATAGAGCGATTTCGGCAAAATTTTCGACGCACAGGGTATCTAAGCAATGCAATCTTTGCAATTTTCAAAATATTTTCCCCTCCCCAAAAATGGCGGCCATTTTGAATTTTCGAATTTTTGCCAAAAATGGCAAAACACAAATTTGCTTCTATCTCCTTAACCGTGCGAGATAGAGCGATTTCGTCGAAATTTTCGACCCACAGGGTATGTAAGGAATGCAATCTTTGCAATTTTCAAAAAATTTTCCCCTCCCCAAAAATGGCGGCCATTTTGAATTTTCGAATTTTTGCCAAAAATGGCAAAACACAAATTTGCTTCTATCTCCTTAACCGTGCGAGATAGAGCGATTTCGTCGAAATTTTCGACCCACAGGGTATCTAAGGAATGCAATCTTTGCAATTTTCCAAAAATTTTCCCCTCCCCAAAAATGGCGGCCATTTTGAATTTTCGAATTTTTGCCAAAAATGGCAAAACACAAATTTGCTTCTATCTCCTTAACCGTGCGAGATAGAGCGATTTCGTCGAAATTTTCGACCCACAGGGTATCTAAGGAATGTAATATTTGCAATTTTCAAAAAAATTTCCCCTCCCCAAAAATGGCGGCCATTTTGAATTTTCGAATTTTTGCCAAAAATGGCAAAACACAAATTTGCTTCTATCTCCTTAACCGTGCGAGATAGAGCGATTTCATCGAAATTTTCGACCCACAGGGTATCTAAGGAATGTAATATTTGCAATTTTCAAAAAAATTTCCCCTCCCCAAAAATGGCGGCCATTTTGAATTTTCGAATTTTTGCCAAAAATGGCAAAACACAAATTTGCTTCTATCTCCTTAACCGTGCGAGATAGAGCGATTTCATCGAAATTTTCGACCCACAGGGTATCTAAGGAATGTAATATTTGCAATTTTCAAAAAAATTTCCCCTCCCCAAAAATGGCGGCCATTTTGAATTTTCGAATTTTTGCCAAAAATGGCAAAACACAAATTTGCTTCTATCTCCTTAACCGTGCGAGATAGAGCGATTTCATCGAAATTTTCGACCCACAGGGTATCTAAGGAATGTAATATTTGCAATTTTCAAAAAAATTTCCCCTCCCCAAAAATGGCGGCCATTTTGAATTTTCGAATTTTTGCCAAAAATGGCAAAACACAAATTTGCTTCTATCTCCTTAACCATGCGAGATAGAGCGATTTCGTCGAAATTTTCGACCCACAGGGTATCTAAGGAATGTAATATTTGCAATTTTCAAAAAAATTTCCCCTCCCCAAAAATGGCGGCCATTTTGAATTTTCGAATTTTTGCCAAAAATGGCAAAACACAAATTTGCTTCTATCTCCTTAACCATGCGAGATAGAGCGATTTCGTCGAAATTTTCGACCCACAGGGTATCTAAGGAATGTAATATTTGCAATTTTCAAAAAATTTTCCCCTCCCCAAAAATGGCGGCCATTTTGAATTTTCGAATTTTTGCCAAAAATGGCAAAACACAAATTTGCTTCTATCTCCTTAACCGTGCGAGATAGAGCGATTTCGTCGAAATTTTCGACCCACAGGGTATCTAAGGAATGCAATCTTTGCAATTTTCCAAAAATTTTCCCCTCCCCAAAAATGGCGGCCATTTTGAATTTTCGAATTTTTGCCAAAAATGGCAAAACACAAATTTGCTTCTATCTCCTTAACCGTGCGAGATAGAGCGATTTCGGCAAAATTTTCGACCCACAGGGGATCTAAGGAATGCAATCTTTGCAATTTTCAAAATATTTTCCCCTCCCCAAAAATGGCGGCCATTTTGAATTTTCGAATTTTTGCCAAAAATGGCAAAACACAAATTTGCTTCTATCTCCTTAACCGTGCGAGATAGAGCGATTTCGTCGAAATTTTCGACCCACAGGGTATCTAAGGAATGTAATCTTTGCAATTTTCAAAAAATTTTCCCCTCCCCAAAAATGGCGGCCATTTTGAATTTTCGAATTTTTGCCAAAAATTGCAAAACACAAATTTGCTTCTATCTCCTTAACCGTGCGAGATAGAGCGATTTCGTCGAAATTTTCGACCCACAGGATATCTAAGGAATGCAATCTTTGCAATTTTCCAAAAATTTTCCCCTCCCCAAAAATGGCGGCCATTTTGAATTTTCGAATTTTTGCCAAAAATGGCAAAACACAAATTTGCTTCTATCTCCTTAACCGTGCGAGATAGAGCGATTTCATCGAAATTTTCGACCCACAGGGTATCTAAGGAATGTAATATTTGCAATTTTCAAAAAATTTTCCCCTCCCCAAAAATGGCGGCCATTTTGAATTTTCGAATTTTTGCCAAAAATGGCAAAACACAAATTTGCTTCTATCTCCTTAACCGTGCGAGATAGAGCGATTTCGTCGAAATTTTCGACCCACAGGGTATCTAAGGAATGCAATCTTTGCAATTTTCCAAAAATTTTCCCCTCCCCAAAAATGGCGGCCATTTTGAATTTTCGAATTTTTGCCAAAAATGGCAAAACACAAATTTGCTTCTATCTCCTTAACCGTGCCAGATAGAGTGATTTCGTCAAAATTTTCGACCCACAGGGTATCTGAGCATTGTACTCTTGGTAATTTCTAAAAAATTTTCCCCTCCCCTAAAATGGCGGACATTTTGAATTTTCAAATTTTTGCCAAAAATGGCAAAACACAAATTTGCTTCTATCTCCTTAACCATGCGAGATAGAGCGATTTCGTCGAAATTTTCAACCCACAGGGTATCTAAGGAATGTAATGTTTGCAATTTTCAAAAAATTTTCCCCTCCCCAAAAATGGCAGCCATTTTGAATTTTCGAATTTTTGCCCAAAATGGAAAAACACAAACTGGCCTTAACCGTGCAAAATAGAGTTATTTTGTTGAAATTTTCGACCCATAGGGTATCTAAGAAATGTACTCTTGGCAATTTTCAAAAAAATTTCCTTTTCCCAATAATGGCGGCCATTTTGAATTTTCAAATTTTTGCCAAAAATAGAAAAACAGGAATTGGCTTCTATCTTCTTAACCGTGCAAGATAGAGTGATTTCGTCAAAATTTTCAACCCAACCAATGCAAAAAGGCATGAAGCTGAAATAAATTACATCTACACTATCAAATATTTAAGCATCATTGATATATTTTACAAATGAAACAGGGTCTTGTAAGACTACTGTACAATTTGGGCAAAAGGTTCATGGGTGGACATTACACATGATAATGTGTGTTCTTCTATGCTATCCTGTTTCTATTCGCATCTACTATCAACAGGGCGGCCTATTTCTAGTTTACTTATTAAATTTGCAATTTTATTGCGTTAATACATCCTATCCAATGGACAATTGCTGAATAACTACCGCTTGGTAGGCAGGTAAGCTGCTAGGGACATACATGAAATAACAACAATTGAAAAGGCCCATTTTGACCTTGGGTTGGATGACCTCAAGGATCAAGGTCGGCTGAGACTAACCGGTTACCCGGAAGTCCAAGGTTGCCCCCCCCCCTTTTTCTCTCAGACCTGCTCTGAGAATAGGAAGAGGGTTGAGTTCAGTCCCATAAGAAATATGTGGAAGTATGCGTCCTTGAAGTCTATGGAAGTGACCCACTCCCCTATCTGAAGGGAGGTCCTTATTGTCTCTGGGGTCTCCATTTTGAACGACTGTGTTTAGGAAGGTGTTCAGAGTGCTCAGGTCCAGGATGGGTCTCCACCGGTTGTTGGGTTTGGGTACCAAAAATAGCCGGTTGTAAAAACCCAGTGAGTTTTGGTTTGTCACCTGATACAGTGCCTCCAGAAGGTGGGAATGTCTTTGTGGGTTGACATAGTTGCTTATGACAGTTGGTGACCTGGTTAGATTGGGTCTGAACCGGAAGGGAATGGTGTAACCCTCTCTCAGTATTGTGACTACTTTTGGACTCGAACTCAGAGCCTCCCATTTCTCCCAAAACTGCTGTAGTCTTGCCCCTACAGGTGGATTTATGACAACAGTTGGGACATTTGTGACAATATTTGCAGAACTCAAGTGAGCTACACAGGAAACATCGTTCACATGCTTTATTTCTGTATAATGGTAACAATAATTGGGATTTACACCTTTCTTTTGTGGCAACCCTGTGACAGAATGAACATTTGCAACAAAAGAGTTTACATGTAAAAATACAGTCTCGCTCTTGCTTGTCACTGGTGAAGGGTTCAAATCTTCCTTCTTGCCGGATACATGAACAGAGTACATTTAAACTACATTTAAAACACAGTAATTGTCATTTATGCTTCTTGAACCCCTTGGCAGGCTTTTGGGAGAAGTTTGAGGCTTTACCACAACCTTTCTGAACAATTTGCCGGTCTCTAATTTGTTTCCAGGCCGGTGTAGTGGGCTTCCGGTCTGGTTGTTGTGTTGATCTGCCGCTTGAGGAAACGTAAGGGTGAAAACGTCCTGGTTTCCTGTGTGAGCTGCCAGAAGAACGCCTCTCCTCACTACGGGAAATTTCATCTTCAGCCTTGACCAGCAAACTGTCCGGAAACAGAGAGTTAAGATGGACTGGTGCTGTACGTAAGGCAGTCAAGGTATCTGGCTTTACTCCACCACGTAAAAATTCTAAATAGCTATCTCAACGTGCCAGAGTGAGTTTGGCCATGCTGACAAATACTCCCTCTGAGAGATCCTGCATTGTACGCTGCATTGCTTGTGAAATTGACCGGTTGAATGTCACCAGATATTCAAGCTCTTCAACTGCTTGCTGCGTTCTCTCTGCTGCCTTGCCTTTCCCGGTGTCCACCCTGAGTGACTTCAAATTTGTAACCATGGAGTCCTGTACTTTTGTCAACCATCTTGACAGACCAGCAGCCTGGTTACACATCACTGACTATTCCCGGAACGCCCTCTCCCACCTTCTTAATGTGTCCTGGCTAAAAGTATAGGAAGCAGGGGCAGAAGGCAAACTACGTCTGGCCACTCTGGTAAAGGTGCTGTTGAGTTTGGCCGATTCCGGAGACCAGTCACATACAATTGCAGAAGCAGAGTCCTTCTTATCTGTATGCATTGCATACCATTTTGATGACCTGGGTGTCTTCACAAACTGGTCCCGTAGCAGTCCACCAGTCAAGAGTTCCTGGAAGGGTAACCTTCAGCAAAAGTCACATTAAGTCTCTCAAATTTCCTGCACAGCCACTCATCTACCAGTAACTTAACTGACACTTTACTGGTTGGTTTGGTTCGGGAACCGGCAAATGGATTATCATCCAGGGAGGAAGCTGTACTGTCATAGTCAGGGATCTCATGCCAGCCCATGAAAGATCTGACCCCTCTGATAGTCTCCCTGTAGTTGGCATCTTCAGAGGTCCTGGTCAGTTGCATCTTCCAGTAAATCACCCTGAACGTGAACACTAGCTGGTGAAGCCGGTTCCCCATCCACTTCTGCCTCACTGTCAGATTCACCAGCAAACTCATCAGGTCGTACACCAGGAAGTGGCTTGTTCAACTGCGTAGACTCAATACCGGTGGGCAGAACTTCAGGACCTGCACCAGGAGCCTGTGGATGCTGGGTGGCCATCCCTGCACCGGGACCCTGTAAAGGATGGGTGGCTAACTCAACACCGGGAGCCTGTAAAGGCTGGGTGGCCACATCAGAGGTACCAGGACCCTGAACAGGGCGGGTAGCACTCCCACTCACATCTCTCACAGCACTCGTACCGGGAACCCCCAGCGGAAGTTGGGTAGCCGTCAACTGTGTAGATTCACTGGCAGTCTGAGCAAGACCAGAACCAGTACTCTCAGCAAATATAACACTAGCAGAAGCACCCGGATCAAAGAAAGGGTGTTCTCTGGTCACCACAGCAGCAGTGTTGACAGGTCTCACCGGAACAGCAAAGGACTGGTTAAGAAGCATAGCTTCCAGACGTGAAAACCTCTCACTCCACTTGTCATCAAGGGACTTGAGATCATCTGAAGTAGGTTTACTGCTGTGTTTACATTTGCTGGATCTTGGGCAACCATCAGAACGTTTCTTCTTCTGCTTGGGGGTAGATTCAACTGAAGATGGCTTGTCAGTACTAACCCATCCCAACAGAGTTACATCTGAAGGGTCCACGAGAGTGGGGGTCGCATCACTGCTTGCTTCAGATTTCTTCTGCTCTCCACGTTCTTTTCTTGCTTTGTAAGTCGGGGTGGCCAGCTGTAGAATCTGAGAAGGCGTAAACGCCTTACATATCTGGCAATCTTGTTTCTTGACACAGGGGTCGTCTCCCACCCCCTTCTCACGACAACGCGCGCATTTCTTGTGGTTGTCAAGGAGATTTCTGTCCAGGAGACGACATGATGATCAGTAAACCAGTAGAAATAATTCGTACTACTTGAAATAAAATAAAATGGAAGAGTTCGTTGTAAAACTTCAAAAACGTATCTCTGTTGAAAAACGTCTGCACACTCTTTCGTGCCAAACGAAAAAGATGCTGACATCATTATGACCAGACAGGAAATGATATACCTTGCGCCACCTGGTGAATGCATACTTTGTGACCGGTCCTGCCGGTAGTTTTACAGGACGTCTTTTTCTGACATTTGGCAGGACCGGTCGTGCCGACTGGTAAAGCAATTGTCCATTGGATAGGATGTATTAACGCAATAAAAAGTCAAATTCCAATAAACTTTTTACATTTTATTACATAAAATTCCCTTACCTTATCCTCACTAATGCTTGATTACAACCATACTGGTAGTGGGCTTGTTAAATTTTTGACACACCAAAAGTAGGTAGAACAAAATTAAAGCCAGTGTACAACTATTAAGTATAAGGTACAAGGATACAAGAGTAAAGTAATTTAGAAAACTTTACAAAATAACATTCATAGTTCTATTTTTTCTGTAAACTAACCTGGAAACTTTCCAGATGATGCGTTGCTATTTCTTCATGAGTTTTAGTTTTCAATAAATTAAAGGCAGCAGGTCTATCTTTCTTAAAATGGTTACATGTTGTCTTAAATACTTGTATGTACAGATGACATCACCTGCTTGGCTGGCCTGACAAATATAAAGACAAGTAAGAGAGTGCTAACAACCAAATGAGTATGAGAGTGCTGACAACCAAATGTACAGTATGTATACATTCAATATAAATAATGTATAATCCAAAATACATTCGAAAAGTAAACGTGTTGGGCACACTACAGGATCTAGAGAGTAATCTGACCCTTCACTAGATTTCCAAGCCACGTCTTTCAAGTAAAAACTTATAACTGTGGAGTGTGACTTCCAGAAGCAGGCTCTGATCAAGGGAAATGCCTCCTTTGAAGGCTAAAGAATCAGCCATAGAACATAAATCATGAGCCTTGACCTTGGAAACATTCAGAATCTCAAGGTCAGAACTCTGATAAGATAACAGAACAGTTGTTTAGCCAAGAAGAAATGGTAGCTCTTTGAATTTCTCCTGAGAAGCGATCTTTGGAAGAGATGAATAGTAAATGGTTTCCCTGTATGGTTAAAGAGATAGAAGCAAATTTGTGTTTTGCCATTTTTGGCAAAAATTCGAAAATTCAAAATGGCCGCCATTTTTGTGGAGGGGAAATTTTTTTGAAAATTGCAAAGATTACATTCCTTAGAAACCCTGGGGGTCGAAAATTTCGACGAAATCGCTCTATATCGCACGGTTAAGGAGATAGAAGCAAATTTGTGTTTTGCCATTTTTGGCAAAAATTCGAAAATTCAAAATGGCCGCCATTTTGGGGGAGGGGAAAATTTTTTGAAAATTGCAAAGAGTACATTCCTTAGATACCCTGTGGGTCGAAAATTTCGACGAAATCGCTCTATCTCGCACAGTTTAGGAGATATGAGCACATTTGCCTTTTTCAGTATTCAAAATAGCCAATTACTCATTTATTTAATTAATTACTCACTCATCTATGAAGCAATTCCCTCCAAAAGCAATCCCATACAACCTCTTAACCCAATGAACCTCCATACCAAATTTCAGAAAGCTAGGCTTAATAGCATTCCTTAAAATGTCTGGAAACCAAAGAGATACTCAAAAGTAGCAAAGTAGCTATTACTCAGTTAACTATAGAGCTATCATCACCAAAAGCAATCCCATACAAGCTATTAACCCAATAAACCTGCATGCCAAATTTGGTAAAGATAGGATAAGAACTGTTGCCTAAAATGTCTGGAAACCAAGTGGGACGGCGGACAAAGCAAAAATAATATGTCCACCCCTAGTGGGGTGGACATAATTATTCGGTAACCGAACCTCAAGATATGCACAACTCTTGGATGACACTGAGGAAGCTACCAGTACGACTGCAAACGGCCTCCATGTAATAGATGTAGGTAGCCCCACGTCTTGAAGAAGACGACTGGTAGGGCTTCTTGTTATATTTGTCTTGCTGGCCACGAAAAAACTTGGAACCAGAAGTGTGAGATGAAGAAGAACGCCTATCATCAGAGCGATTCGAATGGAAAGACTGGAGACTGTCGCCCTTCAATCTCTTGGGAGATCTGTCCTGCTTCTTCTGAATTTGATCCAGAGTGGTGGGACAAAATAAATCTCAAGATTTGAACCCAGTCCTTCGTAACTTGTTGAAATCATGCTCTTGCAAGTGCGATGCACAGACTTTAAGGATGGAATCCCTCCTAGCAAGCTGTAAATTTCAAGCCAAAGCAATGGAAAGGTCAGTAACAGATTCAAGAGCCTTATCCAGTGAGTTAATACAGGCCGACTGCATCTGAAGGTGGGACAACAACTTGTCAGAGTCCCTAAACATGTCTGAAGCCCCTTGCTAAAGTAAATTCTCCATTGAGGTTGATGTCTTGCCAATGGCTTTCATAAACCAATTCACATACGATAAAATTTGGACGCATTCCCTCATCACAGTCTCCATACCTGTATGCTGTCTGATAGGAATATGCACTGAACAAGGAATTGCTTTAGGGAACAGTGACCTGAAAGCATCCTGGCATTTGGGTGCAGAATTCGAAAATTCCACCGTAGAAGATCTGTAGAATTTCATGGGTAGCCTGTTATATGGCAAGAAGTTATCAGCATTAACAGGACTGCATTGAAGCCTCTCGGGTTCACCTTTCTTAGGGTTCCCAGATGCCTTGGCCTCGTAGAAATCCCAGCGTTGAACTATACCCTCCAATGGGGGCATGGCCATTGGAAGGACCTGTCTTTATTCTTAGACCCCAAAATTTTGGATGGTAGATCAGAAAACTCTTCAGGAACCTCAACTTCCAATAAAGTCCTGATAGCAGCCAAAGTTTCCCTGTAGGTAGGATCTTCCTCCACTTCTTCATGGGGAGAAGGTGACCTCTGCCTCTTGCGAGAGGAAACACTGATAGATTCATGTACTGAACTAAAATCAGACAAGGCATCTTCACCCGAATCCACAGCTCTGGAAGCACGAGGCTGGTGGGGAGTAGGTAAAGAGGAAGAGGCAGACGAACTCGCCTTCAAAGACGTTATCTGGGATTGCATGTCTTCTAACCTCTGCAATATCTTCAACAAGGATTCCTCTGCTACAGGCTGAGATTTCTCAGCTGTAGGGGAACGATGAGGGTCAGATTCCTGCCCTAACAAGGAGTCTTCTACTTCTTTAGAAACCACTGTGTCCTTGGGTTTCTTCTTCAACTTAGATCGTAGCTTCTTCTTTTGCTCAGAGGTGAACTGCAAGCAGTTAAAGCAATCCTCTTCCTTCAATGTAACGCAAACATCCTGGCCCTCGCCTTTGTCTCTACAAGGGTAGCAGTAAAGGTGGGAGTCCCAATCATAAAGTGGGTGACCACAACCAGAAGCACGCTTCGTAGACTTCAACTGCGATTCACCCATAATGAACTTCAAAGAAAAAACGCGCAGCCTCCACGACGACCAAAAATTGAATGAAGATCTCTCGACAAAGTCCAACCGACAATGTGTTGTGCGCATGCGCACCTATCACTAACTACGGGGTTCACCTCTCGAACAAGAATAATTTTAAATATTTTTGCTGGTCGCCGCGTTTTGCCTCCACAAAACCAACTAAGCATTTGTGAGGATAAGGTAAGGCTATTTTATGCAATAAAACTGGTCCCTGCAAAGATGCTCGAAGCTCTTGAGGGCCAGGAAAACTGCTTCGAGCTCCAAATAATTTATGTGAAGCTTTCCTTCTGGTTCCGACCAAACGCCTCTTGCAGTGGATTCTCCTAAGTGAGCGCCCCAACCTTCGTTTGAAGCATCTGTAAAGACTTGTAGAGCGTGCTGAAGTGGATGCAAAAATTGACCCCGAAGCACGTTTCCTTCGTCCAGCCACCAATCTAAATGAGGATGGAGTGACGCGGGACACTTTCTCGACAAAGTCCAACCGACAATGTGTTGTGCGCATGCGCACCTATCACTAACTATGGGGTTCACCTCTCGAACAAGAATAATTTTTAAATAAGAAGCACGTTTCCTTCGTCCAGCCACCAATCTAAATGAGGATGGAGTGACACGGGAACCGGAATTACCTTCTCTAGGACCTCCAGCACGTGCCAATGGCGTTTTAGGTGCCACTGAATGGGCCTCATGTGAAGGCGACCTGACCAAACTTGTTTCTCTGTCGCCGTAAGAAGGCCTATAAGAGACATGAACTGCCTGACGGTGCAAGAGTTCCGGCTCTTGATGAATAGCACCTTCTGTCGCAGAGTTGACCACCGGTCCTGAGTGGGTAAGACCCGACCGGTCAACAGGTTGAACCGGTTACCGACGAAGTTGAAAACCTGTTGGGGAACCAGTTCCGATTTTTGCATGTTTACCACCCAACCCAACTCTTGACATAGGTCCAAGAGGATCCGGGTATGTTGTAGGCAAGTTGCCTGGGAAGGGGCTCATAACAACCAATCATCTAGGTACTGGTGGATCCGGATACCCCTGGCTTGAGCCATCAACTTGACCTCTTTGACCACTTTGGTGAATTCCAACGGAGCCGTAGCCAGACCAAAGGGGAGGGAAGTGAACTGGAAACTGACCTTGTTCAGGTGAAATCTTAGAAACTTTCTGGACCTCTGAGCTATGGGAATGTGGAAGTAGGCATCGCTGAAGTCCAGCGAAGTGACCCATTCCCTTTTTTGGAGAGACAACCGGATTGTCTCCGGAGTTTCCATTTTGAACGTGCTTGTGGCTAGGAAAAGATTGAGTTTGCTTAGATCCAGAATTGGCCGCCATTTTCCATTGGGTTTTGGGACCAGAAAGAGACGGTTGTAAAAAGCCAGAGAAGACTTGACAACCACCCTTTCTACGGCTTGTTTTTGTCTTAGAGAAGATAGAGCTTCCACTAGGGCCTTGCTTTTGGTGGGACTTGCATATTTGCTCACAATCAAGGGAAAGCGGCTGAGTTGTGGCCTTTCTCTGAATGGAAAAGAATATCCGTCCCTCAGAACTGATACCACCCTGGGATTTGAACCCAACCTTTGCCAAACTTGCCAGAAGCTCTGAAGCCTTCCCCCAACACTGATCCCTGTGGCAACATGTGGGACATTCGGAACAGATGGGGCAAAAAGACATGGACTTACACAAGAAACACCTTTTACAAGCTTTATTCTGTTCAGACAAAGACCGGGCCTTAGGCCTTTCTTTTGCGGCTGCCCCGGAATAATTACAGTAGGAACAGGATTTACAACATCTATGCAATGTATGCATGACACACTTTGTTTGTAACTCTGACAATTTAAAGTCTGTTCTGGAGGACAATCTTTCACTACTACTTCCAAACCCTGAGCACTGAGATCCTGCTGGGTTGGAAAACAACTGTGATTGTTATTTATACGGCTTGAAGCCACGAGATTTGGAAAAACGAGGGTTTGCTCTACCTCGTGCACGTCCTCTACCTCTATTTCTGGAGAACTGTCTCCATGGCTGGGGGTCCTGTTCAGAAGAGTCCGTGCGTCGCTGCGAATCTTTCTTGTCATAGGGCCTATATCTAAAGTTCCCTCTCCAATTGGAGCGCAGGGAGGCACCCGGACCGGGCCCTGGAGCGACTCCGGTGGACTCGTGCTTAATGACGTCCTGTTCAGCAGAATTTAGCACAGAGTCCGGGAACAGGCCATAACCAAACATGGGAGAGTTCCTAAGAAGATTCCAAGTGCCCGGTTTGATCCCCGGCTTGACAAATTCCAGGTAAGAGTCACGACGGAGAAAAACTAGATTGGGCCAACTCGGCGCCAACATATCCCCAGACAGGTCATCACTCACGCCACAGGTTTTGATCGGGAATTTTTTATTTAATCCATTTGTTGTATGCCATAAATATTGGGAAAAGTTATATGAACTTCAGCACATCAATCTACTAAGTTTATATCTTCCCAAGGAAGATGGTGTATCCCCAGACGTCGAATACATAACTCAACAGATCATATTTTCAATCTTCCTGCAATGATAACTCTGAACCTATTTTCAAAGTATTTAAATGATTGATGATTGAATGTCCATTCTAAATTAATAATCTCAAAAGAGCATATCTGTTTCTATATTTGTTGACAAATAAAATATTATTTTTAACTCAACTCATCATACTTTTCAATCTTCCTGCAAAGGGTAACTCTGAACCTATTTTCAAAGTATTTAAATGATTGATGATTGAATGTCCATTCTAAATTCATAATTCCAAAAGCGTATCTCTGTTTCCATATTTGTTCACAAATAAAATATTATTTAAAAATCATATATTATTTATATTATTATTTTATTATATTATTTTTAGAATTTGCATTGTTTTTCAGTTATTCATTTCCTCAATTCCTATATATGTGGTCCATATATATGCAACCTAAATATGTGACACAATCTCAGTTCTGACTCCCTTTGTCTTAGATAATTAGATAATGAAGCAAACACCACCTCCCACCCCCACCCCACCTCTCTCCCCTTCTCCACACCTCTCTCACTATTACAGAAGATCTGTATACCTTTGTTTATTTAGTGTCAATAGCTGGAGGTCCCAGAGGTGGGTGGGGGATGGGGGGTGGGACTACAAAGAGATGGAGTGCTGCAGCACAAATGGTAAACAAACACTTATAATATAAAAGGGGTAATCAAATACAAAAAGCTCAGTTAATCTTATCACTAAAATAAAATCAAATATATAAATAAGGAATGTCCAACAGGAAGATTATATACCTCGAGAATTAAATATAAATTATCAAACGACAAGAACAGATTTATAATAATAATTCAGAATTGAGAATTTTAAGTATGTGATTATCAATTGAAATGAGTTTGTAACTGTAGGAGCTGTGTCAAAATTAAGGCAAGTTGAATAAAACTGGGCTAGTTGAGGGTTAAAAATCCCCTATTTTTACTAGATAAGGATATAATTTCATTAATATTTGGGACTTAAAGCTCACCAGAAAAGAACAGTGTCCATTTTGCCTACTTGAATATGTTTAACCAGTTTCATATTAAAAAGTTAAAAACTCAGCAAGCAGAGAGATAACACACAAAAATAAGTTCTTAAAAGCCTAAGATAGCCATAACATTATTAATATTCAAAATTTAAATAGACAGGCACTTCCTTTGAAAAATTCAAAGATTTCAGCTCTATGAGCCACATAGTTTGACAGTTACAGGGCTTTAAAGTGGCACAATATCCATAAATTGGGTCTCTGTGGGCATTTTACAATTGTTAAAGAGACCTTAGCAATTAAACTACAGAACTGAAACTGTTTGGGGGACATACACAACAAACAAAAATTATATATAATACAGTTTAAGACTTGTCACACTAAGCATTTCCAAATAACAGGGCAAAATACAGAAAAAAATGTCAAAAAAGGTCACTTGGGCAAGTGTCTATGGCCCTCATACACAGGTTAAATGTCTACTAAAAGCCTTGATTTTCGGCACATGTGAAAAGGACATAATAATGCATTCCCAGATGGGATTTCAGCTCAATCAATCACATAGTTTAACAGTCACAGGGCTTAAAGGTGGCAAAAAGTCCAAATATTGGGTCTATGTGGGCCTTTTAGAGATCTCGATGTGGTTTTCAAATTAAAGCATCAGACTTAAAATCTGCTACATACTAAGACTACACATAGAATATGTATCTAATAATAAAGTTTGAAACTTCTCAGACTCACCATTTCCAAGTTACAGAGCAAAATATGTGAAAAATGTCTTAAAACGGTCACTCGGGTGGGTGTTAATGGTCCTCATACACAGTTTAAATGTCTACTTGAAGCCTTGATTTTTGGCACATGTAAAAAGAACATAACAATGTATTCCCAGGTGAGATTTCAGCTCTATTAGTCACATAGTTTAACAGTCATGGGCCTTAAAACTGGCAAAAAGTCCAAATAGTGGGTCTCTATGGGGCCTTTTAGAGACCTCAATTTGACCTTCAAATTAAAGCTTCAGACTTAAAATCTGTTACATACTAACATTACACATAGAATACAGTAGAACCTCTATTATCCGACCCTCTATTATCCAAATTTTCAGTTATCCAACCTCAAACCCACTCTCCCAACTCCATTTAAACCTGTTATTTTAGCCTTCCTATTATCTGACCTTTCTATTATCCAACCTAATTTTTACTCTCCCAAGAGGGTCGGATAATAGAGGTTCTACTGTATATATCTAATACAGTTTGAAACTTCTCAGACTTACCATTTCCAAGTTACAGAGCAAAATATGTGAAAAATGTCTTAAAAGGGTCACTCGGGTGGGTGTTTATGGTCCTCATACATGGGTTAAATGTCTATTAAAGGCCTAAATTTTGGAGTACATACAAGAAAAACATATTGATATATTCTCAGATGATATTTCACTTAGATGAGAGACATAGTTTGAAAGCTACAGTGCTTGAAGATGGCAAAAAGTCCATAAATTGGGTCTCTGTGGGCAATTTTGAGATCTTAAGGCGGCCTAACAGGTAAACCTACAGCCTTTAAATTTTTCACAGACAAGGATTACATATAAGAGTTACATCTAGTGCAGTTTGAGACTCATCAGAATTACCACTTCCAAACTAGATTGGGCCAACTCGGCGCCAACATATCCCCAGACAGGTCATCACTCACGCCACAGGTTTTGATCGGGAATTTTTTAAAACATAATTACCCATTATTATATGAACTTCAGCACATCAATCTACTCTGTTTATATCTTCCCAAGGAAGATGGTGTATCCCCAGACACCGAATACATAACTCAAATTATATTTTCAATCTTCCTGCAATGATAACTCTAAACCTATTTTCAAAGTATTTAAATGATTGATGATTGAATGTCCATTCTAAAATAATAATCCCAAAAGAGCATATCTGTTTCTATATTTGTTGACAAATAAAATATTATTTTAACTCAACTCATCATACTTTTCAATCTTCCTTCAAAGTATTTAAATGATTGATGATTCAATGTCCATTCTAAAATTCATAATCCCAAAAGCGCATATCTGTTTCTATATTTGTTCACAAATAAAATATTATTTAAAAAAAAATTATTTATATTATTATTTTATTATATTATTTTTAGAATTTGCAAATTGTTTTCAGTTATTCATTTCCTCTATACCTATATATGTGGTCCATATATATGCAACCTAAATATGTGACACAATCTCAGTTCTGACTCCCCTTTGTGTTATATGTAATGAAGCCCACTACCTCCCACCCCCACCCCTCTCCCCTTCTCCACACCTCTCTCACTATTACACAAGATCTGCAACCCCATTGAGTTCTTTGTTTCTCATCTGATATCATTAAATACCTTTGTTTATTTAGTGTCACTCAATATAGCTGGAGGTCCCAGAGGTGGGGATAAATGGTAAACAAACAATCTATATAAAAGGGGTACTCAAATACAAAAAGAATTGAGAATTTTAAGTATGTGATTATCAACTGAAATGAGTTCATAACTGTAGGGGCTGTGTCAAAATTAACTGAGGCAAGTTGAATAAAACTGGGCTAGTTGAGGGTTAAAAATCCCCTAGTTTTACTACATAAGGATATAATTTCATTAATATTGGGACTTAAAGCTCACTTAAAGTGTCCATTTTGTCTACTTGAATATGTTTCACCAGTTTCATTTTAAAAAGTTAAAAACTCAGCAAGCAGAGGTATAACACACAAAAATAAGTTCTTAAAAGACTAAGATAGCCATAACATTATTAATAATCAAAATTTAAATAGACAGGCATTTCCTTTGAAAAATTCAAAGATTTCAGCTCTATAACCCACATAGTTTGACAGTTACTGGGCTTTAAAGTGGCATAATGTCCATAAATTGGGTTTCTGTGGGCATTTTACAATTGTTAAAGAGACCTTAGCAATTAAACTACAGATCTGAAACTTTTTGGGGGACATACATAACAAACAAAAATTATATATAATACAGTTTAAGACTTGTCACACTAAGCATTTCCAAATAACAGGGCAAAATACGGAAAAAATGTCAAAAAAGGCACTTGGGCGAGTGTCTATGGCCCTCATACACAGGTTAAATGTCTACTAAAAACCTTGATTTTCGGCACATGTAAAAAGGACATAATAATGTATTCCCAGATGGGATTTCAGCTCCATCAATCACATAGTTTAACAGTCACAGGGCTTAAAGGTGGTAAAAAGTCCAAAGTCGATGTGGCTTTCAAATTAAAGCTTCAGACTTAAAATTTGTTACATACTAAGATTACACATAGAATATGTATCTAATAAAGTTTGAAACTTCTCAGACTTACCATTTCCAAGTTACAGAGCAAAATATGTGAAAAATGTCTCAAAAGTGTCACTCAGGTGGGTGTTTAAGGTCCTCATACACAGGTTAAATGTCTACTTGAAGCCTTGATTTTTGGCACATGTAAAAAGAACATAATAATGTATTCCCAGATGAGATTTCAGCTCTATCAGTCACATAGTTTAACAGTCACAGGCCTTAAAATTGGCAAAAAGTCCAAATACTGGGTCTTTATGGGGCCTTCTAGAGACCTAAATGTGGCCTTTAAATTAAAGCTTCAGACTTAAAATTTGTCACATACTAAGATTACACATAGAATATACATCTAATACAGTTTGAAACTTCTTAGACTTACCATTTCCAAGTTACAGGGAAAAATATGTGAAAAATGTCTAAAAATGGTCACTCGGGTGGGGATTTATGGTCTCATACACAGGTTAAATGTCTTCTTAAAGCCTTAATTTTTGGCACATATAAAAATAACATACTAATATCTTCCCAGATAGGATTTGAGCTCTATCAGTCACATAGTTTGACAGTCACAGGGCTTAAAAGTAGCAAAAAGTCCAAATATTGGGTCTTTGGGAGCCTTTTAGAGACCTCAATTTGACCTTCAAAATTAAAGCTTCAGACTTAAAATCTGTTACATACTAAGATTACACACAGAATATATATCTAATACAGTTTGAAACTTGTCAGACTTACCATTTCCAAGTTACAGGGAAAAAGATGTGAAAAATGTCTTATAAGGGTCACTCGGGTGGGTGTTTATGGTCCTGATACACAGGTTAACTGTCTATTAAAGGCCTAAATGTTGGGGCACATATAAGAAAACACATAGATATATTCCCAGATTATATTTAACTTAGATGAGAGACATAGTTTGAAAGCTACAGTGCTTGAAAGTGGCAAAAAGTGCATAAATTGGGTCTCTGTGGGCACTTTTGAGACCTTAAGTCGACCCCTTTGGGTAAACCTACAGCCCTAAAATTTTCTACAGACAAGGATTACATATCAAAGTTATACCTAGCGCAGTTTGAGACTCATCAGAATTACCACTTCCAAATTATAGGGCAAAATATATGAAAAGTATAGCAAAAAATCCCTAAGTGGGGGTATTTATGGGCCTCAAACACAATTTTCTCCTCAACTTAAAGTCGTGATTTTCGGCACATGTACTAAGAACATATTAATGTGTTGTCAGGTAAAATTTCAGCCAGCTGAGCATCATAGTTTGTGACCTACAAGGCTCTAAGTGGCCAAAAGTCCAATTTCTGACCTTAAGGTGGCCATAAGTTCTTTTTTACTGGGAGTTTAAGGTCACCTTAAAATAGGGATCTTCCTTTGGGCACCCTTAACATGTGTACCAAGTTTGAAAAAAAAATATTAATTTGTTTTTGAGTTATCGCGTCCACAAGGAAATTTCTACGGCGGCGGCGGCGGCGGCGGCGGCGCGACGGACCTGAATCCAATATATCCCCGACTTTCGTCTGGGGATATAATTATGGGGCAAAATAAGTTAAAAATATAGGACAAAAGTCCTAAGTGGGGTCTTTATGGGCCTCAAAGACCATTTTCTCCTCAACTTAAAGTCTTGATTTTCGGCACATGTACTAAGAATATATTAATGTGTTCTCAGGTAAAATTTGAGGCAGATAAGCCTCATAGTTTGTGACCTAGAGGGCTCTAAGTGGCCAAAAGTGCAATTTCTGACCTTAAGGTGGCCATAAGTTCTTTATTATTGGGAGTTTAAGGTCACCTTAAGATAGGGATCTTCCTTTGGGCATCCTTAACATGTCTACCAAGTTTGAAAAAAAAATATTAATCCGTTTTTGAGTTATCGCGTCCACAAGGAAATTTCTATGGCGGCGGCGCGACGGACCTGAATCCAATATATCCCCGACTTTCGTCTGGGGATATAATAAGGATTGCTAAATGGACAAACAAACTGTCCGCCAAGTGTTGCAATGCTGTTCCAATAGCCATGAAAACATTTTGGTGGAAAGCTAGCAGATCTTTAATGTCCTTCAGAGATTCGGAAACATCCTTAGGTGCCTTGCCCTTGTTGAGCTTGCTGCACAAAATTACAAATTTAATAAGTAAATTAAATTTTTATTAGTTAATACCCTATCCAATGGACAATTGCTAATCCGGTCGGCGCAGACCGGCCCGCCAAACGCCAGAAAAAGACGTCCTGTGTTTCCACCGGCTGGCCGGTCCGTAGTACTGTGCACTCCCCAGATGGCGCCTCGTACTTCCTTCCTGTCTAGACAACCTGACGTCATAGCATCTTTTTCGTTGTCTAAACCTATTAGACCCCTAGTAAGCTGATAGCGGGGTCGGTGGGAGGGTCTTGTGTGTCCATTGGATAGGGTATTAACTTATAAAAATTTAATTTACTTATTAAATTTGCAATTTTATTGCGTTAATACTTCCTATCCAATGGACAATTGCTGAATAACTACCGCTTGGCCGGCGGGTAAGTTACTAGGGACTTATGTGAACTCACAAATAATGGCAAATTTTAACCTACGGTCTAGGCTGACTTCGTCAGGAGACCTATAGGCCCAAGCCTGGGTTGACCTTAAGGTCAGGAAACCCTGTAAGGCCATGGTCGGTTGCCAGCAGCCGGTTAACCGGGCTATACCGCCGTTGCCTCCCCCCCCCCTTTTTTTTAGACCTGCTCTGAGGTAGGGGAAGAGAGGGATGAGTTCAGTCCCAGAATGCAAATAAACCTCCCGAAGGAAGCACGCCACACTTAATTCTTATGTACATGAAGAAACCGTTTATACATTATACAAATCTCCTCAATCGAAGGGCCACTTGTGGATCTGCTGAGCAGCCACTGCCGAGCCCAATTGGTAAAGCTCTGAATCAGCCCAAAGCCCCGCCCTTCAAATAGAACTATGTGAAGGTATTATGTGACTTCAGAGGCAGGCTGACAAGACTGTATCCAAGGAAACTTCCGACTGGAAGACCTTAGAAGCATCAAAGGCCCTGACATCATGGGCTTTAACCTGATGTAAAAAGGGGCCTCCTGGTCAGAGAGCTCATAACATAGGATCACAGTCTGCTTGATCCAAGAGGAGATAGTGGCAGGTGAGATGTCTTTGTCAAAACCTTTCTTAAAGGAGACAAAAACCACCTCCTTATTCTGCCCGAGGTCCTGTCCAAATAGTAGCGCAATGCTCTGACTGGACAGAGGGACCTGTCAGACTTGAGGGATCTATCCAGAGTTGGGGGCCAGGGCGGTTATACCCCTGGGGCCACACTTTCTGGACCCTCTTTGGCCAGCTGATTCTTGGAGAGAAAGCTGGGTGATGGGTACAGGGACACCTTGACCAGTCGGACTGGTGTCTAATATTTCTGTTTTGCCAAGCATGTATCTCACTTCTACTCTTGCCCGACCCCAGGGCCAAGAGGAAAACTGTCTTGAAGGTCAAATGCTTCAAGGAGGCCTCTTTAATTTGTTCAAAATGACCCTTGTCAGCTGGTGCAAAAACCAGGGAGAGGTTCCAGGAAGGGATTCCCTTCCGACCCTTGGGTCTGTCTCAGTGGAAACTATCCAGGAGACGAGTGAGATTTTCATCCTTACTGATATTGATGGGCGAATCTCCCAGTCTATCAGCAATGTCTGACCTGTAACCATCAATGGTGCTGGGCTGCAACTTCCTGTCCTGAAATAGGTACATAAGGAAGTCAGCAACTAACTTTACAGGGGGTGCCCCGAAGTCCACCTGATGAATGATACATCACTTGTAAAAATGGTCCACTTGCCTCATAGCCTGATCTGATTGATCCCCTTTGAGGAGCCTCAACTCTTGCTGCCACTGCCTCAGACAAGCCCTGCTCCTCAATTGCTGAGGCTCTAGGAGCCCTGCATGGATATTAAGATTTGTCAGACTTCTGTGAGGGGTCTGATTGAATGGCTGTCAACAGGTTGGGCATATTGGGCAGGCTCAGTGTCTGCTACCACATTCGGCCGGCCTGGAATGTGTCGTGCTTTAGAGTCACTTGTTTCATGGTACCCAGGTCAAGATTCTCCATAGTAGGGCACAAAGTGGGCACGACCTCATGCCTCCTTCCTTGTTTATGTATGACACTACTGTGGTGTTGTCAGTTGCTACAAGTACTATCTTGTTGAGCAAAGGTCTTAGAACTCTTTTAAAGCCAGAAAGACTGCTTTAAGTTCTAGATAGTTTATATGCAGCTTGCTTCCTGGAGGGGACCAGGTTGCTCTTGCAAAGTGCTTGTCTAAGCGAGCGCCCCACCCTTCTATTGATGCGTCTGTAATTATTTGCAGAGCATGTTTTATTGGGTGTAATGGTTGGACTGTAAGTACTTGTCTTCCTTCAGCCATCATTGTAAATGGGGGTGCAAGGACCTGGGGGTTGGGATCACCTTTTCCAGTGATTCTGGGACCCTCCAGTTGTGTTTGTGATGCCACTGAATGAGTCTCATATGAAGTTGGCCTACATGAACTTGCTTTTCTGTAGCTGTTAGTAAGCCTATCACGGACCTGAATTCCCGGACCGGGCAAGCCGGTAGGGATAGCAATTTCAGCATTTTCTCTTGAAGGTTCTGCCACCGGTCTGGAGTCAGTCGGACCGGATCAGACTGGAGGTCGAACTGGTAGCCTACAAAATTGAAGTCTTGTTTGGGCTCCAGCTCTGATTTCTCTAAGTTCACCAGCTAGTTGCTGACACCTTACTTACTAGTTCCTGTGTATGTTGGAGACAAGCCTGGTGGGATCTGGCTCTCACCAACCAGTCGTCTAGGTACTGGTGGTTTCTTAAATCCTTGTGTATGGCCATCAATTTCACCACCTTTGGTATCACGGTGAACTCCAAGGCGCTGTGGACAAACCGAATGGCAGGGCCTTGAACTGGTATGCCCGACCTTGGATGTGAAATCTCAGGCATTTCCTGGATTGTCCTTGTATAGGTATATGGACGTAGGTATCCCTCCTGCAACAATTGTTCTACCTAGGGTCCAGCCCCCAAGGCTTCCTAAGTTCTCAAAAAGGGCTTAGTTTGGACCCTACAGGCAGATGGTGCGCCACATTTGGGACATTTGGTATTCTGACAAACATTTTCTGTCCCACCGGACACTGGTCCGGTCTGGTGACAATGATCCAAGTTAACAGCCTCTCTGTTCATATTGTGGTCCGGTGGGGCTGACACAACTTTTCAAATTAATAGACTCTTTGCCCCGGGCCAGCAGCCTGCAAGGTGCAGCATTTACAGAGCAATTGTCATTTGTGAGATGTCTGACCCCTGGCCGGACATGATGACAAAATTTATTATCTCTCCAGTCAAGTCCAGCACCGATAACAGGTTGTTGAGAGGTGTGATAAGGGGAGGTTGCCTGGCAGCTTGGGACACTGTCATATCACTGTCATATCCCCAAGACCACTGAATGGTCTAAGAATTCTGTGTAACCAAATTACCTTAGTCAACTCTGTCCACTACCAGGACTCCATACCCGGTACTTTACTGTAACCAGTAATTTTCTGTAACCGGCAAAAAACTGGCAGGCTGGGGTTACCAATGAATTATCACAGCTGCTGGTCGATTTTTTTTTTTTTTTTTTTTTTTTTTTTTATAACCAGTTGGGGTGAAGCACTGTACAGTAAGGACTGTGTAGCCAGCACCCTGTTAGTAGACTTTGTAACTGGTAGGTTGAAGCAAGTGTACAAGACTGTGTAGCCAGTACCAGTCGGTACACTCTGTAACCAGCTGCTGAAGCAAGTGTACAAGGCTGTGTAGCCAGTACCAGCCGGTACATTCTGTAACCAGTTGTTGAAGCAAGTGTACAAGGCTGTGTAGCCAGTACCAGTCGGTACACTCTATAACCAGTTGTAGCCAGTAATAAAAACCGGCTGCTAAAACAATTTTACAACTATCTGTGTGTTGAATTCAGCTTGCTGTAGGTTTCCTCCATTAATTAAAGTACTTCTTTAATCGCACGTCTTATTTGTAGATTTGACAGTTGCTGGGAAAGCCCTTGAACTATTTTTAGAAACACTTGGTGTTCGGTGTGTCACGTGACCAGCTTGCTGGTCAGAAAGACACGCGATTGGCTGATTGGAACTCGTCAGTTGTCGCGTTCTTTTGTGATACTTAAACATGCAAATGCGCAGTATTCTGCTCATCCACAAACCCCACTACCGACAACGAAGCCGGGTCTGCAAGGCAGGGACTGGAATCACAGTAGACGTGAGTTCTGAAGAAGGCACTTCCGCCCTTCCTGGTCGGTGAAAACACGTGACCTGCTTCGTGATTGTTCGGAAGGACACGCGATTGGCTAACTGGAGATGACGTCAGTATTCGCGTTCTTTGTGTGATGCCTCACCGGCAACTTTACAGTCCACAAACCCCACTACCGACAACAAGGCTGGGTCTGCAAGCAGGAACTGTAAACACAGTAGACGTGAATTCTGAAGAATGCACTTCCGACCTTCCTGGTCGGTGAAAACACGTGACCAGCTTCGTGAGTTGTCGGAAAGACACACGATTGGCTGACTGGATATGACGTCAGAGGTCGCGTTCTTTACAGCTGGCCGGTCGGCTGATGCTTTTAAAGCAGAGAAGCCTGGACCAGTGCGCTGTGAAGGTGAAGTCCTGTCCGGATCTGAAGTCGGTTCTTCTTACTCAGCCGGCTGTGCACTCAAACCAGTGTCCTGGCCATCCACAACCCTTGCTACTGACACAAGTGCTGGGTCCACAAGGGTGGGACTGAGAGTGATTAAAGATGAAGTTCCTTCTATGTAAATACTAGGTGAGGTCGGCTGACTACGAGCTTGCCGGTCGACAAATGCTTTACAGCAAAGATGTCTGGACCAGTGCGCTCTGAAGAAATCTGAAGAATTCACCTCTTGCTTCTGATGAAAAAACACTAAATACTCAAGCTAGGCTGGTGTGACTGATGCTTTACAGCAGAGAAGTCGGTACCAGTGCGCTCTGAAGAAATCTGAAGAAAGCACCTCTTGCTTCTGTTGAAAAACACTAAATACTCGAGCTAGTGCGCTCTGAAGATGAAGAATGCATCTTGCTGGGGGAATTCCTTCTTTACAGTGTTCAAAACTACGTAGACTGAAGTTTCCCGTGATTTCTATTGTAGTACTAGAAAAGACGTTTCTATGGTGATTGTAGCTGGAAGGTTACAGCAGGTACATTCAAACAAAAAACACGGATAAAAATACCTTGTAAGTAGTATATCCATTATATTTCTAAAAATTGTCGATCTGCCCCTAACAACACAATTGTTGAATGGGAGGAAACTAGAAAATGGCTGCCTTCATATTCTCGTAGATTACTGCCCTATCATCAACACTAAATTGAGTCAACTAGGGAGCGTTTCCAGCAGATTTCTCGATGTATATCCGTGCTTGATATGTAGGTAACACTTTTACAATAAATTATTTGCAAATAAGGTATAAAATCCGTCATAATGCACACTTTTCTTTAAAATATCTGGAGATTGTTGAAAACACGTCTGCACAGTACACGCGCCAAACGAAAAAGATGCTATGACGTCAGGTTGTCTAGACAGGAAGGAAGTACGAGGCGCCATCTGGGGAGTGCACAGTACTACGGACCGGCCAGCCGGTGGAAACACAGGACGTCTTTTTCTGGTGTTTGGCGGGCCGGTCTGCGCCGACCGGATTAGCAATTGTCCATTGGATAGGAAGTATTAACGCAATAAAAATGACACATTTGAAGCAATTCTCTCCTGTAACTCCGAAGTACAGCGATTAAATCCAGCAGCACTGTTAACAACGTAACTTCCTTCACGAGCACAACGCTCCCACCTTCGCAGGTATTCCTGGGAAATGGGCTTGGAAGGTGGACCAGAGGGTGGATATGAAGAGGCCTTCACAATCCTCAGAAACTGAGTTTACTTTAGCCTCACTGCTGCCTCAACTAAACAGGCTCTTCCCTGGTCGGTGAGGACCATCTTGTCCAAGTGTGTGCATTTGATACCACCGGCCTTGTGATTTGGGGATCTTTATAAACTGATCTTTCTTGAGGCCTGCTGAATCATGTGCCCTAGATGGATATCCCTCAGCCACTGTTGTGTTAAGCTTTTCTAATTTTTGGCACAGCCAATCGTCCGGCGGCATGGCTACTGAGATAGGAGCCGGCTTCCTGGGGTGCTTGCCCCTCCAGGGGTTGTTAGACTTGTCGGGTTCGGTTAGGTCACTTTCAAATACCGGGATATAATCCCAACCCATAAAAGAACGAACAGACCTCACAGTCTCTCTAAAGGTCATGTCCTCAGTCTGCTCTTGCTTTTCTAGATTATTCGACGACACTTCACCTTCTTCAGCCAAAGAATTATCCTCCTCAGAAAGTTCATCAGAAACAGTATGGACCGGAGGATCCCTGTACTCTTGCTCCGGAAATGTCCTGGAACCGGCACCGGCAAGAGAACTAGGTGCCACATCATATTGTACAGCAGAACCGGTATCCAAAATCTCTGGACTGGTCTGAGAAACAGCAGATACAATTGGAGCACTTTGACCGGTAGCTTGAATTGTCTGACCGGTAAGAGAAGCATCAACAGAAGAAACCGGCTTGAAGACTGGCTCCTGCATGGCATCGCCTGGACCGGGGATGTTAGAAGCAGGGGCCGGAGGGGCAATAACAGTGTCCTTGGCTTTTCCACTTTTAGACTTATGACCTTTCTTCTTTGTTTTGGCATCAGTCTTTGTCACTTTACTATCCTGCTCTGCCGGGTTCACTACCGGACCGGTAGGCCGGGCAGAGGGATCAATGAACGGCTTATCAGACAAGACAGGGTGCGATGAAACTGTGGCAGAAGATTTAGGAATACTGAAAACATTTCCCCGTGACAAGAGCGCTTCAAACCACGCGAATTGTTCCGCCCATCTATCAGTCATGGCCTCAAATTGGGCTGAAGTGACAAAAGACACTGAAGGATCAGAAGACGTGGATGGAGCAGGTGCGTGCGCAGACACTTGCACAGACGGTGAAGCTTGTCCTTCCATCTCAACAGTACTGATTACAGTAATGTCCTTAGGGGACAGCAAAGCTCCAGACCTCCTGTCTTTACGGATCTTATAAGCAGGGGTTGACAAGGTCTCACGTTGAGAATCATTAAAACCTTCACAAATTAAACAATCCAGACCTTTGACACAGGGGTCCTCTCCAATCTTCTTGTCACGGCACCGCACGCACTTTTCATGCAAGTCAAAGGCAGCCATTGCATGGCCACACGTGCCACGCATCTGTCCTTTAAAACTTCCTGGAGATGCCATGATACTCACACAAGATTCGTTGCAAAAAATATTCACAATATCCAAAATAAAAACTTTGTCAAAAAATTGGCTGTCTCCTTTCGCGCCAAACAAAAAGAGGAAGAGCGCATGTGTGAGCATGCGCAGTACACCGGCAGGCGGGCTACACAGCCACCTAGCGAATGAACAGGACACCACCGGTCCCGACCAAAGCCCAGCTCAGGACGTTTTTTTCTAACGTTTGGCGTGACCGGCAGGGCGCCGGACAAATGCATCTGTCCACTAGGTAAGATGTATTAACGCAATAAAACTTCACTTTGAAAAAATTCTGTCTGCAAATATAAAATCCTGTATAATGGCTATATTATTGGACACTTTAAAAATAAGACTACAATCAATTTACTCAGTATTTATTAAGTTTGCAGCAATCTGATTTCATGATTTAGAAAGATTAGTTGTATCATAAGAAAGCCAAATTAGGTCATAACTTCCAGAAGTTTGGTACTGATGCAGAAAGGGTCATGACTCCACCACCAAGGCTTGAGGAAGAATATTTGTAAATTTATATATGAATGACACTGTAGTTAACAGCCTTGACAATGGAAAACTTCAACTTTTCAGGTTACATTAGTTTAGTGAAAAGAAATGGCATTCAAAACTACTTTTATGGACAGCTAACAGTTGTACACATCAAATCATCAAGGGCAATGAAGTGGAGGAGACCAGAGCAGCCTGCCCTGTAAACCATCATATTTAGTCACTTGAGTCCAGATATCTCTACAGTGATTGCAGATGGTGGAAAACAAGTGCATTTTGTAATGATTGTATTCCATTCTAACATAATTTTAATTAGTAAATCTGTGTTTTCTTTGATTAGTAAATGAGTTTTAAAAATAATATAACTATTATTTTTCTATTAAAAAAGAGGGCATGTAATGATTGTATTCCATTCTGTCCAGCTCATCTTTTACTCTTGAGTGTATTTGTGGGTCTTTTACCAAAGCCGATGTTAACTGTTTCAAAGCATCTTTATTTTTATCTCACATACATAGTAACTGTATGTGAGATAAAAATAAAGCTGCTTTGAAACAGTTAACATCGGCTTTGGTAAAAGACCCACAAAAACAGAATAAAACACATTTCACTCTCAAGATTTCCACCAATAAAAGTAGAAAATGTTAGTATAAAGTTTCCTCGTTGTGTTCCCTTAACATATTTGAACTGGTCAGTAGCATAAATCTGATAAAACACATTTCTGTAAATAATGTCTTTATTTCTGACTGATATGTCTCCATATGTCCTTTGCATTCTAACATTAAAACATCACAGTTAGTGTGTTAAACTGAATTACCTATACACCTGGCAATAGTCTAGTTCTGAGTGTAGAGAAAAATGTTCATTGTTAAGACAGTTATGATCACATAGAAACAATTTAATATGAAAACATGCATTTGTAATGTGTGTAATTGAATGAGTTCTAGGTTTACACCGTTGTGATGGAATGGTTGCTGTCACTGCACTACATTTCTACTTCTCCATTAAAAGATATTCAGAATGATTATTCTGGGAAGAATTCCTGAAGCTCATTAGCTTAATTATACACTCTTACATGCGAGTGAACACAGAAGATACTAGAAGTTAGAAATTTAAACCTTTTAATAGGCTGATTATACAAAGTCTTGACTGAAATCAAACCAAAATTTAACTGTAACATTTGTAAACATGTTTTGTCAGACCTCTACAAACAAAATTTTTCAGCAGAATTCCAAAATTAATAGAAATAAAGATTGTGTCATTTGTCATTGCTTGCCATTTGGCTTGCTAGGATTAAACTGTATGTCCAGATTTTAAAGCAAGCCGACTCATTAACAATAACTTTTTTAAAATATTTTTTTTTCAGTCAAAAGAATTAAATGTATCCAGAGCTTATGCCATGCACCATTGTTTTGTTATGACTCCATCTGGATACAGTCCTTAGATAAACTACTTCAATGCCGTGAGTTTTGACTGATATTTAGGTTCACAACATTCGTCACACTTATCACAACCTGCATGTTAACATCACACACGCTTTTTCTGCACCAAAGTAAGGCCCCCAGTACACTTTTACTGGGTATCTGAACTGATGGAAATGATATAACCAATTCTAAGGCTGTTGTCAGTCATCACATACAACTCTTGTGTTAACAGTATGATCACAGGCTTAATTAATGATAAAGTCTACTTGCATCAAACACAGAACTGTTGTTCAATTCAATATATACTCAGACACCTAACAATTTGACAGTACACAAGGATGAAATATCTTTTATATGAATAAATACTCATGTTACTGAGCCAATATACCTAAGTGTAATGTATCTATGGCTGCTTAAACATAATATACCAATACTGCATTCAATCATAAATATTTAGCACTCTAATATATATACCATAACTTTCTGATACACGACCCAGTTTACAATTAACACCTGGATCATGCAAAATACCTTGTACTCAGAACAGTTTTAAGATTTCATATGGAGCAATGAGCACTGTTAAGAATTAACACCTGGGCTGGTTATCAACCAAGCCTTATCATACCAAGAATATGATACAAGCAAAGGAAAATAGAGAGAAAACAAGACAGCAAATAAATTACTCAATCATTATTTATAAGATTCTATACACAATGATTCATTCAAATATCACAAGACGCTTTATAAACAAGTAGATTCAACCTCGAGAGGTCAAGTGTTTTTTTTCATCAGTCTACTGGTACACCACAAAGGCAATGTAACTTTGACCACTATTTCCAGCTGGCTTATTTTGCTACAATAGCTTACAGAAGTACACTGCTTCTGCATATATCAATACTGTTATTAAAATATTAATTAATATTGAGTGAGTTTAATGGGCATTAGTTTACTAAACAGCCAATGAAAAAGCCACCAAATTACATTGGTTTAGGGTATGTCACTTCAAGGCTTCAATCACACGGATGATATAACTTGGTCCCACCACAATGAGTAAGTCACATACCTGGGAAATACATCAAAGCAGTTTTTACTGTACATACTCTTTTCCTTTATTGTATTTTTCTTTTTTCACAGCGAGAATCCCACAAATTCACAGTAAAACTGCACATTCGTGTCTATCATCCACAGATTACTACTAATCAATGCATATCTCTCCCTAGCTGGCACAATCCAGGGATATGACCATCGGTCAGTTAACTGGCCTTGGAGGACATAATTCCTGAGAAGATTTTTCCAGTCTCTGTGAGTAATGACTCAAAGATAGCATCTGAGAGCTGGAGTTTGACAGCCAATTCGTCTGTATCGTAATTCACCCAATCGGGTTCCTCCTCTCTGAGTTCCGCAGTGAGAATCTGGTCGACGTTGTCCTTTTTCTTCCTGCCACTGAGTTTACTTACTCGGCCTCCCTCCCCGTTGTCTTTCACTAGGCCAAGGTACTTGTTCACGTGCGTGCTCACCACAGGCTTCACCTCCTCTGGCACTGTGGGTGGGTTCTTGCCCTTGTGGTATTTGTGCTTCACAGGAGCTGGTTTTTGCCAGGGTGGCAGTTCAGGAGTTTCCTCCTCTGAGTACATATCTGTGAGAATCTCGCCCGCAAGGTCAAACATCAGGTGTTTGTACACCTTACGACTGCGCGACTCCAGGTCGGATCCCTTGTCCTCAGACTGGTAATAATGAGAGGGAATCTCAATATCATCCCAGCTCTCTCCATACCTAGGTAATACACAGAGATGGTCCTCATTAACCATAACTGTTAACACAAGTAATTCACACAAAGGTCAAAGTAAGGTTTTTGCTTATCTAATAACAGAAAGGGTAGGCCTAAGACAGTTAATCAGTATTTGCTTAATGTTGTCACATGATCATTTGCCAAACTTGTCTACCTTCGGGGCACTTAGGCTCATAGTCATTAATACATGACCAGAACTCATTATAGTTATACCAATGTTACACATTCACCAGTTATCATAAGGTCCATACCTATTTCAAATACAGGCAGCTACAATGACCGATACTGTCACAAATGGACATTGAAAACTAATAACCATTTGATTAGTTCTTCTGAAAATGTAATTCCTATCATTGAAAAATCAGCCTTAAAGCTGTTTCTCTAGTCTCAAGAATTGTAACTCATTAGAATGAGCCTTTACAACTCCAGGGGGACTTATCTCTATTTGGGACAGGATCATTGAGCTCCATTCACAGCGAATATGACGTCTCATATTAGCCAAAAAATAAGATGTAACACTACAAAGATTAGTCTACCTGCCTTATGACAAAAAAAAAAAAAACAAAAAAAAAATCAATTGAGGGTTCTCAGGACAGAAATGTCCACTCACACATGTTTTTTCACATGTTCAGTATATTCTACAAACATCAACGATAGCCGCGATTACTCTCCTGACCTTCACGAGTGAAAAGATAAGTCGTGTGATTGTCTAGATTTTGCTTGAGACTTCTTTATCACGGCAGTAGAAACTCAAACTAGAGACAGTGGAACAGGGGTTTTAGAAACATTCTCTTCATAGACAAACAACAAACAGAAGCAGCTTTATAGCAGGACATACCTGCGTTTCTCCCAGTAAACGTCCACTGTGCTGTCCACTAATTGGGTCACTTCATCCAGTGTGTTGGGCACTGCATAGAAGACCTCTTCAGATAGCTTCTGCAAGTCCAGCTTCATCTCAGCACTCACTGCCGGGCTTACAGCTATACACATAAATATCAAAAATATCAAAAACATCAAACTCACACAACTACTGGACAGTTAGACACTGACCACAACAAATACTTCATACAAAGTCTACTTTCATTGCAGCAATCACAGCTAAAACTAGTTGGAGTAGGGTAGATTACTGGTTAAGGTGTCCAATGCCAATAGTTTATAACAAGCAATCATTGGCTTATCTGACATCGGTTCAATACACTATAAGATACTTTCATTGTGGAGATATTACCAGCACAACTTTATGTACAAAAATACAAATAATCTCTAGAAAGATCCAATCTGATAAATAACTTTCTATTTAAAAGTATAATGTGAATAATTAACATATACATAGTGTGCTCGCATTAAGTTTAACTAGATTGGGTCAACTTGTTGCCAATATATCCTGAGACAGGTCACCCCTCATGCTACAGGCTTTGATGGATATTTTCCATGGGACCCATCTATTCACCATAATTGTTATGAAATAATTATGTGCATTTTCCAAAAGGAAAATTGTATCCAAAGATACTCTTTGTCAACAGAGTTGCAACTGAATTTAACTATACCTCTCTCTGGTTCAGTCTTATGAGGAAATTCGATGTCATCCCAGAACTCATCAGAGTGCGTGTCAAAGTCATAGAGAGCCTCTGTAGCAGGCTGTAAATACAGAGGCTGCGCACGGTGAAACTTTGCAAGGTGCAAGAATACCAAAAAATTACAAAACAAGGTGCATATTTACTGACATTTACTCTTTAAGTATTTTGTGATTACTGATTACATTATGAGCATGACAGATATAGGAGGTATTTCTTTCATGATTTTTTAATTAAGTTGGACCAATTCCGAATTTTTATTTCAGCAGGATCTTATGTGGAAATAAAGTCTTTGGAAATTAAATCACCACTAGAAGTTATAGATGCGAATGAAGATATACTGCCCAGTGTCCAGAGTTACATACCTGTCTACTTTCTGGTATGTCAGGACTCTCAGGTCTGAGTGGTAAGTCCTCTACAACAGGATGGACGGTCACTTCACTGGCCATTGGGATGTCCACCTCCACAAACTCGTCTCCAGACTCTGTCTCTTTCTCTGCAGGACTGGACGGCTTCTCAGACTGAATGCCACAGAAAATTACACGTTAACATAAAAATTATAACTTGATGAACTAGAAAAATCTCACTTCAATAGAATTACACAATTTTAAATGAAATAACCTCATATAAAATGTTCCAGAGAACATTACTCATGTTAAAAAAATAAAGTATCAATTAAAACAGAAAAATTGTGAGGATGTGTACCTATCAACACATGACCGCGGCAATATATCTTTATCTGCTGATGTACAATTACACCTTGTTAATCCAATCAGAAGATACAAGATAAATACAGCCTGCTGAACAGGATTTCCAGATAGGATGGTAAATTTCAATGGAATGTGTGCTGTACAGCCCAATATTTGACTTTTTAAAGGAATATATGCCTTCCTGAGTTTTACCCAAATACAGCTTGATTGTTTATTTTATACTTCTGAGTGGTAAATTTAATGATGTGGATGATAAAGGACTTCATTGGTTGATAATATAATCATTATATGGCTGGGTTAAGGTATTAACCTGTTGAGGTAGTTCAGAGGCTTTCTTCTTCCTGATGTCCAGTATGGTGTCCAGTGCATCATTCACCAAGTTTTCAGTCACAAACTCTGACACCCGCTCCTTTTCCACCTGTTTCTGGGTCAGGTCATCCACACTCTCAGCCTAAAACAGTCACATGACCACACTTATTTGGTCAAACTCAACCTAAACAGTCACATAATAAGACTGAGCCACTCTTGTCTTGAAATAGTTGCACGATCAGATTAATTTGCCCTCCCTCACATCTCAGGCTGATAGAGTGACATGATCTGATTTATTAAATCATACTGAGCCTAAAATAGTCAGTTGGCCTCACTTCTGAGGTCACAATCAGCACCTATAAATTGAGAAATGCAATAAATATTTCGTACTTTCAACAAGAAATTTGTAAATGCTATCACGATTAATGGTCCCTATCTTTCAGTTGTTGTTTGTACAAAAAGGTATACTGGAAAAAAATTTTCTCATTATATCTCACTTTTGAGTTAAACTTACCTCATCCAGCATTTCCACAAATGAAGGCTGCTCTTTCCTCACATCTGTCCCCTTATCTTCCTCCTGCTTCTCCTGATGCTTGGTTTCCTGCTCCTCCGCTTTACTCTCCTCCACAAATCCCTTCACTGCATTCTCAGCACTGCTGATTGCCCTGTCCAGTGATGTCATGGATTCGTCTCCCTCCACCCCATCAAATCCTGCCACTTCCACCTCTTCCTCCTTGGGTGACTGAGGTGTACTCAGGTCAACCAGGAAATCCTCTGCCTTCATGGACAAGATATTCTCCGGCTGGCTCAAAAGCGCGACTTTTTCTGGCGGAGCAAACAGTCCATGCTTGTCGGGACACTTAAAGTACTCCTCTCCCTCCTTGAAGCCATTACTCGTGCCCTCGGGTAGATCTAGCTCAACACCTGCCCAGAAACCAGAGGCAAACTGCACAGGCCCTTTGTACCGGAGTGTTCCGGAATGTTCTCCACCCACCTGCACCCGGTCTCCAACCTGTAGTGTATTAAAACAGGAAGTCCTTGCAAACCAACAGATCCACTATGTTTATGCAGAACACACTGATTAATTCAATGGTTTTTGACACACTGGAAACTAAAGTACAATATTTTATGCAGCAATGACAAAAATAAAAATATCAGCCATACCTTACAAAATTATAAGATATTATTATTTTTACCTGAACTGTAATAATCTGTTGGGTGAATTTAGTGACGAGTTTTAATACTTCAAAAGGTTCAAAAGAGGAAGAAAGGAGTATTGTGCTGGAAATGCTGGATTCCTGAAAAAAATTGGGTTCCTGGAAAATACAGTGATCATCTATAGCCTGATATTGTTTGTAAAGCCGACAAAATAATCACCTGTATGTCAGGTAAGGCATCTTCTACAATCTCCTGACTGAGTTCCAAGGCTTTATTGGACTCATCTGCTGCTGCTGGGGCAGTGAGGTCAAAGGTCAAGCCCGGCCCTTCCTCCTCATCCTCATCAGATTTCTCTTCAGTGTCGATCACACTGGGCACACTCAGCTGTTCACTGATATCCTCATCAGTAGGAACTGCAGCAGCCTCTTTTTTCTCAGTCGCTGACCTGTGTGATGAAAAGGGGCCTTCTATTTATGCAGGATTTTATTAAATTAAAAGAGTACATTGTGGTTGTCACGTCTGGCAAAAAAAATCACTTGCCTAACTGAACAAAAAGAACAGTTTTTGCAACCAAAGAAAAATATTTTCTCAAAAAAACAATCTTCATTTAAAGTTAAGAGCAGGTAAGAAATTTTGGTGAATACGGTCACAGGTCTTCAAATCTTCTTTGACAACTGTAGTGGACAAACAGTTTACTGGACAGATTCTAGGGAATATTTCTGTTGGAAGACTAGCTTTACTTCTACTAGTTTACTTAGTACAGCATTCACAACGAGATGTACCTCTTGGGTTTTGGTTGCACTATGTTTACTGTGTACACCACACACACTCTACTCGGTTAACTGGCGGTTATAAGATACGATACAGATACAGCCAATGATCACATCCTCACCTCAGTAGTGTGGGTTTGACTCCAGCTCCTGACATCATGCTACAAACACTGATGACCTATCCCATTATGACCTAGGCAATCTGTAAAACCAAAACCTGAGTTTGAATTAAGTACAGACCTGGTCTTCCTGTCCTGCTTGCTGACTGTACTGGTGTCTGAGTAGTCAGAGTATGAGCGCAGTGAGCGTGAGCTATGGTCACTGTAGTCCTCAGTCTCAGTGGACGGTAGCTGACGTCTGGAGGAGACCTCTGAGTGACCATGTCGGCGGGGGGAGTGGTCAGTTCTCTCGCTGTGGTCAGTGATTGGAGCTGTCACCACAGATGTCTCCTCAGGAATCTCAGTGACAGAACGTGCTGTATCCACTGGCTTGTCCTCCCTACAAAATAGTTAAGTATGTTTCTTCAAATAAGCCACGGGTGATAATCACTGACAAAATTAAGTTGTGAGTGTTAATGTGTAAATATAAAACAAAGGTACCAAAACAGAATCCATTGATATTAATAAAAGCAAATATCTGTCTGCTGATACATCCATCCATCTGAAACCCCTACCAAATCAAATCCTTGCATTTATACCAACACGCTCACCGAATTCAAGCAACTGTGTTGAATTCCTCAAATTAAAAATTTATATGTGTGTCTGCTATAGACAACACATTAAAATCTTATTTAATGGTTGAGGAGAAATGATTACATAGATGCACAGTTTATGTTGTGTACAGATACTGGGCTGTAAATCTAACATTTTTGTACATGTACTCTCCCGAGAGCCTTTATATTTTCCTTTTGTCAGAACTAACCCCACTCATTAATGGTAAAGGATGTCATATAATTTCATTCACATAAATATTACTTTGTTATTGCTTTCAATATCTGTTGTAAAAGATTGTAAAATTTGAGTCATTTGAGATGGATGTTATTTTTTTCTGAAAAGTAAACACAAATATACCCTTCAAAAATCACTAAAAGATTTGAAATACCTAAAGCTTGTAAAATTAATCTGACAGTTATGGCTGTTTAAAATGTGTTCCTTATTTTGTTAAAAGTAACCTATGGATGAAAGATTAAGAAAATCAAGAAAAGTAAGTCCCTTGTTGGAACATATACTTACACATGAGGTGTGTTTTCCTTTTCATTCTTGAGTTCTTCTTTTTCTGTTAATTCTAGTTTTAATTTCTGCTCAGATCTAAAGATACAGAGACAAACGTAAGAAAGACATCAGAGACTGTGTCACTCTTTTATCGATTTATTTATAACTTGATATAACAATAATAACAAGGAACAAGCTTTGGTAAAATAGAAAATCATTAAAAAAAAACAGAGTAACTGGTACTTGAACTCTTAATAGTTTCAACCAAAATTTATTACAATTAAAGAGGCTTTCTTTATTTTTTTGGGATTTGAAACCTTGTCAAAATCAGATTTTCCACTAAATCATAACCAATTCCATCCTTATTCAAATTTTCAGTATTGTGAGAATGTCACCCAAGAAACGTGAAGCTTAGCTGCAGACACAAAAGGTGGCAGCTGACAAGAATTTCCAAGCAGATAGACATGTTTGTGGACTTGTTATACAGAAACAACTGAGGTTGAATCATAAGTGACCAGTAAAATACTTAACATACTATAACAGAAATTCAGATAATAGCAGGATGGATTGGTAAGCCCAGTGTCTTGATATCGGGAGCATTTCAATAAAATACTGTAACGAGACTTTAAAATTCCCACTTTTTATTCACCATCAATCTGAAGAAATTATGAGCTTTTACTTGCATTCTTGCACATTTGCAGACTTTTATAGTGATTTCTTTCAGCAGAATTGCCATGCATTGGTAACAGATCAGAAATCTGAAGAAATTGCATTTGGAGATTTTTATTGTGATTTCTTTAAGAGGAAATGTCCATGTTTTGTTTCGATATGTTTCGCTTCCTGTCAGTTTAGCTGTGATGTAATAAGGCGCGGAGTCCCGGAATTGGAACAGTTTGGCGACCTCCCAATCTGCAAATTGTTGATACTGACCCACCCTTAGATAACAGGATAAATTTCAACATAAGAGAGAACCCCCTCACCCCCGACGTTTATTTCTAGTTTAAAATGACTCTGAGGTAAGGCAAGCAGGTTCTATTGTACTTACTTGTGGAAAGTGTCTGTGTAAGAAGGCAGATCTTCAGTGATGTCCTCAGTATACGAGTCCACTGATTCAGTCTTGGCATCCAATTTGGCAGAGGTGCTCTTCTTGTCATTGAGAGAAACCAACTTGCCCTTCATTTCTGGAGAGCCTGAAATAAACAGTATATTATCATCCCTTTTCATATAAAAGAGTTAGATCAGAGAAGTTCATAAAATTTTATTGAACATAGTATTTTACCCTGTTTAATTTACATTGTAATTACAGGTTAGTTGTAAATTTACCATGAATTTATTTTTCTTTGGTGTGGTTTCATAGTGACATTTTATTTGTTAATTGTGGTTTTATTTGAATTATTTTTTCAGTCATGGATTTACTAATGCCTGGGGTTTACCTGGGGTTTTACTGATGAGAGGGCTTGATTGATTGGGTTTTTGTTTTTTATTTTATTTTTACAATTTTCTGTGGCTTTACCTGTGGTTTTATGTCTTGTCTAACCTGTGGCATAGTTTTACTAATGCTTTCACTGATGTCTGTGATTTTACTGGTATCTGGTTTTACCTGTGGCATGGTTTTACTGGTGCTTTCACTGACATATGTGGTTTTATTGATATCGAGCTTTTACCTGTGGTATGGTTTGACTGGTGCTTTCACTGATGTCTATGGTTTTACTGATATCTGGTTTTACCTGTGGCATGGTTTTACTGGTGTTTTCACTGATGTCTGTGGTTTTACTGATATCTGGTTTTACCTGTGGCATTGTTTTACTGGTGCTTTCACTAATGTCTATGGTTTTACTGATATCTGGTTTTACCTGTGGCATGGTTTTACTGGTGTTTTCACTGATGTCTATGGTTTTACTGATATCTGGTTTTACATGTGGCATGGTTTTACTTGTGCTTTCACTGATGTATGTGGTTTTATTGATATCGGGCTTTTACATGTGGCATGGTTTTACTGGTGTTTTCACTGATGTCTATGGTTTTACTGATATCTGGTTTTACATGTGGCATGGTTTTACTGGTGTTTTCACTGATGTATGTGGTTTTATTGATATCAGGCTTTTACCTGTGGCATGGTTTTACTGGTGCTTTCACTGATGTCTATGGTTTTACTGATATCTGGTTTTACATGTGGCATGGTTCTACTTGTGCTTTCACTGATGTCTGTGGTTTTACTGATATCTGGTTTTACATGTGGCATGGTTTTACTGGTGCTTTCACTGATGTCTATGGTTTTACTGATATCTGGTTTTACCTATGGCATGGTTTTACTGGTGTTTTTTCACTGATGTCTGTGGTTTTACTCATAACTGGTTTTACCTGTGGTTGCTGTTTTGTCCTCTGCTGCCTTGCTGGCTGCCTGTGGCTTTTTGATCTGTGGTTTTACTGTTGCTGGATCTTGATCTCTCTCCTTCTGTAACTCTGTTTGTACCTGCTGGATGTAGCTGTCGCATGCCTGGAGAAAAAACAACTATCCAGTAATACAAAGCATTAATTTAACTCATTATAGCTGCAAGGTACTGCTATGATTTTGCTAAAATTGAGGTTATATTATGACAGTGTAAGATGATCTACCTTACTCTCTACTCTCACTGCTCACCTTGCTTACTCTTACTGCTGACACTGCCTACTCCTCATTGCTTACCTTGCTTAATCTTTATTCCTTACCTTGCTTACTCTCACTGCTTACCTAGCTTACTCTTGAACTTTTTCTCTTTCTGTCTTACTTTTTCCTTGTTTTTTTGTCTTACTTGCAATGTCTGTTTCAATGTGTGTCCTAATACCTCTATCTTAAGTTTTAAATTTCTGAACCTTCTCAGTGTTTCTGTATTGCTTGCTGGTTTAATCATTCTTCATGTCACTACCTCCATTTAAACTCCTTACCTCTGTGTTAGTGCCTCACCCTTTTAGCAGCTTACCTCTATTTTTGTCTTGAGCTGTTCCTCTTTCTGCCTGAGTTTCTCCTTCCTGTTCTTTTTGTGCTCTCTTTTCAGCCTTTCCACCTCCAACTTTCTGCGTTTGAGTTCTTCCTGGAGCGCCCGGATCCTGCCTTCCACATCTGACTGATCAGATGCCGTCTCTGTAAACACATGACAAACATACATGATTAAACCTTTGATCATCTTCTATAGAATCAGTGGGTACCTTTTTAAGTGCTTGTGCGTGCTTTAGGTAATAAAGTAAAAAGCCTCAATGGCCTTGTGCTTCACAAGTTGGTCATTAAATCACTCTCACCCTGGAGTCTTGGGTTCAAATGCAGTTTGTGGCCACATGTAAGATTCACTACCTAGATACAATTTCAGCTGTTCAATTTGACATAAACCCCAAATTTCAATACAATAATAAACTGCAGGTGTCCAGTCAGGAGGCTGGGGTACTTCTATTAATTTCTCAAGTGGTATACTATGTTTGGTATACTATATTCAGGTTGTATTCACTAATTTTCAGGTTATCCAGACCCAGTATGAGCGCCAAGCTTAAGTTTCAATTGATCAACAAAACAATATTAGTTTTTTCTGAGTAAGTTCTGACATTTGGATACCACACACAGAATGGTAGTAATTTGAAACTCTGGGAGAATAGAATGGGGCTCAGTTTAGTTTATTTGGGTTTTTATCGTCACTTTCAACACTGTATAGGTCATATCACAACGGGAAGTTTTATGGGAACCAGTATGCACAGTTGTTTAAGGTACTGTAAACTGCTGACCATCACTAAGAACTATCATCTTTCCCACATAGTGTTCAGGGTTTGAACCAACAACCTCAGCAGTGTGAGGCCAGCGTGTTACCGCTGCACCACCGTGGCCTCCAGAATGGGGCTCAAAACTGAAAGGCTTTATGAGAAATAGAGCAATATTTTGGACAAATTTTTTTCTTGTGTTACTTCAGAGGTGGATACACTTAATTTGATTGCAACCTTAAAAGAACATTTATTTAACCATTGTGATTTACTCGGCTGGCCATTCCATTGGATTTAGTGATGTGGATATATATGCATAATTTGAAGTGCTTAATTAAACTGCTAAAACAAACTACATAAATTTCATTTTTGAATATTTTAAGTTTGTAAAATGATTTTCTCTTCGTAATAATAAGCAAAATTTACAGTAACATGAAATTGTTTGATTCTCATCTTAGATTATTATAACTTTTGTACAAGTACTTTCTCTTGGCAATGTGAAGCTGCTAAGTGATGCGGGGGAAGGAGACCTTCATTATGAAATCAAGTACTTGTGAGGCTGTAGGGCTTAAAAGTTACTGACTCCACTATAAAGGCTACATCAGTTACTGAACAAACACTTCATACCTGTGCTATTTATCAACACCAAGGAGATGACAAAGCACTCTTTCAATTACCAAGTACCAAAAAAGGAAAACCTGGCCACAGCGATAAGACGTGGCTTAAAAACATTGACTTTTGAGGAAAAAAAAGTTTTGTGTATGTAAGCTAAAAAGAAGACACCTTAAACATGAACCACAATGGTTCACTATTCTAAGGATTCATTAAAGTTACTTTGTTACTTCTTCAATGGCAGACATCATTTTACTATATGTGTAACTTTTACTGAACTCAAACATATTAACAATAATTTATTATTCAAAGTATGCAAAAACTATCATAGGAAAAAAGTACTGCTACTGAGCTTGAGTAACTTCACCAGTTGAAATATAAGACAGTATAAATGAAGTTTATAACAAGGATCATCTATGACAATTATCAGAAGGCAATCTTCAAGTGTCTGACAATTACTGACTCTAGTCACCCCGTGTTATTGAGACACAATGCTCCAATAATGAAATAGATCACAAGACACACACTGAACATCTGCAATATGTGTATGTGGTTATACCAGTTTCCTGCTGAACATATTGTGTATTATAGGGTTTAATGACATGGTTAACTGAATACTTTAGTACACTGGTAAAGTCATATGACAAATAAGTCAGTGATAGGTCAAACCCTCAGTCGCACATAACTGTAACATGGTCAACCCCACTGTAACATGGTCAACACAATGATAATCTCTATTCAATTACACTGTACTGATCTTTTCATTTGGATTTTCACTGTCACTGTCACTCCAGCCATTCTTGCATGTTTTATAGGGCCGTCACGACTAACCGACAACGGTTAGAATAATGCTATTTACCGATTCATATTTTAAAGTTGGAATAATCGTCTAATGTAGTGTAAAAGATGGCAGAAGGTCTGAATCTATGAAATATGTCCATATTGTCACATAAAATAAGCTGAAATCCAGAAACAGCCACGTTTTTTGCACTGTTTATGCATTCACGTAAAACCGGAAGTACCATATACCTCTTATATCGCCCACTTCCTGTCTGTAATAAACAAAGCAAAAGTTGCAGGAAAACGTCAATTTTATTAAACTTTATATATTGTATACACATATTTTCATTTTATTTCACTTATTTATCGTTTTCAATGCTTTTTACAATATAAAACTTAAGATTTTTGGTTATTTTATAAATTCGACGGCTATTCGGTGTCGACACGAATAGTATTTACCGATTAGTCGACATGAAATATTTGGAGTCGTGACGTCCCTAATGTTTTATACTGGTATTTATTTTGAACAGGAAAACTGTTCTAAAGACCCAAAACTTCCAAAAATAATATCCTAAAACAACTGAAGTCATCCCACATTCACTTGACAGGTATATAGATATCGAGTGATCATTTTCTCCTCACAGTAGTGGGTAAATTGTTTATCGATATTGCCGATATTTATTGTTTTGGAACTGGACTCCCGATATCGAGATCTAAACATGTATTTCAATATCGCCATTTTAAGTAAAACTGTAAACTTACACTGTTAATACTCGAAGTAAAGCAAAAATCTGAAGACATTGTACACTTTTATCTCACATTTTTGAAGTTTTCAATGCGTTTTTGATGAAAACTGCATTGTTTTGTTTTGATTCATTTCGCTTCCTGTTAGCGGTTCGGGAAACACTAAAATAAAACGTTTTCAGTTTCCCGAATTCGGACTATTTGTTAGACAATATGAACCCCCCGATATCGCCCGATATTGAAATATTTTTACATTCAATATCGATACCCACAAAGCCAAACGATTTACCCCCTACCTCACAGGTATCTAGATATGGAGTGGTCACTCTGCCCTCATCTGACAGGTATATAGATATGGAGTGAACACTATGTACTCACTTGACAGGTATCTAGATGTGGTCACTTTTACCTGACAGGTACATAGATATGAAGTAATCACCCTGCACTCACCTGACAGGTATATAGATATGGAGTCATCACTCTCACTTTCTGAGCCTTTGTACTTGAGGCGGGGCTGGTGGACTTTGGCCAGTGAGAGAGCAGACTTGGAGGCGGCCGTGCCCTCTTCAAACGTGTCATTGCTGTACTCCACTGACGTATTATTGATGTTGTCATCACTCGTCTCGGGACTCCTACAGAACAACATAATCAACACAGGTGTTAATACTCCACACGTCAATTTTGTGGTACTGGGAAAAAACTTAGCTGAGCAAAGAATGTGATACTAAAGATGGCTGAACCAGTGTTGGATTTCAGCAAACATGACACGGAATACAAAACCTGACAGGTACTGCAACAAATGAGACAGGCAACTGATATTCTGTATTTATTTATTTGGTGTTTTTACGTCACACTTAGTAGTTCCTTGGTTACATTGTGACGGGTAGTTGGTAAGGCAGAGGAAACCACTACTTGCAGTTGGTCAAGGTTATGTACTGTAAACTGCCGACCAAGAGCAAGCAACTACCAGTTTTCTGACATTAGGTCAGGCCGGAATTCGAACTCTGATCTCAGAGGTGGGAGGCAAGTGTGTTAACACTGTGCCACCATGATCATCAAAAGATTCCCAGGCCATGATTTCTTTTTAGAGTTTTGACATTCCAAAATTCTCAGATTAATAACAATGGGGGATATCACCACTTTAAAGTTTGAATGAAGAGCTCCAAAGCTAAATGTCTGCATTCTTGTACAGGATAGAAATATCCATTATGCACAACCCATGAAAAAGGTTTAACCTTCTAAACCAGCCAGTAGAAAAATATACGTGAATTTCCAAAAAATAACTGTGGTGATTATCTTGTTTATCAAAATGAGGCTAAATTCAGTCACAGACAAGCTAACCCACCATTGACAACATCCTTAACACTTGAGGAAGATAGCTTGTCTAGTTTTTCACACAATAACTTGTAACAAGAAACTCTCAGCACAATATTGCCAAAAAAAAAACAAAAACATTAATCCATGGTATCTACCAGAGTCAAATCAAATATTAAACTCAAACTAGTAGAACATATACTTAGTACAAATATAAGCAAAACAACTTAATAATGTTAAAGCTTTTCACAAACTTTATTCTACTTCTGCTCACCAATGATAGGCTGGTTTTGTAATCACCATGGCAACAGACAGAAAACGTTTGCTACTTTATATACTTACTTGCATGTTTGGTTAGTGGTGTGATTTTAACTGGTGAATGTATCAAACTACAACACAGTATGATTCTAGTCAGTGTTTTATTGTGACAAGTTATTTAGCATTTATAAAGATTTAGCAGTCAACCAGTAAAATAACTGATGTCTTCAATTGCTTGGCCAACCACAAACCTATGTGGACTATTCCAGCCTTGTGTTACTGTACATAATTAAACCTCTCCAAGCCACAATGACTACAAAGGAATACATTTATGATACAGATATTTCTAACAGTGAAATTGATTTCATGAAGTTTAATATTCAGATAATGGACGGTTGTGTGATGATTCTGCCTTTGTAACCCAAGCTGCACTCACCAGAAAGGGATGCTATCATCAGGCCTACGGCGAAAACACCAGAGACAACTGCAGGCATACTTGGTGGAGAAAATCCCCATGAACAGAGAGCCCAGCTGCTGCTTGAGGTACCACCACACCCCAACTCCCCCACTCATAGCATGCTGTGCACTCTCACAGCAAGCCACTCAGGGCACGCTGAGGTATGCCATCAGCACAGGTAAAGTACCAATGTTTATCAGTCATTTATGTCAGCCTTTGTTGTGATTTTATGTATTGTTTATATCCCTAAGAACTTTAGGATGTAGTCAACATCAAGTAGGAGACAATTTTATAAAATATAACTTGCCCTGTGAGGGGTTACTACTGTAAAAATCTTATCAGTCGGCTGTCAGGCCCAGAGACAATAATACAGTAACAATCCAGAACCTTATGTCATAAACTTCCAATATATCCTCTCCACCAGAACATGAAAGGAATTTAATCCAGAACCTCAATAAAAGTATTATTATATTAGCATATTACACTTAAACACTGGCACCATCCATACAACATAGATACACAACACAATCTGTAACTGTATTATGTCATTCTCCGAAAATATCCACACGAAAAGTTGACAGGTCAGCAAACTAATATCATCTGGTGGAATTGTCATCGATATTCATCAAAACCCTGGATACCACATCATACCAGTTGGAAGTAATCCCTAAATTGATTTACAAATAGTCAACCAAGTGATATAACTACTCTTTATATAAATTGGTTTAAAATCAAACATGAAGCAAGTGGTGTATGGAAATTCTGTAATCCTGAGATTATGTCATGTCCCGCTCAGGATATATCCATACTGAAGCTATCCAGAACTCAGGCTACACAATGATGTTCCTCTGGTTGTACAAACATGTTCATATCCATTGGACAGTTGATAAACTTCACCAGTGTGGTCCTTAATACAGTTATTAGACTGTCATTGTTACTTCCTGATACTGAGGAGCCTAGGTGTGTCATCATGGTACTTGAACTGATTAGATCTTCATGACTGTAGTCACACTGTATTCAATCGGTGACAGACTCCCCCCCCCCACTCACTTGTAACAATATGTGTGCATATAATTGGCTATTATCACAAGACACACAGAATGCAGTTATACAGTCACAAGAGACCAATGAGTATCAGATGATCAACCCTCAAGAGACATTGCTACAACAGTGACACAAACTGCACTCCAATACACAGAGAAACACCAACAAGAAATGCCTGCAGGTAAATGTAGCAGGCCTCTCACAGTCCCCGGGCTATATCATCAGCCTCCTGACTACACCAACACTTGGCACAGTTGCCTCTGTACACAAACAAACCTGCATGAAAGGTATGCTATTTTCATATAGGCACATTCACCACTACCCTCTGTATGTGTCACAAACTCAAGTATGTAACCTATTTTAAAGAGATCACGAGCCCATGAAACACATGCAGAGAGACATATAAACTAATGCACAGTGAAACACATACATATAAGCCACTGCATAGAGACAGACAGGGACACATATATATAAACTATTACATAGAGTGTGGTGGTGGCTTTTTAACATGAATAATAATGTATAGAATCTAAGTTTAGTCTGGTCTCACTCAAACTAAATATGGTATTGAATATATTAAAATACTGCATCACTTGAACTTTCCCAGTGGGGTCCCCATGTAATTTATAATTTCATACTGCTGAGAAGGCAACAATAGAAAAACTACTTGTCATTGAGATCATAAAGACTCCTCTAACCCTCAGTGCACATAAATTAAACACACTTAGGCTGGCTCTGAGAAACACTGACCACTTGCATAGCATGAAAACGTCAAGACACAAACTGGTGACTCCTGTGGAATGTTGCAAGTTATTCCATTGGTATTCAAGTAGTTCTCAACACACACTGTACAAGGAAGTCTTCAAAGTGTTCAAGTACTCGCACCTTTCTAATGTCACCCTGGTAGTTTGTATGGCTTATATTTCTAACTTTGAATATTTGGTCCTGTTGTTTTGTCAATCCTTTCTTATTTAAAATAAATACTGAAATCACTGATTGTATTATTAATATGCAAGTTATCCCAGGAAAACCCATAAAAGATTATCTATTGACAGCTGTTAATGGTAAATGCTTTATGCACTACAGTAGTTAAAGATAGAGATGGGAGTTTTGTTCACATATGAATCTGGTGTTGTTAGGTATGTTTTAATTGACAACTCTATGAGCTTGTGAAAATGTACACTAATCCTCGCCTCATTAGTGAGAAGGTGAAGGTATTTGACATCAGAACAGTCCTGATCGGCCTTACACCTGCTAATCAACCCAAATCAATCACACAACTTTCACTAATTAAACCTGTACACAGGTTTCCAACATAATCCTGGTGAATTTGTGTTTAACAGACTATGCTCATATATATATCCAAAGATTTTACCATGCCAGTAAATATTTCTTTCAAGCAAAAACATCACTTAATGCATTCGGCAATGCTTTAATTCCGGAACCTGTCTTTGACAAGCACATAGTTTCAAGACATCACTGCATTATGAAATGTTTACGCAACATTCACATTACAAGAACTTTTCATACAACCATCATATTCTGTCATATCTATTGTGTATCTTCCAGTTCATTAACTTCATGTTAATCCCTTACTGATCAACAAACTGAATCAATCACAAAACTTTTCCACATATGTGGCTGTCTCTATAACTGCTGAATGAGTTTCATGTTTTTTTCCTATGTTGTGAGTACTGACATGTCTTGTAAGTGACCACCTGGCCCTCACTGTACTCTCACCACAGGTGTGCCAATCATACTGACTGTAAAACCTTACAGAGCACATGCAACAGTTAAAGCCATGCTGTGTTATATGATGTAACAATTCATCAAACATGCACACCACAGTTCAAGAAATGATCAGAGTTCAATAATCAATAAAGATTTGTGTATCAGTACACTGCAGCGTGTGGAGACTGCACTGAACTGCGTACACATGGAATGGAAGTATTCTAATAGTGTTATTTTGTCATTCCGTTTAACCTCATTCTAAACAGGTCATTTCAGGCAATTAAACTGCTCGAGTCATTACTGAGTTATAATATTATCATAAGTTATTGTGTCACACAAATAGTGCACATAAAAAGTAAATTAATAATAGTAAATGAAACTTAAAACGAGTAAAGACTCTATAGGGAACAAAAGTTGTGGAATCTCTCTCAAGTGCAATTTTACTGTGTATTTATTGTTATTACCACTTTTATCACTGTACATAAAATCATGAGACTCGTTACATGTGGACGTATATCTATATAATCAATATTTAAAGCTACAAAAAGATTAAGGCCTTGGTGAGATGTACAGAGCTGCAGGACTTGAAAGCTAGGAGTTGTGCTTGTGAATGGACTGGGCTGAGGGGACTTGACATACAGAATGACAGCAGCTGTGAAAATCTCACACCATATGGCAGCCTGCTGCAAAATCAATCAATGCATGCACAGCTAAGTTAGCCTGGGTTACAGGCTAGTTTTTTTTCGCATGTAAATTTTATTTCCTGGACAGTATTATATTAAAGAAATTAGGAAGAAATCATAAGTATATCGGAATTGGGAGTTAATTTAATATAACACACATTCTTAATCAAGCCCATTTTGTCTAATGTATCACACTTAATACACAGTGTATATGTTGTATTGAATGTAGATAACTGTTGAATGTATACATTCAACGGGTCAAACCGTTGAATGTATAGATTCAATGGGCAAACTGTTGAATGTATACATTCAATGGCTCAGCTGTGGAATGTATAGATTCAATGGGTGAAACTGTTGAATGTGTACATTCAATGGCTCAGGGCATGGAATGTGGAAATAATTTATAGTTGATAAGTTGATTGGAAGTATGAAGACTTATGTACACTTTAACATACACTGAGTATTTTCTAAAATCAAATCACTATTTATAGTAGTTGTAGGGATGATCAAAAGAAAAAGTCTTCTATTGAAGTGTTAGCAGGGGCTCAAAGAAGAAGAATTTTGTAGGATTAAAGACTTTATAAACATAAAGAGTTCCCTTTAATCTACACTAGTGGGTAAACACTAGTGTACACTTTTATCTCACATTTTTGAAGTTTTCAATGGGTTTTTGATGAAAACTGCATTGTTTTGTTTTGATTCATTTCGCTTCCTGTTAGCAGTTCGGGAAACACTAAAATAAAACATTTTCAGTTTCCCGAATTCGGACTATTTGGTAGACAATATGAACCCCCCGATATTGAAATATTTTTACATTCAATATCGATACCCACAAAGCCAAACGATTTACCCCCTAATCTACACACATTAAAACAATTGCTGTGATAATCAAAGCAAAGAACAAAGAGAGACAGTTCAAGCCTGAGTAATCTTTTGATCACTGATTACAGAAAAAGTTGTCACCTGAGTACCTCTTTAATGCTCTCCAAATTTGTGTGTGATTGTTTACAGTTAATCCATGAAAGAGGATCAGAGGTGCAATTGCAATTAGTCTTACCACACCAAGAAACAGAAGAGCATTGGGGTTCATTGTGATTATATAATTGGAAAATAGATTAATATTTCTTGTTCTTTTTTATCCTTTACAAAATATTTAAACAATAATTAAGCCATGTTTTATAAATATTGAAAAAATATTTAAGGCTATAATACACTATACTAATAAACTCATAACTACATTTAACTTTTATATTAGTAAAAATGCATCATTAATTCATACAATATAATATTAAATTAAATAGGTTTTATAATAATATTAACATTGCATCATTAATTTATACAATATAAATATTAAACTAAATAAGTTTTACATAAATATTAAACTGTTTAGGGACTACTTATAAAAATCATAATATTTAAAGAACTTATACACATTCAATGATCATAACTGTTGAATGTACACATTCCACAGCCAAACTGTGGAATGTACACATTCAATGGCTATTTGCTGTTGAATGTGTACATTCAACACCTAGGCCATTGAATGTATACATTCAACACTTGGGCCATTGAATCTATACATTCAACAGTTATCTACATTCAATACAACATATACATGGAAATCTATCTTTTTAGTCTAATTTATGAATGATTAATTTAGAAATACATTGTTCTTATTCTGCCCACAATCAATGCAGGGTCAATAACTGGGTCAATGCAGTATTCATGAGTACTGTGAGATGAGCTTAGAGCTTAATCAAGGGAAATTCTCATTTTCACATTTAATGCCAGTTATACACAGGACATCATGAAATTTTTTCAAGCTATTTCATCTTTAATAAATTTTGAGATAATATGCATACTGTACATACCATCAGCCATATTACAACTAATGCAGGAGTTGGTCCAGTGTACAAAGTTTACTGGAAAACTTTTCAGATCAACCAGACCTGTAAGTCAAAATTGTTACAGGCCCATGGCAAAAGTTGCTAGTCCGTATTTTAATGTAGGTTAAATTAATATTGAGTTTCAAAAACTGACAAAGTGGCAAGTGATAAAGAATAAATGGTTTAATGTTATTTTTTATGATATCAAGACTGTGAAAAATATAAATATTGTGTAGGTGGGTTGTAGGTATTAATTTTGTACACTGAGTTGGTCTACTGGTAGGCTAGTTGGTCAAGGCTAGTGCATTCTGGGTACAGTTCATTTCATCCACTCTATCACATTTAATGCAGATATGCACATATTAAGTTGGTCTTTTCTTTCATGAATGGTCATTGCTAAATTGCTAAATGCATATTTATTAATCCATTTTGCCTGCTGTATTACAGTCAATGCAGATTTGTGGAGTTTAACCTAGTCTTGTTCAAGGTTACTGTTTTTGATTGTCACTTTAGTTTTGAATTATGCTCATACGTATTCTTAGCCCAACAATAAATACATGAATTAACATCTAACCTTGTCAAGGTTATAACTTAGCTATGAGTTTCTTTTACGTTTTATGGAAAAACTTATTCAGTATCATAGTCGATAGAGGAATAGAAAAGCTACCAAACCTTGAGAAACCTAAACTTAACACAGAGATTTACTTTGTTCACACACAATCCAATATGACCAGAACAGAAGACTAATGCCCCTGTTCCACCAAAGGATTAAGCCCCGATCCTGTCGGCGACCCTTAATCGTGCACAGTCGGTTGAAAAAAGACAAAAATGGGCGGGAATACTGGGTCGGTACTGAAGTCTGGGATTAAGAACAGATCGGGACACCTCAGGACGCCTCAGGCGGCCGCAGACAGTCCCCGACTGGTCTGGGACTAAGAACCGACTAAGCCAGTTTTCGGGTCGGTTTCAACCACGATCCTGTCGGACACAAACCAACTGGGTCCCAGGACGCCTCAGGCCTCCTGGGACTAAGAGCCGACTAACACACGATTAACTACCGGCGTCCTCAGGCCTCCCCAGACCACGATCCCCGATTATTGTTTTGCAAAGTTGCTGGATTTTCTGGGTATATATATATAAAATTTGCGATCTAATCATCATTGCTTTTCTAGGAACACACCAGGATGCCACCTTTTAATGGAAGACAGATTCAACAACAACTTAGGGCTTTCTTGGTTTTTATTCAGTTACAAATAATCATGTATTTCCATTTTTTACGTCAAGCACAGCAACCACCACCACCACCACCAGCACCACCAGCACCCATACAGAGACCTAGAAGAAGGCACAACATGTGGGTCAGGCCATGGCTTCTGCAGAGAGAGGAGAGGGGGGCCTACCACAACATTATGGCTGATCTGTATGCCACAGACATTCCAGGATTCACCAACTACATGAGGATGACCCCAGAATTCTTTGAAATGATGAAGACCAGACTGGAACCACGTCTAGCCAGGCAGGCCACCAACTACAGAGCTCCTATCAGTGTTGGGGAGAAGTTAGCCCTCACCATCAGATATCTGGCCACTGGAGAGTCATACACATCATTATCCTGTCAGTTCAGGGTTGGCAGATCCACCATTTCCAAGTTTCTACCAGAGGTCTGCAGGGCCATCCAGGATGAGTTCACCAGAGAGTACCTCAAATGTCCTACTACTCCAGATGAGTGGAAAGAACTGGAAAGGGAATTCAGGATCAGGTGGAATGTTCCACATGCCCTGGGAGCCCCGGATGGAAAGCATGTGGCCCTGAAGAAACGCAAGAACTCTGGAGCCCTCTACCACAACTACAAGGGGTTCTTTTCCATTGTCATGTTGGCCTTGGTAGATGGGCAGTACAAATTCAGATGGGTGGATGTGGGTACAGAAGGGTCTTGCTCAGATGCCCAGATATTTAATGCCTCTCAGATGAAGAGGAGGATTGAAGATGGCAGGATAGGCTTCCCTGACCCAGCTCCTATAACACAGGGTGGTAGAGATGTCCCCTACTTCATTTTGGCAGATGATGCCTTTGCCCTGAAGACCTGGCTCATGAAACCCTATGGCAGAAGGCTGTTAACAAGGGAGGAAAGGATTGCCAACTACAGAATATCAAGGGGCAGGAGAGTTGTGGAGAACGCTTTTGGCATCCTTGTGTCAAGATTTAGAGTCATGAGGACCACCATTGAACTACCCCCAGAAACAGTTAGAGAAGTGGTCATGACCTGTGTGGTTCTGCACAATATACTCAGAAGCCAGTATCAAGGTCAACCTGCTGGTCAGCAGCCTGGGGGGGATGATGATGATGATGATGTGCCTGGTGATTGTGGATTGATTGGTGGTGCTGCTGGTGGTGGCCAAGACAGAAACCCTGCTAGAGAGGCCAAAAGACAGAGGGATTACCTGAAGGACTACTTCAATAATGAGGGAGCAGTGGCCTGGCAAGATGGCAGAATATAAGTCCTGTTGCAGTAAACAGTCCTTTTCAGGACTAACTATAACAGTCCTTTTCAGGACTACCAAATATTCCAAAAACAATTAATCAGCTATGTGGACAAACAGACAAACCCCATGCCAAACATAACTTGTTGAGACGGACAAACAGACAAACCCCATGCCAAACATAACTTGTTGAGACGGACAAACAGACAAACCCCATGCCAAACATAACTTGTTGAGACGGACAAACAGACAAACCCCATGCCAAACATAACCTGTCGAGACGTACAAACAGACAAACCCCATGCCAAACATAACTTGTTGAGACGTACAAACAGACAAACCCCATGCCAAACATAACTTGTTGAGACGTACAAACAGACAAACCCCATGCCAAACATAACTTGTACAGACGGACAAACAGACAAACCCCATGCCAAACATAACTTGTTCAGACAGACAAACAGACAAACCCCATGCCAAACATAACTTGTTCAGACAGACAAACAGACAAACCCCATGCCAAACATAACTTGTTCAGACAGACAAACAGACAAACACAACTTACTCACCCAACAAACAGACAAACCCACTGTTAAACAAAAGCGAAACACAAAGTGACACATAATATCCTAAATTGAATAATTATTTTATATATTTTCAAATCCACACCATAATTTAAACATTTTTCTTTTTTCATGGCTGGGAAACTTATTTGTAGCAGAAATTTTTTTATGGAAATATTCAATTTTAAATATTCATTTCTAATCACAAAAATTTGGAAAATATAACCATGGTACTAGTTTTGCTTTCAATAATGGGGGATTGTGTTTGCTAAATAGTTTGTCAGTTCGTTGGCATGGGTTCTATCTACTTTTGGGTTTGGGTGTTTGTTGGTTGGTGGTTACTGGGGTTGGGTTTTTTTGGGGTAGTTGGGTATTAGGTTTGGTACTGGGTTTGTTATTTGGGGGTTATGTTTGGTATTGGGTTTGTCTGTTTGTGGGTTGGTAAGTATGTAATTATGCCTTTTAACTCTAGGGAAGGTGCAAGTGTTGGACTTTTCAATTACAGATTTTAAACTATCCCATGGATTTTAATCTAAAAATGGGCTGATTAATGGCCATATTGGGAGTTACTTTTAATATTTTTTTTATGTGGCCTTTTTGGTTATGTGTAGTACCATGGGTTATTTGTTTCATGTTTGGGGTGGTGTAAGTGTTGGACTTTAATTTTTTTTTCTTGTGATAAGTATTTGTACTGAACTTTTTTGTTTTGGGAGGGGAATTGGAAGAACACGTAGCTGAATAATTGTTTTTGGAAGAATTGGTGGCCCTGAAAAGGGCCTGGCAGGTCAAAGACCCGCCCTGACTGGATGGCTACTGAGGAGGCTGCTGCTGCTGTTGAGGCGGTGCTGAAGTGGTGATAGTAAAGAGCTGCTGCTGCGGTTGTTGCTGCTGCTGCTGAGGCTGCTCGACGATCTGTGTTGATGTCAGATCTGGTAGCTGGCTTAAGATTCCACTCAGATTGTGTCTGCTCCCTTCGTCCTGTACAGTTAGGACAGATGTAGGGTTGCTGAAGCCAATGGGGCTTGGTGTATAGTACACAAAACTGCTGCTAGCTGCTGCTTGAGTGGAACTTGACGCCTGTGGAGTGGTTGTTGGCAGTAGGCCGACCCTCTGGGACTCCGTGGTAACAGTGGCTGATCTTCTGGGCAATGGCTGACGTCTGCAGTTACTCTTAATATTTTCGATATCTCTGAATATCTTGCCCTTTAATTCTTCAAATTCTTCTTGAGTCATCTTTTCGGCCTCTGATGCCACGTAGTCAAAGAAGGGCTGCCTGTCTGACTTCTGATGCAGAAAACCTGAGATAAGTGTCCTCATCTGCTCAAAGTGTTCGAGAATCTTGGAGTCTGTAGTTGAAACGGGTGTTGATGTAATGATGGACTGACTCCTCTCCCTCAGGACACTGGACTCGAGGTGTTCTGTGTCAGTAGTTGACCCACGTGATTCGTCCTGCTTGCTGGTATTTGGACTGGCCTCAAAACCTGAACTTCTATTGGCCCCCTTTCTTCTGATGTGGGTTTTAAGAAAACCCATCTGTTGGTAGACCCAGGACTGTCTCTTGGTCATCTCCCTCGGGGCTTGGCCAGATTGGAGCTTAGACAGCTTTCCATAACGGGTTCGCTGGGACTCAAACCACCTTCTCACATCAAAGGGCTGGAGCTTAAGTTCTGCAGATATTTCTGCCCAGAGAGCCTCTCTTCTATTCCTGTCGTGGAAACGTGAATGTTCCTTGTCATACAGTTCAGGGTGCAGCTTGACGAATTCTACAATGGAAACTTCATCACTGTCTGTAAAAGTGGCACACACCCTGGCTCTCTTGGCTGAAGAATGGCACTCCGGATCTTCCTCACACCTCTCTTCTTCTTCTGCCACAGCTTCCCCAATAGCTGGATCTTCCTGAATCTCCTCCTCCTCTCTCCTCTCACTTCCTTCTTCTGTAATAACTTCACTCCTCTCCTCTACTTGACTTTCCTTCTCCCTCTCATCCATCTTTTTCCTTCCTCTCTTCCCTCCTTTGTCTTTTCTCATGATCCAGTCGACAAAATAATAAAAAAATAGTAAAATGTGTCTCCTAACTGTGAAATTTGCCTTAAGCTCAAGTATATAAAATGTAAAATAAAAATTGAAAACCCCTACAAATCAGTGACACACGTCTCTCAGTAGCCAAACAGTCAGTAACAATGACAAAGTGTGCGCGGTCGCTTATATAGTCCCAGACCTGCTCATTGCCTCGTTTTAATTTCCAACGCGCGGAAAACAGTCGGTTCTTAATCGGTTGTTAGTCCCAGGCCGCCTGGGGCGTCCTCAGGCCGCCGCAGACTGAAAATGTGTGGTCCCAGGCGTCCTGGGGAGGCCGGTTTGGATCGGTTAGGGTCGGTTACCCTTAGTCGGTTCTTAGTCCCAGACCTTGATTTTTGGGTCGCAGGACACCGCAGACGGTCTGAGGCTTCCGGGGACTAATGAAACCGACTCACTTTCAGACGCATGAAATTCATACGCATCATATTTGAGTCTGGGATTAAGAACCGGCCGCCTGGGACTCAGCTACGGAGGTCTGGGACTAAGGGTCGCAGGACGCCTGGGACAACAACCGACTCTGTAAATTTGGGTCTGAGGAGGCCTGAGGACGCCTGGGACTGGACATTTTGTTGACGGCGGGAAATATGAATCGGTTGTAGTCGTGTGAAATATCAAACATGTTTGATTTTTCACACGGCCCCAACCGACCACAACCGACCCTTACAGAAGGTCTGGGACTAAGCAAATATTTCAAACCGACCCCCAAAAACCCTTAATCGGGAGCCTTAGTCGTGTGGTGGAACACCCACATAAAGCAGACCGATTTATCTCAATATATTGTCCATAGAAGAGAACTTGGATTGGATAATGTGTTTAACGGGTGGTTTATATGTGATTTAATTGAACAATATTTTTAAAATCACAATATACATAACAGAGTGCAACAGTTTGTGTTTAACACATTTTTTTTAATCCTGGAGGGAAAAAAAATCACATTCAGAAATCTCATCAACAAAGATGGAAAAAAATTTAAAATTTAGTAGAAAAATCGTAGTTGTAAATCCATCAGAGGAAAGTATCCACTTTATATAGGTCTATTGTTACATTGTACTTAGAATTACCAGTTCAGTCAGTTCACAATGCACACTTCAAGAGTATTTATTTGCCTCTCACTATTTTGTTACTTTCATTTACTTACTGAATACTATTCCCTGAGTAATGACATTTGACGAGTTATTTCAGCAAATTGAGCCAAGGTTACTGATAATTAATTATCTTCAGACTTCAGCATATATCAAATTTGTAAATCTTAAAGATGCACTTCAATATCAATTTGAATATCTCTGATGATAGTTTAGTGCCATTAGGTTGTACATAATTAAACCTGGTTCAGTCAATTTATTTATTTTTTTTTTAAATACCATATTTCTACCTATTTATGATGTCCTATATTCACCGACATTCTTATTTTAAGAATAAGAATTTTCTCAGAATGTAGGCATTTTTCTTTGAAAAAATCTCAGAATAAGAAATACTTTTTTAAGAATAAAATTTTTTAAACATTTCCCTAAAGATTATATATATTTTTTTCTAAAAATATTACCTGTACATTATAAACAACAAAAATACTAATACTACCTGTGTTCTACACTTTAACTAAGGAATGCTTTTGCTAACAAAAGCGAAGCGTCCCTGAAAGTTTAAAATGCTTTGTGGTTTTAATAAGCATGCTGTAAAGCTAAGAATGCACAAAGCTGCACCATATGCTTTCCCAATACCCCTTAATACATTCTGAAGCTATAAAAGCAACGATAAAGGAGATATAAGGCAAAAACTCCAAAGCAGCTATTTTATGACCCCAGTTTGACCCATAAGGGGGGGTCAGGGGGTAAAACTGACCGGCTATTTAGACTCTCCACATATGCTTTCCCAATACCTCTTAATACATTCTGAAGCTATAAAAGTAACAATAAAGGAGATATAAGGCAAAACTCCAAAGCAACTATTTTATGACCCCAGTTTGACCCATGAGGGGGGGTCGGGGATAAAACTGACCGGCTATTTAGATTCTCCACATATGCTTTCCTAATACCTCTTAATACATTCTGAAGCTATAAAAGCAACGATAAAGGAGATATAAGGCAAAAACTCCAAAGCAGCTATTTATGACCCCAGTTTGGCCCATAAGGGGGGGTCGGGGGGTAAAACTGACCGGCTATTTAGAGTCTCCACATATGCTTTCCCAATACCTCTTAATACATTCTGAAGCTATAAAAGCAACAATAAAGGAGATATAAGGCAAAAACTCAAAATCAGCTATTTTATCACCCCAGTTTGACCCATAAGGGGGGGCTGTGGGGTAAAACTGACCGGCTATTTAGACTCTCCACATATGGTTTCCTATTACCTCCCAGTACATTTTATGGCTCTAAATGCAATACTTAAGAAGATAATAGGGGGGGGGGGGGGGGGGGGGGGGGGGGGGGGGGGGGGTTGACCTAAATTTAAGGCTTTCAGATTGGAAGGTGTCAGAAAATCACTCATAAATGAGACATTTTTCAAGGGATTGCTCCCAAAATCTAATCAGCTCGCGTTTTCGATAGTATGAACTAGGGATGGGTCGGTATGAAAAATATGTACATCGGGAGGTCGCCAATGCAAAACCGTACCGATTCCGGGATTCCGCGTTTTAGTACACCCCAAACAAACATGGACATTTCCTCTTCACAACATCACAATAAAAATGATTAAATGCGCGAAATACGAGATAAAAGCTTATAATTTCTTCAGATTTCTTGTTTGTTCCCAATATTTTAAGTTTTCCCTCAATTATATAAGCTGACAAATGAAATTGAGGTTATAAATTGTCGTAACCTAAACATGGCAGTTCTGCTCAACGTAATCGATAGTATAAAGTCTGCAAATGCATGAAAATTGGGGAGAAAAGCTTATAATTTCTTCAGATTTTGGGTATGTTTCTAATATTTTAACCCTTCCTTCCATTATATGTACTGACAAGCGAAGTGGCGGTTGTAAAATCTCATCACGGTATTTCAGTAAAATGCTCTCGATACCGAGATACCGGACCTACCGACCCATCCCTAGTATGAACAGGTGTGTCAAATTATAAGGCTCTGTACCAAGCAGTTTCTCCTGAACTGGGGGTGGGGGGGTGGGTGGGGTGGGGGGGGGGCGGGCTTAAAAAAATAGTTTTTGATCATGTGACCTTCATAAAGGTCAAAGGTCAAATTTAAGCATGCAGAAAAATTTTCCCACGCCTAAGGTATATAACTGCCAAATATGTTTCGAAACCTTCTAATAACAAGACCACTGCCGCGGTATGTATCTCCCGCCGAGTACCGCAGGGGAAGAAATACTACATTGAAATTTTTCCCCTTTGCATAGGACACTGTTGTACCATCCTGCAGGTCGAAAATTCACTTGAAATCGCTCTATCTGTTACGCTTTTCGAGATATTGACACTTTTCCATTTTCAGCAAAAATCCAAGATGGCCGCCGAAAGTGGCGAAAAATGAAATTTTTCCCCTTTGGACAGGACACTCTTGTATCACCCTGCGGGTCAAAAATTCGTTCGAAATCGCTCGATCTCTTACGGCTTTCGAGATATTGACACTTTTTCATTTTCCGCAAAAATCTAAGATGGCCGCCAAAAGTGGCGAAAATTGAAATTTTCCCCCTTTGCACAGGAGACTCTTGTACCACCCTGCAGGTCAAAAATTTGCTCGAAATCGCTCTATCTCTTACGGTTTTCGAGATATTGACACTTTTCTATTTTCCGCAAAAATCCAAAATGGCCGCCAAAAGTGGCGAAAATCGATATTTTTCCCCTTTGCACAAGACACTCTTGTGCTACCCTTCTGGTCAAAAATTCGCTTGAAATCGCTCTATCTCTTACGGTTTTAGAGATATTCACACTTTTCCATTTTCCGCAAAAATCCAAGATGGCTGCCAAAAGTGGTGAAAATTGAAATTTTACCCCTTTGCACAGGACATTCTTGTACTACCTTGCAGGTCAAAAATTCGCTCGAAATCGCTCTATCTCTTATGGTTTTCGAGATATTCACACTTTTTCATTTTTTTCCGCTAAAATCCAAGATGGCCGCCAAAAGTGGCGAAAATTGAAATCTTTCATGATGGAAGTTAGTGAAAAATCCAAAAGTAGCTATTACTCACTTATCTATTGAGATAGACAGCCAAGTTACTCACCATGTTGTTGCTGTGGGAAAAAGTAGGTGAATAACATATTTTAACAAAATGCTGTAAATACAATACTTTTCAAGTTATAATCAATTTAGTGCATGATTTCATTAATTTTAATGCATTAAAAATTATTTTAATAATTCATAAAAAAACTTTAGCATGTGAAATATCTCCAAAATGTAGGTGAATGAGTTATTTGAGAAATACTGGCTATCTGCAATACTTTTAGTGATAATAGGCAATTACTCATTTTGAGTAGGTGAGTAATTAGATATGGATCTGAAAATTCACTAATTGAAAGTTCTCCCAAAATATAGGTGCAGTGAGTTATTTGAAAAATACTGGCTATCCGCAATACTTTTAGAGATAATTTGCATTTACTCATTTTGAGTAGGTGAGTAATTACCTACAGGTTTGGAACTTCACCATGTGAAAGCTCTTCCAAAAGTAGATGAATGAGTTATTTGATAAAAATTGGGTACCCACAATACTTTTAGAGATAATTAGCATTTACTCATTTTGAGTAGGTGAGTAATTACCTACGGGTTTAAAACTTCACCAAGTGAAAGCTCTTTCAAAAGTAGATGAATGAGTTATTTGAGAAAAATTGGCTATCTGCAATACTTTTACAGATAATTCTCATTTACTCATTTTGAGTAGGTGAGTAATTACCTATGGGTCTGAAACTTCACCATGTGACAGCTCTTCCAAAAGTAGATGAATGAGTTATTTGAGAAAAATTGAGTATCTGCAATACTTTCAGAGATAATTCGCATTTACTCATTTTGAGTAGGTGAGTAATTAGCTACAGGTCTGAAACTTCACCAAGTGAAAGCTCTCCTAAAAGTACATGAATGAGTTATTTGAGAAAAATTGGCTATATGCAATACTCTTAGAGATAATTCGCAGTTACTCATTTTGAGTAGGTGAGTTATTACCTATGGGTCTGAAACTTTGCCATGTGAAAGCTCTTCCAAAAGTAGATGAATGAGTTATTTGAGAAAAATTGGCTATCTGCAATACTTTTAGAGAGAATTCGCATTTACTCATTTTGAGTAGGCGAGTAAGTAGCTACGGGTCTGAAACTTCACAATGTGAAAGCTCTTCCAAAAGTAGATGAATGAGTTGAGAAAAATTGGCTATCTGCAATACTTTTAGAGATAATTAGTATTTACTCATTTTGAGCGGGTGAGAAATTAGCTACAGGTCTGAAACTTCACCAAGTGAAAGCTCTCCCAAAAGTAGATGAATGAGTTATTTGAGAAAAATGGGCTATCTGCAATACTTTTAGAGATAATTAGCATTTACTCATTTTGAGTAGGTGAGTAATTAGCTACGGGTCTGAAACTTCACCAAGTGAAAGCTCTCCCAAAAGTAGGTGAATGAGTTATTTGAGAAAAATTGGCTATCTGCAATACTTTTAGAGAGAATTCGCATTTACTCATTTTGAGTAGGTGAGTAATTAGCTATGGGTCTGAAACTTCACCATGTGAAAGCTCTTCCAAAAGTAGATGAATGAGTTATTTCAGAAAAATTGGCTATCTGCAATACTTTTAGAGATAATTCGCATTTACTCATTTTGAGTAGGCGAGTAATTAGCTATGGGTCTGAAACTTCACCATGTGAAAGCTCTTCCAAAAGTAGATGAATGAGTTATTTGAGAAAAATTGGCTATCTGCAATACTTTTAGAGATAATTAGTATTTACTCATTTTGAGCGGGTGAGAAATTAGCTACAGGTCTGAAACTTCACCAAGTGAAAGCTCTCCCAAAAGTAGATGAATGAGTTATTTGAGAAAAATTGGCTATCTCCTATACTTTTAGAGATAATTCGCATTTACTCATTTTGAGTAGGTGAGAAATTAGCTATGGGTCTGAAACTTCACCATGTGAAAGCTCTTCCAAAAGTAGATGAATGAGTTATTTGAGAAAAATTGGCTATCTGCAATACTTTTAGAGATAATTTGCATTTACTCATTTTGAGTAGGTGAGTAATTAGCTACGGGCGTGAAACTTCACTAAGTGAAAGCTCTCCCAAAAGTAGATGAATGACTTATTTGAGAAAAATTGTGTATCTGCAATTCTTTTAGAGATAATTCGCATTTACTCATTTTGAGTAGGTGAGTCATTAGCTATGGGTCTGAAACTTCACCATGTGAAAGCTCTTCCAAAAGTAGATGAATGAGTTATTTGAGAAAAATTGGCTATCTGCAATACTTTTAGAGATAATTCGCATTTACTCATTTTGAGTAGGCGAGTAATTAGCTATGGGTCTGAAACTTCACCATGTGAAAGCTCTTCCAAAAGTAAATGAATGAGTTATTTGAGAAAAATTGGCTATCTGCAATACTTTTAGAGATATTTAGCATTTACTCATTTTGAGTAGGTGAGAAATTAGCTACAGGTCTGACACTTCACCAAGTGAAAGCTCTCCCAAAAGTAGATGAATGAGTTATTTGAGAAAAATTGGCTATCTGCAATACTTTTAGAGATAATTAGTATTTACTCATTTTGAGTAGGTGAGTAATTAGCTACGGGTCTGAAACTTCACCAAGTGAAAGCTCTTCCAAAAGTAGGTGAATGAGTTATTTGAGAAAAATTGGCTATCTGCAATACTTTTAGAGAGAATTCGCATTTACTCATTTTGAGTAGGTGAGTAATTAGCTATGGGTCTGAAACTTCACCAAGTGAAAGCTCTCCCAAAAGTAGGTGAATGAGTTATTTGAGAAAAATTGGCTATCTGCAATACTTTTAGAGAGAATTCGCATTTACTCATTTTGAGTAGGTGAGTAATTAGCTATGGGTCTGAAACTTCACCATGTGAAAGCTCTTCCAAAAGTAGATGAATGAGTTATTTCAGAAAAATTGGCTATCTGCAATACTTTTAGAGATAATTTGCATTTACTCATTTTGAGTAGGCGAGTAATTAGCTATGGGTCTGAAACTTCACCATGTGAAAGCTCTTCCAAAAGTAGATGAATGAGTAATTTGAGAAAAATTGGCTATCTGCAATACTTTTAGAGATAATTAGTATTTACTCATTTTGAGCGGGTGAGAAATTAGCTACAGGTCTGAAACTTCACCAAGTGAAAGCTCTCCCAAAAGTAGATGAATGAGTTATTTGAGAAAAATTGGCTATCTCCTATACTTTTAGAGATAATTCGCATTTACTCATTTTGAGTAGGTGAGAAATTAGCTATGGGTCTGAAACTTCACCATGTGAAAGCTCTTCCAAAAGTAGATGAATGAGTTATTTGAGAAAAATTGGCTATCTGCAATACTTTTAGAGATAATTTGCATTTACTCATTTTGAGTAGGTGAGTAATTAGCTACGGGCGTGAAACTTCACTAAGTGAAAGCTCTCCCAAAAGTAGATGAATGACTTATTTGAGAAAAATTGTGTATCTGCAATTCTTTTAGAGATAATTCGCATTTACTCATTTTGAGTAGGTGAGTCATTAGCTATGGGTCTGAAACTTCACCATGTGAAAGCTCTTCCAAAAGTAGATGAATGAGTTATTTGAGAAAAATTGGCTATCTGCAATACTTTTCGAGATAATTCGCATTTACTCATTTTGAGTAGGCGAGTAATTAGCTATGGGTCTGAAACTTCACCATGTGAAAGCTCTTCCAAAAGTAAATGAATGAGTTATTTGAGAAAAATTGGCTATCTGCAATACTTTTAGAGATAATTAGTATTTACTCATTTTGAGTAGGTGAGTAATTAGCTACGGGTCTGAAACTTCACCAAGTGAAAGCTCTTCCAAAAGTAGGTGAATGAGTTATTTGAGAAAAATTGGCTATCTGCAATACTTTTAGAGAGAATTCGCATTTACTCATTTTGAGTAGGTGAGTAATTAGCTATGGGTCTGAAACTTCACCAAGTGAAAGCTCTCCCAAAAGTAGGTGAATGAGTTATTTGAGAAAAATTGGCTATCTGCAATACTTTTAGAGAGAATTCGCATTTACTCATTTTGAGTAGGTGAGTAATTAGCTATGGGTCTGAAACTTCACCATGTGAAAGCTCTTCCAAAAGTAGATGAATGAGTTATTTCAGAAAAATTGGCTATCTGCAATACTTTTAGAGATAATTTGCATTTACTCATTTTGAGTAGGCGAGTAATTAGCTATGGGTCTGAAACTTCACCATGTGAAAGCTCTTCCAAAAGTAGATGAATGAGTAATTTGAGAAAAATTGGCTATCTGCAATACTTTTAGAGATAATTAGTATTTACTCATTTTGAGCGGGTGAGAAATTAGCTACAGGTCTGAAACTTCACCAAGTGAAAGCTCTCCCAAAAGTAGATGAATGAGTTATTTGAGAAAAATTGGCTATCTCCTATACTTTTAGAGATAATTCGCATTTACTCATTTTGAGTAGGTGAGAAATTAGCTATGGGTCTGAAACTTCACCATGTGAAAGCTCTTCCAAAAGTAGATGAATGAGTTATTTGAGAAAAATTGGCTATCTGCAATACTTTTAGAGATAATTTGCATTTACTCATTTTGAGTAGGTGAGTAATTAGCTACGGGCGTGAAACTTCACTAAGTGAAAGCTCTCCCAAAAGTAGATGAATGACTTATTTGAGAAAAATTGTGTATCTGCAATTCTTTTAGAGATAATTCGCATTTACTCATTTTGAGTAGGTGAGTCATTAGCTATGGGTCTGAAACTTCACCATGTGAAAGCTCTTCCAAAAGTAGATGAATGAGTTATTTGAGAAAAATTGGCTATCTGCAATACTTTTCGAGATAATTCGCATTTACTCATTTTGAGTAGGCGAGTAATTAGCTATGGGTCTGAAACTTCACCATGTGAAAGCTCTTCCAAAAGTAAATGAATGAGTTATTTGAGAAAAATTGGCTATCTGCAATACTTTTAGAGATATTTAGCATTTACTCATTTTGAGTAGGTGAGAAATTAGCTACAGGTCTGACACTTCACCAAGTGAAAGCTCTCCCAAAAGTAGATGAATGAGTTATTTGAGAAAAATTGGCTATCTGCAATACTTTTAGAGATAATTAGCATTTACTCATTTTGAGTAGGTGAGTAATTAGCTACAGGTCTGAAACTTCACCAAGTGAAAGCTCTTCCAAAAGTAGGTGAATGAGTTATTTGAGAAAAATTGGCTATCTGCAATACTTTTAGAGAGAATTCGCATTTACTCATTTTGAGTAGGTGAGTAATTAGCTATGGGTCTGAAACTTCACCATGTGAAAGCTCTTCCAAAAGTAGATGAATGAGTTATTTCAGAAAAATTGGCTATCTGCAATACTTTTAGAGATAATTAGCATTTACTCATTTTGAGTAGTTGAGTAATTAGCTACGGGTCTGAAACTTCACCAAGTGAAAGCTCTCCCAAAAGTAGGTGAATGAGTTATTTGAGAAAAATTGGCTATCTGCAATACTTTTAGAGAGAATTCGCATTTACTCATTTTGAGTAGGTGAGTAATTAGCTATGGGTCTGAAACTTCACCATGTGAAAGCTCTTCCAAAAGTAGATGAATGAGTTATTTCAGAAAAATTGGCTATCTGCAATACTTTTCGAGATATTTAGCATTTACTCATTTTGAGTAGGTGAGAAATTAGCTACAGGTCTGACACTTCACCAAGTGAAAGCTCTCGCAAAAGTAGGTGAATGAGTTATTTGAGAAAAATTGGCTATCTTCTATACTTTTAGAGATAATTCGCATTTACTCATTCTGAGTAGGTGAGAAATTAGCTAGGGGTCTGAAACCTCACTAAGTGAAAGCTCTTCCTAAAGTATATGAATGAGTTATTTGAGAAAAATTGGCTATCTGCAATACTTTTAGACATAATCAGCATTTACTCATTTCGAGTAGGTGAGTAACTAGCTACGCGTTTGAAACTTAACCAAGTGAAAGCTCTCCCAAAAGTAGGTGAATGAGTTATTTGAGAAAAATTGGCTAACTGCAATACTTTTAGAGATAATTCGCATTTACTCATTTTGAGGAGGTGAGTAAGTAGGCCAAAGTTCACCAAACCATTTTCCCCTTAGCATAGGATACTCTAGTACTACCCTGTGGTTCAAAAATTTCCTCGAAATTTCTCTATCTCTTACAGTTTGAGAGATATTTGTGATTTTTCACATTTTCACTAAAAGTAGCAATAAAGTAGCCATTACTCACTTGTACATTGAGCAACAGTTGTGAAACTGAAATATGTTACAGTTCACAAAAAAGTACATGAACAACATATTTGAGAGAAATTGTGTAGCTGCAATACTTTTGAAGATATAAGCCATTTACTCATTACGGTTATCATTAAAAATTGAAAAAGTAGCTATTACTCACTTAGCTATGGAGATACACTTCCAAATTACTGACCGTGTTGTAGCTGTGGAGAAAGTAGCTGAACATCATATTGGAACAAAATTGTGTAGCTGCAATACTTTTGAAGATATAAGCCATTTACTCATTGACAGTTAAAAGTCATATAATTATATTAGGTAAAAGCGCTATTACTCACTCAAAAGTAGGCCAAAGTTCACCAAACCTTTCCCCCCTTAGCAATAGGATACTCTAGTACTACCCTGTGGGTCAAAAATTTGCTCGAAATTGCTCTATATCTTACAGTTTGAGAGATATTTCTGATTTTTCACATTTTCACTAAAAGTAGCAATAAAGTAGCCATTACTCACTTGTACATTGAGCAACAGTTGTGAAACTTAAATATGTTACAGTTCACAAAAAAGTACATGAACAACATATTTGAGAGAAATTGTGTAGCTGCAATACTTTTGAAGATATAAGCAATTTACTCATTATGGTTATCATTAAAAATTGAAAAAGTAGCTATTACTCACTTAGCTATAGAGATACACTTCCAAACCACTGGCCATGTTGTAGCAGTGGAGAAAGTAGCTGAACAACATATTGGAACAAAATGGTGTAGCTGCAATACTTTTGAAGATATAAGCCATTTACTCATTATGGTTATCATTAAAAACTAAAAAAGTAGCTATTACTCACTTAGCTACGGAGATACACTTCCAAACTACTGACCATGTTGTAGCAGAGGAGAAAGTAGCCGAACAACATATTGGAACAAAATTGTGTAGCTGCAATACTTTTGAAGATATAAGCCATTTACTCATTATGGTTATCATTAAAAATTGAAAAAGTAGCTATTACTGACTTAGCTATGGAGATACACTTGCAAACTACCGACCATGTTGTAGCTGTGGAGAAAGTAGGTGAACAACTTATTGGAACAAAATTGTGTAGCTGCAATACTTATGAAGATATAAGCCATTTAGTCATTATGGTTATAATTAAAAATTGACAAAGTAGCTATTACTCACTTAGCTATGGAGATACACTTCCAAACTACTGACCATGTTGTAGCTGTGGAGAAAGTAGCTGAACAACATATTAGAACAAAATACTGTAAATGCAATAGTTTCAGAGTTATAAGCCATATAATTATATTAGCTACAATAGCTATTACTCACTCAAAAGTAGGCCAAAGTTCACCAAACCCCAAAAATATTGAAGAGCAAAAAAATTCATTAGGACTTGTGATTTACCAAAAATGTGTAACTGTAGTAGTTTCAGAGAAAACTGCGTGACACACGCACGCACCCACCCACGCACGCACGCACGCACGTACACACGCACATGGTGCAAATTATAATCTCCCTCCGGCGAGCCGGGCGGGAGATAATAAGGGAGATATTCAAGGGAGACCATAATGCGGCGGCGGCGAGGAAACTGAGGCGAAAACAAATAAGCGCCCTTTCAGGGACACTTAATGATTACCTTTTTCCTACTTACCACAAATGTCACATTTTAAGAATCACACAGTATAACAAATCTTCTTAATATAATCCAGTCCATAAAACTGTACGTCATTTTTATTGATATAAAATCACATATAATCACAAACACACATTTCAAGTGCTGCTATGTTTATAAAATCAATATGGCAACAGGAAGAAGTTTGAGTCTGAGAATATGATTTTTTGTGAATACCAGCCCAGCCCAGGACTTTCCCTCAGAGAAGGAATTAACTTATCTTCCAACAGGAATTTCAGTTGACAGAAATATAACTGAGGGGTTAGTTCCTTGCTCTTCCCTTGTTTTGAGTGCACTTTATCCATTGTCATTTTCAACTTTACACTGCATTATATTCCTGTACACCATAACAGTTTGCCCCGTCATAGATAATCCATGGGATTTAGCGTATCAGTCCAAACATACTTGTATTCTTGCTTCCACCGTTCAAAACCAAATACGATCATTTGCGCAATCTCCCGATGTGAACAGATGGAAAAATCTCCCTTACATAGTCAGTAAATTATGCAAATTCTTTCAATATTTTGGTTTGCAATAATGTACTCTTAAGATTGCTCATTCCAGAGAAAACAATCACAAGATTGAACTTATTACTTTCATGATTTTTGTGGTTGTGTAACATCGCACTTTCGTTTTTTCTTTATTTTTTTTTTACTTTTTTGTTTGTGGGGGTGGGGGTGGGGCTTTGAATTTTTTTTTCAGATGGAGGTTTCATTAAGGCCAGGGTCAGTAATACCGGTATCTCAGTATTGAGACCAATTCACTTGAATACTGTGATGACACTTTAATACCAGTGTTTCTAATGTCAGTATATATGATATTGTCAGAAAATGTAAAATAGTAGAAATTATAAACTTTCATTTCATATTTTTGCATATTTTTATGCTACCAACCCTGCACTGGTTTCATTACACTTACTTGCTGAGATTGTTTGCTTCTCCAACTGGCTTAGCTTTAGATGTTTTCCTGTATTGTAATTATCTCTTACCTCGTAACACTTGTTTGTTGAGGCTGTCTCTGTTTTAAACTGACCAGGGTTTATAATAACGGCATTGCATACTCACTTTTTAAGGTTGCTCTCTTCCTGTATAGAACTGGTTGGGGGTGGACCCCGAGACTTCGATGTCACTTCACTGCGTGCTGTCTTGTCACGGTGTGTGGCGATGGTTTCTGTGGCAATTGTCTCAGTTGCAATATCCGTGGCAATGCTGTCCGTTGGGTCTCGAGGTTCTGTGTGCTTGGTATGAGTTTCAATTACTGGAGAAACAAAGACTTTCAATTTTAACCTAATTACTTCACTGGTTTGTGATAGGAGAGGATGTGGACAATTTATTAGCACAGTCCAAAACCTTAAACATAAGCACATGTAGCAATTTTAAAATTGAATCCTTTATAGTTCCAGTTGACCTAAAAAGTACCGATAATTAATTTGAGAAGAAAAGTCCCAGATAAACCTAATATTTGCTTCTACTTAAGCTACTATTATCTTTGAGATTCACCCAGACACTCCACAGTATTTTTGCTTCATTTCACAACCAGTTAAGAGATTGTCGCACCTGTATGTCTAAACATTTTCACCAGTTTGCCTTTTCCAATGTTTTATTCAGTGAAAAAACAAAATGGTGGTACAACCATGATTTTGGGCATTGTATGACAACAAACATCAAAACTCGTACATAAGCTCCAATGGCAATTCACTTTGTGATGGAGAAAATTGCAAATTCAATAAGTAAATTAAATTTTTAAAAGTAAATACTTTACCCAATGGACAATTAGCTATACCAGTCGACACGACTGGGCCCACCAACACCAGAAAAGACGTCTTGTGTAGTGCACTAGCAATACCCAGTCATAGCATGCATTCAACAGGTGGAGCCTCGAGCTTCCTGCCTGTCCAGACAACGTAACGTCCAGTATAGCTAATTGTCCATTGGGTAAAAAGTATGAATGCAACAAAAAATGCTTTATTCACCAAGCAGTTAAGACAATGCACAAGTTTCACAGTCCCTGTGATTTAAACTAGGGCTCCAAACGATCCCGAAAATGTGCCTCAATTACTCCTTCTGGAAGACCTAACTTGGACTCAGTTAATCGCTTGATTATCGCCCACGAAATAAACGGCTTCATATTTTGACATATCACGTCTTATAAAATGGTTAAAATGCACACAACGAGAAAGAATTTTGATAATTTATTGAATTTTGGGGAAAAGACGCATTTATAATGCAAAATATAGGAAATTTTAACCATTTTTATATTGCGAGATTTGAGGTGTCTTCGAATTACGTTATATTAAAATGCCGTCTATTAAAAACATTGTTACAGAAACTATTAAAGTTTGCAATGTTTAAAATATAAAAAACGGAAACACCTTATATTAGTAAAATATATAAATATATTCATATATTTAAAGAAAAAAATTTAATTTTGTAGTAGATTTTACGTCTATGTTTAGTTGTTTTCAAATAGCTGGTTCACTTTTCTTGCTTCAAGTATTGAACTAAATAGTTTCGTTTCCGAGTAACCGAAGAATCGTTGCAGCCCTAATTTAAACTTTCTGGAATATTTGGAATTGATCTCCTTCCGGTGGGATAGGGTCAGGAACACTGATACCTCAGTATCCAGAGCATCTCACTGAAACACTATGACTACACTTTACAAATGGCATCTCGATTCTCAGCGTATATAACTGTGGGAAAATTTAAAATTGTAGAAATACACCCTAAATGTGAAAGAACTGGAAACTGTTCTCTCATATTTTTGTAGATTTTAAAATTTAAATTTGTATGAGCAGAATTGCAAAGTTTCATTTTCACTTATTTTTAGATAGCCAATTCAGCTGGCAATATGTAGAGAACAACTTGTTTGGTAGCCTAGAAGTAGAAAGGTTTTACATTGGAAGGATACTAAAATGGAAAATATGCCACCCACCCAGCGCCAGACGTCAAGTAAAAGGAACGGTTACGTTCCTTTTGTTTTGAAACACAAAACATGGACATAAAAATAGCATCAGAGATGGCCGTACCCCACAGCCTAGGGAAATATTTTAAAACCATGAGATATAGAAGTAGTGTATCAGTACAAAGTTCAGGATACTTTCAGAGCACTGTCAGTTATATAAAGGTCCAAACAATGTTTAAATAGAGAGAATAATGTCTAAGAGAAAGATAATGCATGTAATGATGAAGTATTAAAACAAGACAATTCAATAACAAGATGACAGCATTAATCAGTAAACTAAACATTACGACACTCTTTATCTACATCTGGCATGGCCGAATTATGGTTTGGATGTTTTGAATATTACCATGCATACAGAAGTGGTAATACATTCAATGAATGCTTATGTGTGGTGTTAGAGCAAAATCTGCAGCTCACTTGATGAAATTCCATCTGTTACAATGGGAAGTTATAAAAGTAAAATTCTTAATGAATTCTAATATGACTTTAACAGTGCTTAATCTGCATCAAAAGACAGACCCAAAGGTGAAACAAGATTTTAAAGGTCAAGGTCACTATGACAAGGTCAAAGGTCAAATCAAGGTCACACCATGATGCTGCACACCTACAACCCCTAACCAATGTCCCTACCAAGCATCAACTTCCTGCACCTTACGGTTTCCGAGATACAGCCCGGACAAGATTTTATAGGTCAAGGTCACTACAGCAAGGTCAAAGGTCAAATCAAGGTCACACCATGACGTTGCACACCTACACCCCCTAACCAATGTCCCTACCAAGTATCAACTTCCTACACCTTATGGTTTCTGAGATATAGCCTGGACAAATTTTCCCGCTGCCCGCCCACCCATCCTGACACCATGGGTGAAAACATTACCCCGACAGCCCTTAAGGGCTGTGGGGTAAAAACATATTTAAGATAGTTAAAAGCTTTAATCCGTACCTGTGGTCCTAGACTCTGTATGGCTGCGCGCGGGGCTGCGTTTGCCCGACTTTGTGCTCTCCCACAGAGCCATTGCTTTACGCTCCATATCTTCAATTTCTCGCTCCTCAAGGTCAAGCTGATGTCGCCATAGCAACAGCTTCTCCGCATTCTTTCTTCTCTGCAGCAGCTGCTGCTGGCGCACTGTCAGGTACCTGAAATAAAGAAACAAAATTAAAACCACGAGACACTGGATAAGACTACCTTTTGTGTAAAATGAACATCATAAAACTCTTCTGAATACCTCGACTACAACATGTTTTGTACTGGATGCAAAATACATTGTCCAGTACTTCAACTGTGGGTAAGTGTCTTTATAGATTTTTAAAAGTTTTAAAATAATAAGAATTTAACTTTTCACCATGACACCTTACATATTTGTTTATTGGCAAAATTGTAACAATTACAACCCAGACTTTCTTTATGGTCAACAAATATGCAACACTTTGTACAAGCCTTTTCCAAGCCTATCATTCAAGCAAATTGGTGGCTCCATTTGTAGCAATTATTGATGTTTAGTAAAAAAACATTGTCTACAAAGAAATTAACCATTTTAATTATTATTATTTTATCCATTTATTAGTGAGATACAAATAATACTTAAATTGAAAACCTATTACAATATCCACAGCTTAATTCATGAATGAATGTGGGTTTAACATGGCAAATACTTTTCACAAAACTTGTAAACACTTGGTTGATTTTTTTCATTTTTTCACTGCCAGCTGACAGCTTACTTTATTCTGTCATCTTGATTCACAAAACTTCCACACAGAGTTAATAATGTTTGTGATTATCATTTTTATTCTCTTTGATTTTCCCACGGACTACTTACTTCTCATCCATCATCTTGATCTTCTTGAGTTTCTGCATGACTTTCTTGTCTCCGGGTGAGAGGGCGGGTCCATTGGACTCGGACAACAGCTCGCTCTCAGACTTCCCATCTGCATGCACATATACAATCAGCTTAATAGACACACTCGCCTTCTCTACTGACATAACCACACTCCTTCACTAAGTATATTCTCAGAATACAGGTGGACACAGCTTATCCAAATTAACTACACTGAGCTGAAAACATAAACTAATTAACTGCGGAGTTAAACCCTTCAGCACAATGAAACCTTTTGATTAAGTTATTTCATATCTGGAAAACACACACCTCTGTACTTGCCAGAACTCTAGAAACAGCATTTCTTTGAATGCAAGATATTCCAAGATTAATTTAATGAGTCGGAATATTACTGAACATCTAGTCTTAAATACTGACATGCCAAATAACCACATAGTTTCAAACTATTTCATTCACATATTTTAACTGTTACTGCAAGAAGTTTGAGTACTGATACATAAAAGATAAGTAACAACACATTATTCAATGATTTCTGTTTACCTTTATTTGGAGACTTGATATCTTCTCCCTGAAAAATATCATACAACAGATAATACACTACCTCACGTCCGCAATGTAAATACTGGTAACTTTGATGAGGACAAACACAAACTTCAACCAACACCTTAGGTGTTAAAGTTGTCATAGCAGACCCATACAACTCAATCTTCCATTGCACATTAATGTGAAATATCATGCCTGCATTAAAATGTAACAGAAGACTTTGGGTTAACACTAGCATTCAATAAATAACAGGAATCTGATGCCAAATTAAAGAAACCATAATCTACATTATCAGTTATTAAAACCTCATTTTCCAATTTTATTTATATGTAGATAGACATTTATATACATAAATACCCAGAAATATTAAAGAGCAGTGAAAGACTTTCTGAGGATTATTTACAAAAGAGCAATTCAGAAAGAACAATCAAGTTTTTCAAAGGTACACTTGAATACTTTAATAAATATGTTGTGAACTATAACTAAGATGAGATTTAAACACACATGTGCAGCCTTATTATTAATGACAAAACAACCTTCACAATTAAATAATAGCTCATTACATTCCAGTTATATGGTCATATTCATTTGATATAATTTTTGTCCAATACATAAAAACTATAATTCATGATGGACAAAATGAATCTTTTATAATTATTCTGACAAAACAAGATACTATTTCATATTTCAATATACTTTATTTACACAAACATGCTTTAACAGGGACTTATAGCATCACACAAAATTTACCACAGAAGCCTCATGTTTGTGTATGCAACAAATCACTGGTCATTGAAAACCAAGGCAAAACCAAATATTGGAGAAACGGAAGCAAAAATGTTGATGGGTCACAGTAACTCAATTAAGTATGGACATGGTACTCATGAGGTGTCACATGGTACAAATCTTGTAATATAGATCGTTGTCCAATCCAGACCCAATAAATCGTTACAATAAAGAGTGTTCCATAACTTACCTAAAGATGTTTACATAATATTTAATTGAAGTATGGTTCTACTGCCAACTTGTTAAGGGTAAATATATGAAAACAAGATAGTAGCTATAATATAAGTTATTATAGAAAGTAATTAAGTCCTCACCAACAGAAGGACATATAAATAAAAACAAACCATGCATACTGAGTAGTCCATGCAAAAGTGTAGAAGATGAGAAACACACAAGCAAAAAAAAAGAAATGTGCAGAAGAATGAACACTCCAAAAAAAAGTCAAATGCATGCACTGGAGGTTACTGGAAGTACAAAATGTTGTTTTTAACTTCTAATATTATACATTTTATTCATGCATTGAGTACAAAATTAAAATAAAAAATATATGAAAACACCTAGAGTTTTTTCTTCTAATATATAAGAATTTATTTTCACAAAAGTTTTTCTAAAAAAAATCTTCAAGCTAGTTTAATAAAATACAACATCTAAATTTGTCCTCATTATATTGCAAACATTTTTGAGAATTTAAAAATGTCTAATTCTTGAGATTTTTTTCTTATTATAAGAAAATTCCAAAGAAAAGAGCTGTCAAAAATGTCCAATGTTCATAAATTTGAAAAATTTAATAGTAATTTAAATTTTTATTAGAAATACTTACCATTTCCTAACAGTAGCTATTTGTTGGAGCCATCCAACCCAATGGCCAACGCAGAGATGCGATTTTAAGGTTATGTAACAACCTTAACCAAGCCATTGGGTTACAGTAGTCCGTCCTCCCGCCAATTAGGTCACATGACCACATTGTTTACTTCATTATTTTTGTTGCAAGTAAAAGAATGACTTGCGGGGAGGCGGGAGGGAAATTTGAGTGTTAGGAAATGGTAAGTATTTCTAATAAAAATTTAAATTACTATTAAATTTTTCAATTTTATAGCGAAATACCCTTACCATTTCCTAACAGTAGCTGAATTCAGCCTTGTAGGATGGAGGGAATTCTTTTTAAGAAAACCACTACCTAACCTACAACTAAACATCATGAGAACTTCATAATGGAATTACATGCATTAATGAACATATAACTTCCAAACATTCACAACATACAACTTCCAAAAAATGGCAGTATGTAGTTGTAGTTCTCACAACTGCTGACAATGTTGGTGTTGCAAAAAGATGTCATAAATAGATAGCCCATCTACATTGTAACATCCGACCCCAAAACAAGGTCAAACCAACCTGTAAGTGTCATCAGCATAATGCCAAATCCTTCCCAAGTCGGATTTAGGCAACACTGATATCAACTACAAACATCCAGCATTGCAGACATACCAGCCACAAACTGCAAATGTACCAATATAAGTATGAAACACATACTTATAAAGTAACAAAACTGTAACTGCAACTGTAGGACCCAATTTCAAATCTGACCCTATGACAACAGAGGTTTTTCAGACAGAAATTGGTATACATACAATGGAATTCCCAATAACATGTATCAAGAAACTATGTAAGGAAATCACCTATAAAAACTAAAGATGTAATCAAAACATACATCAATAGTTTCCATGACTCAATCTTGACTCATTCAAGATGAAATAGGTGCCAAAAGATAAGTCTTATTAAGAAACTTTCTTGATGGCAGTAAAAACAAAAGATTTTGTTCTATCCCAAACCTTTTGATTACCAAAGCCCTAACAGGACAGACAGACCCACATTGAGTCAAACTGTTGTCCAAAGAGGCTAAGAGCTGGCATGACCACAGGCTTAATTGCAGTAGGCCCATCCAAAGCAAACTGGATCTGGCAATTGATGGGCCAGAGTTACTCGTGATCGATTCTCCTTATAACTAAAGGAAGAATATGTCCAAGCATTAATGTCACTCCTTTACCATGACTCTGTAGTCCACAGACAAAGACCACTGACTCTGTTGCAGTAAATGCAGTAGGCCCATCTGAAGCCAACTGGTTCATGGCCAAAAAGGCAGTCAATGGGCCAAAGTTACTTGTGACCCATTCTCCCTGTAACTAAGGGAAGGGTCCAAACATGAATGTCACTACTTTACCTGAAGCCAAGACCAAAGACTGTCTTGAAAAGAAAATAACTTAAAGAAAACCTTCCTCACAAGATCAAAGGTTGTCTGATAAGAGCATGTAGGACCAATGACAAAATCCAACATTGGTTTGTCTCTTACTAAAAGTTGTTAGTGTCTTATTTATCTCAACTTTTAGATACTTCTTGACCCGTTTGGCCCCAAACCATCCACAATTGCTGTTCTATAACCCACAATAATGGATGGTATTAGAATGTTTCCCTAAACTAGAATTTCAGGAAATTTGCTCCATGTGGAATGGTACCTGGCTCTCTTCACACCACTTCCCAAAAAGAACAATTGATTCTCAGATTCTCCTTGAGGAGTGCTCCTTCATTGTATCACCACTTCCTCTGGGGATCTACCATAATCTTCATGCCTGACTTCCAGATGCCAAACATGAATATTCAAGTAAACTAGATTGTAGTGAAGTCTGTTGCTGAATGGTTGAGTCAACAGATTTACCCCCAAGGAAAGTCGTAGAAGAAGTTTTGTGGACAGATTCATCAGATCCTAAAACTAAACAATCCCTGGCCACCCAATCATGATGATTCTGCACCTGTAGGTGGTTATCTGTTGAATCACCTGAGGGATGAGGGCCACTGGACATAACTGACCAGACCCTCCCCAGAGATGTTCAATGCATCTGTTTCCCAAGACTGACTGTCTGGGACATGAGACATATACATGTTACAACACTTGCAGGACCAAGACCCTGGGCAAAAACAGATGTCTGTCCAGACCTTCACAAGAGATGTTGAAGCACCTGTTTCCAGAGCCTGACAGCAGAGCTACATAGGAAACTTGTGATTCATCTTGTTGCAAACACATCAACCACTGATTGATGGCAGCAATGTCTAATTTGATTGAAAACCTGACGATTCATAGCCCCTTTGGTTTGAAATAACTTATCTTATTCCGTGAGTGGAAGCCTCCCTGGCTGTTCACACAGGCAACCACTAAAGAATTGTCTGTGAAAAACAACTGATTTCAACTCAGAAGCTGACTTCTGAATCATTTTAAGGTAACAACATAGCTTCCAGCTGTATAATGTTATGTTATGAGAAGTCTTGAATCTTCCTGTGGATGACTCAAGGAAGCATCCCAACCCATTAGGGAAGCTTCAGCGAAAGGAAAGAAACTGTACTCCTGAAGGAGTGGTGAGTCCTACTTCAAAATTGAACTACTGGTCCACCACTGAAGATGATCCCTGAACCAAAGATATCCAGAGACTGAAGATATCAGCAGTGTTTCCAGATACCATTGGAATGAAACCATGCCTTCAAAGTGACACGAGCTTCCCTGGAGATAAGTGAGAACTTCCAACATGGTAACCGTCTTTCAATCAATTTTCTTTGAATTGAGAAGATTAGACCTACCCTGAGGTCGAATTGTAACAATAAATTGATTACTGGAGTTGGAAATAATAATATGATCTTTTAAAATTATGATCCAACCCAGGCTTCGACAAGATGCACCAACCAGAGGGTGATATCTTGGCATTGCTGCTTGAGTTCATTGTCATTAGCCAACCCTCTATATAATGGCGAATACTGAAGCCTTCTGCACGAGCCATCAGCTTCACCTCTTTTGCTACCTTGGTGAACTGGAGAGGAACTGTAGCCATATTGCCGGTTAAGGCAATGAACTGGTAGAATCTGTAGCCTCCAATGAGGCGAAGATACTTTAGTTAGCCGAGTCTACCGACTAGTGAAGAGTGTGTACCCATAAAGGTCGAGTGGCGTCATCCACTGTCGTTATATAGACGAATTCCAAATGTTAAACAATTCATATGGAGTAAGGTACATGCAAAGCTTGTTTACCTGACCTTAAGTATACTGACAGTCATTTCTTCTTCACTAACCCCAAGAAATAGACTGTAACTGTAAGCTTCCAGCGATGTGACTGGTGATATCGCCCTTTTGTCGATCATTTCATAAACAGCTTTTATCAAAATTGCTGTTTCTCCCGTTTTTTTTTTTTTTTTTTTTTTTTTTTTTTAAACTTCTGCCAACCTCACCTCTAAAAAGTCTGGCTGAATATTTTCCTTTCCCAGGACTTGTATAGTAGCAAACTGGAGAAAGGTTCCTTGAAACCACAGGAAGCCAGCTATCATCCCTGCTTCCATAGGCCTGTATAAGTAAGATCCACTCCCCTTTTAACTAGCTGAGGAGTAGGAGGCACTTGTAACTCTATTCCATGGCTTATTAGATCAGAAACTAGAAGCATGCTCACCTCTAGAGTTACTAATCCTTGTTATTTCCATGAAAACACTAGATGAAAATCCTCTGAACATCTAATATGTCCAGCAAGAGAACATCATTAGGAGTGAAAAATGCATTGTAGATTTGCTAAAGACATTCTAAATTACATCCCTCCTGTTGAGTCACATGTTCTTAGACATGGTGAAACTGCAACAAGAAGATTTGGACACCAACTGGTTGACTGGACTAGAAATGCAAACATCATTGCACCCAGTCCAAAGCATATTGAAGTCTATAACATATCATAGTGATCCCTAGGATCCTCTAAATATGACCTAAACTGAAGGAGTGAGAATATACACGCTTCTTCTCTCTTACAGTCCCCTACCAGGGACCTTGTTTGCAAAGTGTCTGAAAGGTCATGTTCCTCCTGCAGACCTGCTGTAACTAAGGAGCTGTCCAGGAAAGTAATGAATGTAAGGAAGTCCAAGCAAACTTCTTCCTGTATAGCTGCTCTTTAAAACATCAGAGGCTTCAAACTCCTTGAAACCCAACCTAAAAGCCACATTTAAATGCTGGCTGTTCACCCAAGAAATGTAAATGTGACCAAACAAGGGAGCATTCACAGAAACTGTGCCTGTTAAATCAATCCCTAGCCACTCAATAACAGTCAAGCAAAAGTAAAATAAGGAATAGATTCTTTGTAATGAGATGAATCATAATCCCCATCTCCTGACAACCTGAATTCTAAACCTTTTGAGAGGTATAGAAACCCGATTGTACTAAAATTTCTTGTGCATTGATCAAAAACCTCTCCTTGTAGATATGAATGACACTCCCGGACATCTGACAACCCGAATTCTGACCTTCTGAGAGGTATAGAATACTCGATTGTACATGGATGCCCTCACACAGGTATTTCCTCTGGTGAATGTTTTGACTGGACTTCGACGGAAGTGTTTTCCGAAGAAGCAGTCTTTTCCTGCATTCAAAACTCCTCCACGGTGTCGTGTCCATGGTAACTTAATGGCTGCCCCCAAGGGAGATTCCTTCGTCTGTAGCATCGACAATCTATTCGACTGGGATGCATACTGTGATAAAATTGCTTTCAACGCCTGGCTATTAGAACCCGACGTGAACAGCAATAACGGCCACTCGAATTGTCATTCTCATCCAAGATGGCGCCGTCCAGATCGCTTCTGTTATTGAAGAGTACATTCTTTCTATATACATATGCTGCAAAATTATAGCTTCCAACGTCCAGCAAACTGAACCAAACGACTGGCAAGCTGTATAATAATATTATTGTTGCAGTAGGACCTTCTTTATGAAGACTTATTTCCTCGAGGTTGAAGATGATAGAACTTTCGATGTCGCCATCCAAAAAGTCCTTTATTTGCATAAAATAATGCATACCTTCGAAGATTCAATAAATGAATCAGTTCTGTATCATATACATATAAAATATAAAGTGAGATTCACAGCAAAATCTCAAAAAATAAATGAAAACCTTGAGAAACTTCTACTAATTCCCAAAGACGTCCATACTGATGATGGCCAACAAAAATAATGGAGTAAACAATGTGGTCATGTGACCTAATTGGCGGGAGGACGGACTACTGTAACCCAATGGCTTGGTTAAGGTTGTTACATAACCTTAAAATCGCATCTCTGCGTTGGCCATTGGGTTGGATGGCTCCAACAAATAGCTACTGTTAGGAAATGGTAAGGGTATTTCGCTATAAAATATTAACATTTGTCCATAATTTCACTGCATACTGATTTATCTAAAAAGAAATAGCCCAGCTGTTGTATTTCACAAGATAGGACTTCAAATAGACACTGCCTGGGTCATACAGGTAGGGACAGCCATTGGTGGGGCCTAGTGGCCCATATGGCTAATGTCAAGTTTTGAGTAGAGTGGTCCATTTGATCCGACCTTTGCATGGTGCATGCCTTTCATTTTGTGCATGAATTATCTTGTCCAGGAATACAATTACCACAGATATTGTGAGTTCCGGTTTCAAACCCACTCAGTCATTGAGACTCGTGTCCCCCTAGAGCTAAATATATTATGTCAGACTGGCTTGCAAGCTGTCTTTCCATGTTATATATGTATGATATTAAGAACAAAATTTAAAATAGGGCTGAAAATATCACAGGACTTTATCCAGTGTGCCTTATTTTGTTAATTTACTAACTATCATTTCAATTAATGCTTTGCTCTATATTTCCATCTTGGATATCACAATTTCTTCACTCAAAAATAGCATCAGAGATGCCCGTACCCCACAGTCTAGGAAAATATTTTTAACACCATGAGATATAGAATTACTGTATCAGTACAAAGTTCAGGATACTTTCAGAGCACTGTCAGTTATATAAAGGTCCAAACAATGTTCAAATAGAGAAAATAATGTCTAAGAGAAAGATAATGCATGTACTCTTTATCTACATCTGGCATGGCCGAATTATGGTTTAGATGTTTTGAATATTACCATGTATACAGAAGTGGTAATACATTCAATGAATGCTTATGTGTGGTGTTGGAGCAAAATCTGTGGCTCACTTGATGAAATCCATCTGTTACAATGGGAAGTTGTAAAATTCTTAATGAATTCTAATATGACTTTAACAGTACTTAATCTGCATCAAAAGACCGACCCAAAGGTGCAACAAGATTTTAAAGATCAAGGTCACTACGACAAGGTCAAAGGTCAAATCAAGGTCACACCAAGATGCTGCACACCTACAACTCATAACCAATGTCCCTACCAAGCATCAACTTCCTACACCTTACGGTTTCCGAGATATAGCCTGGACAAGATTTTATAGGTCAAGGTCACTACGGCAAGGTCAAAGGTCAAATCAAGGTCAGACCATGAAGTTGCACACCTACACCCCCTAACCAATGTCCCTACCAAGTATCAACTTCCTACACCTTACGGTTTCCAAGATATAGCCCACACAAGATTTTATAGGTCAAGGTCACTACAGCAAGGTCAAAGGTCAAATCAAGGTCAGACCATGACGTTGCACACCTACACCCCCTAACCAATGTCCCTACCAAGTATCAACTTCATACACCTTACGGTTTCCGAGATATAGCCCGGACAAGATTTTATAGGTCAAGGTCACTACGGCAAGGTCAAACCAAGGTCAGACCATGACATTGCACACCTACACCCCCAACCAATGTCCCTACCAAGTATCAACTTCCGGCACCTTACGGTTTCCGAGATATAGTCTGGACAAGATTTTCAAACTCAAGGTCACTACGGCAAGGTCAAAGGTCAAATCAAGGTCAGACCATGACGTTGCACTCCTACACATCCTAACCAATGTCCCTACCAAGTATCAACTTCCTACACTTTACGGTTCTGAGATGCAGCCCGGACAAACTTTTTCACGCAGCCCGCCCACCCATCCGGACACCATGGGTGAAGACAATACCCCGACAGCTCTTAAGGGCTGTGGGGTAACAAAAAAAGTAAGATTTATTTTGCAAAGCTGAACTGAATACATCATGCATAACTATCCCATCCATATTAGAAAGAAACAGGGAAAATAAAAGAAAAGCATGCAGTCACTTCAGCATTCAGAAAAAAGTATAAGCAAATAATATAAACGAAAAAAAAACAACACTTCAAACAATACACAAGAAAAACACCATGAAATACAAAGTGTCAAAAATGTTTATCTAGTGGCAACACAAGCACAAACAGTAACACAAGAGAAGCAGTGACAGGAATGCATTGTGGGAAACTACAGCGCACTGCCGCTCTTTTTTTACCTGTACAGACAACTCTGTTTCGGAGGAATCGGAGGAAACATTCCGCCGACTTGAGGCGGCGGCCATCTTGCCACCGCGAGGAATGAAACGCTACACCACACAAAAAGCACACACATTTATATCACAGGACTCGGAACTCAGGCCCAGAGAACTCACAGAATTTTACGGGTTTAGAAGGGTTTGTCTCATGTATATTTTATGCAAACACCCTGAAACCTAATGTATGCTGAATAAATCAATACTCAAAAGTAGGGCTGCAAACGGTTACTCGAGCCTCAATACACGAGTCGATCTTGGCTAGTACTCGAGTCCATTTTAAGTACTTGGTTACTCGCGAGGCATTGTATTATCACCCACATAATAAAATGTTTGTGTAAAAGATGCTGCATTTCTGTCAAAGAACATCAATCAAGGTTGTTTTTTTCAATTGAAAACGCAAAATTTACTCCTAATTCAATAATATCTGGTTAAATAGAAGACGTTTTTCTTCAAAAGTTCCGTTTCCGGAATCGACTATTTGTTTACAGAAGACTTCTAATGGTGGGAACTAAATCTTGCGTTTACTCGAATTCGGGCCGGTTGTCAGAGGGTGAGTACTCGGTGCCGTTTTTTTGTACCCGTCCCAGCCCTACTAAAAAGCATATTTAGATCAATACCATTGACTTTGGTTTGTAAGGCTTTATAATCGCTGTGACCTACGTATCACCAGTGTCATGTCATAAATGCTGAAACATGGATGGCACCTGACTAAAAGATTTGATCATGAATGACAACACTTTGATTAGTCTCAAAGTCAAGATCAAGACCATCATTGTGCTTTAAAAACATTAAATATGGACGGAAGAAATAACCTCTCTTATTCGAAAATTCAAATGTTGTGTCAGTTTTGGAAAAGAATATTAATGTGCAGCTGAGTGTAAACACCAATTAGTTAAAATAATATAAGCAACCAAAACAGCAACCAACCACACATATAATCTCCTTTTAAATGCACAATTACTTTTAATTATTTAAATATCATGACTTTGCCACAAGTCCAAAGTCATTTTTCACATTAATTTCAGCAATATTAATTTCAAAGTTTTCCTGAAATCAGCTTTGGAATCTTTTTGCTCAGGCAGTAACATATACCAAACAACTTTCACAAAGGGTCACAGAAAACTGTAGTGTATAACATAATCTGAAGCAAACTTATGGGTTTTAACCTCACCATTCTGACTATTCATTAACCAAAAAGCCGATCCACCCCACATGCACATGACATTGAAGACGAAACAAATGTGGGCAATAACAAAACAGTAACTTTACATGAACGCATGGCTACTTCATTTATTTTAAAAAGGAACCATCTAAATGCTTCTATTAATACTAATTAACTTCTAACTCTAAGTTATTACACTTGGAACATGAGATTAATACTGTACAGATTATTATGAAACAGAAAGCTTGCAAATTAGTAAGAAAGTTCACTGTGAATTACACTAAGGTGCTTCATGTTAATCAGAAACAGAGCCTAGAAACAAGGAGATTCTCTCACAAAACTCCATCATTTCAATTTTAACATCTCTATCCTCCAAATTAGGAGAAAATACTGATTTTCATTTTAATGACATTGATTCTTTTGTCAACACATATAACTAAAATAGAGAATGCGGGTACTAAGAATTGATGATAAAATGCCAAATTGATGCAAATCTTCCAAGACACCCCAAAAAGACAATGAATATAAAAAAATCTGGAGATTCAAACCAAATGACATTAAATAATTCTCGGATCATGAAAAATCTGACAGACTGTGGTGGCCAGTGAATTCCACACAAGTCACATTCTTTTTGCAGGTTGTACACCTGTACATGAGAACACCTGTGTACATGACTCACCTGTTTGATGGGAAACCTCTTACTGAGGTCTTGCATCTGAAGTTTCAATAGCTCCTGCTGCATACGACTCATTTCCTGAAGTTTCTTGATCTCAACCTGAAACACGAATATTAATTGGATATCTATTTCATACATACAATGTGTTAACCTGTTACATAGGTACCTTATACGCACAAACTATTTACACCAACTTTTAATTTGAAACTTTGGATATATTTGAAAATGTGATAAAGTATTTCTTATAATTAGGGAACAATTGGTTTCTCAACCATTCCTGTTATTATTTTAAGATACCACTTGGTGGTTCTTACTTCTGACCTAATGCTCCTCAGTATGATTCGTGACAGATTTTTGCTCTAATGTAAGGTTGATTACCACCAGCTGAAGAATTAATGTCAGCACCACCCATAGCTACAATTATAGGATGGTACCCACTATTTTACTGACATTTAATTAGTATAGAATTTCTAAATGCTCTGATGAATCCCTATTTTCTCAGGACATGACATTTAGCCATTATTCTGCTATAGCTAATTCACAGAAACTAAGAGTACCTGAAATAAGAATGTAGCACCCACCCCAAAGGCTTAGCTATTTGTTGTTGCAGTTTCATTCATATTTATATGTAATTGTTTCAGGTTATCAGACTACGCATGCTAATTCCAGCAATATTACAATACATATAAGTTCTTACTTGTTCTACCTATAGCCTACTAGTGACCCTTGTCCATTCTTTTCTTTAACTTTCCTTGCTAGGTGCCCTTGTCTCATGACACAGAAACAATCCTAATTGCTTTAACTTGATGATCAATTTTTGGTTATTTGTTGGTCTAAATTGACCCTAACTGCAACAGTGTAAACACACTACCTACCTGTTCTTGCTCCAGCCTCAGTATGACTCCTCTCTGCTTCTTCTTCAGCTGTGGGTACTTGTCGTCTGTACCTTTATCACGGAGCTGTTTCTTCTGCTGGGAGAACCACGCCTTCTCAGCACTTAACTTCTCACTCACAGCCTTCTCACGAAGCTTAAGAAGCATCTCCTGCACGTCATAATATATCCTTATTTTCTATTTGGTTCTGACTTGTTTTTAGTAACAGTGCAATAGGAGTGGATTTTACACTTTTTTTGTGTGTGTGTGCACAAGGGACAGTTTGAAAAACAGGTCCTTTCAATGGAGTTCAAAACTTTATTTAATAATTACTTTGTAATATCACTGTGGTGGAGATTAAGCACTATAAAAGTCCACATTAGATTAGATCAGACTGTGTTCATTTTTATTTGCTTTCATTTTCATCTCTTAACTGTTTGACACATTTACTTTATATCTAGCACAATTTTCTAAGTGCTCTGACTCAATGAATTTAACAGAATTGACATAAGAGGAATGGGTCTATTATCAAAGGTAGACAACATACACTGACATATTTTGAGCGTGAATACTTCGGAAACAATGACAACCACAAAGTCACCTGATGTTTCTGCCTCATGTCCTCCTGTTGAACATACTGCTCATAGAACTCAGCTGCAAACTTGGAGAAACTATCATCATCAAAACTCAGTCTGCGGCCACTCACCACTGATACAGAGACAATAATACATGTATTTCAGTAGAACCTCGATTATCTGACCCTCTATTAACTAAATTTTAAATCATCTGACCTCAAACCCACTTTCCCAACATCATGTATACTTGTTATTTTAGACTTTCAATTTGACCTTCGTATTCTACCTAATTGTTACTCCCACAAGAGGGTCCGATAATAGAGGTTCTACTGTATTAGAATGTTCCAAAAATTTTAAATATGGACGGGTACGTTGTTAAAGTTATAAATATCCATTTAATAACAACCTGCATAAAATGTGACAAGGCACATCTGGACTACCGCAGATAAAATGGAGGTATACCTTGAAAACAGGCAAAATTTTACACAAAATATTACCTTTATCGCCAAAAAAGGCATATGGCACGTTTTTCATAAAATCTTAGTATTGTTAACAAGGCTATGCAAAACACCAGACCCAAACTTTGTGGGTATCTTTGAATGTAACCACTTTGTACTGTATATCTCTACAAACATTTAAGTAATGTCCTAACCCTATAACAAAATAAGGTTTCCTGTCTCGTACAGAATATGTCTAAAAGCAATGTGTCTAACACCATATAATCAATATTTAAAACTGTCTATACCCTTACTTTATTACTTTAAGTTTTCATTTGCAAAAAGTGAGACAAATTTTACTTCATAATGAGGGGAAAATTACAGAACACATTACAGAACACATTACAGCCAAATAACAATACCAGAAAAGTCATCAGTCACAGAGCTTATGTCTGCGGCTGCTTTGCTCTTTTTGAGTTTCCTCCGCTCTCCTTCAGATGGCAGCACATCTCGCATGGAGCGCTCCATCTCTTCCTCTGTGAGAGACGTATCTGCCCGACCTGTGTACACTGAAAGTACACAAATAGTACACTAAAGTTCACACATTAATGAGTAAACATACACAAAAACTACACTGAAATCACAAGCAATTGTAACAAATTTTATTGTAATTTAACTTTTTACAAGTTAAATACTTACCTTATCCTCACAAGTGCTTGTTTGGTTTTGTGGAGCAAAACGTATCGACCGACAAGAATTTTTTAAGGAATATTCTTGTCACAAGAGGTGACCCCTTTGTCTGCGCATGTCCGCGCTTGCGCAGTAGTCGTTGTCGACAGACGATTGTCGAGAGATCTTCATTGTATTTTTGGTCCCCAGCAAAACAAATTATGCGGGGAGGTAGGGTGGGTTTATCCTTGTGAGGATAAGGTAAGTATTTAACTTGTAAAAAGTTAAATTACAATAAAATTTGTTACATTTTATTGCGTAAAATAGCCTTACCTTATCCTCACAAGTGCTTGAATACAACCATAACAGGTGGAGGGTATTTGTTTTGGCCACACTGTTAGATGATTGTCAGACAAGGGGTCACCAAATAAAGCACTGATAAGAGGATAAGATAAGCTTCCATACACCACATCTTAGGTTAAAAGTTACTTCTTCATCACAGATGAGTAACTTGCTACCCTCAACAAGAGATCCATGATGTGGTCGTCATTGTTGCTGCTGTTGCTGTTGTAGACAATTTTACAACAAATCATATAGCAGAATTAACCATCACCCAGTATTGGCCGGAGATGTCTGCATGAATCCCCAAACAAGATGTCATCATCTGGCAATGAGAATATCTCCAAGCAGGCAAACTGAACTGCATAAACTGCAGATATGGGGCCATATGAAAGCCAAGAAAGACATATGTCAGTGACACAAGACTTGTATAACTGGAGAGAACATAAATATGTGAGTCATATGAATAACATGTATAAATACACAAAAATTGACTACATGCCGAGGTGAATCCACAAGGCCCAATTTGTTCATGGACTGGTCATGGGATTGCCAAGCTACTTCTTTAAGTAGAATGTAGTAAAGAATTGTGGGTCTTCCAATAACAAGAGTTCCATATCTGCTCAGGTAAGACCCCACTCTTGAAAACTAAAGAGGCAGCCATGTATGTAATATGTGCCTCAATGTATAGATTCTGGGAATCAGAATTAAAGGACTGGCAATCTAATCATGCATCCAGATTGATCCAGGAAGAGATACCAGAACTCAAGATATCTCCATCAAGCCTTCCTTAAAAGATATGAGCAAGAGATGCTTCACCTCCTTGAAGTACTTGTACTGTCTTGATAGTAACTAAGTACTGTAAGAGGGCAGAGTGTCACAACATCAGTCCAACGTCAGCTCAGGAAAGGTTTGTGAGCTGGAATGACCACTGGTTTGAGCCATCTGGAGCATCAGAAGCCAACTGGTTCTTGCTAAAAGGCAGGAGGAGACTTTCCCTTTTCTCCAAGCAGTAGTCCTGTCCATGAAGGATGTAAGTGCTGTAGGAGGACAACGAAACATGTGTCAAGGCAATTTGAGTTCAGGAATGATCTAGAGCTGAAGTGACCACTGGAGCCAATCTAGGCCAATTGAGGGTAATAGGTCCTTGCTGAAGAGGTAGGTAGGAGGGAGAAACTGTAACCTCCTTCCTACGAGGCTTGTGTCTGAAGGAGCCAAAGTCCCAGAATACACTTCCAATGCCATTGCAACAGTCTTGCAAGTCAAACTTGTTTTTTTTTTTTTTTTTTTTTTTTTTTTTAACTGACTGACCTCCTTTAAAGGTTAATAAGGAGTCTTTTGTGAAAACCAACAGAAGCAAAGGCAAATCCCTTGATGCTACACCTGTGTTAGCAGTGGGCTTCTCTCTATAAACACTTGCAATAGGCCTATAAAGATCCAGGCTTTTGCTCAACTCCTGCACAAAAGGTAAATGATCAGCTATGGCTGCTGCAAAGCCAACAATAGTGACAGGTTTCAGATTTTTGCAAGTAAATGGATCAAAAATCTGGTATATTTGAGACCGTAGGCTCTGAGATGGCCACCTTATTCTGTGGGTACCAGAGCTCAAAATGGCCCATCATGACTCATACATTCCAAGATGAGGGTCCTTGAGATGCCCTAAATCTCTCTATCCCTTGCCCAGAGAATGATATAAGAGATTCTGAGTGGTGTTAAGGTACCAAGCATGAAGGTGCCAATGCAACAGATTTAGATGGTATTTCTGACTGAATGGCTGTTTTTGAGACCAGTGAAGTAGCTGTAATGGAGGTTTGGTTGAATGACTCACCAGACAACAAAGCCAATGCATCATGGGCCACCAAGGGGCCACAATCATTTTGCACCTGGTGTTCACTTGTTCAATGACTTTTTGGAATAAGTGGTATAGGACAAAAGGCCTAGCAGTCCAGAACCTCCAACAAGATGTTTAATTCATCTATGTTCAGAGCATTTGCATCCATGACTGGCAACATAGAATGGAAGCTTGTAACTCATATTGGTGGCAAACATCTGTACCATTGGTATTTGACAAACTATGTAAATCAAATAAAATATTAAAGATGAAGACTCTCCTGTCTGAATTATTTCGTTCTTTGTGGAGAGGCTGTCATGACATCTAGGCAACCCTGAATATATCTGGCTCATATGAGAATATTTCAGGGATTGCAGTAGGCCAAGATGCAGCATACCTGCATAAAACACCTATTGTTGATTTGTGCCAAACTTGCACGTTGTCTAGAACCATAAAGGGAGTAAGAATCATTCTGTACATATTACTTTTGTCCCTTCTGTAGGGATCATTGAGTATGACATTTAAGTAACCCCAGAATATTTCTGTCTCTTAAGAGTATATTTCAAGGATTGTAGTAGGCCAGGATGCGCCAAACCTTTATCCCTTGTGGAGTTATGTTGAGTATGACCTTTAAGCAACCAAGAATATGTCTGTTATGAGTATATTTCAAGGATTGCAGTAGGCCAAGCTGCGCCAAACTAGGAGGTATACGCTCCCCCCCCCCTGTTTGTTCAGATAACCGAACACAGTGGTGTTGTCTGATGCTATAAGAATTCTTTTGTGTGGAATTTGTCTTGAAGGCTTTTAAGGGCTGAACACACTGCCCTCAGCTGTATGACATTGAAATGTAATATATACATTTTTAACTGTCCAAAGCCACTAACTGTGATGCTTATAGATGGGATCATCAACCCTGGTTTAATGCATCTACGAAAATAAGGGAATTGTGCACCCGTGTATAGAAATGGCATCCTATTTCCCATTTTTTGGCATTTTCCACCACTGAATATGCCTTTTCAGAAGGATTTGAAACAGGAATTCTCACAACTAGTGACTGGAGATATTGCCAGTTTTTTCTTGATACCACTGAAAGGCACACATACATAACTGACCCATTGGTATAGTCTTTTCCAAAGATGCTAGTATCCCTACCTGGGAAATAAGCAACCTTGGGGTTAATTGTGATAAGATCGCCATGTCTTGAATAGATTCTCAGGTATTTAAATTATTCGAGGTAGAAAGAAAATTCCTGGTACCAAATGCAGCGGTAACCTAGGAAATCGATATCACGAAGTCCAATTGATGAATAATTGGATGAGTTCTTTGGTTTGAACCCAATACTGGTGTCTTTTACGTACACTAAACAACCAGTAGTCTAGGTATATGGTGAAAGAAATTTCCTGATACCAAAATGCAGTGGTAACCTAGGAAATCGATATCACGAAGCCCAGTTAATGAATAATTGGATGAGTTCTTTGGTTTGAACCCAATACTGGTGTATTTTAGGTACACTAAACAACCAGTAGTCTAGGTATATGGTGAAAGAAATTTCCTGGTACCAAAATGCAGTGGTAGCCTAGGAAATCGATATTACGAAGCCAGTTGTTGAATAATTGGATGAGTTCTTTGATTTGAAACCAATACTGGTGTCTTCTACGTACACTTAACAACCAGTGGTCCAGGTATATGGTGAACTCCTATTCCGTGAGACTGAAGAATGAGATTTGCCTCTTATTACTCGCACGAAACTGTAGAGGGGTCGCTAACCCGAATTTTATAATGCTTTGAACTGATAGGTTTGCCAGTGTACATTAAACTGAAGTAGATGTTGAAAATCTTGGTGAGTCGGTACATAGAAGAACGCATCTTTTGTAACCGAATTTCTAATAATTTGTGTCTCCAGTGTAAATGAAGGGACAAGCCGGTCTTTAATGACACGGTAAAGGAACCCCACTCGTGGACACCAACCGTTCAAATCGTAGGTAGAATCACTTCAGGACACTGGGAAGTATCATAAGTCGTCATTAGCCAAGTTTCTTTACGAAGAATAAACTGCCATGGAAACCTGGAGTTTTGCAATTCTTGAGTGGATAAATCGCTTCCTTTTGTAGCATTTAATTGCCAGAAGTGAGCGATATTTACTGCAGCCATGTTTTCCTGTCTGACGTCATCGCTTTGCATTGTGGGTAGTACAGGCATTGGTGAATTCGATTGGGGAAAAAAATTCGACAATCTCAATTCACGATTCGCACAACTCTGGGATGGCGATAAAATCTCTCATACCAGTAATACTGAAGATAACACTAGTTCTGTGAAGCCACTTCAAACACACACGTGAGGGTTGTAGGTACTGAGTTCAACACAGTATCTCGTCTAGCCAGCTCCAGAATAAACTATTGGGGACATATAGCCTTAGGAAGTGAAAATTTCCTTGTCTAGTAGATTTATGCAACTCTTCAACAGGACTGAAAGGACAAGCAGAACACATACTGCCACCATAGGTAATTGTGTTGGATCTTCATCCAAATTTACAGCAAAATAATAACTGCCAGGATCAGTGGATGCACTTCTGTAGTGGTTCTTTTGGAGGGAGACCTATTACTGTAACAGAGTGGCGCTCCACTCCCAGTAAGGAATCTACGACCTCCATTGTAAAGATAACTAAATTCTTTCTTCTTTGTTTCCCACTGGAAACTTCACAGCAAACTCTTCTTGCAACCCTTTCCTCGACAAGCAGGTAGTTCCAGTCGAATAGAAGGTGAGTGCAGCCGTATAACGTCTTCCGCTGAAGACTTGCACAGCAAGATTTCTTGTATAAAACATCTTTATTCTGACCCTTTTCAGGACAAGGGAGGCAGAATTAGTGGTAGTACCAGTCGAATAATGGATAAATACAGGTAGGTGCACGCTTGCACGCTTCAAAACTTCATAGATCTTCGTCTGTAAATGGACGATAATAAAAGAAAATACGTGTTGCTCCCATATCGACCAAAAATATAATGAAGATCTCTCGACAATCGTCTGTCGACAACGACTACTGCGCAAGCGCGGACATGCGCAGACAAAGGGGTCACCTCTTGTGACAAGAATATTCCTTAAAAAATTCTTGTCGGTCGATACGTTTTGCTCCACAAAACCAAACAAGCACTTGTGAGGATAAGGTAAGGCTATTTTACGCAATAAAAATACAAGTCACAAAAAAAAAAAAATATTGTAGACTAAATGTAATGACAAGTACACTGACAGTGTTATTACATAGCATCCAGATTATTTGTGGGTGACCAAATTCCCAATACAAGCCTTGTATGTCCTCTTCTGCAACGTGCTGAATACTGCGTAAGTGGGACTTTGAAGTAAGTCATAATAATACACCTGTAATAAATAATACATTCATGGACAAAAAAAAGTACAAAAACTGATTGCAATAGTAACAAAATATTATCACTGCATGAGAGGTGAAAGTAGTGTTTTTCTATCCTATTTCATAGACTGCATTGTATTCGGAGATGCCTTCAGTATTCCTCGCATCACGCTGTCATGACCAGGACCAAGTGATCATATACCAAACTTGAGAATCACGAGAACCTCGGCTTTAGATTTTATCAAATTATACCCTGTCCTCCACTGTGATGTTCTGAAAATCACAGCTTGATATGGGACTGAAATGGGCCATATTGAAACGAGCAATCAGTGAGAAACTTTATTCATAAGAGTATACTTAATAAACATACTGACTTCACTCCAGCTGACTTAACTAAGACTGAATACTTTAATACACAGTATGCCTGAATACTGAGTACACCTGACTATTGACCACCCACCTCTGTCCTCTACTGTGATGTCTTCCTGAATGCTGCGGCTTGACGTGGGACTCAGCGGCACTCCGTTACCAAGGCCTGGCTCCGTCTCTATGGACTCTGAGCTGCGTTTTGACAGGTCATCTGCTGTCTGGATATCAGCATCTGATTTGATGGTCTCTGTTTTCTGAAGTGATGCATCCTCAGCCGTACGTACTGAATCACTTCTGCTTAAAGATATTCAACAGATTACAACTTTGTTACATATTATATACGAAGGAAATACACAAAGTGAAAAGCAATTCTGCTACACAAAAATTCATGTTTTCTGACAAAGCGACTTTCTAAAGGACAGATCATTGACTTAATTATGATCATGAATATTGCTAGCCAACCCAACAAAAATAGTAAAAAGCAGATACATTATAATATGTAGGCTATAGTGGGGAGGGTGCTATGAATCACAGTCATCAAAACCATTCTAGCAATAGTCTTGCATTACATTTTTATGTTGATGGCTAATCAAAGTAAAAAGACGATATAACCAACAATGCACTGCATGAACTGTGCATACATACCTGGGCGAGTCCCTGTCTTTGGTTCTGGTGTAGCTCGTCTGTGATTCAAAGCTGTCTGAGACATAAGACAGTGTTTGTCCAGTCTGGGACACATCAGTTGTGTACGCACTCTGACTGCGACGTGAATACTGCGTTGACTTCACATCTTTTGCCTTAGGAGGAACACCCATATGCTGAAAAAGGTATAGAGAAAATTGTTTCAGTGACCGGGTCCAAAAACATGAGATTGCTCAGTTTACCATTCAAATTGTTTTCATTATTAGAAATAAATCTGCTTCTGGTGAATGTAACTTTTATTTGCACATGTAAAACATTGTCAATTTAAGATACCCCAAAGTCTTAAATGGTATCCCTTGCAAATTACATAATTCTATATGCCAAATTATTGTGCAAGCTTATGTAAGCAATTAATATTACCTGAAGCTTTTATTCTAAACAGACCAGGTATTGATTGACAGGTGTTGGAATGCAAGACTTTGCAGATATTGCATTTTTGGTGATTTCTGAAGGAGGGAGGTGGATGGGAAATTTGTACAAGTACAGCAGATGTTTTAATTTAAGTCTAAATTAATAGAAATCTAGACTTAATTCAACTTTCAGATGTGGAAATGAGTATGAAAAAAAAAACAGAGCATCAGTGTTCAAGCAAAATGCTTTAATGCATTTGTACTACCTCTGCTATTTGTTTTCTTTAATGCATTTGTACTACCTCTGCTATTTGTTTGCTTTAATGCATTTGTACTACCTCTGCTATTTGATTGCTTTAATGCATTTGTACTACCTCTGCTATTTGATTGCTTTAATGCATTTGTACTACCTCTGCTATTTGTACTACCTCTGCTATTTGATTTCTTTAAAGCATTTGTACTACCTCTGCTATTTGTTTGCTTTAATGCATTTGTACTATCTCTGCTATTTGTGTGCGTTAATGCATTTGTACTATCTCTGCTATTTGTTTTCTTTAATGCATTTGTACTACCTCTGCTATTTGTTTGCTTTAATGCATTTGTACTATCTATTTGTTTTCTTTAATGTATTTGTACTACCTCTACTATGTTTTCTTTAATGCATTTGTACTACCTCTGCTATTTGTTTGGCAGCTTCAAAAGTGGCTTTTGCTGCGTGTGTTTGACTCTCTATCAGACGACGGGTGCTATCTTGAAACGATTGGGCAGTCTCTGTCCTCACCTAAAAACAGCAAGATCAATAACACATCAAGCATTAAACCAAAGGCATCATACTATGGCATGGATCTACTTTTAAGATGGCCATGATGAGCCTACATTTCTTGAACTTAGCTGATTTACCAAAATTTGAAAACTTCAACACATGGAAAATATAAAGAGACATAGCAGGTTCAGTGTTTTGTTGAACCGGTAGAGATGGTAATTCTTTCAATATGCTTTAAAGATATAGTGTTACACAACATCCTCATGTTCCTGTCATTTTTAGTAATCACATATCGTATATTACATTCCTGACCAGTTCTTGGCTCACTCGCACCTTGCTTCATGACTCACTTTCCCCCGGTGCATTACTCACAATAATATTTAGTGTTACTCATTTTTTCTGTACAGCCCCCACCTCATGTGTTTTAACCTTCTCATTTGATATATGACCTTATATCCACTTGTCACATGATCCCAGTCTTTTGGCTTTCTTATTGCCTCATCCTCTTATCTACAACACTTCATTCTTATCCTTCTTTTGACTTGCCTCACTATGACTATTTCTTCAATAACACATTAAATGACTTCATTTCTCTCACCTGGTGGGTATAACCTGTGACTCACCTGGTGGGTATGACCTGTGACTCACCTGGTGTATAACCTGAGACTCACCTGGTGTGCATAACCTGAGACTCACCTGGTGAATGACCTGTAATTAACCTGGTGTATCACCTGTGTGTAACATGAGACTCCCCAGGTGTGCATAACCTGAGATACACCTAGTGTGTATAACCTGTGACCCACCTGGTGAATTACCTGTGACTCACCTGGTGTGCATAACCTGAGACTCACCTGGGCCGGGATTCACAAAGATTCTTAAGTAAGAATTCTTAAGTACAACATTTGTGGTTATATTTATGTTGTACTTAAGTAAGAATTCTTACTTAAGAATCTTTGTGAATCCCGGCTCTGGTGTGTATAACTTGAGACTCACCTGGTGTGCATAACCTGAGACTCATCTGGTGTGTATGACCCGAGACTCATCTGGTGTGTATGACCTGAGACCCATCTGGTGTGTATGACCCGAGACTCACCGGGAGTGTATGACCTCTGACTCACCTGGTGTGTATGACCCGTGACTTACCTGGTGTGCATAACCTGAGACTCACCTGGTGTGCATAACCTGAGACTCACCTGGTGTGCATAACCTGAAACTCATCTGGTGTATAACCTGAGGCTCACCTGGTGTATAACCTGTGACTCACCTGGTGTATAACCTGTGACTCACCTGGTGTATAACCCGAGACTCACCTGGTGCGCATGACCTGTGACACACCTGATGTAGTATGACCTGTGACTTACCTGGTGCGCATGACCTGTGACACACCTGGTGTGGTATGACCTTTGACTCACCTGGTGCGTATGACCTGTGACACACCTGGTGTGGTATGACCTTTGACTCACCTGGTGTGTATGACCTGTGACTCACCTGGTGTATGATCTGTGCAGCACTCTGTGTGGCCTCTGATGCACGTTTCTGGGCCTCATCCAGCTGGCGTGCGGCCTCTTCCTTCTCTTGGGTGGTGCGCTTTTGTAACATGGCCATCTCAGCCAGGTGCATTTCCTGACGTGCCTGCAAATAACAGAAGAATATACCAAATGAGTATGAGGCATTTCACAGGAATTCATAAATGTAAATACTCAACTCAAAGTGTCATGATGAAAACTAAAATGGCACCACCCCATGACTGAACATCAGAAATTGGTCAGTATTCCATACCTTCCCCTTTGTGCCAGATATACCAAATGACATATTAATATACCAGACCCGTTTCAGATTTTTCCATAATATAAAGCATGACTTAATATTTCTTGGTTTTACCTGGTTATTTCTTTAGTTTTTTTTTTCTTGTACCCTTTGTAACATCCTAAGTTACACAGTTATCTCTATATCTGTATTTGTATCATCTCAGTTTGAAATAAAATCTTAAATTACATCTGAAGCATTATCTCATTGTATTTTATCTGTTTGATTATCTGTTCGAGAGACACCATCACATAGGTTATTTTAATCAGATGAAGCATTACTATAGGCTTGAAGTATCATCCTGTTAAATTTCCAACTGTTGAACTATTTTTGTGGATATCACCTCACCTTGAGTATCTGTGCAAGTGACACCGTCTCTTGCTGTGCGAGTGACACTCCCCGTGACCTGTCTATCTGCGTGAGCTGTTTCACCGATTCCTCCATGCCCTGAAGTCGCTCCAGTTCCACCATCATTGCTTGTTCCAGCGCTGCAGGCGACATGCGAGGTACTGCATACCCTGTGGCACCGTGTTGTGGGTACCCGGCGGGTACACTGCTAGATCGAGCTTTATCCTGTTGTTAGTGCAACAATTAATTTATAATAAAATAGCCAATCATTCAATTTTTTTTTTTTTTTTTTTTTGGGGGGGGGGGGGGGATATGTAAGTTACATTTGAAATTTACAAAGACTACAATCAGTATCAGACTGGAGAATCTTCATCCCTTGTACCAGCCAGGATCTAGCAGGACACGGCTATCTATACTCTTCAAATATTACCATGAGCTGGATTCAAACTCGTGGCAACACACGAGAGCCAATGGTTGTCAAACTGGATGGTGTCTGTAAATGGCGGTTAGGCTTCTGAGGAAACATGAACTACCCTAATTCCACTAACATTGTTGTGATCACAAATAACATAATATTGCAAAAACTTTGAAACAATCAAGTATCTGTTGCAAAATAACATATCTGCAGCAATTATTATATGAACAGAGTTTTGTACGAATGATACACTTTCTTAGACAATTTTACCCTCTAATCCAAACTCACAATTTTATACGAAGACCGTTCATCACCTTAATGGTAGCAGCTCCATGTAACTGTCCTGCACAAAGGCTGTGAAAACAGGAACTCCACAAAAACCTGCTCACTGACTCAATGTTTTTTGGGTATACCATACTGTAATTTATACAGACTCTGAAAACAACAGATATTTCTTAGGAAAACTGCCGATTACCTTACTGGTGGCAGCTCTACTGGACTGTCTTTCTGACACAGAGGGAGGTTGTGTGGACTGGTTGTCAGTCACCTCAGACTTAAGTCTGCTAGACTGGTGTTCAGACTCACTGTCCTCACTGTAAGTGAAGGAATTCTCTGTCTTTTCATCCTCCATACTGCGACGTGTCTGATCCACACTCCTCAGTGCATCTCGCCTACAATATAAACTACATTCTAGGGCTGGGACGGATGCTGAAAAATGGCACCGAGTACTCGCCCTCTCACAACCGGCCCGAATTTGAGTAACCGCAAGATTTAGTATCTACCATTAGAAGTCTTCTGTAAACAAATAGTCAGTTCCGGAAACGAAATTTTTGAAGAAAAACGTCTTCTACTTGACCAGATATTATAGAATATAGAGTAAATTATACTTTTTCAAGCAAAAATAACAACTTTTATTGATATTATGTGACGGAAATGCTGAAATGTAGCATATTTTACACAATTATTTCATTACATGGGCGATAATACAATACCTCGCGAGTAACCGAGTATTTAAAATGGACTCGAGTACTAGCAAAGATGGTCTCGTCTATTGAGGCTCGAGTACTCGTTCGCAGCCCTACTTTCTACAGGTAATGTCAGTTGGCCACACATCTCTGCCTCTAACCATACTCTAAATGTACGAGTCTTACAGTCTGTACAAACACATATCAGTCCCACTGTGGGTGTGCTCTGCAACACCCCATTTGGATACTAACACAAAAATATACCACAGGACATTATACAGGAATTCATAATCTAAAAGTGTCATAAAATGAATATATAAACATGTAAAACATCATAACCGACTAACTATAACTCACTAACAAGAGGAGAGTGCCCGTGAACGGGCACTGTGTCAGCTGACTGAATGTTTTTGATTTGTGATGGTGATAATGAGAGGAAAGCATAATTATCAGGGAAAGGGCTGTACAGAAATACAGTAAATGGTAACTGAACAGCATGTTCGAAAGATATTCCGAAGCTGACAGAAGAAAAGGACAAAAAAGTTGTGCCCTGCAAATGGTATTATGAAATAAAGTAACACAGTAATTGTTTAAGTGTAAAAAGTAGGTTAAAAATATTTAAAGAAATACTATAAATGCAATATCCTCATTCGACCATGAAGAAGGGGTCCAAAGGTCAAATCTGACCATACCAAAAGATTCCCAGCCAAAGAATTTAGGATGGTTTACCATCCCAAACCTCTCGGACCAATAATAAGTGAGTCATAGGCACTTTTTAAGTTTGGCTATCCTTGTTTGACCTTGAAGGAGGGGGTCCAAGGTCAAATCCGACCACACAAAAAAATTCCCAGCCCATGATTTCCTGTAGCTTGTTTACCATCCCAAACTTCTGGGACCAATAATAAGCGAGTTCTAAGCAATTGTAAGTTTGGCTATCCTCAATTGACCTTGAAGGAGGGGTCCCAGGTCAAATCTGACCACACCAAAAGAATCCCAGCCCATGATTTCCTATATGTTGGTTTACCATCCCAAACCTCCAAGACCAATAATACGCGAGTTATAAGCACTTTAAGTTTGGCTATCTTCGTTTGACCTGGAAGGAGGGGTCTAAGGTCAAATCCGACCACACCAAAAGATTCCCAGCCCATGATTTTCTATAGGTTGGTTTTCCATTTGAAACCTCTAGGACCAATAATAAGTGAGTTATAAGCACTTTTAAGTTTGGCTATCCTCATTTGACCTTGAAGGAGGGGTTCAAGGTGAAATCCGACCACACCAAAAAATTCCCAGCTCATGATTTTCTATATGTTGGTTTTCATTCCAACCTCTAGGACCAATAATAAGCGAGTTATAAGCACTTTTATGTTTGGCTATCCTCATTTGATCTTGAAGGAGGGTTCCAAGGTCAAATCGGACCATATTAATAGATTCCCAGCCCATGATTTCCTACAGGTTGGATACAATGATTTACTCAACAGTGAGAACCTGAAAGAAGCTATTGCTCAGCTATGCCATGACATAGAGGTCTGCAATTTCACTATGTTATAGCTGACCAAAAATTATGTGAATAACATATTTAAACAAAATACTGTAAATGTAATAATTTTCAAGTTACAACTGATTTACTCAAGAGTGAGAACCTCAAAGTAACTATTACTCAGCTATGCAATGAGCTACATGTCTGAATTTTTGCACTGTTATAGCTGACCTAAAAGTAGGTGAACAACATATTTAAGCAAAATACTGTAAATGCAACAGTTTTCAAGTTACAACTGATTTACTCAATAGTGAGAACCTGAAAATAGCTATTGCTCCACTATGCCATGAGCTATAGGTCTGTAATTTCACTATGTTATAGCTAACCCCAAAGTAGGTGAACAATGTATTTTAACAAAATACTCCAAATGCAATATTTTTCAAGTTATAGCTGATTTACTCAACAGTCAGTGCCTGAGAATAGCTATTGCTCAGTTGTGCCATGAGCTACAGGTCTGTAATTTCACTATGTTATAGCTGACCCAAAAGTAGCTGAATAACATATTTGCACAAATTTCTGTAAACGCAATAGTTTTCCAATTACAACTGATTTACTCAACAGTGAGAACTTCAAAGTAGCTATTTCTCAGCTATGCAATGAGCCACAGGTCTGGAACTTCACTATGTTATAGCTGACCCCAAAATAGGTGAATAACATAATGCAACAAAATACTCTAAATGCAATAGTTTTCAAGTTATAAGTGATTTACTCAACAGTGATAACCTAAAAGTAGCTATTACTCAGCTATGCCATGAGCTACAGGTCTGAAATTTTACTATGTTATAGCTGACCCAAAAGTAGCTGAATAACATATTTATACAAAATTCTCTAAATGCAATATTTTTCAAATTACAAGTGATTTACTCAACATTGAGAACTTCAAAGTAGCTATTACTCAGCTATGCAATGAGTCACAGGTCTGGAACTTCACTATGTTATAGCTGCCCCCAAAATAGGTGAATAACATATTGAAACAAAATACTCTAAATGCAATAATTTCCAAGTTATAAGCGATTTACTCAACAGTGATAACCTAAAAGTAGCTATTACTCAGCTATGCCATGAGCTACAGGTCTGAAATTTTACTATGTTATAGCTGACCCAAAAGTAGGTGAACAACATATTTAAGCAAAATACTGTAAATGCAATAGTTTTCAAGTTACAACTGATTTACTCAATAGTGATGACCTAAAAGTAGCTATTACTCAGCTATGCCATGAGCTACAGGTCTGAAATTTTACTATGTTATAGCTGACCCAAAAGTAGCTGAATAACATATTTATACGAAATTCTCTAAATGCAATAGTTTTCCAATTACAACCGATTTACTCAATAGTGAGAACTTCAAAGTAGCTATTACTCAGCTATGCAATGAGCCACAGATCTGAAACTTCACTATGTTATAGCTGATCCCAAAATAGGTGAATAACATATTGAAACAAAATACTCTAAATGCAATAGTTTCCAAGTTATAAGCGATTTACTCAACAGTGATAACCTAAAAGTAGCTATTACTCAGCTATGCCATGAGCTACAGGTCTGAAATTTTACTATGTTATAGCTGACCCAAAAGTAGCTGAATGACATATTTTTACGAAATTCTCTAAATGCAATAGTTTTCCAATTACAACCGATTTACTCATTAGTGAGAACTTCAAAGTAGCTATTACTCAGCTATGCAATGAGCCACAGATCTGAAACTTCACTATGTTATAGCTGATCCCAAAATAGGTGAATATCATATTGAAACAAAATACTCTAAATGCAATAGTTTCCAAGTTATAAGCGATTTACTCAACAGTGATAACCTAAAAGTAGCTATTACTCGGCTATGCCATGAGCTACAGGTCTGAAATTTTACTATGTTATAGCTGACCCAAAAGTAGCTGAATAACATATTTATACAAAATTCTCTAAATGCAATAGTTTTGAAGTTATACGCGATTTACTCAACAGTGATAACCTAAACGTAGCTATTACTCAGCTATGCCATGAGCTACAGGTCTAAAATTTTACTATGTTATAGCTGACCCAAAAGTAGCTGAATAACATATTTATACGAAATTCTCTAAATGCAATAGTTTTTAAGTTACAAGTGATTCTACTCATGATGGAAGTTACTGAAAAGCCCAAAAGTAGCTATTACTCACTTAGCTATTGAGACAGGCACCCAACTTACTCACCATATTGTAGCTATGAAAAAAGTAGCTGAATAACATATTTTAACAAAATGCTCTAGATGCAACAGTTTTCAAGTTATAAATGATTTTGTGCATGATTTCATGAATTTTAATGCATTAAAAATTATTAAAAAAATGTATTAAAAAAAAAGTAAGACAGATCCAGGTCTCATACTCACACAAGAGAATCTACCTCTGGCCTAGTACATATATGCAATATATGAGAGAAATCCCTGCAATAGTCACTGAGAAAATTGTGATTAAGTGTTGAAATTTTCACACTTTTGGTGGGGGTACCCCCCTTGTAATGTCTCTAGCAAACAGACGAACAGACAGATTTGCATGCCTTGAACAATTTTTCATCCTCGATAGATAAGGTATCTTTTAAAAAAAAACAGCACGTCTCTAGGCCTTGTAGTTTTGGAGGAGAAGTTGTTCACGCGGACGCTAGTGCTTCCGCGAGTCGTCAAAGTGCCGACTCGAGTTTCATGAATCACCGACGAGTCAACTCGAGTTGAACTCGAGTCAATAACAATATTTCAAAACACCCAAACCTTAAATATATATGCACTAACAGGATTCCTTTCATAATGAAATCTATTTTTAATACATTTCAATAAAATTTGTCATATTTTACCTGCAAAATAAGGATCAACATTCTTGCCATGTTGAGAAATAAAACGGACGTTTTGATTGGTTGTTTTTTCCAGGTAAGGTATATGGAGAGATATCATTGGCTTTACATCGTAAGAGATAAATATGAAGGAAAATATTAAGTAACCAAGTCAAATTGTGCTTTTATTGCATCTTTGTACACTGGCAAGTAGTTTATTTATATACTTTTTGCAGTATATTAAAGGAACTCGAGTTTTAACTAAGACAAACTCACGTTCACGAGTTGAACAAAAACGATATGAAACTCGAGTTGGCGAGTTGTCGCGAGAGCACTAGCGGACGCGTACGCCCACGCCGCAGAGTGACGACATAAAAAAAGTAAAAAGCACTCTTAGTCTATAGTAATGTTCTAAATGTAGGAGTTGTACCTGTTTAAGTACACATTCCACACACTCTGTGTGTGCTCTGTAAGACCCTGTTTTCATACCAAGTCACCCTGGTGTTCTAGGTGTGTTCTTTGTGTAACACACTGGCTGTATCATTCCTTTGAATTTTAAAACAAGCAGGATTACCTCACACCTTACGCATGGTTTCCACCCTATGTATATGAAATGTGAGTACGAAATGATGTGAAGTATACACCCTGAGCTAGATGTGTATTGTGTCACACAACTCACCCTTTGGGAGTGCTCTGTGAGTAGGACTCCTCATGTACAGTATCTTCCTCTGATTCGGCCTGGCCCTCTGCCTCCCTCCTCTGTGGCATGCTGGTAAGCTGGCTCCGTCCTGGTATGCTAGTTACCTGGCTCCTCTCACTGCGCTCAGTCTTATCCAGACCGGACACCTCAAAGTCATCTGCATAGGACACAGAGCGGGTCACCTCATCAGCAGCCTGAAAATACAAGTATAGCCTCTACAAGATTGTAATTTATGTCACTGATGTTAGCTCTCACCAACGTATAGCATTAGTGAGGATAAGGCAAGGCTATTTTATGCAATACAATAGACCATTTTATCAGATAATTGTACAATAATATTATATTAATAATTTTCAAATATTTTTGTTATCAAAAACCCCTGCAAACTACAGTACTTCCAGTACTGTTGGATTCCCCCATCCACAGAAGCAAGATGAAAATTACTGTGAAATAGATAATTTTGACTTCTGGATCAACGGCGACATGCTTTTCATTAGCTTTTAAGGGTTTTGTGTGTTTCCTGATACTTTGATACGCTGAATTTAAAGCTGACTGGAAGACAAATGTCAGGTGAAACAGACTTGCTTTTTACCTGTGGTGCTGTGGTCTTGTCTTTAGGTTTGACAGCACTGTCTGTGGTGGCTCTCTTCACATTTTCACTGGGCAATTCTCTACTTTCTACTGCATCCTCTTTCACACCAACACCTGAAACGCATCAGTCAAATCAAGCAATCACTTACAATGCCATGGATAATTTCCAGGTCAATTACAGTAGTGTTAAAAACGAGTACAAAATTCTTCAACCAAAAAATGCCTTGTGCTAAAATTATATTAAAACTTGATTAAATTTGATATATATGTATGACTGCACATGCTAATTTTTAATATTTTTCATTTTTTTCAAACAAATTTTAAGGGGCAGCAATAATTTATGATATATTTTACAGTGTATGTGAGTTAACTACCTATTTGCCTACGACTGTGTACTTACCCCTGTTCTGCTTCTTCTGGTATGCATTGAACACAGACAGAGGGTCAGGTCTGGTCACCCACTGGTCACCCCCCTGTGGTCTGGTCACTGTACTGGTTGGCACATGTGGGGCTTTGGTCTGATGTCCACCCACACAGTAGTCTGGTCTGTTTAGGTGACTGCTCAACTGAAAACATGAAGCACAAAATACCGTAAATTTCCAAAATAACGCCCAGGTTCAAATAAACGCCTGGTTCAAATTAACGCCTGGGTACCAAGCACACTGTTTACAATTTATGACACTGTTTTTATACTTCAAAAGAACGCCTCGTTCAATTTAACGCCTGGTCTGATAACCATTTGAAAATAATTAACGCCCGGGCCATATTTTGGAAAAATACGGTATACAGACTGAATATTGTTCATTCTTCAAACCAAGAAGCCATCATTTACAGAGAATTTTGTTTGCAATTAATTTAACTGTTTGAACATGTTAAAATGAATTCAACACTCCCTGATATGCATATTTCAATTTCTACTGTGGATCAAGTTGTTGCAGTTTTAATCTGTAGTGTATTGCTTATTTCTGGTTTCTGTGGCATGAAGTAACTGAGGAGTATGCTCTCTTGGTCAGGATGTCAGTCTGCAGCAGGTTTATCTCTCCAACTAGAAATGGGACCCATTTACAGAACTGGATAAAGGGACAAAGTTAGGAGAATATCTTATTGAAGGGTACAATCTACTGGTGGAGAAGTGAATCCCTGACATGCAATCTGGAATTCAATTCATTCCAATGGTTAACAGAGATGACACAGGTTGTATGTATCAAACCAAAACATATTTATCAAATCTACCCAGTCTTTTATTGCACTCAATCTACTAACAGACTCGATGGTGTACAAAACCATGACTCAGACACCAAACTTTAAGATCAACTCTCTCACCACACCTCTTTCGTTTTATAACTCATACAAGTTTTACTTACTACTGAAAGAGAACTGATACAGATGTGCTGTCATCTGTAGAAATCAGATCCCACTCACCCCTTTAGTAGGAGGTTCAAACTCTATTTCTGACTCGTCAGTTGATGGCACACTTTTTGAACGGTGTTCTACTCGCTCACTTTTCTTCTGGGAAACAAAGGATAAAATGCACTACTGGTGTACAAATGTAACATTACTGCAAACATTAATTAATTCAATATAAATGCAGTTGTCCTTTTCAATTGATGCAATTTCAAAGGAAACAGATAACAAGATGCCAATGCTGCTCTCTATAAATTTTTGAACCATACAAAGCCTTCTGGTAAAACTCTGTTAAAAGAGAACTATTGAAATAAAATATATCAGGCCTTTTAAAGGTATGAGCCCTGGTGCCTTTTCAAAACATAATTGTATTTACATTAAATATCTTTTCATTTGCATAGGATTACCACTGTCAAGACTGGATAATGCATTATGTTACTTATTGATGTAATGTATTACTCTTCATATTCAATAGTTTAAACTATACCATAATGTTGGGAGCATAAAACAGCAGCAGATCATGATTTCATACTTACCCTAACAGCCTCTGTCTTTGAGGGCACCTGTTGACTTCTGACTTCCTGATAACCTCGGGAAACTGAGTCTTCCTCTGTCCTCCTACTGCGTCTCTCTGATGTGCCTGCAAGGTATGAAGAATTTTTTTACATCAGTTCTAAAAGCCAAGGCCCAGTTTCACAAAGGCCTACTATCCAATTAGTAGGGTACTAAGTGCTAATAAGCTACTAAGTCTATAATATATGTTTCACTATGGTAATTAGTTGGCTCTCCCCACTACAAGTCCTGCCATCTCAGGAACTTAGTGGTTCTCTAGTATCAGCTCAGTGGATCATTTTGGTAGTGGCTACTAAGAGCCTACTAAGATCTAGATTTAATAGCATACTACGTTCTATAATTAGTAGGCCTTTGTGAAACTGTGCCCAGAGTGATATGGACACTGACAGTTAGTATTTCCTATACCGTCACGAGCTGGATTCAATCCATGACCGCAGTGAGAATCGGGTGACTGACAAAATTTATCACAACAAGGCTTCTGAGGCCCCGATAGACCTCCAAGTAATGTAAGGAAATATTCCATACAGTTCTAGCTTAACAGCAGTCTTACAATGACAGGAAATCATTAAGAAAAAAAAAGAAAATGAAAACATCAACAGAGGGGCATCCATCATGACAGGGAAAACTAAAGGGTAAGTGCTATTTAAATGTTATAAACTTGATTTTAAACAACTGCAGCTACCACAAGTTAAAGAAGGTTTTTCATCTCATCTGACACTATTGTCTAGTGGGTAACACACTCGCCTAGGGACATAGAGGACGTGAGTTCAAATCCAGGTATAGGCAGATACATACTGGCTCGGATGACCAGTTAAAATGGCAGTCCTTTTTCATTGGGTCCTATCCCCTATGGCAGGCTATGGAACCTCAGGGACATTAATGGTCATCCTTGAGCCTGTCTCTTTCAGTTAGGTTAATGTCAGTCACTTGAGAGCTTGGGCTGTACTTGTGCAGTCAGGAGGGATCAAGGAACACTGAATTCTGTATACGCCGAGTATAAATATACACTAACAGAACAAGTATTGTATTTCAAACTAAAATTCTGAATAAATTCAGTGGTTGGACCATCTTGTGGAAAGGCTTGGGTGTTTGCCTTGAGTCTCATAGATTAACCTCTATTTCACATTAGGGCAGTACCTAATTTACGCATGGGCCATATTTCAGAGACACATGACATCTGGCCTGTATTATTTCAAATTAAAGCCTGTCTCTCTAGAAGACGACATCTAATTACCGCATGGGCTTCATACAGTAACAATGGTCCTGTGAACCCACCTGGTAGTTGTCCTTTGAAGACTTCTGGCTTGTCTCGGCCCACAATTCTCTCATATCTAGTAACAAACTCGTCCTCTGACGACACGGTGGGTGCGGCCCACTTGTCCACAGGCATGCTGGCAATGTTTGCTGCAGTGTGCCGCAACTTGCTGGACAGAGAGCTCGACATCATCTGCAGATTCTTCAGGCGGTCTGCCTTGGTCACTCCTTTTAAATTGAAGATCAAAACAAGACAATTGTATAGATTCCTTTATCTGCTTAGGTGAATCTGTTAAAATGGCATAATTATAATGTCAAAATTATAAAGATTCTTTTATTGATTTGCTTTACACTATTTAAATAGAAGATTAAAATATGAAGGCCTTTCAAGTGGGCTTCCTCACTTTATCTTTTTCTAATAGAAGAATATCAATGTAAGATCAACATAAAATGGCAAATGGTCTTGCTTGCTCAATTCTTTTTAACAGAAAGTCATTTGTTATATAAAATTTCTGTAGATTCTTTAAACATGCTTTCTTCATTCCTATTTTAATAGATAATCAAAAGAAGTTACTAACTCAAATGGCCAGCCATGCTCGTTACTTAGGGAACTGATAATGTCAATAAACGGAACATCAGGATATACTGTAAAATCCTTCAATTTAACCAGAATTTCTAGATAATGGAGTGAACATTAAATGAATATAGCTTCACAAGATCAATCAATTATCTCTACTCTAGATGGGAATTCTATGTATCAGGGCTTGAATATATTTCAGTGTAATCATAAAACCCACATACCCGATGTAGATCTGGGTGCTGGTCTGTCCTGAACCCCTACATGTGGGATGACATCCTGTTTCTGAGGTCGCCCACTGTATTTTGCTTGCTTTACTTTCTCCGCAAACCTTGTCACAAACTCCTCGGGTCTGATACCAGTCAACTGTGTCACCATAGCAACCACCTCCGGCTTTGTCTGTTCTTTCTGAAAATGTCAATTATGTGCCCTCTGAAATATCCCCACATAAAATTTTGGTAAAACTTAACACACTGTAATCCGGTATATATAGAAGCTACTACTACTGAGTCTCACACTGTATTTAAAAATAAATTTGTATTCGTTTATATCAGATGGTATTATGTTTTGCTTAGAAACACCACAATTTGTAAAGCAATTTCCATGACTTTCTGTCGAACAACTTACTTTTGCCTCTGCATCTGACTTGAGATATTTCTGAATCAATTCCTGGGTTGTTTGCTCCTTCAATCGTCTTTCTTCTTCTTTAGAGACTTTGTCTTTCTCAATGTACTGACGAATCAAGTCATCAATGTCTTTTTCTTCTTCATATGGCTTCTTCTAAAAATAAACATTGACAAATCTATTAGTATATTTTGTCTGATGCTTTTACTCTACTACGTCACCTAAATTCAATCTTTTAGTCAGGTGTCAAATACATTGGTGAAGTTTCTTCACCTGCAATGTGTAGCAGGTCTTCATGGCTAAGTGTAGTGTTTTTACCTGTAGTGTGTACATGGTATTTTTGACTCTTTACAGGGGTTTATTTACCTGTAGCGTGTACCTGGTCTTTAAGACTGTGTACAGCTATTTCTTTACCTGCACTGTGTAACTGGTATTTTTGACTAGGTGTACAGGTGGTTATTTACAGTATATTTACCTAGGTGCGCAGGTGTTGATTTACCTGTAATGTGTACCTGGTCATTATGAGCTAGGTGTACAGATATGTACCTGTGTGACTTGCTGTGTTGGGGTGGGTTCACTGCCTTCTGTGAGAGTGGCGCTGTCACTACCTTCCAACATGAGCTGGTTCTCCTTGTCTGACCCTCCACTCTCCTGAAACACACAATGCTTATTTACACAGAAAAACTTTATCTTCAGGGAACCCAGGTAAAACCTAAAACTCTTCTACACAAACTTCATTTAAACTTCTCAATATTTACATTTTTTGTGAGGAACTGCTACTTGTTTTCTGAAAATAAAATTTTACTGCATCAATATTTTGTCTTTTAACTTTCTATTCCTGCAACACTTGCAGTAAATTCCAATGCCAGAGTTTGGTACCTTTAACCTGTCATGTGGCTTTCTCTCTGCACTCTGTTCAGATCTCCGTTTGTTAATAGCTTTTGCCGCTGACTCTTTCTGTTTCTCGTACAACTTCTGCAGATTCTGTTTCTTCATTTCCTCTCGTTTCTTCTCCTCCTCTTTCTTCTGGGCTTCCTGGGGAAAAAATGCTATCTTGCGATTAAAACTGACAGCGTTAATATGTTACAATATGGCCAGCTTTCAGAGCAATCATTGTGTTATATTGAAGTACAGAAGTATCATATTGACAAACCATAGAAAACACAACACAGAAAGCCTGGACTATACATACATCTGATAAGATCTCAGATATATAAAATATGGCTGAATCCTGCTTATCCAACTTGCAAGGAACCTTCTACTCAACCAGATAATAGTTTTAAAACATTCTGTTTCTTGTTAAACGGGAATTTGATTTATAAGAGGTAGGGACTGAACTTAACTTTTATGGGCAAAGCAACATTTTGCTTCCAATTATTTTCTCAGATTATAAATTGTATAACCAATTAAATGCAGTAAAGACATAAACATTAATTTGTTTAGATCCATGGTGTAGGTTTATTATAATATCCTCACATACATCAGTTCTGTTAATACCTGGGCTTCCAGGGATATATCCGTTTAGCTCAGCTGGTTAAAGGGCTAGATTTCTGTTTATTTCTATGTGTAATCTAAAGGCACTGGGATCTACTCCCAACAGAGGCAATCATTAATTGCTCCACAGTATATTATCAATAGTGTGAACCCTACATCAGAACCCATGCTGTCAACATGGAAGAAGTCACAGTGCATGCATGAAATTATAGTCAAGACTATATTTTAGAAACGGACCAATGAAAGTAATTTGCTAGAAGGCAGGTTTCATTTGCAATTAAACCAAAGAAAGTCATTGAGCAAACATGAGGAAGACATAGCAAGATGACCATTATGGTTATATGTTAGAAACAAAAGCTCGCTTCTGATTGACCAGAAAATATACGATTTAATCAGAGGTACATATCATGCAGACGTCGATTTATTCTGAATATTACAAGCAAATTGTAACAAATTTTATTGTAATTTAACTTTTTACAAGTTAAATACTTACCTTATCCTCACAATGATTGTGTGGAGCAAAAACGTATCGACCGACAAGAATTTTTTAAGGAATATTCTTGTCACAAGAGGTGACCCCTTTGTCTGCGCATGTCCGCGCTTGCGCAGTAGTCGTTGTCGACAAACGAATGTCGAGAGTTCTTCATTGTATTTTTGGTCCCCAGAAAACAAATTATGCGGGGAGGTAGGGTGGGTTTATCCTTGTGAGGATAAGGTAAGTATTTAACTTGTAAAAAGTTAAATTACAATAAAATTTGTTACATTTTATTGCGTAAAATAGCCTTACCTTATCCTCACAAGTGCTTGAATACAACCATAACAGGTGGAGGGTATTTGTTTTGGCCACACTGTTAGATGATTGTCAGACAAGGGGTCACCAAATAAAGCACTTGATAAGAGGATAAGATAAGCTTCCATTCGCCACATCTTAGGTTATATATATTACTTCTTCATCACAGATAAGTAATTTGCTAACCTCAACAAGAGATCCATGATGTGGTCGTCATTGTTGCTGCTGTTGCTGTTGTAGACAATTTTACAACAAATCATATAGCAGTATTAACCATCACCCGGTATTGGCCGGAGATGTCTGCATGACTCCCGAAACAAGATGTCATCATCTGACAATGAGAATATCTCCAAGCAGGCAAACTGAACTGCATGAACTGCAGATATGGGGCCATATGTAAGTCAGGAAAGACATATGTCAGTGACACAACACTTGTGTAACTGGAGAGAACATAACTATGTGAGTCATATCAATAACATGTAAAGATACACAAAAATTGACTACATGCCGAGGTGAATCCACAAGGCCCAATTTGTTCATGGACTGGTCATGGGATTGCCAAGCTACTTCTTCAAGTAGAATGTAGTAAAGAATTGTGGGTCTTCCAATAACAAGAGTTTCATATCTGCTCAGGTAATACCCCACTCTTGAAAACTAAAGAGGCAGCCATGGATGTAATATGTGCCTCAATGTATGGATTCTGAGAATCAGAATTAAAGGACTGGCAATCTAATCATGCAGCCAGATTGATCCAGGAAGAGATAGCAGAATTCAAGATATCTCCATCAAGCCTTCCTTAAAAGATATGAGCAAGATTCTTCCCCTCCTTGAAGTACTTGTACTGTCCTGATAGTAACTAAGTACTGTAAGAGAGCAGAGTGTCACAACATCAGCTCAAGAAAGGTTTGTGAGCTGGAATGACCACTGGTTTGAGCCATCTGGGACATTGTAAGCCAACTGATTCTTGCTAAAAGGCAGGAGAAGGAGACTTTCCCTTTTGTCCAAGCAGCAGACCTGTCCAAGAAGGATGTAAGTGCTGTAGAAGGACAACAAAGCATGTGTCCAGGCAAGTTGAGTTCAGGAATGATCTAGAGCTGAAGTGACCACTGGAGGCAATCTAGACCAACTGAGGCTAATAGTTCCTTGTTGAAAAGGTAGGTAGGAGTGAGAACTGTAAACTCCTTCCTATGAGGCTTGTGTCTGAAGGAGCCAAAGTCCCAGAATACACTTCCAATGTCATTGCAATTTGCAACAGTCTTGCAAGTCAAACGTTTTTAGACTGACCTCCTTTTAAAGGTTAACAAGAAGCCTTTTGTGAAAACCAACAGAAGCAAAGGCAAATCCCTTGATGCTGTACCTCTGTTAGCAGTGGGCTTCTCTCTATAACACTTGCAATAGGCCTATAAAGATGCAGGCTTTGGTTCAACTCCTGCACAAAAAATGTAAATGATCAGCTATGGCTGCTGCAAAGCCAACAATAGTGACAGGTTTCAGATTTTTTGCAAGTAAATGGATCAAAAAATCTGGTATATTTGAGACCGTAGGCTCTGAGATGGCCACCTTATTCTGTGGGTACCAGAGCTCAAAATGGCCCATCATGACTCATACATTCCAAGATGAGGGTCCTTGAGATGCCCTAAATCTCTCTATCCCTTGCCCAGAGAATGATATAAGAGATTCTGAGTGGTGTTAAGGTGCCAAGCATGAAGGTGCCAAACTGCCAATGCAACTGATTCAGATGGTATTTCTGACTGAATGGCTGTTTCTGAGACCAGTGAAGTAGCTGTAATGGAGGTTTGGTTGAATGACTCACCAGACCCCAAAGCCAATGCATCATGGGCCACCAAGGGGCCACTACAATCATTTTGCACCTGGTGTTCACTTGTTCAATGACTTTTTGGAATAAGTGGTATAGGACAAAAGGCCTAGCAGTCCAGGACCTCCAACAAGATGTTTAATGCATCTATGTTCAGAGCATTTGCATCCGGGACTAGCAACATAGAATGGAAGTTTTTGACTCATTGGTGGCAAACATCTCTACCATTGGTATTTGACAAACTATGTAAATCAAATAGAATATTAAAGATGAAGCCTCTCCTGTCTGTATTATTTCGTTCTTTGTGGAGAGGCTGTCATGACATCTAGGCAACCCTGAATATATCTGGCTCATATGAGAATATTTCAAGGATTGCAGTAGGCCAAGATGCAGCATACCTGCATAAAACACCTATTGTTGATTTGTGCCAAACTTGCACGTTGTCTAGAACCATAAAGGGAGTAAGAACCATTCTGTACATATTACTTCTGTCCCTTCTGTAGAGATCATTGAGTATGACATTTAAGTAACCCCAGAATATTTCTGTCTCTTAAGAGTATATTTCAAGGATTGTAGTAGGCCAGGATGTGCCAAACCTTTATCCCTTCTGGAGATATGTTGAGTATGACCCTTAAGCAACCAAGACTATGTCTGTTATGAGTATATTTTCAAGGATTGCAGTAGGCCAAGCTGCGCCAAACTAGGAGGTATACGCTCCCCCCCCTGTTTGTTCAGATAACCGAACAAAGTGGTGTTGTCTGATGCTATCAGAATTCTTTGTGTGGAATTTGTCTTGAAGGCTTTTAAGGGCTGAACACACTGCCTTCAGCTGTATGACATTGAAATGTAATATATACATTTTTAACTGTCCAAAGCCACTAACTGTGATGCTTATAGATGGGATCATCAACCCTGATTTAATGCATCTACGAAAATAAGGGAATTGTGCACCCGTGTATAGAAAAGGCATCCTATTTCCCATTTTTTGGCATTTTCCACCACTGAATATGCCTTTTCAGAAGGATTTGAAACAGGAATTCTCACAACTAGTGACTGGAGAAATTTCCAGTTTTTTTCTAGATACCACTGAAAAGCACACATACATAACTGACCCATTGGTATAGTCTTTTCCAAAGATGCTGGTATCCCTACCTGGGATATAAGCAACCTTGGGGTTGATTGTGATGAGATCGCCATGTGTTGAATAGATTCTCAGGTATTTAATTTATTCGAGGTAGAAAGAAATTTCCTGGTACCAAAATGCAGTGGTAACTTAGGAAATCGATATCACGAAGCCCAGTTGATGAATAATTGGATGAGTTCTGTGGTTTGAACCCAATACTGGTGTCTTTTACGTACACTAAACAACCAGTAGTCTAGGTATAAGGTGAAAGAAATTTCCTGGTACCAAAATGCAGTGGTAACCTAGGAAATCGATATCACGAAGCCCAGTTGATGCATAATTGGATGAGTTCTTTGGTTTGAACCCAATACTGGTGTCTTTAAGTACACTAAACAACCAGTGGTCTAGGTACATGGTGAACTCCTATTCTGTGAAACTGAAGAATGAGATTTGCCTCTTTACTACTCGCATGATACTGTAGAGGTGTCGCTAACCCGAATTTTATAATGCTTTGAACTGATAGGTTTGCCAGTGTACATTAAACTGAAGTAGATGTTGAAAATCTTGGTGAGTCGGTACATAAAAGAATGCATCTTTTGTAACCGAATTTCTAATAATTTCTGCTGTCTCCAGTTTAAATGATGGGACAAGCAGGTATTTATTGTTATAGTAAACGCACTTCACTCGTGGGCCGTGACCGTTGAAGTCGTAGTTAGAAATCAATTCAGGACACTGAGATCTATCACAGGTCGTCATTAGCCGAGTTTCTATACAAGAACTAAACTGCCATAGAAACCTGAAGTTCTGCAATTGTTGAGTGGATAAATCGCTTTCTTTTGAAGCATTTAAGCGGTATATTTATATTTAGTACTGTAGCCATGTTTTCCTGTCTGACGTCATCGCTTTGCATTGTGGGTAGTACAGGCATTGGTGAATTCGATTGGGGAGTAATTCGACAACTCCGTCTCAAGATTCGCACAACTCTGGGATGGCAATGAAAATCTCCCATCACTGCCAGTAACTCTGCAAGAAGAGCCTCCAAGGTGACTTGCATTAATGTAGCCACGTTCTTCTGTATCCCTCTGACCTGGTAAACTAGGCAGAGTGGTACGACGATCTTTTGTGGTTGGTAGGGGAAAATTACTGGACATAGCTCCTGTCCTGAATATACTGTGCAAAATACACTGTAAAAGTTGGAAGCAAGGACTTCAACATATAATATAATATAACATAAAACTCATCTAGCCAGTTTGATCTTCGTTGAGTTTGCAGAAGAATTAACTCAAAAGTCACAGTATTCTTTCCAATGGAGACATGGCCATAGGAAGGTTTTATTATCTAGTAAATAGTTATTGCAATTCTTCAACAGGGCTGAACAGACAAGCAGTGCACATACTGCCCCAAAAATGTCTGTTGGATCTTCATCCAAATTTACAGCAAATGAAGGTAACCTGTCCTTATTTTCATGTCTGAGAAGCAGGAAGTAAAATAATAACTGCAAGGATCAGTGGATACGCTTCTGTAGTCGTACTTTTGGAGGGGGACCTGTTACTGTACCAGAGTGGCGCTCCACCCACAGTAAAGAATCTACGACCTCCGTTGCAAAGCCAACTGCATTTCTTCTTTGTTTTCCACTGAAAACTTTACAGCAAAATCTTCTTTGCATCCCCTTCATCGACAAGGAGGTAATTCCAGTCGAATAATGGGCGAGTACAGCGGAAGATATACACGTCTTCCACTGAAGACTTTACAGCAACATCTTCTTGCACATCTTATTCTGACCCTTTTCAGGACAAGGGAAGCAGAATTAGTGGTAGTACCAGTCGAATAATGGATAAATACAGGTAGGTGCACGCTTGCACGCTTCAAAACTTCATAGATCTTTGTCTGTAAATGGACGATAATAAAAGAAAATACGTGTTGCTCCCATATCGACCAAAAATATAATGAAGAACTCTCGACATTCGTTTGTCGACAACGACTACTGCGCAAGCGCGGACATGCGCAGACAAAGGGGTCACCTCTTGTGACAAGAATATTCCTTAAAAAATTCTTGTCGGTCGATACGTTTTTGCTCCACAAAACCAAACAAGCACTTGTGAGGATAAGGTAAGGCTATTTTACGCAATAAAAATACCATAGCTACACACTATTTGCATCGTGTGTCCCTCTTAAGACACTGAGAGGTGTAGTTTAACGTGTTTGACTGCATTACACCAGTACATTGTAAATAGATGGTTTAGATGTATTAAAGAACCATACCATCTGCTTGGCTTGTGACTGTTTCATCTTCATGTATTTCTGCACATCTCTCCTGTTGTAAGTCGGCATTTTGGGCCGCTTCTCCTCGGGCACGGGTTCCACAGATTTGGGTCTCTTACGCTTCACAGGGGGTGACACCGATCCCTTCTTCTTATCCTGATCTTTCTCTTCCTCATCTGAGAATACAAAACAATTGGGTTGGTTGTTGAATTTGTGCATGTAACTGAATCTTATAGGCTCTGGAAAAGAGCATCGGAGATGACCATACCCCACAAATCGGGGAAATAGTTTTCGACACCATGAAACATAGAAGTACAAAGATCAGGAGATTTTCACAGCAAACGATGTCTGTTATGTAAAGGTCCACATAATGTAAGTAGAGAAAATAACATTTAAGAGAGAAAATGTATCTAAAAGAAATCAAAGTTTTTCTTTTATTTGTGAGAGATTGTAAAGACAAATGGAGTCTCTTTATCATTGGTAATGTTGTGGGTTATATTCTCATAGAAAACTGAACAAAGACTAATAAGATTATGACAGTCTTATTGATTTTTTTTACACTCTCGACATCCTTAAAAGCTGTAATATGCTGCCAGCATCAGTTTTTAATCCATTGGCTACTTCCTGTCTTTTAAGTTATTGTATTTTTCAGCACCCAAGAACCCTACTCTCTTTACATGTGAATTTAAGGAAATTGATGTCACTATCAGAAGCTTAGGCATGACCACAACAGGGAAATTTGTTACTGAAAAAAAATGGTGCACACAAAGCTGAAACAATTTCATTAGAGTCCATACAATCTCATATTTTCCAAGTAGAGCCTAGTAATATATTTGTTGACAGCAGTGCTGTTATTGTTTTTCAATATTGAAATATTTATCAATTCATGCTAAATATGTCACTATCGATAATGTAGGGTACACTATCAATATCAGAATATATTACTTAACAGATCCAACTCTGCTATCTTCCATTAAAATAAACTTCAAAATTTAAAGATCATATTGCTATTCATATAAATTTTGGTGAATATTTCTTACCGCAAAACTGGAACTGCCATATTTTATGTTTCAGGACACTAGTACACAACTTGAGAAAGAGTATGGAAGGTCTCACCAGGAAAACATCTCATACCCCAATATTTCAATATGGATAGACATGGAAGGTAGGAATATGGTTTGATATCGCTATACATGTTGTTATTTGATACTAACACAAGTTTACAGCAATGTAAACATGCCATTTTATAAATCAAACTGTCAACACTTTTAGCACATGATTTGAACTATATTTGAACACACCAATACTGTACATCTAAGGAATCCAAAACCTCTGGCTTTGGGCACTGACATTTAAACATTTACACCGAGGTTGGTCAGAGTTTACAATGTTACAGTCAAGTGTAATAATTTTTTCACACAATATGGTTTACCTGACATGGCCAGGGCCTCTCTTACTTCTTTAGCTGTAGCAGACAACAATTCTGTTGTCCCCATCTTGCCTGATTTCTTCTTGGCTGACTTCTCATTATCTACACACATAAATATAATGTATTGTCTTTTTGGAGTAAAAATAAGATTCTAATCCATGCATTAACATTCATACACAACCATTAGATTTCCCCCCCTTCCCCATTTTTCTTGAACGCCTCCTCTTCCATTCCTGCTTACATCATTTGTTGCCAGTGACTGTCATAATTGCATTGCAGCCTGGTAGAGAACATGTAATTGTGAAATTTATCTCAAACCCACTAGCCCGAGAGTATTTTAGATGTATTTACTTGCACCCTATTATGACAAACAAGAAGCAGATAACCACTAGCAGTGTATTATCAGTTTTACCAGACCTAGGGCTGACCAAGTACCCAAACAGTAACCAAGTAGAAGCTAGTGAACTGGAATGGTACAACTATTAAAATTCTCTTTATGTCCATAAATAACAGGGATGGGTCAGTATCTCTGGTGTCTTAGTATGGAGATAATTTAACTGAAATATCGAGACATTCACACTTAACATCTTGTTGTCAACACATATAATTAAAAGAAAAGATAAAATGCAAACAAACCCCAAATCTAAAGAAATTGATAATTTTTATCCCATATTTTTATACAATTGGGGACATTTATTGAGTTTTCATTGAGAGGAAACTACCATGTTTTGGTTTCATGGGTTTCACTTTCTGTTAGTGTTCTATTTCATGTGTACTAAAATGTATTCAATCCTTCTGTACTGGTTGACCCACCTGTTGTGTTGGCCGAGTGTTTATCCTGTACACTTTCCACTCTACCCCTGCTTCTATCCTGCACACTCTCGGGTTTTGACCTCGCTGGCTTTCCGAGCTCCCTCTGCAGCACTTTCTCCCCGTCTCGCCATGAGGAAGTTGTGATGACAGCAGGGGCTGCTGTTGTGGAAACATTTTTCCTTGCTACAACGCGACTCATGCGTTTTGGGGTTTTCACTGGCTGGCTCTCAATAGGCTTTTTCCTCACAGGGCCAGGTACCGGATACAGGTCCAAATCTGTGCATCAAATAGTTAACAACATTCACTGTTTTTGTCAATGCAAACCACGGTGTAAAGCTGGTTTCATTTTCCAGAATCCTGAACCTTCAATATGAGTAAAAAATCCGAAAATAATACGAAAAGAATAAAATGTCCTCAGTTTTGTTATTTTATCTCTCTGACACATATCTCCTTATTTATTACGTATTTTCACTTTAAAGTCTCTCTTCTCACATACAGCTTACTTTGACAAAATTTTGATAATGTCACCTGTATATCTCACATGTTTTAACATATCAAAAAGCCTTTTATGTCTTGTATCACGTTACCAGTGACCAGAAGTTATATCAATACTGCTTTACAATTTATACTGCAACCTTTTATATTTTATTTATTTTTTTTTTTGCACTGATACATGTTTTGCTGAATACTATGCTCTTTCTACCACATTTCGCGTAAATTCAGGCCCTGCACATTGCATACCGGCAGGAACATGTAGTGAATTTTGTAAATTTACCTTGACTAGCCTCTATGTGCAACAACATCCATGTAACCTGTTACAGATTATCAAGAGCCTGCATATCTCCAGGTATATGCAATTCACCTTGCCTAATTTACATTGACATTTCTATGGATGGTATTCACACTTTACCTTGGTGTTTCTTCTCACTGAGCTCCTTCTCCTTCTTCAGCTGCTGTTTATATCGCTGCAGTTCAGAGGTTTTCAGCACTGTACCGTCATTCACTTTGTACCTCGTGTCAGCCTCATTAAAACCTGCACAATCAGTTGACCAAATAAACCAACAGAAGTCGCTCTCCATCTCGTATTTATATTCTCCAAAATAAATCAAGAGACATTGAATGCTTCCATTTTATATATTAAAGAGACTTTAAAACAGATTTAAGACACCAAGGCCTTCAATGAAACAACAAATGAACAGGAAGAAATCCATTTCTGTTAAATTTTACAGCTGAAAAAGAGCTTTGCCTATGTCCAGGGTCCAGAGTAGGTTTTAAGGATGAGTCGGGATCAAAAATGTGTAGATCAGGTCACAAATACAAAACCGTTCCAGTTCTTGGACTCGTTTTAGTACACCCTCAACCAAACAGAGGAAGTGAAACTCGTAAAACCAAAACAAGGACATTTCCTCACAATGAAATCTCAATAAAAATCCCCAATGTGCAGAAATATGGGATAAAAACAATTTCTTCAGACTTGTTGATTTTTCTAAAAGTTTAAGTTTCCCTTCTATTAGAGTAAGAAATCTAAAATTCGCCAGGAATCTAATATTCGCCAGCTCTAAAACGTTAGTTAATTTTATGAAGAAAATGATGTTTTGTCTTAAATTTGGTATTTTTCAGTTCCAAAAGCCTAAATTTACTGTACATTTACAAATCTCACCTGAATTAGTTTATTTTATTAGTATTTCAACATGTGGCGAATTTCAGATATGTGGCGAATTTTAGATTTCTTACTCTATGTGTGTTGACAAGTGAAAAGATTGTAAAGGGTCATAAACATTGCCATAAAAGTCTGCAACTGCACAAAAATATAGGTTAAAAATAGTAACAGACACGCCCATAACCCCAGTCTGAGGAATTACTTTTTGACGCCAGGAGATATAGAAGTGAAAGAGAAAAAGATCAGGAGATTTTATGAGCAAACACTGTTTGGAAATCAGTATATAAATATCTGAATTATGTTTAAGTAGAGATAATAATGTCTAAGAGAGAAAAAAGTATGTTGAGATACAGCAAGATGACAGCATTAACTGACATATTGTATTTACCTTGGTAATGAGGGGCTGAGTGGCCAGTATTCTAACATATATAATTTCCTGACTGTATTTACTTTGTAATGAGGGGCTGACTGACCAGTGTTCTAACATATATAGGTTCCTGACTGTATTTACTTTGTAATGAGGGGTCAAATGGCCAGTATTCTAACATATCCAGGTTCCTGACTGTATTTACCTTTGTAATGAGGGGCTGAGTGGCCAGTATTATAACATATCCAGGTTCCTGACTGTATTTACCTTTGTAATGAGGGGTCGAGTGGCCAGTGTTCTAACATATCCAGGTTCCTGACTGTATTTACCTTTGTAATGAGGGGCTGAGTGGCCAGTATTATAACATATCCAGGTTCCTGACTGTATTTACCTTTGTAATGAGGGGTCGAGTGGCCAGTGTTCTAACATATCCAGGTTCCTGACTGTATTTACCTTTGTAATGAGGGGCTGAGTGGCCAGTATTCTAACATATATAATTTCCTGACTGTATTTACCTTTGTAATGAGGGGCTGAGGGTCCAGTAGCCACCTTGCGAGTCAGTGTTTGCACTTTATCTGGTGCATCATACTCGCTGTACTGTTTGGGTATCACAATGTCTGAGTCAGCATGGGCGGGTCTGTCTGCAAATCCACCACCACCTGAATCTGTGTCTGTGAAGACAAGATTAAACTATAGTGTGAATCAGTGAAATATCACAGATATGCCACAAAACTAGCCTTAAAAAAAGAAAGGAAAACTGTAACCTTATTAGGGATGGGTCGGTAGGTCCGGTATCTCAGTATCAAGAGCATTTTAATGAAATACCGTGACAAGATTTTAAAACTGCCACTTCGCTTGCTAACATATATAATGGAAGGAAGAGTTAAAATATTAGAAACATACCCAAAATCTGAAGAAATTATAAGCTTTTATCCCCATATTTTCGTCTATTTGCAGACTTTTATAGCGACACATTGAGCAGAACTGCCATGTTTTGGTTACGACACTTTATAACCTAAATCTTGCTTGACAACGCATATAATGGAAGGAGAACTTAAAATATTGGGAACAAACAAGAAATCTGAAGAAATTATACACGTTTCTCTCATATTTTGTCCATTTGGGGACTTTTATTGCGATGTCGTTAAGAGGAAACGTCCATGTTTCATTGGGGTATACTAAAACCCGGAGTCCCAGAATCGGTACGGTTTTGCATTGGCGACCTCCCGATGTACACATTTTTCATACCGACCCATCCCTAAACCTTATATATTAAAGACTTGTCTGTTGCAAATAAACACTCCCTCATCAGACTATGGGTCTGGAAACATAACAATAGTATAAGTCATCACAAGTTATTTCTTCAAAAAAATTATACGCAGTGTTTAGTTTCAAAATAAAGACACTAAAATACAAGTTTGCAGATAATCAACAAGGGACAAACCCAGAACTTTAAAGTGTTTGGAACTGTTACTCTGTCAGCTAGAGTAAGAAATCTAAAATTCGCCACATATCTGAAATTCGCCACATGTGAAAATACTAATAAAATAAATGAATTGTGGTGAGATTTGTTGACTGTATAGTAAATTAAGGCTTTTTGAACTGAAAAATACCAATTTTTGGACAAAAACGTCATTTTCTTCATAAAATTAACTAAGGTTTTAGAGGTGGCGAATTTTAGATTTCTTACTCTACTCTGTTTTTCTCTTATGGTTTGTATTTAGCTATCAGTGTAGTTTAAACTAAGTTACTGATGTTTTTAATTATGTTATGAAACCACTAATACAAAAGAAAAAACATTGGCATGGCAATAAGAATCCTACAGATGATCACAAACATTGAAATACATCTTTACTGAACAAATTCCAAACACAACAAAGTTACCTCTTAAAATGTATAGATATTGACAAACCCTGTTATTAATAGCTATGCACAGTTTCATGGTAACCTTTGCATTTCATATAAAATAGTAATGTTCCTTTTGCAAATTTACGAGCATGTAAATTATAAGAAAAAGTAATTTTATTTGGATGGATGGATTCACAAGCCTCACCTGACATATTTAGTTTCTGCATCAATATTTTCTCTTTTAACATTTCTATTCCTGCAACAAAAAATAAGCAAAAACCAAAATTAGAAACGTTTTAAACGTTTTGGCATCACCAAACCCTTTATAAATCAGAAAAGCATCAAAAACAAATCTTCAGGACTGTTGTTTTTTTTCATTGCTAGTAACTTACAGATGAAATATGTTGTTTGACAAATGTTACCAGAAGCCAATTTATATCCCATATACTCTGATACAAACTATTACCACATACCTCTTCCAGAGTCTTTCTTGAAATCTTCAGCCTTGACCTTGGGTATCTTCTTGGCTTTTGGCACAGTATAAGTCACATTAGTTCCTGCAAAATAATATAAATCCTCATTCTAACGAGGCAAGAACTGTAACAGAGGTTCTATAACCTACATAGGTATCAAAGGTTTAGTTTAAATCTTCAGAATTCTTACAAGAAATAAATCATCAGATTTCCTTATTTTGTATACTTTTTTGTGGTTATATAATGAATCCTCCATAAAAACTACATAAGTTGAAGCTCTACACTACCTTTATCATCTTTGTTTCCCTCTGACCAGTATATATTTCCACTGGACACATCCCCATACTTGACTGGCTGAAGGTCCAACTCGTACTCTTTGGCTTTCGCTCTATAAAACAGGTATATTTAATCAAAGCTAAATGATTAATTAAAAAGTGAAACAACAGAGAACTCTGTTTCAATATATCTGAAATTCATTGATTTTATCTACCCAACTTTATGCAAAAGTTTGATAAAATTCTTTCAGCTAAATATATTTAAATGTATAAAACATAAAAAATCCTGACATATGACAAACCAACCTACACGGTTGAATATATTTCTTATGCTGCACAGTTATGTGGGTTTTCTGTCTTCAAGTACAGTGCTTTAACTTTACACCAGGGGCCCTATTCTACAACAATACTTAGACCATTTCTAACTTAGATTTAAGTATTTCTTAGATTTCAAGTAAGAAATTATGAAACAGAACATTCCTAACATTTGTTTCTTGAATTTAAAGTCTGAGAAAAAATTGAGTGAAAAACCTTCCCTTAGTTAGATCTAAGGTCACCTTATCCAAGTATTGTTGTAGAATACAGCCTCTGCTCTTGTGTGATGTACCCGAGACTCTCTGCATTTTTCTGCTTCCTTTAACTCTGTGGTGGATTAGCGAGCGACATTTCAAGACAGTTTAATTAAATTCAATATCAGCCACTTAGTGTACAGAAGTTTTGACTACAAACCTGTCTCTGTGAGATTTACTGTGATGAGCTCGCTGTTTTCTCCCTTTCTTCATCTCTGCATTGTGGTGGTTGGATGATGCTTCTCTCAATGGACTACGGGGCCGAGAAAGTCTCACTTCCTGTTCAGGCTCTTCCATGTACTTGTCATCTGAAATGTTCATTAATTTCAGAGAAACGTTAAGGAAATATTTACAGATTTAATGACAGTTTTTTAAACAATATGACGGTCATATCAGATGGGGTAGTTTAATGCTGGAGGAAATGAGAGATGAAGTAAACTATGTCAGGCATGTACAATGCCAATTTTTGCCACATTTAAGTAATGGATGAGCACTAATTAATCAACAGGAAAATTTAGTAGTAAGGTACCAGCTTGCATCAGGTGTCGACTAATTCGTTAACTGTTTCTGATAGTGGTGTGAACGTTAAACCGGTATACCGCATTTCGTTTCATTTAGGTAGAAATGATGAAATCTGCAAAGAATATTTAAGTATCCGTTTTTGAAAATGTCATTATATTAGGCTTTCTACTGGTTAATATTTCGTCAAAACAATAAAGAACATATATATTTGAGGAAATAACTTACATTTTCACTTTATATTTAGAGTAAATAAAGTTTACAAACTTCAAAATATCTCAGAATGCATATTTCCTATTGAGAATGTAGCTCATGTACGCTCGTGTAAAACTTTTTATCATATCTCTGTAAACTTTTGAAATCCCGGATTTCGTTCGGTTTCAAAGCCCCAAACCGGTCCGACCACTAGTTTCTGATGACAAACATCTTTAAGAAATTGTCGAAAATATGCTATGAGCACATGTCCCGGATCTAAACAACCAACATGGCGAATCCCATGATGCTAACAAAGTAGAATATTCACCAAAACTGTTGAGTAAATAGCAAATAACATTATATATTTATATTTTTAAAATAAAATATGGATAAAATATTGTGTTAATACCTTTTTAGGTTTTAACTAGAAATATTAACAATTCTAACGATCCCGAAATCACATGAAATGACATACATAGGAAATTGTTAACTGGTCCACAATTATTGACATTAACCAGTGCTTTGTAACCTAATAATCCGTTAATATGGTTAATCGTTTCAGCCTGACGTTCCTCAAAACATAGAAAACTTTAAAATGATAAACTGAAAAGACAATATGGGTCATTTATGAAGCCATATCTCTGTACTTACCATGCACCATTCCTCCATAAAGTTTTAAATTTTGATGATACTGTGTAACATTAACACATTGTTAAAAACAGAACTTACAAATAATTCACCTGAGTTTGTATTTCCTGCTCTGAATCTATCAGACGCACACTTATTAATATATTTAACTGAAGAGATAACACATATCGAGAAAATTACAGTAAAATAGGAATTGCTTTGATTCTCTGACATTCGCAGTTACAATAACCATTGTGACATAGACAATTAACCCAAATGCATTACCATTTTTTCCAGTTTAACAAGATCACTGCTGCGGCATTTATCTTTCGCCGGGTATTAAGCAGAAATGCAGGTAGTCTGACCACAAAAAAGGCTTCAAAGCCCAAGGAGTAAAAATAATGGAGATAAATGGCCTTTCAATAAAATGACCCAACTGAACCTTGAAGCAGGGGTCAAAGATCAAAATTTGACACTTGCAAAAACTTCACAGAATTTGATTTCCTACAGGTTATTTTCAAATCTGAAGTTGTAGGATCAACTAGAATTGCGTCAATATGATGCAGTGCATTCCCGGATGGGATATAGTATAATGCAACATATAGAGAACTCGGTCATTTGACATTTTTGTTCTCTGCCAAAAAAATTTTCATGCTAATAATTTCCAGGGTCTAGAGTACCCAAAGATTCCAAAATTTGCTCAAAATAGCTCTATCTCTGATGGTTTTTGAGATAATCAACATTTTCAATTTCTGGCAAAATTCAAGATGACAGCTGGAATTCGTAAAATAAATTTTCTTTTAGATATTATAACCAGGGTTTATAGTACCAACAGAGTCCAAAATTGCTCAGCTATGCAACGAGCTACAGGTCTGCAATTTTACTATGGTATAGATGACCCAAATGTTAGTGAATACCATATTTCAACAAAATACTCTAAATGCAATAGGCTTCCAGTTACAAATGATTTACTCAACAGTGAAAACCTGAAAGTAGTTATTGTTGAGCTATGCCATGAGCTACAGGTCTGTATTTTTACTATGGTACAGCTGACTCAAACATAGGTGAACAACATGTGGAAAGGATTAGGCTAAGAGCAATACTTTTGAAGATATTAGCCATATATTCTTCCAGTAATTTGACTAAAATTAAGAAAATAGCTCTTACTCACTTATATAGTGCAACATATTTTAACAAAATACTGTAATTGCAATAGTTTTAGAGTTACAAGCCGTATACTTAAATTAGCTTAAAGTGCTATTTTTCCCTTAGCTTTAGGCTAAGTCCGAAAAAACCCAGAAGAAAATTTGAAGGGCATAAAAATCCATTAGGACATATAATTTACCAAAAATGTGTAACTGCAGTAATTTTAGAGAAATCTGTGTGACACACTAACGGATGCACACACACGAGATGCATTTTATAATCTCCTGGCGGGAGATAAATATAAGCATGAACATAACTAAACACAACGAGCATCACACTATCAAAGCCTTGTCTTTTCGAATATATATATGCGACAAACCAAATAAAAAAATCTGACCTACCCATGCGACTGACTTTCCTTGAGGCATTCATTTTGGCTTTCATGTAAGATGTTCGCCCAAAGTCATCCAGCTGAAGAAAAGCAAAATACACACTGGTAATACGAGTTTTAAAACATTGCAGTCCTAAACAACTTCTCTTCAGTTATTACACCATAAAATTCTAAATGCATTTACAGTACTAATAGTGAACAGCAGTACCAGTATTTGGAATATTTGAAACAAGTCAGAAAACAGAGTACTTAAGATAGCGTTAGGATCAAAGGAATTTTTGAAAGTGGGTCCCAAATACAAACATACAATAGATTCATATTTGTTAAGTTCAGCTATTAGCCTCTGAACGGAAGTATAGAGCACTAGACCTTTCTGTATTTACTGCATTTGTTTTTTAAATATGTTCCTTTTCAAATAGAAGGCGTTTCCACCAGTTGCCTGATTTTGTTTATACTTGAATCCACTGAAAAGCAGGTATCTAGTTTGTGAATTTTTACAATAACTATAGACACAGAGAAGCCTCAATCACTATCTGTCATGAGCACAATGTCTCTGTACCTTTGCCGATGCATCTGTAGACGTGGTTACTGTGTATCTGGGCACTCTGTCCACTGCCACCACGGACTCTTGCAGAGAACTAAGGCCAATGTCATATGCTGTGGGTTTCTCTGCCTCACTCAGTCTGTACTCTGCTTTCTTCAGCTAAAAAAAGGCGGGAAAACCAGTCACTAAAACAATGAGGCCAAGTGAAAGTAATTTTAATTGTTATGCATAATATCAGCAAAAAATAGCATCAGAGATGCCCGTACCCCACAGCCTGGGGAAATATTTTTCAACACCATGAGATATAGAAGTAGTATAAAAGTACAAAGTTCAATATACTTTCAGAGCAGTGTCAGTTATATTAAGGTCCAAATAATGCTTAAGTAGAGAAAATAATATCTAAGGAAAAGAAATGTATGTAAAGATGAAGTATTAAAACAAAACAATTCAATAATAAAATGACAGCACTTATCAGTAAACCAAAAATGGCCGAATTATGGTTTGGATGTTTTGAATATTACCCATGCATACAGAAGTGGCAATACATTCAATGAATGCTTATGTGTGGTGTTCGAGAAAAGCCTGTGGCTCACTTGATGAAATTCCATCTGTTACAATGGGAACTTCCAAAAGGAAATTCTTAATGAATTCTAATATGACTTTAACAGTGCTTAATCTGCATCAACAGACAGACCCAAAGGTGCAACAAGATTTTAAAGGTCACTACAGCAAGGTCAAAGGTCAAATCAAGGTCACACTATGACGTAGCACACCTACACCCCCTAATCAATGTCCCTACCAAGTATCAACTTCCTACACCTTACGGTTTCCAAGATATAGCCCGGACCAGGTTTTATAGGTCAAGTTCACTACGGCAAGGTCAAATCAGGGTGACACCATGATGTTGCACACCTACTATCCCCAACCAATGTCCTCACCAAGTATCAGCTTCCTACACCTTACAGTTTCCGAAATATAGCCCGGACAAGATTGTATAGGTCAAGGTCACTACGGCAAAGGTCAAATCAAGGTTACACTATGATGTTGCACATCTACACCCCCTAACCAATGTCCCTACCAAGTATCAACTTCCTACACCTTACAGTTGCTGAGATATAGCCCGGACAAGGTTTTATAGGTCAAGGTCACTACGGCAAGGTCAAATCAAGGTCAGACCATGATGTTGCACACCTACAACTCCTAACCAATGTTCCTACCCAGTATCAACTTCCTACACCTCACGGTTTCCGAGATATAGCCCAGACAAGATTTTATAGCTCAAGGTCACTACGGCAAGGTCAAAGGTCAAATCAAGGTCAGACCATGACGTTGTACACCTACACCCCCTAACCAATGTCCCTACCAAGTATCAACTTCCTACACCTTACAGTTTCCGAGATATAGCCCGGACAAGATTTTATAGGTCAAGGTCACTACGGCAAGGTCAAAGGTCAAATCAAGGTCAGACCATGACGTTGCACACCTACACCCCCCAACCAATGTCCCTGCCAAGTATGAACTTCCTACACCTTACGGTTTCTGAGATACAGCCCGGACAAACTATTTCCCGCCGCCCGCCCACTCATCCGGACACCATGGGTGAAAACAATACCTCGACAGCCCTTAAGGGCTGTGGGGTAAAAAGTGACTAACGCCAACATGGCAACCTAGTTATTAGTTGCAGTAAGAAATACAGTATCAAAATGGATATCCAACTTGTGATCGATTTATCTTCACAATACAGCATCTATTGTCACACGTAAAATATACAAATCTTATTCTTTTCCTTTGGTCTGATACATTCAAGGCAATAAACGGCAGTTAAAACTAGATTGGGCCAACTCGGCGCCAACATATCCCCAGACAGGTCATCACTCACGCCACAGGTTTTGATCGGAAATTTTTTAAAACATAATTACCCATTATTATATGAACTTCAGCACATCAATCTACTCTGTTTATATCTCCCCAAGGAAGATGGTGTATCCCCAGACGCCGAATACATAACTCAAATTATATTTTCAATCTTCCTGCAATGATAACTCTAAACCTATTTTCAAAGTATTTAAATGATTGATGATTGAATGTCCATTCTAAAATAATAATCCCAAAAGAGCATATCTGTTTCTATATTTGTTGACAAATAAAATATTATTTTTAACTCAACTCATCATATTTTTCAATCTTCCTTCAAAGTATTTAAATGATTGATGATTCAATGTCCATTCTAAAATTCATAATCCCAAAAGCGCATATCTGTTTCTATATTTGTTCACAAATAAAATATTATTTAAAAAAAAATTGTTTATATTATTATTTTATTATATTATTTTTAGAATTTGCAAATTGTTTTCAGTTATTCATTTCCTCTATACCTATATATGTGGTCCATATATATGCAACCTAAATATGTGACACAATCTCAGTTCTGACTCCCCTTTGTGTTATATGTAATGAAGCCCACCACCTCCCACCCCCACCCCTCTCCCCTTCTCCACACCTCTCTCACTATTACACAAGATCTGCAACCCCATTGAGTTCTTTGTTTCTCATCTGATATCATTAAATACCATTGTTTATTTAGTGTCACTCAATATTAGGGATGGGTCGGTAGTTCCGGTATCTCGGTATCGAGACCATTTTACTGAAATACCGTAATGAGATTTTACAACCGCCACTTCGCTTTTCAGCACATATAATGGAAGCAAGAGTTAAAATATTAGAAACATACCCTAAATCTGAAGAAACTATAAGCTTTTATTTCATATTTTCGTCCATTTAGACTTTTATAGCGATACGTTGAGCAGAACTGCCATGTTTTGGTTACGACACTTTATAACCTCATTTTCGCTTGTCAACTAATATAAATGAAGGGAAACTTAAAATGGTGGACAGAAACCAGAAATATCAAGATATTTTATCTTTTTATTGCATATTTCGTGCATTTGGGAGCTTTTATTGCGACGTTGTTATCCTAAACGTCCATGTTTGTTTGGGGAGAACTAAAACGCGGAGTCCCGAATTCGGTACGGTTTTGCATTGGCGACCTCCCGATGTACATATTTTTCATACCGACCCATCCCTACTCAATATAGCTGGAGGTCCCAGAGGTGGGTGGGGGGAATCCGGGTGGGGGATGTGGGTTGAGCATAAATGGTAAACAAACAATCTATATAAAAGGGGTACTCAAATACAAAAAGAATTGAGAATTTTAAGTATGTGATTATCAACTGAAATGAGTTCATAACTGTAGGAGCTGTGCCAAAATTAACTGAGGCAAGTTGAATAAAACTGGGCTAGTTGAGGGTTAAAAATCCCCTAGTTTTACTACATAAGGATATAATTTCATTAATATTGGGACTTAAAGCTCACTTAAAGTGTCCATTTTGTCTACTTGAATATGTTTAACCAGTTTCATTTTAAAAAGTGAAAAACTCAGCAAGCAGAGGTATAACACACAAAAATAAGTTCTTAAAAGACTAAGATAGCCATATCATTATTAATATTCAAAATTTAAATAGACAGGCATTTCCTTTTAAAAATTCAAAGATTTCAGCTCTATACCCCACATCGTTTGACAGTTACTGGGCTTTAAAGTGGCATAATATCCATAAATTGGGTTTCTGTGGGCATTTTACAATTGTTAAAGAGACCTTAGCAATTAAACTACAGATCTGAAACTTTTTGGGGGACATACATAACAAACAAAAATTATATATAATACAGTTTAAGACTTGTCACACTAAGCATTTCCAAATAACAGGGCAAAATACGGAAAAAATGTCAAAAAAGGCACTTGGGCGAGTGTCTATGGCCTACATACACGGGTTAAATGTCTACTAAAAACCTTGATTTTCGGCATATGTAAAAAGGACATAATAATGCATTCCCAGATGGGATTTCAGCTCCATCAATCACATAGTTTAACAGTTACAGGGCTTAAAGGTGGTAAAAAGTCCAAATATTGGGTCATTGTGGGCCTTTTAGAGATCTCGATGTGGCTTTCAAATTAAAGCTTCAGACTTAAAATTTGTTACATACTAAGATTACACATAGAATATGTATCTAATAAAGTTTGAAACTTCTCAGACTTACCATTTCCAAGTTACAGAGCAAAATATGTGAAAAATGTCTTAAAAGGGTCACTCAGGTGGGTGTTTAAGGTCCTCATACACAGGTTAAATGTCTACTTGAAGCCTTGATTTTTGGCACATGTAAAAAGAACATAATAATGTATTCCCAGATGAGATTTCAGCTCTATCAGTCACATAGTTTAACAGTCACAGGCCTTAAAATTGGCAAAAAGTCCAAATATTGGGTCTTTATGGGGCCTTCTAGAGACCTAAATGTAGCCTTCAAATTAAAGCTTCAGACTTAAAATTTGTCACATACTAAGATTACACATAGAATATGCATCTAATACAGTTTGAAACTTCTTAGACTTACCATTTCCAAGTTACAGGGAAAAATATGTGAAAAATGTCTAAAAATGGTCACTCGGGTGGGGATTTATGGTCCTCATACACAGGTTAAATGTCTTCTTAAAGCCTTAATTTTTGGCACATATAAAAATAACATACTAATATCTTCTCAGATAGGATTTGAGCTCTATCAGTCACATAGTTTGACAGTCACAGGGCTTAAAAGTAGCAAAAAGTCCAAATATTGGGTCTTTGGGAGCCTTTTAGAGACCTCAATTTGACCTTCAAAATTAAAGCTTCAGACTTAAAATCTGTTACATACTAAGATTACACACAGAATATATATCTAATACAGTTTGAAACTTCTCAGACTTACCATTTCCAAGTTACAGGGAAAAAGATGTGAAAAATGTCTTATAAGGGTCACTCGGGTGGGTGTTTATGGTCCTGATACACAGGTTAACTGTCTATTAAAGGCCTAAATGTTGGGGCACATATAAGAAAACACATAGATATATTCCCAGATGATATTTAACTTAGATGAGAGACATAGTTTGAAAGCTACAGTGCTTGAAAGTGGCAAAAAGTGCATAAATTGGGTCTCTGTGGGCACTTTTGAGACCTTAAGTCGACCCCTTTGGGTAAACCTACAGCCCTAAAATTTTCTACAGACAAGGATTACATATCAAAGTTATACCTAGCGCAGTTTGAGACTCATCAGAATTATCACTTCCAAATTATAGGGCAAAATATGTGTAAAGTATAGCAAAAAATCCCTAAGTGGGGGTATTTATGGGCCTCAAACACAATTTTCTCCTCAACTTAAAGTCGTGATTTTCGGCACATGTACTAAGAACATATTAATGTGTTGTCAGGTAAAATTTCAGCCAGCTGAGCATCATAGTTTGTGACCTACAGGGCTCTAAGTGGCCAAAAGTGCAATTTCTGACCTTAAGGTGGCCATAAGTTCTTTTTTACTGGGAGTTTAAGGTCACCTTAAAATAGGGATCTTCCTTTGGGTACCCTTAACATGTGTACCAAGTTTGAAAAAAAAATATTCATTTGTTTTTGAGTTATCGCGTCCACAAGGAAATTTCTACGGCGGCGGCGGCGGCGGCGCGACAGACCTGAATCCAATATATCCCCGACTTTCGTCTGGGGATATAATTATGCACATGTATTTTGTTTGCTATAGTCATCAATATTTCCATAACTTCAATAAATACCTCAACCTTGGCCTTTCCCATACTTTCCCAGGCATCATCAAGTCCTTGAAACATAAAAAAAAAGAAATTAATTCAGCAGAGAAGTCATCCTGGTACAAAGATGGGATCACAATATTGATTAAATTTTCAGAAAGGTGTACTTATTTATTTGGGGTTTTACATTGCTTTCAACACTGTACAGGTCATATTCAGAAAGATGTAATATCCTCACAAAGAGGTTTTCCTTTTTCTTAGTTTCCTGAAGTGCTTGTGACATCATTCAGCAGAGCATAAACCATGATCAGGAAAATTGAAACTTCTCCCCTACAGGTGGATATTAACATTATTCTATGCGTTCTATGTCACTCCATAAACATATACACCACAATTAAAGAATCTAAAACTTTTAACCTGATGACAATTTTGAAATTGCAATCACAAAGCATTATCTCAAACCAAAGTGCACTGTGATGATACAACTCCTAATTATACACTACAAATGTACAATGCTTCAGGAAGTTAATATTAACTTAGTCTGCAAATAGTTTAAGAAATGTAAACAAAAAACAATACCTGTAACAACACTAAGAAACAGATAAATATACCAGCTCTAACTTGTGATTTACTGATCAATCTTCATCAGTATAATAAGTCACCTGTTTTTCCTGCATACTGAGGAATATCAGCATGCACAACCAACTTGGGATTACTGACTTTTCGTCCCTGATATCTGCTCATCTTTGTACCTGAAAAGAAGTGACATGTTTAACTCCAGAAAAAAAAACATAACTTTATTTTTAATATAAATTTTATTTTTTTATTATTACTTTAATTTTTAAAGAAAAAAAACTTTATTAAAAACAGCTTATGGAGGTAAGTAAACAACATTAATGTACTCTTTAATTGAAGAATATTAAATTAGTGTCAAGTTGTGAAGTGGAAGTATAATTCGATATGCATCAGTAATAGGCTCGTTAAATGTTAATTTGGGGAAGATACTTGATGAAGTACTGTGGCAAGTACTTGTAGCAATTAATGATGAGAAATCTTTTAAACTTTGGGTTGATGTTTGGTATGTCAATGGGTGTCTGGTTTGGTAGCATAATTTTCATTTCAGTATTTCGCCACTGCAACACCAAAAAAGATTCATTTCAGTAGGGCAGAGCCTGTAATACTTGAATGGTATCCAGACCATTTTACTTAATACCCTTATGACAATTTACAACTAACATCCCGACTGGCAAAACATATCACAGTGAAAAAAAAAACATAAAACATTACAATCAAACCCTAAATGTGTATAATTTATAAACTTTTATCTCAGTGTATAATTTATAAACTTTTATCTCATATTTTTGTAAACATGGAGGGCAAAAAATTAAGTACAGTATACATATAGTATTGTATATTTGTGTATAAATAGTTGATGTACTTTATTTTTACATATAAACTGGATCCCTTATATTTTTTGCACACATGGTTTCACAGTAGTGTTGTGGTTGAATGTGAATTTTAGAACCAGTTTCCGAAAGCTGAAATTCGGCTAAAAACCGGGTACATTTGATTTATAAAACGTGAAGAAAAAAGTTTTCAAATGCGTACATTAGCTGTAACTCGCATGTACATATAACCACGATTGACTTTTGAAGACTTCGAATGTGTGATATGTTAAAAGAATTTTATAAAATAATGTGAATTATTTGTTTTACCTTAATATTTTGGTAAACTTAAGTTAAAATAATGATATATGTGACGAGACCGGTTTTTGTTAGAAGAAAACAAAACATAAATGGATCTCAAATAGGTTTCCAGTTAACCGTCTTCAACACTATTTCACAGACAGCATGCATCTACAGGGAAAATCACAGACATAGCTGAATAATTAGTAGACATCTGTTTCCTGCATTTACATTGGCTTTGGCAATTAGGATATTGCAAGCTTTAGTCTGACTGCCAAGCTAATATCATTAGCTGATATGTGGACATACAACTTTATACCAAAGTCTTAGTTAAGTCACCTTTTATGTAGTGAATACATATTAAAGACAAAACTTAGCCGAGAAAAAGGTCATCAATCCTGTATAATAAATTTAATTATACAATTATACTAAAATTGTTTCTTTCATCTATGATTAATTGTTAATCTATAGTTAAACTACACCTAAAATGCTATTGTTTTGTAATATTTACAATATGGTTCTTTTTCATTTGTTCTTATACATGGCTTAAATAAATATTTATTTATTAAATGTTTATATATTATTTAACTCTGAGAACATATTTAAGCCTAAGGCCCTTAGTCAATCCTGTACATGGTGTTTTGATTGATATTAGTCCTGTTAACATGACTATTTCATCCCCATCCCTAAATTTATCCAAAACAATCACAGTTACACAATAAATTACCAGTGCATATGATCAATTTAACATTGGCGTTTTATACAACTTCGGTGCATATACAACTTTGGCGTATTGCACATTTGTGTACTTACATTGTATCCTCAGAAATAAAAATGTTTTTAAGTCATTTATAATGTCTAAAAACCATGGAATTACAGTAATTTATTTGATAAATTACTGTAATTCCAATATGTTCACGTAATATTGATTGAGTTGGTATATTTCCTTAATTTTTTGACAGCCTTTCTAAAGGTTGTTATTTCTGGTAGTATGACAGGAAATCTATGACTTCATTGGGATATTTTTGGGTCCTGGCTATTCTACTATTACTACTATAACGGCTGGTACTCGATTTTGATTATTATTGTGTCCAGTATTGGGAACCATCATTTGCACTGAAGTTACATCGGTGTTTTAAATTTATAATGAAGTGACTCCTGTCATGGCATCGTAGTTTTAAGTTTTTGTCTAAAGTCACAGTATCGCAAATAATACCATCAATTCACACAAATAAAATATGTTAGGAAACCCCCAAAGAATACTGTGGCCTCATGAATATTAATAAGTAGTCCACAAATTTTGATCTCCAAGTGAAGTATTGTAAAAAATGTCATGGAATCGTCAAACAATTCCCATGCATATATAAATATCATAATAAGCTTTGTACAGTAGTGCATCTAGTATTTGATCTTAAAGCAGGAAATATTATTGAGAAAACACCATGGAAATCTGTGACCTCATGAATATTAATGAGTTGTCTGCGAATTTTGATCTTCAAGTAAAGTATTTCTGTATACATTGTTGGGAAACCCCACATACTTCTGTGACCTCATACATATTATACGCAATTGTCAAGCAAATATACCGCTAATAAATTACCTGAGTTTTTGAGACTTGTTGATTTTTAGTGCAATGCCGTAACTTTAGATGAAAACTAAAACGACGATGCCTGACTAGAGTCACTTTGTTTAAATAATTATCATATGTGGCACCACTGGCTTTATTTTTATGGCTTATGATAAAAATGGTAGTTTTAAATTGAATATTTGGTGAAATACATGCAGGAAGACATTAGGTGTCATTATGTGGCTTCATTTTAGGAGTTTCATTCATGGAGTTTTTATATATATCTTCACGTACGGTTGATACGACGATCTAAGATTTAAATTAAGAAATATGTAAAAACCGTGAATAAACTGCGCTATAAAATCGTACAGTTACTCAGAAAAATTCCATTTTTAATCAATTCAACAAAGAAACTATGAATTTTGAGCGTATTTTCTGATACTTTATTGATTAAATCTCCATATGGTTTTGTTTATATTTTTGAGCAAATGTCTGGTGGGTTCGACCAATCAGATTCACAGTTGCTATGGTGATTAATGGGGTATGCTAAAATTCAACAACGAAGATGTTAAGGTACAAAAGTGCTAGCAAACAATTTTGAAAAAGTGTAGATCATGAAGGAATGTAATTAATACTAAATATTAGGCATTTGTAAATAGCTATCACTTTGCCAGCATTTAAATTATAAAAAACAAGACCACTGCCATGGTATGATCTCCCGCCGCACTACATCAAAAAGTAGGTGAACAACATATTTGACAAAACTCCTATATGGTTATCATTAAAAATTGACAAAGTAGCTATTACTCACTTAGCTATGGAGATACACTTCCAAACTAGTGACCATGTTGTAGCTGTGGAGATAGTAGCTGAACAACATATTGGAACAAAATTGTAGCTGCAATACTTTTGAAGATATAAGCCATTTACTCATTATGGTTATCATCAAAGTAGCTATTACTCAGTTAGCTATGGAGTTACAGCTGTGAAAATTCACAATACAGTATATCCAAAAGATAGGTGAACAACATATTCGACAAAAATCCTCTATATTCAATAGTTTTTGAGTTATAAGTGACTTGCTCAATGGTCAAATGTTAAACTTAGTATAGCTATTACTCAGTTAGCTATGGTGCTACACCTTGGACACCTCACCATGATATAGTACATGAAGGAGTTGTTGAACAACATATTTCAGGCCAATATTGTAAGTAACAGTTACAAAGACAAAACCAATTTACTCATTTTGCTCATTGTTAATAACAGAAAATAGCTATTACTCACTTAGCTATGAAGATAGAACCCTAAAAATGGTACCATCTTGTAGGCATGGAGAAAGTAGCTGAACAACGTATTTTACAGAAACACTCTAAATGCACTCGTTTTGGAGTTATGAGCACTTTACTCAAAGTAGCCACCATTGCTATTACTCAATTAGTTATGGTCCTAGGTGTGAAATAACAGCATCAAATGAAAGGACATAAGCAATAAGGTCATAAAAAACATTGAAAAGGCCAAGGAGAAACAACCAGTGTGATGTACAGCCCTTTATAAAAGCGTGACACACACTCAATAACACACGAACACACGCACGGAATGCATTTTATAATCTCCCGCCCGACCGGCGGGAGATAAAAACAAGATGGAAGATTTCAAGTGGTGCTCATTTTTTGTGAATATTTTAGAAACTTCTTCACCCACAATTGTTTAAATTTATACCATTGGAAAGGTATCTTAAAAGTTTTCATTGCAATAAATCTGCACATAAACAAACAAGAAAATATTATTGACAGTTAAGTACATTTTTACAACTAATTCCTTTCCTGTGGTACTCATAATACTTCTTCAGATATCTTGCACCAACCTTCCTCAAATTTAAAAACAACAGTAATTTAGCTTAACCTGGGATGAATATCATATCTGTAGCTTAGATTAAATAACAACATAAGTGAATTTTTAACCAAATTTGAGCAAGATGGTGGATCTCAACATGGTGTACATCTTTTTGAAATATTTTTAAAAATGCATTCCCTACACATACATGCTATATATCATTGGAAAGGCGATGGAACATTTTTTCTGATTTTATTGCATTAAAATCCATCAGAGTAGGAAATTAATGACATGTGACTTGGGTTTTAAAATTTATTGCTTAAATGTGATGTACACATCACTTTTCAGTTATCTTATTAAATATGCAATAAAGTAGGGATGGGTCGGTAGGCCCAGTATCTCGGATTCGAGAGCATTTTAGTGAAATACCGTGACAAGATTTTAAAACCGCAATTTCGCTTGCCAACACATATAATGGAAGGAAGAGTTAAAATATTAGAAATATACCCCAAATCTGAAGAAATTATAAGCTTTTATCCCATATTTTTGTCCATTTGCAGACTTTTATAGCAATACATTGCCCAGAACTGCCATGTTTTGGTTACGGCACTTTATAACCTCAATATCGCTTGTCAACTCATATAAAAGGAGGAAAACTTAAAATATTGGACAGAAACCAGAAATATGAAGATTTTTATGGCCTATTTTGTGCATTTAGGGGCATTTATTGTGACGTCGTTATGAGGAAAAAGGTCCATGATTGTTTGGGGTGCACTAAAACGTGGAGTCCCGAATTTGGTACGGTTTTGTATTGGCGACCTCCCGATGTTCATATTTTTCATACCAACCCATCCCTACATTAAAGTGCAAAAAAGACCTTTGATATGGGAAAAATCATATTTGCAGCTTCTATATTTATTTTAGATATCACAATTTCAGGTATGCAATTTAATTTGTAAGAGTAAAATTCTAGATAAGAAGATAGGAAGGTACCCACTTGTCTTCATCTGTTCCATATATTTTAAAAACGTATTTGCTCTTGGATCCATAATATATAATATTTAAAAATGGAAAAGTATTAACAGATCAATGACAACTTTCATTCACTTAAAAACATGATGAAATAAATGAGAAAATATTATTGAAAGTCCAGCAAACTATATATCTTACTTTTATGATATAATTCTATGAATTTTGTGACAAAACACTGCAGTTTTCCGACTTTTAGTAAGAACCGTCGAACCCACCGAAACATCGAATCCACTGTACATATTGATACATGATAGGCTGCTAAGTACACTGAAGTTACATAGGAACACCATAATTATCCACGATGTGGTAAACACTAGTGCCGGGATCATCGGCGATTTTTGCAGATCGAGGATCATATGTTAGAAACGAGTTGAACTCGAGTAAATACACAAAAATAAAATAAGAAAAATCCAAATATTATTACCAGTTGTGTTATGTACCTTTTTATAGCAAGAAAAAATATTTTTTTGCCATTTAAAGTGTACAGATATGTATGTGCACATCATGGAACAGCCACGCAGCTAAGGTTAATATTAAACGGCGAGGTTATGTCCCGGGACGTCCCGATATGTAACACATTGGCTATATGTCGGGAAGTGCTAAATATTGAACACTTGGAAGTGCTTCAGAAGTGCTTTATGTCACGGGATGCCTTGTTTTAGGATTGTGGTAATATTTTACAAAATTAAAATGGAAAAAAAAAAATATATTTTACAAAATTAAAGCCTAAAAAAACATCAAATACTTTAAACTCAGAAATCACGGCAATAGCAACAACTCATTAATATTCATGAGAAGATATGATTATCGGTTGTGAATTTCCCGGGTTTTTCTTGCAATATTTTGTAAAATGGAAGCTTCAGTGAAGACCAAATACCTTAAACTTGAGAACTCAAGGCAGTAGCACCAACTCATTAATATTCATAAGAAGATATGAGGTCACAGATTTCCCGGGTTTTTCTAACAATATTTTTTTAAATTGAGGCTTCAATGAAGATCAAATACCTTAAACTCAAGAAATCACGGCAGTAGTATCAAGTCATTAATATTCATGAGGAGATATGAGGTCACAAAGCTAACTATAAAAAATCAACCAATGAAATCATTTCCCGACATTTAGCCAGTAATTTACATATCGGGATGTCCCATGATTTAACCACTGCGAATATTAAAATGGCCATTATTTATTCAGTTTTAAGTTTTGATGGTTTGATCAGTTCCAAAAATGTCCCTTTGAAACAAGGTAAGTATATCATTATTTATTTTGTGAAAACTCGAGTTTATATTGTGTAACTCGATGTTATCCCCAAATATCGCCCACCGAGTTACGACTCGAGTTACCGTCAACTCGTCCCAGCACTAGTAAACACCTTTTCTATAAAACAACTATAAATCTTTAAGAAAATTGAGAGTGAGTGGGCGTGAATAGGTACACAGACGTGGATTGGTCCACCACCACTTCTCGAAATGGGAAGCTCGAATTACAATCTGGGTGAGTGGGGGTGAGGGGGCTCGCTCAGACATGCCAAAGGCAATCAAAAACCTACCAATATTGGACAACCTATGATAAAAACAGCGAAAACTTTATACCTCAATATAAATTGAAACCTAATGGTGTCATATCATTTCTTTTTAACTTCTACAGACGTTTCCTTATCCATAAATACAACATTTTCCTAAGTTTTAGCGCTCCTTCTTTTAAAAACTAGATACCGAAAACAGCTAACACATCCGAAAACTAAGTGAATTCAGGGAACTTCTAAAGTAGGAAATTGAAATGTAAATCATTGTAAGTATTTCTAATCTATTGATGGAACAGCATCGCTGATATGTACTACAGTACCAACTATTATAAAATTTCAGTCAAAATCCATACATACTCAAAGCTTTTTTCTTAATAATTATCTTAGGAACCCATATTAAACATCTGCATAAAATACAGAACATGCCATTTATGGAACTTTAAGGGTCATTCAGTGTTTTTGGTAAAATAATAACTTGAGGTGTAGAACATAAAATATTATTCATAAAGTAAGATAAAAACAATAAATTTCAAGCCAAAATGCCATATGCCTCTCGGATATATGTAATCTATGAAATTACAACATTTTATGCACTTATTATGTGAAGTAATTGAAGAAATTAAGTAAATATTCAGATGGGGTGATTGACCATCACTAACATTGCAAAGAGCAAAGGTGACCTCATCTAATTACCATTTTACTATAATGAAAAAGATGTTTGTGATCACATACTATTATATGCACTAGTATTTTTAATAAAATCTTCAACAAAAAGCAAAACAATTTTTTAAAAATGTTTTAAACTCAAAATTCATCACGTTAGGTTCATCTGGATGGAATAAAATTGTGATCTGAATTGAAAGAAGTAATGTTGAGCATTACCAATGTGACTATGCAATGTTGTAGGATCACTTTGAAAATTATTAACATTTTCATAAAATGACTCTGAATATAGAAAATCACTTCCAATCATTTGATCACTTAGATAAGGAACTGGTCAACTTGGACCCCATTCTAGTACAAACTCGGACCCATTTATAAGTCAAAAAAATTTTAGAGACTTCTTGGACTTTAAGTTGGAAAAAAAATTACATAGATGGATCGTGATCATCCAGGCATCATTGTTTTTTGTTTGTGATCATGGATATAATGCTATGAGATAATCTTAAATTATACTCTAATATTGTAAGAGTATTCTACTCAAGAGTGTTTTTATCAAATTTATTGGTAAATATTTTATTACCTTATGCAGCCACTATGCATATCTGTTCCTTATAAATTCAATAAATGTTTCACTTTTTTCAATTTTTTGGCCTTTTATATTGGCAAAAAATTGTTTTTTCAGTCCATGCGCATGCCTAATGCAATTAAGTTTATTTACCATATCAAAGAAAATATAATCTTCTGATGTGAAAAAAATAGAATTGCAATAAAATGAATCTGTTAATAACATAATGCCATAAATAACGTAAGATACAGACATATATAATATAACAACAAGGACAACTTGTAGAGATAAGTTTGAGAAGGGACTGAGTTTGTATCACAATGAGTCCGAGTTGGCAAGGGCCAAGTTCCCAAAGGTTCAAGTTGTTCTTTACTCATTAGATAACTTCAACAGAATGTGCCTAATATGACAATAATTGTGCATTAAGAACAGAATCATAAAAATGTGGCATACAACAAGAATGGGGAAATACAATTTTTGAAAAAAAGAAAGATCTAATTCGTAAAAATAAGATCCCACAGTTTGTTTAATCAAGAGTAAGCACTATGAAAATCTAGTACAGAATAGAATACAGTGTCCAAGTTTTTAAAGGGCAATTTATCAGCAATATAGACTGAAAATATAACATCAATATAAATGCATATTGGTTCAGTACATGTTCATTCAACATTTATTTTATTGCCAAATATGTCTTGTGTATCATAGTCTGTAAAGACCAGTGTGTTTTGATTGTGTATAAACTTTATGAACAATGATATGTTTTCACAGTTGATATATTTCATATCATTCTCATTAAATGAGTCATCAAGTCACCAAACCACACACTGATTCATCTGAAGTGGTTCTATAAAAGCTATTTTTCAGGTCACACTCCAGCTATTAATCAGTGAAATTATTAAAGATTTTCACTTTGTAGGGGTCTAAATGTAAAACATTTTTATGAACATATTACTTTTGTCAAACTTTATAATAAAGAAATTGATTAATTTTGCAATATCTATTTTAATACTTTATGTTTTATTCTTTATAATTTCTAATCTAATCTGCTGCTTGGCAGGTGCAATATCTTCCTTACAAGGGGGAATTCAGTGTGCTAGCTAACAAAATTCATTTATCGTAAGGAGAGTGGAGGGGCATTCAAGGTCATTGGTCCGGAGTTGTGGGTGTGGCCAAGAGGGAAGGAGACTAAGTTGGGAAATTGGAGTTGAAGAGGTGGCTTTTGAGGTGTTTCCTGAATGATGTGACAGATTGACTATTTCTTATTTGAAAGGGGAAAGAGTTTCAAAGAACTAGAGTGTAGTGACTGAAAGAATTAGAAAAGTGTTTAATTGATTTATGAACTCTACGGTCAAAAGTGGGGTATGAAGAAACTTAAGTTAGGGGGTGCTTCTCCTTGTATTTCTGGGAGAGGTGTAAGGGTGAATTAATTCTCTTAGGTAAGCTGATTGACCTTGATTGAGAATTTTTTATGAAATGAGGCCCATTTTAAATTGTACCGTGTACCTGACTGGGAGCCAATGGAGTTTTTTAGTTGAGGGGTAATCTGTGAGAATTTAGAGGAATGAGTGACAACCCTGCAGAGTGAGTTTTGGACCAGTTGGAATCTCCTTAACTCAAAATCAGTGAGTGATACTAACAGGGAATTGCAATAGTCCAATCTGCTGCTCACCAAAGCATTTCCTAAAAGAACTGATGTTTTGAGGTCTAGAAAGGGATGAATTCTGTAGAGGTCTCTAGCATGAATTTTGGTAGACTTTATGACCTGTAACACATGATCTGAGAGAGTGAAGTTAGAATCGAACACCACTTCAAGGTTTTTGACACTTTGTTGCTGGTGAGACCTGATTACCAAGAATGTTGATTGGAAAGTGTAATTTGTATAAACAACACAAATAAATATATCATGCGATACGCTAAATGAAATAAATTAGTATTTATAAGGAATTATTTTGATATAATTTAAACTACAGGTTACTGTGCCCAACACACAGTATGGGAATTGGTGTTGATTTCTCTGACTTTAGTATCTAGTTGATTATTTCGGTAGAAAATTGCCGGAATCCAAGTTGATAAGGACGCTTTAGAAGGCGATTTTTAAACTTAAAGTAAAATATTTGATAAATGTGATGCATTATACGCTCTTTTGTTAACAGACTTATCAGTTATATACAGTTTTTTTAATTGATTACTCCATTGGGAACTTTTCTTTGGGCAGAACCGGATACTGCACTTGTTACGGGCCGTTTCAGCTCCATGCGCTGTTTCGACCTGGCGCACTCAACATGTGCGCCGTTTCAACACTTGATAGTACTGTATCGGGCCGTTTAGACACCTGAATACGGCCCCAGCGCCAGGTCGAAACGGCTCACTGTGCCGTTTCAACACCACAGTTAATTTACGTTACGTGTGAGGGTTGCCAGCTGTGATTCCACTGTAACTGTGTCAGATATGCAGGTGAAGATAAATGGAACTGTGAAAAATGTAAGATGTAAAAAAATGTAAAATATGCTGTGTATATGTGTTCAGTTTTAAGTGTCTTTGTGTTTTGGCTTTTGTACTTGTACACGGGTGGGGACATGGATAGACGGGGACATGGATAGACATTTTTTTTAAATGTTCATGTAAAATCACTAGCATCACAAATTATTAAAGATGTACGTAGTATATAGATGCTTTTGTATAATCCAATGGATGAAACAATGTATTATTATTTTTATTTCTACAAAATCTCTTGTATTCATAAACACACATTTTCAATTCTGCTTTGTCTTAAAATAACTATGGCAACCAGAATATCTCTCAATAACCAGACATCTTAAAGAATACAATTATTATTATTGTTTAGTTAATTTATACACATCTTCTTTTGTGTAAAGTCTAAAAAAAGTTATTTTGGAAAAAAAAAACAATAATAGTCGCCTATAACATCCATGAATCTCCGTGCTCCGTCCTCCATGCCCCGACCTAATTTCCTCCGACCTCATTTGCTCCGACTTCAACTTAACCACAATGTCCTCTTCCAATATTTCACAACAAGAATAGTTTTTAAAAACTCTATAAATTGTAGATATCTTGACTTCTCATAAATATCAATATTACTCTAGATACAACTTTTACAGAGAAAATAAAGTCACAGGAGCATATCAATCTACCATGAAACCTTCAAATTAAAGAAATATTATTTTTGAAGAAATGATTTTTTATATTCAGAATACTGTAAATGCTGCTGAAAAAAAAATTGAAAGTCTCTTCTTGTTCACAATTATTTAAGAGGGCATTGTAAATATTTTAACTCTGTTTTGAGGCGTAATATTAGGCTCACTACATATGTGCTATAGTAAGCCAAAAATGAAGATATATTATAAAATTGTTTTTTGGAATAGAGTACTAAACACTTATTGCATATGACAGATTAAAATGGCAGGAGGAGGATGGAGGAGGAGCAATATTTACATGGAGAGTGTTTACAGTTGAATAAACGAGGCAGATTGAGGTTGGAGGAGGAGCAATATTTACATGGAGCAATTGTGCAATCCATGGGATAAGGTTGCTCCATGATACATTTGCTCCTCCTCTGACTTAATTTCCTCTGACCTCATTGAAACAGAAATATTGTCATATTTTGAATAGCGCTTTGCTTAAAAATATTTATTTCTTAATAAATAAAGGTTATTCAACATATTTTGGTATGATGTTTAATGACATCATGTCCTTTTTATTATAAGCTACTTTAAGTGTAGTCCAATTGAGGTCAGAGGAAATGAAGTCAGAGGAGGAGCAAATGTATCATGGAGCAACCTTATCCCATGGATTGCACAACTGCTCCATGTAAATACTGCTCCTCCTCCAACCTCAATCTGCCTCATTTATTCAACTGTAAACAATCTCCATGTAAATATTGCTCCTCCTCCTACCTTCCCCTGTCATATATTTTATATATTCTGTAATTACATATATGCAGGAAAAACCTTATAAATAACACAATAAATAGCTAAATAAATAGTTTACTTTTAAATTAAAAATATATAATTACAAGTATACAATAAATACACATTAACATTTCCTATCCAAACATATCATTGACTATTATCCAGAAACTTTGATATGCATAGAGTGTGTCCTGTAAAATTGTCATTAAGATGTTAAAGCCTCTTCTTGTTCGCCATTATTGAAGGGGGCATTATGATTGTTTTGAAGTCGGAGCAAATAATGAGGGCGGAGTCGGAGCATAGAGCACGGAGCACGGAGCTTCATGGATGTTATAGGCGACTGCTACTCAAAAAAAACCAGGCTATTTGTAATTTCATAATGCCCCCTTAAAAGATTGAAAACTATCTACCAATATATGAACAAACAGTGCCATGAAATACTATTCAGACTTGATAGCTCAGTAGTAGAGCACTGGACTGAATCATGAGAGGTCGTGGGTTCAAATCCCTGCAGGGGCAGAAGTTTTTTTTTTCTTTCTTTTTTTTTCTTTACATGCATTTCCTTCTTCAAGAGTGTTTGCAAGTAGGCTAGCTAATCTACACTTTTATAGCGCTTAATTGTGAATTCATAGTGCACACATATATGACAAAAATGGCCGTGACAGCTTTCAACAATTATAAAAATTCCACCACAGATCAATACTGTTGTCATTTCTTGTATTCAGTATTTCAGTTAATCACTAGAGGGCGCTTTTTCATGTTTACATAAAAACTGTCTATCCATGTCCCCAGTAAGAAAATGGCTGACATGATACATAATAGGGTATTGCTATAACAACACAAAAACATTTAAAAATCTAATGTATGTAAATGAAGGATATAAACATTGTCTACATTGAATAAATACAAAATTTTCCTTCCTGAGCTTGACAAATGACTTATTAAACAAATAGATGAAAAACCGTCTATCCATGTCCCCACCCGTGTAGTGCTTTTACTGTATTGCTGTTGAAATAAATGGATGTTATAATGAGAGATTTTTTTGAGAAATAAACCTGCATGGCGTGAAAAACATAAAGGTATAGATAAAACCTTTTGTTATGTGCCATTTGCCTTCATATGACCTCTAAATGTTATAATTTGAGTAGAAAAGGTGTTGAAACGGCACACATATTGAGTGCACCACGTCGAAACGGCGCATGGAGCTGAAACGGCCCGTAACAGTACTATGTAGATCTTTTATTTGTAAAATATGGCTAGAAACCCAATCGTGGCCTCATATTTCCTTAAGTCTGTATGTGCCAAGTAAAATATTGCTACAAAACGTCATTAGTAGTTGCAGTAAAAATAAAATATTTGTCTTGAGTGAGGTTTCAGTAACAATTGTTTTCATTGGTTGCTTAATTTAATAACATTTGCAGATGAAAAATAGGCTTGTTGGCTAGACTTTTGTTTGTAAAATATTATTAGAAAATCCATTGTGGCTTCATATTTCCTTAAGTGTTTGTGTGTACTGTAAAATATTGTCAGATTTTCTAAAATGTAGAAACCCCCATTGTGGCCACGTAAACTAACCATGGTGTTGAAACGGCGCAGTGAGCCGTTTCGACCCGGCGCTGGTGTCTAAACGGCCCAATACACACTCACCATTTTAGTGGAGTACTGTAATTTCGTCCAACACACTTTTCTTACATAAAAGGTACACCCATGATGCAAACTCGGGATGGTTTTAAGTCAGGACACCCATGTACTGAAAGATATCTAAACTCTATAGTGGCATTCTACCAGTAAACGCCCACGCTGAAGTTAATATATTGAATTTGAATTATATTACAGCTTTATAATTTATTCTTCAACAACTATAGACGTGGTTACCTCGGCTCTACTTTACTTGCATGTAGAGCCGTGGCATGACCCCACATAAAACTGGAGATTTGCATAAAAAACATTCCATACAAATGAGTACACACAACTGTTCCCACAACTATTTTGTTACATTTCCTTCAACAAACAGTCAACATGCAAACACAGTTAACTAAAAATAAATGACATTTTCTCCAATGCTTTTTTGACCATTTCTCTAAAAATTTAAAAATGTTCTTTCATAATAAAAGTTGTGTAAAATAGCATGTATTTTATACATTTGATGTATTTACTGTGTCCTTGGCTTAATATCAATTGTTTTTAATTACATTATACAATTTCTAGTCATTTCATCAAGTTTTATTCAACAGAAAAGGATTTTATGCAAATCTCCAGTTTTATGTGGGGCTGTGCCACGGCTCTACATGCAAGTAAAGTAGAGCTGAAGTAACCACGTCTACTACATCTATATTGTCAAATAATATGCACTACAATTAATAACCTAGGTGCATGTTGTAATATTTGTTTCAAAGCTTTATATTTTCATAATTTATCTGTATTATCGGCTGTTTTTACTGCAAACCGGAAATACCAGTGAACGCCCATTTTGTAAACTTATAGAAGCATTTGTCCTTGACCTCTAACAAAGATATATAAGGCGGGCGTTCACTGGTAGGCGGGCGTTTACTGGTAGAAAGCCACTAAACACTTGATAAAAGGAGATGCAGCATCCATGGTTTCAGATTTAAAACCTTTTTTTCTTCTAAAATAGCCTTTTAAAAAACCTTTTTTTCCGTTAAAATTCACTGGGATGCCTGATTGCACAATCATCGAGTGCATATTGCTTACTGCCTTAAGTACGTACCAAAAAATTGCGTACACTGTAAAAAATTTGGAGTTGTTGGGTACGTTAGCAGTGATATATAGAACTTGTGCACACAACCACTAGGTAACCTAGACCAATATCACTGTAGTAAGTGTATAGAAATGCCGTGTACGCTAGCAGTGATATAGGTCTTGTGTACACAGCTGTCTGGTGCGCTGGTAGTGATATTGATCTAAGGTGCACCACCATTGGGAACATAGAGTTCATGCACTGCAGTTGGTACAGGATAGTTGGGTATGCCAATTCTGTACAGAGCTGTCAGGTATGCTAGCAGTGACATAAATCATAGCGTGATATCATTAGTGTACACAGCCATTTTGGGTACACTAACAATGATATAAATCTAGGGTGCACAACCATTGGGAAAATAGTGCTTACTGCCTTAATTGAATGCAGGATAGTTGTCTATGCCAGTAGGGTATGTACACAACCGTTGGGTACACCAGCAGTGAAATAAATCTAGGGCTTCCAAATGGGAACACAACTTTACAAAATATCATGGTCTGTGAATGATTTGTAGAACTTGACTTTTTTCCCCTGCTTCAAGGTCAAGTAGGGTCATCATACTAAAAAGGCCTTGTATCTCCCTTATAATTGATCCTGGGGCTTCAAAATATGAAAACAACATGTAAGAAATCATAACCTGTAAATCTTTTGCAAGTGTCAAATTTGACCTTTAACCCCTGTCAACTGGACTCCTCATACTAAAATGGCCAAATTTCTCTTATATGTTGGTCCTAGGGCTTTGGAATTCACATCATGACTGAATGAAATATTTTAGTTTCTCCCTCCTTAAACTACAAGAAAGTTCTTACACCTAACAACATCTAGGTTCTGTATACTTGTTACAACCAGTGTTCACCGCTTAGCAAAATATCTTGTAGGACCGCAGGGCTTTGGACAAGAAAAAGTTGCAGGTCTGGCCAAAACTCCAAAGATATGCCAATTGCAGATGTAATTTAAGTATTTCAGCCTACTAAATTCTCAAAGCTAATACCCACGCTAAATAAACTACATGTTCACACTGCAACACATGTTTACAAATATAGTTATAAATCTACTCAATAGAGGGCTCTAGTGTGCTTACAGGATATCTCGCCCCAAGTGCCAACTCGCCAAAGAAATATCGGGTCAACTCGCCCCATTTTCTGTGCCCCTTCTGATCACAACTTTTCCCAAATTGTGTATTAAAAAGACAAAAAGCTTAAGGTACTTTATTCACTTTTTGATATACATAAAATTCCAGTGCTTATAACAATTATTAATTAGATATATTTATCACACAAGTTCTGTGTTTCCAGCCATGACAACTGTAATATTTGACAATACCATGTCATTTCTTCACAATATTTTACTTGAAGATCAAAATTCATGGACAACTCATTAATATTCATGAGGTCACAGAAATCGGTGGGATTTCCCAAGAATAATTTCTGCTTTAAGATCAAATACTTCAAATTCGAGGATGGACTATCATTGTTCACTCTCGTCAAAACTCAATGCGAGACAGACTGCCTTGATCCCTTCTCTTGAAAGGCGAGGCAACTGTGAAAAAATGTGAGACGTGCTTTGCGTCAAGATATTTTGGAATATGTAGTTTCAATTCGGTATTGCATATAATCTTTTTTTTTTTTAAATAATTAAATTATCTTTATTTTGTTTAGTTCAAATAAAATAATTTATGCTGTTTTGATTTGTCATTTTTCTTTTAAATTTCACTTCAAAAGCACATCTTATCACATCTAAGCCTTAATGGCTGGGTGCTACTGTTTTTGTTACTGTTATCTGGATTCATCAAATAAAATTAACTGCATTTCTTCTCTTTTCTTTGAAGAAATGTATATTTTGTCTCTTCCCATTATAGACAAATTTCTTTGGTCAGTAGTTGTTTCAACTGTTTCGCCTGTGAAGCTATATGCAGAAGATGAGTTAAAAATTCGACAAAATACACTGAAATGTCTTGAGAATACCCGAATTCTCACGTGAATTACTATTAGCTGGATGTATCAAATAAAATAAACTCACTTCCATGTCTTTCTCACCCATTTCTATGAGGAAATATGTCATCGTCATCGCTTCCGATAATAAACAGATTTCTTTGGTCAGTAGTTGTTTTGACTGTTTTGCCTGTACAACATATGCAGAAGACGAGTTACAAAAACCACTGAAAAGCAAGAATTTTGAACCACTAGGGCTCTGCCAAGTCTACTGTGCATCACATGTTAAAATCATTTTTTTCCGTATTTGGGTGTCCTAGGGTCACATGACCCAAAAATTGATTAGTTTTGAAAATGGCCAATATCAACAAAACACACACCCTCAACATTAGGCACTCCCATTTAGCTTTTACAGAATAAAATTAAAAAAAAAACCTAAAATGTCCCTCCTCCCAAAAAGAGCCATATGTCATATCTAAATACAATGTACAAGATCTTTCCTAATATTTAATTTTTCTGTGATTATCCTTTAATAGGGTTCTCCTGAAAAATGCAGTGCCAATTGCTTCTGTAATCAAATTTACTTTCTGCATTTCTTTCCATCTCCTAAGAACACTTTGTTTTTGTGTGCAAAAACTGCCATTTTCTAGTTTGGCTGGCTGGTATTCAATGCCAATGGACTGCCTACTTTAGCTTTCAAAGATGAAAGGCCACCATTAGTGTATCTTAAGGTGTTAAAACTCAATGCTTAACTGGGGCTCATTGTTACACCACATGTGATGCATGTGAACAGGTTCAAATTCAAATTATACATATTAGGCACTTTAATTGCTTTAGTATGCAGAAGACATTTAATTCTAATTTTTAATCAACTTTTAAGCCAATTAATTTTAACTCAAGAGCAGATCTTTAAGTTACAATAATTGATTTTCTTGAAATAAATTAACATAGAACGTTGCAAAATTGTGGTTTATGGAAACATTTACATATCTATTGCCTTGGGCATTACTTGAAAATAATATGTCAGATTTTGAGCACTAATTGTGAAGTTGGTTAAAGGAAAACTTTAAATTATAAAGGAACATTTGATGCAAATTTCGAAATTTTGTTCATCTAAATGACATATATGACCACTCTAGATAGATTCCACATGTTGTAAGCTTTCAAATGGTATATTATTTGTCAAAATCAAGCCTACATAACATTTTTATGAATTTTTAAAATTCAACATGTTGCTGTTCTAGTTTATCATTATGCAACATTCCAACATGGAGACTGAATTCTCATCTCGCACAAGAAGTTCTTTGTTTCCATTCCACTGACTTAAATGGATATTTAATCACACTATCTACTAATTAAGCGTCCCTGAAAGGGCACTTATTTGTTTTCGCCTCAGTTTCCTCACCGCCGCCGCATTATGGTCTCCCTTGAATATCTCCCTTATTATTACAAGGTTTCAAACCATATTTGGCAGTTATATACCTTAGGCGTGGGAAAATTTTTCTGCATGCTTAAATTTGACCTTTATGAAGGTCACATGATCAAAAACAATTTTTTGAAGTACACCCCCTCCCCCCCCCCGTCATCGCAGTTCAGGGAAAACTACTTGCTACACAGCCTTATAATTTGACACACCTGTTCATACTATCGAAAACGCGAGCTGATTAGATTTTGGGAGCAATTCCTTGAAAAATGTCTCATTTATGTGTGATTTTCTGACACCTTCCAATCTGAAAGCCATAAATTTAGGCCAACCCCCCTATTATCTTCTTAAATATTGCATTTAGAGCTATAAAATGTACTGGGAGGTAGTGGTCCTACGATTCGACGGAAAATCGATTCGACGTCTATTTAAAAGTTTCGATGTAGAAAATCAATTCTCATTTTAAGAATCGATTGTGAATCGAAAGTAAGATTTATAAACCACCTAATTTTCCCTTTTTCTACAGATATTTAACATTTTATTTTCGTAACATTTGTTTACATTATTTGCCATGTTTCTTTGACTGGTATCTACTTCCTGTTGGTTACAACTAAAACTCAAAATTTCTTTACGTATTTAGAAGATCTTTTAATACAATAAACTAAGTTCAACCTAAATTAAATTTAACTTTCACTGCTTCATACACAACATGCATATTCCCTATAAATGGGGAATAACAACCTTGGCCATAAATCAAGTGGAGAGAGATCACACTACTGTAATACTTCAGCAGTCTGCCATGAATATTTTTGACAAATTTTGTTGAACAAGAAAACTGAAATGTTTACTACATTGCCATACTTAGAATTTTACAGTATCTAAGAAATTATAATTATATGAAATGAATAGATCATGAAGATCTGCTTAGAAAGGGAAATTCATGGAATATTGTTTTCAGGATGAGAGAAATTTAACAGAATAATAGACAAATGCTTTACAGTAAGAGAAAGAGTGAGGGATATCTGACTTCATTGAAGCTGGTGGGAGATACTTAGCCTTGCCACAGGCATTTATATGTATAAAGAAGGCACAACTGTTTGACTGCATTATGAGTATTTTTCATAATGTTCTCATACACTTACTTAGGCTAGCTTGCTGAGGAGACTCCCAGATGAGAAAGGCCTTTGATACAGTGTGCATTATGGCAAAAATATTTCACGTTTGCATTATGGTTCAGACAGCCTGGAAGGCCAGGCTAGGAGATATTTTCAGTTTGAAGTAAAATAAGAAAAGAAAAAAGATATGTGTTATAAAAACAGTACACCTGTGTTGCTAACTTGGGAAGGACACCCATGTACTGAAACATATACAAGTGCTAAATACATAAAATAACTGCACCATCCATGTATCAATGATATACAACTATTTATGTCATATATATGCTGCTTTGAGAAATTTTTATCATATTATTCCTGAGATAAGAGTCCCATTTTCCAGACCCCATCTAACACGCATATACTTGAGTGACAATGCTGAAATTCATGTTCACTTGTGCCAGACTGTTTCATATAATCTAGTATATATTACAAAATATCAATATTGACCAGAAAAAATAAAAGTCACTCTTCCATTTCATTAATGAAAATAGCATGTCTTTGAAAAGTGTCCCGAGTTAAAAATAGAAGGAAAATTCCATGAATACATGTCTAGCTGTTTAGTTCCCAAAGAAGCATTTTATGCAGGATAATTTTCAGAAGCTGCTTGGCAGTCACTGTTCTTGACATATGATAAGGATAAGCAGATATTGATCTTCTTTGTTGTATATGTATATATACACTGTTTGTTAAAACAAGACCACTGCCGTGGTATGATCTCCCGCCGCACTACATCAAAAAGTAGGTGAACAACATATTTGACAAAACTCCTTTAAATTGAATAGTTTTGCTGTTATAAATTATTTAAATCAAAAAAGTCAAAGTAGCTATTACTGAGTTAGCTATGGACCTACAGCTTTCAAAATTTGCAATGAGTTATTTGAGAAAAATTGGCTAAGTACAATACTTTTAAGAGATAATTCGCATTTACTCATTTTGAGTAGGTGAGTAATTATCTACGGGTCTGAAACTTCACCATGTGAAAGCTCTCCCAAAAGTAGATGAATGAGTTATTTGAGAAAAATTGGCTATCTGCAATACTTTTAGCGATAATTCGCATTTACTCATTTTGAGTAGGTGAGTAATTAGCTATGGGTGTGAAACTTCACCAAGTGAAAGTTCTCCCAAAAGTAGGTGAATGAGTTGAGAAAAATTGGCTATCTGCAATACTTTTAGCGATAATTCGCATTTACTCATTTTGAGTAGGTGAGTAATTAGCTATGGGTCTGAAACTTCACCATGTGAAAGCTCTTCCAAAAGTAGGTGAACGAGTTATTTGAGAAAAATGGGCTATCTGCAATACTTTTAGCGATAATTCGCATTTACTCATTTTCAGTAGGTGAGTAATTATCTATGGGTCTGAAACTTCACCATGTGAAAGCTCTCCCAAAAGTAGATGAAGGAGTTATTTGAGAAAAATTGGCTATCTGCAATACTTTTACAGATAATTCGCATTTACTCATTTTGAGTAGGTGAGTAATTAGCTATGGGTCTGAAACTTCATCAAGTGAAAGCTCTCCCAAAAGTAGGTGAATGAGTTATTTGAGAAAAATTGGCTATCTGCAATAGTTTTAGCGATACTTCGCATTTACTCATTTTGAGTAGGTGAGTAATTAGCTATGGGTCTGAAACTTCACCAAGTGAAAGCTCTCCCAAAAGTAGGTGAATGAGTTATTTGAGAAAAATTGGCTATCTGCAATACTTTTAGAGATAATTCGCATTTACTCATTTTGAGTAGGTGAGTAATTAGCTATGGGTCTGAAACTTCACCAAGTGAAAGCTCTCCCAAAAGTAAATGAATGAGTTATTTGAGAAAAATTGGCTATCTGCAATACTTTTAGCGATAATTCGCATTTACTCATTTTCAGTAGGTGAGTAATTAGCTATGGGTCTGAAACTTCACCAAGTGAAAGCTCTCCCAAAAGTAGGTGAATGAGTTATTTGAGAAAAATTGGCTATCTGCAATACTTTTAGAGATAATTCGCATTTACTCATTTCCAGTAGGTGAGTAATTAGCTACGAGTCTGAAACTTCACCATGTGAAAGCTCTCCCAAAAGTAGATGAATGACTTAAAAAGTAGATGAACAACTTATTTGACAGAAATTGTGTAGCTGCAATACTTTTGAAGATATAAGGCATTTACTCATTATGGTTATCATTAAAAATTGACAAAGTAGCTATTACGGTTTGCGAGATATTTGTCATTTTTCACATTTTCACCAAAAGTAGCAATAATGTAGCCATTACTCACTCGTACATTGAGCAACAGTTGTGAAACTTAAATATGTTACAGTTCACAAAAAAGTAGATGAACAACTTATTTGAGAGAAAATGTGTAGCTGCAATACTTTTGAAGATATAAGGCATTTACTCATTATGGTTATGATTACAAATTGACAAAGTAGCTATTACTCACTTAGCTATGGAGATACACTTCCAAACTAGTGACCATGTTGTAGCTGTGGAGATAGTAGCTGAACAACATATTGGAACAAAATTGTAGCTGCAATACTTTTGAAGATATAAGCCATTTACTCATTATGGTTATCATCAAAGTAGCTATTACTCAGTTAGCTATGGAGTTACAGCTGTGAAAATTCACAATACAGTATATCCAAAAGATAGGTGAACAACATATTCGACAAAAATCCTCTATATTCAATAGTTTTTGAGTTATAAGTGACTTGCTCAATGGTCAAATGTTAAACTTAGTATAGCTATTACTCAGCTATGGTGCTACACCTTGGACACCTCACTTGGACACCTCACCATGATATAGTACATGAAGGAGTTGTTGAACAACATATTTCAGGCCAATATTGTAAGTAACAGTTACAAAGACAAAATCAATTTACTCATTTTGCTCATTGTTAATAACAGAAAATAGCTATTACTCACTTAGCTATGAAGATAGAACCCTAAAAATGGTACCATCTTGTAGGCATGGAGAAAGTAGCTGAACAACGTATTTTACAGAAACACTCTAAATGCAGTCGTTTTGGAGTTATGAGCACTTTACTCAAAGTAGCCACCATTGCTATTACTCACTTAGCTATGGTCCTAGGTGTGAAATAACAGCATCAAATGAAAGGACATAAGCAATAAGGTCATAAAAAACATTGAAAAGGCCAAGGAGAAACAACCAGTGTGATGTACAGCCCTTTATAAAAGCGTGACACACACTCAATAACACACGCACGCATGCACACACGCACGGAATGCGTTTTATATTCTCCCGGCCGGCCGGCGGGAGATAAAAAGTGTCCGGAGTTCACAACACGGGTGTACCACAAAGTGATGTTGAACAAAAGGGGTTGAAATATTGTTTATTTTAAGCATGATTGGTTGCTAATCTGCTGAAGTTACATTCAAACACTGTAAATGGTTTAGCTGATGAAAAGGGAGAATGAAAATTGCTAAGGTCACCTTAGTAGATAATTATATTATTGCTAACACACATATTTGTTGACTCTTCAACCTATTGGTTTCCTAACATAGCCCCTTCCATACCCCAAACTGTAAACAAATAACCTGGATTTTTTCACCACTGACCTATTGGAAGACTATTGTTATTATATTTGGTTAAAAAAGAATATTCTGTCTTTCTTACAAAGCAAGCAGAAAAACGATTATAATCGATAATCGATCGCTTAGAATTACCGATTAATCGATTCTGATTTTTTAGACCGATTCCTAACACTACTGGGAGGTAATAGGAAACCATATGTGGAGAGTCTAAATAGCCGGTCAGTTTTACCCCACGCCCCCCCCCCCCCCTTATGGGTCAAACTGGGGTCATAAAATAGCTGATTTTGAGTTTTTGCCTTACATCTCCTTTATTGTTGCTTTTACAGCTTCAGAATGTATTAAGAGGTATTGGGAAAGCATATATGGAGAGTCTAAATAGCCGGTCAGTTTTACCCTCCGACCCCCCCTTATGGGTCAAACTGGGGTCATAAAATAGCTGATCTTGAGTTTTTGCCTTATATCTCCTTTATTGTTGCTTTTATAGCTTCAGAATATATTAAGAGATATTGGGAAAGCATATGTGGAGAGTCTAAATAGCCGGTCAGTTTTACCCCCTGACCCCTCCTTATTGGCCAAACTGTGGTCATAAATAGCTGCTTTGGACTTTTTGCCTTATATCTCCTTTATCGTTGCTTTTATAGCTTCAGAATATATTAAGAGGTATTGGTAAAGCATATGTGGAGAATCTAAATAGCTAGTCAGTTTTATCCCCCGACCTCCCTTTATGGGTCAAACTGGGGTCATAAAATAGTTGCTTTGGAGTTTTGCCTTATATCTCCTTTATTGTTGCTTTTAGACATTCAGAATGTATTAAGAGGTATTGGGAAAGCATATGTGGAGAATCTAAATAGCCGGTCAGTTTTACCCCCCGACCCTCCTTTATGGGCCGAACTGGGGTCATAAATAGCTGCTTTGGAGTTTTTGCCTTATATCTCCTTTATCGTTGCTTTTATAGCTTCAGAATGTATTAACAGGTATTGGGAAAGCATACGGTGCAGCTTTGTGCCTTCTTAGCTTTACAGCATGCTTATTAAAACCACAAAGCATTTTAAACTTTAAGGGCCGCTTCGCTTTTGTTAGCAAAAGCGTTCCTCTAGTTTTTTGTATTTTTCATTTATGGAAATTTATAATTTTTCAAGTCCCAGAAAGAATGTCTTCCAGGAACAAAACTGGATTCTTGCTTTCTGGAGGACCGCGGAAACCAGCTCCAGGTCAGTTTAATGCTCTTATATCATTAACGCTCGACGATAGGAGAGGGTTATTGTGATCAGTTTGTTTCTGTCTGTCCGTCTGTCTGTCTGTCTGTGCACCGTTTTGCCCTTATAACTCAAAAACTATAACACCAATCAAGCTCAAATTTGGTGGGCAGATATTTCATGGGGTACAGACGGATTCTTGAAAATTTGGTGTAATTTGTGTGAAAATTAAAGCCAGGAGAGAGTTTTTCTTATTTGTAATTGGGCTTTTACAGTGAAATCTGCTTCCCTGTCTGTGCACCGTTTTTCCCTTATAACTCAAAAACTACAACATCAATCAATCTCAAATTTGGTGGGAAGGTATTTCATGGGGCACAGACAGATTCTGCCAAATTTGGTGTAATTTGCTTGAAAATTAAAGCCAGGAGAGAGTTTTTCTTATTTTTAATAGGGAATTCACAGTGTAACTGCTTCTCTGCATCACATACGTCAAAAATCAATATTTTACTTTCTGATGATGTCATCACTCAGTGATGTCACAGTGCAACTGTCATTGTGAGGTCACAAACCTAGCTTGTGATACTTGCTGACTTTAAGTAAAAATATTTCTTCTCATTTTATGGCTTGAAATTGACATAAACATAATAAAGAGGGAGGTGATATATTCATTATTTTTATTAATTATTATTTCTGTTTAATTTTCTCTTTTTTCTTTCAATACCTTGACAGTCCATCACAAAAAATTACAATGCGTGATTTTCACCAAGAAGTGATCTTTAAGCAATATTTTTACCTCCACCAGCAGTTTATATTTTTGTGTGCTAATTGTTTGTCTCTTTGTTTTTTGTTTTTTTTGTGTGTGTGTGTGTTTACATTACTCTAGAACTAATGAACAGATCTTTATTTAAAAATTTGTGGGTAGGACCTGACTGAAGGAAGAAGTTACTAAAAGAAAGATCTGAATCTTATTTTGGATACAAAAAAATCATGATTTTTCAGAGGTCCCATTTCAATGTATTTTTAATGACTTTAGCTTTCTACTTGATATTTCTATGAAGATTAATTTACATGTTTGGTTTTATTTTATTGTCTTCCGTACAATACTTTATATCACTTGAGAGACTGGTCACTAAGAGTCGAGCGTTTTGCTCTCTCTGAGTGCATCTTGTAGTTGTCAACTGTGTAACTATTCAGTGTATGCAACCAAAAATATATATATAAAAAAAGTTTGGCATTTAATCATTTGGTGTCCTTCTCTGTAATCCTGCATTCAAATCTGGCTTCTGTGAGATACCCCCTGGGCCTGTCTTAATAACGGCTGTTTCATTTCTGCAATATATTGTAAACCTTGCGGGGCCATGGTGGCAGAGTGGTAACCCTCTCACCTCCCACCTCTGAGGTCGAGGTTCGGTTTGCGGCCCGGCCTCAAGTGGGAAAGCTGGTAGTTGCTTGCCCTTGGTCGGCAGTTTATAGTACAGAACCTTAACCAACTGTATGTGCTGGTTTCCTCTGCCCTTCTAACTACCCCTCATGATATGACCTGTACAGTGTTGAAGGCGACAAAAAAAATAACCTCAAAGAAATAAATAGATAAATGTAAACCTTGCTCCCAATCCCCAATATACTGGGATATGGAGGTAAATCTTTTCAATCAGAACGATCTTAAGCCATTGTACATACATCCTCTAAGGAAAATACTCATGGCTCCACCTCAAGTGGGAAGGCTGGTAGTTGGTTGCCGTTGGTCGGCAGTTTACAGTACAGAACCTTGACCAACTGTATGTACTGGTTTCCTCTGCCCACAAAACTACCCGTCGTGATATGACCTGTACAGTGTTGAAAGCGACGCAAAACCCCCAAATAAAATAAATCTAAGGAAAATACAGAACTTCTTGATAGGTTTACGATTAAAGCTCCAGAAATTGTCGCAAACCTCTCTTGATCCTTATCACATATATAACATAGTAAATCAATTGTATTGTCATCTTGGGGCCATGGTGGCAGAGTGGTAACACTCTCGCCTCCCACCTCTGAGGCCGGGGTTTGATCCCCGTCACGGCCTTAAGTGGGAAAGCTGGTAGTTGCTTGCCATTGGTCGGCAGTTTACAGTACACAACCCTAGCGAACTGTACGTACTGGTTCATTCTGTGTTTAGTGTGCATGTTATAAATAGCTGTATCACCCAGGTTAACTTATCGAAATCATCTGCCATTCTGGTAGAAACGTCAGCAGTGTTTATACATAGAATACATGTATAATCCCAATAATTATAAGGATTTGATAAAAGAACAAATAGCTGAAAACAACAACCAATGTACACCTACCAATGAAAGAAAGTTATGCTCTCTCTTTGACCTTTCTAGATGTTGAACTGATGCCTCCCTCAAAGTTTGAGACGTCCACCACACCCGACCCCTGGAAGGAGCTGGCAGCTGCAACCAATGAGATTATGTGCCTCCGACAACAAGTAGATCAACACAAGTAGGATAGTTGTCATTTTAGTGCTAAATGGTCATGTTGAATTGCTAGAATTCTCTGTGAATTACCATTATGAAATCATTACAATTCAGAGAAAACACCTTATTATTATGGCTGTGATAGGTTACCTGGTTACACAAAAATGGTCTGAATTCCTAAAAAAACCAAGTACAAATTGGGGAAGCGGGTAACCGAAAAAATATTAAATATAGCGTAAATCAATGAAATTCTTGGATAAACCTTAGTATTCTGTCAGATTTCTTTAACTGATATTAGTTTTTCTTATAATTTTTATATCTCGGAAACTGTAAGGTGTAGGAAGTTGATACTTGGTAGGGACATTGGTTAGGGGGTGTAGTTGTGCAACGTCATAGTTTGACCTTGATTTGACCTTTGACCTTGCCGTAGTGACCTTGACCTATAAAATCTTGTCCGGGCTATATCTCGGAAACCGTAAGGTGTAGGAAGTTTATACTTGGTAGGGATATTGGTTAGGGGGTGTAGGTGTGCAACGTCATGGTCTGACCTTGATTTGACCTTTGACCTTGCCGTAGTGACCTTGACCTATAAAATGTTGTCTGGGCTATATCTCGGAAACTGTAAGGCTTGGGAAGTTGATATTTGGTAGTGACATTGGTTAGGGGGTGTAGGTGTGCAACGTCATGGTGTGACCTTGATTTGACCTTTGACCTTGCCATAGTGACCTTGACCTGTAAAATGTTGTCCGGGCTATATCTCAGAAACCGTAAGGTGTAGGAAGTTGATACGTGGTACGGATATTGGTTAGGGGGTGTAGGTGTGCAACGTCATGGTGTGACCTTGATTTGACCTGTGACCTTGCCGTAGTGGCCTTGACCTATAAAATCTTGTCCGGGCTATATTTCAGAAACCGTAAGGTGTAGGAAGTTGATACTTGGTAGGGATATTGCTTAGGGGGTGTAGGTGTGCAGCGTCATGGTCTGACCTTGATTTGACCTTTGACCTTGCCGTAGTGACCTTGACCTATAAAATGTTGTCTGGGCTATATCTCAGAAACCGTAAGGTGTAGGAAGTTGATACTTGGTAGGGATATTGATTAGGGGGTGTAGGTGTGCAACGTCATGGTCTGACCTTGATTTGACCTTTAACCTTGCTGTAGTGACCTTGACCTATAAAATATTGTCCGGGCTTTATCTCGGAAACTGTTAGGTGCAGGAAGTTGATATTTGGTAGAGACATTGGCTAGGGGGTGTAGGTGTGCAGCATCATGGTGTGACCTTGATTTGACCTTTGACCTTGCCATAGTGACCTTGACCTATAAAATTGTCAGGGCTGTATCTCGGAAACCGTAAGGTGTAGGAAGTTGATCCTTGGTAGGGACATTGGTTATTGGCTATAGGTGTGTATTATCATGGTGTGACCTTAATTTGACCTTTTACCTTGCCGTAGTGACCTTGACCTTTAAAATCTTGTTGCACCTTTGGGTCTGTCTTTTGATGCAGATTAAGCAAAAGTCATATTAGAATTTATTAAGAATTTTACTTTCATAACTTCCCATTGTAAGAGATAGAATTTCATCAAGTGAGCTGCAGATTTTACTCCAACACCACACATAAGCATTCATTAAATGTACTACCACTTCTGTATGCATGGTAATATTCAAACCATCTAAACCATAATTCGGAAATGCAGATGTATATAAAGAGTGTTGAATTTTAGTTTACTGATTCATGCTGTCATCTTGTCATTGAATTATCTTGTTTTAATACTTCATCTTTATACGCATTATCTTTCTTTTAAACATTATTTCTCCATTTAAACATTGTTTGGACCTTTATATAACTGACAGTGCTCTGAAAGTATCCTGAAGTTTGTACTGGTACAGTACTTCTATATCTCATGGTGTTGAAAATATTTCCCAAGGCTGTGGGGTACGGGCATCTCTGATGCTATTTTCCTTATTTATACAGATATTTAACATTATTTTTCATAACGTTTTGTTTATATCATCCGCCATGTTTGCTTCTCTGCTACTTCCACTGGGTGACAAGTCACTGACAACTAAAACACGGTTACCCGAATTCAGATCGATACTTTCAAGGCGAATACCTGGTGTCATTTTCCTAACGAAGTCACAGCCTTGCTCATTATTAACCAAAATCATTTACACTAGCCAAAGAGTGAACATAAGATAGATAAAATATCAGTGCAAAGTTTGTCTGAAATATATTTGGTGACTTTTGTACTGTAAAATTCACCACATTGTAGCCTTTTCATGATGCATAAAGTTTTCAGTGTTTGCCTGTAACATTTAAATTATTGTATATTAACTGTATAGTTATATTAACTATTATTTTTCAAAATAGTTATATCTATTTTTGCACAGTACATATATTTTTATTACTAAATAGTCTCAAATCTAATCTAATGTTGAAGTTTATTAAAGAGAAGACGCTATAATAGTTCAGCTTGTTGTTTTACAATCACCTGTATGTTTTACTTTGTAGACATCAGCAGGTTTCATTTCCTGGGTCAGGAGATGTAAGTTTATTGATATTTCTGCTTGAATGCATTTCAAAATGTATTGTCAGGTTGTTTGTAATTTTGCGAAATTTTTGTAAGTTCACTAGTTAATTCTTACATTATATTAGCTTATCTCCAGAAATTTTATAAAATGGATTCAGTGAATAAACTTGTTAGTGTGATAAATTTTATTTGAACCGATATCTATATAACCATTTTTCCGATGATTTTTTTCTCATTCACTCATAAAATGGTGATGGCATGATGAAGTCCAATTTATTAAACTTCTTAAAAGAAATAACATATATTTCTCAAAACAGTGCTTCCAGTGAATGTAAATATACAATTATATCAATTAGATAATATTTCTATTATAAATCTATAGAATCAGCTTTTGTGTCTGCCACTATTGTTGTTTATAAACAGAAAGGATGTAAGATTTAGGACAATGGTGACTAATATTGGTAATTAAATACAGATATGTACAAGTATGTAAGATAGAAGTGTGACAGCCAATACAATCTTTCCTTACAAATGGTGGTTATCAGACGCCAAAGTGCATCAACGCATACTGGGGTATTATTCAGAATTTGTGGTGTATTTGCTTGACACTGGCGTACTTCAGATCTACTGATTTTAAGTAAACTCATGAATACTTAATAGTAACGATGGTTAATCAAGACGCATGATGAGCCACAACAGAATTGATCTGTTTGAAGTTAGAATCCTGTATATCTACAGATTTTTTTAATATTAATGAAACTGTGCAATTTGCTGTAAAACATGAAATAAGATATGGGGTTTTAATTGTGTTGCAAACTGAGACTTTAATTGTTGAAAATAGCTCCATTTTCACACATGAAAGTCCCAGGGACTCCATGTTAAACTCGCAGTGCAAACAGTGCCAAATATGGATTCAACAATAATGGTAAAAATGTCATTTTCATTTTAAACACAGTTTCTTCAGAGTAGAATTCTTGCAATGGCTCGCAATCAGTTTGTTTATTTTGTACAGTGAAAGTTGTTGAAATAGTTGGATTAAGGTCATTAAATTATGTCTGTGTCAATTTCAGTACAATTGTTTTCTTTATTGTGACTGCAGAGCATTGTATTTTTCTTAGGGAAGTGACATGCAGAGAACGACTAAGTCTGACTGTGAGAAGAAGGCTGTGGAGAGGATGACACATCTGGAGCAACAGTTGTCACACACAGAGACCCAGTACCACAGGCAACTTGTGAAGTTACAGGCTGAGGTGAAGGCCTTGCAGCAAGCACAGGGTGACAAGGTCAGCGTGAATAAAGAGAGACCCAGTAATAACGTTAAAAAACCAGCATCATACTCAGTGACTCACAGAAATACACTAACCCAGTATTACACACAGATTTTGGGTAAATATGAAATAATGTTAAGTTAGTAGCACTTTTTGGCCGAACTTGAGATATTGATTTTATTCACCTACAATAATAGTAACACTGCAGTTTTTCTTCTTTAAAAATGCTATTATTTTGTCTGGTGGAGTTTTTATTTGATAAATTGGTTTGTGTACAGGCTATTGAAGTAGAGAAAAAGCATCAACTTGAGAAGAAAGAGCTTGTAAGAGAGTTAGATGGAGTGAAAGCAACTCTGAAGGAGAAGTGTGAGGAGTTAGAGGAACTGCAGCGGGAACACTGCAGATATATGGAAGAATCTCAACAGAAACACAGGTAAGAGCTGGACACTGGTCAGTTGGTTGAAAAAAAGGGCAGATATTTGGAAATATGCAGAAATAAATTAATTACAGCAAAAACAGTGTAGATTTGTGGAGGAATCTCATCAACGAAACAGCTAAGTTGTGGACAGGGGTCAGTCTAATAATGTGAGACAAGTCTTTGAGCAAACTTTCGGATACTTGAAGCATTACAGGAAATTTCCATTACAAAGACAGGTATATAGAGAACAGTAATGCTGGGAGATCGCCATGATTTTACCTGTTGATGTTCGTATCAGAATAATGTGAACAAAGATCGATCATGGCTGATCATGGAATCAAAGGTGTCAACCAGACCAAAAGAAATCTATTATTAAATAACAACAAGGAAATGGATATAAATCCATCCATATAACCAAAATATAACCTAGAAGCTTTTCAAAAACGTTTTTCTCACTCCATGCCATGCTTTGTGTATCCTCACGTGTGATTGGCTGATTATATGATCACCTTAACAACAGTGGGAAATCCCCCAAGGAGTTTCTGTATTAATGGCTAATTTTGTGATTTTAATTGGTGAATACACAAAATTATCACAAAATATGAATTTATTATGTCCAAAAGTGCACAAAGAAATGAGTTTAGCAACTATCGGCTGTGTTTAAATTTTACCGATTATTGCTCGACAATGAGCCAGCGAGCAATAATAATGAAGTTTGCAAACATCGTCCCAGCACTAGTGAACAGTGATCAGTCAGTTGCAAATAATGGAGCAGCTGTGGAGTAAAAAGTGAACAGAGGAATTACAACAAATATTCTGCAGAGAAGAGTACAAATGCTGTAGCCTAACATTTTGTATCTTTTTGCTCAGATCATGTTGCTCAGTAAAGAATTTCAACTACTTGAGACATTCTTGGAAGATTTATGTGGTCATAGAAATAACAGTTTTACCTAACAACATTGTCCAAGTTTCCACTTTATATGCCCCATGTGAGGATTAATTCAATACTTAACCATGCACATACACAACACCTCCACCCGACAAACTGGATTTTGTGTGTGTGAAACTATATTACTTTGTAGTGAGGACAATGTAATATAGTATATTGGTCCTATTTAAAATAATATTTCCGCCATCACTAAATGTATATGTGATTGAATCTGTTAAGTTAAAAGCCATTCTGTGTTAAGACTCTGTTTCTCCCTTTAGGGAGAAGAGTTCAGCACTGGAGCAGTGCGAGAGTCAGCTGGCACAGTTAAAAAAATACATCAGTGAGTCAGAGGAAGTGGCCAACTCCACCTACGTGTGGCAGAAACATACTGAACAGCTCAAACAGCAGCTCAAGGTGATAACGAAAACCCAAACATACATTCATTACACCTCTCTAGTTGACATAGTTTCTTCAGTTAGTATGAAATGTACTTCAGAAATTGTAGTTTTATGTTTTATTCACAATATCTTAGACAAAAAACTTTTGTCAGGTTTAACATATGCATAACAATGCCCTGTTAACTGTTTAGTATTTTAGTGAAAGTTTTAAAAAGTTAAAAAGGTAGTGATACTTTTTTTGGTTGGAATTTAAATATGTAAGATATCATTGAAGTTTTTAAAGCTCATATGGACAAGAGAGATGTTGCTGCTGATCACTACAGATCACCTGACTTGGTATCTTGCTACAGGCCTACACATGTTATTTTTCCTACTGAACTTGTTTCATTCAGAGGTGTATATTTAATAGAACATGGAGACAGAAAAGGTGAACTTGGAATCAGGTGTGCAGCTGTTGAACATCCGTCTCAAGTCACAGATGGACATCCAGCATCTGCAAGAGCAACAAATAGCACAGGTAGGCACCAGGTGAAGAAAGGCAATACAATTCAGCACAGGTATTTCTGCTGAAAATAATAATAGCAGAGACATGTGTTATTTCTCGCATGTAGCACAGTTTTTGGCAGGAGTATCAGGTGTAAAAAGGTAATAGATGCTTTTATGCAAAATGGGTGTGAATACATGATGTAGATACCTGAGCACTGTGTCTTGATGCAGCATTTCTCTGGATAGGACTAATTTAGTGTCATGCCCAGAGAATTCCCCCAAATGAGGTACAGGGACATAATGCCCTTATGGTAGGTCAACATAGTTTAACCTTGAGTGTTATTACTGTTATGTACTTCTGGAACCATTAATAAAGGATTTAGATATAAGGCAGATTCACCAATATGACCTTGAAGCAGGATTCCAATCTCAAAGTTGATCTAATGCAAAACTTCTTAGCCGATGATTTTTAACATTCCACACCCAAATTATTAATAGTAAGGGAAATATATGGCCTTTTTGGTATCTAGACAATGGTTTAACAAGAAATATGACGCCACAAACAGATGCTAAACAGAAGATTTCCTGTTTGTTATTAATATTCCTAAATCCAAGGACCAATTTTACAGAAATATTAAATGTTTTTTTTTTTGTATTAATGCTCTCTGTTACCTTGATGCAGGGGTTAAAGGTCAGATATAAAAGTTGCTCAAGGTCAGGGTACTAGATATTAATACTAAATGATTTTCTCAAGCTCCATTGCAACTTTGAATGACTTCCATTGTGTATTTCCAAAATTACCAGCTACTATTTGCCAAAACATTGGTAAAAAGCATGTCGGGGAGGGACATTTGTGCTTTCTAAGTGATCTTAAATGACAATATGCAAGGTCAATTTTTTGCAGGTATATAGAGAGGAGATATATTCGTTATACATATTAACCAATTGTGATTCAAGCTTAAGTATATAAAAATCATGCCAAAATGTGAAAAGTGACCAAAAATTAACCTTCTCAAGCCAACCATTGACCTTGAAATTGAGAGTTGAGGTCACCGATAGGTTTCTCACCATTGCTGATATACATATACCCACATGCCAAATTTGAAACTACCAAATACTTTTTCACCTACCATCTTTGAAGGGAAATCTCTGCAGCTCAAAATCTTTATATCAGGGGTTATGTTATACAGTTGGAATGGCTGAAATTTTGTAATTGGGGAGCGAAAGTGACAAAAATAGGCTGTTTTGTTGCTTAAACATAACATATATAAAATGTAGTTAAGATAGTTGTATTAATACTGTAGTAGGTAAATGTCTTTTTTTGTAGTCTGTGTACATGGCAACGTACGATGTTTGCTTTCCATCACAGGTTTTTAACCCCAAGATTTTTCAAATCTTGCTTTGAATTTCAGGGCCCTGATAAGAAGAAACAAAGTCAGCTGTTACAGCGATGGAGGGAGAAAGTGTTTGAATTGCTAATACAACTGCAAAGTTCACAGATTACATATGAAAAAGACTTGTCTCAGTGGAAGTATAAGGTTGGTTTCAGTTATGGCTAGGTTTTGTTATGAAGTGTACATTTTATTGCGTTAATACATCCTATCCAATGGACAATTGCTTATCCGGTCGGCGCAGACCGGCCCGCCAAACGACAGAAAAAGTCGCCTTATATGAGTGCATAATGCCCCCACAAGCGTTCCGGTCCCTGTGTGTGCTCGCAAGGTGGCGTGTCGTACTTCCTTCCTGTCTAGACAGCGTGATGTCATAGCATCTTTTTTCGTTTGGCGCACGTGTGTGTGGACGCGTTTTTCATCAGCTCTCGCAAGTGATATATATTGTGTTTGTTTATTCTACAAGGAACTTTATTTTATTTTACGGAACTTTAGTACTTTCATTGTGGATATAATGGCATCTCCTGGTCAACGAAGGGGAGTTTGTGGACACGCCATGGCTGGCTTTGACCAGCATGCTCACTGTGCCCGTTGTCGGGATAAGAAAAAAGGTACTGATCCCTGTATTAAAGGCAATGTCTGCCCTTCCTGTAATGTGCTTACTGAGGAACAGAAACTTCGTTTGGCCACCCCCGTTTACCAGAATAAAAAAGAAAAGCGGGACAGTAAGGCTGCACTAGAAGATTGTACATTGGTGGATCCTGCCTTAGTGTCAGTCCTGGGGGTTTCTACAGAAGGCGGGATTAAAAGCTCAGAAGAGGCGAGTAGCAACAAGGTATTTGTGAAAACCAAGAAGAATGCTGAGAGCTTGGAAGAGGCGAGTAACGTGGTTGCTAACGTGAAAGCTAAGAAGATTAAATCCGCTTCAGTTTCTGTGATCAAGGAAAAGCCAGATAAAAACAAGAAATACAGAGAAACAATGCGAGGTATCAGAGCCTATATGAACTGGAATCACATCCCAGATATGGATACAACTCTAGCTAGTTCCGAGGACAATCCCTTTGCAGCCCCCAAGATACAGCCGGGAGGGAAGATTAGTGTTCAACTGCCTACGGATGATTGGCTGTGCCAGAAAATGGACAGACTTAACTTAACTCTTATGCAAGGATATCCTGCTAAGGGCTCTGAACCCGGTGGACTGCAAAGGGATCAATTCATCAAACCTACCAAGTCGCAAGGGAAATGGTATGGCTTGCATCCTAACCAAGATAAACCGACTGGTTCCATCTCCTTCTGGCACAGTGACAATGCTAAAGTTAACAGTACTTTCAGTAGAATCGCCAGATACTCTGCTCTGTCAGCACCAGCGCCTGTTTCTCGTTTTATTGCTCAGGATACCCTACGTAAATGGGAAAAAAGTGCACGTGAAGCCACATATATGTGTAACCAGGCTGCTGGCCTGAGTAGGTGTTTGAATAAGGTACAACAGGATATGTCCTCCCAGTTAAAGATCATTCAAGGGGAACACAGCAAAGGTAAGTCGGCTGGCAAGGCCGGTAGTGCTACTGAAGAACTTCAACATCTCATGCATTTTAATGCTTCTATTTTCCAGTGTATGGCGAAAACAATGGAACACTTGTCAGATTTCGCCTTTGTCAGTATGTTTAACTTCACACTGGCTAGACGGGACTCGTACCTTGCCCATGTGAAGGCGGGCATCAAGCAAGATACCCTGGCCTCTCTACGCCAGGCCCCTATGCAGTTGGATACGTTGTTCCCTGATTTAGAGTTGAAAAAAGCAGAGGAGGATATCTCAAAGTTTGAAGACAGGGGTCGGTCTCACACTAGTTCCTCTGGCCGGAAAGACAGTCGTTTCCACCCGTATAAAAGGCCTGAGAAGCCCCATCAGGAAAATAAACAGACTAGGCCTGCCTGGAAGAACATTGGCAGATTGCAAAAGAAAAAGGCTAAATTTCAGGGTGGCAAATACTGCTCGCGACAGGCCCGGGGTTACAATTCATTTAAATGACAATCAAAGTCCAGACCCTCAGTCCCTGGAGTTTCAGCACAGGGGACAGGAACGTTACAGTGGGTTGCCAGATCATCAAGCCGGACCGGACTCCGGACAGACTTTAAAATTTGTGCAAGGAAATATAAACTCTGTAAATTCATCTGTTGTTTCTCGTGCACTTTTTGCAACCGGGCAGCTGCAAAAGAAAGGCATAAGTCCAGTACCTGTAAACTTAAACAAAGTTCAGTCATTAAAATATGTAAACAATGCTTTGTGTGTAGATCACTTGTGTTCTGTCACTCCTGTAGCAAATGTCCCAAATGTTGCTCCCAATCTTCCTGTAGGGACCAGACTTCAAAACTATTGGACAAAATGGTTGGAGCTGGGTGCAAACCCAATATTAGTTCAAATCCTAAGAGAGGGTTACCACCTCCCCTTTCAGATCCGACCCAAATTAACAAGAAATCCCACGGTCATAAGCTGTTATGTAAATCCCCACAGGAACAGCTACCTGGTGGAGGCATTGCATCAGCTTATAGCCAAAAATACAATAGAAATCGTACAAAACCCAAAATCTCTAGGCTTCTTCAACCGACTATTTCTAGTTCCAAAACCGAACAAAAAGTGGAGACCTATACTGGATCTGAGCAAACTCAATCTTTTCCTCAAGGTGGAGAAATTCAAAATGGAAACCCCGGAAACCATCCGGACTTCCCTCCAACAAGGGGAGTGGGTTACCTCAATAGACTTCAAGGATGCCTACTTCCACATACCCATACACCAGCGGTCTCGAAAATATCTCAGATTTCATGTCCAGGGTCAGACCTACCAGTTCAAAGCACTTCCCTTTGGCCTCTCAACAGCTCCTATGGAGTTCACTGTAATAGCCAAGGAAGTGAAACTGATGGCTATCAGCAAGGGTATAAGAATCCACCAGTACCTAGACGACTGGTTGGTGAGAGCCAGCTCCCACCCCCTTTGCCTTCAACATACCCAAAAGTTGGTCCAGATTTGTCAGGAGCTGGGCTGGCTGGAGAATGTAGAAAAATCAGAACTCGAACCCAAGCAGGTCTTCGAATTTGTAGGCTATCAATTCGACCTCCAGTCCGGACGGGTCCGACCTACTCCGGACCGGTGGCAAGCCCTTCAAGGGAAGATACAGACCCTCCTGTCACTGCCGGCCTGTCCGGTCCGGCAATTCATGTCCTTGATAGGCCTGTTAACAGCCACGGAAAAGCAGGTTCATCTAGGTCGACTGCATATGAGGCCCATACAGTGGCACCTCAAAAACAATTGGAGGGTACCAGAATCTCTGGAGAAAATTATCCCATTACCCAGATCACTGCACCCTCACTTAAGGTGGTGGCTGGAGGAAGACAATGTGCTAGTGATCTCAACGGGTATCCGGATATCCGGGTACCCGAACCCTGAATATTTACCCGAATCCGAAAAAAACATACCCCGAGTACCCGAAACTACTACCCGGATATCCGGGTACCCGAACCCTGAATATTTACCCGAATCCGAAATCACATACCCCGAGTACCCGAAACTACTGTCAATATCGCCCAATTTGGCTGACGAGTACAGACATATCTGTACTTCACAAATTCATCTAAAAATGAATATATTTAATTAAAATACACAAGAGTAATGTTTTCTCACCCTTATACACCACTTATAGTATTTTATTTATCTTTTATTTTGGTTGTTTATGCATTGTCAAATGCCGATACCCTTTGAAAATCGTCAGTATATTAACACAGTTATGTAATTCCGAGTACATGAAATATTGTGTTTATTGCCTATATAGTGATATGCACACCTTAATAAAATAAAAGTACGATATTTCTAAACAGTAGTTCATAATTTAGCATCAATAAAATCCACATACCTGTCTGAAAAAAAAAAGTTTCAATTCCGAAACTACATTCGAGCAACAGTTAATGCTTTACTGATAGGTCATGTGACTCCACTTTTACGGACACTGCAATAGACAACCGTGTTTTGAATGTACAGAAATCTTTTCTTGGTTAACATTTCTTCTGTGTCGTACTGTTTTGAATGCAAAAATGGTGGCCGACGAGATATAAAGCAAATGGTTGGATCCCTTTCTGTAAGTTTTAAGTTTGTAACTGTGGAGATTTTTGTAGAATCACTTATTATCGCCCATCGGCGCGAGTACCCGGGTACCCGCCCGCTGAAATCCATACCTACCCGGTCCCACCAAAAAGGGTATTTTGAGAACACTAAGATCAACCATTACACCCCTTAAAGCATGCTCTGCAAATTTTTACAGACGCATCAAAAGAAGGTTGGGTCGCTCATTTAAACGAACGCACTGCAAGAGGCCACTGGTCAGTGCCGGAAAGCAAGTTGCACATAAACTATCTAGAACTAAAAGCAGTTTTCCTAGCCTTAACAGAGTTCCAGGACCTCTGTGTAAACAATATAGTGCTAGTGGCCACCGACAATACAACAGTGGTGGCCTACATAAACAAAGAGGGAGGCATGAGGTCAGGCCCACTCTGTGCCTTGCTATGGAGAATCCTGACCTGGTGTACCAGGAAACAAGTAACACTGAAAGCCCGACACATTCCGGGTCGGCTGAACGTGGTAGCAGACAAGCTTTCCAGATTAGGACAGACCATTCAAACAGAGTGGTCCCTCCTTCCGCAGGTATTCGAAGCAATATGCTGCAGGTGGCACCGACCTCAAATAGACCTCTTTGCCACCAGATTCAACAACAAGCTATCTCTCTTTGTGTCACCCTTTCCGGATCCCATGGCCTCAGCAGTGGATGCACTCAGCCTACCATGGGAGGATCTGGACCCTTATGCTTTCCCCCCAACAGCCATATTGGGCAAGGTAGTGGAGAAGTTGCAGGACTCCCAGTGCAACAGAATCATTCTGATCGCCCCAGGGTGGCCAAACATGCCCTGGTTTTGGGACCTGGTAGCAATGTCCAGTCAAACCCCACTGGGTTTGCCCAAACTGCCCAATCTGTTGACTCAGCCCTTCAGTCAGACCCCTCACAGGAATCTGACAAATCTAAATCTCCACGCTTGGCTCCTAGAGCCTCAGCAATCAAGGAGCACGGTTTCTCTGAGGCAGTGGCAGCAAGAATTGAAGCTCCTCAAAGAAAATCAACCAGATCAGTCTATGAAGCAAAATGGGCCATTTTTACAAAGTGGTGCCTCTCTAATAAGGTGGACTTCAGAGCACCCCCTGTGAAAGCAGTAGCTGAATTTCTTATGTATCTTTTTCAGGACAAAAAGTTACAGCCCAGTACCATTGATGGTTACAGGTCTGCCATTTCTGATAAATTGGGGAATTTCCCCATTAATATCAGCAAAGATGACAATCTCACCCGTCTCCTGGATAGTTTCCACAGGGACAGACCCAGAGGCAGGAGGGGAATCCCTTCCTGGAACCTCTCCCTGGTTCTTCATCAATTGACAAAAACACCTTTTGAGCCAATTGGGGAGGCTTCTTTGAAGCATTTGACCTTCAAGACAGTCTTTTTGCTCGCCTTAGGGTCAGGCAAACGTAGAAGTGAGATTCATGCTTGGCAAAACAAGAACATCAGACACCAATCTGATTGGTCAAAGGTGTCCCTGTACCCCTCACCCAGCTTTCTCTCAAAGAATCAGCTGGCCAAGGAGGGCCCAGAGAGTGTGGCCCCAGTGGTTATACCAGCCCTGGCCCCCACTCTGGATAAGTCCCTCAAGTCTGACAGGTCCCTCTGTCCAGTCAGAGCTTTGCGCTACTATTTGGACAGGACCTCAGATCTCAGGCAGAATAAGGAGTTAGTTTTTGTCTCCTTTAAGAAAGGCTTTGATAAAGACATCTCCCCTGCCACTATCTCCTCATGGATCAAGCAGACTGTGATCCTATGTTATGAGCTCTCGGACCAAGAGTCCCACACTCTACATCAGGTCAAGGCCCATGATGTCAGAGCCTTTGCCGCTTCTAAGGCCTTCCAATCGGGAGTCTCCTTAGAACAAATCCTGTCAGCTTGTCACTGGAAGTCGCATAACACCTTTACACAATTTTACTTAAAGGATGTGGCTTGGGCTGACTCAGAGCTCTACCATCTGGGCCCTGTAGTGGCTGCGCAGCAGATCCACCAGCAGTCCAAAACATAGAGGAGATCTGTACATATGTAAATAGCTAAGAAGTAATAAAAAAAAAAAAAGTCTTTCTCATTTGCTTCCTTTGGGAGGTTTATGTCTTATGGGACTGAACTCAGCCCTCTCTTCCCCTAGATCAGAGCAGGTCTTTAGGCAACGGGGGGGGGGGGGGGGGGGGGGGGGATAACGGTTAACCGAATGATGATATCCGACCAGAGCCTTAAAGGTTCTTCATCCCAAGAGCTACCTAGACTTGAAAAGGGATGTTTTTTTACATCTGATCATGAGTTCACTGCTAGTCCCTAGTAGCTTACCCGCCAATCAAGCGGTATTTATTCAGCAATTGTCCATTGGATAGGATGTATTAACGCAATAAAATTGCAAATTTAATAAGTAAATTAAATTTTTATAAGTTAATACCCTATCCAATGGACACACAAGACCCTCCCAACCGACCCCGCTATCAGCTTACTAGGGGTCTAATAGGTTTAGACAACGAAAAAGATGCTATGACGTCACGCTGTCTAGACAGGAAGGAAGTAGGACACGCCACCTTGCGAGCACACACAGGGACCGGAACGCTTGTGGGGGGATTATGCACTCATATAAGGTGACTTTTTCTGTCGTTTGGCGGGCCGGTCTGCGCCGACCGGATAAGCAATTGTCCATTGGATAGGGTATTAACTTATAAAAATTTAATTTACTTATTAAATTTGCAATATTCCTATCCTCATATTTTCAGCTTAATGTACGTTTATTGTTGTCAATGCAGTGCAACAAATTATTATTTTCAATTTGAATTTATTTCAGTAAAAGCAGTCTGTAATTTACAGTTAAACACTTAATAATCAATAACATACGATGAACCTGCTCATCTTGGTGATTTATTGATTAACATATGAAGTTTTTCACACTTGTACAGTTTGAGTCAACATCAGAAAAGCTCGAAAAAGAGAAACAAGAAAACGAGGTTCTGCGATATTATCTGAAAGATAAAGAAGCACAGTTACAGATGAATCACTCAAAAATTGAGGCAAGTCCTTCAAATAAATGGAAGTGATTAAATTTCCGTGAATTTATGCAGTAGAATTTATTAATATAAGATCAACATACCATTTGTAATACTCATTATATAACTTTGAAATTTAAACAATTTGATTGTTGATTCCTTTGAAAACATTTTGTACAAGTTTTATTTGTATGTCTTTTCATTTAATAAATCTTTTTAATGTGCATAAATACAGTGGCAGGGTTCATGATTCAGAGAAGCCAATGTATTCTGTGTAGTGAAAGATGGAGATTGACTTGCAACTACTTAGGTCTTAGTATGTCCATGCAAACTATGTTCTTTTCTAAAATAGGGTCGAAATGTTAATCATATTAAAACGACATGCATTAATTCTGATCAGGCATCAACCTAGAAATGATGCTGAAAATGCTAATGAGTCAGTTTTGTATATATTTTATTAGCTTTGTTTTAGGAAACTTGTGATCCATGTTGTCTGTACAGAATCAGAAATATGAGTTAGACGAAGATTTAAGTGATTGATGTACCGATTTAATTCAAAGAGTTGTTACTTCATTTACCTATTTTGAAAAAAAAATGCAATTTTGTAATTTTATATCCTGCAGTTTAGATTTTGTGTGCAGTCATCTCATTTACATACCTTTGTTGTCTTCAAAGCTTGGGATGTGTCCAGAGACTTTGTAATATCACTAAGTGTTTTTACTGGGTGCTATTTTCTGGCAGGTGCTGGAAAAGGAGTTGAGTAAAGCAGAGCAGCTTGCAATCCATCTGGACAACAAGTGCAGAGAACACCAGACCACAGCACTGAGTCTGTGTGAATTTACGCAAAGGTGGGCAAGAACAAATACGTTTAATTTTCAGCTGTCAAGTACAAGTACTTGAAAACGGGTAATCAAATACAAGTACTTGTACTCGCCCCCATCTTGTATATATTATTATACTTTATTGTTTTGTCTCTGCATGAAAAAGTTACTGTAGAGCTTGTACTGTGCAGTATTGTGGTCATATTTTATTTCTTATTTCTTGAGATTGCCACAAATCGTAAAACAGTTCATAATTTGTCACAACATTCCCTGTCCTTCTCAAAACCATCTTTCTGCCTTGAGTATAAAAATAAGAAATGCATAAACTAGTGTGCACTATGGATGGCAGTTTTGTCTTCAATTATTGATTGTTAAAGTCCAATCAGCTGGTTATTTTGTCTTTTGGCAGTGTGTATGAGCAGTTTGTTTTGGCTGAGAAGCCTGTGAAAGAGGTACACAGCAGACTAGACAGTTTGAACCAAAGGATCTCATTCGCTACAGGCCGCGTGGAGATGCTGCAGAGTAAGCTCTACAATTAGATTATTTTATTCAAATAATACTAAAATTTCAGCTGTACGGCTTTTAGAAAGTTTTGAAGAAATCTGTTATTCCAATTCCAGGTAATATCAATCTTGTTTATGACAGGTGTGTGAAAAATCCACAGTGTAAGACTTATGTTCAAGTCATAAGACAAATGAATGAGTTTTACACTAGAAGCCTCGCTACACACTACCCCCGCAAATGCAGTTTTATACTTGAGTTGGGAATTTCTTTGATTCATTTAACAAAGGACTTGTTTACTATACTTTACCCTGTTTCTATTTATAAAATCCTGAAGCATAAGCTTCATATAATAAAGACAGTCATTCTGGTTATATTAGGATGCTGAAAAATATTTTTGAGGAATTCCAGAGTTACAATTCTACAGACATCTTATCTTGTTTACCTTAGGACTTGTGGAAATCTTGTAGACAAAATAATATGCTCAGATATACACACATTTTTCTCCTGATTTTACAGATCTGTCTTCTCAAATATAGTTTGTTACTCGATGTGAGAAAGTCCATGATATACTGCCCGTGGGCTTCAGATTGAAATAGTTAAGTGATATGAAGGGCAAATGAGTATGCTGCTGCCTGTTTAATACTGGTGGAAACAGAAAATACCTCAAAATTACAAACACAAAGAAAACATTTACAGGAATTATGTCATATGAAAACAATAGAAAACCAGCTTTATAAAATTGGTTATATATGTCCTATTTTCATGTTATGTGGGTAAAATGGAATTCATTGTTCTGGAATTATTTTTCTATTTTATATGACGGTTCACATACACATTTTTACATCAGTGAACAGAATATCAGATTTATTCATTTGCAACATTAAAAATATGCTTTGAATTTCAAAAATTGATCTGAGCTGTAAAAAAAATGTCAAATGTTTTAATAATCTCATAGTGTTACTAGTTTCACACGTTTAGTATACATTAATATTGCTGTAATTGTGTTGCAGGTCAGTTCTTAAGGAAGGAAGCTCTGTTGAAGATGCGAATAGAAGATACTAATAAAGACCCTGCACACCCAGAGACTGTTAACTCAAATATGTAAGATACTGTTCTACTGAACTGTGGTCGCCATTAAGTAGTTAAGACTCGCGTTGTATATAAGTTTTAGTAAAATATATCACTAAATGAGGTTTTAAATGGATCATATTAAGTGTATTTTTGTGTCAAATAATTCTTGATATTCTGTGATGTTGTTTTTCAACACAATTTTAAATGGATATTTGATGTAATATTTATAATACATCTGTCAGAGAATGAATATTGTGAATGAAAAGGCAACACTGTGACCTCATGGTGGTCCTGTAGTTCACCGTGATATAGATTAACTTTTAAACTTGTATTTTATCCTAAACTTTTTCCATTGATTTCTGATGGTATGAGTAAGCAGTTTATATAAGATTATACATTTGAAAGGGTTTTCCAGTAATAACACTCTTGTCTGGGTTAAGTAACATACATTGTAATCATGTTAAATTTTAAAGTAGATTGCTGTTTTAATATTAGCAGACAGTAAGTTTACTACTGCATATTGTAAGAATGTTGGATCATTGGGCTCACAATTCTACTGCTTTTACTTAAATTATCCTTTTGTTATATTTTATGTATTTACTTAAAGCAGATCTTATTTAAACCCAAAACACCCACAGACAACACTTTCCACATAAAGGAAGTTCTGTATTTGTGTACCTAGGGTACAAGACTTGGCATCTGAGTTGCAGCGAGTTCAGCAGGAAAGAGATCAACTGGCCTGTCAGATCAAACAGGATGCACTGTCTCTGCATAGTAGAGTACAGGCCGCACACCAGCAGGGTACCAGCTTAACCTTTCTGTTGTACTCTCTAGTTCTTTCACTTCATCATATTCTCCAGGTTCCTTACGCAAAAATTGAAAAAAGTTCCTGCTTAACCAACACTGGTTTCATCCTATTCTCTCTAATATTAAAATAATTTTGCAATAAAACCAACAGGGTACCAGCTTTCTTAATCATACTGTTTAGTGACCTAATCAATGTTTTTTTTCCTCTTCTTTTGACAGAAACTCAAAGTACCAACAGGGTACCCAAGTTAAACACTGTGTTCACCTGCATCATGATAGTCAAACCTGTGGGTAAAGAGTAGGGATGAGTCGGTATCAGAAATGTGTACATTGGGAGGTCGTCAATGTAAAACCATACTGATTTCGGGTGTCCGCATTTTAGTACACCCCAATCAAACATGGGCTTTTCCTCTTTACAAAATCGCAGTAAAAGTCCCCAGAAGCAGAAAGTATGAGATAAACTTGTGTAATTTCTTCAAATTTGTAGTTTTTTCCAATATATTAAGATTTCCTTCGATTATATGTGTTGGCAATCGAGATTGAGTTTATAAACTGTCATAACCAAAACATGGCAGTTCTGCTCAACGTAATCGGTAGTACTGTATAAAGTCTGCAAATTCATTAAAATTGGGGATAAATCTTGTCTCTAATAGTTTAACTCTTCCTTCCATTATATTTGTGGACAAACGAAGTGGCAGTTCTAAAATCTCATCACGGTATTTCAGTAAAATTAAATGTTCTCGACACCGAGACACCAGGCCTACCGACTCATCACTCGTAACAAGATGATTAATCATGATACTTCACATCTCAGAAGTAATGTACTAGTTGCTTCTACTGTTACATTATAAACAGAAGACAGCATGTGAAGTGTACCACTGGGACCACCCTTAAAATTAAGCAATAAAAACACAACCGATCAGATAAATGATCTGTAACTATCAGAAAAACAACCCAATGTTTATAGAGTTAAAAAAGGATGCACCTTCTTGTTAGTTTTGTATTTTATTCTTGATGTGATGTAAAGATCACGAGATCCAATAGATTCTACTACAAAAGGTCAGTCATTAAACAAATGTGCATTGAATAATTGTAATACACAACTGTACTGATGACAAAAGGCAATTACCACACTAACTGATTGTAAGTAAATTGAACAAAATCATTTTACTCTTTCAGTGTCTGATGAAATTAATAGAGTCAAGCTTGATAATGCAGATCTTCAGCAACTGCTGGAAGACAAAGAAAAGGTAAGCACTGTCTGATATTATGATGAATTGAGTGATAGTTTCTATGGTAACCATGTACTGTGTTTAACATATAACAACTTATTACTGATATTGATTTGGTCATTTTCATTCAACACAGAATTTCAGGCATTTTATTTATAGCATGGTGTCTGTGGCCTTGTGGTTAGGGGTGGGACCTCCAAGTGGAAGGTCTGGGGTTCAATCTTTCTCCAGATCATGTATATTGTACTCTTGAACAACATATTTTACACATGTATCCTTCACCCTGCAGTAAACATGATGACTATCACTAGTTTGGAGTTAATCATGTGACAGGGTGCCATCCTATTCATGCGAGTAGAAATAGTCTGAATCACAAGCACTGACCATACGGGTCTCTAGGCCAGAAGAAAGACTTTATGTTACCTAGTCATTGCAAGCCTTAAATAGTACAGATGAAGTGTTGTGTTACAGGAGCTGCAGGCTGTGATATCCAGGGTAGAAAAACCAGGAAAGGAAGGTAGGACACTGACATCAGTAATCAGAATTTACAGTGACTGTCGAGACCTATTGGTTAATCAGACTAAGTCTAACTTCAGGTTTCCATTACAAATATTTCTCAACACAATTATAGATATTGCTACCATGATTAATGATGTTAATAAGATTATGAGTAAGCAGTGCATTTTTAAAAAATTTTTAGGCTATTAGATTGATGTGTCCAACGTCCATATGTCTGTCTGTCCACATTTTCATTTCCGGACTCTTACTCAAAAACGCTTTGTCCAATCGAATTCAAACTTGACAGGGACATAGATCACCATCACAGCTAGGTTCCTTTCAAAATCGGTGTAATTCCATGTGTTCGTTTGTCCGTTTTTTGTCCGTTTGTATGTCCGCCAAAATTTCCATTTGTTTGTCTGTTTTTTGTCCATTGGTCTGTCAGTCAACATTTCTGTTTCCAGACTCTAACTCGAAAACACTGTGTCCAATCGAATTCAAACTTGACAGGGAGAAAGATCACCATCATAGCTAGGTTCCTTTCGAAATTGGTGTAATTCTGTCTGTTAGTTTGTCTGTTTTTTGTCCATTTGTCTGTCAGTCAACATTTCTGTTTCTGGACTCTAACTCGAAAATGCTGTGTCCAATCGAATTCAAACATGACAGGGAGATAGATCACCATCATAGCTAAGTTCCTTTCTAAATCGGTGTAATTCCGTCTGTTCGTTTGTCCGTCAACATTTCTGTTTCCAGACTCTAACTCGAAAACACTTTGTCCAATCGAATTCAAACTTGACGGGAGATACATCACCATCATAGCTAAGTTGCTTTTGAAATTGGTGTAATTCTGTCCTTTCGTTTGTCCGTTTATGGCATAGATACAATTATGTAACCTAGATTACAAGTTTTACATTTCTTAGCACGTCTAACACATTCACCTTAACTGGGTGACCTAACGTTTCTTTCCTTGTTTCTAAATGTAATTACAGCAGTCACTAACCTTATTGCTGCCTGCGCAACCCGCCTTTTGGGGCATCTTTGACCCTCTTGTATTTAGATTCTTCAATTTTCTACCATTTGATTTGCAAGGTTCTTCCCCTGCAGAGCAGCTGGTTTCTACCACAGAGCAGATCACTCAGATGCAGGTTGACCTCAGCCAAGCAAGGAAAGAGCATTCAAAAGCTTGTTAGTACTTTTCAGTGTTCATTATAATGTACCAAAATGCTGCCTGTGTGTGCGTGCGTGCGTGCGTTAGTTAGTCACGCAGATTTCTCCAAAACTACTACAGCTACAGATTTTTTGTAAATTAATTGTCCCAATGAATTTTCACGCCCTCGAAAATTTTTTGGGTTTTATGGACTTAGGCCTAAAGATAAGTGAGTAATAGCAATCTTAGCTATGTGGAGTAAAGGGCTCATAACTCAAAAACTATTGCAGTTACAACTTTTTCTTCAAATATGTTGTTCAGCTACTTTGTCCTTAGCTATAAGATGGTACATAGTTTGGGGTCCCATTGCATGTCATAAGTGAGTAATAGCTATTTTCTTATTTGTAGCAAGATAATGACATAAGTAAATGTCAAATATCTTCAAAAGTATTAAAGTTAGGGAATTCTTTTCAAATATGTTGTTCATCTACTTTTTGATAAGCTATCACATAGTAAAGTTTCAGATCTGTTGCACATTGGATAGCTGAGTAATAGCTACTTTGAAATTCTACAGTTGAGTAAATCCATTGTAACTCCAAAACTAGTGCAGTTAGAGTATTTTCCTAAAATATGTTGTTCAGCTACTTTGTCCTTAACTATAAGATGGTAGATAGTTTGGGGTTCTATTGCATGCCATAAGTGAGTAATAGCTATTTTCTTATTTGTAGCAAAATAATGACATCAGTAAATGTCAAATATCTTCAAAAGTATTAAAGTTAGGGAATTCTTTTCAAATATGTTATTCATCTAGTTTTTGGTAAGCTATCACATAGTAAAGTTTCAGACCTGTTGCACATTGGATAGCTGAGTAAGAGCTACTTTGAAATTGTGACTGTTGAGTAAATCCATTGTAACCCCAATACTATTGCAGTTACAGTATTTTCCTAAAATAAGTTATTCAGCTACTTTGTCCTTAACTATAAGATGGCATACAGTTTGGGATTCTATTACATGCCATAAGTGAGTAATAGCTATTTCCTTATTTGAAGCAAAATAACGACATGAGTAAATTTCAAAGATCTTCAAAAGTATTAAAATTAGGGAATTCTTTTCAAATATGTTATTCATCTAGTTTTTGGTAAGCTATCACATAGTAAAGTTTCAGACCTGTTGCACATTGGATAGCTGAGTAATAGCTACTTTGAAATTGTGACTGTTGAGTAAATCCATTGTAACTCCAAAACTATTGCAGTTAGAGTATTTTCCTAAAATATGTTATTCAGCTACTTTGTCCTTAACTATAAGATGGCATACAGTTTAGGATTCTATTGCATGCCATAAGTGAGTAATAGCTATTTCCTTATTTGAAGCAAAATAACGACACGAGTAAATTTCAAATATCTTCAAAAGTATTAAAATTAGGGATTTTATTTCATAAAAATGTAAATATACTATACCATATGAAAACACTTGGGGTAAGCTTTGCTTGGCATTCGGTGACCGCCACGTACACCGTACATAGAATTTAAACTATGAGGGGAGACCCTCTTTAAACCTATATACTTGCTACCCTTTGACCCCTGGTGACCTAGTTCACTCTGCCATGCGCATTAATGCAGAAATAGTTCATTCTTTTTGTGGCGGTTGAACTCTCAACTCGGCATTTTTGCTGCCCAAATTTTTAAGACCTGCAGGTGTTGTGGTGCTCTGTAAGTACGTTTATGCTGTTTTTAATCACTTTTCCTTCATTCTTATTCGATTTTATCAATTTCTGGTGTTTTTTATTGCTTGTTTTTGCAATATTTCTTGTCTTCTTCGTAACTTAGCTCATGTGGTCACGTGGTACGGATGTGGGTTTCCCTTCGGAAATAGTCATTTCCTTGGTGGTTTGCATTAGATTTTTAGTTCTAAATGTTTATTTTCACCTATTCAGGGTATTCCTTCATTCATTCTTCGAAATTCTTCGAATCACCGCAATTTTCACATTTATTTAGCTTTTGTACGAAAACTTCACCAGATCACGTGACTGTGACGTCACATCCAAAATGGAGGTTAATCGTGAACTTTCTGAAGAATAGTCATTCTTTCAGTGAGTACAGCATATTTACTTACTCATTTGCTTTATTATACATCTTTATATTGTGTACTTTGTTTTCAGAGCAATACTTTTTCTCAAGTGTCACAAAATTCAAATATTTTTGTTTTTTCACAACTACCTACCATACTCGGTTCCTTATGGATCCTCCCCGAACTACCGGTACTTCAGTTTCTTCTGGCTCGTGTTTTTCCACCTTGCCTTCGGGCTTACTGCCTAGTATGACTTCTTTAGAAGCATGCACTAGTTGGCTTTTGGGGGTTACTCAATCCCCACCGGTGGATTCACGTCCAGTTACTGGTGTGCCTTTACCCCCTCAATCCTGTGTTATGTCATCTTGGTCTGTGAATTCTTCGAATTCTTTGGGTAGACCAATTTCCCAGCAACCGGGTTCTGTGGGTAACTTTCCCTCAGCTCAGCCTATTCAGGCTGTACCGGTGCCGGCAGGCTACCCTGTTTATGACCAATCTTTTCACAGGCCCCCTTATCAGCCTCAGGCTGATTTCTTCAACTCTTTCTCATCTCTCATGTCTTCCATGTTAGATAGGGTACAGGGTATTGCCAACCCTGCTGTTACTCAACAGCCAATGGCCAGTCAGGATCTGTCACAACCTTCGGGTGCGACTTTTAATGATTCCCAGGACTCATTTCAGACTCAGTCTCAGGTTAATCTTGAGGCTGAGCTGCAGGTCGTAGATTCTATGCCAAACATCCCTTACGTCCAGTCGGTCAATAGGGACTACAGGGAGGCTTTAGACTCTGTCTTTGAAGTCTTATCAGATAAGATTTCCAGGCCTTCTGTTCAGAATCACGATCCCGAGGATTGCTCGGACCTCTACCCCGACCAATCAAAATCCTCACCCATGAGTCTCCCCATCAGCTCTAGACTGAGGAGTTCCTTTAAGATGGCTGATGCGTATCTATCTGATTTGCATTCACGCTCTTCTAATTCGGGAGCTTCCCAAACTAAGTTGAGGAAGTTGGGAATTTTCCCTAACAAACCCTCAAAACTTAGCTTTGCCAGGTACAGACCCATGGCTTCTGATGTCTGGACTGATCTTTTGAAGGATCCGGATCAGGGGTCAGGTTTGCCATCTCCTAAAAAGGAGATTTACTTGTCCAGAAGTACAGCTCATGCCCTTGAGAAGAGTCTTAGGTCAGATTTAATGATTCTGAATTCCCTAGACTTCTATCGAGAGGCTTTAGCGGTCAATCATACCAACTTAGTGAAGTTGGTTGACCAAACTGAGTCTAATCTTTCTCTGGACATTCAGCAGGCCTTGGACGTCGATTCTTTGCTGATCAATCAGGTGAAGTTTCACTTAATTGATTTGTTGGCTTCCATCACCCATTCTATCTCTACTGTGACCTTGGCAAGGAGGGATTCCTTCCTTTGCTCAGTCCCTAAACATGTGCCAGATCATATTGTTAGGGACCTTAGGTCTCATCCTATCTATGGTCCTTCCCTCTTTGGTGAATTTGCCCTGAAGGCTCTTTCTTCTCACACTAAAGAGTATAAGCAGGAACAGTTCCAGACTGTCTTGACTAAGGGAGTGTCCAAACAACTTTCTGCTTCTGCATCCAGGGGCAAGTCTTTCAAAAGACAACAATCCCAAGATAGGGATTCTCAAGATAGGAAATTTCAGAAGGGTTCTACTTCTGGTTCTGGTTCCTTTCGAGGTTCCAAGAAACCACGTGGTGGAAAGTCTTCCAGGGGTAGGGGCAAAAAGCCCCAACCTCAATCCCAACAATGATGTCCTACAGGAGGTAAGAGTGACCTTGGAACTCTCCAAGGTCCCACTCATACCTCCAGACCCCACCACTTTGCCAGTGGGAGGTCGACTGGGTTATTTCCATCTCAATTGGAAGTTCCTAGGGGCCCATCCTTCTGTTATCAAGACCCTGGAATTTGGACTTCAGCTTCCAATAGGTTCAGTTCGAATTCCGTTATCCAGGGTCCCTTTGATAAACAGTCACTATTCTTCCCTAGAGAAGAATCTAGTTCTTTGCCAAGCTGTTGTGGATATGCTGCTCAAAGGAGCAATCCAGGAGGTCAGGGATTCCTCATCCCTGGCTTTCTACAGCAGACTTTTCCTTGTGGCAAAGAAGACTGGAGGATGGAGGCCAGTAATAGATTTGAGTCATTTAAATCTTTATCTGGACTTCCCCACTTTCAGGATGGAAACTACTCAGTCCATCAGAAACTCCCTTCAAGTTGGCCAGTGGACAACTTCTCTGGACCTCAAGGATGCATACTTCCACGTTCCCATGGCTCCTACGGTTCACAAACTGCTCAGATTTCAGGTCTTGGGCAAAGTGTACCAGTTTGTGGCTATGCCTTTTGGCCTAGCCACAGCTCCCAGGGAATTCACTACCTTAGTCAAGGAAGTGAAAAGGATGGCCTTGAGGTTGGGCATCTCAGTTCACATGTACCTAGACGATTGGCTTATCAAAGCCAACAGTTGTCAAGAGGCTCATTCTGCAACTCTAACTTTGTTGGAGTTGACTCACAAACTGGGGTGGATTGTAAACAGGGAGAAGTCAGATTTGCTTCCAAAGCAAGTTTTCACCTTCCTGGGCCAGGTTTTCGACCTGTCCAAGGGGGTTTGTTATCCAACAGAGGCCAGGTTCCTGTCCATTCAGGAGGCTATTCATCCTCTGCTTTTCAACCCCCTTACTACTCCACGCCAGGCTATGCACCTTTTGGGTCTACTAGCTTCCACAGAGAAGTTAGTACCTCAGGGTCGCCTTCATATGCGACACCTTCAATTTCATCTCAGGAGAAATTACAATTGCCACCTAAAAGGTGCCCTGGATTCTCCATTCACCTTGGACCCTTCAGTGAAGGTTCATCTAAGGTGGTGGTTACTGAGGAACAATGTCATGGCGCAAGCTCCACTGCACCCACCCAAGTATGTAACATCCATTTACACGGATGCCTCAGCTCAGGGTTGGGGAGCTCATTGTGCTCACATGATTGCCCAAGGTCATTGGTCGACTCAGCAGTCCAAACTGCACATCAATGTTCTGGAGCTCAAAGCTGTGCTCCTGGCCCTCAAGACTTTTGTACCTCAGTTATCCCCTCATCAAAGGATTATTCAGGTAGCCTCAGACAACACCACTGTCTGTGCTTACATAAACAAACTAGGGGGCACCCGCTCCTGGGACCTGTTTGCCCTGACTTGGCATCTGTTTGCCTTCTGTCGCAAGAACAAGGTTGTTCTTACAGCAAGACATGTTCCAGGGGTCATGAATCTTGTGGCAGACCAACTCTCCAGGTCTCAACAGACCCTGCATACAGAGTGGTCCCTCAATCCCAAGATCTTCAGGTGGCTGTCACAAATAGACTTCCAACCTCAAATAGATCTTTTTGCAACAAGATTCAATTACAAGCTTCCCCAGTATGTTTCTCCAGTGCCAGATCCCAAGGCTCTGGCAGTAGATGCCCTGGAGATGAATTGGTCCGAACTTCATCTCTACTCCTTCCCTCCTACAGCTCTTTGTCCACTTGTGGTCAAGAAGTTAATCAACTCTCAGAGCTGCAGGATGCTTCTTGTGGCCCCTCTCTGGGAAACCAAAGAGTGGCTTCAAGATCTATTGGCACTGTCAATAAGAAGACCAATCGCTCTTCCTCTAAAAGAAAATCTCTTAAAGCAACCTCATCTCGAGGTGTTTCATCAAAATCTAAGGAGTCTAAACCTTCATGCCTTTTGGCTGAAGTCTCCTTAGAGAAAAAAGGGTTTTCTCAGGAAGTGACTTCTAGGATTTTGAGTCCTATTAGAAAGTCTTCTAAATCAGTGTATGAAGCAAAGTGGAACGGCTTCTGCACTTGGTGTGAGGAACATGGCTTCTCTGCCATGCACCCTACTGTCCCTATCATAGCTGAGTTTTTCCTGTTTCTTTTCTCTGAAAAGAAATTACTTCCTCAGACTATAGAGGGATATAGGTCAGCTCTCTCCATGAAGCTTGATGCAGATTTGGAGTTGGGTTCTAATAAGGAGCTCAAAAGACTCATTCAGAGCTTTTACAAGTCCAGGCCTAAGACTTCTCGTCACATTCCTTCCTGGGACTTGACCTTGGTTTTGCAGGCTCTTACCAAGGCTCCTTTTGAACCTTTGTCTCTTGCTGAGCCAAAGTTCCTCACTTGGAAGACGGTCTTTCTTATTGCCCTTGCATCTGGAAGGAGAAGGAGTGAGATTCATGCCTTTACTTTTAAGGGTTGTTCTCACTCTAAAGGATGGTCAAAGGTCATCCTTAAAACAGATCCTGCTTTTCTGGCAAAGAACCAGTTAGCTTCAGAGGGTGCTTCAATTTTTTCGGAAATTGAAATTCCTGCTTTGACTAAGTGCCTTGGTCAACAGGATTCTGAAGATAGGTCTCTGTGTCCTGTCAGAGCCCTTAGACATTATTTGTCTAGGACTTCTGACCTCAGGCAGGGTAGATCTCTTCTCTTTGTTTCACTCTTGAAGTCAAAACAGGGTGATATCGCTGCCCAGACGATTTCTAATTGCATTAAAGACTTAATCCATTTCACCCTTAAGAACTGTTCCACTGAGAATGCATCTCTTCATGGTGTCAAGGCTCATGATGTAAGGGCACAGGCTGCGTCCTGGTCCTTTAAGGGTGGAATTCCACTCCTTGATATCATGAGATCCTGCACGTGGAAGAGCCATTCCACCTTTACATCCTTCTACTTTAGGAATGTGGCTCTCAAGAATCTTGAGGATACCTATAGATTGGGAGATATTGTGGCTGCACAACGTGTAGTCTCCCTTTCTACTTGATCTTCCTTTTTCTTGATCCTTTCTGGGGCTTCTTAGCCTCAGAAAAGGGGGGGGGGGTATTCCTTTTTTGGGGACTTCCTTTTTGGGGGACTGTGCTTGGTAGTGTACTTTTGGCACATCTTCTGGGTTTTGACACTTTAGTGCTTATCCTCTCAGAGCTGACCTCTTGGGTATAGACAGCAGTGCTGAAGGTAATAAGTAGTTAACTACTTCACACTTAGTCAAGTTGCACCTTCATCACAGGGGTTTCGGTTATGCACCAGGAATTTTCCTTTTTTAGTGCACTTTAACCATGGGTGGTTTCCTCCTTAGTCTGTCTTTTTTCCCACCATCCTTCCATGTGGGCATTCAACCCAAGTGTTTTCATATGGTATAGTATATTTACATTTTTATGAAATAAAATTTCATATTTTTAAATGTAAAATCCATTTTTATGAATAAAAATGTATATACTTACCATATGAAAACAGCAAATCACCCTCCCGCCTGCCCCGCTTTTAGGCCTTTTTCCAGCATCTAGGTTTATTCACAAAAAGAATGAACTATTTCTGCATTAATGCGCATGGCAGAGTGAACTAGGTCACCAGGGGTCAAAGGGTAGCAAGTATATAGGTTTAAAGAGGGTCTCCCCTCATAGTTTAAATTCTATGTACGGTGTACGTGGCGGTCACCGAATGCCAAGCAAAGCTTACCCCAAGTGTTTTCATATGGTAAGTATATACATTTTTATTCATAAAAATGGATTTTACATTTAAAAATATGAAAATTCTTTTCAAATATGTTATTCATCTAGTTTTTGATAAGCTATCACATAGTAAAGTTTCAGACCTGTTGCACACTGGACAGCTGAGTAATAGCTACTTTGAAATTGTGACTGTTGAGTAAATCCATTGTAACTGAAAAACTACTGCAGTTACAGGATTTTCCTAAAATAATTTGTTCAGCTACTTTTTCCTTAACTATAAGATGGCATATCATTTGGGGTTCCATTGCATGTCATAAGTGAGCAATAGCTATTTTCTTATTTGTAGCAAAATTATGATGGAAATAAATGTCAAATACCTTCACAAGTACCAAAGTTAGGCAAATCTTTTCATTTGTTATTCATCTAGTTTTTCAAAAGCTTACTTTCCTGTGTCCTTTATTATGTCCACCCCCCTGGGGGGTGGATATATTATTTTTGCTTTTTTCGCCGTCCGATGTCCGATGTCCGGCGTCCGATGTCCGGCGTCCGGCGTCCGATGTCCGGCGTCACGCATGGTTTCCGCTCATTTAAAGGAAAAGTATTAGAGCTATTGTCACCAAATTTGGTATGCAGGCTTATTGGGTCAGTAGCTTGCTTGGGATTGCTTTTGGCTGTTGTACCTCTTTTGCTTACTGAGTAATACTTAAGTACAGCTATTTTCAGTACCCATTGGTTTCCGTGCATTTAAGCCAAAATAATTAAAGATATTTTACTACAATTTTGAATACAAGATTGTTATGTCCATAGCTCGCTTGGTATTGCATTTGGGACTGATAGCTTTGTCAGTACATGAGTAATAGCCATTTAGGTACTTCATTGTGTATTTTCAGTACTACTTTTGAGTAATTTGCTTCTATCTCCTTAACCGTGCGAGATAGAGCGATTTCGGCAAAATTTTCGACCCGCAGGGTATCTGAGGAGTGTACTCTTTGCAATTTTCAAAAAATTTTCCCCTCCCCAAAAATGGCGGCCATTTTGAATTTTCGAATTTTTGCCAAAAATGGCAAAACACAAATTTGCTTCTATCTCCTTAACCGTGCGAGATAGAGCGATTTCGTCGAAATTTTCGACCCACAGGTTATCTAAGGAATGTAATATTTGCAATTTTCCAAAAATTTTCCCCTCCCCAAAAATGGCGGCCATTTTGAATTTTCGAATTTTTGCCAAAAATGGCAAAACACAAATTTGCTTCTATCTCCTTAACCGTGCGAGATAGAGCGATTTCGTCGAAATTTTCGACCCACAGGGTATCTAAGGAATGTAATATTTGCAATTTTCAAAAAAATTTCCCCTCCCCAAAAATGGCGGCCATTTTGAATTTTCGAATTTTTGCCAAAAATGGCAAAACACAAATTTGCTTCTATCTCCTTAACCGTGCGAGATAGAGCGATTTCGGCAAAATTTTCGACCCACAGGGGATCTAAGGAATGCAATCTTTGCAATTTTCCAAAAATTTTCCCCTCCCCAAAAATGGCGGCCATTTTGAATTTTCGAATTTTTGCCAAAAATGGCAAAACACTAATTTGCTTCTATCTCCTTAACCGTGCGAGATAGAGCGATTTCGGCAAAATTTTCGACACACAGGGTATCTAAGCAATGCAATCTTTGCAATTTTCAAAATACTTTGCAATTTTCCAAAAATTTTCCCCTCCCCAAAAATGGCGGCCATTTTGAATTTTCGAATTTTTGCCAAAAATGGCAAAACACAAATTTGCTTCTATCTCCTTAACCGTGCGAGATAGAGCGATTTCGTCGAAATTTTCGACCCACAGGGTATCTAAGGAATGTAATATTTGCAATTTTCAAAAAAATTTCCCCTCCCCAAAAATGGCGGCCATTTTGAATTTTCGAATTTTTGCCAAAAATGGCAAAACACAAATTTGCTTCTATCTCCTTAACCGTGCGAGATAGAGCGATTTCGGCAAAGTTTTCGACCCACAGGGTATCTAAGGAATGCAATCTTTGCAATTTTCCAAAAATTTTCCCCTCCCCAAAAATGGCGGCCATTTTGAATTTTCGAATTTTTGCCAAAAATGGCAAAACACTAATTTGCTTCTATCTCCTTAACCGTGCGAGATAGAGCGATTTCGGCAAAATTTTAGACGCACAGGGTATCTAAGCAATGCAATCTTTGCAATTTTCAAAATATTTTCCCCTCCCCAAAAATGGCGGCCATTTTGAATTTTCGAATTTTTGCCAAAAATGGCAAAACACAAATTTGCTTCTATCTCCTTAACCGTGCGAGATAGAGCGATTTCGTCGAAATTTTCGACCCACAGGGTATCTAAGGAATGCAATCTTTGCAATTTTCAAAAAATTTTCCCCTCCCCAAAAATGGCGGCCATTTTGAATTTTCGAATTTTTGCCAAAAATGGCAAAACACAAATTTGCTTCTATCTCCTTAACCGTGCGAGATAGAGCGATTTCGTCGAAATTTTCGACCCACAGGGTATCTAAGGAATGCAATCTTTGCAATTTTCCAAAAATTTTCCCCTCCCCAAAAATGGCGGCCATTTTGAATTTTCGAATTTTTGCCAAAAATGGCAAAACACAAATTTGCTTCTATCTCCTTAACCGTGCGAGATAGAGCGATTTCATCGAAATTTTCGACCCACAGGGTATCTAAGGAATGTAATATTTGCAATTTTCAAAAAAATTTCCCCTCCCCAAAAATGGCGGCCATTTTGAATTTTCGAATTTTTGCCAAAAATGGCAAAACACAAATTTGCTTCTATCTCCTTAACCGTGCGAGATAGAGCGATTTCGTCGAAATTTTAGACCCACAGGGTATCTAAGGAATGTAATATTTGCAATTTTCCAAAAATTTTCCCCTCCCCAAAAATGGCGGCCATTTTGAATTTTCGAATTTTTGCCAAAAATGGCAAAACACAAATTTGCTTCTATCTCCTTAACCGTGCGAGATAGAGCGATTTCGTCGAAATTTTCGACCCACAGGGTATCTAATGAATGTAATATTTGCAATTTTCAAAAAAATTTCCCCTCCCCAAAAATGGCGGCCATTTTGAATTTTCGAATTTTTGCCAAAAATGGCAAAACACAAATTTGCTTCTATCTCCTTAACCGTGCGAGATAGAGCGATTTCGTCGAAATTTTCGACCCACAGGGTATCTAAGGAATGCAATCTTTGCAATTTTCCAAAAATTTTCCCCTCCCCAAAAATGGCGGCCATTTTGAATTTTCGAATTTTTGCCAAAAATGGCAAAACACAAATTTGCTTCTATCTCCTTAACCGTGCGAGATAGAGCGATTTCGGCAAAATTTTCGACCCACAGGGGATCTAAGGAATGCAATCTTTGCAATTTTCCAAAAATTTTCCCCTCCCCAAAAATGGCGGCCATTTTGAATTTTCGAATTTTTGCCAAAAATGGCAAAACACAAATTTGCTTCTATCTCCTTAACCGTGCGAGATAGAGCGATTTCGTCGAAATTTTCGACCCACAGGGTATCTAAGGAATGTAATATTTGCAATTTTCAAAAAAATTTCCCCTCCCCAAAAATGGCGGCCATTTTGAATTTTCGAATTTTTGCCAAAAATGGCAAAACACAAATTTGCTTCTATCTCCTTAACCGTGCGAGATAGAGCGATTTCGGCAAAATTTTCGACCCACAGGGGATCTAAGGAATGCAATCTTTGCAATTTTCCAAAAATTTTCCCCTCCCCAAAAATGGCGGCCATTTTGAATTTTCGAATTTTTGCCAAAAATGGCAAAACACTAATTTGCTTCTATCTCCTTAACCGTGCGAGATAGAGCGATTTCGGCAAAATTTTAGACGCACAGGGTATCTAAGCAATGCAATCTTTGCAATTTTCAAAATATTTTCCCCTCCCCAAAAATGGCGGCCATTTTGAATTTTCGAATTTTTGCCAAAAATGGCAAAACACAAATTTGCTTCTATCTCCTTAACCGTGCGAGATAGAGCGATTTCGTCGAAATTTTCGACCCACAGGGTATCTAAGGAATGCAATCTTTGCAATTTTCAAAAAATTTTCCCCTCCCCAAAAATGGCGGCCATTTTGAATTTTCGAATTTTTGCCAAAAATGGCAAAACACAAATTTGCTTCTATCTCCTTAACCGTGCGAGATAGAGCGATTTCGTCGAAATTTTCGACCCACAGGGTATCTAAGGAATGCAATCTTTGCAATTTTCCAAAAATTTTCCCCTCCCCAAAAATGGCGGCCATTTTGAATTTTCGAATTTTTGCCAAAAATGGCAAAACACAAATTTGCTTCTATCTCCTTAACCGTGCGAGATAGAGCGATTTCATCGAAATTTTCGACCCACAGGGTATCTAAGGAATGTAATATTTGCAATTTTCAAAAAAATTTCCCCTCCCCAAAAATGGCGGCCATTTTGAATTTTCGAATTTTTGCCAAAAATGGCAAAACACAAATTTGCTTCTATCTCCTTAACCGTGCGAGATAGAGCGATTTCGTCGAAATTTTAGACCCACAGGGTATCTAAGGAATGTAATATTTGCAATTTTCCAAAAATTTTCCCCTCCCCAAAAATGGCGGCCATTTTGAATTTTCGAATTTTTGCCAAAAATGGCAAAACACAAATTTGCTTCTATCTCCTTAACCGTGCGAGATAGAGCGATTTCGTCGAAATTTTCGACCCACAGGGTATCTAAGGAATGTAATATTTGCAATTTTCAAAAAAATTTCCCCTCCCCAAAAATGGCGGCCATTTTGAATTTTCGAATTTTTGCCAAAAATGGCAAAACACAAATTTGCTTCTATCTCCTTAACCGTGCGAGATAGAGCGATTTCGGCAAAATTTTCGACCCACAGGGGATCTAAGGAATGCAATCTTTGCAATTTTCCAAAAATTTTCCCCTCCCCAAAAATGGCGGCCATTTTGAATTTTCGAATTTTTGCCAAAAATGGCAAAACACTAATTTGCTTCTATCTCCTTAACCGTGCGAGATAGAGCGATTTCGGCAAAATTTTCGACACACAGGGTATCTAAGCAATGCAATCTTTGCAATTTTCAAAATATTTTCCCCTCCCCAAAAATGGCGGCCAAAAATGGCAAAACACAAATTTGCTTCTATCTCCTTAACCGTGCGAGATAGAGCGATTTCGGCAAAATTTTCGACCCACAGGGGATCTAAGGAATGCAATCTTTGCAATTTTCCAAAAATTTTCCCCTCCCCAAAAATGGCGGCCATTTTGAATTTTCGAATTTTTGCCAAAAATGGCAAAACACAAATTTGCTTCTATCTCCTTAACCGTGCGAGATAGAGCGATTTCGTCGAAATTTTCGACCCACAGGGTATCTAAGGAATGTAATATTTGCAATTTTCAAAAAAATTTCCCCTCCCCAAAAATGGCGGCCATTTTGAATTTTCGAATTTTTGCCAAAAATGGCAAAACACAAATTTGCTTCTATCTCCTTAACCGTGCGAGATAGAGCGATTTCGTCGAAATTTTAGACCCACAGGGTATCTAAGGAATGTAATATTTGCAATTTTCCAAAAATTTTCCCCTCCCCAAAAATGGCGGCCATTTTGAATTTTCGAATTTTTGCCAAAAATGGCAAAACACAAATTTGCTTCTATCTCCTTAACCGTGCGAGATAGAGCGATTTCGTCGAAATTTTCGACCCACAGGGTATCTAAGGAATGTAATATTTGCAATTTTCAAAAAAATTTCCCCTCCCCAAAAATGGCGGCCATTTTGAATTTTCGAATTTTTGCCAAAAATGGCAAAACACAAATTTGCTTCTATCTCCTTAACCGTGCGAGATAGAGCGATTTCGGCAAAATTTTCGACCCACAGGGGATCTAAGGAATGCAATCTTTGCAATTTTCCAAAAATTTTCCCCTCCCCAAAAATGGCGGCCATTTTGAATTTTCGAATTTTTGCCAAAAATGGCAAAACACTAATTTGCTTCTATCTCCTTAACCGTGCGAGATAGAGCGATTTCGGCAAAATTTTCGACACACAGGGTATCTAAGCAATGCAATCTTTGCAATTTTCAAAATATTTTCCCCTCCCCAAAAATGGCGGCCATTTTGAATTTTTGCCAAAAATGGCAAAACACAAATTTGCTTCTATCTCCTTAACCGTGCGAGATAGAGCGATTTCGGCAAAATTTTCGACCCACAGGGGATCTAAGGAATGCAATCTTTGCAATTTTCCAAAAATTTTCCCCTCCCCAAAAATGGCGGCCATTTTGAATTTTCGAATTTTTGCCAAAAATGGCAAAACACAAATTTGCTTCTATCTCCTTAACCGTGCGAGATAGAGCGATTTCGTCGAAATTTTCGACCCACAGGGTATCTAAGGAATGTAATATTTGCAATTTTCAAAAAAATTTCCCCTCCCCAAAAATGGCGGCCATTTTGAATTTTCGAATTTTTGCCAAAAATGGCAAAACACAAATTTGCTTCTATCTCCTTAACCGTGCGAGATAGAGCGATTTCGGCAAAATTTTCGACCCACAGGGGATCTAAGGAATGCAATCTTTGCAATTTTCCAAAAATTTTCCCCTCCCCAAAAATGGCGGCCATTTTGAATTTTCGAATTTTTGCCAAAAATGGCAAAACACTAATTTGCTTCTATCTCCTTAACCGTGCGAGATAGAGCGATTTCAGCAAAATTTTAGACGCACAGGGTATCTAAACAATGCAATCTTTGCAATTTTCAAAATATTTTCCCCTCCCCAAAAATGGCGGCCATTTTGAATTTTCGAATTTTTGCCAAAAATGGCAAAACACAAATTTGCTTCTATCTCCTTAACCGTGCGAGATAGAGCGATTTCGTCGAAATTTTCGACCCACAGGGTATCTAAGGAATGCAATCTTTGCAATTTTCAAAAAATTTTCCCCTCCCCAAAAATGGCGGCCATTTTGAATTTTCGAATTTTTGCCAAAAATGGCAAAACACAAATTTGCTTCTATCTCCTTAACCGTGCGAGATAGAGCGATTTCGTCGAAATTTTCGACCCACAGGGTATCTAAGGAATGCAATCTTTGCAATTTTCCAAAAATTTTCCCCTCCCCAAAAATGGCGGCCATTTTGAATTTTCGAATTTTTGCCAAAAATGGCAAAACACAAATTTGCTTCGATCTCCTTAACCGTGCGAGATAGAGCGATTTCATCGAAATTTTCGACCCACAGGGTATCTAAGGAATATAATATTTGCAATTTTCAAAAAAATTTCCCCTCCCCAAAAATGGCGGCCATTTTGAATTTTCGAATTTTTGCCAAAAATGGCAAAACACAAATTTGCTTCTATCTCCTTAACCGTGCGAGATAGAGCGATTTCGTCGAAATTTTAGACCCACAGGGTATCTAAGGAATGTAATATTTGCAATTTTCCAAAAATTTTCCCCTCCCCAAAAATGGCGGCCATTTTGAATTTTCGAATTTTTGCCAAAAATGGCAAAACACAAATTTGCTTCTATCTCCTTAACCGTGCGAGATAGAGCGATTTCGTCGAAATTTTCGACCCACAGGGTATCTAATGAATGTAATATTTGCAATTTTCAAAAAAATTTCCCCTCCCCAAAAATGGCGGCCATTTTGAATTTTCGAATTTTTGCCAAAAATGGCAAAACACAAATTTGCTTCTATCTCCTTAACCGTGCGAGATAGAGCGATTTCGGCAAAATTTTCGACCCACAGGGGATCTAAGGAATGCAATCTTTGCAATTTTCCAAAAATTTTCCCCTCCCCAAAAATGGCGGCCATTTTGAATTTTCGAATTTTTGCCAAAAATGGCAAAACACTAATTTGCTTCTATCTCCTTAACCGTGCGAGATAGAGCGATTTCGGCAAAATTTTCGACACACAGGGTATCTAAGCAATGCAATCTTTGCAATTTTCAAAATATTTTCCCCTCCCCAAAAATGGCGGCCATTTTGAATTTTTGCCAAAAATGGCAAAACACAAATTTGCTTCTATCTCCTTAACCGTGCGAGATAGAGCGATTTCGTCGAAATTTTCGACCCACAGGGTATCTAAGGAATGTAATATTTGCAATTTTCAAAAAATTTTCCCCTCCCCAAAAATGGCGGCCATTTTGAATTTTCGAATTTTTGCCAAAAATGGCAAAACACAAATTTGCTTCTATCTCCTTAACCGTGCGAGATAGAGCGATTTCGTCGAAATTTTCGACCCACAGGGTATCTAAGGAATGCAATCTTTGCAATTTTCCAAAAATTTTCCCCTCCCCAAAAATGGCGGCCATTTTGAATTTTCGAATTTTTGCCAAAAATGGCAAAACACAAATTTGCTTCTATCTCCTTAACCGTGCGAGATAGAGCGATTTCGTCGAAATTTTCGACCCACAGGGTATCTAAGGAATGTAATATTTGCAATTTTCAAAAAAATTTCCCCTCCCCAAAAATGGCGGCCATTTTGAATTTTCGAATTTTTGCCAAAAATGGCAAAACACAAATTTGCTTTTATCTCCTTAACCGTGCGAGATAGAGCGATTTCGGCAAAATTTTCGACCCACAGGGGATCTAAGGAATGCAATCTTTGCAATTTTCCAAAAATTTTCCCCTCCCCAAAAATGGCGGCCATTTTGAATTTTCGAATTTTTGCCAAAAATGGCAAAACACTAATTTGCTTCTATCTCCTTAACCGTGCGAGATAGAGCGATTTCGGCAAAATTTTCGACGCACAGGGTATCTAAGCAATGCAATCTTTGCAATTTTCAAAATATTTTCCCCTCCCCAAAAATGGCGGCCATTTTGAATTTTCGAATTTTTGCCAAAAATGGCAAAACACAAATTTGCTTCTATCTCCTTAACCGTGCGAGATAGAGCGATTTCGTCGAAATTTTCGACCCACAGGGTATCTAAGGAATGTAATCTTTGCAATTTTCAAAAAATTTTCCCCTCCCCAAAAATGGCGGCCATTTTGAATTTTCGAATTTTTGCCAAAAATGGCAAAACACAAATTTGCTTCTATCTCCTTAACCGTGCGAGATAGAGCGATTTCGTCGAAATTTTCGACCCACAGGGTATCTAAGGAATGCAATCTTTGCAATTTTCCAAAAATTTTCCCCTCCCCAAAAATGGCGGCCATTTTGAATTTTCGAATTTTTGCCAAAAATGGCAAAACACAAATTTGCTTCTATCTCCTTAACCGTGCGAGATAGAGCGATTTCGTCGAAATTTTCGACCCACAGGGTATCTAAGGAATGTAATATTTGCAATTTTCAAAAAAATTTCCCCTCCCCAAAAATGGCGGCCATTTTGAATTTTCGAATTTTTGCCAAAAATGGCAAAACACAAATTTGCTTCTATCTCCTTAACCGTGCGAGATAGAGCGATTTCGGCAAAATTTTCGATCCACAGGGGATCTAAGGAATGCAATCTTTGCAATTTTCCAAAAATTTTCCCCTCCCCAAAAATGGCGGCCATTTTGAATTTTCGAATTTTTGCCAAAAATGGCAAAACACTAATTTGCTTCTATCTCCTTAACCGTGCGAGATAGAGCGATTTCGGCAAAATTTTCGACGCACAGGGTATCTAAGCAATGCAATCTTTGCAATTTTCAAAATATTTTCCCCTCCCCAAAAATGGCGGCCATTTTGAATTTTCGAATTTTTGCCAAAAATGGCAAAACACAAATTTGCTTCTATCTCCTTAACCGTGCGAGATAGAGCGATTTCGTCGAAATTTTCGACCCACAGGGTATCTAAGGAATGTAATCTTTGCAATTTTCAAAAAATTTTCCCCTCCCCAAAAATGGCGGCCATTTTGAATTTTCGAATTTTTGCCAAAAATTGCAAAACACAAATTTGCTTCTATCTCCTTAACCGTGCGAGATAGAGCGATTTCGTCGAAATTTTCGACCCACAGGGTATCTAAGGAATGCAATCTTTGCAATTTTCCAAAAATTTTCCCCTCCCCAAAAATGGCGGCCATTTTGAATTTTCGAATTTTTGCCAAAAATGGCAAAACACAAATTTGCTTCTATCTCCTTAACCGTGCGAGATAGAGCGATTTCGGCAAAATTTTCGACCCACAGGGTATCTAAGGAATGTAATATTTGCAATTTTCAAAAAATTTTCCCCTCCCCAAAAATGGCGGCCATTTTGAATTTTCGAATTTTTGCCAAAAATGGCAAAACACAAATTTGCTTCTATCTCCTTAACCGTGCGAGATAGAGCGATTTCGTCGAAATTTTCGACCCACAGGGTATCTAAGCAATGCAATCATTGCAATTTTCCAAAAATTTTCCCCTCCCCAAAAATGGCGGCCATTTTGAATTTTCGAATTTTTGCCAAAAATGGCAAAACACAAATTTGCTTCTATCTCCTTAACCGTGCCAGATAGAGTGATTTCGTCAAAATTTTCGACCCACAGGGTATCTGAGCATTGTACTCTTGGTAATTTCTAAAAAATTTTCCCCTCCCCTAAAATGGCGGCCATTTTGAATTTTCAAATTTTTGCCAAAAATGGCAAAACACAAATTTGCTTCTATCTCCTTAACCATGCGAGATAGAGCGATTTCGTCGAAATTTTCAACCCACAGGGTATCTAAGGAATGTAATCTTTGCAATTTTCAAAAAATTTTCCCCTCCCCAAAAATGGCAGCCATTTTGAATTTTCGCCCAAAATGGAAAAACACAAACTGGCCTTAACCGTGCAAAATAGAGTTATTTTGTTGAAATTTTCGACCCATAGGGTACCTAAGAAATGTACTCTTGGCAATTTTCAAAAAAATTTCCTTTTCCCAATAATGGCGGCCATTTTGAATTTTCAAATTTTTGCCAAAAATAGAAAAACAGGAATTGGCTTCTATCTTCTTAACCGTGCAAGATAGAGTGATTTCGTCAAAATTTTCAACCCAACCAATGCAAAAAGGCATGAAGCTGAAATAAATTACATCTACACTATCAAATATTTAAGCATCATTGATATATTTTACAAATGAAACAGGGTCTTGTAAGACTACTGTACAATTTGGGCAAAAGGTTCATGGGTGGACATTACACATGATAATGTGTGTTCTTCTATGCTATCCTGTTTCTATTCGCATCTACTATCAACAGGGCGGCCTATTTCTAGTATTTTTGTTGCTTTTGCAGATGTAGGTCAATAGCTAAGTGAGTAGATAGCTGAGCAAGAGCTATTAAAATGAGTAAATGTATTTTATCTCTAAAAGTATTATAGATAGGCAATTTCTTCTAAATAAGTCATTCACCTACTTTTGGGTGATCTACCACATAGTGAAGTTGCAGAACTGTAGCTCTTTGGATAGCTGAGTAATAGCTACTAAAATGAGTAAATGTCTTTTATCTCTAAAAGTATTACAGGTAGGCAATTTCTTCTAAATAAGTCATTCACGTACTTTTGGGTGATCTACCACATAGTGAAGTTGCAGAACTCTAGCTCTTTGGATTGCTGAGTAATAGCTACTAAAATGAGTAAATGTCTTTTATCTCTAAAAGTATTACAGGTACGTAATTTCTTCTAAATAAGTCATTCACGTACTTTTGGGTGATCTACCACATAGTGAAGTTGCAGAACTGTATCTCTTTGGATAGCTGAGTAATAGCTACTAAAATGAGTAAATGTCTTTTATCTCTAAAAGTATTACAGGTAGGCAATTTCTTCTAAATAAGTCATTCACGTACTTTTGGGTGATCTACCACATAGTGAAGTTGCAGAACTGTAGCTCTTTGGATGGCAGAGTAATAGCCACTAAAATGAGTAAATGTCTTTTATCTCTAAAAGTATTACAGGTAGAAAATTTCTTCTAAATAAGTCTATCACCTACTTTTGGGTGATCTACCACATAGTGAAGTTGCAGAACTGTAGCTCTTTGGATAGCTGAGTAATAGCTACCAAAATGAGTAAATGTCTTTTATCTCTAAAAGTATTACAGGTAGGCAATTTCTTCTAAATAAGTCATTCACCTACTTTTGGGTGATCTACCACATAGTGAAGTTGCAGAACTGTAGCTCTTTGGATAACTGAGTAATAGCTACTAAAATGAGTAAATGTCTTTTATCTCTAAAAGTATTACAGGTAGGCAATTTCTTCTAAATAAGTCATTCACCTACTTTTGGGTGATCTACCACATATTGAAGTTGCAGAACTGAGCTCTTTGGATAGCCGAGTAATAGCTACTAAAATGAGTAAATGTCTTTTATCTCTAAAAGTATTACAGGTAGGCAATTTCTTCTAAATAAGTCATTCACGTACTTTTGGGTGATCTACCACATAGTGAAGTTGCAGAACTGTAGCTCTTTGGATGGCAGAGTAATAGCCACTAAAATAAGTAAATATCTTTTATCTCTAAAAGTGTTCTACTGCATAATAAAGTTGCAGAACTGTAGCTCTTTGGATGGCAGAGTAGTAGCTACTAAAGTGAGTAAATGCCTTTTGTCTTTAAAAGTATTGCAATCAAACATTAAACTTATTGTCACTTCTACATGTGCCACCATCTCACGAGAAAATTTATATTCCACTATCTTTAGTACATCTAATTTATATGGCGGGAGATAAATGCATGCGTCAGAATGTAAATTATGTGAAGTATAACAAAGAATAGCAGCTTTATACAGACACTGAAACCCATCAATATTTTTATCTATTCATTTACTAAGTATGTACCATATTTTATGAAACATGACTACTGTAAAAATTCCTTTCAAAGACCACTGACTTAGAGATTGTGTCCCCTTCTTGCAGACAGATTGTAACAAATTTTATTGTAATTTAACTTTTTACAAGTTAAATACTTACCTTATCCTCACAAGTGCTTGGTTTGGTTTTGTGGAGCAAAAGCATCGACCGACGAGTCTTTTAATAAAGACTTTTCTTGTCGAGAAGTGACCCCTTTGTCTGCGAATATCCGCGCATGCGCCGACATCATAGACGAGAGTGACTGTCTAGAAACTCTTCATTATATTTTTGGTCCCCAAGCTAACAAATTTTTGCAGGGAGGTAGGGAGGGTTTATCCTTGTGAGGATAAGGTAAGTATTTAACTTGTAAAAAGTTAAATTACAATAAAATTTGTTACATTTTATTGCGTAAAATAGCCTTACCTTATCCTCACAAGTGCTTGAATGCAACCATAACAGGTGGAGGGAATTTGTTGTAACCACACTGTTAGATGATTGTCAGACAAGGGGTCACTGTATAAAGCACTTTGATAAGAGGATAAGATAAGCTTAAGTACGCCACATTCCAGATTCAACAGTACTTCTTTAATGAGTAAAGATAAGTAACTTGCTAACCTTGATTCAAGTGGGTGAAGTGGTTGTAGTTGTCATCCGGTGTAGTGCAACAAAAGTCATGTGGTCCTCTTAACTAGTCAACAGTGAAGGTCAGAGGAGTCTTCCTATACCCTCAGGCTGGCTGCCGTCATCCTATAAGAAGATGCCTCCGAGCTGGCGCTGTAATCCTAACTACAGATGATTATGGAGCCATCTGTAGGGAAAATAAAATACAAATGTCAGTCCAAATACTGGTATGTATGGAGAACAATGAATATGCATGTCAAATGTGGAAATAAATACGTACTTAAACATTGACAATGTGCTGAGCTGAGACCACTGGACCTAATTTATAATCCGACTGGTTATGAGATTGCCAAGCTACATCCTTCAAATAAAATGTAGTAAAGGTGTTGTGGCTCTTCCAATAGCAGGAGCCTAAAATCTGCTTAAGTGAAGCCCCACCCTTGAAAGCTAAAGATGCAGACATGGATGTGACATCGTGTGCCTTAACGTGAAGATCCTGAGAGTCTGAATTGGAGGATTGATAAGCCAGTAAAACAGTCTGTTTAATCCAAGAGGATATAGTAGATCTCATGATGTCTTTATCAAAACCTTCCTTAAAGGATATGAACAGGAGGTTCTTTCCCCTCCTCAGATCATTAGTTCTGTCTAGATAGTATCTAAGTGCTCTGACAGGGCATAATTTCATGTCGTCAGTCAAATCTGAGCTCAGGAAAGGTTTCAAAGCTGGAATGACCACTGGTCTTAGTAAGTCTGGGCCATCCGAAGCCAACTGATTTTTTGCTAGAAACGCAGGAGGAGAAATAGTAACCTCCTTCCACTGAGGTTTGTGTCTGAGAGAGGAGTATGTCCAAGAATGCACCTCCCCCCCGTCTTTTGCCAGAAGCTAATGTCATCAAAAAGACAGTCTTGAAAGTCAAAATCTTTAGACTTGCATCTTTTAATGGTTCAAAAGGAGCCTTTGTCAATGCTGAAAGTACCAAAGATAAGTCCCATGAGGGAATTCCTCTGTTAGCAGTAGGCTTATCCCTGTAAAAGCTGGCAATAAGCCTGTTCAAGTCAAGACTCTTGCTCACCTCCTGGCCGAAGTGACCTAAATGATCAGCTATAGCAGTTCTGTACCCAGCAATAGTAGCAGGTTTGAGATTTTTGACCGTAAAAAGATAGTTCAAGAAATCTGCAATTTTTGAGATAGTAGGCTCTGAGCTGACCACCTGACTCTGTTGGCACCAGAGTTCAAAAATGGACCACCTTGATTCGTACAATCTTCTAGATGAGGGTCTTTGAGGTGCCTTAATTCTCTCTGCCACCTACTCAGAGAATGATTCAAGTGATTCTGAGTGGTGTCCAGGTGCCAAACATGAAGATTCAGATACAACAGATTCTGATGGTATTTGTGACTGAATGGTTGTTTTAACAGATGAGGCCAGTGAGGTAGCTGCAATGGAGGTTTGGTTGACAGATTCACCAGATCCCAAAACCAATGCATCATGGGCCACCCTGGTGCTACTACTATCATTCTGCACCTGTAGGTGTTCATTTTCTGTATGACCTTTGGTATGAGAGCTACAGGACAAAAGGCATAGCCGTCCAGACCCTCCCAGGAGATGTTCAATGCATCTATGTTCATAGCATTTGCATCTGGGACTGGTGAGACATAGATTGGTAGCTTGTGATTCAATTTGGTGGCAAACATGTCCACCATTGGTGTGTGCCAAACTTTGCAAATGAGACTGAACATTTGAGGATGAAGAGACCATTCTGTCTGAATTATTTTGTCTTTCCTGGAGAGACTGTCGGCTATGACATTGAGGCAACCCTGAATGTGTCTGGCTCTTATGAGTATGTTTCGAGGAGTGCAGTAGGCCAAGATGCGCCAAACCAGGAGACACATGTCCCACGAGTGTGTTCCCCCTTGTTTGTTCAGATAACTGACTACAGTGGCGTTGTCTGTTGCTATGAGAACCCTCTTGTCTAGAATTCTGTTTTGAAAGCTTTTTAAGGCCAGAAATACTGCCTTTAACTCTAGGACATTGATATGAAGCAATTTTTCCTGATCTGTCCAATTGCCACTGACTGTCAGATTTTCTAAATGAGCTCCCCAACCCTGGTTTGACGCATCTGTGAAAATAAGGGTATTGTGTTCCTGAGGATGTAAAGGACAACCCTTTTCTAGATTTTTGGGATTTTTCCACCACTGAAGATGACTTTTCAGAAGATTTGAAACACCTATCAGGGACATAAGCAACCTTGGGGTTGTTTGTGATACGACCTCCATGTCCTGAACAGCTTTTGCTAGAATTTTCAACTTCTTTTCGGTTGGAAAGACTTTTCCCTGTAACAAATCGAAATGGTAGCCCAGAAAATCGATTTGTTGTGTAGGTTCGAGCTCTGATTTTTCGAAGTTTATCACGAAACCTAGTTCCTGGACTGTACGAAGGAGTTCTTTTGTCTGGCTCATGCACTGATGTTGGGAGCTTGCCCTTAACAACCAGTCGTCCAGGTATTGGTGAACTCGAATTCCGCGAGACTGAAGTACGAGCTTCGCTTCTTTTGCAATCCGCGTGAACTCTAGTGGTGCTGTTGCTAAACCGAAAGGCAGAGCCTTGAACTGGTACGTTCTCTTGTCTACATGGAAGCGTAGCAAGTGTTAAGAATCCGGATGTATGGGTACATGAAAATACGCGTCTTTTAGATCTATGGAGACTACCCATTCGCCTTTTGTCAGGGAATTTCTGATAATTTCCGCTGTCTCCATCTTGAAGGTTGGTACATACAAATAGCTGTTCAGAACACTGAGATCTATTACTGGCCGCCATTTTTTGTCGGGTTTTGGTACAAGAAATAACCTGCTTGAGAAACCTAGAGTTGTGCAGTCCTTGAGATGGTAAATTGCGTCTTTTTGAAGCATCTGAACTACACAATCTTGAAGGAAGCCATGTTTTTCCTGTCTGTCGTAGCCGCTTTGAATTATGGGATATACAGACAGGGGCGGGTTCGATTGGAGGAGGATTTGGTAACCCGACCTCAAGATCTGCACAACTCTGGGATGACAATAAAGATTCTCCCATACCTGCCAAAAATGCTGCAAACGGCCCCCATGGTGAGTGACTACGCTGCAGTCACCTACGCTTGCTTCCACCTCTTCTGGAAGGCTGAGAAGGGCGGAAGTTTGACTTTTTGAAGGAAGATGTGTTTTGCTCACGAAAACTCTTCTGATTGTAGTTGGAATGCTGTTTTCCAGTAGTTCTGTCATCAGAGTGCCTTTTGAAAGTGAACGCCTTCTGATCTGTTCTAGGTCTTTTGGGGGACTTCTGAATTTTCTTTTCAACCTCATTTAAAACAGTGGGGCAGAAAAGGTCATGAGACTTGAAGCCAGTCCTTCTTAGCCTGTTGAAATCGTGTTCGTTGAGGTTGGGAGCAAGATTCTTGAGCACAGTATCTCTTCTTGCTAACTGGAGGTTACAAGATGCTGCAATCGAATTGTCAGTCACATTTTCCAACGCTTTTTCAATGGAAGAAATGCAGCTGAACTGAATCTGCAAGCCAGAAAGCATAGTTTCTAATTCTTTGGCGATAGCTTGATCCTTGGTAGAGTTCTTCAAACTCAACATGGTGGATTCCAACTTGTTAGCCGTTTTTTCTATCGCATTCAGGAAAAAATGAACATAAGAGAGGATCTGTATATGTTCTCTGCTCACAGTTTCTAACAGGATATGCTGCTTCATGGGTATACGAACTGAAGACGGCATAGGCCCCGGGAATGAAGAGCGGAAAGAATCCTGACATCTTGGAGCCTGGAAAGAAAACTCTGCTGAGGTAGACTTGTAGAACTTCATTGGCGCCCTTGTGAAATATAAATAATTATCATAGTTCAAAGGGTTAGTTTTGAGAAGGTGTGGTTGATCTTGTTGAGGGTTTCCAGAGGACTTCTTTTCATAAAAATCCCATCTTTCTAAAACCCCATCTACAGGGGGCATAACCATAGGTAGCAAAGAAGACTTGCGCTTGTCTTTACTTCTGCCACCAAATATTCGAGACGGTTGTTCCGAGAACTCCTCAGGAATGGTGAGATCCAATAAAGAACGCACCGCAGCTAGGGTTTGTCTGTACGAAGGGTCGTCTTCAATGTCATCAGGTGAGGGTGATCTATCACGTTTCTTTGAGTTGCTTACCTCTTGAAGGGCGGGATCTTCGTCTGAGGCTTCGCCTTCCTCAGAGTGAATAGAGGCAATAGAAGCAGAAACCTCGCTGTTTCTGTCTTTAAGAGCAGTTAATTGGCCCTGCATATCATCTAATCTTTGTAAAATCGTCTGAAGGGGATCTGTCGTATTGCCTTCTGTCGTAGGTAGTGGGTTTTTAGAAACTGAGCTTTGGTGGCACTCCACCCCCAGTAAAGCGTCCTCAATTTCTTGTGACACCACGCTAGGTGTAGATTTTTCTTTCCTTTTATTCTTATGGACCAGTTTTCGCTTCTGATCCTCAGAAAACTGCAGACAAATGAAGCAGTCTTCCTCTTTAGATTTCACACATACGTTGTTATCACGACCCTTCTCCCTGCACGGGAAACAAAATTGATGACAATCCCAGTCGAATAGTGGATGTCCGCATGCTGGTGCACGTTTAAGTTCCCTCGAGTTTTTGACCTGTGACTCGGCCATAATGATAGAAGAAGTAAACGATGTTGCTCCCAGTATGACCAAAAATGTAATGAAGAGTTTCTAGACAGTCACTCTCGTCTACGATGTCGGCGCATGCGCGGATATTCGCAGACAAAGGGGTCACTTCTCGACAAGAAAAGTCTTTATTAAAAGACTCGTCGGTCGATGCTTTTGCTCCACAAAACCAAACCAAGCACTTGTGAGGATAAGGTAAGGCTATTTTACGCAATAAAAATTTAGGGATTCTTTATACATTGGCATCCATGTCCTCGGTTTCATTTCCAGATGACAATTTAAAAGGTACTTAATGGATTTCATTCATATTTGCTACGTGGATTATACATTGATCTTTGAAGAACCCATTTCATGGGTGCCTTAAATTCCTCAAAAGAAGGAAATAAGAGTGGCTTTAAGGTTGTCATTCTGTTTTACCTTTGTGTAAGAATCCCAATGGTATACTATAACATTAATTCTGATGTGCATTGCCTGACACTGTTTCCAGTGGTGTTGGTGCGTCAGCTGGAGAGGCAGTTGGAGCGAGAACGTGACAAAAGTCACACAGATTTCCAGCAGATGGAAAACTTCTACAAACAGCAGCTGGTACAGCTGGAGCAACAAGTGTCTGCACTCAGTACAGACAGGAACATTCTCATGGTGTGAACACAATATCAAAACCTCCTGAATGACGTATACAGAAAAATATATCATGAATGAAGATGACAATATTATATAAGTGCATAACAAGAGTATTACATTGTTGGTCTTCATAACTGATATATTTTTTCTGTATATGTCTAATGAGGAATGTTTAACTTTGTAATCCACCATTTTGTATGATTTATGAGTTAAATAAATCAATATTTAATGAAAGAGTGTGATAAAGGCTGTCAAAAAGCATGGGCAATGGTGAAAATAAAAACTTCAATCTTTAACTTGTAATATCTCAGTCATTTCTGCTGTAAAAAGACCTGTCTCATGATATATGATACATATTTGTAGATGGCATAGTTTAAGAGATATAATTGAAAAAAAATGAAGTTATTGACTCTTATTATCCACGGTACGGAGGTTCCGTTGTATACAAAATAAATATATTCCCCTCTGTGTATCCCCTATATAGGTCATATATGGCATGTGGTGGATAATAAACAGACATTATATTCTTAATAGTGAAGTAATAAATTACCAACCCACAGACAGGACCACATAGACAAAGACACACAGGGTGACCTGGTAGGGAGGTTTCTGGTGGACGTAGTTAACTGGTTTAAACTACAACAAAAAAGAACAGTTTTTGATATCCAAATGTCATAGAGAAGAAACTCACAGAACATTTTTAAGAACTAGGTAATATGTATGTAAAAAAACTTTTTGATCTAAATGAATTTATACAAGTAAGCCACATTCTCAGTTTCTAATACAAGTGCATTTCCAAATACTGGAAACAAGGTTTTGCAATCTTTGTTTTACTGTAAGGAAATCTTTTCTGTGAGGTGTATAGCTTGCATTGTTTGTTTCAGACAAACTGTCAGCAAGAAGGATTGATGTTCCGACCAAGCAGAGAAGCCCCGGTTGAAGAAACAGGTCAGTTCAAAATGATTTCACCCATCATTGGTTTCATTTACCCATTGTCTACACGTCTTCTTATGTGTAACTCTCAAAACTTTATTGAGTGATAGAAATACAAATAGCTTATTCTACAATAATAGAAAATTTAAAATTTCACACACAATTATTTGTAGTATTTGAATAGTAAGAGTGTTGTATAACAGAACTTGTACATTTGAAAGATTACGATGGTGATCATATACTCAAATTCTTTTAGGGACAAAATTAGTAAATTTAATATACAGAAAGCATTAGGAAAGATTGGTAAGTTTATTATGCATGGTAAAACAGTAACTTTATTGTAATATCTGATGTTCTCAGTTCATGGTTTGTCCCACACACAATTGGTATCGAGCTGTACTTTGTACTTACCTTGCAGTTGATGCTCTTGAAGAACTGAAACACTTGAGTGAAGAGGTACTACGTGACTCTGATGACACATCAGTGGACGACAACCATTTATAGCCCAGCAGATACCCGATCGGGAAATAGATTGCTTCAATTAGTCTGTGATGTTTGGGACCTTGAACCCTTACCCTCTTGTACTCATAAATTGGTCCTTCAGACTGTGATCTCCAGTAGTCGGTGTAGAAACCAGGATTCAATCAGTTTGTAATGATAGAACACTTGACGCTTGACTTCTAGTAGTCAGGGTGATACACTGACTCAATCTCTGATGTTGAGAGATGTAATCCATGACCTCTAGTAGAAACTGGAATTTCAATTGGTCTGTAATGTCAGTACCCTTTTCCTCTGACCTGCTGTAGTTAGCTCTAACGTTGGAACTTCTATCCAAAAGTATAACATGAAGAGCTGCACAGTAGATGAGAATCTGCTTCTGTTCATTCTGTAGGGATACTTTAAAGAGGAATTCTAGCGGCTGTTATATTCCCTAAACTTAATTTTATGGTGTAATCTCAAAAAAAAAAAAAAAAAAAAAAAAAAAAAAAAACCCAATAAATTGAAACAACTGAATAAAACATTGACATTTAAAAATAGAAATAAAACTGTACTTTTCTTTGACTGGATCTGTGTTACTGTGATCTGTAGCTGTAGGTTCCTGTAGATCAGTGTGTTGTGTCAGGGGATAGTTGTGGTGTACCTTAACTTGCCTTAGTCACCTCTTCCAGTAGTCACCTCTTGTCATAACTGTAAAGTACCCAACAAGACAAAATTGTGTTGTAACCTCAATAATGCCGTTGTCAGTCAAGAAGAATCTTCTGACTTCCAGTGACTAGTGCTAGTTATTCTGTCACTTTGTGGTGTCAGTACTGGGGATGTACCACTCCTGTAATCCTGTTCTAACTCCTGAGGTAGAACTTGTTTAGAAAGGTACTGTTGCATAATCATAGTAGCTTGTAGTAATGGCAGTTTGTAGGTGATCATTCAAGTTCATTTTTAAATTAATGTATTGTAAGGCGCTTCCCAAATAGTAATAACATTGTTAATGTATTTTTGTTTCAAATAAATAGTTAATAATATCAGAAAAGATTATATTATTTTTTTACATGTAAAACAATAGGTTTCCTACTCAAATTTACAAAAAAGTAAAATATTAAAATCTGTTGTGCCTTGGCATGATTGAAAATTGTGTATAGATTTCCAATAGTCCCAGTAATTGTCTATAAATATTGTTCTTAAATGTTCTGAGATATAAATATCCTAATTGCTATGCTACCACAGCCCAGCAGAACAAGGTTGACTTCAGACACATAATGTTAACAATAACAAACTGGATATCCTGGGACCAGTGTATCCTGGCACGGGACATGGTTGAAGCGTGAATGTGTCGGGCTTGAGTCACCTGTTTCCTGGAGCACCTGTGTACTGTGAAAACAGACCAAATGGGCGTGCTTGAATTGGCAGGAAAGGCCCTGGGTGAGAAAACTCTGGTACTTCCTTGTTTGTTGAATGGGGTGAGGGAGTAGGCATCTTTGAGGTTATCCACTCCTCTGGCTGAAGTGAGGTTAATGTGGTTCCCGATATTCCATCTGAATTATTCAGGGTACTGAGCCACTATTCCTACCTGGTCAAACTGGTCGTTTCTGGAAGGCGAGGGTATAGCCTTCCTGGGAGATTCTTTTAAACTTGGGGCTGGCCCAAGTTTGACCAGGCAGGTTGGGGCCAAAAAACAGTGTCAACACTGGTGACAGGTTCACTGATCCAGACAGAAACCATCCAAAAGGGATCTGCGACCTTAGGTCATTTCCACACAACCCCACTGTGGAAAACACTAATAGCCATTTATGAGAACTGTGACCCCTGATCTGATTAACAGATAAATTTATCATTGCTTGAGTTTTGAAAACCGGCAAATGGGTTAAAATCTTGAGGGGAAGGCTGAGTTTGCAAACTCAGGCCACTGGTGTCAGCTGACACTGGTCACAGGCTGGGTAAAAGGCAAGCTGGGTGGTCATTCTAGGAGGGTGGATCATTGTGTATCGCACTGGAACCTGTAACAAAAACTTGATGAACCTCCACAGAAACTGATACAGCAGACTTCTTGCTGGCAGTAGGCTGACCAGTCCGGTTGAGTTTGGCATCTCACCGGCACCAGTAACTGGTTGGTGTGGGGTCTGATAAGACAAGGCTGACAGGTAGTTGGACAAATCTTGTTGGGAAAGTCTTCTTATCTATAGTCACTTTCGACCAGCCAACAGGTCTTGACGGTGGGCTGGCTGACTGGTCTGGTAGGTTGAGACAGTCATCTCACTGGGACCAATGAGTGGTACAAGAATTTCTCTGTAACCATTTCTTCAGGCAGTAACTGGTTGGTCTAAAACAGCCACTCAGACCCTTAAAAAGCTTCAGCTGGTCTGGTAGCCAGTCCTGTGGACCTGCCCAGTACCAGGGCCTAACCGGTTATAGGTGAAGCAATGCTCTGTAACCGGTTCCTGGTGGCTCCACAGTTCTGTGAAAACTCATAGGAGCTGGCAGAACTGGGCAAATTAGACTACGTCTCAGCAGGGGTAGGCTTATATGAAACAACTGCCTTCTTCCTGCCCATAACTGTGGAATCAGCAGATTTTCTCTGTAACCAACAATCCTCTGTAATCGGTAAGCCTAGATCCTGATACTACTCAACCTCCAAAGCCATTTTCAATAGTTTCCATGTAATATAGTCAGCATTAAGTGTGAAAATATCTCCAAAAAGGCCAAAAATGGCCTCGATCAGGTACTTTAGCGGTCTGTGGATGATCTTCAATGAAGAGCTTCAAGGTCAAATTTCTGCATGCTTACAGAGGACATATATGTATTATATATAGCAGCCATAGGATGATCTGACTTTCTGTATATGAGAAATGGGCCAAAATGTGAAAAAATTGCCAAAAATCTTGAAGAGGCCACCAGTGACCTTGAAATTGAAGGTCAAGGTCACAAAACAATAGCGTTTGTGGCATTGCCCATATATACCCACATACCAAATTTGAAAGGTCTAACTAAAATATTTTTTAAGTTATCGCGTCAGAAAGGAAATCTCTGCGGCGGCGGCGTGACCATACTGAATCCTAAGTATCCCCGACTTTCGTCCGGGGATACAATGAAGCAAAAGATTCACGAAAAACCTGTACATTCTAATTCTAATAGTACTTTTATAGCGCTTAATCTCTATCTATTGACAGACTCTAAGACGCATAAAGCCAAAAATCAGAGATCGTAATCGTTAAGTCAGAGACATTGCAGGGGTCGGCACCACGGAGAAAGACGAAATGAAAACTGAGGAAAAAACTAGGGTGGGTAGGCTTTTTCAAAGAGGTAAGTTTTTAACTTATCCTGAATAAGGAGAGAGATTTAGCTGAGCGTACATCATCAGGGAGATCATTCCAAATCATCGGAGCATCGTATGCAAAGCTAAGGCCAAAATGCTTTTTTGACTTATATATTGATGCAAAATGTGGGACCTCAAGCAAAACACCCTGAGATTGACTTCTACCCATTCTGTACATACTGTGTCTAGGTTTAAGGAAAGGTTCGAAGTATTTTGGATGGCCACTATGTAGAAACTTGTACACCAATAGGGCAACCTTGAAAATAGAGCGATGCATGATAGGCAACCGATGAAGACTCTTTCTTACCAGAGTGATATGCGAGTACTTGGTGGTATTCGCCACAATTCTAGCTAGACTGTTCTGAACACATTGGAGCCTACAAAGGTCAAGAGCAGAGAGACTTCTGAATAGAGAATTACAGTAGTCAAGCCGACTTCCAACCAAGGCATTTGCAGCCAAGAGAGCAGCTTCATGTGTAAGATACCCTCTGAGTCGCTTTAAATCCCTGGTATGAACAAAACAAGCCTTACAGATATTGCTGACATGGCAAGATAAGGAAAAATCAGAATCAAACCAGACACCAAGGTTCCTAATTGCCTCAGCAGGTGACAGGGGGGTACCAAGTATATTAACTGGGAAAAATTTGCCAAGTTTTGTACGGACATTTTTTGAACCGAACAGAATAAACTCTGTCTTATCAGGATTAAGTTTAAGCTTGTTTACTGAGAGCCACTTTCTAACATCATCCAAGCAGTTTTTCAGCCTTTCAAAGGCCAGAGTGGCATGCTTGTGTGTGAGATGAACGTATAACTGCGTGTCATCCACATAAAAGTGGAAACATATGCCAGAATGATTCTGAATAACATTACTTAGGGGAGTAGTGTATAATGAGAAAAGGATCGGCCCCAAGACAGAGCCCTGGGGCACACCATACAATAGCCTTTTAGCATCAGATAAAATAGAACCAATCTTGATGCACTGATAGCGGCCTGAAAGGTACGACCCAAACCAGTCCAGAACCACACCTCCAACACCAAACCAGGAACCTAAACATTCAATGAGCGTACTATGATCAATGGTGTCGAATGCTGCTGATTGGTCCAAGAGAACAACAGCAGTAGCTTCACCTCTAGCAAGAGCAAGGTGGACGTCGTTTTTAATAGACAGTAGTGCAGTTTCGGTCGAATGACCTTGCTTATAGGCAGACTGACTAACATTTTCAAGACCCTTTGAGGTGACATGGTCATTTAACTGAGAAGCCACTACAGGTTCAACGAGTTTGGAGATGAAGCTCAAGCCGGAGACAGGTCGGTAATTTTTTAATTCATCAGGTGGTAGTGAAGACTTTTTAATCAAAGAAGTGACTATGGCCTTTTTGAAACCAGCAGGGACAGCACCTTCAGTAAGAGAACAGTTGACATGTCCATATTGCTTGCGTGACCATGTTAAATGACCTGGATTGGGTCTGGAATGTAGGTTGCCAAGGCGATTTTCCCACTGACCAATGATATTTGAGAGTTCATTGGTAAACAAACTTGACCTTGGGGTTTCTTGTGATGTCATTGCCCTGTGATATCATCAGGTAAGGTGATGTCATCAGATTAAGGTATGACATCACAAATGGGCAATTTGCCTTGATATGGTTAAATGGCATTTACCAGCTGGGTTTTAGTTGTCCCATTTTGCTGGAGAGGCTCATCAGACACATGTAGCAAGTTATGATATGGGTGTTTGGAACTTTTTGGTGGAATAACATCGCTAAGTTGGGATTTCTGTATAATTCCTTGGGTGGTTATATGCCTAACTGGTGCTAAGTTGGCACCATATTCCACAAAAAAAAAAAAACATAATGTTAACAGTAGATATACAATGTATCCTTTCAACATAATTGGATATTCCAAAATTTACATAACAGAATGTCAAAGGTTTATTGTTAACCATACACGTACAGATCTGTATTCAGATCTTCTATAATCTTGTAACTATTTCAACTTAAAATGAAACATTATCTTTCATAAAAACACAGTTACTTTGGTGTTTTTAAATTTCAATATTCTCAGTACAAAATACTTCTGTGTGATCTAGAAAACATTGATTTTTCTTGGCAACTTAAAATGTGTTCTTAAGAAAGCTGTTGTACCATGTTTAAATTTCCAGGAGTTGAGCTTGTCTTCAGTATAGGGGAACCATTTAAGTAAAACCGCTACTACAATCTTTAAGTTGACATTTTACCTTAAAAAAATTACAAAAACTTTATATTCAATGAACCTTTTTGTGACATTGAACTACATGTAGTTTTTTTATATTTTTGTGAATTAATAGTCCACCATAAAAGACTGTCTAAAACTTCATGCATAAGATACGAGATCTATGTTTGAAGTAAAACACTTCTTGGGATTACTACTTCATTTTTCAAGTCAACCACTGGGATTTTCTTCATTACTGACCAACTGAAATCTTGATCAGCAAACATTGACCCTTTCACATGCTGAGTAGTAAAATACATGACAGTTAATTGTGAAGATGGCTAATCTCTAGCATTTCTATCCACTGCAAATACTGATCCCCAATCTGGAGGTTTATGGCCGCACCTAATGTCATGTCTGCTTCATATAGTCTGCGTAATTGTACTCCCTAAATGGCAGTCTCTTCTCCAAATACCCTGTAAACAAACAAGATCTTAAAGTTTCACCCATAGTCCACTTGAAATGTGAAGGGTGATAGAAACCCAATATTAAATATAAGTAGACATCATTGATAAAAGCAATACCACAATGGTTTTTCTTTCTGTTGGACAATAGTAATAATTATAATTATCACTGGTAGTAACCTCTGAAAATAGACTGTTTCAATTATGAAATCCATAAATTACTTCCAAGGGTAAACCATAGTAATCAGTCAGACTTGTGTACTTAGTATTATTAGTTTTTCACATCATTATTTTCTGATTTTTATTTTCAATGAAGTTCTTTACAGCAACCACCATATTTGATTCACTGGAACTTTCAGTTTGGTTCACACTACAAATACCCATATATAGGTGGGTTCTTACCAAACAAATACTTTACCCATTTTCTCCTTGAATCACAGCCTTAAAAACAGCCAGCCTCAGTAGGTAAGAACCCCAGCCCGTAGGTACAACTAAATGGGCAATAACATTGAGATTTGGGAAAATCTTAGGAACAACTTCAGTTGTAAGAAGTACATAGAACCCATGAGATGTCAAATGTAAGAATTTTCATGTAGTTGAAGAAGGGGGAAACTTGTATATTTTATTTAATCATGATGTGAGTTCCAAGCCCAGGGACCAATATGTAAGAGATATATGGCCGTTTTAGTATGATGAACCCACACTTGCAAAAGATTAACAGGCCGTGATTTCTTACAAGTTGTTTTCATATTCTGAAGCCCTAGAACCAATTACAAGGGAGATATAAGGCTTTTTTAGCACGAGGATCCTACCTGATCTTGAAGCAGGGGTCAGAGGTCAAATCTGACACTTGTAAAAAATTTGCAGGCCATGATTTCCTGTAAACTGTTTTCTCATTCCAAACTCCCAGGACCAATGATAAAGGAGACATTAGGCCTTTTCACATTATGACCCCCTATTTGACATTAAAGATGTGATATGGGAGGCCATTTTGTTTTCAAAACAAGGCCAAAATTACTCACGGGCAATCTTCCTAGCCATTTACTTTTTGTGCAAATCGGATGAGCCTAGCTGCAATATTTTAAGTCTTAGATCATATGATGATTTTCGAACAATCGTCTATGGTGGGCATGTTTTTTAAAATGAGGACAAATTTTTTTCAGACATATTTTCCCAGCCATAAGCATTCTCTGCAAATTTGGTGAAGACATCTTCATAAATGAATGAGATATAAAGGATGATGTAAAACAATGGGACAAATGTACACATGTACATGCAGACATGGAAGGCATTTCACAATATTCCCAACTCCAGCCTTTGGCTGGATATAACAAGCAATCAGTGCCCATGAACGGGCTCTGTGTCAGCTGTGTGTTTTGAGTTTCAGAGTAGAAGTGACAGAAGAAAAGGACACAAAAGTTGTGCCCAGCAAATGGTATTCAGAAAGAAAGTCACAAGGTAACTGTTTAGGTATTAAAAGATTAAAAGCATATTTAAAGAAAATACTGTAAGTGCGATAGTTTTGAGTTACAACTGATTTACTCAACAGTAGGGCAGGGTCGGTGGCATATTTTTCATTTCGGTATCCCGCCAGTGTAAAACCGTACCGATTCCGGGATACCAAAAGAAGAAATTGTGTTCTAGGATATCCCCAATCGAATAAGCCCACCAACCGGAAGTAGGATTCGCGAAAAGAAAACATTGCAGTTCTGAAAGAAATCGCTATAAAAATGCTAAAATATATAAAAATATGGGTAAAAGTTAGTAATTTCTTCAGATTTGAGGTTTGTTTCTAATACTTTACGTTTTCTCATAATATTATACACTGACATTCGAAATACCGGCTGTAAAATGTCACCACGGTGTTGAAGTGAATTGGTCCCAATACCGAGATACCGGTGTTACCGACCCTGCCCTACTCAACAGTGAGAATCTCAAAGTAGCTTTTGCTTAGCTATGCAATCAGTTAAAGGGTTGCAATTTTAATATGGTATAGCTCACGCAAAAGTAGGCGAATAACATATTTAAAGAAATACTGTAAATGAAATAGGTTTCAAGGTACAACTGATTTACGTAACAGTGAGAACATGAAAGTAGCTATTACTTAGCTATGCAAGGAGCTACAGGACTGCAATTTTATTATTTTATAGCTGACCCAAAAGTAGGTAAATAACTTATTTCAACAAAATACTGTAAATGCAAGTTTTCAAGTTACAACTGATTAACTGAACATTATAAAGACCGGAAGTGCGCAGTGAACGAAAATCCGTCTCTGTGCATAGAATCAGCTGGGAGTAAAACCTCCAAAAACGGCCCACTGAAAAATGGAAGTGCTGTTTCGATTGCTCGATTGTATGTTGGTAGTAAAATCGTCTGCTTTTACGAGAGCGATCACGCATTCAAAACAATATGGCGGCGTCCTTGTTCGTGTCACCTCATAAAAATAAATTGATATTTCTGTCAACCAAGTAGGCCGGTCTTTATAATAGTAATAAATACCTCATGCTCAGGTGTTTGTTACAGGATATACGCCCGGCAAAAATTCCAAATAATGCCAGAGCGCCGTCAGGCGAAAGGGCATTATTAAGGAATTTGCCGGACGTATATCCTGTAACAAACGCCCTCACACTCAGTATTTATTACTACAGTAAAAATCTAAAAGTAGCTATTGCTCAGCTATGCCATGAGCTACAGGTCTATAATTTCACTATGTTATAGATGACTCATAAGTATGTGAACAACATATTTAAACAGAATACTCTAAAGGCTCTAGTTTTCAAGTTACATCTGATTTACTCAACAGTGAGAACTTGAAAGTAGCTATTGCTCAGCTATGCCATGACATAAAGGCCTGCAATTTTACTATGTTATAGCTGACCCAAAAGTAGGTGAACAACATATTTAAACAAAATACTCTAAATGCAATGTTTTCAAGTTACAACTGATTTACTCAACAGTGAGAACCTAAAAGTGGCTATTAATTGGCTATGCAATGAGCTACAGGTCTGCAATTTTACTATGTTATAGCTGACCCAAAAGTTGATGAATAACATATTTATACAAAATTTTCTAAATGCAATGGTTTTTGAGTTACTCATTATGGAAGGTACTGAAAAATCAGAAAGTAGGCATTACTCACTTAGCTATCGGAATAGACATCCAAGTTACTCAGCATGTTGTAGCTATGGAAAAAGTAGCTGAATAACATATTTTAACAAAATGCTCTAAATGAAATACTTTTCAAGTTATAGGTGATTTAGTGCATGATTTCATGAATTTTGATGCATTAAAAATTATTTTAAAAGTTCATAATAAAAAAAATTTAAAAAGATCCAGGCCTGATACTCAAACAAGACAATCTACTAGTGGCCTAGTACATATAAGCAAGATAAAAGATAAACCCTTGCAAAAGTCAATGAGAAAATAAGTGATTTAGTGTATGATTTCATTCAATTTTAATGGATTAAAAATTATTAAAAAAAATCATTAAAAGAAATTAAGACAGATCCAGGTCTGATACTCACACAAAGGAATCTACTTGTGGCCTAGTACATATATGTAAGATAATAGAGAAATCCCAGGAATAGTCACTGAGACAATTGTGATAAAGTGTTGAAATTTTCACACTTTTGGTGGGGGTACCTCCCTTGTAATGTTGTTACAATTTGAATTATGTTTGTGTATTTTCAATGGACTCTAGAAACTTGACTTCTGTCAGTTCAGTGCACTCAGTTCATGACATTCTTTACACTGTGTAGAAGTCTGTCCACTTTTGGTTATATTTACCAATTAAAGATTTTGTAAGTTTCTCTAGGTGTGTATTGATATATATAGTCCAGTATTGTCAGTGACCTTTAAAGTACATTAATGCAGCATTGTGTATAAATGACTGTCTGAATCATGTGTTTTATATATAGAGGGACTAGGATTGTTATTTAATATTGATAAAGACCTAAGGTTAAACCCCGGTCACACTTGTTCTGGTAATGTAGTCACTTTAAATGAATATAAATATTATAATCATATTTTCTTAAACTCTATTTAACACAATCAGTTGTTTAAAGTGGTATATATGATGTACTGTATAATAGTGTGTATTTATACAAAGTTAAAGTGTGTTTCATGCAAACTTGTCGGGAAATCATGTTAGTGTGAATGATGTTTAAACCATATTGCTTGATTAATGTTGAAGGTGGTTTGACCAAGGATTATTGAACTAGATGTTATTGTTGAAGGTCAAAATTCTTTTATTATTAAATTGTTGAAGGAAATTGGGATACATGGAAAAGTGAGTTGGGTTTTTGAAGTCAGTGGGAAAGGATGTGTAGAGAGCTTCGGCTTTATCTGAAGTGGAAAGTTTGATGTCTCACTGAGGGATTGCAGTACCACCCTTCTAGTAGCTTCTGATGTCTTCTGGCATTTACCAGTTTAGTCAAAGATAATGCCTATGCAGTCTACCCAGGGAATCTGTGACATTGTTAAATATTTTCTATATAGACATTGATTTGATTCAGCAGTGGTAGTATTAAATGGTTAAATGAAGTTATCATACAGATAGAGTTTGGGTTCTGATATTGGAAACACACGTATATTATCATTTGTAAAGTGTATATAATGACATAAATCATTATTAAAGAGTTAAAAGTTGAACATTATTCTTTTTATTTTGTCTATGAAAAGCCACCTTACGATCAAAGTCCTAACAAATGTCTCTAGCAGACAGACAAATTTGCATGCCTTGAACACTTTTTCATCCTTGAGAGATAAGGTATCTTTAAAAAAAACAGCATGTCTCTAGGCCTTGTAGTTTTGGAGGAGAAGTTGTTTAAGCGTACACCACAGAGTGACTACATAAGTCACCTGACTGACAAATCAGCGAACATAGAAATGCACCCACACGCTTTATGCCCACCGCCGCCCGTACGGCACAGGGGCGACTTTTAAGGCTGGGTTAAAACAGACATATGAAGGTACCTTGATCATAAGCTCGAAGCACAGCAATGAGAAGCTGCTTGTGTCTCTTCTGACAAATCCCTGTCTTCTCGTATGATAACACTTGCCCAGTGTGAGCATCTATGAACTGATTCAACAAGTCCACATTCTGGAAGAAATAGACTGTTACCATAACTACTGGGAAGTAATCTTACAGATAGGCAATGTAAAATTTACCCAAAAACAATGAAATAATCCAAGCTTTTTTTTTCTTTAACTGTTTCAACTTGTGTATTTAGAAGGGTTGGTGTTTATTTAAAGGATATATAAATTTCACATTTCTTGAAAAAAAATTTTTATTCTATCCCTTGTTTTATAATTTGACCCATCATAAAAAAGTATGACATGTAATCCCATCAGTTTGGCATAAATGACAAATTTTGTTAACTCCATATTTACAACTATTTTACAAACACTAAATAATGTGTTGTTTACTGAAATCTCACTCCTTCATTCTCCTACAAAGTGTAAGGGACTGTCTAGATGATTTGAATGTTGCTTAATATAATTAAGATATTTTTGTCCATTATAACATGACACTGATATATTTTTTTTAAACAATATAGATGTAAATATCAGTCAAGCAATAATTTGCTACCTTACCACATATCACATTGATAATATGACAGCAAGGTATTATTCTGTGACATTATATTTGTGTGGTGTTGCACGTTTCATTTTTTACAAATTTCATTGAAAATTCAAGTAACTAATCAAATTTGATCCAATAGAAAAGTAAACTAGCTATATTTGTATCACCCCTCATATTCTTTTTCCATGACAGACAAGTGCACACAACTATTACATTATCAACTCACCTTTTCATGAATCACTAGGTACTCATCACGGCACAGTGGACAGGGATTTCCAGCAGTAAACACTCCACCTCTCTGAAAGAATTTCCCAAAAATACCTTCAGGGATTAAACTAATTTTAAATTTTTACAAAAATCCATTGAAAGCTGAGGTCTTGTCACTTAAAACCCCTGTCACACTACAAGTGGAATAACGCATGGTTATAGGTGTTGGGTGAAACACCCCTGTCTTTCAACTACCGTCTGAGGTGTGTATGCGACCTTGTGATACAGTGGCGAAACTTCCATTACCTTGCGCATTCTACGAAAGTTTTGAAATGTGTAAACTTTCCGTCTCTGAATTTGGTAGTGTGGGAATGCGCAGACGAATGGAAGCATGTACAAGTGAATTTCTTGCTGTGGTAACCGAAAGTGTAGTCCATGGTGTATACAATGTTGTGACTCGGCCGTCTTTCAGTGTAACACGAAACATAAGGCAAGTGGAGGTAAATGGACGTTTTGCCAACTGTGTCACAATTTCGCATACAAACCTCACATAGTAGTTGAAGGACACGGGGGTTATACCTCCTGTAGTGTGATGGAAACACCAACTCTCAGAAGATATGAGGTGTCCTTGCAAGTGGTTTAGTCATCAAGTAAAACCTCTAACCACAGGACGTACCCCCTGCAGTGTGGCTGGGGCATAAAGAACACAAAACACAGAGGAGAGACCCTGGATGAATCCACATATTGCCAGAGAGGTGAGGACCAGCTTGGGCAGTTTAACAATACATCCACTGAAGGCCTGTGCAATGTAATGATAATCCTACTCCACTCTCAATAGTCTCCCTGTAATACAGTGATCTTTGCACAAGTATGATAAGTTGGAAAATTGTGGTTAAGTACTCTATAATCAGCCATATACACAGATTTCAAATGACCGTTTGTTGAATATGATGATCTAAAATTAATAATGTTCAGACAGTTGAAGTATTGCCATGTAAAAGCATCATAATGATTTAAACTGTTTATTCATAAAACTTTAACACGTGATATAGTATCTTTTTTCTAACAATATTTATTTTGGAAATAGTTCAGACTAAAGAACAGTTACCTCAAAATTGAATTTTTGCAGATTAAAGTTTTTTCAACAACTGCATCCAAAAATTATGTTACTGAAATCGTATAACCTTAGTTACTGACCAAACAACTCGATTAGACCCAGACTGTTTTGTGGAGTGTTTTGTGAGATCAAGTTTGACTTACAATGCATGTTTTCCTGGTCTTTTTAGGAGGATATGGTCCTGCAAAATTCCTTCTGTATGGCATCCATACCTTAGCATCTCCGTATGTAATTTCATATGCTGTAAACCCCAAAATACTTGTCATTACATATTTTCATAGATATACAATTTTGTGCCATTACTTTTTCATCAGTTCAACCAAACATAAGTAAATAATCATAATTTTACTCTGACATTTGACCACATTTCTTTTTATGATTTTTCTTTCCTAAATTTCTAAATCTTGACCCCCCCCACCACCCCACCCCCCCCACCCCCCACCCCACCCCCGCTTTCCTATGGTGACAAGGATGTGAAAGAACAAATTTTGTTTTTGATCATGTGACCTTGATTGTGTCACCTTGATACACGTCAATCTTCTACATGAGAAAACTTTAGAAAATGTATGTAATTGTTTGAATTTTTATTTGAAACTCTTTTACAGATCATAGATTGAACCTTCTATTCAATTGATTGAAAACAATCAATTATTGTGCTAAATGTGCTTAATTATTAGCCCTTTGTACAACCACGTTTGTGTCACTCTCTAGGCAATACAGACACAAGAAGTTAGATTACAAAAAATATGTTGTATGGACCGTGGACATTCTGCTGCATTCCAGTGAGGTTTTACTTTGATTTCCCAAAAGTTACTTTCACACCCCAAATATCTATGACCACTAACTTGCAAGAAGTTTAAACTTTTGTAATTGGTCTGGTCAACCACTTTCATCTTGAACGAGGGCCCCAACTTCAAATTTTACAACAAAATATCCCCAGCCCATCATTTCTAATAGGTTACTTACAGATCTTAATCCATCATGCCTAACAATAAGTAAGATTTCAGCACCTTTATGTTTACCTGCCCTATTTGACACAGAGTCAAAGCTGACCACATCAATAGATGCCCACCCTATGATTTATTATAGGTTGGTTAGACACCCAAACCTCTGGGATCAATAAAAAGCAAGATATAGGCACTTTGAAGTCTGGACAAAATTGTATATGTAAGGTACTTAGGCACTGCATGGATGACCTTGTGTGAAAAGATTCAAGGGCAAATGTATGTATGCTTTTACAAGACATACATATCTAATCAATATGCATCATATCATACAGATAACAAGCCACAGTTTGTTGGTTCAAAAGGCTTGTTTGTTTTTAGGAAATGCCCATGATAATAACCTTATTTTTTCAAATGAGGTCAAAATTATTACCAAACAATCTTTTGTAATGTAGAAAATATTGGTGTATATTTCAAGAGCTTTGGCGTCATTTTTTGCCCTGGAAAGCATTACCAACATAATCTTTATACACTCTAATGCAGCATTAGCAGGGGTAAAGGCTTAAAGTGAAATCCAATGTTAGCAACAGATGTATCCCACAGATACAATACCCAATAAGAATTTCCAGTTCTACAGTGTTTTAGGCAGTTTTCCAGGACAGAATGCTTTTAATGCAACTGGTACTGGGTTTAACATAATTCTGAGCAGACTTTATATGTTAAATGTTAACCAGTAGTTCCTAGGGTGGAGGAAAGCAGTGCATCCGAATTGGTCAAAAAGGAAATCGTTAAGTATCAGCAAGCAATTCCAAAGTTTCCCACTAAGGTCAGGGTCGGACAGATTTATATGCGTGACCTGAAGAGGTGAGACATGACTGCATGTTAACACATCTCTGTGTCTTCCTCATCACAGATGGTTAAACTATACAGATTCTACTGCACTACTGATGGCACTGACCATGTTGCTTAGCAGATGTTCACATGTGTAGTGTACTGACCAATAGTGACCACTGCCTGTTCTGTATGTGATGTAAACATCTACCTGCATGACTGTGAGCTGGAGGTTGTTCTCAAATGGAGGGATTACAAAGGAATTTATTAAAGTAAATATTCAGATAAAGTAGGTACTCAGACAACTGAAAGCCATATAAAAACGAGTCTACTGCACTATTTCAAACTGCTGTATACCAGTTGTTTACATATCAACTGACTGACCATTGCTTTTCATGTATCGTATGCTGCTCTCTAAATCCACCTCTATGACATGCAGTCTGCCATTGTTCTCCCTCTTCCTTTCTCTTGGCTCTTCATCTTCCTCTTCATTGTCTGCCTCATCCACTATACCTATACCATTATAATTGCAAAGGTAGGTGTTGTAATAATGATTTCCAAATTGAAAGATTATTAGTACACAAAATATTCTACATTTATTCTGTATTCTGAGAATAAAATCACCTTAAACTTTGCCAAACTCTGTCATAATTTATTGTAAAATGTGTGTGGATATCTTATCAAAAGCTTTACTATTTGACCATTCATTAATCCCAATATCACTAAATAAACAACAGTAGTTATAAACTAGAAATAGGACGCCCTGTTGATAGTAGCTGCGACATATGAATAGAAACAGGATAGCATAGAAGAACACACATTATCATGTGTAATGTCCACCCCATGAACCTTTTGCAAAAATTGGACAGTAGTCTTACAAGGCCCTGTTTCATTTGTAAAATATATCAATGATGCTTAAATATTTATTAGTATACATGTAAATTATTTTAGCTTCATGCCTTTTTGCATTGGTTGGGTCGAAAATTTAAGGAGATAGAAGCAAATTTCTGTTTTTCAATTTTTAGCAAAAATTCGAAAAATTCAAAATGGCCACCATTTTGGGAAGAGGAAAATTTTTTGAAAATTGCCAAGAGTACATTGCTTAGATACCCTGTGGGTCGAAAATTTCAACGAAATCGCTCTATCTCGCACGGTTAAGGAGATAGAAGCAAATATGTGTTTTTCCATTTTAGGCAAAAATTCAAAATGGCCGCCATTTTTGGGGGAGGGGAAATTTTTTGAAAATTGCCAAGAGTACATTGCTCAGATACCCTGTGGGTCGAAAATTCGACGAAATCGCTCTATCTCGCATGGTTACGGAGATAGGACTAAATTTGTGTTTTTCCATTTTTTGGCAAAGTAGCTATTACTCAGTCAGTTATATAGCTATTATCACTAAAACCAATCCCAAGCAAGCTATCGACCTAGCTATTGCTCATACCAAATTTGGTAAAGATATGTCAAATATTTTTCCGTAAAATGCCCAGAAACAAAAGAAGTACACAAAAGTAGCTAAGTAGCTATTACTCAGTTAGCTATAGAGCTATCTTCACCAAAAATCCGATGCAAGCTATTAACCCAATAAACACCCATATCAAATTTGGTAAAGATAGGATAAATACTTTTCCTTCAAATGAGCGGAAACCAAGCGCCCGGACGGCGGAATAAACAAAAATAATATGTCCACCCCCAGTGTTGGCATGACAGACATGTTTGTCACACAGCGCGTTTACATATCTGGTGCCGTATGAGGCACCCCCCAGTGGGGTGGACATAATACTTAGTCATCATATTAAAATGGTGTCATGATCAAATTATGAAATTTTAATTCCATTTCAAGCACTTTGGCATCATCAACAGTCCTGTTACTATACCACTGTCTGGAGACAATTGGCTGCATGCCCTCTGACACTTTGTAAGGAGGAAGTTAGATGGCAGCACCGTCATCTCTCTGTTCAACCTGCTCCATGATGGAAGGATTCTTGACAATGTACTGTAAGTGTTATACTTAGACACTGACATGAACGGACTACCCTGTAAAATATCAAAAATGACTGAGTTACTATTGAAAAACTTAAGATAAATCTGGTCCCTGATCTAAATACATATAAATGGATTTTGATGCTAAACCTTAAAAAACTTTCTCATTTTAGTATAGTCAGTATAGTATTTTCTTTAAAATTATTAGGTAGTTTTGAAAATAAATGTGAAAGTTATTGTCTTCAAAACTGGCATATTTGCCAGTTCACTGACGTTATAGTGTTATGATAGTCAAATAATACCCACTGACTTTAAAATGCGTAATATGCACATGGTCCTAGAATGTTGAACCAATCTACCACCAGGGATTAAACACTAAATGATATACAAATATAAAGCTAGAGCTCCGAAAATATGCCATGACATATATTATGATAAACAAATATGAGGCTATAGCTCTGAAAATATGCAATGACACTTAAAATGAAATGGACCAAGGACGCATCTGTCCAGATACAAGATGTATCCACCGGTAAAGGAAGATCAATTTGATTTTCAAGGTAATTTGTAATTTTGATCTCCACCAAAATACAAGATAGCGGCTGAAATTCAAAAATTGTTAATTTTTCTCACACCTTAAAGGTCTATTCCTTAGTACCCAGAGGATTCAAATTTTGTCCGATGTAACTCTATCTCTTTTGAGATAAATGACATTTTACATTTCTGCAAAATTTCAAGATGGTGGCCAAAATTCGGAAACTTCTTAATTTCTCAGAGGTCACAAAGGAGAAGTCCTTATGACCTACAGGAGTCTACTCAGGGGATCCAAAGTTTGCCCAAAATGGCTCTATATCTTACAGTTTTCAAGATAAATGACATTTTCCATTTTCAACTAAATCCAAGATGGAGGCCAAAGGTACAAGTAATTTACTCATTGGTAAAATGTCAAAGTAGCTTTTATTCAGTTAGCTATGGAGGCACAGCTCTGAAAATTTGCCATGTCAGAGCATCAAAAAGTAGGTGAACAACATATGAACGGGCTCTGTGTTAGCTCACTGTGTGTTTTGAATTTCAGAGTATAATGAAAGAAGAAAAGTACTCAAAAGTTGTGCCCTGCAAATGGTATTCAGAAGTAATGTACAAAGTCAACTGCTTAAGGTGTAAAAAGTAGATGGAAAACATATTTAAAAAACAAAATACTGTAAATGCAATAGTTTTCGAGTTAAACTGATTTACTCAACAGTGAGAATCTCAAAGTAGCTTGTGCTCAGCTATGCACTGATCTACAGGTCAGCAATTTTCTATGTTATAGCTCAGCGAATAGTAGGTGAATAACACACTTAAACAAAATACTGTAAACAAGTTACAACTGATTTACTTAACAGTGAGACCCTGAAAGTAGCTATTGCTCAGCTTTGTAACGACCCACAGGTCTGCAATTTCACTATGTTATAGCTGACTGAAAAGACGGTGAACAACATATTTAGGCAAAATACTGGAAACACATTACAACTGATTTACTCAACAGTGAGAATCTGAAAGTAGCTGTTGCTCAGCTATGCAATGAGTTACAGGTGCACAATTTCACTATGTTATAGCTGACCCAAAAGTAGGTGAATAATATGTTCAAAGAAAATTCTCTAAGTGCAATAGTTTTTGAGTTACAACTGATATACTCAACAGTAGTGCTGTAACGAGTTGACCGAAACTCGAGTCATAACTCAATGGGCGATATTTTGGGATAACATCGGTTTACGCAATTTAAACTCGAGTTTTTAAGAAATAAATAATGATATACTAATCTTGTTACAAACTAGCACTTTTGCAATTTATTTAACCATAAAGACGTAAAAATCAATGAGCAATGGTCGGTTTTTTATTTCCCTTATTTACGTGGCTGTTCCATATAGTGCTCATACATATCTGCACAATTTAACCGGCAACAAAATATATTTCCTTGCAATAAAATGGTACTAAACAGATTAATGGCGGATCCCTTGATGGCAATATTTGGACATTGTCATTTTATTTATATTTGTGTCATTTATTCGAGTTCAACTTGAGTTCAACTCACATCTAACAGGCGATCCTCGATCTACCGAAATCGCGAATGATTACAGCCCTACTCAACAGTGATAAACTCAAAGTAGCTATTGCTCAGCTATGCAATGAGCTACAGGTCTGCAATTTTACTATGTTATAGCTGACCCCAAAAGAGCTGAATAACATATTTCCACAAAATTCACTAAATGCAATAGTTTTCATGTTACAAGTGATTTTACTCATTATGGAAGGTACTGAAAAATCAGAAAGTAGCTATTACTCATTTAGCTATTGGGATAGACTCCCAAGTTATTCACCATGTTGTAGCTGTAGAAAAAGTAGCCAAATAACCTACTTCAACAAAATGCTCTAAATGCAATACTTTTCAAGCTATAAATGATTTAGTGCATGCTTTCATGAAATTATATGCATAAACATTATTTTAAAAATTCATAAAAAACTAGACCTATGCATCGGAGAACTGATGCAAATTTGTATCCACCGGAAAGACAACTCACCAAAGCCAGTGAACCATCATTTGACCTTGAAGGAGGGGCCAACGGTCAAATCTAACAATATCAGAAGATTAACAGCCCATGATTTCCTATGAGTTAGTTTGACATTGCAAACCTCTAGGGTCAATAATAAGTGAGTTATAAGCACTTTTAAGTTTGGCTATCCTCGTTTGACCTTGAAGGAGGGGCCCAAGGTCAAATCCGACCACCCCACAAGATTTCCAGCGCATGATTTCCTATGTGTTGGTTTACCATCCCAAACCTCTAGGACCAATAATAAGCGAGTTATAAGCACTTTTAAGTTTGGCTATCCTCGTTTGACCTTGAAGGAGGGGTCCATGGTCAAATCCGACCACACAATAATATTCCCAGTCCATGATTTCCCATATGTTGGTTTACCATCCCAAACCTCTAGGGCCAATAATAAGCGAGTTATAAGCAGTTTTAAGTTTGGCTATCCTCGTCTGACCTTGAAGGAGGGGTGCAAGGTAAAAAAATCAGAAGATTCGCAGCACATGATTTCTTATAGGTTGGTTTCACATTGCAAATCTCTGGTACCAATGATAAGGGAGATATAGGCACTTTTAAAGTCTGCTATGTGGGTTACTTCAGGACTCTGTGGATGACCTTGAATTAAGAGCTTCAAGGTCAAATGTCTGCAAGGTTGTAGAGGACATATATTTGTCATACATATCACCTATGAAGAGATTCAACCTTCTACCTATGAGAAACAGCCAGTAGAAAAATGTAGATAATTTTCAAAGAAATGCCAGCGACGGCCATCTTGTTTTTCAGAATGAGGCTAATTCCAGTCCCTGAGAAGTTTACACCCCAATGAAGATATCCTGGAAATTTGGTGAACCTAGCTGCTGTAGTTTTCCTTTGAGAGCATTAACGCCGAAATCTCTCTACGCGCGGTGGCGGCGTAGCGAACACTAAACCAAAGTATCCACCGGATGCCTCCGGTGGATACAATAATTAAGAAAGATCCTTCAACTGCATGAAAGTTCTCACATCTGAAAAAAATCTTGTTTCAGCTGACATAAAAACATTTAAATTCACCATTTTTGCAGTTATGGGGTTACAGCTGTGAAAAAGTAGGTGAACAATATATTTAACCAAAACACTGTAATTAGAACAGTTACAAAGAAAAAAGCTATTCATTTATTTTACTCACTGTTCAAAACATGAAATAGCTATTACTCACTTAGCTATTGAATTTTAATGCATAAACATTATTTTAAAATTTCATTAAAAAAATAATTAAGAAAGATCCTTCAGCTGCATGAAAGTTCTTACATCTGACAAAATCTTGTTTCAGCTGACATAAAAACCTTTAAATTCACTATAGATAGTATCTTATAGCAAGAAAGTAGATGAATAACATATTTTGGCAAAATGCTGTAAATGCAATCATTGTGGAGTTATTTTCAATTTTTCAATTATTTTCAGTAGCTACTAGCCCCCTTACTCACTTAGCTATTGACCTAGATCTACAGAAGCAACAAAAATATGGACGACACAAGAAACTAAGCCAAAACAATATATGCAAAAAGTCCCACAGTCAGTAAAATAGCCAGCCTTGGCAGGCAAGACCCCCAGCCTGCAGGTACCACTATAAATGGGCAACAACATTGAGATTTGGGAAAATCTTAGGAACAACTTCAGTTGTAAGAAGTATACAGAACCCGCAAGGTTTTGTCAGAAGAACTTTCATGCAGTTGAAGGTGGGGGAAAGCTTGCATATTTTATTCATTCATATTGAGTTCCAAGCCCTAGGACCAATATATAAGAGATATATGGCTGTTTTAGTATGATGACACCACTCGACCTTGAAGCAGGGGTCAAAGGGCAAATCTGACAGAGATTCACAGGCCATGATTTCTCACAAATTGTTTTCATATTTTGAAGCCATAAAACCAACTAGAGGAATGCTTTTGCTAACAAAAGCGAAGCGTCCCTTAAAGTTTAAAATGCTTTGTGGTTTTAATAAGCATGCTGTAAAGCTAAGAATGCACAAAGCTGCACCGTATGCTTTCCCACTACCTCTTAATACATTCTGAAGCTATAAAAGCAACAATAAAGGAGATATAAGGCAAAACTCCAAAGCAACTATTTTATGACCCCAGTTTGACCCATAAAGGGGGGTCGGGGGATAAAACTGACCGGCTATTTAGATTCTCCGCATATGCTTTCCCAATACCTCTTAATACATTCTGAAGCTATAAAAGCAACGATAAAGGAGATATAAGGCAAAAACTCCAAAGCAGCTATTTATGACCCCAGTTTGGCCCATAAGGGGGGGGGGGGGTCGGGGGGTAAAACTGACCGGCTATTTAGACTCTCCACATATGCTTTCCCAATACCTCTTAATACATTTTGAAGGTATAAAAGCAACAATAAAGGAGATATAAGTCAAACTCCAAAGCAACTATTTTATGACCCCAGTTTGACCCATAAGGAGGGGTTGGGGGATAAAACTGACCGGCTATTTAGATTCTCCACATATGCTTTCCCAATACCTCTTAATACATTCTGAAGCTATAAAAGCAACAATAAAGGAGATATGAGGCAAAAAACTCCAAAGCAGCTATTTATGACCCCAGTTTGTCCCATAAGGGGGGATAAAACTGACCGGCTACTTAGACTCTCCACATACGCTTTCCCAATACCTCTTAATATATTCTGAAGCTATAAAAGCAACAATAAAGGAGATAAAGGCAAAAACTCAAAATCGGCTAGTTTATGACCCCAGTTTGACCCATAAGGGGGGGTCGGGGGGTAAAACTGACCGGCTATTTAGACTCTCCATATATGCTTTCCCAATACCTCTTAATACATTCTGAAGCTATAAAAGCAACAATAAAGGAGATATAAGGCAAAAACTCAAAATCGGCTATTTTATGACCCCAGTTTGACCCATAAGGGGGGGCCGTGGGGTAAAACTAACCGGCTATTTACACTCTCCACATATGGTTTCCTATTACCTCCCAGTACATTTTATAGCTCTAAATGCAATACTTAAGAAGATAATAGGGGGGTTGGCCTAAATTTAAGGCTTTCAGATTGGAAGGTGTCAGAAAACCACTCATAAATGAGACATTTTTCAAGGGATTGATCCCAAAATCTAATCAGCTCGCGTTTTCGATAGTATGAACATGTGTGTCAAATTATAAGGCTCTGTAGCAAGTTAGTTTTTGATCATGTGACCTTCATAAAGGTCAAAGGTCAAATTTAAGCATGCAGAAAAATTTTCCCACGCCTAAGGTATATAAATGCCAAATATGGTTTGAAACCTTCTAATAATAAGGGAGATATTCAAGGGAGACCATAATGCGGCGGCGGCGAGGAAACTGAGGCGAAAACAAATAAGCGCCCTTTCAGGGACGCTTAAATATTAACCAGAGCATGGGCGTTTACTAGTGGTGGTGGACCAATTAAAGCCTGTGTACCTATTCACACTCACCCATAAATTTATCCAAAACCGCCACAGTTACACAATAAATTACAAGTGTATTTGATCAATTTGAGGATTATCTATGATGTGGTAAATATCTTCTCCATGAAAAGTCATAAATCTTTAGGAAAATTGAGCCTGGGCTAGTGCTGGTATTGTTTATCGATATTGAAATATTTATCAATCCATGCTAAATATAATGATATCGATAATGTAGGGTACAATATCAATATCGAAACATAGTACTTAATAGATGCAATGAAGCTGTTTTCCATTCAAATAAAATATAAAATTTGAGAAATATATTGGTTTTCCTGTCATTTTTGTCAAATCTCACTTACTGCTAAAGCGGAAACGCCATATTTGTTTACATTTCGGGAAACTACTAAAACTTGTGAAAGCGTTTGGAAGCTCTCTCTCGGAAAACATCCATGACCGATATTTCAATATCGATCGATACAGAAAGCAAAAATATGGTTTGATATCGATACATATATTATTATTCGATACCAACACTAGCCTGGGCATGAATAGGTACACGGGCGTGAATTGGTCCACCACCACTATTTAAAGCCACATAGCAGAAATTAGACCACATAGACAACAATTGAAATAAATTTTGACACTGAGCTTTATATTAAGAAATAAACAAAGAAAACATATAGGTGACCATACAGTAATTGGTGTACTGACCAAAGTGACTAACTGCTTGTAGTGGTCAGAATGGTTCTGAATAGGGAAACTGGTTTTCGGGGCTTAGAAACCGAACAAAATCCGGGGTTAAGAAAAATGCCTGCATTAATACTGTGAATAGTTTTTGCTAGCGTACATGAGCCATGATTGAAACTGGATATATGTATTTTGAACTTCATTTATTCACAATATTTTGAAGCTTATAAACTTCATTTACCATAAATATAAGGGTAAAAAAGCGATATATTTCCTCAAAGTTATTAGACATGGTTACCTGGGCTCTACTTTACTTGCGTGTTGAGCCGTGGCACAACCCCATATAAAACTGGAGATTTGCATAAAATCCTTTTCTGTTGTATAAAACTTGATGAAATGACTGGAAATTGTATAATGTAGTTACAAACAAATTATATTAAGCCAAGGGCACAGTAAATACAGCACGTGTATAAAATACATGGTATTTTACACAACTTTTATAGTGAAAGAACATTTTCAAATTTTCAGTGAAACACTGAAATGGTCAGAAAAACATTGAAAATAAGGAAATGTCATTTATTTTTAGTTAATTATGTTTGCATGTTGACTGACTGTTAAAGGAAATGTAACAAAATAGTTGTGGGAACAGTTGTGTGTACACATTTGTATGGAATTAGACATGTGTTACAACCATTAACGTATCAATAACCAATAATATATCAGCTAACCAATAATGTAACAAAATAGTTGTGGGAACAGTTGTGTGTACACATTTGTATGGAATTAGACATGTGTTACAACCATTAACGTATCAATAACCAATAATATATCAGCTAACCAATAATGTAGCAAAAATTGACCAATAATGTATCACGAACCAATAATGTATCAATGTTAACCATTAATGTATCAATTCTCTAACCAATAATGTAAAAATCACTTGCTCCAATAACGTATCAACAAGTAAGCAGTAATAATGTATCAACCACTAATGTATTAGGAAATATTTCATATGCTAAGATTTTCAACAAAACACAATTAAGGGTGTTAGCATTAAAAAGTAATGAAACTTGCCAACCAGCAGCTGGGGCATAGGTTTAACCTCAAACCATAAATAAAACTGTAGTTCTATAGATCCGTGAAAGTGTGATAAGCAAAGATTTGTTACAACAAGTCTTTGATTACCTTCAAAAATAGGCGACATACAACAATGTAAAATTCTGTCCTTGTTATACTACTGTTAAACCTGCATGAAGAAAGGGCTGTTTGATATAAAAGTAAACAACCCATAGGTCACTATACTTCAGAGCATTCATAATCTGTTTCGAAGTAAGAATGACTGCAATCAGTCCTTTAAATATGTGTGAATGTGTATCACACAATACCCCTGGTTTCCAACAAAATTATTGGTATTAACAAATTTGGTAGCAAACCAGTTATTATGTCAACAGCAGACCATGCATCCAGGTCTGCTGTTGTTCCGTGTATGCAAGTAAAGTAGAGCCGAGGTAACCACATCTACAAAGTTAGTGGTGCTGGACCAATTCACGCCAGTGTACCTATTCACGCCCACCCCTAAATTTATCACAAACCAGCACAATTATACAATAAATTACAAATGTATATGATCAATTTGATAATTATCTATGATGTGGTAAACATCTTTTCCATAAAAAAGTACAAATCTTTGAGAAAATTGAGGGTGGGCGTGAATAGGTACATGGGCGTGAATTGGTCCAGCACCACTATATGTTTTTGATTGTCTTGAAATATTAACCAGGGCTGGTATTCATGAAGGGTCTTAGACTTAGCCAGGTCTTAGGCTTAAATCCAGTCTTAAAGTTAAGACTTTTGTCTCAGCTAAGTTTTGTCTTAAAACCGTATTCACAAAGGGTGACTTAGCTAAGTCTAAGATTATCAAATAACACAGTGGTTTTCTGTGTCATGTGACCTTTTCTATTCAAACTATACTATTGGTGACATATATCCTTCATTTAATGTATTTTATCTAAGAAAAGTTCTGTTTTGAAATGGAAAACCTTGTTACCACATATAAATTCCCAAAGACTGCTTTAGTGGGGTGTTCTGTATAATTATACTTTATTTACAGCCATTTCAAATTTTGAAGTGGAGAAAAGTTTATGGCGGCCATATTTAAGTCCTCTTTACAAAATTTAAGCCCACTGTAGTGAATCACGGAGATTTCCGGGATTTACGGGAGTTCCGGCCGTCAGTACGGCCGTCGTTGAAGACGCATTTTAGTACTGTCCGAGTGTTGTTTGTGTTCCAAAGAATTGGGTGCTTTCTGCAGACGTCGTCATCCGTACTGCTCAACGGCGTATTTAAATGACTGCCTGGAATCCAGAAGCGTCCAACTAACACTCCAGTGGCCATAGAGTCTCCTGTCACAGGTAACTTTCACAATACCACTACCAACCAGTCTTAAAGTTGAGCCCTTGGCTAAGCCTAACACAGGTCTTAAATTCTTTGTGAATACCACTAAGTAAGCCTAAGACAAAAGTCTTAGCAGTTTTTGGCCAGAAACTTGAGACAAAAGTCTCAACTTTAAGCCTAAGCCCTGGCTAAGACCTTTCGTGAATACGGGCCCAGTAGAAAGCTTAATATAATGACCTTTTCAATTACTGGTACACGGGTCGTCATAAACTTGTCCGAGTCATAATCTTGTCCGATACGGTCCGTTTTCATCAGTTTTGTCATTTAAAGTCACAGATAATTACGTAAATACTTACCGGTTGAATCTTATGTGATTATTGTATATATTTTACTCCATATATGCATAAAAAGACGCTAAGACGTCTTTCCTTTGCTTCTGCTTTGGGTTTTCCCCAGGCTTGCCTCGTTTTTGATGAGAAGGGTTCAGCACTGAAATAAAGAGGGCAGAGCCAGCCCCCCTACCCTACAGTACATTTAACGAGCATACAGTATTTCAGAAAATTTAATTTCTACTTTAAAACAGTGAACTGAACTAGGTGTATTCCACAGACATAATCTGTGGAATGTAGACCTCATATTCATGGATTTACTTGTGATTTGCCCAGGGCCAGTATTCATAAAACTTGTTGAAATTCGGTCCTAGACTTGTTAGCTATTCATAAAATAGTCAAGACCAAATTTAATCTCAGATTCGTTCTGAAAATTAAGACTGGTACATAGTTGTCTCAAATATTTTGGTTAAAGTTTTCAAGCATTATTTAAGCTTAACTTATGGTTTGTTTACATTGGAAAGGCTTGGGACTGGTCTCAGTTTGGTCTCAGGTGAGAACCTGTTTGTGAATACAAGTTGAGACACAAGTGACAATGCTGAAGGGACGTCCCAATATAACCTTGGCTGTTGGAGAGGAGTATTCTTACCAGTCAAAAACACAAATTCATAATAAAAGATTCAGAATACATGTGCTTTTGTTAATTTATTTATTTGGGATTTTACGTCGCTTTCAACACTGTACAGGTCATATCACGTTGGAAGGGCAGAGGAAACCAGTACATAGAGTTCGCTAGGGTTGTGTACTGTAAACTGCCGACCAACGGCAAGCAACTACCATCTTTCCCACTTAAGGCCGTCACGGGGATCGAACCCCTGACCTCAGAGGTGGGAGGCGAGTGTTACCACTCTGCCACCGTGGCCCCTGTGCTTTTGTTAAAGAAACGTTAAATAACAAGTTTTATTTATTTCTTTATTTGGGATTTTACATCACTTTCAACACTCTGCAGGTCATATCACAATGGGTAGTTTAGTGGGCAGAGGAAACCAGTGCATACAGTTGGTCAAGGTACTGTACTTGCCAACTATCAGTAATCACCTACCAACTTTCCTACTTAAGGTTCGGGGTTCAAACTTTTACTACTCCAGATTTTGCTTTTGTGCTTTTTGACATCCAAAAATAAATGCACGGGCCATGAAGAACTTAAGAATGGTCAAAGCATGCCATTGGTTATTACCAAATCATGAGTGGTACACACCAGCTCACCACCAACTTTGATAGAAATTGGAGTCAACAGTTAAATCATTGCCCACCAGCTAGTGCATGGACAGTAGTGGGTACTTAGGATTATTACAGTCTGAGTGTCAGCACCAATAATATTTTTCCTTCAAAAGTTGTAAAAGTATCATATTCTAAGTTTATCAATGGCTTCTTCATAATGATTCATATAGTCCAAAGAATCAAGTTGAAGAATCAATTTGTTACTTGTTCTGATCTGCGTCTGTGTCTCCTTGGTATCACCTGGCTATGTCCCCTGATTAATGCTAACTGCCTTGCTTTATGTTTAGATGCGCCTTAGAGTCCATCAGTGATGGAGATTAAGCACCATAAAAGTCCACATTAGATTAGAATAGATATTTGTCTTTTAATCTTGTATAAAACTATGTCTGCAACATGTATCTCCAGAATGCACTTCTAGATAAATTATTTCCAGATTTTTCATGGAAACAATGGGAAACATTACGTAGATCATATCACTTGCAACATATTTGGTGGGGTGTTGATTGGAAAGCCATGTAAAACATTATGTGGGTCATATCACTTGTAGCATATTGAGTGGCTTGTTGTTTGGAAAACCAAGTAAAACAGTATGTAGATCATATCACTTGTAGAATATTGAGTGGGATGTTTTTGGGAAAACAAGATAAAACATTGCGTAAAATGTCAACAATGCATGATATAACATGAATTTTCCACACGTGTTAACATGAATATATGATTAGTCTTTGAATGGATAATGCTGAAAAGTCTTGCACAACTACAAAAGTCTGGAGAAAGATTTCTTCTCTACAATTTGCATAGATGACAATTCTTTAGAATTCTGTAATGTGTATTCCACTATATTCAGTAATCATTAGGGCTGTAATCATTAGTGATCTCTGTAGATCGAGGATCGCCTGATAGATGCGAGTTGAACTCGAGTAAATGACACAAATATAAATAAAATAACAATGTCCAAATATTGTCAAGGGATCCACCATTACGTAATTGTGTTTAGTACCATTTTATTGCAAGGAAATATATTTTATTGCAGGTTAAATTGTGCAGATATGTATGAGCACTTTATGGAAGAGCCACGTAAATAAGGGAAATAAAAAACCGACCATTGCTCATCGATTTTTAGGTCTTTATGGTTAAATAAATTGCAAAAGTGCTACTTTGTAACAAGATTAGTATATCATTATTTCTTTCTTAAAAACTCGAATTTAAATTGCGTAAACCGATGTTATCCCCAAATATCGCCCATCGAGTTACGACTCGAGTTTCGGTCAACTCGTTACAGCACTAGTAATCATCACTGAAGTTTTAGTAGAAGTTTGTACAGAAAGACATAATTGTGAATTTAAAACTCACTAGACAGACACTGTAAAAATATTAGAGTTGCACATAAAAACCCTTGCAAATGACTGGAAAGTGAGTGCAACAAGGGTTGGGCATCAACTTTTCTCCAATATTAGTGTGCAGATTGAGAGAGTTCATTCCAAGGGGTCAAATATATGGTGATATTAGTGGATCCAGAATGAGTTCTTTGGAGGAGAGATCAAGAACTCCCAATGTATAGTGTGAGTGGGTGTTGAGACACATACTCAATGTGAGTGGGGCATTAAAATGAATGTCTCGAATATTGCTTCCCTGGATATTTTAATAATTAATAATTATTTGTCTATAAAACATTTAGTCAGGATATCTACAGTTTCCAGATACTCGAGATATGAGCCCCAGACTCAAGAAAAAGCAATCTCTTGAAAAAGGTCAAGGTCTTGTTCAAAGCTCATTAAGTATCTCTTTAGATTCAGTTTTATTTCTTTGCCATTTACTTTTTAGATTTTTTCCATTTCTTTTATTCATTTCAATGCTATATTGGCGCAGTGGCAACACTTGCTTCCCACCTCTGAGGTCAGTGGTTCAAACCACAGATCTTATGTGGGAAAGTTGGTAGCAGCTTACTTATGGTCCGCAATTTACAGTACAGAAAGTTGACCAACTGTATGTACTGGTTTCCTCTGCCCATAAACCTACCCCTTGTGACATGACCTGTACAGTTTTGAAAGCAACATAAAACCCAAAATAAATAAATAATTCTAAATCATATGTGGAAGTCATTGAAATGAAAAATATCATTACATATTTTTACTTTAAAAATGTTAACATGATATGACATAACATATGGAATTTTGACAAGTTATTACATGGATATATGGTCAGCCTTTGCTAAAAAGTCTAGCACAACTACAAATAAATCTTCGGAATTTTATAACGTGTATGCCCATTTATTAAGTTATCAACAATAAAGTTTCAGTGGATGTTTCTACAAAAAGACAAAACTGTAATTTTAAAACTCACTATACAGTGTAAAGCTTATCAGAGTTGCACACTAATAACTTTGATAAGGAACTGAAAAGTGAGTGGAGCAGGGGTTGGGGATCAATTATTCTCAAATATTAGGGTGTAGATTGAGAGGGTGTACATCAATAATGTGGTAATTTTAGTGAGTCCTTGAGTTCTTTGGGGGAAGGGATCAAGAAGTTTGAGTACATAGTGTGAGCAAGTGTTGAGAGACACACACAGAGCCTGAGTGGGGGATCAATGATGAATGTCTTGAGGATTGTTTTACTGTATGATATTTTAATAATTATTTATCTACAATGAAATTGAACACAAGATAAAAGCAACTTATCCAATAGCTTTGCCAATGGCCAAGAAAACACAGTATTTTATTGCTAGCCAAGAAACTTTGTTCAAGTAAAAACTTTCACAAACTATAATGAAATGGTATCAAACATTAATAGCAAATATCATAATTGTAACATATGTAACAAGATGTCACATATGCAATGTCACTTTCAAATTTCATTAGCCCTAATACATATGATTTATATGATGTTCTTGATGATGTGATTCCATCACAAATCAGTTGAATAAAATGACTTGATTGTAAATATTTAGCAATTGTCTGATTATTTGTCACTAGACACTTGAAAGATAATGATTTTTATCTCAATCAGCCAACATTTCAAAAAGCTAAAAAATAGCATCAGAGATGCCCGTACCCCACAGCCTTGGGAAATATTTTCAACACGATGAGATATATAACTGTCAGTTGAGATATATGAGATATATAACTGTCAGTTATATAAAGGTCCAAACAATGTTTAAATGGAGAAATAATGTTTAAAAGAAAGATAATGCGTATAAAGATGAAGTATTAAAACAAGATAATTCAATGACAAGATGACAGCATTAATCAGTAAACTAAAATTCAACACTCTTTATATACATCTGCATTTCCGAATTATGGTTTAGATGGTTTGAATATTACCATGCATACAGAAGTGGTAATACATTTAATGAATGCGAGTAAAATCTGCGGCTCACTTGATGAAATTCTATCTCTTACAATGGGAAGTTATGAAAGTAAAATTCTTAATAAATTCTAATATGACTTTTGCTTAATCTGCATCAAAAGACAGACCCAAAGGTGCAACAAGATTTTAAAGGTCAAGGTCACTACGGCAAGGTAAAAGGTCAAATTAAGGTCACACCATGATAATACACACCTATAGCCAATAACCAATGTCCCTACCAAGTATCAACTTCCTACACCTTACGGTTTCCGAGATACAGCCCTGACGATTTTATAGGTCAAGGTCACAATGGCAAGGTCAAAGGTCAAATCAAGGTCACACCATGATGCTGCACACCTACACCCCCTAGCCAATGTCTCTACCAAATATCAACTTCCTGCTCCTAACAGTTTCCGAGAAAAAGCCCAGACAATATTTTATAGGTCAAGGTCACTACAGCAAGGTCAAAGGTCAAATCAAGGTCAGACCATGACGTTGCACACCTACACCCGCTAACCAATATCCCTACCAAATATCAACTTCCTACACCTTACGGTTTCCGAGATATAGCCCGGACAAGATTTTATAGGTCAAGGTCACTACGGCAAGATCAAAGGTCAAATCAAGGTCAGACCATGACGTTGCACAACTACACCCCCTAACCAATATCCCTACCAAGTATCAAGTTCCTACACCTTACAGTTTCCGAGATATAGCCCGGACAAGATTTTCAAACTCAAGGTCACTACGGCAAGGTCAAAGGTCAAATCAAGGTCAGACCATGACGTTGCACAGCTACACCCCCTAACCAATGTCCCTACCAAGTATCAAGTTCCTACACCTTACAGTTTCCGAGATATAGCCCGGACAAGATTTTCAAACTCAAGGTCACTACGGCAAGGTCAAAGGTCAAATCAAGGTCAGACCATGACGTTGCACAGCTACACCCCCTAACCAATGTCCCTACCAAAGTATCAACTTCCTACACCTTACGGTTTCTGAGATACAGCCCGGACAAACTATTTCCCGCCGCCCACCCGCCCGGACGCCCGCCCGCCCGACCATCCGGACACCATGGGTGAAAACAATACCCCAACAGCCATTAAGGGCTGTGGGGTAAAAATTATTGCAATTTTACTTTTGGCTTTAACGGTGCAGTTTCGGTTTATTACAGACTGATATATATACCACAAATGTCCGAACTGCTCATTTAATTTTATATTATGAAATAATGAATGGTCATCCAACCACTAGGGAACCTTACTCTTATGTTCCACACACTCTGAAAAAAAATATGCCCAAATTATTGATCCACAAACAAAAACGGACAAGATTATGATTTACTGTATCACAATATACTCTCAGTGTTTCTGGTTCTTTTGTCCTTATTTATGCATGAATTGACATGAAACTTTACAGTTTTATAAAACCAGCAACCTTCTATCCATTTGTATATTTAAATCGGAGTTAGCGTATTTGATTTCTTTAAATTTTGATGAAATCGCGAAAAATCGGACAAGTTTATGACGACCCGTGTACTTATATATTCTTTGCGAATTTTGTCACTTCTACCTAAACGAAACGAAATGCGGTATACCGCTTTACCGTTCACACCACTAATTCATAACTGCTTGGCAAGCAGTATGGTATATGAGCAAGTCGCCGACAAAACAACTCACAGACAGCAACTCGCCGACAAAACTCGCTGACAATTTTATCTGTTTGAATAAGCGGGTAGTATGCGTACTTTAATACATTAAACTACAGAACTCACAGACATAGCACCCAAGTCATTAATATTCATGAGAAGATATGAGGTCACGGATTTCCCCTGGCATTTCCTTGCAATACTTCATAAAATAGAAGCATAGCACTAGACGAAAATCAAATACTTAAAACTACAGAACTCACGGCCATAGCACCCAACTCATTAATATTCATGAGAATCTATGAGGTCACGGATTTCCCCTGGCATTTCCTTGCAATGCTTTATAAAATAGAAGCATATGCACTCATCAATTGTCGGCGAGTTACTGTCTGCGAGTTGTTTTGTCGGCGACTTGCACGTAATTCAAGCAGTATGGGGGTTTTCAACACGATGATGCTAGATCTGCGATGGAAAAAACTATGGTTCTAGAATCTAACACAAATCCGTAATTAATAAATATACCTTAACTTTAAGGCCCAATGATAACACATATTTTGCCAATTTCATTTTGAGAGTTTCACGATGAGCGACAATATAGGATTTCAAATGAATGTGGCTATATTTACGGTATCCCTATATTTACGGTATTATTCTCTAGAGCCGTTTAGAACATAACATTATTTCGAGACGGGGCATAACATTATAAAATGGTATATGTTAGGTACAAGTTGAGATTTTGCAGAAGTTTCATCTTGTACAAGCTCTTTAAAACAGCTTTCGTCAAAGATCTTATTGAAAATATTTCCCATTTTATGCATATAAATATTGTAATTAATGTCACAGTGCTCTATATATAATTTTCCATCAAAATATTAACACTTAATTCGGGAAAAACTTGGTCAATTTTTACAAGTAACATTTAAAACACAAAAGAACCATCCATAGTGATAAGAAGTTGTCAGATAACCATTCTAATAAAAATTGGTTACATGGGTTGATGGAGACTGAAAGGTGACAAGGTGTATTTGGAGCTCCACATGTTTTGAATTTTTTGGTAAATTATGTGATTGAGGAAGCAGCATTTTTTGGATACTTGATAAAAATAATATACACAGAAGGTATGGATAGCATCCTTGGCATTGTTACAGATTTTAGTACCAGGTCAAAGCTTTCCGTAAATTTAATCTTTTTTTTTCTAGCATCTGTTACCCAGTGGAAATGGTGATCGACAGTGTGCCGTATAATTGTGTGGAACAGTTTTATCAGGCACAACATGCCTTGTTTGCACACTGTCAGGAGGTTGCAACAAAAATCCTTTTAGCCAAAGATCCGGTAACTATGAAGCAGCTGGGGGATCAACTGAAGGCAACCAAGAAAGACTGGTACAGAACTGAGGCCATTTAGGTGATGCAAAAAGGTCTGGCTGCAAAATTTTCAATGGCAAACCTGAGGGAGTACCTACAGCAGACCGAAGGAAGAAGGATTATAGAGGCTAACATTTATGATACCTTCTGGTCGTGTGGGATAAGCACAAAAGATCCAAAAATCCAGGACATCAAAAGTTGGTCAGGAAAAATATCCTAGGTGAACTACTAACGGAACTACGTCCTAAAGTTTAAATCTTTCTTCTGTAAAAAAGGTCAACTTCAAGAACTGTAAACATTGCTCTGCAATAATCTGACTTTCTTCTCCCAGTGTACTGATATATACAACCTTCCTTTTGATTACCTATAGAAAATCTTCTTATTTTTAGAATACATTGTAATACATGTTTCTACTCTAACTTATATATTGACATTTAGATTAACATAAAATTGGTGTACAGGGTTTTAAGATATATATTCAAGTAATTAAATTCTAGAGTAACAAAAACTCTTATCTTGGTTAACTCAGGTGTAAAAAAAAATCAGTCTTTAAATTGTGAATTGGTAAGGTTTACTTTTTAAAATAGGTGTTCAAGATTAAATTTACGGAAAGCTTTGACCTGGTACTAAAATCTGTACAGTATATTAGTGGAATGTTGTTAAAGTCAAATACTAAATTCTCACCTTCCTTTTGTTGTCTGAAGTGGTCTAAAAGAATATTCAGTTTTTGTGTTGATATATAGTATCTTGCAATATAATCTTAGGCTAGAGTGAGAACTAGCAAGGAAAAATTAATTGAATGATTAATTGTTGTTTACCATGCTCTGAACTGGGTTGTTATGTGAACTGAGTGGAAACATAGTTTTTCTTCTTCTTTTAACTACATGTCTTTTATTATAAGACTTGGGAATAAGTTACATATAAATATTTAGGTATCAGCGCTGCTTAAAAGCAAATTTGGTTTTTATTGTCTTTTTTCCCAATGCTACATTGTCCTTTTTTGTTAAGAAGCATTGAGCAGTAAATCCTTGAAACTAGGATTAATAAGGAGTAAATGTTCTTTTTTTTCTCTTCTCTTTTTTTAAATTTAATTCTCAATTCAACATTGTTTCGACATGGAATCTGGTGGTAAAACGGACATGAGTAAAATTTAGATACAAAACTTATATCGACTGAACCCTGCAGTGATGAAATTCCATGAAGATGTACTGAGGTGATATGAAGCTAGCTACACCTCTGTGTATTGTAGTAAGATACAAATATTGGAGAACCTTCAGTATTATTCCACTCTTAAATTGATAACATAATACAAGTCTATATCTTGTCATGAAGACAAGTCAGTGATGCATTAACCAAGTATTTAATTGAGTTAACCAGATTTTTGTGCATTTATTGTCCAGCAAGTTGAATTATGCATTTAACTGCAAAACAAACCTGGTGGATACTGTTGAAACTATATTGCCAAAGTTTTTGATGTTTGATTTCAACAAGTAACATAATACTATGATCTATACATTTCATATGATGTGACTTAATATTTCAAGGTACTAATAGTTGTATTTTAAATCCCGCTTTTGAAAAAATAACCTAGAAGAAAATACTTCCCTATCCTATTTTGGCATAGTACTACAACTGTGGGCTCTAAATACCATTTGTAACCAACACCAGTTTATAAATACGCCACTTATTACTACTTTTATTTGTCTATCTCTTTGTACTCTCTTTTTCACTCTTAAAATTTTTTTTTCTCTTTTTATCTCCTTTTAGCTAAGGTATTTAGGCTGTTCAGTTTCTGCTAGCAAATGGCCAATATATGGTACAAATATGTCGAAAACCTGTTTCTTTTGTATTATGTATACATAACATATCTGGGTTTCTACTATAGTAAGTGTTTGGTTATGAGTTTTATTTTAGCCTTATGCTTAGGTTACAGTGATGTCAAAGCTAAAAATATGCTGTTATAATGTTAGGGGTCTAGCCGATCAAAAAAAGAGGATTGATGTCTTTCAGTGGTTGAAAAAAAAAAGAATGGATATATACTGTTTAGAAGACACACACACAAATATGATCACTGAATCTGCATTTAAGAAAGACTAGGGTGCTAATTGTATTTTCAGTTCCTTCAATACTTCAAGTAGAGGGGTGACAATTTTGTTCTCTGACAATTTGGACGTTAATTTCAAGCAGATATGTAAGGATGACAATGGGAATGTCCTAATGGTGAATTTAAAAATTGCTAATACTCTTGAACTTATCTTAGCTGTCTTATATGGGCCAAATAAAGATGACCCTAATTTCTATGAAAATCTAAAAGGCAGTCTAAAACATAATGAGGAACTGCCTCTAATTATTTGTGGGGACTGGAATTTAGTACTAAATTACAGTTTAGACACTTTTGGGTATGTTCAGCAGAACAACAAAAACTCATACTGTAAGGTGGAAGAGCTTAAAACAGTTTTTAATCTCACCGATCCTTGGAGATATACTTATCTAAATGAAAGGAAATATACTTGGTTCAGTGCTAAAGCACCAAAGCAAATGGCCAGACTTGGCTTTTTTCTTTTATCTTCAGACCTTATACCATTGGTAACCAATAGTGGTATGTATACAGGTTATAGAACTGACCATTCCCTTGTATATTTATACATTAATATTAGAATTTCTTAAAGAGGCAAAGGACTTTGGAAGTTCAACACCTCCCTTTTACATGATCAAGCTTATGTTAACATAGTAAAGCAGGAAATCAAAGCCACTGTCCAAAGCTACCTTGCAGATAAGAATGCGGTAAATGCCCAAACACTTTTTGAAATGATAAAATTAAATATCAGAGGGAAAACTATATCTTATTCGGCTTATAAGATCAAAGAAGAAAGAGCAAAAGAATCAGAATTAGAATCTAAAATCAATAAACTGACTGATCACCTTGTCTACTGCCAACATACTGGAGCACCAGAAATTATTATTGATAGCCTTGAAAGAAATTTCAACTTCTTTCAAAAGGAATTACAAAAAATTCGTTATAAGCAGGTCAATGCTTCTATTATGAGATCACACATTCAATATTATGAAGAAGGGGAAAAACCATCAAAATTTTTCTTGAATTTAGAGAAAAGGAACTATATTAATAAGGTGATTACAAAAGTAAATTTAGATGGAAATATTGTATCAGAACCAAATTTAGTATTAAAAGAAATGAGAAAGTATTATAAAAATTTATATAGCTCAAAATTATCTGATAACAGCAATGTAGGTTTTTTTTGAAAAATTCAAACATTAAAAAGCTCACGGTGTCAGACCAATTAATTTGTGAAGGGCTACTCAATGAAAATGAAATAAAAAAGGTTTTGAAAAACATGAAAAATGGGAAAACACCAGGTAGTGACGGCTATCCAGCCGAATTTTATATGTTCTTTTGGACTGATATTGGCAGTTATGTATTAAATAGTCTAAACGAAGCTTTTCAGAAAGGAGAACTCTCAGTGACACAGAGATTGGGGATTCTGACTTGCCTCCCAAAAGATAACAAACCACAAGAATTTTTGAAGAATTTACGCCCCATCACACTTTTAAACGTTGATTATAAATTACTCTCTGGGGTATTGGCAATGAGAATACAGAAAGTTTTACCAGATGTCATCAGTGCTCCACAGAAAGGCTTTTTGAAAGAAAGATATATAGGGGAAAATACACTCTTAGTTTGTGATATTATTAAGTATTTAAAAGGAATTAAAAAGGAAGGATTAATATTATTAATTGACTTTCAAAAGGCATTCGACTCGCTAGAATGGAAATATATAAATGAGATATTGCTAGCCTATAATTTTGGTAAATGTTATAGAATATGGTTCAAAATACTTTACAATAAGTCTTGTTCCAGTGTTATAAACAATGGCTATCTTTCTGAAAGTTTTCCACTGGAAAGAGGCTGCAGACAAGGTGATCCTCTGAGTCCTTACATATTTATATTGGCCATTGAACCTCTTGCCATGATGATAAAACATAATAAACAAATAGAGGGAATTGAAGTACAAAATCATACATTTAAAATTGGCCTATATGCAGATGATATATTTGTGCTATTAAAAAACTCTGAATCATCAGTGAGAGAAAGCATTCATGTATTTAGAAATTTTGAAATTTGTTCTGGTCTAAAAATGAACTTGGAGAAAACCCATGTAGCCCGGATTGGTCATTTGGGTGTGAGGAATAGAGCTCTGTGTAATGATTTAAACCTGATCTGGGTCAAGGACTTTAAGCTACTAGGTATTGTTTTGATAATGATATTGACAAAATGCTAGAAAAGAATTTTTCAAACAGATTGAAAGTTCTAGAGAAACTATTTAATTTGTATCAAAAACAACATCTTTCAAAAATAGGCAAGATTACAGTGATAAAGTCCCTGGCCATACCAAAACTGGTTTATCCTCTATCTGTTTTACCCAAACCGCCACACAAAGTTCTTGACCAAATAGAAACTATGTTTAGAAGATTTATTTGGCAAAGTTCCAGGTCACGAATTTTAGTTACTGAATTACAGAAAGATACTTCGGAGGGAGGCCTAAGGTTAACAAATTTAGGTTTTCTAAATAAGGCAATTAAATTATCATGGATTAAAAGAATGTTATGTGAAAATAATGACTTCAAATATATTCTAATGAATTTGACAGGGCTAGAAGTGAAAAATCTCTGGGAACTGAATTGTGACTCTTTACACCACATAAGTTTAAATCTCCGGAACAATTTTTGGTCTGAAGTCATTTTTTCATGGAAAAATTATAAAGAACTCTTTATTAATAAGATTGACCCTAGGACCTATCCATTGTGGGGTACATCTTTTTTAACAAATGAAAATATCGTGAAAAGGAAAACTGAATTCCAAGAAAGTGGCAGAAACTATTTAAATGATCTTATTGATTGCACTGGGGCACCAATGGGATATCTGAGCTTTAACCGAAAATATGGATTGAAAGTTAATTTTGTAGACTTCTTTTCCCTTATTCATTCAATCCCAAGAATTTGGAAAGTGAAGATGAGTAAAAGCGGCAATAGGTTAAATCATGATAATATGAATCAAAAGGCGTTGACAGATGTTTTGAAAATGCCAAAAATCTGTAAAGGAACATACTGGACTTTTATAAACTCAATGGTCACCAAAAGAAATATAGAACAGAAATGATCCTCTGTTTTAAATGAATATATCACAGCTGACTCAATCCATAAAAGTTTTGAGCAAAATTTTGAAAGTTGTCTGGACTCAAGAATGAGAAGTTTTCAATTTAAAATATTACATAGAACTCTTACCACAAACATTTTTTTTAAAAAATGTAACATAAAGCAGGATGATAAATGCACCTTTTGCAAAAATGAGCCTGAAAGCATAGAACATCTCTTCTGGGACTGCAACTTTGTTCAAAAATTTTGGAAAAATGTGTCTGAAAAATTTAAACCTTACTTCAATTTCACCAGTGCTCTAAATAAGAAAAATGTTTTGCTTGGGGTAACACATGGGGTACACAAAGAACTGATTAATCTGATTATTAATTTATGCAAGCGATATATCTATAAAACAAAATTTATATCAACAGATTTGATTGTGGAAAGAGTACTTTGCAGTATCAAAAGTACCTTTAACATGGAACGAAATATAGCTTTAAAAAAAGGTTGTAACATGTGTCGATTTGAAACAAAATGGGATCCAATTGTCTTGTTCTTAAATGACAGCTAGACCCAGTTTTTGTTTTGTTTTCTACTTTTGTATGATTTATCTCCTATAAAACAGAGACAAGTGTATTAATTGTATATTGTATTGTAATACATTGTTTGTACCAGATATTCATATTCATATATTGTAATTAAAGTATAAATGTTCTAATAAAAGACTGAAGAGCAAAAAAAAAAAAAAAAATTGGTTACACGGTTCATCCTGTTGAACTAAATGAAGCTTTTATTTCTGTTACTTAGTTTACTATATACTGGGGTATGTGAGCTGTAGGTTATTAATGCTTGTAACAATCCATCTTTGTACTCATTCAGACTGTGTTTCTGTGGACTGGATGTGTATATTTTCTTTAAAATCTTTAAGCAGAAAAATTCTAGTAATAACAATCTGGCATCAAAGATAAAAGTTAAAAAAGGTAATCAGTAAGAAATAGCATGGGTTCCTGTGGTTGAGGTATATGTTGTGATTTACCTGAAGGATCAGTAGTAGTTAAGGGAAAGCAACAAAGGACAGATGACTATGTGTATAATCGCAATTGATAACCTTTCATTAATAAAACCTGTCCAATGATATTAATTGCATCATCTTAATGTAGAACTAGTTTTATCATCATGAGAGACTCAATATTATTTGGTCCTGTGTGGTGAAATAAATATACACATTTAGGCTAATTCTTGACAGTAGAATTGATCAGAAATTATAAGGTTATTTCATACTTAGTTACATGTGTATCTGTTTTCAAACCAGCACTGCCTTAAGTCAGAAATAGCCTTCAGTTGGGCAAGTGTGACTCCAGCTTATAAAATAGTATTACTATACACATCAAATATGCAGTGGATTTGCAACAAAATTATAAAACACACAGGTCACAAGTTTGCTTTTTATCTAAGAAGTACAATTTACATTGAATTGACATTTTCAAAGATTGATCATGTTGATTTCATTAATCTAAAACTATAAATTCATTTAAATACATTGTTCAATTGAAAAACATAGGGAACTTGTAAAAGTACATGTTTACTTGTACATGTTTATTGTACAATTTGTAACTTGTACGAAATCTCAACTTATATATAATTACATACAATAAAATCTTCCAAATGTTTAAATTCAAAGTGGATCACATACTTGAATTAAATTTCAATGTTTGAACTCCATTATCTTAAAATGTATAGATCCACCCAAATGAAATATCCCACGTCCTTGAATCCACCTGACCATTAGAGTTCAAGTGGTGAAGAGTGTGAATTCTTTAACTGTTAGGATATCAAAAATTTCTCTGTACACACGTGTGTGTATATCAGTATTTGATTATTTGGTAATTGAACTGGTTCAGTGAAGGGAATTTCTCAGTTGATTGGTCATGGTTTACTGAATGGACCACAGTGCAGTATTCCAAGGTGGTTTCTGTTCCTAGAATATCTAGGAGAGTGTAATAAATATTTGTTTCTTTGTTTCTGGAATGACTATAACAGTACAAATTATAAATCTTTTTCTCAAGACAATATAATTTGTACATAATAAGAGATTTAGAAATCCAGTTAGTTCAGTTGTGATTTAGAAGTAATCTAATATGCTTGAGTTGTGATACAGAAAAAGTGTTTCACTTGTGATTTAGAAGTAGTCAATTGTGCTTTAGTTGTGTTTTAGAAGCTGTGAAGTTGATAAGCTACTTGTGTGAATTATTTGTGGGAAGCTATTTGTAAAAGTAATAGTGCAAATTGTGGATAAGCATAAACAAGCATCAGTGAGCGATGAATCAGCAAGTTAGTTTTGTACTGAGAGCTGTTAATTCCAGCTGTTGACATTGTCATATTGTACATTTATATAGAAACTGAAATAAATATTTTAGGGATTTATTTTTTCCTTTTCTGACTGATGCACAAAGAATCTGGGCTGTCACACCTTACATTATGACAGAGGGCTTCCATTCCCTGGTCATGCTGGAAATGGTGGATGTGCTACTGTGGGTGGACATTGACTCCAAACAATCCTCCGTCAGATCCCCAGATATTTAACAAGCCAGAGGTGGAGGAGAGATACGTCTATTGTTTTAACCACAAGGATACCCCGTGCTGATGTGCCCATTATTACTTCTTGCTGGAACATGCTTTTGTACTAAAAATTGCTCATCAAATCTTCTCAAGGAGAGGAATGGACTTAATTAACAAATATACAGGATATCTAAGAGGATGGAGATTTTATTTAATTATTTGGGTTTTAACGTTGCTATCAACACTTTGTATAGGTCACATCACCACAGATAGTTTTCTGGGGAGAGGAAACCAGTACATACAGTTGGTCAAGGGTTCTGTTCTGTAAACTGCCGACCAGTGGCATGCAACTACCAGCTTTCCCACTTGAGGTGGGGCTGGGATTCGAATTCCAATCTCAGAGGTATGAGGCAAGAGTGTTACCACTCTGCCATCGTGCCCCCCAAGAGGATGGAGAATGAGAACAGCATTCTTATGCACAGGTAATAGCAGTCAAATAATAAAAGCAGTCAAACAAAGACCTAATTATGGATTGTATCAGGAATCAATATATTGGCAGTGTCAGGGAGATCCTAAAAAAACACCATAAAAAAGTTTTTTTTTGGCAAATTCATAAAAAAACACCCTCAAAATTGTGGGGGCCTGAAAACCCCCACTCTGTAGATCTCTAAATGGGGGTTTAAAAAGATATGGTTTGTGATTACAATTATAATTTTAACTGCTCTAATATAGCAAAATTGAAATACAATAGAGAAATGATAAAGTCTATTAATTTATTCATCTGTTTGAAATAATCTGAATTACAATTCCTACAAAAAATTAAAAACAACAAAAATTAATAACAACTAGAAAAATAACAAAAACAAAGCATAAATTGCGAAAAGTTAATTTAATAAATGCTATAATTTGTAAGAAGAGTACTTTTAAAGGAGACATAAGGTAAAACACAAAATCTGCTATTTTATGACCCCAGTTTGACCCATGAGGGTGTCAGGGGGTTAATCTGACCGGTTATCTAGACTCTTCACATAAGGTTTCCCAATACCACTTAATACATTCTAAAGATCTAAAAGCAAGAATAAAGGAGATATAAGGCAAAAACACAAAATCGGCTATTTTATGACCCCAGTTTGACCCATAAGGGGGAGTCGGGGAATAAATCTGACCGGCTATCTAGACTCTTCACATAAGGTTTCCCAATACCACTTAATACATTCTAAAGCTCTAAAAGCAAGAACAAAGGAGATATAAGGCAAAAACACAAAATCGGCTATTTTATGACCCCAGTTTGATCCACAGGGGGAGGTCAGGGGGTAAATCTGACTGGCTATCTAGACTCTTCACATATGGTTTCCCAATACCTCTCAACACATTCTAAAGCTCCAAAACCAATAATAAAGGACATATAAGGCAAAATGTCAAAATTGGCTATTTTATGACCCCAGTTTGACCCCTACAGGGGGGATCGGGGGAAAATTTGACTTGCTTTCTAGACTCTCCACATATGGTTTCCTACTACCTCACATTTTATGGCTCTAAATGCAAATCTAAATCACATGAATTGCAAAAATTTTATTGTAATATAACTTTTTATAAGTTAAATATTTACCTTATCCTCACTAATGCTTACCTGTTAGCGGGAGCAAACATGGATAACCAAATAAGAATGTTTTTAAAATAAATAGTCTTGTTCATACCACTACGTGCGCATGAGTGCCCATGTGCCTCCACTGGAAGAACCCAGATAAGCCTCACTTTAATTTTGGGAGTCAATGTAAGGTATTGAAAACCAATAATTTTGAAAATAAGGGGATGGCAGGGTGGGAATCCGAATCTAGTGAGGATAAAGCAAGTATTTAACTTATAAGAAGTTAAATTACAATAAAATTTTTACATTTTATTGCGTAAAATACCCTTACCTTCTCACCTATAATAACATTATAGGTATGTTTGTAAGCACTAACCTGGCAACTTTCCACAGAAGCCTTGGCTCTATATGCAGTTTGTGTTCTTGTATACATTAAAGACTGTTCTTCATCTTGCTTGAAAAGTTGCAGTTCCAATGACAACATAACTCCAACAATAACCAACACCTCCTATTTACAAACATTCTCCTGGATGACCTGTAAACATATGGAAAATAATAGAATGTACACACAACATATGCAACATCCATACACAATCAATGCAAGATTAGATATGAATTGTGAATTATAGTTTCATATATAAGAAATACATACTATAATTGTACAATATGCTGGGCAGAATCCGAACCCAAGGAATATTCTGACCCTTCTTTTGACTTTCAAGCGACATTCTTCAAGTAAAAATTTGTAAACGTGGTGTGTGACTTCCAAAAACATGTACCTAGTATCTGATCAAGGGAGACTTCATACGCCATGAGCCTTGACCATGATATGCTAGCATAATTGTCTGTTTTATTCAAGAAGATTTGGTAGCCTTTTGTATGTCACCTGACAACCCATTCTTGAAGGAGAAAAACAAAAGATGCTTCCCTTTCCTAAGATCTTTGGTCTTATCAAATATCAATGTAATATCTCAAAGATCTGACAGAACATAAGGTCATATCTTCAGTCAATGAATGATCCAAAGTTGGTTTGAGAGCAGGAATAGCCACCGGCTGGACAATGCTAGGACCATCTGAAGCTAGCTGGTTCTTTGCTAGAAAACCTGATGAAGGAGCAACTGTGACCTCCTTCCAACCAGTCCCTCTTGTTCACTAGATGAGTATAAAAGGACCTTATTGCCAAAAAACTGCTTTCAATTCCAGAATGTTTATATGCAAATTTATATGTCCCACCACATTCCACTGACTGTCAGGTCTCCCAAATGTGCACCCCAACCCTTGACAGATGCATCTGTAAATAACAGGAGATTGTGTTCCTCTGCATGGAGAGGACAACCTATTAACACATTTTTTTGGATTTTTCCACCAGATCAGATCCTTTTTCAAAATCTCTGAACATGGGATCTTTTTGTCCAATGATTGGGGATACCTCCAAGGGGTTTTCAGGCATCACTGGAAAGGCCTCATGTGTAATCTGTCCATTGCGACTGTCTTCTCCAGAGATGCCAGAATGCCTATAAATGACATCAGGATTCTGGGAGTTGTTGTCAAACTGTTGTTTAGACTTTCTATGGCAGTTGTCAAAATGTGCCATTTCTTTTCTGTGTGTGAGACTTTGCTTCTGCTTAAATCAAATCTGTACCTTAGGAAGTCGAATTTTTGAGTCAGTGTTTACTCCGATTTTTTTTAAGTTGATTACCGAATTGAAAAGAATGACCTCCCACATGAAATTGCAAAAGATTTTGAGACCTTTGATATATGGGGATATGAAAATAAGCGTCTGTCAGCTCTACAGGAACTACCCACTCCCCATTGCAAATGGAGTTCCTTATCACTTCTGCTGTCTCCATTTTGAATGTTGGGACCGACAGATGGCTGTTTAACACACTCAAATCCAACCACTGGTCGCCATTTTTCCCCCGGCTTTGGTACTAGAAATAACCTACTGTGAAATCCCAGACTTGCACACATCCTTACAGGAATTATTGCTTTTTTCTGCAACATTTGATCTACACATTCCAAAAGGAAGTTCCTTTTTTGTTGATTAGTATTGCCGCTGTGAATTTTGGGATTTCGTGACAATTCGATTGGGCTTTTTAGAAGGATCTTGTAGCCCTGTTTCAAGATGTGTGCAACTCTGGGATGGTACTCGTTTGCTAGCCATACCTTGTGAAACAACTGCAAATGGCCTCTAGGAGATATATCCATTTCTTCTATATGGTCATTTCCTTCGTCCACCACGACACCCTCTGGTGGGTTGTGAAAACTTGAACTGTGGTTTACTATCCTGTTGGCCACAAAAACACTCTTTGCACTGGTATTTGGAAATGAAGAAGCACTGAAATCAAATCTTTCCTTCCTTGCATTGAAAATAGGCTTAGAGTCCTTCTTCTGCCTCTTTGGGGAATGACTGCATTTCTACTTATTTTCAACATTATTCAAAACGGATGGTGAAAACAGAAGTAAAGCCAGACCTCCTGAGATGATTTCTATCATGTTCGTGCAAGTGTGGTGCTGAATGTTTTAGGATGGTATCTCTTCTTGCTAACTGCATATTGCAAGACATGGTCATGGAGGTTTCTATCACAGCTTCCAAAGCCCTTTCAAATATTAAGCTTGGGGGATTCTATTGCAATAGCTTAGATTTACCAGTGACCTTGGCTTGTGTAACTCATCAAGGTCAGATTAATGACAGTATTCTGTAAATTGTCAGATTATTATAGTATGTTAACAATGTTAAACTTTACAGGAAACTGTGTAAATTATCAGAGCATTATTATAGCTTAACAGTGTTAAATTTTACAAGAAACTTTTAGTAGAATAAATAATATATTAATCCCATTTCACATCTTTGCTTTTGTTGGCCCCCAGGGGAATGTACTGGCAGGCACCAAGGTGCATGCAGGTTCATTCCTGTGGGGGACCTTAATTTTTGGGCTCTGGGCCTTAGTATGTAGCCCATGCCTTTTGTAAACTGTCATTTCATTGGCCTCTTCCAATTCGAGGCTAAGAACTTGCATTCACTCTTCCATTTGCATTCAAGACTTGGAAGGAGTAACATCTGAAAAATTAAAATTTTATTTTCCCACCGCATTTATATCCCACCCTAAATCAATAGAAGTTTTTATCAGTTGTCTAGTTTCAGATGCGCCTGGATTGCCTTCCCAGAGCCTAGGATCAGCCTACAGACTGCCTGGTTCTTTGTTTTGACACTTTGGAAAGAAACACAACAGTTTAGTTATTATTACCATGCTCCACTGCTTGTCTGCTATGTAATGTGCTTTGCTATCTCATTCTTGAATGCTTATGTTTATAAAGTTACTCTTGTTATTCCAAAAGACACGAAATTTATGCTGATGCTCTACAAGCTAGTCAATGGTTTACAATTATGTACATATCTATTTATATTCTATTGTCTGTTATACTGTACATTTGCCCATAAAGGGCTTGTTGTGTTTTACTTTCTGACCAGAGTTACATTGTTTTGCTAAACTGCCCGACCTTTTGAAGACATCTTACTTTGTTGGCTGATCTATTGCCACTTTATGGCCGTTTGCAACTGGTTTACAAACTTTTTGTCAACATAACACTAATGCTGCTGTATGTCTTGGATACCTTGTTGGATGGAGTCTACAGTGCAGTGCCCATTGGGGACGTTTTGTCTGTACCCATTAACTTCTACTTCAAATCCTACCTTGCAAATGGCGTATTTTAATCAATTCCAATCATTATTACTTTGTTTTATCTTCTCTGTCAGCCGAATTGTAAAGCTTGTGAAGCTGATAGATTTGACATAACTCATATGGGACACGTCATCTGCCTGCTCTGGCAGGTAGCTGGTAATTCCACTTTATAGTCTTGATCTCTATTTTTGGTTAATCTTTATATATAGTAAAAAGTTCAGAACTGGTTTTACAGGTTCAAAAACAGGTTCACAGGTTGCATGCAAAAAGTACCTTAGGGACCCAGAACCTGTAGTTAACATAAGCCTCTGATGAGACTGTCAGTTTATAATTTACTCAGTCGAAAGACAATCACCAGTAACACCAGTGATTATATAAGGCATTATTTCCTGACTTAGCTGGAAGTAGTTTTACTTTTATTTTTCACTTTTATATATAGTACTTTAGCTGTACAACCTGTTCTCCTTATACTTTAGGTTGCAGGCTGTACAGCCCCTTTTGTGTCCGCCTACATCACTAGGACGTTTGAAATTAGGTTTCATTGGTCTTATTTTAAATAAATTCCAATCAACATTTATTTCTTCTGCCTTCTCTGCCCAGCTGATTTGTAAAGTATGTGAGGCTGCCAGATTTCGCAGAAATCACCTTTTTCTGGGGGTTTATCATCCGTTCATGTCCAGCTTCCTGCAGGCTGTATGGCAAAGATTTGAATTATATGTTTAATTAAAACTATACCCCAATTAGTCAATCAATGTTGTGAGGGTGGATTTTTCACCTCACATTACAATCTAATGCACTCACATTTCCCCTTCTAACTTTGACCTTTTAGTTCCCACATGACCCTGGGTCATAAAGGTCACTGCCCTAACATTCAGGGTCATTGGTTATCCTTTAATTCACCCATATTCACCTTTTAACTTTGACCTTTGTAGTTTACATATGGCCTTGGATTCATAAAGGTCATTGTCTTAACATCCAGGGTCAATGGTCATCCCTGCCCTTAGCTGCTTAGTGTCATGCATTTGCATTGGTATTGGGCTTTGTATTATGGTTTTGTAAATATTAAGCTTTGGGGGTATTCTATTGCAATAGCTTAAAATTACCAATGACCTTGGCTTGTGTAACTCATCACGGTCAGATTTATGACAGTATTCTGTAAATTGTCAGATTATTCTAGTATGTTAACAATGTTAAACTTGCAACTTTAGTTTTAAATTTTACAGGAAACTTTAGTATCCCATTTCACATCTTTGCTTGTGTTCGCCACCAGGGGAATGGTATCTCTTCTTGCTAACTGCATATTGCAAGACATGGTCATGGAGGCTTCTATAAACCTTTCCAAAGCCCTTTCAATAGAAGCAATGGTGGAATGGTGCAACTGAATACAAGAAAGTAACTTCTATGTCCTTATTCAAGTTCTCATCTGATCCCACACAAGATAGAAGTAGATCCTCCATATTTGAAGCACATTTCTCTAAAGCCCTGATGAAATGGATAACAAAACCCAACACCTGCACATGCTTGCGTTTCACAGACTCCATTGTAGTGAACTGACGTGTGTGAACTGAGATGTAAGATGGTGCTTAAGATGACTTGGAACAAATAGACTTGAAGAAGTCTTGGCAATTTGGAGCTGAGGTCTTGAATTCAGATGAAGTAGACATGTAAAACTTCATGTTGGGTTTAGTGTATTGAACGTGTCCATATTAAAAGGTGCCGAGTGAAACCTCTCACCATTCTCAGAAGGGTTTCCTGCTACCTTCTTTTCTAATTCCAGCCATCTAATTTCATCAACTGGTGGCAAGCACATAGGTAACACTGCTTGCTTCTTCCTCCCATCTTTTGGCCCAAAGACTTTTGAAGGAACTTCTTGAATTCTTCTGGTGTGGTCAAATCTAAGAGACCCCTTACTGTTGCCAAGAACTACCTGTAAGATGGATCCTCACCAGCTTCTTCTTTCATAGAAAATCTATGCTCTGAATGTGAGTGGGTGACACCTTAGGGGTAACCCGTGTCAGTGGCACGAAAAAACTATTCTTGTTGTGTCCCCATAAAATCCTATTGGTTGACCTTTGACCTCTGGGTCACCATTTGGCGCCACAGAAGCCATTTTCTTTAAAAGCTTCATTCTGAGCTTGAAAATCAAACGGGACACATCCCATTTTAAACAAAAATTTTTAACTTTGTATCTTATTCATTGCTAACTTACTGACTTACTGACATGCAGAAGTCACTAATTTAGTTGACTTCTGTGTTGTAGAGTGGATGATAACAGTGCTGGGATTATAATGACTCTCCTTTGAGTTATGCGTGCTTGCTTCACTTTATTGGGAAGCCAATCTTACAGGGCAGTTCTTACTTTAAATCATTACTGATTCTGAAATCATCCTGTTGCGTGCATCATTCAGGGCAGAGCCATTCTGTCCCTGTGTTACATTTATATTTAAAGCAAAATGCCACAGACAGCATCCTAGGCCTGTCAATTCAAAATGTAAAAATGTGCCAGTGGACAATATGGGCACCTCGGATAGGCCAGAAGGACAATCCATGGACATGAGTACAAAAATTTTACAAGAACTCCAGTCACTTAGTGGACGTATGTCAAAAATTGAAGAAAAAGTGAATACCCAGCAGCAGCCAGCATCACCAGTGGAGACAGCAGCTACGAGTCAGACATCAACCAACACCAGTGATCCAGAACTAGATCTCATGATCCCCACAATGGAGGCGCTGAAGAAGTCTACCACAATCCAAGCGGCAGTAGACACCAGATTGAGGGAACTCAAAAAGGCAAGTTTAAATCCCAAAGGGGAGGGTCTGAAACGGTATGGGTCAAGAATGAGGTTCTCTGGCCCCATAATCATGTGTTAAGTGGTTCGAATAAGTCTAGAACCTCGTATGATGCCTTGTCTTTAAGCCAATGGGTTGCAGGTTTTTCATGTATTATAAGAGAGGAAGTCGACCCCAGTGTTAAAAATCACATGTTCTTCTTTTCATATGCCTTCTTCTCATACGCCTTCTTTTCATACAAACCAGTCTTCTTCTTTGGAAGTTACACATACGTCATCATCTTTATTCTTCTCTCTACATGAGATAGAGAAGTGATGATGATCCCAGTCAAAAGCTATGTGGTGACAACCTACAGCCAGCTTTTGCCCTTTATTTTTAATCTGTTGTTTAAAAGTTGTTTACGATGCTGGCTCCCCAACGACCAAAATAAAAGTGAGGCTTATTGGGGTTCTTCCGGTGGAGGCGAATGCTCACTCATGCGTACATAGTGATACAAACAAGAATATTTTTTTCAAAATATTCTCATTTCATCTTCCATGTTTGCTCAACACGTAAGCATTAGTGAGGATAAGATAAGGGTATTTTACACAATAAAATTTAAGCTTTCTGGTTGGTACCTGTGAGAAAATCGCTCATAAATTTGAAAATTTTAATTACTTAAATGTAGCTTTTTTTAAGCTACAAGCTTACCATGTGGAACTGAATGCTGATCTTGGATGGGCGCAGGCAATCAGCCAACGTCCAAAAAAAATGGACAAAATAATGCCTTAGTACTGTAGGTGAACCCTGTAGTGAAATACTGCATGCTCCCATCTTTTCAAGTTGAAATTAGCCACACCCCCTCAGCTGCAACACAGCGGGAAGGCAGGGTGGGACTATCCTCAGTTCCACATGGTAAGCTTGTAGCTTATAAAATCTACATTTAAGTAACTAAAATTTTCAATTTTATTGTGCTACAATAGCTTACCATATGGGACTGAATGCTGCATCCAACCACTAGGCGGGTTACAGCTGAGACTGGAAGTATTTTGTCAATTTTTCTTGGATTTTGAACTAATATATATACCAAAGTATTTTCCATATTACAAGTCTGAGTCCCACTTACAGTGCCCCAGTTTCAGAAACTGGGTCTGTAAGAAGCCAAAAACCAGAATTTATCAAAGAACAGTACAGATACTGTTAGGATCCTGGATTTTGAAGGGGAAAGTGCAGCCATGCTCACTTAAATGGTATGTCTTGCCCAAAGGGTTTCACTACAACATTACAAGCCCTGGGCTTGAAATCTCTATTACTGGAAAGCAAGATAAGAATAAAAACTAAGATTATGGGTTACCTAGCTTAAACACATAATATTTATACATAACACTATTTTAACATAAATAGGATAAAAGACCTTACAAACATCCTAAGAAGGTATGCTTATACCTAAACCCTTGGTTTAGACTCCTGAAGACCTGACTGCAGAGGAGGTGCCCCCCCTCTTTTCTTTCTGAGGATGACTAGTCTGAGGGGAAGGGTCTAGGACTTGTTGTGCTGCTACAAGTGGACCCAGACACATATTGTTGTAATAATCTGACGAAGCAAGGTCTTTAAGGTAAATGTACTGTGAGCTTTCCAGTGACAAGCTTGCATGATTTGGTCCACTGAAACCCCACCATAAAAGGCCTTAGGGGCCGTAAAGGCCCTGATATCACGAGCTTTAACTTGGACCAAGTCCAAGGACTGTTGGTCTGCTTGTTTGTTACAAATTAGTTGTTTTAATCAAAAGAGAGAGTAGCAGGTATGATGTCTTGAGGTATGACCTTTGAAGGAAATAAAAAGTAGTTGTGGGACTATTTGAGAAGAGTTCCTGACACTGGTAGTTGAAGTGGGATCTCTGTTGAGAGCTGCACTAGATCCCAAAACCAAGGCATCTGGCCAGTCTGGGGCTATTACGCTAATGAGACAGTTGAGTTGCCTGATTTATGGATCACCCTATGAAGGAGAGCCGTGGGAGGGTAAGCATAAGCAGTGAGACCCGATCAGATTATGTTCTGAGCATCTATGTCCCAAGCATTTTGGTTTGGGACTGGAGATACATACAATGGAACTTTGTGGTTTAGATGAGTGGCAAATAGATCTACATGAGGAGTGAACCACTTGACAGATCTGTTTGTACATCTGCAGATGCAGTGACCATTCTGTTTATTGGACTGGATAGAGAGTAGGCCATCACATTGAGGCACCCTGGCATGTGCCTGGCTCTTAGAGTTATCTGGTAATGTTGGCAACAGGTCACGATTTCCACAGAAGACTGCACATCTCCGCCGAATGGGTTCCTCCCTGTTTATTTATGCAGGCTACTACTGTTGATTTGTCTGTGGCACTGTTTGGTTTTGGTACTGGTCCTTGAACCTTTTTAGGGCCCGAGAACTGCCTTCAACTCTAGAACATTTATGTGTAGCCTTTAATCCCAGTCTGACCACAGACCTTGCAGACACTTGCTCTAAGTGAGCAACCTTCCAAGTAACCTTCGTTTGAGGGGTCTGTAAAGATTTAGGTACTGTGGTCTTGGGGAGAAGGTCTGTGTCCTTCCTAACATTTGCGGGATTTTGTCACCACTCTAGGTGAGCTAAAATGGTCTCTGAATAAGGAAATATCCAGTGCAACTTGAGGTGAAACTGAAAGGGTCTCATGTAAAGGAGTCCCTCCAGGACCATCTTCTCCGTTGAGGTGAGCAACACAGTTAGCAATATCAAACATTTTGCAGTCAAAAACATGTTTTGACTCTAAGCGTAGAATCAAATCCCGAAGATTGAGCCATCTCTCTGAGTGGGTTTAACAAGGGGTAAATCTAGGTGCTATTCGAAGCCCACAAAAGGAAACAGCTGAGTAGGTTGAGTTCGGACCTCTGATTTATCATCCACTCTAAGGACTGTGTCAGGTACTTCCTTGATCTTTGGAGGAAGGGGATGTGAAGGTACGCGTCTGACAGGTCTATTGATGACACCCGTTCCCCTGGAATCAGAGAGGCCCTGATGGAGTTTTCATTCAAACCTTTCTACAAGTAGAAAGGTGTTGAGCCTGCTTATGTCTTGGTGAGGCTTGGGGACAAGGAGGAGGTGATTATAAAACCAGAGATTTTAAATTTTCCACCCTTTCTATTGCGTTCTTTGACAGAAGAGACTGGAAGAGAGGCCAGAGCTAGATCTTTGATGGGCCTTGTATCCTGAGTGAATCAGGGGAATTCTGGCTAATATGGGTAAGAATATTTCACATATTGTTTGAGCATTTGTTTGTTTGCCAGTCTCTTCTGAAAGAACGGAGACCTCCTACTGGTGGATTAAGGGAGGCTTTTAAGGAGTCATTGGGAGGAGGGTTTTACAACCTTGTCCCCTTGTGTGTGGTTGAAAACGACCTCTGGAGCCTCTGCTACTTGATTCGTGCCCCCCCCCCCCCCTCCCGGGGAAAACGATAGTTACTGTTTGGAATGGATTGACCCCCATAGGAGTGTTTCCTGTAGGAACCTGTTGGTTGTGGGGATTGTGAAAGGGCTGATTGATAGGGCCTAAACCCCAAGTGTTTCTACGAGTGCCTTGAGGAGGAACTCTTGTCCCTCCTTAACTAATTGTGAATGGAACAAAGAAGAGGGACAGAATGGGGAACTCCTAAGTTCTTAAGATCTGGTATCTCCCTTGACATCCCGATGTCTCTCTGAAGAGAGGGCTAAGTAATTACTTGACAGGCTATGGAACTCTGTTAGATAAGGATCCTCTTATACAGGGAATCTAGTCACAGGTCTTTTGATAATCATCTATGGCTGCTGCTATACAGGCACCCTTGAAAACTGAGTTGACCTGTTTGTTATTAGCCCTGATACTGTCGGAACAGTTTCCATGACTAGGTTGTATTAAAAAATGACCTAGATAAAAGCAGCCAAAATTAAGGGTAGAGAGATTTGCCTTACCTGAGGCTCAAACTCTTGACTACCAGTAGTGACCTAGCCCTAGGGGGCCCAGAGTGACTAGGGGAGATACAGATTTGCAATCTTGTAATTTGTCCTCAAAACAAAGTTGTCCCAATGGTACCCCCTAGTGGAATCAGGGGTTTATAGATTAATTTTCAGGTAAATTAGCAGCCTGAATGCCCAGTTTAAGTTTATCAAAAACATCTTAGAGGACTGAGTGGGAGCATAGCTGAAGGGCCCTTTGGCCCAAGCTCCTGTTGGCCTGCTACATCATTCAGAGCCTAGACTGTGGTGGAGGACCAAGGCATATTGTCCCTGGGATGAGGAAGATTAAAAATCTGCCTAAGTTTCAATGTCCTCGGTATGTGTGAGGGCAAGTGAGAAAAATCTACTTCCCTTTCAAGTACAGGGTCTGGGTTTGAATAAATGTACCTTGTTCAGAAGAAGCCCTTTTGGGGTATGAGGACTTTTGAATTATGTTTTATATGTCCAAGTATGTGTTGGAACTACGTTTATTCGGAGTTCTGAACTAAAACAATCATCCGAACTGCTCGGAATTTGGATCCGAACAATCATCCGAACATCCGACCATGTGCTCGGATGGTTATATCTCAGATGATATGCAAGTTAAGTTGTGGTTTGGACCTGACCCACCCAGCTTGGTATTGGCTGACAGATTTAATCTATCAGAAGCCTGGAACCTTCCCATTATTGCAAATTAGTTTAACAACCATTTCTGTTGTTGAAATGAAGCCAAATTGGAGACAAGGCATTACGTAAACAATTGTTCATGTTTGAAAATGCCTCAACATTGTGCATTAATATTCGTCTAATTTACAAATACCTTAGAAGTAAAATATTTTAAATATTTATATTATTAATAAAATGCACAGAAAGGGGGGGGGGGGGACGACTTGCTGCATTGCCAAACTAAGGTTTTATTACACTACAATAGTCCTACCTATTGTAACAATATGCTTTACCGGTGGTTGACCACGGGAAGCTTCCAACCGGAGTAAAAGTTGAAAACTTATTACCCGTGAAATACAGATAGCCGGGGCCATCCGGAACACTGGTCACGGGGAATGCCGGTGATATAGTATCGGTGCGGGTATACGCGCACCTGCTGGCTTGGCCACGTGACCTAGGGAACCTATCAGATGCTCGATAGAGCTCTTCCTCATTTTTTGTTGGAAGCCATCTTGTCAAGTTGGCTTTCTTGTAGCTCTCACTTTGGTGAATTGTTACAGCTATTCTACTGTGGGTATACAGTATATTTTTGTGTCAGTTGTTTTATAACACTGCATAGACACTTCTGGTAAGATGGTTAAGACTCCCCCTTACCAAAAATGGGGCAAGTGTGGACATTTCATGCCCCAGTTTGACTCTCATGGTTCTTGCTTTGGCTGTAGAGCCAAGTGTAAAGGTCAAGACCCTTGTGCACAAGGGGCTAATGTAAGCCAGTGCGCTCCATGTGCAGCCTTATCTGAGGAACAGTTGACTCACCTCAGGGAGAATTTTGCAAAGAGATCTGCTTATAGAAGCCGTACCGGATCACGAGACAACTCATTTGAGGAGTTCGACACAGATGACGGTATTTACCGGCGAGGATCTCTCCCGGGTAGATGACACTATTCTTGACCTGGAACCGTAACAATCCGGCACAAATGCACCAGTGACCGGCATTAGTCCTCTGATGAGCCTCCCGGCTCCCCTTCCCGGATCATCACAGGATATCCCCGCAACCTCTGGTATTTCCGGCTCCGGACCGGTTATTTCACCCCATGGTGAATCTTCAGCCTTTTTCAAGGCGCCGGCCCCTATGCCACAGACGGTTACACAGGATACTCTTCCTCCATCATATCCACACAGTCAAGGAGGACAATCCGTGACGGACAGGATGGCATCTCTATCCTTTCCACAACCTCAGAGGACTTCATCTTTAATCCCTCAAACCCCAAGGACTTAAATGATTCAGAGCCACTTGGAGCAACAAAACTTTGAGCTCATGAAGGATCTTCAACAGAAAAATCAAGAGCAAATGAGGGACATTTCCGCTCAATTACAAACTGGACTGGAGGCTTTCCTCAAGCAGTCTATGGAGCAAATGTTTACTCGCATGGCGCCTCCACAAACAGCTCCTCCTCCGCAGGCATCATCTGCACTGCACATTGTATCAATTACTCTGGTGTCTGCTTTGCCGCAAGCCGCAAAGATGGAAGAACCAATGGACTCCGCTCCATCTCAACTACCCCCTGAAGTGAAGAAGGGCTTATCAAGGGTAAAAGGTTCTTCAGCCATTGCCTCACAATCCATCCATGCAGTGGCTTCAAACATCACGGTGCCCACTTCTGCCTCTTCCTCCCAACCTATGCAACAACCTTCAGTTGCTCCACCTCCAAGGCTTCAATCACCTCTTCAAGCCCTGGAACAAGAGGAATACGGCACGGACACCTCTGATTCTTCTTTCGCAGCCTCCAGATCAGAAGAACCATCTGACACAGGGGAACAGGCGGCCCCTCCTAACCTTCCCTTCAGAGAACTGGTCCAGAAGGTTAGAGAGTTCCTTTCCATTCCCGACCCAGCGGCAGAAGAGGATTACAAACTGGGTTAGGCACTGGGATGCGATCCACTCTTGTTACAACAAGAAAAGGCGGATAGACCACCATCCATAAAGCTTCCTATGGTGGCAGATCTCTCGCGTATACAAAGCGCCCAAGATGACTTGGTTAAACCCAGCACATGAAGCACTTTGGATATTGGAAAGTTCCTGTCATTCCACCACACAAAGGCAGCTGGTATAGCATAGTGGATGCAAAATACTCGCAGACCCCACAAGTGGTGCCCCAGGCTTTCTCAAATATAGCAAAGCCTGGCTATTATTATTATTATTATGGACCCCCAGCTACAGTACAACAAAAAGACATTGTAAAGCTGGAATATCTCTCACGAGAGAACATTAGCATAGCCAACTTCCTGTAAACTTTCGGTATGGCTAGCGAATCCTGTCTGAACAACCTGCGCTTCACCCGAGACCAGAGGGAACGGTTGTTCGACCAATTCCGTGCTACCACGGACGGGCCCACCAGGGAGCAAATTATGCAACAAATGTTCAGCATTACCCAGCAAGAAGCATCCCAGATGCAGTTTATGTTGGATATTAGCAGCAGCATGTCCAAGGCCTATGCGGACTTAGTGGCCAATTTCAACTTATCCCTGACCAACCTAGTTCTGATCAGGAGGGACGCCTATCTCCAGCATGCACACCCCAACCTGGATGCATTCAGATTACGCAATCTTCGCTCTGCTCCAGTCTCAGGGGGTGACCTCTTTGACAGATCACTCATGCAAGAGTACGAGCAATTGGTCTGGGAGTGAAGACAGGCACCAAGAAGGAGCGTTTCCACCCCTATAAGAAAAAGAGGGGCAGAGGTGGAAATCAGCGTCATCACGCTCCCCAGGGTATGTTCTACCCAACCATGCCCGCACCCCAGTACATGGTGCAACAGCCCTTTTACCCCCGCCCTCAAGGGGGCCGCAGAGGAGGTCGAGGTGGCCGCAGAGGTCGCGGCTGTGGAGGCAACACGTCCAACACTAAGCAGCAGCAACCTCCTCAATGACACTCAAACAAATGTGTTAGCCTCATCTCACCCTGGTCAGAAAGGAATAATATTTTCAGAAACTCTCTTGGATAATTTCCACCCACACACCCCTCCAGAGGGGGAAAAGACTCTGAGTGTACAGTCCCTTCAGGAGAGGGCAAAGACTCCTTGTGTACAATCCCTTCAGGAGAGGGCAAAGACTCCTTGTGTACAGTCCCTTCAGGAGAGGGAAAAGACTCCTTGTACAAAATCAAGACATACCAGTGGGAGGCAGACTCAGGCGTTTTCTTACCCAGTGGGAACATCAAGGGGCCCACTGGTCTATACTCAGTCTACTCAGGGACGGTTACAAACTGCCTTTCAGAGAACGCCCAAACCTGTCCAGGGTGCCCTGCATCACCAGCGGTTACGCAGGCTCAGACAAAGTGCCTTATTGACCTCTATTCAAGACCTGCTGCACAAAGGCGCTGTCGAAGTCGTGCACACTCAAAACAGCCTAGGATTCGACAGTCGGCTATTCCAGGTCCCAAAACCAGGCTATACAAGTGGGAGGCAGACTCAGGCGTTTTCTTACCCAGTGGGAGCATCAAGGGGCCCACTGGTCTATACTCAGTCTACTCAGGGACGGTTACAAACTGCCTTTCAGAGAACGCCCAAACCTGTCCAGGGTGCCCTGCATCACCAGCGGTTACGCAGGCTCAGACAAAGTTCCTTATTGACCTCTATTCAAGACCTGCTGCACAAAGGCGCTGTCGAAGTCGTGCACACTCAAAACAGCCTAGGATTCTACAGTCGGCTGTTCCTGGTCCCAAAACCAGGCAATCGCTGGAGGCCAGTTATAGACTTAAGTTCACTACACAAGTTCCCGGTCATACCAAAGTTCAAGATGGAGACCCCAGAATCGATACGGGCCTTCCTCAGGAAAGGAGAATGGGTTACCTCTATAGATCTCATGGATGCATACCTACATGTACCTATCCATACCCACTTTCAAAAATATCTCAGATTCCACCACAAAGGCGTCACCTACCAGTTTGTCAGTCTACCCTTTGGTCTGGCTACAGCTCCTCTAGTTTTTTACCAGTCTTGTCAAGGAGGTAAAACTACTGGCACTACAACAAGGAATCAGACTATACCTAGACGACTGGTTAATCCGTGCCCCCTCCAAGGAGGAGTGCCACTCACAAACACAAGCACTACTCAGTCTGGTGAAGGACTTAGGCTTTGTAGTAAACCTCAAGAAGTCAGAACTCTGTCCCTCCCAGCGGTTCGACTTCCTAGGATACCATTTTTTACTGGACTTGGCTCTTGTGAGGCCCACGCAAGACAGATGGACAAAACTTCAGGAAATGTTTCATCGCCTCTCAAAGAAGTCTGTTATCAGTGCAAGGACTCTTATGTCCACCATTGGATTGCTTGCATAAACAGAGAAGACTGCAAAATTGGGCAGGATGCATACGAGACCTTTTCAGTGGCATCTCAAGAATCACTGGAAATATCCGATGCCTCTGGACACACCAGTCCCCTGGAATCAGAAAATGATACGACACCGGGAATGGTGGTTAGACCAACAAAATGTGCTACAAGGAGAATTTCTCCATCCCAGGGAACACGAAAAACTAATATTTACAGACGCCTCAAACGCAGGTTGGGGCGCTCACTCAGGTCAAGACTCTACAGGAGGTCTCTGGTCTCATCTAGAAAAGCATCTACACATCAACCTATTAGAAATGAAGGCAGTTTTTCTGGCACTACAATTCTTCAAAAAGACTTGTCAAAACAATCAAGTCCTCATCACCTCAGACAACACCTCAGTGGTGGCATACATCAACAAACAGGGCGGCACTCGATCGGCAGAACTTTGTGCCCTAATGTGGAGAATCCTAACATGGTGCAATCAGAACAATGTGACACTCAGAGCACGACACATCCCGGGATCACTCAACATAATAGCGGACAGCCTCTCCAGGAGGAACCAGATCCAATCAACAGAATGGTCCCTCTCTCCACAAATCTTCAGACAAATTTCCAAACTTTGGGAGAGTCCCCAAGTGGACCTATTCGCAACCAGCCTGAACACAAAACTCCCTCTCTACGTCTCTCCAATTCCAGACCCTCAGGCATGGGCTGTGGATGCCCTGAACATTCCATGGGAAAACCTGGTTGCGTACATTTTCCCTCGCACCGCCCTGCTGCCCAAGGTTGTACAAAAACTCCAATCCCAGATCTGCAGGATAATTCTCATCGCCCCAGGTTGGCCGACAAAATCATGGTTTTGGGATCTAGTGGAGATGTCTCTGGACATACCAAGACAACTACCACCCATTCGCACTCTGCTCAAACAGCCACTGAACAACCAATACCATGCAAACCCAGCTTCCCTCAATCTCCACGTGTGGTATCTAGGAGTTCAGTCCTCAAAGAACGCGGGTTCACTGCAGAGGTGGCAGAAAGAATTGCTGCTCCTCAAAGACTCTCAACGAGAGCCATCTACTCCTCAAAATGGACAGTTTTTCAAAAATGGTGCACAGAGGAACAGGTGGACTTCAGGAATCCATCTATAAGTGACATATGCAACTTATTCTGGTACCTTTTCAATGTGCTGAACCGTTGCCCTTCCACAATCGAAGGTTACAGGACAGCTATCGCAGAACAAAACATTAGCAATAATGTGGACATTGCCAGACTCATTGCCAGTTTCTATAGGGACAAACCGAAGTGCTCCAGGAACATTCCAAAGTGGAATTTATCTGTCGTCCTACACACATTATCTCAGCCTCCCTTTGAACCACAGGAGCAAGCTGACCTCAAATTCCTTACTTGGAAAGTAGTTTTCCTCCTAGCCCTAGGCTTCAGGAAAAAGACACAGTGAAATTCACACCTGGACTCTTGATGGACTTTTATGCCTGGGCGATTGGGAACAGGTCCAACTAGTACCCTCTCCCTCGTTCATTGCCAAAAATCAATTAGCAAAGGACGGACCGCAATTGATTTCTCCAGTGGTAATTCCCACCTTGAAGTACAACCAAGACTCCAAGGACACAGATATCCTCCTCTGCCCTATCAGGGCCTTTAGGTGTTATCTGGACAGAACCATAGTCTTAAGAGGGGATAGACAATTGTTGTTTATCTCTTTTAAACAGGGCCACACTAAGGATATTCAGTGCTCCACCATTTCGTCTTGGATTAAAAACACCATAAAATTCTGTTACTCCAAGGTAGACAATGCAGACATGGACATATTAGGGGTAAAAGCCCATAATGTCAGAGCGTTTGCGGCCTCCAAGGCCTTTTACGGAGGGGTCTCCATGGATCAGATTATGCAAGCCTGCCATTGGAAATCACACAACACCTTCACTAGGTTCTACCTCAAGGACCTAGCCGGACAAGATCAGACAGAAGGCTCCTACCAACTGAGTGCCTTCATCGCAGCACAGCAGGTGATGCCTCCTTCCACATCAGCTCCAGGGACAAAAAGGGGGGGGACAAAACCGGGAACCGTGTAGATGGGGCGTGTTAGAACCATAACACCATAGAGCGGACTTTCCACCCCGCTTCAGGTAACTAACTTAGCTTTATGTTTTTTGCTTTTTCTTACCTGCTGTATCATATTTCCTGCTCACCATTAAGTTACCAGGAGTAATTTAATTTCCATTTTCTTATGAATTTAACTTAACTTATACTTTTTCTGTATCTCTTAACAGAAAATTTAATTTCCATTTTCTTATGAATTTAACTTAAGTTATACTTTTTCTGTATCTCTTAACCTTATTTTCCTAAGAATTTTCTTGTGTCGTATAAGTGTTCCTTAACACTTTTTCACCGTACTTTGTGTACTTTGTGTTTTCAGATTCTTTGCTGCTTGGAGTGCCTACACTGGCGGTGCCAGACCAAGACAGTGCTTTCTCCCCTTGGTCCCTCATCTCAACCACAGGAGAGCTGGAGAACTCCCCTTGGTCTTCGATGAGCTCCTATAATCTGGACTACATCGAGGCCTTCTTCCTCCACCCTGGTCTCCGAATGCTCACCTAGATGGTTGCTGCCTTTGCCAGAAAGACTTTTCTTTTAAGGCAGTGCCAGTCTACCCAGCCATCCTAGTATGCTGGGATTCAGCATATTGTTACAATAGGTAGGACTATTGTAGCGTAATAAAATTGGAAATTTTATTTTAAATGTAGCTTTTATAAGCTATAATACCTACCTATTGTAACAATAGTACAGGCCCTCCCTGGTCCTCCCCGCTTGTCAGACTTTCCACTGGCTTGGGGGCTTGGTTCCAACAAAATATTGAGGAAGAGCTCTATCGAGCATCTGATAGGTTCCCTAGGTCATGTGGCCAAGCCAGCAGGTGCGCGTATACCCGCACCGGTACTATATCACCGGCATTCCCCGTGACCAGTGTTCCGGATGGCCCCGGCTATCTGTATTTCACGGGTAATAAGTTTTCAACTTTTACTCCGGTTGGAAGCTTCCCGTGGTCAACCACCGGTAAAGCATATTGTTACAATAGGTAGGTATTGTAGCTTATAAAAGCTACATTTAAAATAAAATTTCCAATTTTGCAAGCACCTGTTGTCTAGACGAAGACAATTTTGAACAAGGACTGATTTCACTGCTTTATATTTTTTAGCCCTTTAAAAAGTCAATAATGTAGCAACTAAGGGATAAAATATTTTATTTTGACAGGTAAAGGTCCTGTATAAAAATATTATACGCTGTCTAGATGATGATGTCACCACAGGGGTTTGCCCAAGGTTTCCCCAAGTTAGTTTCGTGCTTTATTTCATATTTTAACCTTTAAAATGTTCAAATATTGTAGCAGAATGGGGATAAACCCTTTCAACAGGCATATATTCCTGTACAAGGGGGGACAGCATTTCGCCCATAAAACACCAAAATGCAGTTTCATGAGAACAAATATGCAGTGTGGTTTTACAAAAGTTATCAGAATGAAAAGAGGTTCCTCAAACTATAAAATGATAGTATGATCCCAAAATATATTTTGTGACAAGTACAAATAAATCCATAGAACTTGTCCTATGGCAATATAATTAGGGCTGTTGTAAAGTGGACAACATTTCGCCAATTATTTTACAAAGACTGTTAAATACTTTGCATACAATAATTAAAGCTAAAGATTGATTCTTCTCATTGTATTCTAGGATATAATGAAGCTAGAAATAGTATTTATATTGACCCCAGACACAGTTTAGAGAACATATAGCTGTTTGCATCAGTCAGATGCAGTTCGTTTGATATATTTTTCACTGACATGAACTTTTTTGTTAATCTATATGATCCTGCATACTGAAAGTTTTAATATCTTACAAAAATATCAAGACATATTGCACACTTTTCTATGCTATGAAACTCCTTCAGTATCATTGTAGATGTTAGTTTTAAATGAAGTACAACAGAAATTGGCGAATCGCTGTCCCCCCTGTATATAAGCTACATGCATGAATCGTGTACGAGTTTGTCTAGACAAAGATGGAAGTTGTTTCCGAAGATTTTTAACCCTTAAAATGGTCAAACAATGTAGCAGGGAGTAAACCCTTAAAATATTTATTTGATTTGATTTCATCAGGCATAGATCCTGTACAGAAGTTACATATACCAGTCATTGTCGCCCCCTTTCTCTTTACAACATGGACCCAGTGTGGATTTAAGTTGTGATATACTTATCTGTTCTGTGAATTGTCACAAAAATAAGATTCTATGTTATGAAATAAAGAAACTGATGTAGTTTCAGTATCCAAGGACAAGTATATCCATAGAAAGTAATAACATCTTTCCTTGCAATAAAAACATGTCATATACAAGCGGCCAACGAGAAAAGATGGGAGTATGCAGTATTTCCCTACGGGGTTCACCTACAGTACTAAGGATGGGGTTCTTTGCTTCTTATTTTGTGAATGGGCTCAGTGTAACTGTGAAGAGCATGCATCATGCGTTCCAAGTCATTGCTATCAGCTGCATTTGCTGCGGCTGGTACTAGCTGCAATAATCTGTAAAATATTGGAAGTTTAATATTTCTTACAAGATTTCTGTATCATAAACCACTCATCATTCTGTTGACTTCTGAAGTGCAGAGGCAAAGTGTGAACCACAAGTACTAAATTTCATTCTGATGTGCAGTTTATGGTGTAGATTAAGGAAAGATTGCTGATGAATGATCTGATATATGATTTTTGAAACACCTTTCTTCAGATTTTTTCTCTTTCACCTCCTTTATGTTTACATTATTTGTTTCACCTTGCTTTCACCTTTTAGCTCAAGGTACAGGCCCTGCAATCTATAGATATGCCTTAAAGACCTTCTCTTGTTATTTTTATTGTTTTCCATTTATGTTGCCAAGAGCAGGGTGAAATGTAAAACTATAAATAGAGGCAAGTTTTATACAGTAACTTACACATACATACTAATATATTGGAAATTTTGCAAAACTAGTCACCTATAATGCAGAAACATTATAAGTGGCCTACCACTCTGCACTGGTTTTCTCAAGCACTAACTGCTTTTGAAATTTCAAAACACAATGTTCATAAATATAACTGAAGTATTTCATTGAAGAAGAATAATACCCATTCTTCAAACATTCCCCCCTCGACATGGAAAATTGGGATTCTACTTTACTGTATAAAAGTACAAATATACTGTGGTGGTCTTTATAAGATGGTAAAAAATTGCAATGGACAATTGCTAATCCAATTGGCGCAGACCGGCCCGCAAAACAACAGAAAAAGTCATCTTATATGAGTGCATAATGCCCTCACAAGCTGGCCGGTCCCAGTACTGTGCACTCCCCAGATGGCGCATTGTACCTCCTTCCTGTCTAGAGAAGATGACGTCATAGCATCTTTTTCGTTGTCTAAACCTATTAGACCCCTAGTAAGCTGATAGCGGGGTCGGTGGGAGGGTCTTGTGTGTCCATTGGATAGGGTATTAACTTATAAAAATTTAATTTACTTATTAAATTTGCAATTTTATTGCGTCAGTAGATCCTATCCAATGGACAATTGCTGAATAACTACTGCGTGGTCGGCGGGTAAGTTACTACGGACTTATGTGAACACACAAGTAATAGCAAATTTTAACCTACGGTCCAGGCTGACTTCGTCAGGAGACCTATAGGCCCAGGTTGACCTTAAGATCAGGAAACCCTGTAAGGCCATGGTCGGTTGCCAGCAGCCGGTTACCCGGGGCTATACCGACGTTGCCCCCCCCTCTTTTTGCAGAACTGCTCGGAGGTAGGGGAAGAGAGGGATAAGTTCAGTCCCAGAATGCAAATAATCCTCCCGAAGGAAGCACGTCACACTTAATTTTTTTTTTACCATGTACATGAAGAACTGTTTACACTATGTACATATATACAAATCTCCTCAATCTAAGGGCCACTTGTGGATCTGCTGAGCAGCCACTACCGAGCCCAATTGGTAAAGCTCTGAATCAGCCCAAGCCACAATCTTAAAATAGAACTGTGTGAAGGTATTATGTGACTTCAGCGGCAGGCTGACAAGATTGGATCTAAGGAGACTCTCGACTGGAAGACCTTAGAAGCAGCAAAGGCCCTGACATCATGGGTTTTAACCTGATGTAAAGTGTGGGCCTCCTGGTGAGAGAGCTCATAACATAGGATCACAGTCTGTTTGATCCAAGAGGAGATAGTGGCAGGTGAGATGTCTTTGTCGAAACCTTTCTTAAAGGATACAACAAGAGGAGAGTGCCCGTGAACGGGCACTGTGTCAGCTTACTGAGTGTTTTTGATTTGTGAAGGTGATAATGAGAGGAAAGCATAATTATCAGGGAAAGTGCTGTACAGAAGTACAGTAAATGGTAATTGAACAGCATGTTCGAAAGAAATTCCGAAGCTGACAGAAGAAAAGGACAAAAAAGTTGTGCCCTGCAAATGGTATTATGAAGGAAAGTAACAAGATAACTGTTTAAGTGTAAAAAGTAGGTTAAAACATATATAAAGAAATACTGCAAATGCAATATTCTCGTTCCTCCTTGAAGAAGGGGTCCAAGGTCAAATCCAATCGCACAACAACATTCCCAGCCCATGATTTCCTATAGGTTGGTTTACCATCCCAAACCTCTAGGACCAATAATAAGCAAGTTATAAGCACTTTTAAGTTTGGCTGTCCTCATTTGACCTAGACGGAGAGGTCCAAAGGTCAAATCTGGCCACACCAAAAGAATCGTAGCCCATGATTTCCTATATGTTGGTTTACCATCCCAAACTTCTAGGACCATTAATAAGCGAGTTATAAGCACTTTTAAGTTTGGCTATCCTCGTTTGACCTTGAAGGCAGGGTCCAAGGTCAAATGCAACCACGCCAAAAGATTCCCAGCCCATGATTTCCTATAGGATGGTTTATCATCCTAAACCTCTAGGACCAATAATAAGCGAGTTATAGGCACTTTTAAGTTTCGATATCCTTGTTTGACCTTGAAGGAGGTGTCCAAGGCCAAATCCGACCAGACCAAAAGATTCCCAGTCCATGATTTCCTGTAGTTTGGTTTACCATCCCAAACCTCTAGGACCAATAATAAGCGAGTTATAAGCAATTTTAAGTTTGGCTATCCTCAATTGACATTGAAGGAGGAGTCCAAGGTCAAATCTGACCACACCAAAAGAATCCCAGCCCATGATTTCCTATATGTTGGTTTACCATCCCAAACTTCTAGGACCATTAATGAACGAGTTATAAGCACTTTTATGTTCGGCTATCCTTGTTTGACCTTGAAGGCAGGGTCCAAGGTCAAGTAAAACCACACCAAAAGATTCCCAGCCCATGATTTTCTATAGGTTGGTTTTCCATTCCAAACCTCTAGGACCAATAATAAGTGAGTTATAAGCACTTTTTAGTTTGGGTATCCTCGTTTGACCTTGAAGGAGGGGTCCAAGGTCAAATCGGACCACATCAACAGATTCCCAGCCCATGACTTCCTATATGTCTGTTTACCATCCCAAACCTCTAGGACCAATAATAAGCGAGTTATAAGCACTTTTAAGTTTGGTTATCCTTGTTTGACTTTGAAGGAGGGGTCAAAGGTCAAATCTGAGCACATCAAAAGATTCACAGCCCATGATTTCCTACAGGTTGGTTTACCATCCCAAACCTCTAGGACCAATAATAAGGGAGATATAAGCACTTTTCATGACTGACAAAGAAACGCCTGTGGCAGCCATCTTGTTTTTCAAAATAAGGCCAAAAATATTCCCAGTCAAGATTTTATAATGAGGAACATATCCTGCGAATTTGAGATCTCTACCTATATAATAGCCTTTGCTCTAGAGGGCCAACAAAAGTCCTTGTTTAAAGTCGAATAAACGTCCCTGGTGGCCATCTTGTTTTTCAAAATGAGGCCAAAAATATTCCCAGGCACATTTTATGGTTATTAATATATCCTGCAAACTTGAGAAGGCTAGCTATATTTTTTTCGTTAGAGCGGTAATGGTGAAATCTCTGTAAACACTGCGGCTATCCAGTGGATACAATGATTTACTCAACAATGAGAACCTGAAAGTAGCTATTGCTCAGCTATGCCATGACATACAGGTCTGCAATTTCACTATGTTATAGCTGATCAAAAATTACGTGAATAACATATTTAAACAAAATACTCTAAATGCAATAGTTTTCAAGTTACAACTGATTTACTCAATAGTGATAACCTCAAAGTAGCTATTACTCAGCTATGCAATGAGCTACAGGTCTGAATTATTACTATGTTATAGCTGACCCAAAAGTAGGTGAACAACATATTTAAGCAAAATACTGTAAATGCAATAGTTTTCAAGTTACAACTGATTTACTCAATAGTGAGAACCTGAAAATAGCTATTGCTCAGCTATGCCATGAGTTATAGGTCTGTAATTTCACTATGTTATAGCTGACCCAAAAGTAGGTGAACAACATCTTTTAACAAAATACTCCAAATGCAATATTTTTCAAGTTACAACTGATTTACTCAACAGTCAGTACCTGAAAATAGCTATTGCTCAGTTGTGCCATGAGCTACAGGTCTGTAATTTCACTATGTTATAGCTGACCCAAAAGTAGCTGAATAACATATTTACACAAATTTCTTTAAATGCAATAGTTTTCCAATTATAACTGATTTACTCAACAGTGAGAACTTCAAAGTAGCTATTACTCAGCTATGCAATGAGCCACAGGTCTGGAACTTCACTATGTTATGGCTGAGCCCAAAATAGGTGAATAACATATTGAAACAAAATACTGTAAATGCCATAGTTTTCAAGTTATAAGTGATTTACTCAACAGTGATAACCTAAAAGTAGCTATTACACAGCTATGCCATGAGCTATAGATCTGAAATTTTACTATGTTATAGCTGACCCAAAAGTAGCTGAATAACATATTTATACGAAATTCTCTAAATGCAATAGTTTTCAAGTTACAAGTGATTTTACTCATGATGGAAGTTACTGAAAAGCCCAAAAGTAGTTATTACTCACTTAGCTATTGAGACAGACACCCAAGTTACTCACCATGTTGTAGCTATGAAAAAAGTAGCTGAATAACATATTTTAACAAAATGCTCTAAATGCAACACTTTTCAAGTTATAAGTGATTTAGTGCATGATTTCATGAATTTTAATGCATTAAAAATTATTAAAAAAATTTATTAAAAAAATAAGACAGATCCAGGTCTCACACTCACACAAGAGAATCTACCTCTGGCCTAGTACATATATGCAAGATATGAGAGAAATCCCTGCAATAGTCACTGAGAAAATTGTGATAAAGTGTTGAACTTTTCACACTTTTGGTGGGGGTACCTCCCTTATAATGTCTCTAGCAAACAGACGAACAGACAGATTTGCATGCCTTGAACAATTTTTCATCCTCGATAGATAAGGTATCTTTTTTAAAAAAACAGCATGTCTCTAGGCCTTGTAGTTTTGGAGGAGAAGTTGTTCATGTGGACGCCCACGCTGCAGAGTGACAACATAAAAACTACCTCCTTATTCTGCCTGAGGTCCTGTCCAAATAGTAGTGCAATGCTCTGACCGGACAGAGGGACCTGTCAGACTTGAGGGATCTATCCATAACCCCTGAGGCCACACTGTCGGGAGCCTCTTTGACCAGCTGATTCTTGGAGAGAAAGCTGGGTGATGGGTACAGGGACACCTTTGACCAGTCAAAATTGTGTCTAATATTTCTGTTTGCCAAGCTTGTATCTCACTTCTACGCGTTCCCGACCCGAGGGTCAAGAGGAAAACTGTCTTGAAGGTCAAATGCTTCAAGGAGGCCTCTTTAATTGGTTCAAAGTGAACCTTTGTCAGCTGGTGCAATAAAAAAAAACTAGAAATAGGCCGCCCTGTTGATAGTAGATGCGAATAGAAACAGGATAGCATAGAAGAACACACATTATCATGTGTAATGTCCACCCATGAACCTTTTGCCCAAATTGTACAGTAGTCTTACAAGACCCTGTTTCATTTGTAAAATATATCAATGATGCTTAAATATTTGTTAGTGTAGATGTAAATTATTTCAGCTTCATGCCTTTTTGCATTGGTTGGGTTGAAAATTTTGACGAAATCACTCTATCTTGCACGGTTAAGAAGATAGAAGCAAATTCCTGTTTTTCTATTTTTGGCAAAAATTTGAAAATTCAAAATGGCCGCCATTTTTGGGAAAAGGAAATTTTTTTGAAAATTGCCAAGAGTACATTTCTTAGATACCCTATGGGTCGAAAATTTCAACGAAATAACTCTATTTTGCACGGTTAAGGCCAGTTTGTGTTTTTCCATTTTGGGCAAAAATTCGAAAATTCAAAATGGCTGCCATTTTTGGGGAGGGGAAAATTTTTTGAAAATTGCAAAGATTACATTCCTTAGATACCCTGTGGATCGAAAATTTCGACGAAATCGCTCTATCTCGCACGGTTAAGGAGATAGAAGCAAATTTGTGTTTTGCCATTTTTGGCAAAAATTCGAAAATTCAAAATGGCCGCCATTTTTGAGGAGGGGAAAATTTTTGGAAAATTGCAAAGATTGCATTCCTTAGATACCCTGGGGGTCGAAAATTTCGACGAAATCACTCTATCTCGCACGGTTAAGGAGATAGAAGCAAATTAGTGTTTTGCAATTTTTGGCAAAAATTCGAAAATTCAAAATGGCCGCCATTTTTGGGGAGGGGAAAATTTTTTAAAAATTACCAAGAGTACAATGCTCAGATACCCTGTGTGTCGAAAATTTTGACGAAATCGCTCTATCTGGCACGGTTAAGGAGATAGAAGCAAATTTGTTTTGCCATTTTTGGCAAAAATTCGAAAATTCAAAATGGCCGCCATTTTTGGGGAGGGGAAAATTTTTGGAAAATTACCAAGAGTACAATGCTCAGATACCCTGTGTGTCGTTTTTGGCAAAAATTCGAAAATTCAAAATGGTCGCCATTTTTGGGGAGGGGAAAGTTTTTAAAAATTGGCAAGAGTAGAATTCTCATATACCCTGTGGGTCGAAAATTTGCCGAAATCGCTCTATCTCGCGCGGTTAAGGAGATATTAGCAAATTACTCAAAAGTAGTACTGAAAATACACAATGAAGTACCTAAATGGCTATTACTCATGTACTGACAAAGCTATCAGTCCCAAATGCAATACCAAGCGAGCTATGGACATAACAATCTTGTATTCAAAATTGTAGTAAAATATCTTTAATTATTTTGGCTTAAATGCATGGAAACCAATGGGTACTGAAAATAGCTGTACTTAAGTATTACTCAGTAAGCAAAAGAGGTACAACAGCCAAAAGCAATCCCAAGCAAGCTACCCAATAAGCCTGCATACCAAATTTGGTGACAATAGCTCTAATACTTTTCCTTTAAATGAGCGGAAACCATGCGTGACGCCGGACATCGGACGCCGGACGGCGGAAAAAGCAAAAATAATATATCCACCCCCCAGGGGGGTGGACATAAAAAAAAACAAGAGGAGAGTGCCCGTGAACGGGCACTGTGTCAGCTGACTGAGTGTTTTTGATTTGTGAAGGTAATAATGATAGGAAAGCATAATTATCAGGGAAAGTGCTGTACAGAAGTACAGTAAATGGTAATTGAACAGCATGTTCAAAAGAAATTCTGAAACTGACAGAAGAAAAGGACAAAAAAGTTTTGCCCTGCAAATGGTATTATGAAGGAAAGTAACAAGGAAACTGTTTAAGTGTAAAGAGTAGGTTAAAACATATTTAAAGAAATACTGCAAATGCAGTATCCTTGTACGACCTTGAAGAAGGGGTCCACGGTCAAATCCAACCACACAAAAACATTCCCAGCCCATGATTTCCTATAGGTTGGTTTACCATCCCAAACCTCTAGGACCAATAATAAGCGAGTTATAAGCACTTTTAAGTTTGGCTGTCCTTATTTGACCTTGAAGGAGGGGTCCAAAGGTCAAATCTGACCACACCAAAAGATTCCCAGCCCATGATTTCCTATAGGATGGTTTACCATCCCAAACCTCTAGAACCAATGACAAGCGTTTTATAGGCACTTTTAAGTTTGGCTATCTTTGTTTGACCTTGAAGGAGGGGTCCAAGGTCAAATCTGACCACACCAAATGATTCCCAGCCCATGATTTCCTGTAGGTTGGTTTACTATCCCAAACCTGTAGGACCAATAACAAGCGAGTTATAAGCAATTTTAAGTTTGGCTATCCTCAACTGACCTTGAAGGAGGGGTCCAAGGTCAAATCTGACCACACCAAAAGAATCCCAGTCCATGATTTCCTATACGTTGTTTTACCATCCCAAACCTCTAAGACCAATAATAAGCGAGTTATAAGCACTTTTAAGTTTGGCTATCCTCGTTTGACCTTGAAGAAGAGGTCCAAGGTAAAATCGGACCACATCAACAGATTCCCAGCCCATGATTTCCTATATGTCTGTTTACCATCCCAAACCTCTAGGACCAATAATAAGTGAGTTATAAGCACTTTTAAGTTTGGCTATCCTCATTTGACCTTGAAGGAGGGGTCAAAGGTCAAATCTGACCACACCAAAAGATTCCCAGCCCATGATTTCCTACAGGTTGGTTTACCATCCCAAACCTCTAGGACCAATAATAAGGGAGATATAAGCACTTTTCATGACTGACAAAGAAGCACCTGTGGCGGCCATCTTGTTTTTCAAAATGAGGCCAAAAATATTCCCAGTCGAGATTTTATAATGAGGAACATATCCTGCAAATTTGAGATCTCTACCTATAATACCCTTTCCTCTAGAGGGCCAACAAAAGTCCTTGCTTAAAGTCGAATAAACGTCCCTGGCGGCCATCTTGTTTTTCAAAAATATTCCCAGGCAACATTTTATGGTTATTAATATATTCTGCAAACTTGAGAAGGCTAGCTATAGTATTTTTTTCATTAGAGCGGTAATGGTGAAATCTCTACACACTGCGGCTATCCAGTGGATACAATGATTTACTCAATAGTGAGAACCTGAACGTAGCTATTGCTCAGCTATAGCATGACATAGAGGTCTGCAATTTCACTATGATATAACTGACCAAAAATTATGTGAATAACATATTTAAACAAAATACTCTAAATGTAATAGTTTTCAAGTTACAACTGATTTTAACAAAATACTCCAAATGCAATATTTTTCAAGTTACAATTGATTTACTCAGTCAGTACCTGAAAATAGCTATTGCTCAGTTGTGCCATGAGCTACAGGTCTGTAATTTCACTATGTTATAGCTGACCCAAAAGTAGCTGAATAACATATTTACACAAATTTCTGTAAATGCAATAGTTTTCAAGTTATAAATGATTTACTCAACAGTGATAACCTCAAAGTAGCTATTACTCAGCTATGCCATGAGCTACAGGTCTGAAATTTTACTATGTTATAGCTGACCCCAAAACAGGTGAATAACATATTGAAACAAAATACTGTAAGTGCAATAGTTTTCAAGTTATAAGTGATTTACTCAACAGTGATAACCTAAAAGTAGCTATTACTCAGCTATGCCATGAGCTTCAGGTCTGAAATTTTACTATGTTATAGCTGACCCCAAAATAGGTGAATAACATATTGAAACAAAATACTACAAATGCAATAATTTTCAAGTTATAAGTGATTTACTCAACAGTGATAACCTAAAAGTAGCTATTACTCAGCTATGCCATGAGCTACATGTCTGAAATTTTACTATGTTATAGCTGACCCAAAAGTAGGTGAACAACATATTTAAGCAAAATACTGTAAATGCAATATTTTTCAAGTTACAATTGATTTACTCAACAGTCAGTACCTGAAAATAGCTATTGCTCAGTTGTGCCATGAGCTACAGGTCTGTAATTTCACTATGTTATAGCTGACCCAAAAGTAGCTGAATAACGTATGGAAACAAAATACTCTAAATGCAATACTTTTCAAGTTATAAGTGATTTACTCAACAGTGATAACCTAAAAGTAGCTATTACTCAGCTATGCCATGAGCTATAGGTCTGTAATTTCACTATGTTATAGCTGACCCAAAAGTAGCTGAACAACATATTTAAGCAAAATACTGTAAATGCAATAGTTTTCAAGTTACAACTGATTTACTCAGTAGTGAGAACCTGAAAATAGCTATTGCTCAGCTATGCCAAGAGCTATAGGTCTGTAATTTCACTATATTATAGCTGACCCAAAAGTAGCTGAACAACATATTTAAGCAAAATACTGTAAATGCAATAGTTTTCAAGTTACAACTGATTTACTCAGTAGTGAGAACCTGAAAATAGCTATTGCTCAGTTGTGCCATGAGCTACAGGTCTGTAATTTCACTATGTTATAGCTGATCCAAAAGTAGCTGAATAACATATTTACACAAATTTCTGTAAATGCAATAGTTTTCCAATTATAACTGATTTACTCAACAGTGAGAACTTCAAAGTAGCTATTACTCAGCTATGAAATGAGCCACAGGTCTGAAACTTCACTATGTTATAGCTGACCCCAAAATAGGTGAATAACATATTGAAACAAAATACTCTAAATGCCATAGTTTTCAAGTTATAAGTGATTTACTCAACAGTGATAACCTAAAAGTAGCTATTACTCAGCTATGCCATGAGCTACAGGTCTGAAATTTTACTATGTTATAGCTGGCCCAAAAGTAGCTGAATAACATATTTATACGAAATTCTCTAAATGCAATAGTTTTAAAGTTACAAGTGATTTTACTCATGATGGAAGTTACTGAAAAGCCCAAAAGTAGCTATTACTCACTTAGCTATTGAGACAGACACCCAACTTACTCACCATATTGTAGCTATGAAAAAAGTAGCTGAATAACATATTTTAAGAAAATGCTCTAAATGCAACACTTTTCAAGCTATAAGTGATTTACTCAACAGTGATAACCTAAAAGTAGCTATTACTCAGCTATGCCATGAGCTACACGTCTGAAATTTTACTATGTTATAGCTGACCCAAAAGTAGCTGAATAACATATTTATACGAAATTCTCTAAATGCAATAGTTTTCAAGTTATAAGCGATTTACTCAACAGTGATAACCTAAAAGTAGCTATTACTCAGCTATGCCATGAGCTACAGGTCTGAAATTTCACTATGTTATAGCTGGCCCAAAAGTAGCTGAATAACATATTTATACGAAATTCTCTAAATGCAATAGTTTTTAAGTTACAAGTGATTTTACTCATAATGGAAGTTACTGAAAAGCCCAAAAGTAGCTATTACTCACTTAGCTATTGAGACAGACACCCAACTTACTCACCATATTGTAGCTATGAAAAAAGTAGCTGAACAACATATTTTCACAAAATGCTGTAAATGCAACACTTTTGAAGTTATAAGTGATTTAGTGCATGATTTCATGAATTTTAATGCATTAAAAATTATTAAAAAAATTTATTAAAAAAAAAGTAAGACAGATCCAGGTCTCATACTCACACAAGAGAATCTACCTCTGGCCTAGTACATATATGCAAGATATGAGAGAAATCCCTGCAATAGTCACTGAGAAAATTGTGATAAAAAGTTGAAATTTTCACACTTTTGGTGGGGGTACCCCCCTTGTAATGTCTCTAGCAAACAGACAAACAGACAGATTTGCATGCCTTGAACAATTTTTCATCCTCGATAGATAAGGTATCTTTTAAAAAAAACAGCATGTCTCTAGGCCTTGTAGTTTTGGAGAAGAAGTTGTTCATGCGGACGCGTACGCCCACGCCGCAGAGTGATGACATAAAAAAAACAGGGAGAGGCTCCAGGAGGGGATTCCCCTCCGGCCTTTGGGTCTGTCTCAGTGAAAACTATCCAGGAGATGAGTGAGCTTTTCATCCTTACTGATACTGATGGGCAAATTTCCCAGTTTAACTGGGCTGACGGCTGACCTGTAACCATCAATGGTGCTGGGCTGCAACTTTCTGTCCTGAAAACAGGTACATAAGAAAGTCAGCAACTGACTTTACAGGGGGGTGCCCCGAAGTCCACCTGATGAGTGATGCACCACTTAAAAATGGCCCACTTGCCTCATAAACTGATCAAAAGGTCCTCAGTGGCCTAGTGGTTAGCAAGTTTGGCATCTAATCATAGGCTGTCACCTCTGTGGGTTCAAGTACCACAAGTGGCAATTCTGAGGACCTGTCCCAATATGACCCTGGCTGTTGAACGGGACGTAAAACCCCAACTTTGACCTTTGACATAAACTGATCTGATTGATCCCCTTTTAGGAGCCTCAATTCTTGCTGCCACTGCCTCAGACAAGCCCTGCTCCTTGACTGCTGGGGCTCTAGGAGCCATGCATGGAGATTAAGATTTGTCAGATTTCTGTGCGGTATCTGATTGAATGGCTGTCAACAGGTTGGGCAGATTGGACAGGCTCAGTGGGATTTGGCTGGACATGGCCACTAGATCCCAAAACCAAGGCATGTTGGGCCACCCCGGAGCAATCAGAATGATTCTCTTGCATGGGGATTCCTGCAATTTCTCCACCACTTGCCCAATATGGCTGATGGTGGGAAGGTGTATGCTTCCAGATCCTACCATGGCAGACTGAGTGCATCCACTGCTGTGGCCAGGAGATAAGGTACCGGTGACACAGAGGCAACTTGTGGCAAATAAATCTATTTTGGGCTAGTGCCACCTGCTGCATATTGAGTGGAAGACCTCTGGAAGGAGAAACCACTCTGTTTGGATGGTCTGGCCTAGCCTGGATAGCTTCTCTGCTACCACATTCAGCCGGCCTGGAATGTGTCGGGCTCTGGAGTCACTTGTTTTCCTGGTACACCAGGTCAAGATTCTCCATAGTAGGGCACAAAGTGGGCCCGTCATGCCTCCTTCCTTGTTTGTGTATGACACTACTGTGGTGTTGTTGGTTGCTACAAGTACTATCTTGTTTGAGCAAAGGTCTTGGAACTCTTTTAAAGCAGAAAGACTATTTTTAGTTCCAGAGTTTATATGCAGCTTGCTTCCCGGAAGGGATCAGGTTCCCCTTGCAGTGTGTTCGCCTAAGTGAGCACCCCATCCTTCTATTGATGCGTCTGTAAACATTTGTAGAGCAAGTTATTATTATATTTACAGACTCTTTGCCCCAGGCCAGCCGCCTGCAAGGTGCAGCATTTACACAGTTTACACAGATGGCTGACCCCTGGCCGGACGTGATGAAAACTGGTTTGACTGTAGACCACCTTTTCTCTTGCTACTGAAATGACCTATTGGTTTTTCCTGTGTCTATCTGATTGATTGTAAGGTTGAAATCTATTATCTTTCCAGTCAAATCCAGCACCGATAACACGCTGTTGAGAGGTGTGATAGGGAAGATTGCCTAGCAGTAGCTTGGGACGCTGTCATATCACCAAACCACTGACTGGTCTAAGAATTCTCTGTAACCAAATTTACCTTAGGCAACTCTGTCCAGTACTACCAGGTCTCGCTACCCAGTAATTTACTGTAACCAGAAATTCTCTGTAACCGGCAAAACCTGCCAGGCTGGGGTCACCAATAAATTTAGACAGCTACTGGTCTATATTTAGCTAACTTTTTTCTATGTAACCGGTTGGGGTGAAGCACTGTACAGTAAGGACTGTGTAGCCGGCACCCAGTCGGTAGACTTTGTAACCGGTAGGTTGAAGCCATATCTTGTAGATACTAGCTGTCTACCTGCCCCAGAATCAACACAGAGTTGAATGGACTGGGTCGGATGACTGTGTAACCGGTTGGGTCTGGTAAACTGTACAAGGCTGTGTAGCCTGTACCCCTTCGGTATACTCTGTAACCAGTTGCTGAAGCAAATTTACAACTATCTTTTGTGTTGAATTCAGCTTAGTGTAGGTTTCCTCCATTAATTAAAGTATTTCTTTTAAACGCATGTCTTATTTGTGGATTTGACAGTTTCTGGGAAAGCCCCTGTGAGCTATTTTTAGAAGCAATTGTTGTTCGGCGTGTCATGTGACCTGCTTGCTGGTCAGAAGGGCACGCGATTGGTTGATTGGAGATGATATCAGTGGTTGCCTTCTTTGTGGATATTTAACCGGCAACTTTACAGTATTCTGACTGTCCACAAAACCCCACTACCGACAACAAGGCCGGGTCTGCAAGGCAGGGACTGGAATCACAGTAGACGTGAGTTCTGAAGAACGCACTTCCGACTTTCCTGGTCGGTGAATCATGTGATCAGCTTCGTGACCTGGTCGGTGAATCATGTAACCAGCTTCGTGTAGATGACATCAGAGGTCGTATTCTTTGGAGCTGGCTGGTCGGCTGATGCATTAAAAGCAGAGAAGCCTGGACCAGTGCGCTCTGAAGATGAAAGTCCTGGTCGGTGTCGGTCTGAAGTCAGTTCTTCTTTCTCAGCTGGCTGTGCACTCAAACCAGTGTCCTGGCCATTCACTGCCCTTATTACTGACACATGTGCCGGGTCCACAAGGGTGGGACTGAGAGTAAATAAAGATGAAGTTCCTTCTATGTTGTAAATACTTGTGAGGTCGGTTGAACTGGAGCTTGCCGGTCGACTGATGCTTTACAGCAAAGAAGTCTGGACCAGTGCACTCTGAAGAAATCTGAAGAATGCATCTCTTGCTTCTGTTGAAAAACACTAAATACTCGAGCTGGCTGGTGTAACTGATGCTATACAGCAGAGAAGTTGGTACCAGTGCGCTCTGAAGAAATCTGAAGAAAGCATCTCTTGCTTCTGTCGAAAAAACACTAAATACTCGAGCTGGCCTGGTGTGACTGATGCCTTACAGCAGAGAAGTCGGTACCAGTGCGCTCAGAAGAATGCATCTCTTTATATGGGGAATTCCTTCTATTTACAGTGTTCAAAACTACATAGACTGAAGTTTTCTGTGATTTCTATTTGTAGTACTAGAAAAGAAGTTTCTATGGTGATTGTAGCTGGAAGGTTACAGCAGGTACATTCAAACACAAGACACGGATAAAAATACCTGTAAGTAGTATATCCATTATTTTTCTCAATATTGTCGATCTGCCCCTAACAACACAATTGTTGAATGGGAGGAAACTAGCAAAATGGCTGCCTTCATATTTCTCATCGATTACTGCCGTATCATCAACACTAAATTGGATCAACTAGGGAGCGTTTCCAGCAGATTTCTTAATGTATATCCGTGCAAGATATGTAGATAACACTTTTACACTAAATAATTGCAAATAAGGTTGAAAATCCGTCATAATACACACTTTTCCTTAAAATATCTGGAGATTGTTGAAAAAACATGTCTGCCAGTAAACGCGCCAAACGAAAAAGATGCTATGACAGGAAGGAGGTACTATGTGCCATCTGGGGAGTGCACAGTACTGGGACTGGCCAGCTTGTGAGGGCATTATGCACTCATATAAGATTACTTTTTCTGTCGTTTCGCGGGCCGGTCTGCGCCGACCGGATTAGCAATTGTCCATTGGATAGGATGTATTAATGCAATAAAATATTTGTTTTTGATACACCAAAATTGTACCGATACTGTCAAAACTTAAGAAAAGGAACTAAGGAAGATTCAAGACTGTAACTCACATGAGATCAAGTGCTATTCATGTGCTATACAAACACTAGACAGCAATAATATTTCTTAATAGAAAATGAAATGGTTGAAAGTTAAAAGAACAAAAGTGACAAGATATCCATTTTATTTCTCATATTATTTTAAATATGACAATAGGTTGCCAGTGCCAACCCACATAAAAAAGAGCACTGTGGAAAATGAAGTAATTTTAAATGTCTTACTTTTAACAATTCATATCTTTGAAGTTTAATATAAAATAGAAATCAAATGTTCATAAATTAACTGAATTAAATATTGCGTCTCGACGCAGTGTATCCCCGGATGGGACATGGTTGAAGCGTGACATACAAGTATTATGTCAAATCTGACCCCACTAAAAGATTCGGGGCACATGATTTCCTATAAGTTGTCTTCACATCCAAAACCTCTATGACCAATAATAGGGGAGATATAGTCCATCATAGGTATCAGGTACCACATTCGACCTTGAAGGAGGGATCCAAGGTCAAATCTAACCCCACCAAAAGATTTGGGGCACATGATTTCCTATAAGTTGTCTTCACATTGCAAACCTGTAGGACCAATAATAAGTGAGTTATAAGCACTTTTAAGTTTGGCTATCCTTGTTTGACCTTGAAGGAGGGGTCCAAGGTCAAATCTGACCACACCATAAGATTCCCAGCCCATGATTTCCTATAGGTTGGTTTACCATCACAAACCTCTATGACCAATAATAAAGGAGATATAAGCACTTTTCATGACTGACAAATAAACGCCTGTAGCGGTTATCTTGTTTTTCAAAATGAGGCCAAAAATATTCCCACTCAAGATTCTGTAATGGGGAACATATCCTACAAATTTGAGATCTCTACCTATAATACCCTTTGCTCTGGAGGGTAAACAAAAGTCCTTGCTCGTGGCGGCCTTCTTGTTTTTCAAAATGAAGCCAAAAATTTTCCCAGGCAAGATTTTATGGTTATGAATTTATCCTGTAAATTTGAGAAGGGTAGCTATAATATTTTTTTAATTAAGTGTGAAAATATCTCCAAAAAGGCCAAAAATGGCCTCGGTGAGGTCTGTGTATGATCTTCAATGAAGAGCTTCAAGGTCAAATTTCTGCATGCTTACAGAGGACATATATGTATTATATATAGCACCCATAGGATGATCTAACTTTCTGTATATGAGAACTGGGAAAAAATGTGAAAAAATGGCCAAAATCTGACGTTTAAGAGGCCACCAGTGACCTTGAAATTGAAGGTCAAGGTCACAAAACAATAGTGTTCGTGGCATTGTCCATATATACCCACATACCAAATTTGAAAGGTCTAACTAAAATATTTTTTAAGTTATCGCGTCTGAAAGGGAATCTCTGCGGCAGTGGCGGCGTGACCGTACTCAATCCTAAGTATCCCCGACTTTTGTCTGGGGATACAATTAAAATATGATAAGATAGACTATGTGAGGGCTTTAGTGAGGGAGTTAGCACACTTGCTTCCCATCTTTGCAGCCAGGGCTACAATCTAGAGAAGTTCAGAAGTTGTCCGGAGACTTACCAAAGGCTTAGCTTACAATGGAGATTGCACTGTGTGTCTAACATAGTTCTTAACACAAAGGATTTTCAATACATTTCATGGTTTGTTAAAAAAGATATATTTCAACACAATTAGTTTTTATAACACTATAACTGTTATAAATATATAACTATATTTGTTGCACAAAACAGGCATATTTATCATATTCATCAACCAAAGGAACAAGTCCTTGGAGAAGTATTACAATTGATTCAATCCATGCAGTTTATAAAAAGACTCTGGACTTGTTTACGCTTCAACTTCTGTAATTGGAAAATGAGGATGATGACCTAAAATATATAAAAAAAAACAGATTTATAGTTTTTAACAAATACACACAATTTGTCTTGATCATTCATTGATGAACAATAAACACATTTTAACTTTTATGCATGTACTTTAATGGTGAATATACAATTACAATGGCAAGAGAAAGGAACAATACGGCAGATTCAATAGTCACAATGATAAGAAACAATGAAATATTGTACTAAATTCAGTGCAATGTACATTGTTATGGTGTTGAAACAATAGGATGGTTCCTGAAAGAACACAAGAAAACACTTGACATGAGTGACAGGCTTAAAATAAGGCATATTCCCATTTGTTTAGTTAATGTTGTTAAAGCTCAATATATATTTCCAACAAAGGCATTCAATCAGTAGTCCATTAAGTGATCAACCTCATAATTTGATTGACTCTGAAGTGAAAGCGAGAACATTTTAGGATTTGTCACAAATGCTAAATTTCAAAAAAGGCCACTGTTGTGGCGAAATATCCCTGAATATATTCCTATTATCTGCATGCCCAGAAGTTTATCTGCATCCCCAGATTCAGAAAAGTTAAGTTAAAAGTAATGAGTGCAAAAAATCATCTATGATTGCATGTTAAGTCAATTTATCCAACATATAGGTGCAGAATAATCAAAAATAACATCAACCAGGTAATGTTTTTGTAAAATATCAAAACATTTGCATTATTATATAAAAATTCTTCGATTGCATTATTTCACATTTGAAAACATGAAGCTTTTAGTAACAGGAATTCCCATTATCTATACACATACTGCAAAGACCTCACTGTCGAGACCTGCAATACAAATTTATATAAACCAAAGTAATGTGGACTGTGTATGCAGTAGCAAACTGTAAACACTTAGATTTCTGTTTTCCTCTCAAATCATAAACAGGATGATGTCACATAAGTGAAATAGTTACTTACATATTCTGCCCACCACCAAACGCTGAGTTGTTGCCGAAGCCTGAAAGACAAAATTGAATATATTGAAATTTATATATGTGAAAACAATATCCCAACATATCCTAGACAAGCCATCTATCACGCCACAGGCATTGAGCATTTTTTGTGAGACCCATTATGTGGGTGCCACAATTATTATGAATCAGTCTTCATACTTTGATATTCAATCTTCCTGCAATGATAAGAATGAGCCTTTTTCAAAGTACATAAATGGTTGTTTGTACAGTGTAAAATAGTTAGCCTAAAGTAGTCTTATTTGTTTTGTAGGGTTCTCTTTTGTATGCCTAATGGACAGGCCCTCCCAAACCGGCCCCGCTATCAGCTAAACATAGGGGCTTATCTAGGTTTAGGCAATGAAAAAGATGCTATGATGTCATGTTGTCTAGACAGGAAGGAAGTAGGGTGCGCCACCAGTCATACTTACCGGTATAGCATATTATCAATTAGGTAGGGTATTAACTTATAAAAAATTAATTTACTTATTAAATTTGCAATTTTATTGCATTAACATATCCTACCTAATGGACCATATGCTAGAATAATTACCACTTGGACCGTCAGTAGCTTATTTGGGACTTAAGATTGAACTCATACATAAGCATTCTTTGAGGGACATCAGCTTTTCCCTTAGTTTGATTGCTGGTGAACAGGTCGCCGGATTCAACTGGCCTTGCTCCCTGCCTTTTTAAAACAGATCTAGAGGAAGAAACGTATGAGTTAAGTACCTAGAGCAGTCCTCTTCAGAAAGAAGAGGTGTATACTTGGCAGGCCACTGCCACCTTGAAAACCCTTGTGTAAGATGACAGGCTGCTTACTTGTGTATGTGGGCTAGTGGTGAATCTGCTGGGCAGCCACCACCGGGCCCAGATGAAAGAGCACTGAATCAGCCCACGCCACATCCTTCAAGTAAAACTTGGTGAAGGTGGTGAGATTTCCAGTGACTGGCTGATAATAACTGTTCTCAGGAGATTCCTTACTGGAAGGCCTTAGAAGCAGCAAAGGTCATAACACCACAGGCTTTAACTTGATGCAGATTAAGGCCTCTTGATCAGAGAGCTCATAGCATAGGACCACAGTCTGCTTGATCCATGATGTGATAGTAGCAGGAGATATATCTTTGTCAAAACCTTTCTTGAAGGAGACAAAGACAAGTTCTTTGTTCTGCCTGAGGTCCTGTCTAGATAGTAGCACACAGTTTTATCTGGGCAAAAGTGACTTATCAGCCTTGACTGAGTTGTCCAGAGTTTGGGCCAGGGCCAGAATAACCACTGGGACCACACTGTCTGGACCCTTTTTGGACTGCTGGTTTTTCAAGAGAAAGCTGGGTGAGGGGTAGAGACACATTTGACCAGTCTGTCTGGTGTTTGATGTTTTTAATAAACATGGGTCTCATTCCTGCATTTTCCAGAAATCAGAGCTAGGAGGAAGACAGTATTGAAGGCCAGGTGCTTCAAGATAGATTCTTTAAGGGGTTCAAAAGGAGCCTTTGTAAGCTGTTGTAGAACCAGGGAAGGTTCCAAGAGGGGATGCCTCTGCAACCCTTAGGTCTGTCTGTATGGAAACTATCCAGAGATGAGTAAGATTTTCGTCCTTGCTGAACTTAATTTATAAACTTCCCAGTTTGTCTGTTATGGCTTATCTGTAGCCATTAATAATACTTGGTTATAACTTCCTGTCCTGTAACAAGTACAGGAGAAAGTCTGCTATAGACTTGATAGGTGGTGCCCTGAAGTCCATCTGATTACTGTGGCACCACTTCATAAAACTGGTCCACTGTGCTTCATAGACTGCTCTGGTTGAGACTCTCTGAGGACCCTCAATTCTTGCTGTCACTGCCTCCGAGAAGCCTTTGTTCCTCTAGGAGCCAAGCATGGAGATTTAGGTTCGACAAAGAGCAATCAAAATGATTTTCCTGTATGGGTAGTCCCTTAACTTTGACACCATTTTGTCCAGAATGGCTACTGGTGTGAATTCATAGGGGTACAGCTCCTCCCAAGGTAGGCTGAGAGCATCTACTGCCAAGATTAGGGAATCTGGAACTGGGGACACAAATGGAGGTAATTTGTTGTTGAACCTTGTTGCAAAAAGGTCTATTTGAGGTTAATGCCACCTGGTGCACATGCATTGGGAGACCTCTGGAAGAAGAGATCATTCAGATCATTCTGTTTGAATGATCTGGCCCAGCCCGGATACCTTGTCTGCTACCACATTCAGCCGGCCTGGAATGTGTCAGGCCTTGAGAGTCCCTTGCTTTCTCGTGCACCAGGTCAGGATTCTCCATAGAAAGACACACAGTGGGGCTGACTTTATGCCTCCTTCCTTGTTTATGTAGGCAACAACTATGGTGTTATCTGTTGCTATGAGCACAATTTTCTTTGAGCAGATGTCTTGGAACTCTTTTAGGGTCAAAAAGACCACTTTAAGTTCCAGGTAATTTATATGCAATTTGCTTTCAGGCAGGGACCAGGTCCCTTTTGCCATGAGATCTCCTATGTGAGCACACCAGCCTTCTCTTGAAGCATCTGTAAAGATCTGGAGAGCATGGCTGGGTGGGTGTAGTGGCTGACCTTGAAAGATTTTCGTCGCTTGGAGGTACTTTTTAAGTGGGGGTAGAGAGATCTTGGGATTGGGATCACCTTTTCTAGTGATTCTGGGATCCTCCAATGATTTTTCAGGTGCCCTTGGATTGTCCTCATGTGGAGCCGCCCTAGGTGTACTTTCTTCTTGGTAGGTGTTAACAGGACTATGAGTGACATGAGCTGCGTAATTCCACAGGAAGGGTCGAGGAGAAGCTAATGAAGTTTTAAGTTTAAGGTCTGCCCACATTCCAAGGTAGGTCTGACCTTGCCCTCTCTTAAATTGTACTGGTTACCTATGAAATTGAAGATCTGTTTTGATTCCAGTTCTGACTTCTCCATGTTTACTAACCTACCTAATACTTGACACAGGGCAACTAAGTTTTGGCTTAGCTGGAGACAAGCTTGGTGAGATGTTGCTCTGACCAACCAATCATCTAGGTACTGATGGATTCTTATACCGTTTCCACTGGAGTAGTGGACAGAACAAAGGGTAGAGCTTTGAATTGGTAGGATTGATCCTGAATGTGAAAACGCAGGTATTTCTTGGACTGAGGGTTTATTGGTATATGGAAGTACATGTTCTTGAAATCTATGGACGTTACCCATTCGCCTTTCTACAAGGAAATCCTTATGCTTTCTGGTGTCTCCATTCTGAAGGTTTCTGATTTCAGATATTTGTTCAGTGAGCTCAGACCTAGAAAAGATCTCCATTTGTTGTTGGGGTTTGAAACCAAGAAAAGTCTGTTGAAGAAAGCCAGAAATGTCTGACTGCTGGCCTTTTCTACTGCATTGTTTTGAATAAATGCATGTAATGCCTCCATCAGGTAGCTGTTCCTGAGGGGATGTACACAGCACATTTTATTATTGGAGAATTGGTAAAATTTGGTCAGTTCCAGAGGGAAGGGTGTAGCCTTTCTTGATGATTGTTGTTACCTTGCAGATGGCTCCTAGGATTGACCGTGTTTTCCAAAGCTGGCCCCTACAGGCAGATTTTGAGTAACAGTGGGGATACTGGTAACAGGTTGAACAGAAGACAACTGATCCACACAGGAAACACCTTTCACATATTTTATTTGTTTTACAATGGGACTTAAACCTTTCTTTGTGGCTGCCCAGAAAAAAAAGGTACATGATTCACAGCAAAACAATCTATACTTAAAGTCTGACAATTGTCCACAACTGTCTCTGCCCTTCCGGCTATTTATACAAAATCCCACTGGGGTACACATTAAATGTCATTTATAAGAACTGTGAGTCTTGACCGGTCACTGTGAATACTTTGAGGCCTTGCCCCAACCTCGCTTGCTCTGACCCCAGTGGCTGAGTTGTTTCCACGTTCGTGGACTTGACTTCCAGCTGGTGTCTGGTGAGTTCATGGTGAGTTTTAGTGGCCGACATGTCTTTTGATGGCTGCCTGGTTGCAGATAAAGATGGAGTCTCTGGCCGACCTCTCCCATTTCCTTAAGGTTTTCTAAGCAATGGGCCGAGTAGCCTGTGACCTGGTAGCCAGAGAAGGTGTTGCAATTCTTGTGAAAGCAATGTTGAGTTTTGCCGGTTCATTATGCCAGTAAGTTACTTTGGATCGGAAGAGTGCACATCATACCACCTCTGAATGTGGGGAACCTTAACAAAATGGTCCTTACACAATCCAGTGGCATCAGAACTATGACTAGGGTAGCGCTCTATCAATGTCAAGTTCAGTTTCCCCAACTTTCAGCAGAGCCAGACATCAGCAGGAAATTTGACAGATACTTTACCAGTTGCTTGACTTCTGGCACCAGCAAAAAGAATATCATCCCTTAGAGCAGGCTGCACTTTCAAATTCAGGCTCGTCATACATTGCCATGCATGATCTTACTCCTCTGACAGTTTCCTGGCAGTTTTGTCCTTCAGATATCTGCCAGTCAGTCCTGTTCTGGCATGTTGGCTTCCCAGTAAGATGCTTCACCCTCTTCCTCAGGATAGACAGGGGAAGTGAATTTAGTTTGCTGTTCAGAGTTAGAGTCTGGATACTGAGAGGCAGCATCAACAGTTAAAGAGGTAGGCAGGGGTTTAACATTGGTACTAGACACAGACTGGGTAACAGTAAGCTGGCTAGCCGGTCTGGCAGGCTGGAGAACTGGTATCTCACCGGAGCTGGTTACAGAGCATTAATGAACATCAACAGCAATAGATATGGCAGGTTTCTGACTGGTAGACGGGCTGACTGATCTGGTAGGTTGAGCCACTGGCATATCACCGGGACCGGTAACTGGGTGGAAAACTGGTCTATCTGAAGTAGCACACTGACCATTGACTGTTTCTTGAGTGATACTAGTAATTAACAATGCTTCAAGTCTTGAAACCTCTCTGAGTATTTTTAAGTGCAAGCTCTAGCGAGGCTCACATTTTTAGGAATAACTTTTTTTCCTTTCTTTTTTTGTCCCCGGATTTTCATGGATTGTGGCATAGTGCCTTGATAAGTATCTGTCTCTCCACTGAAGTTAAGCAGCAATGTGTTACGTTAGTACTGGGATGAGTGACCACTTCAGTGCATTACTACTGTCTGTGATGGATTTGCAGCTCATGCTAGTAGACCGAAACCCCTTTTGGCCTTGTTCATCCAATGCCTTGATTTCTTCAGGTGCTGCAGAACTGGAACAACTTAGAAGACTTCTTCTTGGTGGATTCTTTAGTAGGTGTTGCCTTCCTCTTTTCTTTGACCACTTACTGATCAGAAAGACTGGCCTAGCCCTCTCCAAGGATCTGAAGAGATCCTGGGTCTACAAGCAATGGGAGTGGACTGGCTGACTTCTTTTCCTTTTCTTTACATGTCTTATAAGTGGGGGTGGCTAGCTGTGACCTCTGATCAGAAGTCAAGCAATTACAGTTCACAGTCTTTCTTTAACACACAAGGATCCATACACTTATTATGTAGATCAAATGTGGCCATGACGTGCCCACAACTCCCGCATTTCTGACCATGATATATATACAATCACTTGAACTAAAGGATTTTAAGAAATAAACTTTGTTCACAGAGTCTTTTACAAAATTTCCTTCAACTTTTAAAGAGTCTGAGAGACAAAAAAGATGCTATGACATCACTGTCTAGAGAGGAAGGAAGTAGGGTGCGCCACCTAGCGAATGCACATTACCACTACTGCAAAATATGTGCAAAAATGGAAAAAAAGTTCCGGGGTGGGGTTATGTGCCTCATACACTATTTAAATGTCTACTTAAAGCCTTGAATTTTGACACATATAAAAATAACATATTAATATATGCTCAGAAGAGATAACACAAGATATTGGGTGGATGAATCAACAGAGTTTGCAAGCTACAGGGTTTTAAGTGACAAAAAGTACATATAATTTAAATTTAAACTAAAACTTAAAATTTTTCACAGACAAAGATCATATTCACAAGTTATGTTTAGCACAATTTGATGCTGGTCAAACTTTCCAAGTCCACGTTACAAAGTAGAATTTGTGAAAAGAGCAGAAAAAAATTGCAAATTTAATAAGTAAATTAAATTTTTATAAGTTAATACCCTATCCAATGGACAATTGCTTTACCGGTCGGCGCGACCGGTCCCGCCAAACGCCAGAAAAAGACGTCCTGTATATACTACCGGCAGGACCGGTCACAGAGTGTGCATTCGCCAGGTGGCGCATCGTACTTCATTTCCTGTTTACCTATTGACGTCATAGCATCTTTTTCGTGTCTAATCCTAGTAAGACCCCTAGTAAGCTGATAGCGGGGCCGGTTGGGTGGGCCTTGCCTGTCCATTGGATAGGGTATTAACTTATAAAAATTTAATTTACTTATTAAATTTGCAATTTTATTGCGTTAATACATCCTATCCAATGGACAATTGCTGAATAACTACCGCTTGGTAGGCGGGTAAGCAGCTAGGGACTTATGTGAACTCATAACAACAATTTTTAACAGGCCCATTTGACCTAGGGTCAGAGAAACCTGAAAGGTCAGGGTCGGTCACTAACTCACCGGTTAACCGGGAGCCTACCGACGTTGCCCCCCCCCCCCTTTTTCTTTCCTTTCAGAGTTGGTCTGAGTTGGAAAGATAGAGAGAGAGAGGGGCTGAGTTCAGTCCCAGAAGAAATAAACTTCCCAAAGGAAGCAAGTCACAGTTTTTTTTTTTTTTTTTTTTTTTTGAACATATATGTACATTCAACATATTTACATTATGTACATATCTAGCATATTTACAATATGTACATATTTACATATATACAACATCTCCTCACTTCTGGGCCTGGTGGTGCACCTGCTGGGCAGCCACTACAGGTCCCAGATGGAAAAGCTCTGAGTCAGCCCAGGCAACATCCTTCAAATAGAATTGGGTGAAGGTGTTGTGAGATTTCCAGTGGCAGGCTGACAAGATCTGATCTAAGGAGATCCCTGATTGGAAAGCCTTAGAAGCAGCAAAGGCCCTAACATCATGGGCATTAACCTGATGTAAGGTGAGGGCCTCCTGGTCAGAGAGCTCATAGCACAGAACCACAGTCTGTTTGATCCACGAGGAGATGGTGGCAGGCGAGATGTCTTTATCAAAACCCTTCTTGAAGGAGACAAAGACTAACTCCTTATTCTGCCTGAGGTCTGCAGTCCTGTCCAAGTAGTAACGCAGGGCTCTAACTGGACATAGGGACCTGTCACCCTTGAGTGACCTATCCAGAGATGGTGCCAGGGCTGGGATGACCACTGGTGCCACACTATCTGGACCTTCCTTAGCCAGCTGATTCTTGGATAGGAAGCTGGGTGAAGGGTACAAAGACACCTTAGACCAGTCTGACTGGTGTCTGATGTTCTTATGTAACCAAGCATGGATCTCACTCCTGCGTTTACCTGAACCCAAAGCCAGCAGGAAAACAGTCTTGAAAGTTAAATGTTTCAAGGAGGACTCTTTCAGGGGTTCAAAAGGAGCCTTCGTGAGCTGATGTAAAACCAGTGAAAGGTTCCAGGAGGGGACGCCCCTCCTGCCCTTAGGTCTGTCTCTATGGAAACTATCCAGGAGACGAGTGAGATTCTCATCTTTGCTGACATTAATGGTGGAATTGCCCAGTTTGTCAGCAATGGCTGATCTGTAGCCATCAATAGTGCCTGGTTGTAACTTCTTGTCCTGGAACAAGTGCAGGAGGAAGTCAGCAATGGCCTTCAGAGGTGGTGCCCTGAAGTCCACCTGATTACTGAGGCACCACTTTGTAAAAATGGTCCACTTTGCCTCATAGACAGATCTGGTTGATCTTCTTTGAGGAGCCTCAATTCGTGCTGCCACTGCCTCAGAGAAGCCTTGCTCCTTGATTGCTGAGGCTCTAGGAGCCAGGCATGTAGGTTCAGATTCGACAGGTTCCTGTGAAGGACCTGGTTGAATGGCTGAGACACAAGGTTTGGTATGCTGGGCAGACAGAGTGGGATCTGGCTTGACATTGCTACCAGGTCCCAAAACCAGGGCATGTTGGGCCACCCTGGGGCAATCAGGATTATTCTATTGCAGGGGTAGTCCTGGAGCTTCTCCACCACTTTGCCCAAGATGGCTGCCGGTGGGAAGGCGTATGGGTCCAGGTACTCCCAGGAGAGACTGAGTGCATCCACTGCCCAAGCCTGGGGGTCTGGCACCGGTGACACAAACTGAGGTAGTTTGTTGTTGAACCTGGTGGCAAACAGGTCCACTTTTGGCTGGTGCCACCTTGCGCATACAGCTTGGAATACTGCTGGATGAAGTGACCACTCTGTTTGAATGGTCTGGCCAAGTCTGGATAGCTTGTCTGCTATCACGTTCAGCCGGCCGGGGATGTGACGTGCCCTGAGGGTTACCTGTTGTCTGGTGCACCAGGACAGGATTCTCCACAGTAGGGTACACAGTGACCCCGACTTCATCCCCCCTTCTTTGTTGATATAGGCAACCACTGTTGTGTTGTCTGTAGCTATCAACACAGTCTTGTTGCAGACCAGGGTTCGAAACTCCTTTAGAGCTAGAAAAACTGCTTTTAGCTCTAAGTGGTTTATGTGCAACTTGCTTTCTGGAAGGGACCAGGTTCCCCTTGCAGTATGGTCGTCCAAGTGAGCGCCCCACCCTTCGTTTGATGCGTCTGTAAAGATCTGCAGAGCATGTTTTAGAGGGTGTAATGGTTGACCTAGTAGCACATTGCCTTCCTCCAGCCACCACCTTAGATGAGGGTGGAGGGACTTGGGGACCGGTATCACCTTTTCCAGTGACTCTGGGACCCTCCAATTGTTTTTCAAGTGCCACTGTATGGGTCTCATGTGGAGTCGCCCTAAGTGGACTTGTTTTTCTGTTGCTGTGAGGAGACCTATGAGGGACATGAATTTCCGGACCGGACAAACCGGATCCGACATCATTGATCTGATTTTGTCTGTCAAGGCCTGCCAACGGTCTTCTGTTGGTCTGACCTTGCCCTCTTTCAGGTCGAACTGGTAACCTACGAAGTTGAAGACCTGTTTGGGTGCCAGTTCTGACTTTTCCTTGTTCACCAGCCACCCTAGTTCCTGACAAAGAGTGACCAGGGTTTGAGTATGCTGGAGACAGGTGTGGAGGGTAGAGGCCCTCACCAGCCAGTCGTCTAGGTACTGGTGGATTCTTATACCCTGTTGTAAGGCCATGAGCTTGACCTCTTTGGCCACCACTGTGAACTCCATGGGTGCTGTGGAAAGACCAAAGGGCAGGGCCTTGAACTGGTAGGAGTGGCCCTGAATGTGAAAACGCATGTACTTCCTGGACTGACTGTGAATTGGAATGTGGAAGTAAGCGTCTTTGAAGTCTATGGATGTGACCCACTCCCCTGCCTGTAGGGAGGTTCTTATTGTCTCTGGGGTCTCCATCTTGAACGACTCTGTGTTTAAAAAGGTGTTCAAAGTGCTCAGGTCCAAGATAGGTCTCCACCGGTTGTTGGGTTTGGGAACCAAAAATAGCCGGTTGTAAAACCCTAGGGAGGTCTGATTTGTTACCGGTTCTACTGCATTCTTGTTGGTTAGCTGAGTCAGTGCCTCCAAAAGGAAGGCCTGTCTTTGGGGGTTTACATATTTGCTGATGACCATTGGTGACCTGGTTAGGTTGGGTCTGAACCGGAAGGGAAGGGTGTAGCCCTCTCTCAGTATTCTGATAACTTTTGGACTCGCACCCAGAGTTTCCCACTTTTTCCAAAACTGTTGAAGTCTTGCCCCTACAGGAAGATTTGTGACAACAGTTTGGACATTTGTGACAATATTTACAAAACTCAAGTGATCTACACAGGAAACATCTTTCACATGGTTTATTTCTCTGATAGATTGACAATAAACGGGATTTACACCTTTCTTTTGCGGTGACCCGCTGACAAAAGGAACACTTGCAACAAAAGAGTTTACATGTGGAAACACAGTCTCGCTCTTGTTTGTCACTGGTGGTGGTGGGTTCAAGCCCTCCATCTTGTCGGATACATTTACAGAGTTCACCAATCCGACCACATTTGCAAAACAGTGATTGTCATTTATGCTTTTTAAAACCTCTGGCCGGCTTCTGGCTGAAGTTTGAGGCTTTACCACCCCCTTTCTGAGCAGTTTGCCGGTCTCTAATCTGCTTCCATGCCGGAGTAGTGGGCTTCCGGTCCGGCTGGTGAGGGGTTCGATTGGAGGAGACGTATGGATGAAAACGTCCAGGTTTCCTTGGTGTGGTACCAGCAGAACGCCTCTCTTCACTACGTAAGATTTCCTCTTCAGCTTTGACCAGTAAGCTGTCCGGGAAGAGTGATAGTTGGTGAACTGGAGACGTACGTAAGGCAGACAAGGTGTCTGGTTTAATGCCACCCCTTATGAACTCTAAATAACTGTCCCGACGGGCCAGGGTGAGATTAGCCATGCTGATAAAGACTCCCTCTGATAAATCCTGCATGGTACGCTGCATAGCCTGTGAAATTGACCGGTTAAACGTAACCAGATATTCCAGTTCTTCAACAGCTTGTTGTTGTTTCTCAGCACTTTTGCCCTTTGAGGAATCGAACCTCAGGGACTTTAACTGGGTGACCATGGAGTCCTGTACTTTGGTGAGGCATCTAGAGAGGCCAGCAGCGTGATTACACATCACTGATTGTTCTCTGAATGACCTCTCCCACCTTCTAAGGGTGTCCTGGCTGAAGGTCCTGGAAGCTGGGGCAGAAGGTAAACTGCGCCTTGCAACTCTAGAAAACATACTGTTAAGCTTTGCCGGTTCCGGAGACCAGTCACCAACAGCCTGGTTAGACGCATCCTTCTTAACAGCTTGCATGTCGTACCACTTGGAAGTACGGGGTGTCTTGACAAATTGGTCACGCAGCAGACCACTGGTTTCTGTATTCCTGGAAGGATAACCTTCAGCAATAGTTATATTTAGTTTCTCCAGCTTTTTACAAAGCCATTCATCCACCGGCAATTTTACTGACACTTTACCGGTAGTCTTCACTCTAGAACCGGCAAAGGGATTGTCATCCATAGATGCAGCTGAGGTGTCATAATCCGGGATTTGATGCCAGCCCATGAAACTCCTCACCCCTCTCAATGTTTCCCGGTAATTAGCATCTTCAGAAAGATCCTGGTCAGTGTTAGATTCCGGTACATCACCCTGGTAGTGAACACTAGCCGGTGAAGCCGGTTCCGCATCCACCTCAGCCTCACTGTCAGATTCCCTAGCAACCTCAGAATTCTGGCCAATGGGAGGCGACTGGTTAGACAGCGTAGTTTCATAACCGGAAGGCAGAACCTCAGGACCCGCACCGGGAGCCTGTGGAGGCTGGGTGGCAGTCCCTGCACCGGGAACCAGTAAAGGTTGGGTGGCAACAGTCTCAGAGGTACCGGGGCCCTGAACAGGGTGGGTAGCACTCTTAGTCACTTCCTTCACAGCTTGTGTACCGGGAACCCCCAGCGGAGGTTGGGTAGCCGTCAACTGCGTAGCAACGTCACTAGTGCCCTCAGAAAACATAACACTTGTAGAAGCACCCGGATCAAAGAAGGGGTGTTCTCTGGGCACCACAGAAGCAGAATTCACCGGTCTCACAGGGACAGCAAATGACTGGTTAACCAGCATTGCTTCCAGACGGGAAAATCTCTCACTCCACTTGTCATCAAGGGACTTGAGGTCATCTGAAGTGGGCTTACTGCTGTGCTTCCGTTTACTAGACCTTGGGGAGCCATCAGAACGCTTCTTCTTCTGCTTGGGTGTAGAATCAACAGGAGACTGCGTCCCTGAGTTGACTGGACCCAGCAGTGAAACCTCAGACGGATCAACAAGCTTGGGAGACGTACTTGTCAATTCTTCAGATTTCTTCTGGCTAGAGCGTTCTTTCCGTTCCTTATAGGTGGGGGTTGCTAACTGGTGAATCTGAGCAGGCGTAAACGCCTTACAGATACTACAAGGCAACTTCTTCACACACGGGTCGTCTCCCACCCCCTTGTCACGACAACGCGCGCATTTCTTATGGTTGTCAAAAAGGGCCATAACGTGCCCGCAAGAACCTCGTTTCTGTCCAGGAGACGACATAATGATCAGTAACGTTGTAGAATTACTCCGTACTAATAAAAAACAAGAAACTTGGAAGAGTTCGTTGTAAAACTTCAAAAACGTATCTCTGAAGAAAATCTTCTGCACACTCTTTCGCGCCAAACGAAAAAGATGCTATGACGTCAATAGGTAAACAGGAAATGAAGTACGATGCGCCACCTGGCGAATGCACACTCTGTGACCGGTCCTGCCGGTAGTATATACAGGACGTCTTTTTCTGGCGTTTGGCGGGACCGGTCGCGCCGACCGGTAAAGCAATTGTCCATTGGATAGGATGTATTAACGCAATAAAATTGTCATTTTGCATCATACACAGGTTAAATGTCAACTAAAAGCCTTGATTTTGGCATATAGAAAAAGAACGTATGAATATAATATCAGATATTAGTTTCATGAGGGGCATAGTCTGAAATCTACAGGTCTTAAATTAGGGTAAAGGTAATAAAATTAGTCCCTGTGGCCACTTTTGGAATACTTAAGGTGACCTTACAATTAAAACTACAGAACTCACAATTTTCACAAACAAAGACCACAAATAAAAGTTATATCTTCTACAGTTTGAGAGTAGGTTTTAAGTTACAAGGCAAAATATATGAAAAATGCAGAAAAAAGTCCTCTTAACAACTGGCTATGGCGGCCACTTTTTTATTTAAATCAGGCTGAAATGTTTTATGGTCATGTTTTTATAGCCATAAATATTCTCTACAAATGTGCTTGACGATATTTTCATAAATACATGAGATATTAGACATCAGGACTTTTTAGTATGATGTGTGAGGACTCCACTTGTCCTTGAAGTGGGGTCAAAGGTAAAATCTGACACTGTAAAAGATTCGCAGGCCATGGCTTTCTATAGGTTGTTTTCACATTCCCAATCCCAACGACCAATAATAAGGAAGATATAAAGCTGCTTTAGTATGATGACCCCAGTTGTCCTTGAAGCTGGGGCTAAAGGTCAAATTCAACAATTGTAAAAGATTCGCAGGGCATGATTTCCTTTTAGCTGTTTTCACATTTTAAAGCCGTAGGACCAAAGTGAATCCACCAAAGCCTTAGGACCAATGGACTTTCCTAGCTATATACATTTTCTGCAAATCTGAAGAACCTAGTTGTAATATTTTAAAATGTCTTAATAATTTTCAAACAATTGGCAATGACAGCCATTTTTTAAAATGAGGTTTAAATCTTTATGGTCAAGTGGTTATGGCTATAAACATTCTCTGCAACTTTGGTGAAGATATCTTCATAAATAAATAACATATAAGGGTTTATGCCAAAAATGTGACAACGAATGCACGCACACACATATATAATCTCCCGATGCCCGCCTTTGGGTAGTGGGAGATAAGAGTCTCTGTGGTGGCAGCAGCAGTGGCAGTGTGATTGAGCTAAAACTTAAGTATCCATGACTTTCATTGGGATATACATTTATGTGTGCAAAGTATGTCACTGTGCGGATCATTTGAAACACTTGAATATCACTATTATCAAAAGAAATGTCAGAATAGTTTTAATGAGCAATTCACATTTCTGAAATTGAATGAAATTTTTGCATTTTGTTTTGACAACTCACCAAAGCCAGTGAACCATCGTTTGACCTTGAAAGAGGGGCCCAATGTCAAATCTGACCACATCAGAAGATTCCCAGCCCATGATATCCTATAGGTTGGTTTCACATTGCAAACCTGTAGGACCAATATTAAGTGAGTTATAAGCACTTTTAAGTTTGGCTGTCATCGTTTCACCTTGAAGGAGGGGCTCAAGATCAAATCTGACCACATCAGAAGATTCCCAGCCCATGATTTCCTATAAGTTGGCTTCACATTGCAAACCTTTAGGACCAATAATAAGCAAGTTGTAAGCAATTTTAAGTTTGGGCATCCTTGTTTGACCTTGAAGGAGGGGGTTCCAGGTCATATCTGACCACATCAGAAGATTCCCAGCCCATGATTTCCTATAGGTTGGTTTCACATTGCAAACCTCTAGTACCAATAATAAGGGAGATATAGGCACTTTTAAAGTCTGCTATGTGGGGTACTTTGGCACTCCGTGGATGACCTTGAATTAAGAGCTTCAAGGTCAAATGTCTGCAAGGTTGTAGAGGACATGTACATTTGTTATACATATCACCTATGAAGAGATTCAACCTTCTACATATGAGAACCAGCAAGTAGAAAAAGGTAGATCATTTTCAAAGAAATACCCACAGCAGCCATCTTGTTGTTTCAGAATGAAGCTAATATCAGTTCCAGAGAAGCTTACCTCCCAATGAAGATATCCTGCAAATTTGATGAACCTAGCTGGTGTAGTTTTCCTCTGAGAGCGTTAACACCAAAAATCTCTTTACGTGCGGCGGCGGCATAGCAAACACTTAACCAAAGTATCCACCAGATGCCTCAGGTGGATACAATAAAAGCAAATTGCACTCAAGTCACATTTACACTGAATTGGATCTTGGTATATGGCAATAATACATAGTGGAACCTTAATGAAAGATTCAAGTAAACCCTGAACTTGTTAAGATATTATAATACATTGTATCTAATGTGCTAAAACTAGATTATTTATTTTCTCTTCTATTTCATTGTTGACTTTCCCAAAGCTACACTGTGAATGTAATTATCTAGCCATATACCTTGTGAATTGTTAGGTGTTCCACCAAATCCCCCTCCTGTGTTCATTCCACCAAAACCGCCGCCTGTGTTCTGGGCCATGCTTCCAAATGTGGGCGTGTTCTGCTGTGCTAAATTGCCAAAGCTTGGGGCACCAGAGTTCGCAAAGCTGAAATATAGTTGCAACTTTTACTCAGTTCTGATCTCATTTTTTTAAATTTCCCTGACTAAGTTTATTTTCTAGCAGCAATATTCGTTTTCATTCGTTTTCATTCCATGACTTTTGTCATAATTTTGGACAAACCTTACTACATTTTTGTTTGTCTTTGAATATGGCCACCGGCACCACACACAATACTCCACATATCTGATTTTCAAAAAAGCTAATATTAAGTGGAAAATACTGTAGAGTTTTTCATACTTTTAGAGGTCAGAATGTTTCAAGTGCAAAACTTGGCCCTCTCTGCTCAAAGTGTCAATAGTAAGTAGACAAGTTTTAAAGTTTTCATCCACACATATTCAGTGGTCTACATATTCAGTATACTTGAATTTTTTTAAAAGATGACAATGATGTGAAGGGTTGTTGAGATAAAGCACCCTAAACTTAAGAAAATTTAAGAAAAATGCAAAATAGCCATTTCTCTGTAAAATGTATTTCTAAGGTAGCAAACAAACTAAGATGCAAATGGTCAATATTTCTTTGAAATAGCTGTTAAAACAATGTGTATCAAATTTAATGTTTACTGTGAATTAACAGATATATCTCTGAAATAGTTGTGAAAATAATGCAGATCTACATATTTTTCAAAGTTTAAACAAGTTGCGGGGAAGACACAAGAGCTTCAAGAAACTTTGAGACAACATCTTCAAAGAGCTCAACTTGTACATGTTTTGGTAGATATGTGGAACAGTAAACCGATGTGAAGCAACCTGCGGATTACTAAGTACAACCTTCCTATATTCTGTTGTTTCCTAGATATAGCCCAGACAAGATTTCAGAGTAAAGACAATATGGTAAGGTCAAAGGTCAAATCAAGATCACACCCCAGCAAACACTGTTTTACCTTAAAGCAGGGGTCAAAGGTATATCCAAACATACCGAAACACCAAATGTTAAAATTCAACATAAAATACCCTTTACCAGGGATACACTTAGTTACCTGATCTTGTTTGTTTCTATTTGTTAACTAATACTGTGTACAAGATTTTCAAACTCAAGAGCACTACGCCAAGGTCAAATCAAGGTCAGACCACACCTACACCTCCTAACCAATGTCCCTACCAAACATCAACTTCCTACACCTTACGGTTTCTGAGATACAGCCCGGACAATTTTTTTCCCACCGTCAAAGGTCAAATCAAGGTCACATCATGACGTTGCACACCTACAACCCCTAACCAATGTCCCTACCAAGTATCAACTTCCTACACCTTACAGTTTCCGAGATATAGCCCGGACAAGATTTTAAAGGTCAAGGTCACTACTGCAAGGTCAAAGGTCAAATCAAGGTCACATCATGACGTTGTATACCTACAATCCCTAACTAATGTCCCTGCCAAGTATCAACTTCCTACACCTTGTGGTTGCCGAGATATAGCCGGGACAAGATTTTCAAACTTAAGGTCAGTGCGGCAAGGTCAAATCAAGGTCAGACCATGACGTTGCACACCTACTAGTGGTGTGACGATTAGATGTATTGTCGATTAATCGTCGGTGAAGGTGTAGAATCGCGGTCGGTCACTGGCGTTTTCTAATGATCGATTATTAAGCTTATATCTTACCTTTCCTGATTTATATCAATATCCACATATTTTCCATACATTTTACAAATTTTTACTTAATAAATCAACAGATTTGTCATGCATTTCGAGTTTGTTTATGTCTACCGCCATATTTACAGGAAGTGGGTTCTTTCGGTAGATTCTAAATGTCGAAACACCGTTATTCTTACCGGATTGATCTATGCTTTATCCCGAAAAGTCTTTCTTAAATAATAAACAATAATGGAGTAAAATAATCGATTATGGGTCGATCATCGCTCGGAAAAATGGACGAATAATCGACCAGAAAGATTGGAGGCGATTCCCAGCACTAACACCTACACCCCCTAACTAATGTCCCTACCAAGTATGAACATCCTACACCTAACGGTTTCTGAGATACAGCCCGGACAAACTATTAATTACCATTTAACAATATATCGAGTAAAATTTTCCAATATGATGTACAGTTTGGTTTACCTTTAATATTATATAGTTACAACCAGTGAACATCGAAGTTTCATTTCACATATTTACTGAAAACCAGTAAAACTTGTGAAATAACACAGGTCATAAGTCAGTAAATATGCGTATTTACTGAAAATTTTAGGGAATACGTGTATTTACTGACCAAGTCAGTAAATTGTAACAAATTTTATTGTAATTTAACTTTTTGTAAGTTAAATACTTACCTTATCCTCACAAATGCTTACTTGGTTTTGTGGAGGCAAAACGCGGCGACCAACAAGAATATTTAAAAATTATTCTTGTTCGGGAGGTGAACCCCGTAGTTAGTGATAGGTGCGCATGCGCACAACACATTGTCAGTTGGACTTTAGCGAGAGATCCTCATTTAATTTTTGGTCCCCTATGAAAACAAACTTGTGAGGGAAGGAAGGGTGGGTGTGTCCTTGTGAGGATAAGGTAAGTATTTAACTTACAAAAAGTTAAATTACAATAAAATTTGTTACATTTTATTGCGTAAAATAGCCTTACCTTATCCTCACAAATGCTTGATTCCAACCATAACAGGAGGAGGGGTTTGTTTTGAAACCTCCCTGTTACTAGACTATGGGGTTCACCATAAAAGCATTTGAAGGAGAGGATAAGATAAGCTTAAGAACGCCGCATTAAGATTACTCATTACTGTGAAAAATCTGTAAAGATAAGTAATGAATGCTAACCTCATGAATATTCATGCTGCACTGTTGTTGTTGACACTTGATTCAATTGGTATGTGCTATCTTACAGCTACCCATCACCGATTAACTGAATGGTCAGGGATGGCTTCCTGGGTCCCTCGAGCAAGATGCTGTCATCCACCAGAAAGGCATCCCCAAGCTGACTTATATGGCTCCTTAAATACAGTCATGGGGCCATCTGAAAAAAGAAGACAAATGTCAGTACAAGCTACTGGTATGGCTGAAGACATGTAAGTATGTAGAACATATGAAAAAACATGGAAAACATACTCAAAAATTCACCACATGTTGAGTAGAAACCACTGGGCCTAACTTGAAATCTGATTGGTCGGTGGACTGCCAAGCTACATCCTTCAAATAAAAAGTGGTAAAAGTGTTGTGGCTCTTCCAAAAACATGAGCCTAATACTTGTTCTAATGAGACCCCACCCTTAAAGGCCAAAGAGGCTGACATGGATCTTATGTCATGAGCCTTTACATGAACATTGTCAGACATAGAATCCGAAGATTGATAGGCTAAAGCAACAGTCTGTTTGATCCAAGATGAAATAGTGGATCTTTGAATATCTTTGTCAAAGCCCTCCTTAAAGGAGATGGACAAAAGATTTTTGCCCTTTCTTAGAGTAGAAGTCCTATCCAAATTGTACCGAAGACTCTAATAGGACACAGAGTCATATCATCAGACAGATTGGAGCTCAAAAATGGTTTTAGAGCTGGAATGACTATAGGTCTGATCAAATCTGGACCCTCAGAAGCTAACTGGTTCTTAGCCAAGAAGGCAGGAGAAGGAGAGATAGTGACCTCCTTCCAGTGAGGCTTATGTCTGAGGGAAGAGAATGTCCAAGCGTGCACCCCCCCCCCCCCCCCTCCTTTTGCCAGATGCCAAAGCCATCAAGAAAACAGTCTTGAAAGTCAAAACCTTAAGACTTGCATCCTTCAAAGGTTCAAAAGGAGCCTTAGTCAAAGCCATAAGAACCAAAGATAGGTCCCAAGAGGGAATACCTCTATTGAGAATAGGTTTGTCCCTATAAAAGCTTGCAAGCAGTCTATTCAAGTGTATGCTCTTACCTACTTCCAAACCAAAAGGTCCCAAATGGTCAGAAATTGCAGTTCTGTAGCCAGCAATTGTGGCAGGCTTCAAATTTTTTAAACAGATGGTTCAAAAATTCTGCTATGTCTGAGATAGAAGGCTCTGCGCTGACCACCTTATTCTGTTGGCACCAGAGTTCAAAAATGGCCCACCTTGACTCATATAATCTTCTAGATGAGGGTCTTTGAGGTGCCTTAATTCGATCTGCCACCTGCTCAGAAAATGATTCAAGTGATTCTGAGTGGTGTCTAGGTGCCAAACATGCAGATTCAGAAACATGAGATTCTGATGAAACTTCTGACTGAAAGGTTGTTTTAGCAGATGACGACAGTGAGGCAGTTGCAATGGGGGCTTGGTTGACAGATTGACTAGATCCCAAAACCAATGCATTCTGGGCCACCCTGGTGCTACTACTATCATTCTGCACCTGTAGGTGTTCATTTTCTGTATGACCTTTGGTATGAGAGCTACAGGACAAAAGGCATAGCCGTCCAGACCCTCCCAGGAGATGTTCAATGCATCTATGTTCATAGCATTTGCATCTGGGACTGGTGAGACATAGATTGGTAGCTTGTGATTCAAATTGGTGGCAAACATGTCGACCATTGGTGTGTGCCAAACTTTGCAAATTAGACTGAATATTTGAGGATGAAGGGACCATTCTGTCTGAATAATTTTGTCTTTCCTGGAGAGACTGTCGGCTATGACATTGAGGCAACCCTGAATGTGTCTGGCTCTTATGAGTATGTTTCGAGGATTGCAGTAGGCCATGATGCGCCAAACCAGGAGACACATGTCCCATGAGTGTGTTCCCCCTTGTTTGTTCAGATAACTGACTACAGTGGCGTTGTCTGTTGCTATGAGAACCCTCTTGTCTAGAATACTGTTTTGAAAGCTTTTTAAGGCCAGAAACACTGCCTTTAACTCTAGGACATTGATATGAAGCAATTTTTCCTGATCTGTCCAATTGCCACTGACTGTCAGATTTTCTAAATGAGCTCCCCAACCCTGATTTGACGCATCTGTGAAAATAAGGGTATTGTGTTCCTGAAGATGTAAAGGACAACCCTTTTCTAGATTTTTGGGATTTTTCCACCATTGAAGATAACTTTTCAGAAGATTTGAAACCGGAATCTTCAGGTCTAGAGACTGGGGATATTGCCAATGTGTCTTCAGGTACCACTGAAACGGACGCATGTGGAGCCTGCCCATTGGTATTGTCTTTTCTAGGGATGCTAGTACACCTATCACGGACATAAGCAACCTTGGGGTTGTTTGTGATACGACCTCCATGTCCTGAACAGCTTTTGCTAGAATTTTCAACTTCTTTTCGGTTGGAAAGACTTTTCCCTGTAACAAATCGAAATGGTAGCCCAGAAAGTCGATTTTTTGTGTAGGTTCGAGCTCTGACTTTTCGAAATTTATCACAAAGCCGAGATCTTGTACCACCTGAATGAGTTCTTTTGTCTGTGCACGACATTGGTGGCTGGAATTTGCTCTTAACAACCAGTCGTCTAGATACTGGTGAATTCGAATTCCGCGATACTGAAGAACAAGCTTTACTTCTTGTACGATTCGCGTGAACTCTAGAGGTGCTGTTGCTAGCCCGAATGGCAGAGCTTTGAACTGGTACGTTCGCTTGTCTACATGGAAGCGAAGCAAATGATGCGAGGCCGGGTGTATGGGAACATGAAAGTACGCATCTTTGAGATCTATGGACACTAGTCATTCCCCTTTTGTAAGCGAATTTCGGATGATCTCTGCAGTTTCCATCTTGAATCACGGTACCTGCAGAAAGCTGTTCAGCACACTTAAGTCTATTACTGGGCGCCATTTTTTCCCGGGTTTTGGTACAAGAAACAATCTGCTGCAAAAACCTAGAGTTGTGCATACCTTGAGAGGGTAAATAGCCCCTTTTTTGAGCATATCTGCTACGCAATCTGTGAGAAAGCGATGCTTTTCCGGTGTGCTGTAACCACTGCGAATTGTGGGAAGCACTGACTTGGGCGGATTCGATTGAGGAATTATTTGGTAACCGAATCTCAAGATCTGCACAACTCTTGGATGACAATGAAGGCGTTGTCATACCTGCCAATATCTTTGCAAACGGCCTCCATGTAATAGAAGTGGATAGTCACTTGCGTCTATTGCCTCCTCGTCTTGAAGACGATTGGTAGGGCTTCTTATTGAATCTATCTGGTTGGCCACGAAAAAATTTTGAACCAGAGGAGTACGAGGCAGAAGAACGCCTGTCATCAGAGCGGCTATTCGACTGGAAAGACTGGCGGTTATCAGTCTTCAATCTTTTGGGGGATCTGTCCTGTTTCTTCTGTATTTGATCCAATGTAGTGGGACAAAATAAGTCCGCAGATTTGAACCCTGTCCTTCATAATTTGTTAAAGTCGTGTTCCTGCAAGTGTGAAGCACAAACTTTAAGGATGGAATCTCTTCTTGCCAACTGTAAATTACAGGCCAACGCAATAGAAAGATCAGTGACAGACTCCAAAGCCTTATCAAGTGAACTAAGGCAGGCTGACTGCATTTGCAGGTGGGATAACAGCTTGTCAGAGTCCCTGAAAACATCTGAACCACCCTGTTGAAGCAACTCCTCCATAGAAGATGAAGTTTTGCCAATAGCCCTCATGAACCAATTGACATAAGATAAAATTTACACACATTCTCTAGTTACAGTCTCCATACTTGTATGTTGCTTGATAGGTACATGAACTGAAGATGGAATCGCCTTTGGGAAGAGTGATCTGAAGGCATCTTGACATTTGGGTGCAGAGTTCGAGAATTCTACCATGGACGACCTGTAGAACTTCATGGGAGGCCTGTTATATTGTAAAAAATTGTCAGTGTTAACAGGACTGCACTGCAGCCTCTCAGGCTCACCCTTCTTTGGGTTACCAGAAGCTTTGGCCTCATAAAAATCCCAACGCTGAACTATGGCTTCCAAAGGTGGCATGACCATGGGAAGAACTTGTTTTTTCTTTGATTCTTTGCTCTTGGAACGAAGAATTTTTGTAGGTTGGTCAGAGGGTTCTTCTGGAACTTCAACCTGTAGTAAAGCTCTGACAGCAGCCAAAGTCTCCCTGTACGTGGGATCTTCTTCAACCTCCTCATGAGGAGATGGAGATCTGAGCCTCTTGCGTGAGGAAATACTCGTAGATTCATGGACCGAGCTGACATCAGAGAATGCGTCTTCACCAGATTCCACAGCTCTAGGGCGAGGCTGGTGGGGTGTTGGTAAAGAAGATGAGGAAGACGAATTCGTCTTCAAGGAAGTAATTTGTGACTGCATATCTTCTAATCTCTGTAGAATTTTTAGCAAGGATTCCTCTGCTACAGGCTGAGATTTCTCAGCTGTAGGGGAACGATGAGGGTCAGATTCCTGCCCTAACAAGGAGTCTTCCACCTCTTTGGACACAATAATATCTTTAGATTTCTTTTTTGATTTGGAACGCAGCTTTTTCTTCTGTTCAGAAGTGAATTGTAAACAGTTGAAGCAATCCTCTTCTTTTGAAGTGACACAGACATCCTGACCCTTGCCCTTGTCTCTACAAGGATAACAGAAAAGGTGTGTGTCCCAATCGTACAGTGGGTGACCACAACCAGAAGCACGTTTTGTAGATTTTAACTGTGACTCAGCCATGATGACCTTCCAAAGAAAAACGCGCAGCCTCCACGACGACCAAAAATTGAATGAGGATCTCTCGCTAAAGTCCAACCGACAATGTGTTGTGCGCATGCGCACCTATCACTAACTACGGGGTTCACCTCCCGAACAAGAATAATTTTTAAATATTCTTGTTGGTCGCCGCGTTTTGCCTCCACAAAACCAAGTAAGCATTTGTGAGGATAAGGTAAGGCTATTTTACGCAATAAAAATGCATATTTACTGATTTCGCATATTTACTGTAACATATATGCAAAATCAGTAAAAATGCACATATTTACTGATTTGGTCAGTAAATACGCGTATTCCCTGAAAATTTCAGTAAATGTGCATATTTACTGGTTTTTTGGTCCAGTAAATATGTGTATTTAATAAATCATCATGAAGACTTTATATCTTAAATAGTTCGGTGTTATCTGCTATGTCTTCATATTGACAGTTATTTCAAACTTTAAATGGATTTGTCGTATTCAAAGTTTGATACTTGTTTACAATTCAGCACTGGGATAACTATTTAATATCACTTTATACCTTGTAATTAATTTAATTTATTAAATATGTGTATTTAATAAATCATCATGAAGACTTTATATCTTAAATAGTTCGGTGTTATCTGCTATGTCTTCATATTGACAGTTATTTCAAACTTTAAATGGATTTGTCGTATTCAAAGTTTGATACTTGTTTACAATTCAGCACTGGGATAACTATTTAACATCACTTTATACCTTGTAATTAATCATTTTCACCGTGGACCAGGTATATGGAAATTTAACAGTGTGCTACTGAAAAACCCTGAGTATATTAATATTATTAACAAAGCAATTATGGAATTTCGATTGAAGTATGCACTTCCTATATATAGTATTGAATATATTAAACATGCTAGTGACTTAGAGCTCCAATTTTCCATTGATGATGAGATTCTTCTAGAAATGTTAATGTTAGAATTAAGAGGTTTGACAATTAAATTCAGTAAATCTGAGCAACGCAAAAGAAATTCAAGAGAAGATGAGCTGATGAAATTGATTGAACAAAATGAAGCAGTAAATAGTCCAGAAAAACCCCAAGCAAATATTGAGGAATTGAAAAAGGAGCTACTAAGTATTAGAGAGGTCAAAATGAAAGGTCACATGATACGATCGAGGGCCCAGTGGCTACAATGCGGTGAAAAACCAACCAAATATTTTTGTGGTCTTGAGCATAGAAATTTTGTTGATAAAACTATTAAAAAGATTTGCCTGGAAAATGGAAAGACACTAACCAAACAATCTGAAATTTTACAGGAAGTTCAACATTATTATTCAAATTTATTTAAAAGCCGGGATGATAAGTTAAATGGTTTTAATTTGAATAAACATCTTAAAGGCATAAATATCACTAAGTTAAACAAAATTGATGCAGCCTCTCTTGAAGGACCACTAACAACTGATGAATTGGGTCACGCTCTAAGAAATATGAAGCACAATAAGACACCTGGAATAGATGGTTTTCCTGCAGAATTCCTAAAAATGTTTTGGTGTAAAATTAAATATTTAATAACAAGGGTTCTGAATAATTGCTATAAAATAGGAATCCTTCCAATTTCACTGCGTCAGACAATTATAAATTGTATTCCTAAGGGTGATAAATCTAGGGACTGCCTAAAAAACTGGCGTCCTATCTCACTTTTAAGCACCTTTTATAAACTAGCATCTGCCTCTCTAGCTACTAGGATGAAGAGTATACTGGATACACTTATATCAGATTCCCAAACCGGATTTGTTAAAGGTCGCTATATTGGTGAGTCTATCCGTCTTGTGTATGACATCATGAATTATACAGAAGTGAACAAGACTGATGGGTTATTGATGTTGATAGATTTTGAAAAGGCTTTTGATTCGATTTCATGGAAATTTATGTATAAAGTTCTGGATATTTTTGGATTTCCCGAAAGCTATATTAAATGGATAAAACTGCTGAATACATCAATAATAGGTGCAGTTGTGCAAGCCGGTGTTAAATCTGAGTTTTTAAAAATAGAACGAGGCTGTAAACAAGGTGATCCCATTGCCCCATACCTATTTATTTTATGTGGTCAAATTCTATCATATATGATTAAGGACAATAATAACATTAAAGGTATACATATAGGTAGACATGAATTCAAAATCACTCAATTTGCAGATGATACGACCCTCTTCTTGAATGGAACACAGAATTGTTTGCAGGCAGCCCTCAATACACTTGAATTATTTGGCTCTTTTTCTGGATTGAAAATGAATACCAGTAAGACCAAGGTAATTTGGATTGGAAGAAAAAAGCATACGGTGGAAAAACTAAATGTAAATAGCAAGCTACAATGGGGTACCGATAGTTTCAGTCTATTAGGGATTCAGTTTTCTGTTGACCTTGAGTTAATTCCTAGCTTAAATTACAATAAAGCAATGGATGATGCATGGAAATTGTTAAATGTTTGGAAAAAAAGAAACCTTACACCTTTTGGGAAAATTACTATCATAAAAACCTTTTTTTAATCTAAATTTAACCATCTTTTCAGCTGTTTGCCCTCACCAGTTAACGCCATTGTTAAAAAGATCAATTCTGTGCTTTTCGGTTATCTTTGGGAGGGTAAACCTGACAAATTGAAAAATTTTGTTGTAATTTTAATTTTTATTAGATAAATACTTACCATTTCCTGACCATTGCTATATGTTGGTGCCATCCAACTCACTGGCCAACGTTGAGAAACGTTTTAAGAAACCTTAAGAGGCCAGTGAGTGAGTGTGAACTAGCATGTCCCCCTAGTGGTCATGTGACCACGCTAGTAAACAACCTTCATTATTTTTGTTGCAGAAAATACTCCCCTAGTACTGAATCTGCGGGGAGGTAGGGGGGGACTATCCTGGTCAGGAAATGGTAAGTATTTATCTAATAAAAATTAAAATTACAACAAAATTTTTCAATTTTATTGCGAAAAATACACTTACCATTTCCTGACCATTGCTGAATGCAGCCTTCATGGAAGGAGGGCAGTACTAGAATATAAAGACCCAGTACACCCCTCTGCACAGCTATCATACACAGCACAATCCTATAGGCATTCAGATCCAAACTCACCTCCCAGATGAGGCAGTGGAACTGTTGAGCACTACAAAACAACACAGCCTTGTTGTTGTTGTTGTTGTTGTAGGAAGGAAGTAATCATTACAGAGACTCACTACCTAGCCTACAACTAAAACATTATGAGAAGTTTACATTGAAATTTACATGCATACAACAACATATAAACTTCCAACAGTCACCACATACCATACAGATCCCCTAAATCATAGTATGTAGTTGAAGTTCTCACAAATTGACAATTATTGCCACAGTTGAATGCTGTATCTAGACAAACATCCAACACCCACACAGGTGACACAAATATTGGAAGTGTCATCAGCATATTGTGTAATTGCAAGTCGGAATGAAGTCAACAAATCTGCCTAATATAAATACAGATAGTATGACAGACATACAGCTGCAAATGCATACTAAAGTATCAATATAAGTATCACGCATATACTTATAAGAAAACAAACTGTAGGACACAATATCAAAGTCTGACCACAAGCAAACCAAGCAGGTGAGACTGAAAAATGGTAAAAAAGTTATGGTTTCCAGTAACATGCATCTAAAAATTCATATACAGAAACACTATCCTAAAAGCTAAAGATTCTTGCTTTGACTCGCTGCTGTTGAGAGTCAGAATTTGACTTCTCCTCAGTCAAAATGATAGTCTGCCTACAGCAAGATAAGATAGTTGACCTGAAAATATCTGCTGTAAAGCCTTCCTAACTAGGCACAGACAAGACATAAAAATTCCTCATTGAATCCTTTGTCCCAAGTAAAAGTATTTCAAAACCTCACAAGACAAAGAGATCTATCTTGAGTAAAACTGCTGTCCCAGTGATTGAGAGCTGGCATATCGACCGGCTTAACTGAAGTAGGCCCATCCGAAGCCAACTGATTCTTGGCTAATAAATGGCCAGAGCCACTTGTGAGCAATACTCATTTAAAGTAAGGGAAGACAATGCTAACAAGAATACCCTTCTTCCTTTGCCTAATGCCAAAGTCAAAAGAAAGACCGTCTTGAAAGTTAATAACCTCCAAGAAATCTTCCCCAAAGGCTCAAAAGACTGTCTGGTGAGACCAAACAAGACCAGAGACAAAAGGTAAAGAAGGCTTAACCTATTGGCTACTGGACTGTCTCTATAGAAATATGTCAACAATCTATACAGCTGAAGAGTTCTAGAGACTTATTTCCCTTCAAAGAAAGCAATCTACCATTGTTATTCTGTAACCAGCAAAAGTAGATGGCTTAAGATTCTTTTCCTTAAAAAAAATAATTAAGGAAATTTGCTACATCCAGAAAAGTAGTATCTGAGAAGTTCACCACAAAGAAGCCTCAGATGTGCATAGATCTACCAGGTCCCACAACCAAGAACATCCACCATGACCATCATGATTCAATCATGATGAATCTGCACCTGAAGGTGGGCATCTTCTAAATCACCTGAAGAATCCTTGGCTATCCTGGTGCAACCATGATGATTGTGCACCTGTAGGTGATCATCTTGAATCACCTGAGGAATGAGAGCCACTGGAACAAACACAAAACTGTCCAGATCCTCCCAAGAAATGAGTAATGCACCTGTTCCCCAAGCCCCACAGTCTAAGAAAGGAAACACATACACTGGAAGCTTAAGATTCAGGTTGTTGGATACCAATGGCAGAATGATTAAACTCACCTGCAAGGGAAGCCCTAAAAGGAACCTTTGTGGAACAGATCCACCAGATCCCAAAAATAAGACATCCCTAGCCACTCTGATGCAATCCAGATGATTCTGCACCTGAATCTTGAAGTAGCCCTTCTTAATAGCTACAAAAAGAATTTTCTTGCCTTTCCTGAGATCTTTGACTTATCAAGATAACCTCTCAAGGATCTCACTGGACAAAGAAACTTATCTGGCACCAAAGCATAATCTAAAGAAGGTTTCAAAGCAGGAATGACTACAGGTTGAAAATCAAAGGAGCCTTAGAAGCCAAATGATTGACCTGCATCACCTGAAGAATCAAGGTCACAGGACCAAACAAACTGTCCAGTCCATCCCAAGAAAAGTTGAAACGACAAGCTTGTGGTTCAAACTAGGTGCAAAACAAATCCATCATTGGTGATTGTAATCAAAGACAGATTTGATTGAACACCTGAATCAGAATAGAAGATTCAAAAGTCATCCAAAAACACATTCAATTTGAATCATATTTACTCTCATGAACAAAGAATTTGTTGGAATATTTGTATACCCTGAGAAGTGATATGACTGAATCTGAACCCAGGGCATTCGTCCAAGGAATGATTCTTCAGATAAGAAAACACATTCCTGAAAGTGGGTACCTCCCTACCTGTTCAGATAGGAAACCACTGAAGAAATATCTGGGGAAATCAACAGATTCAGAATCCGAATCAGACCTCCAAATGATTCTAAAGGTAGTAGCCCTGTTAATGTGGAGTCTTGACCCCTCATGATACAACAGACCACTGGCTGTTTGATGCCATAATTGTGCATCCCAACCCTTAAAGAAAGCATCTAATAACAGAAGGAGATTGTGCTCCTTCTGATGAAGTAAAGGGAGCTCCTGCAAATTTGAAAAGTCGTTCCACCACTGAAGATGATCCCTAAGAACCTGAGAACAGAAAAACTGGTACATTATCTGTGTATAATATGTGGTATCTGTGGTACATTAGCAGATAGCCTTGGGGTTACCTGATAAACAAATGACCCAATGGCACTGTTTTTCTCCTATGAAGCCATACCACCACCAAAGAAATGGCTTCCTTAGAAACCATTAGCCGGAGAAGATGCTTTGCTATGAGTAAAGATGTACCCTAAGGTGGAATCTGCAATCCAAACTAAAAATCCTGGTGCATTAGCCAAGAAGTTTTTTTTTTTTTTTTTTTTTTTTTTATAAGCTGGTGACACCCAATGCCTTCTACTGCAGCCATCAGGTTCAGTATCCGTTGATGCCATAGTAAAGTCAAAAATAAACCATTTTCAAGAGCAAGCAATGAAATGGTCTATACTGGTAAAGAATGATGCGTTCTTATAGATCCCACATTCTCACCATGGACTAACATAGCAAACAGGCAGTGAACCGGTGTGAATTGTCATCAACAGGGAAGTGAAGATAAGAATTGCGTGAATCCGGCTACGAAAGAATGCAACTGTAAGGAAACGAGTGGACACACCCATTCACTTACTAGTAACAATTAATTGCGAAAATCCCAACTATGCGAAATTAAGGTACATGTAAAGGTTTATTACCTGACCTCAACTATTAGTGGTAGCCATCTCTTCCCAGCTTATCACAACTGATAAAGTGTAAAATTGTAGGGATATCACCATCTCACTGGTGTTATCGCCCTTTTGTCGATCATTCCATACACAGCTTTATGCAAACTGATGTCTCCGGCATTTTATTCATTTATTCTTAACACACATGTCCACAACTGCTTTAGGAACATGAATAAGCAATCCTTCATGGTACTGTTGCCTCTGTGAAAGGTAAAGTATGGTTGAAGATTATCCTCTTACTATGTTGAGATGTAAGGAGTAGTATATCTGCACTAGTGGACAAACACTACTCCTAAAGATTACTCCTAACCCCTCTAAATCTTCAGAGGAGAGTTTTGTAACAGAGTTGGAGGATTAAGTATCATAATGGGAAGAAAAGTGCCCTGGGCACTAATCCCCTTTCTAGCCATGTGTAGAAGTTTGCTCCTTCCCAGACAGAAGAAACACTATACACCCGAGATCACAAAATAAAGTTTTCCTGGACATCTGACCAAAAGTTCAGCAGGAGAAAACCCCATTGAGTGAAAAATGCACTTTTAATTCTACCAAAAACATCTAAGAGATAAGATAGAGAAAAACTAGAAATCGGCCGCCCTGTTGATAGTAGATGCGAATAGAAACAGGATAGCATAGAAGAACACACATTATCATGTGTAATGTCCACCCATGAACCTTTTGCCCAAATTGTACAGTAGTCTTACAAGACCCTGTTTCATTTGTAAAATATATCAATGATGCTTAAATATTTGTTAGTGTAGATGTAAATTATTTCAGCTTCATGCCTTTTTGCATTGGTTGGGTTGAAAATTTTGACGAAATCACTCTATCTGGCATGGTTAAGAAGATAGAAGCAAATTCCTGTTTTTCTATTTTTGGCAAAAATTTGAAAATTCAAAATGGCCGCCATTTTTGGCAAAAGGAAATTTTTTTGAAAATTGCCAAGAGTACATTTTCTAGATACCCTATGGGTCGAAAATTTCAACGAAATAACTCTATTTGGCACGGTTAAGGCCAGTTTGTGTTTTTCCATTTTGGGCAAAAATTCGAAAATTCAAAATGGCTGCCATTTTTGGGGAGGGGAAAATTTTTTGAAAATTGCAAAGATTACATTCCTTAGATACCCCGTGGGTTGAAAATTTCGACGAAATCGCTCTATCTCGCATGGTTAAGGAGATAGAAGCAAATTTGTGTTTTGCCATTTTTGACAAAAATTTGAAAATTCAAAATGGCCGCCATTTTAGGGGACGGGAAATTTTTTTTTAAATTGCCAAGAATACAATGCTGAAATACCTGTGGGTCGAAAATTTTGACGAAATCGCTCTATCTCGCACGGTTAAGGAGATAGAAGCAAATTTGTGTTTTGCCATTTTTGGCAAAAATTCGAAAATTCAAAATGGCCGCCATTTTTGGGGAGGGGAAAATTTTTTGGAAAATTGCAAAGATTGCATTCCTTAGATACCCTGTGGGTCGAAAATTTCGACGAAATCGCTCTATCTCGCACGGTTAAGGAGATAGAAGCAAATTTGTGTTTTGCCATTTTTGGGAAAAATTCGAAAATTCAAAATGGCCGCCATTTTTGGGGAGGGGAAAATTTTTGGAAAATTGCAAAGATTGCATTCCTTAGATACCCTGTGGGTCGAAAATTTCGACGAAATCACTCTATCTCGCACGGTTAAGGAGATAGAAGCAAATTAGTGTTTTGCCATTTTTGGCAAAAATTCGAAAATTCAAAATGGCCGCCATTTTTGGGGAGGGGAAAATTTTTTAAAAATTACCAAGAGTACAATGCTCAGATACCCTGTGGGTCGAAAATTTTGACGAAATCACTCTATCTGGCACGGTTAAGGAGATAGAAGGAAATTTGTGTTTTGCCATTTTTGGCAAAAATTCGAAAATTCAAAATGGCCGCCATTTTGGGGGAGGGGAAAATTTTTGGAAAATTCCAAAGATTGCATTCCTTAGATACCCTGTGGGTCGAAAATTTCGACGAAATCGCTCTATCTCGCACGGTTAAGGAGATAGAAGGAAATTTGTGTTTTGCCATTTTTGGCGAAAATTCAAAATGGCCGCCATTTTTGGGGAGGGGAAAATTTTTGGAAAATTGCAAAGATTACATTCCTTAGATACCCTGTGGGTCGAAAATTTCGACGAAATCGCTCTATCTCGCACGGTTAAGGAGATAGAAGCAAATTAGTGTTTTGCCATTTTTGGCAAAAATTCGAAAATTCAAAATGGCCGCCATTTTTGGGGAGGGGAAAATTTTTGGAAAAATTACCAAGAGCACAATGCTCAGATACCCTGTGGGTCGAAAATTTTGACGAAATCGCTCTATCTGGCACGGTTAAGGAGATAGAAGCAAATTGGTGTTTTGCCATTTTTGGCAAAAATTCGAAAATTCAAAATGGCCGCCATTTTTGGGGAGGGGAAAATTTTTTGAAAATTGCAAAGATTGCATTCCTTAGATACCCTGTGGGTCGAAAATTTCGACGAAATCGCTCTATCTCGCACGGTTAAGGAGATAGAAGCAAATTTGTGTTTTGCCATTTTTGGCAAAAATTCGAAAATTCAAAATGGCCGCCATTTTTGGGGAGGGGAAAATTTTTTGAAAATTGCAAATATTACATTACTTAGATACCCTGTGGGTCGAAAATTTCGACGAAATCGCTCTATCTCGCACGGTTAAGGAGATAGAAGCAAATTAGTGTTTTGCCATTTTTGGCAAAAATTCGAAAATTCAAAATGGCCGCCATTTTTGGGGAGGGGAAAATTTTTTAAAAATTACCAAGAGTACAATGCTCAGATACCCAGTGGGTCGAAAATTTTGACGAAATCGCTCTATCTGGCACGGTTAAGGAGATAGAAGCAAATTTGTGTTTTGCCATTTTTGGCAAAAATTCGAAAATTCAAAATGGCCGCCATTTTTGGGGAGGGGAAAATTTTGTTAAAATTACCAAGAGCACAATGCTCAGATACCCTGTGGGTCGAAAATTTTGACGAAATCGCTCTATCTGGCACGGTTAAGGAGATAGAAGCAAATTTGTGTTTTGCCATTTTTGGCAAAAATTCGAAAATTCAAAATGGCCGCCATTTTGGGGGAGGGGAAAATTTTTTGAAAATTGCAAAGATTGCATTCCTTAGATACCCTGTGGGTCGAAAATTTCGACGAAATCGCTCTATCTCGCACGGTTAAGGAGATAGAAGGAAATTTGTGTTTTGCCATTTTTGGCAAAAATTCGAAAATTCAAAATGGCCGCCATTTTTGGGGAGGGGAAAATTTTTGGAAAATTGCAAAGATTACATTCCTTAGATACCCTGTGGGTCGAAAATTTCGACGAAATCGCTCTATCTCGCACGGTTAAGGAGATAGAAGCAAATTAGTGTTTTGCCATTTTTGGCAAAAATTCGAAAATTCAAAATGGCCGCCATTTTTGGGGAGGGGAAAATTTTTGGAAAAATTACCAAGAGCACAATGCTCAGATACCCTGTGGGTCGAAAATTTTGACGAAATCGCTCTATCTGGCACGGTTAAGGAGATAGAAGCAAATTGGTGTTTTGCCATTTTTGGCAAAAATTCGAAAATTCAAAATGGCCGCCATTTTTGGGGAGGGGAAAATTTTTGGAAAATTGCAAAGATTGCATTCCTTAGATACCCTGTGGGTCGAAAATTTCGACGAAATCGCTCTATCTCGCACGGTTAAGGAGATAGAAGCAAATTTGTGTTTTGCCATTTTTGGGAAAAATTCGAAAATTCAAAATGGCCGCCATTTTTGGGGAGGGGAAAATTTTTTGAAAATTGCAAATATTACATTCCTTAGATACCCTGTGGGTCGAAAATTTCGACGAAATCGCTCTATCTCGCACGGTTAAGGAGATAGAAGCAAATTAGTGTTTTGCCATTTTTGGCAAAAATTCGAAAATTCAAAATGGCCGCCATTTTTGGGGAGGGGAAAATTTTTTAAAAATTACCAAGAGTACAATGCTCAGATACCCAGTGGGTCGAAAATTTTGACGAAATCGCTCTATCTGGCACGGTTAAGGAGATAGAAGCAAATTTGTGTTTTGCCATTTTTGGCGAAAATTCAAAATGGCCGCCATTTTTGGGGAGGGGAAAATTTTTGGAAAATTGCAAAGATTGCATTCCTTAGATACCCTGTGGGTCGAAAATTTCGACGAAATCACTCTATCTCGCACGGTTAAGGAGATAGAAGCAAATTAGTGTTTTGCCATTTTTGGCAAAAATTCGAAAATTCAAAATGGCCGCCATTTTTGGGGAGGGGAAAATTTTTGGAAAATTGTAGATTGCATTCCTTAAATACCCTGTGGGTCGAAAATTTCGACGAAATCGCTCTATCTCACACGGTTAAGGAGATAGAAGCAAATTTGTGTTTTGCCATTTTTGGCAAAAATTCGAAAATTCAAAATGGCCGCCATTTTTGGGGAGGGGAAAATTTTTTGAAAATTGCAAATATTACATTCCTTAGATACCCTGTGGGTCGAAAATTTCGACGAAATCGCTCTATCTCTTACGGTTTCTGAGATATTAGCAAATTACTCAAAAGTAGTACTGAAAATACACAATGAAGTACCTAAATGGCTATTACTCATGTACTGACAAAGCTATCAGTCCCAAATGCAATACCAAGCGAGCTATGGACATAACAATCTTGTATTCAAAATTGTAGTAAAATATCTTTAATTATTTTGGCTTAAATGCACGGAAACCAATGGGTACTGAAAATAGCTGTACTTAAGTATTACTCAGTAAGCAAAAGAGGTACAACAGCCAAAAGCAATCCCAAGCAAGCTACTGACCCAATAAGCCTGCATACCAAATTTGGTGACAATAGCTCTAATACTTTTCCTTTAAATGAGCGGAAACCATGCGTGACGCCGGACATCGGACGCCGGACGCCGGACGCCGGACATCGGACGGCGAAAAAAGCAAAAATAATATATCCACCCCCCAGGGGGGTGGACATAATAAGACTTGTAACACTTCTGATGAGTAACAAGTTGAAGAACTGGTCAATGCACTGCCCAAAAAACATCCAGGATCACTGAAGACTGTAATTGAAAATACTGCACACAGTCCAAGGAAGTACTGGATATTCTATGAGATTCCTGTTAATCCTTAAATACTTGAAGACCTCCTGACAGAGGTACTGCTAGATAACTCCACATTATTAAATTTCAAGATTGACATGATTAAGCTGCAAGAAACACAGAGAACCTGTATTCTTGAACAAAATCTGACAATGGGTACATATAGATCTTATGCACCGGTGCCGGTTTCCAGCAGAAAAACCTGCATAACCCACAGAAAGAAAAGCTAATCTGTGAGATGAAACACAGCTCCGGGAATCTGAAACCCGATTCCGGACCTTTGGGGAGGTATGGAAACTCGATTGTGTTAGAATGACGTCATGCAGGTATTTTCCTCCGTGAAAAGTTCCGACTGAACCTGACGGAAGAATTAGAAGCTGTGGATGATTGCTTCTGCATCCGGAACTTGTCCACAATGCAGCAACCAATGAAAAACTAAGATGTCTGCTCTCACCGGGGAATCCCACCGGACACCCATTCGAGTGAGATTGTCGCGGTGAGATGTTGACTACCACAAACGCCTGGCTTTTAGAACCCAACGTGAGAATAGCTTATGACAATCGAATTGTCTCCTCTCTTCAGGTTGCCTCCATTTGTCGCCTAGCAACATGTAAACTGTCCCTGTCGGAGCTAGTATGACTGCCAACAGTTTCAGTGTAAAAAAGTTGTAAATCTTCACAAGAAAAACGAGCCTTTTGAAGAATTCTGAGAAGAAGAAAGTCTTCATCCAACGACGATACATCCATGCCGCCATCTTAAAATAGTGGTCATACATCCACCAAAAAATGGCCACAAAAGTCTTTTTCTCTGTGCTTTTCTCTTAAATTCGTCCTGAGAAGACATTGTCAACACAGATGCCTTACCACAGAACTCAAATTCCCACAAAAACTCCAAAAACTTTATAAAAATCCAAATTAAAATAACACATCCACACTGTAGGATGGCCAACAAAAATAATGAAGGTTGTTTACTAGCGTGGTCACATGACCACTAGGGGGACATGCTAGTTCACACTCACTCACTGGCCTCTTAAGGTTTCTTAAAACGTTTCTCAACGTTGGCCAGTGAGTTGGATGGCACCAACATATAGCAATGGTCAGGAAATGGTAAGTGTATTTTTCGCAATAAAAATAAAGCGTTCCTATGCAACCTTAGACCACAGTAATGGTGGTCTCCAAATGACTGACCTCTGTTCGCATATTCAGTCTTCTAAATTAGTGTGGATGACCAGATTAATGCAAGGGAGACCTACTTCCTGGCAGCTGCTTTTTGAATATAACATATCACCAATTTTCAAAATAAGTAAATTTGGTTATGGCTGGTGCAAGTGTATTCTAAAAACTATCAAAAATAATTTTTGGAAAGACGTATTGCAAGCCTGGGTGGGTTTGTGCGAAAATTTATCCATTGAAACAAGTGAACAACTCCTATCATCTCCAATTTGGTATAATCCTAGAATTTCATCAGCAACCCTATATTTTCCAAACTGGTTCCGACATGGAATTGAATCCATAGGAGATGTTGTAGACAACAATGGCACTCTAATAACTGAAAATGAACTAAAAAATAAATTTAAGCTTCCTAGTGTTAATTTTTTGGAAATGGCAAGACTAAAAATTCTTGTTAAGAAATATATTCAAAAATTCAATATCACATTGCAGGATTTCAAGAGACCAAATATACCAAGAGAAATGGCGATTATTATTAACCACAATAAAACTAGGGATTTTTACAAACTTATAAATTCCAGATACCCAGAGACTGGAATTAAGCTTAAATGGAGTGAAGATTTGAATTTATTTTTGCAGTCAGGTGATTGGGAAAAAATCTTTAAAATTTGCTTCAAAACAATAAAGGACAATTATTTGATATGGTTTCAATATCGTATATTATACAGAATTCTAGGTACACGTAAATTATTATATAATATGAACAAAAGTCCTTCACCAAACTGCTTATTTTGTGATAATACCCCTGAAACTCTTGTTCATTTATTTTGTAAATGTCCAAAAGTAGTAAACTTTTGGACTGAGGTTGAAGATTGGGTTGCAAGTAAAACAACTCTTCTAACTAACTTTACCCCATCTGAAATTATCCTCGGATACCTAAAAGATGAAAATTTCCTTCCAATCAATGTAATTATAATGTTCACAAAGAAATATATATATACAAAGGCAAAAACTACTACTCCTTTGATCCTTAGTGAACTGAAGAAAATTGTCCAACTTGTGTTTGAAGAGCAAGAGTATCTAGCCAATCTACAGCTTAAGGAAGAACATTTTAATAAGAATTGGGCACTATTCAGAGATATCCTCAGAGCATAATTGTTGTATAGTTACAAAAAATACTATATTCTGTGAATGCACTGGTACATCCTTTGTGTTGGTATAATTTCAAAAAGTGTAAATGTAAATGTCTTATCATATCGTTATTGTAAAAAAACAAAACAAAAAAACATCACTTTATAATTTCAAAAGACTTTACATAAGATATGTGATAAAAACTAATTTTTTTTCATGTAAAATAAATTGTAATGTAAATAGACAAGTTTATAAATTTAAATATCCAAATATTTATCAAATTATGATGCTTTATGTATAAGGAACAACAAGCAAGGTAATAAGATTAAGATCTATTTCTGTTCAAGAATTGAATTTTACTGTAGTTTTAGCAATGTATTTTAACAATGTAAGTCTTTTCCAAAGGTCAGCAATAAAATTTAGATCTATAGTTAGGCTTGAATAAAACTTCCCTTTAATGTTGTCCCTACAATAGAGGAAGCCACGCCATAACCATAGATGCCTTAAAAGGGATTAAGTCCCTCTGAAAGACTATGATGAAATCCAATTAGGGGCTAGCTGGCCTTTCCATTGTTTCTAACAACAATTCTTTGATCAAGTAGCCAGTACCTACACTCAAGTCATAAATCTACCAGAAAATGGCAAAAAAAAATTAAAATTAAGCCTTGATTGAAATAAAATAAAGAAACCACTAACTAATAATCTCTGTTTAACAAGAGATTCTTCGAGAATACATACAGACTTGTTTGGGTGTAAATCATGTCTTAAATGATAAGGTAAAATTTCTGCTGAATGAAAGTACAGTTAAAATTTAAAACTTTAAATTAATTTCTTAAAGTTTTATTTCCAAAACGCTTTTTATGTATCAGTCACAGTCCCTGAAAATTTTAGGGAATACACATATTTACTAACCAAATCAGTAAATACATGTATTTACTGAAATTTTCAGTAAATACATGTATTTACTGAAATTTTCAGTAAATATGCGTATTTACTGATTTCACATATTTACTGTAACATATATACTACTGTGCAATACAGGTATCTTCAAAAAAGAAAAACATCAAAGCGAGTACCATATGCATTTTAATAGCCAGAACTAAAGAAATAACTATCTCTGCCATATGTATTATTATTATTATTATGTATTTATACTCAGCGCAATATCTCCATATACTACAGGACTCAAAGCGCTATTTAACCAATCTGACTGTACAGGTACAGCCCCAACTCACAAGTAACAGACATTCCCCTAACTGGAAGATAGAGGCTCAAGGATGACAATTTATCAATGTCCTTGAGGTTCTTGAACCTGCCACTGGGGATAGGACCCAATGACAGAGGAATGCCATTTTAAATGGTCATCCGAGCCACTATCTGCCTGTACCTGGGATTTAACCCACGTCCTCTGAGTTCCTAGACAAGTGTGTTACCCGCTAGGCCACAGTGGCAGATGTACACAGATTTGGATAATATATACCCTACCTTGCAAATCCTGATGCACTCTGTGTAGATGCTGAGCCAAACAATGAAGCACTACCATAAGTAGCCCCAGTTCCAAAAGCAGGGTTTGAGCCAAAACTAGGTGGGCTGCCAAAAGAACTAGCTGTACCCGCAGCCATACCACTGCCAAACAATGGAGCACCTCCAAATCCTGGAAAATAGACCCAATCAATAAGCCTGATAAATCTGCATTCATAATGCTTCAGAATGAACATATATCACATATTTAAAAATACCAGAATAAAAATGATACTAAAGAAACCAAAGTCAGAGTTTGTGGAGTTTGGCTTTTTGCAAGTAATCCAGTTAAGTAAATAAGCTAAATACGAGGGAAGAATATGGTTGTGTCAGTGAATCTGGCTGAGAGAAATGGTAAAATTCTTTGTAAACATGTTGGCTGTTCCGACAATAATCCAATGCAAACTATACTGGTTGAAATAGACCTGTTTTAGTATGAAACTTGAAATTTTTAATAATTTTAAAATATATTTTATCATGTTAGAATTGGAATAATATCCACCAAACCATATTATAAGCAGAATTTTACCATTGTTACAGGCTTTGTCTGGTGTTATTCCTTTATTTTAGTGGAGTATTTTTGTAAAAACAGGTTTTTCCAGGTTTGTACCTGAACTTTTTTGGGGAGTGGTCTGCTGTCCTCCAATTCCAAACCCAGTTGCGGAAACTCCTGCAGTAGGGTTAGCGAACACACTGCCACCTTGGGAGGATGGGCCACCAAATCCTGCACCTCCAAAACCACTGCTAGACTGATTGCCAAACAAACCTAGAGTGAATACACAAAATTACTGCTAGACTGATTTCTAAACAAATCAAGAGTGAACACATAATCTAAATCAATACCATTAAAACTATTACAGCATCTTCTTAGAACAGGCTTTAAAACACAAGTCCGGTAACACACCGTATATTATACTACAACTATCCCTCAACATAAGGATACAGCAAATATAAACAACATATTACTATATTCTCTGTTATAAGATAGCAAAGAGAAGTGTATTTTTTATCCTATCTTTTGGTTTTCTCTGTATCACTCATAAAGTACCAGCCATTATGACAATTTTATGGTAACTTTAATATTTACCTTGACTTGCACTCCCTGTACTTGCAGTGTTGAATGAGCCACCAAAAACATTCTTGTTGGCATTTTCTGCACTTGGTTTTCCACCCAAATCACCAAATAATCCACCACTTCCAAATAAGCTGGAAAAACAGAAGCATATACCCCTACATAAAAGTAAATGGTACATTTTAGTCAAATGACCAATACCCTGTATGCTTTGTTTGACCTGGGAGTAGTTATTATGTAAGGTTACATTTTAGTTTGACAGTACATCTGATTCTTTATTACAAACTTCATTTAAAAAGAATGAAAAGATCAGCAAATATTTTAAATTCTTTGAAAGAATTTCATTACTCTTACATGTAGCATTTTTTTGTTGAACAATAATTCATAAATGATGTACCAACTGGGAGAGGAAAAGGTTTGTTGAGAAAATTGAAACATCATACAACAGATATGGTACTTTGCAACAAAACAAAAGGAAACCATAATTTTCTGAGACTTAAAATGAGTTTGTAAAACTTAATATTTTAACAACAAACTTCAATTGTTACTTAAGTAAACAAATACATTAAAGAGAGAGAGGATTGACCACAGACTGCCTTACTTTGAGTTTTGTGCGGCACCCTCGCTTTCCATGCCATCCCCTGACCCTGTGGCTTGTTGAGTAGAGGTCTGACCAAAGCCAAATGCTCCAGACTGAGTGCTAGGCGTACCAAAGCTGAAGCCTGAGCTGGTTGTTGCCTGTTGACTGGTGCTCTGTGTTGTAGCAAAGCCTGTACCAAGACCAAACCCTCCACTGGAAGAAGGCGGCTGCTGGCTGCCACCTGTCTGTGCTGTCCCAAAGCCAAATACACTGGTAGACACTGGTGTCTGCTGGCTACTGCTCTCACTGGTGGAACTGCCAACTACGGGGGTTTTCTCTGTAACATTAGGACCAGTAGTGGTCACAGCTGCTGAGGTCTGTTGACTGACACTAGTCTGGGATATACCAAAGCCCAAGTCAGTCGGCTGCTGGGTGCTATTTGGAACTCCAGTGGAGCTTACTGACACTATTGTTGATTCAGCTGTTGTTGCTTGATTGTTATTCTGACCTGAAGTCAAATCTACTGCAGGAACTGGTGGTGTACCACTCTGGGATGAACTGGCCACCACTGTTGTTACTCCTGGTGGCTTCTCAGTACTGTTCTGGGTGGTAGACCCAAAAGAAAATCCCATAGTAGATGATGGCTGTCTACTGTCCACAGAACCAAAGCTGAACCCAGTCTTAGCAGGTTCTGGCTTACCCTCATTCTGTGTAGTGCTAACACTGGTCACAGCTGATCCAAAGCTAAAGCCTTCACTAATGGGTGCCTGCTGGCTGGAATGCAGGGCAGAGCTGGGAGTCTGCTGTTGCTGACTACCTCCTGGAGTTACATTAGAGGTTGGCTGTTGATGTTCACTCTGAATGGAGGTAAACTTGAAACCCTCGCTTGCTGGTGTTTTTCCACTTGTCGTCACCGATGGCTGGTTGTTTTGCTGTTGATCAGCTGCTGATGGACTTTCAGACCTCGCATCAAGCAAGGCCTTCTTCTCCACTTTCTCAGTAACATTACTGGTGGATGTTATTTCTGACATCTGAGTAGGTGGTACAACACTGGTCATCCCTGAGACCTGACTTTTACCACTTCCTTGGCTAGTCTGGGATGCTTCAACTGATCCAATATCTCCCCCTAGAGCCTGTGTTAGTGCTGATATCTTGGGCGTATCACCAACATTCACTACTGTGGTACTTTTAGAAGGTTTACCATCAAATGTGACTGCTGGTTGTTTCTTTGCCATTAGTTCTTCTGTTCTTGTGGTCTCTGATGTTGTTTGGGCTGAACTATTACCTCCTGCTTCATTCTCTTTAGAAGCCATATCCTCTGGTGCTGTCTTTTCAGTAAACATTGTAGGCTTGTCTTCTGCCTTGGGTGTTTTTTCAGTTTTCTGTGTTCCAAACTGAGGGTTGCCAGTGAACAGGCTGGACATTCCTTCTTTACTCTGTCCAAACAATCCAGCAGTTTGTTTTGGCTGTCCTAAAATTCCTGTAGAATTGGGTGTAGGAGTAGACTCTTCTGCTAGGACCTCTGCCAATGCAGAACCAAACTGCATATGTTTGGCTCCAACTTCAAACTTTGTAGGCATTGGCTCTGAAGAGCTATCAGGGTTTACTGGGGCAGATCCCAATGTGAAATCAAAACCAGTTTTCCTGTCTGCTTTCTGACTGGTTAATGTTTTGGCTGCAGGTTCATTCCCTTGGTCTGTAGCTTGCACAGGGAAGCTGAAGCTGCCAGACATGTCACTCCCCAGCTTGGACCTTGGATTCACATCAGAGGAAGCATCTGTAGGAAGTTTTAACAATTTTGTTATACCTGAATCTGCACTCACTTGATTAAAACTGGACACATTCTTTGTGACATCAGGCGGCTTGTTAAATGCAAAGCTGTCACTGGTCTTTGTGGCAAATGTATAAGCTCCTGCTCCGCTCGTTTTAGTTTTCACCTGTCCTTTATCTGAAGAGGTTTTGTTGAAGTTGAAGCCCACTGATGAAGGAGCAAATCCTCCAGTAGTAGTAGTAGCTAGTTGGGTTGCTGAATCTTGTTGTGAAGAACTTTTGTTGAAACTGAACGTGGTGTCAGATTTACCCGTGAAGCTAAACCCAGTATTACCAGTATTACTTCCTGTAATTGGAGTGGATGTTTTACCGAATGAAAAATTTGGTACAGGTTTTGAGGCTGTACTGAAATCTGAAATCAGGGAAGTGTTTTCTTTGCTCATCAGTGTTGGTTTACTTCCAAACCCTTGGAATTCAGAGGCAGTCTTAGAGAAGGTAAATGCAGAAGATGGAGGAGTGGTTTTACTTCCAGGGGCTTTACTTGCAGACGTGCTTACACCCAGTTTTCCCTTCATTTCAGGTTTTGAGTCAGCTGGCTTCATGGTCGGGGATTTCTGTACTCCAACTGAGCTATTAGACATCTCCTGAAAAGGGGACAAAGAAAATGGTTCCCTGAGTGATAATGTCTTTATATTAATCATAACTTCTCCAGTCAAAACAAAATATGTAAAATATCACCAAAAATATTTATTTGTATGTTATTTATATTTTTGTATGTGCATTACGTTTTATGAGAGATCGTCCAACCAACAACTGCTTGAACAACCTTTTCTACTCTTTTGAACAACTGATAACATTCTAGAAGCTTGATAAAAAAGGTGGACAATGTAATACCTATGAATCTAGGCCTTAATTGGGTAACACACAAGTAACTTATAAATACATTAAACTGTTATCTCAAGAACTTGATTTCCACATATTTACCTTCAGTTTGGCTCCCTCTGTAGACTTGCCAGGTGATTTGCCTGAAGGAGTGCTTTCATCCAGTATATCAGATGCCCAAAACCTGGACTTAGTCAGATTCCCTACAAGTACAGCAGGTTTTGTATGCATTTCTGTCACATTAGCATTAACAAATTTAAGTTGAAATTGAAGAAAAATATACACTATTTACAGTTAAAATACGGTAAATTATCACTTTTTAGCAATCACTACATGAATATGTATTAGGTGTTTTTTTCTTAAAATCTTCATAACCTTGCATACAATTAACTAACCTTGACTTTATTTTCTACTGACTGTTGTATGAATGTTAATAGTGATGGCAGGAAGGAATGTTTGTATGGTAGTTTTACAAAAGTTCAGGTTTTTCTAAAGAGAGCACAAATGTTGAAATTTCACATTACTTTGAATTACACCAGCAAAGTACCCTGTGTGAACCTCTGCAATGTATTAAAAGTTTATCACTTTATTGTTTAATATATTATAAAGCTTTATCGAATGTCTTGTGAATGGTCAGCTCGCTTGTTGGATTACAGTACAAACCTGGGGCAGTGGACTTGATTGGAGTGACCCGCCTACTTCCCAGCAAGTCACGAAGCTTGGACTGCTTCTCCGGAGACACAACAACCGCAGTCTGAGGTGAACCACTGGTCAGTTGAGGTGAGCCATTGGTCATCTGAAGGTTACCTCTGACCATCTGTGGGGTGCCACTGGTGAGCTGAGGTGTGCCACGACTCCTTCAATTATGTGTAATATGGAATACTAATGTAGAAAATTTTGTATTTTCTCATCGAAAAGTTTGATGCTTCGTGTTAAAACATTGTGCCTATAATATTATCTTCCCTAAGACAAACTGGACCAAGGACGAATCTGTGACCAGATGCAACATGTATCCAACAGAAAAATAGACCTTTTTATTATGACAACCCCCTTTGACCTTCAAGGGGTGCTCAAAGGTCAAATTAAATGCCCTAAAAATAAACAGCCCAGAATTTGCTTAAAGTTGGTCTATCTCTTGTAGTTTTTGAAATCAAAATTTTCTCAAAATAAACCTATCTCTAACAGTTTTTGAGAAAAATGACATCACACTGGTTTCACATTCCAAATCCCTGTGACCAATAATAAGTAGTATACAGACACTCTAAAGTTTGGCCAACAACATTTGACCTTGAAGAAGTTGCCAAAGGTCAAATCTGATCACATGAAAAAGATTCCCTGACCATGATTTTCAACAGATTATTTTTACATTACAAACCTATAGGACTAATAATAAGGGAGATATAGGCTTTTAAGTATGACCAAAATTGGCACCATGGAGTACTTTGGCATCCTGTGGATGACATCAAATGAAGAGCTATATGGTGAAATGTCTGCATGTTTAAGGGGACATATATATATCTGTTAAAGTGATCACTCATCAACAGGGTACACTTTATACCCAGTCAGTACAAAAAGATAATTCTTTCAAAACAAATGCTAATGGCGGCCATCTTGACATTCAGAATGAGGTCGCAACCATTCCCAGACAAGTTTTTGTAATAAAGAACATATAATTTTGAAAAGCCTAGGTATAAAACTTCTTATGACAGAGGAGAAATGATACAAATTCTCTACACATTGCAGTGGTGATGTAACGAAATGTAGTCCACAGTATCCACAGCATGTCTCCAACGGATACAAAGTGGAAACTAGAAATAGGCCGCCCTGTTGATAGTAGATGCGAATAGAAACAGGATAGCATAGAAGAACACACATTATCATGTGTAATGTCCACCCATGAACCTTTTGCCCAAATTGTACAGTAGTCTTACAAGACCCTGTTTCATTTGTAAAATATATCAATGATGCTTAAATATTTGATAGTGTAGATGTAATTTATTTCCGCTTCATGCCTTTTTGCATTGGTTGGGTTGAAAATTTTGACGAAATCACTCTATCTTGCACGGTTAAGAAGATAGAAGCCAATTCCTGTTTTTCTATTTTTGGCAAAAATTTGAAAATTCAAAATGGCCGCCATTATTGGGAAAAGGAAATTTTTTTGAAAATTGCCAAGAGTACATTTCTTAGATACCCTATGGGTCGAAAATTTCAACAAAATAACTCTATTTTGCACGGTTAAGGCCAGTTTGTGTTTTTCCATGTTGGGCAAAAATTCGAAAATTCAAAAGGGCTGCCATTTTTGGGGAGGGGAAAATTTTTTGAAAATTGCAAATATTACATTCCTTAGATACCCTGTGGGTCGAAAATTTCGACGAAATCGCTCTATCTCGCACGGTTAAGGAGATAGAAGCAAATTTGTGTTTTGCCATTTTTTGCAAAAATTCGAAAATTCAAAATGGCCGCCATTTTTGGGGAGGGGAAAATTTTTGGAAAATTGCAAAGATTGCATTCCTTAGATACCCTGTGGGTCGAAAATTTCGACGAAATCGCTCTATCTCGCACGGTTAAGGAGATAGAAGCAAATTTGTGTTTTGCCATTTTTGGCAAAAATTCGAAAATTCAAAATGGCCGCCATTTTTGGGGAGGGGAAAATTTTTTTGAAAATTGCAAATATTACATTCCTTAGATACCCTGTGGGTCGAAAATTTCGACGAAATCGCTCTATCTCGCACGGTTAAGGAGATAGAAGCAAATTTGTGTTTTGCCATTTTTGGCAAAAATTCGAAAATTCAAAATGGCCGCCATTTTTGGGGAGGGGAAAATTTTTGGAAAATTGCAAAGATTGCATTCCTTAGATACCCTGTGGGTCGAAAATTTCGACGAAATCGCTCTATCTCACACGGTTAAGGAGATAGAAGCAAATTTGTGTTTTGCCATTTTTGGCAAAAATTCGAAAATTCAAAATGGCCGCCATTTTTGGGGAGGGGAAAATTTTTTGAAAATTGCAAATATTACATTCCTTAGATACCCTGTGGGTCGAAAATTTCGACGAAATCGCTCTATCTCGCACGGTTAAGGAGATAGAAGCAAATTTGTGTTTTGCCATTTTTGGCAAAAATTCGAAAATTCAAAATGGCCGCCATTTTTGGGGAGGGGAAAATATTTTGAAAATTGCAAAGATTGCATTGCTTAGATACCCTGTGTGTCGAAAATTTTGCCGAAATCGCTCTATCTCGCACGGTTAAGGAGATAGAAGCAAATTAGTGTTTTGCCATTTTTGGCAAAAATTCGAAAATTCAAAATGGCCGCCATTTTTGGGGAGGGGAAAATTTTTGGAAAATTGCAAAGATTGCATTCCTTAGATCCCCTGTGGGTCGAAAATTTTGCCGAAATCGCTCTATCTCGCACGGTTAAGGAGATAGAAGCAAATTTGTGTTTTGCCATTTTTGGCAAAAATTCGAAAATTCAAAATGGCCGCCATTTTTGGGGAGGGGAAATTTTTTTGAAAATTGCAAATATTACATTCCTTAGATACCCTGTGGGTCGAAAATTTCGACGAAATCGCTCTATCTCGCACGGTTAAGGAGATAGAAGCAAATTTGTGTTTTGCCATTTTTGGCAAAAATTCGAAAATTCAAAATGGCCGCCATTTTTGGGGAGGGGAAAATTTTTTGAAAATTGCAAATATTACATTCCTTAGATACCCTGTGGGTCGAAAATTTCGACGAAATCGCTCTATCTCGCACGGTTAAGGAGATAGAAGCAAATTTGTGTTTTGCCATTTTTGGCAAAAATTCGAAAATTCAAAATGGCCGCCATTTTTGGGGAGGGGAAAATTTTTGGAAAATTGCAAATATTACATTCCTTAGATACCCTGTGGGTCGAAAATTTCGACGAAATCGCTCTATCTCGCACGGTTAAGGAGATAGAAGCAAATTTGTGTTTTGCCATTTTTGGCAAAAATTCGAAAATTCAAAATGGCCGCCATTTTTGGGGAGGGGAAAATATTTTGAAAATTGCAAAGATTGCATTGCTTAGATACCCTGTGCGTCGAAAATTTTGCCGAAATCGCTCTATCTCGCACAGTTAAGGAGATAGAAGCAAATTAGTGTTTTGCCATTTTTGGCAAAAATTCGAAAATTCAAAATGGCCGCCATTTTTGGGGAGGGGAAAATTTTTTGAAAATTGCAAAGATTGCATTCCTTAGATCCCCTGTGGGTCGAAAATTTTGCCGAAATCGCTCTATCTCGCACGGTTAAGGAGATAGAAGCAAATTTGTGTTTTGCCATTTTTGGCAAAAATTCGAAAATTCAAAATGGCCGCCATTTTTGGGGAGGGGAAATTTTTTTGAAAATTGCAAATATTACATTCCTTAGATACCCTGTGGGTCGAAAATTTCGACGAAATCGCTCTATCTCGCACGGTTAAGGAGATAGAAGCAAATTTGTGTTTTGCCATTTTTGGCAAAAATTCGAAAATTCAAAATGGCCGCCATTTTTGGGGAGGGGAAAATTTTGGGAAAATTGCAAAGATTGCATTCCTTAGATACCCTGTGGGTCGAAAATTTCGACGAAATCGCTCTATCTCGCACGGTTAAGGAGATAGAAGCAAATTTGTGTTTTGCCATTTTTGGCAAAAATTCGAAAATTCAAAATGGCCGCCATTTTTGGGGAGGGGAAAATTTTTTGAAAATTGCAAATATTACATTCCTTAGATACCCTGTGGGTCGAAAATTTCGACGAAATCGCTCTATCTCGCACGGTTAAGGAGATAGAAGCAAATTTGTGTTTTGCCATTTTTGGCAAAAATTCGAAAATTCAAAATGGCCGCCATTTTTGGGGAGGGGAAAATATTTTGAAAATTGCAAAGATTGCATTGCTTAGATACCCTGTGGGTCGAAAATTTTGCCGAAATCGCTCTATCTCGCACGGTTAAGGAGATAGAAGCAAATTAGTGTTTTGCCATTTTTGGCAAAAATTCGAAAATTCAAAATGGCCGCCATTTTTGGGGAGGGGAAAATTTTTGGAAAATTGCAAAGATTGCATTCCTTAGATCCCCTGTGGGTCGAAAATTTTGCCGAAATCGCTCTATCTCGCACGGTTAAGGAGATAGAAGCAAATTTGTGTTTTGCCATTTTTGGCAAAAATTCGAAAATTCAAAATGGCCGCCATTTTTGGGGAGGGGAAATTTTTTTGAAAATTGCAAATATTACATTCCTTAGATACCCTGCGGGTCGAAAATTTCGACGAAATCGCTCTATCTCGCACGGTTAAGGAGATAGAAGCAAATTACTCAAAAGTAGTACTGAAAATACACAATGAAGTACCTAAATGGCTATTACTCATGTACTGACAAAGCTATCAGTCCCAAATGCAATACCAAGCGAGCTATGGACATAACAATCTTGTATTCAAAATTGTAGTAAAATATCTTTAATTATTTTGGCTTAAATGCACGGAAACCAATGGGTACTGAAAATAGCTGTACTTAAGTATTACTCAGTAAGCAAAAGAGGTACAACAGCCAAAAGCAATCCCAAGCAAGCTACTGACCCAATAAGCCTGCATACCAAATTTGGTGACAATAGCTCTAATACTTTTCCTTTAAATGAGCGGAAACCATGCGTGACGCCGGACATCGGACGCCGGACGCCGGACGCCGGACATCGGACATCGGACATCGGACATCGGACGGCGAAAAAAGCAAAAATAATATATCCACCCCCCAGGGGGGTGGACATAAAAAAAAGATAACTGTTTCTCTTAGGACAAAGTGAAAAATTTTCTGTGTTTTGATTACTTCTAAGGTCCTCGGAAGTTCCCCCGAGGTTCAGAAACATCCATCTTCTGATTTTAAGCCATTAAGAAAAAAGAAAAAAAGGCTTTTATCCAAGTTATAATAAAATTAAAAGCATATTGTTCGAATATTAAATACCTGTTTGAACACGACAGGATTTATACGCTTTACATACTGTGGTCTACTTTTTACATACCGCAATGTATTGTTATTTCATACCTTGGTGTTGTGCTGGCACCCAGTAGTGATCGGGGAGCATAACCCTTGCTTACTGACCACTGGCTAGTGTCTGTTGGACTACCCAGTGGCTCCTGTCTACTCTTCACTCTACCCAGATGCGGCTTGCCCATTCCAGAAAACATTTTGTCCAAAGACATCTGCTGGTTGCTTATAGTGCGAGTGTTGTCCTTCAATGTACGATAGATGGAGTCTGTTGTGGGACACTTTAATGTCCTAGAAAAGAAAAAACAATAACATCCGCCTGTTACATTAAAGGAGTTATTACTTGGACATTTTCAGGATATTAGCCATGCAGTACATTCTGGTGTTCTGCATCATTGTTAAAGTTTTGAATTATAAGGTGTTTAAGAAGGTGATGTCACAATTTACAGCTCTAAAGCAATAGATCATATAAAATCTTTTTTTTACCTGCACTTGTATTTGACCTTGGAACTGACCTTCTGTTCTTCTGCCCCCACTGCCACTCCACCCACACAAGATCTGTTCTTGACCTTACTATTGAACTTGGTACAAATTTTGTATTTGGCCTTAGCAATAACATGGCAATAACCTTAACATTCTTGACTGTCTGGCACGAGACTTTAATTTTCTTTTCCTGTAAACATACCTCACACCAAAAATACTTTTCAGAGCATACATATGACTTTGCACTACGTTTGACCTTATGTGTGACCATAGTACTAATCTGAGTATAACACTGACCTCAGAGACCTGACCATTGACTTGACCTTGACACTGACCTCCCATTTCTCTTGCTCTGCTGCCATTCCTCCCACTCCAGGTCCAGCTTGGTGTGCAGATCCTGTATCCCGCTCTCCAGGTAATGTGCCTGGCTGCGAATGCTCCTCATCTTCCTCTCACTGACTGGGTCAAGGCTCCGGGTGCCCAGCAGGTGCCGATAATTTGGGTTCTGGTTGCGTTCCTCTCGTGCTCGGCACTCTTCTAGTGTGGCAAACTCCTCCAGACAGTCTGTCTTCAGCTCGTGGATGTCATTGTTGATAGACTGAAAGAATGATATAAAGACATTGAAATTAGGCAATAAAAATCAAGGATATAACTGGAAAGCATTAAATAAAGAGACGTGTATAAATTACTTGAAACTATAAAATTTAAGTACAGAGCAAAATATGCAAATATTAGTGGAACGATGACTTCATGGAAAATCGATTCCATGTCTTTTTAAATGTTTTGATGTAAAAAAAAAAATCACATGTTGAGAATTATAAATTGAAAACAAGATGACAAAGCTGTCAAATGTTCCTTCTTTTCAGAGATATTTTTTGATTTTATTTTCATAATATTTCTTACATCATCCACCATGTTTGTTTGGCACTTCTTCCTGGTGACAACTAAAACTTATTGTCATCCAAATTTGGATAGATTCTTTACGCACAGATGAACAGTCTCACTTTTCTGTTGAAGTGCTATGGTATGGAGTCTGGTTAATTACATGAGATTTGTCTTGTTTTCTTTATTTAAAATACACATTATTTAAGATAGTAATTCTAATAATTAGATTGTTGGACAGTCTCATTACTCAAAACTGAAATAATAAATCGATAATTTGCATTTGTATTAATGTATGTTGCCGCTAGATCGCTATCTGGTCAGCAGGTTAGTGACAGAGCAGATTTGACTAGGGTGAATTAGAACACTAGAAATCTTCTTGACTATTTATTTCTCGTACCTCAATTTTCAGCCGGTAAAACCCGATGCAGCTAAGCACTAGTGAACTCTCCATTCAAAACTCTTGGTGCTATTACACAAAAACACCGGCATTCACCAACAAACTAGCACACCTACAACTTTCAACCAAACACTAGAACAAAACCGTGAGCCCCAACTCCTCCCTTTCAAAACTTCAAAACAATGACATCGCGCCGTTAGCAACTCACTGACTAAAACAGGCGGGATCCAGCCGTTTAAATAAAATGTGATTCTCGCCAAAACTTGCGATCCGCAGTCACACTACCACATGTATTATATTGGAAGGAATTATTTTAATTTGAATTGAAAACATATTACTGGTATTCTCTATATTTTCATATTGTGGTTTTTGAAAAATAAAAAAATTTCTGTCTATAAGTCATGATGAGCAAGCAGAAAAATAACTAGACCTATCGCGTCGGAAAACCAATGCAAATTGTATCCACCGTAAAGACAATGCACCAAAACCTCTAGGACCAATAATAAGCAAGTTATAAGCACTTTTAAGTTTGGCTGTCCTCATTTGACCTTGAAGGAGGGGCCCAAGGTCAAATCTGACCACGCCAGAAGATTCCCAGCCCATGATTTCCTATATGTTGGTTTACCATCCCAAACATCTAGGACCAATAATAAGCGAGTTATAAGCACTTTTAAGTTTGGCTGTCCTCATTTGACCTTCAAGGAGGGGCCCAAGGTCAAATTCGACCACACCAGAAAATTCCCAGCGCATGATTTCCTATATGTTGGTTTACCATCCCAAACCTATAGGACCAATAATAAGTGAGTTATAAGCACTTTTAAGTTTGGCTATCCTCATTTGACCTTCAAGCAGGGGCCCAAGGTCAAATCCGACCACACCAGAAGATTCCCAGCCCATGATTTTCTATATGTTGGTTTACCATCCCAAACCTCTAGGACCAATAATAAGTGAGTTATAGGCACTTTTACCTTTGGCTGTCCTCGTTTGACCTTGAAGGAGGGGCCCAAGGTCAAATCCGACCACACCAGAAGATTCCTAGCCCATGATTTCCTATATGCATAATAAGCGAGTTATAAGCACTTTTAAGTTTGGCTGTCCTTGTTTGACCTTGAAGGAGGGGCCCAAGGTCAAATCCGACCACGCCAGAAGATTCCCAGCCCATGATTTCCTATATGCTGGTTTACCATCCCAAACCTCTAGGACCAATAATAAGCAAGTTATAAGCACTTTTAAGTTTGGCTGTCCTCATTTGACCTTGAAGGAGGGGCCCAAGGTCAAATCTGACCACACCAGAAGATTCCCAGCCCATGATTTCCTATATGTTGGTTTACCATCCCAAACCTCTAGGATCGATAATAAGCGAGTTATAAGCACTTTTAAGTTTGGCTATCCTCGTTTGACCTTGAAGGAGGGGTCCAAGGTCAAATCTGACCACATCAGAAGATTCGCAGCACATGATTTCCTAAATGTTGGTTTACCATCCCAAACCTCTAGGATCGATAATAAGCGAGTTATAAGCACTTTTAAGTTTGGCTATCCTCGTTTGACCTTGAAGGAGGGGTCCAAGGTCAAATCTGACCACATCAGAAGATTCGCAGCACATGATTTCCTATATGTTGGTTTACCATCCCAAACCTCTAGGATCGATAATAAGCGAGTTATAAGCACTTTTAAGTTTGGCTATCCTCGTTTGACCTTGAAGGAGGGGTCCAAGGTCAAATCTGACCACATCAGAAGATTCGCAGCACATGATTTCCTATAGGTTGGCTTCACATTGCAAACCTCTAGGACCAATAATAAGGGAGATATAGGCACTTTTAAAGTCCTCTATGTGGGTTACTTCGGCACTCCGTGGATGACCTTGAGTTAGGAGCTTCAAGGTCAAATGTGTGCAAGGTTGTAGAGAACATGTATATGTGTGATACATATCAGCTATGAAGAGATTCAACCTTCTACCTATGAGGAACAGCCAGTAGAAAAATGTAGATTATTTTCAAAGAAATGCCCATGGCGGCCATCTTGTTTTTCAGAATGAGGCTATTTTCCTTCCCAGAGAAGCTTACCCCCCAATGAAGATATCCTGCAAATTTGGTGAACCTAGCTGGTGTAGTTTTCCTCTGAGAGCGTTAACACCAAAAATCTCTTTACGTGCGGCGGCGGCGGCAAAGCAAACGCTTAACGAAAGTATCCACCAGATGCCTCAGGTGGATACAATAAAAGCAAATTGCACTCAAGTCACATTTACACTGAATTGGATCTTGGTATATGGCAATAATACATAGTGGAACCTTAATGAAAGATTCAAGTAAACCCTGAACTTGTTAAGATATTATAATACATTGTATCTAATGTGCTAAAACTAGATTATTTATTTTCTCTTCTATTTCATTGTTGACTTTCCCAAAGCTACACTGTGAATGTAATTATCTAGCCATATACCTTGTGAATTGTTAGGTGTTCCACCAAATCCCCCTCCTGTGTTCATTCCACCAAAACCGCCGCCGCTGTTGTTTTCCTCTTAGAGCGTTAACGCCGCTTAATTTAAATTTATTTTGTGCTTGATGTCACACCTAGTACCTTTGCTTTTGTTATATGGAGACAGGCAGTTGAAAAGGGATGGAAACCAGTGCACCAGGTTGGTCAAGGTTCTGTACTGTAAACTGCTGACCAGCACCATGCAACTACCAACTTTCCCACTTGAGATCTGGCCGGGATGCAAACTCCGATCTCAGAGGTTACCACTACACCACATTGTCCCCACACTTATCACAACAAGAAGAAGGTAAAGAAATAAAATAACTTCTAAACTGAGAGGTTAATTGTTTACCAAAATGTTCAGTGATTATCTGTATTAGTGGTTTAATTGAGTGGTCTGTTGTTTATCTGAGTGATCAGGTGTTTACTTCAGTGGTCAGTTGTTCAAATGAGTGGCCAGTCATTTACCTGAGAGGTCTGTTGTTTTATTAAGTGGTCATTTAGTTGAATGGTCAGTTGCTTTAATGAGTGGTCAGTTAGTTGAAGGGTCAGTTGTTTTAGAGGATGTTGCAACTCATTTATTTGCTGTTTGTCAGAGTGGACAGTTGTTACCTGAGTGGTCTGTTTAATATTCTCACTGAAGCTGACCACCTCCTCAGTGATCTTGTGTATCTCCATCATCTCGTCCTTGCTACCCACTGCTTCGATCAGTCCACTGCCCCGACGCTTGAACTCGTTCAGTTCTGCCTGGAAGTGCTGGATCTGTGAACAGGATGAACATTTCAAATCTTGTTAAGTCCTCTGTTAAGTGGAATACTTTAGAAGGAGAAACAACGGGACTCTGGATACATGAAATTTACTTAAAATAGAGTAAGAAATTTAAATTTCGCCATATATCTGAAATTCACCACATGTGGAAACACCAATAAAAACAATGGATTGAGGTGAGATTAGTTGAATGTATACAAGGCTTTTTGAACTGAAATAAACCAAGTTTAAGACAAAGCATCATTTTCTTCATAGAATTAACTATGATTTTAGAGGTGGCAAATTTTAGATTTCTTACTCTACAAATAGTACAATTCTACTTAAAGGGGCTGAACAGTGCTTTGGGAACTTCCGTCAGCTGTTTGGGAGTTTTGTAACACATCACCAGGTGGGTCTCAGAACAGTCTCAAAACATGAGAAGATATTTGTACACACAGCCTAGTATCTAGCTGGAGTGCCATAAAGACAGGTTACAACTTGGTCTGCATTAGTTCACTGTGTGAAAACTGGAAATGTAGACTTTACTCTTACTTTGTTAGATGTTATATTGCAGTCTGGTCAAAAAGCTTTTTAATCCCTTAAAGACCTTATCTGTCAACTAGCAGTCAACAGCAATGTGTATTCTACAGTACCATGTCTGGCGGCTAGCAGTCGACACCCCCATATGATATGCCAGCTTTCCTTCAGCACTGTAGAATTAAACGTCCTGGTATACTGAAAAACGTTATTTAAAATATTATGTCCGAGGATGTTATGGACAACGTAACTCACTTGTGGTGTGTGTTTTAGCAACTTAAAGTGTCTGTAAGCTCTTCATCCCGGATTTTCCTTCAGTATAGTAGAATACTGCTCCCTTGGTGGCAAAGGGGTTAACAATAGTAGAACAGTTACTTGTTTACCACAATTAAGGAATACAAATGTCTCAGAGTTTTACAACACAATGGCAGATCTGTGGCTCAATTCCCATACAAAGAATTTTCTTTGGACCATAAATCCTGATACAGCTACTGCAAACATCTTATATTCTCCTTATTTTGAAGTGTCCTATATAAAAACAAGACCACTGCCATGGCAGTATTGTTACGGTAGAGATTTTTAAGATTTGAGTAACAGTTGTGACTGATTAAGAGTGGAGGGCTCTTTAAAACTAGACCTATCGCATCGGAGAACCGATGCAAATTGTATCCACCAGAAGAAAACTCACCAAAGCCATTCTAACATCGCTTAACCTTGAAGGAGAAGCCCAAGGTGAAATCTGACCATATCAAAAGATTCTTAGCCCATGATTTCCTATAGGTTGGTGTGACACTGCAAACCTCTAGGAATACGAATAAGCAAGATATAAACACTAATTTTGGCAATCCTCATTTGACCTTGAAAGAGGGGCCAAAGGTCAAATCCGATCACACCAAAAGATTCCCAGCCCATGATTTCCTAGATTTTGGTTTACCATTCCAAAGCTCTAGGACCAATAATAAGCAAGTTATAAGCACTTTTAAGTTTGGCTATCCTCATTTGACCTTGATGGAGGGTCCAAGGTCAAATCCGACCACAGCAATAGATTCCCAGCACATGATTTTGTGTACTATCCTCGTTTGACCTTGAAGGAGGGGTCCAAGGTCAAATCCGACCACAGCAATAGATTCCCAGCCCATGATTTCCTATATGTTGGTTTACCATCCCAAACCTGTAGGACCAATAATAAGCGAGTTATAAGCACTTTTAAGTTGGGCTATCTTCATTTGACCTTGAAGGAGGGGTCCAAGGTCAAATCCGACCGCAGCAATAGATTCCCAGCCCATGATTTCCTATAGTTTGGTTTACCATCCCAAACCTCTAGGACCGATAATAAGCGAGTTATAAGCACATTTAAGTTTGGCTATGCTCGTTTGACCTTGAAGGAGGGGTCCAAGGTCAAATCCAACCACACCAACAGATTCCCAGCCCATGATTTCCTATAGGTTGGTTTACCATCCTAAACCTCTAGGACCAATAATAAGCGAGTTATAAGCACTTTTAAGTTTGGCTATGCTCGTTTGACCTTGAGGAGGGGTCCAAGGTCAAATCCAACCACACCAAAAGATTCCCAGCCCATGATTTCCAATAGGTTGGTTTACCATCCCAAACCTCTAGGACCAATAATAAGCGCGCTATTAGCACTTTTAAGTTTGGCTATGCTCGTTTGACCTTGAAGGAGGGGTCCAAGGTCAAATCTGACCACACCAAAAGATTCCCAGCCCATGATTTCCTATAGGTTGGTTTACCATCCCAAACCTCTAGGACCAATAATAAGCGAGTTATAAGCACTTTTAAGTTTGGCTATCCTCGTTTGACCTTGAAGGAGGGGTCCAAGGTCAAATCTGACCATACCAAAAGATTCCCAGCCCATGATTTCCTATAGGTTGGTTTACCATCCCAAACATCTAGGACCAATAATAAGCGAGTTATAAGCACTTTTAAGTTTGGCTATCCTCGTTTGACCTTGAAGGCAGGGTCCAAGGTCAAATCCGACAACGCCAAAAGATTCCCAGCCCATGATTTTAAGGGAGATATAAGCACTTTTCATGACTGCAAAGAAACGCCTGTGGAGGCCATCTTGTTTTTCAAAATGAGGCCAAAAATATTCCCAGTCAAGATTTTATAATGAGGAACATATCCTGCGAATTTGAGATCTCTACCTATAATACCCTTTGCTCTAGAGGGCCACCAAAAGTCCTTGTTTAAAGTCGAAAAACACCCGTGGCGGCCATCTTGTTTTTCAAAATGAGGCCAAAAATATTCCCAGGCAAGATTTTATGGCTATGAATATATCCTGCTAATTTGAGAAGGCTAGCTATAATATTTTTTTCGTTAGAGCGGTAACGGTGAAATCTCTCTACACACTGCGGCAGCGTAACAAAGTCAAATCTATATGTGTATTTATAAAGGATTATGAGATCAAATTGTAGCCAATTAAACTGATGTAGTAAGCACATGATTAGGGTTACTTAATACATTTGCAAGGATAATTCATGTCTTTCCAATTACCTCAAATCAGTCATTGCCACCAAGGCTCCATTCACTTAAAACAACAGTCAACCTAACTTACATACAGATAGACTGCACAGTGATTTTCAACATAATTATGTAAAAAGATTGACATTTTCAAAATCTTTATCAGAAAATAATATTGATTAACTAATTTGGAAAAAAATATCTGTATGATTATATTTTTTTATTCTATCTACCGATATGTAAGCTTTGTAAACTTGCCCATGTAGAATATTTGAGATCTATTTGAAAGACTTGTGATTAGATTTTATATAAAGCTGCCATAACATATCAGACTGACCTCTTCTATGAGTGCCTTCATGTAGTGGTCTTGTCCTGGCTTTGTGAGACCTTGACCTACACCTTCTTCCTCACGACTTGCACTTCTCTTAGTGGGTGACGTGGCTACAAATGACAATACTTACCACAGTGACTGTATGAATGGCTAACATGAATACAGTTGTGTGAATGATCAAAGACTAGAACATAATTTCATATGGGCCTCAATAGCAAGACTTTGAAAGAAAACAATAAGAATTAATACATTGGTAAAATTATTAAATTCTGTTTAATTGTATGGACCTGAAAATTAAACATTTATGAGTCTATTAAATGTCAATTTAGTAAAAACAAATTGATTTCATAAACTTAAGAAAACATGAAGCTTACAAGAAACAGGCATGTGTGACAAATGACATGATAGAAAATCCAATCTGGTAGAAATTCAAATTCTAACTAGATTGGGCCAACTCGGCGCCAACATATCCCCAGACAGGTCATCACTCACGCCACAGGTTTTGATCGGGAATTTTTTATTTAATCCATTTGTTGTATGCCATAAATATTGGGAAAAGTTATATGAACTTCAGCACATCAATCTACTAAGTTTATATCTTCCCAAGGAAGATGGTGTATCCCCAGACGTCGAATACATAACTCAACAGATCATATTTTCAATCTTCCTGCAATGATAACTCTGAACCTATTTTCAAAGTATTTAAATGATTGATGATTGAATGTCCATTCTAAATTAATAATCTCAAAAGAGCATATCTGTTTCTATATTTGTTGACAAATAAAATATTATTTTTAACTCAACTCATCATACTTTTCAATCTTCCTGCAAAGGGTAACTCTGAACCTATTTTCAAAGTATTTAAATGATTGAATGTCCATTCTAAATCATAATTCCAAAAGCGTATCTCTGTTTCTATATTTGTTCACAAATAAAATATTATTTAAAAATCATATATTATTTATATTATTATTTTATTATATTATTTTTAGAATTTGCATTGTTTTTCAGTTATTCATTTCCTCAATTCCTAGATATGTGGTCCATATATATGCAACCTAAATATGTGACACAATCTCAGTTCTGACTCCCTTTGTCTTAGATAATTAGATAATGAAGCAAACACCACCTCCCACCCCCACCCCACCTCTCTCCCCTTCTCCACACCTCTCTCACTATTACAGAAGATCTGTATACCTTTGTTTATTTAGTGTCACTCAATAGCTGGAGGTCCCAGAGGTGGGTGGGGGATGGGGGGTGGGACTACAAAGAGATGGAGTGCTGCAGCACAAATGGTAAACAAACACTTATAATATAAAAGGGATAATCAAATACAAAAAGCTCAGTTAATCTTATCACTAAAATAAAATCAAATATATAAATAAGGAATGTCCAACAGGAAGATTATATACCTCCAGAATTAAATATAAATTATCAAACGACAAGAACAGATTTATAATAATAATTCAGAATTAAGAATTTTAAGTATGTGATTATCAATTGAAATGAGTTCGTAACTGTAGGAGCTGTGTCAAAATTAAGGCAAGTTGAATAAAACTGGGCTAGTTGAGGGTTAAAAATCCCCTATTTTTACTACATAAGGCTATAATTTCATTAATATTTGGGACTTAAAGCTCACCAGAAAATAACAGTGTCCAATTTGCCTACTTGAATATGTTTAACCAGTTTCATATTAAAAAGTTAAAAACTCAGCAAGCAGAGAGATAACACACAAAAATAAGTTCTTAAAAGCCTAAGATAGCCATAACATTATTAATATTCAAAATTTAAATAGACAGGCACTTCCTTTGAAAAATTCAAAGATTTCAGCTCTATGAGCCACATAGTTTGACAGTTACAGGGCTTTAAAGTGGCATAATATCCATAAATTGGGTCTCTGTGGGCATTTTACAATTGTTAAAGAGACCTTAGCAATTAAACTACAGAACTGAAACTTTTTGGGGGACATACACAACAAACAAAAATTATATATAATACAGTTTAAGACTTGTCACACTAAGCATTTCCAAATAACAGGGCAAAATACAGAAAAAAATGTCAAAAAAGGTCACTTGGGCAAGTGTCTATGGCCCTCATACACAGGTTAAATGTCTACTAAAAGCCTTGATTTTCGGCACATGTGAAAAGGACATAATAATGCATTCCCAGATGGGATTTCAGCTCAATCAATAACATAGTTTAACAGTCACAGGGCTTAAAGGTGGCAAAAAGTCCAAATATTGGGTCTCTGTGGGCCTTTTAGAGATCTCGATGTGGTTTTCAAATTAAAGCATCAGACTTAAAATCTGCTACATACTAAGACTACACATAGAATATGTATCTAATAATAAAGTTTGAAACTTCTCAGACTCACCATTTCCAAGTTACAGAGCAAAATATGTGAAAAATGTCTTAAAACGGTCACTCGGGTGGGTGTTAATGGTCCTCATACACAGTTTAAATGTCTACTTGAAGCCTTGATTTTTGGCACATGTAAAAAGAACATAATAATGTATTCCCAGATGAGATTTCAGCTCTATCAGTCACATAGTTTAACAGTCATGGGCCTTAAAACTGGCAAAAAGTCCAAATAGTGGGTCTCTATGGGGCCTTGTAGAGACCTCAATGTGGCCTTCAAATTAAAGCTTCAGACTTAAAATTTGTCACATACTAAGATTACACATAGAATATGTATCTAATACAGTTTGAAACTTCTCAGACTTATCATTTCCAAGTTACAGGGCAAAATATGTGAAAAATGTCTAAAAAGAGTCACTCGGGTGGGGATTTATGGTCCTCAAACACAGGTTAAATGTCTACTTAAAGCCTTGATTTTCGGCACATGTAAAAAGGACATAATAATGCATTCCCAGATGGGATTTCAGCTCCATCAATAACATAGTTTAACAGTCACAGGGCTTAAAGGTGGCAAAAAGTCCATATATTGGGTCTTTGGGAGCCCGTCAGACCTCAATTTGACCTTCAAATTAAAGCTTCAGACTTAAAATCTGTTACATACTAACATTACACATAGAATATATATCTAATACAGTTTGAAACTTCTCCGACTTACCATTTCCAAGTTACAGAGCAAAATATGTGAAAAATGTCTTAAAAGAGTCACTCGGGTGGGTGTTTATGGTCCTCATACATGGGTTAAATGTCTATAAAAGGCCTAAATTTTGGAGTACATACAAGAACAAGACTAGGGTGAAGTGGTTGGCATTCTGCCAACCACAGAGTCGAATCTTAGGACAGCAGTGGGTGTTGAAATCTATAAACTTGGTATTATCGCCCACAACACAGAGTGAGGTACGGTCACAGTAAAATATTGCTGGATTATATATTTCTGAAATATTGTTACAAACACCATTGTAGCCTCACGTTTTCAGCACTCTGTGGGTGTACAAGTACCAGCATTTGATATTTTATTTGTTTTAAATATTGCGAGAAGACACAGTGAGGTGCGGTAACAGTAAAATATTGCTGGATTATATATTTGTAAAATATTGTTAGAAACACCATTGTAGCCTAACGTTTTCAGCACTCTGTGGATGTACAACTACCAGCATTTGATATTTTATTTGTTTTAAATATTTCGCCGCCCCACACCCCCTCCCCATTTCCAAGTTGGACAGGAAAGCCATCGCCGGCTGTAGTGGCTCTTAATTATATATTTGTACGTAAAATATGGTTAGAAACCCCATCGTAGCCTCATGTTTTCAGCACTCTGTGGATGTACAACTACCAGCATTTGATATTTTATTTGTTTTATATATTGCGAGAAGACAGAGTGAGGTGCTGTGACAGTAAAATATTCCTGGACTATATATTTGTAAAATATTGTTGGAAACACCATCGTGAATTATAACTTCTAGGACATACAAAAGCGCCTTCGAGTGGTTGAATATAGAACTACGGAGTTTGAATATTTTCATTGTCTCTGCCAGAGGTTTCCTCGATTTTGATTGGCTGAATGACAAATGTGTAGTACTACCGTGACGTCACTTCATTCATTAATTTCTTTGCGGTTTATTTGTTTGACAAATAATTGAGTACACGTAGATGGGCAGACAGCAATTTTACATTAACAGTGACTGCGTGATAAACTAGCAGACAAATAAATTAATTGGGGTTTCAAGTCTAGAAACCAGCAGACGAAACGGTTAAAAAAGACTCCTTCGAGTAGACCACTACAATGGGTAACACAATAGTTTCTAGGACATACGGGTTCTTAGAGAAAGCCAGACGTAGTGCCAGACATGCTTTTTACTTTATAAAATATAACTGAATAAAAGCATCAAAAATCTTCAAAATGGCAGAGTGTATAGTATAGACCTTAATTTACTGATATGTGAAGAAATATTATGCAGAATTTGATATTTAAGGGCTTAAACGGCCATTTTAAAATCGCGGCCGCAACTCAGTACATAACTCGAATCAAAGATTCGACTAAAAACATATTGATATATTCTCAGATGATATTTCACTTAGATGAGAGACATATTTTGAAAGATACAGTGCTTGAAGATGGCAAAAAGTCCATAAATTGGGTCTCTGTGGGCAATTTTGAGATCTTAAGTCGGCCTAACAGGTAAACCTACAGCCTTTAAATTTTTCACAGACAAGGATTACATATAAGAGTTACATCTAATGCAGTTTGAGACTCATCAGAATTACCACTTTCAAATTATAGGGCAAAATAAGTTAAAAATATAGGAAAAAAGTCCTAAGTGGGATCTTTATGAGCCTCAAAGACAATTTTCTCCTCAACTTAAAGTCTTGATTTTCGGCACATGTACTAAGAATATATTAATGTGTTCTCAGGTAAAATTTGAGGCAGATAAGCCTCATAGTTTGTGACCTAGAGGGCTCTAAGTGGCCAAAAGTGCAATTTCTGACCTTAAGGTGGCCATAAGTTCTTTATTATTGGGAGTTTAAGGTCACCTTAAAATAGGGATCTTCCTTTGGGCATCCTTAACATGTGTACCAAGTTTGAAAAAAAAATATTAATCCGTTTTTGAGTTATCGCGTCCACAAGGAAATTTCTACGGTGGCGGCAGCGGCGCGACGGACCTGAATCCAATATATCCCCGACTTTCGTCTGGGGATATAATTACTGAAAGTACTTTCTATCAGTGGGAAAAGTCTAGCTGCTGATTCTACCAATTTACCAAACTAAACTTTCATCTGGTAGAATTTGGCAGAAACTGAAATTCTACCAGATGAAACTCAATTGGACTTTCTACCAGTAGATTGTGAAATTCTACCAGACTGGACTTTCCACCATGACATATTCATCAAAGCTCAGTGTATTTCTTGTACAAGAAATTACATGTCAATACTTTCTTTTCTCAACTCATGTATTTCATCTAAGAAGTAAGAGGTTAAATACATAAGTGCAGATATTTCTGTATCAATTCATCAAAATTTTAAAACTTTAACACAGTTTGCAACCACAGTTTGTTAAGCTGTTCATTACTATCTTTTACTCAAATATACTTAAGAATAGCCAAACAGAAATCGTTACCAGTAGGCTGTTTGGTTGACCCATCTGACTGTGTGGCATCTTTGGGGAGAGATTTCATTAGTGTTTGAGGTCTTTCTTGTGAACTTCCACTTACTGACACAGGCCTAACAGGATCCTTAGAGGGTGTTTTTTGCACATGGGGTGCACTAGTTTCTGCAGAGGGCAACTTTTGTGCTGCCATTTTAGTGCTGGCAGGTGCTTGCCCCTGGCCACTTAACAAGGTGGTTTTGGTATCGCCTGTTGCTTGGTTGGTCCCAAACTTCTTTACTTGTTCTGGCATGGTATTATTACCAAAGGCAAATGAGCTCACTGCAGCAGGGTTTTTCTGAGTAGGAGCTGACATCCCACTGGTGGCTGGCCTTGTTTGGCCTTCAGATGAACTCTGAGCAAATGGGGTTGGAATTGCTCCAAACACTGGGGGTTTTCCTTGACTGGGAGTAGCACTCTGATTCGTTGGTGTTCCAAATAATACAGTCGGCTTTGTCTGGCTTGCAGATGCCCCACTCTGAGGTGTTTGTACTGAAAACCCAAACAGGTTCTGCTTTGCAGGCTGGTTGGTGGAGGTTGTACTTTGAGCTGTTGTAACACTAAGAAGTTTCTGTATTGATGACTGGGTCACAGAGGACCCACTCTGAGCAGTAGCAGGGGTAGAGCCACCACCAGACAGTGGCTGTATCACCTGGCTTGAAGAGGTCAAACTGGCGGTCAGGGTTGAGTTTCCTGAAAGCGGCTGTTCCACTTGCCTTGGAGTTGCCAATCCACTCAGTGCAGTACCTGAAACAGATGCACATTGTACATGTTGTACCATCAATTTACTGTCACTCCTCTGTACATTGTTTGACCCAGTGCAATACCTGAAACAGATTATATTTCTTATAAATTCTGTACTTCCTCATCCTCATGTTTTGTGGAGCAATAAACATGTGTAAATAGGTTATCTTTATAAATGGAATGCTCTTGTTGGCAAAGACTTCTCCAAATATGCATACTATCTTTGGAAGCCATCTTTCTTTTTATATACATTTTGAGCACCATTTGTGCATTTTTTTTCTTAAAAAAGACATCTGGTTGAAGTTATCAACATGTTGGCACATCATGACAGGCTGTTCACTGAAATGCTTACATGTTCAAGATTTTGAAACCAGGAATTAAAGCGTTTTTTCATACCTCTATCATCACTTTTTTCATGTGCAAATGCTGTCTCAGACCTGAACCCTGACTATAGGGTGGGAGGGTTTCGACAACCACTACACCATCAAGTTCTTACTCAGAGAGAATTAGTGGGTGGACGATTAGACCAATGTTCGATCAATCGTCGGTGTCATGGTACAATTGCGTTCGGTCACTGACAACTTCTAGAAATCGATTAAATCTTACCCTTCTTTATGTGTCTCAATATCCACGTATTTTTTTATATTTTAAGCAGTTTTCTAAACTTTCCTTTAATAAATCAATAGATTTTTTCTCGAATTTTGTGTTTGTTTATAACTACCGCCATATTTACCGGAAGTGGGTGCTTTTGGAAAATTCTAAATGTCGAAAACACCGTTATTCGTACCGGAATGAAATATAATTCATCCCGGAAAGTGTTCATGATATACTGGCCAACAGTGGAGTAAAAAAGTCGATTATGGGTCGGTCGGAAAAATGGACGAATAATCAACCATGAAAATTTAGGCGATTCCACTCACTAGAGAGAATACAATACTGTAACTGGAAAATAACATTCACTAAACTCGTTCACATACTGTCTCCTTCTCACCTGGGTTTGTTGGGGCTTGCAGTGGTGCTGAAGTACTTGCTGTAGTTTGTTCAGGTGGCTTGGTCTGACTGGAACTCTGGGACGACGACTGCTGCAAACCTGGTGCTGGCTTTACAGGACTCACCACTGGTTCACCTGAACAAAGCATAATGTTTTCACTTTTTATTATACATGACCACAAACAGATAGATAACCTTTCAGGACACAGACTTCTTTACTTGCAATGACTACTTTCCAACACAATTCAATAAAGGGCATTTGTGATATTTTAACTTGTATACAATTTAAGTATGATCAAGCTTAGATGTCACTGCATTGACAGCTATGAAGTATTCATCTGCTCATTATTTAAAGGTGGGGACTTGTTTTATCTAAATTCACATTGAAGAAAGGTAACATTTTGATTTTTTCAGAGAAACGATTTGATCTAATAATTTAATAGCAGACATAACAACCAGATCATTTAACAAAGACAGTTCTAAACGTATGAATTAAATTTTCTGGTCGATTTTTGCAATTCTAAGTGGCTGCTAGGTCTTTCTAAAATCATGTCAACATATGTGTCCATAGACCCCCACCTGTTAAAGTCTTCTTCACATTGACTGGTACTGTTGGTAGCCTCTGTATGCTGCTTGCAGAGGAATGGAGCATGTAGTAACAAATCAGTGTGCCATCGGTACCGAGCATCAGTAACACAGGACACGGTGGAAGCGTCTCATTGTCTCCTAATAAACAGAAACAACGTATAATAACACAGACCTGAACGTCACTAGGGGCCAGTATATGTAAAACTGTGGAGAAATCGGTGTTAGCCGACTTCTGAAATGCCAAAAGTGACCAAATCTGAAATATGTTTTATAACTTGAATAGGTGAGGGTTTGCACAAGTGTGAATATACCAAATATTACTCCATTAAATATTTTCAGAAAATAGTTTAAGCATTAATACTCCAAACTCAACATTGATTTTTTTTTATTTAAACAGGCTTGCATTTTAAAATAATCAAGGTTCGTGGTTAAGTGTGAATGTATCCATGTATTGTCACTCATACCAGTAAATTACATATGTGGGGTCAATTTTTATTAAGCACGAGGTCTAGCGAGGCTTGTGCTTCTACACATCACTTTTTTTCGGTATGTTTTCCTCCGTACTTTTATGAATTGTGGCGTAGTGTGAGGAGTGCCTGCCTCCCCACTGAAGTTAAGTGGCAATGGGTTACGTTAATACTGGGATGGGTGACCGGTTCAGTGCACTACTTGCGTCTCTGATGGCTTTGAGCTCGTACTAGTAGACTGAAACCCCTTTCGGCCTTGTTATTCAATAAAACCACATCTTTGTCCCACATAGGAAGACACAGCAGCTGATATTACTTTTATTCTTCCTGAAATTTCCTGTCCTGACTGGTATACAAAAACCTGGGTGTCCCATCCTTTACATTCTTATAGTAATCTGTCTATGAACCAGTAAACTTTATTATAAATGGAAAAAGAATATCTTAAACACATCGTATGGTATACATCTTGAGATTTAGAATGCTACTACAACTTTAAGGTACTGTCATGAAGCCAATTCTCCAACATTTAACTTCTACCATTGAGGTTATACTTTTGGGGGTGTTGTTTTTTCTGCATTTGCAAATACTCCAAAATTAATGAAAACACCTCAATGAAAATTTCTATGTGATTTGGACCTGACCAAAAGAAGAAGGGGAAAGATCTGTCCCATACTCTGGATTAAAAAAAAAGTCCAAATCAATAATATGGGAACACCGCTTGTGGAGACCTGCACTCTTGGAGAGCTTCCTAGTTACATATACAATGAATTAAAGCATTCACAATATTTGTATATTATAGTATACATTTGTCTTTCTCTGCAATTAAATTTGAAACTAACTGCTAATTTACCTATTTTGCTCTCACACAATGAAATACAGGACCAAAACACATTCGAAAACTGAAGATTAATCACAAAATTTAAAAGCTATGACAGTAAAAAAGTTACCTATGGGAATGGGAATATTCGAGGAAAAGTCAAATGCAAATCCCATGGGAAAAACTTCTTCATAATTTTCTGTCAATGGGATTTCAGCTCTGCCAGCATCGTCCAGAATCCACCTCTCCCACTTAGCCTGGCATGAAAAGTATAGCAGAGTGGTAGGTCAGAGTTTTTACATCCAGTTTATCGAGAAAAAAAAATACTATCTTTATATCCCATATGCTGTCATCAGCAGGATTCAAACCATAAAACTAACAGTTTAATCCTAAAATTGACAGCCAGGGCCCAGTTTCACAAAGGCCTACTAAATATAGAAGAAAGTATGCTATTAAATCTAGATCTTAGTAGGCCCTTAGTAGCCACTACAAAAGTGTTCCACTGAGCTGATATTTTGGATCTATCAAGTTCCAGAGATAGCAGGGCTTCTAGTGAGGACAGCCTACAAATTACCATAGTAATGAATTATCTTAGTGGCGCAGATACTATAGGCTTAGTAGACTACTAGCACTTAGCAGCCTACTAAGGAGATAGTAGGCCTTTGTGAAACTCGGCCCTGGGCTGATGAGGGTACTAAGGTAGTAGATGGGTGGATAACTAGCCTTTAACAATCTTAAATGGTACTTAACCATACTTTTAATCAAATTAAAATAGAAAAGATATCGTATGTAAATGTAAAAATTCAGTCTGCAGTGACATCTTTATATGCTTTATAATTGAACATTATGGCTGAGGAAGACTTTGTTCAAACTACTGAGGGTTCACAAAATAGAATACATAACTCAGTATTTAGTCTATAAGTAGAAAAGTGCAATTTTGGGAAGAATGGAAAAGCATTTTAATATTGAAATTAATTGAACATTAGGATAATTAAAGTTTCCATTGTAGAGTCTTATATATTTACAAATTCTGAGGGCACTTCATTTGTTAACTGATCCTTCAAATGGACATGTAAAATTATCGATGGAAACGACTACCATTTGAATGATTTTTAAAGGAAATATATGGATAAAACATGTAAATAATGGCGATAAGACTGTTGGTGTGTTTGAGTGTAAATAACACCCACCTCATCAGCTTGACTCTTGCCCAACACAGCAGCCTCTAGTGACGTGGCTGAAGCCAGCAGAAGCATGTTCCACTGCGGTAGCAGGGCGCTGTAGTAGCGAGCACTCCTGCCCTCTCCTCCTCCAAAGCATGCATCCTCCAAGTCCGTGTACACAGGCTCCTTGCCTTTCTGAGCAATCACATGCACCAAGTGAGGCTGCTCATGTGAACTGCCCAACAGAAGGAAGGCAGCAAAAAACACATACGTGCTCTCCCAAACCACATCCACCACTGGAACAATATGTAATAGAAAACATACTGAATGAAAACAATTACAGACGACATGCTGAGTGTCACATAGAGAGAAATCCCCAATGTGGCCCTTTTGGCCAAAATGGCAGAGTCTACAGGGCAAGAATTGCATGCGAGTAGAAGTCATGTTTAACAAATGTGTAGAGTAAGAAATTGTAACAAATTTTATTGTAATTTAACTTTTTGTAAGTTAAATACTTACCTTATCCTCACAAATGCTTACTTGGTTTTGTGGAGGCAAAACGCGGCGACCAACAAGAATATTTAAAAATTATTCTTGTTCGAGAGGTGAACCCCGTAGTTAGTGATAGGTGCGCATGCGCACAACCCATTGTCGGTTGGACTTTGTCGAGAGATCCTCATTTAATTTTTGGTCCCCTATGAAAACAAACTTGTGAGGGGAGGAAGGGTGGGTCTGTCCTTGTGAGGATAAGGTAAGTATTTAACTTACAAAAAGTTAAATTACAATAAAATTTGTTACATTTTATTGCGTAAAATAGCCTTACCTTATCCTCACAAATGCTTGATTCCAACCCTAACAGGAGGAGGGGTTTGTTTTGAAACCTCCCTGTTAATAGACTATGGGGTTCACCATAAAAGCATTTGAAGGAGAGGATAAGATAAGCTTAAGAACGCTGCACTAAGATTACTCATTACTGTGAAAATCTGTGAATATAAGTAATGAATGCTAACCTCATGAATATTCATGATGCACTGTTGTTGTTGACACTTGATTCAATTGGTATGTGCTATCTTACAGCTACCCATCACCGATTAACTGAATGGTCGGGGATGGCTTCCTGGGTCCCTCGAGCAAGATGCCGTCATCCACCAGAAAGGCACCCCCAAGCTGACTTCTATGGCTCCTTAAATACAGTCATGGGGCCATCTGAAAAAAGAAGAGAAATGTCAGTACAAGCTACTGGTATGGCTGAAGACATGTAAGTATGTAGAACATATGAAAAACATGGAAAACATACTCAAAAATTCACCACATGTTGAGCAGAAACCACTGGGCCTAACTTGAAATCTGATTGGTCGGTGGACTGCCAAGCTACATCCTTCAAATAAAAAGTGGTAAAAGTGTTGTGGCTCTTCCAAAAACATGAGCCTAGAACTTGTTCTAATGAGACCCCACCCTTAAAGGCCAAAGAGGCTGACATGGATCTTATGTCATGAGCCTTTACATGAACATTGTCGGACATAGAATCCGAAGATTGATAGGCTAAAGCAACAGTTTGTTTGATCCAAGATGAAATAGTGGATCTTTGAATATCTTTGTCAAAACCCTCCTTAAAGGAGATAAACAAAAGATTTTTGCCCTTCCTTAGAGTAGAAGTCCTATCTAAATAGTACCGAAGAGCTCTAATAGGACACAGAGTCATATCATCAGACAGATCGGAGCTCAAAAATGGCTTTAGAGCTGGAATGACTATAGGTCTGATCAAATCTGGACCCTCAGAAGCTAACTGGTTCTTAGCCAAGAAGGCAGGAGAAGGAGAGATAGTGACCTCCCTCCAGTGAGGCTTATGTCTGAGGGAAGAGAATGTCCAAGCGTGCACCTCCCCCCTCCTTTTGCCAGATGCCAAAGCCATCAAGAAAACAGTCTTGAAAGTCAAAACCTTAAGACTTGCATCCTTCAAAGGTTCAAAAGGAGCCTTAGTCAAAGCCATAAGAACCAAGGATAGGTCCCAAGAGGGAATACCTCTATTGAGAATAGGTTTGTCCCTATAAAAGCTTGCAAGAAGTCTATTCAAGTGTATGCTCTTGCCCACTTCCAGACCAAAAGGTCCTAAATGGTCAGAAATTGCAGTTCTGTAGCCAGCAATTGTGGCAGGCTTCAAATTTTTGACAGTAAACAGATGGTTCAAAAATTCTGCTATGTCTGAGATAGAAGGCTCTGCGCTGACCACCTTATTCTGTTGGCACCAGAGTTCAAAAATGGACCACCTTGACTCATATAATCTTCTAGATGAGGGTCTTTGAGGTGCCTTAATTCGATCTGCCACCTGCTCAGAGAATGATTCAAGTGATTCTGAGTGGTGTCTAGGTGCCAAACATGCAGATTCAGAAACATGAGATTCTGATGGAACTTCTGACTGAAAGGTTGTTTTAGCAGATGAGGCCAATGAGGAAGTTGTAATGGGGGCTTGGTTGACAGATTGACTAGATCCCAAAACCAATGCATTCTGGGCCACCCTGGTGCTACTACTATCATTCTGCACCTGTAGGTGTTCATTTTCTGTATGACCTTTGGTATGAGAGCTACAGGACAAAAGGCATAGCCGTCCAGACCCTCCCAGGAGATGTTCAATGCATCTATGTTCATAGCATTTGCATCTGGGACTGGTGAGACATAGATTGGTAGTTTGTGATTCAATTTGGTGGCAAACATGTCCACCATTGGAGTGTGCCAAACTTTGCAAATAAGACTGAACATTTGAGGATGAAGAAACCATTCTGTCTGAATTATTTTGTCTTTCCTGGAGAGACTGTCGGCTATGACATTGAGGCAACCCTGAATGTGTCTGGCTCTTATGAGTATGTTTCGAGGATTGCAGTAGGCCATGATGCGCCAAACCAGGAGACACATGTCCCACGAGTGTGTTCCCCCTTGTTTGTTCAGATAACTGACTACAGTGGCGTTGTCTGTTGCTATAAGAACCCTCTTGTCTAGAATATTGTTTTGAAAGCTTTTTAAGGCCAGAAACACTGCCTTTAACTCTAGGACATTGATATGAAGCAATTTTTCCTGATCTGTCCAATTGCCACTGACTGTCAGATTTTCTAAATGAGCTCCCCAACCCTGGTTTGACGCATCTGTGAAAATAAGGGTATTGTGTTCCTGAGGATGTAAAGGACAACCCTTTTCTAGATTTTTGGGATTTTTCCACCACTGAAGATAACTTTTCAGAAGATTTGACACCGGAATCTTCAGGTCTAGAGACTGGGGATAATGCCAATGTGTCTTCAGGTACCACTGAAACGGACGCATGTGGAGCCTGCCCATTGGTATTGTTTTTTCTAGGGATGCTAGTACACCTATCAGGGACATAAGCGACCTTGGGGTTGTTTGTGATACGACCTCCATGTCCTGAACAGCCTTTTCTAGAATTTTCAACTTCTTTTCGGTTGGAAAGACTTTTCCCTGAATCAAATCGAAATTGTAACCCAGAAAGTCGATTTTTTGTGTAGGTTCGAGCTCTGACTTTTCGAAGTTTATCACAAAGCCGAGATCTTGCACCACCTGAATGAGTTCTTTTGTCTGTGAACGACATTGGTGGCTGGTATTTGCTCTTAACAACCAGTCGTCTAGATACTGGTGAACACGAATTCCGCGAGACTGAAGAACAAGTTTTACTTCTTGTACGATTCGCGTGAACTCTAGAGGTGCTGTTGCTAGCCCGAACGGCAGAGCTTTGAACTGGTACGTTCGCTTGTCTACATGGAAGCGAAGCAAATGCTGAGAGGCCGGGTGTATGGGAACATGAAAGTACGCATCTTTGAGATCGATGGAAACCAGCCATTCCCCTTTTGTAAGCGAATTTCGGATGATCTCTGCAGTCTCCATCTTGAAGGTGGGAACCTGCAGAAAGCTGTTCAGTACACTTAAGTCTATTACTGGGCGCCATTTTTTCCCGGGTTTTGGTACAAGAAACAATCTGCTGCAAAAACCTAGAGTTGTGCATACCTTGAGAGGGTAAATAGCCCCTTTTTTGAGCATATCTTCTACACAATCTGTGAGAAAGCGATGCTTTTCCGGTGTGCTGTAACCACTGCGAATTGTGGGAAGCACTGACTTGGGCGGATTCGATTGAGGAAGAATTTGGTAACCGAATCTCAAGATCTGCACAACTCTTGGATGACAATGAAGGTGTTGCCATACCTGCCAATATCTTTGCAAACGGCCTCCATGTAATAGAAGTGGGTAGTCACTTGCGTCTATTGCCTCCTCGTCTTGAAGACGACTGGTAGGGCTTCTTATTGAATCTATCTGGTTGGCCACGAAAAAATTTTGAACCAGAGGAGTAAGAGGCAGAAGAACGCCTGTCATCAGAGCGACTGTTCGACTGGAAAGTCTGGCGGTTATCAGTCTTCAACCTCTTAGGGGATCTGTCCTGTTTTTTCTGTATTTGATCCAATGTAGTGGGACAAAATAAGTCCCCAGATTTGAATCCTGTTCTTCGCAATTTGTTGAAATCGTGCTGCTGCAAGTGAGAAGCACAGACTTTCAAGATGGAATCTCTTCTTGCCAACTGTAAGTTACAGGCCAACGCAATAGAGAGATCAGTGACAGACTCCAAAGCCTTATCAAGTGAAGTAAGGCAGGCTGACTGCATTTGTAGGTGAGATAACAGCTTATCAGAGTCCCTGAACACATCTGAACCACTCTGTTGAAGCAACTCCTCCATAGAAGATGAGGTTTTGCCAATAGCCCTCATGAACCAATTGACATAAGATAAAATCTGCACACATTCTCTAGATACGGTCTCCATACTTGTATGTTGCTTGATAGGTACATGAACAGAGGATGGAATTGCCTTTGGAAAGAGAGATCTGAAGGCATCTTGACATTTGGGTGCAGAGTTCGAGAATTCTACCGTGGATGACCTGTAGAACTTCATGGGAGGCCTGTTATATTGTAAAAAATTGTCAGTGTTAACAGGACTGCACTGTAACCTCTCAGGCTCACCTTTCTTTGGGTTACCAGAAGCTTTGGCCTCATAAAAATCCCAACGCTCAACTATGGCTTCCAAAGGTGGCATGACCATGGGAAGAACTTGTTTCCTCTTTGATTCCTTGCTCTTGGAACCAAAAATTTTGGTAGGTTGGTCAGAGGATTCTTCTGGAACTTCAACCTGCAGTAAAGTTCTGACAGCAGCCAGAGTTTCCCTGTACGTGGGATCTTCTTCAACCTCCTCATGAGGAGATGGAGATCTAAGCCTTTTGCGTGAGGAAATGCTCGTAGCTTCATGGACCGAGCTGACATCAGAGAACGCATCTTCACCAGATTCCAAAGCTCTAGGGCGAGGCTGATGGGGTGTCGGCAAAGATGATGAGGAAGACGCATTCGTCTTCAAGGAAGTAATTTGTGATTGCATATCTTCTAATCTCTGTAGAATTTTTAGCAAGGAGTCCTCTGCTACAGGCTGAGATTTCTCAGCTGTAGGGGAACGAATAGGGTCAGATTCCTGCCCTAACAGGGAGTCTTCAACCTCTTTGGACACAATAATATCTTTAGATTTCTTTTTGGACTTGGAACGAAGCTTCTTCTTCTGCTCAGAAGTGAACTGTAAACAGTTGAAGCAATCATCTTCTTTTGAAGTGACACAGACGTCCTGGCCCTTGCCCTTGTCTCTGCAAGGATAACAGAAAAGGTGTGTGTCCCAATCGTACAGTGGGTGACCACAACCAGCAGCACGTTTCGTAGATTTTAACTGTGACTCCGCCATGATGACCTTCTAAAGAAGAACGCGCAGCCTCCACGACGACCAAAAATTGAATGAGGATCTCTCGACAAAGTCCAACCGACAATGGGTTGTGCGCATGCGCACCTATCACTAACTACGGGGTTCACCTCTCGAACAAGAATAATTTTTAAATATTCTTGTTGGTCGCCGCGTTTTGCCTCCACAAAACCAAGTAAGCATTTGTGAGGATAAGGTAAGGCTATTTTACGCAATAAAACTAAAATTCGCCAGGAATCTAAAATTCGCCACCTCTAAAACCTTAGTTAATTTTATGAAGAAAATGATGTTTTTGTCTCAAAATTGGTATTTTTCAGTTCAAAAAGCCTTAATTTACTATACATTCAACAAATCTCACCACAATTCATTTATTTTATTAGTATTTTCACATGTGGCGAATTTCAGATATGTGGCGAATTTTACATTTCTTACTCTATACAAATCTGAAGGAGATTCCTAAACCATGATTTTTTAGTTGCTTTGACATTCAAAACCTATAGCTCTGATAAAAAGGGAGTTACAACAGCTTTTAGCATTGACAATCTCATCTGACCTTAAAGGAGGGGATCAAATGTGAGATGTATTACCATGAAAATATTTGTTGTGCATGATTTCTTACAAGTCTTTCTATTTCAAAACTCTGGACGAAAATAAAGACTAATTTATCAGAACCCCCTTTCACCTTGATTTTCTATGAGGTAGTAAGCGCAATAAGGTTGTTTTCAACATGTAGTTCTCTTACAGTAGAACTCGTACATGAAAAAAAGACGGATCTGCTACATTTAAGTGAAACATGACAAAATCAGCTTACTTGAGTAAGTTTTAAAAGTTATCAAGAGCTCCATTAATATTGGTTACTAGAACTTTAATAAATGATTTTTTATTGGTCAAAATATTTGCTGACACAAAAAAAAAAAAAAACAGACAAAAATAACTTCTTATACATTAAAACTAAAGAGTATGCAATATCACACCTGTAAATTACTTGTCAAATACAGGTGCTTTTACCTGTAGATACTGTAGATAACCTTACCTGTGAATGGCTGTCCACTGAACAGAGCTGCTGGTCCAGGGATGACTTTCTTTTCCACAAGATTCTGGTCATACTGGACAAGCCTTCCATCATTTGTACCCACCACCAGCTGTTTACCTTTCGGACTCCAGCACACTAAATGCAGAAAACAGAGAGATATATACCTTTCCATACATCTCAACCCTCTCAAATGGCATCAGACTGTACACCAAACAACTTAACAGGAAAAGGCAAATCCAGACAATGATACATATTGCTTGAAACAAGGCTGAAAGGGGTTTCCGTCTACTAGCATGAGCCACAAAGCCATAAAAGACAAGCAGTAATGCACTGAAACAGTCACCCATCCCAGTACTAATGTAGCAGATTGCCGCTTAACTTCAGTGAAGAGAGGCAGGTGCTCATCACGTTATGCCACAATTCAGTCTGAAGACAACAACAGCAAAAACAAGAAGTGATTTCTAAAAGCGCAAGCCTTGCTAGAGCTCAAGCTTAAAAACTGAACTATCAAGACTTTTATTTATAGGGGTTTTACTACTCATTTATACAAGACATTGTTAAACCCTTCAACAAAGATTATGCATTTAACCCACTTATCACCAACTTTTGAGATTATATGACAAAACTCTAGTCCTGGCTTGAAGTGGGAAAGATATTTACATACTTATACCTACCAGTATACAGAGTGTTTACCAACTGCTATACACTGTCTTCCTCCATCCTTAATTATACATGACATGATAAAATGAGAAAATCTGGCACCATATAATTGAAACCCAAATAAGAACAAATCAAATTTAAGAATGATTCACTAAAATTATATTTTTATAACATCCAGGATCAGGAAACACTGTAGCTGGACAAAGTTTTACAATGGGTATCTTGTCAAAGAGAATCTTGAACCAGTGTTTGGTAATAAAGATTCAAACATTAACAAAGTAAGAGGATTTAGTCAATAATTTGTAAATTGAAACTTGGTCTCTGTGGAAATTTTGTACATCAAAATCATAATCTGCAGATTAATCTGGGCAAACTTAGTGATCTAACAAACATTTTTAAATAGAAGAATCATACTTAAATGTATAAAGAAGACTGGGTGGCAGATATTGAGGAATTGTGACTAAAGTATGAAAGCCTCCACCCAAGCAGTAACCTGTAGAATTTGGTAGATGCATGGTGACGGGAGGCCTATTGACCTCATCTTGTGGCTCTTCCACCATAAGTATACTTACAGCACTTGGCAGATGCAGTAGGAAAACAGGCCTGTTGACCAAAACTTGTGTCCTTGACCTCCCACAGGCACAGGCTGCCATCACTCATAGCACTGGCAAAAATGGCTGCATAGTCTATCCCAGGATTCCACATTAGTTGCACCAGCTTCCCATCTCCAGAGGACAGCTTGATCTTCTGCGAGGCCTTTACTGGGCCCTCCTAAAAGTGTAAACTATGTACTCAATACCAGTCTTCATTGGGCCCTCTCAAAAGAGAAGGAAATAGTATATATCTTACTTAACCGAAGAACTTCAAAATAGAAATACAGCTTCATCCACCAACTTGACCTTAATTTTTATCTTCTTAAAACAGGAAAGGGAGATATTACTAATTGTAAATTGACACAAAATACTATATATATGTAACACTCCTCAACATAAAAAGAGAAAATACTGTCTTATTTAATGAGTGATTTCAACTCTCTTCAAAACAGAAAATTACACCGAAATAATAAAGTCTCTAACAGTAAATATTTTAATTATTATATGCTATATTACATAACTTTATCTCTCATTAAAACAGAAAAGTAGGAGAAAAATAAACACAAAAAGTAATTTCAGCAAATACTATTAAGCATTACTGAATAAAACAACTTGGGTCACCCCAAAACAAAATGGCACAAGTAAACCAAGTCTTGATACACTAACTTGAAATGACTGGCTAAGAATGACCTTTTCAACAGAGCAAAGTTCATTTAGAAAAGAACCTGTATTTATGCTAACTAATGATATTATATGAGATAACATTATTTCAAAGAATAGACGTACACCTTGCTCAAATAAATAGCTTTCCAGAAGGTTTCAGATGAAACTTTTTTTCCTATTGTAACAATTTATACCATGTTGTATGTATAGAGAAAAAGATATGAAACAAATGCCACAATTTTTTGTATGGTTACCAATAATTACCATACATTATAAAACACTGTGGCATATGAACTCCCGAAAACTGAAAAGTGGCACCTGATGGATGACAAACCTGTATAAAAGAGCTAAGAGTGTAGATGAGGGCAAAGTCCATGTCATTCCTTCTGACACACACCGACAGAAACTTGTTGTCACTACTCACTGACAAGTCATGTGGGCAGAGCTGGAACAAACAAATTCAGTGTTACACAAAGCATGCAAACATGAAGTTCAATTCCAATTTCACTAAACTTTCTGCTATGATACAATTACTTGTGATATGAACAGTCAACTGGTAATTTCCTTTTTGTTTCATCGTGACAGAAATGACAAAATCAGCAAGGAATATTAAAGAGCAGGTTATAGAAAATGTCTCCCATTTTTATTTTATATTCCGTAAAATGCAGTTTAATAACTTTAAAATATTTCACCAAGAGATTTCCTGTTTTAAATTATGGCTCATGTATATTTGTGGTTAAGTTTCACCATTTCAGTTGTAAGTGTATAAAATATCAGATTTTGTTCGGTTTCAAAGTCCTGGAAACCAAATTGGATTTTCATAAACATTGTGACCACTAGTGCTGTAACAAGTTGACCGAAACTCGAGTCGTAACTCAGTGGGCGATTTTTGGGGATCACATCGATTTACGCAATTTTAACTCGAGTTTTTAAGAAATAAACTAGAGGAATGCTTTTGCTAGCAAAAGCGAAGTGTCCCTTAAAATTTAAAATGCTTTGTGGTTTTAATAAGCATGCTGTAAAGCTAAGAATGCACAAAGCTGCACCGTATGCTTTCCCAATACCTCTTAATACATTCTGAAGCTATAAAAGCAACAATAAAGGAGATATAAGGCAAAAACTCCAAAGCAGCTATTTATGACCCCAGTTTGGCCCATATGGGAGGGTCGGGGGGTAAAACTGACCGGCTATTTAGATTCTCCACATATGCTTTCCCAATACCTCTTAATACATTCTGAAGGTCTAAAAGCAACAATAAAGGAGATATAAGGCAAAACTCCAAAGCAGCTATTTATGACCCCAGTTTGACCCATAAAGCGGGGTCGGGGGATAAAACTGACCGGCTATTTAGATTCTCCACATATGCTTTCCCAATACCTCTTAATACATTCTGAAGCTATAAAAGCAATGATAAAGGAGATATAAGGCAAAAACTCAAAAGCAGCTATTTATGACCCCAGTTTGGCCCATAAGGGAGGGGTCGGGGGGTAAAACTGACCGGCTATTTAGACTCTCCACATATTCTTTCTCAATACCTCTTAATACATTCTGAAGCTATAAAAGCAACAATAAAGGAGATATAAGACAACAAGAGGAGAGTGCCCGTGAACGGGCACTGTGTCAGCTGACTGAATGTTTTTGATTTGTGATGGTGATAATGAGAGGAAAGCATAATTATCAGGGAAAGGGCTGTACAGAAATAGAGTAAATGGTAACTGAACAGCATGTTCGAAAGATATTCCGAAGCTGACAGAAAAAAAGGACAAAAAAGTTGTGCCCTGCAAATGGTATTATGAAATAAAGTAACAAGGTAATTGTTTAAGAGTAAAAAGTAGGTTAAAAATATTTAAAGAAATACTATAAATGCAATATCCTCGTTCGACCATGAAGAAGGGGTCCAAAGGTCAAATCTGACCATACCAAAAGATTCCCAGCCAAAGAATTTAGGATGGTTTACCATCCCAAACCTCTCGGACCAATAATAAGTGAGTCATAGGCACTTTTTAAGTTTGGCTATCCTTGTTTGACCTTGACGGAGGGGTCCAAGGTCAAATCCGACCACACAAAAAAATTCCCAGCCCATGATTTCCTGTAGCTTGTTTACTATCCCAAACCTGTAGGACCAATAATAAGCGAGTTCTAAGCAATTGTAAGTTTGGCTATCCTCAATTGACCTTGAAGGAGGGGTCCCAGGTCAAATCTGACCACACCAAAAGAATCCCAGCCCATGATTTCCTATATGTTGGTTTACCATCCCAAACCTCCAAGACCAATAATACGCGAGTTATAAGCACTTTAAGTTTGGCTATCTTCGTTTGACCTGGAAGGAGGGGTCTAAGGTGAAATCTGACCACACCAAAAGATTCCCAGCCCATGATTTTCTATAGGTTGGTTTTCCATTCCAAACCTCTAGGACCAATAATAAGCGAGTTATAAGCACTTTTAAGTTTGGCTATCCTCATTTGACCTTGAAGGAGGGGTCCAAGGTGAAATCCGACCACACCAAAAAATTCCCAGCTCATGATTTTCTATAGGTTGGTTTTCATTCCAAACCTCTAGGACCAATAATAAGCGAGTTATAAGCACTTTTATGTTTGGCTATCCTCATTTGACCTTGAAGGAGGGTTCCAAGGTCAAATCGGACCATATTAACAGATTCCCAGCCCATGATTTCCTACAGGTTGGATACAATGATTTACTCAACAGTGAGAACCTGAAAGAAGCTATTGCTCAGCTATGCCATGACATAGAGGTCTGCAATTTCACTATGTTATAGCTGACCAAAACGTCTGTGAATAACATATTTAACAAAATACTCTAAATGTAATAGTTTTCAAGTTACTACTGATTTACTCAAGAGTGAGAACCTCAAAGTAACTATTACTCAGCTATGCAATGAGCTACATGTCTGAATTTTTGCTCTGTTATAGCTGACCTAAAAGTAGGTGAACAATATATTTAAGCAAAATACTGTAAATGCAATAGTTTTCAAGTTACAACTGATTTACTCAATAGTGAGAACCTGAAAATAGCTATTGCTCCGCTATGCCATGAGCTATAGGTCTGTAATTTCACTATGTTATAGCTAACCCAAAAGTAGGTGAACAATATATTTTAACAAAATACTCCAAATGCAATATTTTTCAAGTTATAGCCGATTTACTCAACAGTCAGTGCCTAAGAATAGCTATTGCTCAGTTGTGCCATGAGCTACAGGTCTGTAATTTCACTATGTTATAGCTGACCCAAAAGTAGCTAAATAACATATTTGCACAAATTTCTGTAAAGGCAATAGTTTTCCAATTACAACTGATTTACTCAACAGTGAGAACTTCAAAGTAGCTATTACTCAGCTATGCAATGAGCCACAGGTCTGGAACTTCACTATGTTATAGCTGACCCCAAAATAGGTGAATAACATATTGCAACAAAATACTCTAAATGCAATAGTTTCCAAGTTATAAGTGATTTACTCAACAGTGATAACCTAAAAGTAGCTATTACTCAGCTATGCCATGAGCTACAGGTCTGAAATTTTACTATGTTATAGCTGACCCAAAAGTAGCTGAACAACATATTTATACTAAATTCTCTAAATGCAATAGTTTTCAAATTATAAGTGATTTGCTCAACATTGAGAACTTCAAAGTAGCTATTACTCAGCTATGCAATGAGTCACAGGTCTGGAACTTCACTATGTTATAGCTGACCCCAAAATAGGTGAATAACATATTGAAACAAAATACTCTAAATGCAATAATTTCCAAGTTATAAGCGATTTACTCAACAGTGATAACCTCAAAGTAGCTATTACTCAGCTATGCCATGAGCTACAGGTCTGAAATTTTACTGTGTTATAGCTGACCCAAAAGTAGGTGAATAACATATTTAAGCAAAATACTGTACATGCAATAGCTTTCAAGTTACAACTGATTTACTCAATAGTGATGACCTAAAAGTAGCTATTACTCAGCTATGCCATGAGCTACAGGTCTGAAATTTTACTATGTTATAGCTGACCCAAAAGTAGCTGAATAACATATTTATACTAAACTCTCTAAATGCAATAGTTTTGCAATTACAACTGATTTACTCAATAGTGAGAACCTCAAAGTAGTTATTACTCAGCTATGCAATGAGCTACAGGTCTGAAATTTTACTATGTTATAGCTGACCCAAAAGTAGGTGAACAACATATTTAAGCAAAATACTGTAAATGCAATAGTTTTCAAGTTACAACTGATTTACTCAATAGTGATGACCTAAAAGTAGCTATTACTCAGCTATGCCATGAGCTACAGGTCTGAAATTTTACTATGTTATAGCTGACCCAAAAGTAGCTGAATAACATATTTATACGAAATTCTGTAAATGCAATAGTTTTCCAATTACAACTGATTTACTCAATAGTGAGAACTTTAAAGTAGCTATTACTCAGCTGTGCCATGACCTACAGATCTGAAATTTCACTATGTTATAGCTGGCCCAAAAGTAGCTGAATAACATATTTATACGAAATTCTCTAAATGCAATAGGTTTTAAGTTACAAGTGATTTACTCAATAGTGAGAACTTCAAAGTAGCTATTACTCAGCTATGCAATGAGCCACAGATCTGAAACTTCACTATGTTATAGCTGATCCCAAAATAGGTGAATAACATATGAAACAAAATACTGTAAATGCAATAGTTTCCAAGTTATAAGCGATTTACTCAACAGTGATAACCTAAAAGTAGCTATTACTCAGCTATGCCATGAGCTACAGGTCTGAAATTTTACTATGTTATAGCTGACCCAAAAGTAGCTGAATAACATATTTATACGAAATTCTCTAAATGCAATAGTTTTGAAGTTATAAGCGATTTACTCAACAGTGATAACCTAAAAGTAGCTATTACTCAGCTATGCCATGAGCTACAGGTCTAAAATTTTACTATGTTATAGCTGACCCAAAAGTAGCTGAATAACATATTTATACGAAATTCTCTAAATGCAATAGTTTTTAAGTTACAAGTGATTTTACTCATGATGGAAGTTACTGAAAAGCCCAAAAGTAGCTATTACTCACTTAGCTATTGAGACAGGCACCCAACTTACTCACCATATTGTAGCTATGAAAAAAGTAGCTGAATAACATATTTTAACAAAATGCTCTAAATGCAACACTTTTCAAGTTATAAATGATTTTGTGCATGATTTCATGAATTTTAATGCATTAAAAATTATTAAAAAAATTTATAAAAAAAAAAGTAAGACAGATCCAGGTCTCATACTCACACAAGAGAATCTACCTGTGGCCTAGTACATATATGCAAGATATGAGAGAAATCCCTGCAATAGTCACTGAGAAAATTGTGATTAAGTGTTGAAATTTTCACACTTTTGGTGGGGGTACCCCCCTTGTAATGTCTCTAGCAAACAAGACGAACAGACAGATTTGCATGCCTTGAACAATTTTTCATCCTCGATAGATAAGGTATCTTTTAAAAAAAACAGCACGTCTCTAGGCCTTGTAGTTTTGGAGAAGAAGTTGTTCACGCGGACGTGTACGCGGACGCGTACGCCCACGCCGCAGAGTGACGACATAATGTCAGCTGACATAAAAACTCCAAAGCAGCTATTTTATGACCCCAGTTTGACCCATAAGGGGGGGGGGGTAAAACTGACCGGCTATTTAGACTCTCCATATATGCTTTCCCAATACCTCTTAATACATTTTGAAGGTATAAAAGCAACAATAAAGGAGATATAAGGCAAAACTCCAAAGCAACTATTTTATGACCCCAGTTTGACCCATAAGGGGGTGTTGGGGGATAAAACTGACCGGCTATTTAGATTCTCCATATATGCTTTCCCAATACCTCTTAATACATTTTGAAGGTATAAAAGCAACAATAAAGGAGATATAAGGCAAAACTCCAAAGCAACTATTTTATGACCCCAGTTTGACCCATAAGGGGGTGTTGGGGGATAAAACTGACCGGCTATTTAGATTCTCCACATATGCTTTCCCAATACCTCTTAATATATTCTGAAGTTATAAAAGCAACAATAAAGGAGATAAAGGCAAAAACTCAAAATCGGCTATTTTATGACCCCAGTTTGACCCATAGGGGGGGGGGGGGGGGGGGGGGTTGGGGGGTAAAACTGACCAGCTATTTAGACTCTCCATATATGCTTTCCCAATACCTCTTAATACATTCTGAAGCTATAAAAGCAACAATAAAGGAGATATAAGGCAAAAACTCAAAATCAGCTATTTTATGACCCCAGTTTGACCCATAAGGGGGGGCCAGGGGGTAAAACTGATTGGCTATTTAGTCTCTCCACATATGCTTTCCCAATACCTCTTAATATATTCTGAAGCTATAAAAGCAACAATAAAGGAGATAAAGGCAAAAACTCAAAATCGGCTATTTTATGACCCCAGTTTGACCCATAAGGGGGGGTCGGGGGGTAAAACTGACCGGCTATTTAGACTCTCCATATATGCTTTCCCAATACCTCTTAATACATTCTGAAGCTATAAAAGCAACAATAAAGGAGATATAAGGCAAAAACTCAAAATCAGCTATTTTATGACCCCAGTTTGACCCATAAGGGGGGGCCGTGGGGTAAAACTGACCAGCTATTTAGACTCTCCACATATGGTTTCCTATTACCTCCCAGTACATTTTATAGCTCTAAATGCAATACTTAAGAAGATAATAGGGGGGGTTGGCCTAAATTTAAGGCTTTCAGGTTGGAAGGTGTCAGAAAATCACTCATAAATGAGACATTTTTCAAGGGATTGCTCCCAAAATCTAATCAGCTCACGTTTTCGATAGTATGAACATGTGTGTCAAATTATAAGGCTCTGTAGCAAGTAGTTTTTCCTGAACTGTGATGATGGGGGAGTGTACTTTAAAAAATAGTTTTTGATCATGTGACCTTCATAAAGGTCAAAGGTCAAATTTAAGCATGCAGAAAAATTTTACAACGCCTAAGGTATATAACTGCCAAATATGGTTTGAAACCTTCTAATAATAAGGGAGATAGTCAAGGGAGACCATAATGCGGCGGCGACGGTGGCGGCAAGGAAACTGAGGCGAAAACAAATAAGCGCCCTTTCAGGGACGCTTAATTACTTTTATTCATTGTAAATAGCCTTTTTGTGTCTGAATTTCCACAAAATATATTTTGATATAAATTGGTTCATTATTTTTTTCACTGAAGAATTTTTAAATATTTCAAATTTAATCCAAAAATTTAGGCTCCGACCACTTTTGATCCAGAATAAACAACAAAATTTGACCCATTTTGTAAAATTTTATTAACTGAAGAACAGCTGTCAATGGAAATAGCACAATTATGTAAAAGTTCATGTAATAATCATTTGCAGCAATCCACATGTCTCTGTCATAAGAGACACATGTCTCAAATATGGCAGGTGAACATGCTTTCGCAGAGCCAAAGTTAAAGGTCACAGCATGATGCTAACCAATGTCCCTACCAAGTGTCAACGTTCTACATCTAATGAAATCCAACAAATAGCCTGGATTTTAAAGATTTTAAAACTCATGGTCACTATGACCAGATCAAAGCTCAAATCATGATTGCAGCATGAAGTGTCACACATACAACCTCTAAGCAATGTCCCTATCAAGCATCAACCTCCTACACTTAATGGTTTCAGAGATATTGCCCACGCAAAATTTTATAGGTCAAGGTCACTACAGTAAGATCAAAAGTCAAATCAAGGTCACAACATGACATTGTACACCTACAACTCCCATGGCAACCAATGTCCCTACCACGTATTAACTTCCTACACCTTACAGTTTCCGAGATATAGCCTGTAGATATAGTTTTATAGGTCAAGGTCATTACGACAAGGTCAAAGGTCAAATCAAGGTAACACCATGACATTACACCCATACACCCCCTAACCAATACCCCTACCATGTATCAACTTCCTACACCTTACGGTTTCCGAAATATAGCCCGGACAAGATTTTAGATTCAAGGTCACTACAGCAAGGTCAAAGATCAAATCAAGGTCGCACCATGACGCTGCACACCTACACCTCCTAACCAATGTCCCTACCATGTATCAACTTCCTACACCTTACAGTTTCTGAGATACAGCCCGGACAAACTTTTTCCTGCTGCCCGCCCGACCACCCATCCGGACACCATGGGTGAAAACAATACCCCGAAAGCCCTTAAGGGCTATGGGGTAAAAAACTTTCTTTGCATCGAGATTATTTTCACTTGTTTTTTCACAGATGCAGATGTAACACTTACCCCTAGTTCAATATCTGCTACATACGGAAAATCTGTTATGACTTCATTCGCACAATTTGGATTTTCAATATCCTTTCTGATGATGTCTACCACTTTCAATGCTTTGAAACCTGAAATAACAATGAATATGTTAAAAATTAACTTCTTTTTGCAGTATAGGCTTGTAAAATGTTGGTATCATATAACAAAAGATCTGTGAGATTGCTATTTATGCAAATGACAAAATAGGCACTTGTAACTTTAACATGTTGAGCTCAGACAAATTTAATGTACACTGTGTAGCTAGAACATATTAAACTGACTTTCAGGAACTACTTGTGAAACATGAGAACTTCAGACACATAATTTCACAAGGAACACAGTACAAACACCATTTACTGAACACAGAATTCTGTATAAGTAGACCCTCTAATACCCACTAGATTTGATTCCAGTTATGCCATAGCTTCTAACCAAACCTACCAAAAGACTCCATTTTCTAATACTGGGACCATAAAATTGGCTCGACAGACTTGCACCTAAATTTGAATTACACTGGCTCTACTTAAACAGAATTCACTGCAGTTTTAAAAACACTCAACATTTGTTTTATATTGGAAAAGCATGGAAGAAAATTTTTTTCAAAATATGAAATAAACTCTATTTTTGAAAATACCAAATGAAAAAAAAGGTTTAATTGACTGAATTTATATCAGTATATTTTTAATTACATTTTGTTTGTCATCACCTCTGAATCCAAAATTGTGTCAATATGATTATATTATTTGTAATTTCACATCACTTTATATGATATAGTATAATTCAGGTGTCAGCCCAAGTAAGGCTGGGCTTGTTTAAATTTTATGTAAAATGCACTGTATTTTTTAGTTAACAAACAGGACAGTAAAGATTTTTTTTATTCTTTTCTTACCTGTATTACTTGCAACAAAGGCCAACCCAAAAGCAGGGGCCACAGCCAGCCTCTGCACTCTGTCTTGAAATGGACTGGTCCATTTGTCTACCTGTAACTTAATCAGCTGTTTGAACTTGAACTCCTAAAACCAAAAAAAAAACACAATAGACCTAGTGCATCCGAGAACTGATGCAAATTTTATCCACTGGAAGGACAACTTGCCAAAGCTAGTGAACAATCGTTTGACCTTGAAGGAGGTGCCCAAGGTCAAATCTGACCACACTAGAAGATTCCCAGCCCATAATTTCCAATAGGTCGGTGTAACATGGAATTTTTCCTGGAAGTGAAATTTTTCTTCTAAGTCACTTCTACACCACGGATCTCAATTATTATTGTAAATTATTGTTGTTAAATGATAGTTTAAGAAATTTAATATAAAAATATCGATAACTTTCAACAATATGTTGAATATTTATGTAAACTAAAGTATTTTCGGTTTATAATATAACCATTTCTGCGCATGCGCAATGATGTAGAAACGGGTAAAAGGACAGGAAGAAGAAAAATTTCATGGGAGAAAAATTTCACAGGACAACGGTTTAACACTGCAGACCTCTAGGACCAATAATAAATCAGTTACAAGTATTTTTTAAGTTTGGCTGTCTTTGCTTAACCTTGAAGGAGGAGCCCAAGGTCAAATCTGACCACATCAGAAGATTCCCAGCCCATGATTTCTCATAGGTCAGTTTTTTCTGGGTGCAAAATTTTCTGCGTGATAACTTTGTCCTATCATCAACATTCCCCGTCCCATCACGATCACCAGTTCCCAACTCCCCTCCTGACTCCTGGAAAATTAAAGGTGCACTCCCCAATTTTTTACAACCTCTTTTTATTCACTAAATATGTTCTTTATAACATTCTCCATGAACCCTACATATTTTTAAACCCTGTGCATGTGTCTGTAAACAAAGATCTGTGTTGAAATCACCTGTCATGTGACCACAGAAAAACTTCAACTCCAGATTCCCAACTTAGTCTCCTTCCATTTTGGTCACACCCTTAACTCCCTATGTATGTATGGGGAAAAATATTTTTGCCATATCAACATCATGTATACATGCTTAAATATTAACCACATTATCAACTGACACTACAGGACCTAATTTGTGCAGTTTGTAATCTGACTGATTTGGGGATTGCCAAGCCACGAGTTTAGATAGAAGGCAGTGAAGGTGTTATGATTTTTTCCAGTAACAAGAGCCTAATACCTGTTCAAGTGAGACCCCACCCTTGAAGGCTAAAGATCCTGACATAAATCTAACATCATGTGCTTTAATGAGCAGATCTTTTGAATCAGAATTAAAACACTGATAAGCCAAAATAACAGTCTGTTTAATCCAGCATAAGATAGTAGATCTTTGGATATCTTTACCAAATCCATCTTTAAAATGTGTTCATTTGTTGAATAACCTTAGGAATGAGAGCTACTGGACAAAAGGCATTGCTGTGCAGACCCTTCCACGAGATGTTCAATGCATCTATGTTCCGTGCATTGGCATCTGGGACTTATGAGACAGAGTGGAAGTTTGTGATTCAATTTGGTGGCAAACAGGTCTACCATTGGTTTGTGCCAAACTTTGCAAATTAGATTGAACATTTGAGGGTGTAAGAACCACTCTGTCTGGATCACTTTGTCCTTTCTGGAGAAACTGTCAGCTGTGACATTCAGGCAACCCTGAATATGTCTGGGTGCTTATGAGGATATTTCTAGGATTGCAGTATGCCAAGATGCACCAAACTAGGAGATAAATGTCCCACGAGTGTGTTCCTCCTTGCTTGTTAAGATAACTGACTACAATGGCATCTGATGCTATCAGAATTCTTTTGTTTAGAATTTTCTCTTAAAAGTTTTTTAGGGACAGAAACAGTCTTTTGTTCTAGCACATTGATATGTAATGGTTTTTCTTGATCTGTTCAAAGGTCACTGACAATCATGTTTTCTAGATGGGCTCCCCAATCCTGGGGATATTGCCAGTTTGTTTTTAGGTACCATTGGAACGGTCCCATGTGGAGCCTGCCCATTGGTATTGTCTTTCTGGAGGTGCTAGTGCTAGTACATCTTTCAGGGACATTAGCAATTTTGGGGTAGTTTGTGATGACACCTCCATGTCCTGAATAGACTTTGCAAGTATTTGTAACTTCACTTTGACTGGAAATACTTTTCCTTGTTCCAAATCGAAATGATAGCCCAGAAAGTCAATTCTTTGTGTTGGCTGGAAAATTTACAACGAAGCTGGGTTCTTGAATAATTCGGATCAGTTCTTGGGTTTGGACCTGGCACTGGTGTTTTGTGTTTGCAACCACTCATCAAGGAACTGGTCTGAATTTGGATTCTGTGAGATTTAAAAATGAGCTTTGCTTCTCGTACAATTTGTGTAAATTCTAGGGGAGCAGTCGCTAATCTAAATCAAAGTGCTTGAAACTGATAGGCTTGACCATCCATATAAAATTGAAGTAGATGTTGGAATTCTGTATGCATCGCTGTATGGAAGTACACGTATGTGAGGTCTACTGAGACCAGCCACATTTCTGATTATTTCAGCTGTCTCCATTTTGAAAGTTGGGACCAGCAGGTATTTGTTCAGGACACTGAGATCTATCACTGGGCACTATTTTTTGCCGGGTTTCAGTACTCAAAACAATCTGCTATAGAAACCTGGAGTTGTGCAATTTTGAGTGGATAAATTGCATTCTTTTTTGGCATTTGTGAGAGGCATTATTTCAGGAAGACCCGTTTTCCGGTCTGATGTACCTGCTGTGAATTGTGGGTAGTACAGACATTGGTAGTTTCATCTAGAGAATAAATTGATAACCTCCTCTCAAAATTTTCACAATTCTGGGATGACAATAATATTTTTTCCCATACCTGCCAATATCACTGCAAACAGCCTCCATGGTGCATTAAACTGATGTTGTTACTTTCTTCTGTTCCGACCTCTTCTGGTTGTTTGAGAAGAGTGATAGGAAGATTTTTTTGTACTTAGACTCACTTTGGCCACAAAACATCTTTTGACTATAAGTATTCTGTTTGCTAGAAGACCTACCATCTCAGTACCTCTTCAACTGGAAAATCAGTTTATTATTAGTCCTAGGTCTCTTTGGAGCTTTCACAACAACACTTGAATGAATGATCACTCACTCCAAAGTGGGAGTTGTTATAGTCTCTTTGTGACACTAGATTGTCATTCAAGTACTGAATAAAACTTAAGCTAGTTGACATGTTATTAACAAACACACTGATTGCAGTCAAAACTGGCCATTAGACTGCCAATTCAGTCATTTGCAAAACACCTTTTAGCAATCATGATTGAGTAAGTGCCATGCAAACAACAACCACTAACTGCTGTCAAGTGATTGCAATCAGACTCCCTATTCAGACTACTGTGAAACACCATTCACCATGATTGTTGTTATGTTTGTTTGGAAATCTAACCCCAACACATGAATTAATTGTTGAGACAAAAAATATTCTAAAATATTGCCATTATGGTTGTTGTTACGTTTGTTAAAAATCTAACCCCAACCGGTGAATTAATTGTTAAGACAAAAAATATTCTGTTCATTTTTTAAATTTCTAATTCTACATAAGAGTTGCTAAAACACACACATTAAATATTCAAAGTGGTATGATTAATATACATTAGTGGGTAAATCATTTGGTTTTGTGGATGTCAATATTGAATAGTGGTAAAGACGGCAAACCGGATAGTTGGTTTCTATTCGATTCATATAAACGTAAACGAAATCCGGTGACAAAGTCCAAGAACCGGTTCCCGAAATGTCACATATTAACACCTCAAACGTATAAAATATTGCACAAAAACGCTTAAAAACATGTACTTGTGTAATATTTTGCCAATATACAGTGAAATAATATCCAAAATGTCAGATTTTATCAAAAAATAAACTGCATTTTAGTTGAAGTAATTGTTCATGTACGCGTGCAGAAGATTTTACAGTGTGACTACAGTTTTGTGTATACTAATTCGAACGAATCCGGTTTCCGCCGAATTTTTGTTTTCGGGACCCGGTTTCCAGATTTACTTTCGATCGTAACACTAATATTGAATGCAAAAATATTTCAATATCATCCCATATAGTGAGGCTGGGACTCTAATAAATAGTCTGAATTCGGGATAGTGAAGATATTTTTGTTCTAACATATCCCGAACTGCTAATAGGAATTGACCTTTACCAAATTAAAACAGTTTTCATTAAACGCTACAAAAATGCGAGGTGAAAGTGTAAAACTTCTTCAGATTTAGACTTTATTTCAAACATTTGCAGTTAAGTTTTAAGGCTGAAACACGAATACCAGATAATCATTATCCTTAGCATGGACATAGAATAAGAATAGTAAAATGACAATTCAATTAATTGATAAAAACTACCAAAAGAAAGAAACCATCATTGATTAGCATTATTATGCCTAAATATTTCCTATTTTGATCATTTTTGTCACTGTAAAAGATCTCTGACATCTACATTGTGCCCAATTTATCCCTTATTTAACCAAAGGGTCAATAAAAATGACAAGATATTATTTATTTGTACATATTGGATGCTGTATTAGTCTGATTTCGGGCATTGCAAGTGAGTATACACTATAACTGATTAATCGGAAAATCATAGATTTTACAGAACAATTAAACGGATAGTTAAAATTCAAATCGCTTTCAGCCTTAGTAAGTTTACAGTTTTACTTAAAACAGGCATTCTGACGCATACAATTATCTCTCGCCATATAAATTAGATGTACTAAAGATAACGGAATATAGATTTTCTTGTGAGATGGAGGCACATGTAGAAGTGACAATAAGCAAGAGCACTTTAATGTTTGGGTCCCAATGAGTATTATTTTTTTTTTCCGTTTTATGCAAAAATTCCACATAGCTGGGAAAACGATTTTTGGGGAAAGTTGCCAGTAGACTCTCCAGATACCCTGCAGATCAAAAATTTCATCGAAATCACTCTTTCTCACTCCGTTTCAGAGATAAACACATTTTCTGCATTTTACGCAGAAATTCAAGATGGTCGCCAAAAGTGGCAGGAAAACGATTTTTGGGAAAAGTCACCAGTAGACTCTGCAGATACCCTGTGGGTCAAATATTTCGTCAAAATCACTCTATCTCGCTCCGTTTCAAAGATAAACGCTTTTTTGCATTTCATGCAGAAATTCAAGATGGCCGCCAAAAGTGGCGGGAAACGATTTTTGGGAAAAGTCACCAGTAGACTCTGCAGATACCCTGTGGGTCAAAAATTTCGCCGAAATCACTCTATCTCGATCCGTTTCCGAGATAAACACTTTTTTGCGTTTTACGCAGAAATTCAAGATGGCCGCCAAAAGTGGCGGGAAACCAATTACTGGAAAAAGCTTCTACTAGACTCTGCAGATACCCTGTGGGTCAAAAATTTCGTCGAAATTGCTCTATCTCGCTCCGTTTCCAAAAATAAACGCGTTTTTGCAAATACATTTGAAGATTTGACATTTACTTCTGTCATTATTTTGCTACAAATAAGAAAATAGCTATTACTCATTTCTGGCATGCAATAGAACCCAAAACTATATGTCATCTTATAGTTAAGTACAAACTACAAAGTGGCTGAACAACTATTTTAGGAAAATACTCTGACTGCAATAGTTTTAGAGTTACAATGGATTTACTCACCACTCACCAGTCAGAATTTCAAAGTAGCTATTATTCAGCTATCCATGTGCAACAGGTCTGAAACTTTACTATGTGATAGCTTATCAAAAACTAGATGAATAACATATTTGAAAAGAATTCCCTAATTTTAATACTTTTGAAGATATCTGACATTTACTTATGTCATTATTTTGCTACAAATAAGAAAATAGCTATTACTCACTTATGGCATGCAACAGAACTGCAAACTATGTACCATCTTATAGCTAAGGAGAAAGTAGCTGAACAATATATTGTAGGAAAATACTCCAACCGCAATAGTTTGGGAGTTACAATGGATTTACTCAACAGACAGAATTTCAAAGTAGCTATTACTCAGCTATGCAATGTGCAACAGGTCTGAAACTTTACTATGTCATAGCTTATCAAAAAGTAGATGAATAACATATTTGAAAAGAATTCCCTAACTTTAATACTTTTGAAGATATTTGACATTTACTTATGTCATTATTTTGCTACAATTAAGAAAATAGCTATTACTCACTTATGGCATGGAATGGGACCCCAAACTATGTACCATGTTATAGCTAAGGACAAAGTAGCTGAACAATATATTTGAAGAAAAAGCTGTAACTGCAATAGTTTTTGAGTTATGAGTCCTTTACTCAAAGTAGTTAAAATTGCTATTACTCACTTTTCTTTAGGCCTAAGTCCACAAAACCAAAATAAATTTCCAAGGACGTGAAAAATTATTGGGACAATTAATTTACAAAAAATCTGTAGCTGTAGTAGTTTTGGAGAAATCTGCTTGACTAACTAACGCACGCACACACAGGCATCATTTCATAATCTCCCTCCTGGGCTAAAGCCCGGCGGGAGATAACTAGGTTACCCAAGCCGCAACAGACGAGTCGGGCATTGATGGGCTCGAGTCTATTTTCCCTACTTGATTACTCACAGTGTATTGCATTATCATCTGCAAAGTGAAATGTTTGTGTAAATTATGCTACATTTTTGCATTTCCGCCGAATAATATCAATTCAAGTTGTGGTTTTGGCTTAAAAACGTATAATTTACTCCATATTCTATAATACCTGATTAAATAGAAGATGTTTTTCTTCAAAAATTTCACGACCTTTTGTTTACGGAAGACTTCTAATGGTAGATACTAAATCTTGTAGTTACTCAACTTGGGTTGGTTGTCAGAGTGCGGGTACTCGGAGCTGTTTTTCAGCACCTGTCCCTGCCCTACTTAAAACAGCGATATTGATATACATCTTTAGACTTTGATATTGGCAACCCTGTCCCAAAACAATAAATATTGTTAATATTGACAAATGATGTACCCACTAATATACATGTGCTTGGATATTTTAAAAATAAGTTGGAATATCTGTTTTACAGTTACGATAGATATATTAAATTCACAGAAATCATTAATATCAATCACATCTGCGACACTAAAACATGGGTCAGTGACACTAGCCTATTTGATTACACTCTTGTCTGTAGTGCCGTGAAATTTTCATACTTCCTGTTTTTTTACCTGTTTCTACGCTATTATGCATGCACAGAAATGGTAACATTACATACCGAAAATACTTTATTTGACATAATATTCAATATATTGTTGAAAGTTATCAATATTTCTACATTATATTTCTTAAACTATCATTTCACAACAATAAAATACAATACCACTGATATCTGTTAATTAAAAAAAAAAAGATTTTACTTCCAGAAAAAATTTCATGTTACACTGACATGTAACATATTGGCTATATGTTGGGCAGCACTCAATCGCGAGAATCAGGAAATGCTCCATCTAGGCTTTATATCTCAGGAAGCCTTGCTTTAGGTTTGTTATGGTTCAATCAAATATTTTGAACTCAAGAACTCAGCGCCATAGCATCAACTCATTAATATTCATGAGAAGATATGAGGTCATGGATTTCCCTTGAGGTATTCTAGCAATATTTTATAAAATGGTAGCCTCGATGAATATCAAAAATTTTAAACTCGAGAACTTATGGCCATGGCAAGGTCATTGGCAACTAACTCAAATAACTAACTTACAACTCAATTGACCCAAGTAATTTTGAAAACCAAAAACAAACTGCAGAACAACTCCATTTGTGTGCATCTGAAATAAGCAACTGGATGTCTAATAACCGGCTCCACCTAAATGAAGAAAAGACAGAGTTCTTAATTGCTGGCACTGGAAGACAGCGCTCCAAAGTCATTATTGACTCATTAAATGTGGTTGGTATTGACACAAAGCCAAGCACAAGTGTCAGAAACCTTGGGGTAATCATTGACCAAGACCTATCACTTAAGGAACAAGTAAATGCCATATGCAGATCCTGTTATGGTCACCTAAGGTCCATCATTCAAATAAGACCTTACCTGACTAAGTCTGCTGCACACACAATAGTACAGTCACTCATATCTTCCAGATTGGACTATTGTAACTCTCTCCTAGCTGAACTCCCACAATACCTTATCCATAAGTTGCCGAAAGTACAAAATTGGGCTGCCAGGATAGTTTTGAATGTCAAGAAACATGATTCTATATCGGTTCACCTGCATCAGCTCCACTGGTTGCCTGTTAGGTTTCGAATCAAATTTAAAATAAATCTACTAGTATATAAGAGTTTGAATTGACAGGCACCATCATATTTGACATCAATGCTCAACTACCAGCAACATCAACGCACCACAAGATTGGCAAGAAAATCATACATGCTACAAGAAAAAGGATCAAAACTCTTCTCTATGGGTGACCGTTAGTGCTAGGATCGTCAGAGATTTTTGCAGATCGAGGATCATTTGTTAGAAATGAGTTGAACTCGAGTAAATACACCAAAATAAAAATAAAATAAGAAAAATCCAAATATTATTACCAGTTGTGTTAAGTACCCTTTTATTGCAAGAAAAAATATTTTTTTGCCATTTAAAGTGTACAGATATGTATGTGCACGTCATGGAACAGCCACGCAGCTAAGGTTAATATTAAAATGGCCATTATTTATTGAGTTTTTAAGTTTTGATGGTTTGATCAGTTCCAAAAATGTCCCTTTGAGACAAGGTAAGTATATCATTATTTATTTTGTGAAAACTTGAGTTTATATTGCCTAACTCGATGTCATCCCCAAATATCGCCCACCGAGTTACGACTCAAGTTACCGTCAACTCGTCCCAGCACTAGTGACCGTGCCTTCAGTGTTGTGGCACCAAAGTATTGGAATGAACTGCCAGCTGATATCAGGAACATTGAACTTCCATTGGATATCTTCAAAAAGAAACTAAAAACTCATCATTTTAAAACAGCATATTGTAGACAAAAAGCGGAATGATTGTTTTTTCTTAAATAGAATTGCGCTACATAAATATGTCATGTTATGTTAACTCATTAATATTTATGAGAAGATATAAGGTCACAGAATTTCCAGTTTTTTCTAGCAATATAGAAACTAACGATAAAAAATCAACCAATGAAATCATTTAACGACATTCAGCCAGTAAGTTACATATCGGGACATCCAGTGATTTAACTACTGTGTTCAAATAAATGGAATAGCTGGCTTTCAGCAGCAAGGTATACATTTATGTCGAAAGTTCACAGTTTAATTTTGTCATAAAATGCAGGTGATGAACTTAACTTGGGTGACGAACTTCACTGACTGGGCAGTTAAGTTTTTAAGACAGATGACGAACTTAGACAGCCGATGAAGTTGGCTATACTAAGTAGCCAAGAATACAGTATCCATTATACATAAACATGTATAAGTCTGGTATTAAAACCCAGTAGACCGGAATGTGGAATGATAAGAAAATGAGCAGTTATGGTGGGGGCAGTACCAAACTATCCAATTATCACTCAAAATGGCATGAATCAAACTTAAAAATACAAATTATCGAAGTATTACTCTCCCTTAACCTTTCGACGCAATTAGAAATAATACCCTGTACCTTACAATCCCTTTCATTCTGTGCCATCACTCTCTGTAAATGCTTACTTATGCAAGTTTTGAAAACAAAACCAAAAGCAAAATTTTGGCTCGAACTAAACGCAAAAGATAGAAAAACAAACACATGCCTTTCTCCCGAAATTGGAAATGAAATTTTTGCTGCACTCTTTCTGCTCTTTCACGACTGGTACAGTTCATGGCCTGTGAAAATGCCAAAGATATCGTTCAATAGAAATCGTATAAATATTTTATGAGATTTCTATGGCCAGATAGACAGATTTTGACAATATAAGAATGCTTAAAGATATGAATCAAGATTAAATGGGCTTACCACCAATTGCTTATTGAAGAAGAATCGAGAATAACTACAATGTGTCATATTCATAGAGGTTTTAACTTACAAACAAAGAAAATTATTAATTTAATTAAAAACAATAATCATTAACAAAACGTGGTTGGACCAGTGATCTATAGAAGAGATAGAAAACTCAGTAGAACTAAAATAAGAACAACTGTTTTGGTGAAAATTATGGAAGACACTTTGTAAAACATGAACACCAAATTAAATATATGATTTGTGCAAACAATTTGTGTGAAGTTAGCAAAATAGGTAAGGGTGCAGGAGAAATGATGGAAAGAGACAGTTGGTAACTGAAGGTATAGTTTGAAATTGTTTGAGAAATGTCTGACACAAGCACTAAATGTGCAGATATTGAAAGGTTAATTGAAAGGATTTAATGAAATAAAAACCAGCAACAAAGACAGAAAACAAATTTACTAAATGAAACATTTCATACAGTGTCCAATTGATATGAATCCTCTAATGCATTTAAGTCCAAAAAGGATTATTCCTAAATCAAGCAGAGATCATTGTCCAGCATGGGCCAACCAGGGAGGGGTGACTATAGAGGTGAGTCTGCCAGTTTGAACAAGGTCTGTAGCTGGATCCTGAACACTGAGGAAATTATGGGTACATCACAAATCCCAGCATGAGATGATAGTAACAGGCATTACAAACCTCGCTATGAAATTGTTAAATGAATTTTTAAGTAAAAAATAATATGTTGTTCCCCGTTTGGATGTTTCCTCTCCCATATGCCAAAGTTTCCAAATGTCTATCTACGCCTTTAGCAGTGATAAGAAGTTTGTTTGCAATATGTGTTTCCATGGTAGAGAGATATGACTTTATATTTCATCGGTCCCTGTCTTAATCATTTTTACAAGAATACAAGTTTGAAGTAATTGCACTTTGGCACCATACATTTAGGGAATTCAATCTTTAAATTGCCATAGTTGTGTTTTAAAGTTTCAGATTTAAATTTTTGAAAATGCCAAACCCTGGGAAGGGCAAGTAAGGCAATTTTAATTATGAAGAATGTAAATGTACAATTGCCTGACTGTATGTAAACATGAACTGAAAGCTGTAGTTAGAAATGTTTGTTGTTCCACATGCCACAGAATCTCACACAGCTACAGGCATTTGCACAGCCACAGACACTGTCAGATGAGAGTGGCAACATATGCATGCTGTTATAACAGACACATCAGCCCCCACTGCCAGTTGGGGAACAAACACTGGTAAAAGAACATTTACACATTCAAACTGAGAAAAACGTCCCTGACCCTGCCATTGATGTTCAACTGCATGCTCAGGGCACACCGGGCAAAAGTGTGTAACTAGAAGAACAGCAGATGGAAACTTGCTGTATGGACATGCCTTTGAACCTATAACTTCTTAAGGTATGGACAATCCTGTAGAAGCCAGTCTGAATTGATCATATTTGATGACTGCCAAACCCAGGTGGAACGGAATGCCAGAAGCCACACTAACTCATCAGCCCGTGCTGAATTCTGAGATACTAGGTACATGTACTAGTCACTCTCAGATGACAGTGCACAGTAAATCTTACAATGTTCGGATTCTGACACTCTCCAGTCAGGAAATGCACCACCTTCCACTTTTTCCAACATGTGGTAACATCAACCAACAACATCTCATGGTAGTGGCTGTCCATAGAATTAAAACAGTAATATGTCTTGAGTTTGGGTGCTGTGGTCATGTTCTACTTATTGCAATAAAGACAGTTTTTAACTGTTATACTTTTGTCTGCTGTGTTATGAATTCTTGTCACATAATGTCAGCTCTTGTTTCGTGACAGTAAACCCCAAACTAAAGTCAACAGCTTTAAAGTAGTTTTAGCACTTGTGGAGTGGCAGTAAAAACCAATATAAAGGTCAACATTTTGGGTGGTACATTAAATCCCATCGAACCCATTGAGCAATATCAGATTACATAGTAAAAAAAATAAAAAATAAAAAAGTCACTGACTGGTACAAAGTTCTTGTTATCACAAAAGTTATGCATATGAACAGGTGTGATGACAGAAACACAGGATCAGGCCCAGAAACATCCTAAATGTCCAACCACACAATAATAAAATATTTCATAATGTCTAAGTACAGCCCGCATGGACAATTTTAAAAGTGTTAAAGTCTATTTTATGTCATCTTACCATGGGACTGCACCTATATTATTATACTACTGGTTCAGTAAGTCTCTCTGCCACCTAGCGTTATGTGTGTCACAGTGCAGTGGTAACAACCCTGATCCTTATTGACATTATCCCAAAGGGATTGTCCACCAAATGCCTGGCTCTCCACAGTGTAGTGTGATGCTCTTATTTAAGATTTATAATTTATCTGAATGTTTCTTGAAATGCATCGTCTGTGTAATTCAAAATGAGGCTCATAAATATGTGATGTAGAGTTTGGTACAAAGATCTCTCACACAAGAATAAAGAGTCAGAGTCCTGTATGACAGTCAAGGGTTAAGAAATAAGTTAGAATGTGTTAAATTAAGTTTATTTTAACCAATACAAACACAAACATTATAGACAGTGTGTAGTTAAATATCCTCTTCTGTTTGGTTATTTATTTATTTATTTGGGGTTTTATGTCACTTTCAACACTGTACAGGTCATATCACGACGGGTAGTTGGAAGGGCACAGGAAACCAGTACATACAGTTGGTCAAGGTTCTGTACTGTAAACTGCTGACCAACGACAAGCAACTACCAGCTTTCCCACTTGAGGCTGTGCTGGGAACTGAATCCTGGCCTCAGAGGTGGGAGGCGAGAGTGTTACTTGCAATCATCTAGTATAGAAAGCCTAGACTTAACTGGTATTGTTTAAGATTTGAGCATCACCTGTTCATCTATTTGTACCTATATCCAACCACATGAATCGGTATTTGGTAGTCACCATTGCTAAAATTATGATGGATTTGAATTTTTTTAATTATAGAATTCTGAGCCTGCATGAGATGGCCTTATGGTAGGAATATACCTGCCATCAACAGCACCCAGTGCGTGATGAAAGTTTTATTTTCTCTGAAAGTCATCTGCTACCACATGCCATACAGAATGAGTCCATGGGTTTTTATGAACTCATCCCAAAATTCAACAAGAGCCCCACACATCTCCCTTACAAGTTCTAAGATAGAGTTGGCTGGTAGCCTGAAACCTTATTGCATGTCACTGTACATACTGCCAGAGGTGAGATGTCCCGGGTCACTGTTAGCATGAGGCTTGGCGATGAGAACCATGCCTGCCAGACTGTTTGAAGTCATTTGAAGTTCTCTGTATATGTGGTGTGATCCTCTAAAGTTAGAACTGAAATAATTCTGGTACAGATCAGGTAAAGTCTTTATACGGTACAGGATCATTCCTGTCCAAGTTCCGAAGTAAGTTCCCAAGTAAAAGTAAGTCCAAATCTCTAGATCCCAAGTCTCCAAGCTCTAATCCAAAGTATTTTTGTAACCATCTTTTGTTGACAGCTGAGAATGCATCTGTAAGAGCAACATCATGTGCATATCTTGTTGCCTTGCAAGTACAGCAGCATTGGCTTGCAGAAACATTATTACTCGTCTATCCATGATGTGGTCAGATCACTGACTAAAGATGAAGTAAAACAAGATCCAGATCTGAATACATTTAACTAATCATTTAATTGAGCTTCAATAGCCCTACCTATTGGAATAATATACTTTACTGGTGGCTTTCCTTGGGAAGCTTCCAACTGGAATAATAGTTGGATATTTCTTATCCACAATCAAAAGTATTGATGAATATTGGTGCTATATTTATTGTATTGGTACAACATACACAGTCAGCATGCACATATGTCCATGGGAACTTATCAAAAACTACTACGTTACTTCCTCTTTTTTGTTGGAGGCCAACTTCTGAAGTTAGCTCTTTGTAGCTCTCACTTATAGGTGATTGGTTAAAGTTATAGTTAAAGTACTCACAACAGTTAAAGACACTATTAGTAAAGATGTTTAAGACTCCTCCTTACCAGAGTGGACAAGCACATGTAGATATTTTATGCCCCAGTCACTGTGCTTGCTTGGTTACAGGGCCAAATGAAAAGGATAAAAACCCTCCTCAAGGGAAAGAGATATGATTCAGTATGCTCCTTGTGCAGACGTCTCCTCTGGGGAAAAGTTTTGCAAAGAGCTCCACAGACATCACTCAGATTTACAAGGTGTCTCCTTTGAGGAGATGAAGAATAGCGAGGTGCTGGTGTTCACCGGTGCAGATTTTTAGGATTTAAAACTAGATAACACTGGTTCAAGTGTATTGGTAGCTAGCATCAGTCCTCTGATGAGCCAGCTAGCTTCATTTCCTGCAGGTCAGACTATCCGAATGACGTTTCCTACCCCAGGCCTGGGACATCAAACTACCATTGATCCTCCATTCTTTTTCAAGGTTACAGGCCTCTGTTGCTCATATTCAACCTCCAGCTCAGATGCTACATCCTATTCCTGGTAGGTAATCAGTTGCAGAGAGAATAGCTGCTTTGTCTCTTCCACAGCCTCAGAGGACTACTACCTTTAATGTCACGCTAACCCCAAGGACTCAGATAAAGAGTCACCTGAAGCAATAGAACCTCAAAATGAAGAATCCGCTTTAGAAAAACAAGGAGCAGATGAGGCACATCTCTGCTCAGATGCCATCAAGATTGCAGGCGTTCTTACAGCAATCCTTGGAACAGCTGTTCAATTGCTACGTATCTACACAAGCAACTACTGATCTGCCTCCATCAAGCACATGCATCTTCCATACCAGCACACATCCTGTCAATCACATCAGTGTCTGTCTTGCCGCTTACTGCCAAGACAAAGGAACCCATGGAGTCAACTGCATCAGGAAGGGTCTTTCCAAAATAAGTGTTTAGTTTGCAATAACACAGTAATCCAAGCAATGGTTCTCTGGTAAAAGTGCAACCTCCACTGCTTTTACACAGCCTCAAGTGGACCTGGTGGTTACATGTATTCCAAGATGACAGTCATCTCTGCAGATCCTGGAGCAAGAGGTGTATGAGACGGACACCTCAGCTTCCTGTTTCACAGCTACATTGACCAAAAGAGCCAACAGACACTGGAAAGCAAGTCAACCCCCCTAATTTTTCCTTCAAGGACTTGGTATAGGTTATGAAGTTTCCCTTTCTGCTAAAGCAAGAGGGGTGGAAAGTCATACATTCTCCACACAGTCTAGGATTCCACAACTCCTCCTGGTCCCAAAACTGTGCAACTACTGGAGGGCAGTTTTAGACATCAGGGGCCGGTTTCATGAAGCCTCCTTTGTTTTTTCCTTCCTTAAAGTAAAGGAAGGGGGATTTTTAACCTTTGGCAAGGCTTCATATAAATCCTGTTTCACAAAGCCTCCTTAATTCCACCTTCCCTTAATTAACCTTCACATAATTTATTTTAAATATTAAGAGTAAATTGCATTTTAGCATTTTAACTATTTTAAATTTGGTACATTAGGTACATTTTAATTATCAGACACATTATTTGCATTTTTATTTCTTTTGGGAGTTGTTTCCAAAACCTATAACCACACCAATGTTTTTCTTTCACTGTAAGTACATGTGTACTTGTGCACTTATTTTGTACCTAAATTACCTTATGGAGGCAATGTCCTTATTGTAACACTGTTAAAGATCAGTAAAGTCAGTAAATCTATATTTTACTATATTTTAATAAATTTTGTAAAATGCAGATTGGTTGTGATTATATTTTGCAAATTAATACAGTAGGTCACATGACAATTTTTTACCCAAAGTAAGGGAGGGGCCCTTTATGTTCAAGGAAACTCCATGAATATGTTTCTCACTTCAAAAGTTTGAACATCAATTTTTAAGAATTAAACAACCAAATTGTATGAAATAAACAGCAAAACATTGTTTGTGGATGTAGGTTTGACAATAATGTTTCAAGTTCTATATATTTAGGTGGATTCACCTTAAAATGTTCATTAAAGTTAATAAACAATCCTTGAAGGACACTTCCTTAAATCTAAGGTAGGTCCTTAGCTTCTTTGAAATTCAAGGAAGTTTTCAAGGTCTCCTTTAAGAAAGGAGGCTTTGTGAAACTGAGATTTTTTAAAGGAGGGAGAAAATCAAGGAAATCCTAGAATTTAAGGTGACCTTTATCTTAAGGAGGTTTCGTGAAACCGGCCCCAGATCCTTAAATAAATGCCTTGTTGTTTAGCAGCCTACCTCTGGGCCTAGTCTCTGCAATTGGGCATCAGACTGCACCAATACTTGGACAACTGGCTGATTTATGCCTCCACCAAGGAGGAGTGCAGAAACTACTAAAACTACTTTGTAGTAAAGCTTTGTAATAATCTAAAGAAGTCACAAGTCCATTCCTTCCAGAGATTCAATCTCAGAGGATACCATATGTGGTTATTATGAAGCAAGACAGGAGGTCCAAAATTCAGGAAAATATTTCCAGGCATTCTTGTTTATAACAAAGTAGGACAGTTTGTTTTAGCCAAGAAGAGAGTGTAGCTTGTCTGATGTCTGAGGTGTGGCCTTTCTTGAAGGAAATAAAAAGTAAGGATCGAACCCTTTGGTCTTTGATTCAATCCAGATAATACCTCAGGGCCCATATCGGACACAAGGTCCTGTCTTTTTGGAACTGTCTATCTACAATAGTAGTCAAAGCAGGAATAGTCACCGGAGACACACTTTGAGAACCTTTGAAATCTGAAGAAAGGAACAAAGCAACCTTTTCCCCATTGGCCTAGATTAGATACTTTGTTTGCAACCGAGGCATGAATTTCGCTGCGGTGCTTGCCAGAAGCCAAAGCTAGCAAGAAAGCAATTTTGAGGGTAAGATGTTTGAAGTCGGTGTCTTTCATGGGCTCAAAGGGTGCTTTGGTGACCTCATTAAGAACAACAGAAAGGTTCCATTTTGGAAGATTCCTGGAACTTTTGGGACGATCCCTGTGAAAACTGGAGAGTAACCGGTTAAGGTCTGAACTTTGGAAAATATGGAGCCCCGTTGGGCCCAAGGTGTCAACAATGGCCGTCCTATAACCATCAATGGTTGAAGTGTGCCTGTTTAGATCTTGGTACAGGTACATGAAGAAGTCTGAGACTTGCTTCACAGAGGAAGTGGAGAAATCCACCGAATTTTCTCTGCACCATTTCTCAAATAGGGCCCACTTTGACTTGTAGATAGTCCTTGCTGATGACCTCTGAGGGGCAGCAATTTTCTCTGCCACCTCCACAAAGAAGCCTTGTTCTTGGAGCTGTCCACTCCTAGACACCAGGCCTCCACATCATCCCCCAACAAGTACAGTTGTTGGAAACTGTACTTGTTGGGGGATGACGTGGAGGCCTTTTCTGGATCACAAGCAGACCTTGAGGGTGCTGCAGACAATTTAATTGCATCTCTTCCACACCCGCAACCCTTACGTTTTGTGTCTTTGTCTTTAAGGACACCTCAAACTGTCCCACCCACAGTTTTACAACATAAGGTAGAAGCAAACTAGAAAAATCCCTGGGTACCCAATTCAACATCCAACTGCAACAGCAAATGGGGGTCTTTCAAGCATCCATGCTGGAGGCAATGAAATCTCTTAGAGAGAAAATGCAATCTATGAAAAAAACCTCCGACGCGGAGGTGGATCAGACCTCCGTTTCAACTTCAAAAGCTAATCACTCGGATGGTTAACAACCTATGGAAACAAACTTTTGTGGTCCCTCTCTTCCACCACGGTTCAGAAAAGTGCCCAGTCAGGACATGGCTCTGAACCATTGGATCATCATTCTGAACACTCGGAACTACTTAAAACCCCCTGCTTCAACAACCAAAATGGTACGAGGTGGGACAGCCTTGTTTTGAGGACAAGTTACAGGAGCTTAATTCAGATTTTGCCAAGATCTGTATTTCTCCTAAGCCCTCTGGGGCCCCTATGGGCAAGGTTCCCCTACAAGTTCTTAAGGAACTTGAGCACCAAGCTAGACAGAATCTTTCTACCATCAACTTTGAGGCTACCTTTGCAAAGACTGCTTCTACTTATAACCCTGCCATGGAGAAGTGTCAGGACAGTCTTAAATCTACTTTCAAAAAGGTTAGCTCCAGAGGTAGCTGTATACCATGGGCAACACTGGCCTGCTAAGACGCGAGGCTGAGATGACCATCCTTCAACCACATCTAGGAGATTTGAGATGCCAAGAACTCAGGAATTCGCCCTTTTGGTCAACTCCTTTGTTCAAGTCCCAATTAGTCAAGGATGGAGAAGACTTCCTCCTTAAAAAGGCACCCCTAAAGCAGCCAAGGGCTTTGGACCCTATCGAAATAAGCCCTTTTGTGGTCCCCACCAGAGTAAGAAAAGAGGCTCCTACAGGAAACGCCCCTATGGGGGCAACTCCTCACAAAGCAGTAACCAATCATTCTCCGCAGGTGGGGGAAATCGAACAGAGGCTTCAGAGGTCATTTTCAATCCCATTCAAAGGGACAAGGGCATGGAAACCCCTACCCCCAATGACTCCTTAAAAGCCTCCCTCAGTCCACCAGTAGGAGGTTGCCTCTGTTCTTTCAGAAGAGACTGGCTAGCAAACAAATGTTCAAACAACGTGTTAAACATTATCACCAATAGTTACGTTCTTTCATTCACCTCAAAAACAAATTTAGCCAGAGTTCCCCTGATTCACTCAGGATGCAAGGTCCTTCAAAAAGACCAAGCTCTGGCCTCTTGTATCCAGTCTCTTCTGTCAAAGAACGTAATAGAAAGGGTGGAAAATGTAAAATCTCTCGGGTTTTACACTCGCCTATTTCTAGTCCGCAAGCCTCACCAAAGGTGGAGGCCAGTAATAGACCTAAGCAGGCTCAACACCTTTCTACCTGTAGGAAGGTTCAAAATGGAAACCCCTCTCTGATTCCAGGGCAATGTGTGTCATTGATAGACCTATAAGATGCCTACCTTCACATCCCCATCTACCCAAACTCAAGGAAATACCTAAGGTTTTGCCACAAGTCACAGGCATTCCAGTTCAACTCCCTTCCCTTCAGGCTAGCCACAGCCCCACAGGTCTTTACAATGATTGTAAATGAAGTGAAGCTGATGGCCCGGGCAACGGGAATCAGACTTCACCTGTACCTGGACGACTGACTTATCAGGGCTCAGTCTCAGACAGAAGCACAAGTGAACACTCAGACAATGGTAGACCTGACTCAGTCCTAAGGGTGGATAATAAATCAGGAGAAATCCGAACTAAAACCTACTCAAGTGTTTTCATTCGTGGGCTATGAATACCATCTAGATTCAGCCCTTGTAAAACCCACTCAAGAGAGATAGGTCAAACTTCAGGATTTGATCCTATGACTCAAGTCAAAACATGTTTTGTCTGCAAAATGTTTGATGTCGTTAATTGGGTTGCTTGCCTCAACGGAGAAAATGGTTCCAGAGGGACGCCTTTACATGAGGCCCTTTCAGTTTCACCTCAAGGAGCACTGGAGATATCCTCAGTCATTGGACAACTCCTTCCTTGGACAGAAACCTTTTGCCGAAATCACTCTATCTTGCACCGTTTCCAAGATTAATGTGTTTTTACGTTTTATGCAGAAGTTCAAGATAGCTGCCAAAAATGGCAAAACGATTTTTGGGAAAAAGTCGCCAGTTGACTTGGCATCAAACATTTTACTGAAATCACTCTATCTCGCACCGTTTCCGTTTTATGCAGAAGTTCAAGATGGCCTCAAGATTTTTGGGAAAAGTCGCCAGTTGACTGCGTATGCCCTGGGGTAAAAAATTTCACTAAAACTGCTCTATCTCACACCATTCCGAGATAATTGCGTTTTATGCAGAAATTCAAGATGGCCACCAAAAATGGTGGGACAACAATTTTTGGGAAAAGTCATCAGTTGACTCTGCCAATACCCTGGGTGTCAAAAATTTTGCTGAAATTACTCTATCTCACTGTTTCTGAGATCAATGCATTTTTGCATTTTACGCAGAAATTCAAGATGGCCACCAAAAATGGTGGGGAAAACAATTTTTGGGAAAACTTGCCAGTTGACTTGGATATCCTGGGGTCAAAACTTTCGCCAAAATCACTGTATCTTGCACTTTTTCCGAAATAAATGCATTTTTGCATTTTACACAGAAATTCAAGATGGCTACCAAAAATGGCAGGAAAGCAATTTTTTTTGGTAAAAAGTGCGGGCTAGCCCCTTGATGTTAAGCTAGGTTATTCCTGAAGGGGAACCTTAAAATTTGATTTACTTTATGCCACCACGCCTTTTGTTATCTGTCCTGTGATTGGCTTAGGGTTTCTTTGTGATAAAGAGATTTGAGACCCCTCTTCCATTTGCATTTCAGTCTTGGAAGGGGTAACATCTGAAAACAAAAAAAATTAATTTTCTTCTTCTTTGTGTACGTCAAGTTGTTGTTTTTATTGATTTTATACAGTCTTTTAGTTCACAACTTCATTGTATATGGAGAAGAAGAAATATAATTTGCATTCGACAAAAACTAATACTATTCAAATACCTTTGCAAGTACATTTGTTGGATGACAACGAATTTATAACAAACTTGTTGGGATCTGAAAAATCTAACATGTCCCACCAAGATTCAGATTCATCACTTTGAGGGAGTGAGCTAGATTGTAGTACTATCGTTCAATCTGACAGTGATGATGCGGGCACCAGGGGCCAGATTCACAAAAGGTCTCAAGTCTTAGTCTAATCTCAGCATTATACTGCATTTTCTGTCATTTTCTGACAGAAATAATGCCTGGAGGAATAGGTTCAACTTAAAAGGCAATCGATTCATTCTGGCTGAGGACTTCCCACCTCCGATTCAGGCAAAACGTAGAAAACTGGAGCCATTCTTCAAAGCAGCAAAAAGGCATAGGAGTGTAGGAAAGTGTAGCCTTCAAGGTGATGTTCTGATTATTGATGGCCAAAAATATACAGTGGATACATTGGATTCTCTACCTCATGGTCTCAATATTGCCAACCGCGGTCGTTGCTCAGAGAAAAGGCTCCAATATTGCGATGGGGCGGCTTTCTTTGGACGGGACAGTTTCCACCCATGCAGGATTGAAGAAGGTAATTTGACATTCCCAACAGTGGAACATTACTTCCAATACAAAAAGGCCTTATACTTTCAGGATGAGTGGACAGCTTCAACAATCAACAAAGCACACTCACCAGCTCAGGCTAAAGCTTTGAGCTACCGGATAAAAGACTTTGATTTGGAACTGTGGGAATCTGTGGCTTCACAGAACATGCTTAAGGCATGTACAAAAAAATTCCAACAAAATGATGAGCTAGGACAGAAACTCAAGGAAACGACAGGAATTCTGGTTGAGGCTAACCCCAAGGACACCTTTTTTTCATGCGGTCTGTCACTTCAAGACCCTAACCTGGATAACCACGCAAGGTGGAAGGGACAAAATATATTGGGAGACATTCTTGGCAAAGTGCGGGCCTCATTGCAGTAGTTATTCTTGTTAAGGTTATATAATCAAGTATATATAACAGAAACTTTCTAAAATTAGTAACCCTTGACTATGTTTCACTAAGTGCATAAAACTCTAGTAAAGTGATCCTTGATAAATTCTCCAGGCAAAAATATTGTCATGTACATATTAAAATAGTGCAGTAAAATGTGAGGCTTGATAAACTCTTAACAACAATAATTTCTTGACAAAACTGTGATTGTGTGCATATTAAATAGTGCTTATTAAATGTTAATCTGTAAGTAACTACGTAAGGCACAAACCAGCAATGTGATGCTTGATAAGCATTTTTAATACACATTCCTCAACAAAAGTTATGTACATATTGAATAGCCTAAAATACATAACCACAAGCAACTAAGTTAAAACAAGCTAGGAATGTGATGCTTGATAAAGTATGTTGCATGCTTGATAAATCACGTTCGCAGCAAGTTTATTTGCAGTAAATACATTGTAGAAATGTGACGCTGTCACGTGTATGGTAAATAGTTCATATTTAATTGTAAATCATAAGTAACCAGATCCATTACAGGTTATGAAAGCTGATCATGTTCTTAACAAAAGCTCCGATACGTGCATAGAGCTTATCTTATATTGAGTCATCAAAGACAAATACACGAGTATATGTATGTATGTATACATTTATTGCATTTACTAGTAACATACAAAGAAATCACATAGTTCAATTTTTTTTTTTTTTTACTACTTTCTAAGTCTACCGGCAGTAAAACTGTACAATTTTTTTTTATATTCTCCAGTATCCTTCATACTATTAAAAATGTGTTTCCAAAGTATCACTGTGGTCATGGATGTAATTTACTTATACCAGATACAAATACATTGTCTAATATGGTGATTCTTAGGCAAAACAATAATTACTGTAATTCTTATCTTAAAACAGACCATTCCACCTTTAATTGTACTGAAAAAAATTGAATTACTAGTGAAAATAGTTCATTAAAAATGTTTACACTTTTTTGTGTGACTTAGTATATTGTACCATATTGATCTTGTAACTACAAAGTATACAATTTAGGGAAATACGTGTGAGATTTGTCAGTGGAGGATTAAACCAGTAATATAGCTTTGCCAATCGAATGATAGTGGATAGTGACAGCCAAAGTTATCTATATCAGTCAGTGACCAAAATAGTCTATACAATACCAAAAATCTGGTCACTTCTTTGATATTATATAGACATATTCCTGAAATTGTTGAAGTGTATAGCCATCTGCTCTATGCCGTCTGTTTCTATCGAATGATAGTGTCTAAATCAATGTGTATAGTCATACTTTTTTCTAATATTCTTGTTCTATACTTAACCTAAGTTTGTCATCTGTCAAATGAGTCCTATATATTCTATGCCATATAGTTTACTTAAAGCTAATTCTGTCATGTGGTGAATATAGTCACAAGTAATCCTGAAGGATTACACTATGATTTAACTATACTTGTCCAAAAATGTTTTGTATGTTGCACAAATACAATTTATGTTAAGAAATACTAACAGAATAATAAAAAAAAACATTGGTTAGATGATAATTATTCCAGTATTACAAAAGACCAAGTTTGCAAATATGGCTTGCTTTATAATATTCTTTTTTTTTCTCGTTTCATAATTTCATTCTCTGTATATATGTTCTTTCGTTTTTGTTTATCTTTGCTATTCATATGCATGCTCGGGAAGTGGGATGACTAGGAACCAGTTGTTATTGCAAGTTTGGGATGAACAAATCATGGTGGGCATTATTGTGGCAGGAGGAATAGTAATTAAAGTTGAAGAAATAGGATTAATTTTAGTACACTTCTATACTGTGTTTTCAGCTATTGTACTGCTTTTACTATATATAATTTTATAATTTTTTTCGTTATTATTTCAAATAATAATCAATGGCTTTTGGAGAAAATCTAAAGATATTATCTGCAAACTGTCAAGGTCTTAGAGATAAAAAAGAGATTGGATGTTATTAATTATCTAAGTGAGACCAAACCTGGTATTATTTGTCTCCAGGACACCCACCTAATAGATAGTGATGAAGGAAGTCTAAAAATGCTCAGTAATTGTCATTGTATTATAAATGCCACTCAAACAAACTCCAGAGGTGTGGCTGTTCTGTTGAGAAATAACTTTGAGTATGAAATAATTTGTAATAAATCTGATTCAGAGGGGAATTACTTGTGCATTGACTTAAAAATAACATCCTTTTCCGCTAGATTAATCAACATTTATGCAGCGAATCAAGATAAGCCACAATTCTTTGAAAATATATATAACCTAATTAATGAAAATGAGCAAGATTACTTAATTATTTGTGGTGACTTCAATCTGGCCCTTGACCCAGAATTAGACACGCATAACTATATTAATGTTAACAACCCGAGGTCTAGACAGAAGTTCTTAGATACAATGCAACTTTGTAACCTGAAAGATGTGTTCAGAGTTCTACATCCAAAATTGCGTAGATATTCATGGCGCCGGAAACACCCTATGAAGCAAGCTAGATTAGATTATTTTATTGTGTCAGAACAATGCCTCGACTTAGTTGGGAATTGTAAGATAAACCCAGGTTATAGATCTGATCATTCTCATTCTATTATAGAACTATAAATCCCTTCAAGAAAGGACCATGCTTATGGAAATTTAATTGTGACTTATTAAAAAAGCCAGACTACATAGAAAAAGTTAATGAAACAATCCACAATTTTTTTTAAGATATGCTTTGCCAATTTATAAATTAGAATTTATAAATGAAAAATGCCTAAGACTTACAGTTCTCTATTTCTGATGACCTCCTATTGGAAATGCTACTAATGGAATTGAGGAATGTCACAATAAAATTCAGTTCATCTTTAAAGCGTGCTACTATATCAAAAGAAAAACAACTAATTAAATCAATTGAAAGTTTAGAAAATGAAAACCCAACAGAAAAAGGGTTACATGAACTTGAAGAAAAAAAAAGTGAGTTGTGTAAAATAAGAGAATACAAACTTAAAGGTGAAATTATCCGATCTAGAATTCAATGGATGAAATATGGGGAAAAGCCAACAAAATTCTTCTGTCACCTTGAGAGAAAAAATTTTCTGGATAAGACAATTAAAAAAATTAGTCTTGAAAATGGTAAATTTGTTACAACACAAAATGAGATCTTGGATCATGTTAAACTTTATTATCAAAATTTATTCAAAAGCAGAGATAGCTCTTTATCCGATGTTGACCTTGATAGATTGCTGAAAAACATTCCAATCAATAAATTAGAAGAAAAAGATAATTGCCTACTTGAAGGAAGCCTAACAATTTCTGAGCTTGGGGAAGCATTGATAAACATGAAACACAATAAAACACCAGGTATTGATGGCTTTCCTGCTAAATTTTTGAAAGTGTTTTGGGGAAAGTTGAAATTTTTAGCAACTAGAGTACTCAATTATAGTTATGATAACGGGAAGTTACCAATCTCCCTGAGACAATCGATTATAAGTTGTATTCCAAAAGGTGATAAACCAAGAGAATTTTTTTAAAATTGGCGCCCCATTTCTCTTCTAAGTGTTCTTTATAAAGTCATGTCAACCGCATTGGTAAATAGAACTAAAAAAGTACTGGACAAGTTAATATCTGACTCTCAAACAGGGTTCATTAAAGGACAGTATATTGGAGAATCAATACGGTTAGTTTACGACATAATTAATTACTGTGATACCTCAAATAAACTGGCCTATTAATGTTAATTGACTTCGAAAAAGCTTTCGATTCTATATCTTGGAAATTTATACACAAAGTTCTAGAATTCTTCAAATTTCCTGACAGCTATATTAAGTGGATCAAACTTCTGAACACTTCTTCAGTTGCAGCAGTTATGCAAGTCGGAGTAAAATCAGACTTCTTGAAGATAGAACGGGGATGTAAACAAGTGGATCCTATTGCCCCATATTTATTTATTCTGTGCGGTCAAATAATGTGTTATATGATTAAGTATAATAACAACATTAAAGGCATACTTATAGGTGAAAAAGAATTTAAGATCACACAGTTTTCAGATGATACCACCCTTTTTTAGATGGTTCTCAGCTTTCACTTCAACACGCACTTAATGCCATTGAAATTTTTGAATCTTTCTCTGGTTTAAAAATTAACACAACTAAAACAAAACTTATTTGGATAGGCAAGAAAAAACATTGTGGTGAAAAAATAAATGTAACCTATCATTTGGATTGGAACATTACCCAATTTCAATTACTTGGAGTTCAGTTTTCTGTTAATTTGAATGAAATACCTGATCTAAACTACAATAAGGCAATGTCTGATTTGTACAAAATTGTGAATCAGTGGGGAAAAGAGACTTAACTCCACTAGGTAAGATAACCATAATAAAAACTTTCCTCCTTACCAAATTCAATCATCTTTTTTTATCCATACAATCTCCTAGTCAAGAATTAATTCAACAAATTAATTCTGTTCTTTTAAAGTATCTTTGGGGTGGTAAACCAAATAAAATTAAGCGAGGGTATATAACACTAGACTATAATAAGGGAGGACTGAGAATGGTTAATTTACAAAACCATATTCAATCTTTAAAACTAACTTGGATGACAAGATTGTTTACTTCAATTGAATCTGGTTGGATGCAATTTTTGAAACAGTCATATCTCCAGTGAGAAAGATAACCAAATTTGGATATGGATGATGCAAACACCTAATAAAAAAATCACAAATGATTTTTGGAAAGACGTTCTTCAAGCATGGGTAAATCTATGTGACAGTAACAAAATTTTGAAGAGCAATCAGTTAATGTCATCCCCCATTTGGTATAATCCAAGAATAACAAGTGAAAACTTGTACTTCCCAAATTGGTTCAAACAAGGTGTCGAATGTATTGGGGACTTAATCAGTGTTACACGTATGTTTATTAACACAAACAAACTCCAAAATAAATTCAATATTACAGAACTAAATTTTATTAATACAATAAGACTCGAGAATGTCATCACAAAATATGTAAAATCTCAAAATATGGATATTAAGGAACTTATTAGACCATATGTACCATGTGATGTAGCAGTTGTTTTATATAATGATAAAAAAACAAAACGCTTTTACCAGGTGGGAAGGAGAACTAAATATACAAATTGATCCTCTTATTTGGAAAAAAGTATTTAAAATTTGCTTTAAAACTATACAAGATAATTATTACATCTAGTTCCAGTATAGAATCATTCATAGAATTTTAGGTACTAGGAAATTGCTGTGTAGTATAGAGAAAGTACAATCTTCACAATGCATTTTTGGAAAAAATTGCCCAGAAACACTGATTCATTTATTCTGTAATTGCAATATTTCCAAACAATTATGGAATGATGTAGAAAAATGGATCACACATGCAACAAGTATTCCAATTAAGTTTTCACCAGTAGAAATCCTTTTTGGTTATCTGAATCCTGATAATTTCAACCCTATTAATGCAATAATTCTCGTAACAAAAACTTATATTTTTCAAAATCATGAAAGGCAATACCTTTAGATATTTCTGAACTGAAAAGTAACATTAGACAAGTTTATGATGAACAACAATACATGGCACTCATGGATATGAAACAGGAAACTTTTAACAAAACTTGGACCATCTTTAGGAATATATTTCGTTTTTAAATCTGTTGAATGAACTTTCAAAAAAACAATCCTCTCTTCAGTGTAAACTTTTTTTTTCCAAATCATCAATGAAAGAGTTTAAAAACCAAAATTGTCACAATTTCAACACTCAGTATTACTAAAATCCCCTTAGTCATCTCCACAACTTCATGTAGCATATGAATAGCATTTTTTTCTGTAAATAACGAAATATGTTACTCTGTACTTTGTTTCTCTTTCTGTTCACAAAAAATATTCAATTTGATTGTTTGATCACCTAACGATGTACTGGGTCACCCACTATGCCAGGGTGTGTGTAGCCCCAGTGTTTTTCTCTTTTTATGTTCCTGCTTTTTGTTAGTGGCATAACTATGTCAAATTGGATAATAATAAAAAAAAGCTGAGATTTTGCTCAAGTTGAGATTCACGAAAGGGATCTTAGCTGAGACCAAAATCTCAGACATGATTTGAGTCTGGACCAGTCAAAATTGATGTAACATTCTGTTGAGATCAGTGTAAAGCATACACATTTATATTTACAGCTGTACCAAATGTACTCACATTTTATAATATATTCTATGAAGTAAAATGTTTTCATTTTACTATAATTTGTACTGGCATACAAAATAACTGATTAAAACAGCAAAACAAACCATTCATGTAAACTACTAATGTAAATGTTTTACTGTTGTTTTCATACAAACTCTTAGTATATATTCATAGTTTTGTGTTAAAAGTTATAAATATGTCATACTTGGCAATTTTCATTTTGTTTTTGAGACTCATAACTACAGATACTCTATTTTATGAAAACTTAAGTCACCCCCTAGGCAGTCTTAGATTTGAGACCAAATCTGAGCCAAATCTCAGCCTGAAATCTTTTGTGAATCCAAGCTGAGCAAAAGGTCTCAAATCTGAGAAAAATCTAAGATAAATCTTAGATTTGAGACAAAAATCTCAGATTTGAGACACAAGACCTTTGGTGAATCCGGCCTCAGTGGGCGTTTGTTCAACCAACTGCAAGTGGATTGCGTAACATTGCCCTTGATTCTAATTTTCAAGAAACTCAATCCCTGGTTAATCAGCAGATTCTATCACAGCTGACAGCTATTAGTACTAGGCTTGAAAAATTGGAAAAGAAACCTGTTAAAAAAACTAATGATGTTTCGAAAATCAAGGGCAGTCATGCTGGCAAAGATACAAAAATTACCCGTGTAAAACCAAGAGTACTCAGGCAGAACTACCACATCAAACATTGAATGCTGTACACAGGTGGGTGTGCTTCAGGTACCTTCTTTAGAGTATATTAAAGCAAATAATGAAATTCAAAGTAATGTAGAAGATAGAATCAAAGGATTGCAACAAAAAGGGATATGTCTGAAGGCAAAATTAAATCTCAGAGAGGAGGTAAATTTGCTTTAAAACTATACAAGATAATTATAACATCTGGTTCCAGTATAGAATCATTCATGGAATTTTAGGTACTAGGAAATTGCTGCATAGTATAGGGAAAGTACAATCTTCACAATGCATTTTTGGAAAAAATTCCCCAGAAACACTGATTCATTTATTCTGTAATTGCAATATTTCCAAACAATTATGGAATGATGTAGAAAAATGGATCGCACATGCAACAAGTATTCCAATTAAATTTTCACCAGTAGAAATCCTTTTTGGTTATCTGAATCCTGATAATTTAAACCCTATAAATACAATAATTCTCGTAACAAAAACTTATATTTTTTTCAAAATCACGAAAGGCGATACCTTTAGATATTTCTGAACTGAAAAGTAACATTAGACAAGTTTATGATGAACAACAATACATGGCACTCATGGATATGAAACAGGAAACTTTTAACAAAACTTGGACCATCTTTAGGAATATATTTCGTTTTTAAATCCGTTGAATGAACTTTCAAAAAAACAATCCTCTCTTCACTGTAAACTTTTTTTCCAAATCATCAATGAAAGAGTTTAAAAACCAAAATTGTCACAATTTCAACACTCAGTATTACTAAAATCCCCTTAGTCATCTCCATAACTTCATGTAGCATATGAATAGCATTTTTTTTCTGTAAATAACAAAATATGTTACTCTGTACTTTGTTTCTCTTTCTGTTCACAAAAAATATTCAATTTGATTGTTTGATCACCTAACGATGTACTGGGTCACCCACTATGCCAGGGTGTGTGTACCCCCAGTGTTTTTCTCCTTTTTTGTTCCTGCTTTTTGTTAGTGGCATAACTATATCAAATTGGATAATAATAAAAAAAAGCTGAGATTGTGCTCAAATCTGAGATTTTAGTCTCAGCTGAGATTCTGCTCAAGTTGAGATTCACGAAAGGGATCTTAGCTGAGACCAAAATCTCAGACATGTTTTGAGTCTGGACCAATCAAAATTGATGTAACATTTTGTTGAGATCAGCAAATACACCATTTAAAGCATACACATTTATATTTACAGCTGTACCAAATGTACTCACATTTTATAATATATTCTATGAAGTAAAATGTTTTCGTTTTACTATAATTTGTACTGGCATACAAAATAACTGATTAAAACAGCAAAACAAACCATTCATGTAAACTACTAATGTAAATGCTTTACTGTTGTTTTCATAGAAACTCTTAGTATATATTCATATTTTTGTGTTAAAAGTTATAAATATGTCATACTTGGCAATTTTCAGTTTGTTTTTGAGACTCATAACTACATATACTCTATTTTATGAAAACTTAAGTCACCCCCTAGGCAGTCTTAGATTTGAGACCAAATCTGAGCCAAATCTCAGCCTGAGATCTTTTGTGAGTCCAAGCTGAGCAAAAGGTCTCAAAAGACATAAGACCTTTGGTGAATCCGGCCTCAGTGGGCATTTGTTCAACCAACTGCAAGTGGATGGCGTAAGATTGCCCTTGATTCTAATTCTCAAGAAACTCAATCCCTGGTTAATCAGCAAATTCTATCACAGTTGACAGCTATTAGTACTAGGCTTGAAAACTTGGAAAAGAAACCTGTTAAAAAGATTAATGATGTTTCGAAAATCAAGGGCAGTCGTGCTGGCAAAGACACAAAAATTACCTGTGTAAAACCAAGAGTACTCAGGCAGAACTACCACATCAAACATTGAATGCTGTACACAGGTGGGTGTGCTTCAGGTACCTTCTTTAGAGTATATTAAAACAAATAATGAAATTCAAAGTAATGTAGAAGATAGAATCAAAGGATTGCAACAACTTACAAAAAGGGATATGTCTGAAGGCAAAATTAAATCTCAGAGAGGAGGTAAAGTTGATGTTTTCGTTAAGAACAGAATTAAATGGCCCCATGAGTATGTTTTAGCTGGTTCACAGAAAGAAAGAGTTTCTTATGACCAATTGACCATGGGTCAGTGGATGGCAGGCTTTTGCAGAACTATGAAGGAGGAAACTTGTGGAAAATAGGAATGCCATGCTAGATTATTTAATTTCGTTATTAGACGATTCCAATGATTTATCTTGGACCTCTGCAAAAGCCTGCCATGGAGTACTTCTGTGTCGAATGGAGCAAGGTAAGATTCAGAATTATACACAAGTTGATCGAATTAGGAGGGCCCACGCTCAAAGACATGGCCCAATTTCTGGTCAAAATGTTTCAAAAAAACTATGCAAAGAGTGACAGAAGTACAAAAACAATGGCCTGTCAATTTTTCAATCAAGATTCCTGTATTCACCAGTCCACTCATGAGACAAAAGGAACCTTATATCGTCATGTTTGTAACTATTGTTTCAGAAAAAATGGCAAAACCTTTCAGCACGCAGAGATAGAATGCAAAAATAAAACAAAACAGACAAAAAACAAATAAACTTGGGCGTGCGTCATTCTACTTTGTCCCATTATAAAAGCAAATATGTTTGGAACAAAAATTTTGGTCAAGATACACTTTTTGGTTTAAATGTAGCTGTTAAACAAGCCTGCCATTGGTTTGATGCTTCAAAACCTTTTGCCAATACAAGGGACAATAGGACTTACACCCAAGTTACAAAAATTAGTACCACAAATGTCACAAACAATCAAGGTGGACGTTTGCCTTCTCCACGCACTCATGCTTCCTGCATCGTCACTGTCACTTCGAGGAATGCAAATGCAAATGCCAAAACCATTACCTCTTCCAAGGTGGGTATCAAAAACAGAGCTGCACCCCCACGCTTGACCAACCTGTACTTGCACAACATTCTGTTGTAAAACATGATAGGCCAGCTTCTACTCAGATGCGGTCTTCTTATAATAGGTTTCATGTTTTGACAGATCTCAAAGATTATTCGTTATCGAATTGTTATGAACTTGCTCAGTTGCTTGGCCGTGGGGTGCAGACCTGCAGAGATTATAATGTTCTGGCACAAAACAAACAAGCACAATATCCGGACATGCACGTAAGCGATAGCAATGCACACCAGACAAAACAGCATTGGTAGATAAGTCCACAGGCTGGACTACTGCAAATACTCTGGAAAATAAAAACTTGCCACAAGAAAGTCCCAGTAACAAAAATTCATGTCCTGATATACATGTAGAGTTCCCTTTCATTTCGGATGTGAATCTAGTTAATGAAACCTCAAATTTCAATACTTATAAAAGTTTCCAAGCATGTTATATTGAATGAAGTTGAAGATCAGTTAGATATTGATCAAGAAAAAAATTCCTTTATATGTTTGGAATCACAGAAATAAAAGTCAACACCATTTCGCCTGCCTACACCTAAACGGAGGTCAGTTTAGCTACATTCCTCTGAATGATTTAAAATTTTATACTGGTCCTCATGTACATTAGAAGGTAGTACCTGATATTTTACAAGCACACAAGATAGTACGCTGTAGTGGGGTGCCAAATTTTTTAAATGCTAGAATTCCAGTAGTCACCCATGTGTCTCCATTAATGACAAGGGCCAAGCAAAATTCAGATAAACAGCGTACCATAATGGACCTGAGTTGGCCCAAAGGAGCTTCTGTTAATAATGCTTACACAAATGTAAGTATTTGGATACCTATTTAGCTTTATTATATCCCTCCATTGATCATGTTCTTGAAAAAGTTAAGCAATTGGGTCCAGGTTCATTACTGTACACAGTAGATATAAGTAGGGCATTCAGGCACCGACATATTGACCCGGGTGACATAGATCTGTTGGGTATATACCATGATAAGCTGTTCCTGGACGGATCACTGCCATTCAGATTTCGTCTCGGATCCGGATTCTTTGAGAGGTGTTCCGACGCCATTAGGTTCATTATGACACAAGCAGATCCTAATGCACTAGTAAATTATATTGATGACCTTATATATAGTGGTTTGCCATCTAAAATTCATGATTCTTATGCATTTTTATTACATTTGCTGCAAGATCTAGGTTTGGTGGTCAGTGATTCAAAATTGGTTCCTCCCTCCACCTGTGTTACATGCTCAGGAATACAGGTAGACACTGTCCATAGAACCATTTCTATTTCTGATGAAAAATTACAAGATATTAAGAGCTTATGTAGATCATGGACAGATAAAAGAAATTGTACTACGCAACAATTCCAATCCCTACTTGGGTCACTTTTGTACATTACAAAATGCATAAAACCTGCCAGATATTTTCTGAATTGTATGTTGCAGGTTTTATCATCAAATGCTAATTCTACTAGATTTTCTTTAAATGTAGATTTCTACAAGCATTTGTGTTGGATCAACACATTTCTAGACCAATATAATGGGGCCACAAATTTTGATAATAAAGTACCTGATCATACAGTGCATCTGGATGCCTCAATGGCTGGTATGGGGGCTGTATTTGGAAACATGGTCTATACTCTCCCTATACCCCATGGTTACCAAAACCTTCACATCACTCAGTTAGAAATGTTAAACTTAGTTTTGGCCCTTAAAGTATGGGCCTCTTTTTGGCAAGATAAAAAGTTAGATATCCGATGTGATAATTTGGCTGTTGTCAAGGTTTTAACATCTGGCAAGACCAAATATAGTTTTCTTGCCACTTGTGCTTGCAACATATGGCTAACATGTGCCATATTCAATATACATATCAGAGTATGGCACATACTTAGTAAATCAAATCACACTGCTGATTTGTTTTGCAGGTGGGCAATTACCAAAGATCCACTTACTAGGCTGCATACATTATTACCACAATTTATATGGGTCCCAGCTCATGTTGACCTTACCAAGCTTAACAATGATGTTTAATATATTTCAGATATGACACCTGGCTCCTCCCAGCTTGCCACCAGGGCCAGGCAAACACTACAGTCAGCCTTCAGGGCTGTGACTAGAAGAACCTACCACAGGATGTTTAGGGAGTTTCTTGGGTTCCTGGTGGCAGCTGGGCTGTGCCACCATAAGGTAAATCATGTTATTTTGATCATGTTTATGCAATTTCTGTCCGAAAATGGTTCCTCTGCTTCAAATATTGACAATTATATGGCGGGAATTAGATCCCAGTATATTATTTATGATATAGATACCACACCTTTCAGACATGACCAGATACAAGTTGTTTTCCAAAGCCCTCAAGATTAACAGACCTTTGAATCCAAGATCCACCACTTTAATTGATATACAAATGTTGACAGACATTATTGCTGTCTCACACTCAATTGAGTTCCCTTTACAGTTTACTACATTGTATGTATTAGTATTTTTCACCTTTCTGAGGATTTCGAATATCCTTTCCCATTCCACCCCTCAAGACAATTAGCAAGGGGTGATATTATCTTCTCAAAATTAGGAGCTAATGTGATTATAAAATGGTCAAAAACAATCCAAAAGAGGACAGACACCATTGCCATTCCAAAACTTCATCTCCACTTTGTCCTTATTAAGCTTTGCATAAGTTGCTACAAAACACTTCAGGAGATTCTAATCAACCTTTGTTCACTATTTTCAGGCGCCATGGTGCAGTCCCCTTAACAGATTCTGTAGCCCGTCGCCACCTTTATTCAGTTTCCAGACTCTTACATGTTTCTCCTTCTTTGAAATTCCATGATTTCAGGCATTCTGGGGCATCTTGGGCCTTTCATAATGGGGTTCCTCTCCATCACATCATGCACCATGGCACCTGGAAATCTGATTCTGTATGGAAGTACATCAAGTCTACTTCTCAGCTTTCTTCCCCAGTTTACTCTTCTTTTTACCAACTCCTACATAGTTAATCGGGCTGTTTGGGTTCCTCTTCACATCTTAACTACACAGTTCAGCTAATTTTAGTGATAAATTTAACTCTATTTACTCATATTACTCAAATTACTTGCTATGATTTGCTTTACATAGTAACTTTTAAATTGGGCCTCTCTGGATATATTTTGCCTTTTCTCATTCGTAATGTACTTTTACAAAACTTAAGGGTTGCATTTCAACCTATTTTGGGCTTTGTGTAATTAGAACCTTTCTCAACAAAATGTGCCCAGGGGTACCTCTAGGTCTTAGTACCTTGCTTGTAAAGATCTAAGTAAATTATAATGCATTATTCTATGGAGTAATTCTTAGTATGAAGTAGTTCATATAAGATTAACCTTTTGTTAAATTATGAACCATTTTAACATGTTACCTATTAATACAAGTCAATGAATAGTAGAATAAATTATGTATTAATCCCATTCTTGGGTTTCATTACTTTGGTTCCCCTTAGGGAATGTGGCAGATGACTCTGCGTATACCCTGTGGGCAAAAAATTTTGCCGAAATCGCACCGTTTCTGAGATATTAAAGATTTTTCATTTTCAGCATTAAGGAAAATTGTGGCATTTAGTTAATCGTTAATAAGTTGGCCATTTTGTGTTGGATCACTTCCAAAAGTTAGGTGAAGCTACTTTTTAGGTTATCATCCAGACAAGCACACCCCTTTGAAAAACATGTTTTTGGGCATGTTACTTTGGTCATGTGTAATTTTTCCAAGGGCTACAGCATACATGTGCTAAATTTGAAGAGAATTTGCCCAATGGTTGCTGAGCTATAAGCAATAGAAAATGCACGAGCCGGCAGAGCCGGCGGACCCACTCTCTCTCCCCTCTCTCCTAAATACATACAAGCGTCCATTGTGGGACGCTTAATGATGTATACTGTTCTTTGGTGAATATGATTTTGTGGAAAGTAGTTTTCAAAGCATATTAATACAACTTCAACTCATAGAAATATTTCACAAGTATGGATAACAAATGAGAGGTGAATCAGGGTTTTCTCACAAAATGATTACCAAGTAGCAGTTTTCATGCAAATGCAACACTCGCAAGATTTTCTTGTCAAGAATTACTCTTTCTTTGTAGCTGAGATATAATAAACACAAAGAACAGATATTGAACTACATACTGACATGCATATGTCTTAAATTTATTAAAGTTACAAATATGGTATTAAAGGCAAATAGCATTAAGAGTATTCCATACTAAATATAAATAAGCCTAACTTTCATCAACACAAATGTTTCATATACTTCTTCAAAAGTGTTTTGTGAAAAGAAAATCTATCCACCAATCTTCTTTCCCTGTTATATTTATATTGATGGCTCAATACTTTTACTGACTTATGATTCATCAGATAGAAACAACAGTTACCACAGTGTTCTGGCTGGTTACTTAAAGCCAATAAAGTAAAGAAAGATAAATGAAGTGGAAAAGACCTCTACTAAGATACATATAGAACAAAATAGTGTTTCAATCCATGCCATTGATCATCTCTTAGAAAAACACAATGGTTTAGTTTCTTTTTACATATTGCATTTAGAAATTAATAGCATTAATATGGATAGAGTGACACAGAAATATAAATCATAAAAGTAGTCTGATATTGTATATCTCGTCGTGTGCTGTCGTATGACTTTGCCCTCACTTTTATTTGATATTGTCTCCTTTCCTCCAAAGGCTGTAAGGTATAGACTACACCTTTACCATCTTCCAACCTGATACCAAAAGCTGCATTTTTGTCATTCTCCAATATTACAAAAGTGGTATCACTCAGGTGGTTTCGATATTGGTCATATGCAATGAGACGTATCAAGTCTTGATAAGCTGGTATGCCATTGGGTAAGGCCACAAGTTTAAACTCCAATATGTCTGCATATCTTGCTCCTTCGGGGCAAACTTCATTGCTACGGTCACAGGGTAGTAAACAGTGTCTACAAATAAGAAAAAATGTTACAGTTTTTATTTCAGTGCTAATGGAGGCCTCATCATTTATGTGCCTCTTGCTAAGTTTCAGGAGAAATAGTACATGTATATACATATATTTTGATTTGCTATGTTCATTAATGTAGTAGAATAGATTTGTGCATAAAAGATGCCAGATAAATTATGGTTCAATAAATGAAGTTAAAGCAAGCTAAGAAAGTAGATTGTGCTAATTTGCCAATTTGATGCCAACATATCTCAGACAGGCCGTCTCACATGTCACAGGTGTTAATTCGGCATTTCGGGTAGGTGGTGTGATTATTATAAATAATCAGTTACTATAAAAAATTGTGCACTACTTTCCTTGCAGTAATACCTTTGATCCTTTTCCCAGTAAAAGAGCCAAATTAGGTTTACCTGTTTTGCATGCACTTTACAAGGAAAACAACCACAAGTACCCCTTGTATTGTATTTTTCGTATTTGTATTTATACTCAGCGCAATATCTCCATCTACTACAAGACCCAAAGTGCTATATGACCCATCCGACTGTACAAGTACAGTCCAACTCTCTGATTACTGACATTCCCCTAAACTGAAAGACAGAGGCTCAAGGATGACCATTTATCAACGTCCTTGAAGTTCTTTAACCTGCCACTGGGGATAGGACCCAGTGATAGAGAACCGCCATTTTAAGTGGTCATCCAAGCCACTATGTATCTGCCTGTATCTGCGATTGAACCCACATCCTCTGTGTTCCTAGGGGAGTGTGTTACCCACTAGGCCACATTGGCAGATAAAAGCCACCCTCTTGAAGCATCCCCTCAGATTTCAGGCTTGCCAACACCATCTGCCGCCTTCCCACAAATATACATGCAAGAAATGACAGCGAAAACAACAGAGATTATTAGAAAGAGAAGCTTGGGGAACTGAAGGTTCCTACTGTTGTCTGCCCATAATTATTAAATCCAATGTACATAAAGGAAATGCTCAATAATCACTTTGCCCTGGTGTTATTGATCTAACAAATGACTGGAATTTGTATATTAATATGATTAATTTACATATCATACTGAGTAGATATCTAAAGTATTTCGCATATAAGGGAAAGAGGTTTTTTAGTCATCATCACAATGGTAACAATTCAAGTTCATATATTTGGTAAATTTTCCCCATACATGCCAAAATTCATTTGCACAGGAAATTTCTTGAAGGAGACATCAAAGCAAAAACCTTTCTTACATAGCACAGATTAATGATTGGTTTAAGTACTTCAATACTAATAGATAATCACTATCTAATCAATTATTTATGACCAGATTGGTCTGAAATTTGACTTTGTGTTAGGATATTTACGTGGTACATGCAAATTTTGAACAGCCAAGTAAAATAGTTTCTGGAAAAATGTGGTCACAAGGTACAATAATGGGTCCATCTAGGCATTTTATGGATGTTAAGGTTACCTTAAAGTGTAAACTACAGGGCTCAAGTTTTCCACAAAGACCACATATAAAGGTTATATTAAGTACAGTTTGGGGTTAGTCAGACTTATCACATCTAACCTGAAAGGTAAAATGTGTGAAAAATATAGAAAAAGGTCCCCAGGAGAGGTCTTCATATGCCTCATACACAGTTTAAATGTCAACTTCAATTCTTGATTTTGCTGTATGTGAGGGGACTATATTAATGTTTTCTCAGGTGAAATTTTAGCTGGATGGGTCACATAGTTCACACTTTGAGTTTGATCATGTGTGAACAGAACATATTGATATGTTTTCAGGTAAAGATTGAGCTGGGTGAAATGTATAGTCTGAGACCCACAAAGCTTCAAGGGCAAAAGGTGCATATAATGAGTCTTTTGTGGATATTTTCAGAGACCTTAAGATGACCTTAAAAGCTACAGACTGCATATTTCTCCAAGACAAAGACTAATATTGAAGTTATATCTAACACAGTTTTAGGTTAGTCAGACTTATCATTTCCAAAATTTTAAGGTAATCTGTGTGGGAAAATATAAAAAAAGTCCCCGGATGGTCCTTATGTGCCTCATAAACAAATTAACTGTCAACTTTAGTTCTTAGTTTTTGGCATGTGTGAGAACATATTAATGTGTTCTCAGGTGAAATTTTACCTGGATGGTAATATATTTTGAGGGCTACAGGGCTTAAAGTGGCCCAAATGTACATTACTGACATTAAGGTGGCCATAAATTCTTTAAAATTGAGAGTTTAAGGTAATCTTAAAATAGGTTTCCTCTCCTGGCTGAAATACACATGTGTGCCAAATTTGAATAAAATCCATAAAATGTTTATTAGTTATCCCCCACACAAGTCAAATATCCAGTAGGTCGGATTTCAAGGGACCACAAAAATCCTGATATTTATTTTTACTGCAAGGAAATTCTTCTTATAGAGGTTTGATTGCGTTAAGTTGAATTATTCCACTGATTCACCCTGTTGGCAATCATTGTTAAAGATTTAGATGTACATGCCATTTATTTACCTTTGTGATGTGTGTGAGATCAAATGTAACCTCAGCATGTGTAATACCTACCCAGTCTGTGTGTCCCTGATGTAGTTGGAAGGACAGCGGACATCTACACACTGATAGTCACCTCTTCTGTTGAAGCAAATTTGGTTTTGACCACAGTTAACTCTCTGTTCTCTGCATTCATCCACATCTAACAAACCATGAAAGTGGAAACTTGTTTATGTTATACCCAGTAAAGGCAGTTTGGCTTTAATTTAATCACACAAACACACTTATATTAGCAAATTAGAACTTAAAAGGTATCTTGACTGATTTAAAATTAATTCTAGTGTTACAGGAGCCTCACTGCTTCCCTTTTAAGAAAGTTTCCCTGACAATGGATGATTCACATTACCACAGCACTCATTACCTCCACAGATAATTCTGACAATTCTGATGTTATCTGAGCTGTTAAAAACGGCATAAAGTAATCATACAGTAAACAGAGACACTGGATCTGACTTTGGGTTTTACAATGAATGAACATTGTTGTGTCCACCTCAAAACATCTGCACTTGTTCAATAACAATTAACTTGCATTTTAAATCTAACTTGGTAAATATGTCCAATGTTTGTATAAGGTCCCAGTTTTATACTGCTTCAACAGTTATTGAATCCATCAAGTGGAGAAACTAGATTAGAAAAAACATGTAGTCAGTAAATTGCTTGATTTGGTTAAAGTGTTGGAAAGTTCAAGAACTTCCAAATATCAAGTCAAAGGTGGGTTTTACATATTGGGATAGACCTTTAGTGTTTTGCACATATTGCAATATGCTTGATTTTAAACCATGACAACAGAGGGGAGGGTCAAGTGATCCATTACGAAACTTGATGACATTAAGGGCTGCTGAGGCCTTGCTTACTTCATACTGTGTTTTACCTTGGCAGGTTCTGCGGTTGCTGCTGAGTCTGTAACCCCTGGGACACAAGCATTTGTAGCTTCCTTCTGTGTTCTGACACTCATGCTGACAGCGCCGTGGTGATAAGCACTCATCTAAATCTATAAAGTTTAACATTTTAAACATGGAAAATCAATAAAGGGTTAATCAGTTTTCACTTGGTTTCAGGTAGTTCTTACCTCTCAGTCATGTTACCCAGTCCATGACTCTAATATGACTTTATGCACCAACTAATCCAAAGAATATCTGGATTAACTCTTCACAGTAGGGAAAAATGCGAAATTCACCTCAGATTGTGAAATTTGCCAGTGAGGAAACTTGTATTTTTATTTAATTTATGAGAAATTCTTCACATAATTGTGATTTTTGTGACTACATTTGGCTTCTGATCTCCCTTGTTGAAGCAATGGCACAAGTTTATATGAATGTGTTATACATTTAAAGCCCCCACCCCCACCCCCCCAAGTGGCAAATTTTACATCCTCTGGCGGATTTCACATTTTTTAATCTGTGTGGTTCCTGTGCTGGTACAAGAGGCTGAGAGAAAATACAAACTCAAATGGTTTTATCAACTGACAAGATAATTCACATACATGCAAACTACCAAGAACATGCAATAAAGGTTATATAGATACACTCGTATAGTCTGTGATAAATAAATACATAGAAAAGATTTTCATTGATTAAAAATTATCATGTTGTCAACAAGTGTGCACAAGTATTCACAATTGATTTTACAAACAAAATGTGTCACAATGACTTTTTAAAATTTTTTTTTCAAATATAAATGACTTTGAGATTATGTTTCAAGCAGAATTACAATCAAGCTCAATTAAAGATTTTGTTAGTAATCTCTGTCATTATGATACCAAATATTTAAGTGTAAACATAAAAAATCAGTGTTGATCAAGGAATCAAGGACAACATACTTCTTTAGATTAGAAGTGCATGTCACTGCTATGACAATTACTGGTCACGGGGTTGCAATTTACTCCCTCTTTTTCATCGCACTTTTTAAAAAGAGTATTTTTCACTTTGTAAATCACTTTATTTGCTTTCTGGTTTCCTCATGTATTCAATCTGACTTGGCCATCTGTATGTCTGTTTCATATTTTGGGTTTCAATTTAGTACTGAGAAAACAACAGTTTCTTTATGAAGCCACCCTCATTCTTTTTCATGTAGGGTTATGAAAAGGTATTAGTAATTTTAATATTAGCCTGGAAACACTAGTAAGGAATTAACCTTGTAATATCACTAGTAATCTAACCTTGTGTGAAGTATGCAGTCTTACTGCCAAGAGAACAAGTAGTCTCAAAATGTATAAATGCAATAAAACTTGAAATAAGCACTAATCACATGGATTTTCATTAATCACTCTGTTACAAATCTTAATCACTAGATTTCATGAACAACAGTTTTATTTTGCTAATTTTACCCCCTGAACTATACCATATGGCTGCTTGTATTCTGATATATAAACAAATCCTACTTTTATTTTATGGAACCACAGATGTGCTGCTCTGGTACAGTAGTTATCTGGCACATTATTTAAGTACAGAAACCCTCATCACAGAATGACTGAAAAATATGGCAATTCTCTGCAAATGTTAAATGATACACAGAAAAAAAGAGACACCAAATCTAAAGATGGATTAAAAATTTCTATCAGTTTCACAAGTTCAGTATTTGACATATTTTATTCTGCAACAAAATACTATGAAAATAACACATTTTCCCATATAATTACCTCAAAGAGGCAGCACAAATAAAAAATGATGCGCAGATACTGGTGCACCACACAGAAATTCCATTCACAATTTAACTGTAGCAAATTTAAATTATTAAGATAATATTAACTCAACAAGAAAAAAATTGAAAAACAAAATGTGATAACATGTTGAAAATGCATCTAATGAACACAATAAAAGATATATGTATAATAAAATCATGTAGGCCTATAAAAAATACATGTATATTCTTTCACTTGAAACATTAGACTCATTCTGATAGCAGAACACTCTAACTCTTTTGTAATAAACACTGGCTAAATCTCAAACAAAAAGAAAACCAGCCAAATAATAATAACTTGGATAATAATTGTACAAATAATAATAATTGAAAGAAGTAACTTAAAGCATTTAGTTAACACAAAACTGCTTATTAAAAGCACATTAATTAATCCTGAATTTATATTCACCTGACATAACTTAAACATACTATAAAAATTGTATTTTATATATTATACATAAATGTTAACTATAAGTGTTCAACATCAAATTAGCCAAAGGCCAAGAGGCAGACAGCAAACCAACAGCTGCAGTACATTTATCACAAATCTATCAATTAAAAAGTGCAGTTCTTTGGTAGGATTGTTCAGTTTTTGATCCTGAATCCATTGAATCTGCATAATCTGCTACATCTGTATGAGCCTCTTGTGTTTACACAGCACTGGCCGGGCAGACAGAGATGTTTTCCTGTAGAACACTCATCCACATCTAGAACAAACACAGCATTTACAACTTATAGATATGGTACTGATACTGGTGGTGAAATAACTTTCAATTTTTCTTAATTATCATGGAGAAAACTGCAGTACGTCTATAGGTTTATCATCTGATGAGATATGAAAACAATTAGAAATATGTTACAATTATGAACAAATTATTGCAGAACAAATTCTTTTCTCAAAACATACAAAAGAGCAAGAAGTCTTAAACTTACATAATTAACTTTATATTACTGTGGTATAAGTTTTACTGAGGTTTTAACACGGACCCACCTCTACAATGTGAACTTGACACATCTGATGTGAATCCCCGGGGACATGAACACACGTATGATCCAGGAGTGTTCCTGCAGACCTGGCTGGAAGAACATTGATGCTGTCCTGTGGAACATTCATTCAAATCTGAAATATACAAAGAGTAACTTCTAATATTGATACCTGAATCTTTATGCATAAAATACTGCTGAGACAAAAAATCTTGGTATCCATGATATTTGAGGATAATTTTGCAAATTTAATAAGTAAATTAAATTTTTATTAGTTAATACCCTATCCAATGGACAATTGCTTTACCGGTCGGTACGACCAGTCCTGCCAAACGCCAGAAAAAGACGTCCTGTATATAATACCGGCAGGACGGGTCATAGAGTGTGCATTCGCTAGATGGCACATCGTACTTCCTTTCTGTCTAGACAGAGTTACATCATAGCATCTTTTTCGTTGTCTAAACATATTAAGATCCCTAGTAAGCTGATAGCGGGGCCGGATGGGTGGGCCTTGCCTGTCCATTGGATAGGGTATTAACTTATAAAAATTTAATTTACTTATTAAATTTGCAATTTTATTGTGTTAATACATCCTATCCAATGGACAATTGCTGAATAACTACCGCTTGGAAGGCGGGCAAGCTGCTAGGGACATAAGTGAACTCATAACAGAACACAACTGAGAAGGCCCAATTTGACCTAGGGTGAGAGAACCCTGTGAGGTCAAGGTCGGGTACGAACTAATCGGTTACCCGGAAGTCAACCGACGTTGCCCCCCCCCCTTTTTTCTTTCCCAGATCTGCTCTGAGGAAGAAGAGAGAGAGAGAGGGGCTGAGTTCAGTCCCCAAAAATAAACTTCCCAAAGGAAGCAAGTCACAGTTTTTTTGTTTTTTTTTAGGCTATGTACATATTTACATATCTACATATCTCCTCATTTTTTGGTTTGGTGGTGGACCTTTTGAGCAGCCACCACTGGCCCTAATTGAAAAAGCTCTGTATCAGCCCAACCCACATCCTTCAAATAGAATTGTGTGAAGGTGTTATGGGATTTCCAGTGGCAGGCTGAGAGAATCTGCTCTAAGGAGACCCCCGACTGGAAGGCCTTAGAAACAGCAAAGGCCCTGACATCATGGGTTTTGACCTGATGCAGTGTGAGGGCCTCCTGGTCAGAGAGCTCATAACAAAGGATCACAGTTTGTTTGATCCATGAGGAGATGGTGGCAGGTGAGATGTCCTTATCAAAACCTTTCTTGAAAGAGACAAAGACCAACTCCTTGTTCTGCCTAAGATCTGAAGTCCTGTCCAAGTAATAGCGAAGGGCTCTGACTGGACACAAGGACCTGTAACCTTTGAGTGACTTATCCAGAGTGGGGGCCAGGGCTGGTATGACCACTGGAACCACACTATCTGGACCCTCCTTAGCCAGCTGATTCTTGGACAGAAAGCTGGGTGAGGGGTACAAGGACACCTTAGACCAGTCTGACTGGTGTCTGATGTTCTTATGTAGCCAAGCATGGATCTCACTCCTGCGTTTACCAGAACCCAGGGCCAACACTAAAACAGTCTTGAAGGTCAAGTGTTTTAGTGAGGCCTCTTTTAAAGGTTCAAAGGGAGCCTTAGTCAGCTGGTGCAGGACCAGGGACAGGTTCCAGGAGGGTATACCCCTCCTGCCCTTAGGCCTGTCTCTGTGGAAACTATCCAGGAGACGGGTGAGATTCTCATCTTTGCTGACATTAATGGTAGAATTGCCCAATTTGTCAGCAATGGCTGATCTGTACCCATCAATGGTACCAGGCTGCAACTTCCTGTCCTGAAACAGGTGTAACAGGAAGTTGGCTATGGCTTTTAGAGGTGGTGCCCTGAAGTCCACCTGATTACTGAGGCACCACTTTGTAAAAATGGTCCACTCTGCCTCAGAGAATCCCTGCTCCTTGATTGCTGTGGCTCTAGGAGCCAGGCATGTAGGTTCATGTTTGTCAGGTTCCTGTGCAGGGTCTGGTTGAATGGTTGAGATACCAGATTGGGCAGGTTGGGCAGACACAGAGGGATCTGACTGGACATTGCCACCAGATCCCAAAACCAGGGCATGTTGGGCCACCCTGGTGCAATCAAAATGATCCTGTTGCATGGGTAGTCCTGTAACTTCTCCACCACTTTACCCAAGATGGCTGCTGGTGGGAAGGCATATGGGTCCAGATTTTCCCAAGACAGGCTGAGAGCATCCACTGCCCAAGCCTGGGGGTCTGGAACTGGTGACACAAACTGTGGGAGTTTGTTGTTGAATCTGGTGGCAAACAAGTCCACTTGGGGCTGGTGCCACCGGGAGCATATAGCTTGAAACACTTCTGGGTGAAGGGACCACTCTGTTTGAATGGTCTGGCCAAGTCTGGATAGCTTGTCTGCTATCACGTTCAGCCGGCTGAGGATGTGACGTGCCTTGAGAGTTACCTGTTTCCTGGTGCATCAGGACAGGATTCTCCACAGTAGGGCACACAGGGAGCCCGACTTCATCCCCCCTCTTTGTTGATATAGGCAACCACTGTTGTGTTGTCTGCGGCTACCAGGACTATGTTGTTTGAACAGAGGTCTTGGAACTCTTTTAGGGCCAGAAACACCGCCTTTAGTTCCAAGTGGTTTATATGCAACTTGCTTTCTGGAAGTGACCAGGTTCCCCTTGCAGTGTGCTCGTTTAAGTGAGCGCTCCACCCTTCTTTTGATGTGTCTGTAAATATCTGCAGAGCATGTTTTAGTGGGTGTAATGGTTGACCTGGAAGAACATTGCTTTCCTCCAGCCACCACCTTAAGTGGAGGTGGAGCGACCTGGGGACTGGTATCACCTTTTCTAGTGATTCTGGTACCCTCCAGTTGTTCTTCAAGTGCCACTGTATGGGTCTCATATGAAGTCGACCTAGGTGGACTTGCTTTTCTGTGGCTGTTAGAAGTCCTATGAGGGACATGAACTGCCGGACCGGGCACACCAGACCAGATAGGAATGACAATATCTTGTCTGTTAAGGTCTGCCAACGCTCTGGTGTGGGTCTGACCTTGCCCTCCCTGAGGTCAAACTGGTAACCTACGAAGTTGAAAACCTGTTTTGGGTCCAGTTCTGACTTCTCCTTGTTCACCAGTAACCTAGTTCTCGACAAAGAGCTACCAAGGTCTGTGTATGCTGGAGACAAGTTTGGTGGGATGTGGCTCTCACCAACCAGTCGTCTAGGTACTGGTAGATTCTTATACCCCTCTGTAAAGCCATCAGTTTGACCTCTTTGGCCACCACTGTGAACTACATGGGTGCTGTGGAGAGGCCAAAGGGTAGGGCTTTGAACTGCTAGGACTGACCCTGGATGTGAAAATGCATGTACTTCCTGGACTGACTGTGAATTGGTATATGGAAGTATGCATCCTTGAAGTCTATGGAGGTGACCCACTCCCCTACCTGTAGGGAGGTTCTTATTGTCTCTGGGGTCTCCATTTTGAATGACTCTGTGTTTAGGAAGGTGTTCAAGGTGCTCAGGTCCAGGACCGGTCTCCACCGGTTGTTGGGTTTGGGTACCAAAAATAGCCGGTTGTAAAACCCTAGTGAGTTTTGGTTTGCTACCGTTCCACTACATTTTTGTTTGTCAGCTGATACAGTGCCTCCAAAAGGTGGGACTGTCTTTGTGGGTTGACAGAGTTGCTTATGACAGTTGGTGACCTGGTTAGATTGGGTCTGAACCGAAAGGGGAGGGTGTAACCCTCTCTCAGTATTGTGACTAACTTTGGACTCGAATCCAGAGCTTCCCACTTCTCCTAAAACTGCTGCAGCCTTGCCCCTACAGGTGGATTTATGGCAACAGTTGGGACATTTGTGACAATAGATGCAGAACTCAAGTGACCTACACAAGAAACATCGTTCACATGTTTTATTTCTGTTTGATTGTAACAATAATTGGGATTTATGCCTTTCTTTTGTTGCAACCCGGTGACAGAATGAACATTTGCAACAAAAGAGTTTACATGTAAAAATACAGTCTCGCTCTTGCTGGTCACTGGTGAAGGGTTCAAATCTTCTTTCTTGCCGGATACATGTACAGAGTCCTTCACTCCGGCTACATTTAAAACACAGTAATTGTCATTTACTTCTTTTTGAACCCTTGGCCGGCTTTTGGGTGAAGTTTGAGGCTTTACCACGACCTTTCTGTCCCATTTGCCGGTGTCTAATTTGCTTCCAGGCCGGTGTAGTGGGCTTCCGGTCCGGTTGCTGTGTTGATCTGCTATGGGTGGAAACGACTGGGCTTCCTGTGTGAACTGCCAGAAGAACGCCTCTCCTCAATACAAGAGATTTCATCTTCAGCCTTGATCAGTAAACTGTCTGGAAACAGTGAGGGAAGATGGACCAGTGCTGTACGTAAGGCAGTTAAGGTATCTGGTTTCACCCCACCACATACAAACTCCAGGTAGCTGTCTCTACGTGCCAGAGGAAGGTTGGCCATGCTGGTAAAAACTCCGTCAGAGAGGTCCTGCATCGTGCGTTGTATGGCTTGAGATATTGCCTGCTTGAAGGTCACCAAATATTGTAGTTCTTCCCTGCCTGCTGCGTTCTTTCTGCTGCCTTGCCTTTGGCCTTGTCCACACGTAGTGTCTTTAAATGTGTAACCATGGAGTCCTGCACTTTCCTTAAACATCTTGACAGACCAGCAGCCTGATTACACATCACAGACTGTTCCCAGAACGCTCTCTTCCAACGCCTTAGGGTATCCTGGCTGATAGTACGGGAGGCAGGGGCAGAGGGCAAACTACGTCTGGCCACTCTACTAAAGGTGCTGTTCAACTTGGCTGGTTCCGGAGACCAGTTACACACGGTAGTTGAAGCAGAGTTCTTCTTATCTGTGTGCATGTCGTACCACTTTGATGACCTGGGTGGCTTGACAAACTGGTCACGCAGCAGTCCACTAGTTTCAGTGTTTCTAGAAGGGTAGCCTTCAGCAACAGTCAGGTTCAGTCTCTCAAATTTTCGACACAGCCACTCATCCACCGGCAATTTGACAGACACTTTACCAGTTGGTTTGACTCAGGAACCCGCAAATGGATTATCATCTAGGGAGGAAGAGGCACTGTCGAAGTCAGGTATCTGATGCCAGCGCATGAAGGACCTGACCCCTCTGATTATCTCTCTGTAGTTGGCTTCTTCAGAGAGGTCCTGGTCAGTAGCATCTTCAGGCAGTTCACCCTGGGTGTTGGGACTAGCTGGTGAAACTGGCTCCCTATCCATCTCTGCCTCACTGTCAGATTCACCGGCAATCTCATCAGTTCATACACTGGAAAGTGACTGGTCTAACTGCGTAGTATCATTACCAGTTGGCAGCACTTAAGGGCCTGCACCGGGAGCCTGTGGAGGCTGGGTGGCTGTCCCTGCTCCGGGAGCCTGTAAAGGCTGGGTGGCTAACTCTGCAGCGGGAGCCTGTAAAGGCTGGGTGGCAACATCAGAGATACCAGGACCCTGAACAGCTAGGGCGGGTAGCACTCTTATAGACATCCTGCACAGCATTCGTACTGGGAACCCCCAGTGGAGGTTGGGTAGCAGACAACTGGGCCGCCTCACCGGTGGTCTGGACAAGATTGGGACCGGTACCCTCAGTGACCAAACCAGCAGACAACACACTGGAAGATGCACCCGGATCAAAGAAGGGATGTTCTCTGGTCACCACAGTAGAGGGCTTTCACAGGTTTCACCGGCACAGCAAACGACTTGTTAAGAAGCAAAGCTTCAAGTCATGAAAACCTCTCACTCCACAAGTCATCAGAAGTAGGTTTACTGCTGTGTCTTCTCTTGCTGGATTTATGAGAGCCATCAGAACGCTTCTTCTTCTTACTAGGTGTAGATTCAACAGACCATGGCTTGTCTGTAGTTACCCGTCCCAACAGAGTCACCTCTGAAGGGTCCATGAGAGTGGGGGTAGCATCACTTTCAGTCATAGATTTCTTCTGCTCTCCATGTTCTTTCCTAGACTTGTAGGTGGGGGTGGCTAGCTGTTGTACTTGAGAAGGCGTAAACGGCTTACAAATCTACCATTCCAGCTTCTTAACACAGGGATCGTCTCCCACCCCCTTCTCCCTACATCTGGCACATTTCTGTTGAACAGGGCCATAACGGGCCCACAATTTCCTCTTTTCTGTCCAGGGGAAGACATAATGATGATAGAACTCGTAGAAGTAAGTAAATAAACTTAAAAATTCATAAAATGGTGAAATTCGTTGATAAACTTCAAAAACGTCTCTCTGTAGAAAACACGTCTGCACACTCCATGTGCCAAACGAAAAAGATGCTATGAAGTCTCGCTGTCTAGACAGGAAGGAAGTACGATGCACCACCTAGCGAATGCACACTCTGTGACCGGTCCTGCTGGTATTATATACAGGACGTCTTTTTCTGGCGTTTGGCGGGACCGGTCGCACCGACCGGTAAAGCAAATGTCCATTGGATAGGATGTATTAACGCAATAAAATCTAATTTTCTACTCACTGATACAGAGTACAATAAAAAGCTGCAGTCTGACCATTTTAAGGATTAGTCTGAGCCTATTACAAAACTTAAACTGTATTTTGTTTGTATACTATTTTTCAACAGAAGCAGACCAGGTGATAGCCTCTACCAAGTGTCGAATGGAAACATAAAAATTGTGCTAAAAATTGGAATCCCATTATTTTGTACCAGTGGCTTATATGAATTAGAAGCTCATATGAGCATGGACAACATGTTGGAATTATGCATTTTTGGAGACCTGGTACATTCTATGTAAGAATTTGAGGTGGCCTACTGGTCAGATGTTATGCATAACATTCAACAAGATCACACCTTCATGAAAAGCAAGGCATCAAAGTGACCCCACAACTAAGTATGTTGTGTACTAGGTTACAGTGCTGCACATAAATAGTATTCTCTATCATTAATTCATGGTATTATTAGCTCCACAGTTATCCAATATTATATCTCATTCATACTAGTCCATGTGGTTGTATGAACAGATATTTACATTTTGCTTCACCATCTTGTCTCTATCGTTCCATGAAACTACTTTGTATGTGGGAAGTGCACCTTTAAAAATGAGCCACACCATAAAGTGATCCCAGGCACCTCTTCACCCCGCACACCTTAGTATGCGAAAGCTCATTCCAGGTTTTTCAAATATTTCAAAAAAATCTGTCCTGTGCTGAAAATACTGTGTTGTGTTAAAGGTGTCCTACCTAAATATGATTCCCAACTTACTGAACCTGATGAATTCTACTATATCACAAAACTTGTCGAACCACATGTGGGTCCTGACAAGTTAAATATTTTGTGCTCATATGTAGCTCGTGGGACCAGCATAGAACAGTATGATCTATGTATATAAGATAGAAACCAAAACAAAAAACTGATCATGTGCATGACAGTAACTTCTACAAACTGAGAGGTGGTCTAAAATTGGAATTTACCCCTTTCCCCAAATGGTAAAAAGCATCTCACTAGTTAGCAGAAGATTTATCATATACTTCAAATCATTTCTAAGTCCATTAGTTACATGTGGCACGAAGTCGGTGTGGGTAATTTCTTCACTGACATAAGAAAAATATTCAGTAATTTTTCTTCAGTAATTATTTATGAAGAAATCTGCACTTTGTGTGATACATCTTTTGTGAACCTAATCCATGATGCTAACTGACAAGTGCCTCTCTCTTACTGGCCAAAGGTCATATGGCTTATGTTTATCGACCTGTTTTAGAATTTACAATGAACTCAATCAAATATCCCATACCAAGCCTCTCGACTGTTCACTCAGGGAGGTTGCATGGCTTATATTATGCCTCAGAACATATCATGAGATTTTTCAAAACATTACATTTTTTAGGTCTTTTCAACAGACTCAATCTCAGTAGCCACTGAGATTAAAGCCCTGTTTGGTCTTTCAATAATCGCAAAAGTAGAAGAGCATATTAACTATGACTCTGAATACTTACCTTCACATCGGTTTCCTCTTTTCACAAAGCCCTGTGGACAGTGGGGCATGTCCCCCTGACACTGTGAGTGGCTGCACTCATCTGCTCCCATCACCTGGACTGGTTCCAGATAAGTCAGACCTACACACACAGACCTAACTACTCACTCGGTCCTAGTCAGCTACAAGCTACACTACATGCTCACATCCAGCTAAAAGTTCTCAGTACAAACAAATCACCATAAAGAGTGACAACAGATTGACAGGTAATCTGGTTGCAGTGCTTAAAGTAAAGAAATTCATCAAAATAATGCATATAATGATAATTTTTCAGCAGAGTTTATCTGTTTAACTTCAATGTGAAAGCAACCAGCAACCTGTTTCATTACATACTCTGAAAACTTTAAACTGGCCTGTGGTACAATTGAACCCATTTAAGCGGAATCCTGTGAGGTAGAATTTCCTTATAAGTAGAAGACCATATCAAGTCCTTACATACCTGTTTTGTTTTCAATTTTAACAAACGCTAATCTAGGGTCGGTTTCTGATCCCTTGAGATTTGTAAAACACAGTACAACACTGCCTGAAATGCTTGCCAAGTAGGTGTGAACTGTTTCAGCACTACAGTACCAGTTAATATTTACATTATTTGAAAGATGTAACTTTACATTAATTTACTGAATAAACTTAAACAAGGGGGTAAACTTAAACAAAAATTACAAGGGGGTATGTCACAACAACTGCTAAATGTCTAACTTGTGTTAGTTCCTCACAATATGAAGAAATATTTCTGTGAGACAAATGTGCTGCTAATCTACTGTTAAATTATACATCTGTGAAGGTGCAACAGCTGTACAGTGCAATAATCATCTAGATCTCTATCTAAAACATTTTACATCCAAACTTGTACAGTTAGTAAATATTTTACATATAATTACACATATTAATTTATAAAACAGGTGGACTTAGACTAAAAGGATAAAAATCTATACATATACAAATTGCAATTGTAGAGCATCTGTTATGGAATTGTTTTCAGTAAGAAATGTTAAAGCTTTGTACCAGCACAGGACTTTCCGTCAGCAAGCAGTTTTTGGCCTGGCGGACAAACACAGTGGTACGTTCCTGGTACATTACGACACTTGTAACTACACAGCCTCTTGTCCATACTGCATTCATCTAGGTCTTCAATACAACAGCTTGTTAAATCATTGTATTACTCGCAGACTATTAAAGCTACCTACATAATATTTTGCATATCTTCCAGTAAATGGACCAATGCAAGGTTTACAAAATACCAGTTTTTGATACTTTTTTGCTATAAAACTAACTACTAGAACAGTTACAACAGTAATACTACCATCTCACTCAAATTGTACATTGATTTTACATTTTAGAGATAAAAATAATGAACTCAACATGATTTAAAGGCAAGTTGTGTATGGTATGATGCAGTATTTTCACTGAGTTTACTGGTGTAATATGAGCCCACCTTTACAAGGTCTGCCTGGTCCATCAGACCTGTACCCTCTGGGACACAGGCAGGTATATGCCCCAGGTGTGTTCATACACCGCTGATTGGGATAACACTGATGCTGGCCTGTGGAACACTCATCCAGATCTGGAACACATGCGATGTGTTGACTGGTTTCTTAACACTTACACAAAACAATGGGAATGATGCACAATTAAGAGAAAGTAAGTAGCCATATAGCTGATACAGTGAAAGGCCTCCACGCAGCCATATATAGCTAATACAATGAAAGGCTTCAAAGCAGCCATATAGCTAATACAGGGCGAGACCTCAATGGTCAGTTGGTAAAAAACTTTGGCATTTAATCACTAGCTTCTCACCTCTGTGTCTGGGAGTTTGAATCTAGGTTATGCCAACATGTCAGATACACAGAGGGAAACTTAACCTTGTTGTCAGTGACCTTTCATCTATTTCTACCTGAAATGAGGGGGCTTTCTTTTGTAGAATCTTTGAGCATACCTTGAGGAAATTTCTATTTACCCATTTGATTTTATTTAGTCTAGGGATCCCATATGTGATATCAATTTCAAAATGACACTTAGTTATTGAATATGTATGACTTTATTGTAATAAAGGATTCAGCCTACTAACTGATATTTGATCACACACTAATCTAATCTAATCTACTGCTTTGCAGGCACAATATCTTCCCCACTAAGGGGAACTCAGTGCGCTAGTTAACAAAAATCATTTTTAATAAGGAGAGTCGAGGGGCGTTCAAGTTCAGTATTCCAGAGTTGTGGGTGAGATCGAGAGGGAAGGAGACTAAGTTGGGAAACAAGAATTGAAAAGGTGGGTTTTGAGGCGTTTTCTGAAAGATGCAACAGAGGGACTGTTCCTTATTTGGTAGGGGAAAGAGTTCCAAAGAACTGGGGCGTAGTGACTAAAAAAACTAGAGGATCGCTTGCAAAAAAAAAAGATAATGTTTTTGCATAGCAAAAACAAAGCGTCCCGAAAAGGATATAAAGGTGAGTGCTAAAGTATTAAGAAAATGCTTCGTTTCTAGCCTTATACTGTTGTGGCAACCAAAGTCAGCGCAGTCTGCTCTATCTAGCACGGTTTTCAAGATATAAGCATTTTTGTGTTTTGCAAAAAATAAAAAAATTAAAAATGTCCACTATATTTGGCGAGACAAAATATTTTGAAAATTGGCATGGCTACTCTGCAGAGATACCCAGCAGGTCCAAAATTTTGTTGAGTTCGCTCCATATAGCACGGTTTTCGAGATATAAGCATTTTTGTGTTTTGCAAAAACTTTGAAAATTCAAAATGGCCACCATTTTTGGGGAGACAAAATTTTTTGTCAAGACCACTGCTGCGGTGTGTATCTCCCGCTGAGCATTAAAGCAGAAGAAATAGCTTTTCCGAGATATTCACAATTTTTCATTTTCGTGTGTGAAAGCTCTTCCAAAAGTAGGTGAATGAGTTATTTGAGAAAAATTGGCTATCTGCAATACTATTAAGAGATAATTCACATTTACTCATTTTGAGTAGGTGAATAATTATCTATGGGTCTGAAACTTCACCAAGTGAAAGCTCTCCCAAAAGTAGGTGAATGAGTTATTTGAGAAAAATTGGCTATCTGCAATACTTTTAGAGATAATTCGCATTTACTCATTTTGAGTAGGTGAGTAATTAGCTATGGGTCTGAAACTTCATAATGTGAAAGCTCTCCCACAAGTAGATGAATGAGTATTTGATAAAAATTGGGTATCCACAATACTTTTACAGATAATTAGCATTTACTCATTTTGAGTAGGTGAATAAATAGCTATGGGTCTGAAACTTCACAGAGTGAAAGCTCTCCCAAAAGTAGGTGAATGAGTTATTTGAGAAAAATTGGCTATCTGCAATACTTTTAGAGATAATTCGCATTTACTCATTTTGAGTAGGTGAGTAATTAGCTATGGGTCTGAAACTTCACCAAGTGAAAGCTCTCCCAAAAGTAGGTGAATGAGTTATTTGAGAAAAATTGGCTATCTGCAATACTTTTAGAGATAATTCGCATTTACTCATTTTGAGTAGGTGAGTAATTAGCTATGGGTCTGAAACTTTACCAAGTGAAAGCTCTCCCAAAAGTAGGTGAATGAGTTATTTGAGAAAAATTGGCTATCTGCAATACTTTTAGAGATAATTCGCATTTACTCATTTTGAGTAGGTGAGTAATTAGCTATGGGTCTGAAACTTCACCAAGTGAAAGCTCTCCCAAAAGTAGGTGAATGAGTTATTTGAGAAAAATTGGCTATCTGCAATACTTTTAGAGATAATTCGCATTTACTCATTTTGAGTAGGTGAGTAATTAGCTATGGGTCTGAAACTTCACCAAGTGAAAGCTCTCCCAAAAGTAGGTGAATGAGTTATTTGAGAAAAATTGGCTATCTGCAATACTTTTAGAGATAATTCGCATTTACTCATTTTGAGTAGGTGAGTAATTAGCTATGGGTCTGAAACTTCACAGAGTGAAAGCTCTCCCAAAAGTAGGTGAATGAGTTATTTGAGAAAAATTGGCTATCTGCAATACTTTTAGAGATAATTCACATTTACTCATTTTGAGTAGGTGAGTAATTAGCTATGGGTCTGAAACTTCACCAAGTGAAAGCTCTCCCAAAAGTAGGTGAATGATTAATTTGAGAAAAATTGGCTATCTGCAATACTTTTAGAGATAATTCGCATTTACTCATTTTGAGTAGGTGAGTAATTAGCTATGGGTCTGAAACTTCACAGAGTGAAAGCTCTCCCAAAAGTAGGTGAATGAGTTATTTGAGAACAATTGGCTATCTGCAATACTTTTAGAGATAATTCGCATTTACTCATTTTGAGTAGGTGAGTAATTAGCTATGGGTCTGAAACTTCACCAAGTGAAAGCTCTCCCAAAAGTAGGTGAATGAGTTATTTGAGAAAAATTGGCTATCTGCAATACTTTTAGAGATAATTCACATTTACTCATTTTGAGTAGGTGAGTAATTAGCTATGGGTCTGAAACTTCACAGAGTGAAAGCTCTCCCAAAAGTAGGTGAATGAGTTATTTGAGAAAAATTGGCTATCTGCAATACTTTTAGAGATAATTCGCATTTACTCATTTTGAGTAGGTGAGTAATTAGCTATGGGTCTGAAACTTCACCAAGTGAAAGCTCTCCCAAAAGTAGGTGAATGATTTATTTGAGAAAAATTGGATATCTGCAATACTTTTAAGAGATAATTCACATTTACTCATTTTGAGTAGGTGAGTAATCATCTACGGGTCTGAAACTTCACCATGTGAAAGCTCTCCCAAAAGTACATGAATGAGTTATTTGATAAAAATTGGGTATCCGCAATAGTTTTTGAGATAATTAGCATTTACTCATTTTGAGTAGGTGAGTAATTAGCTACAGGTCTGAAACTTCACCAAGTGAAAGCTCTTCCAAAAGTAGGTGACTGAGTTATTTGAGAAAAATTGGCCATCTGCAATACTTTTAGAGGTAATTCGCATTTACTCTTTTTGAGTAGGTGAGCAATTAGCTATGGGTCTGAAACTTCACCAAGTGAAAGCTCTTTGGGATAGCTGCTCTGCAGAGATACCCTGAAGATAAAAAATTTCGTCGAAATCGCTCTATGTAGCACGGTTTTCGAAATATTAGCATTTTTGTGTTTTGCAATTTTTGCGCAAAAATTCGAAAATTCAAAATGGCCGCCATTTTTGGCAAGACAAAATTTTTTTGAAAATTGGCATGGCTACTCTGCAGAGATACCCTGTGGGTCAAAAATTTCGTCGAAATCGCTCTATCTAGCACGGTTTTCGAGATATAAGCATTTTTGTGTTTTGCAATTTTGCGAAAAATTCGAAAATTCAAAATGGCCGCCATTTTTGGCGAGAAATTTTTTGTTTGAAAATTGGCATGGCTACTCTGCAGAGATACCCTGCGGGTCAAAAATTTCGTCGAAATCGCTCTATCTAGCAGGGTTTTCGAGATATATGCATTTTTATGTTTTGCAATTTTTGCGAAAAATTCGAAAATTCAAAATGGCCGCCATTTTTGGCGAGAGAAAATTTTTTTGAAAATTGGCATGGCTACTCTGCAGATATACCCTGTGGGTCAAAAATTTTGTCGAAATCGCTCTATCTTGCAGGGTTTTCGAGATATAAGCATTTTTATGTTTTGCAATTTTTGCGAAAAATTCGAAAATTCAAAATGGCCGCCATGTTTGGCGAGACAAAATTTTTTTGAAAATTGGGAAAAGTACTCCGCAGAGATATCCTGCGGGTCAAAAATTTTGTCGAAATTGCTCTATCTAGCACGGTTTTGGAGATATAAGCATTTTTGTGTTTTGCAATTTTTGCGAAAATTTCGAAAATTCAAAATGGCCGCCATTTTTGGCGAGACAAAAATTTTTTGAAAATTGGGAAAACTACTCCGCAGAGATATCCTGCGGGTCAAAAATTTCGTCGAAATCGCTCTATCTAGCACGGTTTTCGAGATATAAGCATTTTTGTGTTTTCCTTATTTGGAAAATTCGTAATGATTAATTAATCATTAATTACTCGGCCATTTCTTGACCAATCAATGCCAAAATCAAATGATTTCCAGATTTTAATAGAATGAATGTATTTGCCAAGTTTCAGGTGAATTGATAAAATTCCTTTCAAGTTATCATCCGGACAAGCTTCCCCATCGAAAAAAGATATTTTTGGTCATGTGACCTCTCTGATTGGTTGAAATGTCACTGCAGCATATTCAAAAAAATTCCCCAAGGCTACTGCCTAAACCTGCCAAATTTGAAAAGAATCCGCCTAACGGTTACAGAGTTATAAGGAAAACAAAATGCGGAGCCGAGGGAGCCGGCGGAGCCGGCGGAGCCTGAAGCTCTCCCATACACAAACAAGCGTCCCTTGCGGGACGCTTAATTAGAGAAGTGTTTAATTGATTTATGAACTCTACGGTCAAAAGTGGGGGCATGAAGGAACTTGAGTTTAGGGGTACTATGCCTAGTATTTCTGGAAGAAGTGTAGGGGTGAATTAATTCTCTTAGGTAAACAGGTTGACCTTGGTTGAAGATTTTGTATGTAATGAGGCCTATTTTGAGTTGTACCCTGTACCCGACTGAAAGCCAATGGAGTTTATTCAGTTGAGGGGTGATGTGAGAAAATTTTGAGGAACGGGTGACAACCCTGCAGAGTGAGTTTTGCACTAGCTGCAATCTCGTTAACTCAAAATCAGTGAGTGATAAGAACAGGGAATTGCAGTAGTCCAATCTGCTGCTCACCAAAGCATTTGCTAGAAGAACTGATGTTTTAAGGTCTAGAAGGGGGCAAATTCTGTAGAGGTCTCTCGCATGAACTCTAGTGGACTTTATGACCTGTGACACATGGTCAGAGAAGGTGAAATTGGAATCAAACACCACTCTGAGGTTCTTGACACTTTGTGCTGGTGAGACCTGATTACCAAGAATATTGATTGGAAAGTGAGGAAGGAGTTGTTTTCGGTTGTTTTTTGAACCTATCAACATGAACTTAGTTTTGTCAGGGTTGAGTTTTAATTTATTTGTGAACATGAAATGTTGAATGTCGTTTAGGCAATTCTTTAGTTTTTGTATAAAGTGAGAGAAATTTGCTGGAGAGAGTGCAATGTATAACTGGGTGTCATCGGCGTAGAAGTGGTAATTAGTACTACTGTGAGAGTGAATGATTGAGCTGATTGGGTTAGTGTAGAGAGAAAAAAGAATTGGATACAGATACAGTTAACTGAAAAATTTCTGAAGTAAGCACAAAGCTACCATTATGACCAGATTTGTCTGGTCCCCAGTTTCAAGACTGCCACTCTAAATCACTCTTTCTCTTTCAGACTGCATTCAACTTTCTATAGGGTCTTGCAATACAATGACTGTATTATCAATTATAACCTACCAGTTTAAACCAAGTCATTATAAGCTTCATACAGCTGAGCTTTAAATGTCCCAACATGCTGCAAGAATAATAAATTGTTGGAATAATAGATGTTTGGGAAGGGAGGAGGCATTTTAGCAAAAAGTATATCACATAAACTATTTAACAGTTACTCCTTTAATGGTAAATATCTGATCACATTTAGTTATCACAAACCTTCTGTATCAACAAAGTAAAGATTAAAATAAGAATTAAAGATGAGAAACAATGAGAAAAATTATCTTATCAATTGTAGATGAAAATGAGAGGTTAGATAAAATACAATCTGGTGCATTCAGCTTCTCCCCTAGTAAAGCACACTGACCCACACAGGAAGCATTCTGGGTGCGAGTGTAGCCGGGAGGACACCTGTTAATGCAGGAGTAGCCGCCATCATTGTTCTGACACTCCTGGTCAGATCTACAGCGATGTGTCCTCCTCTCACACTCATCTATATCTGTCAACAGATACATTACCAGTACATATCAGATTATATATCAGTTTCATTACAAGTCGATATCAGATTGATGTTATATGCATGACCCCCAGTTACATTACAAGTCGATATCAGATTGATGTCATATGCATGACCCCCAGTTACATTACAAGTCGATATCAGATCGATGTCATATGCATGACTCCCAGTTACATTACAAATGCATATCAGATTGATACCATATGTATGAAATACAGATACATTACATGTACTGACTGCATATAAGACAGATCTCAAATATATGTTCCACAGATACATTACAAGTACATGTCAAATTGATGTCATATGTATGCTCCAAAGATACAAGTACATCTCAGATTAATGTCATATGTATGCCTCAAAGATACATTCCAAGTACATCTCAGATTGATGCCATATGTATAACCCACACTTACATTATAAGTGCAGATAAGATTGATGTTATATGACCTACAGATACATAACACTTGCTGCATATCACACAGATCTGAAATATATTTTCCACATATCATTTGTGCAAATTTATTCTAGAAAAGTATAAAACAGATGTCTTTGTGAATTAGTTGAGGTTAGTTATTTAAGCCGTTGCTAGAAATTTGCTGAAAATGAATTTTCCAAATTATGGGTCAATTTCCGCCACATTAATAACATGTGTTGACATTGCCTGCCTGAAAATGTACATAACTGTGTGTGGACATATATTTGGAGACTAATCATGCACTTATAAAAAGAGGAATTAGATATGATCTTAAAGTCTATGTACCTTGACAACCTCCATTTCCAGTGAGACTGTAACCAGCGGGGCACTGACAACGAAAACTTCCACGCGTGTTTACACACCCACCCTTACAGTTTGACGAGCCATCACGACACTCATTGATGTCTAGAAAACATGAAGACATGAAGCTAAATCCATTTCAATAAAATTCTGAGATGTACAAATCTCCTTTAGGTTTAGCTTGTATCAGGCCCTTAGAAGATTTCTTACATTGAATTTTTCCTGTTATCTGGAAAATCATGTTTATGTGGAAATATTTCTTCATCCCTTAAGAATAAACTTAAAATGTTTACATGTATTTTCCTTCTTTCTTAATATCTTTTTACAAGGATGATTTAAAGTTATTGAAAAGCCAATGCCCAAGAACATAAATTTTCACCAAAAGTAGCACCAAAAATCATTACTGAATCAAAAAGAATTAAATGTGTGTATTATAGAATGTATGACTTCAAGCAGCAGTTAATACTAATGGTATACCCTATTTACAACACAGGTTTTTGTATTAAAACACATGAACAGTAATTCAGAGAATGTTTAGACAAACATCACCAACAACATACATCATAAGCAGTATTAAGGCAATTTAGGCAAAGTGAAAACAGAATATACAGTTCCTTCTAACCTTGACACCTGTAGTTGTCCACCACTCTGTAGCCAGGTCGACAAGTACACCTGTAGCTGCCTGCTGTGTTTACACAGTCCTGTTCACAAACATCTCGTCGTCGACACTCATCAATATCTGCAAGTGTCACAGTAGCATGTCTTGTACAAATAAATAAACATCAATTATTTAATAAACCAAAGACTTGAGATTGGACAAACCTGTATATTGCTAATTTTTGTACGACTACATTGTCACACCTGAACTGATTTAACTTGCACAAGGTGGAGATCTGAGGTGTCTCAGCATACCAAGAACTAGCTATCTGATTAGACTAAAACTACTGATCCTCTGACAATAAAAACCATGCTTCAATCTATTAAACTAAAGGGGATTTCCCAGAAATTGAAGATATTACACTGTACAGCAAAATAATTAACAACCTTACCTGTAACCCAATAGTACACATATACCTGAACACTGCAGGTGAAGACTTACCTGTACACTGCTGGCTGTGGTGGTGTCTCCTGTAGCCTGGCCCACACCTGGCCACACAGTGGTACGAGCCCACACTGTTCACACACTGCTGTCCTGACTGACATGTGTGTATACCTTGGTCACACTCATCAATGTCTGCAATAACACAGACAAATATTCAGTGATACTGACATAAATGCGACCTCCAGATGAACATTTACATTTGAAAAGGCCAACCAATAACTTAAAGCATTTACAAATGATATAGCTTTGCCAATTGGTCTAGCCTGTGGTATGTTTTAGCTTTGCTTCATAACCTAGCAATTTACTATTAAAACTTGATGCAGTCAATGCACAGTAGTTCTTTGAGGTAAGAAAGATGGAACAGACCATATAATTTTAAATATCCTATTGGTATTATTTTTAATTGTTAATTTGAAATATGATAGTACAGCATCAAGAGTATAGCAACAATGATCCCTTATTTACTACTGGTAGCTATAAAATGAAAGTGATGATAAAACCTGGATAAATACCCACACTAAGGTACCAGATATTTCTATTGGTAAAACCCGAGATACAATGATTTAAACACAGGTTATATTTCTGAAATTTACAATGGATTAGTTATGGTTAGGTGGCAACTAAGAGAGTGATGGCACACTCAGACTTTTACAGATGTCCTGCTGGGTTTTTTTTTTGGTAGTTTGGTCATATCCAGGCCACAGAGTCATTCATTGTAACCAGGTTAAAAGTCAGTGTATGCAAACATTAATGTAACCCAAGGTGATGCGAAAAAATGAGAGCATTTTCAGACCTTGATAGAAAGTATCCGTGCTTGTTGTTTTTTATGCCTGGAGTATAAAAATATACAGTAAGTCAAAGCCATTTAAATGACTAAGAGTAAATGAGCCCAACTGTTCACTTTGCTGGGTCCATAAGCCTGAACCTAGGATAGATGTTACACAGTGTATTCAGACCTTGGCAGATGTGCCTGTTGCGGGTGTTGGTCATTCCTGTGGGACACAGACAGCTGTAGCTGCCCACCGTGTTAATACAGGAGTGTGAGCACTTCTCAAACTCAGGGGCACACTCATCTATATCTACAACATGCACCAAACAAAAAGTACATTCACTACTACTACACAAACCTAAAGTATTACAGCTTTATATGACTAGGATAGAGGCTAGCTTTTACTTTAGCGGTACGAGATTTGGGCGATAATATAATTCAACGTTTTTGCTATTCCATCCTTTTGTTTTTTATTGTAATACACAGGAATACTATTCATGGGGGTCGGGGGGCTTGCCCCCATTTATAACTTTGTTAATTTTATTTCATATTTCCTTGACAATTTCCTGCAATAATCAAATATGGTGGATCCTGTACCGGTAAAGTAAAATCGCCCCAGGATAGACTATTTTGTGTACACATTTAGATGATTCAGGACTTTATGTAGTATAACCTCTGTTGCAAAAATATTCATACATATATTCTCTCTAACTGAGCAGTTACCTGCAAAATACCTCCAAAAAGAAATTATTTGAGGTGGGTGGACCACATTTTAATGAGGACATAAGCATAAGGGGAAATTATGTGAGATTCTGTAATTGAATAAAAATTCTGTGGTAACCAGTGTCCCTCTCACAAATTAGTCATTTGCCAATATCTCTTGCATTTGATGAGTATTTGTTTCCTCAGTAAAACCATGATTTTTGATCATCTTATGAAGATAAAAGATTTACTAAATTTTGTCACATATAATATCCCTAAACTGACTTATGTCTCAAGCAGTTAATTTCTTGTTATATAAATAGAAAAAACACACACATAAATCACACACATAAACACATGAGATCATAAGCCTGCACACACATCAGATGTATCACTGATATAATCACTGTATAAACAAAGGGGCATGTACGCAAATAGATGCACGAGTCATTCTAGTATTCATCCCCAAGAAATATGGATAACAAATTTCAGTTGCATACTACTGAGAACTAGACCTAGCGCATCGGAGAACCGATGAAAATTTGTATCCACCGGAAAGACAACTCATAAAATCCAGTGAACCATTGTTTGACCGTGAAGGAAGGGCCCAAGGCAGAATCTGACCAGATCGGAAGATTCCCAGCCCATGATATCCTGTAAGTTGGTTTCACATTGCAAACCTCTAGGACCAACAATAAGCAACTTATAAGCACTTTTAACTTTGGCTATCCTTATTTGACCTTGAAGGAGGCGCCCAAGGTCAAATCTGACCACATCAGAAGATTCCACCCCCATGATTTCCTGTAAGTTGGTTTCACACTGCAACCCTCTAGGACCAATAATAATAGAGTTATAAGCACATTTAGGTTTGGATGTCCTCGTTTGACCTTGATAGAGGGGCCCAAGGTCAAATCTGAACACACCAGAAGAGTCCTAGCCCATGATTTCCTATAAGTTGGTTTCACATTGCAAATATATCCCAGTACCCAATAAGTATTACAGCTAGATAGCTTAGACTTACAACAACATGATTTGCATAAAAAATGTAAATCAACAATGTATTTTGTGAAAAAGCTCCATTTCTGTTAATTTGAAATTATGAGCAAGATAGGATGAAAATAGGAAATATTTTATACAAACAGATAATCAATCACTCTGTAATCAATCATTTATCATTCGACTGACCTGAAAATGGATATCAATGTAGTTAACTTATATATAAAATTTGGTAGAACCATGTTACAGAGTTCTGTGAAAAGTTGTCCAGAATATACAAAATGGGTCCCTGTGATCAGTTTTAGAGTTTTAAAAGACTTTTTAAAATTAAAGCTTCAGAGCTCAAATGCCCCACAAAGATCACATACAGAGGTTATATCTAGTTCAGTTTGAGGCTAGTAAGAGTAACCATTTCCAAATGAAAAGGCAAAATAAATGTAAAATGAGGAAAAAGACCCATGTGAAATCTTTATAGTCCTCATAAACAATTTAAATATCAACTTACAGCCTTGAATTTTACAATGTGTGGATAAACATATTAATATATTATCAAATAAGATATTAAATTGATGAGTGATATAGTTTGAGAGCTATAGGGCTTAAAGTAGCAAAAAATTCACTAAATCAGTCCCTGTGGCCATTTTTGAGATCTTAAGGTGACCTTAAAATTAACACTACGGACCCCCAAATTTCCAAAGACAAGATCACATATAGAAATTATATCTAGTACAGTCTGAGGCTGGCCAGACTTTCTAGTTCCAAGTAATAGTGTCAAATATGTGGAAGATATAGAAAAAGTTCCCCTTGATTATTGCCATTTGTAAAAAGACAATATTAACATATGTAAAGATGAGATTTTAACTGTATGGGCTACAAAGTAGCTTAACTTGGCCAAAACATGATCAGATGGGTCCTTGGAGGTCATTTTAGATGACCTTAAAATTAAAGCTACAGACCTTGAATTTTCCAAAGACAAAAATCACATGTAGAAGTTACATCTAGGACGGTAATAGGATAGAATTCATCTCTTGACCGCAATAAATGTGTGTGCCATGTTTGAATGAAATATGTTCAAGAATCTTTATGCATACAAATCCACATGTAAGACAGAGCAATGACCCTGAACTCAGTATATCCCCAACTTTTGTGTAGGGATAAAATTATTCAAATGAAATGGGGCTCTCCTTATGTGTTCAAATAATAGATGACTTGCACGTGACATGCATACATGTATGGAGCTATTTAAAAAATACAAGAATCTGAGCAAACAAAATCATGCTCTCCGGAAACACTTTGGTAATAGTGGTTTCTACACGTTCACGTGCATGTATGTTGGTCTGTGTACTTAAAAATGATAATAATTTCACTGTACTGAGAACAATAATTGCCTTTTGGTGTATAAATAGATTTCACACCTTTGGATTCACTTGTGCCCTATGAAGGTGGACAAATACAACATGGATTTGAGGACTATAAACACTGAAAACAATACATACATGGCAACTACTGTAGCCTACAATCTGACAAGTTTGAGAAAGTCTGAAAACCAGAAAACTAGAATGATAAATAAGCAATACAATTGAAAGCAAACATCAACAACATGTATATCATACCCAGGAAACTGCAAAATATGCACAAAACTACTGCAATTCAAACAACACAGATCATTCTCTGCCTGGAGTATCTGCTAATGCTAGTTGCTAACATTCCTCTATGCTGAAAAAATTGTCACGACAACACAATTACAAGTTCCACAATAGTTTATGAAAAACATTTGCTGCCACTTTTCTATTCTAAAATAACATTGTTCAATAAATATTTTCATTACTAGAATTTTACTGTATTCAATCACAGTTTTTAGAATGCTATTTTTAAATATGTCTTGTATTTATATGGAACTTATTTTGTGTGGAGTCAATGATCTAGAACATTAACAGAAGGTGACACAATCACTTGTAATCACACAGAGTATGACCTATGCAAGTGGTGCCTTGAATGTCAAGGTCAAGCCCTACAGGACAGGAGCATTTGAAGCTTCCAATGCTGTTAACACAGTCATGTGAACAGACCCGGCCTATGCACTCATCCCAGTCTGAAACAATAGACAAAATGCATATATGAATACTCTGCATAACCAACACCTGTACTGGTGTACTGTACTGAATAGAGGATCTATAGATCTGTATGGGTTCACTGATAAAGATGCTACAGCTGCACATCAATAACAATCTTCAAATTATGGAAGAACAGGACTCTGTGGATGGCCATGGTACATGATTTCTGTTTTCTATTACAGTCATGGTTTTCAAGAAATAATATGGGAGCCAAGCTGTGACTTAAATACCTTTGATTCATGACAATATCTAAAGGTCACACAGTGTAGCACTTGATTTGACTGGTATTCAACATGGTATTTATGACATTATAAAGATCCTGAACTAGTGACACAATACTTACCAATGCAGTAAGGACCTGCTTGATCCAGAATAAATCCCTGAGGACACTGATTACTGGGCTGGCCTGAAAAAATAAACATAATTAAATTTAAATATATTTTTTAGCTTTTAGATCTCAGAGTTAAAGTATACGTGAGGTTGGTAAACCTGTGAGTATGGTCCATTGAAAGTGTGCACGATATTCCTCGCAATTATCAGGTAATTTGTGCATAAACATGGGGAGCCATGCTTGAACCAAGTAGATACATTTGAAAGATTGTAATAATAAAAATGTGAATGCATGAATATCTACATTATAGAAAGTATCACATTTTAGTTCTAACATTGAAACAAAGAACTGGTGTCATGTCGCCTAAATACTTTTAGTGATGTTACTAACCTCTGGATATTGACGCAGTGAGAGTGTAAGTGAGAATGTCACTTCTGCGGTCTAGGTCTATGTAGAGGGCATCAGTACTGAGCCTCTGTACCAAGAAGGGCATGTGCCCATGTTCTGTGTTGTAGCTAATGCTGTGGTTCCAGAAGTGAGGCAGCATGTGACCGTCTACACCAATCACTCGGGAAGAGTGGGCATACAGAGAGCCTGAAACAGTTAAACAGTATAGAGAGAGCCTGAAACAGTTAAACAGTATACAGGGAGCCTGAAGCAGTTAAACTTACAGTATAGATGCAGCCTGAAAGAGTTAAACAGTATACAGAGAGCCTAAAAGAGTTAAACAGTACAGAGAGGGCATGAAACAGTTAAACAGTATACAGGGAGGCTGAAACAGTTAAACAGTATACAGAGAGCCTGAAACAGTTAAACAGTATAGAGAGGGTATGAAACAGTTAAACAGTATATAGGGAGCCTGAAACAGTTAAACAGTATATAGGGAGGCTGAAACAGTTAAACAGTATACAGGGAGGCTGAAACAGTTAAACAGTATACAGAGAGCCTGAAACAGTTAAACAGTATAGAGAGGGCCTGAAACAGTTAAACAGTATAGAGAGGGCATGAAACAGTTAAACAGTATACAGGGAGCCTGAAACAGTTAAACAGTATACAGAGAGCCTGAAACAGTTAAACAGTATAGAGAGGGCATGAAACAGTTAAACAGTATACAGGGAGCCTGAAACAGTTAAACAGTATACAGAGAGCCTGAAACAGTTAAACAGTATACAGAGAGCCTAAAACAGTTAAACAGTATAGAGAGGGCCTGAAACAGTTAAACAGTATATAGGGAGCCTGAAACAGTTAAACAGTATAGAGAGGGCATGAAACAGTTAAACAGTATAGAGAGGGCATGAAACAGTTAAACAGTATACAGGGAGCCTGAAACAGTTAAACAGTATACAGGGAGGCTGAAACAGTTAAACAGTATACAGAGAGCCTGAAACAGTTAAACAGTATAGAGAGGGCCTGAAACAGTTAAACAGTATACAGAGAGCCTGAAACAGTTAAACAGTATACAGGGAGGCTGAAACAGTTAAACAGTATAGAGAGGGCATGAAACAGTTAAACAGTATACAGGGAGCCTGAAACAGTTAAACAGTATACAGGGAGGCTGAAACAGTTAAACAGTATACAGAGAGCCTGAAACAGTTAAACAGTATAGAGAGGGCCTGAAACAGTTAAACAGTATAGAGAGGGCCTGAAACAGTTAAACAGTATATAGGGAGCCTGAAACAGTTAAACAGTATATAGGGAGCCTGAAACAGTTAAACAGTATAGAGAGGGCATGAAACAGTTAAACAGTATACAGGGAGCCTGAAACAGTTAAACAGTATACAGGGAGGCTGAAACAGTTAAACAGTATACAGAGAGCCTGAAACAGTTAAACAGTATAGAGAGAGCCTGAAACAGTTAAACAGTATATAGGGAGCCTGAAACAGTTAAACAGTATAGAGAGGGCATGAAACAGTTAAACAGTATATAGGGAGCCTGAAACAGTTAAACAGTATACAGGGAGCCTGAAACAGTTAAACAGTATACAGAGAGCCTGAAACAGTTAAACAGTATAGAGAGGGCATGAAACAGTTAAACAGTATATAGGGAGCCTGAAACAGTTAAACAGTATATAGGGAGGCTGAAACAGTTAAACAGTATACAGAGAGCCTGAAACAGTTAAACAGTATAGAGAGGGCATGAAACAGTTAAACAGTATATAGGGAGCCTGAAACAGTTAAACAGTATAGAGAGAGCCTGAAACAGTTAAACAGTATTTAGGGAGCCTGAAACAGTTAAACAGTATACAGGGAGGCTGAAACAGTTAAACAGTATAGAGAGGGCATGAAACAGTTAAACAGTATAGAGAGGGCATGAAACAGTTAAACAGTATATAGGGAGCCTGAAACAGTTAAACAGTATACAGGGAGGCTGAAACAGTTAAACAGTATACAGAGAGCCTGAAACAGTTAAACAGTATAGAGAGGGCCTGAAACAGTTAAACAGTATAGAGAGGGCATGAAACAGTTAAACAGTATACAGGGAGCCTGAAACAGTTAAACAGTATACAGAGAGCCTGAAACAGTTAAACAGTATAGAGAGGGCATGAAACAGTTAAACAGTATATAGGGAGCCTGAAACAGTTAAACAGTATAGAGAGAGCCTGAAACAGTTAAACAGTATACAGAGAGCCTAAAACAGTTAAACAGTATAGAGAGGGCCTGAAACAGTTAAACAGTATATAGGGAGCCTGAAACAGTTAAACAGTATAGAGAGAGCCTGAAACAGTTAAACAGTATAGAGAGGGCATGAAACAGTTAAACAGTATACAGGGAGGCTGAAACAGTTAAACAGTATACAGAGAGCCTGAAACAGTTAAACAGTATACAGAGAGCCTGAAACAGTTAAACAGTATAGAGAGGGTATGAAACAGTTAAACAGTATACAGGGAGCCTGAAACAGTTAAACAGTATATAGGGAGCCTGAAACAGTTAAACAGTATACAGAGAGCCTGAAACAGTTCAAAGAATGAAGAGAGTGTGAAACACTGAAACAGTATACAAGGTTTCTAAAACAGTTAGACAGTATACAGGGAGCCTGAAACAGTTAAATAGCATTCAGACAGCCTAAACTAGTGAAATAGAATACAGACAGCCTAAACATTATAACATAAAGTATTCTACTTTAATATCGATAAAAATAAATGAAATCATGTTCTTGAAATCAAGTATATGACAGCAGGAGGCCAGGTCTCAGTTTCACACCTCCTTAAGATATAAGCCACCTTAACATTTGAACTTCCTTCTTTCACAAGCACACCTCTGCTCCACCCCAACCCCTGTTGCCCCTTTAAACAGAACCATGAATTACTTTTGTCTACAGACACAAACACATAGAGTAAGAAATCTAAAATTCGCCAGGAATCTAAAATTCGCCACCTCTAAAACCTTAGTTAATTTTATGAAGAAAATGATGATTTTGTCTAAAAATTGGTATTTTTCAGTTCAAAAAGCCTTAATTTACTATACAGTAAACAAATCTCACCACAATTCATTTATTTTATCAGTATTTTCACATGTGGCGAATTTCAGATATGTGGCGAATTTTAGATTTCTTACTCTACATGAAAGGTGCATTTATCTATTTTCAGTATGTTCTTTGCCACCACATTATGAGAATTCTGTATGTCATATTTAAACTTTGACTAACACTTTAAAAGAAAAACAAAATTACAGTAGTGAAATAATGAAAAGCAGCAAAATATAGTTTCTCAACTCTGTCAAACAGAAGCTCTTTTGTACTGTTTTATGAAAGAATATTCTTAGATATGTATGGAAAAATATTAATTCTTGGTATTTTTTTTAAGTTATTGTAATACATGTACTAATTTTTGTAGAATAAATCTAAATGGATCAAAACATTCTACACAAAGTGGATGATGTGGGATGTGCATAATTTTTAAATGAAACTGGATAAAGCTGTCCTGGGTGCATATTGTTTAACATTTTCATGATGGATACATATTAAATTTCCAGTTGTGTTCATATACACAGCGAAACTTAGTCCACCTACTGTTGACAATCTAATGAAATGAGTACTTTTATAGCACTTAATCTACATCATATGACAGGCTCTAAGGTGCAAGAGTCATAAAAGAAGGAAAAATCAGAATTTAATCAGACATTTGTAAGAAGAAAGGGTTAAGTTTTATAGTGAAAAACCTAACCACTGAAAAATTGAAAAAAAAAATCCATAGAGAGCTGGATGGAGATATGGAGTTAAATATATGTGTTGACTATAGTTAGACCATTTCTGTTTGGTGTGTGTGTGTAATACACAGCAGCTGAAATCACTCGCCACATTTAATATGCATTCACAGAATATGAGACATTTAGCATATTGGTTGCCAGGGAATATGAGACATTTAGCATAGTGGTAGCCAGGGAATATGAGACATTTAGCATGTTGGTTGCCAGGGAATATGAGACATTTAACATATTGGTAACCAGGGAATTGTTTACTTTATGGATGGTTACTACACTCACCTGCACCAGTCTGTATGTAGTCCTCCACATAAGGGTGAGCAGTGACCACTGCCCAGGGCGGGATGTGGGGCACATACCCCTGTAACACAATGTCCACCTCCAGTATACCCTCCCTGTTCACACCACGGGACACATGAGTCAACTTTGTCACCTCACCTAAAAACAAACACACATGTTCACCTGCACAACACAAAACTGAATTAATTAATTAAACACACATACAATTATGCTCTTTGCTCAAAGCTGGTAAAGTATAACATTTTACACGATGGTCATAACATGTCTGACCATTCATCAGTAATGATTGAAATTGATTTCCCAATTGTTAACTTCAAAACTACATCTGACTCCACTGACTGCAATCAAATCAATTGGCATAAATGTACAAAAGAAAATTTGAGTAACTACTCTCAAGTTCTAGCCAGTTTACTCAATCAAATTGCTCTTCCTAGTTCAGTAATCCTCTGTCAAGGTCTTCATTGTGATACACATCATGCAGAAATTGAGGAATTCTATAACAGAATTGTACTGGCATGTGTATCTGCTGCCTACACTTGTTTGCCTAAGTTAACGTCAAAAAGGTTTAAAAAGTTCCAGGATGGACCTCCATAGTGCAGGAAGCAAGAGAAAGTGCTATATTTTGGCATAAGATATGGAAGGACTGTGGCTCACCACATGAGGGTATTGTATCTCAAATCCGACGTAATTCTAGGGCAAGATATCATTATTCCCTTAGACAAGCTAGAAATAATGAGGAAAAAATTAAGAAATATTACCTGGCATCAGCATTAATTGAAAATAATAGAAAAGGTTTCTGGTCAAGTGTGAAAAAAAGTACTGGTAAAAAGAATGTAGTGGTGAACAATATAGACAATTGTAATAACTCAGACGATATTAGCTTATTGTTTGCTGAAAAATATGATTCTCTTTATAAGTCTGTTGGTTACTGTTCCTCAGATATGAAAAGTATTATCTCTACTCTAGATAAAATGTCAAGCACCAATCATTGTGTGAAAATGAAGTGTGTACAAAAACATTATGTATCAGAACATGATGTTGTTTCTGGTATGAAAAAACTCAAGTTTGGTAAAGGAGACATACAAAGTGGTCTTATTACCAACCATATTATATATGGTGGCCCAGTTTTATGGAAATTTTTATCAATGGTGTTTAATGTCATGATTACACATAGCTTTGCTCCAAATAACATTTTATGCTCAACTATTATTCCTATCCCCAAAAACAATAGAAAGTCACTTAATGACTCAAATAATTATAGATCTATTGTGATGTGCAGTGCCTTAAGTAAGCTGCTAGATTATATTATACTTGAAAAATTTGAAAATGTACTTGTCACGTCTGACTCACAGTTTGGATTTAAGAAAGGTCACAGTACTACACAGTGTAGTTTTGTGGTAAATGAAGTCATACAATATTATAAAAACAGAAACTCAAATGTTTATATTACTATGCTGGATGCCTCAAAAGCTTTTGACAAAGTCAATTATGTGAAACTATTTAAGTTATTGATAAAAATGGGCCTATGCCCATTATACTGTAGGTTCATGGTTAATCTTTACACATTACAATCTCTGAATGTAAAATGGGGTAACTGTCTTTCTCACACCTTTAAGGTTTGCAATGGTGTGAAACAGGGAGGGGTTATCTCTCCAATACTGTTTGGTATATATATTGATCAGCTGTTGAAAGTTTTAAGTAATTCTGGATTTGGTTGTTATATTGGAAAGGAATTTTATGGGTGCATGGGTTATGCAGATGATATTGTAATATTAGCACCTACTCTACTTAGTACCAATAAATTACTAGAATTGGCATACAAAGTTGGCTTAGAATATAATATCATGTTCAATGTTGAGAAAACAAAGTTCATAAACATGGATAAAGATCCAAATAGAGTTAAAGATCTACACTTTAATGATACAGCTATTAGTGCATGTGAATCTGGAGAACACCTGAGTAACTGGATTGGTAGAAACTGTAACAGTTCAAACATTGATAGAACAATAACTGAGTTTAATTGTATGGTAAATTATATTAGTTCTACTTTTAGTTTTACACCATTTGATGTCAAATTGCAACTCTTCAATACTTATTGTATGCCTTTATATGGCTCTGTCCTTTGGGATCTTAGTAATAAGAAATGTGAGGAATTTTATACACAGTGGCACAAAGCTTTGAGAAAATTGTTGTCCCTTCCTAAGACAACAGCAAGTAATTTGATACACCATATTTGTAATTGCCATCCAATTGACAATCAGTTGGCACTTAGGTTTTTAAAATTTATGAACATGAATTTTACATCTGATAATATAAAAGTTAGAATATGTGGTAATCTGGCTCTGCAGGGAAGTGGCTCAGCATCAAGTAAGACTCTGCAGTTTCTTAGCCAGAAGTTTAATGTTAAGTGTGACTCTGATCTCTATGGTAAATTTAAGAAAATTTTAAGATGCCCTCTTGTAGATCACAGTGAAAATATCATTTCAGGTCTAATTTGTGATACTCTATATTTGAGAGACTATGATCACCCTTATTTTACATACCAAGAATGTAACGATATTCTTCAGTTTATGTGCTGTCAATGAGTACTTAAATTTACTCGGTATGTACTTTGCTTAATTTTCTTTTTGTACATATATGTTGCATTGTACAAACTGTATGTTCTTTTTTGTGTGTGTTCATTTGTACTGTCGCAATTTTGTACCATGAGTACGAGAAATAAATAAATAAATAAATTAAATACAATTACAATATTTTACTAGTATACATGTGAAGAGTTAAGAACACAGAAAATGCAATACTACTAAATCTTGTTGAATTTCTATCTCTCATGTAAATAAGGTCATGTATAATACCACACATGATATTGTTTTCAGTATTATTACAAGATGATACATCCATGTGGACATATTGCTCCAAATTTCAAGCAGAATGAATATGTTCTGATTTCTTGCAAGTTGACGATATATGTCAAAAGTCTTCTCAAATATTCTGGATTAAGACTAGATATATAAGTACATTATTAATCTGGCTACCACGTTACACTACGCTATCCCAAACCTTTTCTCACTAATATTGATGACAATAAAAGTTATGATGGCATGACCCCGATAAAGGTCACGGATCAAATTTAGCATGTAGACAATTTTCTAGCTGGATAATGAATAGAAATTTTAGCTAAGGGCCCAGTCTCCATTCCACTGAAAATGTGGAAAAAAGTTTGCATATTTTCATAAATTCTTGTTGTGTTGTTTCACTTGATATTAAAAGTATTACATGCTTAATGCACTTGATTTAGCAGTAATATTATTTCAAGTAACACAAAAGTAATGGATGATATTTACTGGACAAAATGCATTAGGGTTGTCTGGTTTTTTGTGCAAATCCTGCTAGTTTACAGATGTAAGGTTACACCTAGGGAGAGGTTAACAATGGAGTACTATGTGTCAAACTGAAACAGCCCACTGATGAAATGTGAATGAGGTTACAATACATACCTGAGGAGAAGGTGACCTGTGACTCTCTGTGGAAGTCTGCCTGAGTGAGTGTGTATCCATTCACTGCCTTCCCCACTTCGGTGGCCACCACCCAGTAGATGGGAGACAGCAGGGACACCAGCGGCTGCAGGTCCTGAGCTGTAAACAGTCCAACGTGAACACGGTGTTAATTTAAGCAAGAAATCATCTAGCAGGGTTCCCAAGAGAAGCTGAAAACAAATTTCCATGACATTTTCATAGCTTTTCTAAGACAAAATATCCTTTTTCAATGAGTTTTTTTCTAAATTTTTAAATTCCATGAGAGTTTCCTTTTTTTCAGATATCCAGGTCCTGCTGTGGGAATCCTGTCTGGTAATCCATTAGCAAAGAGATATCAGTAATACCAGTGGATGTAGGTCCTGATCTGTTAACAGTTCCAAATTATGATAGAGTAAGAAATCTAAAATTCGCCAGGAATCTAAAATTCGCCACCTCTAAAACCTTAGTTAATCTTATGAAGAAAATTATGTTTTTGTCTAAAAATTGGTATTTTTCAGTTTGAAAAGTCTTAATTTACTATATACCGTTAACAAATCTCACCACAATTCATTTATTTTATTAGTATTTTCACATGTGGCGAATTTCAGATATGTGGCAAATTTTAGATTTCTTACTCTATTACACAATTCCTCTGAGTAAGTGCATGGCCAGATCCACTCTCAGTTGTCAATACATAGTGGTCACTGAGACACACATACTGGAAGTTCTTGGGTCTGAGGTCTCAAAACATAATATGATATGATAGAGGATGATCAACTCTCTCCCTTAACAGGTCTGTCTGTGTATTCAGTACATGTCAACAATGCAGACTCTTAGAGTCGGCAGGTCATAAACAGTACAAATTTTATATCATCCTCATGGGTATTTTAACATGCTGTATGGAACAGGGACTCCTTCAGAAATTGGATTAATTTTCACTGGATAGAGTAGTATTCAAAATATATGGGTAAATTAAAGATTATTTTTCTGTTTGAGAGTCTAGCCAGTGACTGTAATTGCCATCAGATGAAGAGAAGGATACCCAGGGTTGAGAGACTGACTTTTGAACAAACCAATTACAAGATTTTGGCAACATTAGCACAAATAATAGACACTTCTATTCAGATGCTTAATCAGGCTTGCCAAAAATAAAGAAAATGTAAAAAAGACATTAATGCTGAGCATGGTACCTGAGCAAAAAACCTTTTAACAACTAGAATTTATTAATATATTATTTCAGCACATTAACAAGATACAATACTGTTACATATCATTACAATACAATACAATAGCATGGGATATACCAAGATAGCAAATGAAAACTAGTTTTGACATTAAACTTGGAAAAAACTATCATGAATAGAAAGCAAAAAGGTCAAAGCTTGTAAAGTTTATTACTCTCATACACTAGTGTGCTAAATATGTAAAATCTAACCATAAGGTCTCAATCAGAATAAATGATTTGTTTTCAGTCATAACAGATATTATCGGAAAACCAACTGTGAAGTGCAAGTCTCATCAGAGACTTGTTTGGCTGAATATATCTCCATTAATCTTAATTAGTATCAATATGTGTTTATTTGTGTGAATATATTTCAAATGTATTTACAAATACCTTAAATGTGTACCATGTGTGTTGGTATTTGTATTTATTTATTTGGGGTTTTACGTCGCTTTCAACACTGTACAGGTCATATCACGACGGGTAGTTGGAAGGGCAGAGGAAACCAGTACATAGAGTTCGTTAGGATTCTGTACTGTAAACTGCCGACCAACGGCAAGCAACTACCAGCTTTCCCACTTGAGGCCATGACGGGGATCGAACCCTGGCCTCAGAGGTGGGAGTGGTATTTGTATGTAAGGACTCCAGTCTCTCACTAACCCAAATGAACAAAAACAGACAATTAGGGATAAATAAAAAAAAGTATGGTCAGTTCATTTTGATGAGACCCATGTTAATCTACTTACCCACTTTTGCAGGGATATTATTGAGAGTTGCCTGTACCAAAGCACCTGAGCCAGAGTGTGAGATGTTTGCCTTCAGTTTGGCTACACCAAATTTGTTGTCATTCAGGTTCCCTATGATGTTACCTTCTGCATACTTGGGCAGCAGAGCTGTAAAATGAAGGGAAAATTGAAATGCCGTAATTATTACTCAAATAATCTTTGGCTAATTGACATAGTCAGCAATATATAAAACAGTAGGAAATCTCTGTAACAGAAAGGTTGTAAGCTTTGCCTAAAACTGGTAAAAATGACACACAATAAATATACAGAGGCAATCCATTCTAAAGCCTTGGACACTTGAGAAATTATTATTAAAATACTCTGATATTTTATGAGCTGAAAAACTTTACTTAGGTGAGGTGGGATATTGTACTTATAAGAGCATGGGTTGGGGTTATACATGACTGTAACTCTGTACATTTGAGGGTTTTGATATAGTGCATTGCAGCTACATGAGTGAGATCAATGTGGGTGTGTGGACATGTGTGAACATTACACATGTGTACCTGTACATCTGTGCATTTGAGTTTTATAAGATGGGGCATTGCAACTACATGAGAGTGGGGTCAGCATACTTACGTGAGCATGGGTAGGGGTTACATTTGCGTATTTGAGAGCCGTCTCCAACACACTGCTGTCTCCTGTGACGTGTTCTGGTGCAGTATCTATGACGAGACTGTGTGCCACCATCACATGACCTAAATACAGACAAATGCAAAGTACAGGTATTATTTACTATTGGAAAGATATAAATTACGTATAAATTATTGATAAAGACATTTTAATTTAGCCATGAGTTGATATAGCCTGTATGGTATTGCATTCAAAAAACTTGTGATGATTTTATAAACAAATTAATCAACAATTTATGGAAATTTTAGTGTCATAACATACAGATTTACGAATGTATTATAGGATACAATCAGGATGCATTCTCAAAATGTGCTCAAAAGTGAATTGAGAGGTTGAGTTAAGGCATGGACTTGGATTTCAATGTGACCAAATTTAGAGAAATGTTTGACAGTGGTATAGTGTTAACACACTTGCCTGCCACCTCTAAGGTTCTGGGTTTGAACCTTTATCCTTATATTAAAGAGGAAACTTAGTACTTGGTTGCTAATGTGACTAGATATTTTGACAGTACCTGGAACAAGGCCCCCAGTCTGACCATTCTCCCCACAGTGGATCCTCTTCACAAGGCTGTGAGTTGCAGGCCTGAGTGTCAGTACCAGGACCCATGCAGGGCCGGCCGTTGTGCTTAGGTTCAGGGTTTGTGCAGTAACGGAAGCGGCGCTGCTGTCCCCCTCCACAGCTCAGTGTGCAGTCTCCCCAGTCTGACCACACTGTCCAATTACCATGAACTGAAACAAACATAATGCATGAGTCATTTTTTGGTGTTTGAAACATCATAGATTAGAACTATTTCCTGAAAATCTGCCCACTCCATTCAATCAACACAGACTGAAGTTAGGCATCACTTTCACTTAATGAAATATTTCACAATGATTATTCTTGCTGGTCTTTATAAAACATGAAGTTTATAAGTCAGAGAGCAGTCTTGAAAATCTGACAATTGTGCCCAAGTGCCATCAACTGAAACATAGTAATGCATTTCCTCATACATTTGACAATTATCAAGCTTGTTGCTTATTGGTGTCTCCACACCATTGGCAAGAGTTCAGTGCTCAATATCTAGACATTGTGTCCAGTTAATATATGCTGAAACAAAGTAAAGGGAAAAGGGGGGCATCTGGGTAATGGATGCCATGAGAGGGCATAACTTCATACAAACATATTGATGCCTGCAGGGTGGAGTGTAGGGAATGCCCAAATATAATATAATTCTTGGCTTCTGCGCCTTGAGGTGGCATTTGGGCTTGTTGGATCCCCCATCCATTGAAAGATGCTGAACTCCATGTTTTTCACAGAGTGATTTTTCTGTGTAAAATGTCTAGAGACAGGAGTGGATTTTTCTGGTTGGAATTTTTGAACACTATTTTGGTGCTCATACATCCTGTTCCTGAAGGGTCTTTTGGTTTCTCCAATGTATTGGAGGCCACATTGGTTGCAATTTATAATATAAATTACATTTGATAATTCACAAGTGACTTTGTGTTTAGGGGGCAGTGACTTGCATTTGAATACTTGCTTAGTGTGGAAGCTGGTTATTTGTTCAGCTTTCCTAATTCTGGGGCAATAGGTACATTTCCCAAGTCTGGTGCAGACCGGGGTGTGTAGTGATGGTTTTGCATCAGTTGTAGGATTAGGAGGGTAAGAAATAGTGCTTACTGGTCAGAATATCTCTGAGGTTTGGCAGTCTTCTAAATCCCATTAGAGGTTTGGAGCTAAATATTTGTGTTAGTTCCTCAGTATTTTGGATAATGTTCCAATTTCTTTGTACTAGGGAACCGATTTGTGGGTTCCTAGGGTTGTATTGGGTGACCATTACTGGTGCTTCATTAGCCTTTTTCGAGACAGTCTCTAGTAATTCATCCTGTGAAAATTTTCGAGCTCTGAGATAATGTTTTTTCAGGCTTTTAAGTGGGTATCCCCTTTTAAGGTAATATCCAGTGAGTTTTTTGGCGTTAGCCTCAAAATCATGGTCCAGAGTACAGATCCTTCTTAGTCTTAAGTATTGACCAAAGGGTCCTTTAGTGAGGACACTTTGAGGGTGAGCTGAGCTGTATAAGGACTATGTGTTCGAACTTCTCCACTTATCATAGCTGGTAGTCTTTGTAGTGAAGGAAGCATGCAGCTTAGGTTAACTGTAAGCAACAAATTAACTACAAGTGAGAAAATGAGATAATACAATGCACTTATCTTTCACTTCTCCTGAGATAGTCACTTTTCATTGATGAAGGAAGTCAAATAAAAAATGAAACACATCTTAAAATGTGCATGTTGAAATTAACTCAGAATTACCAAAGATGATCTCAGTCAGTTCTAGCAATTTGGATGGTAACCTAAACAAGGCTAAAATTAAGGGGTTTATTAACCTAAACAAGGCTAAAATTAAGGGGTTTATTAACCTAAACAAGGCTAAAAGGGGTCTACTAGCGTGAGCTGCAAAGCCATCAGAGACACGAGTAGTGCACTGAGACGGTCACCCATCCAAGTACTACAATAGCCAATTGCTGCTTAATGTCAGTGATAAGACAGGCACTCATCACGCTACACCACAATTCATGAAAGTCAATTCATGAGACAAAATTAAAAAAGGGTGATCTCTAGAAGCGTCAGCCTTGCCAGAGCTTGCTCTTAAAAGATTATCAGAGAAAATACTTAACACTCACCTGGACAGGGTTCATCATTGCAGTAGTCAATCTGTCTTGCTTGGCCCGCACAGTCAGCTCCATTCCGAGAGGGCCTCGGGTTGTCACAGGCTCGGTACCGTGTTCTCTGTCCCCCATCACATGACACAGAGCACATTGACCAGCTCGCCCACTCACCCCAACCTCCATTCTCTGTGAATGCAGAATATCAACAAGCAATGTGCAAACAACTGCACACTGGTTTGTGTCTTATAATCATATGAACAAAGGAAACAGAATAATTCTAATTGGATATCTTAATCCCCCCTATTCAAAGGGTATTCTAAGATGCAACAGAACCAAAAACAGTCAATTTATATCAGTGTCCAGGGACAGAAAAGAGGCCAAGCACCACAGAGAATGCCAGGGGGTGAGTAACACTAAGGTGGGTATAAATGGGTGTACAGGTAGGTTTTGAATACATACACCAGCTGGTATATATTGGACCCAGTAAAAACATTCTGTGCATATGTGACAAAGATACAACCAATTCTTTATATTATATTGAATTTTTGGGAATTTCACAAAATTCCTGTTGGAATATTTCACATTTTTTCATAAATTTGCTGAAAATTTAATAGAGATTATTAATAAAACATTTTTTATGGTCAACTACTTAGATTCATAGAAAAAATAAGAAAATGAAGGCAAATATCAAGGCAAAGCATAAATAATGTCATGACTATTCACCAAAACTGGGAAGTATATTTGATGACTTTATTCGTAGGTGTAAACTATAAAGCATGAAATCACCCACCTGGACAGGTGTTTTGGTAACAGGTACGTTTCTCACTCTCCTCCCCATCACATTCCTCTCCTCCAAACAATGGCTGCTGGCACTCTCGTGTCCTCTGTTTGAACCCAGAACTTCCACAAGTAGCGCTGCACTCTGACCAGGCTCCCCATGATCTCCACTGACCATTGACTGTTGGGTACAGAAGGCAGGCCAAAGCTTGGTTTTACTGTAATCTCAAATACTGAGGTCATACTGAGAGGTATAGTTTACTAATTAATCTTGTTTTTATTATATTCATCAGTTTGGCTCATATTTTATATTACAGTCTTTTTGCATATTAAAAACCGAACTTTACTACACTTTTTAGTGGACAATGAGATACTTGGTCCACTTCTTATGAGCAAGTTTGATTTACTATGTTGGCACATAGACTCAGAGAAGACAGAGTTTACAAGTTTCCTATGTCCTAACTAAGACGAATTAAAAAAATAGAGTCTCTTGTTACAATTCACGTGCTCTGCTTAAAGTAATTAAAACCAAAGAAATACACATAGTTAAACTGGGATAATTAGTCTGATGGGTCCCACATACTGGCACAATTCCTGAGTTTGCAGGACTTGTCCTGCTTGTCTGGTCCAGCACATGGTATGCCACCATTCTGAGGCGCCGGATTGTCACATGACCTACTACGGTGCTGTACTCCATCTCCACAGGTGTGACTGCACACTGACCAGGGCTGCCAGGCTGACCAGTGGCCATGTACTGAAATAATACACAGGGGGTACTGAAAATAATGGCCAATTAGGGAAAGAATTAAATACACACTGACTACAGCTTACAAACTCACCAGTGTCCACAAACTAGAACAAGTAGTGATGGGAATCGGATGTAGTTGCATGGTCGATTAAACTTCCATTTTTTTTTTCTGAGCGATGATCGAACCATAATTGATTCTATTTTTTGTTATATCATGAAACACATTCTGGGATGAAGTGTATGTCGATGCAGTAGGAATAATGGTGTTCCAACATTTAGAATCTACCAAAAACACTCGCTTCTTTTAAATATGGCGGTAGATATAAACAAACGAAAATTCATGACAAATCTGTCGATTTATTTAGGAAACTGCCCAAAATTGTTAAAAACATGTGGATATTTAGATACATAAAGAAAGGTAACTAAATACTATGAAATTTTCAGTGATAATGATGAATAGATGGACAGAACTTCCGGATCGATCATCGCTACTACAGTGAATTTCAACAGACCATTCGATGTCTGTAGACAATCGTTCTACCACTAGGAACAAGTACTGAAATTACACACTGACCACTGACCTGAGTGTGCAGAGAAGCATTGACAAGACACACAAGCTGATTTGATACAAATTCAACTTTCCCCTCTAACACATTTATGTGTAAAATGTCATGCTATCCAAAACGCCTCTTTTTACCCTACAGAAATTTCAAAAATGCTATATTACTGTCCAAATATGTTCACATGATAAAGTTTTTATTCTGTTGTGCTTACCCTGAACTATGACCTCAGCCTCTTTCAGAACTTTGCCCAAGTTGTTTGTTGCGATGCACAGATAAGTTCCAGTGTCAGTAACTTGAGCTGCAACAATCCTGCAATCAAATCAGTAGCTAATCTTTTCACTATACTTTACCTACAATTCTAAATTTATTACACATCTAATGTGACAGAAACATGAATATAGTGTACATGATTTTGCGATGATATCAGTTCAAACAAAAGTAAACACATATTAACAAAAGTGATGTAAAGTTACAGTTTTAGGGTTTCCGCAACTGGCTTTTCAGAGGACACTTAAAGCAAATCATGAGTGAGTTATGTTGCATGTTTTTAATAACTTTTAAAGTTTTCCTGAATTCCAAATATTGACACCCCAATAGGGTAGCATGTATTAACATTTAATTGGTATTAAATGTCAGGAAGTTGCTGGAATATGCATTACAACTCAAATCAAATTACCTGGATTTTTTACCTTCGAATTATACAGAGTCTGCTGTACCACACTGCTTTTATAGGATTTTGTATTCCTCCAGTGAGAAGTGGTGGAGTACATATTACTGCACTAGTTTTAGGGGAGCATGTCTTACCTGAGTGAGTTATTTGGCAGTATATAGAGCCTGTCCTGTAGCTCTATTACTTTAGGTCCCTTCCTCCAACTGACTGTTGGCTGGGGTTCTCCATCCACAAGGCAGTCCAGTAAAGCCATCCCCCCTAAATCTACTGTCACATCCTGTGGCTCCACCTCAAAGCGGGGAAGATCTGAACAAATGTGCAGCCGTAGTTATATTTATTACCCCACTGAGCTCTGCTAGAACTAGGCTTGTGATCAACAGCATGAGGAACAAATTCACAATAGAAATTCTGACTAAATAAATATTGAAAAGGACATAACAAAGCATTCAATTTACATTTTTTAAATGATAAAAGCACTTCAGCCACGAGGTGAGTAATTGAAAATCAGATTACTTACTATTCAGTAGTTACTGTGATTCAATCAGCTTGAAAATTTGATCATCTAATGCCCCATTCACACTACAGGTGGTACGTCCCGCGGTGAGAAGTTTTCTCGGTGGCGGAACTGCCTCCAGGGGGCCGGTTTCATGAAAAGTCTCAAACTGAGCCAGACTCAAGGCTGAGTCAGGGTCTCAAATCTGAGACTTTTGTCTCGGCTGAGTTTTTGGCTCAAATGGATTTCACAAAGGGTGGATCAGCTGAGACCAGTCTCAAGTTATGGTCTCAACTTTTTAATCTCATTTCATATATTTAGTGGGCTTATTTTTAGTTTAAAAAGTTATATTTCATGATTATTATCATTTTAAATATCTTTAATACTCATAATACAAAGAAATTACATGATAATATATTATTCTAAGTGATCCATAAGATTGAGACTCAACTGAGGTTGAGTCTGGCTTTGAGTCCACCCTTGAGGCCTGTCACTTGATAATAGCCTATAAAGCATGTCAATTCTATTGACTTTTGTTATTAGTAAATATTGAATATGTGGCTGTAATTACAAAATAAAATGAAAATGGAAGATTTCAAGATTTATCAATTTCATTTTGGAACAAATTGTATCGCTTTATGTATGTGTTTTTTGGCATCAAAGCTTGGACTCAAATTTGAGACACCTCCTTCATGGGCTCAAATTTGAGCCTGTGACTGAGCCAGGTCTCAAGTTGAGCTTGTTTGTGAAATGCATTGAGTCTGAGTTCACAGACTCAGCAAAATATTTCCAAAATTTGAGACAAAGTCTCAACTTTTGAGTCTGACTCAAGGCTTAAGTCTGTTCATAAACCGGCCCCAGGTCACCCAATTTCGTCAGAGTTGTTTACACTACAGGCGGATGGCCACTGATTGGACACGGTTTTTTAACCATCAATAACAGTAGAATGACAGTACTACAAACGTTGGTCACTGTGAAGCAACCTCAACTCACTTTCGGTAGACGTCGGATGAAACGACCAATACCTTAACTCACCTTATGTGGCCGTATTATACTGAAAGACGACCAAATCACAACCTTATGTACACCATGGACCACACCTTTGGTTACCGTAGTAAAAAATTCATACACGCAAAATCGTCTGTGCATTCTCATGGTACTGAAATCAGAGGTGGAAATTTTAAACTTTTGGAAACAACTGGGGGACTCGCATGGTAATGGATGCTTCCCCACTGATTCGCAAGGTCACATAGGGACGTCAGACGGTGATCCAAGGACAGGGACATTTCACCAAATGCGAGTTACCGTGGGCGATACCGCCTGTAATGTGAATAGAGCATAAGAAGGGGTATCTGGTGGGCTTGTATTTTACATGAATTATATCAACTCAGAGAAATGTATAAATTATTGATATTTGTTTTAGGTAAATAAAGAGATGGATAAAATATTGCGTACATGTTAAAGTGAGTGACACCACGCCTTTTGATGTCCCAGCGTCATTACTGGCTAGACACTCATATTCACCAGCATCACTGTCCTGTAATAAAACAGATGTCACAAACACAGGTGTCTCACTGCATATATATTTTACAGGCAATCTATGCGACCAGGCATTACAAGCAATGACTGAACATTTTAGTTATATCATGAAATGCCTAAATTCATTTCGCTGAATGCCTAGGTATTCCATGCAATGATTGAAAGTGAGCTCTGGATATTATGTTTAATGCCTGAACACAGGTTTTTTCATCATGTTTGATGATTCTTCATAAATTATTATTCAGTTTTATATTTGTATGTTGTAACAATGTCAGTGGACAAACTAAGAAAATAAATCATTTAAATGTAGAACCCTTCTTACAATGAAAATGAAAACAAGTATGATATATTAATGAACACAATTGAATTGCTTACTTACTCATTTATGCAGAACAAGTACTTCTATGGGCAAGAAATAATTACATCATTTCAATAGTATAGTTAAAAATATAACTGCACAGATTGCCTGAAATATCAAACTTTGTTTAGGGAATCTGTGTTACACTGGACCTTATATGTGAATCATCATGTGAAATGTCTAGGCATGTTGCAAAATGACTGAATCGGTCAGCCATTATGCACAACATATATCCCCTTCACATATAATTTGAGCCAAATTATTATAAGTCATAATTTTGTTGATTTTAACACTTACGTTTACAATTTTTAAATGACCTGAATTACACATAAAAGCTGAATGTAATTATAGTAATTTTTATAGTAAAGAAGTTTGTTCTACATGACCTGAATAAGGCACAAATTGTGTACAGTTTTGTGTTCATTTTACACAATATATCTCTTGTGACATATCTTGCACCTGAAAACTGCCTCAGTTTCCCAATTGTCTATTGTTACTTAATCTTCTGTGGAAAACATTACCATGGTTTGCTTTAAGTTTACAATTCATAGTATGTGACATTATGGCATCCACTGAGAGAACTTATTTAAACTTAGTAAAATTGAGCACAATTTACACTCACAGAGGCATCATATATAACTAGAGAGCCATTATCATACTGCATCACACGGCTGCCATCCACTCGGACATTCCGGCCATTCTTTGTCCAAGTAATAACAAATGGCGGGTCTCCTTCTACTGGGCAGTGCAGCATGGTCTTATCAGACCTTGTGAAGGCCTGGAACCCATTCCTGATCAGCACCAGTGGTGGCTCTGTTATAAAAGCAAGTCAAGCATTCATAGAGAAATAGCTCTACATATTGCACACATTTCCAAGTCTCAAGGCTGTTGAAACAATTTTTGAACATCAAGATTAAATCTACACTAGTTTAATTGGTAATTAGAATTACACTGTATTAGACAAAATATTTTTCAGTGCATTAGTAGATTGTACAGACACATTTACAGATTGTACCTTTATAGATTATACCTTTGTACACTAGTGGTCTTGGATAACTACTCCAGACATTTTACATGTCTTTTTTCCCTTCAAATGGGACATAATAACATGACAGTAATTTCATCTAAAACTAACATGCTTTATAACATCCATACAAATATCACAGTATGTCTTGTATTGCTGTGGGTTCAGGGTGTGTATCCATATGGGTTAGATTCACCATTACATCGAAATAGTCCTTAAACTATAGTACAAACCCATGCTGTACACATACATTGTGAAAACTTGACATTTATCTGACAGATAATCACATGTTTCTATGGCTGTCACAGGGTTGAATATAATCATTGCTTTATCATATAGGAGAGATTTTACACCTGGAATAGAGTGGATGTAATTATTATGGATCTTTACTGTTTTTTCTCTTTTCCACCAATTCCTAGCTTGCTCACACTGGTATTTGCTCAATTAGAACCCTGTTAGTTTTGTGAATAGCAATTACCACTGATGGTTGTCCACAATTGCATTGTCAAAAAAACCAGTAGGCAGCAGTTTGAATCATTACAGCACTGGCATACAGGTCTGCACTAATATTAACATGACTATAGAGAGTCTTCATAATATGACATTATATGCAAGACTAAAAACTTGATAATATTTTTCTGCTTATGGGAAAGATGATCATTATTATATTTCAATAATTTACATCAAAAGAGTACCTTTGATTCTAATGGCCGCCAGGGCTTTGCGGGTGCCAGCAGGGTTTTCAGCCAAACACATGTACGTGCCATCATCACTCTTCATGGCATTGCCGATAACCAGGCGACTGAAGCCATTAGAACTGGGGGTTGCTGAAAAGCACATTTTAAACTCAGGATACAATTTTAGCCACTATATTTATGCATAAATGGGTATGTTGTGTAGTTTAATTTAACTAAATTATCAGCTCCAGTAGTTTAATTTGACAGGCATTTTATTAGTTACAGTACATACATAGCATGCAAATGTATATTGTAGGTTTTCTGCTCTTTTTTTCTTAAGATGTATGTTGATATATTTTCATAACTGATCAGTTGCAGCCCACACAGGAGTCCATCTTAGCAGAGATTAAGCGCTATAAAAGTCTGGAATAGAACAGGGCTTATTATTACATTTCAATGGCTGTCATGTCAGTTATCATCCTCCTGCACATTCAGTCATGTGCATACCTGATTTGCTCAGTAGACATTTGCACATCTATAAGGATATGTTCTGTTTAATTGATAACCCTCACTTCACACTTACAGGGGTAGGGCTTGTTGTTTCGCCTCCATGTGATGATTGGGGTAGGCATGCCTCTGGCCTCACATTCTAACTCTATGCGCTTGTTACGCCCAATCTCTTGATCTCGTGGAGTTTTCACAAATGTGGGAGGCACTGAAACAATGGAATCTTACATTAAAGCCTTTGTATCATGGTTTTCTCAATTAAATTTCCAAAAAATGATCCACCACTAAACTTTACCAGTCTGAGTTGCATATAAAACTGACAATAATGTTTTAAAATCTACATTAAAGGAAGTTTCGAGCATCTATCAATGACAACTATAATTCCACACCCGGTTATACTCACTTTTATTATCCACCACAAGTTGTACTTGACCCGTACAGGGGAATATTTGGAGCGGGGTATTTTTTTTGTGTACAACAGTGTCTCTGTATCATGGATAATAAGCATCAATATCTTCCAGTTTTCCACTAATTTCTAGAAAACTATGTAATCTACAAATATGTATCCTATAGCATAAGGAAGGTATTTATACAGTGCCTCTGCTCTGTTAGATGCATAAAATTCCATGCAGAAATGACAAGATATTGCAAGTTAAAGATAGAAGTTTTCATTTCCACTGTTGCCCATGCTTTTTGACAGCCCTTTTCACATTCTCTCATTAAATATTCATTTACTAAGCTCATAAATCATACAAAATGGTGGACAATAAAAGTAAAAAAATCTCTCATTAGACATATACAGAATAACCTATAATTTTCATGAGTGATATATATTTTCTGTATATGTCATTCAGGAAGTTTTCCTATTATCTCCAGAAAAAAAGTTATATTGCATTAAGAATTAATGCAATTAGATATCCAGATGAAGGAAATTGTAAACTAAATACTTTAACATCTTGATCACCACAAGTGCTTGCTGTGAGTTTAATGTAATAACTATATCACATATAGTATGATTAAATTTGCATTATGCACACTGACCTTGAACTTTGAGGAGAACCTGCTTGGAATCGCTGCCTGCTTTATTCACTGCAGTGCAGGCATACCGCCCACTCTCATCTCCCTATAGCATGGTATAAGGAAAATATGTAACATGCCAAATATTTTCTAAGTATTTTTATGCACAATTTCAGTTTTTTTTAAATGAGTCAAGTGAAGGATTACCAAATAGTGGATTTTATTCCTGAACATTTACACCTTTAAGGCATATGCAGTGTTGCAAATGTCTTTCAATATTCTTCCTGATATCCAAAGCTTATGGGCTTAATTGGTGTACATGTATGAAAATGTATTTCAATATCTTTGAAAAAATATATCATATTGCATAAATTACCTAATCCAGTCATCACCATACTGTAGGATTGGTTTTCATAAAAGATAACATCAATTTTTTCATTATAGCTTATGAGCCTTAAATAAAGTAAAGGCACACACCATCATACATCACAGTACATCGTGTCAAATTGTATCTGTGAGGGATAATTGATTAAAACTCACTGAGAGATCAAAAGAGAATATGAACCTATCATAGCCATTCAGGAACAGGTAAAACCTGCATACTGCTATGGGATAAACTTACCAGAAATCCGCCCTATAAAGGCACCACTAAAATGTCCTAAATTGTATAATATATTGCATAGGCAAAGCTGTGATAACAACACTATACCAACTCATTATACATTGTGTGTTGCCACAAACATACAATTAGACCACACCAATGGACCAGTGATGTCAGAATCCTCTGTCACATCAGGATAGTGCCATTGTTACCATAACAATGACTGCTTACAATTGTTAAGCTTTAATTTCATTGGTTAAAGGGATTATTCACCTAGGTTACCTGGATTAATGACAAAGTTTAAGTCATTTAAACTCAGTAAAACCAGCTAAATAGGTTTTTGTTCAACACATAAAATTAATCTTTAGCCACATTTACTATTATGCACACTTCTAACTTTCGTTTTTATTATTTTTAACATCTATCTGACCCCCACATGGTTTTTATTTATGCTTAAACTGTTTTAAACTTGAAATTACTTTTATAAAATTAATACTAATCATTGATATTATGCTCATTAATATTATATTCATTTCTAATATCTGGTAAAGTAAAATGCCACCTATATTGAACATAATGTCACTGAGTAATTCATAGATCACAAAACAATATAAGTACAGATAAACAAGAGTTAGAGAGTTATTGGCATAACCTACTGAAAGTATGTTACCCTGCTGACATTAGATTGCATGGGAAATATGCTTCAGCATTCCAGGTCTTACACATTAACAGAATCTGGCATGACACTTAGGTGCTGGGCTGAAGGAATAATTCTAATTCTAATTGGACTTTTATAGTGCTTAATCTAACCTATTGAAAGGGGACTCTAAGGTGCAACAAAACCAAAACAATCAATTACAGTATCTAGGGACAGAAAAAAGGCCGCCTTGAAAGAGTCAAATAAGATGTTTACTTGAAACTTTTTCCTTCCAAATTTGACTTTGCAGTGTAGAAGTTTTGAATTTATAAAAAGCACTTATCAAACAACTCAAACCAGACATATAGAGTTCTGTCAGCATGTTTTTAATGGGACAAAACAAACGTCACTATTTTCCAAATCATACAGCCAACAGACTGACATTTTACCACAAACCAGCTCAAGTACTGAAGTTCTTGTGCTGAAGTTGAGTCAAGTTTTGACAAAAATCCTCTTTGTTAATATCATCCCATAGGCTAAATATAAAAGGAAAGTAAAGGGTTCAGTAGACAGATTTTAAGGTTAATTGATGTGAACACAGAAGCCAGTACCTGTACATTACTGATGGTAAGGCTGCCATCACTCTGGACTGTGTAGCGGCCACCATTGTCCACTGGCTGCTGACCATGCTGTATCCATGTGATTTTAGGTTTAGGCAGGCCAGCTGTCTCACACCTCAGAGTGGCCGTCTCCCCCTCCACCACAGTCACACTCCTGTGGGTGTCAGCAATGGCTGGCGGAACTGGAAAATACATCAAATATCAAAACTTAAGTTCCTTCAAACCCCCACTTTTGATCGTAGAGTTCACAAATCAATTAAACACTTTTCTAATTCCTTCAGTCACTATGCATCTGCCCTTTGGAACTCTTTCCCTTTCCATGTAAGAAATAGTCCCTCTGTTGCATCTTTTAGGAAGCACCTCAAAACTCACCTCTTCAGCTCTAGCTTCCCAACTTAGTCTTCCTTCCCTCCCGGTCACACCCACAATCCTGGAGTACTGACCTTGAACGCCCCTCGACTTCCATATGATAATGATTTTGTTTAATTAGCGCACTGAGTTCCTCATTGTGGGGAAGATATTGTGCTTGCAAAGCGGTAGATTAGATTAGAAATATGTACTGGTTACAGCTTTAGTTTATCATTATGAGAATATGAATATACACTCACTGGCACTTTTGCAAAAATTTAGGTTAACTCAGTTTTTAAAATAATAAAAAATCAAACAGACCTAAAACAGTGACCTCCATCTGTATGGCATCTCTACCAGCCTCATTCTCAGCAATACACTCATAAATCCCAGCTTCTTGTATGCTGAAATACAACAGCATTTATGTTAGTCAAATTTCTGTCTAGTAAATACTGCAAAATTACAACAAATGTGACATATTTTTACTTTAAAGCTACAGTAAGGTTAATTGGATGAGTATCAAACCATGTAAAATAGATCAAATGCAATATTGTTGTGAAAAAATCTGCTAGAAACCAGACTGCGGAAAAAAAAATTACCTGTCTGTGATATATCATTCTAGATATTGATACCATTTACAGCATGTTTTCTCATTGTGTAATTGTAAAAGTCATTATATGAGATAAAACCAGTCAGTCCACCTTGAGATGGGTATGGCAAGCCAGCCCGTGCTCATGAGCCTGAATCTGAAGTCAGTGGGTGAGACTGGCAAGCCATCCTTTTTCCAGGATATTTGCGGCCTGGGAATGCCCTGAGCTCTACAGGGCAGAGTCAGCTCATCCTCCTGTTTCACTGTGTATGTGGTCTTCTGGTCAGCAATCACTGGGGAGACTGACAAAATACAGCAGAAACAGACAGTAATGGCTAAATGGCCAGGTACACATATGTCTGGTGATATCAGTGTCACTCACTTCTATGTCATCATGAGACACTTGAAATCTCAAATATTATGATTGCAATTTCAAAGTATTTGCATTTTAGGCAAATATTATATGACTGAGCACATAGTTAAAACTAAAGCAAAATGTATCAAATATTACTGAATTCTATGCACATGTGTATATATCTTATGAACTTTTTAAAAATATCTTTACTTGTGGTTTCTTCTATGATTGAAATTAATCCAAATGAAAATTTTATAGTCATAAATGATAAATAAAACACGCTGACTAAGGTAACCTCAATTTTTTAATTGCTATGGATTTGATATCATTGTAAAAATTTGATGATATCATGATTCCTCTTTTATATAATGATGATTTCTCAAAACATCATCAATGCTAAAACAGTACAACATATCCATTGTCACTGGAAAATCTGAAAAAAAACAGGGCGGACCCTGTACAGGGTACTTCACTAGGGAGTACTTAATCCCTCCCCTGAAAACTTCTTTCTGCTTAGTTGAAAGTAATCAGGTGATGAGACAATAAATACACAAAATACTCAAACCTTGCACTTAACTTAATAGAATTTGAGTTTTATATGTTTAATCTCTGTACTTGATAGGCTAGTGTAAGTCATAGTGCTTGATAATAAGTAAGCAAGAAAGAATCCAATGTTCAGTTAAGTAGAAGCACATAATAATATTTAGTAGCCATAGTAGGTGTCATGTAGTGGTGGGTTTATCTGTTATGTTATCTGTACTCACCAAGCACTCTGAGCCTGACTTGTCCAATGTCACTGCCAGCATCGTTAGAGACATAGCAGACATATGTCCCAGCATCAGACACCTGTGCCTCCTCTATAAACAGAGAGCCACTCTTGAGCAACTGGTAACCTACAAAACAATAAAAAAAGACAGCTTTGTCAGAAAGTATGAAACAACACTTAAAAATAGCCAGCTTCGGCAGCCAAGAACCCCAGCCTGCAGGTACAACTAAATGGGCAACAACATTGAGACTTGGGAAAATCTAAGGATCAACTTCAGTTGTAAGAAATATACAGAACCCACAAGATGTTGTCAGATAAAATATAATCTAATCTACGGCTTTGCAGGCGCAATATCTTCCCCGCAAAGGGGAACTCAGTTAACAAAAATCATTATCATAAGGAGAGTCGAGGGGCATTCAAAGTCAGAAATCCGAAATTGTGGGTGTGACCAAGAGGGAAGGAAACTAAGTTGGGAAACTGGAATTGAAGAGGTAGGTTTTGAGGTGTTTCCCGAAAGATGCTAGAGAGGGGCTATTTCTTATTTGGAAGGGGAAAGAGTTGCAAAGAACCGGGGCATAGTGACTGAAAGAATTGGAGAAAAGTTTGACTGATTTATAAACCTTACGGTCGAAAGTGGGGGTGTGAAGGAACTTGAGTTTAGGGGTACTTTGCCTTGTATTCCTGGAAGAGGCATAGGGATAAATTAATTCTCTTAGGTAAACTGGCTGACCCTGGTTGAGAATTTTGTATGTAATGAGACCAATTTTGAATTGTATCCTATATTTGACAGGGGGTCAGTGGAGTTTTTTCAGTTGAGGGGTAATGTGAGAGTATTTAGAGGAACGGGTGACAACCCTACAGAGTGAGTTTTGCAATCTTCTTAACTCAAAATCTGTAAGTGACAAGAATAGGGAATTGCAGTAATCCAATCTGCTGCTCACCAAAAAACATTTGCTAAAAGAACTGATGTATTAAGGTCTAGAAGGGACGAATTCTATAGAGGTCTCTTGCATGAACTCTGGTGGACTTTATGACCTGTGACACATGGTCTGAGAATGAGAAATTGGAGTCGAACACCACTCCGAGGTTCCAAACACTTTGTGCTGGTGAGACCTGGTTACCGAAAATATTGATCTGAAAGTGAGGAAGGAGTTGTTTACGGTTGTTTTTGGAGCCTATCAGAATAAACTCAGTTTTCTCAGGGTTGAGTTTTAAATGTTTGCAAACATGAAATTTTGAATGTCGTTTAGGCAGTTTTTTAATCAGTACAAAGACTTTGGTTCATGCTTGTGGAAACATCACTGGGTTTAAAAGATGAGTTTTAGTAATGTGACCTTAGTGGTATTATTATCTCATGTCAGCTCTTCAAGTGAAGGATTATAAAATGCATTTGTGTATTTGCTTGTCATTTTTTTTATATTTGGATAATTACTCCAAAATTGCATGGTTGATTCAAGTGAAGGATTATAAAATACACTTTGTGTTTGTATGTGAGTTTTAAGTTGTTTGCGAACATGAAATTTTGAATGTCGTTTAGGCAGTTTTTTAGTTTTTGTATAGAGTGAGAGAAATTAGCTGGTGAGAGTGTTGTGTATAACTGAGTGTCATCGGCGTAGAAATGGTGGTTAATACTACTGTGAGAGTGAATGATTGAGCTAATTGGGTTAGTGTAGAGAGAAAATAGAATTGGACCAAGGACGGAGCCCTGGGGGACCCCATACTGGATTGCAGCAGGATGAGAAAGTGTGCTACCTACCTTGATCGAGGGTGTCCTCCCTGACAGGTATGATTTGATAAAAGAACTTTCATGTTTTCAAAGAAGTGGGAAAGCTTATATATTTTATCCATTCAGGATGTGAGTTCCAAGCCCAAAGACTAATATATAAGAGATATATGGCCATTTTAGTATAACCCTACTTGACCTTGAAGCAGGGGTCAAAGGTCAAATTTGACATTTGCACAATATTCACAGGCCATGATTTCTTACAAGCTGTTTTCTTATTTTGAAACCCTAGGACAAATTATAAGGGAGACAAAAGGCCTTTTCAATATGATGACCCTACTTGACCTTGTAGCAGGGGTCAAAAGTCAAACTTGACACTTTAGGCTGTGGAACACCCACAAACGTTGAGACCCCAAAATCTTGAAAGTGTTGCCAGGTATCCTTCAAAACCTAATCAGCTCTAGATCCTCTTGGGTTGAACATACCCTGAAAATTTTGTGAAAATCCATGCATTGATTTAGGCTGTGAAACACCCACAAACTTTAAAACCTAAAAATCTTAAGTGTTGTACTGGCAATAGTTGTTGCCAGATACCCCTCCCCCCAAAAAAACCTAATCAGCTCTAGCTCCTCTTGAGATACACAAATCCTGGCAGTTTGGTGAAAATCCATCCATTGGTTTAGGCTGTGGAACACCCACAAAGTTTAAGACCTAAATATCTTAAAAGTGTTGCCATGATAACAGTTGTTGCCAGACACCCCCCAAAACCTAATCAGCTCTAGATCCTCTTGGGGTAAACATATCCACAAAATTTGGTGAAGTCCATGCATAGGTTTAAGCTGTGAAACTCCCACAAGCTTTAAGCCCGCCGTTGTCACTGCTGCTGACACCGCCCAGACAGCGCAGGGGACAACTATAACCCCAGAGTTCATCAGCTGGGTTAAAAACTACTGGTAAACATATTTGGATGATTTCAATTGCTTGATTCTTAAGGTTTTATGAACCAAAAATATTATGACACAATGAATTTAGGTCCAGTAGGTACTGGAATCACACTGGGACCGATCATACAGTGTTGAGGAACATCAACAACAACCGAAGAAGCAGGTTTCTGGCTGACAGGTGGGTCAGGTATTTAAAAATGGATTTACCACTGAATGAAAAAATTTCTTGCTGAATTAAGCATGTACCAAGTGAGACGCTGTATGTCACTGGCTTACTTGTAATTTATGCTTTAACATTCATATGTATTTCATGCATAATTTTTCCCTTTATATATCTATATTACTATGTGTTTTTTTTTCTTTTAAATAATTAACCAAGTTCTATAAACTTTGTCCTTTGTATGTATGAGAAATAAATTACAATAAATAAAGTTTTTTTTTACTTAATTTGTGTAATTTTGCTGTTTACACCACTTTGATAACCTGTGTAATTGGTTACCATGTGTGCTTTTTCACCATCCCATACATCCATATGCTCCCATACACCCCCATACACTCCTGTAAGCCCCCATGTGCTCTCATACACCCCCATATACATTTTAGTGACACCCGCCCTTCTGTTCGTACTATTGCATAAAAATTCATGCAGAAATGGCAGAAAAATCAGTTAAAAATTATAATTTTTTTCTGCATAAAAAAAAAATACAGATAATTAAAGAAATCACAAATTAAAGTATGACATTCACAAGCTTTTTGCAAATATATTTGCCATCTACACAAAAATCTATCTGTATTGCTGGTCATTGTCTCCTACTGGCTTCAAATTTAAACAATAGATGGGTGATAATACAATGCTTAATAGCACTGCCAAGTCTGATCATGAGTCGAGCATTTTGCTCTCTCTGAGTGCATCTTGCTACTTCCTGTTATGACCTATATTTAACATTGTAGAGTTCTCAAATTTAGTATTACTACTCCAACAAGAATTAAGATCGGAACAAATTACTCCAACAGGAAAATCAAAGAATATACAAATTTAGTGATCAAAACAAAGACAGTGTACCTCTAAAACAATGTAAATGAACTGCAGGTCTTTTGTTACAGAATGTGTGACTACTGACCTCCCTGGCTTTTGAGCTCGCGGGTGCCTTTCTGCCAGACCACTGTTGGCTTGGGTATTCCAGTGGATTCACAAGGCAGCTCCACAGGCTCGCCTGTCTTCACCTTCTTACCGATAGGTCGGTCATGTGCTATCTTAGGTGGTACTGTTTTAACAGAGAATAATATTTTGTGTTTATTTCATTAGAAATAACTGGCTTTACAGGATGGTGACTTAAAAGTTTCCACCTACATATCATTGTCATTTATATGCTAGTTCTCACAAGCCAATAACAGTTCTATCAGTTTTATATACTGATCATCATCCAAGTTTTTACTCAGGTCTATACTGGTTTCCACCTACCCATGAATATCAGTTTTATACTAATACCAACCTAACTATGACTGTTAGTTATGTATGCTAGTTCTCATCTTACCAATGTCTGTCAGTTCTATGCTGATTATCACCTACCTGTGACTGGCATTTCTACACTAGTTTCCACCAATCCAAAACTGTCAGTTCTATGCTGGTTTCCAACTACCCATGAGTGTTAATTCTCTGCTGGTTATCATATATCCATGACTATTAGTTCTAACTGACCTATGACTCTCAGTTCTAAGCTGGTTCCCACTGACCTATGACTGTCAGTTCTATACTGGTGTCCACTTACCCATGACTGTCAACTCTATGCTGGTTTCCACAAAGCCTGCCTCATTCTCAACTAGACACTTGTACTTGCCCGAGTCATCTACCCTTACTGAGGAGAACTCTAGGGAACCAGACTTGCGCTTGCGATAATGAGGTCCGCTTGAGGGGATCAGAAAGCCATCTTTTTCCCAGATCACTTTTGGAGGGGGTTCACCATATGCTTCACATTCCAGAACGGTACTCGATCCAACCTTTGCAGCAATCAAGGTGGGACCTTCCTCCAGGCTGGGTGGAACTGTATGTATAATTAAGCAATACATTGTGTAATAGAACATGACACCATTAAGATGTTTCATTTTGCTGAAAAAGTTCACTGCAGTTCCTAACATGAACAAGAGTGTTCAGCAGTATGAGGAATATGTAAGTTTTCATAAATCTTTTATTAAGAATTATTAATGGGCTTAACTAATGAAAACTAAAGCCATACTAATGACAAGTGGAAAGCAAGATACTTTAATCATAATCTAATTATAGCAAGATAAAACTTACTGGGGGCTTTTTAATGGTTAGCCTTTTCAAACCCCAAATAGGAAGTTACATCATAACCACCTGGCATGTATGGGAGGCACTACCCCCTGGCAAGTAAAGGGGGAATTGGGAGCTGGTCCAGCAAGAGGAGACTCAGGACGTCTTTCTCTGATGTTTGGCCTATGGCAGTAGTCTATCTTCTTATACATATATAAGTCTAATGAAAACTAGGCTTCCCGGTAGAAAAAGCTGCTATTTGTTAGAAGATCGGTAGTTCGACAGCACCAAATGCCAAGTTCCATTCATTTTTCTGGTCTACATAGTCCCACCACTTGTAAGTCAAGTGAATTTAATCAGCATGATATGTCACAGTAGTCCTGATGACTGAATATTGGAGATAAGGGGGTATGTAACGCTCTCACATCAACTATCAACTAAATTGCACTAACAGTTATTTTTTTAGCTTAGCCTGCCAAATGTTAGTTCTTAGCCAGGTCCATATTTGGTAATATTCTCATTTTTTAAACCCTATTGTAACAGAGTATTTTCCATAGATTTTTTTCCACAAATAAAATCTTTATGCTTTTTAACAATTTAAATATTAATGCTATTTCTCTTGACACAGCTATTGCATAAAGTTTGTTGTTGAATTTATTACTTGTGTAACAATTCAAAAAATTCTCAGGAACTTAGAAAAAGCCTTATTCTTAGAAATTTTCCTTCAACGAATAAGAGTAGTTTTAAGAATAAGAATGTCAGTGACACTAAGGTAATCATACACTCTAGGTCTGCTACTGCATGTTTTTTTCTGTTTTCTCTGTTATAATTTGCCAGACTGTGTTGTGATATTACAACATACCATTCACTTTGAGGAGGAATTCCTTTGTGGCTTTTCCTGCTGGATTTTTTGCCTCACAAGTGTAAGCACCAGCATCATTACGCTGAGCACTCAATACCACCAACTTCCTGTGAATTAACAACAACAACAAAAAATCTTTCAAACAAAAGACATCTAAAAGAACTGGTAACTGCACAAAATTTTATTTAACAACTGGTATTAGCCAATAAAATTTTAATAATATAAAAATAATGAATTGAGTATCATACAAATGGTCTTTCATGCATGTAAAGTGATCTTATTCACACATTAAGAACTTATGACGGGCTAGCTTAAAAACCGCATTCTGTGTGGCACTTTATGTGTCTATGTGTAAATACAAAGATTTAATTGCCTTGGGGTTTCAATCCTTTTCTCCTTTTCCAATACTTAATTGAAATCAAGTTATTATGTCAGAATTAAAACTTTACCATACTGAGATTTTCAATTAAAATAAAGATCAGATCATTAAACTGAAGAGAATGGTGAAAAAAATATCGAAATCACACCATACAGAAATAAGTTATTTTCATTTAAAGTATGAGTAAATGTATAATTCTAATACTTTATCACTTATATAATAAGCAGATCATTTTAACATTTTTTCACCTGCATATAATTCATCATATTTGCTCACCTGTGACTGTCCTGCAGCTTGAGATTTGGGTCTGAGGACACTGCTAGCTTCTGGCCTTTTCTGTACCAAGTGATCTCTGGCTCTGGAAGCCCTGTACCTGGACACTCTAGGGTAATACTTTTACCTATCACCACGGAGACATCGGTCAACAGGTGTGCATTGTCTATCTGAGGGGGAACTGCAAGATGATTGACAACAAACATAAACATAATCTACCTGCTGCTTATAATTTAAATGTATTATATTAATATTCACAAGATGTATAAAAAACTATTTTCTTTCTTTCTTTGAGTGACAGAAGATACCCATGTGTTACCATCAGATGGCAATAATAAATGACATGTGCATATGACACACACCAGACTCCTTGGTCATGTGGAAAAATTTCAGTCTTAGATTCAACAAAACCAGTTTGACCTTTGCCTTAATTCTGAAGTTAACAAGAAAAATTTCATCAGTGGGACCAAGATATCAAGTTCGATTGAACAAATAACATTTCATTAATTCTGTTCAGTTTGATACAACACGTAATTAACTGAAATTATAAATAATCAAGGCAATGAGTGAGATTTCTTTACAATAAATAAAGAGGAGGACTTATACCCTGAACTTCCAGGTTGAAGTCCATTTCATCCTTTCCAGCAATGTTTTCTGTTCTACATGTGTACGTCCCTGCATGGTCTACATCCACTGAGGTGATGTGCAGCAGTCTGAACAAATGGAGAATGGAGCAGTCAAGCTTTGTTCAAAAATCCCATAAATTTGTAACACTGTGGTGCACGTATAATGAATAAGCAAGCTGTGTAGAGAAGTAAAGCAGGTTGTAACAAAGACATATGAAATAATAATAAATACTATTAGATCTATTAGCTGAGTGTGCTTAACAAAAAGAAGATTGTTTGAAAGTTAAGTCTTAAAAAAAACATAATATTTCCAGCTAGCAAATCCGCAGTTGGATAATGGAAATTATTAACTGGGTTTAGAAGTTTCCAGGAATTCTCCTACTTTACTAAGCAAATTTCAGAAATAAAGTACCTCTTGTCATTGTACTGCTGTTTTGAATTTAAGTTAAGGATAACAAAAATAACAATAAGAGTTATAACAGAATTTTACACCCCACATGCATGGGCATTAAAAGATGTATCAGTCTGAACATGGGGTCCACTTCTACAGCTTATGGTCCAAAAAAATTCTGTTATTGTCTAGACAGAACAAGACATATGTCAGTTGAATTTAAAGAGCTACAGACTACAGACATAGGACATATCATTCTGATACAAAAAACGGAGATTTTGCCAGGCATGACAGCTTGTTGAAGAGATGGCAGAAAGTAGTGCCAACTGGTCAAAATTCTGCATTATAAACCATAAAGCAGAGAGAAGGCCTCATCCACTTCATATGAAGGATTGTCTTTAAACCAATAGCTTCTGACATGGGAGGCAAATGTGCTGCCATGCACCAACTGAGAGAATCTGAGTTATAATGAAAAATTAGTTATATGCTATTAATTTCATGTTCCTACTATTAAAATGTGGCATCTCACCTGCCACCCCTGATACTGCGTAATGTGTTGGAAAAGGTGAGTGATTTATCATCCTGAAGCCAGGTAATGTTTGGTGTGGGTTCTCCAATCCCTTCACAGTCTATACGCACTGAACGACCCACAATGGCCACCAACTCAGGCTTAGTTCTGCTAGAAATCTCTGGAGGAACTGAATAACAAGCATTCTGACACATGCATTTATCTCCCGCCGTATAAATTAGATGTACTAAAGATAGTGGAATATAAATTTTCTTGTGAGATGGAGGCACATGTAGAAGTGACAACAAGTTTAATGTTAGATTGCAATACTTTTAAAGACAAAAGGCATTTACTCACTTTAGTAGCTATTACTCTGCCATCCAAAGAGCTACAGTTCTGCAACTTTATTATGCAGTAGATCAACCCAAAGTAGGTAAGGACATATTTAGAAGAAATTGCCTATCTGTAACACTTTTAGAGATAAAAGATATTTACTTATTTTAGTGGCTATTACTCTGCCATCCAAAGAGCTACAGTTCTGCAACTTCACTATGTGGTAGATCACCCAAAAGTAGGTGAATGACTTATTTAGAAGAAATTGCCTACCTGTAATACTTTTAGAGATAAAAGACATTTACTCATTTTAGTAGCTATTACTCAGCTATCCAAAGAGCTACAGTTCTGCAACTTCAATATGTCGTAGATCACCCAAAAGTAGGCGAATGACTTATTTAGAAGAAATTGCCTACCTGTAATACTTTAGAGATAAAAGACATTTACTCATTTTAGTAGCTATTACTCAGCTATCCAAAGAGCTACAGTTCTGCAACTTCACTATGTGGTAGATCACACAAAAGTAGGTGAATGACTTATTTAGAAGAAATTGCTTATGTGTAATATTTTTAGAGATAAAAGACATTTGCTCATTTTAGTAGCTATTACTCAGCTATCCAAAGAGCTAGAGTTCTGCAACTTCACTATGTGGTAGATCACCCAAAAGTAGGTGAATGATTTATTTAGAAGAAATTGCCTACCTGTAATACTTTTAGAGATAAAAGACATTTGCTCATTTTAGTAGCTATTACTCAGTTATCCAAAGAGCTACAGTTCTGCAACTTCACTATGTGGTAGATCACCCAAAAGTAGGTGAATGACTTATTTAGAAGAAATTGCCTACCTGTAATACTTTTAGAGATAAAAGACATTTGCTCATTTTAGTAGCTATTACTCAGTTATCCAAAGAGCTACAGTTCTGCAACTTCACTATGTGGTAGATCACCCAAAAGTAGGTGAATGACTTATTTAGAAGAAATTGCCTACCTGTAATACTTTTAGAGATAAAAGACATTTGCTCATTTTAGTAGCTATTACTCAGCTATCCAAAGAGCTACAGTTCTGCAACTCCACTATGTGGTAGATCACCCAAAAGTAGGTGAATGACTTATTTAGAAGAAATTGCCTACCTGTAATACTTTTAGAGATAAAAGACATTTACTCATTTTAGTAGCTATTACTCAGCTATCTACTCACTTAGCTATTGACCTACATCTGCAAAAGCAACAAAAATATAAAGGACACAGGAAAGTAAGCTTTTGAAAAACTAGATGAATAACAAATGAAAAGATGTGCCTAACTTTGGTACTTGTGAAGGTATTTGACATTTATTTCCATCATAATTTTGCTACAAATAAGAAAATAGCTATTGCTCACTTATGACATGCAATGGAACCCCAAACGATATGCCATCTTATAGTTAAGGAAAAAGTAGCTGAACAAATTATTTTAGGAAAATCCTGTAACTGCAGTAGTTTTTGTGTTACAATGGATTTACTCAACAGTCACAATTTCAAAGTAGCTATTACTCAGCTGTCCAGTGTGCAACAGGTTTGCAGCTTTACTATCTGATAGCTCATCAAAACTAGATGAATAACATATTTGAAAATATTTCCCTAACTTGAATACTTTTGAAAATATTTGAAATTTACTTATGTTGTTATTTTGCTACAAATAAGAAAATAGCTATTACTCACTTATGGCATGCAACAGAACCCCAAACTATATGCCATCTTATAGATAAGGAAAAAGCAGCTGAATAACATATTTTTGGAAAATACTCTAACTGCAATAGTTTTGGAGTTACAATGGATTTACTCAACAGTCACAATTTCAAAGTAGCTATTACTCAGCTATCCAATGTGCAACAGGTCTCAAATTTTAGTATGTGATACCTTACCAAAAACTAGATGAATAACATATTTGAAAAGAATTCCCTAATTTTAATACTTTTGAAGATATTTGAAATTTACTCATGTCGTTATTTTGCTTCAAATAAGGAAATAGCTATTACTCACTTATGGCATGCAATAGAACCCCAAACTATATGGCATCTTATAATTAAGGACAAAGTAGCTGAACAACATATTTTAGGAAAATACTCTAACTGCACTAGTTTTGGAGTTACAATGGATTTACTCAACTGTAGAATTTCAAAGTAGCTATTACTCAGCTATCCAATGTGCAACAGATCTGAAACTTTACTATGTGATAGCTTATCAAAAAGTAGATGAACAACATATTTGAAAAGAATTCCCTAACTTTAATACTTTTGAAGATATTTGACATTTACTTATGTCATTATTTTGCTACAAATAAGAAAATAGCTATTACTCACTTATGGCATGCAATGGGACCCCAAACTATGTACCATCTTATAGCTAAGGACAAAGTAGCTGAACAACATATTTGAAGAAAAAGTTGTAACTGCAATAGTTTTGGAGTTATGAGCCCTTTACTCCAAGTAGCTAAGATTGCTATTACTCACTTATCTTTAGGCCTAAGTCCATAAAACCAAAAAAATTTTCGAGGGCGTGAAAATTCATTGGGACAATTAATTTACAAACAAGAGGAGAGTGCCCGTGAACGGGCACTGTGTCAGCTGACTGAGTGTTTTTGATTTGTGAAGGTGATTAGAGGACAGAATAATTATCAGGAAAAGGGCTGTACAGAAATACAGTAAATGGTAACTGAACAGCAAGTTCGAAAGAAATTCCGAAGCTGACAGTAGAAAAGGATAAAAAAGTTGTGCCCTGTAAATGGTATTATGAAGGAAAATAACAAGGTAATTGTTTAAGTGTAAAAAATAGGTTAAAACATATTTAAAGAAATACTACAAATGCAATATCCTCGTTCGACCTTGAAGAAGGGGTCCAAGGTCAAATCTAACCACACAAATACATTCCCAGCCCATGATTTCCTATGGTTTACCATTCCAAACCTCTAGGACCAATTATAAATGAGTTATAAGCACTTTTAAGCTTGGCTGTCCTCATTTGACCTTGAAGGAGGGGTCCAAAGGTCAAATCTGACCATACCAAAGATTCCGAGCCAATGATTTCCTATGGGATGGTTTACCATCCCAAATCTCTGTCACCAATAATAAGCGAGTTGTAGGCACTTTCAATTTTCGCTATCCTCATTTGACCTTGAAGGAGGGTTCCAAGGTCAAATCGGACCATATCAACAGATTCACAGCCCATGATTTCCTGTCTGTTTACCATCCCAAACCTCTGGGACCAATAATAAGCGAGTTATAAGCACTTTTAAGTTTGGCTATCCTTGTTTGACCTTGAAGGAGGGGTCATTGAAGGTCAAATCTGACCACACCAAAAGATTCCCACCCCATGATTTCCTACAGGTTGTTTTATCATCCCAAACCTCTAGGATCAATAATAAGGGAGATATAAGCACTTTTCATGACTGACAAAAAACACCTGTGGCGGCCATCTTGTTTCTCAAAATGAGGCCAAAAATATTCCCAGACAACATTTTATGGTTATTAATATATACTGCAAACTTAAGAAAGCTAGCTATAATATTTTTTTTCATCAGAGCAGTAATGGTGAAATCTCTCTCTACACACTGCGGCTATCCAGTGGCTACAATGATTTACTCAACAGTGAGAACCTGAAAGTAGCTATTGCTCAGCTATGCCATGACATAGAGGTCTGCAATTTCACTATGTTATAGCTGACCAAAAATTCTGTGAATAACATATCTAACAAATTACTCTAAATGTAATAGTTTTCAAGTTACAACTGATTTACTCAACAGTGAGAACCTCAAAGGAACTATTACTCAGCTATGCAATGAGCTACATGTCTGAAATTTTACTATGTTATAGCTAACCCAAAAGTAGGTGAACAACATATTTAAGCAAACTACTGTAAATGCAATAGTTTTCAAGCTACAACTGATTTACTCAATAGTGAGAACCTGAAAATAGCTATTGCTCCGCTATGCCATGAGCTATAGGTCTGTAATTTCACTATGTTATAGCTGACCCAAAAGTAGGTGAACAATATATTTCAACAAAATACTCCAAATGCAATATTTTTCAAGTTATAGCTGATTTACTCAACAGTCAGTACCTGAGAATAGCTATTGCTCAGTTGTGCCAGGAGCTATAGGTCTATAATTTCACTATGTTATAGCTGACCCAAAAGTAGCTGAATAACATATTTGCACAAATTTCTGTAAATGCAATAGTTTTCCAATTATAACTGATTTACTCAACAGTGAGAACTTCAAAGTAGCTATTACTCAGCTATGAAATGAGCCACAGGTCTGAAACTTCACTATGTTATAGCTGACCCCAAAATACGTGAATAACATATTGAAACAAAATACTCTAAATGCAATAGTTTTCAAGTTATAAGTGATTTACTCAACAGTGATAACCTAAAAGTAGCTATTACTCAGCTATGCCATGAGCTACAGGTCTGAAATTTTACTATGTTATAGCTGGCCCAAAAGTAGCTGAATAACATATTTATACGAAATTCTCTAAATGCAATAGTTTTTAAGTTACAAGTGATTTTACTCATGATGGAAGTTACTGAAAAGCCCAAAAGTAGCTATTACTCACTTAGCTATTGAGACAGACACCCAACTTACTCACCATATTGTAGCTATGAAAAAAGTAGCTGAATAACATATTTTAACAAAATGCTCTAAATGCAACACTTTTCAAGTTATAAGTGATTTACTCAACAGTGATAACCTAAAAGTAGCTATTACTCAGCTATGCCATGAGCTATAGGTCTGAAATTTTACTATGTTATAGCTGACCCAAAAGTAGCTGAATAACATATTTATATGAAATTCTCTAAATGCAATAGTTTTCCAATTACAACTGATTTACTCAATAGTGAGAACTTCAAAGTAGCTATTACTCAGCTATGCAAGGAGCCACAGGTCTGGAACTTCACTATGTTATAGCTGACCCCAAAATAGGTGAATAACATATTTAAACAAAATACTCTAAATGCAATAGTTTTCAAGTTATAAGTGATTTACTCAACAGTGATAACCTAAAAGTAGCTATTACTCAGCTATGCTATGAGCTACAGGTCTGAAATTTTACTATGTTATAGCTGACCCAAAAGTAGCTGAATAACATATTTATACGAAATTCTCTAAATGCAATAGTTTTTAAGTTATAAGCGATTTACTCAACAGTGATAACCTAAAAGTAGCTATTACTCAGCTATCCCATGAGCTACAGGTCTGAAATTTTACTATGTTATAGCTGACCCAAAAGTAGCTGAATAACATATTTATACGAAATTCTCTAAATGCAATAGTTTTTAAGTTATAAGTGATTTACTCAACAGTGATAACCTAAAAGTAGCTATTACTCAGCTATGCCATGAGCTACAGGTCTGAAATTTCACTATGTTATAGCTGGCCCCAAAGTAGCTGAATAACATATTTATACGAAATTCTCTAAATGCAATAGTTTTTAAGTTACAAGTGATTTTACTCATAATGGAAGTTACTGAAAAGCCCAAAAGTAGCTATTACTCACTTAGCTATTGAGACAGACACCCAACTTACTCACCATATTGTAGCTATGAAAAAAGTAGCTGAACAACATATTTTCACAAAATGCTGTAAATGCAACACTTTTGAAGTTATAATTGATTTAGTGCATGATTTCATGAATTTTAATGCATTAAAAATTATTAAAAAAATTTATTAAAAAAAAAGTAAGACAGATCCAGGTCTCATACTCACACAAGAGAATCTACCTCTGGCCTAGTACATATATGCAAGATATGAGAGAAATCCCTGCAATAGTCACTGAGAAAATTGTGATAAAAAGTTGAAATTTTCACACTTTTGGTGGGGGTACCCCCCTTGTAATGTCTCTAGCAAACAGACGAACAGACAGATTTGCATGCCTTGAACAATTTTTCATCCTCGATAGATAAGGTATCTTTTAAAACAAACAGCATGTCTCTAGGCCTTGTAGTTTTGGAGAAGAAGTTGTTCACGCGGACGCGGACGCGTACGCCCACGCCGCAGAGTGATGACATAATGTCAGCTGACTTGTCATCTGTAGCTGTAGTAGTTTTGGAGAAATCTGCGTGACTAACTAACGCACGCACACACGCACGCACGCACACACAGGCATCATTTCATAATCTCCCGCCCGGTGGGAGATAAAAAAGATGCAATTAGTGTATTTCTAATATCTTATAATCTCAAGCTTTAAAGGTAAATCATTAATTTTTGCTTAGAATTTTTAAGTTACCATAATGTGGACATTTTTAGGGGACTGGCATTTCAAAATTACCATAAACTGGACATCTTTGTTTGGACAAAGTATATCCGAATCCTAAATATAATTAGAATCAACCATGCAATTTTGGAGTAATTATCCAAATATAAAAAAAATGACAAGCAAATACACAAATGCACTCATATACTAACACAAAGTGCATTTTATAATCCTTCACTTGAAGGGCTGACATGAGACAATAACACCACTAAGGTCACATTACTAAAACTCATCTTTTAAACCCAGTGATGTTTCCACAAGCATGAACCAAAGTCTTTGTACTGATTAAAAAATTTCGGGCATGGCAGATTTGTCATGGGTTTTTGTCAAAAATACTTGATTAAAATTCCTGATTTGTTGCAAAACTGTTCTAATAAATACTAATTATTTCCCCCCAAAAATAACTTCTATTGTAATAGGCCACCCATAATCAACTATCTGAGACTTACTTAGGACTTTAAGGCGAAATGATTTCTTCTCCAGTCCTGCTGGGTTGTTGGCTTCGCATGTGTACATCCCTTCATCATCAGCCTGTGTCATGCACAATTATTTGTTTGAAAAAACTTGCATTTACTGAATAACTTATTCCTAATTTACTGCACCACAGGTAAATACAGCTATAATCTAAGGACATTCTGACCATTTGGTATGTCAGCAAATATATTTAACTAGAACCAGATTAAAATAAAAAAAGAATCACAATAAGAGTTCCCACAAATGCATATGGAATAAATCATATTCTTTTATTTCTATTTTATATTTATATATTTGCTGTATTGAATGTAGATAACCATTGAAGGTATACATTCAATTGGTTAGTCATTGAATGTGTAGATTCAATGGCAAAAACAATGGTTTGGCCATTGAATGTACACATTCAATAGCAAGCAGCCATTGAATGTACACATTCTATGGTTTAACTGTGGAATGTGTACATTCAACAGTCAAAGTCATTGAATGTGTATATGAACTTTATAAATGGAAACAAGTAATTGATACTGCATAAAATGTAACTTATTTTTGTCATTTTCTAAATATCACATCTGTTGACATCAACTAAAAAATAAACTTTCGCAATAAGTTTATCATCTGTAGGTAGTCACACAGTTATATCTTGTAACAAACACTGTTTGTTGTTTTTTTAAAAATATTTATCCTAATCTGTTTTCCAATTTTATTGTCCCAAAGAACCTCTCTAACATTATAGGGGTAATATTGTGGGGCTAATGATTATTAGATCCCCAAATTTCACACATAGTTAGATGAATTAATTGCGGTCATATTTTAGAATCATACACTTAGAGACAATAAAATTACCACTCGAGCTTGAACTGTTTCTCTTTCACTCTTTGAGAGGCCAAATATTTTAATATTTGTGGATTAAAAGTACAGCTTATTTTCAGCTTTCACAATGGCTTTGATCAGAAAGGATTGATATGCAGAAATAGTAAATGTTCTATGCAATAGTAAAATGGTACCACAAAATCTTATTGTGTAGTAATGAGCGATTTACAAAATATGAAGACAGTAAAGAAATAATGTACGGAGCCCTGGAAGGGACATAGAACTGTTTTCCTTGCATTTTTTTATCTTGTTACCACAAGATAGTAAGTCATTCCCACAAGATAGGAAGTCGTTCCCACAAGTTAGTAAGTCGTTCCCACAAGATACTAAGTCGTTCCCACAAGTTAGAAAAGTCATTACCACAAGATAGAAATTCGTTCCCACAAGTTAGCAAGTCGTTACCACAAGTTAGCAAGTCATTCCCACAAGTTAGCAAGTCATTCCCACAAGTTAGAAAGTCGTTCCCACAAGTTAGAAAGTCGTTCCCACAAGATAGCAAGTCATTCCCACAAGTTAGAAAGTCGTTCCCACAAGTTAGAAAGTCGTTCCCACAAATTAGCAAAGTTGTTACCACAAGATAGCAAGTCGTTCCCACAAGATAGCAAGTCGTTCCCACAAGTTAGCAAGTCATTCCCACAAGTTAGAAAGTCGTTCCCACAAGTTAGAAAGTCGTTCCCACAAGTTAGCAAGTCGTTCCCACAAGTTAGCAAGTCGTACCCACAAGTTAGCAAGTTGTTCCCACAAGTTACCAAGTCGTTCTCGCAAGATAGCAAGATAGCAAAATACCTGTTTTATGGCACTTTCCTTGGTCCTTCTAAGATATTTCAGTATGTTACATTGGACTGGGTGCTTTTTGGCACAGCATACCTTGCAGTATCTCCACTGGATTCTCATACAAGCTATGTGCCTGGATGCAGCAAAACTCGTGTTTGCTGTGCTGCAAATTGCATAGACTTTTCATACAGTAAATTGCATGGTCTTATCATTCTCAACCCCTTCTTTATACCCATTACCTTGGTTCCTCCTTAGGTGCCACATATAGACACTGTAACGCAATTAGTATTAAATCTCTAAAAGACAGTATTGCAGTATACCTGTAACAATAAGTAGATGACCTCTGAAGGTCACTTATTAAGTAGCTTAGAAGAATAACCATTAAAATTGATAAAATGATAACCATAATGGTATGAAAGTTTGACACGTAAAATAACAGGAAACATGTGAGCTTTGGAGGCCTACAAGGGTATGTAAACTTGAATGGTATGCTAGTAGATGGGTGACCTCTATAGAAGTTAGGTATCATAGACAAAGAAATTTGCCTGTACATTGACATCAAAGCATGACTTAGTAGAACTTGTGGGAATGACTTTATATCTTGTGGTAATGACTTACTATCTTGTGGGAACGACTTGCTATCTTGTGGGAACGACTTGTTATCTTGTGGTAACAACTTTGCTAACTTGTGGGAACGAGTTAGTATCTTGTGGTAACGACTTTGCTAACTTGTGGGAACGAGTTAGTATCTTGTGGTAACGACTTTGCTAACTTGTGGGAACGAGTTAGTATCTTGTGGTAACGACTTTGCTAACTTGTGGGAACGAGTTAGTATCTTGTGGTAACGACTTTGCTAACTTGTGGGAACGAGTTAGTATCTTGTGGTAATGACTTTGCTAACTTGTGGGAACGAGTTAGTATCTTGTGGTAACGACTTGCTAACTTGTGGCAACGACTTAGTATCTTGTGGTAACGACTTACTAACTTGTGGGAACGACTTCCTATCTTGTGGGAACGACTTCCTATCTTGTGGTAATGACTTTACTAACTTGTGGGAATGAGTTAGTATCTTGTGGGAACGACTTTGCTAACTTGTGGTAATGACTTGCTAACTTGTGGGAACGACTTGCTAACTTGTGGGAACGACTTTCTGTCTTGTGGTAATGACTTGCTAACTTGTGGAAACAACTTAGTATCTTGTGGTAACGACTTATTAACTTGTGGGAATGACTTAGTATCTTGTGGTAACGACTTACTAACTTGTGGGAATGACTTCCTATCTTGTGGGAATGACTTACTATCTTGTGGTAACGAGATAAAAAAAATGCAAGGAAAACAGTTCTATGTCCCTTCCAGGGCTCCGTATATATCAGCATTTCATGTTTAAGTATTTATACATTCAATGCCTTGGGTCACTGAATGTACACATTCAGTGATTTTAGCCATTGAATCTACACATTCCACAACTCGGCCATTGAATGTACACATTCTATAGCTTCACCCATTGAATGTATATGTTATAGTAAATATGTGAAATAAGTAAATACGCGTGTTTACTGAAATTTTCAGTAAATACGCATATTTACCGATTTGGTTTGTAAATACGCGTATTCCCTAAAATTTTTAGTAAATACGCAAATTTACTGTTTTATTACGCTACAATAGTCCTACCTATTGTAACCATATGCTTTACTGGTGGTTGATCATGGGAAGCTTCCAACCGGAGAAAACTTGAAAACTATTACCCTGAAATTCAGATAGACGGGGCTATCCGGAGTACTGGTCACGGGGAATGCCGGTGATATATTACCGGTGCGGGTAAACACGCACCTGCTGGATTGGCCACGTGACCTAGGGAACCTATCAGATTGCTCCCATGAGCACTTCCTTCTTTTTGTTGGAAGCCATCTTGTCAAGTTGACTCTCACTTTTAGTGAATTGTTACAGCTATATAACTGTGGGTAGACAGCTAAAATTGTGATTAAATTGTTTCATAACAGTTTATAGATCAGTTTGGTAACATGGTTAAGACACCTCCTTACCAGAAAAGGGGCAAGTGTGGACATTTTATGCCCCAGTTTGATACTCATGGCTCCTGCTTTGGCTGTAGAGCCAAGTGCAAGGGACTGGATCCCTGTGCACAAGGAGCTGACACCACGCAGTGTTCAGCGTGTGCTTCACTGACAGAAGAGTAGTGGTCCCACCTCAGAGAAAATTTTGCCAAGAGGTCCGCTTACAGGCATAAAACCCGCTCACAGGATGACTCATTTGAGGAGCTGGAGACAGAAGAACCGGCGCTGACCGGTGAAGATTTCTCACGGGTGGACGACACTCTTCTAGATCTTGAACCGGAAGACTATGGTACCAGTGCACCTCTCACCGGCATCAGCCCTTTACTAGCCTACCGGCTTCATTACCCGCACAGAATGTCCCGGCGACTTCTTTTACTATGGGTCTGGTACAACAGTCTATGACTGATTCTTCAGCCCTTTTCAGGGCGCTGCACCCTCTGTCTCAGACAGTCACACAGGACATTCCGCCTTCAGGATACCTACCATGCACAACTCCTGGCAGGCAATCAGTTGCGGAAAGAATGGCTGCTTTGTCATTCCCACAACCACATAGGGCTGTCTCAACAACAGAGATCCCACAGACTCCTAGGACTCAACTCATTAGGAGCCAGCTGGAACAGCAGAATTTTGAGATGATGAAATCTCTGCAGCAGAAAAACCAGCAACAAATCAAGGATCTCTCTGCTCAGTTGCAAACAGGACTGCAGGCATTCCTTCAACAGTCCATGGAGCAGATGTTTACACGTTTGGCCCCGGCTCAAACTCAACCTCCAGCAGCTACATCTACAGCACCGCCACCTCATATTGTGTCAATCACACCAGTGTCTGCTATACTGCCTGCCAAAGCAGAGGAACCAATGGACTCGGCTCCATCTCAACCTGCCCCTCCTGAGGTAAAGAAGGGTCTCTCAAAGGTTAAGGGCTCCTCCACTATTGCTCAACAGTCCATCCAAGCGGTGGTCTCTCAAGTGAAGGTACCCACTACCACCCCCTCTACACAGCCATCCTCTTTGCCGACGGCTGCTTCTGCTCCAAGGCTCGCATCTCCTCTTCAAGCCTTGGAACAAGAGGAATATGGGACTGATGCTTCAGCTTCCTCCTTCTCTTCCGCTTCAAAGCCAGAAGACCCTACGGAAGTTGGAGAACAGGCGGCACTCCCTAACCTCCCTTTCAGGGAACTGGTCCAAAAGGTTAGGGAGTTCTTGTCCATTCCTGACCCAGCAGCAGAAGAGGACTACAAGCTGGGCTCAGCACTGGGACGTGATCCCCTTCTCCTGCAACAGGAAAAGTTGGATAGACCCCCATCTATCAAGCTCCCAATGGTTGCCGACCTATCTCGCCTTCAGACTGCCCAGGACGACTCAGTCAAACCGAGCACGTCAAATACTCTGGAGATAGGGAAATTTCCAGGCATTCCACCACACAAGGGAAGCTGATATAGTGTAGTGGACAATAAATTTGCACAGACACCACAGGTGGTTCCCCAGGCCTTTTCAAACATTGCAAAGCCTGGCTACAGGAGTGGACCCCCAGCTTCAGTCCAACAGAAGGATCTAGTCAAGCTGGAATACATGACTCGATAGAACATCAGCATTGCTAATTTCCTCTCCACCTCCAATCTTCGTCTCTCAAGGGACCAAAGAGAGAGATTGTTTGACCAGTTCCGTGCAACCACGGACGGGCCCACTAGAGAGCAGATCATGTTGCAGTTGTTCACCATGACCCAACAGGAATCTGTCCAGATGCAGTTTATGCTGGATATTAGTAGGCGTATGTCCAAGGCCTACGCAGACTTGGTATCCAACTTCCTATCCACTCTCACGAATCTGGTGCTTCTCAGGCATGATGCCTATCTACGCCATGCTCACCCCAACCTGGATGCTTTTAGGGTACGTAATCTTCGCGCCGCCCCAGTCTCAGGTGGAGACCTATTTGAGAGGAGTCTCATGCAGGAGTATGTGCAACACTTGATAGGACTAGGAGTGAAGCCTGGATCCAAGAAGGAGCAGCGTTTCCACCCATATAAGAAAAACAAGAGGGGTAGGGGTGGACGTCAACAAGCTCCACAAGGGGTTTACTACCAACCCATGCCGGCTCCACAATACATGGTGCAGCAACCCTTCCTTCAGCCTCCACCCCAAGGTGGTCGCAGAGGAGGACGTGGTGGTCGCAGAGGTCGCGGCCGCGGAGGCAGCACAGGTAGTAACAAGCAGCAGCAACCTCCTCAATGACACTCAATACCAAGTGCTACCTTTACAAAACCCTGGATTAGAACTGACAATGCTTTCAGGAGATCCCTTACACTGTGTTTTCCCTGTAACCCCTCCAGAGGGGGAGAAGACTCTGAGTGTGTTATCCCTACACGAGAGGGAAAAGACTCCGTGTGTACAGTCCCCAAGGGGGAGGGAAAGACTCCATGTGTACAGCCCCCACCGGAGGGGGGAAAGACTCCGTGTGTACAGTCCCCACCAGAGGGGGAGAAAACTCTGGTTGTACAGTCTCAGGATACATCCAATCTAGTTCAGTTCAAAAGTGTATATATTCAAGAAAAAGTGAAAGACCTGCCAGTGGGGGGCAGACTAAGGCAGTTCCTTCCGGAGTGGGAAAAACATGGGTCCCACCGGTTGATCACAGGGCTCATAAGAGACGGATACAAGTTGCCCTTCAGGGAACGCCCAAACCTATCCAGGGTACCCTGCATAATCAGCAGTTACGCAGGCTTCAACAAACAAAATGCCTTATGGACCTTTATTCAAGACCTGCTGCAGAAAGGCGCAGTCGAAGTCGTTCATACCCCAGAAAGTCTGGGATTTTACAGCCGTCTCTTCCTGGTTCCAAAACCAGGCAACTGCTGGAGGCCAGTCATAGACTTAAGTTCACTAAACAAATTCCTGGCCATCTCAAAGTTCAAGATGGAGACCCCATAGTCCATACGTGCCTCCCTCAGGAAAGGGGAATGGGTCACATCTATAGATCTCACAGACGCTTACTTACACGTGCCAATTCACACCCAGTCTCAAAAATACCTCAGGTTTCATTTCAAAGGCGTCACTTACCAGTTCACCAGCCTCCCCTTCGGGTTAGCAACAGCCCCCTCATTTTCACCAGTACAGTCAAAGAGGTAAAACTGATAGCTTTGCAAGCAGGAATCAGACTCCACCAATACCTGGATGACTGGTTGATCCATGCCCCTCAGAACAACAATGCACGGTTCAAACACAAAAACTACTAAAGCTGGTGAAGGATTTGGGCTTTATAGTAAACCTCAAGAAGTCAGAACTCAAACCATCTCAGAGGTTCGACTTCCTGGGTTACCACTTTTTACTAGATTTGGCTCTTGTGAAGCCCACGCAAGACAGGTGGACCAAACTTCAGCAGATGTTCCATCGCCTCTCCTTGAAGTCTGTTATCAGTGCAAGGACACTTATGTCCACCATTGGATTGCTTGCATCAAAGGAGAAGACTGTAAAACTGGGCAGAATGCATATGAGACCTTTTCAGTGGCATCTCAAAACTCATTGGAAATATCCGATGCCTCTGGACACACTGATCCCCTGGAATTAGAAGATGATATGACACGGGGAATGGTGGTTAGACCCTCAAAATGTGCTACAAGGAGAACATCTCCACCCCAAGGAACACGAAAAACTGACGCCTCAAACGCAGGTTGGGGCGCTCACTCAGGTCACCCAGGAGGGCTCTGGTCTCTTTCAGAAAAGCACCTTCACATCAACCTATTAGAAATGAAGGCGGTTCTTCTGGCCCTGCAATTCTTCAAGACAGATTGCAGGAACAATCAAGTCCTTATCGCCTCAGACAACACCTCAGTGGTGGCCTATATCAACAAACAGGGCAGCACAAAATCAGCAGAACTCTGCTCTCATGTGGAGAATCCTCACTTGGTGTCACCTAGACAATGCCACACTCAGAGCAAGGCATGTACCGGGCTCACTCAATGTGATAGCGGACGGCCTCTCAAGGAGGAACCAGATTCAATCAACAGAGTGGTCTCTGTCTCCACAGATTTTCAAACAAATTTCCAAACTTTGGGAGAGTCCCCAAGTGGACCTGTCCGCAACCAGCCTGAACAAAAAACTTCCTACATATGTCTCTCCGATTCCGGATCCTCAGGCATGGGCAGTAGATGCCCTCAACATTCCGTGGGAAAACATGGTTGCTTACGCGTTCCCTCCCACCGCCTTGCTGCCCAAGGTTGTACAAAAACTTCAATCACAAACATGCAGGATAATTCTAATAGCCCCAGGCTGGCCGACAAAACCATGGTTTTGGGACCTGGTGGAAATGTCTCTGGACATTCCAAGACAACTACCACCCACACGCGCTCTGCTAAAACAACCACTGAACAACCAATACCATGCCAACCCAACATCCCTGAACCTCCACGTCTGGTATCTAGTTCAGCACTCCAAGAACATGGTTTCACTGCAGAAGTGGCAGAAAGAATTGCTGCTCCTCAGAGACTCTCAACAAGATCCATCTACACATCCAAGTGGACCGTTTTCCAACGTTGGTGCACAGAAAAACAGGTGGACTTCAGGAGTCCCTCTATAGGAGACATCTGCAACTTCTTCTGGTATCTGTTCAATGACTTAAATAGATGCCCTTCTACCCTTGAAGGCTACAGAACAACCATAGCAGATACCCTTGGGAATACTAAACAAAACATTAGTACTAACCCCGAGATTGCCAGTTTTCACAGGGATAAACCCAAGAGTTCCATGTCCATTCCTAAGTGGAATCTGTCCCTTGTTTTACAGAGACTCACCCAGCCTCCTTTTGAACCACAAGAGGAAGCAGCTCTAAAATTCCTAACATGGAAGACAGTTTTCTTACTAGTCTTAGCCTCCAGGAAAAGGCGGAGTAAGATTCATGCCTGGACACTAGATGGACTTTTATGCCTAGGCGACTGGGATCAGATCCAGCTGCCCCCCTCTCCCTCCTTCATTGCCAAGAATCAATTAGCAAAGGAAGGACCGCAATCTATCTCACCAGTGGTCGTTCCAGCCTTGAAGTGTAGTCAAGACTCTCCGGACACAGATGTCCTACTCTGCCCTGTCAGGGCCCTTCAGTGTTATCTGGACCGAACTAAAGATTCCAGAGGGGGTAGACAGTTATTGTTTATCTCCTATAAATTGGGCCATTCTAAGGATATTCAGTGTTCCACTATATCGTCTTGGATTAAAAACACTATAAAATTTTGCTACACCAAGGTAGACCATGCAGACATGGACCTTGTAGGGGTAAAGGCCCATGACGTCAGAGCTTTTGCGGCTTCCAAGGCCTTTTATGGGGGAATTTCCATGGATCAAATTATGCAAGCCTGCCATTGGAAATCACACAACACATTCACCAGATTCTACCTCGGAGATCTTGCCGGACAAGACCAATCAGAGGGCTCCTTCCACTTAGGCGCCTTCATTGCAACACAGCAGGTGATGCCTCCTTCCGACCAAGTTCCAGGGAAGAAAAAAGACGGGGGCACGACGCCGGGAACCACCTAGACGGGGAGTGTCAGAACCCTCTGACACCGTAGAGCGGGGTCTTCACCCTTTTTAAGGTAACTTAAATTTTGATATTTTACTCTTATTCACTTATTTACCTGCAGTTTTCACAGAAATACCTGCGTCTCATGTAGTTACCAGGAGTTTTTTCTTTCCAATCTTCTTGAGAATGTAATTTAAGTTTAACTTTTTCTGTTTACTTAACCTTGCTTTCTTAAGAATTTTCTTATGTCGTATCAAATGTTCCTTGACATCACATTTCATCATACTTTGTGTACTTTGTTTTTTAGATATTTTTTCTGCTTGGAGTGCCTGCGCTGGCCGTGAGAACCAAGATGGTGCCTCTCTTCCCCTTGGTGACACACCTCAACCTCAGAAGAGCTGGAGAATTCCCCTCAGTTCCTGATGTGTACTTCCTGATGACCACATTGGGGGCTTCCTCCTTCACCCTGGTCTCCGGATGCTCGCCTGTGATGGTTGCTGCCTTTGCCAGATATAATTGTTTAGCCAGTGTATAGTCTTCCCAGCCATCCAGAATGCTGGGATTCAGCATATGGTTACAATAGGTAGGACCATTGTAGCATAATAAAATTGGAAATTTTATTTTAAATGTAGCTTTTATAAGCTACATTACCTACCTATTGTAACCACAGTACAGGCCCTCCCTGGTCCTCCCCGCTTGTTCCAGACTGACACTGGGCAAGGGGTTTGGTTCCAACAAAAAGGAGGAAGTGCTCATGGGAGCAATCTGATAGGTTCCCTAGATCACGTGGCCAAGCCAGCAGGTGCGTGTTTACCCGCACCGGTACTATATCACCGGCATTCCCTGTGACCAGTACTCCGGATAGCCCCGTCTATCTGAATTTCACGGGTAATAGTTTTCAACTTTACTCCGGTTGGAAGCTTCCCGTGGTCAACCTCCGGTAAAGCATATGGTTACAATAGGTAGGTATTGTAGCTTATAAAAGCTACATTTAAAATAAAATTTCCAAATTTATGACCTGTGTTATTTCACAAGTTTACTGGTTTGACTTTCAGTAAATATGTGAAATGAAACTTTGATGTTCACTGGTTGTAAATACATAATATTGAACTGTAAACCAAAATATACATTATATTGGAACATTTGACTTTGTTATGATGGCTATTAGAACATTCAGTGGTTATCCACATTTAATGCAACATATGCATTTATAAAAAGTAATGTTGCTTTAATAAAATAAGCCAAACATAGACATATGCAAGATGAGTAATAATGATTGGTATTAATAATACATAGAAGATTATCTATGGTGAACAATTTCAAGGTGACTAGTTATAATACAAAATGTTATATTTTTATTATGCAACAGAACATTTTAATTGTAAATCAAATTTTTACAAATTTACAACCTTACCTAACAGATATATGCCTTAGTCTTTTCCACCAAATGTCAGAAAAAAAACATCCTGAGCTGAGCTCTAACCAGACTAATAACATACCATCCACACTCGTTAGGTGGCCACTTCCTCCAGTATTGGCTAGGATGCAAGTGATCAACACAACCTCCCCTTTTCATTGGAGACTACCATTATGAAAACCTGGTAAGGTGAACTGTGGGGATGGTAGGGTGGGAATCCCTCTCTGTTAGATAAGATATTAACTTATAAAAAGATTAATTTTCAATTAAAAATTTCTATTTTATTGTATTAATGTATTTTCTTTTACAGACATGTGCCAGAATAACTGTCATGGAGAAAGAAGGAGGCTTACTGGGGGGACCACAGAAAAAGAACTCTAAAAACTTGACAATGCAAATATAAAGGTCTATAGGCACACCCAGTTAACCAGCGCTGGACTGGAGTGCCTCCCACTCCTCCTGCCTTTTTCTCCTCTGAGGGTGAAGAACAGGAGAAAGAGGATTTCAGAGGAGGCACTTAACTGGTGCTGGACTTGAATGCCCCCCTCCTCTTCTTTTTTGTACTCTGAGGGTAGAGAAGAGGGGCAAGAGATCAATCACAAGGATTTCAGAGGAAGCACGAAGTGGTTACTATTGGAAGAACCCAGGGAGTATCAAACCCTGGTACTCAAGACGGCAAGGTTAAAAGGTCCAAAAGATGTTAAAGTTCTTATATTAAACCTTAGACATAACCAACATTAAAGCACGATAAGTATCACTTTACCATAACAAATGGTGTGTATGCTATAGGACACAGCATTTAATAAAATTATGCCTAGTGGAGACAATGCCACTGTTGATAGATCTGTTTGAAAACCTCCACTCTGTCTCAGTCACCTGCCTGTGCCATGAAAGTTTATCGGCAATCATATTCAGGTGAACTGGAATGTGTTGAGCTTTCAAGATAATCTGTCGTACATTGTACCAGGAGAGCAGTCTCCACAAGAGGGTACAGACAGATCTTTATCTCATACCTCCCTCCTTGTTCATTTAAGACAGCACTGTGGTGTTGTCCATTTGAAACAAAATAGTCTGTCCCAAGTATAACCAGTCAAACTGCTGCAGGGCCAGTAGAACAGACTTCAGTTCCAGAAAGTTTATGTGCATGTTGCTTTCTGGCACCGACCAAACTCCTTTACATTGAAATCACCTAAATCAGCATCCCAAACTTTATTTGATGTAAAAATTTGCAGTGGACTGCAGTGAAGGGGGTATTAGGGTTGGCCATTAAACAAATGGGCTTCTTCTAGCCACCAAAGCATATGAGTGTGGAGAAAGACAAGGGGACAGAAATTTCTTTCTCAAGGGTTGACTTTTTCATGTGTGCAACACATTTTATGTCTTGACAGAGGTGTCTTTATGACAATTCCTTGTATGAGGCTCTTATTAACCAGTTATCTAGGTACTGGTGGACTCTGGTACCTCTTCCTGGAACAATGAGTTTCACTTCTTTTGCAACTAAAGTGAATTCTATTTGGAAATGTTAACCATTTGCCTTTTTTGCAATGAAAGTTTGATTGATTCTGGAGTTTCCATTTTGAAGCTTTTGACCTGAAGAAAATGATTTAGGGATCTCAAATCTAAGATTGTCCTCAACTTGGAAGAAATTGTAGTAAAAGGCTAGAGAAGATTGAACCATGAAGTACTCTATTGCCTGTTTCTCTATAAAGGTCGGCAATGCCTCCATGTAACTATTCTTGGAGGGATTGGCATAACCACTTTTGATTAGAGGTTGTCTGGTCAGAGGGGGTTTTATGTTCAATGGTACGTTGAAGCCCCTTTTCAAGATGGAAAATCACAGGGTGAATTTACAGCACATTTAGGCCATTTGGCACAGGATCGACACATTGAGAAAGATCTACAAAAGAAACCCTTTATGCAAGCTTTATTTTGTTCTTACTTTGTGTTGGGCTTAGGTCATTCTTTTGTGGCTGTCCATTAGTAGAGACAAAGGTACAGGAGTTACAGCATGTTTTGAGTTTATAACATTTTGTACACAAAGGACCTGTTTTAGTTATTGCTGCTTGCAGATCTCCATGATGGGGCATCAGAATAAGAGACCTGACCTTTACTGGCATCCTGACTCTGCTTTGACAACAATTGTCACTGGTGTGGTAGGGCTGGAACCCTGTACCACTCCTGCTGCTAAACCTCCCTGAACCTGTCTTGGATTGTCTAAGGGTGGAATGGTAGAAACGGCTGGTTCCTGATCATCCTGTTTGGCTGGTGCATCACAAATAACCTCCAGAGGTGATTTCATAGTCACAGAAGTGGACGAAGTAGCCTTTGAAGTTTGGAGAGGTTTATCTGGTGCAAAGGTAGATTTAGAAAAGCCACTAGACACAGTGGGGAGGAGGGTGCAGAACTGGAAGTTTCACCAGTGTAAAAACTGGGCTTCCGGAGAGTGTGTAAAAGAGCTTCTAAAGGGAAAAAACATGTATGCTATTCATTCTGAGTAGTTTACATTTGCTTTTGTAACCCAGAACTATATGACACTGAAGCTGATGGGGGGATGTGTTTGTTAGATGGCTAGCAATAAAAGCAGAAATAGTGACAGTATCTACTTCAGTATGCCTAACTGGATGAAGCAGAGTAACATTAGAAGAGTAAACTAAGGACTTGTCAGATAAATGTTTTTCTTTCCTTATACTGTAAGCAGGTACAGAATTATTCAAGTGTTCTGGTAAAAGGGTAGTACACAAATTACCTTGCACATTTGGTGTGTGGGACATAATGAGCCATAAGATTACCGCACACCCCTTTTTTGTCTGGAAGAAGCCATGTATGCAGACACAAAAGATATAAAGATTCCTCAGGTAGCATACTGTTAACACACACAAAAATAAGCTACAATTCATCAAGAGATGCCTGTGATTAGTTCCACCACCCCAAATGAAAAGAAGAAGTCATGTGATCACTCATCATCGAGTGAGTACTGAAGGAAGTGGCCACCTAGTGAGTGTGGATGTGATGTTGCCAGTCCAGTTGGAACACAGCTCAGGACCTTTTTTCTGACTATCAGCTGGGAACCACTTGTACTGGACTCACATCTATGTCTGTCAGGTAAGATATATTAACACAATAAAGTAGAAATTTTCCATAACTATAGAGTCAATCTTTTTGACAGGAGATATTTAATTAGCGACTATGTACACACAAATTTTTGCCCTCACATCAACGTTTCTTATTTCCAGCTGCCGGCCTCCATTGATCTCCCTGAGGTTCTCATAGGGGAAGTCCAGGAGTGGAGTTGTGTCCCTGAACCACATGATGGATGGGCGGGGAATACCATCCGCATCACAGCTAATGTACACTACACTGTTCTGTACAGCCTCAACGTGAGTCACATTTCCAGCCATAGGTATAGAGGGGGGCACTGAAATACATAGAAATAAAAAATGGGGGGAGAATAAAAACAAACCTCAATGTTTTTTGTTTTTTTTAAGTATACTTTATTGAAAGTTACTGTTAAATAATGAAAAACCACACCAGATTGTATTGCACATAGTAAGGTACACTTTCGTGAAAATACACTATAACATGTCCACTAACCATGACAGAGGTTGGAATGGTATTCTCACACCCTGGCTTTTTGCTTATCAGGGGCCATATTCTACAACAGTACTTAGACTATTTCTAACTTAAGATTTTAAGTATTTCTTTGATTTCAAAGTAAGAAATTATGAAACTGAACATTCCTAACTTTTGTTTCATGAAAATAAAATCCAAAAAAAACTTACAGAAAAACCTTCCCTTACTTAGATCTAAGGTCACCTAATCTAAGTACTGTTGTAGAATAAGGCAACAGCTTTCTCATTACCTGGCTCCTTGTGGATTTGAATCCAGCTCATGACAACATTGGGAAATACTGATGAACCTTCACAATATGACTCAAGCTAATAATAATAGGGATGCTAAAACTTGACTTTACAACAACTGATGCATTTTATATTGTCTATGGGCCTTTGTATCTGCTGTTCACATGTATTACCCACTGTAAGGGGTCCCATTGTCTTACCGAGTATTTCCAAGTCAAAATTCTGCTGAGACTTGCCGGCATCATTGGTGGCCACACAGGTGTAACGTGCAGTGTCTGACACCTGCACCTTCCTGATCTCCAGGTTCTTGCCATGTTGTAACAGGCTCTGGTGGTCCAGCAGCTTCAGTGGCTTACCTGAAAACAAAGCATAACTCCAGGTGGAATGTCTGATACTGAGTTACAAAGAAAGTCTGGTAACAAATCACAAAGTAGTAGAATAGAAACATAAAACAATGTTTCTTAAAGTACAAATCAGATTTTGCCTGATGTGTTGAATGATGTGTCACAAAATACAAATCCAGTGTTCACATGGAACTGTACTAACCCACATACCTGAACTTAGAATTGAACACTGTATTCCTATAAAATGTTACAAATATGAACAAACCATATATTTATGTCTTCTTAGGACACAGGTAAATTTATTTTTCTTCATATCCATTGGATCAGACAAGCATTTGGATAGACAGATAAAATATACCCATGTCACAATGTAGCCATTGATATGACACTATAAACACACTGCAGAATGCATGAGCAACCCACCGTTTTTGAACCACCTGACTTTGGGTGGTGGGATGCCTGACACTGGACACTCTAACAACACTGTTCTATCCATGATGACTCGGGGGTTGTCCACCACATTTGCCTTGTCTATCTTGGGAGGAACTGTAAATAGTTACAAAGACACCAAACTAACATTGTTCCTCTTTAATAAACAGAAAAACCACCAATAATCAAACATGTTTAGAGAGAGTTTTCTAGGAGGCCAATTTTCTGTTTCCCTTTAGAGAGAAAGATTTTTAGATAGACAGTATTTCCTACGAAAATGAATTTCAGTGAAACTCATGATAAAGTAAGTTAAAAGGTTTACAAAAACTGAAGTTCCACTTACTACACTATTTTTAAATTTGTACTCATTTAATGACATGAGGGAAGTCTTCATATCACCACAGCTAAAAATATGAAGTTTTTGTTTTATCCTTAAAAAGGTAAAACATGTTAAAAGGATGAACTAGGTATACAAATAATGCACCTGTTATCACATTAATGACAAATGTTTGTTTGTTTTGTAAAACTCATTATTAAGAAAAATAAGAATGGTTTATAAACAAAGCCACTTACTGAGGACATTGAGTTTGAAGAACTTATGGGCATGTCCTGCAATGTTTGTGGCACGACACTTGTATTGGCCCGTGTCTCTGGAGTGGACATTGCTGACCTCTAGTTGTCTACCCTTCAGTGAGAACCTGGACAAAAACAAGAAGGTTGTCAAGGCAAACTTACACATTCAAGCTCTTCTTATCATTATTGAGTTTAATGAATGAAGCAGAATGACATTTTTATTTGCATTAATATATCTTACCTAATGAACAATTAGGTATATTGCTGGCATGCTTAACCAAACGTCAGAAAAAGATGTACTATGTCTCCACCGGTGAGATCGGCTAGGTTGCCACCAGGTGTCACTAGGTGGCGCACAGTACTTCCTTCCTCGCTAGAGAATGTGAAGGCATAGCATATTTTTCGCTTGCATCATGTGCAGACCAGACGCATTTTGGAAAGCTGTCCAAAGTTAAAGAAATTTGATAAAATACTTCTGTTTGAAGACTTTTTGTGTGAATATTTTTGTGTAATAGTATAAAGTACATATCATGGCATCACCAGGTAAAAAGAGAGGGGCTTGTGGACATTTAGTGGCCACATTTGACCAACACTCCCATTGTGCACATTGTAGGGAGAAAGGCCAGGGTAATGACCCTTGTGTACTCACACAGGACTGCAGCATATCTGGCAACTCCTTCCTATTAGCTTAAAAAGGACAAAAACTCTGACAAGAAAACTTTCATCCCCTCTTCCCCAGTAGATCCAAGTAATGTCTTGGTGTTCAATCCCAGTAAACATTTTTAGGTTTTGTAAATGTTTGAAAGGAAACGTTTGGCAAAGGTTAAAAAATGATGGGTACGAAAACCATTTGTAATAGAATGTTTTTAAAACGTTTTATGTATACCGTTTATCAAACGTTTAATGATAAATGTTAGAAAAACCTTATAAATGAACATAATAATGTCTGAATAATAATAGGGTCAGGGGTCAAATTCAATATTTTTGTAGGTTGCGCACTATTGAAAATATTATTTTATGACTAAAATTGTAAGATAGAGGCTAAGAAATTGTGCCCCCATTCAATTCTTACTTTTAAGGATTGCATGTGGGGCAATTTTTGACAAAGTCCTCTAAAATCCCCTATTATTGCTCACCGCCATCTTTGTTTGGACATGTTTGAAGGTTTAAAAATATGGCTTTAAAAACATTTTTGATAGAATGTTTTTAAAACATTTGACAAACAATGTTGTTTAAACATTTTATGTATACTGTTTATAAAACATTTCATGATGAATGTTTGAAAAACATTTCCAGCAAAACCTTCATTTCTTCAGCTATTTTATAAATGTTTTAAAAATGTTTCCAGTCAAACCTAGCTTCTTGGGTTATCTTATAAACTTTTAATAAACGTTTTCAGTAAAAATGTTTGTATAGAGAATGTTTATAAAATGTTTTTTAAACATTACAGCATAAATGTTTACTTGGAAACGTTTAAAAAACCATAAGATATTGTTTAAATAGGTTTTAAAAACATTTTGTAAACATTTAAATCATTTTAAAACGTTTCTAAAGTTTACTGGGATTGGGTATTGCATTTATAGATGAATGAGTAGATTAATTCAAACTACCTACTGACAACTGGCTATGCAAAAAGCTACAGAAGCTGAACATAACCCTTATTGAGGGATACTCTTAAAGAATTTCTGAAGCCAGTGGTTTACAAAGGGACCAGTTTGTAAAGCCCCCAAGGTCGCAGAATAAGTGGTATAATATACACACTGACTGACTGACCACCTCTGCCAAGACTGTGTCCTATTAGTACAACGAGTCAGCAAAACTCAATAGTGCCTACAACAGAGTTGCAAAGTCATCCAGCCTCACATCTACACCACCTGCCTCCCATCCTATCTCACGTGAAGCATTGAGAAAATGGGAGAGGGCTGCTGGAGAATCTCCATTTGACTTCAACCAGGTGACAAGTTTGAATAGATTCCCCAACAAAGTGCAGGAAAACATGACCACACAACTTAAGATTGTTCAAGATGACAAGGCCCTTTTACTAAAGCTCAGGGTACTGTGGATGAACTCTCATATCTCATGAACTTTAACCAAAGCATCAGTTTTGCAATGGCCAGAGCTATGCAGGATGTATCAGACTTTGTTTTTATCGGCATGGCCAATCTTACACTGGTGAGGAGAGACAGCTACTTAGACCATGTTAAGCCGGGAATAAATCTTGACACACTGGCTGATTTCAGAAAAGCCCCCTACACTTGTCTATATTTCCAGACTCAGTATTGCTTAAAACAGAGAAAGAGATCTCTCAATATAAAGACAGGTATCACTACTCTGACAGCCCCTCATGAAACAGGGTCGTTATAACCCCTACTGTCAGCAGACAAAACCTACACAAGACACTGGTAAAAAATCAGGACCACCAGCCTGGAAATTGCTCAGCTCTAGTGGTCAGAACAAGAGTGGTTGGCACAAGGTCTCAAACTATTCACAGTAACCAACCAAGGGTCAAAGTTATTATAAATGACAATTACTGTGTAACCCAGAGGGATATTGTTGAGCCAGTCAGGAGGACAGAAACTCTTGTGAACAGTTTTGTAAACCGTCAGACTTTAAATGTACATTGTTTTGCTGTGAAGCATGTACCTTTTGTCACCGGGCAGCCACAAAAGAAAGACATAAAACCCATTGTAAAAGCAATAAAATATGTGAAAGGTGTTTCCTATGTAGATCAGTTGTCTTCTGTCCAACCTGTCATAAATGCTCACACCACACTGTTGCTCAAAATCTGCCTGTAGCGGCCAGACTGCACCAGTTTTGGAAAACTTGGGCCCCAAGGGTCACAAGGTAATAAGAATCCTCAAGAAAGGCTATATCCTCCCCTTCTGGAACGGACCAATTTTGACCAGGTCTCCAAAAATCATTAGTGGCTATGAACATTCCCTCAGGAACAGCTACCTGTTGTGATGGAGACATACACTTATACAAAACAATGCACTAGAAAAGGTAAAAAAATCAGACATCTCTGGCTTTCTTAAACAGACTGTTCTTGGTTCCAAAACCCAACAACAAGTGGAGATCTATCCTAGATCTGAGTTCTCTGAACCAATTTCTATAATCAGAGAAATTTGAAATGGAGACACTAGAAAGCATAAGGACTTTCTTGCAACAGATGAATGGGTAATGTCCATAGATTTCAAAGACGCTTACTTCAATATCCCAATAAACCCACAGTCTAGGAAATACTTGGATGATCACAAGAAAGGCAAGGTCAAACCTCGAACATTGGCAGACCTTAAACTTGAAAATTCAGAACCTTCTCACCTACCCTTACTGTCAGGTCAGACAGTTACAGCAAGTCCACCTTGGTCGGCTCCACCTGAGGTCGATTCAGTGGCACCCAAAACATCACTGGACGATCCCAGATTCCCTAGAAAAGGTGATCCCAAGATCTCTCCACCACACTTAAAATGACTCCAAGAACAAAATATCTTTCAAGGTCAGCCACTACACCAAGGGAGACCCTTCAGATCTTTACAGAGGCCTCAAGAGCAGTCTGGGGCACTCACTTAGGAGATCTCATTGCAAGGACTTGGTCCATGCCAGAAAGCAAGTTGCATATATAAAGTTGGACCATGGGTCAGTGACCACTTAAAATGACGGTCCTCTGTCACTGGGTCCTATCCCCAGTGGCAAGTTAAAGAACTTCAAGGACATTGATAAATGGTCATCCTTGAGCCTCTGTCTTTCAGTTAGGGAAATGTCAGTAATTTGAGTTTTGGACTGTACTGGTACAGTTGAATGTGTCATATAGCGCTTTGAGTCCTGTAGTAAATGGAGATATTGCACGGAGTATAAATACAAATACAATACGATATAAACTACTGCAACTAAAGGCGGTCTTTCTGGCCCTAAAAGAGTTCCAAGACCTCTGTTCAAACAAAATTGTACTCAGAGCAAAAGACAACAACTCAGTTGTTGCCTACATAAACAAGGAAGAAGGTATCAGGTCGGGAATACTGTGTGCCCTATTGTGGCGAATCCTGACCTGGCACTGCAGGAACCAGGTGACACTCCAGGCCTCCTAAATGTGGTAGCAGACAAACTATCCAGGCTAAGCCAGATCATTCAAACAGAGTTCTCTCTCCTTCCAGAGGTCTTCCAGTTGATATGCAACAGGTGGCACCAGCCTAAAATAGACCTATTTGCAACGAGGGTTAACAATAAATTGCCTCAGTTTGTGTCATCAGTTCCAGACTCCCTAGCCTTGCTGAAGGCTCAAGTTTCTTTACAGTTAGGGAAAGTTTTCAGTTCAGATAATGGAGTTTCAGTTTCTATAATGTACTCATACATGTACTGACTTTTACAACAGCATACAGCTAAGAGAAAGACTGTCTGATACAATTCTATCTCTTAACATGTATGAGTGCTTTATGAATACCAAATATCTGTGCATATCTGAAAAAATATCGTGCAAATTTGAGCCTTAACCAAGCCTACAGACTCCCTAACCTAGGCAGTAGATGCACTCAGACTACCTTGGTAGGACCTGGACCCATATACCTTCCCACCAGTAGCCATTCTGGGCAAAATGGTGGCGATACTAAGGGACTACCCATGCAGGAGAATCATTCTGTTTGCTATTGCCCTTACTCTACATCAGGTCAAACCTCATTATGTTTTGTGTAAATAGTATGTGCATCTAAAAACTATGAACCTGAAGGATAGTTGTGTATCTAAAGTCAAGGCCAGATATGGGAAATCTGAATTAATATCTATCAGAAAAGACACCAATTATATTAGACTAGATGAAAATCTTTGTGAACTTTTGCATGATTTGTCCTTAAATAGGAGAGGAAAAACCAGACGAGGCAAAAGAGGTGGACAAAAATCTAAAACAAACATTGGCTTAATTAATGCACAATCAGTTAGGAATAAAACGGACATCTTACATGAGTATATTTTAGAACAGAACCTTGATTTGTGTTGTTTTGTTGAAACCTGGCTCAAAGAAAATGATGACTTGCTAATAAAACAGTTAACACCAAACGGCTTTGATATATTACACCATGATAGAAAAGGAAAGACAGGAGGAGGTGTTGCAGTATTGTTTAAGACTGAGTACAAGGCTAGACTTGAAAATTTCCCAGATTATACTTCTTTTGAATACATCTCAATAGTACTACAACCTCTGGATTTGCGGGTTTGTTCAATTTATAGACCTCCTTCTATTGATGGAATATCTGCTGGAACATTTTTCAATGAAATTGCAGAGTTATTTGAAATACTTGTTGTAGACAAAAAAAGATTATTATTGCTGGGTGATTTCAACTTTCCACTAAACAAAAGCAATGATCCCAATGTTATCAAGTTTAGTAAATTACTTGAAGAGTTTTCACTGCATCAGCATGTCACTTCCCCAACATGCAAATCCTTAAATACTCTCGATTTGGTTATGACCAGAAGCTCTGATGAAATTTTGCTTGCAAAACCAAAGGTTAAAAACTTCATCTCTGATCATGCAGCAATTATATGCCACCTTCGATTCTGTAAACCAAATTTAGTGCCCAGAGAATTTTCTTACAGAAAGATAAAGGATATTGATCTGTCAACATTCAAAAAAGATATAATAGAATCTGATCTAGTGCAAAATCCTGCTGAGGACCTTGAAGAACTCGTAAAACAGTACAACCAAACCCTATCAAATATTCTGAATAAACACGCACCCCTTAAAACCTGCAAAATTAGAAAGAGAGAATCACAGCCTTGGTATAATAAAAATGTACCAAGCAGTAAACAGAAAATGAGAATTGCTGAGCGAAAATGGAGAAAATCAAAACATGTTGATGAGTATATGTTATTTTCAGCTGAAAGAAAAACTTACATGCAAGTCTTAAAGAAGGCTAAAATTGAACATTTTAACTCAATGATAATAGAAAATGGCAATGACCAAAAACAGTTATTTAAGGTTGTCAAAAGTCTGTGCAAGTCATACAAAGAATCACCATTGCCTGAGCATGACTCTAAAGAAGAATTAGCAGAGAAGTTTGGCCAGCATTTTATAGAGAAAATAGACAAAATTAGAGATAACTTTGGACCATCTGAGGGTTTTGATAATTATGATGCAAGAGATTTCACTTTCCCCAATTTGTCGAAGTTCACACCAGTTTCTGTTGAGGAAGTCAAACAAATAGTCCTGAAGTCCCCATCCAAGTCATGCATGTTAGATCCCATACCAACCTCATTACTGAAGGAGTGTACATTAGAACTGATGCCATTCATTGCTAAAGTAGTCAACCTGTCTATTGAAACTGGTAAAATGCCAAATACCTTTAAACATGCTGTTATTACTCCACTCCTCAAAAAGAAGGGTCTTAAACTCATCTACAAAAGCTTCCGCCCTGTGTCAGGACTACCCTTTTTATCTAAGGTCATTGAAAAGGTCATATCCAAGCAGTTGAGTGAGCATGTCACTGCCAGCAAATTGAATGAACAAAATCAATCTGCATATAGAAACCAGCACAGCACAGAAACTGCACTATTGAAAATCATGAACGATTTATTATTGATTGCTGATAACCAACAGGTGGCATTGATGGCTTTTCTTGACTTATCTGCAGCCTTTGATACTGTGGATCACAACATGTTATTGTCCAGACTACAATCCATGTTTGGTGTCAGTGGTGCTGCGCTATCCTGGTTTGAATCATATTTAAATGGCAGAACACAGTCTGTTAAAATCGGCAATGTGATGTCTATAAAGAAGATATTAAAATGCTGTGTCCCACAAGGCTCTGTTTTGGGCCCACAATTATATTGTGATTATACAACACCATTGGGGACAATTATTAGAAATTTTCTGATTTAATTCCACATGTATGCAGATGATTCTCAATTGTATAAATCAGTATCACCAAATATCGAGGAAGATCAACTAACTGCCATTTCACAGCTTCAAAATTGTATATCTGAGATAAGCGACTGGATGAACAAGAACAAATTGAAATTAAATGAGGACAAGACTGAATTCTTGATAGCTGGAACATCTCATCAGCATGCAAAAATAATGATTAATTCTCTAAGTGTCAGTGGTGCAATTATATCAGCTAGCCCATATGTTAAAAACCTTGGTGTCATCAATGACAGTGAACTTACACTAAGTGATCATGTGACCTACATCTGCAAGTCCAGCTATCATTATCTGAGGAATATTCGCACCATCCGGCCATATTTAACTGTATCATCAGCTAAGACCATTGTTCATTCTGTTATCTCTGCGAAACTGGATTATTGCAACTCTCTCTTCATTGACATCCCAGATTATTTAATCACAAACCTACAACGTGTCCAAAATGCTGCTGCTAGGATTGTCTTGAATTTGAAAAAATATGACTCCATAACACCTCATCTCATGAAACTGCATTGGCTACCTGTTCGACAACGTATTATCTACAAACTGAATCTGATTGTGTTCAAAGCATTGAAAGGCGATGCCCCTGATTACATTCAATCCTTGCTTTCATTAAACCAACCACCAAGACCACTACGATCGAGCGACAAAATGTATAAACTAGAAGAGCGTCGGTGGAAACTTAAAAGCAAGGGTTTCAGATCTTTCTTTGTCAGCGCACCTCGCTATTGAAATAGCCTCCCTGATGACATCCGAAACATCGACCTGGACTTGAAAGAATTTTAAAAAAAGACTCAAAACATTTCTGTTTAAAAGTGCTTTTTTACTGGAGTAGCACATTGATTAGTCAAGTAGTGACTAGAATTGCGCTATATAAGATCTAACTATTATTATTATTATTATTATGTTAGGGCCTTTGTGGCTTCTAAGGCCTTCCAGTTGGGAGTCTCCTTAGAACAGTTATTATCAGTCTGTTGATGGAAATCTCACAACACCTTCACATAATTTTACTTGAAGGATGTGGCCTGGGCTGATTGAGAGCTCTTTTGTCTGGGTTTGATGGTGGCTGCCCAGCAGATGCACTGCTAGTCCATATATAATTCAGCAGCCTGTCATCTTTCCCAAAAAGGTCTGCAGGGTAGCAGGACCTGTCCAAGGACTATCAGTTAGACGCCTATCCAGGGAGTGAACTGATACCTCTGTTCCCCATTCTCAGAGCAGGTCTGTAAAAAGAGGGGTGGGGAGCAAGCTTGGTTGGTTCCGGCAACCAATTCACTGGCAACTGACCAATGGGACCAGTTGATGTCCCTCTGAGACCACTAATGTCTCTTTGAGTTCAATCTCGAGTCCCTAGTAAGCGGTAGTTATTCTGACCAATTGTCCATTAAGTAAGATGTTTTTACACAATAAAATTGCAAATATACCACACAAGAAGGCTTCAAATACAATATGCTTAAACCAAACTTTAGAAATCACAAGAGAGGGAAAAGATATAAAAATGGTTCAAATAATAAATTCAAGTGCATGAAAGCATATGAATTATTTTCATGCAAAAATGACAAAACTGTGAAGTTGTTATCATATATTTCTTGTACACTGTTCAACAAAATCCCAAAGGACCAGAAAATACTTTGACTTAGCAGGATTTCAGATTTCACTCTGCCACACAAGAATAACAAGTGCACTAGGAGAGTGCATAATTCCGTCGAGGCATGTAACATTTTTTTATTATAAACAGGTTCAAAAATAAGTAAATGGGAAAATCCAGATCTTTGACATTATTTTGTATCTAGGTGGTGATCCGGCTCACTCTCAAATATTAATGGGATCTAAGTTGGACAAAACAAATGGACAAATGAATTTATTTCCTCCTTGGCAGAGGTAATTATAAAAACTGTTGCACTTACTTGACCCTGCTGCTTGGCCGTATCACCTTATCATATCGATACCAGGTCACATTTGGGAAAGGAATCCCCATTGCTGGACAGTTGAGAGTTGTAGTTTTGCCAGCAACCACATCGATTTTTTCAGCCTTGCTCCCTCCGTCAATGTAAGGGGGAACTATATATACATATTATATACCACAAAATGTAAACTAATCTAAGTTTTTGTTTTTTAACTACAAATAAGGTGAGCATACTTTATTGCCAAGTTAAGATCAACACATAAAGCAGGTTATGAAACAAAAGCAAGCCGAGTGATGCTTGAAATACACACAGGATTTTAAGACAGGACACAGGGTAAGAAAGGTACATTTCTCAACAGTATCTGAAATTCTAACACTGGGAACAATAACTAAAATTATTTAAAGAGAAGATAAAATCACGAAAATTCAGCACCAGAAAAGATAGCAGGCTGAAAGGAGTCTTAAAAGTAATACAATGCATAAAACTTTCCAATAATTTCAACAATAGTGCAGGTGTTTCTCCAATAAAAAATTCAAATACTGTAGCAAATTTCCCAATTCCAATTCTATATGTTATGGTGGGTATATTACTAGCCCAGAGACCAAAATTAACACCTACCCCATGTCTGAGGCTGGTAACTAGTCTTGCAGACCTGTATCTTTCTACAGATGCAGGCCCAATCTACTGTAACTTAAGAAAACTCTTTATATATATATATATATATTTTTTTTAATTTTCTCTGAAATTGTTAAGAATGTTTCTTTTTACATTCTTGCCATTGTAAAAAGTAACATTTAACCATTTATTCTTTAGCACCTGTCACTTGTTCAATTTTGACACTCAATATTGATTTAACCTACATTGAAATATGGACTGGCAACTGGTGCTACAGACTTGTAACAATTTTGACTTGCAGGTCCACTGGACTTCTTACACTGTATTAGCTCTGAAGAGTCTGTTTATGTGTATATCAGTATTCTCACCCAGTACAGTCAGACTGAAGTCCCTCCTGGCATTGCCAGCCTGGTTTTTTGCCACACAGGTGTATTTGGCTGTGTCTGTTACCTTTGCATCTCTGATCTCAAGCTGCCTGTTGTCAGCCTGCAGCCTGATCCTTGGGTTGTCATCAGTGTTCAGTGGCTTCCTGCTTATACAAAATCCAACCCAGTAAACAAAACTTTGACTGACTTATTTAACAGTAAAGGGGGCACCAAGATTTCATGGCAGAAGAATTGAGTTCTACTATTACTAAAAACCATTGGGCAGTAGAAAACAACTAAAAAATTTCCAGACCAGGAATTGAACGCAGGACCTGTGACATGAAATTGTATTATACACTACACCGCCATGTCCCCCAAGCTGATGAGAATACTAACATTGCAGAGTCCCTCAAGTAAACGCTCAAAAGTAGACACCAATCCTAGGAAATACAGTTCAGGTTGGATTTATGTCAAATTAAAAGTTAATGGAATACTCACACTGACTGGTGGATTAAAGAAGTTGTAAAAGAAAAAATACAAGTCTAACACAAGCTTTCAACATAAGTTTTAAAGTGTAACAGAGATCACTTACATAAAATTTTCCAAAAAGCTGCAGAATTCACCAGCCAAAAATTAAGCCATGGATTTGGTATTCCAATTGTTAGTAAGGCGTAATAGACATCAACAAAGACACTGAACCAAATCAAATCCAAATGTCGCAAAATAGACTCAAATGAGCTTTTTTTGTAATTAATTAATTCGAGCAGATGAATTCTATAGTTCAAAGTTCAAATATCGCACACAGCACCTTTCTTTTCAAAAGTCAAAAAAGCAAAGTAATGATGTACTGACTGATACATTTTCTGTTCCGATAAATTCTCAAATACCTAGAATAGATGTTCAACACGAGACACAATCAGATTTAAGCTGCCCTTAATAGATTTAATAGAATAAAAAGTAATTCATAAAAACTGCAAGATTACTATTTTCTATATTTTCTTTAAGAAATCCACAACCAATGGCATTATTAATTTATTTGGAAAAGAATGACAATTATATGAGAAGCTTTCAATACTTTAGGAACTTACACCCTACTTTGAACATAATGAAATTAATATATGATAAACATTTGAGACCACCCACTTGTCCATGAGCCACTTTACTGTGGGCTTGGGTTCCCCATACACCACACAGTTCAGGATGATAGAGCTGTTTACAATCACCTGTGGTCTTTTGGTAGTACTGGTTGCCCCATCAATGTACGTAGGTACTGAAAGTGCAGACACAATGTACAAAGGCACTGATAGTACAGACACAATGTACAAAGGCACTGAAAGTGCAGACACAATGTACAAAGGCACTGATAGTACAGACACAATGTACAAAGGCACTGAAAGTGCAGACACAATGTACAAAGGCACTGAAAGTGCAGACACAATGTACAAAGGCACTGATAGTACAGACACAATGTACAAAGGCACTGAAAGTGCAGACACAATGTACAAAGGCACTGATAGTACAGACACAATGTACAAAGACACTGAAAGTGCAGACACAATGTACAAAGGCACTGAAAGTACAGACACAATGTACAAAGGCACTGATAGTACAGACACAATGTACAAAGGCACTGAAAGTGCAGACACAATGTACAAAGGCACTGAAAGTGCAGACACAATGTACAAAGGCACTGAAAGTGCAGACACAATGTACAAAGGCACTGATAGTACAGACACAATGTACAAAGGCACTGAAAGTGCAGACACAATGTACAAAGGCACTGATAGTACAGACACAATGTACAAAGACACTGAAAGTGCAGACACAATGTACAAAGGCACTGAAAGAGCAGACACAACGTATGAAGGGACTGGAAGTGCAGCAGACTGGGGTTAATGTGGACATTCTGACTCCATATACTGCAGAATGCGATTGTGACTTGAAATGTTGTTGAAGTGTCAGGGTTCCAATGTAAAACAGCTATATCCTCTCCAATTCCTGTCACTAATAGAATGAACATTATGAAGAACATATTATAAATACAGTAAACAGCTCCCCATTGGGACCAAATTTACCCCATAGTAATAAAACACAAAATAGTTGGTTGCAGAAGCACCACTAATCACATGTTTAATTTTTAAGTCAATGGTAGGATACAAGAGAAACAGAGCAACAAGGTGGAGTGTTGATGAATTTCTGCTTGGCATCTGCCATGAGTCACATGCATGGAAATACAGTGGAACCTCTATTATATTGTCTAAATATTTTGGAGGGATGAGATTTTGTGCAGATAATGGAAGGTTGAACTTCATACAATAAAAGAGGCATTTTAGTGGAAATCAAAAGCACTCTGAAAGCGCATACCGCCACACCTCCAAGACATGCAAGATTTTTTTAAACAGCTCAATAAGAAAATAGAAAAATCTGGATCTTCGATATTTTTTTATCCAGGCAGTGAATCAGATCATTCTCAAAATTTAATAGGATAATGGGATGGGACTAAGACCCATCTTCTCACTTTTTCATGAAGCTCAGCCTAGTAATAATGGTGTACTCCTGCTAACAGACAAACAAATGGTTATGCATTTGATACCACCTTGGTGGAGGTAACAATAGGGAACTATAGATCTGAGAGAAGGGGAAACAAGTTCATAAAATTAAATATTTGGATAACAGAATGTTGAATAATAGAGGTCCTAATAAATATAATATGGTGTCTACTTACCATACACCTGTAGGTTGTACTCCATCGAATCCATGCCGACTGTGTTGACAGCTTTGCACTGGTAGTCCCCTGCATCCCCAGGCTGTACTGACTGCACTATCAACTGTTCTCAAAATACACAAAAATTTGGTCATTCTCATCAAATCCCAAGACATGGAAATGGTTCAATCTTCACCATATCAAAGATAAACTATCAAATTCCTTCGATCAAACTTCCAATATGTATCCTGTTGTACATACTGAAACACTGTCAGCAACATTCTTTCCAAGGTTAATGTTCTTGTATTCTAATCAATTAGACAATATTAGGATAAATTAATTACACAATTTTTATGTAATTATGTTATGACCAAATCATTCAAAATAATAAAAATTTGAATCATTTAGAAAATTTTAGTCATTACAAGTAAGGACTACTTTTACAAGGACTGTAACAAGTCAAGTTTGTTTGCTGTTTATCAATAGCTCATGGAATCATAAAAACAATGTTGTTCTTCACCAGACATTTGTAGTAGATAAAAAATCTCAATGAAATTCAATGGATACTTATTCTTATTTCTACTTAAAAGGAAAGTCTGTGAAACAGAGTTCTACTTCATGGGGCTTGACTACACCTGTAATGAAGTAATGTAGTTGCCCTTTTGACCTTGACAGACTAGTAATGATATGCATCCTGACCTTCTGACCTCCAGCTTGCACTCTGACATTACTGGAGACATCTGACTCAATGAGCTCACTGTCCTTGTACCACTCCACCCGGGGCGCCGGAATCCCAAAAACCGGGCAGTGCAAGGTCATTGTCTTGTTGACCACCACCCTCTGCTTGGTCTTCAGTCCAGTCTTGTCAATCATGGTGGGCACTGGGACCAGAAAACATCAATTAAAGGCCTCCACATCATAACAGAGGAGTATCTACTACACAGAAATAGTACTGGGATCGCTGTTATTACGCCCATATGCGATAAAGGCAGATTCTTGCGAAAGTGGAGGTTGGATGTTTAATTGATCATAAATAAATCAATAAAATCCCTAATTTTAATGTTTTGTTGAAGTGATATGTATTTTCTGGAGATTTACTGGCCATTTCACCCTTTGTTACATTGAACAATTTATGGTTTTCTTTTTGGCAAAAACATGTGATCAGTTATACAGGTGGATACAAAGATAAATGGACACAATGACAGTCTTCAGAATTTTCAAATATATGTGATATACACAACAGAATTGCACAAACCAAACAATAAAATATATTTACAGAAAGCTTTTCATGACATCTGTTAGTTAGTTTGTGCAATTTTGTTGTTTATGCCACTGAGATATGCAAATCTCTGAAGACCATTTTATCTTTGTGATCTGAGCCAGAGGACGTAGAAATTTATGTATTTCCAACTTGTTTTGTTGTGATTTTTATAAAATAACATGGTTTACATAATGATTTTGGGGTGTTTAGACCATTTTTCTTAATTTTTTGTACATTTTACAAAAGTTGCGGAAGGGCAATTACTCCAGTCTGTGTGTAATGATGAGGAATCCTGGTAGTTTTATAATAGTTTCAATACACCTGATAAAAATTTAACTGAAAAATAGTTTATGAAACATACATCTTCTGAATTGACTTGTTTTTGTACAAATACATATGGATGTAAAACCAAACTACCCCCACACATGCAGTTGTCTTAAGTTTATAGCGAGCTGATGCTATAGTAACTTTATATTATGACAGACTTTGTGTGAGTCGAAAGTGAAAAATCAATGTTGTTAGGTTCCAGGTGCACTAAATTTTCATTTCACATTCAGGAGGAGGGGGGAGGCTGAAAGGGGTGGGCCATTACAAAAAAAGGTAAAAACAGCTATCACTAAGTATTATTGTGAGTGATAATATAATGGTTTTAATTTATTTTCCTCATCAACCCTTTTTTCGATGATTAAATCATTTATGTCTATCAGGTTTATTTCATGATACTCCACATTAGTATTTAAGTTACTGATGAAATGTTTTGATCACAACCAAATCCATTATTAGTATTGTAAACCACTCACACTATAGTAAATGTTAAATATTTACTAAAATATAACATTTCTCATGAGTACCCATCCACACAAAAGACACACTGATAACTGGCTTAAAATGTCTTGGTCTGGCTCACCGTGAACACTGAGAGTAAACATGGCTTCATCTGAACCTGCTTTATTCTTGGCTTCGCATTTGTAATACCCTTTGTCAACTACCTACAAATATAGAGAAAAGGCCTTGTAAAGTAAAATCTCAACAGACCAAAAAATAACTTCAAATAAAAGTTGTCAAAAATTCCTTAAGTATCCCCCCCCAAAAAAAAAAAAAAATGCAACAGGGTGTAACCTGGAGATATTTACATGTATGTAATAGAGTCTGTGATTGTGTTTTAATATAAGGCAGTTTTCACTTCTCTCAACAATATCAGATAATATGGGTGAACTCAGCTGTGTGTAGCAATGGCTTGGACATTTGTACAATTATTAACAAAACAAAACATATAGATTTAACAGATTATTCCCAAAATGAAAAATTAAGATTGACCCTGGCCATAAATATTATGTAAAGTTTTAGTGAAAATCAACACAGCACTTTGGTTTACATAGCACCTAGAAGGTCTGTCTATACCTGTGCTAGGTTACTCAACTCACCTGTATATTATCAATATGTAGCTTGGTGTTACTGTCCAGTGCCTGTATGTTGGTCACTCACCTGTATATTATCAATATGTAGCTTGGTGTTACTGTCCAGTGTCTGTATGTTGGTCACTCACCTGTATGTTATCAATGCGTAGCTTGGTGTTACTGTCCAGTGTCTGTATGTTGATCACTCACCTGTATGTTATCTATGTAGCTTGGTGTTACTGTCCAGTGTCTGTATGTTGGTCACTCACCTGTATATTATCAATATGTAGCTTGGTGTTACTGTCCAGTGCCTGTATGTTGGTCACTCACCTGTATGTTATCAATGCGTAGCTTGGTGTTACTGTCCAGTGTCTGTATGTTGGTCACTCACCTGTATGTTATCAATACATAGCTTGGTATTACTGTCCAGTGCTTGTATGTTGGTCACTCACCTGTATGTTATAAATGCGTAGCTTGGTGTTACTGTCCAGTGTCTGTATGTTGGTCACTCACCTGTATGTTATCAATATGTAGCTTGGTGTTACTGTCCAGTGCCTGTATGTTGGTCACTCACCTGTATATTATCAATATGTAGCTTGGTGTTACTGTCCAGTGTCTGTATGTTGGTCACTCACCTGTATATTATCAATGCGTAGCTTGGTGTTACTGTCCAGTGTCTGTATGTTGGTCACTCACTTGTATATTATCAATATGTAGCTTGGTGTTACTGTCCAGTGTCTGTATGTTGGTCACTCACCTGTATATTATCAATACGTAGCTTGGTGTTACTGTCCAGTGTCTGTATGTTGGGGTGCTTCTGTATCTGCAGTACGCTGCCATTTCTGTACCACTTTATGATGGGGTCAGGGGTCCCACTTGTCACACACTCCAACACCATGGTCTGATTCACCACAACAGAAGGTGACCACTCAACCCCCGTAGTGGCAATCACTGGTGGAACTAAGGGACAAGAATAGATACTAAGTCCAGCTATATTATAAGAGTCCCAAGAAATTTAAATATGTCTGCTTTCCTCAAGTGTCCTTGGGACACTATAAATTTAGGCCTGATTCCCAACCAACCAACACCCCCTAACCTAACACTGTTAATTAGCTATCTCTGCACATCCAATTTTAAGAAAAATAACCTGAATACATCTTTCAAAGAATGACAGATTACAGGTTTGGGAAAAATTGGTTTATTAACATTTTTCAAACCTTTCATAGAATACTCAAACATGGGTGTGCAGCATTAATCACAATTTTGTTACCAGTCTTAAGTTATGAAACAAAATATAACTGACACAGAAATAGAAATCAACATTGCATGTGAGACATTATGAACACTCTTGTACAATGAGCCGAGGTGTCACTCTTAATACAAACAGCCTACCTAGCACTGAGAGATCGTAGAACTTCTCATCCATGCCCACCTCATTCTCAGCCTTACAGGAGTACCTGTGTGCATCACTTGCCTTGGCACCGCGGATGTTCAACTTAAACCCATCATCCAGCACCTACAAACAGTGCCCTGTGTCTGTTACCGAGTGTTTTAAACTGATGATAACTCACATACAGTGAAACTCATGTCCACTTAGACTTACTCACACATGTAATGTTAAAAGTGAACACAGCTATTTTTATTGTTGCAAATATCTGGAAGAACATTAAAAATCAAAACATAAAAGAGACTTTCCACTGAGAAAATGAGACATTGACATTAATAGAGAATTATTATCAAAACCAAAGTATTGCTGACTCTCATCCAAGGATCAATGTTGAAATATTTTATTATCCACCATATGCCATATATAGAGTAAGAAATCTAAAATTCGCCAGGAATATAAAATTCGCCACCTCTAAAACCTTAGTTAATTTTATGAAGAAAATGATGTTTTTGTCTAAAAATTAGTATTTTTCAGTTCAAAAAGCCTTAATTTACTATACCATCCACAAATCTCACCACAATTAATTTATTTTATTAGTATTTTCACATGTGGCGAATTTCAGATATGTGGCGAATTTTAGATTTCTTACTCTATAAGCTGTATAGGGGGATATACAGAGAGGGGTAGATTTACTTTGAATACACCTAGCGCCTCTTCACAATGGATAATTAGTGTCTCCAATTGCAGATTTTTCATAAAAATCTCAACAACAATTTAACCTTCAACTATGTATTATATGTCATTAGAAAGGTACTTTTACAGCACTTCTAATCATTTTTGTTGCATAAAAATCCATGCATAAATGATTTAGATATTGCAAGTTAAAGATTGAGATTTTTATGTTCTCTGGTGCCCCTGAATACATGACAGCTTTTGAACAGTCTCTCTTTAAATATGAATGTATTATCTAATAAATCATAGAAAATGGTGGATAATAAAAGTAAAATGGCTTTCATTAGATATATACAGAAAAAATATATCACTCATGAAGATTTACAATATAATACTCATGCTACGCACTCGTATAATATTGTCGTCTTCATTTGTTATATATTATTTCTGTATATGTGATTCAGGAAGTTTTTCCTTAATGTCCTTCAGAAACAGTACAAAAAGAAACTTGTCATTTTTATGGTAAATTGCACAGAGATGTTCACTCTGAAGACCTGTAAGGATGAGGCATCAGAGTAATGGTGAAAGCTCAATCACACCGGTTTTTCACAAATTCAGCTTATTCCTATAAACAAGAATATCCCCCAAAACATAAAGTTCAAGAATTATCTATGTACCCATTTTAACATTTGCCTATGTTGAGCACATTGGGAGCATATTTTGAGCCCACCTGAGCACATGTTGAGCAGATTACCTGAACTCTCTTGGCCCACTCTGTCTGTAGTTCTCCACTGCCCTCCTCCTCCTCCACATATTCATATTCGTACTCATACTCTGAAACATACAGACCCATCATGCCTCATACCTCCAGCCTCACTCAAATTCCATATGTCTATTGTGGCATGAATATAGAGGTCATTAGTTTTTGCCAAACAACTTCAATTCAATTGTTACCCATGTGTGCAATGATAAAATTTTGTTTTTACAAAATTCCTGGATTTAGATAGTAATTCAGGTGAACACTAAAATTAAATAAACTGTTCTTTATGCCGTTGTCAACATTTTCTGAAAATTTCATCAAAATCAGTGAATAACTTTTTTTTAGTTACTATGCAAACAAACCAACACCACCAAAACATAACCTTCTTGCTGGAGGTAAGAAAACCAGCTGATTTGATAAAGTACACAAATATAGTGCAGACAAAGAGTATATGACCATTAAAGACAAAAATTATACCTACCTGGTATATTACCTGCCGAATAAGTAAATTACAGTGATCCACCATACATTATAAACACAAAATTCCCAGCTATATAAATATTCATAAACTCAGTCATTGCCCGGCTTGTGGGACTAAAATTATCTGGCGATAAAGACGATAATTTAAATCAAGTACATCATCATACTTACACCCAAATGCAAAATTTTTAAAAGGGTAGATATGGTATCCTGTTCACTTTCATCAAATTAATATATTCAGAAACAAGTAAACAGGGAAAATTTCTCTTTAAAAAATCAATTCTTACTCAGCTGTAGTAATATTCCATTTTGATAATAAAATATCGACCTTTTCTCATTTTGCTCCTTGACAAAAACATTCAAGGCTGCAACTTAAATTGTTCAATTTGAAAATAACTCTACTATTTGGAACACATTCAAGGTTATAAGCTTCATTTTGTTCTTTAGACAATAACCGTACTATCTTTAACATCATTCAGAGATTGAAAATATCTACTGAAATGAAAAATACCAGTGTTTAACTCAAAAAAAATATATATTAGCTATAGATAAAAAAAACAACTGGGAGGTCATCAAGCTCTGTGGACACCTGCTGTTAGGTTTATGAGTTTAAATTAGTCTTTTAGGTTCAATATATATTTCAATGAAGCATTAAGAAGCATCTGTAAATAAAAATAAAAAATAAAACAAAATCATAAGGGGAAAATAACCCATGCAGACTGTGTTGGGATGTTATATTACTATATATACATTTTTTTATTAAAAAAACTGTCATCAACATAAAAATATAAAACATTTTTGGGTGAATTAAGCAAGAATGGGTGGGTTGAACATTCCAGGTGAGAATAAATTAACTTACACCAAGACAGGGAGGAGTGAACAGGGAAGCTTTCGCTGTTAATTCAGTCATACCCCATTCACATTATGGCTGGTATACCCCTTGGTTAGAAGTATTACTTGGCAATGGAACCGCCCTCCCAGGATGCCTCAAATCTTCTGAGATTTGGTTTACTCATAAGGTATCATGGCCACTGATGGGACATGGTGTGTAACCATGAATAAAAGTCAGACGACAACAGTACAAATGTTTCTACAAACATTCTATAAACATTTCTATAAACCACTGGCCATACCTTCAGTCACCATATGAAAAATTTATCTGCAGAATGTCACGGTCAGAAATTCAGAGGCGGAAATTATAAATATTTTTAAATTTCCACAGAACCCTCAAGGAACTGGATGGTCAGCCACTGTATCACAGGTTCGCATAAGGACGTCAAATGGTAGTTGAAGGACATGGGTGTTTTGTCTAATGGTTATAACCGCGGGTTATACCACCTGTAGTGTGAAAGGGGTATTACATACAAGGAAAATATTACACTTTTAAAACCATGTTAGTGTGTCTACACATGCATGAGGCTCTCAACATCCAACACCCAATATATGAGAGAGCAATCTTTACCCTCCATTTCGTTTTATTGTTTATGTGTTTACTTAGTACGTGAGTGCATCAGTCGTTGTGCCATAACACTGACAATATCTGATGACAATATTTTCTCCCAGACCGTAAAAAATGGATAAAAATACAAAATTGCAAAGACACATTAAATATGCTTCATTTCCTTCATGTATTTTGGTAAAGCCACATTATTACAGAATAGTAAGTGTCATGTTTAGTGTTAATTTAGTTTAAAATGGACAGATTAAAGCAAGACAATAGCAATCAGTGGAATTGTCTTTCCTCAGCCTGTTTTTAGAGAGGGAATAAATGGGGGAGGGGTTTACTTTTTTTGTTTTATTGAGTGATAATAAATAAGGTTTACAAATTAATTAAATAGGAAATGCTAGTTTACACATATTCTAATATACTAAGTACTTCTTGTACTGAGTTTACCGATTTGATAAATTGTAATTTTGTGTGCATGTGAACACAAAATCCGCTTGAGTCATGTCAGATATCCAGAGCCACATACACATGTATTATGTATACTGCCATACCCACAATTCGCAAGCTGTCTTTTGCAACAAAAAGTTTTTACCCTCCTTTAATAGTAAAATGAAGTCTTTCCAAACATATGAATGTCATTTGCAGATGTGATTTGTGTCTTTTTTCCCTCCAAGAACAAAGATCTGGCTTACATGGAAATTTAAATCTTAGAAATTGGTGCAAATTCACTTTAAAAACAAACTAGAGAATAGATCAAGTTTCAAGGTTCATGGTGCTCCTTTGGAAATGAGTTTATCCTTATTTCAAGGCACCCCAAAGTATGTTCAATAAATAATAAAGCCTTTTCTGATAAAATCATCAAATGTGAATCACTGGTAGACAGTAGGTATTTCAGGATGTTGGACTGCTTGAAGATTACATGATTTGGTAAGAAAAATTGTTTGATTAAAAATGTGAAATTTGCTGTGTGTAGAATTCTCCAATGACAAAATCCTCTCAGTTTGCTTTAAATTATTGCAAAGTCTTTCTTGAAATGTGAGAGCATTTCAAGCCATTTATCTAATCTGTTGAACACTTTCAGTTAATACTCTTCAGGTTTCCTGGTTTTCAAGAGAGTCCCAATTGGCAAATTTCACATTCTTAATATCCTAATTGAAAACAGGCAGGGGTGCTTGAGAAAAGGCTGGGTGGAATTCTAAGCATAAGCAGACCAGTGGTTAGAGAATAACGGAGGACATGTTACCACTGCGTCAATACCTGCAAAATATCGCTTCCTGAAATCAACACAATAATTATATTATGTAAATATACTTCCATAAATTTTAATTCTTTTTATGTTTTTACATCTTATTTACATTGTATAACTTGTAAAGTGAACCTGAATTATAATAACATACCAAATTAGCTTGTGTTAATGCTTTCTTGTTTAAGGCAATAGTGGGTTATGTTTAATGTACATAAACCTACAGTATTCTTTACAGTGCCCAGAGCATGATTCAGCATCACTTTTCAGTGTTGGTTCAGCACCACTACCAAAAAATGTGTTGATCATGATTTATATTAATTCCATGTAAAAGTATGACAGTGAACTTTGTCATCATTTTTTTTCAAGCCCGCTAAGGCCAATACCTGTCCCAGTCAGACCTCCTGCACTGGTTGGTGAGGATGATCACCTGCTGTAACCTGCAGTCTGGGGCAACCCCAGGTGACCTTTGCTGGCCCCAAGTGGTCTGTGACAATATTTTTAATTGAACTCTGATTTGTCTGTACCGTGTTTTCTGTAAAAATAGTGCTAAAAAGCTGACCTTCTGTATGGATCTGTATGATTAGATTGTCTCAATGATGCCATACAGTCTGGCTTCTACATAATACCAGCTGGGTCGTTTTAATAAAATTTTTGTATTTCCTTCCCCCACCATATCCTCACACCACAACAGGTGTTCATCCAAACATAGTTGGGTCTTCATGGATATTACAACTGGGGCTGCTCCTGACAGTCCTTGAATGTGGAACAAGCCCCTATGAGAGTTTGTACCAGTCCTGAATATGAAACTCGTGTTAAATATGTTGTTTGAATGCATTTATACATGAACAAGGTGGCTTAGAAAGCCGACATATCCCCTATATCAAAAGATGTGGTGTGCACAAAATAGAAATAATAATAATAGTAATCTATCTATATTGGAACCACTGGTAGTATAATAATTAGCAAAAACTAGACCAAGGACACATCTGGCCAGATGCAATATGTATCCATCATAAAAGGACAACTAACATGGTTTTGAAGATAAACACCATTTTACAATAGCAAGTGTGTTGTAAGCACTTTTAAGTTTGGCTATGCTCATTTGACCTTTAAGGAGAGGGATTCCTAGCTCATGATTTCCTGTAGTTTGGTTTCACATTGCAAACCTCTAGGACCAATAATAAGTGAGTTACAACACTTTTAACTTTGGCTATCCTCATTTGACCTTGAAGGAGGGGCCCATGGTCAAATCTGACCACATTAGAAGATTCCTAGTCATCTGGTGGATACAATAAGGAATGTATAAATAAATAAATGACAATAATCAAATTGATTGAAATTGATTCATTGATAAAATAAATAAATTATGACTTCAGATTATGGATACAAGTTTTATAAAGATAGTACCAATGCAGTCATGCAGTGTTCTGTGTATTGCAAGGGAAAACCAGCAGTTTCAGAATCAGTTTGGGAGGAGGTAAAAATGAGGTCTATATTTTTGCCTGGATTATATGTTGGCTCAGTAATCCACTGGAGCAAAGAAAGCTTTTGACATAGTTGTCTAATGCAATTCTCATCTGGAGTCACATTGACGTTACCTTCAACCACAGTTGATGGTATTTCTTGGAAAATATTTTGAATCTTTGAGCTGAAGCATTTGTTATTTTGTTTTGTGATTTGTATATTAAACCTATGAATAAGGATTGGTGCTGCATTTCCAACAATTGAAACATTACTCCAACCCATAGAGATTCACCTTATAGTCAGCAGAGATTACTTTGAACCCACATAACTAACCTATGACAAAAATTACGAAAAAAAAGACTTGTATCCAACTTTTTCATGACAATTATATTGCAGATCTAGTTAGCTGCTTAATTTCAGTAAAACCAGGAGAGACTGTCATGATGAACCTATTCTGAAAGTGTGATGACAATCAAGCCAAATTGGGGGAGGTCAAGTTTCTGCCAAAGAAAAACTGTTGTCACGAACAAAATGTTTCAGGTAAGATATTTTATAGAGAACCTCCACACTGTAAAAATTTCATAAGGATGTGTGAAGTGGTTTGGTTTAGTGAAGTTAAAAATTAAACATGAACAGAAAATATATAAATTGCTACCATGGCAGCAATTTTTCTAAGATTTCATTAAACCTGCAAGAGATTGACCTTCTGTCATGGTTATCATATCCTGGATGTTTGATAGCAGTGAAAGATCAGGTATAAATGTCGACATTCCTGAAGACGGCTAAAAGTGCCAAGTAAAAACAAGTGCCATGGTGACAGTTATTGCCAAATCATGAGCAAAATGTTTCTGGTCAGCTGTTTTATGGTAAATTTGTTTTGGTGAGGCATTTGTACACTGTTGTAAAAGTTTAGTGAGATGGAAAATTTGGTTATGATCAATCAAGTTTAGTGGATATGAGGTGATGTTGCTTTTGGATGGATAGACAGAAGGATAGACTGATGGAAGGTTGGTCAGATGGACAGACACTAACTATTCCTATATCCCCCTTCAACTTTTGTTGATACGGGATAAAAAAATGAACAAGTGAAATGTAACATTATACTTAAAAACAATTTTATCGTATTGAAAGTGAAAGCAGCGATACTAAGAATTGATACGTGTAAAGGGGAGTACTGAACTGGAAGAGTTAGTTCAATAAATTACCGGTACTTAAGAAATTAACTTGTTTGACTTATACACACAAGTAATTGGCCTTCTCTGCAACAAGCTTGACATCAACACAACAATAAGTGCATCATTTGTGTAAAAAATGAAAAAAGGGTTATTCAATTGTATGATGAACCCTTTATGATTAAAGTAAAGTTATGCGCTGCCTAGCTAAGCAGCTCTATTATGTAAAAATTGAAATGGTAGATTAAATGTTCCCCATTTTGATTTTGGGAAAAATGTGCTCCCACTAACTGAGAGGATCTTTTGTTCTTAGACAAAACAACACAGATTTCAAACCATCTGCACTCTTTTGAAAAAGACAACTTTGGCACCTAGAAATTTACTTTGAATGTATTTGAAAAGAAACCAGAATTCTACTTTTAATCTTCAGTTTTTCAATAGAAGTAAGAGAAAACAAGTACAAATACCAAGCGAAAGTATACTCTTTTGAAAAAGACAAATTTGACACTTCCAAGCTTAACTAATAAAACTAGAAATTTACTTTGAATGTACTTGAAAAGAAACAAGTACTTTTAATTTTCAGCTTTCCATTACAAGTAAGAGAAAATGAGTACAAATACCAAGTAAATATACTTGTACTCAGCCCAGGCCTGGTCTGCACTTGAGAATAATACATCCAGTGCAGATACAAAAAGATAAGCACACCAAATTCTTTTTTCAAAATGTACATAGATTTTAGTGAATGAACAAAAAAATATGTTTCTCACCTTTATAATCATTTTCCTCCTGGTCAACATAGCTGTAGAGTGCCCAGTCAATTTCTCGCTTCTTTCTTTTCTTGGCACAATTTCCTTCAGTTATAGGGTTGCAGTAGCCCCATAAGCCATCTACATCATAGTTGTATGTGACGGAACACCAGCCATCATAACATTCATTGTACTCTGTACCACTGTACAGAAATGGCAGGGCACACTCACGACCATCTATTGTTGTGATTTTACACTCTCCAGTTTCCACAGATTCTTTGTCATTATTGTCATAGTCCCTGTCATAATAGTCATAGTCATCTGCTACTGCTGTGCTTGTAGTGCTTGGGGTGGTTGTCAATGCAGAATCATATTCATAGTCGTATTCTTCCTCTGTGCTTGCAGCATTTGGAGTTGTTTTTAACATGTGACTCTCAGAAGTCTTACATTTCACCTCCCTAGCAAAATCACAATAACCCCACAACGCTTCTTCATCATAGTTATAAGTGGTTCCACACCAACCATCATAGCATTCATTGTATTCTATTCCACCATACAAAAAGGGGAAATGACACACACTATTATCAGTTGTTGGCATCTTTGGTAGACATTTCTCAGTTTCTTTCCTTGAGTTATCATCAATCAGTCGTTCAGTAACAGTTGTCAATTTTGTGGATTTTGTAACACGTCTTTTAGTTACAGGTGGTTCTGTTGATGGAGAAAGACCTGGACACTTGATTTCAGATTCCAAATCACAATAACCCCATTCATCATCATAGTCAAAATCATATGTGGTTGCACACCAGGTGTAGCCAATGTCTTCAATGCACTTATTATATTCTTCCCCACCATATGAAAATGGAAAGCGACACTTGACACCATCAGTTGTCCAGATTTGTGGAATACAGCTATCTGTCCCACTTCCTCTTGTTGTAGAAACAGTGGTTGATTTTGTTGATTTTGTAACAGGTCTTTTAGTTACAGGGGGTTCTGGTGATGGAGACACACCCAGACATTTAATTTCAGATTCCAAATCACAATAACCCCATTCATCATCATAGTCAAAGTCATATGTGGTTGCACACCAGGTGTAGCCAATGTCTTCAATACACTTATTATATTCTTCCCCACCATATGAAAAGGGAAAGCGACACTTAACACCATTGGTTGTCCAGATTTGTGGAATACAGCTAGCTGTCCCACTTCCTCTTGTTGTAGAAACAGTGGTTGATTTCGTTGATTTTGTAACAGGTCTTTTAGTTACAGGTGGTTCTGGTGATGGAGACACACCCAGACATTTAATTTCAGATTCCAAATCACAATAACCCCATTCATCATCATAGTCAAAGTCATATGTGGTTGCACACCAGGTGTAGCCAATGTCTTCAATACACTTATTATATTCTTCCCCACCATATGAAAAGGGAAAGCGACACTTAACACCATCGGTTGTCCAGATTTGTGGAATACAGCTAGCTGTCCCACTTCCTCTTGTTGTAGAAACAGTGGTTGATTTCGTTGATTTTGTAACAGGTCTTTTAGTTACAGGTGGTTCTGGTGATGGAGACACACCCAGACATTTAATTTCAGATTCCAAATCACAATAACCCCATTCATCATCATAGTCAAAGTCATATGTGGTTGCACACCAGGTGTAGCCAATGTCTTCAATACACTTATTATATTCTTCCCCACCATATGAAAAGGGAAAGCGACACTTAACACCATCGGTTGTCCAGATTTGTGGAATACAGCTAGCTGTCCCACTTCCTCTTGTTGTAGAAAAAGTGGTTGATTTCGTTGATTTTGTAACAGGTCTTTTAGTTACAGGTGGTTTTGGTGATGGAGACAGACCTGGACACTTGATTTCAGATTCCAAATCACAATAACCCCATTCATCATCATAGTCAAAATCATATGTGGTTGCACACCAGGTGTAGCCAATGTCTTCAATACACTTATTATATTCTTCCCCACCATATGAAAAGGGAAAGCGACACTTAACACCATCAGTTGTCCAGATTTGTGGAATACAGCTATCTGTCCCACTTGCTCGTGTTGTAGAAACTGTGGTTGATTTCATTGATTTTGTAACAGGTCTTTTCGTTACAGGTGGTTCTGATGATGGAGACACACCTGGACATTTAATTTCAGATTCCAAATCACAATAACCCCATTCATCATCATAGTCAAAGTCATATGTGGTTGCACACCAGGTGTAGCCAATGTCTTCAATACACTTATTATATTCTTCCCCACCATATGAAAAGGGAAAGCGACACTTAACACCATCAGTTGTCCAGATTTGTAGAATACAGCTATCTGTCCCACTTCCTGTTGTTGTAGAAAAAGTGGTTGATTTTGTGGATTTTGTGCCAGGCTTTTCAGTTACAGGTGATTCTGGTGATGGAGGCTTTTTAGTTACAGGTGGTTCCGATGATGGAGACAGAGCTGGACATTTAGTTTCAGATTCCAAATCACAATAACCCCATTCATCATCATCGTCAAAGTCATATGTGGTTGCACACCAGGTGTAGCCAATGTCTTCAATACACTTATTATATTCTTCCCCACCATATGAAAAGGGAAAGCGACACTTAACACCATCAGTTGTCCAGATTTGTGGAATACAGCTATCTGTCCCACTTCCTGTTGTCGAAGAAAAAGTGGTTGATTTTGTGGATTTTGTGCCAGGCCTTTTAGTTATGGGTGGTTCTGGTGATGGAGGCTTTTTAGTTACAGGTGGTTCTGATGATGGAGACAGAGTTGGACATTTAATTTCAGATTCCAAATCACAATAACCCCATTCATCATCATAGTCAAAGTCATACGTAGTTGCACACCAGGTGTAGCCAATGTCTTCAATACACTTATTATATTCTTCCCCACCATATGAGAAAGGAAAGCGACACTTAACACCATCAGTTGTCCAGATTTGTGGAAAACAGCTATCTGTCCCACTTCCTCTTGTTGTAGAAACAGTGGGTGATTTTGAGAATTTTGTGCCAGGCTTTTCAGTTACAGGTGGTTCTGGTGATGGAGGCTTTTTAGTTACAGGCAGTTCTGGTGATGGAGACACAGTTGGACATTTGACTTCAGACTCCAAATCACAATAACCCCATTCATCATCATAGTCAAAGTCATATGTGGTTGCACACCAGGTGTAGCCAATGTCTTCAATACACTTATTATATTCTTCCCCACCATATGAGAAAGGAAAGCGACACTTAACACCATCAGTTGTCCAGATTTGTGGAATACAGTTGTCTGTGACACTGACTGGCCTTAATGAAACTGTTGACTGTTTAGTAGGTGTTGGAAAAACTGTATTGCTACAATTAACTGCATTTTCAAAATCACAGAAACCCCATTTACCATCAGCATCATAATCATATGTAGTACCACACCATGGTTTAATTCCAGAATCATCACATTTAATAAACTCTTCCCCTGCATATAAAAAGGGGAAATGGCATGGTGCATTATTTGAATTCCCATCAAATGTAGGAATTACTGAGACACAGGGGGTTATCCATTGATTAGTTATGGTAGGGGAGTCTGTTCTGACAAAGGGGGATGTAAGGGTTATTATGTCCACAGTGGACATGTTGCATGTAATTTCATTTTCAAAATCACAAATACCCCACATCTTGTCATTGTCATAATTTTCTGTGGTAGCACACCACCGTTGAGCTCCTACTTGACATTCTGTGTGATTTTCATTTAAATAGATATATGGAAACACGCAAGGTTTACCTTTGGAGTTACCCCCCTTTGTGGGTAGTTTTGGGATGCATATCTCAACATAAGGCGTAGCAGTGACTAGTGTCGTGCAATTAATCTGCTTCTGGAAATCACAATATCCCCACTTTCTATCTAGTTCAAAATTGTATGTTGTGCTGCACCATGCTCTGGTCTTAGGTCCCTGACAGGTGTTGTAAACCCTGTCGCCATGCACATATGGGAATACACACGGCGCACCATCAGAGTTGCCTCCATATGTTGGCATGGTGTCTACACACTCAGATTCGTCTGCTATGCCTCTAGTTGTAATTTTCTGGGTTTTGGCAGATACAGTGCTTGTCTGACTGGTGGCAGATGTAGTACTTATCACAGTGGTGAGACATTTTATTTCATTTGTCAGATCGCAGTACCCCCAATCCCGATCATTATCAAAATCATAAGTTCTACTGCACCATGACTGTGTACCGCGACCTAGACATTTCCATATTGTCCTGCCATTGTATTTGAAAGGGAACACACATTCTCCACCACCAATTATCGGCATTCTTGACTGACAATCTCCAAGGTCTGGGGAAGAGCCTGGTTTTGTTGTTAAAACTGTGGTAGTTTCTGTAGTAGTCTTTCTGCTTGTTGATATCCCATCAGAGCTGCAAAAGCCCCACTTTTGATCTTTATCATAATTGAACGTGGTTCCACACCAGGCATTTCTGCCCCTGCCGTAGCACTTGTAATACTTTTTACCATTAAAGACAAAAGGGAAATAACAAGGTGCTCCATTTGAATTTCCTCCAGTAGTGAAGATTCTCCCAGGACGATGACTTTCTGTGGTAGTTTGAGGTGCAGCTGTACTTGAAGTGGTCTTTTTCCCTGGTATAACCAGCTTCTTGTATTTGCGCATGCGCATAACTGGACTAGGCTTGTAATCTGTACAGTATAATTAAATTCACTCAAAATGCAACAGAAACAGAAAAGCACATTTTAATGTGTTATGCAAGTCATAGAAACACATTCACTCGGGTTAAGTTTGTATATTTCTGACAGATGTTGCAATTGTTTTCGTAATCAGAATTCACATTATCAACACAAACAATGATTTCACAGTCAAATTATTTCTGAGAAGTTGATGAGCTTTTAAATTTTCACACAAGGACTGAACTCCTGGTAGGATTGTGCAAACCACAGTCAATATGGTGTTTCAGAGATTTCTTTTATCGATATTTATTCATGAATTTAGTTTAGCTAGCGACTGTGTTCCAAGAACAATATTTACAAAGATTCTTAAACACTCATGTTAAAATGCTTTCACCGATTCTCATTCCATGAGATTATGTTTAAACTCAAACTTTTCACAATAATGAAAATTCTTAAACTCAAACTCGTCTTAAAACTAATACAAAGACACATTTTCTGACTTTATACTTTAACTCAAAAAGAACATTTGGCAGCCTTCTTTCCTTTGGTTTAGTCATCCATGTGTGTATATTTGCAAACAATAACCCTAAAACAGTTAACTTTACAAACTGGAAAGAAGAAAAAGTACATAATGCACTGAGGACAATCACTTAAGTTTAAGCATAAACTCAGCTTCAATTTTTTTGGATTCAGCATATTTTAACTGATTATGTATGTAGTTGTTGGGATAGTTTGGTATGGACTGACACATTGTATTTGATCACAAAACTGGGTCAATGGGATTCTCATATTTAAATGATAGACTGAGATGCATTCTTTGATCTGAGAGAATTTCATGAGTTCCTTTACACAAATGGCACAAGTTGTAAAGCCTTTAAATGGTCGCATAAACCTTTAATTTTTAACCTGACATGCTGTGTCAATCAGACAAAATAAATAAACTAGTCCTGTCCTCCAACAAAGCAATATTATTGACACAAGCTTATGGCGGGGTGTTTCACTGGAGACGACCATCACTGAACCTAACCAACTTCAGGGTCAGGAAGGCAGGATGTGAGTCCGGGCAATTTTAGTGCAGGAAAATAAAAGGACGGTTTAACCTTCATGACAGGAAGTAGTACATCCCAGCTTGTCTGGATCCATCTCCTGACATGTCTTGGGGTCTCACTGTTTTCAGCATGATCCAATGTGAAAGTCTTAAGACAAGCCATAGAGGCAAACAGACATGTCGTTTCTGGTCACAATAAGCTGTAGTAACAGCCCAACTGGACAAGAGCAGTGTCCAGCTTCACCACGACTGGACTGCTTAATTTTTACAGGATTGCCAGTCCAGTATAAACCGGCCCATAGTTGCTGCTGTTACTCATCAATTCTTGATCAGAGTCCTTTTTGTTTTTTCTTGAGTTGAATATTTTCATTTGTACTCTGATTTACAGAAGAAGGACACGTCAGGAACATTTAAACACAGGACCAGCACTTGCCACACAGCTACCTTATGCACCACAGCCCCCACCACCACCCAGACCAAGAAGAAAGTCCTCAAACCCCTGGGTTTTGCCATGGATACATCAAAGGAAAGATATAGTATGTTACAACATGTTCAACGAACGTTCCAGGCCACCAGAATTTTGTGAGGATGCCCACTGCAGTTTTGACCTCATTCAGGAGTGGGCAGATCACCATCTGAAGAAGCAAGTTATGAATTTAAGGCAGCCTTTATAAGTGGGCCGAATGCTGGCTATGACACTCAGACACTTGGCTACTAGAGAAAGTAACACAATATTGGGATATGACTGGAGGGTGGGATAAACCACTATTGGTAAATTCACTCCTGATCTCTGCAGAGCCATCCTTGATGAATTCCAGGAAGATGTTTGACATGTCCTACCGCTCCTGAAGAATGGAGACAGATTGAGGAAAAGTTTCACAATAGATGGAATGTCCCCCATGCTGTGAGCTCCATAGATAGGAAAGATATCACCATAAAGAAGGCTACTAAGGCTATTTTCCCTTTTGTTGCCTCAAGCTCATTAGAGGATGTTGCGTCAATTTTGTGCTGTATAAGTGTTTCTATTCTATTCTATTCTAAATCTGGGAGCGAATATTACCTTTACACAGGCTTCTTTCACCGATTCTGCTTGCCATGGTTGATGCGATCTACAGATTCCTGTGGGTATTTGTTGGGTCCAGTGGATCTTCATCAGACAAACAAATTTTTAATCACTGCAGGCTGAAGGAAAAGATAGAGGATGGGGTCTTGGGGCTTCCCCCTTCTGAACCTCTGGGATAGGGAAAGCCTCCTTTGAACTGTTTCTTGGAGGGTGATGATGCTTTTGCCTTGAAGCCATGGCTAATGAAACCATACAGCAGAAGACAACTGAGTAGAGAAGAGAAAAGAGCAAACTATAGGATCTTCAGAGGCTGGAGGGTAGTGGAGAATATATTTGGGATATTAGCTACCAAATTTAGGGACCTTCTCACCACAATTTAGCAAAGACCAATGGCTATTAAAGACATGCTATTGATCTGTGTTACATAACATTCTGAGGACCCATAAAGGAGGAGAAGCCCAGCCATCCAACCCACAAGATGACATGGCAGCCATAAATGAACAATTATTAGGTAGGGCAGATGAAAAACTGCAGGAATCCCTCAAGAGTGATAAAAAATAGCATCAGAGATGCCTATACCCCACAGCCCAGGAAAGTAGTTTCCGACACCATGAGATATAGAAGAAGTAAAACACTAAGAAGATCAGAAGACTTTCACAGCAATCAATGTCAATTATGTAAAAGTCCAAATAATGTTAGTAGCGAAAGCAAAACTTAAGAGAGAGAAAATATCTGTAAATAATGAAGCTATATAATTTATTAATTGAAGTTTAGCTACCAATAGAAATAGCACAATTAAGTAAAAGTACGTACAATAATCAGTTACAACAATACGTATATCTTGGTAATAAGAGAAATGGATCTCAATTATGGCAGGTGAACACACTTTGGCAGAGCCAAGGTTGAAGATCACACAACAAGATTTAGCATACCTACACTCCCAAACCAATGACCCATCCAAGAATCAAATTTCTACACTTTAAAAAATTATAAAGGTCCCAGCTCACTACAATAAGGTCAAATCAAGCTCACACTATGTTGTGGCTCACCTACATGCTCTAACTAATGTCCCTAACATATATAAACTTTCTACACTTTATGATTCCGAGAAGTAGCTCAGACAAGATCTTTAAGTTCAAGGTCAATACCGCATGGTCAAAGGTCAAATCATGGTCTCACCATGACATTGCATACCTAAAATCCTTTACTAATGTCCATATCAAATATTAACCTTCTACACCGTGCAGATTCAGTGATATCATCTGAACAAGATCTTAATGCTCAAGGTCACTATAGCAAAGTGAAAGGTTAAATCAAGGTCACATCATGACGTTGTACACCTACACTCCCCATCCAATGTTCTTACCATGTTTTAACTTCCTATACCTTAGAGTTTATGAGATACAGCCCGGGAGATATCATCTGAACAACATTTTCAAACTCAAGGTCTCTAGAGCAAGATCAAAGGTCAAATCAAGGTTACACCATAACGCTGCACGCCTACAACCCCCAACCAATGTCAACACCAAGTTTCAAGTTCCTGCACATTATGGTTTCTGAGATATAGCTGGACAAGATTTTAAAGGTCAAGGTCACTACACCAAGGTCAAAGGTCAAATGAAGGTCACATCATGACACTGTACACCTATATCCCCAACCAATGTCCCTAATAAGTTTCAACTTCCCACACCTTACAGTTTCTGAGATAGAGCCTGAACAAGATTTTCAAACTCCCAGTCACTTCAGCAAGGTCAAAGGTAAAATCATGATCACACCATGCTGTTGTACACCTACACACCTCAATCAATGTCCCTACCAAGTTTCAACCTCCTACACATACGGTTTCCGAGATACAATCCAGACAATCTTTTTCCTGCCACCCGCCCACTCATTTGGACATCATTAGTGAACACAATCCCTACAAACCCCTTAAAGGCTGTGGGGTAAAAAGGATTACATGAACCACAAAGGTTTCCCAAAAGGTATAGTTCTCCTCAACAAAAAAATTATTGCATTCTCCCATTACAAAAAATTCAAATAGTTGAATTTGCTTTGTATCCAGTGCTGTCTGTTGGTGAGTTCCCTCGGGGCCTGGCCAGACTTGGACTACGTCAGCTCCACATATCTAGTCCTTTGTGACTCAAAAATGTCTTGCAGACCAGTACAAAAAGTTTACATCTGTTGGTGATGGTTTCCCACATGCGATCCTTCCAGGTATTGGTTTTTGAATAGCTTGTATGTATTATCATAGAGTTTTTCATGATCCCTGATTAATTCCACTATTGCCGTCATCTTGCCCTTCTTCCTTCTGGATAGGATGACAGAGAGTCAGATGCTCTGTGACTCATTTCCCCTTCAGCTTCCATCTCTATCTCACTCTCACTTCTTTCTGTCCTCTGTCTCTTCACCTGTTCCTCCCATTCTCTCTCCTGCCTTTACAGCGTCTCTCTTTCGACTCTCTCTATCACTTCTCTCTGTAGCTCCCCCCTCTCTCTGTGCTCTGACTCCATCCTCCTCTGCATGTCACCAGCTGGATCCTCCTACTCAAACTCAGTAGGTGTGTCTGTGAGACTTCTATATTCCTGGGATTCCTTATGACCATTTTAGGAGCCACCATAAAGCACTAAATCCTGACTATATTTGCAAAAACACAAAAGCTTATGTAAACATTACTTGTTATCTGTAGCTGTACAAATTCCAAATGATGCCTCCTGTGGACTGACTCATTTCTTTATATGGGTAGACCCCAAAACCAACAGGTCATAAGAGGAAGACATGAAACAGAACTTCATATACACTCCACAGCTTATCTTTTGAAGTAACTGCCTTGTCAGTTTCTTCTTAGTCTTGTCCTGCTGTGCAGGCAGCTTGTCATGCTGAGATTAAACTGGCTTCACTTACAAAGTATGGGAGAATTCCCATACTGATGGGAATCAATCAAGTTTGGACTTGTTTAGTCACGACAGATCAGTTCACTTTCAAGTACAGTCAGTATTGTTTTGGGACCTGACATGGGGTGAGGTGGGGATGGTTATACAAGGACAGCACAGCAAGTGTTTATTCAATAAACTTTATTGATAAGATGGTAAGTCAATAGAACTGGACTACACGTGATCAGGATAAGACATAAAGTGACAAGGACAAGACAGTTTATTTACAGGACTTTGTGGGTGGGGATGGTCGGGATGAAGAGACTTGGAGGCTTGGTAAAATATTAAACATGTTTGATATTTCGACAACCCTCAAAGTAAAGCTAGGAACCCCAAACAAACATTAACAGACACTGCAAACAAACTAAACTGACCCAAGAGTCAGTGAGGGTCGGCTGGAACACCCCATAACACATTGCAGGTCATTCTAACATGCCAACTAAATTTGTCAGGCAATTATAGGGACTGTAGTGATGAAGTATTTATTGTAAATTCATTCAACTGTCAGGCCAGCTCATATAATTCGTAAACTGACTGCTTGAGAAGTCAAAGTGTTCCCTTCAATTTAGTATTAAACTGATCAAGCCACATGCCAAAATTTGACTTACTTTGAAAAATAAACTGTTGCTAAGAGGAGCTAGATTGTTGAAGTGAGACAGAGTACATACTTGAACACCAGGGGCCGATTTCACTAAAGGACTTAAACTAAGTCCCTTTTTTGGCTAAGTCTTGGACTTAAAATCTAAGACTTTGGTCTTAGCTAGAAAAATGGATTTCACAAAGGTGACTTAGCTAAGTCCAGGCTTATCATATAACCACAGTGGTTTTCTGTGTCATGTGACCTTTTGTATCTATTCAAAATATAATATTGATGCCACATATTCTTCATTTAATGTATTTTATCTAAGGATAAGTGCTGTTTTGAAATTGAAAACCTTGTTAGCACATATAAACTTCCCAAACACTACTTTAGTGAGGTATTCTGTATAATTATAATTTATTTACAGCCATTTCAAATTTTGAAGTGGAGAAAAGTTTATGGCGGCCATATTTAAGTCCTCTTTACAAAATTTAAGCCCACTACCTCCCAGACTTAAAAGTTAAGTCCACTGACTTAGCAATTTCATGGACTTAGCTGCTTTGTGAAATCCGCTAAGTCTAAGACCACAGACTTAGCAGTTTTTTGACAAAATTTAAGACCAAAGTCTTAGATTTAAGCCTAAATCTGGACTTAAGTCCCTTTGTGAAATCGGCCCCAGCTATCATTCTCTTTTAACATTTTTATTATTTTTCAGTTTTTCCTGTGAGGATATAAAGAGTTGCTGTGATGCAATTATTTTCATTGCATAAAAGTAAACTTTAATCACAAATTAACATTCTTATTATTATACTCAGTCACTTGCAATGTGTTAGAGTCAAAATTTTGTGTCTTATTAAAAGATTCTGAAAAAGAGGAACGACACATAACTTGAGGACATATACTTCACAGCGTACAAATGACATACGACAAATTGTCAATAGTAAAACTAGTGAATAATTACAACATTGGTTTTAGCTCTGGTACATGTCCAACAATGCCACTTTCTATTGAAAGTTCTAAACGAGCTTTATTTTTGTTGATATAAATTGCATTTGTAACAAGAAATGAGAAGGCCAAACATGGTTGATATTCTACAGCACTTATTAATGATGTAACATATCAGCAGTAAAAGTGAAGGACATTATTTAATTTTAAAAATCAAGTAAAAGTAAAACACAGTTTTACAGTGAGTAACAGAGTAAAAATTGATAGAATTATTCAATGCAACTACACAGCCTGTCACATAAGAAATCATCACCTCTGTGTGGGTTCGACTGTCACAGGTCACAAAATGCTGTGTGAGAACTTGTCTCATCCATTTTATTTTAGTGTGTGTTACAGGCAAACTGTGTACCCAGGCACTTTTTAAAAAGGTCAAACAAATATTTTATCAGTTTGTCCAAAAAATACTTATAAGCAACACTATATTTATTGAGTTTAAAATTGTGAAAAATGGAATATATCCCTGCTAAGGGGTTGTTTGAGTTCAACACTTTTCTGTAAACACTGAAGACACATAACTCTTTTCTTCTACTTGACTGTGTCAACATAAATATATTTAACAACACACTGAATTTACAACATAAGTTACAATACTGAAGAAATTCACACTTTCTTACCTGCAGATACAACAGTTTTACCTTATCATATTCAGGTGAGCAACTGATGACACATTTATAACTAGAGGATCGCTCGCAAAAAAAAAGATAATGTTTTTGCATAGCAAAAACAAAGCGTCCCGAAAAGGATATAAAGGTGAGTGCTAAAGTATTAAGAAAATGCTTCGTTTCTAGCCTTATACTGTTGTGGCAACCAAAGTCAGCGCAGTCTGCTCTATCTAGCACGTTTTCAAGGTATAAGCATTTTTGTGTTTTGCAAAAAATAAAAAAATTAAAAATGTCCGCTATATTTGGCGAGACAAAAATATTTTGAAAATTGGCATGGCTACTCTGCAGAGATACCCAGCAGGTCCAAAATTTTGTTGAGTTCACTCCATATAGCACAGTTTTCGAGATATAAGCATTTTTGTGTTTTGCAAAAACTTTGAAAATTCAAAATGGCCACCATTTTTGGGGAGACAAAAATTTTTGTCAAGACCACTGCCGTGGAGTGTATCTCCCGCCAAGCATTAAAGCAGAAGAAATAGCTTTTCCGAGATATTCACAATTTTTCATTTTCGTGTGTGAAAAGTCTTCCAAAAGTAGGTGAATGAGTTATTTGAGAAAAATTGGCTATCTGCAATACTATTAAGAGATAATTCACATTTACTCATTTTGAGTAGGTGAATAATTATCTATGGGTCTGAAACTTCACCAAGTGAAAGCTCTCCCAAAAGTAGGTGAATGAGTTATTTGAGAAAAATTGGCTATCCGCAATACTTTTAGAGATAATTCGCATTTACTCATTTTGAGTAGGTGAGTAATTAGCTATGGGTCTGAAACTTCACCATGTGAAAGCTCTCCCACAAGTAGATGAATGAGTATTTGATAAAAATTGGGTATCCGCAATACTTTTACAGATAATTAGCATTTACTCATTTTGAGTAGGTGAATAAATAGCTATGGGTCTGAAACTTCACAGAGTGAAAGCTCTCCCAAAAGTAGGTGAATGAGTTATTTGAGAAAAATTGGCTATCTGCAATACTTTTAGAGATAATTCGCATTTACTCATTTTGACTAGGTGAGTAATTTGCTATGGGTCTGAAACTTCACCAAGTGAAAGCTCTCCCAAAAGTAGGTGAATGAGTTATTTGAGAAAAATTGGCTATCTGCAATACTTTTAGAGATAATTCACATTTACTCATTTTGAGTAGACCAGTAATTAGCTATGGGTCTGAAACTTCACCAAGTGAAAGCTCTCCCAAAAGTAGGTGAATGATTAATTTGAGAAAAATTGGCTATCTGCAATACTTTTAGAGATAATTCGCATTTACTCATTTTGAGTAGGTGAGTAATTAGCTATGGGTCTGAAACTTCACCAAGTGAAAGCTCTCCCAAAAGTAGGTGAATGATTAATTTGAGAAAAACTGGCTATCTGCAATACTTTTAGAGATAATTCGCATTTACTCATTTTGAGTAGGTGAGTAATTAGCTATGGGTCTGAAACTTCACCAAGTGAAAGCTCTCCCAAAAGTAGGTGAATGAGTTATTTGAGAAAAATTGGCTATCTGCAATACTTTTAGAGATAATTCGCATTTACTCATTTTGAGTAGGTGAGTAATTAGCTATGGGTCTGAAACTTCACCAAGTGAAAGCTCTCCCAAAAGTAGGTGAATGAGTTATTTGAGAAAAATTGGCTATCTGCAATACTTTTAGAGATAATTCGCATTTACTCATTTTGAGTAGGTGAGTAATTAGCTATGGGTCTGAAACTTCACCAAGTGAAAGCTCTTCCAAAAGTAGGTGAATGAGTTATTTGAGAAAAATTGGCTATCTGCAATACTTTTAGAGATAATTCGCATTTACTCATTTTGAGTAGGTGAGTAATTAGCTATGGGTCTAAAACTTCACCAAGTGAAAGCTCTCCCAAAAGTAGGTGAATGAGTTATTTGAGAAAAATTGGCTATCCGCAATACTTTTACAGATAATTAGCATTTACTCATTTTGAGTAGGTAAATAATTAGCTATGGGTCTGAAACTTCACCATGTGAAAGCTCTCCCAAAAGTAGGTGAATGAGTTATTTGAGAAAAATTGGCTATCTGCAATACTTTTAGAGATAATTCGCATTTACTCATTTTGAGTAGGTGAGTAATTGGCTATGGGTCTGAAACTTCACCATGTGAAAGCTCTTCCAAAAGTAGGTGAATGAGTTATTTGAGAAAAATTGGCCATCTGCAATACTTTTAGAGGTAATTCGCATTTACTCTTTTTGAGTAGGTGAGCAATTAGCTATGGGTCTGAAACTTCACCAAGTGAAAGCTCTTTGGGATAGCTGCTCTGCAGAGATACCCTGAAGATAAAAAATTTCGTCGAAATCGCTCTATGTAGCACGGTTTTCGAAATATTAGCATTTTTGTGTTTTGCAATTTTTGCGCAAAAATTCGAAAATTCAAAATGGCCGCCATTTTTGGCGAGACAAAATTTTTTTGAAAATTGGCATGGCTACTGTGCAGAGATACCCAGTGGGTCAAAAATTTCGTCGAAATCGCTCTATCTAGCACGGTTTTCGAGATATAAGCATTTTTGAGTTTTGCAATTTTGCGAAAAATTCAAAAATTCAAAATGGCCGCCATTTTTGGCGAGAAATTGTTTGTTTGAAAATTGGCATGGCTACTCTGCAGAGATACCCTGCGGGTCAAAAATTTCGTCAAAATCGCTCTATCTAGCAGGGTTTTCGAGATATAACCATTTTTATGTTTTGCAATTTTTGCGAAAAATTCGAAAATTCAAAATGGCCGCCATTTTTGGCGAGACAAAAATTTTTTTGAAAATTGGCATGGCTACTCTGCAGATATACCCTGTGGGTCAAAAATTTCGTCGAAATCGCTCTATCTAGCAGGGTTTTCGAGATATAAGCATTTTTATGTTTTGCAATTTTTGCGAAAAATTCGAAAATTCAAAATGGCCGCCATTTTTGGCGAGACAAAAATTTTTTCAAAATTGGGATAACTACTCTGCAGAGATACCCTGCGGGTCAAAAATTTCGTCGAAATCGCTCTATCTAGCACGGTTTTCGAGATATAAGCATTTTTGTGTTTTGCAATTTTTGCAAAAATTCAAAATGGCCGCCATTTTTGGCGAGACAAAAATTTTTTGAAAATTGGGAAAACTACTCCGCAGAGATACCCTGCGGGTCAAAAATTTCGTCGAAATCGCTCTATCTAGCACGGTTTTCGAGATATAAGCATTTTTGTGTTTTCCTTATTTGGAAAATTCGTAATGATTAATTAATCATTAATTACTCGGCCATTTCTTGACCAATCAATGCCAAAATCTAATGATTTCCAGATTTTAATAGAATGAATGTATTTGCCAAGTTTCAGGTGAATTGATAAAATTCCTTTCAAGTTATCATCCGGACAAGCTTCCCCATCGAAAAAAGACATTTTTGGTCATGTGACCTCTCTGATTGGTTGAAATGTCACTGCAGCATATTCAAAAAAATTCCCCAAGGCTACTGCCTAAACCTGCCAAATTTGAAAAGAATCCGCCTAACGGTTACAGAGTTATAAGGAAAACAAAATGCGGAGCCGGCGGAGCCGGCGGAGCCGGCGGAGCCAGAAGCTCTCCCATACACAAACAAGCGTCCCTTGCAGGACGCTTAAATATTACATAATGTAACTCACACATAATTTCAAATATATATTCCATTACACAGTTACAGTTAGCCAAACATAGACACAGAGTTTTAATACATTTAAAAGCAAATAGTTTTCAGGTTGTGGTAAGAAGCAGGAGGGAAGCTGGACTGTGGTTAATTAGTGCAATGGTGTTGTGGGGTGTACACCACTGGGTTAGTGGTAAGCTAGGTAAGATATTTTAGACATTTAAGGATGTATTTAGATTAAATGCAGATTAAATAGGATACATACAAAGGTTAATCAAATGCTATAGACAGTATATATTTACACATACCGCCCTTATTAAAGCAATTGAATGGGTCTATTTTAATTCTAGGAATATTATCATGAATAGTAACAGGGTCTACTAGCTCCACCAATTTAAACTACAAATATAACAGTACAATATTTAAACATTATCACAAAAAGAACAAAATTATTTAAGCAAATGGTATGAGTTTGGGAACTAAAATTCTTCACATTTATTGAACAGAATTTCATGATTCTAAAATTATGACTTCAAGCATTATAAAGAAGCAAAGGAAGGTACCAAAAATCATTTGAAAAATTTGAATACTGAGTCCCAGTAGTTTGAAATAACATCAAAGTTACAGTTTTATATGTTTGTGACCTTACTTTAAAGGTCTGATTGTAAAGCCTCACCTTACTGCAGGGTCTTACCTTTTAGTGACACACCATCAATGAACCAGGAAATGACAGGTGGCGGCACAGCAAATGCCGGGCAGTGCATGGTGATGCTGCTGTTAACCACTGTCTCTGGGTACGACATCTCACCAGAACCCTCAATACTGGGAGGCACTGCAACAATAACAATCTGCCACTGTAACGGGATTTTCATTATGTTGTTTTATAAATATATCATACAATTTATATATATTGCTGTGACTATAAAATGTGGATCATGACCAGATGGCTATCACCTCTGCAATGATAAGTTTGAATCCAGCTCTTGAGATACTTAATGGTGTAAAATCCAAGAAAAAAAAATCTGTGTTGTACCAAAATAAATAATAAATCTATTATAATAATCTTACATGCCTTCTCAGAGTACAAGTAAACAGGATGAAGTAAGGTCCATTTTTGTCTGAGGTGTTATGTTAAAGTCTTTCAATCATTAGCTTACTACTGTTATACATGGTTTTGCATATGGTGAAAAGTTTGATAAAAGTATTTCTCTCAATGTTGAAATATATATGTGTATTGAAGTATTTACATGTATGTGCGGTATTTATATGATTTTGAAGAATTCGAATGATTCTGGGGCGGATTTCATGAAAGGTCTCAGACTTAGTCCAGTCTCAGGCTGAGCCACTGGCTCAAATCCGAGCCTTTTGGCTCAGCTAAGTCTTTGTCTCAAATGGTTTTCACAGAAGGGGTCTCAGTTGAGACCAAGCTTATCAAATAACCACAGTGGTTTTCTGTGTCATGTGACCATTTTTTGTAGTCAAAATATTCTACTGATGGCATATATGTTCCTTGTTTGACACATAATATCTCTGCTAAAATACCATTTTGCAATGGGAAGCCTTGTTAAACATGTAAAAACACCCAAGGACTACTTCGGGGGGTTGTTATATATACTTGTTCCCTATTTTCAGCCATTTCAAATTTTGAAGTGAAGAAAGAATTATGGCGGCCATATTTGAGCCTTTGTTTACAAAACTTAAGCCCACTTTCTATCAGTCTCAACATTTGAGCCAGTGGCTCAGCCAAAGCTGAGACTGAGACCTTTTGTGAAATCCACTAAGGCTGAGCCCATGGGCTCAAGTAAAATATTCCAATAATTTGAGACAAAAGTCTCAAGTTTGAGTCTGAGACCGGGCTAAGACCTTTCGTGAAATCCGCCCCTGGAGTATTTAATGTACACGAAGTATTCACATGTATCAGAGGTACTCACATATATTACGTATTAACATATATGTAAAGTATTACATGTATCTTAAGTATTCACAATTATTTTAAGTATTCATATGTATGTGAAGTAATTCACATGCATGAAGTATTCACATGTATTTGAAATATTTACACGATGTGAAGTATATGCATGTATTTGAAGTATTAATATGAATGTGAAGTATTCAGATATGTGTCAAATATTTATACATATTTCAAGAATTTATATGTATGTGTAGTATGCAAATGTACTTAAAGTATTTACATCCATTTGAAGTATTCACATGTATGAGAAGTAATAACATGTGTGTGTGAAGTATTTACATACCTGGGCCGGGATTCACAAAAGGTCTTAAGCAAAAACTTGTCATAACTTTAGGAGAAAAGTCTTAACTGTGCAAGAATTTTGTCATAAAGTTAAGACTTTTTTTTGCTTAGGCAAAATGGGATTCACAAAAGGTCTTAGACAAAAATTGTCTTAGATTTTGTCATAACTTTAAGACCACTGCAGGGCAGACTTAAGACAATTTTGAAATATTCCATTGCATGTATTTACATTTTACCCTTTGTTATGCCAACGAAAAATATATACTATGGGGATCTATACTTCCTATAAAAGTAATTTATCTTGATTGTAATAGAAATTTACACCATTTAATTACCTATAAATTTCCACATTTTACCTTCTTGTGGTAAAAATAATGTCATAAAAATGGCTGACTCACAATAAAACACAAATACTACCATTTTTACATAATTTTACAAAGAAAAAGTAACAAATCTGATTTATAATTTTAAAGAGCATGTTTGGTGTATTTATCGATGAAAAATATTTTTGTTTTACTAAGATTAGTTAATTTGAATTCAAAATAGTTAAGACTTTTTGCACAAATTTTGTCTCAGCTAAGATTTTGCTAAGCACTTTTTGTGAATCCCAATTTAAGAGAAATCTTAGCTAAGACAAAAGTCATAACTTTAAGATTGGTCTAAGCAAAAAAATTGCCTAAACTTAAGACCTTTTGTGAATCCCGGCCCTGAAAAATTATACAAATATATTTGCAGTAATCACATGTAGGTGAATTATTTGCATGTATTTGAAGTGTTTATATGTATTGAAAGTATTCATTGAGTAATAACATATGCATCAAGTATCCACATGTACAGTATTGGTCCACACACTGTACTGGCACCACTCACCCAGCACATGGAACTGGAAACTCCTCTCTATGGAGCCTGCTTTATTCTCTGCTATACACTTGTACAACCCATCATCTGCTATGTAGATGTCTGAAATCTCCAGCTGCTGGTTACCATCCAAAAATCTGAAACATACATGTATCTAGGTAGAAACTTGTCCTCTTTTGGTATTGGGATCCCAGTAAACATTACAAACGTTTATAAACCTAACTATGAACGGTTTATTTAAGGTTTAAAATGATGGGCTCCTAAACGTTCGCCTATAAACGTTATCAACATTTAAGCATAAATGTTTATAAACGTTTATGCATAAACGTTTATAAAAAGTTTATATATAAACATTTATAAACGTTCAAATATCCAGTATGATTCAAGGGAGAATGTAAACAAACTTCATTTTATGAATAATTTCCCTGTTTACATTAATTTAACCTTGTACAGTGCATTCTATAATATAATGTACTTTTATATCTCCACTTATAATTTAATGATGGCTTCAAACAACAGTGATACAGCAAGATATAGTAACAGAAATATTTCTCCAGTTTCTCTCAAAATGGCTGTGCTGATATCATCATCCAAAATTGAAGCGAGGTTAAGATATTCTTCACTCTTTGTAAACGTTTTAAAATGTTTATTAAAGTTTATAAAGCAAACTAATGTTGCTGAAACATTTATAAACCCATAATATTGAATAATTGTCAATTGCAACAAATTTTATTGTAATTTAACTTTTTACAAGTTAAATACTTACCTTATCCTCACAAGTGCTTGTTTGTTTTGTGGAGCAAAACACATCGACCGACAAGAATTTTTTAAGGAAATATTCTTGTCACAAGAGGTGACCCCTTTGTCTGCGCATGTCCACACTTGCGCAGTACTCGTTGTCGACAGACGATCGTCGAGAGCTCTTCATTATATTTTTGGTCCCCAGAAACAAATTATGTGGGGAGGTAGGGTGGGTTTATCCTTGTGAGGATAAGGTAAGTATCTAACTTGTAAAAAGTTAAATTACAATAAAATTTGTTACATTTTATTGCGTAAAATAGCCTTACCTTATCCTCACAAGTGCTTGAATACAACCATAACAGGTGGAGGGTATTTGTTTTGGCCACACTGTTAGATGATTGTCAGACAAGGGGTCACCAAACAAAGCACTTGATAAGAGGATAAGATAAGCTTCCATACACCACATCTTAGGTAATATATTACTTCCTCATCACAGATAAGTAATTTGCTAATCTCAACAAGAGATCCATGATGTGGTCATCATTGTTGCTGCTGTTGCTGTTGTAGACAATTTTACAACAAATCATATAGCACTATCAACCATCACCCGGTATTGGCCGGAGATGTCTGCATGTCTCCCCAAACAAGATGTCATCATCTGACAATGAAAATATCTCCAAGCAGGCAAACTGAATTGCATAAACTGCAGATATGGGGACATATGTAAGTTAAGAAAGACATACCGTATTTTTTGTAATAAACGCCCCCTCCCTATTAATCGCCCCCCCCCTCTTCTCTACCTTTGCAAAGTTCATATTTCGGGGTTTTACATCCCTCTCAACAGCCAACACTTTTGCGATTCCGGGATTCCGAAAAATGGTGCATTTTAGTACTTCCCAAGCGAATATCGCTTACGAGAAATAAAGAAAATAAAAACAAAACATGGCAGTTTTGGTCACAGACGCATTGAAATCTGCAATAATAGGAGATAAAACTACATAATTTCTTCAGATTTATGGTTTGTTTTAAATATTTTAAGCTGTCTCGCCATTATACATGCCAGCAAGCGAGATCAAGGCAGCAAGTGTTCATTATCGCCCATTGCCACTGGACTCGAGATATGATTTTATTTATCTGTAATAGTCGCCCCCCCTTTGGAAAAATGCATCGCCCCAGGGCGTTTATTACAAAAAATACGGTATGTCAGTGAGACAACACTTGTATAACTGGAGAGAACATAAATATGTGAGTGATATCAATAACATGTATAAATACACAAAAATTGAGTACATGCTGAGGTGAATCCACAAGACCCAATTTGTTCATGGATTGGTCATGGGATTACCAAGCTACATCTTCGAGTAGAATGTAGTAAAGAATTGTGGGTCTTCCAATAACAAGAGTCTGATATCTGCTCAGGTAAGACCCCACTCTTGAAAATAAAGGGGCAGCCATGGATCTAATATGTGCCTCAATGTATAGATTCTGAAAATCAGAATTAAAGGACTGGCAATCTAATCATGCAGTCAGATTGATCTAGGAAGAGATAGGAGAACTCAAGATATCTCCATCAAGCCTTCCTTAAAAGATATGAGCAAGAGATTCTTCCCCTCCTTGAAGTACTTGTACTGTTTTGCTAGTAACTAAGTACTGTAAGAGTGCAGAGTGTCACAACATCAGTCCAACGTGAGCTCAAGAATGGTTTGTGAGCTGGAATGACCACTGATTTGAGCCATCTGGGCCATCAGAAGCCAACTGATTCTTGCTAAAAGGCAGGAGAAGGAGACTTTCCCTTTTCTCCAAGCAGTAGTCCTGTCCAAGAAGGATCTAAGTGCTGTAAGAGGACAACGAATCATGTGTCCAGGAATGATCTAGAGCTGAAGTGACCACTGGAGCCAATCTAGACCAATTGAGGCTAATGGGTCTTTGCTGAAAAGGTAGGTAGGAGGGAGAAACTGTAACCTCCTTCCAATGAGGTTTGTGTCTGAAGGAGCCAAAGTCCCAGAATACACTTTACCTTGTTTTTGCCAGATGCCAATGCCATTGCAACAGTCTTGCAAGTTAAACTTTTTTAGACTGACCTCCTTTAAAGGTTAATAAGGAGCCTTTTGTGAAAACCAACAGAAGCAAAGGCAAATCCCTTGATGCTACACCTCTGTTAGCAGTGGCTTCTCTCTATAAACACTTGCAATAGGCCTATAAAGATCCAGGCTTTTGCTCAACTCCTGCACAAAAGATATAAATGATCAGCTATGGTTGCTGCGAGGCCAGCAATAGTGGTAGGTTTCAGATTTTTGCAAGTACATGGATCAAAAAATCTGGTATATTTGAGACAGTAGGCTCTGAGATGACCACCTTATTCTGTTGGTACCAGAGCTCAAAATGGCCCATCTTGACTCATACATTTCCAAGATGAGGGTCCTTGAGATGCCCTAAATCTCTCTACCCCTTGCTCAGAGAATGAAATAAGAGATTCTGAGTGGTGTTAAGGTGTCAAGCATGCAGGTACCAATGCAACAGATTCTGATGGTATTTCTAACTGAATGGCTGTTTCTGAGACCAGTGAAGTAGCTGTAATGGAGGTTTGGTTGATTGATTCACCAGATCCCAAAACCAATGCATCATGGGCCACCAAGGGGCCACTACAATGATTTTGCACCTGGTGTTCATTTGTTCAATAACTTTTTGGAATGAGTGGTACAGGACAAAAGGCCTAGCAGTCCAGAACCTCCAACAAGATGTTTAATGCATCTATGTTCAGAGCATTTGCATCCAGGACTGGCAACATAGGATGGAAGTTTGTGATTCATATTGGTGGCAAACATCTCTACCATTGGTATTTGCCAAACTATACAAGTCAAATGGAATATTTTAAGATGAAGAGACCACCATGTCTGTATCATTTTGTCCTTTCTGGAGAGGCTGACTGTCATGACCTTTAGACAACCCTGAATATATCTGGCTCATATAAGAATATCTCAAGGATTGCAGTAGGCCAAGATGCAGCATACCTGCCTAAAAACTAAAAAACCTATTGTTGATTTGTGCCAAACTTGCACATTGTCTTGAACCATAAAGGGAGTAAGAACCATTCTGTACGAATTTCTTCTGTCCCTTCTGTAGAGGCTATTGACTATGACATTTAAGCAACCCAGAAAATGTCTATCTCTTATAAGTATATTTCAAGGATTGCAGTAGGCCAGGATGCACCAAGCCTCTGTCCCTTCTGAAGAGGATGTTGGCTATAATATTTAAGCAACCCACAATATGTCTGTCTCTTTTGAGTATATTTCAAGGATTGCAGTAGGCCAAGATGTGCCAAACTAGGAGGTACATGTGCCCCCCCCCCTCTTTTGTTTGTTCAGATAACCGAACACAGTGGCGTTGTCTGATGCTATCAGAATTCTTTTGTGTAGAATTTGTCTTGAAAGCTTTTAAGGGCTAAACACACTGCCTTCAGTTTTAGGACATTGAAATGTAATATATAGCTTTGAACTGTCCAAAAGCCACTGACTGTGATGTTTTTAGATGGGATCATCAACCCTGGTTTAATGCATCTACGAAAATAAGGGAATTGTGCCCCTGTATATAGAAAGGGCATCCTATTTCCCATTTTTTTGGTATTTTCCACCACTGAATATGCTTTTTCAGATGGATTTGAAACAGGAATTCTCACAAGTAGTGACTGGAGATATTGCCAGTTTGTTGTAGATACCACTGAAAGGCACACATACGTAAGTGACCCATCGGTATAGTCTTTGCCAAAGATGCTCGTACCCCTACCTGGGATAAAAGCAACCTTGGGGTTGTTTGTGATGAGATCTCCATGTCCTGAATAGATTTCTCAGGTATTTTTAATTTATTTGTGTTAGAAAGACATTTCCTTGTACCAATATGCAGTGGTAACCTAGGAAATCGATCCTTGTGTGGACTCGAGCTTGGATTTTTATCAGAAAATAATCACGAAGCTGAGATGTTGAAGAATTTGGATGAATTCTTGGTTTGAACCAAATACTGGTGTCTTTTATGTACCCTTAACAACAGTGGTCCAGGGGCCGGTTTCATGAACAGACTTAAGCCTTGAGTCAGACTCAAAAGTTGAGACTTTGTTTCAAATTTTGGAAATATTTTGCTGAGTCTGTGAACTCAGACTCAATGCATTTCACAAACAAGCTCAACTTGAGACCTGGCTCAGTCACAGGCTCAAATTTGAGCCCATGAAGGAGTTGTCTCAAATTTGAGTCCAAGCTTTGATGCCAAAAAACACATACATAAAGCAATACAATTTGTTCCAAAATGAAATTGATAAATCTTGAAATCTTCTATTTTCATTTTATTTTGTAATTACAGCCACATATTTAATATTTACTAATAACAAAAGTCAATAGAATTGACATGCTTTATAGGCTATTATCAAGTGACAGGCCTCAAGAGTGGACTCAAAGCCAGACTCAACCTCAGTTGAGTCTCAATCTTATGGATCACTTATAATTTCTTTGTATTATGAGTATTAAAGATATTTAAAATAATAATAATCATGAAATATAACTTTTTAAACTAAAAATAAGCCCACTAAATATATGAAATGAGATTAAAAAGTTGAGACCATAACTTGAGACTGGTCTCAGCTGATCCACCCTTTGTGAAATCCATTTGAGCCAAAAACTCAGCCGAGACAAAAGTCTTAGATTTGAGACCCTGACTCAGCCTTGAGTCTGGCTCAGTTTGAGACTTTTCATGAAACCGGCCCCCGGTATTGGTGAACTCATATTCTGCGAGACTGAAGAATGAGTTTTGCCTCTTTCACTACTGGTGTGAATACAAGAGGGGCGGTTGCTAATCCGAACTTCAGTGCTTTCAACTGATAGGTTTGACCGTGTACATTAAACTGAAGTAGATGTTGAAAATCTTGTGAGTCGGTACATAGAAGAACGCATCTTTTGTAACCGAATTTCTAATTATTTCTGCTGTCTCCAGTTTAAATGATGGGACAAGCAGGTATTTATTGGCATAGTAAACGAACTTCACTCGTGGGCAGTGACCGTTGAAGTCATAGTTAGAAATCAATTCAGGACACTGAGATCTATCAGAGGTCGTCATTAGCCGAGTTTCTATACAAGAAATAAACTGCCATATAAACCTGGAGTTCTGCAATTCTTGAGTGGATAAATTGCTTTTGAAGCATTTTCCAGAAGTATTTACAACGGTATTTACTGTAGCCATGTTTTCCTGTCTGACTTCATCGCTTTGCATTGTGGGTAGTACAGGCATTGGTGAATTCGTTTGGGGAATAATTCGACAATCCCAACTGAAGATTCGCACAACTCTGGGATGGCAATAAAACCTCACATACCTGCCAGTAACACTGCAAAACAGCTTCCATTGTGATTTGCATATATATGTAGGATTTATCATATGTAGCCACGTTCTTCTGTATCCACCTCTCCTGGTATTGTAGGAAGAGTGATCGGACGATACTTTGTAAATTGCATGAAGGTCTGTAAAATTACTGCTAGTCCTGGGTCTCAATGTTTCCCTTCTACATATCAGAGGGTAACAGGACAAACAATTACTGGACATAGCCCCTGTCATGTATATACTGTGCAAACACTCTCGTAAAGGTTGGAAGCAAAGAATTCAACACCATATCTCATAACCAGTTTCTGTTCAACAGGGCTGAAAAGACAAGCAGTGCACATACTGCCACAAAGATGTCTGCTGGATCTTCAACCAAATTTACAGGAAAGGAAGGTAATCTGTCCCTATTTTCATGTCTGAGAAGCAGGAAGTTCACTGTATATGCTGGGAAGCAAAATACTAACTGCAAGGATCCGTGGATGTGCTTCTGTAGTCATTTTTGTGGCGGGAGACCTGTTACTGTACCAGAGTGGCGCTCCACCCCCAGTAAAGAATCTACGACCTGCGTTGCCAAGACAACTGCATTCTTTCTTCTTTGTTTTCCACTGAAAACTTTACAGCAAACCCTTCTCTGCATCCCTTTCATCGACAAGGAGGTAGTTCCAGTCGAATAATGGGCGAGTACAGCCGAAGATATACACCGTCTTCCACTGAAGACTTTACAGCAACATCTTCTTGCACAACATCTTATTCTGACCCTTTTCGGGACAAGGGAGGCAGAATTAGTGGTAGTACCAGTCGAATAATGGATAACTACAGCTAGGTGCACACTTGGACGCTTCAAAACTTCATAGATTTTCATCTGTATATGGGCGATAATAAGAAAAAATACGTGTTGCTCCCACATCGACCAAAAAAATAATGAAGAGCTCTCGACGATCGTCTGTCGACAACGAGTACTGCGCAAGCGCGGACATGCGCAGACAAAGGGATCACCTCTTGTGACAAGAATATTTCCTTAAAAAATTCTTGTCGGTCGATGTGTTTTGCTCCACAAAACAAACAAGCACTTGTGAGGATAAGGTAAGGCTATTTTACGCAATAAAAATTTAGGTTTATATTTGGTTTTAAAAACGTTTATACGTTTACTAAACGTTTATAAATGTTTGCTAAGTTTACTGGGATGTATCATGCCTACCTACAATTTAAACAAAGTTAATTTAACAACAGTACCATGAAAGCCTAGTCCAAGTGGTTCTTGTGATATCTTTACTGGATGTTCACACAGCAATAACTGCTTCGTATTAATTCAATGTTGCAGAGTTTATTTCTCACATGCATATAATAAAGCAATTTACATGGCAGTACACAAATGTCACAAAACATGTACTTTATACTAGTACGGATACACTAGTAATCTAGTGATACTCATTTTATGTTCTGGTTTATGAAAGCTTTATTGAACATTTACCCAAGAGTGTTTTGGCTCAGTTTTGTATTTTTCCAATATTTTCACATCAGTGATTTTATTCACATGCATATATTTGTAAGGCAATATATTGTATGTTTTCAAATATCTTAAAATCCCATTAGCATAATAATATTTTCATTTCTACAGTACACAGCAACTTTTGCTATCTTTACCTGAGATTTGGTTGATATTGGTCATCGATAGGCTTTCCCTCTTTGTACCACTGTATGCTTGGTTTGGGCACACCATGAACATGACAGTTGATGTAGGTTGTCTGGTCAATCACACTGGATAGGTTGTAGGGAGAGACTTTAGACTGGACGAAGGTTGGGGGCACTGGTGAAAAGAATAAATTATACCAACAAATATGTACACAGTTAAAGAACTCGATGACTTTCCTTTGAGAGTACTCTTAAGATAATTGTTAAATAGTATGACAGACATCTTTATTCATGTAAATATGCATCCATACTTGTGACTTTTTCCACAGTAAAAAGTAGAAATGGATTTGCAGAAATAGTCTGTAGTATACAACTCATATACACTTCATCCAGGCCAGTTTTCTGACAATATTCTGAGAACAGTGTACAAATGTTAAGTACATATTAGACATCTGCATGCACACTGTGGTCTCTGTAGACATGTAGTTAGGTTGTTGGACTTTATAGCAGACTGTCTATGGTTTGATCCTCACCCCAGGTGATAGAGGTCATACTCTTGGACTAAGTACCTTGACACTAGGTAGCAACATTAGCGTGAGAGGTAATTCTAGCATCCTGTTCAAAAGACAAGTGATGTGCTTTATGCTACAGAAAATAGAATTGAGTACCAGGTTACTAGGTCTGACAAATATTTACCTACACAGTGCACATATACTCACCTAAGACAGACACCTCAGTGTCTTTCTCCATCTCTCCTGCCAGGTTGCTTGCAATGCAGGTGTAAGTCCCGGTGTCAGACACCTGGGCAGACCTCACAGTCAGCGTCTTGCCATCACCTGACATGCTCACATGCCGGGGCAACGACTCGATCCTCAACTCCTGAAATGACAGCAGCTCAGGTAATCAATAATCTGACAAAACATCACATCTTCTGAAATAGACGGTTAAAATTTTCACAGCTCTTTAACTCTTTTAATAAAACTACAAATCTACTTGGAATGTACTCAAAAAGTAAGTGAAAAGTAGTTGGATATTTTGTTAAGTACAATTAGCTTTAATTTTCAGCTCTCAAGCACAAGTACCTGAAAATGAGTAATCAAGTATAAGTACCAAGTACAAGCAACACAGGTTTGGCTTAAATGCTGCCAATAAAATGTCTCTATTCTCAACTCCTAAAATCAACACCTGTCAAGGCTGTCATGTCTTATAATGACCCTAATTGTCTTAACTACCATATTTTGTGTTCTATTTATTATCAGCAGAAGTTTTTACTTGACATATTCACACAAATCAATGCTCAAACCTATAATCAACCCTTAATTCGTGTAATCAATATATGTAATGTAAAAACAAAACAAGAACATTCTGTGTGTGAAAAGAATGCCAAAATTGACCCTCAGTGTTATATATGTACAAATTAATATTAAAGGACCTTAACATTTGTTCAATCTAACGGCTAAAAAAGAGACTTCTGTTTTGTGACAGCATGTTTCCGTTTGTATGATATAACGATATAACCATGTTTCCAGCAATAAATTAAAGACATCATACACAACACTCAGTAAATAAAGAGATCAATGCCTAATGGATGTATTGCCCCAATATTCTAGGCCCACCATTGCTTTTGCAGTTTTCTATGCTCAGATTTTATTGTGTTGTGTTTCAGGGAACACCATACTATAACAGATTTATTTATTTATGTGGGTTTTATCATCACTTTCAACACTGTACAGGTCATATCATGACTGGTAGTTTATGGGCAGAGGAAACCAGTACATATACAGTTGGTCAAGGTTCTGTACTGTAAACGGCAAACCATTGGTAAGCAACTACCAGCTTTCTCCGAGAATTGGCTGATGAGTTTGCTAACTTTTTCACGGAGAGAACATCGAAGATACAAGACAGTTTAAAAGTCCAACCTACATATTCTCCACTTAGTCATACCAGTGCTCCCTCATTGGATTGTTTTAAAGAATTAACCAGTGATGAAGTTAAAAAAAAATCTGTTCAATGGCCACAAGTCATGTGAAATTGACAGTCTTCCCACCAAATTCATTAAGGATGGCTTAAATGACATACCACCAGTAATAACGGAGATAGTAAATATTTCACTGAAAAATGGGTCATTTGTTAATGCTTGGAAAACTGCCACCATAAAACCCCTTTTAAAGAAGTCTGACCTGGAACTAGTACCAAATGTTTTTAATATATATATGATATGCAGACCTTTCCATCCTTTAGCCACGTAATCTGAGGGGGTGGGTTGGCGGCAGCAGGACAGCGTATGTAGAAGGTCTGGTTCTGGATTACCTCTACTGTGTCTGGTCTCTGCAGTGGCTCTCCACTCAACACATTCCCCTCATCATCAGTGAAACGTGGAGGCACTGGTATGTAAACACAAAGTTTAATAAGACAACTCAGATCAGGAATATATATCTAATACCAAAATTTCCCTTAAACAGGGCAGATTTTAATAAGATAACAATTCTTCGCTTCAACAATTTCTTGATAAAATAAATATTGTTTTTCAAGCACTGAATGATGTGTCATGAGAGTATGAACAGGCTACATAATTACCTTCTCAATCTAAACTAATTGAAAAGTTTTTTCAGATTATAAAAACAGAAGATGCAGTCAACCAATTCAGGAGATGTCACGACATATTGTTTATACAGTAGCTGTCTCAGTCATTATTTCACAGAAATTACAGAAGCCACAGCATGTGACAGAAGAACATCAGACTACTGAGTTAATACACTCATACAACTGACTAAATAAATACAGACTGAGTGAATACATACAAACCACTGAGTGAATACATACACCACTGAGTGAATACATACAAACCACTGAGTGAATACATACACACCACTGAGTGAATACATACACATCACTCTGTGAATACATACACATCACTTAGTGAATAAAAATACACACCACTGTGTGAATGCATACACACCACTGAGTAAATGCATACACATCACTGAGTGAATACATACACATCACTGAGCTGAGATATTTACACGACTAAGTCAATACATACACACCACTGCGTATATACACACACATCACTGAGTGAATACATACATACCACTGAGTGAATACATACACACAACTGAGCTGAGATATATTTACACGACTGAGTCAATACATACACAGGACATCCACATCAATGGTATGACTGTCCCTGCCAGCTACATTGTCTGCCTCACACTCATATGTTCCTGCATGTGAGGCCAGAGCCCGCTCAATGTCAAGGCTGCCATCCTGGTTCACCTTAAACCCCTCTTCCCTGCCAGTGATCTCCTTCCCATCCTTGTACCATGTGACCTGCGGAGTGGGTGTGCCTCGCACTGGACATGGCAGGTTCACATACTTGTATTCTATCACGCTGGTGGCATTGGGAATGCCCGATAGGATCTGCGGGATTTCTTAAAGTAATGTATAAATATGGTACACACATACAGAATTTGGTTTGTATTTATTTTTATCTGTTGTTTCTAAAACTAACATATATGTTCAGCCCATTCCATGAAATTGGCCATTTCGTGAAATAGGTAAGAACTTTGCCCATTTCGTGAAATAGGCAATTTTTCTGGTATTCACTTGCCCATTTTATGAAATAGGCAATAGCATGTACGAAAAATAGAGTTTCATAAAAGTATTTCATTGGTTTAATGTTACTGTACACACTTTCATATTTTGGCTGAAAAATAGTATATTTTACCTCAAAAATTGTTAATTATAGTGCTACACTTGTCATAACACTACATATTTCAAGTTCTTAAAGTACTTAAAGTTCAAGTTAAATGGAGCATTTACCCCTCTTTCTTATAACATGTGAAAACACTTATGGACCCAAGCTGTGTGTGAAAAAGGATGTAAACCCGAACTATAATATTTTAAATCCCACAACATTCATTTATGACACAATCCTGACACTATAACTACTAATACAAGTTTCTCCTTGTTTTATCACATGTAAATTTGTTCGCTTACCTCTGACCACTAAGAAGATGTCTTTGGTGAGAAATCCAGCTGGGTTTTCTACATGGCACTCGTACTTGCCAGCATCCACTGTAGAGGCCTGTGAGATGTAGAGGGAGCCACTCTCCTGCATCATATAGCCGTGAGAGTGATCGTAGAAATCTATGGGAACCTGGTTCTTACTCCACTTGATATCAGGATAGGGGTCACCTGATGCCTCACAGGGCAATGTGACCTCCTCCCCCACCAGAGTGACCACTTCAAGGTCATTAGGCGACTGAAGCCTAGGTGGGACTGAAACACAGACCAAAAGAGTCCCTCAATATGAATTTGAATTTCAAATGATCACTCAGCTTGTCATAACTCTATAGTTGTTATATTTTGACAAATTTTTCTTGATTATTAAATGCTGTTACTTTTGGATGGCCTAAAAGTAAATGAAATCTAACAATTGAAGGGAATTAATTGTATTTCCCACAGCAGAATTCTGTGAATCTTAATGAGACATGAACATAAATCTTCAGTACACTGTAAATAGTTTAATGAATACCTTGTACAACAAGTGTATTTATCTTGGTTGAATTTCCTGCAGGACTGGAGGCCGTACACACATATAGTCCCTCGTCAGTCACCTGCACTGCCTCCAACCGCAGCGCTCCATTCGGCAAAAACATCAGGTTTTGATTCAAACGTGTCAACACCTCCCCATCTCTGGCAATATATAGAGAGATAGAGGAATATTCTTACAACAAACTCTACAAGACTATTCATTATAAAAAAACAGGGCTATTTCAACGATTCATTTACTATTGTAACTAATAAAATAATCTTTTTAATTTACCCCCTTTTGACATAGTTAATTGATATTTACACATGCAAACTGCCCACTTTATCGTTTGATCCCCTTTTATCGCTCACATTCCCGGTTATCGGGATCATCAAACTCAAAACTCAAACCCACCAAACTACTCTAATCCACTTTAAAGACCTCAAACATGATTTTCCTTTATTTTTACTGGCAATCCAACCAGTTATTGCTTCATATCAGCACCATAGCAACTCAAGCATTAAGTGCCCTGATGTCGTCAGTTTCTGCCCCTTCAAACCCCCCACCACAACCTTCTGTCTACATTTTATCATCAAATCTACAATCTCAATTCCACCTGCCCTACCACCTTTCCGTCTTTTCATCCTACTCCTGCTTGCTGGTGACATAAACCCAAACCCAGGACCACCCAGGTGTCCAAAGGTCACCTATGCAAACATTAGATCAATACACAACAAATATCCTGCCATTGCAAATTTATTTCTGATAATGACACCGATCTCTTTGCCATGTCTGAGACCTGGATAAGACCTGACACCACAAGTGCAAATCTGTCCGAAATTACCCCACTAGGCTACAAACTCTATCTACAGCCACGAGCGGCCGTCGCGGTGGAGGATTGGGCTTTTTTGTCAAAGACGGATTGGATCCTTCCGTAGTTCCAACAAAGACCTGCAGCACCTTCGAAAATTTCCTCCTCAAGATAAACCTTCACAAAGAATCCTTTTACCTTCTGAATATATATAGACCTCCATCCTCCAGTACTACATCCTTTTTTGACCGGTTTCAGTCACTTTTGGAGGATATTCACCATACCACGGAGAATCTGGTGATCATCGGCGACTTCAATTTTCACCTCGAAACAACATGTTCAAATTCAAAAACCTTTCATTCTTTGATTGATTCATTTGATTTAACTCAGAAAGTTAACTTTCCAACTCACATTCATGGACATACACTTGACCAGGTATTAACCAAATCTAACAATGACTATATTTCCAATGTCCATACCACTGATTCCTTTTCCGACCACTTTTCAATTAGTTTTACCCTTAATCTCTCAACCCCTACAACCCAAACCAAGGCTACTGTCACCTTTCATAAATACCATAAAATTGATAAAGACAAATTGAAAACAGATCTCCTCACTTCTGAACTACTTAATAATCCTTCCAAGGAAGCCGACACTCTTTATGAACAATATCATACTACTTTGTCCACCCTTATTGACAAATATGCACCACCACGCACCAAAAATACCAAGGCGAAGTACATCCCAGGATGGGTTAATGAAACGGTAATTGCGGCAAAGAAGACAAAGCGTTTGTTTGAACGTATTTGGCGCCAAAATAAATCTACCTTCAATAGATCCCAATACATGCAGAAAGTCCACCAATACAATAAAATCTGCATGCGGGCCAAATCTGAATTCCTCAAAGAAAAATTCGGGACAATCACCACAACCCACAAAAACTATGGCAAGTCCTGGGAGATGTGTTACACAGAATCCCAGCAAAGATTCTCATATCTATAAACCCCCCAAAGCTTTTGGCTGACAGATTTGTCGAGTTCTTTACAGAAAAAATAGAAAAAATACACTCAATTTTCTCTACCTCACTCAATTTCCGACACATCACCCCAGACTCTCCTCCACCCACATTCGCCTCTTTCTTTGCTGTAACTGAAGAGCAGGTCACCAAAATCATTCAAGACTCTCCCACTAAATCATGTTCCCTTGACCCTTGGCCCACTTTTCTTGTTCTTGAATTCCTGGATATTCTTATCACCCCCATCACCTCAATAATCAACGCCTCTCTAGCACAAGGTACGTGTCCTAATTTCTTTAAGCAGGCCCATGTAACCCCACTTCTCAAAAATCATCCTTAGACAAGGAAGTTTTCAAAAATTACAGGCCTGTTTCCAATCTAAACTTTATTTCAAAGATACTTGAAAGGGTAGTAGCAGCCCAGCTACAAACTCACCTTGATGAAGCCGGCCTGATGACTGCCTTCCAGTCAGCTTATAGAAAACACCATTCTACTGAAAGTGCCCTCCTTAACATTCATAATGATATTCTTCTCAATATGGCCAAAGGGTCTGTTACAGCCCTCACCCTTCTAGATCTCTCCGCCGCTTTCGATACCATTGATCACACTATACTCCTGGACAGACTTAATGGTTACTATGGAATCAGTGAACTGGCACTCGGCTGGTTCAAATCATACCTCTCGGGAAGGACACACTCGGTCAAGGTAGGCAACACACTCTCAAATCCTGTTGCCCTTCAGCATGGGGTTCCCCAGGGCTCCGTCCTTGGTCCAATTCTTTTTTCCCTTTACACCAACCCAATCAGCTCCATCATTCAATCTCACAGTAGCATCAATTACCATTTCTACGCCGATGACACTCAGCTATACATTTCACTCTTTCCAGCAAATTTTTCTCACTCTGTATAAAAACTAAAAAATTGCCTAAACGACATCCAAAACTTCATGTTCACAAATAAATTAAAACTCAACCCTGATAAAACTGAGTTCATTTTGATAGGTTCGAAAAACAACCGTAAACAACTCCTTTGTCACTTTCCAATCAATATTCTTGGTAATCAGGTCTCACCAGCACAAAGTGTCAAGAACCTCGGAGTGGTGTTTGACTCCAATTTCACTTTCTCCGACCATGTGTCACAGGTCATAAAGTCCACTAGAGCTCATGCAAGAGACCTCTACAGAATACGCCCCCTTCTAGACCTTAAAACATCATTTCTTTTAGCCAATGCCTTGGTCACAAGCAGATTGGACTACTGCAATTCCCTGTTTCTATCACTCACAGACTTTGAGCTAAGAAGATTGCAACTAGTGCAAAACTCACTCTGCAGGGTTGTCACCCGTTCCTCAAAATTTTCTCACATCACCCCTCAACTGAAAAACTCCATTGGCTTCCAGTTAGGTATGGGGTACAATTCAAAATAGGCCTCATTACATACAAAATCCTCAAACAAGGTCAGCCTGTTTACCTCAGAGAACTAATCCACCCCTACACTTCCTTTAGAAATACTAGACGAAGTACCCCTAAACTCAAGTTCCTTCATACCCCCACTTTTGACCGTAGAGTTCATAAATCAATTAAACACTTCTCAAATTCTTTTAGTCACTATGCCCCAGTTCTTTGGAACTCTCTCCCCTTCTAAATAAGAAACAGTCCCTCTGTCGCATCTTTCAGGAAACACCTCAAAACCCACCTTTTCAACCCTAGCTTCCCAACTTAGTCTCCTTCCCTCTCGGTCCCACCCACAAACCTGGTACACTGACCTTGAATGCCCCTCGACTCTTCTTATAAGAAATGATTTTTGTTAACTAGCGCACCGAGTTCCCCTTAGTGGGGAAGATATTGCGCCTGCAAAGCAGTAGATTAGATTAGATTATTGAGTTTCCTGCAAAGTTGTCATGTATTTTATCACAACAGTCATCTTTAACAACATTTACTGCAGTCAACTCTACATAATTAGAAGTAGTGTAAGTTAAATCTAAAAAAATTTAAATATAATATTTTTGGTCCTACATCAGAAAATTGTGTAATTTAGTACACAAACTGATAACTCCAACTGAATCCTGTGAACACCGGAATTTCTAATTATACAAAGTCTATTTCATTTCCGTGTGAGTTTACTGTACAAACAATCGCAACAAACTCAGTCATCCACTGCAAGTCCAGAAAATTGGACAAAAAATGATCTTATACCTGCAATTCTGAGATATGTAAATAATTGTTAACAAATTGTGGTGTTGTACTGCATTCAGTGTAACGATTCCATTATTTTCATTGTGTGATATGTATGGAAATTTGCAAATTTAATAAGTAAATTAAATTTTTATAAGTTAATACCCTATCCAATGGACAATAGCTTATCCGGTCGGCGCAGACCGGCCCGCCAAACGTCAGAAAAAGACGTCCTGTGTTTCCACCGGCTGGGCCGGTCCAGTGCTGTACACTTGCCAGATGGCGTGTGGTACTTCCTTCCTGTCTAGACAGCGTGACGTCATAGCATCTTTTTCGTTGTCTAAACCTATTGGCCCCTGGTAAGCTGATAGCGGGGTCGGTGGGAGGGTCTTGTGTGTCCATTGGATAGGGTATTAACTTATAAAAATTTAATTTACTTATTAAATTTGCAATTTTATTGCGTTAATACATCCTATCCAATGGACAATAGCTGAATAACTACCGCTTGGTCGGTGGGTAAGCTACTAAGGACTAAGAAAGTTGAACTCATGCTAGCATTAAAGATAAATCTTTTTTCAAAGCCTGGTTAGACCTTGAGGTCGGTAACCTTTAAGGCTATGGTCGAATATCATCATCCGGTTATCCGGAGACAAACCGTCAGAGTCGACCTTGTCCGCCCCCCCTTCTCTTTTTAAAAACACAGACCTGTTCTAAGACAGGAGAGAAGAGGGATGAGTTCAGTCCCTTAGAAAGTAGACCTCCCAGAGGAAGTACGTCCAGAATGTTTTTTTTTTTTTTTTTTTTTTTACTTCTTAACTAAATGTGCAATATATACAAATATGTACAACTAATTACATATGTACAGATCTCCACTAGGTACTAGACTGTTGGTGGATCTGCTGAGCAGCCACAACAGGACCCAGATGGTAGAGCTCCGAGTCAGCCCAAGCCACATCCTTCAGATAGAATTGAGTGAAGGTATTATGAGATTTCCAGTGGCAGGCTGACAAGATCTGCTCTAAGGAGACTCCTGATTGGAAGGCCTTAGAGGCAGCAAAGGCCCTGACATCGTGAGCTTTAAGGTGTGGGCCTGGTGATCAGAGAGCTCGTAGCATAGGATCACAGTCTGCTTGATCCATGAGGAGATAGTGGCAGGAGAGATGTCCTTGTCGAAGCCTTTCTTGAAGGAGACAAAAACTAGTTCTTTATCCTGCCTAATGTTTGAAGTCCTGTCCAAATAGTAGCGTAGGGCTCTAACTGGACAAAGTGACCTATCAGACTTGAGGGATCTATCCAGAGTAGGAGCCAGGGCTGGAATCACCACTGGGGCTACGCTCTCTGGTCCCAGTCTAGCCAGCTGGTTCTTGGAAAGAAAGCTGGGAGATGGGAACAGGGACACCTTAGACCAGTCCGACTGGTGCCTGATGTTTTTGTGCTGCCAAGCATGGATCTCACTTCTTCTTTTGCCAGAACCCAGGGCCAAAAGGAAGACAGTTTTGAAAGTAAGATGCTTCAGAGATGCCTCCGAAAGAGGTTCGAAAGGAGCCTTCGTCAGCTGGTGTAATACCAGGGAGAGGTTCCAGGAGGGTATACCCCTCCGCCCTTTGGGTCTGTCTCTGTGGAAACTGTCCAGGAGACGGGTTAGATTGTCATCTTTGCTGATATTGACTGTCTCATTACCGAGTTTATCAGCAATGGCAGACCTGTATCCATCAATGGTGCTGGGCTGCAACTTCTTGTCCGTAAAGAGGTGCATTAGGAAGTCAGCCACCGACTTTACAGGTGGTGACTTGAAGTCCACCTGATTAGCGTCGCACCACTTTGTAAAAATGGTCCACTTTGCCTCATAGACTGATCTGGTTGATCTTCTTTGAGGAGCCTCAATTCTTGCTGCCACTGCCTCAGAGAAGCCCTGTTCTTTGATTGCTGAGGCTCTAGGAGCCATGCATGGAGATTTAGATTTGTCAGATTTCTGTGAGGGATCTGATTGAAGGGCTGTGTCAGCAGATTTGGCAGAGCCGGAAGACTCAAGGGGACCTGGCTGGACATTTCGACTAGATCCCAAAACCAAGGCATGTTGGGCCATCCCGGGGCAATCAGGATCAAACTGTTGCATGGGGAGTCCAGCAGTTTTTCCACCACTTTGCTCAGAATAGCTGTGGGTGGGAAGGCATAGGCATCCAGATCGTACCAAGGTAGACTGAGAGCATCGACTGCAGTAGCCAGAGGATCCGGTATTGGAGACACAAACAGAGGTAGTTTGTTGTTGAATCTGGTGGCAAAAAGGTCTATCTGAGGACGGTGCCACCTGCTGCAGATTGCTTGAAAAACCTCTGGGAGGAGGGACCATTCTGTCTGAATGGTCTGGCCCAGCCTGGATAGCTTGTCCGCTACCACATTTAAGCGGCCTGGGATGTGGCGGGCTCTGAGGGTCACTTGTTTCCTGGTGCACCAGGTCAAGATTCTCCACAGTAGGGCACACAACGGACCCGACTTCATACCTCCTTCCTTGTTTATGTAAGACACTACTGTAGTGTTGTCGGTTGCTACCAGAACTATTTTCCCGGTACAGAGGTTTTGGAACTCTTTTAAGGCCAGAAAGACTGCTTTTAGTTCCAGAAAGTTTATATGCAGCTTGGTCTCCGGTAACGACCAGGACCCTCTTGCAGTGTGCTCGTTTAAGTGAGCGCCCCAACCTTCTTTTGACGCGTCTGTAAAAATTTGCAGAGCATGTTTTAATGGGTGTAATGGTTGACCTTGGAGTATATTGCTTTCCTCCAACCACCAACGAAGGTGTGGGTGCAGAGAACTGGGTATTGGAATCACCTTCTCTAGTGATTCTGGCACCCGCCAGTTGTTTTTGAGATGCCATTGGATGGGCCTCATGTGTAACCGGCCGAGGTGAACTTGTTTTTCTGTGGCTGTCAAGAGACCTATCAGGGACATGAACTGCCGGACCGGGCAGGCCGGTAGTGATAGCAGAGCCTGAATCTTTTCCTGTAGGTTTTGCCACCGGTCCGGTGTGGGTCGGACCCGGCCGGCTCTGAGGTCGAACTGGTAACCCACAAAGTTGAAAACCTCCTTGGGTTCCAGTTCCGATTTTTCTAAATTCACCAGCCAACCAAGGTCTTGACACAGTTGTACTAAGATTTGGGTATGCTGGAGACAAGCTTGGGGGGACTTGGCTCTTACCAACCAGTCGTCTAAGTACTGGTGGATTCTTATACCCTTCTGTATGGCCATCAGTTTTACTTCCTTTGTCACTACCGTGAATTCCATGGGGGCTGTGGACAGACCAAAGGGTAGGGCTTTGAACTGGTATGTCTGACCCTGTACATGGAATCTGAGATATTTCCTGGACTGTTCCTGTATAGGGATGTGGAAGTAAGCGTCCTTGAAGTCTATGGACGTAACCCACTCCCCTCGTTGGAGAGAGGTTCTGATGGTTTCCGGTGTCTCCATCTTGAAGTTCTCCACCCTGAGGAAGGGATTCAGATGGCTTAGGTCCAGTATAGGTCGCCACTTGTTTTGTGGTTTGGGGATCAGAAAGAGTCGGTTGAAGAACCCTAGTGAGGTTTGGTTTTTGACCAGTTCTACAGCATTTTTGTCTATAAGCTGATGCAATGCCTCTAACAGGTAGCTGTTCCTGTGAGGATTGGCATAACAACTTATGACTGTGGGATATCTTGTCAGTTTGGGTCGGATCCGAAAGGGGAGGGGGTAACCCTCCTTGAGAATTGAAACTACTTTCGGACCGGCCCCCAGATCCAGCCAAATTTGCCAGTATTCTTGAAGACGGGCCCCTACAGGTGGAATTGTGACAACATTTTTGACATTTGTTACAGGCTTTACACAAGACAACTGAGTGACACAAGAAACACCTTTCACATATTTTAATTTGCATTCTTTTTGAGAAAGATGACAAGCTGCTAACCCGGGACTTATATCTTTCTTTTGTGAAAGCCCGGGCGCAGAATGAACATGTGGTACAACATTTAAGTTTACAAAAGTGTCTTTGTATTGTCTCTGTACTGTAGGTTGGCTCCCGGCCAGCAGTCTTTCCAGTGAACTGGTTACACAATGATTGTCATTTATATGACTGCTGGCCCTTGGCTGGTCGCGAGGAGTAGTAAGATGCCTTGCCTCTGCCTTTCTTGCTCTGACCTCTGTAGCCCACATTCTTCCATGCTGGTCGCTCTGATTTCTTTGAATCTGACCTCCTGTCGGTCCGTTCATAAGGGTGGAAACGGCCCTTCTTTCCAGACTGAACTTGACCTTTACTCTCAAAGGTGGCTATATCCTGCTCGGCTTGCTTCAAGGCATCTTCAGGAAATAAGGTAGCCAAGTTGAGAGGTGCAGTTCGCAGAGAAGCTAGGGTATCTGGCTTGATGCCGGCTTTCAGGTGAGATAAATAAGAGTCTCTCCTAGCTAGTGTGGTGTTTGCAACCGTGACAAAAACGAAATCAGTCAGATGCTCTAGAGTTTTGGCCATGGCTTGTGTGATTCCTGAATTAAAGTCCATTAGGAACTGCAGTTCCCCTGCGGCACCCGAAACTCTAGTAGAAGATTTGCCCTTGCCTAACTCTGCTTTCACTGTCTTTAGCTGTGAACGCATATTGTCCTGTACCTTATTCAGACATCTGTTAAAGGCGGCTGCTTGATTGCAGAAAGTAGAGGCTTCACGAGCTGCCTTTTCCCATCTTCGTAGACTGTCCTGTGAAATCTGACGGGAGGCTGGGGGGGTCGAAGCAATACCGGCTGCTTTGGCAATACGACTGTAGGTGCTGTTCACCTTAGAAGCATCCGTATTCCAAGAAGACACAGTCTTAGCAGTAGTACACTTCTGTTGATCATCAAAGAAACCATACCACTTTTGTTGAGAGCGAGCTGGTCGCACAAATTGGTCCTTCAGTAGACCTCCCGCCTCAGAGCTACGTGAGGGGTAGCCCTCAACCAAGGTTAAATCTAATTTTCCCATCTTTTTGCACAGCCACTCATCGACTGGCATGTTGACCGACACTTTACCAGTAGGTTGGGTTTTGGGGCCGGCGAAGGGGTTGTCGTCAGAGGTAGATGTTGCTGTATCCATATCAGGAATATGGGTCCAGCCCATATAGGACCTGATTCCCCTCATGGTCTCCCTATAGTTTTGATCCTCTGATAGGGTCTGGTCGGGGTCGTTGGTAGCAGCATCTTGGTCCGGATCGGACAACTCCCCTTCCTCCACAAAAATATCTACCGCAGGTTGGTCGGAGAAATCAGAGTCTGAGTCGGTGTCTATGGAAGCTGAGCTCTGTCTGCCGGCCGGTGCTGAGGTCGACTTGCTGGAGACCTGGAGATGAGCAGGTGAGCCGGTACCAGGCAAGTCTGTTGATTGGCCGGTGAGAGGCTTATCCTTTGGCAATTTGCTGGTCGATTGGCTCTTACGGGCAATCTGTGTAACACCAGGCAAATCTGAAGTCTGTTTCTTAGATGAGAGAGTAAGCGACTTGTCAGTAGACTGTCTCTGTGGAGAGTGGTCGGTACTTGACAAATCTGAAGGTTGAGACCTGTCAGCAGGTCGAATGAAGGGTTCTGAAGATTTTACAACACCAACTGGAGGTGAATGCGTCGGTGTGACCTTCACAGAGGCAAAGGTCGGTTCCGGTTTATCCAATGACTTAGCAAGTAAGAGGGCTTCTAATCTGTTAAACCTCTCCGACCATTTAAGGTCTAACTCGTCGATCCTGGTGTCAGATGAGGATCTGTGAGACTGAGGGGTAGGCGATTTAGAAGGTTTCTCTTTACCGGACTTTGGGTTTTGGTTAGAAGACTTCTTCTCAGGAGGGTTAGGCTTCTTCTTCTTTTTGTCAGAACTCGAACCCGGGGATTGGATTACCCCCTGGGCGTCCACAGCTCCCACTACCATCACAGAGGATGGGTCTATGAGAGAGGAACTGGATGAGTCTTTAGCAGGAGTATCAGAAGACTTTTTAAGATCACGTTTTTCCTTTTTAAGCCTATAACTAGGCGTGGACAGTTGGATGCGTTGATCTTCCGTGAGGGAGTTACAAGCAGTGCAATCATTATGTGAGATACAAGGATCTGACCCTTTACCTTTCTCTCTGCAGCGTGCACAGAAACTATGGCTGTCAAAACTTGCCATGATATGTCCGCAGCTCCCGTGTTTCTGGCTTGGAGAAGACATAATGATCTGATAACAATGCCAAAGTTTACCAAAAACGTTCTATATACTCCCAAACACAAAGTTAAATAACTTTCAAGTAATATCCTGTATATAAAGTGTGTGAAAATAAAATTTTCAATCTCAGTAAAAATTTTCGTGTACATACAGCATGCGCCAAACGAAAAAGATGCTATGACGTCACGCTGTCTAGACAGGAAGGAAGTACCACACGCCATCTGGCGAGTGTACAGCACTGGACCGGCCTAGCCGGTGGAAACACAGGACGTCTTTTTCTGACGTTTGGCGGGCCGGTCTGCGCCGACCGGATAAGCTATTGTCCATTGGATAGGATGTATTAACGCAATAAAAATATGTTTTTAGTTATTTATATACAAATAACAGTGTTTATCCCCCCTCCCCCCCCAAAAAAAAAAAAACAAAAAACAAACCAATGGATATTTAATCAAGAAATTACCATTTCATAATGTGGATATTTGAGTTAAAGGTTTCCAGTTCCAAATAACGTGCAGTAGTGTTTGCGATTATTTACTTAAAAGAATGGACATTTAGGCTACTGATTTCTAGTTTATAACTAATATACATGAATTCATGCCTATAATTGTTGGAAATGTAAGAATAAACTGTTATAATCTATGGTGGCCAAGAGCTGTGGTTTGCATCAATATTAATTTAGAAATAAAACACGTGCACAAGAACTTTGCTAACTGAGAAGGCACTGGGAGGTTTCTCCATTTTGTATGACCACCAACAGAATTTTCTTGTACATCAAAGTTAACATTTTACATGTATCCATCATTGTACAATATCATGTTTTTATTGAACATTAATCAATCTGAATAGTGGATTAAGCCATGCTGAGTAAGAATGAATGTGATTGGTTACTTTGACCAGGTGATGGTGGGGGGAGGCACTCCCTCTGCATCACAAGTCATCTGCACTGGGTTGTTCACCACTACCACATACTTCTGGTTGCCTTCCAATTTGGGCGGGGCTGAAACCATCATAATAAACTACAGTCTCCTATGTCCAAATTTACATGAAGAGTGTAAGACTGTTTGGGGATACCAGAAGGCTTGTGAAGTAGAAAAGGTACTCGAGTATAAAGCACCAGAACCTCTGTTATCTGAACTTGTATTTACCACATATATCTAATTTAATATGTAGTGGAAATGAGTTCATAAATTAAATACTGGATTGTAAAAATATTTTGTAAATACACAGTCAGATAATTGAGGTTCCTCAAATTGTAAATTAAAACTTTGCATGATCTTTTTATTACTTTCTGACCCTTTTAACTGATGCTTTTGGCCACAACAACAGTCTGTTGTATGAACATATCCATGTTACATTAAACTTGGCACACAGTAATAAATGTGAACCCTGTCACAGTACATAAATTTTGCACTGATGACATAAATTTCAAATTTACACATCTCACTAGTTTATGACTTATTGCTACGATATTAAAGAAAAAACATGTAAAACAAGCTATTTACTGATGACACTTGTACTGTTTCATTGATGTCTGGAGACTCTATAGACTTGTGGTTTACAAGTTTGGCATTTAATCATTAATCTGTTAAGAAGGAACAGTAAATCCCCGCATTGATTCTTTTCTTTGGTGTACAGGTACTCTTATCAAAGTTGGCATTTTCATGGCCATTTTAGGGCATTTATCTCATCTGGTGCAAAACTATTAAGGTTAACTTCAGAGGTATATATCACATAAGCAAAATCAATGTCTCTTACTGTAACATAAATTTCAAATTTACACATCTCATTAGTTTATGACTTATTGCTACGATATAAAAAAAAAACATGTAAAACAAGCTATTTGCCTTTGCATGAACAACAGATACAAGCACATGTACAAGCATATACAGATTGTATTTTTGTCAATAACTTACATGTACTTTGCACAAAAAGATATGGTTTGTGTTTTGTGAAAAATGTATTTTGTACAAAGAGATATGGTTTGTGTCTTTACAATAACTTACTTTGTACAAAAAGAGACATGCGTTTTTCTGCTGAGCCCACATTGTTGATGGCTGTACAGGAGTATGAGGCTGTGTCATCAAGAGTCAGACTAAACACCTCCAGACTACCGTCCCCACGCATAAAGTAGTGTGCCTGTGACTCTGAAAACACACAAATGTGTCAAATGTGAAGTAAAACCTATCTGTATGAAAAAGTTAATAAATGGCGCATTACTTAATTGTACTTGAGAGTCAGATTGGATTCTTAATTATTTCAAACTTTTGGCATTGAGACCATGTAAAGACTGATTACTAGTGTTTTTAAGAAAAAAAAATAAAGTCATGTCCAGCATTCAAAAACTAGACTCATGTCCAGCATTCCAAATCCAATGCATCACTTAAATTTTTCATCCATTCAATATCTAGGGTATCTGAAACAGGCATACTAAGTTCCCTCTAATACCATATTGAAAATTTAACCCCCTGCCTGATGCAACTGAGACTTGTTTAGACAATTTAGACTGTTTTTGGGTCTTATTTTGTAATTTATAGCCTGACTATTGTACAGCGTCATTCTGTTAAGTTTGTCTTTTTGGGGTATGGACTGGTATAACTGTGACTTTGTGAGAGACAGAATTTAGGTTGGATACAAAGTTGGCTCTAAAGTAACCTGAGATAAATGTCATTATTCTTTAGTTAAAAGTCAGAGTATTAACTTTATACAATGGGACAGTGTCATCTAATGTGTGAATTTGCACTTAATCCTGAATTTCTTAATCCTTTTCAGCATTTGAAAATGTCCTTAGTTTTAGTACACTCGCCTTGAATTCTCTGTCCATTCTTTGCCCATGTGACAGTGGGTTTGGGGTCACCCTCGGCATCACAGGGCAATCTGATGTACGACCCCAGTACAGCCACATACTCCTCCACCCCAATGTCCCGGATCACTGGTGGAACTGTGTAAAAACACACGTTCAAATCAAGCCAGAATGCAAACTCACATGTACGTTCAAATCAAGCCAGAATGCAAACTCACATGGCTGATATTCCGATGTACAGGAGATTCAGAGCACCATAAAATATTTATAATATAAATATCTGATGATGCAGGAATGGTTAGAATTTTTGTTTACTAAACTACAGAATGAAAAAAAACAGAGGCATCTAAAGAATGAACTGAAACTATATCTACAATAAAAATAATAAGTCTTGTGCATAATACTATACAATACACATTGAGTTTATTTGAAGCAAATCATGTTTAAGATACCAATTAATAGAAACACAATTTACCCCAACCAGTGACTCATTATATACACCACCCCTCATTCTTTGTCATCTTAATAAGTGTGTAGAATATATTGACATCCTGTGATGACATAGGAATATTTATTAACCATGGGACAGCACTAGTTGTGTCTTGCTGTAGTGAAAAGGTTAAACAAGCTAATCGCAGTGACACCCCATACCCTGAACATCCACCACAGTTTCCAGTGTCTGGTTTCCACCCACATTGCTGGCCAGGCAGGTGTAAAGGCCGTCCTGATCCACTGTAATGTTAGACAGCATCAGGTTCCCACTCCCGTCAACCTGCACCTGTAACAAGTACACACAACCACAGTGCTGGGCAGAGTAACTTAACATAAAACATTTATTTCAACTTCTTTTAAATGAATCAGTCCAGGGATTCTCGTGAAATACTCAATGAGGTGTATACAATCTATCAGTAAGACATTCTACTATCTTTTATTTGGCAATTTTACAAAATCAAATTCAATTTCAACATTATTAACATTATTCAGGTGCCCTAAATTAGCACAATACAACAAACTTATACACTATATGAACAATCCTAATTCACTCATCCATATTTAGGTTTATGTCCTGTTTACGCAGAGCTGGGGACATATGCTGAAGTCCTTTGCACTACATCATCATTTCAAAATATGCCTCAGATATTAATTTATTCTGAAAGTCTAGTGCACTAGGTGTTAAATACTTAGGTTTAAGTTTGTCTTTAATTTTGGTCTTTAGAACATAAAACGCATAAATGATCTAGTCTTAGCTGAGCCCAAAACAATTATGCAATTTCATAAAAAAAACTTACTATTTTTTCAAAAACGTTTAAAAAAAAGGAAAAACCAAGTTCTAACAAGGTGTTTTACACTGGGCAATTATTTGAACCTTAGACAACCGTTATGACAATTGTACAAACAAATCTTACCCTGTTTGAATCCTGGACTATCTCACCATCTTTATACCAGGTAAGCTTGGGCCAAGGACTTCCCAACAAAACCTGACACCTGAGACGTACTGTGCGACCTTCCTGGGTTTGTACTTTAGGCAGACCATATGCCAGCAACGGAGGCACTGGAAACAATGTCTTACAGCTTAATACACATAACATCACACTTTCCTAATAAAGTAAGACTGATCTAAAATACGTTTCCTAATGTCCTGCTATTCTTTAAATACACAAACCTTACAAATTTAATGAAAGCAGTAAATCCAAGGTAAGGTGTTTAAGAAACTCATAACACTGGTCCTGGAGATATTCTGTGACTTAACACTAATTTTTCTTCACATCAATAAACTATCAGTAATCCTAAATTTAGTGGAACTTCAGGGGAGATGTATGATTATGTTACTTCTTCCTAAATCAACAATGAGGTCAGAAACTTATAGCTATCTCCACTTTCAAACATACATCTTCTATCCTTAGCAGCAAGGCAGTATAGCAAATCATAAACTGAAAAACAAGCATTATTATACAACAGTCTCAACTAACTGATCTCAACTAAAGCTGCAATACCAGACAGATTTACTTTCCTGATCAATGTGGAATTTTGGTTGTTTGATTTGGAATGCCACTTTCTTTTGTGAATGAAAATTAAAACAGATGTCTGTTCAACAGAACTTCAACAGAAATATCATGGAAAAATCTGACAGAGCATATTTGAAAACTGCTGAACTACAACTAAACTTGAAATATTGTTTGTAATATACTGGATTTCATGCACTGCTGAAATGCCAAAACATCTATTGCCATGATGCATTAAACTATAAACATTTAAACCCAGACATTGACTGGAAGACTGACTTCAGAGAAACGGTCACTCGTGAGTGTGTATTATAGGTAAACATAAAGCAACTATTTGTAGCAGTGAAGACATGTAATCATGAGGACAAAGGCAAAAAGTTCCTCTACACAATAAAATGACCGATAAAAAATGAGTAATTTTAATACTGCGTTTAGCACATTTGAACAATCTCATCACCATGGGCATTTGAGGGGGGTTTAATGTACTGCACAAAAATTGCTCAAAATTCTGCATTGTAAACAGGAAACTGAATATAACCCAGCTGGTGGTTATATATAGCTATGGCAATGTATGCAGATGTAATCTAATACACACAATTATTTTCTTTTTTCACACAGGATACTGCATTCAACTGGTGCTGCCTACCTATTCCTGTGATGGTGATGTATGCAGAGGCCTCCTCACTTCCAAACTGGTTCTCCACCACACACCTGTACATGCCCTCATCCTCCTTACCAATCCCTGCAATACATACAATAGATACACCAGGCTTAGTAACTAGAAGTAGCACTTAGTAAAACAAAAATACACCATTTACCAGTATTTAATATTTGGACTTTAAAACTGGTTCTAACAGCACCCAAGTTAACTTACAATGGTGGAGACTACGACTTTTGTTCACAATAAATATTTAATAATAATCTCTTAAATGCATATTTATATAGCCTTATCATTTATCGAGTCTTGTTGTTTCTGTTAAATACAAAAAAGAATCATCAGTGAACTGGCATACATGAAAAGAATTTGTCTTTGCTTCTACAATGACCTGATTTTATAAGACTACTTAAACAGTTCAACCTGGTTGAGTTAAATCAGCTGGACATATACTTTTAGTTAACCAGAAATTGCCATACCAGGAGATTCTGTTGCTCACAATGTGTCTATAGTGGATTGTTAGTGCCTCAGATTGAACTGGTGATAAATTTAAAGCAATACCAAATTGCACGTGCACAAACTTACTTAAAACTATCTGGTGACAGCACATGCAACCTTACCTTGTATGCTCAGAGCACCTGAGGGCAATTGGGAGAACTTTCCATGCAGTGGTATGGGTCTACCGTCAGCACCCTGCCATGTCACTGTAGGCTTGGGCACCCCTGATGCCAGGCAGGGAATGGTCAGGTTACTTTGGATCTTCACACCCTGGCTACGTGGACCGTTCACTATCTTGGGCACAGCTGCAAAAGGTTAAATTTAGGCTTTACAATTATTTTAACAGCCATAGTTACAATGGACAGACCACAATTATGTCCCATACAGTTTCATGAGCTAAATTTAAGCCAGTTACTATGGAAATGAGAGTTAAGTAACTATTTGCTAGATCTGATAAAGAAGAGTTCACTGTTGCACAGTTGTAATTTTACAATATAATTCAATATCAAATATTTTTGCTTCCCAGTGATAAAATTCTATTTTCAACTTCATATCCTCAAATGTTATTTTTGAAAAACAATATTCTAACATGACATGGATGTGTCCTCCATTCTAATTGGCTAAACGATGAAATACTTCACCGGTAAAATACAGCATAACAGCTTCGTCTTCGGGATTTATAACCTCAAACCACAGTAAAATTCTGCGTATACCGTGGTTTGGTCGGGGGTTATTCCTATATTGAACCTTATGTACCACAGGCACATTCTGTTAATTTCGGTTTTAATGACAAAATAAGCACTCGGAGAATTCAGACATGCATTGGAAAGACTCTGTCCATCTTCTGACTTTCTTCATGAAATATAGGAATAAATTAGGGTACTGCTTCGCAAGAGAAAAAAAATTGTTTTTGCAGCAAAAACAAAGCGTCCCAATGAGTATTAAAGATTTTGTAGAAATGACTATCTTCCTGTGTTTAATATGTTTTTTCCATTTTTTTTGCATTTTACCCAGAATAGAATGATTTTTGGGAATAGTCGCCAGTTGACTCTGCGGATACCTGCGGGTCAATAATTTCATCAAAACCTCTACCTCACACCGTTTCCAAGATATTTACCATTCTATATTCACGATTTAAAAACTACCAATAGACAAGTCCACAGTCACTGCACAGCGTACCATTTTAGTATATGAGTAGTATATGCACAATTGCGCTAAAAAAACAATGGTTTAGAAAATAATGAAGGTAAAAGTCCTGCACCTCTAGTGGACATCTATCTATTTCATTTTGCTGATGCATTCAGTCATTACTGTGTCAACCACACTTTGGTCAATTTGTAATGAAATTCAGCCAGGGATCTAAAATCTTACCATATGCATTCGAATCCATACAGTAACCATAATGGGACAATTAACATGCAAATGTCATATTATTAAAGATTACACTACTGTCATCAAACTCCCTCAAACATCTCACTTACTCACCTCCTACCTGCAGGTTGACAATACCTTCATCAAACCCTGCAGAATTGGTGACCACACACTTGTACTGACCAGCATCCATTTCCTGAGTGCCTATGATGATGAGGTGGCCCTCCTCGTTGATCTCTATGTAAGAGTAAGATAGTTGATCTATCTGAAAATACAGCAACACCACACTTGATGTTACTCACTTGTCCAGGTGTTACAAACCTGTGACCCTATCCTAGATTTCACAATTAACATGGGCAAGGAAAAAGCACTTCATACAAAAGTAACAAAGCTAAATCTTTAAGTATTACAAAATAAAAAAAAATAAAAACAATTTTGGTAATCTGATGTGAAGGAGGATTTTGTACCTGAATATTGTCTTTAAACCATGTCACAGAGGCTGCAGGAATAGCATCAGAATCACAGATCAGAGTGGCAGTATCCCCATTGGCAACCAGCACTCTTTGCTGTCTACGGTGTAAGACAGGCTTCTCTGAGGGAGAAATAAATATCGCCAATAAAACACTTATCAACTAATATTTATTTGGTTTTGATACATTTAATACAATTGTGTTCATATTTATGAAATCCTAGTTTCTACAATCATGCTATCTGCACAATCTGAATGTTTATAATCTTCCACAGTTATGGAATCATTAGTTTGAATGGAAAATGCACAGAAAGTATCGTTATAACTGACCACTCCTTCACCTGAATTGTAGAGTAATTTATTTTTCACCTGTGCAGGACAAGTGACCACTGCTTTACCTTTGTTGTACAAATCTCTGGTACCTTACCTGGGTAGTACAGTGAACACTGTTTTACTTGTCTTGTGCAAATGATTAACTATGTAGTACTGGGTGGTCTGTGATCATTACTTCACCTGTGTAGGACAGAGAGACCACTGCTTTCCCTGTGTAGCAATGTATAAAAATTACCTGTAGTACTGAGTGACCACTGCATTACATGTGCTCTACAGATGGCCAGTGACTTACCTGTGTAGTATAGAGTGACCACTGCATTACCTGTGCTGTACAGATTATCAGTGACTTACCTGTGTAGTATAGAGTGACCACTGCATTACCTGTGCTGGACAGATTACCAGTGATTTACCTGTGTAGTATAGAGTGACCACTGCATTACCTGTGCTGGACAGATTACCAGTGATTTACCTGTGTAGTATAGAGTGACCACTGCATTACCTGTGCTGTACAGGTGGCCAGTGATTTACCTGTGTAGTACAGAGTGACCACTGCATTACCTGTGCTGGACAGATTACCAGTGACTTACCTGTGTAGTACAGAGTGACCACTGCATTACCTGTGCTGGACAGATTACCAGTGATTTACCTGTGTAGTATAGAGTGACCACTGCATTACCTGTGCTGGACAGATGACCAGTGATTTACCTGTGTAGTATAGAGTGACCACTGCATTACCTGTGCTGGACAGATTACCAGTGATTTACCTGTGTAGTATAGAGTGACCACTGCATTACCTGTGCTGGACAGATGACCAGTGATTTACCTGTGTAGTATAGAGTGACCACTGCATTACCTGTGCTGTACAGATGGCCAGTGACTTTCCTGTGTAGTATAGAGTGACCACTGCATTACCTGTGCTGTACAGATGATCAGTGACTTACCTGTGTAGTACAGAGTGACCACTGCATTACCTGTGCTGTACAGATGGCCAGTGACTTACCTGTGTAGTATAGAGTGACCATTGCATTACCTGTGCTGGACAGATTACCAGTGACTTACCTGTGTAGTATAGAGTGACCACTGCATTACCTGTGCTGTACAGATTACCAGTGATTTACCTGTGTAGTATAGAGTGACCACTGCCTTGCCGATGCCTGCTGAGTTACTGGCCACACATTCATATTCCCCACTGTCAGCCTTCTGCAGACCTCTAAATTGTATAAACCCTTCACTGTCATACACTGTCCTGCAAGCAGAAAAATATTCAGATACAAATGGGCTAAGGTGACTCAAACTGCACCTCCCCTCACACATTGTGCAAAGTACACTCCTAATTCTGTACATATTTTGGTAAATGTTGAAGAACACAATCCAAACATGCATACTTGTGAGAGTTGTACATACTGCATTGATATACCATTCATTTAATGCACGATAGAACTGAATACTTGTATTATGTTAATGAAATAAACACAAAATGCACAGGTATTTTATACAATAGACATTGTACAACCAGAATCTGAAGTCTTCAGTACAATGCAGTTGGTCACTGATAGACTATGAATTGGAAAGCATTACTTTGCAGATATGGGCAGCACCCTGTCTCCCTGCATCCAGATAAAGGAGGGTGGAGGAAAGCCTTGTGCCACACATGTCAGATTAGCAGCCCCATCCGCCACAAATTCCACCTGAGTGGGCACAGCAGTCACCATAGGACTCCCTAGGAAAAGAGAATACATGTTACAAGTGGACAGATTAGCTGACAACAATAAATGGAAAAAACTCCTTTTCAGGAAAATTTCAACTTCAGATTAGTTTTAGCTGTTTCAAGTGGCCATTTTTCATAATGGACTGAATCTTTAAAGAACTAACTGACCATGGGTGCAAATTAATTTTTTTTGCATGCTATAATTAGAAAATGAGTAAAATCTATGAGTTCAAATTTCCAGTACCAGTGTACTTTCAGACTCACCAAAAATATAGAATACACTTAGTTAAGATTGAAAAGCTCAAGGCATGATGAACAATTAAAATCTGGGGATTTTACCACTTTAATGCAACATGAACCAAAAAAACAAAGACTTATTATGTCAAACAGAAATGTAGTAATAGCCTAAATATATTACAGATAGCACAACATGTTATATAACTAGAAAGCACTCATAAAGCACAACCTCTGCCGGAGAGGGAGGGTGGTTTTTTTGTATCCAGACTATGCTTCATATCTTACCCCAAATGTTGAGTAAGAAATCTAAAATTCGCCACATATCTGAAATTCGCCACATGTGAAAATACTAATAAAATAAATGAATTCTGGTGAGATTTGTTGACTGTACAGTAAATTAAGACTTTTTGAACTGAAAAATACTAATTTTTAGACAAAAACATCATTTTCTTCATAAACTTAACTAAGGTTTTAGAGGTGGCAAATTTTAGATTCCTGGCGAATTTTAGATTTCTTACTCTAACCACTTCCTCCTTTGAACAGATGCTACCTACATAAAAACATTTCATGGAGATATGGCTCATTGCTTTTGGAGTTATATCAACCTGAAAGCCATAGTCATTGAAATACACTAAACATGCTACCTTTAAAATTTCAGGGCTTTTTTGATATCCAGAAAATGACCTGTATACTTCTCCAAATTAAATCACTCGTTCCAAACCCACATAAACAATTTAAGCTCTGTTCATTACTTTTGGAGTTATCATGAACACAGACAAACAAATAGACGGAGAAACAAATATACCTCAAAACATCACCTCCTGGTGGAGATAATAATAGGAGATGCTAACACAATATAGCATGTGTGGGTATAGATTCTACTTTGTTTTGAACAAAACAATGGTTACAACAATACTCTTTAACATATAATACGGGCAGCTGAGGAATTCAATTCAAATTTTATCTCAAAATGGGTTCACTGAACAACATTTCAATGTAATTGTGTAGTTGATTCATTTTATTTGGGGTTTTCAATAAAAAATAGCTTGAACAATGCTCTTTAGTTTATAATGTAAAATTTAAAAGAAAATTTCGGTTGACAGATATATTGAAATGGATTCACTAAGCAGTATTTGCATGTAATAGTGAAGTTAACTCACTCTGTACTTGCAGCCAGACCCTCTCCTCATTGTAGCCTCCTTCATTCTGAGCCCTGCATACATATGGTGCCTCATCTGCCAACTCCACTGAACTAAAAAAACATATTTAATGTGTTCCAGTAAAACTTGTTTGAAGCAGCTGGATAATGTAAACTGGAAATTGTACCACTTCTGGCAGGATTCAATCGCAGTGTCTTTGGATCACACATAGAAATAAACAAAAGTCTGAAGTTTTAACCAGTTGAACCAAAGGGAAATTCCCCCTTATTTCAGGTATTAACAGTGTCAATATATGCAAGATATAATAATAACCTTAAATAACTTAATGGATGGCTCCAACAAATTAAAAGTGGCAGGAAATGTTGATGGAAATTCAACCGGCTTATGGTTTTCATTTGCACAAAATTTAACCAAAGCCACAAAACACAAAACAGAAGCATTGATCAGTTATGGGTCTAATATTGGTGAATTTTGATTTTGAACCTCAATAACACAAACTGTAAACATTTTATTGTAATTTAACTTTTTGTAAGTTAAATACTTATCTCATCCTGACTATTGCTATGTGTTGGTGAGAGCAAACATGAAGGACCAATTCAAATATTTTAAAAAAATATTCTTGTTGGTACCACTACACACATGTGGATTGTACGGAGCCCAGGAAGGGACATAGAACTGTTTTCCTCTAATTTTTTTATCTCGTTAACCACAAGATAGTAAGTCATTACCACAAGTTAGAAAATCGTTCCCACAAGTTAGCAAGTCATTACCACAAGATAGTAAGTCGTTCCCACAAGTTAGAAAGTCGTTACCACAAGATACTAACTCGTTCCCACAGGTTGGCAAAGTCATTACCACAAGATACTAACTCGTTCCCACAATTTAGCAAAGTCATTACCACAAGATACAGTAAAAACTCTATTATCCGACCCTCTATTATCCGAATTTTCAATTATCTAACCTCCAATTCACTCTCCCAACTCCATTTAAACCTGTTATTTTAGGCTTTCTATTATCTGACCTTTCTATTATCCGACCTAATTGTTACTCTTCCAAGAGGGTTGGATAACAGAGGTTCTACTGTACTAACTCGTTCCCACAAGTTAGCAAAGTCATTACCATAAGATACTAACTCATTCCCACAAGTTAGCAAAGTCATTACCACAAGATACTAAGTCGTTCCCACAAGTTAACAAGTCATTACCACAAGATAGCAAGTCATTACCACAAGATCTGAAGTCATTCCCACAACTTTTACTAAGTCATGCTTTGATGCCAATGTACAGGCAATTTCTTTGTCTATGATACTTAACTTGTATAGAGGTCACCCATATACTAGCATACCATTCAAGTTTACATATCCCTGTAGGCTTTTAGTGAGATTGCATTTTCTTGTTACTTTACATGTCAAACTTTTATACCATTTTGGTTATCATCTTATCAATTTTAATGGTTATTCTTCTAAGTTACCTAGTTAGTGACCTTCAGAGGTCATCTACATATTGTTACAGGTATACTGCAATACTGTCTTTTAGAGGATTGCTACTAATTGGGTTACAGTGTCTGTATGTGGCTTCTAAGGGGGAACCAAGGTTACCCAAACTACTGGCAAAGCCAGAGATACTAGAAGAATTTAGAAATTTAGACAGGGGGTTAAGACCAGGGCAAAAATGGTCTATGAAGAAAGAAGATGTAAGTTATAGTGTAATGGATATAAAGAAGGGGTTGTGGATGATAAGACTGTGCAATTTACTGTATGAAAAGTCTATACAATTTGCAGCACAGCAAACACGAGTTTTGCTGTATCCAGGTATATAGCTTGTATTAGAATCCAATGGAGATCCTGCAATGTATGCTATGCCAAAAAGCACCCAGTCCAATGTAACATTGCAAAACATGACTTAGTAACTCGTGGGAATGACTTCATATCTTCTGGTAATGATTTGCTAACTTGTGGGAACGACTTGCTATCTTGTGAGAACGACTTTCTAACTTGTGGGAATGACTTGCTAACTTGTGGGAACGACTTTCTAACTTGTGGGAACGACTTGCTATCTTGTGGGAACGACTTGCTTTCTTGTGGGAACGACTTTCTAACTTGTGGGAATGACTTGCTATCTTGTGGGAACAACTTGCTAACTTGTGGGAACGACTTGCTATCTTGTGGGAACAACTTGCTATCTTGTGGGAACAACTTGCTAACTTGTGGGAATGACTTTCTCACCTGTGGTAATGAGTTGTTAACTTGTGGTAATGAGTTGCTAACTCGTGGGCACAACTTCTTATCTCGTATGAACAAGATAAAAAAATGCCAAGAAAACAGTTCTATGTCCCTTCCTGGGCTCTGTAGGATTGTGCATGCACTGTGTCCATAATTTCCCCTAATATTTCATATTTTAATTTGGGAGTATTTAAAGTCATACTTAAAACCAAATCAAAAATTTTATGTGGGGATGGACGGGTGAGAATCTGAATGGAATGAGGATAAGGTAAGTATTTAACTTCAAAATGTGGGTATATTTAACAATTTGGTTATCACAGAACTGTTTTGTAACCGCATTTATGAATGTGATAACTCTGGAATGGTAAACATTTGTAACCATACCTTAAAAATCGCAATAAACGATCTCCAGGAATTACTACTGTAGCTTTGATAGACATTTCCTGTGATCCTGACAATGTCTTGTATCCATTTCCATTCTTTTGATTTACTTCAAAACAAATATGAAGTCACAAAGGTTACACCTATCCTATCTGTTACTGAGGAAGTGAAGAAATGGTCACCCATCCATAAACTAACCATGACCAATGCTGCTTAACTTCTGTAATGAAACCCGAGTATTAACAGGGGCTAACATCAAAGCAAATAAAAATGCTGCAAAGACAAAGAAGAATGGTCATTCGTCCAAGTACTAACAGTAGCCAATGGTGTAATAATCCCTTGCAAAACTGGCATTCAGGATATTTTTGTTGAGAGCCGAGATTGTCTTCTTCCATTATTGCTAAGAAAAGAGAAAATTAAATATGGTCCCATATATGGTAACATCAATCAACTGAGAAGAAGCAAATATCTTGATCTATCACTCCCCATTTGCCTCATAATCTGTGGTAAAACCTGGAACTATGAGCCTTTTACTGGAGAACTTGTGTTCATTCAGTTTAACACAAAATTCAATGGATAATTTGCAGCTTCCTGTCTGATACGTCTGCTGTGAATTGTGGGTAATGTGTTTTAGGATTTCCAATTGGCTTGTCATAAGAAAACCCCATTTAACCTTTGGTACAACTGTGAGATGACCAAACACCAGACCCGTACTACTGGGCCTGTGCATGTGTTGACAACACTACATGGGTGGTCACAAAGATAAACGGTAATAGAGATAACGGTCTTCAAATCCTTCAAATTTAAATAGTGTAAATAACAAAATCGTACAAACTAAATAACAACATATACTTAATCAGTGCTTACCATAACATTTGGTTTGTGTTATATTGTTTTTTAAACCCTTAAACCGTTTTTGTGTCATAATTTCTGAAGACCGTTTATCTCAATGACCGTTTATCTCACTGACCACCCATAAGTAAGTAAGTAAGAAACACTTATAAAGCGCCGAATTGATGTAAACATCCTCTAAGGCGCTGATGTGCAAAAAGGGATAGGCCAGTTCCAAAACAAGGTCCGTTACCATATTAGCGTCCGATAGGGGAGATAGGCTATGGTGGAGGATAAGCTAATCTGAAAAGATATGTGTACCCGTGTACCAAAAACAATGGAAATAGGATTCTGAAGATATGTAAGTGCGAATGTGCACAGCTATGTAAAGACTCGTGAATGGAGCCATGTCCTTCTTCATTTATCGCTGGAAATTGCACAACCAGAAAACAGTCACAGATCGAACTGTGACCTAGAAATGGTCACAGAGCCTGTCATGGTGTCGTAGATCATGTGGTTGGTTTACATTCTTTGTCATCAACAAGTACAGAGTATACTCTATATACCAAATAAAATGAAGCAGACCTAGTATTTGATTCCATGGTAGGAAGGTCATTCCAAATAAATTTGTCTTTTATACTGTACACAGTTATTTGAAGACCTGGTGATAGTCACAGCGTTGTAGTAGATGTGGTCAGTTCAATTCTTGATCATCAACAAGCACAGAATCTACTATATAAACCTCATGAGAGAAGTAGAACTGTTACTGGAATGAATAGCAGATAGTCTTCTTACTAGTTTACAGAACTCAAAAGCCAGTGATGGAGAGTGCTGCCTCTGTGGTGGGTTTGCTGCCCTTTCCGAAGCCATACAAGATGATCTTCTGGTCACTGATGATGGCCAGTTCCGTTGTAACTACCTCATTTGAGATATCAGAACTAGCCATATATGGTATCCCAGCAATCATGGAGATGGTCTCATCAACCCCCTGGTCACTGTTAATGGCTGTTTCTGTTGTGATTGCCAAATTAAGATATCAGATCTAACCATAACAGATTTGTAGCACTCTTCTTGCATATATTTTAACTAGGTTAAAATATGATGCCGGGGTCTGACATAGAAGGAAAGAAAGTGATCTTCTAAATCTTCAGAGATACATTCATCTTAACACATGTAACAAACAGAAGTAAATCTACTGTACCCTGCATATATTCTAACAAGGTTAAAATAAAATGTGGGAATCTGATGTGGAAGAAAAGAAGCTAGGAGTCCTTCTAAATCACCAGGAATGAATCACTCTCAAAGTATGTGGCAAATAAAAGCTTGTCTTAAATCATCTCAAACTTCAGCCATTTTCAAGTAAAAAAAATGGCAAATGGTTCTAAAGTCAATATTTACTCGCCGACCATCAAATAAAATATGAAGTATTAGAGGAAACTATGGACCCGATGCATGTACAGTCAACATAGGCACAGTTATACCAACAAGAATATTTTTTTAAAAATATTTGGGTTGGTTGTTGATGTTTGCTCTTGGCAACATTCCGCAATAGTGAGGATAAGGTAAGGGTATTTTATGCAATGAAGTACCGTGTATATTCGCCAAGTATTTATGAAAACATTAAAATTATTACCCTTTCTGTTTCTAATTGTTGAAAACCCTGGGATCAGTTTGTGAGTCTATTTGAAAGAGATGGTAAACAATGATTGAATACTTGACCTATTTAAAGTGTACCATGTATGGTGGCCAGTAATCAATTAATGAGCCTATTTTAGAAAATGAAGGTTTGTTTGGAGGGGGGTAATGATCAGTTAATGGGTCTAATTTTAGTAAAATTTTGACTTTGAACCTTACTAACACATCAGATTACCTGATAGTGAGTTAGTCATTGCTGTATTGATAAGAATACCATGTATCTGGCGGTGAGAGAGTCGTTGCTGTAGAGATTAGATTACCATGCACCTGATGGTGAGTGAGTCATTCCTGTAGATCTTAGATTACCATTTTCCCTGATGGTGTTTGAGTCATTGCTGTATTGATAAGATTACCATGTACCTGATGGTGTTTGATTCATTGCTGTATTGATAAGATTACCATGTACCTGATAGTGTTTGAGTCATTGCTGTATTGATAAGATTACCATATACCTGATGGTGTTTGAGTTATTGCTGTATTGATAAGATTACCATGTACCTGATAGTGTCTAAGTCATTACTGTATTGATAAGATTACCATGTACCTGATAGTGTCAGAGTCATTACTGTATTGATAAGATTACCATGTACCTGATGATGAGTGAGTCATTGCTGTATTAATAAGATTGCCATGTGCATGATGGTGTTTGAGTCATTGCTGTATTGATAAGATCATCATGTACCTGATAGTGCTTGAGTCAAAACTGTATTGATAAGATTACCATGTACATGATGGTTTGTGAATCATTGCCATATTGATAAGATTAACATGTACCTGATGGTGTTTGAACCATTGCTGTATTGATAAGATTACTATGTACCTGATGACGAGTCAGTTCTGTATTGATAAGATTACCACATATCTGATGGTGAGTGAGTCATTCCTGTAGAGCTTAGATTACTATACCTGATGGTGAGTGAGTTATTGCTGTATTGATAAGATTACCATGTACCTGATGGTGAGTGAGTCATTCCTGTAGAGCTTAGATTACTATACCTGATGGTGAGTGAGTTATTGCTGTATTGATAAGATTACCATGTACATGATGGTAAGTGAGTCATTGCTACATTGATAAGATTACCATTCATCTACTGGTGAGTGAGTCATTCCTGTAGATCTTAGATTACCATGTACCTGATGGTGAGTGAGTCATTGCCATATTGATAAGATTACCATATACCTAATGGTGAGTGAATCAGTGCTGTGTTGATAAGATTACCATGTACCTGATAGCGAGTTAGTCATTGCTGTATTGATAAGAATACCATGTATCTGGCGGTGAGAGAGCCGTTGCTGTAGAGATTAGATTACCATGTACCTGATGGTGAGTGAGCCATTACTGTAGACAGTGAATCGGTCCTGCATACCGAGGTCTCCAGGCTCCAGCTTGTACCATGTCACATTGTATGGTACATTGCTGTATGCAATGCACGTTAACATAGCTTCTTTCTCAGGTAGCACAGAGACATTCTTAGGCTTCAGAATCCTAGGAGGTGGGTCTGAAAGATTGATTACTTCAATAAGTATATGAATTACAGTAGAACCTGGTAAAGTAAAATATCAATGGACTAGAAAAATACTGTCATAACACATAATGTGAAAAGGCCTCAAATGTCTGATATTTTTTCTATCTAAAACATATTCAACTTTGAACGCATAAATATGTCGGTACGAAGAGTATCATTAAGCAATATCTTCAAAGGAACCTTTGTTAAATACCAGTTAAAACCTCTTGAATTAATTGTGAAATTCCTCTAATGTACTTCATTTTCTGGATTTGTTCTATCATAACATATAACTATTTCAGTATGAGTATTACCAAAATTTAAAAAATATGTAATCTGTTTAATTTTCTGAAGAATTTTGATTCAGTTATATAATTTATCTTTCTCTAAAATTTAAACAGAAATTTTTGAAAATTGTTAGTCTAACACCTAAAATTTATAAGAGTCCTTTGGTGCAATTCATCTTGCTCTTATTACAAAAAGTTTTGCTATAAATTCCATTTGTTCTTTTTTGTCAATGCTTAGACATCTGCCAAGGAATACTTTAACCATACAGATAACTAAGATATTGACATCAGGTACATCAGTTCACCTTTGATGTCCAGAAAAGTTGTCTTGAATGTCGATCCAGCAGCACTCGTAGCATTGCAGGAATACTCGCCCTCACTGAAACTACTGGCATCAGGGATAGACCAAGTCACATCTGCACTCTCACTGAAAGCACAGGGTCAATAGGTGCATTGCCACAACCAAATGTCATCACATACAGTAAATTTACATTTAGTCAATTTTCAACTCATAACCACACAGTCAAACTGATAACCATACATCCACTTACTGACAGAAAGCAGGGTATATAATGATGAATGAAGGATTCTTAGAGTGTGAAAAAAATCCAACTTAGTTCTAGTTACAGTGATTTGGAAAACAATTAAGATTTTAATCGGGTTCAAATAGTGTTACGATCGAATGTAAATATGCAAACCGGGTCCCGAAAACAAAAATTCGGCGGAAACCGGATTCGTTCGAATTAGTATACACCAAGCTGTAGTCAAGCTGTAAAATTTTCTGTGCGTGTACATGAGCAATAATTTCAACTAAAATGTGGTTTATTTGATGATAAAACAGACGTTTGGGATATTATTTCAGTGTATATTGGCAAAATATTACAGAAGTTAATATTTTTAAACGTTTCTGTGCAATATTTTATACGTTTTGATGTGAAATATGTGACATTTCAGGAACCGGTTCTTGGAATTTGTCACCGGATTTCGTTTACTCTTTTATAAATCGAATAGAAACCAACTATCCGGTTTGCCGTCTTTATCACTAGGTTCAAAAGATCGTAATATTAATTCTACTAAATCCAGTTTTACCTACCAGAACACCACTTAAAGTGATTTGGAAAATAACTAAAATTTTAGTCAAGTTTAAAAGAGCATGATATTAATTATAAAAACATAAAGTTAATGGAAAGCTGTACTCTTGACAAAATGAGTCTCTGTACATTTTGCAGTCCTTTATAGAGAAACATTATCTGTTGTTGCATTTGTTGAAACTGATTTTATGATATAAATTCAAAAATAAATTTTAAAACACACAATAAACAGAAATCATTGAAAAAACATTTACATATTTATAATAAACAAAATATTGTTTGGACTTTAATGGCCATTGAATCATGAATATAGCCACTAAATAAGGGACTGAGGCATTAGTCTTTTTTTGAGCTTGTGATTGAATCACAAGTAAAGTCTGTGCATACATATCTAATTTCTATATTCTACTTAATATTATATTACAAAAGGGACCAATAATAACTGGGTCATGAGAGTTCTAGTGATATTCTATTGTAACCTAAATCCCCTCAAAAACTAATCTAATAACACTTTTATAGGAGGCTGCTTCATCTCTGCACAATTAATCTTTAAGAAAGGAAATCCACAGCAACTAGGGACTATTAAGGGGCGCATAATACGGTTTAACCATTCATCAAAAGATGACACCAATCAATACCATGAGATAAATTATTACAAAGCTTAAGCACCTGGAAGTACAGGGATTTAGCACTATCATGGTCAAAGTTGGGGTTTTACGTCCCATTCAACAGCCAGGGTCATATTGGGACAGGTCCTCATCATTGTCACTTGTTGGACTCGATTCCACAAAGTTGACAGCCTATGATTAGATGCCAAACTTGCTAACCACTAGGCCACCAAGGACCAAGCACTATCAATGTATGAAGAAATTGAATGATACCTGAAGTAGAGTTTGTTGCCCAGTCGCTCCTCTCCCCGGTACCACTGGACATTGAATGGTACAAGGGAGTGCACCTTACAGGTGAGCACCGCAGTCTTATCGTAAAAGCCATGGGTGGTGGGCTGCATCTGTACGACTGGAGCCACAGGAGGGATGGACTTGATGGCTGTGTGAGTGGTGCGAATGAACTCATAGCCCTCCTCATCTTCACCATTCACCTGAATACAGGGTCAAAGGTCAAAGTTGGGATTCTAAGGCTGAACATAACAATACCAACTGAAGGATTAACTTGATTTTTGTTTTCTCAAAAGAATTGAAGAAAATAATTAACACTACCTGTTACCCACGACACAGGTACTTCTGAAGTTGGGATTTTCCAACAGATCTGTTTGAATTTGACTGACATATGAAAACATAGATGGAACTGATATTTATGTCATGTGTTTTTTCACAAATGGCTCCTCCCCTACAAATCAGTTAAAAATGAAACGTATAATTTGGCCCTAGTCCATTTTCAGCTCCAAGGTGTAGAATAGGTTTTTCCAAAATATACCTGCTAAGTCATATATCAAACAACTTTGTTCATTGTCTCAAATGATCAACAATATAAAATATACTCATTAACAATCAGTAATGATCCAAATATCAACTACTTGGTCAGTTGATTTGACAAGTGGTGTGCATGGTTCATGCAGTAATAAGATCTGAGAGTAGTTAACAGGTTTGGCTTATAAGGAATTATTTGAAACCGTGTGTGATACAACATCCCACACATGTATTAGAGCTGAGTCTTATACATGATTAGCTGAGTCTAATTCAATGATCACATGACTGAATGATACATATATAAGCTAGGCTTGTGATAATCTTTAACTAGAAATAGGAAGCCCTGTAAAAGGAGAAAGTGGAACAATAGAGAAAATAGGCAGATTGCAAACAGGAAAACACATTATCATGTGTAATGTCCACCCATGATGCTTGGAAACACTACAAGTCATTTAATGAAAAGATGAAAATGTGCATATCTGGGGGTCGTTTCCGAGATAAATCCATTTTTGTTTTTTTACCAAGAAAGTCGCCAGTTGACTCTACTGATACACTGGGGGTCAAAAATTTCAACAAAATCGCTATCTTGCACTGTTTCCGAGATAAATGCGTTTTTGCGTTTTACGCAGAAATTCAAGATGCCTACAAAAATGGTGCGAAAAACGATTTTGGGGAAAAAAATTTTGGTCACCAGTGGACTCTGCTGATACCCTGGGGGTCAAAACTTTTAACAAAATCGTTCTATCACACACAGTTTCCGAGATAAATGTGTTTATGTGTTTTACGCAGAAATTCAAGATGGCCGCCAAAATGACGGGAAAATGATTTATGGAAAATGTCACCAGTTGACTCTGCTGACATCCTAGAGGGTCAAAAATTTCGACGAAATTGTTCTATCTCACACCGTTTCCGAGATAAATGCATTTATATGTTTTATGCAGAAATTCAAGATGGCTGCCAAAAATTGCGGGAAAACAATATTTTGGAAAAGTCGCCAGTCAACTCTGGGGATACCCTAGTGATCAAAAATTTCAACGAAATCGCTCTATCACACATCGTTCCTGATATAAATGTGTTTTTGCGTTTTAACCAGAAATTCAAGATGGCCACCAAAAATGGCAGAAAAATGATTTCTGGGAAAAATCACCAGTTGACTCTGCTGTTACCTTGCCTGGGGGTCAAAAATTTCGACCAAATCGCTGTATCTCACACCGTTTCCCAGATAAATGCATTTTTACGTTTTACACAGAAATTCAAGACGGCCGCCAAAAATGGTAGGAAAACGATTTTTGGGAAAACTCGCCAGTTGACTCTGGGGATACCCTGGAACTCAAAAATTTTAACAAAATCACTGTCACACCGTTTTCGAGATAGTTACACTTTTTTATTTTCCGCTAAAATCCAAGATAGCCGCCATAAGTTGCGAAAATTGAAATTTTTCTCTTTTCAATAAGACACCCTTGTACTACCCAGTGGGCCAAAAATTCACTCGAAATCGCTCTATCTCTTTTTTGGAGATATTTACACTTTTTTATTTTTTGCTAAAATCCAAGATGGCCGCCAAAAGTTCTCAAAATTGCTCTATCTGTAACGGTTTCTGAGATATAAGCAAACAAGATATTAACCTTTTTTTATTTTCCGCAAAACTCCAAGATGACTGCCAAAAGTGTCGAAAATTGAAATTTTTCAAATTCACATAGAATACTCCTCTACTACCATATGGGTTAAACATTCAGTCGAAATCGCTCTATCTCTTACGGTTTCCGAGATATTAACATTTTGGGGTTTTCCGCAAAAATCCAAGATGGCCGCCAAAAGTGGCGAAAAAATTGAAATTTTTCAATTTTGTATAGGATACTTTGCTATCACCCTACGGGTCAAAAATTCTGTTAAAATCACTCTATCTCTTGCGGTTTCCAAGATATTAACATTTTCAGTTTTCCGCAAAAATCCAAGATGGCCACCAAAAGTGGCGAAAAAATTGAAATTTTTCAATTTTGTATAGGATACTTTGCTATCACCCTACGGGTCAAAAATTCTGTTAAAATCACTCTATCTCTTGCGGTTTCCAAGATATTAACATTTTCAGTTTTCCGCAAAAATCCAAGATGGCCACCAAAAGTGGCGAAATTGAAATTTTTCAATTTCACATAGAATACTCTCTTCATACCCTGTGGGTCAAAAATTCTGTCGAAATCGCTCTATCTCTTACGGTTTCCGAGATATTAACATTTTTTGTTTTTCCGCAAAAATTCAAGATGGCCGCAAAAGTGGCGAAAATTGAAATTTTTCAATTGCACATAGAATACTCTACCACTACCATGCGAGTCAAAATTTCTGTGGAAATGGCTCTATCTCTTACGGTTTCCGAGATATTAACATTTTTTGTTTTTCCGCAAAAATTCAAGATGGCCGCCAAAAGTGGCGAAAATTGAAATTTTTCAATTTTGTATAGAATACTTTCCTACTACCCTACGGGTCAAAAATTCTGTCCAAATCGCTCTATCTCTTACGGTTTCTGAGTTATTAAGATTTTTTCGTTTTTCGCAAAAATTCAAGATGGCCACCAAAAGTGGCGAAAATTGAAATTTTTCAATTTTGTCTAGAATACTTTGCTACTACCCTATGGGTCAAAAATTCTGTCGAAATCGCTCTATCTCTTACGGTTTCGGAGATATTAATATTTTTTGTTTTTCGCAAAAAAATTCAAGATGGCCGCCAAAAGTGGCGAAAATTGAATTTTTTCAATTTCACATAGAATACTCTGCTACAACCCTATGGGTCAAAAATTCTGTCAAAATTGCTCTATCTCTTACGGTTTCCGAGATATTAACATTTTTTGTTTTTCCGCAAAAATTCAAGATGGCCGCCAAAAGTGGCGAAAATTGAAATTTTTCAATTTTGTATAGAATACTTTCCTACTACCCTATGGGTCAAAAATTCTGTCCAAATCGCTCTATCTCTTACGGTTTCTGAGATATTAAGATTTTTTCGTTTTTCGCAAAAATTCAAGATGGCCACCAAAAGTGGCGAAAATTGAAACTTTTCAATTTTGCATAGAATACTTTGCTACTACCCTATGGGTCAAAAATTCTGTCGAAATCGCTCTATCTCTTACGGTTTGGGAGATATTAATATTTTTTGTTTTTCGCAAAAAAATTCAAGATGGCCGCCAAAAGTGGCGAAAATTGAATTTTTTCAATTTCACATAGAATACTCTGCTACAACCCTATGGGTCAAAAATTCTGTCAAAATTGCTCTATCTCTTACGGTTTCCGAGATATTAACATTTTTTGTTTTTCCGCAAAAATTCAAGATGGCCGCCAAAAGTGGCGAAAATTGAAATTTTTCAATTTTGTATAGAATACTTTCCTACTACCCTATGGGTCAAAAATTCTGTCCAAATCGCTCTATCTCTTACGGTTTCTGAGACATTAAGATTTTTTCGTTTTTCGCAAAAATTCAAGATGGCCACCAAAAGTGGCGAAAATTGAAACTTTTCAATTTTGTATAGAATACTTTGCTACTACCCTATGGGTCAAAAATTCTGTCGAAATCGCTCTATCTCTTACGGTTTGGGAGATATTAATATTTTTTGTTTTTCGCAAAAAAATTCAAGATGGCCGCCAAAAGTGGCGAAAATTGAATTTTTTCAATTTCACATAGAATACTCTGCTACAACCCTATGGGTCAAAAATTCTGTCAAAATTGCTCTATCTCTTACGGTTTCCGAGATATTAACATTTTTTGTTTTTCCGCAAAAATTCAAGATGGCCGCCAAAAGTGGCGAAAATTGAAATTTTTCAATTTTGTATAGAATACTTTCCTACTACCCTATGGGTCAAAAATTCTGTCCAAATCGCTCTATCTCTTACGGTTTCTGAGATATTAAGATTTTTTCGTTTTTCGCAAAAATTCAAGATGGCCACCAAAAGTGGCGAAAATTGAAACTTTTCAATTTTGTATAGAATACTTTGCTACTACCCTATGGGTCAAAAATTCTGTCGAAATCGCTCTATCTCTTACGGTTTGGGAGATATTAATATTTTTTGTTTTTCGCAAAAAAATTCAAGATGGCCGCCAAAAGTGGCGAAAATTGAATTTTTTCAATTTCACATAGAATACTTTCCTACTACCCTATGGGTCAAAAATTCTGTCGAAATCGCTCTATCTCTTACGGTTTCTGAGATATTAATATTTTTTGTTTTTCGCAAAAATTCAAGATGGCCGCCAAAAGTGGCGAAAATTGAATTTTTTCAATTTCACATAGAATACTCAGCTACAACCCTACGGATAAAAAATTCTGTCGAAATCGCTCTGTCTCTTACGGTTTCTGAGATATTAACATTTTTTGTTTTTCCGCAAAAATTCAAGATGGCCGCCAAAAGTGGCGAAAATTGAAATTTTTCAATTTTCTATAGAATACTTTCCTACTACCCTATGGATCAAAAATTCTGTCCAAATCGCTCTATCTCTTACGGTTTCTGAGATATTAAGATTTTTTCGCTTTTCGCAAAAATTCAAGATGGCCGCCAAAAGTGGCGAAAATTGAAACTTTTCAATTTTGTATAGAATACTTTCCTACTACTCTACGGGTCAAAAATTCTGTCCAAATCGCTCTATCTCTTACAGTTTCTAAGATATTAAGATTTTTTTTGTTTTTCGCAAAAATTCAAGATGGCCGCCAAAAGTGGCGAAAATTGAAATTTTTTAATTTTGTACAGAATACTTTTCTACTATCTTGTGAGTCAAAAATTCTGTCCAAATCGCTCTATCTCTTACGGTTTCTGAGATATTAAGATTTTTTCGTTTTTCGCAAAAATTCAAGATGGCCTCCAAAAGTGGCGAAAATTGAAAATTTTCAATTTTGTACAGAATACTCTTCTACTACCCTGTGAGTCAAAAATTCTGTCCAAATTGCTCTATCTCTTACGGTTTCCGAGATATTAAGATTCTTTCATTTTTCGCAAAAAATTAAGATGGCCGCCAAAAGTGGCGAAAATTGAAATTTTTTAAAATTTTGTATAGAATACTTTTCTACTACCCTGTGGGTCAAAAATTCTGTCGAAATCGCTCTATCTCTTACGGTTTCTGAGATATTAGCAAATTACTCAAAAGTATTACTGAAAATACACAATGAAGTACCTAAATGGCTATTACTCATGTACTGACAAAGCTATCAGTCCCAAATGCAATACCAAGCGAGCTATGGACATAACAATCTTGTATTCAAAATTGTAGTAAAATATCTTTAATTATTTTGGCTTAAATGCACGGAAACCAATGGGTACTGAAAATAGCTGTACTTAAGTATTACTCAGTAAGCAAAAGAGGTACAACAGCCAAAAGCAATCCCAAGCAAGCTACTGACCCAATAAGCCTGCATACCAAATTTGGTGACAATAGCTCTAATACTTTTCCTTTAAATGAGCGGAAACCATGCGTGACGCCGGACATCGGACGCCGGACATCGGACGGCAGAAAAAGCAAAAATAATATATCCACCCCCAGGGGGGTGGACATAATTATTCCTCTTAGCATTGCTGAGGACAATTTCAAACATTTTCTAACATAGTTGGGCTGTCTTTCTAGTTGCGGTATTTCAATGTTTATAATTTCGAGCATACAAACATATAAACTACTTATCAACTGTGCAATATACTAGACTTGTCACTGTAAAATAGTGATAGTCCCCACAGAATAGAAAATTGTAAATATCGCCCAAACCTTCCACCTGAATGTTTGCAAAAATCTAGTCCTGAATTACACATCAAACTTTTCTGTTTGCTGCAATATGGTGGCTGTTCCGACCTTTCATTTCTGGCTTTGCATACCTTGATATAGAAGAAGTCACTGGGAGGCACAAAAGAGGTCAGGTTGTAGAAAGATGGGTGAGTGATGTCAAACACAAGTGGCAGCTCCATAATGGTGTCAGCATGCAGGTCCAAAAGTTCCATCTTGTGGAAGCGACCAGGAAATGTCAGATCAGTGGCATTCAGCAGTAAGTAGGAGGGCACACCTTTAATAGGTCGCATTGTGGTGTCACTTATCTCAAAAGTAGCCTGCCGGGAAAACCCATGAACAAAATCAAGTGCACTTCTACCTGCAAGAAAAAAGCACAGAAAACGTGGTGGTGGAGGTGGTGGTGGTGAAACTCATTTATGTTTGATGAATAAGTTCATGAATATACATATCATGAAAGTGCAGTATACTTTATCCATTCTGCTAGAACTAATTTACAATGTTTAATTTACAGTGAAATATTTGAGCATATGTAATCTGGCACTTTTTAATGAGTTGAAAGTAACAAAGTAACTAATTTTTTGTCCCTAAGTTTCATTATAATTTACAGTATGTTTGTAACATTTGTTCAGCTGTTGAAACACAAGATACATCAGAAATTTTGATGTGGTTAGCAGGTTCCCCACTCTTGTTGCTCCAGTTAAATGCAGAGTCACCTTTTCAAACTAACAAAAGAACCAATGTTAATCAAACATCCGGTGATAGCATCACAGGCCATTGTTTCAAAGTAGCCATATTGCAACTTTCTTTATCTGCTTAGTGACTTTTTAATATCAATTCTAGCTGGAAAAGTTTGGTAAAGGAAGCTACATCTGCTAAAATGGCACCACTCAAGTACATCATATTCTGATACATGTGCACATTTGTCTTTATGGAATACCTATGAGTCTGATGGGATGAATGCCTTTAGGTGGGTTTTTGTGTCTCTGGATTAATTGTAATTCTGAAAGTGTATGTTACCTGTTATGCTATTGCATTACCTGTAATTCTGATGGTGTGTGTCACATGTGGCTATGGTTGTGTGTTAGCTGTTTTTTTATAGTGTGCTACCTGTGATTTCGATAGCATGTTACCTGTGATTCTAATGGTGATTCTAAGGTTTGTGGGTTATCAATGATTCTAATGATCTGTGGTTACCTGTGATTGTGTTTGTATGTATTACCTGTGATTGGTATTGTTTGTATTACATATGATTTTGATGGTATGTGTTACATTTGATGCTGATGTTGTATGGTTACCTGCATTCTGATTGTGTGGGTGTTACTTGTGATTGTTATTGTATGTGTTACCTGTAATCGTGATGGTATGTGTTACCTGTAATTCTGACTCTGTGATTGTGATGGTATGTGTTGCTTGTGATTCTGATTGCATGTGTTACCTGTGACTATGAGAGTATGTGTTACCTGTGATTTTGATGCTGTGTGTTACCTGTGATTCTGACTGTATGTGTTACATGTGTCATCTGTGACTGTGATGGTATTTGTTACCTGTGAATGTGATGGTATTTGTTAACTGTGAATGTGATGGTATGTGTTGCCTGTGATTCTGATTGCATGTGTTACCTGTGACTGTGAGAGTATGTGTTACCTGTGATTCTGATGGTATGTGGTTAACTGTGAATGTGATGCTGTTTGTTACCTGTGAGTCTTATGCTGCATGTTACCTGTGATTCTGATGGTATGTGATTAACTGTGAATGTGATGCTGTTTGTTACCTGTGAGTCTTATGCTGCATGTTACCTGTGATTCTGATGGTATGTGGTCCTTGTGAGGAGACTTTCAATGACCAGAGTCCTGCCTCAGGCTCCTTCACATTCACTGTGTATGCCTGTTTCAAGTTCAGCAACACATTCAAACCATCCTTCTTGTTTAGTTTTCGGCCTGCAAATACAAGTAACTAACTTGGCTTTATGTGTAGCAGCTGATGTTGCAGAAAGGTGAGACTGTTTAATGTCACTACCATATTAATTAGGCATAAAGCTCAATAAATAGTCGCTTGAAAGAAGAAAAGGATCAGACTTCAACATTGGAGGTCAAAATATGAAGTAGAGGGTTTCATATTTACTGCCACAAATCATTCTGTGTATTTATTCTAGAACTATTACTTTTAAAGTAATTTTAAAATTTGAAAAATGGTCAAAAAATTCTTCAAAATATTTAACACTTCTTCAAAGTAAGTCATTTTATGTGTAAATTATGATGTTACAAAATCTTTACTTTATAATGTCCCAGGTCAACACCAAGGAATATCCCACACTTCAACGTATTGCCAATGACTTTTTGATTGTGTGTTTCTTGTACTTCTAACATGACTTTAGCAGATGTCAAATAACTTAGTATTATAGCAGATGTATTTATTTACCATTTTGGTACCAATTCAATGTAAATTCCCACTATCTGGTTTGTATTATCTTATTTAAGTGCATGTACTGGTGTCATCCATTAGTGTCATACAGTGACCATAGGCTTCTTGCCACTGAGATACACAGACAGAAAGTTATTGTAGACAGAAAACAGGTCTAGCTGTTCCTTCATATATTTGGACCTCTGTGTGTAATGTGTTTAATGTCTTACCATTAGGATCATACACAGTTACTCTGGGCTTCTCCCCACTGACTTGCACAGTGAACTCCTCCAGACGGGAATCTATGGGCAGCTTGATGTCTACCTCCCCCTCAAACTCACGGTCTACTGACAGCAGGTTCACTTTTCTGGTCTGCAGTACCTCACGCAATGGCTCCAGAATCTGAAAATAATATGAGGACAATATAGAAAGGTATTAAACAGCTGCAGGGTCTAAAAATAGCATGAACAGCATATAGAATTATACAAAAGTGCTGCAGGATCTAAAAATAGTACGAGAAACATAAAAAATGTAACAAAGGGCTCCAGAATCTGGAAATACTGTGAGTAGCACATATCAAATTGTATTAAATGGCTCCAAGATCTGAAAATATTTTGAGGTACACACAAAATTGTATTTAAATGCTCCAGAATCTGAATATAGAACTCTATCAGAAGGCTGCAGGATCTGACATTAATGTGAGGAACATATAGAATTACCTTAAACAGCTGCAGCATCTGAAAATAACTGAGGAGCATATAGAATTGTATTAAAAGGCTTAGAATATTTGTGCATATAATTAACCCTCTTGAGTACAACTCCCCTTTTTTATAGAACTTGATATCATATCTTCAAAGGACCTTTCCAGCATAGTTCCTTCATGAGCTTCACTACTCACTAAAACGGCTTAAAATGGCTGTCAGGGCTGTCTTGAGGGTTTGTTTTTTGAGAAACAAAAGCACTGGCTTGTGAAATGCTTTTTTTATTGAATACAACCACAGTCCAACACTCTGTACTAAAACAAGCACTTAACCACAATAAAATATTGACAAATTAACAATAAAAAATTAATTAAAATCACAATATCATGAATGTGATATCTCGGTATAAAATGGAAACAAAATTTACAATATCAAGAATGAGACTCACCTCGCCGACCTGGTTCTTTTTGAGAGAGAAGACCTGACCAGAGCTGATGGAGGCTATCTGCTCAAAGGACTGGTATCCAGGATGTGAGTGGTTCCCACAGTCCCCTGTCAGCACAAATGTCACCTGATTAAACAGGAGAAAATAAACACAATGTTACTCCAATAGGAAACAAGAGGGTCAGAGATGCCCCAAAAGGTGGGTTGCGCAGGCAGCAATAAGGTTAGCGACTGCTGTAATTAAATTTAGACAGAAGGAAAGAAATGTTAGGTCACCCAGTTAAGGTAAATGTGTTAGACGTGCTAAGAAATGTAAAACTTGTAATCTAGGTTACGTTATTGTATCTATACTATACTAAATATAAGACTGAAACTAAGTAAGTGCAGAGCATTAATTTACCATTTGTTTTCACCAGAAATTGCTATACCAACAGGGATCTAGTTGTAAGGTTTCTGTTAGAGTTAGAGTCCGGAAACGAAAATGTTGACGAACACACAAAAGGACAAAAAACGGACAAAAGAACAGACGCAATTACACCAATTTCGAAAGCAACTTAGTTATGATGGTGATCTATCTCCCTGTCAAGTTTGAATTCGATTGGACAAAGCATTTTCGAGTTAGAGTCCGGAAACAGAAATGTTGACGGACAGACAAACGGACAAAAAACAGACAAACGGAATTACACCAATTTCGAAAGCACCTTAACTATGATGGTGATCTATCTCACTGTCAAGTTTGAATTTAATTGGACAAATTGTTTTCGAGTTAGAGTCTGGAAACTAAAATGTTGACGGACAGACGGATGTCGGACACATCAATCTAATAGGGGTTGGTTACATGCAACCCGCCTAAAAAGACCAACTTGATAATCCACATCAGTCAGCCTATAAGCCAGGACATTCTACTGAAACAGCTCTATTGTCTATAAAGAACGAGGTACATCTCTCTCTGGCACGTGGCGAACCTACAGCTCTAGTCCTTCTGGATTTATCAGCCACGTTCGATACCATAGATCACAGCATTCTTCTCAGTTACCTTAAATCCTGGTTCGGTCTTGGTGGAAATGTACTTAAGTGGTTTGCTTCCTACTTGGGTGATCGTTGCCAGTTCATTAAGATAGGCTCTACTCTATCTGAATTAAGCAAGCTCATCTACGGCGTTCCCCAAGGTTCAGTTCTCGGTCCATTGCTGTTTTCACTTTATACTACACCACTTAGTAAAATCATCCACCTTCATCCACATATCAAATTTCACTTCTACGCGGATGACACGCAGCTTTACATCCATCTCTCTCATAAAAATGCCTCGGCGGCTCTCGCCAGGCTTAATGCCTGCCTTCTTGATGTGCAACGATGGATGTCTCTCATTTAACTGAAGCTTAACCCAGAGAAAATGGAGTTCATTATCTTTGGCTCTAAGTCTCAGCGTCAGAAGCTTTCCTCCTACTTTCCTGTTAGTATTTTTGGCAGCCTTATTCATCCGGTTGATTTTGTTAGAAATCTAGGTGTGTGGTTCGATGCAGAATTTTCATTCTCTGAACATGTCAAGAGGACTTGCAAAGCGTGTTTTCTCCAGATGCGTGACCTTCGTAGAATAAGACAGTATCTCACTACGGAAGTGGCAGTCCTAGCTGCAAATGTCTTGGTTAGTAGCCGCCTGGACTACTGTAACTCTCTTTTTAGGAGTTTGTCATGTTTCAATCTTCACAAATTGCAAAGTATTCAGACTACCCTTGCTCGTATTGTTACAAACCATAGAAGGTATGCTCATGTTACGCCCATTCTGAAACAACTCCACTGGCTGCCCGTGAAGTATAGATGTATGTTCAAAACTGCAACTCTAGTATATAAATTTCTACATAGTGGCTCCCCTTCCTACTTTCAACCTTACTTGTCTCCCAGTAGTAGTTCCTATAGTACCAGGCATAGTCACCCAGATTGTCAATATCTTACTGTTCCTCCTTTCCGCCCATCAGTCTTTAAGTCTGTCAAACATTTTGATCACAGCTTTGCCTTTGATGCTCCTAGAATCTGGAATGAACTCCCTCATGATGTGCACAGTGCAACATCAGTTGCCTCCTTCAGAAAGAAGCTTAAGGCTTATCTGTATGCAAAAGCCTATCCGCCATAGCTTCCCTTGTCACCCTGTGTCTCCTTGGTACGACCTTGCTATATCCCCGGATTAATGTTAATAGCCTTTGCTTTATGTTCTGTTGCGCCTTAGAGTCCATCTGAGATGGAGATTAAGCGCTATAAAAGTCCACATTAGATTAGATTAGATTGATATGGAACACCTTGAGAAACCTTTACACAGCTCTGATAGTAGCCTTGCTTAAGGCTCAAATTTGCATGATATCTTTTCAAACATGCACACATATATTTGGTCATAAAGCACTCATACATGTCAAGAGAAAGAACTGTGTCTTTCTCTTAGCTGTATAGTCAGTACGTGTACGAGTACATTATAGAAACTGACACTCCATTATCTTAACTGAAAACTTTCCCTAACTGCAAGGAAATTTGAGCCTTCAGCAAGGCTACTCTGATAGTAGTGTATGCATAATCTGTGCAGGATATGCAGGTTCCTCAGTCTCAAAACTACGATGCAGGTGGTTAAAGCCATTTTAAGTGTTTGGCATGACTACTGCAACTGATTGCTTGTCAGTGTTAATACGGCAAAAATCACAAAGCTGCAGGGATACAATGTCCCCTGCTGTATTACGTACAAGGTAAATATATTTACTGTTGTTTCACTTTATTTAAAGGGTTACTATACCCCAATGGTTTTGGCTTGAATTCTTGGCTATATCAGGTTTACTTATCTGAAAGATCACCATTCCCTGTGGTTTAAACACCCAAAGCAGAGAAGCTGATATTTAATTGAGGTTTTATTACAGCCCTGCCAAGACAGACTCACAATGAGCCTGTTCCACTTCTCCACACAGCTTTTCTCCCCAGAACATGTAAGTAGTGCCTAACCACAAAATACAGCTCAGCAGTGTGAACTTATCTCAGTGTTAATATACATTTGTGTTTTGAAAATACCATATTATTTTACATATAGTTATCCCCCTTACTCCAGAATGCTAGACTTCCTCAAGTCCTTTTGTCTTAGGTAGTATATGAGGACTAAATGACTTTTTTCAAGAATTTGGTGCTGACAAATGGTATTTCAGACAAGTCTTTGTATTTTGTACCCATCAGATGGGTTCATAATGATTCCATGTATGTCAGATTTATTGGAATAAGAAATACAAAGACTTGGAGCAAGTCTACAGAATGCTGGTGATATAATGACATCCTGTAAATTTCCAATTAACTGTTTTAACTGTTTAAGTCAATGATGGATACCAATACAAAGAACTGGAGCACCTGTTAATGGCTGGATGTAGTAACTATAGTCTCTCCTCTGGCTGGATAATTTCCCAGTGATAACCCTTTGCTAACATTAACTTTTTAGACACACACCACTGACATGATGTACTGATTAATTTGGTGGTGCTTTACAAATGGTTCACTTATTATGTTATATACTGCTATATTTTCCAAAGGGAAATTCAACTTATTATATAATCCATTCCAATATTAACAGCAAGATAAAGTGTGCTCCTACTAAACTTCCATCTGAACCCAGGATAGTGTCAGGTTTAGATAACAACTGAAGATTTTTCGCATTCATGCTATTCTATCTCCCTGTATAGTCAACTCTCCTATTGGATGTTAACATGGAAAGACATTGTTTTAGGGAAATTGGACAACCACATGTAGGACTTTGGCACCTTGAAGGATGTCTACTTTAATTTGGGGCTTTACAAAATTTACAAATACTTGAACCTTCACATAATCTTTATTATTACTGAGACATTTCCTATTTGTAGTAAAATATGGGGACAGAGTTAGAGTCTGGAAACAGAAATGTTGACGGACAAACAGACAAAAAACAGACAAACGAACAAACAGAATTACACCAATTAAAGAGAAACAATATCAGTTGACACACACTGAAATGTAACTAGAGTCTTCTAAATCTAGATCCAGCTGTTAGACACTGAGATAAACTTTGATATTACTTCAGCATGGTGGGCAGACATTTGGCCGGTGGACGTTTGGCCTGGATTCCTTTAGCATTATTCAGTTAAGAAAGATTTATTTTCTTAAGCTCCTGAGAGATTTTAATAATCTGTAGTGAACATACTGGTATGTTTCATTTTAAAGCTAATAACTAATTAACTAAAACATAATCAAATCCAGAATTTGTCAACCTTCTTTTTCTGTGTAAACTAAAAATTTGGTGCTAGTTTATAAATAGCAATCTCATCCAGGTACTTTTAAGGATATGACTTATGTTTTGAGCCAGAAGTCATTGATGTTACATTGTAATGACTATCAACAACACCTCCAAATTTACACAGAGAACCGTGTGAGAGGAGGGTCAGTGTAATGAAAAGAAAACACCCCTCCAATCACCAGACTTATGGTTATGTTGTCCTTGTCAATACAAGGAGAGGTTTACTCAAAAATATTCTAGAAAAAGCTCGATAAATTAAAGATTACTTGATGGTTATTTATATTCAAACAAATTAACCTAAATCACATGGAATAAAACAGAAAAAAAAATCTTTTTCCATCTAAGTTTTCAGAAATACTAATTGAATGTTAATTGAAAATATTTTCAGCATGTACTTTTATATGAAGGAAAATTGAACTTGATAGTTGATTTTTGATCATTGATTTTTAGTTCTTATTTGTTAGCCTTGCTTACAGTTCAAATTGTGCCATATCCTTTTCAGACAGTACACAGATATTCAGTAATCATGAAGCGCTCATACATGTTAAGAGATATAAGTTCATCAGACAGCCGTATGCTAATGTAAAAGTCCTTGTATGTATGAGAACATTTAATAAACTGAAGCTTCATTATCTGAACTGATAATTTTCCCTAATTACAAAAATGCTTAAGCCTTGAGTAAGGCTACTTCTTTGCATGCAAAAGCTTGAGAAATGCAATCACAACAATGAGGAGGTGGTGTTGTGGCTGTTGCAGTGATTGCTGGTGTGGCACTTGTCCTTTACACCTGATTAGTACATTGCTGATTTAACATCAAGGTAATAGATAACACTGCTTCAGAACTTTGCATACAAGCAATTAACTAACCACATGCAAGCAGAACTTCTTGTGTTTCTGACATACGGCATGTTTCAATCAGCCTTGCTTTAGACTTAAGTTTTAATGCTCACCAGGAAAAACTTTTTAAGTTTGTATAATGTACTCTTACATATACTGGCTTTTGCATCAGCATACTGTTAGACATGCAGAGAGTGCCTGGTGATGTAATATCTCTATATAGGTGCTTTATCAATTGAGCACATGTTTGAAAAGAAGTTTGTTGTAAGTTTGAACCTTACGCAAGGTTATGTTTCACTCAGACATTTCACATGTAGTTCATCTCCAGTACGCTCAGGAAAAAAGATTTGAGATAATGTTAAAACAAAAAATACTTTTAATGTACATCCTATGAAGTTAATAACAATCAATCCCTTAAATGTTTGTGACTTGTTTCAGAAAAGTCTTATTTTACTGGGACTTCACTATTCACAGGATTTGGTTCAAGTCATGGCTGACTTCTGGCTAGCTCCACTTCTACTTTCAAAAATACAGCATTTTCTGATGTTGAGATATTAAACTTGGTTCCACTTATTCCTACATTAGTTCTACTCAAATTCCACTGTATATGTATTTACAAAATTTGTTAAAATGCATAAAATTTAGTCGTGCAGTAAGGTGAAATGTTTGATGAGTTGTAAACAAATGTTACTGAAGAAAGGACAACAATTTAATAAAAAATAGCATCAGAGATGCCCGTACCCCACAGCCCAGGGAAAAAATTTTAACACCATAAGATATAGAAGTACTATATCAGTACAAAGTTCAGGACACTTTCAGAGCACTGTCAGTTTTCTAAAGGTCCAAACAATGTTTAAATAGAGAAAATAATGTCTAAGAGAAAGGTAATGCATGTACTTTTTATCTACATCTGGCATGGCTGAATTATGGTTTAGATGTTTTGAATATTACCATGCATACTGAAGTGGTAATACATTCAGTGAATGCTTATGTGTGGTGTTGGAGCAAAATCTGTGGCTCACTTGATGACATTCCATCTGTTACAATGGGAACTTGTAAAAGTAAAATTTTTAATGAATTCTAATATGACTTTAACAGTGCTTAATCTGCATCAAAAGACAGACCCAAAGGTGCAACAAGATTTTAAAGATCAAGGTCACTACGACAAGGTCAAAGGTCAAATCAAGGTCACACTATGATGCTGCACACCTACAACCCCTAACCAATTGTCCCTACCAAGCATCAACTTCCTACACCTTACGGTTTCTGAGATATAGCCCGGACAAGATTTTATAGGTCAAGGTCACTACGGCAAGGTCAAAGGTCAAATCAAGGTCACACCATGACGTTGCACACCTACACCCCCTAACCAATGTCCCTACCAAGTATCAACTTCCTACACCTTACGGTTTCTGAGATATAGCCCGGACAAGATTTTATAGGTCAAGGTCACTTTGGTGAGGTCAAAGGTCAAATCAAGGTAAGACCATGACGTTGCACACCTACACCCCCTAACCAATGTCCCTACCAAGTATCAACTTCCTACACCTTACGGTTTCCGAGATATAGCTCAGACAAGATTTTCAAATTCAAGATCACTACGGCAAGGTCAAAGGTCAAATCAAGGTCAGACCATGACCTTGCACACCTACACATCCTAACCAATGTCCCTACCAAGTATCAACTTCCTACACCTTACGGCTTCTGATATACAGCCCGGACAAACTTTTTCCCGCCATCCGCCCGCCCGCCTACCCATCTGGACACCATGGGTGAAAACAATACCCTGACAGCCCTTAAGGGCTGTGGGGTAAAAAACAATATTAATAACTCTTCCAGAGCTTCATCAAACTTGACAATTTTAAATTCATATACAATTAAAAAAACACCAGGACTTCACTGAAGACAAAAATATGCCCTTCCAATTTCTGGAAAATATCCTTATGTTTCTAAGAATTAATTATCCAACTTTAAATTTATTTGAATAAATTGTCACAAAAATTAGATTCTTGGAACAAGCAGTCAAAAACTGGGAAATTCATCTTTGTCTCAAATTAAAATCAAGTAATCTGATCTAAGTACATGTTACTTAGACCAGTGCTTAAGAAGTTAACATTTTGAAATCCATATCTTCCTTAAAAAATTCTTTATTCAGAAAACATTATCTTCAGGCACAGATATAAGGATCTATCTGGGCATTCACACTATGAAATGAACTCACGTTGACACAGATTGAACCAGATTGGAGAAAACTCTGAAGGCTCACAATCCGGGTTGACAAGGATAAATCTCATCCCCACTCATGAGGTGGACTGAAGCAGATTGAAGCAGATTGGTTCCACTCTCTTTGTAGGGTGAACCCTCTCAATAGGGGTTCACAAGGGTCGAGAGTGTTGGTACTGTGATCATTTGACTTGGTGCTGAGATGGCTATTGTTATGCTAATTGTTTTAAAACAAAAGGAGGTTAAATGGTATATCCACTTTCGAGGATATTGTCAAAAAAGTTTCAAAATTTAATTTTTTTATATTTTTTGTAAGTATAATATTAATTATATATTACGATAACAAAATATTTTTTAAATTCGCTGCTTTCATGTTTCTTTTCAATGCACTTAAGTGTGTTGGGCTTATACTATTTGTTATACTGCACACGAAGAATCACTTTCAAAATAAAATTGTATACTTCCAAATCCAGATTAAACTCTGTAGTGTGGATATTCAACTTGGATTGAGATGAATCTGCTTCAATCTGCTTCAACCCTCAACCTGAGATCCTTGTCACTGTAGACATTGTAGTGCGAAAGGTGAGCAAAAATCACCCATTCACCATAGGTATAAAATTCCTTGTTAAGTAAAGATTCTCATTAGCAAGGGATTTTATATGAGTCAAGAAAATAGTTGTCGACAAAAGAGGTTTTCTCATAGATACTGTATGTTTTTGTTAAAAGGCTCAGGTATTAATTATTTTAAAGTACCAGAAGACCACACATTATTTCCAAGCAGTCTCAAATGAAAATGTGTGAAACAGTGACAAAAATGTGCTGTGCCAAAAAAGTTCATTTCAACATAGGCATTATTTCACAAATTTTCACAAAATTTGCCATTTGTGAGGCAATCAGAACATTAGTAATTCTAATTAGAATGTTCATAGACCATTTGGGACTGACATGTAACCAGCAGTTTTGAATGGGGAACCAATCGTAATGTTCAGGGTGGTGCTTCCAATTATATTAATGTTAAATGGTTTAACATTACTGTAAAATGTTCCTGATTCTTATCGGCTCTTATATTTTAAAACCTGTCAGAAATCCATCCTAAACTTATTGTACCATTCGTAAATTCATCTTATAGATCTTATAGGGATCTTAGGCCTATCTTAACATTCGAAAAGTGACATTTTCTAACTTAAGTCGAGCCTTAAGGTTACACAAGTCAAGCCTTAAAGTTTACGAAAAATATCTTTTGTTAGTTTGAACACACAGCTTGTGGTAATGTAAACAAAATTATAGAGAAATATCAAATAAACAAGACCTATGCATCGGAAAACCGATGCAAATCTGTATCCACCGGAAAGACAACTCCCCAAAGCCAGTGAACCATCGTTTGACCTTGAAGGAGGGGCCAAAGGTCATATCTGACAACATCAGAAGATACCCAGCCCATGATATCCTACACGTTGGTTTCACATTGCAAACCTCTAGGATCAATAATAATTCTAACTAGAGTATTACTTTGCAAGAGAAAAAGAAATTGTTTTTGCACAGCAAAACAAAGCGTCCCAATGAGTTTTAATGAGTTTGTAGAAATGATCATCTTCCTATGTTTAATGTTTTTCCATTTATGACAAGGTTTCATAGATGAATCTGGTTTGTTTATTTTTTTATTTATTTACTTTTTTTTTTTTTTTTTGCGTTTTATGTTTTTTTTTGCATTTTTACACAGAAATTTTTTTTATGCATTTTTGTGTTTGACAGAAATTCAAGATGGCCACCAAAAGTGGCGGGAAAACAATTATTTGCGAAATAATGCCAGTAGATACAGATACTCTACAGTAGATGCAGATACTCTACGGGTCAAAAATTTTGTTGAAATCGTTCTATCTCGCTCCATTTCCGAGATAAACCCGTTTTTGCAATTTACGCAGAAATTCAAGATGGCCGCCAAAGTGGCGGAAAAACAAATTTTGAGGAAAGTTGCCAGAAGACTTTGGTGATACCCTGTGGCTCAAAAATCACTCTATCTCGCTCCGTTTTCGAGATAAACTCGTTTTTGCGTTTAACGCAGAAATATGGGAAAACGATTTTTGTGAAATGTCGCCAGTAGACTCTGTAAATAACCTGTGGGTCAAACATTTCGTCGAAATTGCTCTATCTCTCTTTGTTTCTGAGATAAATGCGTTTTCAGCATTAAGAAAAATCATAAATAAGTTGGCCATTTTGTATTGGATCACTTCTAAAAGTTAATGATTTCCAGACATCTATATAACGAACCTACTTGCCAACTTTCATGGGAATAGCTGAAACACTTTTAAAGTTATCATCCAGACAAGCACACCCTTTTGAAAAACATGTTTTTGGTCATGTGACTTCTCTGATTGGTTAAAATGTCATGACACCATATTCAGAAATTTTTCCCAGGGCTACTGCATACACCTGCCAAATATGAAGAGAATCCGCCTTATGGCTGCGAAGCTATTGCGAAAAGAAAATGCGGATGCGGCTTCTCTCATATACAAACAAGCATCCCTCGCAGGACGCTTAATTCTAATTCTAATTGGACTTTTATAGCGTTTAATCTACCCATACAAGAGGACTCTAAGGCGCAACAAAACAAAAAGCAGTCGACAAAATTTCAATATCAAGAAACATAAGTGGGGTCAAACACCACGGAGAACGCCAGGGGAATGATCCAGGCTAAGGTGGGTATGCTTTGCTGTACAGGTAGGTTTTAAGTGAGTTATAAGCACTTTTAAGATTGGCTGTACTCGTTTGACCTTGAAGGAGGGGCCCAAGGTCAAATCTGAACACATCAGAAGGTGCCCAGCCCATGATTTCTCATAAGTTAGTTTCACATTGCAAACCTCTAGGACCAATAATAAGCAAGTTATAAGGACTTTTGTTTGGCTGCCCTCGTTTGACCTTGAAGGAGGGTCCAAGGTCAAATCTAAGCACATCAGAACATTCCCAACCCTTGATTTCCTGTAGGTTGGTTTCACATTGCAAACCTTCTATAAGGGTTATAGTTAATAATAAGTGAGTTATAAGCACTTTCAAGTTTCTCTATCCTCATTTGACCTTGCAAGAGGAGCCCAAGGTCAAATCTGACCACATCAGAAGATTCCCAGCCCATGATTCCTATAAGTTGGTTTCACATTGCAAACCTCTAGGAGCAATAATAAGTGAGTTATAAGCACTTTTAAGTTTGGCTATCCTTGTTTGACCTTGAAGGAGGGGCCCAAGGTCAAATCTGACTACATCAAAAGATTCCCAGCCCATGATTTCCTATAAGTTGGTTTGAGACTGCAAACCCCAAGGACCAATAATAAGGGAGATATAGGCACTTTTAAAGTCCACTATGTGGGGTACTTTGACACTCTGTGGATGACCTTGAATTAAGAGCTTCAAGGTCAAATGACAAGGTGGTGTGATTATTAATCTTTATATCATTCAAGAAAGTTGAAAGTTTAATTAATTATTCTTCTTTTGAAAATAAAATAACATATGGTTTCAGTGGGTAAATAATAAAGATATAAATCCTCAGGAAAAGAAATAGAATCAAATGGCTGTGCATGAGAGTGCAAAATAATAAAGTGCTACCCTGAGGAAACATGTTGAAGTATCTTTGTTCCAAGTTTTCCAGTTTTCAGAAACCCCATGACCCATTCATCCAGACTGCACATTTCATACTGATTAGCAGACAAGCATATTTAACTCTCAAGAACATTTATGGGAGTTTGATGACTGATTGCATCCATCCTTGAAGTGTCAGAAAGGTAGACATCCTTTTATTACACATTATATTACAACAAAAATACCAAATTGGCTTTTTATACACATCTGTTAACCACAGATGTGTCACTGAAACAAGCATTCAGTTCTAGAGAAGATATCTGTTTTACACATAGTGATTAGAAGAGTGACAAAACCTGCACCATTATATTTTAATCTGTCCCTCAATCCGTAATAATTTTGTTCAAAATTTTTCAATGAATGTTTTCTCTTAATGCTTTTATTGTAGGGGTAATTACACAACTAACTCTCAAGCTCTTGGGCTGCAAAATTTGTCTTCACTTCTTATTTTCATTGTTTTTATTACATGTCACCCAAAATAGAACATTTTAATTTTTAGTTGAAATCCTTCAAGTCATATTTTATGGTATAAATTTCTTCTCCTTTTCCAGGATTTCCAGATCACTTTGGGTCTGAGTGTCGATAAAACAAGAATTTTCCAGGATTTCCAGACCTCTTTGGCTTTGAGTGTCGATACAACAAGAATTACCCATTAAAAAAAAACATTTTGAAAGTAACTAGGTACCTATTTATTCTTTACCATTCTTTTACTTAAAAAGAGATTTTTTTTTAAAAGGCACACTTCTTACACCTGGGGTCAGTTTCACAAAAGGACTTAGCCTGGACTTAGACTTAAAGTTAAGATTTTTATCTTAAAACGAGGCTAAGTCTGCTGTCTTACACCTACAGAGTTTCACAAAGCTGCTAAGTCTACGCTTTGGCAAGTCTACGCGGGAGTGGGCTTAACTTTTGTGAGCAAAGATTTTAAATATGGCCGGCATATATTTTTCTCACTTCAAAATTTGAAATGTATGAAAGGAATAAGGAATAAATATATGGAACACCTCCCTAAATTAGTCTTTGGGTATATTTATGTTGTTACAAGGCTTTCCAGTGAAAAGCTGCATTTTTTTCAAAGATAAAATGAGTTAAACAAAGGATATATGTTACCACTAAAATATTTCAACTAGGTATAAAAGGTCACATGACATAGAAAACCACTGTGGTTATATGATAAGCTTGGACTTAGCCAAGTCTCAATTTGTGAAATCATATAAGTCCAAGACTTAGTAAAGACGAAAGGCTCAGATTTAAGTCCCTTTGTGAAACCAGCCCCAGGGCTTGAGTAGCAGCCTGAGATTGGGCATCTTAGTGTGCATATCTAGATGTGTTCGGATGTGATATGTGGCTTGCAGATGTGGTTTGCAGCCAAAAATTCAAATAGTATAGTTAAACAGGGAGTGTTTCCATGTGCATGGCTTGCAGATCTGGCTTGTGGTAAGTTTTTAGCAATGACAGAATTTTGCCACAAGCTACCACAAGCAAGATATGACATATATTCTGGAGTTATTTAATGTTATTTGACATCAAAATTTGTGCCTCATTAAACTGAACACAATGGCGAAAGAATTTTTAAAATCAGACAACAAATAACTAAGTTACAGTCCTTTAAAAATGGCTTATTAAGTATATGTATTTTCATTTACATGTATATACCACAAAAATAAACCAAGTTTGCATACAAGCTGAAAACCATATCTGTGGACATAGACATGTACACTTGACAGTCAGCAGCTACTTTATGGTTTACACTTGACAAACTACATTGCAGTGTACACTTAGCCTTGCTGAAGGTTCAAGTTTCTGTGCAGTTAGGGAAAAGTTTCAGTTCAGATAATGAAGTTTACTCATACATGTACTGGCTTTTACAGTAGCATACAGATAAGAGATAAGTTTATATCTCCTTACATGTATGAGTGCTTTATGAATACCAAATATCTGTGTGCATGTTTGAACAAGCAATCAGTGCCCGTGAACGGGCTCTGTGTCAGCTGACTGTGTGTTTTGAGTTTCAGAGTAGAAGTGAAAGAAGGTCACAAGGTTGTGCCCTGCAAATGGTATTCAAAAGTAAGTACAAAGTTAGTAAAAAGTAGGTGGAAAACATATTTCAACAAAATACTGTAAATGCAAGTTTTCAAGTTACAAGTGATTTAATCAACAGTGATAATCTCCAATTAGCTTTGCTCGGCTTTGTACTGAGCTACAAGTCTGCAATTTTACTATGTTATAGCTGAGCAAAAAGTAGGTGAATCACATCTTTAAACCAAATACTGTAAATTAAATAGTTTTCAAGATGCAACTGATTCACTCAACAGTGAGAACCTTAACGTAGCTATTGATCATCAATGCTATGAGCTACAGGTCTGAAACTTTACTATGTTATAGCTGTTCAAAAAGTAGCTGCTCATACACATATATGTAGCTGTTCTTACACATATAGTGCAATAGTTTACAAGTTACAGCTGATTTACTCAACATTGAAAACCTGAAAGTAGATACTGCTCATGTATGCAATGAGCTGCAGGTCAGCAACTTTACTGTGTTATAGCTGACCCAAAAATAGGTGAACAACACATTTAAAAATAAAATACTGTAAATGCAATAGTTTTAAGATACAACTCATTGACTCAACTGTGATAAACTGAAAGTAGCTATTGATCAGCTATGCTATGAGCTACAAGGTATAAATTTGCATTATGTTATAACTGACTGAAAAGTAGATGAATAACACATTTAAACAAAATACTAGCAATTCACACAACAGTGATAACTGGAAAATAGCTATTGCTCAGTTATGCAATGAGTTACAGGTCTGTAGTTCCACTATGTTATAGCTGACTGAAAAGTACGTGAATAACATATTTAAACAAAATACTGTAAATGCAATAATTTTCAAGTTACAACTGATTTACTCAACAGTGAGAACCTCAAAGTAGCTACTGCTCAGCTATGCTGCATACTACAGGTCTACAATTTCACTATATTATAGCCGACCCAAAAGTAAGTGAATAACAGATTTAAACAAAATTCTGTAAATGCAATAGTTTTCGAGTTAAAACATATTTACTCAACAGTGAGAACCTGAAAGTAGGTATTGCTCAGCTATGCAAAGAGTTACAGGTCTGCAATTTTACTATGTTATAGCTGACACAAAAGTACATGAAAAACATATTTAAACAAAATACTCTAAATGCAATAGTTTTGAAGATACAAGCAATTTACTCAACAGAAAAGACACCCAAGTTACTCACCAATTATTGCTTCAATAAAACATTGTTTATCAAAAGTTACTCACCAATGTTGTAGCTGTGGAAAAAGTAGCTGAATAACATATTTTAACAAAATGCTCTAAATGCAATACTTTTCAAGTTATAAGTGATTTAGTGCATGATTTCATTAATTTTAATGCATTAAAAATTATTTCAAAAATTTATAAAAAAATAATTAAGAGAGATCCTGGCCTGATACTCAGACAAGGGAATCTACTTGTGGCCTAGTAGATATATGCAAGATAAGAGAGAAATCCCTGAAATAGTCAAGGAGAAAAAAAGGTGATTTAGTGCTTGATTTCATGAATTTTAATGCATTAAAAATTATTTTAAAAAATCATAAAAAAGAATTAAGAAAGATCCAGGTCTGATACTCACACAAGGGAATCTACTTCTGCCCTAGCACATATATGCAAGATGTGAGAGAAATCCCTGCAAAAGTCAAGGAGAAAATTGTGATAAAGTGTTAAAATTTTCACACTTTTGGTGGGGGTACCTCACTTGTATTCGCTCTAGCAAACAGACAGATTTGCATGCCTTGAGCAGTTTTTCATCCTCGATAGTTAAGGTATCTTAAAAAAAACAGCATGTCTTTGTGCCTTGTAGTTTTGGAGGAAGTTGTTCACGCGTACACGTATGCCCACGCCGCAAAGACAAGTCACCTGACATAAAAAGGAATCATGAACCTTAAGCAAGGCTAGTGTACACTCCTCTCTACCAGTCATGATATCGGTAGAAGGACTGACCTGACTCTGCTTGCTCTGAATCAGTGTGAGGACTTCCTCTGTCAAGTCATAGTCTTTAGCGCGGGCATCAGTGAACACGTACACAAAGGAGTTAGGAAGAGACTCCACCAAAGCAGCTCTGATAGCACCTGTGAAAGAACATGAATAATTCAAAATTGATTTAAAATGTAAAAATTTGCCCCAAAGAATTTGACATGGACATAAATTCAAGACAACAGGTCAACAGTTTTGGCAGCTGAATCAAAAACAATGCCAGGAACAATGTTGACTAATAATGAGCCACGGGTTTCTCCAAATCCAGGTGTACTTGAAGTCAGTTGTAAAACTAGTAACAAAAATGTACTGAATGCAGTTATATTGTCTACATCCACACAGATATGTCAGTTTGGACAAATACATTTTCTTGAGTCGAGTCTTTAACATCTGAATAAAATATCTATGTCAAAGGAATTTAGAATTTTGAACTGCTTCTTAAGAAAAACATTGAAGTAAACAAGATCTTCTGTCTATTTTCTTCTTATAAAACTATTTTTAAGATTATTATCTGCTCAAGACTTACCCACACTCATTTCAGGGCAGTCACCTCCACCCTGCACATAGAGATCTTTCAAAGCTCTCTGGAACTTGTAGTGATCTGTGGTGACTGTCACAGGACCAATCTCTGAAGAATAATAAGTACTGTATAGTAAAAACAAATCCTAATGGTCCAGAAAAAAATTCTACTTTATCAAAAATTCTAGATAATAAGGTTAATTTAAGTAGAAAGAGTCCTTCGAGGACATGATTTCTATTTAATGATAATTCTAATTTTAAGAGCTCCATTTGAAGGGTTAGAGTATGTGTGTACATTTAAAAAGAGCACTGGGTAACATTTACCAAGTGTCTGTATGGGGTGACACATCAGCAGATGTCTGTTTCCAACAAAATTACTTGAAATTGTACTGTAACAATTGTAGGCATGTTTGAGAGACGTGGGATCCACAAGAGCTGATGGGATGTTGGTGGCACTCAGAATAACAATGTTCAAACAAGAATTTTTTTTAATATGCTATAAAGGGTATACACATACTAAGTGAATCTAATCCTAAGAGTAATCAAGGGCTGCCAGTAATTAAACCCTTAAAATTTCATTTAAATGACTGACCAGGCATGGAAAGACCATTTAACAAGCAGGTCTTATAACCATGAAGGGAGTAAACCAGTGTCCAAGGAAATATCAAGCAAGTGGCCATTACAGTCAATGTACAATTTTTGGCATTATCCACCAAACCTTATTCAGAAATCAACAGTGGAGTCATATGACGGAACTTTAACATTGCCCGAGTCACTTGTTCACAGTACAATACATTAACACTTTAACATGTATTAGTATCACTATTTTTCCCAAATACTCAGTATAATTATGCACAAGCTTGGCTTGCTCTGATCTGTGTACATGAGTTTAACACAATTGTTCAAAAATTATTTCATGATTTCAAGTGACAGATATTTGAAAGAATTAATTTCCATGCACTTTATTGGTAAAGCAGGCTATTTACATGTTTAAGTAGACTATGCTTCAGTAGAATTTCTTCAAGTGGGCCAAGTTTTGAGACTCAAATAGCAAATGTACATTGTAAATATCTGGAACAATATCATAATTATATAATCACTTGAACCTCCAGTGTCCAATAATTTCAATGTTTTAGCTTTTTGGTTGCCACTTTGTGTGTCAAATTTGTTAGGATCTTTATGGAAGAAAAACATAGTGAGAAACGGATACCTACTGGCTGTATTATAGAGATAAAAGAAATCTGGGATAACAGACACCAAGTCATTCTAGAAATTCAAGACAAAATATGGATGCACTGCACAGGTCATCTGGTAAACATTGTGTTTGAGGTTAAAGTGCAACTCTAAATTTGTTAAAACAATTAAAACCAGTAGCATCACTGTTTCAAAGTTTAAATTTTGTGTATAAATAATGATTAAATATAAGACAGCAGTTTTCAGTTTAATACACACAGGTAGACCTTCTTTTTGGGAGATATCCTAAATTAAGCAGGCATTCTGCCCAGAATAATCTTTACAAAAAGCAACAACCATGTTTGCATCAGGAAAACAGCAATAAGTTTACCTGTCCCTACTTCATCTCAAAATGAATCTCAGTTTAATGGAGTTTCAGTAATGAGTGTGTGAGCATTTCAAACTAGAATTGTGTCAAGTTTTCATGAAGTTATCCAAAAATGTTATCCCCAAAAAGTTACTTCAAGTTGTAATGAAGTTATCCAAAAAAAGTTATCCAAAAAAAGTTACTCATGAAATATCGGGTGAACAGTCACATACAACTTCATGGTCTTGGTTTTAGAGTCTATGAATTGAAAGTATAGAGTTTAATGAGTTTAAACAAAATATGTACACTCCAGAATTTGTTCAACAAACACAGGTTTTTAGATTTCCAACTAATACTTAAACCATGAATCTAAAAAATGCACCTTCCCCTTTAAATCTCTAATGCTTCTTTGTATTTACCTGGATCATGGAATGGCACTAAGACATAGTTATACAGAGGTTGTTCTCGGCGTGCTAGTGTAGTGGCCAAGATCTTGGCTGCCCCGGCTATGACTTGCACAAGGTCATCATACATGGACCCAGTGATATCAAACACAAAGGCCAAAGAGGCAGCGCCGGGTGGAATGTTGGCATCGTCCTTCTCAAGCTTATTCTTCTTGTACTCAGCATAGAACTGATCAGCAGCCCGGTCAACTTCCAGCAATTCAGAAGCTGAGTTTAAGTGTACACTGCATAGGATGACTGTCAAAACAGCCACACATACACGGAACATACTCCTCACCTTCACACACTGTAGCCCCCTACAGGATGCCATACTGCCTAAAATAGAATATACTCCTGTCACACACCGTAGCCCCCTACAGGATGCCATACTGCCTAAAAACAGAATATACTCCTGTCACACACTGTAGCCCCCTACAGGATGCCATACTGCCTAAAAACAGAATATACTCCTGTCACACACTGTAGCCCCCTACAGGATGTCATACTGCCTAAAGCCCATTGCATATCGTGTCTCAATAAAATAGAAATAAAAGAAATAATCCACCACTTTCACGAGTAAGGAGCACAGCTACTTATTTGATAGAGCAGATATTTCTTTTTGGAATACATATTTATTGTATCCACCGGAGGCTTAGGCTTGGATACTTTGGTTTAGCGTTCGCTACGCCGCCGCTGCTGCGCATAGAGAGATTTTCGGCGTTAACGTTCTAAGAGGAAAACTACATCAGCTAGGTTCACCAAATTTGCAGGATATCTTCATTGGGGAGTAAGCTTCTCTGGGAAGGAAATTAGCCTCATTCTGAAAAACAAGATGGCTGCCACGGACATTTCTTTAAAAATTATCTGTGGCTGTTTCTCATAGGTAGAAGGTTGAATGTCTTCATAGGTGATATGTATAACAGATATATATGTCCTCTACAACCTTGCAGACATTTGACCTTGAAGCTCTTAAGTGCCAAAGTGTCGGAGTGCCAAAGTAACCCACATAGTGGACTTTAAAAGTGGTTATATCTCCCTTATTATTGGTCCTAGAGGTTTGCAATGTGAAACCAACCTATAGGAAATCATGTGCTGGGAATCTTTTGATGTTGTCAGATTTGACCTTGGACCGCTCCTTCAAGGTTAAACGAGGATAGCCAAACTTAAAAGTGCTTATAACTTGCTTAATATTGGTCCTAGAGGATTGGGATGGTAAACCAACCTATAGGAAATCATCGGCTGGGAATCTTCTGGTGTGGTCAGATTTGACCTTGGGCCCCTCCTTCAAGGTCAAACGAGGATAGCCAACTTAAAAGTGCTTATAACTCGCTTATTATTGGTCCTAGAGGTTTGGGATGGTAAAGCAACTTACAGGAAATCATGGGCTGGGAATCTTTCGATGTGGTCAGATTTGACCTTGGACCCCTCCTTCAAAGTCATACAAGGATAGCCAAACTTAAAAGTGCTTATAACTCGCTTATTATTGGTCCTAGAGGTTTGGGATGGTAAACCAACCTATAGGAAATCATGGGCTGGGAATCTTCTGGTCTGGTCGGATTTGACCTTCGGCCGCTTCTTCAAGGTCAAACGAGGATAGCCAAACTTAAAAGTGCTTATAACTCGCTTATTATTGGTCCTAGAGGTTTGGGATGGTAAACCAACCTATATGAAATCATGGACTGGGAATCTTGTGGTGTGGTCGGATTTGACCTTGGGCCCCTCCTTCAAGGTCAAACGAGGATAGCCAAACTTAAAAGTGCTTATAGCTCGCTTATTATTGGTCCAAGAGGTTTGGGATGGTAAACCAACCTATATGAAATCACGGGATGGTTCACTGGCTTTGGTGAGTTGTCTTTCTGGTGGATACAGATTTGCATCGGTTCTCCAATGCGTAGGTCTAGTTTACTCTGGAGATTGTTGCAAAAAATCTCCTGCTCAACAGGTGTTAAAATTTGAACTCTATGGCACCATGCCATGCATACATGCAAAGCCGCTAATAAGTAGAATATACTCCCCAGCGGAGTCATATACTGGATGCCATACTGCCTGAAAATGTAATAAACTTTCAGTGTCGTAAACTGAACCAGTTACAGGATGCCTGAGTGTCACATAATGAACCAACTACAGCATGCCATGATGTCTTGATACCATTATCACCTTGAATAGGCATGAACAGTTTCCTCAATGATAAACACTACAATATGGTGCAAAAGATCTTAATGCAACAGTCCTATCTCCCACATATGAAATCTGGTACAGGTGGATGCTATAAAGCCTGCGATAAAGAACTAGTTGAATCAAATAACCAATAAACATAACAGCCTACCTAATAACTCAGCTGCAAAATAACACTATACTAAACCAGTGTAATCGACCTGACCCATAATCAAGATTATGGTCTGAGTTTCATAAAACACCCTATTGTCTGAAAATGTTGAAACAGCAATGTTAACTGTTTCAGACAAGGAAAGTTCAAATCATAGACATTTCACTAAGTATAACTAAACATATTTTCACCTAAAAAAGAGAAAATAAAAATTGCAAATATTCTTTTGCTTAATTTTATAATCAACCCAGGGTTGTAGTCCAGTATTCCATCCACATCCAGCAAACATTTTTAAAATAGTTAATATTTTCTACTATTTATTGCAACAGCCAAACAACTGTTATCCAGTCACTTAAAATTAAACAAAAATGGTTAACTTACCAATTCATTTGTAATCAAATACACAGTGTAAAGGAGTATTCCTTTGTGATAACTTGTTTTTTTTTTCAAAAGAAAAACAACCACATCATTGCCTGGCAAACTTGCTCTTCCAAATATAGTTACAAAGGTTAAAAAATTCAAATTTTTGCATTGCCTAAAAACAAGAAAAATCTTTTGTGTGCAAAGTAACCTGACATGGCTAATCTATTTCCAAAAGTAAAATAATTAAAGTGCTGGTCCCTCACATGTGAATGGTTTATATCTGATGACAGTGAATCTGTCTCTGTCTTGTTTTTGACGTGCAATCTGCAAAGGCATTTTATCTCATTCACAGAAAGTATGCAGACATATTAAATTGAAATATCAACTTTTAAGGTCTTCTGAAAGCCATCAGTTACAGAGAATCCATCTCATATATGCAAAGAGGGAAACTTGAAAAGAACTATTTCTGGTGATAAATAATTTGATCAGACTAGTCATCTTGCACACTTTTATATGGCACATAATATCACAAATGGATGATACCTTTGCACTTATTTCTTCTGGAAAGCTGACTTAACACTCAGTCATCAGACAAAATAACTGACACAATTTTTTCTCAGGTTATCATCATCAATAATTTGCAACATTTCATATATTTAATTTTATCTGGTAATTTTTTCATATAATTGAACTTTCACTTAATTAAAAAAGGCATTTTTTTCATCAATGTACAGACAAAAACATTAATCTTCCATAATGATAGCTTATCACATGCTGGTAATATATTACTTTCTATTTATCTTGTCAATTGAAAATTCTTTTATTATAAAGAGAAAGTTAACCATAATCTTCTAAGTGGCACTTTGATAAACTCTTATTAAATGTTCTATGTTCTAAATAACCATACTTACGTCTCAGGAAAAAATGTCTTTCAATCAAAATGATTTGTTGCCCTGTATTAACTTAGCTTGTTTAAATAATTAAGATTCTATAAGGATGCTTATATCATACACTAAATTTCTGAGTTAATTCTTTATATAAGTCATTTTGAATAAAGCACAACATTTTTGAAAAAACAGTCACTGTTTACAGTAGTTTTAAGACAGATATTTGGTTTAATTTCCATGCATATATTACCAGCAGTATTTGCTGACATAACTGTGGAGTATCTTTCCTGTGGGTCCCTAGGCTGACTGCAGTCTGCACCAGCTTCACCTGATCTTCTCTTTGTATTGTTAAACAAGCATGTAAACAGTCTCTTTGTGTGACATTATCATGCATGCATTACTACTACATGTTTTTGGGGTACTACAAGTCCTATTTACTGGTAAAAATAGGAAATTGGGGAAAAATATAGAAAGAAACAACACAAGTTAGTACACTGATAAAACATTTAACAGTCTGGGACTTTTCAACAATCTTTATAAACTATGCAGCAAAACAGTCAATAATGAAAAATCTGTAAATATAGCTTTTTCATAAACTTACAGATTACTTCAAAAAAGCAACTGCAAAGAAGACATGTGTATGGAGGAAGTCTCTATATGGATAATTATAAAGCACTGTATAAAATGCTTTTGATAAGTATTGGTTATCATTAATTCTTAAAGTAAGATTGCTATGACCAATAATAAAATAAAAAAGCTGAAATTTAAAATTCCATAATAGTTCATATAGATGATATGTTTAATGGGTAATTTTGTAAAAATTTGGACACACACCCTGAACCACATACATCTGAGTAGTGTGACTAGAAACAATTATAAACAAGAAACATAAGACCTACCACAGCTGCAGTAAAACATAAAAAATTTACAAATACCTAGTAACTAAAGCAACAACTAAAGCCAAAACTAGAGAATTGTGGAAATAATAAAGTGTCTGTTATACAGTGTTATTCTCTTGCTATATGTTACATACTGATATAAAGAAATCTTGTTACAAAGAGCCATACTTACACAATACACTGTGGCTTATACAACAGTGTTTGACTTCTTATCACAGTCCTGTAAACATTCAAACACCATAATTGTGACAGAGTACAATAAAAGAAAGTCAACTTATCCCAAAATATGAGTGATAGGGTCAATAAAATTCAATCCGATATTTTTTAGTTCAAAGTCACAAAACATCTGTACAGTAGATTTGCAACCAACTGGTGTTAGCACACAAAACATAAGAGTTTACAATCACACAACAAACCAGTGGAGTAGTTATAGTGTTGATAAGGTGAGGCCGGGGAGGCTGGATGCTCAGTTTAAGCTTCTGATTACTTCCTTTTAAAAACACCACTTGTTCTACACACTCCACAGTGTGCCACTGTTTACTTAAACACGTCAAAACGCAGATAAACTGCTACAGGTGTGCCACATCCAACACACACTAACTAAATATTCTGCAAATTAACACTTTAATAAGTCCAAAAAGTCTGCTCTCAAAACCCAGTTCCCCAGGCTGTGTTATGAAGTCCACAACGAACCAGAATTGCAGATAGCACCCTCTGATTCTTCAATGCCACCTTAATCTGAACATATTTTGCCCATGAGGTCCTTTTTGTACTAATAAAAACACTGGATACTTAGTTTATATAAAGAAGCAAAACATTTGTATTTATATTTTTGTTAGTTGGTGATGAAATCTTGAATAAGTGCAGTTTCATTGAACAAGATACCAACCACAGAGGTGAACACTGCACTGTGTCTGTGAATGAAGTTAACTTATTGCAGTAAACTTAGACACAAGACACTCCTCAATGTCAGAGTTCTTGAATATTTACAATATCATCATTTCTCTCCTAAAATATAAATAATAGCACAATAGATTTTCAGAAATCTAATAATTTCTATAAGAGGGCTGTTCCACATTGCTGAGTGGATGATAACCTACCTCCCAATCATGAAAATTCTCAATTCGAAAGGTCAATTTTATCATCAGGGAGGTTCATAAACCACAATCAGAATGTTTGGGATTGATTTTGGACCAGTAGTTATGGATCGAGAACATTTGGGAGCATTCATGAGTGAATCATGTGCATCCCCGATTAATTCAAACTATTGTAAACTGTCATTAATCCTTATTTGATCTTGCGTTTTGGAAACCCAATGATAAACCTATAGTAAAACCACATAAAGCAATCTTTTCTATCTTAAGTCCATCCTAGTGATTGTGTAGGTCTTTGTGAAGTTCATAACCCACTCAGGAGTAATCGTGAACCAATCAGAAAATTCTCCTTTGTGTTGCAATATACATGCTTGCTAGATGGAATCAAAAGAGTAAAATAATGTTTGAAGGATCTAAGTTCCAACCTCTAATGTTGATACACACACAATTTGTACATTTCCAGTTTTCCTTTGAAAATTACTGTAAATCTATTTTTTTTCTCTGAATAACTATTACTTGATGAAAGTAGGCACCAATAATTATAACTACATGTCTTCAAAGATGCTTAAGACATTTGTCTCATGCTTCCTACTGCAATATCATCCTGACCAAGGCTTTCAAAAAGCCACATCAATAGGAGACAGACAGTTCACAAGATGATACTTTAATGATACTTTGAAAGGTTTTATCAGATACCTAATACATGCAACCCTCTGCACATATAAGTGTTGTCCAAGTTGTTCTTTTCAAGGCAGACTGATTGTTTTTCTCCTTGAGGATGGTTTTCACAGTGTCTCATGAACAAATACACATCACAGAGAAATGTCATAACTGGACAGTTTATGACATTAATTCACTCTTCTCATGTTTGATCTGTTCAGAAATATTTGTTAAATGTTTACTTTCATTGTGTTTCACATATAATGTTTGATTTAAGCATGCTAATAAAGGAATATGAAATTGTGTATGTTATCATAACTACATGATGCTACTTATCAGCAAAAATAGGACTACTTATTGGACTGATAAACATATTAAACAAATCCACAACAGCCCATATGAATGGATACAATGACACACTAAAACCAAACCTCAAATCTATGAAGGCAATAAATACATATAAGGTCAACTTACTTTCTTCAAAAACTTTTGGCATTAGAGTAAGAAATCTAAAATTCGCCACATACCTGAAATTCGCCACATGTGAAAATACTAATAAAATAAATGAATTGTGGTGAGATATGTTGACTGCATAGTAAATTAAGGCTTTTTGAACTGAAAAATACCAATTTTTGGACAAAAACATCATTTTCTTCATAAAATTAACTAAGGTTTTAGAGGTGGCGAATTTTAGATTCCTGGCGAATTTTAGATTTCTTACTCTAATCTGTGGTGTCACTAGTGCCTAAAAGAAATGTCTTCAAAGCAGCTTCAGGCCCCTGTTCCACTATGTCGATCACTGCCCACCCCAGCCCCTCCCACCCAGAGTAGGTTTCCAATTTGAAAATTAGCCATTCAGAAAGTTAATCTTTCATTTTGGGACATTCGTAAACCACAGCTTCAATGTTCATAATGGTTTGCTAAAGGCTTTGCACTTAATGCAGGTGTTTCACTGGAGCTGACCCTGTAACCAACCCTATGACTCTAGGGTCAGTTACAAAAGTCCTAGGGTCATGGGAAAAAGCGCACAAAAATACTGAGTCAGTTATGAAATCGATGACAGGTCGGTATAGTTACAGACAGGACGTGATGAGCATCCCGACAAGACATAGGGTCGGGGATATTTTTTGCAGGGCCAGTCGTAGAACTACTACGACAAGCCCTAAACCCCTAACAGACAAGCCGGATCACAAACAGACAAGCCGTAAAGACAAACAGACAAGCCGGGAGCATGTTCCCGACCCTTCACGACAGGACTGATTGTTTTTGTGGGTCGGTATCTATAGTCGGGATCCAGAATTTGGATCTATATCACACTATATAAAACCCCCCTCCCCTGTGATATGCCATTTGTTTCACACTTCAAAGATGACAGGAACACATCAAGAGCAACTGATAGATCACTTGAGTGTCCTTTTGTTTTTTATTAAGTTGAATTTATTTTTATATGTTGTGATTTTAACACACAGAAGACAGCAGAACCCAGCACCTGCTCAGCCAGCATCACCATCACCCCCACCACCAAGAAGAAGGAAGCCACAGAATCCATGGGTCCTGCTCTGGATACTGCAGAGAGAGGAGAGAGGTTGCTACAGAACACTCTTGGATGAGCTAATCACTACTGACATACCAGGCTACAGAAATTTCACCAGGATGGAGCCAGTATTTTTTTATTTGACTGAAGAAAGAATCACCCCCCACCTCAAGAAGTCAATCACCAACTTTAGGAAGCCACTAGAAGTCGTCTTGAAACTGGCAGATACTTTGAGACACTTATCCACAGGGGAAAGCTACACCTCATTGCAATACCACTGGAGGGTTGGAAGAATGACCATCTGCAAATTTGTCCCCCAGGTCTGCAAAGCCATTTTGAAAGAATTTCAACAAGAGTATCTGGTGTGTCCCACTGATCCTGAAGACTGGAAGAAAATTGAAGAAAGATTTAGAAACAGATGGAATGTCCCCCATGCAGTCGGTGCATTAGATGGAAAACACATTGTTATCAAGAAGCCCAAGAAGTCAGGCAGTGAATATTTCAAATACAAGGGCTACTTCTCCCTGCTACTTTTGGCTTTAGTCGATGCAGATTACAAGCTCCTGTGGGTCAACGTGGGGGCCAGTGGGTCATCATCTGATGCACAGATTTTCAACCGCAGCAAACTGAAAAGAGGAATTGAGAACGGAACCTTGGGACTACCACCACCTGAACCATTTGGACCTGGGGGGCCAGATCTACACTACTTCCTGCTGGGGGAAGATGCCTTTGCCCTGATGCCTTGGCTGGTCAAGCCTTACAGTAGATGCCAACTGACCAGAGAAGAGAGAATATCCAACTACAGGATATCCAGGGGGAGAAGGGTGGTAGAGAACTCATTTGGTATACTTGTCAAGAGATTCAGGGTGCTGTTGACTACCATGGAGCAGAGGCCAAAAGATGTGAGAGACATTGTGTTAACATGTGTGGTACTACATAACATGCTGAGAAGCCATCAGGGGGGAGCAGACAGACCACCCACTCCAGCTGACAACATACAACCACCACAGGGGGACCAGGGGGAACAGAGACATCATGAGAACTTAAGAAACCCATCGAGGGAGGCCAAACATCAATGAGACCTACTGAAAGACTCTACTTCAATCACGTGGGGGTGCTAGCTGGGCAGGAGGACAGAGTTTAAGAAGACTGAGGGGAGAACATGCTGTCATCTATCAGACCTTTTCAGGACTACCAAAATAATCCAGGAACTTTTATTTAGCAAAGTGTTGCACAAAAAAATAACACAAAATTTCCAACAATTTAATGCAAATTCAATTTCACCAAAATTATTCCCTATCACAAACAGAAATCCATCCCAAGCCCATTTCACCAATTTAAATATCATCTTATACAGATTTGAACCCAGCTCCTCAATTTACAAATGTCACATCCACCACCAAAATGACCTGGGTTTATTGTAAAAAAAATTGCAAAATAGTAAAACACAAATGCTCCCATTTTAAAATAAATTCTGGCCCCCAAATATCAAAAACAGAAACAATTTTAATGATCCATTTGGTGCAGAAACTGGAAAAAAAATTTTTTTAAATGAGATTTCATAACTAAACTCTTTGAATGTTTTGTTAGGTTTCGCCATTTGTTTGTCTGTCAGTCCCTCCACACATTGAAAAAAACAACTTTTACTTGTATGGATTTTGGGTTTCCTTCAAATTTTTGCTTTGGGTGGGAGGGATGTGGACTGGTTTGTGGATGTTTGTTACTGGTTATTTGGGGGGTGGTGGACTTCAGTTATATAAGTTTTTTTGTGGGGTTGGGGGGTCTGAGTGGCTTGCTTTGGAATTCTTGGTGGTCAAATTTTATTTAACTTTTCCTTTTTTCCTAAATATTTTTTAAAGTTTTTTAAAATTAATTTTTCTTGGTGAAACTTTAGTAATATTTTTTCAACATTCACTCATTCATTCACATAATTTTTTTCATGTACTGTTGGGATATGTAAGTGTTGGACAGTGTGCTTTTTTGTTTTTGGGCATACACATTCAGGTTGTTCATTGTTTTTGGAAGATTTGGGTGGCCCTTAGAAGGGCCGGGTTTGGTGCGACTTGTGCAGGCTAATCTGCTGATCTGGGCTGACTCTGCTGGCTGGACTGGCTGGGAGGTCTTGACTGTTCATGACAAGTGGAAAATTGCACTGGTGACGGTGCTGGTTGAAGTTGAAGTTGAGAAGGTGAAAATGGGTGTGGTGTGTCCATCTGCTGATACTGAAGCACACTGGGAATAGCTCCAAAGAGACTGGATAATCTAGAAGTGTTGTGCTGACTTTCCTCCTGTTGTGAAGCTGCAACTGAAGGTGGGTTGAAAATCATCTGTCATCTGGAAGTCCCAAGCTGCTGGTCATCCACAACTACGTAAGAAGTTGGCTGTGCTGATGCTGATGAAGGCCTTGATGGTTGCTGTACTTTGGCAATCACTGTAACAGGCTGTGTTGTGGCTGTCTGTGTAGGCTGCACAACTGGAATGGAGACTGCTTGAGTTTCCAGTATGGTGAGTATGTATTCACATCCTGCTGTGGCCTGTGAAGATTCTGGAAGTTGATATGTGGTGACCTCTTGACTTTTGGTGACCTGTCTCTTGTGTTCTTTGGCCTTGTACTGTATTTCACCGAGAAGCTTCACTGTGTCATTCCTGAAGGTTAAAAAGTCTCTTTCTTCAAGGTGTTCAATCTCAGAGTGGAGATAGGTGCAGAACGACTGTCTTGGACTTGGAGTGGGGTCCTGACATGCACCCAGAAATGTGGAAATCATCGACCTCATCTGCTGAAACTGATCGAAGACTGGATCTGCAGAGGTGGTGGTAGTCGCGACTGGAGGCTGTCGTCGCTTGGGACTGGTGCTTGAAGGCTGATGAGCAACATCTGATGCAATGCTGATTTCCATCTCAGATTCTGTGTCCCTCGATGTATCTGGAACTGAAGCTGAGGCTGTGGCTGCAGAAGGTCTCTGGGGTGACTTGAGTGCAGAAGACTTGGAAACTCCCTTCCTTCTGATGTTACCTCGTAGAAAAGTGAAACTGTCCTTCAGCCAGGTCTGTCGTTCTGTGCTCTTCTCAGCTGCTTGTCCTGACTTCGTCTGAGTGAGCTTGCCATATCTGGTACATTGAGTCTCGAACCACTTCTTCACTGTCTTGACAGGCAAGTTTCTGGTAGCTGCCAGCTGCTCCCAAAGTCTTTCTTTCTTCTGCTTGTCTTTGAAACTGTCATTGGTCTTGTCATAAAGTTCCTCGTGCTTTTAAATGAACTCCACAATGGTTTCTTCGTGTGAATCACTCAGGAAAATGGACTTCATCTGGCCCTTCTTCTGTCTGGATTGAGTTGATTCAGTATCCTTGTCAGTTCGCGCTCTCTTATCTCCTCTTTCCTGGCTCTCTTCCCCCCTCTCTCTCTCTATACTTTCTCTGTCCCTCTCTTCCTGTTCTCCCCTCTCTCTCTCCCTCCTCCTCCTCTCCATATCCTCAGCTGTATTTCCTAACTCAAACTGTGGTTGAGTGTCAGTTGGTACTTCAACCTTTCTCCTTCTGCCCCTTCGCATGCTGATCAATCAATCAATTGTACAGCTTGTTTTAAAAAACAAAAACTTAAAATTAAAAGTGAAACCTCACAGAACAGATTTCACTCCCAACCAGTCCAGCCTAGCTCAAAACTTAAGCTAACTTTACAAAAAATAAAAACCTAAAAGCAAAGCTGCACACCAGTTGTCTCTCGACAAGTCAAAGCCCAAATATACGCAGACTGTCTACCTACTCGCCTTTTCATACCCACAGATTTGGAAACCGACAAACCGTAAGACGCAAAAATATTGCCGCCCTGTCTGTTACAGTTCCCGGCTTGTCTGTTAGTGTTACAGGCCTGTCGGTTGTTGTTTATGGCTTGTCTGTTTCAGTTTTAAGCCTGTCGGTTACAAATTTTCCCAACTCTAGGACCCAGTCGGTTAAAGTTACCAACAAGCCTTGAAACTTTACAGGCCTGTTGGGAACACTTACAGACAGGCCGGCTAAAGTTACCAACTATCACGTAAGTCTGGAAGTCCATATTTGGGACAAACCGGATACTTGTTACAGACAGGCCTGTTTGATTAACCGATAAGCCGGGAGGTGTAACTGACAGGCCATTAAGTTAACCGACAGGCCTGTTGCTAGGGGGCTGAAATTAGGGTCAGATATAAGAGTCGGTAACAGTCGTAGAAATATCAAACATGTTTGATATTTCACCGACTCTCCCCGACAGGCCGAGAACTTGCAACCGACCCTAACCGACCATGTAAACATTGATCCCGACTCTCCAAAAATGTATAGCTAGTTACCGCCATGTCGGCTCCAGTGGAACACCTGCATAAAACATTAATAAATAAAATTTCTTTTTGGATATAAAATCTCAGTGGGAAGGCATCTTCTATGAGTATAAAAGTGCAGGTTTTGGGTCTGTTATCCACAAGGGACTCCACTGGTGAAGCTGATGGTGTTGTCTTCTGTCTTTTACCTTTCATCACTGTAGTTAAAAATCTGGATCCAGCAGCAGCAGTGTCATATACCATATAAACTTGTATTTAGAATCAACCACAGATAGCAGGATCAGGAGTGGAATTCCTTATAGTTAAAATACTTGCTCCCTGCTCATCTAGGACATCTGATGGGGATATGTTTGCCGTATAGAGCCCCCCAAAAAAATGGCATGGGGCACATTCCACCTCTCCCTAAATCCCCACTTCCAGTCCTCAGGGCAAGTGGGACAACCAACAAATTCATCTTGGTAATACCTGATGATAACATCACACACCTCAGAGATGATCTGGTTTATGGTCTATCCTACCCTAAAGATATACTAGAGGGAGACATAGCTTTTTCCCGTCTTAGCATAACCTCAGGCCTGGTTGTCAGAAGAAAGTGATCAAAGCCAATTGAGAACCTATCGTAGTGTTCATAAACCCTAAAATCGGAAAGTGGATCGCAAATCCATTGCAAACCTTTACTGGTACCATTCACTATGCGCTGAATCGCTTAGGAAACTGGGGATCCAAGAAAATTCAGAATAGCAAGCTAGGTTTATAATCATATCGCCATAATGGAACAGCTTTATAAGCTATAAGGTTAAAGATATAAAACAAAGTACAGAAAATAGCATCAGAAATGCCCCTCTCCTACTGTCTGGGATAAAAGCTTTGGGCATCATGAGATACTGAAAGGTGAACAGTGCAAAGATGAGGAGACTTTCATAATAGATAGTGTAAGTTTTGTAAATGTGCAGTAGAAATAACACATAAGAAAGAGAAAATATCTGAAAAACCAAACAAGACAAATCAATAGCAAGATGACAGCCTTATTTAGTAAACTAAAAGCTATGAAGCTGTAGCATTTATTAGCCGAAGTATAGTTGTCAATGGAGACCACACAATTAGGTGAAAGTACATAATAATCAGTTGGTGCAATCCACATATCTTTGTGACAGGGGAAATAAGTCTCTAATATGGTAGTGGAAACATTCTGACAGAGCAAAAGTTACACCAAAGTTACACCAGCACAGTGAACACCTAAAATCCCCAACCAATGTCCATATCAAGTATCAACATCCATGCCCTTATAGTTTCTGAGATACAGCTTGGACATGATCGCCCGCCCAGCCAGATGCCATGGGTGAAAGCAATATCCACACAGCCTTTGAAGGCTGTTAAGTCACTGCTTTTGTAGGAGAGACTAAAAGCAGGCCTCTAAGGCATGGTCCTTCTTTAAATTTTTATAACCGCTTGTAATAACAAGTTGCCTTGAGAGCTGTGTTATCTATCTAAAGGATGTATGCTGCCATTTGTAATAAATTGCCATAAACTGTCTGAACAATTTTTGTTTTTGAGTTTCTCCCATTTCATGTAATTGAGCATCAAACCCTACTTGTGTATTTTATGTGCTGTTACTGTTTTTGATGAACTGCATGTCCTCTTCCTCTATGGAATGGTCTGAATTTTCCTCAGCCCCTGAAAATATTGATTCTGAAGACATCTTCAGTGAAAATTCTTTAGACACCAATTGCTACTGGAAGAGGGTGGAAGGCATAAAACTTGAATTTCTTAGCTCCTGTCATCTATTATCTCCTAAATCAGTATGGAAGTTAGACATCTCCAAATTGTGACAGATCAACGCCCAATTGTCCATAACACAAAGAACACTGGAGAATACATATGAGGATTTTGTTGTGGCACGCCAGATCTCTGCCAAGCCTTTTTTGCATCCAACATATCCAGATATTCCTTTGGGGTTGTTCCACCAGAGGCGACCTGTTGGTAACTGGTATTTGTGAGAGTCGGGAGCAATGTTTACAGAGTCAGTTAGGGTTGGTTGTATTTTCCCAGCTTGTCGGTGGATCGGCAAAACATCAAACATTCAACCCCCTATCAGCTGCCTTTGCTACAGGCAAAGAAAATCAACACAACATCTTAGGATTCGTTGGGAATTTACCCTCTGTGCTCAGACAGATACCAACAGATAGACACACTGCAGCCATTTTCACCATCCGACAAGCAACCAAACAGCAGCAACAGTAAAACCACTGCACTTGCCTCCAATTGGTCCTTTTCAGGACGACTGCTGTCAAACATTTAAAGGTCCTTTTCAGGACCACCCGAATGTTCCAAAAACAATTAATAGCTGTTGTTTAAAAACAATTAATAGCTGTTGTTTTAAAAAACAAGAAGCATTACATCGCCCCACACAAAACACTTTGGCCCCAAACACACACACAAAAAATGAATGAATGATATTTCTCTGATATGTAGCTGGCATATCTGCAGTGACAAATGATGTTTTATGACAGCCAGAGGGGGTTTATATAGTTTTAGTTCGATCCCGATTCCGGATCCCGACTCCAGGATTTAATCAGTCTTTTCTCCAGTCCTTTCTGTTTGCTAGTACAGCTTGTTGGGGCTTGCTATGGCTTGTCTGTTAGGGTTTTATGGCTTATCGCGGTAGTTTCCCATCTTGTGGTGGAGAAAATCATCCTGATCCCAAGTCAGGTCGGGATCTGGATCCAGTTAAGCTGTGATGTACTATGTCCTGTTGGTGAGATGTAACCAACCCAACATTTTCGAGCACTTTTTTCTGATATTCGTCCGTGATTCAATGACTTTTGCAACCAACTCTAGAGTCGTAGAGTCGGTTCCAGTGGAACAGCCATATTAGAATGATTGTAATCGTTGTTCATCACTCTAAGAATCTGCTCCTTTGTTCATTTGGTGCTTACCTATAAAAGAAACTAGGCTAAACTTATTTAAGCAACAGACCCTACGGCCCTCCATTTTAGAGAAAAATAGTATTCATGCACACACTCACAAACAAGAGGCATTTTATAATCTCCAGGTGGGCAAGCCAGTGAGAGATAAAAAAGTACTACTCACAATCCTACAGAGATAGATTTCTATAACAGTGACTACATTGTATGTTGGGAGAAATTAGGAGAGCCTGTGACCATTAATTTGCAATAGGTTAAATGGTTTAAAAGTGATTTAAAAGATATTCACTCAAAATAGCTAATTAGCTATGAAGAACACAGCCGTGGAGCTTCAACAGGCCAAATCAATATGTAAGCTATGGACCCTATATTCCTCAATAACTGCATTTTTCCTTTAAGCGAGCATAAAACTAAGTGTTACTAAAAACAGATAATTAAGTAGCTAAGCAGCTATTACTCACTCAGCTTTAGAGCTATGATTTCCAAAAGCAACACTAAGCAAACTATTAACCCAATAATTTTTCATACCAAACTTTATCCAATATGTTGAGTCTTTTTCCTTTACATGCATGGAAGCCGACTGTTACTCAAATTACAAATTTAAGAATTAAGTCAAATGTTTATAAGTTAATACCGTACCTAACTGAAAATAAACTATGTTCCCGGCAGAAGCTGCCCCTGCCAAGCATCAGATAAAGACGTTTTGTGTCTCTACCAGTGGAGCCAGCTAAGGGCACTCCACTTGCTAGGTGTCATGACCTACTTTCTTCCTGGCTAGAGAATGTGACATCATAGCATCTATTTCATTTCCATTCTTTTAACCATAGATGAGCCCCTAAGTAAGATGAATGTGGTTGGGAGGGCCTCTCCTGTCCATTAGGTAAGGTATTAACTTATAAAAATTTAACTTAATTCTTAGATTTGCAATTTTATTGTGTTAATACATTTTACCTAATGGACAATTAGCTAAATAACTACTGCTTGAAAGGTGGGTAGCTTACTAGGGAATTTTGATTGGACTCAAAAGAAACATTAGTTGGTCTCAGAGGGACATAAGCTGGTTCCATTGGCTGGTTGCTGGTGCATTGGTGGCCCGCACTGACCAAAGTTACTCCACCTCCCCCCTTTTTACAGACCTCCTCTGAGGTAGGGAAAGAGAGGTGTTAGTTCAGTCCCAAGGACAGACCCTCTTCGGAAGGAAGAGTAGTTGAGTTGGTTCTCTGAGCTGGACCTGCAACCTTGAAGACTCTGCGGGGCAAGGTAACAGATTGCTTAAAGTTTAGGGCCAGTGTTTATCTGCTGGGCAGGCACCACTGGGCTCAGGTGAAAGAGCTCTGCATCAGCCCAAGCTGGATTCGTCAAGTAAAATTGTGTGAAGGTGTTGTGGGATTTCCAGTGACAGGCTGACAATAACCATTCGAATAAGACTCCTCACTGGAAGGCCCTTAGAAGCAGCAAAGGCCTTAACACCATGGGTTTTCCAAAGAACTGGGGCGTAGTGACTGAAAAATTAGAAAGGTGTTTGATTTATGAATGAGGGCATGAAGGAACTTAAGTTTGGGGGTGCTTTACCCTGCATATCCATAAGAGGCGCAAGGATGAACCTACTCTCTTAGGTAAACTGGTTTACCCTGGTTGAGAATTTTGTATGTAATGAGGCCTACTTTAAATTGTACCCCGCACCTTACTGGGAGCCAATGATGTTTTTTTCAGTTGAGGAGTAATGTTAGAAAATTTAGAGGAATGGGTGACAACCCGACAGAGTAAGTTTTGGACTAACTGCAATCTACTTAACTCAAAATCAGTGAGTGATAAGAACAGGGAATTGCAATAGTCCAATCTGCTGCTCACCAAAGCATTTGCTAAAAGAACTGATGTTTTAAGGTTGAGAAGGGGATGAATTCTGTAGAGGTCTCTCGCATGAACTCTAGTGGACCTTATGACCTGTGACACATGGTCTGAGAATGTGAAATTGGAATCAAACACCACTCAAAGGTTCCTGACACTTTGTGCTGGTGAGACCTGATTACTCAGAATATTGATTGGAAAGTGAGGAAAGAGTTGTTTACGGTTGTTTTTGGAGCCTATCAGAATAAACTCAGTTTGGCAGGGTTCAGTTTTAATTTATTTGTGAACATGAAAAGTTTGAATGTCATTTATGCAATTCTTTAACTTTTGTATAGAGTGAAAGAAATTTGCTGGGCAGAGCATGATTGAGAGGGTGTAATGGTTGGCCTTGAAGAACATTTTCTTGTCTGGAGGGTGGTCCTGGTAGTTTCCATTTTGAATTTCTCTGTCTTTAGAAATAAGTTCAGAGTAGTGAGGTCCAAGATAGGTCTCCACTGGTTGTTGGGTTTTGGTATCAAGAAAGTAGGTTGAAGAAACCTAGACATCACTGAATTTTGACTGGCTCTACTACATTCTTTTGCTCCAGTGCATGTAATACCTCTGTCAGGTGGGTTTAGGCTGTGGAACACCCACAAGCTTTATGCCTGCTGCCAGCAGGATGGCACAGGAGACAACTATAACTGCAGCCTTTATGGGCTTGGGTTAAAAACTGGAGAAATGGAACAAACTGGTTGACCCATCCTCAGTTACAGTCATAAGGCCCAGTACCAGTGAAAGTATGGATACAACTAACACCTCGCCTCTCAAGGCTGCAAATCCTTTTTTAAATTTTGTATTTCTTTATTTTTCTTTACATTTGTACAGCCATATTATTCCAGAAGACATGTTCAATAGAAACACAAAAAAATTCTAAATGCAGTGCATTAACATCTAGCATCAAGTTAATAAAAAGATAATCCAGTGTAATTTGCAAATAAACTCATTGGAAATTTTCCTGCATATAAAAAGAAGAAAATATTTTTTTTTCACTTGATATATATGCTTTTTACTCCATCTGGTCTCAATGAAGCCGTTTACTTATTTATATAACTGTGAATAGGTTTTGCCAGTTACACCACCTTTTCTTGCAGCAATTAGTATATCCTTTATTGTTAGTTAGATATTTATGTTCACTATATTTTATTTAAACTTCCGTTTGTAAGTGAAAAACATTCAGTGAAAATTTTTTCTTTGAACACCAATAGATATTAATATCTTGTCAAAATCAGAACAAAGTTTAAGGGCCCAAAATTACTGTCATATTTACTGTATCCAAGTATTTTAGTAGTTTCATCTAACTCAAAATTTGCCCCAGTTTTTACAGAGATCCAGTGTTTCAAGATCTTCCATAATTTCAAAATTTTACTACATTGCGAAAGCAGATGACCAATAGTTTCTGGATATAGACCGCAGAGTTGGCACTTACTGCATTCGGATATTTTAACCTTGTGCAAATAATATTTTGTATCTAATATATTATGGATAATTCTATACTGAAACCAAATATACTTGTTATCAGGGACAGATTAAAACAAATTTTATAAATTGCATTCCAAAAATCATTTTTGTTTTCACTAACCAATGCTTCCCATTTTTAACCTCAATTGGCCCTTTTACTGTATCTTTCAGAAGAGCCTTATAAAAATCTCCACATCCTTTTTCAGATTTGAAAAGAATCTTTAAGTGAAAGGGACGAGCAGGTTTTGTGTAATTAAATAAATCACCAGTTTTAAAACTCCTGATGAAGTTTTGGACAAGTAATTTAATTCTGTGGAAGTCTAGTACATTAGGGTTAATATTATATTTTTTCTTTAAAGCTTCAATTGGTAGGATTTAACCATATTCATTCACAATGTCCCAAAAGAGGAAGATTCCTTTTCTGAACCAACTAGAGAAGTACATTTCTTCCTTTGAAATATGAGGATTATACCACAGACAAGAATTTAAAATATCTAAATTGTTAAACACTTGTTGCCTTCTACAAAATATTTGCCAATCTTTAATCACATCAATCCAAAAGGTATTGGTCATCTTTCGAAGTAAAGAATCACACCAGCTATTTTCAAAGAATAAATTACCAGTGTTACCATAAGTTTCATTGAACAATGTTAACCAGTGACAATCTTCACCAAATATTCTTCTTATTCAACTTATTTTCAAAGATTTAATAAAGTATTTTAAGTTTACCATCTTTAAACCAACAAGTGGGGTCTGAACAAACAGTAGTTCTTTTAATTTTATCTGGTTTGTTATTCCAGAGAAATTTAAAAAATTCAGTATTTAATTTTGAAATAATTTTTTTAGGGATTGGCAAAATTAGGAAAACATGTATAAATTTGGTATCAAGCTTTTTAATACAGTTACTTTCCCTACAGGTGTCAATTTCCATATATTTTCAGACTTGTATTAGCATTGTCTAAAATGTTGACCAAATTTATATCAGGCATAAGATTTAAATTTACATTGAAGGTTATACCAAGAAGTACGAATTCTTCTTTGCCCCGATCTAGATTTACAGAAACATTAAGTTTATCTTTGGAGTATTTCTTTCTTCCAATCTATGTAACTTTTGTCTTTTCTTTGTTCATTTTAAGACCAGACAAGTTTCCATATATTTCAAGTGGGTTAAGCACTGCCTGTAGTGAGTGTTGTGAACCATCCAAGATCAAAGTTGTGTCAAACTGGATAATCTTAAACTCTTTAGAATTTATTTTAAACTCTATTATTTCTGGATTCATCAGAAACAAGAGTGCCATAATTTCAGCACCAAAAAGAAATAGGTATGGTGACAAAGGGTCACCTTGTCTGCAACCTTGGCCTACGCAAATTTCTTCAGATAGATATCCACTTTGTAGTATATACATCTTAATATCATTACTGAAAAGTTTGACCCAGTTTATAAATTTCTCATGGAAACCAAAGAAATTTAGAGTGTTATACAAAAAGTCCCACAAAATGGAATAGAATGCCTTTTGAAAAACTATTAATAAAAGAAGACCTGTTTATAGCCCTGCTAACTAAAAATTTTAATTTTGCCCAAAATAATTTTAAAAATTCAGATGTAAGACCGTCCATTCCTGGTGTTTTGTTATGTTTCATTTTCCTAAGGATTTCACTTAATTCTGATGGACAGATAGGATAAACTAATTCATAATCAGTTACTTTTTTTATGTTACAGGTTTTCAAAAGTTCTTTCAAGTTGACCTTTTCTAATGTTCAATCTTTGTTTTCAAATAAATGCTGATAATAGTACAGTTATTATATTCATTTTGTTCAACCGGGGAACCTTTTGTTTTCTCTCAGGCTACAGTGGTTAGTGTTACCGGTCCGGTTAGTCCCCAGCAGCCTCCTCCACAAACCTTTGTGAATGGTCTGGTCTCTTCTCAACCTCAGGTTGCCAGTTCTGCCATATTTCTAACCAGATCTAGCAACCTTCCCAACAGCCTTCTCAGGCTTTCTCCACTGACCAATCCCTGGCACAACCTCCTTCAAGGGCCAGCATCTGGGATACCACTCCTCAGACCACAGATGATCAAGGATTTCCCTCTGATTGAACTGTACCCAGGCAGACACTCCCTCTGACCATGCACCAGTCTCTTATGATATCTCCAGGAAGCACCTTCTGGTTCAGAAGCTGACCCAGCTGACTCAGAGCCATTTCACTCTGAAGAGCAAAGCTACACAGAGACAGTATGTACCATCAGATCCTACATGAAATAGTCATGTCCCGGATCATGAATGAGTCTGCCCCTCACACCAAGATAAACCATCAACAGGCTGCAGGTCTCAGCCCACTGGGAAAGTCAATGTTGCCATGCTAGTCAATGACTGGTTCTGCTCAAAGTTTAAAAAAAAAAGAACCTTCATCTACTCAAGAGCCATGTTTCTGGAGAGGGGACTGGAACTGGCTTCAAGAACATGAGCTTGTGAAGCCTCCTAAATCTTAAGCAAAATAGTATGCCATGCACCCTGGCCTGAACCCAAAGTTACCTGACCGGGAAAGTCAGTCAACTAATGGTCCAGTGACAGGCTTTCCAGCTGAATAGTGCTTTCACCAGGATCTTACTAGGCCACTGGAAAGTTTCCACAGGGATAGATCCAAGGGTCATAGGGGCATCCCCTCCTGGAATCTATCCCTTTTTCTTTATACCCCATTGACATTACAGACGGTATCACCCACGGTGACCCACGTTTGGGGAAACGTCCCTGTCCTTGGATCACTGCCTGCAGTCCATATGAGACCTTGCGAGTCAGTGGCTGACCATCCGAATCCTTATGCATCCCTAGGACATTTCAAAATTTTTTAATTTGCCGCCTCTGGAAGTTCCCCATTAGTCCCCGTCATTCACCATCCTATGTCAATATCTCCGCCATACACATCAATGTGCCTGTCAGTCTCTACCAATCCCTGTCAGTGGCAAACCTCGCAGACTATTTTTCAAGTCATGAAACAAGGTGAAATAAGGTGCGACACGGCGTTGGTATACTCACTGATAGACGTGTCTTTATTCAGGAGGCCATTTTGGAAGCTGTGGAAAGAAATTTTGGAGCGGGAACTTTAAATTATTTTATTTATATATTTCTGGACTTTTAGTTTGTGACTTAACTCTTATAAGTATTACGTAAGATGCCAAGGATTAAGAAGAAATCTGTTTGTGCTCTCAAACCCACGCCTGTTGTTACTGACGATAGTGACAGTGATACAGCAGATACCCTGGCAACTGCTGAACTGTCAGAGTCTGAGGGTGTGTTATCCCAAGAAACTGTTGAAAAGAAAAAGAAGCGTGCCAAGAATGTTATGTCTACTGATACAGATGTGTTGATAGAGTGGATTAGGACCCCTTGCTTGTACCAGAAGGGTTTGAGAGATTAGAGATACTCAGAAGAGATCTAGACTTTGGGAATGAAAAAGATGCTGACATGGTTGATTGGGGAGTAATTTTTTTTAAAATTTTAAAATATTTTAAAAAAATTGTTTCCCCATGTATCACTAATTTTACACCACTGTGAGTGTGTAGATATATGCAACTGTCATTAAATGCTGCACACCCCAGCAGAAATAATTAAGTGATCAGTATACATGCGGAATGATATAGCAAAAAATGGTGACTTGCTCTACTAGTGTGGACAGTGCTCCCTATATTATTTAAATAATTAAACATAATGTAAATCTGCAATGTGTGTGCTAGTGTGTAATTCATGTGATGTAGAATGTGTAAATAAGGTTACTGAAAGTATAGCAGTTGTTTTTACTGTTACAGTTGAAGACCCCCAGGTCTGGTGGAAAAGCGTGTGCACAAGATTTGGCAAGTGGCCAGGGCATCGTTCAGAGGATGGTGTGCGTGAATTGATGGATCATGACAAGTACATCCTTGAGAAGTTACAGTTCCTGGAGAGGCACATAGCCTGCATGCCTAGTCGGCAGATTTGTTCTGTAAGTATAAAATGTATGCATCATCAGATGTGCCAGTACATTAGCAGGTTTGCAATGTGTAAATGTAAATGTCACTATATTAAACTCTTAAATGCTATGTAAATGTGATAATGTTAATTTATTGTTAATAAACTAGGTGTACTTTTTGCTGTATTGCTAGATGTATGTGCTTGTACATTTTTTCCCTAATACTTTTTTTAGGTGCAGGCAGATGCAAGTGTTGCAGCCATGTCCTTCTATGATTACCTTCCATGTCCTTCAGGTCTGGCAACATACGATTGAATTTTTTTTCCTGTGTTTTCAGTTGAAACCTGTGTCTACAACTGCTGTGCCGGCTGCTGCCACAGGTTCCTTGTCTTCTGTTGCCACTGACCCAGAACCCCCTTTACTTGTTCCGCAATGCTCTAGCAGTTCTCTTGACTCCGCTGGTAATGTGGATGGTGAGGAAGAGATGTTGGGGTGGTCATGAAGAAGTCCTGGTGCCTAAGGATCGAGGCCAATGTGAAGGAGATCGACTGGTCTTTCTGGAGGTCCTTCCAGGACCAGTCGTACCAGATGATCACACAGTACGTTCATCAGTCTGTTGCTATCAGGCAGAGTGCTACTGGACAGGCGGAGTCACAGTACATGTTATGCAACGTTCCAACAGTTGTTGCCACATCTCAGGGCTCACAGGTACCCACTGTTCCCAGGATGTCATACCTTGCACCATCTGCTGCTTCTGGGTCTCAGATCTTGATTATCACAACAGAGGCCCCCACAAACCTGTCTCAGTATTCTTTGACAGACCTGGGCAATGTTTTACTGAACCTTTCACCGGGTGCCCCTACTTTGTCTGTTATCCCAACTGTCCTATTAGAGGGCAATCGATGATCTGTTTCAGTTGAATTTTTTTTGCCTTTGCTCATTAAAGGCCTACAACACTGGATTGTGGGACCAAGTTTAGATTTATAGGTGATGATACTTTTGATTCTAAATTTTGGGTTCTTTCACACTTACTTTTTCTTGTTGATTTGGTTGACAAAATTTTTAGTTTGATTTTCTGTGTCAACACTCATCATTTCCACCAACTGTCTATCACCAAATATAATGAAAACAAAGTAAACCCAAAAGGTAATTGAAATCAATGAATATATATTTTGTGATTTTTTGAACCTAGGTATCTCTGAAAAGTGGCATTTTTATTCTGGTGTAGGATTTAGGTTCATTTATTTTTTTTTCAAATGCCTCTTGGGTTCACTTTGCTTCCATTTTATTTGGTGCAGATCTTAGTTGGTCTGAATTGACTTTTACTCTAACCTAGTAACCACAATGCACAGTGTTATGGGTCTTTAATGTCTGTCGCTTACTATCGTTTTTACTTTTAGCACTGGTCTAAATGTAACTATTTTATTTGGGCCCATATATATTGTAATTACTTTTTAGCTGACATGTTCTTATGATTGTAATTAACTTGTAAGATTTCTTATCTTATGTTATTTAATGCTTACTGCCAGTAGTACCTTATGGCCTTGCTTGTTTGTGGTTTGTAACATTTGAGGTTTTTCAGCTGTAGGTACTACTGCCAGTGTTTATTGTAACTTTAACGTTGTTACTGTTACATTACAGTAATGTTTAGGAACTGTTTCATCGGTCATTGCTGACCGTTAGTGCTGTTGGCCTGTATGTTGGCCTGTATGTTACATATACATTAACATAACATTAATCTAAGCTTCATATGTATGTATTAACATTTAAAGTAAGGGAGTTATTGATTTTTGTGTTATGTGAAACTGATGTTCATTGATCTATTTAAGACTGGGGGAATCCCTCTGTAGGTTCTAGAACTTCCTCACTGCCTCTGGTGACAGCTGTTATGTAAGATTTTCGAATTTCTGTAAGTATATATAAGGACTGTACATCTGACCACACATGAACTTAATATTCGCTGGCTATAAGGAAGGCTATTGTGTCGTAGAATTAACATTCAAGTGGATATAAACTGCTTTTGTCGTTGTGAACTTTTGCTGGAGTGAACTTTCTACAGTGTCTGGATAGATTTGCTGTACTTTGGATAATACTTATTATATACAGTGCATTGATATACCAGAGAGTGGATTTACTGCATTTTGGACATTGTCCACATCTTGGAGCAGACAGTACAGTTGTGCAAACTCTCTGAATATCTCTATACAGACATTTTGTGTGATTGGGTATCAAAAGGATAACAGGATACAGATATCTGTGTGTTAGTGAACATTGGACAGATCACAGGACGGACCACAGGACAGATTGCTGGATATAGTGGACAAACTTAACTATAAATTACAGTGGTCAGGTCAGATAGGTTTCATTGTTGTATCATTGTATGTACTATTGAGAGCATACCAGTTGACTGTAATCATTATTTTAATTGTTAAATAAATTTGTTAAGTTAAAGTTTTTGTCTTTTCCTGTTGCAACTTAAAAGCAACTGATAACTGCTACCGTGCTTGCCCTGTGATGTGACTGTAACACTGTATTTTATGTTTGTTACAGTAAGTACTGATAGCAGCACAAATGGTTAATAAGTTTCAGGGTTCCCACAGAATTTTGATAACTGGATTCAAGGTCTTTTCAAAGATTTTCAAGGTCAACAACAATTCTCAAGGATATATTTTAAGGCACGGCCTCCTTTACCTCTCCTTCTAGCCATCTGTTCCTCCCACAAAATTCTTTATTGTCACATGATTTTAACATTTTATAACCTCATTACAACAATGCTATTTGTCAGAGATTATAGAAAAAGCCATACATAATTCAAGGATATTCACTTTAACTTTCTTTTAGATCACACTTGCTTTGCCGAGTCTGACCATAGCCGTAAAACAAGCAATCAGTGCCGGTGAACGGGCTCTGTGTCAGCTGACTGTGTGTTTTGAGTTTCAGAGTAGAAGTTACAGAAGAAAAGGACACAAAAGTTGTGCCCTGGAAATGGTGTTCAGAAGGAAAGCAAGAAGGTAACTGTTAAGGTGTAAAAAGTAAGTTAAAAACATATTTAAAGAAAATATTGCAAATGCAATAGTTTTAATTTTACTATATTATAGCGGACCCCAAAATAGGTGAATAACATATTGAAACTAAATAATCTAAATGCAATAGTTTTCAAGTTATAAGTGATTTACTCAACAGTGATAACCTAAAAGTAGCTATTACTCAGCTATGCCATGAGCTACAGGTCTGAAATTTTACTATGTTATAGCTGACCCAAAAGTAGCTGAATAACATATTTACACAAAATTCTCTAAGTGCAATAGTTTTCAAGTTACAAGTGATTTCACTCATGATGGAAGTTACTGAAAAGTACAAAAGTGGCTATTACTCACTTAGCTATTGAGATAGACACCCAAGTTACTCACCATGTTGTAGCTATGGAAAAAGTAGCTGACTAACATATTTTAACAAAATGCTGTAAATGCAATACTTTTCAAGTTATAAATGATTTAGTGTTGAGTAAGAACCTTAAAGTAGCTATTACTCAGCTATGCAATGAGCCACAGGTCTGGAATTTTACTATGTTATAGCTGACCCCAAAATAGGTGAATAACATATGAAGCTAAATACTGTAAATGCAATAGTTTTCAAGTTATAAGTGATTTTACTCATGATGGAAGTTACTGAAAAGCCCAAAAGTAGCTATTACTCACTCAGCTATTGAGATACACATCCAAGTTACTCCCCATGTTGTAGCTATGGAAAAAAGTAGCTGAATAACATATTTTAATAAAATGCTCTAAATGCAATACTTTTCAAGTTATAAATGATTTAGTGCATGATTTCATTAATTTTAATGCATTAAAATTATTTTAAAAATTCATAAAATAATTAAGAAAGATTCATGACACTCACACAAGGGAATCTACTTGTGGTCTACTACATATATGCAAGAAATGAGAGAAATCCCTGCAATAGTCACTGAGAAAATTGCGATAAAGTGTTGAAATTTTCACACTTTTGGTGGGGGTACCTCCCTTGTAATGGCTCTAGCAAACAGACGAACAGACAGATTTGCATGCCTTGAACAATTTTTCATCCTCGATAAATGAGGTATCTTTTAAAAAAACAGCATGTCTCTAGGCCTTGTAGTTTTGGAGAAGTTGTTCATGCAGACGCCAACGCCGCAGAGTGACGACATAAAAACTAGATGATGCAGATGTCCGACAATCACAAATTCAAGGACTTTTCCAAGGATTATTCAATTTTGGCCAAATTCAATGACTTTCAAGGCCTTGAAAATGAAGCAATTTTTTTTCCAAGGAATTTCAAGGATTTTCAAGGATGTGGGAACCCTAAGTTTGGCATGTGTAAGCCTAGTGGTTTTCAGTGCTGTTAGTGCTACTGTTGGTCTTTAAGTATGAGGAGTAACTTGCTTACAGCTGGCGGAGGCACTGTTGCTGTGTGATTATTTTTCAGTAAGCTTTTGAGTAAGAACTAGAAATAGGACGCCCTGTTGATAGTAGATGCGAATAGAAACAGGATAGCATAGAAGAACACACATTATCATGTGTAATGTCCACCCCATGAACCTTTTCCCAAAATTGTACAGTAGTCTTACAAGACCCTGTTTCATTTGTAAAATATATCAATGATGCTTAAATATTTATTAGTGTAGATGTAAATTATTTCAGCTTCATGCCTTTTTGCATTGGTTGGGTCTTGCACGGTTAAGAAGATAGAAGCAAATTCCTGGGGCGGATTTCATGAAAGGTCTCAGACTTAGCCCAGTCTCAGGCTGAGCCACTGGCTTAAATCTGAGCCTTTTGGCTCAGCTAAGTCTTTGTCTCAAATGGTTTTCACAGAAGGGGTCTCAGTTGAGACCAAGCTTATCAAATAACCACAGTGGTTTTATGTGTCATGTGACCATTTTTTGTAGTCAAAGTATTCTACTGATGGCATATATGTTCCTTGTTTGACACATAATATCTCTGGTTAAATACCATTTTGCAATGGGAAACCTTGTAAACATGTAAAAACACCCAAAGACTACTTCTGGGGGTTGTTTTATATACTTGTACCCTATTTTCAGCCATTTCAAATTTTGAAGTGAAGATAAAATTATGGCGGCCATATTTGAGCCTTTGTTTACAAAACTTAAGCCCACTTTCAACCAGGCTCAACATTTGAGCCAGTGGCTCAGCCAAAGCTGAGACTGAGACCTTTTGTGAAATCCATTAAGGCTGAGCCCATGGGCTCAAGTAAAATGTTCCAATAATTTGAGACAAAAGTCTCAAGTTTGAGCCTGAGACCGGGCTAAGACCTTTCGTGAAATCCGCCCCTGTTTTTCTATTTTTGGCAAAAATTCGAAAAATCAAAATGGCCGCCATTTTTGGGGAGGGGAAAATTTTTTGAAAATTGCAAAGAGTACATTCCTTAGATACCCTGTGGGTCGAAAATTTCGACGAAATCGCTCTATCTCGCACGGTTAAGGAGATAGAAGCACATTTGTGTTTTGCCATTTTTGGCAAAAATTCGAAAATTCAAAATGGCCGCCATTTTTGGGGAGGGGAAAATTTTTGGAAAATTGCACAGAGTACATTCCTTAGATACCCTGTGGGTCGAAAATTTCGACGAAATCGCTCTATCTCGCACGGTTAAGGAGATAGAAGCAAATTTGTGTTTTGCCATTTTTGGCAAAAATTCGAAAAATCAAAATGGCCGCCATTTTTGGGGAGGGGAAAATTTTTGGAAAATTGCAAAGAGTACATTTCTTAGATACCCTGTGGGTCGAAAATTTCGACGAAATCGCTCTATCTCGCACGGTTAAGGAGATAGAAGCACATTTGTGTTTTGCCATTTTTGGCAAAAATTCGAAAATTCAACATGGCCGCCATTTTTGGGAAAAGGAAAATATTTCGTAAAAGGACGTTTCATTGGAGAAAATACAAGACTTATCTACGATCTGATGCATTTCACAGAGAAACATAAAATTCCTGGACTTTTAATGTTAATAGACTTTGAAAAGGCATTCGATTCTGTGTCTTGGAAGTTTTTATACTCTGTTTTGGAGTTTTTAGGATTTGAGTCAGGTTTTATTAAGTGGATAAAAATGTTTAACAATAATATTACAGCTTCAATTATCCAATGTGGTTTCTTGTCTGATCCTATTAATATTGAACGGGGTTGCAGACAGGGAGATCCCATTGCATCTTACTTATTTCTTATGTGTGCTCAAGTATTCCTACTACTTGTTAAATTTAATAAGGATATAGTGGGGATTACCATTGATCATATGGAATATAAACTAACCCAGTTTGCTGATGACACCACACTCATTCTGGATGGTTCAGTGGGGTCCCTTCTGGCAGCCTTAAATACTTTAGAAATTTTTGGTACACTGTCAGGATTGAAAATCAATACTGATAAAACCAAGTTAGTCTGGATTGGAAAGAAACGATACTCTAAAGATAAACTAGATATAAAAGAAGACTTTATATGGGGAGCTACAGAGTTTAGTTTTCTAGGGATAATGTTTTCTGTAAATTTAAGCAAAATGGTGGATCTAAATTTTGAACTAGTTGCCTTTGAAATAGAAACTATAGTAAATAGGTGGAAAAATCGTCATTTAACACCACTGGGAAAGGTAACTGTGATTAAAACTTTATTACTTCCTAAGCTTACACATTTATTTATGTCCATTCCAAGTCCAAATGTTGATTTTATATTAAAAATGAATAAAACTTTTTATAATTTTATTTGGGATGGAAAGCCTGATAAGGTCAGCAGAGACTTATTATGCAAAGGCTATTTAGAAGGAGGACTCAAAATGATAAATCTGAAACATTTTATTAAGTCTCTAAAACTGACTTGGCTACGCAGGATATATGTAAATGTCGATGCTCCTTGGATAAAGTTAGCAATTTCAAATACAGGTCCTAGAAATAAACTGCTTTTCATGGGACCACAATGGTCATATAAATGTGCGGGCAACACCACTAATATTTTTTGGAAAGACGTTCTGTTTGCTTGGGGCGATTTTATGACTAAACTTTTTGAATGTTGCGAACCTTATGAGAACATTTGTGGACCTCTATGGTACAATCAGGAAAATTCTCATGCTCTGTTATTTGAACCTTCACTATATCAGAAAGGTATTATTTCCCCAATAGATTTATTGACGAAAGATGGAAATATTTTAACTTTGGAAGAAATTCATACCTTATTCAACAGCCCAATTAATTTTTTAACTTATCATAGAATTTATTCAACTGTAAAAAATTATCTACAGAAAATAAAACCAACTGATCAATCATTTGAAAAGCCCTTTATGTTACCTCAGATAAAAGTGCTGACCAAATCTAGTCAGGGAAGCAAGGATCTTTACAACATCTTAGTTAGAAAAGGTACAAAGCAGGCCCACAACTATATTACAAAATGGACAGGCATACTAAAAATAGATTTAGATAAAATATATTGGACTACTGCACACAAAATTTGCTTTCATACTATATGTGATAACACTCTTATCTGGTTTCAATATCGTGTGATCCACAGACTGCTTGGAACAAAGCAATATTTGCACAAAATTCATTATACTGATAGTTCTTTGTGTTCACTCTGTAGCAATGATCCGGAAACCATGGTACACCTCTTTTTAGAATGTGAAATAAGTAAAATATTTTGGGAAAATGTTCAAATATGGTTAATGAGAAAAGGAGATGTAATTTTAAGTTTAGATCTAGTTGATATACTATTTGGAAAACAGGAAACAACTGGTTTTTACTCCCCTTGTTTTTGTCTTAATGTTATATATATTGTTGGGAAATATTACATTTATTGGTGTTCAAGAAATAAAAGAAAACCTCATATTTTTGAATTTCAAAACTATCTAAAACAAAAATATAATGAACAAGAATACCTGTCCAGGCTTGAAGCAAAACATGATAAATTTTGTAAAAAGTGGGTAGTATTTCAGAATGTGTTTCAGTAACATTTGATGAATTTCTATCTGTATAAATATATGCACAGATACTTAAATGTGACAGTTGTTCATACTGTGTATGAAAAATCTCTGTAAAAACCCCGATGGAGGGTTTGAACCCTCGCCCTCCCGGGGCTTAGCTAAGTATATACCATTGTGAAAAAAAGGGTCAATAAAGTTTTATTTGTGGGAAAAAAAAAAAAAATTCAAAAATTCAATATGGCCGCCATTTTTGGGGAGGGGAAAATTTTGGGAAAATTGCAAAAAGTACATTCTTTAGATACCCTGTGGGTCGAAAATTTCGACGAAATCGCTCTATCTCGCACGGTTAAGGAGATAGAAGCAAATTTGTGTTTTGCCATTTTTGGCAAAAATTCAAAATGGCCACCATTTTTGGGGAGGGGAAAATTTTTTGAAAATTGCAAAGATTACATTCCTTAGATACCCTGTGGGCGAAAATTTTGACGAAATCGCTCTATCTCGCACGGTTAAGGAGATAGAAGCAATTTTGTGTTTTGCCATTTTTGGCAAAAATTCGAAAATTCAACATGGCCGCCATTTTTGGGAAAAGGAAAATATTTTGAAAATTGGCAAGAGTACATTTCTTAGATACCCCGTGGGGCGAAATTTCGATGAAATCGCTCTATCTCGCACGGTTAAGGAGATAGAAGCAAATTTGTGTTTTGCCATTTTTGGCAAAAATTCGAAAATTCAAAATGGCCGCCATTTTTGGGGAGGGGAAAATTTTTTTGAAAATTGCAAAGATTACATTCCTTAGATACCCTGTGGGTCGAAAATTTCGACGAAATCGCTCTATCTCGCACGGTTAAGGAGATAGAAGCAAATTTGTGTTTTGCCATTTTTGGCAAAAATTTGAAAATTCAAAATGGCCGCCATTTTTGGGGAGGGGAAAATGTTTTGAAATTTGCAAAGAGTACATTCCTTAGATACCCTGTGGGTCGAAAATTTCAACGAAATCGCTCCATCTTGCACGGTTTAGGAGATATGGAGATATGAGCACATTTGCCTTTTTCAGTATTCAAAATAGCTAATTACTCATTTATTTAATTAATTACTCACTCATCTATGAAGCAATTCCCCCCAAAAGCAATCCCATACAAGCTATTAACCCAATGAACCTCCATACGAAATTTCAGAAAGCTAGGTTTAATAGCATTCCTTAAAATGTCTGGAAACCAAAGAGCTACTCAAAAGTAGCAAAGTAGCTATTACTCAGTTAGCTATAGAGCTATCATCACCAAAAGCAATCCCATACAAGCTATTAACCCAATAAACCTGCATGCCAAATTTGGTAAAGATAGGATAAGAACTGTTGCCTAAAATGTCTGGAAACCAAGTGGGACGCCGGACGGCGGAAAAAGCAAAAATAATATGTCCACCCCCCAGTGGGGTGGACATAATTATGCAGCTGCTGGTTTAGACCGTCGGCTTATTGTATTTTTTTAACATTTCACGTGGTTGAAACTGGTAGTAGTATTATTGGTTTGTGTGGCTTTTACTTTGAAGGTTTAAACATTTGTGATATATTACATCCGATATTACTACTGTTGGTGCTACTGTAACTTTTAACATTTCATGTTACTTTGTTACAACTGTTTCTGTTGGTCTTAGGTGTATGCCTTTCACACTTGGTCATTGTTTGCTAATGGTTTTAACTGCTGGCTTATTTAACTTTATTTTCACTTTTATTATCTCTTATATGGTCATCGGTCAGTAGTACTGCTGGCCTTTGCAGTCGACAGTACTACTGCCAGGAAATGTAGTGTTATCTTTATAGTTTAAATTATAAGCTGGCTATGTAGTCATTGGCTTGTAATGTGTAACAGGATTACTTTAAACACCCTTTACGTATACCTTCTTTTCTGATTCGTAACTTTATACTCGAGGTATACTGCTTACACATATTATAACTACTGTAATGGTTGACATTTATCAGTCATATCCATCTCAGCCCTACTTTGCAATTGATTTGTACATTTCACAAATGTACATTTTTAAACTTTATTTTCAGTGTCACTTTCAGGTATTGTGTCATGTAAATTGAAGTTTTCACTTCTTTTTTTAAAGTTCCTGCTCCAAAGTTCCCCCCACAGCTTATGGCCACCCAAATTCCCTTGACTACGTGTTCAATGTTTTATTGTTGTATTTTTAAGTGTCACTCGTGTAAAATTGTACTTTTGCTAAAGTTCCTTTCTAAATTGTAAATGTTAGGGTTTTTTCCCCACTTTTGTTTTACTTTTGGTTAACTTCCTCATTGGCTGATTTATGCATGGTTCAAAATTTCTTTATACAGTTTCTACTTAGCAATTAATTTCCTATCAGTTGTGATACCTTGGTTTTATTATTGGGCAGTATTATGTTAAATTATTTTTTTATTTTGTTTTACTATTATGATTTTTCTTTTTGTAAATGAAACTTGAAAATTTTAATTACTTATATGATGCTTTTATAAGCTACAAGCTTACCATGTAGAATTAATGCTATATCGGATGACCGCAGGCATCTGGCAAGCGTCCAAGAAAAATAGACTTACAATAGTGGGCCGATGCCTTCAGTACTGTAGTGAAATAACGCGAGACCCCCTTCTTCTCGTTGAAAATTTTGCTTTTAACCCCTCAGCTGTAACACAGCACGAGGTAGGGTGGGACTCTTCAGTTCCACATGGTAAGCTACAAGCTTATGAAAGCTACATTTAAGTAATTAAAATTTTTTATTTTATTGCGCTACAATTGCTTGCCATGCTAAATTGAATGCTGAATCCAACTGCTAGGCAGAGGGATTATAGCTGAGACTAGAGGTATTTGTCAATTTTTCTTGAATTTTGAATTAATAGAAAGTATGCTTGAAATTACCAGTCTGAGTCCCACTTACAGTGCCCCAGTTTCAGAAACTGAGCCTGCAAGAAGCCAAGTACCAGAAATCTAATTGAAAATGACGGTACGGTCTGGGTTTTGAAGGGAGAAGTGCAGCTGAGCTCACTTATACGGTACATAGCCGCAAGGGCAGCTGAGCTCACTTATACGGTACATAGCCGCAAGGGCTTCACTACCAACTAGACCTAGCGCATCGGAGAACCGATGCAAATTGTATCCACCATAAAGACAATGCACCAAAACCTCTAGGACCAATAATAAGCGAGTTATAAGCATTTTTAAGTTTGGCTATCCTCATTTGACCTTGAAGGAGAGGCCCAAGGTCAAATCCGACCACACCAGAAGATTCCCAGCGCATGATTTCCTATATGTTGGTTTACCATCCCAAACATCTAGGACCAATAATAAGCGAGTTATAAGCACTTTTAAGTTTGGCTGTCCTCATTTGACCTTGACCGTGGGGCCCAAGGTCAAATCCAACCACTACAAGATTCCCAGCTGATGATTTCCTATAGGTTGGTTTACCATCCCAAACCTCTAGGACCAATAATAAGCGAGTTATAAGCACTTTTAAGTTTGGCTATCCTCATTTGACCTTGAAGGAGGAGCCCAAGGTCAAATCCGACCACACCAGAAGATTCCCAGCACATGATTTTCTATATGCTGGTTTACCATGACAAACCTCTAGGACCAATAATAAGCGAGTTATAAGCACTTTTAAGTTTGGCTGCCCTCATTTGACCTTGAATGAGGGGCCCAAGGTCAAATCCGACCACACCAGAAGATTCCCAGCAGATGATTTCCTATATGTTGGTTTAACATCCCAAACCTCTAGGACCAATAATAAGCGAGTTACAGGCACTTTTACCTTTGGCTATCCCGGTTTGACCTTGAAGGAGGGTCCCAAGGTCAAATCCGATCATGCCAGAAGATTCCCAGCCCATGATTTCCTATAGGTTGGTTTACCATCCCAAACCTCTAGGACCAATAATAAGCGAGTTATAAGCACTTTTAGGTTTGGCTGTCCTCATTTGACCCTGAAGGAGAGGCCCAAGGTCAAATCCGACCACACCAGAAGATTCCCAGTGCATGATTTCCTATATGTTGGTTTACCATCCCAAACATGTAGGACCAATAATAAGTGAGTTATAAGGACTTTTAAGTTTGGCTGTCCTCATTTGACCTTGAAGGAGGGGCCCAAGGTCAAATCCGACCACACCAGAAGATTCCCAGCCCATGATTTTCTATATGCTGGTTTACCATGCCAAACCTCTAGGACCAATAATAAGCGAGTTATAAGCACTTTTAAGTTTGGCTGTCCTCGTTTGACCTTGAAGGAGGGGCCCACGGTCAAATCCGACCACACCAGAAGATTCCCAGCCCATGATTTTCTATAGGTTGGTTTACCATCCCAAACCTCTAGGACCAATAATAAGCGAGTTATAGGCACTTTTACCTTTGGCTATCCTCGTTTGACCTTGAAGGAGGGGCCCAAGGTCAAATCCGACCACACCAGAAGATTCCCAGCCCATGATTTTCTATATGCTGGTTTAAAATCCCAGACCTCTAGGACCAATAATAAGCGAGTTATAAGCACTTTTAAGTTTGGCTGTCCTCGTTTGACCTTGAATGAGGGGTCCAAGGTCAAATCTGACCACACCAGAAGATTCCCAGCCCATGATTTCCTATATGTTGGTTTACCATCCCAAACCTCTAGGACGAATAATAAGCGAGTTATAGGCACTTTTACCTTTGGCTATCCTCATTTGACTTTGAAGGAGGGGCCCAAGGTCAAATCCGACCACACCAGAAGATTCCCAGCCCATGATTTTCTATATGTTGGTTTACCATCCCAAACCTCTAGGACCAATAATAAGCGAGTTATAAGCACATTTAAGTTTGGCTGTCCTCATTTGACCTTGACCGTGGGGCCCAAGGTCAAATCCAACCACACCAGAAGATTCCCAGCCGATGATTTTCTATATATTGGTTTACCATCCCAAACCTCTAGGACCAATAATAAGCGAGTTATAGGCACTTTTAACTTTGGCTATCCTCGTTTGACCTTGAAGGAGGGGGCCAAGGTCAAATTCGACCACACCAGAAGATTCCCAGCCCATGATTTTCTATATGCTGGTTTACCATGCCAAACCTCTAGGACCAATAATAAGCGAGTTATAAGCACTTTTAAGTTTGGCTGCCCTCGTTTGACCTTGAATGAGGGGCCCAAGGTCAAATCCGACCTCACCACAACATTTCCAGCCCATGATTTTCTATATATTGGTTTACCATCCCAAACCTCTAGGACCAATAATAAGCGAGTTATAGGAACTTTTACCTTTGGCTATCCTCGTTTGACCTTGAAGGAGGGGCCCAAGGTCAAATCCGACCACACCACAAGATTCCCAGCCCATGATTTCCTATAAGTTGGTTTACCATCCCAAACCTCTAGGACCAATAATAAGCGAGTTATAAGCACTTTTAAGTTTGGCTGTCATCGTTTGACCTTGAAGGAGGGGCCCAAGGTCAAATCCGACGACTCCAGAAGATTCCCAGCCCATGATTTCCTATATGTTGGTTTACCATCCCAAACCTCTAGGATTGATAATAAGCGAGTTATAAGCACTTATAAGTTTGGCTATCCTCGTTTGACCTTGAAGGAGGGGTCCAAGGTCAAATCTGACCACATCAGAAGATTCGCAGCACATGATTTCCTATAGGTTGGCTTCACATTGCAAACCTCTAGGACCAATAATAAGGGAGATATAGGCACTTTTAAAGTCCGCTATGTGGGTTACTTCGGCACTCCGTGGATGACCTTGAATTAGGAGCTTCAAGGTCAAATGTGTGCAAGGTTATAGAGGACATGTATATGTGTCATACATATCACCTATGAAGAGATTCAACCTTCTACCTATGAGGAAGAGCCAGTAGAAAAATGTAGATTATTTTTAAAGAAATGCCCGTGGCGGCCATCTTGTTTTTCAGAATGAGGCTATTTTCCTTCCCAGAGAAGCTTACCCCCCAATGAAGATATCCTGCAAATTTGGTGAACCTAGCTGCTGTTGTTTTCCTCTTAGAGCGTTAACGCCGAAAATCTCTACGCGCGGCGGCGTAGCGGACGCTAAACCAAAGTATCCACCGGATGCTTCCGGTGGATACAATAATAACAAGCCTTAGGCTTGAAAATCTCATTATCTTTGCCACCAATGATGAGATAAACAAAAACAAGCAATCAGTCCACGTGAACGGGCTCTGTGTCAGCTGACTGTGTGTTTTGAGTTTCAGAGAAGTGAAAGAAGAAAAGGACACAAAAGTTATGCCCTGCAAACGGTATACAGAAGTAAAGTACAAAGTTAACTGTTATGATGTAAAAAGTGGGTGAAAAACATATTTAAAGAACATACTGTAAATGCAATAGTTTTCAAGTTACAACTGATTTACTCAACAGTAAAAATCTCAAAGTACTTTTGCTAAGCTATGCAATGAGCTACAGGTCCGTGATTTAACTGTTATAGCTGACCCAAGAGTAGGTGAATAACTTATTTAAAGAAAATTCTCTAAATGCAATAACTTTCAAGTTACAATTGATTTACTCAACAGTGAAAACCTGAAAGTAGCTATTGTCCAGCTATGCAATGAGCTACAGGTCTGCAATTTTTTAACAAAATGCTCTAAATTTGAAAATTTTAATTACTGAAGTGTGGCCTTTATAAGCCACAAGCTTACCATGTGGGACTGAATGCTATCTTGGGAGGCAGCAGGTATCTGGCCAACATCCAAGAAAAAAAGATGTTATGTACTGACCGGAGCCAACAGGAAGGTGAACCCCATAGTGAAATATTGCTCATCCCCCTTCTTTCGAGTTGCAATTTTGTCTGTACCCCCTCAGCTGTAATACAGCAGGGAAGCAGGGTGGGACTCTCTTCAGTTCCACATGGTAAGCTTGTAGCTTATAAAAGCTACATTTAAGTAATTAAAATTTTCAATTTTATTGCGCTACAATAGCTTACCATGTGGAACTGGATACTGAATCCAATTGCTAGGCAGAGGGATTACAGCTGAGACTAGAGGTATTTGTCATTTTTTCTTGGATTTTGAATGAACTTGATTAGATTGAGTGTTTAAAAATGGCAGTCTGAGTCCCGCTTACAGTTCCCCGGTTCCGGGAACTGGGCCTGTAAGAAGTCAAAAACCAGAATAATTGAATGAATGACAGTACTGATACTGTTTGGATGTCTGGATTTTGAATGAGGAAGTGCAGCCATGCTCATTTACACGGTATATAGCCCCAAGGGCTTCACCACGAATGAAAACAAGCCCTGGGCTTGAAAATCTCATTAACTTGGCACCTTCATGATGAGAAATTGGGATCACCTGAATAAGAACCTAATACATTATACATGTTAAATACTGTGAAATCCTTATAAGCTTACCAAACATCCTGAGGGGGAAGTCATATATCTAGACCCTGGGATATTGACTCCTGAAGATTTGGCTGCAACGGATGTATCCCCCCTTTTCTTTCCGAGAATGATCAGACTGAGGGGAAGGGTCTACACTTGTTGAACCACTACTAGACCCAGATACATACTGTTGCCATTACCTGACCAAGTAAGGTCTTTTACATAAAAATTTGTAAATGTGTTGTGAGGTTTCCAGTGACAAGCTTGCATGATTTGGTCCACCGAAATCCCACTGTAAAGGGCCTTAGAGGTCACAAAGGCCCTAATGTCATGCACATTACCTTGAACCAAGTCCAAGGACTGCTGATCTGCTTGTTTGCAACAAAGAAGGATAATTTGTTTTAACCAAGAAGAGAGTGTAGCAGGTCTAGTGTCTTGAGGTATGTCCTTTCTTGAAGGAAACAAGGCCACTGCTGCAGCGGTTATCTCCCACCTTAGAATCAGTAATAATGGAAAACTAAAGGAGCTATAAGGCCTTTGTAGTAAGATAACCCCACTTGACATTGAAGAAGGGGTGAAAGGTAAAAGTCAGCAATTGGAAGAGACTCAGGCCTTTACTTCCTTTAAGTTGTTTTCACATTTGGAACCCCTAGTAGCAATAAGGGCGATATAAGGCCTTTTTAATAGGATAATCCCATTTAACATGTGATAAGACGGCCATTTTGCTTTCAAAACTAGGCCAAATTACTATCAGCCTAACTTTCCTAGCCATATATATTTTGTGCATATTTGATGAACCTAGCTGCAATATTTCAAGTTTTAGAGCATCTTAATGATTTTTAAATGATTGGCTATGGCGGCCATTTTGTTTTTCAAAATAAGGCCAAAATTTTTCTCTGGCAAAACATTTGAAGGCCAGAACTTTTGATGGTCTGTCTTTATATTCTGAAGCCATAGTACCAATAATAAGGGTGAAATAAGGACATTTTAGTGTGATGACCCCATGTAACCTTGAAGCAGGGGTGAAAGGACAAATTCAACACCTGGAAAAGATTCCCAGGCCATGACTTCCAACAAGTTGTTTTCACATTCTGAACCTCTACTAGCAATATTAGGGGAGATAGAAGGCCTTTTTAATAGAATAACCCCGTTTCACATTAAACATGTGATATGGCGGCCATTTTCCTTTTAGAACAAGACCACTGCCGCGGTATGTATCTCCCGCCGAGTACCGCAGGGGAAGAAATACTTCATTGAAATTTTTCCCCTTTGCATAGGACACTGTTGTACCATCCTGCAGGTCGAAAATTCGCTTGAAACCGCTCTATCTGTTATGCTTTTCGAGATATTGACACTTTTCCATTTTCAGCAAAAATCCAAGATGGCCGCCGAAAGTGGCGAAAAATGAAATTTTTCCCCTTTGGACAGGACACTCTTGTATCACCCTGCGGGTAAAAAAATCGCTCGAAATCGCTCGATCTCTTACGGTTTTCGAGATATTGACACTTTTTCATTTTCCGCAAAAATGTAAGATGGCCGCCAAAAGTGGCGAAAATTTGCAAATTTAATAAGTAAATTAAATTTTTATAAGTTAATACCCTATCCAATGGACAATTGCTTTACCGGTCGGCGCGACCGGTCCCGCCAAACGCCAGAAAAAGACGTCCTGTATATACTACCAGCAGGACCGGTCACAGAGTGTGCATTCGCCAGGTGGCGCATCGTACTTCATTTCCTGTTTACCTCTTGACGTCATAGCATCTTTTTCGTGTCTAATCCTAGTAAGACCCCTAGTAAGCTGATAGCGGGGCCGGTTGGGTGGGCCTTGCCTGTCCATTGGATAGGGTATTAACTTATAAAAATTTAATTTACTTATTAAATTTGCAATTTTATTGCGTTAATACATCCTATCCAATGGACAATTGCTGAATAACTACCGCTTGGTAGGCGGGTAAGCAGCTAGGGACTTATGTGAACTCATAACAACAATTTTTAACAGGCCCATTTGACCCAGGGTCAGAGAACCCTGCAAGGTCAGGGTCGGTCACTAACTCACCGGTTAACCGGGAGCCTACCGACGTTGCCCCCCCCCCTTTTTCTTTCCTTCTAGAGATGCTCTGAGAAGGGAAAGATAGAGAGAGAGAGGGGCTGAGTTCAGTCCCAGAAGAAATAAACTTCCCAAAGGAAGCAAGTCACAGTTTTTTTTTTTTTTTTTTTTTTTTTTGAACATATATGTACATTCAACATATTTACATTATGTACATATCTACATATTTACAATATGTACATATTTACATATATACAACATCTCCTCACTTCTGGGCCTGGTGGTGCACCTGCTGGGCAGCCACTACAGGTCCCAGGTGGAAAAGCTCTGAGTCAGCCCAGGCAACATCCTTCAAATAGAATTGGGTGAAGGTGTTGTGAGATTTCCAGTGGCAGGCTGACAAGATCTGATCTAAGGAGATCCCTGATTGGAAAGCCTTAGAAGCAGCAAAGGCCCTAACATCATGGGCTTTAACCTGATGTAAGGTGAGGGCCTCCTGGTCAGAGAGCTCATAGCACAGAACCACAGTCTGTTTGATCCATGAGGAGATGGTGGCAGGCGAGATGTCTTTATCAAAACCCTTCTTGAAGGAGACAAAGACTAACTCCTTATTCTGCCTGAGGTCTGCAGTCCTGTCCAAGTAGTAACGCAGGGCTCTAACTGGACATAGGGACCTGTCACCCTTGAGTGACCTATCCAGGGATGGTGCCAGGGCTGGGATGACCACTGGTGCCACACTATCTGGACCTTCCTTAGCCAGCTGATTCTTGGATAGGAAGCTGGGTGAGGGGTACAAAGACACCTTAGACCAGTCTGACTGGTGTCTGATGTTCTTATGTAACCAAGCATGGATCTCACTCCTACGTTTACCTGAACCCAAAGCCAGAAGGAAAACAGTCTTGAAAGTTAAATGTTTCAAGGAGGACTCTTTCAGGGGTTCAAAAGGAGCCTTTGTGAGCTGATGTAAAACCAGTGAAAGGTTCCAGGAGGGGATGCCCCTCCTGCCCTTAGGTCTGTCTCTATGGAAACTATCCAGGAGACGAGTGAGATTCTCATCTTTGCTGACATTAATGGTGGAATTGCCCAGTTTGTCAGCAATGGCTGATCTGTAGCCATCAATAGTGCCCGGTTGTAACTTCCTATCCTGGAACAAGTGCAGGAGGAAGTCAGCAATGGCTTTCAGAGGTGGTGCCCTGAAGTCCACCTGATTACTGAGGCACCACTTTGTAAAAATGGTCCACTTTGCCTCATAGACAGATCTGGTTGATCTTCTTTGAGGAGCCTCAATTCGTGCTGCCACTGCCTCAGAGAAGCCTTGCTCCTTGATTGCTGAGGCTCTAGGAGCCAGGCATGTAGGTTCAGATTCGACAGGTTCCTGTGAAGGACCTGGTTGAATGGCTGAGACACAAGATTTGGTATGCTGGTCAGACAGAGTGGGATCTGGCTTGACATTGCTACCAGGTCCCAAAACCAGGGCATGTTGGGCCACCCTGGGGCAATCAGGATTATTCTGTTGCAGGGGTAGTCCTGGAGCTTCTCCACCACTTTGCCCAAGATGGCTGCCGGTGGGAAGGCATATGGGTCCAGGTACTCCCAGGAGAGGCTGAGTGCATCCACTGCCCAAGCCTGGGGGTCTGGTACCGGTGACACAAACTGAGGTAGTTTGTTGTTGAACCTGGTGGCAAACAGGTCCACTTTTGGCTGGTGCCACCTTGCACATACAGCTTGGAATACTGCTGGATGAAGTGACCACTCTGTTTGAATGGTCTGGCCAAGTCTGGATAGCTTGTCTGCTATCACGTTCAGCCGGCCGGGGATGTGACGTGCCCTGAGGGTTACCTGTTGACTGGTGCACCAGGACAGGATTCTCCACAGTAGGGCACACAGTGACCCCGACTTCATCCCCCCTTCTTTGTTGATATAGGCAACCACTGTTGTGTTGTCTGTAGCTATCAACACAGTCTTGTTGCAGACCAGGGTTCGAAACTCCTTTAGAGCTAGAAAAACTGCTTTTAGCTCTAAGTGGTTTATGTGCAACTTGCTTTCTGGAAGGGACCAGGTTCCCCTTGCAGTGTGGTCGTCCAAGTGAGCGCCCCACCCTTCGTTTGATGCGTCTGTAAAGATCTGCAGAGCATGTTTTAGAGGGTGTAATGGTTGACCTAGTAGCACATTGCTTTCCTCCAGCCACCACCTTAGATGAGGGTGGAGGGACTTGGGGACCGGTATCACCTTTTCCAGTGACTCTGGGACCCTCCAATTGTTTTTCAAGTGCCACTGTATGGGTCTCATGTGGAGTCGCCCTAAGTGGACTTGTTTCTCTGTTGCTGTGAGGAGACCTATGAGGGACATGAATTTCCGGACCGGACAAACCGGATCCGACATCATTGATCTGACCTTGTCTGTCAAGGCCTGCCAACGTTCTTCTGTTGGTCTGACCTTGCCCTCTTTCAGGTCGAACTGGTAACCTACGAAGTTGAAGACCTGCTTGGGTGCCAGTTCTGACTTTTCCTTGTTCACCAGCCACCCTAGTTCCTGACAAAGTGTGACCAGGGTTTGAGTATGCTGGAGACAGGTGTGGAGGGTAGAGGCCCTCACCAGCCAGTCGTCTAGGTACTGGTGGATTCTTATACCCTGTCGTAAGGCCATGAGCTTGACCTCTTTGGCCACCACTGTGAACTCCATGGGTGCTGTGGACAGGCCAAAGGGCAGGGCCTTGAACTGGTAGGATTGGCCCTGAATGTGAAAACGCATGTACTTCCTTGACTGACTGTGAATTGGTATGTGGAAGTAAGCGTCTTTGAAATCTATGGATGTGACCCACTCCCCTGCCTGTAGGGAGGTTCTTATGGTCTCTGGGGTCTCCATCTTCAACGACTCTGTGTTTAAAAAGGTGTTCAAAGTGCTCAGGTCCAAGATAGGTCTCCACCGGTTGTTGGGTTTGGGAACCAAAAATAGCCGGTTGTAAAACCCTAGGGAGGTCTGATTTGTTATCGGTTCTACTGCATTCTTGTTTGTTAGCTGAGTCAGTGCCTCCAAAAGGAGAGATTGTCTTTGGGGGTTTACATATCTGCTGATGACCATTGGTGACCTGGTTAGGTTGGGTCTGAACCGGAAGGGGAGGGTGTAGCCCTGTCTCAGTATTCTGATAATTTTTGGACTCGCACCCAGATCTTCCCACTTCTCCCAAAAATGCTGAAGTCTTGCCCCTACAGGAAGATTTGTGACAACAGTTGGGACATTTGTGACAATTTTTACAAAACTCAAGTGATCTACACAGGAAACATCTTTCACATGGTTTATTTCTCTGATAGATTGACAATAAACGGGATTTACACCTTTCTTTTGCGGTGACCCGCTGGCAATAGGAACACTTGCAACAAAAGAGTTTACATGTGTAAACACAGTCTCGCTCTTGTTTGTCACTGGTAGTGGTGGGTTCAAGCCCTCCATCTTGTCGGATACATTTACAGAGTTCACCAATCCGACCACATTTGCAAAACAGTGATTGTCATTTATGCTTTTTAAAACCCCTGGCCGGCTTCTGGATGAAGTTTGAGGCTTTACCACCACCTTTCTGAGCAGTTTGCCGGTCTCTAATCTGCTTCCATGCCGGAGTAGTGGGCTTCCGGTCCGGCTGGTGAGGGGTTCGATTTGCGGAGACGTATGGATGAAAACGTCCAGGTTTCCTTGGTGTGGTACCAGCAGAACGCCTCTCTTCACTACGTAAGATTTCCTCCTCAGCTTTGACCAGTAAGCTGTCCGGGAAGAGTGATAGTTGGTGAACTGGAGACGTACGTAATGCAGACAAGGTGTCCGGTTTAATGCCACCCCTAATGAACTCTAAATAACTGTCTCTACGTGCCAGGGTAAGATTAGCCATGCTAATAAAGACTCCCTCTGATAAATCCTGCATGGTACGCTGCATAGCCTGGGAAATGGACCGGTTAAACGTAACCAGATATTCCAGTTCTTCAACAGCTTGTTGTTGTTTCTCACCACCTTTACCCTTTGAGGAATCGAACCTGAGGGACTTCAACTGGGTGACCATGGAGTCCTGTACCTTGGTAAGGCATCTAGAGAGGCCAGCAGCGTGATTACACATCACTGATTGTTCTCTGAATGACCTCTCCCACCTTCTAAGGGTGTCCTGGCTGAAAGTCCTGGAAGCTGGAGCAGAAGGTAAACTGCGTCTAGCAACTCTAGAAAACATACTGTTAAGCTTAGCCGGTTCCGGAGACCAGTCACCTACAGTCTGGGTAGACGCATCCCTCTTAACAGCTTGCATGTCGTACCACTTGGAAGTACGGGGTGTCTTGACAAACTGGTCACGCAGCAGACCACTGGTTTCTGTATTCCTGGATGGATAACCTTCAGCAATGGTTATATTAAGTTTCTCCAGCTTTTTACAAAGCCATTCATCCACCGGCAATTTTACTGACACTTTACCGGTAGTCTTCACTCTAGCACCGGCAAAGGGATTGTCATCCATGGATGCAGCTGAGGTGTCATAATCCGGGATGTGATGCCAGCCCATGAAACTCCTCACCCCTCTCAAGGTTTCCCGGTAGTTGGCATCTTCAGAAAGATCCTGGTCAGTGTTAGTTTCCGGTACATCACCCTGGTAGTGAACACTAGCCGGTGAAACCGGTTCCGGATCCACCTCAGCCTCACTGTCAGATTGCCTAGCAACCTCAGAAATCTGACCAATGGGAGGCGACTGGTTAGACAGCGTAGTTTCATAACCGGAAGGCAGAACCTCAGGACCCGCACCGGAAGCCTGTGGAGGCTGGGTGGCAGTCCCTGCACCGGGAACCAGTAAAGGTTGGGTGGCAACAGTCTCAGAGGTACCGGGGCCCTGAACAGGGTGGGTAGCACTCTCATTCCCTTCCTTCACAGCTTGTGCACCGGGAACCCCCAGCGGAGGTTGGGTAGCCATCAACTGCGTAGCAACGTCACTAGTGCCCTCAGAAAACATAACACTTGTAGAAGCACCCGGATCAAAGAAGGGGTGTTCTCTGGGCACCACAGAAGCAGAATTCACCGGTCTCACAGGGACAGCAAATGACTGGTTAACCAGCATTGCTTCCAGACGGGAAAATCTCTCACTCCACTTGTCATCAAGGGACTTGAGGTCGTCTGAAGTAGGCTTACTGCTGTGCTTCCGTTTACTAGACCTTGGGGAACCATCAGAACGCTTCTTCTTGTGCTTGGGTGTAGAATCAACAGGAGACTGCGTCCCTGAATTGACCGGACCCAACAGTGAAACCTCAGACGGATCAACAAGCTTGGGAGACGCACTTGCTAATTCTTCAGATTTCTTCTGGCTTGAGCGTTCTTTCCGTTCCTTGTAGGTGGGGGTTGCTAACTGGTGGATCTGAGCAGGCGTAAACGCCTTACAGATACTACAATCCAACTTCTTCACACACGGGTCGTCTCCCACCCCCTTGTCACGACAACGCGCGCATTTCTTATGGTTGTCGAAAAGGGCCATAACGTGCCCGCAAGAACCTCGTTTCTGTCCAGGAGACGACATAATGATCAGGAACGTTGTAGAAATACTCCGTACTAATAAAAAACAAGAAACTTGGAAGAGTTCGTTGTAAAATTTCAAAAGCGTATCTCTGAAGAAAATCTTCTGCACACTCTTTCGCGCCAAACGAAAAAGATGCTATGACGTCAAGAGGTAAACAGGAAATGAAGTACGATGCGCCACCTGGCGAATGCACACTCTGTGACCGGTCCTGCCGGTAGTATATACAGGACGTCTTTTTCTGGCGTTTGGCGGGACCGGTCGCGCCGACCGGTAAAGCAATTGTCCATTGGATAGGATGTATTAACGCAATAAAATGAAATTTTCCCCCTTTGCACAGGAGACTCTTGTACCACCCTGCAGGTCAAAAATTTGCTCAAAATCGCTCTATCTCTTACGGTTTTCGAGATATTGACACTTTTCTATTTTCCGCAAAAATCCAAAAAGGCCGCCAAAAGTGGCGAAAATTGATATTTTACCCCTTTGCACAGGACATTCTTGTTCTACCGTGCAGGTCAAAAATTCGCTCGAAATTGCTCTATCTCTTATGGTTTTCGAGATATTCACACTTTTTCATTTTTTTCCGCTAAAATCCAAGAAGGCCGCCAAAAGTGGCGAAAACTGAAATCTTTCCCCTTTGCATAGGACACTTTTGTACTACCCTGAAGGTCTAAATGCAATAGTTTTCAAGTTACAAGTGATTTCACTCATGATGGAAGTTAGTGAAAAATCCAAAAGTAGCTATTACTCACTTATCTATTGAGACAGACACCCAAGTTACTCACCATGTTGTTGCTGTGGGAAAAAGTATGTGAATAATATATTTTAACAAAATGCTCTAAATACAATACTTTTCAAGTTATAATCGATTTAGTGCATGATTTCATTAATTTTAATGCATTAAAAATTATTTTAATAATTCATAAAAAAATTTTAGCATGTGAAATATCTCCAAAATGTAGGTGAATGAGTTATTTGAGAAATACTGGCTATCTGCAATACTTTTTGTGATAATAGGCAATTACTCATTTTGAGTAGGTGAGTAATTAGATATGGATCTGAAAATTCACTAATTGAAAGTTCTCCCAAAATATAGGTGAAGTGAGTTATTTGAAAAATACTGGCTATCTGCAATACTTTTAGAGATAATTCGCATTTACTCATTTTGAGTAGGTGAGTAATTACCTACAGGTTTGGAACTTCACCATGTGAAAGCTCTTCCAAAAGTAGATGAATGAGTTATTTGAGAAAAATTGGGTACCCACAATACTTTTAGAGATAATTAGCATTTACTCATTTTGAGTAGGTGAGTAATTACCTACGAGCCTGAAACTTCACCATGTGAAAGCTCTTTCAAAAGTAGATGAATGAGTTATTTGAGAAAAATTGGCTATCTGCAATACTTTTAGAGATTAAAAATTCTCATTTACTCATTTTGAGTAGGTGAGTAATTAGCTATGGGTCTGAAACTTCACGGAGTGAAAGCTCTCCCAAAAGTAGGTGAATGAGTTATTTGAGAAAAATTGGCTATCTGCAATACTTTTAGAGATAATTCGCATTTACTCATTTTGAGTAGGCGAGTAATTAGCTATGGGTCTGAAACTTCACCATGTGAAAGCTCTTCCAAAAGTAAATGAATGAGTTATTTGAGAAAAAATGGCTATCTGCAATACTTTTAGAGATATTTAACATTTACTCATTTTGAGTAGGTGAGAAATTAGCTACAGGTCTCACACTTCACCAAGTGAAAGCTCTCCCAAAAGTAGATGAATGAGTTATTTGAGAAAAATTGGTTATCTGCAATACTTTTAGAGATAATTAGCATTTACTCATTTTGAGTAGGTGAGTAATTAGCTACGGGTCTGAAACTTCACCAAGTGAAAGCTCTTCCAAAAGTAGGTGAATGAGTTATTTGAGAAAAATTGGCTATCTGCAATACTTTTAGAGAGAATTCGCATTTACTCATTTTGAGTAGGTGAGTAATTAGCTATGGGTCTGAAACTTCACCATGTGAAAGCTCTTCCAAAAGTAGATGAATGAGTTATTTGAGAAAAATTGGCTATCTGCAATACTTTAAGAGATAATTAGCATTTACTCATTTTCAGTAGGTGAGTAATTAGCTACGGGTCTGAAACTTCACCAAGTGAAAGCTCTCCCAAAAGTAGGTGAATGAGTTATTTGAGAAAAATTGGCTATCTGCAATACTTTTAGAGAGCATTCGCATTTACTCATTTTGAGTAGGTGAGTAATTAGCTATGGGTCTGAAACTTCACCATGTGAAAGCTCTTCCAAAAGTAAATGAATGAGTTATTTGAGAAAAATTGGCTATCTGCAATACTTTTCGAGATATTTAGCATTTACTCATTTTGAGTAGGTGAGAAATTAGCTACAGGTCTGACACTTCACCAAGTGAAAGCTCTCGCAAAGTAGGTGAATGAGTTATTTGAGAAAAATTGGCTATCTTCTATACTTTTAGAGATAATTTATTTACTCATTTTGAGTAGGTGAGAAATTAGCTAGGGGTCTGAAACCTCACTAAGTGAAAGCTCTTCCAAAAGTATATGAACGAGTTATTTGAGAAAAATTGGCTATCTGCAATACTTTTAGACATAATTAGCATTTACTCATTTTGAGTAGGCGAGGAAGTAGCTATGGGTCTGAAACTTCACAATGTGAAAGCTCTTCCAAAAGTAGGTGAATGAGTTATTTGAGAAAAATTGGCTATCTGCAATACTTTTAGAGAAAATTCGCATTTACTCATTTTGAGTAGGTGAGTAATTAGCTATGGGTCTGAAACTTCACCATGTGAAAGCTCTTCCAAAAGTAGATGAATGAGTTATTTGAGAAAAATTGGCTATCTGCAATACTTTTAGAGATAATTAGCATTTACTCATTTTGAGTAGGTGAGTAATTAGCTACGGGTCTGAAACTTCACCAAGTGAAAGCTCTCCCAAAAGTAGGTGAATGAGTTATTTGAGAAAAATTGGCTATCTGCAATACTTTTAGAGAGAATTCGCATTTACTCATTTTGAGTAGGTGAGTAATTAGCTATGGGTCTCAAACTTCACCATGTGAAAGCTCTTCCAAAAGTAGATGAATGAGTTATTTGAGAAAAATTGGCTAGCTGCAATACTTTTAGAGATAATTCGCATTTACTCATTTTGAGTAGGCGAGTAATTAGCTATGGGTCTGAAACTTCACCATGTGAAAGCTCTTCCAAAAGTAAATGAATGAGTTATTTGAGAAAAATTGGCTATCTGCAATACTTTTCGAGATATTTAGCATTTACTCATTTTGAGTAGGTGAGAAATTAGCTATGGGTCTGACACTTCACCAAGTGAAAGCTCTCGCAAAAGTAGGTGAATGAGTTATTTGAGAAAAATTGGCTATCTGCAATACTTTTAGAGAGAATTCGCATTTACTCATTTTGAGTAGGTGAGTAATTAGCTATGGGTCTGAAACTTCACCATGTGAAAGCTCTTCCAAAAGTATATGAATGAGTTATTTGAGAAAAATTGGCTATCTGCAATACTTTTAGACATAATTAGCATTTACTCATTTTGAGTAGGTGAGTAACTAGCTACGCATCTGAAACTTAACCAAGTGAAAGCTCTCCCAAAAGTAGGTGAATGAGTTATTTGAGAAAAAATGGCTACCTGCAATACTTTTAGAGATAATTCGCATTTACTCATTTTGAGGAGGTGAGTAAGTAGGCCAAAGTTCACCAAACCATTTTCCCCTTAGCATAGGATACTCTAGTACTACCCTGTGGTTCAAAAATTTGCTCGAAATTTCTCTATCTCTTACAGTTTGAGAGATATTTCTGATTTTTCACATTTTCACTAAAAGTAGCAATAAAGTAGCCATTACTCACTTGTACATTGAGCAACAGTTGTGAAACTTAAATATGTTACAGTTCACAAAAAAGTACATGAACAACATATTTGAGAGAAATTGTGTAGCTGCAATACTTTTGAAGATATAAGCCATTTACTCATTATGGTTATCATTAAAAATTGAAAAAGTAGCTATTACTCACTTAGCTATGGAGATACACTTCCAAATTACTGACCATGTTGTAGCTGTGGAGAAAGTAGCTGAACATCATATTGGAACAAAATTGTGTAGCTGCAATACTTTTGAAGATATAAGCCATTTACTCATTGACAGTTAAAAGTCATATAATTATATTAGGTAAAAGCGCTATTACTCACTCAAAAGTAGGCCAAAGTTCACCAAACCTTTCCCCCCTTAGCAATAGGATACTCTAGTACTACCCTGTGGGTCAAAAATTTGCTCGAAATTGCTCTATATCTTACGGTTTGAGAGATATTTCTGATTTTTCACATTTTCACTAAAAGTAGCAATAAAGTAGCCATTACTCACTTGTACATCGAGCAACAGTTGTGAAACTTAAATATGTTACAGTTCACAAAAAAGTACATGAACAACATATTTGAGAGAAATTGTGTAGCTGCAATACTTTTGAAGATATAAGCCATTTACTCATTATGGTTATCATTAAAAATTGAAAAAGTAGCTATTACTCACTTAGCTATGGAGATACACTTCCAAATTACTGACCATGTTGTAGCTGTGGAGAAAGTAGCTGAACATCATATTGGAACAAAATTGTGTAGCTGCAATACTTTTGAAGATATAAGCCATTTACTCATTGACAGTTATAAGTCATATAATTATATTAGGTAAAAGCGCTATTACTCACTCAAAAGTAGGCCAAAGTTCACCAAACTTTTCCCCCCTTAGCAATAGGATACTCTAGTACTACCCTGTGGGTCAAAAATTTGCTCGAAATTGCTCTATATCTTACAGTTTGAGAGATATTTCTGATTTTTCACATTTTCACTAAAAGTAGCAATAAAGTAGCCATTACTCACTTGTACATTGAGCAACAGTTGTGAAACTTAAATATGTTACAGTTCACAAAAAAGTACATGAACAACATATTTGAGAGAAATTGTGTAGCTGCAATACTTTTGAAGATATAAGCAATTTACTCATTATGGTTATCATTAAAAATTGAAAAAGTAGCTATTACTCACTTAGCTATAAAGATACACTTCCAAACTACTGGCCATGTTGTAGCAGTGGAGAAAGTAGCTGAACAACATATTGGAACAAAATTGTGTAGCTGCAATACTTTTGAAGATATAAGCAATTTACTCATTATGGTTATCATTAAAAACTGAAAAAGTAGCTATTACTCACTTAGCTACGGAGATACACTTCCAAACTACTGACCATGTTGTAGCAGAGGAGAAAGTAGCCGAACAACATATTGGAACAAAATTGTGTAGCTGCAATACTTTTGAAGATATAAGCCATTTACTCATTATGGTTATCATTAAAAATTGAAAAAGTAGCTATAACTCACTTAGCTATGGAGATACACTTGCAAACTACTGACCATGTTGTAGCTGTGGAGAAAGTAGCTGAACAACATATTGGAACAAAATTGTGTAGCTGCAATACTTATGAAGATATAAGCCATTTACTCATTATGGTTATAATTAAAAATTGACAAAGTAGCTATTACTCACTTAGCTATGGAGATACACTTCCAAACTACTGACCATGTTGTAGCTGTGGAGAAAGTAGCTGAACAACATATTAGAACAAAATACTGTAAATGCAATAGTTTCAGAGTTATAAACCATATAATTATATTAGCTAAAATAGCCATTACTCACTCAAAAGTGGGCCAAAGTTCACCAAACCCAAAAAATATTGAAGAGCAAAAAAATTCATTAGGACTTGTGATTTACCAAAAATGTGTAACTGTAGTAGTTTCAGAGAAAACTGCATGACACACGCACGCACGCACGCACGTACACACGCACATGGTGCAAATTATGATCTCCCTCCGGCGAGCCGGGCGGGAGATAACTAGGTCAAAATTACTATCAGGCTAGCTCTTCTAGCCATATATCTTTTGTGCAAATTTCATGAAGCTAGCTGGAATATTTCGAGATTTACAACAACTTTATAATTTTTAAACAATTGGCTATGGCGGCCATTTTGTTTTTCAAAATGAGGCCAAAATTTTGCAGAGACGGTTTTTGTAGCCATAAACATTCCCTGCAAATTTGATGAAGATATCTTTATAAATGAATGAGATGTTAAGGTTTATGTTAAAACCTGACAAACAGACGCACGGACGGATGCACAAACAGATGCACAGACAGATACACGTGTGGAAGGCGTTTACAATCTCTCGTCCACAGCCTTTGCTTTTCATGGTCTGTCTTTACAATCTGAAGCCACAGCACCAATAATAAGGGAGAAATAAGGATATTTTAGTGTGATGACCACATTTAACCTTGAAGCAGGGGTCAAAGGTCAAATTCAACACCTGGAAAAGATTCCCAGGCCATGACTTCCTACAAGTTGTTTTCACATTCTGAACCTCTAGGAGCAATATTTGGGGAGATATAAGGCCTTTTTAATAGGATAACCCCATTTGACATTAAACATGTGATATGGCGGCCATTTTGTTTTTTGAACTAGGTCAAAATTACTATCAGGCTAGCTTTTCAAGGCATATAGCTTTTGTGCAAATTTGGTGAAGCTAGCTGGAATATTTCAAGATTTAGAGCACCTTTACGATTTTCAAACAATTAGCTATGGCAGCCATTTTGTTTTTCAGAATGAGGCTAAAATTTTTCAGAGACAGGTTTTCATAGCCATAAACATTCCCTGCAAATTTGGTGAAGATATCTTCATAAATGAATGAGATATGAAGGTTTATGCAAAAACGTGACGAACGGATGGACGTATGGAAGGCGTTTCATAATCTCCCGACCACGGCCTTCGGCTGCATGCGGGAGATAATAAAAAGTAGGGATCGAGACACTCTCAGGTCTTTGGTTCCATCCAGAGAGTACCTCGGGGCCCATATGGGACACAGGGTCCTGTCTTCGTTGAGTTATCTATCCACGATTTTAGTCAAAGCAGGGATAGTCCCCGAAGACACAGTTTGAGAACCTTCTCTTGTTAGTTGGTTTTTGGCTATGAAATCTGAAGAGGGGAACAAATTTACCTTTCCCATTGGCCTAGATTAGATACTTTGTTTGCTACCCAGGTGTGAATTTCGCTGCGGTGCTTGCCGGAGGCCAAAGATAACAAGAAAACTGTTATGAGAGTAAGATGTTTGAGGTCTGTGTCTTTAAAAGGCTCAAAGGGTGCTTTTGTGAGCTCATTAAGTACAACAGAAAGGTTCTACTTTGGAAGATTTCTGGAACTTTTGGGACAATCCCTGTAAAAGCTAGAAAGTTGCAAATTTAATAAGTAAATTAAATTTTTATAAGTTAATACCCTATCCACAGACACATTACATAATGCACAAAAGCATAGCAGGGCATGAGTGAGTGGGACTTTCCATGAATCTGCCTCCAGATAGATATCACACAAAAGCAAATACAGAGTTGGAGGAGAACAAATTTGAAAATTTTAATTACTTAAATGTAGCTTATAAAAGCTACAAGCTTACCATGTGGGACTGAATGCGAACATGGGAGGCCGCAGGACTCTAGCCAACGACCAAGAAAAATGGATGTTTGGATTTGGCTGAGTCCGTGGTTTAGTACAGTAGAACCTCAATTATCCGAACCCCATGGGAGACATACAATCCGGCCGGATAATCGAGGGGTTCGGATAGATGAAGGAAACCGAAATTCACGGTCTATGGGTTACCGAGTGGGCGATAATTGAAGAATTGTTGTTTTTATGCAATATACATAGACGTTGGTGTTCGTTAATAAAATAATTTAATATATTTGTGTTATATAATATAAGTGACCCTTCAATTGTCGTTTATTTGCTCCATATCCACGGATATTATTATTATTTTTATTTAAAATATTACGCGGACTTGAGCTGGTTGTGTTCGGTTGGTACTTGCATTGTTAGCATTTTAATTTTAGATTAACATCGTCCCGCATTTTACCAATTGAAAAACTCCGGGAGATTATTTATTGTAAAACCCCAAGCGAACACGCCTTCAGTGACATGGATGTTTGATTGGTAATGCATTGTTGACGTCTTTTCTTTTCTAAACGTTGTCAGTCTGTGAACCCATTCCGGGAGATTATAAATTTGCGAAACGCAATCGAACACACTTTTGTTGATTGGCGCATTATCAAAGAAGTTGTGTAATTGAATTAATCCCTCCCCTATTGTAACAATGGTGATCAAGATGAGAGAAGTTAGGCGTCTCTGTGAATGGTATGTTTTACAAAGCACTACAATTCATCGTTTACGAGACTGTGTAAAATCTTGTATTATCGCTCACGCTTGACCATGCATTATATGTAGGGAGACATCATTTCGGTTTGGTTAATCCGGAGATTCGGATAATAGAAGGCCGAATAAGCGAGGTTCTACTGTATGTACCATAGCAGTGTCGTTTGGTAATTCATCCTTCTTCTCTCGTGGTAAATTTAGCCCATACCACCTCAGCTGAAATACAACAGGGAGGTAGGGTGAGACTTTCTTCAGTCCTACATGGTAAGCTTGTAGCTTATAAAAGCTACATTTAAGTAATTAAAATTTTCAATTTTATTGCACTACAATAGCTTACCATGTGGGACTGAATGCTGAAGTCAACCGCCTGGTGGCGGGATTACAGCTGAGACTGGAAGAATGTTGTTCATTTTTCTTGAATTTAGAATTAAAAAATATACCAAAATATTGCCAAACAAGACCACTGCCGCGGTATGTATCTCCCGCCGAGTACCGCAGGGGAAGAAATACTACATTGAAATTTTTCCCCTTTGCATAGGACACTGTTGTACCATCCTGCAGGTCAAAAATTCGCTTGAAATCGCTCTATCTGTTACGCTTTTCGAGATATTGACACTTTTCCATTTTCAGCAAAAATCCAAGATGGCCGCCGAAAGTGGCAAAAAATGAAATTTTTCCCCTTTGGACAGGACACTCTTGTATCACCCTGTGGGTCAAAAATTCGCTCGAAATCGCTCTATCTCTTACGGTTTTCGAGATATTGACACTTTTCTATTTTCCGCAAAAATCCAAAATGGCCGTCAAAAGTGGCGAAAATCGATATTTTTCCCCTTTGCACAGGACACTCTTGTGCTACCCTTCTGGTCAAAAATTCGCTTGAAATCGCTCTATCTCTTATGGTTTTAGAGATATTCACACTTTTCCATTTTCCGCAAAAATCCAAGATGGCTGCCAAAAGTGGTGAAAATTGAAATTTTACCCCTTTGCACAGGACATTCTTGTACTACCTTGCAGGTCAAAAATTCGCTCGAAATCGCTCTATCTCTTATGGTTTTCGAGATATTCACACTTTTTCATTTTTTTCCGCTAAAATCCAAGATGGCCGCCAAAAGTGGCGAAAATTGAAATCTTTCCCCTTTGCATAGGACACTTTTGTACTACCCTGAAGGTCTAAATGCAATAGTTTTCAAGTTACAAGTGATTTCACTCATGATGGAAGTTAGTGAAAAATCCAAAAGTAGCTATTACTCACTTATCTATTGAGATAGACACCCAAGTTACTCACCATGTTGTTGCTGTGGGAAAAAGTAGGTGAATAACATATTTTAACAAAATGCTCTAAATACAATACTTTTCAAGTTATAATCGATTTAGTGCATGATTTCATTAATTTTAATGCATTAAAAATTATTTTAATAATTCATAAAAAAACTTTAGCATGTGAAATATCTCCAAAATGTAGGTGAATGAGTTGAGAAATACTGGCTATCTGCAATACTTTTAGTGATAATAGACAATTACTCATTTTGAGTAGGTGAGTAATTAGATATGGATCTGAAAATTCACTAATTGAAAGTTCTCCCAAAATATAGGTGAAGTGAGTTATTTGAAAAATACTGGCTATCTGCAATACTTTTAGAGATAATTTGTATTTACTCATTTTGAGTAGGTGAGTAATTACCTACAGGTTTGGAACTTCACCATGTGAAAGCTCTCCTAAAAGTAGATGAATGAGTTATTTGATAAAAATTGGGTACCCACAATACTTTTAGAGATAATTAGCATTTACTCATTTTGAGTAGGTGAGTAATTACCTACGGGTCTGAAACTTCACCATGTGAAAGCTCTCCTAAAAGTAGATGAATGAGTTATTTGAGAAAAATTGGCTATCTGCAATACTTTTAGAGATAATTCTCATTTACTCATTTTGAGTAGGTGAGTAATTAGCTATGGGTCTGAAACTTCACCATGTGACAGCTCTTCCAAAAGTAGATGAATGAGTTATTTGAGAAAAATTGACTATCTGCAATACTTTCAGAGATAATTCGCATTTACTCATTTTGAGTAGGTGAGTAATTAGCTACAGGTCTGAAACTTCACCAAGTGAAAGCTCACCTAAAAGTACATGAATGAGTTATTTGAGAAAAATTGGCTATCTGCAATACTTTTAGAGATAATTCGCAGTTACTCATTTTGAGTAGGTGAGTAATTAGCTACAGGTCTGAAACTTCACCAAGTGAAAGCTCTCCCAAAAGTAGATGAATGAGTTATTTGAGAAAAATTGGCTATCTGCAATACTTTTAGAGATAATTAGCATTTACTCATTTTCAGTAGGTGAGTAATTAGCTACGGGTCTGAAACTTCACCAAGTGAAAGCTCTTCCAAAAGTAGGTGAATGAGTTATTTGAGAAAAATTGGCTATCTGCAATACTTTTAGAGAGAATTCGCATTTACTCATTTTGAGTAGGTGAGTAATTAGCTATGGGTCTGAAACTTCACCATGTGAAAGCTCTTCCAAAAGTAGATGAATGAGTTGTTTGAGAAAAATTGGCTATCTGCAATACTTTTACAGATAATTAGCATTTACTCATTTTGAGTAGGTGAGTAATTAGCTACAGGTCTGAAACTTCACCAAGTGAAAGCTCTCCTAAAAGTACATGAATGAGTTATTTGAGAAAAATTGGCTATATGCAATACTTTTAGAGAGAATTCGCATTACTCATTTTGAGTAGGCGAGTAAGTAGCTACGGGTCTGAAACTTCATAATGTGAAAGCTCTTCCAAAAGTAGATGAATGAGTTATTTGAGAAAAATTGGCTATCTGCAATACTTTTCGAGATATTTAGCATTTACTCATTTTGAGTAGGTGAGAAATTAGCTACAGGTCTGACACTTCACCAAGTGAAAGCTCTCGCAAAAGTAGGTGAATGAGTTATTTGAGAAAAATTGGCTATCTTCTATACTTTTAGAGATAATTCGTATTTACTCATTTTGAGTAGGTGAGAAATTAGCTACGCATCTGAAACTTAACCAAGTGAAAGCTCTCCCAAAAGTAGGTGAATGAGTTATTTGAGAAAAATTGGCAATACTTTTAGAGATAATTCGCATTTACTCATTTTGAGGAGGTGAATAAGTAGGCCAAAGTTCACCAAACCATTTTCCCCTTAGCATAGGATACTCTAGTACTACCCTGTGGTTCAAAAAGTTTGCTCGAAATTTCTCTATCTCTTACAGTTTGAGAGATATTTCTGATTTTTCACATTTTCACTAAAAGTAGCAATAAAGTAGCCATTACTCACTTGTACATTGAGCAACAGTTGTGAAACTTAAATATGTTACAGTTCACAAAAAAGTACATGAACAACATATTTGAGAGAAATTGTGTAGCTGCAATACTTTTGAAGATATAAGCCATTTACTCATTGACAGTTATAAGTCATATAATTATATTAGGTAAAAGCGCTATTACTCACTCAAAAGTAGGCCAAAGTTCACCAAACTTTTTCCCCCTTAGCAATAGGATACTCTAGTACTACCCTGTGGGTCAAAAATTTGCTCGAAATTGCTCTATATCTTACAGTTTGAGAGATATTTCTGATTTTTCACATTTTCACTAAAAGTAGCAATAAAGTAGCCATTACTCACTTGTACATTGAGCAACAGTTGTGAAACTTAAATATGTTACAGTTCACAAAAAAGTACATGAACAACATATTTGAGAGAAATTGTGTAGCTGCAATACTTTTGAAGATATAAGCAATTTACTCATTATGGTTATCATTAAAAACTGAAAAAGTAGCTATTACTCACTTAGCTACGGAGATACACTTCCAAACTACTGACCATGTTGTAGCAGAGGAGAAAGTAGCCAAACAACGTATTGGAACAAAATTGTGTAGCTGCAATACTTTTGAAGATATAAGCCATTTACTCATTATGGTTATCATTAAAAATTGAAAAAGTAGCTATTACTCACTTAGCTATGGAGATACACTTGCAAACTACTGACCATGTTGTAGCTGTGGAGAAAGTAGCTGAACAACATATTGGAACAAAATTGTGTAGCTGCAATACTAATGAAGATATAAGCCATTTACTCATTATGGTTATAATTAAAAATTGACAAAGTAGCTATTACTCACTTAGCTATGGAGATAAACTTCCAAACTACTGACCATGTTGTAGCTGTGGAGAAAGTAGCTGAACAACATATTAGAACAAAATACTGTAAATGCAATAGTTTCAGAGTTATAAGCCATATAATTATATTAGCTAAAATAGCTATTACTCACTCAAAAGTAGGCCAAAGTTCACCAAACCCCAAAAATATTGAAGAGCAAAAAGATTCATTAGGACTTGTGATTTACCAAAAATGTGTAACTGTAGTAGTTTCAGAGAAAACTGCGTGACACACGCACGCACGCACGTACACACGCACATGGTGCAAATTATAATCTCCCTCCGGCGAGCCGGGCGGGAGATAATTACCAGTCTAAGTCCCAGTTACAGAGCCCCAGTTCTAAAGTCGGGTTTGTAAGTAGCCAAAAACCGAAATTTAATGAATGACAGTACGGGTACTGTCTGGATGTTTGTGAGAAGAGAATGCAGCCATGCTCACTGAAGATAGTAGCCCCTAAGGGCATCACTGCTATAATAATACAGCCCTAGGCTTGAATCTCATCAATTTTGCCACCCTAAATATGAGATTATGGTACACTGATAAACAATAAATACATTATGCAGTTAAGAATATAAGAGACCTTACCGTAAACATCTGGGGAGATAACCAATACCTAGACCCTGGGACAGACTCCTGAAGACTTGGCTGCAGCGGATGTGCCCCTCTTAGGTCTTTGGTTCGATCCAAATAGAATCTCAGGGCCCGTACCGGACACAAGGTCCCGTCTTCCTTGAATTGTCCATCTACAATGGTAGTTAGAGCAGGAATAGTCACCGGAGAGACACTTTGAGAACCTTCTCTTGCTAGTTGGTTTTTGGCTATGAAATCTGAAGAGGGGAACAAAGCAACCTTTTTTTCCCATTGGCCTAGATTAGATACTTTGTTTGCAACCCAGGGATGGATTTCAAACAAAGCTTGGTACAGGTACATGAAGAAGTCTGAGACTTGCTTTATAGAGGGAGTCGAGAAATCCACCAAATTTTCTCTGCATCATCTCTCAAATAGGGCCCACTTTGACTTGTAGATGGTCCTTGTTGGTGATCTGTGAGGGGCAGCAATTCTCTCTGCCACTTCCACAGAGAATTGTTCTTGGAGCTGGCCACCAGGCGGGGAGGTTGAGATGCTGTGGAACACATAATTGTGGGACTGTTTGAGAAGAGTTCTTGACACTGGAAGTTGAAGTGGGATCTCTGTTGAGAGCTGCACTAGGTCCCAAAACCAAGGCATCTCTGGCCAGCCTGGGGCTATTACGATGATCAGGCAATTGGATTGTCTGACTTTTTGGATCACCCTGTGAAGGAGAGCCGTGGGAGGGTAAGCATAAGCAGTGAGACCCGACCAGTTTATGTTCAGAGCATCTATGTCCCAAGCATTTTGGTCTGGGACTGGAGACATGTACAGTGGAACTTTGTGGTTCAGGCGAGTGGCAAATAAATCTATGTGAGGAGTGAACCACTAGAGACAGATCTGTTTGAACATCTGCGGATGCAGTGATCATTCTGTTGGCTGAACTTGGTTCGACCTGGACAGCAGGTCGGGCCATCACATTCAGACACCCTGGAAGGTGTCTGGCTTTTAGTGTTATCTGATAACGATGGCACCAGGTCATGATCTTCCACAGGAGAGCACACATCTCCGCCGAGTGGGTTCCACCTTGTTTGTTTATGTAGGCTAACACTGTTGAGTTGTCTGTGGCAACTAACACTGTTTGGTTTTGACACTGGTCCTTGAATCTTTGAAGGGCCAAAGAAACCGCCTTCAGCTCTAGAACATTTATGTGTAGCCGTTTTTCCCTGTCTGACCACAGACCTTTTGCAGAGGTTTGCAGAGTGAGCGCCCCAGCCTTCGTTTGAGGCGTCTGTAAAGAGTTGGATACTGTGGCCTTTGGGATGAAGGTCTGCGCCTTTCATCACATTTGTGGGATTTTGCCACCAGTCTAGGTGTGCTGAAATGCTTTCTGTCCAAGGAAGGAGGGTGTCCGACGACTGAGGAAATCTCCAGTGCTCCTTGAGGTGAAACTGAAAGGGCCTCAAATGAAGGCGTCCCTCCGGGACCATTTTCTCCGTTGAGGCAAGCAACCCAATTAGTGACATTAAACATCTTGCAGTCAAAACATGTTTTGACTTGAGTCGTAGGATCAAATCCTGAAGTTTGAGCCATCTCTCTTGAGTGGGTTTTACAGGGCTGAATCTAGATGGTATTCGTAGCCTACGAAGGAGAACACCTGAGTTGGCTTTAGTTCAGACTTCTCCTGATTTATTATCCACCTTAAGGACTGTGTTAGGTCCACCACTGTCTTGAGTGTTTACTTGGGCTTCTTTCTGAGACTGGGCCCTGATCACCCTGATTCCCCTTGACCGGGCCATCAGCTTCACCTCTTTTACAATCGTTGTAAAGACCTGAGTGACTGTGGCTATTCCGAAGGGAAGGGAGTGAACTGAAACACTTGCAACCTGTGGCAAAAAAAGATATTTCCTTGAGTTTGGGTGAATGGGGATGTGAAGGTAGGCATCCGCTAAGTCTATCAACGACACCCATTCCCCTGGAATCAGAGGCCCTGATGGACTCTGGTGTTTCCATTTTGAACCTTTCTAGAAGTAGGAAGGTGTTGAGCCTGCTTGGGTCTATTACTGGCCTCCACCTTTGGTGAGGCTTGGGTACAAGAAACAGGCGACTGTAAAACCCGAGATTTTACATTTTCCACCCTTTCTATTGCGTTCTTTGACAGAAGACACTGTTACAAGAGGTCAGAGCTAGTTCTTTTTGAAGGGCCCTGTAACCTGACTGAATCAGAGGGGTTCTGACTAAATTTGGTTTCGAGATGAATGGAAGAATGTAACCATTGGTGATAATGTTTAACACATCTGAACATTTGTTTGTGAGCCAGTCTCTTCTGAAAGAACGGAGGCGACCTACTGGTGGACTGAGGGAGGCTTGAAAGGAGTCATTGGTAGGAGGGGTTTCCACGCCCTTGTCCCCTTGAGTGGGGTCGAAAACGACCCCTGGAGCCTCTGAAGTTCGGTTTCCCCCCATAGGGGCTTTTCTGTAGGAGCCTCTTTTCTTGTTGTGGCGGGGACCACGAAAGGGCTCGTTTTGATAGGGTCCAAAACCCTGAGTCTTTAGGGGTACCTTTTTTAAGGAGGAAGTCCTCTCCATCCTTCACTAGTTGAGACTTGAAAAGAGGAGTAGGCCAAAAAGGTGAGATCCTCAGTTCCTGATGTCTCGAGTCCCCTAGATGTGGTTGAAGAAGGGTCAGTTCAGCCTCTCTTCCCTCTGGAGTATGTGGGCTACAGATTTGCTAAGGCAGGCTAAGGCTCTCTGTTGAATAAGAATCCTCTTATTCATGAGTTCAAAATAATCACAGGCGTTTTCATAACCACGTCTGGCAGCTCTTTCTGGGTCGGCACCCTTTTGAATGTAGCCTTGGCACTGTGTAGGCACTTCTCCATAACAGTGTTACAGGAGGAGGCAATCCTTGCGAAAGTAGCTGTGAAATTGATGGTAGAAAGATTCTGCCTAGCTTGATGTTCAAGTTCCTTAAGAACTTGTAGGGGAACCTTGCCCACAGGGGCCCCAGAGGGTTTTGGGGAAATACAGATCTTAGCAAAATCTGTTTGAGTTCTTTATAAGTTCTTTATCTTCAAAACCACCTTGTAGTACTTCGCTGTTGAGGCTGGGGGTTTGATGTATTTACCCTCAGGTAAATTGGAGGCTAAGAAATCTTGTTCAAATTTCTCGAAAGCATCTTTGAGAATGGGGTTTAAAGGGAGCATAGCAGAAGGGTCTGTTTGTTGGTTGGGTGAATTATGTTGGCCATTGGGTTTGTCTGTTTGTTGGTTGCGTGACTTCTGTCGGGCACTGGGTTTGTCTCTTTGTTGGGTGGGTGAATTATGTTGGCCATTGGGTTTGTCTGTTTGTTGGTTGCGTGACTTCTGTCGGGCATTGGGTTTGTCGGATGGATGAATTATGTTAGGCATGGGGCTTGTCTGTTTGTTGGTTGGGTGACTTATGTTTGGTAATGTTTGGGTTATTTGGAACAAGCATAGCTGATTGTTTTTGGAATATTTGGTAGTCCTGAAGACTGGTTACTGCAGCTGGAGTTATATTCTGCCATCTTGCCAGGCCACTGCTCCCTCATTATTGAAGTAGTCCTTCAGGTAATCCCTCTGTCTTTTGGCTTCTCTAGCAGGATTTCTGTCTGCACCACCACCAGCAGCACCACCAATCAGTCGACAATCACCAGGCACATCATCATCTCCAGGCTCTTGACCACCATGTTGACCTTGATACTGGCTTCTCAGTATGTTGTGCAGAACCACACAGGTCATGACCACATCCCTGACTGTTTCTGGGGGTAATTCAATAGTAGTCAACATCACTCTGAATCTTGAGACCAGGATGCCAAAAGCATTCTCAACAACTCTCCTGGCCCTTGATATTCTGTAGTTGGCAATCCTTTCCTCTCTGGTTAACATCCTTCTACCATAGGGTTTCATCAGCCAGGTCTTCAGGGCAAAGGCATCATCTGCCAGAATGAAGTAGGGGACATCTCTGCCACCCTGTGTTATAGGAGCTGGGTCAGGGAAGCCTATTCTGCCATCCTCAATCCTCCTCTTCAGCTGACAGGCATTAAATATCTGGGCATCTGCGCATGATCCAGCTGTACCAGCATCCACCCATCTGAATTTGTACTGCCCATCTACCAAGGCCAACATTACTATGGAAAAGAATCCCTTATAGTTGTGGTACAGGGCTCCAGAGTTCTTGGGCTTCTTCAGGGCCACATGCTTTCCATCAAGGGCTCCCAGGGCATGTGGAACATTCCACCTGATCCTGAATTCCCTTTCCAGTTCTTTCCACTCATCTGGAGTAGTAGGACATCTGAGGTACTCTCTGGTGAACTCATCCTGGATGGCCCTGCAGACCTCTGATAGAAACTTGGAAATGGTGGATCTGCCAACCCTGAACTGACAGGATAATGATGTGTATGACTCTCCAGTGGCCAGATATCTGATGGTGAGGGCTAACTTCTCCCCAACACTGATTGGAGCTCTGTAGTTGGTGGCCTGCCTGGCTAGACGTGGTTCCGGTCTGGTCTTTATCATTTCAAAGAATTCTGGGGTCATCCTCATGTAGTTGGTGAATCCTGGAATGTCTGTGGCATACAGTTCAGCCATAATGTTGTGGTAGGCCCCTCTCTCCTCTCTCTGCAGTAGCCATGGCCTGACCCACATGTGGTGCCTTCTTCTAGGTCTCTGTATGGCTGGTGGTGGTGATGGTGGAGGGGCTGCTTGTGGTGGTTGCTGTGGTCGACGTAGAAATAGGAAATACATCATTATTTGTAACTGAATAAAAACTAAAAAAGCCCTAAGTTGTTGCTGAAGCTGTCTTCCATTAAAAGGTGGCATCCTGCTGTGTTGCTATAAAAATAATGATAATTTAGATCATGGAATTTATATATATATATATACACAGAAAATCCAGCTTTTCTGCAAAAAGAAGAATCGGCGATCATGGTCTGGGGAAGACTGAGGACACCTGGACTTAATCGGGGGTTAGTCCCAGGAGGCCTGAGGCGTCCTGGGACCCAGTCGGTATGTGTATGACAGGATCGTGGTTGAAACCGACCAGAAAACTGGCTTAATCGGTTCTTAGTCCCAGACCAGTCGGGGACTGTCTGGGGCCGCCTGGGGCCTCCTCAGGCTTCCTGAGGCCGATCTGTACTTAATCCCAGGCTTTGATACCGTTTCAGTATTCCCGCCCATTTTACCATTTTCTTCACCGACTGTCCACGATTAAGTGTCGCCGACAGGATCGGGCCGTAGTCCTTTGGTGGAACAGGAGCAATAGGTTGGTTTACCATCCCAAGTGTCTTGGACCAATAATAAGCGAGTTATAAGCACTTTTAACTTTGGCTATCCTCGTATGACCTTGAAGGAGGGGCCCAAGGTCAAATCTGACCACACCACAAGATTCCCAGTCCATGATTTTATATAGGCTGGTTTACCATCCCAAACCTCTTGGACCAATAATAAGCGAGTTATAAGCATTTTTAAGTTTGTTATCCTCGTTTGACCTTGAAGGAGGGGCCCAAGGTCAAATCCAACCACACCGGAAGATTCCCAGTCCATGATTTCCTATAGGTTGGTTTACCATCCCAAACCTCTAGGACCAATATTAAGTGAGTTATAAGCACTTTTAAGATGGGTTTTCCTCGTTTGATGTTGAAGGAGGGGCCCAAGGTCAAATCCGATCACACCAGAAGATTCCCAGCCCATGATTTCCTATAGGTTGGTTTACCATCCCAAACCTCCAGGACCAATATTAAGCGAGTTATAAGCACTTTTAAGTTTGTCTATCCTCATTTGACCTTGAAGGAGGGGTTCAAGGTCAAATCCGACCATACCAGAAGACTCCCAGGTCATGATTTCATATAGGTTGGTTTCACATTGCAAACCTCTAGGACCAATAATAAGGGAGATATAACCACTTTTAAAGTCCACTATGTGGGTTACTTTGGCACTCCGTGGATGACCTTGAATTAAGAGCTTCAAGATCAAATGTCTGCAAGGTTGTAGAGGACATATATATCTGTTATACATATCACCTATGAAGACATTCAACCTTCTACCTATGAGAAACAGCCAGTAGAAAAATGTAGATAATTTTCAAAGAAATGCCCGCGGTGGCCATCTTGTTTTTCAGAATAAGGCTATTTCCTTTCCAGAGAAGCTTCCCCCCAATGAAGATATCCTGCAAATTTGGTGGACCTAGCTGTAGTTTTCCTCTTAGAACGTTAACGCCGAAAATCTCGGCGGCAGAGTAGCGAACGCTAAACCAAAGTAAGGCATCCGGTGGATACAATGATGTTCCGAGTGGTCGGATTCAATATCCGATTGCTTGGAAGCAAGCTCGGACTGGACATTTTGAGAAGACTTTCGAGGAAGTGGAGGTCCATAAAAGTCAGTGTCCATAGGTTGAACATCCGAGTGGTCGGATGCTCTGGAAATAGAAGTCCGAGTCGGAATAGGGTCGGGCTGATTACTAAGTCCAGGTTTAGGTCCAGCTTGGGCAGAGTCGGACGTCTTAACCACATCCGACTTGGATCCTTTTTTGAAAGAAAGCATTTTGTCTCTGAAAGACTTCATTGCCTCCAGCATGGACGCCTGGAAGACCCCCACTTCTTGCTTAAGTTGGATGTTAAATGTACTACCCAGGGATTTTTCAAGCCTACTTTCTATTTTATTCTGCAATGCAGTACCTGGGGTGGGTGGGACAGTTTGTGGAGTCTTTAATGATAAAGATTCAAAACGCAAGGGTTGGAGACGTGGAGGTGAAGAAATTAAATTTTTATAAGTGAATACCCTATCCAATGGACACACAAGACTTATCCTGTGCTTCCCAAAATTTTACAGAACGTTCAAGACAATAAAATTAAACAAATGACTGAACAATAACATCCAACAATACGTATGTGCTGAGAAAACAGTAAATTATTGAGAGAAGAGAGAATGAGAGAAGAAGGACGAATTACCAAATGACACTGCTATGGTACATACTAAACCACGGACTCAGCCAAATCCCAACGTCCATTTTTCTTGGTCGTTGGCTAGAGTCCTGCAGCCTCCCGAGTTAGCATTCAGTCCCACATGGTAAGCTATTGTAGCGCAATAAAAGAGGTCTAGCTGTCAATGGAAATAGCACAATTATGTAACAGCATATATAATAATCAGTTGCAGCAATCCATATATCTTTGTCATAACCATGTCTCAAATATAGCAGAGCACACCTATACCCCATATCAATGTCCATACCAAGTGTCAAACTTCACCTAAGTTTCCGAGATATAGCTCAGACAAGACTTAAGGGTCAAGGTCACTACAGCAAGGTTAAAGGTCAATTCATGGTAGCACCATGATGTTGCACACCTACACCTCCTAACCAATGCCCCTACGAGGTATCATCTTCCTACACCTTATGGTTCCTGAGATATAGCCCAGACAAGATTTTACAGGTCAAAGTCACTACAACAAGGTCAAAGCTCAAATCAAGGTGACACCATGACATTACACACCTACAACCCCAACCAATGTCCCTACCCAGTTTCAACTTCCTGCACCATATGGTTCTGGGATATGGCCCGAACAAGATTTTAAAGGTCAAGGTGACCAAGGCAAGGTCAAAGCCATAACGATCCACATGTAGACCCCCCAACCAATGTCTCGACCAACTTCAAATTCCTACACCTTACAGTTTCTGAGATATAGCCTGAACAAAATTTTAAAGGTTAAGGTCACTATGGCAAGGCCAAAGGTCAAATCAAAGTCACACTATGACGTTGCACACCTACATCCCTCCGAACAATGTCCCTACCTAGTTTGAACTTCTTACATCTTAGAATTTGGTTTCTAAGATACTACCCAGGCGAACTTTTTCCCGCCATCCGCGCGTCCATCTGGACACCATGGGTGAAAACAATACCAGCATCACCCTTAAAGGCCATGAGGCAATTACATGAATCCGAGTACTCTTCTCAGTACCTTTTACTGGTGGGAGTAACGTGGGGTTTATGTAAAACTTATTTGCAATGAAATATTAAATAAGTGGTAAAATAAAGACAAGAGGAGAGTGCCCGTGAACGGGCACTGTGTCAGCTGACTGAATGTTTTTGATTTGTGATGGTGATAATGAGAGGAAAGCATAATTATCAGGGAAAGGGCTGTACAGAAATACAGTAAATGGTAACTGAACAGCATGTTCGAAAGATATTCCGAAGCTGACAGAAGAAAAGGACAAAAAAGTTGTGCCCTGCAAATGGTATTATGAAATAAAGTAACAAGGTAATTGTTTAAGTGTAAAAAGTAGGTTAAAAATATTTAAAGAAATACTATAAATGCAATATCCTCGTTCGACCATGAAGAAGGGGTCCAAAGGTCAAATCTGACCATACCAAAAGATTCCCAGCCAAAGAATTTAGGATGGTTTACCATCCCAAACCTCTCGGACCAATAATAAGTGAGTCATAGGCACTTTTTAAGTTTGGCTATCCTTGTTTGACCTTGACGGAGGGGTCCAAGGTCAAATCCGACCACACAAAAAAATTCCCAGCCCATGATTTCCTGTAGCTTGTTTACCATCCCAAACCTGTAGGACCAATAATAAGCGAGTTCTAAGCAATTGTAAGTTTGGCTATCCTCAATTGACCTTGAAGGAGGGGTCCCAGGTCAAATCTGACCACACCAAAAGAATCCCAGCCCATGATTTCCTATATGTTGGTTTACCATCCCAAACCTCCAAGACCAATAATACCCGAGTTATAAGCACTTTAAGTTTGGCTATCTTCGTTTGACTTGGAAGGAGGGGTCTAAGGTGAAATCCGACCACACCAAAAGATTCCCAGCCCATGATTTTCTATAGGTTGGTTTTCCATTCCAAACCTCTAGGACCAATAATAAGCGAGTTATAAGCACTTTTAAGTTTGGCTATCCTCATTTGACCTTGAAGGAGGGGTCCAAGGTGAAATCCGACCACACCAAAAAATTCCAAGCTCATGATTTTCTATAGGTTGGTTTTCATTCCAAAACTCTAGGACCAATAATAAGCGAGTTATAAGCACTTTTATGTTTGGCTATCCTCATTTGACCTTGAAGGAGGGTTCCAAGGTCAAATCGGACCATATTAACAGATTCCCAGCCCATGATTTCCTACAGGTTGGATACAATGATTTACTCAACAGTGAGAACCTGAAAGAAGCTATTGCTCAGCTATGCCATGACATAGAGGTCTGCAATTTCACTATGTTATAGCTGACAAAAACGTCTGTGAATAACATATTTAACAAAATATTCTAAATGTAATAGTTTTCAAGTTACAACTGATTTACTCAAGAGTGAGAACCTCAAAGTAACTATTACTCAGCTATGCAATGAGCTACAAGTCTGAATTTTTGCTCTGTTATAGCTGACCTAAAAGTAGGTGAACAACATATTTAAGCAAAATACTGTAAATGCAATAGTTTTCAAGTTACAACTGATTTACTCAATAGTGAGAACCTGAAAATAGCTATTGCTCCGCTATGCCATGAGCTATAGGTCTGTAATTTCACTATGTTATAGCTAACCCAACAGTAGGTGAACAATATATTTTAACGAAATACTCCAAATGCAATATTTTTCAAGTTATAGCCGATTTACTCAACAGTCAGTGCCTGAGAATAGCTATTGCTCAGTTGTGCCATGAGATACAGGTCTGTAATTTCACTATGTTATAGCTGACCCAAAAGTAGCTGAATAACATATTTGCACAAATTTCTGTAAAGGCAATAGTTTTCCAATTACAACTGATTTACTCAACAGTGAGAACTTCAAAGTAGCTATTACTCAGCTATGCAATGAGCCACAGGTCTGGAACTTCACTATGTTATAGCTGACCCCAAAATACGTGAATAACATATTGAAACAAAATACTCTAAATGCAATAGTTTCCAAGTTATAAGTGATTTACTCAACAGTGATAACCTAAAAGTAGCTATTACTCAGCTATGCCATGAGCTACAGGTCTGAAATTTTACTATGTTATAGCTGACCCAAAAGTAGCTGAATAACATATTTATACTAAATTCTGTAAATGCAATAGTTTTCAAATTATAAGTGATTTACTCAACATTGAGAACTTCAAAGTAGCTATTACTCAGCTATGCAATGAGTCACAGGTCTGGAACTGCACTATGTTATAGCTGACCCCAAAATAGGTGAATAACATATTGAAACAAAATACTCTAAATGCAATAATTTCCAAGTTATAAGCGATTTACTCAACAGTGATAACCTCAAAGTAGCTATTACTCAGCTATGCCATGAGCTACAGGTCTGAAATTTTACTATGTTATAGCTGACCCAAAAGTAGGTGAACAACATATTTAAGCAAAATACTGTACATGCAATAGTTTTCAAGTTACAACTGATTTACTCAATAGTGATGACCTAAAAGTAGCTATTACTCAGCTATGCCATGAGCTACAGGTCTGAAATTTTACTATGTTATAGCTGACCCAAAAGTAGCTGAATAACATATTTATACTAAATTCTCTAAATGCAATAGTTTTGCAATTACAACTGATTTACTCAATAGTGAGAACCTCAAAGTAGTTATTACTCAGCTATGCAATGAGCTACAGGTCTGAAATTTTACTATGTTATAGCTGACCCAAAAGTAGGTGAACAACATATTTAAGCAAAACACTGTAAATGCAATAGTTTTCAAGTTACAACTGATTTACTCAATAGTGATGACCTAAAAGCAAATAAATAAATAAATAAATAAATAAATAAAAAAAGTAGCTATTACTCAGCTATGCCATGAGCTACAGGTCTGAAATTTTACTGTGTTATAGCTGACCCAAAAGTAGCTGAATAACATATTTATACGAAATTCTCTAAATGCAATAGTTTTCCAATTACAACTGATTTACTCCATAGTGAGAACCTCAAAGTAGTTATTACTCAGCTATGCCATGAGCTACAGGTCTGAAATTTCACTATGTTATAGCTGACCCAAAAGTAGGTGAACAACATATTTAAGCAAAATACTGTAAATGCAATAGTTTTCAAGTTACAACTGATTTACTCAATAGTGATGACCTAAAAGTAGCTATTACTCAGCTATGCCATGAGCTACAGGTCTGAAATTTTACTATGTTATAGCTGACCCAAAAGTAGCTGAATAACATATTTATACGAAATTCTCTAAATGCAATAGTTTTCCAATTACAACTGATTTACTAAATAGTGAGAACTTTAAAGTAGCTATTACTCAGCTATGCCATGACCTACAGATCTGAAATTTCACTATGTTATAGCTGGCCCAAAAGTAGCTGAATAACATATTTATACGAAATTCTCTAAATGCAATAGGTTTTAAGTTACAAGTGATTTACTCAATAGTGAGAACTTCAAAGTAGCTATTACTCAGCTATGCAATGAGCCACAGATCTGAAACTTCACTATGTTATAGCTGATCCCAAAATAGGTGAATAACATATTGAAACAAAATACTGTAAATGCAATAGTTTTCAAGTTACAACTGATTTACTCAATAGTGATGACCTAAAAGCAAATAAATAAATAAATAAAAAAAGTAGCTATTACTCAGCTATGCCATGAGCTACAGGTCTAAAATTTTACTATGTTATAGCTGACCCAAAAGTAGCTGAATAACATATTTATACGAAATTCTCTAAATGCAATAGTTTTCCAATTACAACTGATTTACTCAATAGTGAGAACTTCAAAGTAGCTATTACTCAGCTATGCCATGACCTACAAATCTGAAATTTCACTATGTTATAGCTGGCCCAAAAGTACCTGAATAACATATTTATACGAAATTCTCTAAATGCAATAGTTTTGCAATTACAACTGATTTACTCAATAGTGAGAACCTCAAAGTAGTTATTACTCAGCTATGCAATGAGCTACAGGTCTGAAATTTCACTATGTTATAGCTGACCCAAAAGTAGGTGAACAACATATTTAAGCAAAATACTGTAAATGCAATAGTTTTCAAGTTACAACTGATTTACTCAATAGTGATGACCTAAAAGTAGCTATTACTCAGCTATGCCATGAGCTACAGGTCTGAAATTTTACTATGTTATAGCTGACCCAAAAGTAGCTGAATAACATATTTATACGAAATTCTCTAAATGCAATAGTTTTCCAATTACAACTGATTTACTCAATAGTGAGAACTTTAAAGTAGCTATTACTCAGCTATGCCATGACCTACAGATCTGAAATTTCACTGTTATAGCTGGCCCAAAAGTAGCTGAATAACATATTTATACGAAATTCTCTAAATGCAATAGGTTTTAAGTTACAAGTGATTTACTCAATAGTGAGAACTTCAAAGTAGCTATTACTCAGCTATGCAATGAGCCACAGATCTGAAACTTCACTATGTTATAGCTGATCCCAAAATAGGTGAATAACATATTGAAACAAAATACTGTAAATGCAATAGTTTCCAAGTTATAAGCGATTTACTCAACAGTGATAACCTAAAAGTAGCTATTACTCAGCTATGCCATGAGCTACAGGTCTGAAATTTTACTATGTTATAGCTGACCCAAAAGTAGCTGAATAACATATTTATACGAAATTCTCTAAATGCAATAGTTTTTAAGTTACAAGTGATTTTACTCATGATGGAAGTTACTGAAAAGCCCAAAAGTAGCTATTACTCACTTAGCTATTGAGACAGGCACCCAACTTACTCACCATATTGTAGCTATGAAAAAAGTAGCTGAATAACATATTTTAACAAAATGCTCTAAATGCAACACTTTTCAAGTTATAAATGATTTTGTGCATGATTTCATGAATTTTAATGCATTAGAAATTATTAAAAAAATTTATTAAAAAAAAAGCAAGACAGATCCAGGTCTCATACTCACACAAGAGAATCTACCTGTGGCCTAGTACATATATGCAAGATATGAGAGAAATCCCTGCAATAGTCACTGAGAAAATTGTGATTAAGTGTTGAAATTTTCACACTTTTGGTGGGGGTACCCCCCTTGTAATGTCTCTAGCAAACAGACGAACAGACAGATTTGCATGCCTTGAACAATTTTTCATCCTCGATAGATAAGGTATCTTTTAAAAAAAAACAGCACGTCTCTAGGCCTAGTAGTTTTGGAGGAGAAGTTGTTCACGCGGACGCGTACGCCCACACCGCAGAGTGACGACATAATGTCAGCTGACTGACATAAAAACTAGACCTAGCGCATCGGAGAACCGAAGCAAATTGTATCCACCGTAAAGACAATGCACCAAAACCTCTAGGACCAATAATAAGCGAGTTATAAACACTTTTAAGTTTGGCTATCCTTGTTTGACCTTGAAGGAGGGGTCATTGAAGGTCAAATCTGACCACACCAAAAGATTCCCACCCCATGATTTCCTACAGGTTGGTTTATCATCCCAAACCTCTAGGATCAATAATAAGGGAGATATAAGCACTTTTCATGACTGACAAAAAACACCTGTGGCGGCCATCTTGTTTCTCAAAATGAGGCCAAAAATATTCCCAGACAACATTTTATGGTTATTAATATATACTGCAAACTTAAGAAAGCTATCTATAATATTTTTTTTCATCAGAGCAGTAATGGTGAAATCTCTCTCTACACACTGCGGCTATCCAGTGGATACAATGATTTACTCAACAGTGAGAACCTGAAAGTAGCTATTGCTCAGCTATGCCATGACATAGAGGTCTGCAATTTCACTATGTTATACCTGACCAAAAATTCTGTGAATAACATATTTAACAAATTACTCTAAATGTAATAGTTTTCAAGTTACAACTGATTTACTCAACAGTGAGAACCTCAAAGGAACTATTACTCAGCTATGCAATGAGCTACATGTCTGAAATTTTACTATGTTATAGCTAACCCAAAAGTAGGCGAACAACATATTTAAGCAAACTACTGTAAATGCAATAGTTTTCAAGCTACAACTGATTTACTCAATAGTGAGAACCTGAAAATAGCTATTGCTCCGCTATGCCATGAGCTATAGGTCTGTAATTTCACTATGTTATAGCTGACCCAAAAGTAGGTGAACAATATATTTTAACAAAATACTCCAAATGCAATATTTTTCAAGCTATAGCTGATTTACTCAACAGTCAGTACCTGAGAATAGCTATTGCTCAGTTGTGCCATGAGCTATAGGTCTATAATTTCACTATGTTATAGCTGACCCAAAAGTAGCTGAATAACATATTTGCACAAATTTCTGTAAATGCAATAGTTTTCCAATTATAACTGATTTACTCAACAGTGAGAACTTCAAAGTAGCTATTACTCAGCTATGAAATGAGCCACAGGTCTGAAACTTCACTATGTTATAGCTGACCCCAAAATAGGTGAATAACATATGAAACAAAATACTCTAAATGCAACACAGCTATGCCATGAGCTACAGGTCTGAAATTTTACTATGTTATAGCTGACCCAAAAGTAGGTGAACAACATATTTAAGCAAAACACTGTAAATGCAATAGTTTTCAAGTTACAACTGATTTACTCAATAGTGATGACCTAAAAGCAAATAAATAAATAAATAAATAAATAAAAAAAGTAGCTATTACTCAGCTATGCCATGAGCTACAGGTCTGAAATTTTACTGTGTTATAGCTGACCCAAAAGTAGCTGAATAACATATTTATACGAAATTCTCTAAATGCAATAGTTTTCCAATTACAACTGATTTACTCCATAGTGAGAACCTCAAAGTAGTTATTACTCAGCTATGCCATGAGCTACAGGTCTGAAATTTCACTATGTTATAGCTGACCCAAAAGTAGGTGAACAACATATTTAAGCAAAATACTGTAAATGCAATAGTTTTCAAGTTACAACTGATTTACTCAATAGTGATGACCTAAAAGTAGCTATTACTCAGCTATGCCATGAGCTACAGGTCTGAAATTTTACTATGTTATAGCTGACCCAAAAGTAGCTGAATAACATATTTATACGAAATTCTCTAAATGCAATAGTTTTCCAATTACAACTGATTTACTAAATAGTGAGAACTTTAAAGTAGCTATTACTCAGCTATGCCATGACCTACAGATCTGAAATTTCACTATGTTATAGCTGGCCCAAAAGTAGCTGAATAACATATTTATACGAAATTCTCTAAATGCAATAGGTTTTAAGTTACAAGTGATTTACTCAATAGTGAGAACTTCAAAGTAGCTATTACTCAGCTATGCAATGAGCCACAGATCTGAAACTTCACTATGTTATAGCTGATCCCAAAATAGGTGAATAACATATTGAAACAAAATACTGTAAATGCAATAGTTTTCAAGTTACAACTGATTTACTCAATAGTGATGACCTAAAAGCAAATAAATAAATAAATAAATAAAAAAAGTAGCTATTACTCAGCTATGCCATGAGCTACAGGTCTGAAATTTTACTATGTTATAGCTGACCCAAAAGTAGCTGAATAACATATTTATACGAAATTCTCTAAATGCAATAGTTTTCCAATTACAACTGATTTACTCAATAGTGAGAACTTCAAAGTAGCTATTACTCAGCTATGCCATGACCTACAAATCTGAAATTTCACTATGTTATAGCTGGCCCAAAAGTACCTGAATAACATATTTATACGAAATTCTCTAAATGCAATAGTTTTGCAATTACAACTGATTTACTCAATAGTGAGAACCTCAAAGTAGTTATTACTCAGCTATGCAATGAGCTACAGGTCTGAAATTTCACTATGTTATAGCTGACCCAAAAGTAGGTGAACAACATATTTAAGCAAAATACTGTAAATGCAATAGTTTTCAAGTTACAACTGATTTACTCAATAGTGATGACCTAAAAGTAGCTATTACTCAGCTATGCCATGAGCTACAGGTCTGAAATTTTACTATGTTATAGCTGACCCAAAAGTAGCTGAATAACATATTTATACGAAATTCTCTAAATGCAATAGTTTTCCAATTACAACTGATTTACTCAATAGTGAGAACTTTAAAGTAGCTATTACTCAGCTATGCCATGACCTACAGATCTGAAATTTCACTGTTATAGCTGGCCCAAAAGTAGCTGAATAACATATTTATACGAAATTCTCTAAATGCAATAGGTTTTAAGTTACAAGTGATTTACTCAATAGTGAGAACTTCAAAGTAGCTATTACTCAGCTATGCAATGAGCCACAGATCTGAAACTTCACTATGTTATAGCTGATCCCAAAATAGGTGAATAACATATTGAAACAAAATACTGTAAATGCAATAGTTTCCAAGTTATAAGCGATTTACTCAACAGTGATAACCTAAAAGTAGCTATTACTCAGCTATGCCATGAGCTACAGGTCTGAAATTTTACTATGTTATAGCTGACCCAAAAGTAGCTGAATAACATATTTATACGAAATTCTCTAAATGCAATAGTTTTTAAGTTACAAGTGATTTTACTCATGATGGAAGTTACTGAAAAGCCCAAAAGTAGCTATTACTCACTTAGCTATTGAGACAGGCACCCAACTTACTCACCATATTGTAGCTATGAAAAAAGTAGCTGAATAACATATTTTAACAAAATGCTCTAAATGCAACACTTTTCAAGTTATAAATGATTTTGTGCATGATTTCATGAATTTTAATGCATTAGAAATTATTAAAAAAATTTATTAAAAAAAAAGCAAGACAGATCCAGGTCTCATACTCACACAAGAGAATCTACCTGTGGCCTAGTACATATATGCAAGATATGAGAGAAATCCCTGCAATAGTCACTGAGAAAATTGTGATTAAGTGTTGAAATTTTCACACTTTTGGTGGGGGTACCCCCCTTGTAATGTCTCTAGCAAACAGACGAACAGACAGATTTGCATGCCTTGAACAATTTTTCATCCTCGATAGATAAGGTATCTTTTAAAAAAAAACAGCACGTCTCTAGGCCTAGTAGTTTTGGAGGAGAAGTTGTTCACGCGTACGCGTACGCCCACACCGCAGAGTGACGACATAATGTCAGCTGACTGACATAAAAACTAGACCTAGCGCATCGGAGAACCGAAGCAAATTGTATCCACCGTAAAGACAATGCACCAAAACCTCTAGGACCAATAATAAGCGAGTTATAAACACTTTTAAGTTTGGCTATCCTTGTTTGACCTTGAAGGAGGGGTCATTGAAGGTCAAATCTGACCACACCAAAAGATTCCCACCCCATGATTTCCTACAGGTTGGTTTATCATCCCAAACCTCTAGGATCAATAATAAGGGAGATATAAGCACTTTTCATGACTGACAAAAAACACCTGTGGCGGCCATCTTGTTTCTCAAAATGAGGCCAAAAATATTCCCAGACAACATTTTATGGTTATTAATATATACTGCAAACTTAAGAAAGCTATCTATAATATTTTTTTTCATCAGAGCAGTAATGGTGAAATCTCTCTCTACACACTGCGGCTATCCAGTGGATACAATGATTTACTCAACAGTGAGAACCTGAAAGTAGCTATTGCTCAGCTATGCCATGACATAGAGGTCTGCAATTTCACTATGTTATACCTGACCAAAAATTCTGTGAATAACATATTTAACAAATTACTCTAAATGTAATAGTTTTCAAGTTACAACTGATTTACTCAACAGTGAGAACCTCAAAGGAACTATTACTCAGCTATGCAATGAGCTACATGTCTGAAATTTTACTATGTTATAGCTAACCCAAAAGTAGGCGAACAACATATTTAAGCAAACTACTGTAAATGCAATAGTTTTCAAGCTACAACTGATTTACTCAATAGTGAGAACCTGAAAATAGCTATTGCTCCGCTATGCCATGAGCTATAGGTCTGTAATTTCACTATGTTATAGCTGACCCAAAAGTAGGTGAACAATATATTTTAACAAAATACTCCAAATGCAATATTTTTCAAGCTATAGCTGATTTACTCAACAGTCAGTACCTGAGAATAGCTATTGCTCAGTTGTGCCATGAGCTATAGGTCTATAATTTCACTATGTTATAGCTGACCCAAAAGTAGCTGAATAACATATTTGCACAAATTTCTGTAAATGCAATAGTTTTCCAATTATAACTGATTTACTCAACAGTGAGAACTTCAAAGTAGCTATTACTCAGCTATGAAATGAGCCACAGGTCTGAAACTTCACTATGTTATAGCTGACCCCAAAATAGGTGAATAACATATGAAACAAAATACTCTAAATGCAACACAGCTATGCCATGAGCTACAGGTCTGAAATTTTACTATGTTATAGCTGACCCAAAAGTAGGTGAACAACATATTTAAGCAAAACACTGTAAATGCAATAGTTTTCAAGTTACAACTGATTTACTCAATAGTGATGACCTAAAAGCAAATAAATAAATAAATAAATAAATAAATAAAGTAGCTATTACTCAGCTATGCCATGAGCTACAGGTCTGAAATTTTACTGTGTTATAGCTGACCCAAAAGTAGCTGAATAACATATTTATACGAAATTCTCTAAATGCAATAGTTTTCCAATTACAACTGATTTACTCCATAGTGAGAACCTCAAAGTAGTTATTACTCAGCTATGCCATGAGCTACAGGTCTGAAATTTCACTATGTTATAGCTGACCCAAAAGTAGGTGAACAACATATTTAAGCAAAATACTGTAAATGCAATAGTTTTCAAGTTACAACTGATTTACTCAATAGTGATGACCTAAAAGTAGCTATTACTCAGCTATGCCATGAGCTACAGGTCTGAAATTTTACTATGTTATAGCTGACCCAAAAGTAGCTGAATAACATATTTATACGAAATTCTCTAAATGCAATAGTTTTCCAATTACAACTGATTTACTAAATAGTGAGAACTTTAAAGTAGCTATTACTCAGCTATGCCATGACCTACAGATCTGAAATTTCACTATGTTATAGCTGGCCCAAAAGTAGCTGAATAACATATTTATACGAAATTCTCTAAATGCAATAGGTTTTAAGTTACAAGTGATTTACTCAATAGTGAGAACTTCAAAGTAGCTATTACTCAGCTATGCAATGAGCCACAGATCTGAAACTTCACTATGTTATAGCTGATCCCAAAATAGGTGAATAACATATTGAAACAAAATACTGTAAATGCAATAGTTTTCAAGTTACAACTGATTTACTCAATAGTGATGACCTAAAAGCAAATAAATAAATAAAAAAAGTAGCTATTACTCAGCTATGCCATGAGCTACAGGTCTAAAATTTTACTATGTTATAGCTGACCCAAAAGTAGCTGAATAACATATTTATACGAAATTCTCTAAATGCAATAGTTTTCCAATTACAACTGATTTACTCAATAGTGAGAACTTCAAAGTAGCTATTACTCAGCTATGCCATGACCTACAAATCTGAAATTTCACTATGTTATAGCTGGCCCAAAAGTACCTGAATAACATATTTATACGAAATTCTCTAAATGCAATAGTTTTGCAATTACAACTGATTTACTCAATAGTGAGAACCTCAAAGTAGTTATTACTCAGCTATGCAATGAGCTACAGGTCTGAAATTTCACTATGTTATAGCTGACCCAAAAGTAGGTGAACAACATATTTAAGCAAAATACTGTAAATGCAATAGTTTTCAAGTTACAACTGATTTACTCAATAGTGATGACCTAAAAGTAGCTATTACTCAGCTATGCCATGAGCTACAGGTCTGAAATTTTACTATGTTATAGCTGACCCAAAAGTAGCTGAATAACATATTTATACGAAATTCTCTAAATGCAATAGTTTTCCAATTACAACTGATTTACTAAATAGTGAGAACTTTAAAGTAGCTATTACTCAGCTATGCCATGACCTACAGATCTGAAATTTCACTATGTTATAGCTGGCCCAAAAGTAGCTGAATAACATATTTATACGAAATTCTCTAAATGCAATAGGTTTTAAGTTACAAGTGATTTACTCAATAGTGAGAACTTCAAAGTAGCTATTACTCAGCTATGCAATGAGCCACAGATCTGAAACTTCACTATGTTATAGCTGATCCCAAAATAGGTGAATAACATATTGAAACAAAATACTGTAAATGCAATAGTTTTCAAGTTACAACTGATTTACTCAATAGTGATGACCTAAAAGCAAATAAATAAATAAAAAAAGTAGCTATTACTCAGCTATGCCATGAGCTACAGGTCTAAAATTTTACTATGTTATAGCTGACCCAAAAGTAGCTGAATAACATATTTATACGAAATTCTCTAAATGCAATAGTTTTCCAATTACAACTGATTTACTCAATAGTGAGAACTTCAAAGTAGCTATTACTCAGCTATGCCATGACCTACAAATCTGAAATTTCACTATGTTATAGCTGGCCCAAAAGTACCTGAATAACATATTTATACGAAATTCTCTAAATGCAATAGTTTTGCAATTACAACTGATTTACTCAATAGTGAGAACCTCAAAGTAGTTATTACTCAGCTATGCAATGAGCTACAGGTCTGAAATTTCACTATGTTATAGCTGACCCAAAAGTAGGTGAACAACATATTTAAGCAAAATACTGTAAATGCAATAGTTTTCAAGTTACAACTGATTTACTCAATAGTGATGACCTAAAAGTAGCTATTACTCAGCTATGCCATGAGCTACAGGTCTGAAATTTTACTATGTTATAGCTGACCCAAAAGTAGCTGAATAACATATTTATACGAAATTCTCTAAATGCAATAGTTTTCCAATTACAACTGATTTACTCAATAGTGAGAACTTTAAAGTAGCTATTACTCAGCTATGCCATGACCTACAGATCTGAAATTTCACTGTTATAGCTGGCCCAAAAGTAGCTGAATAACATATTTATACGAAATTCTCTAAATGCAATAGGTTTTAAGTTACAAGTGATTTACTCAATAGTGAGAACTTCAAAGTAGCTATTACTCAGCTATGCAATGAGCCACAGATCTGAAACTTCACTATGTTATAGCTGATCCCAAAATAGGTGAATAACATATTGAAACAAAATACTGTAAATGCAATAGTTTCCAAGTTATAAGCGATTTACTCAACAGTGATAACCTAAAAGTAGCTATTACTCAGCTATGCCATGAGCTACAGGTCTGAAATTTTACTATGTTATAGCTGACCCAAAAGTAGCTGAATAACATATTTATACGAAATTCTCTAAATGCAATAGTTTTTAAGTTACAAGTGATTTTACTCATGATGGAAGTTACTGAAAAGCCCAAAAGTAGCTATTACTCACTTAGCTATTGAGACAGGCACCCAACTTACTCACCATATTGTAGCTATGAAAAAAGTAGCTGAATAACATATTTTAACAAAATGCTCTAAATGCAACACTTTTCAAGTTATAAATGATTTTGTGCATGATTTCATGAATTTTAATGCATTAGAAATTATTAAAAAAATTTATTAAAAAAAAAGCAAGACAGATCCAGGTCTCATACTCACACAAGAGAATCTACCTGTGGCCTAGTACATATATGCAAGATATGAGAGAAATCCCTGCAATAGTCACTGAGAAAATTGTGATTAAGTGTTGAAATTTTCACACTTTTGGTGGGGGTACCCCCCTTGTAATGTCTCTAGCAAACAGACGAACAGACAGATTTGCATGCCTTGAACAATTTTTCATCCTCGATAGATAAGGTATCTTTTTAAAAAAAACAGCACGTCTCTAGGCCTAGTAGTTTTGGAGGAGAAGTTGTTCACGCGGACGCGTACGCCCACACCGCAGAGTGACGACATAATGTCAGCTGACTGACATAAAAACTAGACCTAGCGCATCGGAGAACCGAAGCAAATTGTATCCACCGTAAAGACAATGCACCAAAACCTCTAGGACCAATAATAAGCGAGTTATAAACACTTTTAAGTTTGGCTATCCTTGTTTGACCTTGAAGGAGGGGTCATTGAAGGTCAAATCTGACCACACCAAAAGATTCCCACCCCATGATTTCCTACAGGTTGGTTTATCATCCCAAACCTCTAGGATCAATAATAAGGGAGATATAAGCACTTTTCATGACTGACAAAAAACACCTGTGGCGGCCATCTTGTTTCTCAAAATGAGGCCAAAAATATTCCCAGACAACATTTTATGGTTATTAATATATACTGCAAACTTAAGAAAGCTATCTATAATATTTTTTTTCATCAGAGCAGTAATGGTGAAATCTCTCTCTACACACTGCGGCTATCCAGTGGATACAATGATTTACTCAACAGTGAGAACCTGAAAGTAGCTATTGCTCAGCTATGCCATGACATAGAGGTCTGCAATTTCACTATGTTATACCTGACCAAAAATTCTGTGAATAACATATTTAACAAATTACTCTAAATGTAATAGTTTTCAAGTTACAACTGATTTACTCAACAGTGAGAACCTCAAAGGAACTATTACTCAGCTATGCAATGAGCTACATGTCTGAAATTTTACTATGTTATAGCTAACCCAAAAGTAGGCGAACAACATATTTAAGCAAACTACTGTAAATGCAATAGTTTTCAAGCTACAACTGATTTACTCAATAGTGAGAACCTGAAAATAGCTATTGCTCCGCTATGCCATGAGCTATAGGTCTGTAATTTCACTATGTTATAGCTGACCCAAAAGTAGGTGAACAATATATTTTAACAAAATACTCCAAATGCAATATTTTTCAAGCTATAGCTGATTTACTCAACAGTCAGTACCTGAGAATAGCTATTGCTCAGTTGTGCCATGAGCTATAGGTCTATAATTTCACTATGTTATAGCTGACCCAAAAGTAGCTGAATAACATATTTGCACAAATTTCTGTAAATGCAATAGTTTTCCAATTATAACTGATTTACTCAACAGTGAGAACTTCAAAGCAGCTATTACTCAGCTATGAAATGAGCCACAGGTCTGAAACTTCACTATGTTATAGCTGACCCCAAAATAGGTGAATAACATATGAAACAAAATACTCTAAATGCAACACAGCTATGCCATGAGCTACAGGTCTGAAATTTTACTATGTTATAGCTGACCCAAAAGTAGCTGAATAACATATTTATACGAAATTCTCTAAATGCAATAGTTTTCAAGTTATAAGCGATTTACTCAACAGTGATAACCTAAAAGTAGCTATTACTCAGCTATGCCATGAGCTACAGGTCTGAAATTTCACTATGTTATAGCTGGCCCAAAAGTAGCTGAATTTGCAAATTTAATAGGTAAATTAAATTTTTATAAGTTAATACCCTATCCAATGGACAATAGCTTATCCGGTCGGCGCAGACCGGCCCGCCAAACGTCAGAAAAAGACGTCCTGTGTCTCCACCGGCCAGACCGGTCCAATGCTGTGCACTCGCCAGGTGGCGTGTGGTACTTCCTTCCTGTCTAGACAGCATGACGTCATAGCATCTTTTTCGTTGTCTAAACCATTAGACCCCTAGTAAGCTGATAGCGGGGTCGGTGGGAGGGTCTTGTGTGTCCATTGGATAGGGTATTAACTTATAAAAATTTAATTTACCTATTAAATTTGCAATTTTATTGCGTTAATACATCCTATCCAATGGACAATAGCTGAATAACTACCGCTTGGTCGGCGGGTAAGTTACTAGGGACTTGTGTGAACTCATGATAGAGATAATGAAAAAACTCCGTCTTGAAGCCTGGGTAGACCTTGCAGTCAAAAAACCCCTAAGGCTCTGGTCGAATATCATCATCCGGTTAACCGGACTGGAACCGTCAGAGTCGACCTTGCCCCCCCCCTTTAACAGACCTGCTCTGAGGTAGGGGAAGAGAGGGATGAGTTCAGTCCCATAGAAGTAAGACTCCCGGAGGAAGTACCTGAGAAGATTTTTTTTTTTTTTAATATACTTCTTAACTAAAGGTGCAATATATACAGATATGTGTCACTCCCCTCTAAGTATCAGTCCGTTGGTGGATCTGCTGAGCAGCCACGACCGGACCGAGATGGTAGAGCTCTGAATCAGCCCAGGCCACATCCTTCAGATAGAATTGGGTGAAGGTGTTGTGAGATTTCCAGTGGCAGGCTGATAAAATCTGCTCCAAGGAGACTCCGGATTGGAAAGCCTTGGAAGCAGCGAAGGCCCTGACATCATGGGCTTTGACTTGATGTAGGGTGTGGGCCTGGTAATGAGAGAGCTCATAGCACAAGATCACAGTCTGTTTGATCCAAGAGGAGATAGTGGCAGGTGAAATGTCTTTGTCGAAACCTTTCTTGAAGGAGACAAAAACCAGTTGCTTGTCCTGCCTTATGTCTGAAGTTCTGTCCAGATAGTAGCGCAAGGCCCTGATCGGACAAAGGGATCTATCAGACTTGAGGGATCTATCCAGAGTAGGTGCCAGGGCTGGTATGACCACTGGGGCTACACTTCCCGGGCCCTCCTTGGCCAGCTGGTTCTTGGAAAGAAAGCTGGGGGATGGAAATAGAGACACCTTGGACCAGTCAGACTGGTGTCGGATGTTCTTATGTTGCCATGCATGAATCTCACTTCTTCTTTTACTCGAGCCCAAGGCTAACAGGAATACAGTTTTGAAGGTCAAATGCTTCAGTGATGCCTCTTTCAGAGGTTCAAAAGGAGCCTTTGTCAGCTGGTGTAATACCAGGGAGAGGTTCCAGGAGGGTATTCCCCTGCGCCCTTTGGGTCTATCTCTGTGGAAACTTTCCAAGAGGCGAGTGAGATTATCATCTTTACTGATATTGACTGTTGTCACCTAGCTTATCAGCAATGGCAGACCTGTATCCATCGATGGTACTGGGCTGAAGCTTCTTGTCCTCAAAGAGGTACATAAGGAAGTCAGCGACCGACTTTATAGGTGGTGACTCGAAGTCCACCTGATTAGAGACACACCACTTCTTAAAAATGGCCCACTTTGCCTCATAGACTGATCTGGTTGATCTTCTTTGAGGAGCCTCAATTCTTGCTGCCACTGCCTCAGAGAAGCCCTGCTCCTTGATCTTTGTGGCTCTAGGAGCCAGGCATGGAGATTTAGGTTGGTCAGATTTCTGTGAGGGATCTGATTGAATGGTTGTGTTAGCAGATTGGGCAGGATGGGCAGGCTGAGAGGGACCTGGCTGGACATGTTCACCAAGTCCCAAAACCAAGGCATGTTGGGCCACCCCGGGGCAATCAGAACGAGTCTCTTGCACGGGGAGTCCAGAAGCTTCTCCACCACTTTGCCCAATATGGCTGTCGGTGGAAAGGCGTATGCATCCAGGTCCTCCCAGGGCAGAGTGAGTGCATCTACTGCTACTGCCAGGGAGTCCGGTACCGGAGAGACAAACGGAGGTAATTTGTGATTGAACCTCGTGGCAAACAGGTCTATTTGAGGCCGGTGCCACCGGATGCATATCTGTTGGAAGACTTCCGGAAGGAGGGACCACTCTGTCTGGATGGTTTGACCCAGCCTGGACAGTTTGTCGGCTATCACATTTAAGTGGCCTGGAATGTGTCGAGCTTGGAGGGTTACTTGTCGCTGGGAACACCAGGTCAAGATTCTCCACAATAGGGCACACAGTGGGCCCGACCTCATTCCTCCTTCCTTGTTTATGTAAGATACTACTGTAGTATTGTCGGTTGCTACTAGAACTATTTTTCCTACACAGAGATCTTGGAACTCTTTCAATGCTAGGAAAACTGCTTTTAGTTCTAGAAGGTTTATGTGTAGTTTGCTTTCTGGTATCGACCAGGAACCTCTTGTAGTAAACTCGTTTAAGTGAGCGCCCCACCCTTCTTTTGATGCGTCTGTAAAAATTTGCAGAGCATGCCTTACTGGGTGTAAAGGTTGGCCTTGAAGAACCTTGTCTTCTTCTAACCACCATCGTAAGTGTGGGTGCAGGGACCTTGGTAGAGGGATAATCTTTTCCAGAGATTCTGGTACCCTCCAATTGTTTTTGAGGTGCCACTGTATAGGTCTCATGTGTAGTCGGCCGAGGTGAACCTGTTTTTCTGTGGCTGTAAGAAGGCCTATCAAGGACATGAGCTGTCGGACCGGACAGGTCGGTAGTGATAGAAGTGCCTGTATCTTTTTTTTTTTTTTTTTTTTTTTTAATTTCTTTTTAACAACTAAAATACAGTTCTTTAACAATCCATACAAAATCTTGTGGAAAACAAAACAAACTTATTTTCACAGTCCAGAAATATTTTAATTAATAACCTCGAAAGGTTTAAGTATCCGAATTTCTAACTAGAAAATTACCAATGAAAAAGTATTTGGGAGATATGCAAGTCCTGACTGAAAACAAAGTAGAAAATACTATCAAAACATCACTGTATCTCAATTCCTTCAAAAAATTTTTTCCAAAAATTCCATCTTCGGTTAAATTGGTCAAAACGCAAATTTACCCGACTTAATGTCTCTTGTTCCAAAAATGTTTTTTGAATTTCCTTTTGGAGGAAATAAATATTTAGCATAAAGCCATTTTTTGAACACCAAAATATATATTTTCGAGTAACCATTAGTATTAAATTTAATGCCCAAAAGTTTTCATCATTTGTTAAATAACCAAGTATTTTCATGAGTTTGGTTATAATGAGGTTAAATCCAAGTTTATTAGAGATCCACTGCCTGACATTTTCCCACAATTTTATTACTTCTCCACATTTACAAAACAAATGTTCCAAATTTTCCTCATATTGCTTACAAAACAAACATTGACTATTCATGTTTAGTTTTAATTTTTTTAAGTAATCTTTGGTTCCTAAGATTTTAAATAACACTCTGTATTGAAACCAAATTAAGTTATTGTCAAGTACAGAGTAAAAACAAATTTTGTAAATTGATTCCCATCTTTCTTTTAAAGTAATTTCTAAGTTCTCATTAGAAACAAGTTTAGACCACATGGTTTCACAAATTGGATTATCATTTTGTGTTCCCAAATCGTTATAAATATCATAAAATTTCTTGCATCCCTTTTTGGATCTAAAAAGCACATCTAAATGGAAGGGATATGTAGGTTTTTCAAGAGTCCAATTACCTGAAAGTTTATGCCTCGACATAAAATCCTGTATTTTAACTTTAATTGAATAGTAATTTAAAATGTTTGGATTAAAATTAAATTTGTACTTAATTTCTTCAATAGTCAGAATGTTACCGTCTGGGGAAATGATATCTCCAACCAAGTAAACACCTTTTTTGTACCAGTCTGGAAAAAATGGCATGGTTCCTGAAATATAAGAATTGTACCAAAGACAATTTCTAAATATTTCTGAATTATTCTTGGGTTTTTGTATTTTGACTAGGATATTCCAGTCCTTCAGTATATTTTGCCAAAATTGATTGTGTATTTTCGGGAGAATTTTACTGTACCATTTATCTCCAAATGTTACAATTTGGTCAATATTACCATACATTGCCTCCAAAAGTTTATACCATTGAGCATTTGGTTGAGTAATTAATTTCTTAACCCAGCTTACTTTAAGTGCTTTCTCAAAATTATATATATTTATCATTTTCAAACCCCCTTGCATGCAATTTGAACAAACAATGGTTCTTCTAATTTTATCAGGTTTTCCATTCCATAAAAATTTATATAAAATATTGTTCGCTGCTTTAAGAAATGAATCAGACCTTTGTATCAAGGATAACAGGTGAACACACTGTGATAAGACATTTGTCTTAATGACAGTTATCTTGCCAAAAGGTGTCAAATATCTACTATTCCACATTTTAACCAATTTCTTTATTTTTTCCAAAGCTTTTGCATAGTTGTGTTCCATTATTTTAGGTAAATTTGTTGAAAATTCTATACCCAGTAGTGTAAAATCTGTACATCCCCATTCCAAATCCACAGAGACATTAAGTTTATCCTTTGAAAATTTTTTCCGACCAATCCAAATTACCTTAGTCTTTTCTTTATTCATTTTGAGACCTGATATATTTCCGTATATTTCTAAAGTATTTAAGGCTGATTGTAAGGAGTGCTGGCTGACATCAAGTATTAATGTTGTGTCATCCGCAAATTGTATTAGTTTAAATTCCATGTTTTCAACTTTTATTCCAATTATATTTGGGTTAATTTGAATGAGCCTAGACAAAATCTCAGCCCCGATTAGAAACAAGTATGCTGATATTGGGTCACCTTGCCGACAACCCCTCCTAATATTTATCGGTTTTGACAAGAAGCCACACTGTATGACATATGCCGTTATATCAGTGTTAAAAAGTTTGATCCATTTAATAAAGTTTTTACTGTATCCAAAAAACTCCAGAACATTATATAAAAATTTCCATGAAAGAGAATCGAAGGCTTTCTCAAAATCTATGAGCATGAGAAGTCCTGCAATGTTTTTAGTTTCTGTTGCATGTAGAAGGTCATAAACCAATCTTGTAGAGTCACTTATAAACCTCCCTTTAATGAAACCCGTTTGACAGTTTGAAATAATTGGGTTCAAAGTTTTTTTAAGTCTTTCTGCTATTGCACTTGATGCCAGTTTATAAATGACACTTAGCAGAGAAATAGGGCGCCAATTTTTGACAAGTACTCTATCTTTATTGGCCTTAGGGAGACATGTTATAACACACTGGCGGAGTGACGTTGATAAACATCCTTTTGAAAAGCCACAATTTAATGCATTTCTGATAATGTATTTTAATTTTTGCCAGAAGACTTTGTGGAATTCGGTTGTAATTCCATCAATGCCAGGTGTTTTATTCGACTTCATTTTTTTCAAAACTTGGCCCAATTCTTCTACAGTCAAAGGTAAACCAATATCTTCTTCCGGTACTTTTATATCGGATTTAATACCTAACTTTTCGAAATTTATTTCTTGCAATTTGTCATCTCGATTTTCAAAAAGATTAACATAGTATTTTTGAACTTGGTGAAGCACTTCGTCCTGCTCAGTTATAACATCTCCATTATCGAGTTTAACTTTCTTTATCGTTTTTTCAATAAAGTTCTTATTTTCAAGGCCAGAAAGATACTTGGAGGGTCTTTCTCCATCTTGCAACCACTGTAGTCGTGATCTAACAAATTGACCTTTCATTTTTTTACCCCTTATGCTTTCTAATTCCGCCTTCTTATCCAGCAGTAATGTAGAGTTTAAAGTGCAAAATGGGTCTTTTGCTTCAAGTTTTTCAATATCAAATAATAACTGTTTTTCAAATTGAGAAATATTTTTCTTTTGTACTGAGGCAAATTTGATTGTTTCCCCTCGTATTCGAAGAAGCAATGTTTCTAAGAACAAGTCATGTCCTATTGTCATTTCAAATTTGGCACAATTATTTTCCAAGTAGCTAAGATCATATACAGGAACTGCATATTTCAGTTTCTCCTCTTCAATTACATTATTTATAAGGTTGAGATAATCAGGACATTCTAATAGACTATTATTAAACTTCCAGAGGCCTTTACCACGTGAAAATTGATTTAACATCAGATCAAGTTCAATTACAGAATGATCAGACCTATAACTAATTCTAATTTCACAATTATTTGTTATATCCAATATATTAGAAGAAGCAAGGAAGAGGTCAAGTCTAGCATGCTTTACAGGATTCCTTCTTCTCCATGTGTATCGTTTTGTATTAGGATGCAGTTCCCTGTATATATCAGACAAATAATTTTCTCTCATGATGTCTAAAACAGCTTGTCTAGCTTTGGGGTTGTTTATATGTCTGTAATTGCAGGTATCCAGGTCTGGGTTTAGAGCTACATTAAAGTCTCCACATAAGATATTATAATCAGAACTTACATTTTCTAATAGTGTTTGAATTTCTTCAAAAAAGGATGGAAAATCATTATTAGGCCCATACAGAGTTATCAAATTTATGGTCATAGAGCTTAATTTTAGTAATAAATTGAGATATATCCATTTTTATCCTTTTTACATGATAATACCTCATATTCAAAGTTATTATTCAGGAAAATTGCCACCCCACGTGAATTTGTTTTACCTCCATTTATAAAAATGTCATTGTTCCATAACCCTTTGACATTCATCATATCTTCCTCAATTAAGTGTGTATCCTGTAAACATATGATATTTGCATTAGTTTCTTTGAAATAGGAAATCACATCCATTCTTTTTTCAGCATTTCTTAAACCTTGACAATTTGCGGATAACACATTTATACTATTTCTTATATGACTCATAACTATCTATACTAGCACTCCTTACACCCTGAAAATCAGATTTATTCTTATGATAAACATTAGAATAATTATGAAAATCAACTAAGTAGACTTTAGAGACAGGACTTCCATAGACAATTAGCATATGCTTAAGACAGACTGACACAAAATATAGAAATACTGTGAACACACATTTGTGTAAAGATATAGTACAAACAAAGTAGTCTAGTACTAACAAGTTTATACAAATTAAGGTATTATATATACTCAAATTAAGGTGATTATTAAAGAGCAATGTCATACAGCCTGGATGTAAAAGTGCTCTGCAGTATGCACAAAATACAAAGCACTATCAGTGAAGTAAACTATTAACATACATATAACACATACATATTAGAAAAATTACGAAAATCTGCTGCACAGACTTTGGAGACAGGACTTCCTCACATAATTTAGCACACACTTATTAAGACAGAATGGAGACAGGATTTCCACACATATAATTAGCATATGTTTAAGACAGATTAACACAAAAATATAGAAATACTATGGGGCCACATTTGCTTAAAAAACATAACACAAACAAAATAGTCTTTTACCAGCAAGATTTATTATATATACTCAAGCTTAGGTGATAGAGCGTGGTCATATAACTTGAGTGTAAAAATGCTATGTAGTATGCACAAAATACAAAACAGTAAATTATTCAATAAAGAAAATCAAACAGTTACTCAAATCTATGAAGCAATGTTTGGTTATGTAGCTACCAGAAATTTACATCTCTAAAGTCTAAAGTTAAATTTATTATTGCGTGTGTCATTAGCAGATTAAGCAAATACGAAATATTTAATACAACTTCTAAAATCTAAAATTATTATCCGGTATATCATTATCAAAATTAGAACAGGATGACTTGTTTAGGGTACCTCCTCAAAATTTAGATGATCCGTTATTAAAACAACTTCATTCCATCTCATAGTGCCTGTATCTTGTCCTGAAGGCTTTGCCACCGGTCCGGGGTCGGTCTCACCCGGCCGGACCTGAGGTCGAACTGGTAACCGACGAAGTCGAATACTTGTTTGGGTTCCAGTTCTGATTTCTCTAGATTCACTAGCCAACCGAGGTTCTGGCACATCTGGACCAGAATTTGGGTATGTTGGAGACAAAGGTGTTGAGATCTGGCTCTTACCAACCAGTCGGCTAGGTACTGGTGGATTCTTATACCCTTGTGTATGGCCATCAGTTTCACCTCTTTGGCTAATACAGTGAACTCCATGGGCGCTGTGGACAGACCGAAAGGCAATGCTTTGAACTGGTAAGTCCGGCCCTGGACATGAAAACGTAGATATTTTCTGGATTGTTCCTGTATCGGTATGTGAAAGTAGGCATCTTTGAAGTCTACTGAGGTGACCCACTCTCCTTGCTGGAGAGATGTTCTGATGGTTTCCGGTGTCTCCATTTTGAACTTGTCCACTTTGAGGAAAAAGTTTAAGTTGCTTAGGTCCAGTATTGGCCGCCATTTGTTGTTGGGTTTTGGGACTAAGAATAGTCGGTTGAAGAATCCTAGTGATCTTGGATTTTGAACTCTTTCTACCGCTTTTTTGTCTATAAGCTGATGTAATGCCTCCAACAGGTAGCTGTTCCTGTGGGGATTGACATACCGACTTATGACTGTAGGGGATCGTGTGAGTTGGGGGCGGATCCGGAAGGGGAGGGAGTAACCCTCTCTCAGGATTTGAACTACCTTCGGACCGGCCCCTAGATTTAGCCAAGTTTTCCAAAAACTTTGAAGTCTGGCCCCTACAGGTGGATTTTGTGCAACATTGGGGACATTTACTACAGGTTGGACAACAGACAATTGAGTGACACAAGAAACACTGTTCACATATTTTAATTTGTAATTTCTTGGTATCTGACACTCTGACTGCCCGGGACTTAACTCTTTCTTTTGCGAGTGCCCGGGCGCAGAAGGTACACTTTTTGCAACATGACAATTTACAAAGTTCAAAGTCTTTTCCTGTAGTACACCCTGTTCCGGGCCAGCAGTCCTTGGCATAAACTGTGATTGTCATTTATATGACTGCTGGCCCTTGGCTGGTCGGGAGGAATAATAAGAGGCCTTGCCTCTACTCTTCTTTTGTCCCCTGTTGCTTCCTATGTTTTTCCAGGCAGGGCGGTCGGACTTTCTATAATCAGAACGTTTGTCTTGTCTTTCATATGGGTGGAAGCGTCCTTTCTTACCGGACTGTACTTGCCCTTTACTCTCAAAATTTGCAATGTCCTGTTCGGCCTGCTTCAACACGGCATCAGGAAAGAGAGTGGAGATGTGAAGCGGCCCAGTACGTAAGGCGGCCAGAGTATCCGGTTTGATTCCCATTTTGAGGTGAGAAAGGTAGGCATCACGTCTTGTGAGAGTTGTGTTGGCCACTGTAACAAAAACAAAGTCAGTTAAATGTTCAAGCGTCTTGGCCAGACTGTGTGATGCTTGAATTGAAGTTAAGAAGAAACTGAAGTTCATCTGAAGCTTGCGACACCCTTTCTGAAGACTTGCCCTTACTCAAATGTGACTTCACAACCTTGAGGTGAGTCTGCATGCTATCTTGAACTTTATACAGGCATCTGTTGAAGGCGGCCGCTTGGTTGCAAATGATAGAGGCTTCGCGGGCCGACTTCTCTCAACACCTCAGATTGTCCTGAGATATCTGTCTGGAGGGTGGGGCTGTTGATGCAATACCGGCCGCTTTGGCAATGCGGCTATATGCGCTATTGACTTTTGATGCGTCCGTACTCCAAGTATGAACTGTCTTTGCATCCTGATCCCCTGAAGGTCGGTTAGGAACAAAATTGTACCATTTAGCCTGAGACTTAGGGGCGCGGACAAATTGATCTTTCAGCAATCCGCCTGCCTCTGAGCTACGCGAAGGGTATCCCTCTGTGAGTGTGAGGTTTAATTTACCCATCTTATTACAGAGCCACTTGTCTGTAGGCATGGACACTGCAATTTTCCCTGTTGGCTGAGCCTTGGGACCGGCAAAAGGGTTGTCTTCTGATTTAGAGGCCACTGTGTCTACTTCAGGAATGTGACCCCACCCCATGAACGATCTGATTCCACTCATGGTTTTCCTGTAGTTTTGTTCCTCTGATAGGGTCAGATCTGGATCAACAGTAGAGGCGTCAGGGTCTTGTTCGGACAATTCTCCCTCCTCAACGAACAGTTCCACAGGGGGACGGTCAGAGAGGTCGCTGTCAGATTGGGTGTCCATTGAAGAAGTGCTCCGTCTTCTTGCGGGGACAAATGAAGACCTGCTGGGTACCTGCTGAGAGATGGGTGAGTCGGTACCTGCCAGATCTGGTTGGTCGGTGGACACCCTTCCGGTGGTCGATTTGCTGGTCGACTTGGAGGCAGTCTGTGTAAAACCAGGCAAATCTGAAGATTTGGAGTTGTCCGGTCGGTGTTGGTTGGTAGCTGGCTTGATAAAAGGCTTTGAAGAAACAACCGAACTATGAGGTGGTGAGTGTGTAGGAGTGACTTTCACTGTTGAAAAGGTCGGTTCTGGTTTATCCAAAGATTTCGCTAACAGCAGCGCCTCTAGTCGATTAAAGCGTTCAGACCATTTCTGGTCTAACTGGTCTATCTTTGAATCCTGAGAGGATTTGTGAGATTTGGAAACCGACTTAGCCGGCTTGTCAGCTGAAGGTTCTTTGGATGTATGTGGGTTAGGTTTATCCACACTTGCCTTCTTTTTCTTCTCAGAACTTGAACCAGGGGACTTCACAATCCCTTGATCGTCCACTACTCCCACTACCGTCACAGAGGACGGGTCTATGAGAGAGGAACTGACGTCCTGTTTAGGGGTTTCAGCAGTCTTCTTAGAATCACGCTTTTCTTTTTTGAGTCTATAAGAAGGCGTAGAAAGTTGGGTGCGCTGCTCTTCAGTAAGAGAGTTGCAAGCATTACAGTCGTTATGGGATATACAAGGGTCTGAACCCTTACCTTTTTCCCTGCACCTTGCACAGAAATTATGGCTATCAAATCCCGCCATGATGTGTCCACAGCTTCCGTGTTTCTGGCTAGGTGAAGACATTGTAACTGATAAAAACTGAGTCCATAAAGGTCTATAAGCACCCCGTAATAAAATAAAGTCACTAAATAGACACACTCTGTAAAATAAGTAGTAAAATAATAAAAAGTTCCACTGGCAGAAAAATTCCGTGTACACAGCATGTGCGCCAAACGAAAAAGATGCTATGACGTCATGCTGTCTAGACAGGCAGGAAGTACCACACGCCACCTGGCGAGTGCACAGCATTGGACCGGTCTGGCCGGTGGAGACACAGGACGTCTTTTTCTGACGTTTGGCGGGCCGGTCTGCGCCGACCGGATAAGCTATTGTCCATTGGATAGGATGTATTAACGCAATAAAAAACATATTTATACGAAATTCTCTAAATGCAATAGTTTTTAAGTTACAAGTGATTTTACTCATAATGGAAGTTACTGAAAAGCCCAAAAGTAGCTATTACTCACTTAGCTATTGAGACAGACACCCAACTTACTCACCATATTGTAGCTATGAAAAAAGTACCTGAACAACATATTTTCACAAAATGCTCTAAATGCAACACTTTTGAAGTTATAAGTGATTTAGTGCATGATTTCATGAATTTTAATGCATTAAAAATTATTAAAAAAATTTATTAAAAAAAAAGTAAGACAGATCCAGGTCTCATACTCACACAAGAGAATCTACCTCTGGCCTAGTACATATATGCAAGATATGAGAGAAATCCCTGCAATAGTCACTGAGAAAATTGTGATAAAAAGTTGAAATTTTCACACTTTTGGTGGGGGTACCCCCCTTGTAATGTCTCTAGCAAACAGACGAACACACAGATTTGCATGCCTTGAACAATTTTTCATCCTCGATAGATAAGGTATCTTTTAAAAAAACAGCATGTCTCTAGGCCTTGTAGTTTTGGAGAAGAAGTTGTTCACGCGGACGCGTACGCCCACGCCGCAGAGTGATGACATAATGTCAGCTGACTGACAAGTCAGCTGACATAAAAAAAAGAGACGTTCTGGGTCTACTGGGCACGTCCAGCTAGAGTGCCACCATACCTCCTCCCTGGCAAGACGGTGACGTCATGGCATCTTTTTCATCATTGTAACATTGAATCGAAAACAATGCCATAACATCATGTTGTCTAAGAGTCAAAGCCAAGTTACTAAAGTGCACCTAATATCTGCATGCACAGTGGTTCCACTAAACAACAGAACCTATATTGACACAAGTTTGTAATTATCTTTTGAAATTACATTTTGTCATAAGAATGAGACAGAAGCCATGACCATTTCAAGGAGTGTTTATTACTGAAATATAAAAATGCCAAGAGTTAAAATGCCAGACATCTACAATTAGGTTTATTGAGAAGTAGGCAGGCTACAAGCCTTCATCTTGTTTTCTCTCAGTAACGAATACAAGCATGTCAAACTACAATGACAACATCATACCAGAGACAAATACTGTTATCTACCTCAATTTGCTGCTTAAATCTCACATGTATTTTAATGTTAAGGAATGTATACCTCAAGTCCAGCAGTTCAGATCAGACTAAAACTCAGACTAGCACTCAGAAATTCTAAGCTGGTGTCAGAATAATATTTAGTGTAGGTATGTACGAATCTCTGCTTAATTTCAGCAACCCTTTTCATGTACTTTGGTAATATCTGTGAACAATGACAGATATATTTTAGGAATTAATGACAAAATATTTACTTAATTAAACACCAAAGGCAACTTAAGAAATGCAATTCTGGCAAACAAACATTGTGACAAAATTTTAACCACAATGAACAAACTTCAAAAGAATACACCCAAAAAAACTTTACTAAGTTTTACAAAGTTTTCTCCTTCAAACTAGTAACATTATCTCTAGATATAAATTCTGTTCAAAACAACACAAAAATCATAAGTGGCGGCGACACATGTAATAGATATTTCACAGTTCTTCAGAGGACTGATGGTTTTTATTTTTGATGGCAGTGGAATCCCTCCCAATGTCTTTAGCATTCACTCCTATGCATCTTCCCCATCTTCATCTTCCTGTAAACACAGCAATGCTACAGAGTTCTGTCAATGTGCAAAATATCTCAACAAGTGAACATCCTTTTGATATCCTCCAAGGGACAACATCCACCTCACAACAGTACCAGTGGTTTAAAGATCTCTTCTACAGCCAGGGTTTGTTGGTACAGACCACAGTATTCACTTGTCTTCAACTTTAACTGAACCCATGACCACTGTAGTGACATGCAAGAGAATCATTTTTAAAATTTTCTAACCACTAGGCCACTGATGCCTCATCTCAAAAACACAGAGTGAAGTCCCAATACAAAAGCTATCATAGTCAAACCCATTGAAAACATAATACCAGGTTAATATGTTTGTAAATAAGCAGAAAACAAAAAGAATATAAATGTTCTTCAAAACATTATTTTTGCAGCCAGATCTGTGTAAAACAAAGTAATGGTATAGAATATATGGCTTATAACATAACATATGGCTTAGAACTCGCTTGCAGCCGAGTAACCACTTCGGGTCATCCACTGCCACATTTTCGTGATTAACTAGAGGATCGCTCGCAAAAAAAAAAAAGATAATGTTTTTGCATAGCAAAAACAAAGCGTCCCGAAAAGGATATAAAGGTGAGTGCTAAAGTATTAAGAAAATGCTTTGTTTCTAGCCTTATACTGTTGTGGCAACCAAAGTCAGCGCAGTCTGCTCTATCTAGCACGGTTTTCAAGATATAAGCATTTTTGTGTTTTGCAAAAAATAAAAAAATTAAAAATGTCCGCTGTATTTGGCGAGACAAAAATATTTTGAAAATTGGCATGGCTATTCTGCAGAGATACCCAGCAGGTCCAAAATTTTGTTGAGTTCACTCCATATAGCACGGTTTTCGAGATATAAGCATTTTTGTGTTTTGCAAAAACTTTGAAAATTCAAAATGGCCACCATTTTGGGGAGACAAAAATTTTTGTCAAGACCACTGCCGTGGTGTGTATCTCCCGCCGAGCATTAAAGCAGAATAAATAGCTTTTCCGAGATATTCACAATTTTTCATTTTCGTGTGTGAAAGGTCTTCCAAAAGTAGGTGAATGAGTTATTTGAGAAAAATTGGCTATCTACAATACTATTAAGAGATAATTCACATTTACTCATTTTGAGTAGGTGAATAATTATCTATGGGTCTGAAACTTCACCAAGTGAAAGCTCTCCCAAAAGTAGGTGAATGAGTTATTTGAGAAAAATTGGCTATCTGCAATACTTTTAGAGATAATTCGCATTTACTCATTTTGAGTAGGTGAGTAATTTGCTATGGGTCTGAAACTTCACCAAGTGAAAGCTCTCCCAAAAGTAGGTGAATGAGTTATTTGAGAAAAATTGGCTATCTGCAATACTTTTAGAGATAATTCGCATTTACTCATTTTGAGTAGACGAGTAATTAGCTATGGGTCTGAAACTTCACCAAGTGAAAGCTCTCCCAAAAGAAGGTGAATGATTAATTTGAGAAAAATTGGCTATCTGCAATACTTTTAGAGATAATTCGCATTTACTCATTTTGAGTAGGTGAGTAATTAGCTATGGGTCTGAAACTTCACCATGTGAAAGCTCTCCCAAAAGTAGGTGAATGAGTTATTTGAGAAAAATTGGCTATCTGCAATACTTTTAGAGATAATTCGCATTTACTCATTTTGAGTAGGTGAGTAATTAGCTATGGGTCTGAAACTTCACCGAGTGAAAGCTCTCCCAAAAGTAGGTGAATGAGTTATTTGAGAAAAACTGGCTATCTGCAATACTTTCAGAGATAATTCGCATTTACTCATTTTGAGTAGGTGAGTAATTAGCTATGGGTCTGAAACTTCACCAAGTGAAAGCTCTCCCAAAAGTAGGTGAATGAGTTATTTGAGAAAAATTGGCTATCTGCAATACTTTTAGAGAGAATTCGCATTTACTCATTTTGAGTAGGTGAGTAATTAGCTATGGGTCTGAAACTTCACCAAGTGAAAGCTCTGCCAAAAGTAGGTGAATGAGTTATTTGAGAAAAATTGGCCATCTGCAATACTTTTAGAGATAATTCGCATTTACTCATTTTGAGTAGGTGAGTAATCAACTACGGGTCTGAAACTTCACCAAGTGAAAGCTCTCCCAAAAGTAGGTGAATGAGTTATTCGAGACAAATTGGCTATCCGCAATACTTTTAGAGATAATTCGCATTTACTCATTTTGAGTAGGTGAGTAATTAGCTATGGGTTTGAAACTTCACCAAGTGAAAGCTCTCCCAAAAGTAGGTGAATGAGTTATTCGAGAAAAATTGGCTATCTGCAATACTTTTAAGAGATAATTCGCATTAACTCATTTTGAGTAGGTGAGTAATTATGTACGGGTCTGAAACTTCACCATGTGAAAGCTCTCCCAAAAGTAGATGAATGAGTTATTTGAGAAAAATTGGCTATCTGCAATACTTTTAAGCGATAAGCCACCTGCCAAATATGAAAGAAATGTGGAAAGAAATGTGGACTGTAGGCCGCTAACAAGCAATATTCCACATTCTAGACATTTTTGTCCACCACAGGCCTAATTTAGACATAAACCCTACCAAAAAGATAGGGTGGCCAGTCCTCTAGCATACCAAGTCACCTGCCAAATATGAAAGAAATCTGGAAAGAAATGTAGACTGTAGGTCGCTAACAAGCAATACTCCACATTTTAGACATTTTTGTCTACCACAGGCCTAATTTAGACATAAAGCCTACCAAAAAGATAGGGTGGCAAGCCCTCCACCATATCAAGCCACCTGCCAAATATGAAAGAAATCTGGAAAGAAATGTGGACTGTAGGTCGCTAACAAGCAATATTCCACATTTTAGACATTTTTGTCTACCACAGGCCTAATTTAGACATAAAGCCTACCAAAAAGATAGGGTGGCGAGTCCTCCACCATATCAAGCCACCTGCCAAATATGAAAGAAATCTGGAAAGAAATGTGGACTATAGGTCGCTAACAAGAAATCTCTGCGGACGCGGGCGACGACGATGATGAATCCATAGTATCCCCGCTTCGCACCGGGGATACAATAATAAGCGAGTTATAAACACTTTAAGTTTGGCTATCTTCGTTTGACCATCAAGAAGGGGTCCAAGGTCAAATCTGACCACGTCAAAAGATTCCCTGCCCATGATTTCCTATATAAGTTGCTTTCACATTCCAAACCTCTAGTTGACCTTGAAGGAGAGGTCCAAGGTAAAATCTGACCGCATCAGTAGATTACCAGCCCATGATTTCCTATAGGTTGGTTTCACATTGCAAACCTCTAGGACCAATAATAAGGGAGATATAGGCACTTTCAAAGTCCGCTATGTGTGATAATTTGGCACTTTGTGGATGACCTTGAATTAAGAGCTTCAAGGTCAAATGTCTGCAAGGTCGTAGAGGACATGTTTATCTGTTATACATATCACGGATAAAGAGATTCAACCTTCTACCTATGAGAACCAGCCAGTAGAAAAAGGTAAATAATTTTGAAAGAAATGCCCGCGGCAGCCAACTTGTTTTTCAGAATGAGGCTAAGTTCAGTCTCAGAGAAGCTTACCCCCTATGGACACTTTTAAGTTAGGCTGAACCCTTTTGTCTTAAATGAGGGACCAAAAGTCAAATCAGACCACATGAAACAATTCTTAGCCCACGATTTCCTACAGGTTGGTGTGACATCCCAAACATCTAAGACCAATACTTACCCAGATATAGGCACTTTTATATGTGGCAAGGGTAACCGTGGTAAGGATAGGTCAGTATAGGTATGAAGAACCACATTTGACCTTGAAGGAAGGATCCAAGGTCAAATCTAAAACCAGCAACAGATTCGGGGAACATGATTTCCTATAAGTTGTCTTCACATCCAAAACCTCTACGACCAATAATAAGGGAGGTATAGGCTCCTTTAAGTTTGGTCACCTCAGTTGACCTTGAATCAGGGATCCAAGGTCAAATCTAAGACCAGCAAAAGATTCGGGGAACATGATTTCCTATAAGTTGTCTTCACACCCAAAACCTCTACGACCAATAATAAGGGAGGTATAGGCTCCTTTAAGTTTGGTCACCTCAGATTTTCAAATTCATTGCCATAGCAACCAACCAAATTGAACAAACTGGACCAAATGTTAGCCAGGCAAGATTTCATAGAAGGGACGATATCTTGAAACCTTCATAAGGATAGGTGCAACGGATTTCCAGCTATAAGTGATTTACTCAATGGTGAACTGTCAAAGTAGCTATTACTCGGCTATGGACCTACAGCTCTGAAAATTTGCCATGACAGAGTACATTTAAAAGTACATGAACAACATATTTGACAAAGACCTCTAAATTTACCGGTGCCGCGCTCTGTAACGCCCATGGGCAATGTGACCAAATATTTGCAAAAGTTGGGGATGGGCGTTTACAACAATGAAAACCAGCCGGGCGTTTCGAAAAAAATAACCCGAATTTGGGGAAACCGCATTTTAGCACACCCCGACTGGAAGTAAAATATGCGGTTGGTAAACAAATCTCGTTGCAATAAAAGGTGACATAACTGCTAAAATAAGGAAAATTTGTTGAAAATGGATATAAACTAGACCTAGCGCATCGGAGAACCGATGCAAATTGTATCCACCGTAAAGACAATGCACCAAAACCTCTAGGACCAATAATAAGCGAGTTATAAGCACTTTTAAGTTTGGCTGTCCTCATTTGACCTCCCAGAACATGATTTCCTATGTTGGTTTACTATCCCAAACATCTAGGACCAATAATAAGCGAGTTATAAGCACTTTTTAGTTTGGCTGTCCTCACACTTGACCTTGAAGGAGGGGCCCAAGGTCAAATCCGACCATGACAGAAGATTCCCCGCCCAAGATTTCCTGTATGTTGGTTTACCATCCCAAACCACTAGGATCAATAATAAGCGAGTTATAAGCACTTTTAAATTTGGTTGTCCTCGTTGGACCTTGAATGAGGGGCCCAAGGTCAAATCCGACCACACCAGAAGATTCCCAGCCCATGATTTCCTATAGGTTGGTTTACCATCCCAAACCTCTAGGACCAATAATAAGCGAGTTATAGGCACTTTTAAGTTTGGCTGTAATCATTTGACTTTGAAAGAGGTGCCCAAGGTCAAATCCGACCACACCAGAAGATTCCCAGCCCATGATTTCCTATAGGTTGGTTTACCATCCCAAACCTCTAGGACCAATAATAAGCGAGTTATAAGCACTTTTAAGTTTGGCTGTAATCATTTGACTTTGAAAGAGGTGCCCAAGGTCAAATCCGACCACACCAGAAGATTCCCAGCCCATGATTTCCTATAGGTTGGTTTACCATCTCAAACCTCTAGGACCAATAATAAGCGAGTTATAGGCACTTTAACCTTTGGCTATCCTCGTTTGACCTTGAAGGAGGGGCCCAAGGTCAAATCCGACCACACCAGAAAATTCCCAGTGCATGATTTCCTATATGTTGGTTTACCATCCCAAACATCTAGGACCAATAATAAGCGAGTTATAAGCACTTTTAAGTTTGGCTGTCCTCATTTGACCTTGAAGGAGGGGCCCAAGGTCAAATCCGACCACACCAGACGATTCCCAGCCCATGGTTTCCTATATGTTGGTTTACCATCCCAAACCTCTAGGACCAATAATAAGCGAGTCATAAGCACTTTTAAGTTTGGCTGTCCTCATTTGACCTTGAAGGAGGATCCCAAGGTCAAATCCGACCACACCAGAAGATTCCCAGCCCATGATTTCCTATATGTTGGTTTACCATCCCAAACCTCTAGGACCAATAATAAGCGAGTTATAAGCACTTTTATGTTTGGCTATCCTCGTTTGACCTTGAAGGAGGGGCCCAAGGTCAAATCCGACCATACCAGAAGATTCCCAGTGCATGATTTCCTATATGTTGGTTTACCATCCCAAACATCTAGGACCAATAATAAGCGAGTTATAAGCACTTTTAAGTTTCGCTGTCCTCATTTGACCTTGAAGGAGGGGCCCAAGGTCAAATCCGACCACGCCAGAAGATTCCCAGCGCATGATTTCCTATATGCTGGTTTACCATCCCAAACCTCTAGGACCAATAATAAGCGAGTTATAAGCACTTTTAAGTTTGGCTGTCCTCGTTTGACCTTGAATGAGGGGTCCAAGGTCAAATATGACCTCACCAGAAGATTCGCAGCACATGATTTCCTATAGGTTGGCTTCACATTGCAAACCTCTAGGACCAACTAGATTGGGCCAACTCGGCGCCAACATATCCCCAGACAGGTCATCACTCACGCCACAGGTTTTGATCGGGAATTTTTTAAAACATAATTACCCATTATTATATGAACTTCAGCACATCAATCTGCTCTGTTTATATCTCCCCAAGGAAGATGGTGTATCCCCAGACGCCGAATACATAACTCAAATTATATTTTCAATCTTCCTGCAATGATAACTCTAAACCTATTTTCAAAGTATTTAAATGATTGATGATTGAATGTCCATTCTACAATAATAATCCCAAAAGAGCATATCTGTTTCTATATTTGTTGACAAATAAAATATTATTTTTAACTCAACTCATCATATTTTTCAATCTTCCTTCAAAGTATTTAAATGATTGATGATTCAATGTCCATTCTAAAATTCATAATCCCAAAAGCGCATATCTGTTTCTATATTTGTTCACAAATAAAATATTATTTAAAAAAAAATTATTTATATTATTATTTTATTATATTATTTTTAGAATTTGCAAATTGTTTTCAGTTATTCATTTCCTCTATACCTATATATGTGGTCCATATATATGCAACCTAAATATGTGACACAATCTCAGTTCTGACTCCCCTTTGTGTTATATGTAATGAAGCCCACCACCTCCCACCCCCACCCCTTCTCCACACCTCTCTCACTATTACACAAGATCTGCAACCCCATTGAGTTCTTTGTTTCTCATCTGATATCATTAAATACCTTTGTTTATTTAGTGTCACTCAATATAGCTGGAGGTCCCAGAGGTGGGTGGGGGGAATCCGGGTGGGGGGATGTGGGTTGAGCATAAATGGTAAACAAACAATCTATATAAAAGGGGTACTCAAATACAAAAAGAATTGAGAATTTTAAGTATGTGATTATCAACTGAAATGAGTTCATAACTGTAGGAGCTGTGCCAAAATTAACTGAGGCAAGTTGAATAAAACTGGGCTAGTTGAGGGTTAAAAATCCCCTAGTTTTACTACATAAGGATATAATTTCATTAATATTGGGACTTAAAGCTCACTTAAAGTGTCCATTTTGTCTACTTCAATATGTTTCACCAGTTTCATTTTAAAAAGTGAAAAACTCAGCAAGCAGAGGTATAACACACAAAAATAAGTTCTTAAAAGACTAAGATAGCCATAACATTATTAATATTCAAAATTTAAATAGACAGGCATTTCCTTTTAAAAATTCAAAGATTTCAGCTCTATAACCCACATAGTTTGACAGTTACTGGGCTTTAAAGTGGCATAATATCCATAAATTGGGTTTCTGTGAGCATTTTACAATTGTTAAAGAGACCTTAGCAATTAAACTACAGATCTGAAACTTTTTGGGGGGACATACATAACAAACAAAAATCATATATAATACAGTTTAAGACTTGTCACACTAAGCATTTCCAAATAACAGGGCAAAATACGGAAAAAATGTCAAAAAAGGCACTTGGGCGAGTGTCTATGGCCCTCATACACAGGTTAAATGTCTACTAAAAACCTTGATTTTCGGCATATGTAAAAAGGACATAATAATGCATTCCCAGATGGGATTTCAGCTCCATCAATCACATAGTTTAACAGTTACAGGGCTTAAAGGTGGTAAAAAGTCCAAATATTGGGTCATTGTGGGCCTTTTAGAGATCTCGATGTGGCTTTCAAATTAAAGCTTCAGACTTAAAATTTGTTACATACTAAGATTACACATAGAATATGTATCTAATAAAGTTTGAAACTTCTCAGACTTAACCATTTCCAAGTTACAGAGCAAAATATGTGAAAAATGTCTTAAAAGGGTCACTCAGGTGGGTGTTAAAGGTCCTCATACACAGGTTAAATGTCTACTTGAAGCCTTGATTTTTGGTACATGTAAAAAGAACATAATAATGTATTCCCAGATGAGATTTCAGCTCTATCAGTCACATAGTTTAACAGTCACAGGCCTTAAAATTGGCAAAAAGTCCAAATACTGGGTCTTTATGGGGCCTTCTAGAGACCTAAATGTGGCCTTCAAATTAAAGCTTCAGACTTAAAATTTGTCACATACTAAGATTACACATAGAATATGCATCTAATACAGTTTGAAACTTCTTAGACTTACCATTTCCAAGTTACAGGGAAAAATATGTGAAAAATGTCTAAAAATGGTCACTCGGGTGGGGATTTATGGTCCTCATACACAGGTTAAATGTCTTCTTAAAGCCTTAATTTTTGGCACATATAAAAATAACATACTAATATCTTCTCAGATAGGATTTGAGCTCTATCAGTCACATAGTTTGACAGTCACAGGGCTTAAAAGTAGCAAAAAGTCCAAATATTGGGTCTTTGGGAGCCTTTTAGAGACCTCAATTTGACCTTCAAAATTAAAGCTTCAGACTTAAAATCTGTTACATACTAAGATTACACACAGAATATATATCTAATACAGTTTCAAACTTCTCAGACTTACCATTTCCAAGTTACAGGGAAAAAGATGTGAAAAATGTCTTATAAGGGTCACTCGGGTGGGTGTTTATGGTCCTGATACACAGGTTAACTGTCTATTAAAGGCCTAAATGTTGGGGCACATATAAGAAAACACATAGATATATTCCCAGATGATATTTAACTTAGATGAGAGACATAGTTTGAAAGCTACAGTGCTTGAAAGTGGCAAAAAGTGCATAAATTGGGTCTCTGTGGGCACTTTTGAGACCTTAAGTCGACCCCTTTGGGTAAACCTACAGCCCTAAAATTTTCTACAGACAAGGATTACATATCAAAGTTATACCTAGCGCAGTTTGAGACTCATCAGAATTATCACTTCCAAATTATAGGGCAAAATATGTGTAAAGTATAGCAAAAAATCCCTAAGTGGGGGTATTTATGGGCCTCAAACACAATTTTCTCCTCAACTTAAAGTCATGATTTTCGGCACATGTACTAAGAACATATTAATGTGTTGTCAGGTAAAATTTCAGCCAGCTGAGCATCATAGTTTGTGACCTACAGGGCTCTAAGTGGCCAAAAGTGCAATTTTTGACCTTAAGGTGGCCATAAGTTCTTTTTTACTGGGAGTTTAAGGTCACCTTAAAATAGGGATCTTCCTTTGGGCACCCTTAACATGTGTACCAAGTTTGAAAAAAAAATATTAATTTGTTTTTGAGTTATCGCGTCCACAAGGAAATTTCTACGGCGGCGGCGGCGCGACGGACCTGAATCCAATATATCCCCGACTTTCGTCTGGGGATATAATTAATCATATTTCACCAATTATTGGGTTTATATGGAGAAAGTTTACCTCGAAACGACATTATAGTAATTTATGAGCGATAACGTAAGATTGGGGATGGGCGCTTTCAAAAACATGAGCGTTACAGAGCGCGGCAACGGTAATAGGTTTGCAGATATAAGTGATTTACTCAATGGTGAACTGTCAAGGCAGCTATTACTCATTTAGGTATGGACCTACAGCACTGAAAATTTGCCATGACACTGTGCATCAAAAAGTAGCTGAACAACATACTTGACAAAACTAGAGGAATGCTTTTGCTAACAAAAGCGAAGCGTCCCTGAGAGTTTAAAATGCCTTGTGGTTTTAATAAGCATGCTGTAAAGCTAAGAATGCACAAAGCTGCACCGTACTGTTACATAAACCAACCCACTTAATGATATCATGAGAGGGAAAATCCTACAAAAGTCTTCTTTAATTAACATAAACAAGTGTTGTAGACATAGACAAGCTGGAGAAAGTGTTGTAGATTGGAAAAAGCATAAGGCTATTTTTTTACCCCAGTTTGACCCATAAGGGAGAGGGGGTCGGGCGGTAAAACTGACTGGCTATTTAGACTCTCCACATATGCTTTCCCAATACCTCTTAATACATTCTGATGCTATAAAAGCAACAATAAAGGAGATATAAGGCAAAAACTCCAAAGCAGCTATTTATGACTCCAGTTTGGCCCATAAGGGGGGGTCGGGGGGTAAAACTGACCGGCTATTTAGACTCTCCACATATGCTTTCCCAATACCTCTTAATACATTCTGAAGCTATAAAAGCAACAATAAAGGAGATATAAGGCAACAAGAGGAGAGTGCCCGTGAACGGGCACTGTGTCAGCTGACTGAATGTTTTTGATTTGTGATGGTGATAATGAGAGGAAAGCATAATTATCAGGGAAAGGGCTGTACAGAAATACAGTAAATGGTAACTGAACACATGTTCGAAAAATATTCCGAAGCTGACAGAAGAAAACGACAAAAAAGTTGTGCCCTGCAAATGGTATTATGAAATAAAGTAACAAGGTAATTGTTTAAGGGTAAAAAGTAGGTTAAAAATATTTAAAGAAATACTATAAATGCAATATCCTCGTTCCACCATGAAGAAGGGGTCCAAAGGTCAAATCTGACCATACCAAAAGATTCCCAGCCAAAGAATTTAGGATGGTTTACCATCCCAAACCTCTCGGACCAATAATAAGTGAGTTATAGGCACTTTTTAAGTTTGGCTATCCTTGTTTGACCTTGAAGGAGGGGGTCCAAGGTCAAATCCGACCACACAAAAAAATTCCCAGCCCATGATTTCCTGTAGCTTGTTTACCATCCCAAACTTGTAGGACCAATAATAAGCGAGTTCTAAGCAATTGTAAGTTTGGCTATCCTCAACTGCCCTTGAAGGAGGGGTCCCAGGTCAAATCTGACCACACCAAAAGAATCCCAGCCCATGATTTCCTATATGTTGGTTTACCATCCCAAACCTCCAAGACCAATAATACGCGAGTTATAAGCACTTTAAGTTTGGCTATCTTCGTTTGACCTGGAAGGAGGGGGTCCAAGGTCAAATCCGACCACACAAAAAAATTCCCAGCCCATGATTTCCTGTAGCTTGTTTACCATCCCAAACTTGTAGGACCAATAATAAGCGAGTTCTAAGCAATTGTAAGTTTGGCTATCCTCAACTGCCCTTGAAGGAGGGGTCCCAGGTCAAATCCGACCACACCAAAAGATTCCCAGCCCATGATTTTCTATAGGTTGGTTTTCCATTCGAAACCTCTAGGACCAATAATAAGTGAGTTATAAGCACTTTTAAGTTTGGCTATCCTCATTTGACCTTGAAGGAGGGGTCCAAGGTGAAATCCGACCACACCAAAAAATTCCCAGCTCATGATTTTCTATAGGTTGGTTTTCATTCCAACCTCTGGGACCAATAATAAGCGAGTTATAAGCACTTTTATGTTTGGCTATCCTCATTTGACCTTGAAGGAGGGTTCCAAGGTCAAATCGGACCATATTAACAGATTCCCAGCCCATGATTTCCTACAGGTTGGATACAATGATTTACTCAACAGTGAGAACCTGAAAGAAGCTATTGCTCAGCTATCCCATGACATAGAGGTCTGCAATTTCACTATGTTATAGCTGACCAAAACGTCTGTGAATAACATATTTAACAAAATACTCTAAATGTAATAATTTTCAAGTTACAACTGATTTACTCAAGAGTGAGAACCTCAAAGTAACTATTACTCAGCTATGCAATGAGCTACATGTCTGAATTTTTGCTCTGTTATAGCTGACCTAAAAGTAGCTGAACAACATATTTAAGCAAAATACTGTAAATGCAATAGTTTTCAAGTTACAACTGATTTACTCAATAGTGAGAACCAGAAAATAGCTATTGCTCCGCTATGCCATGAGCTATAGGTCTGTAATTTCACTATGTTATAGCTAACCCAAAAGTAGGTGAACAATATATTTTAACAAATTACTCCAAATGCAATATTTTTCAAGTTATTTCAAGCACTTTTAAGTTTGGCTATCCTCATTTGACCTTGAAGGAGGGGTCCAAGGTGAAATCCGACCACACCAAAAAATTCCCAGCTCATGATTTTCTATAGGTTGGTTTTCATTCCAACCTCTGGGACCAATAATAAGCGAGTTATAAGCACTTTTATTTTTGGCTATCCTCATTTGACCTTGAAGGAGGGTTCCAAGGTCAAATCGGACCATATTAACAGATTCCCAGCCCATGATTTCCTACAGGTTGGATACAATGATTTACTCAACAGTGAGAACCTGAAAGAAGCTATTGCTCAGCTATCCCATGACATAGAGGTCTGCAATTTCACTATGTTATAGCTGACCAAAACGTCTGTGAATAACATATTTAACAAAATACTCTAAATGTAATAATTTTCAAGTTACAACTGATTTACTCAAGAGTGAGAACCTCAAAGTAACTATTACTCAGCTATGCAATGAGCTACATGTCTGAATTTTTGCTCTGTTATAGCTGACCTAAAAGTAGCTGAACAACATATTTAAGCAAAATACTGTAAATGCAATAGTTTTCAAGTTACAACTGATTTACTCAATAGTGAGAACCAGAAAATAGCTATTGCTCCACTATGCCATGAGCTATAGGTCTGTAATTTCACTATGTTATAGCTAACTCAAAAGTAGGTGAACAATATATTTTAACAAAATACTCCAAATGCAATATTTTTCAAGTTATAGCTGATTTACTCAACAGTCAGTGCCTGAGAACAGCTATTGCTCAGTTGTGCCATGAGCTACAGGTCTGTAATTTCACTATGTTATAGCTGACCCAAAAGTAGCTGAATAACATATTTGCACAAATTTCTGTAAAGGCAATAGTTTTCCAATTACAACTGATTTACTCAACAGTGAGAACTTCAAAGTAGCTATTACTCAGCTATGCAATGAGCCACAGGTCTGGAACTTCACTATGTTATAGCTGACCCCAAAATAGGTGAATAACATATTGAAACAAAATACTCTAAATGCAATAGTTTTCAAGTTATAAGTGATTTACTCAACAGTGATAACCTAAAAGTAGCTATTACTCAGCTATGCCATGAGCTACAGGTCTGAAATTTTACTATGTTATAGCTGACCCAAAAGTAGCTGAATAACATATTTATACTAAATTCTCTAAATGCAATAGTTTTCCAATTACAAGTGATTTACTCAACATTGAGAACTTCAAAGTAGCTATTACTCAGCTATGCAATGAGTCACGGGTCTGGAACTTCACTATGTTATAGCTGACCCCAAAATAGGTGAATAACATATTGAAACAAAATACTCTAAATGCAATAATTTCCAAGTTATAAGCGATTTACTCAACAGTGATAACCTAAAAGTAGCTATTACTCAGCTATGCCATGAGCTACAGGTCTGAAATTTTACTATGTTATAGCTGACCCAAAAGTAGGTGAACAACATATTTAAGCAAAATACTGTAAATGCAATAGTTTTCAAGTTACAACTGATTTACTCAATAGTGATGACCTAAAAGTAGCTATTACTCAGCTATGCCATGAGCTACAGGTCTGAACTTTTACTATGTTATAGTTGACCCAAAAGTAGCTGAATAACATATTTATACTAAATTCTCTAAATGCAATAGTTTTCCAATTACAACTGATTTACTCAATAGTGAGAACCTCAAAGTAGTTATTACTCAGCTATGCAATGAGCTACAGGTCTGAAATTTCACTATGTTATAGCTGACCCAAAAGTAGGTGAACAACATATTAAAGCAAAATACTGTAAATGCAATAGTTTTCAAGTTACAACTGATTTACTCAATAATGATGACCTAAAAGTAGCTATTACTCAGCTATGCCATGAGCTACAGGTCTGAAATTTTACAATGTTATAGCTGACCCAAAAGTAGGTGAACAACATATTTAAGCAAAATACTGTAAATGCAATAGTTTTCAAGTTACAACTGATTTACTCAATAGTGATGACCTAAAAGTAGCTATTACTCAGCTATGCCATGAGCTACAGGTCTGAAATTTCACTATGTTATAGCTGACCCAAAAGTAGCTGAATAACATATTTATACGAAATTCTCTAAATGCAATAGTTTTCCAATTACAACTGATTTACTCAATAGTGAGAACTTCAAAGTAGCTATTACTCAGCTATGCAATGAGCCACAGATCTGAAACTTCACTATGTTATAGCTGATCCCAAAATAGGTGAATAACATATTGAAACAAAATACTCTAAATGCAATAGTTTCCAAGTTATAAGCGATTTACTCAACAGTGATAACCTAAAAGTAGCTATTACTCAGCTATGCAATGAGTCACGGGTCTGGAACTTCACTATGTTATAGCTGACCCCAAAATAGGTGAATAACATATTGAAACAAAATACTCTAAATGCAATAATTTCCAAGTTATAAGCGATTTACTCAACAGTGATAACCTAAAAGTAGCTATTACTCAGCTATGCCATGAGCTACAGGTCTGAAATTTTACTATGTTATAGCTGACCCAAAAGTAGGTGAACAACATATTTAAGCAAAATACTGTAAATGCAATAGTTTTCAAGTTACAACTGATTTACTCAATAGTGATGACCTAAAAGTAGCTATTACTCAGCTATGCCATGAGCTACAGGTCTGAAATTTTACTATGTTATAGCTGACCCAAAAGTAGGTGAACAACATATTTAAGCAAAATACTGTAAATGCAATAGTTTTCAAATTACAACTGATTTACTCAATAGTGATGACCTAAAAGTAGCTATTACTCAGCTATGCCATGAGCTACAGGTCTGAAATTTTACTATGTTATAGCTGACCCAAAAGTAGGTGAACAACATATTTAAGCAAAATACTGTAAATGCAATAGTTTTCAAGTTACAATTGATTTACTCAATAGTGATGACCTAAAAGTAGCTATTACTCAGCTATGCCATGAGCTACAGGTCTGAAATTTTACTATGTTATAGTTGACCCAAAAGTAGCTGAATAACATATTTATACTAAATTCTCTAAATTCAATAGTTTTCCAATTACAACTGATTTACTCAACAGTGATAACCTAAAAGTAGCTATTACTCAGCTATGCCATGAGCTACAGGTCTGAAATTTTACTATGTTATAGCTGACCCAAAAGTAGGTGAACAACATATTTAAGCAAAATACTGTAAATGCAATAGTTTTCAAGTTACAACTGATTTACTCAATAGTGATGACCTAAAAGTAGCTATTACTCAGCTATGCCATGAGCTACAGGTCTGAAATTTTACTATGTTATAGTTGACCCAAAAGTAGCTGAATAACATATTTATACTAAATTCTCTAAATGCAATAATTTTCCAATTACAACTGATTTACTCAATAGTGAGAATCTCAAAGTAGTTATTACTCAGCTATGCAATGAGCTACAGGTCTGAAATTTCACTATGTTATAGCTGACCCAAAAGTAGGTGAACAACATATTAAAGCAAAATACTGTAAATGCAATAGTTTTCAAGTTACAACTGATTTACTCAATAGTGATGACCTAAAAGTAGCTATTACTCAGCTATGCCATGAGCTACAGGTCTGAAATTTTACTATGTTATAGCTGACCCAAAAGTAGGTGAACAACATATTTAAGGAAAATACTGTAAATGCAATAGTTTTCAAGTTACAACTGATTTACTCAATAGTGATGACCTAAAAGTAGCTATTACTCAGCTATGCCATGAGCTACAGGTCTGAAATTTTACTATGTTATAGCTGACCCAAAAGTAGCTGAATAACATATTTATACGAAATTCTCTAAATGCAATAGTTTTCCAATTACAACTGATTTACTCAATAGTGAGAACTTCAAAGTAGCTATTACTCAGCTATGCAATGAGCCACAGATCTAAAACTTCACTATGTTATAGCTGATCCCAAAATAGGTGAATAACATATTGAAACAAAATACTCTAAATGCAATAGTTTCCAAGTTATAAGCAATTTACTCAACAGTGATAACCTAAAAGTAGCTATTACTCAGCTATGCCATGAGCTACAGGTCTGAAATTTTACTATGTTATAGCTGACCCAAAAGTAGCTGAATAACATATTTATACGAAATTCTCTAAATGCAATAGTTTTGAAGTTATAAGCAATTTACTCAACAGTGATAACGTAAAAGTAGCTATTACTCAGCTATGCCATGAGCTACAGGTCTAAAATTTTACTATGTTATAGCTGACCCAAAAGTAGCTGAATAACATATTTATACGAAATTCTCTAAATGCAATAGTTTTTAAGTTACAAGTGATTCTACTCATGATGGAAGTTACTGAAAAGCCCAAAAGTAGCTATTACTCACTTAGCTATTGAGACAGGCACCCAACTTACTCACCATATTGTAGCTATGAAAAAAGTAGCTGAATAACATATTTTAACAAAATGCTCTAGATGCAACAGTTTTCAAGTTATAAATGATTTTGTGCATGATTTCATGAATGTTAATGCATTAAAAATTATTAAAAAAATTTATTAAAAAAAAAGTAAGAGAGATCCAGGTCTCATACTCACACAAGAGAATCTACCTCTGGCCTAGTACATATATGCAAGATATGAGAGAAATCCCTGCAATAGTCACTGAGAAAATTGTGATAAAAAGTTGAAATTTTCACACTTTTGGTGGGGGTACCCCCCTTGTAATGTCTCTAGCAAACAGACGAACGGACAGATTTGCATGCCTTGAACAATTTTTCATCCTCGATAGATAAGGTATCTTTTAAAAAAAACAGCACGTCTCTAGGCCTTGTAGTTTTGGAGGAGAAGTTGTTCACGCGGACGCGGACGCCCACGCCGCAGAGTGACGACATAATGCCAGCTGACTGACAAGTCAGCTGACATAAAAACTCCAAAGCAGCTATTTATGACCCCAGTTTGACCCATAAGCGGGGGTCGGGGGGTAAAACTGACCGGCTATTTAGACTCTCCACATATGCTTTCCCAATACCTCTTAATACATTCTGAAGCTATAAAAGCAACAATAAAGGAGATATAAGGCAAAAACTCAAAATCAGCTATTTTATGACCCCAGTTTGACCCATGGGGGGGGGGGGGGGGGGGGGGGGGGCAGGGGGTAAAACTGACCGGCTATTTAGACTCTCCACATATGGTTTCCTATTACCTCCCAATACATTTTATGGCTCTAAATGCAATACTTAAGAAGATAATAGGGGGGTTGACCTAAATTTAAGGCTTTCAGATTGGAAGGTGTCAGAAAATCACTCATAAATGAGACATTTTTCAAGGGATTGCTCCCAAAATTTAATCAGCTCGCGTTTTCGATAGTATGAACAGGTGTGTCAAATTATAAGGCTGTGTAGCAAGTAGTTTTTCCTGAACTGTGATGACGGGGGGCGCGTACTTAAAAAAACTGTTTTTGATCATGTGACCTTCATAAAGGTCAAATTTAAGCATGCAGAAAAATTTTCCCACGCCTAAGGTATATAACTGCCAAATATGGTTTGAAACCTTTTAATAATAAGGGAGATATTCAAGGGAGACCATAATGCGGCGGCGGCGAGGAAACTGAGGCGAAAACAAAGAAACGCCCTTTCAGGGACGCTTAATTATTGTAACTCTAACAGTTATGAAGAAAAATATCATTTACTCATTTTGGTCATGGTTAAAAACAGAATATAGCTAATACTCACGTAGCTATTGAGACAGACCTCTGAAAAAGTTACACCTTGTAGGCATGGAGAAAGTAGCTGAACAACATATTTTACCAAAATGTTGTAAATGTAGTCATTTTTGAGTTATATGCACTTTACTCAAAGTAGTAGAGCTGAAACGATTATTCGTACTAATCGATTAGTAGGTTATCAAAGCACTAGTTGATGCCAATATTCTGAAATCGGTTAATTGTTTTCTTCTGTATATCACCACATAGCGGATTATACACGATCGTTGGAACTATGAGTATCTTGAGTTAAGACCTTAAAACGTATCAAATTAAAGAATTTTATATGCATTTTATTTTTAAAACATCAAAATATTACATTATTGGCCAATTTACTGAATAATCTGGTGAATTCTTTGCTTTTCAGCATCTAAGCGATCCGCCATTTTGTTTGTTTACATCCGGAACACACGTTTTCGGTATTTCTCATACATGCTAAACGTCAGAAACAATTAATCGGTTAGTCGACAGTTAATGCAAGCGACTACCCGGCTAAAAACTTTTGGTAATCGTTTCAGCTCTACAAAGTAGCTACTTACTCACTTAGCTATGGACCTATGACATACATAATATCCTGTCCAGCGGGGCATCTAGAGATAATCAACATGAGCCAGTAAGATATACAGCCAATAACTAGAACTAGCACATCAGATAACCGATGCAAATTGAATCCAACAGAAAGAAAACTCACCAAAGCCAATCAACCATCGCTTAACCTTGAAGGAGGAGCCCAAGGTGAAATTTGACCACATCAAAAGATTCTTCGCCGATGATTTCCTATAGGTTGATGTGAGCTCTAGAACATTTATTTATTTATTTGGGGTTTTACGTCGTTTTCAACACTGTACAGGTTATATCACGACGGGTAGTTGGAAGGGCAAAGGAAACCAGTACATAGTACAACCAGTTCGTCAGGGTTCTGTACTGTAAACTGCCGGCCAACGGCAAGCAACTACCAGCTTTCCCACTTGAGGCCGTGCCGGGAACCGAACCCCAGCCTCAGAGGTGGGAGGCGAGAGTGTTACCACTCTGTCACCATGGCCCCCCCTCTAGGAACAAGAATAAGCGAGTTATATTCACTTTTAGATTTTGCTATCCTTGTTTGACCTTGAAAGAGGAGCCCAAGGTTAAATCTTACCACATCAAAAGATTCCCAGCCCATGATTCCTTATAGGTTGGTTTACCATCCCATACCTCTAGGACCAATAATAAGCGAGTTAGAAGCACCTTTAAGTTTGGCTCTCCTCGTTTGACCTTGAAGGAGGGGTCCAAGGTGACATCTGACCACATCAAAAGATTCCCAGCCCATGGTTTCCTATAAGTTGGCTTGACATACCAAACCTCTAGGACCAATAATAAGGGAGATATAAGCACTTTTCATGACTGACAAAGAAACGCCCGTGGCAGCCATCTTGTTTTTCAAAATGAGGCTGAAAATATTCCCAGTCAAGATTTTGTAATGGGGAACATATCCTGCGAATTTGAGATCTCTACCTATAATACCCTTTGCTCTAGAGGGCCTCGCTGAAAGTCGAAAAAATGCCCGTGGCGGCCATCTTGTTTTTCAAAATGAGGCCAAAAATATTCCCAGGCAAGATTTTATGGTTAAATTTGAGAAGGGTAGCTATAATATTTTTTTTCAGTAAGTGTGAAAATATCTCCAAAAAGGCCAAAAATCGCCTTGGTGAGGTACTTCGGCAGTCTGTGGATGACCTTCAATGAAGAGCTTCAAGGTCATATAATATGTATTATATATTTCAGCCACAGGACGATCTAACATTCTGTATATGGGAACTGGGCCAAAATGTGAAAAAAATGGCCAAAATCTCACCTTTAAGAGGCTACCAGTGACCTTGAAATTGAAGGTCAAGGTCACAAAACAATAGTGTTCGTGGTATTGCCCATATATACCCATATACCACATTTGAAAGGTCTAACTAAAATATTTTTTAAGTTATAGCGTCCGAAAGGAAATCTCTGCGGCGGCAGCGGTGTGACTGTACTGAATCCTAAGTATCCCCGACTTTCGTCCGGGGATACAATGAAGAACACATACAGCAAATTTCAGCAATAGAAGTGTAAAAATTTTCCTGACAAAGCATTTATGAGATAGTGCAGGTATTTGCATCGTCTAACAGTCATAAATATCCTGAGAGTTTCAGGGGTGATGACCCACAGAATTTCATTTGCCACTCACCTCCGCCTCCACTTCATCATCTTCCTCTCCCTCCACCTCTTCCTCATCATCATCTTCTTCTGAAAAGCACAGAGAAAATAACATGTGCTGAATCTTCATAAAAAACAACCCTCCCTCTAAATAATGTGCCCCTTTAACAAATCCTGATGAAAAACAAAGTCCTTAAAAGTTCACAAAATTTGACATCCCCTTCATTTACTGGTATCAAATATCACTGCTCATAAATTATTATACTTAGTTTTAATATAGGAATAAAAGACATATTCGAGTGCTTTATGATGGTTTTAAACTATCAATCGGCTGAATATTAAAGCCACGAAGCCCGTAAAATGGTTTAATATTTTGGTCAAAATAAGGGGTAAATCTTAAGCAAAAATCAAAACAAATCCAATGTCATGTTGGCTGTTCTATCAGTGCAACATACATAGTGATATCTAGGGTAAATAAAATGGTATTTTTGTTACTTTCACAGAATTTGTTTTGAAATACTAGAAATAGGCCGCCCTGTTGATAGTAGGTGCGAATAGAAACAGGATAGCATAGAAGAACACACATTATCATGTGTAATGTCCACCCTGTTTCATTTGTAAAATATATCAATGATGCTTAAATATTTGTTAGTGCAGATGTAAATTATTTCAGCTTCATGCCTTTTTGCATTGGTTGGGTCGAAAATTTTGCCGAAATCACTCTATCTTGCACGGTTAAGAAGATAGAAGCAAATTCCTGTTTTTCTATTTTTGGCAAAAATTTGAAAATTCAAAATGGCCGCCATTTTTGGGAAAAGGACAATTTTTTGAAAATTGCCAAGAGTACATTTCTTAGATACCCTATGGGTCGAAAATTTCAATGAAATAACTCTATTTTGCACGGTTAAGGTATATTTGTGTTTTTCAATTTTGGGCAAAAATTCGAAAATTCAAAATGGCCGCCATATGTGGGGAGGGGAAAATTTTTTGAAAATTGCAAACAGTACATTTCTTAGATACCCTGTGGGTCGAAAATTTTGACGAAATCGCTCTATCTCACACAGTTAAGGAGATAGAAGCAATTTTGTGTTTTGCCATTTTTGGCAAAAATTCGAAAAAATCAAAATGGCCGCCATTTTTGGGGAGGGGAAAATTTTTTTTTAAATTGCAAAGAGTACATTCCTTAGATACCCTGTGGGTTGAAAATTTCGACGAAATCGCTCATCTCGCACGGTTAAGGAGATAGAAGCAAATTTGTGTTTTGCCATTTTGGGCAAAAATTCGAAAATTCAAAATGGCCGCCATTTTTGGGGAGGGGAAAATTTTTTGAAAATTGCAAAGAGTACATTCCTGAGATACCCTGTGGGTTGAAAATTTCGATGAAATCGCTCCATCTCGCACGGTTAAGGAGACAGAAGCAAATTTGTGTTTTGCCATTTTTGGCAAAAATTCGAAAATTCAAAATGGCCGCCATTTTTGGGGAGGGGAAAATTTTTAAAAAATTGCCAAGAGTACATTCCTTAGATACCCTGTGGGTCGAAAATTTCGACAAAATCGCTCCATCTGGCACGGTTAAGGAGATAGAAGCAAATTTGTGTTTTGACATTTTGGCAAAAATTCGAAAATTCAAAATGGCCGCCATTTTTGGGGAGGGGAAAATTTTTTGAAAATTGTAAAGATTACATTCCTTAGATACCCTGTGGGTCGAAAATTTCGACGAAATCGCTCTATCTCGCACAGTTTAGGAGATATGAGCACATTTGCCTTTTTCAGTATTCAAAATAGCCAATTACTCATTTAATTAATTAACTAGATTGGGCCAACTCGGCGCCAACATATCCCCAGACAGGTCATCACTCACGCCACAGGTTTTGATCGGGAATTTTTTAAAACATAATTACCCATTATTATATGAACTTCAGCACATCAATCTACTCTGTTTATATCTTCCCAAGGAAGATGGTGTATCCCCAGACGCCGAATACATAACTCAAATTATATTTTCAATCTTCCTGCAATGATAACTCTAAACCTATTTTCAAAGTATTTAAATGATTGATGATTGAATGTCCATTCTAAAATAATAATCCCAAAAGAGCATATCTGTTTCTATATTTGTTGACAAATAAAATATTATTTTAACTCAACTCATCATACTTTTCAATCTTCCTTCAAAGTATTTAAATGATTGATGATTCAATGTCCATTCTAAAATTCATAATCCCAAAAGCGCATATCTGTTTCTATATTTGTTCACAAATAAAATATTATTTAAAAAAAAATTATTTATATTATTATTTTATTATATTATTTTTAGAATTTGCAAATTGTTTTCAGTTATTCATTTCCTCTATACCTATATATGTGGTCCATATATATGCAACCTAAATATGTGACACAATCTCAGTTCTGACTCCCCTTTGTGTTATATGTAATGAAGCCCACTACCTCCCACCCCCACCCCTCTCCCCTTCTCCACACCTCTCTCACTATTACACAAGATCTGCAACCCCATTGAGTTCTTTGTTTCTCATCTGATATCATTAAATACCTTTGTTTATTTAGTGTCACTCAATATAGCTGGAGGTCCCAGAGGTGGGGATAAATGGTAAACAAACAATCTATATAAAAGGGGTACTCAAATACAAAAAGAATTGAGAATTTTAAGTATGTGATTATCAACTGAAATGAGTTCATAACTGTAGGAGCTGTGTCAAAATTAACTGAGGCAAGTTGAATAAAACTGGGCTAGTTGAGGGTTAAAAATCCCCTAGTTTTACTACATAAGGATATAATTTCATTAATATTGGGACTTAAAACTCACTTAAAGTGTCCATTTTGTCTACTTGAATATGTTTAACCGGCGTTTCACCAGTTTCATTTTAAAAAGTGAAAAACTCAGCAAGCAGAGGTATAACACACAAAAATAAGTTCTTAAAAGACTAAGATAGCCATAACATTATTAATATTCAAAATTTAAATAGACAGGCATTTCCTTTTAAAAATTCAAAGATTTCAGCTCTATAACCCACATAGTTTGACAGTTACTGGGCTTTAAAGTGGCATAATGTCCATAAATTGGGTTTCTGTGGGCATTTTACAATTGTTAAAGAGACCTTAGCAATTAAACTACAGATCTGAAACTTTTTGGGGGACATACATAACAAACAAAAATTATATATAATACAGTTTAAGACTTGTCACACTAAGCATTTCCAAATAACAGGGCAAAATACGGAAAAAATGTCAAAAAAGGCACTTGGGCGAGTGTCTATGGCCCTCATACACAGGTTAAATGTCTACTAAAAACCTTGATTTTTCGGCACATGTAAAAAGGACATAATAATGCATTCCCAGATGGGATTTCAGCTCCATCAATCACATAGTTTAACAGTCACAGGGCTTAAAGGTGGTAAAAAGTCCAAATATTGGGTCTCTGTGGGCCTTTTAGAGATCTCGATGTGGCTTTCAAATTAAAGCTTCAGACTTAAAATTTGTTACATACTAAGATTACACATAGAATATGTATCTAATAAAGTTTGAAACTTCTCAGACTTACCATTTCCAAGTTACAGAGCAAAATATGTGAAAAATGTCTTAAAAGGGTCACTCAGGTGGGTGTTTAAGGTCCTCATACACAGGTTAAATGTCTACTTGAAGCCTTGATTTTTGGCACATGTAAAAAGAACATAATAATGTATTCCCAGATGAGATTTCAGCTCTATCAGTCACATAGTTTAACAGTCACAGGCCTTAAAATTGGCAAAAAGTCCAAATACTGGGTCTTTATGGGGCCTTCTAGAGACCTAAATGTGGCCTTCAAATTAAAGCTTCAGACTTAAAATTTGTCACATACTAAGATTACACATAGAATATGCATCTAATACAGTTTGAAACTTCTTAGACTTACCATTTCCAAGTTACAGGGAAAAATATGTGAAAAATGTCTAAAAATGGTCACTCGGGTGGGGATTTATGGTCCTCATACACAGGTTAAATGTCTTCTTAAAGCCTTAATTTTTGGCACATATAAAAATAACATACTAATATCTTCCCAGATAGGATTTGAGCTCTATCAGTCACATAGTTTGACAGTCACAGGGCTTAAAAGTAGCAAAAAGTCCAAATATTGGGTCTTTGGGAGCCTTTTAGAGACCTCAATTTGACCTTCAAAATTAAAGCTTCAGACTTAAAATCTGTTACATACTAAGATTACACACAGAATATATATCTAATACAGTTTCAAACTTCTCAGACTTACCATTTCCAAGTTACAGGGAAAAAGATGTGAAAAATGTCTTACAAGGGTCACTCGGGTGGGTGTTTATGGTCCTGATACACAGGTTAACTGTCTATTAAAGGCCTAAATGTTGGGGCACATATAAGAAAACACATAGATATATTCCCAGATGATATTTAACTTAGATGAGAGACATAGTTTGAAAGCTACAGTGCTTGAAAGTGGCAAAAAGTGCATAAATTGGGTCTCTGTGGGCACTTTTGAGACCTTAAGTCGACCCCTTTGGGTAAACCTACAGCCCTAAAATTTTCTACAGACAAGGATTACATATCAAAGTTATACCTAGCGCAGTTTGAGACTCATCAGAATTACCACTTCCAAATTATAGGGCAAAATATGTGAAAAGTATAGCAAAAAATCCCTAAGTGGGGGTATTTATGAGACTCAAACACAATTTTCTCCTCAACTTAAAGTCGTGATTTTCGGCACATGTACTAAGAACATATTAATGTGTTGTCAGGTAAAATTTCAGCCAGCTGAGCATCATAGTTTGTGACCTACAGGGCTCTAAGTGGCCAAAAGTCCAATTTCTGACCTTAAGGTGGCCATAAGTTCTTTTTTACTGGGAGTTTAAGGTCACCTTAAAATAGGGATCTTCCTTTGGGCACCCTTAACATGTGTACCAAGTTTGAAAAAAAAATACTAATTTGTTTTTGAGTTATCGCGTCCACAAGGAAATTTCTACGGCGGCGGCGCGACGGACCTGAATCCAATATATCCCCGACTTCGTCTGGGGATATAACTAGATTGGGCCAACTCGGCGCCAACATATCCCCAGACAGGTCATCACTCACGCCACAGGTTTTGATCGGGAATTTTTTAAAACATAATTACCCATTATTATATGAACTTCAGCACATCAATCTACTCTGTTTATATCTCCCCAAGGAAGATGGTGTATCCCCAGACGCCGAATACATAACTCAAATTATATTTTCAATCTTCAATGATAACTCTAAACCTATTTTCAAAGTATTTAAATGATTGATGATTGAATGTCCATTCTAAAATAATAATCCCAAAAGAGCATATCTGTTTCTATATTTGTTGACAAATAAAATATTATTTTTAACTCAACTCATCATATTTTTCAATCTTCCTTCAAAGTATTTAAATGATTGATGATTCAATGTCCATTCTAAAATTCATAATCCCAAAAGCGCATATCTGTTTCTATATTTGTTCACAAATAAAATATTATTTAAAAAAAAATTATTTATATTATTATTTTATTATATTATTTTTAGAATTTGCAAATTGTTTTCAGTTATTCATTTCCTCTATACCTATATATGTGGTCCATATATATGCAACCTAAATATGTGACACAATCTCAGTTCTGACTCCCCTTTGTGTTATATGTAATGAAGCCCACCACCTCCCACCCCCACCCCTCTCCCCTTCTCCACACCTCTCTCACTATTACACAAGATCTGCAACCCCATTGAGTTCTTTGTTTCTCATCTGATATCATTAAATACCTTTGTTTATTTAGTGTCACTCAATATAGCTGGAGGTCCCAGAGGTGGGTGGGGGGAATCCGGGTGGGGGGATGTGGGTTGAGCATAAATGGTAAACAAACAATCTATATAAAAGGGGTACTCAAATACAAAAAGAATTGAGAATTTTAAGTATGTGATTATCAACTGAAATGAGTTCATAACTGTAGGAGCTGTGCCAAAATTAACTGAGGCAAGTTGAATAAAACTGGGCTAGTTGAGGGTTAAAAATCCCCTAGTTTTACTACATAAGGATATAATTTCATTAATATTGGGACTTAAAGCTCACTTAAAGTGTCCATTTTGTCTACTTCAATATGTTTCACCAGTTTCATTTTAAAAAGTGAAAAACTCAGCAAGCAGAGGTATAACACACAAAAATAAGTTCTTAAAAGACTAAGATAGCCATAACATTATTAATATTCAAAATTTAAATAGACAGGCATTTCCTTTTAAAAATTCAAAGATTTCAGCTCTATAACCCACATAGTTTGACAGTTACTGGGCTTTAAAGTGGCATAATATCCATAAATTGGGTTTCTGTGAGCATTTTACAATTGTTAAAGAGACCTTAGCAATTAAACTACAGATCTGAAACTTTTTGGGGGGACATACATAACAAACAAAAATCATATATAATACAGTTTAAGACTTGTCACACTAAGCATTTCCAAATAACAGGGCAAAATATGGAAAAAATGTCAAAAAAGGCACTTGGGCGAGTGTCTATGGCCCTCATACACAGGTTAAATGTCTACTAAAAACCTTGATTTTCGGCATATGTAAAAAGGACATAATAATGCATTCCCAGATGGGATTTCAGCTCCATCAATCACATAGTTTAACAGTTACAGGGCTTAAAGGTGGTAAAAAGTCCAAATATTGGGTCATTGTGGGCCTTTTAGAGATCTCGATGTGGCTTTCAAATTAAAGCTTCAGACTTAAAATTTGTTACATACTAAGATTACACATAGAATATGTATCTAATAAAGTTTGAAACTTCTCAGACTTACCATTTCCAAGTTACAGAGCAAAATATGTGAAAAATGTCTTAAAAGGGTCACTCAGGTGGGTGTTAAAGGTCCTCATACACAGGTTAAATGTCTACTTGAAGCCTTGATTTTTGGCACATGTAAAAAGAACATAATAATGTATTCCCAGATGAGATTTCAGCTCTATCAGTCACATAGTTTAACAGTCACAGGCCTTAAAATTGGCAAAAAGTCCAAATACTGGGTCTTTATGGGGCCTTCTAGAGACCTAAATGTGGCCTTCAAATTAAAGCTTCAGACTTAAAATTTGTCACATACTAAGATTACACATAGAATATGCATCTAATACAGTTTGAAACTTCTTAGACTTACCATTTCCAAGTTACAGGGAAAAATATGTGAAAAATGTCTAAAAATGGTCACTCGGGTGGGGATTTATGGTCCTCATACACAGGTTAAATGTCTTCTTAAAGCCTTAATTTTTGGCACATATAAAAATAACATACTAATATCTTCTCAGATAGGATTTGAGCTCTATCAGTCACATAGTTTGACAGTCACAGGGCTTAAAAGTAGCAAAAAGTCCAAATATTGGGTCTTTGGGAGCCTTTTAGAGACCTCAATTTGACCTTCAAAATTAAAGCTTCAGACTTAAAATCTGTTACATACTAAGATTACACACAGAATATATATCTAATACAGTTTGAAACTTCTCCGACTTACCATTTCCAAGTTACAGGGAAAAAGATGTGAAAAATGTCTTATAAGGGTCACTCGGGTGGGTGTTTATGGTCCTGATACACAGGTTAACTGTCTATTAAAGGCCTAAATGTTGGGGCACATATAAGAAAACACATAGATATATTCCCAGATGATATTTAACTTAGATGAGAGACATAGTTTGAAAGCTACAGTGCTTGAAAGTGGCAAAAAGTGCATAAATTGGGTCTCTGTGGGCACTTTTGAGACCTTAAGTCGACCCCTTTGGGTAAACCTACAGCCCTAAAATTTTCTACAGACAAGGATTACATATCAAAGTTATACCTAGCGCAGTTTGAGACTCATCAGAATTATCACTTCCAAATTATAGGGCAAAATATGTGTAAAGTATAGCAAAAAATCCCTAAGTGGGGGTATTTATGGGCCTCAAACACAATTTTCTCCTCAACTTAAAGTCATGATTTTCGGCACATGTACTAAGAACATATTAATGTGTTGTCAGGTAAAATTTCAGCCAGCTGAGCATCATAGTTTGTGACCTACAGGGCTCTAAGTGGCCAAAAGTGCAATTTCTGACCTTAAGGTGGCCATAAGTTCTTTTTTACTGGGAGTTTAAGGTCACCATAAAATAGGGATCTTCCTTTGGGCACCCTTAACATGTGTACCAAGTTTGAAAAAAAAATATTAATTTGTTTTTGAGTTATCGCGTCCACAAGGAAATTTCTACGGCGGCGGCGGCGGCGGCGGCGGCGGCGGCGGCGGCGGCGGCGGCGCGACGGACCTGAATCCAATATATCCCCGACTTTCGTCTGGGGATATAATTACTCACTCATCTATGAAGCAATTCCCTCCAAAAGCAATCCCATACAAGCTATTAACCCAATGAACCTCCATACCAAATTTCAGAAAGCTAGGCTTAATAGCATTCCTTAAAATGTCTGGAAACCAAAGAGCTACTCAAAAGTAGCAAAGTAGCTATTACTCGGTTAGCTATAGAGCTATCATCACCAAAAGCAATCCCATACAAGCTATTAACCCAATAAACCTGCATGCCAAATTTGGTAAAGATAGGATAAGAACTGTTGCCTACAATGTCTGGAAACCAAGTGGGATGCCGGACGGCGGAAAAAGCAAAAATAATATGTCCACCCCCCCAGTGGGGTGGACATAATTAACAGATTGTTATTGTAGATGCTTTCAATTTGTTGTAAGCTTTAAAATGATATGCTATTTGCTAATATCAAGCAAGAAATGACCATTTTATGAATGTTTTACCACGGGTCATTTGTTTACATATATACGCGAAAGGACGATAGACGCAGAATTCAACAGCAATATTTTATTTACCGTTCTATATTCGTGATTCCAGCAATACGCAAAAGACGTGTCTAAGGTCACTGCGCAGCGTACCATTTTAGAATATTCATATTAAATACAACTAGAGGATCGCTCGCAAAAAAAAAAGATAATGTTTTTGCATAGCAAAAACAAAGCGTCCCGAAAAGGATATAAAGGTGAGTGCTAAAGTATTAAGAAAATGCTTCGTTTCTAGCCTTATACTGTTGTGGCAACCAAAGTCAGCGCAGTCTGCTCTATCTAGCACGGTTTTCAAGATATAAGCATTTTTGTGTTTTGCAAAAAATAAAAAAATTTAAAATGTCCGCTATATTTGGCGAGACAAAAATATTTTGAAAATTGGAGATACCCAGCAGGTCCAAATTTTTGTTGAGTTCGCTCCATATAGCACGGTTTTCGAGATATAAGCATTTTGTGTTTTGCAAAAACTTTGAAAATTCAAAATGGCCACCATTTTTGGGGAGACAAAAATTTTTGTCAAGACCACTGCCGCGGTGTGTATCTCCCGCCGAGCATTAAAGCAGAAGAAATAGCTTTTCCGAGATATTCACAATTTTTCATTTTCGTGTGTGAAAGCTCTTCCAAAAGTAGGTGAATGAGTTATTTGAGAAAAATTGGCTATCTGCAATACTATTAAGAGATAATTCACATTTACTCATTTTGAGTAGGTGAATAATTATCTATGGGTCTGAAACTTCACCAAGTGAAAGCTCTGCCAAAAGTAGGTGAATGAGTTATTTGAGAAAAATTGGCTATCTGCAATACTTTTAGAGATAATTCGCATTTACTCATTTTGAGTAGGTGAGTAATTAGCTATGGGTCTGAAACTTCACCATGTGAAAGCTCTCCCACAAGTAGATGAATGAGTATTTGATAAAAATTGGGTATCCGCAATACTTTTACAGATAATTAGCATTTACTCATTTTGAGTAGGTGAATAAATAGCTATGGGTCTGAAACTTCACATAGTGAAAGCTCTCCCAAAAGTAGGTGAATGAGTTATTTGAGAAAAATTGGCTATCTGCAATACTTTTAGAGATAATTCGCATTTACTCATTTTGAGTAGGTGAATAATTAGCTATGGGTCTGAAACTTCACCAAGTGAAAGCTCTCCCAAAAGTAGGTGAATGAGTTATTTGAGAAAAATTGGCTATCTGCAATACTTTTAGAGATAATTCGCATTTACTCATTTTGAGTAGGTGAGTAATTAGCTATGGGTCTGAAACTTCACCAAGTGAAAGCTCTCCCAAAAGTAGGTGAATGAGTTATTTGAGAAAAATTGGCTATCTGCAATACTTTTAGAGATAATTCGCATTTACTCATTTTGAGTAGGTGAGTAATTAGCTATGGGTCTGAAACTTCACCATGTGAAAGCTCTCCCACAAGTAGATGAATGAGTATTTGATAAAAATTGGGTATCCGCAATACTTTTACAGATAATTAGCATTTACTCATTTTGAGTAGGTGAATAAATAGCTATGGGTCTGAAACTTCACATAGTGAAAGCTCTCCCAAAAGTAGGTGAATAAGTTATTTGAGAAAAATTGGCTATCTGCAATACTTTTAGAGATAATTCGCATTTACTCATTTTGAGTAGGTGAATAATTAGCTATGGGTCTGAAACTTCACCAAGTGAAAGCTCTGCCAAAAGTAGGTGAATGAGTTATTTGAGAAAAATTGGCTATCTGCAATACTTTTAGAGATAATTCGCATTTACTCATTTTGAGTAGGTGAGTAATTAGCTATGGGTCTGAAACTTCACCAAGTGAAAGCTCTCCCAAAAGTAGGTGAATGAGTTATTTGAGAAAAATTGGCTATCTGCAATACTTTTAGAGATAATTCGCATTTACTCATTTTGAGTAGACGAGTAATTAGCTATGGGTCTGAAACTTCACCAAGTGAAAGCTCTCCCAAAAGTAGGTGAATGATTAATTTGAGAAAAATTGGCTATCTGCAATACTTTTAGAGATAATTCGCATTTACTCATTTTGAGTAGGTGAGTAATTAGCTATGGGTCTGAAACTTCACAGAGTGAAAGCTCTCCCAAAAGTAGGTGAATGAGTTATTTGAGAAAAATTGGCTATCTGCAATACTTTTAGAGATAATTCGCATTTACTCATTTTGAGTAGGTGAGTAATTAGCTATGGGTCTGAAACTTCACCAAGTGAAAGCTCTCCCAAAAGTAGGTGAATGATTAATTTGACAAAAATTGGCTATCTGCAATACTTTTAGAGATAATTCGCATTTACTCATTTTGAGTAGGTGAGTAATTAGCTATGGGTCTGAAACTTCACCAAGTGAAAGCTCTCCCAAAAGTAGGTGAATGAGTTATTTGAGAAAAATTGGCTATCTGCAATACTTTTAGAGATATTTGGCATTTACTCATTTTGAGTAGGTGAGTAATTAGCTATGGGTCTGAAACTTCACCAAGTGAAAGCTCTGCCAAAAGTAGGTGAATGAGTTATTTGAGAAAAATTGGCTATCTGCAATACTTTTAGAGATAATTCGCATTTACTCATTTTGAGTAGGTGAGTAATTAGCTATGGGTCTGAAACTTCACCAAGTGAAAGCTCTCCCAAAAGTAGGTGAATGAGTTATTTGAGAAAAATTGGCTATCTGCAATACTTTTAGAGATAATTCGCATTTACTCATTTTCAGTAGGTGAGTAATTAGCTATGGGTCTGAAACTTCACCAAGTGAAAGCTCTGCCAAAAGTAGGTGAATGAGTTATTTGAGAAAAATTGGCTATCTGCAATACTTTTAGAGATAATTCGCATTTACTCATTTTGAGTAGGTGAGTAATTAGCTATGGGTCTGAAACTTCACAGAGTGAAAGCTCTCCCAAAAGTAGGTGAATGAGTTATTTGAGAAAAATTGGCTATCTGCAATACTTTTAGAGATAATTCGCATTTACTCATTTTGAGTAGGTGAGTAATTAGCTATGGGTCTGAAACTTCACCAAGTGAAAGCTCTCCCAAAAGTAGGTGAATGAGTTATTTGAGAAAAATTGGCTATCTGCAATACTTTTAGAGATAATTCGCATTTACTCATTTTGAGTAGGTGAGTAATTAGCTATGGGTCTGAAACTTCACCAAGTGAAAGCTCTCCCAAAAGTAGGTGAATGATTAATTTGAGAAAAATTGGCTATCTGCAATACTTTTAGAGATAATTCGCATTTACTCATTTTGAGTAGGTGAGTAATTAGCTATGGGTCTGAAACTTCACAGAGTGAAAGCTCTCCCAAAAGTAGGTGAATGAGTTATTTGAGAAAAATTGGCTATCTGCAATACTTTTAGAGATAATTCGCATTTACTCATTTTGAGTAGGTGAGTAATTAGCTATGGGTCTGAAACTTCACCAAGTGAAAGCTCTCCCAAAAGTAGGTGAATGATTAATTTGACAAAAATTGGCTATCTGCAATACTTTTAGAGATAATTCGCATTTACTCATTTTGAGTAGGTGAGTAATTAGCTATGGGTCTGAAACTTCACCAAGTGAAAGCTCTCCCAAAAGTAGGTGAATGAGTTATTTGAGAAAAATTGGCTATCTGCAATACTTTTAGAGATATTTGGCATTTACTCATTTTGAGTAGGTGAGTAATTAGCTATGGGTCTGAAACTTCACCAAGTGAAAGCTCTGCCAAAAGTAGGTGAATGAGTTATTTGAGAAAAATTGGCTATCTGCAATACTTTTAGAGATAATTCGCATTTACTCATTTTGAGTAGGTGAGTAATTAGCTATGGGTCTGAAACTTCACCAAGTGAAAGCTCTCCCAAAAGTATATGAATGAGTTATTTGAGAAAAATTGGCTATCTGCAATACTTTTAGAGATAATTCGCATTTACTCATTTTCAGTAGGTGAGTAATTAGCTATGGGTCTGAAACTTCACCAAGTGAAAGCTCTGCCAAAAGTAGGTGAATGAGTTATTTGAGAAAAATTGGCTATCTGCAATACTTTTAGAGATAATTCGCATTTACTCATTTTGAGTAGGTGAGTAATTAGCTATGGGTCTGAAACTTCACAGAGTGAAAGCTCTCCCAAAAGTAGGTGAATGAGTTATTTGAGAAAAATTGGCTATCTGCAATACTTTTAGAGATAATTCGCATTTACTCATTTTGAGTAGGTGAGTAATTAGCTATGGGTCTGAAACTTCACCAAGTGAAAGCTCTCCCAAAAGTAGGTGAATGAGTTATTTGAGAAAAATTGGCTATCTGCAATACTTTTAGAGATAATTCGCATTTACTCATTTTGAGTAGGTGAGTAATTAGCTATGGGTCTGAAACTTCACCAAGTGAAAGCTCTCCCAAAAGTAGGTGAATGATTTATTTGAGAAAAATTGGCTATCTGCAATACTTTTAGAGATAATTCGCATTTACTCATTTTGAGTAGGTGAGTAATTAGCTATGGGTCTGAAAATTCGAAAATTCAAAATGGCCGCCATTTTTTGCGAGAAATTTTTTGTTTGAAAATTGGCATGGCTACTCTGCAGAGATACCCTGCAGGTCAAAAATTTCGTCGAAATCGCTCTATCTAGCAGGGTTTTCGAGATATAAACATTTTTATGTTTTGCAATTTTTGCGAAAAATTCGAAAATTCAAAATGGCCGCCATTTTTGGCGAGACAAATTTTTTTTGAAAATTGGCATGGCTACTCTGCAGATATACCCTGTGGGTCAAAAATTTCGTCGAAATCGCTCTATCTAGCAGGGTTTTCGAGATATAAGCATTTTTATGTTTTGCAATTTTTGCGAAAAATTCGAAAATTCAAAATGGCCGCCATTTTTGGCGAGACAAATTTTTTTTCAAAATTGGGATAACTACTCTGCAGAGATACCCTGCGGGTCAAAAATTTCGTCGAAATCGCTCTATCTAGCACGGTTTTCGAGATACAAGCATTTTTGTGTTTTGCAATTTTTGCAAAAATTTCGAAAATTCAAAATGGCCGCCATTTTTGGCGAGACAAAAATTTTTTCAAAATTGGGATAACTACTTTGCAGAGATACCCTGTGGGTCAAAAATTTCGTCGAAATCGCTCTATCTAGCACGGTTTTCGAGATATAAGCATTTTTGTGTTTTGCAATTTTTGCGAAAATTTCGAAAATTCAAAATGGCCGCCATTTTGGGCGAGAGAAAAATTTTTTGAAAATTGGGAAAACTACTCTGCAGAGATACCCTGTGGGTCAAAAATTTCGTCGAAATCGCTCTATCTAGCAGGGTTTTCGAGATATAACCATTTTTATGTTTTGCAATTTTTGCGAAAAATTCGAAAATTCAAAATGGCCGCCATTTTTGGCGAGACAAAAATTTTTTCAAAATTGGGATAACTACTCTGCAGAGATACCCTGAGGGTCAAAAATTTCGTCGAAATCGCTCTATCTAGCACGGTTTTCGAGATATAAGCATTTTTGTGTTTTGCAATTTTTGCGAAAATTTCGAAAATTCAAAATGGCCGCCATTTTTGGCGAGACAAAAATTTTTTGAAAATTGGGAAAAGTACTCCGCAGAGATACCCTGCGGGTCAAAAATTTCGTCGAAATCGCTCTATCTAGCACGGTTTTCGAGATATAAGCATTTTTGTGTTTTCCTTATTTGGAAAATTCGTAATGATTAATTAATCATTAATTACTCGGCCATTTCTTGACCAATCAATGCCAAAATCTAATGATTTCCAGATTTTAATAGAATGAATGTATTTGCCAAGTTTCAGGTGAATTGATAAAATTCCTTTCAAGTTATCATCCGGACAAGCTTCCCCATCGAAAAAAGACATTTTTGGTCATGTGACCTCTCTGATTGGTTGAAATGTCACTGCAGTATATTCAAAAAAATTCCCCAAGGCTACTGCCTAAACCTGCCAAATTTGAAAAGAATCCGCCTAACGGTTACAGAGTTATAAGGAAAACAAAATGCGGAGCCGGCGGAGCCGGCGGAGCCGGCGGAGCCGCCGGAGCCGGCGGAGCCTGAAGCTCTCCCATACACAAACAAGCGTCCCTTGCGGGACGCTTAATTCCTAAGAACATGGTGATATAGTCTTATAACTTAAAGTTTACAACATTAAAATCATTTGTTGCTAACAAAACACTGTTTGTTTTTTCTGTCAGATAAATCAAAGCTTTACTGCAATGCTTTATGATAGTGGTGATGCTTTTATAACATGTTACACAAAATAACATATTGGTATACAAAGCATAAGTTTACATGTGAAGTGGTACATTTTATGTCAAGAAATGGTCTGAAAGTTTTGTTACACTGCTGTTAAGGCAAATAATTGAACATAATGAAATCAAACATCCAAATTTTGGAAGAACATTCACTTTCAAGCAGAAATCAATATAAGGTCAGTGGAGAAGTCCTTTTCTAATTCAATTTAAAGTATTAACTGGAAATTGAAGTCAAGTAGACACTCCTGATCATGGAGATTGGACCCAACAGGGTTTAGCTGTGTAGCAAGTCTGGTTTACACAAACTCAAATACACACCTTGCAATTTATACTGACTCCTTGTTTTCTGGAGTCGTTATTCCACAGAACTTTAACAATGTGTTATTCTGAAACATTAGTGAAACACAGATATATTAACATGGACCATTTCAAATCAACTGACATAATTCTTTCCCTCGTTAAAATACATGCTGCTGTTACAAAAGCTGAACCTTGCTTATTTGTTAATTATATTCCAAGTTAACAACTAGACCAAGGACGCATCTGTGGCCAGATGCAAGATGTATCCACCGGAAAAGGCCAACTAACACAGTTTCGAAGATAAACAGCATTTTGCAATAACTAGACCTACGCATCGGAGGACCGATGCAAATTTGTATCCACCGGAAAGACAACTCACCAAAGCCAGTGAACCATAGTTTGACCTTGAAGGTCAAATCTAAGAAAATCAGAAGATTCCCAGCCCACGATTTCCTATGAGTTGGTTTCACATTGCAAACTTCTAGGATCAATAATAAGCAAGTTATAAGCACTTTTAGGTTTGGCCGTCCTCGTTTGATGTTGAAAGAGGGGCTCGAGGTCAAATCTGACCACATCAAAAGATTCCCAGCCCATGATTTCCTATAGGTTGGTTTACCATCCCAAACCTCTAGAACCAATAATAAGCAAGTTATAAGCACTTTTAAGTTTGGCTATCCTCGTTTGACCTTCCAGGAGGGGCCCAAGGTCAAATACATCCACACAAAAAGATTCCCAGCCCATGACATCCCATATGTTGGTTTACCATCCCAAACCTCTAGGACAAATAATAAGCCAGTTATAAGCACTTTTAAGTTTGGCTATCCTCGTTTGACCTTGAAGGAGGAGCCCAAGGTCAAATCCGACCACAGCACAAGATTCTCAGCCCATGATTTCCCATAGTCTGGTTTACCATCCCAAACGTCTAGGACCAATAATAAGCGAGTTATAAGCACTTTAAGTTTGGCTATCCTCGTTTGACCTTGAAGGGGCGACCCAAGGTCAAATCCGACCACACCAGAAGATTCCCAGTCCATGATTTCCCATAGGTTGGTTTATGCAGGTGTTGGACTGGAGGCCGACCCTACGACTGTATTATTATAAGGTCGGCTGCAAAAGTTGGGGGGTCGGGGACAAAAATCCACAAAAAAAGGCGGGAAATTTTTGGGTCGGCTTCAATTCCCCGACAGGACATGAAACTTGCAAATTTAATAAGTAAATTAAATTTTTATAAGTTAATACCCTATCCAATGGACAATATGCTATACCGGTTAGCGCAGACCGGCCCGCCAAACGTCAGAAAAAGACGTCCTGTGTTTCCACCGGCTGGCCGGTCCTCACACTGCACTCGCCAGGTGGCGTATCGTACTTCCTTTCTGTCTAGACAACCTGACGCCATAGCATCTTTTTCGTTGTCTAAACCTATTAGACCCCTCGGTGGGAGGGTCTTGCGTGTCCATTGGATAGGGTATTAACTTATAAAAATTTAATTTACTTATTAAATTTGCAATTTTATTGCGTTAATACATCCTATCCAATGGACAATATGCTGAATAACTACCGCTTGGTTGGCGGGTAAGTTACTAGGGACTTATGCGAATTCGACCTGAGATTGTCAAGACCCCTCGGGCTATAGTCGGTCAACAGAAATCGGTTAACCGGTCCAAACCGACTCGCCCCCCCCCCCCCCCCCCCCCCCCCCCTTTTTTTTTACAGACCTGCTCTGAGGTAGGGGAAGAGAGGGATGAGTTCAGTCCCAAAGAAATAAACCTCCCGAAGGAAGCACGTTTGATTTTTTTTTTTTTTTGATGCTTCTTAACTATATATACATATGTACAGATCTCCTCTTGAACTGGGCTACTGGTGGATCTTCTGAGCAGCCACTACAGGTCCCAGGTGATAAAGCTCAGAGTCAGCCCATGCCACATCCTTCAGATAAAATTGTGTGAAAGTATTATGTGATTTCCAGTGGCAGGCTGACAAGATCTGGTCCAAGGAAACCCCTGACTGGAAGGCCTTGGAAGCAGCAAAGGCCCTGACATCATGGGCTTTGACCTGATGTAAGGTGTGGGCCTCCTGATCTGAGAGCTCATAACACAGGATCACAGTCTGTTTGATCCATGAGGAGATAGTGGCAGGTGAGATGTCCTTGTCGAAACCTTTCTTGAAGGAGACAAAGACCAATTCTTTATTCTGCCTGAGGTCCTGTCCAAATAGTAGCGCAACGCTCTGACCGGACAGAGGGACCTATCAGACTTGAGGGATTTATCCAGAGTCGGGGCCAGGGCTGTTATGACCACTGGAGCCACGCTGTCCGGACCCTCTTTGGCCAGCTGGTTCTTGGAAAGAAAACTGGGAGATGGGTAGGACACCCTAGACCAGTCAGACTGGTGTCTGATGTTCTTATTTTCCAAGCATGAATCTCACTTCTGCGTTTGCCTGAACCAAGGGCTAGGAGGAAAACTGTCTTGAAGGTCAAATACTTCGAGGCCTCCTTAATTGGTTCAAAGGGAGCCTTGGTTACAGCGTGCGAAATTCGCGGTGGCCCGGTGCCCCCCCTTTTAAAGTTAAGGCCACCACAACTTGACTTTCATGGGCCCCAATGGGCCACCAAATTGACTACAACATGCCTCGTGTGGTAATACAATCCAGTGTGCTGTCATCTTTTTTTAATTGGTTTTCTTTCCCCCTGGATCCTTAATTATGCATTGTGTTTTGCATATTCCAGATTGAGTTCACCCTTAATAAGCAGCTAAACTCCACACTGTTTCTCTCACTCCTCCAAGAGTTAGTACACCAAGTGGGAAGACTGCAGAAAAACAATCAATACATATGCTTTATTAGCCTGGCCTTCCAGGCTGTCTCTACCATAATACAAACGTGAAATATTTTTTGCCATAATGCACACTGTATCAGAGGCTTTTCTAGTCTGGGAGTTCTCCCCAGCAAGCTAGGCTAAGTAAATGTATGAGAGCATTATGAAAAATACTTATAATGCAATCAAACAGTTGTGTCTATATTATACATATAAACGCCTGTGGCAAGGCTAATGCTTTATAACCAGTACACTGACAAGTCCCCCCCTCTCCCTCACTCACACAAAACTGCCAGTGGAGAAGAACGTTCCCCCCCCTCCCTTCACACAAGTATAGTTGTTCCACTTATCCACAAGTGAAAAAGGCTTGTTTAGAGGCAGACACTCTGTATAAATTGTATGAAAAGAAAAACATTATTTCTTTGAAGCTTAAAGTAATCATAAAACTTGCAAAATTTAAATGTCTTGTGTAAAATTCATTGGGATAATCATGAAAAAGACTTTAGTTTCATTTTTAATGCTCGAGGATAGGAGAGGGTTATTGTGATCAGTTTGTTTCTGTCTGTCTGTCTGTGCACCGTTTCGCCCTTAAAACTCAAAAACTGTAGCACCAATCAAGCTTAAATTTGGTGGGTTGATATTTCATGGAGTACAGATGGATTCTTCTAAATTTGGTGTAATTTGTTTGAAAATTAAAGCCAGGAGAGATTTTTTTGTTATTATTATTATTATCAATATTTTGCTTTCTGGTGATGTCATTACTTAATGATGTCACAATGCAATCGTTATTGTGAGGTCATAAGCCTAGGGTGTGATACTTGTTGTCTTTCAGTAAAAATATTTCTTCCCATTTTTTGTCTTGAAATTGACATAAAGATAATAAAGAGGGGGTGGTGTATTCATCATTTTTATTAATTATTATTTCTGTTTTATGTTCTCTTTTTTTTTTGAATTCCTTGACAGGCCATCAAAAAAAAAACAAAAACAAAAAAAACTAGAGGATCGCTCTCAAAAAAAAAGATAATGTTTTTGCATAGCAAAAACAAAGCGTCCTGAAAAGGATATAAAGGTGAGTGCTAAAGTATTAAGAAAATGCTTCGTTTCTAGCCTTATACTGTTGTAGCAACCAAAGTCAGCGCAGTCTGCTCTATCTAGCACGGTTTTCAAGATATAAGCATTTTTGTGTTTTGCAAAAAATTAAAAAATTAAAAATGTCCGCTATATTTGGCGAGACAAAAATATTTTGAAAATTGGCATGGCTACTCTGCAGAGATACCCAGCAGGTCAAAAATTTTGTTGAGTTCGCTCCATATAGCACGGTTTTCGAGATATAAGCATTTTTGTGTTTTGCAAAAACTTTGAAAATTCAAAATGGCCACCATTTTTGGGGAGACAAAATTTTTTGTCAAGACCACTGCCGCGGTGTGTATCTCCCGCCGAGCATTAAAGCAGAAGAAATAGCTTTTCCGAGATATTCACAATTTTTCATTTTCGTGTGTGAAAGCTCTTCCAAAAGTAGGTGAATGAGTTCTTTGAGAAAAATTGGCTATCTGCAATACTATTAAGAGATAATTCACATTTACTCATTTTGAGTAGGTGAATAATTATCTATGGGTCTGAAACTTCACCAAGTGAAAGCTCTGCCAAAAGTAGGTGAATGAGTTATTTGAGAAAAATTGGCTATCTGCAATACTTTTAGAGATAATTCGCATTTACTCATTTTGAGTAGGTGAGTAATTAGCTATGGGTCTGAAACTTCACCAAGTGAAAGCTCTCCCAAAAGTAGATGAATGAGTTATTTGAGAAAAAATGGTTATCTGCAATACTTTTAGAGATAATTCGCATTTACTCATTTTGAGTAGGTGAGTAATTAGCTATGGGTCTGAAACTTCACCATGTGAAAGCTCTCCCACAAGTAGATGAATGAGTATTTGATAAAAATTGGGTATCCGCAATACTTTTACAGATAATTAGCATTTACTCATTTTGAGTAGGTGAATAATTAGCTATGGGTCTGAAACTTCACCAAGTGAAAGCTCTGCCAAAAGTAGATGAATGAGTTATTTGAGAAAAATTGGCTATCTGCAATACTTTTAGAGATAATTTGCATTTACTCATTTTGAGTAGGTGAGTAATTAGCTATGGGTCTGAAACTTCACCATGTGAAAGCTCTCCCACAAGTAGATGAATGAGTTATTTGATAAAAATTGGGTATCCGCAATACTTTTACAGATAATTAGCATTTACTCATTTTGAGTAGGTAAATAATTAGCTATGGGTCTGAAACTTCACAGAGTGAAAGCTCTCCCAAAAGTAGGTGAATGAGTTATTTGAGAAAAATTGGCTATCTGCAATACTTTTAGAGATAATTCGCATTTACTCATTTTGAGTAGGTGAGTAATTAGCTATGCGTCTGAAACTTCACCATGTGAAAGCTCTTCCAAAAGTAGGTGAATGAGTTATTTGAGAAAAATTGGCTATCTGCAATACTTTTACAGATAATTCACATTTACTCATTTTAAGTAGTTGAGTAATTAGCTATGGGTCTGAAACTTCACCATGTGAAAGCTCTTCCAAAAGTAGGTGAATGAGTTATTTGAGAAAAATTGGCTATCTGCAATACTTTTAAGAGATAATTCACATTTACTCATTTTGAGTAGGTGAGTAATCATCTACGGGTCTGAAACTTCACCATGTGAAAGCTCTCCCAAAAGTATATGAATGAGTTATTTGAGAAAAATTGGGTATCCGCAATAGTTTTTGAGATAATTAGCATTTACTCATTTTGAGTAGGTGAGTAATTAGCTACGGGTCTGAAACTTCACCAAGTGAAAGCTCTTCCAAAAGTAGGTGAATGAGTTATTTGAGAAAAATTGGCTATCTGCAATACTTTTAGAGGTAATTCGCATTTACTCATTTTGAGAAGGTGAGGAATTAGCTATGGGTCTGAAACTTCAGCAAGTGAAAGCTCTTTGGGATAGCTGCTCTGCAGAGATACCCTGAATATCAAAAATTTCATCGAAATCGCTCTATGTAGCACGGTTTTCGAAATATTAGCATTTTTGTGTTTTGCCATTTTTGCGCAAAAATTCGAAAATTCAAAATGGCAGCCATTTTTGGCAAGACAAATTTTTTTTTGAAAATTGGCATGGCTACTCTGCAGAGATACCCTGTGGGTAAAAAATTTCGTCGAAATCGCTCTATCTAGCACGGTTTTCGAGATATAAGCATTTTTATGTTTTGCAATTTTGCGAAAAATTCGAAAATTCAAAATGGCTGCCATTTTTTGCGAGAAATTTTTTTTTGGAAAATTGGCATGGCTACTCTGCAGAGATACCCTGTGGGTCAAAAATTTCGTCGAAATCGCTCTATCTAGCAGGGTTTTCGAGATATAAGCATTTTTATGTTTTGCAATTTTTGCGAAAAATTCGAAAATTCAAAATGGCCCCCATTTTTGGCGAGACAAATTTTTTTTTAAAAATAGGCATGGCTACTCTGCAGCGATACCCTGTGGGTCAAAAATTTCGTCCAAATCGCTCTATCTAGTACGGTTTTCGAGATATAAGGATTTTTATGTTTTGCAATTTTTGCGAAAAATTCGAAAATTCAAAATGGCCGCCATTTTTGGCGAGACAAATTTTTTTTCAGAATTGGGATAACTACTCCGCAGGGATACCCTGTGAGTCAAAAATTTTGTCGAAATCGCTCTATCTAGCACGGTTTTCGAGATATAAGCATTTTTGTGTTTTGCAATTTTTGCGAAAATTTCGAAAATTCAAAATGGCCGCCATTTTTGGCGAGACAAAATTTTTTTGAAAATTGGGAAAACTACTCCGCAGAGATACCCTGCGTGTCAAAAATTTCGTCGAAATCGCTCTATCTAGCACGGTTTTCGAGATATAAGCATTTTTGTGTTTTGCATGAGTGATTTTTACTAAAAAGTGACTTGTAAGCAATATTTTTACCTCACCCAGCAGTTTATGTTCTTGTGTGCTAATTGTCTATTTTATTTGTCTCTCTGGGTTTTTTTTTTTTGTGTGTGTTTAGATTACTCCAGAACTAATGAACAGATCTTTATTAAAAATTTTTGTGGGTAGGACCTGGCCAAAGGAAGAAGTTGCTAAAAAAGAAAAATCTAGTTCTTATTTTGGATACAAAATAATCATGAGTTTTCAGAGGTCCCATTTAAATGCATTTTTAATGACTTTCTACTTGATATTTCTTCAAAAATTAATTTACATGTTTGGTTTTATTTTATTGTCTTCCTTACAGTACTTTATATCACTCGAGAGACTGGTCACATGGAGTCGAGCGTTTTCCTCTCTCTGAGTGCATCTTGTATAATTTGTATTCAAGCTTGAAGTTGAATAAAGAAATTTGACATAAATCACCTTTGTATCTTTTTGACGTGTCACTTAATAAATTAAAAAGACAATTTGTCAGAAAAATTTTTTAAAAAAGTTTTGGGCCATCAAGTTTTAACAGGGGCCACTGAACTTCAGAACCTAGTGGCCCTATGGGGCCACCATTACTTGGCAACGAATTTCTCACACTGCTTGGTTAGCTGGTGCAAAACCAGGGATAGGTTCCAGGAAGGGATACCCCTTCTGCCCTTGGGTCTGTCTCTATGGAAACTATCCAAGAGACGAGTGAAATTTTCATCTTTGCTGATGTTGAGGGATGAGTTTCCCAGTTTATCGGCAATGGCTGACCTGTACCCATCAATGGTGCTGGGCTGCAGTTTCCTGTCCTCAAAAAGGTACATAAGATTTTACAGGTGGTGCCCTGAAGTCCACCTGATTTGTGATGCACCACTTTGTAAAAATGGCCCACTTCGCCTCATAGACGGATCTGGTTGATCCTCTTTGAGGAGCCTCAATTCTTGCTGCCACCGCCTCAGAGAAACCCTGCTCCTTGATAGCTGTGACTCTAGGAGCCATGCATGGAGATTTAGGTTTGTCAGACTTCTGTGAGGGGTCTGATTGAAGGGTTGAGTCAGGAGGTTTGGCAGCTGAGGCAACAGCAATGGAATCTGGCTGGACATTTCCACTAGGTCCCAAAACCATGTCATGTTGGGCCACCCCGGGGCAATGATGATCAACCTTTGGTATGGGGAGTCTTGCAACTTCTCCACCACTTTGCCCAATATGGCTGTCGGTGGGAAGGCATACGCGTCTGGAAGTAAGCGTCCTTGAAGTTTAGGGAGATTACCCATTCTCCCTTTTGGAGAGATGTTCTGATGGTTTCCGGTGTCTCCATCTTGAATTTTTCGGTCTTGAGGAAAAGATTCAGATTGCTTAGGTCTAAGATCGGTCTCCACCTGTTGTCGGGCTTTGGTACTAAGAATAGCCGGTTGAAGAACCCTAGTGAGACCTGTTTGTGAACTAATTCTATGGCATTTTTGTCCATAAGCTGATGTAATGCCTCCAACAGTTTGAGATTTCTGTGAGGATTGCCATAGCAGCTTATGACTGTGGGAAATCTTGCTAAGTTCGGCCGGATCCGAAAGGGGAGGGTGTAGCCCTCTTTCAGGATTTGAACCACTCTCGGTCTGGCACCCAGATCTAACCATTTTTTCCAAAAGTTTTGGAGTCTGGCCCCTACAGGCAGATTTGTGACAACATTGGGAGCATTTGTGACAGGATTTACACAAGATAATTGAGTGACACAAGAAACACTTTTCACAGACTTTAATTTGCTTTTCTTGCAATAACAATCTGCTGCCCCGGGACTTATTTCGTTCTTTTGAGAATGCCCGGGCGCAGTATGAACAGAAGGTACAACATTTAGCTTTACATTGAAAGTGTTCATTGTCTTTCTTGTGGGGCTCCCGGTCAGCAGCAGAGGCTTCAACTGAATTACACATTGACTGTCATTTGTACTGCTGCTGACCCTTGGCTGGACGCGAGGAATACTGTTGCTTGCCCTTGTTATTCTTCCTGCGTCGAGTACGGGACAGGTTCTTCCAAGCTGGCCTGTCTTGTTGCTTATCCGACCTAGAGTCCTGTCTTTCATAAGGGTGATATCTCCGACCCTTGTACACTGATGCTGACCGACCCTTATCAAATGAGGTGATGTCTTCTTCTGCCCTTTTTACAACATTGTCCGGAAAGAGTATCCAGGTGAAGAGGGGCAGTGCGGAGAGCATTCAGTGTGTCGGCTTTGACACCGGCTTTTAAGTAGGCCAGGTAAGAGTCACGCCTCAGGAGTGTGGTGTTAGCCATAGTGACACAAAGATGAATTCCGTAAGGTGCTCCATGGACTTAGCCATGGCTTGGCAAACACTAGAGTTAAAGTCTAGTAAGAACTGGAATTCATCCACTGCTGATGAAACTTTAGCTGCAGCCTTCCCTTTTGACTCCACCTTCACTGATTTCAGTTGATTGTTCATGCTTTCTTGTATTTTCAACAGGCAACGGTTGAACCCGGCTGCGTGGTTGCAGATCACTGTTGACTCACGGGCAGACCTCTCCCATTTCCTTAAATTCTCCTGAGAGATAGGGCAAGACAAGGGAGGTGAAGTGGCAATACCGGCCTGTCTAGCTATCCTGAGATAGGTACTGTTGAGTTTTGATGATCCGGTGTGCCATGAAGAAACAGACTGATCAGAGTCCTTCTTGGGATTGGCATGAAAACCATACCACTTCTGTTGTGACTTGGGAGGCCGGACAAATTGGTCCCTTAACAGTCCTCCCGCTTCAGAAGTACGCGTGGGATATCCCTGGACCAGTGTGATGTTGAGCTTTGACATCTTCCGACATAACCACTCGTCGGTCGGTAGGTTAACAGAAACCTTGCCCGGTGTGTGAAGTTTTGGACCCGCAAAGGGGTTATCTTCAGACGTAGTGGCACCGGAATCAATGTCTGGGATGTGATTCCAACTCATGTATGACCGGATCCCCCTCATCGTTTCACGATAAGATTGTTCCTCGGAAAGGGATTGGTCATGATCGGACAGGTTAGCTTCCTGATCATTCGAGAGTTCACCTTCTTCCGGGAAGAGATCTAAGGGAGGTCGGTCTGATGGGAGAGAGTCGGTGTCGGATTCACTAGAAGAGGGGGATTCCTTTCTAGAAGTGTCAAAGAAACTGGTTAGTCGTCTCTGAGCAGTCTCTCTGGTAGTCGGTTCCGGCTGGGCAGAAGATGAAGCTCTTGCAACAGGCTTGTGCTGAGAAGAGTCGGTGGCCGGTGAGTCAACAGCAGGGTCGGTCAGTTGAGAGGTTGGTTTCAAAACCGGGTCGGGTCAGACCACGTTGGCTGGTGGAGCATGAGCCGGAGTAACCTTCACCGTGCTGAAAGCAGGGTCCTGAGGCTTGTCTAAAGTCTTGGCCAATAACAAGGCTTCCAGCCTATTAATTTTTTTTTTTCACTTGAAAATACTTTTATTTACCCTTTTTTTTACAAACATTTTTATAGGTCCCGGGAGGGCGAGGGTAGCAAACCCTCCATCGGGTCTTATTTCTACAATATAGTGTATAAAATAACTATATCACAACAAGGATACAGAGTATAACAAAATTGCAAATTTAATAAGTAAATTAAATTTTTATAAGTTAATACCCTATCCAATGGACAATAGCTTATCCGGTCGGCGCAGACCGGCCCGCCAAACGTCAGAAAAAGACGTCCTGTGTCTCCACCGGCTAGGCCGGCCCAGTTCTGTGCACTCGCCAGATGGCGTGTCGTACTTCCTTCCTGTCTAGACAGCGTGACGTCATAGCATCTTTTTCGTTGTCTAAACCTATTAGACCCCTAGTAAGCTGATAGCGGGGTCGGTGGGAGGGTCTTGTGTGTCCATTGGATAGGGTATTAACTTATAAAAATTTAATTTACTTATTAAATTTGCAATTTTATTGCGTTAATACATCCTATCCAATGGACAATAGCTGAATAACTACCGCTTGGTAGGCGGGTAAGCTACTAGGGACTAAAACTTGAACTCTGGTTAGAATAATGACCATTTCTTCCTAAAGCCTGGGTAGACCTTTAAGTCAAAACCCCTTTAAGGCTATGGTCGAATATCATCATCCGGTTATCCGGAAGGGAACCGTCAGAATCGACCCTCTTTGGCCAGCTGATTCTTGGATAGAAAGCTGGGAGATGGGAAAAGGGACACCTTACACCAATCGGATTGGTGTCTGATGTTTTGGTGCTGCCAGGCATGGATCTCACTCCTTCTTTTACCTGAGCCCAGGGCCAACAGGAAGACAGTTTTGAAGGTCAGATGCTTCAGAGATGCTTCCCGAAGAGGTTCGAAGGGAGCCTTTGTCAGCTGGTGTAGTACCAGGGAAAGGTTCCAAGAGGGAATCCCCCTCCGCCCTTTGGGCCTGTCTCTGTGGAAGCTTTCCAAGAGACGAGTGAGATTATCATCTTTACTGATATTAATTGCTGTATTACCTAATTTGTCAGCAATGGCAGACCTGTATCCATCAATGGTGCTTGGTTGTAACTTCTTGTCCTCAAAGAGGTACATGAGGAAGTCAGCCACCGACTTCACAGGTGGTGCTCTGAAGTCCACCTGATTAGTGAGGCACCATTTTGTAAAAATGGCCCACTTTGCCTCATAGACTGATCTGGTAGATCTTCTTTGAGGAGCCTCAATTCTTGCTGCCACTGCCTCAGAGAAACCCTGTTCTTTGATCTTTGTGGCTCTAGGAGCCAGGCATGAAGATTTAGATTTGTCAGATTTCTGTGAGGGATCTGACTGAAGGGCTGTGTCAGCAAGTTGGGTTGGTCGGGCAGGCTGAGAGGGACCCGACTGGACATGGTCACCAGGTCCCAAAACCAAGGCATGTTGGGCCACCCCGGAGCAATCAGAATGAGTCTCTTGCAAGGGGAGTCCTGCAACTTCTCCACCACTTTGCCCAATATGGCGGTCGGTGGAAAAGCGTATGCATCCAGATCCTCCCAAGGTAGGGTGAGTGCGTCCACTGCTACTGCCAGAGTGTCCGGCACTGGAGACACGAATCGAGGTAGTTTGTTGTTGAACCTTGTGGCAAATAGGTCTATCTGTGGCCGGTGCCATTTTCTGCACAATTCCCGAAAGATGTCCGGAAGGAGGGACCATTCTGTTTGGATGGTCTGATTTAGCCGGGATAGCTTGTCTGCTATCACATTTAAACGGCCAGGGATATGTCGGGCCTTTAGGGTCACTTGTCGCTGGGAACACCAGGTCAAGATCCTCCATAGTAGGGCACACAGTGGGCCCGACTTCATTCCCCCTTCTTTGTTTATGTAGGCCACTACTGTAGTATTGTCTGTGGCCACTAGGACAATCTGGTTTGTGCAAAGGTTTTGGAACTCTTTTAGGGCTAAGAGTACTGCTTTTAGTTCCAGATAATTTATGTGCAGCTTGCTTTCCGGCACTGACCAGGACCCTCTTGCAGTGAACTCGTTTAAATGAGCGCCCCACCCTTCTTTTGATGCGTCTGTAAAAATTTGCAGAGCATGCTGTATGGGGTGTAATGGCTGACCTTGAAGCACATTGCTTTCGTCTAGCCACCACTGTAAATGTGGGTGCAGGGATCTGGGTAGAGGAATAACTTTTTCCAGGGATTCCGGTACTCTCCAATTGTTTTTGAGATGCCACTGTATGGGTCTCATGTGTAAACGGCCTAGGTGAACTTGTTTCTCTGTGGCCGTTAACAGACCTATCAAGGACTGGACAGGCCGGTAGTGAAAGTAGTGTTTGTATTTTCCCTTGAAGGTTCTGCCACCGGTCCGGTGTCGGTCTGACCCGGCCGGACCTGAGGTCGAACTGGTAGCCGACAAAGTTGAATACTTGTTGGGGCTCCAGTTCCGATTTTTCTAAATTTACTAGCCAGCCTAGATCCTGGCACATCTTGATCAGGATCCGGGTATGCTGGAGACAGACTTGGTGGGTTCCGGCTCTGACCAACCAGTCGTCTAGGTACTGGTGGATCCTTATACCCTTGTGTGTGGCCATCAGTTTCACCTCCTTTGCCAATACAGTGAACTCCATGGGTGCTGTGGACAGACCAAAGGGCAGTGCCTTGAACTGGTAAGTCCGACCCTGGACATGAAATCTGAGATATTTCCTGGACTGTTCCTGTATTGGTATATGGAAGTAGGCATCCTTGAAGTCTACTGAGGTTACCCACTCCCCTTGTTGGAGGGATGTTCTGATGGTTTCCGGTGTCTCCATTTTGAACTTTTCCACCTTGAGGAAGGGATTTAGTTTGCTTAGGTCTAGTATGGGTCTCCACTTGTTGTTGGGTTTGGGTACCAGAAAAAGTCGGTTGAAAAACCCTAAAGATGTTTGATTTTGGACTAGCTCTATTGCATTTTTGTCCATAAGCTGATGTAATGCCTCCAACAGGTAGCTGTTCCTGTGGGGATTGACATAACGGCTTATGACAGTGGGGGACCTTGTGAGGTTTGGCCGGATCCGAAAGGGGAGGGTGTAGCCCTCTCTCAGGATTTGAATTATTTTCGGTCCGGCACCCCTCTCCAACCAAGTTAGCCAAAAGTTTTGAAGTCGGGCCCCTACAGGCAGATTTGAGACAACATTCATGGCATTTGTTACAGGTTGAACACAAGAGAATTGAATGACAGAAGAAGCACCTTTGACATATTTTAATTTGCTTTTTGACTGATGACAACCTGCTGACCCGGGACTTAGCTCTCTCTTTTGGGAGTGCCCGGGCGCAGAATGAACATGGTTTACAGCAAGATGCTTTACATTTAAACTTATAACAGTTTATTGTCTTTCTGGGTAGTGCACTTGTCCGGGTCAACAGCCTGTCCGGTAACAGATTTACACAGTAATTGTCATTTATAAGGCTGTTGACCCTTGGCAGGACGCGATGAGTACTGCCGCTTGCCTTTATTTCTCTTGTTATGGCCACGTGAGAGGTTCTTCCAAGCCGGTCTATCCGGCTATCTGTTGTCTGGTTTAGTTTCCGGCCTTTCATAAGGGTGGAAGCGATTTTTCTTATATGTTGAGACAGACCGACCCTTTTCAGAAGCACTAATGTCCTCCTCGGCTTGTTTTAGTACACTATCCGGAAATAGGGTGGAGAGGTGCTGTTCTAAGAGCTGCCATAGTATCCGCTTTAATTCCAGCCTTCAAGTACGCTAGGTACGAATCTCTCCTGAGTAAGGTGGTGTTGGCCATGGTCACAAAAACAAAGTCTGTTAAATGTTCCATGGACTTGGCCATGGCCTGGCAGATACTAGCATTAAAGTCCAGAAGGAACTGCATTTCCTCTGTGGCTTCTGTCACCTTGGAAGCTGACTTCCCTTTCTGTTCTGATTTAATTGTCTTTAACTGAGACTGTATGTCCTGCTGCACTTTAACTAAACAGCGGTTGAAACCTGCAGCCTGATTGCAGATAACAGACGACTCCTGTGCACTTTTCTCCCACTTCCTCAAGGAGTCTTGAGAGATTGGCCGCGATTGGGGAGGGCTGGTGGCGATTCCGGCCTGTCTTGCTATCCTCAGGTAGCCACTGTTTACTTTAGCTGCATCTGAGCTCCAGGATGACACCGTATCATCAGTACTCTTAGTTTGCTGGTGGGCCCCATACCATTTGGCCTGAGATCTTGGGGGTTTAAGGAACTGATCCCTGTGCAAACCACCGGCTTCTGCCCCACGGGATGGGTAACCATCTGTAAGAGTCAGGTTCAGTTTAGAGATTTTTCGGCAAAGCCACTCATCTGTTGGAAGTTGAACTGAAACCTTGCCCTGGGTTTGCATCTTAGGCCCGGCAAAGGGGTTATCATCTGAAGAGCCGGCAGCAGATTCCATATCAGGGATGTGGGTCCATCCCATGTAACTTCTGATGCCCCTCATTGTCTCACGGTATGACTGCTCTTCTGACAATGTTTGTTCGGGGTCGTTACCGGCATCCGGATCCTCTGATAACTCGCCCTCCTCTACAAAAATGTCCAGGGGAGGCTGGTCAGATTGTTCACTGTCCGACTCTGAATCACTAGTGTCCTTTCTGGTCGGCTGGAAGGCACTGGAAGGTTTATCAGAGGTTGAAGGCCGGTCAGCTTTCTTAGAAGAGGCCGGTGGGTCGGTGATAGCACCTACAGCAGGTCGGTCTGAAGATGTGGCCGGTAGATCAGAAGACTGGGTAAAAGGCTGGTCGGCAGGGTTGATAAAGGGCTCAGACCTGGTGACATTAGCTGGTGGCGAGTGGGTAGGGACCACCTTCACAGTGCTGAATGTCGGTTCCTGCTGAGGTCGGTCTAGGGTCTTAGCTAGTAAGAGAGCCTCAAGCCGGTTGAACCGGTCCGACCATTTCTGATCCATCTCCTGAAATTTCTGGTCGGTGGAAACTGCAGCCGCAGTTGAGGTAGAAGGCTTGGGTTTAACCGACTTCTTCTTTTCCTCTACCCTTTTCTTTTTCTCTGCTGGTTGTGCACTCAAACCAGTGTCCTGGCCATCCACTGCCCTTATTACCGACACTCGTGCCGGGTCCACAAGGGTGGGACTGAGAGTGACTGACGCTGAAGAAGATGAATCTTTCTTAGATGGTGTAGATTCCGCCTTATCCCGCTTCTCCTTTTTAAGTTTATATGAAGGGGTTGCTAACTGGGAAGCTTGCTCTGGAGTAAGGGTTTTACAAAGCTGACATTCAACATTAGGGTTCTCCACACAGGGGTCCTTACCCTTCTTCTTGTCGCGACAGCGTGCACAAAAACTGTGCAAGTCAAAGCCAGCCATCATGTGGCCACAACCCCCCCTACGTTGACTTGGAGAAGACATGAAGGTCTATAAGGTGTGAAGAATCCGTAGATAAAATTTCACAACACTTTAGCAACTAATCTGGCAAAAAAACTGAAATTAAGCTCAGAAAAAATATTCGTGTACACTTGAACATGCGCCAAACGAAAAAGATGCTATGACGTCACGCTGTCTAGACAGGAAGGAAGTACGACACGCCATCTGGCGAGTGCACAGAACTGGGCCGGCCTAGCCGGTGGAGACACAGGACGTCTTTTTCTGACGTTTGGCGGGCCGGTCTGCGCCGACCGGATAAGCTATTGTCCATTGGATAGGATGTATTAACGCAATAAAATGGAACATTACAGATAATATACAACGTTTCAGTATATCGTATATAACTTATAACACACACACAACTTTACGACTGTCATCACTGACATAACCATGAGGTATCTCTATCTCTCTTGAGGCTGATGTCGAGATCAGAAATCCTCGAGTCGGTAGAGGAAGTGGTGGACTTGCCCTGGTCGGTGGTTGAGGTAGTCGGTGGTCGGAAGACTTCACCGACTTGTCTGATCTAGCCGGCTTGGCAGATGTAGACGATTTCTTGCTCTCAGCCTTCTTAGATTTCTTTTCTGCTGGCCCACTCAAACCAGAGGTTGTCTGGCCATCCACGACCCCCACTACCGACACAAGTGCCGGGTCTACGAGGGTGGGACTGAGAGTGTCTAATGCCTTGGCAGGGGTAGATGATTTGGCTTCCTTCTTCTCCTTCTTGAGATTATACGAAGGGGTGGATAACTGGGCCTTTTGCTCTAAAGACAGGGCATCACAATGCGAGCAAGCAGCAGGTGGTGTCTCAATGCAAGGGTCTGAGCCCTTTTCTTATCGCGACAACGCGCACAGAGTGGAGATCAAAACCTGCCATCATGTGGCCGCAACCCCCTCGACGCTGGCTGGGAGAAGACATAATAGTCTATAATATATATGGAAGTAAATAGTAAAGTTGCAAGGTCACAAACTTCCACAAACTCACAAAATTCCAAAAGTTTCACGACTTAAAATATTCTGTGCAGGCAGTGTATGCGCCAAACGAAAAAGATGCTATGACGTCAGATTGTCTAGACAGGAAGGAAGTATGATACGCCACCTGGCGAGTGCAGTGTGAGGACCGGCCAGCCGGTGGAAACACAGGACGTCTTTTTCTGACGTTTGGCGGGCCGGTCTGCGCCGACCGGTATAGCATATTGTCCATTGGATAGGATATATTAACGCAATAAAAATACAGGCTTGTCTGGATCTAGAGGCCGACCTGCCGTGGGGTCGGGATGTTTTGTACAGACTGATCTGGAAACTACCAGGACAAGCCCTAAAGCTCTAACAGACAAGCCATAGCAGGTCCCGACAAGCCGTACTGACAAACAGACAGGCCTGGATAAACATAGAGAACCCCACAACCAGACTTGAAGTTGGTATTGTTGTAACAGTTTTTGATGAATATTTGGGGAAAAAGAGGATCAAGTGTCGATCAATAAACAATTCTTAAACTAGGTCAAGTCTGAATATTTGGATCCCATCATATGACTAAAATTGAAAATTTTAATTACTTAAATGTAGTTTTTATAAGCTACAAGCTTACCATGTGGGACTGAATGCTTTACTGGTTGCCATGAGGCACCACGACCAACGTCTAAGAAAAAAAGACGTTTATACTTGGCCGTAGCCTCAGGTTGTCGTCACGTGATCTGCCCCTTATGTTACAACTTTTCTCGTTGAGATTTAAACCCATACCCCTCAGCTGTAATACAGCAGGGAGGCAGGGTGGGACTCTCCTCAGTCCCACCTGGTAAGCTTGTAGCTTATAAAAGCTACATTTAAGTAATTAAAATTTTCAATTTTATTGCGCTACAATAGCTTACCATGTGGGACTGAATGCTGAATCCAACCGTCCAGAGGAGGGATTACAGCTGAGACTGGCAGATAAGTCTGTTTTTTCTTAGAATTTTGATAATAATAGTAGAATGAAAGATCGAAAGTAACAGTCTGAGTCCCGTCTACAGGGCCCCAATCCCAAAGACCGGGCCTGTAGAAGCCAAAAACCTGAATGAATGACAGTGCTAAAAAACTGTCAGGGTGTTTGACGAGATGTGTACCCTAGATACACAGACAGGATCAGTCCCAAGGACAATCACGGAAGAACCTGAGCTTAAGGCTCGGGTACGGACTAAAATGACAACCTTAAGGTCCTTAATACAATGTACAATTATAATGATTTAAAGATTAGATAGACCTTACCGGATACACCCTGATAGGTAGACGTATATCTAGACCCTGGGCTTAGACTCCTGAAGACTTGGTTGTAGCGGATGTGCCCCCCCCCCCCCCCCCCCCCCTTTCCTTTCTTTCCGAGGATGACTGGACTGAGGAGAAGGGTCTAGGACCTGTTGTGCCGCTACTACTGGTCCCAGATACGGATTGTTGTCATTGTCCGACCAAGTAAGGTCTTTTAGATAAAAATTGGCCAGTGACAGGCTTGCATGATCTGGTCCACCGATACCCCACCATAAAACGCCTTAGAGGCTGCGAAGGCCCGAATGTCATGCGCCTTGACTTGGACTAAATCCAAGGCTTGCTGGTCTGCTTGTTTATAACAAAGTAGGATGGTTTGTTTCAACCAAGAAGAGAGAGTAGCGGGTCCTTGGTTCGGTCCAGATAGTACCTCAGGGCCCGCACCGGACACAGGGTCCTGTCTTCTTGAACTGTCTATCCACAATGGTAGTCAAAGCAGGGATAGTCACCAGAGACACACTTTGAGAATCTTCTCTTGCTAGTTGGTTTTTGGCTATGAAGTCAGAAGAAGGGAACAAGGAGACCTTTTCCCAGTGGCCTTGATTAGATACTTTGTTTGCAACCCAGGCATGGATTTCGCTGCAGCGCTTGCAGGAGGCCAAAGCTAGCAAGAAAGCAGTTTTGAGAGTGTGATGTTTGAGGTCTGTCTTTCATAGGCTCAAAGGGTGCTTTTATGAGCTCATTGAGAACAATAGAAAGGTTCCACTTGGGGAGATTTCTGGAACTTTTGGGGCGATCCCTGTGGAAACTGGAGAGCAACCTATGAAGGTCCTCATTATGAGCAATATGTTGGCCCGATGGGCCCAAGGTGTCAACAATGGCAGTCCTGTAACCATCAATAGTGGAGGGGCGCCTGTTTAGGTCTTGGTACAGAAACATGAAGAAATCTTGAGATTTGTTTCAGATGGAGTGGAGAAATCCACCGAATTTTCTCTGCACCATTTTTCAAATAGGGCCCACTTTGATTTGTATATGGTCCTTGTTGATGACCGCTGAGGTGCAGCAATTCCCTCTGCCACTTCCACAGAGAAGCCTTGTTCTTGGCGTTGTCCACTCCTGGACACCAGACGTGGAGGTTGAGGTGCTGCGGGTTGCTGTGGAACACGTAGTTGTGGGACTGCTTGAGGAGTGTTGTCGACACCGGGAGCTGCAGTGGGATCTCTGTTGAGAGCTGCACTAGGTCCCAAAACCAGGGCATCCCTGGACAGCCTGGGGCTATTAGTATGATTAGACAATTGCATTGCCTGATTTTATTGGATCACCCTGTGAAGGAGAGCCGTTGGGAGGGTAAGCATAGGCAGTGAGACCCGTCCAGTTTATGTTTAGAGCATCTATGTCCCAGGCCTTAGGGTCTGGGATAGGAGACACGTACAGTGGAAGCTTGTGGGTCAGATAAGTGGCGAATAGGTCCACGTGGGGGGTGAACCACCTTGGGTAGATCTGTTTGAACGCCTGTGGATGTAGTGACCATTCGGTCGACTGTACCTGATTCGACCTGGAAAGTAGGTCGGCCATCACATTCAGACACCCTGGAACGTGCCTGGCTTTCAATGTGATGTGAGAATGATGGCACCAGGTCATGATTCTCCACAGGAGTGCACACATCTCCGCTGAGAGTGTTACCCCTTGTTTGTTTATGTAAGCCACCACAGTTGAGTTGTCCGTAGCAACTAGCACGGTTTGGTCCTGACACTGGTCTTTTGAAGCGTCTCAGGCCCAGAAAGGCAGCTTTTAATTCTAGGACGTTTATGTGAAGCCCTTTTACCTGGGGAGACCACAGACCTTGTATAGAACTTGGTTCTAAGTGAGCGCCCCAAGCTTCGTTTGAGGCGTCTGTAAAGAGTTGGATACTGTGGTCTTTGGGATGAAGGTGTGAGTCTTTAATCACGTTTGCAGGATTCTGCCACCAACCAGGTGTGCAGAGATGGCTTCTGTCCAAGGAAGGAGGCTGTCCAGTGGTTGAGGAAATTTCCAGTGTTCCTTGAGGTGAAACTGAAAGGGTCTCGTGTGAAGTCGTCCCTCTGGGACCATTTTCTCCGTTGAGGCTAGCGACCCAATTAGAGACATCAAACATCTTGCAGTCAAAAACATGTTTTGACTTGAGGTGTAGGATACAATCCTGGAGATTGAGCCATCTCTCTTGAGTGGGTTTTACAAGGGCTGAATCCAGGTGGAACTCGTAACCCACGAATGAAAACACCTGAGTGGGATTCAGTTGATTTCATTGATTGATGATCCATCCCAAGGACTGGGTTAGATCTACCACTGCCTGAGTGTTCACTAGGGCTTCCTCCCAGGACTGAGACCTCATCAGCCAGTCGACCAGGAATTGGTGGAGTCTGAGACCTGGAGAGGGCCATGAGCTTCACCTCCTTTACGATCATGGTAAAGACCTGGGGTGCTGTGGCTAGTGCGAAAGGTAGGGAGGTGAACTGGAACACCTGAGACCTGTGGCAAAATCTTAGGTATTTCTTAGAGTGAGGATGGATGGGGATGTGAAGGTAGGCGTCCGATAGTTCTATCGACGATACCCATTCCCCTGGAATCAGGGAGGTCCTGACGGACTCTGGAGTTTCCATCTAGAACTTTTCTACATGTAGAAAAGTGTTGAGCCTGCTTAAGACTATAACTGGCCTCCACCTTTGGTGAGGCTTGGGTACTAGAAACAGGCGACTGTAAAACCCGAGAGATTTTACATTTTCCACCCTTTCGATAACGTTCTTTGACAGTAGAGACTGGATGCAATGGGCAAAGGCTTGGTCCTTTGGGAGGGCCTTGTATTCTGATATTATCAGAGAAAAACTGACCAAGTTGGGCTTTGAGAGGAATGGCAGTACGTAGCCATTGGTGATAAGGTTTAATACGTTGGATGAACAATTGTTTGCCAGTCTCTGCTGAAAGAACGGAGGCGACCTCCTACTGGTGGACTGCTTGAGGCTTTAAAGGAGTCACTGGGAAGAGGGATCCACGCCCTCTCCCCTGTTGTGGGGTCGAAAAAACGACCCTTGGAGCCTCTGAAGTTCTGTTTTCCCCTGTTGGAAGACAAACGACTGGTTACTGCTTTGTGAGGAATTGCCCCCATAGGGGTGTTTCCTGTAGGAGCCTCTTTTCTTGTGGGGAGCACGAAAGGGCTTATTCTGGTAGAGTCCGAGACCCTGAGAATCTTTGAGGTGCTTTTTTAGGAAGGAAGTCCTTGCCTTCCTTCACCAACTATGATTTAAACAAGGAAGACGGCCAGAAGGACGACTTCCGGAGTTCTTAAAGGGCTTATTCTGGTAGGGTCCGAAACCCTGAGAACCTTTTTGAGGTGCCTTTTTTAAGAAGTAAGTCCTCGTCTTCCTTCACCAACTAGTTCTTGGCGCCTGGTTTCTCCTAAGTGTGGTTGTAATTAGTGTTGGTATCGAATAATAATATGTATATCGATATCAAACCATTTTTTGCCTTTCGTATCGATCGATATTGAAATATCGGGAGAGACCTTCCAAACTCTTTCGCAAGTTTTAGTTGTTTCCCGAAACGTAAACAAATATGGCGTTTCCGCTTTAGTGAAAGTTTACAAAAACTAGATTGGGCCAACTCGGCGCCAACATATCCCCAGACAGGTCATCACTCACGCCACAGGTTTTGATCGGGAATTTTTTAAAGCATAATTACCCATTATTATATGAACTTCAGCACATCAATCTACTCTGTTTGTATCTTCCCAAGAAGATGGTGTATCCCCAGACGCCGAATACATAACTCAAATTATATTTTCAATCTTCCTGCAATGATAACTCTAAACCTATTTTCAAAGTATTTATTAATAAATGATTGATGATTGAATGTCCATTCTAAAATAATAATCCCAAAAGAGCATATCTCTTTCTATATTTGTTGACAAATAAAATATTATTTTTAACTCAACATCATACTTTTCAATCTTCCTGCAATGATAACTCTTAACCTAATTTCAAAGTATTTAAATGATTGATGATTGAATGTCCATTCTAAAATTCATAATCCCAAAAGCGCATATCTGTTTCTATATTTGTTCACAAATAAAATATTATTTAAAAAAAAATTATTTATATTATTATTTTATTATATTATTTATAGAATTTGTAAATTGTTTTCAGTTATTCATTTCCTCTATTCCTATATATGTGGTCCATATATATGCAACCTAAATATGTGACACAATCTCAGTTCTGACTCCCCTTTGTGTTATATGATGAAGCCCACCACCTCCTACCCCACCCCTCTCCCCTTCTCCACACCTCTCTCACTATTACACAAGATCTGCAACCCCATTGAGTTCTTTGTTTCTCATTTGATATCACTAAATACCTTTGTTTATTTAGTGTCACTCAATATAGCTGGAGGTCCCAGAGGTGGGTGGGGGATGTGGGTTGGGACTACAGCATAAATGGTAAACAAACAATCTGATATATATCAAAGGGGTAATGAAATACAAAAAGAATTGAGAATTTTAAGTATGTGATTATCAACTGAAATGAGTTCATAACTGTAGGAGCTGTGTCAAAATTAACTGAGGCAAGTTGAATAAAACTGGGCTAGTTGAGGGTTAAAAATCCCCTAGTTTTACTACATAAGGATATACTTTTATTAATATTGGGACTTAAAGCTCACCAGAAAATAACAGTGTCCATTTTGCCTACTTGAATATGTTTAACCAGTTTCATTTTAAAGAGTTAAAAACTCAGCAAGCAGAGGTACAACACACAAAAATAAGTTCTTAAAAGACTAAGATAGCCATAACATCATTAATATTCAAAATTTAAAGAGACAGGCACTTCCTTTTAAAAATTCAAAGATTTCAGCTCTATGACCCACATAGTTTGACAGTTACAGGGCTTTAAAGTGGCATAATGTCCATAAATTGGGTTTCTGTGGGCATTTTACAATTGTTAAAGAGACCTTAGCAATTAAACTACAGATCTGAAACTTTTTGGGGGACATACATAACAAACAAAAATTAGATATAATACAATTTAAGACTTGTCACACTAAGCATTTCCAAATTACAGGGCAAAATACAGTAGAAAATGTCAAAAAAGGTCACTTGGATGAGTGTCTATGGTCGTCATACACAGGTTCAATGTCTACTACAGGCCTTGATGTTCGGTACATGGAAAAAGAAGACGCTTAATAATGTATTCCTAGTTGAGATTTCAGCCCTGTCAGTCACATAGTTTAACAGTCACAGGGCTGAAAAGTGGCAAAAAGTCCAAATATTGGGTCTCTGTGGGCCTTTTAGAGACCTCAATGTGACCTTCAAATTGAAGCTTCAGACTTAAAATCTTTCACAATCAGAGATTATACATAGAATGTATATCTAATATAGTTTGAAACTTCTCAGACTTACCATTCCAAGTTACAAGGCAAAATATGTAAAAAATGTCTAAAAAGGGTCACTCGGGTGAGTATCTATGGTCGTCATACACAGGTTAAATATCTACTAAAGGCCTTGATGTTCAGCACATGTAAAAAGAACATAATAATATATTCCCAGATGAGATTTCAGCTCTATCAGTCACATAGTTTAACAGTCACAGGGCTTAAAAGTGGCCAAAAGTCCAAATATTGGGTCTCTGTGGGCCTTTTAGAGACCTCAATGTGAACTTTAAATCAAAGCTTCAGATTTAAAATCTTTCACAATCAAAGGTTACACATAGAATGTATATCTAATACAGTTTGAAACTTCTCAAGACTTACCATTTCCAAGTTACAGGGAAAAATATGTGAAAAATGTCTAAAAAGGGTCACTCGGGTGGGTGTTATGGTCCTCACACACAGGTTAAATGTCTACTTAAAGCCTTTATTTCTGGCACATGTAAAAATGACATAATGATATATTCCCAGGTGAGATTTCAGCTCTATCAGTAACATAGTTTAACAGTCACAGGGCTTAAAAGTGGCAAAAAGGCAAAATATCGGGTCTCTGTGGGCCTTTTAGAGACCTCAATGTGACCTTCAAATCAAAGCTTCAGACTAAAAATCTTTCACATTCAAAGGTTACACATAGAATGTATATCTAATACAGTTTGAAACTTCTCAGACTTACCATTTCCAAGTTACAGGGAAAAATATGTGAAAAATGTCTTATAAGGGTCACTCGGGTGGGTGTTTATGGTCCTCACACACAGGTTAAATGTCTATTAAAGGCCTAAATTTTGGGGCAGATATAAGAAAACACATAGATATATTCTCAGATGATATTTAACTTAGATGAGAGACATAGTTTGAAAGCTACAGTGCTCGAAAGTGGCAAAAAGTGCATAAATTGGGTCTCTGTGGGCACTTTTGAGACCTTAAGTCGACCCCTTTGGGTAAACCTACAGCCCTAAAATTTTCTACAGACAAGGATTACATATCAAAGTTATACCTAGTGCAGTTTGAGACTCATCAGAGTTACCACTTCCAAATTATAGGGCAAAATATGTGAAAAATATAGCAAAAAATCCCTAAGTGGGGGTCTTTATGAGACTCAAACACAATTTTCTCCTCAACTTAAAGTCGTGATTTTCGGCACATGTACTAAGAACATATTAATGTGTTCTCAGGTGAAATTTCAGCCAGCTGAGCATCATAGTTTGTGACCTAGAGGGCTCTTAGTGGCCAAAAGTGCAATTTCTGACCTTAAGGTGGCCATAAGTTCTCTTTTATTGGGAGTTTAAGGTCACCTTAAAATAGGGATCTTCCTTTGGACACCCTTAACATGTGTACCAAGTTTGAAAAAAAAATATTAATTTGTTTTTGAGTTATCGCGTCCACAAGGAAATTTCTACGGCGGCGGCGGCGGCGCGACGGACCTGAATCCAATATATCCCCGACTTTCGTCTGGGGATATAATAATATGAAAACCATTAGATTCTTAAAATATTGTCCTTTATTTGAATGAAAAACACCATAGTTGTACCTGTTAAGTAGTATGTTTCGATATTGATAATGGACCCTACCTTATCGATATCAGCATATTTAGCATGGATCGATAAATATTTCAATATCAATAAACAATACCAGCACTAGTTGTAATAGGGTCATTTCGGCTTCGAGCCTAATCAAGCCAGTATTGCCCATTGAGTATAATTTTCTCTGGAAAATATGGGACAAGGACTACTAAGGCAAGTCAAGGCCCTGTGTTGGATCAGGATGGTCTTATTCCACAGATCCAGAGACTCGCAGGCTTCCTCATAACCACGTTTCGCTACTTTATCAGGGTTGGCACCTTTCCTGATCTGAGACTTGACCTGTTTTAAAAAGTGTTTCAGGCTATATTGACACTTCTCCAAAGTGACATGACAGAAAGAAGAAGACTTGGCCAAGGTAGTAGCGAAATTGAGAGTGGAAAATTCTGTCTTGCCTGATGTTCCAATTTTTTAAGAATTGGAAGAGGAACCTTAACCATAGGAGCCCAGATGACTTAGGAGAAATACAAATCTTGGCAAAGTCTGTATTCAGCTCTTGTATTTGTCCTCATAACAAGACTGGTCTGGCTGGTACCACTTGACAGTGGAAGGAGGTGGTTGGATGTACTTACCCTCAGGTAAATTTGTTGTTTGGAAGTCCTGATCAAATTATTAAAGGCATTCTTAATGATTGAATTGAGAGGCAACATGGAGGAAGAACCTCTTGGTCTAAGTTTTGCCTGCCTTTCTCATCATCAAGGCACATGACCGCAGTTGAAGATCTAGGTAAGGATTCCCTAGGTTCAGGCAACTTGAGGATGCGTCGAAATGTATCCACCTCCTCAGCATATTGGAATGGGATGTCAGCCAATGCTACTTCCCTATAATAAGGAGGGTAGGGGTCATGTTGGGGTTTCCTTCACCAACTGTGAATTAAGTGGTCCTGATCAGGGTTTGACTTCCTGGAGGGCTTAGGGAACCTATGTATATGTTCAGGGTACTGATCCTCCTCTGAAGATGAGGGTACGAATCTGGCCCTCGACTTGTGTTGGCTTATCAGAATGCTTTGGGCCTACTAGGGGCTGGTCGAGGGTCATTAAAATAGTCCAAGTAGTGGTCGGAGGAGCTCGGATCTACAGCATATTGTCTGGAAGAGTGTGAATATTGTTTTGGCCTGGTCGAGGCAACCTTCGAGGGATCCTCGGCCGAACTACGAACTTTACCCGAGTTGTCTACAAGGCGACTAGAATACAAGTCGAGGCGAGAAATTTGTTGAGTTCTGGGGCGAACTCCACCTACAGTGACTCGATAGCACTACTGGATTCGAGGATTTGTCCAGATCTTGGAGGGTGCGTTCGTTTTGTGAGCAGAAGAAGAGGTCTGATCCACCTCCCTTTGCTTTTGTAAAGATTTCTGAAAATCTTCACGAAAATTATCGAACGCCTCCAATATATGTATGTCGATGCGAGAAGACAAAGATTTCTCGAGATTAACTGTGACACACGGATCGTGGACCTTACCTGCCTCTCTGCAGGTAGGAAAGAAATAAATGCGTTTGCTGTAGGTATTTTTACTACTAGTTTGATGAGAAGACATGCTTTAACGCAATAAAACAAACGTGAGTAGACCTCGAGTCAACAACTCGCAGAAGAAAAGCCAGTCGAGGCGAGTTCATAAAACCTAAAATAAGGACAATTTACAAAAGCGGAAGTGCTGAAAATTGGCCAGAATGTGCTTTATACAATAATAAATGAAATACATAAAAAGGGATGTATAACAATAACACTGCACTGAGATATCGATATAAAACGGCAGTAAATACTTCCCAAAGATTGTAAGATGGCGGCGACCAACGAGAAAAGTTGTAACATAAGGGGCAGATCATGTGACGACAACCTGAGGCTACGGCCAAGTATAAACGTCTTTTTTTCTTAGACGTTGGTCGTGGTGCCTCGCGGCAACCAGTAAAGCATTCAGTCCCACATGGTAAGCTATTGTAGCGCAATAAAATGTCAAAATTGATTTCTTTTGTTATTTTAGTTACAGTTTCCATGTTTTTGCTTTAATATACATAAAAAATAAAATCAATGTATGTCTGCTTCAATTTATGAATGAAAAAGTCTTTTAAAATATAAAATTTTCATTAAAAATGTTATATCCTGTGGAAAGAAGCAGGGAGAGATGTGCTTCTAACATCTCTCACGTGACAATGAAAACCTTCTGCTTGTTGCTGCCTTTTATACTCCAATTTCGAGCTTCTGGGAAAGACCCTAGTCTCGTGAAGGAAATAAACTTGCTGTAGTTCTAGTCACGTGATGGGATTCAAATATTTACTAGTGACCTAGATTTGTTGATTGGTCAACACTTGATCCTCTTTTTTCCCAAAAATTGGTAATGGGTTTTTACAGCGAGAAGAAATATCTTGTGATTGAATCCAAATAGTTTAACTTTTATTTAAATTGCTCTAGTGAAATAGGCTGAGAATTTGATTATTTTGTCGCCAAATAAAGCACTTGTTCAGGTTTCTCAATTATTTACAGCATACATGTGGACCTTTTCTATCTCTTTAACTTCCAAATTATGATCACTTGTACTGTTTCTTTGTCATTCTTGACATAATTTTTGATCATATTTTTACCTCCCATCATGCTGGAAATGGAATGCAAATGAGCAGTACCTAAGTTACAAAAGACAAGCCGGCTACATATTACGACAGGCCTGCAAGTGATAACGACAAGCCTGGAAGGGTTACAGACAAGCCTGGAAGTGTAACCGACAGGCCCTTAAGTTAACCGACAGGCCTGTTGCTAGGTGGATGAAATTAGGGTCGGATACAAGGGTCGGCAACGGTCGTAGAAATATCAAACATATTTGATATTTCACCAACTCTCCCCGACAGGCCGGGAAACTACATCCGACCATGTAAACATTGCTCCCGACTCTCCACAAATGCAGTCACCAGCCGGTCGGCTCCAGTGGAACACCTGTATTACCATCCCAAACCTCTAGGACAAATAAGAAGCACGTTATAAGCACTATTACATTTGGCTATCCTCGTTTGACCTTGAACAAGGGCCCCAAGGTCAAATCCGACCACACCAGAAGATTCCCAGTGCATGATTTCCTATGTGTTGGTTTACCATCCCAAACCTCTAGGACCAATAATAAGCGAGTTATAAGCACTTTTAAGTTTGGCTATCCTCATTTGACCTTAGAGGAGGGGGTCCAAGGTCAAATCTGACCACATGAAAAGATTCGTAGTGCATGATTTCCTTTAGGTTGGTTTCACATTGCAAACCTCAGGACCAATACTAAGCGAGTTATGACCACTTTTAAGTTTGGCTATCCTCATTTGACCTTGAAGGAGAGGCCCAAGGTCAAATCTGACCACATCAGAAGATTCCAAACCCATGATTTTCGATAGGTTGGTTTCACATTGCAAACCTCTAGGACCAATAGTAAGTCAATTATTTGCACTTTTAAGTTTGTCCATCCTCGTTTGGCCTTGAAGCAGAGGCCCAAGGTCAAATCTGACCACATCAGAAGATTCGCAGCCCATGATTTCCTACAGGTTGGTTCCACATTGCAAACATCTAGGACCAATAATAAGAGAGTTATTTGCACTTTTAAGTTTGGCTATCATCATTTGACCTTGAAGGAGGGGCCCATGGTCAATTTTGACCACATCAAAAGATTCGCATGATTTCCTATAGGTTGGTTTCACATTGCAAACCTGTAGGACCAATAATAAGCGAGTTATAAGCACTTTTAAATATGGCTATTCTCGTTTGACCTTGAAGAAGAGGTCAGCTGGGAAAACACCACTGAGAAATCTCATGACATATTGTATTTACACATTGTACACAGGGTATTTTTATGAGAAAAAGAGATCTTACCATCTCCAGCTGGTTCATCATCTATTTCTGAAGCCTGTACAGAAAAACAATACTTGTCAAAACTTGGACACTCTCACAAGAATACATTTTAAAGAATTTTGTAGAAAATAAAATTTCAAAACAGCAGGTGACAACTGAGGATAAAATTACACGACAATGAATTCATAAAAAAGCTTTCTTAAACAATGTCTGGTCAAACAGAAACAGAAGATAATCATGCTAAAAACCAATCATTTTTAAAGAGGAACCTAAGCAAAAAACTTTTTATATGATTCATGCAGTTCCACAAGTCTTCAACACTACAATTGCATCAATTCGATACAGTGCATCCCCAGATGGGAAATGGTATCTAACATAGCGAATTCAGCCATTCTGATTTCCGCCAAAATTCAAGATGGCAGCCAGAATTTGGAAAATTAAAATATTTTTTTTCAGAGACATTACATCCAGGGTTTCAGTGCCCAAAGAGTCCAAAATTTGCTTAAAATCACTCATTTCTAATGGTTTTCGACATAATCAACATTTTCTATTTGTACCAGAAGGCCGCTATTGGTCTTGCAGAGGAAGACCAAGGCCACAAAGCAATAGGCTTTGAGGCCTTACCCATACACCAAATTTTTAAGGTCTAAGTATATGAAAGGTCTGTGAAGAAATACCTCAAATTTGACCTTTAAAAGGTCACCATTGATCTTCTAGTTGAAGGACAGGCCACAAAGTAAGTGTATGCATACAGGGGACATACATATGCATTATATATATCATCCATAGGATGATTTGTAATGTATGCGAGTACTAGGCCAAAATGTTAAGAAATATCCCAAATTTGGCCTTGAGAAGGCCACCATGGGTGCTCCAGTGGAAGGGCGAGTTCACAAAGCAAAATTGTGTTTAAAGGGAACATATATATGAACTACAGGTTCGCTAGCGAAGCAAAGCGATTGTTTTTGCATGGCAAAAACAAAGCGTCCCAAAAGAAAGATGGTGTTGGCTGCTTTTAATAGAAAGATCTTGCCTAGTTACCCTGTCAATCTAAAATTATATCGAAAAAAAATTTGAAAAATTTAAAATGGTTTAGGAGATACAAGCAATTTTAAGTTTTTTTGGCAAACATTTGAAAATTTCAAATGGCTGACATTTTTGAAAAGACGAAAAAATTTTGTATCTTGCTTAGATACCCTGTGGATCGAAACTTTTGCCGAAATCATTTTATAACGCATGATTTAGGAGATACAAGCAATTTGAAGTTTTTCCATTTTTGTCAAAAATTCAAAATGGCCGCCATTTTTGGAAAGAGGAAAATTTTTTTGAAAATTGAGCAGAGTATCTTGCACATATACCCTATGGGCCAAAAATTTCGCCGAAATCGCTCTATCTCGCATGGTTTAGGAGATACAAGCAATTTTAAGTTTTACCATTTTTGTCAAAAATTCGAAAATTCAAAATAGCCGCCAATTTTTGGAAAGAGGAAAAATTTTTGAGAATTGCGCAGAGTATCTTGCATATATACCCTGCAGTCCAAAAATTTCGCCGAAATCGCTCTATCTTGCACGGTTTAGGAGATACAAGCAATTTTAAGTTTTACCATTTTTGTCCAAAATGCGAAAATTCAAAATGGCCGCCATTTTTGGAAAGAGGAAATTTTTTTTGAAAATTGAGCAGAGTATCTTGCACATATACCGGACTGGCCAAAAATTTCGCCGAAATTGCTCTATCTTGAACGGTTTAGGAGATACAAGCAATTTTAAGTTTTACCATTTTTGTCCAAAATGCGAAAATTCAAAATGGCCGCCATTTTTGGAAAGAGGAAAATTTTTTTGAAAATTGAGCAGAGTATCTTGCACATATACCCTACGGGCCAAAAATTTCGCCGAAATCACTCATCTCGCATGGTTTAGGAGATACAAGCAATTTTAAGTTTTACCATTTTTGTCAAAAATTTGAAAATTCAAAATAGCCGCCAATTTTTGGAAAGAGGAAAAATTTTTGAGAATTGCGCAGAGTATCTTGCATATATACCCTGCAGGCCAAAAATTTCGCCGAAATCGCTCTATCTTGAACGGTTTAGGAGATATAAGCAATTTTAAATTTTAACATTTTTGTCCAAAATGCGAAAATTCAAAATGGCCGCCATTTTTGGAAAGAGGAAAATATTTTTGAGAATTGAGCAGAGTATCTTGCACATATACCCTATGGGCCAAAAATTTCGCCGAAATCACTATCTCGCACGGTTTAGGAGATACAAGCAATTTTAAGTTTTACCATTTTTGTCAAAAATTCTAAAATTCAAAATAGCCGCCAATTTTTGGAAAGAGGAAAAATTTTTGAGAATTGCGCAGAATATCTTGCATATATACCCTGCAGGCCAAAAATTTCGCCAAAATCGCTCTATCTTGCACGGTTTGGGAGATACAAGCAATTTTAAGTTATACCATTTTTGTCCAAAATTCGAAAATTCAAAATGTAAGGCTGAAACACGAATACCAGATAATCGTTATCCTTAGCATGGCCATAGAATAAGAATAGTAAAATGACAATTCAATTAATTGATAAAAACTACCAAAAGAAAGAAACCATCATTGAATGGCATTATTATGCCTAAATATTTCCTATTTTGATCATTTTTGTCACTGTAAAAGATATTTGATATCTATATTGTGCACAATTTATCCCTTATTTGACAAAAGGGTCAATAAAAATGACAAGATATTATTTATTTGTACATATTGGATGCTGTATTAGTTTGATTTCGGGCATTGCAGGTGAGTAAACACTATAACTGATTAATCGGAAAATTGTAGATTTTACAGAACAATTAATCGGATAGTTAAACTTCAAATCGCTTTCACCCTTATCAAAATGGCTACCATTTTTGGAAAGAGGAAAAATTTTTGAGAATTGAGCAGAGTATCTTGCACGCGTACCCTGTGGGCCAAAAATTTGGCCGAAATCGCTCTATCTCGCACAGTTTAGGAGATACAAGCAATTTTAAGTTTTACCAATTTTGTCAAAAATTACAAAATTCAAAATGGCCGCCTTTTTTGGAGAGGAAAATTTGGGAATTGAGTAAGATTACTTAGCAGAGATACCCTGTGGGTCAAAAATTTCGTCAAAATCGCTCTATCTCGCACGGTTTAGAAGTTATTAAGGGATTTGTATTTTCCTCGTTAATTTGAAAAATTTAATGCTTAATTAATTAGCCATTTTTTAATGAAGTCTACCAAAATCTAATCATTTCCAGATCTTTATACCTTGCATCCATATATCAAATTTCAGGCGAATATTTTAAACGCTTCTTAAGTTATCATCCGGACAAGCAAAATCCTGTTTTTGGTCATGTGACTTCCCTGATTGGTTGAAATGTCATGGCACCAAATTCAGAAAATTTTCCCAGGGCTACTAAATATATGTGCCAAGTTTGAAGAAATTCCATCAACTAGTAAAGACGCTATAGGTAGGCAAACCTGCGGAGCCAGCGGATACGGCGGACCCTTCCGAATTCCTCCCATATGCAAACAAGCGTCCCTCACGGGACGCTTAATGATATGTATCAGCCATAGGATGATTTGTCCAGATGAATGAGAGTACCAGGCTAAAATGTAAAGAAATACCCCAACTTTGAACTTTAAAAGGTCGCCATTGATATTCCAGTGGAAGGCTTAAGCCACAAAAGAGATGCATGCATAGAGGGCACATATTTATATGTATTATATATATCAGCCATTGGATGATCCATCCTTCCGTATTGAGAACTAGGCCAAAATGTGCAGAAATACCCGAAATCTGACCTATACACAGCCGCCAGAACACTGTTATTTTTACTAGATTGACCCATACTTCATCACGGAAATAATGACCAAAAGTGCATTAAAATAATCGATTATTGCTTGTTCATTGGTCAGAAACATGGACAAATAATCGACCATGAAAGTTGGAGGCGAGTCCGAACACAACTAAGTATGCTTTCTGAGATGGTAGGTAACTGATCCCAGATATGATAAATTTTTTACCAAATCTTCAATTTTTCCATTTCAAAACCTGTCTTACAATATATTAACCACTAACCTTGTAAATAACACAGTTATGAGTAATTCATTTCACATTGGTGCAATTTATGATTGATTGCCACTCCAACTTATCCATTACGTTACTGACCAGGTAGTACTGTAGAGGATTGGGCCAGATGTCATCCTTGATGACTTCTCCAAGTTCATCTGCACCCGCGTCCCCATGGTCCAAGAACCAGCTGAAGAATGACTCGCCCTCCTCATGGCTGCGCTTTTTGCCAGGCTTGCCTGGACTCTTGGCTGTGAGGTCCTGAAATAATATTAGTTGAAACACTTTTAGCTTCGCTGTCCCAGAAGGTAAAAATAGCAACCCTCAGTCGGCAAGAATCCCAGCCCGCAGTAGTTACAAATGGGCAACAACATTAAGATTTGGGAAATCTTAGAAACAAGTTCACTTGTAAGAACCAGAAAAAGGTTTTTGATGACAAAAACGAAGCGGCCCTGATGAAAAAGTGCCAAGTGATCCGTAAAAGATGTCAACATATGCATCATAAGGAATAGAAAATGTAAACTTTATTGCATTGTGTATGTGACTATATTTAACAAATTAAAGAATGACCACAGCTTGGCAGAAGAGAAATTGTAGGTGTAAAAGTTACTTTTCGAAAGAATGTATGTCCTACATTCTTTGGGAATGTTCTAAGTGAAGAGGTCTCAAGTGTAAGGGTACACTGACCACAGACATTTCTGTTCAAAATGTCATTAGTATCAGACTTAAGTATAAAACACTAATTAAATGCAGTGGACTAAGATGCTTAAGAATTATTGTTTAAAATTACTGATTGTGCTTGAACTAAAAACTTAACAAAAACACTACTAAAATCCAGTAAACCCAATTGCTTAAGACTTAAAAAAAAAGATTATTTACTGCAGTAGAATGTTTAGGTTTTACAGCAATTACTTAGATATGTAAGGGGCTACAGTTCTGAAATTTTACTATGTTATAACTGACACAAACTACATCAAAAACACATTTAACAAAATGCTCTATATGTAATACTTTTCAAGTTATAAGTGATTTAGTGCATGAATTGATGAATTTTAATGCATGAAAAATTCATAAAAATATAATTAAGAAAGATGCAGGCCTAATACTCCCATAAGGGAATCTACTGGTGGTCTAGTACATATATGCAAGATATTTATATCAACTGCTGGTTCAGCTAGCCTTTTCCTCTGATGCAGACAGATAAAACTAGAAATAGGACGCCTTGTTGATAGTAGCTGCGACATATGAATAGAAACAGGATAGCATAGAAGAACAAACATTATCATGTGTAATGTCCAACCCATGAACCTTTTGCCAAAATTGTACAGTAGTCTTACAAGACCCTGTTTCATTTGTAAAATATATCAATGATACTTAAATATTTATTAGTGTACATGTAAATTATTTCAGCTTTATACCTTTTTGCATTGGTTGGGTCGAAAATTTTGACGAAGTCACTCTATCTTGCACGGTTAAGAAGATAGAAGCAAATTTCTGTTTTTCTATTTTTGGCAAAAATTCGAAAATTCAAAATGGCCGCCATTTTTGGGAAGAGGAATTTTTTTTTGAAAATTGCCAAGAGTACATTTCTTAGATACCGTATGGGTTGAAAATTTCAACGAAATAACTCTATTTTGCACGGTTAAGGAGATAGAAGCAAATTTGTGTTTTTCCATTTTGGGCAAAAATTCGAAAATTCAAAATGGCCCCCATATGTGGGGAGGGGGAAAATTTTTGAAAATTGCCAAGAGTACATTTCTTAGATACCCTGTGGGTCGAAAATTTCGACGAAATCACTCTATCCCACACGGTTAACGAGATAGAAGGAAACTGGTGTTGTGCCATTTTTGGCAAAAAATTCGAAAATTCAAAATGGCCGCCATTTTTGGGGAGGGGGGAAATTTTTTTGAAAATTGCCAAGAGTACAATGGTCGGATACCCTGTGGGTTGAAAATTTCGACGAAATCGCTCTATCTCGCACAGTTAAGGAGATAGAAGCAAATTTGTCTTTTGCCATTTTTGGCAAAAATTCGAAAATTCAAAATGGCCGCCATTTTTGAGAAGGGGGAAATTTTTTTGAAAATTGCCAAGAGTACAATGGTCAGATACCCTGTGGGTTGAAAATTTCGACGAAATCGCTCTATCTCGCACGGTTAAGGAGATAGAAGCAAATTGGTGTTTTGCCATTTTGGGCAAAAATTCGAAAATTTAAAATGGCCGCCATTTTGGGGGAGGGGAACATAATTCATCTAAAACATCTGAAAGTATTTGGGAAGTAATTGCTGCTTCAGTTAGCCTTGTCATCTGATGCAGACAGATAAAACTAGAGGATCGCTCGCAAAAAAAAAAAGATAATGTTTTTGCATAGCAAAAACAAAGTGTCCCAAAAAGGATATAAAGGTGAGTGCTAAAGTATTAAGAAAATGTTCCGTTTCTAGCCTTATACTGTTGTGGCAACCAAAGTCAGTGCAGTCTGCTCTATCTAGCACAGTTTTCAAGATATAAGCATTTTTGTGTTTTGCAATTTTTGCAAAAAATTCAAAAATTCAAAATGGCCGCTATATTTGGCGAGACAAAAATATTTTGAAAATTGGCATGAGTACTCTGCAGAGATATCCAGCAGGTCAAAAATTTTGTTGAATTCGCTCCATCTAGCACAGTTTTCAAGATATAAGCATTTTTGTGTTTTGCAAAAACTTCGAAAATTCAAAATCGCCACCATTTTTGGTGAGACAAAAATTTTTGAAAACAAGACCACTGCCGGGGTGTGTATCTCCCGCCGAGCATTAAAGGAGAATAGCTTTTCCGAGATATTCACAATTATTCATTTTCATGTGTGAAAGCTCTTCCAAATGTAGGTGAATGAGTTATTTGAGAAAAATTGGCTATCTGCAATACTTTTAAGAGATAATTCGCATTTACTCCCAAAAGTAGATGAGTTATTTGATATAAATTGGGTATCCGCAATACTTTTAGAGATAATTAGCATTTACTCATTTTGAGTAGGTGAATAATTAGCTATGGGTCTGAAACTTCACCAAATGAAAGCTCTCCCAAAAGTAGGTGAATGAGTGATTTGAGAAAAATTGGCTATCTGCAATACTTTTAGAGATAATTCGCATTTACTCATTTTGAGTAGATGAGTAATTACCAACGGGTCTGAAACTTCACCATGTGAAAGCTCTCCCAAAAGTAGATGAATCAGTTATTTGAGACAAATTGGGTATCCACAATACTTTTACAGATAATTCGCATTTACTCATTTTGAGTAGGTGAGTAATTAGCTATAGGTCTGAAACTTCACCATGTGAAAGCTCTTCCAAAAGTAGGTGAATGAATTATTTGAGAAAAATTGGCTATCTACAATACTTTTAAGAGATAATTCGCCATCTAGCACAGTTTTCGAGATATTAGCATTTTTTGTGTAAAATTCAAAAATTCAAAATGGCCGCCATTTTTGGCGAGTCAAAATTCTTTTGAAAATTGGCATGGCTACTCTGCAGAGACACCCTGTGGGTCAAAAATTTCGTCGAAAACACTCTATCTAGCACGGTTTTCGAGATATAAGCATTTTTATGTTTTGCAATTTTTGCGAAAAATTCGAAAATTCAAAATGGCCGCCATTTTTGGCGAGTTATAAGCATTTTTGTGTTTTCCTTATTTGGAAAATTCATAATGATTAATTAATCATTAATTACTCGGCCATTTCCTAACCAATCAATGCCAAAATCTAATGATTTCCAGATTTTAATAGAATGAATGTATTTACCAAGTTTCAGGTGAATTGGGGAGAGTCAGAATTTAAATTGCTGGGGTTACACTATTCTGTAGATATTGATAAAATACCTCAAATTAACTATATAAATGCAATTAATAAAGTATGTAATTTAATTAATTTATGGCAAAACAGAAGTCTCACCCCTCTTGGAAAAGTAACTGTTATAAAAACATTGCTTCTGCCTCAATTTAATCACTTGTTCACATCACTATTGACTTCAAAAAACATTCTTGACAGTATAAATAGATTATTTTTTCAGTTTCTATGGGATAAAAAACCTGAAAAAATTCGTAGAAACACCATATATAGAGACTATAATCAGGGGGGCATAAAAATGATAAATGTGTATCATTTTGAGAATTCACAAAAATTGAGTTGGATAAAAAGATTAATATCACAAAACTCAGATGATCCGCCACCGTGGTACACTTTGTTGACAAGTCTAGTTGGTGACTTAGGCAAAATAACCACCTTGGGAGGTGACTGGTGTAAAATGCTAGAAAAGAAAATTGATAACCCCTTCTGCAAGCATATTTTTAAACAGTGGGCACAGTTTTGTCGTCAAAGAACCCCAGAAAATAATTCAGAATTAATCCAGTCGCCACTATGGTTTAACTCCCAGATCTCAAATGTCACTCTGTTTTTACCAAAATGGCAAAATAAAGGAATAACTATAATTGATGACATTGTTAATCCCCAGGGGGATATTCTGAACTGTGAAGAGATAAAAAATATGTATCAGTTAAGAAACATAGAATTTGATTACTATAGAGTTCGATCTTTGATAAGAACATTCATAAATAAGTATAAAATAGGCAATAATTTTGTGTGCGAGAAACCACACATACCAACCCACATTAAGATTCTAACTAAACCAAACAAAGTAAGTCGGGATTTCTATCAGCAACAAAATAAACTTATTTTTACTGACAGTCCTTTATGTGAACTTACATGGAATAGAAGTTTAAACATTTCCCTTAATAAACGCCAATGGGTGAATGTATATAAAGCTTGTTTCCAAGTATCATCTGACAACAGTGTTAAGTGGTTCCAATATAGAGTCTTGAATCAAATTTTAGGAACCAGGTATAGACTTTTTAAAATGAACATATCCACAAATAGCCTATGTGGACTTTGTGATAGCAATATTGAAACTGTTCAACATCTTATGTCCGAATGTTCAGAAAGTAATGTACTGTGGTCAAATATATGTACATGGATAAAAAATAGATTAAATATAGATGTGTGCCTATCCAATGAAGATAAAATATTAGCCTATGTTTCAAATAATAGCAATTATGTTCCTTTAAATTTTATTCTCATCCACTCACGCAAGTATATATTCTGGTGTGCAAAAAATATGTACAAGCTCAATTTCTATATGCTGCAACAAATATTGAAGAACTGTTTTTTTGAAGAGGAAAGCTTGGCAAAATTGCATTTTAAATTAGAAAGGTTTAATCATGTGTGGTCATACTGGAAAAATCTGTTTGTAAACTATTGAATTATATACTTTATCTTATAACCGTCACTAGTTATATCTTGATGTACTACGTTCTTAACTGTTATTTACGTGAAAAAAATGTAACCAGATAGTAAACACTAATTACTCTGTTGTCCATTCAGCAATAAGACATTGTTTTGAGCAATCTTAAATTAAAGGTGTACTCCCCAATTTTTTTCAACTCTTTTTTATTCACTAAATATGTTCTTTATAACATTCTTTATGAAACTTATATATTTTAAGAACCCATACATTGTTTTAATTAGTAAATAAATTAAGATAAAGTACATGTGCAAATGTTTGTATACAAAGGTTTGTTTTGAAACCACCGGTCACATGACCACAGAAAAATTTTGAGCAGACCAATCAGAGTAGAACACTCCCTGGCTTTCAACCACAGTGGTTTTTCACCATTATGCTCCTTTTTTATTGCTGGAATAAAGCTGTGTTTCCTTAATGCTGATCACTGTCGACTGATGGTGATCCCTGTGATTCCATATACAAGATATATGATATGTGTATGTAAATAAAACCATATTTTTTGTAACTCGCTATTTACTACCTCAACCATGGAGGTTATGTTTTGGTGTGCACTTGTTTGTCTGTGTGTCTGTCAATTACTGGAGAAGTGATGAATATTTTTATGATTTTTTTGGGTGGGTAGGGCATTGTCAAAAATTTATTTATTTATTTATTTGGGGTTTTACGTCGCTTTCAACACTGTACAGGTCATATCACGACGGGTAGTTGGAGGGCAGAGGAAACCAGTGCAAACAGTTCGCTAGGGTTGTGTACTGTAAACTGCCGACCAACGGCAAGCAACTACCAGCTTTCCCACTTAAGGCAAGGCATTGTCAAAAAAGAAGTTATCAAAGGTTTTGAAAGATCAGGGTCATATTCTGGACCCCCAAAACTCCTGAATATTTAGAAATGCACCCTATTGGAGGTCAATGCCCTCGGATTGATTTCTGGAGTTGAGTTTGTTTTTTTTCTTCATAATATCTTTGAGATATTAGTAATTCTTTCATCATTCTTCACAGTACTACGCATCAAGCATGCCTATATATAGTGAAATATATATAGGTAGATATGACAACTATTGCTTTGGTTTACTGCCCAACTGCTCTGATAGCTGAATTTCACTATACAGAGAGAAAAGAGGAATAAGGTTAGCAACTACCCATTAACATTAACCATGATTGAGTGCACAGAAACATTTAGAGTAAAATCAGATATAGGGATAAAAATGAACAGTCGTTGATCACTGATGTGGAAGTACCCACTAAGACAATGAGGTTTGTGACATCCAACTGAGTTACTTATAAACCAACACATGCTTCCAGCTCATCCTGTTAAATGCATCTCACCTTATATAAATTTGTAAGTCTAAACTTAATGCTTATATAACTTGAAGAACCATTTTTAACAACTTACTTATTAGAATTTATAGAATAAATTAATAAGAATTTATACATATACTCGTTTCGTTGAACATTTTTATTGAAAGATTCAAAATAAGGAAAAGAATTTTAAAAAGTTAAGTGTCAAAATTTCAAAGGGCATATTCAAGTATATCTAGATAGTTCACTGCAAGGTCATGTCTATCAGTGTCAGGATTTTTCTTGCAAACAGAAACATTACTGTACCTTGTGAAAATTTAACACTCAATTAAATTTTGAATTATTTACAATCTTTGCAATTAATTTTATTTTTGTGGTAACAAACCATATCACAAAATAACAACAAAAAGTTATGACCATACACTTCTTAGAAAAGAAATATATTGTCTGCTTCTAAAAATTCCATTTTTTTTGTACATTTCCCCCATTTACTGTAACCCAAAGTGTTTTATAACCAGTTTCCTACTTTCTGAAGTGACTTTGCCTTTATAGGTTTCAGTGTTGAATAAGGAAGTTATGGTTAACCTATTTATCTTATATATTCCTTCTAGTTAATTAGAAAAAGAAAAATAACAAAATCTTACAATAAGCAGATTAAATTCAGTTACGTAACTTCTACTTAAATCCATGAAGTAATCTGTGTCAATTTTAAATGTAGACAGACTAAGTGTTCCTGAATCCATTCATCTATATGGATTTAAGTTTAGGGTGTACACTTTCCCCAATCTTTTTATCCATCCTTGTGTTCCCTTTATAAAAACACTGACTTCATCTGATGTGTGGATGAGATCAGCTTTTCCAGAATTCCCCACTGTATATTACCTTATCTTTGTTATCATAACAAACCAGACGGGCCGCTCTGCTGAAGTTTAAAGTGCTGTTTCTTTGTTAATAAGCTGAAGTTTTTCATTTGGATTGATTTTATGGGGGTTTTATGATTATTATTGCTCTAACTGTAGACAACTAATACTAGAATTCGAAACTTCCAATCATTTTTTTCAGTCAATAAATATTTGTAAAGGAAGACCCTAGCTGCCGGGAACCTCTTCCACTCATTGTAAAAGGCAGATACACAAAAAAAGTTAAAAATAAAAAAAAAAAAAGTTTCAGGTGAATTGATAAAATCCCTTTCAAGTTATCATCCGATCAAAAAAAAACATTTATGGTCATGTGACCTCTCTGATTGGTTGAAATGTCACTGCAGCATATTCAAAAAAAATTCCCCAAGGCTACTGCATAAACCTGCCAAATTTGAAAAGAATCCGCCTAACGGTTACAGAGTTATAAGGAAAACAAAATGCGGAGCCAGCGGAGCCTGAAGGTCTCCCATACACAAAGAATTCATCTAAAACATCGGAAAGTATTTGGGAAGTTTTTAAGGGAAATCAGTGTTCCTTTCACACATTGTGAAAATAATTTTCAAATGGTACAAGTAAATATTTATATGTTTAGCAGATTATGATAGTTTGGGATGTTTGATGACTTCTGTGTGACTATAAGATTAACCTTAAAAGGCAGACAAAGGTCCCACTCTGATTAGACGTACTTGAAGCAGGGGATCAAGTTTCTTTATAATGAAGACCATTATACAGGGTGTTCAATCCAAGCACTCTTATCATGAAAAGCTTTTGTGTTTTTATACCCCTTTAATTGGAAATTGTGTTGAAGGACTTGTTTTTTCTTGTGTGACTACAATCCTTCAAACAAAACTTACAAATTTGAAAATTTTAATTACTTAAATGTAGCTTTCATAAGCTACAAGCTTACCATGTGGGACTGAATGCTGTTCTCGGATGGCCGCAAGGCATCAGGCCAATGTCTAAGAAAAATAGACACTTATAGTTGGCCGTAGCCTCAAGTTGTCGTCTCGTGCTAACCTTTGACCTCTCGTCGTACTTTCTCATTGAAATTTTTAAACCTTACCCCTCAGCTGTAATACAGCAGGGAGGCAGGGTTGGACTCTTCTCAGTGTCCAACTGGTAAGCTTGTAGCTTATAAAAGCTACATTTAAGTAATTAAAATTTTCAATTTTATTGCACTATAATAGCTTACCATGTGGGACTAAATGCTGAATCCAACCGCACAGTGGAGGGATTACAGCTGAGACTGGAAGGTATGTCCATTTTTCTTAGATTTTGAAATAATAGGTTAGAATGAATGTTTAGAAATACCAGTCTGAGTCCTGTTCACAGTGCCCTAATCCCGAAGACCAGGCCTGTAAAGAGCCAAAAACCTGAATAGAATGAATGACAGTGCTAAAAATAGCATCAGAGATACCTGTACCCCACAGCCTAGGGAAATATTTTTAACACCATGAGATATAGAAGTACTGTATCAGTACAAAGTTCAGGATACTTTCAGAGCACTGTCGGTTATATAAAGGTCCAAAAAATGTTTAAATAGAGAAAATAAGGCCTAAGAGAAAGACAATGCATGTAAAGATGAAGTATTAAAACAAGATAATTCAATAACAAGATGACAGCATTAATCAGTAAACTAAACATTACAACACTCTTTATCTACAGACTATCTGCATACAGAAGTGGTAATACATTCAATGAATGCTTATGTGTGGTGTTGGAGCAAAATTTGCGGCTCACTTGATGAATGGAAAGTTATAAAAGTAAAATTCTTAATAAATTCTAATATGACCTTAAAGTTGCTTAATCTGCATCAAAAGACAGACCCAAAGGTGCAACAAGATTTTAAAGGTCAAGGTCAGTACAACAAGGTCAAAGGTCAAATCAAGGTCAGACCATGATGCTGCACACCTACAACCCCTAACCAATGTCCCTACCAAGTATCAACTTCCTACACCTTACGGTTTCCGAGATATAAGCCCGGACAAGATTTTAAAGGTCAAGGTCACTACAGCAAGGTCACACCATGACGTTGGACACCTACACCCCCTAACCAATGTCCCTACCAAGTATCAACTTCCTACACCTTACAGTTGCTGAGATATAGCCCGGACAAGGTTTTATAGGTTAAGATCACTACGGCAAGGTCAAATCAAGGTCAGACCATGATGTTGCACACCTACAACTCCTCACCAATGTTCCTACCAAATATCAACTTCCTACATCTTACGGTTTCCGAGATATAGCCCGGACAAGATTTTATAGGTCAAGGTCACTACAGCAAGGTCACACCATGACGTTGCACACCTACACCCCCTAACCAATGTCCCTACCAAGTATCAACTTCCTACACCTTACGGTTTCCGAGATATAGCCCGGACAAGATTTTAAAGGTCAAGGTCACTACGGCATGGTCAAAGATCAAATCAAGGTCAGACCATGACGTTGCACACCTACAATCCCTAACTAATGTCCCTGCCCAGTATCAACTTCCTACACCTTATGGTTGCCGAGATATAGCCCGGACAAGATTTTCAAACTCAAGGTCACTATAGCAAGGTCAAAGTTCAAATCAAGGTCAGACCATGACGTTGCACACCTACACCCCCCAACCAATGTCCCTGCCAAGTATGAACTTCCTACACCTTACGGTTTCTGAGATACAGCCCGGACAAGCTATTTCCCGCCGCCTGCCCATTAGGACACCATGGGTGAAAACAATACCCCGACAGCCCTTAAGGGCTGTGGGGTAAAAATGACCTTACCCGTAACATCTTGAGAGGTAAACCTATACCTAGACCCTGCGATTAGACTCCTGAAGACTTGGTTGTAGCGGATGTGCCCCCCCTCATCTTTCCGAGGATACCTGGTCTGAGGGGAAGGATCTAGGACTTGTTGTGCCACCACCACTGGTCCCAGATACATATTAATTGTCGTTGTCTGACAAGTAAGGTCTTTTACGTAAAAATTTGTAAACGTGTTGTGAGCTTTCCAGTGACAGACTTGCATGTTTTGGTTCACCGATACCCCATTGTAAAAGGCCTTAGAGGCCGCAAAGGCCCGAATGTCATGCGCTTTAACTTGGATCAAGTCTAAGGCTTGTTGGTCTGCTTGTTTATAACAAAGTAGAATGGTTTGTTTCAACAAAGAAGAGAGAGTAGCAGATCTGAGGTATGTCCTTTCTTGAAGGAGATGAAAAGAAGGGATCGAGACCCTCTCAGGTCTTTGGTTCGATCCAAATAGTACCTCAGGGCCCGCATTGGACACAAGGTCCTGTCTTCTTTGAATTGTCTATCTACAATGGTAGTCAAAGCAGGAATAGTCACCAGAGACACACTTTGAGAACCTTCTCTTGCTAGTTGGTTTTTGGCTGTGAAGTCAGAAGAAGGGAACAAGGCAACCTTTTCTCATTGGCCTAGATTAGATACTTTGTTTGCAACCCAGGCATGGATTTCGCTGCGGCGCTTGACAGAGGCCAATGCTAGCAAGAAAGCAGTTTTGAGAGTAAGATGTTTGAGGTCTGTGTCTTTCATAGGCTCAAAGGGTGCTTTTGTGAGCTCATTGAGAACAGAAAGGTTCCATTTTCGAAGATTTTCTGGGACGATCCCTGTGGAAACTGGAGAGTAACCTGTGAAGGTCTGAACTTTGTGTGATATGGTGCCCCGCTGGGCCAAAAATGTCAACAATGGCCGTCCTATAACCATCGATGGTCGAGGGGCACCTGTTTAGATCTTGGTACAGGTACATGAAAAAATCTGAGATTTGTTTCACAGATGGAGTGGAGAAATCCACCGAATTTTCTCTGCACCATTTCTCAAATACGGCCCACTTTGACTAGTAAATGGTCCTTGTTGATCACCTCTGAGGGGCAGCAATTCTCTCTGCCACCTCCACGGAGAAGCCTTGTTCTTGGAGCTGTCCACTCCTAGACACCAGGCGCGGAGGTTGAGATGTTGTGGATTGCTGTGAAACACATAATTGTGAGACTGTTTGAGAAGAGTTGTTGACACTGGAAGGTGCAGTGGGATCTCTGTTGACAGCTGCACTAGGTCCCAAAACCAGGGCATCCCTGGCCAGCCTGGGGCTATTACGATGATCAGGCAATGCCTTTTTGGATCACCCTGTGAAGGAGAGCCGTCGGGGGGTAAGCATAGGCAGTGAGACCCATCCAGTTTATGTTTAGAGCATCTATGTCCCAAGCCTTTGGGTCTGGGACAGGAGATACGTACAGTGGAAGTTTGTGGTTCAGGTGAGTGGCAAATAGATCTACATGAGGAGTGAACCACTTTTGACAGATCTGTTTGAACACCTGCGGATGCAGTGACCATTCTGTTGACTGTACTTGGTTCGACCTGGATAGAAGGTCGGCCATCACATTCAGACACCCTAGAATGTGTCTGGCTTTTAATATTTTGTGATAGTGATGGCATCATGTCATGATCTTTCACAGGAGAGCGCACATTTCTGCTGAGTGAGTTTGTCCTTGTTTGTTTATATAGGCTACCACTGTTGAGTTGTCCATTGCAACTAGCACTGTTTGGTTCTGGCACTGGTCCTTGAAGCTTCGATGGGCCAGGGAGACCGCCTTCAATTCTAGAATGTTTATGTGTAGCCTTTTTTCCCGGTCTGACCACAGACCCTTTGTAGAACTTTGATCTAAGTGAGCGCCCCCACCTTCGTTTGAGGCGTCTGTAAAGAGTTGGATACTGTGGTCTTTGGGATGAAGGTCTGTACCTCTCATCACGTTTGAGGGATTTTGCCACCAGTCTAAGTGTGCTGCAATGGCTTCTGTCCAAGGAAGGAAGCTGTCCAGCGACCGAGGATATCTCCAGTGCTCCTTGAGATGAAACTGAAAGGGCCTCATGTGAAGGCGTCCCTCCGGGACCATTTCTCCATTGAGGCAAGCAACCCAATTAGCGACATCAAACATCTTGCAGTCAAGACATGTCTTGACTTGAGTCTTAGGATCAAATCCTGAAGTTTGAGCCATCTCTCTTGAGTGGGTTTTACAAGGGCTGAATCTAGATGGTATTCGTAGCCCACGAACGAAAACACCTGAGTAGGTTTCAGTTCTGATTTTTCCTTATTTATTATCCAACCCAAGGACTTGGTTAGGTCTACCACTGCCCGAATGTTCCCTTGGGCTTCCTCCTGAGACTGGGACCTGATCAGCCAGTCGTCCAGGTATTGGTGAAGTCTGAGTCCTCTGAAGAGGGCCATTAGCTTCACTTCCTTTACAATAATTGCAAAGACCTGGGGGGGCTGTGGCTAGTCCGAATGGGAGGGAGGTGAACTGGAACACCTGGGACCTGTAGTAAAACCTTAGGTATTTCATTGAGCTTGGATGGATGGGGATGCAAAGGTAAGCGTCTGATAGGTCTATCGACGATACCCATTCCCCTGGAATCAGGAGGTCCTGATGGACTCTGTAGTTTCCATTTTCACGTAGAAAAGTGTTGAGACTGCTTAGGTCTATGACTGGCCTCCACCTTTGGTGAGGCTTGGGTACTAGGAACTAGTGAGTGGAATCGCCTCGTTTTTCGTGGTCGATTATTCGTCCAATTTTCCGACCGACGATCGACCCATAATCGACTTTTTACTCCACTGTAAGAAAATATATCATGAAACACTTTCCGGGATGAAGTATTTGTCAATCCGGTAAGAATAACGGTGTTTCCGACATTTAGAACCTACCAAAAGCACTCACTTCCGGTAAATATGGCGGTAGATATAAACAAACCCAAATTCGTGACAAATCTCATTATTTATCAAAGGAAAGTTAAGGAAATTGCTTAAAATATAAAAAACACGTGAATATTGAGACACATAAGGAAGGGTAAGATTTAATCGATTTCTAGAAGTTGTCAGTGACCGAACGCGATTTTGCCATAACGCCGACGATTAATCGAAAGTTGGTCTAATCGTCCCTTCACTACTAGGAACAGGCGACTGTAAAACCCGAGAGATTTTACATTTTCCACCCTTTCGATTGCATTCTTTGACAGAAGCGACTGGACACAAGTGGCCAGAGCTTGGTCTTTTTGATGGGCCTTGTACTCTGACAGAATCAGAGGGAATCTGACCAAATTTGGTTTTGAAAGGAATGGCAGTACGTAGCCATTGGTGATAATGTTTAACACATTGGATGAACATTTGTTTGTTTGCCAGTCTCTTCTGAAAGAACGGAGGCGACCTCCTACTGGCGGAGGCTTTGAAGGAGTCATTGGGGGGAGGGGTTTCCACGCCCTCGTCCCCTATTGTGGGGTCGAAAACGACCCTTTGAGTCTCTGAAGTTCGGTTTCCCCCTTCCTGAGGAAAACGATTGGTTACTGCTTTGTGAGGAATTGCCCCCATAGTGGCGTTTCCTGTAGGAGCCTCTTTTCTTGCTGTGGGGACGGCGAAAGGGCTTATTTTGATAGGGTCACAAGTTGAGACTGGAACAAGGAAGAATGCCAAAAGGGGGAGTTCCTGAGTTCCTGGTGTCTCGTTTCCCCTAGATGTGGATGCAGAAGGGTCATTTCGGCTTCGCGCCTGAGCAAGCCGTTGTTACCCATGGAATGTAACTCCCTCTGGAGTATATGGGCCAAGGATTTGCTAAGGCATGTGAGAGCTCTGTGTTGAATAAGAATAGTCTTATTCCATAGATCTAGGTATTCACAGGCTTTTTGATATCCACATTTGGCTGCTTTCTCAGGATTGGTACCTTTCTGAATCTGAGATTTGACCTTCTTAAAGGTTGACTTCAGACTATGTTGGCACTTCTCAAGGTTAGTGTTAGTCTTTGAAGGTTAGTGGTGGGTCTCGGGAGGGGGTAGGTCCAGGTTAACAACACTAGTCCCAGGCTTAGAAGCTGAGGCCGAGGTCTGAACTACCTCTGGCTGTTTTTTACTTGATAATTCGTCTCGGAGAGACTGGAATGCTTCTAACATGGAGGCCTGGAACGAACCCATTTGCTGCTGCAAATGCAAGTTTAGTGTGTTACCCAAGGATTTTTCTAAATTAGATTCAATTTTCTGCGGTAAGTTAGATCTCGGTTTGTCTTTGATTGCTGAGAAGACATTTTAAACGCAATAAAAACTAGAAAAAGGTTTTTGCTGACAAAAACGAAGCGGCCCTGATGAAAAAGTGCGAAGTAAGCCGTAAAAGATGTCAAGATATGCATCACAAGGAATAGAAAATGTAAAGTTTATTGCATTGTGTATATTACCATATTTAACAAATGAAAGAAATTGTAGGTGTGAAATTTACTTCTGAAAAGAATGTATGTCCGATGCGTGGAAGAAATGCCTCCTGGAAAAAATGCCTCCTAGAAAATATGCCTCCTAGGAAATATGCCTCCTAGAATGAATGCCTCCTGAATATTTTGTGACCAGGAAAAATACCTCCTAAGAAAAAAAGTTCTTTCAAGTATTATAACACTACAGGTTCACATTACAACTTCAGAGGCATCTTCATTTTTTCCACTTGAGTCTTATAGTCGGCAATGCCTGTCAAAAATTCACAGTCTTTTATCCATTTTGCTTAGCTGTACAAAGGTATGTAAGTTTCTCTTGTAAGGTTTTGCTGGTGCTTCTCACTCTTTTAGCTGGCTGCTCATCCCTGGTTTCCATTATGACAGGTGTCGTGTTTTTCTTGTAATTACATTTCTGCCCCTCCTAGTGCATCTAACTGCGATAAACTCCTTACAGAGGGGATAACCTATGTTGTAATTTGATTAGAATGCATATTGTAAGCCACAACTATTTCATCAAGAAACCTCACAGCCATAAATCCTGCTTTTAAACTGGTCCAGAGTACAGCTGAAGGGATACCCTTTCAAGAAGATATTTGTAAATTGTACTTCATGATATTGTACGTTCTGGTTTTGACTGTACATATCTGAAATTAACATGTTTTTGATATTATATGTTATAGGTTTCATATGTAACATGTTTACAAGTTGAAATAACTTTTTTTCTCAGGAGGCATTTTTTCCTAGTCACAAAATATCCAGGAGGCATTCTTTCTAGGAGGCATTCTTTCCAGGAGGCATTTTTTTCCGTGAGGCATTTTGTCCAGGAGGCATTTTTTTTCCCGGATTCTGTATGTCCTACATTCTTTGGTAATGCTCTCGGAGAAGAGGTCTCAAGTGAAAGGGTACACTGACCACAGACATTTCTGTTCAAAATGTCATTAGTATCAGACTAATTGAATGCAGTGGACTAAGATGCTTAAGAACTATTGTTTAAAATTACTGATTGTGCTTCAACTAAAAACTTAACAAAACCACTAATAAAATCCAGTGAACCAAAGTGCGTTAGGCTTTTTGTTCAAAAGTTACTGATTTTGCTTCAGAGTTATTGCTTACAAAAAAAATCAAGTTACAAACAAGTCAAGCTATAGCGCTAGAAAAATGTTACTGGATTTATTGGGAAAGAAAAGTATGAGTTTATATACTGCAATATTTATGAATGATTTAGCAATTGAAATTAAAAATCTAGGCTTAGGAATAATAGTAGTAGATCATGATCCATTCCACACTTCAATAATGCACAAAATTAAGACCAAACAAGTTACTGGACTTGTTGTAGCTGTGGAAAAAGTAGCCTAATAACATATTTTAACAAAATGCTGTGAACGCAATACTTTTCAAGTTATAAGTGATTCAGTGCATCACTTCAGGAATTTGAATGCATTAAAGTTTCAAAAATTCATTTCCCACTCGAGCTAAAATTAATCAAATGTAGAAGTCTAAGTGAAACTGAAGAAGTAAAAGAAAACAATATACATTCGAAAGAATAGCATAAATATTCCACCTTTTTTTTGTTCCACTTTTGCTTCACACACACACACATATATAATCACTATCTATCAAATCCCTCCATCAACCCCCCCCCCCCCCCCCCCCCCCTCCCCCCCCCCCCCCCCCCCCCCCCCCCCCCCTGAGGCCATGCTTTTTTCCACTTGCTTTTTATGTGCACTAAAGGGAGTTGGGGGGGGGGGGGGGGTCTTTCTGCATAGAAAGACTTTCCATAAATGTGCCTTTGATAGATATCACACAAAGCAAATACAGAGTTGGGGAGGAAAAAGAGAAGGACAAGTCATTCATTTTCACTCAGCTGGAGATACATAAAATGCTGTACAAGAAAAACTGTTTATGAGAAAGTGGTTTTTTTTTCCAAACATATTATATTATGAAAAAAGTCAGGTGTATACATTTGACAAATTTATATAGTCTATGTGAACAAGTAGCTAGATCATCAACTTCTACAAAACAAAAGTTGAATCAATTGAAGCTTTTTTTCCAAAAAGGAAAAGTTATATCCCCACAATTCCAAAAGAATGGAATCAGAAGAATGTGGTTTTTTAATCTGCCTAAAATTGGGAATTTATATTATGTGAACACTGATCAGTTGCAATATGTTAATAACCACATCAGTGCATCATAAATAGCTCATTTTTTGCTTTGAAGATGTCATAACTTCATAAACACTAAGAGATTAGGTTTGCCAGACAGCATAAATATTTTTAAGTATACATATGCCAGGTGTGGTTTTAAAAAGTGTTAAAATAAATGAGGAGGGAGCAAGAAGTATATATTTATCATGTTAAGATGGCCAAAGCCTCTTAAGTACAGGAATTTTAAGTGAAATGTTATACAAAATCTTACTTTAGTATAATCAATGTCAAGTTAAACTGATGTTACTGAACAGTAAATCAGTTAGGGGCTGAAAATCCTCATTTTCATGTCAAGATGGCCATGACTGTACTTGTATTGGAACTCCAAGGTTGAAAGAAAATAAGAATGTCCCTAATGTCATCTTTAAAAGTGTACAAAATTTAACTGAGCTCTGCTGAACAATACGATAGCTGGAGATTAAAAACTCCATAATTTCACTGCAAGGTGACCATAACTTCATCCATATTGCGACTTTAAGGTGACCATAAAATGAGAATGTCCCTTTTGTCATCCTTTATAAGTGTACAAAGTTTAGCTGAGGTCAGTTGAACAATAAGATAGCTGGAGGCCGAAAACTTCCTTTTTTCACTGAAAAGTGACCATAACTTCATTCATATTGGGACTTTAAGGTGACCATAAAAGCAGAATGTCCTTTCTGCCAACCTTTATAAATGTCGCAAGTTTTATTTGAAAAATATACACATTAACTAAGCTTAGGGCTGAAAAACTCTACATTTTAAGTTTAAGATGGCCCTAACATTATTAATATTTGAATCATAAGGTAGTAAGAGTGTTCTTTTGATGTACCTCAATATCAATATATGTTAGATTTAAAAAAGATGGAAAAATAACAGGCCAGACAATTTTATTCCAATTTGATGACTTTAGGGGGGGCATAGCCCTTATAATATTAACAGTTTAAGGTCACCATAAAGTCAGGATAATCCTTTGGTGAATGTTAATATATATGCCAAGTTTGGTTGAAAAGTGTGGAAAACTAAGTGAACTGGAGGGTTAAAACCCACGTTTTGGTCATTAAGGTGACCTTAAGCTTGCAGATAGAGAACTAAAACTTCGGCATGTGAAAGATTATCAAAAAGTAGCTGAATAAGTTATTCCAACAAAACGCCGAAATCCTATCCGTTTTTGAGATACAGACCAAGTACCCATTTTTAAAAAATTTACAAAAATAAAACGCCTCCCATTCAGGTATTTATGGTGCGATTGATGAGAAAATCCTTTCCGACCTTGGAAATTTGGTCTAGAATGTGCCAGATAAATTTTATAGCACAGGTGTGTGTGGTTTTTTCCGAAACGTGATGACGGGGTGTTTTGGAGTTATGCTTAAGGTTACCTTAGGTAAAGCTTAAGGTCTGCGCAAAGTATCCCAAAAAATTTTCCCGCCCCTATAGTTTTAAAGAAAGATAAGAAGGAAAGAAAAAATTTGAAAGGCTAAGAAGTTATTCAAGGGAGACCGGTGGCGGCGGCGGTGATCAGTCGAACTTCGGTGAAAACAAATAAGCGTCCCTGACGGGCCGCTTAATTTCATACTAAAAAGCCTGAACCGAGGAAAGCTCAAAGCATGCAATATTAAAGAAAATACTTATCCTGTCAAAACGGAAATTTTACAGAATAATCTACCGGGAACGCTCGTTATTATGCCCATGGGCAATAAATGCAGATTTTTGTAGAAGTTGGGGATGGGCGTTTAATTGATAGTAATAAAAGTGAAATAAAGCACTAATATCTTAATTTCAGTGCATCTTTGATCTAACATGTAATTTTCTGGGGTTGTCATTGCCATTTCAGCCTTCATTGTGGTGAACGATAATAGACTCCTATTTGCGGTTCTCCGTCGTAAATACAAGGTAGAGATTAATGAGGGGAAAAGCTATAAAACTCACCTTAAGTGGACAAATATATCATCTGACACCATTTACTATTGATCCAATAAATAACTTCTAATAATGACATTTTATTTTAATTTATTGTCAGTGCAGGTAAATTGCACGTTTAAGGAAACAATTACAGGCCAGCTGACATAAAAACATAGAGATATATTCCCAGATGATATTTCACTTACATGAGAGACATAGTTTGAAAGCTACAGTGCTTGAAAGTGGCAAAAAATCCATAAATTGGTTCTCTGTGGGGAATTTTGAGACCTTAAGTCGACCTTCCAGGTAAACCTACAGCCTTTAAATTTTTCACAGACAAGGATTACATACAAAGTTATACCTAGTGCAGTTCGAGACTCATCAGAATTACCACTTCTAACGTAAAAGGCAAAATATGTGAAAAATTTAGGAAAAAATCCCTAAGTGGGGTCTTTATGGGGCTCAAACACAATTTTCTCAACTTCAAGTCTTGATTTTCGGCACATGTACTAAGAATATATTAATGTGTTCTCAGGTAAAATTTTAGCCAGATGAGCCTCACAGTTCGTGACCCAGAGGGCTCTAGGTGGCCAAAAGTCAAATTTCTGACCTTAAGGTGGCCATAAGTTCTTTATTATTGGGAGTTTAAGGTCACCTTATAATAGGGATCTTTCTTTGGGCAAAAATTACTGATCCGTTTTTGAGTTATTGCGTACACAAGGAAATTTCTACAGTGGCAGCGCGACAGATCTGAATCCAATATATCCCCGACTTTCATCTGGGGATATAAATATGGCAGGTGAACACACTTTGGCAAAGCAAAGGTTAAAAGGTCACATCATGATTTAGCATACCTACACTCCCCAACCAATAGCCCATCCAATATCAACTTCCTACACCTTCCAGTTTCTAAGACATGGCCCAGACAGATTTCAAAGGTCATGGTCACTTTAGCAAGGTGAAAGGTAAAATAGCATCAGAGATGCCCGTACCCCACAGCCTAGGGAAATATTTTTAACACCATGAGATATGGAAGTAGTGTATCAGTACAAAGTTCAGGATACTTTCAGAGCACTGTCAGTTATATAAAGGTCCAAACAATGTTTAAATAGAGAAAATAATGTCTAAGAGAAAGATAATACATGTAAAGATGAAGTATTAAACCAAGATAATTCAATAACAAGATGACAGAATTAATCAGTAAACTAAACATTACGACACTCTTTATCTACATCTGCATGGCCAATTATGGTTTAGATGTTTTGAACATTACCATGCATACAGAAAAGGTAATTCATTCAATGAATGCTTATGTGTGGTGTTGGAGCAAAATCTGTGGCCCACTTGATGAAATTTCATCTGTTACAATGGGAATTTGTAAAAGTAAAATTCTTAATAAATTCTAATATAACTTTAACAGTGCTTAATCTGCATCAAAAGACAGACCCAAAGGTGCAACAAGATTTTAAAGGTCAAGGTCACTACAACAAGGTTAAAGGTCAAATCAAGGTCACACCATGATGCTGCACACCTATAACCCCTTACCAATGTCCCTACCAAGTATCAACTTCCTACTAGTGGGTGGACGATTAGACGAATGTTCGATCAATCGTCAGAGTCATGGCACAATTGCGTTCGGTCACTGACAACTTCTAGAAATCGATTAAATCTTACCCTTCTTTATGTGTCTCAATATCCACGTATTTTTTATATTTTAAGCAGTTTAATAAACTTTCCTTTGATAAAAAATTAATAGATTTCTCACAAATTTTGTGTTTGTTTATAACTACCGCCATATTTACCGGAAGTGGGTGCTTTTGAAAGATTCTAAATGTCGAAAACACCGTTATTCTTACTGGAATGAAATATAATTCATCCCGGAAAGTGTTCATGATATACTGGCCAACAGTGGAGTAAAAAAGTTGATTATGGGTCGATCATCGGTCGGAAAAATGGACGAATAATCGACCATGAAAATTGAGGCGATTCCACTCACTACTTCCTACACCTTACGGTTTCCGAGATATAGCCCGGACAAGATTTTATAGGTCAAGGTCACTATGGCAAGGTCAAATCAAGGTCAGACCACACCTACACCCCCTAACCAATGTCCCTACCAAGTATCAACTTCCTACACCTTACAGTTTCCGAGATATAGCCCGGACAAGATTTTATAGGCCAAGGTCACTACGGCAAGGTCAAAGGTCAAATCAAGGTCAGACCATGACGTTGCACACCTACACCCCCTAACCTATGTCCCTACCATATATCAACTTCTTACACCTTACAGTTTCCGAGATATAGCCCGGACAAGATTATATAGGTCAAGGTCACTACGGCAAGGTCAAATCAAGGTCATGCCATGACGTTGCACACCTACACCCCCTAACCAATGTCCCTACCAAATATCAACTTCCTACACCTTACAGTTTCCGAGATATAGCCCAGACAGGATATTATAGGTCAAGGTCACTACGGCAAGGTCAAAGGTCAAATCGAGGTCACACCATGACGTTGCACACCTACACCCCCTCACCAATGTCCCTACCAAGTATCAACTTCCTACACCTTACAGTTGCTGAGATATAGCCCGGACAAGATTTTATAGGTCAAGGTCACTATGGCAAGGTCAAATTAAGGTCACACCATGACGTTGCACACCTACACCCCCTAACCAATGTCCCTACCAAATATCAACTTCCTACACCTTACAGTTTCCGAGATATAGCCCAGACAAGATATTATAGGTCAAGGTCACTACGGCAAGGTCAAAGGTCAAATCAAGGTCACACCATGACGTTGCACACCTACACCCCCTCACCAATGTCCCTACCAAGTATCAACTTCCTACACCTTACAGTTGCTGAGATATAGCCCGGACAAGATTTTATAGGTCAAGGTCACTATGGCAAGGTCAAATCAAGGTCAGACCATGACGCTGCACACCTACACCCCCTAACCAATGTCCCTACCAAATATCAACTTCCTACACCTTACAGTTTCCGAGATATAGCCCGGACAAGATTTTCAAACTCAAGGTCACTACGGCAAGGTCAAATCAAGGTCAGACCATGATGTTGCACACCTACACATCCTAACCAATGTCCCTACCAAGTATCAACTTCCTACACTTACGGTTTCTGAGATACAGCCCGGACAAACTTTTTCCCACCCGTCCATCCAGACACCATGGGTGAAAACAATGCCCCGACAGCCCATAAGGGCTGTGGGGTAAAAAGGAAAGTCGCAGCATGACATGGCATACCACCCCCTAACCAATGTCCCTATTAAGTGTCAATATTTTACACCTTACGGTTTATGGGATATAGGCCAGACAAGATATTTAAGGTCAAGGTCACTATGGCAAGGTCAAAGGAAAACCAGTTCATGATGCTGCACACTTATAACCATTAACTAATGTCCCTACCAAAGACCAACTTCCTACAACTTACAGTTTCCAAGGTAAGCTCTGAAAGATTATAAAGATCAAGGTCACTACCACAAAGTCAAAGGTCAAATCAAAGCCAGATCATGATGTTGCACACCTACACCTCCTAACCGATGTCCATACATAGTACCAACTTCCTAAATTTTAGTTTTCCAGTTACAGCCTGGACAAGATTTTTAAAGGTCAAAGTCCACATCAAGGTCACACCCCAAACCAGAACCCAACCAAGTATCAACATCCTACACCTGGGACACATGCACATGATGGTTTTGGTATTCTCTGTAGTCAGGTTCCCAACCAAGTATCAACATCCTACACCTGGGACACATGCACGTGATGGTTTTGGTATTCTCTGTAGTCAGGTTCCCAACCAAGTATCAACATCCTACACCTGGGACACATGCACGTGACGGTTTTGGTATTCTCTGTAGTCAGGTTCCCAACTTTCAAGTCTATATTTCCATGATACATGTTGGAAAGTATTAACTGCTTTGTCAATGATTAATGCAACCAGCTATCAGGCTAATAAATTGTACTAATTGTTTCAGCCTTACAATATTTAGGTACAAAAATCACTTCACACTCTGTGGCAGCATAATGAATCATACTCCCTGTATATAACTAGATTGGGCCAACTCGGCGCCAACATATCCCCAGACAGGTCATCACTCACGCCACAGGTTTTGATCGGGAATTTTTTATTTAATCCATTTGTTGTATGCCATAAATATTGGGAAAAGTTATATGAACTTCAGCACATCAATCTACTAAGTTTATAAAGTTTATATCTTCCCAAGGAAGATGGTGTATCCCCAGACGTTGAATACATAACTCAACAGATCATATTTTCAATCTTCCTGCAATGATAACTCTGAACCTATTTTCAAAGTATTTAAATGATTGATGATTGAATGTCCATTCTAAATTAATAATCTCAAAAGAGCATATCTGTTTCTATATTTGTTGACAAATAAAATATTATTTTTAACTCAACTCATCATACTTTTCAATCTTCCTGCAAAGGGTAACTCTGAACCTATTTTCAAAGTATTTAAATGATTGATGATTGAATGTCCATTCTAAATTCATAATTCCAAAAGCGTATCTCTGTTTCTATATTTGTTCACAAATAAAATATTATTTAAAAATCATATATTATTTATATTATTATTTTATTATATTATTTTTAGAATTTGCATTGTTTTTCAGTTATTCATTTCAATTCCTATACATGTGGTCCATATATATGCAACCTAAATATGTGACACAATCTCAGTTCTGACTCCCTTTGTCTCAGATAATTAGATAATGAAGCAAACACCACCTCCCACCCCCACCCCACCTCTCTCCCCTTCTCCACACCTCTCTCACTATTACAGAAGATCTGTATACCTTTGTTTATTTAGTGTCACTCAATAGCTGGAGGTCCCAGAGGTGGGTGGGGGATGGGGGGTGGGACTACAAAGAGATGGAGTGCTGCAGCACAAATGGTAAACAAACACTTATAATATAAAAGGGGTAATCAAATACAAAAAGCTCAGTTAATCTTATCACTAAAATCAAATCAAATATATAAATAAGGAATGTCTATTAAAGACCTAAATTTTGGAGTACATACAAGAAAAACATTGATATATTCTCAGATGATATTTCACTTAGATGAGAGACATAGTTTGAAAGCTACAGTGCTTAAAGATGGCAAAAAGTCCATAAATTGGGTCTCTGTGGGCAATTTTGAGATCTTAAGTCGGCCTAACAGGTAAGCCTACAGCCTTTAAATTTTTCACAGACAAGGATTACATATAAGAGTTACATCTAGTGCAGTTTGAGACTCATCAGAATTACCACTTCCAAATTATAGGGCAAAATAAGTTAAAAATATAGGAAAAAAGTGGGGTCTTTATGGGCCTCAAAGACAATTTTCTCCTCAACTTAAAGTCTTGATTTTCGGCACATGTACTAAGAATATATTAATGTGTTCTCAGGTAAAATTTGAGGCAGATAAGCCTCATAGTTTGTGACCTAGAGGGCTCTAAGTGGCCAAAAATGCAATTTCTGACCTTAAGGTGGCCATAAGTTCTTTATTATTGGGAGTTTAAGGTCACCTTAAAACAGGGATCTTCCTTTGGGCATCCTTAACATGTGTACCAAGTTTGAAAAAAAAAAATATTAATCCGTTTTTGAGTTATCGCGTACACAAGGAAATTTCTACGGCGGCGGCGCGACGGACCTGAATCCAATATATCCCCGACTTTCGTCTGGGGATATAATGACAGTCTGTACTCACCTTGCCAGGTTTCCAATTTATTGTTGTAGACTTGGAACTTGGCTCTCCTGTGTCATTTAAGTGAAATTCTTTTGATATAGTTTTGTTCTCAAAGAACTGGTTTTCTTCGAAGTGCTGAAAGAATCAATAAATTTATTAGTACAATTTATTTTTTCATTCCATGAAAGGTTGCATCCTTCAAACAGTATACGACACACTGATCTAGTGTCATGATCAAAAGGACATTTGGAAACTTGGTTCCAAAATATTAACAAGAATTCAGAAGAATTGTACTGTGTCACCAGCTTTGGTTAAAGACTGAAGCGGATGACATTCAAAAGGACAAAAATTATGCTGGACATAAATAGTTGGCTGACTGGGAGTATTTTTGCAGATCCAGACAATCCTTGAGAAGTATCGAGCCACGGTGAGGCTCCAACTTGTTGAAAAATATAACCTACATCCAATGTACAGTAGTGTTACGATCGAAAGTAATTATGGAAATCGGGTCCCGAAAACAAAAATTCGGCGGAAACCAGATTCGTTCGAATTAGTATACACCAAACTGTAGTCACACTGTAAAATCTTCTGCACGCGTACATGGACAATTACTTCAACTAAAATGCAGTTTATTTTTTGATAAAATCCGACATTTTGGACATTATTTCACTGTATATTGGTAAAATATTACACAAGTAAATGTTTTTAAGCGTTTATGTGCATATATATATTTGTTTGAGGTGTTAATATGTGACATTTCGGGAACTGGTTCTTGGATTTGGTCACCGGATTTTGTTTACGTTTATATGAATCGAATAGAAACCAACTATCCGGTTTGCCGTCTTTACCACTAATGTACAGTATATGACAAATGGACACAGGCAGACAGAGAGGCAAACACATGAAGTTATCACTTACTATGAAAGTGATGCCGTGGCAACACTTGTTGCAAGTTATTGCCGAAAACTAATCAGCTCCAATCTGTGCAGGGGTATGTGGAATGCAAAGAACCCTTCAAATCATTTATAAGTTCAAGGAACAAAAAAAAAACTAGTGTTGCCATGTACTGTCGAAAAACTAGTCCGCTCTCATCCTTGCAGGGGTTTGGAATGCAAAGAACCCACAAAAATATTATACATAGGTAAAAGAAACAGAAAGTGTTGCCATCTAATCTAATCTAATGTGGACTTTTATAGCGCTTAATCTCCATCACTGATGGACTCTAAGGCGCATCTAAACATAAAGCAAGGCAGTTAGCGTTAATCAAGGGACATAGCCAGGTCGTACCAAGGAGACACAGATGTGACGGGGCAGGCTATGGTGGGTAGACTTTTGCAAACAGGTATGTTTTAAGCTTCTTTCTGAAAGAGGCAACTGATGTTGCACCGCGAACATCTTGAGGGAGGTCATTCCAGATCTTAGGAGCATCAAAGGCAAAACTATGGCCGAAATGTTTGGCTGACTTGAAGACTGATGAATGGAAAGGAGGAACTGTAAGGTATTGACGATCTGGGTGACTATGTCTAGTACTATAGGGACAACTACTAAAAGACAAGAACGGTTCGAAATAAGGAGAACCACTGTGCAAAAATTTATACACAAGTGTTGCAGTTTTGAAAATGCAACGGTACCTAACAGGCAACCAGTGGAGTTTCTTAGAATGGGTGTAACATGAGCATACTTTCCATGATTTGTAACAATACGAGCCAGGGTGTTCTGAATACTTTGCAATTTGTACTGATTGAAACCGGACAAACCTCTGAACAGAGAGTTACAATAGTCCAGACGACTACTAACCAGGGCATTTGCAGCAAGGACTGCCACTTCAGGAGTGAGATACTAATTCTGCGGAGGTCACGCATCTGAAGGAAGCACGCTTTGCCTCTTGATATGCTCAGAGAATGAAAAATCTGCATCAAACCACACACCTAGATTTCTAACAGAATCAACCGGACGAAGAAGGCTACCAAGAATGCTAACAGGAAAGTAAGAGGAAATCTTCTGACGTTGAGCCTTGGAACCAAAGACAATAAACTCAGTTTTTTTCAGGGTTGAGCTTCAATTTACTGAGACATCCACTATTGGACATCATGAAGGCAGGCTTTTAGCTTGGCGAGAGCCGAAGAAGCATTCTTGTGGGAGAGATGGATGTATAACTGAGTATCATCCGCAAAAAAATGGAATTTAATATGCAGAATAATATGAATAATTTTACTAAGTGGTGTTGTATAGAGTGAAAACAGTAACGGACCCAGAACAGAACCTTGCGGAACTCCATAGATGAGATTGCTTAATTCAGATAGTGTGGCCTGGCAACGATTTCTTAAGTAGGAAGCAAACCACCTTAGAACTGTTCCACCATGGCAACACTTGTTGCCAGGTATTGTCGAAAAACTAGTCAGCTCCAATCTGTGCTGGGGCTTTGAATGCAGCCAGGTATTGTCAAAAAACTAGTCAGCTCCAATCCATGCAGGGGTTTGGAATGCACAAAGAACCCACAAAAATGTTTATATATAGGTCCAAGAAACAGATAAAGTGTTGTCATGGCAAAACTTGTTGCCAGGTATTGCTGAAAAAGTAATCAGCTCCAATCCATACAGGGTTTTGGAATGCAAAGAACCCACAAAAAGATTTTTAAACCCAAGAAACATGAGAAAGTGTTGAAAGTACCCACAAAATTGCAAATTTAATAAGTAAATTAAATTTTTATAAGTTAATACCCTATCCAATGGACAATTACTAATGAGGTCGGCACAGACCAGCCCCGTAACAACCCAATATTGATTGTAGGAGATAAGTGCAGCTGTGCTCACTTAAAGACGTGTAAGGGGCCTTAGGGCCACATCCTTCAATTAGAATTTTGTGAAGGTGCTGTGTGACTTCCAATGGCAGGCTGATAATATCTGTTCCAGTGAGACTCCTGACTGGAAGGCCTTGGAAGCGGCAAAGGCCCTGACATCATGGGCTTTAACCTGATGTAGGACAAGGTCTCCCTGGTCTGAGAACTCGTAGCATAGGATCACAGTTTGTTTGATCCATGAGGAGATGGTGGCAGGTGAGATGTCCTTATCAAAACCTTTCTTGAAGGAAACAAAGACCAACTCCTTGTTCTGCCTAAGATCTGACGTCCTGTCCAAGTAATAGCGAAGGGCTCTGACTGGACACAAGGACCTATCACCCTTGAGTGACTTATCCAGAGTGGGGGCCAGGGCTGGTATGACCACTGGAGCCACACTGTCTGTACCTTCCTTAGCCAGCTGGTTCTTGGATAGAAAGATGGGTGAAGGGTACAAGGACACCTTAGACCAGTCTGACTGGGTGTCTGATGTTCTTATGTAGCCAAGCATGGATCTCGCTCCTGCGCTTACCAGAACCCAGGGCCAGCAGAAAAACAGTCTGGAAAGTCAAGTGCTTTAATGAGGCCTCTTTTAAAGGTTCAAAGGGAGCCTTAGTCAGCTGGTGTAAGACCAGGGACAGGTTCCAGGAGGGTATACCCCTCCTGACCTTGGGCCTGTCTCTATGGAAACTATCCAGGAAACGAGTGAGGTTCTCATCTTTGCTGACATTAATGGGGGAGTTGCCCAACTTGTCAGCAATGGCTGATCTGTATCCATCAATGGTGCCTGGCTGCAACTTCCTGTCCTGGAACAGATGCAAGAGGAAGTCAGCTATGGCTTTCAGAGGTGGTGCCCTGAAGTCCACCTGATTACTGAGGAACACTTTGTAAAAATGGTCCACTTTGCCTCATAGACGGATCTGGTTGATCCTCTTTGAGGAGCCTCAATTCGTGCTGCCACTGCCTCAGAAAATCCTTGCTCCTTGATTGCTGTGGCTTTGGGAGCCAGGCATGTAGGTTCAGGTTTGACAGGTTCCTGTGCAGGGTCTGGTTGAATGGCTGAGACACCAGGTTTGGTAGGTTGGGCAGACACAATGGGATCTGACTGGACATTGTCACTAGATCCCAGAACCAGGGCATGTTGGGCCATGGTGGTGCAATCTGTATGATTCTGTTGTATGGGTAGTCCTGCAACTTCTCCACCACTTTGCCCAAAATGGCTGCTGGTGGGAAGGCACATGGGTCCAGATCCTCAAAGGACAGACTGAGTGCATCCACTGCCCATGCCTGGGGGTCTGGGACTGGTAACACAAACTGTGGCAGCTTCTTGTTGAATCTGGTGGCAAACAGATCCACCTGGGGTTGGTGCCACCGGGAGCATATAGCTTGGAACACCTCTGGATGAAGGGACCACTCCGTTTGAATGGTCTGGCCAAGTCTGGATAGCTTGTCTGCTATCACGTTTACCCGGCTGGTGATGTGACGTGCTCTGAGAGTTACCTGTTTCCTGGTACACCAGGACAGGATTCTCCACAGTAGGGCACACAGGGAGCCCGACTTCATCCCCCCTTCTTTGTTGATATAGTCAACCACTGTTGTGGTGTCTGTGGCAACCAGTACTGTGTTGTTCCAGCAGAGGTCTTGGAACTCTTTTAGGGCCAGAAAGACCGCTTTTAGCTCCAAATGGTTTATGTGTAACTTGCTTTCTGGAAGGGAAACATATTTAAAGAAATACTGTAAATGCAATATCCTCGTTCCATCTTGAAGGAGGGGTCCAAGGTCAAATCCCACCACACAAAAACATTCCCAGCCCATGATTTCCTATAGGTTGGTTTACCATCCCAAACCTCTAGGACCAATAATAAGCGAGTTATAAGCACTTTTAAGTTTGGCTGTCCTCATTTGACCTAGGAGGGGTCCAAAGGTCAAATCTGACCACACCAAAGGAATCCCAGCCCATGATTTCATATATGTTAGTTCACCATCCCAAACCTCTAGGACCAATAACAAGCGAGTTATAGGCACTTTTAAGTTTCGCTATCCTTGTTTGACCTTGAAGGAGGAGTCCAAGGTCAAATCTGACCACACCAAAAGAATCCCAGCCCATGATTTCCTATATGTTGGTTTACCATCCCAAACTTCTAGGACCATTAATAAGTGAGTTATAAGCACTTTTAAGTTTGGCTATCCTCGTTTGACCTTGAAGGTCATGAAATGTTATCTTTTAAAAAAAACAGCATTTCTCTAGGCCTTGTAGTTTTGGAGGAGAAGTTGTTCACGCGGACGCCCACGCCGCAGAGTGACGACATAAAAATGTGTAACTGTAGTAGTTTCAGAGAAAACTGTGTGACAAACGCACGCACGGATGTACACACATGGTGCACGCGGGAGATAAAAAGTATTGCCATGGCAACAGCTGTTACCAAAAACTTGCAAAAAAGCATCATCACTACTCTTGTAGTTCCCCTTGCAAGAAATATATCCTGAAAATACTGGTTAAAATCTTTGAAGGGGTTTTATTTATAAAGATCCCACCAATTTAAAAGTGAACAAGAGGGTCAAAGATGCCCCAAAAGGCGAGTTGCGCAGGCAGCAATAAGGTTAGCGACTGCTGTAATTAAATTTAGGAACAAGGAAAGAAATGTTAAGTCACCCAGTTAAGGTGAATGTGTTAGGCGTGCTAAGAAATGTAAAACTTGTAATCTAGGTTACATAATTGTATCTATGCTATAAACGGACAAATGAAAGGACGAAATTACACCTATTTCAAAAGCAACTTAGCTATGATGGTGATCTATGTCCGTCAAGTTTGAATTCAATTGGGCAAACCGTTTTCGAGTTAGAGTCCCGAAACGGAATTGTTGACAGACAAACAGACAAAACAAGAGGAGAGTGCCCGTGAACGGGCACTGTGTCAGCTGACTGAGTGTTTTTGATTTGTGAAGGTGATTAGAGGACAGAATAATTATCAGGAAAAAAGGCTGTACAGAAATACAGTAAATGGTAACTGAACAGCAAGTTCGAAAGAAATTCCGAAGCTGACAGAAGAAAAGGATAAAAAAGTTGTGCCCTGTAAATGGTATTATGAAGGAAAATAACAAGGTAATTGTTTAAGTGTAAAAAATAGGTTAAAACATATTTAAAGAAATACTACAAATGCAATATCCTCGTTCGACCTTGAAGAAGGGGTCCAAGGTCAAATCTAACCACACAAATACATTCCCAGCCCATGATTTCCTATGGTTTACCATTCCAAACCTCTAGGACCAATTATAAATGAGTTATAAGCACTTTTAAGCTTGGCTGTCCTCATTTGACCTTGAAGGAGGGGTCCAAAGGTCAAATCTGACCATACCAAAAGATTCCGAGCCAATGATTTCCTCTGTCACCAATAATAAGCGAGTTGTAGGCACTTTCAATTTTCGCTATCCTCATTTGACCTTGAAGGAGGGTTCCAAGGTCAAATTGGACCATATCAACAGATTCAGAGCCCATGATTTCCTGTCTGTTTACCATCCCAAACCTCTGGGACCAATAATAAGCGAGTTATAAGCACTTTTAAGTTTGGCTATCCTTGTTTGACCTTGAAGGAGGGGTCATTGAAGGTCAAATCTGACCACACCAAAAGATTCCCACCCCATGATTTCCTACAGGTTGGTTTATCATCTCAAACCTCTAGGATCAATAATAAGGGAGATATAAGCACTTTTCATGACTGACAAAAAACACCTGTGGCGGCCATCTTGTTTCTCAAAATGAGGCCAAAAATATTCCCAGACAACATTTTATGGTTATTAATATATACTGCAAACTAAAGAAAGCTAGCTATAATTTTTTTTTTCATCAGAGCAGTAATGGTGAAATCTCTCTCTACACACTGCGGCTATCCAGTGGATACAATGATTTACTCAACAGTGAGAACTTGAAAGTAGCTATTGCTCAGCTATGCCATGACATAGAGGTCTGCAATTTCACTATGTTATAGCTGACCAAAAATTCTGTGAATAACATATTTAACAAATTACTCTAAATGTAATAGTTTTTCAAGTTACAACTGATTTACTCAACAGTGAGAACCTCAAAGGAACTATTACTCAGCTATGCAATGAGCTACATGTCTGAAATTTTACTATGTTATAGCTAACCCAAAAGTAGGTGAACAACATATTTAAGCAAACTACTGTAAATGCAATAGTTTTCAAGCTACAACTGATTTACTCAATAGTGAGAACCTGAAAATAGCTATTGCTCCGCTATGCCATGAGCTATAGGTCTGTAATTTCACTATGTTATAGCTGACCCAAAAGTAGGTGAACAATATATTTTAACAAAATACTCCAAATGCAATATTTTTCAAGTTATAGCTGATTTACTCAACAGTCAGTACCTGAGAATAGCTATTGCTCAGTTGTGCCATGAGCTATAGGTCTATAATTTCACTATGTTATAGCTGACCCAAAAGTAGCTGAATAACATATTTGCACAAATTTCTGTAAATGCAATAGTTTTCCAAATATAACTGATTTACTCAACAGTGAGAACTTCAAAGTAGCTATTACTCAGCTATGAAATGAGCCACAGGTCTAAAACTTCACTATGTTATAGCTGACCCCAAAATAGGTGAATAACATGTTGAAACAAAATACTCTAAATGCAATAGTTTTCAAGTTATAAGTGATTTACTAAACAGTGATAACCTAAAAGTAGCTATTACTCAGCTATGCCGTGAGCTACAGGTCTGAAATTTTACTATGTTATAGCTGGCCCAAAAGTAGCTGAATAACATATTTATACGAAATTCTGTAAATGCAATAGTTTTTAAGTTACAATAGATTTTACTCATGATGGAAGTTACTGAAAAGCCCAAAAGTAGCTATTACTCACTTAGCTATTGAGACAGACACCCAACTTACTCACCATATTGTAGCTATGAAAAAAGTAGCTGAATAAGATATTTTCACAAAATGCTCTAAATGCAACACTTTTCAAGTTATAAGTGATTTACTCAACAGTGATAACCTAAAAGTAGCTATTACTCAGCTATGCCATGAGCTACAGGTCTGAAATTTTACTATGTTATAGCTGACCCAAAAGTAGCTGAATAACATATTTATACGAAATTCTCTAAATGCAATAGTTTTCAAGTTATAAGCGATTTACTCAACAGTGATAACCTAAAAGTAGCTATTACTCAGCTATGCCATGAGCTACAGGTCTGAAATTTCACTATGTTATAGCTGGCCCAAAAGTAGCTGAATAACATATTTATATGAAATTCTCTAAATGCAATAGTTTTTAAGTTATAAGTGATTTTACTCATAATGGAAGTTACTGAAAAGCCCAAAAGTAGCTATTACTCACTTAGCTATTGAGACAGACACCCAACTTACTCACCATATTGTAGCTATGAAAAAAGTAGCTGAACAACATATTTTCACAAAATGCTGTAAATGCAACACTTTTGAAGTTATAAGTGATTTAGTGCATGATTTCATGAATTTTAATGCATTAAAAATTATTAAAAAAATTTATTAAAAAAAAAGTAAGACAGATCCAGGTCTCATACTCACACAAGAGAATCTACCTCTGGCCTAGTACATATATGCAAGATATCCCTGAGAGAAATCCCTGCAATAGTCACTGAGAAAATTGTGATAAAAAGTTGAAATTTTCACACTTTTGGTGGGGGTACCCCCCTTGTAATGTCTCTAGCAAACAGACGAACAGACAGATTTGCATGCCTTGAACAATTTTTCATCCTCGATAGATAAGGTATCTTTTAAAAAAAAACAGCATGTCTCTAGGCCTTGTAGTTTTGGAGAAGAAGTTGTTCACGCGGATGCCCACGCCGCAGAGTGAGGACATAATGTCAGCTGACTGACAAGTCAGCTGACATAAAAAAAGGATAAACGAACGGACAGAATTACACCAATTTCGATAGGAACCTAGCTATGATGGTGACCTATCTCCCTGTCAAGATTGAATTTGATTGGACAAAGCATTTTCGAGATAGAGACCGGAAACGGAAATTTTGACAGATTTTGAGTTAGAGTCCGGAAACAGAAATGTTGACGGACAGACAAACGGACAAACGAATGGACAGAATTACACCAATTTCGAAAGGAACCTAGCTATGATGGTGATCTATCTCCATGTCAAGTTTGAATTCGATTTGACAAACCATTTTTTTTTTCGAGTTAGAGTCCGGAAACAGAAATTTTGACGGATTTCGAGTTACAGTCCGGAAACGGAAATGTTGATGGACAAACGGACAAATGAACAGACGGAATTACAACAATTTTGAAAGGAACCTTGCTATAATGGTGATCTATCTCCCTGTCAAGTTTGAATTCGATTGGACAAACCGTTTTCAAGTTAGAGTCCGGAAACAGAAATTTTGACGGACAGACAAACGGACAAACAAACGGACGGAATTACACCAATTTCGAAAGGAATTCGATTGGACAAACCATTTTCAAGTTAGAGTCTGGAAACAGAAATTTTGATTGGACAAACCGTTTTCAAGTTAGAATCCGGAAACAAAAATTTTGACGGACAAACAAACGGACAAAAAACGGACAAACGAACAGACGGAATTACAGCAATTTCGAAAGGAACCTAGCTATGATGGTGATCTATCTCCCTGTCAAGTTTGAATTCGATTGGGCAAACCGTTTTCGAGTTAGAGTCTGGAAACGAAAATGTGGACGGACAGACGGACGTCGGACACATCAATCTAATAGGCAGGTTGGTTACACGCAACCCGCCTAAAAACAACAGGAAAAGTGTTGCAATGGCAACAGCTGTTGGCAAATGTTGCCTAAGACCAAATCACAAGTTCCTCTTGTAATAAACATATTTTGAAAGTTTTGAATAATGTTAAATGTTCACAAAATAAAAGACCAAAAAACAGAAAAAGTGTTGGCATGAAAACACTTGTTGCAGAAATTGCCAAGAAAGCAATCACATACAAGTTCTGATGCCATTAAAACCCCCACAGTTATATATACATTAGTGGTGTGAACGGTAAACCGGTATACCGCATTTCGAAATGACGAAATCCGCAAAGAATATTTAAGAACCGGTTATTGAAAACGTCATTATATTAGGCTTTCTACTGGTTAATACTTTGTCAAAACAATAAAGAACGTATATATTTGAGGAAACAGCTTACATTTTTACTTTATATTCATGGTAAATGTTTACAAACTTCAAAATATCTTGCGAATCCATATTTCCTCTTGCTCATGTACGCTCCCGTAAAATTTTTTACCATATCTCTGCACACTTTCGAAATACTGGATTTTGTTTGGTTTCAAAGCCCTGGAGACCGGTTTTTATTTTCAGAACCGGTCCGACCACTAATATACATGCAAATTTTAATGAAATTTCTCAAGTTATCTTCAGTATACTCTATACTATACTGTATACTAAACAAGCATTCAGTGCCCATGAACGGGCTTTGCGTCAGCTGACTGTGTGTTTTGAGTTTCGGGATAGAAGTGAAAAAAGTTTTTGAGTTACAAATGATTTACTCAACAGAGAATCTCAAAGTAGCTTTTGCTCAGCTATGCAATGAGTTAAAGGGCTGCAATTTTACTGTGGTATAGCTGACTCAAAAGTAGGCTAATAACACATTTAAACAAAATACTGTAGATAGAATAGTTATAACGTTACAACTGATTTATTCAACAATCAGAACCTGAAAATAGGTATTGCTCAGGTATGTAATTAGCTACAGGTCTGCAATTTCACTATGTTATAGCTGACCAAAATTAGGTGAATAACATATGTAAACAAAATACTCTAAATGCAGTAGCTTTCAAGTTACAACTGATTTACTCAACAGTGAAAAGCTCAAAGTAGCTATTGCTCAGCTATGCCATGAGCTACAGGTCTGCAGTTTCACTATCTTATAGCTGACTCAAAAGGAGGTGAACAACATATTAAAACAAAATACTTTAAATGCAATAGTTTTCAAGTTACAACTGATAAACTCAATAGTGAGAACCTGAAAATAGCTATTGCTCAGCTATGCCATCAGCTATGGTTCTGTGATTTCACTATGTTATAGCTGACCCAAAAGTAGGTGAACAACATATTTAAACAAAAACTGTAAATGGAATAGTTTTCAAGTTACAATGGATTTACTCAATAGTGAGAACCTGAAAATAGCTATTGCTCAGCTATGTAATGAGCTACAGGCCTGCAATTTCACTATGTTATAGCTGACCAAAGATTAGGTGAGTAATATATTTAAACAAATACTCTAAATGCAATAGTTTTCAAGTTACAACTGATTTACTCAACTATGATTACCTCAAAGTAGCTATTACTCAGCTATGCAAAATGAGCTACAGGTCTGAAATTTTACTAGGTTGTAGCTGACCCAAAAGTAGCTGAATAACATATTTACCCAAAATTCTGTATATGCAATAGTTTTCAAGTTATAGGTGATTTTACTCATTACGGGAGGTACTGAGTCAGATAGTAGCTATTACTCACTTAGCTATTGGGATAGACACTCAATTTACTCACCATGTTGTAGCTATGGAAAAAGTAGCTGAATGACGCATTTTGACAAAATGCTCTAAATGTAATACTTGTCAAGTTATAAGTGATTTAGTGCATGATTTCATGAATTCAAATGCATTAAAATTTATTTAAAAAATTCACACAAAAAAAAAATAATTAAGGAATATCCAGTTCTTATACTAATACAAAGGAATGTACCTGGGGCCAGTGTTCGACCTTAAGTGAAAAATGTTTTTGGTCCACCGGACCAACAACATCAAAAAGTTACTAGTCCGTGACAAAAATTGCTGGTCCGACAAACTGATAGCTTGGTACTTGTAATGTTTTAAAGTTATCTAATCTAATGTGGACCTTTATAGCACTTAATCTACATCAAGCATAACTAGACATAACCAAGGTAAATAATCTTAAGTTCAATAACATAGCCATATTAATAGGTCATATTAATGAAGACACAGGCATGACGGGAAGGCCATGGTGGAGAGACTTTTGCAAACAGGTAAGATTGGAACTGTTTCCTGAAGGAGGTAATAGATTATGAACTGTGTACATTATTAGAAAAATCACTTCAAACTTAGGAGCATCATAGGGAAAACTATGGCCAAAGTGTGACTGACTTGTAGACTGGGGAGTGGAAAGAAGGAGCTGTCAGGTATTGACAATCAAGATGACTATTCCTGGTACTGCAGGAGCATCTGCTCAAAGTCAAGGGTGATCCAAAATAGCAAGGAGAACCACTGTGTAAACGTTTATTAACCTGTGTTGTAATTTTGAACATGCAGCATTAAATGACACTTATGCTAGGCAGCCAAGATGGGTGTGACATGAGCATACGTTCCATGAATTGTGACAGTACATGCAAGAATATTCTGAATACTCCACAGCTTGTGCTGATTGAAGCTTGACTAACTTCTAAACAGAAAGTTACAATAATCCAGATGACTACTAACAAAGGCATTTGCAGCAAAGAAAGTCACCTTATGAGTAAGATACTATTTAAAATGGCCAAGGTCATGCATCTTCAGGAAGCAGGCTTTATAAGTCTTCTGATTGTGTTCTCAGAATGAAAAGTCAGCATCGACCCCCATAGCTAGGTTTCTGACAATGTCAGCAGGATAAAGAAGAGTTCCAAGAATACTGACAGGAAAATGAGAGTTTCTGATGTTGACCCTTGGAACCAAACAGAATAAATTCAATACGTACTGTTAATAAATACCAACAGATCTGGTACACAGGTGGCGTTAATTCTGCCATACCATCAATTCCGCTCACTCAGGGCTATACGCATTACAACAGGAGATTTTCCAATTATGTTCATGTCATACCTATTTATTACTACACATTGCACATAATATAAGAGGAGTTTAGGTACATAACAACAGGTATATATACAAAAAAAAAAAAAAAAAAAAAAAATGTAAACAGAAAGTTATAGTTATGTCATTATTAGGACATTTATAATCAATAAAGCAGAAATCATTAATTCATCTTGAGCTCAATAAGTTGTTTGTTCAGATAGCAAAATACCAATTTCTTTGATTTATTGTTTCAGAAAAATTAATTATTTCAGGCATTTTTTCCAAATTATGATTACTACTGTCTGAATAGATTACACTGTTTAAGTGCATAATGCACACATGCAGAACACTATTATTGACGATAATAACCAAGACATTTATACAAATATTTAATTACAATTCTGCTCTTGCTTGAGTGTCAGATTTTGAAAGCTAATTTCTGATTGGTCAATGGTAGACGGCCTCGACGAATCAGAAGAGAGATATGAAAAGCAATGACAGTACTGTTTACAATATGGCTACCGACGTAAATCCTCTAAAAAATGTTGAAAAACAAGGAAAACATGTGGGAATATATCTTATCTAGAATGTTTCTGGACAAACGGACTGTCTACTTGCTAGAGTTACAGGTCCGTGAGTAAAGTTGTCGGCTTCGGAGCGGCGGGTTGTCGGGAATTTCAAACGCTGCCTGGGGCCTAGTACATATATGCAAGATAAGAGAGAAATCCCTTCAACAGTTAATGAGAAAATAGTGATAAAGTGTTGAAATTTTCACACTTTGGAGGGGGGTACCTCAGTTCTAACAGCTCTGAGGAACAGACAAACAGACAGATCTGCATGAATTTTAAAATTTATCATCCTCGATAGATAAGGTATCTTCTAAAAGTAACAGCATGTCTCTGGGCCTTATAGTTTTGGGGGAAAAGATGTTCACTCGGACGCCGCAGAGTGATGCCATAATGTCAGCTGACTGACTTATTAGACCCCTAGTGAACTGATAGCGGGGTCGGTGGGAGGGTCTTGTGTGTCCATTGGATAGGGTATTAACTTATAAAAATTTAATTTACTTATTAAATTTGCAATTTTATTGCGTTAATACATCCTATCCAATGGACAATAGCTGAATAACTACCGCTTGGTTGGCGGGTAAGTTACTAGGGATCAAATTGAACTCATACTCAGTAGTGAAGATAGGTACCTTGTAAGCCTGGGCAGACCTTGAGGTCGGTAACCCATAAAAGGCTGTGGTCGAGTATCATCATCCGGTTAAGGGGGTTGAACCGTCAGAAACGACCTTGATACCGTCCCCCCCCCTTTTTTTAACAGACCTACTCTGAGGTAAGGGAGGAGAGGGATGAGTTCAGTCCCAAAGGCAAGCCTCCCGAAGGAAGCACATCTGAGATGATTTTTTTTTTTTTTTTGGTTGTGTTTTTTTTTGTTTTTTTTTTAATATATACTCTTAACTGTATTTACAAATGTACACATCCCCTCTAGGTAGTGGTCTGTTGGTGGATCTGTTGAGCAGCTACCACAGGACCAAGATGAAAAAGCTCTGAGTCAGCCCAAGCCACATCCTTCAGGTAGAACTGCGTGAAGGTATTGTGAGATTTCCAGTGGCAGGCTGACAAGATCTGATCTAAGGAAACTCCTGATTGGAAAGCCTTAGAAGCAGCAAAAGCCCGAACATCATGAGCTTTAACTTGATGTAGGGTGTGGGCTTGATGATCTGAGAGCTCGTAACAGAGGATCACAGTTTGTTTGATCCATGAGGAGATGGTAGCAGGGGAGATGTCCTTGTCGAAACCTTTCTTGAAGGAGACAAAGACCAATTCTTTACCCTGTCTGATGTCCTGTCCAGATAGTAGCGCAAGGCTCTGATCGGACAAAGAGACCTGTCAGACTTGAGGGATCTGTCTAGGGTAGGAGCCAGGGCTGGCATGACCACTGGGGCTACACTCTCGGGGCCCTCTTTGGCTAGCTGGTTCTTGGAGAGGAAGCTAGGGGATGGAAACAGAGACACCTTAGACCAGTCTGATTGGTGTCTAATGTTTTTATGTTGCCAAGCATGAATCTCACTCCTTCTTTTGCCCGAACCTAGGGCTAAAAGGAAGACAGTTTTGAAGGTCAAATGCTTCAGTGATGCCTCCTTAAGCGGTTCGAAAGGAGCCTTTGTCAGTTGATGTAATACCAACGAGAGGTTCCAGGAGGGTATACCCCTACGACCCCTGGGTCTGTCTCTGTGGAAGCTGTCCAGGAGACGGGTGAGATTATCATCTTTGCTGATATTGAAGGTAGTATTACCCAGTTTGTCAGCAATGGCAGATCTGTAACCATCAATGGTGCTGGGCTGCAGGTTCCTGACCTCAAAGAGGTAGAGCAGAAAGTCAGCCACTGAATACAAAGGAGGTGATTTGAAGTCCACCTGATTAGAGATGCACCACTTTGTAAAAATGGCCCACTTTGCTTCATAGAGTGATCTGGTTGATTTTCCTTGAGGAGCCTCAATTCTTGCTGCCACCGCCTGAGAGAAGCCCTGTTTTTTGATTGCTGTGGCTCTAGGAGCCAAGCATGGAGATTTAGATTGGTCAGATTTCTGTGAGGGATCTGATTGAAGGGCTGTAAGAAGAGGTTTGGCAGATTTGGAAGACTGAGGGGAATTTGGCTGGACATGGTCACCAAATCCCAAAACCAGGGCATGTTGGGCCACCCTGGGGCGATCAGAATCAGCCTTTGGCATGGAGAGTCCAGCATCTTTTCCACCACTTTGCCCAAGATGGCGGTGGGTGGAAAGGCATAGGCATCCAGGTCCTCCCATGGTAGAGTGAGTGCATCCACTGCTACAGCCAGGGAGTCCGGCACCGGAGATACAAACTGAGGTAACTTGTGATTGAACCTCGTGGCAAATAGATCTATTTGAGGTCGGTGCCATTTGTTGCATATCTTCTGAAAAACTTCGGGAAGGAGGGACCACTCTGTCTGGATGGTCTGACCCAGTCTGGATAGCTTGTCCGCTATCACATTCAGATGGTCCGGAATGTGTCGGGCTTTTAGAGTCACTTGTCTCTGGGAACACCAAGTTAAGATTCTCCAGAGTAGGGCACAAAGTGGGCCTGACCTCATGCCTCCTTCCTTGTTTATGTAAGCTACTACTGTAGTGTTGTCGGTGGCCACTAGAACTATCTTGCCTACACAGAGATCTTGGAACTCTTTTAAGGCTAGGAACACTGCCTTCAATTCCAGATAGTTTATGTGTAGATTGCTTTCCGGTACCGACCAGGAACCTCTTGCAGTGAGTTCGTTTAAGTGAGCGCCCCACCCTTCTTTTGATGCGTCTGTAAATATTTGCAGAGCATGTCTTATTGGGTGTAATGGTTGACCTTGTAGCACATTGTTTGCCTCTAGCCACCATTGTAGATGTGGGTGTAAAGAACTGGGTAGAGGGTTAACCTTCTCTAGAGATTCCGGAACTCTCCAATTGTTTTTGAGATGTCACTGAATGGGTCTCATGTGTAACCGGCCGAGGTGAACTTGCTTCTCTGTGGCTGTTAGCAGGCCTATCAGGGACATGAACTGTCTGACCGGACAGGTCGGTGCTGATAGAAGTATTTGTATCTTGTCCTGCAGGCTTTGCCACCGGTCTGGTGTAGGTCTGACCCGACCGGACTGGAGGTCGAATTGGTAACCGACGAAGTTGAAGATTTGTTTTGGTTCCAATTCTGATTTTTCTATGTTCACCAGCCAGCCCAGTTTTCGACACATTTTGACTCGGATCTGGGTGTGGAGGAAACAAAGTTGTTTGGATCTGGCTCTCACCAACCAGTCGTCTAGGTACTGGTGGATCCTTATACCCTTGTGTGAGGCCATCAGTTTCACCTCTTTGGCCACTACCGTAAATTCCATGGGAGCTGTGGACAGACCAAAGGGTAGTGCCTTGAATTGGTAAGTCCGGCCCTGGATATGAAATCTGAGGTATTTCCTGGATTGTTCCTGTATTGGTATGTGGAAGTAGGCGTCTTTGAAGTCTACTGAGGTGACCCACTCCCCTTGTTGGAGGGATGTTCTGATGGTTTCCGGTGTTTCCATTTTGAATTTCTCCACTTTGAGGAAGAGGTTTAATTTGCTCAGATCCAAAATTGGCCTCCATTTGTTGTTGGGTTTGGGAACTAGAAAAAGTCGGTTGAAAAACCCCAGGGAAGTTGGATTTTGAACCAGCTCTACTCCATTTTTGTCTATAAGCTGATGCAATGCCTCCAACAGGTAGCTGTTCCTTTGGGGATTGGCATAACAACTTATGACTGTGGGAAATCTTGTGAGTTTGGGCCGGTTCCGGAAGGGGAGGGTATAACCGTCCCTCAAATTATGGATTGTTTTGGGTCCGGCTCCCAGATCTAGCCAAGTTTCCCAAAAATTTTGAAGTCTGGCCCCTACAGGAAGACTTTGGGCAACATTTGGTACATCTGAGACAGAATTGGCAAGAGACAATTGAGTGACACACAAAGCACTTTTCACAGATTTTAATTTGCAATCTTTGGTAGTACAAACTGCTGGCCCGGGACTTAAATCTTTCTTTTGCGATTGCCCGGGCGCAGTAGTGACAGAATGAGCAACATGAACTTTTACATTTAAAAAGTCTCTTGTCTGTTGGTGATGTGGGCTCCTGGCCAGCAGTCGTATAGGGAGCTTGTTTAAACTGCAACTGTCATTTGTATGACTGCTGGCCCTTGGCAGGTCTTGAGGAGTAAGAGGTAGCACGACCCTTGCCTTTCCTGTACTGCTTCTTCCCAATAGTTTTCCAGGCAGGCTTTTCTTGTCTTGAATCCTTATTGTTTCCGGACTTCTTCTCTACACGTTCATAAGGGTGACAACGGCCCTTGTTGTGTCAGGAAGCAGAGTGGCTTTAAGCTTCAAACTGGGCTATCTCCTCTTCGGCCCGCTTAATTGTGGTATCAGGGAAGAGGGTGGAGATGTGTAGAGGTGCCGTTCTCAGAGCTGTGAGAGTGTCCGGTTTGATTCCAGTTCTGAGATGGCTGAGGTATGCATCCCGGCGGACTAAAGTTAAATTTCCCATGGTGATGAATACGAATTCGGACAAATGTTCCATGGACTTTGCTGCCGCCTGAGAGATGCTGGCATTGAAGTCCAATAAATATTGTAACTCTTCAAAAGCCGGTGACATTTTAGCTGAACCTTTGCCCTTCTGTTCTGACTTCAAAACCTTGAGTTGGTATTTCATGCTCTGCTGGACCTTAACCAGGCAGCGATTGAAGCTAGCACTCTGATTGCATACAATAGATGCCTCTCTGGCCGACCTTTCCCACCTTCTCAAAGTTTCTTGTGAAATTCTGCGGGAAGCAGGAGGGGTAGAGCCAAGCCCCGTATACCTTGCTATGCGACTGTAGCTGCTATTTAGTTTCACTGCGTCGGTGTGCCATGTTGAAACTTTAGAGGGTTCCGTTTTCTGGTCGGTATGTAGTCCGTACCACTTAGCTTGAGAGCGTGGTGGTCTGAGAAAAACATCCTTGGCTAAACCTCCGGCTTCAGAACCTCTAGAAGGGTAACCTTCTGACAGACTTAAGTTGAGCTTGGAGAGTTTTTTGCACAGCCATTCTTCTGTGGGCATTTTGACGGAGACTTTACCCGGAGTAACAGTTTTGGGCCCGGCAAAGGGGTTATCTTCGGCTGTAGTAGCAGAACTGTCAACTTCAGGAATATGGGTCCAGCCCATATAAGAGCGAATACCCTGCATAGTGTCCCGGTAAGTCTGCTCTTCTGATACTGGCTGATCTTGATCCATAGCAGAGAACGCCGGATCTTCAGATAGCTCTCCTTCCTCAGCATATAAGTCTAGGGGGGGTCTATCCGACAGATCACTACCGGCCTCTGATGAAAAACTTTAAACACTGTCTTGACGAGACCTATGTAGGGCTGGTGACGCAGAATCTGCTGTGTCGGATGGAGTAGGCCGGTCGGTGAAGGCAGGTCGGTGAGAGCTCTGGTGGGAAGACGGGTCGGAGATAGTATCCGCCTATCCGGTGGAAGATTTGGTCGGTCAGTCTTGGTTTGACTGGCAGGCTGATGCGTAAGAGCAGAGGAGCCTTTTGAAGAAGCAGGTCGGCTGGTTTTAGTTTGACTGGCCGGCTGATGCTTAGTAGCAGAGGAGCCCGTACCAGGAAACTTGGTCGTTGTTGAAGACTGTTGACTGATCATTGCTTTACTGGTCGGCTGATGCCTTTCGGCAGAGGAGCCAATTCCAGGAAGCGTAGCTGAAGTGGAAGGTCGGATGAAGGGTTCAGAAGTGTGTGCAACAGAAGATGGAGGTGAATGGGCCGGAGTGACTCACATCAGCAGAGAACTTAGGTTCCAGATTTCTGGCCAAGAGAAGGGCCTCCAGCCGGTTGAACCGTTCCGACCATTTAGAGTCTAATGTGGCTATCTTGTCGTCAGTAGAACTCTGAGGAGCTTTAGATGTAGTAGCAGAGGGAGATTTTTCCCGTAATTTTCTTTGTGTCCTTTTTGGTTTTCTTGTCTGGTGGGGGCTCAGTAGGTGAATTAGCTCGTTTCTCTACAGGCCCAATAACGGACACATTTGAAGGATCTACAAGTTCCTCACTGTCTTTGGCTGGAGTTGCTTCCAGTTTCTTCGCTTCTCTCTTTTCTTTTTTAATTCTATATGAGGGAGTGGAAAGCTGAAGGCGTTGTTCTTCAGAGAAGGCATTGCAAATCTTACAATCCGTGGACTGGGGATTTTTAACACAGTCATCAGACCCCTTACCCTTCTCGCGACATCTTGCACAAAAAGCATGCGAGTCAAAGTTCGCCATTGCGTGGCCACAACTCCCTCTACGTTGTCCTGGGGACGACATGATAGTTCCAGAAGGTGATGATAACAAATAAAACTGAAGATAATAAGAAATTCTAACATAAACGCTGATAAAACTTCGCTGAATAAAATTCCAAGTGCACAGTCATGCGCCAAACGAAAAAGATGCTATGACGTCACGCTGTCTAGACAGGAAGGAAGTACGACACGCCATCTGGCGAGTGCACAGTACTGGGCTGGCCTAGCCGGTGGAGACACAGGACGTCTTTTTCTAACGTTTGGCGGGCCGGTCCGCGCCGACCGGATAAGCTATTGTCCATTGGATAGGATGTATTAACGCAATAAAATCTTTATTTTTTCTCAAATATCAGAATACAGCAGTTTTTCTATCAATCAAGTCTAAAATAATCCATGTTATTTGGTTCCAGTTTGTGGTAGGGAAGGGGGGTATCATTGAAAGACTAAGCAAGTATGTTTATGAGCAATAATGTAGTAATCTACTAAGGCAACCTTAATAGTTAATAATAAATTTTTCATTTATTTCCATCAACCCTTTTCAGCTTAAAAATCATTTATGGTGTTTGAATGTAACTTCAGCAGATTAAAAAACAACCAAGAATGCTGAAAGTTAAAATAAACATATTTTCAACCACTTTTATTCAACATCACTCCATGCTTCTTTTTTTATAACATATAATCATATCTCCTGCCTTATATTTTACTCTGAGCTGTAAATATATCTAACATCTCAAACTTCAAACAGTCTCCTGTAATCTTTTCTCTGAGTTTAGGTTACTGTAAAGTATTGGCCTATTGTTCTATTAAATTTCTGTCATCCTGAAAAAAAATATTCCATGAATTTTGCTTTTTAAGCCGATCTACATGATCTATTCATTTTATATAATTATAATTTCTTAAATACTGTACAATTCAGAGTATAATAATGTACTAAACATTTAACTTTTATTATTCAACAAAAGTTGTCAAAAACATTCATGGCAAATTGCTGAAGTGTTACAGTGAATGAGGCCTGTTCTCTCCACTTGATTGATGGCCAATGTTGTTATTCCCTATTTGCAGAGGGAAAATGCATGGTGTTTATGATGCAGTGAAAGTTAAATTTAACTTAGGTTACACTTAGTTTATTGTCTTAGAAAAGATCTTTTAAACGTATACAAAAATCTCAAGTTTTAGTCTTACCCAACAGGAAGTATCAGTGAAACAAATTTGCAAATTTAATAAGTAACTTAAATTTTTATAAGTTAATACCCTATCCAATGGACAATTGCTTTACCGGTCGGCGCGACCGGTCCCGCCAAACGTCAGAAAAAGACGTCCTGTATATAATACTGGCAGGACCGGCCAGGAGAGTGCATTCGCCAGATGGCACATCGTACTTCCTCTTCCTGTCTATACAGCGTGACGTCATAGCATCTTTTTCGTGTCTAGTCCTAGTAAGACCCCTAGTAAGCTGATAGCGGGGCCGGTTGGGTGGGCCTTGCCTGTCCATTGGATAGGGTATTAACTTATAAAAATTTAATTTACTTATTAAATTTGCAATTTTATTGCGTTAATACATCCTATCCAATGGACAATTGCTGAATAACTACCGCTTGGTAGGCGGGTAAGCAGCTAGGGACTTAAGTGAACTCATAACAAAAACAAAACTGATAAGGCCCATTTGACCTAGGGTCAGAAAACCCTGAGAGGTCAAGGTCGGCTTTCAACTAACTGGTTAACCGGGAGTCCACCGACACCGCCCCCCCCTTTTCTTTCCCTTCCAGGGATGAACTGGGAAGGGAAAGAGAGAGAGAGAGAGAGGGGCTGAGTTCAGTCCCAGAAGAAATAAACTTCCCAAGGGAAGCAAGTCACAGTTTTTTTGTTTTTTTTTTTTTTTTGAAAATATATGTACATTCAACATATTTACATTATGTACATATCCAACATATTTACAATATGTATATATCTACATATATACAATATCTCCTCACCTCTGGGCCTGGTGGTGCAAATGTTGGGCAGCCACTACAGGTCCCAGGTGGAAAAGCTCTGAGTCAGCCCAGGCAACTTCCTTCAAATAGAATTGGGTGAAGGTGTTGTGAGATTTCCAGTGGCAGGCTGACAACATCTGAACTAAGGAGATCCCTGATTGGAAAGCCTTAGATGCAGCAAAGGCCAAACATCATGGGCTTTAACCTGATGTAAGGAGAGGGCCTCCTGGTCGGAGAGCTCATAGCACAGAATCACAGTCTGTTTGATCCATAAGGAGATGGTGGCAGGTGAGATGTCTTTGTCAAACCCTTTCTTGAAGGAGACAAAGACTAATTCCTTATTCTGCCTGAGGTCTGAAGTCCTGTCCAAGTAGTAGCGCAGGGCTCTAACTGGACATAAGGACCTGTCACCCTTGAGTGACCTATCCAGAGATGGTGCCAGGGCTGGAATGACCACTGGAGCCACACTATCTGGACCCTCCTTAGCCAGCTGATTCTTGGATAGGAAGCTGGGTGAGGGGTACAAGGACACCTTAGACCAGTCTGACTGGTGTCTGATGTTCTTATGTAACCAAGCATGGATCTCACTCCTGTGTTTACCTGAACCCAAGGCCAGTAAGAAAACAGTCTTGAAGGTCAGATGTTTCAAGGAGGCCTCTTTAAGGGGTTCAAAGGGAGCCTTTGTCAGCTGGTGTAGTACCAGGGACAGGTTCCAGGAGGGGATGCCCCTCCTGCCCTTGGGTCTGTCTATATGGAAACTGTCCAGGAGACGAGTGAGATTCTCATCTTTGCTGACATTAATGGTGGAGTTGCCCAGTTTGTCAGCAATGGCTGATCTGTAGCCGTCAATAGTGCCTGGTTGCAACTTCTTGTCCTGAAACAAGTGCAGGAGGAAGTCAGCAATGGCTTTCAGAGGTGGTGCTCTGAAGTCCACCTGATTGCTGAGGCACCACTTTGTAAAAATGGCCCACTTTGCCTCATAGACAGATCTGGTTGATCCTCTTTGAGGAGCCTCAATTCGTGCTGCCACTGCCTCAGAGAAGCCTTGTTCCTTGATTTCTGAGGCTCTATGAGCCAGGCATGTAGGTTCAGATTCGACAGGTTCCTGTGAAGGACCTGGTTGAATGGCTGACACACTAAGTTGGGTATGTTGGGCAGACACAGTGGGATCTGACTTGAAATTGCTACTAGATCCCAAAACCAGGGCATGTTGGGCCACCCTGGGGCAATCAGAATTATTCTGTTGCAGAGGTAGTCATGGAGCTTCTCCACCACTTTGCCCAAGATGGCTGCCGGTGGGAAGGCGTATGGGTCCAGGTCCTCCCAGGATAGGCTGAGTGCATCCACTGGCAATGCCTGAGGGTCTGTGACCGGTGAGACAAACCGTGGTAGTTTGTTGTTGAATCTGGTGGCAAACAGGTCCACTTGAGGCTGGTGCCACCGGTCGCATATAGCTTGGAACACTTCTGGATGAAGTAACCACTCTGTCTGAATGGTCTGGCCCAGTCTGGATAGCTTGTCTGCTATCACGTTCAGCCGGCCGGGGATGTGACGTGCCTCGAGGGTTACCTGCTGCCTGGTAAACCAGGACAGGATTCTCCACAGTAGGGTACACAGTGATCCTGACTTCATCCCCCCTTCTTTGTTGATATAGGCAACCACTGTGGTGTTGTCTGTAGCTATCAACACTGTCTTGTTGCAGACGAGGGTTCAAAACTCTTTTAGAGCTAGAAAAACTGCTTTCAGCTCTAAGTGGTTTATGTGCAATTTGCTTTCTGGAAGGGACTAAGTTCCCCTTGCAGTGTGCTCGTCTAAGTGAGTGCCCCACCCTTCTTTTGATGCGTCTGTAAAGATTTGCAGAGCATGTTTTAGAGGGTGTAATGGTTGACCTAGTAGCACATTGCTTTCCTCCAGCCACCACCTGAGATGGGGGTGGAGGGACTTGGGGACCGGAATCACTTTTTCCAGTGATTCTGGGACCCTCCAGTTGTTTTTCAAGTGCCACTGTATGGGTCTCATGTGTAGTCGCCCTAATTGGACTTGCTTTTCTGTTGCTGTGAGTAGACCTATGAGGGACATGAATTTTCGGACCGGGCACACCGGATCCGACAGTATTGATCTGATCTTGTCTGTCAAGGTCTGCCAACGTTCTTCTGTTGGTCTGACCCTGCCCTCTTTTAGGTCGAACTGGTAACCTACGAAGTTGAAGACCTGTTGGGGGACCAGCTCTGACTTTTCCTTGTTCACCAGCCACCCTAGTTCCTGACACAGTGTGACTAGGGTTTGAGTTTGCTGGAGACAGGTGTCGCGGGTAGAGGCTCTCACCAGCCAGTCGTCTAGGTACTGGTGGATCCTTATACCCTTCTGAAGTGCCATGAGTTTGACCTCTTTGGCCACCACTGTGAACTCCATGGGAGCTGTGGACAGGCCAAAGGGTAGGGCTTTGAACTGGTAGGACCGACCCTGGAGGTGAAAGCGCATGTACTTCCTGGACTGACTGTGAATTCTTATGTGGAAGTATGCGACTTTGAAATCTATGGATGTGACCCACTCCCCTGTCTGTAGGGAGGTTCTTATTGTCTCTGGGGTCTCCATCTTGAACGACCCTGTGTTCAAAAAGGTGTTCAAGGTGCTCAGGTCTAGGATAGGTCTCCACCGGTTGTTGGGTTTGGGTACCAAAAATAGCCGGTTGTAAAAACCCAATGAGTTTTGATTTTCCACCGGTTCGACTGTATTTTTGTTTATCAGCTGATACAGTGCCTCTAAAAGGAAGGACTGCTTGGCTGGATTGTGGTAGTTGCTTATTACAGTCGGTGACCTTGTCAAGTGGGGTCTGAACCGGAACGGGAGAGTATAACCCTCCCTCAGTGTGGTGACTAGTTTTGGACCCAGGGTTTCCCATTTCTCCCAACACTGTTGTAACCTGGCCCCTACAGGAGGATCTATAACAGCATGTTGGGCATTGGTGACAAGATTTACAGAACACAAGTGACCTACACAAGAAACATCTTTCACATATTTTATTTCTGTGTAAATTTGACATGCATTGGGATTTACGCCTTTCCTTTGTGGCAACCCGGTGACAATATGAGCATTTCCAACACAAGAGTCTACATTCAAATTTAAAGTCACTTTGCTGCTCCCTGCTATCACTGGTGCTGGGTCCAAGTCTCCCTGACCGGTAACACATACAGAGTTCATCTGACCGGTCACAGAATTTACACAATAATTGTCATATATGAGACTTGGACCCCTTAGCCGGCTTCTGGGAGAATGTGGAGGCTTTGCCACGATTTCTCCTCGCTTGCTGCTTGTCTTTGATCTGTTTCCAAGCAGGGACGTTCTTCTTGTCGTGATGGCCAGTCGACTTGTCACTTGCAGCATATGGGTGGAAATGACCTTGATGTCAGTGTGAAGTACCGGACAAACGCCTGTCCTCACTCTTACTGATTTCCTCTTCAGCCTTGGCAATAAGCTGATCCGGGAATAAAGCATTCAGATGGACTGGAGACGTTCTCAAGGCGTTCACAGTGTCTTGCTTCACCCCAGCATGTAAATAGTCCAAGTAACTATCCCTGCGGGCCAGGGTGAAGTTGGCCATATTGATGAATACTGCTTCAGATAAGTCCTGCATCGTTCTGGCCATAGCTTGGGAGATTGACCGGTTGAAAGTGGTCAAGTATTCTAGTTCACTCACAGCTTGCTTCATTTTCTCTGATGACTTCCCTTTACTGTCCAGACGTAGGGTTTTCAACTGAGTGGTCATAGAGTCTTGAACCCTAGTCAAGCACCTTGACAAACCAGCAGCCTGGTTGCACATTTATCATTATTGTCTGTTCACGTGCTGCTCTCTCCCAACGCCTGAGTAGATCTTGACTGAGGGCCCGGGAGGGTGGGGCAGTAGGAATGTTTCTTTGTGCAACCCTGCTGAAGGAATGGTTGAGTTTGGCAGGGTCTGGTGACCAGGTGCGTACTGTTGAACTCTCAAGGTCCTTCTCAGCATGCATCCCGTACCATCTGGAAGATCTGGGAGTCTTAATGAACTGATCTTTGAGGAGGCCAGTGTTGTCAGTGTTTCTGGTTGGGTAGCCTTCCTTGGTTGTGAGGTTAAGACTGGACATCTTCCTGCACAACCAGTCGTCCACAGGCAGTTTCACAGAGACTTTCCCGGTTGGCTGGACACGTGCACCGGCAAAGGGATTGTCATCTGCAGTAGAGGACACAGTTTCAAACTCAGGAACCTTGTGCCAGTTCATAAAGCTTCTCACACCCCTCATGGTTTCTGTAATTGGCCTCCTCAGTGGGTTCACTGTCAGGTTCATCTCTGGAGGCATCCCTGTCTGCTGACCGGTCCCTGTAGACGTCCCCATCCCGGGAACCGGTAACACTGAGCTGGTCAGCTTCACTATCAGAGGCTGCACTCAGATCTTCTTCACCGGTGGGCTGAACCTCTGGGAACGAACCGGGGGCCTGAACATGCTGGGTTGCTATCCCTGCACTGGGAGCCCCAAGGGGCTGGGTGGCAGTCTGCATCTCCTCTACAGCATTACCGGTGGCCTGGTCAAGGCAGGGACCGGATTTCTCAACAGGCAGACTCCTTTCAACAGGCAGATTGCTGTTGGTGCCACCAGGATCAAACAAGAGGAGAGTGCCCGTGAACGGGCACTGTGTCAGCTGACTGAATGTTTTTGATTTGTGATGGTGATAATGAGAGGAAAGCATAATTATCAGGGAAAGGGCTGTACAGAAATACAGTAAATGGTAACTGAACAGCATGTTCGAAAGATATTCCGAAGCTGACAGAAAAAAAGGACAAAAAAGTTGTGCCCTGCAAATGGTATTATGAAATAAAGTAACAAGGTAATTGTTTAAGTGTAAAAAGTAGGTTAAAAATATTTAAAGAAATACTATAAATGTAATATCCTCGTTCGACCATGAAGAAGGGGTCCAAAGGTCAAATCTGACCATACCAAAAGATTCCCAGCCAAAGAATTTAGGATGGTTTACCATCCCAAACCTCTCGGACCAATAATAAGTGAGTCATAGGCACTTTTTAAGTTTGGCTATCCTTGTTTGACCTTGACGGAGGGGTCCAAGGTCAAATCCGACCACACAAAAAAATTCCCAGCCCATGATTTCCTGTAGCTTGTTTACCATCCCAAACCTGTAGGACCAATAATAAGCGAGTTCTAAGCAATTGTAAGTTTGGCTATCCTCAACTGACCTTGAAGGAAGGGTCCCAGGTCAAATCTGACCACACCAAAAGAATCCCAGCCCATGATTTCCTATATGTTGGTTTACCATCCCAAACCTCCAAGACCAATAATACGCGAGTTATAAGCACTTTAAGCTTGGCTATCTTCGTTTGACCTGGAAGGAGGGGTCTAAGGTGAAATCTGACCACACCAAAAGATTCCCAGCCCATGATTTTCTATAGGTTGGTTTTCCATTCCAAACCTCTAGGACCAATAATAAGCGAGTTATAAGCACTTTTAAGTTTGGCTATCCTCATTTGACCTTGAAGGAGGGGTCCAAGGTCAAATCCGACCACACCAAAAAATTCCCAGCTCATGATTTTCTATAGGTTGGTTTTCATTCCAAACCTCTAGGACCAATAATAAGCGAGTTATAAGCACTTTTATGTTTGGCTATCCTCATTTGACCTTGAAGGAGGGTTCCAAAGTCAAATCGGACCATATTAACAGATTCCCAGCCCATGATTTCCTACAGGTTGGATACAATGATTTACTCAACAGTGAGAACCTGAAAGAAGCTATTGATCAGCTATGCCATGACCAAAACGTCTGTGAATAACATATTTAACAAAATACTCTAAATGTAATAGTTTTCAAGTTACTACTGATTTACTCAAGAGTGAGAACCTCAAAGTAACTATTACTCAGCTATGCCATGAGCTACATGTCTGAATTTTTGCTCTGTTATAGCTGACCTAAAAGTAGGTGAACAACATATTTAAGCAAAATACTGTAAATCCAATAGTTTTCAAGTTACAACTGATTTACTCAATAGTGAGAACCTGAAAATAGCTATTGCTCCGCTATGCCATGAGCTATAGGTCTGTAATTTCACTATGTTATAGCTAACCCAAAAGTAGGTGAACAATATATTTTAACAAAATACTCCAAATGTAATATTTTTCAAGTTATAGCCAATTTACTCAACAGTCAGTGCCTGAGAATAGCTATTGCTCAGTTGTGCCATGAGCTACAGGTCTGTAATTTCACTATGTTATAGCTGACCCAAAAGTAGCTGAATAACATATTTGCACAAATTTCTGTAAAGGCAATAGTTTTCCAATTACAACTGATTTACTCAATAGTGAGAACTTCAAAGTAGCTATTACTCAGCTATGCAATGAGCCACAGGTCTGGAACTTCACTATGTTATAGCTGACCCCAAAATAGGTGAATAACATATTGCAACAAAATACTCTAAATGCAATAGTTTCCAAGTTATAAGCGATTTACTCAACAGTGATAACCTAAAAGTAGCTATTACTCCGCTATGCCATGAGCTACAGGTCTGAAATTTTACTATGTTATAGCTGACCCAAAAGTAGCTGAATAACATATTTATACCAAATTCTCTAAATGCAATAGTTTTCAAATTATAAGTGATTTGCTCAACATTGAGAACTTCAAAAGTAGCTATTACTCAGCTATGCAATGTGTCACAGGTCTGGCACTTCACTATGTGATAGCTAACCCCAAAATAGGTGAATAACATATTGAAACAAAATACTCTAAATGCAATAATTTCCAAGTTATAAGCGATTTACTCAACAGTGATAACCTCAAAGTAGCTATTACTCAGCTATGCCATGAGCTACAGGTCTGAAATTTTACTATGTTATAGCTGACCCAAAAGTAGGTGAACAACATATTTAAGCAAAATACTGTACATGCAATAGTTTTCAAGTTACAACTGATTTACTCAATAGTGATGACCTAAAAGTAGCTATTACTCAGCTATGCCATGAGCTACAGGTCTGAAATTTTACTATGTTATAGCTGACCCAAAAGTAGCTGAATAACATATTTATACTAAATTCTCTAAATGCAATAGTTTTGCAATTACAACTGATTTACTCAATAGTGAGAACCTCAAAGTAGTCATTACTCAGCTATGCAATGAGCTACAGGTCTGAAATTTTACTATGTTATAGCTGACCCAAAAGTAGGTGAACAACATATTTAAGCAAAATACTGTAAATGCAATAGTTTTCAAGTTACAACTGATTTACTCAATAGTGATGACCTAAAAGTAGCTATTACTCAGCTATGCCATGAGCTACAGGTCTGAAATTTTACTATGTTATAGCTGACCCAAAAGTAGCTGAATAACATATTTATACGAAATTCTGTAAATGCAATAGTTTTCCAATTACAACTGATTTACTCAATAGTGAGAACTTCAAAGTAGCTATTACTCAGCTGTGCCATGATCTACAGATCTGAAATTTCACTATGTTATAGCTGGCCCAAAAGTAGCTGAATAACATATTTATACGAAATTCTCTAAATGCAATAGTTTTGCAATTACAACTGATTTACTCAATAGTGAGAACCTCAAAGTAGTTATTACTCAGCTATGCAATGAGCTACAGGTCTGAAATTTTACTATGTTATAGCTGACCCAAAAGTAGGTGAACAACATATTTAAGCAAAACACTGTAAATGCAATAGTTTTCAAGTTACAACTGATTTACTCAATAGTGATGACCTAAAAGTAGCTATTACTCAGCTATGCCATGAGCTACAGGTCTGAAATTTTACTATGTTATAGCTGACCCAAAAGTAGCTGAATAACATATTTATACGAAATACTCTAAATGCAATAGTTTTCCAATTACAACTGATTTACTCAATAGTGAGAACTTTAAAGTAGCTATTACTCAGCTATGCCATGACCTACAGATCTGAAATTTCACTATGTTATAGCTGGCCCAAAAGTAGCTGAATAACATGTTTATACGAAATTCTCTAAATGCAATAGGTTTTAAGTTACAAGTGATTTACTCAATAGTGAGAACTTCAAAGTAGCTATTACTCAGCTATGCAATGAGCCACAGATCTGAAACTTCACTATGTTATAGCTGATCCCAAAATAGGTGAATAACATATTGAAACAAAATACTGTAAATGCAATAGTTTCCAAGTTATAAGCGATTTACTCAACAGTGATAACCTAAAAGTAGCTATTACTCAGCTATGCCATGAGCTACAGGTCAGAAATTTTACTATGTTATAGCTGACCCAAAAGTAGCTGAATAACATATTTATACGAAATTCTGTAAATGCAATAGTTTTCCAATTACAACTGATTTACTCAATAGTGAGAACTTCAAAGTAGCTATTACTCAGCTGTGCCATGACCTACAGATCTGAAATTTCACTATGTTATAGCTGGCCCAAAAGTAGCTGAAAAACATATTTATACGAAATTCTGTAAATGCAATAGTTTTGCAATTACAACTGATTTACTCAATAGTGAGAACCTCAAAGTAGTTATTACTCAGCTATGCAATGAGCTACAGGTCTGAAATTTTACTATGTTATAGCTGACCCAAAAGTAGGTGAACAACATATTTAAGCAAAATACTGTAAATGCAATAGTTTTCAAGTTACAACTGATTTACTCAATAGTGATGACCTAAAAGTAGCTATTACTCAGCTATGCCATGAGCTACAGGTCTGAAATTTTACTATGTTATAGCTGACCCAAAAGTAGCTGAATAACATATTATACGAAATACTCTAAATGCAATAGTTTTCCAATTACAACTGATTTACTCAATAGTGAGAACTTTAAAGTAGCTATTACTCAGCTATGCCATGACCTACAGATCTGAAATTTCACTATGTTATAGCTGGCCCAAAAGTAGCTGAATAACATGTTTATACGAAATTCTCTAAATGCAATAGGTTTTAAGTTACAAGTGATTTACTCAATAGTGAGAACTTCAAAGTAGCTATTACTCAGCTATGCAATGAGCCACAGATCTGAAACTTCACTATGTTATAGCTGATCCCAAAATAGGTGAATAACATATTGAAACAAAATACTGTAAATGCAATAGTTTCCAAGTTATAAGCGATTTACTCAACAGTGATAACCTAAAAGTAGCTATTACTCAGCTATGCCATGAGCTACAGGTCAGAAATTTTACTATGTTATAGCTGACCCAAAAGTAGCTGAATAACATATTTATACGAAATTCTGTAAATGCAATAGTTTTCCAATTACAACTGATTTACTCAATAGTGAGAACTTCAAAGTAGCTATTACTCAGCTGTGCCATGACCTACAGATCTGAAATTTCACTATGTTATAGCTGGCCCAAAAGTAGCTGAATAACATATTTATACTAAATTCTCTAAATGCAATAGTTTTGCAATTACAACTGATTTACTCAATAGTGAGAACCTCAAAGCAGTTATTACTCAGCAATGCAATGAGCTACAGGTCTGAAATTTTACTATGTTATAGCTGACCCAAAAGTAGGTGAACAACATATTTAAGCAAAATACTGTAAATGCAATAGTTTTCAAGTTACAACTGATTTACTCAATAGTGATGACCTAAAAGTAGCTATTACTCAGCTATGCCATGAGCTACAGGTCTGAAATTTTACTATGTTATAGCTGACCCAAAAGTAGCTGAATAACATATTTATACGAAATACTCTAAATGCAATAGTTTTCCAATTACAACTGATTTACTCAATAGTGAGAACTTTAAAGTAGCTATTACTCAGCTATGCCATGACCTACAGATCTGAAATTTCACTATGTTATAGCTGGCCCAAAAGTAGCTGAATAACATGTTTATACAAAATTCTCTAAATGCAATAGGTTTTAAGTTACAAGTGATTTACTCAATAGTGAGAACTTCAAAGTAGCTATTACTCAGCTATGCAATGAGCCACAGATCTGAAACTTCACTATGTTATAGCTGATCCCAAAATAGGTGAATAACATATTGAAACAAAATACTGTAAATGCAATAGTTTCCAAGTTATAAGCGATTTACTCAACAGTGATAACCTAAAAGTAGCTATTACTCAGCTATGCCATGAGCTACAGGTCTGAAATTTTACTATGTTATAGCTGACCCAAAAGTAGCTGAATAACATATTCATACGAAATTCTCTAAATGCAATAGTTTTGAAGTTATAAGCGATTTACTCAACAGTGATAACCTAAAAGTAGCTATTACTCAGCTATGCCATGAGCTACAGGTCTAAAATTTTACTATGTTATAGCTGACCCAAAAGTAGCTGAATAACATATTTATACGAAATTCTCTAAATGCAATAGTTTTTAAGTTACAAGTGATTTTACTCATGATGGAAGTTACTGAAAAGCCCAAAAGTAGCTATTACTCACTTAGCTATTGAGACAGGCACCCAACTTACTCACCATATTGTAGCTATGAAAAAAGTAGCTGAATAACATATTTTAACAAAATGCTCTAAATGCAACACTTTTCAAGTTATAAATGATTTTGTGAAAATTTCATGAATTTTAATGCATTAAAAATTATTAAAAAAATTTATTAAAAAAAAAGTAAGACAGATCCAGGTCTCATACTCACACAAGAGAATCTACCTCTGGCCTAGTACATATATGCAAATTTAACAAAATGCTCTAAATGCAACACTTTTCAAGTTATAAATGATTTTGTGAAAATTTCATGAATTTTAATGCATTAAAAATTATTAAAAAAATTTATTTAAAAAAAAGTAAGACAGATCCAGGTCTCATACTCACACAAGAGAATCTACCTCTGGCCTAGTACATATATGCAAGATATGAGAGAAATCCCTGCAATAGTCACTGAGAAAATTGTGATTAAGTGTTGAAATTTTCATACTTTTGGTGGGGGTACCCCCCTTGTAATGTCTCTAGCAAACAGACGAACAGACAGATTTGCATGCCTTGAACAATTTTTCATCCTCGATAGATAAGGTATCTTTTAAAAAAAACAGCACGTCTCTAGGCCTTGTAGTTTTGGAGGAGAAGTTGTTCACGCGGACGCGTACGCCCACGCCGCAGAGTGACGACATAATGTCAGCTGACTGACAAGTCAGCTGACATAAAAATGGCTTCTGAGTGGGAGTCACATCTGAAGCTGGCTTCACAACTGGTTCAACCGGCACTGTGAAGGTCTTGGCTAGCAGCATCGCCTCAAGTCAGGAGAATCTTTCTGCCCACTTATCATCCAGCTGTTTTAAATCTTCAGCTGATGGTCTGCTTGAAGATCTCTTCTTGCTGGCAGAAGGCTTAGGAGACTCGCTACATTTCGTCTTCTTAGAAGGGGTGGACTGCACAGCCTTCACCTTTTCCACTTTACCCAGTACACTGATGTGTGCTGGGTCCACGAGAGTGGGAGTGGAGGAGGTCGTAGTAGTAGTAGTCTTCTTCTCTTTTCTGTCACTATAAGTTGGTGTGGCCAACTGAAGGATCTGTTCAGGGGTAAACCCTCTACAGATATCACATTCTTTCATCGCCTAGCCCTTTGTCCCTACAACGTGCACACTTGGAGTGGGAGTCGAACCCAGCCATAGCGTGTCTGCTGGAACCTCTTCTCTGTCCTGGAGATGACATAGTTGTAGATAATACTTCTGAACTTCTTAAAGATGAATCAAAAGTGTCAAGTTCAGTGTAGAACAAAAAATTCGCTTGTCGAGAAAACACGTCTTCACTCTCCACGCGCCAAACGAAAAAGATGCTATGACGTCACGCTGTCTAGACAGGAAGAGGAAGTATGATGCGCCACCTGGCGAATGCACTCTCCTGGCCGGTCCTGCCGGTATTATATACAGGACGTCTTTTTCTGACGTTTGGCGGGACCGGTCGCGCCGACCGGTAAAGCAATTGTCTATTGGATAGGATGTATTAACGCAATAAAAATGGCAGTTAATGTAAACAAATGTCACAGAAATAAAATGTTAAATATTTACACAAAAACTAAAATTGGGTGACTTTTAAACTTTATTTTCGATTCATAATCAATTTTTAACATGAGAATTGATTTTCTACATCGAAATTTGTATAAAGACGTCGAATCGATTTTCCGTCGAATCGTTGGACCACTAATGGCCAGTTACATATACATGCAAAATTTGAATGAAATTTCTGAAGTTATCTTCAGTATACTCTTAAAAATTTAAAAACTTGAATACCAGTTACAACCACATGCTAAATTTGAATTGAATCCGTCAACCCATTTTCGAGAAACTGTCTGGAAACAGAAAAACTTAAAATCAATATAAGTATGTTACTAGTGGGAGTTTAAGGTCACCTTAAAACAGTGCCCACCTTGATCACCAGTTACATCCACATGCCAAATTTGAATTTAATCTATCATGCCATTTTTGAGACACTGTCTGGAAAGAAGTGTGACGACGACACTGACAATGTGTTATTACTGGGAGCTTAAGGTCACCCTAATGTATGCACTTATCTATGGCCAGTTAAAAAACCATGCAAAAATTTGAATGAAATTTCTTAAGTTATCTTCAGTACACTCTATGGAAAAATAAAAAGTTTAAACTCAGCATAATTCTTTTATAAATTGGAGTTTAAGGTCACCTTAATATAGGACACACCTTGAATATCAGTTACAACCACATGCCAAATTTGAATTGAATCTGTCAACAAATTTTTGAGATACTGTCCGGAAACGAAAAACCTTCAAATCAATAGAAGTATCTTACTACTGTGAGTTTAATGTCATCTTAAATAGGGCACACCTTGAGGAAAAGTTACATCAACATGCCAAATTGGAATTTAATTCATCAAGCCATTTTTGAGCTACTCTCTGCAAAGTAAGTGTGAAGATGACACTGACCATGTATGTCTTCCATCAAAGCTGCTAGTGACACAAACTAATGCAACCTTAAACTCATTAGTTTATAAAATATCAGCAATTCACTATAACCTTACAAAAAAGACCATTTTCTTGGTGGATATATATGTACATGATGAATATCAATTTAAAAAGTCGAAATTAGCATATAAAATATCTTCCAAGCACCAAAAGATTGCCCCAACCTTAAGCTCAAAGTTTGTTTGCACTGCTGTATATTGCAGCGAGTTTAAGGTAATCTTTTCCTGAAAGTTCTGTTCAAGGTTTGTTACATCAACAACTGAAATGCCTAGAATTGCACAATATTTGAAAAAATTACCAAACTTAAAGTGAATATAATTCTGTTATTAATGGGAGTTTAAGGTTACCTTATTGTGTGGTACTTACCTATGGCCAGTTACACATAACTGCAAAAGTTGAATGAAATTTCTTAAGTTACTTTCAGTACACTCCATGGAAAAGACATTTTTGAGATATTGTCCAGATTAGAAAGTGTGACGACAACAGACGACGTCATCGACAGACGACACCACAAAATGAGAAGACGAAGCAATCCCTATGCGCCACACAGCATAAATCCTGGTGACACAAAAAATCGACAAAAACTGCATTCCTTTGAATTAGTATACTCTGAAAAGTAAAATCTTCCATGTGTCTACATAAACAAGAGGAGAGTGCCCGTGAACGGGCACTGTGTCAGCTGAATGAGTGTTTTTGATTTGTGAAGGTGATAATGAGAGGAAAGCATAATTATGAGGGAAAGTGCAGTACAGAAATACAGTAAATGGTTATTGAACAGCATGTTCGAAAGAAATTCCGAAGTTGACAGAAGAAAAGGACAAAAAAGTTGTGCCCTGCAAATGGTATTATGAAGGAAAGTAACAAGGTAATTGTTTAAGTGTAAAAAGTAGGTTAAAACATAATTAAAGAAATACTGCAAATACAATATCCTCGCTCGATCTTGAAGAAGGGGTCCAATAAAAAACTCTAACCACACCAAAAAATTCACATCCCATGATTTCCTATAGGATGGTTTACCATCCCAAACCTCTAGGAGCAATAATAAGCAAGTTATAGACACTTTTAAGTTTCGCTATCCTTGTTTGACCTTGAAGGAGGGGTCGAAGGTCAAATCCGACAACACTAAAAGATTCCCAGCCCATGATTTCCTGTAGGTTGGTTACCATCCCAAACCTCTAGGACCAATAATAAGCGAGTTATAATCAATTTTAAGTTTGGCTATCTTCGTTTGACCTCAAAGGAGGGGTCCAAGGTCAAATCTGACCACACCAATAGATTTCCAGCCAATGATTTCCTATAGGTTGGTTTACCATCCCAAACTTCTAGGACAATTAATAAGCGAGTTATAAGCACTTTTAAGTTTGGCTATCTTCATTTGACCTTGAAGGCAGGGTCCAAGGTCAAATCCGACCACACCAAAAGATTCCCAGCCAATGATTTTCTATAGGTTGGTTTCCATTCCAAACCTCTAGGACCAATAATAAGCGAGTTATAAGCACTTTTAAGTTTGGCTATCCTCATTTGACCTTGAAGGAGGGGGTCTAAGGTCAAATCGGACATCAACAGATTCCCAGCCCATGATTTCCCACAGGTTGGTTTACCATCCCAAACCTCTAGGATCAATAATAAGGGAGATATAAGCACTCTTCATGATTGACAAAGAAACGCCTGTGGCGGCCATCTTGTTTTTCAAAATGAGGCCAAAAACATTCCCAGTCAAGATTTTATAATGAGGAACATATCCTACGAATTTGAGATCTCCACCTTTTATACCCTTTGCTCTAGGGGGCCAACAAAAGTCATTGTTTAAAGTTGAATAAACGTCCCTGGCGGCCATCTTGTTTTTCAAAATGAGGCCAAAAATATTCCCAGGCAACATTTCATGGTTATTAATATATCCTGCAAACTTAAGAAGGCTAGCTATAATATTTTTTTCGTTAGAGCGGTAATGGTGAAATCTCTCTACATACTGCGGCTATCCAGTGGATACAATGATTTACTCAACAGAGAGAACCTGAAAGTAGCTATTGTTCAGCTAAGCCATGACATAGAGGTCTGCAATTTCACTATGTTATAGATGACCAAAAATTATGTGAATAACATATTTAAACAAAATACTCTAAATGTAATAGTTTTCAAGTTACAACTGATTTACTCAACAGTAGGGATGGGTCGGTAGTTCCGGTATCTCGGTATCGAGACCATTTTACTGAAATACCGTAATGAGATTTTACAACCGCCACTTCGCTTTTCAGCACATATAATGGAAGGAAGAGTTAAAATATTAGAAACATACCCTAAATCTGAAGAAATTATAAGCTTTTATTCCATATTTTCGTCCATTTAGGCATTTACAGACTTTTATAGCGATACGTTGAGCAGAACTGCCATGTTTTGGTTACGACACTTTATAAGCTCATTTTCGCTTGTCAACTAATATAAATGAAGGGAAACTTAAAATGGTGGACAGAAACCAGAAACATGAAGATATTTTACCTTTTTATTGCATATTTCGTGCATTTGGGAGTTTTATTGCGACGTTGTTATCCTAAACGTCCATGTTTATTTGGGGAGAACTAAAACGCGGAGTCCCGAATTCGGTACGGTTTTGCATTGGCGACCTCCCGATGTACATATTTTTCATACCGACCCATCCCTACTCAACAGTGACAACCTCAAGTAGCTATCACTCAGCTATGCAATGAGCTACATGTCTGAATTTTTACTATGTTATAGCTGACCAATAAATAGGTGAACAACATATTGAAGCAAATTACTGTAAATGCAATAGTTTTCAAGTTACAACTGATTTACTCAATAGTGAGAACCTGAAAATAGCTATTGCTCAGCTATGCAATGAGCTATAGGTCTGTAATTTCACTATGTTATAGCTGATCCAAAAGTAGGTGAAAAACATATTTTAACAAAATACTCCAAATGCAATATTTATCAAGTTACAGCTAATTTACTCAACAGTCAGTACCTGAAAATAGCTATTGCTCAGTTGTGCCATGAGCTACAGGTCTGTAATTTTACTATGTTATAGCTGACCCAAAAGTAGCTGAATAACATATTTACACAAATTTCACAAATTACACAAAGGTCTGGAATTTCACTATGTTATAGCTGACCCCAAAATACGTGAATAACATAATGAAATAAAATACTCTAAATGCAATAGTTTTCAAGTTATAAGTGATTTACTCAACAGTGATAACCTAAAAGTAGCTATTACTCAGCTATGCCATGAGCTACAGGTTTGAAATTTAACTATGTTATAGCTGACCCAAAAGTAGCTGAATAACATATTTATATGAAATTCTCTAAATGCAATAGTTTTCCAATTACAACTGATTTACTCAACAGTGAGAACTTCAAAGTAGCTATTACTCAGCTATGCAAGGAGCCACAGGTCTGGAACTTCACTATGTTATAGCTGACCCCAAAATAGGTGAATAACATATTTAAACAAAATACTCTAAATGCAATAGATTTCAAGTTATAAGTGATTTACTCAACAGTGATAACCTAAAAGTAGCTATAACTCAGCTATGCCATGAGCTACAGGTCTGCAATTTCACTATGTTATAGCTGACCCAAAAGTAGCTGAATAACATATTTACACAAATTTCTGTAAATGCAATAGTTTTCAAATTATAACGGATTTACTCAACAGTGAGAACTTCAAAGTAGCTGTTACTCAGCTATGCAATGAGCCACAGGTTTGGAATTTTACTATGTTGTAGCTGACCCCAAAAAAGGTGAATAACATATTTAAACAAAATACTCTAAATGCAATAGTTTTCAAGTTATCAGTGATTTACTCAACAGTGATAACCTAAAAGTAGCTATTACTCAGCTATGCCATGAGCTACAGGTCTGAAATTTTACTATGTTATAGCTGACCCAAAAGTAGCTGAATAACATATTATATGAAATTCTCTAAATGCAATAGTTTTCCAATTACAACTGATTTACTCAATAGTGAGAACTTCAAAGTAGCTATTACTCAGCTATGCAAGAAGCCACAGGTCTGGAACTTCACTATGTTATAGCTGACCCCAAAATAGGTGAATAACATATTTAAACAAAATACTCTAAATGCAATAGTTTTCAAGTTATCAGTGACTTACTCAACAGTGATAACCTAAAAGAAGCTATTACTCAGCTATGCCATGAGCTACAGGTCTGAAATTTTACTATGTTATAGCTGACCCAAAAGTAGCTGAATAACATATTTACACAAATTTCTGTAAATGCAATAGTTTTCAAATTACAACGGATTTACTCAACAGTGAGAACTTCAAAGTAGCTGTTACTCAGCTATGCAATGAGCCACAGGTCTGGAACTTCACTATGTTATAGCTGACCCCAAAATAGGTGAATAACATATTTAAACAAAATACTCTAAATGCAATAGTTTTCAAGTTATAAGTGATTTACTCAACAGTGATAACCTAAAAGTAGCTATTACTCAGCTATGCCATGAGCTACAGGTCTGAAATTTTACTATGTTATAGCTGACCCAAAAGTAGCTGAATAACATATTTATATGAAATTCTCTAAATGCAATAGTTTTCCAATTACAACTGATTTACTCAATAGTGAGAACTTCAAAGTAGCTATTACTCAGCTATGCAAGGAGCCACAGGTCTGGAACTTCACTATGTTATAGCTGACCCCAAAATAGGTGAATAACATATTTAAACAAAATACTCTAAATGCAATAGTTTTCAAGTTATAAGTGATTTACTCAACAGTGATAACCTAAAAGTAGCTATTACTCAGCTATGCCATGAGCTACAGGTCTGAAATTTTACTATGTTATAGCTGACCCAAAAGTAGCTGAATAACATATTGATACAAAATTCTCTAAATGCAATAGTTTTCAAATTATAAGTGATTTACTCAACAGTGATAACCTAAAAGTAGCTATTACTCAGCTATGCCATGAGCTACAGGTCTGAAATTTTACTATGTTATAGCTGACCCAAAAGTAGCTGAATAACATATTTATATGAAATTCTCTAAAAGCAATAGTTTTCCAATTACAACTGATTTACTCAATAGTGAGAACTTCAAAGTAGCTATTACTCAGCTATGCAATGAGTCACAGGTCTGGAACTTCACTATGTTATAGCTGACCCCAAAATACGTGAATAACATATTTAAACAAAATACTCTAAATGCAATAGTTTTCAAGTTATAAGTGATTTACTCAACAGTGATAACCTAAAAGTAGCTATTACTCAGCTATGCCATGAGCTACAGGTCTGAAATTTTACTATGTTATAGCTGACCCAAAAGTAGCTGAATAACATATTGATACAAAATTCTCTAAATGCAATAGTTTTCAAGTTATAAGTGATTTTACTCATGATGGAAGTTACTGAAAAGCCCAAAAGTAGCTATTACTCACTTAGCTATTGAGACAGACACCCAACTTACTCACCATGTTGTAGCTATGAAAAAAGTAGCTGAATAACATATTTTAACAAAATGCTCTAAATGCAATACTTTTCAAGTTATAAGTGATTTAGTGCATGATTTCATGAATTTTAATACATTAAAAATAATTAAAAAAATTTATTTAAAAAAAATTAAGACAGATCCAGGTCTCATACTCACACAAGAGAATCTACCTCTGGCGTAGTACATATATGCAAGATATGAGAGAAATCCCTTCAATAGTCACTGAGAAAATTGTGATACAGTGTTGAAATTTTCACACCTTTGGTGGGGGTACCCCCCTTGTAATGTCTCTAGCAAACAGACGAACAGACAGATTTGCATGCCTTGAACAATTTTTCATCCTCGATAGATAAGGTATCTTTTAAAAAAAACAGCATGTCTCTAGGCCTTGTAGTTTTGGAGGAGAAGTTGTTCACGCGGACGCGGACGCCCACGCCACAGAGTGACGACATAATGTCAGCTGACTGACATAAAAAACCCAACTGTGCTTTATTTGTGGTTTAAATGTACCGTTTTGGACATTATTCAGTGTATATTGATAAAATATAGTAAATGTACACATTACAATGTATTTAACATTTCTGTGGAATATTTTATTCTTTTTGTGTGAAATATACAGGTTCAATCAAATTTTGCCTACAATCTTATGAATTGAATAAAGACAAACGATCCAGTTTGCCAACTTTGCCACTAAACTTATCAGGCGATGACAGTACCAATGCAATTTTGAATGTTGACAACATTTTTCGTTGCACTAAATAGTGTAGATCAACACAGTTTGAGTTTTATTCCAACCTAATTCTTTACATGAAGATATTTTACACAGGTTTTAGGAATATGGCATATCAAACTGGTAATAATTTCACACTAGTGAACTCTTACAAAGAAGGATGAAAACCATTATGCATTATTCAGCAATGAAAACGAAACACACGATACTTACAAAATTGATTTTGTAACCTGACTTTATGTCTTCAAATTCCTGTACTTCGACTTTGCTGAGGTTTTGTAGTACTTCTTCATCTTCTTCACTCAACAGTGCCGACACTTGTGGATGATTTACAAACTGGAAACAGTTAAGGGCATTACACCTGTTGCCTCAAATAGTACAACCTGATGCTATTTACTAATATGAACTAGAAAAAGGTTTTTGCTAACAAAAACGAGCAGCCCGGATGGAGACTTGAGTTTATAAAGCTGTAGTAGTTGTGGTATGAGACTGTAAGAAGGTAAGCTTTACTGTGTTTTGTATCTGATGGGAAAGTGGATTTTCTAAAAACTGTATCAGTTGCAGTATTAGACTGTAAGCAGAATAACAGCATGTACAGCTAGGCTTGATAAAGCTCAGTGAGAGTGAACCTTTTCATTTTCTTTCAGTTTCTTTTTTTTTTCGCAAGAGAGAAAAGATACACACATTGCACACATATTCTCCTCTTTGTTTGAATGGGGGGAAGTGAGACTTACAACACACAGACACAATCTCACTTCCCCATCTCACTTTCCCCCCATCCCCCAAAGGCAATTCTTTTCTCACATGCATTTTTTATTTGAGTGAGGGCACAAAATCGGCTATTTTATGACCCCAGTTTGACCCATAAGGGGGGGTCCGGGGGTAAATCTGACCAGCTATCTAGACTCTTCACATAAGGTTTCCCAATACCTCTTAATACATTCTAAAGCTCTAAAAGCAAGAATATAGGAGATAAAAGGCAAAAACACATAATCGGCTATTTTATAACCCCAGTTTGACCCATAAGGGGGGATCCGGGGGTAAATCTGACCAGCTACCTAGACTCTTCACACAAGGTTTCCCAATACCTCTTAATACATTCTAAAGCTGTAAAAGCAAGAATAAAGGAGATAAAAGGCCAAAACACAAAATCGACTATTTTATGACCCCAGTTTGACCCATAAGGGGGGATGCGGGGGTAAATCTGACCGGCTATCTAGACTCATCACATAAGGTTTCCCAATACCTGTTAATATATTCTAAAACTGTAAAAGCAAGAATAAAGGAGATATAAGGCAAAAACACAAAATTGGCTATTTTATGACCCCAGTTTGACCCATAAGGGGGGGTCCGGGGGTAAATCTGACCAGCTATCTAGACTCTTCACATATGGTTTCCCAATACCTCTTAATACATTCTAAAGCTCTAAAAGCAAGAATAAAGGAGATATAAGGGGAAAATATGAAATTGGCTATTTTATGACCCGTTTGACCCCTACAGGGGGGTGGGGGGGAAAATTTGACTTGCTTTCTAGACTCTCCACATATGGTTTCCTACTACCTCCCAATACATTTCATGGCTCTAAATGCAAAACTTAAGAAGATAAAGGGGGGGTTCACATGAATTTTAAGCTTTCTGATTGGTACCTGTGAGAAAATCACTCATAAATCGGATTGCTCCCAAAATCTAATCACTCACATTTTTGATAGTATAAACATGTGTATGAAGTTACAAGCCTCTGCGGTCAGTAGATTTTCCTGAACTGCTAGCCAGGCGGGTGTACCCGAAAAAACTATTTTTTGATCATGTGACCTTGATAAAGATCAAAGGTCAAATTTAAGCATGTGGAAAAAAATTTCCACGCCTAAGGTATATAACTGCCAAATATGGTTAAAAAGCTTGCAATAATAAGGGAGATAGATATTCAAGGGAGACCATAATGTGGCGGCGGCGGCGGCGGTGAGGAAACTGACGCGAAACCAAATAAGCGCCCTTTCAGGGACGCTTAATTACCAAGAGTACATTGCTCCGATACCCTGTGGGTTGAAAATTTCAACCAAATCGCTCTATCTTGTACGGTTAAAAAGATAGAAGCAATGTGTTTTTTCCATTTTTGGCGAAAATTCAAAATGACCATCCATATTTAGGGGATGACAATTTTTGGAAAATTGCCCAAAGTATATTGTTTAGACACCCTGTGGGTCGAAAATTTTGACGAAAACGCTCTATCTCACACAGTAAAGGAGATAGAAGCAAATTTGTTTTTCCATTTTTGGCAAAAATCTGAAAATTCAAAATGGCCGCCATTTTTGGGGAGAGGAAATTTTTTTGAAAATTGCCAATAGTACATTTCTCGAATACCCTGTGGGTCAAAAGTTTTGACGAAATCGCTCTATCGCGCACAGTTAAGGAGATAAAAGGAAATTTGTGTTTTTCCATTTTTGGCAAAAATTCAAAATGGTCGCCATTTTTGGGGAGAGGAATTTTTTTTTGAAAATTGCCAATAGTACATTACCTAGATACCCTGTGGGTCGAAAATTTCGACGAAAACGCTCTATCTCACACAGTTAGGGAGATAGAAGCAAATTTGTTTTTCCATTTTTGGCAAAAATCTGAAAATTCAAAATGGCCGCCATTTTTGGGGAGAGGCAATTTTTTTGAAAACTGTCAATAGTACATTTCTCAAATACCCTGTTTCATTAAAATGTCCAGAAAAAAGTAGGGCTGCGAACGAGTACTCGAGCCTCGGTGTACGAGGTGATCTTGGCTTGTACTCGAGTCCATTTTAAGTATTCGGTTACTCGCGACATATTATATTATCGCCCACGTAATGAAACATTTGTATAAAATATGCTGCATTTCAGCCTCGAGCCTCGGTGTACGAGGCGATCTTGGCTTGTACTCGAGTCCATTTTAAGTATTCGGTTACTCGCGACATATTATATTATCGCCCACGTAATGAAACGTTTGTATAAAATATGCTACATTTCAGCATTTCCGTCACATAACATCAATTAAAGTTGTTGTTTTCGCTTGAAAACCTATAATTTACTCCATAATCTATAATATCTGCTTCAATAGAAGACGTTTTTCTTCAAAAGTTTCATTTCCGGAATCGACTATTTGTTTGCAGAAGACTTCTAATGGTGTGAACTAAATCTCGCGGTTACTCGAATTCGGGCCGGTTTTCCGAGGGCGAGTACTCGATGCTGTTTTTTGTACCCGTCACAGCCCTAGAAAAAAGTCAACTCAAAATAGCATAATAGCTATATAGCTAGTGGTGTCATCGTCTGGATATACAAGGTCTCGATACCGTGAACAAAAAAGTGAGTGATATCGCGGTGCCATCGTTTCACAAACTAAACCTATATTTGCTCTTTAAATAATGTGCATTGACCACTAATACTGAAATAAAATAAATTTCATGGTTCATTTGTGTTGTCAATTGTCAAAACAGTGGATATTTGAAGCAATAAAAAGCAAACAAAACTTAAGTTTTTTTCACTTCCTGTAGGAAGTGGAAAGGGTCATCACCATAGTTACATCACAAATCAAAACAAAACCGCATAAAAGTAGAAATTAGATGAATATTTCACCATATTTTTATTAAATCCCTTCGGAAAATAGGCTAAAGTTAATGGTTGAATATGTTTATGAGATGCATCACGGAAGATCATTAATCCTCGATTATCGTCCATTTTTTTCATCAGCGGTGAATCTGCGATATCGCCGCTCGTGATGACACCACTATATATAGCACAGTAGCTATTACTCAGCTATAAAGGTATTATCACCAAAAGCAATCCCAAGCAAGCTACTGATCCAATAATCCTCCATCCCAAATTTTGTGAACATAGGTGAAATAATTTTCCTTTATAATGCTTAAAATAAACAAGAGGAGAGTGCCCGTGAACGGGCACTGTGTCAGCTGACTGAATGTTTTTGATTTGTGATGGTGATAATGAGAGGAAAGCATAATTATCAGGAAAAGGGCTGTACAGAAATACAGTAAATGGTAACTGAACAGCATGTTCGAAAGATATTCCGAAGCTGACAGAAGAAAAGGACAAAAAAGTTGTGCCCTGCAAATGGTATTATGAAATAAAGTAACAAGGTAATTGTTTAAGTGTAAAAAGTAGGTTAAAAATATTTACAGAAATACTATAAATGCAATATCCTCGTTCGACCATGAAGAAGGGATCCAAAGGTCAAATCTGACCATACCAAAAGATTCCCAGCCAAAGAATTTAGGATGGTTTACCATCCCAAACCTGTCGGACCAATAATAAGTGAGTCATAGGCACTTTTTAAGTTTGGCTATCCTTGTTTGACCTTGACGGAGGGGTCCAAGGTCAAATCCGACCACACAAAAAAATTCCCAGCCCATGATTTCCTGTAGCTTGTTTACCATCCCAAACCTGTAGGACCAATAATAAGCGAGTTCTAAGCAATTGTAAGTTTGGCTATCCTCAACTGACCTTGAAGGAGGGGTCCCAGGTCAAATCTGACCACACCAAAAGAATCCCAGCCCATGATTTCCTATATGTTGGTTTACCATCCCAAACCTCCAAGACCAATAATACGCGAGTTATAAGCACTTTAAGTTTGGCTATCTTCGTTTGACCTGGAAGGAGGGGTCTAAGGTGAAATCCGACCACACCAAAAGATTCCCAGCCCATGATTTTCTATAGGTTGGTTTTCCATTCCAAACCTCTAGGACCAATAATAAGCAAGTTATAAGCAATTTTAAGTTTGGCTATCCTCATTTGACCTTGAAGGAGGGGTCCAAGGTGAAATCCGACCACACCAAAAAATTCCCAGCTCATGATTTTCTATAGGTTGGTTTTCATTCCAAACCTCTAGGACCAATAATAAGCGAGTTATAAGCACTTTTATGTTTGGCTATCCTCATTTGACCTTGAAGGAGGGTTCCAAGGTCAAATCGGACCATATTAACAGATTCCCAGCCCATGATTTCCTACAGGTTGGATACAATGATTTACTCAACAGTGAGAACCTGAAAGAAGCTTTGCTCAGCCATGCCATGACATAGAGGTCTGCAATTTCACTATGTTATAGCTGACCAAAACGTCTGTGAATAACATATTTAACAAAATACTCTAAATGTAATAGTTTTCAAGTTACAACTGATTTACTCAAGAGTGAGAACCTCAAAGTAACTATTACTCAGCTATGCAATGAGCTACATGTCTGAATTTTTGCTCTGTTATAGCTGACCTAAAAGTAGGTGAACAACATATTTAAGCAAAATACTGTAAATGCAATAGTTTTCAAGTTACAACTGATTTACTCAATAGTGAGAACCTGAAAATAGCTATTGCTCCGCTATGCCACGAGCTATAGGTCTGTAATTTCACTATGTTATAGCTAACCCAAAAGTAGGTGAACAATATATTTTAACAAAATACTCCAAATGCAATATTTTTCAAGTTATAGCCGATTTACTCAACAGTCAGTGCCTGAGAATAGCTATTGCTCAGTTGTGCCATGAGCTACAGGTCTGTAATTTCACTATGTTATAGCTGACCCAAAAGTAGCTGAATAACATATTTGCACAAATTTCTGTAAAGGCAATAGTTTTCCAATTACAACTGATTTACTCAACAGTGAGAACTTCAAAGTAGCTATTACTCAGCTATGCAATGAGCCACAGGTCTGGAACTTCACTATGCTATAGCTGACCCCAAAATAGGTGAATAACATATTGCAACAAAATACTCTAAATGCAATAGTTTGCAAGTTATAAGTGATTTACTCAACAGTGATAACCTAAAAGTAGCTATTACTCAGCTATGCCATGAGCTACAGGTCTGAAATTTTACCATGTTATAGCTGACCCAAAAGTAGCTGAATAACATATTTATACTAAATTCTCTAAATGCAATAGTTTTCAAATTATAAGTGATTTACTCAACATTGAGAACTTCAAAGTAGCTATTACTCAGCTATGCAATGAGTCACAGGTCTGGAACTTCACTATGTTATAGCTGACCCCAAAATAGGTGAATAACATATTGAAACAAAATACTCTAAATGCAATAATTTCCAAGTTATAAGCAATTTACTCAACAGTGATAACCTCAAAGTAGCTATTACTCAGCTATGCCATGAGCTACAGGTCTGAAATTTTACTATGTTATAGCTGACCCAAAAGTAGGTGAACAACATATTTAAGCAAAATACTGTACATGCAATAGTTTTCAAGTTACAACTGATTTACTCAATAGTGATGACCTAAAAGTAGCTATTACTCAGCTATGCCATGAGCTACAGGTCTGAAATTTTACTAAGCTATAGCTGACCCAAAAGTAGCTGAATAACATATTTATACTAAATTCTCTAAATGCAATAGTTTTGCAATTACAACTGATTTACTCAATAGTGAGAACCTCAAAGTAGTTATTCCTCAGCTATGCAATGAGCTACAGGTCTGAAATTTCACTATGTTATAGCTGACCCAAAAGTAGGTGAACAACATATTTAAGCAAAATACTGTAAATGCAATAGTTTTGAAGTTACAACTGATTTACTCAATAGTGATGACCTAAAAGTAGCTATTACTCAGCTATGCCATGAGCTACAGGTCTGACATTTTACTATGTTATAGCTGACCCAAAAGTAGCTGAATAACATATTTATACGAAATTCTCTGAATGCAATAGTTTTCCAATTACAACTGATTTACTCAATAGTGAGAACTTTAAAGTAGCTATTACTCAGCTATGCCATGACCTACAGATCTGAAATTTCACTATGTTATAGCTGGCCCAAAAGTAGCAATATAACATATTTATACGAAATTCTCTAAATGCAATAGGTTTTAAGTTACAAGTGATTTACTCAATAGTGAGAACTTCAAAGTAGCTATTACTCAGCTATGCAATGAGCCACAGATCTGAAACTTCACTATGTTATAGCTGATCCCAAAATAGGTGAATAATATATTGCAACAAAATACTGTAAATGCAATAGTTTCCAAGTTATAAGCGATTTACTCAACAGTGATAACCTAAAAGTAGCTATTACTCAGCTATGCCATGAGCTACAGGTCTGAAATTTTACTATGTTATAGCTGACCCAAAAGTAGCTGAATAACATATTTATACGAAATTCTCTAAATGCAATATTTTTGAAGTTATAAGCGATTTACTCAACAGTGATAACCTAAAAGTAGCTATTACTCAGCTATGCCATGAGCTACAGGTCTGAAATTTTACTATGTTATAGCTGACCCAAAAGTAGCTGAATAACATATTTATACGAAATTCTCTAAATGCAATAGTTTTGAAGTTACAAGTGATTTTACTCATGATGGAAGTTACTGAAAAGCCCAAAAGTAGCTATTACTCACTTAGCTATTGAGACAGGCACCCAACTTACTCACCATATTGTAGCTATGAAAAAAGTAGCTGAATAACATATTTTAACAAAATGCTCTAAATGCAACACTTTTCAAGTTATAAATGATTTTGTGCATGATTTCATGAATTTTAATGCATTAAAAATTATTAAAAAAATTTATTTAAAAAAAAGTAAGACAGATCCAGGTCTCATACTCACACAAGAGAATCTACCTGTGGCCTAGTACATATATGCAAGATATGAGAGAAATCCCTGCAATAGTCACTGAGAAAATTGTGATTAAGTGTTGAAATTTTCACACTTTTGGTGGGGGTACCCCCCTTGTAATGTCTCTAGCAAACAGACGAACAGACAGATTTGCATGCCTTGAACAATTTTTCATCCTCGATAGATAAGGTATCTTTTAAAAAAAACAGCACGTCTCTAGGCCTTGTAGTTTTGGAGGAGAAGTTGTTCACACGGACGCGTGTACGCCCACGCCGCAGAGTGACGACATAATGTCAGCTGACTGACAAGTCAGCTGACATAAAAAGCTACTCAAAGTAGCTAAGTAGCTATTACTCAAGTCAGTTATGCAGGTGTTATCACTAAAAGCAATCCCAAGCAAGCTATTGACCTAATTATTGCTCATACCAAATTTGGTAAAGATATATCAAATATTTTTCGTTAAAATGGCCGGAAACAAAAGAAGTACACAAAAGCAGCTAAGTAGCTATCTTCACCAAAAGCAATCCCATGCAAGCTATTAACCTAATAAACACCCATACCAAATTTGGTAAAGATAGGATACTTTTCCTTGAAATGATCAGAAACCAAGTGTGACGCCGGACAAAGCAAAAATAATATGTCCACCCCCCCACCCCCACTTTTAAGTTTGGCTATCCTCATTTGACCTTGAAGGAGGGGTCCAAGGTCAAATCTGACCACATCAAAAGATTCCCAGACCATGATTTCCTAAAAGTTGGTTTTACCTTGTGAACCTCTATGACCAATAATAAGCGAGTTATAAGCACTTTTAGGTTTGGGTATTCTCATTTGAGCTTTAAGGAGGGGTTAAAAGGTCAAATCTGGCCACATCAGAAGATTCCCAGGTCATGATTTCCTACAGGTTGGTTTCACATTACAAACCTCGAGGACCAATAATAAGGGAGATTTAAGCACTTTTGACTGAAAAGAAATGCCTGTGGTGGCCATCTTGTTTTTCAAAATGAGGCCAAAAACATTTTGTCAAGATTTTGTAATGATGAACATATCCTATGAATTTGAGATCTCTACCTATAATGCCCTTTGTTCTAGAGGGCCAACAAAACTCCTTACTGAAAGTCAAAAAACGCCCGTGGCAGCCATCTTATTTTTTCCAAATGAGGCCAAAAATATTTCCAGGCAACATTTTATGGTTATGAATATATCCTGCAAATTTGAGAAGTCTACATATAATACCCTGGCCTCTAGAGAGGGTAACTAGAAAATCTATATATACACACATCAGGGTTGGGAACAAATACGTATTTGTATTTAAATACACCAATAATCCTGTATTTGTATTTGAGGTTTTAAAAATATACATATTTGTATTTGTACACTGTATTTGGTTGTATTTGATCAAATACAGGTCAGTGCTAAAAATGTTCTTTTTTTCAGACCTTAAATTTGACAAAGGTAGTTGGTACTTATTCTGTCTCAATAAAATAGAATTGGATTCCAATAAAACTGAATTGAAGCTACAGGATTTTATTTATAAATAAATTTTGGGAGTTTTTATTGCACTTTAGGGACAATTTCTAATTTTTGGAGGAAATCAGGTTTACAATTGTCTATTAATTTTTCTCTAAAGGGTTTATTTAGTGATTCTGGTTATATTTTTAAAAATCTGTCAGCCCTTGTATGTTTCACAGTTATATTTTCAAATACTCTTTTATCTCTTTTGATGTATTGAATATATTTTGACCCTTTGTTTCTTGTTTACCCTTTGTAATAACCTATTTATAGAGATAAAAGGATTCTGCTTTGCAACCAATTGCACTTTTTCCCTTCCCTTCAAGTTAGTTTAACAGTTACCCGAGCACAGATGACAGATCTAACTGTCTTTCTTCTGTACTCAGGACAGAACCTACTCAATTGTCCACTTAACTGTGGAAAATAATCTTATGATCTTTAATCTGGTGATGCAGTTACCTTTGTGCTTCAAAGTAAATCTAAAATGCAATTCATTCCTTGGTTTGTCTATAAAATGGAGCTGTCAACCTACCAAATTATTCAGTTTCATTACTTTGTTACAATGGCAATGTATGGAAAATCTCAAGTTTTTGAACATTTTGGACCAAAGCAACCAGAGAGTGATACTAGTTTCAAAGTGGAATGTAAACATTGTCATAAAAGTGTGATAGGATCAACAAAGGGGACTTCAAACCTTTTGGTGCACATGAAGGTAAATTTATACTTATCTGATATATTAAAATTGAAGGGAATTTAATCAGTTCAATAAACTATATCATAGATGGTATTTTACTTTCTTTGCATGTAAATGGACAATTTGATATTTCATACATAAGGACAGATTTAATGGGGACTTCTATAGTGGTAATATTGAGAATGTAGTAACTTTAGAACATTTTTAATAATTCTAGAGCCTGATTTTCTTTTATTTAAAGACTTATATTTATGATAAAAACACACTTGAATAAATGAGTGACACAAGCATTGGGCCTAATTTGTAAAGGCATGCCCTATTGTATTTAAAGACAATGACAGTGCTGGTTGAGGGATTGTTTACATCAATAGTCAAGAAAATGGGTACAAGAATAATAACTAGACCTAGCGCATCAGAAAACCGATGCAAATTGTATCCACCGTAAAGACAATGCCCCAAAACCTCTAGGACCAATAATAACCAAGTTATAAGCACTTTTAAGTTTGGCTATCCTCGTTTGACCTTGAAGAAGAGGCCCAAGGTCAAATCCGACCACACCAAAAGATTCCCAGCCCATGATTTCCTATAGGTTGGTTTACCATCCCAAACCTCTAGAACCAATAATAAGCGAGTTATAAGCACTTTTAAGTTTGGCTATCCTCGTTTGACCTTCCAGGAGGGGCCCAAGGTCAAATACATCCACACAAAAAGATTCCCAGCCCATGACATCCCATATGTTGGTTTACCATCCCAAACCTCTAGGACAAATAATAAGCCAGTTATAAGCACTTTTAAGTTTGGCTGTCCTCGTTTGACCTTGAAGGAGGGGCCCAAGGTCAAATCCGACCACGCCAGAAGATTCCCAGCCCATGATTTTCTATAGGTTGGTTTACCTTCCCAAACCTCTAGGACCAATAATAAGTGAGTTATAGGCACTTTTACCTTTGGCTATCCTCGTTTGACCTTGAAGGAGGGGCCTAAGGTCAAATCCGACCACACCAGAAGATTCCCAGCCCATGATTTCCTATATGCTGGTTTACCATCCCAAACCTCTAGGACTAATAATAAGCGAGTTATAAGCACTTTTAAGTTTGACTGTCCTCATTTGACCTTGAAGGAAGGCCCAAGGTCAAATCCGACCACACCAGAAGATTCCCAGCCCATGATTTCCTGTATGTCCATTTTCCCTAATCCTTTCAAACAGGCTATTGTCACTCCCCTCCTCAAAAAGTCCACCCTTTCAAAAGAGGATTTGAAGAGCTACCGACCAGTGTCCGGTCTTAGCTTCTTGTCAAAATTGGTCGAGCGAATTGTGGCTGCCCAAATTAGATCTCACATGGATTCTCATGATCTTGGTAATACTTTCCAGTCAGCCTACAAGGTAGGACACTCGACAGAAACTGCCTTGCTGTGCATCAAAAATGAGATTCACCTATCTCTGTCCAAGGGCATGCCTACAGCACTAGTGCTACTCGACCTGTCTGCGGCATTTGATACTATCGATCATGACACACTCCTATCCTGTCTGTCGTCTAGATTTGGTTTTGCTGGATCGGCATTAAAATGGTTTAGATCCTATCTCCAGGATCGTTTTCAGTCAGTCAAGATTGGTTCTAGTCTTTCGAATTTGTTCAAATTGAAGTTTGGAGTCCCCCAAGGTTCTGTCTTAGGTCCCCTTCTGTTTTCCCTCTACACAACACCTCTGAGTCAAGTCATCAGAAATTATACCGGAGTCCGTTACCACTTCTATGCGGACGACACCCAGTTGTTCATTCACTTATCCCCTGACGATAGTCTCAAGTCTTTTGACCGTCTTAAATCATGTTTGAATGATATTCAGGTCTGGATGTCTGAAAACAAACTCAAGCTAAATCCTGAGAAAACAGAATTCATAGTCTTCGGTGCCAAAGACAGACACAAATGGCTCAGTGACTCACTACCTGTCAATATCCTGGGTAATTGTCTCTCTCCCGCAGATGTTGTACGCAATCTGGGCGTTCTGTTTGATGCAAAGTTTTGTTTCACCAATCACGTAAATTCTGTTATCAAATCCTGCTTTATCAGCCTCAGGGACCTTCATCGTATCAGGAGGTTTCTTTCTGTGGATACATCAGTGGTGATTGCAAATGCTCTGGTCAGTAGTCGTTTGGATTATTGCAACTCTCTTTTTCGCAGTTTGTCATCCCGAAATGCTACAAGGCTCCAATATGTTCAAAATGCGCTTGCACGGTTTGTCACTGGTGCTTCAAAGTACACTCACATTACATACACCCTTAGGACACTCCATTGGCTACCCGTTAGACAACGTATTATCTTCAAAACCCTAGTTTTGGTCTATAAGTACCTCACCACTGGCCAGCCTAAGTATTTTGCACCATATCTCCCCTTGTACAAATCTGCCGTGAATACAAGACGTTCCAATCCCAAAAATTTGTTCCTTCTGGTTCCCTCTTACTGTCCTTCCATCCATAAATCTAAGGTCCATTTTAACAATAGTTTCTCATATGATGCCCCTAAGTTATGGAATGATCTTCCATATGATATACGCAGTGCTCCTAATCTCTCCAGTTTCAAAAGTCGACTTAAAACCTACCTATTTCAGAAATCATTCCCACCATAGCTTCTTACTACCGAACACCGGACCGCCTCCCTGGAAACGACTCGGAACATGTCTAATGTCTCATGATTTATGCCTTACGGATTGGATGGTGTGCCTTAGAATCCGTTGATACGGAGATTAAGCACCTGGACAACTGATTGATTGATATGTTGGTTTACCATCCCAAACCTCTAGGATCGATAATAAGCGAGTTATAAGCACTTTTAAGTTTGGCTATCCTCGTTTGACCTTGAAGGAGGGGTCCAAGGTCAAATCTGACCACATCAGAAGATTCGCAGCACATGATTTCCTATATGTTGGTTTACCATCCCAAACCTCTAGGATCGATAATAAGCGAGTTGTAAGCACTTTTAAGTTTGGCTATCCTCATTTGACCTTGAAGGAGGGGTCCAAGGTCAAATCTGACCACATCAGAAGATTCGCAGCACATGATTTCCTATAGCTTGGCTTCACATTGCAAACCTCTAGGACCAATAATAAGGGAGATATAGGCACTTTTAAAGTCCTCTATGTGGGTTACTTTGGCACTCCGTGGATGACCTTGAGTTAGGAGCTTCAAGGTCAAATGTGTGCAAGGTTGTAGAGGACATGTATATGTGTTATACATATCAACTATGAAGAGATTCAACCTTCTACCTATGAGGAACAGCCAGTAGAAAAATAGGCCAAGGCCTGCTGCTTACTGGCGACCCGCATGTTGTTGTGTTTTTCCATTTTTGGCGAAAATTTGAAAATTCAAAATGGCCGCCATTTTTGGGGAGGGGAAAATTTTTTTGAAAATTAACAATAGTACATTCCTCTTATACCCTGCGGGTCGAAAATTTCGACGAAATCGCTCTATCTCGCACGGTTAAGGAGATACAAGCAATTTTGTGTTTTTCCATTTTTGGCGAAAATTCGAAAATTCAAAATGGCCGCCATTTTTGGGGAGGGGAAAATTTTTTGAAAATTAACAATAGTACATTCCCCTTATACCCTGTGGGTCGAAAATTTCGACGAAATCGCTCTATCTCGCACGGTTAAGGAGATAGAAGCAATTTTGTGTTTTTCCATTTTGGGCGAAAATTCAAAATGGCCGCCATTTTTGGGGAGGGGAAAATTTTTTGAAAATTAACAATACTACATTCCTCTTATACCCTGTGGGTCGACAATTTCGACGAAATCGCTCTATCTCGCACCGTTTCTGAGATAAACGCGTTTTTGTTTTTTTCAGCGTTAAGAAAAATCGTGACATTTAGTAAATCATTAATAAGTCGGCCATTTTGTATTGGATCGTTTCGAAAAGTTATTGATTTCCAGACATGTATATAACGAACCTACTTGCAAAATTTCATGTGAATAGGTGAAGCGCTTTTTAAGTTATCATCCAGACAAGCACACCCTTTTGAAAAACATGTTTTTGGTCATGTGACTTTTCTGATTGGTGGAAAAACATGCAATGAGGAAAAATGATAGTCCTCCACCCAAGGAAGCTCCATACCAAATTTCAAAGAAATCGGTGCAGTAGTTTCTGAGGAGAAGAGGCTGGAAAAAAAATTGTTGACGACGCCGACAACAACAACAACGAAGACGACGCCAGGCGATGCCATTAGCTTACGGCCGTTGGCCAGTAAGCTAAAAATGTAGATTATTTTCAAAGAAATGCCCGTGGCGGCCATCTTGTTTTTCAGAATGAGGCTATTTTCTTCCCAGAGAAGCTTACCCCCCAATGAAGATATACTGCAAATTTGGTGAACCTAGCTGCTGTTGTTTTCCTCTTAGAGCGTCGAAAATCTCTCTACGCGCGGCGGCGTAGCGAACGCTAAACCAAAGTACCCACCGGATGCCTCCGGTGGATACAATAAACCATGCCCTGCCCCCACTGTCTGTTGGTGTCATATTAGGGGATTAATTTACACAATAGTGTTGAGTTGGGGTTGGAGGTCCTCAGTGGCCTAGTGGTTAGCAAGTTTGGCATCTAATCATAGGCTGTCACCTCTGTGGGTTCGAGTCCCACAAGTGGCAATTCTGAGGACCTGTCCCAATATGACCCTGGCTGTTGAACGGGACGTAAAATCCCAACTTTGACTTTGAGTTGGGGTTGGGGTTCATTATTATACAGTTTAACGTTTTCTAAAGGGAAAGACACCACTCCAAAAACATGTCATGCCAGAGAATTTTCAACTTTAAGGCACTACACATTCTTAATCCAATCTCTGTTTACTCTAAGTAAGATTGTAGTGGCATCTCTATTGCTTCCAATTGTCCCTTAAAGTCATATTGAATTCTAAATGCCCAAACTTAAAATGGAAATAATGTCACAATATATTTCATTGTCTGATGAATGTTTTGAAGATCTCATGTTTTTGCGCTGTAATTCAGTGTAATATGGCTCTAATGAGAGACTCAAGGACAATTAAACTTCTTTTTCAACAAGTGTATTTGTATTTGTATTTGACCTGTGTGTATTTATATTTGCAATTTGAAATCACAGCTGTATTTGTATTTGCTGTTGTAAAAATAAATGTATTTGTATTTGCAACCTCTTCTCTGTATTTGTCCCAACTGTGACCCACATACCAAATTTGATAGGTCTAACTAAAAATATTTTTTAACTTATCGCGTCCGAAAGGAAATCTCTACGGCGGCAGTGGGGTGACCGTACTGAATCCTAAGTATAACCGACTTTCGTCGGGGGGATACAATAAATGTCACTAAATCGCATTTAGTAAACGCTGAACACTACCACTGAGGGTCAGGACGCAAGTTCATGAAAGGATACTGCTGTCACCCAAAAATTGGGTATCTTTGAAATGAGTGCAGACCGCTTTGTGAAGGACGGCTGCCGTAATTTGTTGTACTTCTGTTCAACCTTTAATATTTCCTCAGAAGCCTGTTCATTTAGTCTGTCAATTTCATTCTGTACCTCATCTATCTGCTCTATGGCTTCCTGTTGCTCTTTATCTGGAAATAAAATTCATGAAGTAGTGACATGGTATCAGACTTTGCATTAACACTGTATTTCCGCATTATTTCAATTAAAATCCACCAACAGACACATGATTTTTTTACTGATCATGTAGATATATACATACACAGCCCTGAGAAATAGTTTTCAACACAATGAGACATATAAATGAAACAGTACAATTAGTGTAAGGATTGGTGCTCGATCTTTCAATATCGATCGATCATCCCACAGAACTGCCGATATCGACACATACTACTAGCATTTCAATATTGAAACCACATATCAGAAACAGGCAAAAATAAAATAAACAGAGTCAATTTACTGTTTAATTGAAGATTTATTATATAAACGCCTTAAAAAGCACATTTACAACCGAAATAAACTGGTTCAAGCCTGGCGCCATCTTTGTTTACATTGTCAGTGACAACTTCCGGTTTCACGTAAGAGAAACAAAACCTGACTGCTAGTATACAGGAAAGCATGAAAACTCTCATTTGATTGGATTTTTGTTTGTTTTATTTTATTTTATATTGCAGAAATATATTTTTGGTGCAAAAATAATATGCTATGATAACTTTGTGATTTAATATATGCATGTTTTCAAAGAACCTGTATTATCCCCAAGGCTTACCAAAATTCGGTCCCGATATTGAAATATCGATCGATCTGCCACCCTAAATTTTCATTCGATATCGATCCTCAACATGGCAGTCGATCCCTATACTAAGTACAATATCAGGAGACGTTCACAGCAAACTTGAAAATTTTAAATACAGAAGAACCTCAATTATCCGAACCCCAAGGGAGACATACAATCCGGCTGGATAATCGAGGGGTTCGGATAGATGAAGGAAACCGAAATTCACGGTCTATGGGTTACCGAGTGGGCGATAATTGAAGAATTGTTGTTTTTATGCAATATACATAGACGCTGGTGTTCGTTGATAAAATAATTTAATATATTTGTGTTATATAATGTAAGTGACCCTTCAATTGTCGTTTATTTGCTCCATATCCATTTTTATTTACAATATTACGCGGACTTGAGCTGGTTGTGTTCGGTTGGTACTTGCATTTGTCATGCATTGTTGACGTCTTTTCTTTTCTAAACGTTGTCAGTCTGTGAACCTACTCCGGGAGATTATAAATTTGCGAAACGCAATCAAACACACTTTCATTGATTGGCGCATTATCAAAGAAGTTGTGTAGCGGGGTTGTGTCACTGAATTAATCCCTCCCCTATTATAACAATGGTGATAAAGATGAAAGAAGTTAGGCGTCTCTGTGAATGGTACGTTTTACAAAGCACTACAATTCATCGTTTACGAGACTGTGTAAAATCTTGTATTATCGCTCATGCTTGACCGTGCATTATATGTAGAGAGACATCATTTTGGTTCGGTTAATCCGGATATTCGGATAATAGAAGGCCGGATAAGCGAGGTTCTACTGTACTTAAATGTATCTTTTATGAGCTACAAGCTTACCATGTGGAACTGAATGTTATCTCGGGAGGCCGCAGGCATCCAGCCAACGTAAAAAAAAATAGACCTTAACCAAAGCAAGGTCAAAGGTCAAATCAAGGTCATGCCATGACGTTGCACACCTACACCCCCTAACCAATGTCCCTACCAAGTATCAACTTCCTACACCTTACAGTATCCGAGATATAGCCCGGACAAGATTTTATATGTCAAGGTCACTACGGCAAGGTCAAAGGTCAAATCAAGGTCAGACCATGATGTTGCACACCTACAGCCCCTAACCAATATACCTACCATTTTATCACATAACAGTGAGGTTGGGGGTTTCTGGATTTTCTTATCTGTACCCTGCTACACAGAACATTAGGCCTGTGACTAAAAGTAATTACGTAACACAGCAGGGGTGGAGGTGGGGGTTTACCTGTGCTCAACTGCATGAATGGTGTTCACTTCTTTAGGTCTGTTTTTTGTGGTCAGAACTAACAACTAATTAAGGTAGGGAGTAATGAATGGAGTTCTACAAATGTGGCTTTTCTTGTGTTTTTTTCAGTTTATATGACAAAGTTGTATGAGACACAAGCATCTGAACTGAGCATTGTGGCTTTGCTACATGATTATAGCTTCTTTATAATTACAATATAATTATAGCCAACTTAATAAAACATTTAAAAGAAACTGATTGGATAAAATACTGAAGATATAAATAATGTCACAATTGTTTGTTATTTACAAAGAAAAAAAATTATTTTAAAATCTCACAAAAAGAATTTCAATTGAAGGCACTGAATAATACCGGTCCTATTAATAACATAAAAATGGATAGCTAGTTGGAAAATATGGTTGTACATATCTTGAGCAATTATATTTGAAAGCTGATGCAAAATTATGTGTTATTACAATGTCATCAGAAATAGAATATTGAATATACAATGATTCATGAAAGCATGTCATCTTGGAAAGGATTACTTTGAAGATGTATTAAAATTGTAAAATATGCATATGGATAGTTACTGTATAATATTATTAAGAAGCTATAATTATGACAGCCCAAGCTACAATGATTCAAATAAAGAAGACAGTGTTAAAAACCTGATTTCACCCAATGAATTCAACGCTATTTCATACATTGGATTCAACCAAAACAGTTTGCAAAATCTACACGTATTTCAACCAGATTTCGCCTATTGAATTCAACCTGATTTCACCAATTGAATTCAACCTGATTTCACTGGTTGGATCCAACCAAAAACGGTTTGCAAAATCTACACGTATTTCAACCAGATTTCATCCACTGAATTCAACCTGATTTCACCAATTGAATTCAACCTGATTTCACTGGTTGGATCCAACCAAAAACGGTTTGCAAAATATACAGGTATTTCAACCAGATTTCACCCATTGAATTCACCTGATTTCAATGTTGGTTCAACATGATTTCACCGGTTGGATCCAACTAAAAACGGTTTGCAAAATCTACAGGTATTTCAACCAGATTTCTACGTTGGATTCAACCAGATTTCAAAGTTGCGTGCCTGCTGGGAAGGTTCCTTCGTTATCAACATTGATGTTAGTTTTAAATGAGGTACTATAGAAATTGGCGAATTGCTGTCCCCACGAATCGCTGTACCCCCCCCTGTATATTCATTAATATAGAGTGTCAACATAAATTGATTTTCGCTACTTCCTGATTCGTCTAGTGGTGGTGGACCAGTTCACGCCCGGGTACCAATTCACGCCCACCCCTAAATTTATCCAAAACAATTACAGTTAAACAATAAATAACAAATGTATATGATCAATTTGATGATTATCTATGATGTGGTAAACATCTTCTCTATGAAAAATTATTACTCTTCAAGAAAATTGAGGGTGGGCGTGAATTGGTACCCGGGCGTGAACTGGTCCACCACCACTATCACAGACGTGTTTGTTTTACCCACTTGACCTTACAAGGCCGTTTGCGAAAACGAGACATTTGAAACTGTGAATTCGCGTACATTTGAATCCAGTGGGCGATAATGGAGTATTTATAAGTTTTCCCGGTGTAATTTTTCCAACATTATTCATACACAGTAAAAAATGGAACCAACATAATGTGCTGAGAACCGAATACAATAAAATCCGAAGGAACTAAATATCTTGTAATTACAGCACCCCGTTATACTGGTAAAAATTCAAACAAAAAGGAAGTTCGACGTAATACTCAGCCCAATAATCCGATGAAACAATGGAAAGTGACTTTAATATGCATCACAAAATTGCAGAAATTATTCCTCAAATATGTCATATCAGTTCACTCATCACTACCTTTTTGTTCTTCACCACCATCATGACTATTTTCATCACTTCGTGGTACCTTCGCTGTAGTCGCCATGATTTTTCACGAGGGGGGAACAAAGCAAGGGCGCATGCGCAAGAGGAAATAAACCGCTGCAACACGATGACACAAGAACAACCTTTTCAGTGTCGACAGCGAAACCTCTCGACACCTCGGGGAGTATATTTATTTATTTGGGTTTTAACGTCGCTTTCAACACATTGTTTTGGTCCCATGACGACAGGTAGTTTTAGGTGCAGAGGAAACGAGTACATACAGTTGGTCAAGGTTCTGTACCGTAAGCTGCCGCCCAGCAGCAAGCAAATGCCAGCTTTCTTATTTGAGCTTGGGCCGGGATTCGAACCCCTATCTCAGAGGTGGGAGGGAAGCATAGAAATTTCATGCAAGGAAAATTCAAATGTGGATGTTTTGTATAGATTATAGAAGAAATAAAGTCAATATTTGCCATGAACAAAATTTTATGAAACAAACTTTGACTGACACAGTAACTGCACAAAGTTATTAATAATGATAATTGATGATATCTTTCTTATTTATGGTTGGACTAATCCTTTACCATTGTGCTCACCTCAGTAAAGACATTTATTTTGACATCAACAAACTTGAAATTTCTACTACATTATATCCCAGATCTTTGCTCGTGGGAGTTTGTGGATGTGCAACTGCTCAAAAATAAATCCAAGCCACAACAGACATACGCAATTCACATCCACAAGCACTGTAAGGGGCCACGGTGACACAATGGTAACACATTCACCTCCCACCTCTGAGGTCAGCGGTTCAAACCCCATACCTTGTGTGGGAAAGTTGGTAGTTACTTACAGATGGTCAGCAGTTTATGCAATACAGAATCTTGACCAACTGTATGTTCTGGTTTCCTCTTCCCATAAAACTATCCATTGTGATATGACCTATACAGTGTTGAAAGTGATGTTAAAACCCAAATAAATAATTCTAATGCACTGGAATATGAAAAGGGATACTCCGAGGCCAGGCAGGGGGTTATGATTGACTAAGTAAGTACTCACCAGAGAGGGATAACTATCATTGTGGGAAAGCCAACCTGAACAGGTAAACATATCTCAGTTGGCTCCTGAAACTGGAGATGGTCTGTTCGGCTCTAACAAGTAGTGGAAGTCTGTTTCACTTAACTGTTTATGGCTGTGGTAAAACCATCCTTATTTCTTGCCTCTTTGGTGGACATTGAGGCAACTGATAGAATATTTCAGTGAGTGAGACTAGATTTGATTAAAGATGGCAAATATATAGGGAGGTTGGGAGAAACTGATGGCTTTAAAATTAAGGAGATTATGTCTAAGATGATACAATATGAAATGTGAAGCCAGTGGAGTTTTTCAAGATATGGTGTGATATGACTCGTTTGTTTAATTTGTAGATAATGTTGCAGAGAGCATGTTGAGCATTCAGAAGCTTAGCAACACTAACTTTGTTGACCCCATATGGTGGGGAACTACAGAGGTTTAATTGACTAATGTCCATAGCATTTGCTACCTGAACTGTACTATGAACACTTCGGAACTTACAAATGTGTCCCAAATCTGTTAGATGATAGTAACAACCATGGCAACCCTTAATTAGCTATGTGATTTTCAAAGGAGTTTTCTGAGTCAAAGGTGATGCCTAGATTTTTTTACTTTATTTCAGAGAAATAGTGCTTTGAAGGAATGCATGGAGATTTTGGTATAAGTGACTCTCTTGTATGTTTGTGACTTATGATAAAGAACTCAATTTTATCAGGGTTTAGTTTTAATTTGACACATTTTACCCACTCTTGAACTGTAATTAGCTATAGAGACTCAGCTCCATATTACTGGATTCATAGACCCTATATAGTCTATTGCTAAATATGTCTGGGTGTCATTAGCATTCAGATTATGTATATAACATTAAATCTTGAACTAACTTGACTGAGGGGAATAGTGTAGAGAGTGCAAACCAGAAGACCCAGAACAGAATTTTTGTGTATGGCAGAGGGGGAGAAACCTCAGAAAAACTGTCTTCAAGTTTAAGTTTTTTATTTGCAGTTAGAAAGGTAGGAATTTATCTGGATCAACACTGTGTCATCAACACCAAACCATGCAGTCTTTTTGACAATCATGTAAAATGGAGTGCTCAATCATATAAAAAGTTACAGAGAGATCTAACAATAAAAAGTGCATGTCTGCCTTCTCTGAGTTACCAGATGTAGATAAGTCATTTTGGATCATGGCCATTTCTGTCTTAGTGTAATGAATATGTCTGTATGCAGATTGATTGGCATTAGAGATCCTCTCTTGGGCAATGATTTATTTATTTATTTGGGTTTGAAGGTTGTTTCCAACACTGCACAGGTCACATCATGACAGATAGTTTTATGGGCAGAGGAAACCAATATAAACAGTTGGTCAAGGTTCTGTACTGTAAGCAACTACCAACTTTCCCACATAGGGTTTGGGGTTTGAAACACAGAACTTAGAGGTGGGAAGTATGTGTGCCGCCATTGCACCACAGTGCGCCTTGGACAATGAAGTCCTTTAACTGTTCAGCCATAACTTTCCCAATTAGTTTTTAAATGAAGCTCATATAGGACATAACATTTAGGATGTGAAGGGGAGTAACATAGAGGCAGTTTTAAACATCTGGGAAAACTACACTCTGCGAGTGACTAATTTATGATGTTGGTCAAAGGTCAAAGTTGGGGTTTTACGTCCCGTTCAACAGCCAGGGTCATATTGGGACAGGTCCTCAGAATTGCCACTTGTGGGACTCGAACCCACAGAGGTGACAGCCTATGATTAGATGCCAAACTTGCTAACCACTAGGCCACTGAGGACCTATTTATGATGTTGGTGATAGGAGTAACGAGTATATATGGCAATACACCCCTTAAGTAATAAAGCATGGGGTTGAGGGCCCATGTTTTGTTTGAAAAAGATGCTAAAATTTTTATGTCATTCTCAGATACCAGTGTGCAAGACAACAAAGTATTTTAATGGGACTGCTTGGGTGTGGTGACTGGGGTAGATGATGATGACTGTATCAAGACCTGATTTTGATAATTCTCTGACTGAGCAAGGCCAAAAGAGGTTTTGGTCTACTAGCACAAGCTGCAAAGGCATCAGAGATAGCAGTAGTGCACAGAAGCTGTCCCCCATAACTTCAGTTAAGAGACAAGTACTCATTATACACTATGCCAAAATCCATGAAAGTCTGGAGGCAAAAAAAGTGAAAAAAGTGATCCCTACAAGCATGAGCCTCGCTAGAGCTCCTACTTAAAAGGCATCCTAACATGTTAGGGAGATCAATAACATTTGTGTAATCTGGTCAGATTATAATAAGTAGTAATATAAAGGACAGTATAAGTCATATCATGATGGGTAGTTTTATGGGATATATATATATTGTTATGACACAAATTTCACAAATTGTACAAGCATATCAAAATTTCAACAAAAAAAAAAATGATTGAAAACTATTTCTCTTACTGACCATGATAAAAATAAATAAGTTAAATAGTTTTTTTAAGTTAATAAATAAATTCCCAATAGAAAATAAAATATACCTGTGTGTGATAACTCCTGTACTAAGCAAAATAATGCTTGTTCATTACAAGAAATCCACTAATTCCAATACTGCTCTTTACTCTGCTAGCAAAAAATGGACATGTTGTTGTTGGATATGTCCATTAGGAAACCCTGAGAAATTGTTGCAGTAATTAGTCCTTTGCTGTATGCCAATATTGTTTGTGCTAGTGCTCTAATGACTTGACCTTTTAAGGGCTACAGGTTTGTGCAAGTGCCAGAGCACGAACACCTGATGGCCAGTGCTGTGGTAGCATTTGTAGATTGATTTTCTATAATGGACAGTGCTCTGACCTCAATGATACATTACGTTGAGGGGGGTTCCTGTTAGTTGCAAGTGCTGTGGTAGCACTTGCAGATTGATTTTCCATAAGTGACAGTGCCCTGACCTTAACAACACATGACATTAAGGTGAGCTCCTGTTGCTTGAGGTGAGCTCCTATTATGACTAAAAGTGCCCCCATATACATTTTCTTATAAAAACCCATACCTTCCCAGAACTTTATGCTTTTATGACTTCCTAGAACTTTATGCTTTAGTGTCTTGGTCAACAAATGGAATCAACTTCAATACATTGAAGGAAAACACTTAGGAAATATTGGTTTGTTTTGGACTTTGAAAAGTATTCATTCATTGGGACTTAGAAATTATTTGTGAAGTGTGGACTTGTAAAATGTTTGACAATTTCATTTGGAAAGACTTTATTAAATCTAGAGTGAAGTGGATTAAAATGATACATAAAGTTAAAAGGTAACACATGCTATATTTTGTTTGTTGGTTATGTGTTGAGTTTTTCTAAAAATGGTGAAATATTAAAATTATCTTTGGTAAAATTGTCACATGATAATCTTTGCTATAAAAAATAAACTGATTGGATATCATTGGTTTGTTTGTTTATTATAATAACAATTTGGATACATAACTGATGAGACTACCAGTCCTTATACGGGAATAAGACCCTAACCCCTAAAGTGTGTTATGACCAAGGAAAAACAACCAGAACAGTAAATATGTCCATATCCACACATAATAAGCATCATATAATGATCACAATATCATTGGAGTTTGATTCCAGGCCTGACCTCAAGTGGGAAACCTGGTAGTTGCTTGCCCTTGGTTGGCAGTTTACAGTACAGAACCTTGACCAACTGTATGTACTGGTTTTCTCTGCCATAGAACTACCAGACATAATATGACCAAAACAATGTGTTGAAAATGATGATAAAACCCAAATATATAAATAAATAAATTTGCAGTCTAGAATCTTGACCAACTAATATGTGCTGGTTAATCCACCCATAAACTACCCATCACAATAGACCCTAGCTGTTTAATGCCATGTAAAACAAAAAATAAATCTAAATAAATCTGGTCTTAAATATGTTCACTTTTCATGTCAACATTTTAATTTAAATTTAACCTTGAAAATGTGAATATCAATTTTATATTTTAATTTCAACATGAAATTAAAATGACTTCAAAGGTCTTCAAAAGTAATATTTCTGTGGTGAAGTTTTGTCAAGTATTAGTGGAGAGTAGTATCTGTTAATTTACAAAATGAATTTATATTCAAATTACTTCTCCTGTAAGATATTGTCTTTCATTCTAACATGACATGCTTGTGTGTACGATTGTGATAGGTCAATTACCGTTGTAAAACCAAGCATAACCTCACGGCTAGTTTTACAGAGGTGGGCGATAATCCCACTTCACTTTTTTTAAAGTCAAATTATGAAGAATATGTACTATAAATCTACATCAAAACAGAATAAAATATAAAAAGTCATGTTAGAATCAGAATAACACACTCCTAGCGTGGGGTAATGCAGGGTTTTACAACTCATGGCTCATTAGAAACGCTCAGGCTTTGCCTTTGTGTTACTAATATCGCTATTTTGTTGTAAAACCCTGCAGTGTTATTCCTTAATTCAAGACTATCTGTCTGATAGTATCTATGGTCCGTTGTGTACCTATGCAGAATTGTAAATATCTTTTAATATATGAAATAATATAAATTATATATATTTTAGATTTACTAGATGAATGTATGTCCAATAGAGAGATATTAAAAAGATTGTATAATGTAGGTCTTAGTAAATTCCCACAATTATTTTACAGTTTCTGTGAGAATGTTTCATTTCAGTGAAAAACAATTGTGTGAAAATTATTCAAATTTATACTGTAAATAAAATAATAATATAATTATTTTGAGTGTGTAATCTAATCATGCTGTGATTTTATATTTTATTACCACAAGAAAAGAAGCACATATTTATGAAACATCCTTATACCAATTGAAGCGACATCTAGTGAAACAAATTATAACTAACTGTGAACGCCATATTGGAAAGGAAGTAAATAAAAGTTGATATTTACGTTGATCATATTTTTGTAAAAATACCTGGATTGTATTTTGCTCACAGATATATTTAAATTTTATTAGAAAATAATTATACGAGGAAATGTTTTGATAAATTATCTCATGAAATTGTAACTTAAACGTAAACACTTCCGGAAATCATTTGATGATTAGACACAGAATCGTCTGGTGAGTTGGGACTATGTGTGTCATTGATGCTGTAACGTGAAATTTTTCCCGGAAGTAAAATTTTTCTTCTGAGTCCCTTCTAAACGACGAATCTCTATTATTATTGCATTTTATTGTTGTTAAATGATAGTTTAAGAAATGTAATGTAAAAATATCGATAACTATCAACAGTAACCTAAAATAAAGTATTTTCAGTTCATAATACAACCTTTTCTGCGCATGTGCGATGGCGTAGAAATGGGTAAAAACACCGGAAGAAGAAAAATTTCACGGGAGAAAAATTTCACGGGACACCGTTTCAGATTAGGCTAGACCGAGTTTTCTGTCCCAAAATATGCCTTTTTAAAACTGATGGATGGCATTTTGGGACAGAGTTCCTCGCTACACAAAAAACTTCAATATTTGAAAATTACAGTTATTTTTCCCGCAGGTCTCCACTATTGAATTGACCCCACAAAGTGATAGTGGTGGCATCGATTACAGAAATCAAAACCGGTTACCGGGGCTTTGAAACGAAACGAAATCCGGTATTTCGTACGCTTGTTCTGTGCATTGAAAAATTATTCGCGGGTGTACATGAGCGATAACTTGTAAATGGAAGTGGCTTTCGCGAGATGTTTTTATGTATGCAAAAATGATTTTTCCTCAATATAAGGTAAAAATGTCACATATTTTACAAAATATGTATATGTTTTGTCGTTTTGATGAAGTATTGGCCATTAGAAAGCCTAAAATAATAACATCTTCAAAAACCGGTTCCCAAATATTCTTTGCGGATTTCGTTTTTTCTACCAAAACGAAACGATATTCCGCATACCGGTAAACCGTTAACAACACTACAAAGTGAAACATTTACTGTTGGGCTCCCTATATGCTACAACTCAGATAAATTTTGCTAACAATGTGACATGAGTGCTCAAGAAAACTGTTATGACTAATATGCAATCACCCTTAAAATGGACTTCAAACCACCAGTTAATTGATTTGCCAACCAAGATGTATTCTTCTTTTGAAGCAGCATAAACTATACAACTTGTGTACAATCTTTTTTAATTTAGAAGGAGTCCTTTGATCTACTTTGCTATAGTTTAGTCTTTATCGAAGGTTTAAATGTAAATAAGTATAAAAGTGCAAATTTTGCTTTTAATATACCTTAAGTGAAGTCAGGTGATGCTTATTGATGACCATGGTACCAAACATATGTACAATAATAAGGGGTGAAATTTCACATGGGGTGGGGTGAGATGTCTTTAAAAAAATGTGGGGTGAGTTCGAAATGGGGGGAGTTGTCCTGATACCGGTTAAATCACGGGACATCCCGACATGTAACTTACTGGCTAATAGACGTGGTTACCCTTGCGATCGACCCTAACAGGATCTAACGTTGTGGTTTCTCCCCATTTAAAAGTAGAGATTTCAAATATTAGCTTACTCTGACCATCAGAACCTTAAGTAAACGATGACACAGTTAAAAGTAGTCACGGCAGGTGAATTTAAAAAAAAATAATAAATGAAAATTATTTCTTTGCCAATCTTATCTTTATTACATATTAATTACAAATTAAATGGGATTTTCAGTCACTGGTTGAATGTTTTTTCTCCTAAAGGGCCTAAAAACCAAGGTCTTTTCAGGTCCAAGTTTCACAAATCTGAAAGAAAAAAGCAGGAAAAGTAAACCCAAGTTTTTAATCCTGCTATTCTTTGATAATTATCAAAATTTTTAGTTTTTATAAATAAAAGTGTCATATGACTAGATTAAGCAAGCTGGGTGAAATAAGTGATAATTTTTTCCTGAATATTACCGTAAAGTATCAAAATATTGCCCAATTTCAAATAAGTGGGTTTCTCAATATGACATTCAAACAACAAAATACCATCTGTAGGTTCAGTTCTGTGAATGTTTTGAGCTAAAAATATGCCATAAATTTGAGAAAAAGTATAAGAACAACAGTAAAGATTGACTTAAGTTTATAACAAAGTCATATGTAAACTTGTCTTCAGGGCAAACAGGCTGCCATCAGTCCAGACAGAGAAAGTCAACTTTAATCATTATCATTGGATCCATGTAAAATAAAATAAACAAGGTTAAACTGGTGTTTTAATTCCTTTCAACAGCTAGGTTCATATCAGTATAATCACTATATCACAATCGGGACCTGTCCGGGCCACTTTTGACATTGTGGTAGGGACTGGATTCAAACCCATGACCTACAGTATTAATCCATTAACACAAGATATGGCAAAGAATAAACAAATTAATTTACTGTTCACTTGCATGTTCTAACGGGATCATAAAACACTTCTACTCACATGACTGCGGTCAGTTTCCTTGAAAAGTTTCACTGAAAAGGGTATTGTAGATTGCAATTCGCATGAATGAAACTCATCACCCCAAACATTGTTGAAGCATCAAACTGAATGTTCAAAGTAAAACATAAATTAGTCTCACCGTTAAAACATCCTTATACATGGTATCAAACAACTACAAAATGCATAAAAAAATGGTAGAAAGTCTTTTGTTTATTCTGGACATCAACTTTTAGTTTGGTATGCAGCATATTGTGGGGGTTACTTGACAGTCACTGAGTCAGCAAAAAAATAGGCCCAAAAACTTTGTGGACCTCTCCTCAAAATCACAGAAATATTCATATTTTCCCACTATCCACTGTGTTTTGGGTTAGTGATATGAAAACTATAATGTTTATACTTTACTATGACACAAAATTGCAAATTTAGTAAGTAAATTAAATTTTTATAAGTTAATACCCTATCCAATGGACAATTGCTTTACCGGTCGGCGCGACCGGTCCCGCCAAACGACAGAAAAAGTCATTCTGTATAAAATACCGGCAGGACTGGTCACAGAGTGTACATTCGCCAGGTGTCGCCTCGTGCATACTTCCTGTCTAGACAGAATGACGTCACGGCGTCTTTTTCGTTGTCTAAACCTATTAGACCCCTAGTAAGCTGATAGCGGGGCCGGTTGGGAGGGCCTTGTCTGTCCATTGGATAGGGTATTAACTTAAAAAAATTTAATTTACTTATTAAATTTGCAATTTTATTGCGTTAATACATCCTATCCAATGGACAATTGCTGAATAACTACCGCTTGGTCGGCGGGTAAGTTACTAGGAAACTTGAGTGAACTCAAAAACTAACAAAATTGAGGCCTGGGTAGTCCTGATTCAGGTAACCCAACAGGGCCTAAGTCGGTATCCAGAACACCGGTTAACCGGCTGAATTAACCGACAATGCTCCCCCCCCTCTTTTTTCAAGCATCACTGCTCTGAGTGGGGGAAGAGAGGGATGAGTTCAATCCCAAGAAATAAACCTCCCAAAGGAAGCATGTCACAGTTTTTTTTTTTGTTTTTGTTTTTTTTTGATTGATTTATACTTATCTAAGTATGAGTATATACATTATGTACATATTTACAAGGATATCTCCTCATTATTGGCCTTGTTGGTGGATCTGCTGAGCAGCCACAACCGGCCCTAAATGGAAAAGCTCTGAGTCAGCCCAGGCCACATCCTTCAGATAGAATTGTGTGAAGGTGTTGTGCGATTTCCAGTGGCAGGCTGACAAGATTTGGTCTAAAGAAATTCCAGATTGGAAAGCTTTAGAAGCAGCAAAGGCCCTTACATCATGGGCTTTAGCCTGATGTAGAGTGAGGGCTTGTTGGTCAGAGAGCTCATAACATAGGATCACAGTCTGTTTGATCCATGAGGAGATGGTGGCAGGAGAGATATCTTTGTCAAAACCTTTCTTGAAGGAGACAAAGACCAGGTCTTTGTTCTGCCTGAGATCTGAGGTCTTGTCCAAATAGTAGCGCAGGGCTCTAACTGGACATAATGATCTGTCACCCTTGAGTGATTTATCCAGAGTAGGGGCCAGGGCTGGAATAACTACCAGGGCCACACTTTCTGGACCCTCCTTAGCCAGCTGGTTCTTGGATAGGAAGCTGGGTGAGGGGTACAAAGACACCTTAGACCAGTCTGACTGGTGCCTGATGTTCTTATGGAGCCATGCATGGATCTCACTCCTACGTTTACCCGAACCTAGGGCCATGAGAAAAACAGTCTTGAAAGTCAAATGTTTTAGGGAGGCCTCCCTTAGGGGTTCAAAGGGTGCTTTTGTCAGCTGGTGTAGCACCAGTGACAAGTTCCAGGAAGGTATACCCCTCCTACCCTTGGGTCTGTCTCTGGAAACTGTCCAGGAGACGGGTGAGATTTTCATCTTTACTGACATTAATTGGAGCATTACCCAATTTGTCAGCAATGGCTGATGTATAACCATCTATTGTGCCCGGTTGTAATTTCCTGTCCTGAAACAAGTACAGGAGGAAATCAGCTATAGCCTTTAAAGGTGGTGCCCTGAAGTCCACCTGATTACTGAGGCACCACTTTGTAAAAATGGTCCACTTTGCCTCATAGACAGATCTGGTTGATCCTCTTTGAGGAGCCTCAATTCGTGCTGCCACTGCCTCAGAGAAGCCTTGCTCCTTGATTGCTGAGGCTCTAAGAGCCAGGCATGTAGGTTCAGATTCGAGAGGTTCCTGTGAAGGACCTGATTGAAGGGCTGAGACACCAAATTTGGTATGTTGGGCAGACACAGTGGGATTTGGCTGGACATTGTCACTAGATCCCAGAACCAGGGCATGTTGGGCCACCCTGGGGCAATCAGAATTATTCTGTTGCAGGGGTAGTCCTGTAACTTCTCCACCACTTTGCCCAAGATGGCCACTGGTGGGAAGGCATATGGGTCCAGGTCCTCCCAGGAGAGGCTGAGTGCATCCACTGCCCAAGCCTGGGGGTCTGGCACCGGTGACACAAACTGTGGCAGTTTGTTGTTGAACTTGGTGGCAAACAGGTCCACTTGTGGCTAGTGCCACCTTGAGCATACAGCTTGGAATACTTCTGGATGAAGTGACCACTCTGCTTGAATGGTCTGGCCAAGTCTGGATAGCTTGTCTGCTATCACGTTCAGCCGGCCGGGGATGTGACGTGCCCTGAGAGTTATCTGCTGTCTGGTACACCAGGCCAGGATTCGCCACAGTAGGGCACACAGTGATCCCGACTTCATCCCCCCCTCTTTGTTGATATAGGCAACCACTGTTGTATTGTCTGTAGCTATCAGTACTGTGTTGTTGTAACAGAGGGTTCGAAACTCTTTTAGAGCTAGAAAAACTGCTTTTAGCTCTAAGTGGTTTATGTGAAGCTTGCTCTCCGGAAGAGACCAACTTCCCCTTGCAGTGTGCTCGTTTAAGTGAGCGCCCCACCCTTCTTTTGATGCGTCTGTAAAAATTTGCAGAGCATGTGCTAGAGGGTGTAAGGTCTGACCTTTGGTCACATTGCCCTCCTCCAGCCACCATTTCAGATGTGGGTGGAGTGATTTGGGAATGGGGATGGTCTTCTCCAACGTTTCCGGTATCCTCCAGTTGTTCTTGAGGTGCCACTGTATAGGCCTCATGTGTAATCTGCCCATATGAACCTGTTTTTCTGTGGCAGTGAGTAACCCGATTAGTGACATAAAGTGCCGGACCGGGCACACTGGAGAGGCTAATATCTCCCGTATCTTGATCTGTAGACCCTGCCAACGTTCTTGGGTGGGTCTGACTCTGCCCTGTTTCAAGTCGAACTGGTAGCCTACGAAGTTGAAAATTTGTTTTGGTTCCAGCTCCGATTTTTCCTGGTTCACTAACCATCCCAGGTCCTTGCAAAGTGTTACTAGACTCTGTGTCTGTTGACGACAAGCCTGGAGGGACCTGGCCCTGACCAACCAGTCGTCTAGGTACTGGTGGATCCTTATACCCTGTCTCATGGCTAGCCACTTGACCTCTTTGGCTATCACTGTGAACTCCATGGGAGCTGTGGACAGGCCAAAGGGAAGTGCTTTGAATTGATAGGTCTTGCCTTGGATGTGAAAACGCATGTACTTCCTTGACTGACTGTTTATGGGTACGTGGAAGTATGCGTCTTTGAAGTCTATGGAGGTCACCCACTCTCCTGTCTGGAGAGAGGTCCGTATTGTCTCTGGGGTCTCCATTTTGAAAGTTTGTGTTTTCAGAAAGTTGTTTAATTTGCTCAGATCCAAGATGGGGCGCCACCGGTTGTTGGGCTTTGGTACAAGGAACAACCGGTTGTAAAACCCCAGGGATTGTGGATTTTGAACCAGTTCTACAGCATTTTTGTTTAACAGCTGATGCAATGCCTCCAACAGGTAGCTGTTCCTGTGAGGATCTACATAACAGCTTGTTATTGTGGGATTTCTTGTCAGATAAGGTCTGGACCGGAAGGGTAGGACGTAACCCTCTCTGAGGACTGAAACCACCTTGGGGTTGACGTCCAGGGCTGCCCATTTTTCCCAAAACTTGTGCAATCTTGACCCTACAGGAGGATTTGGTACAGCAAGTGGGACATTTGTGACATTTTGTACAGAACTCAATTGATTTACACAGGAAACACCTTTCACAGATTTTATTGATCTTTGATGGTCGGGGATTACACCTTTCTTTTGCGGCAACCCTCCTGCAAAAGGTACATGAGAAACAGCATTATAAGATACAGGTAACTGAGTTCTTGTCTTTGAAAAACATTCCTTTCCGGTCACTTTTAACTCTAGTTTGTTCACTACACTTGACACAGAATCCTTGTCCTGACCGGTTAAAGAAACTGGAACTGATATCCCGGTCACAGACTGAGCACAGTAACTGTCATTTAAACTGCTTCTGAGACTTGGCAGGTCGCTGTGAAAAAGAGGAGGCCTTGCCCCTAGTAGATCTGTGTCCACGACGTCTAATCTGTTTCCAAGCCGGAAGAGTAGACGTTTGCTCAGATTGCTGGTGGTAGTGTGGCTTTGAAGACTGAGCATAAGGGTGAAAACGCTGCCCTTTCCTTGTTGGACCGGGAGTACGCTTATCCTCAAAATGCCGTATCTCCTCCTCTGCTTTAGTGATGATGATATGGTCCGGGAAAAGAGCACTCATGTGAAGTGGAGCAGACCTAAGCGACATGAGAGTATCTTGTTTAATTCCTGACCGGATGAAATCCAGATAACTGTCTCTCCGGGCTAGAGTTAAGTTTGCCACATTCACAAAAACACCATCTGATAGATCTTGCATGGTGCGAGCAATAGCCTGGGTGATAGATCTGTTAAAGGTGACCAAAAAGTCCAATTCATCAGAGGCTTGAGTGAGTTTGGGTGAAGACTTTCCCTTGGAAGTAATACCTTGAATAATCTTCAACTGGTTGGCCATATTCTCTTGCACTTTGGTAAGGCAACGGCTGAAAGCTGCAGCCTGGTTGCACATATACGTCTGGTCTCGTGCAGCCCGTTCCCACTTCCTCAAGGTGTCCTGTGATACTGGGCGAGAGGCAGGGGCAGAAGGGAGAGAACGACCAGCTATCCTAGGGAAACTACTGTTTAATCTTGCCGGTTCGCTTGTCCATGTGTACACTTTGGACCGGGAAAAGTCTTTCTTCTCACTATGCATCCCATACCATTTCAAAGTTCTGGGTGGTTTGATGAACTGATCTTTGCTAAGTCCTGCGGTTTCGGAGTTACGGGTGGGATATCCTTCCTGTAGAGTGAGATTAAGTTTTTCAAACTTGTGGCAGAGCCATTCATCAACTGGGACCTTCACCGACACTTTACCGGTCTGAGATGTTCGGCTACCGGTAAAAGGGTTGTCATCTTGTGATGAAGAGGCAGAATCAAATTCCGGAATGCCATTCCGGGCCATGAATGATCTCACTCCACGCAGAGTTTCCCGGTAACTTTGTTCAGCAGAAAGTTCCTGGTCACCCTCAATGAAATCTTCCTGTTCTTGAACAGATTCCCGGTCAGATAACTCCCCTTCATCCGGTGAATGAGATGACCGGTCACTTGGAACTTCTTCTTCCGGTTCTTCAACAGTGACTGTAGGACCGGTAGAAGCGACACTGGGTTTCATAGCTGGTACCGGGGAGTGTAGCTGAGATCTCACACCGGTGGTAGTGGGCAAAGTGAGTTGCTGGTCAGCTGGGAGACTCTCTGTGTCCGTACCGGGGGCCTCAATAGGCTGGGTAGCTGACACCACTTGATCCATCAGCTGGCTGCCAGGCAGGGCACTGGGAGCCTCAACAGGCTGGGTGGCTTTCTGACCCTTCATCTGACCGGTGGACTTCTGTTGTTGACTGGAAGTAGAAGCAGCAGTGGGAGGGATAAATGGTCTGTCTGTGACAGGAACATCAGAGTTCTTCACCGGTTCTACTGGTACTGTGAAGCTCTTTGATAAAAATAAGGCTTCTAATCTGGAGAACCTTTCCGACCATTTATCGTCTAAAGTTTGTAGATCTGAAGGCTTGCTGGATTTTTTCTTAAGGGGAGACTTGTGAGAGGTCTTTTTAACTTTCTTTGGAGGAGTTTCGCCTCTATCACTGGAGCCTTCACCCTTCCTCTCAACCTTACCCAGTACAGTGACATCAGATGCAGCAACATGGGCGGGAGAGTCACTTTTCTTTTGGCCAGATTCTTTACGTGCTCTATACTTAGGGGTGGCCAACTGTGCCTTCTGATCTTCTGTAAGCTTCTCACAAATGGAGCAGGGTTTCTTTAACACGCAGTCATCACCTCCAATCCCCTTTTCACGACAACGTGCACACTTGGTATGCAGATCAAAGAGGGCCATAACGTGGCCGCAAGAGCCCCTTCGTTGACCAGGGGAGGACATAATGCTCCAGAAGTGAGTTAAAATTGACGAAAAGAATTAAAGTTGTGAAATAAAATGTCAGTCTTATAAAATCAAAAGTTCTTCAACACAGTAGAAAACACGTCCGTACACACTGAGCGCCAAACGAAAAAGACGCCGTGACGTCATTCTGTCTAGAAAGGAAGTATGCACGAGGCGACACCTGGCGAATGTACACTCTGTGACCAGTCCTGCCGGTATTTTATACAGAATGACTTTTTCTGTCGTTTGGCGGGACCGGTCGCGCCGACCGGTAAAGCAATTGTCCATTGGATAGGATGTATTAACGCAATAAAACAAATAAATTTATATGCTTTATTTACTTGCTTATTTTTTTTAACAAACATTTTATTACTGAATCTTACCTTGATGTGAAGGCCATGTTCACGTCAACTGCACAAAAACAGGAAGGCGTGGATGTATAGTTTGTATACTAACTGAATCCAACTGAAAAATGCATGTTCTCTGCTGTTTACATGCCTAAAAAGGCCGTTTTTTGAGGTGTAGTATTTACCACAGTTCTGAGGTTGACTTTTGGTAAACAATCAAATGTGAATCGCAAACGCCGTCTAGCGGCCGCTGCGGTACCTATTAAAAGTTTGTAATAATATTTAAATTAACAATCCAATAATGCTATATTACGTGTATAATGATATATAATGACTTTTAACAACAATATTTATAGTTTTCATCCTCCATGTTGAAATTCTGATTGGTTTGAATTTATTGCCGTTCATATGTGATTTCTCCTAAACCTCGGATTTCTATAATTTCTATAATTCCCACTTCCATGATTTTTTGGTATTTGAAAGTGTAGTTATCTGACTTGGGAGTTTTTCACTAAATTTTTATCACAATTGATACTGGGTGTACTACAAATGCAAAGTTTCATGTTTATTGTGTTACATTTGGACTTCTGAATGATACATGAAGGGAGTCCCATTGCCCATTGCCTGGATGTGGTGCCACAATGCCACGATCCAGTGGAGGACACAGCCTTTTGTCTTTTTATTTGGGAGCATGACTTTGAATTCTGCCCACATTCAGCGTTCGACAGTAATGCTGTCCCCCTGGTCCGTGGCCAGTAGAATTTTCTAAGGACTAACATAGTTTAAAAGTTACTGGCCCCTTTTACCAGTAGATTTCATTCAACACTTTCACCTGAGATACTGATTAAAATAGTGTCCTTTCATTTCTCATTATTAATGACCACCACAAAATCTAAAGGACCAGTAGATATCGAGAGTTACTGGCTCTATGGTCCAGCGTACATTTCTTGTTAGTGTCAAACACTGCCCACATTCCTGCGTCAGAGTCCAACGAGTCTCTTCCACTCATACCTCTTGCATGGCTGCTACAATGGCTTTGAAAGACTGTTGTGCAAATCTCCAATTTTATGTGGGCTCATGCTCTAAAGTGAAGTAGAGCAAAGGTAACCACAGAGATGTTTATCCATGTATTTCAGGATACAAGCATCTCGTGACCATGGTACATGTCATCACTAACTTGTACCAACATCTGTACACAAGTGGGATCAGATGAACTTCAAGTGCTTTTCTTGGAGAGGAGAAAGGCACATTTCTTGTGTTGAAGAATTGTCAACACTTGTGCAAGAAATGTTAAACTGTGTGTTACACTCTTAGTATTTAAAGAGCCAATCATTATACCAATCTCACCTGCATATCCCTGTTATGGAACATTCAATCAAAATATGTTAATCCCAACTGCATCACCCTTTGTTTCAACAATTAATGATTTACTACCTTTACTCACTATATATCAGTCCCACTTGCATTCCCCTTTCATTAACTACTGGCGTGTAATATTCAATCAAAATATGTTAATCACAGTTCAATTAAAATCCCAAAAATGCCCTTGTCTCAGAAACGGTGCTAGACAGCGATTTCAGCGAAAATTTTGACCAGGATATACCCAGGGTTATCCACTACCCTTTGCCAGAAATTGTTTTCCCGCCATTTTTGAGCTTTTTTGAATGCCATTTTGCATGTTTATCTTCTTGCATTTATCTTGGAAACAGTGCGAGATAGAGCAATTTCCATAAAATTTTCGATGCACAGGGTATACACAGAGTCATCTGTCACTTTTTCCTAAAAATCATTTTCCCGGCATTTTTAGCGGCCATCTTGAATTTCTGCATAAAACGCAAAAGCACATTTATCTGGGAAACGGTGCAAGATGGCGTGATTTCGTTGAAATTATTGACCCATAGGGTATATGCAGAGTTATCTGCCACTCTTTGCCAAAACTCATTTTCTTACCATTTTTAGTGGCCATCTTGAATTTCTGCGTAAAATGTATAAACTCATTTATCTTGGAAACAGTGCGAGATAGAGAGATTTTGACGAAATTTTTGACCCATAGGCTCTATGCAGTCTTCCACCACCCTTTGCCAAAAAAAATTTTCCCGCCATTTTTGGGGGCCATCTTGAATTTCTGCGTAAATCACAACAAATGCATTTACCTCAGAAACAGTGTGAGATAGAGCGATTTTCTACAAAATTTTCAAGCGGCAGGGTATATGCAGTCATCCGCCACCCTTTATAAAAATCATTTCCTGCCATTTTTGGCAGCCATGTTGAATTTCTGCGTAAAACGCAAAAATGCATTCATCTCAGAAACGGTGTGAGATAGAGCAATTTTGATGAAAAGTTCGAACCATAGGTTGTATGCAGAGTGATCAGCCACTGTTTGCCAAAAATCGTTTTTCTGCCGTTTTTTGTGGCCATGTTGAATTTTTGTATAAGACGCAAAAATACATTTATCTTAGAAAGGTTGCGAGATAAAACAATTTCGACAAAATTTTTAACCCACAAGGTGTAGGCCGAGTCATCTCATGCTTTTTGCCAAAAATTGTTTTCCCGCCATATTTGGCAGTCATTAAAAAAATCTTGAAAAACACCTATGTAAAAGGTACCTAACAATGTTTATGTATTTTACTTGCCTTTATCCTATTCTTTTTTACCATTTTGCATTTTATTTGCTGTGGGACAGATTTTTGCATTCAGAAAAACATTTTAAAGTTTATGTTTATGCTTTTCAGAGTTTCTGGCACTGGCTCGTCACTAAAGCTTTATAATGGCAGCGGGGCCGTATAATTATTCCTACATATTCAAGTACATTATCATTGGTGACATGGGTGTGGGGAAGTCTTGTTTACTTCACCAGTTTACAGAGAAGAAATGTAAGTATCCTTGAAGTCAGGAAAGTATAAAGAATTCCTTTAATTAGTGTTTGTTGTTTGAATATTTCTTCTTGTCTGTAATTTTATTGAAGCTCATGATTTTTTATTACCACACAGGCCTTAAGGGCTGTCGAGGTATTGTTTTCACCCATGGTGTCCGGATGGGTGGGTGGCGGGAAAAATTTTGTCCAGGCTGTATCTCAGAAACCGTAAGGTGTGCTAAGTCGATACTTGGTAGGGACATTGGTTAGGGGGTGTAGGTGTGCAACGTCATGGTGTGACCTTGATATGACCTTTGATCTTGCTGTAGTGACCTCGACCTATAAAATCTTGTCCGGGCTATATCTTGGCAACTGTAAGGTGTAGGATGTTGATACTTGGTAGGGATATTAGTTAGGGGTTGTAGGTGTGCAACGTCATGGTGCGACCTTGAGTTGACCTTTGACCTTGCCGTAGTGACCTATAAAATCTTGTCCGGGCTATATCTTGGAAACAGTAAGGTGTAGGAAGTTGATACCACAAGGACATTGGTTAGGGGGTGTAGGTGTGCAACGTCATGGTCTGACCTTGATATGACCTTTGCCATAGTGACCTTGACCTATAAAATCTTGTCCGGGCTATATCTCGGCAACCGTAAGGACATTGGTCAGGGCCAGTAGGCGTGCAATGCCATAGTGTGACCTTGATTTGACCTTTGACCTTGCTGTAGTGATCTTGACCTATAAAATCTTGTCCGGGTATATCTGGGAAATCATAAGGAGTTTTATATAACTGACACTGCTCTGAAAGTATCAATATCTTTGTACTGGTTCACTACTTCTATATTTCATGGCGTTGAAAACTATTTCCCCAGGCTGTGGGGCACGGGCATCTCTGATGCTATTTTTTCAGGTTTCTAAAATGGAGGGGCAGGGTATTGTGATAGGGTCTCTGTGTCTTTCTGTGTACATAACTTCAAAACTATACATCAGGCCTGGGTCATATTTTCACACAAGGTGGCATCTGTCTCAGAATATTTTTCCGTTTTTCACAAATACACTGCACTTATTGCACACAGAAGGGGACAGCACTGAACGCGATATAGAAAAGACAAGGAAGGTATGTAGCTGGCTCATTTAGTGCAAACAAATTAAAGGGAGAGAACTGCGAACACAGTGTGATGGTCAAAGGGAGAACCTGTTGTAAATTTTGAATAACTTCACCAAGGATAAGCATTTTAATTAAGCGGCCTGTCAGGGTCGCTTATTTGTTTTCATGTAGGTTCGACTGATCGCCGCCGCCAGATTATTGTCTCCCTTGAATAACTTCTTGGGCTTTCAAAATTTTTTTTTGCTTCCTATCTTTCTTTAAAACTATACGGCGGGAAAATTTTTTTTGATACTTTGAGGAAACCATAGACGCCTGAATGGGAGGCGTTTGATTTTCGTCAATTTAAAAAAAATGGGTACTTTGTATCTCAAAAACGGTCAGGATTTCGGCATTTTCTTAGAATAACTTATTCAGCTACTTTTTGGTAATCTTTCACATGCCGAAGTTTCGGCCTTGTATCTGCAATATTAAGGTCACCTTAATGTCAAAAAGGGGGTTTTAACCCTCCAGTTCACTTAGTTTTTTACTTTTTTCAACCAAATTTGGCATATATATTACGATTTACCAAAGGAATATCCAGACTTTTTGGTGACCTTAAACTGTAAATATTAATGGAGCTATGCCCCCCCACACACACACACACAAACACACACACACACACAGTCCTAAAATTGGAATAAAACGGTCTGGTCCCTTTATTTTTTCCATTTTTAAAATTAACTTAGATTGATAATGAAGTAGATCAAGAGAAGACTCCTACCACCTTATGTTTTAAATATTAATAAATTTTTATGGTCATCTTAAATTTAAAATGTAGGGTTTTCAGCCGAAGCTCAGTTAATTTTAAAAATAAAACTTAGCACATTTATTAGGGGTGCGACCGAGCAGTCGACACTCGCCGAGCGAGGCGAATTTTACGAAAATTCGACCCCAATTCTTGGGGTCGATTACTCGTGTATATATAACAACCTATAGAACCGGTCACGTTTTTAGTTAATAAAACATAAATAACATACCTTACTTTCATTAAATCGCATAATCCACCATTTGTAACATAATATTATTGATATTATGTTCTGACAATAGCTAATTCAAGCAATTCAAAGCTTTTATCTTTATATTTTTTTGTTTACGGGAGCCGCCATTTTTTTGTTTACGGGAGCCGCCATATTGGATGTCGTTTCCTGTTATGGTGGATACTAAATGTCGCGAGGGCTCGATGTCGAGTCGAGTTTTTATCTGCGAGTAATCGACCCGAATAATTTGTACTCGTCCCACCCCTAACATTTATAAAGGTTGGCAGAAGGGACATTCTGATTTTATGGTCACCTTAAAGTCCCAATATGAATCAACTTATAGCCACCTTACAGTGAAATAAGTTTTCAGCCTCCAGCCATCTTATTGTTCAACTGATCTCAGTTGAACTTTGTGCACTTATAAAGGATGACATAAGGGACATTCTTACTTTATGGTCACCTTAAAGTCCCAATATGAATGAAGTTATGGCCACCTTCCAGTGAAATTATGGGGTTTTCAACCTCCAGCTATTGTATTGTTCAGCTGACCTCCGTTAAATTTTGCACACTTATTAAAGACAATAGGGACATTCTTATTTTCTTTCCACCTTGGAGCTCCAATACAAGCACAGTCATGGCCATCTTGAAGTAAAAATGAGGGTTTTCATCTCCCAACTGACTTACTGTTCAATGATATAGTTCAACTTTACACATTAAGTTTAAGGAAGACTTCTAATGACCTTTTTATTTCAAATTCCTGTATTTAAGAGACTTTGGCCAACTTAACATAATAAATATATAGTTTTTCCTCCCACCTCATTTATTGTATCCACCAGATAGTATCCGCTGGATACTATGGATTTCGCTTCGTTACGCCGTCGCCGCAGTGTGTAGAGAGATTTCACCGTTGCCGCTCTAACGAAAAAAATATTATAGCCAGCCTTCTCAAATTTGCAGGATACATTCATAACCATAAAATCTTGCCTGGGAATATTTTTGGCCTCATTTTGAAAAACAAGATGGCCGCCACGGGCGTTTCTTTGTCAGTCATGAAAAGTGCTTATATCTCCCTTATTATTGGTCCTAGAGTTTTGGGATGGTAAACCAACCTATAGGAAATCATGGGCTAGGAATCATTTGGTGTGGTCAGATTTGACCTTGGACCCCTCCTTCAAGGTCAAACGAGGATAGCCAAACTTAAAAGTGCTTATAACTCACTTATTATTGGTCGTACAGGTTTGGGATGGTAAACCAACCTATAGGAAATCATGGGCTGGGAATCTTCTGATGTGGTCTGATTTGACCTTGGACCTCTCCTTCAAGGTCAAACGAGGATAGCCAAACTTAAAAGTGCTTATAACTCGCTTATTATTGGTCGTACAGGTTTGGGATGGTAACCCAACCTGTAGGAAATCATGGGCTGGGAATCTTTTGATGTGGTCTGATTTGACCTTGGACCTCTCCTTCAAGGTCAAACGAGGATAGCCAAACTTAAAAGTGCTTATAACTCGCTTATTATTGGTTGTACAGTTTGGGATAGTAAGCCAACCTGTAGGAAATCATGGGCTGGGAATCTTCTGGTGTTGTCAGATTTGACCTTGGACCCCTCCTTCAAGGTCAAACAAGGATAACCAAACTTAAAAGTGCTTATAAGTCGCTTATTATTGGTCGTACAGGTTTGGGATGGTAACCCAACCTGTAGGAAATCATGGGCTGGGAATCTTTTGATGTGGTCTGATTTGACCTTGGACCTCTCCTTCAAGGTCAAACGAGGATAGCCAAACTTAAAAATGCTTATAACTTGCTTATTATTGGTCCTAGAGGTTTGGGATGGTAAACCAACCTATAGGAAATCATGGGCTGGGAATCTTCTGGTGTGGTCAGATTTGACCTTGGACCCCTCCTTCAAGGTCAAACGAGGATAGCCAAACTTAAAAGTGGTTATAACACGCTTATTATTAGTCCTAGAGGTTTGGGATGGTAAACCAACCTATAGGAAATCATGGGCTGAGAATCTTTTAGTGTGGTCAGGTTTGACCTTGTACCTCCTTCAAGGTTAAGTGAGGATAGCCAAAGTTAAGTGCTTATAACTCGCTTATTATTGGTCCTAGAGGTTTGGGATGGTAAACCAACCTATAGGAAATCATAAGCTGGAAATATTTTAGTGTGGTCTGATTCGACCTTAGGCGCCTCCTTCAAGGTCCAACTAAGATATCCAAACCTAAAAGACCTTATAACTTGCTTATTATTGGTCCTAGAGGTTCGCAAAGTGAAACCAACCCATAGGAAATCATGGGCTAGGAATCTTTTGATGTGCTCAGATTTGACCTTGGGCCCCTCCTTCATGGTCAAACGAGGATACCCAAACTTAGAAGTGCTTATAGCTCGCTCATTATTGGTCCTAGAGGTTTGTAATGTGAAACCAACCTATAGGAAATCATGGGCTAGGAATCTTTTGATGTGCTCAGATTTTACCTTGGGGCCCCTCCTTCAAGGTCAAACGACAATAGCCAAACTTAAAAGTGCTGATAACTTGCTTATTATTGGTTCTAGAGGTTTGCAATATAAAACTAACTTATGGGGTGGGAATCTTCTGATGTTTTCAGATTTGACCTTGGGCCCCTCCTTCAAGGTCAAACGATGGTTCACTGGCTTTGGTGAGTTGTCTTTTCGGTGGATACAAATTTGCATCGGTTCTCCGATGCGTAGGTCTAGTTTTAAGTATTTTTAAAACCACACCTGCCACATATATACTTAAAACAAAATTTCTGTTATCTGGCAAAGCTAACCTGCTAGTGTTTTTGATGTTATGGCATCTTCAAAGAAAAAACTGAGATATTTAGCATGCAGTGATGTGACTATTAATATATTGTAGCTGATCAGTGTTCATATAATATAAATTCCCAATTTTAGGCACATTAAAAAAATCACATGTGTGGGTATGACTTTTCCTTTTTGGGAAAAAAAAGCTTTAATTAATTCAGCTATGGTCAAATGTATAGACTTCTTTCACAAGATAAGATGACTGAAAAAAAAAACACTTTCTCATAAACAGTTGTTTTATCTTAAGCATATTTATCTTATAAAAATATTAAATAGCAATGAATTTTCAGAGGCATAAAATGCCCCAAAGATATACAACATATGAATGTCCCTATCTGTAGCCAATTATAGTTTACTACAGTGTACTTTGATATTATCTGTTTTGCTCCTACTCTGTATTTGCTTTTGTGTGATATCTATCCGGAGGCAGATTGACTCATGATGCCCCACTGTGCTTTGTGTGTTAACATCTGTGGGGGTGTGTGTGTTTGCACACTAGTGGGTGGACGATTAGACGAACGTTCGATTAATTGTTGGTGTCATGGTACAATCGCGTTCGGTCACTGATAACTTCTGGAAATCGATTGAATCTTACCCTTCTTTATGTGTTTCAATATCCACGTATTTTTTATATTTTAGGCAGTTTCCTAAACTTTCTTTTAATAAATCAAGACATTTGTCACGAATTTTGTGTTTGTTTATAACTACCGCCATATTTACCGGAAGTGAGTGCTTTTGGTGGGTACTAAATGTCGGAAACCCCGTTATTCTTACCGGATTGACATATACTTCATCCCGGAATGTGTTTCAGGATATGTTGGCCAACAGTGGAGTAAAAAAGTCGATTATGGGTCGATCAACGGTCGGAAAAATGGACGAATAATCGACCATCAAAATTGTGGCGATTCCACTTACTATTGCACACTGAAAGTTGATAAGGGATATCAAGATGTATTTATTTCTTTTCATTAAGGGACATGCCTACAGTAAATCTTTTTGGGGGTAAACAATTCAAACCAGGACATTTATCTTTAGTTTCATGGAAGAAGGAAGCCTTGTGGTAAGAATGACTTGTTTTGAGAGAATAAAAAAAGTCTTAATAATATGTAAAAACCTTGGGCTTTCATGATATTCAGATATAGAGTCATGTGTGAATTAAAAATGTTAACAATAACATCTGACAACATGACCTTGTGTATTTTTTTTTTTTTTTTTTTTACAATGGAACAATAAAGGATTTTACAAATACCATTATCTTGAGCATATTTATCTTTTAAAAATATTAAATAGCAATGAATTTTCAGAAGCATAAAATGCTCCAAAGATATACAACATATGAATTTCCCTATCTATAGCCAATTATAGTTTACTACAGTGTATCTTTATCATAATAAATCTAGGATTAAATATCTCCTTGAAAAAATTTACCATCCCAAATTTACAGCAAAAATGATATATTCTTTTCATAAAATATAGCACTCTACGAAACACAATAAAGCTCGCATTCTGCTTACAGTCTAATACTGCAACTGATACAGTTTTTAGATAATCCGCTTTCCATTAGATACAAAACACAGTAAAGCTTACCTTCTCTTTTCATTCTCATACCACAACTACTACAGCTTTATTAACTCAAGTCTCCATCCGGGCTGCTCATTTTTGTTAGCAAAAACCTTTTTCTAGTTAAAAATTTGGGTTGCTGTTTCTGAATGGAATATGTAATAATGAGTTTTATTTTTTAGTCATGGCAGATTGTCCTCACACTATAGGAGTAGAGTTTGGTACAAGGTATGTCATTTCACTGGATCACAGTTACATATAATCTTTTAGCCATGATTGTTATGTTGTAAGATAATGGTTTGGCTTAAAGTGAAAGTTATGTTTCTTTTGGATAAATTCTATTATCTTATTTCTGTGGGTGCCTTGATCATGACAAAGTTAGTTAATGGAATGTTCAGGGTATTGAGAAGTTAATTGGTGTTATTAATACAAAAAGGTTGTTGGACTTAATATGTTTTATCTTCTTTACTTATCATAATTATCCAGATGGTAACCTCTTGTGTAAAATTTAACTCCACTTGATCTTTTAGTGTCCTTGTTTTGAAAGGTATAACTTGCTTTATTTCTCAGAATAATTGAAGTTGCGGGACAGAAAATCAAACTTCAAATTTGGGACACAGCGGGTCAGGAAAGGTTCAGGTGGGTTGAACACATTGGCTGTGTTTATTTAAGCTCCTCATTAAATACATTCACTAGGGAATTGGGAGGAGTGAGTAGTATTGTACCACTAGTCGGTGACATGCCTGTGTGTGGTCTTACATAGTGTTACAGTTCATATTCACAGTACTCTTGATTGTACGTACATAAGTAGTACTGTTGCAACTAGGGATCGGTCGGTGGGCCCGGTATCTCGGTATCAAGTGCATTTTACTGAAATAATGTGATGAGTTTTACCACTGCCACTTTGCTCTTCAACACATATGATAGAAGGAAAACTTTAAAAAATAGAAGACAGAAGTCCTCAATCTGAAGAAATTAAAATCCTCTATCCAGTATTTTTGTGCATTTGCAGACTTTTATAGTTACGATTTTGTTGAGAGAACTCCCATGTTTTGGTAAGTTACGACACTTTATAATCTCAGTCTTGCTTGTCAACACATGTAATGGAAGGAAAACTTTCAATATTGCAAACAAACCACAAATTTTAAGAAATTGCATGCTTTTATCCTATATTTTTGTGCATTTGGGTACTTTTATTGTAATTTTGTTTACATGAGACATCCATGTTTGATTGGGGTGTTCTAAAACACAGAGTCCCGGAGTCGAAAAGGTTTTGCATTGGCAACCTCCCAATCTATAGATTTTTGACACCAACCCATCTGTAGTTGTGACACTCACTGCTACTAATAATATTGTTTGCTTTCTCTACTGTGAGTGATAGTCAAATTTAGTTTTTCAACTCTGATTAAAGTTATTTTGATATATTGAATATAATATTGAAAAAATATCCCTTAAAGCTGAAGGATTTACCCTAAGTGAAGGATTCAACCTAGGCTTCTGAAATTCAGTTCTTTATCACAAAGGCTTGTCTGGTAATACTTTTGGTTTTTGCAGTACAAGGTGGCTGTCAAAACTGTTTCTTTGAAATAGTCAACCTTTTTGTACTGATAAATAGTGCTGGGAAAAGTTGACTGAAACTCGAGTTGTAACTTGATGGGCGATAATTGGGGGTGACATCGATCTGTGCAAGTGAAACTCGAGTTTTTGAAAATGTCAATATTTTCACCATCTAAGGCTGACACTTCACCAAAACAATAGAAATATCCGAAATTTTCAAAAATATGTTGCATTTTTACTTTATTCTGGCTTAATTCAATGAAGATTTAACTTAAATTATATTGCGAAAGCCATTTCCAGGTCAAAGTTTTGGCTCGCGTCAGGTTATGTAAAATATTTTCCATATTAATAGCTAACAAACGAAATACTTTATCCCGTAAATTACTCGAGTTTAACTCGAGTTCAACACACTTCTAACAAGTGATGCTCGATCTGCCATTTAAGCTGGCGATCCCACCACTACTGATAAACTGATGCTAATTCTTAGCTGTAGACGGTTGAAATTCTTTATAGGTATGTTAAGCATATATATATGTCCTCTATACGCATGTACACCATTGATTTTGAAGCTCTTTCTTGAAGTTCATCCACAGAGTGCCAAAGGTATGCCATTTGGGCACTTATAAGTGCACATATCTGGTATCATATTGTTCTAAGAGTTTGGGATGTGAAGCCAAGCTTTAGGACATTTTGGTTTGGGATTCTTTTGATGTGAAATTTGCCCTCAAGGTCAAACTTGGGATGGTAAACTTAAATATGCTTAAGTTACTTGTAACGGGTCCTATAATTATGGGATGTGAAACCAATCTGCATAAAATCATGGGCTCAGTGTTCACTCTTGTCAAAAGTGAATGTGAGACAGACTGTCTCCCTTCACTTGAAAAGGTGAAATGACTGAAAAATGTGAGACATTTTTGCGTCAAGATATTTTGAAATATTTAGTCCCAATTTGGGATTGCATAAAATCTTCTTTATTTAAATAATAAGAAATAGATGCTAAACTAAAAGTTCAAATAAATAAATTAATTAATGCTGTTTTTATTTGTCATATATTTTTTTTTTAAATTTCACTTCTAAACCACATCTAAGCCTTAATGGCTGGGGGGCTACTGGGTTTTTTACCCCACAGCCCTTCAGGGCTGTCGGGGTATTGTTTTCACCCATGGTGTCCGGATGGGCGGCAGGAAAAAGTTTGTCTGGGCTTTATCTCAGAAACCGTAAGGTGTAGGAGGTTGATACTTGGTAGGAACATGTTAGGGAGTATAGGTGTGCAATGTCACGGTGTGACCTTGATTTGACCTTTGACCTTGTCGTAGTGACCTTGACCCCTATAAAATCTTGTCCGGGCTATATCTCGGAAACCGTAAGATGTAGGAAGTTGATACTAGGTAGGAACATTGGTTAGGGGGTGTAGGTCTGCAACGTCATGGTGTGACCTTGATTTGACCTTTGACCTTGACCTATAAAATCTTGGCCACTATATCTAGTAAACCATAAGGTGTAGGAAGTTGATACTTGGTAGGGACATTGGTTAGGGGGTGTAGGTGTGCAACGTCATGGTGTTAGCTTGGTTTGACCTTGCCATAGTGATCTTGACCCCTATAAAATCTTGTCCGGGCTATATCTCGGAAATCATAAGGTGTAGGAAGTTGATACTTGGTAGGGACATTGGTTAGGGGTTGTAGGTGTGCAACTTCATGATTTGACCTTGATTTGTCCTTTGACCTTGCCGTAGTGACCTTGACCCCTATAAAATCTTGTCCGGGCTATATCTCGGAAACCGTAAGGTCTAGGAAGTTGATACTAGGTAGGAACATTGGTTGGGGGTGTAGGTCTGCAATGTCATGGTGTGACCTTGATTTGACCTTTGACCTTGACCTATAAAATCTTGGCCACTATATCTAGTAAACCATAAGGTGTAGGAAGTTGATACTTGGTAGGGACATTGGTTAGGGGGTGTAGGTGTGCAGCTTGGTTTGACCTTTGACCTTGCCATAGTGATCTTGACCTATAAAATCTTGACTGGGCTATATCTCAGAGATCGTAAGGTATATGAAGTTGACACTTGGTAGGGATACATTGTATTGTCACATCTGTATGTATGGGTAATATTCAAAAAATTCAAACCATAATTTGACCATGCAAACATGTATAAAGATGGGAGAGGTTTATTTGTGTTAGGCCACTTTGATATGTTTGGACAATATTCAAAACATCCCAACCATAATTCCACTGTGCAAGATATGTGTATATTAACAGCTTGCAGAACAAGCAGACTTGTGGGTGCTTGACCTGAAGGTATTTCTGTCGATCGTGGACTGACTGATTTTTGTTAATTTCGAACCCTGTCAGGGGTGTAGGTGTGATCCTTAGCTTTGGCTCTGCCAAAGTGTGTTCACCTGCCATATTTGAGACATGTTTCTTTTTTGACAAAGATACATGGATTGCTTCAACTGATTATTATATGTACTTTTACATAATTATGCTATTTTCCATTAACATCTATTCTCCAGTTAGTAAATTTACAGTGTCATAATTTTTAGTTTACTGATTAATGTTGTCATCTTGCTATTGAATTGTCTTGTTTTAATACTTCATCTTTACATACAGTTTCTTTCTCTTAAACATTATTTTCTGTACGTAGGACCTTTATATAACTGACACTGCTCTGAAAGTATCCCGATCCTTGTAAGATAAATTTCATTTCTTCTCTTTTCTTTGAAAAAATATATATTTTGTCTCTTCCGATAATAGACAAAATATCTTTGGTCAGTAGTTGTTTCGACTGTTTTGCCTATGACACTATATGCAGAAGACAAGTTAAAAATTTGACAAAAAGCAATGAAATCTCATGAGAATACCCGAATTCTCACGTGAATTACTGTTAGCTGGATGTATCAAATAAAATAAACTCACTTTCATGTCTTTCTCACGTATTTCTATGAGGAAATATGTACGTCATCGCTTCCGATAATAGACAAATTTCTTTGGTGAGTAGTTGTTTCGACTGTTTCGCTTGTGTCACTGTATGCAGAAGTGTTAAAAATTCATCAAAAAGCACGGAAATCTCGCGAGAATACCCGAATTCTCGCGTGAATTACTGTTAGCTGGCTATATCAAATGAAATAAACTGCCCTTCATGCTTTTCTCACCCATCTCTATGAGGAAATATGTACGTCGTCGCTTCTGATAATAGACAAATTTCTTCAGTCAATTTTGAGTGTTTCCCTTGGTAGCAACAGCACAGATGCATTGGTGAGTTGGTTTTATGACAATTCGCCCCAGAGTGTGTACAAAGTCTCAAAATCGCGATCGAGAGCGAACACTGTGGGCTGAAAGCCCTTTCATGTGGTCAGACTTCACCTGTGTAAGGTTGAACTGGGTGGGTAAGTTTAAAATTGCTTATAACCAGGTCATTATTGGTCCTTGCGGTTTGGGTTATATAACCAACCTACGGGCAATCATGGATAAAATTATTTTGATATTGTCCTGTTTGACCTGTTAAAAGGTGAAAATGGGGTGCCAAAACTAAATATGCCTTATAGATCTTACTATTATTTATTGTGCTAGGTAAAGTACATGTGTACTTGCTAATTAGGGCACTTAACTTTTCCAGTTGATACAAATATGCATCAGATGTCTAATATGCTAGGTCTACATTTTATGGCAAATGTACAATTTAAAGAAAAGATCACAAGGCTCTGTTAGCTTGAATACAAGAGTAGTAAATTGCATTCTTCAGATGAACAATCGAATGAGTTTCCAATTTTAGTTTACCACTGAGTTTCCATAAAAGCCTCATTTGGTATAAGTATTGCCAAAATGTATCCATGGGAAAACAATAAGGCTTATGTCTACACAGAGACTGTTGAGGCTTCTATTGAGTATTGTATTGTATTGAACAGGGCTGTGACCAGAAGCTACTACAGAGGAGCAGCAGGAGCTCTGATGGTGTACGATATCACAAGGTAAATATTTTGTGTAATGAAATTAATCCAACCTGTGCCTCAAACCTATTCACCTTCAAGGCCATCTTAAACTACATTTTCTTTGTGTATCATTGTCAATTCTATTTAAGTTTAATCCATTTTATTAACTTCAATATGTCTTTTCCCTTGTTGAAAACTGGGTGTACAACTTTCTCTAATGGAATCACTGATTCCACTGGATCTGAGTTAGGTATCAGGTTTCCAAGTGCTTAATCTCCGAAGTAGGAGATTCTAAGGCACACCATCCAAAACAATGCATAAATCAAAAGTCATGAGACATGATATGGGTCCGTTGTGACGTATATCCTTGCTATTTGAACCTGGACTCCTAGGAATGCTTCTTAATCTAAGTAGTGTTTGGTTATAAAACAAAAGGTCAGGGTTCCCACATCCTTGAAAGTCCTTGAAAAAATTGCTTCATTTTCAAGGCCTTTAAAGTGCTTGAATTTGGCCAAAATTGAATAAAATCCTTGAAAAGTCCTTGAATTTGTTATTGGCCAACTTCTGCATCTGCATCATCTAGTTTTACGGCTATGGCAGACTCGGCAAAGCAAGTATGATCTAGTCTGAACAAAGTTTATGTTAAAATATTATTATATGTGTTAACTAGCATTGTTGTAATGAGTTTATAAATTGTTAAAATCATGTGACAAAGAATTTTGTAGGATGAAAAGACAGCTAGAAGGGGAGGTAAAGGAGGCCATGCCTTAAAATATATCCTTGAGAATTGTTGTTGTTGACCTTGAAAATCCTTGAAAAGACCTTGAATTCAGTTATCAAAAGTCTGTGGGAACCCTGAAGATGGTTTATGCCTAAAGATTAGGGCAGTTTATTTGTGAGATATTAAGATGTTTGAGGAATCCTCGCCCCAAGAAATCTATGTATTTAAACTATATTAAATGAATTCATATTAGACAGAAAGACCGGTCCTTGATGTTGAAGATCTGCTTTATGTTTATATGTTTATCAGTAACTTTCACTTTATCTCAGTTGGTTAAGGTGTTTTGTTGTAAGACAGAAATTTGATGGGTCTCCTCTATCTGTGTTGGTTCATTATTCTAGAGTTTGTGTGAAATCTGGCTTTGTGTTTCAGGCGGAGTACATATAACCACCTGAGCAGCTGGATCACTGATGCCAGAAACCTCACCAATCCCAATACAGTAAGTCTTTCCCTTCTGAGGCCACAGTATACCCAATAGTAGAAAAGTCTTCATCGTGCACAAGTGATATCACAATACCACTTAATGATATGGTGTTCTATTGTAGTGTGAAGTAGTTATGATGAGAAAATGTTCATTTAGTTCCAGTTTGACCAAACAATAAACAAGTATAAAAAATTTTAAAGATATGCCCTTAGATTCATTCATTTCAGTTAGATTTAGCACATTTGGCTAAGTTTTATTTATCTACATGTTCTGTGGTACTTTTGCTTAGAGAATATTTTTTAAAGTTAAATTCTGTGCACAGTTTTCAAGTCACAGTCACAATATCTCTGTTTGAAGTGGCTGCAGATCATATATTAATATTACAGTAACCGCTGAATGGTGCTGTTATATTAACCCTTTACAACTATTGGAGCAGTATTCAACTGAAGCAAAGAAAACCCAAAATGGAAGAGGTTGTGCAGTGTCAAGTTGCAAAACCCTCACTTTAAACCCTTTACTTTAAATTGCACATTGTTGTTAAGGAAGGTAAAATAACTGTAGGGTGTTCACTGCTAGCGGACATAGTCTTCACTGGTTGAAACAGTTGCTTACTTTTTCAAATTATCATTGAGCACAACATAACTAATTACAATGGCTGTTTTGTGAGTAAGTGAAGTCGACGTAAACTTATGGGTTGCTGTCAGTATTTTTTGGTCTGGTTATTGTGAAACTTCAGTATGTTTATTGTGAATTTGTTTTCTTTAATGTGTTGCAGGTGATATTTTTAATTGGCAACAAATGTGATTTGGAAGCACAGAGAGATGTAACATATGAAGAGGCAAAGCAGTTCGCAGAAGAAAATGGTAAAAATCTGGTTGCAGAAAAATAAATTGCTGAATACTTTGGAGAAAAATATCCTCTGATGTGCAAGTTAATGTTTCCTTAGTTCTTTGTTAGTTTAAGTATCTTAAGTTGAATTTTTTTGTACTGTTCTTACAAAACATAATGTTGATATACATGTAAAATAGCTAGAAGCTGAAAATGACACGACAGAATAAATTAGTAAATGGAGTTTTTTTTGGTTTTTTTTTGTTTTTTTTTATTATAAAGCCTTTCACTGGTGTTGTATTCTTGCACTTCGCTTTTTTGCTCAGTTACTAAACTTAATTACTGTTGAGGAGAGATTTTTGTGTTTCTTGATGTTTATTTAACTTGATATTTGAACTTATTACTAAACTTTTGTAGATTCGTCACTGATATAATTTTATGGAAGTTAAGCCAATTCTATCATAAAATATATCATTATAATGTTTACTTTTATTTTAACAGGTTTAATGTTTCTAGAATGCAGTGCAAAAACGTGAGTATCAGTGCTGTCTGTATAGTTATTTTAGTTTTTTTTATGCAGTGACCCTAAGCAATGACATTGTCACTTGATAGTAAATGTACCACCCTACAGACATACATCTGACAAAGCTTATAACCTGTTTGTTCAACAGGATTGTTGTAGTTAAATGTCTATGGTTGAATGGTCATTAGTTCACATTTTTAGAACTATTTCAGTACTTAGGACCAACCAGCCTTGTAGTTTTTAGACAATTTCCCTTTATTGACATAAATAGTTAATAAACAGGAATATTTAAAATGAGAAACAAGTTTTCCTGTAAAGGTCTGGTAGGCACTAAAGCTACATGTATGTATTTTTAACCCCAGCCCATAAAGGCTGGGATTATAGTCGTCCCCTGATTCATCTGGGTGGCGCCAGGCATAAACTTTGTAGGTGTTCCACAGCCTAAACTTATGCATGGATCTTCACCAAATTTTTAGGATATGTTTACCTCAAGAGGATCTAAAGCTGATTAGGCATTAACCATATTTAGAGAAACTTTAAAATATGCACTATCGGATGGATGTATCGTGATATCTAAGACTTCAATTTCCACACAGTGTAAAACCCTCTTAAGCTGACAGAAATCTGATGTATGTGGTGGTTGATACTAAAATACCACTTGTCACTGGCATGAACATTTGGGTTAGTATAGAGATAACTACCAGAACAGTCTGATGGATGGGATTACTTCTTCATGCTGGCTTAAAGCGACCTTGCCGGTTGTACTGTGAACCAACATTATTAAAAGTTAACTGGTCTAATATGTCACATGTTTGTCCCAACTAAAGTGAGAATTAGATTAATTAATAACTATTATACATGTATTTTATTGTTGTATAACTCTTGAGTTTCTTGTGTCTTCAGAGGAGAAAATGTAGAAGAAGCCTTTTTAGACACAGCTAGAAAAATTTATCAAAATATTCAGGATGGAAGGTAGGTTAATTTTAATGTTCTACTGTTATCCATATTTTTGTGTACATATGGGTAGGCCATATCTTGCATAAAAAGTGTAAGGTAAAAGTTGCAGAGTTCTAGATATTTCCAAATATGTTACTGTGGTGGTAAACATTTGTATCCTTGCAGTCCTGTTCTTGCAGCCCAATCTGGATACGTTTAAATGTAAAACTGTTAAATTAGTGTTATGCCATATTCTGTGATGAGTAGAAACCAACAGGTGTATGTGTTAGTGGTTTGTTTTTTCCCCCTTAGGTAGATCCTTTGTATTTTTAAATTAGGAAATGTTGAGTGTCATAAATTGATACAGAGGTAGTGAAGATAAAAATGTCTTACAATACCCAGTTGACGAATAGCTTGAATAGTCCATGTAAAAACACTTTGTAACCATTGAAGGTGATGAATATATGTGTGAAGTGACTGGGTTTCGATGTTATAGGTTGAAATTTTAAGTTTGGTCAATCTCGAAAGTGTTTTAATTGAAAGTACATTAGCACAGTAAACTTTTAAGTTTATACTTTCTTGATCCCCGCCTATCACAAAATCTTGGGCCTGTAACTAGCGGAACACAGCCTTAGGTGAGGATTTTGTTGAGAGTGTGAATTATATTGGGTTTTTTTTCAGCCTGGACCTGAACGCTGCAGAGTCTGGAGTTCAGCACAAGCCCTCTGCACCACGGGGGACCACCTTGTCTAATGACACTGCACAGACTAAAGAGGGCTGTGCCTGCTAGCGGGTCCCCTCTCACAGCCCTACAGTTCAACACTTACAGCCAGTGGTCTGCCCACTCTGCACTTTATATAGGTCAATTGGGAAGTCTTCAGTTCTTTTATAATTACACATAACCAATAAAATGACTTGTATTTCTTAATTTGTTTTTCCACACAAAACCATCAGAAATGGTTCAACAAAGACATGAATGGTGACATTGGATAAGAGTGATAGATTTGTTAATATTCCTGTATAAAGTAAATTTACATGATTGTGTTTGAGTTACAGATTCACTGTAGTCAGTAAAAAAGTTCAGGTTAGTTGGCAGCCAATGGTGAGCACATAATGCAATGTACTGTACCCCTTATTGGTGAGAATAACCTTGTAATATAGAAGTAACCACACACACAACACATCATCACCACACTTGTGTTAACAAACTGACTTTGTGCCGAGTTCATTTGAAACTGGATCAAGCAAAGGCTGAGACTAGTTTACATATTTCCAGCACCATTTTACTAGGATTGTCAGATATTTGATTTTGATTAATGTGGAAGAAAAATCTTGATCAAAATAAATCCTATCTAGCATACTAGTTATCTACAGAATAGGAAGTCATTTAATACCTAGATGTAAATATTTTATGGGGGATGCAGTTTTTTATCAATCATCTCTGATCTCAGATTGACCTTTGCTGTTGGCATTGTGACCTTGACCTTAAAATCTAGTCTGGTCTTTATATGAGAAGTAATACTCTGGGAATTATATATTCAGTTAAAAAAAGATGCACAACTAGTTGTATTTGAATCCGTTGCTTTTGCCTGAAATGTAAGCTAAGTGTGAATATGGACCATGAGACCATGACATTTATCAATTTGGTTCCCACAAGAAATAACTTTCCCTTCTTACCGTGAACAATTTGACATGTTAAAGACTTGGATTCATCAGCTACTTTAATACTGATACCATAAGCTTACTCTGAGGTATGAAAAGAAATGGCCAAACTTCTTATGATATACCTTGTAAATATTTCACAATGGGGGATGGTTTAGCAAACATTTTTTGTACATGGTCAGCTGATTTTACCCCTACTTTACAGTGCTAGCACCCTCTAATGGAGGATACATGAATTTAATTTCAACTTTTAATATTTAGATATGGTTGGATACTTGAGATAATCTTAATGTGTTGCAAAATTAATTTTTCATTTCAGTAAACAAAAAAGCAACATAATTTTGGCGCAGCGTCATAATTTCAGAATTTAGCAAACATTATTTTGAAACAATCTGTAAGACAAAAATGAAGATATAAAATATATCCAGTGCTTAATGTTGCATTAAAATGAATGTTGGGTCGACCTGAATGAAGCAAGATGGAAATTGCTACATTGGTTCACAAAGTGTGGTTGTGTCAGTTTAAGTCAGTACTGAATGGGACTTGAGCCAGGGGGATGGCATTTGTAGCTGTGGCCCAGGTGGTGAGCATGGCTTTCATTCTGGCCCCAAAGGTTATAAACAACAGGGAATGTACAGAATAGTCAGAATATAGTCATGGGTACAGAGACTTCTTCATGCACCTTCATTAGCTGTTGGCTTTGTAAAGAGTTGTTTTCATAATTTATAATAGTGGGAATATTTTTGTGTACATATATATGTAGTGATGCACTGCCTTCATGTGATGGTAAAGCTGGACAACTTGGTTGGTTTCTTTCAATATTTGTAAAAGAATTTTTGATAGTTGGCCCATTTTAAAGTATGTAGACATGCTTGTTAACATTTGATGTATATAATTTATATTTTATATGTACACTACTTTTCGCTCTGCAGCAGCACATTGAATCAATTTGTTAACTTTTTCATCTTACAATTAAGCATCCTGACACAGACATGCACACAAATCTTCAAATTGGTATGACCTCCCCATTACCTCAGTGTAGTTATTTTGTAAATCTCTACATAAAATTGTTACTTTTTACTGTTGATTCAGTTTGATTATATAAATAACCAGGGATATGATAAAAATACTACTGACCTGGCATAGCCCACTCATGGTTTGGCTCCCTTGTATGGTCTTTTCCCTCACATTGACAGAATCTGCGCTGCATTAGCACAGATGTAAATTCATCCAAATTGACCACTGATTCCTTGGTTGATATTGGTTATTTCTCTACACTGTGTACAAACTGAATCCTAAAGAAAATCATTCTTTTGGTGACCATGTGAATTTTTCTTTGTAACGTTGAATCATACAGTACATCTTAATTTAAAAGAAGACAGCTTTACCAAATATTCCTTTCATCACTTTTCTGTTTACGTATTCTTGTTCTGTAGAGAATGGATGGTGTTATGATCCATTAGTCTTGTAAGCCAGTAATGCAAATGACCAGCAAATCTGTGGAATGATGACACAATCCAGGTGGAGATGCTTTAAAATTGCGAGAATAATGTTACCTGTCAGTTAATAAGCCCTGACAAAGGTGGTACAGGTCTCTTACACAGGTGAAACCATAAATCACAATCAACCTTCTAAGTCTGGCTTCAATAGTCTGTACTTTTTTATGGGTAAAGCAACCAAAAGTCGGTTTCTTATAGGGGTTGGTTCTGTAAAATTATTAGGTAAAATGATGGAACTTCCATGGTATCTTCAGTGTCATTAAAGTAGCTTTGATTCAGCAAGGTATTTTAATGTGTAAAGTGCAGGAGATTGTCAGTGGGTACTTTTTGTTTGCATTCCAGTTAACAGAGATGTAGTTTATATTCACCCTGAACCTGTTTGTACACAGCCCAGGTAATTGTGCTGCAATGCAAATTTATGATGAATGACATATCTTTGCATATTTACAGTAGTTTGTAATTGTGCTGTATTTCTGTTCAATTAACCATCCTTTCATAAAATTTAGAGTTCAGTTCATAATTGCTTGTGATGCTACCTGTGCAATATGTTTACCTTTTGAAAAAATACCATCTTATTTGATTTTTCATGTCTGTGTATATTTATGTAAAATTGGTACATATTCTGTATAAATAAACATGTTCCGAAAATTGATCTTGTATATACATTATTGAGTGACCACTGATAGGGCACAAAGGTGAAGCTATACACATATCCAGAAGCGACAAAGTTACTTGATTCATCCGTCCGGGGATACAATTTTGCTTGCAAAAGAAAAATATTGTAGATTGAATTACTCGTGTTATAAGTGGTTGATTCTGTTATCCCTCAAAATTATATCACACAGAAGGGGTCCCATGTAAAATACCCAGTCAAAACATGTTGCGTGAGTGATGACCTGTCTGAGGATATGTTGGCGCTGAGTTGGCCCAGTCTAGTTTCTTTTATCATTTTTGACATCAATCTACTTCGCTAAACCATTAACTATACATGAAGTGTGTACAAGTTCTTAAACATAGCTATTTTATTGCCCTACAATTATTGCCTTGTGGAACTGAATGCTTATCTCGGGAGGTCCAAGAAAAATAGACGTTATGTACTGGCCAGTGCTCAACAGGAAGGTCAACCCTGTAAACAAATTAAACCTCCTTCTTTCTCATTGAACACATGACTAGGAAGCGTCTATTTTTGCTCACTGATATATTGTTGAATTTCTCTGGATATATGGATTGTTGGATGTTTTATTTAGCCCTTTTCTTTATTAATTTTCATAATTCATTCTGTACTATTTTTAGGGTGACAGGATAAGTATTTTCCTTATTTTCATTGTTGTAAATGTCTGGTTCGGCTTGTTCGGACATTCAACATGTCTTTCCACCAAGCTAACACTAACAAACCCAGATCTTTGAAATGCCGTCATTTCTGTCTTCCATTTGATTTGCATAATTATTGTCCCTCTTGCAGAGAGCCAGGGAAGGGTGATGACCCCTGTGTCACAAATCAACAGCAATATAATATATGCAATTCTTTTTCCAAAGAACAAAAATTGAAAATTAAAAACCGCAAAAGATATGTTCAGAAACAGAAATTAGATTTGTGTAAAGACGATCTTCTTCTTTGGATCTTCTGGGGGACATGCCATGGGATATTCTCAGGCTCCTATGAGGACCTCGAAAACACTGCTGAAAAGCTATATTCTTCTTCACCTCCACGCCCCCACTCATTACGTTTTGAAACTTGATCTTTGTTAACGCCTCAAACTGTCCCACCCACTCCAGGCACAGCCCTTCAAAATCGAATTGAAACCAAACTGGAAAAAAATCTGGGATCTCAAACATCCAAATCCAGCAACAATTAGGAGTCTTCCAGGCTTCTTTTATGGAAACACTGCAGTCTCTCAGAGACACAATTCAATCTGTTAAAAAATCAAATTCTGAAGCGGGGTTGGGTCAGATCTCCGCTTCGGATCCTAAGCCTGGTCCGAGTAAACAGTCAAACGACTTGCCAGTATCCCGGAACACTCAATCGAACACTAATCAACCGAACATCCGAACTTCGGATGAGCCTACCAAGACAGACTTTTGTTGGCCTGCTTTACCACCACAGTTCGGTCAGAAAATTCAGTCCCAGTTCAGATCAGATCCGAAATCTGAAAAATCCGAGTGTGTTTGTTTGGTTAAACCATCTGTATCTACCCTAAACCCTCTGGGGCCCCTATGGATAAGGTCCCCCTACAGGTAGTCAAAGAGTTTGAGCATCGGACAAGGCAAAACCTCTGCACTGTTAATTTTGCAGTTACCTTTACAAAGACTGCTTCTGTTTGTAATTCCACCATGGAAAATTGCCAGGACAGTATCTAGTCTACTTCCAAAAGAGTTAAAAGCCAAATTCAAAAAGGTGCCAATCCTGAAGAAGCAACCAGACATGGTTATGAAACAACCTGTGTCTATATAGGTATCCTGAATAAGAGGATACTGATTCAGCAGAGAGCCTTTGCCTGTCTAAGTAAGGCCTTGGCCCACATTCTCCAGGAGTTTTACACCATGGGTAATTCAAGTCTTATCAGACGTGAGGCTGAATTGATCTATCTTCAATCTCATTTGGGAGATTCTAGACGTCAGAAACTTAGGAGCTCCCCCTTTTGGCCCTCTCCTTTGTTCCGGTCTCAACTGGTTAAGATGGAGAAAAGTTCCTCCTTATAAATGGCACCCCTAAAAACCCTCAGGGTTTTGGACCCTATCAAAACAAACCCTTTTTATTGCGTTAATACATCCTATCCAATGGACAATAGCTTATCCGGTCGGCGCAGACCGGCCCGCCAAACGACAGAAAAAGTCATTCTGTATGCATGCATACTGGCCGGCCGGCCCTGGTGTGCACTCGCTAGGTGTCGCCTCTGTGTTGCTTCCTGGCCAGTGCCCGTGACGTCATAGCATCTTTTTTCGTTTGGCGCGTGGTGTTTGCACACGAAAATTTTCTGCTCTTAATAATTGTGGATTATAGCTAGGTTTTTCATTTTTTCTCAACTTATTTTAGTTTTATAACTTGTGGAGAGTGTATAGACTATAATGTCGTCACCTGGGCAAAAGAGAGGGGGCTGCGGTCATCAGATGGCGTCCTTTGATGGACATGCCTATTGCGCCCGCTGTAGAGACAAGAAGAAGGGAGAGGATCCCTGTGTCAAATCACCTGATAGTGAGTGTAGCTTTTGTGCCATTTTGACCCCAGAACAATTACTACAACTTTCTACGCCCTCTTACCGTCTCAAGAAAGAAAAAAGAGAGGCAAGGAAAATGGACGCTACACCCAGTAAGGACAGTTCTTTAGTTGAACCTTCATCCGTGTCTGTGATTGGACCTGTAGGGACTTCCAGCTCTTCTGCACCAGCTATTCCTGAAAAGAAGCCCAAGAAAGACAAGCCCTCCACTGCTTCTTCTTCTACAGTTAAAGCCAAGAAATCTACCAAATCGGTCGAAGATTCAAAGTACCTTGAACTTGACAAGAAATGGACCGACCGTTTTAATCGATTGGAGGCACTTCTCTTGGCCAAGTCTCTTCAGCCGGCTGATCAACCCGCCTTCTCTGCATCAGTCATAGTTCCCCCTGCTCACTCTCCTCCTGCTGCTATCTCCAAAGACTCCGAACCATTTTTTCAACCATTGTCTTCAGGGCGCACTGGCACAGACTCCTCTGTCCTAGTACATCAGTCAGCCTTCACCCCGGTTCGGATAAGTCTTCATCTGAGCGCACTGGAAAAGACATCTCTGCTTCACAGCATCTGTCATCCAGCCAGCTTGTAACCGACCAACAACCTGTACGACAGATTTCACCTAGGCGCACTGGCAAGGATTCCTCTGCCTCCAGGCATCAGTCAGCCAGCCAGCCTTCAACCGACCGGCAGCGTCCGGTTACTCACACTGGTACCGACCCTTCATCCATCAGACCTTCTTCAGATTCTAAGGCCCGGTCTGACCGGCCTAGATCTTTGGCCACCGACTCCGGCTCTCCAACTCTACATCGACGTCGTCGAAACAGCTCCTCTAGTGGCAGCTCAGCTTCAGATTCTGACTTCACCGACCGACCACCTGTGGATTTATACGCAGAAGAGGGAGAGTTATCAGAGGATCAAGATTGCACGACCCATGAGCCCGACCAAGCTATCAGTGAGGAACAAACTTATAGAGAAACCATGAGTGGCATATGTTCCTATATGGGCTGGTCAAATATTCCTGAACTGGACAGTACTGCAACAGGATCCGATGATAACCCCTTTTCTGGGCCGAAGTCCTCTACTCCAGGGAAAGTGTCAGTGAATATGCCGACGGAGGATTGGCTGTGCAAGAAGATAAGCAAACTGAACGTTACTCTGGTTGAGGGTTACCCCTCCCGAAGTTCTGAAGCCGGTGGCTTGCTGATGGACCAGTTCTTGAGACCTGCAAAGTCACAGTCCAAGTGTTCTAGTTTACCTCCCTCACTTTCAGCCTAGCTGAGGCCCCTTAGGTCTTTACAATGATTGTGAAGAAAGTGAAACGATGACCCGCACAAGGGGAGTCAGACTTCACCAATACCTGGACGACTGGCTGATCAGGGCCCCGTCTCACGAGGAAGCACAAGTGAACACTCAGACAGTGGTAGACCTGACACAGTCCTTGGGGTGGATAAAAGAAAGTGAAAGAGAAGAGAAGTCCGAACTCAAACCCACTCAGTTTTCGTTCGTGGGCTATGAATACCATCTGGATTCAGTCCTTGCAAAACCCACTCGAGAGATGGCTCCAACTTCAGGATTTGATCCTACGACTCAAGTCAAAACATGTTTTGACTGCAAGATGTTTGGTGTCGCTAATTGGGTTGCTTGCCTGAACGGAGAAAATGGTCCCGGAGAGACGCCTTCACATAAGGCCCATTCAGTTTCATCCAATGGAGCACTGGAGATTTCCTCAGTCGTTGGACTCCCTCCTTCCTTGGAAAGAAAGTTTTCTATAGAAACCATTTCAGCACACCTCGAGTGGTGGCAAAAACATGATGAAAGGTATAGACCTTCATCCCAAAGACCACAGTATCCAACTGTATCAGACGCTTCAAACGAAGGCTGGGGCACTCACTTAGAGCAAACCTCTACAAAGGGTCTATGGTCAGACAGGGAAAACGGCTACACATAAATCTTCTAGAGCTGAAGGCGGTTTCTCTGGACCTTCAAAGGTTCAAGGACGAGTGTCAAAACCAAACAGTGTTGGTTCCTACGGATGACTCAACAGTAGTAGCCTACATAAACAAACGAGGAACCCACTCGACGGAGATGTGCACTCTCCTGTGGAAGATCATGACCTGGTGCCATCATTACCCGATTACCTTAAAAGTCCAGGGTGTCTGAATGTGATGGCCGACCTGTCCAGGTCGAACCAAGTACAGTCAACAGAATGGTCACTGCATCCGCAGATGTTCAAACAGATCTGTCACAAGTGGTTCACTCCTCAGGTAGATCTATTTGCCACTCCTTTGAACCACAAAGTTCCACTCTACATATCTCCAGTCCCAGACCAAAATGCTTGGGACATAGATACTCTGAACATAATAAAATGGTCGGGGCTCGCTGCGTATGCGTACCCTCCCACAGCTCTCCTTCACCGGGTGATCCAAAAAATCCGGCAATGCAGTTGCCTGATTATTGTAATAGCCCTAGGCTGGCCAGGGATGCCCTGGTTTTGGGACCTAGTGCAGATCCCACTTCAACTACCAGTGTCAAGAACTCTTCTCAAACAGTCCCACAACTATGTGTTTCACAGCAATCTACAACATCTCAACCTCCACACCTGGTGTCTAGGAGTGGACAGCTCCAAGAACAAGGCTTCTCTATGGAGGTGGCAGAGAGAATTGTTGCCCCTCAGAGGTCAACAAGGACCATCTACAAGTCAAAGTGGGCCCTATTTGAGAAAAGGTGCAGAGAGAATTCGGTGGATTTCTCTCCCTCTGTAAAGCAAGTCTCAGACTTCTTTATGTACCTGTACCAAGATCTAAACAGGCGCCCTTCGACCATTGATGGTTATAGGATGGCCATTGTTGACACCTTGGGCCCAGCGGGGCTCCATATTTCCCAAAGTTCAGACCTTAACAGGTTATTCTCCAGTTTTTACAGGGATCGTCCCAAAAGTTCCAGGAATCTTCCAAAATGGAACCTTTCTGTTGTACTCAATGAGCTCACAAAAGCGCCCTTTGGGCCTATGATATTTGAGCACAGACCTCAAACATCTTACCCTCAAAACTGCTTTCTTGCTAGCTTTGGCCTCCAGCAAGCGCCGCAGCGAAATTCATGCCTGGGTGGCAAACAAAGTATCAAATCTAGGCTAATGGGAAATGGTTGCTTTGTTCCCCTCTTTAGATTTCATAGCCAAAAACCAACTAGCAAGAGAAGGTTCTCAAAGTGTGTCTCCGATGACTATTCCTGCTCTAACTACCATTGTAGATAGACAATTCAAAGAAGACAGGACCTTGTGTCAGATACAGGCCCTGAGGTACTATTTGGATCGAACCAAAGACCTAAGAGGGTCTCGATCCCTTCTTTTTATTGCGTTAATACATCCTATCCAATGGACAATTGCTAATCCGGTTGGCGCAGACCGGCCCGCCAAACGTCAGAAAAAGACGTCTTTTTATCTCCTTTAAGAAAGGACATACCTCCGACATCAGACCTGCTACACTCTCTGCTTGGCTAAAACAAACTATCCTACTTTGTTACAAAGAAGCAGATCAACAAGCCTTGGACCTGGTCCAAATCAAAGTGCATGACATTAGGGCCTTCGCGGCCTCTAAGGCCTTTTACGGTGGGGTATCGGTGGACCAGATCATGCAAGTGTGTCACTGGAAAGCTCACAACACATTTACAAATTTTTACCTAAAAGACCTTCCTTGGTCAGACAAATATTCATTTTATTTATTAATTGAAATCAAGTAAACATGTCCCTTGTAATTCTAAAGTTTCTTTTACAATAGTTCTATATCACTTATTTGTATTCTTTGTACAGTTATAAATTGTTATCTGAAAATATTGCTGTATTCTTATTGATAAATGTATTAATTGAAATCCAATATTAATTGAAATCCAAGAAAAATTCAGTATTATTCCGTCTCAGCTGTAATCCCTCCACCAGACGGTTGGATTCAGCATTCAGTTTTACATGGTAAGCTATTGTAGGTGGATACTTTGGTTTAGCGTTCACTACGCCGCCGCTGCCGCGCATAGAAAGATTTTCGGCATTAACGCTCTAAGAGGAAAACTACATCAGCTAGGTCTACCAAATTTGCAGGATATATTTATTGGGGGGTAAGCTTCTCTGGGAAGGAAATTAGCCTCATTCTAAAAAACAAGATGGCCGCCGTGGGCATTTCTTTGAAAATTATCCACATTTTTCTACTGGCTGTTTCCCATAGGTAGAAGGTTGAATGTCTTCATAGGTGATATGTATAACAGATATATATGTCCTCTACAACCTGGCAGACATTTGACCTCGAAGCTCTTAATTCAAGGTCATCCACGGAGTGCCAAAGTAACCCACATAGCGGACTTTAAAAGTGCTTATATCTCACTTATTATTGGTCCTAGAGGTTTGGGATGGTAAACCAACCTATAGGAAATCATGGACTGGGAATCTTCTGGTGTGGTCTGATTTGACCTTGGGCCCCTCTTTCAAGGTCAAACAAGGATAACCAAACTTAAAAGTGCTTATAAGTCGCTTATTATTGGTCTAAGAGGTTTGGGATGGTAAACCAACCTATATAAAATCATGGACTGGGAATCTTGTGGTGTGGTCGGATTTGACCTTGGGCCCCTCTTTCAAGGTCAAACAAGGATAGCCAAACTTAAAAGTGCTTATAACTCGCTTATTATTGGTCCAAGACACTAGGGATAGTAAACCAATCTATAGGAAATCATGAACTGGGAATCTTCTGGTGTGGTCGGATTTGACCTTGGGCCCCTCCTTCAAAGCCAAACGAGGATAGCCAAGCTTAAAAGTGCTTATAACTCACTTATTATTGGTCCTATAGGTTTGGGATGGTAAACCAACTTAATGAAATCATGGGCTGGGAATCTTTTGATGTCAGATTTGACCTTGGGCCCCTTCTTTAAGGTCAAACGAGGATAGCCAAACTTAAAAGTGCTTATAACTCGCTTATTATTAAGCATCCCGCAAGGGACGCTTGTTTGTGTATGGGAGAGCTTCAGGCTCCGCCGGCTCCGCATTTTGTTTTCCTTATAACTCTGTAACCGTTAGGCGGATTCTTTTCAAATTTGGCAGGTTTAGGCAGTAGCCTTGGGGAATTTTTTTGAATATGCTGCAGTGACATTTCAACCAATCAGAGAGGTCACATGACCAAAAATGTATTTTTTCGATGGGGAAGCTTGTCCGGATGATAACTTGAAAGGAATTTTATCAATTCACCTGAAACTTGGCAAATACATTCATTCTATTAAAATCTGGAAATCATTAGATTTTGGCATTGATTGGTCAAGAAATGGCCGAGTAATTAATGATTAATTAATCATTACGAATTTTCCAAATAAGGAAAACACAAAAATGCTTATATCTCGAAAACCGTGCTAGATAGAGCGATTTCAACGAAATTTTTGACCCGCAGGGTATCTCTGCGGAGTAGTTTTCCCAATTTTCAAAAAATTTTTGTCTCGCCCAAAATGGCGGCCATTTTGAATTTTCGAAATTTTCGCAAAAATTGCAAAACACAAAAATGCTTATATCTCGAAAACCGTGCTAGATAGAGCAATTTCGACAAAATTTTTGACCCACAGGATATCTCTGCGGAGTACTTTTCCCAATTTTCAAAAAATTTTTGTCTCGCCAAAAATGGCGGCCATTTTGAATTTTCGCAAAAATTGCAAAACACAAAAATGCTTATGTCTCAAAAACCGTGCTAGATAGAGCAATTTCGACAAAATTTTTGACCCGCAGGATATCTCTGCGAAGTACTTTTCCCAATTTCAAAAAATTTTTGTCTCGCCAAAAATGGCGGCCATTTTGAATTTTCGAATTTTTCGCAAAAATTGCAAAACATAAAAATGCTTATATCTCGAAAACCTGCAAGATAGAGCGATTTCGACGAAATTTTTGACCCACAGGGTATATCTGCAGAGTAGCCATGCCAATTTTCAAAAAAATTTTGTCTCGCCAAAAATGGCGGCCATTTTGAATTTTCGAATTTTTCGCAAAAATTGCAAAACATAAAAATGCTTATATCTCGAAAACCCTGCTAGATAGAGCGATTTCGACGAAATTTTTGACCCACAGGGTATCTCTGCAGAGTAGTTATCCCAATTTCGAAAAAATTTTTGTCTCGCCAAAAATGGCGGCCATTTTGAATTTTCGAATTTTTCGCAAAAATTGCAAAACATAAAAATGCTTATATCTCGAAAACCCTGCAAGATAGAGCGATTTCGACAAAATTTTTGACCCAGAGGGTATATCTGCAGAGTAGCCATGCCAATTTTCAAAAAAATTTTGTCTCGCCAAAAATGGCGGCCATTTTGAATTTTCGAATTTTTCGCAAAAATTGCAAAACATAAAAATGCTTATATCTCGAAAACCACGCTAGATAGAGCGATTTCGACGAAATTTTTGACCCGCAGGGTATCTCTGCAGAGTAGCCATGCCAATTTTCAAACAAAAAATTTCTCGCAAAAAATGGCGGCCATTTTGAATTTTCGAATTTTTCGCAAAATTGCAAAACACAAAAATGCTTATATCTCGAAAACCGTGCTAGATAGAGCGATTTCGACAAAATTTTTGACCCACAGGGTATCTCTGCAGAGTAGCCATGCCAATTTTCAAAAAAAATTTATCTTGCCAAAAATGGCGGCCATTTTCAATTTTCGAATTTTTGCGTAAAAATTGCAAAACATAAAAATGCTAATATTTTTTATCTTCAGGGTATCTCTGCAGAGCAGCTATCCCAAAGAGCTTTCACTTGGTGAAGTTTCAGACCCATAGCTAATTGCTCACCTACTCAAAAAGAGTAAATGCGAATTACCTCTAAAAGTATTGCAGATGGCCAATTTTTCTCAAATAACTCATTCACCTACTTTTGGAAGAGCTTTCACTTGGTGAAGTTTCAGACCCGTAGCTAATTACTCACCTACTCAAAATGAGTAAATGCTAGTTATCTCAAAAACTATTGGGGATACCCAATTTTTATCAAATAACTCATTCATGTACTTTTGGGAGAGCTTTCACATGGCGAAGTTTCAGACCCGTAGATGATTACTCACCTACTTAAAATGAGTAAATGCGAATTATCTCTTAAAAATATTGCAGATAGCCAATTTTTCTCAAATAACTCATTCACCTACTTTTGGGAGAGCTTTCACATGGTGAAGTTTCAGACCCATAGCTAATTATTTACCTACTCAAAATGAGTAAATGCTAATTATCTGTAAAAGTATTGGGGATACCCAATTTTTATCAAATAACTCATTCATCTACTTGTGGGAGAGCTTTCACATGGTGAAGTTTCAGACCCATAGCTAATTACTCACCTACTCAAAATGAGTAAATGCAAATTATCTCTAAAAGTATTGCAGATAGCCAATTTTTCTCAAATAACTCATTCACCTACTTTTGGGAGAGCTTTCACTTGGTGAAGTTTCAGACCCATAGCTAATTACTCACCTTCTCAAAATGAGTAAATGCGAATTATCTCTAAAAGTATTGCAGATAGCCAATTTTTCTCAAATAACTCATTCACCTACTTTTGGGAGAGCTTTCACTTGGTGAAGTTTCAGACCCATAGCTAATTACTCACCTACTCAAAATGAGTAAATGCGAATTATCTCTAAAAGTATTGCAGATAGCCAATTTTTGTCAAATTAATCATTCACCTACTTTTGGGAGAGCTTTCACTTGGTGAAGTTTCAGACCCATAGCTAATTACTCACCTACTCAAAATGAGTAAATGCGAATTATCTCTAAAAGTATTGCAGATAGCCAATTTTTCTCAAATAACTCATTCACCTACTTTTGGGAGAGCTTTCACTCTGTGAAGTTTCAGACCCATAGCTAATTACTCACCTACTCAAAATGAGTAAATACGAATTATCTCTAAAAGTATTGCAGATAGCCAATTTTTCTCAAATAACTCATTCACCTACTTTTGGCAGAGCTTTCACATGGTGAAGTTTCAGACCCATAGCTAATTATTCACTTACTCAAAATGAGTAAATGTGAATTATCTCTAAAAGTATTGCAGATAGCCAATTTTTCTCAAATTAATCACTCACCTACTTTTGGGAGAGCTTTCACTTGGTGAAGTTTCAGACCCATAGCTAATTATTTACCTACTCAAAATGAGTAAATGCTAATTATCTCTAAAAGTATTGCAGATAGCCAATTTTTCTCAAATAACTCATTCACCTACTTTTGGGAGAGCTTTCACTCTGTGAAGTTTCAGACCCATAGCTATTTATTCACCTACTCAAAATGAGTAAATGCTAATTATCTGTAAAAGTATTGCGGATACCCAATTTTTATCAAATACTCATTCTACTTGTTGGAGAGCTTTCACATGGTGAAGTTTCAGACCCATAGCTAATTACTCACCTACTCAAAATGAGTAAATGCGAATTATCTCTAAAAGTATTGCAGATAGCTAATTTTTCTCAAATAACTCATTCACCTACTTTTGGGAGAGCTTTCACTTGGTGAAGTTTCAGGCCCATAGATAATTATTCACCTACTCAAAATGAGTAAATGTGAATTATCTCTTAATAGTATTGCAGATAGCCAATTTTTCTCAAATAACTCATTCACCTACTTTTGGAAGAGCTTTCACACACGAAAATGAAAAATTGTGAATATCTCGGAAAAGCTATTTCTTCTGCTTTAATGCTCGGCGGGAGATACACACCGCGGCAGTGGTCTTGACAAAAATTTTTGTCTCCCCAAAAATGGTGGCCATTTTGAATTTTCAAAGTTTTTGCAAAACACAAAAATGCTTATATCTCGAAAACCGTGCTATATGGAGCGAACTCAATAAACTTTTGGACCTGCTGGGTATCTCTGCAGAGTAGCCATGCCAATTTTCAAAATATTTTTGTCTCGCCAAATATAGCGGACATTTTTAATTTTTTTATTTTTTGCAAAACACAAAAATGCTTATATCTTGAAAACCGTGCTAGATAGAGCAGACTGCGCTGACTTTGGTTGCCACAACAGTATAAGGCTAGAAACGAAGCATTTTCTTAATACTTTAGCACTCACCTTTATATCCTTTTCGGGACGCTTTGTTTTTGCTATGCAAAAACATTATCTTTTTTTTTTGCGAGCGATCCTCTAGTTGGTCCTACAGGTTTGGGTTGGTAAACCAGCCTATATGAAATCATGGACTGGGAATCTTGTGGTGTTGTCGGATTTGACCTTGAGCCCCTCCTTCAAGGTCAAACGAGGATAGCCAAACTTAAAAGTGCTTATAACTCGCTTATTATTGGTCCAAGAGATTTGGGAGGGTAAACCAACCCATAGGAAATCATGAACTGGGAATCTTCTGGTATGGTCGGATTTGACCTAGAACCCCTCCTTCAAGGTCAAATGAGGATAGACAAACTTAAATGTAAGTAAGAGAGTAAGTAAGTAAGAAACACTTATAAAGCGCCAAATTGATGTAAACATCCTCTAAGGTGCTGATGTGCAAAAAGGGATAGTCCAGTTCCAAAACAAGGTCCGTTACCATATTAGCATCCGATAGGGGAGATAGGCTATGGTGGAGGATAAGATAATCTCAAAAGATATGTTTTCAACTGTTTTCTGAAACCAGAAATGCTTTCTATGGTTCTAATGGCTTGAGGAAGCTTGTTCCACTCTGTGGGAGCCCCTACTATGAAGCTGCGCAGCCGTGAGCGTTTATTTGGTTTAGATGAGGAAATTGATAGGCGATTGCCCCGTGTGAGATCACTCTGCCTAATTAGAGAGGAGAGATATGGAGGTTGGCTGAAATGTATTGCTTTATAAGTAAGGAGGTTGTATTTGAACAATATACGGTAATGAATGGGGAGCCAGTGTAGTTTGTGCAGGAAGGGTGTGACATGACAATATTTATTTAGCTTGCATACAGTATGACATAAGGCATTTTGAACTCTCTGTAGTCTGATAGTATATGCCTTTTTTGTGTTGTAAAGCAGTGAGTTACAGTAATCCAGGCGACTGCTAACCAAGGCAGTTGCCACCTTTACAGCTGTTTCATGATTTAAGTACCTGCGGACCCTTCGTAGTTCCCGGAGATGGTAGTAACTTATGCGACAGAGATTAGCTACGTGTCTTTGCATTGAATTTTCCGCATCCAGGATGACCGATTTTTCTGGTTCCATGCTGTTGCCAAGCAAACTCACTGGGAAAGATGACTTCAGGGAGCTTCTAATTTAATCATCACCAATCACTATGAATTCCGTCTTGTCGGGATTTAATTTAAGTTTATTATTTCCCATCCAAGCCTGGACCGCCTCGAGGCAATTTGTCAGTTCCTAGAGTCATGTTCCAAGTAAATTTGTGTGTCATCTGCATATAAGTGATGGGTCACATTGAATTTAGATATGACTGAACTGAGAGGGGTTGTATATAGGGTAAAAAGGAGTGGCCCCAGGACTGAGCCCTGGGGAATCCCATAAGGCGGTTGAAAAGCATCTGAAAGATGTCCATATATTTTGATCCGCTGTTTCCTTGAATTGAGGTATGACTGAACCCACTTAAGCACTACCCCATCAATGCCATACCAGTGCTGAAGGCAGTTGAATAGGATTGAGTGGTCTATTGTATCGAAGGCAGCAGATAAGTCCAAAAGGACTAATCCAACAGCTGCACCCTTGTCCATTGAGGTGGCAATGTCATTTTGTATTTTTAACAATGCCGTTTCAGTTGAGTGAAAAACTCTATATGCTGACTGATTTTCATTGGATATATCCTCGTGAGCAATGTGCTCATTTATCTGCCTAGCCACAGCTTGAGTTTGGAGATGTAGCTGAGGTTTGACACTGGTCAATAATTCTTGAGAATATTTCTGTCAAGACCAGCTTTTTTCAACAAGGGTGTAACATGTGCAGTCTTAAAACAGGATGGGAACCTGCCCTCCGGTAGGGAGTAGTTCACAATATTTGTAATAGGAGTCAGGAGCACTCTGATACAATCAAGGACCAGTGATGTTGGGATTGGATCCAAGGATTTATTTGGTGTGGACTTAATGATTTTAAGGACTTCTTCCTCTGACATGTTCTGGAAAGAGACAAACTTATTTTTGTAGGAACCTGAGACAGAGGGATCGACATCAGTAGACGATAATCCAGATCTTAGTTTAGCAATTTTGTCTGTGAAATACCTGCCAAAAGTGTTAATTAAACTGTTGATGGTAGTATGATCTGGAAGCACAATTTTGGTGATCTATAGAGGACTTTCTTTATGGAATTCCACAAGGCCTTGGGGTTATCCTCATTTTTCCTAACCATATTACTATAGTATTTGGTTTTCGCACATTCCAAGAGGCGGTTGAAATGGTTCACTGCGGCTCAATACCTACCGCGATTAATGGCAGAGTTATCCTTCGCCACTCCCTTTCGAGTTTGCGCTTGCATCTCTTTGCTGCCAAAATCTCGCTGTTTATGAACCCTTTCTTGACATGTTGTGGAGTTTTGCGTTCATGTACAGGGGCATGTTTGTCCAGCAAATTCTTAAGGTTATGAAAATACTGGTGTGATAGTAAGCTGGCTGTTCTGTAAGGAGCCTGGATAAGCACAGAATTTGTGATATCAGACATGAATTTGGTTTTGTTTATCTTGCCAAGTTTTCTCATTTTTAAGTGTTTTACTCTGCAGGAATTTTTGACCGGAAATGTTGTGGTGAAAAAGACAGCCAGGTGATCTGATATGCTGTCCTTTACATAATGGTGAATTGAGGAAGTTAGGGATTTACTAGTGCAGAGTACATCAAGAATCAGGGGGCATTCCGTTAATTTGATATCCTATATATAAATAGAAAATGGCCATAAGTGAAAAGCATGCATTTCCATTTTCCTAGTTGGTATTTCTCACCTTATCAATTGTACTTACGCCATTTCTTTAAATGATAAAACATGCAAAAAAAAAGTAAGAAATGGGATACTATTCAAGAAAAAATGTACAAATTCCCTTTATAGTTGTGGCACATAACCAATTATTATTGAATTTCAGCTCATTTTTCTTCAATTAGGTCTAGGCAACATATAATAGGAAAAACAAAAACTGTATATTGTTGCCATTTTCCTTTTGAGAAATGAAAATAGGATTCCCAGGCAACTTAATCAATTAGACACCTAGGATTCCCATTGGATGATTGAAGTGTCAATCAAATTCGGGAAGTTATAGGAACAGAGAGTTGATGGGCATCCACGTGCTTGTCAGCATTGGTTAGCGGATTGAATGAGAGTTCAAAGGTCTGTGACGTCACACATGTTGATGATGTCACAATGCAACATTTTGACAGTGGTGTATCTGTGTGTTAGACTTGATTATGTCTCTGTTACAGTTACATTTTATTGCGTTAATATATCTTACCTAGTGGACAGATGCATTTGTCCGGCGCGCTGCCGGTCCCGCCAAACGTTAGAGAAAAACGCCTCGAGCTGGGCTCTGGCCCGGACCGGTAGTGTCCTGTTTACTCACCAGGTGGCTGTATAGGATTCGCAAGGACAAAAAAGCAGGTTTGCTGGTATCACCACGAGATGTAACTGTGCTGTCTCCAATTAATTCTTCTCAACAGCCAGCTAGTACTGCGCATGCTCAGCAGACGATTTCCGAAGATGACTGCGCATGCGCAGCACCTCCCTGGGGGTAGCGATAATGTGAGTTCTTCAGATTTTGTTTCCAAAAAAGATTTTGACAAATTAAGTGACCAGTTAGACGAGAAATTCTCTCGTTTTGAAGCACTCGTATCAAGAGGCAATATATTTGCTACCCCCAAAGTACCGGTTCAGGTTTCAAACCCACCGGTTTCTGATCAGCCATTCATAGATCCTGCCTCTGCCCGAACCACCGGTCCGGTGCGGTTTCCGGCAGTACAGGCTAGTACAGGATCAGATGGCAAGAAAGATTCAAAGAAGAAACACAAGTCTTCTCATCATAAATCTTCCAAAGCAAAACCGGTTCCGGTTGAGGAAAATACCGGTCCGGTACAGAAAAAGCCCTCTGACACTGCACTTCAACAACCTAAACCGGTACCAGTTGGGGAGATGACCGGTCCAGTCAGGGCACACCAAACTGACACTTTTATACCCAAGGAACCGGTTCCGGTTGTGGATGGATCTTTTACCGGTCCGGAACCGGCTGCACCGGCTGGGGAGCCGTTTATGAGAAACCTTGCTTCTGCTGGTGGCTCAGATGATATGTCCAATGTTGAACACCCCTTAACAGATGTCTTGCCTGTGGCTTCAGATGAACCACTCTTTGGGGATCATACATCAACAGATGTTTTGGATAGGGATCATACATCACCAGATGTTTTGGATAGCGAGGATGGTGAACTTTCTGAATCAGACACTGATAAACCAGAAAAAAATGAAGAAATGAGTTACAGGGAAACGGTTCGTTCCATCAGGGCCTTTATGGGCTGGAACTTTATCCCAGACTTTGAGTTTGAGTACAGTGACCCGGATAAGTCCAACAATCCGTGGCGTGGAAAAAATCCTAAAACAAGTTCAAAGGTGTCAGTAGCCATGCCAGCAGACGATTGGCTCTGTCAGAAGCTGGAGAGGATTAATCTGACTGTAGCTGAGGGTTACCCTTCCCGAAGTCAAGAAGCAGGTGGTTTGCGTACTGACCAATTCATACGCACCCCTAAACCACAGGATAAATGGTATCCCATGCATAAGTTAAAGACAGATGGTCCCCAGCAACCAGGTAGAAAGCTGTTCAACTGGCATGGTTCTGAGGCGAAACTAAATGCTCAATTCTCAAGAATTGTCAAACCAGCTGCATATCTCGCAACAGGTCCCGTGTCTCGTCCCATATCGCAAGAAGTACTACGCAGATGGGAAAGGTGCGCCTGAGAGGGTACTTACACAGTGAACCATGCAGCTGGTTTCAGCAGATGCACTAGCGAGATTCAAGATCAGATGGCACATCACATAACTTTCCTACAGACTCATCTCAGTAAGGGCAAGTCAGCCAAGGAGGTGTCTGAAGCACTTAAGGAGTTAAGGGATTTATGTGCTTTCCACCAGAATGTATCCGTCTCTCTTGGGACAGCTCTACAGCACCTGGCTGATAGCCTTTTTGTGCAGCTGGGGAACTTCATTCTGATGCGTCGGGACTCTTATTTAGATCATGTTCGTCCCGGTATGAAGATGGACACTTGGAATGAACTGAGAAATGCTGCTCTTTTTGGATATGGGTTATTTCCCGACTTTTCTTGAATGTCGCAAAACAAGATATCAACAAGTTTGAGACACAACATGTGTCGGTCCAGTCTCGAGTTGGTCCCCAGCACCAACAGAAGACCAAGTATCGCTATAAACCGTATGAGAAGAAGGAGGCTAAGACCATGGTTCAGCCGTCATCTGCTCCTCAACAACCTTGGCGACAGTTTGGGTCACGAGGTCGTGGCCGTGGGCGTGGTTCTACTAACCACCGTTTTTCCAAGTATGCCCGGGGTGGCAAAAATTATAAATGACAATCATTGTACAAACCCACGCAACCAAATAATTCCAAAAATAGTGGGTCAAAACATCAGCTCTCAAACCATTTCAAAGACTGTATACTCAAGAACTGCTGTAATTCCTGTTCCTATTGTTGTCGGTCCCGGGCAGCCGCAAAAGAAAGGCCTAAGTCCCGATCTTTGTCAGACAGAAATAAAACATGTCAAAAGTGCTTCTTTTGTCTCTCCTTGTCGTTCTGTCCCTCATGTACCAAATGTCCACAGTGTTGCAAAAAATCCTCCTGTAGGATGCAGGTTGCACAGGTTTTGGGAAACGTGGCTCAGCCTGGGTTCAAATCCTCGGGTAGTCTCCATCTTGAAGGACGGTTACAACCTCCCTTTCAAGATGAGGCCCCCATTGACCAGGTGTCCTCTGATAATCAGCGGATACGCCAACCCTCGCAGAAACAAGTTTTTGAAGGAGGCGTTGCAGTCCCTGATTACAAAACAGGCCGTAGAAAAAGTAGTGGTTCGGGCTTCTCTGGCCTTTTACAACCGGCTGTTCATAGTTCCCAAACCAAACAACAAATGGCGTCCAATCTTGGATTTGAGCAAACTCAATCTTTTCCTCCACTCGGAAACCTTCAAAATGGAAACTCCGGAGACCATCCGGCTATCCCTTCAAAAAGGCGAATGGGTCACATCGCTGGATTTCAGCGATGCCTATTTCCACATTCCCATCAACCCAAGGTCGAGGAAGTATCTCAGGTTTCACCTGCATGGTCAAACCTTCCAGTTCAGGGCTCTGCCGTTCGGCCTAGCGACGGCTCCTTTGGAATTCACAAAGGTGGTGAAGGAGGTGAAATTGATGGCCCAGTCCAGGGGTATAAGGATCCACCAGTACCTAGACGACTGGTTGCTTCGAGCTCCCTGTCGGGAGACTTGTGTGAACCAAACCCAGACCCTGATGGCTCTGTGTCAGCGGTTGGGATGGTTAGTCAATTTGCAAAAGTCGGAACTTGTTCCCCAACAGGAGTTCAACTTTGTCGGTTATCATTTCGACCTCTCCAGGGGTCTAGTGAAGCCGACTACGGAGAGGTGGCAAACCCTAACTCAAAAAATAAAGATGCTAATGAACAGAGGCCATTGTTCGGTCCGAGAGTTCATGTCTCTCATAGGTTTGTTGACAGCCACAGAGAAACAGGTGGTTTCGGGGCGCCTTCACATGAGACCGATTCAGTGGCACTTGAAGAATCACTGGCACGTGCCAGAGGTCCTAGAGAAGGAGATTCCTCTTCCCAGATCTCTATACCCTCATCTGCAGTGGTGGCTGGACGAAAACAATGTGCTCAGCGGCCAACCTCTTCATCCTCTGCAACATGCTCTGCAGTTGTTTACCGACGCCTCAAACGAAGGTTGGGGCGCGCACTTAGGAGACCACACGGCAAAAGGAGTTTGGTCGGACTCAGAAAGCCAGTTGCACATAAACTTTCTCGAGCTAAAAGCGGTCCTTCTGGCCCTCAAGAAGTTCGAGCAACAGTGTTGGGGCCAGATTATTTTGATAGCCACGGACAACACAACGGTTGTCTCATACATCAACAAGGAGGGGGGTATGAGATCAGGCTCACTTTGTGCCCTCCTCTGGAGACTGCTTTCCTGGTGCAATCGCAGACAGATAGTTCTAAGGGCCAGGCACATTCCGGGAAGGCTGAATGTGATAGCAGACAAATTGTCCAGGAGCACTCAGGTTATTCAGACAGAATGGTCCCTCCTGCAGGAAGTCTTCGACCACTTATGTGCCAGGTGGCACACTCCTCGAGTGGATCTCTTTGCAACAAGGTACAATCACAAACTACCCAAGTTTGTGTCCCCAGTACCCGATCCACAGGCATGGAGAGTAGATGCTCTCAGCCTGAATTGGGAGACTATGGATGCCTACGCGTTCCCTCCTGTGTCTCTTTTGGGCAAGGTGGTATCCAAGATCCTAGATCAGGGAGTTCACAGGTTGGTCCTGATTGCTCCAGGGTGGCCCAACATGCCTTGGTTCTGGGATCTGGTCAGCATGTCTGTTCAGATTCCTCTCTCCCTTCCAAACGTGGAGAACCTGCTGACCCAACTGTTCAATCAGTGTCCCCACAGAGATCTCCTAGGGCTCAACCTCCACGCCTGGCTCCTAGAGCCTCTAGCATACAGGCACAAGGATTCTCTGATGAAGTGGCAACGAGAATTGAGGCTCCTCAAAGACAATCAACCAGAGCCGTCTATGAATCGAAGTGGTCCATATTTCTCAAATGGTGCGAGTCACACAAGGTGGACTTCGGGTCACCTTCTTTAAATCAGATAGCGGAATTTCTCCTATTCCTTTTCAAGGAGAAAAATCTTCAACCTAGCACCATAGATGGATATAGAACTGCTATAGCCGACAAAATCGGGTGTGACAAGGTTAATTTTGGTAAAGACGAAAACCTTACCCGCTTGCTAGACAGTTTCCATAGAGATAAACCCAAGGGTCTTCGAGGAGTCCCTAGCTGGAATCTGTCTCTGGTCTTGCATCAATTAACCCAGTCCCCCTTTGAACCCCTTCGAAAGGCGTCTCTGAAACATCTTACCTTCAAAACGGTGTTTCTCCTGGCTTTGGGCTCAGGCAAAAGAAGGAGTGAGATTCATGCCTGGGTACACAGGAACATTACACATCAGGAAGATTGGGCTAATGTTTCTTTATTCCCTTCTCCTTGTTTCTTGTCCAAGAATCAGTTGGCTAAAGAAGGTCCTTCTTCAGTAGCTCCGGTAATTATTCCGGCCTTGGCCCCTACATTGGATAAGTCTCTCAAGGAGGATAGAACCTTATGTCCAGTTCGGGCTTTGCGGTATTACCTGGACAAGACCAAAGACCTCCGTTCAGGCAAACAGTTGGTCTTTGTGTCTTTCAAGAAGAACTTCAATAAGGACATCGCTCCTGCTACGATTTCTTCTTGGATTAAACAAACCATCTTGTTGTGCTATCAATTGTCCAATGAGGATGCACAACAATTGCATCAGGTCAGAGTCCATGATGTGCGGGCCTTTGCAGCTTCTAAGGCCTTTCAAGGAGGTGTGTCTTTGGACCAGATCCTCTCAGCCTGCCACTGGAAGTCGCACAATACCTTCACCCAATTTTATTTGAAGGATGTAGCATGGGCTGATGCTGACCTGTACCATTTAGGACCAGTGGTCGCAGCCCAGCACATATGCAAGTAACTGGTATCCTTGAAAGGATAACTTGTATATAGTGTAAAGCGTTTAGAAGGAGTAGTGGGTTGTTTTAGTTGGCTCCTTCTTTTTTAGTTATCATGTTTTGAAACTCCAGCACGCAGTTCTCAACCGGAAGGGCTGGTGGGGGGTATGGGTTATTTCTATTTTATCCTGTTCTGCTTCCTCCGGAATCCTTGGGACTGAACTCTTACCTCCTCTCTCCTATAGTCCTAGCCCAGGTGGCTCGAGAGACAAAAAAAAAGAGGGGGGGGAACCAACTATGGTGTAGGGTATGGGAAGAATCCCTAACCCTTGGGCCGGAGGCCCAGAGTTCTGACAAGAGTCCCTGTTGAGTTTAGCTGCCCTCCATCCAATGGGTAGTTATTCTGCATCTGTCCACTAGGTAAGATATATTAACGCAATAAAATGGAAAATTTAATAAGTAAATTAAATTTTTATAAGTTAATATCTTACCTAGTGGACAGAGGGATTCCCACCCTGCCTTCCCCGCAACAAACATTCCCAGGGGACTCAAACAGGGTGCAAACAAAAGGAGGAAGTACGCATGCGCGCGCACGCGCAGTGCACCGGCAGGGAGGCTATACAGCCACCTGGCGAGTAAACAGGACACTACCGGTCCGGGCCAGAGCCCAGCTCGAGGCGTTTTTCTCTAACATTTGGCGGGACCGGCAGCGCGCCGGACAAATGCATCTGTCCACTAGGTAAGATATTAACTTATAAAAATTTAATTTACTTATTAAATTTTCCATTTTGGTGAATATTAAGTGTAATTTCTTGTAGTTCATAGTTTATAATATAGAGGTTATTTTGTACAGGTTATTACATTTAAATCTGATGATATGACTTTGTTTTGAATGAATATAAAACCCACTTAGTTTTTTTTACATGACTGTATTTTATCAGATTGTAAATACTTTTAACTTATAAAAGCTTGTACATTGTAACTATGAAACTTAAAATTCATCCCTATGATGAATAGGGATCCAGCAAAATTGGCCCTTTGCCAAATCAGCCATTGACAAATCAGTACCCTAAAACCCCGCCACTGACAAATTGGCCCTAAAAATTCTGCCCCATAAACTTGGCCCAGTTGAAGATAAATGTAATCCAATAAGCGTGCCTTTATAGTTCTTAATCTCGATCATGTGACAAACTAAGGCAGCAATAAAAACCAGCAGAAGCACTGTAAAATACCTTTCTAATGATACATAATACATATTTGTGGGCTACATAGTTTTTATGTCAGCTGACTTGTCAGTCAGCTGACATTATGTCATCACTCTGCGGCGTGGGCGTCCGCGTCCGCGTGAACAACTTCTTCTCCAAAACTACAAGGCCTAGAGACATGCTGTTTTTTTAAAAGATACCTTATCTATCGAGGATGAAAAAGTGTTCAAGGCATGCAAATCTGTCTGTTCGTCTGTTTGCTAGAGACATTACAAGGGGGGTACCCCCACCAAAAGTGTGAAAATTTCAACTTTTTATCACAATTTTCTCAGTGACTATTGCAGGGATTTCTCTCATATCTTGCATATATGTACTAGGCCAGAGGTAGATTCTCTTGTGTGAGTATGAGACCTGGATCTGTCTTACTTTTTTTTTAATAAATTTTTTAAATAATTTTTAATGCATTAAAATTCATGAAATCATGCACTAAATCACTTATAACTTCAAAAGTGTTGCATTTACAGCATTTTGTGAAAATATGTTGTTCAGCTACTTTTTTCATAGCTACAATATGGTGAGTAAGTTGGGTGTCTGTCTCAATAGCTAAGTGAGTAATAGCTACTTTTGGGCTTTTCAGTAACTTCCATTATGAGTAAAATCACTTGTAACTTAAAAACTATTGCATTTAGAGAATTTCGTATAAATATGTTATTCAGCTACTTTTGGGCCAGCTATAACATAGTGAAATTTCAGACCTGTAGCTCATGGCATAGCTGAGTAATAGCTACTTTTAGGTTATCACTGTTGAGTAAATCGCTTATAACTTGAAAACTATTGCATTTAGAGAATTTCGTATAAATATGTTATTCAGCTACTTTTGGGTCAGCTATAACATAGTAAAATTTCAGACCTGTAGCTCATGGCATAGCTGAGTAATAGCTACTTTTAGGTTATCACTGTTGAGTAAATCACTTATAACTTGAAAAGTGTTGCATTTAGAGCATTTTGTTAAAATATGTTATTCAGCTACTTTTTTCAAAGCTACAATATGGTGAGTAAGTTGGGTGTCTGTCTCAATAGCTAAGTGAGTAATAGCTACTTTTGGGCTTTTCAGTAACTTCCATCATGAGTAAAATCACTTGTAACTTAAAAACTATTGCATTTAGAGAATTTTGTATAAATATGTTATTCAGCTACTTTTGGGCCAGCTACAACATAGTAAAATTTCAGACCTGTAGCTCATGGCATAGCTGAGTAATAGCTACTTTTAGGTTATCACTGTTGAGTAAATCACTTATAACTTGAAAACTATTGCATTTAGAGTATTTTGTTTCAATATGTTATTCACCTATTTTGGGGTCAGCTATAACATAGTGAAGTTTCAGACCTGTGGCTCATTTCATAGCTGAGTAATAGCTACTTTGAATTCTCACTGTTGAGTAAATCAGTTATAATTGGAAAACTATTGCATTTACAGAAATTTGTGCAAATATGTTAATCAGCTACTTTTGGGTCAGCTATAACATAGTGAAATTATAGACCTATAGCTCATGGCACAACTGAGCAATAGCTATTCTCAGGTACTGACTGTTGAGTAAATCAGCTATAACTTGAAAAATATTGCATTTGGAGTATTTTGTTAAAATATATTGTTCACCTACTTTTGGGTCAGCTATAACATAGTGAAATTACAGACCTATAGCTCATGGCATAGCGGAGCAATAGCTATTTTCAGGTTCTCACTATTGAGTAAATCAGTTGTAGCTTGAAAACTATTGCATTTACAGTAGTTTGCTTAAATATGTTGTTCACCTACTTTTGGGTTAGCTATAACATAGTAAAATTTCAGACATGTAGCTCATTGCATAGCTGAGTAATAGTTCCTTTGAGGTTCTCACTGTTGAGTAAATCAGTTGTAACTTGAAAACTATTACATTTAGAGTAATTTGTTAAATATGTTATTCACAGAATTTTTGGTCAGCTATAACATAGTGAAATTGCAGACCTCTATGTCATGGCATAGCTGAGCAATAGCTACTTTCAGGTTCTCACTGTTGAGTAAATCATTGTATCCACTGGATAGCCGCAGTGTGTAGAGAGAGATTTCACCATTACTGCTCTGATGAAAAAAAATATTATAGCTAGCTTTCTTAAGTTTGCAGTATATATTAATAACCATAAAATGTTGTCTGGGAATATTTTTGGCCTCATTTTGAGAAACAAGATGGCCGCCAAAGGTGTTTTTTGTCAGTCATGAAAAGTGCTTATATCTCCCTTATTATTGATCCTAGAGGTTTGAGATGATAAACCAACCTGTAGGAAATCATGGGGTGGGAATCTTTTGGTGTGGTCACATTTGACCTTCAATGACCCCTCCTTAGTCAAACAAGGATAGCCAAACTTAAAAGTGCTTATAACTCGCTTATTATTGGTCCCAGAGGTTTGGGATGGTAAACAGACAGGAAATCATGGGCTGTGAATCTGTTGACATGGTCCGATTTGACCTTGGAACCCTCCTTCAAGGTCAAATGAGGATAGCGAAAATTGAAAGTGCCTACAACTCGCTTATTATTGGTGACAGAGATTTGGGATGGTAAACCATCCCATAGGAAATCATTGGCTCGGAATCTTTTGGTATGGTCAGATTTGACCTTTGGACCCCTCCTTCAAGGTCAAATGAGGACAGCCAAGCTTAAAAGTGCTTATAACTCATTTATAATTGGTCCTAGAGGTTTGGAATGGTAAACCATAGGAAATCATGGGCTGGGAATGTATTTGTGTGGTTAGATTTGACCTTGGACCCCTTCTTCAAGGTCGAACGAGGATATTGCATTTGTAGTATTTCTTTAAATATGTTTTAACCTATTTTTTACCCTTAAACAATTACCTTGTTATTTTCCTTCATAATACCATTTACAGGGCACAACTTTTTTATCCTTTTCTTCTGTCAGCTTCGGAATTTCTTTCGATCTTGCTGTTCAGTTACCATTTACTGTATTTCTGTACAGCCCTTTTCCTGATAATTATTCTGTCCTCTAATCACCTTCACAAATCAAAAACACTCAGTCAGCTGACACAGTGCCCGTTCACGGGCACTCTCCTCTTGTTAAGATATTGCTGAAAAATTGCCACTTATTGACACTAATTATCCATGGTAAGGGGGTGTCACTGTATACAAGAAAAATATATCCCACTCTGTATATCCAGTATATAGGTTATATAGGCGTCTGGTGGAAAAAAGTTTTCACTATATTATATAATAAATTAAACCCATTGTAATTGTTGACTAGCACATATCTTTTATGATCTTGGTACTTCATACATTTATTGACATATATTCTCTTTGTGACCACAGTAATTTTCTAGAGGCTGATATGATTTGGGTATTTTTGTCCTGGGGTCGAGATAACCAGGGTATTTTTTTCTAGGTGCTGATTTGAGGGGGTCTGGAGTCTGGCCTGAGGCCTGGAGCTCAACAGGACCAAGTTGACTGTGATTCATATCAAATATATTGTTAGAGGCAACTTAAATAACAAGCATAATTTGCATAATCCTGCTAACAAACAAAGACAAACAGTCATGAAAATAATACCTTACATAAATTGCATGAATGTTTTCGGTGGGCTTTTGCTAGGCCCACATTCAAGGTCCAATGTGGTCTTCATACTTTTAATGCCTTTTGTCTCCTTTGTTGTTGGTCCTAGAGGCAATTAAATCAATTTTTGAGTTAGTAAATTGAAAAATCAAGAGACCTATGTTGATTTAATCAGATACTAAGTTAATATAAAAATTTTTTACTTTGGCCCTTCTGCTCTTCCGTAGTCTACATATAGTATGATTCAACTATTATAATAAAAATGACCTTAACTGTAATATAAAGTATGCAGGTGTATTAACACCTATTTAACCATCTATATTTAAAATGCCGATCTAGAACCAGTTAAACTAAAACAAGTGCAGGATGTCTTAAAATTAATAGCATTGAGTATTATTAATATTATGGAAAAAGTCAAGCAAATAAGTATCACATGGAAATCAAAGCTTAATTTTTATTCCTGTAAAATACTGAATATTTAGGCACTTGTACAAAGACACTCATCAAATTGTTCCTTATTATCTGAGGAATGACTGTCTCTGGTATTTGAACTGGAAACTAACTGTGCAATATCTTAAAAGTAAGTTAATAAACTGCAAAATTTTTCTCATGAAATAATATTCATAAATCCAAGCCTATGTTAAAAACCGGCAAAATGCTTTTGTGATTTTCATAAGAAAGCCACCAATTTTTTCATTATTACAGATAGAATACTCTATAATTGATCAAACAGGAAAGTAAACAAAAGATATCTCAAAATGTAGATACTGAGTGGCAACATCCATAGAAAAAATTGACCAATTAAATAGTGCTGGGCAATCAAAGCCTAAATTTTAATCTAAGTAAAATCCTCAAAATTTGTCTGATTTTAAAAAGATAACCTGCCTATCTGGTGTAGCATACTGGGCTCAGGAAGGGACATAAAACTGTTTTCCTATCATTTCTTTATCTCATTACCACAAGATATTAAGTCATTACCACAAGTTAGTAAGTCATTACCACAAGATACTAAGTCATTCCCACAAGTTAGCCAGTCGTTACAACAAGATAGAAAGTCGTTACCACAAGATACTAACTCGTACCCACAATTAGCAAGTCGTTCTATGTCCCTTCCTGGGTTCCGTAGATTCTTATATGGGCTCTGTCTCATAAAATTTTAAGGTAAAGGACAACTTGTACAAATCACTCTTCACAAAACACACACACACTAGTTGAAGTAATATTTATTTGCCTTTATATGATTATGTTGGAGCCAAACTTGAGATCTCACTAATCTTAAGATTGTTGCTAGTCCATCTTTGGATCCTAATTTTGGCTGCCAATCTCAAGATTGTCTGTCCTAGCCCATCTTAAGATTGGCTGGCTAATCTTAATATTTGACGTTTTATCAGCACATTGAATTAAATTTTACAGAAGAGAACTATGAGAAGGTTTATAGTAAATCTATAAATGTAATGACAGTTTAGAATGCATAGATTACATAAATATCATGGGGTTTTTAAAAAAAATGCAGACTAACTTTTCTCCTTGTGTTAAATATTTGTATAAATCTATTGCAATATTGTAAATGTATTTGAGTTATGATGAGAATGTACTTTTTTGAAGGTACTAGTTTTAATAAAGTTTTCAGAAACTCAGTTTTATATATTACATTCCAAACTCTGACATCAAAAAGAAAAGACCCCACATCAAAGACAATCACTCCAGTTGACAAAAGGAATAATTCTGTAGAGTGATGATTAGTTAATAAGATTTACCAAGGCCTTATGTCCCATATTAATAGGTAGCCATTCATAATATGTTGATAGCTACTGGTCAGCTATTCTCTAGAATTATGATTAGTTAATTAGATTTACCCAGGCCTTATTTTCCATGTTAATAGGAAGCCATTCTTTTCATGCTGATCAGCTACTGGTTTGCCATGCAGATTCTGTTGAATTTATTCATATATTGACTGTTAATTACACATACAAGTAAATATCCAAAAATTTACTATCAGCTACTCCAATGATTTCAGTTTCATAATTTAAAACTATTTAACACAAAATTTGCATCTAGTTCCTCATAATTGATAATGATTGAGAATTTACTCATTTTAAGATGGGCTAGTGAGTATCTTAAGATTGACGAGATCTCAAGATTGGCTCCAGCAATTATAATAAAGACATTACAAAATAATATATTAAGTCACTTCTATTTGATTTACTCGCAAATAGGAAACCTTAAAGTCAATATGACAATATCATTATTCAGAGTTTAAGGCCACCTTAAAGTGTATGGCTGCATAGGGCCAAGTAATACCCAATCTCCAGTTCATAACTGATATTCACAAAGTAAGCTTTTTCTGTCTTATTTGGCCTGTAAGTGGTAACCTTAAAGCTGGTATGATACTTATTAATTGTTAGGAGTTTAAGGTCACCACAAATATTCTTCTAATGCCTTCAGATATTCACCTGCCAATTATGAATTAAACCGGTCAAGCAGTTTTTGAATTATTTTTTTTTTATTATGGCCATACTACAATGCCAATCTTGCATTGTGACATCACTAACATGTGTAACGTCAGTGGCCTTTGACGTGGCAGGGGAGGGGAGGGAGTGTGGCTTATTGGTAAACTTTTTGGCACCCCGAAGCCCCGCCCACAGAAACAGAAAGTCACCAATCAAAGGGAGTCATTAATTGGTATAAGTTTCAAGGTTTTCATTCAAACATTTTAAACTTAAAGTATAGAAACTGGGTACTTTACACTTATGTTTATATTCTAAAATTAAACTTGTAAAAGCAAAATTGAAATGTTTTTCATTATTATATCTAAAAAACAAACAAATGAGAAAAGTATACAAAGTCTTTTAACAAAACAGAAAATTAAGCTTTACACTTATTTCATTGGTACAAAAACTTAAACTGAGATAGCACAGAAAACCAATTTCCAGAAGATAATCATAAAGATCGGTAATGAGAAACACCAGTTTTTCCCTTTTTCCTTTTGAATGTTTACAAAACACAAAAAGGAAAACGGTCATTTTCCGTTTTTCGTTTTCCATTTTATAAATGGGAGATCAAATTAACGGAATGCCCCCTGATTATCAAGGATATGTCCTTGTATGTGCGTAGGTGTTGACACATGTTGAATAAAATCAAAATCCGACAGAACTGTGTTTAAATTATCTGTCCAGCAGTTTTGACTGTCTAGCTGGATATTGACATCTCCCAGGACAATGTTTTCATGTGGTGACAAAGCTGCCGCTTCCATGAAACAATTGAATTCCTCAATAAATTTGCTTTTACTGGTGTTTGGAGGTCAGTAGATGACGTGTACCAGGAGCTGGCTTGACTGTCGCTCTGACAGTTTGACGGTAATGTGTTCAAAAGTGTCCCGCTGATCAGTTTGATAAAGCACGCTATCAATGTCATTCCTGACAAAGACAGCAACTCCTCCTTTCTTGTTCCTGTGTGGGACATGGTGAAGCTGGAAACCTGCAGGGGTTATCTCATCTATTAGGCCCTGTGTGTCCGACAGTCTTAGCCAAGTCTCAGTCACACCAACCATGCCGAGGTCATTTGACGAAACAAAATCGCTAAAAGCCGATGTTTTGTTACGCAATGACTGGGTGTTCAGCAGACAGGCTTTGATATTTCTGACCGATGGTCCTGGGTTCAAGCTAATGTCACCAGAAAGAATCAGGATGATGGACCACCAAGGGTTAACATTTCTGAAACAGTGCGTCACATGACGATGGTGGGCCTGCAGGGCGACAAAAGCAATGTTGCAACTGTCCAAAGAGGATAATAAACTTGGGTGAATAATTTTTGGTGAAGGCAATCTGCTTTCGTTGGTGGGGGCTGTTGACCGAGCAGTCAAAAGGATGGAAAAACAGAACCAAAAAGTGCAATGTATGACCAATGAAAGCCAAATTTAAAATTTAGAAATAGGTGCACCTACCTTTCCTGCATACAAACCTTTCTATTACAGCATCACAGTACCAAAATCAAAAGATACTAGGTTAGGAAGGAGTAGATTGGTGCATATGTTTGATAGATGTATAGAATTAAAATTTAACAGTGGACAGGGAATGTGGATTGGTAACCAATATTTTTATGATATATATATATTTTACATGTAATTACTTGGTGTGCTTTGGTGTATGAAACATTGAAAGTGTTACCGGGAATCATAGACTGGGAATCTTATGTGCTTATTACTCGCTTAATATTGGTCCTGGAGGTTTGGGATGGTAAACCAACCTATATAAAATCATGGGCTGGGAATCTTCTGGTGTGGTTAGATTTGACCTTGGGCCTCTCCTTCAAGGTCAAACGAGGATAGCCAAACTTAAATATGCTTATAACTCGCTTATTATTGGTCCTAGAGGTTTGGGATGGCAAGGCAACTTATAGGAAATCATGGGCTGGGAATCTTTTGATGTGGTCAGATTTGACCTTGGGCCCCTCCTTCAAGGTCATACGAGGATAGCCAAACTTAAAATTGCTTATAACTTGCTTATTATTGGTCCTAGAGGTTTGGGATGGTAAACCAACCTATATGAAATCATGGACTATGAATCTTCTGGTGTGGTTGGATTTGACCTTGGGCCCCTCTTTCAAGGTCAAACAAGGATAGCCAAACTTAAAAGTGCTTATAACTCACTTATTATTGGTTCAAGAGGTTTGGGATGGTAAACCAACCTATATAAAATCATGGACTGAGAATCTTCTGGTGTGGTCGGATTTGACCTTGGGCCCCTCCTTCAAGGTCAAACGAGGATAGCCAAAGTTAAAAGTGCTTATAACTCGCTTATAATTGGTTCAAGACACTTGGGATGGTAAACCATCTTATAGGAAATCATGGGCTGGGAATCTTTTGATGTGGTCAGATTTGACCTTGGACCCCTCCTTCAAGGTCATATGAGGATAACCAAACTTAAAAGTGCTTATACTTGCTTGTTATTGGTCCTAGAGGTTTGCAATGTGAAACCACCTTATAGGAAATCATGGGCTGGGAATCTTCTGATGTGGTCAGATTTGACCTTGAGCCCCTCCTTCAAGGTCAAATGAGGACAGCCAAACTTAAAAGGGTTTATAACTTGTTTATTATTGATTCTAGAGGGTTGCAATGTGAAACCAACTTGCAGTATATTGTGGGCTGGGAATCTTCTGATGTCAGATTTGACCTTTGGCCCCTCCTTCAAGGTCAAACGATGGTTCACTGGCTTTGGTGAGTTGTCTTTCCGGTGGATACAGATTTGCATCAGTTCTCCAATGCGTAGGTCTAGTTAAATGTAGCTTTTGTAAGCTACAAGCTTACCATGTGGAACTGAAGAGAGTCCCACCCTGCCTCCCAGCTATATTCCAGCTGAGGGGGTATGGGCTAAGTTTACAAGAGAAGAAGGGTTAGACGCGAGACTACACTGTTATGGTACACTCGCAGTACAGGGATCTGGTCAATACTAAATGTCTCTTTTTCTTGGACGTTGGCCGGATGCCTGCGGCCTTTCGAGAAAGCATTCAGTTCCACATGGTAAGCTTGTAGCTTATAAAAGCTACATTTAATTAATTAAAATTTTCAAGTTTCAATCTCACAGTAGCTGAGGGGTATCTCTCGCGTGCTCAAGACTCCGCAGGCTTAAAACATGATCAGTTTATTAAAGTGCCCAAAAGCCAGTCATGCTGGTACAAAATACACCTTTTGAAGCTGGAGGGACCACACCGACCTGGATGTTCGGTTTTTGGCACAATTCAGAGGCGAAGGTGAATTTCCAATTCTCCAGAATTACAAGAGCTTCTGCTTATCCTTCTACTGGGCCGGCGTCAAGACCAATATCCCAGGAGTACCTCTGCCGTTGGGAAAGGTGTGCCAGAGAAGATTCATATATAATTATAAACCATGCGGCGGGTTTCAATAGATGTTCAAGTGAACTTCAAGACCGCATGTCTCAGAACATTGCTTTATTATGTGCCAGATTGAACAAGGGAAAAGCCCCCAAAGAAGTTTCCGCTGCCATAAGTGACCTAAAAGACTACATGGCTTTTCATCAGAGTGTGTCCATAGCCATGGGGACAGCTCTTCAGCACTTGGCTAATAGCCTTTTTGTTCATCTCTCAAACCTGGTGCTGATTAGACGTGATGCATATTTGGACCATGTGAAACCCAGAGTTAAGCAAGATACTATGAATCTTTTACGCAACGCACCCCTCTTTGGCTACGGGCTTTTCCTGGATGCAGGAATCTGTATGGCCAAACAAGGCATTACAAAACATGAGTCCAGTAGTGGGAAGCCAAAGGAGCCGATCCGGGTGCCCCTCAGCACACTAACTGGAGAGGATCTCATAGGTACAGACCCTATGAAAGTAAGGAACAAAAATCATCTGGTTCTACTGACCCATCCTCCCAGCAACAACCAGACAGTTCAGTAGAAGTCGTTCAAGAGGCCATTGACGAGGAAGAGGTGGCAACCCACGTTTTTCCAAATCCCGGCAGTACAAGCAGTATAAATGACAATCAATGTTCAGATCCAACCTTTGTAAAGATGTTACCAGTTCAGTTGGATCAAAAGTTCAGTCAAGAAATGTACTCTCAGAACACAGTAGTAAAACAGACTTGGAAAATGACATCTTAGTGCCCTAAACATCTTGTATTTAACTGAGATAGCCATTGTTTTGGAAATCTTTATGATGGGATTACTACTGCTATAAGACTGTCACAATAGGTATCACATAAGTTTGGCTAAGAATTACTCATATATGACAAATGACACTGGTATTGAAACACATCTAAGTTAATCCCCTATTGTAGCAAAGGCAAACACAGTTGTCATTTTAAGGAAGGTAGCTTGATGTTTATAATTTCATGAATTTTATAATAACATTACACTACATTATGAAAACTAATGTGGATTAAAACACACATGAAATCATTTATCAATATAAAAGTTAAACAGACAAACTAATTGCATTAATGAGATGTAAGAGAAGTTATAATCCTAACTATTTTGTTCCAACATGACACTGTCAATATTATGTTATACAACATTTACTGACTAAAAGTATTTATTAAAAATGTCTTGTTAGTTTTCCTAGGCACATAATAATAGACAGCCAAATTTCATATTTATATCTAAAACTTGTCAGTACAGGGTGAAAAAATCAACAAAAAGTGAAAAATATTAAATGTATCCATAAAAGTATTCTTGAGTACGATTACTTTTGAAATGTATTTGAATACGAATACTTTGCATTTTTCACAAAAGTATTCGAATACTTTTAAAAATGTATTCGAATGCTTATGAATATGAATACATTTTTCCCAGGCCTGAGAACCAGTCTCTCAAGGAGGCATTGCTGGCTCCGATAGACAAGTTGGTAGTAGAAAAAGTGGTTGTCTGGTCATCCAAAGCCTTTTACAACCAATTATTTCTAGTGTCAATGACAAATGGAGACCTATCTTGGACCTCAGTCAGTTAAATCTATATCTCAACCCCGGTACCTTCAAGATGGAAACATCGGAGACAATCTGGTTATCCTTACAGACAGGGGATTGGGTCACCTCAGTGGACTTCAGCAATGCGTATTTTCACATCCCCATCAATCAAAGGTCGAGAAAGTATCTGAGGTTCTTCCTGAACAAGCAGACTTTTCAGCTCCCTTGGATTTTACAAAGGTGGTCAAGGAAGTGAAACTCATGGCACAGACAAGGGGTATTTGAATCCACCAGTACCTAGACTACTGGTTACCCAGAGCACAACATACCTGGTCCCTCTTGGCCCTCTGCTGTGAGTTGGGGTGGGTAGTAAACATGAAATCAGAACTGGCCCCTCAGCAGGATTTCAATTTTGTTGGTTACCGGTTCGACCTGTTGACCGGTCGGGTTTTGCCCACTCAAGAGAGATGGTTGGCTCTCCAGCAAAAACTGCAGTTTATCAAGAACAGGGAAAGTTGCATCGTCAGGCAATTTATGTCCTTGATAGGCCTACTTATAGCAACAGAGAAACAGGTCTGGTCAGGGTGCCTTCACATGAGGCCCATACAGTGGCATATGAAGTGACATTGGCATGTGCCCGAGATTCTAGAAAAGATCATCCCGTTGCCCAAGTCTCTCCATCCACATCTAGATTGGTGGTTAAATGAGAGCATCATGCTTCAGGGTCAGCCGTTGCATCTCCTTCATCACGTTCTTCAGATGTTTACCGATGCCTCAAACGAAGGTTGGGGCTCACACTTAGGGGACTCCATTACAAGAGGCGCTTGGTCAGACACAGAAAGTTGCCTTCATATCAATTTTCTGGAGTTAAAGGCAGTCTTCCTGGCGCTCAGGAGCTTCGAGCATTTTAGCAGGGACCAGATTTAATTAGTAGCAATGGACAACACAACTATGGTTTCTTACATCAACAAGGAGGGCAGTATGAAATGAGGCTCTCTGTGTGCCCTCATCTGAGGGAATAGTTCTGAGGGCAAGACACATTCCAGGTCGCTTGAATGTAATAGCGGACAAATTGTCCAGACACAAACAAGTGATCCAGACAGAGTAGTCCCTATCTCGACAGGTGTTCAATCTTTTGTGCTCCAGATGGGCCCGACCACAGCTAGAGCTTTTTGCAACCCGGTTCCACCACAAACTCCCCAAGTTTGTGTCACCGGTACCAGATCAAACAGCCTGGGCAGTAGACGCCTTGAGCCTTCCTTGGGAGAGTCTGGTAGTAGGTATAGTGTCCAAAGTGATGGACCAAGGCTGTCACAGGATGATACTGATTGCTCCAGGGTGGCCCAACATGCCTTGGTTTTGGGATCTGGTCAGTCTATAGGTGTCCAAAGTGATGGACCGGGTGGTCTACATGTTGTTGAATTTAGTGTTGATAGAGGGGTACGAGTCTAAATCTAGTGAACTGGGTCGTCTACATGTTGATTAGTTCTTGCGTCCTCCCAAGTCACAGAGTAGATGGTACAGCATACATCCAGCAGAACCTAAAGATCCAACAAGGCCTGACAAGTATGTCAACACTTGGCCAAATGACGCAGCTAAGCTGAACAGTGCTTTTGGAAGAATTGCAAAACCTTCTGGTACATCTCAACCAACATCACGTCCCATATCTCAAGACACTTTACATAAGTGGGAGAAAGCAGCAAAAGAAACCAGTTACATTTGTAACCAGTCTGCTGGTTTTAATAGATGCATCACGAAGATCCAGGACAGTGTCCAGGAAAACTTAAAAGTGCTTCAGTCCGAACTTGGTAGAGGAAAATCTTCAACTAAAGCACATGTAGCCTTGGACAAACTTCATTTCTTGACCTGTTTTAATCAAAATGTCAGTTTTGCCATGGGAAAATCTTTACAACACCTCTGAGACTTAACGTTTGTCCAAATGGCCAACCTCACATTGGTTAGAAGGGACTCGTTCCTGGAATACCTCAAGCCTGAAGTGAAACCTGATACCTTTTCGGCTTTGAGAAACTGCCCCTTAAATCGCTATGCTTTTTGCCCAGATGCTGTTATCAGACAAAAATGGAAAAAGAGATTGCTCAGTTTGAAAACAACCAACTTCCCAGCCAGGTCCGGACCATGGACATAAGAAACAACAAAACCGGTATCAACCATATTCTACTGGTTGGAAGCAAAGTCAGAAAACTAACCGTCAGTCTGGTCCGGCAGGAAAGAAAATGCTGGCCTGGAAAACTTTTGGTGAATGTAGTAGATCCCGTGGGAGAGGCAGGGAAGGACAGGCCGGATGTGGTATCCAACCTTTCCAAGGATACCACTCAGTATAAATGACAATTGCAGTGTTTCCGGCTCAGTTAGCCCGGTCCGGCAATCTTTGTGTGGAGTTTGTAAGAGACAAAAACATTTCTGTTCATGTACCAGTAAATGTGTGTTGTCCTGTTGCCAGTCCTGAACTTTCTGTAACATATACAAAAAGGCAGTCACAAAATAAAGACTTAAGTCCTTCATTAAACTCACAGAAAGAAATAAAATGTGTGAAAAGTGCTTCTATTGTAGGTCATTGTGTTTGTGCCCCACCTATGTCCAATGTAAATAGTAAAACTGCAGACTTTTAGCTCATGGCATAGTGGAGTAATACCTACTTTGAGGTTCTCACTGTTGAGTAAATCAGTTTTAGCTTGAAAACTCTTGCAAATGCACTTATAACTTGCTTATAATTGATCCTAGAGGTTTGCAATGTGAAAACAACCTATCATGGGAAATCATGGGCTAGGAATCTTCTGAATTGGTTAGATTTGACCTTGGGCCCCTCCTTCAAGGTCAAACGAGGATAGCCAAACTTAAAAGTGCTTAATTTATGACTTGCTTATTATTGGTCCTAGAGGTTTGCAATGTGAAACCAACTTATAGGAAATTATGTGCTACGAATCATCCGATGTGGTCAGATTTGACCTTGGGCCCTTCCTTCGAGGTCAAACGAAGATAGCCAAAGTTAAAAGCGCCTATAACTCTCTTATTATTGGTCCTACAGGTTTGTAATGTGAAACCAACCTATAGGAAATCATGGGCTGGGAATCTTCTGATGTGGTCAGATTTGACCTTGGGCCCCTCCTTCGAGGCCAAAATAAGGATAGCCAAAGCTTAAAGTGCTTATAACTCGCTTATTATTGGTCTTAGAGGATTGCAATGTGAAACCAACCTATAGGAAATCATGGGCTGGGAAAACGACTTATAACTTCAGGAATCTTCAGCCTCTATGTCTTTTATTATTGCTTCTACAGGTTTGCTATATTCAGGGATACACCACCAGCTCGCAATAAAGTTAGTGGCATAAGTCTAGTTTTGACCTACTTTCCTGTTTTGGGCCTTTTTACCTAGGTGCTAGGTGTGCAGGGTATGGGGCTATATATTAAGTGAGCATGGCTGCACTTACTCCTTCAAAATCCATACATCTAGACAGTATCTGTACTGTCATTCATACAAGTATTCTGGTTTTTGGCTTCTTACAGGCCCAGTTCCGGCAACCAGGGCACTGTAAGTGGGACTCAGACTGGCATTTCTAAAACACTCATTCTTATCTAATTAATTCAAAATCCAAGAAAAGTTGACAAATACCTTCAGTCTCAGCTGTAATTCCTCTGCCTAGCAGTTGAATTCAGCTTTCAGTTCCACATGGTAAGCTACTGTAGCACAATAAAATTGAAAATTTTAATTACTTAAATGTAGCTTTTATAAGCTACAAGCTTACCATGAGGGGGTACGGGCAAAATTACAGCTTGAAAGAAGGAGGTTTAAGTGGTATTACACTACAGGGTTTACCTTCCTGTTGAGGCACTGGCCAGTACTAAACGTCTATTTTACTTGGCATTGGCCGGGCCTGCGGCCCCCCAAGATAAGCATTAAGTTCCTCATGGTAACCTTGTAGCTTATTACCCCACAACCCTTAAGGGCTGTCAGGGTATTTTTTTCACCCATGGTGTCCGGAAGGGCAGGCGGGCAGCGGGAAAAAGTTTGTCTGGGCTCTATCTCAGAAACTGTAAGAGACTTTCGTTAGGGGGGGGTAGGTGTGCAATGCCATGGTGTGACCTTGATTTGACCTTTGACCTTGCTGTAGTGATTTTGACCCATAAAATCTTGTCCGGGCTATATCTCTGAGACCATAAGGTGTAGGAAGTTGACACTTGGTAGAGACATTGATTGGGGGTTGTAGCTGTGCAAAGTCATGGTGTGACTTTGATTTGATCTTTGACCTTGCCGTGGTGACCTTCAGCTTAAAAACCTTGTCCGGGATATATCTCAGAAACTGTAAGGTGTAGGAAGTTGATGGTTGGTAGGGACATTGGGTAGGGGGTGTAGGTGTGCACCGTCATGGTGTGATCTTGATTTGACCTTGCTGCAGTGACCTTGACCTATAAAATCTTGTCTGGCCTATATCTCGGAAACCGTAAGGTGTAGGAAATTGATACTTGGTAGGACATTGGTTGAGGGTTGTAGGTGTGCAACATCATGGTGTGACCTCAATTTGACTTTGACCTTATCATAAGAACCATGAGTTTTGAAATCTTGTCCGGGATCTTGAATTCTGTATGGTGTAGAAGGTTAACACTTGGTACTAGCATCTCTGATGCCATTTTTATTTCTTTTCGGGGAGATAATTGTTTATTGTCTTCCTCATTTTTTTTCTTTTTTTTTATGGCAGCTAACTTGTCAGTCAGCTGACATTATGACATCACTCTGCGGCGTCCGCTTGAACATATTCTCCTCCGAAAGCACAGGCCCAGAGACATGCTGTTAATTTTAAAAGAAACCTAAAAAATCTATCAAGGATGATAAATCATAAAATGCATACAGATCTGTCTGTGCGTTTGTTCCTCAGAGCCGTTAGAAGTGGGGTACCCCCACCCAAAGTGTCAAAATTTCAACATTTTATCACAATTTTCTCATTGACTGTTGAAGGGATTTCTCTCTTATCTTGCATATATGTACTAGGGTACAAATAGATTCACTTATGTGAGTATAAGACTTGGATTAATTTTTTAATTATTTTTTTATGATTTTTTAAAATAATTTCCATGCATTAAAATTCATGAAATCAAGCATTAAATCACTTGACTTGAAAAGTATTGCATTTAGAGCATTTTCTTAAAATATGTTATTCAGCTGCTTTTCCCAAAGCTACAACATGGTGAGTAACTTGGCCGTCTATCCCCATAGCTAAGTGAGTAATAGCTACTTTCTGACTTTTCAGTAACTTCCAAAATGGGTAAAGTCACTTGTAACTATTGAGAATTTTGTATAAATATGTTATTCAGCTACTTTTGGGTCAGCTATAACATAGTAAAATTTCAGACCTGTAGCTGTGTAATAGCTACTATGAGGTTATCACTGTTGAATAAATCAGTTATAATGTGAAAACTATTGCATTAGAGTATTTTGTTTAAATATGTTATTCAGCTACTTTTGGGTCGTCTGTAACATAGTAAAATTGCAGACCTGTAGCTCATTGCATAGCTAAGAAAAAAGCTACTTTGAGGTTATCACTGTTGAGTAAACAACTTACAACTTGAAAACTATTGCTATAACATTGTAAAATTGCAGAAGTTTAGCTCATGGCATAGCTGAGCAATAGCTATTCCAGGTTCTCACTGTTGAGTAAATCAGTTGTAACTATTACCAAACTATTACACTCACATTATTTTGTTTAAATAGGTTATTCACCTACTTTTGGCTCAGCTAGAACATAGTGAAATTTCAGACCTATAACTCATTGCATAGCTGACCAATAGCTACTTTGAGGTTCTCACTGCCGAGTAAATCAGTTTTAACTTGAAAACTATTCCATTTGCAGCATTTTGTTTAAATATGCTATTCAGCTACTTTTGGGTCAGTTATAACATAGGACAATTGCAGACCTATAGATCATTGCATAGCTGAGCAATAGCTACTTTCAGATTCTCCCTGTTGAGTAAATCAGTTCTAACTTGAAAACTTTTGCATTAAGAGTATTTTGTTTAAATTTGTTGTTCACCTACTTTTGGGTCAGCTATAACATAGTAATATTGCAGACCTGTAGGTTATTTCATAGCTGAGTAATAGCTTCTTTCAGGATCTCACTGTTGAGTAAATCAGTTGTAACTTGAAAACTATTGCATTAAAAGTATTTTGTGTAAACGTGTTGTTCACCTACTTTTGGGTCAGCTATAACATAGTAAAGTTGCAGACCTGTAGCTCATTGCATAGCTGAGCAATAGCTACTTTGAGGTTTTCTCTGTCGAGTAAATCAGTTGTAACTTGAAAACCATTACATTTAAAGTAACTTAATGTTTTTACTTCATCAGTGTTCTGGAGTATGTTGTTAATTTCCTCTTGACCCTCTTGTCATTAAATTTCACTGGTGTCTAGGAAGTTATTGTCAGTGTAAGTAAGTTTATATAGTTTCCTCATTCATGAAGTGAATTTCAGTACTCAATAAAGTGTGAGAGTGTCTTCGCCATGAGTCCCAATCATGAATATGTCGTCAATAAATCTTTTAAAACCTGGGGTTTGAGATGATCACCATCTTAAGGCCTTGGTTTGGAACCTGTCCATAAACAGGTTATGTAATTGGGGGCCAGAGATTCCCATAGCAGTACCTCCCATTTGTGGGAAGTGTTCCCAACTGAATTCAAAATTAATACTATGTAATACCAATTTAAACAGATCTAAGGTGAACTGGGAAATTGGTTTCTTGGTAAGGTCACTTCTAAGTTTGTCTGCCACAGCCAATATCCCATCATGATTCAGGATATTGGTGTACAAGCTAGATACATTCAGGGTGCTTAAAATGGCTCCTCTAGAATTGGACCAAGATCTTATCTTTTTAATGAAAGCCTGCATAGCTCTAATGTAAGATTTGGTTTGGGGTACATTTTTCATGTTTCAGTTTGCTTGTTCTCCTTGTGGGGTGGTTAACAGAGCCACAAATAGGTCTCCCTGGTACATTTTTCTTATGAATTTAAGGCACCATGTAGAATCTCGCTTCTGTGCATGATTCAGGGGATAATATTCAAATTCTTATTACTAATTAAAACTTTCTGATGCACTTTAAAGTTTGATGTAGTTCAAGGCCAAACTCTTTTGTGGGATCAGGGTCCAGTTTGGTATAAAATTTGGGATCATTCAGTTGTCTGTAGCCTTCTCTAAGGTAGTCAGTAGTGCCACCACTGCCAACCCCTTATCTGCCTTTTTATCACAATATTTGGATTCTTGGTTAATTCTTTAAGACCGAGTCACTGGTGTTTAGTGGTTAGGTTGCCCTCTATTTGTATCCATTGGATAGCACTCCGGTCGATACTATGGATTTCGCTTCGTTATGCCGCCCCGCCACTGCCGTAGTGTATAAAGATTTCACCGTCACCGCTCTAATAAAGAAATATATTATAGCTAGACATTTCAAATTTGCAGGCTATATTCATAACCATAAAATCTTGCCTGGGAATATTTTTGGCTTTATTTTGAAAAACAAGATGGTCGCCACAGGTGTTTTTTCGACTTGCAACAAGGAGTTTTGTTGGCCCTCTAGAGCAAAGGGTATTATAGGTAGAGAACTCAAATTCGCAGGATATGTTCATCATTTCAAATGTTGACTGGGAATATTTTGGGCCACATTTTTGAAAAACAAGATGGACGCCACAGGCGTTTTTTTTGTCAGTCATGAAGAGTGCTGATATCTTGTTTATTATTTATTATTGGTCCTAGAGGTTTGGTATGTAAGCCAACCCATAGGAAATCATGGGCTGCAAATCTTCTGATGTGGTCAGATTTGACCTTGGGTCCCTCCTTCAAGGTTAAATGAGGATAGCCAAATTTAAAAGTGCTTATAACTCCCTTATTATTGGTCCTAGAGGTTTGGTATGTGAAACCAACCTATAGGAAATCATGGTCTGGGAATCTTCTATGTGGTCAGATTTGACCTTGGGCCCCTCCTTCAAGATCAAACAAGGATAGCCAAACTTAAAAGTGCTCATAACTAGCTTATAATTGGTCCCAGAGGTTTGCAATGTGAAACCAACCTATAGGAAATCATGAGCTAGGAATCTTCTGATGTGGTCGGATTTGACCTAGAACCCCTCCTTCAAGGTCAAATGAGGATAGACAAACTTAAATGTAAGTAAGAAAGTAAGAAAGAAACACTTATAAAGCGCCAAATTGATGTAAACATCCTCTAAGGTGCTGATGTGCAAAAAGGGATAGTCCAGTTCCAAAACAAGGTCCGTTGCATATTAGCATCCGATAGGGGAGATAGGCTATGGTGGAGGAAAAGATAATCTCAAAAGATATGTTTTCAACTGTTTTCTGAAACCAGAAATGCTTTCTATGGTTCTAATGGCTTGAGGAAGCTTGTTCCACTCTGTGGGAGCCCCTACTATGAAGCTGCGCAGCCCCGAGCGTTTATTTGGTTTAGATGAGGAAATTGATAGGCGATTGCCCCATGTGAGATCACTCTGCCTAATTAGAGAGGAAAGATATGGAGGTTGGCTGAAATGTATTGCTTTATAAGTAAGGATAGCCAAACTTAAAAGTGCTCATAACTAGCTTATGATTGGTCCCAGAGGTTTGCAATGTGAAACCAACCTATAGGAAATCATGAGCTAGGAATCTTCTGATGTGGTCAGACTTGATCTTGCTGTATCTGAGCTTTATTAGTGGGGGATCTGGAGTTGGGCAGAAAGTTAGGCCTTTTTGTAGGGCACTTACTTGAGCTTCATTCAACAGATAAGTGAATCACTGTGTGACCAATAAAGCTTTCCATGGTTTTACCCTCTGAAGCAAGCCTGGAGTTGCCATTTGCTCCTCCTCCTCGATATTGATCAAGATCTCTTGTTACAGCTTTCCATCATAAGCAATGTGGAAAGCCCAGTGAAGTGGGAGGTGGAAAAATCGGTAGTATTGGTATTAATTTAGTCTTTAGGTTTTCAAAGTACATAGCAAGGCTCTGTGAAAGCAGTTTCATACAGCTACTAAATTAGAGATGTTTCAATACACTCATTGGTGGTCTTTGCTTTGACTTCCTCAGCTTGGTAAATCTTTTACCCTAGTCACACTACAGGTGGTATTGTGTATGTCTGCAGACGTCCAAACACCTCAAAAATTGTGGAGGCAGGAAATTTGAACATTTCAAAACTTTTGTGCGTATTTACGTGTGAAGCAGGCACAGCCAGAGATTCTCCAGTTCACTGAGAGATATGTACCAGTAGTTACAGGAATGAGGCATTTAAGAAAATGTCTATAAATGTAGGCAATACCGCCTGTAGTATGACTAGGGTATCTTTTAAATGTATTGTGCAGGCTAATGCATTATATTGATTTTTTTCTCCACAAAAGATGTCATCTGTACAGCTTTAGGTATATGGTATAATTGCAGTAAGAGTATGAAAATTTGAAATGGCATTTGAAATTTACGGTTAGGTTTTAGATGTGATGATTTTGTAATTTAACAGAACATAGATAGTGAACATATGAACTGTACTCTAGCTTTGGGTATAAATTCTTGGAAAAGCATAATACGGGAAAGACAAACTGATCCAAAGCAAACAATTTTATTACCTCAGTGAACAAAGTCATGAAAAATCATACATAGTGCACTAAAAATAACTATTTAAACTTACATGTATTTGTAACAATTAATACAAACTGACTCAATGAAGCTGAATAGAAAATGCACATTTTATACACATTTGTCTCACAAGAGACAACAGCAGCAGAGGAGAGTTAGGCAGGTAAAATACTGCACAAAATCACCTTAAAAGGGACAGATAGTGACACGCAACTGCTTGGTATTATAGGATAGCTCATGAACATGATATCCAGATCAAATTACTGATTTATGTCAGTATAAAAGATAATCTCATCTGAAATATAAACCATAAACTCGGGTCTTGAAAAAAGACCAAGAAATTTTGACAGAAAAGTTTGCTTCAAAATACCAGACTTGGTGTTCAATTCACTGTTTAACTAGGATAAGTTGAAAATCAATACATGTGAGTTTAAGACTGGTTTTGTACTAAAGAGGTATCCAAAATGTTGTGGATAAACACTTGATCTACAACATTTGGTAATGTTTTTCTGTGTTCATAAAAATAACTGGGGAATGAGACTGAAAAGGTGGACCTATGCAACTAATGTGGATTGTACATTTGAGAAACCCGCTTTCTGCTAATACTGTACCTCAGGGGATTACACACATGTTCACAGAATGGCAGGAAAGACCAATGCAGAAATACAAGGGCACAGAATTGCATGGTACATTAACACATACAATGAATGGAACGCTTGTTGTCTCAAGATGCAAAAAATGTACCAATATTACAACAATAACATGAAATTGCCTACTGTGAAAAGAAATTTAGATGGACAACAATTTAGAAGTACAACATAAAACGATGGTCTTAACCTTTCAGAACTAACATAGGTCCTTCTTCAAAGGAAGAAAAATGCTTTCTTTGCACAAAGAGATGGAACCTTCAAACTAATTTAACCAAGGAAATGTAACAAAGTAGTAACATTAATGTAATACCCGCTTACAGAGCTCTGGATATGAAGGATTGTGTCAGTAATAACTGTATTATTGCTGATATGTCAGGAGATTTTCAGTAGATATATCAGAAGCATAAAGAATAATACTGAAATGTACAGAGTCATAATACAACTCTAATAATACAAACACGCAGATACACATGAAAACAAGCATTACATCTTGTTAACTAAATACAAGACATCAGCTGAATCACAGATAACTTCTTCTGGGAGGGTATGATTTACCTACACACCGGCATCAGTACTTTAACTTACTGCTCATGTGCAAGACTAACACTGGACAAATCCATTAACACTTGAAATAAATACATGGAAAATATTACACAACAGTAGAGTATATAAATCAAACTCTAAGCCAAGGCAACTCAACTTTAACAATATGTATAGAACTCCAGTAAAATTGAAAGGTTTTTGACTTTAACATCTTCTGTAGAACAGAAACTCAACGAAGCAGAATTTACAAACAGAACAGATTCAATCCAACATCACACTTATAGGTAAATATACACATGCAAAAAAAATAATCATTAGAACAATAATATCACACACAATGAAATCTCTAAGACAGCCAGAACTGTATATATTGTGCCATTTCTTCTTTGTTATTTCTCAATTACCTTTTGTCTGTGGCATGGCATATTATACAAACAATAAGCTCAAAAGTAGCTATTTGTAAATGAAACTTATTGATGCAAATTGAATAGCTTTCCTGTCTTCCTGTCAAGTGTGTCTGTATTTCAGCCTTTGCATGAAGTGTTTTATAACACTGTCTCCATTTTTGTGTAACTACCGAGACACACCAAAGCAAGCGCTCGTTTGATGGTGCCAAGTGGTTAACCAGAATTCTCAAGTCTTTGTATGAAAGTGCAACGACATGTAGAAAGTAGTGCAAACAGTGATTACCTTATACTTACACTGGGCTACCTCGCTTTACTGTAACAAGGAAAAAATATGTACATTAAACTTCACATAAATTCTAACTCTTCGTGACATTGTATACCTTTAGTTTTGTAGACATCTAATGTCTCTTTATTTTTGCAAAAATAATTATTGCACATTATTTTATATTTTTTGTTGTTTTTTTTCTTGCCAAAAATATATACCTTATTTTATGTTTCTAACAACAATTTTAATACTTTTTTTAAAATACTGTTTTCAATATAATAATCAACTAGGTATAATATATATTTGTAAAAATAATAAGAATAAAACAGAACAATACTGTTTGTAATGAATATCAAAGCACAAGATTTCTTTACAGTTATGTCACAAACAACATTAAGTGCTCAGATAGTTAATCGGAGTGAGACAGGTCAAATAATGAGGTCTCAGAAAGCCTCTCCCATTACCCAGCGATGGTTTGCTTTGCGACGCCTCAGTCTCACAATGTTGCTGTCCACATCAATAGCCGAATGCTTGTCCCGAATGTCGCTCTTGAGACGCATGTGAGAGAGTCTGAGCATCCCCAGATTACGACTGGTCTCATGAAGAGACTTCAGCAAGCCATCCCCTCCCTGAAATAATATGGATTAATTGATAATGCATCAGCAAGCCATCACCTCAATGTAATACATATAGATTGAGTCCTAATGAATCGGCACATCATTTCCTCATTTGAATATTATACAGTCATAATGCATCAGCAAGCCATCACCTCAATGTAATACATATAGATTGAGTCCTAATCAATCGGCACATCATTTCCTCATTTGAATATTATACAGTCATAATGTATCAGCAAGGCTTTGCCTCCCTGAAATAACATAATGTTACAATGTATCACTAAAGCTTCACCTCTCTGAAATAACATAATGTTACAATGTATCACTAAAGCTTCACCTCCCTGAAATAATATAATGTTATAAAGTATCAGCAAGGCATCCCTTTCATAAAATTATAGGTTAAGTCATAGTGCATTAGCAAGTCTTCACCTCCCTGGAATAAATATAAAGATAAATATAAAGTCATAATGTATCAGTAAGGCTTCATCTCCCTGAAATAACAAAACGTTATGATGTATCACCAAAGCTTCACCTCCCTGAAATAATATAAATGTTATAATGTAATCAGCAAGGCATCCCTTTCATGAAATTATAAGTAGTCATAATGCATTAGCAAGCCTTCACCTCCCTGGAATAAATATAAAGTCATAATGTATCAGCAAGGCCTACCTTGAAATAGCATAGATGAAGTCATAATGGACGAGCAAGCCATCACATTCCAATTCAAGTTTAACAGCTTAGAATTTTGAGAAATATGCGGTTTCAGAGTACAGCTGAGCTTTATCTTTCAATTAAAAATAAAAGTATTTGAATACTATGTTGTAGATTTTGAATGTCATTATGAAACATACAAAGCCTGTAGCAGTCATGGCAGGAGATAAAACCAAAATGAATACTGGATAATTAAATTCTTCAGACACTGGTACTGTATAAACAATTATAATACAAGAGCATAGAGTGCAGATTTAATTACTGCCACCTGAAAAAATGAAAATTAAACTACTACATAGTCTGCATCAGCAATTAAATAGAACTCTTGCCAGAATGTTTTAACTTAAATTATGCTAGTAACATTCAATGAATGTGTATGGAGTTTAAGTTAATCCATAAAATTGAAAACAAAGACAATTAATAAGTGAGATGCAAGTATAAAAGTGGAATATGTATCTCCAATTTATCCTCAGGAAATGTTACGAAATTAAGGGAAACACATGTATTTTATTATTGAATTAAATAAAGAGTTTAAAATTCCAGAGATTTCTTGTCAGACACTGTAAAGTGAGCAAACATATCCTTTATATCCGTTCAAATAGGGATATTTATGCTAAGCAAACTAAAACTGCATAGACTCCAAAACTGAGCAAATTCTCTGTTTAATTGGCAAATATGAATGTATGCCATTTGCTGGCATGAGTTATGTGTGTGAAGGCGAGCTTCACAAATAAAGGCTGGGTATAATGAGTTTATGACACAGATTCCAATGGTTTGTCCTCATCTCCAGCTCTGTGAAATCAATGACAGATCAATCACTTGAACATACAAGCTACTTAAACTACTTCTGTTACAAACCAGTGCCTTTGTGTTCTATGTGCAACTGAAATGGGATTAATTGATTTACATACAATGTTGGTAATTTATCAGCTATAAATACGATCATAAGTGTTTCCAAATTCTAACAGATTGTAAAGAGGTGTTCAGTATTCATGGACATAAATCATTAACAGTCCTTTATAGATCTTCAGAGATTTGCACCAACACAATCAAGTTGATAGAGTGATTTAATGCCTGGGTATCATGCTCTATGAAGAACCTATCCATAATAAGAGCCATTCATTAATCCCACTAATGACCCACATGTAAGGTATCTAGCTCATTATCAATAACTTAGTGTTATTTGATAAACAAACAAAAAAGAAAAAAAAAACCAAAAAAAAAACCATGTCTCCGACTTGTACATAAACAACCAGCTTTCCTGCATCCGTTTCTATATGGCATGCAGTATGTGATAAAATAAATGTGATCATTAAGTGAACAATTATTACGTAAAAACCTTTTTACTGACAAGACCCGTATTTCAACCACTGTCCCACAAACAATATTTCAAAGCTGTTGACAAATGTTATCATTCATTTGGTCAAATGTAACATATTTTTATATTTTCTTACAATTTAATTTCAAATATGTAATTGCAATGAACACTGTATGCTTCATTGTGAAGTGCTTGATAATGCTGAAGGCATTCTCTTGGACAAATTTTTCATTTCAAAAATAATCATACAAAAAATGATAAAGTATCATACTTACAGCTATAACAATGATACATTAAGATTGTGTACAAGATCAGCATGAACAAAAATTACAAACCTTTTAAATTTATCGCAAAAATGAATTGGCTGCATGATACTAGTTTGGTGGGAGGGCTATGAGGATACTAATAACTGAAGAAACTACCATACTGGAACATGTATTCATTTTTTTCAACACTGGGGGTATTGTCAATGACATGTACCTGATTTACAATTTTTACACCTTTACTTAAAAACATATATCTGAAGGTGTCACTACGACATGGAAAACAGAGTTTTAATACTAGTGTCTGGCATTCCAAACAATACCAAGGTGATGTTTCTGTCTAAACAGAAACAAGTAGAGTAAGAAATCTAAAATTCGCCAGGAATCTAAAATTCGCCACCTCTAAAACCTTAGTTAATTTATGAAGAAAATGATCTTTTTGTCTAAAAATTGGTATTTTTCAGTTCAAAAAGCCTTAATTTACTGTACAGTCCAACAAATCTTACCACAATTCATTTATTTTATTAGTATTTTCACATGTGGCGAATTTCAGATATGTGGCGAATTTTAGATTTCTTACTCTAACTGTTGGAAGATAATTACATTAGCACATTACACACAAATTACCATGTGCTTGCATATTTAATAACTACACTACAGATGAAGATATATTTAATTTTCTGTGACTTCATATCTTCAGTACAAATAACTGCAAGTGCAGGCCACACGGCAGTAATTCCAGACAAAATCTACACTATGAATAATTTATTCCTTTATGTATCCCCTGCAAAGCAAATGCATTAGTCTTTGCCATATCATAAATAAGTTAATGAGTTTCACAATAAATACCTCTACATATCAATTACTAGCTGTATGATGCTATAGCAATACGTTAGAAACTTTGGTTGGTTAAATATAAGTATCACAAACGCCTTATCTAAAAAGTCAGAATTAATGAAACAAGTAAACAAGCTTATCCTCTAAAAGGAAAAAAAAAGAAAGTGAAAGCTATAAACTTATGATTGTGGAAACAATACATCAGAAGCAACATAAAGCAAAACACACACAAAGATCGTTTGACAAGTACTCTTCTGACTTATATTAATGAAGGTCAATTTTATTTGTTGACAAATACTTATTCTGGAAACAAATGTCAAGTGAAGGTCTTAACTTTTAATGAACTTTAGAAGTACTTGGTAAAATGGCACTTTAAAGAGCAATAACCATTGCACATGTTGAAGTTTTCCCCAAAACAATTCCAGATGTTATGCAGGCTGTACCCTAGCTAACTCACTACCCTGTGTTACTGGTTATTAACTACACAAACGGCTTCCCCCCTGTTTCACTGACTATTATATCTGTTTGATGCCATGGAGTCATCTTTCTCTGTTTCTCACCAAAAACATGCCTTCCTATAGTTTTATGTTACCATGGATAACTTGTTCATAGTTTATCATTCATTTTCCACACTGTGACATGACATTGATAGCTTATAACTCCCTGGCTGTTTTATCCACATACCTTGACAATCTCCTGTGCCTCTGGGAGGTTGGTGCCTGGGTGTCTCTGGAAAATCCTGATGATTGGTCGGTTCAGCCTCTCCCGACTTGTCAGGTCTCCAGAAGTAACAGGACCCTGATCCCACAAAACACTTAATTACTGAGCAAGTAAAAGCTTAACTAGTATTTACTTGGGTTTTAACATATAGCTTTCAACAATGTATAGCTCATATAGCGACGGGTAGTTTTGTGGGCAGAGGAAACCGGTACATACAGTTGGTCAAGGTTCTGTACTGTAAACTGCTGACCTATAGAAAGAAAGTACCAGCTTTCCCACTTGAGGTCAGGCCAGGATTCGATCTCTGATCTCGGAGGTGGGATGCGAGTATGTTATCAGTGCGCACCGTGGCCCCTAGCTTTACTAGTAAGTATCAGAACTAAAACAAATGTATCTCCAGATTTAACTCTACATAACATACTTACATAAAAAGGAGAAAGAGATTTTAGAGACTTACTTTGATTAACCATTGGTATAAAAGCTTAAAATAAAGGACACTGGGAGAAAAGATGAGATATAACTAGCTCAATTTTGGTGAAAGTGATCAATTGGAAATTAAGTGATAACATTTGAATCAAATATAAGACATCATTTATTTTATGATAATTTTTGAAAACGAATTTTAGTAAAAATTTAATCTTTATATTTTTAACTATTTGAAGTTGATTCAGGTTCCAGCATATGCTGTACTGAATTAAACACCAAAATATAACTGTGCACAACTGCTTTGTATGTCAACATTAACTATAATCATCCAGTTGCACTCAACAAATGCCCATAATGTTTAACAAAATTTAAAAAAGGAAGAAACTAGCATTAAACAGATGGAAGTTATATCTTAAATAACTGAGATCTGATACCCTAGAAAATCCCCATGATCTTTCTGTTGCATCAAAGAATCGCTGTGACCTGTTGATAGCATGTCTGTTCTCCCCAGCTGACACATCCAGTTGTTGCTAAAAAGTGTACCAACAAAAAAAAGTTTCATATATACTAAAACAGACTGAATCACACAAGGATATTTACTCTGAATTTTATCACAAAAGTTAGTTAGACCTTCATAGAAGAGGTAACAAGATACAGAAATGTGACACACTCTCTATCAATGAAATCTGGAAGTACAAGAAATACATTGGATTTGAAGCTCAAATTATATTCCTGTCACAGAGCTTCAATACATGACATACCAAACAGCATTTATTTATTAACTTTCTGCAGTTAGTGTAAGAGTATAAAACCCATCTAGGTTAAGGGTAAACAGATAAAAACTACTGCACAATAACTATTTGTGAGGTAGCATTACTAGTTAAGTCAAAGTAGGGTATTAACATCAGGCCCCCAGCTTCTTTTATGTATTAATTGGCTACTCTTACAGCCTGCCGTACGGGTAAAAACACGTACGGGCCCTACAATTTTTTGTGAAATTTACAGCCATGGGCAGTTTGTGGGGGAAGCAGATGTTTGCACGGACATCCTAGTTACAGAGCAAGTGAATCTTATGGCCTGACTGTCTGTTAGTTGTTTCTATGACTACACAGTAAATAACTCGCATACCAATTGATCTTCTATGGCTATAGCCTGTTGTCTGTGTTTTGCAAATACCTACAGAAGATCTATGTTTTACATGCATGTCATGCGACAGTATGGTAGTGTACAACAGACCTTGAGAGAGACCGTCTCAGCAACTTTGCCAGTGAGGCCCTGGTTCACGGACCCGTGGGCTGTCTTCTGGGTCTTTTCAGCCCTATTTATAGCATTGTGAAGTTCCTTCCTCAGCATGCAGGATCTGTAAAGTTACCAAAACATCTGACATGCTAGGGGCCAAACAGGTACATTGTATTTAATAAAGCGCTGTTATTTTTACGGCTGCGAATGGTTAGCTGAGCCTCGATAGACGAGTCGGTCTTTACTATTACTCGATTTCATTTTTTCTGCTCGAGAACACAGTAAACTGTATTATCGCCCGCAAAACGAATCGTCTGCATAAAATATGCCACATTTCTGCATTTTTGCCACATAATATCTCTTAAAGTTGTGGTTTGGGATTAAAATGTATAATTTACTCCATATTCTATAATACCTGGTTAAATAGAAGATGTTTTTCTTCCTACGTTTCGCTACCGTTTGTTTACAGAAGACTTCTAATGGTAGATACTAAATCTTCTGATAACTTGAATTCAGGTTGGTTGTCAAAGTGCGGGTACTCGGGGCTGTTGTTTAGCACCCATCCCAGCCCTAGTTACTTTATGATATTCTGAAAATACTTATAAAGGGAATGAAACCCTTCTGCATCTCACTTACATTAATAACTTTTACAGGGTTAGTCAAGCATCAGGATAGCTGAAAATGCAAAAAGGTTGCAAAGATAACTCTGGTAAGCTCCATAAATATGTTACTAACAACATTCTTAGAAGTAATATATCTTTATTTAAGTTTTATTAACCTCAAATTTGTATTACTGTTTTATTTAAAAAAAATTTTTTTCACAGTATCTTAAACTATCTATGACTCTACTCTCAAAGCATGCTGGAATAATACTGATAAGAGTGGTTTTACAGAATGCCATGATATGCCCGTCTGACAGCAGTTGTTTTTCCCACTCACCTGTTTCTGGCATCTGCTGCTTCCCTCAATGCACTGTCTGCCTCTGGAGTGTACGGACCAAGGGCATCAATCTGGATCTGGTCATGGCTGTACCTGTCTGGGTCAGCACTCATAGCCAGGCGGTTGTAGCCACGTGGGGTGCGTGTGGACAGGTTGGCGCTACCAGATGGTAGAGCGGCACAGATGAGGTCCAAAACACGGGATCTTTCCTGCACCACAGCTGACAGACGCTGGCGAGATCTGTCCAGAGTCTGATCAAATAGCAAAATCAAAATCATGCAAAAATCTGAACTGCAAATAATGCCTCAATAAGAGTTTTTAAAGTACTCAAGTAGAGTAATGGGTTATTTGAAGTACAGAATCATCAAAAGAGTGTTCTTTTCTGTTTATTTTCTACTGATATAAGTAATTTTAAAATACGCTAAGACAAAAGTCACAGTTGGTTGTTTTATATCCTGTTCAACAGCTAGGGTCATATTGGAACAGGTTCTCAGTATTGTCACTTATGTCACTTGAACCCACAGAGGTGACGTACAGCCCATGATTAGATGTCAAACTTAAAAACCACTAGGCTACCGAGGACCTTCAAAATATGCTAAGAATATTGTAGTGTATCATGATGTGTGCTACCTGAAAAAATATGGTAAAGAGTATACTGATGGTAACTGAGTAATCAAGAACAAAATTTCTACCTGTAACAGCCTCAGTCAGCATAGTACATACAACAACCTTATCTCACTGGCTAAGCTAAATTTTAGGGAATCTGAGAAAACTGAAAACCTCGGAAAAATACCTACACAAATATCAACACTAATTTGATACTTTTATGAGTTTACTTGACAAATGTCGCAGTCATCAATCTAGGTATGCAAAAACCATGCTGCCTTTATACTGCATTTAATTTTTTATCTAATGAAAATCATGCAATAGTCAAAATGAGGTTTTTAATTCCATTAATGCTGCACGAGTCGAACATAGACTCAGGTATTACGAAATGAGAAATGATTTGTCAATTTTGAAGACCACTGAAAACCAACACTTTATATTTGAAACTAAATATACAAGAACATAAAATTATTGTGGAAGGTACTCATAAATTGAAACATACCAAACAAGAAAATAACATCAGAGATGCCCGTACCCCACAGCCTGGGGAAATAGCACCATGCCATATAGAAGTAGTGAAACAGTACAAAGATTGGGATACTTTTAGAGCAGTGTCAGTTATATTAAGGTCCAAATGATGTTTAAGTAGAGAAAATAACATCTAAGGAAACAAAGTGTATGTAAAGATAAAGTATTAAAACAAGACAATTCAATAGCAAGATGACAACATTAATCAGTAAACTAAAAACTATGATGCACACTTACAACCCCTAAGCAATGTCCCTATCAACTATCAACTTCCTACACTTTACAGTTTCAGAGATATTGCCTGGACAAAATTGTAAAGGTCAAGGTCACTACGGGAAGGTCAAATGTCAAAACAAGGTCACACCATGACGTTGCACACCTACAACCCCCAACCAATGTCCCCAATGAGTATCAACTTCCTACACCTTATGCTTGCTGAGATATAGCCCAGACAAGATTCTATAGGTCAAAGTCATTACGGAAAGGTCAAAGGTCACATCAAGGTCACACCATGACGTTGCACACCTACAACCCCTAACCAATGTCCCTACCAAGTATCAACTTCCTACACCTTACGGTTTCCGAGATATAGGCCGGACAAGATTTTATAGGTCAAGGTCACTATGACAAGGTCAAAGGTCAAATCAAGGTCACACCATGACGTTGCACACCTACACCCTAACCAATGTCCCTACCAAGTATCAACTTCCTACACCTTAGGTTTTCAGAGATATAGCCCAGACAAGATTTTATAGGTCAAAGGTCAAATCAAGGTCACACCATGACGTTGCACACCTACACCCCTAACCAATGTCCCTACCAAGTATCAACTTCCTACACCTTACGGTTTCCGAGATATAACCCGGACAAGATTTTATAGGTCAAGGTCACTATGGCAAGGTCAAACTATGACGTTGCACACCTACACCCCCTAACCAATGTCTCTACCAAGTATCAACTTCCTACACTTTATGGTTTCCGAGATATAGCCCGGACAAGATTTTCAAACTCAAGGTCACTGCGGCAAGGTCAAAGGTCAAATCAAGGTCAGACCATGACATTGCACACCTACACAGCCTAACTAATGTCCCTACCAAGTATCAACTTCCTACACCTTACAATTTCTGAGATACAGGCTGGACACCCACTCACTCACCCATCCGGACACCATGGGTGGAAAAAAAAACCCGACAGCCCTCAAGGGCTTTGGGATAAAAACTGGAGTTGTAGACCCCAAAAGGTGGGTTGCACAATCAGTATCAGTGATAGTTACACATACTAGTACTTGTCATGTATACATGATCGATGTATGCCAACATGATAGCTGTGATACTAGTCCAAGACATATCAAAGTAGTGCTGGGTTCTGTCCTTCTACTTTGATATAGCTGTGATACTAGTCCAAGACATATCAAAGTAGTGCTGGGTTCTGTCCTTCTACTTTGATATAGCTGTGATACTAGTCCAAGACATATCAAAGTAGTGCTGGGTTCTGTCCTTCTACTTTGATATAGCTGTGATACTAGTCCAAGATATATCAAAGTAGTGCTGGGCTCTGTCCTTCTACTTTGTCAAGTATCAATTACATTAGCAGAAGTATCTTCAAGCTACATTCTGCAAACAGAATTTCAAGATAGTAGCCATCTTGTTTTTCCAAATGGTACCAATTTTAAAAACAGCCTAGCCTGGGTGCTGTCCTGCCACACTTATTTAGTTTCAAATCAATCGTGTCTGAAGTGTCTTTGTGAGTTAGAGTCCTGAAACAGAATTTAAAGATGGCGACCATGCTGGCCATCTTGTTTTTGAAGTGGCACCAATTTTGAAAGCAACCTAGCCTAGGTGATGCCCTACAACCCTGTTAAGTTTCAAATCTATTAGCAGAAGCGTCTTCCACTTAGATGGAAATGGAATTTCAAGATGGTAGCCATCTTGTTTTTCCAAATGGCACCAATTTCCAAAACAACTTAGCCTAGGTGATGCCCTACCACCCCGTTAACTTTCAAATTGATCAACAGGGCATGTTCAGTGTTCGCTCTCGTCAAAAATAAATGCGAGACAGACTGTCTCCCTTCACCTGAAAAGGCGAGACAACTGTGAAAAAATGTGAGACATGTTTTACTTCAAGATATTTTGAAATATTTAGTTCCAATTTGGGACTGCATAAAATTTTCTTTATTTAAATAATAAGAAATAGATGCTAAACTAAAAGTTCAAATAAATAAACTATTTAATGCTGTTTTTATTAAATTTTGTCTTTTTTTTTTTAATTTCACTTCTAAACCACATCTTAATGGCTTATTGGCTGGGTGCTACTGTTTTTTTTTTTTTTATTATTTTTTTTTTTATTTTACTGTTATCTGGATTCATGAAATAAATAAATAAATTGCATTTTTTTTCTCTTTTCTTTGAAGAAATATATATATTGTCCCTTCCAATAATAGACAAATTTCTTTGGTCAGTAGTTGTTTCGACTGTTTCGCCTGTGACACAATATGCAGAAGACGAGTTAAAAATTAGACATAAAGCACAGAAATCTCGTGAGAATACCCGAATTCTTGCGTGAATTACCGTTAGCTGGATGTATCAAATAAAATAAACTCACTTTCATGTCTTTCTCACCTATTTCTATGAGGAAATATGTACGTCGTCGCTTCCGATAACAGACGAATTTCTTTGGTCAGTAGTTGTTTCGCCTGTGACACTATAAGCAGAAGACGAGTTTAAAAATCGACAAAAAGCAGGGAAATCTTGCGAGAATACACGAAATCTCACGTGAATTACTGTTAGTTGGATATATAAAATAAAATAAACTGCTATTCTCACCCATTTCTATGAGGAAATATGTACGTCGTCGCTTCCGATAATAGACAAATTTCTTCAGTCAGTTTTGAGTGTTTCGCTTGGTAGCGACAGCACAGACGCGTTGGTGAGTTCGTTTTGCGACAACTCGCCCCAGAGTGTGTACAAACTCGCGAAATCGCGCTCGAGAGCGAACACTGCATGTTCAAGTTAGAGTCTGGAAACCAAAATGGTGATAGAAAGACGGATGGATGTTGGACACATCAATACGCACATTGGTTACATGCAACCCGCCCCCAAATTATCAAATATTTTCCATGCTTTTATATTTGGCATTTTAGTTACTCTCTGAAAACTGTAGAACAATGTTGTACAGTATTAACAGTTCTGTCTTTGTGACAATACCCGAGGACCATTACGTGCAAATTGAACAGCTTAGTGCTTATCCAATTCAAATGCATGAGGTATAAACAATTATTTAAACCTCAGGAGACTTAGTACCTGTAACTGCTGCTGCACTAATAGTAACTGCTGCTCTAACATTGTTTTGAGGTTGAGTAAATGCATTTTTTCAGCATGCATTAAGTCGTCTGCACCATCTCTGTCCTACAAAAATGATAGAAATAGAAAAAAAATGATCATTCATAGCAATATGAAATAATATACCAGCAATAATTAAAAAATTATAGTAAATAATTGGGTTCCACATTTAAACTGGAATTAAGTTTTTATGGGGTTTTTTCATGTCAATTACAAATAACAATTAACGCAGCTGCAAAAACAATATAATCAAAATTTATTTCATGTTTAGTGTTGGTTTGTGACTTTCATTTTTATGTTAAGCTTGGACTTAGTTAAGTCACCCTTCGTGAAATCACTTTAAGTCCAGGACTTAGCAAAGACAAAAGGGTCAGATTTAAGTCCCTTACTTAGCCTACGTCCAGGCTACATATGAAACCCTTTGTGAAACCGGCATCAGAACTTTATGACACCAAGAATTCTCATCAATAAAGCATCCTTAAGGTGCTATTTCTTTCTATGACAAACTGTTTGACTCAAGCTGAGAGAACTTAAGTCCTTGAGTGAATCACATCTTAGGAAATAGACCAATCTAAAATTGAACAAAATGAAATCCCATATTAGGAATAGTTCAATGTAAACTTGAACATTTTTAATATAGGACCAAGCCTTGACAAAAGTCTCTGCTAAGTACATGGGCTTAGGTTCTTTCATGAATCCCAACTAAATCTTAAACTTAGTTGACACAAAAGTCATAGACTGAAGTCAGAATTCAGACTTAAGTCAGGGGCATAAGTTCTTTCGTGAATATGACCTCAAAACAAGACAAGGATTTATACATCTTCAGACAGCATCAGCTGCTATTAACACAAAACTAAGCATGTACAGAGAAAAGATTATGAAGGCACTACAGCCATGTGAATTTTAACCAAAGGTTATTAGTCTGATAATCAAACTTTGATCTCACCTAAAATCTGAACTAGCAGATACAATGCACATATTAAATTTACTGTTTCAAATCACATTGCCCATGGACAAAGATATGCTGTTTAAAGGAGACAAGCTGAATGGAATATGGTGTTTATCAAAAGAAGAAACACCAAATATAATATCAAAGTGGAAAAACATACTGATCAAGTTATGCTCCAATAGGAGCACAGGATAGGGAAGAGGGGCCACTGTAGTATCAAGCAAAAATGAATCACAACCAAGATGTGCATACCAAAATAGTGGCAGAGTTCAGGAACATATGGTCAGCATCTTATGACCACAGCTTGGACCCCAATCTTTAATATGTTGCATTATTTTTTCCAATTCAAAGTTGGAGTTACAGGTGCAACTAGAAATAGGAAGCACTATAAAAAGAGTAATAAAATATTGAATAGGCGAATTGCATACAGAAAACACATCATCATGTGTAATGTCCACCCATGAGACTTTGGAAAGCCTTTGGGAGAAAAGCCCTCAAATTTGTCCCAGGAAAAAAACCTCACAAAATGAGTCTTGTGGAGAAAACCCCTCAGGAGAAAACCCCTCTTAGATCAGATCAATGGAAATATCTCTTACGGTTTCTGAGATATTAACATTTTTTGTTTTTCCGCAAAATTTCAAGATGGCCGCCAAAAGTGGTGAAAATTGAAATTTTTCAATTTTGTATAGAATACTTTGCTACTACCCTATGGGTCAAAAATTCTGTCGAAATCGCTCTATCTCTTACGGTTTCTGAGATATTAATATTTTTTGTTTTTCGCAAAAATTCAAGATGGCCGCCAAAGTGGCGAAAATTGAATTTTTTTCAATTTCACATAGAATACTCTGCTACAACCCTACGGGTCAAAAATTCTGTCGAAATCGCTCTGTCTCTTACGATTTCTGAGATATTAACATTTTTTTGTTTTTCCGCAAAAATTCAAGATGGCCGCCAAAAGTGGCGAAAATTGAAATTTTTCAATTGCACATAGAATACTCTACCACTACCATGCGAGTCAAAATTTCTGTCAAAATGGCTCTATCTCTTACGGTTTCCGAGATATTAACATTTTTTTGTTTTTTTTTTCCCGCAAAAATTCAAGATGCCCGCCAAAAGTGGCGAAAATTGAAATTTTTTCCATTTTGTATAGAATACTTTCCTACTACCCTACGGGTCAAAAATTCTGTCCAAATCGCTCTATCTCTTACGGTTTCTGAGATATTAAGATTTTTTCGTTTTTCGCAAAAATTCAAGATGGCTGCCAAAAGTGGCGAAAATAGAAACTTTTCAATTTTGTATAGAATACTTTCCTACTACCCTATGGGTCAAAAATTCTGTCCAAATCGCTCTATCTCTTACGGTTTCTGAGATATTAAGATTATTTCGTTTTTCGCAAAAATTCAAGATGGCTGCCAAAAGTGGCGAAAATAGAAACTTTTCAATTTTGTATAGAATACTTTCCTACTACCCTATGGGTAAAAAATTCTGTCCAAATCACTCTATCTCTTACGGTTTCTGAGATATTAAGATTTTTTCGTTTTTCGCAAAAATTCAAGATGGCCGCCAAAAGTGGCGAAAATTGAATTTTTTTAATTTTGTACAGAATACCCGTAGCCGCGCTCTGTAACGCCCATGGGCAATGTGACCAAATATTTGTGAAAGGTGGGGTTGGGCGTTTACGACAATGAAAACCAGCCTGGCGTTTCGAAAAAAATAACCCGAATTTAGGGAAACCGCGTTTTAGCACACACTGACTGGAAGTAAAATATGCGGTTGGTAAACTAATCTCGATGCAATAAAAGTTGTCATAACTGCTAAAATAAGGAAACTTTTGTTGAAAATTGATATAAATTAAAAATATTTCACCGATTATTGGGTTTATATGGGGACAGTTTACCTCGAAACGACATATGAGCGATAACGTAAGATTGTGGAGGGGCGCTTTCAAAAGCATGAGCGTTACGGAGCGCGGCTACAGTACTTTCCTACTACCCTACGGGTCAAAAATTCTATCCAAATCGCTCTATCTCTTACGGTTTCTGAGATATTAGCAAATTACTCAAAAGTAGTACTGAAAATACACAATGAAGTACCTAAATGGCTATTACTCATGTACTGACAAAGCTATCAGTCCCAAATGTAATACCAAGTGAGCTATGGACATAACAATCTTGTATTCAAAATTGTAGTAAATTATCTTTAATTATTTTGGCTTAAATGCACGGAAACCAATGGGTACTGAAAATAGCTGTACTTAAGTATTACTCAGTAAGCAAAAGAGGTACAACAGCCAAAAGCAATCCCAAGCAAGCTACTGACCCAATAAGCCTGCATACCAAATTTGGTGACAATAGCTCTAATACTTTTCCTTTAAATGAGCGGAAACCATGGGTGACGCCGGACATTGGACGCCGGAAAAAGCAAAAATAATATATCCACCCCCCAGGGGGGTGAACATAATTATTGTGACATTGAAATCACTTGTAATATCTTCTTGAGACACTAAAAGTCCAGATGTTTTAGTTGTAATTTTTAAATTAATTCAACAAAATATTACATCATTTTAAGGTAAATATTGTACCCAATGGTTAGAGACACTAAACCTTTTTCCAAACTTGTTTAAAAACCCTGAACTAAAGGTTCATTCCACTGTTCAAATGGTACGGGGACTTTATGTGATCAGAAATACTTGATGAAAGATGTATTTATGAAGTGCCAAATTGACCTAGACATCCTCTAAGGCACTGATAAACAAGAATTGATAGTTCAATTGCCACAAAAGTCAGCCACAGAAGAGTCCCAACATTGAATAATACCAGTGTTATAAAGGTATTGGCTTTATATCAATATGTCAATTTACTGGTTGACAATTGCTGGATTAATGTTAATCATTACTAAAAATGTGGCACCTGTTGTACTCATGTCTCCATGACTGTCAAGTTTGCTTGAATAGTTGGCTAATGAGGTTTCACAAGTTTTGAATCGAGTATAGACTACATCAGTTTAAACCAGAACATAATCAATGGTGTCTACAAAAACAACTGAGATTATTGTAATCTAATTAAAGAACAGATTAAAGATTTGAGCATGCTGTATTGCTACTTGTTTGACACTTTCATTAAGCAGTAATCACTGGCAGTAACACTTGATTGGAATCAGAGATTTAAATTCTAATTTCCAGCTGTCATTAACTACTTTTGACACAAAGATAAAAGACAAATTCAAATAAAAGTCAAAACCAGTTGTCACTTATCAACTTATTTGATTCACATATGAATGACACAATTCGGCTTCATATGAAGTAGCATAAATGTGTAAAAGAAGAACCCTAAAAATTAATAACTTGGGGTTTGGGGTCCTATTTTATTCCAGTGTGTGTATGTAAGAACGGTTGTACTAATCCTTTATTTGATTGGTCAATTCTATTCAATAGATGTTGGCAGCAGTTGTAAATCTGGGAGATGTACCAGGATAGGGTGACTACACTTCACCGGAGAAAATTCAGTGTCAGCTAATTGATGAAATTATCAGTGGGGCTGGCCTAAGTGCATTAAATTCTGACTTGATTGATCGATAACTTAACAGTGGCAGAGATAAATTACTGGTACTTTAATGACAAAATAAAACTATCTTTTCAACTCATTTAAACTAATTCTAGATTCACCCCATCACTATTATAGTGAAGAAAAAATGACCCCCAGTTGATCTCAGGCATGATTCCCTTCCAGTCCAGACAAGAAGATGTGGAAGGCCTTATGCTGCTGTCAATAGCGTCATTGGTCTTCCAAAGGTGAAAAAAAAGACTTCCACTGAAAAAGCTGGCGGAAAGGTCAAGAAAGAGGAAGACTAAAAATTAGCATCAGAGATGCCCGTACCACACAGCCTGGGGAAATAGTCTTCAACACCATGAGATATAGAAGTAGTGAAACAGTACACACATTGGGATACTTTCAGAGCAGTGTCGGTGTTCAAATAATGTTTAAGTAGAGAAAATAACATATAATAGAAAGAAACTGCATGTAAAAATTAAGTATTAGAACTGGACAATTCAGTACACTAAAAATTATGAAGCTTTAAGACTGCTCCTATCTTGATATTCTTTCGTATGGTCGAATTATGGTTTGAATGTTTTGAATATTACCCATACATACAGATGTGGCAATACATGCTTTTATGTGGAGTTGGGGCAAAACCTGTGGCTCACTTGATGCAATACCATATGTTACAATGGGAAGTTGCAAAAGTAAAATGGCTAATGAATTCTAATATGACTTTAACAGTGCTTAATCTACATCAAAAGACACCCAAAGGTGCAACAACCAAGATTCAAGTAAAAAGATATAAGAGTGATAAAAATTCAAAAAACAGTATCAGACATCCCCGTAGAGAGATAAAATAGTATCAAATATGCAAGATCAAAGGTCAAATCCTGGTCACACCATGACGTTGCACACATATAACCCCCGACCAATGTCCCTTCCAAATATCACCTTTCTACACCTTACGGTTTCCGAAATACAGCCCAGACAAGGCCTTATAGGTCAAGGTCAATACGGCAAGGTCAAATCAAGGTCACACCATGACATTTTACATCTACACACCCTAGCCAATGTCCCTACCCACTTACCAGTATCAACTTCCTACACCTTACGGTTTCCAAGATATACCCCGCCTACCCCGGACAAGATTTTATAGGTCAAGGTCACTACAGCAAGGTCAAATCAAGGCCAGACCATGACGTTGCAAACCTACACCGCCTAACCAATGTCCCTCCCAAGTATCAACTTCCTACACTTTATGGTTGCCAAGATATAGCCCGGACAAGATTTTATAGGTCAAGGTCACTACGGTGAGGTCAAATCAAGGTCACACCATGTGGTTGCACACCTACACCCCCTAACCAATGTCCCTACCAAGTGTCAACTTCCTACACCTTAAGGTTTCCGAGATATAGCCCGGACAAGATTTTATACATCAAGGTCACTATGGAAAGGTCAAATCAAAGTCACACCATGATGTTGCACACCTACACCCCCTAACCAATGTCCCTACCAAGTATCAACTTCCTACACCTTACGGTGTCCGAGATACAGGCCAGGCAAACTTCTTCCCGCCGCCCGCCCATCTGGACACCATGGGTGAAAACAATACCCCCGTTAGCCCATGATGAATGTCCTTCCAAGAAACACTGTATGACTCTTCAGCTGGTAAAAGTCCCAGGTTTTACTTAGTGGTTATAGTGGTAAATATTGTAAAAAAAGTAAGTTCTACATATTCAATGCTATTTTCCTGAGATGTACATAGTAAATGTATAAGTGTTTCAAAATTTTCATTTCTCAGAAATAAAAACAGTAAACTAATGATATTCCTGTCATTATCATTACACATGGATCTTTTAGTGTTATATAAAGGTGAATAACACTACATGGGCTGATAGATAGACCATTAGACTATTCAACCAATACACATGGTCAATTGACACGCCAAACAGGATGATAAATTGATAAAATTATTTCTACTTGAAATCAACACCCCAGCTGGCACAACTTGCATACAAAATCCATGAAAACAACTAATTCATATCTGCTGTCACTTCAGCTACCTTATGTCATATTGCTACATCCCTGGAAACATGAATGTTGCCCATGACATCCAATTGTAAATAAATATTTAATCTTCCAGTATGTGCCAAGTTACAACACCAAGCAGTAGTGTGTGCAGAAAGTATTTTTGAATGTACTGAATATTTAGAAATGGTTGTGCGAGACATTGCACTTAGACTGGCACATTCAATTTATATTTTCGAAAGACTTACTGCTCAGCTACCCATGTTCATCACCTTCCTCAAAAATTGTTAAAGAAAGGCAGTATTGATACTGAAATGATTGGAACAAATACTAATATAATGATGAAGTACAACTCTACCAGAAAAGATTATTGTGAAAAGGTTTTAATGTCAAAAAATGCAAGTGATGAACTTGGGTAGGTGACAAACTTGGGTACTTGCCCAGTAGAAGTAATACCTTTTCTCTCAGTGGTCTTCTTTTTCTAATGTCCTCACATTCTTTATTTAGCTTTAAATCTTTTCTTATATGCTCCAGTGCTTTTTCTAATGCTTCTTTTCCACGTGTCAAGGCTTTTATTTCTTCATTTGTATCAATTAAGCTTTCCCTCAATAAGCAAACTACCGCCCTGGTTTGTCTGAAATACCTGTGTGCTTCATCGTTGCTCAATTCTGCCAAAATTTCTCTTAAGTGTGGCAAAGGGTCTACAGACTTGCCCAAAAAGTTTGACTTGTCACTCGAGGACACAACATTTTGTGACAGTTTTATTTCTTTCAGTGTGTTATTTCTCCATGCAGAAGGTCCTATAGTTGCAGTTCCCATCTTTGTAGAACTAGCCTCCATTCTCGAATTTTGTAGACACTACTCACAGTAAATAGCATAAACTTTAAAAACATTAACCTATTTGTTATCTTTGCTCCTTTCGTTCAACTATACTGAGCAGAGAAAAGACTAGGATTTTATTCAATCAAATCAAGCAATTTCATGTCGGTGTAACTAAGCAACTAACAAGGAAGTGCCTAGCCGACGAAAATATTTTAGCCGCTATTTACATAATTACAACATCACAAAAATAAAAAGTACGATACATTTTTTGTTATAGGTTTGCTCATATAGTTGTGGGCTCCGTTGGTCTGTATTTTAGTATTAGTGAAAATACTTTTTTATTGAAATGAAAATATTAGTGTGATTTATTCCCAGTACACCATGCCCCTTTAAAAAAAATATATTTATACATAGTGTTTGAAATTATGTACTATATTGTAAAATTAGAATGAGCTTGTGGCAAAATAATGGGCAGTGGCCCTCCTTAATTCTCCAAATCATTTTTTAATGGCAGAAATTTAACTATTACACATTTGAGATTTTGTGGGAATTATTAAACCCCTTATTAACTTCTTAAGTCTACTTTTCAAAATAATCCTTAAATCTCAAATACCTAACATGTGCATAATATGTATTGCCATCCATCTTTGTAATGGGCCTTTTATCTGACAACTATGGAACTTCTATTGTTGTAAATGATCTGACTTCAAAGTACATACTACAAAAATATGCAGGTTTTCATCAGAGAAAATACTAGATCATAATAGACTGCTTGGAATAATCAATTCAATAAACCCTAATATAGATATTTATATGATTTTTTATAGGCATATTAAACTTTAGATTATCACTTTTTGGACTAAAAGTAATAACCACTTTACTGATGTTGGTAGATAAAGGAAAAAGGTTCATGATACTTTAGCAAAATTTAGAACAAAATTAAACCATTTCAAACAGCTAAAGGTTGAAGCTGACACAAAGTCTAATTCTATATTCTCATGTAATACACTCAACAGTCATGCATACAGGAAAAAGAAATCAAAGAAATTTATCATTAAAATCACCAAGAAATAGTTTGACATAAAATAATCAGTACTTTTCTAACACATATAGTATAGGCAAAGGTAGGAAAAGTCATTTTGTTGGGTCTCGTAGCCCACATGCCCAGTACTTATTTATGGTTCCTTTGGAAAATACCTAGGAAATCTAAAAGCTGTTGTGGCCCCCACAGACATCAGCTTGCCAGTAGAAGCAGTATTTTGGGACAGGTGGAACCTGAAAATGAAGGAAGCCGCTAATACGTCAACTTTATTAGAGCTTCCTCGCCATCGTCTTGTTAACCTTAGTGGATGTAGATAATACATTAATGTGGATTGGTGGAGGCTGCACTAATTTGCCAAATTTGAATTCTGCTTTATTTAACCAGTGCAAACTGAGATATTTCATTACAAACAATCGACTAGGCTACCTTTCAGCAATACCATGCATGCACTGCAGCCAGACGACAGCCAATTATTTTTATCTTGTGGGCCATGCTTTTGCATTAGCTTTTTATGAATAATGAAAAATTGAACACCTGAAAAGTTCAGAAAGAATTTTTATTGACAGACTAGTCAACACTGGAGTGTGGATAATATTGCATCCGGCATAGAAAAGCCAGTAGAATCAAGGTACCATAAACTATTATGGAACAAGAACCAACAATAGTTAAGATAATCAAAGTCCGAGTCAGCCTACTCTTTTTTTTTTTTTTTTTTTTTTTTTCATAAACAATATTTTATTGAAGCAATAAGGCAAAATCAACAAAGATTAAAATAAGCATTCTTGCAATTAAAATCTACATTTTCTTAAGACTGATTGTTACAATTTTGTAATAATTTAATTTTTTCCATGAGCACTATTTTATTGAAGCAATTAGGAAAAAAGAAACCAAGATTATCAGCTTTCTTTCAGGAACAATTATTTACAAAAGAATACAAAAAATTCAATGAACAACACTTGATAACAATTCTTGGAAAAATATCTATTCTGACAGCCAATGAGTAGAAGTAACAAGGAGGCAAGTAAATCCAATCTGATCATTCTTTATTAGTTGATTTAACATCATCTAAAATTCTGTACATCAGAAACACGAAAATTTTTAAGTGTGATAAATATTTTGTCTTATATTGATGTTAAATATTATTAAGATGTATATTTCATGCCACAGGTTTACATTTAAATCTATCCACAAATGTTTCAGTCATTCATCTTCCATTTTGACATAATTATATTTTAACTATAAAATATGCAATGATGTGTTTATTACTGTTTAATAGAGTGTGTTTTCTTGAAATTTCCAAATGTTTGATGTAATCCATTCCATATCTTATTGACAATGATTACAATCTAGTAATTGATCTCAACTAACATTTATCTGCTTTTCATACATTCATATTCTCACAAACTATACATCTGATATAAATGTGTATTTTTCATGAAAATGATTGAAATATGAAAAGTTTTACAAATATATGGTTTATTGCAATTTCAAAAACCTACAACTGAAAAGAATTGAAAAAGAGAACAATGAAACAACAATAAAACAACTTGAAAACTTTTTGTCATCCTGTTCAACAATGTCCCCAATTTATGGTGATTCAGAAGAAATCTTACTCTATAATGTACTCATACAATACTTTAAAAAAAAAATATATCTACATTCAATAACTTTCAAGCAATTCTGTTCATCATTTCTGCTTTATGGCTGCTTTATCAAATAAACCTGGAGATACTAAATTTCACTCAGGCTGTCATTTTTCAAGTGTTGAAGTCATATTTTCGCAAAAATAAGTACATGCCCTAAAAGTTTATTTAAACCTAGCTCGAATTGCTTTGTTGCATAGTGTGTGTATGCGATAGAATTAGCATTATTCAACCGTGAAACGGATCACGGATCAATAGTCTTTAAGTCTTGCGAACCTCTAATTACGGTTCGGCAGCCACTTCGAAAATCATAACTTTGTCCAGAGTCTCCAACAAGTCAAGGAAATAGAATTGGGGGCAGAGGGGGGGTTCCTTACTGACAAATTTCACATACTGTGGCAAATTTCCCATGTATTTACCCCCGTTTTCTGATCTTGTCTTGGTCTTTTTCCATGGCGCCGACCCGTACGATGTTGTGCTTTCTGTAATTATGAGCCTTAGAGTCTGTCAGTAGATGGAGATTAAGCACTATAAACGTAATATCAGAATTACATGAGATGCAGGTCTGCTTATCACTCAGTTCTAGGAACACTGTTGCTCAGTGTAAATGTTATGTTTTATATCTAGTGTGTATGTGGTTTTGTGTTTTAAAAGAGAGGATTGTTATGTTCTAGTGTTGATTTCCAGGAATTTAGATAAAAGGATATTGTACTAAAATTATTTCACAAAGAATTGGACAAAACTAATTGAAGTTATTGAATGAGCTGAAAGTCTGATACAGTACAAATAAAGTATTATAAATAAAGTACAAAAACTATGGAGTCTAGTGACATGAAAGGACAATCAAAAAGTCCAACTGAAGGATGTGACACTCAGTCTGTCGAAAAGGCATCCAATGACAGTGCTATGGCACAGTCAGGAACCTCCGGCACTGCATCTGACCAATGTGAGATTCCTGAAACTTCTGTTTTCGGAAGCATCCAAGAAAATATGTCAGCCTACTTAACATACTGAGAGTGAAGATTGGCAAAAAATGTTGCAGACGACTGCATGTCAGCTTTGGAAACCAGATGCAAGCCTGTAAGTCAATAGCAAACATACAGAAGGAGGTAGATGAAGGCTCAACGAGAATATCTCAATGACAAATAGTGCCGGAGCAGAATTGCCATTTTGATAGAATTTTAAGTAATAAAATGCTAACAACTCCAAATAAGCTGAAAATTTCAGATTAAAAAATGCATGACCCTTGGCCTTGCATCTATAATACTAATCTTCCATAATTAATGCATGTTATGAGGTTCCAAGTATGCAAAAGTATTTGGTTTCCAACACAATACAATCCTACCTTTGACAAAAGCACACACTGAAAACCGAAATGACAAATAAGTGACAAAAAAAGTTAGCATTACTGTGCCTGAGATGACTACCCTAATGACTAGTGTTTATTTGTTTAAAACTCGTCAAGTATATCTAGTCATAAACTTGTCAGTAAACAACTTTTATTAGTCATTGGTTCGTCATATATTAGTCAAAAAAGTCGCCTCTGATTAACTAATGACAAGTTAATGACTAATTAATGACTAGCATACACTTGCTAGTTTTCTGACTAATATATGACAAACATACACTTGTCACTGTGCCAAAGGTAGTCCTTTCAGGCACAGTAAAAAGTTTGTCTAAAGATAGTCAAACATATTAGTCAATAGTATGTCATATATCAGTCACCACATAGTCACAAAATAGTCATCTCTGACTAACTAATGATCAGTATATTTGACTATTTTATGACAAACTTTTTACTATGCCTGAAATGACTACCTTTTCCACATTGACAACTGTATGTTTGTCAAATATTAGTCACAAACTAGTCACCTCTGAAAAACTGAAGACAAATATATTTGACAATTTTATGACAAACTTTGTACCGTGCCTGAAACGACTACCTTTTACTTATTCACAAATGAATGTTTGTCATACATTAGTCACAAAGTAGTCATATCTGACTGATGTACACTTGTTAGTTTTTTTCATAGGTGACTCTTTTATGATTAATATATCACACTCATTTGTCAATAAGTAGTAGGTATAGTCTTTTCAGGCACGGTAACAAGTTTGTCATAAAATTGTCAAATATATTTGCCTTTAGTTAGCCAAAAGTGACTAGTTTATGACTAATGCATGCAAACATAGTTGTCACACAATATATATAACAAAGGTAGTCATTTCAGACAGAGTGAAAAGTTATCATAAAAGTCAAATATACTGGTCAGTCAGGGGTCAGTATCTGAAAAGTAGTCCATAGGCACAGTAAAAGCTTATCATAAAATTGCTAAATATAAAGTTATTTTGTCAGGTGAGTATTTGACGACAAAGTATGTAAATTTCTCACTAATTCACTCGAAATTGCTCCATCTTTTTACTGTTACGGAGATATTTCCAATTTTTTATTTTCAGCTAAAATCCAAGATGGTCACCAAAATTTGCAAAAAATTAAAATTTTACCCTTATGTATAGGATACTTTTCCACTACCCTATAGATCTCTATCTCTTACAGTTTCCAAGCTATGGTTCAACCTTTTCTTTTCCACTAAATTACAAGATGGCCTCCAAAAGTGGCGAAAATCACTTTTGAATAAAATACTTCTCTAGTACCTTCTGAGTCAAAAATTTTCGAGCGTACCTTAATAGCTCTTACTTGCTTACCCACAGAGCTAACAGTGCCAGATGCAATACCAAGCAAGCCAAATGTATGCCTAACTTTAGTAAAATAACTTGAATCATTTTCTTTTAAATGCACAGAAACCAACAATAATAAGTTTCGCTATCCTCTTTTGACCTCGATGAAGGGGTCCAAGGTCAAATTCGACAACATCAGAAAATTCGCAGGACATGATTTCCTGTAGGTTGGTTTCACATTGCTAACCTCTAGGACCAACAATAAGTGAGTTATAAGCACTTTTAAGTTTGACTATCCTCATTTGACCTTGAAGAGGGGGCCCAAGGTCAAATCTGTCCACACCAGAAGATTTCCAGCCCATGATTTCCTAGAGGTTGGTTTACCATCCCAGACCTCAAGGACCAATAATAAGTGAGTTATAAGACCTTATGAGTTTGGCCATCCTCTTTTGACCTTGAAGGAGGGGCCCAAGGTCAAATCTGACCACACCATAAGATTCGGAGCCCATGATTGCCTGTAGGTTGGTTTACCATTCCAAACCTCTAGAACCAATAATAAGCAAGTTATAAGGACTTTAAAGTTTGACTATCCTTGTTTGACCTTGAAGGAGGGGCCTCAGGTCAAATCTGACCACACCATAAGATTCCGAGCCCATGATTTCCCATTGGTTGGTTTACCATCCCAAACCTCTAGGACGAATATAAGCGAGTTATAAGCACTTTAAGTTTGGCTATCCTTGTTTGACCTTGAATGATGGGTCCAAGGTCAAATATGACAACATCAGAAAATTCGCAGGACATGATTTGCTGTAGGTTGGTTTCACATTGCAAACCTCTAGGACCAATAATAAGTGAGTTATAAGCACTTTACTTTTAAGTTTGGCTATCCTTGTTTGACCTTGAAGAGGGGGCCCAAGGTCAAATCTGTCCATACCAGAAGATTTCCAGCCCATGATTTCCTAGAGGTTGGTTTACCATTCCAAACCTCAAGGACCAATAACGAGTGAGCTATAAGCACTTTTAAGTTTGGCTATCCTCATTTGACCTTGAAGGAGGGGCTCAAGGTCAAATCTGACCTCACCAAATGATTTCCAGCCCATGATTTCATGTAGGTTGGTTTACTATCCCAAACCTGTACAACCAATAATATGCAAGTTATAAGCACTTCTAAGTTTGGCTATCCTCATTTGACCTTGAAGGAGGGACCCAAGGTCAAATCTTTCCACACCAGAAGATTCCCAGCCCATGATTTCCTATATGTTGGTTTACCATCCCAAACCTGAAGGACCAATAATCAGTAAGTTGTACGCACTTTTTAAGTTTGGCTATTCTCTTTTGGCCTTGAAGGAGGGGCCCAAGGTCAAATCTGACCACACCATAACAATCCGAGCCCATGATTTCCTATTGGTTGGTTTACCATCCCAAACCTCAAGAACCAATATAAGTGAGTTATAAGCACTTTTAAGTTTGGCTATCCTTGTTTGACCTTGAAGGAGGGGTCCAAGGTCAAATCGGACAACATCAGAAAATTTGCAGCACATGATTTCCTGTAGGTTGGTTTCACATTGCAAAACTCTAGGACCAATAATAAGCGAGATATAGACACTTTTAAAGTCCGCTATGTGGGTTACTTTGGCACTCCGTGGATGACCTTGAATTAAGAGCTTCAAGGTCAAATGTGTGTAAGGTTGTAGAAGACATGTATATCTGTTATACATATCAGCTATGAAGAGATTCAGCCTTCTACCTATGACAACCAGCCAGTAGAAAAAGGTATATAATTTTCAAAGAAATGCCCCCGGCGGCCATTTCAGTCCCAGAGCATCTTACCCCCCAATGAAGATTTCCTGCAAAATTAGTGTAGTTTTCTTCTGAGAGGGTTAATACAAAAATATCTCTATACGCAGCGCATAGTGAACGCAAAACCAAAGTATCCACCGGATGCTAGATTTTATATACCACATCTAAAACCTGAGATAGTTTAGGTAGCATATATATAATGGTGAAAGTAATAAGACTGACAATAGCATCAGAGATGCCTGTACCCCAAAGCCTGAGGAAATAGTTTTCAACACCATGAGATATAGAAGTAGTGAAACAGTACACAGATTGGGATACTTTCAGATCAGTGTCAGCGTCCAAATAATGTTTAAGTAGAGAAAATAACATCTAAGAGAAAGAAACTGCATGTAAAGATTAAGTATTAAAACAAGACAATTGAAGTAAACTAAAAATTATGAAGCTTTAAGACTTCTGTCATTATGATATTCATTTGTATGGTCAAATTATGGTTTGTATGTTTTGAATATTACCCATACATGCAGATGTGGCAATACATGCTTTTATGTAGAGTTGGGGCAAAGCCTGTGGCTCACTTGATACAATACCATCTGTTACAGTGTGAAGTTGCAAAAGTAAAACGGTTAATGAATTCTAATATGACTTTAACAGTGCTTAATCTTTATTAAGTGTCCCCCAAGTTCCAACAACCAAGATTCAAGTAAAAAGATATAAGAAAGATATAAGAGAGATAAAATAGTATCACATATCCCCATAGATAGATAAATAGCATCACATATTCAAGATCAAAGGTCAAATGATGTTGCACACATATAACCCTCGATCAATGTCCCTACCAAGTATCAACTTCCTACACCATACATTTTTCGAGATATGGCCCGGACAAGATTTTATAGGTCAAGGTCACTATGGCAAGGTCAAATAAAGGTCACACCATGATATTTTACATCTACACACCATAGCCAATGTCGATATCCAGTATCAACTTCCTGCACCTTACGGTTTCCAAAATATACCCCAGACAACAATTTATAGGTCAAGGTCACCATGGCAAGGTCAAAGGTCAAATCAAGGTTACGCCATGATGTTGCACACCTACACCGCCTAATCAATGGCCCTACCATGTATCAACTTCCGAAAACTTATGGTTGCTAAGATATAGCCCGGACAAAATTTTATAGGTCAAGGTCACTCCAGCAAGGTCAAAGGTCAAATCAAGGCCACACCACACCTACACCCCCTAACTAATGTCTGTATTAAGTACCAACTCCTACACTGTACGGTTTCTGAGATATAGTCCTGACAAGATTTTATAGGTCACTATGGCAAGGTCAAATCAAGGTCACACCATGATGATGCACCCCTACACCCCCTAACCAATATCCCTTCCAAGTATCAACTTCCTACACCTTACAGTTTCTGAGATATAGCCGGGACAAGATTTTCAAAAACTCAAGGTCACTACGGCAAGTTCAAAGGTCAAATCAAGGTCTGACCATGATGTTGCATACCTACACTCCAAACCAATGTCCTTACTACATAATCCAGGGGTAGCGATCAATCAAACCAACATGAAAACAAATAAGCGCGCCCAAAACCTGCTTAATAATTGTTGGAAACCCTGATTATAGTCTAGGTAACAAGCTAAGTACACTCAAAACAAGACCACTGCCGCGGTGTGTATCTCCCGCCAAGCGTTAAATAGCCCAGACAATTTTATAGGTCTAGGTCACTACGGCCAGATCAAGGGTGAAATCAAGGTCTGATCATGACGTTGCACATCTACATCCCCTAACCAATGTTCCTACCAAGTATCAACTTCCTACACCTTACGGTTTCCGAGATATAGCTTGGGCAAGATCTTCAAACTCAAGGTCACTGTGGCAAGGTCAAAGGTCAAATCAGGGTCAGACCATGACGTTGCACACCTACACATCCTAATAAATGTCCCTACCAAGTACCAACTCCCTACACCTTACGGTTTGTGAGATACAGTCTGGACAAACTTTTTCCTGCCACCTGCCCGCCCATCCGGACACCATGGGCTGTCGGGTAAAACATAGATGAACAACATATTTGAGAGAAATTGTGTAGCTGCAATACTTTTGAAGATATAAGCCATTTACTCATTACGGTTATCATAAAAAATTGAAAAAGTAGCTCTTACTCACTTAGCTATTGAGATAAACTTACAAACTACTGACCATGTTGTAGCTGTGGAGAAAGTAGCTGAACAACATATTGCAACAAAATACTCTAAATGCAATAGTTTGAGAGTTATAAGCCATATAATTATATTAGGTAAAAGTGCTATTACTCACTCAAAAGTAGGCCAAAGTTCACCAATCCCCTTAGCATAGCACATTGTTGTACCACCCGGTGGGTCAAAAATTCCCTCGAAATTGCTCTATCTCTTACGGTTTGCCAGATATTTGACGATTTTTCACATTTTCACTAAAAGTAGCAATAAAGTAGCCATTACTCACTTGTAGGGATGTCATGACTCCAAATATTTCATGTCGACTAATCGGCAAGTACTATTCGTGTCGACACCGAATAACCGTCAAATTTATAAAAGAACTATATATCTTAAGTTTCATATTTTAAAAAGCGCTGAAAACGATAAATATGTGAAATAAAATGAAAATATGTATATATATAACCTCTAAAATTTAATAACTTTGCTGTTTTTTGTGACTTCTGCTTAGTTTATTTCAGACAGGAAGTGAGCGATATAAGAGGTTTATGGTATTTCCAGTTTTACGTGAATGTACAGAAAACATGGCTGTTTTGGCATTTTAACTTATTTCATGTGACAATATGGACATATTTTACAGATTTAGACCTTCTGCCATCTTTTACTGCATTAAGCGATTATTCTTACTTTAAAATATGTAACCGGTACTTAGCACTATTCTAACCGTTGTCCCTACTCACTCGTACATTGAGCAACAGTTGTGAAACTTCAATATGTTACAGTTTACAAAAAAGTAGATGAACAACATATTTGAGAGAAATTGTGTAGCTGCAATACTTTTGAAGATATAAGCCATTTACTCATTATGGTTATCATTAAAAATTGAGAAAGTAGCTATTACTCACTACTCACTTAGCTATGGAGATACACTTCCAAACTGCTGACCATGTTGTAGCTGTGGAGAAAGTAGCTGAACAACATATTGCAACAAAATACTCTAAATGCAATAGTTTGAGAGTTATAAGCCATATAATTATATTAGGTAAAAGTGCTATTACTCACTCAAAAGTAGGCCAAAGTTCACCAAACCAAAAATAATTTGAAGAGAGTGAAAATTCATTAGGACAAGTAATTCACCAAAAATGTGTAACTGTAGTAGTTTCAGAGAAAACTACGTGAGCCATGCACACTTTGAAGTTTAGCTATCCTCGTTTGACCTTGAAGGAGGAGTCCAAAGTAAAATCTGACCACAGTAAAAGATTCCCAGCCCATGATATCCTATAGGTTGGTCTACCATCCCGAACCTGTACAATAGATAATAAGCGAGTTATAAGCACTTTTTAGTTTGGCTATCCTCATTTGACCTTGAAGAAGGGGTCCAAGGTCAAATCTCACCACACCAAAAGATTCACAGCCCATGATATGCTATAGGTTGGTTTACCATCCCAAACCTGTATTCAAGATTTTGTTATAAGGAACATATCCTGTGAATTTGAGATCTCTCGCTATAATATCCTTTGCTCTAGAGGGCCAACAAAAGTCCTTGCTGGCGGCCACCTTGTTTTTCAAAATGAGGACAAAAATATTCCCAGACATTGAGGCTGCAGCAGCGGCGACGGCGTAACAAAGTGAAACCATAGCATCCACCAGATGTTATCCGGTGGATACAATTATGTTAACTTTCCAAGAAATATAAAAATCTATATCCAACTGGGGTGACGATTTTTCTTTTCAAATATTTCTTAGAATTTATAAAGAAATTAGAAAACATGAAGTCACCAAACTGTTGTGGACTTCCAAGCAATATTTTATTTATTTTAATAATTATTATTATTTAACGTCACTTTCAACACTGTAAAGGTCATATCACGACCGGTAGTTTTATGGCCAGAGGAAACCAGGACATACAGTTAGTCCAATTTTTGTACTTATAAAATATAAACTTCCGACCACTGGTAAAAAACTAACAACTTTACCGCATAGAGTCCACGGCTTGAACCTCTGACCTCAGAGTTGAGAGACCAGTGTGCTACCACTGCAACACCGTTGCCCCCCCAAGCGATATTTTAAAATAAGGGTGCGGTGGCTGGCTTTCTGCCAAAGATGGAGTCAAATGTTTGGACAGGACTGTGAATTAAGGTCTTCATCCATTTGCAAATAACTTGCAAAGATGGTTACAGACATAATTGTTTTATGGATATTTGAAACTAGCTAACTGTAAGTATTTTTTATAAAATATTCAACTGCGTCCTGAGTAGTCTTCGTCAATATTTCTTGTGGCCATAATATTTAACATTTATAAACATTTTAAATGAAATAAAATTACCTTCTTTTCAAAAGTAATATAGGTTTCTTAATACAGGTTTATAAGTACAGGGGTTTATCTGTAACTACGCAGTTTGAATTTGGATTTTGAAGGGAGAAACATATTTTAAGTTTGAAGTGTACACAGCAGATGAGCAGACTAGTACGTCGTAGTAGTTCATTTTATAAATATATAATCTATTTGAATTTTCTAAAAATATTATAAAACAGATATTTTACACAACCAAACGGTAAGTATTTTGATAAAATATTCAACAATTTCATTTAAAATAAGAAAATCAATTGCCTTCCTTCATGCTTTCATGGTCTGTACATACATGTAGCAGCCATTTCATTTGTTTTATACTGCTAGGAGACAGTAGGTGAGGTGACGGTAAACTATTGCTGGATCATATATTTGCAAATTATTCCTGGAAACCTATTTCCATATATCCTTGTGTACAACTACCAGCATTTGATATTTTATTTGTTTTTCATTGTAAGGAGACTTCAACAGTAGGTGAGAGTAAAATACTGCTGGAAACCTATCGTGGCCTCATATTACCTTCACTCTTTGTTTATTTGTTTATTTGGGGTTTAACGTCGCTTTCAACACTGTACAGGTCATATCACGACGGGTAGTTGGAAGGGCAGAGGAAACCAGTACATAGAGTTCGCTAGGGTTGTGTACTGTAAACTGCCGACCAACGGCAAGCAACTACCAGCTTTCCCACTTGAGCCCGTGCAGGGATCGAACCCCGGCCTAAGAGGTGGGAGGCGAGAGTGTTACCACTCTGCCACTGTGGCCCCCCTTCACTCTTTGAGTGTACATATACTTCTATAAGTTCATTTAATAAATATAAAACCTATTTGGATTTTATAAAATATTGTTACACGGATATTTCACACAAGCCAACTGTAAGTATTGTTCTCAAATATTCAACAATTTCATTTAAAATAAGAAAATCAATTGCCTTCATATTTTCGTGGTCAGTACATACATCTACTTTTCATGTAGCGTCCTGTGAAGTCTTCATCCATATAGTTCTCTAGGCCATAGAATTTAACATTTATAAATATTTTAAAGTGAAATAAAATAAAACATATATTTGTAAAGACGTTTGTAGATTTGCATTGCGAGATGTCTTGGAGTAGTAAGGGGGAGACTATACCATCATTTTTTTTGGCACCCCCCTGTGGGGTGCCAAGAAATGATGGTATAGTCTCCCAGAAACCACGAACCATCTGTCAGGGTAATGGGCGATCATAGGATTAGGGGAGGGGGAAAGGGGGGATTAATTGGTGGGAATTAATTAATGGGTTTAATCAACTGTGAGGCTTTTAAGAAGAGTGAGATTATTGAAATGGTCAAGAAGGGTAGCAAAATAAATCAATGGAATACATTTATTTAAATAGAAGAATTTATAGCATCATAGCTACTATGTACACATATTTATAGAGTCCCAACAAATTAAAGCTAACCAAAAGAAGTACATACAAGTAATGGTCAAGCTTTTTTCCCACAATTTTTTTCCTTTAAAAAGCCAGTTAAAGGGACCCAGTTTCACATTGGTACAGTAGCCTTTCATTAGACGCCGCGTGTAATTCAAACCCATCCCATTTAATTTAAACCAACCTCTGTACATTATTGACTATTACTTGTGTGTACTTTTTTTGGTTAGCTTTAATTTGTATGTGTTTAATTTGTTGGGACTCTAGAAATATGTGTACATATTCTTCAGTTTAAATAAATGTATTGTATGCCATTGATTCCTACCCTTCTTGACCATTTCAATAATCTCTGTCTTTTTAAAAGCATTGTGGTTAATTAATCCCATTCATTAATTCCCCCTTTCCCCCTCCCCTAATCCTATGATTGCCCATTACCCTGACAGATGGTCCGTGGTTTCTGGGCCAAAGTCAAAGTTGGGGTTTTACGTCCCGTTCAACAGCCAGGGTCATATTGGGACAGGTCCTCAGCATTGCCACTTGTGGGACTCGAACCCACAGAGGTGACAGCCTATGATTAGATGCCAAACTTGCTAACCACTAGGCCACTGAGGACCTCTCCGTGGTTTCTGGGAGACTATACCATCATTTCTTGGCACCCCACAGGGCGGTGCCAAAAAATGATGGTATAGTCTCCCCCTTACTACTTGTTGGGTATTTGAAATATTGTCTTGACCAGAAACCTGTATCTGTTTATAAATCTGTAAACTATTCTATTATCACCCCATTTGCAAAAACGCTTGGAAAGACGTTGTTTACAGATTTGTGAGGCGAGATGTGAGGAATTATTACACTGACCAGAAAGGTGACCTGAAAGGTTTATAAATAGAGTGGTCAGTATCTGTAATTATAAACTGCGCATTTTAATCCGGATTTCGAAGAGAGAACACATATTTTAAGTTTGAAGCGTGGATACATGTAAAATAAGATTAGGAAACTAGTTCATATATTATATAATATAAAAGCAATTTGGATTTTATAAAATATTGTTACACGGATATTTAACACAAACAAACTGTAAGTATTTTTTATAAAATATTCAACAATTTCATTTAAAATAAGAAAATATATTGTCTTCAGTACATGATCTATGTACATGTGGCAGTCGGTACCTTTCGTGTAGCCTCCCGTGCAATCTTCGTGCAATATTTGTCGTGGCCATATTTAACATTTATAAATATTTTAAAATGAAATAAAATTACCTTATTTTCAAAAGATATATATCTCTGTAGCAGTTATATTCCCTGATGAAAACCATGTCGTCCACGAAACTGCGAGACAAACTCATGAATATTAATGAGATGTGCCAGTCCACGAATCAATGTTTTAATCTGTAGCCAAGCTAGTTCTTTTTATATAAGCTCAATATCCGTGATCAGTATTTTAAAGTGAAATAATATAAAAATGCATTTTATTTTATAACATACAGATTTCTTTTCACCATTTGTCAAGCATGTATATTTGTATGCTCATAATGCACACATACAAAAAGTTTTACTTAATTCGCAGTCTGCTACAAAAATCGTTGTCTGCGCATGCCCCACATTTTTGTTGAATGAAAGATTGTACTACAATGACATCACTTCATTCATAATTTCTTTATGGTTTATTTATTTGAAAAATGAAGTACTAGAACTTATCTCCTGATTTTGTTGGAAGTGAGGCTACATACAGCCTAAAGGTTATCACATGACTTCATATATTTGTTTCGCTTGACAAATGACGAAAGTTAATCTATTTGTTATAAAATAAGATGCATTTTGTATATTATTTCACTTTAAGATACTGATCATGGATAGCTCATATAAAAAGAAGACAAAACAAACTAGCTTGGCTACAGAGTAAAAGATTGATTCGTGGACTTGTACACCTCATTAATATTCATGACCTCGTCTGTCAAGTTTTAAAGCGTGACAAAACAAATGGCTTTCATCAGGGAATATAACTACGTACTATAAAGATTTGCAAAGGTTCAAAGGTAACATATTTCTTATCATGAGAAAACGGCAATCAGTACACACTCGAAACGCCAGAAATTCCAGGACAAAGACTCGCAAAAAACACAAAGTATGCGCGCGTCCAGCTCTATAAAAAAATTTTCTTTGAGCAATATGTCTCAAATAATGGATAATTGTATCCACAGGAGGCATCTGGTGGATACTTTAGTTTAGCATTCGCTACGCCACCGCCGCAGCTCGTAGAGATTTTCGGCGTTAACGCTCTCAGAGAAAAACTACACCAGCTAGGTTCACCAAATTTGCAGGATATCTTCATTGGTGGGTAAACTTCTCTGGGACTGAAATTAGCCTCATTCTGAAAAACAAGATGGCCACCGCGGGCATTACTTTGAAAATTATCTACATTTTTCTACTGGCTGGTTCTCATAGGTAGAAGGTTGAATCTCTTCATAGGTGATATTTATAACAGATATACATGTCCTCTACAACCTTACAGACATTTGACCTTGGAGTTCTAAATTCAAGGTCATCCACGGAGTGCCAAAGTACCCCACATAGTGGACTTTAAAAATGTCTATATCTCCCATATTATTGGTTGCAGAGGTTTGCAATGTGAAACCAACCTATAGGAAATCATGTGCTGTGAATATTCTGATGTGGTCAGATTTGACCTTGGACCCCTCCTTCAAGGTCAAATGAGGATAGCCAACCTAAAAAGTGCTTATAACTCGCTTATTATTGGTCCTAGAGGTTTGAGATGGTAAACCAACATATAGGAAATCATGGGCTGGGAATCTTCTGGTGTGGTCGGATTTGACCTTGGACCCCTCCTTCAAGGTCAAACAAGGATAGCCAAACTTAAAAGTGCTTATAACTCGCTTATTATTGGCCCTAGAAGTTTGGGATGGTAAACCAACATATAGGAAATTACACCCTGAGAATATTCTGGTTTGGACAGATTTTACCTTGGGCCCCTCCTTCGTGGTCAAACAAGGATAGCCAAACTTAAAAGTGCTTATAACTCGCTTATTATTGGTCCTAGAGGTTTGGGATGGTAAACCAACATATAGGAAGTCATGGGCTGGGAATCTTCTGATGTGGTCGGATTTGACCTTGGACCTCTCCTTCAAGGTCAAATGAGGATAGCCAAACTTAAAAGTGCTAATAACTTGCTTATCATTGGTCCTAGAGGTTTGGGATGGTAAACCAACCTATGGGAAATCATGGGCTAGGAATCTTTTGGTGTGGTCTGATTTGACCTTGGGCCCCTTAGTCAAGGTCAAGCAAGGATAGCCAGGCTTAAAAGTGCTTATAACTTGCTTATTCCTGTTCCAAGAGGTTTGGGATGGTACACCAACCTATAGGAAAACATGGGCTGGGAATCTATTGCTGTGTTCAGCTTTGACCTTGGGCACCTCCCTCAAGGTCAAACAATGGTTCACTGGCTTTGGTGAGTTGTCTTTCTGGTGGATACAAATTTGCATCGGTTCTCCGATGCGTAGGTTTAGTTTTATTTGATTCCAAGAGGCATATATTTCTGTATATAAGCTGCATGCACGAATCGTGCATTAGTTTGCAAGCAATTGCTGTGTAGACAAGGACAGAAGTTGTTTCCGATGACTTCTTTCAAAAAGGACTCATTTTGTGCTTTAATTTATATTTTTAACCCTTAAAATGGTCAAATATGTAAGCAGATAGGGGTTAAATATTTTATTTCGACAGGCCAATGTCCTGTATGGTATATAAGCTACAGCACAAGTCCTTAATTCTTTACAATGTGAACCCAGAAGTGGACTTAAAGTTGTAAAATATGATAAAAATACTCGTCTGATCTGTGAATTGTCACAAAATAAGATTCTATGCTATAAAATGAAGAAACTGATGTAGTTTCAGTATCCAACGACAAGTATATCCACAGAAATAACAATTTTCTTTCCTTGCAATAAAAGGCACGTATTCCATTTTTTGCAGCCAACTCAAAAAGAGGAAGTGGATGGTTACATCACTACTGGGGTCACCTGGATTTCAAGGCATCTCACCCCTATTATTGGTCCATTTTCCTTGGACGTTGGCCGACTGCCTGCGGCCTCCCGAGTAAGCATTCAGTTCCACATGGTAAGCTATTGTAGCGCAATAAAATTTACGTTTCTGCGAATGGAAATATTGTTTCTTTTCATCCCGAATTTCTCACAGAGGTAGTTTTCTCGCGAGACCGTGAATTGGCTTATGGCTGATTATAATTTTAAAGCAATAAGTTCATTGAAATTTGTCAACTGACAAACCTTGCCTAGTATAACAAACATCTGACAAACATTAATTTGACACAGATTGACAATGGCAGGGGAAGGTATAGTCAGTTGATAAACTTTGGTATTTTCCGTGACTAAGTTGTGACAACTAAAATTCATGTGGCCTAATCAACTATAACAATTGCCCCAAATTAAACTGACAATTGAAAAAATAATATAAAGAAGAAATATATTGTTATCTTATCCATTCTGGGTAAACTTTTGGGTAAATTCTGTCCAAATCTTTACTTGAAAACCTGCAGCCCACTTCATGAACTTCCAGACTTTCCTGCGTGCATCAAATGATCACCAAACGTTCAGGAATTGACTGAGAGAAAAACGAAACAAACTACGATAAATACTTTGACTGCGGTTTTCAGTGCAGGTAACTGTAAGTAGGTCAACTACAATAGGTGTGTGGTACCTACGATTGGTATGCACCCATTAGCCACTGATTATGTTTCCAAGGCAATAATTTTAATGAAATTTGTCACATGACAAACCTTTAACAGTATGATAAATATCTGACGAACATTGATTTGACTGTAGAATCACAATGACACAGGAAGTTAGTAAATTGACAAACTTTGCTCTATTTTGAGACTAATTTGTGACAACTAAAATACATACATGGTCTACTACAAAAGTAACACTAAATTAAACTAACAGTTGAAACATATAGCATAAAGAAGATAAAAATTGATATGCTACCCATTCCAAATAAGTCTATGCATCTATTTCTTTCCAAATTTTGGAAAACAATCAGCAGTAAGTCACTTTATTATGATGGATGACAATAGAGGATTCTATCCAACTGACATTTACAACTGTCTGTAAATTGCCTATTTCTCAATTTTAGCTTTGAATATTCATTTCAATTCAACCTATACATCAAGTAGTAATTAATATTAGCTATTGCTTTACTGTATATGCAGATATTTTGTTTAAAACATACCTACTTCATAAACTCCCTTCTGTAAACTTCTTGAACCATGCCACGTGGGTAATACTAAAAACAAAATAGGGACAAACATTAATCCGTGACAATTCGAGAGACAAATAAATTACAAACGTTAATTCGACCGCAGTTTTCAGTGTAGAAAAAGAATTTTCAATCAACTATCACTAGTCATTCATTTCCCAACATTCAAGTTGTTTTCTGTGCAATAACATGACTAAGATTTCAGGTCAGAAAAAGTAACTTCATTTAGTATTGATTTTTCATGAAGTATCACTACTTTTTCCAGTCAGAAATCCAGCATTGAAATACTGTTGAGATTGTGTCATTGTCAATTTTTCAACCAAAAATCACCAGGATTTCTGGTTAAAATATCGCTACTTTTTCATGTCAGAAAACTAACTTAGCTTTAGTAGTTGATAATGGAAATTTCAACATCAGGGCCTGTTTTCAACTCTAAATCAATGACATTTTAAGGTGTGTGCCTGCTGGAAAGGTTAAAAAATAAAGCATTATCAAGAAAATTTAATTGCAAAAAATTGAACATTTGCTTATGAAATTTGCTTGTTCAGCATAAACTCTAAAGGTATAATCAAAAACTTGCAAAGTTGCTGTAAACTTGTTGACAAATATTATATATTATGCTTATACACATCTTTATTCTTCACTCTTTATATAAACTGAAGTAGAGTGAATGAAAAGTACCTCATTAGTAGGAGTTATGTGACTTGCGTCTGTGAATTCATTTATTTTTCTTTCTGTTTGCCTTTTTGATAAATTGACTAAAGTGAGTCATCACAATTTAAAATCATTTGAACTTATATTTTCACGTTAACAATGATTTGGAAATAAAAATTTTATTTCAGATTAAAATATACATAGCTAAAAAATAAGCAAGGCTATATCATAATTTATGCTTGTGGTTAAGTATATGAACATGAAAAAGTATTGCGTTCGCATTGATTCTGTCTCTCTCTGATTGTTATGATACACCATAATTTATTGAAAGCACCAGTCTGAAAATCCCCCACAATTCCTCCAATGACTAAAAGTGACGTCATATACAAACATTTAACGATTTTTTTTTTTGGTCAATCGTGTTTAGTGAAAGGTGTAGAATTTCTGTTTTAAGAAGATAGGGAGCCATATAATATACAGCACGGTTATGTCAGTTAGTATAAATAATGTACCACCTTGGAAAAGGGCTTTGTTGGAGAGAAAGCGCAGCAACGAAGACGGTGACAGGGGATGTCCTACCAAAGAGGAAGGGGCCGGGATGTCTTCCCTCCCATCATGGAAACGGGATGTTTTAAACAAAAAGCAGCACACCAAAAATTCATTTATATTCCTAGGTGAGAAAATACCCGGAAACACCACAGACAAGTCAGCTAATAATTCAAATCAAAATTTGAATTCACCTTCAAATTCTCCAGAACCTGGACAACACACGGAACAACCAATCAGTTCCAGCAGTTCTGGAAAAAAGAATGGAGAACATCTCCCAACACTTCAAGAAAACCCATGGCTGAAGGCTGATTCTAGTCGAACAAAAAGAGACAAACAGTCACACCGCCTTAGTGATTCAATGATTGACAGACGGTCTAATCATTCTAGTAATCACAGCTGTTTGGAAACAGATGGCAGTCGTGTAACACAAAATAGTCATGCTGTAATAAACAATGAGGAAGAAGTTACTTATGGTAAAGGTTTTGTGCACATATTGTTGAAGAAGTTTTCACTTATGTCAAACAAAGATGAAGAAGAGACATATCAGTTACAAAGCTCACATAAAGGAAGGATTAGTAGAAGTACAGAAAATTTATTGGATTCTAAGTTAGAATATTCTTCAAGAAGCTTTAGCCCCCAAGGTCGTAATGAATCACTCTCGCCAAGATCACACACACTGTCACAAAGTTCTGACACTTTACCGTCTCCCAGAGTAGTTTTTGATGAACCTGGCAGTTCACCTAGAGAAAAACATAAAATGGGTTTTGAAGATAAAGCAGGTACAGTCACTCCAGAAATATTTGCATCAGATTATGAATCTTCTCCACTGGATAATTCATCATCTTCTGTGGTAGCTGTTTCTGATGATATTACAGATAACAGTGAATTGCCTAAAAGGAACATTGTTGCATCTGCTAGATGTGTGTTTGAAAGCTATGCCTCTCATAGTGATAGTAAGGGACAAAGTATTAGTCCAAGGTCACCAAGGAGTCCTAGAACTAAATCTGTGCATTCCTTAATTGCAGTTGACAGGTTAAGTTCATCTGGTGATGACCAAACCATTGTGAAGTCTATTTATGATCTAGATAACTCGGAAAACAGAGGAAGTAGTAATTCATCTAATGTTGACGCAAACAGTGCAGTATTATCACCAAAGGCAACAAGTGATACTTTTCAACAGTCACGATCAAAGTTCTTCCCTGGTACATCCCCAGGATCAGCAAATAAGGATATTTCAAATAAAGTGTCAACAGAAAAGTTGGACATTACAGTGAGCAGCAATGGCATGGATACACAAGGTCACAGTAAAAATGACTTGGTTAAAGGTAACACTGAAACTACTGGCAAAAACAGTATGTTTGTTAAAAATGCACATGGCTTAAAGTCAAGTGACATTGTAAATGGTCATGTAAATGGCACAAATACTGTGTCATCATTGGAAAGAGCAGAAAGCCCTTTTAAAAAAAGGAAAGCACCAACACCGGTTAAAATTATTTCAAATGAGCAGAATGATAATAAAAAACATGTTACCTCAGTGGAAGTGACAAATTCGACAGTCAAAATCAAAAGTGTGCCTCAGCAACTGGACAATATATCTACGGTTACAGTTACTTCTCAGACTAAGAAGGCTGAGATAAAAACTAGTCATAAAGTAAAAAACTCCGATCAAGGTCACAGTGAAACCACAAAAAATGATGCAAAAAGACCAAACCTCAGTTTGAAGCTGGACAAGGCAAAACCAGAAAATGTAAACTCTAGTGAAGCGAACAAGAAAACTAAGGTAGATGAACCTCATTTTCCAGTAAAGATAAATACGAATCGAAAGGCAAAGTTTAAAGTGCCTTCATCTAGTGGACCTGGTTCATTGCTGATAAGACCTGCATCCAATATGGTCCAGGGAAAAGATGCACAGTTTGTAAGTTTAGATGTCAAGTATCATGATATAAAAACTGGTGATTTTGCTCCTGCTAAAAAGAAGCCAGCCTACTATGATAAGCACTCTGATGATTCGGATGAGGATGAACTGGTAACAAATATTGATGATGTAATAGAAGGCCAGGATCCAGAAAAAGATGCCAATGCCAATGTTCCAAAGAAAACTAAATGCAAAAAATATGATTTTATTGGGCAGGGAGTTGTACTTTCGAAGTCATCTTTGAAAAGCAGAAAAACAAAGGTATGGTATTCTCAGGAAAATAGACATTTTTGTTATATATTACTAGTGTTGAATTTACCTGAAATTTCGTAATTTTTACATCATAATAAGTTATTGAAAGCAGCGAGAACAACAAAGTCAGTTTTTAGCTTACTGGCCATCGGCCGTAAGCTATTGGCATGGGTTGGTGTCGTCTTCGTCGTTGTTGTCAACAATTTTTCCAGCCTCTTCTCAGAAACTACTGCAACGATTTTTCTAAAATTTAGTATGGAGCTTCCTCGGGTAGAGAACTATCTTGTTTCCTCATTGCATGTTGATCAAATTGTTTTTACGGTGGCCATCCTGGATTTTAACAAGAAATGAAAAAAAATGTAAATATCTCAGAAACCGTGAGAGTTAGAGCTATTTGGAGCAATTTTTTTACCCACAGGACAATAAAAGATTCAAATCCTAAATATCAAAATATTCAAATTTTGCAACTTTGGGCAGCCATCTTGGACTTTAGCCGGAAATGGAAAAATGCGAACATCTTGCAAAACACAAAAATGGTTATATCTTCAAAACCTTGTGAGATAGGCGAAATTTTTGACCATCGGGGCATCTCTGCTCACTAATGAACTCAAATTTCACAAATTATTTGTCTGTCCAAAAATGGCAGAGATAGATCACCATCATAGCTAAGTTCCTTTCAAAATTGGTGTAATTTTGTCTGTCCGTTTGTTTTTTGTCCATTTGTCTGTCCGTCAGCATTTCTGTTTCTGGACTCTTAACTCGAAAACGCTTTGTCCAATCGAATTCAAACTTGACAGGGTGATAGATCACCATCATAGCTAGGTTCCTTTCGAAATTGGTGTAATTCCGTCCGTTCGTTTGTCCGTCAACATTTCCGTTTCCAGACTCTAACTCGAAAACGCTTTGTCCAATCAAATTCAGACTTGACAGGGGGATAGATCACCATCATAGCTAAGTTGCTTTCGACATTGATGTAATTCCGTCCGTTCATGTGTCCGTTTATAGCATAGATACAACTATGTAACCTAGATTACAAGTTTTACATTTTTTAGCACATTCTTTCACATTTACCTTAACTGGGTGACCTAACATTTCTTTCCTTGTTTCTAAGTTAATTACAGCAGTCACTAACCTTATTGCTGCCTGTGCAACCCGCCTTTTGGGGCATCTTTGACCCTCTTATTTTTTTCTTATTATTTAACTACTGCCTTACAGAAGTGATGTGTAAGCAAAATGAGGTCTGGCAAAGTCTTTTGTGTTATTGTTTAATCATTATGATAATTACATTTTTTGATGGAAAAGATATGGAACAAAAGAAAAAACCTGTAACAGAAAAGTTGCTTAGTCTAAGTCTGATATTAATGTTGTTCCTTCCTGTATAATGCTTGAAATTATAATAATAAATGATTTAATGTCTATATAAAATAAACAGACATAATATATTTAAACCAGATACTGAATTTAAAATCTACAAACCAGAACAAATAAATGCTTGAAAAAAGTATAGGGTGGGGGATATTTTCAGCTGAGGGTGTTACTTACTTCCAATAATCAAATATAACTCTAAACCATAATATTATTTATCAGAAATTATTGTCCTTGGATGAGGTGGGGTAAATTTTTAGTTGGGGGGATTTTTGGAGTGGAAATGCCTTCCCTGCATGCATGTGTGCATGCTTCGTGTGTTTGTGTGTCCATTTATCACATTTTTAAGTCAGCTGACATTATGTCATCACTCTGCGGCGTGGGCGTACGCATCCGCGTGAACAACTTCTTCTCCAAAACTACAAGGCCTAGAGACATGCTGTTTTTTTTAAAAGATACCTTATCTATCGAGGATGAAAAATTGTTCAAGGCATGCAAATCTGTCTGTTCGTCTGTTTGCTAGAGACATTACAAGGGGGGTACCCCCACCAAAAGTGTGAAAATTTCAACTTTTTATCACAATTTTCTCAGTGACTATTGCAGGGATTTCTCTCATACCTTGCATATATGTACTAGGCCAGAGGTAGATTCTCTTGTGTGAGTATGAGACCTGGATCTGTCTTACTTTTTTTTTAATAAATTTTTTTAATAATTTTTAATGCATTAAAATTCATGAAATCATGCACTAAATCACTTATAACTTCAAAAGTGTTGCATTTACAGCATTTTGTGAAAATATGTTGTTCAGCTACTTTTTTCATAGCTACAATATGGTGAGTAAGTTGGGTGTCTGTCTCAATAGCTAAGTGAGTAATAGCTACTTTTGGGCTTTTCAGTAACTTCCATTATGAGTAAAATCACTTGTAACTTAAAAACTATTGCATTTAGAGAATTTCGTATAAATATGTTATTCAGCTACTTTTGGGCCAGCTATAACATAGTGAAATTTCAGACCTGTAGCTCATGGCATAGCTGAGTAATAGCTACTTTTAGGTTATCACTGTTGAGTAAATCGCTTATAACTTGAAAACTATTGCATTTAGAGAATTTCGTATAAATATGTTATTCAGCTACTTTTGTGTCAGCTATAACATAGTAAAATTTCAGGCCTGTAGCTCATGGCATAGCTGAGTAATAGCTACTTTTAGGTTATCACTGTTGAGTAAATCACTTATAACTTGAAAAGTGTTGCATTTAGAGCATTTTGTTAAAATATGTTATTCAGCTACTTTTTTCATAGCTACAATATGGTGAGTAAGTTGGGTGTCTGTCTCAATAGCTAAGTGAGTAATAGCTACTTTTGGGCTTTTCAGTAACTTCCATCATGAGTAAAATCACTTGTAACTTAAAAACTATTGCATCTAGAGAATTTCGTATAAATATGTTATTCAGCTACTTTTGGGCCAGCTATAACATAGTAAAATTTCAGACCTGTAGCTCATGGCATCGCTGAGTAATAGCTACTTTTAGGTTATCACTGTTGAGTAAATCACTTATAACTTGAAAACTATTGCATTTAGAGTATTTTGTTTCAATATGTTATTCACCTATTTTGGGGTCAGCTATAACATAGTGAAGTTTCAGACCTGTGGCTCATTTCATAGCTGAGTAATAGCTACTTTGAAGTTCTCACTGCTGAGTAAATCAGTTATATTTGGAAAACTATTGCATTTACAGAAATTTGTGCAAATATGTTATTCAGCTACTTTTGGGTCAGCTATAACATAGTGAAATTATAGACCTATAGCTCATGGCACAACTGAGCACTAGCTATTTTCAGGTTCTCACTATTAAATAAATCAGTTGTAGCTTGAAAACTATTGCATTTACAGTAGTTTGCTTAAATATGTTGTTCACCTACTTTTGGGTTAGCTATAACATAGTAAAATTTCAGACATGTAGCTCATTGCATAGCTGAGTAATAGTTCCTTTGAGGTTCTCACTGTTGAGTAAATCAGTTGTAACTTGAAAACTATTACATTTATAGTAATTTGTTAAATATTTTATTCACAGAATTTCTGGTCAGCTATAACATAGTGAAATTGCAGACCGCTATGTCATGGCATAGCTGAGCAATAGCTACTTTCAGGTTCTCACTGTTGAGTAAATCATTGTATCCACTGGATAGCCACAGTGTGTAGAGAGAGATTTCACCATTACTGCTCTGATGAAAAAAAATATTATAGCTAGCTTTCTTAAGTTTGCAGTATATATTAATAACCATAAAATGTTGTCTGGGAATATTTTTGGCCTCATTTTGAGAAACAAGAAGGCCGCCACAGGTGTTTTTTGTCAGTCATGAAAAGTGCTTATATCTCCCTTATTATTGATCCTAGAGGTTTGGGATGATAAACCAACCTGTAGGAAATCATGGGGTGGGAATCTTTTGGTGTGGTCAGATTTGACCTTCAATGACCCCTCCTTCAAGGTCAAACAAGGATAGCCAAACTTAAAAGTGCTCGCTTATTATTGGTCCCAGAGGTTTGGGATGGTAAACAGACAGGAAATCATGGGCTGTGAATCTGTTGATATGGTCCGATTTGACCTTGGAACCCTCCTTCAAGGTCAAATGAGGATAGCGAAAATTGAAAGTGCCTACAACTCGCTTATTATTAGTGACAGAGATTTGGGATGGTAAACCATCCCATAGGAAATCATTGGCTCGGAATCTTTTGGTATGGTCAGATTTGACCTTTGGACCCCTCCTTCAAGGTCAAATGAGGACAGCCAAGCTTAAAAGTGCTTATAACTCATTTATAATTGGTCCTACAGGTTTGGAATGGTAAACCATAGGAAATCATGGGCTGGGAATGTATTTGTGTGGTTAGATTTGACCTTGGACCCCTTCTTCAAGGTCGAACGAGGATATTGCATTTGTAGTATTTCTTTAAATATGTTTTAACCTATTTTTTACACTTAAACAATTACCTTGTTATTTTCCTTCATAATACCATTTACAGGGCACAACTTTTTTATCCTTTTCTTCTGTCAGCTTCGGAATTTCTTTCGAACTTGCTGTTCAGTTACCATTTACTGTATTTATGTACAGCCCTTTTCCTGATAATTATTCTGTCCTCTAATCACCTTCACAAATCAAAAACACTCAGTCAGCTGACACAGTGCCCGTTCACGGGCACTCTCCTCTTGTTACATAAACCTTGATATCTCATTCTTTTATGAAGATGTTTTAAATTTGCAGAGAATGTTTATGGCTGTGAAAACATGTCTGTCAAAATATTTGCACTCATACAAAAACTACAGCCTATTGTTCGAAAATCATTAAGCACAAAATGTATATGCCTAGGAAAGCTTGCATGAGAGTAATTTTGGCCTTGTTATCTCCCGCCGGGCTTTAGCCCGGGAGTGAGATTATGAAATGATGCCTGTGTGTGCGTGCGTGCGTGCGTGTGTGCGTGCGTTAGTTAGTCACGCAGATTCCTCCAAAACTACTACAGCTACAGATTTTTTGTAAATTAATTGTCCCAATGAATTTTCACGCCCTCGAAAATTTTTTTGGTTTTATGGACTTAGGCCTAACGATAAGTGAGTAATAGCTATCTTAGCTACTTGGAGTAAAGGGCTCATAACTCAAAAACTATTGCAGAAACAACATTTTCTTCAAATATGTTGTTCAGCTACTTTGTCCTTAGCTATAAGATGGTACATACTTTGGGGTCCCATTGCATGCCATAAGTGAGTAATAGCTATTTTCTCATTTGTAGCTAAATAACAAAAGGAGTAAATGTCAAATATCTTCCAAAGTATTAGAGTTACAGAAATCTTTTCAAATATGTTGTTCATCTTCTTTTTGGTAAGCTTTTGTTGCACCTTGGATAGCTGAGCAATAGCTACTTTGAAATTCTGATTGTTGAGTAAAGCCATTGTAACTCCAAAACCATTGCAGTTAGAGTGTTTCCCTAAAATATGTTGTTCAGCTACTTTTTCCTTAGCTATAAGATGGTACATAGTAGTGGTAAAGACGGCAAACCGGATAGTTGGTTTCTATTCGATTCATGTAAACGTAAACGAAATCCGGTAACAAAAGTTCAAGAACTGGTTCCCGAAATGTCACATATTTCACCTCAAACGTATAAAATATTGCACAAAAACACTTAAAAACATTTACTTGTGTAATATTTTCCCAATATACAGTGAAATAATATCCAAAATGTCAGATTTTATCCTTAAATAAACTGCATTTTAGTTGAAATAATTGTTCATGTACGCGTGCAGAAGATTTTACAGTGTGACTACAGTTTGGTGTATACTAATTCGAACGAATCCGGTTTCCGCCGAATTTTTCTTTTCGGGACCCGGTGTAAAAGGAAATCCTCCCCCCCCCTGAAAATCCTCCCCCCCCCCCCGGGGGGGAGAATTTCCTAGGTAATCATCCCCCCCCCACCAGGAAATCCTCCCCCGCCTGTTGAAAAAAATTTTATATTGAAAAATCATCAAATTCTTGATAAACTTTATTAAGCATAGATTAATATAGTATGTAATTCAATGAACACAGCAAAAATTCTAAAAACACACACCTGCATCAACAAACTAATAATATATTTTTATACCACATCATCATAGATGACCCAGAATTACATCACAACAGAATTAGTAGTACAGTACATCCCCTCAGGATACTTTTGATTAGCCACATAATTGAAAACAAGAATTGTATCTTCCTTAAATTTGACAAACTTGTCTGTGTTAGAAACCAAATTTTGTTTCCCTTCCTCAGAACTTGTGAAATTGTCCTTTTCAGCATCCATTTTACATAATACTCCAATGAGATTATAAAATGATATGATTTTGGTCATTTTCCCCTGGTATTTATACACAAAAATCTGGAAAAAATTGCAATTATACACCATAAATACATCAAACAGTTAGCTTTGTTCTTTAAAGTAGCTATAGGAGGATTAGGTTTCAAAGGCCTGAACAGGTAGGAAATTATGGGAAAGACAGTTGAAGCAACTTTGATGCAATAAACAAAGCATCCCAGGCTTTGTTGTTTTGTTTTAAGCAGCCTGAACAGGAGTAGAAATCAAAGACCTGAGTAGGTAGCAGATTATGTGAAGTACTTTTAACAATGTAGGGGCAATTGCACTTGTAATCCTTCCAAAGTGAAGACAGGATAACTGTTACACTTTGGTCAATTCATAGGAGAATGTAAAGCATACAACAATAAACAAGGAGGGGCAAGAGGGCCTTCAATTTTAAAAAAATATATCATCAAAGGCTTAGGTTACATGAATCTAACTTAGCCATAAAAAGGTAACTGAAAATTAAGACATATAATCATATTAATATTCTAATTTGTTCAGTTTATATCCCTTATGAATACTATTTGGGCTGTCCCTTATATAAATGTATTCAAATTGATTTGATTATTTCCAATCCATTTAACTGCTCATTATTAAAATTATACTCAATGATATATATGCAAAATATACATTTCAGGGTTCTTTGGGAGTTACCAACAACAGTAAAAATCACTAATGATTTCTTCAGAAAATAATACAGAAAGTATGCCAGTGACAAAAGTATGCATTTAAAGGGGGGTTCCATAATATTTTTCATTTTGTTAATATATAGATAGATGGATAAATTTTTTATTACACTGACAGTGTGTTTTTATTTTTTGCCAAAATTCCCTGGGATTTGAAGAACTTACAGTTTCTATATTTGCAATAATATTTTTGTTATATTGCCTCTCATAATATCGGAGTCTTTTGTCAAATGTTTTTCTTGCAGTTGAAAATTTCATTCTTAATGATTTTTTATGTTGTAAATTACTTGTTAAACATCGAGCTGACCTTTCCTTATGACACATATCTTTCCATAAGCTAGTTAATTCACTATTCCAAAATGGTTTATAACTTTAAATTTTTTACGTAACATCTTTCCTTGAGATTTGTAATTTATACATTTATCCACTTCTGCAATAGTACATTGACAAAATTCAGAATACACAAGATCTAGCTGACACTGTTGATTTTCAGTTTTTTAATACAAAATTTGTGTAGTTACAGTATGGTGGGGGGAGGATTTCCTAGAAGATCTGTTACGAAATCCTCCCCCCCCCCCCCCCCCCCCCCCCCGGGGTGGGTTATTTCCTGGTGGGGGGGTTAAATTCCTAGGAGTTCCTCCCCCCCGGGGTGGAGGATTTCCTAGGAAATTTACCCCCCGGGGGAGGATATCCTAGGACATCCTCCCCCCCCCGGGGGGGGAGGATTTCGTGGTACACCGGTTTCCATATTTACTTTCGATCGTAACACTAGTACATAGTTTGGGGTTCTATTGCATGCCATTAGTGATTAATAGCTATTTTCTCATTTGTAGCTAAATAACAGAAGAAGTAAATGTCAAATATCTTCAAAAGTATTAAAGTTAGGGAAATCTTTTCAAATATGTTGTTCATCTACTTTTTGGTAAGCTATCACATAGTAAAGTTTCAGACCTGTTGCACCTTGGATAGCTGAGTAATAACTACTTTGAAATTCTGATTGTTGAGTAAAGCCATTGTAACTCCAAAACCATTGCAGTTAGAGTGTTTCCCTAAAATATGTTGTTCAGCTACTTTGTCCTTAGCTATAAGATGGTACATAGTTTGGGGTTCTATTGCATGCCGTAAATGAGTAATAGCTATTTTCTCATTTGTAGCTAAATAACAGAAGAAGTAAATGTCAAATATCTTCAAAAGTATTAAAGTTAGGGAAATCTTTTCATATATATTATTCATCTACTTTTTGGTAAGCTATCACATAGTAAAGTTTCAGACCTGTTGCACCTTGGATAGCTGAGTAATAGCTACTTTGAAATTCTGACTGTTGAGTAAAGCCATTGTAACTCCAAACTTATTGCAGTTAGACTGTTTTCCTAAAATATGTTGTTCAGCTACTTTGTCCTTAGCTATAAGATGGTACATAGTTTAGGGTTCTATTGCATGCCATAAGTGAGTAATAGCTATTTTCTCATTTGTAGCTAAATAACAAAAGGAGTAAATGTCAAATATCTTCAAAAGTATTAAAGTTAGGGAAATCTTTTCAAATGTTACCCTTCTACTTTTTGGTAAGCTATCACATGGTAAAGTTTCAGACCTGTTGCACCTTGGATAGCTGAGTAATAGCTACTTTGAAATTCTGACTGTTGAGTAAAGCCATTGTAACTCCAAAACCATTGCAGTTAGAGTGTTTTCCTAAAATATGTTGTTCAGCTACTTTGTCCTTAGCTGTAAGATGGTACATAGTTTAGGGTTCTATTGCATGCCATAAGTGAGTAATAGCTATTTTCTCATTTGTAGCTAAATAACAGGAGGAGTAAATGTCAAATATCTTTAAAAGTATTAGAGTTACAGAAATCTTTTCTATATGTTATCCATCTACTTTTTGGTGAGCTATCACATAGTAAAGTTTCAGACCTGTTGCACCTTGGATAGCTGAGTAATAGCTACTTTGAAATTCTGACTGTTGAGTAAAGCCATTGTAACTCCAAAATTATTGCAGTTACAGTGTTTTCCTAAAATATATTGTTCAGCTACTTTGTCCTTAGCTATAAGATGGTCCATAGTTTGGGGTTCTGGTGCATGCCATAAGTGAGTAATAGCTATTTTCTCGTTTGTAGCTTGAGTAAAGCCATTGTAACTCCAAAATTATTGCAGTTAGAGTGTTTTCCTAAAATATGTTGTTCAGCTACTTTGTCCTTAGCTATAAGATGGTCCATAGTTTGGGGTTCTGTTGCATGCCTTAAGTGAGTAATAACTATTTTCTCATTTGTAGCTAAATAACAGAAGAAGTAAATGTCAAATATCTTCAAAAGTATTAAAGTTAGGGAAATCTTTTCAAATATGTTGTCCATCTACTTTTTGGTAAGCTATCACATAGTAAAGTTTCAAATTTCAAAGTTTACAACTTTTGGTGACCATCTTGAATTTTTGCGGAAAATGAAAAATGGCAAATATCTCTGAAACTGTCAGAGCGATTTTGAGCAAGTTTTGGACCCACAGTGTAGTAGAAGGGTTTCTGTTGAAACATGAAATTTTCAATTTCACATGGTAAAGTTTCAGACCCATAGCTAATTACTCACCTACTTAAAATGAGTAAATGCTAATTATCTCTAAAAGTATTGCAGAGAGCCAATTTTTCTCAAATACCTCATTCACCTACTTTTGGGAGAGCTTTCACTTGGTAAAGTTTCAGACCCATAGCTAATTATTCACCTACTCAAAATGAGTAAATGATAATTATCTCTAAAAGTATTGCAGATAGCCAATTTTTCTCAGATAACTCATTCACCTACTTTTGGAAGAGCTTTCACTTGGTGAAGTTTCAGACCCATAGCTTATTACTCACCTGCTCAAAATGAGTAAATGCGAATTATCTCTAAAAGTACTGCAGATAGCCAATTTTTCTCAAATACCTCATTCACCTACTTTTGGGAGAGCTTTCACTTGGTGAAGTTTCAGACCCATAGCTAATTACTCACCTACTCAAAATGAGTAAATGTGAATTATATCTAAAAGTACTGCAGATAGCCAATTTTTCTCAAATAACTCATTCACCTACTTTTGGAAGAGCTTTCACTTGGTGAAGTTTCAGACCCATAGCTAATTACTCACCTACTCAAAACGAGTAAATATGAATTATCTCTAAAAGTACTGCAGATAGCCAATTTTTCTCAAATAACTCATTCACCAACTTTTGGAAGAGCTTTCACATGGTGAAGTTTCACACCCATAGCTAATTATTCACCTCAAAATGAGTAAATGCGAATTATCTCTAAAAGTACTGCAGATAGCCAATTTTTCTCAAATACCTCATTCACCTACTTTTGGGAGAGCTTTCACTTGGTGAAGTTTCAGACCCATAGCTAATTACTCACCTACTCAAAATGAGTAAATGTGAATTATATCTAAAAGTACTGCAGATAGCCAATTTTTCTCAAATAACTCATTCACCTACTTTTGGAAGAGCTTTCACTTGGTGAAGTTTCAGACCCATAGCTAATTACTCACCTACTCAAAACGAGTAAATGCGAATTATATCTAAAAGTACTGCAGATAGCCAATTTTTCTCAAATAACTCATTCACCTACTTTGGGAAGAGCTTTCACATGGTAAAGTTTCAGACCCATAGCTAATTACTCACCTGCTCAAAATGAGTAAATACGAATTATCTCAAAGTACTGCAGATAGCCAATTTTTCTCAACTAACTGATTCACCAACTTTTGGAAGAGCTTTCACATGGTGAATTTCAGACCCATAGCTAATTACTCACCTACTCAAAATGAGTAATGTGAATTATCTCTAAAAGTATTGCAGATAGCCAATTTTTCTCAAATAACTCATTCACCTACTTTTGGGAGAGCTTTCACTTGGTGAAGTTTCAGACCTGTAGCTAATTACTCACCTAATCAAAATGAGTAAATGCTAATTATCTCTGAAAGTATTGCAGATAGCCAATTTTTCTCAAATAACTCATTCACCTACTTTGGGAAGAGCTTTCACTTGGTGAAGTTTTAGACCCATAGCTAATTACTCACCTACTCAAAAGGAGTAAATATGAATTATCTCTAAAAGTACTGCAGATAGCCAATTTTTCTCAAATAACTCATTCACCAACTTTTGGAAGAGCTTTCACATGGTGAAGTTTCACACCCATAGCTAATTATTCACCTCAAAATGAGTAAATGTGAATTATATCTAAAAGTACTGCAGATAGCCAATTTTTCTCAAATAACTCATTCACCAACTTTTGGAAGAGCTTTCACATGGTGAAGTTTCACACCCATAGCTAATTATTCACCTCAAAATGAGTAAATGTGAATTATATCTAAAAGTACTGCAGATAGCCAATTTTTCTCAAATAACTCATTCACCTACTTTTGGAAGAGCTTTCACTTGGTGAAGTTTCAGACCCATAGCTAATTACTCACCTACTCAAAACGAGTAAATGCGAATTATATCTAAAAGTACTGCAGATAGCCAATTTTTCTCAAATAACTCATTCACCTACTTTGGGAAGAGCTTTCACTTTTTAAAGTTTCAGACCCATAGCTAATTACTCACCTGCTCAAAATGAGTAAATACGAATTATCTCTAAAAGTACTGCAGATAGCCAATTTTTCTCAACTAACTGATTCACCAACTTTTGGAAGAGCTTTCACATGGTGAATTTCAGACCCATAGCTAATTACTCACCTACTCAAAATGAGTAAATGTGAATTATCTCTAAAAGTATTGCAGATAGCCAATTTTTCTCAAATAACTCATTCACCTACTTTTGGGAGAGCTTTCACTTGGTGAAGTTTCAGACCTGTAGCTAATTACTCACCTAATCAAAATGAGTAAATGCTAATTATCTCTGAAAGTATTGCAGATAGCCAATTTTTCTCAACTAACTCATTCACCTACTTTTGGAAGAGCTTTCACTTGGTGAAGTTTTAGACCCATAGCTAATTACTCACCTACTCAAAAGGAGTAAATATGAATTATCTCTAAAAGTACTGCAGATAGCCAATTTTTCTCAACTAACTGATTCACCAACTTTTGGAAGAGCTTTCACATGGTGAAGTTTCACACCCATAGCTAATTATTCACCTCAAAATGAGTAAATGCGAATTATCTCTAAAAGTACTGCAGATAGCCAATTTTTCTCAAATAACTCATTCACCTACTTTTGGAAGAGCTTTCACTTGGTGAAGTTTCAGACCCATAGCTAATTACTCACCTACTCAAAATGAGTTAATGCGAATTATCTCTAAAAGTACTGCAGATAGCCAATTTTTCTCAACTAACTCATTCACCTACTTTTGGGAGAGCTTTCACTTGGTGAAGTTTCAGACCTGTAGCTAAGTACTCACCTAATCAAAATGAGTTAATGCTAATTATCTGTAAAAGTATTGCAGATAGCCAATTTTTCTCAAATAACTCATTCACCTACTTTGGGAAGAGCTTTCACTTGGTGAAGTTTTAGACCCACAGCTAATTACTCACCTACTCAAAATGAGTAAATATGAATTATCTCTAAAGGTACTGCAGATAGCCAATTTTTCTCAAATAACTCATTCACCAACTTTTGGAAGAGCTTTCACATGGTGAAGTTTCAGACCCATAGCTAATTACTCACCTACTCAAAATGAGTTAATGCGAATTATCTCTAAAAGTACTGCAGATAGCCAATTTTATCTCAACTAACTCATTCACCTTCCTTTGGGAGAGCTTTCGCTTGAAGTTTCAGACCCATAGTTAATTACTCACCTACTCAAAATGAGTACATGCTAATTATGTCTAAAAGTATTGCAGATAGCCAGTATTTCTCAAATAACTCATTCACCTACATTTTGGAGAGCTTTCACATGCTAAAGTTTTTTTATGACTTTTTAAAATAATTTTTTATTCATTAAAAGTAATGAAATCATGCCCTAAATCAATTATAACTTGAAAAGTATTGCATTTAGAGCACTTTGTTAAAATATGTTATTCAGCTACTTTTTCCATAGCTACAGCATGGTGAGTAACTTGGGTGTCTATCTCAATAGCTAAGTGAGTAATAGCTACTTTTGGATTTTTCACTAACTTCCATCATGAGTAAAATCACTTGTAACTTGAAAACTGTTGTATTTACAGAATTTTATGCAAATATGTTATTCATCTACTTTTGGGTCAGCTATAACATAGTAAAATTTCAGACCTGTAGCTCATTGCATAGCTGAGTAATAGCTACTTTTAGGTTATCACTGTTGGGTAAATCACTTATAACTTGAATACTCTTGCATTTACATTATTTAGTTGCAATATGTTATTCACCTATTTTGAAGCAGCTATAACATAGTTAAGTTCCAGACCTGTGGCTCATAGCATAGCTGAGTAATAGCTACTTTGAAGTTCTTACTCAACACTACATCATTTATAACTTGAAAAGTATTGCATTTAGAGCATTTTGTTAAAATATGATATTCACCTACTTTTTCAATAGCAACAACATGGTGAGCAACTTGGGTGTCTATCTCAATAGCTAAGTGAGTAATAGCTACTTTTGGACTTTTTACTAACTTCCATCATGAGTAAAATCAATTGTAACATGAAAACTATTGGATTTAGAGAATTTTGTGCAAATATATTATTCACCTACTTTTGGGTCAGCTATAACATAATAAAAATTTCAGACTTCTAGCTCATGCTATGGCTGGGTAATAGCTACTTTTGCCTTTGCCGGTGGATACATTTTCCATCTGGCCACAGAAGCGTCCTTGGTCTAGTTTTGGAAATAAAATGGCAGCCATGTCACATTTTTAATGTGAAATAGAGGTGTAATCATATCTCAAATATCTTATATCTTTCTTATCGTTGGTCCTAGAGGTTGGGAGTGAGAAAATAAGTTGCAGGAAATAATCGCCTGCAAACTTTTGTAAGTGTCAAATTTGACCTCCGGCCCCTGCCTCAAGGTCAATTGGAGTCATCATGTAGAAAAGGCCTTGTATCTTCCTTATATTGCTCCTACAGCATGAAAATATGAAACCAACCTGTAGAAAGCCATGGTCTGGAAATCTTTAGTGTTGAGTTTGGCCTTGGACCCCTGCTTTAAGGTCAATTTGGGTCATCATACTAAAAAGATAAAAAGATCTTATTTCTCCATATGAAACAAGTACCCTAAATGCAGTATTTTTTAAGTAACAAGCAATTTACTCAATAGTGATAACCTCAAAGTAGATATTACTCAGCTGTGCACAGCTGAGTAATAGCTACTTTGAGATTATCACTGTAGAAGTTTAGGATACTTTGTTTCATATATTATTCATGTGTTTATGAATCAGCTATAACATAGTAAAATTGCAGACCTGTAGCTCACGGCATAGCTGAGCAATAGCTCTTTTCAGGTTCTCACTGTTGAGTACAGCAATTGTGACTAGAAAACTATTACGTTTACAATATTTTGTTTAAATATGTTCACCTACTTTTGGGTCAGCTATCGCATAGTAAAATTGCAGACCTGTAGTTCATTGCATAGCTGAGAGTAATAGCTACTTTGAGGTTTCATTGTTGAGTAAATCAGTTGTAACTTGAAAACTATTGCATTTGGAGAATTTTGTTTAAATATGTTGTTTACCTACTTTTGGGTCAGCTACAACATAGTAAAATTGCAGATATGTAGCTCATGGCATAGCTGAGCAACAGCTACTTTCAGGTTCTCACTGTTGAGAGAATCGGTTGCAACTTGAAAAATATTATATGTAGAGTATTTTGTTTAAATAGGTTATTCACCTACTTTTGGGTCAGCTATAACATAGTAAAATTGCAGACCTGTAGCTCATTGCATAGCTGAGTAATAGCTACTTTGAGGTGTTTTCACTGTCAGGTAGATCAGCTGTAACTGGAAAACTATAACTGGATTTATACTATTTTGTTTAAATATGTTTTCCACCTACATTTTACTCTTGTAATAGTCAACTTGGTACTTTACTTCTGAAGCCATTTGCAGGGCGGAACTTTTGTATCCTTTTCTTCTTTCACTTCTACTCTGAAACTCAACACAGCTGACACAGCCCATTCATAAGCAGTCTCTGCATATTGTGGATGATTGTGTATGTTTGTTTCAGTTGACACTACGCTTTGATGACCATGGTGAAGTGATCTACGAGTATCCCTCTCAGCAGTTTCTTCTGAACACAATGTCCCCAGAGATTGGGGATTTTGATCACCCAGACACTGTGTACAATGAAACTGCCACCCCCAGTGACGAGGAGATTCCAGACATGGGGGAACCCAGCACCTCACTCAAAGCTACACCTGCACTCTCCACAGGCTCAAGTAAGTACAACACCTATCCATATTTTCAGATAAAATGTTTTAAATTAGGGCTGATACATTTCTAAAATATTGGGGTCATGAACCTGAATTGCAAAATCTGGTCTGAATGTACAAATTAGAAACACCAGTTTTGTCCAGTAAAGCTAATGTTAAGCTGACTTATCAGTCTTCAGGTCAGAAAGGTGGGCCTGTTACAACTCGATCAGTGGGCTCCATTTTTTATAGAAGAGTCTGTGTGACAGGTCATAGTCTATGTGTGAGTACTATCCACCCAGGCACACTGTTACAGTCCTATTTTAATTGAATCTTTATACTTTATACAGTCTCTTGTCAGAAAAGTATTTGAAGAAAATGTTAACATTTTTGTGAGCAAATATGACATACTGTCTAAAGAGAACTTACTGGCCCAGTTTTTATAATATTTAGGAAATAATTACATTGCTCCAACCTCTGTGGTTGTGGGTTTGAATCCAGCTCTTGACTATGTGTGAGTAATAACTGACGATGTTTCCTAATATTACCATGTTAACTGTTGAGCTGAGTGTAAAATTCAAGCTTCTTTTTTTCTCAGTTTTCAGGCTTTTGTGTTTGTCTGGCTTTATCCAAATAGAACCAGAAGGTATGGGAAAATAAAGTTCACCAATTACAAGGAATCACATATGAAAACACAACTGAATTGGGTACACAATTTTTCATCAAAAAGGCACTGAGTTCCCCATTGTGGGGAAGATGTTACACCTGCAAGGATGTAGATTATATTAGGTTTAGATGAGAATTAAACTGAAGTTACTGAACATATTTTAATTGCTATGTAAGTGATGTTTATACTCATTATTGGTGGGGAAATGAGTCGGGAGTAAAAAAACCTGACTGTATTTGCATTATATGAAATTATCGGAGTCTGGGTTTTTAAAGTGTGAACCAGCATAAGGACTAGTAAAGCCAATATGGTAGTAGATGTAAACAAACACATGGAAAAAAATCAGATTTGTCAGAATAACTCTGAATAAGGAAAGTTTTTTCAAGTGAATACAAGTTAGATAAATTTTACTTTCACTATTATGAAATATGCAATTTTTTGAAGTTTCTAGTTTGTTAGTTTGTACCTGGTTTCTCAATTGAGTTGGCCTGTTCTGGTTATGTAATGAACTGTCTATTATCCAAGCAGTGTGTGCCACCAATTTATTAGAATAAGAGAGTTGTGTGTTTACTACATCTAAACAGTTATTTCATAACATTAAAATGATAAGGCATAGGCATATGAAATTCCTCATAAGGGGTATTGGTTTTTGAGGTGCATATATCCCATTTAGCTATGACCTTGATTGACAGTGATTTGACCTTTGCATAGTGGCCTTGATTGAATCAGTATAAAAATGGGTTGCTACTCGGGTGACTTCTTTTTGTGACATATTCACCTGGGGTGTGGTGTACAGGGATCTGTAATGATATTTTGTGTGTGTTTTATGAGCCTCAGTGCTTTGTGAACTGCACTGAGCCGTATGGAGTAGCCAGGATTACACATTCTGAGCTGTACTTTGTCCTTTGAACAGGTTCTATGGCGGGGTACCAAAGTAAGATGCAGGTGGACTTCCACTTTGGCATGGATCCCATTCAGCAGGACCAGCCATCCCACCAGTCAACAACCTCATCAAAGCACAGTGAAACGAGTGATGCAGTGAGGCCAGCCGATGAGGATGATACTGTGCACTGGTCAGAGAACAGCACATCAGATCTGCTCTTCTAGTGAACTCCAAGTAAATAACACACTAAGAACCACATATCAGATCTGCTTACCATTGAAAAAAAAGTAAACTGCAGCTTAAGCAGTGAGATCTTTATTTGGGGTTTCATACAGTTATGGTTATATAGCCTCAGAATTGCTCATCTAAGATCAGGACACAGACTCAGAGCTTATGTGATGTATTGTCTTGTGTAGTAGTGAGTATTTTCTAAAACAATTATGATATATAGTCACTGATTTAACAAAAGCACCTTAAACCTGTTGACTTTTGAGCCAACACACAGGACCGATATCAGTGATAAATTAAATGCAAGATATTCAAGCAATATGTAAGGAAGGAGTCCTCAACATTGAATATAGAGTGAAAGTCATACTCATCAAACCATGTTACTATTAGGGCTGTGATGAGTACAAGTAATTTGGGGCGATTTCTTGCAGACTTAAGTTCGGTTCCAGATTGCGCCCTCCAAAGGTTTGTCTTCAGTGTATTCTTCATGGTATAAATCATCCAATATGGCGGCTCATGTGAGCAAAAATAGTAAAGGTAAAAGCCCTGAATTTTTTAAATTAGCAGATGTCACCACATAATGATTTTCATTGCTAACATAATATATTATTTGTATCCACTGACTACCAGTTGCATCCTATGGATGGATACAGTGGATTATGGTTTGCTACACCAACCAGCTCTCTTGCAAAAATGTTTAACACCTAGACTTGTGAAATACAGCCTATCTCCATTATCACAGAAGCTTGCCTGGGAATACTTTTGGCCTCATTTTGAAAAATAGGATGGCTGCCATGTCAATTTCATTGATATATAAGTTTTCATTACACTAGTTTACAGTTAACCTTGATGGTTACTCCACTTAGCTGATTTAGCTCAATCTTAGTCCTATACCTTTGGCTTTCAAGTGAACGTAGGGGATAGCACATGCAGGGAATCTTTTTTTTATGATAACATTTGGCCTTGGAATCCTCCTTCGAGGTCAAATGAGGGTAGCCAAATTTCAAGCTATTAATAACTTGCTTATTATTGATCCTTAAGGTTTGGTATGTGTAACAAAAATGTTGAGATTCTTCATTTGTGGTCTCCTTTGATCTCAAAGGAATGATGGGAATAACCAAATCAAAAGTGCGTTGCTTAGTATTGATTCTTGAGGTTAGGGATACATAACCAGCGTATGGGAAGTTATATTTGGGATTCTTTTGATTGCGTCATCTTTGACCTTGAATCCCAACTTTAAGGGTAGCAAAACTTAAAAGTATTTGTACCCCACTTCTTATTGTTCCTAGAGGTTTAAGGAATACCGAGCCACCAATAATCCGCACTTTGAGAAGATATGACCCAGAACTGATGTACAGTTTTTGAGTTATGTCCACAGACAGACAGACCTGATTACAATACCTTCATTCCTTCCTTTTGGGGTGCGAGGTTAATTACCAGGGTTCTTTATCTTTCCAGTGGATACATATATGCATTGGTTCTCTGATGTACCAGGTCTAGTTTGATTTAATGTAAGTGAGGTATTTTATAAATGATTTACTGATTTAGTGAGGTGCAAGTCAAGTGAAAGCATACAGTCACTGGGGTGCTGACTACATGAACATGACTTTGTATGCACCTACTAGTTCAGTTGTATGTTCCTGTGTTGTTATTGACACTCTTACTAGGCTAAAATGTTAACTGTACACTTTTGAAAATAATTAAAAAGAATGCTCAAGTTTTAACTCCAGTTAGAAAAAGAAAGACGTCTCCTGAAGTGTAGTCACTAGTCTTATTAACAGTAACACAGATAAAGTGAAGACTTATTTGGGTGAAGCACCATAGACTGAATTAACTAACTAGCTAATTAACTAACTAGAACCATTACAGGTGAAATTTAGATGTAACTGGAAGCAGTTCAGAGGCCCAAATATGAGAAAACTTGAATTTTTATAGGTATACATAGAACCAAACTATAAACAGAACCAAATCTCTGTGCATGTTGTTGTCATTTCTAGTTATACAGAGTCTCCTGTAATATTTAATTATGTACAGTGTACTTTGAGTTGGTTTTCATTGTCTCCAGTTAGTTGTGTTTTCATTGTGTATTACTTTCCTCAGAAGAATGGTATGTTTCTGATTGCTAAAACAAACATTGTTCAATATTTGGAAGCTGCTGTTTCACAGAGCCATCCATTTGTAGATAATTATGCCACAACATATTGATTGAGTGTCTTGTTACACATTAATGATGGGAAAACTATATTTTGACACAAGGCCATGTTACAATCTCAGAAACAAAGACCTCCAAGTCTTGTGTGATAAAATATTACTGGTACACCAGTTGACTGTCTCTTTCTGTCACTTCTTACAATTAATAACAAAGGGTAAGGTTTCAAACAGAAGAGTTTCCTTTCTTTGTATCTTAGTAAAGCTAGTGTTGAAGTTTGCTTTTAAGTTTTGACCTTAAGTAAATGCTTATATAGGGAGATACAATCTCATTTGTAGATATGACACTTCTGCTTATATGATTACCCAGTCACACTGGTTTATGACCTTGCACAAGTCATCCAGGTAGCAGTGAGGTACAGTTCTATGCGTTGAATTATGACTGATGTCCAGTTTTTCCAACCAAATCAGGTCCACTTCAGCTTTTATTTTATTGGTTAATTTGCAATTTTTATTCCGGAAAGTTTGCTTGTTTCTTGTAAATACTGACTTTAGTAATGGGTTGAGTGAGAATTATTTAATTGCTAATTTTTATGTCAGCTGACTTGTCAGTCAGCTGACATTATGTCGTCACTCTGCGGCGTGGGCGTCCGCGTCCGCGTGAACAACTTCTTCTCCAAAACTACAAGGCCTAGAGACATGCTGTTTTTTTTAAAAGATACCTTATCTATCGAGGATGAAAAATTGTTCAAGGCATGAAAATCTGTCTGTTCGTCTGTTTGCTAGAGACGTTACAAGGGAGGTACCCCCACCAAAAGTGTGAAAATTTCAACACTTTATCACAATTTTCTCAGTGACTATTGCAGGGATTTCTCTCATATCTTGCATATATGTACTAGGCCAGAGGTAGATTCTCTTGTGTGAGTATGAGACCTGGATCGGTCTTACTTTTTTTTTAATAAATTTTTTTAATAATTTTTAATGCATTAAAATTCATGAAATCATGCACTAAATCACTTATAACTTGAAAGTGTTGCATTTAGAGCATTTTGTTAAAATATGTTATTCAGCTACTTTTTTCATAGCTACAACATGGTGAGTAAGTTGGGTGTCTGTTTCAATAGCTAAGTGAGTAATAGCTACTTTTGGGCTTTTCAGTAACTACCATCTTGAGTAAAATCACTTGTAACTTGAAAACTATTGCATTTAGAGAATTTCGTATAAATATGTTATTCAGCTACTTTTAGGTCAGCTATAACATAGTAAAATTTCAGACCTGTAGCTCATTGCATAGCTGAGTAATAGCTACTTTTAGGTTATCACTGTTGAGTAAATCACTTATAACTTGAAAACTATTGCATTTAGAGTATTTTGTTTCAATATGTTATTCACCTATTTTGGGGTCAGCTATAACATAGTAAAATTTCAGATCTGTAGCTCGTGGCATAGCTGAGTAATAGCTACTTTGAGGTTATCACTGTTGAGTAAATCACTTATAACTTGAAAACTATTGCATTTACAGAAATTTGTGTAAATATGTTATTCAGCTACTTTTGGGTCAGCTATAACATAGTGAAATTACAGACCTGTAGCTCATGGCACAACTGAGCAATAGCTATTTTCAGGTACTGTATTTTGAGTAAATCAGTTGTAACTTGAAAAATATTGCATTTGGAGTATTTTGGTAAAATACATGTTGTTCACCTACTTTTGGGTCAGCTATAACATAGTGAAATTACAGACCTATAGCTCATGGCATAGCTGAGCAATAGCTATTTTAAGGTTCTTACAATTGAGTAAATCAGTTGTAACTTGAAAACTATTGCATTTACAGTATTTTGCTTAAATATGTTGTTCACCTAATTTTGGGTCAGCTATAACATAGTAAAATTTCAGACATGTAGCTCATGGCATAGCTGAGTAATAGCTACTTTGAGTTTATCACTGTTGAGTAAATCACTTATAACTTGAAAACTATTGTATTTACAGAAATTTGTGTAAATACATTATTCAGCTACTTTTGGGTGAGCTATAACATAGTGAAATTACAGACCTGTAGCTGATGGCACAACTGAGCAATAGCTATTTTCAGGTACTGACTGTTGAGTAAATCAGTTGTAACTTGAAAAATATTGCATTTGGAGTATTATGTTAAAATATGTTGTTCACCTACTTTTGGGTCAGCTATAACATAGTGAAATTACAGACCTATAGCTCATGGCATAGCTGAGCAATAGCTATTTTGAGGTTCTCACCATTGAGTAAATCAGTTGTAACTTGAAAACTATTGCATTTACAGTATTTTGCTTAAATATGTTATTCACCTATTTTGGGGTCAGCTATAACATAGTAAAATTTCAGATGTGTAGCTCATGGCATAGCTGAGTAATAGCTACTTTGAGGTTATCACTGTTGAGTAAATCACTTATAACTTGAAAACTATTGCATTTACAGAAATTTGTGTAAATATGTTATTCAGGTACTTTTGGGTCAGCTATAACATAGTGAAATTACAGACCTGTAGCTCATGGCACAACTGAGCAATAGCTATTTTCAGGTACTGACTGTTGAGTAAATCAGTTGTAACTTGAAAAATATTGCATTTGGAGTATTTTGTTAAAATATGTGGTTCACCTACTTTTGGGTCAGCTATAACATAGTGAAATTACAGACCTATAGCTCATGGCATAGCTGAGCAATAGCTATTTTGAGGTTTCTCACTATTGAGTAAATCAGTTGTAACTTGAAAACTATTGCATTTAGAGTATTTTGCTTAAATATGTTGTTCACCTACTTTTGGGTCAGCTATAACATAGTAAAATTTCAGACATGTAGCTCATGGCATAGCTGAGTAATAGCTACTTTTAGGTTATCACTGTTGAGTAAATCACTTATAACTTGAAAACTATTGCATTTAGAGTATTTTGTTTCAATATGTTATTCACCTATTTTGGGGTCAGCTATAACATAGTAAAATTTCAGACCTGTAGCTCATGGCATAGCTGAGTAATAGCTACTTTGAGGTTATCACTGTTGAGTAAATCACTTATAACTTGAAAACTATTGCATTTACAGAAATTTGTGTAAATACGTTATTCAGCTACTTTTGGGTCACTTATAACATAGTGAAATTACAGACCTGTAGCTCATTGCACAACTGAGCAATAGCTATTTTTAGGTACTGACTGTTGAGTAAATCAGTTGTAACTTGAAAACTATTGCATTTAGAGTATTTTGTTTCATATGTTATTCACCTATTATGGGGTCAGCTATAACATAGTGAAATTACAGACTTATAGCTCATGGCATAGCTGAGCAATAGCTATTTTCAGGTTCTCACTATTGAGTAAATCAGTTGTGACTTGAAAACTATTGCATTTACAGTATTTTGCTTAAATATGTTGTTCACCTACTTTTGGGTCAGCTATAATATAGTAAAAATTTCAGACATGTAGCTCATGGCATAGCTGAGTAATAGCTACTTTGAGGTTATCACTGTTGAGTAAATCAGTTGTAACTTGAAAACTATTACATTTAGAGTATTTTGTTTAAATATGTTATTCACATAATTTTTGGTCAGTTATATCATAGTGAAATTGCAGACCTCTGTGTCATGGCATAACTGAGCAATAGCTACTTTCAGGTTCTCACTATTGAGTAAATCATTGTATCCACTGGATAGCCGCAGTGTGTAGAGAGATTTAACCATTACTGCTCTAATGAAAAAAATATTATAGCTAGCCTTCTCAAGTTTGCAGAATATATTAATAACCATAAAATGTTGTCTGGGAATATTTTTGGCCTCAGTTTGAAAAACAAGATGGCCGCCAGGGACGTTTATTCGACTTTAAAAAGGACTTTTGTTGGCCCTCTAGAGCAAAGGGTATTATAAGTAGAGATCTCAAATTCGCAGGATATGTTCCTCATTATAAAATCTTGACTGGGAATATTTTTGGGCTCATTTTGAAAAACAAGATGGCCGCCGCTGGTGTTTCTTTGTCAGTCATGAAAAGAGCTTATATCTCCCTTATTATTGGTCCTAGAGGTTTGGGATGGTAAACCAACCTGTAGGAAATCATGGGCTGTGAATGTTTTGGTGTGGTCAGATTTGACCTTTGACCCCTCCTTCAAGGTCAAACGAGGATAGCCAAACTTAAAAGTTCTTATAACTCGCTTATTATTGGTCCTAGAGGTTTGGGATGGTAAACAGACATATAGGAAATCATGGGCTGGGAATCTGTTGATGTTGTCCGATTTGACCTTGAACCCCTTCTTCAAGGTCAAACAAATATAGCAAAACTTAAAAGTGCCTATAACTCGCTTATTATTGGTTCTAGAAGTTTGGGATGGTAAACCATCCTATAGGAAATCATGGGCTGGGAATCTTTTGGTGTGGTCAGATTTGACCTTTGGACCCCTCCTTCAAGGTCAAATAAGGACAGCCAAACTTAAAAGTGCTTATAGCAAACTTATTATTGGTCCTAGAGGTTTGGGATGGTAAATCAACCTATAGGAAATCATGGGCTGGGAATATTTTTGTGTGGTCAGATTTGACCTTGGACACCCTTCAAGGTCGTACGAGGATACTGCATTTGCAGTATTTCTTTAAATATGTTTTAACCTACTCTTTACTCTTAAACAGTTACCTTGTTACTTTCCTTCATAAAACCATTTGCAGGGCACAACTTTTTGGTCCTTTTCTTCTGTCAGGTTCAGAATTTCTTTGAACATGCTGTTCAATTACCATTTACTGTACTTCTGTACAGCACTTTCCCTGATAATTATGCTTTCCTCTCATTATTACCTTCACAAATCAAAAACACTCAGTCAGCTGACACAGTGCCCGTTCACGGGCACTCTCCTCTTGTTCTTATCAATGTTTATTGAGAAAAGGATTTTTGTTGCAAACGTTAGTAAGTTGTAGAATCACAAATATACCAGGCAGTAAATAAATGAGATTCCCAGTTATCATGATTTGTAATTGTGAGTTGTGTAATTTTGCTGGCACAGTTTCCAGTGAGATGGGTGACAGTGTTTTTATAAAAAAATATAATAAATTGTTGCCTTATTTAAAGAGAAGTAGCAGGTAACTTTAGGGTAATAATTAAGTTTTCATGACTGTCCATGGTAATGAGTTCACTGAGGGATGAAACCTTATAATTGGAGTATCACAGCTCTCTGAACTGTGAAGGAGCCTTAATGTAGAAAAGTTTTCATTAATTTTCCTGTATTTCAGAGCTTTGAAACTGATAAAAAACTATGGCAGACTTGATGAAGTTGATATGTATTATTGAGTAATATAAAAAAATGGAAAGCTATATTAACATTCCCCAGAAACTCATTCCATGTGCATCCCTTATATGAGTTTCTGTTATAGTCACTGTGGTTGTTGTAATGAAGAACCAGACATGGTTTGTATTGAAAGTTTTTTTTTCAATATAAGGCCGGATTACTGTGATTGAGTATGTATTAATTTGTGTTTTATATTTTAGGAACATAAACAATATACTATGCACCTACAACAAAATCTAAATACTTCTATCATTCCATATAAAATATGAAATGGTTGATCTGTACTCCTAAATAAATAAAAAAAGGCGAACCATTTTTGTGGCAAAGACTGCATAGTAACACTTATTTTGACTACATTGTGTTCAGCTGCAGTAAATATGATTGTCGGTAGAAAAGAAGCCATACTGAGGAGTGCTAGGTATATAAAAGTCAACTGTGTTTGTATTTTGATTGGAGTATGATTTGTTCATGGCCCTTGGACTGTTCTCGTAATGGGAAGTGCAGGTTTGAAAACAAGCAACCCTATAAAGCGATACCACCCCACCCTTTGCACCTTTGGCATGTACAATTAGATGTGAGAGCTTGTGAAATGTTTTCAAACATTTTGAAAAATTTGTTACATACACAAAAAGGTTTCTGTTCTGTGTTGTATGCATCCTACACAAATACGGATCCTGACGTATTAAACCCTATGGATACTAGGGATGGGTCGGTATGAAAAATACGTACATTGGGAGGTCGCCAATGCAAAACCGTACCGATTCCGGAATTCCGCGTTTTAGTACACCCCAAACAAACATGGATGTTTCCTCTTCACGACATCACAATAAAAGTGATCAAATGGACGAAATACGAGATAAAAGCTTATAATTTCTTCAGATTTCTTGTTTGTTCCCAATATTTTAAGTTTTCCTTCAGTAATATAAGCTGACAAGCAAAATTGAGGTTATAAATTGTCGTAACCTAAACATAGCAGTTCTGCTCAACGTAATCGATAGTACTGTATAAAATCTGCAAATGCTGGAAAATATGGGACAAAAGCTTATAATTTCTTCAGATTTGGGGTAGGTTTCTAATATTTTAACTATTCCTTGAATTATATGTGTTCACAAGCGAAGTGGCGGTTGTAAAATCTCATCACGGTATTTCAGTAAAATGCTCTCGATACCGAGATACCGGAACTTCCGACCCGTCCCTAATGGATACTAAAATAGGAAAACTTCCTGAATGACATATACAGAAAAAATATATCATGAATGAAGATAACAATATTATATGAGTGCGTAGCATGAGTATTATATTCTTAATCTTCATGAGAGTGATATATTTTTTTTGTATATGTCGAATAAGGGATGTTTCACTTTTATTATTCACCATTTTGTACGATTTGTGGGTTAAATAACACAAATATTTAATGAGAATGTGAAAAGGCTGTTAAAAAGCACTGGCAACAGTGATTATAAAAACTTCAATCTTTAACTTGAAATAGCTCCTTTATTTCTTCATGGATTTTTATGCAACAGACATGAGCAGAAGCACTGTAAGAATACCTTTCTAGTGATATACATATTTGCAAGTTACATACTTTCCGAGATATTGTTGAAAAAATGAATGTTATATACATTCATTATCCATAGTACCGGGGCGCCGGTGTATACAAAAAAATACATCCCGGTCTGTATTTCCCCATATTTAGAGCAAATACGTCGCAGGGTGGATAATAAAAAATATTACAAAATGTGTCGAACCATACACAGGCCCCAACGAGTCAGATATTTGTGGTTGGATAAATCTTGTGAGACCAGCATGGAAAAGTGTGATCTAGGTATTAGGTATAAAAATTGAGTGGGTCACATTAGTGTTACCACACTATACTTCTACTCTGGCCTAAAGGATTGGATACTGGTGTTGTAGATTTGTACTGGGTAATAGGAGTATTTCACATTCTTATTGCAGTTGTGAATCTACAGGCACATAATGTCTTTCCACTTGAAAATATCAATACACATGAATAAGATGCCGAGAGGCTCTTGAGAGGTAGTTATCCGTTACTTGAGGTAGATTTGACTCTGTATCTGTGTAAAGGCCTGATCAAGTGATCTGTAGGACATTACTAGTAGCAACTCTCTCTGAAAAAATCGTGCAATGGGTCTCATTGACTGGAAGTGACCCTCAGACTACCACAAATTTGTTTCAGTGTTGACTTTGTTGTGTTTTTTTTTTTTTGTGGAAATGGGGCAACAGTGGCAGAGTAGTAACACTCTCACCTCCCACCTGAGATCGGAGTTCGCTTCCTGGCCCGACTTCAAGTGGGAAAGCTGGTAGTTGCTTGCCATTGGTCAACAGTTTACAGTAAAGAACCCTGAGGAACTATATGTACTGGTTTCCTCTGCCCTTCCAAATACCCGCTGTGATATGACCTGTAGTCCTGTACAGTGTTGAAAGTGAAGTAAAACCCCAAATAAATAAATAAATTTGTGTAGAAATACAGGTTTGACCGTGATAGCAAGAAAACCATTGCATCTCATTCCACAGCTTCAACAGTCAAGTGAGATGATGAGATCACTCTGTTTCATAGTTACTTGTCATTGTGATTAGTACTGATTAATATAAATTGTGTGCTGTACGCCATAATAGCACAAGTGAAAAGCACTTTAGTATTTATCTGTAAGCTATATGATATTTTGTCACATTGTGAGGATAAAGAATGCCTTTCTTTTTGTTTTAAAGAAGTGATATTTCTGTGAAACTTCAAACACTTGGCAGCAAATGAATTTCTGAAATTGGTAACCAATGGTATCTTTGTTAGTTGCAGAGTATTACTGTTGCAAATTTAACAGTTGTCAATAATGTTTTAGCAAGATTGACAGATTATTTAGGGTAAAATGTGATTATGTGAACACACAGAACATCTATAAACATGTGTGTACACAGTTACTTCACAGTTGTACTGCCTGAAGTTGTGTATATCCTGCACACTGTAATCACTGTGTATATTAATACACCTGTAAAAAGGATGGTAGGAGGTGATCTGCCTGCTGTGTTAGCTCCAGTCAAGCAATATCTGTATGGACTGATACAGCTCTGTGTTAATTACCCAGACTATAAATCAGCAAGTGTTTGAAGTTGATTGTATGTGCTTGTGTAGGTGTGTCGTTCAACAATATTCATGTAGCTTGAAGGGGGATTAGTGTGATATGTATTTTATTAGAGAATCCTATTGGAATTGCAGATCTAAAAAAATGACTCAAACATTGTATATGTGATTTGTAAATATGTAGAATTGGTTGTATTTGTGGGCCAGTGGGGCCCTGGTCAAATGCTGGCCATATTTATTGTGTTTGAGACTGTGAAAGCCAGTGTGCTGGTGACAAGTATTCCTTTGCTTCTACTTTCATACTTTTTACCTGATTCTCTATGGGATTGTGCAGGAGTACAACAATATTTTAATAATTATGTTTCTAATGAAGTAGGAAATTATTTTATCTCTCAACTTGTTGCATATGCATTGTATACTTGTAAATTTTTTTTGCATAGAAACATGTACCTGAACAGTGACTTAAGAGGTACAGAAGGTTTTTCTGAGGTAATTAATCATGTAGAAAAAGTACTGAAGTATTAATATAAGTATTTTCGCTAATGGTTCCAGGAAGGGGGAGGGTTGAAATCATAACAGCTGTTGATAATACTTTATACACTTGGATTACTAATGAAATTTAAGTTAACACCTGTACATATGACAAAACAACAACTGACAACAGACCTATGGTTATGAATTTAATTAATGATAGCCCAAACATTTCTTATCTTTGAAATGTCTTTTTGTGCATCTTCTAACTTCAGTATAGAAATGTCTGACCTGTCCACTACATTAGGGAGCTAGTAATTCAGTTATATCAATGTCTTAAAACTTCAGTTTTTGAAATGTTCCCTTTTATGAAGATCAAATTTATACTCGCCTACTATTTTACATGTCTTTGTCATCCAGACTAGTTTTTCTACGAGCATATTAGTGTAATTGAGAGTATGCTGAAATAACATTCCAAAGTACTGATGTCAGGGCCATTAGTGTGTGACTTCCTATAGAAAACTTTCCTTGTCAAGTTCGGGTACAGCGGTTTCAAGACTATGATTACAGAGTTTATGATGCAGTTTTTTTTGTGTTTTTTTTTTTGCCTTGTTTTGTGTTTTTGTCACATCATTAGGAAATGCATATCCTTGAATACTTTATGATAAATGTGTACATTTTAGGTGTTGTGTGAAAGTTAAGTGATATTTGTGTCTGTAGGGATGCTCATTTTCATATTTTTCATGTCATCAAACAATTTAAACTTATAAATTAGTTGAGTTAGGATGGCCAGTGGTGGATACCTTGATACTTTCCTGTTAAGGTTTACTGGGTGCTGCCTGTTGAGTGAGACCGTGTGAGTTAACAGGTGTTACGAGACATGATGAGAAATGGCCATGATAAACTGGGTCTGCCTTTTGTGTCACATGAACACTGTCTGTATATGCAGTTCTGTAGTGAAAAGAACACTGGGTTCAACCAACTTACATCATGTACCCAACACTGACTCCTGTATGAAGGAAATAGTTGGCATTTTTGTGTTATCAGTAACAGAGTGTAGTATTCACAGAAAACTAAACAAAATGTCAGATGTGGCATAACTTGGGAAAATGTAGTATACACCTTATAGGTTAACTCCCTGTTATCGTGTTTATGTACATACATGTATATGCAAGATCATTTGTAATTTCTCATAAAACACCTTTGTTGTGTGCAGTTGTTAACAAAGCAGAGCAGTAGGACATTGTGTTAGATATGACTAAGTCAATAAGCCGGAAGGTATACCTTCAAGCTTTGACAAATCTTATATCATGGTTGTGTAGTCTTTTAACTGGTGTAAGTTAGGGATTTATTGAACAGTTGCCAAAGTTTACAGTGACAAGACACAAGTTATTGACCACTCTGTGTCTAGATCTGAATGGTAGCAACATTACAAAGGACACCGAAACCAATAAGATGTCCTTTAAAACACTTGTAAATGTATAAATGAATAGTAAAGGTGTTTATGTCTTTAACTGGTTAGGGTAAGAATTCCACTGAAAGAATAAGTGAATTGAGGCCCATTTGTTAATGACTGTATGTCAAGTATTTATCACCAGATAAGGCATTCTCATGCAGGAAGTGATTTCAATGCACACAAAAAGTTCAACAATGCATGTAAATGTAAAGAATCCAAGTATTGTTGATTGTACTTTGTAACATTGTGTTTGAAAAGTGAGAGATTTATTTTAACTTTGTATTTTTTTGTTTAAACCATGCACCTGTGTAAGTGTTGTACAATGTGCATTCTTTCAGGTATCTTTGAAATGGGTTGAACGTCTTCTGTCACTACAGGTAATAACTGCTGAATATAGTTTTAATCCGTCATGCTCCATACTATTTTTTTAAACTGTTTCATTAATGCATATTATAATTTTAGGCCCTGTAAATAACCCTTTTTATTGCGTTAATACACCTTACCTAGTGGACAGATGCATTTGTCCGGCGCTCTGCCGGTCTCGCCAAACGTTAGAAAAAAACGTCCTGAGCTGGGCTCTGGCCGGGACCGGTAGTGTCCTGTTCATTCACCAGGTGGCTGTGTAGCCTCCCTGTCGGTGTACTGCGCATGCGCACTTCCTCTTTTTGTTTGGCGCGAAGCGGATTAAACGCTTGGAAATTTCATAGATTTGTTTATAGATTTTATTTTATCAAAACAAAATGTTGTACAATGGAAAACGAGTATTATGTTCATTAATATATATAGAAGCACTTTATGTCTTCTGCTGGCCAGGATCGCGGATCGTGTGGGTATTTTACACTGAACTTTGACCCCGCATCCGTGAAGTATTTTGTTCAGAAATGAATCAGTACGACTGTGTTTCATCTCGTACTGCAAGCTTTTATTGTGTGGATATTTACAAAGGACTTCTGTTTCCTGGTCACGTCATCATTTAAAATATTTTAGAAGGGAGTTTCCTTCAAATTTACAGAGAATGCATCGTCTTCATATGACGTCATCATCTCCAGCAAATGCTTGTCACGTGACAATAAAATAAACTGGTCACGTGACACTGCAAGCGGATAAACAATTTTCCTGTTTCCATCTATGAACTAACAGTTAATGTAAGCGTCTATCGCTTACGAGAAATAAATAAATTTATTGAGGATATTGGAAACGTACTGTGTTTTATACAGAAGAAGACTTGCAGGTATTTATAAAAATTGAGGAAACTGCAAATTGCAGAATACTTTATCTATGTATGTAATTGTTTCCAAATTATTTGTCACCAAGCCCACCGGCCCGGTGTTGGTCATGTGACAACAAAAATAAACATACAGTGATGTAAGGAGCCTACCAGTCCGGTACGGGTTTAAGCTGCCCTCACAGATTTACCCTTTAATAAATTGTCACCAAGCCCACCGGCCCGGTGTTGGTCATGTGACAACAAAAATAAACATACAGTGATGTAAGCGTCTATCGCTTACATAAAATAAATAAATTTATTGAGGATATTGTAAATGTGCTGGCGTTTTATACAGAAGACTTACAGATACAATAAAATAATCAACATACAGGGTGCCAGAGCCTACCAGTCCGGTACGGGTTTAAGCTGCCCTCGCAGATTTACCCTTTAATAATTTGTCACCAATCCCACCGGTCCGGTGCTGGTCACGTGACAGCTCTAATATACATACTACAGGGTTCAAGAGCCTACCAGTCCGGTACTGGCCTACAGTTACCCTCATATACACACAGATTTCCTCTTTATTTTGTCACTAATTCCCACCGGTCCGGTACTGGTCATGTGACAACTCAAATATACATACTACAGGGTCCCAGGGCCTACCGGTCTGGTACTGGGCTACAGTTACCCCCGTACGCACAGTTTTCCTCATTATTTTGTTACCAATTCCCACCGGTCCGGGTCATGTGACAACGCAGACACGGGGCCCCAGTCTATCCGGTACCGGCTACAGTTGCCCATATAGATTTTTCCACTAATTTTGTCATCAAGTCCCACCGGTCCGGTGCTGGTCATGCTTGTCAAAACAAATATACCCCGGGTGCCATAGCCTGTCGGTCCGGTCCCCGATACATTTTTCTGTTATTTTGTCAACAATTCCCACCATTTTGGTGCTGGTTATGTGACAACATATCAACATACACAGTGTACCAGACCCTACTGGTACGATACTGGTTACAGTTGCCCCGTCACATAAAGAAATTTTCTAATGTCACAGATTGCCCTATTATTTTGTCACCCATCCCCACCATTCTGGTGCTGGTCGTGTGACAACAAAATAAACATACAGGGTGCCAGAGCCTACCGGTCCGGTACGGGGTATGGCTGCCCTTACAGATTTGCAAGTTTATAATTTGTCGCCAATTCTCACCTGTCCGGTGCTGGTCATGTGACAACTCAAGTAAACATAGCCTGGTACTGGCTACAGTTACCCTTTCACAGATTTTTCTTATTGTCACCAATTCCCACCTCTGGTCATGTGACAACATTTTAACATTCACTGGGGTGCCAACTCTATTGGTTGCAGTTGCTCTTTCAGAGAAAGAAAATTGCTAATTATTTTGTCACTAATTCCCACTGGCCCAGGGCTGGTCATGTGATAACACAAATATTCATACATGGGGTACCAAACCCTTCTTGACCATTTTCCCATTATTTTGCCGTCACCTGGCTCCGTTCTGGTACCAGCCATGTGACTAGACACAATCATAAAAGGGGTCTGGAGCCTACCAGTGCGGTATTTGCCTCTATTGCCCCCTTTCATTGCCAGAATACTTTGTTTGTTAACCACTGGTCGGGTGCTGCTTATGTGAAAGAACACACAAAATATTAATTTCAATGCCACCAGATGACTGGCTCTGCCAGAAAATGGAAAGGCTTAACCTAATAGCTGCCTAAGGTTACCCGTCCCAGGCTCACAAGGCAGGGGGTTTGTGAACTGACCATTTAATGTGCATTCCTAATTTTCAATGCAAGTGGTCTCATTACACCATCTGTTCCCCACAGATCTGAATATTATTAAACATGAGGCTGCCACGGGCGCTCGAGGTCCCAGTTCGGGCACTTTTCAGCACCCTGGTACAAAGTCCCAGTACAAACGTACAACAGAAGGGTACCAAGCAGTCCTGAATGCTACTTCTCCACTCCAGCATGCTTGGATCATTTTTCTAAGGTCAGAGGTTGTGACCGTGATCATGAGGTTCTAGCTCCCCTTCTTTCACCAGGCCTTCATGTGGTAGCTAGCAATGTAAATGAAATTATTGGAACAGATCCTCACGTTCAGTTACCTGCATATACAGTTAGAGGGTATGGATCAAGTGAGATCAAATCGTAAATTACATGTGATGGTTATTGTCAAGGTGGTACCCGTTGTCATAACCCACCTGAAGGGGAAGCCGTCTGCGAAAGTTTTTTGGCAGGTCTGGCAGTCCCTGGGTTCAATTCTGAGTTTGTTTTCAATACTACAGTGACAAGGCCGTTTTTCAATTCTCCTTGGCCTTCTACAACAGGTTGTTTCTGGTTCCAAAACCAACAAGCGGAGGCCTGTCTTAGATCTCAGTCAGTTGAACGTGTTTCTGAAATCAGGCACCTTCAAAGGGAAAATTCCAGAACCATAAGGCCCTCCCTTTAGGAAGGGGAGTGGGTCACCTTTGGATTTAGTGACGCCTCCTTTCATTTTTCACTGGTTCCAAGGTTGTAAAAATATCTCAGGTTCCATTTGAAAAGTGAAACCTGCCAATTCACTGCCTTCCCTTCGACTTGTTGACGGCTCTGTTGGAGTTCCCCAAGTTTGTAAAGGAAGCGACGCTCTTGGCTCAAGGAGTATAAGGAGCATACGAAACCACCAGTACCTAGATGACTGATTACTCAGAGCTCCATGCCAGGAAACTTGCCTCTAACGTTTCTCCCCAACCCTTTTTGGCCCTTTACCAAGAACTGGGTTGGGTACTTAATTTGCTTTCAAGTTGGAACTGATCCATCAGCAAGTGTTCAACTTTGTTGATGCTGTCAAGCCCAAGCACGAGAGACCGCATGCTCCGACACTTAAAATATAGACCCATGGGGCAAGAGACCTACTCGGGCTGTTCATGCCCTTAATCGGCCTGTTGATGGCCACAGAAAAGCAGGTAGTGTTGGGACACCTTCATAGTAGACCCTTACAGTAGGTGGGCAGTAACTATGAAGGAAAGCAGCTTTTGTCAGGTCGCCCTCATATGAGACCCATACAGTGGCATCTGAAGCGACATTGGCACATGACCCGAGAGTCTGGAAAAGGTCATTTAGTTGCCCCACTCTCTCCATCCACACCTAGATTTGTGGTCAAACGAGAGCAATGTACTTTGGGGCCAATCATTGCTTCCCCTTCAACCCGCTCTTCAAAGATTTACAGACGCCTCAATTAAGGCTGGGACTCCACGGCAAGAGGTGTTTGGTCACTTACAGAAAGTCCCCTCTACCGTCGAGCATCTTTGCAGGGACCAGATTGTACTGATAGCAACGGACAGCACTTCTGTAGTCTTTTACATCAACAAGGAGGGCGGTAGGATTCAGACTCCCTTTGTGCCCTTGAGACTTCTGTCCTGGTGTCACCCCAGAGAAATAGTTCTGAGGTCTCGGCACATTCCAGGTCGCTTGAATGTAATGGCAGACAAGCTTCCAGATGCAGCCAAGTGACCAGACAGGGTGGTCCCTATCTCAGGTTTTCAACATCTGGTGCTCAAGATGGGCCAGGCCACATGTGGAGCTTTTTGCAATCCGGTTCAATCCCAAACTCCCCAAGTTTGTTTCACCGGTACCGGATCCAACAGCCTGGGCAGTAGACGCCCCGAGTCCGCCTTGGGAGAGTCTGGATGTTTACACCTTCCCTCCAGTCTCCCTGCTCGGCCACATGATCTCCAAGGTGATGGATCAAGGCTATCACAGGAATGGTTCTGATTGCTCCAGGGTGGTCCAACATGACTTGGTTTTGGGATCTGGTCAGTTCTGTCAGTTCAGATCCCTTTCAGGCTTCCTATACAAAGGATCTGGTAACAGCCCTTTGACAGGCTTCTTCACTGGACCTCAGAAATCTAAACCTGCATGACTGGCTCCTAGAGCCTCTGTCATTCAGGAACAAGGGTTCTATGAAAAAGTAGCAGCAAGAATTGAAGCTCCTCACAGACTCTCAACCAGAGCCGTTCACAAATCAAAGTGTGCCGTTTTTTGGTCCAAGAGTGTAAGTCTAATGAGGTGGACTTCTGGTCGCCCTCTGTGACCCATTTGCTGATTTTCTGTTTCATCTTTCAAAGACAGAAAACTTCAGCCCAGTATTATTGAAGGCTATAGGACGGTTTTTGCTGATATGGTAGGCCATAAAATTGCATCAGTTAAGATGAGAATCTAACCTGCTTGTTGGATAGCTTCCATAGAGTTAAGCCCAATGGCAGGCGGGGAGTGCCCACATGGAAGCTTTCACTGGTACTTCACCAGCGGACCAAGGCTCCTTTTGGGCCCGTGCAGAAGGCCTCTCTTAAGCACTTTCTGTTGGCCTTGGGCTCAGGCAATAGACAGTGAAATTCATGCCTGGCTGTATAAAAATATCAGGCATCAGGAAAATTGGAGTAGGGTCACTCTCTCTACCCTTCGCCCACTTTCCTTTCCAAGAATCAGTTGGCTAAAAAGGGCCCTGGTAGTCCTACCAGTCTTGGCCCCATCTTTGAATCTCTATCCAGTAAAAACCCTACGTTATTACTTAGCCAGGACCAAGGACCTCTGCAAAGGTAAAAATCTGGCCTTCCGGAAGAGTTTCATAAGGATATTATTCCAGCTACCATCTCTTCCTGGAGCTAGGGAACTGTGCTGTAATGCTACCAGCTTTCTGATGAGCAAACCCAGAGCTTACATCAAGTCAGAGCCCATGGTGTTCAAGCCTTTGCTGCTGCCAAGGCATTCCCAGGGGGTGTCTCCTTGGACCAAATCCTCTCAGCCTGCTCATGGAAGGTCCCTAATTCTTTTACGCAATTTTATCTGAAAGACGTGGCTTGGGCAGATTTGGAATTGTAACACTTAGACCCAGTGGTAGCTGCTCAACAGGTCCACGAATAAGCTTATACTATCCTTGCTTCTGGGCTGCCATGATCCCAAGTGGACCCAGGAGTATAGTGATAGAAAGTTCAGTTCCTGTTCTTCTTCCTCTACTAGGTGGGTCGGAACTCTAATCTCCCTCTTGTCTCTCCCTGTACACTCGGGTCGAGTTTTGTACAAAGAAAAACACAAAAAAAGGGGGGGGAAGGGTGTTTTGCTTAGGGCTGGTCGACTTGACCATTGCCTCAGCCCTCAGGCACCCTTATTACCAGTCAGAGTTCTGGGAAATTCCCCCTTATTCAGCTACCCTCCATCCACTGGGTAGTTATTCTGCATCTGTCCACTAGGTAAGGTGTATTAACGCAATAAAATGGAAAATTTAATAGTAAATTAAATTTTTATAAGTTAATACCTTACCTAGTGGACAGGGGGATTCCCACCCTACCTTCCCCGCTATTCTAAGCTAAAAAAGGGGACTTTCTAAGGTAGACAACAAAAAGAGGAAGTGCGCATGCGCACGCATGCGCAGTACACCGACAGGGAGGCTACACAGCCACCTGGTGAATGAACAGGACACTACCGGTCCCGGCCAGAGCCCAGCTCAGGACTTTTTTTTCTAACGTTTGGCGAGACCGGCAGAGCGCCGGACAAATGCATCTGTCCACTAGGTAAGGTATTAACTTATAAAAATTTAATTTACTATTAAATTTTCCAGATTCACCCATCATGGGTGTGATATTTTCAGTTTAAAGCATCTGTATTTATCTAGTTTTGTGTACATTTGACAAGTGTTAACTAAGACATGTATATCTAGTGTGAAAGACTGGGGTGTGACTTGGTGTTAAATGAATACAGAGTCTGTTATGTGGCTTTTGTGATAGGTTGTCTACATTCCATGTAATGCTATAGGTTCATATTTTTTTTGTTAGTCAATTGACCAAATGTCAGTATTGTATTATTACAGTAATGGATAAGTTTATTCTTAAGAGACAAAAATGCAAAGAAGTGAATCTTCCAAGAAACATTCCCAACATTTGAATGCTAAATTTGGACAGCATGATTATTTTATTATTTTTTTTAAAATATATTGGCTAGTTATTTTTGGTTGGTATTATGGAATGTTGCTCAGTGGGTCATCTCTTCTGTGTTGTCATTATAACCCAATAATTTGAATACACACACATTTATGGTACTTTTGGTATTTTGCTCACTTACCAATCACACTTTTGGAGCACAAATTCTACTACTGAGACCTTTCTGCAACATGTGAAAGGCTTCTTTTGTGTCTAAGATGTTTGCCTGAAGGACGTTGCCTTTAAAGATGTTTAATGATGAATTTGTTTCATACTTTGATACTTAATTCTTGTGTACTTATAAAGATGTCACTTCCCTTCTGTTTTTCATCATTCGGTTTCCTGATTTGTACATTGTACTTTCATTTTAAACGTTGCATCGAGTGCAACTTCTTTGAGTAATTATGGTTACAGTGGTATACAGTCTTTTACATTTGTGGAGAACATAATTTTGTATTTCAGCTAACAAGGTTTCAATAAAGTAATTTAATTAAAATAGTCATACTATGTTCAACTTTCATGTGCCATCCATCATCTGAATATATATGTCGTGACAGAACTTAAAATTTGACAGAATTTAAAATTCTGTCGACAGAACTTAAAGTTCTAAGTTCTGTCAACAGGATTTTAAATTCTGTCAAAATATCTTGACAGAACTTAAAATTCTAAGTTCTGTCGACAGAACTTAAAATCCAATATTCTGTAAACAGGATTTTAAATTATGTCAATAGAATTTAAAATTCTGTCAAAATACCTTGACAGAACTTAAAATTCTAAATACTGTTGACAAAACTTAAAATCCTGATAAATATCCTATATTTTGTTTAACTTCTTTTACAGTGATTTAGTATTTTATATTTTATTATCCACCACGCGACGTATTTACCCTAAATACGGGGAAATACAGACCGGGATGTATTTTTTTTGTATACACTGGCGCCCCGGTACTATGATACTGAGTGTGATTAACTTCCGGTTTTTCAACAATATCTCGGAAAGTATGTAACTTAAAAATATGTATAATATATCATTAGAAAGGTGTTATTCTAGCGCTTCTGCTCATGTATGTTGCATAAATATCCATGCAGAAATGACTGAGATATTGCAAGGTAAAGATTGAAGTTTTATATTCAGTGTTGCTCATCCTTTTTGACAGTCTGTTTCACGTTTTCTCATTAAATATTCATATCATTTGACCCATCAATCGCACAAAATGGTGGATAATAAAAGTAAAACATCCCTCATCAGACATATACACTCGTATAATATTGTTATCTTCATTCGTGATATATTTTTTCTGTATATGTCATTCAGGACGTTTTCCTATTTTAAAGGGGGGCTCAGTACTTGTATTAATTTAAACATATATTAAATAGATCCTAGCATACTGGCATAGATCCTTTACTAGCACCCACTTTCATTTATAATAATACATTAGTATGCAATAATTTCACTAAAATTTTCTGTGATCACAGTGCCAAAGTCACTGGTTTTGTTCTTTCAATATATGTCTCTTTATGTTTATTTACTGTTTCTTTACTGTAATTGTGGTGCTAAACTCTGAATAATATATGTGTTTAATGTTGCATATCACCAATAAAGATCCCTCCAAACCAATGAAATCCAAGGATTTTAAGTTCTGTCGACAGAACTTAGAATTTTAAGTTCTGTCGACAGAATTTTAAGTTCTGTCACGACATATATATGCAGAAATAAGTCTAGGTAATTAGTAACAACCTATAAAGCATGACACCTTCTCCTTCATAACTGTTGGCTGTTGAATTTTAAGTGAAAAATGAGTTTGACCTTCATAACTGCCTCTGAATTTTGAGATCTGCAGAGATATGAAGGATAGTGGTCAAGAAATGAACAAGTTTAACATTAGATCACTTGGCTTGTGCATCCATTGTTGTGACTTCCAGTTCAGCCCAGTTCGAAACAGGCTACATCTTCACTGATGAAATTAAACACAGATTCCAAGTTTATGCTTGTGAATAACTTATCCAGCATAATGGGCTGCGTTTCAGTTGGCATCTTGTCCCCCACAAAAGTTTTGGGGCAATAATTTTTTTTTTTTCACTAGTCTATTAAAATTATAGAAGTTCAAAGTGTTTTCTCATGTTTAACCTAGTTCACAAAGTATACACAAGCAAAAATGTTGAACTGAGTAATGTATGTACAATGTACTCTTAACATACTCTGAATATGTCAAAGTTGAAGCCTTTACAGTGACTTCTCAACAGTTACATAAATTATATTATTTGTTTATATATGGGAGGAAATCCAGATCCATGTTTTGTTTTCCTTATAACTCTGTGACCATTGGGTGGATTCTTTTCAAATTTGGCAGGTATATGCAGTAGCCCTGGGGATGCTAATAATATTTTGGAATATACTGCAGGGACATTTCGACCAATCAGAGAGGTCACATGGCCAAAAATGTTGTTTTCCGATGGGTAAGCTTGTCCAGATGATAAAAGGGATTTTATCTATTCACCTGAAACATTCATTCTATTAAAATCTAGAAATCATTAGATTTTGGCATTGATTGGTTAAGAAATGGCCGAGTAATTAATGGTTAATCATTACGAATTTTCCAAATAGGGAAAACACAAAAATGCCTGTATCTCGAAAACCGTGCAAGCTAGAGCGATTTTGACAAAATATTTTACCCTCTGGTTATCTGCGGATTACCCAGAACATTTTTCTAAAAAAACTTTGTCTCGCCTAAAATGGTGACCATTTAAATTTTTGAATTTTTTTTGTAAAATCTTGTAAAATACAAAAATGCTTGTATCTCGAAAACCGTGCAAAATGGAGCAATTTCGACAAAATTTTTACCCAAAGGGTATCTCTGCAGAGTAGCCAGTTGGATTTTCCAAAAATTTTTGTCATAAAAAAATGGTGGCCATTTTGAATTTTCGAATTTTTTGCAAAATTTGGAAAGCACAAAAATGCTTATATCTTGAAAACGGTGCTAGATAGAGCGATTTCGATGAAATTTTTGACCCACAGTTTATCTCTCAGGAGTAGCTATCCCATTTTTCAGAAAAAAGGCAAAAAAAGAAATGCTTATATCTCAAAAACCGTACTAGAGATATTTCGGCGAAATTTTGGCCCGCTAAAAATGGCGGCCAAAGGCTATAAGTAGAGCATTTTTTTAATACTTTAGCACTCACCTTTGTATCCTTTTTGGGACACTTTGTTTTTGCCATGCAAAACAATATTTTTTTTTTGCAAGCGGTCCTCTAGTCTTAATTGGCAACACTTTGAAAGACTGAAACAATATATTAATATTATTGATTAGGCTCGATTTATGAATATATGATAATTGAGTTAGAAATTAGTTGAAGTCATCATTCCCTGTAAGTCTCCTCAGAAATACCGTGGAACCAGCTGAATAAGTGAAAAACCTTGGTGTCACCCTGGATGCTAACTCAATGCAAAATATGGCTAATTGTACCCATCGGAGGTGTCTGGTGGATACTTTGGTTTAGTGTTTGCTACACTGCCACCGCACATGGAGAGACTTTAGGTGTTAACACTCTAAGAGGAAAATTACACCAGCTAGGGCCATCAAAATTGCAGGATATCTTCATTGGGAGGGAAGCTTTTCTGGGACTGAAATTAGTCTCATTCTGAAAAACAATATGGTGGCAGTGTGCATTTTTGTGAAAATTATCTACCTTTTTTTAGCTGTTTTTTATGTCAGCTGACTTGCCAGTCAGCAGCTGACATTATGTCGTCACTCTGCGGCGTGGGCGTACGTGTCTGTGTACGCGTATGCGTGAACAACTTCTCCTCCAAAACTACAAGGCCTAGAGACGTGCTGTTTTTTATGTCAGCTGACTTGCCAGTCAGCAGCTGACATTATGTCGTCACTCTGCGGCGTGGGCGTCCGCGTGAACAACTTCTTCTCCAAAACTACAAGGCCTAGAGACATGCTGTTTTTTTAAAAGATACCTTATCTATCGAGGATGAAAAATTGTTCAAGGCATGCAAATCTGTCCGTTCGTCTGTTTGCTAGAGACATTACAAGGGGGGTACCCCCACCAAAAGTGTGAAAATTTCAACTTTTTATCACAATTTTCTCAGTGACTATTGCAGGGATTTCTCTCATATCTTGCATATATGTACTAGGCCAGAGGTAGATTCTCTTGTGTGAGTATGAGACCTGGATCTGTCTTACTTTTTTTAATAAATTTTTTTAATATTTTTTAATGTATTAAATTCATGAAATCATGCACTAAATCACTTATAACTTGAAAAGTGTTGCATTTAGAGAATTTTGTATAAATATGTTATTCAGCTACTTTTGGGTCAGCTATAACATAGTAAAATTTCAGACCTGTAGCTCATGCCATAGCTGAGTAATAGCTACTTTTAGGTTATCACTGTTGAGTAAATCACTTATAACTTGAAAAGTATTGCATTTAGAGTATTTAGTTTCAATATGTTATTCACCTATTTTGGGGTCAGCTATAACTTAGAGAAGTTCCAGACCTGTGGCTCATTGCATAGCTGAGTAATAGCTAGTTTGAAGTTCTCACTGTTGAGTAAATCAGTTGTAATTGGAAAACTATTGCATTTACAGAAATTTGTGTAAATATGTTATTCAGCTACTTTTGGGTCAGCTATAACATAGTGAAGTTACAGACCTGTAGCTCATGGCACAACTGAACAATAGCTATTTTCAGATTATCACTATTGAGTAAATCAGTTGTAACTTGAAAACTATTGCATTTGGAGAATATTTTATTATATTTACAGTGTTTTGCTTAAATATGTTGTTCACCTACTTTTGGGTCAGCTATAACATAGTAAAAATTCAGACATGTAGCTCATTGCATAGCTGAGTAATAGCTATTTTCAGGTTCTCACTTTTGAGTAAATCAGTTGTAACTTGAAAACTATTGCATTTGGAGAATATTTTATAAATATGTTGTTCACCTACTTTTGGGTCAGCTATAACATAGTAAAATTTCAGACCTGTAGCTCATTGCATAGCTGAGTAATAGCTACTTTGAGGTTATCACTGTTGAGTAAATCACTTATAACTTGACAATTATTGCATTTTGAGTATTTTGTTTCATGTGTTATTCACCTATTTTGGGGTCAGCTATAACTTAGTGAAGTTCCAGACCAGTGGCTCATTGGATAGCTGAGTAATAGCTACTTTGAAGTTCTCACTGTTGAGTAAATCAGTTGTAATTGGAAAACTATTGCATTTATAGAAATTTGTATAAATTTGTATAAAGCAAAGCGTGCTTCCTTCAGATGCGCGACCTCCGTAGAATTAGAAAGTATCTCACTTCTGAAGTGGCAGTCCTTGCTGCAAATGCCTTGGTTAGTAGTCGTCTGGACTATTGTAACTCTCTGTTCAGACGTTTGTCCAGTTTCAATCAGCACAAATTGCAAAGTATTCAGAACACCCTTGCTCGTATTGATACAAATCATAGAAAGTATGCTCATGTTACACCCATTCTACATAAACTCCACTGGTTGCCTGTTAAGTATCGTTGTATTTTCAAAACCGCAACACTTGTGTATAAATTTTTGCATAGTGGTTCTCCTTCTTACTTCAAACCGTTCTTGTCTTTTAGTAGTTGTCCCTATAGTACTAGGCATAGTCACCCAGATCGTCAATACCTTACAGTTCCTCCTTTTCATTCATCAGTCTTTAAGTCAGCCAAACATTTTGGCCATAGTTTTGCCTTTGATGCTCCTAAGATCTGGAATGACCTCCCTCAAGATGTTCGCAGTGCAACATCAGTTGCCTCCTTCAGAAAGAAGCTTAAAACTTACTTGTTTGCAAAAGCCTACCCACCATAGCCTCTCCCGTCACATCTGTGTCTCCTTGGTACGACCTGGCTATGTCCCTTGATTAACGATAACTGCCTTGCTTTATGTTTAGATGCGCCTTAGAGTCCATCAGTGATGGAGATTAAGCGCTATAAAAGTACACATTAGATTAGATTAGATATAAATATTTTTATTGCGTTAATATATCTTACCTAGTGGACAGATGCATTTGTCCGGCGCGCAGCCGGTCCCGCCAAACGTTAGAGAAAAACACCTCAAGCTGGGCTCTGGCCCGGACCGGTAGTGTCCTGTTTACTCGCCAGGTGGCTGTATAGCCTCCCTGCCAGTGCACTGCACGTGCGCGCGCATGCGTACTTCCTCCTTTTGTTTGGCGCGAAGACGAGAGGTCGTCTGTTTTTTGGAGAAACTTTTATTTTATTTTATATCTGTTACAGGATATATTTTGATAAATTCTTTGTGTAGAAGTGTTGTTTAATAACTATGGATTCACCAGGACAAAGGCGGGGATCGTGCGGCCATAAGATGGCTGGATTTGATATGCATGAAAAGTGTGCTCGTTGTCGAGACAAAGGTCTGGGTAAAGATCCCTGCATTGTGGGAGGTGCGATATGCAAGATTTGTGACAATTTTACAGCAATTCAGCGTGAGATGCTGGCCACTCCACAGTATCAAATTCGCAAGGACAAGAAAGCAGGTTTGCTAGTGTCACCACGAGATGTAACTGTGCTGTCTCCAGTTAATTCTTCTCAACAGCCAGCTAGTACTGCGCATGCGCAGCAGACGATTTCTGAAGATGACAGTGCGCATGCGCAGGACCTCCCTGGGGGTAGCGATAATGTGAGTTCTTCAGATTTTGTTTCCAAAAAAGATTTTGACAAATTAAGTGACCAGCTAGATGAGAAATTCTCTCGTTTTGAAGCACTCTTATCAAGAGGCAATATATTTGCTACCCCCAAAGTACCGGTTCAGGTTTCAAACCCACCGGTTTCTGATCAGCCATTCATAGATCCTGCCTCTGCCCGAACCACCGGTCTGGTGCGGTTTCCGGCAGTACAGGCTAGTACAGGATCAGATGGCAAGAAAGATTCAAAGAAGAAGCACAAGTCTTCTCATCATAAATCTGCCAAAGCAAAACCGGTTCCGGTTGAGGAAAATACCGGTCCGGTACAGAAAAAGCCCTCTGACACTGCACTTCAACAATCTAAACCGGTACCGGTTGGGGAGATGACCGGTCCGGTCAGGGCATACCAAACTGACACTTTTGTACCCAAAGAACCGGTTCCGGTTGTGGATGGATCTTTTACCGGTCCGGAACCGGCTGCACCGGCTGGGGAGCCGTTTATGAGAAACCTTGCTTCTGCTGGTGGCTCAGATGATATGTCCAATGTTGAACACCCCTTAACAGATGTTTTGCCTGTGGCTTCAGATGAACCACTCTTTGGGGATCATACATCAACAGATGTTGTGGATAGGGATCATACATCACCAGATGTTTTGGATAGCGAGGATGGTGAACTTTCTGAATCAGACACTGATAAACCAGAAAAGAATGAAGAAATGAGTTACAGGGAAACGGTTCGTTCCATCAGGGCCTTTATGGGCTGGAACTTTATCCCAGACTTTGAGTTTGAGTACAGTGACCCGGATAAGTCCAACAATCCGTGGCGTGGAAAAAATCCGAAAACAAGTTCAAAGGTGTCAGTAGCCATGCCAGCAGACGATTGGCTCTGTCAGAAGCTGGAGAGGATTAATCTGACTGTAGCTGAGGGTTACCCTTCCCGAAGTCAAGAAGCAGGTGGTTTGCGTACTGACCAATTCATACGCACCCCTAAACCACAGGATAAATGGTATCCCATGCATAAGTTAAAGGCAGATGGTCCCCAGCGACCAGGTAGAAAGCTGTTCAACTGGCATGGTTCTGAGGCGAAACTAAATGCTCAATTCTCAAGAATTGTCAAACCAGCTGCATATCTCGCAACAGGTCCCGTGTCTCGTCCCATATCGCAAGAGGTACTACGCAGATGGGAAAGGTGCGCCCGAGAGGGTACTTACACAGTGAACCATGCAGCTGGTTTCAGCAGATGCACTAGCGAGATTCAAGATCAGATGGCACATCACATAACTTTCCTACAGACTCATCTCAGTAAGGGCAAGTCAGCCAAGGAGGTGTCTGAAGCACTTAAGGAGTTAAGGGATTTATGTGCTTTCCACCAGAATGTATCCGTCTCTCTTGGGACAGCTCTACAGCACCTGGCTGATAGCCTTTTTGTGCAGCTGGGGAACTTCATTCTGATGTGTCGGGACTCTTATTTAGATCATGTTCGTCCCGGTATGAAGATGGACACTTGGAATGAACTGAGGAATGCTGCCCTTTTTGGATATGGGTTATTTCCCGACGCGGCCTTGAATGTCGCTGAACAAGATATCAACAAGTTTGAGACACAACATGTGTCGGTCCAGTCTCGAGTTGGTCCCCAGCACCAACAGAAGACCAAGTATCGCTATAAACCGTATGAGAAGAAGGAGGCTAAGACCATGGTTCAGCCGTCATCTGCTCCTCAACAACCTTGGCGACAGTTTGGGTCACGAGGTCGTGGCCGTGGGCGTGGTTCTACTAACCACCGTTTTTCCAAGTATGCCCGGGGTGGCAAAAATTATAAATGACAATCATTGTACAAACCCACGCAACCAAATAATTCCAAACATAGTGGGTCAAAACATCAGCTCTCAAAACATTTCAAAGACTGTATAATCAAGAACTGCTGTAATTCCTGTTCCTATTGTTGTCGGTCCCGGGCAGCCGCAAAAGAAAGGCCTAAGTCCCGATCTTTGTCAGACAGAAATAAAACATGTCAAAAGTGCTTCTTTTGTCTCTCCTTGTCGTTCTGTCCCTCATGTACCAAATGTCCACAGTGTTGCAGAAAATCCTCCTGTAGGATGCAGGTTGCACAGGTTTTGGGAAACGTGGCTCAGCCTGGGTTCAAATCCTCGGGTAGTCTCCATCTTGAAGGACGGTTACAACCTCCCTTTCAAGATGAGGCCCCCATTGACCAGGTGTCCTCTGATAATCAGCGGATACGCCAACCCTCGCAGAAACAAGTTTTTGAAGGAGGCGTTGCAGTCCCTGATTACAAAACAGGCCGTAGAAAAAGTAGTGGTTCGGGCTTCTCTGGCCTTTTACAACCGGCTGTTCATAGTTCCCAAACCAAACAACAAATGGCGTCCAATCTTGGATTTGAGCAAACTCAATCTTTTCCTCCACTCGGAAACCTTCAAAATGGAAACTCCGGAGACCATCCGGCTATCCCTTCAAAAAGGCGAATGGGTCACATCGCTGGATTTCAGCGATGCCTATTTCCACATTCCCATCAACCCAAGGTCGAGGAAGTATCTCAGGTTTCACCTGCATGGTCAAACCTTCCAGTTCAGGGCTCTGCCGTTCGGCCTAGCGACGGCTCCTTTGGAATTCACAAAGGTGGTGAAGGAGGTGAAATTGATGGCCCAGTCCAGGGGTATAAGGATCCACCAGTACCTAGACGACTGGTTGCTTCGAGCGCCCTGTCGGGAGGCTTGTGTGAACCAAACACAGACCCTGATGGCTCTGTGTCAGCAGTTGGGATGGTTAGTCAATTTGCAAACGTCGGAACTTGTTCCCCAACAGGAGTTCAACTTTGTCGGTTATCATTTCGACCTCTCCAAGGGTCTAGTGAAGCCGACTCAGGAGAGGTGGCAAACCCTAACTCAAAAAATAAAGATGCTAATGAACAGAGGCAATTGTTCGGTCCGAGAGTTCATGTCTCTCATAGGTTTGTTGACAGCCACAGAGAAACAGGTGGTTTCGGGGCGCCTTCACATGAGACCGATTCAGTGGCACTTGAAGAATCACTGGCACGTGCCAGAGGTGCTAGAGAAGGAGATTCCTCTTCCCAGATCTCTATACCCTCATCTGCAGTGGTGGCTGGACGAAAACAATGTGCTCAGTGGCCAACCTCTTCATCCTCTGCAACATGCTCTGCAGTTGTTTACCGACGCCTCAAACGAAGGTTGGGGCGCGCACTTAGGAGACCACACGGCAAAAGGAGTTTGGTTGGACTCAGAAAGCCAGTTGCACATAAACTTTCTCGAGCTAAAGGCGGTCCTTCTGGCCCTCAAGAAGTTCGAGCAACAGTGTTGGGGCCAGATCATTTTGATAGCCACGGACAACACAACGGTTGTCTCATACATCAACAAGGAGGGGGGTATGAGATCAGGCTCACTTTGTGCCCTCCTCTGGAGACTGCTTTCCTGGTGCGATCGCAGACAGATAGTTCTAAGGGCCAGGCACATTCCGGGAAGGCTGAATGTGATAGCAGACAAATTGTCCAGGAGCACTCAGGTTATTCAGACAGAATGGTCCCTCCTGCAGGAAGTCTTCGACCACTTATGTGCCAGGTGGCACACTCCTCGAGTGGATCTCTTTGCAACAAGGTACAATCACAAACTACCCAAGTTTGTGTCCCCAGTACCCGATCCACAGGCATGGAGAGTAGATGCTCTCAGCCTGAATTGGGAGAATATGGATGCCTACGCGTTCCCTCCTGTGTCTCTTTTGGGCAAGGTGGTGTCCAAGATCCTAGATCAGGGAGTTCACAGGTTGGTTCTGATTGCTCCAGGTTGGCCCAACATGCCTTGGTTCTGGGATCTAGTCAGCATGTCTGTTCAGATTCCTCTCTCCCTTCCAAACGTGGAGAACCTGCTGACCCAACCGTTCAATCAGTGTCCCCACAGAGATCTCCTAGGGCTCAACCTCCACGCCTGGCTCCTAGAGCCTCTAGCATACAGGCACAAGGATTCTCTGATGAGGTGGCAACGAGAATTGAGGCTCCTCAAAGACAATCAACCAGAGCCATCTATGAATCGAAGTGGTCCATATTTGTCAAATGGTGCGAGTCACACAAGGTGGACTTCGGGTCACCTTCTTTAAATCAGGTAGCGGAATTTCTCCTGTTCCTTTTCAAGGAGAAAAATCTTCAACCTAGCACCATAGATGGATATAGAACTGCTATAGCCGACAAAATTGGTTGTGACAAGGTTAATTTTGGTAAAGACGAAAACCTTACCCGCTTGCTAGACAGTTTCCATAGAGATAAACCCAAGGGTCTTCGAGGAGTCCCTAGCTGGAATCTGTCTCTGGTCTTGCATCAATTAACCCAGTCCCCCTTTGAACCCCTTCGAAAGGCGTCTCTGAAACATCTTACCTTCAAAACGGTGTTTCTCCTGGCTTTGGGCTCGGGCAAAAGAAGGAGTGAGATTCATGCCTGGGTTCACAGGAACATTAGACATCAGGAAGATTGGGCTAATGTTTCTTTATTCCCTTCTCCTTGTTTCTTGTCCAAGAATCAGTTGGCTAAAGAAGGGCCTTCTTCAGTAGCTCCGGTAATTATTCCGGCCTTGGCCCCTACGTTGGATAAGTCTCTCAAGGAGGATAGAACCTTATGTCCAGTTCGGGCTTTGCGTTATTACCTGGACAAGACCAAAGACCTCCGTTCCGGCAAACAGTTGGTCTTTGTGTCTTTCAAGAAGAACTTCAATAAGGACATCGCTCCTGCTACGATTTCTTCTTGGATTAAACAAACCATCTTGTTGTGCTATCAATTGTCCAATGAGGATGCACAACAATTGCATCAGGTCAGAGCCCATGATGTGCGGGCCTTTGCAGCTTCTAAGGCTTTTCAAGGAGGTGTGTCCTTGGACCAGATCCTCTCAGCCTGCCACTGGAAGTCGCACAATACCTTCACCCAATTTTATTTGAAGGATGTAGCGTGGGCGGATGCTGACCTGTACCATTTAGGACCAGTGGTCGCAGCCCAGCACATACGCGAGTAACTGGTATCCTTGAAAGGATAACTTGTATATAGTGTAAAGCGTTTAGAAGGAGTAGTGGGTTGTTTTAGTTGGCTCCTTCTTTTTTAGTTATCTTGTTTTGAAACCCCAGCGCGCAGTTCTCAACCGGAAGGGCTGGTGTGGGGTATGAGTTATTTCTAGTTTATCCTGTTCTGCTTCCTCCGGAATCCTTGGGACTGAACTCTTACCTCCTCTCTCCTATAGTCCTAGCCCAGGTGGCTCGGTACACGGCAAAAAAGAGGGGGGGGGGGGGAACCAACTATGGTGTAGGGTATGGGAAGGATCCCTAACCCTTGGGCCGGAGGCCCAGAGTTCTGACAAGAGTCCCTGTTGAGTTTAGCTGCCCCCTCCATCCAATGGGTAGTTATTCTGCATCTGTCCACTAGGTAAGATATATTAACGCAATAAAATGGAAAATTTAATAAGTAAATTAAATTTTTATAAGTTAATATCTTACCTAGTGGACAGAGGGATTCCCACCCTGCCTTCCCCGCAACAAACATTCCCAGGGGACTCCAACAGGGTGCAAACAAAAGGAGGAAGTACGCATGCGCGCGCACGCGCAGTGCACCGGCAGGGAGGCTATACAGCCACCTGGCGAGTAAACAGGACACTACCGGTCTGGGCCAGAGCCCAGCTCGAGGCGTTTTTCTCTAACGTTTGGCGGGACCGGCTGCGCGCCAGACAAATGCATCTGTCCACTAGGTAAGATATTAACTTATAAAAATTTAATTTACTTATTAAATTTTCCAGTTATTCAGCTACTTTTGGGTCAGCTATAACATAGTGAAGTTACAGACCTGTAGCTCATGGCACAACTGAGCAGTAGCTATTTTCAGGTACTGACTGTTGAGTAAATCAGTTGTAACTTGAAAACTATTGCATTTGGAGTATTTTGTTAAAATATGTTGTTCACCTACTTTTGGGTCAGCTATGACATAGTGAAATTACAGACCTATAGCTCATGGCATAGCTGAGTCATAGCTATTTTCAGGTTCTCACTATTGAGTAAATCAGTTGTAACTTGAAAACTATTGCATTTGGAGAATTTTGTATAAATATGTTGTTCACCTACTTTTGGGTCAGCTATAACATAGTAAAATTTCAGACCTGTAGCTCATGGCATAGCTGAGTAATAGCTACTTTTAGGTTATCACTGTTGAGTAAATCACTTATAACTTGAAAAGTGTTGCATTTAGAGCATTTTGTTAAAATAATGTTATTCAGCTACTTTTTTCATAGCTACAATATGGTGAGTAAGTTGGGTGTCTGTCTCAATAGCTAAGTGAGTAATATCTACTTTTGGGCTTTTCAGTAACTTCCATCATGAGTAAAATCACTTGTAACTTAAAAACTATTGCACTTAGAGAATTTTGTATAAATATGTTATTCAGCTACTTTTGGGTCAGCTATAACATAGTAAAATTTCAGACCTGTAGCTCATGGCATAGCTGAGTAATAGCTACTTTTAGGTTATCACTGTTGAGTAAATCACTTATAACTTGAAAACTATTGCATTTAGAGTATTTTGTTTCATATGTTATTCACCTATTTTGGGGTCAGCTATAACATATTGAAGTTTCAGACCTGTGGCTCATTGCATAGCTGAGTAATAGCTACTTTGAAGTTCTCACTATTGAGTAAATCACTTGCAACTTAAAAACTATTGCATGTAGAGAATTTAGTATAAATATGTTATTCAGCTACTTTTGGGCCAGCTATAACATAGTGAAATTTCAGACCTGTAGGTCATGGCATAGCTGAGTAATAGCTACTCTTAGGTTATCACTGTTGAGTAAATCGCTTATAACTTGAAAACTATTGCATTTAGAGTATTTTGTTTCAATATGTTATTCACCTATTTTGGGGTCAGCTATAACATTGTGAAGTTTCAGACCTGTGGCTCATTGCATAGCTGAGTAGTAGCTACTTTGAAGTTCTCACTATTGAGTAAATCAGTTGTAATTGGAAAACTATTGCATTTAGAGAATTTAGTATAAATATGTTATTCAGCTACTTTTGGGTCAGGTATAACATAGTGAAATTACAGACCTGTAGCTCATGGCACAACTGAGCAATAGCTATTCTCAGGCACTGACTGTTGAGTAAATCAGCTATAACTTGAAAACTATTGCATTTACAGTATTTTGCTTAAATATGTTGTTCACCTACTTTTGGGTCAGCTATAACATAGTGAAATTACAGACCTATAGCTCATGGTATAGCAGAGCAATAGCTATTTTTAGGTTATCACTGTTGAGTAAATCGCTTATAACTTGGAAACTATTGCATTTAGAGTATTTTGTTTCAATATGTTATTCACTTATTTTGGGGTCAGCTATAACATGGTGAAGTTTCAGACCTGTGGCTCATTGCATAGCTGAGTAATAGCTACTTTGAAGTTCTCACTATTGAGTAAATCACTTGCAACTTAAAAACTATTGCATGTAGAGAATTTAGTATAAATATGTTATTCAGCTACTTTTGGGCCAGCTATAACATAGTGAAATTTCAGACCTGTAGGTCATGGCATAGCTGAGTAATAGCTACTCTTAGGTTATCACTGTTGAGTAAATCGCTTATAACTTGAAAACTATTGCATTTAGAGTATTTTGTTTCAATATGTTATTCACCTATTTTGGGGTCAGCTATAACATTGTGAAGTTTCAGACCTGTGGCTCATTGCATAGCTGAGTAGTAGCTACTTTGAAGTTCTCACTATTGAGTAAATCAGTTGTAATTGGAAAACTATTGCATTTAGAGAATTTAGTATAAATATGTTATTCAGCTACTTTTGGGTCAGGTATAACATAGTGAAATTACAGACCTGTAGCTCATGGCACAACTGAGCAATAGCTATTCTCAGGCACTGACTGTTGAGTAAATCAGCTATAACTTGAAAACTATTGCATTTACAGTATTTTGCTTAAATATGTTGTTCACCTACTTTTGGGTCAGCTATAACATAGTGAAATTACAGACCTATAGCTCATGGTATAGCAGAGTAATAGCTATTTTTAGGTTATCACTGTTGAGTAAATCGCTTATAACTTGGAAACTATTGCATTTAGAGTATTTTGTTTCAATATGTTATTCACTTATTTTGGGGTCAGCTATAACATGGTGAAGTTTCAGACCTGTGGCTCATTGCATAGCTGAGTAATAGCTACTTTGAAGTTCTCACTGTTGAGTAAATCAGTTGTAATTGGAAAACTATTACATTTCCAGAAATTTATGCAAATACGTTATTCAGCTACTTTTGGGTCAGCTATAACATATTGAAGTGGGTCAGCTATAACATAGTGAAATTACAGACCTATAGCTCATGGCATAGCGGAGCAATAGCTATTTTCAGGTTCTCACTATTGAGTAAATCACTTGTAACTTGAAAACTATTGCATTTACAGTATTTTGTTAAAATATGTTGTTCACTTACTTTTAGGTCAGCTATAACATAGTGAAATTTTAGACCTGTAGCTCCTGGCATAGCTGAGTAATAGCTACTTTTAGGTTATCACTGTTGAGTAAATCGCTTATAACTTGAAAACTATTGCATTTAGAATATTTTGTTTCAATATGTTATTCACCTATTTTGGGGTCAGCTATAACATTGTGAAGTTTCAGACCTGTGACTCATTGCATAGCTGAGTAATAGCTACTTTGAAGTTCTCACTGTTGAGTAAATCAGTTGTAATTGGAAAACTATTGCATTTAGAGAATTTAGTATACATATGTTATTCAGCTACTTTTGCGCCAGCTATAACATAGTAAAAATTCAGACATGTAGCTCATTGCATAGCTGAGGAATAGTTACTTTGAGGTTCTCACTGTTGAGTAAATCAGTTGTAACTTGAAAACTATTACATTTAGAGCATTTTGTTAAATATGTTTTTCACAGAAGTTTTGGTCAGCTATAACACAGTGAAATTGCAGACCTCTATATCATGGCATAGCTGAGCAATAGCTACTTTCAGCTTCTCACTGTTGAGTAAATCATTGTATCCACTGGATAGCCGTAGTGTGTAGAGAGAGATTTCACCATTTCCGCTCTAATGAAACAAATATTATAGCTAGACTTCTTAAGTTTGCAGTATATATTAATAACTATAAAATATTGCCTGGGAATATTTTGGGCCTCATTTTGAAAAACAAGATGGCCGCCACAGGTGTTTTTTGTCAGTCATGAAAAGTGCTTATATCTCCGTTATTATTGGTCCTAGAGGTTTGGGATGGTAAACCAACCTGTAGGAAATCATGGGCTGGGAATCTTTTGGTGTTGTCAGATTTGACGTTTGACCCTCCTTCAAGGTCAAACAAGGATAGCCAAACTCAAAAGTGCTTATAACTCGCTTATTATTGGTCCCAGATGTTTGGGATGGTAAACAGACATATAGGAAATCATGGGCTGGGAATCTGTTAATGTGGTCCGATTTGACCTTGAACCCCTCCTTCAAGGTCAAACGAAGATAGCCAAACTTAAAGTGCTTATAACTTGCGTATTATTGGTCTTAGAGGTTTGGGATGGTAAACCAACATATAGGAAATCATGGGCTGGGATTCTTTTGGTGTGGTCAGATTTGACCTGGGACCCCTCCTTCAAGGTCAATTGAGGATAGCCAAACTTACAATTGCTTATAACTCGCTTATTATTGGTCCTACAGGTTTGGAATGGTAAACAAGCTACAGGAAATCATGGGCTGGGAATTTTTTTGTGTGGTTGGATTTGACCTTGGACCCCTCCTTCAAGGTCAAACAAGGATAGCCAAACTTAAAAGTGCCTATGACTCACTTATTATTGGTCCTAGAGGTTTGGGATGGTAAACCATCCTATAGAAAATCTTTGGCTGGGAATCTTTTGGTATGGTCACATTTGAACTTTGGACACCTTCTTCATGGTCGAATGAGGATATTGCATTCATAGTATTTCTTTAAATATTTTTAACCTACTTTTTACACTTAAACAATTACCTTGTTACTTTCCTTCATAATACCATTTGCAGGGCACAACTTTTTTGTCCTTTTCTTCTGTCAGCTTCGGAATTTCTTTCGAACATGCTGTTCAGTTACCATTTACTGTATTTCTGGTAATTAAGTGTCCCTGAAAGGGCACTTATTTGTTTTCACGTCAGTTTCCTCGCCGCCGCCGCTGCATTATGGTCTCCCTTGAATATCTCCCTTATTATTATAAGGTTTCAAACCATATTTGGCAGTTATATACCTTAGGTGTGGGAAAATTTTTCTGCATGCTTAAATTTGACCTTTGACCTTTATGAAGGTCACATGATCAAAAAAATTTTTTTGAAGTACACCCCCTGTCATCCCAGTTCAGGAAAAACTATCTGCTACACAGCCTTATAATTTGACACACCTGTTCATACTATCGACAATGCGAGCTGATTAGATTTTGGGAGCAATCCCTTGAAAAATGTCTCATTTATGAGTGATTTTCTGACACCTTCCAATCTGAAAGCCTTAGATTTAGGTCAACCCCCCTATTATCTTCTTAAGTATTGCATTTAGAGCCATAAAATGTACTGGGAGGTAATAGGAAACCATATGTGGAGAGTCTAAATAGCTGGTCAGTTTTACCCCACGGCCCCCCCTTATGGGTCAAACTGGGGTCATAAAATAGCTGATTTTGAGTTTTTGCCTTATATCTCCTTTATTGTTGCTTTTATAGCTTCACAATGTATTAAGAGGTATTGGGAAAGCATATGTGGAGAGTCTAAATAGCTGGTTAGTTTTACCCCCTGGCCCCTCCTTATGGGTCAAACTGGGGTCATAAAATAGCTGATTTTGAGTTTTTGCCTTATATCTCCTTTATTGTTGCTTTTATAGCTTCAGAATGTATTAAGATGTATTGGGAAAGCATATGTGGAGAGTCTAAATAGCCGGTCAGTTTTATTCCCCGACCCCCCCTATGGGTCAAACTGGGGTCATAAAATAGTTGTTTTGGAGTTTTTGCCTTTTGTTCTCATTTATTGTTGCTTTTATGGCTTCAGAATGTATTAAGAGGTATTGGAAAAGCCTATGTGGAGAATCTACATAGCCGGTCAGTCCCCCCCCCCCCCCTTATGGAAACCACAAAGCATTTTAAACTTTTAGGGACGCTTCACTTTTGTTAGCAAAAGCATTCCTCTAGTTATGCTTTCCTCTCATTATCACCTTCAAAAATCAAAAACATTCAGTCAGCTGACACAGTGCCCGTTCACGGGCACTCTCCTCTTGTTTGGCCTTTTCTTCTGTCAGCTTCGGAATTTCTTTAGAACATGCTGTTGAGTTACCATTTGCTGTATTTCTGTACAGCCCTTTCCCTGATAATTATGCTTTCCTTTCATTATCACCTTCATAAATCCAAAATACTCAGTCAGCTGACACCGTTCACGGGCACTCTCCTGGCTGGTTCTCAGAGGTAGAAGGTTGAATCTCTTCATAGGTGATATGTATAACAGATATACATGTCCTCTACAATTTTGCAGGTATTTGACCTTGAAGCTCTTAATTCAAGAAAATCAATTACAGGAAATCATGGGCTGGGAATCTTCTGATGTAGTCAGATTTGACCTTGGACCCCTTCGTCAAGGTCAGATGAGGAGAGCGAAACTTAAAAGTGCATATAACTTGCTTATTAGTGATCCTAGAGGCTTGCAATGTGAAACCAACCTACAGGAAATCATGGGCTGGGAATCTTCTGATGCCATCATATTTGACCTTGAGCCACTTGTTCAAGGTCAAACTAGGACAGCCAAACTTAAAAGTGCTGATAACTCACTTATTATTGATCCCAGAGGTTTGCAATGTAAAACCAACTGAAAAAGAAGTCATGGGCTTGGAATTTTTTGATGTGGTCACATTTGGTCTTGGACCCCTATTTCAAGGTCAAATGAGGACAGCCAAACTTAAAAGAGCTTATAACTCGCTTATTATTGGTGTTAGAGGCTTGCAATGTGAAACCAACTAAAAAAATCATGCTGGGAATCTTCTGTGTTCAGATTTGACCTTGAACCCCTCCTTCAAGGTCAAACGAGGACAGCCAAACTGAAAAGTGCTTATAACTCACTGATTATTGATCCTAGAGGTTTGCAATATGAAACCAACTTATAGGATATCATGGGCTGGGAATCTTCTGATGTCAGATTTGACTTTTGGCCTCCAAGGTCAAACGATGGTTCACTGGCTTTGGTGAGTTTTCTTTCTGGTGGGTACAAAGTTGCATTGGTTCTCCGATGTGTAGGTCTAGTTTTCTGTGCTGTTACAATATCCAAGAACTCCTGAGGCTTCGCAGGTATCTCACCCATGAAATAGCTTGGTGGCAAGTGCTATGGTAAGCAGCCTCCTGGATTACTTTAATTCACTGCTTTATCACACCAAAGAGAAATATATCAGACTTCAAAGAGTTCAAAATGCCAAGTTTGTTGCATTGTGTGTAGTTTAAACAAGTTCAGTCATATTACACCTTTCTTACAGAAGTACACTCGTCACCCATTTGGTATCGCATCCTATTTAAATATAACCTTCTTGCCAACAAAGCAATAAATTTTAGTCAGCCCCCATATTTCACCTCTAATTAAGTGTTGTGACCTAAAATATGGCAACCACCTCTCAGTTTGTTCAACCAAATCCAATAAATGTATGGCAATGTGGAGGTTTACTGTAGCAGCTCCTACTAAATGGAACAAGCTCCCCTAATCCATCAGAACTGAGGAAAAGAAAACTGGATTTAGACAACAGTTGAATGACTTATTCAGATTAGCCTCTTGTCCCCCTGGCTATTCCTTCTCGGACAAAGTGTTAGAGGATGTTTATTAGTATGTCAACGGTGGACATGATGGGCTTTAAGATTTGCTATGGGTAATTAAGTAAATGATCTCCACTGAACTCGCAATTTTTTTTGTACGCAATATTTATATGTCCAGATAATTAAGCATCTGTTGAAAAGGGTGCTTAGAGTTTGAAATCTAAATTTTATTGCGTTAATACATCCTATCCAATGGACAATTGCTTTACCGGTCGGCGCGACCGGTCCCGCCAAACGTCAGAAAAAGACATCCTGTATATGTCACAGTGGAAACTCCAATCCAGTGCCATTTCTAATTCCCCTAGTGGTAGTTCCAATTGGAACTACCACTAGTGCTACTTCCAATTGGAACTACCACTAGTGCCATTTCTAATCCTTTGCTGATAAACAACAATTAGAAGTAGCACTAGTGCTAGTTCCAATTGGAACTACCACTAGGGGAATTAGAAATGGCACTAGTGGTAGTTCCAATTAGAACTACCACTAGGGGAATTAGAAATGGCCCTGACTCTTGATTTGACTTCTCATGAAGAAGTTCATCATTGATCACAAACTGTTTATTTACATACAGTAAATGATAATACATACAGTATTTACATACAGTAAATGACAATACATACAATACACAATATGAGGTCACTTCACAAGTTTTAATGTTTTATATCACTTGAGGAACCACTGGATTGGAAGTCTTCAGACAGTATAGCACATTTCTGGCACTAAGTTTTTGTACTTTAAAGTTTTTTGAAACCCAGTACTTAAAGAAGCTACAACTTGGTCATATTTGTCTTGTGATATAGAAAAAATACTTCTACTCTTTTCCACTAGTCCATCAATATGCTTTTCAAGCTGTCTCACAAACTCAGACTTCTGTTCATCCATACTTCTTAGTGTATGTGAAACTTTAGTTAATAACTATTCACTGTTGTTTCCAAAAGTTAAACTGACCATTGCCTAGATGGGCTGGTCTTATATAGACACAGTAGCACAGTTAATTACAGAAATGTATTCCTTTGATGGGCCCCTTTTATGTGTTCTAAAGAAAGATAGATCAAAATGATGACATGGATTACCTGCATAACTATAATCTAAAATATTAAAGCAAATTGCTGCTCTGGTGAGAGCTGTTCATCTGAGCAGATATCACAATTAAAGGGACAAAATGGGGTAATTGCAATTCAGATTAGAAATTAGTGTTGTCACAAAAATGTTGATTGATGATTTTAGAAATTACAGCTTTCAAAGATTTAGTGCCATTTCTAATTCCCCTAGTGGTAGTTCCAATTGGAACTACCACTAGTGCTATTTCTAACTCCCCTAGTGCTGCTTCCAATTAGAAGTACAACTAGTGGTAGTTCCAATTGGAAGCAGCACTAGGGGAATTAGAAATGGCACTAGTGGTAGTTCCAATTGGAAGTAGCACTAGTGGTAGTTCCAATTGAAACTACCACTAGGGGAATTAGAAATGGCACTGGATTGGAGTTTCCACTGTGACATATATAATACCGGCAGGACCGGTCACAGAGTGTGCATTCGCCAGGTGTCGCCTCGATCCTCATTTCCTGTTTACCTCTTGTGACATCAAAGCATCTTTTTCGTTTGGCGCAAAAGAGTGTGCAGATATTTTATTCAGAGATACGTTTTTGAAGTTTTACAACGAACTCGTCCACGTTAGGTGTTTTGAAGTAGTACACTGTTATTCTGATAATTTACTGATCATTATGTCGTCTCTTGGACAGAAACGAGGTTCTTGCGGGCACGTTATGGCTTTGTTCGACAACCACAGGAAATGCGCGCGTTGTTAAGAAATTGGATTGTCAGATCTGTAAGGCGTTTACGCCTGCTCAGGTCCAGCAACTTTCAACCCCGACCTACAAGACAAGGAAAGAACATGCTGAGCAGAAGAAATCTGGAGATGTTGAGGGCACGACCTCCACTCTCGTGGATCCAACTAGTATTACTTTGTTGGAACGGGTTAGCTCTGAGAAGACGTCTTCTGGAGAATCTACACCCAAACATAAGAAGAGGCGTTCTGATGGTTCCCCCAAGTCTGCTAAACGGAAACACAGCTCCAAACCTACTACAGACGACCTCAAATCCCTTGATGACAAGTGGAGTGAGAGATTTTCCCGTCTAGAAGCTATGCTGTTAAACCAGTCATTTGCTGTACCGGTGAGACCTGTGAGTGCTGCCTCTGTTGTACCCAGAGAACACCCCTTCTTTGATCCGGGTGCTTCTACAAGTGTTATGTCTGAGGGCACTGGTCTGAATGAGGCTACGCAGTTGACTGCTACCCAACCTCCGCTGGGGGTTCCCGGGCCGGTATTCATAAAACTTGCTGAGACCAAATTTTGTCTCAAGTCTTAAGTTTTGGTCTCAAGTCTGAGACCATTTTTGGTCTCAAACTTGTTAGCTATTCACAAAACAGTTGAGACCAAATTTAGTCTCAGATTTGGTCTCAAACTTAAGACTGGTACATAGTTGTCTTAAATATTTTGTTCAAAGTCTCAAGCATTATTTCATCTTAACTGAGATGCATATTATAATTTTTTTTGGTTTAATGTAAAGCAGAAATAATTTACAACATATATAATACTTGGCCTAAACTTTTGTAACAACGGATATCCCATACTTTGGTTTCAAAAGTACCTTACTTTGAGACACTTTTCAACAGTGTTTTCTGACTGCATAGCAACAAAGAAGTAGATCATGTGACATGAAAAATAAAAAACACTTGACACAGTTTTCTATTTATTTTTTATTTTAATAGACAGAATAATTTTTGTTAAGATTTAAAACACACAAAAACTATTGATCTTTGAAAAAATGTTAGATATATTTGCAAGTTTATTGTTTGTTTACATTGGAAAGACTTGAGACTGGTCTCAGCTTGGTCTCAGCTGAGAACCTCTTTGTGAATACAAAGCTGAGACTTGGTCTCAGCTGAGACCAAATCTCAAAGCTGAGACTATTTTTTGTCTCAGACTTAAGATCTCTTTATGAATAGGGCCCCCGGTACACTTGCTGTGGAGGACTTTAGGGAGAGTGCTACCCGCCCTGTACAGGGTCCTAGTACATCTGAAGTGATAGCCACCCAACCTTTATTGGTTCCCGGTGTAGGGACGGCCACCCAGCCTTCACAGGCTCCCGGTGTGGGTCCCGAGGTTCTGCCTTCCGGGAGTGAAGTTGTACTACCAAGCCAGTCACCTCCCATTGGTCACAATGCTGAAGTTGCTAGGCAGTCTGACAGCGAGGCTGAGTTGGATGAGGACCCGTCACCACGGGCCAGTATCCACAACCAGGGTGAATTGCCGGAATCTTCTACTGACCAAGATCTCTCTGAGGACGCCAATTACAGGGAAACTATCAGAGGGGTCAGGAGTTTCATGAACTGGCATCATATTCCGGATTACAACAACTCAGCTGCTTCCTTAGATGATAACCCCTTTGCCGGTTCCCGAGTGAAGACAACCGGTAAAGTGTCGGTGAAACTTCCTGTTGACGACTGGCTATGCCGGAAGTTAGAAAAACTGAACTTAACCATTGCTGAAGGTTATCCTTCCAAGAATTCTGAGACCAGTGGACTGTTACGGGACCAGTTTGTGAAAACTCCATGTACTTCTAAATGGTATGACATGCATGCTACCAAGAAAGATGCTGCCCCCACTGTAGTGGGTGACTGGTCTCGGCAAAACTCAACAGTATGTTTTCTAGAGTGGCCAGACGTAGTTTACCTGCTGCCCCAGCCTCACGGCCATTTAGCCAAGATACCCTGAGAAGGTGGGAGAAGGCATTTAGAGAGCAAGCTGTTATGTGTAACCACGCTGCTGGACTATCTAGGTGGCTTACTAAAGTGCAGGATTCCATGTTTTCGCAATTGAAATCACTCCGGGGAGACTCCAAAAGTACGGGTCTGGAGCCAGCACAGCAAGCTGTTGAAGAAATTGAATACTTGGTGACCTTCAACAGATCTATTTCACAGGCCATGCAGAGGACTATGCAAGATCTCTCAGGGGGTTTTTATCAGCATGGCAAACCTCACTCTGGCACGTTGGGACAGTTACCTAGAGTATATTCGTGGTGGAGTAAAGCCTGACACGCTCACTGCTTTACGTACTTCTCCCGTCCATCTACAGTCACTGTTTCCTGACAACCTTCTCACTAAAGCTGAAGACGAGATATCTCGTAGCGAGGAGAAGCGTTCGTCTGGTACTTCACAGAGGAAACCTGGTCGTTTTCATCCATATGTTTCCTCCAATCGACCTCCTCACCAGCCGGACCGGAAGCCCACTACACCGGCATGGAAGCAAATTAGAGACCGGCAAACTGGTCAGACAGGTGGTGGAAAAGCCTCAAACTTCAACCAGAAACCTGCCAAGGTTTTTAAGAAGCATAAATGACAATTACTGTGTATCAAATGTAGTCGGACTGCAGAACTCTGTACATGTTTCCGACAAGATGGAGGGCTTGAACCCACCACCAGTGACACTAGAGAGCGAGACTGTTTTACATGTAAACTCTCCTGTTGTAAATGTTCCTTTTGTCAAAGGGTTTCCGCAAAAGAAAGGTGTAAATCCCAATTATTGTCAGTTTGTCAGAGAAATAAAGCATGTGAACGATGTTTCCTGTGTAGGTCACTTGCGTTCTGCAAACACTGTCACCAATGCCCAAACTGTTGTTACAAATCCACCTGTAGGGGCAAGGCTACAGCAGTTTTGGGAGAGATGGGAAGCTCTGGGTTCGAGTCCAAAGGTAGTAAAATCTTGAGAGAGGGCTACTCCCTTCCCTTCCGGTTCAGACCCAACCTATCCAGGTCACCAATGGTCATAAGCAACTATGTCAACCCACAAAAGCAGTCCTTCCTTCTGGAAGCACTGTCTCAGCTGACCAACAAAAATGCAGTAGAACCGGTAACAAACCACACCTCCCTAGGGTTTTACAACCGACTATTTTTGGTTCCCAAACCCAACAACAGGTGGAGACCTATCCTGGATCTGAGCACCCTGAACACATTTTTAAACACAGAGTTGTTCAAAATGGAGACCCCAGAGACAATCAGAACCTCTCTACAGGTAGGGGAGTGGGTCCCCTCCATAGACTTCAAGGACGCATACTTCCATATCCCCATTCACAGTCATGCAAGGAAGTACATGCGTTTTCACATCCAGGGTCAGTCCTACCAGTTCAAGGCCCTACCCTTTGGCCTGTCCACAGCTCCTATGGAGTTCACAGTGGTAGCCAAGGAAGTCAAGCTGATGGCACTACAGAGGGGTATAAGGATCCACCAGTACCTAGACGACTGGTTGGTGAGAGCCTCTTCCCACGACACTTGTCTCCAGCATACACAGAATTTAGTGGCTCTTTGCCAGGAGCTGGGCTGGATAGTAAACAAGGAAAAGTCAGAACTGGCTCCAAAACAGGTCTTCAACTTCGTAGGTTACCAGTTCGACCTGAAGGAAGGCAGGGTCAGACCCACACCAGAGCGCTGGCAGGTCTTGACAGACAAGGTTCGGACCATACTGTCCGGTCCGGTGTGTCCGGTCCGACAGTTCATGTCCCTCATAGGTCTACTCACAGCAACAGAGAAACAGGTCCACCTAGGGCGACTCCACATGAGACCCATACAGTGGCACCTGAAAAACAACTGGAGGGTCCCAGAATCTCTAGACAAGGTGATTCCAGTACCAAAGTCACTCCACACCCACCTAGGGTGGTGGCTGGAGGAAAGCAATGTGCTACTCGGTCAACCATTACACCCTCTAAAACATGCTCTGCAGATCTTTACAGACGCATCAAAAGAAGGGTGGGGCGCTCACTTAGACGAGCACACTGCAAGGGGAGTCTGGTCCCTTCCAGAGATCAAGTTTCACATAAATCACTTAGAGCTAAAAGCAGTATTTCTAGCCCTAAAGGAATTCCAACATCTGTGTTGCAACAAGACAGTGCTCATAGCTACAGACAACACAACAGTGGTTGCTTATATCAACAAAGAGGGGGGGATGAAGTCGGGCTCCCTGTGTGCCCTACTGTGGAGAATCTTGTCCTGGTGCACCAGGAAACAGGTGACACTCCGGGCACGTCACATCCCCGGCTAGCTGAACGTGATAGCAGACAAGCTATCCAGACTTGGCCAGACCATTCAAACAGAGTGGTCACTTCACCCAGAAGTGTTCCAAGCTATATGTTCCCGGTGGCACCAGCCCCAGGTGGACCTGTTTGCCACCAGGTTCAACAACAAACTACCACAGTTTGTCTCACCAGTCCTGGACCCTCAGGCTTGGGCAGTGGATGCACTCAGCCTGTCATGGGAGGACCTAGACCCATATGCTTTCCCACCAACAGCCATCTTGGGCAAAGTGGTGGAGAAGTTGCAGGACTACCCATGCAACAGGATAATTCTAATTACCCCAGGGTGGCCCAACATGCCCTGGTTTTGGGATCTAGTGGCAATGTCCAGTCGGATTTCACTGTGCCTTTCAACCATTCCCAATCTAGTAGTTCAGCCATTCAACCAGGTCCTGCACAGGAACTTGTCAAACCTGAACTTACATGCCTGGCTCCTAGAGCCTCAGCAATCAAGGAGCACGGTTTCTCTGAGGCAGTGGCAGCACGAATTGAGGCTCCTCAAAGAAGATCAACCAGATCTGTCTATGAGGCAAAGTGGACCATTTTTACAAAGTGGTGCCTCAGTAATCAGGTGGACTTCAGGGCACCACCTCTGAAAGCCATTGCTGACTTCCTTCTGTATCTGTTTCAAGACAAGAAGCTACAGCCAGGCACTATTGATGGTTACAGATCAGCCATTGCTGACAAATTGGGCACTGGCACCATTAATGTCAGCAAGGATGAAAATCTCACTCGTCTCCTGGACAGTTTCCATAGGGACAGACCCAAGGGTAGGAGAGGCATTCCCTCCTGGAACCTCTCCTTGGTCTTACACCAGTTGACAAAGGCTCCCTTTGAACCCCTCAAACAGGCATCCTTGAAGCATTTGACCTTCAAGACTGTTTTCTTAATGGCCTTGGGTGAGATCAGTGAGATCCATGCTTGGGTACATAAGAACATCAGACATCAGTCAGACTGGTCCAAGGTTGTATTGTATCCTTCACCCAGCTTTATATCCAAGAATCAGCTGGCTAAGGAGGGTCCAGATAGTGTGGCTCCAGTAGTCATACCAGCCCTGGCCCCTTCTCTGGATAAGTCACTCAAGGGTGACAGGTCCTTGTGTCCAGTTAGAGCTCTCAGGTATTACTTGGACAGGACCTCAGATCTCAGGCAGAACAAGGAGTTGGTCTTTGTCTCCTTCAAGAAAGGTTTCGATAAGGATATCTCACCTGCCACCATCTCCTCATGGATCAAACAGACTGTGATCCTATGCTATGAGCTCTCCAACCAGGAGGCTCTTACTCTGCATCAGGTTAAAGCCCATGATGTCAGGGCCTTTGCGGCTTCTAAGGCCTTCCAGTCTGGAATCTCCTTAGAGCAGATTTTGTCAGCCTGCCACTGGAAGTCACACAACACCTTCACTCAGTTTTACTTGAAGGATGTTGCTTGGGCTGACTCAGAACTTTTCCATCTGGGGCCAGTTGTGGCTGCCCAACAGGTGCACCACCAGCCCCAGAAATGAGGAGATGTGTATATATATGTATATGTAAATATGTACATATTGTGATATGTAAATATGTACATAGTGTATTTGTAGATATGTACATAATACAACAAAAAAAAAAAAACAAAAAAAAACTGTGACTTGCTTCCTTAGGGAAGTTTATTTCCTCTCTTCCTTCTCTTTCCTTCCTCAGACCTTCTCTGGGAAGAAAAAAGGGGGGTGCAGTGTCGGTAGACTTCCGGGTAACCGGTTAGTTGACAGCCGACCTTGACCTCTCAGGGTTCTCTGACCCTAGGTCAAATGGCCCATCTCAGTTTTGTTTTTGTTATGAGTTCACTGAGTCCCTAGCAGCTTACCCACCTTCCAAGCGGTAGTTATTCAGCAATTGTCCATTGGATAGGATGTATTAACGCAATAAAATTGGTAGATACAAGCTTATAAAAGATAACCAAGGTAAATTTAGAAAAACTAAACCTGAAGAAAGACTTTGTTTAGTTTGTAATGCAGGTCTTACTGAAGACGAAACACATTTTCTGCTTGAATGTACTTGCTACAACCAAATGCGACAAAAACTCTTTCAGATAGCTTCCATCAAAAATGAAAATTTTATTACGCTACAATAGCTTACCATGTGGGACTTAATGCTGTTCTCGGGTTGCCACACCCGGGGCCAACGTCTTAGAAAAAAAGATCGTTCTTGTTAGCCACCAGATATACTGGTAGTTGTCGTCACGTGATAACTTTTGACCAATCGCCTTACTTTCTCGTTGGCCACGATGACTGGTAGCAGTTTGTAAATATACAGACATTTTCATTTATTTCTCAGTATTCACGTATTGTTGGAGGCTAATATTTGGATATTTATTTAAATATATTTCATAGATTATACTGTAAAATTTTTAATTTCACAACTTAAGTATTTTCCTTACAATCCGCGTGTTTTGAGTTTTCTCGGTTCAGGCAATTTTAATTGTACGTCTTTTTATTGCGTTAAAATGTCTCTCCATCAAGCAAACAAAGACAAACCGAGAGCTCAGAAATGCCGCCATTTTTGCTTCAGTTTTGATACTCATAATTACTGCCCTACCTGTAGGGAGGCTGGCAAGGGAGATGACCCCTGTGTCACTTTTGAAACACCCTGCCATATTTGCACGTCTCTCACTGATGAACAGTTGCAAAAAATTCAAAACAGGAAGCGATACTTAAAAAAGCAAAAAGCGGAAACTAGTTCCAAAGATGAACTAGATCTCTTGGGTGAAGGCGGTGGGGACTCTTTTACTGGTTCTAATGCAGACCTTGAGAGTGCTGCCGATAACCTCTTTACCTCACCCCCCCCCCCGTCCTCAACCTCTCGCCTTCAGTTCTTTATCACTAAAGACCCCAGCCAAAGCTGTCCCACCCACCCCAGATACTGTTTTACAAAACAAAATTCAAAGAAATCTAGAGAAATCCCTGGGTGATTCCTTAAATATACATATCCAGCAGCAAATGGGTTCCTTCCAGGCATCCATGTTAGAAGCATTTCAATCACTCCGAGAGGAGCTGACAGTTAAAAAGCCTGCCGAGGTTGATCCCTCGCCTCATGCTTCAAAAGCTGGTCCATCCAGCAACTCTGCTGCTCATCTGGACCTACCCCCTCCGAGGTCAAGTACTAATGCACAGTCCGAGGCAATGGATGTGGACGTTGGTCCAGCACTCCCTCCTCGACTAGTACTTAACCAAACTTCCTCGGATCAGTACGTTGCCCCTTCTGAAGCTATACCGAAGGATTCCTCGTAATCACACAAAAAACAAAGCCACAGGCAAACAGTAGCACCGAGTTCTGCCTCGGATCAACTGGATGAGGATTCCGACGAACCTCGGATCCATCCTAGACCTAAGAAACACTCTGACAAGAGCAAGCATAAATTTAGGTCCAGATATGTGTCATCTTCAGAGGAAGATCACTCCCCTGTAGCCAGACACAGGTCTTCTAAGCCCTCTAGGGCTCAGCCCTCAGGCGCAGCTTCTGATCAAGACCTCCCACAACATGATCCAGACCCCCCTTATTATAGGGAAGTAGCCCTGTCAGACATTCCCTCCCAATACTCTGAAGAGGTAGACACCTTCAGGCGCATTCTTTCTCTCCTTGACCCCAGGGACTCTATGCCTAGGTCTTCAACTTCAGTGTTGGGTCTGGATGACGAAAAAGGCCGTCAAGAGCTCAGACCTAGATGTCCTTCCTCTATCCTACCACTTAGCTCAGTTATCAAGGACGCCTTTGATAAATTTCAACATGATTTCAAAGCTGCCAATTTATCTGAGGGAAAATATGTCAAGCCTCCTCCATCCACTTCTAAGTGGTATAAGGTTGGACAGCCCACTTTTCAAGACAAAATCCAGGAGTTGAATACGGACTTTGCCAAGATCTGTATTACTCCTAGACCTCCTGGGGCACCAGTAGCCAAAGTCCCTATGCCAGTCCTTAAGGAGCTGGAACATCAGGCTAGACAAAATATTTCAACCCTCAATTTCACCGCTGCCTTTGCCAAAACCTCTTCTTCTTGCAATGCTTCTTTGGAAAAGTGCCAACATAGCATCAAGTCAACTGTCAAGAAGATAAAGTCTCAGATCCAGAAAGGTGCCAATCCTGAGAAAGCAGCAAAGCGCGGATATGAGGAAGTTGCTGAGTACTTGGATTTTTGGAACAAGACGGTTCTTGTTCAACATAGAGCTCTTACCTGTCTCAGCAAATCGCTAGCCCATATTCTCCAGAGGGAATTATATTCCATGGCTAATACCGGCTTGCTTAGGCGCGAAGCCGAAATGACTCTATTGCATCCCCAGCTAGGGGAAACGAGACGCCAAGAACTTAGGAACTCGTCCTTCTGGGACTCCTCCTTGTTCGAGTCTCAACTTGTTAAGGAAGGTGAGGACTTCCTTCTCAAAAAAGGCACCTCAAAAGATTCTCAGGGTTTTTCACCCTACCAGAATAAGCCCTTTCGTGGCCCCCACAAGAAAAGAGGCTCCTACAGGAAACGCCCCTATGGGGGCAATACCTCTCAAAGCAGTAACCAATCCTTTCCCTCGGGAAGAGGAAAATCCAACTTCAGAGGCTCCAGGGGTCGTTTTCGACCCCACAATAGGGGAAGGGGGCGTGGAAACCCCCCTTCGCAATGACTCCTCCAAAGCCTCATTCAGTCCACCAGTAGGAAGTCGCCTCCATTCTTTCAAGAGAGACTGGCTAACAAACAAATGTTCTCAAAACGTGTTAAACATTATCACCAATGGCTACGTTCTGCCATTCCGTTCAAAGCCAAACTTGATCAGATTTCCTCTGATTCTATCAGAGTACAAGGCCCAACAAAAAGACCAAGCCTTGGCCACTTGTATCCAGTCTCTCTTGTCAAAGAACGCCATCGAAAGGGTGGAAAACGTAAAAGCTCTTGGGTTTTACAGTCGCCTGTTCCTAGTACCCAAGCCTCACCAAAGGTGGAGGCCAGTCATAGACTTAAGCAGGCTCAACACTTTTCTACATGTAGAAAAGTTCAAAATGGAAACCCCGGAGTCCATCCGGACTTCCCTGGTCCCAGGGGAGTGGGTATCGTCGATAGACCTGTCGGACGCATACCTTCACATCCCCATCCATCCAAACTCAAGGAAGTACCTAAGGTTTTGCTACAAGGCTCAGGTGTTCCAGTTCACCTCCCTACCTTTCGGACTGGCCACAGGCCCCCAGGTCTTTACGATGATCGTAAAGGAAGTGAAACTAATGGCCCTCTCAAGAGGACTCAGAATTCACCAATACCTGGACGACTGGCTGATCAGGTCCCAGTCCCAGGAGGAATCTCAAAGGGACACACAGGCAGTGGTAGACCTAACCCAATCCTTGGGTTGGATAATCAACCAGGAAAAATCAGAACTGAAACCTACTCAGGTGTTTTCGTTCGTGGGCTACGAATACCACCTAGATTCAGCCCTTGTAAGACCCACTCACGAGAGATGGCTCAAACTTCAGGATTTGATCCTACGACTCAAGTCAAAACGTGTTTTGACTGCAAGATGTTTGATGTCTCTAATTGGGTTGCTAGCCTCAACGGAGAAAATGGTCCCGGAGGGACGCCTTCACATTCAGTTTCATCTCAAGGAGCACTGGAGATATCCTCAGTCGCTGGACAACCTCCTTCCTTGGACAGAAGCCATTGTAGCCCACCTAGATTGGGGGCAAAACCCCTCAAATGTGATGAAAGGCGCAGACCTTCATCCCAAGGACCACAGTATCCAACTCTTTACCGACGCCTCAAACGAAGGTTGGGGCGCTCACTTAGATCAAAATTCTACAAAAGGGCTGTGGTCAGAGCGGGAAAAAAGGCTACACATAAATGTCCTGAAATTGAAGGCGGTCTCCCTGGCCCTTCGAGACTTCAAGGACCAGTGCCAGAATCAAACAGTGTTAGTTGCGACGGACAACTCAACAGTGGTAGCCTACATCAACAAGCAATCGGGAACTCACTCAGCAGAGATGTGCGCTCTCCTGTGGAAAATCATGACCTGGTGCCATCACTACCATATAACATTGAAAGCCAGGCACATTCCAGGGTGTCTGAATGTGATGGCCGACCTCCTATCCAGGTCCAACCAAGTGCAGTCAACAGAATGGTCTCTGCACCCTCAGGTCTTCAAGCAAATCTGCCGAAAGTGGTTCACCCCTCATGTAAACTTATTCGCCACTCACCTGAATCACAAATTCCCTCTATATGTGTCTCCTATCCCAGACCCAAGGGCCTGGAACATAGATGCTCTGAACATAAACTGGACCAACCTCATGGCCTACGCCTACCCTCCTACGGCTCTCCTTCACAAGGTGATCCAAAAGATCAAGCAATGCCATTGCCTGATCATCGTGATAGCCCCAGGCTGGCCAGGGATGCCCTGGTTTTGGGACCTAGTGCAGCTCTCAACAGAGATCCCACTACAACTCCCAGTGTCAACGACCCTACTCAAACAGTCCCACAACTATGTGTTCCACAACAATCCACAACAGCTGAACCTCCACGCCTGGTGTCTAGGAACGGACAACTCCAAGAACAAGGCTTCTCTGTGGAGGTGGCAGAGAGAATTGCTGCCCCTCAGCGGTCATCAACAAGGACCATCTACAGGTCAAAGTGGGCCCTATTTGAAAAATGGTGCAGAGAAAATTCGGTGGATTTCTCCACTCCATCTGTGAAACAAATTTTTTCATGTACCTGTACCAAGACCTAAACAGGCGCCCCTCGACCATTGATGGTTACAGGACTGCTATCGTTGACACTTTGGGCCCAACAGCCCAACACATTGCGCACAATGCAGACCTTCATAGGTTACTCTCCAGTTTTCACAGGGATCGTCCTAAAAGTTCCAGAAATTTACCCAAGTGGAACCTTTCTGTTGTCCTTAACGAGCTCACCAAAGCACCATTTGAGCCCATGAAAGACTCAGACCTCAAACATCTTACTCTCAAAACTGCTTTCTTGCTAGCCTTGGCCTCCGGCAAGCGCCGCAGCGAAATCCATGCCTGGGTCGCTAACAAAGTAGCTAATTTAGGCCAATGGGAAAAGGTAGCTTGTTCCCTTCTTCTGATTTCATGGCCAAAAACCAACTAGCAAGAGAAGGTTCTCAAAGTGTGTCACCAGTGACTATCCCTGCTTTGACTACCATTGTAGATAGACAATTTAAGGAAGACAGGACCCTGTGTCCCGTGCGGGCCCTGAGGTTCTATTTGGACAGAACTAAAGACCTGAGAGGGTCTCGTTCTCTCCTTTTCATCTCCTTTAAGAAAGGACATACCTCAGACATCAGACCCGCTACACTCTCCTCATGGTTGAAACAAACCATTCTACTTTGTTACAAACAAGCAGATCAACAAGCCTTGGACTTGGTCCAAGTCAAAGCGCATGACATCCGGGCCTTCGCGGCCTCTAAGGCCTTTTACGGTGGAGTATCGGTGGACCAAATCATGCAAGCCTGTCACTGGAAAGCTCACAACACATTCACAAATTTTTACCTAAAAGACCTTACTTGGTCGGACACCGACAACAATATGTATCTGGGACCCATAGTGGAGGCACAACAAGTCCTAGATCCTTCCCCTCAGACCAGTTGTCCTCGGAAAGAAAAAAGGGGGGGGGGCACATCCGCTACAACCAAGTCTACAGGAGTCTCTCCCAGGATCTAGGTATTCCTTTACCTTCAAGATGTTACGGGTAAGGTCATTTTATTTTTTAATTATCAGGTAATTTCTATTAAGGACTTAGTCAGTTGTCGTTAATCTCATATTTCAGGTTAAAAATTTCATGAGATGCCCGACCACTGGGTTGGTCAGTCACACGTGAAGGTCTAATAGGGACCCTTAGACCTCGAAGTGAGCACCGCTGCACTTCCGTCCTACTACCAAACATCTGGACAGTTTTAGCACTGTCCCTTTTTTACTCAGGTTTTTGGCTCGTTACAGGCCCGATCTTCGGTATCGGGGCTCTGTAAAAGGGACTCAGACTGGCATTTCTGGCACTATTCGGTATATATTAATTCAAATCTTAGAAAAAATGACATATCTTCCAGTCTCAGCTGTAATCCTGCCACCGGGCGGTTGAATTCAGCATTAAGTCCCACATGGTAAGCTATTGTAGCGTAATAAAATTGAAAATTTTAATTACTTAAATGTAGCTTTTATAAGCTACAAGCTTACCATGTGGGACTTAGGAGAGTCCCACCCTGCCTCCCCGCTGTTTACAGCTGAGGGTAGGTTTAATAAGAAATTTCAACGAGAAAGTAGGGCGATTGGTCAGAAGTTATCACGTGATGACAACTACCAGTATATCCGGTGGCTAACAAGAACGATCTTTTTTTCTAAGACGTTGGCCCTGGGTGTGGCAACCCGAGAACAGCATTAAGTCCCACATGGTAAGCTTATAGCTTATAAAAGCTACATTTAAGTAATTAAAATTTTCAATTTTATGTCTCTCGAGAAAGATAATAAGCTTATATATTTAATGAATAATTGTATAAAGCAAGTTGCTGATTTCCTATTTAATTCATGGGAGAAACGCAGAGAGTTACTATATGCTACTGCATAAACTATGAAAGTATTACGTTACCCAAACACTGTTGTTATGTAGATTGGTATATATAATTATATATATTTTACTTTTGCTTATTGATTTTTTTCTGTTATGTAACACTTTCCTGCTTTTATTTGTTGAAGCTACAACACACTTACTTGCTTTGAAGTGACAAATAAGCCCAATTGGGCTGGGTACAAAATGTTTAATATTTAGTAATTGTAGATGTTAATGTACTTGTCACTATAATAAAAAATTCTCTCTCTCTATCATCTGCCTGGAATATCTCCCTTATTAGACATTATACAATAAGCAGTGATTTACCCTGGTTTTGGTGTATATTCAAAGCACCGGGAGAAACACCAAAAATTTGCATATTTGGAACAGGCAATTTCCATTGAAGGTTTTAAAGGTTTTACTATTGAACAGACAATGTATTCATGTCAAATTAATTAGTCATAGGGTGGCTTAGATTGGAAAGGTTTCTTTTCTGGTAGAGGGGAAGCTGATTTTCAATTTCCCTCAATTTTCGGGCATATTTCTTTTTCTTAAACAGATCTAAAGCTCTCTAAGTTTTGAAAGTAAAGCATTAGAAATCATAATTTGCAAGAACAAAACAATATGGTGGCAAGATAACCAAGAAGTGATTTTTATAGTTCAAAAATGAAAGTAATATGACTTTTCTTGTAAAACACACAGTGAAAAACATGTATATAGATCCACAAAATAGAGTTTTTTTACTTGGAAAATGAAATTTTCTATTTAAAGAGAAATGATTGTGGCTTCAATTAGAACTCCTAAAAGGTGAATAATTTTTACACTCTTTATGAAAACAAATTTTCTGTTTCTGGAAATAGGTGGTTCCAATCTAATCCAACAATATATGTGTGTATGAAACTTGTGACTTTGAATGTAGCATATTCTATGTGATAAACACCTGGGGTTGGTTTTAAAAAGGGACTAAGTCCAGAGGCCAGTGTCAGAAAAGAACTTAGAATGGACTTAGATTTTAACTTAAGACTTTGCCTTAAACTCAGGCTAAGTCTGTGGTCATAGATTTAGAGGATTTCACAAAGCTGTCAAGTCTCTGTTTTGAGTAAATCTGTCTGGGGTGGGCTTAACTTTTGTAAACAAAGACTTAAATATGGCTTCCATAAACTTTTTCACTGCACATTTTCCCTAAAATGCCTAAAAAGAATAAACATAGATTAATGTTATATGTCACCAGTAAAAGCTTTCATTAGAAATAAAGGGTCACGTGACATAGAAAACCACTGTGGTTATTTGATAAGCTTGGTCTTTGCCAAGTCAACCTTTAGGAAATCAATGTAAGTTCTTAGACTTAGCTAAGACAAAAGCTCAAATTTAAGTCCCTCACTTAGTCCAGACTAAGTTTAAGACCCTTTCTAAAAAGGGTCTCACGGCTGGCATTCACAAAGGGTCAGAGACTGAGCCAGGTGTTAGGCTTAAACTGTGGGCTTTGACTTAAGACTATTGTCTCAGCTAGGTTATGTCTTACATCTGTATTCACAAAAGGTGACTTAGTTAAGACTTTCATGTTAAGTTTTTTAACAACAGCAAACTAAATGATTAGCAAGCCGTTCAAACTATTGCTTGCAATATAGTTATTGCCTAAATCCAATCTATGTAGTTACAAGCTACAGACATCTGCTAGTTTTCCCAATATATGTGAGATTGTCAGGTGTCAATCAAAGAATTAGGCTCCATCCATAAATAAAAATTTGCAAATGCATTCGATGTGTGCATGTGTACAAAAATATATAAAGTTTATATGCTGCAATAGATGACATCAGCTAGATATAAATACATACACAAATATAAAAATACACTGTAATTATTCTTTTCTTACTTTATCTTAATCATATTTAAGACCTATTTCAACTACTTACGAGCCATACCTTCCAGTCTTAAAGTATGACTTTGGCTAAGCCTAAAACTGGTCTTAGCATTTTTAAAAATAGCACTAAGAATAAGCCAAAAGTCTTACCTTATTTTTCCCGGAAAATTATACAAAAGTCTTATCTTTGAGCCTATGCCCTGGGTAAGACTCTTCTTGAATACTGGTCCAGGTTTTGCAGTGAACCTTTCCCCAACAATGTAAATAACTTGAAAAGTTCAATGGTCCAAGTTACAGTTTTCAAAATCTATTTGACAGCCAGGGTTGACATTGCTATTTGTGAGAGTATGTGTTCATTGACAGGGATCAGCAACAAATTTTTTCAGATTGTTCCTTGAAAACAAGCTATCTACTAAACCAATTAAAGCATCCATTTGCCTTTATGTTTTAATTATTAACTTATTCTGTTATCAAATTGTCATAAAAGGAGCATTTATGACACGAGACATTTAATTAAAAACTTACGGTATCTGTAACGATTTGTATTCAATTTCAAATGTACGTCAGTATTGTGAAAGGAAGTGATGAGTGTAAAGACAGTGAGGACTAATCTTTAATTATTAAATACATTGTTTATGCAAGCTTGCAAGATTATGACAATAAGAGCATTTAACATTTTTATTTCAACATATTTATTTAACCTGCACCACATAACTTTTTGATGTATGAGGCCTGTTTAAACCACTAAAATATCAATGCATTAAAATGAAGGTTTTTAAGTTTAAGTTGTAACTTTAAGAGGTAGATTTTGCCAAAGGTATAAAACTCTCACAACCAAACTAAATTTATTTTTGTCAATGTCAGATTTGTTCACTAACAGTTTCTAGATATTAAGTGAAGAATGACTATTTTTATCATATGTAGAAGTTTGGTAATCCTTTTTATTGGACTTTAAACAAAATGATTAAAATTTAGTGAATTATTTACAAATGACATACATTGATATTCATATTCAAATATACCAAATGGTTCATTATAATTAGCTTTTCTATTACATTATCTTTTTCACTTTAAGTGTTAAGTCATTTGGTCAGTGAATATAGAATTGAAGCCAGTCTGATTCCCTTACATCCATGGTAAAATTGAAGAATCAACTTTCCCATTTGTGACACATGACCAATTAGCATACTAATGAACAGCAATTTTGGTGGAAACTCTGGCAGAAACACCAATTTAAATTGATTTTAATTGACTGGTGGATATGCAAATTACATTGGAGTTGGGTAAAAAACCATTTATTGAATAATGTCTATTAATGGGCACTTTCTAACCATTTCGGCACTTGTATACCTGAGGCATGGGAAACATTTGTCCACATATTTACATTTGACCTTTATCAAGGTCACATGATCAATAGTAAGTTTTTTGGGTACACCCGCACGTCATCGTAGCTCAGCGAAAACTCTTTAGTGTAGTGGGTGTTATGTTATATATGTCAATTTTATCAAAATCTCAAGCTGATTAGATTTTGTGAGATTTCACCAATATTGTGCATGTTATTGCAGTAGAATAGCTTACCATCTGGGCTAAGTGTCAGCTCAGGAAGCTGCTTGTGGCTCGGCCAACTCAAGAAAAATGAGTGTATAATGATCAAGTTACACGCTTGGTGGTATCACTGGCAGCCTCGAGGTGATGTAGATAATGACATAGAACACAACTTCCTTTTCACTGGTTGCCATATTGCAAGAAACACAAACTTCATCAGCGACTTTTATTACTGGATATACATACTGTTGGATATTAATTTTTCATCAGTTTGATTATATAGCATTTTAGATAATCACAATTGTGAGATTTCACAGAAAAGATATGTTTTATCCTTAAATTCAAGTGTTTAAACCACGTTTCCCAGACAAGCAGCCCATTGTCTTCTCAACAATCAAACCCCCATAAACCTCAGTCTTTAATTTAAGTGCCACCATTTTTGTTTTAGTTTTGACCACAATAATTACTGTCCTACCTACAGAAAGGCAGGAAAAGGTGACAAACCTCTGTTACTGGCAGTGGTAAATGCTTAGTTTGCCAGTCTAAACTAACAGAAGAGACAAACAAAATAAAAACAAAAGGCATGAAAGAAAAGATTATAAATCAGATACTCCTCGAGAAGAGTATATACAAACTCTTGGGGTGTTCTCAAGGCAAGGGAGCAAATGTTTTTGGATTTGCAAGCATTAATGTTTACTAAACAATACTGAAATATTTGTTTCCATATACTGTTAGATATGGTAACGTTCAAAGATTTTTCCCAGGATGAAGAGTAGATTGTATTATCTTCTACTTTATGACTGCTCAATATTCTATAAACATCCTTATTTCCTTTTTTTGATTTACAAATTATTTTTATTTGGTTTCGGATATTTGTTTTTTGTGAAGTTTACAAACATCTTTTAAGTGACTCTGTGTTATTCCAAAAGTTAGTTTTAATATGGTTCTCCATTTTTAAATCATTCTGAGATATATAGTCTCCTTATGCATAGATCAGGCCAGCAATAGATACAATACCATTATTATACCAATCTGGCAAAAATAATTGAGCCTTGGATGACCTAGGATTATTCCATAGTGGTTCATCTTTATTAAGCGTCCCGCAAGGACGCTTGTTTGTGTTTAGGAGGATATCAGGCTCAGCCGGCTCCGCGCTTTGTTTTCCTTATAACTGTGACTATTGGGCAGATTCTTTTCAAATTTGGCAAGTGTATGTAGTAGCCTTGGGGAATTTTTTGGAATATGCTGCAGTGACATTTCGACCAATCAGGGAGGTCACATGACCAAAAATGTGTTTTTCGAAAGGGTGTGCTTGTCCGGACGATAGTTTAAAAAGCGCTTGACCTATTCACATAAAATTTGGCAAGTAGGTTTGTTATATAGATGTCTGGAAATCAAGTACTTTTGGGAGTGATCCAATACAAAATGGCCGACTTATTAACGATTTACTAAATGTCGCAAATGCTGAAAATGTAAAAACGCATTTATCTCGGAAACGGAGCAAGATAGAGCAATTTCGACGAAATTTTTGACCCACAGGGTATCTCTGCGGAGTATCTATTCCAATTTTCAAAAAAGTTTTGTCTCGCCAAATATGGCAGCCATTTTAAATTTTTGAAATTTTCGAAAAAATTGCAAAACACAAAAATGCTTATATCTCGAAAACCATGCTAGATAGAGCGATTTCGACGAAATTTTTGATCCACAGAGAATCTTTGTGGATTATCTATCCCAATTTTCAAAAAATTTTTGTCTCGCCAAATATGGCAGCCATTTTGAATTTTCAAATTTTCCCAAAAATTGCAAAACACAAAATTGCTTATATGTCGAAAACTGTGCTAGATAGAGCGATTTCGACGAAATTTTTGACCTGCAGGGTACCTTTGCGGATTCAATTTTGGGAGTGATCTGGATCACTATCTGGATCTTCTGGATCCATGAAATGTAATTTTTAAGACAGATAGCTCAAAAAAATTATGGATGGATTTTGATGAAATTTTCAGGAAATGTCTTAATTGGGACGAGGAGCAAGTGATTAGATTTGGAGAGTGATTTGGATCACTGTCTGGATCATCTGGATCCAGGCTGTCAGATACGTTTGTGAACAAGATAACTCAAAAAGTTTTGATGAAATTTCCAGGATATATCTGAAAAGGTAAAAGGAAGAAGTGATTACATTTTGGGAGTGATCCAGATCACTATATCGATCTTCTGGATCCACGAAATGTAATTTTTAAAGGCAGATAACTCAAAAGGTTATGGATGGATTTTTATGAAATTTTCAGGAAATGTCCTAAATGGGACCAGGAACAAGTAATTTGAATTTGGGAGTGATCTGGATCATCTGGATCCAGCCTTTCTTTAAAGGAAGTTATAGCCAGGTAATTTTAGGGTGGATTTTTATGTCAGTCAGCTGACATTATGGCATCACTCTGCGGCGTCTGCGTCCGCGTCCGCGTGAGCGACTTCTTCTCCAAAACCACAAGACACAGAGACATGCTGTTTTTTATCTAGGGTTGGCCATCTCGGGCCAACCCTAGATACTGTTATGGGATTTTTTACGTCTTTCTTCATGAATTTCGGGTGTTTCGAGTGGAAACTAATTGCCGTTTTCGGATCGTTTTGAATAATTTCAAGTAGTAAACGTTCTGTAAATATCACAGTTTTTGATGTTTTGTTTTTAACATTTGTGGAGGGATTTTTGTTATTGACCTCAGCGACCTAATTAAACTGCGCTGATAAGATCTATCTGGACCGGTTTCTCTTGAAAACATATGACGTGAATCTTTTGTCTCTGAAAAAACGTCTTTTGATTAGTCTGGTACCCTGTCTATTTTTCTTCTGAGACCCCCGGGAAATTGTAAGTTGTGTGAACTGAAAATATTTTCAGGAGACAATGATAACCTGATGACTGGGTTCTGGGGCTATATTCACAAAAGGAATCAAGCTCAGGTTGAGCCAAAAATCAGCTCAAGCTTATTATAAACAACTAGACACTTTTTGGCTCAACTACAGCTTGATCCCTTTTGTGACTACAGCCGCTTATGTTGTGTTGATATTTATGTGGAGGTGACAGCCTATCATTAGATGTCAAACCTGCTAACCCACAAGGACATTCTACTTTGTCAAGCATAAGAAATCGTATCTGAAGCACTAAACTATTCCCACTAAAGGTAGCACAAGTGATAAAGCGTGCCTTTCCTCTCAGTTAATCACTCATATTTAGTGTTTCATGTCATTTTTATTGCATTAAATTCCATACATAAGTCACAGAGAAGAATATTATTTATTATTATTTGCTGTACATAGTAATTTTTAAAACAATTATCTTAATATTGGACCAATTTTCCTCAAATCAAAAGGAACATAACCTCTAGAAATTTGCCTTTAAATTGGTATAGATATTATATTGCTAGCTTCAATAAAACAATCACAAAAATTATTTTAAACAGAGTTCCAGCAAGATAGTGGATCACAACAGGTGTTCATGTTCTTCAAATGTTTTTTAAAAACTCACACCTGCTATTGTAATAAATATGATATAATTAATATACTATAACACAATAAAATGATATAGAGTTAGGGATATTTAAATATGGACTTCTTTATTATGTGGATTTAATTTTGTCAAAGTTGCGATTTTTATGTCTCCTGCAACAGCAACAGCCAGGATCATATTATGACAGGTACTCTGCATTGTCATTTGGGGGAGTCATACCTACACAGAGGTGACAGCCTATCATTAGATGTCAAACCTGCTAACCCACAAGGACATTCTATTTTGTCAAGCATAAGAAATCATATCTGAAGCACTAAACTATTCCCACTAAAGGTAGCACAAGTGATAAAGCGTGCCTTTCCTCTCAGTTAGTCACTCATATTTAGTGTTTCATGTCATTTTTATTGCATTAAATTCCATACATAAGTCACAGAGAAGAATATTATTTATTATTATTTGCTGTGCATAGTAATTTTTAAAACAATTATCTTAATATTGGACCAATTTTCCTCAAATCAAAAGGAACATAACCTCTAGAAATTTGCCTTTAAATTGGTATAGATATTATATTGCTAGCTTCAATAAAACAATCACAAAAATTATTTTAAACAGAGTTCCAGCAAGATTGTGGATCACAACAGGTGTTCTTGTTCTTCAAATATTTAAAAAAAGTCACACCAGTTATTTCAATAAATATGATATAATTAATATACTATAACACAATAAAATGATATAGAGTTAGGGATATTTAAATATGGACTTCTTTATTATGTGGATTTAATTTTGTCAAAGTTGTCATTTTTATGTCTCATGCAACAGCAACAGCCAGGGTCATATTATGACAGGTACTCTGCATTGTCATTTGGGGGAGTCATACCTACACAGAGGTGACAGCCTATCATTAGATGTCAAACCTGCTAACCCACAAGGACATTCTATTTTGTCAAGCACAAGAAATATCTGAAGCACTGTGGTCTAAGTTCTCTATGTGTGATATGAAAACAACTGATTCCACCACAGAACTGTGACAAAGCTGAATAACTGTTCAGGTCAATCCAAAAGTGCCTTCTGATATTCCCTAATAAAGGTAGCACGAGTGATAAAGTGTGCCTTTCATCTCAGTTTATCGCACCTATTTAGTGTCATATATCATTTTTATTTCATAAAGATCCATACACAATTCACAGAGGAAAATTGTTTTAATTGAACATTATATTTTGCATTTCCTGTTCATTGCTGTACATACTAACTTTTAAAAGTAGTATCTTGGCCAATATATTGCCAAACTTTTTCAAATCAAAGGAATATGACTTAGGGTACAAGTCTAAAATACTTGTTAAAATTTCAACTTGATTTTGATTTTTATGACCAGGTTTCATACCCACTTCTCGGGGAGTCGTTTTCGTTGAAAAATATTATTCAGGGTACCAGTCTGAAAAGCTTGTTCAAGCCCACCATCCACGCATGCGCATTCCTGTATTTTTGAGATCTGTCACTTCAAAACTACAAATATTGCCAGAAGACGTAAGAAAAGGGTTAAATGTGAAAGAAATAATAAAATAAATGTAAAATATGTCGTTTATTGATGTGCAAGAAGAAATATTTCCGAAAAATGTCGAAATCTGCATATTTAGATAAAATCTTGTAATATCGCCCACGGCGAAGCGATCAGTGTCAGGAAACAAAGAACTGCCATGTCTGCGCATATTTGCTCATTAATATTAATGAGGTAGGTCCGTGAACAGGAAATATACTGGTAGTTTTCATCTTAAACCAGCCTTTCTATTTGTAAAATATTGTCACGAAACCCTCTCAAAGAACTGCCGTGTCTGCGCATATTTGGTCATTAATATTAATGAGGTAGGTCCGTGAACAGGAAATATGCTGGTAGTTTTCATCTTGAACCAGCCTTTCTATTTATAAAAATCAAAGAACTGCTGTGACCGCGCATATTTGCTCATTAATATTCATGAGGCAGGTCCGTGAACAGGAAATATGCTGGTAATTTTCATCTTAAACCAGCCTTTCTGTTATAAAATACAAGATTTCGAAGAGCTTCGATCCACAGCATCGTGGATTTAAGATTTACTATATTTACACGGCATCTAGACGTGGTTACCTCGGCTCTACTTACTTGTTTGTAGAGCCGTGGCACTACCCCGCATAAAACTAGAGATTTGCAAAAAATCATTTTCTGTTGAATAAATCTTGATAAAATGACTCAAAATGGTTTGATGTATTTAAAAGCAGTTGATACTAAGCAAAGGACATAACAAATACAATATGTGTATAATATTTATGCTATTTTAAACAGCTTTTATAAAAAAGCGCATTTTCAAATTTTTGGAGAAATGGTCCAAAAAGTATTGAAAATGGGGAAATATAATTTATTTTTTGTCAAATATGTTTGTATGTTGACTAACTGTTGAGGTTAATGTAACAAAATAGTTGTGGGAACAGTTGTGTGTACAATTTTTACGATATTTGTGTTTTATGCAAATCTCTAGTTTTATGTGGGGTAGTGCCATGGCTCTACGCGCAAGTAAGTAGAGCCGAGGTAACCACGTCTACACGGCATCGTGAACTTAATGTCACGCTTAAATACACAGCCCCAATATTCTAACATAACACGGCTCTGTCTGCAATTTATAAAATATTTTCAGGAAACCCCCGCAAAGAACTGCCGTGACCTTATATTTGCTCATTAATATTAATTAGGCAGGTACTGATAGTTTTTATCTTAAAGCAGCATATCAATTTATAAGATATTATTAACCACGAATCTATAATATATTTACCGCGAATCTTCCAAATATCTACTGTGAATCTTCCAATATTGACCGTGTATTTTCCTCACCGCGTATGTTCCAGATACCCAGTACTAGTATATTATAAATTTCAAAGAAAAACTGCTTTAAGATTAAATACCAGTGAACTTCCTGTCCGCGGACCCGCCTCATTAGTATTAATAACGAAATATGAGGTCCAGAATTTCTTGAATAAATAAAAAAAATGCTGGTTTATCATTAAATGCTAGTGAACTTCCAGTGCACGGACCTGCCTCATTAATATTAATGAGGAAATATGACCTAATCGAATTTCTTGGATGGGGGTTTACTACTGTACTGTAAGTTCACGCCAAGAGTTTTGTTTATCATATTCCAGCAGTATATCATAGATTTTAAAGCTAAGCTTTCTGTTATCAAAGAACTGCCGTGACCTTATATTTGCTCATTAATATTAATTAGGCAGGTACTGGTACTTTTCATCTTAAAGCAGCATATCAATTTATAAAATATTATTAACCACGAATCTATAATATATTTACAGCGAATCTTCCAAATATATACTGCGAATCTTCCAATATTGACCGCATATCTTCCTGACCGCTTATATTCCATATACCCAGTACTAATATATTATAAATTTCAAAGAAAAACTGGTTTAAGATAAAATATCAGTGAACTTCCTGTCCACAGACTTGCCTCATTAGTATTAATGAGGAAATATGAGGTCCAGAATTTCTTGGAAAATAGAAAAAATAGGGCTGCTTTATGATTAAATACCAGTGAACTTCCTGTCCATGGACCTGCCTCATTAATATTGAGGAAATATGACCTGATCAAATTTCTTGGATGAGGGTTTACTACTGTACTGTAAGTTCACATCAAGAGTTTTGTTTATCGGTATACAGAAGTATTTTATAAATTTAAAAAAAAAGCTGGTTTAAGATTAAATACCAGTGCACTTCCTGTCCATGGACCTGCCTCATTTATATTAATGAGGAAATATGAGATCACAGAATTTCTCGAATAAATAGAAAAAAAAGGCTGGTTTATGATTAAATACCAGTAAACTTCCAGTGCACGGACCTGCCTCATTAATTGTATCCCCGGACGAAAGTCGGGGATACTTAGGATTCAGTACGGTCACGCCGCCGCCGCCGCAGAGATTTCCTTTTGGATGCGATAACTTAAAAAATATTTTAGTTAGAACTTTCAAATTTGGTATGTGGGTATATATGGGCAATGCCACGAACGCTATTGTTTTGTGACCTTGACCTTCAATCTCAAGGTCACTGGTGGCCACTTAAAGGTCAGTTTTTGGCCATTTTTTCACATTTTGGCCCAGTTCTCCAAGACAGAAAGTTAGATCATCCTATGGCTGGTATATATAATACATATATATGTCCTCTATAAACATGCAGAAATTTGACCTTGAAGCTCTTCATTGAAGGTCATCCACTGACCGCCAAAGTACTTGACCGAGAGTCATTTTTGGCCTTTTTGGAGATATTTTCACACTTAATGCTGACTATATTGCATGGAAACTATTGAAAATGGCTTTGGAGGTTGAGTACATGATGGACTTCTACCATCCAGGTTTACTGGTTACAGATCTTCATTTAAGGTCATCTACTGACTGCCAAAGTACCTGACCAAGGGTCATTTTTGGCATATTTGAAGATATTTTCACACTTAATGCTGACTACATTTCGTGGAAACTATTGAAAATGGCTTTTGAGGTTGAGTACATGACAGAGTACCAGCATCCAGGCTGACCGGTTACAGATCTTCATTGAAGGTCATCCACTGACCACCAAAGTACCTGACTGAGGGTCATTTTGGGCCCTGTATTTGTTTGTTTGTTTGTAAACAAGATAACTCAAAAATTGACAGACGGATTTTGATAAAATTTTCAGGATATGTCCAAATTGGTAAAAGGAAGATGTGATTAAATTTTGGTAGTGATCCGGATCACTGTCTGGATCTTCTGGATCCATGAAATTTAATTTTTAAAGACAGATAACTCAAAAAGTTATAGGTGCATTTTGATGAAATTTTCAGGAGATGTCCTTATTGGGACGAGGAACAAGTGATTAGATTTTGGGAGTGATCTGGATCATCTGGATCCAGACTGCCAGATGTGTTTGTGTACAATATAGCTCAAAAACTTATGAACGGATTTTGATGAAATTTTCAGGATATGTCTGAAAAGGTAAAAAGATGAAATGGTTGAATTTTAGAAGTGATCCGGATCACTATATGGATCTTCTGGATCCATGAAATGTAATTTTTAAAGACAGATACCTCAAAAAGTTATGGATGGATTGTGATGACATTTTCAGCAAATGGCCTAAATGGTGTGAGGAACAATGATTAGATTTGGGGAGTGATCTGGATCACTGTCGGGATCATCTGGATCCAGGTTGCAGATGTGTTTGTGTACATTGTAGCTAAGAAACTTATGGACGGATTTTGATGAAATTTTCAGGATATGTCTGAAAAGGTAAAAGGATGAAATGGCTGAATTTTGGAAGTGATCCGGATCACTATATGGATCTTCTGGATCCATGAAATGTAATAAGACAGATACCTCAAAAAGTTATGGATGGATTGTGATGACATTTTCAGCAAATGACCTAAATGGTGCGAGGAACAAGTGATTAGATTTGGGGAGTGATCTGGATCATCTGGATCCAGGTTGCAAATGTGTTTGTGTACATTGTAGCTAAAAAACTTATGGACGGATTTTGATGAAATTTTCAGGATATGTCTGAAAAGGTAAAAGGATGAAATGGCTGAATTTTGGAAGTGATCCGGATCACTATATGGATCTTCTGGATCCATGAAATGTAATAAGACAGATACCTCAAAAAGTTATGGATGGATTGTGATGACATTTTCAGCAAATGACCTAAATGGTACAAGGAACAAGTGATTATACTTTTGGAATGACCTGGATCACCATCTGGACCATCTGGATCGAGCCTGCAACATGATTTTAGGATGAATTTTGATGATATTTTTAGGCTATGTTACAAATAGTAAAAGGAAGAAGTGGTAAAAGGATGAAATGATTGAATTTTGGAAGTGATCCGGATCACTATATGGATCTTCTGGATCCATGAAATGTAATTTTTTAAGACAGATACCTCAAAAAGTTATGGATGGATTGTTTCAGCAAATGGCCTAAATGGTACAAGGAACAAGTGATTACATTTTTGGAGTGATCTGGATCATCTGGATCCAGGCTTGCACATAATCTTGGAATGGATTTTGCTATTTTCAGGATATGTTACAAATGGTAAAAGGAAGAAGTGGTAAAAGGAAGAAATGGTTCAATTTTGCGAGTGATCTGGACCACTATCTGGATCTTCTGGATCCGTGAATGTAATTTTTAAAGACAAATAGCTCAGAAAGTCATGAATGGATTTTGATGAAATTTTCAGGAAATGTCTTAAATGGGACAAAGAACAAGTGATTAGATTTTGGGAGTAATCTGGATCACTGTCAAGATCATGTGGATCCAGGCTGCCAGATGTGTCTGTGTACAAGATAACTCAAAAACTTATGGACGGATTTCGATGAAATTTTTAGAATATGTCTGAAAAGGTAAAAGGATGAAATGATTGAGTTTTGGAAGTCATCCGGATCACTATATGGATCTTCTGGATCCATGAAATGTAATTTTTAAAGACAGATATAAGTGAAACAACTAGTGATTAGCTTTTGGAAGTAATCTGGTACTATGGAGAATCCTGACCTGGTGCTCCAGGAAACAGGCTCAAGCCCGACACATTCACGCCTTAACTATGTCCCGTCCCGGGATACACTGCGTCGAGACGCAATCTCTAGTATTAATGAGGAAATATGACCTATTGGAATTTCTTGGATGGGGGTTTACTACTGTACTGTAAGTTCACGCCAAGAGTTTTGTTTATCATAATCCAGCAGTATTTCATAGATTTTAAAGAAATGCTGGTTTAAGATTAAATACCAGTGCACTTCCTGTCCACGGGCTTGCCTCATTAATATTAAAGAGGAAATATGAGGTCACAGAATTTCTTGGATAAATAAATAAAAGGCTGGATTATGATTAAATACCAGCGAACTTCCTGTCCATGGACCTGCCTCATTAATATTAATAAGGAAATATGACTTAGTCGAATTTCTTGGATGGGGGTTTACTACTGTACTGTAACTTCATGCCAAGAGTTTTGTTTATCGGTATCCATATGCTTTGACCTTCAAAACATTTTCATCATTGGTCCACTGTTGGAAATACACTGGTTAAAATTCTTATTTATTTATAATAAAATATTTTCTAAAATGGTTAAAAAGTGAGTTAAAAATTGTGGGCTCACTGAAATCACTGAAGATATAGAATGATGATTAAATTTTGACTAAGTTTCCCAAAATCCCTTATTACTGCTCACTGACATCTTGAACAAAAATCCAATGTTGGCCCAAGGGTGGCCCTGTGTTGGCAAATTCTAGAGTCTGAAGATTGCTTGGAAAGCCACCGTTGGTCCAACCGTAGGAAACTGGTGAACATGCAACCAATAGCCGCCAGTAATTGCCATGTTATAGCTGACCCAAAAGTAGCTGAATAAGATACAACATTTTCTAAATGTAATAGTTTTCAAGTTACAAGTGAACCACTATGTCCTTGGGCCTTGAAAGCTATTGCATGTGGAAAATTTTATTTAAATGTATTATTCACTAACTTATGGGTCAGCTATAACATAATGAAATTGCAGACCTTATCTGCCACTGTGGCCTAGCGGGTAACACACTTGTCTAGGAATTCAGAGGACGTGTGTTCAAACCCAGGTACAGGCAGATACATAGTGGCTTGGATGACCACTTAAAATAGCGGTCCTCTGCCATTGGATCCTATCCCCAGTGGTAGGCTAAAGAACCTCAAGGCCATTGATAAATGGTCATCCTTGAGCCTCTATCTTCCAGTTAGGGGAATGCCAGTTCCTTGTGAGTTGGGACTGTACCTGTGCAGTCGGATGGGTTAAATAGCCCTTCGAGTCCTGTAGTATATGGAGATATTGCGCTGAGTATAAATATAATTACAATTACAATAATAGACCTGTAGCTCATTGCATAGCTAAGCAAAACTACTTTCAGGTTCTCACTGTCAAGTAAATCAGTTGTAACTTGAAAACTATGGAATTCAGAGTATTTTCTCTAAATATGTTATTCCCCTACCTTTGGGTCAGCTATAACACAGAGAAATTGTACACCTGTAGCTCATTGCATAGCTGAGCAATAGGTACTTTCAGGTTCTTACTGTTGACTAAATCAGTTGTTCACTTGAAAACTCTTTTATTTACAGTATTTCTTTAAATATGTTATGCATCTACTTTTGTGTGAGCTATATCGTATTAAAATTGCAGCCCTATAACTGATTGCTTAGCTAAGCAAACGCTACTTTGACCTGTGCCTCATTGCATCACTGAGTAATAGCTACTTTGATGTTATTCCTGTCGAGTACATCAGTTATAACTTGAAAACTGTTGCATTTAGAATATTTTGTTTAAGTAAGTTATTCATCTAACATAGAAAAATACCAAATCTGTAGCTTATTTCATAGCTGAGCAATAGCTAATTTGAGGTTCTCATTATTGAGTAAATCAGTTGTAACTTGAAATTTATTGGTTTACAGTATTTTGTTTAAATATGTTGTACACCTACTTTTGGGTCAACTATAACATACTGAAGTTACAGACCTATAGCTCATGGCATAGCTGAGGAATTGCTACTTTCGAGCTGTTGGGGTATTGTTTTCACCCATGGTGTCCAGATGGGAGGGCGGGTGGTGGGAGAAAGTTTGTCCGGGCTGTATCTCAGAAACCGCCAGGTGTAGGAAGTTGATACTTGGTAGGGATATTGGATGTGTAGGTGTGCAACATCATGGCCTGACCTTCCTTTGACCTTGCCGTAGTGACCTTGAGTTTCGAGATCTTGTCTGGGCTATATCTTGGAAAGCGTAAGGTGTAGGAAGTTGATACTTGGTAGGGACATTGGTTAAGGGGTGTAGGTGTGCAACGTCATGGTGTGATCTTAAGTTGACCTTGCTGTAGTGACCTTGACCTATAAAATCTTGTCAGGACTATTTCTCGGAAACTGTAAGGTTTAGGAAGTTGATTTTTGGTAGGGACATTAGTTCAGGTGTGTAGGAATTAGTGCTGCGCCGATTAGTGGTCCATTCGATGCATTGATCGATTACAGCATCACTTTCGATGCATCGATAAAAAAAACGAAATTCGGAAAGCCGAAAAAGGGTTGAGGTCTAGTATGTTTCCAGTCGAATCAAACGAAAGAGGAAGTGATTTTCCGTAAAATAAATATGGAGCAGTTTTTGTCCCAAAATATCGCCTTAGAATTGTTGAAATGTACTAAAATATTATATGAAAGTGTGGATTAGTTATTTACTCTGTAAGTTTTGTATGGTTTTAATGTCTGCCGATGCATCGAATTATGCATCGATCCCATGTGGGCGATAATCGAGTAGTTTTTGCGGACCAAGTCGCAGCACTAGTAGGAATGCAACATCATGGTCTGACCTTGATTTGACCTTTCTGTAGTGACCTTGACCTATAAAATCTTGTCCGGGCTATATCTCAGAAGCCGTAATATGTAGGAAGTTCATACTTGGTAGGGACATTGGTTTTATGCACAACCACTCTCTGTAAACCATTCACACATGAAACACACATTAAGCCATTCCACTCTGCCAAACCCTAGATATGTGACCGATTCATTCGGTCACTGATTGCTTGTTTTAAAAGATACCTTAACTATCGAGGATGATAAATCATAAAATTCATGCAGATCTGTCTGTTTGTCTGTTCCCTAGAGCCATTACAAGCGAGGTACCCCCACCCAAAGTGTGAAAATATCTGCACTTGATCACAATTTTCTCATTCACTATTGCAGGGATTTTTCTCATATCTTGCATATATGTAGTAGGCCACTAGTAGATTACCTTGTGTGAGTATTAGACCGGGATCTGTCTTAATTTTTTTTTTATTAATTTTTAACATAATTATATCCCCAGACGAAAGTCGGGGATATATTGGATTCAGGTCCGTCGTGCCGCTGCCGCCGCCGCCGTAGAAATTTTCTTGTGTACGCGATAACCCAAAAACCAATTAATATTTTTTTTTCAAACTTGGTACACATGTTAAGGGTTCCCAAAGGAAGATCCCTATTTTAAGTTGACCTTAAACTCCCAGTAATAAAGAACTTATGGCCACCTTAAGGTCAGAAATTGCACTTTTGGCCACTTAGAGCCCTCTAGGTCACAAACTATGAGGCTCATCTGGCTCAAATTTTACCTGAGAACACATTAATATATTCTTAGTACATGTGCCGAAAGTCAAGACTTTAAGTTGAGGAGAAAGTGTTCTTTGAGGCCCATAAAGACCCCACTTAGGGTTTTTTCTTACATTTCTCACATATTTTGCCCTATAATTTGTAAGTGGTACTTCTGATGAGTTTCAAACTGCACTAGGTGTAAGTTTGATATGTAATCCTTCTCAATCCGTCTCAAAAGTGCCCACAGAGACCCAATTTATGCACTTTTTGTCACTTTCAAGCACTGTAGCTTTCAAACTATGTCTCTCATCTAAGTTAAATATCATCTGGGAATATATATATATATGTGTTTTCTTATATGTGCCCCAAAATTTAGGCCTTTAATAGACATTTAACCTGTGTATGAGGACCATAAACACCCACCCGAGTGACCCTTATAAGACATTTTTCACATATTTTGCCCTGTAACTTGGAAATGGTAAGTCTGAGAAGTTTCAAACTGTATTAGAGATACATTCTATGTGTAACCTTTGATTGTGAAAGATTTTTAGTCTAAAGCTTTGATTTGAAGGTCACTTTGAGGTCTCTAAAAGGCCCAGATAGACCCGATATTTTGCCTTTTTGCCAATTGTAAGCCCTGTGACTGTTAAACTATGTGAGTGATAGAGCTGAAATCTCATCTCGGAAAATATTATTGTGTTCTTTTTACATGTGCTGAACATCAAGGCCTTTAGTAGACATTTAACCTGTGTATGACGACCATAGACACTCACCCGAGTGACCCTTTTTAGACATTTTTTACATATTTTGCCTTGTAACTTGGAATGGTAAGTCTGAGAAGTTTCAAACTATATTAGATATACATTCTATGTATAATCTCTGATTGTGAAAGATTTTAAGTCTGAAGCTTCAATTTGAAGGTCACATTGAGGTCTCTAAAAGGCCCACAGAGACCCAATATTTGGACTTTTTGCCACTTTTAAGCCCTATGACTGTTAAACTATGTGACTGACAGGGCTGAAATCTCAACTGGGAATACATTATTATGTTCTTTTTCCATATACCAAACATCAAGGCCTTTAGTAGACATTTAACCTATGTATGACGACCATAGACACTCATCCAAGTGACCTTTTTTGACATTTTCTTCTGTATTTTGCCCTGTAATTTGGAAATGCTAAGTGTGACAAATCTCAAAATGTATTATATGTAACTTTTGTTTGTTATCAATGTCCCCAAAAAGTTTCAGATCTGTAGTTTAATTGCTAAGGTCATTTTAGCGATTCTAAAATGTCCACAGAGACCCAATTTATGGATATTGTGCCACTTTAAAGCTATATGGCTCATAAAGCTGAAATTTTTTAATTAAGTGTCCCTGAAAGGGCGCTTCTTTGTTTTCACCTCAGTTTCCTTGCCACCGCCGCCGTCGCATTATTATCTCCCTTGAATATCTCCCTTATTATTTGAAGGTTTCAAACCATATTTGGCAGTTATATACCTTAGGCGTGGGAAAATTTCTCTACATGCTTAAATTTGACCTTTGACCTTTATGAAGGTCACATGATCAAAAACAATTTTTTTAAGTACGCCCCCCCCCCATCATCGCAGTTCAGGAAAAACTACTTGCTACGCAGCCTTATAATTTGACACACCTGTTCATACTATCGAAAACGCGAGCTCATTAGATTTTGGGAGCAATCCCTTGAAAAATATCTCATTTATGGGTGATTTTCTCACACCTTCCAATCTGAGAGCCTTAAATTTAGGTCAATCCCCCTATTATCTTCTTAAGTATTGCATTTAGAGCCATAAAATGTATTGGGAGGTAATAGGAAACCATATGTGGACAGTCTAAATAGCCGGTCAGTTTTACCCCACGGCCCCCCCCCCCCTTATGGGTCAAACTGGGGTCATAAAATAGTTCATTTTGACTTTTTGCCTTATATCTCCTTTATTGTTGCTTTTATAGCTTTAGAATGTATTAAGAGGTATTGGGAAAGCATATGTGGAAAGTCTAAAGAGCCAGTCAGTTTTACCCCCCAACCCCCCCTTATGGGTCAGACTGGGGTCATAAAATAGCTGATTTTGAGTTTTTGCCTTAAATCTCTTTTATTGTTGCTTTTATAGCTTCAGAATGTATTAAGAGGTATTTGGAAAGCATATGTGGAGAGTCTAAATAGCCGGTCAGTTTTACCCCCTAACCTCCCCCCCCCCAGCGTTATGGGCCAAACTGGGGTCATAAATAGCTGCTTTGGAGTTTTTGAGTTATATCTTCTTTATCGTTGCTTTTATAGGTTTGGAATGTATTAAGAGGTATTGGGAAAGCATATATGGAGAATCTAAATAGCCGGTCAGTTTTATCCCCCGACCCCCCCCCCCCCCTTATGGGTCAACTGGGGTTATAAAATAGTTGCTTTGGAGTCTTGCCTTATATCTCCTTTATTGTTGCTTTTATACCTTCAGAATGTATTAAGAGATATTGGGAAAGCATTTGTGGAGAGTCTAAATAGCCGGTCAGTTTTACCCCCTGGCCCCCCTTATGGGTCAAACTGGGGTCATAAAATAGCTGATTTTGAGTTTTTGCCTTATATCTCCTTTATTGTTGCTTTTATAGCTTCAGAATGTATTAAGAGGTATTTGGAAAGCATATGTGGAGAGTCTAAATAGCTGGTCAGTTTTACCCCCTAACCCCCCCCTTATGGGCTCACCTGGGGTCATAAATAGCTGCTTTGGAGTTTTTGCCTTATATCTTCTTTATCGTTGCTTTTATAGGTTTGGAATGTATTAAGAGGTATTGGGAAAGCATATATGGAGAATCTAAATAGCCGGTCAGTTTTATCCCCCGACCCCCCCCCCCCCCCCCTTATGGGTCAAACTGGGGTTATAAAATAGTTGCTTTGGAGTTTTGCCTATCTCCTTTATTGTTGCTTTTATACCTTCAGAATGTATTAAGAGGTATTGGAAAAGCATTTGTGGAGAGTCTAAATAGCCGGTCAGTTTTACCCCCTGGCCCCCCCTTATGGGTCAAACTGGGGTCATAAAATAGCTGATTTTGAGTTTTTGCCTTATATCTCCTTTATTGTTGCTTTTATAGCTTCAGAATGTATTAAGAGGTATTTGGAAAGCATATGTGGAGAGTCTAAATAGCCGATCAGTTTTACCCCCTAACCCCCCCTTATGGGCTCACCTGGGGTCATAAATAGCTGCTTTGGAGTTTTTGCCTTATATCTCCTTCATCGTTGCTTTTATAGCTTTGGAATGTATTAAGAGGTATTGGGAAAGCATATGTGGAGAGTCTAAATAGCCGGTGTAGCGCGAGATAATGACTCCCCTAGATTACTGACTGGGGGGGTCAGTATCTTGCAAGGGGGGTTGAAATATTCTGACCCCCCCTGCAAGATTATGACTCCCCCTTTACCCCCCCCCCCCCCCCCCCCCCCCCCCCACTTCCCACTTAATTGAGTGTCATTGAACAACATATTGGTGGGGTTGTGTACTCATCTGTGTGCTGAGCATTAAGTTATTATAGTTATTATTATTATTCATCTGTTATAGTGATATGCACCTACAATGGCAAACCCATATGGGATTACAAGTCACTTTTAATTTGAAGATATAGTTATACATGTGGTTGTTTTCCCAATATAAAATAATAATCACACATAGTCATTAAATATGTTCAAGTTTATAAACATTTAATACTGTTATAACAATAAAGTGCTACACACAGCAATTAATATTTTAAAAAATAGACACTATTATAAATATTGATATTTAATATCATGTAAATAGTGCAGCATAAACTTCTGAGCAATAAGTTATTTATTATTAATATTTTTAAAGTGAAAACTATTATGTTAGCTATATTGTCAAATAGTATAGAATGGGCTTTGAAGTACATTTGGCTAGTTGTTATTAATTCTCAATTGAATGAATTAGCTAATCTTTTTAATAGGTGGCTGTGGAAATTTATCAATAAAAAAGGTAGAAGCCATTCAATTACAATTGGTTTTGGTAGCATGTATTCTCACATGGAGGTAACAATTAGGGTGTGAAATGTGGCTTCCCATACCTTTGATATTAATCACTGGTGTATATTTGTGTTTTCCATAAATGTATCAAATTATTAATGTGCTTATTGTTTATCTTTATGTATCAAATTATTAATGTGCTTATTGTTTATCTTTATGTATCAAATTATTACTGTGCATATTGTTTATGTATCAAATTATTACTGAGCATATTGTTTATGTTTTTTTGCTTGTAAATAAAATTTCAAAGAAAAGAATGTGTGCCTTTGATCAACCTAAACTAAAAAAGCTGGAAATGACTCCATTTCTGCCTTGTTCTAAGTGCAATTGACCTGATAAACACCAACATGGACCACCCCTCCCCAATTGCCCTCAGTAAGAAAATGAGCTGGCGAAATGAAGATCTCACTGATTAGCTCAAAGTGTACTTGAGCCTATACAAGTTAAGAGACAATAAAGACCACCCCCTCCCCACTTGCCCCCAACTGAATAGGTGCAGAAACAATAGAGGGGAGTCAGTTTCTGAATAGGGGGGTGGGTATCTTGCAAACAATATTCTAACCCCCCTAAATCCTATTGTTTGGGGGGATAAATGTTGTTTGCCAAATAATGACTCCCCCAAAAGATCAAAGGAGGGGAGTCAGAAATAGAGGGGAGTCATTATCTCGCGTTACACCGGTCAGTTTAACCCCCCGACTCCCCCTTATGGGCCAAACTGGGGTCATAAATAGCTGCTTTGGAGTTTTTGCCTTATATCACCTTTATAATTGCTTTTATAGCTTCAGAATGTATTAAGAGGTAGTGGGAAAGCATATGTGGAGAATCTAAATAGCCGGTCACTTTTATCCCCTGATCCCCCCTTATGGGTCAAACTGGGGTAAAAAAATAGCTGTTTTGGAGTTTTTACCCGATATCTCCTTCATTGTTGCTTTTATAACTTCGGAATGTATTAAGAGGTATTGGGAAAGCATATCTGGACAGTTTAAATAACCGGTTAGTTTTACCTCCTGACCCCCATGTATGGGTCAAACTGGGGTCATGAAATGGCTTTTGCCTTTATTGTCACTTTTATGCTTTCACAATGTATTAAAACCTGTTGCAAAACCCTATGGACAATCTAAATAGCAATACATACTTGCACACATGATTATATATGAAGTTATCAATACTCGTTACTGAAATGCTTTGTAGCATTTACACAAAATTTACTAAAGTTACATCCAATGTTGTACGTCCAATGTACAACACTTTCTCCAGCTTGTCTATGTCTACAATGCTTGTTTATGTTAATTAAAGAAGACCTTTGTAGGATTTTCCCCATCATGATATCACTAAGGGGGTTGGTTTATGTAACAGTACGGTGCAGCTTTGTGCATTCTTAGCTTTACAGCATGCTTATTAAGACCACAAGGCATTTTAAACTCTCAGGGACGCTTCGCTTTTGTTAGCAAAAGCATTCATCTAGTTTTTCAAAGGAAGTGCCTGTCTATTTAAATTTTGAATATCAATGATGTTATGGCCATCTTAAGCTTTTAAGAACTTATTTTTGTGTTTTTATCCATCTGCTTGCTGAGTTTTTAACTTTTTAAAATGAAACTGGTTATACATATTAAAGTAGGAAAAAGTGGACACTGTTATTTTGCTGTTATTTCTGGTGAGCTTTAAATCCCAATATTAATGAATTTATAGCCTTATGTCATAAAAATAGGTGATTTTTAACCGTTAACTAACCATGTATTATTCAACTTGCCTCAGTTAATTTTAACACAGCTCCTACAGTTGATAATCACACATTTAAAATTCTCAAGTCTGACTTATTATTATAAATCTGTTCTTGTGGTTTAATAATTTATATTTAAATCTGAAGGTATCATTTTCCTATTGGACATTCCTTATTTATATATTTGATTTTTTTTTAGTCATGAACTCAAGACTGAATCATTGATGATTTCTGAATAATTTTATTACCCCTTTTATATATATATCAGAGTGTTATTTCTTGCCATTTATGCATTATCTCTTCATCCCCTTTGTCATGTAGTCCCACTCCCATCCCAACCCCCTGTGGGGACCTCCAGTTATTGAGTGACACTAAATAAACAAAGGTATTGAAATGATATCAAATCAGAAACAAAGAACCAGGCTTGTCAGCGGGGTTGCAGATCCTCTGTAATAGTGTTAATTAGATCTTCAGTAATAGTGTTAGGTGTTTAATTATATGATAATCATATCTTCTTTTTTTCTTTTTTTTTGCTCTGCAAGGAACTGAGAAGTGATATTGTCAGATTTTACTGTTTCTTATTATAAATGAAACTGTGAAACCAGCTTTAATTTACTTTGTAAAATGCTTGAAAGGATATATGTCAAATTCTGAAGAAAAAAAGACAAAATCTAATTGCATATTTGTTTTTTAATGTTTCATCTATTCACTAATATGTTAAAACATAGAAACAGATAAACTTGTGTGTGGACCTTTGCCCACAATGACTCTTGCCCACAGGACCTTTGCCCACAAAGGACTTTGCCCACCACATTTTTACAGGGGAGGAATTTTGCATAAAATAATGATATGAAATAATAGCCAAAAAATTAGCTTTGTAATTTTTTATTGAAGTAAAAGCGTGCAATATCTACCATATTAAAGGTCAGCTTCTTATTATATTATCGAATTTTAAGTATGTAATGTTACAATAGACATGTAATAATATTCTCAATGACTGTTGGACTTCCTTTAAACCTTTTTTATATACGTGTATATGCATTCTTCATTGCAAAGGTTTTGGCCACCTCTGGTATTTTTATAGTTTCCATTTTGCAGTACTATGTAAATCTATCAACAGTGAATTAAATGCTAATGATATCAACTTGCATACTTTATATAGTACAACTTTAGTCCAGTTAATGGTTATCTCTTTCGGCACTATATATCCTGAGTAGTTGTCTGAATAGTTGGTTGGTTGGTTGGTTGGTTACATCCTACCCAGTCAGATTGTTATGGGCAGCAAATTTCCTTGTGGGCAAAATGCCTGTGGATGGAGTTTGCATCGGGGAAAGTTCTTGTGGGCAAAGTTCGTATCAGTCGTCTGGGGATACCATTTTGTTTACAAAATAAAAATATTGTAGATTGAATTACTCAAGTTCTTATATAAGTGGTTGATCTTGTTTTCCCGCAAAATTATATTACACAGGCAGGGTCCCATGACAAAAATACCCAATGAAAACATGTTGCGTGAGTGATGACCTGTCTGGGGATATGTTGGCGCCGAGTTGGCCCAATCTAGTTTTTAATGCAATAAAATTCATGAAATCATGCACTAAATCATTTATAACTTGAAAAGTATTGCATTTAGAGCATTTTGTTAAAATATGTTATTCAGCTACTTTTTCCATAGCTACAACATGGTGAGTAAATTGAGTGTCTATCCTAATAGCTAAGTAAGTAATTGCTCTCATTCTATACATTTTAGTGGAGAAAATAATCAGAATTTTTACAGATCTGTTTAGAAAGAATGCCCCTCCCACTCCCATCACTCAATGCAGGTGTGCCAGTGAGGATAGGGGGGAGTGAGAGGTGTGTGTGGTTTTTATCTGGTGTTAGTCTGGCATACAGCTCATCCTAATTGCATCGTTATATTTAAGTGGAAAGGTTAAATGAACTTATTTTGGAACAGATTTTTACTCTATCACAAAAATATTTCAACACTAATATATTCAGAATATATTAACTGAAGTCACTGGATAAATGAAAGATTCCAAAATTGTTCTGTCTTTTTCACTGTATCACTAGTATTGTCCAAACACTTGGTTGTATTTTATTAGAGTTTCTGACTATGTCTAAGTGATTCTGCCTATATACTTAGTCCAAAATTATATTTTACAATGTGGTATGAACAGTAGATTCCATTATTTTCAAGGGAAGTATGTAAACATATTGTTTAAATCTCAGGGTTTTTATGACTTTGGTCTCAGCAAGATTAACTTTCAGTTTGCAATTATTCCATTTTTCCGAGGCTTCAAGCCTTTCTCTGCCCCTGTCTATTGATGGCACAGATTTGGTGTCTTAACAAAGTGTCTAATGAAATATTACTTAAAGACTATATTGCCATCTTTATTAAGGAAGCAGAACAAATATTGCCAAGGTATTTAATTAAGCATTTTGTGGGGTTATACATTATTTAAAACTGTATATGCAATTAAAAGCAGATGAAATTTGTAGTACAATAGAGATGGTAATATTAAGTTTTTACTCCACAGCCCTTAAGGGCTGTCGGGGTATTGTTTTCATCCGTGGTGTCTGGATGGGTGGTAATTTGCAATTTTCCCATTGTAACAGATGGTATTGCATCAAGTTAGCCACAGGTTTTGTCCTAACTCCACATAAAAGCATGTATTGCCACATCTATATGTATGGGTGATATTCAAAACATCGAAACCATAATTTGACCATACAAATGAATATCAAAATGGGAGAAGTCTTGAAGCTTCATAATTTTAGTCTACTGAATTGTCTTAATGTTTTAATACTTCATCTTTACTTGCAATTTCTTTGTCTTAGATGTTATTTTCTCTACCTAAGCATTATTTGGACACTGACACTGCACTGAAAGTATCCCAATCTATGTACTGTTTCACTACTTCTATATCTCATGGTGTTGAAAACTATTTCCCCAGGCTCCGGGGTACGGGCATCTGTGATGCTATTTTATAATATGTACAATTGTTCTCTCTATTAAACAGCCTCGTACAGACTAATAAAACAAAGCAAACAGTCTCATGGGTATTGGCAGAATGCCAGTGATCAGTTTGATACACTTTAGAAGAGAATACCCCCCCCCCCCCCACCACACACACACAATCTCATCTAAAAGTTAAATTTTGTGATTAGTGAAATATTGCTGGACTTGCAGTTTCTCTTTAGTTTTAAATAATGTACATGTTGTGACAGAACTTAAAATTTGACAGAATTTTAAATTCTGTCAACAGAACTTAAAATTCAATATTCTGAAAACAGGATTTTAAATTCTGTCAATAGAATTTGAAATTCTGTCAAAATACCTTGCAGAACTTAAAATTCTAAATACTGTTGACAAAACTTAAACCCCTTGATAAATATCCTATATTTTGTTTAACTTCTTTTACAGTGATTTAGTATTTTATATTTTATAATGATACATTAATATGCAATAATTTCACTAAAATTTTCTATGATCACAGTGCTAAAGTCAGTGGTGACTGTATGTAAACAAAATGTACATAATACAGGTGTTTGCTGGTTTTGTTTTTTCAATATATGTCTCTTTATGTTTATTTACTGTTTCTTTACTGTAATTGCAGTGCTAAACTCAGTGAATAATATATGTGTTTAACGCTGCATATCAAGTTTAAAATACTTATGTTATATAACTTATAAACGTATATTTTAATAACTTATTAAACGTATATTTAATTTCTCTAATTATAGCCCTTTAACTGATTGCCTATAGGAAATCATGGGCTGGGAATCTTTTGGTGTGGTCAGATTTGACCTTTCACCCCTCCTTCAAGGTCAAACAAGGATACCCAAACTTAAAAGTGCTTATAACTCGCTTATTGTTGGTCCTAGAGGTTTGGGATGATAAACCAACCTATAGGAAATCATGGGCTTGGAATCTTTTGGTGTGGTCAGATTTGACCTTGGACCCCTCCTTCAAGGTCAAACGAGGATAGCCAGACTTTATTTACAGTATTTTGTTAAATATATGATCTACTTTTGTGTGAGCTATACCATATTAAAATTGCAGCCCTTTAACTGATTGCGTAACTGAGCAAAAGCTACTTTGAGATTCTCGCTGTTAAGTAAATCAGTTGTAATCAGTTGTGCAGGGCACAAGTCTTGTGTTCTTTTCTTCTGTCACTTCTACTCTGAAACTGAAAACATACAGTCAGCTGACACAGAGCCCGTTCACGGGCACTGATTTCTTGTTTAATATGCTGCAGTGATATTTCGACCAATCAGAGAGGTCACATGACCGAAAATGTCATTTTTCGATGGGTAAGCTTGTCCGGATAATAACTGAAAGGAATTTTATCAATTCACCTAAAACTTGGCAAATACATTCATTCTATTAAAATCTGGAAATCATTAGATTTCGGCATTGATTCGTTAAGAAATCAATGATTAATTTTTCGCAAAACACAAAATCCTTATAACACAAAAACTGTGCTAGATAGAGCTATTTCGACAAAATTTTTGACTGACAGTTTATCTCTGCAGAGTAGATATGCAATTTTCATACTATTTTTGTCTGGCCAAATATGGCTGTCATTTGGAATTTTTAACATTTTTTTTTTACATTTTGCAAAAATTGCAAAACACAAAAATGCTTACATTTTAAAAACCGGGCTAGATAGAGCAGACTGCGCTACTTTAGTTGCCACAACTGTATAAGGCTAGAAGCAGAGCATTTTGTTAATGCTTTAGCACTCACCTTTATATCCTTTTCGGGCAGCAAAAACATTATCCTTTTCTTTTGCGAGCGATCCTCTAGTTTGGAATATTTTGGATAAGGTTACTCCAGCAATGCAGAGTTTCAGACCAAAATGTATTTTTTGATTTTCCTAGCCATATTCTGACAACATCAACTGACCCAAGTAAAATAATTTTAATAATTGATCCTTAACATAATTTCGCAACTTTAGCCCATGGTGATTCAAAATTGTTGTAAAGTCTACATATCCAAGTATCTTCATGGCAGATACAAAAGTATCAAGGTCTATCATATTTAAATACTGTCAAAGTAATGTTTTGATAAGATTTTCCCCTTATCTTGTCTGGTTTACCACTCCAGATAAACTTGTAAAGCATTGTTTCTAATTGTTTTAAAATTTCTCTCACTCTATGCAAAAACTAAAGAACTGCCGAAACGATATTCAAAATTTCATGTTCAGAAATAAATTAAAACTGAACCCTGACAAAACTGAGTTTATTCTGATAGGCTCCAAACACAACAGTAAACAACCCCTTCCCCACTTCCCAATCAATACTCTTGATAATCAGGTCTCATAAGCACAAAGTGTCAGGAACCTTGGAGTGGTGTTCAATTCCAATTTCACATTTTCAGACCATGTGTCACAGGTAATTAAGTCCACCAGAGTTCATGCGAGAGACCTCTACAGAATTTGCCCCCTTCTAGACCTTAAAACATCAGTTCTTTTAGCAAATGCTTTGGTGAGCAGCAGATTGGACTGTTGCAACTCCCTGTTCTCATCACTCACTGATTTTGAGTTAAGGAGATTGCAGTTAGCCAAAACCCACTCTGCAGGGTTGTTATCCTTTCCTCTAAATTCTCTCACACCACCCCTCAACTGAAAAACTCCATTGGCTCCCAGTCAAATAATGGATACAATTATAAATAGGCCTCATTACATACAAAAATCTCAACCAGGGTCAACCAGTTTACCTGTGAGAATTAATTCATCCCTACACCTCTTCCTGAAATACAAGGCGAATCAAGCCCAAACTTAAGTTCCTTAAGTTTATACCCCCACTTTGAACTGTGAAGTTCATAAATCAATCAAACACTTTTCCAATTCGTTCAGTCACTACGCCCCAATTCTTTGGAACTCCTTCCCCTTTCAAATAGGAAATAGCCCCTCTGTCATATCTTTCAGGAAACACCTCAAAACCCACCTCATCAATTCCAGTTTCCCAACTTAGTCTCCTTCCTTCTTAGTTACACCCACAACTCCGGATTACTGATCTTGAATGCCCCTCGACTCTCCTTATGATAAATGATTTTTATTGCCTTAATACATCCTATCCAATGGGCAATTGCTAATCCGGTCGGCACAGACCGGCCTGCCAAACGTAAGAAAAAGACATACAGTGTTTCCACTGGCCGAGCTGACCTAGTACCGTGCACTTGCCAGGTGGCACATCATACTTCCTTCCTGTCTAGACAGCATGATGTCCTAGCTTCTTTTTCATTTGGTGTGTGTACTGTGCAGACAGATTTCTTGTGTTAGCAAGTTTTTGTGGAATTAACTTTATTTTTGAATCTACGGATATCACATAGTGTATAGAACAGAATGTCTTCACCTGGACAGAAAAGATGAAGTTGTGGCCATGTTATGGCAAGTTTGGATTCTCACTCCTGCGTTCATTGTTGCAATAAGGGCAAGGGTCAAGATCCATGTGTTGAGAAGAAGGACTCTGTGGACTGTAAGTTTTGCATTTCTTTGACCCCTGAGCAATGTGCCCAGCTTGCCACACCATCTTATAAACTTAAGAAGGAAAAGCACGAGGCCAAGAAAATGGAAGCATCAGCCAGCCCCAGTAAGGACGTAGATCTCGTAGATCCCTCCACTGTTTCGTTATCGAGGTAGTTGGCAACCAAGGCACTGTACAGTCCTCTGTTGAACCTGCTGAGAAGAAACCTGAGGACAAGGCCTCTACTTCCAAGATGAAGAAAACTGCTGAGAGTAAGTCTTCTACTTATTCTAAGATAGCAGAACTAGACCAGAAATATGTCGGACAAATTTAATCGTCTTGGGGCACTTCTTATGGTCAAGAGTTTTCAACCAACCTTCTCATCTTCTGTAAGGTAACTCCTACACATCCACCTCCAACTAGTGTAGTTAAAGATAATGAACCCTTTGTTCAACCAGTTTCTTCAGAGCCCACTGGTATAGACTCCTCTGCTAAGCATCAGTCGACCAGCTAGCTCATGTCAAGTGCACTGGTACTGACTTCTCTGCTGAAAAGCATCAGTTGACCAGCCAGCTTAAGTCCGACCAACACCAACCAGGATCCACACCTTCAGAGTGCACTGCTTCAGATTCCTCTGCTTTTAAGCATCAATTGACCAGCAAGCCTCAGTCTGATCAACACTGACCAGGTTCATCTTCAGAGCACACTGGTACCGACCCCACTGCCTCCAAGCACAAGTCTACCAGTAAGCTCCAAGCCGACCGACCTCACACCAACCGACCAAACCCCTCAAGCATCACTGGCACAGACTCCCCTGTTCTACACAGGTCAACTAGGAAGGACAATATCCTCAGCTTGAATAGAGTCTAAAGCAGAAAGTGAACTATCCGAACAACCTCTAGTTGAACTCTTTGTTGAAGAGGTTGAACTGTCAGACGACCAGGAAATTACTGTTACCAACCAGGAACAGTCTATATCAGAGGAACAGACTTATAGGGAAACAATGAGAGGCATACACTCATTTATGGGCTGGTCGAATACCCAGACATGGACAGTTCCTCAAACCAGTCAAATGACAACCCCTTTGCCGGTCCAACCCAGATAGCAAGACTCTGTAGGGCCACCACTGGCCCACTGGCGGCATAGCTGTCGGTCCGACATTGGCTGTAGCTGGTGGCCAGCCATTGGCGTGACCGGCTGATAGGCAGTGGTCCACCGTTGGTAGCCGACAATAAGGTTTTCTGGTGGTCCTTCAGTGGCCCACTGTCGGCAGCCAATGATAAGCTATTCTATTGGTCCACCAGTGGCCCACCTTCAGGTCCACCTTCAAGCCACAAGGTTGACTGGTGGCTCATCAGTGGCCCACTGATGGGTGCCATCAACTTTTTATGGTGGTTCTGTGGTGGCATGACCAGCCGATAGACAGTGGTCCACTGTTGGCAGCCAACAATAAGGTTTACTGGTGGTCCATCAATGGCCCACTGTTGGCAGCCAATGATAAGCTTTTCTATTGGCCCACCAGTGGATCACCTTCATCAGCCAACAACCCAGATAGCATGCAGACGTTGGCCCAACATTGGCATATCCGTCGGTCCGACGGTGGCAGCCACTGTTGGCCCAATGGCTTTTTGGCCGGCGGATGCTATGTCGGTCTGACAGTGGCAAGCCACTGGTAAAATTTTACTACCACTATAGTATACCATAAGCCAATCAGATTGCAGCATGAAGTTATGTGGCCATTGTTTAATAGAAAGCAAATAATTGACAGCTTGTGGGTGGATTTTAGTTGAGGGAATCCCTGTTAAGTCACATGACCAAACATAAACAATGGTGGAACAGTATCTTAGGATGATATAATCCATAATCAAATAATAAAATTATAATGTTCAGAAACAACTTTTCTTACCATGAATTTATAATGAGAATGTTATTTTTATGTCTAAAATTGTAAAATAGTTAGTTAAAAATTGTGGGCTCACTGAATTATGATTTTTAGACATACCATAATGAATCATTTTTTACAGTGTCTTAAAATCCCCTATTATTGCTCGCCGCCATCTTGAATAAAAAGCCACCATTGGCCCACCGTTGGCCCAACCTTGGCAGCCTGAGTTTTGGTTGGCAAGCCTTCATTGGGCCAACGTTGGTAATTCAGCCACTGACAGGAATATATTTCAAGGGTAATTCAGCCACTGATTGGAATATGTTTCAAGTGTAATTATTCCTTTCAATTTAAGACACTTTATATTTTATCGGACACATACATGCAGCAGCTAGTGGACCAAGGGTAGTCCAGTGGTGGCTACATCTCAACCCCAGTTAATTGTTTTGATTTAATATCATATTTTTTTCCTGTACATGTTTTATGGTTTGTTTACAGGGGAAACTTTCACTTCTGTTAACTTTTCTGTGTAATTCTCAGATGATTTTATTGATTCGATCTAAAATCCGGATGAAAATTAGAAAATTCCCATCAGTGGCTCATCGATCATAGCTTATATACCACTGATATAGTTGGTGGGCTGCCAGTGGTAAACCTTGGAAGAGATTTGTGGCACAAGAGTGGGAAAAAAGAAATATATTTTAATGCAGAGATGTGACATCTGTTATTTAAAAATGTCAATGTCTCAGAGATATACACACACATACATAAAGTATCCATTTACTTTGCCGTCTGTGGGCCACCAGTGGACCAGCAGTATGTGTACCATTCAGGCAGAAGGTGGACCACTGATGGATCACCAGAGGCAAATCGTACAATTGTTTTGTGTAATAAAATTCAGAACAACTACTTTTGGAAAATAATTCACTTAAGTGAATTTAAGCCTAGACAGTCTCTTTTCAAGATCTGTCAAAACAAATGCCGTTCAGCAGAGCTTGAGGTGTAGCCACCAGAGGACCACCATTGGTCCACCAACTATGTCCCAGATAGCAAGACTCTGTAGGGCCACCACGGGCCCACCAGCGGCATAGCAGTCAGTCTGATATTGGCTGTAGCTGGTGGCTAGCCATTGGCGTGACCAGCTGGTAGACAGTGGTCCACCATTGGCAGCCGACAATAAGGTTTACTGGTGGTCTATCATTGGCCCACTGTTGGCAGCCAATGATAAGTTTTTCTATTGGTCCACCGGTGGACCACCCTCAGTAACCAGCAATGTTGACTGGTGGCCCACTAGTGGCCCACTGTTGGGTGCCTTTTATGGTGGTTCTGTAGTGGCGTGACCAGCTAATAGACAGTGGTCCACTGTTGGCAGCCAACAATAAGGTTTACTGGTGGTTCATCAGTGGCCCACTGTCGGCAGCTAATGATAAGCTTTTCTATTGGTCCACCGGTTGACCACCTTCAGTAACCAACAATGTTGACTGGTGGCCCACTGTTGGGTGCCTTTTATGGTGGTTCTGTGGTGGCGTGACCAGCTAATAGACAGTGGTCCACTGTTGGCAGCCAACAATAAGGTTTACTGGTGGTCCATCAGTGGCCCACTGTTGGCAGCCAATGATAAGCTTTTCTATTGGTCCACTGGTGGACCACCTTCAGTAACCAACAATGTTGACTGGTGGCCCACTGTTGGGTGCCTTTTATGGTGGTTCTGTGGTGGCGTGACCAGCTAATAGACAGTGGTCCACTGTTGGCAGCCAACAATAAGGTTTACTGGTGGTCCATCAGTGGCCCACTGTCGGCAGCCAATGATAAGCTTTTCTATTGGTCCACTGGTGGACCACCTTCAGTAACCAGCAATGTTGACTGGTGGCCCACTAGTGGCCCACTGTTGGGTGCCTTTTATGGTGGTTCTGTCGTGGCGTGACCAGCTGAGACAGTGGTCCACTGTTGGCAGCCAACAATAAGGTTTACTGGTGGTCCATCAGTGGCCTACTGTCGGCAGCCAATTATAAGCTTTTCTATTGGTCCACTGGTGGACCACCTTCAGTAACCAACAATGTTGACTGGTGGGCCACTGTTGGGTGCCTTTTATGGTGGTTCTGTGGTGGCGTGACCAGCTGATAGACAGTGGTCCACTGTTGGCAGCCAATGATAAGCTTTTCTATTGGTCCCCCGGTGGATCATCTTCATTAGCCAACAACCCAGAGAGCATACAGACGTAAGCCTAACATTGGTATATCTGTTGGTCCGACGTTGGCAGCCACCGTTGGCCCAATGGCTTTTTTGCTGTGGGTATGACATTGGCAAGCCAATGATAAAGCTAACTGACTTTGGTAGTTGGTGGGCCAAGAGTGGGCCACGCAATATATTTATATTTTGAAATAATGTGTTTTTAACATTGAATATCATTAAATAATATGGCAGAAAACAATAGATGAGGTTGCTCATGAAAAGGTTTATAATGCTTTAAAAATTTATTCAAAATGCAGTCAGTGGTCCAGCAGTGGCTCAGTGGTGGCTCACTAGCTATATTTTGCCATTCATAACCAATAGTGGCCACGCAAATACATAAAGTATCCAATACTTTGACATCGGTGGGCCACCGTTGGACCAACAGTATGTGTACCATTCAGGCAGAAAGTGGATCACTGATGGACCACCAGTGGCAAATATTGGAATTTTTTTGTGAAATAAAATTCACAACAACAATTTTTGGAAAGTAATTCACTTAAACCAGATGTATTTAAGCCAAGACAGTCTCTTTTCAAGATCTGTCAAAACAAATACTGTTCACCAGAACTTGAGATATAGCCACCAGAGGACCACCATTGGTCCATCAACTACACATAGGTCTTACAGATCATAGTTGCATGTGTCAGACAAAAAAAATCTGCGATAGTTTTAGGTTCATCAAAAAAATAAAATTATATCACATCCAAAAAATGAAGATATCGTTCTTTAACCTTCACTAAAAGTAAAATATTTGCCACCAATGGCCCACTGGATGCCCATCATAGATCCTGTGTTACCTATGTAGTGGGTGGGCCATTGATGGACCACCTGTGACAAATATATAAGCAAGCAATATATAAAGTAATAAAGTGGAGGAAAAACTGAATGACCAAAATGAAGGAGTACAGAATAAGTTTGTTATATAAATGACATTAACTTATGTTTGGTGAAAAAAATGCACATTTTATTTAATTTTTCCTGGAATTTTACACCAGTGGGCATAGGCTGGTCCCTGAGCTAAAGCCACTGACTTTGGCAGTTGGTGGGCCAACAGTGGGCCACGCAATATATTTATATTTTGAAATAATGTGTTTTTAACATTGAATATGGTTAAATAATATGTCAGAAAACAATAGTTGAGGTTGAAGTTATTTATAAGCTTTAAAAATTTTGAAGTTATTTATAAGCTTTAAAAATTTTGAAAAAAAATGCAATCAGTGGTCCAGCAGTGGCCCAGAGGTGGCCCACTGGCTATATTTTACCACCCATAGCCAACGGTGGCCCACCAGCATCTTGCTATCTGGGAAAGACCCCAGTTCCCAGGAATTTGGGTAGATTGAACATAACTCTGGTTGAAGGATATCCTTCCCGTAGTTCTGAGGCCTGTAAGCTGAATAGTAGTTACAGTAAAATTGCCAGACAGGCCGGCTTGTCTTCCACCCCACCTGCATCTCGTTGAATTTCACAAGAGACAATGCGTAGATGGGAGAAAGTGGCAAACCAGACAGCTAGCTTTAACAGATGTCTGTTCAAAAGTACAGCAGGGAATGCAGCTCAGCTGAAGACTTTACGTTCAGAAAACAAGGGCAAAGGTTCAAGCAAGGCTTCTGCAGCCACAGATGACCTCCAATACCTTATTGATTTTAACACCAGCATCACAAGCAGCAGCCAAGACAATGGAGCATCTCAGTGAGTTTGTTTTCATTTCCATGGGAAATCTCACCTTGGCACGCAGGGATGCATATCTGAGCCACTTGAATTCAGGGGATTAAGCTGGACACTTTGTCAGCTTTAAGAACTGCTCCACTGGACATCTCTACCTCCCAGACTCTGTCATCATATGAGCTGAAGAGGAAAAAACTCACTATTAGAACAAGTAACAGACCAGTTCTTCATGTGGCAAGGGTCGGTTCCACCCCTATGAATGCCAGGATAAGAGGTCGGACAATAGGTCGGACAACAGGACAGAAAAACCAGCATGGAAGAACATTGGTAAAGTGCATTACAGAAAGAACAAGGGACGTGCTTCCAACTTCTCATCACGACCAGCCAAGGGGCAGCAGTTCTATAAATGACAATTACTGTGTAAATGTTTTTACTGGCAGGACTGCTAGCCAGGAGCTAGCAACCCATACCAGAAAGGACAATGGACTCTTTGCAAAAGACACTTGTAAAGTCAGTTGTAAACTCTGTTGTTGTAAGTCTTGTACTTACTGCACTTGGGCTTTCGCAAAAGAAAGCTGTAAAAGTGCTGGCATGTCAGGTTGTGATCAGAAATGCAGAATAAAATATGTTTTCTGTGTCGATTAATTGTCTTTTGTAAAACCTGTAACAAATGTCCAAGTTGCTGCTTCAAATCTGCCTGTAGGGGCCAGACTTCAAAACATTTGGCACACATGGCTAGATCTGGGTGCCAGTCTGAAAGTAGTTCAAATCTTGAGAGAGGACTACACCCTCCCCTTTTGGATTGGGCCAAAATTGACAAGGTCACCCACCGACATAAGTTGTTATGCCAATCCTCACAGGAACCTCTATCTGTTAGAGGCATTGCATCAACTTGCACAAAAACACAGTCGAGCTGGTACAAAATAAAAAATCTCTGGGGGTTTTCAACAGGCTGTTCTTGGGGCCCAAAACCAACAAGTGTAAACCCATTGTAAGCCTAAGCAATTTGAACCTTTTTCTCAAGGTGAGTGGATTACCTCAATAGACTTTAAGGATGCCTACTTCCATATACCAATACAGGAACAATCCAGGAAATATCTGAGATTTCATGCACAGGGTCAGACATACCAGTTCAAGGCACTGCCATTTGGTTTGTTCACAGCGCCCATGGAGTTCACTGTAATAGCAAAGGAGGTAAAACTGATGGCCACACAAGGGTATAAGGATCCACCAATACCTAGATGATTGGTTGATGAGACACATATCCCATCAAACTTTTCTGCAGCCTACACAGGTTCTAGACAAATGTGTCAACAACTGGGTTGACTGGTGAATTTAGAAAATCAGAGCTAAAACCAAAACAGGTTACCAGTTCAACCTCAGGTCCAGTCGGGTCCAACCCACACTGGACCGGTGGCAGAACCTTTAAGAGAAAGTACTGAAACTGCTATCCCTTTCGGCCTGTCTGGTTTGGCAATTCATATCCTTGCTAACAGCCACAGAAAAGCAAGTTCACCTCGGCCGGATGCATATGAGACCCATACAGTGGCATTTCAAAAACTACTGGAGGGTACCAGAATCTCTAGAAAAAGTGATCCCTATTCCTAGATCACTGCACCCCCACCTACAATCGTGGCTGGAGAAAGACAATGTGCTTCAAGGTCAACCATTAAACCCAATAAAACATGCTCTGCAGATCTGTACAGATGTATCAAAAGAAGGGTACGGCGCTCATTTAAACAAACACACTGCAAGAAGAACCTGGTCCATTCCAGAAAGCAAGCTGCATATAAACTATCTGGAACTCAAAACAGTCTTTCTAGCCTTAAAAGGGTTTTAAGACCTCTGTTCAGACAAGATAGTTCTTGTAGCAACCAACAACACCACAGTATAGTCATACATAAACAAGGAAGGAAGCATGAGGTCGGGCCCACTTTGTGCCCTACTGTGGAGAATCTGAACCTGGTGTACCAGAAAACAAGTGACTCTCAAAGCCCAGCACATTCCAGGCTGGCTGAATGTGGTAGGAGACGAGCTATCCAGGCTAGCCCAGATCATCCAGACAGAGTGGTCCCTCCTTCCATAGGTTTTCAAGTGATATGCAGCAGGTGGCACCAACCTCAAATAGATCTATTTGCCACAAGGTTTAACAAGTTACCTCTTTTTCTGTCACCAGTACCAGATCCCCTGGCCTCAGTAGTCGAGGCACTCAGCCTGCCATGGGAGGTTCTGGACGAAATTACGCTTTCCCACCAGCAGCCATCTTGGGCAAAGTGGTGAAGTTGCAGGACTCCCCATACAAGAAAATCATTCTGATTTTTTGCTCCCGGGTGGCCCAACATGCCTTGGTTTTGGAGTCTAGTGGCCATGTCCAGCCAAATCCCACCGAGCCTGCCCAATCTGCCCAGCCTGTTGATACAGCCCTTCAGTCAGATCCCTCACAGAAATCTGACAAATCTAAATCTCTATGCATGGCTCCTAGAGCCTCAGCTATCAAGGAGCAGGGCTTCTCTGAGGCAGTGCCAACAAGAATTAAGGCTGCTCAAAGAGGATCAACCAGATCAGTGTATGAGGCCAAGTGGACCATTTTTATGTCGTCACTCTGCGGCGTGGGCGTACACGTCCGCGTCCGTGTGAACAACTTCTCCAAAACTACAAGGCCTAGAGACATGCTGTTTTTTAAAAGATACCTTATCTATCTAGGATGAAAAATTGTTCAAGTCATGCAAATCTGTCTGTTCGTCTGTTTGCTAGAGACATTACAAGGGGGGTACCCCCACCAAAAGTGTGAAAATTTCAACACTTTATCACAATTTTCTCAGTGACTATTGCAGGGATTTCTCTCATATCTTGCATATATGTACTAGGCCAGAGGTAGATTCTCTTGTGTGAGTATGAGACCTGGATCTGTCTTACTTTTTTAAATAAATTTTTTTAATAATTTTTAATGCATTAAAATTCATGAAATCATGCACTAAATCACTTATAACTTCAAAAGTGTTGCATTTAGAGCATTTGTTAAAATATGTTGTTCAGCTACTTTTTTCATAGCTACAATATGGTGAGTAAGTTGGGTGTCTGTCTCAATAGCTAAGTGAGTAATAGCTACTTTTGGGCTTTTCAGTAACTTCCATCATGAGTAAAATCACTTATAACTTAAAAGCTGTTGCATTTAGAGAATTTTGTATAAATATGTTATTCAGCTACTTTTGGGCCAGCTATAACATAGTGAAATTTCAGACCTGTAGCTCATGGCATAGCTGAGTAATAGCTACTTTTAGGTTATCACTGTTGAGTAAATCGCTTATAACTTGAAAACTATTGCATTTAGAATATTTTGTTTCAATATGTTATTCACCTATTTTGGGGTCAGCTATAACATAGTGAAATTTCAGACCTGTGGCTCATTGCATAGCTGAGTAATAGCTACTTTGAAGTTCCCACTATTGACTAAATCAGTTGTAATTGGAAAACTATTGCATTCAGAGAATTTAGTATAAATATTTTATACTTTTGGGTCAGCTATAACATAGTAAAATTTCAGACCTGTAGCTCATGGCATAGCTGAGTAATAGTTACTTTGAGGTTATCACTGTTGAGTAAATCGCTTATAACTTGAAAACTATTGCATTTAGAGTATTTTGTTTCAATATGTTATTCACCTATTTTGGGGTCAGCTATAACATAGTGAAATTCCAGACCTGTGGCTCATTGTATAGCTGAGTAATAGCTACTTTGAAGTTCTCGCTGTTGAGTAAATCAGCTGTAATTGGAAAACTATTGCATTTACAATAGAAATTTGTGCAAATATGTTATTCAGCTACTTTTGGGTCAGCTATAACATAGTGAAATTACAGACCTGTAGCTCATGGCACAACTGAGCAATAGCTATTCTCAGGTACTGACTGTTGTGTAAATCAGCTATAACTTAAAAAATATTGCATTTGGAGTATTTCGTTAAAATATATTGTTCACCTACTTTTGGGTCAGCTATAACATAGTGAAATTACAGACCTATAGCTCATGGAATAGCTGAGCAATAGCTATTTTCAGGTTCTCACTATTGAGTAAGTCAGTTGTAACTTGAAAACTATTGCATTTACAGTATTTTATTAAATATGTTATTCACAGAATTTTTGGTCAGCTATAACATAGTGAAATTGCAGACATGTAGCTCATTGCATAGCTGAGTAATAGTTACTTTGAGGTTCTCACTGTTGAGTAAATCAGTTGTAACTTGAAAACTATTACATTTAGAGTATTTTGTTAAATATGTTATTCACAGAATTTTTGGTCAGCTATAACATAGTGAAATTGCAGACCTCTATGTCTTGGCATAGCTGAGCAATAGCTACTTTCAGGTTCTCACTGTTGAGTAAATCATTGTATCCACTGGACGGCCGCAGTGTGTAGAGAGAGATTTCACCATTACCGCTCTAATAAAAAAAATATTATATTAAGTTTGCAGTATATATTAATAACCATAAAATGTTGCCTGGGAATATTTTTGGCCTCATTTTGAAAAACAAGATGGCCACCACAGGTGTTTTTCTGTCAGTCATGAAAAGTGCTTATATCTCCCTTATTATTGATCCTAGAGGTTTGGGATGGTAAACCAACCTGTAGGAAATCATGGGCTGGGAATCTTTTTGTGTGGTCAGATTTGACCTTTGAACCCTCCTTCAAGGTCAAACAAGGATAGCCAAACTTAAAAGTGGTTATAACTCGCTTATTATTAGTCCCAGAGGTTTGGGATGGTAAACAGACATATAGGAAATCATGGGCTGGGAATCTGTTAATATGGTCCGATTTGACCATGGAGCCCTCCTTCAAGGTCAAATGAAGACAGCCAAACTTAAAAGTGCTTATAACTCGCTTATTATTGGTCCTAGAGGTTTGGAATGGTAAACCAAACTATAGGAAATCATGGGCTGGGAATGTTTTTGTGTGTTGGATTTGACCTTGGACCCCTTTTTCAAGGTCTGACGGGGATATTTCATTTGTAGTGTTTCTTTAAATATTTTTTAACCTACTTTTTACACTTAAACAATTACCTTGTTACTTTCCTTCATCATACCATTTGCAGGGCACAACTGTTTTGTCCTTTTCTTCTGTCAGTTTCGGAATTTCTTTCGAACATGCTGTTCAGTTACCATTTACTGTATTGCTGTACAGCCCTTTCCTTGATAATTATGCTTTCCTCTCATTATCACCTTCACAAATCAAAAACATTCAGTCAGCTGACACAGTGCCCATTCACGGGCACTCTCCTCTTGTTACAAAGTGGTGCCTCAGCGATCAGGTGGACTTTATGGCACCCCCTGTAAAGTCAGTTGCTGAGTTCCTTATGTACCTGTTTCAGGACAGGAAGTTGCAGCCCAACACCATTGATGGTTGCAGGTCAGCCATTTTAGACAAACTGGGAAACTCACCGATTAATATCAGCAAAGGTGAATATTTGACTCATCTCCTGGTTTGGGAGGTCTTGTGTGTCCATTGGATAGGGTATTAACTTATAAAAATTTAATTTACTTATTAAATTTGCAATATTGTTAACCTAGCGCACTGAGTCCCCCTTTTGTGGGGAAGATATTGCGCCTGCAGTAGATTAGATTAGATCAGATTAGAAGTAGGGGTCAAAGGTCAAATTATAACACGATTTCCAAAATGTTTTCTCATTCCAAACCCATAGGACCAATGATGCCTTTTGAGATTCCTCCCCAATTGACATAAAAGATGTGATATGGCAGCTATTTTGTTTTCTAAACAAGGCAAAAACTAGACTATGCCGCTCACTTAATTGCGAGCCGGCAGTGTATTCCCGAACATAGCAAACATGTAGAAGCAATAATAGACGACATAGAGGTTGATGATTATAAGTTATAAGCATTTTTAAGTTTAACTGTCATTTGACTTTGATGGAGGGGTCCAAGGTCATATGTGACCACATCAAAAGATTCCCAACCCATCATTTCCTATAAGTTGGTTTCACATTGCAAACCTCTCAGATCAATAATAAGCGAATTATTAGCACTTTTAAATTGGGCTGTCCTCGTTTGACCTTGGTGGGGCTTAAGGTCAAATTTGACCACATCAGAAGATTCCTAGCCCATGATTTCCTGTAAGTTGGTTTCACATTGCAGACCTATAGGACCAATAATAAGTGAGTTATAAGCACTTTTGCAATAGTTTTCAAGTTACAACTGATTTACTCAATAGTGAGAATGTCAAAGTAGCTATTACTATGCTATGCAATGAGCTACAGGTCTGCAATTTTACTATGTTATAGCTCACCCAAAAGTAGCTGAACAACATACTTAAATATAATTCTTTAAATGCAATAGTTTTCAGTTAAAGTCAATTTTTTTAGGTTTTTGATTCCCCAGAGCATAATTTTGACTCCTAGCCTTAAAATAGCTATTACTCGCTTGATTTTGACCCCAGGTCTACAATATAGATAGATGGTGAAACGTCATACCCACCAATTCATGCACTTAATATAAAATAAATCTGAAGGAAACTGTGCCCTACACAAGCAATAGTCAAAATTAGTAAAAAAAAATTGACGGTTTTGACTCCCGAGCTACCAAAATAATAGGGTGGCCAGATCTCTGCCATAGCAAGCCACTTGTAAAGTTTAAGAGAAATCCCCTAAGAAATGTGACTTGTAGGCTGAACACAGAAATCTCTGTGGACACGGGGGATGATTGTGCATGATCCATAGTATCCCCGCTTTTCGGGGATACAATTACCCCCCATTAAGCTTTCCTAGCCATTTTAGACATTTTGTGCAAATCTGACACTGCTAGCTACAATATTTTAAATTTTAGGACACAGCAATGATTTTCGAGCAATCGGCTATGGTAGCCATGTTGTTTTTTAAAATGAGTACCATAATTTTTTACAAACATATTTTCACAGCCATAAATAATCTCTACAAATTTGGGGAAGATACCTTCATAACTGAACGAGATATAAAGTTTGATTTTAAAATGTGACAAACGCACACATGCATGCACACACATGCATGGAAGGAGTTTCATAATATCCCAACTCCGGCCTTGGCCAGCGGGACATTAAAATGCCACTTTGGTAACATCAGTTTAATAATGCTCCTTTTTCAATGAAGAAGTTTAAGACTGAAAAGTATTTAAAGTATTGTCATGGCAATAGGTGTAGTTGGATAGCCTTGCAAACTTACTCAGCTGTAGATCCTGTTTTGGTTAATATATCTTCAAACATGAAAATCCATGTATTGGTTTAGTCTGTGGAACAACCACAAACATTAAACCCCAAAATATTCAAAGCGTTGCCATATGCAACAGTTGTTTCTAGATACTCCCAAAATTAATCACCTCTAGATCCTCTTGGGGTAAACATATCCTAAAATTTTTTGGTCAAATTCCATGCATGGGTTTAGGTTGTGGAACACCCACAAACTTTAAGACCGGAAAATCTTAAAAGTGTTGCCATGGCAACAGTTGCTACCGGGTAGCCCCCACAAAACAAATCAGCTCTAGATCTTCTTGGGGCAAACATACCATGAAAATTTGGTGAAACCCTGTGCATTTGTTTAGGCTGTGCAACACTCCTAGACTTTACGACCAAAAAATGTTAAAAGTGTTGCCATGGCAGCAGTTGTTGCTAGAACCCCCCCCCCAAACCAAATCAGCTCTAGATCCTCTTGGGGTAAACATACCCTGAAAATTTGGTGAAAATCTGTGCATGGATTTTTGTCTGTGGAACACCCACAAGCTTTATGCCTGCTACTACTGCCTGAATGGTGTGGGGATGACTATCACCCCAGCCTTTATGGGCTGGAGTTAAAAATATATATTGCGAATCATTCACGGTATTTTTATACACTGAATAAAGACTAATTTCATCTAAAACTGAAGTTAGTACAAGGGAAACTAAAAAAAAATAAGTAAATTTTATAACTTTTCATTTGTACAAGTAATTTACAAGCTAATCACAAGACCTTAGCATGAGGCAAAGGAGTTGCATCCAGATTCTATTCTGAATATATAACAGATTTGCACATAAAATTTTAGCTAGATGAACATAGGTTCTGACCTAGAGGGTATTAAGTAGCCAAATGTACATTTCTGACCTTAAGGTGACCGCAACTTTATTATGGGAATTTTAAGGTCAGCTAAAAATAAAGATCCTCTCCTGACCCAATTACATGTAAGTTTGAATGAAATCAGTGAAAACGTTTTTGAGTTACTATGCATCAAGTCAAAACGTATGGTGGTGGCAGCTTGACGCACATGAAACCAGTATATCCCTGGATTTTGTCGGGGATATAATGATTCACAATACAAGCTATACTGGAACATATTAGCTTTGGTTCTTTGAGATCTGTTAATTCAATCATTTAAATGTCATGATAACAGACACACATGCACTTGCATGCACTGAAGGCATTTTATAATCTAACACCAACCTTTACCCAGCAGGGAGAAAAAAGATAACACTGTTTTCGGGATATTATTAGACAATGTACAATTAACCCATTAAAATAGTGTAACAACGTGTTAAACTTATCAGTTTAGGAAGATTAATAATGAAGAAAATGTTCTTTACTTTAGAGTCCAATTATTCACACAATCTTATTAAGAATTTTACTTTCATAACTTCCCATTGTAAGAGATAGAATTTCATCAAGTGAGCCACAGATTTTGCTCCAACACTGCACATAAACATTCATTAAATGCATTACCACTTCTGTATACATGATAATATTCAAAACATCTAAACCATAATTCGGCCATGCAGATGTAGATAAAGAGTGTTGAATTTTAGTTTACTTGTTATAGCTTCATATACTATAGTTTGTATTGGGGTTGTGAAACTATAATTTCTGTTTCTTTAATATTTATTATTTATTCCTCTTTGACAGTTTAAGATTTAACAAATTGTACACAAGTTCACATAAAAGTACATTCCAAATATCACATTAAATTTCACATTTGACTCTTTATTCCTGTTCACTTCATGTGGCAAATACTTAATAGATGTCACTCCTGTCTATGTTGTTAAACATTTGCTCTGTAGAATTTCTATCTCTACTAATAACTGAATGTTTACCAAACTTCCATCTATATCACAATGTAATTAGTTACTTCTTCATGAGCATTATATTTTATAACTCTTGATTTGCTATTTAACTTCCAAATGTATAAGTTATGTTTTAGATCTGATATTTTGTAACTATTATTCCATCTGTAATATTTACATTTACTCTTATCCCATCTCTCTCTCTCTCTTCTATAACTAACTGCAAGCTGACAAGCCTGCTCTATATATATCTATCCCAAACAATACACAATAGATGGATAATACAATTATTTCTAACAATAGTTATAATAAAAGGCGTGTAGACAGTTTACATATAACCTTTCTAAAAGTGACACATTTCATTTACATGACATAGGACATTAAGGAATGTAATTACATAATTATACCAAATGTGTATCTAAGACAATAGAATTTGTACAATAGTCAATAGATACCCAAAACTAAACATGTGTTTTAAAACCTTACACAGAATATATATATCCAAAGGAGTTATTTACAAGATACTGGTTATATTTATGTATCTGCTTGTATGGACAATTACCACACTATAAAATCCTCTATTCTTTAGAACATGTGTGATCAGAGTAAAGTGAAGCAATTAGAAATGCAACTATGTATTCAGATGTCTAACATCAATAGACCTTATTTTAAAAGAATTACATAATTATGTTTTCCAGACTTCACATGAATATTTATATACAACAATAATAAAATACATCTGTCCACCACCATTAAAGATATATTTGTAGAAGAATAATAAATGACATAAACTTATGTACAGTATTGAGAGCTCTTGAAGACAAATAACTTTTATAAGAGTAGCTTAAGGTTCAACCTTAAGAGAGAGTAAAACATAAAGTGAAACTTAAAAGCAATCTATAATATCCTGATTAATGCTGTCATCTTGTTATTGAATTATCTTGTTTTAATACTTCATCTTTACATGTACTGTCTTTCTTTTAAACATTATTTCCTCCATTTAAACATTGTTTGGACCTTTATATACCTGACAGTGCTCTGAAAGTATCCTGAACTTTGTACTGGTACAGTACTTCTATATCTCATGGTGTTGAAAATATTTCCCTATGCTGTGGGGTACGGGCATCTCTGATGCTATTTTTTATCCTGCAACCCCCACTAGAGGCTTGTTCTCTAGTGTGAATGTGGAGGGTGCCGGTTCTAGTCTTGCTCGATCAGGCCACTGGTGATGCGTTTGCTGTGAAGGAAGTCCTCAACAAGAGTGCTACCTGCCCTGTTGAGGGTACCGGTCCGGGAGTGGTGATCCAGCAGAACGCCACCCAGCCTGTTGAGGTCCTGGCACAGGGACGGCCACCCAATCTGTTGAGGTTCCCGGAGCGGGTCCCGATGCTCTGCTTTCCAGTACCGGTGGTGCAGTCTGAGAGTGATCACACCAGATTCCTGAATTCGATAGTGTTTCCTCTGCAGTCGACAATCCATTTGCCGGTTCCTGAATCAAGCCAACTGGGAAGCTCTCTGTCAAGTTGCCGGTAGATTACTGGCTGTGTAAGAAAATGTAGAACCTAAACCTTACTATTGCTGCAGCTACCCCTCCAGAAACACGGAAACTTCTGGACTGCTCAAGGACCACTTTGTCAAGCCACCAAGGTCATCTAGATGGTTCAACATTCATGCTGACAAAATCCACTGTTTCTACCTGGTCTACGGAGCGGGCAAAGCTGAACAGTGCGTTCAGTAGGGTAGCAAGACATAGTTTACATTCTGCCCCACCCTCCCGGTCCCTTAGCCAGGACATTTTGAAACGTTGGGAGAGGGCAGCTAGAGAACAATCTGTTATGTGCAATCAAGCTCCCGGGTTGTCAAAGTGTCTTACTAAATTACTTGGAATTACTGATTAAGGATTACTTGGTTACATTTAACCGTTCATGTATGAGACCCATACAGTGGCACTTGAAAAACGATTGGAGGGTATCAGAGTCACCAGAAAAGGTGATACCAGTACCTGGGTCGCTGCACCCCCACTTAAGGTATTAGCTGGAGGAAAGCAATGTGCTACCAGGTCAACCATTACACCCACTAAAGCACATCAAAAGAAGGTTGGAGCGCTCAATTCACAAGCGCACTGCAAGGGAAACCTGATCCTTTCCAGCAAGTTGCATATAAACCATTTGGAACTAAAGGCGGTCTTCCTGGCCCTAATAGAGTTCCAAGACCTCTGTTCAAACAATATAATCCTGGTGGCCACAGACAACACAACAGTGGTTGCCTATAACAACAAGGAAGGGGGGATGAAGTTCGGCCCTGTGTGCCCTTCTGTGGAGAATCCTGACCTAGAGAACCAGGAGGCAGGTAACACTCAGAGCTCGACACATCCCAGGCTGGCTGAATGTGATAGCAGACAAGCTATCCAGACTAGGTCAATTCATTTAAACAGAATTTACCCAGAGGTCTTCCAAGCCATTTATGCCCAGTGGTACCAGCCCCAAGTGGACCTGTTTGCCACCAGGTTCAACAAAAAAAATTTCACAGTTTGTTTCACCAGTTTTAGACCCCCAAGCATGGACAATGGATGCACTCAGCCTTTCCTGGGAGGGTCTGGATCGATATGCCTTCACACCAGCAGCCATCTTGGGCAAAGTGGTGGAAAAGAAAAGTTGCAAGACTACCCATGCAACAGTATAATTCTGATTGCACCGGGTTGGCCCAACATGCTCTGGTTCAGGGACCTAGTGGCCATATCCAGCGAAATCCCACTGGTAGACAATCTTTACAGATTGGTGTCTTAGTAATCAGGTGGACTTCAGGGCACCACCTCTGATCATGAAAGCCATAGCTGACTTCCTTCTGTACTTGTTTCAGGGCAGAAAGTTGCAGCCAAGTACCATTGATGGCTACAGATCAGCCATTGCAGACAAGTTGGGCAACTCCTCCTTTAATGTCAGCATAGATGAGAATTTCAACCGTCTCCTGGGTAGTTTCCATAGAGACAGACCAAAGGGCAGGAGGGGCACTCCCTCCTCGAACCTCTCACTGGTCCTACTTCAGCTGACAAAGGCTCCCTTTGAACCTTTAAATGAGGCCTCACTAAAACACTTGACCTGCAAGACTCTTTTTCTCTTGGCCCATTGGGTTCTGGTAAACGCAGGAGTGAGATCCATGCTTGGTTACATAAGAACATCAGACACCAGTCAGACTGATCTAAGGTGTTCTTGTACCCCTCACCCAGCTTTCTATCCAAGAACCAGCTAGCTAAGGAGCCAGCCCTGGCCCCCACTCAGGAGAAGTCACTCATGTGTGACAGGTCCCTATGTCCAGCCAGAGCCCTGCACTATTACTTGGACAGGACCTCAGATCTTAGGCAGAACAAGGAGTCAGTCTTTGTCTCCTTCAAGAAACGTTTGGATAAAGACATCTCACCTGCCATATTTCTTGGATTAAGCAGATTGTTATCCTATGTTATGAGCTCTCTAATCAAGAGGCCCTCACACTGCATCAGGCTAAAGCTCCTGATGTCAGGGCCTTTGCTGCCTCTGAAGCCTGCCAGTCAGGGGTCTCCTTGGAGCAGATTTTGTTAGCCTGCCACTGGAAATCACATAACACCTTCACACAGTTCTATTTGAAGGATGTAGCTTGGGCTGATACAAAGCTTTTTCATTTGGGGCCAGTGGTGGCTGCTCAACAGGTCCACCACCAAACCCCAAAATGAGGAGACATGTAAATATGTACATATGTAAATATGTATATATGTACATATGGTGTATATTGTATATAATAATAAAAAGTAATTTTAAAAAACTGTGACTTGCTTCCTTTGGGAAGTTTATTTTTTATGGGACTGAACTCAACCCTCTCTTCCTATTCTCAGAGAAGGTCTGAGAAAAAAGAGGGGTAACATTGGTAGACTTCCGGGTAACTGGTTAGTGTTAGCTGACCTTGACCTTAATGGGTTCTCTGACCCTAGGTCAAACTGGGCCTTCTCAGTTTTGTTCTGTTTATGAGTTCACTTGAGTCCCTAGTAACTTACCCACCGACCAAGCGGTAGTTATTCAGCAATTGTCCATTGGATAGGATCTTTTCCTTTTGAATGCTTTATTGTAAGTTTACGTTTTTGATGCACACAGTAAACAATCCTAATTGAGGGTACACAAATCGTCCCCTTTATTTGCTTCCCTGCATTTATAACAAAACTTATATGGTTGTCCTAACTAGGCACAAAATGACCACAAGAAATGGTTTTCTTCACCTTATTATCAAAAGATTCATTGGTATTTGCCATTTTGATGAAAACTCAATAAAAAAGCAAAACAGTCCTTGAAACTTCACCACTTCCAAAAAACGTCTTCACTGTTATGGCCAGCAACAATAATGAAGTAAACAATGTGGTCATGTGACCTAACTGGTAGGAGAATGGACTACTGTAACCCAGTGGCTTGGTTAAGGTTGTGATATAACGTTACAAATCGCATCTCTGCATTGGCCATTGGGTTTGATGACTCCAACAAATACCTACTGTTACGAAATGGTAAGGGTATTTCGCAATAAAAATATTTTTTAATTAGGGATGTGCAGATGACAATTTTACCTTTACACAGACTGCACATATATTTTCATTTCTAGAAACCAGCAGATGAAATCATTCAAAATTACTCACTTGAGTTTGCCAAGACAATGGGAAGCACAATAGTTTCTAGGATATACGGAATGTTACAGAAAGCCAGACGCAGTGCTGGACAAGTTTTTTACTTCATAAAATATACCTTAATAAAAACATTCAAAAAATCAAAATGGCAGAGTGTATATAATGCACCTTAATGTACTGATATGTGTACAAATATTATGCAGAATTTTGATATTGAAGGGCTTAAATGGACAATTTAAAATCGGGGCCACAACCCAGTACATAATTCTAATCAAAGATGCGATATCTGAGCTTGTGACAAGACTGAGTGTTCTGCATGTATCATATTAATCTATTTTTGAACTACATGCCTCAATTATACCTGACATAATGTAATGTAAGAGCTTGATCCAAAATGTCTTATCATCTTGCTGTGTACCCACTTTGTATGACGTCAGAGTTTTGCCATAAAGACTGCAATACCTGCTGCACATAGAGCAGTCAGAGTCTTGAGCAGTCCCCCCACAGAGGGAGCATGTTTCTCCAATGTACCTGCCTCGAGTGCAGGCACTGGTAACACCTGAAAACACATACATACACTGACATTACCAAGTAACATGCCATACAGGAAAACAGAACACCAGTACAGACAATACCTGGAGTATACAAAACATATGCAGTCAGTACTTGGAATATACAACATAGGCACGGGAAATACGTGGAATATACACCAGATATACAGGAAATACACGTATGGAACACAGACTCAGAGGCTATAGCAAAACCCTATTCTTTGCTTTTATGATAGAAACCTACCTTAGAACAAGCACTCAGTGCACATGAATGAACTCTTTGTCAGCTGACTTTGTGTTTGAGCTTCAGAATACAATTGAAAGTAGAAAAGAGATACTGGGGACCTGGTTCTTGTACAAAGATAGAGAGTTGAAAAAGTAGGTGGATAGTGACACAGATGTAGATGTTGATAACCTCACACAGTACCAAATTTTAACGCTAGATAGGGGCCTTCACTTGTAACAGCTCTTCTCCACACACAATATTTCTTGGACCTAGAATAAAGGAAAGGGATTATAAATAGTGTCCTCAGTATATCAATTCTTCTGGAACCAGGTGAGTATTTATGTTAATGACGGGTACTCTATTCCAGTATGGTACTTTAGTTAAGAGGTCTAATTATAGAAAGACAAACATACACACATACATACACCACACATAAATTAATACACAGACGCACAAAAACACAACCCGACTTTAATCAGCCACATGCCTTGCCTGTGTATATGTGTGATTATTGTATTTATCCATATACATGCCCCCTCCCTATTAATAGCTAGCTCCCCCCCCCCCCGTTCTGTCTAACTATGCAAAGGTCATGAATTTGGTTTTTATAATTAGATCCCTCTTGATTTGTTTATTTGGGGTTTTACGTCGCTATCAACACTGCACAGGTCATATCACGACGGGTAGTTGGAAGGGCAGAGGAAACCAGTACATAGAGTTTGCTAGGGTTGTGTAACGGCAAGTAACTACCAGCTTTCCTACTTGAGGCTGTGCCGGAATCAATCCCCAGCCTCAGAAGTGGGAGGCGAGAGTGTTACCACTCTGCCACCGTGGCCCCTTAGATCCCTCTTGACAGCCAGAAAATTTGGGATTCCGGGATTCTGAAAAAAATTGTGTTTTAGTACTTCCCCAATCGAATAGACAAGGTATTTTTTGGAATAAAAACTGAATAATCAACCTCTGCTTTAAAATATTAGGTTTCAAGGCTAAAGTGTAAAATTGGGCAAGATTTTCCATATTTTCCCAAACCAGGAAGTCTTTCTAAATAAAGAAAATGCGCCCCAAAATATTTTTTAATATTTGTCACAACAATACACAGAGGTTTCTATCATAATATTTAATTTTGCAACAAATCCCCCACTTACAGCTATGCGTAATATCTTTTTTCTTGATTTTAACATTTCAATTCCCGCCATTTTTGCTGTTGTCAGGCGGTGACAACTAAAGTACTGAAATATTGCAAGTGGGCGGGGCCTATGGAATAGTCTATAGATTTTTTATCTCTAATAGTTACCCCCCCCCCCCCCCCCCCCCCCCCCTTTTGAAAAATGCATCACCAGCGGCTTTTATACAGACAAATACAGTATGCCTACTTATCCACTGAAATGGTTAAAGGTTAAAGGGCCAATGCAATCAAAAACACAAATTTCATCTATTAATTCATTCATACATTATAAATGATATAAACCAAAACAAAAACCCACAGAAGTGTGTACTGTTTAAAATCTTCACTTGAAGCTAGGAAAACAACAGTCTGCCTAATTTGAACATTTGACCCCAGATTTGTTTATGCTACGTCATCCTATGAACCCATCTATGCACACACACTGCTGTACTGTACAAAATGTGTTATCTTAGATCTCAGTTTTGTTACTGTTTATACATTGTAGTATATTTCAGTCTTTTTATTTCTAACTTCATGAAACAAGTAATGTTTCAATCAGTAAAACAATAAGTAGCAGTATCTGAAAATAATATTTAAACTGCTGGATTAGATTTAGTTTTTATGAACACTTGATTTCTTTTCTTTGGCATTTGTTAAATGTATATTGTTTGTAAGCAGTTATTCCTGTCAGATTCCTTTTATTATTTCAGATGCAATGTCAAAAATATTTGATTTTTACTGTGAAACATTCACAAATTCATATTTTAACAAACAGTAGCTAAGTTCTTGGATAAAAATGATTTTATAAAGAAAAAATAACATCATTATTCAAAGATAAAGAAAATCAACTGAAAAGTTTCACAGCCAAGAATGGGGATCTCTCTGTAACTGGGGATAATGTAGAAAACGAAAATGAATGCAAAGAAATTTACAACCCAGCACTAGATAAGAAAATCAAGTATATATGTTTACTTTTTTCGAAATGTCATAAAAGCAGGATTGAAGAATTAAGTAATCCAACATTGAAATAATTAAGTAAAGTGCTGTACCAAGTTAGCTGTTTTTCTTCAGATTAATTAAATGTCAAATTCTTATTAAATGCACGAGTTTTAACATTATTTTATATCAATAGGTTAATCTATTGCAGAATATTTATGATTTTTCTCACATATTGGTACATCTTTGAAACCTCTCAAGATAAATATCAAATGTGTGAGAAAGATATTTAAGGCATTTTAGATACACAGTCACATTTCAATAGAAACTGTTACCTTGAAATCTGAACTATTTTTTTAACTTTACAGGAATCCATGTAATAGAGTTATACCATCAAAACAAATTTCAAATTAAATGGGCTAAACATACACTAGCTAATATAAATATATTTATTTTTTGCATCTATGGTGTTGGGGGTTTTCTGGATGAAATTTAGTGATAGTTTTCATTTTTTTCTGTCTAATAGAAGTGATAGAACTATGATATTCTTTAAGTAAATAGCAACTATTTAAACACAGATTGTCTTTTTATGATTTATATTGATATAAACAGTTTATACAACTAATCATAAAATGATGTAAAGCCTACTTGCATGATGATCTTTATTGAACATTATATATACTGCAATAGTAACTTGATGTTGTTTTTTAAATCTCTTTCATAACCACTAAAATTATTTCTAGTTTTTATTTTTAATGCATAAGCACAATATAACTCTCTAATAATGAAGTATCATCACATCATAAACCTTCAGATAAACCATGTACAAACAAATTTAATCCACTATATTGTGTATAAACACTACCACTATACAAGTAGAACATACACACTGGAGAAAATGTGTTCATAGGATGACATACTTTTAGAGCCTACTTGTTGAAAAGGCAGAAATTGGGAGATAAACTTGTTTATACATTTAACAGTGCAGACTGTGGGATGTTGTTTTTCTGTTCTTTGGTTTATATGTACACTTACTGAAATATACCCAGTGTTTAATCAGAATGTAAAATTCATTGCATTGGCCCTTTAAAGACCTGATAAATAGTGAGTTTTTATTTGTGTGTTTAATTAGATAATTCTTTTCCTTCATGTGAAAAAACCTTTGTTGATTTATGTTCATATATAAACACTGTGTATGTCACTGGATCCTGAACTTATTGGGGTTTTTGTCCTAGTAATAGCATGACCTGAAAGTGTGATTGCAACAAAGCTGACACAAAACACCAAAATAATTGAAATGTTGATTTCATAATATATTATATTATGTTTTAAAGAAAAAAACTGTTGTTGTTTACTCTGCCATGCACATTAGAGTAGAAATACCTCATACTTTTGTGGTGGTTGAAGTCTCTACAGGCGTTCTTGCTACCGTTTCTTAAGACCTGATTTTCACTTTTGCTGCTCTGTAGGCACTTTTATGCTGTTTTTCACCTTTCCTTCATTTTATTTTTGATTTTATTTGATTTTTGTTTCATTGCCTTTTTATGTAATATCTTTACTGTTTTCATAATATTGCTCAATCGGTCACATGGAGTCAGACGTTGGTTTCCCTTCGGAAATGTTCACTTCTGAATCTGTATTTTCACCAGTTTAGGGTATTTCTTCATTCATTACTCGAAATTCTTCGAATCACCATATATTTTTAGTCCAACTTGAGCTTTCCAAAAATGGAGGTTAACTATGAAATTTTTTGAGAACAGTCATTTTTTCAGCGAGTACAGCTTTTTTATGCTTACTGTAATGTTATTTTACGTAATATCTTTGTACTTTATTTTCAGAGCATTTGTGTGTACTTCCACTTTATCAAATTCAGTTTTTATTGATTTCTATAAGTATCTACCACACACGGTTCCATTATGGATCCTAGCTCTTCCCAATACCAGTACCTCAGTTTCTGCTGGGTCTTGTACTTCCACTCTGTCTTAATTCAGGCATATGCCTTCCTTGGAGGCATGTGCAGGTTAGCTGTTGGGGGTTACTCAATCTCCACCGGTGGATACTCAACCAGTAAATGGGGTACCTTACCCCCCAGCCCCCTGTTCTGTCTTCTTGGTCCATGAATTCTTCATATAAGTTGGGTAAGCCTATTTCACACCATCCTATGTCTGTGGACACTTAAGTGCCTTCAGCTCAGTCTACTGAGGCTGTTTTGGTTGTTTCAGGCTTTCTTATTCACGATAAAGCATTTTCCAGGGCTCCTTTTCAGCCTCCTTCAGCTTATTTTTTCAATACCTTTTCTTCTCATGTCCATGCTAGGTCAAGTACAAGGTATTGTTAATATGACTGTTACTCAACAATCTTTACCTTCAAGTCAGGATCTGTCTCAAACTTCGGGTTCTACTTTGGATGACTCAAAGGACGCCCCTCTGTCTCAGGATAATCTTGAAGCAGAATTACAAGTGGTCGATTCCAATCATTAAATAGGGATTACAGGGAGGATTCTGTGTTTGATGTATTGTCAGACAAAATATCTAAACCTCCTGTGTAGAATCATGACCCGGATGACTGTTTGGATCTTTATCCTGATCAGTCTACATCTTCTCCTAGTATACCTATCAGCTCCAGACTTAGAAGCTCTTTCAGGATGTCAGATGCATATCTTTCAAATCTGCATTCTCGCACCTCCCCTGTTGGAGCTTCAAGACTAAGTTAAGGAAGTTATCAATCTTCCCAAATAAACCTTCAAACTTAGTTTTGCTAGTTATAAACTAGTGTTCTCAATAAACCCTTTTTACTAGGACCGGGTATGCAGTGGTTTCAGCGGGCGGGTACCCGGGTACCCGCGCCGATGGGCGATAATAGCTGAAACTACAAATATCTCCATATTTACAGACTTAAAACCTACAGAAATAATGGGATGCAACCATTTGCTTTATTTCTTGTTGGCCACGGTTTTGCATTCAAAACAATATTGCACGGAAAAAAGGTTAAATAAAAAAAGACTTCTGTACATTCAAAACACGGTTGTTTATATAAAAATGGAGTCACATGACCTATCACAAAAGCATTACACTACTACTCGAATGTAGTTTCGGAATTGAAACTTTATTTTAATTTCAGGTTGTAAGTTAATTTTATTAACGTAAAATTATTAACTACTGTGTGAAAATATTGTACTTTTATTTATTTAAGAAGTGCATGTCACTATATATGGCCAATATACAGCGTTTTATGGACTCGGAATTAAGAAACTGTGTTGATATACTGACGATTTTCAAAGGGTTCCGGTATTTGACAATGTATAAACAACTAAAATAAAAGACAAATAAAATACTATAAACGGTGTACAAGGGTGAGAAAACAATATTATTATGCATTTTAATTGAATAGTTTCATTTTAAAGTGAATTAATGAAGTCCAGATACGTCTGTACTTGGTCAGCCAATGTGGGCGATATTAACAGAAATAAGCTTAGATTCGGGTACTCGGGTATGAGATTTCAGATTCGGGTAAGTATTCAGGGTTCGGGTACCCGGATATCCGGGTACCCGTTGAGATCACTATTATAAACCTCTGGCTTCAGATGTTTGGGCTGACCTACTGAAGGATCTGGACCAGGCAGATTGCTCATGCTTTAGAAAGGAGTCTCAGATCAGATCTTATGATCCTGAATTCTCTGGATTTCTTTCGCCTTTAGGCCTAGCCACTGCTCCCCGGGAATTCACTACCTACCTACCTAGTTAAGGAAGTAAGGAAGATGGCCGTGAGGTTGGGCATCTCTGGGCGCATGCACTTAGACGATTGGCTCATCAAAGCCAACAGTTGTCAAGAGGCTCATTCTTCAACTCTAACTCTGTTAGAGTTGACTCACAAGTTGGGGTGGATTGTCAATAGGCAGAAATCAGATCTGCTTCCAAAGCAAATCTTCACCTTCCTGGGTCAGTTTTTCGGCCTGTCCAAGGGTGTTTGTTATCCAACAGAGGCCAGGTTCCTGTCTATTCAGTAGGCCATTTACACTCTGCTTCACAAAACCTTCACTACTCCACGCCAGGTTATGCACCTTTTATGCTTGCTGGCTTCCACAGAGAAGCTAGTTCTTCAGGGTCGCATACACATGAGACATCTTCAGTTTCATCTCAGGAGACATTTCAATTGTCACCTAAAAAGTGTCCAGGATTTTCCATTCTGCTTAGACCCTTCTGTGAGGTTCACTTAAGGTGGTGGTTACTCAGGGTGGTCTCTCAGTTCTCAGATCTTCAGGTGACCATCTCAGATAGACTTCCAACCTCAAATAGATCTCTTTGCAACAAGATTCAATCACAAACTTCCCTTGTATGTGTATCCAATGCAAGATCCTCAAGATCTGACAATAGATGCCCTGGAGATGAGTTGGTCCGGACTACTTCTGTACTCCTTCCCTCCCACAGCTCTTTGTCTTGAGTGGCTTCAAGATCTTTTGGCAATCTCAATAAGAAGGCCAGTGGTTCTTCCTCTAAAAGAAACTCTTTTAGAACAAATGAGGGTTTTCATCAAAATCTAAGGAGTCTAAATCTTCATGCCTTTTAGCTGAAGTCTCCTTAGAGAAGAAAGGGTTTTCTGAGGAAGTGTTCAAAAGGATTCTTAGTTCTATTAGAAAGTCTTCTAAAACTGTTTATGAAGCAAAGTGGAACTGCTACAACACTTGGTGTGAGAAGCAAGGCTACTCTGTCTGCATCCTACTGTCCCTATCATTGCTGAGTTTTTTTATTTCTTTTCTCTGAAAAGAAATTACTGCCCCAGACAATAGAGGGATACAGGTTAGCTCTCTCCATGAAGCTAGATGCAAATTTGGAGTTAGGTTCAAATAAGGAGCTTAGAAGACTCATTCAGAGCTTCTACAAGTCCAGGCCTAAGGCTAGTTGTCACCTACCTTCATGGGACTTGACCTTGGATTTGTAAAAGGCTCTTTTTGAACCTTTGTCTCATGTTGAGCTAAAATTCCACACTTGGAAGGCGGTCTTTCTTATTGCCCTTGCTTCTGGAAGGAGGAGTGAGATTCCTGCATTACTTTTAAAGGTTGTGCTCATTCTAAAGGATGGTCTAAGATCATCCTTAAAGCAGATCCTCCTTTTCTGGCTAAGAACCAGTTGGCTTCAGAAGGACCTTCAATTTTTTTTGTGAAATTGAAATTCCTGCCTTAACTAATTGTCTTGGTGAAGAGGATAAAGAGGACAGGTCTCTATGTCCTGTCAGAGCCCTTACATATTATTTGTCTAGGACTTCTGACCTTAGATATGGAAAGTCTCTTCCATTTGTTTTGTCCACTTCTTAAGTCTAAACAGGGTGATATTGCTGCCCAGACGATTTCTAATTGGATTAAAGACAAAATCCATTTCACCCTTGAGGCTCATGATGTTAAGGCCCAAGAAGCATCCTGGTCTTTCAGAGGTGGAGTCCCTTACATTTTCATGAATAAAAAAAACTTCTGTAAACTGGATACTCAGGTAGGTAATTTCAAAACTGTTAGGTTATTTAACACTTGGGTACTCAGGTACTCACATTCCCATCTAGATCACTAATTAAGCATCCCTGAAAAGGGCGCTTATTTGTTTTTGCGTCAGTTTCCTCGCTACCGCCGCCACCGCATTATGGTCTCCCTTAAATATCTGCCTTATTATTGGAAGCTTTTTAACCATATTTGGCAGTTATATACCTTTGGCATGGGAAAATGTTCCATATGCTTAAGTTTGACCTTTCATCTTTATCAAGGTAACATGATCAAAAAATAGTCAAAAAAAATTTTAAAAAATCAATTTTTTGGGGTACACCCGCCAATCATCGCCACTCAGCAAAATCTACTGACTGCAGAGGTCAGTACACACATGTTCATACTATCGCAAATGCGAGCTGATTAGATTTTTGGGAGTGATCTGATGAAAAATGACTGATTTATGAGTGATTTTCTCACAGGTACCAACTAGAAAGTTTAAAATTCATGTGAAACCCCCTATTATCATCTTAAGTATTGCATTTAGAGCCATAAAATGTATTGGGAGGTAGTAGGAAACCATATATGGAGAGTTTAGAAAGCAAGTCGAATTTCCCCCGCCCCCCTGTAGGGATCAAACTGGGGTCGTAAAATAGCCAATTTTGACATTTTTTCCTTATATCTCCTTTACTCTTGCTTTTAGAGCTTTAGAATGTATTAAAAGGTATTGGGAAACTATATGTGAAGAGTCTAGATAGCTGGTCAGATTTACCCTCTGACCCCCCCCCCCTCCCCCATGGGTTAAACTGGGGTCATAAAATAGCCGATTTGGTGTTTTTGCCTTATATCTCCTTTATTCTTGCTTTTAGAGCTTTAGAATGTATTAAGAGGTATTGGAAAACCATATGTGAAGAGCCTACATAGCCAACCATGTTTACCCCCTGACCCCCCATGGGTCAAACTGAGATCATAAATAGCTGATTTTATGTTTTTGCCTCATATGTCCTTTGGATTTTTGCTTTTACAGCTTTACAATGTATTAACAGGTAGCTGGAATTCGAGGAGAGTCTAGGTAGCTGGTCAAATTAGCCCTCTGACCCATTCTTACGAGTCAAACTGAGGTCATAAAATATCAGATTTTCTGTTTATGCCTCATATCTTATTTTTATTGCTTTTACAATTTTTTAAGAGGTAGTGGGAAATCATATGTGGAGAGTCTTAATGGCTCGTCACAGTGGGATCATAGATTGCAATTTCTACTTTAAATTAATATTTCAATATTAATGATGTCATTATCTTAATGTTATTTTCATATCTTAGTGCAAAGGGTGTAATTTTTTTAAATTGCACTCATGACGTATACATACTATTAAAGCATCCAAAATACATTTCTATTTTGTTGTCATTATCTAAAATTATGATATGCATCAAATTGTGCTTGTTTTATTGTAAAAAACTGGGTCCAAATATTTACAGACTTATTTCAGTGCAGCAGTTTGAGAATGCCACATTTATAAATTCCCATTTTCATCTCATTATCACTTCTTCTGACATTTCATTCTTCTGCAGTAAACTAATAACTCAGCAATGCAAAATATACTTTACTGGATTCCCTCTTTACTATGTCCCTTATTTATACATAAATCCACACATCACTGACACTTTCAACAGAGCATAGATAAAGATCTTACTCCCTATATGAGCATTTCTTCATGCATAGATTAAACAGGGGGATAGGGGGTGTTGGGGGAGACACATTAACCATTGATTTTATCCCTCATCAGCATATACTCAGTGGACTAATTCTCTGTGGCCTCATCAAAGACTGGCAATTATATTTAAATAGAAATGAGCATTATTCCTAACATATAAATAGGTTTGTGGGAACATTGACCTTTTATATACTCATTGGGATAGGAATCACCTTGGGATAGAAGTGTTCAGAGCATTGTGTCATAAATTTCTTGCCTCTCTAAAGGCTTAAATTTTACTACACCTTTTTCTAAAATGTAAATAGATATATGACTTTGCAAAGCACTGTTACTCTTTAATTAAGTAGTTTTATGGTGTAACTTTCAACTTATTATAAGTATCGATGCTTTCTGAGCCTGAGCATTTATTCATTTAACTTTTCACAATTTATGACCAAAATAAAGAAAACAAAATAAAGCTTAAATTTTTCTTTCATGTTAATGCATAAACTTTCACTTCTCTCAGCGCTACATGTTTTTATTTTCAAAAACCTTTTTCCAGTATATATTATATTGTATTTAATCTTTTTGGGACGCTTAGTTTTTGTTAGCAAAAACATTTTTCTAGTTGAAAGTAACATGGCCTAATTTGACCTTAAAGGAAGGGTCAAAGGTCAAAACTGAACCCACAAAAAGATTTGGGGCACATGATTTCACAGAAGTTGTTTTCATACCCGAAACCTCTAAGACCAATAATAAAGGAGATACAGGGTATTAAAATTATCAATGACCACATTTGACCTTAAAGAACCGTCAAAGGATAAATCAGATCTCCAAAAGATTCAGGGCACATAGCTTCCTATAAGCAGTCTTCAAATTTCAGGTACCTCATTTCTAACAGTTCTGGGGAACAGAGGAACAAACAGATTTGCATGACTTGAATAGTTTTTCATCCTTGATAGATAAGAAACTGCATATCTCTGGGCCTTGTACTTTTGGAGGAGAAGTTGTTCACTCAGACACATATGCGGACACTACCACAAACAAGTCAGTTGACACAAAAAGTAACAGAAAAAAAAGAAAAAGTAACAGACAATAGGAAATTACCTCTGGTTCATCCTTCCATATCTCCTTTCTGTCTATTTTACCAATGTCACACAAAATCTGAAAAAGGAAAATAAATGCCTTTGACTGTTTTTATCATAATAAAAATGTAGATAAGTAGAACATGACACTTATTTTGCAATTTACAACCTGATAAAGAATTTCTGATACACCAAGCTTCACAGACTTTGCATTCTGGATTTTGAATATGGACCTAGTTAGTTAAGTAAAAGTCAGCAGCCAACTTGTTTATAGGCATTGCTTTACTGTGTATTACTGTGTATAAGTCTAAACCAGCTGCCAAAATGAAAATTTTGGATAATAGAAAAATGCATATTAGTGAAACATTTGAATACCGACATTTAAAATCACTCTATTTCTTATTGTTTTCATGAACTTCACACTTTTTAAAAACTCTGCAAAATTTTCACATAATAAAGCCCAGTATTGTTGAGAATCCTGCAAGGAACAAAAATTGCTCATCTTTTACCATTTAGAGATATTTTGGATTTGCATATTTTCATAAATATTATCTTCAAACAAAACCACACACTCCTGTTTGCCATGTAGTGTCAAATGAGCTAAATATCACAGTGACTGAAGAGCTTAAAAATTTAAAAATACCATAATGTCACAAAAATTAAAATAATAACACTGATGATAAAATACCTTTTTATTCTTCACAAATCTGTAAGGTAAGAAAATAAGCTCAAAATCAAATTCTAAAAAAATCCTGTCATTATTGGAAGTTGAAATAGCATTGAGTTCTAATGGGTAAGTCATTGTAGTGCAATAAAACCTGTCATTATTGGAACTTCTAGTTACACAAAATCCACTATATCACAACTAAGTTATTTCCACTGGGCATCAAACCACCTCTCTAGCAGCACGCTCTCCAGCCTGAACAGCCCCCTCCATGTAGCCAGTCCAGTCTGTAGCAGTCTCCGTACCTGCCATGTACACACGGCCCTGTGCAGTCCTCAGTGTACTGAAATACACAGGCAATTACACTACTACTCAAACATATCCCAGTATAATTATCCAGTGCCTAATTATAAAAAAAAACAAATAAAAACACAAAACAGGGATCTACACTTTTTGAAGTGTCAGTACTCCATGTTTGTACTACTTACTCTTTATACTGTGTCAGTACTCCATGTATCTTCTGTGAGTTGTATGCTTACCCAGTTAAAAATTTTAAAGGAATAAACATCAGCTAACAGACACCTAATAAACACCTAATAGACATCCAATAAAAAGTATCCAAATTTGCATGCAAATGAGCTAATAGACATCTAATAAACACCTAATAGACACTTGTTTATTAGGTGTTCATTGGGTGTCTATTGGATGTATGTTAGCCAGACATCTAATACACATTTATGAATATTCATGACCTGAGAGGAATATACAGTTTAGGCCTTTAATAAATATCCAATGGACATTCAAAAAACGTCCAATGAACATCTAATAAAAACTCAATGAACATCTGATAAACACCAAACAGACATCTAATAAACATCCAATAAACATCTAATAAACACCCAATAGACATCAAGTAGATAACTCAAATGCATGTGAAACAAATTTTCTAAATAGGGAACAAGCAAAGTAATTTAAAAAGTTATAATTTATTAATTATAAATCCATTTATTGAACAAGTACATAAAAATGAAGAAAAAAATTTATCACATGAAAGTTCACTGATAACAGCAAAATATCTATCCATTGTCTTCACATAAACTTTGTAACGCTTTTCTTGGCATGTCTTTTTAACTTTCCTGGAGTTGACCAGGAGGCTGGTTCAAACAGTAGATAACTAGTGATTGTGGCCTCTCTGGAACCATTGGCAGTGGTAATCTGAAGGACAAAAACAATATAAAATATCATGTACTTGGTAACAATGAAATTTGCTTTATAAAATGTTCTGTAAAGTATTTTAAAGCTAATCCTTTCAATTTGTAAGCAAATTAAATAAAACATGTCATGCTGCAGATATATGATATTATCTGTTTTAAACTTTATTGTCCCATCTGGAGATAGAAAAAACTTTTAAAAATGTTATTCACAGAAACATGCATATTGAAAACCCCAATTTTTTTTCAAATTAACAGTAAGCTGTCGCTTTGGCAGAAGCAACCACATAATCCTTCTTAGAGGCCCGTGTCTCCATTTTCTATGAATAAGAATCAATCAACTTTCAACAGTTTTATTACCTCACAGACCATAAGGGGTGTTTGGGTATTGTTTTCACTCATAGTATCTGAATGGGCAGATGGGCAGGTGGCGGGCTGTCCTGTTTGTCCTGGCTGTATCTCAGAAACCGTAAGGTGTAGGAAGTTGATACTTGGTAGGGACATTGGTTAGGGGGTGTAGGTGTGCAACGTCATGGTCTGACCTTGACTTGACCTTTGACCTTGCTGTAGTGGCCTTGACCTATAAAATCTTGTCCAGACTGTATCTCGGAAACCGCAAGGTGTAGGAAGTTGATACTTGGTAGGGACATTAGTTAGGGGGTGTAAGTGTGCAACGTCATGGTCTGACCTTGATTTGACTTTGTCATAGTGACCTTGACCTATAAAATCTTGTGCTGGCTATATCTCGGAAACCATATGGTGTAGGAAGTTGATACTTGGTAGTGACATTGGTTGGGGCGTAGGTGTGCAACGTCAAGGTTTGACCTTGACTTGACCTTTGATCTTGCCGTAGTGACCTTGACCTATAAAATCTTGTCCGGGCTATATCTTGGAAACCGTAAGGTGTAGGAAGTTGATACTTGGTAGGGACATTGGTTAGGGGGTGTAGGTGTGCAATGTCAAGGTTTGACCTTGATTTGGCCTTTGACCTTGCCGTAGAGACCTTAACCTATAAAATCTTGTCCGGGCTATATCTCGGAAACCATAAGGTATAGAAAGTTAATGCTTGGTAGGGACATTGGCTAGGGGGTGTAGGTGTGTAGCATCATGGTGTAACCTTGATTAGACCTTTGACCGTGCCGTAGTGACCTTGACCTTTAAAATCTGGTTGCACCTTTGGGTCTGTTTTTTTGATGCAGATTAAGCACTGTCAAGTGAACCACAGGCTTTGCTGCCAACACCACACATAAGCATTCATTGATTTTTTTCCACTTCTGTATATATGCATGGTAATATTCAAGACATCCAGACTATAATTCGGCCATGCCAGATGTAGATAAACAGTGTTGTAATGTTTAGTTTACTGATTAATGCTGTCGCCTTGTTATTAAATTGTCTTGTTTTAATACTTCATCTTTACATGCATTATCTTTCTCTTCGACATTATTTTCTCTATTTAAACATTGTTTGGACCTTTGAATAGCTGACAGTGCTCTGAAAGTATCATGAACTTTGTACTGATACAGTACTTCTATATCTCATAGTGTTAAAAATATTTTCCTAGGCTGTGGGGTATACGGGCATCCCTGATGCTATTTTTAATCCTCAATTGGAAACCCTAAAGTGCCGGTATATGGAGAAACATGATAAAAACAAACTCTAACGTATTTAGGAGCCTTAAGAGTCTTAAATAAAAATTTGAATAAAAGTAATTTCCTGTAAGTTATATACAAATAAATATTGAGTTTGGATATGTTTATTTCAGAGCTATACAGCATAGTTACAATACATTTATTAACAAAAGTAAGAAGTATATATATATACTCACAGACATCCTCCTTGTAGACAAGTTTCACCATCCTTTCTGGGTCCATATCAATTATATCCTTTATAACTGTTCAGTTTAATGTAAACTAATGAATTACACAGTAGATTACTCCTTTCAAAATGGTGTATTTGCTAATCCAAAAATACAAGCACATACAGTATCTACATGTAAATACTTTTACTTTTGTTTATATATATCTTCACAAAAGCACACATGCATCCAACAGTTGAATTTACCGCTCAAAATACAAGTTTCCAAGGGTTCCTTAAAATAACAAGTGTAACTGCCAACTGCTAATGCATTGATTGAGCATCATGCAGACTAAGTATAGCCTTAACTTTTAACTAACCTCATGATTTATATTGTTAATTAAAATAAATACTTTTTGTATTGTTTACAAACATATTATATGTAAAACAATAAACCAATAATATTTCTTGGAAAACAAAAATAAAACAATATGACTTCCCAGTTATATTTGTGTTCAGTGGTTTTTAAGCTGGGACTTAAAATTATGACAGGAAAAGTGAGACTTTATAATGACCAACTTGCATTTCATCCCTCTACGCACTTAGCCTTTTGTGGCCTAGATTTATTACCTTAAGTATACTGTGTATGAGATAAGCTTCAAATGTGGATTATAGATTGGCTGAAATGCAGTTGTTACAAACTTGCTTTCACTTAAAATTAATTATAAACTATATATTTTAATATACTAGTTTAACTTTTCTTTAACAAACTAGTGCTCTTTCTTTTAAATAAAAAAGGCATATTTTCTCACTTTCTAATTTTGCTACATAAAATGAAATGTGAAATAAGAAAGGCCATACAAAATTTTACAAGCCAGTATAGTTGGATGATATAGTACAGTAAGAATAATAAAACACCTACAGATACAATATATACTTGTTTTAATATATTTGATATGTTTATATTGAAATATATATACATATATTCGTTAAACCAAGAAATACCGTCTTGTTGAAAATGTTACAATTTAATATTTACTCTATATGTCTTGAAAGGTGAGTTATATAGTATTGTTATTTCGCCAAAAGTTGAAGAGTTTGGCATAGTTTAAGGACTTTATATACTCCCTTCAATTGATCTGATAAAGGCCCAGCAAATATGAAGGCTTTATAAAGGACCCATACAGAAACAGTTCACAATTTCAAGATATTTTGCATTATTTCACTCATTTTTCTGAAAAAAAACATTGTATGTAGTTAATATTTTAAATACATTTTTTTTCATCCCACAGCCTTGAAAGGAAAATGAAAAAAAAAATGTCTTGTCCAGGCTGTATCTTAGAGACTGTCAGGTATAGGAATTTTATACTTGGTGGGGACTTTGGTGGTGGTATTGGTGTTCGACATTATGGAGAGACATTGAGTTGACCTTTCACTTTGTTGTAGTGGCCTTGACATTTAACATATTATCCAACCTATATCTCCAAAAGCATAAGGTATAGGAAGTTGGTACTTGGAAGGGACATTGTTTTTGGGTCTAGGTGTTCAGCATCAGTGTGTGACTTTGACATGACCTTTGACCTTGCTGTAATGACCTAAGACTTTTGAATATTTTCCTGGCTATATCCCAAAAACCATAAGGTGTATGAGTTAACACTTAGAGACATTGGGGGTGTAAGTGATATGACCTTGTTATAATGACCTTAACCTTTAAAATTTTGTCCTGGCTATACCTATATCTATGAAGCACAAAAAGTCTTTTAATTAAAAAGAAAGACTTCAAAACCAAATAGATACCAACACAATTTAGGAAAACAGTTAAATTTTTTTATGACATCTAAGAGATACTAAAATTTAGAGCTGTATATGAAAACTTGTGTAGAAATTTTAAGTTTAACAAACACTCAATGGATACTAAGAACTTTTGAAATTGCTGAAGTTTAACAGACATTTAATGAACACTAAATAAATTCATTTTAAAATTTATGTAAAACTTTTAAGTGTAACAAACACCCAATAGACACCAACAAGTTTTGAAATCCGTGAAGTTTAACACACATCTAATAAACACTTCTTTAAAACTTTTAAGTTCATGAAACACTCAATAAACATCTTTACATTTTAGCTAAGTGTAACAGACATCTAATAAACACTAAACAATAAAACAGAAGAGTAACAAACATCTAATAAACATCAAATTATGCAAATGTGGACAAGAATCATCGGACAAACATCAGTTGCTTTTCCAACAGACACCTAATGGACATCTTAACAGACATCAAATTGATGTCTATTAGATGTTTATTGAATGTATATTAGACGTTTATTGCAATTTCATTTTTGTATGGGTATACAGTGTCATTACTCCCTGTACCTTGTGTAAGTATAATCGTTTTATAGAGTATCATTACTCCATTATCATGTGAAAACCTGTGCAAGCACTTAATCTTTACACAATGTTAGTACTCATATAACCTATGCAAATACTTACTCTTTATACAGAATCTTAGCTCTATTATATTGTTAAAGTACTTACTCTTTATACACCAAGTACCCTGTGTAAGTGCTTACTTTTTATACAGAATTAGCACACCCTGTATCTCAAGTATTTTCTTTATACAGAGTCATTGCTACATGTACCCTCGGTAAGTACTTACTCTTTATACAGAGTATGACTCCAAGTACCCTGTGTAAGTACTGTCTGTTTATGCAGAGTCATCACTTCAGTACCTTGAGAAAGTACTTAATTACTATTAAAACAGCATCATTACTCCAAGTACCGAGTATAAGTACTTACTCTTTATACAGAGTCATTACTCCAGGGGGCAGATATCCTGTGTAACAGCCTCCTGTCCAGGGATCTGCAGTCCAGTCCTTCTCCTCATAGTGAACAGGCTAAAAGTAATAACAGACATTATTGAGGCCAGTTTGTGTTCAACATATTATGCTTTATTATATATTCTATTTTGTTGATTTTGAAATGTAGAAATAAAAGAATAGCAGTTAGATTCTAATTTGATTGCTGGGTAGAAAAATTACTTAATAAGTATTTTAAATGAGACCACAGAAATATAGAGTGATATCTTTGGACTGTTTTAGCAATCATCAACTATTTCAAACAAATCTTTTCAAAAAATTATCTTCAACATTGAAAATGTAGTAAACCCAAGGTTGTGGCATACTTTTTCCATTTCTGGACAGTCAAACACAAGTGAGTATTGTTGTGCAACTCTTTTCATCCTTTCTTCTTTGGTTAGAATGGACAAGGCTGTTGCTTTTTCTCCGAGGATAAAACTGAAATAAAATCATATCAATCAACAACTATAATAACAAAAGATAAATATGAATGATAATTAATTTACATATCTTATAAATAAAGCACATTTTTAAAAACAAATCTTGTCAATCACCAACATTTACCCCCACAAACAACATGAATTTGTTGTGATCAAGTAGGTATATTTGATGTAAGAAATAATTTCTAGATTTCATTGGCAACTGGGCAAATGTCTATCTGATCACATTTTTTCATGAATCATGAGAAACATTTGTAAATTTTAGTACAATCAGTGTAGATACAGGTTGGTGTTGTGCAATTCAAAACATTAAGAACAGGCAGATGAAATGTACATGCCACAACTAAATGTAAGTAACTGGTCTTAGCAGATGAGACACCACTATATGATCAGCAGTAGATACCAGCACTTACCCCATAATGCAAGGCTTAGAGCCATCTGGTTTACAGTCATCCATTGTAGCTCCTACTGGATAATCACTGTCCTCCATCTCCACAGTACCACTAAAACCTTGGTGAGGTAACAAGGCCAATGCATATAATACAGACATATGGTGAATAAAATGGATATAACACATTAAACCATTTTACATTTTGATATATCAAACTACAGAACTGTGAGTCAGAAACAACTGTAAAAAATAGCCAACCTTGGCAGGCAAGAACCCTAGCCTGCAGGTATAACTAAATGGGCAACAACATCAAGAAATTTGAAAATCTAAGGAACAGCTTCAATTGTAAGAAGTATACAGAACTCACCAGATGCTGTTAGGTATAAGAATATTTATGTGGTTGAAGAAGGTGGAAAACTTACTTATTTCATTTATTCATGGAGTAAGGATTTCTTTTAAGGGTAGAAACGTATGTCAATTCAGACAGAAGCCTATTATGAAGCAAATGTTTCTCCAGCACAGGTACACATTATAAAAATGCAACTGTAATTACATGAGTTTAATAGTGTCCCTTTTTTATTAAGTGGATGTTCCATTGGATCCAACCCTAATTGACCCTCACCTACTCAAGGGTCAGTTAGCCGAGTCATGGGACAAAAGTCAAGAATAAAGCATAGGAAGAATATGGGTTGATTTCACCTCCTCAACAGGATGTAGTACATCCCTGCTTGTCTGGAATCAGATTCTGACCAGACTTAGGGTCAGGATGTTTTTCTGTGTAATCAAATGTGAAAGAATTAGGACAAGCCATAGAGACAAGTCGTATCTGGTCATGACAAGCTGTAGTGTCAATGCATATAATACAGACATATGATCAGAATGATACAACCAGAATGATTAATTTCTGGAGTTGGGGTAACTTGCCGTATCCAAGCAACACTATATAAACCCCTTGTTGCTGCTGTTGCTCATCATTTTGTCACTGCAAAAATGCCAGCTCAACATCAGACAGATTTTCTACACAAGCTTAGGGCCATGTTGTTGTTTTTAAGTGACTTGAATATTTTTGATTTTCATTCTTATTTGCGGACACAAAAAGGACACATATGAACTCAAGACCAGCACTTGCCATAGAGCCAGCACCTTCACCATAGCCCCTACCACCACCTAGACCAAGAAGGACACCACAAAACTGCTGGGTCATGCAATGGATCCTCCACAGAGAAAAAACAATGCTATAATAACCTCCTGGCCAACTTAATACAGACTTATATTCCCGGTTACCAGAATTTTGTCAGGATGCCCCCCGCAGTATGGAACTCATTAAAGACTGCATACACATTAAGAAGGAAATCACCATTTTTAGGTTGCCCTTAGAAGTTGGCTCTAATCTGACAATAACACTGAGACACCTGGCAACAGGAGAAACATACAAGTCATTATAGTATCACTAGATGGTTGGCTGAACCACTAAATGTAAATTTGTCCCTACTGTCTGCAGGGCCATCCTTGCTGAATTCCAAAGGAGTATTTGATCTGCCCTACCACTCCAGAAGACTGGAAACAGATCAAGGATAAGTTCAAAACCAGATGGAATGTCCCTCATGCGCTTTGGGCTCTAGTGGGAAAACATACTGTCCTTAAGCCAAAAAAAAATTGGGAGGGAATATTACAATTAATAAGAACTTCCTTTCCCTGGTTCTGCTAGCCCTGGTTGATGCCAAATACAGATTCCTGTGGGGAGATGTTGGGTCAAGCAGATCTTCATCAGATGCACAAATATTTAACTGCCGCAAATTGAAGAAAAAGATGATGAATTGCACCTTGGGGCTTCTACCACCTGAACGCTGGGAAGGGAGGGCCTGCTTTGCATGATTTTCTTGCTGGGTAATGACGCCTTCATCTTAAGATCATGGCTGTGAAACTGTACAGCAGAAAACAACTCACCCAGGAAGAGAGAATAGCATGCCTTTGGAAACATGTTTTTAAAAAAGTCCCCCAGTAAATTAAAAAATTTGTAAAGTGTCAGCCTTTGTCCATCTTTCAAAATGGTTTAAAGTTAAAAAGTTTATAAACTTAATTTTAAAAAAAATCCAAATATTTCAAATATTAAAAGTTCCTGAAGTGTTAAAATCTTTTTATAATTTTCAAAGTTTCTCAAAGGTCAAAATAAAAAGTCAAAATCATTTCCCAAATGTTCCAAGTTTCTGAAAGGTCAAAGTCTTTTTCAAATTTCAGAAATTTCTTGAAGATCAAAATCAGTTTAACAATAAGTTTCTCAAAGTTCTTTTTCAGCTTTGAGAAATTTCTCAAAGGTCAAAATCTTTCTAAAATTTTCAAAGTTTCATAAGATCAAAAGTTTTTTTAAAGGTCAAAATGTTTTCAAGTTACAAAGACCTCCCTCCCTTCCCCTCCCTCCAACACTCCCTCACTTTTGTGTACTGGGGTCATGTATTTTGGGTGTGGCATTGTAATGTTTTTGTTTGGGGTTTTAAACACTCTTATCATTTAGGGAGATTTGGGTGGTCATGAGAAGGGCCTTTGAATTGGCAGTGGTCCTGACATGGACCCTTTACAGAAGTGGTGCTGAAAAGAAACTTTTGGAGTTAGTTGCTCGGGAGTGGGGGGGGGGTGGTTCTTGTTGCTGGATGGTTGAAGGAGAGGTAGTGAGTTTAGGCTGCTTACTTGGTGTTGTTGAGGCATGTCCATCTGTTGGTAGTTCATGACTGACTGTATAATACCCAAAATGTTAGACAGGCCTGAGTTGTTGTGTGAAGCTTCTTCTCCAGTGAGAGAAGCTACAGATGGTGGGTTGAAGGTCTTGGTTGAGCTGATGGAGAAATATAGCTGTCTTTAAGAGGCCCCAGATTGTTGATCATCGACAATGATGTATGAGGTCTATTGCCCTCGTGATAACCCCTGGCGTGGTTGAAATGGTTGTATGACTTGCTTGTGAAGGAATCATCTGGATGTATGGAATAGTCAAGATGTATTCCCTCGTAATGGCTACTGGCTGTTATGGCTGGTGCTGGTAAGTCTGTGGTACATACATGGAAGTGGTAGTGAAGAAAATGAACATTGCTGTGGCTGATGGTTCCTTTCCTCTGCCCTGCTCTGTATCCCACTTAAAACTTTAACTGTCTAATTTTGAAAAGTCTGAAAGTTTCTTTCCTCCAGTTTTCTACTTCAGATGCCAGGTAGTTGAAGAAAGGTGTTCTGGTGCTCTCCTGTTTTGCCCAAGGAAATATATCTCCATCTGAGCAAAATGATCCATAACCTGTGGGTAAACTGATGAATGCTGGGACACTACACTAGTTCTGGCAGTCCTGGCAAAGGTTGGCTGGTGTGTTCTTCAGAGCAGATGTTGGTCTCTAAACTGTTTGTACCTGTCCACCCTCATGAAATGATGTGGGCTGATGCTGCACTAGTACTGACTCCTTTCTGTGGTGACTTAAATCTAGAAGACTTGCTGAGGACCTTCCTTCTTATGTAACTCTTCATAAATAACATCAGAGATACCTGCACCCCACAGCCTGGGAAAATAGTTTTCAGCCCCATGAGATATAGAAGAGTGAAACAGTACAAAGACTGGGATACTTTCTGAGCAGTGTTAGTTTTTTAAAGGTCTAAATAATGTTGAAGTAGAGAATATAACAAGAGAAAGAAAATGTATGTAAAGATAGAGTATCAAATCAAGACAATTCAGTAGCAAGATGACACCATTAATCAGTAAAATAAAAATTATGAAGCTTTAAAATTTATTAATTGGAGAATAGCTGTCAACAGATATAGCACAAATATGTAAAAGTACATATAATAATCAGTTACAGTAACCCATATATCTTTGTCATAGGAGAAACATGTGTCAGATATGGCAAGTCAACACACTTTGGCAGAGTCAAAATTAAAGGTCACACCATGATGATGCACACCTACAACCCCTAACCGATATCCCTACCAAGTGTCAACCTTCTACAGTTTATGGTTTCTGAGATATAGCCCAGACAAGATTTTAAAACTCATGGTCACTATGACAAGATCAAAGGTCAAATCAAGATCACACCATGATAATACACACCTACTCTAATATCTATACCAATTATCAACTTCCTACACCTTACAGTTGCCAAGATACAGCCCCGACAAGATTTTATAGGTCAAATTAAGGTCATACCATGACATTGCACACCTACAACCCCCAACCAATGTCACTGCCAAGACTCAACTTCCTACACCTTACGGTTTCCGAGATATAGACCGGACAATATTTTCAAACTAAAGGTCACTATGGCAAGGTCAAATCAAGGTAACACCATGACATTGCACACCTACTCTCCCTAACCAATGTAACTATCGAGTATCAACTTCTTACATCTTACAGTTTCTGGGATACAGCCTGAACAAACCCGTAGGGCTGTTGGATAAAAACTGGAACTTATCCTGGATCCAGTTCTGCCTCTGTCATTTCCTTGTGAGCCTGGCCAGACTTGCACTGAGTTAATTTTCCATAGTGAGTCCTTTAGCATTTGAACCAAGTCTTTCACACTACCACTGACAGGTTGGGAATCTTTCCCACACGCAATCCTTCCAGGCCTTGTTCTTGAACTTCTTGTAGGTTTGTTGTAAAGCCCCCTAATCCTTGACAAAATCTGCTATAGCCTCCTTATCTGAGTTTGTTAAATAAAGTTTTGTCATATATCCTTCCTTGGGCCAGGATTTGAATTCAGTAGCTTTTTGGCTGGCCTCCATCCCCTGTGCCCATTTCAGCTTTCACTTCTGTCACTTTTTTGTCAGTAACCTCTGACCTCCTGGCTTCCTCCCTCTCCCTCTCCTCCCTCTGTTGTTTCTCTGCCTCCGCCTCCCTCTGTTCCTTCTCCTCTTTATGTCAACAGCTGTATCTCCCATCTTAACTCTGTAGGTGCATATATGATGACTTCTATCTTTCTCACATGCTTTCTTCACTTTTATGGACCACTTTTATAAATCCAATCAAGTTTGCATTTTTAAAAATAGCATCAGAGATTCCTGTACCCCACAGCCTGGGGAAGCAGTGTTCAACACTATGAGACATTAGAAGTAGTGAAACAGTACAAAGATCTTGATACTTTCAGAGCAGTGTCAGTTATATAAAGCTTCAAATAATGTTTAAGTAGATAAAATAACATCAAAGAGAAAAAAAATGGAGGTAAAGTTAAAGTATTAAAATATGACAATTTAATAGCAGGATGACATTAATCAGTAAATTTATGAAGCTGTAAAATTTATTATTATTGCTGAAAATCCAACTAGCAAGCCTTATATTTGGTGCCAGAATAATCCTTTAATACAAGACTGGATTACTAGATAATTTCAGTTATTATAACTTCCCATGTAATGGAATACAAAATCAAACTATCAATTAGTGTATACAATAGTGAATACAGTAGTGTATATAGTAGTGTTTATACAGATTGGTTCATAAATGGTGTGTAACAGCATGCATTACAATTACTCTGGGATAAGAAGCAAAGTAAAATTAAGACGAGTACACGATACAATACTACTGAAGATGGTGGTATCAAAATATCTCATACTGAGAGCTATGTAGTGGCACATAAATGCAGCTGGATTAAGAGGCTGATCAGCAACAGGGTTTTGAAAAGTTACTTAGAATCACTTCTACCTGTATCACTAGAACTATTTCAAAGATATAATGCTAAGGTTTTGAATGGGATGTTCAGTGATTAGAATGTGGTCATTTGTTCCATTTGTTGTTAACAGCAAAATGGCATTTAAGATAAAATCAAAGCTAAGATAAAGGCGACAGTTTTCGCCCCATGATGAAAATCTCATTAAATTTTACTCTTGGCATATTTATAGGTGTTATCTAGAAGAAAAAAACAATCTTAGATAAGCTTTCATACATACAGCAGTGTTACAGCTTTGACATGAACATTAATTATCTGGCACTTGCCATGTATATGGTAAGATGTTTACTTTAGCATCACATTCTCCTGAGAAATTAATGATTTAAATGTTCTATGACCTCTTGACTTTGGGCTCTAAACTTAAGGCTGATCTGATTGCCTATGATTTTCCCCCCACTGAATTCCTCTCCAGTTAATTCCTCCCTTTTTTCGCAAGACTATAAATTCCTCCCCATGGGACACTGATTTCCCCCTTTTTTATTTTCATAAAGTTATAGCTTTATAAATTTATTTGAAAGTTTTTGCAAGCTTTATTATTTGCAAGTTTTTCCCAAACTGGAGAGGCTTATGTTACAAGAAGCCAAAGTTATGGTTTTCCTAAACTGGACGGGGTGCCTGATTGCAATTGGTTTTTAAGGTTTGATCTTCAAATAACTTTTGTAATGACAAATAATATTTTCTATATTATGATATATTGTTGTAAATAATATGAAAAACAGACATCAATGTTTCATATATGTTCCGGACATGCCTTAGTATTTAGATCAAACATTGCTACCTGATAAAAGTATACTCTGGTGATTGCATACCAGTGATTGTTATATGTACACCAACAAGAAAACCTAGGTTATTTTTTAATGTTGACACAAAAACTGTGTTTTTTCTACCTTTTGATATATATACATGTATTTCCATTTATGGTCTTTTTATGATTCAATTTCAATGTCATTTTTATTTTATGATATTTATAGTTAATGTAAGTTTGTAAGAGGTACCACGTGAGGCTTTAGGCTTAATCAGCCAAAATGTGGTATGTTTTTTTAATTGTGAAATCTCTTGTTTAATATGCTAACTACAATAAGGACATGTTGTTGTCCCAGTCAATCAAAGGGAAATAAGTAGTATGTGAAGTAAGAAGTATGTATTCTGTTTGTAAGAGGTACTATGTCAGGCTTTAGGATTAACAAAATGCATCAAAGGCTAATAGGTTATTAATTGAATATGTGGTTTCCTTGTTTCTTAAGTCCTTCAAAGGCAAAGTGATTATAAATTGAAGATATGGTTTCCTAGTGTTTTAAGGCCATCAAAGGTATCTGTTCTTTTGAATCTAAAGAAAGCTTATTGTATCATAAATTTTGTATACCATAATATGTATACTTTTATTTTTTTCAGTTGGGAGAAAGGATTACTGGTTGTGCACACTTTTTTTTCTATTTCTATCAGAATTTAATAAAAAATAAAAAGGGGGGAAATCAGTGCCCCATGGGGAGGAATTTATAGCCTTGTGAAAAAAATGGGGGAATTAACTGGGGAGGAATTCAATGGGGATAAAATCAATGTACACCGTCTGATCTTAGGAAAACAAATTGTCTAAGATTTAAGACCTTACACAAATTATATTTAAATAACAGAGAAGTAAATGACACTTTGGAAAAATGCAACTTACCCTTTTCTCTCCAGTAAGGTTTATCATAAAATGTCATTGTTTTGATGACAGATCCCATCGGGTATTTACAAATCAACTGGTTTCTGTTTCCAGGAAGTGGTGGTTCAAATATGATTCTTTGTTGTAGGGGAGGGGGTACAGCCATAATGACATGGCTTCCCTATTATAGAGACAGAAAACAATACCATGGGTTCCCTGAGGTAGAATCACAAAACAAGAACATGGCGTTGATGAGGTGCAGGGAAAAATCAATAATAAAACCAACATACACACTGGTGGCTTCTAAAAGAGTCAAGGCAGTACGTTCTTGACATAGCATAATACACCAAGATGACTATACAGAGTCATAATGACAATGCTTCCCTGAGCTTTAGATACAAACTTTGATATATATTTTTAATATGGTATAACACACCCCCATGCAGGTACCACAACACTGCTTAGCATTCCTGAGGTTAAGATCCAAAGTATCAGGTCATATTAATTAACTCATGATAGTAATTAGTTTCTATACCTCACACAATCAATTCGTAAATTGTGTAAAAATGAGACAGCTATCATCCTGAAGAAATGTATAAAATGTCAAAATCATTAAATGTTTACACTTTAGTTTTAAAGATTAAACTTAAAGATTTTTAGAAAATAATACCACAGAGACATATCATTAATATTACTATGTAGTATTTAGAAATAACTGACCTTGTAGGTTTGTCCATCAGCTGTGTACACAGTGACTGTGTGCTGATGCTGCTGTATCCTCACAACACACTTTTCAGTTAACACTCTTTCTGATACATATGTACAGATTATTTAGTATAATTAGTTAGTACAATTAAGTATTTTTGCCTTGAAACAATAAACCATGACAAAAAAATGAGTTGTGGTTGACAGGTCAGCCAAGTAGTCAAATATATTTTGGTGAGACACAATGTTAAGGGAGCAGTGGCTGACAGGTCAACAGAGTTGAGAAATGATCATGTCCATGCAGCAATTTCTCTTGAAAATGAAGGATCAAGTGTTGACCAAGCAAAAAAAGGTCTAAAACTAGGTCAATAGTAAATATTTGGATTCCAACACATGACCAGAACTACAGCATGTTTTCCCTTACATCTGGAACTGGGTATTTCCCAGAGGCTATTATTTATTTGGTATAAATGTGTAGAGAAATCACTCACAAAGACACAATTTAGAAGCTGTCTTTCCCAGAGGTCAGACTTTGGAGTATAAAAGATAGGACCCATATTCACTAAAGGGATTAGCAAAAGATCAGTGAAAAATTAGCTTAAGTTAATCCAAAAATTGGATTGGGATTAAGATTTGTATTCACAGAGAAGCTAAGCTAATTTTTGGATTAACGTTTGCATTAAATATACATCTGCTGCACTTAATTCAAAAATTAGCTTAACTTTGTGAATGCCAATTTATTCGAAAGATTAGCTAAGCCATTTTTATGAAAGATAAGCTTTTTCACGTAACTTAATCTGCTTTGTGAATACGGGCCCAGGAAGAAGCATAAGGGTTGGTATTGTCAAGTGAAATATTCTCAGAAGCACATCTCCCTCGGCTTATTTGAATAGGATGCAATACTTTGCAAATGGAAATTTTCTGATTTCTATTTTAAGTGGCCATATCTGTCATATAATTAGAATAGGTCAAGGTATTCTGTACAGAAGACCTGTTTTTGTCACTCTGTATAGTTTGTTTAAAATACATGAAGTGACAACAAAACAACTGGAACTTTTTTGGATAATAAGGTTTATAGTTTAATATAGAATAAGAAGATTCTTCTATTGTACTGAAAAGAAGATTAAATTATCTGATTTTTGAAGTTTAAAATTTGACATTTCAACCAGTTTTATACTGTGATAAATCATCAGACTGAAAGTTAATTAATTAAGTGTACACAGGAGAACAATGGAGCTGCCAAATGTGGCCCCTGTGTTTATAAGAGCTATGGAAATTCCTAATTTCAAGACACTGAAAGAAGTGGAGCTGTGTGTGGCAATATGTGACTCTATTGAAAGGTCATGTTTACTTGGAGTGCAAAGAATAGGTATGGTGTGGAGAGTTTACACAAAGAATCATGAATCAAGGATAACTCTACTTGCCAATGGGATTGTGATCAGAGAACAGAGAGTGGGTATTTTCAGCAACAACCCAGTGAGAGCCAAATTGGCCCCTGGAGAAACTGATGAAAATATAATGAAAATTACCATAAAAGACTTGCCTATTTCAAAAGGAAACAAGGGTGTTGAAAAGTACTTAATGACACAAGGGATAAAATTGAGGTCACCAGTTGAATATGCAAAGGCTAGAAATGATCAGAATGAGTTAACTGAATGGTTAAACGGCGATCGAACAGTTTTTGTTGACAGTTTCAGTGATCCATTGCCAAGAGTTACCTGGATTGGGGACTCTAAAGTACGCATCTATCACAGAGGGCAACCAAAACCAGTGATCAAGTGCACACGTTGCTTACAGGAAGGACACTTCAGATCACAGTGCACAAATGAGCAAGTTTGTGTTGTGTGCAAGATGGAAAGTCACAGGCCAGGAGACCCTAAATGTTCTGGCACTGCCAAGCAACCACACAAGACAGTTACTGTATTTTCGGGCAAAGAAACCCTCTAAGCAACATCTTTCCCTGTGAGCTTAGAGTTTTTGGGATAATGCATAAATCAGCTAAGCATGCTTATCAATATGCAAAAGCACAGCAAGCAGGAAAGAACAAAATAGCTGAGAGAATTCTTCAAGCAAACTCTGCACTTCAAGCAAAAATAGAAGCCAAAGCCCTGCCATACAACCCAAACTGGACAAACAGGAAAGAGAGTGTGATGTCAGAAATTCTGTCTGAAAAGATGAAGAGCAGTAAGGAATTTTGTGAAGAGCTCATGAATGCAGACAAGGTTCTAGCCGAAGGTGTGCCAGGAGATATGTACTGGTCAACAGGACTTACAAAAGAACAATCCTTACTGGTAAAAAAGAGTAGTTGGCCAGGAAAGAATATTATGGGAAAGCTACTGACGGAAATAAGAGAAAACCACAAGAAAAAGATGAAACAGAATAAACATTCACAGAAATTATACTCTACACAGCAAAGTGATGAGAGTGACTCAGAATGAACTGTATCTTGCATGCTGTGATACAGTAAGTTTTAGAAGGCGTTATTTTTTTGAATTTGTATATTGTTATTTTTGTAAAAATGTGTAAATATGACAATGTCTCAAGAAATTAAAATATTGTCATACCACTGCCGTGGGTTAAACAATTATGCTAAGAGAAGAAAATTGTTTTCTTGGTTACAAAATCAAAAATTGGATGTTATAATGTTGCAAGAAACATTCTGTACTGACAAACTAGAGCCATATATGAGAGCAAGCTGGAAAGGGAAAGTTAAGCTATCTCTGACTGACTCCTCTCACAGTAGAGGGGTGGCCATACTCTTTCACAAAAACTTTGCTGGAAATATACTTGGTTCTTATTCTTCGACAGATGGACGACTTATCATTGTAAATGTTGAGCTTGCTGGAGAAATTTTATCTCTGGTATCTTTGTATGCTCCTAATAATGAATCTGACAAAATAAACTTCTTTAAGTTGGTGACAAAATTGATAAAAACACACTGTGATAATTCAAACAACTTAATTGTTGGTGGGGACTTCAACACTTGCCTAAGGGTTATTGACAGGTTACCAGTAGCTGCTAAAACAGACCATAGCACTGGATCTCTAAACAAAATGCTACAATCTTGTAACTTAATAGATTGCTGGAATACTAAATACCCATCTAATCCAGGATTTACGTACTTTGATAAAAAAAATAAATCCCACAGTAGACTTGACTACTTTATGATAGGTAAAAATTCATCGTTTAAATTTAAAAATATACAAATTACCCAACCAGTACGAGATATAAATGTAATTGATCATAGTGCTATAAAAGTAACATTTTCATTAACAACCCATCAGAAAGGAAAGGGATATTGGAAATTAAACAATAGTGTATTAAAAGATGTAGAGTACATAAATGGTATCCATGAGACAATAAATTCCACACTGACTACTTACCTGAGATTAGATTCACATCAACTCTTATGGGAAATTTTAAAGGTTAATATTAAAGAATTTAGTATACATTACTGCAAAGTAAAAGCTAAAATATTGATAGACAACTGTAATGATATGCAATTAGAATTGGATACTATTAATAAGGATATTTCTCATTATATGATGCAAAACACCTTGAATAATGCTGATAGAAATACACTCCAATCATCATATTTAAGAAAAGAAGAATTAGAAATTATTTTAAATAAAAGATACGATGATAAAGCTAAGGGATATTGCATCAGATCAAGGGCTAAATGGATTAAAGAAGGAGAGGTAGGATCCAGATATTTCTTGGGATTAGAAAAGCAAAGACAAGCCAGTAATGTAATACGGGAAATAAAAGTTGGCGATAGCTTAGTAAATGAAGGTAATAAGATACTTTCAGAAATTGTTAATTTTTACACAAGTCTGTACAAGGAGAGAAACATACCAATAGACAAAATAAAGACCTACTTACAGAAAAATGAACCAAGAAGCAAACTTAATGATAAAGATAAAAAGTTTTGTGATAATACAATTTCAAAAACTGAACTTCGTGAAGCCGTTGAAAGTCTTAAATCTAATAAATCACCTGGTATTGATGGTCTAACTCCTGAGTTCTATAAGGAATTTTGGCCAAACTTAGAACAAGCTTATGTGAATATGTTGCAGGAAACATTTGTTAAAGGCATCTTGCCAATATCAACATGTAAAGCTGTTTTAGCATTAATTCACAAAAAAGGAGATAAAAACCTACTGACTAATTATAGACCAATAAGCTTAAGCAATTATAATTACAAAATTTTGACATCAGTTTTTGCTAAAAGAATACAACAAATTCTTCCAAAATTAATTTCTAAAGATCAGAGTGGTTATATAAAGGAAAGATTTATTGGGCTAAATGCTAGACTAATTAGTGATATCATTGATAATTGTGAAAATAACAACATACCTGGTGCAATTGTTTGCCTGGATTTTGAAAAGGCTTTTGATTCATTAAATTGGAATTTTCTCTTTCTTGCCTTAGAAAAATATGGTTTTGGAGAGTCATTTATACAGTGGATCAAAATATTCTATAATAGACCCACATTCTGTGTAAAAAATAATGGTGTCCTATCAAAAGAATCAGTCATGGAAAGAGGAATACGACAAGGGTGTGCTGTCTCAGCCTTACTGTTCATACTCTGCATTGAATACATGTCTAATGAAATTACTAAAAGCCCCAATGTTTCTGGTATAAAGTTATATCAGTTGGAAACCTGTATTACATTATATGCTGATGATGCAACACTTACATTGTCAGATGATCGTTCAGTATCTCAAGCTATTTTTATTTTAAAAGAATTTTCATCAGTTTCTGGTCTCAAACTAAACATTGCAAAATGTAATGGGCTGTGGCTTGGTCCATTAAAGACCAATCCCCAATGCATTGAGGGAATAACTTTCAGCTCCAATCCAATAAAATGTCTGGGAATCTATATTGGAACTGATAAAGAAAATTGTAACACTTTAAACTGGAATAAGAAAATTGCCAAACTTGAAGAATTGTTACTGCGGTGGAGCACTAGGAAATTGACTTTGTATGGGAAAACACAAATTATCAATACTATAGCCTTACCAAATCTGATATACCTGTTCACACTTCTACCAGTACCAATTAATGTCATAAAAACTGTAGAAAAGATAATTTTTAAATTTCTTTGGGGAAAGGTCCATAAGATAAAAAAGAATGTTTTAATCAATAGCCACTGCAACGGAGGAATAGGTTTGATAGACATTGAGTCAAAGGTGTTATCTTTAAAAGCTGCATGGGTGTCCAAAATAATAAATGATGATGGCAAACTTAAAGATATTGTTAGCCTGTACTTATCTAACACAGGATTAAACCTGACACACATGTTGAAAACAAACTTTAAAAATTTATCAGAACCAATAATTAATAATTTCTCACAGTTTTACCAAGATGTTTTTACAGCATACAATAGGTACAAAATAATAAAACCCTTAGCTGAATTAAAACCTAGTGATATTATGTCTCAAGTAATTTGGGGCAATGAATATTTTAAATCAAAACATAAGACTTTATTTTTCAATCATTGGATTGAAAGTGGCTTTGTATTTGTCCAAGATTTATTTACTAAAGATGGGAAGTGGCTACAGTCCGATGAAATTTTTACAAAACTTTTAAACAAGAGGAATTGGTTGATTGAGTTGACTATTTTAAAGAAAACAGTTGGCAAAATTGTCTCCAAAATTGATACCACTATTTGCAAATACATACAACAAAAATTATTTCTTAATGTTAACTTCTACCATAGGAAAGTTTTAATTAATCCATATTTAATTAAATCAAGAGAAATTTACAATCTCTTTCTCAAAAAGAAAAATGTGCGACCTTACTCTGAAAAAAAGTGGGAACGAATTTTAAACATATCATTAAGCCACAATGAATGGTCAAATATCTACTGTAATAATTTTTATCCTATCAAATATAAAAAACTGTGTGAGTTTAAATATAAAATTTTATTAGATATTTTACCATGTGGTAATATTGTTAGTAAATGGAATTCCAAGGTTTCAAGCATTTGTACATATTGCAAGATAAAAGAAAGCATAACTCATATGTTGTATGAATGTAAGAGGATAAAACCAATTTGGGTGACATTCAGTAATTGCCTCAGCATGAACATAAAGTTAAGTCATGTAATTCTGGGAATTAGAACTAAAGACTATGTGAGCTTGAATAAACATTTATGTGTAGCAATTGTTGCATATTCAATTTTTGGTGTTTGGTGTAAGTCATCGTTTGACCATATTCAGAGCACTACATGTGATATAAAGCTTGAAATAAAGAAAAAATTAATATTCTATAAGGAAGTGTATCAACTTGTATATTCTACATCCCAAAGTCAAAATTTGGAAAATATAATTAACTGTATGCTTCATCATTTAAATTAAAGGTACTTTGTTTTCTTTTCAAACTAAAGATAATATAAAAATGTGTATTATATATTTAAATTAAATATATAAATACCTATCTTGAAATTGTGCTACTGAAGTTCAGATTGCAATGGTGTATTATCATTTAAAAAAATACAAATTATTAGTAAACTTTAAGATCCAAAATATGAAACTATGAATGAAGATGTATGTGCATTGTATTTTGTATAACTTTGTGTCTATTGTGTATCTTTGTTTTCTCAATGCTCGCAGTTCTTGTTAGATAAATGTTAAAATGTATTGCTGAAGCATCAACTTTGTATGTCTACTAATATTATGTGTAAGACTGGCTGGTCGGCCTTCTCTTACACCTGAGGCTGTCCCCCCTGCAGGTGGGAGTTTTATGGCTGCCCAGCCAGATGTAAAACATTTTTGTATTTCATAAGTTATATTAATATTTGTTTTTGTCTGAAAATACATGTTTGTAACCACGAAAAGTTTCATACTGTGTATGAATGTCACTGTAAAAGGACTGATGGTTGGTTTGCTACCCTCGCCTGCCCAGTCCCAAATGCACTGTGTTACAAAAGAGTAAATAAATTGATAAAAAAAAAAAAAAAAAATTAGAATCATAAATAGGTATAAATATTCAGCTACTTTTCCCATAGCTACAACATTTTCAGTCCTCTATAACATAGTGAAATTGCAGACCTCTAACTCATTGCATAGCTGGGCAATAGCTACTTCTAGGTTCTCATTGTTGAGTAAATCAGTTTTAACTTGAAAACTATTGCATATATGTTATTCACCTATTTTTGGATCAGCTATGACTAGTAAAATTGCAGACCTGTAGCTCATTGCATAGATGAGCAATAGCTATTTTTAGGTTTTCACTGTTGAGTAAATCAGTTGTAACTTGAAAACTATTGCATTTACAGTATTTTGTTTAAACATGTTATTCACCTGCTTTCCAGATAGTGAAATTGCAAACCTGTATCCCATTGCAAGGTTGAGCACTACTTAATTTCAAGTATTCACTGGTGAGTTAATCAGTTGTATCTTGAAAACTATTGCATTTAGAGTATTTTGTCTACATATGTTATTCACCTACTTTTGGATACGTCTAACACAGTAAAATTGCAGACCTGTAGCTCATTGCATAGCTGAGCAATAGTTACTTTGAGGTGTTCATGTTTGAATGTCAATGATGTAGTTTTGGTCATGTGATGGGATCCAAATATTTGATTTAGTTTTAGATTTTTTGATTGGTTGACACCTGAGAAATTGCAAATATGCAGAAAAATGGATGTGTCTACCTGCCTGTCTGCCTACTTATACAAACAATTGTATGATATATTTATATTTATTTTTTGTATATATTTATCTCTACTGATGGTATTACTTTCATCTATTTCCAGGAGTAAAATTCTACAACTAGCCTGGTCTACCTGTGGACTCTGTCTACCTTATCAACTCTGTCGACCTTTTCAACTTTTTCGACCTTGTTCACTTTTGTCATTTGTTATATAAAGTTTCAAGAGGGGCTCAGTGGTGTAGCGGTAGAGTTCTCGCCTCCAACCTCTGAAGCCGACGATTTGAATCTTGGGCCGGGCACTTCATGTTGGAAAGTTGGCAGTTACTTGCCGATCCCCGGTGGGTTACAGTGCAGTATGCACTGCTTTCCTCCACCTGTAAACTCCCATCACAATATGACCCTGGCTGTTGAACGAGACGGAAAACAACAATTAAATAAAATAAATAAATATAAAGTTTCAAGATTTTGTCAACTTTGTCGACCTAGTGTTAATTTTTTTTTGTAATTTATATTTATTGGCATGAATATTAATTTCTTTCATTTAAACTTCATAATAATCGTAACTTTCAAGTGGTTTATAATGATTCTCATAACTACGGAATACCTTGCTGGCTGCAGAAAACAAAATTAGTCTCTCTTTTACTGTTTTAGAAATATTTGCAATTTTCTGAAACCATAAAGTTGCAAAAATCTTCCTAAACTTAGTTAACTGTCTAGAAACTTTATATAATGACTACCAGTACTCATTAGTACCATGTGGGGCTGAAAAATAAAACAAGAAATGAGGGTTACCTTAGTATAAAGAACTGTAGCAAACAGTTAAATACATTAAACATTTATTGGAGATATCAGATATAATTACAGCATGTCTGTCTATCAGCCAGTGATGGCCATAGCATGGCAATGACCATGACAGAAGGTTGATTTTATCAGATGATATAATTATATAAATTAGAGTTTATTATTATTTCCAAGTTATCTCAACCATATTCAGCTCACCTCCCAAACCCAATCCTGCTGCCATCTTTTCTGGAATCTGTTGAGCACCACCAACAAACTTCCTCTCCTTCAATGTGATATAATATATGTACCATTACAACATGTACACATATGTTTAAAGTAGTAATTATGCATATTTGTGAAAAATAATTCATTATTTACATTGTGAAATTTTATTGCAAATAATTATGAACTTACTTTCTAGAATATTTCGGACAATACCACAATACCCTTCAAATTTTTTGATAATATTGTGGATAGTGGCAGAGAAGTTTATTTTTCACACTTCCAATGTTTTAAAGACACTTTACAACATTAATGATATGCAAGTTTGGTGGTGTTCTTGTAATTTAACTAACTGGCCCATTATACAGAAAGCATGCACACCTGTCCCCCTCCCTCGGTGGAGTAGATTCTGGTAGTACCACCTGCACACTTTATATACCACAAAGCCCACAACAAGGAGATATTGTGGGGCTCTGTTGAGAAGATCAATCTGCAAAACTGTTCTGCTGAAGCCATACCATGCCTGCACATAAAACCACTAGGCTACAGTCAATGTGGCAGTTTAGTAAAACCAAATCCTCAAAAACAGATGAAGTCAGGTAACAGACATTAGATTTTTTAGCTTAGATATAGATGTGATACACATACTAAAATTGCGATAACACATTAAACAAAGTTTTAAAATTTTAAGCACAGAACTGTCAATCAGTCATCAAACTGATGACAGAACCATATTACGTATTTAGAGCCTGTGGTACACAGTTTACAAAGCTACATACTCAGTCCAAATCATCTTTTGCAGCCATTCTTTAAATGTAATTTTGTCAAGTGCATCAGCATCAGGGGCTTCCCAAGGATGTGACTTAGACATCTGTAAACAGCAAAACTATGTTACACAGTCATTATCTGTGTCATAAATAACTTTGTACTTTTATTGTGTTTCTGATGGTAAATTTCCCGCTTGAGCACTAGGGGCCGATTTCATCAAAGGTCTCAAACTTAGCCCAGTCTTAGGCTGAGCCACTGGTTCAAATCTGAGCCTACTGACTAAGCCGGGTTTTTGTCTCAACCAGTTTTGTCTCACAGAAGGGGTCTCGCCAAGCTTATCAAATAAGCACAGTAGTTTTATGTGTCATTGACTCTTGTATTTCTTGTCAAAATTATCTAATAATGACACAAATCCTTTGACAGAATTTATCTTTGGGAAAAGGCTATTTTATAATAAAAAACCTTGTATCCACATAAAAAATGTCCAAGGACAACTTAATAGAGATTTTCTTTTTATTTGTACCTTATTTTCAGTCATTTCAAATTTTGAAGTGAAAATTTTACGGCCATATTTAAGCCTTTGTTTACAAAGTTAAGCCCACTACCTACAAGTGTCAATTTTGAGCCAGTGGCTCAGCCAAAGCTGAGACTGAGACCATTAGTGCAATCCACAAAGTCTAAGTCCATGGGCTCAACTCAAACTAAATGTTTCAAATATTTGAGACAAAAGTCTCAACTTTGAGTCCTAGAATGGACAAAAACCTTTTGTGAAATTGGCCCCTGGAACATTGTTAAACTCACTTTAAGATTATATTATTTAAAAGTCAATTTTAAATATGTACTTCTGTTGATATACAGTCGAACCTGGTTAAGCAACCACCTGGTTAAGCAACCGCTTTTGGATTTTGTCTTGGGTATGTGCTCTACGCAGACTTGACTCTATATGGATCTAATTGAGCCTTAAGATTTTTTAGATGTAATACTTGAGATGTATAGCAGGAATTCTTTCATTTCAAAACTGTTTTGTACCAACATATTATTAAAGAAGGGATAAATATACAAAACCAGGAACCTTCTGTCCCAGCTGGTTAATATGCCTCATGAGGTTGTTGACATCTAGGAAAGGCAGCAAGCCTGCAGAGGGAGGCAGGAAGTGTGATCCCTCACATGAACTTGTCTTTCCCTAAATGAAACAAGACAGCTTGCCATGTACACACACCTCACAGGCACCACTCAACTCAGAAAGTCTATTTGGGTCAAACATTTCTCACAAATACACTAACTTACTAGTATGGTATGCAAATATTTCTTTTTATCTTGACCAATACACACTGCAGTTTATAATATCCTTATATAACAAAGCTTTATTGTCTTGTTCTTGTTTCTTTTTATAATTTCATGCTGGCAACTTTTTTATGTTGACCCTTTCTAAGCAGTTGATGGTCTTGAACTGGGTTTTATTTTATAACTGAACTCATTACCATATGAGGAAGAAATGAACTTTGAAGGCAAAATGTGTAGATTAATATACTGATTGTTCTAATCTAATCTAATTTACTACTTTGCAGGCACCATATCTTCCCCACAAAGGGGATCTCAGTGCACTAACTTAACAAAAATCATTATTGTACGGGGAGTCGGGGAGTTCAAGGTCAATGATCTGGAGTTGTGGGTGTGACCAAGAGGGAAGGACCCTAATGTGGAAAACTGGAATTAAAGAGGTGGGTTTTGATGTGTTTCATGAAAGATGCAACAGAGGCGCTATTTCTTATTTGGAAAGAGAAAGAGTTCCAAAAAACTGGGGTGTAGTAACTGAAAAAATGAGAAAAGTGTTTGATTTATGAACTCTACAGTTGAAATTGGGGGTATGAAGGAACTTGAGTTTGGGGGTGCTTTGCCTTGTATTTCTGAAAGATGTGAAAGCAAATGGAGTTTATTAGTTGAGGAGAAATGTGAGAGAATTTAGAGGAACAGGCGACAACCCTGCAGAGTGAATTCTGGACTAACTGCAATCTCCTTAAACTCAAAGTCAGTGAGTGATAAGAACAGGGAATTGCAATAGTCACCAAAACATTTGCTAAAAGAACTGATGTTTTAAGGTCTAGAAGGGGAAGAATTCTGTAGAGGTCTTTCGCATGAACTCTGATAGACTTTATGAGCTGTAACACATGGTCTGAGAATCTGAAATTGCAATTAAACACCACTTGAAGGTTCCTGACACTTTGTGTTGGTGAGCCCTGATTACCAAGAATATTGATTGGAAAGTGAGGAAGGCGTTGTTTACGGTTGTTTTTGAAACCTATCAGAATGAACTCGGTTTTGTCAGGGTTCAGTTTTAATTTATTTGTGAACATAAAATTTTGAATGTCGTTTAGGCAACTCTTTAGTTTTTGTATAGAGTGAGAGAAATTTGCTGGTGTGAGAGCTATGTATAACTGTACAATTGTTCAATATTGGTTTCACACTGTTAGGACTGTCAGGCATGACTCCAATGTCTTATGATCAAACTCAGTCATCATGGGATAAATAATAAGTCAAAGAGACCAGAGATGAGGCAGAAAAATATTTATAATGCTATAATATGGAATAATGTTGCAGGTTATATGTTATAAATGTAGCTTCATAAAACGACATGCCATACTTACTTTATGGAAGTGGATTATGTTTTTATCACAGTAAATTTTGTAAGTTGGAACGTTCAGTTCTGCAGCTAATCTTAAGATTCTGTTCTGAGAAGGTCCAACATAAGCTCCACCAACATCCGTGTAATCTACAGATGAATTCTGCAACAGTAAAGCACACAATCAATAGTGTATCATATCTATTTCAAAATACTAACACCATATGCTTTCCTCAACAGAACTTAAATGAATTTACTATCTCTACTGAACTACAAAAATTATTTGTTCACATCTAAACATTGTAAACTGTATTGACATTGGTAGAATCTATATCGTGGAGAACACAAAGTGAAAAAATATAATGGTCACTCAATATTAACATTTCCATGACATATTATTCCAGGTATGATCAATCTGATTTCCACTTCTTTGAAAACGAGTATTTTGAATTTGAATCTTTTGCATTGTGCTGTAAATATAAAAACCTGAAAAAATAATAAAACAAACTAGAAATAGACACATGGTGAAGGGCATAACTGATGCAATAACTAGTCAGTTTTCAATACATAGACTTTGAACTACATGGTATATATGTTATTCACTTATGCCCCTGTTCCACCAAAGGACTAAGTCCTGACCCTGTGCCCGACCCTAAATCGTGGACAGTTGGTAAAAAATAAGGAAAAATGGGCGGGCCTACTGAATCTGTATCAAGGTCTGGGATTAAGTTTAGATGGGACTCAGGGGGCCTGAGGAGGCCCCAGGCCACCCTACAGAGCCCCCGACTGGTCTGGGACTAAGAACAGACCAAGGCATTTTTCTGGTCAGTTTGAACCAAGATCTTGTCCTACACATACCGACTGGGTCCCAGGACACCTCAGGCATCCTGGGACTAAGGCCCGACTAACCCCTGACTAAGTCCCGGCTTCCTGAGGCTTTCCCAAACCAAGATAGCCAATTTTTGTTTTCCAATGGGACTAAGGGTCGCAGGGGGCCTGGGACTAGGTGATAGAGGGTCTGGGACTCAGGGTCGGGGACTAAGGGTCGCAGGAGGCCTGGGATAACATAAGACTGTGTAAATTGGGTCTGAGGAGGCCTGAGGAAGCCTGGGACTGGACATTTTGTTCATGGCGGAAAAAAAGAATCGGTTAGGGTCGGGAGAAATATCAAACATGTTTCATTTTTTTCCCGACCCCAACCGACAACTACCGACCCTTACAGGACCCTTTCAAACCGACCCCCCCAAAACCCTTAATCGGGAGCCTTAGTCATGTGGTGGAACACCCACATTAGGCATTTCGAGAAATTTGTCACTCTTTATTACACAACTTGCCTGGTTCATTTTAGGCAAATTGTGAAATACAATAATTTTATATAATGCAAACCTTTGATGATTTTTTAGCAATATTTAGCTAAATGAGAAGAATTATAAAACTCTTTAAATTGTTCCTTTTAGAAATTTGAAATATTTTACCATTGCTGATATTTAGAGCTCTCTTACACAAAATGTAATAACAGTATGGATGAAATATATTTAATGATCTGGGCAAAAGTGGGCATATATTTATAGTGTTTTGTATGTCATTTAATTTATCAGTTAAAGTTTTGTACAAGTTATATAATGTAATATCAAGTTATGTCAAAGAAGCTTAACTTGTATAACTGACTTGACAAGTTTAACACCACATAATTTTTTAAGCTTAAAAACTGAAGACAGCCTGTACAAATATTCTGCAATAAAATTTCATGAAAATCTTGATCACATCAATAGGTTGTACACACTTATATTGTAATAAACATGTCAGGAAATAAACTTAAAAAGATAGGATATGGAATAAAAATGAGTTGCATGAAAATAGAATAAATAGATTACATCTATATGACAAGCTATTAAAATATGTGCACAAATATAAAGATTCAACAAAAATTTAACTTCAACAGCAGAATTTTTATTGGTATCATCTTTTACATATTTTCACCTTTACAAATACAACCTATATGATCTATAGACAAATAAAAATCCATTTCTCTGGTAAACAGGTAGCATTCATATAATTGCAATTAACCTAGCATTGGACTGGGTTAGGGGTGGGGGTCAGTTTTAATTAGTCTTTGTTCAATGTACAATGAGGGTTTATTGTTTAATCTTTTAAAGCAAAGAAGCCATGTACACTTTAAAATAAGCTTGTCTTTGATGAACATGAAAGCATCTGTTCTAAATAAACTAATCTCCTGTACTATGTACTAGAGAATTTGTGTTTACATGTTGTCAAATTTATTGAATAAATAACTTTTGAATAAACAAGAATAAGACCCTGCGACCCTTAGTCCTAGACCCTCTCTCCCTTAGTCTCAGGCCTCCTGTGACCCTTAACCCAAGTACACATGCATGCGGCCCACGACATCCGACGGCTGACTTGCGACGGCAAATTTTCTCCAAACCTTCTCAATATTTTATAAACATACATCTAATTTACTTGTCGTCCGATTTTTTTCGCTCCCAGCTCCAGTTTCAAACCGACCAGAAATATGTCTTAGTTGGTCTTCTCATTTATGTTTGGTTGTTTACATGTATCCGACTCCGAATTGCGACGCCCGATTTGCGAGAGCGATTTTTTCGGTCTGGGAGCGAAAAAATCGGACGACAAGTAAATTTAGATGAACGTTTACAAAATCTTAGAGAGGTTGCGCTCTACATTTTTCACCTCCGCTAACGTTAAAAATGCATGTGTGACGTCATAAATTGTTCTGTAAAATGTCATGTCTAGACAGAACTACGGTAAAAACTAACGTTTTATACGCAAGTAAGGCCTGACTTACGTACACAGTCTCCCTTAACATTTTAAAGTTATTTATAAATTTTATATTTTGCCAATTGGTGAATATATTATCAAAGAAATATGTGTACAATCATTTATAACACTCAATGTTACCATACAATGTAAAATGACCAGTGAAAGGACAAATTTGACAACCAACCATTACCTCTAGAAGTCCTGCATTCCAACCATGACACTTAAGGCCAAGCTTATTTGATTCACTGTTATACAGTGTTGTTTACAGGACATTATTTGCTTTTCAAGCATATTTTTTGTGCTGGTTTTCATTTTATAAAATGAAAAATGTGTCCTCGCCTCTTTTTTGGTCAACACATAATTTATGTGTCAATATATATAATTGTTTGGACGGGTTTAAATAGGTCTTGAGTGCACACCAAACATACATTTAAATACCTTTGACCTTAATCTCCTATAATGCGGTCGTAGTGCGCAATATCAAACATAGAGAGGTTTAGTGATGCGTGTGACAGCCACCTAACGTAAAATAATTTCCGTAAGAGATACGTTATGTTTGAAGTGGATACGTTTGTCATTTTAGGGTTTAGCAATACGTCCATATGAAAGAATGCTGGTCAACGTAGTTTCTTTGATGTGCTACAAAACATGCATGCTTTGTAAACAGACCTCTAGTATTCATATGGGAAAATATAGTGAACTGAAACTTGACCAAAATGTTGTGCACATATTTATCTGCTTATGGGTTTGTGGCATATTTATTTTTTGTATGTACTTTTTTAATAAAATAGTTAGGGGTTAGTGAACGTAAGAAAGTCAACCTTTACGTACAAAATGTAACCTAATAAACTCCAAAAACGGTAAAAATCACCTGATGCACATCTACTGCTGACGTTAATAAGTTACCGTTTACGTTTTGACACCCAAAACGTAACACTAAACCTCTCTAAAAATAGCTGCATATTTACGTTACCGGACAATAAAATGTAGTGCGCAACCTCTCTATTGAGAAGGTTGGGGGAAAATTCGCTGTCGCAAGTCGGCCGCCGGATGTCGTGGGCTGCATACATGTGTATGTAGGCTAAGAGTCACTTACAGGATCGGGGCTTAGTCCTTTGGTGGAACAAGGGCATTAGGTTGTCTGAGACTTCCTGGGACTCTTAATGCTAGGTCTATTTAGTTTTAGTCCCAAGAGGTCTGGGCTTAATCCCAGATTCATCCCCGACCCAACGTGCAGAAGAAAAAACAAACTGTGGTATGTTTCAGACAAGATCGGTGTTGAAATGTACCACAATCATGTCTTAATCTGCTCTTAGGGAACAATCGTGAGTTGTCTGAGAAGGTCTGAGACCTCCTGGGGACGATCTGGGTTTGATCCCAGACCTGGACCCCGATTCCATTGCCCCACCCATTATTCATGTTTTTTTCACAGACTCTCCAGGATTAAGGATCCCAGACCCATTAGACATTACTCAATAAGCGGTGTTTTACCCCACTCCATTGTAATTTGCATATCCACCAGTCAATTATAATCAATAAAACCTAGTGTTTCTACCAGACTTTCCACTAAAATTGCTGTTCATTAGTATGCTAATTGGTCATATGTCACAAATTGGAAAGTTGATTCTTCAATTTTACTTGGGATGTACGAGAATCAGACTGTCTTTAATTCTATGTACACTGACCCAATGACTTAATACTTAAAGTGAAAAAGATAATGTAATAGAAAAGATAATTGTACTGAACCATTGATATACTTTACATATAATAAAAAGCCATTCTTCACCTTGTACCTAGAAACTGTTAGTGAACAAACGTGACATTGACAAAAATAAATTTAGTTTGTTTGTGAAAATTTTTTACCTTTGGCAAAATCTACCTCTAAAAGTTACAACTTAAACTTTAAAAGCTTCATTTTAATATATTAATATTTTAGTGATTTTAACAAGCCTCACATACAAAATAGTGGTGCAGGTCAAATAAATATGTTGCAATAAAAATATTAAATGTCCTTATTGTCATAATCTTGCAAGCTTGCATAAACAATGTATATTAAAATGTCATTGGGTCCTATCTCCAGTGGCAGGTTAAAGAACCTCAAGGACAGTGATAAATGGTCATCCTTGAGCCTCTATCTTCCAGTTAGGGGAATGCCACTTACTTGTGAGTTGGGGCTGTACCTGTACAGTCAGATTGGTTAAATAGCGCTTTGAGTCCTGTAGTATATAGAGATAGTGTGCTGAGTATAAATACACATTACATTACATAGTCCTCACTGCCTTTACATTCATCAATTCCTTTCACAATACTGACCTATATTTGAAATTGAATACAAATCATTCAGATACCATAAGTTTGTAATTTAATGTCTCTTGTTTCATAAATGCTTCTTTTATCACAATGAGATAACCGAATGAGTCAATAATTAAAACATAAAGACAGCTTGGATGTTTTTATTTGGATCAGTAGATAGCTTATTTTCAGGACCAATCTGACACAATTTGTTGCTGATCCCTGTCAATGAACATATGCTCTCATAAAAAGCAATGACAATCCTGGCTGGCAAACAGATTTTAAAAACTCTAACTTTAACCTTTGAACTTTGCCAAGTGTTCAAGGTTCACTACAAACCTAGACCAAAAAGGATCTTACCCAGGGCATAGGTTCAAAGTTAAGACTTTTGTATAATTTTTTGTGAAAAATAAGCTAAGTCTTTTGTCTTAGTCTTAGCAGTATTTCAAAAATGCTAAGACCATTTTCAGTCTTAGACAAGGTCGTAACTTTAAGACTGGAAGGGATGGGTCTTATGTTTTTGAAATAGGTCTTAAATACAATAAAGTTTAATTGTGAAAAAATTAACTACAGTGTATTTTTATATTTTTGTATTTATATGTAGCTGATGTAATTTATTGTAACATATAAACTTTATATCTTATATCTTTTGTATACATACAAACATAGATGCATGTACACATATTTATTTATTGGCAGAGCCTAATTCTTTGACTGGTACCTGTTTGGAAAATCTCACACATATATAATAGAAAAACTAGCAGGTGTCTGTAGCTTGTCATTACATATACTAGATTTAGGCAATACCTATATTGGAAACAATAGTTTGAATGGCTGGCTGATCATTTAGTTTGTTGTTGTTGTTTAAACACTAAACATGAAAGTCTTAGCTAAGTCACCTTTTGTGAATACAGATGTAAGACATAACCTAGCTGAGACGAAAGTCTTAAGTTACAGCCCACAGTTAAGCATAAGACCTGGCTCAGTCTAAGACCCTTTGTGAATATCAGCCATGGGACCCTTTTCACAAAGGGTCTTAGACTTAGTCTGGAGTCTAACTACTTACATTGATTTCCTAAAGGTTGACTTGGTAAAGACCAAGCTTTTCAGATAACTACAATGGTTTTCTGTGTCATGTGACCCTTCATTTTAATTAAAGGTTTTACTGGTGACCTATAGCGTTTCTACATGTTATTCTTTTTTAGGCATTTTAAAATGTGCAGTGAGAAAAATTTATGGGGGGCATATTTAAGTCTTTGTTTACAAAATTTAAGCCCACCGTAGAGAGATTTAGTCAAAATGCTGACTTAGCAGCTTTGTGAAACGCTCTAAGTATAAGACCACAGACTTAGCCCGAGTTTAAGGCAAAAGTCTTAACTTTAAGTCAAAGTCCAGGTTAAGTCCTTTTCTGACACTGGCCTGTGTGCTAAGTCCCTTTTAAAACTGATCCCAGCTGTTTATCACATAGAATATGGTACATTCATAGTCACAAGTTTCATGCACATATATATTGTTGGATTAGATTGGAACCATCTATTTCCAGAAACAGAAGATTTGTTTTCATAAAAAGTGTAAAAATTATTTAACTCTTAGGAATTCCAATTGAAACTGCAATCCTTTCCTTAAAAATAGAATATTTCATTAAAAGGGTAATCCAAAATCATCTGAAAGAAACTGTACAAGTTTAGAAACCTCCTTTTCTCACACATAAAAAAAAGAAAGGAAACCAATATTTTAAAATTTCATTTTCCAGATCAAAAACCTCTATTTTGTAGATCAATAGAAATGTTTTTCACTGTGTGTTATACAAGTTATATTACTGTCATTTTTGACCATGTAAAACCCACTTCCTAGTTATGTTTTCACCAAATTGTTTTGTTCTAGAAATGGAGAGAAATTGAAAATCAGCTGCCCCTCTACCATAAAAAGATTTTCCAATCTAAGTCAACCTATGACTAATTAATTTAACATGCATGCGCTGTCTGTTCAGTAGTAAAACCTTTAAAACCTTGAATGAAAATTGCCTGATCCAAATATGTAAATTTTTGGTGTTTCTCCTGGTATTTTGAATATACACCAAACACAGTGTAAAACACTGCTTATTGAATAATATCTAATCGGGGCTTAATCCTTTGGTGGAACAGGGGCATTAGGCTTTAGTCCCTTTGAGTTGGTCTTTGGTCATTCAGTCCATGGTCCTCTTAAGCTTTTGAAGGAAAACTGGTTATCTGAGAACACTGAGAGTCTGAATCTGTTAGATTATGTCTCAAAGTTCAGAGATAAGTTAAAAAGACTTGTGAACTAGCACAGCAAAATTTGAAAAATTCTGAATCAAACATGAAAATGCTTTGTGATAGGAAATCACAAAACTGAGTTTTCAATCCAGGAGGCAAGGTTTCAGTGTCATCACCTAGCCAAAAGAACAAAATGCAGGCCAGAGATCTAGGGTCATACCTAGTGACAAAGAAAGCAAAAAAGCTCCATTGGACTTGTAAATACTGTGATGACAGACAGTTAAATGAAGTGTGTGAAGAAGATATTTTAAAGCTATACTTCAAAAGAGGTATTACATAGCTTATGATGGCTATTAATTAAAACACTGTTAGTGATAAGGATTCAGTGTAAAAATAGGACTTCAAAGTAAAATAGAGCATCTGCATGGATATGCTTTATCCAGAAACTGTGTTTAAAGTATAATTATATCCACCGCCGCCGCCATAAAAATTTCCTTGTGTATGCGATAACTCAAAAACAGCTTAATATATTTTTTTAAACTTGGTACAAAAGTTAAGGGTGCCCAAAGGAAGATCCCTATTTTAAGGTGACCTTAAACTCACAATAAAAAAGAACTTATGGCCACCTTAAATTCAGAAATTTGACTTTTGACTACTTAGAGCCCTCTCGGTTCCAAACTATGAGGCTCAGCTGGCTGAAATTTTACCAGAGAACACATTGATATGTTTGTAGTACATGTGCCGAAAATTACGACTTTAAGTTGAGGAGAAAATTATGTTTGAGGCCCATAAAGATCCCCCTTAGGGATTTTTTGCTACATTTTTCACATATTTTGCCCTATAATTTGAAAGTGGTAATTCTGATGAGTCTCAAACTGCACTAGGTATAACTTTGATATGTAATCCTTGTCTGTGGAAAATTTTAGGTCTATAGGTTTAACTACAAGGTTGAAGTAAGGTCTCAAAATTGCCCACAGAGATCCAAAATATGGACTTTTTACCACTTTCAAGCACTGTAGCTTTCAAACTATGTCTCTGATATAGGTGAAATATCATCTAGGAATATATTAATATGTTCTTTTTACATGTGCCACAAATCTTAGCCTTCTATAGAAAACTCTGTATGAGGACCATAAACACCCAAATAGAAGCCCACCCAAGTGACCTTTTTAAACATTTTTCATATATTTTCCCTGTAATTTTGAAATGGTAAGTGTTGCAAGTTTCAAACTGTATTAATGATAATTTCAATATGTTGTTAAGCTGGGTACACATTAAAGTAGGCAAAAGGGACATTGGCTCAGTTAATTTTGAGACAGGTCCTGCAGTTATGAACTTATACAACACTTTGTCCTTTGGAGTGTCCTTCTTGTGGCTTTAATAATTGGGGTATATAAACCTGAAGGTATAATTTTTCTGTTGGACATTCCTTATTCATATATTTGATTTTTTATGTCTAGAGTGTTTGTTATCCCATACCATTAATATGTAGTATCAGTGATTATTTATTGACACAAGTGTTGGTGGAGGACTTCATTATCTCATTAGCTCAAGCAGGTAACATTATATTGGGATTGTTTACACTCCTAACTCTCTCCTTCTCCCCCTTTTCTTATTAGGTAATAGAGTCCCCTCCCTCAGCCCAGCAATCCCATGACACTTGAATGAAAGAATAGAAATGATAACAGATAAGAAAGAAAAGAACTTATGCTGCTGGGGTGTAGTGTGGCATATTTAATTACCTGTACATGTGTACACTGAAGCATACATCAGATTTATACCATATCTGTTTTTTTTCTGAACACAGATATATTGAAAAAGCACTCACCCTCTTTGGTAATGGAAGGATATATGTCAAATTATGAAGGAAAAAAAGCTAAATTGTAAAAGTATAGCTTAATTTGTTGGGATCTAATCACATATGTGCTTTAGAATATTTCATCCATCCACTAAATTATTTAAAACATAGAAAGAAATAAACTTGTGTGTGGACCTTTGCCCACAATGAGTCTTGCTCACAGTACCTATACCCGCAAAGGACTTTGCCCACCATATTTTTACAGGGGAGGAACTGTGCACAAAGTAATGACATGAAATAATATAACAAATTTAACTTTTTCATGTTTTTTTACAGTATAAGTGTACAACAACTACCATAATCACAAAATCAACTTTTTAATGTTTTATTGAAGTATAAGTGTACAATATCTACCACGTTAAATGTCATCTGTGTATTATGTTATTTAAAAATGAATTATTTATTTATATTATATAATTATTTATTATAAATATGTAATGTTTACAATATAATAATATTCTCAATGAATGTTGGACTTGCTTGAAACCTTTTTAGTATACATGTATTCTTTATTGCAAAGGTTTTGTAAATAGTATGTAAATCTATCAATACTGAATTAAATGCTAATGAAATCAGCTTATATACTTCATATAGCGAAACTTAGGAAGTACATTTAATGTTTATCGCTTTGAACACTATATGTCCTGAGTAGTTATCTGACTTAAGTATTGATTGATTAATTGATTGCTTGATTCATTGTGTATTTATTTATTTATTTGAGGTTTTACATCACTTTCAACACTGTACAGGTCATATCACGACGGGTAGTTGGAAGGGCAGAGGAAACCAGTACATATAGTTGGCTAGGGTTGTGAACTGTAAACTGCCGACCAACGGCGAGCAACTACCAGCTTTCCCACTTTAGGCTGTGCTGGGAATCGATCCCCGACCTCAGAGGTGGGAGGCAAGAGTGTTACCACTCTGCCACTGTGGCCCCTGATTGATTCATTGATTGATAAAAATGAAAGTGTCTATATATTAAGAAAGATTTGTTTTGTGGGTGGACATCCTACCCTGTAAAGATTGTGGTGGGCAAAATCCTTTGTGGGCAAAGGTCCAGTGGGAAGAGTTCACATTGGGCAAAGTTCTTGTGGGCAAAATCCCTGGATTCACATCTGTCGTCTGGGGATATAATTTTGCTACTGCCAAATAAAAATATTTTAGATTGAATTACTTAAGTCCTTGGTTGATTATGTTTTCCTCAAAATTATGTCACACAAAAGATGGGTTTCATGGAAAATACCCAGTCAAAACATGTTGCGTGAGTGATGACCTGTCTGGGGATATGTTCACACCGAGTTGGCCCAGTCTAGTTTGTATACTTGTGATTAGGAAGTTTGTAAATGTTATACATAGTACGAAATGTTACTTTTGTGTTTGAATTGATATGCTTTGTAGAAAGTTATTACATGTGTATATGTATATTTGTTGAAAAGAAGTCTTGTAAAATTTTGTAACCCGTTGGGGAGGTGTTACGTATACAGGCACTCTGCCAGTGCATTAATTAATCTAAGCTTTATATGTATGTATTAACATATAAGGTAATTGAGTTATTTATTTTTGTGTGTTATTAATGTTTATTGTCTATTTATAGACTGGGGGTAATCCCAGTGTACCAGGGCTTCTAAAATCTCATTAGTCCTACTATACTGATCTATTAATAGATTTGGGGAAACCCTTAAAGTAGTTTCTAGAGCTTCCTGCTTCTGGTGACAGGTGTTATGTTCAAGTTAGTTCTATAGCATTCTAGACATTTCCATAACTATATATAAATACTGTACATCTGACCAAAATAGATCATAGTATTCACTGGCTATAAGGAAGGCTACTTGTGTCTTAGAGCTAATATCAAGTGAATATAAACTACTTGTGTTGTTGTGAATGTTTGCTGGAGTGAACTGGCTACAGTGTCTGGATAGACATACTGTACTTTTTATACTTTTTGTGTCTGCATGCAGTGTGTGGTTCTACCTGAGATTGGATTTACTGCATTTGGACTTTGTATAGATGAACAGACATTTTGTGATTGGATATCGAAAGGATCACAGGATAAGGACATTTTGTGCTATCAGATATTGAACAGATCACAGGATACAGATATCTGTCTGTTAGTGGACACTGGACAGATGACAGACCAGATCACAGGACAGATTGCTGGATACAGTGGACAAATTAAACTACCAGTTAAAGTGGCCAGGTCAGATTGATTTCATTATTGTATCATTGTATATACTATTGAGAGCATACCAGTTGACTGTAATCCTTATTTTTAATTGTTAAATAAATTTGTCAAGTAAAACTTTTGGTCTTTTCCTGTTGCAACTTAAAAGCAACCAATAATTGCTACTTTGCTTGCCCCACGACCTGTCATGACTGATCTTGCCAGGTGGCGTGCCCTACTTTCTTCCTCTCTAGACAATGTGACATCACAGCATCTTTTTTGTTGCCTAAACCTAGATAAGTCCCTAGTAAGATGACAGTGAGCTTCCCAGAAATCATTAGAAATGTTTTAAAATGGTCTAAATGTTTTTAAAACATTTTAAAAACCTATTTAAACCATATCTTATGGTTTTCAAACATTTTCAACTAAAAGTAATGTTTAAAAAATGTTTCATAACATTTTCTATACTAATATGTTTCTACTGAAAACATTTATTAAACGTTTATAAAATAACCCAAGAAGCTAGGTTTGACTGGAAATGTTTTTAAAATAGCTGAAGAATTCAAGGTTATGCTGGAAATGTTTCATTCATCATGAAATGTTTGATAAACAGTAGACATAAAATGTTTAAACAACATTGTTGATCAAACTTTTTTAAAAACCTTCAAATATGTCCGAAAAAGGTGACAGTGAGCAGTAATAGGGGATTTTAGAAGTCACAAATTGTCCCACATGCAATCCCTAAAAGTAAGAACCATATGGTGTCACAATTTCTAATCCACTGTATTACAAGTTTAGACATAAAAATAATATTTTGTTTAGTGAGCAGCCATACATAAATATTGAATTTCACCTATGACCCCATTATTATTCAGACATTGTTACGTTCATTTATAATGTTTTCTAACTTTTATCATTACACATTTAATTAACGGTACACATAAAATGTATTAAAAACATTCTATTACAAATAGTTTTTGTACCCATCATTTTTTAACCTTTTGCTAAATGTTTCCTTTTAAATGCTTGCAAAACCTAAAAATGTTTACTGGGTTGGGAGGGCCTCTCGTGTCCATTAGGAATTTGCAATTTTATTGAATTAATCCTACCTAATGGACAGTATGCTAGAATAACTACCGCTTGAAGGTTGGGAGCTTGTTAAGTACATTAGATTGAACTCAAAAAGACATTAGCAGTCAAGGGACATCAGCTGATCCCCTTGGTCGATTGCTGGTGAACAGGTTACCGGATTCAGCCTTGTCCTTCCCTTTTAAAACAGACCTCTAACATTAAGGTGTGGGAATAGAGGTATGAGTTTAGTCCCTGAAGAGGCCCTCTTCAGAAGGAAGAGGAAACGTTTTGGTAGTCTTCCGCAGGCCAGTGCCACCTTGAATACCCTTGGAAAAGGTGGCAGGCTGCTTACTTATGCATGAGCTAGTGTTGGATCTGCAGGACAGCCAACACAGGACCCAGATGAAAGCTTTAAATCAGCCCATGCCTCATCCTTCAAGTAAAACTGTGAAGGTGTTGTGGGTTTTCCAGAGACAGGTTGATAATAACTATTCTAAGGAGACTCCTGACTGGAAGGCTTTAAAAGCAGCAAAGACCCTAACATCATAGTAGCTACTTTCTGACTATCAGAAAGACAGGCATCGACCGGCCCTAGGATTTGAACAGATCTTAGAACCACAAGCTGTGGAGTGGCCATTTTCTTTTCTTTTTGGGTCTTATAGTTTGATGTAGAAAGCTGGGACTTCCAATCACAAGTCAAAGCGTTACACAGTTTACATTCTTTCTTCAAAACACAGTAATCACTCCCCAGATCCTCATTGAGCCACCTTGCGCACTTACTTTGTAGGTCAAACACAGCCATAAGATGGCCACACCTTCCACACTTTTGTCCTGGAGAGGTTATGTGACCGGTACTGCCGGTAGAAACATAGGACGTCTTTTTTCTGGTGTTTGGCGGTACTGGTCTGTGTCAACTGGTATAACATGTTGTCCATTAACTTGTATGTATTAATGCAATAAAAATAAAATAACATTCCTTGGTAAAATATTTCAAAATAGAAATCACTAAATACACAACCTTTACTGTGTGAAGTCTTCCCCCAATACGGTTAGAGGCTTCCAGAACCAAAACACCAACTCCGTTCTCGTGCAGCAGCTTTGCAGCACTCAGGCCAGCACAAACATAGAATAGATTTACATTCACACATTTAATTTAGTGAAAACTCTTGTATTAATCTGGTGCCATAAAATCAATTCAATCACTTCAGTGTTAAAAGGTATCATTGATAATCATTGTATTTTATACCTTTAGCAGTTTGCACAAGTCTGAGTGACAGGCCATCAAATTTGATGACATATGCAGAATAAAAGTCAACTAGATCTAGCACATCAAAGAACTGATGCAAATTGTATTGACTGGAAAGTCAACTCTCCGAAGCCATTGACCAGTACATCAGAAGTCCATGATTTCCTATAGCTTGGTTTCACATCCCAAACCTCCAGGACCAATAATAAAAGAGTTTAAGCACTTTTATGTTTGGCTCTTCTCATTTGATCTTGGAGGGGATCAAGGTCAAATCTGAACACATCAGAAGATTCCTAGCCCATGATTTCCTATAAGTTAGTCTCACACTGCAAACCTCTAGGACCAATACTAAGTGTTCATCGAATATGCTATAAGAGACAGGTTAGGCCTGAAATTTGAGGTGAGTTTGTAAGGACAAAAACAGAAGAATTGTGTTACCCAGAAAGTAAAACCTCAAAAGGATCAGAATAATCCTCCACTTAAGCAGGAGTTCAAACTGCCAAGTACAATTTAAAATGTCATACAATAATTGTAACAAAAAGGGAACACATTCTAAATATTAATTCTAATTAGAGGAATTGGTGTTTCTGATGACATACAACACAAATATTAACATGTTGTAATGGGAGCCAACCATGTATATAATTTATTACTGTTTACAGCAGTTTTCATATTGGAAAAACACTGAGGCAACTGTTAAACACTTCACAATGAAAGTTTTTGGAGAAACTAAACTTCATCACAAGGATAAAAATGTTCTGAAACTTTAGAAAGTTTGGCCCTTGATGGTGCAAAAGTAGAACAACCTACCACTAAGTCCTCCTCCAATTACAATGATGCTATTTTCTGCCATTGTATGTGCATTCAATTATCCTCCCTATCTATAGTTCACTAAATTACATAAAGTTCATAAAATAACAACAACCACATCCAGAAATATCAACCAACTTATTGAACTCTGACCAGAGATAAACCTCATCCTACTATAGGAAGAAATAACCAATGCAAATTGTATCTCATGAATTTATACTTTGTCATCAGATGACAAATCAATACAAAATGAAAACAAGATTGCTTAGAAAGTCCACATATGCTCCCGTCAACGTATGCAATACATACAGATATACAATAAAGTGACATAATCTAACCTTGTGAACTGAAATATCCTTGTAGTATTGCAATGAAAGACATATAGGTAAGTAAATGAATAAAGCACTTTTGTCTGTACAGAGCTGACAGCGTGAAAACCAGGGCAATGAGAAAATATTATAAAAGTCGGACAAGTGGTTTGGCATGTAAAGAGCCACACATTGAAACTGTTGAAAAATGTAAAGAATAAATGGCACACACTCTTCTCCAAAAGACAAACATGTCCTGAAACTGTTGTGAAAATGACATGAACTACTTGGTATTTAGAGAGCCACATACTGAAAACTGTAGAAAGTGTTTCAGAATAAATTGGTAACCTTAGCAACAGTTTTTTTGCAAGAAGTTGACTAAACACTTACCAGCACAAGCTCTCATAAAGATACATATCTTCTGAAAATATTAGAAAAATTCTGTTCAGCAGTTTGGTTTGTAGAGACCTTTGAAGTGAAAAAATCCAAAAGATTTAAAAAAATTACTATGGTAAAAGTTGTTCTCTAATACGGGCCAAAAACTTATTTGCACAACTTCTTCCAGAGAGAGATATGTCCTGAAAATTTTGCGAAAATACTAAAAAAGGTTTGGTTTATAGAGAGCCACATATTAAAAATGTTGAAAAAATTAAAGAGTTATTAGTTACCATGGTAACAGTTTTTTGCAGAATATAGACTAAAGACTTACTAGCACAAGCTCTCATGAAGACAAACACCTCCTGAAAATTTTGCAAAATTCTGTTTAGTTGTTTGATTTGTAGAGACTTCTGAAGTGAAATATCTGAACAATTCTAAGGAAAATGGTTACCATAGAAAGAGCTGTTCTAATTTGGACCAAAAACTAATTACCACATGTTCTTACTGAGACAAACATGTCCTGAAAATTTGGCAAAAATCTGATGAGGAGTTTGGTCTGTAGAGAGCCAAACATTAAAACTTTTGAAAAATTTAAATTAATAGGTTACTATTGCAACACTTCTAGCCAGAAGTTGTCTAAGCACATATCCACACAAGCTTTCATGAATACAAACATATCCTGAAGATTTTGCAAAAAACTGTTAAGCAGTTTGTTTTGTAGAGACTGTTGAAGTGAAAAATGTGACAAATTTAAAGATTTAAAATTTAAAACGGCAACCTTAGCAATAGTGGTAACCAGATGTTGTTGGGAAGACCTAATGATCACAAGTCTACCTAAAATGATAAATACATCTTGAAAATTTGAAGCAGATCAGTTGAGCGGTTTGGTACAAAACCCACAAAATAACAATGCTTTAAACTTGACAGTTACCATGGCAGCAGCTTTTGCCATATATTTCTCCAAAACTTTTCAAGTTGAGCTTTCATTGGTATAAACATATCATTAAAATTTGGCAAAAATCCATCAAACGGTTTGATCCCAAAAATGATCTAATGATGACATAAATCCTTTGTTTTTGACATATTTTATTTCTTGTAAAATTGCAGATTTAATAAGTAAATTTAATTTTTATAAGTTATTACCCTATCCAATGGACAATTGCTAATCCAGTCAGTGCAGACTGGCCTGCCAAATGAAAGAAAAAGTCATCCTGTGTTTCCACCGGCCAAGCCGGTGCAATACTGTATTACTATGTTTCTCAAAGCTATGAGCTGAACAGGTTGTTCAGCAGCTTGATACAGCTCTGTGCTAATTACCCAGACTATAACTCAGCAAGTGTTTGAAGTTGATTGTATGTGCTTGTGTAGGTGTGTCATTCAACAATATTCACGCAGCTTAAAGGGGGGATTAGTGTGATATGTATTTTATTAGAGAATTCTATTGGAATTGCAGATCTAAAAAAATGACTCAAACATTGTATATGTGATTTGTAAATATGTAGAATTGGTTGTATTTGTGGGGCAGTGGGGCCAGGTAAAAAAGGCTGGCTATATTTATTGTATTTAAGACTGTGAAAGCCAGTCTGCTGGTGACAAGTATTCCATTGCTTCTACTTTCATACTTTTTACCAGATTCTCTATGGGACTGTACAGGAGTACAACAATATTTTAATACTTATGTTTCTAATGAAGTAGGAAATTATTTTATCTCTCAACTTGTTGCATATGCATTGTATACTTGTAAAATTTTTGCTTAGAAACATGTACCTGAACAGTGAATTAGAGGTACAGAAGGTTTTATGGGGTAATTAATCGTGTAGAAAAAGTACTGAAGTATTTATAAGTATTTTCGCTAATGATTCAAGTATGGGGAGGGTTGAAATAATAACAGCTGTTGATGATACTTTATACACTTCGATTACTAATGAAAACTTAACAGTTATACATACTGTATTACCAAACAACAACTGACAACAGACATATGGTTATGAATTTAATTAATTATAGCTCAAACTTATCTTAACTTTGAAATGTCTTTTTGTGCATCTTCTAACTTCAGTATAGAAATGTCTGACCTGTCCATTACATTAGGGATGTATTAGTTCAGTTACATCAATGTCTTAAAACTTTATTTATTGAAATGTTCCATTTGATAAAGATCCAATTTATACTCGCCTACTATTTTACATGTCTTTGTCATCCAGACTAGTTTTTATACCAGCATATTAGTATAATTGAGAGTATGCTGAAATAACATTCCAAAGTACTGATGTCAGGGCCATTAGTGTGTGACTTTACACTCTAGAACATTCCAGTGTGGAGTTCCGATACAAGACTATGATGACAGAGTTTATGATGCAGATTTTTTTGCCTTGTTTTGTGTTTTTGTCACATCATTAGGAAATGCATATCCTTGAATACTTTATGATAAATGTGTACATTTTAGGTGTTGTGTGAAAGTTGAGTAATATTTGTGTCTTTAGGGATACATATTTTCATATTTTTCATGTCATCAAACAAATTAAGCTTATAAATTAGTTGAGTTAGGATGGCCAGTGGTGGTGGATACCTTCATACTTTCCTGTATATGGTTTACTGGGTACTGCCTGTGGATTGAGACAGTGTGAGCACTCTGTGAGTTAACAGGTGTTACGAACTTATGAGACATGATGAGAAATGGCCATGATAAACTGGGTCTGCCTTTTGTGTCACATGAACACTATATAGTCAGTTCTGTGGTGAAGAGACCACTGGTTCAACCAACTTACATCATGTACCCAACACTGACTCCTGTATGAAAGAAATAGTTGACATTTTTGTGTCATCAGTAACAGAGTGTAGCATTCAGAGAAAACTAAACAAAATGTCAGATGAGGCATAACTTGGGGAGAATGTTGCATATACACCTTATAGGTTGTTAACTCCCTGTAATAGTGTTTATGTACATACATGTACATGCAAGATTGTCATTTCTCATAAAACACCTTTGTTGTGTGCAGTTGTTAACAAGGCAGAGCAATAGGACATTGTGTTGGATATGACTAAGTCAATAAGCTGGAAGGTATACCTTCAAGCTTTGACAAATCTTATATCATGGTTGTGTAGTCTTTTAACTGGTGTAAGTTAGGGATATATTGAACTGTTGCCAAATGAAGTTTACAGTGAGAAGACACAGGTTATTGACCACGCTGTGTCTGTGTCTGAATGGTAGTAACATTACAAAGGACACTGAAAGAAATAAGCTGTCCTTTAAAACACTTGTAAATGTATAAATGAATAGTAAACATGTTTATGTCTTTAACTGGTAAGGGTAAGAATTCCATTGAAAGAATAAGTGAACTGAGGGCCATTTGTTAATGAGTGTGTGTCAAGTATTTATGACCTGATAAGGCATTCTCATGCAGGAAGTGATTTCAATGCACACAAAAGTTCAACAATGCATGTAGAGAATCCAAGTATTGTTGATTGTACTTTGTAACATTGTGTTTGAAAAGTGAGACATTTATTTTAATGCTTATTTTTTTTGTTTAAACCATGCACCTGTGTAAGTGTTGTACAATGTGCATTCTTTCAGGTATCTTTGAAATGGGTTGAATGTCTTCTGACACTACAAGTAATAGCTGCTGAATATAGTTTTAATCCATCATGCTTCGTGCTATTTTTTTTAAATTGTTTCATTAATGCATATTATAATTTTAGCCCCTGTAAATAACCCTGATGTAGTCATCATGGGTGTGATATTTTCCGTTTAAAACATCTGTATTTATCTAATTTTGTGTACATTTGACTAAGTGTTAACTAAGACATGTATATCTAGTGTGAAAGACTGGGGTGTGACTTGGTGTTAAATGAATGCAGAGTCAGTTTGGCTTCTGTGATAGGTTGTCTACATTCCATGTAATGCTATAGGTTCATATATTTTTTGTTAGTTGATTGATCAAATGTCAGTATTGTATTTTTATTGTAATGGCTAAGTTTATTCTTAAAAGACAAAAATGCAAAGAAGTGAATCTTCCAAGAAACATTCCCAACATTTGAATGCTAAATTTGGACTGCATGATTATTTTTTTTAATATATTAGCTAGTTATTTTTGGTTGGTATTATGGAATGTTGCTCAGTGGGTCATCTCTTCTGTGTTGTCATTATAACAATAATTTGAATACACACACATTTATGGTACTTTTGGTATTTTGCTCACTTACCAATCACACTTTTGGAGCACAAATTCTACTACTGAGACCTTTCTGCAACATGTGAAAGGCTTCTTTTGTGTCTCAGATGTTTGCCTGAATGATGTTGCCTTTAAAGATGTTTAATGATGAATTTGTTTCACACTTTGATACTTAATTCTTGTGTACTTATAAAGTTGTCATTTCCCTTCTGTTTTTCATCATTCGGTTTCCTGATTTGTACATTGTACTTTCATTTTAAATGTTGCATCGAGTGCAACTTCTTTGAGTAATTATGGTTACAGTGGTATACAATCTTTTTACATTTGTGGAGAACATAATTTTGTATTTCAGCTAACAAGGTTTCAATAAAGCAATTTAATTAAAATGGTCTTACTGTATTCAACTTTCATGTGCCATCCACCATCTGTATAGATATATGCAGAAATAAGTCTAGGTAATTAGTAACAACCTATAAAGCATGACACCTTCTCCTTCATAACTGTTGGCTGTTGTATTTTAAGTGAAAAATGAGTTTGACCTTCATAACTGCCTCTGAATTTTAAGATGTGCAGAGATGTGAAGGATAGTGGTCAAGAAATGAACAAGTTTAGCATTAGATTGATTGGCTTGTGCATCCATCGTTGCAACTTCCAGTTCAGCCCAGTTGGAAACAGGCTGCATTGAGGCTCAACTCACACATCTTCACTGATGAAATTAAACACAGATTCCAAATTATATGCTTGTGAATAACTTATCCAGCATAATGGGCTACGTTTCTGTCTTGAGTTGGCATCTTGTCCCCCATAAAATTTCAAGTTTTGGGTCAATAAATTTTTTTTTTCACTAATCTATTAAAATTATAGAAGTTCAAAGTGTTTTCTCATGTTTAACCTAGTTCACAAAGTATACACAAGCAAAAATGTTGAACTGAGTAATGTACAATGTACTCTTAACATACTCTGAATATGTCAAAGTTGAAGCCTTTACAGTGACTTCTCAACAGTTACATAAATTATATTATTTGTTTATATATGGAAATCCAGATCCATGTTTTGTTTTCCTTGTAACTCTGTGACCATTGGGCGGATTCTTTTCAAATTTGGCAGGTATATGCAGTAGCCCTGGGGATGCTAATAATGTTTGGAATATACTGCAGGGACATTTCGACCAATCAGAGAGGTCACATGACCAAAAATGTCATTTTCCGATGGGTAAGCTTGTCCAGATGATAAAAGGGATTTTATCTATTCACCTGAAACATTCATTCTATTAAAATATGGAAATCATTATATCCCCAGACGAAAGTCTGGGATATATTGGATTCAGGTCTGTTGCGCCGCTGCTGCCGTAGAAATTTCCTTGTGTACGCGATAACTCAAAAAGAGATTAATATTTTTTTTCAAACTTGGTACACATGTTAAGGATGCCCAAAGGAAGATCCCTATTTTAAGGTGACCTTAAACTCCCAATAAAAAAGAACTTATGGCCACCTTAAGGTCAGAAATTGCACTTTTGGCCACTTAGAGCCCTCTAGGTCACAAACTGTGAAGCTCATCTGGGTCAAATTTTACCTGAGAACACATTAATATATTCTTAGTACATGTGCTGAAAATCAAGACTTTAAGTTGAGGAGAAAATTGTGTTTGGGGCCCATAAAGATCCCCACTTAGGGGTTTTTGCTACATTTTTCACATATTTTGCCCTGTAATTTGGAAGTGGTAATTCTGATGAGTCTCAAACTGCACATGGTGTAACTCTTATATGTAATCCTTGTCTGTGAAAAGTTCAAGGCTGTAGGTTTACCTGTTAGGCTGACTTAATGTCTCAAAATTGGCCACAGAGGCCCAATTTATGCACTTTTTGCCACCTTCAAGCACTTTAGCTTTCAAACCATGTCTCTTATCTAAGTGAAATATCATCTGAGAATATATCAATATGTTTTTCTTGTATGTACCCCAAAATTTAGGCCTTTATTGGACATTTAACCCGTGTATGAGGACCATAAACACCCACCAAGTGACCCTTTTAAGACATTTTTCTCATATTTTGCTCTGTAACTTGGAAATGGTAAGTCTGAAAAGTTTCAAACTGTGTTAGATATATATTCTAAGTATAATCTCAGTATGTAGCAGATTTTAAGTCTGAAGCTTTAATTTGAAGGTCACATTGAGGTATCTAAAAGGTCCCCAGAGACCTAATATTTGGAGTTTTTGCTACTTTTAAACCCTGTGACTGTTAAACTATGTGACTGATAGAGCTCAAATCCTATCTGGGAAGGTATTAGTATGTTCTTTTTATATGTGCCAAAAATCATGGCTTCAAGTTGACATTTAACCTGTGTATGAGGACCATAAACACCCACCCAAGTGACCCTTTCAAGACATTTTTCACATATTTTGCTCTGTAACTTGGAAATGGTAAGTCTGAGAAGTTTCAAGCTGTATTTGATATAAATTCTTTGTATAATCTTAGAATGTAACAGATTTGAGTTGGAAGCTTTAATTTAAAAGTCACATCAAGATCTCTAAAAGGCCCACAGAGACCCAATATTTGGACTTTTTGACACTTTTAATCCGTGTGACTGTGCCACATAGAGCTGAAATCTCATCTAGGAATATATTGATATGTTCTTTTACAAAAATCAAGGTTTTAAGTGCCCACCTGAGTCCACCTTATTTGTGTATTAGGCCCATAGGTTGACTTTTATGCTACACTTTTTCCATATATTATTGTGCTCTCTAACTAGAATGTATGTTGATGAAACTCTCACAGGGACCCAATTTATGAACTTTTTGCCTATGTTAAGCCCTGTAGCTGTTAAACTATGTGGCTAATTTTCCTAAAATCCCATTTGAGAATATATTAAAATGTTGTTTTTTATATATGTCAAAAATCAAGGTTTTAAGTTCACTTTTAACTTGTGTATTAGGATCATAAATATCCTCTGGGGTGATTTTCTGTATAGTTTCCATATATTTTGCCTTTTAAATTGAAATGTATGTACATAAACATTATTATTTTTGTTGATTTTTGAACCCCCAGTATTAGCGAACGTATTTTATTTGATAATCACATTTTTATAAAACCAATTTTTAAGTACATTATACAGCATCTTTCTTGTGGCTTTAATAATTCATATATCTGGATATATATTATTCCCTATGGACATTTCTTATTGATATGTTTCATTTTTTTATGGCTCATGAGATTAAGTAAGTTAATTTTGTAAAATGGATAGATTGGACCATTTATGATTTAGTATTTATGATTAGTATTTTATTGCCTCTTTTATATATATTTGATTTATTAATACTGAAGAGGATGTTACCAAAAAAGGTCCACCCATTCCCATCCCACTGAGTTGAAGTGTTCTTTGTTAGGTCATACCATTTACATAATCAGTGGTTTATTGACACAGTGTCAGTGGCAGACTTTATTACCTTATAAGACAAAAGAGGAGGTGGGGGAGGGGTGGAGAAGAGGAGTCATATTATCATTGAGATTCAGATATACATCTGATTTACACCATGTCTTTTTTCTTTTTTTTTTCTTTTTTGTTTCACAGAAATAAATGGAATTCAAAAAATTTGGAATGTTCATTCATTTACACATAGAAAATCATATATAACACAGAAGAATTTTATTAAGTGACACACATTTAAAATCACATTAAAATCACTAAGCACTTTGACACTGATATACCAACAGATGTATGTGTTATTTGGTAACCGGGCAAAACCCCACTGGGCATAAATCCACTCAGACCAAATCCCATCCGGTAAAACCCCACTCAGACACAACCCCACTCAGATAAATAAGAATGATGACAAAACTCCACTCATCATAAAAAACATATTTATTTTGTGCAGTGTTTTAATTGATACGAAGCTGGGTTCTTAGGCATATGTCTGGCATGTTCACATCTGAGTGCACGCTTTACTGTTTCCCAATTAAACAGGCCACCACGGATGTTCACCGGTACATGAGTGGTCTTGTCAGCCACCAGCTGAGAAAGGGTACCACCATCAACAGCAGATCCCTTCAGTGTGGCACGCAACTTGGTCACTGCAACTGCCTGGTCCTGGGCATGATGGCTATGTGGTGTGGAGCTGGTGACAGTTGTTATAGCAGTATCAGTGGTCATTCCTCCATTGCGTGTTTTTCCTTGAATACTTCTTTGTATACATGTAGCCCTGATGTATAAGTTTCATTCCACCCTTATGGTTGATAATAACCTCCATACTGTTATTACACACTTTGTAAGCACTTTGTAAGTTGTCACAAAATATCACAATAGTACTTTGTCATGCACTTTCTAATATCCTAATGTCCTACAAGTATAATCAAATATCATAAAATTTCTAAGCACCTTATTATACCCTAATATCCCACATTTGTCATATCACAGAATTTGTCAGCAAGATAATGAAATCTACAAGACAATGATTACTTACCATAGCTGCTCACATTTATATACACAGATTGATCCAATAAGATTAACTGTTGATTGCAACTGGGTAGCTACTATCACTGAACAGAAAGCCCACTTCAAATATAAGCAGATTTAACTGTTCCTTTAATCATAAAAGCCCGAGTAGTTACTAGTTAGTATCACTGAACACAAGACCAACTTCAAACACTAGCAGATTTAACTGTCCCTTTAATCATGAAAGCCTGAGTAGTTAGTACCATCGAACCAATTCAAACTTAAGATTTAACTTAACATTTAAAAAAAACATCTTAGCATCTTCAAATTTTAAAATAATTTTTTTAAAAGTGGGGTTTGGTCTGGAACTTAAAATTAGTGAGTGGGGTTGTGTCTGAGTGGGGTTTTGCCTGATGGGGTTTGGTCTGAGTGGGGTTTTGCCCAGTGGGGTTTGGCCCTGGATTTGTGTTATTTACATGTAACTGCTGAAAAAAGTACATCATACTATACATTGATCTAGAAAGATTTTAGCATTCCATTTATTTGTGTATACGAATACAGTGCTTGCTCCACAAGCATTAAAAGTAGGGTGAGGGGTTTGAGTACAATTTAAATGAAAATATAGTAAGTAGGGTGAGGAGTTTGAGTGCAATTTAAATAAAAATATAGGGTTAAATAAAAAAAGGGGTTTTCTCTCCAAACATTGAAAATAGGCTTGAGGATTTTGAATACAATTTAAATAAAAAATGTCAAAATTCCAAAATGAGGGCTTTTTATAAAGTTGAGGGGTTTTTCTCCACAAGCCTGAAAATAGGATCGGGGGTTTTCTCCACAAGCCCCAAAATAGGGTGAGGGGTTTTCTCCACAGGAGACTTTTGAGGGGTTTTCTCCTGAGAGCTCATTTTGTGAGGGTTTTTTCTGTCTCCCTTTAATTTACCTTGTAAATCGATTGCAAGGATAGATGTCAAATTAGAAGACAGAATTATAATCAAAATTGTAATAGTATTACTTAATCTGTTGGGGTCTAATCACACATTTGTTTTATAATATTTAATCTGTCCCCTAATAATTAAATTCATTCGGGAGTACTAATTTAGGATGAACAGTCAAAATAGTTATGTCCCAATCGATGTACGGACCTTTGCCCATAGGAGCTTTGCCCACAAGGAACTTTGCCTACCACATTTTTTATGGGAGGAACTTTGCCCACAATAATAATTTGTAATAATATTCAGGAAATAAATTTTTAATATTTTAGAAGTAGGAATTAGAAGTATATGATGTTATTTTAAATAACAGTATTCACAATGAATGTTGGACTTTCTTGAGACCGTTTTAGTATACATGTGTCCATCATTGCAATGTTTTGGCCACCATTTAGTTCATTCAATATTTGCATCTTGCAATACTATGAAAATCTATCAACACTGAATTAAGTACTAATGCAATCAACCTTATGTACTTTATATTGTGTGTAACTTAGGGAGTGCAATTTATGTTTGATGTCTTTCAAAACTACATGTCATGAAAATTTATCTAAAAGGAATATTAACTGAAAAAAATAAAGAAAAGAGTAATGTCTTTGTAAAACACAAAATTTATATTGGGTGCAGAAATCCTACCTTCAAAAAATTGTTGTGGGTGGAGTTCCTTGTGGACAAGGTTCCTGTGGGCAGAATTGGACACTGGATATTAGACAAAGTTCTTGGATTTTCACTCGTCGTCTGGGGATAATTTTGCATTGCAAAATAAAAGTATTGAAGGTTGAATTGCTGAAGTTCTTACATAAGTGGATATCTTTTGTGCAGAATTATGTCATACAAAAAGATGGGTCCTAAGGAAAATGCCCAGTCAAACCATGTGGCGTGAGTGATGACCTGTCTGGGGATATGTTGGCGCAAAGTTGGCCCAATCTAGTTAGATTTTGGCATTGATTGGTTAAGAAATGGCCGAATAGTTAATGATTAATCATTACAAATTTTCCAAATAGGCAAACCACAAAAATGCCGGTATCTCGAAAACCGTGCGAGCTAGAGCGATTTTGACAAAATATTATACCCTCAGGTTATCTGCGGATTACCTAGAACATTTTTCTAAAAAGATTTTGTCTCGCCTAAAATGGTGACCATTTTAAATTTTGGAATTTTTCGTAAAAACTTGTAAAATAGAAAAATGCTTGTATCTCGAAAACGGTGCAAGATGGAGCAATTTCGACAAAATTTTTACCCAAAGGGTATTTCTGCAAAGTATCCAGTTGGATTTTCCAAAAATTTTTGTCATAAAAAAATGGTGGCCAATTTGAATTTTCAAATTTTTTGCAAAATTTGCAAAACACAAAAATGCTTATATCTCGAAAACGGTGCTAGATGGAGTGATTTCGACGAAATTTTTGACCCACAGTTTATCTCTCAGGAGTAGCTATCCCATTTTTCAGAAAAAATGCACAAAAAGAAATGCTTATATCTCAAAAACCGTACTAGAGATATTTCGATGAAATTTTGACCCGTTAAAAATGGTGGCCAAAGGCTATCAGTAGAGCATTTTTTAATACTTTAGCACTCACCTTTGTATCCTTTTTGGGACACTTTGTTTTTGCCATGCAAAAGTGAAAACATTATTTTTTTTTGCAAGCGATCCTCTAGTCTTAATTGGCAACATTTTGAAAGACTGAAACAATATATTAATATTATTGATTAGGCTCGATTTATGAATATATGATAATTGAGTTAGAAATTAGTTGAAGTCATCATTCCCTGTAAGTCTCCTCAGAAATACTGTGGAACCAGCTGAATAAGTGAAAAGCCTTGGTGTCACCCTGGATGCTAACTCGATGCAAAATATGGCTAATTGTACCCATTGGAGATGTCTGGTGGATACTTTGGTTTAGTGTTTGCTACGCTGCCACCGCACATTGAGAGATTTTAGGTGTTCACACTCTAAGAGGAAAATTACACCAGCTAGGGCCATCAAAATTGCAGGATATCTTCATTGGGAGGGAAGCTTTTCTGGAAATGAAATTAGCCTCATTCTGAAAAACAACATGACGGCTGCGGGTATTTTTGTGAAAATTATCTACCTTTTTTTACTTGCTGGTTCTCAGAGGTAGAAGGTTGAATCTCTTCATAGGTGATATGTATAACAGATATACATGTCCTCTACAATTTTGCAGGCATTTGACCTTGAATTCAAGGAAATCAATTACAGGAAATCATGGGCTGGGAATCTTCTGATGTAGTCAGATTTGACCTTGGACCCCTTCTTCAAGGTCAGATGAGGAGAGGCAAACTTAAAAGTGCATATAGCTTGCTTATTAATGATCCTAGAGGCTTGCAATGTGAAACCAACCTATAGGAAATCATGGGCTGGGAATCTTCTGATGCCATCATATTTGACCTTGAGCCACTCGTTCAAGGTCAAACAAGGACAGCCAAACTTAAAAGTGCTGATAACTCACTTATTATTGATCCCAGAGGTTTGCAATGTAAAACCAACTCAAAAAAAGTCATGGGCTGGGAATTTTTTGATGTGGTCACATTTGGTCTTGGACCCCTATTTCAAGGTCAAATGAGGACAGCCAAACTTAAAAGAGCTTATAATTCACTTATTATTGGTCTTAGAGGCTTGCAATGTGAAACCAATTAAAAGGAAATCGTGCTGGGAATCTTCTGTGTTCAGATTTGACCTTGAACCCCTCCTTCAAGGTCAAACGAGGAGAGCCAAACTGAAAAGTGCTTATAACTCACTGATTATTGATCCTAGAGGTTTGCAATATGAAACCAACTTATAGGATATTATGGGCTGGGAATCTTCTGATGTTGTCAGATTTGACTTTTGGCCTCCAAGGTCAAACGATGGTTCACTGGCTTTGGTGAGTTTTCTTTCTGGGTACAAAGTTGCATTGGTTCTCCGATGTGTAGGTCTAGTTTTCTGTGCTGTTACAATATCCAAGAACTCCTGAGGCTTCGAAGGTATCTCACCCATGAAATAGCTTGGTGGCAAGTGCTATGGTAAGTAGCCTCCTGGACTACTTTAATTCACTGCTTTATCGCACCAAAGAGAAATATATCAGACTTCAAAGAGTTCAAAATGCCAAGTTTGTTGCATTGCGTGTAGTTTAAACAAGTTCAGTTATATTACACCTTTCTTACAGAAGTACACTCGCCACCCATTTGGTATCGCATCCTATGTAAATATAACCTTCTTGCCAACAAAGCAATAAATTTTAGTCTACCCCCATATTTCACCTCTAATTAAGTGTCGTGACCTAAAATATGGCAACCACCTCTCAGTATGTTCAGCCAAATCCAATAAATATATGGCAAGTGGAGGTTTACTGTAGCAGCTCCTACTAAATGGAACAAGCTCCCCTAATCCATCAGAACTGAGGAAAATAAAACTGGATTTAGACAACAGTTGAATGACTACTTATTCAGATTAGCCTCTTGTCCCCCTGGACTATTCCTTCTCGGACAAAGTGCATGTGTTTGAGGATGTTTACATCAATTTTGTGCTTTAAAAATACTTCATACTACTCCTATTAGTATGTCAGCGGTAGACATGATGGGCTTTAAGATTTGCTATGGGTAATTAAGTAAATTATATCCACTGAACTCACAATTTTTTTTGTACGCAATATTTATATGTCCAGATAATTAAGCATATGTTTGAATAGGGTGCTTAGAGTTAGAAATCTAAAATTCGCCACATATCTGAAATTCGCCAAATGTGTAAATACAAATAACATAAATGAATTTGTTGAATGTACAGTAAATTAATTCTTTCTGGACTGAAGAATACCAATTTTAAGACAAAACATCATTTTCTTTAAAAAATTAACTTGAGGTTTTAGAGGTGGCGAATTTTAGATTCCTGGTGAATTTTAGGTTTCTTACTATAGTTGTTTTGGGAAGAAGCTTCCCCACCACCACTGTATTATCATCTGCCTGGAATATCTCCCTTCTTAATGGGCACTTTCTAACCATTTCGGCACTTGTATACCTGAGGCATGGGAAACATTTGCCCACATGTTTACATTTGACCTTTATCAAGGTCACATGATCAATAGTAAGTTGTTTGGGTACACCTGCACTTCATCGTAGCTCAGCAAAAACTCCTTAGTGTAGTGGGTGTTATGTTATATATGTCAATTTTATCAAAATCTCAAGCTGATTAGATTTTGTGAGATTTCACCAATATTGTGCATTTTATTGCAATAGAATAGCTTACCATCTGGGCTAAGTGTCAGCTCAGGAAGCTGCTTGCGGCTCGGCCAACTCAAGAAAAATGAGTGTATAATGATCAAGTTACACGCTTGGTGGTATCACTGGCAGCCTCGAGGTGATGTAGATAATGACATAGAACACAACTTCCTTTTTACTGGTTGCCATATTGCAAGAAACACAAACTTCATCAGCGACTTTTATTACTGGATATACATACTGTTGGATATTCATTTTTCATCAGTTTGATTATATAGCATTTTAGATAATCATAATTGTGAGATTTCACAGAAAAGATATGTTTTATCCTTAAATTCAAGTTTTTAAACCACGTTTCCCCTGACAAGCAGCCCGTTGTCTTCTCAACAATCAAACCCCCATAAACCTCAGTCTTTAAGTGCCACCATTTTTGTTTTAGTTTCGACCACAATAGTTACTGTCCTACCTGCAGAAAGGCAGGAAAAGGTGACAAACCTCTGTTACTGGCAGTGGTAAATGCTTAGTTTGCCAGTCTAAACTAACAGAAGAGACAAACAAAATAAAAATAAGAGGTATCAAAGAAAAGATTATAAATCATATACTCCTCGAGAAGAGTATTTTCAAACTCTTGGGTGTTCTCAAGGCTAGGCAGCAAATGTTTTTGGATTTACAACCATTAATGTTTACTAAACAATACTGAAATATTTGTTTCCATATACTGTTAGATATGGTAACGTTCAAAGATTTTTCCCAGGATGAAGAGTAGATTGTATTATCTTCTACTTTATTACTGCCCAATATTCTATAAAAATCCTTATTTCCTTTTTTTGATATACAAATTATTCTCATTTGGTTTCGGATATTTGTTTTTTTGTGAAGTTTACAAACATCTTTTAAGTTGCCTAAGTGAATTTTAACACAGGTAATGACTCTGTGGTATTCCAAAAGTTAGTTTTAATATGGTACTCCATTTTTAAATCATTCTGAGATATATAGTCTCCTTATGCATAGATCAGGCCAACAATAGATACAATACCATTATTATACCAGTTAATCCGGCAAAAACAATTGAGCCTTGGATGTCCTAGGATTATTCCATAGTGGTTCATCTTTATTTAGAATATTTTGTATAAGGTTACTCCAGCAATGCTGAGTTTCAGACCAAAATGTATTTTTTGATTTTCCTAGCAATGTTCTGACAACTGACCCAAGTAAAATAAGTCTACATATCCAAGTATCTTCATGGCAGATACAAAAGTATCAAGGTCTATCGTATTTAAGTACCGTCAAAGTAATGTTTTGATAAGATTTTCCCCTTTATCTTGTCTGGTTTACCACTCCAGATAAACTTGTAAAACATTGTTTCGAATTGTTTTAAAATTTCTCTCACTCTATACAAAAACTAAAGAACTGCCGAAACAATATACAAAATTTCATGTTCAGAAATAAATTAAAACTGAACCCTGACAAAACTGAGTTTATTCTGATAGGCTCCAAAAACAACAGTAAACAACCCCTTCCTCACTTTCCAATCAATATTCTTGATAATCAGGTCTCACCAGCACAAAGGAACCTTGGAGTGGTGTTTGATTCCAATTTCACATTTTCAGACCATGTGTCACAGGTAATTAAGTCCACCAGAGTTCATGCGAGAGACCTCTGCAGAATTTGCCCCCTTCTAGACCTTAAAACATCAGTTCTTTTAGCAAATGCTTTGGTGAGCAGCAGATTGGACTATTGCAACTCCCTGTTTTCATCACTCACTGATTTTGAGTTAAGGAGATTGCAGTTAGCCAAAACCCACTCTGCAGGGTTGTTATCCTTTCCTCTAAATTCTCTCACACCACCCCTCAACTGAAAACTCCATTGGCTCCCAGTAAAATAATGGATATAATTATAAATAGGCCTCATTACATACAAAAATCTCAACCAGGGTCAACCAGTTTACCTGTGAGAATTAATTCATCCCTACACCTCTTCCTGAAATACAAGGCAAATCAAGCCCAAACTTAAGTTCCTTTATACCCCCACTTTGAACTGTAAAGTTCATACATCAATCAACGCTTTTCCAATTCGTTCAGTCACTATGCCCCAGTTCTTTGGAACTCCTTCCCTTTCCAAATAGGAAATAGCCCCTCTTTCATATCTTTCAGGAAACACCTCAAAACCCACCTCATCAATTCCAGTTTCCCAACTTAGTCTCCTTCCTTCTTAGTCACACCCACAACTCCGGATTACTGATCTTGAATGCCCCTCGACTCTCCTTACGATAAATGATTTTTATTGCCTTAATACATCCTATCCAATGGGCAATTGCTAATCCGGTCGGTGCAGACCGGCCTGCCAAATGTAAGAAAAAGACATACAGTGTTTCCACTGGCCGGGCCGGCCTAGTACCGTGCACTTGCCAGGTGGCACATCATACTTCCTTCCTGTCTAGACAGCATGATGTCATAGCTGCTTTTTTGTTTGGTGTGTGTACTGTGCAGTGTTAGCAAGTTTTTGTGTAATATTTGTGGAATTAACTTAATTTTTGAATCTACGGATATCACATAGTTTATAGAACAGAATGTCTTCACCTGGACAGAAAAGATGAAGTTGTGGCCATGTTATGGCAAGTTTTGGATTCTTACTCCTGCGCTCATTGTTGCAATAAGGGCAAGAGTCAAGATCCATGTGTTGAGAAGAAGGACTCTGTGGACTGTAAGTTTTGCATTTCTTTGACCCCTGAGCAATGTGCCCAGCTAGCCACACCATCTTATAAACTTAAGAAGGAAAAGCATGAGACCAAGAAAATGGAAGCATCAGCCAGCCCCAGTAAAGACGTAGATCTCATAGATCCCTCCGCTGTTTCTGTTATCCGGGTAGTTGGCGACCAAGGCACTGTACAGTCCTCTGTTGAACCTGCTGAGAAGAAATCTGAGGACAAGGCCTCTACTTCCAAGATGAAGAAAACTGCTGAGAGTAAGTTTTCTACTTATTCTAAGATATCAGAACTAGACCAGAAATATGTCGGACAGATTTAATTGTCTTGGGGCACTTCTTATGGCCAAGAGTTTTCAACCAACCTTCTCATCTTCTGTCAAGGTAACTCTCCACCTCCAACTAGTGTAGTTAAAGATAATGAACCCTTTGTTCAACCAGTTTCTTCAGAGCCCACTGATACAGACTCCTCTGCTAAGCATCAGTCAACCAGCTAGCTCGTGTCGGACGGACCCCTTGCAGAATCTTCATCTGTCAAGTGCACTGGTACTGACTTCTCTGCTGAAGCGCATAAGTCGACCAGCCAGCTTAAGTCCGACCAACACCAACCAGGATCCACACCTTCAGAGTGCACTGGTTCAGATTCCTCTGCTTTTAAGCATCAATTGACCAGCAAGCCTCAGTCTGACCAACACTGACCAGGTTCATCTTCAGAGCGCACTGGTACCGACCCAACTGCATCCAAGCATAAGTCTACCAGTAAGCTCCAAGCTGACCAACCTCACACCAACCTCACACCAGTCTATATCACAGGAACAAGCTTATAGGGAAATAATGAGAGGCATACACTCATTTATGGGCTGGTCGAATACCCCAGACATGGACCGTACCTCAAACCAGTCAGAAAACGTTCAGAAAACAAGGGCAAAGGTTCAAGGAAGGTTTCTGCAGCCACAGTTGAGCTCCAATACGTTATTGATTTTAACGCCAGCATCACAAGCAGCAGCCAAGACAATGGAGCATCTCAGTGAGTTTGTTTTCATTTCCATGGGAAATCTCACCTTGGCACGCAGGGATGCATATCTGAGCCACTTGAATTCAGGGGATTAAGCTGGACACTTTGTCAGCTTTAAGAACTGCTCCACTGCACATCTCTACCTCCCAGACTCTGTCATCATATGAGGTGAAGAGGAAAAAACTCACTATTAGAACAAGTAACAGACCAGTTCTTCATGTGGCAAGGGTCGGTTCCACCCCTATGAATGCCAAGATAAGAGGTCGGACAATAGGTCGGACAACAGGACAGAAAAACCAGCATGGAAGAACATTGGTAAAGTGCATTACAGAAAGAACAAGGGACGTGCTTCCAACTTCTCATCACGACCAGCCAAGGGCCAGCATTTCTGTAAATGACAATTACTGTGTAAATGTTTTTACTGGCAGGACTGCTAACCCATACCAGAAAGGACAATGGACTCTTTGCAAAAGACACTTGTAAAGTCAGTTGTAAACTCTGTTGTTTAAGTCTTGTACTTACTGCACCCGGGCTTTCGAAAAAGAAAGATGTAAGTGTCGGCATGTCAGGTTGTTATCAGAAATGCAGAATAAAATATGTGAAAGATGTTTTCTGTGTCGATTAATTGTCTTTTGTAAAACCTGTAACAAATGCCCAAGTTGCTGCTTCAAATCTGCCTGTAGGGGCCAGACTTCAAAACTTTTGACAAACATGGCTGGATCTGGGTGCCGGTCCGAAAGTAGTTCAAATCTTGAGAGATGACAACACCCTCCCCTTTTGGATTGGGCCAAATTGACACGGTCACCCACCGACATAAGTTGTTATACCAATCCTCATAGGAACCTCTATCTGTTAGAGGCATTGCATCAACTTGTGCACAAAAACACAGTCAAGCTGGTACAAAATAAAAAACCTCTGGGGTTTTTAAACAGGCTGTTCTTGGTGCCCCAAACCAACAACAAATGTAAACCCATTCTAGACCTAAGCAATTTGAACCTTTTTCTCAAGGTGCAAAAATTCAAAATGGAGACAACAGAAACCACCAGTACATCCATCCAGCAAGGGGAGTGGATTACCTCAATAGACTTTAAGGATGCCTACTTCCATATACCAATACAGGAACAATCCAGGAAATATCTGAGATTTCATGCACAGGGTCAGACATACCAGTTCAAGGCACTGCCATTTGGTTTGTTCATAGCACCCATGGAGTTAACTGTAATAGCAAAGGAGGTAAAACTGATAGCCACACAAGGGTATAAGGATTCACCAATACCTAGATGATTGGTTGGTGAGAGCCATATCCCATCAAACTTTTCTCATGCATACACAGGTTCTAGACAAATGTATCAACAACTGGTTTGACTGGTGAATTTAGGAAAATCAGAACTAAAACCAAAACAGGTTACCAGTTCAACCTCAGGTCCAGTCGGGTCCGACCCACACCGGACCAGTGGCAGAACCTTCAAGAGAAAGTACTGAAACTGCTATCCCTTTTGGCCTATCTGGTTTGGCAATTCATGTCCTTGATAGGTCTGCTAACAGCCACAGAAAAGCAAGTTCACCTCGGCCGGATGCATATGAGACGCATACAGTGGCATTTCAAAAACTACTGGAGAGTACCGGAATCTCTAGAAAAAGTGATCCCTATTCCCAGATCACTGCACCCACACCTACAATCATGGCTGGAGGAAGACAATGTGCTTCAAGGTCAACCATTACACCCAATAAAACATGCTCTGCAGATCTGTACTACAGATGTAGCAAAAGAAGGGTAGGGCGCTCACTTAAACAAACACACTGCAAGAAGAACCTGTTCCATTCCAGAAAGCAAGGTGCTTTTAAACTATCTGGAACTCAAAACAGTCTTTCTAGCCTTAAAAGGGTTTCAAGACCTCTGTTCAGACAAGATTGTTCTTGTAGCAACCAACAACACCACAGTATAGTCATACATAAACAAGGAAGGAGGCATGAGGTCGGGCCCACTTTGTGCCCTACTGTGGAGAATCTTAACCTGGTGTACCAGCAAACAAGTGACTCTCAAAGCCCAGCACATTCCAGGCTGGCTGAACGTGGTAGGAGACAAGCTATCCAGGCTGGCCCAGATCATCCAGGCAGAGTGGTCCCTCCTTCCAGAGGTTTTCAAATGATATGCAGCAGGTGGCACCAATCTCATGCAGGACTCCCCATACAAGAAAATTATTCTGATTGCTCCCGGGTGGCCCAGCATGCCTTGGTTTTGGAGTCTAGTGGCCATGTCCAGCCAAATCCCACCGAGCCTGCCCAATCTGCCCAACCTGTTGACACAGCCCTTCAGTCAGATCCCTCACAGAAATCTGACAAATCTAAATCTCCATGCATGGCTCCTAGAGCCTCAGCAATCAAGGAGTAGGGCTTCTCTGAGGCAGTGGCAACAAGAATTAAGGCTGCTCAAAGAGGATCAACCAGATCAGTTTATGAGGCCAAGTGGACCATTTTTACAAAGTGGTGCCTCAGCGATCAGGTGGACTTTACGGCACCCCCTGTAAAGTCAGTTGCTGAGTTCCTTATGTACCTGTTTCAGGACAGGAAGTTGCAGCCCAGCACCATTGATGGTTACAGGTCAGCCATTGCAGATAAACTGGGAAACTCACTGATTAATATCAGCAAAGATGAAAATTTTACTCATTTCCTGGTTTGGGAAGTCTTATGTGTCCATTGGATAGGGTATTAACTTTAATTTACTTATTAAACTTGCAATTTTGTTAACCTAGCGCACTTTTGTGGGGAAGAGATTGCGCCTGCAGTAGATTAGATTAGATCAGATTAGAAGTAGGGGTCAAAGGTCAAATTATAACACGATTTCCAAAATGTTTTCTCATTCCAAACCCATAGGACCAATGATGCTTTTTGAGATTCCACCCCAATTGACATAAAATATGTGATATGGCAGCTATTTTGTTTTCTAAACAAGGCAAAAACTAGACTTATGCTGCTCACTTAATTGCGAGCCGGTAGTGTATCCCCGAACATAGCAAACATATAGAAGCAATAATAGACGACATAAGGGTTGATGATTATAAGTTATAAGCATTTTTAAGTTTAACTGTCGTTTGACTTTGAAGGAGGGGTCCAAGGTGAAATGTGACCACATCAAAAGATTCCCAACCCATCATTTCCTATAAGTTGGTTTCACATTGCAAACCTCTCAGATCAATAATAAGCGAATTATTAGCACTTTTAAATTTGACTGTCCTCATTTTACCTTGGAGGGGCTTAAGGTCAAATTTGACCACATCAGAAGATTCCTAGCCCATGATTTCCTGTAAGTTGGTTTCACATTGCAGACCTATAGGACCAATAATAAGTGAGTTATAAGCACTTTTGCAATAGCTTTCAGGTTACAACTGATTTACTCAACAGTGAGAATGTCAAAGTAGCTATTACTCCGCTATACAATGAGCTACAGGTCTGCAATTTTACTATGTTATAGCTCACCCAAAAGTAGCTGAACAACATACTTAAATATAATTCTTTAAATGCAATAGTTTTCAGTTAAAGTCAATTTTTTTAGGTTTTTGATTCCCAGAGCATACTTTTGACTCCTAGCCTTAAAATAGCTATTACTCGCTTGATTTTGACCCCAGGTCTACAAAATAGATAGGTTGGTGAGACGTCATACCCAACAATTCATGCACTTAATATAAAATAATTCTGAAGGAAACTGTGCCCTACACAAGCAATAGTCAAAATTAGTCAAAAATTTTGTCGATTTTGACTCCTGAGCTACCAAAATAATAGGTTGGCCAGATCTCTGCCATAGCAAGCCACTTGTAAAGTTTAAGAGAAATCCCCTAAGAAATGTGACTTGTAGGCTGAACACAAGAAAATCTCTGTGGACGCGGGAATGACTGTGCATGATCCATAGTATCCCCACTTTTCAGGGATACAATTACCCCCCAGCAAGCTTTCCTAGCCATTTTAGACATTTTGTGCAAATCTGACACTGCTAGCTACAATATTTTAAATTTTAGGACACAGCAATGATTTTTGAGCAATCGGCTATGGTAGCCATGTTGTTTTTTAAAATGAGTACCATAATTTTTTACAAACATATTTTCACAGCCATACATAATCTCTACAAATTTGGAGAAGATACCTTCATAACTGAACGAGATATAAAGTTTGATTTTAAAATGTGACAAACGCACACATGCATGCACACACATGCATGGAAGGAGTTTCATAGTATCCCAACTCTGGCCTTGGCCAGTGGGAAATTAAAATGCAACTGTGGTAACATCAGTTTAATAATGCTCCTCTTTTATTAAAATTAAGTAGTTTAAGACTGAAAAGTATTTAAAGCATTAAAAATAATGCTCCTCTTTTATTAAAATTAAGAAGTTTAAGACTGAAAAGTATTTAAAGCATTGTCATGGCAACTGGTGTAGTTGGATAGCCTTGCAAACTTACTCAGCTGTAGATCCTGTTTTGGTTAACATATCTTCAAACTTTGGTGAAAATCCATGTACTGGTTTAGGTTGTGGAACACCCACAAACATTAAACCCAGAAATATTCAAAGCATTGCCATATGCAACAGTTGTTTCTAGATACTCCCAAAATTAATCACCTCTAGATCCCTTTGGGGTAAACATATCCTAAAATTTTTGATCAAAATCCATGCATGGGTTTAGGTTGTGGAACACCCACAAACTTTAAGACCAGAAAATCTTAAAAGTGTTGCCATGGCAACAGTTGTTACCGGGTACCCCCACAAAACAAATCAGCTCTAGATCTTTTTGGGGCAAACATACCATGAAAATTTGGTGAAACCCTGTGCATTGGTTTAGGCTGTGCAACACTCATAGACTTTAAGATCAAAAAATTTTATAAGTGTTGCCATGGCAGCAGTTGTTGCTAGAACCCCCCGCAAACCAAATCAGCTCTAGATCCTCTTGGGGTAAACATACCCTGAAAATTTGGTGAAAATCTGTGCATGGAATTTTGTCTGTGGAACACCCACAAGCTTTATGCCCGCTACTGCTGCCTGAATGGTATGGGGATGACTATCACCCCAGCCTTTATGGGCTGGAGTTAAAAATATATATTGCGAATCATTCACGGTATTTTTATACACTGAATAAAGATTAATGTCATCTAAAACTGAAGTTAGTACAAGGGAAACTAAAAAAAACAACTAAATTTTATAACTTTTCATTTGTACAAATTAAATAAGTCAAGTAATTCACAAGCTAATCACAAGACCTTAACGTAAGGCAAAGGAGTTGCATCCAGATTCTATTCTGAATATATAACAGATTTACACATAAAATTTTAGTTAGATGAACATAGGTTCTGCCCTAGAGGATATTAAGTGGCCAAATGTACATTTCTGACCTTAAGGTGGCCGCAACTTTATTTAAAGATCCTCTCTTGACCCAATTACATGTATGTGCTAAATTTAAATGAAATCAGTGAAAGCGTTTTTGAGTTACTATGCATCAAGTCAAAATGTATGGCGGTGGCAGCTTGATGCACATGAAACCAGTATATCCCCGGATTTTGTCTGGGGATATAGTGATTCACAATACAAGCTATACTGGAACATATTAGCTTTGGTTGTTTGAGATCTGTTAATTCAATCATTTAAATGTCATGACAACAGACACACATGCACTTGCATGCACTGAAGGCATTTTATAATCTAACACCTACCTTTACCCAGCGGGGAGAAAAAAAGATAACACTGTTTTCGGGATATTATTAGACAATGTACAATTAACCCATTAAAATAGTGTAACAACGTGTTAAACTTATCAGTTCAGGAAGATTAATAATGAAGAAAATGTTCTTTACCTTAGAGTCCAATTATTCACACAATCTTATTAAGAATTTTACTTTCATAACTTCCCATTGTAAGAGATAAAATTTCATCAAGTGAGCGACAGATTTTGCTCCAACACCACACATAAACATTCATTAAATGCATTACCACTTCTGTATACATGATAATATTCAAAACATCTAAACCATAATTCGGCCATGCAGATGTAGATAAAGAGTGTTGAATTTTAGTTTACTTGTTATAGCTTCATATACTATAGTTTGTATTGGGGTTGTGAAACTATAATTTCTGTTTCTTTAATATTTATTATTTATTCCTCTTTGACAGTTTAACATTTAACAAATTGTACACAACAAGTTCACATAAAAGTACATTCCAAATATCACATTAAATTTCACATTTGATTCTTTATTCCTGTTCACTTCATGTGGCAAATACTTAATAGATGTCACTCCTGTCTATGTTGTTAAACATTTGCTCTGTAGAATTTCTATCTCTACTAATAACTGAATGTTTACCAAACTTCCATCTATATCACAATGTAATTAGTTACTTCTTCATGAGCATTATATTTTATAACTCTTGATTTGCTATTTAACTTCCAAATGTATAAGTTATGTTTTAGATCTGATATTTTGTAACTATTATTCCATCTGTAATATTTACATTTACTCTTATCCCATCTCTCTCTCTTCTATAACTAACTGCAAGCTGACAAGCCTGCTCTATATATATCTAACCCACAAAAAAACAATACACAAAAGATGGATAATACAATTATTTCTAACAATATATAATAAAAGGTGTGTAGACAGTTTACATATAACCTTTTTAAAAGTGACACATTTCATTTACATGACATAGGACATTAAGGAATGTAATTACATAATTATACCAAATGTGCATCTAAGACAATAGAATTTGTACAATAGTCAATAGATATCCAAAACTAAACATGTGTTTTAAAACCTTACATAGAATATATATATCAAAGGGAGTTATTCACAAGATACTGTTTATATTTATGTATCTGCTTGTATGGACAATTACCACACTATAAAATCCTCTATTGTTTAGAACATGTGTGATCAGAGTAAAGTGAAGCAATTAGAAATGCAACTGTGTATTCAGATGTCTAACATCAATAGACCTTATTTTAAAAGTGACAATACCTATGTGGTAAGGGACAAGTTAACAAGATAAGAATGACTTATAATGAAATGTTTTCAACACCTTTTAACATAATTACATAATTATGTTTTCCAGACTTCACATGAATATTTATATACAACAATAATAAAATACATCTGTCCACCACCATTAAAGATATATTTGTAGAAGAATAATAAATGACATAAACTTATGTACAGTATTGAGAGCTCTTGAAGACAAATAACTTTTATAAGAGTAGCTTAAGGTTCAACCTTAAGAGAGAGTAAAACATAAAGTGAAACTTAAAAGCAATCTATAATATCCTGATTAATGCTGTCATCTTGTTATTGAATTATCTTGTTTTAATTCTTCATCTTTACATGCACTGTCTTTCTTTTAAACATTATTATCTCCATTTAAACATTGTTTGGACCTTTATATACCTGACAGTGCTCTGAAAGTATCTTGAACTTTGTACTGGTACAGTACTTCTATATCTCATGGTGTTGAAAATATTTCCCTAGGCTGTGGGTTACGGGCATCTCTGATGCTATTTTTTATCCTGCAACCCCCACTAGAGGCTTGTCCTCTAGTGTGAATGTGGAGGGTGCCAGTTCTAGTCTTGCTCAATCAGACCACTGGTGATGCGTTTGCTGTGAAGGAACTACCTGCCCTGTTGAGGGTACCGGTCCGGGAGTGGTGATCCAGCAGAACGCCACCCAGCCTGTTGAGGCTCCTGGCACAGGGACGGCCACCCAACCTGTTGAGGTTCCCAGTGCAGGTCCCGATGCTCTGCTTTCCAGTACCGGTGATGCTGCCCTGCAGTCTGAGAGTGATCACACCAGATCCCTGAATTCGATAGTGTTTCCTCTGCAGTCGACAATCCATTTGCCGGTTCCTGAATCAAGCCAACTGGGAAGCTCTCTGTCAAGTTGCCAGTAGATTACTGGCTGTGTAAGAAAATGTAGAACCTAAACCTTACTATTGCTGAAGCTACCCCTCCAGAAACACGGAAACTGCTGGACTGCTCAAGGACCAGTTTGTCAAGCCACCAAGGTCATCTAGATGGTTCAACATGCATGCTGACAAGATCCACTGTTTCCACCTGGTCTACGGAGTGGGCAAAGCTGAACAGTGCATTCAGTAGGGTAGCAAGACATAGTTTACATTCTGCCCCACCCTCCCGGTCCCTTAGCCAGGACATTTTAAAATGTTGGGAGAGGGCAGCTAGAGAACAATGTGTTATGTGCAATCAAGCTGCTGGGTTGATAAAGTGTCTTACTAAAGTGCAGGATGCGATGTCTACCCAACTCAAGAACCTGCATTTGGATAAGGGAAAAGGCAAATCGTCTGATTAATACCCTTGTTCCACCAAAGGATTAAGCCCCGACCCTGTCGGTGACCCTTAACCATGGACAGTCGGTGAAAAAAAAAGAAAAATGGGCGGGAAAACTGGATCGGTTTCAAAGTCTGGGATTAAGTACAGATCGTCCTCAGGAAGCCTCAGGACGCCTCAGGTGGCCCCAGACAGTCCCTAACTGGTCTGGGACTAAGAACCGACTAAGCCATTTTTCTGGTCGGTTTGAACCACGATCCTATCGTAGACAAACCGACTGGCTAAGCCCAGACTAACCCAGGATTAAGTACCGACCCCACAAGGTGTCCTGAGGCATCCCCAGGCGTCCCCAGACCGAGATAGCTGATTTTTGTTTTGCAATGGGACTAAGGGTCGCAGGAAGCCTGGGACTAAGGAATAGAGGGTCTGGGACTAAGGGTCTGGGACTAAGGGTCGCAGGCGGCCTGGGACAGCATAGGACTGTGTAAATTTGATCTGAGGAGGCCTGAGGAAGCCTGGGACTGGACATTTTGTTTATGGCAGGAAAAAATAATCGGTTGGGGTCGGGAGAAATATCAAACATGTTTGATTTTTCACACGGCCTCAACCGACCACAACCGACCCTTACAGGACGCCTGGGACTAAGGAACTTTTTGAAACCGACCCTCAAAAACCCTTAATTGGGAGCATTAGTCGTGTGGTGGAACACCCACATTAGGATTACTTGGTTACATTTAACTGTTCATGTATGAGACCCATACAGTGGCACTTGAAAAATGATTGGAGGGTATCAGAGTCACTAGAAAAGGTGATACCAGTACCTGAGTCGCTGCACCCCCACTTAAGGTATTGGCTGGAGGAAAGCAATGTGCTACCAGGTCAACCATTACACCCACTAAAGCATGCTCTGCAGATATTTACAGACACATCAAAAGAAGGGTGGAGCGCTCAATTCACAAGCGCACTGCAAGGGAAACCTGATCCCTTCCAGCAAGTTGCATATAAACCATTTGGAACTAAAGGCAGTCTTCCTGGCCCTAATAGAGTTCCAAGACCTCTGTTCAAACAATATAATCCTGGTGGCCACAGACAACACAACAGTGGTTGCCTATAACAACAAGGAAGGGGGGATGAAGTTCGGCCCTGTGTGCCCTTCTGTGGAGAATCCTGACCTAGAGAACCAGGAGGCAGGTAACACTCAGAGCTCGACACATCCCAGGCTGGCTGAATGTGATAGCAGACAAGCTATCCAGACTAGGTCAATTCATTTAAACATAATTTACACAGAGGTCTTCCAAGCCATTTGTGCCCAGTGGTACTAGCCCCAAGTGGACCTGTCTGCCACCAGGTTCAACAAAAAATTTTCACAGTTTGTTTCACCAGTTTCAGACCCCCAAGCATGGACAATGGATGCACTCAGCCTTTCCTGGGAGGGTCTGGATCGATATGCCTTCCCACCAGCAGCCATCTTGGGCAAAGTGGTGGAAAAGAAAAGTTGCAGGACTACCCATGGAACAGAATAATTCTGATTGCACCGGGTTGGCCCAACATGCTCTGGTTCAGGGACCTAGTGACCATATCCAGCCAAATCCCACTGGTAGACAATCTTTACAGAGTGGTGTCTCAGTAATCAGGTGGACTTCAGGGCACCACCTCTGATCATGAAAGCCATAGCTGACTTCCTTCTGTACTTGTTTTAGGGCAGAAAGTTGCAGCCAAGTACCATTGATGGCTACAGATCAGCCATTGCAGACAAGTTGGGCAACTCCTCCTTTAATGTCAGCATAGATGAGAATTTCAACCGTCTCCTGGGTAGTTTCCATAGAGACAGACCAAAGGGCAGGAGGGGCATTCCCTCCTCAAACCTCTCACTGGTCCTACTCCAGCTGACAAAGGCTCCCTTTGAACCTTTAAATGAGGCCTCACTAAAACACTTGACCTGCAAGACTCTTTTTCTCCTGGCCCATTGGGTTCTGGTAAATGCAGGAGTGAGATCCATACTTGGTTACATGAGAACATCAGACACCAGTCAGACTGATCTAAGGTGTCCTTGTACCCCTCACCCAGCTTTCTATCCAAGAACCAGCTACCTAAGGAGCCAGCCCTGGCCCCCACTCTGGAGAAGTCACTCATGTGTGACAGGTCCCTATGTCCAGCCAGAGCCCTGCACTATTACTTGGACAGGACCTCAGATCTTAGGCAGAACAAGGAGTTAGTCTTTGTCTCCTTCAAGAAACGTTTGGATAAAGACATCTCACCTGCCATATTTCCTCTTGGATTAAGCAGATTGTTATCCTATGTTATGAGCTCTCTAATCAGGAGGCCCTCACACTGCATCAGGCTAAAGCTCATGATGTCAGGGCCTTTGCTGCCTCTGAAGCCTGCCAGTCGGGGGTCTCCTTGGAGCAGATTTTGTTAGCCTGCCACTGGAAATCACATAACACCTTCACACAGTTCTATTTGAAAGATGTAGCTTGGGCTGATACAAAGCTTTTTCATTTGGGGCCAGTGGTGGCTGCTCAACAGGTCCACCACCAAACCCCAAAATGAGGAGACATGTAAATATGTACATATGTAAATATGTATATATGTACATATGGTGTATATTGTATATAATAATAAAAAGTAATTTTAAAAAACTGTGACTTGCTTCCTTTGGGAAGTTTATTTTTTATGGGACTGAACTCAACCCTCTCTTCCTATTCTCAGAGAAGGTCTGAGAAAAAAGAGGGGTAACATTGGTAGATTTCCGGGTAACTGGTTAGTGTTAGCTGACCTTGACCTTAATGGGTTCTCTGACCCTAGGTCAAACTGGGCCTTCTCAGTTTTGTTCTGTTTATGAGTTCACTTTAGTCCCTAGTAACTTACCCACCGACCAAGCGGTAGTTATTCAGCAATTGTCCATTGGATAGGATCTTTTCCTTTTGAATGCTTTACTGTAAGTTTACGTTTTTGATGCACACAGTAAACAATCCTAATTGAGGGTACACAAATTTATTTGCTTCCCTGCATTTATAACAAAACTTATATGGTTGTCCTAACTAGGCACAAAATGACCACAAGAAATGGTTTTCTTCACCTTATTATCAAAAGATTCATTGGTATTTGCCATTTTGATGAAAACTCAATAAAAAAGCAAAACAGTCCTTGAAACTTCACCACTTCCAAAAAACGTTTTCACTGTTATGGCCAGCAACAATAATGAAGTAAACAATGTGGTCATGTGACCTAACTGGTAGGAGAATGGACTACTGTAACCCAGTGGCTTGGTTAAGGTTGTGATATAACGTTACAAATCGCATCTCTGCATTGGCCATTGGGTTTGATGACTCCAACAAATACCTACTGTTACGAAATGGTAAGGGTATTTCGCAATAAAAATATTTTTTAATTAGGGATGTGCAGATGACAATTTTACCTTTACACAGACTGCACATATATTTTCATTTCTAGAAACCAGCAGATGAAATCATTCAAAATTACTCACTTGAGTTTGCCAAGACAATAGGAAGCACAATAGTTTCTAGGATATACGGAATGTTACAGAAAGCCAGACGCAGTGCTGGACAAGTTTTTTACTTCATAAAATATACCTCAATAAAAACACTCAAAAAATCAAAATGGCAGAGTGTATATTATGCACCTTAATGTACAGATATGTGTACAAATATTATGCAGAATTTTGATATTGAAGGGCTTAAATGGACAATTTAAAATCGGGGCCACAACCCAGTACATAATTCTAATCAAAGATGCAACTAAAAATTTTGTATTCTCAATATCTGAGCTTGTGACAAGACTGAGTGTTCTGCATGTATCATATTAATCTATTTTTGAACTACATGCCTCAATTATACCTGACATAATGTAATGTAAGAGCTTCATCCAAAATGTCTTATCATCTTGCTGTGTACCCACTTTGTATGACGTCAGAGTTTTGCCATAAAGACTGCAATACCTGCTGCACATAGAGCAGTCAGAGTCTTGAGCAGTCCCCCCACAGAGGGAGCATGTTTCTCCAATGTACCTGCCTCGAGTGCAGGCACTGGTAACACCTGAAAACCACATACATACACTGACATTACCAAGTAATATGCCATACAGGAAAACAGAACACCAGTACAGACAATACCTGGAGTATGCAAAACATATGCAGTCAGTACTTGGAATATACAACATAGGCACGGGAAATACGTGGAATATACACCAGATATACAGGAAATACACGTATGGAACACAGACTCAGAGGCTATAGCAAAACCCTATTCTTTGCTTTTATGATAGAAACCTACCTTAGAACAAGCACTCAGTGCACATGAATGAACTCTGTGTCAGCTGACTTAGTGTTTGAGCTTCAGAATACAATTGAAAGTAGAAAAGAGATACTGGGGACCTGGTTCTTGTACAAAGATAGAGAGTTGAAAAAGTAGGTGGATAGTGACTACAGACGTAGAAGTTGATAACCTCACACAGTACCAAATTTTAACGCTAGATAGGGGCCTTCACTTGTAACAGCTCTTCTTCACACACAATATTTCTTGGACCTAGAATAAAGGAAAGGGATTATAAATAGTGTTCCCAGTATATCAATTCTTCTGGAACCAGGTGAGTATTTATGTTAATGACGGGTACTCTGCTCCAGTATGGTACTTTAGTTAAGAGGTCTAATTATAGAAAGACAAACATACACACATACATACACCACACATAAATTAATACACAGAAGCACAAAAACACAACCCAACTTTAATCAGCCACATGCCTTGCCTGTGTATATGTGTGATTACTGTATTTATCCATATAAATGCCCCCTCCCTATTAATAGCTAGCTCCCCCGTTCTGTCTAAGTATGCAAAGGTCCTGAATTTGGTTTTTATAATTAGATCCCTCTCGATTTGTTTATTTGGGGTTTTACGTTGCTATCAACACTGTACAGGTCATATCACGTCGGGTAGTTGGAAGGGCAGAGGAAACCAGTACATAGAGTTTGCTAGGGTTGTGTAATGGCAAGCAACTACCAGCTTTCCTACTTGAGGCCGTGCCGGAATCGATCCCCGGCCTCAGAGGTGGGAGGCGAGAGTGTTACCACTCTGCCACCGTGGCCCCTTAGATCCCTCTCGACATCCAGAAAATTTGGGATTCCGGGATTCTGAAAAAAATTGTGTTTTAGTACTTCCCCAATCGAATAGACAAGGTATTATTTGGAATAAAAACTGAATAATCTACCTCTGCTTTAAAATATTAGGTTTCAAGGCTAAAGTGTAAAATTGGGCAAGATTTTCCATATTTTCCCAAACCAGGAAGTGTTTCTAAATAAAGAAAATGCGCCCCAAAATATTTTTTAATATTTGTCACAACAATACACAGAGGTTTCTATCATAATATTTAATTCTTGCAACAAATCCCCCACTTACAGCTAAGCATAATATCTTTTTTCTCGATTTAACATTTCAATTCCCGCCATTTTTGCTGTTGTCAGGTGGTGACAACTAAAGTACTGAAATATTGCAAGTGAGCGGGGCCTATGAAATGGTCTATAGATTTTTTATCTCTAATAGTTGCCCTCCTTTTGAAAAATGCATCACCCCACGGCGTTTATACAGACAAATACAGTATGCCTACTTATCCACTGAAATGGTTAAAGGTTAAAGGGCTAATGCAATCAAAAACACAAATTTCATCTATTAATTCATTCATACATTATAAATGATATAAACCAAAACAAAAACCCACAGAAGTGTGTACTGTTTAAAATCTTCACTTGAAGCTAGGAAAACAACAGTCTGCCTAATTTGAATATTTGACCCCAGATTTGTTTATGCTACGTCATCCTATGAACCCATCTATGCACACACACTGCTGTACTGTACAAAATGTGTTATCTTAGATCTCAGTTTTGTTACTGTTTATACATTGTTTGTAGTATATTTCAGTCTTTTTATTTCTAACTTCATGAAACAAGTAATGTTTCAATAAGTAAAACAATAAGTAGCAGTATCTGAAAATAATATTTAAACTGCTGGATTAGATTTAGTTTTTATGAACACTTGATTTCTTTTCTTTTATCATTTGTTAAATGTATATTGTTTGTAAGCAGTTATTCCTGTCAGATTCCTGTTATTATTTCAGATGTAATGTCAAAAATATTTGATTTTTACTGTGAAACATTCACAAATTCATAACAGTAGCTAAGTTTTTGGATAAAAATGATTTTATAAAGAAAAAATAACATCATTATTCAAAGATAAAGAAAATCAACTGAAAAGTTTCACGGCCAAAAATGGGTATCTTTCTGTAACTGGGGATAATGTAGAAAACGAAAATGAATGCAAAGAAATTCACAACCCAGCACTAGATAAGAAAATCAAGTATATATGTTTACTTTTTTCGAAATGTCATAAAAGCAGGATTGAAGAATTAAGTAATCCAACATTGAAATAATTAAGTAAAGTGCTGTACCAAGTTAGCTGTTTTTCTTCAGATTAATTAAATGTCAAATTCTTATTAAATGCACGAGTTTTAACATTATTTTATATCAATAGGTTAATCTATGGCAGAATATTTATGATTTTTCTCACATATTGGTACATCTTTGAAACCTGTCAAGATAAATAACAAATGTGTGAGAAAGATATTTAAGACATACACAGTCACATTTCAATAGAAACTGTTACCTTGAAATCTGAACTATTTTTTTTAACTTTACAGGAATCCATGTAATAGAGTTATACCATCAAAACAAATTTCAAATTAAATGGGCTAAACATACACTAGCTAATATAAATATATTTATTTTTTGCAACTATGTTGTTGGGGGTTTTCTAGATGAAATTTAGTGATAGTTTTTCTGTCTCATAGAAGTGATAGAACTATGATATTCTTTAAGTAAATAGCAACTATTTAAACACAGATTGTCTTTTTATGATTTATATTGATATAAACAGTTTATACAACTAATCATAAAATGATGTAAAGCCTATTTGCATGATGATCTTTATTGAACATTATATATACTGCAATAGTAACTTGATGTTGTTTTTTAAATCTCTTTCATAACCACTAAAATTATTTCTAGTTTTTATTTTTAATGCAAAAGCACAATATAACTCTCTAATAATGAAGTATCATCACATCATAAACCTTCAGATAAACCATGTACAAAACAAATTTAATCCACTATTTTGTGTATAAACACTACCACTATACAAGTAGAATATACACACTGGAGAAAATGTGTTCATAGGATGACATATGTATTTCTGCTGTGACCTGACATACTTTTAGAGCCTACTTGTTGAAAAGGCAGAAATTGGGAGATAAACTTGTTTATACATTTAACAGTGCAGACTGTGGGATGTTGTTTTTCTGTTCTTTGGTTTATATGTACACTTACTGAAATATACCCAGTGTTTAATCAAAATGTAAAATTCATTACATTGGCCCTTTAAAGACCTGATAAATAGTAAGTTTTTATTTGTGTGTTTAATTAGATAAATCTTTTCCTTCATGTGAAAAAACCTTTGTTGATTTATGTTCATATATAAACACTTTGTATGTCACTGGATCCTGAACTTATTGGGGTTTTTGTCCTAGTAATAGCATGACCTGAAAGTGTGATTGCAACAAAGCTGACACAAAACACCAAAATAATTGAAATGTTGATTTCATAGTATATTATATTATGTTTTAAAGAAAAAAAACTGTTGTTTACTCTGCCATGCACATTAGAATAGAAATACCTCATACTTTTGTGGTGGTTGAAGTCTCTACAGGCGTTCTTGCTACCATTTCTTAAGACCTGCTTTTCACTTTTGCTGCTCTGTAGGTACTTTTATGCTGTTTTTCACCTTTCCTTCATTTTATTTTTGATTTTATTTGATTTTTGTTTCATTGCCTTTTTGTGTAATATCTTTACTGTTTTCATAATATTGCTCAATCGGTCACATGGAGTCAGATGTTGGTTTCCCTTCGGAAACGTTCATTCCGAACATTTCGGTGTATCAATTAATTTATTCACTTCTGAATCTGTATTTTCACCAGTTTAGGGTATTTCTTCATTCATTACTCGAAATTCTTCGAATCACCATATATTTTTAGTCCAACTTGAGCTTTCCAAAAATGGAGGTTAACTTTGAAATTTTTTGAGAACAGTTATTTTTTCAGCGAGTACAGCTTTTTTATGCTTACTGTAATGCTATGCTATTTTACGTAATATCTTTGTACTTTATTTTCAGAGCATTTGTGTGTACTTCCACTTTACCAAATTCCATTTTTATTGATTTCTATAAGTATCTACCACACACGGTTCCATTATGGACCCTAGCGCTTCCCAATACCAGTACCTCAGTTTCTGCTGGGTCCTGTGCTTCCACTCTGTCTTAATTCAGGCATATGCCTTCCTTCGAGGCATGTGCAGGTTAGCTGTTGGGGGTTACTCAATCTCCACCTGTGGATACTCAACCAGTATATGGGGTACCTTACCCCCCAGCCATCTGTTCTGTCTTCTTGGTCCATGAATTCTTCATATAACTTGGGTAAGCCTATTTCACACCATCCTATGTCTGTGGACACTTAAGTGCCTTCAGCTCAGCCTACTGAGGCTGTTTCGGTTGTTTCAGTCTTTCTTATTCACGATAAAGCATTTTCCAGGGCTCCTTTTCAGCCTCCTTCAGCTGATTTTTTCAATACCTTTTCTTCTCATGTCCATGCTAGGTCAAGTACAAGGTATTGTTAATATGACTGTTACTCAACAATCTTTACCTTCAAGTCAGGATCTGTCTCAAACTTCGGGTTCTACTTTGGATGACTCAAAGGACGCCCCTCTGTCTCAGGATAATCTTGAAGCAGAGTTACAAGTGGTCAATTCTAATCAGTAAATAAGGATTACAGGGAGGATTCTGTGTTTGATGTATTGTCAGACAAAATATCTAAACCCCCTGTGCAGAATCATGACCCTGATGACTGTTTGGATCTTTATCCTGATCAGTCTACATCTTCTCCTATGAGTCTACCTATCAGCTCCAGACCTTTTTTTTCAGGATGTCAGATGCATATCTTTCAAATCTGCATTCTCGCACCTCCCCTGTTGGAGCTTCAAGACTAAGTTAAGGAAGTTATCAATCTTCCCAAATAAACCTTCAAACTTAGTTTTGCTAGATATAAACCTTTGGCTTCAGATGTTTGGGCTGACCTTCTGAAGGATCTGGACCAGGCAGATTGTTCATGCTTTAGAAAGGAGTCTCAGATCAGATCTTATGATCCTGAATTCTCTGGATTGCTTTCGCCTAGCCACTGCTCCCCGGGAATTCACTACCTACCTACCTAGTTAAGGAAGTAAGGAAGATGGCCGTGAGGTTGGGCATCTCAGGACGCATGCACTTAGACGATTGGCTCATCAAAGCCAACAGTTGTCAACAGGCTCATTCTTCAACTCTAACTCTGTTAGAGTTGACTCACAAGTTAGGGTGGATTGTCAATAGGGAGAAATCAGATCTGCTTCCAAAGCAGGTCTTCATCTTCCTGGGTCAGTTTTTCGGCCTGTCCAAGGGTGTTTGTTATCCAACAGAGGCCAGGTTCCTGTCTATTTAGTAGGCCATTTACACTCTGCTTCACAAAACCTTCACTACTCCACACCAGGTTATGCACCTTTTATGCTTGCTGGCTTCCAGAGAGAAGCTAGTTCTTCAGGGTCGCATACACATGAGACATCTTCAGTTTCATCTCAGACATTTCAATTGTCACCTAAAAAGTGTCCAGGATTTTCCATTCTGCTTAGACCCTTCTGTGAGGTTCACTTAAGGTGGTGGTTACTCAGGGTGGTCTCTCAGTTCTCAGAACTTCAGGTGACCATCTCAGATAGACTTCCAACCTCAAATAGATCTCTTTGCAACAAGATTCAATCACAAACTTCCCTTGTATGTGTCTCCAATGCAAGATCCTCAAGATCTGACAATAGATGCCCTGGAGATGAGTTGGTCCGGACTACTTCTGTACTCCTTCCCTCCCACAGCTCTTTGTCTTGAGTGGCTTCAAGATCTTTTGGCAATCTCAATAAGGCCAGTGGCTCTTCCTCTAAAAGAAACTCTTTTAGAACAAATGAAGTTTTTCATCAAAATCTAAGGAGTCTAAATCTTTATGCCTTTTAGCTGAAGTCTCCTTAGAGAAGAAAGGGTTTTCTGAGGAAATGTTCAAAAGGATTCTTAGTTCTATTAGAAAGTCTTCTAAAACTGTTTATGAAGCAAAGTGGAACTGCTACAACACTTGGTGTGAGGAGCAAGGCTACTCTGTCTGCATCCTACTGTCCCTATCATTGCTGAGTTTTTTTTATTTCTTTTCTCTGAAAAGAAATTACTGCCCCAGACAATAGAGGGATACAGGTCAGCTCTCTCTATGAAGCTAGATGCAAATTTGGAGTTAGGTTCAAATAAGGAGCTTAGAAGACTCATTCAGAGCTTCTACAAGTCCAGGCCTAAGGCTAGTTGTCACCTACCTTCCTGGGACTTGACCTTGGATTTGTAAAAGGCTCTTTTTGAACCTTTGTCTCATGCTGAGCTAAAGTTCCGCACTTGGAAGGCGGTCTTTCTTATTGCCCTTGCTTCTGGAAGGAGGAGTGAGATTCCTGCATTTACTTTTAAAGGTTGTGCTCATTCTAAAGGATGGTCTAAGATCATCCTTAAAGCAGATCCTCCTTTTCTGGCTAAGAACCAGTTGGCTTCAGAAGGACCTTCAAATTTTTTCTGAAATTGAAATTCCTGCCTTAACTAATTGTCTTGGTGAAGAGGATAAAGAGGACAGGTCTCTATGTCCTGTCAGAGCCCTTACATATTATTTGTCTAGGACTTCTGACATTAGATATGGCAAGTCTCTTCCATTTGTTTTGTCCACTTCTTAAGTCTAAACAGGGTGATATTGCTGCCCAGATGATTTCTAATTGGATTAAAGACTAAATCCATTTCACCCTTGAGGCTCATGATGTTAAGGCCCAAGAAGCATCCTGGTCTTTCAGAGGTGGAGTCCCTTACATTTTCATGAATAAAAAAAATTCTGTAAACTGGATACTCAGGTAGGTAATTTCAAAACTGTTAGGTTATTTAACACTTGGGTACTCAGGTACTCACATTCCCATCTAGATCACTGATTAAGCATCCCTGAAAAGAGCGCTTATTTGTTTTTACGTGTGTTTCCTTGCCACCGCCGCCACCGCATTATGGTCTCCCTTGAATATCTGCCTTATTATTGGAAGCTTTTTAACCATATTTGGCAGTTATATACCTTTGGCATGGGAAAATGTTCCATATGCTTAAGTTTGACCTTTCATCTTTATCAAGGTAACATGATCAAAAAATAGTGAAAAAAAAATTTTAAAAATCAATTTTTTGGGGTACACCTGCCAATCATCACCACTCAGCAAAATCTACTGACTGCAGAGGTCAGTACACACATGTTCATACTATCGCAAATGCGAGCTGATTAGATTTTTGGGAGTGATCTGATGAAAAATGACTGATTTATGAGTGATTTTCTCACAGGTACCAACTAGAAAGTTTAAAATTCATGTGGACCCCCCTATTATCATCTTAAGTATTGTATTTAGAGCCATAAAATGTATTGGGAGGTAGTAGGAAACCATATATAGAGAGTCTAGAAAGCAAGTCGAATTTCCCCGCCCCCTGTAGGGATCAAACTGGGGTCATAAAATAGCCAATTTTGACATTTTTTCCTTATATCTCCTTTACTCTTGCTTTTAGAGCTTTAGAATGTATTAAAAGGTATTGGGAAACCATAGAGTCTAGATAGCTGGTCAGATTTACCCTCTGATCCCCCCTCCCCCATGGGTTAAACTGGGGTCATAAAATAGCCGATTTGGTGTTTTTGCCTTATATCTCCTTTATTCTTGCTTTTAGAGCTTTAGAATGTATCAAGAGGTATAGGAAAACCACATGTGAAGAGGCCAGATAGCCGGTCAAGTTTACCCCCTGACCCCCCCATGGGTCAAAGTGGGGTCATAAAATAGCCGATTCTGTGTTTTTGCCTTATATCTCCTTTATTCTTGCTTTTAGAGCTTTAGAATGTTTTAAGAGGTATTGGGAAACCATATGTGAAGAGCCTAGATAGCCAACCACGTTTACCCCCGACGCCCCCCATGGGTCAAACTGGGGTCATAAATAACTGATTTTATGTTTTTGCCTCATATGTCCTTTGGATTTTTGCTTTTACAGCTTTACAATGTATTAACAGGTAGCTGGAATTCGTGGAGAGTCTAGGTAGCTGGTCATATTAGTCCTCTGACCCCCTCTTACGAGTCAAACTGAGGTCATAAAATATCAGTTTTCTGTTTATGCCTCATATCTTATTTTATTGCTTTTACAATTTTTTAAGAGGTAGTGGGAAATCATATGTGGAGAGTCTTAATGGCTCATCACAGTGGGATCATAGATTGCAATTTCTACTTTAAATTAATATTTCAATATTAATGATGTCATTATCTTAATGTTATTTTCATATCTTAGTGCAAAGGGTGTAATTTTTTTAAAATTGTACTCATGACATATACATACTATTAAAGCATCCAAAATACATTTCGTGGGAAAGCTGGTAGTTGCTTGCCGTTGGTCGGCAGTTTACAGTACAGAACCCTAGCGAACTATATGTACTGGTTTCCTCTGCCCTTCCAACTACCCGTCGTGATATGACCTGTACAGTGTTGAAAGCGACGTAAAACCCCAAATAAACAATAAACAATAAACCAAAATACATTTCTATTTTGTTGTCATTATCTAAAATTATGATATGCATCAAATTATGCTTGCTTTATTGTAAAAAGCTGGGTCCAAATATTTACAGACTTATTTCAGTGCAGCAGTTTGAGAATGACACATTTATAAATTCCCATTTTCATCTCATTATCACTTCTTCTGACTTTTCATTCTTTTCAGTAAACATATTCTTTACTGGATTCCCTCTTTACTATGTCTCTTATTTATACATAAATCCACATATCTCTGACACTTTCAACAGAGCATAGATAAAGATCTTACTCCCTATATGAGCATTTCTTCATGCATAGACTAAACAGGGGGATAGGGGGTGTTGGGGGAGACACATTAACTATTGATTTTATCCCTCATCAGCATATACTCAGTGGACTAATTCTCTGGGGCCTCATCAAAGACTGGCAATTATATTTAAATAGAAATGAGCATTATTCCTAACATATAAATAGGTTTGTGGGAACATTGACCTTTTATATACTCATTGGGATAGGAATCACCTTGGGATAGAAGTGTTCAGAGCATTGTGTCATAAATTTCTTGCCTCTCTAAAGGCTTAAATTTTACTACACCTTTTTCTAAAATGTAAATAGATATATGACATTTACAAAGCACTGTTACTCTTTAATTAAGTAGTTTTATGGTGTAACTTTCAACTTATTATAAGTATCGATGCTTTCTGAGCCTGAGCATTTATTTATTTAACTTTTCACAATTGATGACCATAGAAAACAAAATAAAGCTTAAATTTTTCACCATTGAGTAACCACTTTCCTGTACAGTTTCAATGCGATGGACAGTTATTTCATAGCAGTGAGCAACACTTCATGTATCAAAAGGCAGTGTTTTTCAAGGATGGGGAATCAGCTCGCCAGATACTTGAGACAAAGTCTCCAGTAGAAGCTAGGAATATTGGAAAGAAAATAGCCAATTATGATGGTAAGGTCTGGAACAATGCTGCCGAAGACTGTATGTTCAAGGCTATGTATTCAAAGTTTAGCCAAGATCAATACTGTGCAAAATTCCTAAGACAAACCAAGGGAACCCAGCTTGCTGAGGCCAATCCAGGAGACACTCATTGGGGAACAGGAACCTCACTTCGTAACAAGGACTCTTTCAATCCTGACAAGTGGAGAGGAAAAAACATTGCAGGCATGGTGTTGTCAAGGGTGAGACAAACACTTGGCTAATTTTATGGGAGTCAATTTCTTTCAACAAAAAGTATACACTATTTGAAGTAATGAATGGTATATATAACTCAGCAGTATCAAACTACATAGAAATCTGATATTAAAGAATATATATATATATATATATTAATGTTTGACATCATTGTTCATATAAGACTAATATATTACAAAGTAATAAATTGTTTATGTAACATGAGTGAACTAAACTCCATAACACGTAACATTAAAGAACACATATACCTATGTTTGACAAAAGCTTTAGCTGTTTGATCAGGTTTTATCTAAGTATAAACATGATACGAGTATGTTTGCATTTGAAAGACAAAATTGTATATTTGCTAACAGGTCTGATAATGATCTCGATATACTACTCTACATCACTGCACTCATTTTGTTAAAGTTATGACAAACTTTCAGTTAAATCTACAAGAAAGATTTAAAAGTAATAAATTGCATATGTAACTCATCAGTTTCAAACTATAGAAAAAAAAAACATATTTTTTTGACACATCTATATTTATGTCAGACTCTAATATCATCTATTTTAAATTATCAGAGTATAAGCATACAGTTTAGGTAACAGAATTTTATCAAGCTAACATGACTGATATATGTATGTATGTTTATATTAAATTGTAAATTAAACTGTAAATATTTGTATGTGTAGGATTTTGAAACTGTTAAAGTTGACATTCAATGATGAAATTAGAATTTAACCAGTTAGCGAGTGCTTCTATGATCCTTTAAAATTCAACTCTATATTATCGTGTTATGTGTCTTATACAGTTCTTTATATTTGCACTTGTTCTTGTTTTTCTCTTTACAATAACTATCCCTGCATACAAAATAACTGTATGTGTATAAATTTCATACAGTCTAATGTTGAAATTCATTGATAAAACTGAAATTGATGTGTCAACCAGTTAACGAGTGCTGTAATGAGCTTTTCACACTAAACTCTATATAATTGTGTTATGTGTCATGATATTTGCAAAAAAAAATAGTATACATGTATTTACATTCCTAAATTACAACTTTACTTTTTTATTGAAGTGTTCTCTTTAAACCATGTGCTTTTGTGAAACGGTCCCTTAAAGTTGTATTTCTGTAGAGGGTCTTTTTCAACAATCACACTGGGTTTATTCTTGGCTACAAAATAATATTGTATAAGGTATCAGTGGCCTACTGAATGTAAACAATGTCCTTTAACCCATTAAAACATTTACAAAGTTGTTGTCCGTGTACAGTGTCTAATACAGGTGTTTTCACTCATGGTCACTGGGTTCTTTCTTGACTTTTTCATTAAACAATATTATGTGGCTATGTTATACAGAATTGTGGGATTTGTGTTACCCAAATTTTTGAAAATTTGGTCACAATGCTGTGATTCAATGAGGCAATTAATGGACTGATGATTGTAAACCATATCCCCAAAATAACCCATGCATTTAAAGCTTCTGTCAAGTTGGCTGTTTTATATTGAATTGTGGCTTTTGTGTTGACTAAAATTTGAATGTCTGGTCACAGTATTGTGACTTATTGAGATATATTGATGAAAAGTTTTTGAAAGTATGTTCTGTTAGCCTTTTTAAATCTACCTTTTGCATGAAGTAATATAATCATTATAAGATATTATAATATAAGAAATTAATCAGGATTAAGATGATATCTCTGAGCCTCTTACTTTTTTTCATTATACATGAACACATTTTCCATTTGACGAAAACTTACTTTTATTCTTAAGCGGCCTAGAACTGGTTCACTAGCTGTGGTTTAGCATGTTGGGCATCCAATTACAGAGACACTTCTATGTGGGCTCAACTTAACAAATAAAATGCTAAGGGCAATGTCCTACTATGACCCTGGCTATTTAACAGGATGAAAAACCCCAACTTGGAACTTCAATTCTTGAAATTTTTTTTTTTTTTTTTTTTTTTTGCGTTATTTGTGTGTAATGCTCACACAAGTGAAAATGCTTAGGGCCATGTCCCATTATTACCCTGGCTGTTGACCACGTTGCAAAATAAGTGATATTGCTGAGGGCCATCTACATCATTACCTAGGCTGTTGAATGGGATCTAAAACCCTAACTTGGAAGTTTAATTCTTAAAATGATCTTTTTTTTTTTTTCTCTTGTTAGTAAAGATATCCACTTCTCTCAGTTAGGTTAAGGTATAAAATTATATTTGCTATTACAAAGCACACACCTAAGTGCCTTTTTTCTTTCATTTTTTCTTTTTTTTTTTTAGAATTAATTTAAAACTTGTATATATATTTTTGTTTTCCTTTTCATTTTACAAAGCACACACCGAAGTGCTTTTTTTTCTTTCCTTTCTTTTTTTTTAGAATTTATTTAAAACTTGTATATATATATTTGTTTTCCTTTTCATTTTCCCATGTTCCGTCCTCTACAAATATGCTATGTAACATATATTGATTTTGATGTACATCTTTCAGTGAACTCTGTTAACAGGTTTCTTGCATACAGTAGATATATGTTTGATGATCAAGCAAAAGGTATAATAGGATTCAGCTTATTATGTAACACATACTTTAACTACACTATGTATATAAATAATCCAGCACAATTTGTAATAACAACAAAATGAGTACAAAAATAGGGGAATCAGTTTCTATAGCTTCATTTAATTGTCAAGGCCTACAGAATAAAGACAAAAGATATGATGTCATTAATTATTTAAAAAATATGGGTGCAAAGGTAATATGCCTTCAAGATACACATCTTACAAATCACGACTTCCATTGGCTTAAAACTATATGGGAAGGAGAAATTTTTTTGAATGGATATAAAACGAATGCCAGAGGTGTTGCAGTTCTAATTAGCAATAATATTGAGTACAAAGTAAGCCATTCTGAAGGTGATGCTACAGGAAATATGCTTCTTTTAGACATGATCATTAGCGATATAAAGATTCGATTAATAAATATATATGGGTCAAACACTGATGATTGTAGTTTCTTCAATAAAATTAGAGATCTTTTACAAGAACATGAACAAGATTATGTTATTTGGTGTGGTGACTTCAACATTATACTTAATCCTGACCTAGACAGCCACAATTATGTAAATTTAAACAATCCAAAGTCCCGAAACACATTACTTAATATAATACATGATTATAATTTAGTTGACATGTATAGATACTTTAACCCAAACCGTAAGCGTTACACTTGGCGTAGACGGAACCCCATTAAGCAAGGAAGACTCGATTACTTCATCACTACTTCTTCCTTAACTAGCTTAGTATCTAATATTGATATACAAGCCGGTTATAAATCTGATCACTCCATCATCTTAATGTCATTGCTGATAAATAATTTCAGAAGAGGTCGTGGTATTTGGAAACTTAACACAAACCTGCTGAAAGATGAAAATTATATTAAACTTGTGAATGATTGCATCTTAGAAGAAAAACAAAGATATGCTGTGCCTTTATATGACTTAGATAATTTTCATATGATTTCTAATGAACAAATTCATTTAACAATAGATTATGATTTATTTTTAGAACTGATCTTGCTCCGCATACGTGGCGAAACGATCAGATATGCCAGTCATAGGAAAAAACAAACTGTTGAAAGTGAAAAGAAACTGATATGTGAAATAAATGCTTTAGAGCAAGAAAATTTATCTGAAAATATTAATATTTTGGACCAAAAAAAGTTGGAGCTGGAAAACATCAGGGGAGAAACTATTAGGGGCCATCAGATTCGCTCACGTATACAATGGCTAGGTGATGGAGAAAAACCCAGCAAATATTTTTGTTCCTTAGAACGCCATAACTACACTGATAAAACTATCAAAAAAATAATAAAGCATGACGGAACAATTTTGGTAGACCAAAATGGTATCATGTTTGAATTAAAAAATTTCTATTCAAACCTTTTCAAATCTTTTGATCATCAATTAGAAGATATCGACTTAAATCAACTACTAGCCGGTTATCAAGTAAATACGCTTAGTGCTGAACAAAGTAGAAGCCTTGACGGACCCTTAACATATAAAGAAATATCATTGACTGTAAAGCAAATGAAAAATAACAAAACACCAGGAATTGACGGGTTTCCTGCGGAATTTTTTAAACTATTTTGGAAAAATCTTAGTCACTGGATATTGAAGGCGCTAAATCAGTGTTTTGAAAAAGGGACATTCACAATTTCCTTAAGACAATGTATTATAACATGCCTACCAAAGAAGGGTAAATCTAGAGAATTTCTAAAAAATTGGCGACCCTTATCCATGCTGTCTGTTCTATATAAAATAGCTTCTGCTTCTATTGCTAATCGAATCAAACCATATTTAGATCATTTAATAAGCCCTTCCCAAACTGGTTTTGTTTCTGGCAGATATATCGGCGAGAGCACCAGATTAGTGTATGACATAATGAACTTCACGGAAACCAAAAATATACCTGGGCTCCTCATGCTAATTGATTTTGAAAAAGCGTTCGATTCGATATCATGGAATTTTATATATAAAACTTTGACTTATCTGGGTTTTGGGAGAAACTTTGTACAATGGATACAATTATTCAATAAAGATATACAGGCAAGAGTTATACAATGTGGTATCACATCAGAAACCATCAATATCGGCCGAGGTTGTAGACAAGGCGACCCAATTTCAGCTTATTTATATATTTTGGTTGGACAGATACAATCTATTCTTATTTCACAATGCATTGATGTAAAGGGGATATCCATTAATAATTTGGAATTCAAAATTACACAATATGCAGATGATACCACCCTTTTTTTAGATGGTTCGCATTCTTCTTTACAAGCAGCCTTAAATATATTGGAAATTTTTGGCTCAATCTCAGGTTTAAAGGTCAACACAGACAAGACAAAATTAATTTGGATAGGAAAGAAAAAACATTGCAAAGATAAATTAATTACCAAAGGATTACAATGGGGATGTACTCAGTTTGACCTCCTGGGATTAACTTTTTCAGTAGACCTAGATAGTATGTTAGACCTGAATCTTAGTGCAAAACTAACCGAAATTAAAGATCTCATCAATATATGGAACAGAAGATATCTCACCCCAATAGGAAAAGTGACTGTAATAAAGACCTTTTTTCTGGCCAAATTAAATCATCTGTTTCTAAGTCTACCAAATCCAAATGATATATGGTTAACCCAATTAAATGATATATTATTCAAATTCATTTGGTCTGATAAGCCAGACAAGATAAATCGGAGAACTTTAATGAAGGAAAATTGCCTGGGGGGAATAAAAATGATAAATGTAAAACTATTTTTAAGTTCTCTTAAAACAAGTTGGCTTCGAAGATTATTCAGAGGAAAAGATTCCACCCCTTGGATTAAGTTATTTCAACTCACAGTAAACTCCAAACTTGACAGAATTCTAAAACTTGGCCCAGAATATATTAAATTACTGAAGCAATGGACAACAAATAAGTTTTGGCTACACACATTTGATTCATGGTATAATGTCCTAAACAACCAAATCTTTCAGTCTAAAAGTCACTTACTAACATCTCCTATTTGGTATAACAACAAAATTTCAGCTGAACCCCTATTTTTTTCTGATTGGTACTTAAAAGGTATAATAACAGTCAGTGATATATTAGACCCAAGGGGTACAATTATGAGCTGCAATCAGTTACAGAGACTTTATCATTTGGATCATGTCAATTTTCTTTCATACCTTCGGGTAAAACTTAATGCCCTTAAATTTTTAAAGGATAATGATCAACAAGACAACGACTCTCTAGCAAGACCCTTTATACCGAACCATATCCGGATTATATTCAAGTCATCTAAAGGGGTCAGTGATTTTTATAGATGTTTGATATCCATGGAAAAAAATAATCATTCTTCAAAAAAACGATGGAGTACGGATTTAAACACACATATAAATGAACAACAGTGGAAGTATATTTACAGAACATGTTTCAAAACTATCCAAAACAATAACCTGATATGGTTCCAGATGAAAGTATTGTACAGAATCCTCGGGACAAAACAGTATCTTCAAAAAGTGGGGTTGTCCGATTGTTCCTTGTGTCTCAGATGTAACAATGTATCAGAAAGTATTTTGCACTCTTTTTGTCAATGTGGTCAAGTCAAACTTTTTTGGGAAGCTATCGAAAAGTATCTTGTTGAAAAAATTAACTTTAAAATAAAATTTACTGACTTTATTATAATCTGTGGTTATCCCTTGCATGATCAAAACAATATCCCAATTAACACATTAATTATTGTCACCAAAAAATACATTTTTGAAACATCCAAATCTGGCAGTAGACTAAACATATCAGCCCTTAAGCATAAGCTTTGTCAGATATATACAGACGAATGTCTGTTATCAAAGATTGGTAAAATGGAAGAAAAATTTGTCAAAATCTGGCTTCGATGGCTTCCAGTATTTTCAGAATAAACATTTTAAAAGTTTGAATTAATCTTGAAGTAATTTTTTTTTCTTTCAAATGTACATGTTATAGTATCTTTTCAATTATGTAGCATGTAACAAATTGTTTTTTTTTTGTTTTTTTGTATTACATGTTGATTAGTCCTATTATTTGATTTAAATTCTCTTTTAGTCTGGAATTGTAACTTTGTCTGATAGAGTGTACAACATTGTGAATTGTGTATATGGTTATTACAAATATGGGAAACAATAAAAAATGAAAAAAAAAAAAAAAGAAAATAAGCTCAAAATCAAATTTTAAAAAAATCCTGTCATTATTGGAAGTTGAAATAGCATTGAGTTCTAATGGGTAAGTCATTGTAGTGCAATAAAACCTGTCCTTATTGGAAGTTCTAGTTACACAAAATCCACTATATCACAACTAAGTTATTTCCACTGGGCACCACCTCTCTAGCAGCACGCTCTCCAGCCTGAACAGCCCCCTCCATGTAGCCAGTCCAGTCTGTAGCAGTCTCCGTACCTGCCATGTACACACGGCCCTGTGCAGTCCTCAGTGTACTGAAATACACAGGCAATTACACTACTACTCAAACATATCCCAGTATAATTATCCAGTGCCTAATTATAAAAAAACAAAAACAAAAAACAGGGATCTACACTTTTTGAAGTGTCAGTACTCCATGTTTGTACTACTTACTCTTTATACTGTGTCAGTACTCCATGTATCTTGTGTGAGTTGTATGCTTATACAGTGTCATTACTCCCTGTACTTTGTGTAAGTATAATCGTTTTATAGAGTATCATTACTCAATTATCATGTGCAAACATGTGTAAGCACTTAATCTTTACACAATGTTAGTACTCATATAACCTATGCAAATACTTACTCTTTATACAGAATCTTAGCGCTATTATATTGTTAAAGTACTTACTCTTTATACACCAAGTACCCTGTGTAAGTGCTTACTTTTTATACAGAATTAGCACACCCTGTATCTTAAGTATTTTCTTTATACAGAGTCATTGCTACATGTACCCTTGGTAAGTACTTACTCTTTATACAGAGTATGACTCCAAGTACCCTGTGTAAGTACTGTCTGTTTATGCAGAGTCATCACTTCAGTACCTTGAGAAAGTACTTAATTACTATTAAAACAGAATCATTACTCCAAGTACCCTGTGTAAGTACTTACTCTTTATACAGAGTCAGTACTCCAAGTACCTTGTATAAGTACTCACTCTTTATACAGAGTCATTACTCCAGGGGGCAGATATCCTGTGTAACAGCCTCCTGTCCAGGGATCTGCAGTCCAGTCCTTCTCCTCATAGTGAACAGGCTAAAAGTAATAACAGACATTATTGAGGCCAGTTTGTGTTCAACATATTATGCTTTATTATATATTCTATTTTGTTGATTTTGAAATGTAGAAATAAAAGAATAGCAGTTAGATTCAAATTTGATTGCTGGGTAGAAAAATTACTTAATAAGTATTTTAAATGAGACCACAGAAAAATAGAGTGATATCTTTGGACTATTTTAGCAATCATCAACCTATTTCAAACAAATCTTTTCAAAAAATTATCTTCAACATTGAAAATGTAGTAAACCCAAGGTTGTGGCATACTTTTTCCATTTCTGGACAGTCAAACACAAGTGAGTATTGTTGTGCAACTCTTTTCATCCTTTCTTCTTTGGTTAGAATGGACAAGGCTGTTGCTTTTTCTCCGAGGATAAAACTGAAATAAAATCATATCAATCAACAACTATAATAACAAAAGATAGATACGAATGATAATTAATTTACATATCTTATAAATAAAGCACATATTTTAAAACAAATCTTGTCAATCACCAACATTTACCCCCACAAACAACATGAATTTGTTGTGATCAAGTAGGTATATTTGATGTAAGAAATAATTTCTAGATTTCATTGGCAACTGGGCAAATGTCTATCTGATCACATTTTTTCATGAATCATGAGAAACATTTGTACATTTTAGTACAATCAGTGTACATACAGTTTGGTGTTGTGCAATTCAAAACATTAAGAACACGCAGATGAAATGTACATGCCACAACTAAATGTAAGTAACTGGTCTTAGCAGATGAGACACCACTATATGATCAACAGTAGATACCAGCACTTACCCCATAATGCAAGGCTTAGAGCCATCTGGTTTACAGTCATCCATTGTAGCTCCTACTGGATAATCACTGTCCTCCATCTCCACAGTACCACTAAAACCTTGGTGAGGTAACAAGGCCAATGCATATAATACAGACAAATGGTGAATAAAATGGATATAACACATTAAACCATTTTACATTTTGATATATCAAACTACAGAACCGTGAGTCAGAAACAACTGTAAAAAATAGCCAACCTTGGCAGGCAAGAACCCTGGCCTGCAGGTATAACTAAATGGGCAACAACATCAAGAAATTTGAAAATCTAAGGAACAACTTCAATTGTAAGAAGTATACAGAACTCACCAGATGCTGTTAGGTATAAGAATATTTATGTGGTTGAAGAAGGTGGAAAACTTACATATTTCATTTATTCATGGAGTAAGGATTTCTTTTAAGGGTAGAAACATATGTCAATTCAGACAGAAGCCTATTATGAAGCAAATGTTTCTCCAGCACAGGTACACATTATAAAAATGCAACTGTAATTACATGAGTTTAATAGTGTCCCTTTTTTATTAAGTGGATGTTCCATTGGATCCAACCCTAATTGACCCTCACCTACTCAAGGGTCAGTTAGCCGAGTCATGGGACAAAAGTCAAGAACAAAGCATAGGAAGAATATGGGTTGATTTCACCTCCTCGACAGGATGTAGTACATTCCTGCTTGTCTGGAATCCGATTCTGACCAGACTTAGGGTCAGGATGTTTTTCTATGTAATCAAATGTGAAAGAATTAGGACAAGAATGATACAACCAGAATGATTAATTCCTGGAGTTAGGGTAACTTGCCGTATCCAAGCAACACTATATAAACCCCTTGTTGCTGCTGTTGCTCATCATTTTGTCACTGCAAAAATGCCAGCTCAACATCAGACAGATTTTCTACACAAGCTTAGATCCATGTTGTTGTTTTTAAGTGACTTGAATATTTTTGATTTTCATTCTTATTTGTGGACACAAAAAGGACACATATGAACTCAAGACCAGCACTTGCCATAGAGGCAGCACCTTCACCATAGCCCCTACCACCACCTAGACCAAGAAGGAAACCACAAAACTGCTGGGTCATGCAATGGATCCTCCACAGAGAAAAAACAATGCTGTAATAACCTCCTGGCCAACTTAATACAGACTTATATTCCCGGTTACCAGAATTTTGTCAGGATGCCCCCCGCAGTATGGAACTCATTAAAGACTGCATACACATTTAGAAGGAAATCACCATTTTTAGGTTGCCCTTAGAAGTTGGCTCTAATCTGACAATAACACTGAGACACCTGGCAACAGGAGAAACATACAAGTCATTATAGTATCACTAGATGGTTGGCTGAACCACCAAATGTAAATTTGTCCCTACTGTCTGCAGGGCCATCCTTGCTGAATTCCAAAGGAGTATTTGATCTGCCCTACCACTCCAGAAGACTGGAAACAGATCAAGGATAAGTTCAAAACCAGATGGAATGTCCCTCATGTGCTTTGGGCTCTAGTGGGAAAACATACTGTCCTTAAGCCAAAAAAAAAATTGGGAGTGAATATTACAATTAATAAGAACTTTCTTTCCCTGGTTCTGCTAGCCCTGGTTGATTCCGAATACAGATTCCTGTGGGGAGATGTTGGGTCAAGCGGATCTTCATCAGATGCACAAATATTTAACTGCCGCAAGTTGAAGGAAAAGATGATGAATTGCACCTTAGGGCTTCTACCACCTGAACGCTGGGAAGGGAGGGCCTGCTTTGCACGATTTTCTTGCTGGGTAATGACGCCTTCATCTTAAGATCATGGCTGTGAAACTGTACAGCAGAAACAACTCACCCAGGAAGAGAGAATAGCATGCCTTTGGAAACATGTTTTTAAAAAAGTCCCCCAGTAAATTTAAAAATTTGTAAAGTGTCAGCTTTTATCCATCTTTCAAAATGGTTTAAAGTTAAAAAGTTTATAAACTTAATTTTAAAAAAAATCCAAATATTTCAAATATTAAAAGTTCCTGAAGTGTTAAAATCTTTTTATAAGTTTCTCAAAGGTCAAAATAAAATATCAAAATCATTTCCCAAATGTTCCAAGTTTCTGAAAGGTCAAAGTCTTTTTCAAATTTCAGAAATTTCTTGAAGGTCAAAATCAGTTTAACAATAAGTTTTCCAAAGTTCTTTTTCAGCTTTGAGAAATTTCTCAAAAGTCAAAATCTTTCTAAAATTTTCAAAGTTTCATAAGATCAAAAGTTTTTTCAAAGGTCAAAATGTTTTCAAGTTACAAAGACCTCCCTCAATTCTCCTCCCTCCAACCCTCCCTCACTTTTGTGTACTGGGGTCATGTATTTTGGGTGTGGCATTGTAATGTTTTTGTTTGGGGTTTTAAACACTCTTATCAATTAGGGAGATTTGGGTGGTCATGAGAAGGGCCTTTGAAATGACAGTGATCCTGACATGGACCCTTTACAGAAGTGGTGCTGAAAAGAAACTTTTGGAGTTGCTCGGGGGTGGGGGGTGGCTCTTGTTGCTGGATGGTTGAAGGAGAGGTAGTGAGTCTAGGCTGCTTACTTGGTGTTGTTGAGGCATGTCCATCTGTTGGTAGTTCATGACTGACTGTATATTACCCAAAATGCTAGACAGGCCTGAGTTGTTGTGTGAAGCTTTTTCTCCAGTGAGAGAAGCTACAGATGGTGGGTTAAAGGTCTTGGTTGAGCTGATGGAGAAATATAGCTGTCTATAAGAGGTCCCAGATTGTTGATCATCGACAATGATGTATGAGGTCTATTGCCCTCATGACGACCCCTCGCATGGTTGAAATAGTTGTATGACTTGCTTGTGAAGGAATCATCTGGATGTATGGAATAGTCAAGATGTATTCCCTCGTAATGGCTACTGGCTGTTATGGCTGGTGCTGGTAAGTCTGTGGTACATACATGGAAGTGATAGTAAAGAAAATGAACATTGCTGTGGCTGATGGTTCCTTTCCTCTGCCCTGCTCTGTATCCCACTTAAAACTTTAACTGTCTAATTTTGAAAAGTCTGAAAGTTTCTTTCCTCCAGTTTTCTACTTCAGATGCCAGGTAGTTGAAGAAAGGTGTTCTGGTGCTCTCCTGTTTGGCCCAAGGAAATATATCTTTATCTGGGCAAAATGATCCATAACCTGCGGGTAAACTGATCAATGCTGGGACACTACACTAGTTCTGGCAATCCTGGCAAAGGTTGGCTGGTGTGTTGTTCAGAGCAGATGCTGGTCTCTAAACTGTTTGTACCTGTCGACCCTCATGAAATGATGTGGGCTGATGCTGCACTAGTACTGACTCCTTTCTGTGGTGACTTAAATCTAGAAGACTTGCTGAGGACCTTCCTTCTTATGTAGCTCTTCATAAATAACATCAGAGATACCCGTATCCCACAGCCTGGGAAAATAGTTTTCAACCCCATGAGATATAGAAGAGTGAAACAGTACAAAGACTGGGATACTTTCTGAGCAGTGTTAGTTTTTTAAAGGTCTAAATAATGTTGAAGTAGAGAATATAACAAGAGAAAGAAAATGTATGTAAAGATAGAGTATCAAATCAAGACAATTCAGTAGAAAGATGACAGCATTAATCAGTAAAATAAAAATTATGAAGCTTTAAAATTTATTAATTGGAGAATAGTTGTCAACAGATATAGCACAAATATGTAAAAGTACATATAATAATCAGTTACAGTAACCCATATATCTTTGTCATAGGAGAAACATGTGTCAGATATGGCAAGTCAACACACTTTGGCAGAACCAAAATTAAAGGTCACACCATGATGATGCACACCTACAACCCCTAACCGATATCCCTACCAAGTGCCAACCTTCTACAGTTTATGGTTTCTGAGATATAGCCCAGACAAGATTTTAAAACTCATGGTCACTATGACAAGATCAAAGGTCAAATCAAGATCACACCATGATAATACATACCTACGCTAATATCTCTACCAATTATCAACTTCCTACACCTTACACTTGTCAAGATACAGCCCCGACAAGATATTATAGGTCAAATTAGGGTCATACCATGACATTGCACACCTACAACCCCCCAACCAATGTCCCTGCCAAGACTCAACTTCTTACACCTTACGGTTTCTGAGATATAGACCGGACAAGATTTTCAAACTAAAGGTCACTACGGCAAGGTCAAATCAAGGTAAGACCATGACATTGCACACCTACTCTCCCTAACCAATGTAACTATCGAGTATCAACTTCTTACATCTTACAGTTTCTGACTTGCACTGAGTTAATTTTCCATAGTGAGTCCTTTAGCATTTGAACCAAGTCTTTCACACTACCACTGAGAGGTTGGAAATCTTTCCCACAGGCAATCCTTCCAGGCCTTGTTCTTGAACTTCTTGTAGGTTTTGTTGTAAAGCCCCCTAATCCTTGACAAAGTCTGCTATAGCCTCCTTATCTGAGTTTGTTAAATAAAGTTTTGTCATATATCCTTCCTTGGGCCAGGATTTGAACTCAGTAGCTTTTTGGATAACCTCCATCCCCTGTGCCCATTTCAGCTTTCATTTCTGTCACTTTTTTGTCAGTAACCTCTGACCTCCTGGCTTCCTCCCTCTCCCTCTCCTCCCTCTGTTGTTTCTCTGCCTCCGTCTCCCTCTGTTCCTTCTCCTCTTTATGTCAACAGCTGTATCTCCCATCTTAACTCTGTAGGTGCATATATGATGACTTCTATCTTTCTCACATGCTTTCTTCAACTTTTATGGACCACTTTTATAAATCCAATCAAGTTTGCATTTTTAAAAATAGCATCAGAGATTCCCGTACCCCACAGCCTGGGGAAGCAGTGTTCAACACTATGAGACATTAGAAGTAGTGAAACAGTACAAAGATCTTGATACTTTCAGAGCAGTGTCAGTTATATAAAGCTTCAAATAATGTTTAAGTAGATAAAATAACATCAAAGAGAAAAAAATGGAGGTAAAGTTAAAGTATTAAAATATGACAATTTAATAGCAGGATGACATTAATCAGTAAATTTATGAAGCTGTAAAATTTATTATTATTGCTGAAAATCCAACTAGCAAGCCTTATACTTGGTGCCAGAATAATCCTTTAATACAAGACTAGATTATAATAACTTTCCATGTAATGGAATACAAAATCAAACTATCTATTAGTGTATACAATAGTGAATACAGTAGTGTATATAGTAGTGTTTATACAGATTGGTTCATAAATGATGTGTAACATCATGCATTACAATTACTCTGGGATAAGAAGCAAAGTAAAATTAAGATGAGTACATGATACAATACCACTGAAGATGGTGGTATTAAAATATCTCATACTGAGAGCTATGTAGTGGCACATAAATGCAGCTGGATTAAGAGGCTGATCAGCAACAGGGTTTTGAAAAGTTACTTAGAATCACTTCTACCTGTATCACTAGAACTATTTCAAAGATATAATGCTAAGCTTTTGAATGGAATGTTCAGTGATTAGAATGTGGTTATCTGTTCCATGTGTTGTTAACAGCAAAATGACATTTAAGATAAAATCTAAGCTAAGATAAAGGCGACAGTTTTCGTCCCATGATGAAAATCTCATTAAATTTCACTCTTGGCATATTTATAGGTGTTATCTAGAAGAAAAAAAACAATCTTAGATAAGCTTTCATACATACAGCAGTGTTACAGCTTTGACATGAACATTAATTATCTGGCACTTGCCATGTATATGGTAAGATGTTTACTTTAGCATCACATTCTCCTGAGAAATGAATGATTTAAATGTTCTATGACCTCTTGACTTTGGGCTCTAAACTTAAGGCTGATCTGATTGCCTATGATTTTCCCCCCATTGAATTCCTTCCCAGTTAATTCCTCCCTTTTTTTCGCAAGACTATAAATTTCTCCCCATGGGACACTGATTTCCCCCCTTTTTATTTTCATAAAGTTATAGCTTTATAAATAAGTTTTTGCAAGTTTTTCCCAAACTGGAGAGGCTTATGTTACAAGAAGCCAAAGTTATGGTTTTCCTAAACTGGAAGGGGTGCCTGATTGCAATTGGTTTTTAAGGTTTGATCTTCAAATAACTTTTGTAATGACAAATAATATTTTCTATATTATGATATATTGTTGTAAATAATATGAAAAACAGACATCAATGTTTCATATATGTTCCAGACATGCCTTAGTATTTAGATCAAACATTGCTACCTGATAAAAGTATACTCTGGTGATTGCATACCAGTGATTGTTATATGTACACAAACAAGAAAACCTTAAAGGTTATTTTTTAATGTTGCCACAAAAACTGTGTTTTTCTACCTTTTGATATATATACATGTATTTCCATTTATGGTCTTTACAAATTATATCACATGATTCAATTTCAATGTCATTTTTATTTTATGATATTTATAGTTAATGTAAGTTTGTAAGAGGTACCATGTGAGGTTTTAGGCTTAATAAGCCAAAATGCGGTATGTTTTTTTAAAATTGTGAAATCTCTTGTTTAATATGCTAACTACAATAAGGACATGTTGTTGTCCCAGTCAAGCAAAGGGAAATAAGTAGTATGTGAAGATATGGCTTCCCTGTTTGTAAGAGGTACTATGTCAGGCTTTAGGATTAACGAAATGCATCAAAGACTAATAGGTTATTAATTGAATATGTGGTTTCCTTGTTTCTTAAGTCCTTCAAAGGCAAAGTGATTATAAATTGAAGATATGGTTTCCTAGTGTTTTAAGACCATCAAAGGTATCCGTTCTTTTGAATCAAAAGAAAGCTTATTGTATCATAAATTTTGTATACCATAATATGTATACTTTTATTTTTTTCAGTTGGGAGAAAGGATTACTGGTTGTGCACACTTTTTTTTCTATTTCTGTCAGAATTTAATAAAAAATAAAAAGGGGGGAAATCAGTGCCCCATGGGGAGGAATTTATAGCCTTGTAAAGGTTATTTTTTAATGTTGCCACAAAAACTGTGTTTTTCTACCTTTTGATATATATACATGTATTTCCATTTATGGTCTTTACAAATTATATCACATGATTCAATTTCAATGTCATTTTTATTTTATGATATTTATAGTTAATGTAAGTTTGTAAGAGGTACCATGTGAGGCTTTAGGCTTAATAAGCCAAAATGCGGTATGTTTTTTTAAATTGTGAAATCTCTTGTTTAATATGCTAACTACAATAAGGACATGTTGTTGTCCCAGTCAATCAAAGGGAAATAAGTAGTATGTGAAGATATGGCTTCCCTGTTTGTAAGAGGTACTATGTCAGGCTTTAGGATTAACAAAATGCATCAAAGACTAATAGGTTATTAATTGAATATGTGGTTTCCTTGTTTCTTAAGTCCTTCAAAGGCAAAGTGATTATAAATTGAAGATATGGTTTCCTAGTGTTTTAAGACCATCAAAGGTATCCGTTCTTTTGAATCAAAAGAAAGCTTATTGTATCATAAATTTTGTATACCATAATATGTATACTTTTATTTTTTTCAGTTGGGAGAAAGGATTACTGGTTGTGCACACTTTTTTTTCTATTTCTGTCAGAATTTAATAAAAAATAAAAAGGGGGGAAATCAGTGCCCCATGGGGAGGAATTTATAGCCTTGTAAAAAAAATGGGGGAATTAACTGGGGAGGAATTCAATGGGGATAAAATCAACGTACACCGGCTGATCTTAGGAAAACAAATTGTCTAAGATTTAAGACCTTAAACAAATTATATTTAAATAACAGAGAAGTAAATGACACTTTGGAAAAATGCAACTTACCCTTTTCTCTCCAGTAAGGTTTATCATAAAATGTCATTGTTTTGATGACAGATCCCATCGGGTATTTACAAATCAGCTGGTTTCTGTTTCCAGGAAGAGGTGGTTCAAATATGATTCTTTGTTGTAGGGGAGGGGGTACAGCCATAATGACATGGCTTCCCTATTATAGAGACAGAAAACAATACCATGGGTCCCTGAGGTAGAATCACAAAACAAGAACATGGCCTTGATGAGGTGCAGGGAAAAAATCAATAATAAAACCAACATACACACTGGTTGCTTCTAAAAGAGTCAAGGCAGTACGGTCTTGACATAGCATAATACACCAAGATGACTATACAGAGTCATAATGACAATGCTTCACTGAGCTTTAGATACAAACTTTGATATATATTTTTAATATGGTATAACACACCACCATGCAGGTACCACAACACTGCTTAGCATTCCTGAGGTTAAGATCCAAAGTATCAGGTCATATTAATTAACTCATGATAGTAATTAGTTTCTATACCTCACACAATCAATTCGTAAATTGTGTAAAAATGAGACAGCTATCCTCCTGAAGAAATGTATAAAATGTCAAAATCATTAAATGTTTACACTTTAGTTTTAAAGATTAAACTTAAAGATTTTTAGAAAATAATACCACAGAGACATATCATTAATATTACTATGTAGTATTTAGAAATAACTGACCTTGTAGGTTTGTCCATCAGCTGTGTACACAGTGACTGAGTGCTGATGCTGCTGTATCCTCACAACACACTTTTCAGTTAACACTCTTTCTGATACATATGTACAGATTATTTAGTATAATTAGTTAGTACAATTAAGTATTTTTGCCTTGAAACAATAAACTATGACAAAAAAATGAGTTGTGGTTGACAGGTCAGCCAAGTAGTCAAATATATTTTGGTGAGACACAATGTTAAGGGAGCAGTGGCTGACAGGTCAACAGTAGGTCAATAGTAAATATTTGGATTCCAACACATGACCAGAACTACAGCATGTTTTCCCTTACATCTGGAACTGGGTATTTCCCAGAGGCTATTATTTATTTGGTATAAATGTGTAGAGAAATCGCTCACAAAGACACAATTTAGAAGCTGTCTTTCCCAGAGGTCCGACTTTGGAGTATAAAAGATAGGACCCATATTCACTAAAGGGATTAGCAAAAGATCAGTGAAAAATTAGCTTAAGTTAATCCAAAAATTGGATTGGGATTAAGATTTGTATTCACAGAGAAGCTAAGCTAATTTTTGGATTAACGTTTGCATTAAATATACATCTGCTGCACTTAATTCAAAAATTAGCTTAACTTTGTGAATTCCAATTTATTCGAAAGATTAGCTAAGCCATTTTTATGAAAGATAAGCTAATTTTTCACTTAACTTAATCTGCTTTGTGAATACGGGCCCAGGAACAAGCATAAGGGTTGTTATTGTCAAGTGAAATATTCTCAGAAGCACATCTCCCTCGGCTTATTTGAATAGGATGCAATACTTTGCAAATGGAAATTTTCTGATTTCTATTTTAAGTGGCCATATCTGTCATATAATTAGAATCATAAATAGGAATAAATACTGTAAGTTATTCAGCTACTTTTCCCATAGCTACAACATTTTCAGTCCTCTATAACATAGTGAAATTGCAGACCTCTAGCTCATTGCATAGCTGGGCAATAGCTACTTCTAGGTTCTCATTGTTGAGTAAATCAGTTTTAACTTGAAAACTATTGCATATATGTTATTCACCTATTTTTGGATCAGCTATGACTAGTAAAATTGCAGACCTGTAGCTCATTGCATAGATGAGCAATAGCTATTTTAGGTTTTCACTGTTGAGTAAATCAGTTGTAACTTGAAAACTATTGCATTTACAGTATTTTGTTTAAACATGTTATTCACCTGCTTTCCAGATAGTGAAATTGCAAACCTGTATCCCATTGCAAGGTTGAGCACTACTTAATTTCAGGTATTCACTGGTGAGTTAATCAGTTGTATCTTGAAAACTATTGCATTTAGAGTATTTTCTCTACATATGTTATTCACCTACTTTTGGATACATCTAACACAGTAAAATTGCAGACCTGTAGCTCCTTGCATAGCTGAGCAATAGTTACTTTGAGGTGTTCATCTTTGAATGTCAATGATGTAGTTTTGGTCATATGATGGGATCCAAATATTTAGTATTGATTTAGTTTTAGATTTTTTGATTGGTTGACACCTGATCCCTCTTTTTCCCAGAAATTGCAAATATGCAGAAAAAATGGATGTGTCTACCTGCCTGTCTGCCTACTTATATAAACAATTGTATGATATATTTATATTTATTTTTTGTATATATTTATCTCTACTGATGGTATTACTTTCATGTATTTCCAGGAGTAAAATTCTACAACTAAGCCTACCTGTGGACTCTGTCTACCTTATCAACTCTGTCGATCTTTTCAACTTTTTCGACCTTGTCCACTTTTGTCATTTGTTTTATAAAGTTTCAAGAAGGGGCTCAGTGGTGTGGCTGTAGAGTTCTCGCCTCCAATCTCTGAGGCCGACGATTTGAATCTCGGGCTGGGCACTTCATGTTGCAAAGTTGGCAGTTACTTGCCGATGCCCGGTGGTTTGCAGTGCAGTATGCACTGCTTTCCTCCCATCACAATATGACCCTGGCTGTTGAACGAGACGGAAAACAACAATTAAATAAAATAAATAAATATAAAGTTTCAAGATTTTGTCAACTTTGTCGACCTAGTGTTAATTTTTTTTTTTGTAATTTATATTTATTGGCATGAATATTAATTTCTTTCATTTAAAATTAACATATTTCCACTGCCGCCAGGGGTATTTTTCAGTTCTGCTTTTAAATCACTTCAGTTCTTACTGTTTCCATAATAATCGTAACTTTCAAGTGGTTTACAATGATTCTCATAACTACGGAATACCTTGCTGGCTGCAGAAAACAAAATTACTCTCTCTTTTACTGTTTTAGAAATATTTGCAATTTTCTGAAACCATAAAGTTGCAAAAATCTTCCTAAACTTAGTTAACTGTCTAGAAACTTTATATAATGACTACCAGTACTCATTAGTACCATGTGGGGCTGAAAAATAAAACAAGAAATGAGGGTTACCTTAGTATAAAGAACTGTAGCAAACAGTTAAATACATTAAACATTTATTGGAGATATTAGATATAATTACAGCATGTCTGTCTATCAGCCAGTGATGGCCATAGCATGGCAATGACCATGACAGAAGGTTGATTTTATCAGATGATATAATTATATAAATTAGAGTTTATTATTATTTCCAAGTTATCTCAACCATATTCAGCTCACCTCCCAAACCCAATCCTGCCGCCATCTTTTCTGGAATCTGTTGACTGCCACCAACAAACTTCCTCTCCTTCAATGTGATATAATATATGTACCATTACAACATGTACACATATGTTTAAAGTAGTAATTATGCATATTTGTGAAAAATAATTCATTATTTACATTGTGAAATTTTATTGCAAATACTTATGAACTTACTTTCTAGAATATTTCGGACAATACCACAATACCCTTCAAATTTTTTGATAATATTGTGGATAGTGGCAGAGAAGTTTATTTTTCACACTTCCAATGTTTCTAAGACACTTTAAAACATTAATGATATGCAAGTTTGGTGGTGTTCTTGTAATTTAACTAACTGGCCCATTATACAGAAAGCATGCACACCTGTCCCCCTCCCTCGGTGGAGTAGATTCTGGTAGTACCACCTGCACACTTTATATACCACAAAGCCCACAACAAGGAGATATTGTGGGGCTCTGTTGAGAAGATCAATCTGCAAAACTGTTCTGCTGAAGCCATACCATGCCTGCACATAAAACCACTAGGCTACAGTCAATGTGGCAGTTTAGTAAAACCAAATCCTCAAAAACAGATGATTTATTTATTTATTTATTTGGGGTTTTACGTCACTTTCAACACTGTACAGGTCATATCACGACGGGTAGTTGGAAGGGCAGAGGAAACCAGTACATAGAGTTTGCTAGGGTTGTGTACTGTAAACTGCTGACCAACGGCAAGCAACTTCCAGCTTTCCCACTTAAGGCAGTCACGGGGATCGAACCCCGGCCTCAGAGGTGGGAGGCGAGAGTGTTACCACTCTGCCACCGTGGCCCCCTCAAAAACAGATGAAGTCAGGTAACAGACATTAGATTTTTTTAGCTTAGATATAGATGTGATACACATACTAAAATTGCGATAACACATTAAACAAAGTTTTAAAATTTTAAGCACAGAAATGTCAATCAGTCATCAAACTGATGACAGAACCATATTACGTATTTAGAGCCTATGGTACACAGTTTACAAAGCTACATACTCAGTCCAAATCATCTTTTGCAGCCATTCTTTAAATGTAATTTTGTCAAGTGCATCAGCATCAGGGGCTTCCCAAGGATGTGACTTAGACATCTGTAAACAGCAAAACTATGTTACACAGTCATTATCTGTGTCATAAATAACTTTGTACTTTTATTGTGTTTCTGATGGTAAATTTCCCACTTGAGCACCAGGGGCCGATTTCATCAAAGGTCTCAAACTTAGCCCAGTCTTAGGCTGAGCCACTGGTTCAAATCTGAGCCTACTGACTAAGCTGAGTTTTTGTCTCAACCAGTTTTGTCTCAGAGAAGGGGTCTCGCCAAGCTTATCAAATAAGCACAGTAGTTTTATGTGTCATTGACCCTTGTATTTCTTGTCAAAATTATCTAATAATGACACAAATTTTTTGTCTGACAGAATTTATCTTTGGGAAAAGGCTATTTTGTAATAAAAAACCTTGTATCCACATAAAAAATGTCCAAGGACAACTTAATAGAGATTTTCTTTTTATTTGTACCTTATTTTCAGTCATTTCAAATTTTGAAGTGGAGAAGATTTTACGGCCATATTTAAACCTTTGTTTACAAAGTTAAGCCCACTACCTACAAGTGTCAATTTTGAGCCAGTGGCTCAGCCAAAGCTGAGACCATTAGTGCAATCCACAAAGTCTAAGTCCATGGGCTCAACTCAAACTAAATGTTTCAAATATTTGAGACAAAAGTCTCAACTTTGAGTCCTAGAATGGACAAAAATCTTTTGTGAAATCGGCCCCTGGAACATTGTTAAACTCACTTTAAGATTATATTCTTTAAAAGTCAATTTTAAATAAGTACTTCTGTTGATATACAGTCGAACCTGGTTAAGCAACCACACTTGATGAGCAACCGCTTTTGGATTTTGTCTTGGGTATGTGCTCTATGCAGGGTTGACTCTATATGGATCTAATTGAGCTTTAAGACTTTTTAGACGTAATACTTGAGATGTATAGCAGGAATTCTTTCATTTCAAAACTGTTTTGTACCAACATATTATTAAAGAAGGGATAAATATACAAAACCAGGAACCTTCTGTCCCAGCTGGTTAATATGCCTCATGAGGTTGTTGACATCTAGGAAAGGCAGCAAGCCTGCAGACGGAGGCAGGAAGTGTGATCCCTCACATGAACTTGTCTTTCCCTAAATGAAACAAGACAGCTTGCCATGTACACACACCTCACAGGCACCACTCAACTCAGAAAGTCTATTTGGGTCAAACATTTCTCACAAATACACTAACATACTAGTATGGTATGCAAATATTTCTTTTTATCTTGACCAATTCAGACTGCAGTTTATAATATCCTTATATAACAAAGCTTTATTGTCTTGTTCTTGTTTCTTTTTATAATTTCATGCTGGCAACTTTTTTATGTTGACCCTTTCTAAGCAGTTGGTGGTCTTGAACTGGGTTTTATTTTATAACTGAACTCATTACCATATGAGGAAGAAATGAACTTTGAAGACAAAATGTGTAGATTAATATACTAATCTAATCTAATCTAATTTACTGCTTTGCAGGCACCATATATTCCTCACAAAGGGGATCTCAGTGCACTAACTTAACAAAAATCATTATTGTACAGGGAGTCGGGGCGTTCAAGGTCAATGATCTGGAGTTGTGGGTGTGACCAAGAGGGAAGGAGCCTAATTTGGGAAACTGGAATTAAAGAGGTGGGTTTTGATGTGTTTCATGAAAGATGCAACAGAGGCGCTATTTCTTATTTGGAAAGAGAAAGAGTTCCAAAGAACTGGGGTGTAGTAACTGAAAGAATTAGAAAAGTGTTTGATTTATGAACTCTACAGTTGAAATTGGGGGTATGAAGGAACTTGAGTTTGGGGGTGCTTTGCCTTGTATTTCTGAAAGATGTGAAAGTAAATGGAGTTTATTAGTTGAGGAGTAATGTGAGAGAATTTAGAGGAACAGGTGACAACCCTGCAGGGTGAGTTTTGGACTAACTGCAATCTCCTTAAACTCAAAGTCAGTGAGTGATAAGAACAGGGAATTGCAATAGTCACCAAAACATTTGCTAAAAGAACTGATGTTTTAAGGTCTAGAAGGGGAAGAATTCTATAGAGGTCTCTCACATGAACTCTGATAGACTTTATGAGCTGTAACACATGGTCTGAGAATCTGAAATTGGAATTTAACACCACTTCAAGGTTCCTGACACTTTGTGTTGGTGAGCCCTGATTACCAAGAATATTGATTGGAAAGTGAGGAAGGGGTTGTTTACGGTTGTTTTTGGAGCCTATCAGAATGAACTCGGTTTTTTCAGGGTTCAGTTTTAATTTATTTGTGAACATAAAATTTTGAATGTCATTTAGGCAACTCTTTAGTTTTTGTATAGAGTGAGAGAAATTTGCTGGTGTGAGAGCTATGTATAACTGTACAATTGTTCAACATTGGTTTCACACTGTTAGGACTGTCAGGCATGACTCGAATGTCTTATGATCAAACTCAGTCATCATGGGATAAATAATAAGTCAAAGAGACCAGAGATGAGGCAGAAGAATATTTATAATGCTATAATATGGAATAATGTTGCAGGTTTTATGTTATAAATGTAGCTTCATAAAACGGCATGCCATACTTACTTTATGAAAGTGGATTATGTTTTTGTCACAGTAAATTTTGTAAGTTGGAACGTTCAGTTCTGCAGCTAATCTTAAAATTCTGTTCTGAGAAGGTCCAACATAAGCTCCACCAACATCCGTGTAATCTACAGATGAATTCTGCAACAGTAAAGCACACAATCAATAGTGTATCATATCTATTTCAAAATACTAACATCATATGCTTTCCTCAACAGAACTTAAATGAATTTGCTATCTCTACTGAACTACAAAAATTATTTGTTCATATCTAAACATTGTAAACCGTACTGACATTGGTAGAATCTATATCGTGGAAAGCACAAAGTGAAAAAATACAATGGTTACTCAATATTAACATTTGCATGACATATTATTCCAGGTATGATCAATCTGATTTCCACTTCTTTGAAAACGAGTATTTTGAATTTGAATCTTTTGCATTGTGCTGTAAATATAAAAACCTGAAAAATAATAAAACAAACTAGAAATAGGACACATGGTGAAGGGCATAACTGATGCAATAACTAGTCAGTTTTCAATACATACACTTTGAACTACGTGGTATATATGTTACAGACAAACAGCGAAATCCCTGATTCACTTATGCCCCTGTTCCACCAAAGGACTAAGTCCTGACCCTGTGCCCGACCCTTAATCGTGGACAGTTGGTAAAAAATAAGGAAAAATGGGCGGGCCTACTGAATCTGTATCAAGGTCTGGGATTAAGTTCAGATGGGACTCAGGGGGCCTGAGGAGGCCCCAGGCCACCCTACAGAGCCCCCGACTGGTCTGGGACTAAGAACAGACCAAGGCATTTTTCTGGTCAGTTTGAACCAAGATCTTGTCCTACACATACCGACTGGGTCCCAGGACACCTCAGGCATCCTGGGACTAAGGCCCGACTAACCCCTGACTAAGTCCCGACGTCCTGAGGCTTTCCCAGACCAAGATAGCCAATTTTTGTTTTCCAATGGGACTAAGGGTCGCAGGGGGCCTGGGACTAGGTGATAGAGGGTCTGGGACTAAGGGTCGGGGACTAAGGGTTGCAGGAGGCCTGGGATAACATAAGACTGTGTAAATTGGGTCTGAGGAGGCCTGGGGAAGCCTGGGACTGGACATTTTGTTCATGGCAGGAAAAAAGAATCGGTTAGGGTCGGGAGAAATATCAAACATGTTTGATTTTTTTTTCCCGACCCCAACCGACAACTACCAACCCTTACAGGACACCTGGGACTAAGCAAATACTTCAAACCGACCCCCCAAAACCCTTAATCGGGAGCCTTAGTCATGTGGTGGAACACCCACATTAGGCATTTCGCGAAATTTGTCACTCTTTATTACACAACTTGCCTGGTTCATTTTAGGCAAATTGTGAAATACAATAATTTTGTATAATGCAAACCTTTGATGATTATTTAGCGATGTTTAGCTGAATGAGAAGAATTATAAAACTCTTTAAATTGTTCCTTTTAGAAATTTGGAATATTTTACCATTGCTGATATTTAGAGCTCTCTTACACAAAATGTAATAACAGTTTGGATGAAATATATTTAATGATCTGGGCAAAAGTGGGCATATATTTAAAGTGTTTTGTATGTCATTTAATTTATCAGTTAAAGTTTTGTACAAGTTATATAATGTAATATCAAGTTATGTCAAAGAAGCTTAACTTGTATAACTGACTTGACAAGTTTAACACCACATATTTTTTTAAGCTTAAAAACTGAAGACAGCCTGTACAAATATTCTGCAATAAAATTTCATGAAAATCTTGATCACATCAATAGGTTGTACACACTTATATTGTAATAAACATGTCAGGAAATAAACTTAAAAAGATAGGATATGGAATAAAAATGAGTTGCATGAAAATAGAATAAATAGATTACATCTATATGACAAGCTATTAAAATATGTGCACAAATATAAAGATTCAACGAAAATTTAACTTCAACAGCACCTCAGTGCATTGTGGTGAATGAGGGAGTGATGGTATTAATGACATTTTGAATTTTTATTGGTATCATCTTTTACATATTTTCACCTTTACAAATACAACCTATATGATCTATAGACAAATAAAAATCCATTTCTCTGGTAAACAGGTAGCATTCATATAATTGCAATTAACCTAGCATTGGACTGGGTTAGGGGTGGTGGTCAGAGTTTTAATTAGTCTTTGCTCAATGTACAATGAGGGTTTATTGTTTAATCTTTTAAAGCAAAGAAGCCATGTACACTTTAAAATAAGCTTGTCTTTGATGAACATGAAAGCATCTGTTCTAAATAAAATAATCTCCTGCACTATATACTAGAGAATTTGTGTTTACATGTTGTCAAAATTATTGAATAAATAACTTTTGAATAAACAAGAATAAGACCCTGCGACCCTTAGTCCTAGACCCTCTCTCCCTTAGTCTCAGGCCTCCTGCGACCCTTAACCCAAGTACACATGTATGCGGCCCACGACATCCGACGGCGAATTTTCTCCAAACCTTCTCAATATTTTATAAACATACATCTAATTTACTTGTCGTCCGATTTTTTTCGCTCCCAGCTCCAGTTTCAAACCGACCAGAAATATGTCTTAGTCGGTCCTTAGTCCCAGAACAGTCTGGGACTCTGTAAGGCGGCCTGGGGCCTCCTGCATGAGACCCCCTGAGGCCGATCTGAACTTAATCCCAGACATTGATACCGATTCAGTTTTCCCGCCCATTTTACTTTTCTTTTCACCGACTGTCCACAATTTAGTGTGCGTACACATGTATGCAGCTCACAACATCCGACGGCTGATTTGCGACGACAAATTTTTCCTTTCTTCTCATTTATGTTTGGTTGTTTACATGTATCTGACTCCCGATATGCGACAGCGATTTTTTCGGTCTGGGAGTGAAAAAATCGGACGACAAGTAAATTTAGATGAACGTTTACAAAATCTTAGAGAGGTTGCGCTCTACATTTTTCACCTCCGATAACGTTAAAAATGCATGTGTGACGTCATAAATTCTTATGTAAAACGTCATGTCTAGACAGAACTACGGTAAAAACTAACGTTTTATACGCAAGTAAGGCCTGACTTACGTACACAGTCTCCCTTAACATTTTTAAGTTATTTATAAATTTTATATTTTGCAAATTGGTGAATATATTATCAAAGAAATATGTGTTCAATCGTTTATAACACTCAATGTTACCATACAATGTAAAATGACCAGTGAAAGGACAAATTTGCACAACCAACCATTTCCTCTAGAAGTCCTGCATTCCCACCATGACACTTAAGGCCAAGCTTATTTGATTCACTGTTATACAGTGTTGTTTACAGGACATTATTTGCTTTTCAAACACATTTTTTGTGCTGGTTATCATTTTATAAAATGAAAAACATGTCCTCGCCTCTTTTTTGGTCAACACATAATTTATGTGTCAATATATATAATTGTTTGGACGGGTTTAAATAGGTCTTGAGTGCACACCAAACATACATGTAAATACCTTTGACCTTAATCTCCTATAATGCTGTCGTAGTGCACAATATCAAACATAGAAAGGTTTAGTGATGCGTGTGACAGCCACCTAACGTAAAATAATTTCTGTAAGAGATACGTTATGTTTGAAGTGGATACGTTTGTCATTTTAGGGTTTAGCAATACGTCCATATGAAAGAATGCTGGTCAACGTAGTTTCTTTGATGTGCTACAAAACATACATGCTTTGTAAACAGACCTCTAGTATTCATATGGGAAAATATAGTGAACTGAAACTTGACCAAAATGTTGTGCACATATTTATCTGCTTATGGGGTTGTGGCATATTTATTTGTTGTATGTACTTTTTTAATAAAATAGTTAGGGGTTAGTGAACGTAAGAAAGTCAATCTTTACGTACAAACATAACCTAATAAACTCCAAAAACGGTAAAAATCGCCTGATGCACATCTACTGCTGACGTTAATAAGTTACCGTTTACGTTTTGACACCCAAAACGTAACACTAAACCTCTCTAAAAATAGCTGCATATTTACGTTACCGGACAATAAAACGTAGTGTGCAACCTCTCTATTGAGAAGGTTGGGGGAAAATTCGCTGTCGCAAGTCGGCCGTCGGATGTCGTGGGCCGCATACATGTGTATGTAGGCTAAGAGTCACTGACAGGATCGGGGCTTAGTCCTTTGGTGGAACAAGGGCATTAGGTTGTCTGAGACTTCCTGGGACTCTTAATGCTAGGTCTATTTAGTTTTAGTCCCAAGAGGTCTGGGCTTAATCCCAGATTCATCCCCGACCCAACGTGCAGAAGAAAAAACAAACTGTGGTATGTTTCAGACAAGATTGGTGTTGAAATGTACCACAATCATGTCTTAAGCTGCTCTTAGGGAACAATCGTGAGTTGTCTGAGAAGGTCTGAGACCTCCTGGGGACGATCTGGATCTGATCCCAGACCTGGACCCCGATTCCATTGCCCCACCCATTATTCATGTTTTTTTCACAGACCTGTACAGTCAGATTGGTTAAATAGCGCTTTGAGTCCTGTAGTATATAGAGATAGTGTGCTGAGTATAAATACACATTACATTACATAGTCCTCACTGCCTTTACATTCATCAATTCCTTTCACAATACTGACCTATATTTGAAATTGAATACAAATCATTCAGATACCATAAGTTTGTAATTTAATGTCTCTTGTTTCATAAATGCTTCTTTTATCACAATGAGATAACCGAATGAGTCAATAATTAAAACATAAAGACAGCTTTTTATTTGGATCAGTAGATAGCTTATTTTCAGGACCAATCTGACACAATTTGTTGCTGATCCCTGTCAATGAACATATGCTCTCATAAAAAGCAATGACAATCCTGGCTGGCAAAGAGATTTTAAAAACTCTAACTTTAACCTTTGAACTTTGCCAAGTGTTCAAGGTTCACTACAAACCTAGACCAAAAAGGATCTTACCCAGGGCATAGGTTCAAAGTTAAGACTTTTGTATAATTTTTTGAGAAAAATAAGCTAAGTCTTTTGTCTTAGTCTTAGCAGTATTTCAAAAATGCTAAGACCATTTTCAGTCTTAGACAAGGTCGTAACTTTAAGACTGGAAGGGATGGGTCTTATGTTTTTGAAATAGGTCTTAAATACAATAAAGTTTAATTGTGAAAAAATTAATTACAGTGTATTTTTATATTTTTGTATTTATATGTAGCTGATGTAATTTATTGTAACATATAAACTTTATGTCTTATATCTTTTGTATACATACAAGCATAGATACATGTACACATATTTATTTATTGGCAGAGCCTAATTCTTTGACTGGTACCTGTTTGGAAAATCTCACACATATATAATAGAAAAACTAGGTGTCTGTAGGTGTCTGTAGGTGTCTGTAGCTGGTCATTACATATACTAGATTTAGGCAATACCTATATTGCAAACAATAGTTTGAATGGCTGGCTGATCATTTAGTTTGTTGTTGTTGTTTAAACACTAAACATGAAAGTCTTAGCTAAGTCACCTTTTGTGAATATGAATGTAAGACATAACCTAGCTGAGACGAAAGTCTTAAGTTACAGCCCACAGTTAAGCATAAGACCTGGCTCAGTCTAAGACCCTTTGTGAATATCAGCCATGGGACCCTTTTCACAAAGGGTCTTAGACTTAGTTTGGACTAAGTTAGGGACTTAAATTTGAGCCTTTTGTCTTAGCTAAGTCTAACTACTTACATTGGTTTCCTAAAGGTTGACTTGGCAAAGACCAAGCTTTTCAGATAACTACAGTGGTTTTCTGTGTCATGTGACCCTTCATTTTAATTAAAGGTTTTACTGGTGACCTATAGCCTTTCTACATGTTATTCTTTTTAGGCATTTTAAAATGTCCAGTGAGAAAAATTTATGGGGGGCATATTTAAGTCTTTGTTTACAAAACTTAAGCCCACCCTAGAGAGATTTAGTCAAAATGCTGACTTAGTAGCTTTGTGAAACGCTCTAAGTATAAGACCACAGACTTAGCCCGAGTTTAAGGCAAAAGTCTTAACTTTAAGTCAAAGTCCAGGTTAAGTCCTTTTCTGACACTGGCCTGTGTGCTAAGTCCCTTTTAAAACTGATCCCAGCTGTTTATCACATAGAATATGGTACATTCATAGTCACAAGTTTCATGCACATATATATTGTTGGATTAGATTGGAACCATCTATTTCCAGAAACAGAAGATTTGTTTTCATAAAAAGTGTAAAAATTATTTAATTTTTACGAATTCCAATCGAAACTGCAACCCTTTCCTTAAAAATAGAATATTTTATTAAAAGGGTAATCCAAAATCATCTGAAAGAAACTGTAGTTTAGAAACCTCATTTTCACACACATAAAAAGAAAGGAAACCAATATTTTAAAATTTCATTTTCCAGATCGAAAACCTCTATTTTGTAGATCAATAGAAATGTTTTTCACTGTGTGTTATACAAGTTATATTACTGTCATTTTTGACCATGTAAAACCCACTTCCTAGTTATGTTTTCACCAAATTGTTTTGTTCTAGAAATGGAGAGTGATTGAAAATCAGCTGCCCCTCTACCATAAAAAGATTTCGCGATCTAAGTCACCCTATGACTAATTAATTTAACATGCATGCGCTGTCTGTTCAGTAGTAAAACCTTTAAAACCTTGAATGAAAATTGCCTGATCCAAATATGTAAATTTTTGGTGTTTCTCCCGGTATTTTGAATATACACCAAACACAGTGTAAAACACTGCTTATTGAATAATGTCTAATCGGGGCTTAATCCTTTGGTGGAACAGGGGCATTAGGCTTTAGTCCCTTTGAGTTGGTCTTTGGTCATTCAGTCCATGGTCTTCTAAAGCTTTTGAAGGAAAACCGGTTATCTGAGAACACTGAGAGTCTGATTCTCTTAGATTATGTCTCAAAGTTCAGAGATAAGTTAAAAAGACTTGTGAACTAGCACAGCAAAATTTGAAAAATTCTGAATCAAACATGAAAATGCTTTGTGATAGGAAATCACAAAACTGAGTTTTCAATCCAGGAGGCAAGGTTTCAGTGTCATCACCTAGCCAAAAGAACAAAATGCAGGCCAGAGATCTAGGGTCATACCTAGTGACAAAGAAAGCAAAAAAGCTCCATTGGACTTGTAAATACTGTGATGACAGACAGTTAAATGAAGTGTGTGAAGAAGATATTTTAAAGCTATACTTCAAAAGAGGTATTACATAGCTTATGATGGCTATTAATTAAAACACTGTTAATGATAAGAATTCAGTGTAAAAGTAGGACTTCAAAGTAAAATAGAGCATCTGCATGGATATGCTTTATCCAGAAACTGTGTTTAAGGTATCATTATATCCACCGCCTCCGCCATAAAAATTTCCTTGTGTATGCGAGAACTCAAAAACAGCTTAATCTATTTTTTTAAACTTGGTACAAAAGTTAAGGGTGCCCAAAGGAAGATCCCTATTTTAAGGTGACCTTAAACTCCCAATAAAAAAGAACTTATGGACACCTTAAGGTCAGAAGTTTGACTACTTAGAGCCCTCTCGGTTCCAAACTATGAGGCTCAGCTGGCTGAAATTTTACCAGAGAACACATTAATATGTTCTTAGTACATGTGCTGAAAATCACGACTTTAAGTTGAGCAGAAAATTATGTTTGAGGCCCATAAAGATCCCCCTTAGGGATTTTTTGCTACATTTTTCACATATTTTGCCCTATAGTTTGAAAGTGGTAATTCTGATGAGTCTCAAACTGCACTAGGTATAACTTTGATATGTAATCCTTGTCTGTGGAAAATTTTAGGTCTATAGGTTTAACTATAAGGTTGAAGTAAGGTCTCAAAATTGCCCACAGAGATCCAATTTATGGACTTTTTACCACTTTCAAGCACTGTAGCTTTCAAACTATGTCTCTGATATAGGTGAAATATCATCTAGGAATATATTAATATGTTCTTTTTACATGTGCCACAAATCTTTGCCTTCTATAGAAATTTCTATAGAAAACTCTGTATGAGGACCATAAACACCCAAATAGAAGCCCACCCAAGTGACCTTTTTAAACATTTTTCATATCTTTTCCCTGTAATTTTGAAATGGTAAGTGTGGCAAGTTTCAAACTGTATTAATGATAATTTCAATATGTTGTTAAGCTGGGTACACATTAAAGTAGGCAAAAGGGACATTGGCTCAGTTAATTTTGAGACAGGTCCTGCAGTTATGAACTTATTTCAGTTGATAATCACAGTTACAAATCCCAGTTTTATTTACATTATACAACACTTTGTCCTTTGGAGTGTCCTTCTTGTGGCTTTAATAATTGGGGTATATAAACCTGAAGGTATAATTTTTCTGTTGGACATTCCTTATTCATATATTTGATTTTTTATTACTAGAGTTTGTTATCTCATACCATTCATATGTAGTATCAGTGGTTATATATTGACACAAGTGTTGGTGGAGGACTTCATTACCTCATTAGCTCAAGCAGGTAACATTATATTGGGATTGTTTACACTTCTAACTCTCTCCCCTCCCCCTTTTCTTATTAGGTAATAGAGTCCCCTCCCTCAGCCCAGAAATCCCTGACACTTGAATGGAAGAATAGAAATGATAACAGATAAGAAAGAAAAGAACTTATGCTGCTGGGGTGTAGTGTGGCATATTTAATTACCTGTACATGTGTACACTGAAGCATACATCAGATTTATACCATATCTGTTTTTTTTCTGTACTCAGATATATGGAAAAAGCACTCACCCTCTTTTGTAATGGAAGGATATATGTCAAATTATGAAGGGAAAAAAAGCTAAATTGTAAAAGTATAGCTTAATTTGTTGGGATCTAATCACATATGTGCTTTAGAATATTTCATCTATCCACTAAAATATTTAAAACATAGAAAGAGATAAACTTGTGTGTGGACCTTTGCCCACAATGAGTCTTGCTCACAGTACGTATACCCACAAAGGACTTTGCCCACCACATTTTTACAGGGGAGGAACTGTGCACAAAGTAATGACATGAAATAATATAACAAATTTAACTTTTTCATGTTTTTTTACAGTATAAGTGTACAACAACTACCATAATCACAAAATCAACTTTTTAATGTTTTATTAAAGTATAAGTGTACAATGTCTACCACATTAAAGGTCATCTGCGTATTATGTTATTTAAAAATGAATTATTTATTTATATTATATAATTATTTATTATAAATATGTAATGTTTACAATATAATAATATTCTCAATGAATGTTGGACTTGCTTGAAACCTTTTTAGTATACATGTATTCTTCATTACAAAGGTTTTGCATTAGTATGTAAATCTATCAATACTGAATTAAATGCTAATGAAATCAGCTTATATACTTCATATAGCGTAACTTAGGAAGTACAGTTAATGTTTATCGCTTTCAACACTATATGTCCTGAGTAGTTATCTGACTTAAGTATTGATTGATTAATTGATTGCTTGATTCATTGTGTATTTATTTATTTATTTGAGGTTTTACATTGCTTTCAACACTGTACAGGTCATATCACGACGGGTAGTTGGAAGGGCAGAGGAAACCAGTACATATAGTTGGCTAGGGTTGTGTACTGTAAACTGCCGACCAACAGCGAGCAACTACCAGCTTTCCCACTTTAGGCCATGCTGGGAATCGATCCCCGGCCTCAGAGGTGGGAGGCAAGAGTGTTACTACTCTGCCACTGTGGCCCCTGATTGATTCATTGATTGATAAAAATGAAAGTGTCTATATATTAAGAAAAATTTGTTTTGTGGGTGGACATCCTACCCTGTAAAGATTGTGGTGGGCAAAATCCTTTGTGGGCAAAGGTCCAGTGGGTAGAGTTCACATTGGGCAAAGTTCTTGTGGGCAAAATCCCTGGATTCACATCTGTCGTCTGGGGATATAATTTTGCTACTGCCAAATAAAAATATTTTAGATTGAATTACTTAAGTCTTTGGTTGATTATGTTTTCCTCAAAATTATGTCACACAAAAGATGGGTCTCATGGAAAATGCCCAGTCAAAACATGTTGCATGAGTGATGACCTGTCTGGGGATATGTTCGTGCCGAGTTGGCCCAGTCTAGTTTGTATACTTGTGATTAGGAAGTTTGTAAATGTAATACATAGTACAAAATGTTACTTTTGTGTTTGAATTGATATGCTTTGTAGAAAGTTATTACATGTATATATGTATATTTGTTGAAAAGAAGTCTTGTAAAATTTTGTAACCCGTTGGGGAGGTGTTACATATACAGGCACTGTGCCAGTACATTAATTAATCTAAGCTTTATATGTATGTATTAACATATAAGGTAATTGAGTTATTTATTTTTGTGTGTTATTAATGTTTACTGTCTATTTATAGACTGGGGGTAATCCCAGTGTACCAGGGCTTCTATAATCTCATTAGTCCTACTATACTGATCTATTAATAGATTTGGGGAAACCCTTAAAGTAGTTTCTAGAGCTTCCTGCTTCTGGTGACAGGTGTTATGTTCAAGTTAGTTCTATAACATTCTAGACATTTCCATAACTATATATAAATACTGTACATCTGACCAAAATAGATCATAGTATTCGCTGGCTATAATGAAGGGTACTTGTGTCTTAGAGCTAATATCAAGTGAATATAAACTACTTGTGGTGTTGTGAACGTTTGCTGGAGTGAACTGGCTACAGTGTCTGGATAGACATACTGTACTTTTTATACTTTTTGTGTCTGCATGCAGTGTGTGGTTATACCAGATTGGATTTACTGCATTTGGACTTTGTATAGATGGACAGACATTTTGTGATTGGATATCGAAAGGATCACAGGATAAGGACATTTTGTGCTATCAGATATTGAACAGATCACAGGATACAGATATCTGTCTGTTAGTGGACACTGGACAGATGACAGATCAGATCACAGGTCAGATTGCTGGATACAGTGGACAAATTAAACTACCAGTTAAAGTGGCCAGGTCAGATTGATTTCATTATTGTATCGTTGTATATACTATTGAGAGCATACCAGTTGACTGTAATCCTTATTTTTAATTGTGAAATAAATTTGTCAAGTAAAACTTTTGGTCTTTTCCTGTTGCAACTTAAAAGCAACCAGTAATTGCTACTTTGCTTGCCCCACGACCTATCATGACTGATCTTGCCAGGTGGCATACCCTACTTTCTTCCTCTCTGGACAATGTGACATCACAGCATCTTTTTTGTTGCCTAAACCTAGATAAGTCCCTAGTAAGATGACAGTGAGCTTCCCAGAAATCATTAGAAATGTTTTAAAATGGTCTAAATGTTTATAAAACATTTAAAAAACCTATTTAAACCATATCTTATGGTTTTCAAACATTTCCAACTAAAAGTAATGTTTAAAAAACGTTTCATAACATTTTCTATACTAATATGTTTCTACTGAAAACATTTATTAAACGTTTATAAAATAACCCAAGAAGCTAGGTTTGACTGGAAATGTTTTTAAAATAGCTGAAGAATTCAAGGTTATGCTGGAAATGTTTCATTCATCATGAAATGTTTAATAAGCAGTAGACATAAAATGTTTAAACAACAATGTTGATCAAACTTTTTAAAAACCTTCAAATACGTCCAAAAAAGTTGACAGTGAGCAGTAATAGCGGATTTTAGAGGTCACAAATTGTCCCACATGCAATCCCTAAAAGTAAGAACCCTATGGTGTCACAATTTCTAATCCACTGTGTTACAATTTTAGACATAAAAATAATATTTTGTTTAGTGAGCAGCCATACATAAATATTGAATTTGACCTATGACCCCATTATTATTCAGACATTGTTACGTTCATTTATAATGTTTTCTAACTTTTATCATTACACATTTAATTAACGGTACACATAAAATGTATTAAAAACATTCTATTACAAGTAGTTTTTGTACCCATCATTTTTTAACCTTTTGCTAAATGTTTCCTTTTAAATGCTTGCAAAACCTAAAAATGTTTACTGGGTTGGGGGGGCCTCTCGTGTCCATTAGGAATTTGCAATTTTGTTGAATTAATCCTACCTAATGGACAGTATGCTAGAATAACTACCACTTGAAGGTTGGGAGCTTGTTAAGTACATTAGATTGAACTCAAAAAGACATTAGCAGTCAAGGGACATCAGCTGATCCCCTTGGTCGATTGCTGGTGAACAGGTTACCGGATTCCGCCTTGTCCTTCCGTTTTTAAACAGACCTCTAACTTTAAGGTGTGGGAATAGAGGTATGAGTTTAGTCCCTGAAGAGGCCCTCTTCAGAAGGAAGAGGCAATGTTTTGGTAGTCTTGCGTAGGCCAGTGCCACCTTGAATACCCTTGGAAAAGGTGGCAGGCTGCTTACTTATGCATGGGCTAGTGTTGGATCTGCAGGACAGCCAACACAGGACCCAGATGAAAGCTTTAAATCAGCCCAGGCCTCATCCTTCAAGTAAAGCTCTGTGAAGGTGTTGTGGGTTTTCCAGAGACAGGTTGATAATAACTATTCTAAGGAGACTCCTGACTGGAAGGCTTTAGACCCTAACATCATAGTAGCTACTTTCTGACTATCAGAAAGACAGGCATCGACCGGCCCTAGGATTTGAACAGATCTTAGAACTACAAGCTGTGGAGTGGACATTTTCTTTTCTTTTTGGGTCTTATAGTTTGATGTAGAAAGCTGGGACTTCCAATCACAAGTCAAAGTGTTACACAGTTTACATTCTTTCTTCAAAACACAGTTATCACTCCCCAGATCCTCATTGAGCCACCTTGCACACTTACTTTGTAGGTCAAGCACAGCCATAAGATGGCATACCTTCCACACTTTTGTCCTGGAGAGGTTATGTGACCGGTACTGCCGGTAGAAACATAGGACGTCTTTTTTCTGGTGTTTGGTGGTACTGGTCTGCGTCAACTGGTATAACATGTTGTCCATTAGCTTGTATGTATTAATGCAATAAAAATAAAATAACATTCCTTGGTAAAATATTTCAAAATAGAAATCACTAAATACACAACCTTTACTGTGTGAAGTCTTCCCCCAATACGGTTAGAGGCTTCCAGAACCAAAACACCAACTCCGTTCTCGTGCAGCAGCTTTGCAGCACTCAGGCCAGCACAAACATAGAATAGATTTACATTCACACATTTAATTTAGTGAAAACTCTTGTATTAATCTGGTGCCATAAAATCAATTCAATCACTTCAGTGTTAAAAGGTATCATTGAAAATCATTGTATTTTATACCTTTAGCAGTTTGCACAAGTCTGAGTGACAGGGCATCAAATTTGATGACATATGCAGAATAAAAGTCAACTAGATCTAGCACATCAAAGAACTGATGCAAATTGTATTGACTGGAAAGTCAACTCACCGAAGCCATTGACCAGTACATCAGAAGTCCATGATTTCCTATAGCTTGGTTTCACATCCCAAACCTCTAGGACCGATAATAAAAGAGTTTAAGCACTTTTATGTTTGGCTCTTCTCGTTTGATCTTGGGGGGATCAAGGTCAAATCTGAACACATCAGAAGATTCCTAGCCCATGATTTCCTATAAGTTAGTCTCACACTGCAAACCTCTAGGACCAATACTAGGTGAGTTACAAGCACTTTTAAGTTTGGCTACCCTCATTTGACCTTAAAGGAGAGGCCAAAGGTAAAACCTGACCACATCAGATTTAGTCCAAGCCCATGATTTAGTCCAAGTTAGGCTACCCTCATCTGACCTTGAAAGAGGGTCACAAGGTGAAATATGATGATATCAGAAGACTCCCAGCCCATGATTTTCTACAGGTTGGGTTAGTATCCTAAAACTCCAGAACCAGTAATAGGTGACTTATAAGCACTTTTAAGTTTGACTGCCCACGTTTGACCTTGATGCAGGGGACTAAGGTCAAATCTGACCACATGAGAAGATTCCCAGCTGATGATTTAATATAGGTAACAGTAAGGGAGATATTGGCACTTTCAAAACCTGCCATTTGGGGTATTTTGGCACTTCATTAATGACCTTAAATCATGAGCTTCAAGGTCAAAAGTATGCATGCTTGTAGAGGGATATATCTATTAGGTATACATATCACCTATGAAGAGATTCAACCTTTCAGTTATCAGAACCAGCCAGTAGAAAAAAGTAGATCATTCTTAAAGAAATGTCCAGGGTGGTCATCTTGTTTTTCAGAATGAGGCTAATTTCAGTCGCAATAAAAGTACCCTGCAAACTTGGTGACACTAGCTGGTTCAGTTTTCCATGTAGATCATTGACATAAAAATCCCTCTATATGTGGCAGTGGCTAACTGAACGCTAAACCAAAGTGTTCATCGGATATGCTATAAGAGACGGGTTAGGCCTGAAATTTGAGGTGAGTTTGTAAGGACAAAAACAGAAGAATTGTGTTACCCAGAAAGTAAAACCTGAAAGGATCAGAATAATCCTCTACTTAAGCAGGAGTTCAAACTGCCAAGTACAATTTAAAATGTCATTCAATAATTGTAACAAAAAGGGAACAAATATTAATTCTAATTAGAGGAATTGGTGTTTCTGATGACATACAACACAAATATTAACATGTTGTAATGGGAGCCAACCATGTATATAATTTATTACTGTTTACAGCAGTTTTCATATTGGAAAAACACTGAGGCAACTGTTAAACACTTCACAATGAAAGTTTTTGGAGAAAGTAAACTTCATCACAAGGATAAAAATGTTCTGAAACTTTAGAAAGTTTGGCCCTTGATGGTGCAAAAGTAGAACAACCTACCACTAAGTCCTCCTCCAATTACAATGATGCTATTTTCTGCCATTGTATGTGTATTCAATATCCTCCCTATCTCAATTTCACTAAATTACATAAAGTTCATAAAATAACAACAACCACGTCCAGAAATATCAACCAACTTGTTGAACTCCGACCAGAGATAAACCTCATCCTACTATAGGAAGAAATAACCAATGCAAATTGTATCTCATGAATTTATACTTTGTCATCAGATGACAAATCAATACAAAATGAAAACAAGATTGCTTAGAAAGTCCACATATGCTCCCGTCAACGTATGCAATACATACAGATATACAATAAAGTGACATAATCTAACCTTGTGAACTGAAATATCCTTGTAGTATTGCAATGAAAGACATATAGGTAAGTAAATGAATAAAGCACTTTTGTCTGTACAGAGCTGACAGTGTAAAAACCAGGGCAATGAGAAAATATTATGAAAATCTGACAAGTGGTTTGGCATGTAAAGAGCCACACATTGAAACTGTTGAAAAATGTAAAGAATAAATGGCACACACTCTTCTCCAAAAGACAAACATGTCCTGAAAATGTTGTGAAAATGACATGAACTACTTGGTATTTAGAGAGCCACATACTGAAAACTGTAGAAAGTGTTTCAGAATAAATTGGTAACCTTAGCAACAGTTTTTTTGCAAGAAGTTGACTAAACACTTACCAGCACAAGCTCTCATAAAGATACATACCTTCTGAAAATATTAGAAAAATTCTGTTCAGCAGTTTGGTTTGTAGAGACTTTTGAAGTGAAAAAATCCAAAAGATTTAAAAAAATTACTACGGTAAAAGTTGTTCTCTAATGCGGGCCAAAAACTTATTTGCACAACTTCTTCCAAAGAGAGATATGTCCTGAAAATTTTGCGAAAATACTTAAAAAGGTTTGGTTTATAGAGAGCCACATATTAAAAATGTGGAAAAAATTAAAGAGTTATTAGTTACCATGGTAACAGTTTTTTGCAGAATATAGACTAAACACTTACTAGCAGAAGCTCTCATGAAGACAAACACCTGAAAATTTTGCAAAATTCTGTTTAGTTGTTTGATTTGTAGAGACTTCTGAAGTGAAATATCTGAACAATTCTAAGGAAAATGGTTACCATAGAAAGAGCTGTTCTAATTTGGACCAAAAACTAATTACCACATGTTCTTACCGAGACAAACATGTCCTGAAAATTTGGCAAAAATCTGATGAGGAGTTTGGTCTGTAGGGAGCCAAACATTAAAACTTTTGAAAAATTTAAATTAATAGGTTACTATTGCAACACTTCTAGCCAAAAGTTGACTAAGCACATATCAACACAAGCTTTCATGAATACAAACATATCCTGAAGATTTTGCAAAAAACTGTTAAGCAGTTTGTTTTGTAGAGACCGTTGAAGTAAAAAATGTGACAAATTTAAAGATTTAAAATTTAAAACGGCAACCTTAGCAATAGTGGTAACCAGATGTTGTTGGGAAGACCTAATGATCACAAGTCTACCTAAAACAATAAATACATCTTGAAAATTTGAAACAGATCAGTTTAGTGGTTTGGTACAAAACCCACAAAATAACAATTCTTTAAACTTGACAGTTACCATGGCAGCAGCTTTTGCCATATAGTTCTCCAAAACTTTTCAAGTTGAGCTTTCATTGGTATAAATATATCATTAAAATTTGGCAAAAATCCATCAAACGGTTTGATCCCAAAAATGATCTAATGATGACTTAAATCCTTTGTTTTTGACATATTTTATTTCTTGTAAAATTACAAATTTAATAAGTAAATTTAATTTTTATAAGTTATTACCCTATCCAATGGACAATTGCTAATCCAGTCAGTGCAGACTGGCCTGCCAAATGAAAGAAAAAGTCATCCTGTGTTTCCAGCTTGATACAGCTCTGTGCTAATTACCCAGACTATAAATCAGCAAGTGTTTGAAGTTGATTGTATTTGTTTGTGTAGGTGTGTCATTCAACAATATTCACGTAGCTTAAAGGGGGATTAGTGTGATATGTATTTTATTAGAGAATTCTATTGGAATTGCAGATCTATAAAAATGACTCAAAGATTGTATATGTGATTTGTAAATATGTAGAATTGGTTGTATTTGTGGGCCAGTGGGGCCTGGTAAAAGGCTGGCTATATTTATTGTATTTGAGACTGTGAAAGCCAGTCTCCTGGTGATAAATATTCCATTGCTTCTACTTTCATACTTTTTACCAGAGTCTCTATGGGACTGTACAGGAGTACAACAATATTTTAATACTTATGTTTCTAATGAAATAGGAAATTATTTTATCTCTCAACTTGTTGCAAATTTTTGCATAGAAACATGTACCTGAACAGTGAATTAGAGGTGCAGAAGGTTTTATGGGGTAATTAATCGTGTAGAAAAAGTACTGAAGTATTTATAAGTATTTTCGCTAATGATTCCAGGATGGGGAGGGTTGAAATAATAACAGCTGTTGATGATACTTTATACACTTCAATTACTAATGAAAATTTAACAGTTATACATACTGTATTAACAAACAACAACTGACAACAGACATATGGTTATGAATTTAATTAATGATAGCCCAAGCTTATCTTAACTTTGAAATGTCTTTTTGTGCATCTTCTAACTTCAGCATAGAAATGTCTGACCTGTCCATTACATTAGGGATGTATTAGTTCAGTTACATCAATGTCTTAAAACTTTATTTATTGAAATGTTCCATTTTATAAAGATCCAATTTATACTCGCCTACTATTTTACATGTCTTTGTCATCCAGACTAGTTTTTATACCAGCATATTAGTATAATTGAGAGTATGCTGAAATAATATTCCAAAGTACTGATGTCAGGGCCATTAGTGAGTGACTTTACACTCTAGAACATTTCAGTGTGGAGTTCCGATACAGGGGTTTCAAGACTATGATTACAAAGTTTATGATGCAGATTTTTTTTTGCCTTGTTTTGTGTTTTTGTCACATCATTAGGAAATGCATATCCTTGAATACTTTATGATAAATGTGTACATTTTAGGTGTTGTGTGAAAGTTGAGTAATATTTGTGTCTTTAGGGATACATATTTTCATATTTTCAATGTCATCAAACAAATTAAGCTTATAAATTAGTTGAATTAGGATGGCCAGTGGTGGTGGATACCTTCATACTTTCCTGTGTATGGTTTACTGGGTGCTGCCTGTGGATTGAGACAGTGTGAGCACTCTGTGAGTTAACAGGTGTTACGAACTTATGAGACATGATGAGAAATGGCCATGATAAACTGGGTCTGCCTTTTGTGTCACATGAACACTGTATAGTCAGTTCTGTGGTGAAGAGACCACTGGTTCAACCAACTTACATCATGTACCCAACACCGACTCCTGTATGAAAGAAATAGTTGACATTTTTTTTGTGTTATCAGTAACAGAGTGTAGCATTCAGAGAAAACTAAACAAAATGTCAGATGAGGCATAACTTGGGGAGAATGTTGCATATACACCTTATAGGTTGTTAACTCCCTGTAATAGTGTTTATGTACATACATGTATATGCAAGATCATTTGTCATTTCTCATAAAACACCTTTGTTGTGTGCAGTTGTTAATGAGGCAGAGCAATAGGACATTGTGTTGGATATGACTAAGTCAATAAGCTGGAAGGTATACCTTCAAGCTTTGACAAATCTTATATCATGGTTGTGTAGTCTTTTAACTGGTGTAAGTTAGGGATATATTGAACTGTTGCCAAATGAAGTTTACAGTGACAAGACACAAGTTATTGACCATGTTGTGTCTGGGTCTGAATGGTAGTAACATTACAAAGGACACTGAAAGAAAAAAGCTGTCCTTTAAAACACTTGCAAATGTATAAATGAATAGTAAACATGTTTATGTCTTTAACGGGTAAGGGTAAGAATTCCACTGAAAGAATAAGTGAACTGAGGGCCATTTGTTAATGAGTGTGTGTCAAGTATTTATGACCTGATAAGGCATTCTCATGCAGTAAGTGATTTCTATGCACACAAAAGTTCAACAATGCATGTAAAGAATCCAAGTATTGTTGATTGTACTTTGTAACATTGTGTTTGAAAAGTGAGACATTTATTTTAATGCTTATTTTTTCAAACCATGCACCTGTGTAAGTGTTGTACAATGTGCATTCTTTCAGGTATCTTTGAAATGGGTTGAATGTCTTCTGACACTACAAGTAATAACTGCTGAATATAGTTTTAATCCATCATGCTTCATGCTATTTTTTTAAATTGTTTCATTAATGCATATTATAATTTTAGGCCCTGTAAATAACCCTGATTTAGTCATCATGGGTGTGATATTTTCCATTTAAAACATCTGTATTTATCTAATTTTGTGTACATTTGACACAGTGTTAACTAAGACATGTATATCTAGTGTGAAAGACTGGGGTGTGACTTGTGTTAAATGAATGCAGAGTCAGTTTGGCTTCTGTGATAGGTTGTCTACATTCCATGTAATGCTATAGGTTCATATATTTTTTGTTAGTTGATTGATCAAATGTCAGTATTGTATTTTTATTGTAATGGCTAAGTTTATTCTTAAAAGACAAAAATGCAAAGAAGTGAATCTTCCAAGAAACATTCCCAACATTTGAATGCTAAATTTGGACTGCATGATTATTTTTTTTAATATATTAGCTAGTTATTTTTGGTTGGTATTATGGAATGTTGCTCAGTGGGTCATCTCTTCTGTGTTGTCATTATAACCCAATAATTTGAATACACACACATTTATGGTACTTTTGGTATTTTGCTCACTTACCAATCACACTTTTGGAGCACAAATTCTACTACTGAGACCTTTCTGCAACATGTGAAAGGCTTCTTTTGTGTCTTAGATGTTTGCCTGAATGACATTGCCTTTAAAGATGTTTAATGATGAATTTGTTTCACACTTTGATACTTAACTCTTGTGTACTTATAAAGTTGTCATTTCCCTTCTGTTTTTCATCATTCGGTTTCCTGATTTGTACATTGTACTTTCATTTTAAATGTTGCATCGAGTGCAACTTCTTTGAGTAATTATGGTTACAGTGGTATACAATCTTTTTACATTTGTGGAAAGCATAATTTTGTATTTCAGCTAACAAGGTTTCAATAAAGTAATTTAATTAAAATGGTCTTACTGTATTCAACTTTCATGTGCCATCCACCATCTGTATAGATATATGCAGAAATAAGTCTAGGTAATTAGTAACAACCTATAAAGCATGACACCTTCTCCTTCATAACTGTTGGCTGTTGTATTTTAAGTGAAAAATGAGCTTGACCTTCATAACTGCCTCTAAATTTTAAGATGTGCAGAGATGTGAAGGATAGTGGTCAAGAAATGAACAAGTTTAGCATTAGATCGGTTGGCTTGTGCATCCATCGTTGCGACTTCCAGTTCAGCCCAGTTGGAAACAGGCTGCATTGAGGCTCAACTCACACATCTTCACTGATGAAATTAAACACAGATTCCAAGTTATATGCTTGTGAATAACTTATCCAGCATAATGGGCTACGTTTCTGTCTTGAGTTGGCATCTTGTCCCCCACAAAATTTCAAGTTTTGGGACAATAAATTTTTTTTCACTAATCTATTAAAATTATAGAAGTTCAAAGTGTTTTCTCATGTTTAACCTAGTTCACAAAGTATACACAAGCAAAAATATTGAACTGAGTAATGTACAATATACTCTTAACATACTCTGAATATGTCAAAGCTGAAGCCTTTACAGTGACTTCTCAACAGTTACATAAATTATATTATTTGTTTATATATGGGAGGAAATCCAGATCCATGTTTTGTTTTCCTTATAACTCTGTGACCATTGGGTGGATTCTTTTCAAATTTGGCAGGTATATGCAGTAGCCCTGGGGATGCTAATAATTTTTGGAATATACTGCAGGGACATTTCGACCAATCAGAGAGGTCACATGACCAAAAATGTCGTTTTCCGATGGGTAAGCTTGTCCAGATGATAAAAGGGATTTTTTTTTTTTAATTATTACTTTTTATTTACCCCTTTTTAACAAATAAGTGCAAGAGTTCGGGAAGGCGGGGGTAGCAAACCTTCCATCGAACTCAAAATACATTGCCCCTCCATACATAGTATGGAAAACGTATATTACAAATTAGTCATTTACAATCGAGGTTAATTGAGACTTAATATTATACAATGAAGTAATTTTTGTAAATGACTCCTCTGTTTAAAACTAAATACGTGTAGATGGATGTATACTTTACTGTAGAAACTGATTTGCTGCTTTACAAATCTTTTCAAGTCAATAGTTTTGTAGCTAACATTTTCAAAAGAGCATTTTATCCATAGTGAGTAGATAGAATAGCTAACCATTGTAATACACAGATGCTTATTTATCTCCACATAGTAGTCACCATTAAGACCTAAAACAATATCTTTTAAACCTATATTTACTTTAAGACATGCGCTTACACAAGCCCAGATATTTTGCACGCGTTTACAACTGAATAACATATGTACAATACTTTCTTGCAAATTGTAAAAAGCACAAAGCTACGATACATTTCTATTCCATTTACTTATTTTTTGGCCACATGGTAATATATTCATCAAGATTTTATATTTAAACTCACAGAATTTTTTATTTGTAATAAGTTTCATATTCACCGCATATATTGTTTTCCATTGATCTTTAGTTATGTTACAATTTAACATCCTATGCCACATGTTTTGAGTGTAAGGCTTTTTAAATTTTTTCTGAATAAAAATTTGATAACTATCTTTTGCTGTGATCATATTGTAATCATAGAACTTATCATTTGCGAAAAATCTAGTTTGCTTGAATATAGAATTTTGTATATATGGACAAATTGTGCTGTCAAACTTTTTTGTTTGTTTGCCAACAACTTTTTTAATCAATGTCCATTCAGCAATCCAGTTGGTTTTATTTTTTAGTTTACAAAGAATAGCAGACTCTGTCAGCCAAGAACCTTTATTATCAATAAGGTCTTTGACATATATAAAGCCACTTTCTAGCCAAATCTTATAGAACAGATATTGATCATTCATTTTAAAGTATTCATTTCCCCATATAATTTGTGAGAACAGTTCAATGTTGTTTAATTTTATTGCTGGTTTTATTGTTTTGCACATATTGAAATATATAAAGATATCCTGATAAAACTTTGGTATTCTAGACAGTATGGCTAATCCAGTTTTGGTTCGAAAATTCATTTTTAACAGCTGATTTATGTCAATACCGAGAGGGTGTAGTATCATCTGCAGGACATCAAATAGTTTATTTTCCTTATTTAGGATTTTAGGAATCCAAGATACTTTTAGAGCCTTGATCTTTGACTCAATATCTGGGATAAAAGGGATTTTATCTATTCACCTGAAACATTCATTCTATTAAAATCTGGAAATCATTATATCCCCAGACGAAAGTCGGGGATATATTGGATTCAGGTCTGTTGCGCCGCTGCTGCCGTAGAAATTTCCTTGTGTACGCAATAACTCAAAAAGGGATTAATTTTTTTTCAAACTTAGTACGCATGTTAAGGATGCCCAAAGGAAGATCCCTATTTTAAGGTGACTCCCAATAAAAAAGAACTTATGGCCACCTTAAGGTCAGAAATTGCACTTTTGGCCACTTAGAGACCTCTAGGTCACAAACTGTGAGACTCATCTGGCTCAAATTTTACCTGAGAACACATTAATATATTCTTAGTACATGTGCCGAAAATCAAGACTTTAAGTTGAGGAGAAAATTGTGTTTGGGGCCCATAAAGATCCCCACTTAGTGGTTTTTGCTACATTTTTCACATATTTTGCCCTGTAATTTGGAAGTGGTAATTCTGATGAGTCTCAAACTGCACTAGGTGTAACTCTTATATGTAATCCTTGTCTGTGAAAAAATTCAAGGCTGTAGGTTTACCTGTTAGGCTGACTTAAGGTCTCAAAATTGCCCACAGAGGCCCAATTTATGGACTTTTTGCCACCTTCAAGCACTGTAGCTTTCAAACTATGTCTCTTATCTAAGTGAAATATCATCTGAGAATATATCAATATGTTTTTCTTGTATGTACCCCAAAATTGAGGCCTTTATTGGACATTTAACCCGTGTATGAGGACCATAAACACCCACCCAAGTGACCCTTTTAAGACATTTTTCACATATTTTGCTCTGTAACTTGGAAATGGTAAGTCTGAAAAGTTTCAAACTGTGTTAGATATATATTCTAAGTATAATCTCAGTATGTAGCAGATTTTAAGTCTGAAGCTTTAATTTGAAGGTCACATTGAGGTATCTAAAAGGCCCCCAGAGACCTAATATTTGAAGTTTTGGCTACTTTTAAACCCTTTGACTGTTAAACTATGTGACTGATAGAGCTCAAATCCTATCTGGGAAGATATTAGTATGTTATTTTTATATGTGCCAAAAATCAAGGCTTTAAGTAGACATTTAACCTGTGTACGAGGACCATAAACATCCACCCGAGGGACCCTTTTAAGACATTTTTCACATATTTTGCTCTGTAACTTGGAAATGGTAAGTCTTAGAAGTTTCAAACTGTGTTAGATATATATTCTATGTGTAATTTTAGTATGTGACAGATTTTTTCTGAAGCTTTAATTTGAAGGCCGCATTGAGGTCTCTAAAAGGCCCCATAGAGACCCAGTATTTGGACTTTTTACCATTTTTAAGGCCCGTGACTGTTAAACTATGTGACTGATAGAGCTGAAATCTCATCTGGGAATACATTATTATGTTCTTTTTACATGTGCCAAAAATCAAGGCTTCAAGTAGACGTTTAACCTGTGTATGAGGACCATAAACACCCACCCAAGTGACCCTTTTAAGACATTTTTCACATATTTTGCTCTGTAACTTGGAAATGGTAAGTCTGAGAAGTTTCAAGCTGTATTTGATATAAATTCTTTGTATAATCTTAGAATGTAACAGATATGAGTCGGAAGGTTTAGTTTAAAAGTCACATCAAGATCTCTAAAAGGCCCACAGAGACCCAATATTTGGACTTTTTGACACTTTTAATCCGTGTGACTGTGCCACATAGAGCTGAAATCTCATCTAGGAATATATTGATATGTTCTTTTACAAAAATCAAGGTTTTAAGTGCCCACCTGAGTCCACCTTATTTGTGTATTAGGCCCATAGGTTGATTTTTATGCTACACTTTTCCATATATTATTGTGCTCTCTAACTAGAATGTATGTTGATGAAACTCTCACAGGGACCCAATTTATGAACTTTTTGCCTATGTTAAGCCCTGTAGCTGTTAAACTATGTGGCTAATTTTCCTGAAATCTTATTTGAGAATATATTAAAATGTTGTTTTTTTATATATGTCAAAAATCAAGGTTTTAAGTTCACTTTTAACTTGTGTATTAGGATCATAAATGTCCTCTGGTGGTGATTTTCTGTATAGTTTCCATATATTTTGCCTTTTAAATTGAAATGTATGTACATAAACATTATTATTTTTGTTGATTTTTGAATCCCCAGTATTAGCGAACGTATTTTATTTGATAATCACATTTTTATAAAACCAATTTTTAAGTACATTATACAGCATCTTTCTTGTGGCTTTAATAATTCATATATCTGGATATATATTATTCCCTATGGACATTTCTTATTGATATGTTTGATTTTTTTATGGCTCATGAGATTAAGTAAGTTAATTTTGTAAAATGGATAGATTGGACCATTTATGATTTAGTATTTATGATTAGTATTTTATTGCCTCTTTTATATATATTTGATTTATTAATACTGAAGAGGATGTTACAAAAAAAAGGTCCACCCATTCCCATCCCACTGAGTTGAAGTGTTCTTTGTTAGGTCATACCATTTACATAATCAGTGGTTTATTGACACAGTGTCAGTGGCAGACTTTATCACCTTATAAGACAAAAGAGGAGGTGGGGGAGGGGTGGAGAAGAGGAGTCATATTATCATTGAGATTCAGATATACATCTAATTTACACCATGTCCTTTTTCTTTTTTTTTATTTTTTGTTTCACAGAAATATATGGAATTCAAATGTTCATTCATTTACACATAGAAAATCATATATAACGCAGCAGAATTTTTTTAAGTGACACACATTTAAAATCACATTAAAATCACAAAGCACTTTGACACTGATATACCAACAGATGTATGTGTTATTTGGTAACCGGGCAAAACCCCACTGGGCATAACCCCACTCAGACCAAATCCCATCCGGTAAAACCCCACTCAGACACAACCCCACTCAGATGAATAAGAATGATGACAAAACTCCACTCATCATAAAAAACATATTTATTTTGTGCAGTGTTTTAATTGATACGAAGCTGGGTTCTTTGGCACATGTCTGGCATGTTCACATCTGAGTGCACGCTTTACTGTTTCCTGATTAAGCAGGCCACCACGGATGTTCACCGGTACATGAGTGGTCTTGTCAGCCACCAGCTGAGAAAGGGTACCACCATCAGCAGCAGATTCCTTCAGTGTGGCACGCAACTTGGTCACTGCAACTGCCTGGTCCTGGGCATGATGGCTATGTGGTGTGGAGCTGGTGACAGTTGTTATAGCAGTATCAGTGGTCATTCCTCCCTTGCATGTTTTTCCTTGAATACTTCTTTGTATACATGTATCCCTGATGTATAAGTTTCATTCCACCCTTATGGTTGATAATAACCTCCATACTGTTATTACACACTTTGTAAGCACTTTGTAAGTTGCCACAAAATATCACAATAGTACTTTGTCATGCACTTTCTAATATCCTAATGTCCTACAAGTATCATCAAATATCATAAAATTTCTAAGCACCTTATTATACCCTAATATCCCACATTTGTCATATCACAGAATTTGTCAGCAAGATAATGAAATCTACAAGACAATGATTACTTACCATAGCTGCTCACATTTATATACACAGATTGATCCAATAAGATTAACTATTGATTGCAACTGGGTAGGTACTACCACTGAACAGAAAGCCCACTTCAAATATAAGCAGATTTAACTGTTCCTTTAATCATAAAAGCCCGAGTAGTTACTAGTTAGTATCACTGAACACAAGACCAACTTCAAACACTAGCAGATTTAACTGTCCCTTTAATCATGAAAGCCTGAGTAGTTAGTACCATTGAACCAATTCAAACTTAAGATTTAACTTAACATTTAAAAAAAACATCTTAGCATCTTCAAATTTTAAAATAATTTTTTTTAAAAGTGGGCTTTGGTCTGGAACTTAAAATAAGTGAGTGGGGTTGTGTCTGAGTGGGGTTTGGCCTGATGGGGTTTGGTCTGAGTGGGGTTTTGCCCAGTGGGGTTTGGCCCTGGATTTGTGTTATTTACATGTAACTGCTGAAAAAGTACATCATACTATACATTGATCTAGAAAGATTTTAGCATTCCATTTATTTGTGTATACGAATACAGTGCTTGCTCCACAAGCATTGAAAGTAGGGTGAGGGGTTTGAGTACAATTTAAATGAAAATATAGTAAGTAGGGTGAGGGGTTTGAGTGCAATTTAAATAATAATATAGGGTTAAATAAAAAAGGGGTTTCCTCTCCAAGCATTGAAAATAGGCTTGAGGGGTTGGAATACAAGTTAAATAAAACTGTCAAAATTCCAATATGAGGGCTTTTTATAAAGTTGAGGGGTTTTCTCCACAAGCCTGAAAATAGGATCGGGGGTTTTCTCCACAAGCCCCAAAATAGGGTGAGGGGTTTTCTCCACAGGAGACTTTTGAGGGGTTTTCTCCTGAGAGGGTTTTTCCGTCTCCCTTTAATTTACCTTGTAAATCGATTGCAAGGATAGATGTCAAATTAGAAGACAGAATTATAATAAAAATTGTAATAGTATTACTTAATCTGTTGGGATCTAATCACACATTTGTTTTATAATATTTAATCTGTCCCCTAATAATTAAATTCATTCGGAGTACTAATTTAGGATGAACAGTCAAAATAGTTATGTCCCAATTGATGTACGGACCTTTGCCCATAGGAGCTTTGCCCACAAGGAACTTTGCCTACCACATTTTTTTATGGGAGGAACTTTGCCCACAATAATAATTTGTAATAATATTCAGGAAATAAATTTTTAATATTTTAGAAGTAGGAATTAGAAGTATATGATGTTATTTTAAATAACAGTATTCACAATGAATGTTGGACTTTCTTGAGACCATTTTAGTATACATGTGTCCATCATTGCAATGTTTTGGCCACCGTTTAGTTCATTCAATATTTCCATCTTGCAATACTATGAAAATCTATCAACACTGAATTAAGTACTAATGCAATCAACCTTATGTACTTTATATTGTGTGTAACTTAGGGAGTGCAATTAATGTTTGATGTCTTTCAAAACTACATGTCATGAAAATTTATCTAAAAGGAATATTAACTGAAATAAAGAAAAGAGTAATGTCTTTGTAAAAAACAAAATTTATATTGGGTGCAGAAATCCTACCTTCAAAAAATTGTTGTGGGTGGAGTTCCTTGTGGACAAGGGTCCTGTGGGCAGAATTGGACATTGGATATTAGACAAAGTTCTTGGATTTTCACTCATCTGGGGATAATTTTGCTTTGCAAAATAAAAGTATTGAAGGTTGAATTGCTGAAGTTCTTACACAAGTGGATATCTTTTGTGCAGAATTATGTCATACAAAAAGATGGGTCCTAAGGAAAATGCCCAGTCAAACCATGTGGCGTGAGTGATGACCTGTCTGGGGATATGTTGGCGCCAAGTTGGCCCAATCTAGTTAGATTTTGTCATTGATTGGTTAAGAAATGGCCGAGTAGTTAATGATTAATCATTACGAATTTTCCAAATAGGGAAACCACAAAAATGCCTGTATCTCGAAAACCGTGCGAGCTAGAACGATTTTGACAAAATATTATACCCTCAGGTTATCTGCGGATTACCTAGAACATTTTTCTAAAAAAATTTTATCTCGCCTAAAATGGTGACCATTTTAAATTTTGGAATTTTTCGTAAAAACTTGTAAAATACAAAAATGCTTGTATCTCGAAAACCGTGCAAGATGGAGCAATTTCGACAAAATTTTTACCCAAAGGGTATCTCTGCAGAGTATCCAGTTGGATTTTCCAAAAATTTTTGTCATAAAAAAATGGTGGCCATTTTGAATTTTCAAATTTTTTGCAAAATTTGCAAAACACAAAAATGCTTATATCTCGAAAACGGTGCTAGATAGAGCGATTTCGACGAAATTTTTGACCCACAGTTTATCTCTCAGGAGTAGCTATCCCATTTTTCGGAAAAAATGCACAAAAAGAAATGCTTATATCTCAAAAACCGTACTAGAGATATTTCGACGAAATTTTGACTCGTTAAAAATGGTGGCCAAAGGCTATCAGTAGAGCATGTTTTTAATACTTTAGAACTCACCTTTGTATCCTTTTTGGGACACTTTGTTTTTGCCATGCAAAAGTGAAAACATTATTTTATTTTGCAAGCGATCCTCTAGTCTTAATTGGCAACATTTTGAAAGACTGAAACAATATATTAATATTATTGATTAGGCTCGATTTATGAATACATGATAATTGAGTTAGAAGTTAGTTGAAGTCATCATTCCCTGTAAGTCTCCTCAGAAATACTGTGGAACCAGCTGAATAAGTGAAAAGCCTTGGTGTCACCCTGGATGCTAACTCAATGCAAAATATGGCTAATTGTACCCATTGGAGATGTCTGGTGGATACTTTGGTTTAGTGTTTGCTACGCTGCCACCACACATGGAGAGATTTTAGGTGTTCACACTCTAAGAGGAAAATTACACCAGCTAGGGCCATCAAAATTGCAGGATATCTTCATTGGGACGGAAGCTTTTCTGGAACTGAAATTAGCCTTATTCTAAAAAACAACATGGCGGCTGCGGGCATTTTTGTGAAAATTATCTACCTTTTTCTACTGGCTGGCTGGAGGTAGAAGGTTGAATCTCTTCACAGGTGATATGTATAACAGATATACATGTCCTCTACAATTTTGCAGGCATTTGACCTTGAATTCAAGGAAATCAATTACAGGAAATCATTGGCTGGGAATCTTCTGATGCCATCATATTTGACCTTGAGCCACTCGTTCAAGGTCAAATGAGGACAGCCAAACTTAAAAGTGCTGACAACTCATTTATCATTGAGTTTGAGGTTTGCAATGTAAAACCAACTCAAAAAAAGTCATGGGCTGGGAATTTTTTGATGTGGTCACATTTGGTCTTGGACCCCTATTTCAAGGTCAAATGAGGACAGCCAAACTTAAAAGAGCTTATAACTCGCTTATTACTGGTCTTAGAGGCTTGCAATGTGAAACCAACTAAAAGGAAATCATGCTGGGAATCTTCTGTGTTCAGATTTGACCTTGAACCCCTCCTTCAAGGTCAAACGAGGAGAGCCAAACTGAAAAGTGCTTATAACTCACTGATTATTGATCCTAGAGGTTTGCAATATGAAACCAACTTATAGGATATCATGGGCTGGGAATCTTCTGATGTTGTCAGATTTGACTTTTGGCCTCCAAGGTCAAACGATGGTTCACTGGCTTTGGTGAGTTTTCTTTCTGGTGGGTACAAAGTTGCATTGGTTATCCGATGTGTAGGTCTAGTTTTCTGTGCTGTTACAATATCCAAGAACTCCTGAGGCTTCGACGGTATCTCACCCATGAAATAGCTTGGTGGCAAGTGCTATGGTAAGCAGCCTCCTGGACTACTTTAATTCACTGCTTTATCGCACCAAAGAGAAATATATCAGACTTCAAAGAGCTCAAAATGCCAAGTTTGTTGCATTGTGTGTAGTTTAAACAAGTTCAGTCATATTACACCTTTCTTACAGAAGTACACTCGCCACCCATTTGGTATCACATCCTATGTAAATATTTTTTTTTGTTCACCATCAGAATTCAGTTGTCACATGCCTTCTATAAATGCAAGCGGAAGTATAGAATGGTCACGTGACTTAGATTCATTACAATTGCAAGTATATCACTACACACTAACAAGTATTTTATTGAACACAGTTGTCTATAAAGAATTAGGCACTTTTTTAAGGTAAATATCACTGAAGGCATATACATTTAAAATATATTGATGGACAAACTGTTTTCATCATATGGCAATCAATTGTTCATTTATTTGGCCATAAGAGTAAATCTTTCAAAACATTTTACAATATCAGCAAAATCATTGTCTAAATTTCTATAAATACCTTTTTGAATTTCTACACATGATTTTACATAACTTAACACATTGACATTACACCAAATATCTAGGTCTGTATAATGACACAACCACTCTTTGTATATACAATAAGATAGAAAAGATAAGAACCAATCAAAATTGGGACTGATATTTGAAACACCAACAATATTGTAAAGTGTTATATTCATATCAAATATCATACCAACATGTTTCCATATTTCTTTTGCTTTAACACAAGAAAAAAGCAAGTGTACAATATCATGTTTGACATGACAGAGAGGACATGAGTCATATTCCAAAATTTTCTACTTTTTTAAATTATCAAAACAGGGCAGAATACAGTGCAGTACCTTGTAATTGAATTCAGCAATTTTTGTATCTTTAATGTGTTTAATTTTGTTGGAATATATTATATTAAATTTTAAGTTCTCACTTTCTGATGTTTTCTTCCAGTAATTCTCTTGGAAAGGAATTTCAATTTTTTGTGTAATGATATTTTTACAAAAGAACTTTGATTTTTTATCATTTATTTGTAAAATTTTTTCATTCAGCTTGTATAGAGGGAAGATATTGTTGCGTAATTCCTGCAAGTGCCCATTCTTTGAAATAAGGTGTTACTTTATGTTTGAGTTCTTTGGACCAATATGTCAGGTGTCTGTTGCCCCATATAACCTGTTGAAGCAGTTCACCCTTATTTAACGGTAATGGACAAATTTTTGACTTATTAAAAGAAGTAATTACATCTTGATAGAAAGGAGGTAATTTTTGTAGTAGAGGAAAATGGCTTTTCTCAGTGAAATTTAGCCTAAGAATATTGTGGTTTTCAAGTAAATTCAGATATATATTTCCTAAAAAAACCCAAGACTCATTTGAATTTATTAATTTTACAACCCAGGAGGCCTTGAGTGCTTCAAATTGTGATTCAATATCCATCATTTGTATACCTCCTTCATTAATATCAGCAATTAATGTATTTCTTTTTATTCTGTCATGACTATTCCATAAAAACTTATAAAAAACTTTGTTAACCTCTTTAATGTATCCAGTTGGTATGTCTAAGAAATGTGCAGAAAATAGTAATTGGGGTATCAATAATGATTTTATGACAGTGACTTTCCCAAAAATGGTAAGTTTTCTCTTTTGCCAAGAAGATAATTTTTTCTTAATGTTTTCTAACTTTTTGTCCCAATTTAATTTGTTGCATTCTTTTTTATCATTTCCAATATATATTCCTAGACATCTCACTGGCTCGGTTGGCCATTTTATGCCCGCTACATTACAGTTTCTTTGTCTGTCCTTATAATGACCTAGCCATATACCTTCTGTTTTTGACTTGTTTAATTTTGGTCCTGCTACTTCAGTAAATTTTGAAATAAGCTCAAGTACTTTTTGCAAATCAGATTCACTTTGAATAAATATACTTATGTCATCTGCATATTGAAACAATTTATATTCAAGACTTTTTTGGCCCACTTTTGCAACTACACCATGCAGTGAAGTGTCATTATGTATTTTATATGACAATATCTCTATTACCAAGGTAAAAAGTAAGGCAGACACTGGACAGCCCTGTCTTATTCCACGTTTAATATTAATTTTATTTGACAGGTATCCATTATTTTTTAAGATAGCTTTTGGTCCTGTATACAAAATTTTTATCCATTGAATGAACTCTTTGCCAAAGTTGAATTTTTTAAGAATAGAAAATAAGAAAGTCCATTCCACACTGTCAAAGGCTTTTTCAAAGTCTAAAAGAAGGAGTATTCCCGCAGAATTATTGGCTTCAATATTCTCACATACATCAAGTATAGCTCTGATGTTTGTACCAATGAACCGTTTTTTAATGTATCCAGTTTGTTCTGTTGAGATTATTTTTGTGATAACTTTTTGTAAGCGCATTGACAGGGCAAAAGCGAGAATACGATAATCTACATTTGTCAGACTAATCGGCCTGTAGTTTTTTAAATAAGTGCGTTCGTTTTTCTTGTGAATCAATGAAAGCACCGATGTGTTTTGCATTTCAGAGAGCTTGCCATCATGAAAGGATTCATTAAAAGAGTTTATCATTAAATCGGATAAGTCTTGCCAAAAAGTTTTATAAAACTCCACTGTCAGTCCATCATATCCTGGTGACTTGTTATTTTTCATACCTTTCAGAGCTTGTTCACATTCTAAAACACTTACTTTACCCTCGCAGATTGACTGATCTTTATCTGATAGAAAAGGTAAATGCTGAAGTTCGGCCAAATATTCATCAATATGATCCTGTCGTGGGTTGTTACTTGTATATAGTTTGGAGTAGAAGGATGCACAATGTTTTAAAATATCTTTATCTGAATTGTTTTGTTTTTTACTATTGATGTCAATTAATTTTGTGATTCTGTTATTGTTTTGACGGATTTTTTCAAGATTTAGAAAGTACGATGTACTTTTTTCCCCCTCCTCTATCCATTTACTTCGAGACTTTACAAAAGCAGCATGTGTGATACCATATAATTTTTTGTCAAGTTTCTTTTTAATCAGGTTTCGTTTTTCTTGCAATTCAATTTTTAACGCCATATCAGTGGATAATTGTAATCTATTATCTAAATTTTCTAGTGCTTTTTCTAAATAATCGTTTTCACATTTTAAATATTTGGATCGTTTCACACAGTAACGAATTGTTTGCTCCTTTATTCTTAGTTTGATTAAATCAAACAATTTCTGGTTGGGAATATGTCTAAAATACTCCGCCTTAGTTTCAGCAATGAGCTGTTGTATTAATACTTTATAATCATCTTCATCAAGTATAGCATTGTTAAGCTTCCAAAGTCCCCTGCCTCGACTATTTTTTTTGTATATCTAAAGTTGTATGTACTGCCTTGTGATCTGGTGATGGTGCTATACATATATCGCTATTTATTATGAATTCTACCAGGTTACTACTTGTAAGTATATAATCTATTCTACTATTTCTTTCAGGTTGCGCTGAATGCACATACGTATATTTATTTTTGTTTGGATTTTTAACTTTATAGGAGTCTGTAAAGTTGTTTGATATTTTCAGGTGTCTAAAGTGTTCACAGGATTGATCCAATTTTCGTGATGCTCGGTCATTGCGATTTTCACATGCGTTGAAGTCACCACAAATTATAATGTTCTTATCATTTTTTGCGTGCTGATTTATAAACTTGTTTATTTTTTTCAGGAAATTTATACGATGTTGTGTATCATTTGGGGCACATACATTCATGAGAGTGTAGATTTCATTATTAAAAAGTAACTTTATATTTAAAAGAACTATTCTACCTTCTTCATCTGTTTGTTTATCAATCAGACTATACTCAGGAAAGTTGTTTCTTAAAATAATCGCCACTCCTTTACTGTGATTAGAATTCGATAGACTTTGATAAACTTTTCCTACATGCTGTACAGAATTTTCAAAAAGACTTGACAAGTTCTCAGTAATGAAAGTTTCTTGCAAAAATATTGCATTAAAGGACTTTTTTACAGCCCAATGTAACACAACATTTCTTTTTTTATCATTTCTAAGTCCTCGAACGTTTAAACTACAACAAGTTATTTTACAATTTCCAGCCATTTTTAAAAATTATCAAAGGCTATGGCATCAAATCTGTGCCACCACTGAGATTATTTACTTTTTCAGCTTATTCAATTTTTCCTTTTCAGGGGTTTTCGATGGTTTCCTTTTCTCCGGTTTTGATTGTCTGTTAGAGGATTCCTTTGTCGGAGCATTTGCCCTGGTAGTTTCAGTCAAAGTTTTTTGGACCAGTTTAGGAGGGTTCTTTGCTGCGGGTTGTGAAGAAGTAGCACTGGTAGAGGAGGTTGCTTTTGTATCTGTGACATTAGTCTTGCTGAGTATGTCCTTGCCCGTAGATGCCTTATTATGCTCTCCAGCAATAACAAGTGGGCGGAACTCTTCCTGAAAGAGGGAGTCAGGTGTTGAGCTTTCTACATTCAAGACATCTGCATCATTTTCTGCTCCAGATTGATCTAAAATGAAGTTGTCCCTTATATCCATCAGCAGCTTTCCAAGCGTATTGAAGCCAGGCCAGGTGTCTGGGTGCGTTTTACGTGTAGTCTCACCAGAAAGACCACTAGCCCAAAACTTATCAGGGGTAGCCTCAGCCAACACACATTCTTCAGACTCAAACAGGGCTTGTTGAAATTCTGGCACTTGGGTAGCTTTAGCAGTTATTAATTCTTTCATCTTGTCTGTATTTATCTTTTCCCAGTTCTCACGAAATTCTGAAGGAATCCTTTTGCTAAGACCCTTAGCTTTACCTGCATGTGGTGCTTTTTTAAATCCGATTTTTTTTAAATCAGATACTCCTCAAGAAGAGTATATACAAACTCTTGGGTGTTCTCAAGGCAAGGGAGCAAATGTTTTTGGATTTGCAACCATTAATGTTTACTAAACAATACTGAAATATTTGTTTCCATATACTGTTAGATATGGTAACGTTCAAAGATTTTTCCCAGGATGAAGAGTAGATTGTATTATCTTCTACTTTATTACTGCCCAATATCCTATAAAAATCCTTATTTCCTTTTTTTGATATACAAATTATTCTTATTTGGTTTCGGATATTTGTTTTTTTTGTGAAGTTTACAAACATCTTTTAAGTTGGCTAAGTGAATTTTAACACAGGTAATGACTCTGTGGTATTCCAAAAGTTAGTTTTAATATGGTACTCCATTTTTAAATCATTCTGAGATATATAGTCTCCTTATGCATAGATCAGGCCAGCAATAGATACAATACCATTATTATACCAGTTAATCCGGCAAAAACAATTGAGCCCTGGATGTCCTAGGATTATTCCATAGTGGTTCATCTTTATTTAGAATATTTTGTATAAGGTTACTCCAGCAATGTATTTTTTTATTTTCCTAGCAATGTTCTGACAACAACTGACCTAAGTAAAATAATTTTAATAATTGAGCCTAAAATTTCTCTCACTCTATACAAAAACTAAAGAACTGCCGAAATGATATACAAAATTTCATGTTCAGAAATAAATTAAAACTGAATCCTGACAAAACTGAGTTTATTCTGATAGGCTCAAAAAACAACAGTAAACAACCCCTTCCTCACTTTCCAATCAATATTCTTGATAACCAGGTCTCACCAGCACAAAGGAACCTTGGAATGGTGTTTGATTCCAATTTCACATTTTCAGACCATGTGTCACAGGTAATTAAGTCCACCAGAGTTCATGCGAGAGACCTCTACAGAATTCGCCCCCTTCTAGACCTTAAAACATCAGTTCTTTTAGCAAATGCTTTGGTGAGCAGCAGATTGGACTATTGCAACTCCCTGTTCTCATCACTCACTGATTTTGAGTTAAGGAGATTGCAGTTAGCCAAAACCCACTCTGCAGGGTTGTTCTCCTTTCCTCTAAATTCTCTCACACCACCCCTCAACTGAAAAACTCCATTGGCTCCCAGTAAAATAATGGATATAATTATAAATAGGCCTCATTACATACAAAAATCTCAACCAGGGTCAACCAGTTTACCTGTGAGAATTAATTCATCCCTACACCTCTTCCTGAAATACAAGGCGAATCAAGCCCAAACTTAAGTTCCTTTATACCCCCACTTTGAACTGTAAAGTTCATAAATCAATCAAACACTTTTCCAATTCGTTCAGTCACTACGCCCCAGTTCTTTGGAACTCCTTCCCCTTCCAAATAGGAAATAGCCTCTCTTTCATATCTTTCAGGAAACACCTCAAAACCCACATCATCAATTCCAGTTTCCCAACTTAGTCTCCTTCCTTCTTAGTCACATCCACAACTCCAGATTACTGATCTTGAATGCCCCTTGACTCTCCTTACGATAAATGATTTTTATTGCCTTAATACATCCTATCCAATGGGCAATTGCTAATCCGGTCGGTGCAGACCGGCCTGCCAAACGTAAGAAAAAGACATACAGTGTTTCCACTGGCCGGGCCGGCCTAGTACCATGCACTTGCCAGGTGGCACATCATACTTCCTTCCTGTCTAGACAGCATGATGTCATAGCTTCTTTTTTTTTTTTTTTTTATTTGTCTTTTTTATTTTCATACAAAGGGTACAAAGAATGTAACATTTTTAACAGAAACACAATGTTCATATACTTTCTATTTTTTAACAACAACACAAAATTAATAAAGAGAAGTGGAAAAAGTTTCAGCAAGTTACAGGAAAAAAAAAAAAAAACCTCAGATGCCCCGGGCAAGAAGAGAAAGCAAACTCCAACTATTCTTAAATTTTTGGTCGGTAAGGGAGATAACTGCCAAAAATTGTTGTTCCTCATATTTTTGTTTGAAAAATATTTGGAAGGTAGTGAAAGTCACAGGGGTATCTTTTACTAAAGCTTTAAAGATGTACTGTTTGGCTAGCAAGAATATAATTTCCAGTTGTTTATTATCTACAAGCCCCAGGAGCACTGTTTTAACATTTAGACAAAAAGATAAATCCACTTCGTTCTGAACCCACTGCTTGATTTTTTGCCAAAAAATATGCACAATTGGGCACTAGATAAACACGTGGGATATAGTCTCTGGTAAATTCATACAAAAGCGACACAAATTATTAGTCGATTTTTTAATCTTGAACAAAAGACTTTTTGTTCCTAAGATACGATTTATAATCCTGTATTGCAACCAAATTATTTCATTATCTTGAATAACTTTGAAACAGTGTTTGTAAATTGCTTTCCAATCCTCATAATCCAATTTGTCATCAACCACCGTTTCCCACTTTGTTTTAAAAGGCAGGGTTTGAAATTGGCTTGTGTTAGTGAGTAACTTGTAGAAATCTTTACTTCCCTTTCTGGATTTTAATAAAATTTCTATGGTAGTCGGCCATATAGGTTTGACAATTGGATTTTGTAAATGTATACTAAAATATTTTTTCAAAAGAGTTTTTAGGGGGTGGTAATCCAGGAAATTGGTCTTTATTTTGAAAATTCTTGTCAGGTCATCTAAGGAAATTAATTTACATTCACGGAATAGGTCTGCAATGAATACTATGCCCTTACTATACCAGTCTTGATAGAATATGGGAGCATTCGAGATGGATGGATTGTACCAAAGAGGGCTATTGAGTACTTTATCGTTTTGGTCTATAGAGATGCTATCAATTACTTTGGCCCATGATAGTAAAGTACTCTTCCAAAAATTATTAGTAATCTTTCTAGCTAGGGTTTTATGCCATAGAGAATGCAAATTAAAACATTTCTCATAGTCTTTCAAATTGTAGAGACAAAGCTCATACCATGGAGTATGTTTTGTATTTAGCAAACGTCTTATCCAGGTACATTTTAGACTGCATATGAATTTCTCCAAGTCAATCATGCAGAGCCCTCCATTCATGTAATCGCAGCACAGCTGTTTCCTATTTATTTTGTCAGGTTTGCCATCCCATATAAATTTGAAAAAGGTAGACTGCAGTTTGCTTATAACGCACTGATCTGGATTTGGGATGGACATAAACAAATGGTTTAACTTGGATAAGATAAGTGTTTTAATCACAGTGATTTTTCCCAAAGGTGTAAGGAACCTTTTTTTCCACACATTTAGGGACTTATTAAGATCATCAAGTACTGGTTCATAGTTTAGATTAACTACTAAGTCTAAATCAACAGAAAACTTAATTCCCAAGAGATTGAATGTGTCATTTCCCCATACCAGGCCTTTAGTAACATTTAATTTTTCTTTGCAATGCTTTCTCTTACCTATCCAGACCATCTGAGTTTTCTCCGTATTCATCCTTAAACCAGAGAGTGTACCAAATATTTCTAAAGTGTTTAATGTTGCTTGGAGTGAACTCGCAGTACCATCTAAAATAAGTGTTGTGTAGTCGGCAAATTGAGTCAATTTAATTTCTTTTCCATTTATTTTGATTCCTTTTATTACATGATTTTCGGAAATCAAAACTTGTAGTATTTGTGCACCAAGGATAAACAAATAAGAGGAGATAGGATCTCCTTGTCTACAACCTCGGTTAATGGGAAACGGCTGAGATAGGATACCACATTGCTGGACGTATCCAGTTATATTAGTGTTAAATATTGTAATCCATTTAATCATTTTAGGTCCGAAGCCCAGTAGTTTTAAAGTCCCATAGAGAAAGTCCCATGATACAGAATCAAAGGCCTTCTCAAAATCTATAAGCATAAGAAGTCCTGGAATACCCTCCTTCTCAGTATAATGAAGAATGTCATAGATTAGGCGAGTATTTTCACCGATAAATCTTCCAGCCACAAATCCTGTTTGAGTTTTCGATACTAAACTGTCCAAAACTGTTTTAATTCTGTTAGCAATGGTTGAAGATAAGATTTTGTACACAACTGAAAGAAGGGAAATTGGCCGCCAATTCTTCAATAGCACTCTAGATTTATTTCCTTTGGGTATACATGAAATGACACATTGTCGCAAGGTGATTGTCATGTTCCCCATTTTGTAAGACCAGTTGTATGCTCGTAGGACAAAATCTTTTAACTTGTTCCAAAACACCTTAAAGAATTCTACAGGAAATCCATCTATACCCGGAGCCTTACCATTTTTCATATTTTGAAGGGCTTTTGAAATTTCGGACAACGATAATTCACATTCTAATCGATCAGACTCCACAGTAGTTAGTTTAGGGTACATGGAATTTTCAAGTAAATTGGCCAATTCAAGATCACTTGTATTTGCTGATTTAGAGAACAAGTGTTCATAGAAACTTTTTACTTCATTTAGTATGTCGCTTTGTTCAGTCAAAATCTGGCCATCTTGTTTTTCCAAACGCTTTATGGTTTTCTCTATATAATATTTATTTTCCAATGAGGTTAGATACTTAGACGGTTTCTCTCCGTCTTTTAGCCAAATTGCCCTCGAGCGTATCTTTATCGCCTGAATTTTGGTTTCTCTAATGTTTTGGAGTTCTTGCTTTTTATCATAAAGTTTTTCAATACTACCTGGGAAACACTCTTTCTCTAAATTTTCAATATCTGTTTCCAGTTTAAGTTCAAGCTCATTTGACTGCTTTTTGAGAGTACTTGCAAATTTTATTGTTTCACCTCTAATTTTGAGAAGCAGAATTTCGAGAAAGGTATCATCAGCTATAGTAAACTGTAATTCAGAATTAGGAATAGCGGCAATACTAATAGGATTATAAACCATAGCCGAATAAGTTAATTTTTCTCTATCAATTAAATTATTTATCAGGATTAAATAGTCCTTGTTTTTAAGAAGGGAACAGTTAAGTTTCCATAATCCACGCCCTCTCTTAAATTTGCAGATACCTAGCTTCATAATTACAAAAGAGTGGTCTGTTCTATATCCTGGCTTTATAACGCAAGAGTTCACAATATCCACTAGGGTGTCGCTGCAAAGAAAGTAATCTAATCTAGCCTGTTTTATGGGATTTCTTCTGCGCCAAGTGTATCGCTTGGTGTAAGGGTTTAGTTCCCGGTACAAATCCTTTAAGTTATATGTTGACATGATATGCAGCAGTTCATTTCGGGCTTTTGGGTTATTTAAACTTCTTTTTTGTTTGGTGTGTGTACTGTGCAGTGTTAGCAAGCTTTTGTGTAATATTTGTGGAATTAACTTTATTTTTGAATCTACGGATATCACATAGTTTATAGAACAGAATGTCTTTACCTGGACAGAAAAGATGAAGTTGTGGCCATGTTATGGCAAGTTTGGATTCTCACTCCTGCGTTCATTGTTGCAATAAGGGCAAGGGTCAAGATCCATGTGTTGAGAAGAAGGACTCTGTGGACTGTAAGTTTTGCATTTCTTTGACCCCTGAGCAATGTGCCCAGCTTGCCACACCATCTTATAAACTTAAGAAGGAAAAGCATAATACCAAGAAAATGGAAGCATCAGCCAGCCCCAGTAAGGACGTAGATCTCATAGATCCTTCCGCTCTTTCTGTTATCGGGGTAGTTGGCAACCAAGGCACTGTACAGTCCTCTGTTGAACCTGCTGAGAAGAAACCTGAGGACAAAGCCTCTACTTCCAAGATGAAGAAAACTGCTGAGAGTAAGTCTTCTACTTATTCTAAGATAGCAGAACTAGACCAGAAATATGTCGGACAGATTTAATTGTCTTGGGGCACTTCTTATGGCCAAGAGTTTTCAACCAACCTTCTCATCTTCTGTCAAGGTAACTCCTACACATCCACCTCCAACTAGTGTAGTTAAAGATAATGAACCCTTTGTTCAACCAGTTTCTTCAGAGCCCACTGGTACAGACTCCTCTGCTAAGCATCAGTCGACCAGCTAGCTCGTGTCGGACGGACCCCTTGCAGAATCTTCATCTGTCAAGTGCACTGGTACTGACTTCTCTGCTGAAGCACATAAGTCGACCAGCCAGCTTAAGTCCGACCAACACCAACCAGGATCCACACCTTCAGAGTGCACTGGTTCAGATTCCTCTGCTTTTAAGCATCAATTGACCAGCAAGCCTCAGTCTGACCAACACTGACCAGGTTCATCTTCAGAGCGCACTGGTACCGATCCAACTGCATCCAAGCACAAGTCTACCAGTAAGCTCCAAGCTGACCGACCTCACACCAACCGACCAAAGCCCTCAAGCATCACCGGCACAGACTCCCCTGTTCTACACAGGTCAACCAGGAAGGACAATATCTCCAGCTTCGATAGAGTCTAAAGCAGAAAGTGAACTATCCGAACAACCTCTAGTTGAACTCTTTGTTGAAGAGGTTGAACTGTCAGACGACCAGGAAATTACTGTTACCGACCAGGAACAGTCTATATCACAGGAACAAACTTATAGGGAAACAATGAGAGGCATACACTCATTTATGGGCTGGTCGAATACCCCAGACATGGACCGTACCTCAAACCAGTCAAATGACAACCCCTTTGCCGGTCCAAAGACCCCAGTTCCCAGAAAGTTGAGTAGATTGAACATACCTGTGGTTGAAGGATATCCTTCCCGTAGTTCTGAGGCCTGTAAGCTGAACAGTAGTTACAGTAAAATTGCCAGACAGGCCGGCTTGTCTTCCACCCCACCTGCATCTCGTCGAATTTCACAAGAGACAATGCGTAGATGGGAGAAATTGGCAGACCAGACAGCTAGCTTTAACAGATGTCTGTTCAAAAGTGCAGCAGGGTATGCAAGCTCAGCTGAAGACTTTACGTTCAGAAAACAAGGGCAAAGGTTCAAGGAAGGTTTCTGCAGCCACAGACGAGCTCCAATACCTTATTGATTTTAACGCCAGCATCACAAGCAGCAGCCAAGACAATGGAGATTCTCAGTGAGTTTGTTTTCATTACCATGGGAAATCTCACCTTGGCACGCAGGGATGCATATCTGAGGCACTTGAATTCAGGGGATTAAGCTGGACACTTTGTCAGCTTTAAGAACTGCTCCACTGCATATCTCTACCTCCCAGACTCTGTCATCATATGAGCTGAAGAGGAAAAAACTCACTATTAGAACAAGTAACAGACCAGTTCTTCATGTGGCAAGGGTCGGTTCCACCCCTATGAATGCCAGGATAAGAGGTCGGACAATAGGTCGGACAACAGGACAGAAAAACCAGCATGGAAGAACATTGGTAAAGTGCATTACAGAAAGAACAAGGAATGTGCTTCCAACTTCTCATCACGACCATCCAAGGGCCAGCAGTTCTATAAATGACAAGTACTGTGTAAATGTTTTTACTGGCAGGACTGCTAGCCGAGAGCTAGCAACCCATACCAGAAAGGACAATGGACTCTTTGCAAAAGACACTTGTAAAGTCAGTTGTAAACTCTGTTGTTTAAGTCTTGTACTTACTGCACCTGGGCTTTCGAAAAAGAAAGATGTAAGTGCCGGCATGTCAGGTTGTTATCAGAAATGCAGAATAAAATATGTGAAAGATGTTTTCTGTGTCAATTAATTGTCTTTTGTAAAACCTGTAACAAATGTCCAAGTTGCTGCTTCAAATCTGCCTGTAGGGGCCAGACTTCAAAACTTTCGGTAAACATGGCTGGATTTGGGTGCCGGTCTGAAAGTAGTTCAAATCTTGAGAGAAGACTACACCCTCCCCTTTTGGATTGGGCCAAATTGACAAGGTCACCCACCGACATAAGTTGTTATGCCAATCCTCACAGGAACCTCTATCTGTTAGAGGCATTGCATCAACTTGTGCACAAAAACACAGTCGAGCTGGTACAAAATAAAAAATCTCTGGGGTTTTTAAACAGGCTGTTTTTGGTGCCCTAAACCAACAACAAGTGTAAACCCATTCTAGACCTAAGCAATTTGAACCTTTTTCTCAAGGTGCAAAAATTCAAAATGGAGACAACGGACCACCAGTACATCCATCCAGCAAGGGGAGTGGATTACCTCAATAGACTTTAAGGATGCCTACTTCCGTATACCAATACAGGAACAATCCAGGAAATATCTGAGATATCTGAGATCTGAGATACATGTACAGGGTACAGGGTCGGACATACCAGTTCAAGGCACTGCCATTTGGTTTGTTCACAGCGCCCATGGAGTTAACTGTAATAGCAAAGAGGTAAAACTGATGGCCACACAAGGGTATAAGGAGTCACCAATACTTAGATGATTGGTTGGTGAGAGCCATATCCCATCAAACTTTTCTCCAGCATACACAAGTTCTAGACAAATGTGTTAACAACTGGGTTGACTGGTGAATTTACAAAAATCAGAGCTAAAACCAAAACAGGTTACCAGTTCAACCTCAGGTCCAGTTGGGTCCGACCCACACCGGACCGGTGGCAGAACCTTCAAGAGAAAGTACTGAAACTGCTATCCATTTTGGCCTTTCCGGTTTGGCAATTCATGTCCTTGAGAGGTCTGCTAACAGCCACAGAAAAGCAAGTTCACCTCGGCCGGATGCATATGAGACCCATACAGGGGCATTTCAAAAACTACTGGAGGGTACCGGAATCTCTAGAAAAAGTGATCCCTATTCCCAGATCACTGCACCCACACCTACAATCGTGGCTGGAGGAAGACAATGTGCTTCAAGGTCAACCATTACACCCAATAAAACATGCTCTGCAGATCTGTACTACAGATGTATCGAAAGAAGGGTAGGGCGCTCACTTAAACAAACACACTGCAAGAAGAACCTGGTCCATTCCAGAAAGCAAGCTGCAAATAAACTATCTGGAACTCAAAACAGTCTTTCTAGCCTTAAAAGGGTTTCAAGACAAGATTTTTCTTGTAGCAACCAACAACACCACAGTATAGTCATACATAAACAAGGAAGGAGGCATGAGGTCAGGGACAAGCTATCCAGGCTGGCCCAGATCATCCAGGCAGAGTGGTCCCTCCTTCCAGAGGTTTTTCAAATGATATGCAGCAGGTGGCACCAACCTCAAATAGATCTATTTGCCACAAGGTTCAACAAGTTACCTCTTTTTCTGTCACCTGAGTACCAGACCCCTTGGCCAAAGCTTTATACCCCTTGAACAAAGCTTTATTGTCTTGTTCTTGTTTCTTTTTATAATTTCATGCTGGCAACTTTTTATGTTAACCCTTTCTAAGCAGTTGATGGTCTTGAACTGGGTTTTATTTTATAACTGAACTCATTACCATATGAGAAAGAAATGAACTTTGAAGACAAAATGTGTAGATTAATATACTGATTGTTCTAATCTAATCTAATCTAATTTACTGCTTTGCAGGCACCATATATTCCTCACAAAGGGGATCTCAGTGCACTAACTTAACAAAAATCATTATTGTACGGGGAGTCAGGGCGTTCAAGGTCAGTGATCTGGAGTTGTGGGTGTGACCAAGAGGGAAGGAGCCGGTGTTCGAAATTCGTGGTAAAAAAATAATGGCGGTCGGGCTTGTAACCTTGGAAAGTTGGAAGCCCTACATAAAAGTTGCAAGTTCCATTACAACTGGATATTTTTTAAGATAGAAAAAATTGAAAAATAAAAAAAGCTTAAAAGTTGTATTGATTTGTTTGATAATTGGTTAAAGTTTAAGATAAAGATGTACATTATGTTCAACAACCGGGGTCATAATAACTGAGTCAGGCATGCAGCATTGTCACTTGCCGGAGTGGAACCCACAAAGAGGTAACATCCTGTGATGAATTAGAAGCCAGACTTGTTAAACACTTGTTAACCACTAGGTAAAAAGCCATAACTCTTGATTAATTCGTTATTATCAGAACATTTTGATGTGAAATATTTTCAAATTAAGTTCATTGCCCATTTTTCCCACATAGATTCAAACCCAGGAATGTAGTTCTGGAAACTGCCACCCTGCTTCCATCCCCCCAGACTTCACCCTCAACACACATCTCTTCTGAATCAATACAGATGGTACCATGTGCATTAATTTTTTCCAATCATTACACAAAGATGAGACATGCAGATGTCAATACAGTAGAGTCTGACTCTACAAGTTGAATGTCAAGATTATTTGGTACAAGTTCAGTGTGGGGAAGGGAGTTTGTTAAAATACCAGAAGATTAAAGAAAAATGTGATTATCTATTAAGGTAATCTTGACAGTTACAAATTTTTCTTATTGTCATCAATCCTTTTCAGCTCACAAAATCATCGAAGGTATTTTAAATGTAACTAGCATATTAAGCAACCAATCAAGCTTAAAAAATAACCATCATTTCAACCAGTTTTGTTCAACTCCACACTACTACCACTACTAACATAACCATGTCTTACTTGTTCCTACTTTATGACAAATATCTCCATCTTAGTCACAAATGTGGTTTATAAATAATGTTGGTTTCAACAAAGTTTCCTGTTCTGTTTTTTGTGCAATTGAATCTTACTGTGAAGCTTTTGTCCATTATTCTGTTTAATTTCTCTCATCCTGAAAAAAATATTTCACAAATTTCCGTTTTTAAGCAGATCTACATGATATGTACATTTCATATATTCAAAGTCTGTTAAATGCTGTACAGTTCAAAGTATGATAATGTAGTCAACATTTAATTTGTTTCATTCAACAAACTTTGTCAAAAATATTCACAGCAAATTGCTGAAATGTTACTGTAAATAAAGTTGTGCCTGTATGTTACTTGGTGTTTTTTCTCCATTCTTCATTCATGGCCAATAGCCTGGCCTTCCAGGCTGTCTAGAACTATAATGCAGGCATAAAATATTTTTGCCATTATGCACACTGTATTAGAAGCATTTTTAATCAGGAATATAGTTCTCAGTTACCTAAGCTTAATAAATGAGAACACTATGAAGAATAAATATAATGCAAACTGTTGGGTCCCTACTATAAGCATTAATGCCTATGGCAAGGCTAGATGGCTGAGAGGTTGTTTTTCCCCATTTACAGGGACTGGTAGGTATGTGTGTATGTTGTGCATGAACCAGTGCAAATTTAATTTAAGTAAGGTTGAACTTAGGTTATTATGTTTAAGGATCTTATATATGTTACAGTGAATTTGTGTAATCAGGGAATTCGCGAATTCCCTGAATGCTTTTAGGGAATTCGCGAAATCCCTAAATGGACCAGGGAATTCGCAAATTCCCTAAAATTTCTAGGGAATTCACGAAATTCCTGAAATTTTAGCTAGGGATTTCATGAAATCCCTGAATATATTTTAATTTGCTAACATTTATTAAATAGAAAAAATTAATGCACATAATTCGTTTTTATGTTTCTGTAGGACCATAGTTATAACACCATAAAGTAATATGACAGGGGTAAGATTTGTTTACAGATAAAAACTTAGATTAAAATTGAAGATTATAAGATTACTTAAGAATGCTAACATTTACTGAATGGCTATTACTCATTGTCTCTTCAAAGGTCTGAACAAAACCTTTTTAAACAGAAAAAATTAATGCACATAATTCATTATTATGCGTCTGTAAGACCGTAGTTATAACACCATAAAATGGTATGATAAGGCAAGATTTATTTACAGATAAAAACTTAGATTAAAAATTAAAGTTAATTATTTCTTGGGTAGAAGATTACAAAATTTCTAACATTAATTGAATGACTATTACTCATTGTACCTTTAAAGGTCTGAACAATACCTTTAATCTGTCTAAACCTTAAACTACTTGGGATTACATGCCCCTCCATTGGTCCCTTTGATCTCCAATACCAGCTACCTCCTCAAATGAATAAAATTGGTACTTTTCAGTTTTCCTTGATCAGTCTGATCTGAACTGACGTGGAGTGCACCATTTTGAAGGACTTTATGTACAGTTCCTGCTAATTGTAATTGAATCTCTTTTAACCTATAAATCAAAGACATACATTATTCTCCCTCTCTCTATTGTGGATAAATTATGATTGCACTTAGTAAGTTTTAGGACATGGAAGAACAGAAATAGCAATTAGAGTGTTGCAAGTATTGATAGATTTAGTGTTTGTTCTATTTATATGTTTTGATACATTAATTCAAAGTGTAAAGAAGTAACTATATTAGTATAGAACTTAAGTGAAATAGAGATACTTGTATCTTCAAGCAAAATATATTACTATTAAAAATACTTTTAATTACAGTTAAATTGTAAACACAAACAATTGAATAGATTCAGATTTAGACTTAAATAAAAATCAATTATTTTTGTGGTATGAATTATTTTGTATACCATTTATACTTTGTATAAAAGGATCAGTTAGAAAATCATATTAGTCTATAGTCCATACAAAACCTAAACTAATTAAAACAAATGAAATGCTTTAAAAAACATAACTTTATAAGTTTCCTAAAATTAATCAGTTATGAAGACAATCAGAATTACTGTGCATGACACACAAAATCATTTTAAAACCAAGAAATTTGGTTGTAAAATCCCATTAGTTTATACAAAACCTTAACTGAAATGCACAGTAATGGATTAGTGCACCATAAATGTAATTTCACAAATTCCCTAAAATAACATTCAGGGAATTTGTGAAAAAACTGACTAAAGTTTTAGGGATTTCGCGAATTCCCTAGACATTTTAGTGAATTCGCGAATTCCCTGGTCCATTTAGGGATTTCGCGAATTCCTAAACACATTCAGGGAATTCGCGAATTCCCTGATTACACAAATTCACTGTAACATATATATAGAATTTTTGAGTTTTAGTTGAACCAACAGGAAGTACCTTTCTAACAAACATGGCAGATGATGTAAACAAATAATGAAAAAATATCAAACTAAATATCTGTAAAAATAAGGAAAATTAGGTAACTTTTGTGATTAGTAATTGATTTTTAACACACAAAATTGTTACCAGTACTCGGGCTTGCTTCAATGAAAACATGACAGCCCGTCATTAAACTTAACGGCAATTGGCTTGCGGGCAGGCGGCAGTATCGAACACTGGAAGGAGCCTAATTTGGGAAACTGGAATTAAAGAGGTGGGTTTTGATGTGTTTTGTGAAAGATGCAACAGAGGCGCTATTTCTTATTTGGAAAGAGACAGAGTTCCAAAGAACTGGGGTGTAGTAACTGAAAGAATTAGAAAAGTGTTTGATTTATGAACAGTTGAAATTGGGGGTATGAAGGAACTTGAGTTTGGGGGTGCTTTGCCTTGTATTTCTGAAAGATGTGAAAGCAAATGGAGTTTATTAGTTGAGGAGTAATGTGAGAGAATTTAGAGGAACAGGTGACAACCCTGCAGAGTGAATTTTGGACTAACTGCAATCTCCTTAACTCAAAGTCAGTGAGTGATAAGAACAGAGAATTGCAATAGTCACCACAACATTTGCTAAAAGAACTGATGTTTTAAGGTCTAGAAGGGGAAGAATTCTGTAGAGATCTCTCGCATGACCTCTGATAGACTTTATGAGCTGTAACACATGGTCTGAGAATCTGAAATTGGAATTTAACACCACTTCAAGGTTCCTGACACTTTGGGTTGGTGAGCCCTGATTACCAAGAATATTGATTGGAAAGTGAGGAAGGGGTTGTTTACGGTTGTTTTTGGAGCCTATCAGAATGAACTCGGTTTTGTCAGGGTTCAGTTTTAATTTATTTGTGAACATAAAATTTTGAATGTCGTTTAGGCAACTCTTTAGTTTTTGTATAGAGTGAGAGAAATTTACTAGTGTGAGAGCTATGTATAACTGTACAATTGTTCAACATTAGTTTCACACTGTTAGGACTGTCAGGCATGACTCCAATGTCTTATGATCAAACTCAGTCATCATGGGATAAATTATAAGTCAAAGAGACCAGAGATGAGGCAGAAGAATATTTATAATGCTATAATATGGAATAATGTTGCAGGTTTTATGTTATAAATGTAGCTTCATAAAACGACATGCCGTACTTACTTTATGGAAGTGGATTATGTTTTTATCACAGTAAATTTTGTAAGTTGGAACGTTCAGTTCTGCAGCTAATCTTAAGATTCTGTTCTGAGAAGGTCCAACATAAGCTCCACCAACATCCGTATAATCTACAGATGAATTCTGCAACAGTAAAGCACACAATCAATAGTGTATCATATCTATTTCAAAATACTAACATCATATGCTTTCTTCAACAGAACTTAAATGCATTTGCTATCTCTACTGAACTACAAAAATTATTTGTTCACATCTAAACATTGTACTGACATTGGTAGAATCTATATCGTGGAAAGCACAAAGTGAAAAAATACAATGGTTACTCAATATTAACATTTCCATGACATATTATTCCAGGTATGATCAATCTGATTTCCACTTCTTTGAAAACGAGTATTTTGAATTTGAATCTTTTGCATTGTGCTGTAAATATAAAAACCTGAAAAAATAATGAAACAAACTAGAAATAGGACACATGGTGAAGGGCATAACTGATGCAATAACTAGTCAGTTTTCAATACATACACTTTGAACTACGTGGTATATATGTTACAGGCAAACAGCGAAATCCCTGATTCACTTATGCCCCTGTTCCAACAAAGGCCTAAGTCCCGACCCTGTGCCCGACACTTAATCGTGGACAGTTGGTAAAAAGTAAGGAAAAATGGGCGGGCCTACTGAATCTGTATCAAGGTCTGGGATTAAGTTCAGATGGGACTCAGGGGGCCTGAGGAGGCCCCAGGCCACCCTACAGAGCCCCTGACTGGTCTGGGACTAAGAACAGACCAAAGCATTTTTCTGGTCAGTTTGAACCAAGATCTTGTCCTACACATACCGACTGGGTCCTAGGACACCTCAGGCATCCTGGGACTAAGGCCCGAATAATCCCTGACTAAGTCCCGGCGTCCTGAGGCTTTCCCAGACCAAGATAGCTGATTTTTGTTTTCCAATGGGACTAAGGGTCGCAGGGGGCCTGGGACTAGGTGATAGAGGGTCTGGGACTAAGGGTCACAGGAGGCCTGGGATAACATAAAACTATGTAAATTGGGTCTGAGTAGGCCTGAGGAAGCCTGGGACTGGACATTTTGTTCATGGCAGGAAAAAAAATCGGTTAGGGTCAGGAGAAATATCAAACATGTTTGATTTTTTTCCCGACCCAACCGACAACTACCGACCCTTACAGGACACCTGGGACTAAGCAAATATTTCAAACCGACCCCCAAAACCCTTAATCGGGAGCCTTAGTCATGTGGTGGAACACCCACATTAGGCATTTCGCGAAATTTGTCACTCTTTATTACAGAACTTGCCTGGTTCATTTTAGGCAAATTGTGAAATACAATAATTTTATATAATGCAAACCTTTGATGATTATTTAGTGATATTTAGCTAAATGAGAAAAAGAATTATTAAACTCTTTAAATTGTTCCTTTTAGAAATTTGAAATATTTTACCATTGCTGATATTTAGAGCTCTCTTACACAAAATGTAATAACAGTATGGATGAAATATATTTAATGATCTGGGCATATATTTAAAGTGTTTTGTATGTCATTTAATTTATCAGTTAAAGTTTTGTACAAGTTATATAATGTAATATCAAGTTATGTCAAAGAAGCTTAACTTGTATAACTGACTTGACAAGTGTAACACCACGTAATTTTTAAGCTTAAAAACTGAAGACAGCCTGTACAAATATTCTGCAATAAAATTTCATGAAAATCTTGATCATATCAATAGGTTGTACACACTTATATTGTAATAAACATGTCAAGAAATAAACTTTAAAAGATAGGATATGGAATAAAAATGAGTTGCATGAAAATAGAATAAATAGATTACATCTATATGACAAGCTATTAAAATATGTGCACAAATATAAAGATTTAACGAAAATTTAACTTCAACAGCACCTCAGTGCATTGTGGTGAATGAGGGAGTGATGGTATTAATGACATTTTGAATTTTTATTGGTATCATCTTTTACATATTTTCACCTTTACAAATACAACCTATATGATCTATAGACAAATAAAAATCCATTTCTCTGGTAAACAGGTAGCATTTATATAATTGCAATTAACCTGGACTGGGTTAGGGGTGGGAGTCAGAGTTTTAATTAGTCTTTGTTCAATGTACAATGAGGGTTTATTGTTTAATCTTTTAAAGCAAAGAAGCCATGTACACTTTAAAATAAGCTTGTCTTTAATGAACATGAAAGCATCTGTTCTAAATAAAATAATCTCCTGCACTATGTACTAAAGAATTTGTGTTTACATGTTGTCAAATTTATTGAATAAATAACTTTTGAATAAACAAGAATAAGACCCTGCGACCCTTACTCCTAGACCCTCTCTCCCTTAGTCTCAGGACTCCTGCGACCCTTAACCAAAGTACACATGTATGCGGCCCACAACATCCGACGGCCGACTTGTGACGGCGAATTTTCTCCCAACCTTCTCAATATTTTATAAACATACATCTAATTTACTTGTCGTCCGATTTTTTTCACTCCCAGACCGAAAAAATTGCTGTCGCAAATTTGGTGTCGGATGTCACAAATCGGAATCGGATACATGTAAACAACCAAACATAAATGAGAAGAAAGGAAAAATTCGTCGTCGCAAATTGGCCATCGGATGTCGTGAGCTGTATACATGTGTACATACACTAAGCCTAGGTACACATGTAGATCTATGAGGCTCACGATGGTTCCTCACAACAGATGACGGCCGATTTGCGACGGCGAATTTTTCCCTTCTTCTCATTTATGTTTGGTTGTTTACATGTATCCGACTCCGATTTGCGACATCCGACGTCCGATTTGTGACAGCGATTTTTTTCCGTCTGGGAGCGAAAAATCGGATGACAAGTGAATTTAGATGCATGTTTACAAAATATTGAGAAGGTTGGGGAAAATTTGCTGTCGCAAATCGGCAGTCAGCTGTTGTGAGCCACATACATGTGTACGTACACTAAGTCCCGTTACAAAACAAAAATCGGCTGTCTTGGTCTGGGGAACACTGAGGACGCCTCATGACGCTTGGAGAGGCTGGGACTTAGTCGAGGGTTAGTCCCAAGAGGCCTGAGGCGTCCTGGGACCCAGTTTCAAACCGACCAGAAATATGTCTTAGTCGGTCCTTAGTCCCAGAATAGTCTGGGACTCTGTAAGGCGGCCTGGGGCCTCCTGCATGAGACCCCCTGAGGCCGATCTGAACTTAATCCCAGACATTGATACCGATTCAGTTTTCCCGCCCATTTAATTTTTTTTTTCACTGACTGTCCACGATTTAGTGTGCATACACATGTATGCGGCTCACGACATCCGACGGCTGATTTGCGATGACAAATTTTTCCTTTCTTCTCATTTATGTTTGTCTGTTTACATGTATCCAACTCCGATTTGCGACGCCCGATTTGCGACAACGACTTTTTTGGTCTGGGAGCGAAAAAATCGGATGACAAGTAAATTTAGATGAACGTTTACAAAATATTGAGAAGGTTGGGGGAAAATTCGCTGTTGTAAGTCGGCCGTTGGATGTCGTGGGCCGCATATATGTGTACATAGGCTAAGAGTCACTGACACGATTGGGGCTTAGTCCTTTGGTGGAACAAGGGCATTAGGTTGTCTGAGACTTCCTGGGACTCTTAATGCTAGGTCAATTTAGTTTTAGTCCCAAGAGGTCTGGGCTTAATCCCAGATTCATCCCCGACCCAACGTGCAGAAGAAAAAACAAACTGTGGTATGTTTCAGACAAGATCAGTGTTGAAATGTACCACAATCATGGCTTAATCTGCTCTTAGGGAACGATCGTGAGTTGTCTGAAAAGGTCTGAGACCTCCTGGGGACGATCTGGGTTTGATCCCAGACCTGGACCCCGATTCCATTGCCCCACCCATTATTCATTGTTTTTTCACAGACTCTCCAGGATTAAGGATCCCAGACCCATTAAACATTACTCAATAAGCGGTGTTTTACCCCACTCCAATGTAATTTGCATAGTCCTCACTGCCTTTACATTCATCAATTCCTTTCACAATACTGACCTATATTTGAAATTGAATACAAATCATTCAGATACCATAAGTTTGCAATTTAATGTCTCTTGTTTCATAAATGCTTCTTTTATCACAATTTGATAACAGAATGAGTCAATAATTAAAACATAAAGACAGCTTGGATGTTTTAATTGGATCAGTAAATAGCTTATTTTCAGGAGCAATCTGACACAATTTGTTGCTGATCCCTGTCAATGAACATATGCTCTCATAAAAAGCAATGACAATCCTGGCTGACAAACAGATTTTAAAAACTCTAACTTTAACCTTTGTTCAAGGTTCACTACAAACCTAGACCAAAAAGGGTCTTACCCAGGGCATAGGTTCAAAGTTAAGACTTTTGTATAATTTTTTGAGAAAGTCTTTTGTCTTAGTCTTAGCTGTATTTCAAAAATGCTAAGACCATTTTCAGTCTTAGACAAGGTCGTAACTTTAAGACTGGAAGGGATGGGTCTTAAGTTTTTGAAATAGGTCTTAAATACAATAAAGTTTAATTGTGAAAAAATTAATTACAGTGTATTTTTATATTTTTGTATTTATATGTAGCTGATGTAATTTATTGTAACATATAAACTTTATATCTTATATCTTTTGTATACATACAAACATAGATGCATGTACACATATTTATTTATTGGCAGAGCCTAATTCTTTGACTGGTACCTGTTTGGAAAATCTCACACATATATAACAGAAAAACTAGCAGGTGTCTGTAGCTTGTCATTACATAGACTAGATTTAGGCAATACCTATATTGCAAACAATAGTTTGAATGGCTGGCTGATCATTTAGTTTGTTGTTGTTGTTTAAACACTAAACATGAAAGTCTTCGCTAAGTCACCTTTTGTGAATACGGATGTAAGATATAACCTAACTGAGACGAAAGTCTTAAGTTATAGCCCACAGTTAAGCATAAGACCTGGCTCAGTCTAAGACCCTTTGTGAATACCAGCCATGGGACCCTTTTCACAAAGGGTCTTAGAATTAGTCTAGACTAAGTTAGGGACTTAAATTTGAGCCTTTTGTCTTAGCTAAGTCTAACTACTTACATTGATTTCCTAAAGGTTGACTTGGCAAAGACCAAGCTTTTCAGATAACTACAGTGGTTTTCTGTGTCATGTGACCCTTTATTTTAATTAAAGGTTTTACTGGTGACCTATAGCCTTTCTACATGTTATTCTTTTTTAGGCATTTTAAAATGTCCAGTGAGAAAAATTTATGGGGGGGCATTTTAAGTCTTTGTATACAAAACTTAAGCCCACCCTAGAGAGATTTAGTCAAAATGCTGACTTAGCAGCTTTGTGAAATGCTCTAAGTATAAGACCACAGACTTAGCCCGAGTTTAAGGCAAAAGTCTTAACTTTAAGTCAAAGTCCAGGTTAAGTCCTTTTCTGACACTGGCCTGTGTGCTAAGTCCCTTTTAAAACTGATCCCAGCTGTTTATCACATAGAATATGGTACATTCATAGTCACAAGTTTCATGCACATATATATTGTTGGATTAGATTGGAACCATCTATTTCCAGAAACAGAGGATTTGTTTTCATAAAAAGTGTAAAAATTATTTAACTCTTAGGAATTCCAATCGAAACTGCAATCCTTTCCTTAAAAATAGAATATTTCATTAAAAGGGTAATCCAAAATCATCTGAAAGAAACTGTACAAATTTAGAAACCTCATTTTCACACACATAAAAAGAAAAAGAAAGGAAACCAATATTTTAAAATATCATTTTCCAGATCAAAAACCTCTATTTTGTAGATCAATAGAAATGTTTTTCACTGTGTGTTATACAAGTTACATTACTGTCATTTTGACCATGTAAAGTCAACTTCCTAGTTATGTTTTCACCAAATTGCTTTGTTCTAGAAATGGAGAGAAATTGAAAATCAGCCCCTCTACCATAAAAAGATTTCCCAATCTAAGTCACCCTATGACTAATTAATTTAACATGCATGCGCTGTCTGTCCAGTAGTAAAACCTTTGAATGAAAACCTTGAATGAAAATTGCCTGATCCAAATATGTAAATTTTTGGTGTTTCTCCCGGTATTTTGAATATACACCAAACACAGTGTAAAACACTGCTTATTGAATAATGTCTAATCGTGGCTTAATCCTTTGGTGGAACAGGGGCATTAGACTTTAGTGTCTTTGAGTTGGTCTTTGGTCATTCAGTCCATGGTCCTCTTAAGCTTTTGAAGGAAAACTGGTTATCTGAGAACACTGAGAGTCTGAATCTGTTAGATTATGTCTCAAAGTTCAGAGATAAGTTAAAAAGACTTGTGAACTAGCACAGCAAAATTTGAAAAATTCTGAATCAAACATGAAAATGCTCTGTGATAGGAAATCACAAAACTGAGTTTCCAATCCAGTAGGCAAGGTTTCAGTGTCATCACCTAGCCAAAAGAACAAAATGCAGGCCAGAGATCTAGGGTCATACCTAGTGACAAAGAAAGCAAAAAAGCTCCATTGGACTTGTAAAAACTGTGATGACAGACAGTTAAGTGAGGTGTGTGAAGAAGATATTTTAAAGCTATACTTCAAAAGAGGTATTACATAGCTTATGATAGCTATTAATTAAAACACTGTTAATGATAAGAATTCAGTGTATAAATAGGACTTCAAAGTAAAATAGAGCATCTGCATGGATATGCTTTATCCAGAAACTGTGTTTAAAGTATAATTATATCCACCGCTGCTGCCATAAAATTTCCTTGTGTATGCGATAACTCAAAAACAGATTAATCTATTTTTCTAACTTGGTACAAAAGTTAAGGGTGCCCAAAGGAAGATCCCTATTTTAAGGTGACCTTAAACTCCCAATAAAAAAGAACTTATGGCCACCTTAAGGTCACAAATTTGACTTTTGACTACTTAGAGCCCTCTCGGTTCCAAACTATGAGGCTCAGCTGGCTGAAATTTTACCAGAGAACACATTAATATGTTCTTAGTACATGTGCTGAAAATCACGACTTTAAGTTGAGGAGAAAATTATGTTTGAGGCCCATAAATATCCCCCTTAGGGATTTTTTGCTACATTTTTCACATACTTTGCCCTATAATTTGAAAGTGGTAATTCTGATGAGTCTCAAACTGCACTAGGTATAACTTTGATAAGTAATCCTTGTCTGTTGAAAATTTTAGGTCTATAGGTTTAACTATAAGGTTGAAGTAAGGTCTCAAAATTGCCCACAGAGACCCAATTTATGGACTTTTTACCACTTTCAAGCACTGTAGCTTTCAAACTATGTCTCTGATATAGGTGAAATATCATCTAGGAATATATTAATATGTTCTTTTTACCATGTGCCACAAATCTTAGCCTTCTATAGAAATTTCTATAGAAAACTCTGTATGAGGAGCATAAACACCCAAATAGAAGCCCACCCAAGTGACCTTTTTAAACATTTTTCATATATCTTCCCTGTAATTTTGAAATGGTAAGTGTGGCAAGTTTCAAACTGTATTAATGATAATTTCAATATGTTGTTAAGCTGGGTACACATTAAAGTAGGCAAAAGGGACATTGGCTCAGTTAATTTTGAGACAGGTCCTGCAGTTATGAACTTATTTCAGTTGATAATCACAGTTACAAATCCCAGTTTTATTTACATTATACAACACTTTGTCCTTTGGAGTGTCCTTCTTGTGGCTTTAATAATTGGAGTATATAAACCTGAAGGTATAATTTTTCTGTTGGACATTCCTTATTCATATATTTGATTTTTTATTACTAGAGTGTTTGTTATCTCATACCATTGATATGTAGTATCAGTGGTTATGTATTGACACAAGTGTTGGTGGAGGACTTCATTACCTTATTAGCTCAAGCAGGTAACATTATATTGGGATTATTTACACTCCTAACTCTCTCTCCCTCCCCTTTTCTTATTAGGTAATGGAGTCCCCTCCCTCACCCCAGCAATCCCTTACACTTGAATGAAAGAATAGAAATGATAACAGATAAGAAAGAAAAGAACTCATGCTGCTGGGGTGTGGTGCGGCATATTTAATTATCTGTACATGTGTACACTGAAGCATACATCAGATTTATACCATATCTGTTTTTTTTCTGTACACATATATATTGAAAAAGCACTCACCCTCTTTGGTAATGGAAGGATATATGTCAAATTATGAAGGAAAAAAAAAGCTAAATTGTAAAAGTATAGCTTAATTTGTTGGGATCTAATCACATATGTGCTTTAGAATATTTCATCTATCCACTAAAATATTTAAAACATAGAAAGAAATAAACTTGTGTGTGGACCTTTGCCCACAATGAGTCTTGCTCACAGTACCTATACCTGCAAAGGACTTTGCCCACAACATTTTTACAGGGGAGGAACTGTGCACAAAGTAATGACATGAAATAATATAACAAATTTAACTTTTTCATGTTTTTACAGTATAAGTGTACAACAACTACCATAATCACAAAATCAACTATTTAATGTTTTACTGAAGTATAAGTGTACAATATCTAAAGGTCATCTGCGTATTATATTATTTAAAAATGAATTATTTAATTATATTATATAATTATTTATTATAAATATGTAATGTTTACAATATAATAATATTCTCAATGAATATTGAACTTGCTTGAAACCTTTTTAGTATACATGTATTCTTCATTGCAAAGGTTTTGCAATAGTATGTAAATCTATCAATACTGAATTAAATGCTAATGAAATCATCTTATATACTTCATATAGCGTAACTTAGGAAGTACAGTTAATGTTTATCGCTTTCAACACTATATGTCCTGAGTAGTTATCTGACTTAAGTATTGATTGATTAATTGATTGCTTGATTCATTGTGTATTTATTTATTTATTTGAGGTTTTACGTTGCTTTCAACACTGTACAGGTCATATCACGACGGGTAGTTGGAAGGGCAGAGGAAACCAGTACATATAGTTCGCTAGGGTTGTGTACTGTAAACTGCTGACCAACGGCGAACAACTACCAGCTTTCCCACTTTAGGCCGTGCTGGGAATCGATCCCCGGTCTCAGAGGTGGGAGGCAAGAGTGTTACCACTCTGCCACTGTGGCCCCTGATTGATTCATTGATTGACTGATAAAAATGAAAGTGTATATATTAAGAAAGATTTGTATTGTGGGTGGACATCCTACCCTGTAAAGATTGTGGTGGGCAAAATCCTTTGTGGGCAAAGGTTCAGTGGGTAGAGTTCACATTGGGCAAAGTTCTTGTGGCCAAAATCCCTGGATTCACATCTGTCGTCTGGGGATATAATTTTCCTACTGCAAAATAAAAATATTTTAGATTGAATTACTTAAGTCCTTGGTTGATTATGTTTTCCTCAAAATTATGTCACACAAAAGATGGGTCTCATGGAAAATACCCAGTCAAAACATGTTGCGTGAGTGATGACCTATCTGGGGATATGTTCGCGCCGAGTTGGCCCAGTCTAGTTTGAATACTTGTGATTAGTAAGTTTGTAAATGTTATAGAACGAAAAATGATATATAGTACGAAATGTTACTTTTGTGTTTGAATTGATATGCTTTGTAGAAAGTTATTACATGTGTATATGTATATTTGTTGAAAAGAAGTCTTGTAAAATTTTGTAACCCATTGGGGAGGTGTTACATATACAGGCACTGTGCCAGTGCATTAATTAATCTAAGCTTTATATGTATGTATTAACATATAAGGTAATTGAGTTATTTATTTTTGTGTGTTATTACTGTTTACTGTCTATTTATAGACTGGGGGTAATCCCAGTGTACCAGGGCTTCTATAATCTCATTAGTCCTACTATACTGATCTATTAATAGATTTGGGGAAACCCTTAAAGTAGTTTCTAGAGCTTCCTGCTTCTGGTGACAGGTGTTATGTTCAAGTTAGTTCTATAACATTCTAGACATTTCCATAACTATATATAAATACTACCAAAATATAAACTTCCTACCAATGGTCAGATGAGAAGTATGAATGAGCCTGATATAACTTACTTTTATGTAATTATATTTCGACTTTTTATGCAATTATTCATGAAAAGTCTCATCAGAGGCAATGAAGAATCAAAATGTGGAGTCCCTGAAGTACTTTTTGGGTGTGAGGGTAGAACCCCCGGTTGTACCGGTTCTGTACCGGTTCAGAGATGGTTCTGAACCGGTTCTGGGCTGGTATAGATTTATTTGGTCTAAGATTGTACCTGGGACTGGGTTGTTCCTATTTTTACTATTTTATTTTGAGAATTGTAGAAATAGGCTCTTAATTGGTAGTTAGTAATAGGAGGTGGCCTATTATTAATACTAAATATTGCTATTTAGTATGTGGTCAAAAGATAATGGATAGTAGTGGGTATGGGTTTCCCATTTCCTTGCCTTTTAATTAGGCGTTTTTAGGGGTTCTACTAATTTTTGATCAAATAGCTATATCATTAATTATAATTTCTGTTTATATGCTTACACAGGGTATCTAAAGTTTATGGTGTTATTTTTAGATCTCTATTAAAACACATAAGATTATGTTGAATTCGTTTTATTTCTTATTATAATGAATTATTGTGTTATGGGATTTGTTTTTCCCATTGTGTTATTTTTATTTTTACAAAATCTATGTTTACAACTATTTATTGTTATGAATATATAGTTTGTTTATAAATAAATTTATTACAGTTAGAGTTCATAGAGTTTATATTGCAAATACAGTCTAGTTGGTTTATTCAGAACTTGGTGGTCCTGTAAACCCATCCATCCTGTCTAGGTGGCGGTAATTTGATTGCCCTGGGTGAGGTAACCAAGGTTGGTCGTGTGGCTTTACGGCTGCAAATTGCTTCATAGGTTTTGTTGTCCACTGTTAAAGCAGATGGTTTTCTCAGCTTAGGGTTGGGGACTGGTGCCTGAGTACTACTGATTTTTATTTCAGGTTTAGTGAAGGTAGGTGTCATTCTCGCCTTTTTGAATTGTGTTGGGCTTTGTGGGATAGTCTCCCTTCTGAATTTGGCTACCCATTTCATGGTTCACTGTAATTGGGTTCATTATTTTTGATGGCGTCTTTGATAATATACGACTGCCGTTGCAGTATCAGGTGTTCCTCATGAGAACAATCTTTGCATTTGGAATTTTCAGTTTGTGATTCTCTGTCTTTCATGGCAACCAGTGGGATACATCCAATTTGTGATGTGGGTTTTTTACTGATTTTCAGGAACTCTTTAATGTCCTGTGGTGCTTCATGAGTGGTCAAAAAAGTTGGGTTGGTATTTTTCATATCTAGGATGCCAATTGGTGATGTGTTGCAGCTTCTGTGGGTGTCAGGGTGTTGTGTTTGATCAGTTAATGTACTTCTAGAGATTAACTGTGGGCTGTCATCATCTCTGAGGGCCAGATCCTGTCTAAGTAACTGTTCCCAATTTGTTTCTCCTTCTAATATTTTGGTGGTGGTGTTGATATCGAACCTAGTGGTGGGGCTCGTTTTCAGGCTGTTCACATTTGGTTTTGATGTGGTAGGTGACCATTGGTAGGAAGTTTATATTTTGGTAGTCTTCACTATGAGTGCACCTTCCGCAACTACCAGCCAGATGGATTTCTGTGATGCCATGTCTCGAGTCAACGTCACCTCAGAACCTGCAAGTGGCTGTGACACCCCCATCCCACGTATGAGGATATCAGATGAGACACTTAACACCCTCAATCAAGTCAATGCGAAATTACAAGGGGCACAGTCCAAGACAGCAAACCCTCGTAAACGACCCCGCAGAGGATCACTCACCAATAATGAGACCAATCCACAGTATACTGACACACGAGTTGAATACCCAACTGCAGCCAAGCCAGTATACCTGAGACTGAAGGGCCTACATAAGAAGAAACTATCCTTGGCCTCCAACATCAAGATTATGGAGGGTAAACTAGCCAAAAATTGCTACCCATCCAGTGTGGACTTCAGGTTCAACATCAACAGCACCCGCAACCCAGCACTAAAGGATGCATGGAATAGGGCTTTGAGAAAATGCAAAACAGACATGACTCTTGCCCTGATTGATGACCTACAACGCACCTATAACCAAACCAAATCAGCTATAGCCAAGGATATGGCTGAATTGGAAACCTTACGCACTCCTGACCAACTACAGGAAATCAAGGAGTCATTATCTACTAAATTCAAGCAAATGGCACCCCTATACATGGAGAAGAAACGGAACCAGTTTAGGGGTCCCAAAACCCAAGGAAAGAAACCGAACCAAACATATAGGTGCCAAGGGCCATCAAGAGGATCCAAACTGGACCCCAAAATGAACAGACTCGTAAATACATTGAGATCACTATTATAGTAACTCTATGTGCTATACCTGATTCACCTGTTATTTATTACGAAATAAAAATATATATATACCCAAGCTATATTAATCTCATTCCAAAACCCTTCACAACCATAAAGGTCAAAACAGGTTCCACTACATCACCCCTACCCCTCAACCGGTTCCACAACTGGCTCAGAACCGGTTAGAGCACAGGTACAACACACCATACCAAAAACTACTTCAGGGCAGCAACACACAGCACCATCACATCTATGTTCAACCACCAATATGTCTAGTATTGAGGATGAACATTTTTTGGATACCCTCAAAAATGAGGCCAGAACATCACGACCTGGTATCCTACCAAAAGACACCAAGTTTGAGAGTTACATTGGCCACACAGTCATTAACTTATCAAATACCACATTAGATGAATCCCAAGTTAAAGCTCTAGAAAAGGGGTTAACTTTTTGTCCAACATCTGGACCACCTGATAAATCACAAATATGGCTTGATTTTAAGGAATTCCACCGAAGATTGGAGCTAGTGGAATTCTTTAATAGGGGAAAAATGACAATAATGACCTCAATCTAAATCAGAGTATCATTGATTTCATGAACAATAATGCCAATGAAACTGATGACAATACTGATCAAGAATAAGGAAATCCAACAGAAATTCAAACTCAAATCAGGATGGAGACCAAGTCCACCTAACAGAACCCTTGACACATTCCAAAGATCTGTTAAATTAGAAATACTCAAAAGTAAACCAAAAAACAAAAGTAGTGATAACTTGACAAAGCAAGAGAGAAAGGGACTCAAAATCCTCAAGAATAACCCCCATATCATGATCAAAAAAGCCGATAAGGGGTCAGCTGTTGTAGTAATGAACACAACAGACTACCTAAGAGAAGGTTACAGACAACTACAAGACCAGAAATTTTATCAGAAACTTCACATGGATATCACAAACCAGGTCTCTGATAAAATAACAGATGAGCTTATCAAAATGAAGTCACTTAATCTCATAACAGAAAAAAACTTTGAGTTCTTAAACATAAAAAACCCCAAAGAGGCAAGGTTTTACCTACTACCTAAAATCCATAAGAAGGACATACCAGGTAGACCAATTTGCAGCTCAATTGATCACCCCACCTCAAATATCAGTAAATTCATTGATGAACACATCAAAAGTTATGTCCCAAGAACCAACTCATACGTTAGGGACACCCAACATTTCATAAGTAGACTCAAACAACTAGGGAAAATCCCTGATAATGCTCTACTAGTTACACTGGATGTTAGCTCACTGTACACAAATATCCCTAATCATGAGGGGATCTTGGCAGTCGCTGACCACATCAGAAGGGATCCTGAGAAACAAAAAATAGGACCGCATTTACTAAAATTACTAGAACTAGTTTTACATTTAATGAATTTCACCTTTAATGGTGACCACTACCTCCAGATAGGGGGCACAGCCATGGGCACAGTGGTAGCACCAAATTATGCAAACCTGTTCATGGATAGATTTGAAACAAAAGCACTAGCAAATTGGCCACTCAAACCACTAATATGGTTGAGGTTCATAGATGATATCTTCATGATATGGACACATGGTGAGGACACACTAAATGAATTCATCACATATCTTAATGGAATTCACCCCACCATAAAATTCACACATGAACTTAGCAACACACACATTAATTTCCTGGACACAACAGTGAAAGTAAATAGTCATAGAGAACTATATACAACACTGTATGAAAAACCCACAGATACACATCTATACCTTCACTACACTTCATCCCACCATGCACCGAGTAAAACTAAGGGCCCATATGGACAATTCCTTAGACTCAGACGCATATGCACATATGACACAGATTTCCAAGACAATGCAGAAAAACTTGTTGCTTATTACACCAAAAGAGGGTACCCTGAAAAAGCTCTCAGGAAACACTATTCGTGAGCATCTAAATACAATCAAGATGAGCTCCTGGAAGTGGTTCCAAAAAATCCAATAGACACTCCAGTCATGGTCACAAATTTCAACCCTAGCAACCCCAACATCAAAAATATAATCCATAAAAATTGGAACATCATCACCAATAGTGCCGACTGTGGACAACTGTTTACCAACAAACAAATAGTCGGGTTTAGGAGACTACCTAACCTTAAAGACATGCTCACCAATGCTTCACTTATATACCCACCTGTACAAAAAACAACCTCTACACCCACACCAGGCATTTGCACAAGATTAGGTAAATGCACATATTGCCCAATGATGAAGAAATTGACATCAATACATTGTAGCTTCACTCGCAAGTCATTCAAACCACAGGACTTACCAAAACACACCACATGTGAAATCAATAATGTCATATATCTGATAACCTGCACCAAGTGCCACAAACAGTATGTCGGTGAAACATGCAGGGCACTTACGAAAAGAATGTATGAACATAAAGCATCCATTCTAAAAGATGGACAACCCACACCAGTATCACGTCATTTCAGAAATGACGGACACTCCCACAGAAACATGCAGTTCTCAGTGCTAGAATGGGGTACACCAAAATTTGACCCATCCAACACAGCCAGGCGAAGAAGAACTGAGTTGAGTTGGATATTCAAATTACACAGTCTAGCCCCAATTGGCATCAACCAATTTGTGTGATTCTATATGAATATAATTTGGATTTACTCAGCACTCAGTAATCTGACCCCCCCTTTAACTATATATAAATACTGTACATCTGACCAAAATAGATCATAGTATTCGCTGGCTATAAGGAAGGCTACTTGTGTCTTAGAGCTAATATCAAGTGAATATAAACTACTTGTGTTGTGAACTTTTGCTGGAGCGAACTGGCTACAGTGTCTGGATAGACTTACTGTACTTTTTATACTTTTTGTGTCTGCATGCAGTGTGTGGTTCCACCAGAGATTGGATTTACTGCATTTGGACTTTGTATAGATGGACAGACATTTTGTGATTGGATATCAAAAGGATCAGATATTGAACAGATCACAGGATACAGATATCTGTCTGTTGGTGGACACTGGACAGATGACAGACCAGATCACAGGACAGATTGCTGGATACAGTGGACAAATTAAACTACCAGTTATAGTGGCCAGGTCAGATTGATTTCATTATTGTATCATTGTATATACTATTGAGAGCATACCAGTTGACTGTAATCCTTATTTTTAATTGTTAAATAAATTTGTCAAGTAAAACTTTTGGTCTTTTCCTGTTGCAACTTAAAAGCAACCAGTAATTGCTACTTTGCTTGCCCCACGACCTGTCATGACTGATCTTGCCAGGTGGCATGCCCTACTTTCTTCCTCTCTAGACAATGTGACATCACAGCATCTTTTTTGTTGCCTAAACCTTGATAAGTCCCTAGTAAGATGACAGTGAGCTGCCCAGAAATCATTAGAAATGTTTTTAAATGGTCTAAATGTTTATAAAACATTTTAAAAACCTATTTAAACCATATCTTATGGTTTTCAAACATTTCCTACTAAAAGGTAATGTTTAAAAAACATTTCATAACATTTTCTATACTAATATGTTTCTACTGAAAACATTTATTAAACGTTTATAAAATAACCCAAGAAGCTAGGTTTGACTGGAAATGTTTTTAAAATAGCTGAAGAATTCAAGGTTATGCTGCAAATGTTTCATTCATCATGAAATGTTTGATAAACAGTAGACATAAAATGTTTAAACAACATTGTTGATCAAACTTTTTAAAAACCTTCAAATACGTCAAAAAAAGTTGACAGTGAGCAGTAATAGGGGATTTTAGAGGTCACAAATTGTCCCACATGCAATCCCTAAAAGTAAGAACCATATGGTGTCACAATTTTTAATCCACTGTGTTACAATTTTAGACATAAAAATAATATTTTGTTTAGTGAGCAGCCATACATAAATATTGAATTTGACCTATGACCCCATTATTATTCAGACATTGTTACTTTTATCATTACACATTTAATTAACGGTACACATAAAATGTATTAAAAACATTCTATTACAAATAGTTTTTGTACCCATTATTTTTTAACCTTTTGCTAAATGTTTCCTTTTAAATGTTTGCAAAACCTAAAAATGTCTACTGGGTTGGGGGGCCTCTCGTGTCCATTAGGAATTTGCAATTTTATTGAATTAATCCTACCTAATGGACAGTATGCTAGAATAACTACCGTTTGAAGATGGTACATTAGATTGAACTCAAAAAGACATTAGCAGTCAAGGGACATCAGCTGATCCCCTTGGTCGATTGCTGGTGAACAGGTTACCAGATTCAGCCTTGTCCTTCCCTTTTTAAACAGACCTCTAACTTTAAGGTGTGGGAATATATTTATGAGTTTAGTCCCTGAAGAAGGAGGCAACTTTTTGGTAGTCTTGGAAATACCCTTGGAAAAGGTGGCAGGCTGCTTACTTATGCATGGGCTAGTGTTGGATCTGAAGGACAGCCAACACAGGACCCAGATGAAAGCTTTAAATCAGCCCAGGCCTCATCCTTCAAGTAAGATTCTGTGAAGGTGTTGTGGGTTTTCCAGAGACAGGTTGATAATAACTATTCTAAGGAGACTCCTGACTGGAAGGCTTTAGAAGCAGCAAAAACCCTAACATCATAGTAGCTACTTTCTGACTATCAGAAAGACAGGCATCAACCGGCCCTAGGATTTGAACAGATCTTAGAACCACAAGCTGTGGAGTGGCCATTTTCTTTTCTTTTTGGGTCTTATAGTTTGATGTAGAAAGCTGGGACTTCCAATCACAAGTCAGAGAGTTACACAGTTTACATTCTTTCTTCAAAACACAGGGATCACTCCCCAGATCCTCATTGAGCCACCTTGCGCACTTACTTTGTAGGTCAAACACAGCCATAAGATGGCCACACCTTCCATACTTATGTCCTGGAGAGGTTATGTGACTGGTACTGCCGGTAGAAACATAGGACGTCTTTTTCCTGGTGTTTGGCGGTACTGGTCTACGTCAACTGGTATAACATGTTGTCCATTAGCTTGTATGTATTAATGCAATAAAAATAAAATAACATTCCTTGGTAAAATATTTCAAAATAGAAATCACTAAATACACAACCTTTACTGTGTGAAGTCTTCCCCCAATACGGTTAGAGGCTTCCAGAACCAAAACACCAACTCCGTTCTCGTGCAGCAGCTTTGCAGCACTCAGGCCAGCACAAACATAGAATAGATTCACACATTTAATTTAGTGAAAACTCTTGTATTAATCTGGTGCCATAAAATCAATTCAATCACTTCAGTGTTAAAAGGTATCATTGAAAATCATTGTATTTTATACCTTTAGCAGTTTGCACAAGTCTGAGTGACAGGCCATCAAATTTGATGACATTTGCAGAATAAAAGTCAACTAGATCTAGCGCATCAAAGAACTGATGCAAATTGTATTGACTAGAAAGTCAACTCACCGAAGCCATTGACCAGTACATCAGAAGTCCATGATTTCCTATAGCTTGGTTTCACATCCCAAACCTCTAGGACCAATAATAAAAGAGCTTAAGCACTTTTATGTTTGGCTCTTCTTGTTTGATCTTGGAGGGGATCAAGGTCAAATCTGAACACATCAGAAGAATCCTAGCCCATGATTTCCTATAAGTTAGTCTCACACTGCAAACCTCTAGGACCAATACTAGGTGAGTTACAAACACTTTTAAGTTTGGCTACCCTCATTTGACCTTAAAGGAGAGGCCAAAGGTAACACCTGACCACATCAGATTTAGTCCAAGCCCATGATTTAGTCCAAGTTAGGCTACCCTCATCTGACCTTGAAAGAGGCTCACAAGGTGAAATATGATGATATCAGAAGACTCCCAGCCCATGATTTTCTACAGGTTGGTTTAGTATCCTAAAACTCCAGAACCAGTAATAGGTGACTTATAAGCACTTTTAAGTTTGACTGTCCACGTTTGACCTTGATGCAGTGGACTAAGGTCAAATCTGACCACATGAGAAGATTCCCAGCTGATGATTTAATATAGGTAACAGTAAGGGAGATATTGGCACTTTCAAAACCTGCCATTTGGGGTATTTTGGCACTTCATTAATGACCTTAAATCATGAGCTTCAAGGTCAATTGTATGCATGCTTGTAGAGGGATATATCTATTAGGTATACATATCACCTATGAAGAGATTCAACCTTCCAGTTATCAGAACCAGCCAGTAGAAAAAGATAGATCATTCTTAAAGAAATGTCCAGGGTGGTCATCTTGTTTTTCAGAATGAGGCTAATTTCAGTCGCAATAAAAATACCCTGCAAATTTGGTGATACTAGCTGGTTCAGTTTTCCATGTAGAGCATTGACAGTGGATAACTGAATGCTAAACCAAAGTGTTCATCGGATATGCTATAAGAGACGGGTTAGGCCTGAAATTTGAGGTGAGTTTGTAAGGACAAAAACAGAAGAATTGTGTTACCCAGAAAGTAAAACCTGAAAGGATCAGAATAATCCTCTACTTAAGCAGGAGTTCAAAGTGCCAAGTACAATTTAAAATGTCATTCAATAATTGTAACAAAAAGGGAACACATTCTAAATATTAATTCTAATTAGAGGAATTGGTGTTTCTGATGACATACAACACAAATATTAACATGTTGTAATGGGAGCCAACCATGTATATAATTTATTACTGTTTACAGCAGTTTTCATATTGGAAAAACACTGAGGCAACTGTTAAACACTTCACAAGGATAAAAATGTTCTGAAACTTTAGAAAATTTGGCCCTTGATGGTGCAAAAGTAGAACAACCTACCACTAAGTCCTCCTCCAATTACAATGATGCTATTTTCTGCCATTGTATGTGTATTCAATATCCTTCCTATCTCTAGTTCACTAAATTACATAAAGTTCATAAAATAACAACAACCACGTCCAGAAATATCAACCAACTTGTTGAACTCCGACCAGAGATAAACGTCATCCTACTATAGGAAGAAATAACCAATGCAAATTGTATCTCATGAATTTATACTTCGTCATCAGATGACAAATCAATACAAAATGAAAACAAAATTGCTTAGAAAGTCCACATATGCTCCCGTCAACGTATGCAATACATACAGATATACAATAAAGTGACATAATCTAACCTTGTGAATTGAAATATCCTTGTAGTATTGCCATGAAAGACATATAGGTAAGTAAATGAATAAAGCACTTTTGTCTGTACAGAGCTGACAGTGTAAAAACCAGGGCAATGAGAAAATATTATGAAAATCTGACAAGTGGTTTGGCATGTAAAGAGCCACACATTGAAACTGTTGAAAAATGTAAAGAATAAATGGCACACACTCTTCTCCAAAAGACAAACATGTCCTGAAAATGTTGTGAAAATGACATGAACTACTTGGTATTTAGAGAGCCACATACTGAAAACTGTAGAAAGTGTTTCAGAATAAATTGGTAACCTTAGCAACAATTTTTTTTGCAAGAAGTTGACTCAACACTTACCAGCACAAGCTCTCATAAAGATACATACCTTCTGAAAATATCAGAAAAATTCTGTTCAGCAGTTTGGTTTGTAGAGACCTCTGAAGTGAAAAACTCCAAAAGATTTAAAAAAATTACTATGGTAAAAGTTGTTCTCTAATGCGGGCCAAAAACTTATTTGCACAACTTCTTCCAGAGAGAGATATGTCCTGAAAATTTTGTGAAAATACTAAAAAAGGTTTGGTTTATAGAGAGCCACATATTAAAAATGTTGATAAAATTAAAGAGTTATTAGTTACCATGGCAACAGTTTTTTGCAGGATGTAGACCAAACACTTACTAGCACAAGCTCTCATGAAGACAAACACCTCCTGAAAATTTTGCAAAATTCTGTTTAGTTGTTTGATTTGTAGAGACTTCTGAAGTGAAATATCTGAACAATTCTAAGGAAAATGGTTACCATAGAAAGAGCTGTTCTAATTTGGACCAAAAACTAATTACCACATGTTCTTACCGAGACAAACATGTCCTGAAAATTTGGCAAAAATCTGATGAGGAATTTGGTCTGTAGAGAGCCAAACATTAAAACTTTTGAAAAGTTTAAATTAATAGGTAACTATTGCAACACTTCTAGCCAGAAGTTGACTAAGCACATATCCACACAAGCTTTCATGAATACAAACATATCCTGAAGATTTTGCAAAAAAACTGTTAAGCAGTTTGTTTTGTAGAGACCGTTGAAGTAAAAAATGTGACAAATTTAAAGATTTAAAATTTAAAACGGCAACCTTAGCAATAGTGGTAACCAGATTTTGTTGGGAAGACCTAATGATCACAAGTCTACCTAAAACGATAAATATATCTTGAAAATTTGAAACAGATCAGTTGAGCGGTTTGGTACAAAACCCACAAAATAACAATGCTTTAAACTTGACAGTTACCATGGCAGCAGCTTTTGCCATATAGTTCTTCAAAACTTTTGAAGTTGAGCTTTCATTGGTATAAACATATCATTAAAATTTGGCAAAAATCCATCAAACGGTTTGATCCCAAAAATTATCTAATGATGACATAAATCCTTTGTTTTTGACATATTTTATTTCTTGTAAAATTGCAAATTTAATAAGTAAATTTAATTTTTACAAGTTATTGCCCTATCCAATGGACAATTGCTAATCCAGTCAGTGCAGACTGGCCTGCCAAATGAAAGAAAAAGTCATCCTGTGTTTCCACCAGCCAAGCCGGTCCAATACTGTATTACTGTTTCTCAAAGCTATGAGCTCAACAGGTTGTTCAGCAGCTTTCATAGAGATGGACCCTAGAGTTCCGGAAATATCCCCAAATGGAACCTTTCTGTTGTTTTAATTGAGTTTACTAAAACACTCTTCGAGTTGATAAATGACACAGACTTCAAACATTTAAGTCTAAAAACAGCCTGCTAGCAAGCAGCCTCAAGAAAAATGAGCATGTAATGAGTGAGTTGCCTGTTTGGTGGCAGCACTGGTAGCCTCGAGGTGATGTAGATAGGAACATAGTACACAACTTCCTTCTTCGCGTTGGAATTCACCCCTTACCCTCAGCTATAACAGAGCGGGGATGTATGGTGGGACTCTTCTTAGTCCTAGATGGTAAGCTTATTGCTAATAAAACTTACATTCTCTAATTAAAATTTTCAATTTTTATTGCACTACAAGAGCTTACCATCTGGAACAAAGCACTGAATGCAACAGCTGAGACTGGATGTATTTCTGAGATTGTATTTCTAAAATTCTGAAATTGAAAACACAGATCATAATTAGTGATCTCAACGGGTATCCGGATATCCGGGTACCCGAACCCTGAACATTTACCCGAATCCGAAATTACATACCCGAGTACCCGAATCTAATCTCTATTGCTATTATCGCCCACGTTGGCTGACATAATATGACTTGAGAACCAGTTGCTGCTAGTACTGGTCGAGGTCATACCCAACCGATCAAAGTAACCACCAACCAAATTATTTATTGAAATATTGAAATGTCAAAGGTCAGTACAACCCCAAAAGGAGTTGGATGGATTCAAACCCAAAGCCATAAGTTACTATTGATATATATTTTATTGGAATAAAATTAAAAATGCCATTACATATCCTGGGGGTACATTCACCCTGGCAAAAAAAGGTGACCCAGGGTCAATTTACACATTTTATTAGTACAGATACAATAAAGGCCCAGTTAGTAGTCACTTTTCACTCTTCTTTAAACTATACCTATACAATAGATATATTCATGTATTAACAGAGTAGAGTATTTTTATAACACTAAAGTGAACGTACACAACAATTATGTTCTGAAGATATCATTCAAGAGTGCCCAATTATTGAACTTTTCTTCCTTTGGCTGTAGATTAGCTTGATACTTTTGTTCTTCAAAGACACATTGGACAGTTTTCTTCAGTTCTCCGAGGATTAAAGGAGTAGAAGTTTTTGCTCTATGCATATATAGTTCTTTATCAAATAAGACGGCCATGTCATCTGCAAATTGAGTAATCTTGAATTTGTGTCCCCCTATGCATAATCTTATAATCTTTTATCACATATGGCCCATTTTGATCACATTAAAATAGATAGGTATGGGCAATGGGATCATCTTATTTAGAGCCTAGTTCTATTTTGAAAAATTCAGATTTGACACCAGCTTGCACAACTTCACCGACTGTATTCTGGAGTTTTATATATTTAATAAAGCTTTAAGGAAACCCAAAAATATCCAGAACTTTATACATAAATTTATATGACATCAAATCGAAAGCCTTTTAAAAATCTATTAACATCAATAATCCATTAGTCTTGTTTACTTCTGTATAATTCATATATCATACACAAGGTGAATAGACTCGCTAATATAGCGACCTTTAGCAAATCCTATTTGGGAATCTGATATGTGTCCGGTATACTTTTTCTTCTGGTAGCTAGGGGCAGATACTAAATGTAGTTTATAAAAGGTGCTCAAAAATGAGATGGGACGCCAGTTCTTTAGGCAGCCCCTAGATTTGTCAACGGTCACAATCTGACCCAATGAAAATGGAAGGATTCCTGTCTCATAGCAATAATTCAGTACCATTGTTGTTAATTATTTAATTTTACACCAAAATAAGTAAATAAAATAAAGGAATCTTGACCCAGTTCAGTAGTTGTTAGTGGTCCTTTGAGGGAAGCTGCATCAATTTTGTTTAGCCTAGTGATATTTACACCTTTAAGATGTTTTTTTTTTCAGATTAAAACTATTTAAGCTATCATCACTGCTTCTAAAAATAATTTGCATAATAATATTTAACTTTTGTAAATTTCAGATTGTTTGGTTAGTGTCGTTGTATTTTCTTTGTATTTAATAGTTGTCAACAAAATTTTTATGCACTAGAAAATATTTGGGTGGTTTTAAATCGCTGTAGCCACTAGACCATTGATAGTATCATGTAACCATTCAGTTTGACCTCTCTAATACTTGGTCGCTCATTTTTTTTTCAATTCTTCAATATTTGCTTGGGGAATCTCTGGTGAATTTACTGCTTCATTGTGTTCCATCAATTTCATTAACTCATCTTTTAAATTTATTTTGCATTGTTGAGATTTTTGATGTTTTAATTGTCACAGCTCTTAAATCTAACATTAACATTTCTAGAAGAATATCATCAACAAAAAATTGAAGGTCTATGTCACTAGTATGTTTAATATAATGAATAGTATATATAGGAAGTTTGAACATGTCTAAGTAGTTTGTTTACATTTTGTATTTTACTAATTCTGTTGATGATAAGTCACCTTCATCCATATTATTGTATTGTGTAATTACCCAGCATCTCCACCAAATGTTGTAGTTTGGGTTTAGGGTATAGCAAAAGATCTTCTACTATGTTATTATTTATTAACAGCTTTAACAATTTAATAACAATTAAACAGTTCTAAATGTCTCATGCAGAAACTCCTAGGCTTTTAATATGTCCCCAGATAGGATTGATGTTGGCTGTTGGTTGCATGGTCGGCAGATTTTGCAGATGTTAGGTCGTTTGCCCAACAGCAGCTTTTTGCCAACGTTGGGCTAACGGTGGCCCAACGGTGGCTTGCCAATCACTACTCGGCTTAGATGTATCTATATTTTGCTGACGTTGAGCAGTTAGGCAGAAGGCCACTTAGGCCAGTGGAGGATTTTTATTCAAGATGGCGGTGAGCAATAATAGGGCATTTTGGGAAACTTAGAAATAATAAAATAATATTCTCATTATAAATTCACACTAAAAAGTTGTTGGTGAACATTATCTGATTGGCTGATGCTATACATAGAATATAATTTTTACCAACATTGGCCCAACGGTCAGAAAGCCATTGAGGCAACGTCGGACCAACGGATGTGCCAACGTTGGTCCAATGTTGGCCCAATGTCGGAATGCTATCTGGGTCTTTCCTATTTCTATGTCACTGGTTCCTCTCTATCTTTATTCACTACTCTGAATTCTCTATACTGATTTCTACGTTCTGATTTCTCTGTTCACATTTCACATTCTCATTTTACGTGCTCATTTTGTTCTCTATTTACCTTCTGCATAACTGCTCATAAGTTCCCTGTATTTATAGTGAAACATCCCTTTTATATATGGCCTAGTAAATGCTACTATTGTCTTAAGGATAATAACTATACCAAACAATTACTGACTTATAATACACATCAGGATAAGTCCCTAACACTGAATTCGATCTTATTTCAAATACCATCTGATATGGGATCAAACAATAGGCTTAGACTGGGTAATTACACAATGCAATAATATGGATGAAGGTGACATTACATCAACAGAATTAGTAAAAGTTACACAATTGTTTTATGTGGTTTATATAATTTGTAGTGAAGTAGTTTATTTTTATTTATTTGGCGTTTCAACACTGTACAGGTCATATTATCATGATGGGTAGTTGGAAGGGCAGAGGAAACCAGTGCATACAGTTCATAAGGGTTGTGTACTGTAAACTGCCGACCAACAGCAAGCAACTACCAGCTTTCCCACTTCAGACCGTGTCGGGAATTGAACCCCAGAGGTGGGAGGTGAGAGTGTTACCACTGTGGCCCCTATAGTGAAGTAGGTGTCTTAAATGTATATTATACCAGTCTCAGATTCATTTAAGTAAATTATAACATTGTTTCTTTTATTTTGTCCTGGAGGCCTTGGCAGTTTGCAGACAGAATTCTGAGTTCTTCACCATAAATCATTTGTTAGGTAGTTAGGATTATAGAGTTAATAACCAAGGGAAGTTGAAAGTAATGAAAACTAATTATGACAAGGAAGTGACAAAGGCTATTACAAAATGAAGAAAAACCCCCACAAAACAACACCTCATATAAATAAAAAAAACATAGTGTAGAAATAAAGTCCGAGGTTTTGTGATTTATAACCCCAGATAATTCACAAATTTCCGGCGAATAATGGACGAGCGCGCAGCGCGAGTCCGTTATTCGCCAGAAATTTGTGAATTATCTGGGGTTATAAATCACTAAACTGAGGACTTTATTTCTATTATAAAGACCGGTTTCATTTATTAATCCATAAATATTATTGTAAATATGCTTCAAAACACACCTAGTTGTCGCACTATATTTTGTCTGTATCGTTTGGTCCTGTATTATCGACGATCGTCCAATTATTGCCTCAGATAATTGTACGCAAAAATATGCGCACTGCATTGTTTTCTGTAGTCTGCGCACTTCCGGTCTTTATAATACATCATATTGTACATTTATAGTTAACAACAAAAAATAAATACATAGCAAAAAATTTTTATGTCTCTACTGTACTTGTCAATTATGGTAATACAAATTAAATAATGGAATATATGAACAAACTGTATGAGTAAACAAGTATCGTATTACTTAAAAAGAAAAAAATATAAATATGTATTCTGAATCATTCACGGTTATACTGAGTAAAGAAAAAAATATACTGTGATTCATTCACGGTTATACTGAGTAAAGACTAATTTCAGCTAACACTGAAGTTAGTACAAGGGAAACTAAAAAAATTAAATTCAGGAAACATGGTTAACACAAGAAGAAAAAAAGAAACTTATTCATGATTTATTTATTCAGTTCATTAATAACACTTCTGCTTATTCTGTAAATAGAAATTCTTGTTAGGTTTATTGCCACATAGCTTAACAAACTAGGCCAAGTATTGCTAAATTTGTTTCCCATGAATAAACATGTATGCATAATATTTGATTTATTTATTTCAGAGATAGGAAGTACAGATCCTGGTAACTATTTAAGATAAACATCTTATTCGTGACATATTTATGTTTTATATTTCTGTCAACATTATTATTATTAAAATTAACTTAAAATACCAAGCAGAGATCTTGGTAACTTTTAAAATCACGTTATTTAAAATCCAATTAAATTTTATCAGTCTGCACTAATACAAAATTGCAAATTTAATAAGTAAACTCATTTTTTATAAGTTAATACCCTATCCAATGGACAATTGCTAATCCGGTTGGCGCAGGCCGGACTGCCAAATGACAGAAAAAGTCACCCTGTATATAAAATACTGGCCAGCCGGTCAGACTGGGCATTCGCAAGGGTCGCATCATACTTTCTTCCTGTCTAGACAGATAGACCCTATTAAAACGCCTAGTAAGCTGATAGTGGGGCTGGTTTGGAGGGCTTTGTTTGGGTTAAATTTACTCATTAAATTTACAATTTTACTGCATTAATACATCCTATCCAATGGACAATTGCTGTAGAACTACCACTTGGTTGTCGGTAAGTCCCAGTAGGCAAAAAAACTTGCCGAAGGAAGCATGTCACAGTTATGCAATGTACAAATATGAACTATTTACACTATGTACATTATACAAATCAACTCAATGAAAGGATTATTTGTGGATCTGCTGAGCAGCCACCACTGGACCCAAGTGGAAAAGCTCTGAATCAGCCCAAGCCACATCCTTTGAATAGAATTGTGTGAAGGTGTGTGACTTCCAGTGACATGAACTGATAAAACCTGCTCCAAGGAGACTCCAGACTGGAAGGCCTTAGAAGCAGCAAAGGCCCTGACATCATGGGCTTTAACCTGATGTAAGGTGAGGGCCTCTTGGTCAGAGAGCTCATAGCACAGGATCACAGTCTGTTTGATCCATGAGGAGACGGTGGTAGATGAGATGTCTTTCTCAAAACCTTTCTTGAAGGAGACAAAGAACATCTCCTTGTTCTGCCTAAGCTCTGAGGTCCTGTCCAAGTAGTAGCGTAGGGCTCTAACTGGGCATTGGGACCTGTCACCATTGAGTGACTTATCCAGAGATGGGGCCAGGGTTGGTATGACCACTGAAGCCACACTATCTGAACCCTCCTTAGCCAGCTGATTCTTGGTTAGAAAGCTGGGTAAGGGGTACAAGGACACCTGAGACCAGTCTTATGTAACCAAGCATGGATCTCACTCCTGCATTTACCAGAACCTAAGGCCAGTAGGAAAACAGTCTTGAAGGTCAAGTGTTTCAATGAGGCCTCTTTTAAGGGTTCAAAGGGAGCCTTGGTCAGCTGGTGTAGCACCAGAGAGAGGTTCCAAGAGGGGATGCTCCTCCTGCCCTTGGGTCTGTCTCTATAGAAACTATCCAGGAGACAAGTGAGATTCTCATCTTTGCTGACATTGATGGGGACATTGCCCAATTTGTCAGCACTGGCTGATCTGTAGCCATCAATAGTGCCTGGTTGCAACTTCTTGTCGTAAGTACAGGAAAAAGTCAGCTATGGCAAAAGTCCACCTGATTTGTAAAAATGGTCCACTTTGCCTCATAGACGGATCTGGTTGATCCTCTTTGAGGAGCCTCAATTCGTGCTGCCACTGCCTCAGAGAAGCCCTGCTCCTTTATTGCTGAGGCTCTAGAAGCCAGGCATGCAGGTGCAGGTTTGACAGGTTCCTGTGTAGGACCTGGTTGAATGGCTGAGATACTAGATTTGGTAGGTTGGGCAGACACAGTGGGATCTGACTGGACATTGCCACTAGATCCCAGAACCAGGGCATGTTAGGCCATCCCGGTGCAATCAGTATGATTCTTTTCCACTACTTTGCCCAAGATGGCTGCTGGTGGGAAGGCATATGGGTCCAGGTCTTCCCAAGACAGGCTGAGTACATCCACTGCCCATGCCTGGGGGTCTGGGACCGGTGACACAAACTGTGGCAGTTTGCTGTTGAATCTGATGGCAAACAGGTCCACCTGGGGCTGGTGTCACCGGGAGCCTATAGATTGAAATACTTCTGGGTGAAGGGACCATGCTGTTTGAATGGTCCGGCCAAGTCTGGATAGCTTGTCTGCTATCATGTTCAGCCGGCCGGGGATATGACGTGCCTTGAGAGTCACCTGTTCCTGGTACACCAGGACAGGATTCTCCACAGTATGGCACACAAAGAGCCCGATTTCATCCCCCCTCTCTTTGTCTTGTTGCAGCAGAGGTCTGGGAACTCTTTTAGAGCTAGAAAGACTGTTTTTAGTTCCAAATGGTTTATCTGCAACTTGCTTTCTGAAAGGGACCAGGTTCCCCTTGCAGTGCGCTCATCTAAGTGAGCACCCCACCCTTCTTTTGATGGTGTCTGTAAATATTTGAAGAGCATGTTTTAGTGGGTGTAACGGTTGACCTGGTATCACATTGCTTTCCTCCAGCCACCACCTTAGGTGTGGGTGGAGCGATCTGGGGACTAGTATCACCTTTTCTAGTGATTCTGGGACCCTCCAGTTATTCTTCAAGTGCCACTGTATGGACCCTAGGAGTCACCTTAGGTGGACTTGCTTTTCTGTTGCTGTGAGTATACCTATCAGGGACATGAACTGTCAGACCGGACACACCGGACCGGACAAAATTGACTGGATCTTGTCTGTCAAGGCCTGCCAACACACTGGTGTGGGTCTGACCTTGCCCTCTTTGAACTGGTAATCTACAAAGTTGAAAACCTGTTTTGGAACCAGTTCTGATTTATCCTTGTTCACCAGCCAACCTAGTTCTTGACAGAGAACTACTAAGCTCTGTGTATGCTGGAGACAAGTTTTGTGGGATGTGGCTCTCACCAACCAGTCGTCTAGGTACTGGTGGATTCTTATAGCCCTCTGCAATTGCATCAGTTTGATCTCTTTGGCCACCACTATGAACTCCATGGGTGCTGTGGACAGGCCAAAGGGTAGGGCTTTGAATTGGTAGGGGGGACCCTGGACATGAAAACGCATGTACTTCCTGGACTGACTGTGAATTGGTATGTGGAAGTATGCATCTTTAAAATCTATGGAGGTGACCCACTCCCCTGCCTGTAGGGAAGTTCTTATTATCTTTGGTGTCTCCATTTTGAATGACTCTGTGTTTAGGAAGGTGTTCAAGGTGTTCAGGTCCAGGATAGGTCTCCACCGGTTGTTTGGTTTGGGTACCAAAAATAGCCGGTTGTAAAAACCCAGTGAATATTTGATTTTCTACCGGTTCTACTGCATTTTTGTTCCTCAGCTGATACAGGGCCTCCAAAAGGCTGAAATTTTTGTGAGGGTTGGTATAGCTGCTTATGACAGTTTGTGACCTGGTTAAGTTGGGTCTGAACCGGAAGGGAAGGGTGTAACCCTCTCTTAGTGTGGTTACTACTTTTGGACTCAAACCCAGAGCTTCCCACTTCTCCCAAAATTTGTGTAGCCTTGCCCCTAGAGGTGGATCTATGACAACAGTTGGGATATTTGTGACAAGATTTGCAGAACTCAAGTGACCTACACAGGAAACATCTTTCACATGTATTATATCTGTGTACATTAGTCAATAATTGGGATTTATGCCTTTCTTTTCTGGCAACCCTGTGACAATATGAGCATTTGCAACACAAAAGTCTACATGAAAATTTACAGTCACTTTCTTGTCTTTGGCTATCAATGGAGGTGGATTTAAGCCTATCTTACTGGAAACACAGAGTCCTTCTATCCGGTCACAAACTCTACACATTGATTGTCATTTACGTGGCTTTGAACACTTAGCTGGCTTCTGGGAGATTGTAGAAGGCTTGCCACAACCTTTCTTGGACTGTTGTCTGTCCCTTATTTCCTTCCATGCTGGATTACCGGACTTCCGGTCCGGATGGCTAGCAGACTTATCACTGGGAGCATAAGGGTGAAAATGACCTTGACGTCGGTGCGATTGGCCAGAGGAACACCTCTCCTCACTTCTACAGATTTCCTCTTCTACCTTGGTGATAAGCTGGTCAGGGAATAGTGAGTGAAATGAACTGGAGATGTTCTCAGAGCATTCAGAGTGTCCTGTTTCACACCAGCATGTAGATATTCGAGGTAGCTGTCCCTGCGTGAAGTTGGCCATGCTGATGAATACACCCTCAGATAGATCTTGCATAGTCCTGGCCATGGCTTGAGAGATTGACCGGTTGAAGGTAACCAAATAGTCCAATTCATCCACTGCCTGCTTTATTCTTTCAGACGACTTGCCCTTCGTCTTGTCCAGGTTTAAAGTCTTCACCTGAGCAGACATGGCATCCTGAAACCTAGTCAAGCATCTTGATAGTCCAGCAGCCTGGTTGCACATGACAATTTGTTCATGGGCTGCTCTCTCCCAACGCCTAAGCATGTCCTGGCTGAAGGCCCAGGAGGGTGGGGCAGTAGGAAGACTACGTCTGACAACTTGGCTAAAAGAATAGTTGAGCTTGGCCGGTTCCAGAGACCAGGTGCATACAGTGTTACTCTCACAGTCCTTCTTATCAGTATGCATACCATACCATCTGGACGACCTGGGGGATTTGATGAACTTATCCTTGAGGAGGCCAGCAGTGTCAGTGTTTCTTGCAGGGTAGCCCAGAGCGGTGAAGGACTTGGCTAACAGCATTGCTTCCAGCCTTGCAAATCTTTCTGCCCATTTATCATCTAGATTATTCAAATCTTCAGATGAAGGTGTGCTACTGGTACTGGGCTTCTTCTTGCTGGACCTGGGAGAAGGCTTTGGTGAATCACTGTGTTTCTTCTTGTTCCCAGCAGGGGTGGTTTCAGGCTGAAACCTCTCCCTCCACTTTACCCAGCACAGTCACGTGTGAAGGGTTCACGAGAGTGGAAGCAGGGGAGGACGAAACCATTTTCTTGTCTTTCTTCTTCCATTCTCTGTAAGTGGGGGTGGCTAGCTGTTGTTCTTGCTCTAGTGTAAAACTTTTGCAAATAGGACAGTCTTTCTTGAGAATGCAGTTGTCTTCTCCAACCCCCTTTTCCCGACATCTTGCACACTTTAAGTGGCCATCAAATCTAGCCATAATGTGGCCACAGTTGTCTCTTTTCTGTCCTGGGGACGACATGATGGTAAATACTTCAATAGAAATATGTAGAAGTAAAATAAAATGGATGAATTCATTGTAAATCTCAAAAAACGTCTCTGTTGAAAACATGTCCGCCAACTCCATGCGCCAAATGAAAAAGATGCTATGACGTCACGCTGTCTAGACAGGAAGGAAGTATGATGCGCCACCTAGTGAATGCACACCCCTGACCGGTCCTGCCGGTATTATATACAGGACATCTTTTTCTGGCATTTGGTGGGACCGGTCACGCCGACCGGTAAAGCAATTGTCCATTGGATAGGATGTACTAACACAATAATATGTGTTTTTATGATAGATTTACAAATGAAAATCCTAACAGGGAAGGCAATAACCATTTCTGGGGGAGAAATTCTAAATAGATTTGCAGAGCCGAAATAACTTCATTAAATTAGTCATGTAGTGTCTATCTATGAAACTATTATTGCCTACATGCTTTAATGTGTAGAGCCACCAGATGAACACTTTTTTTGTAATCTAAAATAAACTGTATCTCATCATAAAAACATATAATCCCCATGCATGGCTTTTTCATTATACATTTTAAACAGTTACCTATAAATGAAGATAAATACTGATCATTACATATACCATATATTTTCTAATTAATGCCCCTTTACTTTAATACTAAATTTATAATGAGAGTGTCTGATTAATACACCAGACAACACTGTTCCATGTGAACTTTTGATTCAATATATTTGAATCATGTGTTTTTATTTCTGCCTCATTTGTGGTCGAAACTGGTGCTGAATGCATGGAGTTTTGTTGACACATGTTACATAAAGTTAGTTGAGATTTCTATGTATACATGACACTTTCAAGACATATAGTTGGCTCAGTTTCTGTTACATCTACTTGCAGAGTAATCAACACTAGGTAATTCTAACTCTAATGGTATTTCTATAGAATTTAATCTCTATCTAAAGACAGTTACTGGGTTGAAGTATGGATGGACTGGAATCCAGATTCCAAGACACATTAAACAGATTCTGAGGAATATCAAACAAGAAAAATCAGAGATCAACAATTATTAAGGATGAGACATTGCAGGTGGAAAGCTGAAGGTTGTGAAGTAAGCTTCAAATTTGTAAAATAAGATTATAGGAGACCCCACTACGGATGTCACAACTCCAAATATTTCATGTTAGCTAATCGCCAAGTAGTATTTGTGTCGACACTGAATAACTGTTGAATTGATAAAACTACCACAAACCTTAAGTTTCATATTGTAAAAGGCAATGAAAACGATAAATATGTGGAATAAAATGAAAATATAGGTATATAACCTGTAAACTTTAATAAATTTGCAGTTTTCCTGTGACTTCTGACGCATTTTTCTCATGCAGAAGTGGGCGATATAAGAGCTATGTTGTATTTCCGGTTTTACTCGAATGGATAAACAATAAAGAAAACGTGGCTGTTCTTGGATTTGACCTTATTTTATGTGACAATATGGACATATTTGATGGATTCAGACCTTCTGTCATATTTTAGTACATTGGGTGATTATTCATACTTGAAAATATGAACCAGCAAATAACACTATTCTAACCATTGTTGATTAGTCGGCTAGTCATGCTACTCCTATTGGTGGGTAAGCTATAAATCATAGTTCTCAGTATCAAAAATATATGTAGATTTCTTATACAAGACTTAAATATAAATTTGTATTTTATTTCTATATGGTTAACTTGCATGAATAATATAATTGACTTTAAATTATTCAATAAAAAAGAATTTATAAATATTGTATGATCAGTAAGCGAATAATGAGAAGGCCTTTTCCCAAGATTTTCATCATACGTCAAATGTTAGTTTTTAACATTTCATCATGTATTATTATAAGGTTGGTACTTGCTTGCCTTGGCATTCATGGGCATATGTTCTACTTCCCTTTCCACATTCATAGATTACCTATACAATGGTGCAAGTGAATTTTAGACCAACACCATTTAAATTAGTACTCTAATGCTTCAAACCGTAACTTGGAAAATGCCGTAACATTGCACAAAACAGAAGACAATTTATATCTTCACATTCACTTGCCACTATAAAAATGTACTTGCTTAATATTACCATGGTTGACATATATGATGGAAACTTTACTTGATATTAACAAAATATAATCATAGAAAATATGTTGCCTACTGTAGTCACTGTTACGTTAGTATTCACCCAAAGAAAATACATCATGTTAATGTTTTATGACTATTCTCTAGTGTTTTGGAGATGGTAGAATGTTATCTGGGGCCTCGCTGTAATTAAGTGAATTTCCCTGGGTGTCAGTTGAATGAAGTATGATATTTCATCAATTACAAATTAAAGGACAAGGTGTGATCTATAACAACTAGAAACAATTTAAACTAATTCTGTGTATATGTATAACTTTATAACACACGCCATGACTTTCAGGTGCAAGCACCAGAAATCATCTATTCTATTTTTAAATAACAATCAGAACCCAGTACATAACTCGAATCCAAGATTCGACTTATAAAAATGAGTTTTAAATAGGCAGCACAAATCTTAGTAACTCTTAAACAGTTAAAGCCATAAATCATAGTTGCATCAAAATTATAAATTACATCAATTATAGTAACATGAACTTATTCAGGAGCCAATCCTGGTACCCACAAGACATTGGTGTACCTTTCTGAATTCACACCCAAGACCTGAATGTCATTTTATAACTTATCATTTGTACAAATTAATGAAGTTAAATAACTCCACAAGCTAACCACAAGACCTTAATGTAAAGCAAAGAATTTGCATCCAGATTCTATTCTGAATATATAACATTTAAATCTGTTCTTGAGCTGATGGGAACACATTCTATATATGATCTTTCCATTTCCAGATGTATGTAAGCAGGTCTGAAACATATCTTATTCTTAAACTTTGGTTTCAGGACAGAAATTTCATGAAAAATGGCAATCTTTCATGCTAAACTTAGGCTATTTTTGTTAAACTTTAAGTTAGCCCTGCATGAATATAGCTCCCATTGAATCTTGATCTAGTTTTTTAGTGAAGAAACATTGTAATTTTACTGATTTCACATAAGTCTGTATTGGTATAAATAACGGTACTGGAATTAAGCACCAGGTGCTACAGGTCCTACATGGATTGGCATGAAGTGGGTCCAATTTTAAGAAATTTAAACAAAAATAGCAAAAGGTTGCATATCTACTAAATCCTAGAAACTTTTTGAAACTAGATTGCATCAACATATCCTCAGACAGGCCTTCTCTTATGCCAGAGGAATTCAGTAGGTATATAATTTGTTGCACTCATTTTGTGCACTTCACAATTATTATAAATCTTTTCATTTTTTGGTCATTGTTCATGTAGTGACAACCTTGATCCCTTTTCATAGTATTTAATTGATTTACTATGCATTCTAAATAAGTAGCACAAATATTTTACTGGGATTGTATGCCTTTAATATATTAGTGGAGAGAAGAAATGTCATAAAATACTTTGATTAGATATTAAGAGGGTATTTGGAAGGGCAGAGAAAACCAGTACATACAGTTGGTCAAGGTTCTGTACTGTAAACTGCCAATCAACGGCAAGCAACTACCAGCTTTCCCACTTGAGGTAGAGCCGTGAAACGAATCCCGGCCTCAGAGGTGGGAGGAGAGAGTGTTACCACTCTGCCACTGTGGCCCCCTCTATTAAGAGATCAGATCAGAAGTTATATCTAGTACATTCTGATGTTAGTTAGACTTACCATTTCAAATTTACATGCAAAATATCTGAAAAATGCAAAACAATTCCTGGTGGGGTCTTTTTGTACCTCATACACAGTTTCAATACCCACTTAAAGCCTTGAGTTTGGCACATGTAAAAAATATCATATTAAGTTTGCAAGGTACAGGACTTAAAGTGACAAAAGGTGCATAAAATTGGTCAATATAGACATTCTTGTAGAGCTTAAGGTTACCTTAAACTTTAAACTACTGAACTAAAATTTTCCACAGACAAAGATCAAATACTCAAGTTATAGTTGGTACAGATTGAGGCTGGTCAGACTATTCTATTCTATTCTATTCTGTTCTTTTATAGCACTTAATCTCTGCTATTTCTACAAAGTAGAATTTCTGAAGAAAAAAAAACAGATATAAAGTTCTCTGGGTGGGGTTGTTATGAGAATCATTTACAGGTTAAGTGTCTGCTTAAAGCCGTGATTTTTAGCATAAAGAAAAAGAACATGTTACAGTTGCAAATATAATATCAGATAAGATATTACATGTAGTAGATAAGGACATAATGAAAGCTATAGGACTTAAAGTGGGAAAAGAGTCATAAAATTGTTCCCTGTGGTCATTTTTAGAAACCTTAAGGTGATCTTAAAATTAAAACTACAGACCTAAAATTTTTCAAAAACAAAGATCACTTGTAGACGGTATATCTACCACAGTTTGAGTTCGGTCAGTCATGCCATTTTTAAGTTATAAGGCAAAATATATGAAAAATGCAAAAAAAATCCTTCTGGTGGGGTGGTTATGACCCTCATACACTGGTTAAATGTCAACTTCAAGTTTTGATTTTTTGGCACATGTAAGAAGAACATACCAATATATTCCTGAGATATTAGGTGAATATACGATATAGTTTTGGAGCTATAGGCCTTAAAAGTGGCAAAAAGTCCTTAAATTGGGTTTCTGTGGGCATTCTAGAGACCTTAAGGTGACCTTAAAATTAAAGCTACAGACCTCAAATTTTCCACAGACAAGGATTACATACACATCACATGTGTGAAAAATATAGAAAAATCCCAAATAGGGTCTTTATGGCCCTCAAACACAAATTTAACCTCAACATTAAGTCTTGATTTTTGTTTATTAATGTGTACTCAGATAAAATTTTAGCCAGATGAGCAACAAAGGTTCTGGCCTAGCGGGCATTAAGCGGCCAGATATACATTTCTGATCTTAATGTGGCCACTTCTGTATTATTAGGAGTTTAAGGTGACCTTAAAATAGGGATCCTCTCCTGACCCATTTACATGCGTGTGCCAAATTTGAATGAAATTAGTGAAAGTGTTTTTGAGTTACCATGCATACAAGTCAAAAGACCACAGACTGTCACCACAGGTTAGAACGTCACAAGTTGTAATCCTGAGGGCCTGTACCACTATGACCCTGACTGTTGAATGGGATGCAAAACCCCAATTTTGACTTTACATATGGCGGCATCTCAACTATGTGAAAAAAATTTTCATACTGATTCATCAACAACTTCATATAATACCTTGCAGACCTTAACATCAAATCAGCATACACAGAGCAGTGACTCCTTTTTGTCAAATGCCTACTAAACAAGTTTATGATTTGTGATTAGAATTTGTATGTGAAGTGATTTAATGTCTCTTTAATGCGTAGCATAAAAAGGCTCAAACCCAAGATCTTCTGCCCTAAATCCATCACCATACACACAAAGCCTATAGGACCAATAATAAGGGAGACACTTTTAGGCAGTTTTAATAATATCGATAATCTCTCTACCTGCAGCGTGAACCAAAGTATCCACCCGGTTGGTGAATACAATGAAGGTTTATAGGATTCCAGCTAATCCTTTTCTAGATATACTGCAAAAATGAAACAAAATAACATTTATGATCCCTGTTTGACCTTGAGGGGGGAGCTCGGGGTGCAAATTCGACAAACTCTTTAAACTCCCAGCATCTGGTTTCCTTTTACATCCCAATATATTTCAAAGCTCTAAACCCAACAATAAAGGAGGTATTTCAGATTGTAACAATCTCTCCTGCCTGTACACAGTGTAGGAAAGGTGCCTGATTTGCCTGACTGTTAAGGTTGCCAAGCTTAGCACCAGGTTGAAATTTTTTAAACCTATACAATCAAGGGTCATAATTCAATGATATTGAACCTTTTCCTTCAAAGAGACAGAAGATATGGCCAAAAGGCTTAATTTTAGCACATTTTTTACCAACCGATAATCAAATACCATCAATCAGTCAATTATGGCTGGAATGATGTTAAATTTGACTGGCGTCTAGATTTTGATGTGAGGAATATGATTACCAAAAATTTGGTTGACTCACATCTTGTACTTGTACATCTTGAAAATGTGGTGAAAGTTCAAGCAAAAAATTATGTTTGATCATGTAACCTTGATAAAGAACAGAGGTCTAATTTATGCCTGTCAAAAAATTTCCCATGCCTATAGAAGATAACTGGTAAATATCATTTTGATAGGCCTAATATCAATGGAGATATTCAAAGGAGACAATGGGAGAGATGTGGCGGTAGCTATCTGAAAACTGGGGGTAAAATCAATAAGCATGCCCTTTTCAAGAGATGCTTAATTATATTCCTTAATTTGGTGGTTAATGGTTAATGAGGAATAGCCTCAAAGGAAAGGAAAATGAAGGAACTATTTGTGTAACTTTTTAACATTATGGGACAGATTATTTGCATACATGGACTGCTTTATATCTTAAGATTATTAAGACAAAAGAAGCTATTGTATTTTTGAAAATTTTCTGTTAGTTATTATCCCATCTCGCACTGCACCAAAATTGCTCTTCCTTTAGAGAGCACATGTTACTCATGCCTCCAGTTGTACTGTTTTTGTGAACAATTTCTCCTTGAAAGTAGTTCTTAACAGCTTTAGTGGAAATTCTTTCTTCTGGACATTCACCACTACTCTTTTGTTAGTCCTCTTTTATATGAGCGACAAATCCAGCTTGCAGGTTGTTCACCAAGTTTGTTGTTCATATAACACTTCTAAATTTAATCAATCACACAGTTACTTCTTTTTTCGGTGAAGGATGATGTATCAGACAGAAAAGACTTGGGCTGGGTATGATACAGTTACACTTTGTCCATTGGTTACAAAATACAACCTACATGCTAAATCTAATACCAGTGAGACTACTTGTAATGATCCTAATAATGTAATAACAATTTTAATCAGATTTTTTAAATCAGACAACCTCAATGAAAAAAGATGCAATATTTGATAACAATCTCAGCAACAATATTACAGATTTGTAATTTCATTATATTTTAGTTTTAGTGGTGACTCAGACTCACAATAAATATTGTATTTCCAGTAGCTGAGCTTTTGAATGTTCTGTATCTATCATATTACTCTATTATGAACTACATGCCTCATGAAATGACATTAACTAGACCTGACATAATGTAATGTAAGAACTTGATCCAAAATGTCTTATCATCTTGTTGTGTACCCACTTTGTATGACGTCAGAGTTTTGCCATAAAGACTGCAATACCTGCTGCACTTAGAGCAGTCAGAGTCTTGAGCAGTCCCCCCACAGAGGGAGCATGTTTCTCCAATGTACCTGCCTCCAGTGCAGGGACTGGTAACACCTGAAAACCACATACATACAGTCATACATACACTGACATTACCAAGTAACATGCCATACAGGAAAGCAGAACACCAGTACAGACAATACCTGGAATATACAAAACATATGCAGTCAGTACTTGGAATATACAACATAGGCACAGGAAATACCTTGAATATACAACACAGGTACAGGCAATATTTGGAATATACAATATAGGTACATGCAGTACCTAGAATACTTGTCCTTGTTACAGGAAATACCTGGAATATACAACATAATTACATGCAATACTCACAATGTACAACATTGGTAAAGGCAATACCTAGAATATACAACATAAGCACTGGAAATACTTGGAATATGTTATGTTATAGGGGTGTTCCACCACACAACTAAGGCTCCTGATTAAGGGTTTTTGGTGGTCGGTTAAAAAAATTTGCTTAGTCCCAGGCGTCCTGTTAGGGTCGGTTGTGGTCGGTTGAGGCCGTGTGAAAAATCAAACCTGTTTGATATTTCACACGACCACAACTGATTCATATTTCCCGCCGTCAACAAAATGTGCAGTCCCAGGCATCCTCAGGCCTCCTCAGACCCAAATTTACACAATCCTATGCTGTCCCAGGCTGCCTGCGACCCTTAGTCCAAGACTTCCCTAGCTTAGTCCCAGGAAGCCGGTTGTTAGTCCCCGACTCAAATCAGACGCGTAGGAAATGTATGCGTGTAAAAGTGAATCGGTTCCCTTAGTCCCAGGAAGCCTCAAACCGTCTGCGGTGTCCTGGGACTCAAAAAGTCTGGGACTAAGCCCCGACTAAGAGTCGCCAACCACAACCGACCCTAACCGGCCTCCTCAGGATGCCTGGGACCACACAAATTTAGTCTGCGATGGTCTGAGGATGCCCCAGGGGGCCTGGGACTAACAACCAACTAAGAACCGACTGTTTTCCGCGCGTCGGAAATTAAAACGAGGCAATGAGGGGGTCTGGGACTATATAAGCGGCCGGGCACCATATCTCGTTGTTACTGACTGGTTGGCTACTGAGAGACGTGTGTCACTGTTTTGTAGGGGTTTTCAGTTTTTTTACATTTCACTTATACTTGAGCTTAGGGCAAATTTTACAGTTAGGAGACACATTTCAGTTTTTTACTTTTTTATTGCTATTGACTGGAGTTATGCGAAAGGAGAAGGGAGGGAAGAGAGGAAGGAAGAAGATGGATGAGAGAGAGAAGGAGAGTGGAGAAGTGGAGGCTAGGAGTGAGGAAAGAAGTGAGGAAAGAAGAATGGAAAGAAGTGAGGAAAGGACTGAGGAAAGAAGTGAGGAAAGGACAGATTTATTAGAGGAGACAGAAGTTACTGAGGAAGCTTGCGAGGAATACGAGAGGTCTGAAGATGATCCAGTGTGCCATTCATCAGCCAAGAGAGTCAGGGTGTGTGCAACTTTTATAGACAGTCAGGAGGTTTCCATTGTGGAGTTTGTGAAGCAGCATCCAGAGCTGTATGACAAGGAACATCCACATTTCCATGACAGGCACAGAAGAGAGGCTCTCTGGTCAGAAATCTCTGCAGAACTGAAGCTCCAGTCCTTTGATGTCAGAAGATGGTTCGAATCCCAGAGAACGCATTATGGCAAGCTTTCCAAGCTACAATCTGGCCAAGCCCCAAGGGAGATGACCAAGAGACAGTGCTGGGTCTACCAACAAATGGGTTTCCTTAAAACCCACATCAGACGAAAAGGGGCCAACAGAAGTGCTGGGTTTGAGGCCAGTCCTAATACCAGCAGACAGGACGAATCACGTGGGTCTACTACTGATACAGAACATCTAGAGACCAGTGTCTTGAGGGAGAGTAGGAGTCAATCGCTCATCACTTCAACACCCATTTCAACAGACTCAAAGATACTCGAGCACTTTGACCAGATGAAGACACTTATCCCAGGTTTCCTGCAGCAGAAGTCTGACAGGCAGCCCTTTTTTAACTACGTGGCATCAGAGGCTGAGAAGATGACCCAAGAGGAATTTGAAGAGCTCAAGGGGAAAATTTTCAGAGACATTGAAGCTATCAAGAGCAACCGTAGACGTCAGCCACTACCTAGAAGATCAGCCACTATTACCACGGAGTCACAGAGGGTGGGCATTTTGCCAACTACCACTCCACGGGCGTCTAGTTCCACACAAGCCGCAGCTAGCAGCAGTTATGTCTACTATACACCCAGCCCCATTGGCTTTGGTAACCCTACATCAGTTCTCACGGTACAGGACGAGGGAAGTAGACACAACTTAAGTGGAATACTAAGCCAGCTACCAGATCTGACATCAACACAGATCATTGAGCAGCCTCAGCCGCAGCAACAGCAGCAGCAGCTCTACACTATCACCACTTCAGCACCACCTCAACAGCAGCAGCCTCCTCAGTAGCCATCCAGTCAGGGTTGGTCTTTGACCTGCCAGGCCCTTTTAAGGGCCACCAAATCTTCCAAAACAATTATTAAGCTACATGTTGGTGACATTCCCCTCCCAAAACAAAACAGTTCAGTACAAATACTTATGACAAATAAAAAAAAAGCCCAACACCTACACCACCCCAAACATGAAACATAATAACCCATGGTAATACACTTAGCAACATAAGGCCACAAAAAATAAAAATTGATAATGTAAATCCAAAAATTGCCAATAATCTGCCCAATTTGAGCTCTAAATCCATGGGATAGTTTAAACTTTGTAAAAAAATGTCCAACACTTACATCTTCCCCAGAGGTAAAGATATTAGGCTATCACCCATCCACCAACCCCAAAACACACAAACCCACTGGTAAACATAACCCCCAACCAAAAAAACAGACAAAGCCATGTGTAACCACAATCCCCCCATCAACAAAAAAAAGGAAAAAAAATTAAAACAAAATATTGGGACCAAATAACCAAAGTTTATGTGTTCATTTTTGGATATTCCCTGTGGGAAAAACATTTAAATTTGTGATTTGCAAGAAATTTATAAATATTTAAAGAAAAAAGAAATATTTTCTGTTTTGGGCCAATTATGAAAGGTTTTCTAATATTTAATCCAATTCTAAAAGGTCTGTTTGTCATTGGGTTTGTGTATCTGGTTTTGATAATTATGTTTTCCAATGGGTTTGTCTGTCTGTTTTGGGGGAGGTTCTGTTACCAATGTGGTTTGTGTGTTTGTCGCCCTTATGTTTGGCATTGGGTTTGTCTGTTTGTGTGTTTGTCGTCCTTATGTTTGACATGGGGTTTGTTGGTTTGTGTGTTTGGCGACCTTATGTTTGGCATTGGGCTTGTCTGTTTGTGTGTTTGTCGTCCTTATGTTTGGCATGGGGTTTGTCAGTTTGTCTGGCTGTTTGACTTATGTCTGTAGAGGGTAGGGTTATTTGTAACAAAGCTGAATAATTGTTTTTGGAATATTTGGTAGTCCTGAAAAGGACTGGTTATTAGTCCTGAAAAGGACTGGTTACTGCAGTTATATTCTACCATCTTGCCAGGCCACAGCACCCTCGTTGTTGAAGTAGTCCTTCAGGTAATCTCTCTGTCTTTTGGCTTCATTGGCAGGGTTTCTATCATGACCACCAACAGCACGAACACCAAGCAAGCCACCAGCACCAGGCACATCATCATCATCACCAGGCTGTTGAGCACCATGTTGACCTTGATACTGACTTCTCAATATGTTGTGTAGAACCACACAGGTTAAGATGACTTCCCTCACTGTATCTGGGGGTAATTCAATTGTGGTCATCAAAACTCTGAATCTGGAGGCCAGGATGCCAAAAGCATTTTCTACAACTCTCCTGCCCCTTGATATTCTGTAATTGGCAATCCTTTCCTCTCTGGTTAACATCCTTCTGCTGTAGGGTTTCATGAGCCAGGTCTTCAGGGCAAATGCATCATCGGCCAGTATGAAGTAGGGGACATCTCTACCACCCTGAATGATAGGTGCTGGGTCAGGGTCAGGGTGTATCCTGCCATCATCAATCCTCCTCTTCAGCTGACCAGCATTAAATATCTGTGCATCTGAGCAAGACCCTTCTGTACCTGCATCCACCCATCTGAATTTGTACTGTCCATCAACCAAGGCCAACATGACTACTGAGAAAAACCCCTTATAGTTGTGGTACAGGGCTCCAGTGTTCTTGGGTTTCTTCGGGGCCACATGCTTGCCATCAAGTGCTCCCAGGGCATGTGGAACATTCCACCTGATCCTGAATTCCCTTTCCACTTCTTTCCACTCATCTGGGGTTGTAGGACATGTGAAATATTCTCTGTTGAACTCAGCCTGGATGGCCCTGCAGACCTGTGGTAGAAACTTGGAAATGGTGGATCTGCCAACCCTGAACTGACAAGATAATGATGTGTATGACTCTCCAGTAGCCAGATATCTCAGGGTGAGGGCTAACTTCTCCCCAACACTGATTGGTGCTCTGTATTTGGTGGCCTGCCTGGCTAGGTGTGGTTCCAGTCTGGTCTTTATCATTTCAAAGAATTCTGGGGTCATCCTCATGTAATTGGTGAATCCTGGAATGTCTGTGGCATACAGGTCAGCCATAATGTTGTGGTAGGCCCCCTCTCCTCTCTCTGTAGCAGCCATGGCCTGACCCACATGTTGTGCCTTCTTCTAGGTCTCTGTATGGCTGGTAGTGGTGCTGCTGGTGGTGCTGCTGGAGGTGCTTGGTGTGGTCAACGTAGAAATAGGAAATACATGATTACTTGTAACTGAATAAAAACTGAAAAAGCCCTAACTTGTTGCTGAATCTGTCTTCCATTAAATGGTGGCATCCTGCTGTGTTCCTAGAAAAGTACTGATGATTAGATCGCGGAATTGCTTTATATATACCCAGAAAATCCAGATTCATTGTAAAACAATAATCGACCACCTTGGTCGGAGGAAGACTGAGGAGGTCTGAGGACACCGGGACTTAGTCGAGGGTTAATCGGGGCTTAGTCCCAGGAGGCCTGAGACGTCCTGGGACCCAGTCGGTATGTCTACAACAGGATCGTGGATGAAACCGACCAGAAAAAAGGCTTAGTCGGTTCTTAGTCCCAGACCAGTCGGGGACTCTGTAGGGCGGCCTGGGGACGCCTCAGGCTTCCTGAGGCCAGTCTGTACTTAATCCCAGACATCACTACCGACTCAGTATTCCCGCCTTGTTTACATGTTTTTTCACCGACTCCCCACTATTAAGGGTCGGCGACAGGGTCGGGGCTTAATCCTTTGGTGGAACAGGAGCATTAGAATACCTCTTCTATAGTGTATATATTGGGATTATAACAGACAAATCCCTCTGATGTTCACAGAAAAAAATAAATGAAAGGCTGTTAAAATTTTAACACTAGATAGACAGTTCACTTGTAACAGCTCTTCTTCAAACACAATATTTCTAGGACCTAGAAAAAAGGAAAGGGACTAAAAGTATTGTGCTCAATATATCAATTTTTTCTGGAATCAGGTTTGTATTTAGTTTAATGGGGGTACCCGGGTACTCTATTCCAGTGTTGTGCTTTAGTTTAGAGGTCTAATTATAGTGAGACAAACATACACACAGTCATACACCACACATAATAATAATAAAAGTAGGATAAATAAATTAATAATAAAAAGCATACAACACAACCCCACTTTGATCAGCCACACAACTTGCCTGTGTATATGTGTGGTTATGTGTACTTATCTACTAAGATTTAAAAGGTTAAAGATCTGTTAAATAGTGAGTTTTTATTTGTGTGTTTAATTAGCTAAATCTTTTCCTTCATCTGAAAAAAAATTTTTTTTTTTTGATTTATATCAATATACAAACACTGTGTGTGTCACTTGATCCTGTATTAGGGTTTTTCTTTTAGTCACAGTGTGACCTAAAAGTGTGATTGCATTTCAATAAAGCTGACACAAAACACCAAATAATTTAATTATGTCGACTGCATAATTTATCAATACAGCAATATGAATATGTATGACAAACTAATTCTGACTAACAAGTCAGCTAGCATAAAATGAAAAATTAAAAATAGCATCAAAAATGCCCGTACCCCATAGCCTGGGGAATTAGTTTTCAACACCATGAGATATAGAAGTAGTGAAATAGTACACAGATTGGGATACTTTCAGAGCAGTGTCAGTGTCCAAATAATGTTCAAGCAGAGGAAATAACATCTAAGAGAAAGAAACTGTATGTAAAGATTAAGTATTAAAACAAGACACTCCAGTAGCCTAAAAATGATGAAGCTTTAACACTTCTCCCATTTTGGTTTTCATTTGTATGGTCGAATTATGGTTTGGATGTTTTGAATATTACCCATACATACAGATGTGGCAAGACATATTTTTACATGGAGTTGGGGCAAAACCTGTGGCTCACTTGATCCAATATCATCTGTTACAATGGGAAGTTGCAAAAATAAAACAGTTAATGAATTCTAACATGAGTTTAACAGTGCTTAATCTACATCAAAAGGCACCCCAAGGTGCAACAACCAAGATTCAAGTAAAAAGATATAGAGAGATATAAGAGAGATAAAACAGTGTCAGATATCCTTGTAGAGACATAAAATAGCATCAGATATGCAAGATCAAAGGTCAAATCCAGTTCACACCATGACGTTGCACACATATAACTCTTAACCAATGTCCCTACCAAATATCAAATTCCTACACCTTATGGTTTCTGAAATACGGCTCGGACAAGGCATTATAGGTCAAGGTCACTACAGCAAGGTCAAAGGTCAAATCAAGGTCACACCATGATGTTTAACATTTACACACCCTGACCAATATGCCTACCCAGTATCAACTTCCTACATCTTATGGTTTCCGAGATATAGCCCGGACAAGATTATCAAACTCAAGGTCACTATGGCAAGGTCTAAGGTCAAATAAAGATCACACCATGACGTTGCACACCTACACCGCCTAACCAATGTCCCTATTAAGTATCAACTTCCTACACTTTACAGTTTCCAAGACATATCCCGCACAAGATTTTATAGGTCAAGGTTACTATGGAAAGGTCAAAGGTCAAATCTAGGTCACACAATGACATTGCACACCTACACCACCTAACCAATGTCCCTACCAAGTATCAACTTCCTACACCTTACAGTTTCCAAGATATAGCCCAGACAAGATTTTGTAGGTCAAGGTCACTACGGCAAGGTCTAAGGTCAAATCAAGCTCAGACCATGACGTTGCACACCTACACCCCCTGACCAATGTCCCTACCAAGTATCAACTTCCACACCTTACAGTCTCCGAGATACAGGCCAGACAAACTTCTTCCCACAGACCGCCCGCCCATCTGGGCGCCATAGGTGAAAAAAATACCCCGAGAACCCTTAAGGGCTGTGGGGTAAAAAATAACAGAAAATAGGAAAAATTACCTCTGGTTCATCCTTCCAAATTTCCTTTCTGTCTATTTTACCAATGACACACAAAATCTGAAAAAGGAAAATAAATGTCTTTGACTGTTTTTATCATAATAAAATTGTTAGTCACTTTAAAGTAGAGCATGAAACCTCTTTTGTATTTTACATTGTAAGTATTTCAGATACAACAAATTTTCAAAGACTTTGCTTTCTGGGTTTTGAATATGGCCCTAGTTAAGAGAAAGTCAACAGCCAACTTGTTTACAGGCATTGCCTTACTGTGTATTACTATGTATAAGTCTAAACCAGCTGCCAAAATCCTGCCAAAATAAAAATTTTTGATAATAGAAACATGTATATCAGTGAAACATTGGAATACATTCAAAATCATTCTATTTCTTACTGTTTTCATGAAATTCACAGTTTTCAAAAACACTGCAAAAGTTTTTACATAATAAAGTCCAGCATTGTTGAGAATCTTGTATGGGTGAAAAATTGCTCATCTTCCACCACTTACAGATATTTGGGATTTGCAAAAAAATTTCATAAATAGTATCTTTAAACAAATACAAACACTCCTGTTTGCCATGTAGAGTCAAAATGAGCTAGATATCACTCTAGATCTTACAATTTTAAAAATACCATAACATTATAAAACTTAAAAAAATAAAACTTAAGATCAAAATACCTCTGTATTCTCCATGAATCTGTAAAGTCAAAAATAAGCTTAAAATCAGAAAAATAGAAAAAATCCCTGTCATTTTGGAAGCTGAAATAGCATTGAGTTCCAACGGGTAAGTCATTGTACTGCAATAAAACCTGTCATTATTGGAAGTTCTAGTTACACAAAATCCACTCTATCACAGTTAAGTTATTTCCACTGGGCATCAAACCAACCTCTCTTGAAGCACGTTCTCCAGCCTGAACAGCCCCCTCCATATAGCCAGTCCAGTCTGTACCAGTCTCTGTACCTGCCATGTACACACGGCCCTGTGCAGTCCTCAGTGTACTGAAATACACAGGCAATTTCACTACTACTCAAACATATCCCAGTATAATTATCCAGAGCCTAATTCTAAAAAAACATTAATAAAATGCACAAAACAGGGATCTACACTTTTTTAAGCATCAGTACTCCATGTTTGTACTACTTACTCTTTATACTCTGTCAGTACTCCATGTATCTTGTGTAACTTTATGCTTATACAGTGTCATTGCTCCCTGTAACTTGTGTAAGTATAATCTTTTTATACAGTGTCATTACTCCATTATTATGTGAAAACCTGTGTAAGCACTTAATCTTTACACAGTTTTAGTACTCATATAACCTATGTAAGTATTACTCTTTATACAGAATCTTAACTCTCTTATCTTGTTAAAGTACTTACTCTTTATACAATGTCAGCATGCCAAGTACCCTGTGTAAGTACTTACTTTTTATACAGAGTTAGCACACCCTGTATCTTAAGTAAGTATTTTCTTTGTACAGTCATTGCTCCATGTACCCTCTGTAAATACTTACTCTTTATACAGAGTCAAGTCTCCAAGTAACCTATATAAGTACTGTCTCTTTATGAAGTCATTACTTCAGTACCTTGACAAAGTACTTTCTCTTTATACAGAATCATTACTCCAAGTTCCCTGTATAAGTATTTGCTCTTTATGTAGAGTCATTACTCCAAGTACCCTGTGTAAGTACTTGCTCTTTATACAGAGTCAGTACTCCAAGTACCTTGTGTAAGCACTTACTCTTTGTACAGAGTCATTACTCCAGGGGGCAGATATCCTGTGTAACAGCCTCCTGTCCAGGGATCTGCAGTCCAGTCCTTCTCCTCGTAGTGAATAGGCTAAAAAGTAACGACAGACATTATTGAGGCCAGTTTGTGTTCAACATATTAAGCTTAATTATATTGTCTATATTGTTGACATTAAAATGTAGACTTAACAAAATAGCAGTTATATTCAGTTGTAATTACTGGGTAGAAAAATTACTTAAGTATTTTAAATGAGACCATGAGTAATCTTTTTGCTACATTTTTAGCAATCATCAACCTATTTCAAACAAATCTTTTCAAAAGATTATCTTCAACATGGAAAATGTAGTAAACCCAAGGTAGTGGCATACATTTTCCATTTCTGGACAGTCAAATACAATTGAATATTGTTGTGCAACTCTTTTCATCCTTTCTTCTTTGGTTAGAACGGACAAGGCTGTTGCTTTTTCTCCGAGGATAAAACTGAAATGAAATCATACCAATTGTAATAACAAAAGATAGTTATGAATGATAGTTCATTTACATGAAAAAAGAACAATTAAAAAAAAATCCTGTCAATCACCAACATTTACCCCCACTAACAACATGAACTTGTTGTGATCAACTAGGTATATTTGATGTAATAAAAAGTTTGCAGATTTCATTAGCAACTGGACTATCTGATCACATTTTTTCATGAATCATGAGGTAAATCTTAGTACAATCAGTGTATATACAGGTTGGTGTTGTGCAATTCAAAACATTAAGTACACGCAGATGAAACATACATACCACAACTAAATGTAAGTAACTGGTCTTAGCAGATGAGACACCACTATATTATCAGCAGTAGGTATCAGCACTTACCCCATAATGCAAGGCTTAGAGCCATCAGGTTTACAGTCATCCATTGTACCTCCTACTGGATAATCACTGTCCTCCATCTCCACAATACCACTAAAACCTTGGTAAGGTAACAAAGACCATGCATATAATACAGGCATATGGTGAATAAAATGGATATAACACATTGCAGGTATTACCACATGTTTATCCATTACTTTTAAACTGATTTTCCTTTTGGCAGGCAAGAACCCTAGCCCGTAGGCATAACTAAATGGGCAATAACATTGAGAAATTAGAAAATCTAAGGAACAACTTCAATTGTGAGAAGTATACAGAACTGACCAGATACTGTTAGGTATAAGAATATTTATGTGGTTAAAGAAGGCGGAAAACTTACATATTTTATATATTTATGGAGTGAGGATTTCTTTTAAGGGTAGGAAGGCATCTATTAATTTAGACAGAAGCCTATTATGAAGCAAAAATTTCTCCAGCAAAGATACACATTAAAAAAAGGCAACTGTAATTACATGAGTTTAATAATGCCCCTTTTTTACTAAGATGATGTTCCACTGGATCCAGCCCTACTTGACCATCACCAACTCAAGGGTCAGTTAGCTGAGTCACGGATTGGGGACAGAAATCAAGAATAAAGCAGAGGAAGAATATGGGTTGATTTCACCTTGACCGGACACAGTACATCCCCGCTTGTCTGGAATCAGATTCTGACCAGACTTAGGCTCAGGATGTTTTTCTGTGTAATCAAATGTGAAAGAATCAGGACAACCCATAGAGACTAAACCGACAAGTCATATCTGGTCATGACAAGCCGTAGTCTCAAACGACAAGGCTGGAGCAGTGTCCAGATCCACCCAACCAGAATTGTAAATTGTAAAATTTTCAAAGTTTCTTGAGATCAAAAGTTTTTCGAAGGTCAAAATGTTTTCAAGTTACAAAAACCTCCCTCCCACCCTCCTTCACTTTTGTGTACTGGGGTCACATGATGATTCTTCTCCAGTGACAGAAGCTACAGATGGTGGGTTGAAGGTCTTGGTTGAACTGATGGAGAAATGTAGCTGTCTTGAAGAGGTCCCAGGTTGTTGATCATTGACAACTCTGTATGAGGTCTGTTCCCTTTGGGCTGTTGCCATCGTGATACCCCCTGGCCTGGTTGAAATGGTTGTATGACTTGCTTATGAAGGAAGCATCTGGGTGTCTGGAATAGTCAAAGATGTATTCCCTCATAATGGCTACTGGCTGTTGTGGCTGGTGCTGGTAAGTCTGTGGTACATAATGAAAGTGGTACTGGAGAAAATGAAGGTTGCTGTGGCTGATGAATATAACAATCAGTTGCAGCGATCCATATATCTTTGTCATAACAGAAAGATGCTTCAAATTTGGCAGGTGAACACACTTTGACAGAGCCAAAGTTAAAGGTCACACCATGATGCACACCTACACCCCCTAACCAATGTCCCTATACCAACTGTCAACCTTCTAAACCTTATGGAATCCAAGAAATAGCCCACACAAGTCACTATGACAAGGTCAAAGGTCAAATCAAGGTCATACCATGACATTGCACACCTACACCCCCTAACTAATGTCCCTACCAAGTATCAACTTCCAACACCTTACGGTTGCCGAGATATAGCCTGGACAAGATTTTCATACTCAAGGTCACTGCAGCAAGGTCAAAGGCCAAATCAAGATCACACCATGATGTTGCACACCTACACCCCCTAACTAATGTCCCTACCAAGTATCAACTTCCAACACCTTACGGTTGCCAAGATATAGCCTGGACAAGATTTTCATACTCAAGGTCAATGCAGCAAGGTCAAAGGTCAAATCAAGATCACACCATGATGTTGCACACCTACTCCCCCTAACCAATGTCCCAACTAAGCATCAACTTCCTACATCTTATGGTTTCTGAGGTAGCCACATCTCTGTAAAGTATTTACTTTATGTTTAAAAGTGGTTTGAAGGTTTTCAACTGCATAACTTATTCCTTTGTAATTCATTTATTAACAGTAATATTCCTTTAATACAAGACTGGATTACTAGATAATTTCAGTTATAATAACTTCCCATGTAATAAAAATCAAACTATCAATTAAGTCTGATCATAGTCTCATTTCCTTAACACTCTTAAGTAATCTGAATGCAAAAAAAGGGCCTGGCTTGTGGAAATTTAGTGCTACATGCTGGAATACCAAATATAATGATATTCATGATCAAAATACAAAATGCGATATTATAAAATCATTAATCTGCATTGAAACAAAGAAGTGCAGCAAAAAATAGCAAAACAAATAAAGATTTAGAAAATGAACTATACTAACAACTACAACATATGATGGTGAATCATCGATGAAGCTATTCAAAACCAATTAGAAAGCAAAAATAATGCAAAAGCACAAGGTGTTAAACCTAGAGCAAAGGTCGAACAGGTAGTAGAAGTGAAAGAAGCGCTGCCTTCTTTCTTTATTTAGAAAAACAAAATTATAAATTAACTCCATAAGTTGCTTGGCAGAGAAAGTAAAAGAAATAAAGCCAGAAAAAAATAACAAGCTTGACTCCAGTAACTATGGGCTTTTCCTGAATAATGATGTTACAAAAATGGTTACAATGGTATAAAATTCTTTGAGGAGTAAATATCTTATGGAGAAATAAAAATGGAAGTTAAAAATTTAAAAGCTAAAACATTACCAGGTACTGATGGTTTAACTGCTGAGTTTTATCAGCTTTTCTATAAAAATATTAAAGATAGCCTATTAAATAGTATCAATAATTCTTTTCATAACAAAATTCTTAGTACAGAACAATGTAGAGGGACCCTAAGACTTATTCCAAACAGGATAAAGCTTAAACAAATATGCACTCCTTCAGGCCGATCTCCCATTTAAATACTGATTATAAGAATATTGCACATATCCTTGCCTCCAGACTTCAAAAAGTGCTGCCAGAAATAATTTCCACTGATCAAAGTGATTGCCTCAAAGGTACATTTATTGGACATAACATTAGAAGAATTATAGATACAATTCAGCATGCTATTCTCAGAAAGCAACAAGCTTATTTATTATTTTTAGACTTTGAAAACACTTTTAATAAGCTTAATCATAATTTTTTAATAAAATTAATGCTCTTCATAAGTTTGGTTTCAAAAAAAGTTTTATTCAATGGAGAAAAATTCTATACACTGATATTCAAATTGGAAAATTTAATGGTTAAATTAAATTTTTATTAGTTAATATCTTACCTAGTGGACCAGTGCATTTGTCCGGCGCGCAGCCGGTCCCGCCAAACGTTAGACAAAAACGTCCTGAGCTGGGCTCTGACCGGGACCGGTAGTGTACTCCTCATTCGCCAGGTGTCGTGACTGCACCCAGCTCCCCTACTGCGCGTGCGCGCGCATGCGTACTTCCTCTTTTTGTGGCCTACCTAAGAATGTCCCCCTTTGAGCTATTGCGGGGCAGGTAGGGTGGGACTCTCTTGGTCCACTAGGTAAGATATTAACTAATAAAAATTTAATTTAACCATTAAATTTTCCATTTTATTGCGTTAATATATCTTACCTAGTGGACCAGTGCAGAATAACTACCCAGTGGTTGGAGGGTAGCTATGGGCAAAGGGGAGACCGAGACTCTAAGACCTACATATATACTCCGTAAATCCAGAGGAAATCACCCGGGAAGGGTTTCTAACTACCCTGGATAGGTACAGTCTCTCTCTCCCCCCCCCCCTTTTGTTTTGTAGCTGACGAGTTCCCGAGGAAGTGAAGAAGGGGAATTGAAGATGAAGATGGTCCCCCATCTTCTTGCAACGCAAGACAGACTGCAGGGACGTTTTTTTTTTTTTTTTTTTTTTTTTTTTTTATATACATGTATGAATACATATATACACCACTATACACTATATACATGGGAGCCTCTATTTAGTCCCTAATTTGTTGGGCAGCTACCACAGGACCCAAATGGTACACATCCGAGTCTGCCCATGCCAAGTCCTTCAAGTAAAATTGGGTGAAGGTGTTATGAGATTTCCAGTGACAGGCTGCCAAAATCTGGTCTAAGGGAACACCCCCCTGAAAGGCTTTGGATGCCGCGAACGCGCGAACGTCATGAGCCCGAACCTGATGCAACTGTTGAGCCTGTTGGTCTGACATCTGGTAACAAAGGACTATGGTTTGTTTGATCCAGGAGGAAACGGTAGCGGGGACAATATCCTTCTGGAAACTCTTCCTAAAGGAGACAAAAACCAATTCCTTGCCTGAACGGAGATCTTTGGTTTTGTCCAAGTAATAACGTAGTGCCCGGACCGGGCACAGACTCCTATCCTCCTTGAGGGATTTGTCCAATGAAGGAGCCAAGGCTGGAATGATAACAGGGGCCACGCAAGCGGGACCCTCTTTAGCCAGGTGGTTCTTAGAGATGAAACTAGGAGAAGGCGACAATGAAACATTCGACCAATCCTCTTGGTGCCTAATGTTCCTGTGGACCCAAGCATGAATTTCACTCCTCCGTTTCCCAGAGCCCAAGGCTAGAAGGAAGACAGTCTTAAAGGTGAGGTACTTCAGCGAAGCCTTCCTGAGAGGTTCAAAAGGAGGTTGTGTAAGTTGGTGAAGGACCAAAGACAAATTCCACGTAGGAATCCCACGCCTGCCTTTTGGTTTGTCCCTATGAAAACTGTCCAACAACCTGGACAAGTTTTCATCCCTGCTGATGTTAATTCTGGAATTCCCCACTTTGTCGGCTATGGCAGTCCTATAGCCTTCTATGGTACTAGGTTGAAGATGTTTCTCCTGAAAAAGGGAAAGGAGAAAATCCGCAATTTGCTCTATAGAGGGAGTCCTGAAGTCCACCTGATTCTTTTCACACCATCTGACAAAAACGGACCACTTTGATTCATAAATGGCTCTGGTAGAGCGTCTTTGAGGAGCCTCAATTCTTGTTGCCACTTCTGCCGAGAACCCGGCCTGCTGGATGGCAGAGGCTCTAGGAGCCACGCATGAAGGTTCAGATTGGGCAGGTCCCGGTGAGGACACTGATTGAACGGTTGAGTGATCAATTTCGACACCTGAGGGAGCAGGAGGGGAACTTGAGCTGACATGTTGACCAGGTCCCAAAACCAAGGCATGTTGGGCCAACCTGGTGCTATCAGAATGACACGACGGAATCCGTGGTCCAAGAGTTTCGTTACCACCTGATGAAGAAGGGCCGTCGGTGGAAAGGCATAAGCGTCCAGGTCCTCCCAAGGGAGACTTAAGGCGTCCACTCCCCACGCCGATTGGTCTGGAACCGGGGATACAAACCGGGGAAGTTTGTGATTGAACCGGGTGGCAAACAGGTCCACAGACGGGCGGTGCCAACGCCGGCATATTTGAGCAAACACCTCCGGGAGGAGGGACCATTCTGTTTGGATCACCTGATTGAGTCGGGACAGCTTGTCGGCTATGACGTTCAGGTGACCCGGAATATGCCTGGCCCTCAAGACAATCTGCCTTTGATTGCACCAAAGCATCAGTCTCCAAAGGAGGGCACAGAGTGAGCCTGATTTCATACCCCCTTCCTTGTTGATGTAAGAGACCACAGTGGTGTTGTCTGTACAAACAAGAACTATCTGGTTGCAACATAACTGCTCGAACCGTTTTAAGGCCAGCAGGACCGCCTTGAGCTCCAACAAATTTATGTGCAAGGCGCTTTCTGACTCTAACCAAACTCCTTTTGCCATGTAATCGCCTAAGTGAGCGCCCCAACCTTCGTTTGAGGCGTCTGTAAACAGTTGAAGGGCGTGTCGAAGAGGGTGTAAGGGTTGACCGGAGAGCACCTTGGCCGGGTCCAACCACCACCTTAGATGTACATGGAGAGATGAAGGAATTGGGATGACCTTTTCCAGCGATTCCGGGGCATGCCAATGCTTTTTTAGGTGCCACTGAATGGGCCTCATATGCAGCCGCCCCGACACTACTTGTTTTTCTGTTGCTGTCAGAAGGCCGATTAAAGACATGAACTGCCTGACTGTGCAACATTCCAGTCCCAGGAGAAGGTTGAGTTTCTGAGATAGACTCCTCCACCTGTCCTGAGTTGGTTTGACTAACCCCTGAGATAGGTCGAAATGATAACCTACGAAGTCGAAGGTTTGTTGGGGAACCAGCTCTGACTTGTCCATGTTGACTACCCAACCTAGCGAGCGGCAAAGGTCCAAAAGGATCTGGGTATGACGTAGGCAAATTTCCCGGCATGGGGCTCTCAGTAACCAATCGTCTAGGTATTGGTGGATTCGAATACCCCTCGATTGAGCCATGAGTTTTACCTCCTTGACCACCTTTGTGAACTCCAACGGAGCCGTCGACAGGCCAAAGGGAAGTGCTGTGAACTGAAAAGTCTGACCTTTTAAGTGGAACCGGAGATATTTTCGCGACCTGTGGTTTATGGGAATGTGAAAATAAGCGTCGCTGAAATCCAGCGAAGTGACCCACTCCCCCTGTTGCAGGGAGAGTCTGATGGTCTCCGGAGTTTCCATCTTGAACGTTGCTGGGGCAAGGTAAAGGTTCAGTTGGCTTAGATCTAGAATGGGCCGCCATTTCCCGTTGGGTTTTGGCACCAGGAACAACCGGTTGTAGAAACCCAGAGATGACTGAACGGCCACCTTTTCGATAGTCTGTTTTTGACCTAGGGAATGCAATGCCTCGTTCAGACTTTTGTTTCGAAAGGGATTTGATGAACCACTGATAATCACAGGAAATCTTGCCAGAGGTGGTCTCTCCTTGAAGGGTAGTTGATACCCTTCCCTGAGGATGGAGACTACCCTTGGATTTGAACCCAGGGAGAGCCAAACCTGCCAAAACAGTTGCAGACGGCCTCCCACAGATGGATCTTTTGCAACACATGGGGCATTTATTACATTTGGGGCAAAAAGACACTGATTTACAGACAAAGCACTGTTCACAGATTTTATTCCTATTTGAGAATGAGAGGGTCTTACGTTTTTCTTTTGTAACAGCCCTTTTACAAAAGGTGCAGGAGGAACAACATGCAAATTTACAGTCTCTTGAAAAGTCTCTTTGTTTGCTGATGACACTAGATTGAGATCCCCTAAACTTGAACTTAACACAACTGGGGGACTCAGTAGATGTTGATTGTCATTTATACGGTTTTGTACCACGGGCAGGCTTGGAGTAGTAAGTAGAACCAGATCCACCTCTACCACGACCTCTACCCCTGCCTCTGCCTGAGAATTGCCTCCAAGGTTGTTGATTTTGGGAAGAGGAGAAGCCGGATTGACGACTCTCTTTCTTTTCATATGGTTGATACCGGAATTGATGCTTCTTTGAGTGCTGATATGTGCCCGGGCCGGGACCAGTAGCACTCTTGTTTGAATCATACTTTTGAATATCCTGCTCCGCTACTGCCAGTACATCATCCGGGAATAACCCGTAAGTGAACAGGGGAGCATTTCGTAGTTTATTCCAGGTATCAGGTTTCAGGCCTGGTTTAACGTACTCGAGATAAGAATCTCTCCTCAACAAAATGAAGTTGGCTAGCTGCACAAATAAACTGTCTGCGAGGTGCTGGAAGGCAGTACCTAAGGCAACAGACACACTACTGTGGAAAGCTGACAAGTCTTTCAAATCCCTGATGGCGTCGGTGACCTCCTTAGGGGCCTTGCCCTGAACAATGGTAGCGTTTAAAAATGAAATGTGTTGATTCATTTTGTCCTGAATTTCACTAACGCACCTGTTGAATCCTGCTGCGTGATTGGTAATCAAAGAGCCTTCCTTAGCACATTGCTCCCACCTTCTAAGAATCTCCTGAGGGATAGGCCTAGATGCTGGTCCTGAAGATGGATATGAGGAAGTCTTGGCAATACGGGAGAATTGAGAGTTCAGGCGTGCTTCGGAACCCGACCAGCCAAAGATTGTACGTCCAGGTCTTTGATTTATATCCTGTTTGAGTCGTGACTGTGTATACCACTTTGCCTGGCTTTTGGGTGTTCTGACAAACTGGTCTTGTTTCAGACCTGCGGCCTCTTGGGAACGAGAAGGGTAACCCTCTGCAACACGAGTGTTCAGTTTTTCCATTTTATAGCAAAGCCAGTCGTCAGCTGGTAACTCCACTGAAACTTTGCCTGAGCGACGAGGATGTTTTCCCTTCCAAGGGTTGTCAGAACGGTTGTCTGCATCACTTGCTGAAGCCTCAAAATCTGGTATGTGAGACCAGCCAAGAAAGGAACGGACCGACCGGACCGTTTCTCTGTAGTTCATTTCCTCATTTTTCTCATTGATTTCAGTATCTGAAAGTTCACCCTCCTCACCAGATTCCTTATCTGACCGGTCCGGAAGGGGTTCCCCGTCTGACAGAGCCGGATCCGGCTGAGTAAAACTATCCGGTGCAAAGGAAGCAGAAGTACTGGTATACTGTGGACCGGTAATGACCGGTTGAGAGGAGGACCCTAAGGAAGAGACACTGGTGATAGCAGGCACAGTTTCCTCCGGTTCACCAAGAACTTGTAAACCCGGACCGGGTACCACTGTCTTGGGAGGAATAGGGTCCCTAGCAACCTGACTTGCAGAACCGGCAGCAGCGGCCGGTTTGATAGACTTCTTATGTTTTGATTTTCCTTTCTGTTTTTTAACAGAAGAAGCAGAATCCTCTACAGCCTGACCCGGAGGCCTCACCGGACCGGTGGCTCTGGGGTCAGGAGAGGGATTGATAAAGGGCGTGTCAGAAACAGGGGCTTGACCCTTTGAAACAGGCATCTTTGGAGTAGAAAATATGTTGGTCCTTGTAAGGAGAGCCTCAAAACGGGCGAATTTTTCCTCCAACTGATTATTCAATAGTTCAAAATCCTGGCGGGAGACAAAGTCTCCAGTACCTGTCTGATCAGAAACCGGGAAAGCACCGGCAACAATCCGTCCCTGCGCATGCGCAGTGTCCGGAGACATCTCAAGATCATCCTGGTCCTCCACCGGACCCACAACAGTAACTTTACTGGGGGAAATTAAAATCCCTGCTTTTTTGTCTTTTCGTATTTGATACTGTGGAGTTGCTAACATACCTTTCTGAGAGTCCGACAACTTATCACACAAATCACAGTCCTGACCTTTGACACAAGGGTCATCTCCCACCTTTTTGTCCCTGCAGCGGGCACACTTTTTATGCAGGTCAAACCCCGCCATAACATGGCCACAACTACCACGCCTCTGTCCTGGTGATGCCATGATAAATATATTTTGCAATATCCAAAGCTTTCCTTCTAACTCGTTTGCAAATAGACAATATAATTTAAAGTTTATTTTACTGAAATTTATCCGCTAACACACTATGGCGCCAAACAAAAAGAGGAAGTACGCATGCGCGCGCACGCGCAGTAGGGGAGCTGGGTGCAGTCACGACACCTGGCGAATGAGGAGTACACTACCGGTCCCGGTCAGAGCCCAGCTCAGGACGTTTTTGTCTAACGTTTGGCGGGACCGGCTGCGCGCCGGACAAATGCACTGGTCCACTAGGTAAGATATATTAACGCAATAAAACTGTGTCTTACATAATTGTAACACATCACCATATTTCAAATTATGGTAGGCGTATGAGACAGGGATGTCCAATTTCAGGGCACTGTTACTTATAATTGCCGTGATATGTCTTGCAGTTTATCTGAACAACAAAAGTAGTATAAAAGGCATTAAAATGGGAAGTGTAGAAAGACAAATTACTTAATTAGCCGATGATACAACCTTGTTTCTTACAGATATAGGTTCTATACAGACCATAAAGATTGCCCCTCCTGTTCCTTTACACTACATCTGGGGCGGATTTCACGAAAGGTCTTAGCCCGGTCTCAGACTCAAACTTGAGACTTTTGTCTCAAATTATTGGAATATTTTACTTGAGCCCATGAGCTCAGCCTTAATGGATTTCACGAAAGGTCTCAGTCTCAGCTTTGGCTGAGCCACTGGCTCAAATGTTGAGACTGGTAGAAAGTGGGCTTAAGTTTTGTAAACAAAGGCTCAAATATGGCCGCCATAATTCTTTCTTCACTTCAAAATTTGAAATGGCTGAAAATAGGGTACAAGTATATAAAACAACCCCCTTAAGTAGTCTTTGGGTGTTTTTACATGTTTACAAGGTTTCCCATTCCAAAATGGTATTTGACCAGAGATAATATGTGTCAAACAAGGAACATATATGTCATCAGTAGAATATTTTGACTACAAAAAATGGTCACATGACACAGAAAACCACTGTGGTTATTTGATAAGCTTGGTCTCAACTGAGACCCCTTCTGTGAAAACGTTTTGAGACAAAGACTTAGCTGAGCCAAAAGGCTCAGATTTGAGCCAGTGGCTCAGTCTGAGACTGGGCTAAGTGTGAGACCTTTCATGAAATCCGCCCCTGGTTTCAAGCTAAACAATGGCAAAACAGTAGTCTTGCCCATTGAAAAAATCTATTACTAACTACAAAAAATTTATTTGGTCTACAATAAGGGAGCACTGAAGTCCTGTCACTTGGTATGTGGTCTTCTAGCGATATAAACAATCTTGTTCAAAAGAATAATGACCTTAAACTTAAAAAATTCAGAAATATTTTGAACCACTGGTCAAAATTCAATTTGACTCTAGTGGGAAAAGTAACTGTTCTGAAATCCTTAGCATTAGCAAATTTTTTTTAACAAGATGCACTCAGAGAGAGCAAAATGCTCGACTCAATGTGACCAGTCTCACAAGTGTTATAAAGTATAACACACATTCAGGCTTATTGGTATCCAGAATATTAACTAGATCTTTCCTAAAATGCAATCACTCCTTCCCATGGCTAGCCCCTTCCTACTTAAAATTTAACATCAAAATTTATTCATTACTTTTGAAGAAATATCAAATAGAAAGCTAAAATCATTAAAATACATTGAAATGGGATCTATGAAAATTCATGGTTTTTGATATCCAAAATATGATACACATCTTTAACAAAAATTAATAGCTTCTTCCTTTGACCAGGTCCTACCCACAAAATTTTTTATAAAGATCTGTTCATTAGTTCTGGAGTAATCTAAACACCAAAAAAAGACAAATTGGCAAAAAAGCACACAAAAACATAAACTCCTGGTAGAGGTAAAAATATTGGTTAAAAGCCTGTTCTTGGTGAAAATCACTCAGGGTAAATTTTTTGTGATGGACTGTCAAGAAATTGAAGCAAAAAAAAAACAAAAAAAACAGAAAGAAATAAACATGATGAATGCACCACCTCCCTCTTAATTTTCTTTATGTCAATTTCAAGACATAAATTTAATGAGAAGAAATATTATTACTTAAAGACAGCAAGTATCACAAGCTAGGGTTTGTGACCTCACAATGACAATTGCATTGTGACATCATTAAGTAATGACATCATCAGAAACAAAATATTGATTTTTTTACGTATGTGATGAAGAGTAGACATCTCATCTTGGTTAAGTTTTTTTGGACAGCAAAAATTTAAATGTTGTGTTTTAATTTTCTTAAGATAAGATTCTTTAAAAAGCCTAAAAAAATACTTAAAAAAGAAAAACTTAAAAAAAAAAAAATAGTGAGTGGTATTGAACCCCAAACAGCTCTGAACTGCCAAAGTTTTTTATTTTACTAACTTGAATATACGAGTTAGTTAACTTGAATATTCAAGTTAATAACTGGAATATTCGAGTTAGTAACTTGAATGTACAAGTTACTAACTTGAAAATACCAGTTACCTAACTTGAATATACCAGTTAACTAACTTGTATATACGAGTTAGCTAACTTGAATATACGAGTTAGCTAACTGGAATATACGAGTTACTAACTGGAATATACAAGTTAGTAACTGGAATATACAAGTTACTAACTTGAAAATACCAGTTAACTAACTTCAATATACAAGTTAGCTAACTTGAATATACGAGTTAACTAACTGGAATATACGAGTTAGCTAACTGGAATATACGAGTTAACTAACTGGAATATATGAGTTACTAACTGGAATATACCAGTTAGTAACTGGAATATACGAGTTACTAACTTGAATATATGAGTTAGCTAACTTGAATATACCAGTTAACTAACTGGAATATACCAGTTAATAACTGAAATATACGAGTTAGTTAACTGGAATATACAAGTTAATAACTGGAATATATGAGTTAGTAACTGGAATATACCTTTAGTTAACTGGAATATATGAGTTAGCTAACTTGTATATTCAAGTTACTAACTCGTATATTCTAGTTAATAACTTGTATATTCAAGTTAGCTAACTCATATATTCAAATTAGGTAATTTGTATATTCCAGTTAGCTAACTGGTATATTCGAGTTAACTAACTGGAATATTCCAGTTACTAACTCATATATTCCAGTTATTAACTTGTATATTCCAGTTAGCTAACTCATATATTCCAGTTATTAACTGGTATATTCCAGTTAGCTAACTGGTATATTCGAGTTAGTTAACTCATATATTCCAGTTAGCTAACTCGTATATTCCAGTTAGTTAACTGGTATATTCAAGTTAGCTAACTCGTATATTCAAGTTAGTTAACTTGTATATTCAAGTTAGCAACTTGTATATTCCAGTTACTAACTGGTATATTCCAGTTAGTAACTCATATATTCCAGTTAGTTAACTCATATATTCCAGTTAGCTAACTCATATATTCCAGTTAGTTAACTCGTATATTCAAGTTAGTTAACTCGTATATTCAAGTTAGCTAACGCGTATATTCAAGTTAGTTAACTGGTATTTTCAAGTTAGTAACTTGTATATTCCAGTTACTAACTCGTATATTCCAGTTAGTAACTCATATATTCCAGTTAGCTAACTCGTATATTCAAGTTAGCTAACTCATATATACAAGTTAGTTAACTGGTATATTCAAGTTAGGTAACTGGTATTTTCAAGTTAGTAACTTATACATTCAAGTTACTAACTCGAATATTCCAGTTATTAACTTGAATATTCAAGTTAACTAACTCGTATATTCAAGTTAGTAAAATAAAAAAACTTTGGCAGTTCAGAGCTTCCGTACAAAGCTGACTGTGTGTGGATTATTGATTGATTAGAGAAGCAGATTTCACTGTAAAATCCCAATTAAAAATAAGAAAAATTCTCTCATTGTTTTAATTTTCAAAAAAATTACACCAAATTTGGAAGAATCCATCTGTACCCCATGAAATACCTGCCCACCAAATTTCACTTCAATTGGTGTTATAGTTTTTGAGTTATAAGGGTGAAACGGTGCACAGACAGACTGACAGACAGACAGACATACAGACAGAAACAAACTGATCACAATAACCCTCTCCTATCGTCGAGCGTTAATAAGTAGTGTATACATACCAGATTGGTTCATAAATGGTGTGTAACAGCATGCATTACAATTACTCTGGGATAGGAAGCAAAGTAAACTTAAGACTAGTACACGATACAATACCACTGAAGATGGTGGTATTAAAATATCTCATACTGAAAGCTATGTAGTGGCACATAAATGCAGCTGGATTGAGAGGCTGATCAGCAACAGGGTTATGAAAAGTTACTTAGAATCACTTCTACCTGTATCACTAGAACTATTTCTAAGATGTGTGATTAGAATGTGGTTACTCGTTCAATGTGTTGTTAACAGTAAAATGGCATTTAAGATAAAATCTAAGCTAAGATAAATGTCTTAAAGGGACAGTTTTCGTCCCACGATGAAAATCTCATTAAATTTCACTGTTGGCATATTTATAGGTGTTATCTAGAAGAGAAAAAAACAAACAATTTATAAACCTTTGTATGCATAGATGCCTTCAAGATGTAAAAGAATGGATGTCGGCTAGCAAACTTAAACTCAATCCTGATAAAACTGAGTTCATACTTTTTGGCTCCCAGAAGCAGAGAGAAAGGTTAAGTGCATGTTTTCCAATTGATATCCTGGGCAACCCCCTTCACCCCACCGTGTCTGTCAGGAACCTGGGTGTGTGGTTCGACTCTGATTTCTCCTTCTCAAAACACGTACAGAAAGTTTGTAATGGCTGCATTTGTCAACTGAGGGATTTTAGAGGTATCAGGCAGTTATTGACTCAGGATGCAGCTGTGTCGGTTGCCAGTGCTTTTGTTAGTAGTCGGTTGGACTACTGTAACTCACTTTTCAGGAGTCTCTCTAAAGCCAGTCTCCATAGATTACAGTCAATCCAAAATTGTGCTGCTAGAATTGTCACAAATTCGTGTAGATACACTCGTATAACACCTGTACTCAGGAAACTCCATTGGCTCCCTATTCAGTTTCGCTCAGAGTTCAAACTGGCTACCCTGGTGTACTAGTTCATTCATACTGGTTTCCCTAAATATTTCACTCCACATCTATCCACATACCGCACTACTTACAATACTAGACGCAGTCAGAGTGTTGCCAATTTCCTCAATGTACCAAAATTTCAACCCACAATTCACAAGTCCACTAAGCAGTTTGGCTTCAGTTTTGCCTTTGATGCCCCCATTGTTTGGAATTCACTCCCTGAAGACATCCGTGCATCACCCACTGTGGCCTCTTTTAGAAAGAAGCTCAAAACCTATCTCTACACAAAGGCTTATCCTCCTTAGCTCACTTTTCTGATGGCTTCTCTGTGGTGCCGACCTATTTTTTGTCCCTGGACTTTGAATTTGCCTATTGCTATGGTCTTGTTGCGCCTTAGAGTCCACTACTCAGTGGAGATTAAGCGCGATAAAAGTCAAATTAGAATTAGAATTATGTACAGCAGTGTTACAGCTTTGACATGAACATTAATTATCTGGCACAAAACTGCTGTGTATATCGTGAGATGTTTAGCATCACATTCGACTGAGAAATGAATGATTTTAAATGCTGTATGACCTCTTGACTTTGGGCTCTAAACTTAATGCTGATCTTAGGAAAAAAATTGTGTAAGATTTAAGACCTTTCACAAGTTCCAGTTCAGAAATCATTAGAATGAGGGAGATATTTAAATAAAAGAGAAGTAAATGGCACTTTGGAATAATGCAACTTACCCTTTTCTCTCCAATAAGGTTTATCATAAAATGTCATTGTTTTGATGACAGATCCCATCGGGTATTTACAAATCAGCTGGTTTCTGTTTCCAGGAAGAGGTGGTTCAAATATGATTCTTTGTTGTAGGAGAGGGGGTACAGCCATAATGACATGGCTTCCCTGTAAAAGAGACAGAAAACAATACCATGGGTTCCCTGAGGTAGAGACACAAAACAAGAACATGGCTGCTTTGATGAGGTGCAGGGAAAAAATCAACAAAAAATCAATATTAAAACCAACATACACAATGGTGGCTTCTAAAAGAGTTAAGGTAGTACGTTCTTGACATAGCATAATACACCAAGATGATTATATACAGTCATAATGACAATGCTTCCCTGAGTTTTAGATACAAACTTTGATATATATTTATAACATGGTATAATACACACCCCAGGTACCACAACACTGCTTAGCATTCTTCAGGTTCAGGCACAAATTATCAGATCATATTAATTAACTCATGACAGTGACTAGTTTCTATACCTCACACAATCAATTCTTAAATTGTGTAAAAATGAGACAGCTATTCTCCTGAAGAAATGTATAAAATGTCAAGATCATTAAATATTTACACTTTAGTTTTAAAGATGAAACTTAAAGAGTTTTAGAATAGAATGCCACAGACATCATTAATAATACTATGTAGTATTTAGAAATAACTGACCTTGTAGGTTTGTCCATCAGCTGTACACACTGTGACTGAGTGCTGATGCTGTTGTATCCTCACAACACACTTTTCAGTTAACACTCTTTCTGATACAGATGTACAGATTATTTAGTATGAGTATTTAGTACAATTAAGTACTTTTGCCTTGGAATAATAAACCATGACAAAAAATGGGTTGTGGTCCAAAGGTCAGCAAAGTAGTCAAATATATTTTGTTGAGACACAATGTTAAGGAGCAGTGGCCGACAGGTCGACAGAGTGGACAAATTAGAAGAAAAACTTCATGATCATGTCCATGCAGCAATTTCTGTGAAAATGAAGGATCAAGTGTTGACCAATCAAAAAAGGTCTAAAACTAGGTCAATAGTAAATATTTGGATCCCACCACATGACCAGAACTACAGCATGTTTTCCCTTACGTTTGGAATTGGGTATTTGCCAGAGGCTAGCATTTATTTGGAATAAATATGTAGAGAAATTACTCACAAAGACGCAATTTATAAGCTGTCTTTTCCAGAGGTCCGACTTTAGAGTATAAAAGCTAGGGCCCATATTCACAAAAGGGATTAGCAAAACATCGGCGAAAAATTAGCTTAAGTTAATGCAAAAATTCAATTGGGATTAAGATTTGTATTCACAGAGAAGCTAAACTAGTTTTTGGATTAACTTTAATCCACCTAAGAAAATGGATTAACTTTTGCATTAAATATAGTTTAATCTGCTGCACTTAATCCAAAAATTAGCTTAACTTTGTGAATGCCAATTTAATCCAAAAATTAGCTAAGCCATTTTTTATGAAAAATAAGCTAATTTTTCACTTAACTTAATCTGCTTTGTGAATACAGGCCCAGGAACAAGCATCAGGCTTGTTATTGTCAAGTGAGATATTCTCAAAAGCACATCTCCCTCGCCTTATTTGAATAGGATGCAATACTTTGCAAAAGGAAATTTTCTGTTTTCTATTTTAAGTGGCTGTATCTGTTATATAATTAGAATATAAATAGGTATAAATAGGTTATTCAGCTACTTTCCCATAGCTACAACATCACAGGTGAGTAACTTGGCATCTATCCCAATAGCTAAGTGAGTAATAGCTAATTTCTGACTTTTCATAACTTCCATAATGAGTAAAATCACTTGTAACTAGAAAACTAATGCATTTAGAGTATTCTGTATAATTATGTTATTCAGCTACCTTTGGATCAGCTGTAACATAGTCAAATTGCAGACCTGTATTACATAGCTGAGTAATAGCTACTTTAAGGCTATCACTGTCAAGTAAATCAGTTATAACTTGAAAACTATTGTATTTACAGTAATTTGTTTAAATATGTTAGTCACCTACTTTTCAGTCCTCTATAACATAGTGAAATTGCAGACCTGTAACTCATTGCACAGTTGAGCAATAGCTATTTTCAGGTTCTCACTGTTGAGTAAATAAATTGTTACTTGAAAACTATTGCATTTACAGTATTTTCTTTAAACATGTTCTTTACCTACTTTTCAGTTTGTGAAATTGTACACCTGTATCCCATTGCAAGGTTTGAGCACTAGCTACTTTCAGGTATTCACTGTTGAGTAAATCAGCTGTATTTTGAAAACTATTGCATTTAGAGTATTTTGTTTACATATGTTATTCACCTACTGTTGGATCAGCTTTAACATAATAAAATTGCAGACCTGTAGCTCATTGCATAGCTGAGCAATAGTTACTTTGAGGTGTTCATGTTTGAGTAAATCAGTTGCAACTTGAAAACTATTGCATTTGGAGATTTTTTTAAAATGTATTATTAACCTTCTTTAGGGTCAGCTATACCATAGTAAAATTGCAGACCTGCAGCTCATTATATAGCTGAGCAAAAGCTACTTTGAGATTCTCACTGTTGAGTAAACCAGTTGTAACTCGAAAACTATTGCATTTACAGCAATTTGCTTAAATATGCTATTCACCTTCTTTTTACACCTTAATAGTTAATTTTATACTTTCTTCTGTCACATCTGCTATGAAACTCAAAACACACAGTCAGCTGAAATACAGCCCGTTCACATTCACTGATTGCTTGTTTAATTATTTATAGCATGCATGTGGACCTTTTCTACCTTTTAACCTCTTTTTCTCATATTTTACCTCACATGAAATTGGAAATGGACTGGAAATGAGCAAGACTTAAGTGACAAAGGCAAGACATAAGTGACAAAAAAGGTTGGTAATATATGCGGATGAACCATGCAATTTTGTATTATAATTTCTGTCATCAGAATCACAAATAGGTTGATGTATTTCTTATATAATTTTAAAGCCCAAACTTGAAAACAGAATTGAAATAACAAAAATGTCAATGGTGTAGTTTTGGTCATGTGATGGGATCCAAATATTTAGTATTGACTTAGTTTTAGATTTTTGATTGGTTGACACCTGATCCCTCTTTTTCCAAGAAATTGCAAATATGCAGAGAAATTGATGTGTCTACCTGCCGGTCTGTCTACCTGCTTGTCTGCCTACTTGTATAAACAATTGTATGATATATGTACATTTTTTGTATATATTTATCTCTACTGACAGAACTACTTTCATCTTTTTCCAGAAGGAAAATTCTACAACTAAGCCAATCTTTTGTGTGCTGTCTAAATTGACAACACACTTTGCTGTCCTTGTTATGTTTGTTGAATTTGTCTAACTTGTGGACCTTGTCAACTCTGTTGATCTTTTTTGACCTTGTCCACTTTTGTCATTTGTTTTATAAAGTTTCAAGATTTTGTCAACTTTGTCAACCTAGTGTTCTTACTAGTCTTTTTTTGTAATTTATATTCATTGGCATGAATTTTAATTTCTTTCATCTAAAATTAACATATTTCCACTGCCGTCAGGGGGATTTTTCAGTTCAGCTGTAAATCACTACAGTTCTTACTGTATCCATAATAATCATAACTTTCAAGTCGTTTACAATTATTCTCATAACTGCTGAATACCTTGTTGGCTGCAGAAATCAAAATTACTCTCTCTTTTACCATTTTAGAAATATTTGCAATTTTCTGAAACCATAAAGTAGCAAAAATTTGCCCAAACTTAAGTTAACTGTGTAGAAACTTTATATAATGACTACCAGTACTCATGAGTACCATGTGGGGCTGAATAATAAAACAAAAAATGAGGGCTACCTTAGTATAAAGAACTGTAGCAAACAGTTAAATACATTAAACATTTATTGGATTTATCAGATTTAATTAACAGCATGTCTGTCTATGACCCGGAGATGGCCACAGTATGACAATGGTCATAACAGCAGGCTGATTTTATCAGATGAAATATCTATATAAATTAGAGTTTATTATTATTTCCAAGTCATCTCAACGATATTTAGCTCACCTCCCAAACCCAATCCTTCTGCCATCTTTTCTGGAATCTGTTGAGCGCCACCAACAAACTTCCTCTCCTTCAATGTAATACAATATATCTACCATTACAAGATGTACACATATGTTTAAGTAGTATTCATGCATATTTGTGAAAAATATTTCATTAAGTTACATTGTGAAATTTTATTGCAATTAATTACAAACTTACTTTCTAGAATATTTCAGACAATATCACAATACCCTTCAAATTCGTTCACAATATTGTTGATGGTGGCAGAGAAGTTTATTTTTCACACTGCCAATGTTTCCAAGACTTTTTACAGCATTAATGATATGCAAGTTTGGTGGCGTTCTTGTAATTTAACTATAACTGGCCCATTATACAGAAAGCATGCACACCTGTGCCCCTCCCTCGGTGGAGTTGATTCTGGCTGTACCACCTGCACACTTTACATACCACAAAGCCCACAACAAGGAGATATTATGGGGCTCTGTTGAGAAGTTCAGTCTGCAAAACTGCTCTGCTGAAGCCATACCATGCCTGCACGTAAAACCACTAGGCTACAGTCAATGTGACAAGTTTAGTGAAACTAAATCCTCAAAAACAGATGGAGTAAGGTAACATACATAAGATTTTTTTAGCTTAGATACAGATGTGATACCCTTACTAAAAATCGCTATAACACATTAAACAATGTTTTAAAATTTTAAGCACAGAACTGTCAATCAGCCATCAAACTGATTACAAAACCATATTAATGTTTTCAGAACTTGACTGTGTAAATGATTTACAAAGCTACATACTCAGTCCAAATCATCCTTTGCAACCATTCTTTAAATGTAATTTTGTCAAGTGCATCAGCATCAGGAGCTTCCCAAGGGTGTGACTTAGAAATCTACAAACAACAAAACTATGTTACACAGTCATTATCTCTGTCATAAATAACTTTGTACTTTTATTCTGTGTTTCTGATGGTAAGTTTCCCACTTGAGCACCAGGGGCCGATTTCATCAAAGGTCTCAAACTTAGCCCAGTCTCAGGCTGAGCCACTGGCTCAAATCTGAGCCTATTGATTAAGCTGAGTTTTTGTCTCAGTTTTCACAGAAGGGGTCTCAGTTCAGACCAAGTGACCAAGTGTATCAAATAATCACAGTAGTTTTATGTGTCATTGACCCTTTATTTCTTGTCAAAATTATCAATGATGACATACTTCGTTTGACAGAATTTATCTTTGGGAAAAGGCTATGACTTGTATCCAGATAAAAAATGTTCAAAAACAATTTAATAGAGAGGTTTTGTATATTTGTACCTTATTTTCAGTCATTTCAAATTTTGAAGTGGAGAAGGTATTATGGCGGCCATATTTAAGCCTTTGTTTACAAAGTTAAGCCCACTACCTACAAGTCTCAACACTTGAGCCAGTGACTGAGACCATTGGTGCAATCCACAAAGTCTAAGCCCACGGGCTCAACTCAAACTAAATGTTTCAAATATTTAAGACAAAAGTCTCAACTTTGAGTCTCAGAATATGCTAAAACCTTTTGTGAAATCGGCCCCTGGAACATTGTTAACTCACTTTAAGATTATATTATTTAAAAGTCAATTTTAAATATGTGCTTCTGTTGATATACAGTCGAACCTGCTTAAGCAACCACCTGTGACGAGCAACCGCTTTTGCATTTTGTTGTGGGTATTTGCTCTATGCAGGTTTGACTGTATATGATTTTTAGATGTAATAGTTCAGATGTATAGAAGGAATTTTTTCATTTCAAAAATGTTTTGTACAAACATATTATTCAACAATGGATAAATATACAAAACCAGGAACCTTCTGTCCCAGCTGGTTAATATGCCTCATGAGGTTGTTGACATCTAGGAAAGGCAGCAAGCCTGCAGAGGGAGGCAGGAAGTATGATCCTTCAACTGGACTTGTCTTTCCCTGAATAAAACAAGACATCTTGCCATGTACACTCACAGGCACCACCTAACTCAGAAAGTCTATTTGGGTCAAACATTTCTCACAAATACACTAACTTATTACTATGGTATGCAAATATTTCTTTTATCTTGACCAATACAGACTTCAGTTTATAATATCCTTATATAACAAAGCTTTATTGTTTTGTTCTTGTTCCCTTTTATAATTTCATGCTGGCAACTTTTTTATGTTGACCCTTTCTAAACAGTTGATTGTCTTGAACTGGGTTTTATTTTATATTTGAAATCATTACCATATGACAAAGAAATGAACTTTGAAGAGAAAATGTGTAGAGTAATATACTGAGTCTTCTAATCTAATCTAATCTACTGCTTTGCAGGCGCAATATCTTCCCCACAAAGTGGAACTCAGTGTGCTAACTTAACAAAAATCATTATCATACAGGGAGTCGAGGGGTGTTCAAGGTCAGTGATCTAAAGTTGTGGGTGTGACCGGGAGGGAAGGAGCCTAAGTTGGGAAACTGGAATTAAAGAGGTGGGTTTTGAGGTATTTCCTTAAAGATGCGACAGAGGGGCTATTTCTTATTTGGAAAGGGAAAGAGTTCCAAAGAACTGGGACGTAGTGACTGAAAGAATTAGAAAAGTGTTTGATTGATTTATGAACTTTAGAGTCGAAAGTGGGATTATGAAGGAACTTGAGTTTGGGGGTGCTTCTCTTTGTATTTCTGGAAGAGGTGTAGGGATAAATTAATTCTCTCAGGTAAACTGGTTGACCTTGGTTGAGAATTTTCTATGTAATGAGGCCTATTTTAAATTGTTCCCTGTACTTGACTGGGAGCCAATGGAGTTTTTTCAGTTGAGGAGTAATGTGAGAGAATTTAGAGGAAAGGGTGATAACCCTGCAGAGTGAGTTTGGGACTAACTGCAATCTACTTAACTCAAAATCAGTGAGGGATAAGAACTGGGAATTGCAATAGTCCAATCTGCTGCTCACCAAAGCATTTGCTAAAAAAACTGATGTTTTAAGGTCTAGAAGGTGACAAATTTTTATAGAGGTCTCTCTCATGAACTCTGGTGGACTTTATGGCCTGTGTCACATGGTCTGAGAATGTGAAATTGGAATCGAACACCACTCCGAGGTTCCTGAAACTTTGTGCTGGTGAGGACTGTCGGGCATGACTGCAATGTCTTATGATCAAACTCAGTCATCATGGCATAAATAATAAGTCAAATAGACAAGAAATGAGGCAGACGAATATTTATAATGCTATAATATGGAATAATGTTGCAGGTTTTATGTTATAAATGTAGCTTCATAAAATGACATGCCATACTTACTTTATGGAAGTGGATTATGTTTTTGTCACAGTAAATTTTGTAAGTTTGAACATTCAGTTCTGCAGCTAATCTTAAGATTCTATTCTGAGAGGGTCCAACATAAGCTCCACCAACATCTGTGTAATCTACAGATGAATTCTGCAATAGTAAAGCACGCAATGATATGCCTAGGCAAAGGAATAGTGTATCAGATCTATTTCAAAATACTAACATCATACTTTCCTCAACAGAACTTAATGAATTTGCTATCTCTACTGCAACTACAAAAATTATTTGTTCACATCTGAACATCGTAAACCTTACTGACATTGGTATATCGTGGAAAGCACAAAGTGAAAAAATACAATGGTTACTCAATATTAACATTTCCATGACATATTCTTCCAGGTATGATTAATCTGATATTCAGTGCTATGGAAACGAGTATTTCGAATTTGAATCTTTTACATTGTGCTGTAAATATAAAAACCTGAAAACAGAATAAAACAAACTATGGTGAAGAGTATAACTGATACAATAACTATCCTGTTTTCAATACATATACTTTGAATTATATATGGTATATACAATAACAAATATAATCACGTGAAACACTCTGGTGACTCAGGGCTGTATTCACTAAAGGTCCTAACTTGGAAATATTTGTACACAAAAATTAAGCCTAAGACTTAGGTAAGACCTTTCATGAATATGGCTCTTGGCCCAAGGCCAAATCTGACCACATCAGAAGATTCACACTGCAAACCTCTAGGACCAATAATAAGCAAGTTATAAACACTTTTAAGTTTGGCCATCCTCATTGGACCTTGGAGAAGGGGCCCAAGGTCAAATTTGACCACATCACAAGATTCCCAGCCCATGATTTCCTACAACTTGGCTTCACATTGCAGACTTCTAGGACCAATTATAAGTGAGTTAAAAGGACTTTGACCTTGAAGGAGGGTCCTAAGGTGAAATCTGACCACATCAGAAGTTTCAAGCCCATGATTTCCAATTAGGTGGTTTCACGCTCCAGACCTTTAGGAGCAAAATTAAGCAAGTTATAAGGACTGTTTAAGTTTAGCTACCCTTATTTGACCATGAAGGAAGGGCCCAAGGTCAAATCTGACCACATCACAAGATTCCCAGTCCATGGTTTTCTGAAGTTGGTTTAACATTGGAAGTCTCTAGGATCAATAATAAATGAGTTATTATCACTATTATGTTTGGCTATCGATCCTCATTTAACCCTGCAGGAGGGTCCAATGTCAAATTTGACATCAGTACATTCCCAGCCCATGATTTCCATTAGGTTGGTTTACATGCCAAACCTCTAGGACCAATACTAAGGGAGATATAGGCACTTTTAAAGTCTGCTACTCGTGGATGACCTTGTAGAGGACATGTATATCTGTTTTTATATCATGTATGAAGAGATTTGACCTTCTATGTATGAGAACCAGCCAGTACAAAAAGGTGAAAAATTTTCAAAGAAATGCACAGGGTGGCCATCTTGTTTTTTTCAGAATTAGGCTAATTTCCATCCCAGAGATGTTTACCTCCCAATGAAAATATCCTGAAAAATTTGGAGAAGCTAGCTGGTGTAGTTTTCCACTTAGAGCGTTAATGTCAAAAATCTCTCTACGTGCTGTGGTGGCGGCGTGGCGAACCCTAAACCAAAGTATCCACTGGATGCATTTGGTAGATACAAACAGTAGAAAAAAACCTAGATTTCAGACCTCTTTCAAGGCAGCAGAGTATCCCCAAAGTACTACTTTTTAATTTTATTCCTCATATATAACTGCATCACAAAAACCATGAAAATGCAAAGATTAAAGTTGATGACAAAGGTAAAAGCATTGAAAATTTAGTGAAAATGGGACTTTTGTACATTCTGCATTTTTATGTATCTAGAGTATGACCCAGATATTAGTTTTGAGGTAATTGCACGAACAAACACAGACAAACAAAATATAATCTCCTTGCTGGAGGAAAGTATTATGTAGCACACATACGCATATAATATTTGACTGAACTACTTATTTATCATACTGTATTGCATATATGTTACAGGCAATTTTCATGTGTAGCACACATGCACATTTAATATTTGACTGGAGTACTTATTATCATGGTGTATTACATGTACGTTACAGACAATCTGTGTGTGTAGCACACATACACATGTAATATTTGTCTGGAGTACTTATTTATCATGGTGTTTTGTATTCCTGGCCATTTCACAACCTCAGCTATTTTGAAACAGCCAAATCATATATTTAACCATTTCAAAACCTTATTTGGTTTCAAAATGGCTTGGCTGTTTCAAAACCTAACTGATCAGAGTGAGTTAAGCTATGATCTTCATCAATAGGGCACTTTGACCTTGTCAGGATATTTTTCAGCAGGCAATTAGTGACTTCAGAAGCTACAGGTGATCTTTAAGTGTGCCCTGAATATATGCCTGTTTTAATACATTGATTATTTTGAAATTGGTCTATCATTAGACAATAACAGAAGTTAAATGCAATTAAGATTTACACCTCAAAATCAATTCACAAACAAGAGGAGAGTGCCCGTGAACGGGCACTGTGTCAGCTGACTGAATGTTTTTGATTTGTGATGGTGATAATGAGAGGAAAGCATAATTATCAGGCAAAGGGCTGTACAGAAATACAGTAAATGGTAACTGAACACATGTTCGAAAGATATTCCGAAGCTGACAGAAGAAAACGACAAAAAAGTTGTGCCCTGCAAATGGTATTATGAAATAAATAACAAGGTAATTGTTTAAGGGTAAAAAGTAGGTTAAAAATATTTAAAGAAATACTATAAATGCAATATCCTCGTTCCACCATGAAGAAGGGGTCCAAAGGTCAAATCTGACCATACCAAAAGATTCCCAGCCAAAGAATTTAGGATGGTTTACCATCCCAAACCTCTCGGACCAATAATAAGTGAGTTATAGGCACTTTTTAAGTTTGGCTATCCTTGTTTGACCTTGAAGGAGGGGGTCCAAGGTCAAATCCGACCACACAAAAAAATTCCCAGCCCATGATTTCCTGTAGCTTGTTTACCATCCCAAACTTGTAGGACCAATAATAAGCGAGTTCTAAGCAATTGTAAGTTTGACTATCCTCAACTGCCCTTGAAGGAGGGGTCCCAGGTCAAATCTGACCACACCAAAAGAATCCCAGCCCATGATTTCCTATATGTTGGTTTACCATCCCAAACCTCCAAGACCAATAATACGCGAGTTATAAGCACTTTAAGTTTGGCTATCTTCGTTTGACCTGGAAGGAGGGGGTCCAAGGTCAAATCCGACCACACAAAAAAATTCCCAGCCCATGATTTCCTGTAGCTTGTTTACCATCCCAAACTTGTAGGACCAATAATAAGCGAGTTTTAAGCAATTGTAAGTTTGGCTATCCTCAACTGCCCTTGAAGGAGGGGTCCCAGGTCAAATCCGACCACACCAAAAGATTCCCAGCCCATGATTTTCTATAGCTTGGTTTTCCATTCGAAACCTCTAGGACCAATAATAAGTGAGTTATAAGCACTTTTAAGTTTGGCTATCCTCATTTGACCTTGAAGGAGGGGTCCAAGGTGAAATCCGACCACACCAAAAAATTCCCAGCTCATGATTTTCTATAGGTTGGTTTTCATTCCAACCTCTGGGACCAATAATAAGCGAGTTATAAGCACTTTTATGTTTGGCTATCCTCATTTGACCTTGAAGGAGGGTTCCAAGGTCAAATTGGACCATATTAACAGATTCCCAGCCCATGATTTCCTACAGGTTGGATACAATGATTTACTCAACAGTGAGAACCTGAAAGAAGCTATTGCTCAGCTATCCCATGACATAGAGGTCTGCAATTTCACTATGTTATAGCTGACCAAAACGTCTGTGAATAACATATTTAACAAAATACTCTAAATGTAATAATTTTCAAGTTACAACTGATTTACTCAAGAGTGAGAACCTCAAAGTAACTATTACTCAGCTATGCAATGAGCTACATGTCTGAATTTTTGCTCTGTTATAGCTGACCTAAAAGTAGCTGAACAACATATTTAAGCAAAATACTGTAAATGCAATAGTTTTCAAGTTACAACTGATTTACTCAATAGTGAGAACCAGAAAATAGCTATTGCTCCGCTATGCCATGAGCTATAGGTCTGTAATTTCACTATGTTATAGCTAACCCAAAAGTAGGTGAACAATATATTTTAACAAAATACTCCAAATGCAATATTTTTCAAGTTATAGCTGATTTACTCAACAGTCAGTGCCTGAGAACAGCTATTGCTCAGTTGTGCCATGAGCTACAGGTCTGTAATTTCACTATGTTATAGCTGACCCAAAAGTAGCTGAATAACATATTTGCACAAATTTCTGTAAAAGCAATAGTTTTCCAATTACAACTGATTTACTCAACAGTGAGAACTTCAAAGTAGCTATTACTCAGCTATGCAATGAGCCACAGGTCTGGAACTTCACTATGTTATAGCTGACCCCAAAATAGGTGAATAAAATATTGAAACAAAATACTCTAAATGCAATAGTTTTCAAGTTATAAGTGATTTACTCAACAGTGATAACCTAAAAGTAGCTATTACTCAGCTATGCCATGAGCTACAGGTCTGAAATTTTACTATGTTATAGCTGACCCAAAAGTAGCTGAATAACATATTTATACTAAATTCTCTAAATGCAATAGTTTTCAAATTACAAGTGATTTACTCAACATTGAGAACTTCAAAGTAGCTATTACTCAGCTATGCAATGAGTCACGGGTCTGGAACTTCACTATGTTATAGCTGACCCCAAAATAGGTGAATAACATATTGAAACAAAATACTCTAAATGCAATAATTTCCAAGTTATAAGCGATTTACTCAACAGTGATAACCTAAAAGTAGCTATTACTCAGCTATGCCATGAGCTACAGGTCTGAAATTTTACTATGTTATAGCTGACCCAAAAGTAGGTGAACAACATATTTAAGCAAAATACTGTAAATGCAATAGTTTTCAAGTTACAACTGATTTACTCAATAGTGATGACCTAAAAGTAGCTATTACTCAGCTATGCCATGAGCTACAGGTCTGAAATTTTACTATGTTATAGTTGACCCAAAAGTAGCTGAATAACATATTTATACTAAATTCTCTAAATGCAATAGTTTTCCAATTACAACTGATTTACTCAATAGTGAGAACCTCAAAGTAGTTATTACTCAGCTATGCAATGAGCTACAGGTCTGAAATTTCACTATGTTATAGCTGACCCAAAAGTAGGTGAACAACATATTAAAGCAAAATACTGTAAATGCAATAGTTTTCAAGTTACAACTGATTTACTCAATAGTGATGACCTAAAAGTAGCTATTACTCAGCTATGCCATGAGCTACAGGTCTGAAATTTTACTATGTTATAGCTGACCCAAAAGTAGGTGAACAACATATTTAAGCAAAATACTGTAAATGCAATAGTTTTCAAGTTACAACTGATTTACTCAATAGTGATGACCTAAAAGTAGCTATTACTCAGCTATGCCATGAGCTACAGGTCTGTAATTTCACTATGTTATAGCTGACCCAAAAGTAGCTGAATAACATATTTATACGAAATTCTCTAAATGCAATAGTTTTCCAATTACAACTGATTTACTCAATAGTGAGAACTTCAAAGTAGCTATTACTCAGCTATGCAATGAGCCACAGATCTGAAACTTCACTATGTTATAGCTGATCCCAAAATAGGTGAATAACATATTGAAACAAAATACTCTAAATGCAATAGTTTCCAAGTTATAAGCGATTTACTCAACAGTGATAACCTAAAAGTAGCTATTACTCAGCTTTGCAATGAGTCACGGGTCTGGAACTTCACTATGTTATAGCTGACCCCAAAATAGGTGAATAACATATTGAAACAAAATACTCTAAATGCAATAATTTCCAAGTTATAAGCGATTTACTCAACAGTGATAACCTAAAAGTAGCTATTACTCAGCTATGCCATGAGCTACAGGTCTGAAATTTTACTATGTTATAGCTGACCCAAAAGTAGGTGAACAACATATTTAAGCAAAATACTGTAAATGCAATAGTTTTCAAGTTACAACTGATTTACTCAATAGTGATGACCTAAAAGTAGCTATTACTCAGCTATGCCATGAGCTACAGGTCTGAAATTTTACTATGTTATAGCTGACCCAAAAGTAGGTGAACAACATATTTAAGCAAAATACTGTAAATGCAATAGTTTTCAAGTTACAACTGATTTACTCAATAGTGATAACCTAAAAGTAGCTATTACTCAGCTATGCCATGAGCTACAGGTCTGAAATTTTACTATGTTATAGCTGACCCAAAAGTAGGTGAACAACATATTTAAGCAAAATACTGTAAATGCAATAGTTTTCAAGTTACAACTGATTTACTCAATAGTGATGACCTAAAAGTAGCTATTACTCAGCTATGCCATGAGCTACAGGTCTGAAATTTTACTATGTTATAGTTGACCCAAAAGTAGCTGAATAACATATTTATACTAAATTCTCTAAATGCAATAGTTTTCCAATTACAACTGATTTACTCAACAGTGATAACCTAAAAGTAGCTATTACTCAGCTATGCCATAAGCTACAGGTCTGAAATTTTACTATGTTATAGCTGACCCAAAAGTAGGTGAACAACATATTTAAGCAAAATACTGTAAATGCAATAGTTTTCAAGTTACAACTGATTTACTCAATAGTGATGACCTAAAAGTAGCTATTACTCAGCTATGCCATGAGCTACAGGTCTGAAATTTTACTATGTTATAGCTGACCCAAAAGTAGGTGAACAACATATTTAAGCAAAATACTGTAAATGCAATAGTTTTCAAGTTACAACTGATTTACTCAATAGTGATGACCTAAAAGTAGCTATTACTCAGCTATGCCATGAGCTACAGGTCTGAAATTTTACTATGTTATAGTTGACCCAAAAGTAGCTGAATAACATATTTATACTAAATTCTCTAAATGCAATAATTTTCCAATTACAACTGATTTACTCAATAGTGAGAACCTCAAAGTAGTTATTACTCAGCTATGCAATGAGCTACAGGTCTGAAATTTCACTATGTTATAGCTGACCCAAAAGTAGGTGAACAACATATTAAAGCAAAATACTGTAAATGCAATAGTTTTCAAGTTACAACTGATTTACTCAATAGTGATGACCTAAAAGTAGCTATTACTCAGCTATGCCATGAGCTACAGGTCTGAAATTTTACTATGTTATAGCTGACCCAAAAGTAGGTGAACAACATATTTAAGCAAAATACTGTAAATGCAATAGTTTTCAAGTTACAACTGATTTACTCAATAGTGATGACCTAAAAGTAGCTATTACTCAGCTATGCCATGAGCTACAGGTCTGAAATTTTACTATGTTATAGCTGACCCAAAAGTAGCTGAATAACATATTTATACGAAATTCTCTAAATGCAATAGTTTTCCAATTACAACTGATTTACTCAATAGTGAGAACTTCAAAGTAGCTATTACTCAGCTATGCAATGAGCCACAGATCTGAAACTTCACTATGTTATAGCTGATCCCAAAATAGGTGAATAACATATTGAAACAAAATACTCTAAATGCAATAGTTTCCAAGTTATAAGCGATTTACTCAACAGTGATAACCTAAAAGTAGCTATTACTCAGCTATGCCATGAGCTACAGGTCTGAAATTTTACTATGTTATAGCTGACCCAAAAGTAGCTGAATAACATATTTATACGAAATTCTCTAAATGCAATAGTTTTGAAGTTATAAGCAATTTACTCAACAGTGATAACGTAAAAGTAGCTATTACTCAGCTATGCCATGAGCTACAGGTCTAAAATTTTACTATGTTATAGCTGACCCAAAAGTAGCTGAATAACATATTTATACGAAATTCTCTAAATGCAATAGTTTTTAAGTTACAAGTGATTCTACTCATGATGGAAGTTACTGAAAAGCCCAAAAGTAGCTATTACTCACTTAGCTATTGAGACAGGCACCCAACTTACTCACCATATTGTAGCTATGAAAAAAGTAGCTGAATAACATATTTTAACAAAATGCTCTAGATGCAACAGTTTTCAAGTTATAAATGATTTTGTGCATGATTTCATGAATGTTAATGCATTAAAAATTATTAAAAAAATTTATTAAAAAAAAAGTAAGAGAGATCCAGGTCTCATACTCACACAAGAGAATCTACCTCTGGCCTAGTACATATATGCAAGATATGAGAGAAATCCCTGCAATAGTCACTGAGAAAATTGTGATAAAAAGTTGAAATTTTCACACTTTTGGTGGGGGTACCCCCCTTGTAATGTCTCTAGCAAACAGACGAACAGACAGATTTGCATGCCTTGAACAATTTTTCATCCTCGATAGATAAGGTATCTTTTAAAAAAAACAGCACGTCTCTAGGCCTTGTAGTTTTGGAGGAGAAGTTGTTCACGCGGACGCGTACGCCCACGCCGCAGAGTGACGACATAATGCCAGCTGACTGACAAGTCAGCTGACATAAAAATGAATGGCTTGCCCCGAATTTGTGTTTCTTAAAAGTATTTATTCTTTTGATGGTGATTTGTCAATCAGAGGCAGATCTAGGGGGGACGTCGAGGGTGCACCCCCCCCCCCCTCAGAGTTTGAAACCTTTGTCATGGGGCTTTTTATCCCTGTCCGCGCCCCTCCAATCCCCCACCCCTAAATCTGTCTCTACTAGGTGACATATGCTCCGAACGACGTCAGTTATCGCCGATGGTTTAGGAACATATGTTACCCTAGTAGTTTTGTTTACCAGTGTATGTTTAAACAGGAGATATTCAATTTATAAAACTGGAATCACTCACCCCAGTTAATAATTTATTGCTGCACTTCTACAGTAGCTATGATAAGATTAAATTGCAAAAAAGTTAAATTCTGAAAAAGTTCCATCAAATTTAATCAATTGATTGATGTATTTTTAAAGAAAAACGATGAAAGAATCTATTATTTTAAAATGAAAACTTGAAAACAAGAAACATTGTGGCATATAAATTTAGATTAAAGTATGTTTCTCTCCATTTACAATTATACAATTATTTATTATGGGAAGCCCCTTTGAAGCTTATTTTAGGTTTCATGTTATTTTGTTCATGACAGTAAACTGCTGTATGTGTCTGACAATTGAGTATAGAAAAACCCCTAGTAGAAAAAAAAACTGCAAAAAAAGTCACAGTAGAAAACTAGTGTATCAATAAATAATCCTGGTAGACAAAACCCCGGGGGTGTTGGAAAAACAACAAAACAAAATACCCAAACCTATGTTGCAAGGTGTCTTCTACTTGGCAGTGCTTGTGTAAATGTGTTATGTTGCCTCAGAGGTGGGAGGCAAGAGTGTTACCACTCTGCGACCGTGGCCCCATGCAATCTGTACATGAAGTACACATAGACATATGATATTTGTCTGGAATACTTATTTATCATTGCGTATTGCATAAATGTTTCAAGGCAATCTGTGTATCCAGGTATAACATGTAATAACTGAACATTTCTGTCATTTCATGAAATGCCCAAACAGTTCAGGCATTTTGTAAAATAAATGCCTAAGCATTTCTAGCAATGATTGAAAGTGGGCTGAACATAGTTTCTGTCATGTTTGATTATTCTTAAATTGTTGATTTCCTGTAGTTTTCTTATGTTTGTCTATTTTTGAGGCTATATTTTATGGTCTTTGATGAACAACAATAATTAAATGGTATTCTGATAACTATTATCACTTTCATTGAAATTGGTTTTATCATGATCCTAACCAAAATGAAGAATACAAAAACATTTAAATATGTTAACAGCAATTGTTTGTATTGAAACAAGAATTCTGTTGAATTATACCATGTCACCAGCTTTAGTTATTGATAGGAAATGAATAAAATATGAAACCACACACATTATGCTGGACTGACACAATTAGTCAGCTGACTAGTATTCTTCTTCAGAAGATTAAAAAACACAGATACAAGCAGGCAGGAGTCACCTTTTTGAGATAGGTGACAAAACAAGCCCTGATTATCCCTTATTACAACTGGCAACACTGTAATGTCCAGTTGTGGATAAATTCTTCTGGACTTTTAACTTTTACTGGGAGAAATTTAATGGCATCTAACAATAGAGGATCTATTATGAAAGCTTCAATGGTTGTCATGGCGACATTTAAATAATTTTTTCAATAGGGACAAATAAGTGGGATCCAGGGTTTGGTAGAGGTATGAAAGAATAAAATAACTTAGGTATTACTATAATTTTTACCCCACAGCCCTTAAGGGCTGTCGGGGTATTGTTTTCACCCATGCTGTCCAGATGGGCGGGCGGGCGGGTGGGTGGTTGGCGGGAAAAAGTTTGTCCGGGCTGTATCTCAGAAAATGTAAGGTGTAGGAAGTTGATACTTGGTAGGGACATTGGTTAGGAGGTGTAGGTGTGCAACGTCATGGTCTGACCTTGATTTGACCTTTGACCTTGCTGTAGTGACCTTGAGTTTCAAAATCTTGTTTGGGCTATATCTCGGAAACCGTAAGGTGTAGGAAGTTGATACTTGGTAGGGACATTGGTTGGGAGGTGTAGGTGTGCAACATCATAGCGTGACCTTGATTTGACCTTTGACCTTGCTGTAGTGACCTTGACCTATAAAATCTTGTCCAGGCTATATCTTGGAAACTGTAAGGTGTAGGAAGTTGATACTTGATAGGGATATTGGTTAGGGGGTGTAGGTGTGCAACATCATGGCATGACCTTGATTTAACCTTTGACCTTGCCGTAGTGACGTTGACCTATAAAATCTTGTCCGGGCTATATCTCAGAAACTGTAAGGCGTAGGAAATTGATACTTGGTAGGGACATTGGTTAGGGGGTGTAGGTGCGCAACGTCATGGCATGACCTTGATTTAACCTTTGACCTTGCCGTAGTGACCTTTACTTATAAAATCTTGTCCGGGGTATGTCTCGTAAACCATAAGGTGTAGGAAGTTGATACTGAGTAGGGACATTCGCTAGGGTGTGTAGATGTAAAACCTCATGGTGTGACCTTGATTTGACCTTTGACCTTGCTGTAGTGACCTTGACCTATAAAATCTTGTCTGGGCTATATCTCGGAAACCGTAAGGTGTAGGAAGTTGATACTTGGTAGGGATATTGGTTAGGGGGTGTAGGTGTGCAACGTCATGGTCTGACCTTGATTTGACCTTTGATCTTGCATATCTGATGCTATTTTATGTCTCTACGAGGATATCTGATACTATTTATCTCTCTTATATCTCTCTTATATCTTTTTACTTGAATCTTGGTTGTTGCACCTTTGGGTGTCTTTTGGTGTAGATTAAGCACTGTTAAAGTCATATTAGAAGTCATTAACTGTTTTACTTTTGCAACTTCCCATTGTAACAGATGGTATTGCATCAAGTGAGCCACAGGTTTTGCCCCAGTTCCACATAAAATTGAAAAATTTAATAGTAATTTAAATTTTTATTAGAAATACTTACCATTTCCTAACAGTAGCTATTTGTTGGAGCCATCCAACCCAATGGCCAACGCAGAGATGCGATTTTAAGGTTTACTCACAACCTTAACCAAGCCATTGGGTTACAGTAGTCCGTCCTCCCGCCAAAGAGGTCACATGACTACATTGTTTACCTCATTATTTTTGTTGCAAGTAAAAGAATGACTTGCGGGGAGGCGGGAGGGAAATTTGAGTGTTAGGAAATGGTAAGTATTTCTAATAAAAATTTAAATTACTATTAAATTTTTCAATTTTATAGCGAAATACCCTTACCATTTCCTAACAGTAGCTGAATTCAGCCTTGCAGGACGGTGGGAATTACTTTTAGCAACTACCATCACCAGCCCTACTACCACAACAAGAAAAAACACTGTGAGAAACTGTAATATAAACAATGTGAGTCTTACATGTAAATAACAACACATAAACTCCAACATTTAACAGTGCGTTTAACATGATTATAACATATAAACGTTAAAACTGCCAGCACCCACATTCAACATACCTTCAAATAAAAGGTCGAATGTAGATCTCACAATGTTCCAATCCATCTAATGCCATAGTAGAAAGTTGTATCAACACAAACTTGAAACTCAACATAAACTTCAAAGCAACTACGGGTCAAACCCCACTTGGCACCACTATCAGCTGACGCATCATACGCTCCAAGCAAGGCTCAAGCCAACAAAACTGTACAATATATACAGGTGTTACAGCCATCTATCCTGTAAACACATAAAATATAATGTATAGCCACTCAATACAAAAACAGACATCAATACAGCATAAAAAACATAGATATAACAGACAACTTCATTACCTAGCTATAAATCTATCACATGCTGAGCAGATACTATAGGGCCCAATTTCAAAATCTGGCCATTATGCCAACATAGGTCCTTCAGATAGAAATTGGTGAACGTATTGTGAGACTTCCAAAAGCAAGCCTGAAGTATCTCATTCAAAGAAATTCCTCCTTTAAATGCCAAAGATGCAGCCATTGAGCGGACATCATGAGCTTTCACCTGATACAGCTGTTGAGACTCAGGGTCCGAATTCTCATAAGCCAAAAGAATAGTCTGTTTTAACCAAGATGAGATAGTTGCCCTGGAAATATCTCTTGCAAAGCCCTCTTTTATAGCTACAAACAAAAGATTCTTATTCTTCCTCAAATCTTTTGTCCTATCCAAATAGAATTTCAAAGCCCTCACAGGACAAAGAGATCTATCTTGAGTCAAACTTTTGTCTAACTGAGGTTTCAATGCTGGAATGACCACTGGTTTAATTGCAGCAGGCCCATCTGAAGCCAACTGGTTCTTTGCCAAAAAGGCAGTTGATGGGGCCAAAGTGACTTGAGACCAATTCTCCTTATAACTGAGAGATGAATGAGTCCAAGCATGAACTTCACTTCTCCTTTTGCCCGAAGCCAAAGTCAAAAGAAAAACTGTCTTAAAGGTTAATAACTTCAAAGAAGCTTTCCCCAAGGGTTCAAAAGGTTGTTTGGTCAATGCATGGAGTACCAATGCCAAATCCCAAGAAGGTATAGACCTATTTGCTACTGGTTTGTCTCTGTAAAAGCTTGCTAACAGTCTATTTAGCTCAAGACTTTTAGAGATCTGCTCACCCTTCACACCCAAACCATCTGCAATAGCTGTTCTATAACCAGCAATGGTAGATGGCTTGAGATTTCTTTCCTTAAACAAACAGTTAAGAAAATCTGCTACCTCTGGAATAGTGGGATTGGAGACGTCCACCTGGCTCTCCTCACACCACTTCCCAAAAATGGACCACCTTGATTCATAGATTCTCCTTGAGGAGTGTCTCTGAGGCTCCTTAATTCGCTTCGCCACCTCCTCTGAGAATCTTTCTGAATATTCATGATTGACTCCAGATGCCAAGCATGAAGATTCAGGTACGTCAGATTGTTGTGAAGTCTGTTGCTGAAAGGCTGAGTCAACAGATCCACCCACAAGGGAAGTCTCAGAGGAAGCCTTGTGGACAGATCCACCAGATCCCAAAACCAAGACATCCCTGGCCACCCTGGTGCAATCATGATGATTCTGCACCTGTAGGTGGTCATCTTTTGAATCACCTGAGGAATGAGAGCCACTGGACAAAACACATAGGCGTCCAGACCCTCCCAAGAGATGTTCAATGCATCTGTTTCCCAAGCCCGACCGTCGGGGACAGGAGACACATACATTGGTAGCTTGTGATTCAACTTTGTTGCAAACAAATCTACCATTGGTTGATGCCAGCAATGGCAAATTTGATTGAACACTCGATGATTCAGAGCCCATTCGGTTTGAATCACCTTGTCTTTCCTTGACAGAGAATCTGCCAAAACATTGAGATTCCCTGGAATGTGTTTTGCCCGAATCTGGATCCCCCTGACATTTGTCCAAGCCATAATTCTCCAGATTAGGGCACACATTTCTTGAGAATGGGTGCCTCCCTGTTTGTTCAGATAGGCAACCACTGAAGAGTTGTCTGTGGAAATCAGCAGATTTTGATGCAGAAGCTGATTTTCGAATGATTTTAAAGCTAGAAATACTGCTTTTAGCTCTAGAATGTTTATGTGAAGTCTTGACTCCACCTGATTCCACAAACCACTGGCTGTGTGATGCTCTAAATGAGCCCCCCAGCCTTTTAGGGAAGCATCTGTGAATAGAAGGAGATTGCACTCCTTCTGATGAAGTGGGGAACCCCTCTTCAGGTTCGAGAGATTGGTCCACCACTGAAGATGCTGTCTTAGAACCTGAGACACTGGTACTGGGATATCCAGAGACTGAGGATACCTCCAGTGTGTCTTGAGGTACCATTGTAGAGGTCTCATATGCAGACGACCCAATGGTACAGTCTTCTCCATTGAAGCCATGCTCCCAATCAGTGACATGAGCTCCCTTGGAGATGTTTGAGTAGCTTTCAACATGGAAACTATCTTTTCTAGAAGGCGATCGATTTTCTTTTGAGTTGGAAAGACTAGACCTACCCGGAGGTCGAATTTGTAACCCAAAAATTCGATTTCTTGAGTTGGAATTAAATCTGATTTTTCGAAATTTATGATCCAACCCAAGCTCTGCACAAGATGAATCAACCTGTGGGTATTCTCTTGACATTGCTGTTTTGTTTTTGCTCTCAATAGCCAATCGTCTATATACTGATGAATCCTGATGCCTTTTGCAAGAGCCATCAGTTTCACCTCCTTTGCTACCATGGTGAATTCGAGTGGAGCCGTAGCGATTCCGAAGGGCAAGGCAGTGAACTGGTAGGATCTGTCGCCTACATTGAAGCGCAGATACTTTTGGAACCGTGGGTGTATTGGTATGTGGAAGTACGCATCTGTAAGGTCGAGTGAAGTTACCCACTCGCCTTCTTGAAGCGAATCTCGAATATTTTCGGCAGTTTCCATCTTGAAAGTTGGAATATGCAAATATTGATTTACCACACTCAGATCTATTACTGGTCGCCATCTCTTTCCTGGTTTGGGGACAAGAAACAAGCGACTGTAAAATCCTAGGGAAGTGACCTTTTGAACTGGAGTTATCGCTCTTTTGTCGATCATTTGATAAACCGCCTTTATCAAAAACTCTTGCTTCTCCCGGTTCAAATATTTGCTCCTTATTGCAGGATAATTTGTCAATGGAGGTTGATTTCTGAAATTCAGACAATAACCCTCCTTCAAAATGGTCACTACCCTTGGATGAGCTTTCCTGGCTTCCCATACCTGCCAAAAACTGGACAGACGGCTTCCTGGGCACAGACAGTCACTTCCTTCTGCCACCCCTGCCTCTGAAAGGCCTAGAGGAGTAGGAACCCCTTCCTCTGTTTCCAGTTGCAGAAGAGCTATTGCTTCTTGCTGATGTTGTTGAAGAGTTTTCATGGTAGGGTCGAAAAGATCTATTCTGAGACCTGCTATCTCTTTTCTCCTCATGTCTAGCCGTATGCTCCTTCCTAGAATCTCTACCCCTGGACTCCCTATTCACATGGGACCACTGAATAAAGTTCTTCTGAACTTCAGAGAGAGTATCTACAGGAAAAACCTCATTTGAAGTGAAAGGAGCATTCCTAAGCTTACTAATGTCATCCTCAGTGACATCCTTGGAACAGCTTTTCAAGTAATTATCCCTCCTACTCAACAACATGTTTGATGCCATGGTCATGGAACTGCCAAGCAAAGAATCTAAGGATTTCCCCAAAGACTGATTCACTGATGACTGTAACTGAAGACACTCCTGGACATATTCCAGAGCATTATTAAAGTCAGTTTCATTCTCAGCTGATTTTAAGATAGCAAATTGTTTCTCCATCTCCTCTGTGGCTTTGCAATTTGCAGAATTGAACCAAAAAATGTGGTTAAGAACATTGATGTTTTCTCTATTAACAGTTTCCCAGAGAGTAAACTGCTTCCAAGGAGTTGAAATGGCAGATGGCATCTGAAACTGTGAAGAAGTAATGTTTCTGAATGCATCTTGTAACTTGGGAGCTACTACTGCATGAGGCTGAGGTGAGATGTTGTACCACTTCATAGGTGGTCTTTCAAAACTCAAAAATTGACCTCTAGGCAAAGGATTTCTCCTTGAAGACTTGGTTTTCAAAGAATCATGTTCCTTTGAAACACCCGAAGCCTCATATTCCTTGAAATCCCACAAACTACACATATTTTCAGCAGGAGGAAGAGCTAAGGAGACCTCTGCAGACTTCTTCAGCTTAGAAGCTTGTGAAAACACAGATGGGGCAATAATAGTGTCAGTCTCAGTTATTGCAATATCCAACCACTTTTTAATAGCGAAAAGTGTGTCTAAATATGAAGGAACTGGCTGTTTTTCTTCCTGAGAGGAATCATATTCCCCGTCATCTGACAACTCCACCCTCGCTTTTTTAGAAGGTATGGAAAATCGATTGTCTATCACAGACGTAGAGGGATTTTCCTCCGCATGGCGTTTTGAATGAATCTCTTCGGAAGACTGTGTACTAGACGTAGATCTCTTCTTGCATTGGGAACTCGCCCTTCCCACAGCTTCGTTAGCAACCAAGATGTCCGCCTCTACAGGGGAATCCTTGTTTTCAATAGCAGCAATTCTATTCGTTAGGGTTGTAAGTTGTGAGAGGATCGCTGCCAACGCCTGGCTATTTGAACCTGACGTCTGGCCAGCGACCACAGAATGAGAAGACATTCCTACCGAACTGTCTTCTTCATCCAATATGGAGTCATCTATCTTGTCCTTTCCTTTTTGCAAGGTAGATTCCTTCAAAGATTTCTTACCTTTTGACAGTTTTTCAGTGAGTTTTCGCTTTTGATCTTCCGACAAAGCAACACACAGAAGGCAATCCTTCTTAAGAGTACAAAGGTCATCACCCTTGCTAGCTTCACGACATTTGTAGCAATATCTGTGGTTATCAAAACCAAACATAAGATGTCCACAGAAACTGGATTTCTTAGATTTAGAATCTGATGAATCTTTATTATTCGCCATGATTCAAAAATCTCAATAAAAAATGAAATAATCCCTGAAAACTTTAAACTTCCAAAGATTACCAAAACACGTCTCTACTGTTGATGGCCAACAAAAATAATGAGGTAAACAATGTAGTCATGTGACCTCTTTGGCGGGAGGACGGACTACTGTAACCCAATGGCTTGGTTAAGGTTGTGAGTAAACCTTAAAATCGCATCTCTGCGTTGGCCATTGGGTTGGATGGCTCCAACAAATAGCTACTGTTAGGAAATGGTAAGGGTATTTCGCTATAAAAACATGTATTGCTACATCTGTATGTATGGGTAATATTCAAAACAACCCAACCATAATTCGACCATACAAATGAAAATCAAAATGGGAGAAGTCTTAAAGTTTCATAATTTTTAGTTTACTGAATTGTCTTGTTTTAATACTTATTCTTTACATGCAATTTCTTTCTTTTAGATGTTATTTTCTCTACTTAAACATTATTTGGATACTGACACTGCTCTGAAAGTATCCCAAACTGTGTACTGTTTCACTTCTTCTATATCTCATGGTGTTGAAAACTATTTTCCCAGGCTGTGGGGTAAGGGCATCTCTGATGCTATTTTTAATATATTAACCTTTCCTAGTAAACTGAGCATCAAATTTTTAATAAAATTTATGAACCATTTTAACCTTAATTTTATATTTTTATTAAAATTCATGTTACATCTTTTCAGGTGTTTAGATAAAAGGTGATATCCAATAAATCAAACTTTGTAACCCATAATATTCCTCGTAATTATCTGCAATTTTTTCATACTCATATGTTAACCAACCCATATGCTTGTGTTTTCTGGATAATTATTGCAGTGGCTCGATGGCGACTTTGAAAGGCTAGGCTAACTTAATTTTTGGCTGAGAAAAGAATGATGTGATCAAGGGCCGGATGAGTGAACAGAACCAGCCTACGGGAGCTGTGCTCTCACACACACACACCCACTCACTCTCTTGGTGTCTCTCGTGTAAGACGTGTAAAATAACTGTCCACCAGTTGGGACATGGATAAATTAATAATAATAAAATCAACTTTTTTATTATTAATAATAATAAAATCAACTTTTTCTGTGTATTATGTCGTTAGTGCCTATCCTTAACCGATCCCGGTGGAGCCCCCGCCCAAGGGTAGCACTACAATTATCTTTAGGCCTGAACATTCATAGAATAGTTGTAATATTATTCTGTTTTACTTATAGCCAAATCTTTCACTATCTCATATCTTATCAACAAAAGGTTCAACAAAAAGAAATCAATATTTCAACAAATAATTTAACAAATAATTTTATATTTCACGTATCAACTTGTTGCTCATTTGCTTCTTCTTTTATTTTTTTTTTCAAAATTATTTATTTTCTCTTCCAGTACAATTTCTTTCTCTAAACTTTGCTTCTTTTTTCTTACAAAGTAAGGCAGAGTAACACCTAAATTTTTTCTTGGAAACTGAAATCTCCATATGCTGCAGATTTTTTCATGAGGTTAGATTTGACCTTTGACCCCTCCTTCAAGGTCAAACGAGGGTCAACCATCTTTAAAGGGTCTCACTTATTCTTGACCCTAGAGGTTTGGGATGTCAAACCAGCATTTAGGAAATCATGTGCTGCAAATCTTTTGATGCTGATGGATTTGACCTTTTACTTCTTCTTCCATCTTGAAATTCTGTTTCCAGACTCTAACTCAAAGTCGCTTATGCCAATTGATTTGAAACTTGACAGGTTAGTAGGGCATTAGCAAGGCTAGGTTGCTTTTGAAATTAGTGCAACTTTGAAAAACAAGATGGCTGCCATCTTAAAATTCCATTTCTGGACTCTAACTCAAAGATGCTTCTGCTGATTGATCTGAAACTTAACAGGGTGATAGGGCATCACCTAGACTAGGTTGCTTTTGAAATTGGTGCCACTTCAAAAACAAGATAGTTGCCATTGAGGCCGGCCATCTTGAAATTCCATTTTTGGACTCTAACTGTGAAGACACTTCAGTCAATCAATCTGAAACTTAACAGGGTGGTAAAGCCCTACCTAAGCTAGGCAGCTTTTGAAGTTGGTCCATTTGAAAAACACAAGATGGCTGCCATGGTCGCCATCTTCAAATTCCATTTCCAGACTCTAACTCTAAAATGCTTCAGCCGATCAATTTGAAACTTAACAGGTTGGTACAGCGCCACCTAGGCTAGGCTGCTTTTGAAGTTGTTGTCACATGAAAAAACCAAGATGGCCACTATGGCTGCCATCTTGACATTCCATTTCTGGGCTCTAACTTTAAGAAGCTTCTACCAAGCGACTTGAAATTTAATAGGGTGGTAGGACACCACCTCGGCTAGGTTGCTTTCAAAATTGGTACCATTTTGAAAAACAAGATGGCTTCTGACTGTTACTTGAAGATGCTTCTGCTACTCAATTTGAAAATTGATAAAATGGAAGGACAGATAGCAGTATCACAGCTATCATATTGCCTACATCTGGCATACATCCATCCTTTAGACATGACAAGTACTAGTATGTCTTATGTATCTCTGATACTGATTGGGCAACCTGCTTTTTGGGGTCTACAACCCCAGTTTCTTGTTATGCATTATTGTGAATACACAAAGAACATAATCACACAACAAGATGCTGAAAGCACATCACACACCCAAGGACATGAACAAATGACAAGAATTTTCTTAATTTCGGCAGCCATCTTGAAAAAAACCTTTTATCTTCAAAGCCATGTTACATGTTCTTTTCCAGTGGATACATCTTGCATCTGGCCACAGAGGTGTCCTTAGTCTAGTTGTAGATGGAATCTCAAACCCTGCCCTTTAGCAAATGTGAATTTTAGGGTCATGTTATTTATTTGGTACTTTCAACTTAGAATAAAAAATTATTTATGCTAGTTTTATGCTAGTTTTTTTAAAGTTTTAATTGTCATGAAATATTGGTCTCTAAATCTGTTTATGTGACTTGTTAACGCTCGACGATAGGAGAGGGTTATTGTAATCAGTTTGTTTCTGTCGGTCTGTCTGTCTGTGCACCGTTTCGCCCTTATGACTCAAAAACTATAACACCAATCGAGCTCAAATTTGGTGGGCAGGTATTTTATGGGGTACAGACAGATTCTTTCAAATTTGGTGTAATTTGTGTGAAAACTAAAGCCAGGAGAGAGTTTTTCTTATTTTTAATTGGGCTTTTACAGTGAAATCTGCTTCTCTGACTGTGCACCATTTTGCCCTTATAACTCAAAAACTATAACTTCAATCAATCTCAAATTTAGTGGAAAGGTATTTCATGGGGTACAGACAGATTCTTCCAAATCTGGTCTAATTTGTTTGAAAATTAAAGCCAGGAGAGAGCTTTTCTTATTGTAATTGGGAATACACAGTGAAACTGCTTCTCTTCATCACATACGTAAAAATCAATATTTTGCTTTCTGATGAAGTCATTACTAAGTGATGTCACAATGTAACTGCCTTTGTGAGGTCACAAACCTAGCTTGTGATACTTGATGTCTTTAAGTAAAAATATTTCTTCTAATTTGACATAAACATAATAAAGAGGGAGGTGGTATATTCATCATTTTTATTAATTATTATTTCTGTTTTATTTTCTCTTTTTTCTTTCAATTCCTTGACAGTCCATCACAAAAAATTACCATGCATGATTTTCACCAAGAAGTGACCTTTAAGCAGAATTTTTACCTCCACCAGCAGTTTATGTTTTTGTGTGTTAATTGTTTATGTTTGTTTTATTTTTTTTTTGTGTGTGTGTGTGCGTGGGGGTGGGGGGTAGGGTGGGGGTGGGTGTGTGTGTGTGTTTAGATTACTCCAAAACTAATGAACAGATCTTTATTTAAAAATTTGTGAGTAGGACCTGACTGAAGGAAGAAGTTACTAAAAGAAAGATCAGGATCTAATTTTAGATACAAAAAATTCATGATTTTTCAAAGGTCCCATTTCAATGTATTTTAATGGCTTTAGCTTTCTACTTGATGTTTCTATGAAAATTAATTTACATGTTTGGTTTTATTTTATTGTCTTCCTTACAATATTTTATATCACTTGAGAGACTGGTCGCATGGAGTCGAGCGTTTTGCTCTCTCTGAGTGCATCTTGTTATTAGCGTGTTTATTAACTTAACTATGGAAAATGGCTGTTTTCAATGGGAAACAGCTGAGGTTAAATGTTTATGATACAGGGTTTTATATGGTAGTACAGGACATTAATACTGTGATAAAGTACCTTGTATAAACTGATATTGGGAATATGTCAGAATTAATTAAATATTCAAATGTAAGACAAATTAATTTTTTGTCTGACTTATGCAATTCATTTATTCATAGTCACTGTTGGAAATCTTTCTTTTTTTACAATACAATAATAGAATTGTGCAACAATAAGTAAAATTTTTACAAGAGAAGAAAGTGCATTTTCCGCCCCACATTTGTCTTGTGTTAAATACGACTGCAATATGAACACTCTAATGGAGTTGTTATATCTAGCTTCTGGTTAATGTGTATCTGAAAGTACAATAGTGTGATAAGAAACAGGGTGGGTTTTCTAGGGACTGAAGGACTAAGATGCAGGAGTGTATTATCATACTTTTGACTACTATATTCACTAATTACATTTTAATTTCTATTTTTTAGCTTTATCTAGAACAATTTTGTTATGCAGCAGTGATCAATTATCCTTCCAGAAACCCCTCACATACAGCTTCCTTAAAATCAATTTCAAGTTCTTAACCAAAGAATAATCACTTCAACAGCCAAAACGTCAACACTTTAACATAGCCAATCCATACCATAGAGACACAGGGAGGCTGAGTGGCCATGGTGGATAGGCTTTTGCAAACAGGTCTTGCATGAACATCCGATGATGTGAGGAAACAAGGCCTAATGGGGTTTCGGTCTACTAGCGTGAGTCGCAAAGTCATCAGACATGAGTAGTGCTTTGCTGCTTAACTTTAGTGATGAGACAGGTAGTCATCATGTTACGCCACAATTCATGAAAGTCCAGAGACAGAAAAAAATGAAAAAAAATGCTCGCTACTGCTCGCGCTGAAAAATCAATTCTGGCCAGTTTCAAAGATCTTTGATACATTTTGTATGTGTGGGTTATTTGCCGTAGCATTTACCATATATATCGCACTTCTCTCCTTGCCCTAACATTATTTTTTCAGACATACCCATGGGTATTAATGGTAGTCAGAGGTCAAATTCAACATATTTTTAGGTTGCTCACCAATGAAAATATTATTTTTATGTCTTAGGTCATTATTTCTATGTCTAAAATTGTAAGTTAGTGGCTTAAAAATTGTGCCACCATTCAATTCTTACTTTTAGGATTGGATGTGGGGTAATTTTTGACAAAATCCTCAAAAATCCCCTATGACTGCTCACCACCATTTTGAAAATGTTTGAAGGTAAATGTTTAATAAGCATTTTGAAAATATGGGTACAAAAATGTTTGTGATAGTATGTTTGTAAAAAATTTGACAGAAAGTTTGAAAATCATTTTAAAATGATGGATATGAAAATCAGTTGTTATTAAATGTTTGTAAAACATTTTCAGAGCTAAGATTTGCAAAACACTGTCAACATATGTTGTTTAAACATTTTACGTATACTGTTTATTACACATTTCATGCTGAAAGTTTAAAAAACATTTTTAGCATAACCTTCACTTCTTGAGCTATTTTATAAATGTGTAAAAAACATTCCAGTCAAACTTCCTTTTCTTGAGTTATTTTATAAACTTTTTCAGCAAAACATTTGTATAGAGAATATTTATCAAATGTCTGTTAAACATTAACATGTAAATGTTTACTTGGAAAGATTTAGTAATCCAAACGATAGGGTTTAAATAGGTTTAAAACATTATGTTAACATTTAAACCATTTTAAAACATTTTTAATGTTCATAAGGATGTAAATACTATGCAACACATATGTGAATTCAACACAATGTGAATTATGAACTCCCCACTTATAATCTTTTACAAACCAAGGGGTATTAGATTACACATTTAATATTAAATGTATTTTTAATGTACATCCGTCTCCTTACAGTTGTAAACCATATAAAATAGCACCAGAGATGTCCGTACCCCACAGGCTTGGGAAAATAGTTTTCAACACCATGAGATATAGAAGTAGTGAAAAAGTACAAAGATCGGGATACTTTCAGAGCAGTGTCAGTTATATAAACATCCAAATAATGTTTACGTACAGAAAATAATGTCTAAGAGAAAGAAAATGAATGCAAAGAAAATGAATGCAAAATAATTCAATAGCAAGATAACAGCATTAATCAGTAAAGTAAAAATTAGGAAGCTGTAAAATTTATTAATTGGAGTACAGCTCTCAATGGTAATACCACAATTATGTAAAAATACATATAATAATCAGTTTCAGGCATACATATATTTTGTCATAAGAGAAAGATGTCTCAAATATGGTAGTTGAACACACTTTGGCAAGGCCAAAGTTAAAGCTCACACCATGATGATGCACATCTACAAACCCTAACCAATGTCCCTACCAAGTGTCAACCTACACCTTACAGAATCCAAGATATAGTCCGGACAAAATTTTCAACTCATGATTTGTTCGACATTAAGGTCAAAGGTCAAATCAAGATCACACCATCATGTTATATAACTACAACTCCCAACCAACGTCCCTACTAAGTATATAAACTTAACCACACTGTACAGTTGCTCAGATATAGCCCAGATAAGATTTTATAGGTCAAGGTCACTACGACAAGGTCAAATGATGGCCACATCATGACATTGCACACCTACAACCCCCAACCAATGTCTTTACAGAGTATCAACTTCCTATACTTTACAGTTTCTGAGATACAGGCTGGACAATCTTTTCCTGCCCATCCAGACACCATAGGTGAAAACAATGCTTTAGTTCTATGAAACCTATGCATTTTATTTTAGAATATTATTGCAGAAAGTTATTCATGTGTACAAGAGTAATGTCAAACTAAGTAAATGGAGGTTATGTAATTTTAAATTAGGATTTAATATGACCACTTCTTCTCTAAATTGTTCGGTTGTCTTTACATATTTTTACACATAAAAATTATGTGAGACTGGGTTCTGGGTTGCAGTAATTTATCAATGCTGCAGCAGCATTAAATAGTCAAGTAAAAATTACTGAACTCAATTTATAATCAGTCAGTTAGAAAGTATCTGTAGGCCTACCTGAAACAAAAATAATACAAATGTTATAAAACCTAAAATTAGTACCATAATAAATTAACTTTCACTACATTAACCTAGAGATCATATTTAATTTGTAAATTATGTAGTGGCATCGTATTTTCAGCTGCTCGTTTGTAAAAAGTATGAAACTGCACTATTTTCGACATTAACATTACAGTGTTTATTTTTAATATTTGTTAATAACAGCATCAGAGATGCCCGTACCCAACAGCCTGGGGAAATAGTTTTCAACACCATGAGATATAGAAGTAATGAAACAGTACAAAGATTGGGATACTTTCAGAGTAGTGTCAGTTATATACAGTCCAAATAATGTTTAAGCAGAGAAAATAATATCTAAGGGAAAGAAAATATATGTAAATATAAAGTATTGAACAAGACAATTCAATAGCAAGATGACAGCAGTAATCAACAAACCAAAAATTATGAAGTTATAAAATTTATTAACTGGAAAATAGCTGTCAATGGAAACAGCACAATTATGTAAGAGAACATATAACTAGAAAATTCCCAGCCCATGATTTCCTATTAGTTGGTTTCACATTGCAAACCTCTAAAACCTCTAGGCCCAATAATAATCAAGTTATAAACACTTTTAAGTTTGGCTATCCTCATTGGAACTTGAAGGAGGGGTCCAAGGTCAAATCTGATCACATGAGAAGATTCCTAGCCTATGATTTCATATAGGTTGGTTTCATATTGTGTCACCATAAGGAGCTAAGACACATCCGGAAATTCCTCAGTGTGGAGACTGTAGCCCTACTTGCAAACTCAATGATTACCAGTCGAATTGACTACTGCAATTCTCTGCTCTATGGCGTAAACAAATATAATGTGGCTAAACTCCCAAAGATTCAAAATGCCCTGTGTAGAATCATTCCAGCAGCAATAATAAGGGAGATATAGGCACTTTTAAAGTCTACAACATGGAGTATTTTGGCATTCCATGGATGACCCTGAATGAGTAGCTTCAAGGTCAAATGTCTGCAAGGTTGTTGCAAGGACATGTATATTTGTTATACATATTACCTATAAGGAGATTTAACCTTCTACTTATGAGAACCAGCCAGAAGAAAAAGGTAGGTAATTTTGAAAGAAGTCCCCGAGGCTGCCATGGTGTTTTTCAGAATGAGGCTAATTTCAGTCCCATAAAAACGTATCTCCAAATGAAGATATCCTGCAAACTGGGTGTAGTTTTCCACTGAGAGCATTAAGGCCAAAAATCTCTAACCAACGTATCCACCACATGCATCCGCTGGATACAATAATCAGTTGCAGCAATCCATATATCTTTGTCATAAGAGAAACATGTCTCAAATATGGCAGGTGAACACACTTTGGCAGAGCCAATGGTAAAGGTCACACCATGATGCACACCTACACCCACTAACCAATGTCCCTACCAAAAATGCCAACGTTTTACACCTTTCAAAATTCAAGAAATAGCCCAGAAAAGGGTTTAAAATTCATGGTCACTACGACAAGGTCAAAGGTCATATCAAGATCACACCATGAAGTAGCACATCTACAACCCCTAAGCAATGTCCCTACTAAGTATCAACTTCCTACACTTTATGGTTTCAGAGATATTGCCTGGACAAAATATTAAAGGTCATGCTCACTACAACAAAATTAAAAGTCAAATCAAGGTTACACCATGACGTTGCACACCTACACCCCCAACCATTGCTCATACCAAGTAACAACTTCCTACACCTTACTGTAGCCGAGATATAGCCTGACAAGATATTATAGCTCAAGGTCACTACAGCAAGGACAAATGTCACATCAAGGTCACACCATGACATTGCACAACTACACCCCAACCAATGTTCCTACCAAGTATCAGCTTCCTACACTTTACAGTTTCTGGGATATAGCCCAGACAATGTTTTTAGGTCAAGGTCACTACATCAAGATCAAAGGTCAAATCAAGGTCACACCATAACATGGCACACCTACATCCCCCAACCAATGTCCCTACCATGATCAACTTCCTACACCTTACAGTTTCCGAGATACAGCCTGGACAAACTTTTCCCCCGCCGCCCTCCTGACCGTCCACCTACCCATCCGGCCACCATGGGTGAAAATAATACCCCGACAGCTCTTAAGGGCTGTGGGATAACAAAACTGTATATCTTTAGGCTACATAATGGCCACAAATTTGTGATATCTTAAAAATTAACCAACTACTGGGTCAATTTATTTGTTGGAAACATCTTTAAGATTAGAATTTAATACTGTTTCATTTTTATCAGTAACGTCTGATAAATTGTTGTTACTACCGTCACTTATTAGACATACAGTTCAATACAATGCATGTATGTAGTTAATCTGACAAAAACTGCAAAGTTCCTTTTCCTGATATGCATCCTCCATTGAGCAGGTTTCGTGCTATAAATATTTAGGTTGCTTAATCACATTTGAACTTAATGATGATAAAGCCATCAGTGTCAGATCAGCAGTAATTATGCTAAATACAACATGTTATTGCACAACTTTAGGTTGTGTTGTGGTGAGGTTAAGAAGACAGTTTTTAAGTCATACCTGAGTAACTGTTCTGTTCAATGTTCTGTAGTACATTGTGGTGCTTATACACCAAGAATTGTTACTCAAAATTGATATCTTCGTATATCAATGCTTTTAGATTTTTATTGGATTTTCCCATGTATTTAATGCCTCACAAATGTTTGTAGGAAATAATGTGAAATCTTTCAAAGAAATCAACAGGGTCTTGTTTTAGGGATTAGTAATCAAATATATTCCAGTGAAAATGAGTTCCTAATTGCCTGTATTAATTGTACAGTATCGAAGTGTCCATGCTTTTAAAGTTGTGGAATAAAAATAAAATTTTCCAAACAATTTCTTGGAAAGTTTATCTCCCCTACCAATCAAGAACCTAGGTGTTACTTTTGATTCTGGAAACACTTTTGCCAGTCACGTAACCAAGGTTTGTTGTGCCTGCTACTATCACCTTAAGGAGCTAAGACACATCCGGAAATTCCTCAGGTTGGAGACTGCAGCCCTGCTTGCAAACTCAATGATTAGCAGTCGAATTGACTACTGCAATTATCTACTCTATATGGCGTAAATAAATATAATGTGGCTAAACTCCAAAAGATTCAAAATGCCCTGTGTAGAATCATTTTAGACTTGATAGAACAAGCGATGTTACTCCCTATCTACAAAAATTATAGTGGCACCCCATTCCATACCACATCTTGTTTAAATATAATCCCATTACAATCAAGGTCATTAAACTCTATCAACCTACATACTTATCAATTTTGATCAAAACCAGTAGCCTCACTTGTGGAAATTGGCTTTTTCCTTACTTGGTCCTAGAAAGGCTGTTGTTAGGTGAGGTTTTGAGATGGATCATTTCAGCATCTCTCCTAATGAGACCTGCATTGGCTATTAAGTAAATGTCTCTCTGGAACATATGGGGGATAAAGCTTTACTCTGACAGGCTAAGGCCCTCTTCTATATGGATTCTCTTGTCAAGAATCTCTAAATAGTGGGTCTGCCCTTTCTGAATTTGGTTCTTGTCCCACTTGACAGTAGCTTCAATGCTGTCCCTGCAGTATCCATGATAAGGCTACACTCTGAAATAATCTGGTTGAGGTACCTGAAAAATTAATGGTGCAGATATTTTGTCTATCTTGGTGTTCAAATTCTCTTACTACCTGAAGGGGGACTTTTCCCCATGTCGAGGGCCTAGGAGAGATACAGATGTTAGCAAAGTCTCTAATTAAGTCTTGCATCTTCTCTTGAAAGCAGGCTTATACCATCTTATACCACTTTCCTGTGGCTGGGTAAGATTTGATAAATTTCCCTTTAGGGAAAATGGCAATGTTGAAGTCTTGTTCAAACTTCTCTACGGCCTCTTTCAGGAAGGGATTGACAGGGAGAAAAGTTCCTGTATTTGAGCAACTGTATTCAGGCCCATGATGAAAGTTGAGGACACTGGCATGCTATCCTAGGGGTCTCAGATATTGAGGACTTGTCAAAATGTTTCTATGCCTTCAGTGTATTGGGAGGGTAAGTCAGAAATATCTACTTCCCTAGGCTAAGTTGTCTTTTAATTTCAATTTTCTCCTTTTGTGATCCTTGTAAAATTAGAGAAGTGAGTTTTAATCTCCCCTTCCTCTTTGCAAAGTTCTTCACTTGGAGAGGGTCTTTTAGGTTGAGATGGTAGAACAGTTTGCTCTGATGAGGAACTTGTCTGTGAGATTTGTGTTTTTTCAGCTTAGAGACCTTTCTTGATTGTCGATGATCAGGTTCTGAATCCGATGCCGAAGAAGCATCCAGGGATCAAGATCACAAATAGTGAGGTGGGAGAGGGGGGGGCTGATAAACTCCTCCTCCATTTTTTCACTCAGCTGGTTGAGGTCGACAGGTCTTAGGCAATGCCAAGGCTCAGCTAGTGCTTGCTTTTGGGTCTGGACCCTCCACGACTCTGTATCCGGACTGTGTCTTCGCCCACTTGGAAACTGTCCCATTGTGGATCTTTACTGCTTGTCAGTTACACTTCCCCAACACTGTACTGTAGAATTAGTATGGTTGATCCAGGGGGTGTGGTCCTAGTTGGTAAGCAATGGTACTAGCTCAAAAGTGGCCTTACCTGATCTTCTCATGTAGGCCAGCTGCTACATATGTCACAGGATGTTGAACTGGGACCTCAGTAGCCTGGCCTAACTCTGGGTTGACTATTAATTAAAGACTATTATCCTGTTCAATTCTTTACTGCCTCCAAATTCCACTACCCATAGCTATTTTCAGCTACTTGCACTAGTTCACCACAGTTACCATCTTGTCTTGAAAAACTTGCCATCCCGTCCTAGTTAAGTACCAGGACTCCACCTCCAGACAGGTTGGCTGCACTGGCCGGCCATACTTCAAAGTAAATAGGGCTGTCTTAACATTATCAACCTGACTTGGACACTTCCCATCAAGATGGGAACTCTCCCAGTCTTCAACTGTAGAGTGGGTAACATCTCAGCAGAAGAAGCCAGGAACACATACAGACAAGCCAAAAACACAAAACTGACAAGGCGGTTACACAATAGACAAGCCGGGAACTGTGCAGGATAAGCTGGCTTCATTTCTTCGACCTACGGCTTGTCTGCTGATGAAATCTGTGACTATACAAGGCAAATCGGTTTGCACAATGCATCATTTGGAATCTGGCATCTGATGGATTACATTCCGCAGCGTTTCAAGAATAGGAGTTTGTTCTTTTTTTTTAATTATCTAGGACAGTTTTGAGTTGAAGTTGGCTCCCTTTATATTTTAGGATTTTGTTTTTTACAAAAGAAATGCTGCTTATTAGGGAGGAGAGGAGGGAGGAGAGGGAGGCAAGAGAAAGGGAGAAGGCACAGCAACAGAAACAGAGGAAGGAGGAGGCAACAGGGAGGAGGCAAGAGTGGAGGAAACACACTCACAAGAGGAGGGAATTGCAGAAAAAAGGCCCAGAACCGAGAAAAGTGACACAGAAACAGAGGCTGGAGGGGAGGCGGGACCATCACAGTCATGATACAAGATGAGGCACACAACCAACATCTATTTGACAGAATAGGATGAGGAGGCTATTGTGGAACTTTGTGAAGGATCACAAAGAGTTGCACAACAAGACTAATGAACATTTCAAGGACAAAGCAAGTATCTCTGGGAGCAGTTTGCCAACAGTTGCAAGCTGTCTGTCAAGGTGTGCAAGAAGTGGTTTGAGTCACAAAGGACATGTTACGACAAGCAGATGCAATCAAAGTCTGCAGAGGCCTCATGGAGATAATGGAATGTCGGAACTCGATACATGATAAGTTAGGATTCCTGAGGTCGCACATCAGATGTAAGGGACTAAGCAAATTGCCCGAGAAGCCAGTGCTTCAGCTGCTTCAGCACACCACATTTCCAGACCTTCAACTGACACAGACAGTATGAAGATGAGCATGCGGTCAACAGACACCACGTTACAGCCTCAATAAGTCATGAGTCCCGCCGCAGCTTCAGGTTGCTCTTTGGTTGACCAGCAGGTCATGGACCAGTTCACACATGAGAATGATGCTGCCATCATTCCTTGGGCAAAAGTAGGGAGACGACACAGCCTTATGCCACCACATGGAATCGGAGGTGGAGGGATTAGAAGAGAAAGCCTTTCAGACATTTACAAATGAGACTGTAAACTTCTTAGCACCATTCAAAGCAGGGCAGAAAAACATGGTCATCAGCCTGAGCAGCCACAGCAACAGACATTTTCAAGTTCAAATGCAACTTAAGCATTTGTGCCATAGACACAACCACAGCAACCAGCACCAGCTGCAAGGGAATACATCTTAACCATCCCAGAAACATAGATGCCTTCAAGCCAGGTCATCCAACCCACTCAGCTGAGCCATGTGGCAACCTAAGAACAGAGGCAGCAATTCAGAGGGCAGCTGACTTCCTTCCTAGTCATTGACGACCAACACACCTTCAAGACCATGTTCACATTGATGCCGACCTAGCAATTCAACCTCTATCAGTTGCCTCTGCTACAGGCGAAGAAAGTCAACACAATATATCAGGACCTTTAAGCTTCTTTGGAAATCTTCAATCTGTGATGAGCTACCATCAGATTGACACACCACAGCCGTTTTCACCAGCGGCCTCACCTCCAACCACCACCTCACAACAAGAACATCAGCAGCCACCAGCCCAGCCTCTGCCTTCTCCGCAGACACCAAACAGCAGCCACAGTAGAACCACTGCCATGCTTACAATTTGTCCTTTTCAGGACCACTGCTGTAAAAAATTTAAAGGTCTTTTTCAGGACCACTCAAATCTTCCAAAAACAATTAACAGCTGCTGTTCAGAAAAAGATCTCCCAAACAAGATGTGTTACACTGCCCCACACAAAACACTTTTGCCCCAAACACAAAAAATGAATGAATGAATGTGTGATTGAAGAAAAGTTTGAAGTTAAAGAAACTTAAAACTTTTTAAAAAATCATCTTAAAATATTTGGAACTTAGATAAAAAAAGGAAAAAAATCATTAACAACTTTGGAAAAAATAAAGAAAAAATCTTTAACAACTTTGAAAAAAAAAACAACGATCATAATGAACTTTAAAAAACTTTGGCAAGAAAAAAATTTGGATAAAGGCAATTATATTTTGGCCCGCCCCAACAATTTAAATGAAAAAAAAAGAACCTTAGACTTTAAAGAAGCTCTGACATTTGGGGGAAGTATTTTGACCTTTTGGATTTGGCCTTGTGACCTTTGATTCTGAGAAAATGTTTTAGTTTCCCCTTAGAGATTTGGCAGATTTTCAACTTTAAATTATGTTGCAATCTTGCCCAAAAATTACTTTAAACAAAAAAAAGTTTTGGCATTTTTACATTTAACTGGAGGTCATTTTTACATAACTTAAATTAAAGTTTTTTAAAGGGGGACTTGTGATTTTGTTTGAAATAGTTTTGAAACTTGTTGGAAATTGATTGGATTTTCTTTGGAAATTTGTTGGAAATTTGAGCAACACCAGCTTAAATAAAAGTTCTTGGAATAATTGGGTAGTCCTGAAAAGGACTTATAGTAGTCTTAACAAAAGGAGAGTGCCCGTGAACGGGCACTGTGTCAGCTGACTGAGTGTGATTTGTGAAGGTGATTAGAGGACAGAATAATTATCAGGAAAAGGGCTGTACAGAAATACAGTAAATGGTAACTGAACAGCAAGTTCGAAAGAAATTCCGAAGCTGACAGAAGAAAAGGATAAAAAAGTTGTGCCCTGTAAATGGTATTATGAAGGAAAATAACAAGGTAATTGTTTAAGTGTAAAAAATAGGTTAAAACATATTTAAAGAAATACTACAAATGCAATATCCTCGTTCGACCTTGAAGAAGGGGTCCAAGGTCAAATCTAACCACACAAATACATTCCCAGCCCATGATTTCCTATGGTTTACCATTCCAAACCTCTAGGACCAATTATAAATGAGTTATAAGCACTTTTAAGCTTGGCTGTCCTCATTTGACCTTGAAGGAGGGGTCCAAAGGTCAAATCTGACCATACCAAAAGATTCCGAGCCAATGATTTCCTATGGGATGGTAAACCATCCCAAATCTCTGTCACCAATAATAAGCGAGTTGTAGGCACTTTCAATTTTCGCTATCCTCATTTGACCTTGAAGGAGGGTTCCAAGGTCAAATCGGACCATATTAACAGATTCACAGCCCATGATTTCCTGTCTGTTTACCATCCCAAACCTCTGGGACCAATAATAAGCGAGTTATAAGCACTTTTAAGTTTGGCTATCCTTGTTTGACCTTGAAGGAGGGGTCATTGAAGGTCAAATCTGACCACACCAAAAGATTCCCACCCCATGATTTCCTACAGGTTGGTTTATCATCCCAAACCTCTAGGATCAATAATAAGTGAGATATAAGCACTTTTCATGACTGACAAAAAACACCTGTGGCGGCCATCTTGTTTCTCAAAATGAGGCCAAAAATATTCCCAGACAACATTTTATGGTTATTAATATATACTGCAAACTTAAGAAAGCTAGCTATAATATTTTTTTTCATCAGAGCAGTAATGGTGAAATCTCTCTCTACACACTGCGGCTATCCAGTGGATACAATGATTTACTCAACAGTGAGAACCTGAAAGTAGCTATTGCTCAGCTATGCCATGACATAGAGGTCTGCAATTTCACTATGTTATAGCTGACCAAAAATTCTGTGAATAACATATTTAACAAATTACTCTAAATGTAATAGTTTTCAAGTTACAACTGATTTACTCAACAGTGAGAACCTCAAAGGAACTATTACTCAGCTATGCAATGAGCTACAGGGCTGAAATTTTACTATGTTATAGCTAACCCAAAAGTAGGTGAACAACATATTTAAGCAAACTACTGTAAATGCAATAGTTTTCAAGCTACAACTGATTTACTCAATAGTGAGAACCTGAAAATAGCTATTGCTCCGCTATGCCATGAGCTATAGGTCTGTAATTTCACTATGTTATAGCTGACCCAAAAGTAGGTGAACAATATATTTTAACAAAATACTCCAAATGCAATATTTTTCAAGATTTACTCAACAGTCAGTACCTGAGAATAGCTATTGCTCAGTTGTGCCATGAGCTATAGGTCTATAATTTCACTATGTTATAGCTGACCCAAAAGTAGCTGAATAACATATTTGCACAAATTTCTGTAAATGCAATAGTTTTCCAATTATAACTGATTTACTCAACAGTGAGAACTTCAAAGTAGCTATTACTCAGCTATGAAATGAGCCACAGGTCTGAAACTTCACTATGTTATAGCTGACCCCAAAATAGATGAATAACATATTGAAACAAAATACTCTAAATGCAATAGTTTTCAAGTTATAAGTGATTTACTCAACAGTGATAACCTAAAAGTAGCTATTACTCAGCTATGCCATGAGCTACAGGTCTGAAATTTTACTATGTTATAGCTGGCCCAAAAGTAGCTGAATAACATATTTATACGAAATTCTCTAAATGCAATAGTTTTTAAGTTACAAGTGATTTTACTCATGATGGAAGTTACTGAAAAGCCCAAAAGTAGCTATTACTCACTTAGCTATTGAGACAGACACCCAACTTACTCACCATATTGTAGCTATGAAAAAAGTAGCTGAATAACAAATTTTAACAAAATGCTCTAAATGCAACACTTTTCAAGTTATAAGTGATTTACTCAACAGTGATAACCTAAAAGTAGCTATTACTCAGCTATGCCATGAGCTACAGGGCTGACATTTTACTATGTTATAGCTGACCCAAAAGTAGCTGAATAACATATTTATACGAAATTCTCTAAATGCAATAGTTTTCAAGTTATAAGCGATTTACTCAACAGTGATAACCTAAAAGTAGCTATTACTCAGCTATGCCATGAGCTACAGGGCTGACATTTTACTATGTTATAGCTGACCCAAAAGTAGCTGAATAACATATTTATACGAAATTCTCTAAATGCAATAGTTTTCAAGTTATAAGCGATTTACTCAACAGTGATAACCTAAAAGTAGCTATTACTCAGCTATGCCATGAGCTACAGGTCTGAAATTTCACTATGTTATAGCTGGCCCAAAAGTAGCTGAATAACATATTTATACGAAATTTTCTAAATGCAATAGTTTTTAAGTTACAAGTGATTTTACTCATTATGGAAGTTACTGAAAAGCCCAAAAGTAGCTATTACTCACTTAGCTATTGAGACAGACACCCAACTTACTCACCATATTGTAGCTATGAAAAAAGTAGCTGAACAACATATTTTCACAAAATGCTGTAAATGCAACACTTTTGAAGTTATAAGTGATTTAGTGCATGATTTCATGAATTTTAATGCATTAAAAATTATTAAAAAAATTTATTAAAAAAAAAGTAAGACAGATCCAGGTCTCATACTCACACAAGAGAATCTACCTCTGGCCTAGTACATATATGCAAGATATGAGAGAAATCCCTGCAATAGTCACTGAGAAAATTGTGATAAAAAGTTGAAATTTTCACACTTTTGGTGGGGGTACCCCCCTTGTAATGTCTCTAGCAAACAGACAAACAGACAGATTTGCATGCCTTGAACAATTTTTCATCCTTGATAGATAAGGTATCTTTTAAAAAAAACAGCATGTCTCTAGGCCTTGTAGTTTTGGAGAAGAAGTTGTTCACGCGGACGCGGACGCCCACGCCGCAGAGTGATGACATAATGTCAGCTGACTGACAAGTCAGCTGACATAAAAAGGACTGATAGATGCCAGTTTCTGTCCCCAGGGTTGTTAGTTGACACATCTCAGATCCTGTCCTCCTGCACAGCCAATGCCCCCATGTGATTGAAGTAGTCCTTCAGTCATGCTCATTGATGTTTGGCCTCTCTCAAATGATTCCTGTAGCTCTCCTTGGACACATACACAACCTGTTCATTTTGTAGGCCCGCTACATCATTTGCTGGGGTTGGTGCATTGTCTGCCCTGCCGTGGTGTGTCCTCAGCAACACAACACCACACAAGTAAACAAATCTCTGACAACCCTTGACCTTTGCTCCATGGTGCCCAGTAGTACCCTGAACCGGCTCACTGAGACTACAAAGGCATTTTCCACTACCCTCCTGCCTCTGGAGATCCTGTGGTTGGCTATTCTTTCTTCCTTTGTGAGTTATCTTCTGCTGTAGGATTTCACCATTCATGGCATGAAGGCAAAACATCACCCAGCAAGAAGTAGTGCAAATCTGGCCCTCCCTCCCCCAGAGGTTCAGGTGTAGACAGCCCCAGGCTGTCGTCCTCGATCTTCTCCCTCAAATCGCTTCTTTAGAAAATCTGAGCAAGAACCATATTCTATCGAATCTAATCTAATCTACTGCTTTGCAGGCGCAATATGTTCCCCACAAAGGAGAACTCAGTGTGCTAGTTAACAAAAATCATTTATCATAAGGAGAGACGAGGGGTGTTCAAGGTCAGTGGTCCGGAGTTGTGGGTGTGACCAAGAGGGAAGGAGACTAAGTTGGGAAACTGGATTTGAAGAGGTGGGTTTTGAGGTGTTTCCTGAATGATGCAACAGAGGGCTATTTCTTGTTTGGAAGGGGAAGGAGTTCCGAAGAAATGGGGCGTAGTGACTGAAAGAATTAGAAAAGTGTTTGTTTGATGTATGAACCCCAAGGTCGAAAGGGGGGTATGAAGGAACTTGAGTTTGGAGGTGCTTTGCCTTGTATTTCTTTAGGAGGTGTAGGGGTGAATTAATTCTCTTAAGTAAGCTGGTTGACCTTGGTTGAGAATCTGGTATGTAATCAGGCCTATTTTAAATTGTAAACTGTATCTGACTGGGAACCAATGGAGTTTTTTCAGTTGAGGGGCAATGTGAGAGAAAGGGAACGGGTGACAACCCTGCAGAGTGAATTCTGGACCAGCTGCATTATCCTTAACTCAAAATCAGATGATAACTGTGTCAAAAATGCTATTTTGAGAAAGCATATGAGTTGGTACCAGAAGCATATCGTCAAAAATTCAGAAATTATCATAAACAAGTGACAAGTGTTGAATTTGCCCATGAGAAATAAGTGTACTTTGACAGATGGTGTAATTCTAGGGAAGTAGGTAGAGACTTTGAAAAACTTAGGCAAGTTATTTTGATTGAAGAGTGCAAAAGGTGTGTTTGTGATGACATTAAAACCTATCTAGATGAACAGAAAGTTGAAAATTTGGCGAAAGCAGCAGCTAATGCTGATGACCATGTGCTGACTCACAATTCCCTTTTTAACAAACATAGTCCTTTCGTTCCACTAAGAAGTCTTATTCTGAAAGAAATCTGAAAATGTAGCTCCAGAGAAGAGTTCAGATGAGGGTCAAAACTCAAATCAGACAATGAGTAAGGATAGGAAACCCAGGTCTTTGCTCCTGTATGCCATTATTGTAAAAAACCTGGGCATGTTATGTCTGACTGTTCGCTCTTAAAGAAGAGATAAGGAGGAAACGCCCAACGCCATTCAAATCCCAATAGAACAGAATCTAGTGTTGGTTTAGACAAGTCTGAGATTATTAGGGAAGAGTTCACACCTTTCGTATCTGAGGGTTTTGTATCCTTAAAAGTAGTTCCAGTCAGGTGCCCATTAAGATATTGAGCCACTGGGGCTACTCAGTCCTTACTTTTAGAATGTGTATTGCCATTGAGGGTAAGCACTTCTACTGGTGAGAGTGTTATTGCTCAAGGTATTGAAGGAGGCTGTGTCAATGTTCCCTTACATAAGGTCAACTTAGTGCTAGACTTAGTTACTGGTTCTGTTGTGGTAGGTACCAGGCCCACTTTACTCATTAAAGGGGTATCTTTGTTATTGGGAAATGATTTGGCAGGTGGAAAGGTGGTTGCTGATCCTAAGGTTACTTTTAAGCCAATCACTTTGGTTAGCACTGAGAAATTAGAAGAGGTTATTCCTGGTATTTTCCCTCCTGTGCTGTGACTCAAGCTATGGCTAAAAAGCCCAAGAAGAACCAAAAATTTGCAAACAATCTACAGATGTCTTAGTTGATTTGTCAGATACATTTTTGAACAACTATGACCAGGATATTTAGAATTCTAGTGATACTTACCCTAAGGCTAGAGTAGATTCTGAGAATCAAGACACAATAGATGGTCCAGATGTATCACTTTCAAAATCAAGACTGATTTCAGAGCAGGAAAATGACCCTAAATTAGCTCCTTTATTCAAGTTGGTTTCTTGCCACCAGTAGAGCTAGATAAGGTCCCTGTAGGCTATTACATCAGAAATGGTGTGCTTATGTGAAAGTGGAGGCCACCAAATGTCCCTGCATCTGAGGAATGGTCAGTAGTACACCAGATTGTCGTGCCAAAAGTGTACCAAAGTGAGATATTGAAATTGGCTCATCAGTCTCCAATGGATGGCCATTTAGGCATCAATAAAACCTACAACCAGACAACCAAACATTTTTATTGGCCTCAAATTCGGCGCTGTGTCACACTTGTCAAATGGTGGAGAAGCCAAACCAAAATATCCCTGTAGCTCCTCTTAAACCCATTCCAGCATTTGAGGAACCATTTTACAAAGTGATAATTAACTGTGTAGGCCCCTTGCCAAAAACTAAATCCAGAAAACCAATATCTTTTGACCATGATGTGTGCTTCAACCAGATTCACAGAGGCCATACCTTTGACCAACATAACAGCACCAAAAATCTCAAAAGCTCTGGTCAATTTCTTTACTTTAGTTTGCTTACCAAAAGAAATCCAGTCAGATCAAGGGTCAAATTTTATGTCAGGACTATTTCAAAAACAGGTCGTATTTCAGCTCGGTGCCAAACAGACCAAGTTTAGTGCTTATCACCCACCCAGAATCACAAGATGCACTTGAAAGGTTCTATTCAACTTTGAAGAATACGATAAGGACATATTGTTTAGACAATCAAAAAGACTGGAATGAAGGTATCAGATTTTTTTATTTGTTTTTATTGCCAGAAAATAATAAGTTTACCATAAGTTTACAATAATAAAAACTCTAAAGATTTCTTGACTAACATAATATTGACAAGTTATCAGGTGGGCATCATTCATAATTCTAAATGGCTATAGATAACAGGTTTCCAATCCAGAGTTTCTAAAAAGGGATAATGTTCAATCCATTTACTATGACTCTTGGGGGACTATATTCAAGGGCTAAATAATAAGAATTAATCTCTGAACTTTTAATTAAGCGTCCCAGAAAGGGCGCTTATTTTTTTTGCGTCAGTTTCTTCGCCGCCGCCACTATTATTGCCCCCTATTATCTTGTTAAGTATTGTATTTAGAGCCATAAAATGTATTGGGAGGTAGTAGGAAACCATATCTGGAGAGTCTAGAAAGCAAGTCAAATTTCCCCCCGACCCTCCTGTAGGGGTCAAACTGTAGTAGGAAACCATATGTGGAGAGTCTAGAAAGCAAGTCTGATTTACCCCTTGACCCCTCCTTATGGGTTAAACTGGGGTCATAAAATAGCCAATTTTGTGTTTTTGCCTTATATCTCCTTTTTTTCTTGCTTTTAGAGCTTTAGAATGTATTAAGATGTATTGGGAAACCTTACGTGAAGAGTCAAGATAGCCGGTCAGATTTACCCCCTGACCTCCCCTTATGGGTCAAACAGGGGTCATAAAATAGCTGATTTTGTGTTTTTGCCTTATATATCCTTTATTCTTGCTTTTAGAGCTTTAGAATGTATTAAGAGGTATTGGGAAACTTATGTGATGAGTCTAGATAGCTGGTCAAATTTACCAGCTGACCCTCCCTTATAGGTCAAACTGGGGTCATAAAATAGCTGATTTTGTCTTTTTGCCTTATATCTCCTTTATTATTGGTTTTAGAGCTTCAGAATGTATTAAGAGATATTGGGAAACCATATGTGAAGAGTCTTGATAGACGGTCAGATTTACCCCCTGACCCCCCTTATGGGTAAAACTGGAGTCATCAAATAGCCAATTTTGTGTTTTTGCCTTATATCTACTTTATTTTTCCTTTTAGAGCTTCAGAATGTATTAAATTTTTGATTTATTTGTTGTTTTACGTCGCGTTCAACAGCCAGGGTCATATTGCGACGGGTAGTTTACAGGTGGAGGAAACCAGTGCATACTGCACTGTAAACCACTGGGCATTGGCAAGTAACTACCAACTTTCCAACATGAAGCGCCTGGCCCGAGATTCGAACCGGCGGCCTCAGAGGTTGGAGGCGAGAACTCTAACCGCTACACCACCGAGCCCCCTCAGAATGTATTAAGAGGTATTGGGAAACCTTATGTGATGAGTCTATATAGCTGGTCAGATTTACCCCCTGATCCCCCCTTATGGGTCAAACAGGGGTCATAAAATAGCTGATTTTGTGTTTTGCCTTATATATCCTTTATTCTTGCTAGATTTCCTTTACTTTTTATACTTTTTGTGTCTGCATGCAGTGTGTGGTTCTACCAGAGAGTGGATTTACTGCATTTGGACATTGTCCATATCTTGGAGTGGACAGTACAGTTGTGCAAACTCTCTGACTATCTCTATAGACATTTTGTGATTGGATATCGAAAGGATAACAGGATAAGGAAATTTTGTGTTATCAGACATTGAACAGATCACGGGATAGGGATATCTGTGTGTTAGTGGACACCAGACGGAACACAGGACAGATCACAGGACAGATTGCTGGATACAGTGGACAAACTAAGCTGCCAGTTATAGTGGCCAGATCAGGTTGGTTTCATTATTGTATCATTGTATGTACTATTGCGAGCATACCAGTTGACTGTAATCATTATTTTTAATTGTTAAATAAATTTGTTAAGTAAAACTTTTGGTCTTTTCCTGTTGCAACTTAAAAGCAACTGGTAATTGCTACCGCGCTTGCCCCACGACCGTAACACATGTGATATGGCGGCTATTTTGATTTTAGAACTAAATTACTATCAGGCTAGCTTTTCTATATATTTGTATATATTTGATGAAGCTAGCTGGAATATTTCGAGATTTAGAGCACCTTTATGATTTTTAAACAATTGGCTATGGCGGCCATTTTGTTTTTCAAAATGAGGCCAAAATTTTGGACAGACACCTTTTTATAGTCATATACATTCCCTGCAAATTTAGTGAAGATATCTTGATAAATGAATGAGATATTAAGGTTTATGTAACAACGTGACCAACAGATGCACAGACGCATGTACGGAAGGCCTTTGGCCAGCAGCGGGAGATAATTGTGCAAACTTCAATTTTATGTCATATACACACTCTGCAAGAAAGCTACCTGAGATATAGGCCTGCTTATCACTCAGTTCAAAATCAATGTTGGGGATGTGGGAGTTGAACAAGTAGAGAGGGGACTGTCTGTGATTAGATACCAAACTTACTAACTTCTAGGCCACCATGTCCCTCAGTTACTCAGTTCAAGAATTGCTGTTGCTCAGTGTAGACATCTTTTTTACTATCTAGTGTATATGTATGTGGCTTTGTGTGCAACAGGAGAGGATCGTTTGGTTCTAGTTGTGTTGAACCCCAGAAATTAGATAAAAGGATATTGTACCAAAATTATTTCATCATGGATTGGACAAAATTATTTCTAATACAATTATTTTGACTTGCTATTATTTGAACTAAAAGTCTGATACAATACAGTGTAAATTTCAATTACAAATAAACTGCAGAAAAAATGCAGTCCAGTGACATGCAAGGGCAATCAAAAAAGGCCAAGTCAATGATGGGACACTCAGTCTGTTGAAAAAAGGATCCAATGATAATGCTGTAGCACAGCCAGGAACCTCAGGAGCTGCGTCGGGACAATGCGAGATTCTGGAACTTCTGCTCTGGGGAGCATCCAAAGAAATATGTCTTCAATGCTTATATATCTGAAATACTATTCTTTCAATGGGCAGAATTGAGTGTGGTGCTAGAATCAAGCAAAAAATATGCCAATTTAATAAGTAAATTAAATTTTTATAAGTTTATACCCTACCTAATGGACAATTTGCTATACTGGTTGGTGCAGACCAGTCCCGCCAAAAGCCAGAAAAGGCCATTCTGTGTTTCCAACAGCAGGACTGGTCATGTAGTGTGCATTTGCCAGGTGGCGCGCCCTATTTCCTTCCTCACTAGACAATGTGACGTCACAGCATCTTTTTTCTAGCCTAAACCTAGATAAGTCCCTACTAAGCTGACAGTGGGGCCACTTCCCATTAAATATTAGAAATGTTTTTAAATGGTTTAAATGCTTATAAAACATTTTTAAAACCTATTTAAACCATATCTTATGGTTTTCTAAACATTTTCAAGTAAAAGTTTATGCTGTAATGTTTAAACAAGAGGAGAGTGCCCGTGAACGGGCACTGTGTCAGCTGACTGAGTGTTTTTGATTTGTGAAGGTAATAATGAGAGGAAAGCATAATTATCAGGGAAAGTGCTGTACAGAAGTACAGTAAATGGTAATTGAACAGCATGTTCAAAGAAATTCTGAACCTGACAGAAGAAAAGGACCAAAAAGTTGTGCCCTGCAAATGGTTTTATGAAGGAAAGTAACAAGGTAACTGTTTAAGTGTAAAGAGTAGGTTAAAACATATTTAAAGAAATACTGCAAATGCAGTATCCTCGTATGACCTTGAAGGGGTCCAAGGTCAAATCTGACCACACAAAAATATTCCCAGCCCATGATTTCCTACAGGTTGGTTTATCATCCCAAACCTCTAGGATCAATAATAAGTGAGATATAAGCACTTTTCATGACTGACAAAAAACACCTGTGGCGGCCATCTTGTTTCTCAAAATGAGGCCAAAAATATTCCCAGACAACATTTTATGGTTATTAATATATACTGCAAACTTAAGAAAGCTAGCTATAATATTTTTTTTCATCAGAGCAGTAATGGTGAAATCTCTCTCTACACACTGCGGCTATCCAGTGGATACAATGATTTACTCAACAGTGAGAACCTGAAAGTAGCTATTGCTCAGCTATGCCATGACATAGAGGTCTGCAATTTCACTATGTTATAGCTGACCAAAAATTCTGTGAATAACATATTTAACAAATTACTCTAAATGTAATAGTTTTCAAGTTACAACTGATTTACTCAACAGTGAGAACCTCAAAGGAACTATTACTCAGCTATGCAATGAGCTACAGGGCTGAAATTTTACTATGTTATAGCTTACCCAAAAGTAGGTGAACAACATATTTAAGCAAACTACTGTAAATGCAATAGTTTTCAAGCTACAACTGATTTACTCAATAGTGAGGTTGATTTACCATCCCAAACCTCTAGGACCAATAATAAGTAAGTTATAAGCACTTTTAAGTTTGGCTGTCCTTATTTGACCTTGAAGGAGGGGTCCAAAGGTCAAATCTGACCACACCAAAAGATTCCCAGCCCATGATTTCCTATAGGATGGTTTACCATCCCAAACTTCTAGAACCAATAATAAGCGAGTTATAGGCACTTTTAAGTTTCGCTATATTTGTTTGACCTTGAAGAAGGGGTTCAAGGTCAAATCGGACAACATCAACAGATTCCCAGCCCATGATTTCCTATAGGTCTGTTTACCATCTCAAACCTCTAGGACCAATAATAAGCGAGTTATAAGCACTTTTAAGTTTGGCTATCCTTGTTTGACCTTGAAGGAGGGGTCAAAGGTCAAATCTGACCACACCAAAAGATTCCCAGCCCATGATTTCCTACAGGTTGGTTTACCATCCCAAACCTCTCGGACCAATAATAAGGGAGATATAAGCTCTTTTCATGACTGACAAAGAAACACCAGTGGCGGCCATCTTGTTTTTCAAAATGAGCCCAAAAATATTCCCAGTCAAGATTTTATAATGAGGAACATATCCTGCGAATTTGAGATCTCTACTTATAATACCCTTTGCTCTAGAGGGCCAACAAAAGTCCTTCTTAAAGTCGAATAAACGTCCCTGGCGGTCATCTTGTTTTTCAAACTGAGGCCAAAAATATTCCCAGACAACATTTTATGGTTATTAATATATTCTGCAAACTTGAGAAGGCTAGCTATAATATTTTTTTCATTAGAGCAGTAATGGTTAAATCTCTCTACACACTGCGGCTATCCAGTGGATACAATGATTTACTCAATAGTGAGAACCTGAAAGTAGCTATTGCTTAGCTATGCCATGACACAGAGGTCTGCAATTTCACTATGATATAACTGACCAAAAATTATGTGAATAACATATTTAAACAAAATACTCTAAATGTAATAGTTTTCAAGTTACAACTGATTTACTCAACAGTGATAACCTCAAAGTAGCTATTACTCAGTTATGCAATGAGCTACATGTCTGAATTTTTACTATATTATAGCTGACCCAAAAGTAGGTGAACAACATATTTAAGCAAAATACTGTAAATGCAATAATTTTCAAGTTACAACTGATTTACTCAATAGTGAGACCCTGAAAATAGCTATTGCTCAGCTATGCCATGAGCTATAAATCTGTAATTTCACTATGTTATAGCTGAACCAAAAGTAGGTGAACCACATATTTTAACAAAATACTCCAAATGCAATATTTTTCAAGTTACAACTGATTTACTCAACAGTCAGTACCTGAAAATAGCTATTGCTCAGTTGTGCCATGAGCTACAGGTCTGTAATTTCACTATGTTATAGCTCACCCAAAAGTAGCTGAATAATGTATTTACACAAATTTCTGTTAATGCAATAGTTTTCAAGTTATAAATTATTTACTCAACAGTGATAACCTCAAAGTAGCTATTACTCAGCTATGCCATGAGCTACAGGTCTGAAATTTTACTATGTTATGGCTAACCCCATAATAGGTGAATAACATATTGAAACAAACTACTCTAAATGCAATAGTTTTCAAGTTACAACTGATTTACTCAACAGTCAGTACCTAAAAATAGCTATTGCTCAGTTGTGCAATGAGCTACAGGTCTGTAATTTCACTATGTTATAAGTGACCCAAAAGTAGCTGAATAACGTATTTACACAAATTTCTGTAAATGCAATAGTTTTCAAGTTATAAGTGATTTACTCAACAGTGATAACCTCAAAGTAGCTATTACTCAGCTATGCCATGAGCTACAGGTCTGAAATTTTACTATGTTGTAGCTGACCCCAAAATAGGTGAATAACATATGAAACAAAATACTCTAAATGCAATAGTTTTCAAGTTATAAGTGATTTACTCAACAGTGATGACCTCAAAGTAGCTATTACTCAGCTATGCCATGAGCTACATGTCTGAAATTTTACTATGTTATAGCTGACCCAAAAGTAGGTGAACAACATATTTAAACAAAATACTCTAAATGCAATAGTTTTCAAGTTACAACTGATTTACTCAATAGTGAGAAACCTCAAAATAGCTATTGCTCAGCTATGCCATGAGCTATAGGTCTGTAATTTCACTGTGTTATAGCTGACCCAAAAGTAGGTGAACCACATATTTTAACAAAATACTCCAAATGCAATATTTTTCAAGTTACAACTGATTTACTCAACAGTCAGTACCTGAAAATAGCTATTGCTCAGTTGTGCCACAAGTTACAGGTCTGTAATTTCACTATGTTAAGCTGACCCAAAAGTAGCTGAATAACATATTTACACAAATTTCTGTAAATGCAATAGTTTTCAAGTTATAAGTGATTTACTCAACAGTGATAACCTCAAAGTAGCTATTACTCAGCTATGCCATGAGCTACACATCTGAAATTTTACTATGTTATAGCTGACCAAAAATAGGTGAATAACATATTTAAGCAAAATACTGTAAATGCAATAGTTTTCAAGTTACAACTGATTTACTCAATAGTGAGAACCTCAAAATAGCTATTGCTCAGCTATGCCATGAGCTATAGGTCTGTAATTTCACTATGTTATAGCTGACCCAAAAGTAGGTGAATAACATATTTTAACATAATACTCCAAATGCAATATTTTTCAAGTTACAACCGATTTACTCAACAGTCAGTACCTGAAAATAGCTATTGCTCAGTTATGCCATCAGCTACAGGTCTGTGATTTCACTATGTTATAGCTGACCCAAAAGTAGCTGAATAATGTATTTACACAAATTTCTGTAAATACAATAGTTTTCAAGTTATAAGTGATTTACTCAACGGTGATAAACTCAAAGTAGCTATTACTCAGCTATGCCATGAGCTACATGTCTGAAATTTTACTATGTTATAGCTGACCCAAAATTAGGTGAACAACATATTTAAGCAAAATACTGTAAATGCAATAGTTTTCAAGTTACAACTGATTTACTCAATTGTAAGAACCTCAAAATAGCTATTGCTCAGCTATGCCATGAGCTATAGGTCTGTAATTTCACTATGTTATAGCTGACCCAAAAGTAGGTGAACAATATATTTTACCAAAATATTTTTCAAGTTACAACTGATTTACTCAAAATACAGTACCTGAAAATAGCTATTGCTCAGTTGTGCCATGAGCTATAGGTCTGTAACTATGTTATAGCTAACCCAAAAGTAGCTGAATAACATATTTACACAAATTTCTGTAAATGCAATAGTTTTCAAGTTATAAGTGATTTACTCAACAGTGATAACCTCAAAGTAGCTATTACTCAGCTATGCCACAAGCTACAGATCTGAAATGTTACTATGTTATAGCTGACCCAAAAGTAGCTGAATAACATATTGAAACAAAATACTCTAAATGCAATAGTTTTCAAGTTATAAGTGATTTACTCAACAGTGATAACCTAAAAGTAGCTATTACTCAGCTATGCCATGAGCTACAGGTCTGAAATTTTACTATGTTATAGCTGACCCAAAAGTAGCTGAATAACATATTTATACGAAATTCTCTAAATGCAATAGTTTTCAAGTTACAAGTGATTTTACTCAAGATGGTAGTTACTGAAAAGCCCAAAAGTAGCTATTACTCACTTAGCTATTGAAACAGACATCCAAGTTACTCACCATGTTGTAGCTATGAAAAAAGTAGCTGAATAACATATTTTAACAAAATGCTCTAAATGCAACACTTTTCAAGTTATAAGTGATTTAGTGCATGATTTCATGAATTTTAATGCATTAAAAATTATTAAAAAAATTTATTAAAAAAAAAAGTAAGACCGATCCAGGTCTCATACTCACACAAGAGAATCTACCTCTGGCCTAGTACATATATACAGGATATGAGAGAAATCCCTGCAATAGTCACTGAGAAAATTGTGATAAAGTGTTGAAATTTTCACACTTTTGGTGGGGGTACCTCCCTTGTAACGTCTCTAGCAAACAGACGAACAGACAGATTTGCATGCCTTGAACAATTTTTCATCCTCGATAGATAAGGTATCTTTTAAAAACAACAGCATGTCTCTAGGCCTTGTAGTTTTGGAGAAGAAGTTGTTCACGCGGACGCGGACGCGTAAGCCCACGCCGCAGAGTGACGATATAATGTCAGCTGACTGATAAGTCAGCTGACATAATAAAAAGGTATGTCTTACCGTTAAGTGTGTAAGAAAGTTTGAATTTATTTTCTTTGAATCAGAAATCTCTGAACAGCAGTGCTTGCATTGAACTTTAAATTTACCATCAGTTTCTGCTGGCAAGTGAAAACGATCGGATACACTTTGCTTTGTTTTAACATTTGCCATTTCAAAAGACTGACAAGTGATACTTAATATTTATTACTCAGACAACTGAGATTATCAGAATGACAAGTGACATCTGAATGCAGCCTTCATACAAGACTGATAGCCTTTTATTTGAAATCACAGTTCCATTGTAGGATTAATATGAAAGGGCAACCTGAGTAGATATGTCTACTCAGGAAGATTACTAACTTGTTTGATTATACATTAACCCAAATCTTACATGCAATTGACACCTGTAGCCCAATGGCCCACCAATACAGATTGTGTACCAAAAGAATGACTTATTATTAATAGAATTGATTAATTATGCACTAATAACAAGAGTAGAGTGCCCGTGAACGGGCACTGTGTCAGCTGAGTGAGTGTTTTTGATTTGTGAAGGTGATAATGAGAGGAAAGCATAATTATCAGGGAAAGTGCTGTACAGAAGTACAGTAAATGGTAATTGAACAGCATGTTCGAAAGAAATTTCGAAGCTGACAGAAGGACAAAAAAGTAGTGCCCAGCAAAAGGAAAATAACAAGGTAACTGTTTTAGTGTAAAAAGTAGGTTAAAACATATTTAAAGAAATACTGCAAATGCAATATCCTCGTTCAACCTTGAAGAAGGGGTCCAAGGTCAAATCCAACCACACAAAAACATTCCCATCCCATGATTTTCTATAGGTTGGTTTACCACCCCAAACCTCTAGGACCAATAATAAGCGAGTTATAGGCACTTTTAAGTTTCGCTATCCTTGTTTGACCTTGAAGGAGGGGTCCAAGGTCGAATCTGACCACACCAATAGAGTCCCAGCCAATGATTTCCTATAGGTTGGTTTACCACCCCAAACCTCTAGGACCAATAATAAGCGAGTTATAGGCACTTTTAAGTTTCGCTATCCTTGTTTGACCTTGAAGGAGGGGTCCAAGGTCGAATCTGACCACACCAATAGAGTCCCAGCCAATGATTTCCTATAGGTTGGTTTACCACCCCAAACCTCTAGGACCAATAATAAGCGAGTTATAGGCACTTTTAAGTTTCGCTATCCTTGTTTGACCTTGAAGGAGGGGTCCAAGGTCGAATCTGACCACACCAATAGAGTCCCAGCCAATGATTTCCTATAGGTTTGTTTACCATCCCAAACTTCTAGGACCATAATTAGCAAGTTATAAGCACTTTTAAGTTTGGCTATCCTCATTTGACCTTGAAGGCAGGGTCCAAGGTCAAATCCGACCACACCAAAAGATTCCCAGCCCATGATTTTCTATAGGTTGGTTTTCCATTCCAAACCTCTAGGACCAATAATAAACGAGTTATAAGCACTTTAAGTTTGGCTTTCCTCGTTTGACCTTGAAGGAGGGGTCCAAGGTCAAATCGAACCACATCAACAGATTCCCAGCCCATGATTCCAAAGTGTCTGTTTACCATCCCAAACCTCTAGGATCAATAATGAGCAAGTTATAAACACTTTTAAGTTTGGCTATCCTTGTTTGACCTTGAAGGAGGGATCAAAGGTCAAATCTGACCACACCAGAAGATTCCCAGCCCATGATTTCCTACAGGTTGGTTTACCATCCCAAACCTCTAGGACCAATAATAACGGAGATATAAGCACTTTTCATGACTGACAAAGAAATGCCCTTGGCAGCCATCTTGTTTTTCAAAATGAGGCCAAAAACATTCCCAGGCAACATTTTATGGTTATTCATATATTCTGCAAACTTGAGAAGGCTAGCTATAATGTTTTTTTCATTAGAGCGGTAATGGTGAAATCTCTCTACACACTGCAGCTATCCAGTGGATACAATGATTTACTCAACAGTGAGAACCTGAAAGTAGCTATTGCTCAGCTATGCCATGACATACAGGTCTGCAATTTCACTATGTTATAGCTGACCAAAAATTATGTGAATAACATATTTAAACAAAATACTCTAAATGCAATAGTTTTCAAGTTAGAACTGACTTACTCAACAGTGATAACCTCAAAGTAGCTATTACTCAGCTATGCAATGAGCTACATGTCTGAATTTTTACTATGTTATAGCTGACTCAAAAGTAGGTGAACAACATATTTAAACAAAACACTGTAAATGCAATAGTTTTCAAGTTACAACTGATTTACTCAATAGTGATAATCTGAAAATAGCTATTGCTCAGTTGTGCCATGAGCTACAGGTCTGTAACTTCACTATGTTATAGCTGACCCAAAAGTAGCTGAATAACATATTTACAGAAATTTCTGTAAATGCAATAGTTTTCCAATTACTACTGATTTACTCAACAGTGAGAACTTCAAAGTAGCTATTACTCAGCTATGCAATGAGCCACAGGTCTGGAACTTCACTAAGTTATAGCTGACCCCAAAATAGGTGAATAACACATGAAACAAAATACTCAAAATGCAATAATTTTCAAGTTATAAGTGATTTACTCAACAGTGATAACCTCAAAGTAGCTATTACTCAGCTATGCAATGAGCTACAGGTCTGAAATTTTACTATGTTATAGCTGACCCAAAAGTAGATGAACAACATATTTATACAAAATTCTCCAAATGCAATAGTTTTAAGTTACAACTGATTTACTCAATAGTGAGAACGTGAAAATAGCTATTGCTCAGCTATGCCATGAGCTATAGGTCTGTAATTTCACTATGTCATAGCTGACCCAAAAGTAGGTGAACAGCATATTTTAACAAAATACTCCAAATGCAATATTTTTCAAGTTACAACTGATTTACTCAACAGTCAGTACCTGAAAATAGCTACTGCTCAGTTGTGCCATGAGCTACAGGTCTGTAACTTCACTATGTTATAGCTGACCCAAAAGTAGCTGAATAACATATTTACAGAAATTTCTGTAAATGCAATAGTTTTCCAATTACAACTGATTTACTCAACAGTGAGAACTTTAAAGTAGCTATTACTCAGCTATCCAATGAGCCACTGGTCTGGAACTTCACTAAGTTATAGCTGACCCCAAAATAGGTGAATAACACATGAAACAAAATACTCAAAATGCAATAATTTTCAAGTTATAAGTGATTTACTCAACAGTGATAACCTCAAAGTAGCTATTACTCAGCTATGCAATGAGCTACAGGTCTGAAATTTTACTATGTTATAGCTGACCCAAAAGTAGATGAACAACATATTTATACAAAATTCTCCAAATGCAATAGTTTTAAGTTACAACTGATTTACTCAATAGTGAGAACGTGAAAATAGCTATTGCTCAGCTATGCCATGAGCTATAGGTCTGTAATTTCACTATGTCATAGCTGACCCAAAAGTAGGTGAACAGCATATTTTAACAAAATACTCCAAATGCAATATTTTTCAAGTTACAACTGATTTACTCAACAGTCAGTACCTGAAAATAGCTACTGCTCAGCTATGCAATGAGCTACATGTCTAAATTTTTACTATGTTATAGCTGACCCAAAAGTAGGTGAACAACATATTTATACAAAATTCTCCAAATGCAATAGTTTTCAAGTTACAACTGATTTACTCAATAGTGAGAACCTGAAAATAGCTATTACTCAGCTATGCAATGAGCTACATGTCTAAATTTTTACTATGTTATAGCTGACCCAAAAGTAGGTGAACAACATATTTAAACAAAACACTGTAAATGCAATAGTTTTCAAGTTACAACTGATTTACTCAATAGTGATAATCTGAAAATAGCTATTGCTCAGTTGTGCCATGAGCTACAGGTCTGTAACTTCACTAAGTTATAGCTGACCCCAAAATAGGTGAATAACATATTGAAACTAAATACTCTAAATGCAATACTTTTCAAGTTATAAGTGATTTACTCAACAGTGATAACATCAAAGTAGCTATTACTCAGCTATGGCATGAGCTACAGGTCTGAAATTTTACTATGTTATAGCTGACCCAAAAGTAGCTGAATAACATATTTATACAAAATTCTCTAAATGCAATAGTTTTCAAGTTACAAGTGAGTTTACTCATGATGGAAGTTACTGAAAAGCCCAAAAGTAGCTATTACTCAGTTAGCTATTGAGATAGACACCCAAGTTACTCACCATGTTGTAGCTATGGAAAAAGTAGCTGAACAACATATTTTAACAAAATGCTCTAAATGCAACACTTTTCAAGTTATAAGTGATTTAGTGCATCATTTCATGAATTTTAATGCATTAAAAAATATTAAAAAAATTTATTTAAAAAAAAATAAGACAGATCCAGGTCTCATACTCACACAAGAGAATCTACCTCTGGCCTAGTACATATATGCAAGATATGAGAGAAATCCTTCATATAGTCACTGAGAAAATTGTGATAAAGTGTTGAAATTTTCACACTTTTGGTGGGGGTACCTCCCTTGTAATGTCTCTAGCAAACAGACGAACAGACAGATTTGCATGCCTTGAACAATTTTTCATCCTCGATAGATAAGGTATCTTTTAAAAAAAACAGCATGTCTCTAGGCCTTGTAGTTTTGGAGAAGAAGTTGTTCACGCGGACGCGTACGCGGACATGGACGCGGACGCCCACGCCGCAGAGTGACGACATAAAAATGTTTTATAAACATTTTCTATACTAATGTTTTTACTGAAAACGTTTATTAAATGTTTATAAAATAACCCAAGCTAGGTTTGACTGGAAATGTTTTTTCAACATTTATAAAATAGCTGAAGAAATGAAGGTTATGCCGGAAATGCTTCATTCATCATGAAATGTTTGATAAACAGTACACATAAAATGTTTAAACAACATTGTTGATCAAACATTTTAAAGGCCTTCAAACATATCCAAAAAAGATGGCAATGAACAGTAATATTGGGGATTTTAGAGGACTTTGTCAAACAAGAGGAGAGTGCCCGTGAACGGGCACTGTGTCAGCTGACTGAGTGTTTTTGATTTGTGAAGGTGATTAGAGGACAGAATAATTATCAGGAAAAGGGCTGTACAGAAATACAGTAAATGGTAACTGAACAGCAAGTTCGAAAGAAATTCCGAAGCTGACAGAAGAAAAGGATAAAAAAGTTGCGCCCTGTAAATGGTATTATGAAGGAAAATAACAAGGTAATTGTTTAAGTGTAAAAAATAGGTTAAAACATATTTAAAGAAATACTACAAATGCAATATCCTCGTTCGACCTTGAAGAAGGGGTCCAAGGTCAAATCTAACCACACAAATACATTCCCAGCCCATGATTTCCTATGGTTTACCATTCCAAACCTCTAGGACCAATTATAAATGAGTTATAAGCACTTTTAAGCTTGGCTGTCCTCATTTGACCTTGAAGGAGGGGTCCAAAGGTCAAATCTGACCATACCAAAAGATTCCGAGCCAATGATTTCCTATGGTGCTCTGTCACTAATAATAAGTGAGTTGTAGGCACTTTCAATTTTCGCTATCCTCATTTGACCTTGAAGGAGGGTTCCAAGGTCAAATCGGACCATATCAACAGATTCACAGCCCATGATTTCCTGTCTGTTTACCATCCCAAACCTCTGGGACCAATAATAAGTGAGTTATAAGCACTTTTAAGTTTGGCTATCCTTGTTTGACCTTGAAGGAGGGGTCATTGAAGGTCAAATCTGACCACACCAAAAGATTCCCACCCCATGATTTCCTACAGGTTGGTTTATCATCCCAAACCTCTAGGATCAATAATAAGGGAGATATAAGCACTTTTCATGACTGACAAAAAACACCTGTGGCGGCCATCTTGTTTCTCAAAATGAGGCCAAAAAGATTCCCAGACAACATTTTATGGTTATTAATATATACTGCAAACTTAAGATGGTTGGCTATAATATTTTTTTTCATCAGAGCAGTAATGGTGAAATCTCTCTCTACACACTGCGGCTATCCAGTGGATACAATGATTTACTCAACAGTGAGAACCTGAAAGTAGCTATTGCTCAGCTATGCCATGACATAGAGGTCTGCAATTTCACTATGTTATAGCTGACCAAAAATTCTGTGAATAACATATTTAACAAATTACTCTAAATGTAATAGTTTTCAAGTTACAACTGATTTACTCAACAGTGAGAACCTCAAAGGAACTATTACTCAGCTATGCAATGAGCTACATGTCTGAAATTTTACTATGTTATAGCTAACCCAAAAGTAGGTGAACAACATATTTAAGCAAACTACTGTAAATGCAATAGTTTTCAAGCTACAACTGATTTACTCAATAGTGAGAACCTGAAAATTGTAAATTTTAATTATTTAAATGTAGCTTTTATAAGCCACAAGCTTACCATGTGGGACTTAATGCTGTTCTCGGGTTGCCACACCCGGGGCCAACGTCTTAGAAAAAAAGACAGTTCTTGTTAGCCACCGGATACACTGCTAGCTGTCGTCACGTGATAACCTCTGACCTCTCGCCCTACTTTCTCGTTGAAATTTTCTAAAACCTAACCCTCAGCTGTAAACAGCGGAGAGGCAGGGTGGGACTCTTCTAAGTCCCATATGGTAAGCTTTACAATTTTATTACGCTACAATAGCTTACCATGTGGGACTTAATGCTGAATTCAACCGCCCGGTGGCGGGATTACAGCTGAGACTGGAAGATATGTCATTTTTTCTAAGATTTTGAATTAATATGTATAGAATAGTGCCAGAAATACCAGTCTGAGTCCCATTTACAGTGCCCCGATCCCGAAGACCGGGCCTGTAATGAGCCAAAAACCTAAATAAAATGAGAGACAGTGCTGAAACTGTCTAGATGTTTGATTGTAGGACGGAAGTGCAGCAGTGCTCACTTTGAGGTCTAAGGGTCCCTGAGGGCCCTTCACTAGTGACTGACCAACCCATGGTTGGACATCTCATAAATTTTTACAACCTGAATATGAGATTAATGACAACTAAATAAGTCCTTAATAGAAGTTACTTGATAACTGAAAAACAAAAATGACCTTACCCGTAACATCTTGAAGGTAAAGGAATACCTAGATCCTGGGAGAGACTCCTGAAGACTTGGTTGTAGCGGATGTGCCCCCCCCCCCTTTTTCTTTCCGAGGACAACTGGTCTGAGGGGAAGGATCTAGGACTTGTTGTGCCACCACTACGGGTCCCAGATACATATTGTTGTCGGTGTCCGACCAAGTAAGGTCTTTTAGGTAAAAATTTGTAAATGTGTTGTGAGCTTTCCAGTGACAGGCTTGCATGATTTGGTCCACCGATACCCCACCGTAAAAGGCCTTAGAGGCCACGAAGGCCCGGATGTCATGCGCTTTGACTTGGACCAAGTCCAAGGCTTGTTGATCTGCTTGTTTGTAACAAAGTAGGATGGTTTGTTTCAACCATGAAGAGAGAGTAGCGGGTCTGATGTCTGAGGTATGTCCTTTCTTAAAGGAGATGAAAAGGAGAGAACGAGACCCTCTCAGGTCTTTTGTTCGGTCCAAATAAAACCTCAGGGCCCGCACGGGACACAGGGTCCTGTCTTCTTTAAATTGTCTATCTACAATGGTAGTCAAAGCAGGAATAGTCACCGGAGATACACTTGGAGAACCTTCTCTTGCTAGTTGTTTTTTGGCTATAAAATCGGAAGAAGGGAACAAGGCAACCTTTTCCCATTGGCCTAGATTAGATACTTGTTTGCGACCCAGACATGGATTTCGCCGCGGCGCTTGCCGGAGGCCAAAGTTAGCAAGAAAGCAGTTTTAGAGTAAGATGTTTGAGGTCTGTGTCTTTCGTGGGCTCAAATGATGCTTTTGTGAGCTCGTTGAGGACAACAGAAAGGTTCCACTTGGGTAAATTTCTGGAACTTTGGGACGATCCCTGTGAAAACTGGAGAGTAACCTATGAAGGTCTGTATTGTGTGCAACATGTTGGGCCGTTGGGCCCAAAGTGTCAACAATTGCAGTCCTGTAACCACCAAAGGTCAAGGGGCGCCTGTTTAGGTCTTGGTACAGGTACATGAAAAAATCTGAGATTTGTTTCACAGATGGAGTGGAGAAATCCACCGAATTTTCTCTGCACCATTTTTCAAATAGGGCCCACTTTGACTTGTAGATGGTCCTTGTTGAAGACCGCTAAGGGGCAGCAATTCTCTCTGCCACCTCCACAGAGAAGCCTTGTTCTTGGAGTTGTCCGCTCCTAGACACCAGGCGTGGAGGTTCAGGTGCTGGGGTTGTTGTGGAACACATACCTGTGGGACTGTTTGAGTAGGGTTGTTGACACTTTGAGTTGTAGTGGGATCTCTGTTGAGAGCTGTACTAGGTCCCAAAACCAGGGCATCCCTGGCCAGCCTGGGGCTATTACGATGATCAGGCAATAACATTGCCTGATCTTTTGGATCACCTTGTGAAGGAGCCGTAGGAGGGTACGCATAGGCCGTGAGGTTGGTCCAGTTTATGTTTTAGAGCATCTATGTCCCAGGCCCTTGGGTCTGGGATAGGAGACACGTACAGTGGGAGCTTGTGGTTCAGGTGAGTGGCAAATAAGTCTACATGAGGTGTGAACCACTTCTGGCAGATCTGTTTGAACACCTGTGGGTGCAGAGACCATTCTGTTGACTGCACTTGGTTGGACCTGGACAGTAGGTTGGCCATCACATTCAGGCACCCTAGAACGTGCCTGGCTTTCAATGTTATGAGGTAGTGATGGCCCCAGGTCGTGATCTTCCACAGAAGAGCGCACATCTCTGCTGAGTGTGTTCCTCCTTGTTGTTGATGTAGGCTACCACTGTTGAGTTGTCCATTGCAACTAACACTGTTTGATTCTGGCACTGATCCTTGAAGTCTCGAAGGGCCAGGGAGACCGCCTTCAATTGTAGGACATATATGTGTAGCCTTTTTTCCCGATCTGACCACAGACCCTTTGTGGAATTTTGGTCTAAGTGAGAGCCCCAACCTTCGTTTGAGGTGTCGGTAAAGAGTTGGATACTGTGGTCTTTGGGATGAAGGTCTGCACCTTTCATCACATTTGAGGGATTTTGCCACCAATCTAGGTGGGCTGCAATGGCTTCTGTCCAAGGAAGGAGGTTGTCCAGCGACTGAGGATATCACCAGTGCTCCTTGAGATGAAACTGAAAGGGCCTCATGTGAAGGCGTCCCTCCAGGACCATTTTCTCCGTTGAGGCTAGCAACCCAATTAGAGACATCAAACATCTTGCAGTCAAAACACGTTTTGACTTGAGTAGTAGGATCAAATCCTGAAGTTTGAGCCATCTCTCTTGAGTGGGTTTTACAAGGGCTGAATCTAGGTGGTGTTCGTAGCCCATGAACGAAAAACACCTGAGTAGGTTTCAGTTCTGATTTTTCCTGATTTATTATCCATCCCAAGGACTGAGTTAGGTCTACCACTGCCTGTGTGTTCACTTGGGCTTCCTCCTGAGACTGGGACCTGATCAGCCAGTCGTCCAGGTATTGGTGAATTCTGAGTCCTCTTGAGAGGGCCATTAGTTTCACTTCCTTTACGATCATTGTAAAGACCTGGGGGGCTGTGGCTAGTCCGACTGGGAGGGAGGTGAATTGGAACACCTGTGACTTGTAGCAAAACCTTAGGTATTTCCTTGAGTTTGGATGGATGGGGATGTGTAGGTAAGTGTCCGACAGATCTATCGACGATACCCACTCCCCTGGAATCAGGGAGGTCCTGATGGACTCTGGAGTTTCCATTTTGAACTTTTCTACGTGTAGAAAAGTGTTGAGCCTGTTTAGGTTTAAGACTGGCCTCCACCTTAGGTGAGGCTTGGTACTAGGAACAGGCGACTGTAAAACCCGAGAGATTTTACATTTTCCACCCTTTCTATTGCGTTCTTTGACAGAAGAGACTGGATACAGAGGCCAGGACTTGGTCTTTGAAGGGCCTTGTATTCTGACCGGGTCAGGAGTCTGACTGGACTTGGATTGAAAAGAATGACAGGATTTGTTTGCCAGTCTTATCTGAAAGAACGGAGGAGAACTCCTACTGGTGGACTGAGTGAGGCTGGAGGAGTCATTGGGGGGGAAGGGTTTTTATGCCCTCGTACCCTGGGGTGGGTCGAAAGACCTTGGAGCCTCGGCTACTCGATTTCCCCCTACCTTGGGAAAATGATGGATACTGCTAGGGATGGAATGACCCCCATTGGGGTGGTTCCTGTAGGAGCCTCTAGATGTGGGGAATTGGAAAGGGTTGATTAATAGGGCCTAAACCCTAAGTGTTATTACAGGTGCCTTGATGAGAGACTCCTGTCCCTCCTAAAGTAGTTGTGAATGGGGAACTTTAAGATCTAAAGATCCAGTATCTCACCTGAATTCACCATACCCCTTCTGACTACTTATATGCACCATGGAATTGAGTTTGACCTGTCTGGTAGTAGCCTTGCTACTGTCTTAACATATATATATATAACCAGGTTGTATTCAGAAAAAACCTAGTGAAGAGCAGCCTGAAGCTCAACTCTTGCTGACCAGAAGGGGAGGAGGGGCTTACCCAAGGAGGCCCCTAAGGAGATACAAATTTGAAAACTTGTTCCATTTTAAGGGAAATTAAACGGCCCAAGTTCCTGTTGGCCTAGTAAATCATTCAGAGTCCAGACTGTGGAGGATCTAGGCATAAATTCCCTGGGGGCAGGGAGGTTCAAAAAACTGCCTAAGTTTCAATGTCCTCAAAAATTGTTTAGGGTGAAGTCAGGCAACCTACCTCCCTAAAATACAGAGCCAGGACTGAATGAAGGACCTTGTTTAGAAGGCCTCTTGGGCTTGAGGACTTGGACTTGAACTTGGACCCCAGCCTCCAATAGGTGATATTTACTGCCAGGCTGGTGAACTATTAGTCCAAGTTTTTTTTTTTTTTTTTTTTTTTTTTGTGTGTGTGAGGATTGTTAGTGTTCTGATCTGGAATCAACATCCGAACATCAGAGTAGATGATCCGATCATCCGAGGATCAGATCTACATACAATCCACCAAGCATTAGATTTCAGATGATCCAAGAGATGCAATGAAAACCGAGTATCAAATCATACTTGGGTGAATACTGCATCTGATTCTCGGATGCATTAAAAATCTCGGATGAACTAAGATCTTATCTGAATTTAAGCAGGGATCTGATCCACCCTGGAGAAAGAAGTTGGATATTATAATTTCTATGTAAGCTTTCCTGAAGGTAAGCTTCCATGTAAGCTTTGCCTTTCCTTCTTTGAAGGAACTACACAACTAGATTTACGTAAGTAAATCAACTGTGACACAAGGTCACCTGCCCCACCCGCCTCACTGCAGGTAGGGCTAGTTGTGAGATAAGGAAAGCAGAAATTTCACAGAATTTGATTAAATAACATAGAATCTAAAAAGCAAGTACAATATTTCTTATATTATGAAATTGGATGAATTAAAATAATAATAATGCCAAACTAGTTGAAGAAACACGTAATGTCTAGACGATGAGATGAAGGATTCTATTCCTGTTTATTGAAGTATTAACATTATAAATGGTCAATAATACAGGAAAGAAGGGATAAAATATGTCATTGAATGTTATTCAATTTATTTTATTTTATTTTATAAACGTACTGTAAGAAACCCGCGTCTCTCAGCACATGCAGTCTAGACGTGACGTCATCACAGGGGTTTCCCCGAGGATTCCCCAAGATAGTTCGTGCTTTATATGGTATTTTAACCCTTAAAAGGGCAAATACTGTTGAAGAACGGGGATAAAACAGTAAGAAATTTTAGTTATTTGATTTCAACAGGCATATATTCCTGTATATAAACTACCAACGCGAGACGCGCATTACAAGAAATTGCAGTCTCGACAATAAAAAACGGAAGTTGTTTCCGAAGATTTCACTGGATCAGGACTCGTTTGTGTTACATTTATATATATTTAAACCCTAAAAAGGTCCAATAATGAAGCAGATAGGGCTAAATATTTTATTTTATTTTACTGACAGGCATATATATATATATCCTGTATTAGAAACCACATGAGTCGCTATTGCTTTACAACGTGAACCCGGAAGTGGACTTCCGTTGTAAAATATAGTAAAGATACTTATCTGAACTATGAAAAGACATCGAATTGTGATTCTATGTAATAAAATAAAGAAACTGATGTAGTTTCCAGATCCAACGACAAGTATATCCTTGTAAAAATGAAATAATATTCCTTGTAAAATAAAGCATTGTAAATTCGCGTGGCCAACGAGAAAGTAGGGCGAGAGGTCAGAGGTTATCACGTGACGACAGCTAGCAGTGTATCCGGTGGCTAACAAGAACTGTCTTTTTTTCTAAGACGTTGGCCCCGGGTGTGGCAACCCGAGAACAGCATTAAGTCCCACATGGTAAGCTATTGTAGCGTAATAAAATAGCTATTGCTCCGCTCTGCCATGAGCTATAGGTCTGTAATTTCACTATGTTATAGCTGACCCAAAAGTAGGTGAACAATATATTTTAACAAAATACTCCAAATGCAATATTTTTCAAGTTATAGCTGATTTACTCAACAGTCAGTACCTGAGAATAGCTATTGCTCAGTTGTGCCATGAGCTATAGGTCTATAATTTCACTATGTTATAGCTGACCCAAAAGTAGCTGAATAACATATTTGCACAAATTTCTGTAAATGCAATAGTTTTCCAATTATAACTGATTTACTCAACAGTGACAACTTCAAAGTAGCTATTACTCAGCTATGAAATGAGCCACAGGTCTGAAACTTCACTATGTTATAGCTGACCCCAAAATAGGTGAATAACATATTGAAACAAAATACTCTAAATGCAATAGTTTTCAAGTTATAAGTGATTTACTCAACAGTGATAACCTAAAAGTAGCTATTACTCAGCTATGCCATGAGCTACAGGTCTGAAATTTTACTATGTTATAGCTGGCCCAAAAGTAGCTGAATAACATATTTATACGAAATTCTCTAAATGCAATAGTTTTTAAGTTACAAGTGATTTTACTCATGATGGAAGTTACTGAAAAGCCCAAAAGTAGCTATTACTTACTTAGCTATTGAGACAGACACCCAACTTACTCACCATATTGTAGCTATGAAAAAAGTAGCTGAATAACATATTTTAACAAAATGCTCTAAATGCAACACTTTTCAAGTTATAAGTGATTTACTCCACAGTGATAACCTAAAAGTAGCTATTACTCAGCTATGCCATGAGCTACAGGTCTGAAATTTTACTATGTTATAGCTGACCCAAAAGTAGCTGAATAACATATTTATACGAAATTCTCTAAATGCAATAGTTTTCAAGTTATAAGCGATTTACTCAACAGTGATAACCTAAAAGTAGCTATTACTCAGCTATGCCATGAGCTACAGGTCTGAAATTTCACTATGTTATAGCTGGCCCAAAAGTGGCTGAATAACATATTTATACAAAATTCTCTAAATGCAATAGTTTTTAAGTTACAAGTGATTTTACTCATAATGGAAGTTACTGAAAAGCCCAAAAGTAGCTATTACTCACTTGGCTATTGAGACAGACACCCAACTTACTCACCATATTGTAGCTATGAAAAAAGTAGCTGAACAACATATTTTCACAAAATGCTGTAAATGCAACACTTTTGAAGTTATAAGTGATTTAGTGCATGATTTCATGAATTTTAATGCATTAAAAATTATTAAAAAAATTTATTAAAAAAAAGTAAGACAGATCCAGGTCTCATACTCACACAAGAGAATCTACCTCTGGCCTAGTACATATATGCAAGATATGAGAGAAATCCCTGCAATAGTCACTGAGAAAATTGTGATAAAAAGTTGAAATTTTCACACTTTTGGTGGGGGTCTCCCCTTGTAATGTCTCTAGCAAACAGACGAACAGACAGATTTGCATGCATTGAACAATTTTTCATCCTCGATAGATAAGGTATCTTTTAAAAAAAACAGCATGTCTCTAGGCCTTGTAGTTTTGGAGAAGAAGTTGTTCACGCGGACGCGTACGCCCACGCCGCAGAGTGATGACATTATGTCAGCTGACTGACAAGTCAGCTGACATAAAAAGTTGAACCACATGCAATCCCTAAAAGTAAGAATCATATGGGAGCACAATTTCTAAACCACTATCTTACAATTTTTGACATAAAAATAATATTTTCTTTAGTGAGCACCCATGCATAAATACTGAATTTGACTTCTGACACCACTATATTCAGGCATTGTTATGTTCATTTGTAATGTTTCCTAACATTTATCATTGCATATTTAATAAACGGTACACATAAAACGCATTGAAAACATTCTATCACAAATGGTTTTCGTACCCATCATTTTTTACCCTTTGCCAAACGTTTCCTTTCAAACGTTTACAAAACCTAAAAATGTTTACTGGGTTAAGTGGGCCTCTCCTGTCCATTAGGAATTTGGAATTTTATTGAATTAATCCTACCTAATGGACAGTATGCTAGAATAACTACCGCTTGAAGGTTGGTAGCTTATTAAGTACATTAGATTGAACTCAAAAAGCTATTAGTGGTTTAGTCCCTGAAGAGGCCCTCTTCAGAAGGAAGAGGCAACTTCTTGGTTGTCTTGCGCAGGCCACAGCCACCTTGAATACCTTTGGGAAAGGTGGCAGGCTGATTACTTATGCATGGGCTAGTGTTGGATCTGCTGGACAGCCACCACAGGACCCAGATGAAAGCTCTGAATCAGCCCAGGCCTCATCCTTCAAGTAAAACTGTGTGAAGGTGTTGTGGGTTTTCCAGAGACAGGCTGATAATAACTGTCCTAAGGAGACTTCTGACTGGAAGGCTTTAGAAGCAGCAAAGGCCCTAACATCATGGTAGCTACTTTATGACTATCAGAAAGACTGGCATCGACCTCCCCTAGGATTTGAACAGATCTTAGAACCACAAGCTGTGGAGTGGCCATTTTCTTTTGTTTTCTTTTTGGGTCGTATTGTTTGATGTAGAAAGCTGGGACTTCCGATCACAAGTCAAACAGTTACACAGTTTACATTTTCTTCAAAACACAGGGATCACTCCCCAGATAATTATGGAGACACCTTGTACACTTACTGTGTAGGTCAAACACTGCCATAAGATGTCCACACCTTCCACACTTTTGTCCTGGAGAGGTTATGTGACTGGTACTGCCGGTGGAAACATAGGACGTCTTTTTCTGGTGTTTGGCGGTACTGGTCTGCACCAACCCCTATAGCATGTTGTCCATTAGGTAGGATGTATTAATGCAATAAAAATAATCTGTCAAGCCCCAGTATGGTTGGCAAAATAACATTCCTTGGTAACATATTTCAATTAGAAATCAATAAATACACAACCTTTATTGTGTGAAGTCTTCCCCCAATACGGTTAGAGGCTTCCAGAACCAATACACCAACTCCATTCTCATGCAGCAGCTTTGCAGCACTCAGGCCAGCACAAACACAGAATAGATTTACATTCACACAATGTCATTTAATTTGGTGAAATCTCTTGTATTAATCTGGTGCCTTAAAATCAATTCAATCATTTCAATGTTAAAAGGTATAAGGCAAACAATTCCAATTTTTGGAAATAATTGTCTTTTACACCTTAAACAGTTTACACAAGTCATCAAATTTGATGAGGGGATTTGCAAAATAAAAAAGTCAACTAGATCTAGCGCATCAGAGAACTGATGCAAATTGTATTGACTGGAAAGACAACTCACCAAAGCCAGTGACCAGTACATCAGAAGATTCCTAGTCCATGATTTCCTATAGCTTGGTTTCACATCCCAAACCACTAGGAGCAATAATAAGTGAGTTATAAGCACTTTTTCTTGAAGCAAGTCAAATTCTACCACATTAGAAGATTCCTAGCACGTTTTCCAACAGGTAGGTTTCACATCCTAAACCTCTAGGACCAATAATAAGCGAGAATCAGGGTACCTACCATTAATTTCTTTACCTATATCTCTTTTTATTGGGATTGAAACGGTAACAGTTTATTACCCTTTTACTGTTTTAGTTTGAATAAACTGAAACACACTTGTAATCAATATGAGTGTGATGAATATGGAAAATTACAAAACAGTGGGTTTTAAACCCTCTCACAAGGTACCTACTGTTAATATGAAAACAATTCCATAATCAAAACTTTTTACAAACAGTCCATTCACTACTTACCCACATGTATATACAGATAAAGACAAAACAGTAAACCACCTACTTCCGTTTTACTGTTTTATGGTTTTGAAATACTATATTCTTAGCCTTTATCTAATGACTGATTATAATTATTAAAACTGTATAAGGGTCAGGATTTGAAACCGAAAAAGGCCTTTTTTCCCTTTGACTGTTTATGGTATATTTTGGTCTTCAAAGCATCCCACAGCTTATCAGGTGAAGGCCATGTCCCTGGCAACCACAGTAGGCCAGATTGTGACGTCACAGTGCATATTTAAACATGTGAATGGGTTTAAAAGAGTTTATATTGCAAAATAAATGAATTATTCCAAAATTGCTTGATGAATTTAACTGATATTTGGTATGTGGATGACACAAAGTATGGAGAGTAATTCCACTTTATGGTGACCTTAAACTCTTGGCAATAAGTCCATTTTAGCAACTTTAAGGTTACCACTTGCACGGCAAAAAATTGAAAAAATACTTGGCAAATTGCAGCTATAATTGGTACTTATATTTTATTTGGACTTTTAAAGCTGTATACTTTAGGGTGGCCTTAAAATCTGAACAATAACAACTTATAATTGAATTTTCTATTTTAAGTGGCTTTTTTGGTCATGATCTAAAGCAGAAATACATCGATTTATTTCTTATATAATATTAATGCAGAAACCTGAAACAATAATTAAAATAACAAAAATGTCAATTTGGAAGTTTTGGTCATGTGATGGGATCCAAATATTCAGCCTTGACCTAGTTTTAGATTTGTTGATTGGTCGACACTTAATGCTCTTTTTTCCCAGAAATTCATCAAAAACTGTATTGGCCATACCCACCGCAAGTCTGTTCGTGGTGATTCTGTACATTTCTCCAGACTTGTTGGTTTGTTACTAGGGATTGTCATGGCCTGATGCGGCTTGTCTGTTATGAGTTTAGGGCTTGTCCTGGTAGTTTCCAGACTAGTCCTGTACAAAATATCCCGAATGAAAGGCAGGTTAGTATCTAGATCAAGACAAGCCTGGATGTGTCACGTCTTGTTGGGGAGGTGAATCCGACCCAGATTTTTCCAGCCCTTTTTTGTGAATTTTTGTTCCCAATTTTTAAAGTCGATCATAGAGTTGTAGGGTCGGCTCCAGTGGAACACCCGCATTATCAAAAAAAGTAGAATCTTTCAAGTCAGTTATATTTAATTGAGCTTTTAATGGATACCCTGAAAGTCATAATTGTTCAGAGTTTAAGACCACCTTATAGTATACAGCTTTTAAGGTCCAAGTAACACTCATATACCAATTATAACTGAAATTCTTAAAGTAATTTTTTTTATAATTGGCCCTATAAGTGGCAATTTTAAAGTTGCTGTAATAGAGTTATTGTTGGGAGTTTAAGGTCACCATAAAGCAGTGGTGACCTTAAAGTCCTTATTTTGTTTCATCCACTTATCAAACATTAACTAGACCTAGCACATCGGAGAACCGATGCAAATTGTATCCACCAGAAGAAAACTCACCAAAGCCATTCTAACATCGCTTAACCTTGAAGGAGAAGCCCAAGGTGAAATCTGACCATATCAAAAGATTCTTAGCCCATGATTTCCTATAGGTTGGTGTGACACTGCAAACCTCTAGGAATATGAATAAGCAAAATATAAACACTAATTTTGGCAATCCTCATTTGACCTTGAAAGAGGGGCCAAAGGTCAAATCCGATCACACCAAAAGATTCCCAGCCCATGATTTCCTAGATTTTGGTTTACCATTCCAAAGCTGTAGGACCAATAATAAGCGAGTTATAAGCACTTTTAAGTTTGGCTATCCTCGTTTGACCTTGAAGGAGGGGTCCAAGGTCAAATCCGACCACACCAAAAGATTCCCGGCCCATGATTTCCTATAGGTTGGTTTACCATCCCAAACCTCTAGGACCAATAATAAGCGAGTTATAAGCACTTTTAAGTCTGGCTATCCTTGTTTGACCTTGAAGGAGGGGTCCAAGGTCAAATCCGACCACACCAAAAGATTCCCGGCCCATGATTTCCTATAGGTTGGTTTACCATCCTAAACCTCTAGGACCAATAATAAGCGAGTTATAAGCACTTTTAAGTTTGGCTATCCCCGTTTGACCTTGAAGGAGGGGTCCAAGGTCAAATCCGACCACATCAAAAGATTCCCGGCCCATGATTTCCTATAGGTTGGTTTACCATCCTAAACCTCTAGGACCAATAATAAGCGCGCTATAAGCACATTTAAGTTTGGCTGTGGTCGTTTGACCTTGAAGGAGGGGTCCAAGGTCAAATCCGACCACACCAAAAGATTCCCAGCCCATGACTTCCTATAGGTTGGTTTACCATCCCAAACCTCTAGGACCAATAATAAGCGAGTTATAAGCACTTTTAAGTTTGGCTATCCTCGTTTGACCTTGAAGGAGGGGTCCAAGGTCAAATCTGACCACACCAAAAGATTCCCAGCCCGTGATTTCCTACAGGTTGGTTTACCATCCCAAACCTCTAGGATCAATAATAAGGGAGATATAAGCACTTTTCATGACTGCAAAGAAACGCCTGTGGCGGCCATCTTGTTTTTCAAAATGAGGCCAAAAATAATCCCAGTCAAGATTTTATAATGAGGAACATATTCTGCGAATTTGAGATCTCTACCTATAATACCCTTTGCTCTAGAGGTCCACCAAAAGTCCTTGTTTAAAGTCGAAAAACGCCCATGGCGGCCATCTTGTTTTTCAAAATGAGGCCAAAAATATTCCTAGGCAAGATTTTATGGCTATGAATATATCCTGCAAATTTGAGAAGGCTAGCTATAATATTTTTTTCGTTAGAGCGGTAATGGTGAAATCTCTCTACACAATGCAGCTGTGGCAGCGGCGGTGTAGGCGCAACGAAGTCAAATCCACAGTATCCACCGGATAGCATCCGGTGGATACAATAAATTCTAACAACCAGTTTGGGAATTATTCATTATATGCCAGTATAAAAGCTTTAAAACCCAATAATGTGTTAACATTTTGTATTGTGATGTTACAACCAAGACAACCTGTACAGTGTTGAAAGCGACGTAAAACCCCAAATAAATAAATACAACCAAGACAACAGTGGTTACCAAGGAAATGACCTTCACTTAAATGGTTGTGACAAAGTATAAATTGCTAAAATATACCATAAACAGTCTAAAGGAAAAAGGCTGTTTTCTGTTTTGAATCCTGACACTTAAACAGTTTTCCTAGTTAGATCAAGTCAAAATGTAAATAGGAATAACTCTGTATTCCAAAACCATAAAACAGTAAAACGGAAGTGGGTGCTTTACCGTTTGGTGTTTCTTTATATATAAATGGGTAAAATAGTAAACTGTATGTACCATGGTTGACTGGTTCACTACACATTAAATCATTTTAAAGACACTAGATTAACAGTTAGTACTACTGAAAAATTTCAACTGTTTTGCATTTTTATCATTTAACTGTTTTTTCAAAGTCGAAAGTTTAAAGGATAAACTGTAGTTTTCAAAGTTTTCACTTGCAAGTAAAATTGATGTAAATGATATTCTACTTATTATTAATTCATCAAATTGCAAGCATAGAATGGTTTTAGGTAGTTTTCCCTTTTAAAGTTTTGAAAATAGTATTAGGTAAAGAAACTAGATTGGGCCAACTCGGCGCCAACATATCCCCAGACAGGTCATCACTCACGCCACAGGTTTTGATCGGGAATTTTTTAAAACATAATTACCCATTATTATATGAACTTCAGCACATCAATCTACTCTGTTTATATCTTCCAAGGAAGATGGTGTATCCCCAGACGCCGAATACATAACTCAAATTATATTTTCAATCTTCCTGCAATGATAACTCTAAACCTATTTTCAAAGTATTTAAATGATTGATGATTGAATGTCCATTCTAAAATAATAATCCCAAAAGAGCATATCTGTTTCTATATTTGTTGACAAATAAAATATTATTTTTAACTCAACTCATCATACTTTTCAATCTTCCTTCAAAGTATTTAAATGATTGATGATTCAATGTCCATTCTAAAATTCATAATCCCAAAAGCGCATATCTGTTTCTATATTTGTTCACAAATAAAATATTATTTAAAAAAAAATTATTTATATTATTATTTTATTATATTATTTTTAGAATTTGCAAATTGTTTTCAGTTATTCATTTCCTCTATACCTATATATGTGGTCCATATATATGCAACCTAAATATGTGACACAATCTCAGTTCTGACTCCCCTTTGTGTTATATGTAATGAAGCCCACCACCTCCCACCCCCACCCCTCTCCCCTTCTCCACACCTCTCTCACTATTACACAAGATCTGCAACCCCATTGAGTTCTTTGTTTCTCATCTGATATCATTAAATACCTTTGTTTATTTAGTGTCACTCAATATAGCTGGAGGTCCCTGAGGTGGGTGGGAGGAATCCGGGTGGGGGATGCATAAATGGTAAACAAACAATCTATATAAAAGGGGTACTCAAATACAAAAAGAACTGAGAATTTTAAGTATGTGATTATCAACTGAAATGAGTTCATAACTGTAGGAGCTGTGTCAAAATTAACTGAGGCAAGTTGAATAAAACTGGGCTAGTTGAGGGTTAAAAATCCCCTACTTTTACTACATAAGGATATAATTTCATTAATATTGGGACTTAAAGCTCACTTAAAGTGTCCATTTTGTCTACTTGAATATGTTTAACCAGTTTCATTTTAAAAAGTTAAAAACTCAGCAAGCAGAGGTATAACACACAAAAATAAGTTCTTAAAAGACTAAGATAGCCATAACATTATTAATATTCAAAATTTAAATAGACAGGCATTTCCTTTTAAAAATTCAAAGATTTCAGCTCTATAACCCACATAGTTTGACAGTTACTGGGCTTTAAAGTGGCATAATGTCCATAAATTGGGTTTCTGTGGGCATTTTACAATTGTTAAAGAGACCTTAGCAATTAAACAACAGATCTGAAACTTTTTGGGGGACATACATAACAAACAAAAATTATATATAATACAGTTTAAGACTTGTCACACTAAGCATTTCCAAATAACAGGGCAAAATATGGAAAAAATGTCCAAAAAGGCACTTGGGCGAGTGTCTATGGCCCTCATACACAGGTTAAATGTCTACTAAAAACCTTGATTTTCGGCATATGTAAAAAGGACATAATAATGCATTCCCAGATGGGATTTCAGCTCCATCAATCACATAGTTTAACAGTCACAGGGCTTAAAGGTGGTTAAAAAGTCCAAATATTGGGTCTCTGTGGGCCTTTTAGAGATCTCGATGTGGCTTTCAAATTAAAGCTTCAGACTTAAAATTTGTTACATACTAAGATTACACATAGAATATGTATCTAATAAAGTTTGAAACTTCTCAGACTTACCATTTCCAAGTTACAGAGCAAAATATGTGAAAAATGTCTTAAAAGGGTCACTCAGGTGGGTGTTTAAGGTCCTCATACACAGGTTAAATGTCTACTTGAAGCCTTGATTTTTGGCACATGTAAAAAGAACATAATAATGTATTCCCAGATGAGATTTCAGCTCTATCAGTCACATAGTTTAACAGTCACAGGCCTTAAAATTGGCAAAAAGTCCAAATACTGGGTCTTTATGGGGCCTTCTAGAGACCTAAATGTGGCCTTCAAATTAAAGCCTCAGACTTAAAATTTGTCACATACTAAGATTACACATAGAATATGCATCTAATACAGTTTGAAACTTCTTAGACTTACCATTTCCAAGTTACAGAGAAAAATATGTGAAAAATGTCTAAAAATGGTCACTCGGGTGGGGATTTATGGTCCTCATACACAGGTTAAATGTCTTCTTAAAGCCTTAATTTTTGGCACATATATAAATAACATACTAATATCTTCCCAGATAGGATTTGAGCTCTATCAGTCACATAGTTTGACAGTCACAGGGCTTAAAAGTAGCAAAAAGTCCAAATATTGGGTCTTTGGGAGCCTTTTAGAGACCTCAATTTGACCTTCAAAATTAAAGCTTCAGACTTAAAATCTGTTACATACTAAGATTACACACAGAATATATATCTAATACAGTTTGAAACTTCTCAGACTTACCATTTCCAAGTTACAGGGAAAAAGATGTGAAAAATGTCTTATAAGGGTCACTCGGGTGGGTGTTTATGGTCCTGATACACAGGTTAACTGTCTATTAAAGGCCTAAATGTTGGGGCACATATAAGAAAACACATAGATATATTCCCAGATGATATTTAACTTAGATGAGAGACATAGTTTGAAAGCTACAGTGCTTGAAAGTGGCAAAAAGTGCATAAATTGGGTCTCTGTGGGCACTTTTGAGACCTTAAGTCGACCCCTTTGGGTAAACCTACAGCCCTAAAATTTTCTACAGACAAGGATTACATATCAAAGTTATACCTAGCGCAGTTTGAGACTCATCAGAATTACCACTTCCAAATTATAGGGCAAAATATGTGAAAAGTATAGCAAAAAATCCCCAAGTGGGGGTATTTATGGGCCTCAAACACAATTTTCTCCTCAACTTAAAGTCGTGATTTTCGGCACATGTACTAAGAACATATTAATGTGTTGTCAGGTAAAATTTCAGCCAGCTGAGCATCATAGTTTGTGACCTACAGGGCTCTAAGTGGCCAAAAGTCCAATTTCTGACCTTAAGGTGGCCATAAGTTCTTTTTTACTGGGAGTTTAAGGTCACCTTAAAATAGGGATCTTCCTTTGGGCACCCTTAACATGTGTACCAAGTTTGAAAAAAAAATATTAATTTGTTTTTGAGTTATCGCGTCCACAAGGAAATTTCTACGGCGGCGGCGCGACGGACCTGAATCCAATATATCCCCGACTTTCGTCTGGGGATATAATTAATGGTAGGTACCCTCATTAGCGAGTTATAAGCACTTTTAAGTTTGACTACCCTTGTCTAACCTTGAAGGAGGCGCCCAAGGTCAAATCTGACCACATCAGAAGATTCCCATCCCACGATTTCCTCGATAAGTTAGTTTCACACTGCAAACCTCTAGGACCAATAATAAGTGAGTTATAAGCACTTTTAGGTCAACTTGATGACATTAGATTTAGTCCCAGCCCATGAATGCCTATAGGTTGGTTTCACATCCCCAAACTGTGGAACCAATAATAAATTTGTATAAACATGTTTAAGTTAGGCTACCCTCATCTGACCTTGAAAGAGGGTCACAAGGTGAAATCTGACCATATCAGAAGATTCTCAGCACATGATTTTCTACAGGTTGGTTTAGAATCCTATAACTCTAGAACCAGTAATAGGTGACTTATAAGCACTTTTAAGATTGGCTGTCCACGTTTGACCTTGACGGAGGGGACTAATCTGACCACATCAGAAGATTCCCAGCTGATGATTTCATATAGGTAGCAATAAGGAAGATATTGGCACTTTCAAAATCTGCCATGTGGGGTACTTTGGCACTCCATGGATGACCTTAAATGATGAGCTTCAAGGTCAAATGTATGCATGTTTGTAGAGGATATATCGATTGGGTATACATATCACCTATGAAGAGATTCAACCTTCCGCTTATGAGAACCAGCCAGCAGAAAATGGAGATAATTTTTGAAGAAATGTCCAGGGCAGTCATCTTGTTTTTCAGGATCCAGCAAATTTGGTGACACTAGCTGGTTCAGTTTTCCACGTAGAGCATTGACATAAAAAATCTCTCTATGTGTGGCAGTGGCTAACCGAACGCTGAACCAAAATGTCCATCGGATATGCAATAAGAGATGGGTTAGGCCTGAAATTTGAAGTTTGTACGGACAAAAAAACAGAAGAATTGTGTTACCCACAAAGTAAAACCTCAAAGGATCAGAATAAACAGGAACTACTTAAACAGGAAGTCCAAACTACCAAGTACAATTTAAAATGCCCTTCAATAATTGTAACAAAAAGGGAACACATTCTAAATATTAATTCTACTTAGAGGAATTGGTGTTTTTGATGACATACAACACAAGATTAACATGTTGTAATGGGGGCCAACAATGCATATAATTTATTACTGTTTGCAGCAGTTTCAATTTTCATATTGGAACACTGAGGCAGCTGTTAAACACTTTACAATGAAAATTTTTGGAGAAACTAAACTTCATCACAAGGATAAAAATGAAACTTGAGAAAGTTTGGCCCTTGATGGTGCAAAAGTAAAGGCAACCTACCACTAAGTCCTCCTCCAATCACAATGACATCATGTTCTGCTATTGTACGTGTATTCATATTATCCTCTCTATCTATAGCTCACCAAATTACATGAAGTTCATAAAGTGTTTATAACAACAAATATGTCCAGAAATATCGACCAACTAGTTGAACTCTGACCAGAGATAAACCTCATCCAAACAGAGGAAGAAATTACCATGCAAATTGTATCTCATGAATTTATACTTTGTCATCTGATGATAAATCAATACAATATGAAAACAAGATGGCTTAGAAAGTCCACATATCCTCCCGTCAACACATGCAACATACAGATATACAATAAAGTGACATGTGACATGATCTAACCTTGTGATCTGAAAAATCCCTGTAGTATTGTAATGACAGATATATAGGTAAGTAAATGAATGAAGCACTTTGGGCTATAAAGAGCTCACAGCATGAAAAACAGAACGATGAGAAAATATTATGAAAATCTGACAAGTGGTTTTGCATGTAAAGAGCCACACATTAAAACTGTTGAAAAATCTAAAGAATAAATGGCTACCATGATAACAGCTGTTATCTAATTTGGGCAAAAACAAATCAGCACACGCTCTTCTCCCAAAGACAAAGATGTCCTGAAAATGTTGTGAAATGAGAACTATTTGGTATTTAGAGAGCCACATACTGAAAACTGTAGAAAGTTTTTAAGAATAAATTGGTTACTTTAGTAACAGTTTTTTTGCAAGAAGTTGACTAAACACTTACCAGCACAAGGTCTCATAAAGACATATACCTTCTGAAAATTTTACAAAAATTGTGTTCAGCAGTTTGTAGAGACCTCTGAAGTGAAAAATCTGAAAGATTTAAAAAAATTACTATGGTAACAGTTGTTCTCTAATGTGGGCCAAAAACGTATTTGCGCAAGTTCTCCCAAAGACAAACATGCCCTGAAAATTTTGTGAAAATACTACAAAAAGGTTTGGTCTATAGAGAGCCACATATTGAAAATGTTGAAAAATTTAGAGAGTTATTAGTTGCCATGGCAACAGTTTTAGCGGGAAGTAGACTGAACACCAGCACAAGCTCTCATGAAGACAAACTTGAAAATTTTAATTAAATGTAGCTTTTTATAAGCTACAAGCTTACCATCTGGGACTCAATGCTGAATCCCACCGTTAGGAGGCAGGGATTGAACCTGAGACTGTGTCATTAGAACCTGTTTGGCTGCGACCACCGGACCCAGGTATAACTTGTTATCGTTATCTGCCCATGTCAAGTCTTTTAGGTAGAAATTTGTAAACGTGTTGTGTGCTTTCCAATGACATGCCTGCATGATTTGGTCTACTGAAACACCACCGTAAAAGGCTTTAGAGGCTGCAAAGGCTCTGATATCGTGAGCTTTGACTTGGACCAAGTCCAAGGCTTGCTGATCTGCTTGTTTATAACACAATAAAAGTGTCTGTTTAAGTAATGAAAACAGGGTAGCTGGTCTGATGTCTGTTGAATGCCTTTTCTTGAAGGATATGAATAAGAGTGATCTGTCGCCCCTAAGGTCTTTAGTTCTATCCAAATAGTATCTCAGGGCACGTACTGGGCACAGAGATCTGTCTTGCTTGAATTGTCTATCTACTATTGTTTTTATGGCAGGGATAATGACTGGTGATACACTTTGAGCTCCTTCGTGAACTAATTGATTCTTTGCAATGAAGTCAGATGAGGGGAACAAAGCCACTTTTTCCCACTGACCAAGGTTCGACACCTTGTTAGCAACCCAGGCGTGGATTTCGCTGCGGCACTTGCCCGAAGCTAAGGCTAGTAAAAATGCTGTTTTTAGTGTCAACTGTTTAATGTCGGAGTCTTTCATTGGTTCAAAGGGTTTCTTTGTAAGTTCATTGAGCACAACTGATAAGTTCCATTTGGGAATGTTTCTAGTTGTCTTAGGCCTATCTCGGTGAAAACTTGCGAGAAGCCTGTTTATATCTGTACTCTGAGCTATATGGAGGCCTGTAGGGCCCAAGTAATCCAAAATAGCCGTTCTATAGCCATCAATGGTAGAAGGGCGTCTATTTAAGTCTTGAAATAGGTGCATAAAGAAGTCTCAGACTTGTTTTATAGAAGGTTTGGAGACATCCACCAAATTTTCTCCGCACCATTTTTCAAAAAGGCCCCACTTTGCTTGGTAAATAGATCTTGTTGATGACCTTTGAGGGGCAGCAATTCTCTCTGCCACTTCAGAAGAGAAACCTTGTTCTTGGAGTTGCTCACTCCTAGACACCAAGCATGGAGGTTGAGATATTGCGGATTGTTGTGAAACACCTGGTTGCTTGACTGCTTGAGTAGATTTGGAGATGCAGGCAACTGAAGTGGAATTTCCACTGATAGATGGACCAGATCCCAGAACCAGGGCATGCCCGGCCAGCCCGGGGCTATCAGGATTAGGAGGCAGTTGTACTGGCGGACCTTTTGTATTACTTTTGGAAGTAGAGCTGTTGGAGGGTAAGCATAAGCTACAAGGCTTGACCAGCTTATGTTTAGAGCATCTATGTTCCATGCGTTTTGATCTGGAACTGGAGAGACATATAGTGGCAACTTGTGGTTTAGCCGAGTGGCAAACAGATCCACCTGAGGTGTGAACCACTTTGTGCAAATTCTTTTGAATACCCGAGGGTGTAGAGACCACTCCGTTGACTGAATTTGTGTTGATCTGGACAGGGAGTCCGCAATCACATTTAGGCACCCTGGAATGTGTCTGGCACATAGAGATATTTTGAATCGATGACAATAGCTCATGATCCTCCATAGAAGGGCGCACATCTCTACTGAGTGAGTCCTGCCCTGTTTGTTGATGTGGGCTACTACAGTTGAGTTGACCGTGGCAACCAGGACTGTTTGATTTTGGCATTGAAGCCTGAAGTGTTTTAGGGCCAAGGACACTGCCTTTAGTTCTAAAATGTTTATGTGCAATGATTTTTCTAGATCTGACCACAGTCCTTTGATAGAATCTTGATTTAAGTGAGCTCCCCAACCTACGTTTGAGGCGTCTGTAAACACTTGAACGTTGTGTTCTTGGGAGTGGAGATCTGCACCTTTGAGAACATTTTGTGGATTCTACCACCAGTCCAGATAAGCTATTATGGAGTCTGACCAGGGAAGGAGCTTGTCCAACGACTGAGGAAATGTCCAGTTCTCCTTGAGATGCCACTGAAAAGGTCTCATGTGAAGGCGGCCTTCTGGGACCATTTTTTCGGTTGATGCTAGCAACCCAATGACAGACATCAAATGTCTTGCAGTCAGGGCAGACTGGTTGGTTATCCTGAGGATTAATGCCTGTAGTTTTTGCCACCTCTCCTGAGTGGGCTTTACAAGGGCTGAGTTTAGATGGTATTCATATCCCACAAAAGAGAATACTTGAGTTGGAGTCAACTCCGATTTGACCTGATTTATCATCCAACCTAGAGATTCGGTTAGGTCTACCACCACTTTTGTGTTGTGAGATGACTCCTCCGGAGATTGAGCCCTGATCAGCCAATCGTCCAGATATTGGTGTATCCTTATGCCCCGTGATAAGGCCATGAGTTTTACCTCTTTTACTATCATGGTGAATACTTGAGGAGCTGGGACTAGTCCGAATGGAAGAGAGGAGAACTGATAGATCTGAGACCTGTGTGCAAATCGCAGGTATTTTCGGGATCTTGGGTGAATTGGAATATGGGGGTAGGCATCTTGTAGGTCACCCATTCCCCTGTATTCAAGGATGTTCTTATTGATTCTGGGGTCTCCATCTTGAATCTTTCTATCCTCAGGAATTGATTTAGCCTGCTTAAGTCTATGACTGGTCTCCATTTTTGATGTGGCTTTGGGACAGACTCTGTGTTTCGTACTTTTTTTTCCGCATGTTTGTGCAGGAGAGACTGGATGCAGGAGGCTAGAGCTCGGTCTTTTTGTTGATTTTTGTATTCTGATATGATCAGTGGATGTCTGGTTAGTTTGGGCTTGAGGTGAAAAGGAAGCATGTAACCATTCGTAATAATGTTTAAGATGGAGCTTGAAGAATTTTCTTCTATCCAGGCTCTCCTGAACTGCATGAGACGGTCTCCAACTGGTGGGTCTCTGTGTGAGTCATTGTTTGGGGGGGTTTCCACGACCCCTGCGATGGGGTCTGAACTGGCCCCTGCTACCTCTGCTACCATGTTAAAGGAAACACTGAATATGGCAGGTGAACACACTTTGGCAGAGCAAAAAGATCACACTATGATGCACACCGACACCCCCTAACCAATGTCCCTACCAAGTGTCAACCTTCTACACCTTATGGAATCGAAGACAAGATTTTAAAACTCTTGGTCACTATGACAAGGTCAAAGGTCAAATCAAGGTCACACCATGATCTTTCACACCTACAACCCCTAACCAATATCCCTACCAGGTATCAAATTCCTACACCTTATAGTTTCCAAGATATAGCCCAGACAAGATTTTTAGGTCAATGTCACTACGGCAAGATTAAAGGTCAAATCAATGTCACACCATGACGTTGCACACCTACATCCCCTAACCAATGTCCCTACCAAGTAACAACTTCCTACACCTTACAATTTCCGAGATATAGCCCCGACAAGATTTTTTAGGTCAATGTCACTACAGCAAGATCAAAGGTAAAATCAAGGTCACACCATGACGTTGCACACGAACAACCCCAAACCAATGTCCCTACCAAGTATCAACTTCCTACATCTTACGATTTCCAAGATATAGCCGAGACAAGATTTTATATGTCAAGGTCACTACGGTAAGGTCAAAGGTCAAATCAAGGTCACACCATGACGATGCACACCTACACCCCCTAACTAATGTCCCTACCAAGTATCAACTTCCTACACCTTATAGTTCCTAGTTACTACAGCAAGGTCAAAGGTCAAATCAAGGTCACACCATGATGCTCCACACCTACAACCCCCCAATCAATATCCCTATCAAGTATCAACTTCCTACTCCTTATGGTTTCCAAGATATAGCCCGGAATAGATTTTATAGGTCAAGGTCACTACAGCAAGGTTGCAGGGCAAATCAAGGCCACACCATGACGCTCCACACCTACAACCCACAATCAATGTCCCTACCAAATATTAACTTCCTACACCTTATGATTTCCGAGATAGAGCCTGGACAAGATTTTCAAACTGATGATGTTGCACACATACACTGCCTAACCAATGTCCGTAGCAAGTATCATTTTCCTACACCTTATGGTTTCTGAGATACAGCCCGGACAAACTTTTTCCTGCCGCCTGCCCACCCCCTTAAGGGCTGTGGGGTAAAAACTCAAAATAACTAGACAAAGTCCGCTGACTTTATTGCGAGCTGGCGGTGTATCCCCGAACATAGCAAACCTGTAGAAGCAATAACAAAAGAGGTCAAGGCAGTTTAGGGTTTTAGAAATGTTGTTTCACCTTCAAGGAGGCGTATAAAAAGGATAAAATGTATAGAAATCCCTGGAACGTTCAAACCTGGAAAAGTTCCCACATTTTTGAAAAACAGGGGCCCAAGGTCAAATCTGACCACATCAGAAGATTCCTAGCCCATAATAGATTTCTAGACCACACCAGTAGATTCCCAGCCCATGATTTCCTATAGGTTTGTTTTACATTTCAAACTTCTAGGACCAATAATAAGCGAGTTATAAGCACTTTTACATTTGGCTATCCTTGTTTGACCTTGAAGGAGACCCAAGGTCAAATCTGATCACATCAGAAGAATCCTAGCCCATGATTTCCTATAGGTTGTTTTCACATTTCAAACCTCTAGGACCAACTAGAGGATTGCTCGCAAAAAAAAAAGATAATGTTTTTGCATAGCAAAAACAAAGCGTCTCGAAAAGGATATAAAGGTGAGTGCTAAAGTATTAAGAAAATGCTTCGGTTCTAGCCTTATACTGTTGTGGCAACCAAAGTCAGCGCAGTCTGCTCTATCTAGCACAGTTTTCAAGATATAAGCATTTTTGTGTTTTGCAAAAAATTAAAAAAATTTAAAATGTCCGCTATATTTGGCGAGACAAAAATATTTTGAAAATTGGCATGGCTACTCTGCAGAGATACCCAGCAGGTCAAAAATTTTGTTGAGTTCGCTCCATATAGCACGGTTTTCGAGATGTAAGCATTTTTGTGTTTTGCAAAAACTTTGAAAATTCAAAATGGCCACCATTTTTGGGGAGACAAAAATTTTTGTCAAGACCACTGCCGCGGTGTGTATCTCCCGCCGAGCATTAAAGCAGAAGAAATAGCTTTTCCGAGATATTCACAATTTTTCATTTTCGTGTGTGAAAGCTCTTCCAAAAGTAGGTGAATGAGTTATTTGAGAAAAATTGGCTATCTGCAATACTATTAAGAGATAATTCGCATTTACTCATTTTGAGTAGGTGAGTAATTAGCTATGGGTCTGAAACTTCACCATGTGAAAGCTCTCCCACAAGTAGATGAATGAGTATTTGATAAAAATTGGGTATCCGCAATACTTTTACAGATAATTAGCATTTACTCATTTTGAGTAGGTGAATAAATAGCTATGGGTCTGAAACTTCACAGAGTGAAAGCTCTCCCAAAACTAGGTGAATGAGTTATTTGAGAAAAATTGGCTATCTGCAATACTTTTAGAGATAATTCACATTTACTCATTTTGAGTAGGTGAATAATTAGCTATGGGTCTGAAACTTCACCAAGTGAAAGCTCTGCCAAAAGTAGGTGAATGAGTTATTTGAGAAAAATTGGCTATCTGCAATACTTTTAGAGATAATTCGCATTTACTCATTTTGAGTAGGTGAGTAATTAGCTATGGGTCTGAAACTTCACAGAGAGAAAGCTCTCCCAAAAGTAGGTGAATGAGTTATTTGAGAAAAATTGGCTATCTGCAATACTTTTAGAGATAATTCGCATTTACTCATTTTGAGTAGGTGAGTAATTAGCTATGGGTCTGAAACTTCACCAAGTGAAAGTTCTCCCAAAAGTAGGTGAATGAGTTATCTGAGAAAAATTGGCTATCTGCAATACTTTTAGAGATAATTCGCACTTACTCATTTTGAGTAGGTGAGTAATTAGCTATGGGTCTGAAACTTCACCAAGTGAAAGCTCTCCCAAAAGTAGGTGAATGATTTATTTGAGAAAAATTGGCTATCTGCAATACTTTTAGAGATAATTAGCATTTACTCATTTTGAGTAGGTAAATAATTAGCTATGGGTCTGAAACTTCACCATGTGAAAGCTCTCTCAAAAGTAGGTGAATGAGTTATTTGAGAAAAATTGGCTATCTGCAATACTTTTACAGATAATTCGCATTTACTCATTTTGAGTAGGTGAGTAATTAGCTATGGGTCTGAAACTTCACCATGTGAAAGCTCTTCCAAAAGTAGGTGAATGAGTTATTTGAGAAAAATTGGCTATCTGCAATACTTTTAAGAGATAATTCGCATTTACTCATTTTGAGTAGGTGAGTAATCATCTACGGGTCTGAAACTTCACCATGTGAAAGCTCTCCCAAAAGTACATGAATGAGTTATTTGATAAAAATTGGGTATCCGCAATAGTTTTTGAGATAATTAGCATTTACTCATTTTGAGTAGGTGAGTTATTAGCTACGGGTCTGAAATTTCACCAAGTGAAAGCTCTTCCAAAAGTAGGTGAATGAGTTATTTGAGAAAAATTGGCTATCTGCAATACTTTTAGAGGTAATTCGCATTTACTCATTTTGAGTAGGTGAGTAATTAGCTATGGGTCTGAAACTTCACCAAGTGAAAGCTCTTTGAGATAGCTGCTCTGCAGAGATACCCTGAAGATCAAAAATTTCGTCAAAATCGCTCTATGTAGCACGGTTTTCGAAATATTAGCATTTTTGTGTTTTGCAATTTTTGCGCAAAAATTTGAAAATTCAAAATGGCCGCCATTTTTGGCAAGACAAAATTTTTTTGAAAATTGGCATGGCTACTCTGCAGAGATACCCTGTGGGTCAAAAATTTCGTCGAAATCGCTCTATCTAGCATGGTTTTCGAGATATAAGCATTTTTATGTTTTGCAATTTTGCGAAAAATTCGAAAATTCAAAATGGCCGCCATTTTTTGCGAGAATTTTTTTTTTGAAAATTGGCATGGCTACTCTGCAGGGATACCCTGCGGATCAAAAATTTCGTCGAAATCGCTCTATCTAGCAGGGTTTTCAAGATATAAGCATTTTTATGTTTTGCAATTTTTGCGAAAAATTCGAAAATTCAAAATGGCCGCCATTTTTGGCGAGACAAAATTTTTTTGAAAATTGGCATGGCTACTCTGCAGAGATACCCTGTGGGTCAAAAATTTCGTCGAAATCGCTCTATCTAGTACGGTTTTCGAGATATAAGCATTTTTATGTTTTGCAATTTTTTGCAATTCGAAAATTCAAAATGGCCGCCATTTTTGGCAAGAGAAAAATTTTTTCAAAATTGGGATAAATACTCTGCAGAGATACCCTGTGGGTCAAAAATTTCGTCGAAATCGCTCTATCTAGCACGGTTTTCGAGATATAAGCATTTTTGTGTTTCGCAATTTTTGCAAAAATTTCGAAAATTCAAAATGGCAGCCATTTTTGGCGAGACAAAATTTTTTTGAAAATTGGCATGGCTACTCTGCAGAGATACCCTGTGGGTCAAAAATTTCGTCGAAATCGCTCTATCTAGTACGGTTTTCGAGATATAAGCATTTTTATGTTTTGCAATTTTTTGCAATTCGAAAATTCAAAATGGCCGCCATTTTTGGCAAGAGAAAAATTTTTTCAAAATTGGGATAAATACTCTGCAGAGATACCCTGTGGGTCAAAAATTTCGTCGAAATCGCTCTATCTAGCACGGTTTTCGAGATATAAGCATTTTTGTGTTTCGCAATTTTTGCGAAAATTTCGAAAATTCAAAATGGCCGCCATTTTTGGTGAGACAAAATTTTTTGAAAATTGGGAAAACTACTCCACAGAGATATCCTGCAGGTCAAAAATTTCGTCGAAATTGCTCTACCTAGCACGGTTTTTGAGATATAAACATTTTTGTGTTTTGCAATTTTTGCGAAAATTTCGAAAATTCAAAATGGCCGCCATTTTGGGCGAGACAAAATTTTTTTGAAAATTGGGAAAACTACTCCGAAGAGATACCCTGCGGGTCAAAAATTTCGTCGAAATCGCTCTATCTGGCACGGTTTTCGAGATATAAGCATTTTTGTGTTTTCCTTATTTGGAAAATTCGAAATGATTAATTAATCATTAATTACTCGGCCATTTCTTGACCAATCAATGCCAAAATCTAATGATTTCCAGATTTTAATAGAATGAATGTATTTGCCAAGTTTCAGGTGAATTGATAAAATTCCTTTCAAGTTATCATCCAGACAAGCTTCCCCATCGAAAAAAGACATTTTTGGTCATGTGACCTCTCTGATTGGTTGAAATGTCACTGCAGCATATTCAAAAAAATTCCCCAAGGCTACTGCCTAAACCTGCCAAATTTGAAAAGAATCCGCCTAACGGTTACAGAGTTATAAGGAAAACAAAATGCGGAGCCGACGGAGCCGGCGGAGCCTGAAGGTCTCCCATACACAAACAAGCGTCCCTTGCGGGACGCTTAATAATAAGTGAGTTATAAGCACTTTAAGTTTGGCTATCCACGCTTGACTTGAAGGAGGGGCCCAAGGTCATATCTAACCTCATCAGAAGACTCCTAGCCCATGTTTTCCCATAGGTTGGTTTCACATTTCAAACGTCTAGGACCAATAACTAGAAATAGGACGCACTGTTGATAGTAGATGCGAATAGAAACAGGATAGCATAGAAGAACACACATTATCATGTGTAATGTCCACCCCATGAACCTTTTGCCAAAATTGTACAGTAGTCTTACAAGACCCTGTTTCATTTGTAAAATATATCAATGATGCTTAAATATTTATTAGTGTAGATGTAAATTATTTCAGCTTCATGCCTTTTTGCATTGGTTGGGTCAAAAATTTTGACGAAATCACTCTATCTTGCACGGTTAAGAAGATAGAAGCAAATTCCTGTTTTTCTATTTTTGGCAAAAATTCGAAAAATCAAAATGGCCGCCATTTTTGGGGAGGGGAAATTTCTTTGAAAATTGCAAAGATTACATTCCTTAGATACAAAAACAATGGAAAGCACACAAATTTGGTGAAATATCACACATCTTTACTTAATACGGGTTAAAATGGCATTGGTCATGTCAAAATATCTCCAGTTTCCAGTTCTAAGTTATGACTCATTTACATTTGTGGTTAAGTTTCACTCAATCAATGAGAAGCAAATGATACACTAGATTCAGGGTACGAAACTAAGCCAAGATAGTTTTGGGACCACAGGACTGACAACTGGTTGAAGTTGCTGGTCCGTCAGAAAATTTATCAGTCCGATATGTAAACATTTCTGAGAATGAACAATGGCTTCTAAGGTGGGCGAACATGGGGCTTCTTAACCCATAGTTAGTTTTGTAGATGATTTTTGATTATTTAAATTATATACATATGTTGAAAAAAATTTGTTGTTTCAGATATTTTTTGTGCGAGAAAATCGGTAAAGTATTAGATAATAAATTTGGAAACTTGTTCAGAACACCAGCAATTGTATATGTTAATTACTTAAAAATAGTTGTGTACGTATTATTTTTATTTATGGGTAGATATTAGTGGAATGAATATAAGGAGAAGCAATGTTGGGGTGGGGGGTGGGGGGGAGGTGTAAATAAAACTACAGAAACAAACAGAAAAAAATTGTGGATGAAAGATGTGCATAGTCCATTTTTGTTGAAAGGGGACAAAAAAAATTACAATTTCTTAAAAGAGAAATAAATTTACTCTAATTTTAATATTTAGTATCAGAGCAGTTTGTCAAAAATGAAATATGCTCTTAATTTTATGTTTTTTTTCTCAAAGTATTACAACATAAAAAGCTAATAATGCGGCTAAAAAAAGAATAATAGGAAAATAGTACAAAAATATTAGGAAAATAGTACAAAAATATTAGGAAAATAGTACAAAAGTATATGAAAAAGTTTAATGAGTGTTTTATTATTATCTACCAGTTTGTTTAAATAATATTAAGTAAAATAAGTCCAACTATAAAAAATTGCAATAAATGTCATATAGGGGAATGAAATTACACAAAAATTACAAAAATAAAAAAAAAACACCTTGTGATTCCTTCTCCATTTTTTCTGTGGACTTAAATGTAATAAAGCGAGCAGAAGCTGTTTAAAATACCTTTCCAATGATGTATAGAACACATTTGTAAGTTAAATATTTTTGGAAATATTGAAGAAAAATTAGGCCTTACTGATGAATTTGTATCACCAGATAAGCTACTACATGGCGAAAATAGAGAATTTATGTTAAAACTGCCACAAATATCTCACATAAATCCCATATTCTTCACAGAACTAATTTATATAATTTGTTACACTATTTCCACAATATCATTTAGAAGATAAATGCTTATATATATAGAAATCACATAAATTTGGAAATTTTAATTACTTAAATGTAGCTTTTATAAGCCACAAGCTTACCATGTGGGACTTAATGCTGTTCTCGGGTTGCCACACCCGGGGCCAACGTCTTAGAAAAAAAGATCGTTCTTGTTAGCCATCGGATATACTGGTAGTTGTCGTCACGTGATAACTTCTGACCAATCGCCCTACTTTCTCGTTGAAATTTTTTATTAAACCTACCCCTCAGCTGTAACAGCGGGGAGGCAGGGTGGGACTCTTCTAAGTCCCACATGGTAAGCTTGTAGCTTATAAAAGCTACATTTAAGTAATTAAAATTTCCAATTTTATTACACTACAATAGCTTACCATGTGGGACTTAATGCTGAATTCAACCGCCCGGTGGCGGGATTACAGCTGAGACTGGAAGATATGTAATTTTTTTCTAAGATTTGAATTAATATATACAGAATAGTGCCAGAAATGCCAGTCTGAGTCCCTTTTACAGAGCCCCGATCCCGAAGATCGGGCCTGTAACGAGCCAAAAACCTGAGTAAAAAGGGACAGTGCTAAAACTCTGCCACCTCCACAGAGAAGCCTTGTTCTTGGAGTTGTCCGCTCCTAGACACCAGGCGTGGAGGTTCAGCTGTTGTGGATTGTTGTGGAACACATAGTTGTGGGACTGTTTGAGTAGGGTCGTTGACACTGGGAGTTGTAGTGGGATCTCTGTTGAGAGCTGCACTAGGTCCCAAAACCAGGGCATCCCTGGCCAGCCTGGGGCTATCACGATGATCAGGCAATGGCATTGCTTGATCTTTTGGATCACCTTGTGAAGGAGAGCCGTAGGAGGGTAGGCGTAGGCCGTGAGGTTGGTCCAGTTTATGTTCAGAGCATCTATGTTCCAGGCCCTTGGGTCTGGGATAGGAGACACATATAGAGGGAGTTTGTGATTCAGGTGAGTGGCGAATAAGTCTACATGAGGGGTGAACCACTTTCGGCAGATTTGCTTGAAGACCTGATTGTGCAGGGACCATTCTATTGACTGCACTTGGTTGGACCTGGATAGGAGGTCGGCCATCACATTCAGACACCCTGGAATGTGCCTGGCTTTCAATGTTATATGGTAGTGATGGCACCAGGTCATGATTTTCCACAGGAGAGCGCACATCTCTGCTGAGTGAGTTCCCCCTTGCTTGTTGATGTAGGCTACCACTGTTGAGTTGTCCGTCGCAACTAACACTGTTTGATTCTGGCACTGGTCCTTGAAGTCTCGAAGGGCCAGGGAGACCGCCTTCAATTCCAGGACATTTATGTGTAGCCTTTTTTCCCGATCTGACCACAGCCCTTTTGTAGAGGTACGATCAAATCCTGAAGTTTGAGCCATCTCTCGTGAGTGGGTCTTACAAGGGCTGAATCTAGGTGGTATTCGTAGCCCACGAACGAAAACACCTGAGTAGGTTTCAGTTCTGATTTTTCCTGGTTGATTATCCAACCCAAGGATTGGGTTAGGTCTACCACTGCCTGTGTGTCCCTTTGAGATTCCTCCTGGGACCTGATCAGCCAGTCGTCCAGGTATTGGTGAATTCTGAGTCATCTTGAGAGGGCCATTAGTTTCACTTCCTTTACGATCATCGTAAAGACCTGGGGGGCTGTGGCCAGTCCGAAAGGTAGGGAGGCGAACTGGAACACCTGGGCCTTGTAGCAAAACCTTAGGTACTTCCTTGAGTTTGGATGGATGGGGATGTGAAGGTATGCGTCCGACAGGTCTATCGATGATACCCACTCCCCTGGGACCAGGGAAGTCCGGATGGACTCCGGGGTTTCCATTTTGAACTTTTCTACATGTAGAAAAGTGTTGAGCCTGCTTAGGTCTATGACTGGCCTCCACCTTTGGTGAGGCTTGGGTACTAGGAACAGGCGACTGTAAAACCCGAGAGATTTTACATTTTCCACCCTTTCGATGGCGTTCTTTGACAAGAGAGACTGGATACAAGTGGCCAAGGCTTGGTCTTTTTGTTGGGCCTTGTACTCTGATAGAATCAGAGGAAATCTGATCAAGTTTGGCTTTGAACGGAATGGCAGAACATAGCCATTGGTGATAATGTTTAACACGTTTTGAGAACATTTGTTTGTTAGCCAGTCTCTCTTGAAAGAACGGAGGCGACTTCCTACTGGTGGACTGAATGAGGCTTTGGAGGAGTCATTGTGAAGGGGGGTTTCCACGCCCCCTTCCCCTATTGTGGGGTCGAAAACGACCCCTGGAGCCTCTGAAGTTGGATTTTCCTCTTCCCGAGGGAAAGGATTGGTTACTGCTTTGAGAGGTATTGCCCCCATAAGGGCGTTTCCTGTAGGAGCCTCTTTTCTTGTGGGGGCCACGAAAGGGCTTATTCTGGTAGGGTGAAAAACCCTGAGAATCTTTTGAGGTGCCTTTTTTGAGAAGGAAGTCCTCACCTTCCTTTACAAGTTGAGACTCGAACAAGGAGGAGTCCCAGAAGGACGAGTTCCTAAGTTCTTGGCGTCTCGTTTCCCCTAGCTGGGGATGCAATAGAGTCATTTCGGCTTCGCGCCTAAGCAAGCCGGTATTAGCCATGGAATATAATTCCCTCTGGAGAATATGGGCTAGCGATTTGCTGAGACAGGTGAGAGCTCTATGTTGAACAAGAACCGTCTTGTTCCAAAAATCCAAGTACTCAGCAACTTCCTCATATCCGCGCTTTGCTGCTTTCTCAGGATTGGCACCTTTCTGGATCTGAGACTTTATCTTCTTGACAGTTGACTTGATGCTATGTTGGCACTTCTCCAAGGAAGCATTGCAAGAAGAAGAGGTTTTGGCAAAGGCAGCGGTGAAATTGAGGGTTGAGATATTTTGTCTAGCCTGATGTTCCAGCTCTTTAAGGACTGGCATAGGGACTTTGGCTACTGGTGCCCCAGGAGGTCTAGGAGTAATACAGATCTTGGCAAAGTCCGTATTCAACTCCTGGATTTTGTCTTGAAAAGTGGGCTGTCCAACCTTATACCACTTAGAAGTGGAAGGAGGAGGCTTGACATATTTTCCCTCAGATAAATTGGCAGCTTTGAAATCATGTTGAAATTTATCAAAGGCGTCCTTGATAACTGAGCTAAGTGGTAGGATAGAGGAAGGACCTCTAGGTCTGAGCTCTTGACGGCCTTTTTCGTCATCCAGACCCAACACTGAAGTTGACGACCTAAGCATAGAGTCCCTGGGGTCAGGGAGAGAAAGAATACGCCTGAAGGTGTCTACCTCTTCAGAGTATTGGGAGGGAATGTCAGACAGGGCTACTTCCCTATAATAAGGGGGGTCTGGATCATGTTGTGGGAGGTCTTGATCAGAAGCTGCGCCTGAGGGCTGAGCCCTAGAGGGCTTAGAAGACCTGTGTCTGGCCACAGGGGAGTGATCTTCCTCTGAAGATGACACATATCTGGACCTAGATTTATGCTTGCTCTTGTCAGAGTGTTTCTTAGGTCTAGGATGGACCCGAGGTTCGTCGGAATCCTCATCCAGATGATCCGAGGCAGAGCTCGGTGCTACTGTTTGCCTGTGGCTTTGTTTTTTGTGTGAGTACGAGGAATCCTTCGGTATTGCTTCAGAAGGGGCAACGTACTGATCCGAGGAAGTTTGGTTAAGTACTAGTCGAGGAGGGAGTGCTGGACCAACGTCCACATCCATTGCCTCAGACTGTGCATTAGTACTGGACCTCGGAGGGGGAAGGTCCAGATGAGCAGCAGAGTTGCTGGATGGAGCAGCTTTTGAAGCATGAGGTGAGGGATCAACCTCGGCAGACTTTTTTACTGCCAACTCCTCTCGGAGTGATTGAAATGCTTCTAACATGGATGCCTGGAAGGAACCCATTTGCTGCTGGATATGTATATTTAAGGAATCACCCAGGGATTTCTCTAGATTTCTTTGAATTTTGTTTTGTAAAACAGTACCTGGGGTGGGAGGAACAGCCTTGGCTGGGGTCTTTAGTGATAAAGAACTGAAGGCGAGAGGTTGAGGACGGGGGGGTGAGGTAAAGAGGTTATCGGCAGCACTCTCAAGGTCTGCATTAGAAACAGTAAAAGAGTCCCCATCGCCTTCACCCAAGAGATCTAGTTCATCTTTGGAACTAGTTTACGCTTTTTGCTTTTTTAAGTACCGCTTCCTGTTTTGAATTTTTTGCAATTGTTCATCAGAGAGAGACGTGCAAATATCGCAGGGTGCTTCAAAAGTGACACAGGGGTCATCTCCCTTGCCAGCCTCCCTACAGGTAGGGCAGTAATTATGAGTATCAAAACTGAAGCAAAAATGGCGGCATTTCTGAGCTCTCGGTTTGTCTTTGCTTGATGAAGGGACATTTTAACGCAATAAAAAGACGTACAATTGAAATTGCCTGAACCGAGAAAACTCAAAACACGTGGATTGTAAGGAAAATACTTAAGTTGTGAAATTAAAAATTTTACAGTATAATGTATGAAATGTATTTAAAGAAATATCCAAATATTAGCCTCCAACAATACGTGAATACTGAGAAATAAATGAAAATGTCTGTATATTTACAAACTGCTACCAGTCATCGTGGCCAACGAGAAAGTAGGGCGATTGGTCAGAAGTTATCACGTGACGACAACTACCAGTATATCCGGTGGCTAACAAGAACGATCTTTTTTTCTAAGACGTTGGCCCCGGGTGTGGCAACCCGAGAACAGCATTAAGTCCCACATGGTAAGCTATTGTAGCGTAATAAAATAAATATTCGCTACTTCCTGGTTCTTCTTTCACAGACGTTCTCGTTTGTAGTTGTTATGACGCATCAGTCCCTAGATTTCTGTGAACAATATACACGTCTTTAACCAATGATATGCCAGAAAAAAAGTGAATTTGCTCCCTTGCTGGGTATATGCTAGCTTTTTATTGGCTGTCGTTGCGACACGTCTTGATTTTTAAACTAATCAGATAGCTGAATGGAAAGATCTTCAATGCGTTGTACAACCAATGAAAAGACAGAAAAGAAATGCCTTCGATCCCTCTTGCTAGATGTATGCAAGCTTTTTATTGGCTGTCGTCGCGATACGCCTCAATTTTAAACTAATCAGATAGCGGAATAGAAATACCACGAGTGTGCTTAGTTTACAAAATGGCGGAATCGTAGATCCAAGAAATATTATTAGGACACATGGACTGGAAAGTTTTTAATCAGTCTGGTTTCATGACTGGAAGGTGTATTGTCGAAAATACTCGATTGATATATGATTTAATGCATTACACATATACAAACAATATACCAGGCTTATTAATGCTTACTGATTTTCAGAAAGCTTTTGACTCTGTCTTCTGGACATTCCTTCAAGCCAGTCTTAAATTTTTTGGCTTTAAAGAAAGTTTTTGTAACTGGATAAAGGTCCTCAATTCAAATGTTAGGGCAGCCGTGCTCCAATGCGGAAGACTTTCAGATGTTTTTTACAGTTGGTCGAGGTTGCAGGCAAGGGGATCCAATAGCTCCTTATCTATTCTTACTCTGTGCCGAAATAATGTATTTATTGATAAAAAATGATGCATCAATAAATTGCAAATTTAATAAGTAAATTAAATTTTTATAAGTTAATACCCTATCCAACGGACAATTGCTAATCCGGTCGGCGCAGACCGGCCCGCCAAACGCCAGAAAAAGACGTCCTGTGTTTCCACCGGCTGGCCGGTCCCAGGACTGTGCATTTGCCAGGTGGCGCATGGTATTTACTTCCTGTCTTGACAGCATGACGTCATAGCATCTTTCTCGTTGTCTAAACCTATTAGACCCCTAGTAAGCTGATAGCGGGGTCGGTGGGAGGGTCTTGTGTGTCCATTGGATAGGGTATTAACTTATAAAAATTTAATTTACTTATTAAATTTGCAATTTTATTGCGTTAATACTTCCTATCCAATGGACAATTGCTGAATAACTACCGCTTGGTTGGCGGGTAAGTTACTAGGGACTTATGTGAACTCACAAGTAATAGCAAATTTTAACCTACGGTCTAGGCTGACTTCGTCAGGAGACCTATAGGCCCAGGCCTGGGTTGACGTCAAGGTCAGGAAACCCTGTAAGGCCATGGTCGGTTGCCAGCAGCCGGTTACCCGGGGCTATACCGCCGTCGCCCCCCCCCCCCCCTTTTTGCAGACCTGCTCTGAGGTAGGGGAAGAGAGGGATGAGTTCAGTCCCAGAAAGCAAATAAACCTCCCGAAGGAAGCACGCCACACTTAATTCTTATGTACATGAAGAACTGTTTATACATATATACAAATCTCCTCAATCTAAGGGCCACTTGTGGATCTGCTGAGCAGCCACTACCGAGCCCAATTGGTAAAGCTCTGAATGAGCCCAAGCCCCGCCCTTCACATAGAACTGTGTGAAGGTATTATGTGACTTCAGTGGCAGGCTGACAAGACTGTATCTAAGGAAACTTCCGACCGGAAGACCTTAGAAGCATCAAAGGCCCTGACATCATGGGCTTTAACCTGATGTAAGGTGTGGGCCTCCTCGTCAGAGAGCTCATAACATAGGATCACAGTCTGTTTGATCCAAGAGGAGATAGTGGCAGGTGAGATGTCTTTGTCAAAACCTTTCTTAAAGGGGACAAAAACCACCTCCTTATTCTGCCTGAGGTCCCATCCAAATAGTAGCGCAATGCTCTGACTGGACAGAGGGACCTGTCAGACCTGAGGGATCTATCCAGGGTTGGGGGCAAGGGCTGTTATACCCCTGGGGCCACACTGTCTGGACCCTCTTTGGCCAGCTGATTCTTGGAAAGAAAGCTGGGTGACACTTACAGGGACACCTTGCCCAGTCGGATTGGTGTCTAATATTTCTGTTTTGCCAAGCATGTATCTCACTTCTATGCTTGCCCGATCCCAGGGCCAAGAGGAAAAAAGTCTTGAAGGTCAAATGCTTCAAGGAGGCCTCTTTAATTGGTTCAAAATGACCCTTGTCAGCTGGTGCAAAAACCAGGGAGAGGTTCCAGGAGGGGATTCCCTTCCGGCCTTTGGGTCTGTCTCAGTGGAAACTATCCAGGAGACGAGTGAGATTTTCATCCTTACTGATCTTGATGGGCGAATTTCCCAGCCTATCAGCAATGGCTGACCTGTAACCATCAATGGTGCTGGGCTGCAACTTTCTGTCCTGGAACAGGTACATAAGAAAGTCAGCAACTGACTTTATAGGGGGGGCCCCCGAAGTCCACCTGAGGAGTGATACATCACTTGTAAAAAAGGCCAACTTGCCTCATAGACTGATCTGATTGATCCCCTTTGAGGAGCCTCAATTCTTGCTGCCACTGCCTCAGACAAGCCCTGCTCCTCGATTGCTGAGGCTCTAGGAGCCATGCATGAAGATTAAGATTTGTCAGATTTCTGTGAGGGATCTGATTGAATGGCTGTCAACAGGTTGGGCAGATTGGGCAGGCTCAGTGGGATTTGACTGGACATGGCCACTAGATCCCAAAACCAAGGCATGTTGGGCCACCCCGGAGCAATCAGAATGATTCTCTTGCATGGGGAGTCCTGCAACTCCTCCACCACTTTGCCCAATATGGTTGATGGTGGGAAGGTGTATGCTTCCAGATCCTACCATAACCGACTGAGCACATCCACTGCTGTGGCCACTGTTGTTGAACCTCATGGCAAATAAGTCTATTTGAGCCAGTGCCACCTGCTGCAGATTGAGTGGAAGACCTCTGGAAGGAGAAACCACTCTGTTTGAATGGTCTGGCCTAGCCTGGATAACTTGTCTGCTACCACATTCAGCCGGCCTGGAATGTGTCGGGCTTAGAGTCACTTGTTTCCTGGTACACCAGGTCAAGATTCTCAATAGTAGGGCACAAGTGGGCCCGACCTCATGCCTCCTTCCTTGTCTATGTATGACACTACTGTGGTGTTGTCGGTTGCTAGAAGTACTATCTTGTTTGAGCAAAGGTCTTGGAACTCTTTTAAAGCCAGAAAGACTGCTTTAAGTTCTAGATAGTTAATGTGCAGCTTGCTTCCCGGAAGGGACCCGGTTCCTCCTGCAGTGTGCTCGCTTAAGTGAGCGCCCCACCCTTCTATTGATGCGTCTGTAAATATTTGCAGAGCATGCTTTATTGGGTGTAATAGTTGGCCTGTAAGTACATCGTCTTCCTTCAGCCACCATTGTAAATGGGGGTGCAGGGACCTGGGGACTTGGATCACCTTTTCTAGTGATTCTGGTACCCTCCAGTTGTTTTTGAGATGCCACTGTATGGGCAGCCCATGATTTCCTATGGTTTACCATTCCAAACCTCTAGGACCAATTATAAATGAGTTATAAGCACTTTTAAGCTTGGCTGTCCTCATTTGACCTTGAAGGAGGGGTACAAAGGTCAAATCTGACCATACCAAAAGATTCCGAGCCAATGATTTCCTATGGAATGGTTTACCATCCCAAATCTGTGTCACCAATAATAAGCGAGTTGTAGGCACTTTCAATTTTCGCTATCCTCATTTGACCTTGAAGGAGGGTTCCAAGGTCAAATCGGACCATATCAACAGATTCACAGCCCATGATTTCCTGTCTGTTTACCATCCCAAACCTCTGGGACCAATAATAAGTGAGTTATAAGCACTTTTAAGTTTGGCTATCCTTGTTTGACCTTGAAGGAGGGGTCATTGAAGGTCAAATCTGACCACACCAAAAGATTCCCACCCCATGATTTCCTACAGGTTGGTTTATCATCCCAAACCTCTAGGATCAATAATAAGGGAGATATAAGCACTTTTCATGACTGACAAAAAACACCTGTGGCGGCCATCTTGTTTCTCAAAATGAGGCCAAAAATATTCCCAGACAACATTTTATGGTTATTAATATATACTGCAAACTTAAGAAAGCTAGCTATAATATTTTTTTTCATCAGAGCAGTAATGGTGAAATCTCTCTCTACACACTGCGGCTATCCAGTGGATACAATGATTTACTCAACAGTGAGAACCTGAAAGTAGCTATTGCTCAGCTATGCCATGACATAGAGGTCTGCAATTTCACTATGTTATAGCTGACCAAAAATTCTGTGAATAACATATTTAACAAATTACTCTAAATGTAATAGTTTTCAAGTTACAACTGATTTACTCAACAGTGAGAACCTCAAAGGAACTATTACTCAGCTATGCAATGAGCTACATGTCTGAACTTTTACTATGTTATAGCTAACCCAAAAGTAGGTGAACAACATATTTAAGCAAACTACTGTAAATGCAATAGTTTTCAAGCTACAACTGATTTACTCAATAGTGAGAACCTGAAAATAGCTATTGCTCCGCTATGCCATGAGCTATAGGTCTGTAATTTCACTATGTTATAGCTGACCCAAAAGTAGGTGAACAATATATTTTAACAAAATACTCCAAATGCAATATTTTTCAAGTTATAGCTGATTTACTCAACAGTCAGTACCTGAGAATAGCTATTGCTCAGTTGTGCCATGAGCTATAGGTCTATAATTTCACTATGTTATAGCTGACCCAAAAGTAGCTGAATAACATATTTGCACAAATTTCTGTAAATGCAATAGTTTTCCAATTATAACTGATTTACTCAACAGTGAGAACTTCAAAGTAGCTATTACTCAGCTATGAAATGAGCCACAGGTCTGAAACTTCACTATGTTATAGCTGACCCCAAAATAGGTGAATAACATATTGAAACAAAATACTCTAAATGCAATAGTTTTCAAGTTATAAGTGATTTACTCAACAGTGATAACCTAAAAGTAGCTATTACTCAGCTATGCCATGAGCTACAGGTCTGAAATTTTACTATGTTATAGCTGACCCAAAAGTAGCTGAATAACATATTTATACGAAATTCTCTAAATGCAATAGTTTTTAAGTTACAAGTGATTTTACTCATGATGGAAGTTACTGAAAAGCCCAAAAGTAGCTATTACTCACTTAGCTATTGAGACAGACACCCAACTTACTCACCATATTGTAGCTATGAAAAAAGTAGCTGAATAACATATTTTAACAAAATGCTCTAAATGCAACACTTTTCAAGTTATAAGTGATTTACTCAACAGTGATAACCTAAAAGTAGCTATTACTCAGCTATGCCATGAGCTACAGGGCTGACATTTTACTATGTTATAGCTGATCCAAAAGTAGCTGAATAACATATTTATACGAAATTCTCTAAATGCAATAGTTTTCAAGTTATAAGCGATTTACTCAACAGTGATAACCTAAAAGTAGCTATTACTCAGCTATGCCATGAGCTGCAGGTCTGAAATTTCACTATGTTATAGCTGGCCCAAAAGTAGCTGAATAACATATTTATACAAAATTCTCTAAATGCAATAGTTTTTAAGTTACAAGTGATTTTACTCATAATGGAAGTTACTGAAAAGCCCAAAAGCAGCTATTACTCACTTAGCTATTGAGACAGACACCCAACTTACTCACCATATTGTAGCTATGAAAAAAGTAGCTGAACAACATATTTTCACAAAATGCTGTAAATGCAACACTTTTGAAGTTATAAGTGATTTAGTGCATGATTTCATGAATTTTAATGCATTAAAAATTATTAAAAAAATTTATTAAAAAAAAAGTAAGACAGATCCAGGTCTCATACTCACACAAGAGAATCTACCTCTGGCCTAGTACATATATGCAAGATATGAGAGAAATCCCTGCAATAGTCACTGAGAAAATTGTGATAAAAAGTTGAAATTTTCACACTTTTGGTGGGGGTACCCCCCTTGTAATGTCTCTAGCAAACAGACGAACAGACAGATTTGCATGCCTTGAACAATTTTTCATCCTCGATAGATAAGGTATCTTTTAAAAAAAACAGCATGTCTCTAGGCCTTGTAGTTTTGGAGAAGAAGTTGTTCACGCAGACGCGGACGCCCACGCAGCAGAGTGATGACATAATGTCAGCTGACTGACAAGTCAGCTGACATAAAAAGGGCTGACCTTGGGCAACCCTGTAAGGAACCAGGTCTCTGTAACCGGTAATTTCCTGTAACCAGTAAATCTCTGTAACTGGTAGGCTGGAGTCACCCATGAATTTAGACAGCTACTGGTCTATATTTAGCCAGCTTTTTATGTAACCAGTTGGGTGAAGCACTGTACAGTAAGGACTGTGTAGCCAGCACCCTATTAGTAGACTTTGTAACCAGTAGGTTGAAGCAAGTGTACAAGGCTGTGCAGCCAGTACCAGCCGGTACACTCTGTAACCAGCTGTTGGAACAAGTGTACAAGGCTGTGTAGCCAGTACCGGCCGGTACACTCTGTAACCAGTTGTTGAAGCAAGTGTACAAGGCTGTGTAGCCCAGTACCAGTCGGTACACTCTGTAACCAGTTGTTGAAGCAAGTGTACACGGCTGTGTAGCTAGTACCAGCCGGTACACTCTGTAACCAGTTGTTGAAGCAAGTGTACAAGGCTGTGTAGCAAGTACCAGCCGGTACACTCTGTAACCAGTTATTGAAGCAAGTGTATAGGGCTGTGTAGTCGGTACCTGTCAGTACACTCTGAAACCAGTTGTGGAAGCAAGTGTACAGGGCTGTGTAGCCGGTACCCTGTAACCAGTTGTTAAAGCTACTGTATAAGGCTGTGTAGTCGGTCGGTGCACTGTAACCAGTTGTTGAAGTAACTGTAAAAGGCTGTTTAGCCGGCAGTCGGTCAGTACATTCTGTAACCAGTTGTTGAAGTAAGTGTACAAGGCTGTGTAGCCAGTACCCGGTTGGTACCCTGTAGCCAGTTGTTGAAGTAACTGTACAAGGCTGTGTAGCCGGTAGGTACACTCTGTAACCAGTTGCTGAATGAAGTTTACAACTAACTTGTGTTGAATTCAGTTCCTCCATTAATTAAAGTACAAGGCTGTTTTTCTTAGAACGCACGTCTTATTTGTAGAATTGACAGTTGCTGGGAAAGCCCTTGTGAGCTATAAATAGAAACAAGTGTTGGTCGGTGTGTCACGTGACCAGTTTGCTGGTCGGAAGGCAACGTGATTGGCTGATTGGAGATGACGATCAGTGATCGTGACCTGGTCGGTGAATCACGTGACCAACTTCGGGGAGATGCCCTCCCTGGCCGCGTTCTTTCCTTATATCACAGTAAACGTGAGGTGACTGGTCGACTGATGTCTGTAGCAGAGAAGTCTGTACTGGTGTGCTGGAGGTGAATTGCAGGAACTAAACAACTGGAGTCACAGTAGACGTGAGTGCAAAGAATACACTTCCGACCTTCCTGTTCGGTGAATCACGTGATTAACTTCGTGACCTAGTCGGTGCACCACGTGACCAGCTTCGTGAGTTGGTCATCAGGACACGCGATTGGCTGACTGGATATGACGTCAGAGGTCGCGTTCTTTTGTGCTGGTCGGTCGGCTGATGCTTTAAAAGCAGAGAAGCCTGGATCAGTGCGCTCTGTAGATGAAGTCCTGGCCAGTCTGAAGTCGGTTCTTCTTCTCAGCCGGCTGTACACTCAAACCAGTTTCCTGGCCATCCACTGCCCTTATTACCGACACAAGGGCCGTGTCCACAAGGGTGGGACTGAGAGTGATAAAAGATGGTTCCTTCTGTGCAAGCTGTGGAGAAATCTGAAGAATTCATCTCATGCTTCTGATGAAAAAGCACTCAAAAACTCGAGCTGGCTGGTGTGACTGATGCCTTACAGCAGAGAAGTCTTTACCAGTGCGCTCTGATGAAGAATGCACCTTGGGGAATTCCTTCTATTTACAGTGCTCAAAACTGCGTAGATTGAGGTTTCCGTGATTTCTATGGTGACAGTAGCTGGAAGGTTATAGATGGTACATTCAAAAAGGACACGGATAAAAATACCTGCAAATAGTATATCCATAATTCCTCAATAACGTCGATCTGCCCCTAACAACACAATGGTTGAATGGGAGGAAACTAGCAAAATGGCTGCCTTCATAATTCACGTTGATTACTGCCCTATCATCAAAATTAAATTGAGTCAACTAGGGAGTGTTTCCAGTAGATTTCTAATAGTATATCCGTGCTTGATCAGTAGATAACACTTCTACACTGAAAATATCCACATGTAAGGTTGAAAATCCGCCATAAAGCACACTTTTCTTGTAAAAATCTGGAGATTGTAGAAACTATGTCTGCACAGTACACGCGCCAAACGAAAAAGATGCTATGACGTCATGCTGTCTAGACAGGAAGTAAATACCATGCGCCACCTGGCGAATGCACAGTACTGGGACCGGCCAGCCGGTGGAAACACAGGACGTCTTTTTCTGGCGTTTGGCGGGCCGGTCTGCGCCGACCGGATTAGCAATTGTCCATTGGATAGGAAGTATTAACGCAATAAAAAGGTATTTTTATCAATAAAACAGAATATAAAATTTCCCAATATGAAGATGACACAACCCTAATCTTAAACGGAAGTAAGGAATCCCTCTTGGCTGCTCTAAATGTCTTAGAAACTTTTGGTTCAATGTCTGGATTGCAGATAAACACCGACAAAACTAAACTCATATGGATTGGTAAAAAGCGCAACTCAAAAGACGAAATTGATATTGGTAAACCATTAACATGGGGAAAAACCACCTCCAATCTGTTAGGGGTTAACTTCTCAGTCAACCTGAGTGAAATGATACATATTAATTTTTCACCAATTATGAAAAAGCTGGAACACTTATTTCATGTATGGAACAAAAGATATTTGACTCCATTAGGAAGAATAACTATAATAAAAACTTTTGCCTTATCAAAATTAAACCATCTATTTCTCTCTCTACCTTCTCCTGGAATTATTATCTTAAAAACCATCATATTTTTTAAGTTCATATGGAATGGTAAACCGAACAAAATAAAGCGGGAGACCTTGACAAGAAAATACTTAGACGGTGGACTTAATATGCTTAACTTACATAATTTTGTCCCGGCTTTAAAAATTACTTAGTTACGCCGTCTTTACCATAATCCACACGCTCCATGGGCTAAGCTAGCTAGAACTTGGATTGGCCCTTATGACAAGGTAATTTTACTTGGATCAAATTACTCAAAAACAATAGCCAGAAAAATGGACAATAGGTTTTGGAAAGAAATTTTAGATAGTTGGAGTACGCTTATAGAGGGACTATCCAATCACAGAAAAGACTTATCTTTACCCATTTGGTATAACACTGAATTATCAAACCATTTTCTCTACTGCCCCAAATGGTATAATGCCGGTATTATTTCAATAGCTGATTTACTCACTAGTAATGGAGATATCTTGACCGAAACTGACTTGAACACTATTTATAATGTTAAACTAACTTTCTCGAATACCATAGGGTCATAAAGTACATTAAAGCTTTCTGTAATAAAGTAAATGATAGAAATCACATGAAACCAATTTATCACAGTCAGACTCAAATATTACTGAGGTCTCAAAGGGGATCAAAAGACTTTTATAACAGATTATATAATATAAATGTAAAAAAACCGACTTCATATTACTCCCACTGGGAGCAAGCTTTAAAGACAAAAATAACAGAGAAAGATTGGAAATCTATCTATCAAACTTGCTTTAAAACTGTTGAGGACAACGATCTGGTGTGGTTCCAGTATAGACTTTTAAATAGAATCCTTGGGACAAACGAGTACCTTGTAAAGATAAAACAAAAAGTAAACGCAAACTGTAGTTTTTGCAAAAAAGAAACTGAAAACATTACTTATCTCTTCATTGAGTGCAATTTCGTTAAAAAAATCTGGACAGATCTGAAAAGAAATCTCAACTTTAGTCTGGGAGTGGATTTTAATATAAACCCATCTGATATTATTTTTGGAATCCTTGGCTCCAATAACAAAAAAACATTATCAATCTTATAATTCTAGCTGCAAAATCTTTTATTTTCAAAGCTTCAAGATCAAATGGACAATTATCGCAACAGACTTTTGGGAGCTTTGTAAAGGAATTTTATTTAAGCCAGGAACATGGCTCAAAATTGAAAGATAAACGTACAGACTTTATCAGAAACTGGGGAAGCATTGTCTTTTTTTACATGAACAAGAGGAGAGTGCCCGTGAACGGGCACTGTGTCAGCTGACTGAGTGTTTTTGATTTGTGAAGGTGATTAGAGGACAGAATAATTATCAGGAAAAGGGCTGTACAGACATACAGTAAATGGTAACTGAACAGCAAGTTCGAAAGAAATTCCGAAGCTGACAGAAGAAAAGGATAAAAAAGTTGTGCCCTGTAAATGGTATTATGAAGGAAAATAACAAGGTAATTGTTTAAGTGTAAAAAATAGGTTAAAACATATTTAAAGAAATACTACAAATGCAATATCCTCGTTCGACCTTGAAGAAGGGGTCCAAGGTCAAATCTAACCACACAAATACATTCCCAGCCCATGATTTCCTATGGTTTACCATTCCAAACCTCTAGGACCAATTATAAATGAGTTATAAGCACTTTTAAGCTTGGCTGTCCTCATTTGACCTTGAAGGAGGGGTCCAAAGGTCAAATCTGACCATACCAAAAGATTCCGAGCCAATGATTTCCTATGGGATGGTTTACCATCCCAAATCTGTGTCACCAATAATAAGCGAGTTGTAGGCACTTTCAATTTTTGCTATCCTCATTTGACCTTGAAGGAGGGTTCCAAGGTCAAATCGGACCATATCAACAGATTCACAGCCCATGATTTCCTGTCTTTTTACCATCCCAAACCTCTGGGACCAATAATAAGCGAGTTATAAGCACTTTTAAGTTTGGCTATCCTTGTTTGACCTTGAAGGAGGGGTCATTGAAGGTCAAATCTGACCACACCAAAAGATTCCCACCCCATGATTTCCTACAGGTTGGTTTATCATCCCAAACCTCTAGGATCAATAATAAGGGAGATATAAGCACTTTTCATGACTGACAAAAAACACCTGTGGCGGCCATCTTGTTTCTCAAAATGAGGCCAAAAATATTCCCAGACAACATTTTATGGTTATTAATATATACTGCAAACTTAAGAAAGCTAGCTATAATATTTTTTTTCATCAGAGCAGTAATGGTGAAATCTCTCTCTACACACTGCGACTATCCAGTGGATACAATGATTTACTCAACAGTGAGAACCTGAAAGTAGCTATTGCTCAGCTATGCCATGACATAGAGGTCTGCAATTTCACTATGTTATAGCTGACCAAAAATTCTGTGAATAACATATTTAACAAATTACTCTAAATGTAATAGTTTTTAAGTTACAACTGATTTACTCAACAGTGAGAACCTCAAAGGAACTATTACTCAGCTATGCAATGAGCTACATGTCTGAAATTTTACTATGTTATAGCTAACCCAAAAGTAGGTGAACAACATATTTAAGCAAACTACTGTAAATGCAATAGTTTTCAAGCTACAACTGATTTACTCAATAGTGAGAACCTGAAAATAGCTATTGCTCCGCTATGCCATGAGCTATAGGTCTGTAATTTCACTATGTTATAGCTGACCCAAAAGTAGGTGAACAATATATTTTAACAAAATACTCCAAATACAATATTTTTCAAGTTATAGCTGATTTACTCAACAGTCAGTACCTGAGAATAGCTATTGCTCAGTTGTGCCATGAGCTATAGGTCTATAATTTCACTATGTTATAGCTGACCCAAAAGTAGCTGAATAACATATTTGCACAAATTTCTGTAAATGCAATAGTTTTCCAATTATAACTGATTTACTCAACAGTGAGAACTTCAAAGTAGCTATTACTCAGCTATGAAATGAGCCACAGGTCTGAAACTTCACTATGTTATAGCTCACCCCAAAATAGGTGAATAACATATTGAAACAAAATACTCTAAATGCAATAGTTTTCAAGTTATAAGTGATTTACTCAACAGTGATAACCTAAAAGTAGCTATTACTCAGCTATGCCATGAGCTACAGGTCTGAAATTTTACTATGTTATAGCTGGCCCAAAAGTAGCTGAATAACATATTAATACGAAATTCTCTAAATGCAATAGTTTTTAAGTTACAAGAGATTTTACTCATGATGGAAGTTACTGAAAAGCCCAAAAGTAGCTATTACTCACTTAGCTATTGAGACAGACACCCAACTTACCATATTGTAGCTATGAAAAAAGTAGCTGAATAACATATTTTAACAAAATGCTCTAAATGCAACACTTTTCAAGTTATAAGTGATTTACTCAACAGTGATAACCTAAAAGTAGCTATTACTCAGCTATGCCATGAGCTACAGGTCTGAAATTTTACTATGTTATAGCTGACCCAAAAGTAGCTGAATAACATATTTATACGAAATTCTCTAAATGCAATAGTTTTCAAGTTATAAGCGATTTACTCAACAGTGATAACCTAAAAGTAGCTATTACTCAGCTATGCCATGAGCTACAGGTCTGAAATTTCACTATGTTATAGCTGGCCCAAAAGTAGCTGAATAACATATTTATACGAAATTCTCTAAATGCAATAGGTTTTAAGTTACAAGTGATTTTACTCATGATGGAAGTTACTGAAAAGCCCAAAAGTAGCTATTACTCACTTAGCTATTGAGACAGACACCCAACTTACTCACCATATTGTAGCTATGAAAAAAGTAGCTGAACAACATATTTTCACAAAATGCTCTAGATGCAACACTTTTGAAGTTATAAGTGATCTAGTGCATGATTTCATGAATTTTAATGCATTAAAAATTACTAAAAAAATTTATTAAAAAAAAAGTAAGACAGATCCAGGTCTCATACTCACACAAGAGAATCTACCTCTGGCCTAGTACATATATGCAAGATATGAGAGAAATCCCTGCAATAGTCACTGAGAAAATTGTGATAAAAAGTTGAAATTTTCACACTTTTGGTGGGGGTACCCCCCTTGTAATGTCTCTAGCAAACAGACGAACAGACAGATTTGCATGCCTTGAACAATTTTTCATCCTCGATAGATAAGGTATCTTTTAAAAAAAACAGCATGTCTCTAGGCCTTGTAGTTTTGGAGAAGAAGTTGTTCACGCGGACGCCCACGCCGCAGAGTGATGACATAATGTCAGCTGACATAAAAATTGAATCGAATCTGTAGATCTTGGTGCAGTGAAAAGTTTTTATATACTTCAAGTTTTTTTGTTTTTTTTTTGTATATGTGTGTGTGTTCGTGTTTCCTTGGATACATTATCATGTTCTTTATCAGTAACACTATATATACTATATGCTTTTTCTGACAGTGAGATGTATTCCATCATATGTTACATGTCTTTTTCCTGTTCATTTCAAGTGTATTCTATTGTTTCAAGCGGTTTTATGTACATAAAAAATATAAATAAAAAAAAAAAAAGTTTTTTAATCTTTTCGACCCAGTAACATTTTTGTCGGTCTCAGACTGGCGGACCAGCGCTAGTTTCGAACCCTGACTAGATCTTGTTTGTTTCAAAGCCCCCATAACCGATTTTGATTTTTTTTAAAGTGGTTCCTCAACTATCTACTTCCCCTACTCCTTTACAATTACTCAAGTATTATTAACGACAAAGAAAAAAAATTACTGAACTTAAATAAATCATTTATTACAATTAGAACAAAAAACTTTAAACATAGATCTAATTGCATTTATGGCCATAAAAATTGGGACAAAAATAAATGAAAGCAACATCATTTTGAACAAAAATAAATGGAAGCAACATCATTTTGACTAATTAATAAGGTATCTACATTTGACATGTTACTTTATTATGTTTAAGTTATTTAAATTTCACATACTCATTGAAGAAAGTTTACAATACAATAACTGTTACAATATTGTGAGCACACTGTAAATATTTTAAATTTAGTATACTTTTTGCAACATAACATCTCACAAAACAAGCCATCAGTGCCCGTGAACGGGCTCTGTGTCAGATGACTATGTGTTTTGAGTTTCAGAGTAGAAGTGACAGAAGAAAAGGACACAAAAATTGTGCCCTGGAAATGGTGTTCGGAAGGAAAGTAAGAAGGTAACTGTTAAGGTGTAAAAAGTAAGTTAAAAACATATTTAAAGAAAATATTGCAAATGCAATAGTTTTAATTTTACTATGTTATAGCTGACCCCAAAATAGGTGAATAACATACTGAAACTAAATAATGTAAATGCAATAGTTTTCAAGTTATAAGTGATTTACTCAACAGTGATAACCTAAACGTAGCTATTACTCAGCTATGCCATGAGCTACAGGTCTGAAATTTTACTATGTTATAGCTGACCCAAAAGTAGCTGAATAACATATTTACACAAAATTCTCTAAATGCAATAGTTTTCAAGTTACAAGTGATTTTACTCATGATGGAAGTTACTGAAAAGTGCAAAAGTAGCTATTACTCACTTAGCTATTGAGATAGACACCCAAGTTACTCACCATGTTGTAGCTATGGAAAAAGTAGCTGAATAACATATTTTAACAAAATGCTCTACATGCAATACTTTTCAAGTTATAATTGATTTAGTGCATGATTTCATTAATTTTAATGCATTAAAAATTATTTTAAAAATTCATAAAAAAATAATTAAGAAATATCCAGGTCTGACACTCACACAAGGGAATCTACTTGTGACCTAGTACATATGTGCACGATATTAGAGAAATCCCTGCAATAGTCACTGAGAAAATTGTGATAAAGTGTTAAAATTTTCATAATTAGGGTGGGGGGTACCTCACTTATAATGGCTCTAGCAAACAGACGAACAAACAGATCTGCATGCCTTGAACAAGTTTTCCTGCTAGGTAGATAAGGTATCTTTTAAAAAAAACAGCATGTCTCTGGGCCTTGTAGTTTCGGAGAAGTCGCTCACGCGTACGTCCACGCTGCAGAGTGATGCCATAATGTCAGGTGACTGATAAGTCAGCTGACATAAAAATACGCTCATATGCCCTAAGTTAAAACTCGTAGCAAAATATTGTGAATTTCTTACAATATCACAGTGTAAAGCTACAATCTGAACACATGTACGGGAACTTGACAAGGGACTGAAATGAACACAAACCCATCAGATTTCCCGTACTAACAAATAAATTAAACTATTAATTAAACATTGTAATAGTAATATATGTCATAGATCCAGAGCACCAACTCACTATAGTAAGACAACGGGCTCAGGGTTCCCACAGACTTTTGATAACTGGATTCAAGGTCTTTTCAAGGATTTTCAAGGTTAACAACAGTAATTCTCAAGGATAGCCTCCTTTATCTCCCCATCTAGCCTCTGTTCCTCCCAAAAAATTCTTTATTGTCACATGATTTTAACATTTTATAAACTCATTACAATGCTAGTGAACACATCTTAGATCATAATTGAATTCCTGATTCTACCATAGCCGTAAAACTGGATGATGCAGATGTTGGGCAACAACAAATTCAAGGACTTTTCAAGAATTTTATTCAATTTTAGCTAAATTCAAGGACTTTTAAGGCCTTGAAAATGAATCAATTTTTTTCAAGGATTTTCAAGGATTCTCAAGGATGTGGGAACCCTGGCCGACTACATTAAAGACATGGTTGCACATCACCCAGTTCTAATGCACCACACTAGGGTAATATACAGAACAGAAAGAAAACAAGAAATAATGTTGAGGCCTGATGACCACAACCTCTCTCAGGTTTAATCTTACTTGATTAATGGTGAAAGCAAATCATATTAAGTTAGTCACCACTTGGCCAAATTATAAATCGGAAAAGTTTTCTATTATCAACCAAAAAGGCCAAGCAGGATATGTTTCTCCTTGTGTTGGTATGTTTGTCGGCCTGTTTACAAAGTAAATCATAAAAGCGCATTTGATGAAATTTTCAGGAAATGTTGACAATGGTACCAAAAATAGCATCAGAGATGCCCGTACCCCACAGCCTGGGAAAATATTTTTCAACACTATGAGATATAGAAGTAGTATAACAGTACAAAGTTCAAGATACTTTCAGAGCAGCGTCAGTTATATTAAGGTCCAAATAATGCTTAAGTAGAGAAAATAATATCTAAGGAAAAGAAATGTATGTAAAGATGAAGTATTAAAACAAAACAATTCAATAATAAAATGACAGCACTTATCAGTAAACCAAAAATGGCCGAATTATGGTTTGGATGTTTTGAATATTACCCATGCATACAGAAGTGGCAATACATTCAATGAATGCTTATGTGTGGTTTTGGAGAAAAGCCTGTGGCTCACTTGATGAAATTCCATCTGTTACAATGGGAACTTGCAAAAGGAAATTCTTAATGAATTCTAATATGACTTGAACAGTGCTTAATCTGCATCAACAGACAGACCCAAAGGTGCAACAAGATTTTAAAGGTCAATACAGCAAGGTCAAAGGTCAATCAGTGTCACACCATGACGTGGCACACCTAAAACCCTCAACCAATGTCCCTACCAAGTATAAACTTCCTACACCTTACAGTCTCTGAGATATAGCCTGGACAAGATTATATAGGTCAAGGTCACTACAGCAAGGTCAAATCAAGGTCACACTATGACGTAGCACACCTACACCCCCTAACCAATGTCCCTACCAAGTATCAACTTCCTACACCTTACGGTTTCCAAGATATAGCCCGGACCAGGTTTTATAGGTCAAGTTCACTACGGCAAGGTCAAAGGTCAAACCAAGGTCACACCATGATGTTGCACACCTACTACCCCCAACCAATGTCCTCACCAAGTATCAGCTTCCTACACCTTACAGTTTTCGAAATATAGCCCGGACAAGATTTTATAGGTCAAGGTCACTACGGCAAAGGTCAAATCAAGGTCACACTATGACGTTGCACATCTACACCCCCTAACCAATGTCCCTACCAAGTATCAACTTCCTACACCTTACAGTTGCTGAGATATAGCCCGGACAAGGTTTTATAGGTCAAGGTCACTACGACAAGGTCAAAGGTCAAATCAAGGTCAGACCATGATGTTGCACACCTACAACTCCTAACCAATGTTCCTACCAAGTATCAACTTCCAACACCTCACGGTTTCCGAGATATAGCCCGGACAAGATTTTATAGGTCAAAGTCACTACGGCAAGGTCAAAGGTCAAATCAAGGTCAGGCCATGATGTTGCACACCTACACCCCCTAACCAATGTTCCTACCAAGTATCAACTTCCTACACCTCACGGTTTCCGAGATATAGCCCGGACAAGATTTTATAGGTCAAGGTCACTACGGCAAGGTCAAAGGTCAAATCAAGGTCAGACCATGATGTTGCACACCTACACCCCCTAACAAATGTCCCTACCAAGTATCAACTTCCTACACCTCACGGTTTCCGAGATATAGCCCGGACAAGATTTTATAGGTCAAGATCACTACGGCAAGGTCAAATCAAGGTCAGACCATGACGTTGCAAACCTACAACCCCTAACTAATGTCCCTGCCAAGTATCAACTTCCTAAACCTTATGGTTGCCGAGATATAGCCCGGACAAGATTTTCAAACTCAAGGTCACTACGGCAAGGTCAAAGGAAGGTCAGACCATGACGTTGCACACCTACACCCCCAAACCAATGTCCCTGCCAAGTATGAACTTCCTACACCTTACGGTTTCTGAGATACAGCCTGGACAAACTATTTCCCGCCGCCCGACCATCCGGACACCATGGGTGAAAACAATACCCCGACAGCCCTTAAGGGCTGTGGGGTAAAAACAGAGAATTCAATTTTTGTGGTGATCTGGATCATTTTCTGTATATGTGTATATACTTTCATATAAAATTGTCAGATTGCTTGGCAAAAAGACAAAGGTAAACATTTTGCACTGATCTAAAGCCAGGATAATGCCTCAATACTTTATATTATTAAAGATTTATACATCTGCAGATCTGAAGGCATAATAAAAACTTTTACAGTCACAAACTTATTTTTATTGTCAGTAATTTCTTCAGCTTATATTTGTTGTTTTATTTATTGCAATAAAAGGGAACATTCTGATGGAACTTAAAAAGAAGCAGGGTAATAGTTGCAGAGATAGGTATTTTCTGTTGTCAAAACTTGAGATTCCTATAATTTCCTGGATACAGAACCACAATAAAGAAAAGTACATCCACACAGCTTTAGTGTAAGTAAAGTTCAATATCACAAAAATGATAATTTCATTACTGAAAATTCTTCTATTCACCATTTATTGAGATATGTGCATCACTGAAAGTAATTTATACAAAAATATTTACATTAGAAATGGACTTACACACAATCCACATTGAGGAAAGGTCACTTTTAAATCTGAGAAATAGTTTTAAAAAAATACCCATCAACAACTGTGGCTAAATATGAAGAATTTCCCCGTCTACCAATCGGGGTTAAAAATTCGGTAAAAGAATGCTGTTACATTGAACCATACAACTATCACAGATCATGTACTTTTTGATTTCACCTGACCCAATTACATATCTTCACAAAAACAAGCAAACAGAAACAAACAAACAAAACAACCCAACACCTCAAAAAGCAAACACAAGTTTGAATTAGAACATCAGACATCAAATTCAACTGGAGGATCGCTTGCAAAGCAAAGCGATTGTTTTTCCATGGCAAAAACAAAGCATCCCCAAAAAGGAGAAATAATGGCAGTTTAATAACGTAAGAAAGTTCTGTTTATAGCTCAACAAAGGAAGAATATAGGAAAAGTGGTTCTTGGGCAGGGTAGTTATCTTGGATACAGTGTGTTCCAAAAAATTTGATGAAATTGCTCTATCTTGCACGGTTAAGGAGACAGAGGCAATTTGGTGTTTTGCACTTTTTGTCACAAATTAGAAAATTGACAATGACCCCCATTTTTGGAAAGGTAAATTTTTGGTGGAAATTGGGTAGAGTAGTTTGCTTACATACCAAAAGAAATGGCCGCCATTTTTGGCAAGTGAAATATTTGTTGAAACTTGAAAAGGCTAGTCTTCACAGATGTGGGTCAAAAATTTTGCCGAAATCCCATTAGTTTATTTTATGAAGAAAATGGTTTCAAAAAGTACTCATATATCAGTATTGTTCTATATGTGTACCTTATGAACCTATAGTTCCAATTTTGTGTTTTGCATTATTTGTCAAAAATTCAAAAATTGAATATGACCCCCATTTTTGGGGAGGAGAAAATTTTTTGAAAATTGGAGGGAATAGCTTGCTTTGATATCCTAACATCAAAAACTTCGACGAAATCGCTCTGTCTCACATGGTTAAGGAGATACAAGAAGTTTTGTGTTTTACTCGTTAAGAAAATTGTTATGCTTAATTAATCATCAATAACTCAGTCATTTCTTAACTTATCCCTGCAAAATTTAATGTCGTCCAGATCTTTATATGAGGAAGGCATTTGCTAAATTTAAGGTGGATAGATAAAATGCTTCGTAAGTTATCATCCGGACAAGGATGCCCTTCCAAAAAACGCATTTTTGGTCATGTGACCTCTCTGATTGGTCAAAATGTTATTGCAGCATATTCAGAAAAATTTCCCAGGGCTACTGCATACACCTGCCAAATATGAAAAGAATCTGCCTTATGGCTGCGAAGCTATTGCGAAAAGAAAATTTGAATCCAGCGGAGTCGCTTCTCCCATTCACAAACAAGCGTCCATCGCGGGACGATCAATTAGTATTCTGAGAATCATACAAGTTTCATTTATATAAAATCATCAGCATCAGAAAGTCTGAGTAATATTATTCACCAAGTGGTAATCTCTAAACTACACATGTTAATTTTTATTTTAAAAAGCTGCAAATGAATGTTATAGACCCTCAGAACTGCTCTTTTAAACTGGAGACTGCCTTTGAGGGACAGATTCAGTAGTTACACTACTTACCTACACTGTGACTACTGAAAAACTTGTATTTTCAGACCTTTTCAGCTGAAACTTTGTTTCACAGAAAAAAAATCTGACTCACTGATTTACAGACTCTTTTATTTCATTTCCACTTGTATTTTTGCACTGAACATCAATTTTCAGCTACAATACATTTGAGACTAGACTTTTGTTTCAATAAAAATATGAGGTAATATTTTCTAATTCGAAGATCTAAACTACAGTAGAAGTAAAACCATAACTAGAACTAGATTTATGCCACTCGCTTTATTGCAAGCCCGCGGTGTATCCTCAAACATAGCAAACCTGTAGAAGCAATAATAGGGGAGATCAAGGCTGAAGATTCCTAGACCATGATTTCCTATAGGTTGGTTCACATTGTAAACATGTAGGACCAATAATAAGCAGGTTACAAGTGCTTTTAAATTTGGCTATCCTCATTTGACCTTGAAGGATGGGCCCAGAGTCAAATCTGACCACATCAAAAGATTCCTTGCCTATGATTTCCTTATACGTTATTTTCACATTGCAAACCTCTAGGACCAATAATAAGCTAGTTATAAGCACTTTTAAGTTTGACTATATTCGTTTGACCTTGAAGGAGGGGCCCCAAGGTCTAAGCTGATCACAACAGAAGATTCCTAACCAATGATTTCCTATAGGTTGGTTTCACATTGCAAACCTCTAGGACCAATAATAAGAGAGTTATAAGCACTTTTAACTTTGGCTATCCTTATTTGACCTTGAAGGAGGGGCCCAAGGTCAAATCTGACCACATCAGAAGATTCCTTGCCCATGATTTCCTATGGGATGGTTTCACATTGCAAACTTCTAGGATCAATCATAATCGAGTTATAAGCACTTTTAACTTTGGCTTTCCTCGTTTGCCTTTGAAGGAGGGCCCAAGGTCAAATCTGACAACATCAGAAGATTCCTAGCCCATGATTTCCTTTTGGCTGGTCTCACATCCCAAACGTCTAGGATCAATAATGAGTGAGTTATAAGCACTTTTAAATTTGGCTATCCTCATCTGACCTTGAAGGAGAGGCCCAAGGTCAAATCTTACCACATCAGAAGATTCCTAACCCATCATTTCCTATAGGTTGGTTTCACATTGCAAACCTCTAGGACCAATAATAAGCCAGTTAGAAGCACATTTGCAATAGTTTTCAAGTTACAACTGACTGGTTTACTCTACAGTGAGAAGAAACTCAAGTAGCTATTACTGGGCTATGCAATGAGCGACAGGTCTGCAATTTTACTATGTTACAGATAACCCAAAAGTAGCTGAAAAACATATTTAAACAAAATTCTCTAAATGCAACTGTTTTCAAGTTACAAGTAAAATCTTTTGATGTTTTTGACTCCCAAGAGCATAATTTTGACTCTTGTGCTACTAAAAGAATAGGGTGGCCAGATCTCTGCCATAGCAAGGCACTCGCAAAGTTTAAAAGAAACCCCAAAGAACTGTGGCTTGTAGGTTGAACACAAGAAAATCTCTGTGGACAAGGACCCGTATACAGATGAAGATGATGACCTTGCATGATCCATAGTATCCCTGCTTTCGGGGATACAATTATTATTTTACAATCTTTCAGCATTTCTGATGTTCTACCACATTACTTCTTTAACATTCTGGATTACACATTTTGTTTCAATCTTATAGCTAAGCATTCAGATGACATCAGCTTCAGAACAGTTTCTGTCCTGCTAACCTGGCCTATAAAATTCAGCATCTTATGTGTAATTTTTACGATTACCCGTGTGTTTTTCCATGTATTCCACACCACCTTATGCTTTGCAGAGGTTTTCCAAATGTCTTGATCTTTTTTTCTGTTACGTATTCAAATTGTTTTAATTACTCCTATATTCAATGTGTATTATGACAGCATCCATTGAAGATTAGAACAGTGGAGAGCTCTTCTTTTAATTTTACCATTACTCCCCATTTTGTCCTCTGTTTTTTTTCCTTAATAACTTCTGCATTCCCTCCATATTTTGTGGTACCCATTTCACTATAACTTGGCAATTTTTAAAATCTTTCTTTATTCCTATTTCATTTTGATTTTTTACAGTATATTTCTGTGTATTATACGGCACCCTTTCACATCACTGTAACTTGGCCTTTGGACAGAATTTCATCTTCCTGTGTTGTATTTTGTTTTGGGTAATTTTTAATCAGTTTATTCCCTGTATATTAATCACTGTTTATTCCCAGCACTTGTCCCTACAACTTGGCCTGTGGGCTGGATGCCAAAAGCTGGTGAGCCTCCATCAAGGACCGTCTTAGCTCAGTGGCAAAGGTCTGTGCATCTGTCTCAGTACAGCTCCTCCATGCTGACACGGCAAAGTTTATGTGGTCAGGCATTGGATTGTAGCAGATCCCATAGCCATCAGGCACCACAGGCCCGAAACAGAGCAAAGCATCATTTTGAGAGGCCACCTAGATGGAAAAATTAGAGGTAAGACAAAATAATGGCAGGATATATAGCCGTCACATACGTGAGGCCCAAAACCACAAGGCATTGTGCTGAGAGACCACGTGCCTAGATGAAATCATAAATAACATTACCAGGTACTATATGCCCCAACAGCAGGACATTATTCTGGAAGGCTACATGTATCACTTGTTCCAAAGTGCTTCGATGCCAACTGAGTTTAATTTGCACAAGCAGATTTGTGTTACACAACGTGAGGAATATACTGTCACAATGCTCTATCTTAATGTCTTAGCACTAACAAAATACATGTTCTCAAAGTATTGCTTTTGTTAATGATTAATTTTGGTGTTGCAGTGTTGATTCTAGGAATTTCAAAAAGTGGGGGCGATCCCCCACCACTGCACAAAATGTGGGGGAGGGGCTAAAAATTCTGGGGGACGACTTTAAGATAAACTTTAAACTACTTTAAAATACTTTTTCAGTTTATTTGGATATTTTTAACAGTGGACTTCTATTAATTAGTGATCAAGGCCACTTGGCTACCCAATAACTAGTGGTTATCTACCATTGAACATCCACCTTTTAGCTAATATTTTCAAATTAATTAAATAAATAATATTTGCAATTCTATTAACAGGCTCTGATTATAATGTAACTGTACGAGAATACTAATTGATAGATATGGTATAATTAGCAGTTGTACGTCTGATAATATTTGCTTTAAAGTTTAACAAATTATATCGATTATCGGTAATTTTATGCCAGTGAACAGTCATTTAGTTTATATACAGAACCATTTGTGCTTGACCTCTATTGTATTGATAAACATAAGGTGGGTGTTCACTGGTAGGCTGGCGTTCACTGGTAGAATGCCACTATATACAGCTATGTACAAAATGAAATGTCAGTTGACTGTCTTGCCCAATTATAATAAACTTCAAGCCTAGTGATGGAATTTGAAAATGGTTATTTACATCACAGTGACTCCTGTCACGGCATCATGGTTTTAAGTGTTCGTCTAAAGTCACGGCATCACAAATTCAGTCATTATACCATCAATTCATACAAATATGTTAGAAAACCCAACAGAATACCGTGACCTCATGAATATTAATAAGAAGTTCACAAATTCTTCAAGTAAAATATTGTTAAAAAATCCCATGAAATCATCAAATATTTTCTATGATATATAAATATCCATGAGCTCTGTAGTCCATCTATTATTTGATCTTAAAGCAGAAAATATTGTTAAGAACCACTACGAAAACTCTGTGACCTCATTAATATTAATGAGTTGTCCATGAATTTTGATCTTCGAGTAAAATATTTTCTACACATACATTGTTGGGAAACCCCACAGATACGTACGCAGGGTCAGCACCGGCTTGACTGGCCTGTTGTGGTAACAATCCAATCTACTGTCAGTTTTGTTTTTCTTGCCGCCATTTTTCATATAACCATCTACTTTCAGCTTAATTCTATGTTTTTGGGTAAAAAACAAAACCACATCATCAACATGCATTATTCGAAGCACGTTTCGACCTAAAATCAAAACCTCGACAAACTCTCGATCCATGCATTGTTTCTTTTTTCTACATATCTCATCTTTTCGCTGCATATATTTCCCGCATCGCCTAGTGTACTACGCGTTCTCATATAATTTGGTCATCGCAGACTCCAATAAAATGTGGGTTTGTAGGCGAAATAATGCGCGATCCCGCGGAAAACGCGTCCTAGAAGCAACTCTGGTGTTGTGTAACTTGAGAAATAGGTTTTTTTTACATATTCATCAAACTGCCCCAATGTGTGGCATTAAATCACCTGGTCCTCGGCTCTGTGGTGTGGTCACAGCAACATGGGATGCATTAAAGGGCTTCATCATAACCCTACCTGTTTAAAGGGATGTTAAACCCCAACTTGGTACTTTCAGTGGCTTTGAACCTACCTGACTGGTGGATAGCCTGAAGTGCACACTCTCAGTGTACACAGGGTCCATAAAAAAATCTGGCACATTGATGCCGTTCTCTATGGCAATTAGCTTCAGCCCCAGTAAATGCCTGTCTATACCATTGCCTGTTATTACCTGCAAAGCATGAAGTGTGACATGTGAAGCAAATTCATCATGCTACATAACACACAGAGAGGATATATCAAGGAAATATGTTCAGCTAAAAGATTAACTAGACTTAGCACATCGGAGAACTGATGCAAATTGTATCCACTGGAAAGACAACCCACTGAAGCTAGTGAACCATCATTTGACCTTGAAGGAGGGGTTGGTTAAACATTCCAAATCTTCAGGACCAATAACAAGTGAGTTATAAGCACTTTTAAATTTGGCTACCCTCATCTGACCTTGAAGCAGGGGTCCATGTCAAACCTGACCACATAAGAAGACTCCCAGCCCATGATTTCCTACAGGCTGGCCAACTGGTTTCACATCCTAAAACTCTAGGACCAATGATAGAGTTAAAAGCACTTTTAAGTTTTCTACTCTCATCTGACCTGGTAGGAGGGGTACAAGGTAAAATTGAAAAATTTTGTTGTAATTTTAATTTTTATTAGATAAATACTTACCAAGGAAGTAATCATAACAGAGACTCACTACCTAGCCTACAACTAAAACATTATGAGAAGTTTACATTGAAATTTACATGCATACCACAACATATAAACTTCCAACAGTCACCACATACCATACAGATCCCCTAAATCATAGTATGTAGTTGAAGTTCTCACAAACTGACAGTCATTGTCACAGTTGAATGCTGTATCTAGACAAACATCCAACACCCACACAGGTGACACAAATATTGGAAGTGTCATCAGCATATTGTGTAATTCCAAGCCTGAATGAAGTCAACAATTCTGCCTAATAAAAAGACAGATAGTATGACAGACATACAGATGCAAATGTATACTAAAGTATCAAAATAAGTATCACACATATACTTATAAGATAACAAACTGTAGGACACAATATCAAAGTCTGACCACAAGCAAACCAAGCAGGTGAGACTGAAAATTGGTGAAAAAGTTATGGTTTCCAGTAACTGGCATCTGAAAATTCATATACAGAAACACTATCCTAAAACCCAAAGATTCTTGCTTTGACTCGCTGCTGTTGAGAGTCAGAATTTGACTTCTCCTCAGTCAAAATGCTAGTCTGCCTACAGCAAGAAAAGATAGTTGACCTGAAAATATCTGCTGTAAAGCCTTCTTAACTAGGCACAGACAAGACATAATAATTCCTCATTGAATCCTTAGTCCCAAGTAAAAGTATTTCAAAACCTCAAAAGACAAAGAGATCTATCTTGAGTAAAACTGCTGTCCCAGTGATTGAGAGCTGGCATATCGACCGGCTTAACTGAAGTAGGCCCATCCGAAGCCAACTGAATCTTGGCTAATAAATGGCCAGAGCCACTTGTGAGCAATACTTATTCAAAGTAAGGGAAGACAAAGCCAACGAGAATACCCTTCTTCCTTTGCCTAATGCCAAAGTCAAAAGAAAGACTGTCTTGAAAGTTAATAACCTCCAAGAAATCTTCCCCAAAGGCTCAAAAGGCTGTCTGGTGAGACCAAACAAGACCAGAGACAAAAGGAAAAGAAGGCTTAACCTATTGGCTACTGGATTGTCTCTATAGAAATATGTCAACAATCTATACAGCTGAAGAGTTCTAGAGACTTATTCCCCTTCAAGGAAAGCAATCTACCATTGTTATTCTGTAACCAGCAATAGTAGATGGCTTAAGATTCCTTTCCTTAAAGAAATAATTAAGGAAATTTGCTACATCTAGAAAAGTAGTATCTGAGAAGTTCACCACCAAGAAGCCTCAGATGTGCATAGATTTACCAGGTCCCACAACCAAGAACATCTAAATCACCTGAAGAATCTTGGCTATCCTGGTGCAATCATGATGATTCTGCACCTGTAGGTGATCATCTTGAGTCACCTGAGGAATGAGAGCCACTGGAACAAACACAAAGCTGTCCAGATCCTCCCAAGAAATGAGAATGGACCTGTTCCCCAAGCCCCACAGTCTAAGAAAGGAAACACATACACTGGAAGCTTAAGATTCAGGTTGTTGGATACCAATGGCATAATGATTGAACTCACCAGCAAGGGAAGCCTTAAAAGGAACCTTTGTGGAACAGATCCACCAGATCCCAAAAATAAGACATCCCTAGCCACTCTGATGCCATCCAGAGGATTCTGCACCTAAATCTTGGAGTAGCCCTTCTTACTAGGTACAAAAAGAATTTTCTTGCCTTTCCTGAGATCTTTGACTTATCCAGATAACCTCTCAAGGCTCTCCCTGGACAAAGAAACCTATCTTGACCAAAGCAAGATCTAAAGAAGGTTCCAAAGCAGGAATGACTACAGGTTGCAAACCAAAGAAGCCTTAGAAGCCAAATGATTCACCTGCATCACCTGAAGAATCAAGGTCACAGGACCAAACAAACTGTCCAGTTCATCCCAAGAAAAGTTGAAAAAGACAAGCTTGTGGTTCAAACTAGTTGCAAAACAAACCCATCATTGGTGATTGTAATCAAAGACAGATTTGATTGAACACCTGAATCAGAATAGAAGATTCAAAAGTCATCCAAAACACATTCAATTTGAATCATCTTGACTTTCATGAACAAAGAATTTGCTGGAATATTTGTATACCCTGGGAAGTGATATGCCTGAATCTGAACCCATGGCATTCGTCCAAGGAATGATTCTTCAGATAAGGAAACACATTCCTGAAAGTGGGTACCTCCCTACCTGTTCAGATAGGAAACCACTGAAGAAATATCTGGGGAAATCAACAGATTCAGAATCCGAATCAGACCTCCAAATGATTCTAAAGGTAGTAGCCCTGTTACTGTGGAGTCTTGAGCCCTCATGATACAACAGACCAATGGCTGTTTGATTCCATAATTGTGCATCCCAACCGTTAAAGAAAAGATCTAATAACAGAAGGAGATTGTGCTCCTTCTGATGAAGTAAAGGGAGCTCCTGCAAACTGAAGATGATCCCTAAGAACCTGAGAACAGAAAAACTGGTACATTATCTGTGTATAATGTGTGGTATCTGTGGTACATTAGCAGATAAACAAATGACCCAATGGCACTGTTTTGTCCTATGAAGTCATACCGCCACCAAAGAAATGGCTTCCTTAGAAACCATTAGCCGGAGAAGATGCTTTGCTATGAGTGAAGAAGTACCCTAAGGTGGAATCTGCAATCCAAACTAAAAATCCTGGTGCTTTAGACAAGATGTTTTTTTTTTTTTTTTTTTTTTTTTTTTGTATATAAGCTGGTGAACACCCAATGCCTTCTACTGCAGCCATCAGGTTCACTATCCGTTGATACAATAGTAAAGTCGAAAATAAACCATTTCCAAGAGCAAAGCAATGAAATGGTCTATATACTGGTAAAGCATGATGTGTTCTTATAGATCCCAGAACCTCACCATGGACTAACATAGCAAACAGGCAGTGAACCGGTGTGAACTGTCATCAACAGGGAAGTGAAGATAACAATTCGCGTGAATCTGGCTATGGAAGAATGCAACTGCACTGTAAGGAAACGCGTTAACACACCCATTCACTTACAAGTAACAACTCGCAAAAAACCCAACAATATGAAAATAAGGTACTTAATTAGGCTTATTTACCTCAACTATTAGCGGTAGCCATCTCTTCCCAGCTTATCACAACCGATAAACTGTAAAATTGTAGCGATATCACCATCTTACTGGTGTTATCGCCCTTTTGTCGATCATTTCATACACAGCTTTTATGCAAACTGATGTCTCCCGCATTTTATTCATTTATTCTTCAAACACATGTGCACAACTGCTTTAGGAACATGAATAAGTAATCCTTCCTGCTACTGTTGCTTCTGTAAAAGGTAAAGTATGGTTGAAAGAATCCTCTTACTATGTTGAGATGTAAAATGTAGAATATCTGCCACTAGTGGACAAATTATCATAATGGGAACAAAAACTGCCCTGGGGCACTAATCCCTTTTCTAGCCATGAGTAGGAGTTTGCTCCTTCCCAGACAGAAGAAACACTATACCCGAGATCACAATATGAAGTTTTCCTGGACATTTGACCAAAAGTTCAGCAGGAGAAAACCTCATTAAGAGTGAAAAATGCACTTTTATTCTACCAAAATCATGTAAGAGATAAGATAGAGAAAAGTAAGACTTGTAACACTCCTGATAAGTAACAAGTTGAAGACTGATCCCAGCACTGCCCAACAAACAATTCCTGACTACTGAGGCTGTAATTGCAAACTCTGCACACAGCCCAAGGCATAAAAGAAACTCTGTGAGATCCTGCAATCCTTAGCTCCTTGAAGACGTCCTGCCAGAGGTCCTGTTAGACCACTTCAAAAAATTATCCAGGCTTTAACATGCTCTCTGCAGCAGAAACCCAGAGAACCTGTATTCCCGAATAATAAAATGATAATGGCTACTAGTTCATAAGTACCGGTGCCGGTCTAAGAGCAGCCGAAAAAACCGGTAAGAAACCACAGAAACAAATGCCCATTACTGGGATGAATCACAGCTCCGGGAATCTGACAAACCGATTTCTGACCTTTTGGGAGGTATGGAAACTCGATTGTATTCGGATGACGTCATGCAGGTATTTTCCTCCGTGAAAAGTTTCGACTGAACCTCACCGGAGGAAATAAACGGTGTAAAAGATCCACTCTGCATCCGGAACTTGCCCACGATGTAGCCTCCAAGAAAATCAATGATGTCTGCCACCACGGGGAATTCCAACCGGTGGCCTATTCGGTAGAGGAAGATGAGGTGAGATCTTTGCTACCAAACGCCTGGCTATACGAACCCGACGTGTGATAAGCTTTGTGACAATCGAATTGTCTCCATCGTTTCCTTTGTCGCCTAGCAACATGTAAACTGTCCCTGCCGGAGCTAGTATGACTGCCGACAGTTTCAGTGTTAATAAATGAAGTAAATCTTCAAAACTGCATAAAAAAGAACTCCCATATGATGTAATACGAGAGTTATGAAGAAAAACAGGCATTCTGAGCAGCAGAAGATCTTCATCCAGCGACAAACATCCCTGTCGCCATTTTACAAAAAGTGGTAAACAATCCGTGAAGAAAAGTCTACAAAAGCACTTTTCCTCTGTGCTTTTCCTCTTAATTTTGTCCTGAGAAGACATAGTCAACACAGACGTCTTATAACAGAACTCAAATCCACAAAAAGTCCAAATACTTAATAAAAATCCGAAAAGAAAATAAACATCCACACTCTAGGATGGCCAACAAAAATAATGAAGGTTGTTTACTAGCGTGGTCACATGACCACTAGGGGGACATGCTAGTTCACACTCACTCACTGGCCTCTTAAGGTTTCTTAAAACGTTTCTCAACGTTGGCCAGTGAGTTGGATGGCACCAACATATAGCAATGGTCAGGAAATGGTAAGTGTATTTTTCGCAATAAAATCTGACCACTTCAGAAGATTCCCGGCCCATGACCAATAATAAGCGAGTTATACCCACTTTTAAATTTGGCTACCCTTATTTGACCTTGAAGGAGGGGCCCCAAGGTCAAACCTGACCACATGAGAAGACTCCAAGCCCATGATTTCCTACAAGTTGGTTTCACATCCCAAAACTCTAGGACAATTAATTAGTGAGTTATAAGCACTTTTAAGTTTGACTACCCTTGTGTGACCTTGAAGGAGGGGCCCAAGGTCAAGTCTGATCACATCAGAAGATTCCCAGCCCATGATTTCCTATAGGTTGGCTTGACATGCCAAACCTCTAGGACCAATAATAAGGGAGATATTGGTACTTTTAAAGTCTGCTCCATGGGATATTTTTGCACTCGGTGGGTAACCTTGAATGAAGAACTTCAAGGTCATATGTCTGAAGAGATTCAACCTTCTAGTTACGAGAACCAGCGAGTAGAAAAAGGTAGAATTTTTTCAAAGAAATGCCTTGGGCGGCCAGATCTGCTGATCAGAATGAGGCTAATCACAGTCCCAGAGAAGCTTACCTCCAAATGAAGATATCCTGCAAATTTAGTGAGGCTAGCTGGTGTAGTTTTCTGGAGAGTTTCAAAGTTGAAAATCTCTCTATATGTGGGGCAGTGTAGTGAACGCCTAAACCAAAGTATCCACCAGATGTATCTGGTGGATACAAAATTACTTCATAATCAACAGTAGCATAAAATTTATCACTCCTTAAACTTTGGCATTTTTTAAAAGAAAATCACACTTAAAAGTCACACTTCGGACCTGTTATAATCTGAAAACATATTTTATGCTTCCCATGAACCCCATCATCAAATATAGATTTATTTTACCTGCTCTGAGTAGAGTTTGTGGGATGCTATTGCTTCTCTCAGACATTTTGCACGTTCTTCCTTGCCTGTGCTTGAATCAAGCATGGCCCTACAGTATCGGTCAGATGCCACAGTGCATGACCTGTAATCACACAAGATAAATTGTCACAACAAGTGACATACACCATTCTTTACTGCTTTTACCCCATATGTGGAAGAATTGTAAATCAAAACTTTGTTGTAATGGTTCCCACTTTCAGGTCCAAGCACCTTCAACATGTACCAGTGATGGCTGAAAAAATGATTGAGTCCAAGTAATCTTGAGGATCCTAACACTGCCAAAATGAGCTCAAAAGCACCCTTCCTTGTTATACTATTTTCCATTAAAGACCATAAATGCATCAACAATATGTTGACAAGTGATTAAGATGTGGCATGTTGGAAACAACATAGCTAGGTTCTACATCTGACTATTAGAATTCTCATTAATCACTAGTGAATGAAAAACAAATTCAGAGATCCAAAGGGTGTTCTATTACCGATGGTTAAAAAGATTTAAGTTTAAGTTTCTGTCTATACTCCTTTTGGCTCGTATAACTGAAAACTATTAATGTCAATCGGATTCAAATTTGGTTGGCAAATATTTCATGGGGTACACATGGATTCCTCAAAATTTGAGTGGATTTTTAAACTCAGGAGATAGTTTTTCTTATTTTCAATTGGGTATATATAAATAGAGAAATCCACTTCTCTTCATCACACAAGTAAATCAATATATCACGACAGCATTTCTGCTTCAAAGTTTTTGTTGTCAAAATTTTGGAAACTATGGAACCTACAAATTATTTATATTATTGGAAAGGTATTATTACAGCACTTCTGCTAGTTTTTATTGTGTAAAACTCATGCAGAAATGGTAGAGAAATCACAAGATAAACAACAGTTTTTATATTCACATTTAAGATATACCATTCAAACATCAGACACAAACAGCTGCCTCTGTAGCTCTGTGTGGGGGGAGAGAGGGGCAGAGGCATTTTGACAAGACCTATAATTTGGGGGATAAATTTGTCAAAAAAAATACTGAACTAATATTAGTAGGTTCATAACATTACTTAAATGCTATTTCACAGTGCCAAGCTTTTACAGCCTGGAAAGAGAAGAATCCCATTAATCAAAATCAGAATTTGACCAGTAAAACATTAAATGAACAGAAAAGGCATACTTAAGGTTGATTACTACAAAATATTCAAAAATATTCAAAAATTTCAAAAATTGACTCGATAACCACGTACCAGTGCTACGATTCCTGTAATTTACCAAAAATGTGTAACTGTTGTAAAGAAAACTGTGTGACACACTCATGCACGGACGCACATACACACACACATGGTGGAAATTATAATCTCCCGTCAGCGTGCCAGGCGGGAGATAACAGATTAATATACTCCCAGATGAGATTTTATGTGATAACCTGTTCCACCTTAATGATAATGCTTTACGATAGGTTTGCGATGCTATAAATTGTCAGATTGGGAGGCTGATATTTTCCATCACAACCATCTTACGGTCATCGTAAGCCTGTCGTGTATGGTAGTTACGGAACCGTGATATGTTCCCAATTGGGTGAGATCGCAAGCCCATCGCCAACAGTTTACAACATTAAACTTTTTTGTACATGTAAAAAGAACAGATTAATACACTCACAGATGAGATTTTATGTGATTAGGCCTGTTCCACCTTAGTGATAATGTTTTGAAATAGGTTTACAGTTTACAACATTTAACTGAACTTATCGCAAACTGCTAGTGATCCTTATCAGATTTTTGTCATCTTAAACCTATCTTTTCACTCACAGTCTCACAAGGTAATCTTTTTGAGCTTACAGCAATTTTTAACATATCTTCACACTGGTAAAGAAATTTTGTCCATCTTACCGAGATCTTAAACCTATCTTTTTCATCTTAGGTCAATCTTTAAGGTTCATAAACCTTTCATAAATAAACCTGATTAACTTTTCAGGAACCCATGTGTGGCAATATCTGCAATTGCAGATATTAAGCCCATCATAAATCTATCAAGATTCTTAAAGTAAGTTTATGATTGGCTCATCAAGATGGAACTGCCCTATAAATGTATCATATAGCTTTTGATCTATAGGGCTTTGAATTAAAAGTGGCAAAAAGTCCATGAATTGGGTCTGTGTAAGAATTTTAGACCTTCAGGTGACCTTAAAATTAAAGTCACAGACCTAAAATTTTCCACTGAAAATGTTTCCATATAAAGCTCATATCTAGTATAGTTTGAGACTCACCAGAACTACCACTTCCAAATTACAGGGCAACATTTTGGAACATGTGGAAAAAATCCCAAATTGGGGTACTTATGGGCCTCAAACACAATTTTAACCTAACAGAAAGACTTGATTTTTACCATATGTAAGAAGAATATATTAATGTGTTTCCAGGAAAATTTTAGCCAGATGAGCAACATAGTTTGTGACCTTATGGGCATTAAGTGCATGGGCAAAAAGGTCCATTTCTTACCTTAAGTAAACTTCTTTATTACTCAGAGTTTAAGGTCACCTTAAAAAGGGTATCTCTATTGACCCAAATACATGTGCGTGCCAAGATTGAATGAAAACCGTGAAAGCATCTTTGATATCCCTGACATTCGTCTGAACAAGTGCATTCTACTTTTGTTATCACAGTTTGACTTTGACCTTTTAAAGTTATACAAATAATAGCAACATTATTTGTGGATTTTATCTGTTTCTATGGTGTTTGAAGGCAGGTCATTTACTTAACTTATAATCAAATTTTACATAAGGAAGCATTTTAAAATGCACCAATTCCCATATATAGACATAAATAACTGTCAATATGTTTGGTTTACAATTCGTAAGTACATTGTTATCAAGCCAAGTTTTTTTATAAGTAAGCTCTGGTACTTGTTTGGTGTGCTATTGATTTGTTCTCCTCAGGCATCTAGATCTTCTACACTGTTTACATTCATGATATTGATCCAGCCACTACCACTTTTAAAACAGGAACCTACATGCATTGAGAAGTACTGGCTTTGTTGTTACCAACATGTTGTACTGTTTAGAACAACACAACTAATGTCCTACAAGAGGAAATGCTGTAGTTTGTGAACTTTTTCTGCTACATCCTACTTTATTGGAATATAATACACGGAAAACTGTATACACTAAATAAAACAACACCCCATTTTAGGTATGTATTCTACTGTGTACTGGAAAGTTTGTGCCTCATGTTCAGTAGTTTATGCATACTGTTTTAGAGGAATAACATTTCAATAGAGAATTATAAAACAAGTGTATAACAATAGCTAAATGTTTTGTGTAGTCACTCAGTAAGATATTCAGAAACAAAACCTGGCATCTTCAACATATTTTGGTTATGATTACAAAGTATATTTTTGCTAATATCCTAGCTACAAATCCATTAGCCTTATATCATGCAATCAAATATCCTCAGTCTGACTTAAGTATGTCCTCCAAATAATTTCGCCTCAGGATAAACTGCAGTGCTTCAGGTATTTTTCTCAGAATTTGGATTGAAAAATTCATGTGTTCTGTATGGCATAATACATAGCACATAATAAATGATATCTGTGTCCCTAATTACCAGTCGAAAATGCTTTGGAATAAGTCTTTTGTCATCAAAATTGTCATTAAAGTGTTGAAACAGACATGTGTAAAATGTAAAAAAATATTACATAAATTTGTTCAATAACTGTGGAGAAATGTGTTGAATTTGCAGCCTAGTTTTTATTTGCAAGCACTCTGATACTTGCACTTCCAGGGATCACTTTTTCTTTTAATCTTTTTAGTCTCCAAACTTTCAAATGCATTGTGAACTACTCTAGTGTACTATTTATGCAGACTGAATGTAGACATATATTTCGGTTATCAATCAAAAACTAGATTGGGCCAACTCGGCGCCAACATATCCCCAGACAGGTCATCACTCACGCCACAGGTTTTGATCGGGAATTTTTAAAAACATAATTACCCATTATTATATGAACTTCAGCACATCAATCTACTCTGTTTATATCTTCCAAGGAAGATGGTGTATCCCCAGACGCCGAATACATAACTCAAATTATATTTTCAATCTTCCTGCAATGATAACTCTAAACCTATTTTCAAAGTATTTAAATGATTGATGATTGAATGTCTATTCTAAAATAATAATCCCAAAAGAGCATATCTGTTTCTATATTTGTTGACAAATAAAATATTATTTTTAACTCAACTCATCCTACTTTTCAATCTTCCTTCAAAGTATTTAAATGATTGATGATTCAATGTCCATTCTAAAATTCATAATCCCAAAAGCGCATATCTGTTTCTATATTTGTTCACAAATAAAATATTATTTTAAAAAAAAGTATTTATATTATTATTTTATTATATTATTTTTAGAATTTGCAAATTGTTTTCAGTTATTCATTTCCTCTATACCTATATATGTGGTCCATATATATGCAACCTAAATATGTGACACAATCTCAGTTCTGACTCCCCTTTGTGTTATATGTAATGAAGCCCACCACCTCCCACCCCCACCCCTCTCCCCTTCTCCACACCTCTCTCACTATTACACAAGATCTGCAACCCCATTGAGGTCTTTGTTTCTCATCTGATATCATTAAATACCTTTGTTTATTTAGTGTCACTCAATATAGCTGGAGGTCCCAGAGGTGGGTGGGGGGAATCCGGGTGGGGGATGTGGGTTGGGACTTAGTTTAGTTTATTAGTTTATTATAGTGACATGTATTATGTTGACAAGGATTATACAAAAACTATTGAAGTAATACCCAGCCCTATATGGGCTTATAAGTCACTTTAAATAGAGAGTTAATAACAAACAGAGCAAACATATTTTGAGGTAAGATACAGTAAATAAAGACAACAATTCAATACATAAAAATTAACAATATAATTTACTTTTTCTTTCTTGCCACAAATCAAAAATAAAATTAATAACCATATTGACATTCATATGAGTTAATACCCTTGATAATTGATCTATTAATAATTCAGATTTATCTATATTTAAAATTTTGAAATATTTCATACGAATCAGCTCTAAAGCTGGACAAACACAAACAAAATGTATCTCATCTTCTACATCTTTTTTACACAGTTTACATGTTCTCTCAAAGAGATGGAGTGCTACAGCATAAATGGTAAACAAACAATCTATATAAAAGGGGTACTCAAATACAAAAAGAATTGAGAATTTTAAGTATGTGATTATCAACTGAAATGAGTTCATAACTGTAGGAGCTGTGTCAAAATTAACTGAGGCAAGTTGAATAAAACTGGGCTAGTTGAGGGTTAAAAATCCCCTAGTTTTACTACATACGGATATAATTTCATTAATATTGGGACTTTTTTTTTTTTTTTTTTTTTTTTTTTTTATATTTATTTTATTTTTCATAACAAGTGCAAATGTATAGCAGGGAAATAATATACATATATATATGTCACTCATATGGAAATATTGAAAACACAATCAACAAAAACTCTAAATATAGAGCAACTATATCAAATACCTTAAGTATGAAAAAGATCACATAGTACAGATATTAGTGGTATCTCCCGCATGGAACACATTATAATACAACATTTGTTTTATTACTATATACTTAAACAGAAAACAGAAGCCCATCTGTCCCAGACCCGTGAAAAGATTAACTCTTTTCCATATAAATGTGCCCGGTGTTCTTCATCTCTAAAGAGCCTATTTAATCTATGTTGCAAAGACCTTAGGATCAGTCTCTTGCCATCTCTAGAGGCATCAAATATATACTTTTTAGTGATAAGTATTAAGCTATTTATTGGTATATGATTTTGATCTTTATTTATATACCCAAACACAACATTAAAGCATGAAAATTTTATGCTTAACCTAATTCTCTCTTCCAATAGTTTCTCAATGTCTTCCCATAATTGTATTGAGTTTGGACAATGATAAAAAATATGGAGTAAAGATTCAGGCTGATGGCAAAAAAGACAGTTGGGATTATTTTTGATGCCTAATTTAAATAGATAATTATTGGTTCCTAAAATTCTGTAAATCAATTTTAACTGAAACCATATTAGATTATTATTCGCTACTGTTTTGAAACATATAGAGAATAAGGTTTTCCAAGTGTTATTGTCAATTTGAGTTTGGAACTCTTCATTCCATCTGAGTTTCATGCTATGGTTATTTTGAAGATTGACCAGAAATACTGAATAAATTGATCTTACCCCCTTTTTATCTTTCAAAGTGGATCTCAAATTAAAAGAAACAAAGGGCCTTTCAAGAGTAATATTTTCAAATGTAAAACCATATTTTATCAAAAAAATGTTTATTTTAAATTTCAATGTCAGGTAATTAAGATAATTGAAATGGCACGAAAACATTTGACAAAGTTCATCATAGCCAGCTATCTTATTGTTGGATATAACATCTGAGACTGTGATAACTCCTTTGTAAAACCAGTCTGGAAAGTACAATGGTCTATCAGAAATTAATGGATTATACCATAATGGAGCTTTTAGAATGTCCTCAATGTTTTGAATTTGTGAGTTTGTTAACATAGTTTTCCAGCACTCAAAAACATCCTGCCAAAATGGGTTTAGTTTGCTTTTCAACATAGACAAATACTGTGGACCAAAGTTTGAAAGTTTATTTAGACATATGGATGTGTCAGCTAGTAAAAGGTTTACCCATGGGGCATTGCTAGATATAAACAGTCTCCTTATCCATGTAATTTTCATAGATTTCATGAATAAATCAATATCTATCATTTTTAATCCTCCTGCTAACGGTGGTAGTCTGACAACATCTCTTTTAATTTTGTCTGGTTTATTAGACCATAAAAAGCTATACAATATACTATTAATTTTTGAAAGCAGATAAGGGTTAGGGTTAGGCAAGGACAAAAGCAAATGATTTAATTTTGACAATATGAATGTCTTTATTACGGTGATTTTCCCTATGGGAGTTAAATGTCGTTTGTTCCAATTATTTATAATTTTTTGAATTTCTACTATTTGATTAGAAAAATTAATTTCAGTACATTCAAGCAAATCCACAGAAAAAGATAACCCCAACATATTAAAATGAGTAGTGTCCCACTTAAGATTTAATTTTAACAGTTTTTCATTGCAGCGTTTCTTCTTCCCAATCCACACTACTTGGGTTTTTTCAGTGTTAACTCGAAGACCTGAGACTGACCCAAAGATTTCTAAGACATTAAAAGCAGCCTGCAGTGATTGAGGTGTTCCATCTAATATTAATGTTGTGTCATCAGCAAACTGACTGAGCTGGATCTCGGTACTTCCACAAAAAATACCCTTAATATTTGGATTATTTAAGAAAAGTATTGTGAGGATTTGGGCAGCAAGAATAAATAAATATGATGAAATGGGGTCACCTTGACGGCAGCCCCTCTCAATATCAATAAATTTTGACAAGAAGCCACATTGAATTATGGTAGCTTTGACATCTGTGTTAAATAATTTTATCCAATTAATAAATGATTCACCAAATCCCAGAAATTCTAAGGTTTGGTAGATAAAGGTCCATGAAACAGAGTCAAATGCTTTTTCAAAGTCGATAAGGATTAACATTCCAGGAACGTTATTTTTTTCAGCAAAACTCATTATATCATATATAAGCCGAGTACACTCAACAATGTATCTTCCTGGAACGAATCCATTTTGAGTTTTAGAGATGAGATGATCAAGATATGGTTTTAGTCTATTGGCTATTGCAGCTGAAGCCAGTTTATACAAGACTGACAGCATTGACAGTGGGCGCCAATTTTTAATCATATCACGGTCTTTCCCCTTCTTGGGTAAACATGTTATAACACACTGGCGCAGTGACAAAGGTAGTCTTCCTCTGGCAAGGCTATCATTTAATGCATTTAAGACACAAAATTTCAAACGTTTCCAGAATACCTTATAAAATTCAGATGGAAAACCATCTATACCAGGGGTTTTGTTATGTTTCATATTCTTTAGTGCCTTTCCTAATTCAATTTCAGTCAAAGCTCCTTCTAATGTGCTTGCTTCGTTTATATCTAATTTGTTAATTGAGTATTGTCCTAACATATCCGAAAGACAATATTCCGATAAATTTTGATCTTTTGATTTGAAGAGAGTCTGGTAATAATGAGCAATTGAATCTAAAATTTCTTTTTGATTAGTTAAAAAACTACCATTAGACTGTTTTAGACGTTTAATAGTTTTGCTTAAGTAATTTTTTGTTTCTAAGGAGCAAAAACATTTAGTCGGCTTTTCACCTTCAATATTCCACTGAGTACGTGATCGAACCCATTGACCTTTTAGCCTTTCGCTTCTAATTTCCTCCAATTCTGTCTTTTTCATTTCTAGGACAGGAGATTGGATATCAACAGGCTTAGACTCTAACACTTCTATTTCAGATATTAAAAGGTTTTCTTTATTGCATTCTTTTCTTTTAGCTTTACTTGCATATTTAATTGTTTCACCCCTTAATCTTAATAGCATTGTCTCCAGAAACTTTTCACTGTTAATAGTAAGAGCTATTTCAGGAAAAGCATCTACAGTTATATATGTTACATTATAGACTGGGACTGCATACTTAATATATTCGTCCCTGATTGCATCATTTATTTTAGGGACTTAAAGCTCACTTAAAGTGTCCATTTTGTCTACTTGAATATGTTTAACCGGCGTTTAACCAGTTTCATTTTAAAAAGTTAAAAACTCAGCAAGCAGAGGTATAACACACAAAAATAAGTTCTTAAAAGACTAAGAGAGCCATAACATTATTAATATTCAAAATTTAAATAGACAGGCATTTCCTTTTAAAAATTCAAAGATTTCAGCTCTATAACCCACATAGTTTGACAGTTACTGGGCTTTAAAGTGGCATAATGTCCATAAATTGGGTTTCTGTGGGCATTTTACAATTGTTAAAGAGACCTTAGCAATTAAACTACAGATCTGAAACTTTTTGGGGGACATACATAACAAACAAAAATTATATATAATACAGTTTAAGACTTGTCACACTAAGCATTTCCAAATAACAGGGCAAAATACGGAAAAAATGTCCAAAAAGGCACTTGGGCGAGTGTCTATGGCCCTCATACACAGGTTAAATGTCTACTAAAAACCTTGATTTTCGGCATATGTAAAAAGGACATAATAATGCATTCCCAGGTGGGATTTCAGCTCCATCAATCACATAGTTTAACAGTCACAGGGCTTAAAGGTGGCAAAAAGTCCAAATATTGGGTCTCTGTGGGCCTTTTAGAGATCTCGATGTGGCTTTCAAATTAAAGCTTCAGACTTAAAATTTGTTACATACTAAGATTACACATAGAATATGTATCTAATAAAGTTTGAAACTTCTCAGACTTACCATTTCCAAGTTACAGAGCAAAATATGTGAAAAATGTCTTAAAAGGGTCACTCAGGTGGGTGTTTAAGGTCCTCATACACAGGTTAAATGTCTACTTGAAGCCTTGATTTTTGGCACATGTAAAAAGAACATAATAATGTATTCCCAGATGAGATTTCAGCTCTATCAGTCACATAGTTTAACAGTCACAGGCCTTAAAATTGGCAAAAAGTCCAAATACTGGGTCTTTATGGGGCCTTCTAGAGACCTAAATGTGGCCTTCAAATTAAAGCTTCAGACTTAAAATTTGTCACATACTAAGATTACACATAGAATATGCATCTAATACAGTTTGAAACTTCTTAGACTTACCATTTCCAAGTTACAGGGAAAAATATGTGAAAAATGTCTAAAAATGGTCACTCGGGTGGGGATTTATGGTCCTCATACACAGGTTAAATGTCTTCTTAAAGCCTTAATTTTTGGCACATATATAAATAACATACTAATATCTTCCCAGATAGGATTTGAGCTCTATCAGTCACATAGTTTGACAGTCACAGGGCTTAAAAGTAGCAAAAAGTCCAAATATTGGGTCTTTGGGAGCCTTTTAGAGACCTCAATTTGACCTTCAAAATTAAAACTTCAGACTTAAAATCTGTTACATACTAAGATTACACACAGTATATATCTAATACAGTTTGAAACTTCTCAGACTTACCATTTCCAAGTTACAGGGAAAAAGATGTGAAAAATGTCTTATAAGGGTCACTCGGGTGGGTGTTTATGGTCCTGATACACAGGTTAACTGTCTATTAAAGGCCTAAATGTTGGGGCACATATAAGAAAACACATAGATATATTCCCAGATGATATTTAACTTAGATGAGAGACATAGTTTGAAAGCTACAGTGCTTGAAAGTGGCAAAAAGTGCATAAATTGGGTCTCTGTGGGCACTTTTGAGACCTTAAGTCGACCCCTTTGGGTAAACCTACAGCCCTAAAATTTTCTACAGACAAGGATTACATATCAAAGTTATACCTAGCGCAGTTTGAGACTCATCAAAATTACCACTTCCAAATTATAGGGCAAAATATGTAAAAAGTATAGCAAAAAATCCCTAAGTGGGGCCTCAAACACAATTTTCTCCTCAACTTAAAGTCGTGATTTTCGGCACATGTACTAAGAACATATTAATGTGTTGTCAGGTAAAATTTCAGCCAGCTGAGCATCATAGTTTGTGACCTACAGGGCTCTAAGTGGCCAAAAGTCCAATTTCTGACCTTAAGGTGGCCATAAGTTCTTTTTTACTGGGAGTTTAAGGTCACCTTAAAATAGGGATCTTCCTTTGGGCACCCTTAACATGTGTACCAAGTTTGAAAAAAAAATATTAATTTGTTTTTGAGTTATCACGTCCACAAGGAAATTTCTACGGCGGCGGCACGACGGACCTGAATCCAATATATCCCCGACTTTCGTCTGGGGATATAATAATTTGGCCAGCAACTAGAGTACTAATGACCCGGAAAGTGCCTGTAAGATTTTAACTGTGATTTTGGTCATATGCCTACTGCAACTGATTTAGTTACTAGTAGTAGCTCAATGAAATGTACCAGTGTTCTGACTGAATGGCCTATTTACTCCATAGTTTCAAGAAAAAGAATACAAACAAAATGTTTTACCATATTACCTTGCTTAAAGTTTGATCATAGGTCATTCAGGTTTCGCTTATGTATGTAAAATATATCCCACTTCTACTATATATGAATGCCAAATAATATTTCAACAAGACAGGTATTCACAGTAGACCATAGTGTATTTACAGCAAGAAAACTTTAAAGTGAAACCAAACAAGTACTCATTTCATGGGTTGCTAAATATATAACGCCTTTGACAGGTAAAATGTAGACTGAAAGCAAGTGAAATGTTTTTCTTGCCAAATCTATTTAACATACTGAATTTATTTTTTACATTGAGCGTTACTTGGCCTTCAGAATGGAATGTAAAGAGGTTAAGCCCTTATCTAATCCTATTCCATTTGTAAAATCCTTTTGATGTAAAGAATACATGTTCGTCTTTATGTTTCAACTGAATGAAAATGAAGCCTGTTAGGCGGTCTAACATGTTTTTAATGGAGACGATATTAAATACATTATTTTTTAAATTGTGTTCAGCATGGAGATTGAAAGTAAGCCACACACACGCCAGAAGATGAAGCTGAAGACGCAGAAGAAACTGCGATGTGCGGAGTGCTCCAAACTGATGAACAAGCGGCATGTACTCCTCTGTTTCCATGCATACTGCCCTGCCTGCTATAGCAAGCTCCAGCAGGCACTCTGCAGGAATGAGAGAGGTGTGGTCTGCAGCATCTGCAAAACATTTGACCCCTACAACCAGAAAGAGGAGCGAGATGGCCTGCCCCCACTGCCCTGCAAACTGCATCCTGGCAAGAGATATATCCTCTACTGTATCACCTGCAACACAAGGCTCTGCTACAGTTGCAAGGTGGGCAAATTCTATTTACTTTGAGCTATGCATGGCAAAACTTGCCAGGTATTGCCAAAAAGGTATTCAGCTCCAATCCCTGCTGGCGTTTGGAATGCAAAGCGCCCACAAAATTACAAGTCCAAGAAACTGTAAAAATTGTTGCCATAGCAACAATGTTACCAGATAATATTGCTGAAAGGCTAATCTGCTTCTATCCATGCAGAGGTTCGGAATATGAAGTATCCACAAAATAACAAGTAAAAACAATAGTGTTGCCATGGCAGCAGTTGTTGGCAGATGTTGCCCAAAACCTAATCAGCTGCAGTTCCTCTTGGAATAAACATATTCTAAAACTTTGGACAAAATCTATGCATGGGTTTCAAGATAAAGCAACCACAAAATTACATGTCCAATAAATAGGAAAAAAAATGTTACCATGGTAGCAGTTGTTGCCAGATATTACCAAAAAAGCAATCATATAAAACTATAAAAAATACCCAATAAGCCTCAATATACCCAATAAACCTCAATTCCAGATTTGGCAGAGATATGTAAAACACTGTTCCTGTAAATGATCAGTGAAGGAAGAGTGATGCGGAGAAAAAGCTAAAATAGTGTAACCACACTCAGCAGGGTGGATATAAGGAGTAAAAGTGCAGAAATCTTAAAACTCCAGCTTTCTTTATCTACTTTATAATAACATTAAAATAAGGTCTAGATATGGCCATGTATACATAATTAATTCGGTTAAAGACTCTCAATCACCACATTAACTATTATCCAAGCATCATAAAAAATGTCCTAACCTTTTATAAACTCATTACAACAATGCTAGTTAACACATGTAATAATATTTTGACATAAACTATGTTTAGACTAGACAGTCTGAGTCTGCCATAGCTGTAAAACTAGATGATGCAGATGCAGAAGTTGGGCAATAACAAATTCAAAAATTTTTCAAGGATTTTATTCAATTTTGGCCGAATTCAAGGACTTTCAAGGCCTTGAAAATGAAGCAATTTTTTTCAAGGATGTGGGAACCCTTAATGCTGCTTACACAATAAGTTGATGTAATTTGGCAATAAATTAACAGACAAATAATGAAGAAAAAAACAAGTGACCTTGTTTCGGTCATTTAAAATTTTTTGACTTTATCACTTTCAATACTCACACATGGCTTATCATAATATGATAAAATATCTATTTTACAATGGTCTTTTAAAAAGGAGAAATTAATATGCATCCTAATGATCTGTTTTCAGATGGGCAAGCACCATAACCATGAGTCTGAGCTGTTACAGGACACACTTGATCGTGCTGCTCCACTGATACAAGAGGAAGCACTCAAAGACAAGAGAGAGATGGAGGAGAAAGTGCTGCAGAATGAGAAGGAAATTGAGGCCACCCAGCTGAAAGCAGAGCATCTGGAGAGGTACCTGAAGCAACAGCATAGGCAGCTGGAGCAGTCCTTGAAACAGCACTACCAGAAAGTACGCTCCATGGTGGACCTGCAAGTCAATAGGAGGAAGAAAGTTCTAGAAGCACAAACTCAGCTCATCAAGTACTTTCAGAATGTTAAGATTCCCCACCACACCAAGGACAAGTGTACTCAACAAGGTGCCATTCAGCTTCAGTGGGGTAAAAAGTTTGAAGAAGACTGTCGTATTGGCACCTGTAACAGGACTCTGAACTATTCCATGGAGGAAATTTTCAAAATTAAAAGTGCTAAAACTGATGTAGCTGATGAGGTGCCAAGCAATCAGGAAAAATCACTGACTGAAGATGCTGACAATGTTGTCAATGCAAAGGCTGAGGTAAACTCTGACTTTAGTGTAGAAAACGACAAGTCACATACAGCATCAACAAATACCACAGAGATCTCAGACAGCAAAAATGAAGAAAAATCAAATAAGAAGCCTGTGATCAATGGTGCCGATGTTAAAACAATAGATAAGTGTGCAGATAGTGCAAAAGAGCCAGCCACAGATAATTTAAATTGTGAAAATACTTCAAGCAGTGTTGACCCGTCAAATAGTACTAATGCCAAATTTTCTGCCACTGTTAAAGGTATTGAATCAAAACCTGGGAATCTGGGTGATTTGATGAAATCTATTGTAAAAAAAGAAAAAAGTCGTGCAGTGGCCACACTATGTCAGTGCTGTGCAGCAAAGCATGGGACAGCAGAAGATGGAGTGAATTACTCTGAAGTCTATAGTGCCCTGTCAAGTCCTTCAGTCACTGATATAGGGGAGATCGTCACAGAGAAAGAGTCTGTTTTTGTCAGATATACACCAGGCAATATTGATACATCAAACTTACTGGACACTGTAGATTTTGACAATAATGGAAATTTAATAGAAGTTAAAACTGGTAATATCATAGGTGATAACATTTTAGGCAAGGTTGAGATTGTGTGCCAGCCTGCAAAGAGGGACACTTCGATTCTCAATATAATATATGAGAAATTAATTCAAAAAGCAGAGCAGGAACATGCAAAGAACGAAGGGAAACATACAGAAACATGTTTATGCTATCGTACTGTAAACTGTAAACCAACAGGCTGTAGCTTTAGAACACCACAACACAATCTAGCATCCCTGGATGCAACCAAATTAAAATTTACAGGCAAACTGACTTATGACAACAAAAGTGTGTGTAATCATGTGGCGTTCATCCAGAAAAAACTGTGGCTGCCAAATTCCACTGATAAAGATGACACTATAATTATACTGGACATAACAACAGGAGAGACAGTCAACACAATATCATTTGAGACTCTTGATGATATCAATGGTATTCAGAGCGTTTACTCATTTAATTACCATCAGGTTTTAGTTGCAGCAAACAGTGGAGCATTTATAATAGACAATGTACCCAACATAGAGGGAAAGCTGATGAAAGGCTCGTTCTCAGACATCTGCCACCAAGGCCCTCTGATTGCCATGCTGGAAAGTGTACAGAGTCATGTGAAGATCATTGATGTGAGCACGAACCCACCCACCCTGTGTGCAGACTTCCATGTGTTCACCACAGACTCACCAGTCCAGTCCATTGTCCTGCAGGGACAGTGTGTATTCATGGCCACCAATGATCACAAGCTCAAGAAGTATGACTTTAATGGGGACTTGCTGTGGCAGTGGGGGGGAGAGGGGACTGGGGGTCCAGGTGAACTCATGTTTCCACTTGTCAGTGCAGTGGACAACTCAGAGGCCCTGCTTGTAGTAGACAGAGACAACAAGCGGCTACAGGTAGTCGACAGCCACTGCCAATGGCAGCTCCTCCCACTGAAAGAAGTGGTCAGTCCCACTGACCTTCTCATCACTGACCAGGGCTGTCTGTATGTACTCAGCACTGACGGCAGGACCATATACTGTTACAGCATCACAGACTAATATCACATCAGACTTAACATGAGACTATTTGTGTCATATTATGATACAGAATCACAGCATATTCTCAAACTCATGTATGAGAAAATAAGTATGTTATTGTAATGCAGTATTTTCAGACTAATGTCATGTCAGATCGAACTTGGAGACTATATGCATCATATTATGATACAGCATTACAGCTTAACCACAGTCTTAACTATGAAACTATGTATTATATCATAAAACAGAACTACAGATTAATATCACATCAGACTGAACTTACTGTATGCATCATATCATGATGAAGCATTATAGCTTAATGTTATAGTCTATTAGATTATGTTAGTCATATGTGAATAACTTACAGCTTACTAAAATAAACAATATCAACTTTATTGTTCTATGTAGAGTGATAGCAAAAAAACATTCCATACAAAAACAAAGTTGTAATTGACGTGTGATGTATGCAAGTTGAAATTAACACAATGTTTTACCAGAAATATATTAATATCTGCTTTTTTTATGCTATACAAATTGTCTTTAACTTCCTTAACCCTGAAGATTTATATTTGGGCAGAATTGTGACCATGGATAAAATAAGTTATCAACAAGGGTCTAAACAAGTGTTAGGTGATATTGTTAGTTAATGTATTTGAAGGTTATATTCAGTAAACAAAGAAACATGCCACAGTCACAGAGTAGCCTTTCAAGGTTAAAGTAAAATTGTGCAAATGTCAAATCATGAAAATGCTTATCCAAACTAAAGCTTCTGGACTAATTAATGATCCACCCAAGGAAGCCGATACTCTCTACAAACAATATCATACTACCTTGGCCACCCTTACTGACAAACATGCACCACCTCATACCATACACACCAAGGCGAAGTACATCCCAGGATGGGTTAACGAAACTGTAATTGCGGCAAAAGAGACCAAGCATTTGTTCGAACATATTTGGTGCAGAAACAAATCTACCATTAATAGATCCCAATACATGCAGAAAGTCCACCAGTACAATAGAATCTGCAAAGAAGCCAAAACTGAATTCCTTAAAGTAACAAGAGGAGAGTGCCCGTGAACGGGCACTGTGTCAGCTGACTGAGTGTTTTTGATTTGTGAAGGTGATTAGAGGACAGAATAATTATCAGGAAAAGGGCTGTACAGAAATACAGTAAATGGTAACTGAACAGCAAGTTCGAAAGAAATTCCGAAGCTGACAGAAGAAAAGGATAAAAAAGTTGTGCCCTGTAAATGGTATTATGAAGGAAAATAACAAGGTAATTGTTTAAGTGTAAAAAATAGGTTAAAACATATTTAAAGAAATACTACAAATGCAATATCCTCGTTCGACCTTGAAGAGGGGGTCCAAGGTCAAATCTAACCACACAAATACATTCCCAGCCCATGATTTCCTATGGTTTACCATTCCAAACCTCTAGGACCAATTATAAATGAGTTATAAGCACTTTTAAGCTTGGCTGTCCTCATTTGACCTTGAAGGAGGGGTCCAAAGGTCAAATCTCACCATACCAAAAGATTCCGAGCCAATGATTTCCTATGGGATGGTTTATCATCCCAAATCTCTGTCACCAATAATATGCGAGTTGTAGGCACTTTCAATTTTCGCTATCCTCATTTGACCTTGAAGGAGGGTTCCAAGGTCAAATCGGACCATATCAACAGATTCACAGCCCATGATTTCCTGTCTGTTTACCATCCCAAACCTCTGGGACCAATAATAAGCGAGTTATAAGCACTTTTAAGTTTGGCTATCCTTGTTTGACCTTGAAGGAGGGGTCATTGAAGGTCAAATCTGACCACACCAAAAGATTCCCACCCCATGATTTCCTACACGTTGGTTTATCATCCCAAACCTCTAGGATCAATAATAAGGGAGATATAAGCACTTTTCATGACTGACAAAAAACACCTGTGGCGGCCATCTTGTTTCTCAAAATGAGGCCAAAAATATTCCCAGACAACATTTTATGGTTATTAATATATACTGCAAACTTAAGAAAGCTAGCTATAATATTTTTTTTCATCAGAGCAGTAATGGTGAAATCTCTCTCTACACACTGCGGCTATCCAGTGGATACAATGATTTACTCAACAGTGAGAACCTGAAAGTAGCTATTGCTCAGCTATGCCATGACATAGAGGTCTGCAATTTCACTATGTTATAGTTGACCAAAAATTCTGTGAATAACATATTTAACAAATTACTCTAAATGTAATAGTTTTCAAGTTACAACTGATTTACTCAACAGTGAGAACCTCAAGGGAACTATTACTCAGCTATGCAATGAGCTACATGTCTGAAATTTTACTATGTTATAGCTAACCCAAAAGTAGGTGAACAACATATTTAAGCAAACTACTGTAAATGCAATAGTTTTCAAGCTACAACTGATTTACTGAATAGTGAGAACCTGAAAATAGCTATTGCTCCGCTATGCCATGAGCTATAGGTCTGTAATTTCACTATGTTATAGCTGACCCAAAAGTAGGTGAACAATATATTTTAACAAAATACTCCAAATACAATATTTTTCAAGTTATAGCTGATTTACTCAACAGTCAGTACCTGAGAATAGCTATTGCTCAGTTGTGCCATGAGCTATAGGTCTATAATTTCACTATGTTATAGCTGACCCAAAAGTAGCTGAATAACATATTTGCACAAATTTCTGTAAATGCAATAGTTTTCCAATTATAACTGATTTACTCAACAGTGACAACTTCAAAGTAGCTATTACTCAGCTATGAAATGAGCCACAGGTCTGAAACTTCACTATGTTATAGCTGACCCCAAAATAGGTGAATAACATATTGAAACAAAATACTCTAAATGCAATAGTTTTCAAGTTATAAGTGATTTACTCAACAGTGATAACCTAAAAGTAGCTATTACTCAGCTATGCCATGAGCTACAGGTCTGAAATTTTACTATGTTATAGCTGGCCCAAAAGTAGCTGAATAACATATTTATACGAAATTCTCTAAATGCAATAGTTTTTAAGTTACAAGAGATTTTACTCATGATGGAAGTTACTGAAAAGCCCAAAAGTAGCTATTACTCACTTAGCTATTGAGACAGATACCCAACTTACTCACCATATTGTAGCTATGAAAAAAGTAGCTGAATAACATATTTTAACAAAATGCTCTAAATGCAACACTTTTCAAGTTATAAGTGATTTACTCAACAGTGATAACCTAAAAGTAGCTATTACTCAGCTATGCCATGAGCTACAGGTCTGAAATTTTACTATGTTATAGCTGACCCAAAAGTAGCTGAATAACATATTTATACGAAATTCTCTAAATGCAATAGTTTTCAAGTTATAAGCGATTTACTCAACAGTGATAACCTAAAAGTAGCTATTACTCAGCTATGCCATGAGCTACAGGTCTGAAATTTCACTATGTTATAGCTGGCCCAAAAGTAGCTGAATAACATATTTATACGAAATTCTCTAAATGCAATACTTTTTAAGTTACAAGTGACTTTACTCATAATGGAAGTTACTGAAAAGCCCAAAAGTAGCTATTACTCACTTAGCTATTGAGACAGACACCCAACTTACTCACCATATTGTAGCTATGAAAAAAGTAGCTGAACAACATATTTTCACAAAATGCTGTAAATGCAACACTTTTGAAGTTATAAGTGATTTAGTGCATGATTTCATGAATTTTAATGCATTAAAAATTATGAAAAAAATTTATTAAAAAAAAAGTAAGACAGATACAGGTCTCATACTCACACAAGAGAATCTACCTCTGGCCTAGTACATATATGCAAGATATGAGAGAAATCCCTGCAATAGTCACTGAGAAAATTGTGATAAAAAGTTGAAATTTTCACACTTTTGGTGGGGGTACCCCCCTTGTAATGTCTCTAGCAAACAGACGAACAGACAGATTTGCATGCCTTGAACAATTTTTCATCCTCGATAGATAAGGTATCTTTTAAAAAAAACAGCATGTCTCTAGGCCTTGTAGTTTTGAAGAAGTTGTTCACGTGGACGCGTACGCGAACGCGTACGCCCACGCCGCAGAGTGATGACATAATGTCAGCTGACTGACAAGTCAGCTGACATAAAAATTCAGGATCATCACAACCCCCAAAAATTATGGAGAGTCCTTGGCGATGTGTTACACAGACTACCAGCCAAGATACTCCCATTGATAAATCCCCCTCTGCTTTTGCCTGACATATTTGTGGAGTTCTTCACAGAAAAAATAGAAAAAATACACTCAACTTTCCCTACTTCCCTGAATTCACAACACATCACCCCAGACTTGCATCCCCCCATGTTTTCTACTTTTTCTACTGTAACCAATCAAGTTACCAAAATCATTATGAACTATCCAAATAAATCATGTTAACTTGACCCTTGGCCCACTTTCTTGTTCTTGATTATCTGGATATTCTCATCACCCCCATCACTTCAATAATTAATACCTCTCTTGAACAAGGTAAGTGTACTAATTTTTTTAAGTAGGCCCATGTTACCCGAATCCTCAAAAAATCATCCTTAGACAAAGAAGTTTTCAAAAACTATAGGCCTATCTCTAATCTAAACTTTATTTCAAAGATACTTGAAAGGGTAGTAGCAGTCCAGCTACAAACTCACTTTGATGAAGCCGGCCTTCTGACTGCCTCCAATCGGCTTATAGAAAACACGATTCTACTGAAAGTGCCCTCCTTAATATTCACAACAATATTCTTCTCAATATGGCCAAAGGGTCTGTCACTACCCTTACCCTTCTGGATCTGTCCGCCGTGTTCGATACCATTGACTACACCATTCTCCTGGACAGACTTAATGTTTACTATGGAATCAGTGAACTAGCACTCGGCTGGTTCAATTCCTACCTGTCCGGAAGGACACACTCAGTCAAGGTAGGTAGCACACTCTCACATCCTGCTGCACTCCAGTATGGGGTCCCCCAGGGCTCTATCCTAGGTTCAATTCTTTTTTTCTCTACACCAACCCAATCAGCTCAATCATTCACTCTCACCGAAGTATTAACTACCACTTTTACGCTGATGACGCCCAGTTATACATAACACTCTCACCAGCAAATTTCTCTCATTCTATACAAAAACTAAAGAACTGCCTAAATGACATTCAAAATTTCATGTTCACAAATAAATTAAAACTGAACCCTGACAAAACCGAGTTTATTCTGATAGGCTCCAAAAACAACTGTAAACAACTCCTTCCTCACTTTCCAATCAATATTCTTGGTAATCAGGTCTCACCAGCACAAAGTGTCAGGAACCTCGGAGTGGTGTTGGATTCCAATTTTCTCTTTCTCAGACCATGTGTCACAGGTTATAAAGTCCACCAGAGTTCATTCAATAGACCTCTACAGAATTCATTCCGTTCTTGACCTTAAAACATCGGTTCTTTTAGCAAATGCTTTAGTTAGTAGCAAATTGGACTATTGCAATTCCCTCTTATCACTCACTGATTTTGAGATAAGGAGATTGCAGTTAGTCCAACACTCACTCTGTAGGGTTGTCACCCATTCCTCTAAATTTGAAAATTTTAATTACTTAAATGTAGTTTTTATAAGCTACAAGCTTACCATGTGGGACTGTATGCTGTTCTCGGATGGCTGCAAGGCATCAGGCCAACGTCTACGAAAAATAGACATTTATAGTTGGCTGTAGCCTCAAGTTGTCCTCTCGTGGTACACAGTGAGACCTCTTCCTACTTTCTCGTTGCAATTTTTAAACCTTACCCCTCAGCTGTAATACAGCGGGGAGGCAGGGTGGGACTCTGCTCAGTCCCACATGGTAAGCTTGTAGCTTATAAAAGCTACATTTAAGTAATTAAAATTTTCAATTTTATTGCACTACAATAGCTTACCATGTGGGACTGTATGCTGAATCCAACCGCACGGTGGAGGGATTACAGCTGAGACTGGAAGATATGTCAATTTTTCTTAGATTTTGAAGTAATAGATTAGAATGAATGTTTTGAAAGTACCAATCTGAGTCCCGTATGCCCCAATCCCGAAGACCGGGCCTATAAAGAGCCAAAAACCTAATTATACTGACAGTGCTAAAAACTGTCAAAATGTTTTGATTGTAGGAGAGAAGTGTAGGCGTGATCACTTAAGTAGTGTAAGGGCCCTTAGGGGCCATCCACGAGTGAAAAACCAGCCCTATGGTTGGAATTCTCATAAATTTTTGCCACCTAACAAGAGATTAATGACAACTTAGATAAGTCCTTAATATATATTATACTTGATAAACTAACAATACAAAATGACCTTACCTGTAACATCTTGAGAGGTAAACCTATACCTAGATCCTGGGATTAGACTCCTGAAGTCTTGGTTGTAGTGGATGTACCCCCCCCCCCCCCCCCCCCCCCCTTTTTCTTTCCGAGGATAACTGATCTGAGGGGAAGGATCTAGGACTTCTTGTGCCGCTACCACTGGTCAAAGATACATATTGTTGCCGTTGTCTGACCAAGTAAGGTCTTTTACGTAAAAATTTGTAAATGTGTTGTGAGCTTTCCAGTGACAGGCTTGCATGATTTGGTGCACCAATACCCCGCAAAGGCCCTAATGTCATGCGCTTTAACTTGGACAGGTCCAAGGATTGTTGGTCTGCTTGTTTATAACAAAGTAGAATGGTTTGTTTCAACCAAGAAGAGAGAGTAGCGGGTCTGATGTCTGAGGTATGTCCTTTCTTGAAGGAGATGAAAAGGAGGGATCGAGACCCTCTCAGGTCTTTGGTCCCATCCAAATAATACCTCAGGGCCCGCACAGGACACAAGGTCCGGTCTTCTTTGAACTGTCTATCTACAATGGTAGCCAAAGTAGGAATAGTCACCGGAGATACACTTCTCTTGCTAGTTGGTTTTTGGCTATGAAGTCATAAGAAGGGAACAAGGAGACCTTTTCCCAGTGGCCTAGATTAGATACTTTGTTTGCAACCCAGGCATGGATTTCGCTGCGGCGCTTGGCGGAGGCCAAAGCTAGCAAAAAAGCAGTTTTGAGAGTAAGATGTTTGAGGTCTATGTCTTTCATAGGCTCAAAGGGTGCTTTTGTGAGCTCATTGAGAACAACAGAAAGGTTCCATTTTGTAAGATTCCTGGAACTTTTTGGACGATCCCTGTGAAAACTGGAGAGTAACCTGTGAAGGTCTGAACATTGTGCAATATGGTGGCCCGCTGGGCCCAAAGTGTCAACAATGGCTGTCCTGTAACCATCAATGGTCGAGGGGCGCCTGTTTAGATCTAATCTAATCTAATGTGGACTTTTATAGCGCGTAATCTCCATCACTGATGGACTCTAAGGTGCATCTAAACATAAAGCAAGGCAGTTAGTGTTAATCAAGGGACATAGCCAGGTCGTACCAAGGAGACACAGATGTGACGGGGGAGGCTATGGTGGGTAGGCTTTTGCAAACAGGTATGTTTTAAGCTTCTTTCTGAAGGAGGCAACTGATGTTGCACTGCGAACATCTTGAGGGAGGTCATTCCAGATCTTTGGAGCATTAAAGGCAAAACTATGGCCAAAATGTTTGGCTGACTTAAAGACTGATGAATGGAAAGGAGGAACTGTAAGGTATTGACGATCTGGGTGACTATGCCTAGTACTATAGGGACAACTACTAAAAGACAAGAACGGTTCGAAATAAGAAGGAGAACCACTATGCAAAAATTTATACACAAGTGTTGCGGTTTTGAAAATACATCGGTACTTAACAGGCAACCAGTGGAGTTTCTGTAGAATGGGTGTAACATGAGCATACTTTCTATGATTTGTAACAATACAAGCAAGGGTGTTCTGAATACTTTGCAATTTGTGGTGATTGAAACCGGACAAACCTCTGAATAGAGAGTTACAATAGTCCAGACGACTACTAACCAAGGCATTTGCAGCAAGGACTGCCACTTCAGGAGTGAGATACTTTCTAATTCTACGCAGGTCACGCATCTGAAGGAAGCACGCTTTGCAAGTCCTCTTGATATGCTCAGAGAATGAAAAATCTGCATCAAACCACACACCTAGATTTCTGACAGAATCAGCCGGATGAAGAAGGCTACCAAGAATGCTAACACGAAAGTGAGAGGAAATTTTCTGACGTTGAGCCTTGGAACCAAAGACAATAACTCAAGTTTTTTCAGGGTTGAGCTTCAATTTACTGAGAGACATCCACTCTTGGACATCATGAAGGCAGGCATTTAGCTTGGCGAGAGCCGAAGAAGCATTCTTATGGGAGAGATGGATGTATAATTGAGTATCATCCGCATAAAAATGGAATTTAATATGCGGGTGGAGGCGAATAATTTTACTAAGTGGTGTTGTATAGAGTGAAAACAGTAACGGACCCAGAACAGAACCTTGTGGAACACCATAGATGAGATTGCTTAATTCAGATAGTGTGGAGCCTATCTTAATGGCCTGGCAACGATTTCTTAAGTACGAAGCAAACCACCTTAGAACTGTTCCACCAAGACCAAACCAGGATTTAAGGTAACCAAGGAGAATATTATGATCTATAGTGTCAAATGCGGCTGATAAGTCAAGAAGTACTAGAGCTGTGGGTTCACCGCATGCCAGAGAGAGATGAACCTCGTTTTTTATCGACAATAAAGCAGTTTCCGTGGAATGTCCTAGCTTATATGCTGACTGATGAGGATTGTCCAGTTTGTTGTTATTAATGTGTGACGTTAGCTGCCTGGCAACGACTCGCTCAACCAACTTTGACAGGAAACAAAGACCAGACACTGGGCGATAATTCTTAAGGTCGTCTCTGGGAAGGGAAGCCTTTTTTATGAGGGGGGTGACAACCGCCTTTTTGAAAGAATCTGGGAAAGATCCATCAATGAGAGAATAATTTACCAACTTGGTAATAGAAGAGAGGAGGATATCAAGACAATCCTTAAGGAGGAATGTTGGTATAGGGTCTAGTGAGCAAGATTTAGTGGGGGATTCACTAATACACTTATAGACCTCGTCTTCAGTGACAGGCATAAAGGCATTGAAAGCAGGAGGCACCAAATCCGGTGCATCATTGAAAGAGCCAGACCACGAAAGGGTTATTTTGATAGGGTCCGAAACCCTGAGAGTCTTTAGAGGAACCTTTTTTAAGGAGGAAGTCTTCCCCCTCCTTCACTAGTTGAGACTTGAACAAGGAGGAATGCCAAAAGGGCAAGTTCCTGAGTTCTTGGCGTCTCGTTTCCCCTAAATGTGGTAGCAAAAGGGTCATTTCGGCTTTGTTTCGGCTTCATCGGATTCATTATAGTATTGATCCGAGGCAGACCTCGGATCAACCTCATGCCTTTTGTGAGAGTGAGAGTGTTTTTTAGGTCTATCCGAGGCCTTCTTAGAAGGCTCCTCGGATGCATTAGAGTTCTGATCCGATACGTTAAGAAGATCAGAAGCGAAACGTGGAGGAAGTGCTGGACCATAGTCAACTTCCATTTCCTCGATATGTGAGGTAGTTCTAGGTCTCGCAGGGGGTGGGTCCAGATAAACAGCACTAGTGGAAGGTCCAGGCTTAAAAGCTAAAGCCGAGGTCTGATCCACCTCTGCCTATTTTTAAGTTGTCTCTGAGAGACTGGAAAGCTTCTAACATAGATGCCTGGAAAGAACCCATTCGGTGCTGTAAATGGATGTTTAGAGTGTTACCCAGGGATTTTTCTAAATTTGATTCAATTTTCTGCTGTAAGGGGTGGGTGGGACAGTTTTGGCTGGTGTTTTGATAGACAATGAACTGAAGGGTAGGGGCTGAGGACACGGGGGTGTTGGAGCAAAATCTGTGGCTCACTTGATGAAATTCTTACTAAATTCTAATTTGACTTTAACAGTGCTTAATCTGCATCAAAAGACAGACCCAAAGGTGCAAAAAGATTTTAAAGGTCAAGGTCACTACGACAAGGTCAAAGGTCCAATTAAGGTCACACCATGATAATGCACACCTATAACCCCTAACCAATGTCACTACCAAGTATCAACTTCCTACACCTTACAGTTTCCGAGATATAGCCTAGACAAGATTTTATAGGTCAAGGTCACTACAGCAAGGTCAAAGGTCAAATCAAGGTCAGATCATGATGTTGCACACCTACACCCCCTATCCAATGTCCCTACCAAATATCAACTTCCTACACATTACAGTTTCCGAGATATAGCCCGGACAAGATTTTATAGGTCAAGATCACTACGGCAAGGTCAAAGGTCAAATCAAGGTCAGACCATGACGTTGCACACCTACACCCCCTAACCAATGTCCCTACCAAATATCAACTTCCTACACCTTACGGTTTCCGAAATATAGCCCGGACAAGATTTTATAGGTCAAGATCACTACGGCAAGGTCAAAGGTCAAATCAAGGTTCGACCATGACGTTGCACACCTACACCCCCTAACCAATGTCCCTACCATGTATCAACTTCCTACACCTTACGGTTTCCAAGATATAGCCCGGACAAGATTTTCAAACTCAAGGTCACTACAGCAAGGTCAAAGGTCAAATCAAGGTCACACCATGATGTTGCACACCTACACCCCCTAACCAATGTCCCTACCATGTATCAACTTCCTACACCTTACGGTTTCTGAGATACAGCCCGGACAATTTTTTTTCCCGCCGCCTGCCCACCCGACCACCCGGACACCATGGGTGAAAACAATACCCCGACAGCCCTTAAGGGCTGTGGGATAAAAACAACTAAACATAGACGTAACATCTACTACAAAATCAAACTTTTTCTTTAAATATATGAATATATTTTATAAATTTAAGATGTTTCCATTTCAGTTTCTTATATTTTAAGCATTTGCAAACTTTAATTGTATGTGCAACAATGTTTAATAAGATTTCATTTTAATATAACATATTTCGAAGAAGCCTCACATCTCGCAATATAAAAATGGTTAAAATTTCCTATATTTTGCATTATAAATGTGTCTTTTTTCCCAAAGTCAATAAATTATCAAAATTCTTGTATTCTGTTGTATGCCTTTTAACCATTTTATAAGACGTGATATGTCAAAATATGATGCAGTTTATTTCGTGGGTGATAATCAAGCGATTAACTGAGTCTGTTCTTCCAAAACGAGGAATCGAGGTGCATTTTCAGGCTCGCTTGCAGTCCTAGATTTCAGTAAAATGGCATGTCTTGCCTACAAGTGTACCTCAATATCAGCAATTTATGTAATCTGACTCAAATCCTGAGACACTCGTTTAGGTTCACCCCACAGTTGTGACTGGCACATTGTTGTTATAATCCTAACTACTGTGTGTGTCAGTTTTCTTGTCTCCATTGTCAAAGTCATCACCCACTGTATATGCTTCATTTAATATTTTATTGGACATAATATATCTAACTAGTATATCTAACTAGTGTCTGTAGTACACAATATGTTTGCATTTATCAACAAATATAAACCATCACAAAACCACGTTGTCAAGATGCGATCCCACAAAAAACGTGTTATAAAAGCAACAATGTAGGCTGTTTTCAAATTCCAAACCCAGACGACCAATAATAAAGAAGATGTAAAACCCGTTTTGTGAGCAAATGCAGTACGACCTTCAAACAGTTGTTGAAGGTCAAATCTGCCCTTCTATAAGGTTTTTTTATTTCTTTCACTCTTTACCATATAAATGCAATATAACATTTTTGAAAATATGGGGGGAGGGCCATAAAGTGGGTTGGACATGAAAAAGGCTGGTATGAATGATTTATCTAAAAATCCAAACAATTAGAAAAACAATAAACACCTCTATAAAAATATTTAGGAAAGTAGAAACACATCAAATCAAAGGATACACATTAGTGAGGTTAGGCACAACTATAAAATGCAACAAAAAGATACCTTTTTATTGGAGAGATAAGTGTATTGCAGCACTGTGAAAACACGAGTAGCTGGAACAGAGTCTAAACATTCAGAAAGCACAAAATGCTTTGCGTTAATGATTACTATATACCCCTGTTGTCTGAATTATGAAAGTGTTTTCCTAAATGCAAAGACTACAAGACATCCCTTTGTCTGCTACTGCAATAATGGTTTAGTTTTGGAATACAGGAATAGTGTAAAGATTCAAAGGAAAACTTCTCACTTGCAGAAATGAACTCTTCATTCATAAAATACAATACTAACCTGATGGTGTCTGTACGCCCATGCTGAAACCTTCTCAGGCTGCCACTTTCATAAGTCGGTGCATTTTTCTTGTGTATTCTAGGAAAAAATAAAGACTGACTTGAAATTTTTACAAAAAACTATTGTTTATTAACCATGAGCAAAGTTTACTCAAAAGTATCCTCAGTATTTTGCACAACTGGTTTCTCTGTACATACTGCTCTTTATTTCTCGGACTTTTGTAGAAATGCTCTAATCCTTGTAAAGTGAATATCAACTTATGAAAGAAAGCTTTTCATTTTTCCTCCATGATTTCTATGACTTATAAAATGCTGCTTACTGGAAGTAATGTTATTATAAAGGTGCACAGAATGATATATCAGAAATCAGTACATTAGTGTCACAACACCTTCAAGAAATTATCTTTCAAATCAATCTGTAAATCATCCGTAGTTTAAAACATCCCGTCTATACTGAACTGATATACATAATATGGTAGTGAGCGGGGAGACTGACCTGTGGTAGGTGTACTGAAAAGCGAGCTGTATGAAAGCATCAGGACTCAGCTTCTGACTCTTCACAAAATTCTTCCCAAAATCATTGAACACATACGATACCAGGTCTAAGTCTGCCACTGTGCTGTAAACACATGAAACTAACACTGTTTAATCTTCTTTTGAATAACTAATTTGAATTTTTTTTATAAAACTGTTTATATGATGCTTAGTATACACTTCTCTGGGATAAAATATGGACATGTGTTCCATGTTGGAAGGCAATGCAAACTAAGAACATGATCCTTGAGGGGTGGGGGTGGGGGCACAGGGGTAGGGAGTTCAAATTTTTCGTATATACCACATTCTTACTTTCAGTTTTTTAACTGCAGTCCACAGAAAATATGAAATTTAAATTGTGAAATAATTTTTTATTAGTTGATATATAATCTTACCCAACAGACAACAGCTATATCCGACAAACTTTTCACAAACTTTATTTCTCTCTTTTCTTTTACAGCAGCCATAAATACCTTGTTGCAAAAGGTGCATAATTTACAGCAGAAAACATTGGTTCTTACAGCTACAGAAAGGTCCTTGTCTTTCACAAGCTGAACATAAGCTACACTGCACTCAGACAGCACTGGTGTCACCGATCTTGGCATTGATTGTCATTTATACTGTCCAAAACTCTTAGCAGGTTGGGAACTGCGTCCATAGTGGCCACCTCTGCCCCACCCAGTCTAGCCTTCCAAGCTGGTTGATCTGGCCCTGATGGTTGAGCTTGATTGGCAGTATCCAGAGCTTGCTTCCAAGCCAATGCGTAAGGTTGGTACCCATATTGTTGCCTGTTTCTACTTGAAATGAATATCCCGGGGTCAAACTGGGCTGGGAAGTACCTCTTGATTCCTTATACTGGCCAATTTCATCTTCTGCTTTTCTGATAACAGTGTCAGGAAAAAAGGCATATCCATTAAGTGGACAATTTTGCAAAGCCAACCAAGCGTCCTGTTTGACTCCCTGCTTAAGGTACACTAAATATGAATCATGCCTAACAAGTGCTAGATTACCATTTGAATAAATGTGAAGTCGGCTAAGTTTTGCCTTGATGGGCCAAGTGCAAAACTAACATTCTGGTTAAAGAAGTCAAGGAATCTGAGCTCCTCCATGGCATCTTACACTTCTGAAGAGGACTTGCCTTTTCCCAGTTCATTTTAAAGTATTTTAAGCTGGTCCTCTACACTGTCCTTGATCTTTGTAATGCATCTGTTGAAACCAGCAGATCGATTACAGATGTAGCTAGTTTCTTAAAATCTTTTGCTGTCTTTTCAAATTTTTGCAGTGTATCTTGTGATATCGGGCGAGCGGCAGATGGGGTAGAGGCGCATCCAGAAGGCTTGGCGATTCTACTAAAGACACTTTTGAGTTTTGCAGCATCATTAGGCCACGAGTTGATGTACTTGCCAGATCCAGAAAGGTCCTTAGGCTCAGCAGGATGGATCACATACAACCTACTCAGTGATTTGGGAGGGTGGAGACAGTGATCCATATGCAGTCCTCCAAGTTCACTGGATTTGGAAGAGTAGTCTTCAATGAGAGTTAAGTTCAAAGTCTTTAGTTTACGGTGTAACCAGTCATCTGGTGGAAGCAGAACTGAGACCTTTCCAACCAGTTGGGTTCTGTGTCCAATCCAGGAGTTGCCAGCCTGGGAAGTAGGAGAGCACTCAAAATCCAGGATATGTGTCCATCCCATAAACGAATGCACACCAGTTTTGCTGAAATCCGGTTTCTCATCCAGACCAGATAATTTTCATTCTTCCCCGGCAAACTGGTCTGGCTGATCAAATCCCTGAACCACTTGTTGAAAAGGAAAAGTCTGACTTCGCGTGGTATGAAAAGAAAAAACCGGTTCCAGATGAGTCAGGGTAAAAGTTAAGCAGAGGTAAAGACATTTCAAGAGATTGTGAAGCTTTTGCACCATCCAGGCTAGGGGCCAGACCGGCCTGACTGGAAGGAACAACAGACTGAAGGAAAGGAGTTATGCTGAGAAAACCTGCTTGTGCATTGTGGGTTACACATGCTTTGACTAGTGAAAATGCCGGCTTTGGCAAAGGACACTGTCCCACTGTAATTGAAGCTTCAAAATGTTCCATTCTAAGAGACTAGGGCTGTAACAATTCTTGGTTACTCAGAAACAAAACGATTCAGTTTTATACTTGAGTCAAGAAAAGTGAACTGGATCTTTGAAAACAATTAAAAATAGACGTGAAAACTACTACAAAAATTTGATTTTTCTTTGAAATATATGAATAAATTTATATATTTGTCTGATATAAGGTCTTTCCATTGTCCATTTACATTTTTAAGCATTTGCAAACTTTAAATGTGTGTGTAACGATGCTTTTATAAGACAGCATTTTAAAATAATATATTTTGAGGGCTCCTCAAATCTCACAGTATAAAAATGGTTAAAGCTTCCTGTATTTTGCATTATAAATGTTTCTTTATTCCGAAATTCCATGAATTATCAACATTCTGTCCTGTTGTGTGCATTTTAACTGTTTTATAAGGTGTAATATCTCAAAATATGATGAAGTTTATTTTGTGGGCAATAATCAAGCAATTAACCAAGTCTGAGTCAGTTCTTACAAATTGCAAATTTAATAAGTAAATTAAATTTTTACAAGTTGTTTACAAGTTGTTTACCAGGTGTTATGTTATTTCCAGTGGCCGGCTGAAAAATTGTTCTAAGGAGACTCCCGACTGGAATGCCTTAGAAGCAGCAAGGGGCCCTGACAACATGGGCTTTAACCTGATGTAGGGTGAGGGCCTCCTGACCAGAGAGCTCATAACATAGGATCACAGTTGCTTGATCCATGAGGAGATAGTGGCAGGTGAGATGTCTTGTCAAAACCTTTCTAAAGGGAGACAGTCTAACTCACTGTTCTGTTTGAGATCCTGTCTCAATAAGTAGCACAGTGCTCTGAACATAAACAGGACCTATCAGAGTTGAGGCCAGGGCTGGCATAACCACTGGGGCCACATTGTCCGGACTCTCCATGGCCAGCTGGTTCTTGGAAAAAAAGCTGGGTGCTGGGTACAAAGACACCTTTGACCAGTCTGACTGGTGTCTGATGTTTTTGTTTTGCCAAGCATGGATCTCACTACTGTGTTTGCCAGAACTAAGGGTCAAGAGGAAAACAGTCAATGCTTCAAAGAGGCCTCTTTAAGGGGTTCGAATGGAGCCTTGCCAATTAGTGCAACACCAGGGGGAGGTTCCAGGAGATGTCCCTCCGACCCTTAGGTCTGTCTCTGTGAACTGTCCAAGAGACGAGCAAGATTCTCATCGTGCTGAAATTTATTGGTAAATTACTCAGTTGTCAGCAATGATTGATCTGGTTGATCCTCTTGAGGAGCCTCAATTCCTGCTGCCACTGCTTCAGAGAAGCCCTGCTCTTTGATTGCTGAGGCTCTAGGAGCCATGCACGCAGAACTAATTTTGACACTCAGTCAGATTCCTGTGAGGAGTCTGATTGAATGGTTGAGAGAGCAGGTTGGGCAGGTACCAAGGAATCTGACTTGACATGATCAAGAGATCCCAGAACCAGGCATGTTGGGCTACTTTGGAGCAATCAGTGATTCCCCCGCATGGGTAGTCCTGCTACTTCACCACTTGCCCAAGATGGCTACCAGTGGGAAGGCATATGGGTCCTGATCCTCTCATAGCAGACTGATTGCATCATTGTCCATATTGGGGGTCTGGCCCTGGTGATACAAGTTTGTGGCAATTTGTTGTTGAGCCAGGTGGCAAAAACAGGCCCACTTAGGGCTGGTGCCACCAGAAGCATATTGCTTGGAAAAACTCTGACAGGAGGGACCCTTCTGTCTGCTCTGTCTGATTTGGCTGAGACTGGGTAGCTTGTCTGCTATGACATTCAGCCGCCTGGAATGTGTCGTGCTAGAGTCAACTGTTTCCTGGAATACCAGGTCAGGATTTTCCATAGTAGGGCACAAAGAGGGCCCGACTTCATCCCCCCTTCTTCCTTAATAAACCACCATTGTGTTGTCTGTAGCTATGACAACAATATTGTTCAACCAGAGGTCTTGGAATTCTTTAAGGGCCAAACGACCACCTTAGTTCCAGATAGTTGTGTAACTTGCTTCTAGAAGAGACCAGGCTTCCCTTGCAGTGTGTTCCCCTAAGTGAGCACCCCGTCCTTCTTTGATGCATCTGTAGGGATTGAAGAGCATATTTAGCGGGTGTAATGGTTGACCCTGAAGCACATTGTCTTCCTGCAGCCACCATTTCGGATGGGGGTGGAGGGAAACAGGGTCACCTTTTCTAGTGATTCTGCTAACCTCCAGCTGTTCTTCTAGTGCCACTTTATCGGCCTCATGTGGAGGTGACCTAGGTGCACTTGCTTCTCCATGGCTGTCAGTAACCCTATCAGGGGCATCAGCTGCCAAACCGGCCTGTAGGTCCGGGGAGAAGTTTCTGGATAAGCATTCAAGGTCTATCAACACCCTAGGGTGGGTCTGACCTTACCCTCTTCGAAGCTAACTGGAAGCCTACTGAGTCGAACACTTGCTCGAGGTCCAGTTCTAATTTTTTTTTCATGTTTACCATTAAAATTTACACCTGACACTGAGCTCCTAGAGACTGTATGTTGGAGACAGGCTTGGTGAGAACTGGCTTTGACCAACCAGTCAAACTGGTGGATTGTGGTACTTTGTAATGCCATAGTTAGACCCCCCTTCGCCACCACCGAGAGAAGACACCCATTGTACTGTGAACAGACCCAAGAGGAGTGATTGAACTGGTGGGGAAGACCCTGGACATGAAAAACTCGGGTACCTCCTTGTTAGTAGAATGGGGTGAGAGAGTAGGCAACCTTGAAGTTATCCACTCCCTTTGCTGAAGAGAGGTTAATATGGTTCCTGATGTTTCCCAATCTGAATGATTCAGGGTACTGGGCCACTTCTCCTGCCTGGAGACCTGGTCAAGCCGGTCGTTTCCCGAAGGTGAGGGTGTAGCCTTCCTGGGAGATTTCTTATGAACTGGCCCCTAGGGCGGCCCAGTTTGAGCTGGCAGGTTGAGCCAAAAAACAGTGTCAACACTTGTGACAGGCTAGACCTCGCTGATCATCATAGGAAGAAACACTAACAGCCATTTATAACATCGGTACAGCCATTTATAACGTCGGTGACCCCTGGTCTAATTAACAGATGTTTTTCCCATTGCTGGAGTTTTGAAAACTGGCAAAACGTGTTATAATCTTGAGGGGAAAACTGAGCTTGCAAACTCAGGCCCCCTTGTGTCAGATGACACTGGTCACAGGCTGGGTGAAAAGGCAAACTTGATGGCCAGTCTAATAGGCATGAGGTCTGATAAGGGGAGGTTGACTGGTAGTTGTTGGACAAGCCTTGCTTGACAGTCTTCCTCTTAATATCTAAAGCCACTGTTTGACCAGCTAGGTCCTGAAAGGGTAGGTAGGCTGACTGGTCCGGTAGATTGACAGTCATTTTACCGGGACCAGTGACTGGGGCAGTTTCCTTAGGTAGCCACTGGTTGGTCTAAACAGCTGCTTGGACACTTAAAAATTTCTGCTGGTCTGTTAGTCAGTCCTGGAGACCTGCCCTGTACCAGACCCTAAAACAGTTATAGGTGAAGCAATGCTCTTTAACTGGTTCCTGGTGGCTCCACAGTTCTGCATAAACTCACTGGAGTTGGCAGAACTGGGTGAATTGAACTACTTCTTAGCAGGGATAGGCTCATATGAAGCTGCCTTCTTCCTGTCCACAGTGGTCGATTCAGCAGCTTGTCTCTGCAACCAACAATCTCTGTAACCGGTCAACCCCTCTGTAACCAAAGAATTGGGGCAGCACAGGTCTGTACCATTAGTTAATTCCTTGGTAGATCTGCCAGTCCAGTAGCCTGGTGTTCCAGTTCAGTCTGGTTACTTCACCAGTATCTCTCAGTTTCTTGTGAAGCAACTGTCAATGAAGGTTGTGTAAGCCAGCACCCGGTTGGTAGGCTCTGTAACTGGTTGGTTAAAGGAATTTTTCTGAAGAAACTTCCTGTCCAAATAACTTGTCACCAGCAATTCTCTGTAACCAGGTAACCTCTGTAACCGGTGAACCTGTTGTCAGCACTGGATTTGAAGCTGGTTTCTTGCCAGTAAGGATGGGAACAGCAGATTTCTCTGTAACCGGTAATTCTATGTAACCAGTAGACCTGCCATCCTCACTGGACTTATTCACTGTAGCTGCCTTCTCCTTGCCACTAATGGTGGGAATAGCAGATTTCTCTGTAAGCGACAATTCTCTGTAACCGGTAGCCCTTGTTGGACCTCTGTGTGACCACAACCAGCAGTCTGAGCAGAACTGGTGCTGGGAACCCTCATCACTGGCTGGCTAGAGACCCTACCGGTAGCCTGAACAGGACTGATACTGGTCCAAAAAACTGCACTGGGAAGATAAGGGTCTCTATGGTCACAGCAACTTCTGGTAGCCTTCTGAAACCTGCAAAACTCATAACTAGGGGTCCCCACCGGTAGTCTAAACAGAACTAGTACCAATAAAACACACCATCACTTCTTGCTAGCTAGCAGGACCCACCGGTAGTCTGAACAGACTGGTACTGGTAAAACTCATCACTAGGCGTCCCCACCGGTAGTCTGAACAGAACTTGTACTGGTAAAACTCAACACTTCTTGACAGCTGAACCAATCACACTTGGGGATTTGCTTGCCGGTAGTTGTATAGAGATCTGTGAAGTCACATGACCGGCACTTCAAAACTCGCAGATTTCTGTGGCCACTTGTCATCTAATTTCTTCAGGCCAACAGACGAGTTTGCTGGATTTCTTCTAGCCAGTAAAAATGGGTGTTGAGTAATAAATGGTTGTCTTCTTCTCATGAAAAACTTCTGTTGAAAACACGATTCCTCCATTGTTGAATGTGTATCATATAACCAGGTCTGTGTCACGTGACAAGCATAATCTGGAAGTGATGACGTCAGACGATGCATTCTTCTTATTATTCTAATTTCTTCTGGTCGACATACACGCAGTGTTACTCGACTATGTAGAGGTAAATGGAGGATGAATCGTGGCAAATATACACTTCATTTAGCAGAAGGAATGCTGCAGGGACGATACACGAGCTCTCACTCATGGCTTCGTCTTGACGACAAGCACAAAGAAAATCTTCAAAAATAGCATCAGAGATGCCCATACCCCACAGCCTAGGGAAATATTTTTAACATAATGAGATATACAAGAACTGTATCAGTACAAAGTTCATATAAAGTTATATAAAGTCCAAACAATGTTTAAATTGAGAAAATAATGTCTAAGAGAAAGATAATGCATGTAAAGATGAAGTAATAAAACAAGATAATTCAATAAAAAGATGACAGCAATAATCAGTAAACTAAACATTACAACACTCTTTATCTACATCTGCATGGCCGAATTATGGTTTAGATGTTTTGAATATTACCATGCATACAGAAGTGGTAATACATTCAATGAATGCTTATGTGTGGTGTTGGAGCAAAATCTGTGGCTCACTTGACGAAATTTCATCTGTTACAATGGGAAGTTATAAAAGTAAAATTCTTGATAAATTCTAATATGACTTTAACAGTGCTTAATCTGCATCAAAAGACAGACCCAAAGGAGCAACAAGATTTTAAAGGTCAAGGTCACTATGACAAGGTCAAAGGTTAAATCCAGGTCTATAATACCGGCAGGACCGGTCACAGAGTGTGCATTCGCTAGGTGGCGCATCGTACTTCTTTGCTGTCTAGACAACGTGACGTCATAGCATCTTTTTCGTGTCTAATCCTATTAAGACCCCTAGTAAGCTGATAGTGGGGCCGGACGGGTGGGCCTTGCCTGTCCATTGGATAGGGTATTAACTTATAAAAATTTAATTTATCCTTAGCGTTAATACATCCTATCCAATGGACAATTGCTGAATAACTACTGCTTGGAAGGCGGGTAAGCTGCTAGGGACATACATGAACTCATAAAAGAACAAAACTGATAGTGATAAGGCCCATTTTGACCTGGGGTCAGAGGACCCGAAAGGTCAAGACGGCTAAGACTAACCGGTTAACCGGAAGTCCAAGGTTGCCTCCCCCCCTTTTTCTCAGAACCTGCTCTGAGAATAGGAAGAGAGGGTTGAGTTCAGTCCCATAAGAAATAAACTTCCCAAAGGAAGCAAGTCACAGTTTTTTTTTGTTGTTTTTTTTTTAAATATACAATTGTACAAGCTATGTACATATATACATATTTACATATCTACATATCTCCTCATTTTTGGGCGTGGTGGTGATGGACCTGTTGGGCAGCCACCACTGGCCCTAAATGAAAAAGCTCTGTGTCAGCCCAAGCCACATCCTTCAAATAGAATTGTGTGAAGGTGTTGTGGGATTTCCAGTGACAGGCTGACAGAATCTGCTCTAAGGAGACCCCCGACTGGAAGGCCTTAGAAGCAGCAAAGGCCCTGACATGGGCTTTGACCTGATGCGGTGTGAGGGCCTCCTGGTCAGAGAGCTCATAACAAAGGATCACAGTTTGCTTGATCCATGAGGAGATGGTGGCAGGTGAGATGTCTTTATCAAAACCTTTCTTGAAGGAGACAAAGACCAACTCCTTGTTCTGCCTAATATCTGAGGTCCTGTCCAAGTAATAGCGAAGGGCTCTGATTGGACACAGGGACCTGTCACCCTTGAGTGACTTATCCAGAGTGGGGGCCAGGGCTGGGATGACCACTGGAGCCACACTATCTGGACCCTCCTTAGCCAGCTGATTCTTGGACAGAAAGCTGGGTGAGAGGTACAAGGACACCTTAAACCAGTCTGACTGGTGTCTGATGTTCTTATGAAGCCAAGCATGGATCTCAATCCTGTGTTTACCAGAAGCCAGGGCCAGCAGAAAAACAGTCTTGAAGGTCAAGTGTTTCAGTGAGGCTTCTTTTAAAGGTTCAAAGGGGGCCTTAGTCAGCTGGTGTAATACCAGGGACAGGTTCCAGGAGGGTATACCCCTCCTGCCCTTGGGCCTGTCTCTATGGAAGCTATCCAAGAGACGGGTGAGATTCTCATCTTTGCTGACATTAATGGTAGAGTTGCCCAATTTGTCAGCAATGGCTGACCTGTAACCATCAATGGTACCAGGTTGCAACTTCCTGTCCTGAAACAAGTACAACAGGAAGTCAGGTGGTCCACTTTGCCTCATAGACGGATCTGGTTGATCCTCTTTGAGGAGCCTCAATTCGTGCTGCCACTGCTTCAGAGAAGCCCTGCTCCTTGATTGCTGTGGCTCTAGGAGCCAGGCATGTAGGTTCAGCTTTGACAAGTTCCTGTGCAAGGTCTGGTTGAATGGTTGAGATACCAGATTTGGCAGGTTGGGCAGACACAGAGGGATCTGACTGGACATTGCCACTAGATCCCAAACCCAGGGCATGTTGGACCACCCTGGGGCAATCAGAATGACCCTGCTGCATGGGTAGTCCTGCAGCTTCTCTACCACTTTGCCCAAGATGGCTGCTGGTGGGAAGGCATATGGATCCAGATTTTCCCATGACAGGCTGAGTGCATCCACTGCCCATGCCTGGGAGTCCGGAACCGGTGACACAAACTGTGGTAGTTTGTTTTTGAATCTGGTGGCAAACAGGTCCACTTGTGGCTGGTGCCACCGGGAACATATAGCTTTGAACACTTCTGGGTGAAGGGACCATTCCGTTTGAATGGTCTGGCCAAGTCTGGATAGCTTGTCTGCTATCACGTTCAGCCGGCCGGGGATGTGACGTGCCTTGAGGGTTACCTGCTTCCTGGTGCATCAGGACAGGATTCTCCACAGTAGGGCACACAGGGAGCCCGACTTCATCCCCCCTTCTTTGTTGATATAGGCAACCACTGTTGTGTTGTCTGTGGCTACCAGGACTATGTTGTTTGAACAGAGGTCTTGGAACTCTTTTAAGGCCAGAAAGACCGCTTTTAGTTCCAGGTGATTTATGTGCAACTTGCTTTCTGGAACTGACCAGGTTCCCCTTGCAGTGCGCTCGTTTAAGTGAATGCCCCACCCTTCTTTTGATGCGTCTGTAAAGATTTGCACAGCATGTTTTAGAGGGTGTAATGGTTGACCTGGAAGAACATTGCTTTCCTCCAGCAGTGTTCATTCTAGAGTTGGAGCTACTTGAGTCAAATGACTCCTTTGCTAAATTTTAGTGGGACATTTAGGAAATGCGATGAGTCAAATGACAAAAATTAACCTTACATTTGAGCAAATTGACTTAATAGGAGAGAAGAAAAATTGTTTCAATAAATATGGACCAACCCTGCACTACCTAAAACTAGAAAAAAATTAACTCACCTTGACATAGGTTTTTTTTCATTTGTTTTTATTTCATACAAAAAAACTCCATTTTTTTATTTATGTAAATGGATATAAATTCGCCACTTTTTTAAAAAAAACCTGGTTTTAAGGTAATAACATACCATGTAAAATTTAAGTTAAATTATTATTTAACATCTTTTCCAGGTGAAAATTGCTATTGACATAGATGCAACTTTTCAAAAGTTTGTCCCACAGTAGTTTAAAATGTTTGTTGTTACTTGTTAACAATTGCCTGAAGTCACCTGTAAGAGTGCATTATGCAAAAATATACTTCAAAAAGTGAAAATTCTTTGAAGTCACTTGTAAGAGTGCATTATGTAAAAATGTACTGTAAAAAGAAAAAAATATATTAAAAACTGGATAATAAAATCTTGTTGAGCAATAGATATTTATTTCTATATATATTTAACAAAACTATGAAAAAAGTGGCAAATTTACATCCACTGGTGAGTTTAAATCACTTACTATAAACGTGTTTTCCATTGATAAATACAGAATTTTTGTTAAACGAAGTACGATTGGACAGTGCCGTTTCCACTCGACCAATCAAATTAAGGCATTTAGAAGCAAGGAAACATGAAGGAATTGGGTTAAAAAGACAATATATATGTCTTTTTACTTGATTTCTAAACAAAATTCGTCTAATTTCTCCAATATTTACAGCGAAAACACGGGCGATAATGCAAGATCTATGCGTCACCGCGACTCGGGACCATAACGTGTACGCGTCTTTTCGCCCCAGTATAGCAACAAAAGACGCGGAAATGCGTAGTAAAATGAACTCTGCTCCAGCCACCATTTTAAGTGAGGGTGGAGTGACCTGGGAACGGGTATCACCTTTTTCAGTGACTCTGGTGCCCTCCAGTTGTTTTAAAGTGCCACTCTATGGGCCTCATATGAAGTCGCCCCAGGTGGACTTGTTTTTCTGTGGCTGTTAGAAGGCCTATAAGGGACATGAACTGCCTGACCGGGCACACCGGACCGGACCGGATTGACAGTATCTTGTCTGTTAAGGTCTGCCAACGCTCTGGTGTGGGTCTGACCTTGCCCTCCCTGAGGTCAAACTGGTAACCTACGAAGTTGAAGACCTGTTTTGGGTCCAGTTCTGACTTTTCCTGGTTCACCAGCCAACCTAGTTCTCGACAGAGAGCTACCAAGGTCAGTGTATGCTGGAGACAAATTTGGTGGGATGTGGCTCTCACCAACCAGTCGTCTAGGTACTGGTGGATTCTTATACCCTTCTGTAAGGCCATTAATTTGACCTCTTTGGCCACCACTGTGAACTCCATAGGTGCTGTGGAAAGACCAAAGGGAAGGGCTTTGAACTGGTAGGAGTGACCCTGGATGTGAAAACGCATGTACTTCCTGGACTGACTGTGAATTGGTATGTGGAAGTATGTGTTCTTGAAGTCTATGGAAGTGACCCACTCCCCTACCTGAAGGGAGGTCCTTATTGTCTCTGGGGTCTCCATTTTGAACGACTCTGTGTTTAGGAAGGTGTTCAGAGTGCTCAGGTCCAGGATGGGTCTCCACCGGTTGTTGGGTTTGGGCACCAAAAATAGCTGGTTGTAAAACCCCATTGAGTTTTGGTTTTCTACCAGTTCGACTGCATTTTTCTTTGTCAGCTGATACAGTGCCTCCAAAAGGTGGGACTGTCTTTGTGGGTTGACATATTTGCTTATGACCGTTGGTGACCTGGTTAGGTTGGGTCTGAACCGGAAGCGGAGGGTGTAGCCCTCTCTTAGTATTGTGACTACCTTTGGACTCGAGCCCAGAGCTTCCCATTTCTCCCAAAACTGCTGAAGCCTTGCCCCTACAGGTGGATGTATGACAACAGTTGAGACATTTGTGACAGAATTTACAGAACTCAAGTGACCTACACAGGAAACATCGTTCACATGCTTTATTTCTGTATGGGTACAACATTAATTGGGATTTACACCTTTCTTTTGTGGCAACCCGGTGACAGAGTCTCGCTCTTGTTGGTCACTGGTGAAGGGTTTAAATCTTGCTTCTTGCCAGATACTTGTACAGAGTTCTTTACTCCGGCTACATTTAAAACACAGTAATTGTCATTTATGCTTTTTGAAACCCTTGGCCGGCTTTTGGGTGAAGTTTGAGGCTTTACCACGGCCTTTCTGTCCAACTTGCCGGTCTCTAATTTGCTTCCAGGCTGGTGTAGTGGGGTTCCGGTCCGGTTGCTGTGTTGATCTGTCATTTGAGGAAACGTACGGATGAAAACGTCCGGGTTTCCTGTGCACACTGCCAGAAGAACGCCTCTCCTCACTACGTGAGATCTCGTCTTCAGCTTTAACCAATAAACTGTCTGGAAACAGTGAATGAAGATGGACTGGTGCTGTACGTAAGGCAGTCAAGGTATCTGGTTTAACTCCACCACGTATAAATTCTAAATAACTGTCTCTACGTGCCAGAGTGAGGTTGGCCATGCTGATAAAAACTCCCTCTGAGAGATCCTGCATTGTACGCTGCATGGCTTGTGAAATGGACCAGTTGAAAGTCACCAAATATTCGAGTTCGTCAATTGCTTGACGCGTTCTCTCTGCTGCCTTTCCTTTCCCGGTGTCCACCCTGAGTGACTTCAACTGTGTAGCCATGGAGCCACGGAACCGGTACCCTCAGTGACCAAACCAGAAGACATAACACCAGAAGAAGCACCCGGTTCAAAGAAGGGGTTTTCTCTGGTCACTACAACAGAAGAGTTGACAGGTCTCACCGGCATAGCAAAAGACTTATTCAGAAGCAGAGCTTGAAGTCTTGAAAACCACTCACTCCACTTGTCGTCCAAGGACTTGAGGTCATCAGAAGTAGGTTTACTGCTGTGCCTTCGTTTACTAGACTTTGGAGAGCCATCAGAACGCTTCTTCTTCTTGGTGGGTGTTGAATCAACTGAAGACAGCTCGTCAGTGCTAACCCGTCCCAACAGAGTGACCTCTGAAGGGTCCACCAGAGTGGGGTCGCGTCACTGTTAACTTCAGATTTCTTCTGCACACATTCTTTCCTGGATCTATAGGTCGGGGTGGCCAATACTTGAATCTGAGCAGGCGTAAACGTCTTACATATCTGGCAATCTAACTTCTTAACACAGGGATTGTCTCCCACCCCCTTCTCACAACACGCATATTTCTTGTGGTTGTCGAACAGGGCCATAACGTACCCGCAAGAACCTCGTTTCTGTCCAGGAGACGACATGATGATCAATAAACTGGTAGAAATGGTTTATACTATTTCAAATAAAACTAGAGGATCGCTCGCAAAAAAAAAAGATAATGTTTTTGCATAGCAAAAACAAAGCGTCCCGAAAAGGATATAAAGGTGAGTGCTAAAGTATTAAGAAAATGCTTCGTTTCTAGCCTTATACTGTTGTGGCAACCAAAGTAAGCGCAGTCTGCTCTATCTAGCACGGTTTTCAAGATATAAGCATTTTTGTGTTTTGCAAAAAATAAAACAAGAGGAGAGTGCCCGTGAACGGGCACTGTGTCAGCTGACTGAGTGTTTTTGATTTGTGAAGGTGATTAGAGGACAGAATAATTATCAGGAAAAGGGCTGTACAGAAATACAGTAAATGGTAACTGAACAGCAAGTTTGAAAGAAATTCCGAAGCTGACAGAAGAAAAGGATAAAAAAGTTGTGCCCTGTAAATGGTATTATGAAGGAAAATAACAAGGTAATTGTTTAAGTGTAAAAAATAGGTTAAAACATATTTAAAGAAATACTAGAAATGCAATAACCTCGTTTGACCTTGAAGAAGGGGTCCAAGGTCAAATCTAACCACACAAATACATTCCCAGCCCATGATTTCCTATGGTTTACCATTCCAAACCTCTAGGACCAATTATAAATGAGTTATAAGCACTTTTAAGCTTGGCTGTCCTCATTTGACCTTGAAGGAGGGGTCCAAAGGTCAAATCTGACCATACCAAAAGATTCCGAGCCAATGATTTCCTATGGGATGGTTTACCATCCCAAATCTCTGTCACCAATAATAAGCGAGTTGTAGGCACTTTCAATTTTCGCTATCCTCATTTGACCTTGAAGGAGGGTTCCAAGGTCAAATCGGACCATATCAACAGATTCACAGCCCATGATTTCCTGTCTGTTTACCATCCCAAACCTCTGGGACCAATAATAAGCGAGTTATAAGCACTTTTAAGTTTGGCTATCCTTGTTTGACCTTGAAGGAGGGGTCATTGAAGGTCAAATCTGACCACACCAAAAGATTCCCACCCCATGATTTCCTACAGGTTGGTTTATCATCCCAAACCTCTAGGATCAATAATAAGGGAGATATAAGCCCTTTTCATGACTGACAAAAAACACCTGTGGCGGCCATCTTGTTTCTCAAAATGAGGCCAAAAATATTCCCAGACAACATTTTATGGTTATTAATATATACTGCAAACTTAAGAAAGCTAGCTATAATATTTTTTTTCATCAGACCAGTAATGGTGAAATCTCTCTCTACACACTGCGGCTATCCAGTGGATACAATGATTTACTCAACAGTGAGAACCTGAAAGTAGCTATTGCTCAGCTATGCCATGACATAGAGGTCTGCAATTTCACTATGTTATAGCTGACCAAAAATTCTGTGAATAACATATTTAACAAACTAGAAATAGGACGCCCTGTTGATAGTAGATGCGAATAGAAACAGGATAGCATAGAAGAACACACATTATCATGTGTAATGTCCACCCCATGAACCTTTTGCCAAAATTGTACAGTAGTCTTACAAGACCCTGTTTCATTTGTAAAATATATCAATGATGCTTAAATATTTATTAGTGTAGATGTAAATTATTTCAGCTTCATGCCTTTTTGCATTAAATTTGTGTTTTGCCATTTTTGGCAAAAATTCGAAAAATCAAAATTTGAAAAATTGCAAAGATTACATTCCTTAGATACCCTGTGGGTCGAAAATTTCGACGAAATCGCTCTATCTCGCACGGTTAAGGAGATAGAAGCAAATTTGTGTTTTGCCATTTTTGGCAAAAATTCGAAAATTCAAAATGGCCGCCATTTTTGGGGAGGGGAAAATTTTTTGAAAATTGCAAAGAGTACATTCCTTAGATACACTATGGGTCCAAAATTTCGACGAAATCGCTCTATCTCGCATGGTTAAAGAGATGGAAGCAAATTTGTGTTTTGCCATTTTTGGCAATAATTCGAAAATTCAAAATGGCCGCCATTTTTGTGGAGGGGAAAATTTTTTGAAAATTGCAAAGAATACATTCCTTAGATACCCTGTGGGTCGAAAATTTCGACGAAATCGCTCTATCTCGCACGGTTAAGGAGATAGAAGCAAATTTGTGTTTTGCCATTTTTGGCAAAAATTCGAAAATTCAAAATGGCCGCCATTTTTGGGGAGGGGAAAATTTTTTGAAACTTGCCAAGAATACAATGGTCAGATACCCTGTGGGTCGAAAATTTCGACGAAATCGCTCTATCTCGCACGGTTAAGGAGATAGAAGCAAATTTGTGTTTTGCCATTTTTGGCAAAAATTCGAAAATTCAAAATGGCCGCCATTTTTGGGGAGGGGAAATTTTTTTGAAAATTGCAAAGAATACAATGGTCAGATACCCTGTGGGTCGAAAATTTCGACGAAATCGCTCTATCTCGCACGGTTAAGGAGATAGAAGCAAATTTGTGTTTTGCCATTTTTGGCAAAAATTCGAAAATTCAAAATGGCCGCCATGTTTGGGGAGGGGAAAATTTTTTGAAACTTGCCAAGAATACAATGCTCAGATACCCTGTGGGTCGAAAATTTCGACGAAATCGCTCTATCTCGCACGGTTAAGGAGATAGAAGCAAATTTGTGTTTTGCCATTTTTGGCAAAAATTCGAAAATTCAAAATGGCCGCCATTTTTGGGGAGGGGAATATTTTTCAAGTTATAGCTGATTTACTCAACAGTCAGTACCTGAGAATAGCTATTGCTCAGTTGTGCCATGAGCTATAGGTCTATAATTTCACTATGTTATAGCTGACCCAAAAGTAGCTGAATAACATATTTGCACAAATTTCTGTAAATGCAATAGTTTTCCAATTATAACTGATTTACTCAACAGTGAGAACTTCAAAGTAGCTATTACTCAGCTATGAAATGAGCCACACGTCTGAAACTTCACTATGTTATAGCTGACCCCAAAATAGGTGAATAACATATTGAAACAAAATACTCTAAATGCAATAGTTTTCAAGTTATAAGTGATTTACTTAACAGTGATAACCTAAAAGTAGCTATTACTCAGCTATGCCATGAGCTACAGGTCTGAAATTTTACTATGTTATAGCTGGCCCAAAAGTAGCTGAATAACATATTTATACGAAATTCTCTAAATGCAATAGTTTTTAAGTTACAAGTGATTTTACTCATGATGGAAGTTACTGAAAAGCCCAAAAGTAGCTATTACTCACTTAGCTATTGAGACAGACACCCAACTTACTCACCATATTGTAGCTATGAAAAAAGTAGCTGAATAACATATTTTAACAAAATGCTCTAAATGCAACACTTTTCAAGTTATAAGTGATTTACTCAACAGTGATAACCTAAAAGTAGCTATTACTCAGCTATGCCATGAGCTACAGGTCTGAAATTTTACTATGTTATAGCTGACCCAAAAGTAGCTGAATAACATATTTATACGAAATTCTCTAAATGCAATAGTTTTCAAGTTATAAGCGATTTACTCAACAGTGATAACCTAAAAGTAGCTATTACTCAGCTATGCCATGAGCTACAGGTCTGAAATTTCACTATGTTATAGCTGGCCCAAAAGTAGCTGAATAACATATTTATACGAAATTCTCTAAATGCAATAGTTTTTAAGTTACAAGTGATTTTACTCATAATGGAAGTTACTGAAAAGCCCAAAAGTAGCTATTACTCACTTAGCTATTGAGACAGACACCCAACTTACTCACCATATTGTAGCTATGAAAAAAGTAGCTGAACAACATATTTTCACAAAATGCTGTAAATGCAACACTTTTGAAGTTATAAGTGATTTAGTGCATGATTTCATGAATTTTAATGCATTAAAAATTATTAAAAAAATTTATTAAAAAAAAAGTAAGACAGATCCAGGTCTCATACTCACACAAGAGAATCTACCTCTGGCCTAGTACATATATGCAAGATATGAGAGAAATCCCTGCAATAGTCACTGAGAAAATTGTGATAAAAAGTTGAAATTTTCACACTTTTGGTGGGGGTACCCCCCTTGTAATGTCTCTAGCAAACAGACGAACAGACAGATTTGCATGCCTTGAACAATTTTTCATCCTCGATAGATAAGGTATCTTTTAAAAAAAACAGCATGTCTCTAGGCCTTGTAGTTTTGGAGAAGAAGTTGTTCACGCGGACGCGTACGCGTACGCGGACGCGTACGCCCACGCCGCAGAGTGATGACATAATGTCAGCTGACTGACAAGTCAGCTGACATAAAAATTAAAAATGTCCGCTATATTTGGCGAGACAAAAATATTTTGAAAATTGGCATGGCTACTCTGCAGAGATACCCAGCAGGTCTAAAATTTTGTTGAGTTCGCTCCATATAGCACGGTTCTCGAGATATAAGCACTTTTGTGTTTTGCAAAAACTTTGAAAATTCAAAATGGCCACCGTTTTTGGAGAGACAAAAATTTGTCAAAACCACTGCCGCGGTGTGTATCTCCCGCCGAGCATTAAAGCAAAAGAAATAGCTTTTCCGAGATATTCACAATTTTTCATTTTCGTGTGTGAAAGCTCTGCCAAAAGTAGGTGAATGAGTTATTTGAGAAAAATTGGCTATCTGCAATACTATTAAGAGATAATTCACATTTACTAATTTTGAGGTGAATAATTAGCTATGGGTCTGAAACTTCAAGTGAAAGCTCTCCCAAAAGTAGGTGAATGATTAATTTGAGAAAAATTGGCTATCTGCAATACTTTTAGAGATAATTCGCATTTACTCATTTTGAGTAGGTGAGTAATTAGCTATGGGTCTGAAACTTCACAGAGTGAAAGCTCTCCCAAAAGTAGGTGAATGAGTTATTTGAGAAAAATTGGCTATCTGCAATACTTTTAGAGATAATTCGCATTTACTCATTTTGAGTAGGTGAGTAATTAGCTATGGGTCTGAAACTTCACCAAGTGAAAGCTCTCCCAAAAGTAGGTGAATGATTAATTTGAGAAAAATTGGCTATCTGCAATACTTTTAGAGATAATTCGCATTTACTCATTTTGAGTAGGTGAGTAATTAGCTATGGGTCTGAAACTTCAAGTGAAAGCTCTCCCAAAAGTAGGTGAATGAGTTATTTGAGACAAATTGGCTATCTGCAATACTTTTACAGATAATTCGCATTTACTCATTTTGAGTAGGTGAGTAATTAGCTATGGGTCTGAAACTTCACCAAGTGAAAGCTCTCCCAAAAGTAGGTGAATGATTAATTTGAGAAAAATTGGCTATCTGCAATACTTTTAGAGATAATTCGCATTTACTCATTTTGAGTAGGTGAGTAATTAGCTATGGGTCTGAAACTTCACCAAGTGAAAGCTCTTCCAAAAGTAGGTGAATGATTTATTTGAGAAAAATTGGCTATCTGCAATACTTTTAGAGATAATACGCATTTACTCATTTTGAGTAGGTGAGTAATTAGCTATGGGTCTGAAACTTCACCATGTGAAAGCTCTCCCACAAGTAGATGAATGAGTTATTTGATAAAAATTGGGTATCCGCAATACTTTTACAGATAATTAGCATTTACTCATTTTGAGTAGGTAAATAATTAGCTATGGGTCTGAAACTTCACCATGTGAAAGCTCTCCCAAAAGTAGGTGAATGAGTTATTTGAGAAAAATTGGCTATCTGCAATACTTTTAGAGATAATTCGCATTTACTCATTTTGAGTAAGTGAGTAATTAGCTATGGGTCTGAAACTTCACCAAGTGAAAGCTCTTTGGGATAGCTGCTCTGCAGAGATACCCTGAAGATAAAAAATTTCGTGGAAATCGCTCTATGTAGCATGGTTTTCGAAATATTAGCATTTTTGTGTTTTGCAATTTTTGCGCAAAAAATTCGAAAATTCAAAATGGCCGCCATTTTTGGCGAGACAAAATTTTTTTCAAAATTGGCATGGCTACCCTGCAGAGATACCCTGTGAGTCAAAAATTTCGTCGAAATCGCTCTATCTAGCACGGTTTTCGAGATATAAGCATTTTTATGTTTTGCAATTTTTGCGAAAAATTTGAAAATTCAAAATGGCCGCCATTTTTGGCGAGACAAAATTTTTTTCAAAATTGGCATGGCTACTCTGCAGAGATACCCTTTGGGTCAAAAATTCCGTCGAAATCGCTCTATCTAGCACGGTTTTCGAGATATAAGCATTTTTGTGTTTTGCAATTTTTGCGAAAAATTCGAAAATTCAAAATGGCCGCCATTTTTGGCGAGACAAAATTTTTTTCAAAATTGGGATAACTACTCTGCAGAGATATCCTGCGGGTCAAAAATTTTGTCGAAATTGCTCTATCTAGCACGGTTTTTGAGATATAAGCATTTTTGTGTTTTGCAATTTTTGCGAAAATTTCGAAAATTCAAAATGGCCGCCATTTTGGGCGAGACAAAATTTTTTTGAAAATTGGGAAAACTACTCCGCAGAGATACCCTGCGGGTCAAAAATTTCGCCGAAATCGCTCTATCTAGCACGGTTTTCGAGATATAAACATTTTTGTGTTTTCCTTATTTGGAAAATTCGTAATGATTAATTAATCATTAATTACTCGGCCATTTCTTGACCAATCAATGCCAAAATCTAATGATTTCCAGATTTTAATAGAATGAATGTATTTGCCAAGTTTCAGGTGAATTGATAAAATTCCTTTCAAGTTATCATCCGGACGAGCTTCCCCACCGAAAAAAGACATTTTTGGTCATGTGACCTCTCTGATTGGTTGAAATGTCACTGCAGCATATTCAAAAAAATTCCCCAAGGCTACTGCCTAAACCTGCCAAATTTGAAAAGAATCCGCGTAACGGTTACAGAGTTATAAGGAAAACAAAATGCGGAGCCGGCGGAGCCTGAAGCTCTCCCATACACAAACAAGCGTCCCGCAAGGGACGCTTAATAAAACGGAGTTGTTCGTTGTAAAACTTTAAAAACGTATCTCTGTAGAAAAAACGTCGGCAAACTCTTCACACCAAACGAAAAAGATGCTATGACGTCATGTCATAGATAGCAAAGGAAGTACGATGTGCCACCTAGCGAATGCACACTCTGTGACCGGTCCTGCGGGTATTATATACAGGAAGTCTTTTTCTGGCGTTTGGCGGGACCGGTCGTGCCGACCGGTAAAGCAATTGTCCACTGGATAGGATGTATTAACACAATAAAAAGAGTAATCCACAAATTACATTTCTTCCACAAAAAGCTCGACTTCAAAACACATTACGCACCAAACAAATAAGATGCTATGACATCACGTTCCTCCAGCGAGTGAGTCAGGAACCAAGCCCCCTGGTAAGTGGAGTACACTATACCAGTCAAGCTAGACGTAATAACGTCCTTTTCTGACATTTATCAGGACCATCTGGCACTGGACATACAACTGTTATCTGTTAGGATGTATTAGCCTTTGAAGTTGGTCCTAATGATATGTAGCTGTTACATTTTCATCTTTCCAAAGAAGAAAGCTAATTTCGATATTTGTCATCAGGAAGAAATTGTCAAAAGGAAATATGAGGAAGAAAAATAATGTGGGAAACACAATCTTTAAAAGACTTCTTTACGAACAATTAGGTTGATTGGAAAAAAATATGTTTCTACACAATTTTGCATCATTATATCTTTAAACCTGCCATCAAATAAATACATTACATTTGAAATTTTCAGAATGTTTAACATTTGGCATGATTTAATTCAAATATTAAATAAAATGTAATTTGTGTTCAAAGTGTCACGCCTATCATTCAATAAATATACACATATTTTAGTTTTATGTCAATTGCCATATTACTTCTACTGGTCCTAGTTGGTCATACTTAAATGTGGGTACTCCTAGTTGGGCCAGATTTTACACTTCATTCAGGCCTGTCTCACCTGGAATCAACACATACTGCACATTACTCATATCAAAATCTCAATTCAAAATGTTTAAAACACATTGTGTCTGGTGAAACAACTAATTGCAGACTCACGAGTCCAGTCCCAGTATGGCATTACTGAAGTCATCATCCAATTGCGAGTCCAGCTTGAAATTCAGTTTCTGCGGAGATTTCACTCCACTGGCAGGTGGTCGAGGAGTGTCCTTCTTACTAAGAAAACACATGCGTCTTTCAAAACAACAAATCATTTTGGTGAAAATATATATATATACATACATTGGTCATGGTTCAAAGATATATTTTGTTATGTCAAAGTGATTTGCACAACATTATACTCAGTATGACATAAGCATAATGTTTTTTGAGTATGCTGATGTGTATTTCTCTTCCTTATATGGTGTCAAGCAAGAGGAAGGAAGGATGTGTAGAACAAATTGAAATCATTAACTGTGAACTTATGCATCCAGATTTTGCTGAAAACTTGCTTAACCAGGATATAATTTATATGGTTATACCATCAAAACCCAGAAAACTAAAAGCATCATAACCGTCAAATAGGTAACACTTACTTCTGATAATAACTGTTACATTATACTGTGTTGCATATATTTGTGAGAACAGCATTAAAATTTGTTACATGTAGTTCATGCAGTGGTCAACCAGAGACACAATGGGTGGTCCCTCTGCTGAGGAATGCTCGTAATTCAGACCCACAGCCCCGTCACTGCCGATGATGAACTGTAAAGTCTTGTCAAACCAGCGGTTACAACTGTTTTCTGCACTGCCTCCTCCATGGTTCATCTGCAAAGTGAGAGGAATGAAAAAATGAACAAGGAACTAGATTGGGCCAACTCGGCGCCAACATATCCCCAGACAGGTCATCACTCATGCCACAGGTTTTGATCGGGAATTTTTAAAAACATAATTACCCATTATTATATGAACTTCAGCACATCAATCTACTCTGTTTATATCTTCCAAGGAAGATGGTGTATCCCCAGACGCCGAATACATAACTCAAATTATATTTTCAATCTTCCTGCAATGATAACTCTAAACCTATTTTCAAAGTATTTAAATGATTGATGATTGAATGTCCATTCTAAAATAATAATCCCAAAAGAGCATATCTGTTTCTATATTTGTTGACAAATAAAATATTATTTTTAACTCAACTCATCATACTTTTCAATCTTCCTTCAAAGTATTTAAATGATTGATGATTCAATGTCCATTCTAAAATTCATAATCCCAAAAGCGCATATCTGTTTCTATATTTGTTCACAAATAAAATATTATTTAAAAAAAAATTATTTATATTATTATTTTATTATATTATTTTTAGAATTTGCAAATTGTTTTCAGTTATTCATTTCCTCTATACCTATATATGTGGTCCATATATATGCAACCTAAATATGTGACACAATCTCAGTTCTGACTCCCCTTTGTGTTATATGTAATGAAGCCCACCACCTCCCACCCCCACCCCTCTCCCCTTCTCCACACCTCTCTCACTATTACACAAGATCTGCAACCCCATTGAGTTCTTTGTTTCTCATCTGATATCATTAAATACCTTTGTTTATTTAGTGTCACTCAATATAGCTGGAGGTCCCAGAGGTGGGTGGGGGGAATCCGGGTGGGGGATGTGGTCTGAGCATAAATGGTAAACAAACAATCTATATAAAAGGGGTACTCAAATACAAAAAGAATTGAGAATTTTAAGTATGTGATTATCAACTGAAATGAGTTCATAACTGTAGGAGCTGTGCCAAAATTAACTGAGGCAAGTTGAATAAAACTGGGCTAGTTGAGGGTTAAAAATCCCCTAGTTTTACTACATAAGGATATAATTTCATTAATATTGGGACTTAAAGCTCACTTAAAGTGTCCATTTTGTCTACTTCAATATGTTTCACCAGTTTCATTTTAAAAAGTGAAAAACTCAGCAAGCAGAGGTGGGTGGGGGGAATCCGGGTGGGGGATGTGGGTTGGGACTTAGTTTAGTTTATTAGTTTATTATAGTGACATGTATTATGTTGACAAGGATTATACAAAAACTATTGAAGTAATACCCAGCCCTATATGGGCTTATAAGTCACTTTAAATAGAGAGTTAATAACAAACAGAGCAAACATATTTTGAGGTAAGATACAGTAAATAAAGACAGCAATTCAATACATAAAAATTAACAATATAATTTACTTTTTCTTTCTTGCCACAAATCAAAAATAAAATTAACTAGATTGGGCCAACTCGGCGCCAACATATCCCCAGACAGGTCATCACTCATGCCACAGGTTTTGATCGGGAATTTTTTAAAACATAATTACCCATTATTATATGAACTTCAGCACATCAATCTACTCTGTTTATATCTCCCCAAGGAAGATGGTGTATCCCCAGACGCCGAATACATAACTCAAATTATATTTTCAATCTTCCTGCAATGATAACTCTAAACCTATTTTCAAAGTATTTAAATGATTGATGATTGAATGTCCATTCTAAAATAATAATCCCAAAAGAGCATATCTGTTTCTATATTTGTTGACAAATAAAATATTATTTTTAACTCAACTCATCATATTTTTCAATCTTCCTTCAAAGTATTTAAATGATTGATGATTCAATGTCCATTCTAAAATTCATAATCCCAAAAGCGCATATCTGTTTCTATATTTGTTCACAAATAAAATATTATTTAAAAAAAAATTATTTATATTATTATTTTATTATATTATTTTTAGAATTTGCAAATTGTTTTCAGTTATTCATTTCCTCTATACCTATATATGTGGTCCATATATATGCAACCTAAATATGTGACACAATCTCAGTTCTGACTCCCCTTTGTGTTATATGTAATGAAGCCCACCACCTCCCACCCCCACCCCTCTCCCCTTCTCCACACCTCTCTCACTATTACACAAGATCTGCAACCCCATTGAGTTCTTTGTTTCTCATCTGATATCATTAAATACCTTTGTTTATTTAGTGTCACTCAATATAGCTAGAGGTCCCAGAGGTGGGTGGGGGGAATCCGGGTGGGGGATGTGGGTTGAGCATAAATGGTAAACAAACAATCTATATAAAAGGGGTACTCAAATACAAAAAGAATTGAGAATTTTAAGTATGTGATTATCAACTGAAATGAGTTCATAACTGTAGGAGCTGTGCCAAAATTAACTGAGGCAAGTTGAATAAAACTGGGCTAGTTGAGGGTTAAAAATCCCCTAGTTTTACTACATAAGGATATAATTTCATTAATATTGGGACTTAAAGCTCACTTAAAGTGTCCATTCTACTTCAATATGTTTCACCAGTTTCATTTTAAAAAGTGAAAAACTCAGCAAGCAGAGGTATAAGACACAAAAATAAGTTCTTAAAAGACTAAGATAGCCATAACATTATTAATATTCAAAATTTAAATAGACAGGCATTTCCTTTTAAAAATTCAAAGATTTCAGCTCTATAACCCACATAGTTTGACAGTTACTGGGCTTTAAAGTGGCATAATATCCATAAATTTGCAAATTTAATAAGTAAATTAAATTTTTATAAGTTAATACCCTATCCAATGGACAATAGCTTATCCGGTCGGCGCAGACCGGCCCGCCAAACGTCAGAAAAAGACGTCCTGTGTCTCCACCGGCAGACCGGTCCCTAGTACTAGTGCACTCGCCAGGTGGCGTGTCGTACTTCCTTCCTGTCTAGACAGAGTGACGTCATGGCATCTTTTTCGTTGTCTAGATCTATTAGACCCCTAGTAAGCTGATAGCGGGGTCGGTGGGAGGGTCTTGTGTGTCCATTGGATAGGGTATTAACTTATAAAAATTTAATTTACTTATTAAATTTGCAATTTTATTGCGTTAATACATCCTATCCAATGGACAATAGCTGAATAACTACCGCTTGGTCGGCGGGTAAGTTACTAGGGACTTAAGAACTTCTTTTGAACTCATGTTAAGATTGATGGCCAGTTGTTTCTCAGCCTGGGTGGACCTTGAAGTCGCTGACCCTTAAGGCTATGGTCGAATATCATCATCCGGTTATCCGGAGACAGACCGTCAGAGTCGACCTTCCCCCCCCCCCCCTTTTGTTTAATATACCTGCTCTGAGGTAGGGGAAGAGAGGGATGAGTTCAGTCCCATAAACATTGAAGCCTCCCCGAGGAAGTACAGCCAGATATATATTTATTTTTTTTTTTTTTTTTTTTTTTTTTTATATGTATATACACTGTATGTACACTATTTACATATCTAAAAATCTCCTCTAGCCCTTGGATTGTTGGTGGATCTGTTGAGCAGCCACCATCGGCCCCAAATGGAAGAGCTCTGAATCAGCCCAGGCCAGGTCCTTCAGATAAAATTGTGTGAAGGTATTATGTGATTTCCAGTGGCAGGCTGCTAGAATCTGCTCTAAGGAAACTCCCGACTGGAAGGCCTTAGAGGCAGCAAAGGCCCTGACATCATGAGCTTTAACTTGATGTAGGGTGTGGGCTTGATGATCAGAGAGTTCATAGCATAGGATCACAGCCTGCTTGATCCATGAGGAGATAGTGGCAGGGGAGATGTCTTTGTCGAAGCTTTTCTTGAAGGAGACAAAAACTAACTCCTTGTTCTGTCTAAGGTCTGAAGTCCTGTCCAAATAGTAGCGTAGGGCTCTAACTGGGCAGAGGGACTTATCAGCCTTGAGGGATCTATCCAGAGTAGGAGCCAGGGCTGGTATGACCACTGGGGCTATACTCTCTGGGCCCTCTCTAGCCAGCTGGTTCTTCGAGAGAAAGCTGGGGGATGGATACAGTGACACCTTAGACCAGTCAGACTGGTGTCTAATGTTTTTGTGCTGCCATGCATGGATCTCACTCCTTCTTTTGCCCGAGCCTAGGGCCAAGAGGAAGACAGTTTTGAAGGTCAAGTGCTTCAGGGATGCCTCCTTCAGGGGTTCAAAGGGAGCTTTTGTCAGTTGGTGAAGTACCAGAGAGAGGTTCCAGGAAGGTATACCTCTCCGCCCTTTGGGTCTATCCCTGTGGAAGCTGTCAAGGAGACGAGTGAGATTATCATCCTTGCTGACATTCACTATGGCGCTACCCAGTTTATCAGCAATGGCAGATCTGTATCCATCAATGGTGTTAGGTTGTAATTTCTTGTCCTCAAAAAGGTACAACAAGAAGTTCGCTATTGCAGTCACAGGTGGTGACCTGAAGTCCACCTTATTAGTGACGCACCACTTTGTAAAAACGGCCCACTTTGCCTCATAGATTGATCTGGTAGATCTTCTTTGAGGAGCCTCAATTCTTGCTGCCACTGCCGCAGAGAAACCCTGTTCTTTGATTGTTGAGGCTCTAGGAGCCATGCATGGAGGTTCAAATTTGCCATATTTCTGTGAGGGATCTGATTGAAGGGTTGAGTCAACAGGTTGGGCAGATTGGGTAGACTGAGCGGGACTTGACTGGACATGATCACCAGGTCCCAAAACCAAGGCATGTTGGGCCACCCCGGAGCAATCAAAATGAGTCTTCTGCAGGGAGAATCCTGTAGTTTCTCTACTACTTTGCCCAAAATGGCAGTTGGTGGAAAGGCATAAGCATCCAGATCCTCCCAAGGCAGAGTGAGTGCATCTACCGCTATGGCCTGCTTGTCCGGCACTGGTGATACAAATTGAGGTAGTTTGTGGTTGAACCTCGTCGCAAAGAGGTCTACCTGAGGCCGGTGCCATTTGTTGCACAGCCTGTGAAAAACTTCCGGAAGGAGGGACCACTCTGTCTGGATGGTCTGACCCAGTCTGGACAGCTTGTCCGCTATTACGTTTAACCGGCCTGGAATATGTCGGGCTTTTAGAGTCACTTGACGTTGGGAGCACCAGGTCAAGATTCTCCAAAGTAGGGCACATAATTGACCCGACCTCATGCCTCCTTCCTTGTTTATGTAGGCCACTACGGTTGTATTGTCTGTTGCTATCAGAACTATGTTGTCTGTGCAGAGATCTTGGAACTCTTTTAAGGCCAGAAAAACTGCTTTGAGTTCCAGATAGTTTATGTGAAGTTTGCTTTCGGGTACTGACCAAGAACCTCTTGCCATGCGTTCGTTTAAGTGAGCGCCCCACCCTTCTTTTGATGCGTCTGTAAAGATCTGCAGAGCATGTTTTAGAGGGTGTAATGGTTGGCCTAGTAGCACGTTCTTTTCTGTCATCCACCACTGTAAATGGGGGTGCAGAGACCTGGGTAGAGGAATGATCTTCTCTAGAGACTCCGGTATTCTCCAATTGTTTTTGAGATGCCATTGTATGGGTCTCATATGTAGTCGGCCTAGATGAACCTGTTTTTCTGTGGCCGTTAGCAGGCCTATCAGGGACATGAATTGCCGGACCGGACAGGCCGGTAGTGACAAAATCTCTGAAATCTTCTCCTGAAGGTTTTGCCACCGGTCTGGTGTCGGTCGGACCCGACCGGTCCTGAGGTCGAATTGATAACCGACGAAGTCGAAGACTTGTTTCGGTTCCAGTTCCGACTTGTCTAGGTTCACCAACCAGCCTAGACTTTGACATAAAGCTACCAGATCCTGAGTATGTTGATAACAGACCTGGTGGGATGTGGCTCTGACCAACCAGTCGTCTAGGTACTGGTGGATTCTTATACCCATGCGTATGGCCATTAGTTTTACCTCCTTTGCTACAACCGTGAACTCCAGGGGGGCTGTTGACAGACCGAAAGGCAGTGCTTTGAATTGATATGTTTGCCCCTGGACATGAAATCTCAGGTATTTCCTGGATTGCTCTTGTATTGGTATATGGAAGTAGGCATCCCTGAAATCTATTGAGGTCACCCACTCCCCTTGTTGGAGGGAGGTCCGGATAGTTTCCGGAGTTTCCATTTTGAATTTCTCGACCTTGAGAAATTGGTTCAGATTGCTGAGGTCCAGTATGGGCCGCCACTTGTTGTCCGGTTTGGGGACTAGGAAGAGTCGGTTGAAAAAGCTCAGGGATGTTTTGTGTTTTACCAGTTCTATGGCATTTTTGTCCATAAGCTGATGTAATGCCTCTAACAGGTAGCTGTTCCTGAGAGGATTGACATAGCAGCTTACGACTGTGGGAAGTCTTGCTAGTTTTGGCCGGTTTTGGAAGGGTAGGGTGTAGCCCTCCCTTAGGATTTGAACCACTTTTGGACCGGCACCTAGATGTAACCAAGTTTGCCAAAATTTCTGGAGCCTGGCTCCGACAGGAGGATTGGGCACAACATTTCTGACACTTTTGACAGGATTGACACAAGGTAATTGAGTGACACAAGAAACACCTTTCACATATTTTAATGAACTCTTTGTTAACTGACAATCTGACACGCCGGGACTTACTCCTTTGTTTTCCGAATGCCCGGGTGCAGAAGGAACAGGTGTGACAACATGCAAGTTTACATCTAAATTTGAAAAGTTCATTAAATGTTCCGTGAGGATGCTCCCGGCCAGCAGCCGTCCTTGTGGCCTGTTGTAACAGTGATTGTCATTTATACGGCTGCTGGCCCTTGGCAGAACGTGAAGAGAAGTTTGAATTCCTGCCCTTGGGTTTCCTGAACTGTCTTTTGCCGATGTTTTTCCATGCCGGCCTTTCCTGTTTGAACTCTGACCGACCTTCCTGTTTACGTTCCTGCCTTTCATATGGATGGAAACGTGCCTTAGCCCGTGAAGATGACGCAGCCGGTTGGTTCTTACTATCAAAGTGGGCGATCTCTTCTTCAGCCCGTTTGATAGCTGACTCCGGGAACAGAGTTGGAATGTGAAGAGGCCCAGTCCTCAGGGCAGCAAATGTATCCGGCTTAATCCCATTTTTTAAGTGGTTGAGGTAAGCATCTCTCCTTGCCAGGGTAAGATTACCCATAGTAAAAAACACAAATTCAGTCAAATGTTCCATCGCCTTTGCTGTGGCGTGGGAGATGTTTGCATTAAAGTCCATCAAAAATTGCAACTCGTCGGTAGCCTCTGACACTTTGGATGAGCCCTTACCCTTGCCTTCACTGCGGATCGTTTTGATCTGAGATTGCATGTCGGCCTGTACCTTGAATAGGCACCGATTGAAACTTGCGGCCTGATTACAGACGACAGAAGCCTCTCTGGCAGTTCTTTCCCAACGTCTTAAGGAATCCTGGGATATTCTGCGCGAAGCAGGAGGTGTAGAAGCTAAGGCCGCCTTACGAGCTATCCTTCCAAAGCTACTATTTAACTTGGAGTGTCCTGTATTCCATGAAGTAACTTTGGTTTGGTCAGTCTGTTGTTCGGCGTATAGGCCATACCATTTTGCTTGAGAGCGCGGGGGTCTCAAAAAGTGGTCCATAGGAAGACTACCGGCCTCTGCAGTGCGTGAGGGGTATCCCTCCACTAAGGTAATGTTAAGTTTACTTAATTTTTTGCAGAGCCACTCCTCTGTTGGCATGTGAACAGCAATCTTACTGGGGGCCGGAGCCTTGGGACCGGCGAAAGGGTTGTCATCTGATGGATTAGAGCTGTCTATCTCTGGTACATGCGACCACCCCATAAATGCACGTATGCCCCGCATAGTCTCACGATACGTCTGCTCCTCTGAAGTCGGGGTATCTTGTTCTGTTAGCTCCTGATCATCAGAGAGCTCCCCTTCGTCTACAAAGATTTCCAAGGGTGGAACATCAGACAAGTTACCGGTACTCTCTACATCTGAATCTATGCTGGAGATGCTGTCCCTACCGGAAGATTTGTGAAGGGTCGGTGACTCTGAACCAGTGTGGCTTGCAGAGGAAGGTCGGTCAGAGCCTGGTCGGTCTGATAAAACCTTGCTGGTTTTCTGGGCCGACGATGAAGCTGTTCTGTGAGAATCTGAATGTGGCTTGCCGGTCGACTTGTGCTTACTAGAAGCGACGTCTGGACCAGTGCGCCCTGATGCAGTCTGTGCAGGCAGAGTCTCCACCTTTTGCTTACCGGCCGACTTTTGCTTGGAAGCAATAACGTCTGGGCCAGTGCGCGTAGATGAGGTCTGAGAGTTCTTGTCAGTAGGTAGCTTGCCGGCCGACGGCTGCAATGCAGCAACAGTGTCTGGGCCAGTGCGCTGAGATGAAACTCCAAGTAGGTTAGTAGGCTGAAAGAATGGTTCTGAGTCCTTAGAAACATTGGCTGGAGGTGAGTGTTTAGGGGTAACCCTAACATCAGCAGAAAAGGACGGTTCCAGTGATTTAGCCATTAACAACGCCTCTAACCTGTTGAATCGGTCGGACCATTTAAGGTCTAAAGCTGAGATCCTATCATCTGCACTGGAGGAGGCTGATTTCTTAGCTTTTGAAGTGGGCTTGTCCTTCTTAGCCTTCTTTTCAGGCGGGATAGATGTTGAAGGGGAAGCAACAGATTCACCCACAGCTCCAATGACAGAGACGCTAGCAGGGTCTACAAGAGCAATTTCCTCTGTGGGGGTAGGGTTATCCAAACGTTTAGCTTCCCTTTTTTCTTTCTTAATTTTGTAAGACGGCGTGGATATCTGGGCACGTTGTTCAGGGGTAAGTAGGTTACAGAACTTACAGTCCGTGGTGTCCTTATTTGCAATGCAAGGTTCTTCCCCCTTTCCTTTCTCCCTGCAACGGGCGCAAAAGGCGTGCCCATCAAATCCAGCCATGGCATGCCCACAGCTGCCCCTCTTTTGTCCAGGAGATGCCATCGTATGCTATAAGTATGTAGGATCCCAACACAATACACAAAAAAGTTAATATTTATCAACACGCAGTATAATCCACAAAAATCTATGAAGAATTTTCAAAGCTTGTGCTCTAGCTCGCGCCAAACGAAAAAGATGCCATGACGTCACTCTGTCTAGACAGGAAGGAAGTACGACACGCCACCTGGCGAGTGCACTAGTACTAGGGACCGGTCTGCCGGTGGAGACACAGGACGTCTTTTTCTGACGTTTGGCGGGCCGGTCTGCGCCGACCGGATAAGCTATTGTCCATTGGATAGGATGTATTAACGCAATAAAATGGGTTTCTGTGGGCATTTTACAATTGTTAAAGAGACCTTAGCAATTAAACTACAGATCTGAAACTTTTTGGGGGGACATACATAACAAACAAAAATCATATATAATACAGTTTAAGACTTGTCACACTAAGCATTTCCAAATAACAGGGCAAAATACGGAAAAAATGTCAAAAAAGGCACTTGGGCGAGTGTCTATGGCCCTCATACACAGGTTAAATGTCTACTAAAAACCTTGATTTTCGGCATATGTAAAAAGGACATAATAATGCATTCCCAGATGGGATTTCAGCTCCATCAATCACATAGTTTAACAGTTACAGGGCTTAAAGGTGGTAAAAAGTCCAAATATTGGGTCATTGTGGGCCTTTTAGAGATCTCGATGTGGCTTTCAAATTAAAGCTTCAGACTTAAAATTTGTTACATACTAAGATTACACATAGAATATGTATCTAATAAAGTTTGAAACTTCTCAGACTTACCATTTGCAAGTTACAGAGCAAAATATGTGAAAAATGTCTTAAAAGGGTCACTCAGGTGGGTGTTAAAGGTCCTCATACACAGGTTAAATGTCTACTTGAAGCCTTGATTTTTGGCACATGTAAAAAGAACATAATAATGTATTCCCAGATGAGATTTCAGCTCTATCAGTCACATAGTTTAACAGTCACAGGCCTTAAAATTGGCAAAAAGTCCAACTACTGGGTCTTTATGGGGCCTTCTAGAGACCTAAATGTGGCCTTCAAATTAAAGCTTCAGACTTAAAATTTGTCACATACTAAGATTACACATAGAATATGCATCTAATACAGTTTGAAACTTCTTAGGACTTACCATTTCCAAGTTACAGGGAAAAATATGTGAAAAATGTCTAAAAATGGTCACTCGGGTGGGGATTTATGGTCCTCATACACAGGTTAAATGTCTTCTTAAAGCCTTAATTTTTGGCACATATAAAAATAACATACTAATATCTTCTCAGATAGGATTTGAGCTCTATCAGTCACATAGTTTGACAGTCACAGGGCTTAAAAGTAGCAAAAAGTCCAAATATTGGGTCTTTGGGAGCCTTTTAGAGACCTCAATTTGACCTTCAAAATGAAAGCTTCAGACTTAAAATCTGTTACATACTAAGATTACACACAGAATATATATCTAATACAGTTTGAAACTTCTCAGACTTACCATTTCCAAGTTACAGGGAAAAAGATGTGAAAAATGTCTTATAAGGGTCACTCGGGTGGGTGTTTATGGTCCTGATACACAGGTTAACTGTCTATTAAAGGCCTAAATGTTGGGGCACATATAAGAAAACACATAGATATATTCCCAGATGATATTTAACTTAGATGAGAGACATAGTTTGAAAGCTACAGTGCTTGAAAGTGGCAAAAAGTGCATAAATTGGGTCTCTGTGGGCACTTTTGAGACCTTAAGTCGACCCCTTTGGGTAAACCTACAGCCCTAAAATTTTCTACAGACAAGGATTACATATCAAGGTTATACCTAGCGCAGTTTGAGACTCATCAGAATTATCACTTCCAAATTATAGGGCAAAATATGTGTAAAGTATAGCAAAAAATCCCTAAGTGGGGGTATTTATGGGCCTCAAACACAATTTTCTCCTCAACTTAAAGTCATGATTTTCGGCACATGTACTAAGAACATATTAATGTGTTGTCAGGTAAAATTTCAGCCAGCTGAGCATCATAGTTTGTGACCTACAGGGCTCTAAGTGGCCAAAAGTGCAATTTCTGACCTTAAGGTGGCCATAAGTTCTTTTTTACTGGGAGTTTAAGGTCACCTTAAAATAGGGATCTTCCTTTGGGCACCCTTAACATGTGTACCAAGTTTGAAAAAAAAATATTAATTTGTTTTTGAGTTATCGCGTCCACAAGGAAATTTCTACGGCGGCGGCGGCGGCGGCGCGACGGACCTGAATCCAATATAGAGATAAAATAGTATCAGATATCGCTGTAGATATAAAATAACATCAGATATGCAAGATCAAAGGTCAAATCCAGGTCACACCATGATGTTGTACACATGTAACCCCCGACCAATGTCCCTACCAAATATCAACTTCCTACACCTTACGGTTTCTGAAATATAGCCCAGACAAGGCCTTATAGGTCAAGGTTACTACAGCAAGGTCAAATCAAGGTCACGCCATGACGTTTTACATCTACACGCCCTAGCCAATGTGCCTACCAAGTATCAACTTCCTACACCTTACGGTTTCCAAGATATACCCCGGACAAGATTTTATAGGTTAAGGTCACTACAGCAAGGTCAAAGGTCAAATCAAGGTCACGTCATGATGTTGCACACCTACTCCGCCTAACCAATGTCCCTACCAAGTATCAACTTCCTACACCTTATGGTTGTCGAGATATAGCCCGGACAAGATTTTATAGGTCAAGGTCACTACAGCAAGGTCAAAGGTCAAATCAAGGTCACGTCATGATGTTGAACACCTACAACCCCTAACCAATGTCCCTACCAAGTACCAACTTCCTACACCGTATGGTTTCCGAGATATCGCCTGGACAAGTTTTTATAGGTCAAGATCACTACGGCAAGGTCAAAGGTCCAATCAAGGTCAAACCATGACGTTGCACACCTACACCCCCCTAACCAATGTCCCTACCATGTATCAACTTCTTACACCTTACAGTTTCCGAGATATAACCCGAACAATATTTTATAGGTCAACGTCACTATGGAAAGGTCAAATCAAGGTCACACCATGACGTTGCACACCTACACCCCCTACCCAATGTCCCTACCACGTATCAACTTCCTACACCTTATGGTTTCTGAGATACATGCCGGACAAACTTCTTCCCGCCACCCACCCACCCATCCAGACACCATGGGTGAAAACAATACCCCAACAGCCCTTAAGGGCTGTGGGGTAAAAACTATTCCAGTCCTGGGTCTAATATTTTCATATCTAATTCCAGATTCCCAACACTGTTTGAATAGCCTGGTATTAAGATGCTTACCTTTAAGTTACTGTGGTGAAATCACTATGAATTTAATGTCATTTAAAGCATGTGTATTTCTACGCACTAGGGTATATGTACACCCTAATACCACACATGAATAAACTTATACACTGCCAGTATCTGCATACATCTTCCCAGGACCTACACTAGTGTTAAAACAAGTTAGAAGTTAAAAATAGCTAGCCTCGGCAGGCAAGAACCCCAGCCCGCAGGTAAAACTAAATGGGCAACAACGTAAACATTTGGGAAAATCTTAGGAACATCAGTTGTAAGAAGTATACAGAATCAACAAAATGTTGTCAGATGTAAGATTCACAGGCCATGATTTCTTACAAGTTGTTTTCATATTTTGAAACCCTAGAACCAATTATAATGGAGATACAAGGCCCTTTTAGCAGGCTAGCATGATGATCCTACATGTCTTTGAAGAAGGGGTGAAAGGCCAATTTGACACTGCAAAGGAATTCCAGACCACAATTTCCAATAAGTTGTCTCCTCATTCTAAACCCCAAGGACCAATGATAAGGGAGAAATTAGGGCTTTCTGTTATGCCTCCCATTTCACATTAAATATGTGATATGGCAACCATTTTGTTTTCAAAGCAAGGCCAAAATTAGTCTCAGGCAAGCTTTCCTAACCAATTACATTTGTGCAAATTTGACACAGCTAGCTGCAATATTCTAAATTTTAGAACATGTCAATGATTTTCAACCAATCGGCTATGACGGCCTTGTTTTTTAAAATGAGTACAAAATTTGTTACAGCCATGTTTTCACAGCCATAAACATTCTCTGCAAATTTAGAGAAGATGTCTTCATAAATGAATGCGATATAAAGATTGATTAAAAAATATGACAAATGCACACAGGCATGCACGCAAGGAAGGCATTTCATAATCTCCCAACTCTGGCCTTGGCCAGTGGGGGATAAAAATCCAGCTGTAGTAACATCAGTTTAATAGTGATCCTCTTTTTCAATTAAGGAGTTTAAGACCAAAAAGTATTTAAAGAGTTGGCAACAAGTGTTGCTGGATACCCTCCAAGACTCATTCAGCTCTATATTCTGTTTTGGTTAACATATCCTGAAAATTTGGTGAAAATCCATGCATTGGTTTAGGCTGTGGAATATTCAAAGTGTTGCCATGGCAAAAGTTGTTGCCAGATACCTCCCAAAACACTTAATCAACTCTAGATCCTCTTGGGGGTAAACATACCATGTAAATTTGGTGAAAATTGGTGAATGGGTTTAGGCTGTGGAACACCCACAAGCTTTATGCCCGCTGCCGCCATCACCCGGATGGCACAGGGGATGATTATAACCCCAGCCTTTATGGGCTGGGGTTAAAAATGTGACATATTGCACAAAATATGTACATTTTTGTCACTTTAGTGAAATATAAGCCATTACAAAGCCTAAAATGACGATGTTTTCAAAAACCAGTTCCCAAATATTCTTTGCTAATTTTGTTATTTATACCAGAAACAAATGAAAAACCGCATACTGGTTTAGTGTTCACACCACTAGCTTACATCCAAACTCATACAGCACACACACCCACAAGTCTGTAATCACTGTGACAAATTCAAATAATGTAGAAAATAAAAATACATTTGTTCACATACTGTCATGTTCCTCGGTAGTAGATATCTGTACAAAACAACTCGCCTGGTTTGCTATAGCTGAACTCCTCTGCTCTGGATTCTGGTGAGCCACTGGCTTATCCAGACACAAGACAAAGATACTTCTGTGGATCGTGTCAAAGTTACTCTGGTTCTGCTTGTCTGTGTGAAACACATGCCACAGCTACACATACATTTCAATATGTTTCTTTGGTTAATGATTTAATCTTTCTGTAAAGCATGAAGATAAACATTCTTAGATTCTTAGATATGTCTCTTTTAAGTTACAATAACAGTGCTGTCTTTGCTTTACTTTACTTTTGGGCATATACAATAACTTTTGGGTATATCTGGAATACCATTTTTTCCAAATTTTATGCATGCTAACTAGTAAAACCTGATTGAATAGAATCACTTGAAGGAACATATATTGACTATTTAAAGGAATAATTTGAATTCATATAGCAATGCCAAACTCACTGCAGATGACAGATTTATCTTCTGACAGTACCTTTAGCCAGCCTGTCATACACTTTGGCCCAAGAGTTTCTCCCATCTGATGTGAGGATGCCCAGTGGTGGTCCAGGATAGGGAGACATTTCCACCACCTGCTGCAGCTGCTGCTCCAACTGGTCCATAGAGAGAGGCTGACCATCACTGCCATATACCTCCACTGTGAAGATCTGCAGGCAAAATATAACGGGTTAACTTCAGGTTTATAATTTTAGCAGACTGTACCATTGACCAGACCTACAAACTCAGATAGAATACATAATATTTTGACAGACTCACCACTGACCATATCTACAGAGATATGAGCACATTTACAGCTTACTAGACTACACTACTGACCAGATCAACAAAGATAGAATACATAACATTTCAGCTGTGGCAGACCATATCACTGACAAAATCTATGGAGTGAGATAGAATACATAACATTTTGGCATATTGCACCACTAAGCATATCAACAGAGTGAGATAGAGTACATAGCATCTTGGCAGACTTCACCACTGACTATATCAACAGATTGAGATAGAGTACATCACATTTTGGCAGACTTCACCACTAACTCTATTAACAGAGTGAGACAGAATACATAACATTTAGGCAGACTTCACCACTGACCGAACACCAGAATGAGATTGAGTACATAACATTTTGGCAGACTTCACCACTGACCAGATTTACAGAGTATTTGTATTACTTACGCAGTTCTTGTGTGATCATATTACTCATGATTACCGAGTGGTTGTATCACTGATCTGGTTATCAGTTATTTTTTGTTGGTTATTGGATGGTTGTCCTACTCACATGGTTGTTGTGGAGCACTATGATGTGTTTGGGTGGATTGGGCTGGTTGGGTGGGTACACCACAAAGCTGTCTCTCTTCTTGCCTGGGATCCTGCATGCTGAGAGGATCATGAAGAACTGCTTCATGCACAATGGACTCTTACCCATGTATTCTACTGGGAGAGTCTGCCTGTCAGCACACATTCAGGAGTAGTTTCAGTTAGCTTATTTACTAATTATTCTATGCCAAATATGCTTATCAGAAAATCAGAATGGTATATGTAAATAAATAGAAACTGACAATCATGTAAAAAATAAATCTCAATATTTTTCTCTAAGTCATTTCTTTAATTTTAAAAATTGAATTCAAGTACATAAGAATGACCCTGATGAATAGTATACAAAGCAACTGACAAACTTTATAAAGAAGACAATAATTAATACACCTCTATCAGGCTTGGGGTGTCTTAAAATAGCTTTTGAACATTTTTCAAACTTGAAAAACATAAAATCCAATGCTCACAGCATATAGAAGTTTAACTTTTCTTGTTCCAGCAGCAAGACACATACACAGTTCCTGTTTGCAATACTTACCCATCAATCATCACTTTGTAATCCAGAACTCCAGACACCCACTTGGCAGCAAACCTAATCAAAGTACAAAACCATCAACTGCCAGAGATGGTGGGGTTAAGTATACATACTACGATCACGTAGACCTGTTTTTAATCAGTAAATTCTGAAATTCACTGGTGAAGATAAACTTTGTATTGTAGTATTTGTGACACATTATATTTTGTTGTTTGTCCTGGTCAAGTGAGGGATAATGTGACACTTTACCTGAGCTGTTAGTCCTGTACATATGAGAGGTATTAGAGAATTAGAGAATTTTGTTTTGCTATGACAAATACATGTACTGTAAATGAAATGGAAGACATCATCATTCCTGTTACCTCGAATTTGAAAATTTAAAGAAATAAATAGGCAAATGGAAAAAAGCAATTCCTGAGATTGTATCTGAATGTGTCTATTGATTTTTGTCTCATCATAATTGGCACTTCCTGCTGTACTTGTTACTTAAACAGGAACTGCATAAACCATAAACCGGAAGATGTAGGTTTCTGCTGTACACACACATGCAAATTGCAATAATGGGAATCTTAAACACTCTATTGTGACACGTTATAATCTTTACTGAGCATTTGGATGTGTACAGGTAACAGGTACTGTGACACTTCACCTGAGCTATTGGTCCTGTACAGGTGACAGGTATTTTTATACTTTGCCTGAGCTTTCGGCCATGTACAGGTGACATGTATTTTGACACTTTACCAGGGCTGTTGGTACTGAAACTTTCTGACACTTCACCTGAGTTATTGGTTGTGTACAAGTAACAGGTATTGTGGTGGAGCCACTGTGGCACTTTACCTGATCTGTTGGTCCTGTCCGCTAAAGTTCTGGAAAGGCACCATGATGCCAGGGTTGACATGGATGGCACAAGGCAGGCGATATTCCAGGTAGGCGACTCGCAGCCACCACTCCTCCAGCTACACAAAAGCAGGCACAGTTAAGACATACAAATTAACCACAGCGAAAATCACCCTCTCAGGCACCTCTCAGTAAGATTCAAAATGACATAAAAATAAAATCAAATGATTGGCTTGGAATAATCACAAAAGTCTCAAATTAGATATGAACTTTCCCCAAGAAAATAACATGTTTAACTCAATGGCAATTATGATACATAATACTGTGGCGTGTTTAACATTTTTTTGACTCCCATTTTAAAGTATTCTCTAACAAAGAAAATCAGTGTTAAACTGAAACCACTTTTCAAACTTAAACATCATTACTTGTTTTTACAGAAAAAAGAAGAAAAAACTAAGAGGAGAAATAAACTCTGTATATATGCCAAATAAATTTACTCACACTGTCAAATACTTCAATACCAAATATATTCCAAATGCTTGCATCATGAGCTCACAAGGAAACCTACCCAGTTGACACTTTTTGAGGCTTTTGTCTGAAGCAATGACTGTAACTTCTCCCCATCTCCTCCTGCTTTTCCAAAGTTATGGATCATCTGCAATACATTTAACATACTAAGGAAGTCATCTAACCACAAAAAACACCCATAAACATAAAATAATTATCATAATAAATGATAATAATAAACATTTGTTTTATCAAATAAGCTTCTTTTGAAAAAAGCATGCTTGTGGACTTGCATCAGATTTAAACAAAAAAATAGCATCAGAGATGCCCGTACCCCACAGCCTAGGGAAATATTTTCAACACCATGAGATACAGAAGTACTGTATCAGTACAAACTTCAGGATACTTTCAGAGCACTGTCAGTTATATAAAGGTCCAAACAATGTTTAAATGGAGAAATAATGTTTAAAAGAAAGATCATGCATATATAAAGATGAAGTACTAAAACAAGGTAATTCAATAACAAGATGACAGCATTAATCAGCAAACTAAAATTCAACCCTCTTTATCTACATCTGCAAGGCCCGAATTATGGTTTAGATGGTTTGAATATTACCATGCATACAGAAGTGGTAATACATTTAATGAATGCTTATGTGTGGTGTTGGAGCAAAATCTGTGGCTCACTTGATGAAATTCGATCTCTTACAATGGGAAGTTATGAAAGTAAACTAAATTAATTTATAAAATAAAAATAAATTAATTTATAATTAAAATAAATTAATTTATAATTAATAAATTCTAATATGACTTTAATAGTGCTTAATCTGCATCAAAAGAGAGACCCAAAGGTGCAACAAGATTTTATGTCAAGGTCACTACGACAAGGTCAAAGGTCAAATTAAGGTGACACCATGATAATACACACATAGCCCCTAACCAATGTCCCTAGCAAGTATCAACTTCCTCAACCTTACGGTTTCCAAGATATAGCCCGGACAAGATTTTATAGGTCAAGGTCACTACGCCAAGGTCAGAGGTCAAATCAAGGTCAGATCATGACGTTGCACAACTACATCCCCTAACCAATGTCCCTACCAAGTATCAACTTCCTACACCTTACGGTTTCCGAGATATAGCCCGGACAAGATTTTATAGGTCAAGGTCACTACGGCAAGGTCAAAGGTCAAATCAAGGTCAGACTATGACGTTGCACACCTACACCCCCTAACCAATATCCCTACCAAGTATCAACTTCCTACACCTTACGGTTTCTGAGATATAGCCCGGACAAGATTTTATAGGTCAAGGTCACTACGGCAAGGTCAAAGGTCAAATCAAGGTCACACCATGACGTTGCACACCTACACCCCCTAACCAATGTCCCTGCCAAATATCAACTTCCTACACATTACAGTTTCCGAGATATAGCCTGGACAAGATTTTATAGGTCAAGGTCACTACAGCAAGGTCAAAGGTCAAATCAAGGTCAGACCATGACGTTGCACACCTACACCCCCTAACCAATGTCCCTACCAAGTATCAACTTCCTACACCTTACGGTTTCCGAGATATAGCCCGGACAAGATTTTATAGGTCAAGGTCACTACGGCAAGGTCAAAGGTCAAATCAAGGTCAGACCATGACGTTGCACAACTACACCCCCTCACCAATGTCCCTACCAAGTATCAACTTTCTACACCTTACGGTTTCCGAGATATAGCCCGGACAAGATTTTCAAACTCAAGGTCACTACGGCAAGGTCAAAGATCAAATCAAGGTCAGACCATGACGTTGCACACCTACACCCCCTAACCAATGTCCCTACCAAGTATCAACTTCCTACACCTTACGGTTTCTGAGATACAGCCCGGACAAACTATTTCCCGCCGCCCGCCCGCCCACCCGCCCGCCCGGACGCCCGCCCGCCCATCCGGACACCATGGGTGAAAACAATACCCCGACAGCCCTTAAGGGCTGTGGGGTAACTAGAAAAAGAGTTTCTTTCAACAAAATACAAGTGTATTCCTTGATGCAAGATTTCACAGGTAGTTGTGGAATCTCACTGAAACAAGCTCTTAAATACCCATAAAATTTAAATTTCATGTCATTTTCATATCATTACCAGTCACCTTATAATTACAGGTCAAGATTACAAACAATACTTTTTCAGTAAATTTGAAAATGTCTTTGCACATTTGATTCACATGATGACCATGCCTGTACACCTGTATCCATTTGTTTAGCAGCTCTGTACACCTGTATTTACCTGTTGAGCACGTTTGTAGTCCTCAGATCCATAAAGAGGCTGCACTGTCTCCAGGAACCTGTCCAGAGTCTGCTGTAGTGGGGGAACTGGCAGGTGGGGCAGACTCTGCTGCAGTGAGAACATCCGCCGAGATGCCGCAACAGGCTGCAGCCGCAACATGCTGGGAACAGCACCACGCTTCTGCAACCATGGAACAGTACACAAAATAATCCACAATACATATACTTTCTTTCCAATTATGCCTTCATTCCAAACTCATTGATTAAAATACATATTTTCTGATATAACCTCACACATGATTTCAGATATCTCTATGTAGATATCAGATACCTAAAATCTACTTATACAAGACGATATCTTCTTTTAACACTCTATATAGATATCAGATACCTAAAATCTACTTATACAAGACAAAATCTTCTTTTAACACCAATGGTTTGATTAATTGTAAGACTGTACTGATTTTTAACTTGGGGTTGTTACTACTACTGATGTTGTCAAAACAGTGTGGAAAACTGACAAACTAAATGACTGGTCCAAAGTAAAAGAAAATTAATATTGGTCCTCCTCTACCATTTCTTATCCATAAATATATATTACCAGTAATCGGAGGAATTTTATGACTAATCTTTTTTGTGACAATACTTGGCCACATTTTTACTGAAATGAAGAAGACAGGCAGTAGCAGCCAAATGATTAGTCATAGAACCCTGAAGATTTGTCACCACTGTCATAGGACCAAAAAGATTGGTTCTGAATGAGACAAAAATGAAAGGTAGCAAAGGTTCTAAACATAACCAAACTAGAGGAATGCTTTTCTAACAAAGTGAAGCATCCCTGAAAGTTTAAAATGCTTTGTGGTTTTGATAAGCATGCTGTAAAGCTAAGAATGCACAAAGCTGCACCGTATGCTTTCCCAATACCTCTTAATACATTCTGAAGCTACAAAAGCAACGATAAAGGAGATATAAGGCAAAAACTCCTAAGCAGCTATTTATGACCCCAGTTTGGCCCATAAGGGGGGGTCGGGGGGTAAAACTGACCGGCTATTTAGACTCTCCACATATGCTTTCCCAATACCTCTTAATACATTCTGAAGGTATAAAAGCAACAATAAAGGAGATATAAGGCAAAAACTCCAAAGCAACTATTTTATGACCCCAGTTTGACCCATAAGGGGGGGTCGGGGGATAAAACTGACTGGCTATTTAGATTCTCCACATATGCTTTCCTAATACCTCTTAATACATTCTGAAGCTATAAAAGCAACGATAAAGGAGATATAAGGCAAAAACTCTAAAGCAGCTATTTAAGACCCCAGTTTGGCCCATAAGGGGGGTCGGGGGGTAAAACTGACCGGCTATTTAGACTCTCCACATATGCTTTCCCAATACCTCTTAATATATTCTGAAGCTATAAAAGCAACAATAAAGGGAGATATAAGGCAAAAACTCAAAATCAGCTATTTTATGACCCCAGTTTGACCCATAAGGGGGGGTCGGGGGATAAAACTGACCGGCTATTTAGATTCTCCACATATGCTTTCCCAATACCTCTTAATACATTCTGAAGGTATAAAAGCAACAATAAAGGAGATATAAGGCAAAACTCCAAAGCAACTATTTTATGACCCCAGTTTGACCCATAAGGGGGGGTCGGGGGATAAAACTGACCGGCTATTTAGATTCTCCACATATGCTTTCCCAATACCTCTTAATACATTCTGAAGCTATAAAAGCAACGATAAAGGAGATATAAGGCAAAAACTCCAAAGCAGCTATTTATGACCCCAGTTTGGCCCATAAGTGGGGGTCGGGGGGTAAAACTGACCGGCTATTTAGACTCTCCACATATGCTTTCCCAATACCTCTTAATACATTCTGAAGCTATAAAAGGAACAATAAAGGAGATATAAGGCAAAAACTCAAAATCAGCTATTTTATGACCCCAGTTTGACCCATAAGGGGGGGGGGGGGCGTGGGGTAAAACTGACCGGCTATTTAGACTCTCCACATATGGTTTCCTATTACGTCCCAGTACATTTTATGGCTCTAAATGCAATACTTAAGAAGATAATGGGGGGTTGACCTAAATTTAAGGCTTTCACATTGGAAGGTGTCAGAAAATCACTCATAAATGAGACATTTTTCAAGGGATTGCTCCCAAAATCTAATCAGCTCGCATTTTCGACAGTATGAACAGGTGTGTCAAATTATAAGGCTGTGTAGCAAGTAGTTTTTCCTGAACTGCGATGACGGGGGGGGGGGGGGGGGGTACTTCAAAAAAGTTGTTTTTGATCAACTGACCTTCATAAAGGTCAAAGGACAAATTTAAGCATGCAGAAAAATTTTCCCACGCCTAAGGTATATAATTGCCAAATATGGTTTGAAACCTTCTAATAATAAGGGAGATATTCAAGGGAGACCATAATGCGGCGGCGAGGAAACTGAGGCGAAAACAAATAAGCGCCCTTTCAGGGACGCTTTATTACATTCCATACAGTCATGTGTGAAAAAGCAAGATTATTTGTGGGACTACATTATCAGTGTAGTCGGGAGGCACACACACTGCAGTGGAACAGGGGTACAAGAAAACCCCCTTTGTCACTGAATCATATTTTAACTGGTATTTTAAGTGATTAAAACAGTTTTAATTCATCAAAGTAATGAATGTCCTACAACACTTATTTAATAAAAAGCCCTAAAAGCATTAATAAACATTTATAGTTGAAGGAGTCCATAAAAACACATCATTTGGGAAGATATTACTGCCTAATGCACATGTATACAAAGGATACCAGTCAGAAATTAGATAATATGTAAAAAATGTACAATACAAACCATCTTGAAAAATCCTTTGTAGTATATGTGTACATATATAATGACCTCACACAATTCCTGACAATGCACTTGTGCTATTCATGTTTACAATTCAACCAAACATTTTATCTGCATACATATATACTTGGACAACATTTGCAGTATACACTATTATACTTGTAGACCATGACTAATAAGTTTTAACCAAATGCATTTGAAACTCTAAATACAAAAAAAGAAGTGAAATAATATATAGGCTTTTTACATTTGTACACAAAATGAATGTAGATCCATAAATACTTTATAAGCTATACTTGTTTTAAACTTGAAGAATATAAATATCATGTGCATATCCTGTTTACACCTACTTTAAATCATTACAGAATTTACTACAGGACTTAAAACACAGAGATAGAAGTGTTGATCAGTTAAACTTATGGATCTAATTTTGGTAAATTTCTGACTTTGAACCTTAACACATTCAGTATGTTTTATGTATTTTTTATTTTAACAGCTCAAATAACAGGGGTTATTCCTTTATTGATGTGCCAGATATTATTTCCCTAATATATATTTAAGTAGTAAAAATATTACTTTTTCTGTCTCTAATTGTTATAAACCCGCTTTCAGTTTATGGGTCTCTTTGTAAAAATGACGTGACTGAACACTTACACTATTTATACACTTTTACATGTACGGTACCTGTGGCTAGTAATCAAATTATTAGCTCTCCCAATAAAAAGGTGACCAAATAGAGAGATTATTGTATTAATCTGGGTAAAACAATTCTCCCTTAAAATCACTTAAGATTTAATCTGATGGATTATATATTTTTATCATTGTCAAGGAGGCTCTGCCTGATTTTGCATGCATTTCTTTGTATGTTTGCTTGTCCATTTGTTTGTCTGTGTGATTTCTCCAAGACTAATGAACACAACCTTACGAAATCTTTCATGTAGGTGCGGTCTGACTAAAGGAAGAAGTGATTAAAGCCAAAAGTTAAAAGGTCAAATGACATTCAAAATCAATCATTCTTCAGTCACATGTGAGGCTACAGTACACATCTTACCATATACTGTCAGGCAGATGATAAGCAATACCTTGGCAACCAGTTCAGTTTGTTTATTCTTCTAGAAAACACTTATAATTGTGCCAAGATTGAAATTTAATGAGGAGAGACTTTTCCCCTTTAAATTTTGAGAAGGATTACATGAGTAGTATACTATTATAACTCAATTCTGGTGACCTTATATGTAAGTTTATATTATTAATCAATTACGGTTTTTGAGTGCATTTGTTTGTCTGCTTGTCCATGTTTGTGATTAGTAAGCACAAATGTGGGCACAATAATAGGTGAAGTACCAACCATAACATGTTAAAATTACAATAAAACATGAAACTATGAAAAGAACCTCTGAAGGTTCAACTGTTGCCTCAGAAATGTATGAATTCTAGAGGTCAACAAGGCAGTACCTTGTCTATGTGAACCTGAGCTGAAACACTGAAAAATAAGTACAGAAATCAACTTGGTATAGGCTGTTTTTTTAAGCCATGATCTTCGAAGGTCAGTCTGATGTTGAGTACAGATTTGTTAGATAGGTTCAGTAAAAGCTAGTGTGTTTCTTAGAATTGCTTAAAATTACCTTACAAACAATATAATTAAATAGAATTACAGTTATAACAAGTAAAAACTGACTGAATGTGAAATATGAACAATGCCAATTGTATTTATAGTTATATTACTCTGCCATAGTTAATCTTATCTATGCTTTGTTAAAGCTATACAATTATTTAACTTAAATTGAAACAATGAGTTAGTGATTACATTTGCCAAACAATGAATGGTCTCTGCCTTATATTCACACTTATTGTGGATAAGTAATTCAATCCGTAATGGCAGTTTTCATCCATGGAGTTTGTCAAATTCAATAACTAACTCATGAATTGTTTTAATTTATTCACTTGGTCCCCATGAATATTAGTGAAAGTACTCTGATAACTGCTATTATTCACCTAGAAATAGACAATGGCACAGCTTTCAACACTCCTATAACAAGAACACCTATACCAGCTGCCAAACTTTGGCGCTATTGGAAGAAGTCTCCTCAAAACTGAAGGAACCAGCCAATCAACTTAGTGGACACAAAAGTGAGAGGAAAAACTCCCCTTCATCAGGGAGACAGTCTGCTAGTACTAGCAGATACCCGCCTTAAGCAAAACCAGTGTATTTGACATTTAAGAATCTTCATAGGAAGAAACTGAGTGTGGCCACCAAGATCCATACCATCATCCAGTTGGAGGAAGGGAAATCTCATTGTCTTGTAACTTCAAATGTGCACCTCTAGTGATAGTGAATGAATCATTCAAGACTAAATGGGTTGAGATAGTGACTCAGTGTAAAAGAGAACTTATAGCCAAGACCAGACAGGGGCAAACTTTAATGGCAATCATCTGGAAATAGTAAATTCTTCAATGTTCTTAGTGAATTCCTATTTATTCTCCCTTTGTCTTCAGTCCTCTTCATTTTTTTATGCCTCAAGACAATAACAACCTGATGTTCAAAACTGTTGCTGGTATTCTCTGATTTTTAAACTTGTCATGACAATTCAATACAACAAGTTTATGCATATTCTTCCTAGTGTAGCTCTGCCATTGGGCAGTCGCCAATGACTGGTACTAGTTTCTTGTTCTCTGTATATTCACTGTATACTCTTTTTTGTTCGCAACTCATTCTTTCTTTGAGGTAAAAGAGTCTTCACAGATCACCCTCATTTTCTCCTACCCACAGCTAACTCATGGGGTAACTGCAGAAAAATTGCCAGGTATCTTCACCAGTTTTTGGGTCTTCAGTATTATCTTGCTTTGTTGAGGAGTAATCTCTGGACAGACAAAAAACTTTGTAGAATATCATAGAAGGCTAGAAATATCACATGACCACACTTTCCAACTTCTTTTGTGTGATTTCTGGTGAATTTGAAATTACCTGTATTCTCCTATATTTGCCAAGATTATCATAGCAACCTCTCCAGTGCATGACCTGGGCATTCCGTTACCTTGATGAAGAACTCCATACTAAGTACTACAACATCATGGCAGATATACAGTTCACTTTTGCTTAGATGGAATCCATCACTACCCAATCCATTTCGAGGACATAAAAGATCAGCATCAACTGTGAGCATGCAGAGGAAATTGAAACCTGAACCCAAGAACATATTTTAGTTAAAGAGCAAACCAAAGAAGCCAGACCTCCCAGTTCAAAATAGCAGAGACAGACACACAAACAGCTTCAGTTTCTCATTAAAGGAATAACAAATAGGTCAAAAACAAAAACAAATTTTTTTTTTTTCATTTTTGATGAATTTATTAAAATTTATGTTCCCACACAGTTAACTAGACCTACGCATCGGAGAACCGATGCAAATTCGTATCCAGCAGAACGACAACTCACCAAAGCCAGTCAACCATCGTCTGACCTTAAAGGAGGGGTCCAAGGTCAAATCTGACAACATCAGAAGATTCCCAGCCCATGATATCCTACAAGTTGGTTTCACATTGCAAACCTTCAGGATCAATAATAAGTAAGTTATAAGCACTTTTAAGTTTTGCTGTCCTCATTTGACCTTGAAGGAGGGCCTCAAGGTCAAATCTGCCCACATCAGAAGATTCCCAGCCCATAATATCCTATAAGTTGGTTTCACATTGCAAGCCTCTAAGACCAAAAATAAGCGAGTAATAAGCACTTTTAAGTTTTGCTATCCTCGTTTGATGTTGAAGGAGGGGCCCAAGGTCAAATCTGAACACACCAGAAGATTCCCAGCCCTGGATTTCCTATAAGTTGGTTTCATATTGCAAACCTCTAGGAGCAATAATAAGTGAGTTATAAACACTTTTAAGTTTGGCAGTGTTTTTTTACCTTGAAGCAGAGGTCCAAGACCACATGTGACCACATCAAAAGATTACCTGCCCATGATTTCCTATAACTTGGTTTCACATTGCAAAGCTCTAGGATCAATAATAAGCAAGTTATAAACACTTTTAAGTTTGGCTATCCTCAAAGGTCAAATCAGACCACATCAGAAGATTCCCAGCCCATGATTTCCTATAAGTTGGTTTCACCTTGCAAGCCTCTAAGACTAATAACAAGTGAGTTATAAGCACTTTTAAGTTCGGCTATCCTTATTTGACCTTGAAGGAGGGGTCCAAATCCAAATCCAGGGACCACATCAGAAGATTCCCAGCCCAGGCTTTCCTATAGTTTGGTTTCACATTGCAAACTTCTAGGACCAATAATTAGGGAGATATAGGCACTTTTAAAGCCCGCTAAAGGGGGTACTTTGGCACTCTGTGGATGACCTTGAATTAAGAGCTTTAAGGTCAAATATCTGCAAGGTTGTAGAGGACATGTATATCTGTTATACATATCACCTATGAAGAGATTCAACCTTCTACCTATGAGAACCAGCCAGTAGAAAAAGGTACATAATTTTCAAAGAAATGCCCGCGGCAGCCATCTTGTTTTTCAGAATGAGGCTAATTTCAGTCCCAGAAAAGCTTACCTCCCAATGAAGATATCCTGCAAATTTGGTGAACCTAGCTGTTGTAGTTTTCCTCTGAGAGTGTTAACGCTGAAAATCTCTCTACGTGCAGCGGCATAGTGAATGCTAAACCAAAGTATCTACCGGATGCCTCCAGTGGATACAATAAGACAATCATTTCATTTCTCTTACTTAATTTATGATATACCTGGCAGCTAAAGACAAATCCAACTTTTCCAGCTCAGATCTCAGCTGGCTTTACACGCTGCTTATGATGGAAAGCAAGGACAATCAGATCTTAAATACTATCAAGGAGGCCAAAACAGCTGATCATGGTATACTCCAAAATAGCAAAACTATGGACTACAGTCGTTTACCTGTCTGATGAAAATCTTAGTGAGATATAAGTTAGTGCTTTAGCAAAAGGCCTCACTTTCTACCCCATACCTGGCCCACATAACACATGAACTTAATAAGTCTCAAATATGGTCAGATTTCATAGAATTCCACCCCAGACTTTGTCTAACATACCATTTCTACTGTGAGAAACTTCTAGATAACCTCACTTAAGTTGAAATGGCCTTGCTGGACTTGTCAATGAACCAATAAGAAAGTGAAAATCATTATCAGTAGATTCACAAAAAGTTCATGGACAATAGCTCTTGAAAACCTACCAGGATTCATTAATCCTTGGAATTTTCCCAAAGAGGATGAACTTCTTAAAAGCAAAATTAACTAGCCTAGCTATAGGATTTGACTAAGGTGTTGCATCATTAAGTAGGCTCTAAAATTCAGGATTATTGAAAGTCAAATCCATTGTTATCTAGAATCAGTATCAAGTTTCTTCAATCTGGAATCAGCTTTTTTGACCAAGTAGTATTTGTACATGCTAAACAGTTCTGGATATTCAATGTTTTTCCTGGAAAACACTCAAGAGTCTTGAGTAAGATTAAAAACAGGAAAATCCCATATACAGCCCACGTTTGTGTTTACTATACATAATACTACAGTATTAAGTCAGTGTACAACTCACAATGAGATGTATATCCTTTTAATTTATTTTTGTTTTTGTGAATTTTGTCCACTGTCTGGCCCTTGTAGTTGCACAAACACAAAACTCAAACTACATAATTTTTTAAAAATGCAAAAAAATGACACATAAACAATCTTCTTCACTTAAATAATTTTCTGTTTGCTGGTTGATCATACTCATCGACATTGCTTGGATACCTCATACCAGTCAGCATATAAGTCACTCAATGGAGACGGCTCTGCTTTCCATAAAAAATGATATTCATGTGTCACTATCTCGGAGTGAAGGTACTGCCTTGGTACTTCTGGATCTCTCTGCAGCCTTTGATATGATTGATCATTCCACTCTCCTCAGCTGTCTTCTGGATTGGCTCTGCTCTCAAATGGTTCTCTTCCTATTTGACAGAACACTATCAGTCTGTTAAGATTGGTTCTACTTTGTTGGATTTACAAAAACTGCTGATCGGCATACCTCAGGGTTCTGTTCTGGGTCCTCTGCTATTCTCTATGTACACATCTTCCCTTAGTACACTGATTGGTAAACACAAAGGCGTAAACTTCGATTTCTATGCCGACGACACACAACTTTATGTCCATCTGTCACACATGAATGCCCAAGCTAGTTTTGATTAGATGCCTTCAAGATGTCAAAGAATGATGTCGGCTAGCAAACTTAAACTTAATCCTGATAAAACTGAGTTCATACTTTTTGGCTCCAAGAAACAGAGAGAAAGTTTAAATGCATGTTTCCCAATCGACATCTTGGGCAACCCCCTTCACCCCACCGAGTCAGTCAGGAACCTGGGTGTGTGGTTTGACTCTGATTTTTCCTTCTCTAAACATATCCAGAATGTTTGTAAAGGCTGCTTTAGTCAACTGAGGGATTTTAGAAATATTAGGCAGTTCTTGACTCAGGATGCTGCTGTGTCGGTTGCCAATGCTTATGTTAGTAGTCCGTTGGACTACTGTAACTCACTTTTCAGGAGTCTCATTAAAGTCAATCTTCATAGATTACAGTCTATCCAAAATAGTGCTGCTAGAATTGTTACAAATTCGTGTAAATACACTCGGATAACTCCGGTACTCAGGAAACTCCATTGGCTCCCTTTTCAGTTTCACTCAGAGTTCAAACTGGCTACCCTGGTGTACAAGTTTATTCACACTGGTTTCCCTAATATTTCGCTCCACATCTATCCACATACCGCACTACTTACAATACTAGACGTAGTCAGAGTGTTGCCAATTTCCTCAATGTACCAAAATTTCAACCTAAAATTCACAAGTCCACTAAGTAGTTTGGCTTCAGTTTTGCCTTTGATGCTCCCACTGTTTGGAATTCACTTCCTGAAGACATTCGTGCATCACCCACTATTACCTCTTTTAGAAAGAAGCTCAAAACCTATCTCTACGCAAAGGCATATCCCCCTTAGCTCATTTTCTCTTATGGCTTCTCCGTGGTGCTGACCTATTTCTGTCCCTGGATTTTGAATTTGTATATTGCTATTGTCTTGTTGTGCCTTATAGTCCACTACTCAGTGGAGATTAAGCGCTATAAAAGTCTAATTAGAATTAGAATTGCTGTCAGTCTTAAGTAGTTTTTCTTCATTAAAATTCTTCAAAAAGTCCTCCCTGTTTTGGAATATCTGTACCCATTTTATGGCCTCATCACACACTTTCGGCTTTTCTGAAACGAATACTACTATTGTAAGTATTTATCTACAGATAATTTGTGCCATAAATTCAGATCTGACAAACTCTGTCTTATTCTACTAATACATCTTACAATCACATTAAAATTGTTTTTCATTTGTGTTTTTGAAATATTAGTCTTCATATCTCTGACATGTGAATTTAGTTTGCAACCCCTTGTTTTTGACTGAAGTTTTATAGATCTTTTTTCCTGCAAAGTAGAACAACACAAAATATTGCTTTAAACCCTTCCTTATATATTCATGAAAAGGACTTTATAGTATTATTTTTATATAAGAAAAAACTTTTTGTAAAGCACATGGATTGTTTTCATGGTCCTAAACTCTTGGCAGAAGGATAAAACCCAGGCTGTCACAGGCCAAGCATGTTCACAAAAATAGGGGACAACCAAACTTGACAAAACAACAATGGCTAGGTCTCAAATAAATAAATGCAAACCCAAATAATGTCATCAAAAAGGCCGGCAAATGTTCAACAGTAGTAGAAATGAACACTACTGACTACCTTAGAGAAGGCCACAGGTAACTAGAGGAATGCTTTTGCTAACAAAAGCGAAGCATCCCTGAAAGTTTAAAATGCTTTGTGGTTTTAATAAGCATGCTGTAAAGCTAAGAATGCACAAAGCTGCGCCGTATGCTTTCCCAATACCTCTTAATACATTCTGAAGCTATAAAAGCAACAATAAAGGAGATATAAGGCAAAAACTCCAAAGCAGCTATTTATGACCCCAGTTTGGCCCATAAGGGGGGGGTCAGGGGGTAAAACTGACCGGCTATTTAGACTCTCCACGTATGCTTTCCCAATACCTCTTAATACATTCTGAAGCTATAAAAGCAACAATAAAGGTGATATAAGGCAAAAACTCAAAATCAGCTATTTTATGACCACAGTTTGACCCATAATGGGGGGCCAGGGGTAAAACTGACCGGCTATTTAGACTCTCCACATATGCTTTCCCAATACCTCTTAATACATTCTGAAGGTATAAAAGCAACAACAAAGGAGATATAAGGCAAAACTCCAAAGCAACTATTTTATGACCCCAGTTTGACCCATAATGGGGGGCCGGGGGGTAAAACGGACCGGCTATTTAGACTCTCCACATATGCTTTCCCAATACCTCTTAATACATTCTGAAGCTATAAAAGCAACGATAAAGGAGATATAAGGCAAAAACTCCAAAGCAGCTATTAATGACCCCAGTTTGGCCCACAAGGGGGGGTCGGGGGGTAAAACTGACCGGCTATTTAGACTCTCCACATATGCTTTCCCAATACCTCTTAATACATTCTAAAGCTATAAAAGCAACAATAAAGGAGATATAAGGCAAAAACTCAAAATCAGCTATTTTATGACCCCAGTTTGACCCATAAGGGGGGGGGGCGTGGGGTAAAACTGACCGGCTATTTAGACTCTCCACATATGGTTTCCTATTACCTCCCAGTACATTTTATGGCTCTATATGCAATACTTAAGAAGATAACAGGGGGGTTGACCTAAATTTAAGGCTTTCAGATTGGAAGGTGTCAGAAAATCACTCATAAATGAGACATTTTTCAAGGGATTGCTACCAAAATCTAATCAGCTTGCGTTTTCGATAGTAGTTTTTCCTGAACTGCGATGACGGTTGGGGGGGGGGGGGGGGGGGGGGGGGGGGGGGGGGGGGGGGGTACTTCAAAAAAATTGTTTTTGATCATGTGACCTTCATAAAGGTCAAAGGTCAAATTTAAGCATGCAGGAAAATTTTCCCACGCCTAAGGTATATAACTGCCAAATATGGTTTGAAACCTTCTAATAATAAGGGAGATATTCAAGGGAGACCATAATGCGGCGAGGAAACTGAGGCGAAAACAAATAAGCGCCCTTTCAGGGACACTCAATTAAATGGTCCAATATCTTATACTAACTTAAAGCTGGAAAATGACCCCACACAAGATATTGGTCTCAATATTCAGTGAAACTTGGTAAAATGAAACTAAAAGGCTTGATTAGTGATAAAAACCTGGAACATTTATCCCCAGAGTCATGCACAGAAGCAATACAGATAGTAGAGGAATAACATCTAGCAGAATGATAAAAGGATAGCACACTTATTACTTGATTTTTTAACAATAAAAATATAAAATACTGGATGTGTTAATGAGGTTCAAGTCAAAATCAATGCTTCCATGATACAGAAAAATAAGAAATAGTTGCAATGGCAATTTTCATTAAATCTTGCCCCAAATCATTTGTAAATCTCTTTGGGGTACATGAATTTTGGTAAAAATCTGTCAAGGGGTTAACTTATGGGAATGTTAAAAGTTTTGTGGTGGACAAATTTTAGTAGAAGTAGGGGACAAACAAATCAGAGAATGTTAAACATCAGCAGCTTTGACTGTGGACAATAAAATAATAAAAGAATTAAAACTTCCCTGTCCTCGTGTTAAATCATCCAAATTTCCAATATAAATCATGCAACTGTGGTTTATATTTTACTCCAGATATAAACTAATCGGATATGGGTAGTTTTTACACTGTAAACACTGAGCACATTACTGACAAGATTAATTAGCTTGATCCATAACCACACTTAGTTCAGAGACAAACGCTCAACCAAACTGCATAAACAATAATTCAGATTAATACATTACATGCCTCTAGATAATTTACTAACACAAACTTGTCACAACATACATTTGTTTTAGGTGCCAAACAGGTGTTTGGAGAAATAAGATCTTGGCATGAAAAGTGATGCAAATATTTTAGCATGGCATCACAATTCTCAGCATCAACCAGGAAGCCATTGGTGAAGTGCACTCTGACTTCTGATTTAATGAGGCAAAATATGGAATACTTAACTAATTTCAAGGGAATTTATTTCCTAATTTATGTAAGAAGATAAGTACCATTGAAGCAATTTAAAAATTTACAAACTAAAGAATATTAAAATTTGTCAAAGATGTTTATCAGTTACTCTATTAAAGTGCAATTATGAACCAAATTAAATACAGTCAGAAAGGACTTTAAGGTTGTCTGAAATTTCCGTATCTGAACATGACTTAACAGCAGCAGGTCTCACACTGGAATGCTCCACAATCAATAATCAGCCACAGATCTCTTGGGGAGAAATTACATTTTACTGACACAATCAGAGCAACTGCAGTAAATTTAAATGCAACCACATAAGTAATCAGCTGTAGCTGATGCCAAAGTATATCTTGATGGCAGATGGTGGTCACAAATGTTGACCAATGCTTTTGTACATTTTTGCATTTTTACAAAGAAATGCATTTTTTATGGAAGTTGTTCCCTTGCTGATCATGTCTACAGCAATTGTGAGACTTCATTTGTTCAAATGTGTGACTCAGGTGAGTTAGACAGTATCGGGCAGTTGAGGCTACTATTCTAGCACCATATACCTTGGTGAGTAATCGTCTTGAATACTGTAATTTGCTCTTCATAAGTCCACCAGGCTTTAACATGCATAAACTCCAGTGTATTCAAAACACACTTGATAGTATTGTAACAAACTATAATTGATACACCTGGGTAAATCCTATTCTTAAAGGACTCTATTAGGTTATAAGCTTCTCCATAGTGGTCATCCCAACTATTTTGGTTCTTTTTTTGTCTTGTCTTTTTGTTTTTGTAGTGCAAAATATTGCACAAGATACAGACAACCATAATAAAAACTAGAGGATCGCTCGCAAAAAAAAGATACTGTTTTTGCATAGCAAAAACAAAGCGTCCCGAAAAGGATATAAAGGTGAGTGCTAAAGTATTAAGAAAATGCTTCGTTTCTAGCCTTATACTGTTGTGGCAACCAAAGTCAGTGCAGTCTGCTCTATCTAGCACGGTTTTCAAGATATAAGCATTTTTGTGTTTTGCAAAAAATAAAAAAATTCAAAATGTCCGCTATATTTGGCGAGACAAAAATATTTTGAAAATTGGCATGGCTACTCTGCAGAGATACCCAGCAGGTCAAAAATTTTGTTGAGTTCGCTCCATATAGCACGGTTTTCGAGATATAAGCATTTTTGTGTTTTGTAAATTCAAAATGGCCACCATTTTTGGGGAGACAAAAATTTTTGTCAAGACCACTGCCGCGGTGTGCATCTCCCGCCGAGCATTAAAGGAGAAGAAATAGCTTTTCCAAGATATTCACAATTTTTCATTTTCGTGTGTGAAAGCTCTTCCAAAAGTAGGTGAATGAGTTATTTGAGAAAAATTGGCTATCTGCAATACTATTAAGAGATAATTCACATTTACTCATTTTGAGTAGGTGAATAATTAGCTATGGGTCTGAAACTTCACCATATGAAAGCTCTCCCACAAGTAGATGAATGAGTTATTTGAGAAAAATTGGGTATCCGCAATACTTTTAGAGATAACTAGATGAATGCTTTTGCTAACAAAAGCGAAGCGTCCCTGAGAGTTTAAAATGCCTTGTGGTTTTAATAAGCATGCTGTAAAGCTAAGAATGCACAAAGCTGTACCGTACTGTTACATAAACCAACCCCCTTAGTGATATCATGACAGGGAAAATCCTACAAAGGTCTTCTTTAATTAACATAAACAAGCGTTGTAGATATAGACAAGCTGGAGAAAGTGTTGTACATTGGATGTACAACATTGGATGTAACTTTAGTAAATTTTGTGTAAATGCTACAAAGCATTTCAGTAACGAGTATTGATAACTTCATATAATCATATAATATAATTATATAATCATGTGTGCAAGTATGTATTGCTATTTAGATTGTCCACAGGGTTTTGCAATAGGTTTTAATACATTGTGAAAGCATAAAAGCAACAATAAAGGCAAAAGCTATTTCATGACCCCAGTTTGACTCATACATGGGGGTCAGGAGGTAAAACTAACTGGCTATTTAGACTGTCCACATATGGTTTCCCAATACCTCTTAATACATTCCGAAGCTATAATAGCAACAATGAAGGAGATATCAGGTTAAAAACTCCAAAACAGCTATTTTTACCCCAGTTTGACCCATAAGGGGGGGGGGGTCGGGTGGTAAAACTGACCGGCTACTTAGACTCTCCACATATGCTTTCCCAATACTTCTTAATACATTCTCAATCTATAAAAGCAACATTAAAGGAGATATAAGACAAAAACTCGAAATCAGCTATTTTATGACCCCAGTTTGACCCATGGTGGGGGGGGGGGGGGGGGGAGGGATCAGGGGATAAAAGTGACCAGCTATTTAGATTCTCCACATATGCTTTCCCAATACCTCTTAATACATTCTGAAGCTATAAAAGCAACAATAAAGGAGATATAAGGCAAAAACTCCAAAGCAGCTATTTTATGACCCCAGTTTGACCCATAAGGGGGGTCGGGGGGTAAAACTGACCGGCTATTAAGACTCTCCACATATGGTTTCCCAATACCTCTTAATACATTCTGAAGCTATAAAAGCAACGATAAAGGAGATATAAGGCAAAAACTCCAAAGCAGCTATTTATGACCCCAGTTTGGCCCATGGGGGGGGGGGGGGGGGGGGGGGGGTCGGGGGGTAAAACTGACCGGCTATTTAGACTCTCCACATATGCTTTCCCAATACCTCTTAATACATTCTGAAGCTATAAAAGCAACAATAAAGGAGATATAAGGCAAAAACTCAAAATCAGCTATTTTATGACCCCAGTTTGACCCATAAGGGGGGGTCGGGGGGTAAAACTGACCGGCTATTTAGACTATCCACATATGCTTTCCCAATACCTCTTAATACATTCTGAAGCTATAAAAGCAACAATAAAGGAGATATAAGGCAAAAACTCAAAATCAGCTATTTTATGACCCCAGTTTGACCCATAAGGCGGGGCCGTGGGGTAAAACTGACCGGCTATTTAGACTCTCCACATATGGTTTCCTATTACCTCCCAATACATTTTATGGCTCTAAATGCAATACTTAAGAAGATAATAGGGGGGTTGACCTAAATTTAAGGCTCTCAGATTGGAAGGTGTGAGGAAATCACCCATAAATGAGACATTTTTCAAGGGATTGCTCCCAAATTCTAATCAGCTCTCGTTTTCGATAGTATGAACAGGTGTGTCAAAGCATAAGACTGTGTAGCAAGTAGTTTTTCCTGAACTGTGATGACGGGGGGGGGGGGGGGGGGGGGGGGGGGGTGTACTTAAAAAAATTGTTTTTGATCATGTGACCTTCATAAAGGTCAAAGGTCAAATTTAAGCATGCAGAAAAATTTTCCCACGCCTAAGGTATATAAGTGCCAAATGTGGTTTGAATCCTTCTAATAACTAGATTGGGCCAACTCGGCGCCAACATATCCCCAGACAGGTCATCACTCACGCCACAGGTTTTGATCGGGAACATTATTACCCAATTACCCATTATTATATGAACTTCAGCACATCAATCTACTCTGTTTATATCTTCCAAGGAAGATGGTGTATCCCCAGACGCCGAATACATAACTCAAATTATATTTTCAATCTTCCTGCAATGATAACTCTAAACCTATTTTCAAAGTATTTAAATGATTGATGATTGAATGTCCATTCTAAAATAATAATCCCAAAAGAGCATATCTGTTTCTATATTTGTTGACAAATAAAATATTATTTTTAACTCAACTCATCATACTTTTCAATCTTCCTTCAAAGTATTTAAATGATTGATGATTCAATGTCCATTCTAAAATTCATAATCCCAAAAGCGCATATCTGTTTCTATATTTGTTCACAAATAAAATATTATTTAAAAAAAAATTATTTATATTATTATTTTATTATATTATTTTTAGAATTTGCAAATTGTTTTCAGTTATTCATTTCCTCTATACCTATATATGTGGTCCATATATATGCAACCTAAATATGTGACACAATCTCAGTTCTGACTCCCCTTTGTGTTATATGTAATGAAGCCCACCACCTCCCACCCCCACCCCTCTCCCCTTCTCCACACCTCTCTCACTATTACACAAGATCTGCAACCCCATTGAGTTCTTTGTTTCTCATCTGATATCATTAAATACCTTTGTTTATTTAGTGTCACTCAATATAGCTGGAGGTCCCAGAGGTGGGTGGGGGGAATCCGGGTGGGGGATGCATAAATGGTAAACAAACAATCTATATAAAAGGGGTACTCAAATACAAAAAGAATTGAGAATTTTAAGTATGTGATTATCAACTGAAATGAGTTCATAACTGTAGGAGCTGTGTCAAAATTAACTGAGGCAAGTTGAATAAAACTGGGCTAGTTGAGGGTTAAAAATCCCCTACTTTTACTACATAAGGATATAATTTCATTAATATTGGGACTTAAAGCTCACTTAAAGTGTCCATTTTGTCTACTTGAATATGTTTAACCAGTTTCATTTTAAAAAGTTAAAAACTCAGCAAGCAGAGGTATAACACACAAAAATAAGTTCTTAAAAGACTAAGATAGCCATAACATTATTAATATTCAAAATTTAAATAGACAGGCATTTCCTTTTAAAAATTCAAAGATTTCAGCTCTATAACCCACATAGTTTGACAGTTACTGGGCTTTAAAGTGGCATAATGTCCATAAATTGGGTTTCTGTGAGCATTTTACAATTGTTAAAGAGACCTTAGCAATTAAACAACAGATCTGAAACTTTTTGGGGGACATACATAACAAACAAAAATTATATATAATACAGTTTAAGACTTGTCACACTAAGCATTTCCAAATAACAGGGCAAAATACGGAAAAAATGTCCAAAAAGGCACTTGGGCGAGTGTCTATGGCCCTCATACACAGGTTAAATGTCTACTAAAAACCTTGATTTTCGGCATATGTAAAAAGGACATAATAATGCATTCCCAGATGGGATTTCAGCTCCATCAATCACATAGTTTAACAGTCACAGGGCTTAAAGGTGGTTAAAAAGTCCAAATATTGGGTCTCTATGGGCCTTTTAGAGATCTCGATGTGGCTTTCAAATTAAAGCTTCAGACTTAAAATTTGTTACATACTAAGATTACACATAGAATATGTATCTAATAAAGTTTGAAACTTCTCAGACTTACCATTTCCAAGTTACAGAGCAAAATATGTGAAAAATGTCTTAAAAGGGTCACTCAGGTGGGTGTTTAAGGTCCTCATACACAGGTTAAATGTCTACTTGAAGCCTTGATTTTTGGCACATGTAAAAAGAACATAATAATGTATTCCCAGATGAGATTTCAGCTCTATCAGTCACATAGTTTAACAGTCACAGGCCTTAAAATTGGCAAAAAGTCCAAATACTGGGTCTTTATGGGGCCTTCTAGAGACCTAAATGTGGCCTTCAAATTAAAGCCTCAGACTTAAAATTTGTCACATACTAAGATTACACATAGAATATGCATCTAATACAGTTTGAAACTTCTTAGACTTACCATTTCCAAGTTACAGGGCAAAATATGTGAAAAATGTCTAAAAATGGTCACTCGGGTGGGGATTTATGGTCCTCATACACAGGTTAAATGTCTTCTTAAAGCCTTAATTTTTGGCACATATATAAATAACATACTAATATCTTCCCAGATAGGATTTGAGCTCTATCAGTCACATAGTTTGACAGTCACAGGGCTTAAAAGTAGCAAAAAGTCCAAATATTGGGTCTTTGGGAGCCTTTTAGAGACCTCAATTTGACCTTCAAAATTAAAGCTTCAGACTTAAAATCTGTTACATACTAAGATTACACACAGAATATATATCTAATACAGTTTGAAACTTCTCAGACTTACCATTTCCAAGTTACAGGGAAAAAGATGTGAAAAATGTCTTATAAGGGTCACTCGGGTGGGTGTTTATGGTCCTGATACACAGGTTAACTGTCTATTAAAGGCCTAAATGTTGGGGCACATATAAGAAAACACATACATATATTCCCAGATGATATTTAACTTAGATGAGAGACATAGTTTGAAAGCTACAGTGCTTGAAAGTGGCAAAAAGTGCATAAATTGGGTCTCTGTGGGCACTTTTGAGACCTTAAGTCGACCCCTTTGGGTAAACCTACAGCCCTAAAATTTTCTACAGACAAGGATTACATATCAAAGTTATACCTAGCGCAGTTTGAGACTCATCAGAATTACCACTTCCAAATTATAGGGCAAAATATGTGAAAAATATAGCAAAAAATCCCCAAGTGGGGGTATTTATGGGCCTCAAACACAATTTTCTCCTCAACATAAAGTCGTGATTTTCGGCACATGTACTAAGAACATATTAATGTGTTGTCAGGTAAAATTTCAGCCAGCTGAGCATCATAGTTTGTGACCTACAGGGCTCTAAGTGGCCAAAAGTCCAATTTCTGACCTTAAGGTGGCCATAAGTTCTTTTTTACTGGGAGTTTAAGGTCACCTTAAAATAGGGATCTTCCTTTGGGCACCCTTAACATGTGTACCAAGTTTGAAAAAAAAATATTAATTTGTTTTTGAGTTATCGCGTCCACAAGGAAATTTCTACGGCGGCGGCGGCGGCGGCGCGACGGACCTGAATCCAATATATCCCCGACTTTCGTCTGGGGATATAATAAGGGAGATATTCAAGGGAGACCATAATGCGGCGGCGGCGGTGGCGGCGAGGAAACTGAGGTGAAAACAAATAAGCGCCCTTTCAGGGACGCTTAATTAGCATTTACTCATTTTGAGTAGGTGAATAATTAGCTATGGGTCTGAAACTTCACGGAGTGAAAGCTCTCCCAAAAGTAGGTGAATGAGTTATTTGAGAAAAATTGGCTATCTGCAATACTTTTAGAGATAATTCGCATTTACTCATTTTGAATAGGTGAGTAATTAGCTATGGGTCTGAAACTTCACCATGTGAAAGCTCTTCCAAAAGTAGGAAAAATTCAAAAATTTAAAATGGCCGCCATTTTAGACAAAAAAGTAGGAAAAATTCAAAAGTAGGAAAAATTCAACAAGAGGAGAGTGCCCGTGAACGGGCACTGTGTCAGCTGACTGAATGTTTTTGATTTGTGATGGTGATAATGAGAGGAAAGCATAATTATCAGGGAAAGGGCTGTACAGAAATACAGTAAATGGTAACTGAACAGCATGTTCGAAAGATATTCCGAAGCTGACAGAAGAAAAGGACAAAAAAGTTGTGCCCTGCAAATGGTATTATGAAATAAAGTAACAAGGTAATTGTTTAAGTGTAAAAAGTAGGTTAAAAATATTTTAAAAAATACTATAAATGCAATATCCTCGTTCGACCATGAAGAAGGGGTCCAAAGGTCAAATCTGACCATACCAAAAGATTCCCAGCCAAAGAATTTAGGATGGTTTACCATCCCAAACCTCTCGGACCAATAATAAGTGAGTCATAGGCACTTTTTAAGTTTGCCTATCCTTGTTTGACCTTGAAGGAGGGGGTCCAAGGTCAAATCCGACCACACAAAAAAATTCCCAGCCCATGATTTCCTGTAGCTTGTTTACCATCCCAAACTTGTAGGACCAATAATAAGCGAGTTCTAAGCAATTGTAAGTTTGGCTATCCTCAATTGACCTTGAAGGAGGGGTCCCAGGTCAAATCTGACCACACCAAAAGAATCCCAGCCCATGATTTCCTATATGTTGGTTTACCATCCCAAACCTCCAAGACCAATAATACGCAAGTTATAAGCACTTTAAGTTTGGCTATCTTCGTTTGACCTGGAAGGAGGGGTCCAAGGTGAAATCCGACCACACCAAAAAATTCCCAGCTCATGATTTTCTATAGGCTGGTTTTCATTCCAACCTCTACAACCAATAATAAGCGGGTTATACGCACTTTTATGTTTGGCTATCCTCATTTGACCTTGAAGGAGGGTTCCCAAGGTCAAATCGGACCATATTAATAGATTCCCAGCCCATGATTTCCTACAGGTTGGATACAATGATTTACTCAACAGTGAGAACCTGAAAGAAGCTATTGCTCAGCTATGCCATGACATAGAGGTCTGCAATTTCACTATGTTATAGCTGACCAAAAATTATGTGAATAACATATTTAAACAAAATACTCTAAATGTAATAATTTTCAAGTTACAACTGATTTACTCAAGAGTGATAACCTCAAAGTAACTATTACTCAGCTATGCAATGAGCTACATGTCTGAATTTTTGCACTGTTATAGCTGACCTAAAAGTGAACAACATATTTAAGCAAAATACTGTAAATGCAATAGTTTTCAAGTTACAACTGATTTACTCAATAGTGAGAACCTGAAAATAGCTATTGCTCCACTATGCCATGAGCTATAGGTCTGTAATTTCACTATGTTATAGCTAACCCCAAAGTAGGTGAACAATGTATTTTAACAAAATACTCCAAATGCAATATTTTTCAAGTTATAGCTGATTTACACAACAGTCAGTGCCTGAGAATAGCTATTGCTCAGTTGTGCCATGAGCTACAGGTCTGTAATTTCACTATGTTATAGCTGACCCAAAAGTAGCTGAATAACATATTTGCACAAATTTCTGTAAAGGCAATAGTTTTCCAATTACAACTGATTTACTCAACAGTGAGAACTTCAAAGTAGCTATTACTCAGCTATGCAATGAGCCACAGGTCTGGAACTTCACTATGTTATAGCTGACCCAAAAGTAGCTGAATAACATATTTGCACAAATTTCTGTAAAGGCAATAGTTTTCCAATTACAACTGATTTACTCAACAGTGAGAACTTCAAAGTAGCTATTACTCAGCTATGCAATGAGCCACAGGTCTGGAACTTCACTATGTTATAGCTGACCCCAAAATAGGTGAATAACATATCGCAACAAAATACTCTAAATGCAATAGTTTTCAAGTTATAAGTGATTTACTCAACAGTGATAACCTAAAAGTAGCTATTACTCAGCTATGCCATGAGCTACAGGTCTGAAATTTTACTATGTTATAGCTGACCCAAAAGTAGCTGAATAACATATTTATACTAAATTCTCTAAATGCAATAGTTTTCAAATTACAAGTGATTTACTCAACATTGAGAACTTCAAAGTAGCTATTACTCAGCTATGCAATGAGTCACAGGTCTGGAACTTCACTATGTTATAGCTGACCCCAAAATAGGTGAATAACATATTGAAACAAAATACTCTAAATGCAATAATTTCCAAGTTAAAAGCGATTTACTCAACAGTGATAACCTAAAAGTAGCTATTACTCAGCTATGCCATGAGCTACAGGTCTGAAATTTTACTATGTTATAGCTGACCCAAAAGTAGGTGAACAACATATTTAAGCAAAATACTGTAAATGCAATAGCTTTCAAGTTACAACTGATTTACTCAATAGTGATGACCTAAAAGTAGCTATTTCTCAGCTATGCCATGAGCTACAGGTCTGAAATTTTACTATGTTATAGCTGACCCAAAAGTAGCTGAATAATATATTTATACTAAATTCTCTAAATGCAATAGTTTTGCAATTACAACTGATTTACTCAATAGTGAGAACCTCAAAGTAGTTATTACTCAGCTATGCAATGAGCTACAGGTCTGAAATTTTACTATGTTATAGCTGACCCAAAAGTAGGTGAACAACATATTTAAGAAAAATACTGTAAATGCAATAGTTTTCAAGTTACAACTGATTTACTCAATAGTGATGACCTAAAAGTAGCTATTACTCAGCTATGCCATGAGCTACAGGTCTGAAATTTTACTATGTTATAGCTGACCCAAAAGTAGCTGAATAACATATTTATACGAAATTCTCTAAATGCAATAGTTTTCCAATTACAACCGATTTACTCAATAGTGAGAACTTCAAAGTAGCTATTACTCAGCTATGCAATGAGCCACAGATCTGAAACTTCACTATGTTATAGCTGATCCCAAAATAGGTGAATAACATATTGAAACAAAATACTCTAAATGCAATAGTTTCCAAGTTATAAGCGATTTACTCAACAGTGATAACCTAAAAGTAGCTATTACTCAGCTATGCCATGAGCTACAGGTCTGAAATTTTACTATGTTATAGCTGACCCAAAAGTAGCTGAATAACATATTTATACGAAATTCTCTAAATGCAATAGTTTTCCAATTACAACCGATTTACTCAATAGTGAGAACTTCAAAGTAGCTATTGCTCAGCTATGCAATGAGCCACAGATCTGAAACTTCACTATGTTATAGCTGATCCCAAAATAGGTGAATAACATATTGAAACAAAATACTCTAAATGCAATAGTTTCCAAGTTATAAGCGATTTACTCAACAGTGATAACCTAAAAGTAGCTATTACTCAGCTATGCCATGAGCTACAGGTCTGAAATTTTACTATGTTATAGCTGACCCAAAAGTAGCTGAATAACATATTTATACGAAATTCAAATTCTCTAAATGCAATAGTTTTCAAGTTATAAGCGATTTACTCAACAGTGATAACCTAAAAGTAGCTATTACTCAGCTATGCCATGAGCTACAGGTCTAAAATTTTACTATGTTATAGCTGACTTAAAAGTAGCTGAATAACATATTGAAACAAAATACTCTAAATGCAATAATTTCCAAGTTATAAGCGATTTACTCAACAGTGATAACCTAAAAGTAGCTATTACTCAGCTATGTCATGAGCTACAGGTCTGAAATTTTACTATGTTATAGCTGACCCAAAAGTAGGTGAACAACATATTTAAGCAAAATACTGTAAATGCAATAGCTTTCAAGTTACAACTGATTTACTCAATAGTGATGACCTAAAAGTAGCTATTACTCAGCTATGCCATGAGCTACAGGTCTGAAATTTTACTATGTTATAGCTGACCCAAAAGTAGCTGAATAATATATTTATACTAAATTCTCTAAATGCAATAGTTTTGCAATTACAACTGATTTACTCAATAGTGAGAACCTCAAAGTAGTTATTACTCAGCTATGCAATGAGCTACAGGTCTGAAATTTTACTATGTTATAGCTGACCCAAAAGTAGGTGAACAACATATTTAAGAAAAATACTGTAAATGCAATAGTTTTCAAGTTACAACTGATTTACTCAATAGTGATGACCTAAAAGTAGCTATTACTCAGCTATGCCATGAGCTACAGGTCTGAAATTTTACTATGTTATAGCTGACCCAAAAGTAGCTGAATAACATATTTATACGAAATTCTCTAAATGCAATAGTTTTCCAATTACAACCGATTTACTCAATAGTGAGAACTTCAAAGTAGCTATTACTCAGCTATGCAATGAGCCACAGATCTGAAACTTTACTATGTTATAGCTGATCCCAAAATAGGTGAATAACATATTGAAACAAAATACTCTAAATGCAATAGTTTCCAAGTTATAAGCGATTTACTCAACAGTGATAACCTAAAAGTAGCTATTACTCAGCTATGCCATGAGCTACAGGTCTGAAATTTTACTATGTTATAGCTGACCCAAAAGTAGCTGAATAACATATTTATACGAAATTCTCTAAATGCAATAGTTTTCAAGTTATAAGCGATTTACTCAACAGTGATAACCTAAAAGTAGCTATTACTCAGCTATGCCATGAGCTACAGGTCTAAAATTTTACTATGTTATAGCTGACCCAAAAGTAGCTGAATAACATATTTATACGAAATTCTCTAAATGCAATAGTTTTTAAGTTACAAGTGATTCTACTCATGATGGAAGTTACTGAAAAGCCCAAAAGTAGCTATTATTAGCTATTGAGACAGGCACCCAACTTACTCACCATATTGTAGCTATGAAAAAAGTAGCTGAATAACATATTTTAACAAAATGCTCTAGATGCAACAGTTTTCAAGTTATAAATGATTTTGTGCATGATTTCATGAATTTTAATGCATTAAAAATTATTAAAAAAATTTATTTAAAAAAAAGTAAGACAGATCCAGGTCTCATACTCACACAAGAGAATCTACCTCTGGCCTAGTACATATATGCAAGGTATGAGAGAAATCCCTGCAATAGTCACTGAGAAAATTGTGATTAAGTGTTGAAATTTTCATACTTTTGTTGGGGGTACCCCCCTTGTAATGTCTCTAGCAAACAGACAAACAGACAGATTTGCATGCCTTGAACAATTTTTCATCCTCGATAGATAAGGTATCTTTTAAAAAAAACAGCACGTCTCTAGGCCTTGTAGTTTTGGAGGAGAAGTTGTTCACGCGGACGCATACGTGTGCGCGTACGCCCACGCCGCAGAGTGACGACATAAAAATTTTAAATGGCCGCCACTTTTGGCGAGACAATTATTTTCTGAAAATAGGCATGGCTACTCCGCAAAGATACCCTGCGGGTCAAAAATTTCGTCGAAATCGCTCTATCTAGTACGGTTTTCGAGATATAAGCATTTTTATGTTTTGCAATTTTTGCGAAAAATTCGAAAATTAAAAATGGCCTCCATTTTTGGCGAGAGAAATTTTTTTTGAAAATTAGGATAACTACTCTGCAGAGATACCCTCTCGGTCAAAAATTTCATCGAAATCTCTCTATCTAGCACGGTTTTCGAGATATAAGCATTTTTGTGTTTTCCTTATTTGGAAAATTCATAATGATTAATTAATCATTAATTACTCAGCCATTTCTTAACCAATCAATGCCAAAATCTAATGATTTCCAGATTTTAATAGAATGAATGTATTTGCCAAGTTTCTGGTGAATTGATAAAATTCCTTTCAAGTTATCATCCGGACAAGCTTCCCCATCGAAAAAAGACATTTTTGGTCATGTGACCTCTCTGATTGGTTGAAATGTCACTGCAGCATATTCAAAAAAAGAGGCCAAGGCCTGCTGCTTACTGGCGACCCGCATGTTATTGTGTTTTTCCATTTTTGGCGAAAATTCGAAAATTCAAAATGGCCGCCATTTTTGGGGAGGGGAAAGTTTTTTGAAAATTAACAATAGTACATTTCTCTTATACCCTGCGGGTCGAAAATTTCGACGAAATCGCTCTATCTCGAACGGTTAAGGAGATAGAAGCAATTTTGTGTTTATCCATTTTTGGCGAAAATTCGAAATGGCCGCCATTTTTGCGGAGGGGAAAATTTTTTGAAAATTGCCAATAGTACATTTCTCTTATACCCTGTGGGTCGAAAATTTCGACGAAATTGCTCTATCTCGCACGGTTAAGGAGATAGAAGCAATTTTGTGTTTTTCCATTTTTGGCGAAAATTTCGAAAATTCAAAATGGCCGCCATTTTTGGGGAGGGGAAAATTTTTTTTAAATTAACAATAGTACATTCCTCTTATGCCCTGTGGGTCGAAAATTTCGACGAAATCGCTCTATCTCGCACGGTTAAGGAGATACAAGCAATTTTGTGTTTTTCCATTTTTGGCGAAAATTCGAAAATTCAAAATGGCCGCCATTTTTGGGGAGGGGAAAATTTTTTGAAAATTGCCAATAGTACATTCCTCTTATGCCCTGTGGGTCGAAAATTTCGACGAAATCGCTCTATCTCCAACGGTTAAGGAGATAGAAGCAATTTTGTGTTTTTCCATTTTTGGCGAAAATTCGAAAATTCCAAAATGGCCGCCATTTTTGGGGAGGGGAAAATTTTTTTAAAATTAACAATAGTACATTCCTCTTATACCCTGCGGGTGGAAAATTTCGACGAAATCGCTCTATCTCGCACGGTTAAGGATAATAGAAGCAATTTTGTGTTTTTCCATTTTTGGCGAAAATTCGAAAATTCAAAATGGCCGCCATTTTTGCGGAGGGGAAAATTTTTTGAAAATTGCCAATAGTACATTTCTCTTATACCCTGTGGGTCCAAAATTTCGACGAAATTGCTCTATCTCGCACGGTTAAGGAGATAGAAGCAATTTTGTGTTTTTCCATTTTTGGCGAAAATTTCGAAAATTAACAATAATACATTCCTCTTATACCCTGCGGGTCGAAAATTTCGACGAAATCGCTCTATCTCGCACGGTTAAGGAGATACAAGCAATTTTGTGTTTTTCCATTTTTGGCGAAAATTCGAAAATTCAAAATGGCCGCCTTTTTTGGGGAGGGGAAAATTTTTTGAAAATTAACAATACAACATTCCTCTTATACACTGTGGGTCGAAAATTTCGACGAAATCGCTCTATCTCGCACGGTTAAGGAGATACAAGCAATTTTGTGTTTTTCCATTTTTGGCGAAAATTCGAAAATTCAAAATGGCCGCCATTTTTGGGGAGGGGAAAATTTTTTGAAAATTAACAATACTACATTCCTCTTATACCCTGTGGGTCGAAAATTTCGACGAAATCGCTCTATCTCGCACCGTTTCTGAGATAAACGCGTTTTTGTTTTTTCAGCGTTAAGAAAAATCGTGACATTTAGTAAATCATTAATAAGTCGGCCATTTTGTATTGGATCGTTTCGAAAAGTTATTGATTTCCAGACATGTATATAACGAACCTACTTGCAAAATTTCATGTGAATAGGTGAAGGGCTTTTTAAGTTATCATCCAGACAAGCACACCCTTTTGAAAAACATGTTTTTGGTCATGTGACTTTTCTGATTGGTGGAAAAACATGCAATGGGGAAAAATGATAGTCCTCCACCCAAGGAAGCTCCATACCAAATTTCAAAGAAATCGGTGCAGTAGTTTCTGAGGTTAAGAGGCTGGAAAAAAAATTGTTGACGACGCCGACAACAACCACAACAACAACAACAACGAAGACGGCGCCAGGCCATGCCATTAGCTTACGGCCGTTGGCCAGTAAGCTAAAAATTCCCCAAGGCTACTGCCTAAACCTGCCAAATTTGAAAAGAATCTGCCTAACGGTTACAGAGTTATAAGGAAAACAAAATGCGGAGCCGGCGGAGCCTGAAGGTCTCCCATAGACAAACAAGCGTCCCTTGCGGGACGCTTAACTAGAAATAGGACGCATTGGCATGCGTAATGTCCACCCAAAGGGAAGCATGAGTTTTGCTCTAAAACTTGGACAAAATTGGCAAGAGTAGATTGCTGAGATACCCTGTGGATCGAAAATGTCGACGAAATTGATCTATCTCACACGGTTAAGGAGATAGAATCAAATTTGTGTTTTTTGCATTTTTGGCAAAAATTTGAAAATTCAAAATGGCCACCATTTTTGGGGGAGAGGAAATTTTTTTGAAAATTGCACAGAGTAGTTCACTGAGATACCCAGTGGGTCGAAAGTTTCGACAAAATCACTCTATCTCGCATGGTTCAGGAGATAGACATATTTATGTTTTTTGCTATGTAGCTATTACTCAGGAGGTTTAAGCTATTACCAGCAACAACAATACCAAGCAAGCAACCAACACTATAAACCTTCACCAAATTTTAAAAAGATGAGTTAAATATGTTTCCTTTAAAAGAGTGAAAACAGAAATGCAATTCAGAGTAGGCTCAAAGTAGCAAAGCAGCTATTACTCAGATAGCTACAAAGCTATCATCGACGAAAAGCTATCCTGGCCAAACTATTGACCCAATTATCCTTTATATAAATTTTTGTGAAAATAGAAAACATTGTTTTATTAAAATGTCCTGAAAAAGTCAACTCAAAATAGCATAATAGCTATACAGTGCAGTAGCTATTACTCAGTTAGCTATAAAGGTATTATCACCAAAAGCAATCCCAAGCAAGTACTAATCCAATAATCCTCCATCCCAAATTTTGTGAACGTAGGTGAAATACTTTTCCTTTAAAATGCTTAAAATAAACAAGAGTAGAGTGCCCGCGAACGGGCACTGTGTCAGCTGAGTGAGTGTTTTTGATTTGTGAAGGTGATAATGAGAGGAAAGCATAATTATCAGGGAAAGTGCTGTACAGAAGTACAGTAAATGGTAATTGAACAGCATGTTCGAAAGAAATTTCGAAGCTGACAGAAGGACAAAAAAGTAGTGCCCTGCAAATGGTATTATAAAGGAAAGTAACAAGGTAACTGTTTTAGTATAAAAAGTAGGTTAAAACATATTTAAAGAAATACTGCAAATGCAATATCCTCGTTCAACCTTGAAGAAGGGGTCCAAGGTCAAATCCAACCACACAAAAACATTCCCATCCCATGAATTCCTATAGGTTGGTTTACCATCCCAAACCTCTAGGACCATAATAAACGAGTTATAAGCACTTTTAAGTTTGGCTATCCTCGTTTGACCTTGAAGGCAGGGTCCAAGGTCAAATCCGACCACACCAAAAGATTCTCAGCCCATGATTTTCTATAGGTTGGTTTACCACCCCAAACCTCTAGGACCAATAATAAGCGAGTTATAGGCACTTTTAAGTTCTTGTTTGACCTTGAAGGCAGGGTCCAAGGTCAAATCAAACCACATCAACAGATTCCCAGCCCATGATTCCAACTGTCTGTTTACCATCCCAAACCTCTAGGATCAATAATGAGCAAGTTATAAACACTTTTAAGTTTGGCTATCCTTGTTTGACCTTGAAGGAGGGATCAAAGGTCAAATCTGACCACACCAGAAGATTCCCAGCCCATGATTTCCTACAGGTTGGTTTACCATCCCAAACCTCTAGGACCAATAATAAGGGAGATATAAGCACTTTTCATGACTGACAAAGAAATGCCCTTGGCGGCCATCTTGTTTTTCAAAATGAGGCCAAAAACATTCCCAGTCAAGATTTTATAATGAGGAAGATATCCTGCGAATTTAAGATCGCTATCCATAATATCCTTTCCTCTAGAGGGCCAACAAAAGTCCTTGTTTAAAGTCGAATAAACGTCCCTGGCAGCCATCTTGTTTTTCAAAATGAGGCCAAAAATATTCCCAGGCAACATTTTATGGTTATTCATATATTCTGCAAACTTGAGAAGGCTAGCTATAATGTTTTTTTTTTCATTAGAGCAGTAATGGTGAAATCTCTCTACACACTGCAGCTATCCAGTGGATACAAGGATTTACTCAACAGTGAGAACCTGAAAGTAGCTATTGCTCAGCTATGCCATGACATACAGGTCTGCAATTTCACTATGTTATAGCTGACCAAAAATTATGTGAATAACATATTTAAACAAAATACTCTAAATGCAATAGTTTTCAAGTTAGAACTGACTTACTCAACAGTGATAACCTCAAAGTAGCTATTACTCAGCTATGCAATGAGCTACATGTCTGAATTTTTACTATGTTATAGCTGACCCAAAAGTAGGTGAACAACATATTTAAACAAAACACTGTAAATGCAATAGTTTTCAAGTTACAACTGATTTACTCAATAGTGATAATCTGAAAATAGCTATTGCTCAGTTGTGCCATGAGCTACAGGTCTGTAACTTTACTATGTTATAGCTGACCCGAAAGTAGCTGAATAACATATTTACACAAATTTTTGTAAATGCAATAGTTTTCCAATTACAACTGATTTACTCAACAGTGAGAACTTCAAAGTAGCTATTACTCAGCTATGCAATGAGCCACAGGTGTGGAACTTCACTAAGTTATAGCTGACCCCAAAATAGGTGAATAACATATTGAAACAAAATACTCAAAATGCAATAATTTTCAAGTTATAAGTGATTTACTCAACAGTGATAACCTCAAAGTAGCTATTACTCAGCTATGCAATGAGCTACAGGTCTGAAATTTCACTATGTTATAGCTGACCCAAAAGTAGCTGAATAACATATTTATACGAAATTCTCTAAATGCAATAGCTTTCAAGTTACAAGTGAGTTTACTCATGATGGAAGTTACTGAAAAGCCCAAAAGTAGCTATTACTCACTTAGCTATTGAGACAGACACCCAACTTACTCACCATATTGTAGCTATGAAAAAAGTAGCTGAACAACATATTTTCACAAAATGCTGTAAATGCAACACTTTTCAAGTTATAAGTGATTTAGTGCATGATTTCATGAATTTTAATGCATTAAAAATTATTAAAAAAATTTATTAAAAAAAAAGTAAGACAGATCCAGGTCTCATACTCACACAAGAGAATCTACCTCTGGCCTAGTACATATATGCAAGATATGAGAGAAATCCCTGCAATAGTCACTGAGAAAATTGTGATAAAAAGTTGAAATTTTCACACTTTTGGTGGGGGTACCTCCCTTGTAATGTCTCTAGCAAACAGACGAACAGACAGATTTGCATGCCTTGAACAATTTTTCATCCTCGATAGATAAGGTATCTTTTAAAAAAAACAGCATGTCACTAGGCCTTGTAGTTTTGGAGAAGAAGTTGTTCACGCGGACGCGGACGCCCACGCCGCAGAGTGATGACATAATGTCAGCTGACTGACAAGTCAGCTGACATAAAAATCCATGCAAAACAGAATACTATATACACAAAAACACATTTTGTATACATTTGATATTGGTTTGGTTAATAACTTATTAATGTTTACTTCTACCTAACTCACAGTCCAATACCTGTGTTTCTGGAACTGATTTCAGGCAATCTTGAAAGTCGGTACAGTACTGCAGATACTGTCAATGGCCAGATGGTGGGGTGAGAATTTCCTACAAGCTTACAAAATGCATTGTTCGATCAATTGCAGATGTTTAGTTCTAGAACCACCTTAAATGATGATGGTATGAATATTCCAAATGGATTGTGGGAATATAAGTTTCTTGCGATGTAAGCAAATAGGAGGCAAGGTTTCATCTGGACGCTGTGGTGGCTAAATCTGATGGTAAGTTCCAAAAATAGCATCAGAGATGCCCGTACCCCACAGCCTAGGGAAATATTTTCAACACCATGAGATACAGAAGTACTGTACCAGTACAAACTTCAGGATACTTTCAGAGCACTGTCAGTTATATAAAGGTCCAAACAATGTTTAAATGGAGAAATAATGTTTAAAAGAAAGATCATGCATATAAAGATGAAGTATTAAAACAAGATAATTCAATAACAAGATGACAGCATTAATCAGCAAACTAAAATTCAACACTCTTTATCTACATCTGCATGGCCGAATTATGGTTTAGATGGTTTGAATATTACCATGCATACAGAAGTGGTAATACATTTAATGAATCCTTATGTGTGGTGTTGGAGCAAAATCTGTGGCTCACTTGATGAAATTCTATCTCTTACAATGGGAAGTTATGAAAGTAAAATTCTTAATAAATTCTAATATGACTTTAACAGTGCTTAATCTGCATCGAAAGACAGACCCAAAGGTGCAACAAGATTTTATAGGTCAAGGTCACAACGACAAGGTCAAAGGTCAAATTAAGGTGACACCATGATAATACACACCTATAGCCCCTAACCAATGTCCCTACCAAGTATCAACTTCCTCAACCTTGCGGTTTCCAAGATATAGCCCAAACAAGATTTTATAGGTCAAGGTCACTACGGCAAGGTCAAAGGTCAAATTAAGGTCAGATCATGACATTGCACAACTACACCCCCTAACCAATGTCCCTACCAAGTATCAACTTCCTACACCTTACGGTTTCCGAGATATAGCCCGGACAAGATTTTCGAACTCAAGGTCACTACGGCAAGGTCAAAGGTCAAATCCTGGTCAGACCATGATGTTGCACACCTACACCCCCTAACCAATGTCCCTACCAAGTACCAACTTCCTACACCTTACGGTTTCTGAGATATAGCCCGGACAACATTTTATAGGTCAAGGTCACTACGGCAAGGTCAAAGGTCAAATCAAGGTCAGACCATGACGTTGCACACCTACACCCCCTAACCAATAGTCCTACCAAGTATCAACTTCCTACACCTTACGGTTTCCGAGGTATAGCCCGGACAAGATTTTATAGGTCAAGGCCACTACGGCAAGGTCAAATCAAGGTCAGACTATGACGTTGCACACCTACACCCCCTAAACCAATATCCCTACCAAGTATCAACTTCCTACACCTTACAGTTTCCGAGATATAGCCCAGACAAGATTTTATAGGTCGTCACTATGGCAAGGTCAAAGGTCAAATCAAGGTCACACCATGACGTTGCACACCTACACCCCCTAACCAATAGTCCTACCAAGTATCAACTTCCTACACCTTACGGTTTCCGAGATATAGCCCGGACAAGATTTTATAGGTCAAGGCCACTACGGCAAGGTCAAAGGTCAAATCAAGGTCAGACCATGACATTGCACACCTACAGCCCCTATCTAATGTCCCTACCAAGTATCAATTTCCTACACCTTACGGTTTCCGAGATATAGCCCGGACAAGATTTTCAAACTCAAGGTCACTACGGCAAGGTCAAAGGTCAAATCAAGGTCACACCATGACGTTGCACACCTACACCCCCTAACCAATAGTCCTACCAAGTATCAACTTCCTACACCTTACGGTTTCCGAGATATAGCCCGGACAAGATTTTATAGGTCAAGGGCACTACGGCAAGGTCAAAGGTCAAATCAAGGTCAGACCATGACATTGCACAACTACACCCCCTAACCAATGTCCCTACCAAGTATCAACTTCCTACACCTTACGGTTTCCGAGATATAGCCCGGACAAGATTTTCAAACTCAAGGTCACTACGGCAAGGTCAAAGGTTAAATCAAGGTCAGACCATGACGTTGCACACCTACACCTCCTAAGCAATGTCCCTACCAAGTATCAACTTCCTACACCTTACGGTTTCTGAGATACAGCCCGGACAAACTATTTCCCGACGCCCGGACGCCCGCCCGCCCATCCGGACACCATGGGTGAAAACAATACCCCGACAGCCCTTAAGGGCTGTGGGGTAAAAACATAGGTGCTATTAAAGTACTCGAGGAGACACTTAAGTCTATCTGGGATGCCCTCTTGAACACTGTTTTCTGGAAGGAAAGCCAGGCCATCTAACATGCCACGGAACAGCTTGACATCTTCCAGTTAATGATAATGCTGTATTAGATCAAAAGTCTGAATTTTCCTTGATGCGAACTGTGTAAGATGCTAAAACATCCATGGATATCATGCTGAGGTCCAAGGATGATGTCAGAGCATTGATCATTGACTGTTCAATTTGATCTACATTAAAGCCAAGGTCATGGCCTCTATCCTGAATGACATTAAAATGTTAGTCTTCCATTGCTTGGTTTTTGTTTGGCAGAAACGTGTATATGTTACAGTGAATATTTGTAACAAGGGAATATTAATATTCCCTGCAAATTTCAGGTAATACATGTATCCTCCAAAGCAGTCAAGGAAATATCCTTATAATTTTCCGGGAATATGCATATTCCCTGGTTTTGATGGCCAGGGAATACCAGCATTCACTAACTAGAAATTACTGAGAAAGCAACTTTGTATTTTCATAAAAAACTTTACCTTGTTTGTATAATATAACCTCTATACCCTCCTACATGATTAGATAACATAACTTTAACTATACCATAATTGAAAACATCAAAATACAACTTCGCCAAAAGGTAGTATATTTATGCTTTGTTTTAAATTTGTTGGCTATTAGCCTTGACCTTTTGGACTAACTTAATATGTACTTATCCTCTGGGATAAAATTCTTAGTTTTTTTGGTATTTATCATAGTTCTCATTTATATCTGTCTGTAGCACGAGCATCCATTATACTTTACTCCTCTTAGACAGTGAAGTACAGAGTATTATTTTGTATTCTGGTTTCTTGGTCATGTGAATTAAGCGTACTTACTATGATTTCTCTGGTTAAGAATAAATATTTCAATAATTATTATGTATTTAGTTTCAAGGGAAGGCATGCAGCTTGCAACTAAAATGTGCTCTGTATGAAAAATATTGGGTCAAGAATTAAGAAGTAAAAATTGTATTAAGCTGACACAATCTAATATTTTAGTTTTAATTTAAAAGCACCCAATAATTAATATAGTGTTGAAATATACACCTACATGAAATTAAGCTTCAAATTTAAATAAATTTTCCAACAAAAATAAAGAAAAAAAACACATCCATTTTGAAAAGTTGAGTATTCAGCCAACATAAACAACTAAACTAAATTTTTATCTTAAAAATATGAGAAATTGACATGTCACAATATTACACATTTTACTTAGTAAACAATATATATCACTTATTAGTCATTAGGTTGTCATATTTGACTATAAAAAGCACCTTGTACCTCCTTAACTTATCCATACTCTGAAATTGTAACTTTTCTTGCCTAACATTGTTTAAAGGGTCACATATTACAAGAAATGAGGCATTAAATTGTAAGATTTATATGTGTATTTCTGTATAATACTTTAGAGACAGCATAATACACATATTCACTGATTTTAATTCAGTGAATATCTAAAGGAATTGCTTGACAATACCAGGAATATAGGGTATTCCCTGAAAAGTTTAGGGAATACGCGTATTCACTGACCACTTTAGGGATCATGTATATTCGCTGAAAATGTTAATGAATACACGTATTCCCGGATTACACATACTCCTTATAACATATACACAATTTACACATGTCACAGCAGAATCTCCTAGTGGTACATGGATCACTACGGAGTAAATAGTAACTTTGCAATCTCAAAACTTCCATCCATATACAAAGAATCAAAAGTGACGAGGCACCATAGTCCACACGCTGTTCCAAACACTAGCATCCTCGCAGCTGAACCTACCCTTAACTAGAGGATCGCTAGCGAAGCAAAGCAATTGTTTTTGCATGGCAAAAACAAAGCGTCCCAAAAGAAAGATGGTGTCGGCTGCTTATAATAAAAAGGAAGATCTTGCCTAGATACCCTGTCAATCTAAAATTATATCGGAAAAAAAATTGGAAAATTTAAAATGGTTTAGGAGATACAAGCAATTTTATGTTTTCTGGCAAACATTTGAAAATTTCAAATGGCTGACATTTTTGAAAAGAGGAAAAAATTTTGAAAATTGGGCAGAGTATCTTGCTTAGATACCCTGTGGATCAAAACTTTTGCCGAAATCATTTTATACCGCATGATTTAGGAGATACAAGCAATCTGAAGTTTTTCCATTTCTGTCAAAAATTCGAAAATTGAAAATGGTCGCCATTTTTGGAAAGAGGAAACATTTTTGAAAATTGAGCAGAGTATCTTGCATATATACCCTATGGGCCAAAAATTTCGCCGAAATCGCTCTATCTCTCACGGTTTAGGAGATACAGCAATTTTAAGTTTTACCATTTTTGTCAAAAATTCGAAAATTGAAAATGGCCGCCATTTTTGGAAAGAGGAAAATTTTTTTTGAGAATTGAGCAGAGTATCTTGCATATATACCATGTGGGCCAAAAATTTCGCCAAAATCGCTCTATCTCGCACGGTTTAGGAGATACAAGCAATTTTAAGTTTTACCATTTTTGTCAAAAATTCAAAATGGCCGCCATTTTTGGAAAGAGGAAATTTTTTTTTGAGAATTGAGCAGAGTATCTTGCATATATACCCTGTGGGCCAAAAATTTCGCCGAAATCGCTCTATCTCGCACGGTTTAGGAGATACAAGCAATTTTAAGTTTTACCAGTTTTGTCAAAAATTCAAAATGGCCGCCATTTTTGGAAAGAGGAAATTTTTTTTGAGAATTGAGCAGAGTATCTTGCATATATACCCTGTGGGCCAAAAATTTCGCTGAAATCGCTCTATCTTGCACGGTTTAGGAGATACAAGCAATTTTAAGTTTTACCATTTTTGTCAAAAATTCAAAATGGCCACCATTTTTGGAAAGAGGAAAAATCGCTCTATCTCGCACGGTTTAGGAGATACAAGCAATTTTAAGTTTTACCATTTTTGTCAAAAACTCGAAAATTCAAAATGGCCGCCATTTTTGGAAGGAGGAAAATTTTTTGAAAATTGAGCAGAGTATCTTGCATATATACCCTGTGGGCCAAAAATTTCGCTGAAATCGCTCTATCTTGCACAGTTTAGGAGATACAAGCAATTTTATGTTTTACCATTTCTGTCAAAAATTCAAAATGGCCACCATTTTTGGAAAGAGGAAAAATTGCTCTATCTCGCACGGTTTAGGAGATACAAGCAATTTTAAATTTTACCATTTTTGTCAAAAACTCGAAAATTCAAAATGGCCGCCATTTTTGGAAGGAGGAAAAATTTTTGAAAATTAGCAGAGTATCTTGCATTTGTAGCCTTCGGCCCAAAAATTTCACCAAAATCGCTCTATCTCGCACGGTTTAGGAGATACAAGCAATTTTAAGTTTTTTGAATTTTTTTTGGAATTGAGCAGAGTACTTAGCAGAGATACCCTGTGGGTCAAAAATTTCGTCGAAATCGCTCTATCTCGCACAGTTTAGACGTTATTAAGGGAACTGTATTTTCCTTGTTAATAAAACTTTTTATGCTTAATTAATTAGCCATTTTTTAATGGAAGTCTACCAAAATCTAATCATTTGCAGATCTTTATACCATGCATCCATATATCAAATTTAAGGCAAATATTTTAAACGCTTCTTAACTTATCATCCGGACAAGCAAAATCGTGTTTTTGGTCATGTGACTTGTCTGATTGGTTGAAATGTCATGGCACCAAATTCAGAAAATTTTCCCAGGGCTACTAAATACATGTGCCAAGTTTGAAGAAACTCCATCCACTAGTAAAGATGCTATAGGCAGGCAAACTTGCGGAGCCGGCGGACCCTTCCGCGAGAATTCCTCCCATATGCAAACAAGTGTCCCTCGCCGCTTAATAAATGAATGGAATAAAACGTACATTATATTGAGAATTGAAGGGCAATTTCATCATGTAAAAAGGCACAGCAGACATACTAACAAATGATATTTGTTTGCAACGGGGAGTATTGACTTAAAAGTGTTAATTCTAATTGGACTTTTATAGCGCTTAATCTCCCCAAACAAGAGGACTCTTAAGGCGCAACAAAACAAAAAGCATTCAACAAAATTTCTGTATCCAGGGACATGAGAGGGGTCAAGCACCACAGAGAATGCCAGGGGAATAATCAAAAGTTTTTTTTTACATAATCCATTAAATAACTAGTTTATCTAATATAAATCCACACTGCTGAAAGAAATAGTTCACTTAACAATAAATGAGTCCTTAAGTACAACAGCCAAGCACTTGACAATGTGGTGAAGAGCTGGTAACAGTTGGTGAGCTGAAGAGCTGGTGTCAGTGGTCACACGTACCTCCCTTGCAGTTGAATGCTGTGTGGTTGGAGTACATACCACCATCTGATATTCTCCCTTATACATGTTGCCATCACATAGAATTATCATTCTGCCCTTATGGTTGGTAATAATCTTGATAATGTTGAAAAAAAAATCGAGTTGTTATAGGATATCACAGTATCACAATATTAAAGGAACACTTATAATGCCACACAAAGATAGTTTTAAATGAACAATAAAATACTTTTCTGTTGCTATCTTATATACTTCAGTTGTGATGTAAACAGCTAGGATGGCTTCCCTGTAACACTCTTCACTTAATGGATTCCCCCTTAAGTTTATCCCTGCATCATCAACTGAAGAAGTGAAGAAGCCACCTTCAGCCCCATGATCCATCCCCCCCCCCCCCCCCCCATCCCATTTTTATTATTAATAAGTCTTAATAACTTCGTTTAAAGATAGTGGAGTTTTGTTCATTAGTGCTAGGTGGTCCTTGAATGCGGTGTACTACAGCCCCATCAAAGTTTGCTGTATTCCTGTATCATGAAATTTTTGGAAAAGTTTTACAGTGCATGTTTAAATTATAAAATATCAGATTTGGATGTTTTGATGTGTGTTAAATTTAATAATTTAAATTATTAAAAATAAATTTTATTGCCCTCCCAGATAGCATTCCGCCGTCGGACCGACGTTGGCCCAACGTCAGCACAACCGTCGGTCCGACGTTGGCTGCCGACGTTGGGCCAACGGCTTTTTGACCGTCGGGCCAACGTGTCGGCAAGCCAACGCTAAAAATTATATTCTATGTACAGCATCGGCCAATCAGATATGTTCACCAACAACTTTTTTAGTGCGAATTTATAATGAAAATATTATCTTTATGTCTAAAATTATTAAATGGTTGCTTAAAATTTTTGGGCTCACTGAAATATGATTTTTAGACATACCATAATAAATTTTTTTTTTCTAAGTTTCCCCAAATCCCCTATTATTGCTCGCTGCCATCTTGAACAAAAATCCACCGTTGGCCCGACGTTGGCAAAATATTAGCCCCTTTATTTTCTGTAATTTCAATGGATAGATTTAATAATTAGTTTGTTGAATATTGATGCACGGAATTATGACATGCACGGTATTGTGACAACCCTTGTACGTAATTACTAGTAATAGAAAGACTGCGTTTGGATACCCGCTCTTATTGTCAAATTAAAGATACTCGGCAAGAAACGTGTTTTACCATTATATGTAGTAATTGCCTCCAAGTCATATTTGTCAGTTTACATTCACTCCTGTCCACTTTTTCCAACGGACAACCAAGAGTGAGTTTGCTCTTGTATGTCGAGTGCGACCAGGATAAATATTGCGCATGCGCAGATTTTGCGTATTCTCGTCCAAAGGCAAACGAGATGAAAAGAGAAACAGCTTGCGTTTGGCCTCTCTTCTGCTTGCGCCGCCACACTCGACGTACAGAGTCGAACTCCCTCAAAATGACCACAGTGGCTTTAGTTGCACTGGTACCCGTCCTCGCCAGCCCCCCCCCCCCCCCCCAAACTAGTCTGGATCCCGAACAACTTTTATCCGGAGAAAAAGGATCGGGTACGGCTATTTAAGGAATAACACACGACTAGAGTGGAGTTATACAGGGTTTTATAATGAATAGTGAGAGGCCACGGTGGGAGAGTGGTAACACTCTCGCCTCCCACCTCTGAGATTGGGGTTCGCTTCCCGGCCCGACTTCAAGTGGGAAAGCTGGTAGTTGCTTGCCGTTGGTCGGCAGTTTATAGTAGAACCCTGACAAACTGTATGTACTGGTTTCCTCTGCCCTTCCAACTACCCATCGTGATATGACCTGTACAGTGTTGAAAGCGATGTAAAACCCCAAATAAATAAATATAATGAATAGTGATATTAATAACACAAAGGCGAAGCCTGAGTGTTTCTAATGACCTATGAGTTGTAAAACCCTGCATAACCCCACACTAGGACTGTGTTATTCTGATTCTAACATGACACTTTATATTTTATTCTGATTTAATGAAGATTGATGGTACATATTCTTCATAATTTGACTTTTAAAAAGGGAAGAGGGATTATCACCCACCTATGTAAAACTAGCTGTGAGATTATGCTCGGTTTTACCACAGCGATTGATCAATCAGAATCGCGGACACAAGCATGTCATGTTAGAATTGATTTTAGTTATGCTTATCAAAGTTACAGGAAACAAAAGTAAAAATATATGTTTTGCTCCATTTTCAAAGTGGACTGATGTCTCGTCTAACCCGAAAGCAATCCTAACATCAGAAATCCTGAGGCACAGATTTTTATTATCACCTTCAATGATGATATTTTGATTATTGCCGAAAAGTTTTGTTTAAAAGGCTGTAACTGTAAAGGTTTTGTGCTACAAATAAATGCTTTGAAATTATTGTAAAAATGTTTTCTTTTGTGTAATTGTTACTCTTTGGTTGTAAATATATTATGAAGTGGTAAAAGAAACACTAAACTCTGGTGGTCAATGTATTATTGTAAGGGAGTTCAATAAAGTGTGTTACTTATGCAGGATGAAGAGAGGGCAAGTGGAAGAGAGAATATGCAGGAAGAGGGCGGAATATCAGAACAAAGAGGAGAAACTATAAATGAAAATGGAAGAGGAAGAGAAGATATTTTTAAATTATTAAAGCAGTATTTGGTGAGATGTTAACTTTATCTTTTGTTATTATTTGGTGATATGGTAGTCCATTATTGTCACAAACCAAACATTGTTGAGTTGTATTTTATAGTTTCCAGTTAGTGTTAATTATTATTAACATTGTGATTTAACATATTTTGTTTAAGTTGGTTACTTAAAGTCCCATTGGTAAAATATTTTAAAACATTATATTTGTTACTTTAGTGAACTAATTGAGTGTGAGACATAAAACACTTCATACATAATTGTATCAGTGTACTTTTCAACTAAAGATAAACTAAATGAACAATTAATGCTGTTAGAATGCATTAGACAATTACTAGTGAATTACAGTGGTCAAAATATTATAATTGGAGGTGATTTTAATACTTGCCTTAATTTCAATACAGACAAGAAAAGTCCCCCAAAAGAAAGAATATTTAAATATAATAAAGAACTTAATAATCTTATGAATGAAATGGAATTGATAGATAGTTGGCGGATACAAATTCCTTAAAAATTACAATACAGCAGAAGAGAGCTGCTAAATCAGGATTAGTGTAATTTCAAATAGACTTTTGGCTTATTTCAACAGCTTTACTTTATCAACTAAAAAAAATGCTCTATTAAATCAGGTAATATTTCATATTATAGCGCAGTAACAATAAAAAAAGAATATGTAGACACTTAAAAAAGAGGTAAAGGACTCTTGAAACAAAATGAAAATGAACTTGCCAATAGATTAATACACTTGGAAAATTCACTACATTATAATAAAAACAACTCCGATAAATATACAACAATAAATCAAGAATGGGAAAATTGCCAAAGAATTGAATTAAGCTTCAAGGGTCAATTCTACAGTCAAAGTTGAATGGGTTGAAGAGGGAGACAAAAATAACAAATATTTGAAAACCTTGAAAAACAAAATCATGATGTCAAATATATGAAAAAATGACAGGTATAAAAATGGAAATAATAAAACTAAATGAAATATTTAAAGAACTAAGGAACTTTTATCATGAACTGTATACCTCAAATTGAATAATAACCCAACTTCAAAAAATATAGACACTTTCTTTTTAAACAATAACATTCTAAAATTGTCTGAAGAAGATAAACTATTCTGTGAGGAAAAACTATCTAAGGAAGATTATCTAAATTCTTTAAAAACTTATAAAATAATAAATCTCCAGGTGGTGATGGGCTTACCACAAATATTTATATTTTTTTCTGAAACGACATTAAAAAGCTACTTATTGAATGTTACAATTATTGTTTTCTTAATGGCCAGCTAACGCAGGACCAACCACTAGCAATTATTAATTTGATTCCAAAAAAGACAAGGATAAAATACAAAAAGTTATAGGAACAATAGTTAATGAAACCCAAGTTGGATATATCAAAGGTAGATACATTGGTGAAACAATAAGAACTATTGAAGATGTAATGTCTACATCAAACTTGAACAATATTGAAGGCTTTATTACTTTCTTCAGTGGTTTTGTGAAAGCATTTGACAGCATATAATGGTCTCTATGGTGGCAGATTCTTGCCCACTTCAATTTTGGAGAAAAATTCATCACTTTGATTAAATACTACATCAAAATATTAAATCTTGCGTTGGAAACAGTAGCTATTATACAAAATCATATGATGTTTCAAGGCCTGTCAAACAAGGATGTTCCATATCTGCTTTATTATTTTTACTAGTAGCCAAATTTCTTGTTAAAAGTATCCAAAGTAATACATTCTGTTTGGTGAATTATAGTAACTGTAAAATTTTAGGGGCTGTAAACTTACAGTCAACTGAGATACTCTTAATAAATATTACAATAATGAAACTACTCTGACCTCACCACAGCCCTAGCCACCTAACTAACAGTTAAACAACTTTGCCGACTGTATCCAAAAATTTGTCCGGTGATCTTTCAACATCCACTTAGTCAAGATGACTGATTCGTTCAGTGTCCACTGACATAAAATTTCTATATAAGCAGATGTTCAGAGTGGCTGCACAACTATGCTGTTTGCTCCAAGATATGAACAATATAGAAAATTCAGCAAATCCACACTGGTAGATTCACATATCCAGGTGAAAGTACAAGACTAGTATATGATATTCTGAACTACACTGAAAATTATTAATTTGTCAAAATGGTGCCTAAAACGACAAGTTTCTTAAATGACAAAATCAAATGAGATTTTCTTGTTGAATGATAGTCAAATGTTGATAACTTATAGGTCAAATTATTAGAAAACTTATGACAAGAAAATTAGTGCCCTTAAAATTAATTTCACAGGAATGTGACCAATAACAGATGCCTAAAATGACTAATTAATTGGACTGCCGGGCTTATTTTCTTGTCATAAGTTTGTCAGTTAATTTGTCAAACAAGAAAATGACAAGTTTTAATTTGTCAATTAGGAAGTTTGTCGTTTTAGGCACCATTTTGACAAATAAATGACAAATTAATATTTGTCAGAGGTTTTCAGTGTATACAGGAAAAAATAAATAAATGGGCACCTCATGTTAATTGATCTTGAGAAGGCTTTTGATTCGATCTCATGGAAATTCATGTGCAAAGTCTTAAATCACTTCAATTTTAGTAATGAATTCATTTAATGGATTATCATGTTCACTGCTGAAATAACTGGTACAGTTTTTGTCAGAGTTTTTCCCAATTAAAAGAGGTTGTAAGCAGGTAGATCCAATAGCCCCTTATCCCTTTATCTTGTGTGCGCAAATACTATGTGAAATGATACTAACAAATAAAAGCATAAATGGGATTAAAATTGGATCAGATGAATTTAAAATTTCACAGTTTGCCGATGACACAATAATATTTATGGATGGTTCGGAGAACTCCTTAAAACATACCTTGAATATGTTAGAAATATTTGGATCATTATCAGGGTTAAAATGAACCTATCAAAACTAGAATACTTTCGAACGGTAAAAAGAAATATTGTAAGGAGAGAATTGCTTGTGGTGGATCTTTAAACTGTCGTTCTAGTAATTTCACATTACTACGAATTACTTTTGATTTAAAATTATGTACTATACCACAAATCAACTGTGATGCTGCCCTACTAAAGATCGATAACACTTTAGGTGGATGGAAAAAAAGATGTCTGACACCGTTAGGTAAAATCACAGTCATCAAGTCCCTTATTTTGTCTCAGTTAAGTAATCTGTTTATGTCTATCCCACTCCCTGACAACAAATTTTGTGAAAATCTCAACAAAAAGCTATACAAATTTGTTTGGGATGACAAAGCTGAAAAAATTAAACATGCTATCTTATCTCAAAACAAAATAAATGGGGGACTAAAAATGTCAAACATTGACAATTTTATAAATTCCCTAAAATGTACCTAGATTAGAAGACTTCTAGTTTCAAATGCCAGACCATGGGTCAAGTTGTTTGAATTCTCCTACTGTTCTTTAAACGATTTGATAAAATATGGTCCTTATTTTGGGATTAAGGTCATGGATAATGTTCAAAATAATTTTAAAAAGAACTATTTTTTATATGGAACAATGTTTGTAAATCTTGTCAGTTAAAAACTGAATGGCACATCTTCAATACCCCCTGTGGTTTAATAGTAAACTAGGCAATAGCAGGTTATTTCAGAAAGACTGGAATAACCACGGGATTTCTGTTCAAGGACACATTGTAAAGTCAGACTTTCAGATTCTAAAAAAGGATGAAATTGAAAGCACATATAATTTTTATAATAATAATAATTTTTTAGACTGCTTCCAAATACATTCAATTATGAAAAGGTTTTTATAAAAGATAAGGTTAATTTTCTGATAAGCAGACATTCTTTTTTGGCACAACCATGTATTCCTCACCACATTTCTATCTTGCTTAACGGCTTTCTCTCGGAACTAATCCGCCAGACATCGCTGATAAACAACCCAGTCATACAAATGTAAACAAACCACGGTTGATTTATTTTTGTGCTGTGTTTCGTGACGAAAGGACAAAAAAGTTTATTTTGTGCATAATATCACTTTAAGTTATGACTGAAAAGAAATCATATCATTCATGATGGACCTTGCAGGAACTTAAAGCAGAACTGAAAGAGAGAAATGCAAAGGTTTCAGGAAAGAAAGCAGATTTAATAGACAGGTGAGTGTTTTTTTTATCTGTGCGATAATAGGGTATTTTTAGACCATGATTTATGTTTGTGCAAGAAATCCACCTTAAGTGAATGAACATACACATATATATCAATTTACAGTGGGATATACAAGTCAGCACATAAATCTAATATAGTTTGTTGATTTTTTGACACGGCACATGTGTAAACATAAACTTGAAATTGAAGCAGCGATAAGTGGTTAGCTCACAGGAGTTGTATGTGTATAAGTTACATAAATCTTTCCTGTAGTTGGAGGTTCTTTAAAAGTGGAGTCTTTTAAGCAAAACAAAAAGTTGCACTGGAAAAAAAATTCCTCCAGCAAACCCCATTGCATTGGCCCTGGATCGTGACTACATGGCTCTGAATGCAGTGGATCAATTTTTGCAAAATGAAAAGGTAATAGCTATGTGTCCAATCCTTTTTGTTACTAATTTTCAGGTGATAGGTAAAAACTTATGAAAATTTAATCTTATCAATATAAATGAATTATTTCATCTTATATTTTTGTGCACAGAAGTATAACTGTATAACCATTCACTAGCTTTTCTACTAATGTTTTTAATGTGTACATCCTGTTTTTTCAGATTACACATATCACTAGTGAAGAAATTAAGGCTGTAGAACAACAAACTCGGGCTCAAACTAGAAGTGGGATTTGGCAGAAAGAATGACAAAAATGCATCACTGCATCAAGATTTGGTGATATCTGCAAAGACACTAGCAGGAAAGATATAAAAACATTGTCTAGAAAAATTACAATCCAATCTAGTATCAAATCAGCTCCTATAATACATGGTAGATGATACGAAAGTTTGGCAGTTGAGAAATATGAAGACCTGACCAATACCCAAACAAGGGAGTGTGGCTTATTTGTGTCAGCAAACTATCCAATGTTGGGGGCATCACCGGATCGGATTGTGAATGATAAATTGCTTGTTGAAGTAAAGTGTCCCTATGTGGCTAGGAACAGGGAAATTTCATCAAGTACAGTACCTTACTTGAAGTTTATCAATGATGAGCTTGTTCTTGATGTGAACCATTCATACTTCTATCAAATACAGGGCCAGCTTTACTGTGCTGAGAGGGAATATTGTGACCTTGTGGTGTACACATTCAAAGACATTAAAGTAATAAGAATTTTAAGGGACAATAATTTTATTGAAAGTATGATTCAAAACCTGATAGATTTCTACAACAATCATTTTAAAGATACTATAGTTGAAAAACATTTATTTAGAGACTATAACACATTTTAGGCACACATTTTATTGAAGGTAAAATTGAACAGTTTTTGCTGTTGAGAAATATTAACAAGAAGCTGTAGCACGGTTAAACTTCAGAAAAGATTTACTATATTACTTATGAATGTGTTTTTAAATAAAATATTCACAGTACATAAATTATTTTGTATGGTACACTTTACAAACTCCATACACCTGATATTGTATAACTTAAGCGTTCTGAGGGACGATGTTGTTTCTGAAGTTACACAAGTAAAAACAAACTTGAAAAATTTCAGTAGCTAGTGCAGCTTCAGTTCTACTCATAGGGTTTTTTAATATTTTGAAGGTTTTCCCCAGTCCTATGATTCTTTCAATATGGACCCTTTTGCTTGCAATCTTTCTGTCCTTCAGTACAATTTCATGGGATATCCTATTCTGTTTTCTGAAGAACTCTGGTATATTTATGTGTACTCCTGCTGCAACAAAGAGATCCTGGACATTGAACCCCTTATCAGCCATAATTGAATCCCCAGGATCACATAATTTAGAAAGCTCACTCCTCTCAACTATTTGCCTGTCACTTGCAGATCCGCCATATGCAGGAGACAGGACACCAACCCACCTGGGGTCATCCCAACTAAAACCTTTACTGTGTTCATGTTCTTATATGTAGAAAATGTGGCCTGCTGCCTCAGTGGCTCTTTAGGCTTCTGGATTGGGCATTCTGTTCCATCCACCATGACCCTTGTGTTGGAAAATTTATCTCTGAACCCCTCAGGAGAATAAAATTTAACCAAGTCTCTGTTTGGCCACCAATTTAATTCTCCCCATTGGTGTGCCATGAAGTTTATCCATGTAACAAAAATATTCATGACTCCTGTTTCAGATGTCTTGAAAAGCCTACTGAGTTCAAAATTTGCCTTGTGTCTCCTCAGCTTTATCAAAGTGAGGAAGAACTGATCCTCTATGTTGAGTGATGGGTTCCATCCATTATAATAGTTCAGATGGTTAGCTGCAGGTCCCAGTGTTGACAAGACAAAAGAAAATTTCTTATAAGTTTCAAGCCCAGTGTAAAAGTGAATGCCGGCTGGGTCGAACATGAATTCCTTTGCAGAGAAAGCTGATATACAATCAGTTTGCACCTGGACATTCATGAAATCTTTAAACTTTTCTAAACCAACACTAGCATCTGAAATATACAGTAAAACATAACTGAGAAAATTCTGCATAACTAAATAAGAAAATTTTTTGTTTATAAAATGGGTGTACATACACAAAAACTTCAAAATGCACATCTAAAATTATGCATGCTAACCCACAGGACATTCAGGTGCAGACATAGGAGGCACTTATTTGAGAGAAAGCGAACACATGTTCATTTGATTTTATGTATATTTTAAATATTTACATGAAATGGCTTATGATTGTCTCATTTTTAGTATCAAGAATACGAGCCAGATTTTTCTTAAAATATAATCACTTCTTCCTTTGGTCATGTTCTACCCAAATAAAAGATCTGTTAATTACTTTTGGATGGACACACAAACATATAAATCAACAGACAATAAACATAACCCCTGATGGAGATAAGAAATAATTATCAGAATGATAAAGGGTATGCTTGCCTTCAATACTTGTCCCAGCTTCCTGAACCACTTCTTCATTGGCCCCGACTGTTTCCCATCCTTTTGTCATTGTTGGGCACTCCAGGCTCATATGTAACCTTCTTTTTTCTGCTGTTCTTGTTCTTGCCTGGACATTTTCAGATGGTGTTTTCGTGCATTGTAAAATGTGGGGTACAGCTTGTGCTTTCAGTCTCTTCTGCGGGGCACTGTACCTATGAAATATGTGACTGCATGGTTTGATATCATTATGCCCACATTGTTAAAATTTAATCACTGAATGAAGATTATAAAAAGATATGCCACAAATTATGCATAGATTACATTACGCCACACATACTGAGCCTAATGGTATAAATGTATAAATCAAAGTTTTTGAATATCTTTTCTCAAAAAGATTTATATTCCACATTTCACCAGTAACAGTAGTTAAATGATGGAAGTGAAACTACAAACAGCAGACTATAATGTATGTTTGTTTTTCCCATTATATCTCTTCCAGACTGACAGATGAAAGACATGTGGTTTACTTTTTCAAAGTGACAGGTGTTTACTATTCTGCTATATATCTGTATGTCACTAAAAGGAATTGTGCTGCATATAAATATGTTAAAATCCAATGATAAGGATATATATACACACTTACCACATGTTGTCTTTTGTTTATAGTCATTTTCATCAAAGTGGGATCGGCAAACAACGCTGTATTTAGATGGCTCCCATATGTCTCTTTTGATAGCAATTTTCCAAGCTTTTAACAGCTTTGGTTTTGAAAAGGGGAAAACATGCCCTCCTTTCTTATTACAAAGTGGAACACAACATTCAGTATGCATTTTAGCAAGAAAAAAACTCTGAAAACCTTGGTGTTGTAGAATGCAGTAGAGTGTGAACAAACTACATCCAGGAATCTGGGTTGTCTATGACTGAGTTGTTTATCAGCACCACCTATGCAGTATTTCTGCACATGAGATCCCCATTGTGAACAAGGTTGTAAAGGTATTTATAATATAATCATCACACAAGACTTAGAAAGCAAAAATAAACTAAAATGGAATAAAGATCTAACATTAGGTATTGACAACATGGAAATGTGTCTTCAAGCAGATATTTAATAATGTGATAGACAACTATTTGATATGGTTTCAGTATAGACTGATCCATAGAATACTATATATAATATTGTCAAATATAAGGAAAATAACTTACGCGTTTATTTAAACAATTGCACCCAAATCCAAATGTAAACAATGCATGGAGCATGTTCAAACTCAAACTTAGCTGAACCAAACAGGGTTCTTAGTTTTAGAAACTAAGGTGTTAGTTAAAATTTGTTTTAACTAACGTATCTTAGTACCATCTACCAACTTTTGGTTTTCAGTGTAGGAACAAAAGATATACTGTGCAAAATGTCAATAGAAAATACAAATATTTGCAGAAATGTGGGCCAGAAACGTTGATGCATTTTTTTGTTAATTGTTCATATGTTGTGAACCTGTGGAAATCTTTGGAATTATGGATACTTTCATGTACAAATAAAAGAATTATATTTACACAAAACACTATCATCTTAGGTTATTTATATAATGACAATAACTATTATTCCATTAATACTATCATAGCTGTTACAAAAAGCTATATCTTTACAAGTGCAGTACATGTATGTATCCCATATATCAATGTTTTGAAAAAATAGGCTCCAGAAACAGTTTAAAGATCAATATCATTTTAATATTGAAATAAATATGGTAGAAAAGTTTAACAAACAATGGTTACAATATAAAAACTTGTTCCAATAATTTTCTCTTCCATTACATTGATGTATTGATAAGAAGAAATATTGTGATATAAGGTCAGAGCAGCTTAATTTATTGTATTAAAATTAGACAATTTACATGTATAAAGTATATTGTATGTACCTATGAACTTTTATGTATGTATAAAGATGTGACCAATAAAAAAAAGAAAAAAGATATATGGTTAGTTAGTTAGGACAATTAGTGGAAAGTTAGGGTTAGGGGTAGTATGTAGAAAGCTAGGGTTAATGGTATATAGTAGGGGTTAGAGGTAGTATGTAGAAAGTTAGGGGTATAGGTAGAAAAAAGTGCTAACCGTAGAAAGTTAGGGTTAGGGGTAGAAAAAAATTATAATATAGGGTTAGGGTTAGAGAAAAGTGCTGACAGTAGAAACTTAGGGTTAGGGGTAAAAAAAGTGCTGGCAGTATAGCGTTAGGGTAGATAAAATGCTGATGATGCTGTCTGTCGATGTTGAACTACTACTGCTGTTGCACTCACATTGCTGGACCTCTCAGCAGCATTCGACATTATTGGCCATAACATTCTTTTTAATTACCGCGGGGATTGGTTTAGGGTTGATGACACTGTGTTAAGGTGGATCAAACTCTATTTTACAAACCATAGACATCAGGTTAAACTGGGTAATATATTTTTAGATGCCTTCTCACTACCCTATGGAGCACCCTCCTTTTTACCCTTTACACTACCCCCCTCATTAATATCATTTCCAGTTTCAATATCACCCACCATCTGATTGCAGATGATACCCAAATATATCTAGCACTAGACCATAGGAACTTTGATTTCAGTTTTGCTTAGTTCACTGAGTGTCGCACATGTGTTCAAAAGTGGATGGACAGTGTGAAACTGAAACTCTACACAGAGTTAACAGAATTCATTATCATTGGTGACAGACAAGCCAGAGAGTCCCTCATCCAAAAATTTTCAACCCAGCTTCTTGGAAATTCTATCTCCCCTGTCGATATAGTTAAGGTATTCAAAGCCAGTTAAAAACCTATTTGTTTAGACTAGCATATCTTCCCAACAGAGAGAGTATATCTCTCTCGGTGGGTGCTAGTTTGGATCTCAACTTGATACATAACTGGACTTTCGCTTTTTGACCTTAAGTGCAATAGAAGATGTTGCATCAATATGCGTTAGATAAATGTTTCCATTCTATTAAATGCCACTACCATGTGTCCTGCTAATGACATAGAGGAGCAATCAATCCAGCTGTTCAATTTATTTGAACTTGCAAGTTTTGATAGAAATATTATTATTATTAATTAAAAAAGAAAAAAAAATCCCCCAAAACCCCTCCACTTCAAAAAAAAAAATAATTAAAAAAATAAATAAAAAATAATAATAATAATTAATAACCAAAATAAAATTAACGTTGTTGGATTTTCTACATGTTATGAATCGGTTGAACTTTCTTCCTTTTCCGTTAAAATTTTGGTCAGCCCTCAGCCGAAGCTACCTGATAGTTTATTTGCAAAACATTTGCGACAAAAATGGTAAGCATTTGATAATTACAAAACAAAGTTTAGATAAACTAAATGTATTGATTATAAGTGACAAAACCACAAATACGAACTATTGTGAACATGATTATTACAGATACCTAACAATGTGCGCTTTGATACTGCTACTAGTACTGCTTCCAGCCGTAACTTGGCACACCTTGGACACAAAATCCTTATTTGTGTTTATAAGCTGTTTAATATCGTGGATTTCTATTGATTAAAATATGCATTGACACCAGCGCAAACTTTAAATGTATTTTAAAAACAAAAGTCAAAAACATTTAAGAAGGGTTTTTAAGGGGCGATAATATAATCTCTACATGAAATCAGCGCCTCAAATTGGCACAATTTGCATACAGAAAATGCCGATGATATTTAAATTATTTCTGTCGTCACTTCCTTATTTGTCAAGCGGAAATGCGCGAGTGTGGGCGATAAAGAACTATTTTTATTAAATATTTTAACTTCCGTTTTGTGCCAATTTGAGGCGTGTGCCATTATATGGCGCAAAGCAGTATCCGTCTTGTCAAAAACTGACATTCTCCAGGACGGGTATTCACAAAAGGTCTTACCCAAGGTTTAGGCTTACTGCTCAGCCAGTGAAGTTCGTCACCCCAGTGAAGTTCGTCACGGTATCTGGAGGTTTCGTACCACGGAGGTTTCGTCCCCTGGAGGTTTCGTCCCATTTATTTTCATATTTCCGTATAAATACTGGTCTAATTCACTTGGTTCTAAAACAGCATTTATAAAATACGGCAAGGTTATGTCCCGGGACGTCCCGATATGTAACGTATTGGCTATATGTCGGGAAGTGCTAAATCGTGACAACTGGGAAGTGCTTCATATAGGGAAGTGCTTTATATCAAGGGATGTCTTGTTATATGTTATATGTCTTGTTAAATAAAATATAAACTCGGAACTCACGGCACTAGCACCAACTCATTAATATTCATGAGAAGATATGAGGTCATGGATTTCCCTGGATTTCTTGCAATATTTTATAAAATATTATAAAATGGAAGCTTCAATGAAGATTAAATGTCTTAAACTTAAGAACCCACGGCAGTAGCACCAACTCATTAATATTCATGAGAAGATATGAGGTCATGGATTTCCCGGGATTTTCTTACAATTTTTTATAAAATGGAAGCTTCAATGATGACTAAATACCTCACGTAAACTCAAGAACTCACGGCAGTAGCACCAACTCATTAATATTCATGAGAAGATATAAGGTCACCGATTTCCCGGAAAACTAACTTAAAAAATCAACCAATGAAATCATTTCCCGACATTTAGCCAGTAATTTTCATATCGCGATGTCCCGTGATTTAACCACTGCGTATAAAATATTGTTGGGAAACCCTGAGGAATTCTGGAACCTCTTTTTTTATATTCATGTATATACATAAATATAAATGAGTAATAGAAGTGTACAAATGTGAAATATTTTAAATGAATGTTTCCATGCAGTATACTTGATCTTCAAGTAGTATTTTTGTTTAAAAAATATTGTTGGGATACCCTGAGGAATTCTGTGACCTCACATTTTAAATGCATTCATCAATATTAATTCTACAAGTGAGCATATTTAAAGCATTTAATATTCAATTAAATAGCTGTTTCCATGCAAAATACTTAATCTTCAAGCAAAATTTCTAAAATATTGTTAGAAAACCCCATGGAATACCATGATCTCACAATTAACATATGCATACATGAACTATTAATGAGTTATTCTCATATATCAGTTGGGACAAAACCTCCTAAGTTTCGGGACGAAGCCTCCACATTTTGGGGACGAAACCTCCGGTATTCTTCGTCACCTGCATTTTATGACAATATTAAAGAGTTTTTACTGTCCAGTTACAGCATATATGTATACCTTGCCATTGGAAGAAGCTATTCCATTTATTTAAATGTGAATATTGCCTGTCCTTGAGCGTTTTTACAGCAGGTGACGAACTTCACTGGGGTGACGAAATTCACTGGCCGACCAGTAGAGCTGGTAGTTCAAATATCATATTCCCTTGTACCCCCATGCTGTAGGTATGTGCATGTTACTTTCTTTTCAATCTGCTATTCACCTTTGCTAGACACAACTTCGAATCAAAAACCTTGATTGTTTCAAGTCTTGTAGTGCACTAAGCAATAGTGAGTGGAATTGCTTCAGTTTTTATTGGTCGATTATTCGTCCATTTTTCCGACCGATGATTGACCCATAATCGACTTTTTAACTCCACTGTCATGAAACACTTTCCGGGATAAATTATAGTTCAATCCGGTAAGAATAACGGTGTTTCCGACATATAGAAGCTACCAAAAGCACCCACTTCCGGTAAATATGGCGGTAGGTGTAAACAAACTCAAAATTCGCGAGAAATCTGTTAATTTATTGGAGGAAAGTTCTGGAAACTGCCCAAAATATAAAAAATATGTGGATATTGAGACACATAAAGAAGGGTGAGATTTAATCGATTTCTAGAAGTTATCAGTGACCGAACGCAATTGTACCATGACACCGACGATTGATCGAACGTTCGTCTAATCGTCCACCCACTAACTAGCAATGGATTTCTTTTGATAATCCATATGCATTGATGTAAATAAGCACAAGTTATAAATGACCTTTATGAAACAGCATTCTTTATGTTTTGTAATTTTTACTTCCGATCAGTGCGCCAAGCTGGCACAAATCTCACAACAGTCTAAGCCTGCTTTTCAGTTTCCCAGAAATATTTAAAGTATGAACTCACCAGCAACTGTCTGCTGCCTCTTAGTTGTCACTTCACAGCAACATTTACAATATTTATATACACACAGTTTGCAACAAGAACCTGTGGGGTAGGGACATCTCAAATGCTATTTTTGTATCCAAGTGGGGGAGCACTGTATATATTTTACCTTGACTCTGTTTCACTTAGTGGTGGTGGACTAATTCACGCCCGTGTACCCATTCACGCCCACCCTCAATTTTCTTAAAGATTCATAGTTTTTCATAGAAAAGATGTATACCACATCATAGATAATCATCAAATTGATCACATACATTGGTAATTTATTGTGTAACTGATTGTTTTGGAGAAATTTATGGGTGGGCGTGAATGGGTCCACCACCACTACATGTAGAGCAATCCCACTATACAAATGTGTATCCTCGTGCTTTTCCACAACTGTTTTGCTATATTGCTAGCCACATAAGTCGAAGTGAATTATATTTCCAATTTTCTGGGGGGGTTTGGATTCCTAAAAATTTTTTAATGTCCTTTTATTGTTAAAATATTTTTGGATCAATGTATACTGTAGCAACTTTATCAACGTAATTTAAACATCTCTAATTATTATTCAAAAAGAAAATCTCTGAAGAAATAAAAAGTTGTAAGTGGGGTCATATTATGGCTTTGCATGCAATTGAAGTAGAGCTGAGGTAACCATGTCTGTTATAAGCTGTATGTGGATTAGTCATTTGATGTTACCTTGTCTCTTCTGTTTAAGTATATTGCTTAAATATAACTTTGTGACCAAAGACGAGATTAGCTATTAAATTGACATCACAATTTGTATTTTTTTTTTTTTTTTTTTTGCAGGGTTTTGTAAAGGTTGTGAAGAACAAAGCATACTTCAAAAGGTTTCAAGTAAAGTTTAGAAGGAGGAGAGGTTAGTTTCATAAACCTGAAAGATGAAAAGTAAATTCCACAAAGAATTTTAAAAGAAAACATTTATGACAATCCTTAATTTTTTGAAAGCTTTATAATTTTTTTATAATTGCAGTTCTTTAAGGAACATGGTATATATTTATTCCAGTAATGTTAATTTTTCATATTTGTGATATTTGGTCAGGTGTTGATTTTGAATGATGTATCATTGCCATTTGTATCTTTAATTGTTTTCAGAGGGGAAAACTGATTACTATGCTAGGAAACGCCTAGTAGTTCAGGATAAGAATAAGTACAACACGCCCAAGTATCGCATGATTGTTCGCTTCACAAACAAGGACATCATTTGCCAGATAGCATATGCCAAAATTGAGGGAGACGACATCATATGTGCAGCTTATGCACATGAACTCCCAAGATATGGTGTGAAGGTCGGGCTGACCAATTATGCAGCATCTTATTGTACTGGTTTGCTGTTGGCACGTAGGGTATGTTATATGTGATACATTACATTTAAAATACATTTTAAGGATGCCAATCTTCTTGGTATAGTAACCCTTGTGAGATAAGTTGTATGATTTTTACCCCACAGCCCTTAAGGGCTATCGGGGTATTGTTTTCACCCATAGTGCAGTGATGCTTCTAGAGCGCGGGATATGCGAGATCTTGCGAGTTTTGGTACTAACCCGCAATTCGGTATATTCGGCGTGTTTGGTAGAAGACGCGATCCCGCATGTTTACAAAATGGAGGGGGACCGATCGTTTCGCAAGAATCCTTTAATTTTATCATCATGAAGGCTATGTTTGGTTGTTTTTTCAGTGAAAAATGTTATTTCGTATGAAAACAAAACGGAGAGTACAGTTTGAAAGTGGATGATGCAAACGTAAGATACTAACAACAATATTGTTGACCCAGTTCATACAGTATGTCTGTTACCTCATATCTTCTCATGAATATTAATGAGTTGGGTGCTATGGCTGTGTGTTGTAGAGTTTAAAGTGTTATATCTTCATTGAGGCTTCCATTTTATAAAATATTGCTATATAACTCTAATGGAATTCTATGACCTCGTGCCTTCTCATGAATATTAATGACTTGGGTGCTACGGCCATGAATTCCCGTGTTTAAAGCATTTGATCTTTCATCGAGGCGCTTCAAAAATATATTTAAATAAAATATATGTTTAAAAAATATTGCTGGAAAAGTATTGTTATAGAATACGGCCCCAGGTCTTTGAAATTTTTTTATCAAAGCAGTGATCCAGATAAGTAACAAATGGGATCTAAGTTGGATCAGGTTCCATCTTCTACTTTTGTCACAAAGATCCATATAGTAGCATTTGTTTAATTAATCCCTCTTTGGCGGAGGTACAAGTTCCCATTTTTATTGACCAAGCCCCCACATTTTTCGGACATGCGGGGGAACTGCTCCCACATTTCAAAATTTCTAGAATCAACACTGTAGTGTCTGGATGGGCGGGCAGGTGGCGGGAAAAGTTTTTCTGGCCTGTATCTCAGAAAGCGTAAGGTGTAGGAAGTTTATACTTGGTAGGGACATTGGTTAGGGGGTGTAGGTGTGCAGCGTCATGGTCTGACCTTGATTTGACCTTGCCGCAGTAACCTTGACCTATAAAATCTTGTCCAGGCTATATCTCGGAAACCGTAAGGTGTAGGAAGTTGATACTTGGTAGGGACATTGGTTAGGGGTTGTAGGTGTGCAACTTCATGGTGTGACCTTGATTTGACCTTGCCTTAGTGACCTTTACCTATAAAATCTTGTCCGGGCTATATCTCAGAAACCGTGAGGTGTAGGAAGTTGATACTTGGTAGGGACATTGGTTAGGGGGTTTAGGTTTGCAACGTCATGGTATGACCTTGATTTGATCTTTGACCTTGCTGTAGTGACCTTGAGCTGTAAAATCTTGTCCGGGCTATATCTTGGAAACTGTAAGGTGTAGGAAGTTGATACTTGGTAGGGACATTGGTTAGGGGCTGTAGGTGTGCAACATCATGGTGTGACCTTGATTTGACCTTGACCTATGAAGTTTTGTCCGGGCTATATCTCTGAAAGAAAGCGTAAGGTGAAGGAAGTTGATACTTGGTAGGGACATTGGTTAGTCGGTGTAGGTGTGCAACGTCATGGTCTAACCTTGATTTGACCTTGCCGTAGTGACCTTTACTTATAAAATCTTGTCCAGGCAATATCTCAAACTGTAAGGTGCAGAAAGTTGATACTTGACAGGGACATTGCTGGGGGATTGTAGGTGTGTAACGTCCAGGCTATATCTTGGAAATGGTAAGGTGTAGGAAGTTGATACTTGGTAGGGACATTGGTTAGGAGTAGGGCTGCAAGCGAGCCCGAAAATGCGCCTCGATTCCTCGTTTTAGAAGAATCGATTCGGACTCGATTAATCGCTTGATTATCGCCCACGAAATAAACTGCTTCATATTTGGACATATCACGCCTTATAAAATGGTTTCAAACCACACAACATGAAGGAATTTTGATAATTTATTGAATTTGGGGGAAAAGACGCATTTATATTGCAAAATATAAGAAACTTTAACCATCTGTATATTGCGAGATTTGAGGCGTCTTCGAAATACGTTATATTAAAATGCCGTCTTATAAAACGTTGTTACACAAAGAATTAAAGCTTGCAAATACTTAAAATATATAAATATTGAAATGGAAATGCCTTATATTAGTAAAATATATAAATATATTCATATATTTGAAGAAAAAATAGAATTTTGTGGTAGATTTTACATCTATGTTTAGTTGTTTTCGAAGACCCGGTTCGCTTTTCTTGCCTCGAGTATTTAACTGAATCGTTTCATTTCCGAGTAACCGAAGAATCGTTGCAGCCTTAGTTAGGAGGTGTAGTTGTCTTTCCGGTGGATACAAATTTGCATCAGTTCTCCGATGCGTAGGTCTAGTTTTCTCTACTTAAACATTATTTGGACCTTTATTTAACTGACACTGCTCTGAAAGTATCCTGATCTTTGTACTGTTTCACTACTAAAATACTAAAATATTTCCCCAGGCTGTGGGGTACAGGTATCTCGGATGCTATTTAAACGTCCCGCAAGGAGCTCTTTTTTGTGTATGGGAGAAGTGACTCTGTTAAAGGCGGATTCTTTTCATATTTGGCAGGTGTATGCAGTAGCCCTGGGAATTTTTTTGTGAATATGCTGCGATGGCATTTTAACCAATCAGAGAGGTCACATTACCAAAAATGTGTTTTTTGGAAGGGCATCCTTGTTCGAATGATAACTTACAAAGCATTTTATGTATCCACCTGAAATTCAGCAAATACCTTCCTCATATAAAGATCTGGGCGACATTAATTTTTTCAGGGATATGTTAAGAAATGACTGAGTTATTGATGATTAATTTAGCATGAACAATTTTCATAACGAGTAAAACACAAAACTGCTTGTATCTCCTTAACCATGTGAGATAGAGCGATTTTGTCGAATTTTTCGACCATCAGGGTATCTAAACAAACTACTCTCACCCAGTTTTCCAAAAAAAAATTCTCGGGGCGCTTGTTTGTGTATGGGAGAAGCAACTCCCAGACCCGCTTTTTCTTTTCACAATAGCTTTGCAGCCATAAGGCGGATTCTTTTCATATTTGGCAGGTGTAAGCAGTAGCCCTGGGAAATTTTTCTGAATATGCTGCTATGACATTTTAACCAATCAGAGAGATCACATGACCCAAAATTCTTTTTTTGAAAGGACATTCTTGTCCGGATTGTAACTTAAGAAGCATTTTATCCATCCACCTGAAATTTAGAAAATACCTCGTATATAGATCTGGCCGACATTAAATTTTGGCAGGGATAGGTTAAGAAATGACTGAGTTATTGATGATTAATTAAGCATTAACAATTTTCTTAACGAGTAAAACACAAAACTGCTTGCATCTTCTTCACCGTGTGAGATAGAGCTATTTTGTCGAAATTTTTGACCCACAGGGTATCTAAGCAAACTACTCCAATTTTTCAAAAAAAAAAAAAAATTTCACCTCTCCAAAAATAGGGGTCATGTTCAATTTTCGAATTTTTGAAAAAAAAATGCAAAACACAACATTGGAAATATAGACTCATAAGGTACACATATAGAACAATACTGATATACGACTACTTCTTGAAACAATTTTCTTCATAAAATAAAAATTTACTGGTGGGATTTCGGCAACATTTTTGACCCACAGGGTATCTGGGACTGGGAAGACTAGCCTTTCCAAGTTTCGATAAATATTTCACTTGCCAAAAATGGCGGCCATATTGAATTAAAAAATTTTTTTCAAAAATGCAAAACACAAAAATCCTTGTATCTCGAAAACCATGCTAGATATAGTGATTTCGATGAAATTTTGTTCTGCAGGGTACTTCCGAGTAGCTGACCTAGTTTTCAAAAAAATTTTGTCCTGCCAAAATGACGGCCATTTTGAATTTTAAAATTTTTCGCAAAAATCACAAAACACGAAAATGCTTGTATCTTGAAAACCGTGCTAGATAGAGCAATTTCGGCAAACTTTTTGATCCACAGGGTATCTCTGAAGACTAGCCTTTCCAAGTTTCAACGAATATTTCACTTGCCAAAAAATGGCGACTATTTGGAATTTTCGAATTTTTCGCAAAACTGCCATACGCAAAAATGCTTGTATCTCGAAAACCGTGCTAGATAGAGCAATTTCAACAAATTTTGGCCCATAGGGTAACTCCTGAGTAGCTGACCTAATTTTCAAAAATTTGTTGTCCCACCAAAAATGGCAGCCAATTTGAATTTTCAAATATTTTGCGAAAATTGCAAAACACAAAAATGCTTTTATCTCGAAAACCGTGCCAGATACAGTGAATTTGGCAAACGTTTTGATCCACCGGGTATCTCTGAAGACCAGCCTTTCCAAGTTTCAACGAATATTTCACTTGCTATAAAATGGCGACTTCTTTGGTATGTAAGCAAACTACTCGACCCAATTTCCCCCCAAAAATTACCCTTCCCAAAAATGGGGGTCATTGTCAATTTTCAAATTTGTGACAAAAAGTGCAAACAACAAATTGCCTCTGTCCCTCCCCTTAACTGTGCAAGATAGAGCAATTTCATCAAAATTTTTGAAACACATTGTATCCAAGATAACTACCCTGCCCAAGAACCACTTTTCCTATATTCTGGCTTTGTTGAACTATAAGCAGAACTTTCTTACATGATTAAGCTGACATTATTTGTCCTTTTCAGGATGCTTTGCCATGCAAAAACAATCGCTTTGCTTTGGAAGCGATCCTCTAGTTTTTTAACCCCAGCCCATAAAGGCTGGGGTTATGGTCGTCCCCTGCGCCGTCCGGGCAGTGGCGCCGCTGGGCATAAAGCTTGTGGGTATTCCACAGCCTAAACCCCTTCACGGATTTTCACCAGGTTTTCAGGGGATGTTTAACCCAAGAGGATCTAGAGCTGATCAGGTTTTTGGAGGTATCCGGTAACAACTATTGCCATTAGGGGTGAGTCGGTAGTGGCGGTATACCGGTATCGAGACATGTTTACTGAAATACTGTGACCGCTTTTAACAACCGGAATCTCGAATGTCAGCTTATTTAATTATTAAGAAACGTAAAATATTAAATCCCAAACCTGAATCTGAAGACATTATGAACTGTTGCCTCATATTTCATGAGATTTTGATACATTTATAGCAATTTCTTTGAGAAAAACTGCCATGTTTTGGATTACGGAAAATCACTTCCTGTTTGTAGGGCTATTTGATTGGGGAAATGCTGAAACTCAAACATTTTCGGTATCCCGGAATCGGGATGGTTTTGCATTGGCGGAATCCCGGACTAGAAAATCTGGTACCGTCGCACCCCTAATTGCCATGGCAACACTTTTAAGATTTTCTGGTCATAAAGCTTGTGGGTGTTCCACAGCTTTAACCCCTGCATGGATTTTCACCAAATTTTCAGGATATGTTTACCCCAAGAGGATCTAGAGCTGATTAGGTTTTGGGGGGTGTCCGGCTACCACTCTTGCCATGGCAACACTTAAAATTTTGGGGTCTTAAAGTTTGTTCTAAAATCTTTAATATTTTCTGTAACCTAAAATATTGCAGCTAGCTTCATCAGATTTGCACAAAATGTAAATAGACAGGAAAGCTAATAATTGTGTGTCACGGGCGAACACGGTAGCAATTACCGGTTGTCTTTAAGTTGTAACAGAAAAAGCAAAAAGTTAAACTTAACAAATTTATTTAATAGTCAACAATAATGATTACAGTCAACTGGTATGCTCTTTAACTAAACACACTAATACAATAATAAGATCTAGCTGACCTGACCACAGAGATTATGAGTTAAATTTATCCACCGTATCCAGCAATCTGTTCCGTAATCCGTCCTGTAGTATATTCTGTGGTCTGTCCAATGTCCTGTGGTCTGTCCTGTGATCTGTTCAATGTTCACTCACACACAGATATCTATATCTTGTGACCTGTCTCACACTCAACAACACAAAAGGTTCTTGTCCTGCTATTCTTTGTATATCCAGTCACACAGAATGTCTGTCTGGAGATATTTAGAGAGTTAACACAACTGTACTGTCTGCTCCAAGATGTGGACAATGTCCAAAATGCAGTAAATTCACTCTCTGTTATATGAATGTACAATATCCAAAATATCCAAAGTACAATAAATCTGTCCAGATGATGTATCCAGTTCACTCCAGTAAAAGTTCACAGTGATATAAGCATATATTATACTCCAAAACACAATAGCTCTCCTTATAGCAAGCGAATACAAAGTTCACTTGTGGTCAGATGTACATTCCTTATATACCTTCACAGATTCCTCTGGAATTGTACAGAACCAACTCAAAAAAAGCTTGAGCCATCTAGGCCAAAGGAGGAAGTTCTAGAAACTACTGGTAATTGGGTTTCCCCAAATCTAACATAACCACTGAGGGGGGGATTTCCCCCAGTCTGTGAACAGATCAATAAACACTAAAACACAAAAGTCAACAACTCCCTTACTTTAAATGTCAACACACAAAAAGAACCAACAACACAATTATCTTTTATGACAATGTATAAACATAAAGCTTAAATTAAACAATGCACTATATAGTGCCTAATATATGTAATATACAATGTACTAATATAGTGTCCAATATATGTAACATTGTGTCCTTGTTTTGGAAACAAAATGGCCGCCATATCACATCGTTAATGCCAAATAGGAGGGTGATCATGTCAAAAAGGCCTTATATCTCCCTTATGATTGTTTCTAGGGCTTCAAAATATGAAAACTACTTGTAAGAAATCATGGCCTGTGAATCTTTTGTAGAACATCTTGTGGGTCCTCTATATTTGTTACAACAGACGTTCCTAAGATTTTCCCAAATCTCAATGTCATTGGCCATTTACCTGTACCTGCGGGCTGGGTATCTTGCCTGCCGAGGCTGGCTGGTTTTTTTATCTGATTGGCAAGTCGTTCATATCTGTAATGTCAAAAAGAAATGACAGTCAAATGGACTTTTGTCATTATTGTAATTTTAAAATGTCAACTCAGTACGTAAAAAATGTTATTGCAGTTGCTGAAGAAGTTTAACTTGGATGAGATCTATGAGGGCCAGACTGAGGTTGATGGTGATGAGTACCTGGTGGAGTCTCAGGATGACAAGGGAGCTTTCCGCTGTTACCTTGATGTTGGTCTGGCAAGGACTACTACTGGAGCTAAGGTGTTTGGCTGTCTGAAGGGTGCTGTAGATGGAGGGCTGGAAATACCTCATGGGTATAAACTCATTCACTGTTTTAAGCAAAGTCAACAACAGGCTCTTAGTCATGCATGTAAAATTATTTCTCCATTTTGTTTGCAGTGTTGACTGTTACGTAAGCGTTTTACCTTTTTTCCATCTGCTGTGTTCTTATTTCCTCGGAAAATGTTAGGGGGACTTAAATCTTGATTGATTTGCTTGTGTAAGTATACTAGACATTGAGCTGTAATATTTGATGTGTTGCTATTTATTGGTGACCCTGACCTTCAGTTTCAGTGTCAGCAGCTGCCTTAATGTAAATATGTATCTCAGAAAACGCAAGGTATAGAAAGGGTTCCCACATCCTTGAAAATCCTTCAAAAACAATTTGCTTCATTTTCAAGGCCTTGAAAGTCCTTGAATTTGGCCAAAATTGAATAAAATCCTTGAAAAGTCCTTGAATTTGTCATTGCCAAACTTCTGCATCTGCATCATCTAGTTTTATGGCAGACGAGGCAAAGCAAGTATGATCTGATCTGAACAAAGATTATGTTAAAATATTAGATGTGCTAACTAGCATTGTTGTAATGAGTTTATAAAATGTTAAAATAATGTGACATCAAAGAATTTTGGAGGAATGGACGGCTAGAAGGGGAGGCCGTGCTTTAAAATATATCCTTGAGAATTGTTGTTGTTGACCTTGAAAACCCTTGAAAAGACCTTGAATCCAGTTGTCAAAAGTCTGTGGGAACCCTGATAGACCATTGGTACTTGGTAGAGATATTGGTTAGAGGTGTATGTGAGCTTGATTGGACTTTACCATAGTGACCTTGATCTTTAAATTGTTTAACTATATCACAGAAACGATAAGGTGTAGAAAGTTTATACACGGTGGTAGTGGTGTTACGATTAGAATGTGTTCGATGAATCATTGCTGATAGTGTACAATCACTTGGTTTACTAATAATCAGTAACTCAGCTTAAATCTTACCTTTGATAATGTATCTCAAAATCCATATTTTTACAATATTTTAGGGATTTTTATAACCGCCGGGAGGGAGATTATAAAATGCATCCTGTGCGTGGGTGTGTGCGTTAGTGTGTCACGCAGATTTCACCAAAAGTGCTACAGCTACAGATTTTTTTGTAAATTAATTGTCCTAATGAATTTTCATGCCCTTGAATTTTTTTTTGGTTTTGTGTACTTAGGCCTAAAGACAAGCGAGTAATTTTAGCTACTTTGAGTAAAGGACTCGTAACTCAAAAAGTATTGCAGTTAGTTTTTTTACCCCACAGCCCTTAAGGGCTGTCGGGGTATTGTTTTCACCCATGGTGTCCGGATGGGCGGGTGGGCGGCCGGCGACGGGAAATAGTTTGTCCGGGCTGTATCTCAGAAACTGTAAGGTGTAGGAAGTTCATACTTGGCAGGGACATTGGTTGGGGGGTGTAGGTGTGCAACGTCGTGGTCTGACCTTGATTTGACCTTGCCGTAGTGACCTTGAGTTTGAAAATCTTGTCCGGGCTATATCTTGGCAACCGTAAGGTGTAGGAAGTTGATACTTGGCAGGGACATTAGTTAGGGGTTGTAGGTGTGCAACGTCATGGTCTGACCTTGATTTGACCTTGCCGTAGTGACCTTGACCTTTAAAATCTTGTCCGGGCTATATCTCAGAAACCGTAAGGTGTAGGAAGTTGATACTTGGTAGGGACATTGGTTAGGGGGTGTAGGTGTGCAACATCATGGTCTGACCTTGCTGTAGTGACCTTGACCTATAAAATCTTGTCCGGGCTATATCTCGTAACCGTAAGGTGTAGGACATTGATACTTGGTAGGAACAGGAGTTGTAGGTGTGCAACATCATGGTCTGACCTTGATTTGACCTTGTCGTACTGACCTTGACCTATAAAACCTTGTCCAGGCTATATCTCGGCAACTGTAAGGTGTAGGAAGTTGATACTTGGTAGGGACATTGTTAGGGGGTGTAGGTGTGCTACGTCATAGTGTGACATTGATTTGACCTTTGACCTTGCTGTAGTGACCTTGACCTATAAAATCTTGTCCAGGCTATATCTCAGAGACTGTAAGGTGTAGGAAGTTTATACTTGGTAGGGACATTGGTTGAGGGTTTTAGGTGTGCCAAGTCATGGCGTGACACTGATTGACCTTTGATCTTGCTGTATTGACCTTTAAAATCTTGTTGCACCTTTGGGTCTTTCTGGTGATGCAGATTAAGCACTGTTAAAGTCATATTAGAATTCATTAAGAATTTCCTTTTGCAAGTTCCCATTGTAACAGATGGAATTTCATCAAGTGAGCCACAGGCTTTTCTCCAACACCACACATAAGCATTCATTGAATGTATTGCCACTTCTGTATGCATGGGTAATATTCAAAACATCCAAACCATAATTCAACCATTTTTGGTTTACTGATAAATGCTGTCATTTTATTATTGAATTATCTTGTTTAAATACTTCATCTTTATATATATTTATTTTCCTTAGATAGTATTTTCTCTACTTAAGCATTATTTGGACCTTAATATAACTTACACTGCTCTGAGCGTATCTTGAACTTTGTACTGTTACACTACTTCTATATCTCATGGTGTTGAAAAATATTTCCCAGGCTGTGGGGTATGGGCATCTCTGATGCTATTTTTAAAAAGTGGCTTACAGTTGAAAACATTTGAAACTGTTGTGTCTGTTAATTCAAACCATAACATTTGCAGCCAGAAGAGATTCCCTGGATATGATGGTGACTCTGGAGATTTTAATGCTGAGGTTCACCGTAATCACATTTTTGGCAAACATGTTGCTGATTATATGAAGATGCTTCAAGAGGATGATGAGGATGCCTACAAGAAGCAGTTCTCGCAGTTCATTAAAAATGGGATTAATCCAGATAATGTAAGCCACAGTAAATATATTCACCATTATTTCATACAATTGTTTGATATCTTTATGGGGTAAAATGAGTGTTACCCTTTTCCCCAATCTTGGCTACTTAGTGTGTACTATTGTAATTGGTCACAGATACCTATCCTGTATGCATATGATCTATGTTGTATATTGAAAGGAACAAAAACAAATTCATCCAAAGTTTTTAAATTTAAATTCATTGTTAATCTATGCATTCTGGTATGGCTTACCTGTGTGTCTGTCATCTGCAAGCTGTTGATTTTGGTATTTATGAAAAGAACACCATCGCTAATAATTGTACTGCAGTTTAAAACATGCTTATTTCAGAGAACAAATATACAAAGACGAGAAACCTCAAGGTTTTACTTTTATATAAATTAAAGTGATAAAGATTGATTGTTGTTAACAGTCATATGATCACAGGTTTGTGTCACTTCTCTGGTATTTTAAACAGTTGAATTGATTAGGTAATAATGTTTTAGACCCATCTCACTCCATCTGCATCCATTGTCTTCATGTCTAAAGTTCCAAGATGAAAAGTGTTTATACAATGTATCTCTGTACTCTCTGTATATAAAATTATCCACATGATGTTTTGAAAGTTTATTTTTAAATCTATTTTATCGTATCAAAACTATAACCTATTGAATGTCTTTCATTTAGGTTGAATCTATGTACAAAACTGCCCATGCTGCAATTAGAGCTGATCCTGAAGCTAAGCCAAAGGAAAAGAAAGATGTAAAACAGAAGAGGTTTGTATCAAACACTGATTAGCTGTATAAATTGTCACCTGTGTGGAATCAACCTTCACAAGTAACAGTCCTGTGGGTCTGTCCAAATATGACCCTGAGTGTTGAATAGAATGTAAAATCCCAACCTTAACTGTAACTGTTGATCCAAAGAATTTCTTTGATTTTGTATATTGTGCTTAAATCAGTTGTGACCAACATTTGACAGTGATTTTTATTGGTTCATTGCCAGTGTGTGTAATGTAGAAAACTTACTACTGTGCTTCTTTAAATTTCAGGTGGAACCGCAAGAAGATGTCTAAGGCACAGCACAATGACCGTGTGAAACAGAAGAAAGAGGCATTTTTGAAAAAGCTTGAAGATGACTAATCTGATACATTGTTCATGTCTCGGACACTAAAAAAGTTACAGATTCCTGTAAAGTATAAGTATAGTGCTTAAAATAAAGCATCATTGAAAAATTTGTCTTGCGTTTTGCTTGCATTTGTAAAGATCCATTCGACAAAAATATATAGTTATAGTGCCATAGAACAGCAGTGTGTCAGCTGAGTTATATTAGGAACACTGCTGGAATTCTTCCTTGCATGGACTATTTGTGCATATTTTCAAGTTTGCTCACGGAAATCTTAATCCCTAGCGCTGGTTCTCTTTAAGTTAAAGTGCTTTTTTACCCCACAGTCCTTAAGGGATGTCGGGGTATTATTTTCACCTATGGTGTCCGGATGGTAGTATTGGTGTCAAATGAAAATATGTATATCGATATCAAACCATACTTTAACCTTGGATATTGATATTGTAATATCGGGGCATGAGATGCTTTCCTGGGTGAGACCTTCCAAACTCTTTTGTGAGATTAGTAGTATCCCGAATCATAAACAAATATGGCAGTTCTGTTTTTGTGTTAAATAAAAGTTACAAAAAATGACATAAAAATTCATAAAATCTTTGAGTTTTGTTCTTTATTTTAATGGAAGACAGTAGAGGTGGATCTATTAAGTAGTATGTTTCAGTATTGATATTGTACCCTACATTTCCGATATCGTTACATTCAGCATGAAATGATAAATCTTTCAATATCGATAAACAATACCAGCACTCTGAAAAAGTTGTCCCACCTGTATCTCAGAAACCGTAAGGTGTAGGAAGTTGATACTTGGTAGGGACATTGGTGAGGGGGTTTAGGTGTGCAACATCATGGTGTGACCTCAATTGGACCTTGCGTAGTGACCTTGACCTGTAAAATCTTGTCCGGGCTATATCTGGGAAACTGTAAGGTGTAGGAAGTTGATACTTTGTCGGGACATTGGTTAGGGGGTGTAGGTTTGCAACCTCATGGTCTGACCTTGCCATAGTGATCTTGACCTATAAAATCTTGTCCGGGCTATATCTAAGAAACCATGAAGTGTAGGAAGTTGATACTTACTAGGGACATTGGTTAGGGGTTGTAGGTGTGCAACATCATGATTTGACCCTGCCGTAGTGACCTTGACCTATAAACTCTTGTCTGGGCTAGATCTGGGAAACCGTAAGGTGTAGGAAGTTGATGCTTAGTAGGGACGTTGGTTAGGGATTGTAGGTGTACTGCATCATGGTGTGACCTTGATCTGACCTTTGACCTTGTAGTGACCTTGACCTTTAAAATCTTGTTGCACCTTTGAGTCTGTCTTTTGATGCAGATTAAGCACTATTAGAGTCATAGAATTCAGTCAGAATTTTACTTTTCCAACTTCCCATTGTAACAGATGGAATTTCATCAAGTGAGCCACAGATTTTGCTCCAACACCACACACGAGCATTCATTGAATGTATTACCACTTCTGTATGCATGGTAATATTCAAAACATCCAAACCATAATCCGACCATGTCAAATGTAGATAAAGAGTGTCGTAATGTTTAGTTTACTGATTAATGCTGTCATCTTGTTATTGAATCGTCTTGTTTTAATACTTTATCCTTCTCTTAGACATTATTTTCTCTATTTAAACATTGTTTGGACCTTTATATAACTGACAGTGCTCTGAAAGTATCCTGAACTTTGTAATGATACAGTACTTCTGTATCTCATGGTGTTAAAAGTATTTCCCTAGGCTGTGGGGACGGGCATCTCTGATGCTAGTTTGTTATTGCTAGTTATAATTTGCACCATGTGTGTGTGTACGTGGGTCACACAGTTTTCTCTGAAACTACTACAGTTACACATTTTTGGTAAATTACTTGTCCTAATGAATTTTTACACTTTTTTTTTTTTTTTTTTTGGGGGGGGGGGGGGGGGTTTGCTGAACTGTGGCCTACTTTTGAGTGAGTAATAGCACTTTTACCTAATATAATTATAGGGCTTATAACTCTCAAACTATTGTATTTAGAGTATTTTGTTGCAATATGTTGTTCAGCTACTTTCTCCACAGCTACAACATGGTCAGCAGTTTGGAAGTGTATCTCCATAGCTAAGTGAGTAATAGCTACTTTGTCAATTTTTAATGATAACCATAATGAATAAATGGCTTATATCTTCAAAAGTATTGCAGCTACACAATTTCTCTCAAATATGTTGTTCATGTACTTTTTTGTGAACTGTAACATATTTAAGTTTCACAACTGTTGGTCAATGTAGACGTGAGTAATGGCTACTTTATTGCTACTTTTAGTGAAAATGTGAAAAATCACAAATATCTCACAAACTGTAAGAGATAGAGCAATTTCGATCAAATTTTTGACCCACAGGGTAGTACAAGAGTATCCTATGCTAAGGGGAAAAGGGTTTGTTGAACTTTGGCCTACTTTTGAGTGAGTAATAGCACTTTTACCTAATATAATTATATGACTTATAACTGAATGAGTAAATGGCTTATATCTTCAAAAGTGTTGCAGCTACACAATTTTGTTCCAATATGTTGTTCAGCTACTTTCTCCACAGCTACAACATGGTCAGTAGTTTGGAAGTGCAGGTGAGTAATTACCTACGGGTCTGGAACTTTCCCATGGTGAAGTTTCAGCCCTGTAGATAATTACTCCCCTACTCAAAATGAGTAAATGCGAATTATCTCTTAAAAAGTATTGCAGATAGCCAATTTTTCTCAAATAACTGATTCACCTACTTTTGGAAGAGCTTTCACATGGTGAAGTTTCAGACCCATAGCTACTCACCTACTCAAAATGAGTAAATGCTAATTATCTCGAAAAGTATTGCAGATAACCAATTTTTCTCAAATAACTCATTCACCTACTTTTGGGAGAGCTTTCAGTCGGTGAAATTTCAGACCCGTAGCTAATTACTCGCCTACTCCAAATGAGTAAATGCTAATTATCTCAAAGTATTGCGGATACCCAATTTTTATCAAATAACTCCTCTACTTTTGGAAGAGCTTTCACATGGTGAAGTTTCAGACCCATAGCTAATTACTCCCCTACTCAAAATGAGTAAATGCGAATTATCTCTAAAAGTATTGCGCATACCAAATGGCTTATATCTTCAAAAGTATTGTAGCTACACAATTTTGTTCCAATATGTTGTTCAGCTACTTTCTCCACAGCTACAACATGGTCAGTAGTTTGGAAGTGTATCTCCATAGCTAAGTGAGTAATACCTACTTTTTCAATTTTTAATGATAACCATAATGAGTGAATGGCTTATATCTTCAAAAGTATTGTAGCTACACAATTTCTGTCAAATATGTTGTCATGTACTTTTTTTTTGTGAACTGTAACATATTAAGTTTCACAACTGTTGCTCAATGTACAAGTGAGTAATGACTACTTTATTGCTACTTTTAGTGAAAATGTGAAAAATCACAAATATCTCGCAAACCGTAAGAGATAAAGTAATTTCGAGCGAACTTTTGACCTACAGGGTAGTACAAGAGTATCCTAAGGTAAGGGGAAAAAGGTTTGGTGAACTTTGGCCTACTTTTGAGTGAGTAGTATCACTTTATAACTCTGAAACTATTGCATTTAGAGTATGTTCTTCCAATATGGTGTTCAGCTACTTTTTCCACAGCTACAACATGGCCAGTAGTTTGGAAGTGTATTGCCATAGCTAAGTGAGTAATAGCTATTTTCTCAATGTTTAATGATAACTATAATGAGTAAATGGCTTATATCTTCAAAAGTATTGCAGCTACACAATTTTGTTCCAATATGTTGTTCAGCTACTTTCTCCACAACTACAACGATGTCGGTAGTTTGCAAGTGTATCTTCATAGCTAAGTGAGTGATAGCTACTTTTTCAATTTTTAATGATAACCATAATGAGTAAATGGCTTATATGTTCAAAAGTATTGCAGCTACACAATTTCTGTGAAATATGTTGTTCATGTACTTTTTTGTGAACCAGAACATATTTAAGTTTCACAACTGTTGCTCAATGACAAGTGAGTAATGGCTACTTCATTGCTACTTATAGTGAAAATGTGAAAAATCACGAATATCTTGCAAACCGTAAGAGATAGAGCAATTTCGAGCGAATTTTTGATCCACAGGATAGTACAATAGTATCCTGTGCAAAGGGGTAAAATTTCAATTTTCGCCACTTTTGATGGCCATCTTGGATTTTTGCGGAAAATGAAAAAGTGTGAATATCTCCAAAACCAAATTTTTTACCCACAGAGTCGTAGAAGACTGTCCTATACAAAGGGGTAAAATATCGATTTTTGGCGGCCATCTTAGATTTTTGCGGAAAATGAAAAAGTGTGAATATCTCGAAAACCATAACAACGATTTCGAGCGAATTTTTGACCCACAGGGTAGTACAAGAGTGTCCTGTGGAAAGGCGAAAAAATTCACTTTTCGCCTCTTTTGGCGGCCATATTGGATTTTTGCGGTAAATGAAAAAGTGTTAATATCTCGAAAACTGTAATAGATAGTGCGATTTCGAGCGAAGTTTTGACCCACAAGGTAGTACAACAGTGTCCTGTGCAGAGGCGAAAAATTTCGGTTTTCGCCACTTTTGGCGGCCATCTTGGATTTTTGCGGAAAATGAAAAAGTGTGAATATCTCGAAAACCATAAGAGATGGAGCGATTTTGATCGAATTTTTGACCCACAGGGTAGTACAACAGTGTCTTGTGCCAAGGGGGAAAACTGGGATTTTCGCCACTTTTGGTGGCCATCTTGGATTTTTGCGGTAAATGAAAAAGTGTGAATATCTCAAAAACCGTAAGCGATAGAGCGATTTCGAGCGAATTCGTAACCCACAGGGTAGTACAAGAGTGTCCTGTGCAAAGGGGTAAAATTTGGATTTTCGCCACTTTTGGCGGCCATCTTGGATTTTTGCGAAAAATGAAAAGGTGTGAATATCTCGGAAAAGATATTTGTTCCCGTGTAATGCTCAGCGGGAGATAAATACCGCGGCAGTGGTCTTGTTAAACTATGTTATTCAGCCACTTTTTCCATAGCTACAACATGGTAACTTGGGAGTCTATCCCAATAGCTAAGTGAGTAATAGCTACTTTGACTTTTCAGTAACTTCCATGATGAGTAAACTCACTTGTAACTTGAAAACTATTGCATTTAGAGAATTTTGTATAAATATGTTATTCAGGTACTTTTGGGTCAGCTATAACATAGTAAAATTTCAGACCTGTAGCTCATTGCATAGTCAAGTAATAGCTACTTTGAGGTTATCACAGTGATGCTTTTAGAGCGCGGGATACGCGATATCTCGCAAGTTTTAGTACTAGCCTGCAATTCGGTATATTCAGCGCGTTTGGTAGAAGACGTGATCCTGCATGTTTACAAAATAGGGCACCGATCGTTTCACGAGAATCCTTTAATTTTATCATCATGAAGGCTATATTTGGTTGTGTTTTCAGTGAAAAATGTTATTTCATATGAAAACAAAACAGATACTACAGTTTGAAAGTGGATGATGCAAACGTCAGATACTAACAACAATACTGTTGAACCAGTTCATACAGCATGTATGTTACCTCATATCTTCTCATGAATATTAATGCGTTGGGAGCTATGGCCGTGAGTTCTCAAGTTCTCAAATATTCATGAGAAAATATGAGGACACAGATTTCCCCTGGGATTTCCTTGCAATATTTTATAAAATAGAAGCACAGACGAAGATCAAATGCTTTACACTAAGTACAGAACTCATGGCCATAGCACCCAAGTTATTAATATTCATGAGAAGATATGAGGACATGGATTTTCCCAGGAAACTGTACAGGGGAAATCTGTGTCCTTATATCTTCTCATGAATATTAATGGCTTGGGTGCTATGGGCGCGAGTGACCTCACATACTGCTCGGCCAGTGAAGTTCGTCACCCCATTGAAGTTCGTCAACTACATTTAATGACAATATGAAAGAGTTTTTACTGTCCAGTTACGGCATATTTGTATACCTTACCGTTGAAAGAAGCTATTCCATTTATTTAAATGTGAATATTGCCTGTCCTTGAGCGTTATTACAGCAGTATCCCGACCTGTGACTCTGGTAATAGTGGCTGATCTCTTGGGTAGTACTTGACGTCTATGAGTGCTCTTTACTACTCCAGTGTCACTAAAAATCCTGCCCTGGAGGTCCTCAAACTCCTCTTGGGTCATCTTTTCAGCCTCTGATGCCACGTAGTCAAAGAAGGGCTGCCTGTCTGACTTCTGCTGCAGGAAACCTGAGATCTATGTCCTCATCTGATCAAAGTGCTGGAGTATCTTGGAATCTGTAGAAGCTGGTGTAGATGTAAGTATTGGTTGACTCCTACTCTCCCTCAGGACACTGGACTCCAGATGTTCTGTATCAGTAGTAGATCCACGCGATTCTTCATGCCTGCTGGTGTTGGGACTGGCCTCGAACCCAGAACTTCTGTTGGCCCCTTTGCATCTGATGTGGGTCTTAAGGAAACCCATCTGCTGGTAGACCCAGGACTGTCTCTTGGTCATCTCCCTTGGGGCTTGGCCAGACTGTACTTTGAGAGCTTGCCATAACGAGTTCTCTGTGACTCAAACCACCTTCTGACATCAAAGGGCTGGAGCTTCAGTTCTGTAGAGATTTCTGCCCAGAGAGCCTCCTTCCTCTGTCGTGGAAAGGTCCATGCTCCTTGTCGTACAGCTCTGGGTGCTCCTTCACAAACTCAACAATGGCATTTTTTGGCTGTCAGTGAATGTAGCACAAACCCTGGCTCTCTTGGCTGCTGAGTGGCACTCTGATTCTTCCTCACACATAAACGTTCTAGAGTTGAAGGCGTTCTCCCTGGCCGTTCGAAGCTTCAGGGACCAGTGTCAGAACCAACAGTGCTAGTTGCAACGGACAACTCAACAGTGGTAGCCTACATAAACAAGGAGGAACTCACTCGGCAGAGATGTGCGCTCTCCTGTGGAAGATCATGACATGGTGCCATCACAATCACATAACATTAAAAGCCAGACATATTCCAGGGTGTCTGAATGTGATGGCCGACCTTCTGTCCAGGTCGAACCAAGTGCAGTCAACAGAATGGTCACTGCATCTGCAGGTGTTCAAACAGATCTGTCAAAAGTGGTCCAGTCCTCATGTAGATCTATTTGCCACTCATCTGAACCACAAACTTCCACTGTACATATCTCCTGTCCCAGACCCAAATGCTTGAGACATAGATGCTCTGAACATAAACTGGACGGGTCTCCCTGCCTATGTTATCCTTTGAGCCTATGAAAGACACAGACCTCAAACATCTTACTCTCAAAACTGCTTTCTTGCTAGCTTTGGCCTCCGGCAAACGCTGCAGCGAAATCCATGCCTGGGTTGCAAATAAAGTATCTAATCTAGGCCAATGGGAAAAGGTTGCCTTGTTCCCTTCTTCTGACTTCATAGCCAAAAACCAACTGGCAAGAGAAGGTTCTCAAAGTGTGTCTCCGGTGACTATTCCTGTTTTGACTACCATTGTAGATAGACAATTCAAAGAAGACAGGACCTTGTGTCCGGTGCGGGCTCTGAGGTACTATTTGGATCCAACCAAAGACCTGAGAGGGTCTCTATCCCTCCTTTTCATCTCCTTCAAGAAAGGACACACCTCAGACATCAGACCCGCTACTCGTTCTTCTTGGTTGAAACAAACCATTCTACTTTGTTATAAACAAGCAGACCAACCAGCCTTGGACTTTGTCCAAGTTAAAGCCCATGACATTAGGGCCTTCACGGCCTCTAAGGCCTTTTATGGTGGGGTATCGGTGGACCAAATCATGCAAGCCTGTCACTGGAAAGCTCAACACATTTACAAATTTTTATCTAAAAGACCTTACTTGATCAGACAACGACAACAATATGTATCTGGGACCAGTGGTGGCGGCACAAGTCCTGGATCCTTCCCCTTAGACCAGTTATCCTCGGAAAGAAAAGAAGGGGGGGGGATCCTGAAAGTCTTTGGGAGTCTAATCCCAGGATCTACCTCTCAAGATGTTACGGGCAAGGTCATTTTTTATTTTTATTTTTTCAAGCATAATATGTATTAAGGACTTATCAAGGTTGTCATTAATCTCATGTTAGGTGACAAAAAATTTATGAGAATTCCAACCTTTCCAAGGGCTGGTTTTTCACTCGTGGATGGGCCCTAAGGGCCCTTACTCTTCTTAAGTGAGCATGGCTGCACTTCTCTCAAACAATCAAAACATCCTGACAGTTTTTAGCACTGTCATTCATTCTATTCAGGTTTTTGGCTCTTTACAGGCCCGGTCTTTGGGATTGGGGCACTGTAAACAGACTCAGACTGGTATTTCTAAACATTCATTCTAATCTATTATTTCAAAATTTAAGAAAAATTGACATATCTTCCAGTCTCAGCTGTAATCCCTCCACTATGCAGTTGGATTTGGCATTCAGTCCCACATGGTAAGCTATTGTGGTGCAATAAAATTGAATTGAAGAGTCCCACCCTGCCTCCCCGCTGTATTACAGCTGAGGGGTAAGGTTTAAAAATTGCAAAGAGAAAGTAGGAAGAGATCTCATAGTGTACCACGAGAGGACAACCTGAGGCTACGGCCAACTATTAATGTCTATTTTTCTTGGATGTTGGCTGTGATGCCTGCGGCCATCCAAGAACAGCATTCAGTCCCACATGGTAAGCTTGTAGCTTATAAAAGCTACATTTAAGTAATTAAAATTTTCAAATCTACAGTATTTTCTTTGAATGTGTCTCGCCTACTTGTTACATCTTAACAGTTAACCTTGTACTTTATTTCTGAATTCCATTTGCAGGGCATAACTTTTGTGTCATTTTCTTCTTTCACTTCTACTCTGACCTCAAAACACAGCTGAATTTTGCTGTGGAATTGTTTTGTTTTAATACTTTATCTTTGCATACATTTTATTTCTCTAAGACATTATTTTCTCTACTTGGAGCTTTATTCTCTGTTTGGAGCTTTATATAACTGACTCTGTTCTGAAAGTATCCTGATCTTCGTACTGTTTTGCTACTATATCTCATGTTGTTGAAAAATATTTCCCCAGGCTGTGGGGTTTGGACATCTGATGCTATTTTTCATGATGATTTTGGTTTCAATTGTGGTAATAGAAATATACAGTACCAAATTTATTGATTGATGTCAGTCATCACAGTTAACATCTTTAGGCTCTCTGACTGATACCTTTTATCCCACAGCCTTTAAGGGATGTGCAGGTATTGTGTTCACCCATGGCGTCCGGATTCACAGGCAGGTGGCGGGATAAATCTTGTCCGTCCTGTATCTCAGAAACCAAAAGGTGTAGAAAGGTTAAACCTGGTAAAAACATTGAGGGGGGAGGGGGCAACGTCATGGTTTGACCTTGTTAAATGATCTTTGTTAGAAAACTAATTTCCAGTACAAAACAAATTTAAATCAGCTACAGAGCTTTTGACAGGTTTGCACCAAACAAAGACAAGCTTGGGCTTTTACTCCACCTGGCGAGCGTGGGATGAACTAGCCACCAGCAAGCAATGGGGAGTGACCTTGATTTTGCCTTTTGTGGGGTGACTTTGATTTGACCTTTGTCCTTGCTATAGTGACCTTGAGTTTGAAAATCTAGCCTGGGCTATATCTCTGCAGGCCCCCTCTTCCACCTCCTTCCTGAACCTTGGATGGTCGTTCATCAGCATCAGATTCCGAACATCAACAGTGGAGAAAGGTCTTGAAAGCAAAAACAAGAGGAGAGTGCCCGTGAACGGGCACTGTGTCAGCTGACTGAGTGTTTTTGATTTGTGAAGGTGATTAGAGGACAGAATAATTATCAGGAAAAGGGCTGTACAGAAATACAGTAAATGGTAACTGAACAGCAAGTTCGAAAGAAATTCCGAAGCTGACAGAAGAAAAGGATAAAAAAGTTGTGCCCTGTAAATGGTATTATGAAGGAAAATAACAAGGTAATTGTTTAAGTGTAAATAGGTTAAAACATATTTAAAGAAATACTACAAATGCAATATCCTCGTTCGACCTTGAAGAAGGGGTCCAAGGTCAAATCTAACCACACAAATACATTCCCAGCCCATGATTTCCTATGGTTTACCATTCCAAACCTCTAGGACCAATTATAAATGAGTTATAAGCACTTTTAAGCTTGGCTGTCCTCATTTGACCTTGAAGGAGGGGTCCAAAGGTCAAATCTGACCATACCAAAAGATTCCGAGCCAATGATTTCCTATGGGATGGTTTACCATCCCAAATCTCTGTCACCAATAATAAGCGAGTTGTAGGCACTTTCAATTTTCGCTATCCTCATTTGACCTTGAAGGAGGGTTCCAAGGTCAAATCGGACCATATCAACAGATTCACAGCCCATGATTTCCTGTCTGTTTACCATCCCAAACCTCTGGGACCAATAATAAGCGAGTTATAAGCACTTTTAAGTTTGGCTATCCTTGTTTGACCTTGAAGGAGGGGTCATTGAAGGTCAAATCTGACCACACCAAAAGATTCCCACCCCATGATTTCCTACAGGTTGGTTTATCATCCCAAACCTCTAGGATCAATAATAAGGGAGATATAAGCACTTATCATGACTGACAAAAAACACCTGTGGCGGCCATCTTGTTTCTCAAAATGAGGCCAAAAATATTCCCAGACAACATTTTATGGTTATTAATATATACTGCAAACTTAAGAAAGCTAGCTATAATATTTTTTTTCATCAGAGCAGTAATGGTGAAATCTCTCTCTACACACTGCGGCTATCCAGTGGATACAATGATTTACTCAACAGTGAGAACCTGAAAGTAGCTATTGCTCAGCTATGCCATGACATAGAGGTCTGCAATTTCACTATGTTATAGCTGACCAACAATTCTGTGAATAACATATTTAACAAATTACTCTAAATGTAATAGTTTTCAAGTTACAACTGATTTACTCAACAGTGAGAACCTCAAAGGAACTATTACTCAGCTATGCAATGAGCTACATGTCTGAAATTTTACTGTGTTATAGCTAACCCAAAAGTAGGTGAACAACATATTTAAGCAAACTACTGTAAATGCAATAGTTTTCAAGCTACAACTGATTTACTCAATAGTGAGAACCTGAAAATAGCTATTGCTCCGCTATGCCATGAGCTATAGGTCTGTAATTTCACTATGTTATAGCTGACCCAAAAGTAGGTGAACAATATATTTTAACAAAATACTCCAAATGCAATATTTTTCAAGTTATAGCTGATTTACTCAACAGTCAGTACCTGAGAATAGCTATTGCTCAGTTGTGCCATGAGCTATAGGTCTATAATTTCACTATGTTATAGCTGACCCAAAAGTAGCTGAATAACATATTTGCAAAAATTTCTGTAAATGCAATAGTTTTCCAATTATAACTGATTTACTCAACAGTGAGAACTTCAAAGTAGCTATTACTCAGCTATGAAATGAGCCACAGGTCTGAAACTTCACTATGTTATAGCTGACCCCAAAATAGGTGAATAACATATTGAAACAAAATACTCTAAATGCAATAGTTTTCAAGTTATAAGTGATTTACTCAACAGTGATAACCTAAAAGTAGCTATTACTCAGCTATGCCATGAGCTACAGGTCTGAAATTTTACTATGTTATAGCTGGCCCAAAAGTAGCTGAATAACATATTTATACGAAATTCTCTAAATGCAATAGTTTTTAAGTTACAAGTGATTTTACTCATGATGGAAGTTACTGAAAAGCCCAAAAGTAGCTATTACTCACTTAGCTATTGAGACAGACACCCAACTTACTCACCATATTGTAGCTATGAAAAAAGTAGCTGAATAACATATTTTAACAAAATGCTCTAAATGCAACACTTTTCAAGTTATAAGTGATTTACTCAACAGTGATAACCTAAAAGTAGCTATTACTCAGCTATGCCATGAGCTACAGGTCTGAAATTTTACTATGTTATAGCTGACCCAAAAGTAGCTGAATAACATATTTATACGAAATTCTCTAAATGCAATAGTTTTCAAGTTATAAGCGATTTACTCAACAGTGATAACCTAAAAGTAGCTATTACTCAGCTATGCCATGAGCTACAGGTCTGAAATTTCACTATGTTATAGCTGGCCCAAAAGTAGCTGAATAACATATTTATACGAAATTCTCTAAATGCAATAGTTTTTAAGTTACAAGTGATTTTACTCATAATGGAAGTTACTGAAAAGCCCAAAAGTAGCTATTACTCACTTAGCTATTGAGACAGACACCCAACTTACTCACCATATTGTAGCTATGAAAAAAGTAGCTGAACAACATATTTTCACAAAATGCTGTAAATGCAACACTTTTGAAGTTATAAGTGAGTTAGTGCATGATTTCATGAATTTTAATGCATTAAAAATTATTAAAAAAAATTATTAAAAAAAAGTAAGACAGATCCAGGTCTCATACTCACACAAGAGAATCTACCTCTGGCCTAGTACATGTATGCAAGATATGAGAGAAATCCCTGCAATAGTCACTTAGAAAATTGTGATAAAAAGTTGAAATTTTCACACTTTTGGTGGGGGCCAAAGTTGGGGTTTTACGTCCCGTTCAACAGCCAGGGTCATATTGGGACAGGTCCTCAGAATTGCCACTTGTGGGACTCGAACCCACAGAGGTGACAGCCTATGATTAGATGCCAAACTTGCTAACCACTAGGCCACTGAGGACCTCTTTTGGTGGGGGTACCCCCCTTGTAATGTCTCTAGCAAACAGACAAACAGACAGATTTGCATGCCTTGAACAATTTTTCATCCTCGATAAATAAGGTATCGTTAAAAAAAACAGCATGTCTCTAGGCCTTGTAGTTTTAGAGAAGAAGTTGTTCACGCGGACGCGTACGCCCACGCCGCAGAGTGATGACATAATGTCAGCTGACTGACAAGTCAGCTGACATAAAAAGCACTCTGACAAATGCAAACACAAATCTCACAGACGTGAGAGTTCTTCATCAGAGGAATCTGTAATGCCACCTTATGGCAAAAAAGCCTCTCCAGGTGAAGATCTTGGCAGACAGGAAGGATGAATTAAGGACCACGCCCCTGCTATTGTTTGTAGGGACCCAAAGTTGGCCCAAAGGAGACAGTTGAAACAATGCATCAACTTAGCCCTGACCCATTAAGCAGGTATGTCTTGTTTGCCCGCTTAATACACTGAGGTCGAAATTTCAGTCAGGCCAGGGATAGCATAAGATGACCCCAGGGATAGCATGCCAGTGTTCTCAGCTTCAGCATGGGCCTGAATAAAGTTGCTCAGAAAAAAAGAAATTGGGAAAAGGGCCTTCTCTCTTAAAGAGACCCTGGATAACTTTAACAAGATTTCAAGAATGCCAGCCAGCCAAGATGGTACAGCCATGTTCAGGGCTTACAGCTTTTAGCAGCTCCATGGTTAAAAGTTACTCTATAGGTAGTTAAAGAATTTGAGCATCAAGCTAGACAAAATATCTAGAATCAATTTTTCATCCGCATTCAATCGGGTTATTTCAGACTGAAACTTTATTTTGGAAAATTGCAGAAGAATTCAGTGGATTTCCCACCTGTGAAACAAGTCTTGGACTTTTTCTTGTACCTTTTTCAGGACCTAAATAGATGTCCCTCAACCACTGATGGCTACATGGCTGCTATTGTTGACTCAGGCTCAGTGTGGTTCCATATCTGTCAAAGCTCTGAGCTGAACAGGTTGCTCACCAGCTTTCACAGGGATAGAACCAAGAGTTCCAGGAATCTACCCAAATGAAACCTATCCATTGTCCTAAGTTAGCTCACCAAAGCGCACTTTGAGTCTATGGAAGACACAGACCTCAAACATATAACCCTTAACCCTTCTTGCTAGCTGTGGCCTCCAGCAAACGTCGCAGCAAAATTCACGCCTGGATTGCAAACAAAGTATACAATTTAGGCCAGTGGGAAAAAGGTATCCTTATTCCATTCTTCGGATTTTATTGCCAAAACCCAGCTAGCAGAAAGTTTCCAAAGTGTGTCTCCGGTGATTATTCCAGTTTTAACCACTGTAGTAGACAGTTAAAAATGACGGGACCCTTTTCCCAGTGCAGGCCCTGAGGTGTTACCTGGATCACACTCAGGATCTGTGAGGAGCTAGATCCTTACTTTTCATGTCCTTTAAAAAAGGTCATACCTTAGATATCAGACCAGCTACCCTGCCTTCATGGTTGAAACAAACTATCCTCCTGTGTAACAAACACACAGATCAGCAATCTTCAGGATATCCGGTAAAAGTGCAATATTATTCCTCTTGTGTTATTAAACTATTAATGATATATTTCCTTGATGTGACCAAAATAACATAAATAAAATACTGGTTTATATCAGATGTTATTCACAGATATTGAAGCCTTGGCAGGCTACCATTTGAGTGAGCACAGGTCCCCCCCCCTTCATAAGTCCAGATATCTAGACAGTTGTACTGTCTTCTCTTTGGGACTGTCATTCAGGTGCTTGGCCTTATCAGTGCCTGGTTATAGCATGTGCAATGTATTTAGAACTTGGACTGTTAACATAATACTGATATTTTACATAAAAATGACTGAATGGGGGGCTGTAATGACTGCTGTGGTAGCTCTTGGTGGTTGGAGGAGAGGTGATTTGCTGTTGCTGGTGTGTATAGTTGTGGTGTGTATCTGTTGGTAGCTCATGACTGACAGAATGATCCCAAAGAGCATGACAGATGTTGTGTGCTGATTCATCTCCCATGGCCGAGGCAACAGATGGTGCGTTGAAACTCTGTTGGCCTCATCCTGAAACAGAATTGTCTTGATGTCCCTTGCACTTTCTCATGAACTATAACATATGAAACCTGCTGTGTCCATGATTGCCCCTGGCTTGTTGTTAATCTGACACCTGGGCTTTTACTGGTTTGAGAACCTGGGTTGCTTCTGATGTTTGAATTATCTTTGAATTATCATTTTCAGGATGTACTCCTTTGGAGTGGCTGCTTTCTGCTGTGGCCGTTGCTGTGGAAAGAGAGTTTTTGGCACATTTGTTGACCTGTCAGGTGCTGTCCTCTGCCTTTCTGTATCCCACTTGGAAGTTTAATGGGCTCATTTCTGAAAGTCTCTTTCTTCCAAGCTGCTGATGTCCTTCCTTTTGATGTGTGACTTGGCAACACTATTCAAAGTTTCTTTTTCAAACCTATGTGCAAATAAATACCATATTTTTGGGATGCGTCTCCCAAGATGAAGAATCTTTATGTTAAGTTTTAACGGAGAATTATGGCATTGCCTTTCGAAACCATTACCCCATTTCTATGTATTCTACACATAATGCATATTAGGCTTTTTTTCTTTTCATGCGTGTACTAGGTAATTTTTTACAAGCTTAATTATATGGAAAATCCATTTGTATGCAATTCCTTAACCATACACCAATAATTTACCTTTACATCATTGATCATTCATATTTTTGCCTGCCAGAACATAAAGTATGATGACATTTAATACATAATAATCATAATAATAATAATAAATATATTATTGTTGATTTAAAAAGTCACAAGCACGTGTTATGATGGTAAACGTATGAGACAGACAAGTTTTTTAGAAGTGACAAACATATGTACTTGTTTTGTAAAATTAAAAATTACCTACCCTGACACCTTGGGCCTATTTTGTTAGACCATGTCAGTCTTAGATAATTTGATCTTCATACTAACCAGTATCATCTTGCTATTATATTAACTGTTTCCATGGAAACACTTAAAATTTTGGGGTCTTAAATTTTGTGGGTGTTCGCAGCCTAAACCCATGCACAGATTTTCACTAAACTTTCAGGGTATGTTTACCCCAAGAGGATCTATAGCTGATTAAGTTTAGGGGTTATCCGGTAACCACTGTTACCATGGCAACTCTTTAAAGATTGTTGGGTCTTAAATTTTGTGGGTGTTCCACAGCCTTAACCAATGCATTTATTTTCACAACATTTTCAGGATATGTAAACTGAAACAGGATCTAGGGTTGAGTAGATTTTGGAGGGTATCTGGCAACACTTGTTGCCATGGCTATGATTTAAATACTTTTCAGTCTTAAACTTCTTAATTGAAAATGGGCACTATTAAACTGATGTTACTACAGTTGCATTTTTATCTCCCGTCGGCCCAGGCCAGGGTTGGGAGATTATGAAACGCCATGCTTGTTGTGTGTGTGCATGCATGTGTGCATTTGTCACATTTTTTTTAAATCAAGCTTTATATCCCATTCATTTATGAAGATATCTTCAAATTTGCAGGGAATGTTTATGGCTGTGAAAATATGTATGTAAAGAATTTTGTACTCATTTTAAAAAAAACATAGCCTATTGATCGAAAATCCTTGATATGATCTAAAATTTAAAATATTTCAGCTAGCTTTGTCCGAAGCTGTGTCACAAAATAGAAGTGACTAGGTAAGCTTGCCTGGGAGTAATTTTGGCCTTCTTTAAAAAACAAAATGGCTGTCATATCACATATTTAATGGCACAAGCCCTAATATCGCTCTTATCATTGGTCTTTAGAGTTTGAAATGAGAAAACAACTTCTTGGAAATCGTGGTCTGTAAATGTTTTACAAGTGTCAAATTTGACCCCTGCTTCAAGGTCATGTAGAATCATCATGCTAAAAGGATCTTATATCTCCCTTATAATTGGTTCTGGGGCTTCAAAATATGAAAAAGAAAACTTGTAAGAAATCATGGCCTGTGAATCTTACATCTGACAACATTTCGTGGATACTGTATACTTCTTACAACTGAAGTTTTTAGTAAGATTTTCCCAAATCTCAATGTTGTTGCCCATTTAGTTGTACCTGCGGGCTTGCTTTCTTACCTGCAGAGACTGGCTCTTTTTAATTATACTGTCTTTTCTTTCTTTATCTTTTTAATTTTTCAACCACTTTATGCTAATTACCTCAACTGCAATGTATTGATATCATTTTTGATGGTATATTATATTTCAGTTCAATTATATTATATTTCAATTCAAGCCAATTATCAGTTTTTTATACATTTCAAACATTAATATTACCGTATTCCTCTTGGTACTTTCTATTTTTTTTATCAAAATGAAAACTATTTTGCAATTTCTAATGATTTCTACTCAATACATATTTTTATGAGTTTCATACCGACTTATTATATTAACTTTTTCATGCATTTTTCATGTGTCCTTTTAGGTATTGGAGAGCAAGAGAGGGAAATTCAGACTGCACAGTGTTACGGTCACGGGGTAAGCACGGAAGTAATTATCGGTTGCTTTTAAGTTGTTACAAGAAAAGACAAAAAGTTTAACTCAACAAATCTGTCCAGTGATCTGTCCAATGTCCACTAACACACAATCTCCTTACAGATATCTGTATCCTGTGATCTGTTCAATGTTCAATAACACAAAATGTTGTTATCCTGTTATTCTCTTGATGTCCAATCACACAAAATGTCTGTATAGAGATGTTCAGAGAGTTTGCACAACTGTACTGTCTGTTCCAAGATATGGACAATGTCCAAAATGCAGTAAATCCACTCTCTGGTATATCAATGCACTGTATATAATAAGTATTATCCAAAGTACAGCAAATCTATCCAGACACTGTAGAAAGTTCACTCCAGCAATTCTTGTTCACTACAAGAATAGTAGTTTATATCCACTTGAATGTTAATTCTAAGACACAACAGCATTCCTTATAGCCAGCGAATACTAAGTTCATGTGTGGTCAGATATACAGTCCTTATGTATACTTATAGAAATTCCAGAATCTTACAGAACATAACAGCTGTCACCAGAGGCAGTGAGGAAATTCTAGAACCTACAGGTAGCTTATATTGTTTCCCCAAATCTATTAATAGTATCACTGGGGGTTAGCCTAGAGGGATTCCCCCAGTCTATAAATAGATCAATAAACATCAGTATCACATAACACAAATCAATAACTCCCTTACTTTAAATCTTAATACATACATATTAAGCTTAGATTAAATAATGCACAGACACAGTGCCTGTATATGTATCACCTCACCCCTTAAAGAAAAATTTTGGAAGCCAAAGATTTTTTTTTTCAACAAATATACATATACACAGGTAATAACTTTTCACAAAGCATATTTATCTAAATACAAAAGTAAAATTGGTATCATGTATAACCTTTATAAACTTACTAATTACAAGTATACAAATTACACTTTAAATATAGTTTCTGGACAGGGCGTATCCAAGCGGACGCCATCTTTTATTTAACAAGTCCCCTTTATACACTGAATTTCTTTCATGAACAGTGTTTCAGTTAATAGCCATCATAAGCTATGTTATACCTCTTTCGAAGTATGGCTTTACCATATTGAATTGACATATTTCAGTCAACTGTCCACTATCACAGTCTTTAAAAGTCCAATGGAGAGTTCCTACTCTCTTTATCACTAGGTATGACCCTAGATTTCTGGCCTGCGGTATGTTCATTTGGCCAGGTGATGACACTGAAACCTTGCCTCCTGGATTGAAAACACAGTTTTGTGGCTTCCTATCATAAAGCATCTTTATTTTTGACTGAGAATTTCTCAAATTGTGTTGCGCCAGCTCACAACCCTTTTTCAATTTATTTCTGAACTTTGAGACATAATCTGATAGATTTAGGCTCTCGGTGTTCTCAGATAACCAATGTTCTTTCAACAGCTTGACAGGACCACGAACTGAATGGCCAAAGACCAACTCAAAAGGATTGAAGCTTAAAGACTCTTGAACTGACTCCCTAACTGCAAACAGTAATAAGCTAATGCCTTTGTCCCAGTCATTTTCATTATCTAAACAATATGTCCTAATCATATTCTTCAAAGTTGAATGGAACCTTTCAAGTGCACCTTGTGATTCTGGATGATAAGCACTAGACTTGATCTGTTTGACACCTAACTGAAATATGACCTGTTGAAATAGTCCTGACATAAAATTTGACCCTTGATCTGACTGAATCTCTTTTGGTAAGCCAACTAAAGTAAAGAAATTTTGAGATTTTTGGTGCTGTTATGTTGGTAAAAGGTATGGCCTCTGGAAATCTGGTTGAGGCACACATCATGGTCAAAAGATATTGGTTTCTGGATTTAGTTTTTGGCAAGGAGCCTACACAGTCAATTATCACTTTGCTAAATGGTTCCTCAAATGCTTGAATGGGTTTGAGAGGAGCTACAGGGATCTTTTGATTTGGCTTCCCTACCATTTGACAAATGTGACAAGTCTTGCAAAATTCTGCCACACAGCGTCGAAATTGAGGCCAATAAAAATGCTTGGTTATCTTGCTGTAGGTTTGTTGATGCCTAAATGGCCATCCATTGAAGACTCATGAGCCAGTTTCAGTATCTCACTTTGGTACAATTTTGGCATGACAATCTGGTGCACTACTGACCATTCTTCATATGCAGGGACGTTTTGTGGTCTCCACTTACGCATAAGCACACCATTTCTGACATAATAACCTACAGGGACCTAATCTAGCTCTACTGCTGGTAAGACCAACTTGAAGAGAGGAACTAATTCAGGGTCATTTTCCTGCTCTGAAATCATCTTGGTCATAGTTGTTCAAGAATGCATCTGACAAATCAACTAAAACATCTGTAGATTGTTTACAATCTTTTGGTTCTTCTTGGGCTTTTTAGCCATAAATCGAGTCACAGCACAGAAGGGAAAAATACCAGTAATAACCTCTTCTAATTTCTCAGTGCTAACCAAAGTGATCGGCTTAGAAGTAACCTTAGGATCAGCAACCACCTTTCCACCTGCTAGATCATTTCCCCATAACAAAGATACCCCTTTAATTGGTAAAGTGGGCCTGGTACCCACCACAACAGAACCAGTAACTAAGTCTGATACTAAGTTCACACAGCCTCCTTCAATACCTTGAGCAATAACACTCTCCCCAGTAGAAGTGCTTAAACCCAATGGCAATACACCTTCTAAAAGTAAGGACTGAGTAGCCCCAGTGTCTCTCAATATCTTAATGGGGACCTGACTGGATCTACTTTCTAAAGATATAAAATCCTCAGACACAAAAGGTTTGAACTCCTCCCTAATAATCTCAGACTTAATACTAGATTCTGTTATATTGGGATTTGAACACCAGTTAGATTTGCTAGACACAAAGGCTTTGGGCATTGCCTCCTTTTTAGGCAGGTTGCGTGTAACCAACCCACCTATTAGATTGATGTGTCTGACGTCCGTCTGGCTGTCCGTCCACATTTTTTGTTTCCGGACTTTAACTCGAAAACGGTTTGTCCAATCAAATTCAAACTTGACAGGGAGATAGATCACCATAATAGATAGGTTCCTTTCGAAATTGGTGCAATTCCGTCCGTTTGTCAGTTTTTGTCAGTTTGTCTGTCCGTCAAAATTTCTGTTTCCGGATTCTAGCTCGAAAACGCTGTGTCCAATCAAATTCAAACTTGACAGGGAGATAGATCACCATCATAGCTAGGTTCCTTTCGAAATTGGTGTAATTCTGTCTGTTTCTTTGTCCGTTTTTTGTCCGTTTGTCTGTCCGTCCGTCTGTCCGTCCACATTTTCGTTCCAGACTCTAACTCAAAAATGCTTTGTCCAATGAAATTCAAACTTGGCAGTGACATAGATCACCATCACAGCTAGGTTTCTTTCGAAATTGGTGTAATTCTGTCTGTTCGTTTGACCGTTTTTGTCCGTTTGTCCATCAAAATTTCTGTTTCCAGACTCTAACTCGAAAATGGTTTGTCCAATCGAATTCAAACTTGACAGGGAGATAAATCATCATCATAGCTAGGTTCCTTTCGAAATTGGTGTAATTCCGTCTGTTTGTTTGTGCGTTTTTTGTCTGTTTCCGGACTCTAACTCAAAAACTGTTTGTCCAATGAAATTCAAACTTGACAGGGAGATAGATCACCATCATAGCTAGGTTACTTTCGAAATTGGTGTAATTGTGTCCATTCGTTTGTCTGTTTTTTGTCCATTTGTCTGTCCATCAACATTGCTGTTTCCAGACTCTAACTCGAAAATGCTGTGTCCAATCAAATTCAAACTTCACAGGAAGATAGATCACCATCAAAGCTAGGTTCCTTTCGAAATTGGTGTAATTCCGTCCATTCGTTTGTCCGATTGTTCATCAACATTTCCCTTTCTGGACTCTAACTCGAAAATGCTTTGTCCACTCGAATTCAAACTTGACAGGGAGATACATCACCATCATAGCTAAGTTGCTTTCGAATTTGGTGTAATTCCATCCTTTTGTTTGTCCGTTTATAGCATAGATACTATTATGTAACTTAGATTACAAGTTTTACATTTCTTAGCATGCCTAACACATTCACCTTAACTGGGTGACCTAACATTTCTTTCCTTGTATCTAAATGTAATTACAGCAGTCGCTAACCTTATTGCTGCTTGTGCAACCCGCCTTTTGAGGCATCTTTGACCCTCTTGTCTCTTCTCTTCTTTAAGAGCCAACAGTCAGACATAACATGCCCAGGTTTTTTTACATAATGGCACACAGGAGCAAAGGATCTGGGTTTCTTATCCTTACTCATAGTCTGATTTGAGGTTTGACCCTTATCTGAACTCTTTTCTGGAGCTATATTTTCAGATTTCTTTCCTACTTCAGGAAAAGACTTCTAGGTGGAACCAAAGGATCTACTCTTGTTGAAAGTGGACTTGTGAGTTAGCGCATAGTCATCAGCATAAGCTACTGCTTTCACTAAATATTCAACTTTCTGTTCATCTAGAGGTTTTAATGTCATCATAAACACACCTTTTGAACTCTTCAATCAAAATAACCTGCCTGAGTTTTTCCAAGGTTTGCACCTACTTCCCTAGAATTACATCATCTGTCAAAGTACACTTCTTTCTCATGGGCAAATTCAACATGAGTTTGACTTTCTTGTTTATGATAATTTCTAAATTTTTGACAATATGCTTCTGGTACCAACTCATATGCTTTCAAAATAGCATTTTGACAGTTATAGTCCACACATTCAGAAAATGGTAAAGCTGTATATGCCTCTTGGGCTTTTCCCTTCAAAACACTTTGCAGCAATAAAAGCCACTGGTCTGTGGGCCATTTCAAATTTTGAGCTACTCTTTCAAAGTATAAAGGGGGTAGGGGGGTACCATGAGAGGGCATATCTTCATACAAACATATTGATGCCTGTTGGGTGGAGCGTAGGGAATGCCCAAATATAATATAATTCCTGGCTCTTGCGCCTAGTGGAGGAATTTGGGCTTTTTGGATCCACTATCCACTGTAAAATGCTAAACTCCATGTTCCTCACAGAGTGGTTTTTCTGTATAAAGTGTCTAGAGACAGGAGTGGATTTTTCTGAATGGTACTTTTGAACACTGTTGTAGTGTTTATACATCCTGTTCCTAATTGGTCTTTTAGTCTCTCCTACATAATGTAGGCCACATTTGTTGCAATTTATGATATAAATAAGTAAATATAAGTAACTTTATGCTTGGGGGGTAAAGACTTGCATTGAAATACTTGAAAACTGGTTATTTGGTCACTTTCTTCAGTTTAGGACAGTAAGTGCATTTCCCTACTTTAGTGCAGACAGGGATATGCACTGTCTTTTTATCTCCCGCCCGGCTCGCCGGCGGGAGATTATAATTTGCACCATGTGTGTGCGTACGTGCGTGCATGCGTGAGTGCATCCGTGCGTGCGTGGGTGGGTCATGCAGTTTTCTCTGAAACTACTAGAGTTACACATTTTTGGTAAATTAGTTGTCCTATTTTTTGGGTTTGGTGAACTTTGGCCTACTTTTGAGTGAGTAATAGCACTTTTACCTAATACAATTATATGGCTTATAACTCTCAAACTTTTGCATTTAGAGTATTTTGTTGCAATATGTTTTTCAGCTACTTTCTCCACAGCTACAACATGGTCAGTAGTTTGGAAGTGTATCTCCATAGCTAAGTGAGTAATAGCTACTTTGTCAATTTTTAATGATAACCATAATGAGTAAATGGCTTATATCTTAAAAAGTATTGCAGCTACACAATTTCTCTCAAATATGTTGTTCATCTACTTTTTTGTGAACTATAACATATTGAAGTTTCACAACTGTTGCTCAATGTACAAGTGAGTAATGGCTACTTTATTGCTACTTTCAGTGAAAATGTGAAAAATCACAAATATCTTGCAAACCGTAAGAGATAGAGCAATTTCGAGCAAATTTTTAACCCAGAGGGTGGTACAACAATGTCCTATGCTAAGGGGATTGGTGAACTTTGGCCTACTTTTGAGTGAGTAATAGCACTTTTACCTAATATAATTATATGGCTTATAACTCTCAAACTATTGCATTTAGAGTATTTTGTTGCAATATGTTGTTCAGCTACTTTCTCCACAGCTACAACATGGTCAGTAGTTTGGAAGTGTATCTTCATAGCTAAATGAGTAATAGCTACTTTGTCAATTTTTAATGATAACCATAATGAGTAAATGGCTTATATCTTCAAAAGTATTGCAGCTACACAATTTCTCTCAAATATGTTGTTCATCTACTTTTTTGTGAACTGTAACATATTGAAGTTTCACAACTGTAGCTCAATGTACAAGTGAGTAATAGCTACTTTACTGCTACTTTTACTGAAAATGTGAAAAATCACAAATATCTCGCAAACTGTAAGAGATACAGCAATTTCGATCGAATTTTTGACCCACAGGGCAGTACAAGAGTATCCTATTGTACTGGGTTTGGTGACCTTTGGCCTACATTTCAGTGAGTAATAGCACTTTACCTGATATAATTATATGGCTTATAACTTCCACACTATTACATTTAGAGTATTTTGTTCCAATATGTTATTCAACTATTTTCTCCACAGCTACAACATGGTCGGTAGTTTGGAAGTGTATCTCCATAGCTAAGTGAGTAATAGCTACTTTTCAATTTTTAATGATAACCGTAATGAGTAAATGGCTTATATCTTCGAAAGTATTGCAGCTACACAATTTCTCTCAAATATGTTGTTCATCTACTTTTTTGTGAACTGTAACATATTTAAGTTTCACAATGGTTGCCCAGTGTACAAGTGAGTAATGGCTACTTTATTGCTACTTTTAGTGAAAATGTGAAAAATCACAAATATCTCTCAAACTGTTTTTGGCCCATGTTGTTCATCTATTTTTTACCCGACAGCCCATGGTGTCCAGATGGGCGGGCAGGTGGTGGGAAAAAGTTTGTCCAGACTGTATCTCACAAACCGTAAGGCGTAGGAAGTTGGTACGTGGTAGGGACATTCGTTAGGATGTGTAGGTGTGCAACGTCATGGTCTGACCTTGATTTGACCCTTGACCTGGCCGTAGTGACCTTGACCTATAAAATCTTGTCTGGGCTATTTAATGCTCAGCGGGAGATAAACACCGCGGCAGTGGTCTTGTTTGTGTCAGGTGTTGGGCTAGGGGAGTAAGAAATAGTGCTGCTAGTCAGTAAATCTTTGAGATTTGGTAGTCTTCTGTATCCCATTAAGGGTTTTGTATTGAAGATTTGTGTAAGTTCTTCAGTGTTCTTAATAATATTCCAGTTACCTTTAACTAGAGCCCCTATTTGTGGGTTTCGAGGGTTAAATTGTGTGACCATGACTGGTGCCTCATTGGTTCCTTTTGAGACCGTGTCTAAAAGTTCATCCCGGGTAAATTTCCTAGCTCTGTGATAGTGCCTTTTTAGACCAGGGAAGGGATATCCTCTTTTAAGATAATATCCAGTGAGTTTTTTAGCATTGGCTTCAAAGTCACTATCTAAACTGCATACTCTAAGTCTAAGATATTAACCATAGGGTCTCTTAGTGAGGACACTTTGGGGATGGGCTGAGCTGTGTTCCAGATATAAGTGTGTATTTGTTGGTTTGTTATACAAAGTGGTGATGAGTCCTCTATCAGGACCAAACTTAACTGTGGTGTCCAGAAAGTCAATTTGTGTATAGCTCATGTCATGGGTGAACTTAATAGTTTCATGGAGAAAGTTCAAGTAATCAATAAACTGTTTTAATGATTCTTCTCCATGTGTCCATATCATGAATATGTCATCTATGGACCTCTTCCATGTCAGTGGTCTTAGTGGAAAACCAGCTAGGGCTTTGGTCTCAAATCTGTCCATGAACAGATTTGCATAGTTTGGTGCTACAGATGTGCTCATAGCCGTGCCTCCTGTTTGCAAGTAATGATCACCATTGAAGGTGAAATTCATACTGTGCAATACTAGTTTGAGTAAGTCTAGTATGAAGTTGGCAATTGGGGTTTTGCTTGGGTCACTTCTGATTTTCTCTGCTACTGCCAAAAAGGAAAAGACAAACTTCATCTGAGTTCATATATGGAAGGCATAAAATTGATATAGTTAGGTCTTATAAATATCTAGGGGTAATATTTGATGAATTTATGGAGTTTAATGAATGTGCAAAGACCCTCTCAGATTCTGGTGGTAGAGCTTTGGGTGCTTTAATTTCAAGATTCAAAGAATTCAGAGATCTCGGCTTTAAAACATTCATGACACTTTTTAACTCAGGGGTACAACCAATCTTAACCTATGGATCTTCAGTGTGGGGTATGAAGTCATACAAGGATATAGACAAAATTTATAACAGGGCTTGTAGATATTATTTAGGGACTCATAAATTCACACCTATTTCTGCACTGTATGGTGAAATGGGTTTCTTACCTGCTATTTTCCATAGACAAGTTAATGCTCTAAGACTTTGGAATAGAATTCTAGGCATGAGCCCAGAACGTGTCACAAGAAAAGTACTATTGTTAGATTGTCAGAATTCAGTGGGATGGAGTAAAGATATTAAATTATTATTTGAATGTATTAACATGGGGGATCTTTTTACAAACCTTAGTAAATGTGATATTAACCAAGCAATTATAAAGTTAGAACAGTACCATGGAGATAATTGGAAAGATGTGGTAAATAATAAACCCAAACTAAGAACATATAAAAATTTCAAAACATCTCTTGACCCTGCAAATTATCTTACTTGGAACTTACAAAAGTCTGAAAGGTCTCTTTTTGCCCAATTTCGGTGTGGAATTTTACAGTTGAGGGTGGAAAGTGGTAGATTTTGTAACCTTGAGCTTGGTCAAAGAATTTGCCAAATGTGTGATAATGCAATTGAAGACGAGTTTCATTTTCTATGCATTTGTCCTATATACCAAAATCTTAGAGAAAAACTGTATTCATCATATTATAATATATCCAATGATTTTATTGATTTATCCGATGACCAAAAATTTGTTTACATGTTGAAACAACCTATACATAACCTAATTAAATATGTAACTTTAGCATGGAATTTAAGGAAAAGTAAGTTATTTTATTAAATATTTATCTGGTTTTACAAATTCACCACACAGTACTAATTTACAGTTTTATTTTCAAAGTGACATATAAGCCCATGTGGGCTGGGTAACTCATCATTATGTTTTTTGTTGTTGTTGCTGTTATATAAATTGTTGCATGTAAGTATAATAAATAAAGTCTTATGTCTTATGCCAAAATGCCCTCATTGTTGGGGATGTTGGTATATAGAGATGATACATCAAGAGTACAGAGGATGGCCCCTTCTGGGATGGGTCCCAATTCTTTTATCTTTTTGATAAAGTCTTGGGTGTCCCTAATGTATGACTTAGGGACATAATCTTTAATATGTTCATCTACTAGTTTACTAATTTTACTGGTAGGATGGTTTACTGAACTACATATTGGTCTGCCAGGTACACCTTTTTTGTGTATTTTTGGTAGCATGTAAAACTTGGCCTCAGAATGTCTGCGTTCAAGTGTTCAAAATTCTTTTCTGATATTAAACCTTTTTGTTTCATATGTGTCAGTGTTTGTCTGACCTTATTTCCAATGTTTTCAGTGGAGTCATACTGGGGTTTTCTATATCCCTCATGAAGATAGTCAGTAGTGTTCATTACCACTACTGCAGATTCCTTGTCAGCTTTTTAATAACTATTTCTGGATTGTCTGAAAGTTCTCTCAGACTGCACATTTGTTCTCTTGTCAGGTTTGGTTTCCTGGCATATTGGATTTTACTGTTAAGAAGGCCCAATTTAAATGATATTTGGAAAATATCTAGAGACTGGTGGACTCTGTTAGGTTTCCAAGTACTTTATCTACAAATTTTTGATGTATTTTTGGTAAGGGTTGGTTTCCTCATCCAAATTCTCTGCCATGAAATCAATTAAGTCAATTTCATGTTCAGTTAAATGATCAAACATTTGGTTGTCATTGTAGAAGTGGAATTTCAAGCAGAGCCTCCTATGGAACTCCTTAAAATCTGTCCATATTTTAGCTTTATTGGGGGGCCCAGGTGTTGGGGGGCCCTTTTCCAGAGCTGATACTTGGGCTTCTGTTAGAGTAATGGGAGACAGATTGATGACTGTATGACCTATTAAACTGTCCATTGTTCTTCCTTTAGGAAGTATACCTGGGGGGCTATTTTGGCTTCCTTAATTTGATCAAGAATTAAATTCAAGTCTGAAGTTGCCATCATAATATATGTGGAACCATGTTAGTAGACCTCCAAAGATGCCTGAGGTAGGAAATAGCTATCCTCCCTGAGCCTCCTTATAAAGAGGTTAATCTGCTTAGGGCCTCCTTCAAGTTAGTAGTGGAAACTCAAATTCCAGTTACAGAGTAAAGGTCCAAGTTAAAGACATAACCAATTTTATATTTTATTGATAATAATAAACAGTTTGAGTTTATTTAGCACACATGCAGTATCATTAGTGATTCATACTAAGTATAAAAAGAGTTGTAATAAGTTTATTTGGATTTATTCTGAATCAACTTGGGGAGTCCATTAAGCAGCATGTTCAGTTGCTTGTTAGGATTCTGGGATCTCCTTCCTTGCCAGTTCCTTTTGTCAGGTTTGGCGAAGTTGGATTTCTGTTGGAAGCCAGTTCTCATCTTCTTTTGTAGAGATGTTGGTGCTGTAGCTTGGAATTTACTGGACAAAGAGTCTTTTATTTCTTTGAACTGAGTCTGATCTAAGTGTGTCTCTATTTCAGACAAAACATCTTTACCACATTAAAAAGAGAACAATTTTTCTCTATCCTCCTGTTTTCATTTCTTTCTTTGATATGATTTTTGGACAAATTTCCAATAATTTTAGTGTACTCTGACAGGAAATTGAGCGATTAATATGACATCTTGGATATACGGCTCTAGGATGCATACTACACACCAAATAGTTGATTTTGTGTGACATACTCACTTTTCCAAAAATGGCACTTTTGCTGGAAATCACGCTATTTTCCACATGTGCCGTACTGGAAAAGAGGTACAAACTCAAAATCTTTTAATCGGGACCATTTTTAACTCTATTCCCTGATTTACACATGAATCATAAAACTTCTTGACTTATAGGACCCATCATCAAGTTGGAGACATTAGAGACCAGTGAGCTCCAAAACTTGGGTGTGTTGCAATCATGCACACTTAACAGAGCAGCCTTTTACATCAACTGTGCGTTTGAGTAGCCTAGAACTTGCAATTATCAACCTCTGTTGCAGTCAATGTCTCACTGGGCAAAATCACCCAGTGGACTGGCAGTAAAAATTATGCTTCAGTTGACATTAGTATATGTTAATTACATTCCTGATTACACTCACATTGCCCCCAACGGTTTTGAAAGGCTCCCAATGATGCCTTTCATTCATAACATAACTACCATAATTGGGTTGAATTATTCGAATATTTAAAAATAAACACTCACATTTACTTTTATCTGTTCTTAATCTTTCTCCTGTTCATAATGGGAGATTATTCAGTCCAATAAATTGTTTTCTAACATTATACCACTATATATAATGGTTATTTTCTATTCAATAAAATAATTATTGATTTTATCCCCTAGATCCTCCAAAAAGAGGCTAAATCTGCTGGAAAGAGGCTCATTTTAGCGGCTCAGGGCGGATAGGATTTTTGCACCTTAGGGCAAAATGGGAGAAAACTTTTCAGCCTCTGATGAGAAAAATCAAAAAAAAATTTTGAAATATTGCCAATCATAATATTTTTGATAATATAAGGCAGGTTACTGAGAGTAACTAGTAGTCACTACACATACACTCTTATTACTTTTATACTCTTTCAAAGTGTTGAAAGTACTTATCAACTTCTGATTCATTGAAAGGTGGTACCAGTCGCACATTTTTACCCAGATCAAACTTGGTAGTAATGGACTCTTCATGGGCAATTCTATGTGCACTGAGTTCTAAAGCTCTCCTTTCTCTTTCATGTTAAAGTTCTTTTTCATACTTTTGAGCTTCAAGCTCTCTTTCTCTAGCCTCAAATCTTTGAGTTTTAACTCTCTTTCAATTTCTACTCGCCTTATCTCAAATTGCCCAGAAGGATCCATTGGTAGAGGTTTATACACTTCTAAACAACTATCAGGCAAAACATCTTCATCAACTAACTGTTCAACAATTACCCTCTTACGTTCATGTTTATGTGTTGCTCTTTTCACCTCTAACTGTAATTCTTGTGCTACCTGCATTAACATATCCTTTTTAAAAGTTTCTAGAACCTCCATAGATAGCGACTGTACAAACTCTAGCACTAGCCATTTTGAGCAATGTTGACTGTAACAAATTATCAAATCAAATGAATTTTCAAATGTCAACTGAATAATTGGATTAAGTGGTTGGAATTAAATGGTTGGATCCCGAACGAGCCTCCAATTTTTCTGTTACGGTCATGGGGCAAGCACGGAAGCAATTACCGGTTGCTTTTAAGTTGTAACAGGAAAAGACAAAAAGTTTAACTTAACAAATTTATTTAACAATCAAAAATGATGATTACAGTCAACTGGTATGCTCTCAATAGTACATGCAATAACACAATAATGAAACTAATCTGACCTGATCATTGTAACTGACAGTTAAGTTTGTCCACTATATCCGGCAATCTGTCCTGTGATCTGTCCTATGATCTGTCCAATGTCCACTAACACACAATGTCCTTACAGATATCTGTATCCTGTGATCTGTTCAATGTTCGATAACACAAAATGTTCTTATCCTGTTATTCTCTTGATATCCAATCACACAAAATTGAAAATTTTAATTACTTAAATGTAGCTTTTATAAGCTACAAGCTTACTATATGGAACTGAATGCTGATCTTGGATGGCCGCAGGCATCCGGCCAACATCTAAGAAAAATAGACATTTATACTTGGCCGCAGCCTCAGGTTGTATTCTCATGGAACTCTTCCTAATAATTCATCCTCCTTTTCTCATTGCAATTTTGAACCATACCCCTCAGCTGTAAAACAGTGGGGAGGCAGGGTGGGATTCTCTTCAGTTCCACATGGTAAGCTTGTATCACGTTTGTGGGATATTGCCACCATTCTAGGTGTGCTGAAATGGTTTCTGTCCACAGAAGGAGGTTGTCCAATGACTGAGAATATCTCCAGTGCTCCTTGAGGTGAAACTGAAAGGGCCTCATGTGAAGGTGTCCCTCCGGGACCATTTTTTCCATTGAGGCGAGCAACCCAATTAGCGACATCAAACATCTTGCAGTAAAAACATGTTTTGACTTGAAACGTAGGATCAGATCCTGAAGTTTGAGCCATCTCTCTTGAGTGGGTTTTACAAGGGCTGAATCTAGATGGTATTCGTAGCCCACGAATAAAAACACTTGAGCAGGTTTTAGTTTGGATTTCTCCTGATTTATTATCCACCCTAAGGACTGAGTCAGTTCTACCACTGTCTGAGTGTTCACTTGGGCTTCTTCCTGAGATTGGGCCCTGATCAGCACGTCGTCCAGGTACTGGTGAAGGCTGATTCCTCTTGTGAGGGCCATCAGTTTCACTTCCTTTACAAGCATTGTAAAGACCTGTGGGGCTGTGGCCAGTCCGAAAGGAAGATATGTGTACTGGAACACCTGTGATTTGTGGCAAAACCTTAGGTACTTCCTTGAGTTTGAGTGGATGGGGATGTGAAGGTAAGTGTCTGATAAGTCTATCAACGATACCCATTCCCCTGGAATCAGAGAGGCCCTGATGGACTCTGGTGCTTCCATTTTGAACCTTTCTACAAGTAGGAAGGCATTGAGCCTGCTTAAATCTATCACTGGCCTCCACCTTTGGTGAGGCTTGGGCACTAGAAACAGACAACTGTAAAACCCGAGAGATTTTACATTTTCCACCCTTTCTATTGTGTTCTTTGACAGTAGAGACTGGATACAAACAGTCAGAGCTTGTTCTTTGTGAAGGACCTTGCATCCTGAAGTTTGGTTTTGAGATGAATGGCAGAACGTAGCCATTGGTGATAATGTTTAATACGCTGTCTGAATATTTTCAGTCTCTTGTGAAAGAACGGAGGCGACCTCCTACTGATGGACTGAGGAAGGCTTTTGAGGAGTCATTAGGGAGAGGGGTTTCCATGCCGTCGTCCCCTGTTGTGGGGTCGATAACGGGGTTGAGTTGCCCCCATAGGGGCGTTTCCTGTAGGGACCACGAAATGGTTTGTTTTGATAGGGTCCAAAACCCTGTGCATCTTTAGAAGTGCCTTTTTTGAAGTCTTCACCCTCCTTAACTAGTTGAGAATTGAACAATGAGGAAGGCCAAGAGGGCGAATTCCTGAGCTCCTGGCCTCTTGTATCCCCTAGGTGTGGTTGAAGGGTCATCTCGGCCTCACGTCTGAGCAGGCCGGTGTTACCCATGGAACTCCATGAGTTCCCTCTGGAGGACATGGGCCAGGGATTTGCTCAGGCAGGCAAGAGCTCTTTGTTGGATAAGAATGGTCTTATTCCAAATCTCCAAATATTCACAGGCCTCTTCGTAACCATGTCTGGCTGCTTTCTCAGGATTAGTACCTTTCTGAATCTGAGATTTTACTTTTTTAAATGAAGACTTCAGACTGTGTTGACACTTTTCTAAAGTGGAGTTACAGGAAGACAAAGTCTTGGCAAAAGCAGCCATGAAGTTAATGGTAGAGAGGTTCTGCCTAGCTTGATGTTCCAGTTCCTTAAGAACTGGAAGGGGAACCTTGCCCATAGGGGCTCCAGAGGGTTTTGGAGAGCTACAGATCTTCGAAAAGTCTGTATTCAACTGCTGCATTTTGTCTTCATAACAAGGCTGTCTTTCACCTTGAACCACTTTGCAGTGGAGGGAGGGGATTTAATATATTTACCCTCAGGTAAGTTAGAGGCCAAAAAATCATGTTCAAACTTGTCAAAGGCATCTTTGATGTGAGAACTAAGAGGGAGCATATCAGAAGGGCCTCTTGGTCTAAGCTCCTGTTGGCCTTTTGGGTTGTCCAGACCCAGAACAGAGGTGGAAGACCTGGGCATAGTTTCCCTGGGGTCAGGGAGATTGAGGATACACCTAAAGGTTTCCACTTCCTCAGCATATTGTGAAGGAAATTCAGCCATGGCTACTTCCCTACAGAAGAGTGGATATGGGTCATGTTGAGGTTGGTCTTGATCAGGAGCCCTAGAGGGGACTAGAGAGACTACCCGAGAGTGTTCCTCCGAGTGACCTGAATGTTCATCCAAGACATGTCTCGGGTCAGATTCATGCATAGATTATCACCGAGATGATGTCTCGGGTCAGAGTCCTGAATGGACTGTTTACCTCCGAGATGAGGAGGAAGGGATGGACCATATAAGTCCACATCCATAGCCTCATCTGCCCGAGAGGAAGATTGAGTTCTCGGAGGGGTTGGATCCAGGTTCTCAGGCTGTTTACTAGTACCAGGCTTAGAGGCAGAAAAGGTCTGAACCACCTCAACTCTAGACATCTCTTTAAGAGACTGGAATTCCTCTCGGAGAGACTTCATTGCCTCAAGCATAGAAGCCTGGAAAACTCCCATTTGTTGTTGTAATTGTATCTTAAATTGAGAACCCAGTGATTTTTCAAGTTTAGATTCTATTTTCTGCTGTAAGGCAGTACCTGGGGTTGGTGGGACAGATTCTGCTGGAGTTGTGAGAGACAGTGACTCGCACCTCATTGGTTGAGGGCGTAGAGGGGATGCAAATAGTTTAGCACCCTTAAGGTCTGCCTGAGATCCTGTAAAGGAATCAACGTCCTCATCACGCAGAAGATCCAGTTTATTATCTCTGGAAGTGTCAGCCTTCTGCTTCCTTACATAACATTTCCTGTTTTTTATTTTACTCATTTGTTCATTCGTGAAGCTGGCACAGATCTCACAGGGACATTCGAGAGTAACACAGGGATCATTACCTTTATTTGCTTCTCTACAGGAAGGCAATAGTTATTGCTATCAAAGAGAAGGCAGAAGTGCCGGCACTTCACAGATCAATATTTATCTTTGCTTGTTCTTTGCGTCTTGGAGGACATTTTTATGCAATAAAATGTACGTGCAAGAAAGCCTGAACCGAGAAACTCACAAAAAGGCAAAAAAGTAAGGAAATACTTATCCTGTCAAAACGTAACTTTCACAGAATGATCTAAAACATTAATTAAGCAAAATAGCCAGGTAATAACATCCAACAATGCGTAAAAGCTGGGATATGCAGTAAAATATGACTACAAAAGGTAGACGCTTCTAAATCACGCAACCAACGAGAAAAGGAGGACAATTAGGAAGAGTTCCACGAGAATACAACCTGAGGCTACGGCCAACTATAAATGTTTATTTTTCTTAGACGTTGGCCAGATGCCTGCGGCCATCTGAGATCAGCATTCAGTTCCACAGGGTAAGCTATTGTAGCGCAATAAAATGTCTGTATAGAGATGTTCAGAGAGTTTGCACAACTGTACTGTCTGCTCCTAGATATGGGTAGTGTCCAAAATGCAGTAAATCCACTCTCTGGTTTATCAATGCATTGTATATATGTATTATTCAAAGTACAGCAAATCTATCCAGACACTGTAGAAAGTTCACTCCAGCAAAAGTTCACAAGACAAACAGTTTATATCCACTTGAATGTTAATTTCCCACCTCTGAGGCCGGGGTTCGATTCCCGGCACGGCCTCAAGTGGGAAAGCTGGTAGTTGCTTGCCGTTGGTCGGCAGTTTACAGTACAGAACCCTAACGAACTGTATGTACTGGTTTCCTCAGCCCTTCCAACTACCCATCGTGATATGACCTGTACAGTGTTGAAAGTGATGTAAAACCCCAAATAAATAAATAAATTGAATGTTAATTCTAAGACACCAGCATTCCTTATAGCCAGCGAATCCTAAGTTCATGTGTGGTCAGATATACAGTCCTTATATATCTTACAGAACATAACAGCTGTCACTAGAGGCAGTGAGGAAGTTCTAGAACCTATAGGTAGCTTATAGGGTTTCCCCAAATCTATTAATAGCATCACTGGGGTTAGCCTAGATGGATTCCCCCCCCCCCCCCCCGTCTATAAATAGATCAATAAACATCAGTATCACATAACACAAAAATTAATAACTCCCTTACTTTAAATCTTAATACATACATATGAAGTTTAGATTAAATAATGCACCGACACAGTGCCCATATATGTAACAACAGGTATATTTCATCAAAGTGCGGCGATAAAAAAAAACTGATCTGTAGAACCACGAGCTCTTTTGAGGCTTGCGCTTAAAAAAAATGTGATCTCTAGAAGCGCAAGTCTCGCTGGAGCTCACACTTAAAAACCCACGGAAGCATGTAATGTTCAAAGACCTCACTTGAAGTTTAAAAAAGAGTCTGTCTCATTTGAACATTTGATCCCACATTTATGCTGTGTCACAACATGGACCCATCTCAGCACATACACTGCTGCTGTACTGTACATGATGTGTTATCTTAGAATTCTTTTTCTATCTTATGATTCTAGTATATATTTTGAATATGTTTATTTCTAACTTTTTGAAAATATAAAAACAACTAATAAAACAAAGTATCAGTGTCTGAAAAAAATTTAATATTATGCATTACAGTTTCTTTTCTAAATGCACTAATGTTATTGTCTTTGGCTTTTCAATTTGAGTTTTGTAAAGGAATTGTATATTTTGAAAACCAGTATGAATAAAACAAAAGAAAAGGCAGTATGTTTTGTTACTTTTGACATTTTAGCTGTAAGAAGGAAAAAGTTTCAGAGTGAAATAGAAAATGTCTCTCCTATGGGGATCTTTATGTAACTGGGGACAATGTATAAATAGACATCAAAAGTTCACATCTCAACACTAGGTAAGAATGTAGAGTCCATGTTACATTGTATATATTTTAAGAAGTAAACAATGTTACTTTTCCAAAAAAAATAAGAGAGGTGAAAAATTATAAAGAAGGATGAGGTAATCAGGCATACACAAATGTGCTGAGAATATGGGATAAATGTGTCACTCTTAAGATTATTTCAAGTCATTAGTTTAATCTTTTGCAGAATATCTTCAACTTTGCAGGTAATCCTATTTAACAAAGATTGACTGTCCAAAAAACCTCAAATGAAATGGAGTAAACATACACTAGTTGGTATAAATATCAACTATCCTGTTGGGACTTTTCTGAAAGTAATATAGTGATAGCTCCACTAATTCAGGTGTTTTCTATATTCTTCTAGAACTATGATAGTCCTGCTGAAGAAAAAAAGAATCTACTTAAACACAGGTTGTTTTTCTAAAGATATATATTTCAATTAATGGTTTATACAATGATGTTAAGCCTTCTTGTATGATAAACTAGCTGTGTTGTGAAATTTTAAAGTAGTTGATACACCATAGTAACTCAATGTTAGTGGCTTTTAATTTATTTTATAACCAATAAAATTATTTTCAATTTTTATTACTTATAAATAAACATTACTCTCCAATAATAATGTAGCTTCGATCCACTGTTTGTGTATGAAACACTACAGCAAAACATACACACCCGGGAAATATGCTCCTGTTGTGTGTATTTCTGCCGTGACCTGGTATATATTTTTACAGCCTACTTGTTGACAAAGATAGGTCCACAGTGGCCTAGTTGTAAGCAAGTTTAGCATGTAGTCACAGGCTATCACCTCTGTGTGGGTTTGACTGCCACAAGTGGCAAATGCTGTACCATCAGGCACAGATCTTTGAAAACATGTTGATTTAGTGTTGAAAGCTAGTTTTCCGACAAGTAGTCGTATTTTAGACATGAAATACTGGTGATTTAGCATTAAAAATTGAAACTGACCTATTTTCAATACTAAATCTAAATTAGATTTCTGAAAGGGAAAAGTAGTCATGTTTCACAAGAATAATCAACACTAAATCTTGTTTACATTTTAGACAAGAAATCTTCGTGAAGTAGGGTTGAAAAATGAGCCTAAAATTGCTATACACTTTTTCTACATCCTAAAATTGCTGTACACTTTTTTCAACAGTAAAAGTAGTCTTATTTTGGAATGTGGGAAAATGTATGAAAATGTTAATTGTGTACCTTCCCCGAAGGTGGTGAGCTTTTCAAAAATGATAATAATAATAATCAAAAATTGTGTTATAGTTAAGTAATTCTGATTCATCCTTCGTAATTCTAACATTGTTCTCTTTTATTTGTGAGTTTTTCCTCAAGGAGTACTTTTTATTAATTAGTAAGTTAATTACTGTATATCTAGGATATATTTGGCTATGAAATGATCACAAAATTCACATATATTTTGTGTTTTAATAGCAGCTCTAGTTTCAAAGGATAACAATCAAACAGGATATTAGTTTTTAAATTTTAATTCAACAGTGAAACTACCCTTGAGAAATTAACCTTTCTAATATAATAATATAAAATATTTAGGTCATCTGTAGTGAAAAAGTAGCACATTGGAGGATCATCAAAATCATTAGTATGTCATGAATACGTACGTATTTATAAAATCTATGTACTACAGTCATTCCTATTTACAAGGCAAATACATTTAGATAGAATCTTATCTAACACTTGTCAAAAGCAGCATGAACCTAAGCTCTTCAGATATAGCATTTAGACACTCAGAGAACATAATACACATATTCGATTGGGATCACTTCTTTCACTTGAATCATGATCTAAGTGATCAGTCTCAATCGTAGGATCACTTGGTGTAATGATTACATGAGAGGCCCCTATCGAATAGAAAAGATCACTTAAATCACTTAAATATTTGGAATTCAAATACATGTAATAGCTCCGTGGTGTCATGGGGTACGCATATTGATCTAATCAGTAATCCTTGCTGTACTCACTCCTAGATCTGTGACTGAAACTAATTACTGACAGGACCACTGTTGTTGTTTTTTCAAACTACATTCAAAAGAGAATTCTTTTAAACGAGAGGCAACGAAAATGGATTGTGATTTTACTTGAGAGTTTCTTTCTAATTGCAATGCCAATTTTTAATATAATATTTTAACAAGTTTGACTGGATGAAATAATTAAACACAGAGAATGTCACTTCACCAATATTTAATTTGTTTAACATATTACCAAGAATTCATCGTATTACTGAAATTGGACATAAAATAAATGGATCTTTAGGTGGAAAATACAAAAGATCATAATATATAACTACATACTGAGTGATGAAGTTTAATTTATGTGCTCATGCAATATTATGCAATGAAACAACCATCCACAATGAACAAAGTCAAAGTTGGGGTTTTACGTCCCGTTCAACAGCCAGGGTCATATTGGGACAGGTCCTCAGAATTGCCACTTGTGGGACTCGAACCCACAGTGGTGACAGCCTATGATTAGATGCCAAACTTGCTAACCACTAGGCCACTGAGGACCTCCCCACAATGAACAAGTTATCCACATGAATTAAATGGAAATTACCATTTTACATATAACTATATACCAAATGAGAAATAAAAAATATATATGCCATTATTCCATAAAAAAAAGGATTTTATTGCGTTAATACACCTTATCTAACAGACGATAGCTATACTCCGGCACCAGCTGGTGCTGCCAAATGCCAGAAAAAGACGTCCTGAGTTTCACCTCCGGCAGGACCGGTGTAGCGCCAGATAATGTATCCCCCACAAAGTGTGTGGAGATACAAAATATGGCAAGGGGGCTGCCACATTTTGTATCCCCTGCCATATTCTGTATGCCTGTACGTAATGAGAGGGCAATATATTTAAAATACATTCTGTGTTACGTGTCTAATCTAATTCCACACATATCCTGCTCTGTATATCCCTCTATATGGATCCAATACGGCTTGAGGTGGATAATAAAATACTTTATTGCCATATTCAAAATACTTTATTCACACTGTTTTGAACTAACTCAAATGTGGCTGCCATATTTTGTGTCCCCTTAATCCCCTATTGTTGGGATACAAAATATGGCAACCACATTCTGTATCCCCTAAAAGATCAAAGGGGGGGATACAGAATATGGCAGGCATACAGAATATGGCGTTACACCGGTACACTACAATCCACTCGCCAGGTGGCCTAGTTCCTGCTTCATTCGCCAGAGGGACATGACATCATAGCACCTTTTTCGTTTGGTGCGATTTGAAAGTTGTGTTTTTCTATCAGTGAATAATTTTGTGGATATTTTCCTTTATTTTGATTGGTCTTTATTCCAAGCAATTTGCTCATTATTGTTTACTAATCATGGCATCGCCTGGACAAAGAAAAGGGGCTTGTGGACATATAATGGCCTCCTTTGACTAACATTCAAGGTGTGCTCGTTGTCGTGATAAGGGACGGGGTGATGGCCCTTGTATTAGAAAGCTTTCATGTGAATTTTGTGATTTACTTACCCCGGAGCAAGTAGTTCAGTTGGCTACACCTATACCTACAAGATTAGGAAGGAAAAACAGAAAAATAAAAAAGTGCTGGTGGACCCGGCCTCTGTCACTGTAGTATCTCAAGTCGATCAGGAAGACACAGATCTCCCTGCTTCTCATGATTCCTCTACTGAACCAACTTTACCTCAGCCATCTTTCCGCAAGGAATTGCAGGACTTAGACGATAAGTGGTTTCTCAGAATGGCTCGTTTGGAAGCACTGATAACTATGGCTCAACATTCTACTCCCCCCCCCCCCCACCACACACACACACACACACACACAACAGCCGTCTTTTTCATCGGTCAAAAGCACCGGTTCCTCATATGCCTCTGGCTGGATCTTTATCACAAACGCCTTTTTACAGTCTTCTGTTCCTTCCGGCCAAGCCAGTCCGGCTTATGGCCTGGATAGAACACAGACTTCTACTTCTGAGGAAATGACTTCACCCTTGTACCCAGAAGCTGGCCCGGAACCGGTCTTTGCTCAACCCAGTCTGGTGTCTACAGTTGAAACTTCTTCCGGCCCGTTACAGTTCCCAGCCAGGGATACCACGTCACCGGACCAAATTGAGGAAGGAGAGGTGTCTGAGCCAGAACCGGATGACCAACAGGACCCAGATTCGGCAGATAAAGACAGGTTGTTAAATGAAGACCAGAACTATAGGGAAACTGTACAAGGAGTTAGAGCATTTATGGGATGGGCACATATTCCAGATTTAGAATATTCACCAACCTCAAGAGCGCTCCCAACCAGTTGGAAAGGTCTCAGTTTTATTACCACCAGAAGACTGGCTTTGTAAAAAACTGGAGAACATGAACCTAGTGTTGATTGAAGGTTACCCTTCCAAGTCATCTGAACCGGGGGGTCTGCACATGGACCAATTTCTGCATCCCCCAAAGTCACTGGTACGGGATTCACCCTGTAGAACCTAAGGACCCTACTAGGCCAGGAAAATATGTTAACTCATGGCCTAACGATGCAGCAAAACTCAATAGTGCTTTTTCAAGGATTGCAAAGCCAACTATTTCAAACTCTCAACCTACTTCTCGTCAGATATTTCAAGATACTATAAGAAAGTGGGAAAAAGCTGCCAAGGAGACCAACTATATTTGTAATCAGTCGGCAGGCTTCAACAGGTGTATAACTGAAATTCAGGATTCTGTTCAGGAACAACTTAGGATTTCGCAAACTGAACTGGGTAAAGGAAAATCCTCTGCAAAAGCTTCAACCAAAATGTCAGCTTTGCAGTAGGAAAGTCGTTACAACATCTCTAAGACTTTACCTTCACACAGATGGCCAATCTCACCCTTCTACGCAGGGACTCATATCTGGAGCATCTCAAACAAGGAGTTAAACCCAACACTTTTTCCGCCTTGAGGAATTGCCCCCTGAACGGGTATGCCTTATGCCCGGATGCTAAAGATGAGATTGCCCAATATGAGACTTCTAAGCTTACCTCCCAGCCCGGACCGGATGGAAGAGTCAGGAAACTAACAAGCCTACTAGCAACCCTGGCCGGCCTGGAAATCTTTTGGCGGGCGCGGCAGATCCCACGGTAGGGGCCTGGGAGGTCATGCTAGTCGCGGTTCCCAAGGCCCCAAGGACAATTCACAGCACAAATGACAATTATTGTATGTTAGACCCGGTTCCTGTGACTCGGTCGTTAAATGTTGTGCCATCTGTAACAGAAACCAACAAGACTGTCATTGCTCAAACAAATGTAAAGTGTTCTGTTGTCAGTCATGTACAATGTGCAACAAAAGGTTTAAAGCAGCCGCAAAAGAAAGGCTTAAGTCCTCCATTAAGAAACAAAATAGAAATAAATTCTGTGAAATGTGTTTCTTTTGTCGATCATTGTGTTTCTGTCCCAACTGTTCCCAATGTCCCCAATGTTGCTCATGCTCAACTAGTGGGAGGTTGTCTACAACATTTCTGGCCGATCTGGACTTTCTTAGGCGCGAATCCAAGGGTAGTTTCAATTTTGAAGGAAGGCTATGTGCTTCCATTCAAAATCAGACCTCCCTAGTAAGAGACCCCTTGATAGTCAGTGGGTATGCAAACCCCAGCAGGAACCTCTACCTGACGGAGGCTTTGCAGGCCCTGCTTTACAAGAAGGCAGTAGAGATGGTGAGGGTTCGAACATCTCTAGCCTTCTCCAACAGACTATTCATAGTACCCAAACCAAATCAGAAATGGCAGCCCATCTTGGACCTCAGTGCTCTAAACCAATTTTTGAGCGTAAAAACATTCAAAATGGAAACCCCAGAAACAATTCAGATCTCCTTACAACAAGGGGAATGGGTAACATCGCTGGATTTCCACATTCCGATTCACACCAGGTCCCGAAAGTTCCTCAGGTTTCACTTCCAGAACCAATCATACCAGTTTTGGGCCCTTCCTTTTGGCCTCTCAACAGCTCTGAGAGTTCACTTGTGTGGTCAAAGAGGTCAAGTTAATGGCTCAGTCCAGGGGTATAAGAATCCACCAGTACCTAGACGACTGGTTGAGTCGAGCCCCCACCAAAGAATCCTGTCACCAGGGCACCCAATCCCTCTTCACCCTTTACCAGGAGTTGGGTTGGATAGTGAACCTTCAAAAATCAGAACTGGGACCAAAACAGGTGTTCGAGTTTGTGGGTTACCAGTACGACCTCTTACACGGACTGGTCAAACCGACCCAGAACCGTTGGGAGGCAATTCTCCGGAAAGTTGAATCAATTCTGACCCAACCGACTTGCAGGGTCAGGAAATTCATGTCTCTAATAGGCCTTCTTACAGCAACGGAAAAACTGGTGCCCCTGGGAAGACCGCATATGAGACCAATTCAGTGGCACCTCAAAAGAAATTAGAAGGTTCCCGAATCACTGGAAAAGGAAATTCCAGTTCCAAGGACTCTTCACCAGCACCTACGATGGTGAACCAAGGAGTCAAATGTCCTGATAGGTCAACCTCTGTACCCTTTGCGTCATGCCATTCAAATCTTTACAGACGCCTCAAAAGAAGGCTCGGGTGCTCACTTAGGCGACTTCACAGCAAGCGGCACTTGGTCCATTCCAGAAAGTCATCTTCATGTAAATTTCCTGGAACTAAAAGCTGCCTTGCTGGTCCTAAAATGGTTCCAGCACATAGTAAAGGGGAAAGTCATTTTAGTTGCCACAGATAACACTACAGTTGTGGCATACAGCAACAAGGAGGGAGGTATTAGGTCAGGCTCACTTTGTGCCCTTCTATGGCGGCTCCTATGCTGCTGCAATCTGAAACATGTTGTTCTAAAGGCCAGACACATCCCAGGTCGTCTGAATGTGATTGCGGACAAATTGTCTCGACAAGGCCAAATCAAAACCTCTCTTCATCAGGAGGTTTTCGACCTCCTTTGTCAAACCTGGCACTGTCCCCAGGTCAACATGTTTGCGACCAGGTAGAATTACAAACTAGTCCAGTACGGGTCCCCAGTACCGGGCCCCAATGCTTGGGCAGTGGATGCTCTAACAGTCTCCTGGGAGAACTTGGACATGTATGCCTTTCCCCCAGTGTCGTTACTGGGCAAAGTAGTCAGCAAGCTATCAGATCATCAGTACAAGAGAGTGATCCTGATAGCTCCAGGTTGGCCCAACATGCCGTGGTTCTGGGATCTAGTAGACCTATCAGCCCAGATCCCCCTTTGTCTACCCAATCATCTCGATCTGGTGACTCAGTCCTTGAATAAGGCACGTCACAGGGATCTGACCAGCCTCAACCTTCATGCATGGCTCCTAGAGCCGAGGCAATCAAGGAGCAAGGATTTTCTAGCCCAGTGGCATTACAAATTGAGGCTCCTCAAAGACATTCAACCAGAACAGTCTATGAAGCAAAGTGGGCCGTTTTTGTCAGATGGTGTGAAAAAAGTCAGGTGGACTTCAAGTCACCTTCTATCAAACAAATAGCAGATTTTCTCCTGCATCTTTTCCAGGAGAAGAACCTTCAACCCAGTACCATTGAGGGTTATAGGTCGGCCATTGTGGACAAATTAGGAAATGCCTCCTTAAATGTCAGCAAAGATGAAAACTTGACTCGCCTGTTGGATAGTTTTCATAGAGATAGGCCAAAGGGGCTTCAGGGAGTTCCCTCCTGGAATCTCTCTTTGGTTTTGCACCAGCTCACAAACCCCCTTTTGAGCCCCTCAGAAAAGCATCTTTGAAACACTTTACCTTTAAGAGAGTTTTTCTACTAGCTCTAGGCTCTGGGAAGCGTAGGAGTGAGATTCACGCTTGGTTGAACAAAAATATTAGACACCAAGTTGATTGGTCAAAAGTGTCTGGATAAATCCCTGAAGGAGGATAGATCTCTCTGTCCAGTGAGAGCTTTACGCTATTATCTGGACAAGACACAAGATTTGAGACAGGGCAAAGAACTGGTCTTTGTCACCTTCAAAAAGGGATTCACCAAGGATATCTCGCCCGCTACGATCTTGTCTTGGATTAGGCAGACAGTTATCCTTTGTTATGAGCTGTCGGATTAGGAGGCTCTAACCTTGCACCAGGTTAAAGCTCATAATGTTAGAGCCTTTGAGGCTTCCAAAGCTTTTCAAGGTGGCATCTCTTTGGACCAAATCCTAGCAGCATGCCACTGGAAGTCTCACAACACTTTTACCCAATTCTATCTTAACGATGTTGCTTGGGCGGACTCCGAGCTTTTTCACTTAGGTCTGAACCTCCTGTGCTCCTATCCTGTGTATGCACAGGGTATGAGATCTTTATTCCACTCTTGCTTAGGTTTACCTGGAATTTGGAATCACTATAGGACTGAACTCTTCCTCTCTTCCTACCCTCAGAACAGGAAAAGGGGGGGCAATAATTTTGGGCCTTTAAGCATGGTGTGGCTCCTTTATCAGCCGGGCCAGAGCTCATTTGCCTATACATAGATTTCCATCTAGTCTTAAAGAAGCTGCCCTCCTTCCACTGGGTAGTTATTCTAGCTATCGTCTGTTAGGTAAGGTGTATTAACACAATAAAATTGCAAAATTTTAATTAGTAAATTAAAGTTTTGTTAGTTAATACCTTACCTAACAGACGGGAGATTCCCACCCGTCCTTCCCCGCTTTCAGCTCCAAGTTTCAAATCTGGGGACAAAAAAGGTGCTATGACGTCACGTGCCTCTGGCGAATGAAGCAGGAACTAGGCCACCTGGCGAGTGGATTGTAGTGTACTGGTCCTGCCAGAGGTGAAACTCGGGACGTCTTTTTCTGGCATTTGGCGGGACCGCCTGGTGCCGGGAATATAGCTATCGTCTGTTAGGTAAGGTATTAACTAATAAAAATTTAATTTACTAATTAAAACATAGATTAAAACATAGAGTAACATAGATTAAAACATTGAATCTAAGAATAATTTTAAAATTCAAAACCTACCTCAACATTTCATCCATCGGATTCAACCTGATTTCACTGGTTGGATCCAACTGAAAATGGTTTGCAAAGTCTACATGTATTTGAACCAAATTTCACCCATTGATTTCAACTGCATGATTTCAACCATTGAATCCAACTAAAAACTGTTTGCAAAATCTAAACATATTTCATCCAGATTTCACCTGTTGGTTTCAATCTGATCTCACCCATTGGTTTCAACCTGATTTCACCCATTGGATCCAACTAAAACGGTTTGCAAAATATACATGTATTTCAACCAGATTTCATCGTTGAATTCAACCTGATTTCAAAGTTGCGTGTTTACTGAGATGCACACAATCATACAAAATCAATACTTGTCTGTGATTTTGTAAAAATTACTCCCGAGCTAAACTACATAGAATTCTATCAGTCCATCAGAATTTGACATGGGCAATTCTAATCAACTATGACACATACATTTACACACACATGTAATGAGTCACTGTATCAAATCAATATAATTTTTTTTCTCCAAGTTCAGAAAAGTGTCACTCACTGTCTGGCCTTGCTTCAGACCTAAGTTTGGACTGTATAGAAGTAAATTATGTTATTTTAAAACCCACTCTATGATTATTGTCTAATATGGGAGAGTTACACAGAGATAAAAGGGACTGTGGAATGGGGGAACAAGGGTTGACGGATCGTCTTTTCCCAGTTATTAGTGTGAGGTGTGAGACAGTTGATTCCAAGGGGTTAATAATATGATGATTTTCATGGAACCTAGTGGAGTTCCAGGGAGAGAGGAATCAACGATTGTGCAAAGACTATTAATGAGATTCATAAAGTTTGGGCATTCAAAGCAAATTTTGAGACAAAAGAAGAGACACCATGGTGATGCAGTGGTAACACACCCACCTCCCACATCTGAGATCAGGGTTCAAATCCCAGCCTGGCCTTATGTGAGAAAGCTTTTAGTTGCTTCCCTTTGGTCAGTAGTTTACAGTACAGGTCCTTAATTAACCAACTGTATACACTGGTTTCCTCTGCCCATGCAACAACCCATCGTGATATGGCATATACAGTGTTGAAAGTAACATTAAAACCCAAGTAAATAAACAAACAAAAGTTTTAATTTTTAGCTTGACACCAGTCCAAGACCCTTCATTAAATGTGCCCCTATTTTGTGTCCACTGCTACTTTTTAATAAGAACAATCAACCAATTGAATTAAAGAATTAGCAAATGTATGCTTGCACAAATTGGCATATTACAGATACTATACTTCAAATTTATGGAAGGACTTGCAAATTCAAGTCATGAACATTCATGAGCGTCCGTGTTTCATCAACTACTGGTTTCAGTGTCAATTTTAGTCTAAATTTGTCAGAATAGGTACATATGCAAATAAATAAAAAAGTAGACAGATTGCAAAATAAATTAAACTGGAAATAGTATACATTTTTCAACAGAATATGTATCTCCTCATTGAACTAAAATGGGTGAGTGATGGTTTAAATTTAGTACTAATGTATCACAAAAATATATAAACACTGGCAGTGCTACACTGCTGGATCCACCATCCCTAGGTGTATTTGGAGTTTTTGCTATCTGGAATTTTTCTACATTCTTTGGAATTTTCACTTGTGTTGGAATTTTTTATATTTGTCTTCCAATATTTGCTATCTCTCTTGGAATATTCGCTATTTGTCTTGGAATTTTGCTACATGGGGTGGAATTTAGCTATGAATTTTATATGTTACCTATACAATAGAATAGGAAGTGATATTTAATTCATTACAATATTTCTCACATATAGGTTAATTGAATGTAAAATTAGAAAAATCTAGGTTAATAACTTTATCTAGACATCTTTAGTATCAAATTAGAAAGAAAATGATGTATTTTTGTGATGGTTAAAAACACAGTATTGAATCACTATTAATTAACTGACTGATGATGTGCAATATAATTCCTATTTATAAAAATTCCACTGCCACCATTTTTTTATGTTGTGTAAAGATATATTTTTCTACTGTCTACAAATATAAAATGTTTTGTAAATATAATGTGTATCCATTTCATCACCCTGTTTTCAATCAAATATGTTTAAAATAAAAGCTATTTACGCCACCTAGCAAATATTCCAAGACAAATAGTAAAGATTCCATAGATCTAGTGAAAATTCCAAAATTGTAGATTTTTATTTGTTTATTTATTTAGGGGGTTTTACCAGTACATACAGTTCGTCAGGGTTCTGTACTGTAAACTGCTGAGCAACGGCAAGCAACTACCAGCTTTCCCACTTGAGGCCGTGCCGGAACCAAACCCCAGCCTCAGAGGTGGGAGGCGAGAGTATTACCACTCTGCCACCGTGGCCCCTCAAAATTGTAGAAAGTAATGTAAATTCGCCAATGGATGTAAATTCACCACTTTTAGGTTTTTGTCAATTTTACAGGACAAATATGGAGAACATGTCATAATTTGGTTAAATATAAAGAATTTACATATTGGTCTACAAGATTTTATGGTCTAACTTTTTATGCTTTTGCTACTGTCACAAAGTTCTAATTGAGGGTCAGTAAAAGGTTTCACAAAAAAATCTCTTTATTGCATATACAAGTTCAGTTAAAGTATTCACAAAGCAGCATCTGAAAATTGACATTAAAATATCACTCAGTACACACTTCACTCCTCTCCAACTTTCATCACAAAACACACCTTTCAATCAAAAGCACCACTCATACACACAAAACCATTCTACCCAGAAAAATACAGCATATGGTTCATATAATGATATGCAAAATATATATACAGTTTATCAATGAATGTCACAACATATATTATACAATTCAAGACAGTAATATTCAATGTATGAAATACAATGTCCAATATGTAACTGTCAGGAAATCCTCTACAAAGTTCACCATTCCTAGTATGTCCAATGACCATTGAAACAGTATCCAGACAAACTGGCACCAAACTGGTAATAATGGAAAACATCCAAATCACAAAGAACAGCTTCTTTATATGTGATATGAAATTAACAACAGGGATTCAGCAATCCAGTAAAGTATTCTCCAACTTTTACATCAAGCATAGCAATAAACCAGCACAGCTGCAGGTTCCACTATGATAAACAGAGTTGATTTCAACAAACCAACCCACTTAGATAGAGTATCACTCTGTCCTTCCTAGTCAACTCTAGAAATGATACTGAAGTAAATACTTCAAACATCGACCAAACATACAAAACTGATGTCCACAACTGACAACAAAAGTATAATAAACCGTTCCATAGGCCGCGCCCACTTCCTGGTTTACGGTATTTTCATTGTCTCCATGTTAGGCCTTGTCTGACAAACAAATGGCGAAAATGGTGGGAAATGAAACGCAAACATTGAGTATTTTAAGATATAGGGGAGAAAACATGTATTATAAATGATTGGATGGAGCATATAATAAGAAATTATATAATAAAGTATATTTGTTTTATTGTGACAAAAATTAGAAAATAAATAAATAAACAATTTATTGATCAAAACAAATCATTGTGCATTGCAGTAAAATGTAAACAATGGCAGCTTGGGGACATATATATACATTTCAGACATTTTAAAGTAGGTAGGATTGATGATATAATTTTTTTATCAAATTACACTTTGGTTTCATTTTGTTCCATTATCAGAAAGCAATAATATTTACAAATATGAGGAAATGATTGGTTGTTGCTATTGTAGTAACCAGGATATTTGCTGATTTGCGGTATTTTGATTGACACCGTGGAATGCTCTATTAATCAGGTGTGATTATCACACGTGTGAAACAAATACCATAAAAAGGCTCTGGCAACCAAGTGTAATCACTGAAGCAAACCAGCAAACATTTTGAACATCTCTCGGACAAACTTTTGAAAAATTACATCTGTATTAATCACAATTTTCAACAGAATAGCTGCTGTGTTTATCAAAACAAAAAATTGAAAACAAAAATTGTGACTTAACGTAGCAGAACCAAAATTACAAAAAAAAAAACCTGGCGAATTTAAATTACTCAATATTGGACCTTTCCATGGTGTCAATCAAAATACCGCAAATCGGCAAACATCCTGTTCACTGCAATAGCAACAACCAATCATTTCCTCCGGTTTTCATCGGCGCCATTTTGAATTACAAAATTGTGGTCATTTTTAGGGACATATTTGTAAATATTATTGCTTTCTGATAATGGAACAAAATAAAACCAAAGTATAATTTAATAAAAAAATTATATCATCAATCCTACCTACTTTAAAATGTCTGAAATGTATATATATATGTCCCCAAGCTGCCATTGTTTACATTTTACTGCAATACACCAGGATTTGTTTTGATCAATAAATTGTTTATTTATTTATTTTCTAATTTTTGTCATAATAAAACAAATATACTTTATTATATTATTTCTTATTTTATACTCCATCCAATCATTTAAAATACATGTTATTTCTCGTATATCTTAAAATACTCAATGTTTACGTTTCATTTCCCGCCATTTTCGCGATTTGTTTGTCAGACAAGGCCTGACATGGAGACAACCATGGAGTAAACCAGGAAGTGGGCGTGGCCTATGGAACGGTTCAGCTATCGTTTAGGTTAGCCGAAAATTCCGGTCCGCCTGATGGTGTTTAGTATTGATCAACAAGCTCCTGCTTGTTTTTTGAGTTTTGGGGGGTTTACCGCTTTTTGCCCTTTTTAAAAAGTAAAATTCACTTTATTTGACAAAAGATGATTGTGTTCAATAAAAAAGTAATCGAGGCATTTCAGATTTTGGTAAATATAATGACTTTAAATTTGTATATTTCATCACATATTTTTGGGATGGGCGATAAAGCCGGTTTTCTCACCTATTCGTAGTGGCATCAGCCCTAAAATAGTACGTTATGTGAGACGCAGACCTCCGCTGACATAACCTGACCGTTACCTCTCCATGGCTGACACAGCTTTAAAGCTTAGTGGCAAGAATAGACCCGAGTTTCTGTCCCATCGCCAATTGCTGTTGAAATACTGATGGATGCAATGGCGAGGGACAGAGCTCACATGTACTTGTTTTCTGTGTAAATCTTGAACGGTATATTTGTACACATATTGGCACAAATATACAGTGTTATTTTCATTTTTTGAGGTACATATATGTGCCGTTCACTAATATTTAATGCCTATCCAGCTGCCATGAATAAATTTCTACATATTTATGAAATGTAAACGAACTTCACCAACCTTTTCTGGTGCCATAAATGTATGTTATAGTAATGTCTGAAATGTTTTCTAAATATATTTATATTATAATTTTTTTCACCTACAACTAATTCAAAGGAACGAGAATAATTGGCCACTAGAACAGCAATATGTACTTCAAGATTTACACAGAAAACAAGTACATGTGAGCTCTGTCCCTCGCCATTGTGTACCATCAGAAATATCAAGAGCAATTGGGGACGGGACAGAAACTCGGTCTATGGCAAGAACAGTGTGTTCAGTAAAATGTCAGCCCAGAATGTGGCCACTGAAAGCCCTTGTACTCGGTAAACCCAAAAAGTGAACTACTCAAGTTTTTGGTCTCAGTACCTTTGACCCACATCCTTGTACCAAATACTAATTCCCTGATTTGTTTATAAAAAAATAGACTCAAAATACCAGGATGGTAAACAAGGTCAAACATGGCTACCAAAACATGTTATAGTTCCCCAAATATAAATAAAGATCAACTTTCCAACAACAGTTAAGGTTAGCATACAAATATTTAATACCACTGAACAATAACCAAACCCCAAGAAACCTTTTAACAACCCTGAATATTGCCCGTAAACTCACGATATTCACCAAAACCCAAATACTGTAATAGTGGTCTTCGTTACAATATATAATTACAAAGGTATTTTAACAAAGCTTCTGCTTGTTTTGTTTTTTTTTTTTGGTTTTTTTTGGCATTAAAATCCATGCAGAAATGGCAGAGAAATTGCAAGATAAGAATTAAAAAAAAAGATTTTAAAATATTCACTTGAAAGTCATCAAATACAAAACAATTGATGTAAATGTCTGGGGATTTTCTTAAATGTTTTTACAAAAATAGACAATATTTTATACATTTGATGATAAAAGACACAAAACCTTGATTTTTGAAGGTATTTTTACTCTGTTAGTAAAAATTTTTTGCATTAATATCCATGCAGAAATGGCAGAAAAATTGGAAGTTAAAAAAGAATAAATAAAAATTAGATTTTTAAATATTCATTGATATATGTATACTTATTTGTTCAGTGTTTAAATTTTAAATATGGACTTGACAGTCACCAAGTATAACGAATAATGTAACTTTGTGGGGATTTTCTCAAATGTGTTTAAACAAAATAGACCATATTTCATTTGTTTGATGGTAAAAGCCACACTTTAACATTTTAATCAATAATTATGTGTACTTTTTACTGTATTAGTGTATCAATATGGCCACCTTAACTTGTCCTTAAGTGATAGACAAAACAAATTTTTTAATGGCCAGGTATCCTAAAAATAAGATAGACATGAGGGAGATTGTGAATACTTGTTCCATGTATACCTGAATACTTCAAAATGAGGTCCTTGACAAGATTTCAAACTCAAGGTCCAGACAACATTTCAAACTCAAGGTCACTGCGGCAAGGTCAAAGGTCAAATCAAGGCCAGACCACGACGTTGCACACCTACACCCCCTAACCAATATCCATACCACGTACGAACTTCCGACACCGTATTGTTTCTGAGATACAGTCTTAACAAACTTTCCTGCCCACCCACCCAACCGACTGCGTGTCTGCCTGCCCGAACGCCCGCCCACCCATCCGGACACCATGGGTGAAAACAATACCCCGACAGCCCTTAAGGGCTGTGGGGTAAAAATGAGGTATTTAGCATGCACTGATGTGGTTATTAACATATTGCAGTTAATCAGTGTTCATATAATATAAATTCCCAATTTTAGGCACATTTTCGGGGGGGGGGGGGGGGGAAGCTTTAATTAATTCAGCTTTTGTTTAGCAGCGGGATTTGTTGATCTAGCTACTTATTCACATAGACTATGTAAATTTGTCTATGTATAGACTGGACTTCTTTCAGAAGATAAGATGACTGGAAAAAAACACTCTCATAAACAGTTTTTCTTGTCCAGTATTTATGTATCTCTGTTCTCAAGCTAATTGAAAATGAATAAGGTGTCTCTTTCTTCTTTCTCTCCTCCAACTCTATATTTGCTTTTGTGTGTTATCTATGTGGAGGCACATTAATGGAAAGTCCCATTCACTCACTTCTGCTCTGCAGTGTATTACATAATGTGTCTGCACACTGATTGAAAAGGTTGATAAGGGATATCATCATATCAAGATGTATTCATTTCTTTTCATTAAGGGATATGCTTACAGTAAATCTTTTTGGGGGTAAACAGCTCAAACAAGGACATTTATCTTTAGGTTCATGCCTTGTGGAAGTAATGTCTTGTGGAAAGAGTGCCTTATCTGTTTTGAGAGAATGGAAATAGCCTTATGTAAAACCTCATTGTTTCATGATATTCACATATAGAGTCGTGTGTGAAAGGAAAATGTTAATAGTAGTATCTGACAATATGACTTTTTGTATTCTTTTTACAGATGAACTATAAAGGATTTCAAAAGGAGGATTATCTTAAGCATATTTATCTTATAAAAATATTAAATAGCAATGAATTTTCAGAGACATAAAATGACTTAAAGATATACAACATATGAATGTCCCTATCTTTTGCCAATTATAATTTACTACAGTATATCTTTATCATTTTAAATCTAGGATTAAATATCTCCTGGAAAAAATTTACGATCCCAAATTTACAGCTACAGTTTCTCTTCACCCAACCTTTAGCAAAAATGATTTGTAAAATATACTACTTTACGAAACACAAAAAAGCTCACATCCTGCTTACAGTTTAATACTGCAACTGCTACAGTTTTAAGTAATCCATTTTTCTATCAGATACAAAACACAGTAAAGCTTACTTTCTGCTTACAGTCACATACTGCAACTACTACAGCTTTATTAACCCAAGTCTCCATCCGGGCCGCTCGTTTTTGTTAGCAAAAACCTTTTTCTAATTTTCATAATGTATATGCCTTAATATAAAGTAGCCACATAAATTGATTTTCACTAATTCCTGGTTCTTCTGTCCCAAATGTGTTTGTTTTTACCCACTTGACCTTTCAAGGCCATTTGCGAAAATGAGGCATTCGAAACTGTGAATTCGCGTATTCTACCAGTGAATGCTCGCTTTACAGGTCTTTATTAGAGCTCATTGATGAATGCTTCCATGTCAGGGTTGGATGGTCAGTTGAAGAGGTTGTTTTTAACCGGTGGTTTTAACTGATTAAAACTGCCCTGGTCAATACTCTGAAAGTGGTCAATACTGGTCAATTGACCAAAAGTTTTTTACCCCACAGCCTTTAAGGGCTGTCGGGGTACTGTTTCCACCCATGGTGTCCGGATGGGTGGGCGGCGGGAAAAAGTTTATCCGGGTTGTATCTCAGGAACCATAAGGTGTAGGAAGTTGATATTTGGTAGGGACATTGGTTAGGAGGTGTAGGTGTGTAACGTCATGGTCTGACCTTGATTTGACCTTTGACCTTGCTGTAGTGACCTTGACCTATAAAATCTTGTCCGGGCTATATCTTAGCAACCGTAAGGTGTAGGAAGTTGATACTTGGTAGGAACATTGGTTAGGTGGTGTAGGTGTGCAACGTCATGGTGTGACCTTGATTTGACCTTTGACCTTGCCGTAGTGACCTAGACCTTTAAAATCTTGTCCGGGCTATATCTTGGAAACTGTAAGGTGTAGGAAGTTGCTGCTTGGTAGAGAGACATTGGTTAGGGGGTGTAAGTGTGCAACGTCATGGTCTGACCTTGATTTGACCTTTGACCTTGCTGTAGTGACCTTGACCTATAAAATCTTGTCCGCGCTATATCTCGGAAACTGTAAGGTGTAGGAAGTTGATACTTGGTAGGGACATTGGTTAGGGGGTGTAGTTGTGCAACGTCATGGTCTGATCTTGATTTGGCCTTTGACCTTGCCATAGTGACCTGGACCTATAAAATCTTGTCCGGGCTATATCTCGGAAACCGTGAGGTGTAGGAAATTTTTTTTTTTTTTTTTTTTTTTTTTTTTTTTTTTTTTTTTTTTACACCAAAATATATTTACATGAAAAAAAAAACAGTGATAAAAAAAACATACAAAACGGGAAAAAAGAGATAAAATAAAGGTGAGTTGACATTTCAGATGGTACACAAAAAAGTATAGCTTACACATTAAATTATATCAGTTTACACAATTTAAAAAAATATATATATATATTTAGCAGTAGTAAACTATACAAACTACATTATGTTCAATTAATTCACCTATTTTAGTTCACTCATAGCAAAGTAATACAACTAGTTAATTGACAATACAATAATACATTTTTTTTTTCAAAATACATTCTTCATTTGTTGCCATTGTTATAGAAATTTATCACTTTGGAATTCTAGAGAAGCAAGCAACTGTTGCTCATCATATATAGTTTTACATTTGATAAGTGCTCTATCAATACTAATTATACTAATTTCTAAGCCTTTTCTGGGGTATGAATATATATAACAGTTTATAACCATTATTAATGTATTTATTGCCACAGAATTTGAATTATGATGGGTATATCCTAAAAGAACATCCTCAGGATTGAAGTGAATGTAAAATCCAGTTTTATTGAAAATTCTATTTTCCAATTGTCGCCATAATTGGTTAGGTTTTGGGCAAGAAAAAAACAGATGAAGGAAAGTTTCCTCTGATGTGGATCTACACTGTAAGCATTTATTAGAGTCTGCCACACCCATTTTATGAAGAATTATCTGTGTTCCCAGTATTCTATGCATTAATCTATATTGAAACCATTTAAAATATGGATCTTGTATAGTTTTAAAGCAAATTCTGAATAACTGTCTCCAAATATTGTCTTTTAATTCTACTGTTAGATCATCATACCGTTTTTGTTTAAATGGTAAGGTAAGATATCTTTTATTTAAATTCTCATAAAATACTTTGTGCCTTTGCCACCGGATAGAATAATTCTTACGGAGTTTAAAATACATGGCTGGAAGAACTTGAAGGAGTCTCCAGTTTTATGTTCCTTAATGAATTTATCGATTACAATTTTTAAACGATAGTGATCTAAAAAATTGATTCTTTGGATTTTAAAAACTCTTTGAATTTCTTGTTGAGCTAGAACACAGCCGTTATTATCCACTATATCACCTACAGTTATAATCCCTTTTTTAAACCAATTTGGAAAAAAAGAGTATTTGATGAGATCATTGGATTGTACCAGAGTGGAGATGCCAGAATATCATCATTACTCTGAATTTTAATTTTCTCACATAATTTTATATAAGAGTAAAAAACATCATTCCAAAAAACATTTCCAGTCCTTTTAATCAATATTTTTGGCCAATCTGAACCAAACTTAAGAAGCTTATCAATTGGAGATATGCACTGTTCAAAAACTGGGATAAAAGCACATTGCTGACCTCTAAAGAGTCTGTATATCCAAGATAGTTTCAAAGCATGGATAAAGTTATCTAAATTAACCATTCTGAGTCCAGCATCTTGGTAATCCTGCATGATATATAATCTTTTTATTTTATCCGGCTTATTACTCCATATATAACTGAAAAACATTCTGTTTAATGTGTTTATAAAATCTCTGTTTGGTAAAGGAATATTTGAAAAGAGATGAATGAACTGTGAAAGAACAAAAGTTTTTACTACTGTGATTTTGCCTAAAGGAGTCAAAGTTCGTTTGTTTCAATTTAGTAAAAGTTTCTTTGCTTTTTCCAAGGCACATGTATAATTCATCAATGAGCCAAAAATTTCAATTGCATTTAGTGCAGCTTGTAAGGATTACTCAGATCCATTTAATATAAGGGTGGTATCATCAGCAAATTGGCAGAGTTTAATGTTATGATTTGCAATGACTAATCCTTTTATTTCTTTGTTTTGGGTGATCATATAGGTCATTATTTGAGTACATAAAATAAATAAATATGCAGCTATTGGATCACCCTGCTTGCAGCCTCTTTCAATTTTAAAAAATCAAGACTTTACCCCTGCTTGTATAACTGAGGCAGTTATATTTTTATTTAAAATTTTGATCATAGAATCTATGAATCCTTGGCTAAAACCAAATTTTTCTAAAACATTAAACATAAAGCTCGCAAGATATTGAGTAAAAAGCCTTCTCAAAGTCTATCAGCATCAACAGTCCATCTATTTTGTTTTTTTCAGTGTAATTTATGACATCATATATTAATCTTGTCACTTCACCTATATAGCGGCCTTGCATAAAACCACACTGACATTCTGATATTAAATAATGAAGAACGGTTTTTAATCTATTTGCCTCAACAGAGAATAACAATTTGTATAAGACACAAAGTAATGAAATTGGTCTCCAATTCTTTAGGAAATGCCTTGGTTTATCTCCTTTTGGTATACAATTTATAACTGATTGTCGTAGTGTAACTGACAATTTCTTCTTTTGGTAGGATATGTTAAAAGCTCTTAAAATTAAGGATTTCAATTTACACCAGAACACCTTAAAAAATTCAGAAGTAAAACCATCTATGCCTGGCGTTTTGTTGTTTTTCATACTTTTTAATGCATTTCCCAATTCTGTCAGAGTAACTGGTCCTTCTAATTGCAATGCCTGAGAGTGGGTTAATTTTTTAATTTTGGATAGATCAATGATTTCAGAGAGTTCAGTAGTATCCAGTTCTGAATCTTTCTTTTTAAATAATTAAGCGTCCCTGAAAGGGCGCTTATTTGGTTTCGTGTCAGTTTCCTCGCCACCGCCGCCGCCGCATTATGGTCTCCCTTGAATATCTCCCTTATTATTGCAAGCTTTTTAACCATATTTGGCAGTTATATACCTTAGGCGTGGGAAAATTTTTCCACATGCTTAAATTTGACCTTTGATCTTTATCAAGGTCACATGATCAAAAAATAGTTTTTTTTCGGGTACACCCGCCCGTCATTGCAGTTCAGGAAAATCTACTGACCGCAGAGGCTTGTAACTTCATACACATTTTTATACTATCAAAAACGTGAGGTGATTAGATTTTGGGAGCAATCCGATGAAAATTGACCGATTTATGAGTGATTTTCTCACAGGTACCAATCAGAAAGCTTAAAATTCATGTGAACCCCCCTATTATTATCTCCCGCCGGCCGATAGGCCCGGTACGGGAGATTATAAAATGCCCTCTGTCTGTCCGTGCGTGCGTGCGTCCGTTCGTCACGTTTTTACAAAAGCCTTTCTATCTCTAAAACTATTATAGCTAGAGCTTCCAAATTTGCAGGATACATTCATCATTGGAAAAACTTGCCAGGGAATCTTTTTCTCCTGATTCTGTAAAACAAGATGGCTGCCATGGGTGTTAACAAGATGGCTGCCGTTGATTTTTTTCCTACTTTGAGTAAAGGACTCATAGCTCAAAATTATAGCTAGAGCTTCCAAATTTGCAGGATACATTCATCATTGGAAAAACTTGCCAGGGAATCTTTTTCTCCTGATTCTGAAAAACAAGATGGCTGCCACGGGTGTTAACAAGATGGCTGCCGTGGATTTTTTTTCTACTTTGAGTAAAGGACTCATAGCTCAAAAAGTATTGCAGTTACAGTTTTTTCGTGAAATATGTTGTTCAGCTACTTTGTCCTTAGCTATAAGATGGTACAGAGTTTGGGGTTCTATTCCATGCCATAAGTTAGTAATAGCTATTTTCTCATTTGTAGCTAAATAACAGAAGAAGTAAATGTCGAATATCTTCAAAAATATTAAAGTTAGGGAAATCTGCCATAAGTTAGTAATAGCTATTTTCTCATTTGTAGCTAAATAACAGAAGAAGTAAATGTCGAATATCTTCAAAAGTATTAAAGTTAGGGAAATCTTTTCAAATATGTTGTACATCTACTTTTTGGTAAGCTATCACATAGTAAAAAACAAGATGGCTGCCACGGGTGTTAACAAGATGGCTGCCGTGGATTTTTTTTCTACTTTGAGTAAAAGACTCATAACTCAAAAAGTATTGCAGTTACAGTTTTTTCATGAAATATGTTGTTCAGCTACTTTGTCCTTAGCTATAAGATGGTACATAGTTTGGGGTTCTATTGCATGCCATAAGTGAGTAATAGCTATTTTCTCATTTGTAGCTAAATAACAGAAGAAGTAAAAGTCAAATATCTTCAAAAGTATTAAAGTTAGGGAAATCTTTTCAAATATGTTGTACATCTACTTTTTGGTAAGCTATCACATAGTAAAAAACAAGATGGCTGCCACGGGTGTTAACAAGATGGCTGCCGTGGATTTTTTTTCTACTTTGAGTAAAAGACTCATAACTCAAAAAGTATTGCAGTTACAGTTTTTTCATGAAATATGTTGTTCAGCTACTTTGTCCTTAGCTATAAGATGGTACATAGTTTGGGGTTCTATTGCACGCCATAAGTGAGTAATAGCTATTTTCTCATTTGTAGCTAAATAACAGAAGAAGTAAAAGTCAAATATCTTCAAAAGTATTAAAGTTAGGGAAATCTTTTCAAATATGTTGTACATCTACTTTTTGGTAAGCTATCACATAGTAAAGTTTCAGACCTGTTGCACCTTGGATAGCTGAGTAATAGCTACTTTGAAATTCTGACTGTTGAGTAAAACCATTGTAACTCCAAAACTATTGCAGTTAGAGTATTTTCCTAAAATATGTTGTTCAGCTACTTTGTCCTTAGCTATAACATGGTACATAGTTTGGGGCTCTATTGCATGCCATAAGTGAGTAATAGCTATTTTCTCATTTTTAGCTAAATAACAGAAGAAGTAAATGTCAAATATCTTCAAAAGTATTAAAGTTAGGGAAATCTTTTCAAATATGTTATCCATCTACTTTTTGGTACGCTATCACATAGTAAAGTTTCAGACCTGTTGCACCTCGGATAGCTGAGTAATAGCTACTTTGAAATTCTGACTGTTGAGTAAAGCCATTGTAACTCCAAACTATTGCAGTTAGAGTATTTTCCTAAAATATGTTGTTCAGCTACTTTGTCCTTAGCTATAACATGGTACATAGTTTAGGGTTCTATTGCATGCCATAAGTGAATAATAGCCATTTTGTTATTTGTAGCAAAATAATGAAAGAGGTAAAATGTGAAATATCTTCAAAAGTGTTAAAGTTAGGTCCCCTTTAATGCTCGGCGGGAGATACACACCGCGGCAGTGGTCTTGTCTTTTTAAGTATTGCATTTAGAGCCATAAAATGTATTGGGAGGTAGTAGGAAACCAAATGTGGAGAGTCTAGAAAGCAAGTCAAATTTCCCCCTCGACCCCCCTGTAGGGGTCAAACTGGGGTCATAAAATAGCCAATTTCATCTTTTCCCCTTATGTCTCCTTTATTCTTGCTTCTAGAGCTTGAGAATGTATTAAGAGGTATTGGGAAACCATATGTGAAGAGTCTAGATAGAAGGTCATATTTACCCCCAGACCCTCCCTTATGGGTCAAACTGGGGTAATAAAATAGCCGATTTTGTGTTTTTGCCTTTTATCTCCTTTATTCTTGCTTTTAGAGCTTTAGAATGTATTAAGAGGAAACCATATGTGAAGAATCTAGATAGCTGGTCAGATTTACCCCCGGATCCCCCCTTATGGGTCAAACTGGGGTCATAAAATAGCCGATTTTGTGTTTTTGCCTTATATCTCCTTTATTCTTGCTTTTACAGTTTTTGAATGTATTAAGAGGTATTGGGAAACCTTATGCGATGAGTCTAGATAGCCGGTCAGATTTACCCCCGCATCCCCCCTTATGGGTCAAACGGGGGTCATAAAATAGTCGATTTTGTGTTTTGGCCTTTTATCTCCTTTATTCTTGCTTTTACAGCTTTAGAATGTATTAAGAGGTATTGGGAAACCATATGTGAAGAGTCTAGATAGAAGGTCATATTTACCCCCAGACCCTCCCTTATGGGTCAAACTGGGGTAATAAAATAGCCGATTTTGTGTTTTTGCCTTTTATCTCCTTTATTCTTGCTTTTAGAGCTTTAGAATGTATTAAGAGGTATTGGGAAACCTTACGTGAAGAGTCCAGATAGCTGGTCAGATTTACCCCCGGATCCCCCCTTATGGGTCAAACTGAGGTCATAAAATAGCCGATTTTGTGTTTTTGCCTTTTATCTCTTTTATTCTTTTAGAGTTTTAGAATGTATTGAGAGGTATTGGGAAACCTTATGTAAAAAGTCTAGATAGCTGGTCAGATTTACCCCCTGCCCCCCCCCCCCCCCCCCCACCCCTTTTATGGATCAAACTGGATTCATCAAATAGCCGATTTTGTGTTTTTGCCTTATATCTATTTTATTCTTGCTTTTAGAGATTTACAATGTATTCAGATGTATTGGGAAACCTTATGTGAAGAGTCTAGATAGCTGGTCAGATTTACCAGATAGATGTGTTCAAAACATTGTGTCATAAACTTCTTGCCTTTCTAAAGGCTCACATTTTACTATGCCTTTTTCTAAAATGTAAATAGATATATGGCATTTATAAAGCACTGTTACTCTTTAATTAAGTAGTTTTATGGTGTAACTTTCAACCTATTATAAGTATTGGTGCTTTATGCATTCTTAGCCAGAGCATTTATTCAATTAACTTTTCGCAATTTATGACCATAGAAAACAAGATAAAGCTTAAATTTTTCTTTCATGTTAATGCATGAACTTCCACACTGTCTGCTTAACTTTCACTTCTTCTCTCAGCACTGCATGTTTTTATTTTCAAAACCTTTTTCTACTGTATATTATATTGCAGTGAACCTTTTTGGGACACTTAGTTTTTGTTAGCAAAAACATTTTTCTAGTTACAATAAACTTCTTCATCAGGGCTGCTTTGTTTTAACAAATACCATTTTGTAGTTACTTTTTTACCTTTATAATGAAAAATAACATTATATCCTTGAAGTACTAAAACCTCCAAAATGGTAACAGATGGAATAACTTTTTTTTTTTTTTGAGCCTCCGGGTTGCTGAAGATCCATGAGACTCAATGTTTATTCATTTTTTTTTCATTTTTTGTTAGCCATCTTGGATTTTTGCTAACAGTTTCTTCATTTACAATCGGACTTATATTTAAAACCCAGTCTTACAGGTGTGACTGATAAAAATCATTCACTGAGCTAATTGTTGAAAAAATTCAAACACTAACGGCTATTTTCTAGATCCAGTAGTGTGACAGAAAATTAAATTATAATTAATACACTGATTAATATATAAAAAACTGCTGTGTTTTATTAAATACATATCTCACAGATCAAAAATAACAAAGTTCATGTTTGTTTTAAGGTGCTGTCTGCATTGGTGATCCTGTCCTGGGTTTTTGTTATTGTTGCTGGAAGACATGCTTCCTTGAAGGCTCTACCACAACAAGATTAAGAATTGATACGGCAGGCCAAAGTCACTGATAAAGCGTACAATACTAAAGTGCAGAGAGAACCTGTTGTATAATGGAAATAGTCAATGAAAACTGTGCCTTATTAAGTAACTATGAGGTGTTTTCTTTATTAACGGATATACAAAAAGGAGAAAATGGCCAGAAAAAGCCAAACAAGTATTTAACCTCTTTAGCTACAGTCACTTTTGAAACAGTGAAATATTTAGAAAAAACATCCTCCAAAGACCTTAATCCAGAGATAGTAGGGAAGTTTTTGGAAGCAGTGAAGCCATTCAAGTTAACACGGGCTGAGAAGTTGCAATTGTTGAACCACAGGCCTGGGTCAGCAGTGGAGATCCAGCTGCTGATAGAGGAGAGTGAGGAACGACTGAGTGAGGAGCAGATAGAACAGCTGCTGGAGATCATCAGTGAGACTCTGCCAGGTCAGGTGGAGCAACAAGGTGCAGAGGAGCAAACCTGAACGCTGATACAAAAACACATGATACCACCGTTATAGATAATAAAAATTGAAAAACTTGAAACACATAATACACATGCACAGTCTATGACAATTTTTTGGGGAGCTTATATTTTACTGTAATTTTGCATCTACTCAACACATAGTACAAACGAGCAGACATGTGATGCAGATGTGGACTACTTGTGTTGACAATACGAACCCAATACACTTACAGACTCCTACGTAGCTGTACAGTCTACCTAGTAAGATATTGTTGGTTACTGATACATGGGACAGATTGTTTCAATTGTTCATTCTTGTTATGAGCAGCTGTATATGTAGCTGAAAAAAGGCACAAGTGACCTAACAATGGCAGAGGACTATGATCCCATTCTACTGGATGACCCTTTCTGGGACTCTGTGCTGTATTACTCACTTCTTGTCCCATCCACATTTCCCATGGTTATTTTCTTTTTATTACTTGCGTGGATGGGAAGGAAGTTTTTCACACATAATTAACAATTTTTTTTTTTATGAAACATAGAGAAGTGCAAAAACTATTGTATTTCCTTTTGTTATTTTTGTAAGTTGTGGCTGTGCAGTATTTTGGAGATAACAGGTACAGTGGATGAGTGTTTCACTGGACACTGTTCATTTCGTGTACACAGTGAAATACTACACATTTAAATGTGAATTTACTAGCAGAACAGTTGCTGTTTCATCATTTGTGCTGTGCTGTAAAATTGCTTAAAATCTTGGGTTTGATGGTTTATATCTCTTCTGACAACAAATTTCAAATTTAGTCTTCAGTACATTACTTCTAAAACTGCACAAAAGTAGAGAAACCTACTGTAAAAATCTTAAAATATATATAAATAAAAAATATAAAAATAAAAAATATTATCCGTACACATTTTAGATAAATTTCACTCTTCTGTTTTCATAAAATAGTGGATTGAAAATTGGATCTTTCATCTTTTGTACCATGTTGGTGATTTCTGAACATATGGCTTCATTCTCTAAATAACTGTTGCTTCATTTTCAGGCAGTTATACAGGGAACTATCAAACTTCTTCAGACATTGTCACAGCACATTAGAAGCAGACTAAAATATTTAAAAGTGTTGCCTTTTCAATGGGGTTTCAGTCATTGATTTACACTGTGGATGTATAACACAGTATCCAGTTGATTCATGCTGGATTCATGCTGTCTCTGGATTCTGTTTTTTTCCTACTCTAAGGCTCTAGCGCCTTGGAATCTTTCAGATGATTGAAATTAAGCAATATAAAAGTACTCATTACATCACATACTTAAAATTTAATAACCAGTTGAAATCATTCTGAAGTTGTTTCCTTTTTAACCAATGGACGGATTTCACTAAATCTTCAGGATATGTTTACCCCAAGAGGATCTAGAGTTTAGTAGGATTTGGGGGTATCCAGCAACAAATATTGCCACATCAACACTTTTAAGATTTTTGGGTCTTAAAGTGTATGGGTGGTCCACAGCCTAAACCCATGGATGGATTTTCAGCAAATGTTCAGAATATGTTAACCCCAAGGGGATCCAAAGCTGATTAACATTTGGAGGGTATCTGGCAACAGCTGTTGCCATGGCAATGCTTTACATACTGAAAAATGAAGGATATTAAACTGATATTACTACAATTGCATTTTTATCTCCCACTGGCCAAAGGCCGGGGTTGTGAGATTTTGAAATGCCTTCCATGTGTGCATTTGTCACTTTTATACATGAACATTTTATCTCTTTCATTTCTGAAGATATCTTCACCATATTTGCAGTTTATGGCTGTCAGAACATGTCTGAATTGTCATTTTACAAAATAATACGGCCACCAAAGCCAATTGTTCTAAAATCATAAATATGTGGGTAACTTGAAATATTGCAGGTACCTTTATCAGATTTGCACAAAATGTAAATGGATAGGAAAGCTTGCCTGAAAGTGTGACCTTGTTTTGACATTTTTAATGTCAAATAGGGGTGTCATCATATCAAAAAGGCCTTATATCCCTGTATGTCATTGTTCCTAGTGGTTTGGATAAAAAAACAACTTCTAGGAAATCATAGCCTCCGAATCAAATTTAACCTCTGACCTCTGCTTCAAGATCAAGTGGGGTGATCGTTTGACCCCTGCTTTGAGGAATCAACACTAAGTCTTCACAATAAGGCTTACAAATTCCTTTTAATATTTAGAACTGTTGGGTATTTCCAAAAGTATATTGCAACTTAAAGTTAAAAGCCAATACTGAATTTGAGGTTGAAAATTGTCTATTAAAATAAAATCAGTGACGAAGTTGCAAAGTTTGGCCATGAGTTGGTAGGGACATTGGTTAGGGGGTGTGGGTGTGCAATGTCAGGGTGTGACCTTGATTTGACCTTGCTGTAGTGACCTTGACCTATAAAATCCTGTCCGGGTTATATCTCGGAAACCGTAAGGTGCAGGAATTTGTTACTTGGTAGGGCCATTGGTTGGGGGTGTAGGTGTGCAATGCCAAGGTATGACCTTGATGTGACTTTTGACCTTGCTGTAGTGACCTTGACCTAAATCTTGTCCAGGCTGTATATCGGAAAATGTAAGGTGTAGGAAGTTGATACTTGGTACAGACATTGGTTGGGGGTTGTAGGTGTGCAACATCATCATGTGATCTTGAGTTGACCTTTGACTTTGCCGTAGTGACCTTAACCTATAAAATCTTGTCTGGGCTATATCTCGGAACCCGTAAGGTGTAGGAAGTTGGCACTTGGTAGGGACATTGGTTAGGAGTTGTAGGTATCCAACGTCATGGTGTGACCTTGATTTAACCTTTGACCTTGCTGTAGTGACCTGGAGTTTAAAAATCTTTTCCAGGCTATATCTCGGAAACCATGAGATGTAAGAAATTGATACTTGGTAGGGACATTGGTTAGGGGTTGTAGGTGTCCAACGTCATGGTGGACCTTGATTTGATCTTGCCACAGGTGACTTTGACCAATAAAATCTCTTGCAGGCTATATCTCTGAAACCTTAAGGTGTAGGAAGTTGATACTTGGTAGGGACATTGGTTAGGGAGTGTGGGTGTGCAATGTCAGGGTGTGACCTTGATTTGACCTTGCTGTAGTGACCTTGACCTATGAAATCCTGTCTGGGCTGTATCTCTGAAACCGTAGGGTGCAGGAGTTTGTTACTTGGTAGGGACATTGGTTGGGGGGTGTAGGTGTGCAAATGCCAAGGTGTGACCTTGATGTGACTTTTGACCTTGCAGTAGTGACCTTGACCTATTAAAACTTGTCCGGGCTATATATCGGAAAAAGTAAGGTGCAGAAAGTTGATACTTGGTACAGACATTGGTTGGGGGTTGTAGGTGTTCAACATCATGGTGAGATCTTGAGTTGACTTTCGACTTTGCCATAGTGACCTTAACCTATAAAATCTTGTCTGGGCTATATCTCGGAATCTGTAAGGTGTAGGAAGTTGATACTTGTTAGGGACATTGGGTAGGAGTTGTGGGTGCACTAGCAGATCCAGGGGGGGTTCAGGGGGTTCGTCCCCCCCCCCTCCCCCCTTGAAAAATAATGTAAAGGGATTTAACCAAAAGTACAAAATTATTTCTTGAGAGTGGTGTTAAATTTACAGGAAATGCACTATATTTTTACCAAAATTAATTTTTTTTCCCCGGGGGGCATGCCACCCGTCTTGTTATGGTATGTTTGATGTGAGCCCCCGCCTTACTTAAAAGCTGGATCTGCCCCAGGGGTGTGCAACGTCGTGATGTGACCTTGACCTTTGACCTTGTAATAGTGATCATGAGTTTTAAAATCTTGTCTGGGCAATTTCTTGGATTCCAGAAGGTGTAGAAGGTTGACATTTAGGACATTGGTTAGGGGGTACAGGTGTGCATCATGGTGTGACCTTTAGCTTTGTTCGCCTGCCATATTTCAGACATCTTTCTCTTGTGACAAAGATATATGGATTACTGCAACTGATTATTATATGCACTTTTACATAATTATGCCATTTCCATTGACAGCTATTCTCCAATAAATGAAGTTTACAGCTTCATAATTTTTAGATTACTGATTAATGCTGTCATCTTGCTGTTGAATTGCCGTGTTATAATACTTTATCTTTACATACATTTTCTTTCTCTTAGATGTTACTTAAACATTATTTAGAGCTTTATATAACTAATACTGCTCTGAAATTATCCCGATCTTTGTACTGTTTCACAAGTTCTATATCTCATGGTGTTGACAACTATTTCCATAGGCTGTGGGTACGGGCATCTCTAATGCTATTTTTTCATTTTAAAGGTAAAGGACTAAGGACTACTCCTGTAGGACCTCTCAAAAATTTAGGCTTGTCTAAAATTCAGCCGCCAATTGTGGCGGAAATGGAAAATATAATTTATCTCAAAAAACCGTAAGAGATAGATCGATTTCGGGCATATTTCGGACCCCTAGGGTAATCGGGGCTACTCCTCTAACACCTCTGAAAAATTTAGACTTTGGCCGCCATCTTGAATTTTGGCAAAAAAGTAAGATGTCATTTAGTTCAAAAACTGTAAGAGATAGCGTGATTTCGGCAAATTTTGGACCCCCAGGGTACTAAGGACTACTCCGCTATTTTTGGTTTAGTTTCATATGTCCTTTATATTTTTGTTGCTTTTGCAGATCTAGGTTAATAGCTAATCGAGTAATGGGGCTAGTAGCTACTTTGAGTAAATTGCTGATAACTCCAAAACCAGTGCATTTAGAGCATTTCGCAAAAATATGTTCAGCTACTTTCTCTGTACCTACAAGATGGTACCTGTTTTACAGGTGTACCTCAATGGCTAAGTGAGTAATAGCTATTTTATTGCGTTAATACATCCTATCCAATGGACAATTGCTTTACCGGTCGGCGCGACCGGTCCCGCCAAACGCCAGAAAAAGACGTCCTGTATATAATACCAGCAGGGCCGGTCAGTAGTGTGCATTCGCTAGGTGGCGCATCATACTTGCTTCCTGTCTAGACAGAGTGACGTCAGTTCATCTTTTTCGTTTGGCGCGTGTAGTGTGCAGACGCGTTTTGAAGTTATCTCCAAGTTTGAAGAAAACGCGGTTTATTCTACGAATTTAAAGCTTATTTTCATCTGAAAATATATATTTTGTGTCACTTACATATCATGGCCTCTCCAGGACTTAAACGAGGCCGTATCCAGCATTTTATGGCCAGTTTTGAAGATTTTCTTTGTGCTTGTCGTCGAGACGAAGCCGTGGGTGAGAGGTCGTGTGTTGTGCTTGCAGCATTCCTTCTTCTGTTCAGAAATGTATATTTACCACGATTCGCCCTCCATTAATTTCTACATTGTCGAGTAACACTGCGTGTATGTCCACGAGAAGAAGTTAGAAGGAAAGAAGAATGCATCGTCTGACGTGATCACTTCCAGCTTATGCTGGTCACATGACACAGACCTGGTCACGTGATACGCATTCAACTATGTAGGTCACGTGATACGCATTTATCAATGGAGGACTCGTATTTTTTCAACAGAACTTTTCATCAGAAGAAGACGACCATTTATTAGTCAACACCCATTTTTAACTGGCAAGAAGAAATCCAGCAACTCGCCTGTTGGTCTGAAGATATTAGATGACATTTGGTCACTGCAATCTGCGTGTTTTTGAAGTGCCGGTCATGTGACTTCACAGATCTCCATACACGACCGGCAAGGCTAGCAGAAGAAATTGTGGCTCCACAGATCCCCAAGTGTGACCGGTTCAGCTAGCAAGAAGATGACCAGGTCTAGACCCCTTGTGCTGAATTTTACCGGTACCAGCTCTGCTCAGACTACCGGTGGGGTCTCCAGCTAGCCCTCTCCCCCCCCTTTGACCCTACCTTGGTACGGGTACTGGGGGAGGTTGAGAGTAAGAAGATCTACCAACCGGTTACAGAGGATGGGCCTACCGGGAACCGGTTATAAAAGTTGCTCCAGCTAGCTGTCCAGGCCACTGATTTTATGCTGCCTACAATACCGGTTACAGAGCCTACCCACTGGGTGCCGGCTACACAGCCCTCATTGACCAGTGTGCTTCCCCTTAGCCGGTTACAGAGCCAACCAGACCGGTTTACAGGCAGACATTACAGAGAGAATTTTCTGGTTATACAGAGTTCTGCTGCTCCCACCATCCCAGTGCTGACAGCAGGCTAACCAGTTACAGATTTTACCGGTTACAGAGAGAGTTTACCGGTTACAGACAGGTCTGCTGCTCCCACCATCCCAGTGCTGACAGCAGGCTACCCAGTTACAGAGAGATCTGCTGCTCTCACCATTCCAGTGCTGACAGCAGGCTCACTGGTTACAGAGGTTACCGGTTACAGAGAGAATTTACCGGTTAGAGAGATCTGCTGCTCCCACCATCCCAGTGCTGACAGCAGGCTCACTGGTTACAGAGTTTACCGGTTACAGAGAGAATTTACCGGTTAGAGAGATCTGCTGCTCCCACCATCCCAGTGCTGACAGCAGGCTCACTGGTTACAGAGTTTACCGGTTACAGAGAGAATTTACCGGTTAACAGAGGTTATTGGTTACAGAGAGATCTGCTGCCCCCACCATTCCAGTGCTGACAGCAGGCTCACCGGTTACAGAGAAATCAGTTGTTCCCATGGGCAGAAGGCAACTTAAGGCAACAAGTCCAGTGAGGACAACAGGGTCACCAGTTAGAGATTTGCCGGTGACAGTCAGATAGACAGGAAGTTCTTCAGTAAATTGACCAACCGGTTACAGAACCTACCGACGGGTTCTGGCTTACACAACCTCCAGGGACCAGTAGCTTCATACCAAGCCAGTTACAGAGTCTACTGGTCTGGCTTATAGACAGAAATTCCGGTGAAGAAACCTGATTGAAACTGGAACACCAGTTTACCGGATTGCCAGATCCACCAAGTGATCAAATAATGATAGAGCTGTGGCTGTCTGAATGCTTGGTTACAGAGAAGCACCAGTTTACCGGTTCATTACCAGTTAAGTGGCTTACCGGTTACTGAGAAGTGTTGGTTACAGAGAAAACCTTCTGATTCCAACATTACGGACAGGAAGAAGGCAGTTCTGTTAGATAAGCCTACCTCTGCTGAGACGTAGTCGCCCAGTTCTGCCAGCTCAAATGAGTTTTTTTTTGCAGAACTATGGATCCACCAGGAACCGGTTACAGAGCATTGCTTAACTTATAACCGGTTAGGCCCTGGTACTGGGCAGGTCCACAGGACTGGCTAACAGACCAGCAAAGTCTTTTAAGGGTCTAAATGGCCATCTTAGACCAACCAGTTGCTGTCTGAGTAATCTGGTTACAGAGAAATTCTTAGACCAGTCACTCGTCCTGGTGAGATGACTGTCTCAACCTGCCTGATCAGTCAGCCAGTTACTCTTGCCAGTGAGATGCGGAACTCAACCACATTGGTTAGAATACTGCCAACAAGAAGTCTGCTGTACCAGTTATTCTAGAGATGCCATTGATCCAGCCTCCGAAACTGGCCAACCCAGCTTGCCTTTTTACCCAGCTCGTGACCAGTGTCAGCTGACACCAGGGGCATGAGTTTGCAAACTCAAGCTTTCCCTCATGATTACAACCCTTTTCTGGTTTGTCACAACTGAAGCAATGGGAAATTTATCTGTTAATTGGACCAGGGGTCACAGTGTTCATAAATGGCTATTAGTGTTTCCACAGTGGGGTTCTGTGGAAATGACCTTATGTCGCAGATCCCCTTTGGATGGTTTCCTACTGTGTGGATCAGTGAACCTGTTGCCAGTGTTGACACTGGTATTTTTTGCACCAACCTGCCGGTTCAAACTTGGGCCACCCTAGGGGCCAGCCTCAAGTTTATATGAACCTCCCAGGAGGGATACACCCTCCCCTGCCAGAAACGACCAGTTTGACCAGTTCTCCAGGCAGGATTTTGGTTCAGTATCCTAAATGATTCAGCTGGAATTTCAGGAACCACATGAACCTCTCTTCAGCCAGAGGAGTGGCTAACCTCAAGGTTGCATACTCCCTCACCCCTTTCAACCAACAAGGAAATGCCAGCCCCCACCAAACCAGTCTCCAACATACACAATCTCTAGTAGCTCTGTGTCAGGAGTAAGTTTGAATGGTATCATGAAAAATTAGAACTGGACCTCGAGCAAGTCTTTGTCTTGAGAGCCTACCAGTTCAGCCTGAAAGAGGGCAAGGTGAGACCCACCCTAGAGCATTTGCAGACGTTATCTGCAATCCAGGAACTTCTCTCCGGATCAACATGCCCGATCCAGCGGCTCATGCCCCTGATAGCATTACTGACAGCCATAGCAAAGCCCGTCCACATAGGTGGCCTTCCTCATCAGGCCGATACAGTGGCACTTGATAAATAGCTGGAGAGTACCTGAATCACCAAAAGGTGATCCCAGTTCACTCCACCCTCAGCTAAAATCGTGGCTGCAGGAAGACCATGTGCTTCAAGGTCAACCATTACACCTACCTTATATGCTCTGCAAATCCTTATAGATGCAGTTAGAAGGGTGGGGTGCTCACTTAAGGGAACACACTGCAAGGGGAACCTGGCCCCTTCCGAAGCAAGTTACACTTTAATATCTGGAATTTAAGGTGGCCTTTTGGCCCTAAAGAGTTCCAAAACCTCTGCTTGAACAATATTGCTTTTGTAGCTACAGACAACCCCATGGTGGTTTTCTGTATAAAGGGGGGATGGAATCGGACCCCCTTTGGGCCCTCTTGTGGAGAATTCTGACCTGGTGTACCAGACACAGGTGACTCAGAACCCGACACATTCACAGCCGGCCGAATGTGATAGCAGACAAGCTATCCAGGCTAGGACAGACCAATCAACAAAATGGTCCCTCCATCCAGAGGTATTCAAGCAATATGCTCCCGGTGGCAGCATCCTCAAGTGGACCTGTTTGCCACCAGGTTCGACAACTACATCTCTGTCTCACCAGTTCCAGATCCCCAAGCCTGGGCAGTAGATGCCTTCAGTCTACCTTGGGAGGACCTGGACCCATATGCCTTCCCACCAGCAGCTATCTTGGGCAAAGTGGTGGGAAAGTTGCAGGACCACCCGTGCAACAACTCATACTGATTGCACCAGGGTGGTCCAACATGCCTTGGTTCTGGGTCCTGGTAACCATGTCCAGTCAGATCCCACTGTGTGCACTTTCTGCCTGACTTTTGACTCAGTTACTCAACCAGACCCTTCACAGGAACCTGGTAAATCTGAATCTACATTCCTGGCCCCTAGAGCCCCAGCTACCAAGGAAGCAGGGCTTCCCTGAGGCAGTGGCAGCTCGAATTGTGGCTCCTCCAGAGGATCAACAGATCAGTCTATGAGGCAAGTGCACCATATGTTTTACACGTGGTACCTCAGTAATCAGATGGACTTCTGGGCACCACCTTTAAAAGCTATAGCTGACTTCCCTTTGTACCTTTTCAAGACAGGAAGTTACAGCCGGGCACCATTGATGACTATAGACCAGCCATTGTTAACAATTTGGGAATTTGCCCACTAATGTCAGCAATGATGAAAATCTCACTGATCTCCTGGATAGTTTCCACAGAGACAGATCCAAGGGAAGAGGGGCATCCCCTCTTGGAACCTTTCCCTGGTTCTACACCAGCTGACAAGGTTCCTTTTTGAACCCCTTAAGGAGGCCTCCCTGAAGCACTTCACTATCAAGACTGTCTTCCTGTTGGCCTTAGGTTCAGGCAAGCGGAGGGTGAGATCCATGCTTGGCTGCATAACAACCTCAGACACCAGATTGGTCCATGGTGTCTTTCTACCCCTCAGCCAGCCTTCCTTCCAAGAATCAGATAGCCAAAGAGAGTCCGGACAGTGTGGCCCCTGTGGTTAATGCAACCCTGGTCCCCACTCTGGATAGGTCACAGGCGCTGGTGTCCAGTCAGAGCCCTGTGTTACCATCTGGGTAGGACCTCAGATCTTAGGCATAACAAGGAGCTGGTCTTTGTCTCCTTCCAAGGAAGTTGTCGATAAGGACATCTCTATTGCCACCATCTCCTCATGGATCAATCTACTGTGATCCTATGCTATGAGCTCTCTGACCAGTAAGCCCTCGTCTTGCATCAGGTCAAAGCCCATGATGTTAGGGCTTTTACTGCTTCTAAGGCATTCCAGTCAGGAGTCTCCTTAGAACAGTCCTCAGCCTTCCACTGTAAGTCATATATCACCTTCACACAGTTCTGAAGGATGTGGCTGGGGCTGATTTAGAGCCTCTTTACTTGGGCCTAGTAGTGGCTACTCAGCAGATCCACAAATAGCCCATATATTGAGATTTGTATACATGTACATAGTGTAAATAGCTCATGAATCTAATTGACATGCTTCCTTCGGGAGGTTTATTTGCCTTCTGGGACTGAACTCATCCCTCTCTTCCCCTACCTCAGAGCAGGTCTGTAAGAAGGGGGGGGGGGCAATGCTGGTATAGCCCCGGCAACCGGGCTCTGGTAACCACCATGGACCTATAGGTCTCCTGACTAAGTCAGCCTAGACCGTAGGGTAAAAATCTTGTTACCATTTATGAGTTCATTCTAAGTCCCTAGTAACTTACCCGCCGACCAAGCGGTAGTTATTCAGCAATTGTCCATTGGATAGGATGTATTAACGCAATAAAATTGCAAATTTAATAAGTAAATTAAATTTTTATAAGTTAATACCCTATCCAATGGACAGGCAAGGCCCTCCCAACCGACCCCGCTATCAGCTTACTAGGGGTCTAAATCTGTTTAGACAACGAAAAAGATGAACTGACGTCACTCTGTCTAGACAGGAAGCAAGTATGATGCGCCACCTAGCGAATGCACACTACTGACCGGCCCTGCTGGTATTATATACAGGACGTCTTTTTCTGGCGTTTGGCGGGACCGGTCGCGCCGACCGGTAAAGCAATTGTCCATTGGATAGGGTATTAACTTATAAAAATTTAATTTACTTATTAAATTTGCAATTTTCTGAATTTTACAGTGATGGAAAATGCAAAAACCTGTTTATCACGCAAATGGTGCGAGATAGAGCCATTTCAGCGAAAATTTTTACCTGCAGGGTATGTGTAGAGTTATCTGCAACTTTTTGCCGAAAATGGTTTTCCCACCACTTTTTGGCAGCCATATTGAATTTCTGCATAAAATGCAAAAAACTAATTATCTTGGTAACAGTGCAAGTTAGAGCGATTTTGGCGATAAATAAGTCCTTCACGTACTTTTGGGTGACCTACTACAAGGTGAGGTTGCAGAGCTGTAACTCTTTGCATAGCTGTGTAATAGCTACTAAAAAGAGTAAATGTCTTTTATCTCTAAAAGTGTTACAGATATGCAATTTCTTCTGAATAACTCATTCACCTTTTGGGTGATTCCCACAAGGTGAAGTTGCACATCTATAGCTCTTTGCATAGCTGAGTCATACCTACAGAAATGAGTAAATGTATTTTATCTCTAAAAGTAATGCAGATAGACAATTTCTTTTAAATAAGTCATTCGCCTCTTTTGGGTCATCTACCACATGGTGAAGTTGCAGATTTTTATCTCCAAAAGTATTGCCGATACGTTATTTCTTCAAAATAAGTCATTCGCCTACTTTTGGGTGATCTACCACATAGTGAAGTTGCAGAACTGTAGCTCTTGATAGCTGAGTAATAGCTACTAAAATGAGCAAATGTCTTTTATCTCTTAAAATATTACAGATATGCAACTTCTTTTAAATAAGTCATTCACCTACTTTTGGCCGATCTACCACATGGTGACATTTCAGTCTATAGCTCTTTGCATAGCTGAGTAATAGCTACTAAAATGAGTAAAAGTCTTTTATCTCTAAAAGTATTGCCGATACGTTATTTCTTCAAAATAAGTCATTCACCTACTTTTGGGTGATCTACCGCATGGTGAGGTTGTAGAACTGTAGCTCTTTAGACAGTTGATTAATAGCTACTAAAATGAGCAAATGTCTTTTATCTCTAAAAGTATTACAGATATGCAATTTCTTCTAAATAAGTCATTCACCTACTTTTGGCTGATCTACCACATAGTGAAGTTTCAGGTCTATAGCTCTTTGCATAGCTGAGTACTAGCTACTAAAATGACTAAATGTATTTTATCTCTAAAAGTATTGCTGATACGTTATTTCTTCAAAATAAGTCATTCACCTTCTTTTGGGTGATCTACCACATAGTGAAGTTGCAGAACTATAGCTCTATGGATAGCTGAGTAATAGCTACTAAAATGAGCAAATGTCTTTTACCTCTTAAAGTATTACAGATAAGCAATTTCTTCTAAATAAGTCGTTCACCTACTCTTGCCTGATCTACCTGAGGACATAGTGAAGTTTTAGGTCTATAGGTCTTTACATATCTGAGTCATAGCTACTAAAAAGAGTAAATGTCTTTTATCTCTAAAAGGTTGCCACGGTGGCAGTGAAAGCTGGTAGTTGGTCGGCAGTTTACAGTACAGAACCCTAACGAACTGTATGTACTGGTTTCCTCTGCCCTTTCAACTACCCGTCGTGATATGACCTGGTACAGTGTTGAAAGCGACGTAAAACCCCAAATAAATAAATTTATCTCTAAAAGTATTGCTGATACGTTATTTCTTCAAAATAAGTCATTTACCTACTTTTGGGTAATCTACCACATAGTGAAGTTGCAGAACTGTAGCTCTTTGGATGGCAGAATAATAGCTACTAAAATGAGTAAATGTGGTTTTACAAGGCTTTACAAAGCAACCTTGAACTCCATATAAATTAAAAGCTGTCAAGTGAAAAATCCATTATATACATATTTTATTGCGTTAATACATCCTATCCAATGGACAATTGCTTTACCGGTCGGCGCGACCGGTCCCGCCAAACGCCAGAAAAAGATGTCCTGTATATAATACCGGCAGGACCGGTCAGTAGTGTGCATTCGCTAGGTGGCGCATCATACTTGCTTCCTGTCCAGACAGAGTGATGTCAGTTCATCTTTTTCGTTTGGCGCGTGTAGTGTGCAGACGCGTTTCGAAGTTATCTCCAAGTTTGAAGAAAACGCGGTTTATTCTACGAATTTAAAGCTTATTTTCATCTAAAAATATATATATTGTGTTACATACATATCAGGGCCTCTCCAGGACTTTAATGAGGCATTATCCAGCATTTATAGCCAGTTTTGAAGATTTTCTGTGTACTTGTCGTCGAGAGGAAATCGTGGGTGAGAGGTCGTGGGTTGTCCCTGCAGCATTCCTTCTTCTGCACAGAAGGTTGTATCTACCCTCCATTTATTTCTTCGTAGTCGAGTAACACTGAGTGTATGTCGACGAGAAGAATTTAGAAGAAAAGAAGAATGCATCGTCTGACGTCATCACTTCCAGCTTATGCTTGTCACGTGACATGGACCTGGTCACGTGATACGCATTCAACAATGGAGGAATCGTGTTTTCAACAGAAGTTTTAGAAGGAAAGACGAGTAATTATTGCTCTACACCCACTTTTTAACTAGCAAGAAGAAATCCAGCAACTCGTCTGTTGGCCTGAAGAAGTGAGATGACAAATGGTCATTGAACTCTGCTAATTTTTGCCGGTGCCAGTCATGTGACTTCACAGATCTCAACACAACTACCGGCAAGCAAATCCCCAGGCGTGACTGGTTCAGCTGACAAGAAGTGATGAGTTTTACCGGTACCAGTTCTGGTCAGACTACCGGTGGGGAGCACTAGTGATGAGTTTTACCGGTTCCAGTCTGTACAGACTACCAGCAGAATTTTGGACCGGTCCTGTTCAGGCTACCGGTAGGGTCACTAGCCAGCCAGTGATGAGGGATACCGGCAGTCGAACCGGTGGAAAATCAAAACTCGGTGGGGTTTTACAACCGGCTATTTTTGGTACCCAAACCCAACAACCGGTGGAGACCGATCCTAGACCTGAGCACCTTGAACACCTTTTTAAACACAGGGACGTTCAAGATGGAAACCCCAGAGACAATAAGAACCTCCCTCCAAGCAGGGGAGTGGGTCACATCCATAGATTTCAAAGACGCATACTTCCACATACCAATTCACAGTCAGTCCAGGAAGTACATGCGTTTTCACCTCCAGGGTCGGTCCTACCAGTTCAAAGCCCTTCCCTTTGGCCTGTCCACAGCTCCCATGGAGTTCACAGTGGTGGCCAAAGAGGTCAAACTCGTGGCTTTTCAGAAGGGTATAAGGATCCACCAGTACCTAGACGACTGGATGGTGAGAGCCTCTACCCACCACACCTGTCCCCAGCATACTCAAACCCTAGTGACACTTTGTCAGGAATTAGGGTGGCTGGTGAACAAGGAAAAGTCAGAGCTGGTTCCCAAACAGGTCTTCAACTTCGTAGGTTACCAGTTCGACCTGAAAGAGGGCAAGGTCAGACCAACAGAAGAACGTTGGCAGGCCTTGACACACAAGATCAGATCAATACTGTCGGATCCGCTTTGCCCGGTCCGACAATTAATGTCCCTCATAGGTCTTCTCACAGCAACAGAAAAGCAAGTCCACTTAGGGCGACTACACATGAGACCCATACAGTGGCACTTGAAAAACAACTGGAGGGTCCCAGAGTCACTGGGAAAGGTGATCCCAGTCCCCAAATCCCTCCACCCCCATCTAAGGTGGTGGCTGGAGGAAAGCAATGTGCTTCTAGGTCAACCATTACACCCTATAAAACATGCTCTGCAAATCCTTACAGACGCATCAAAAGAAGGGTGGGGGGCTCACTTAGACGAGCACACTGCAAGGGGACAGTGGTCCCTACCAGAGAGCAAGTTACACACAAACCACTTGGAGCTGAAAGCAGTATTTCTAGCTCTAAAAGAGTTTCAACCCCTAGTCTTCAATAAGACAGTGTTGGTAGCTACAGACAACACAACAGCGGTTGTCTATATCAACAAAGAAGGGGGGATGAAATCGGGCTCTCTGTGTGCCCTACTGTGGAGAATTCTGTCCTGGTGCACCAGGCAGCAAGTAACCCTCAGGGCACGTCACATCCCCGGCCGGCTGAACGTGATAGCAGACAAGCTATCCAGGCTTGGCCAGATCATTCAACAGAGTGGTCACTTCATCCAGAAGTGTTCCAAGCTGTATGTGCAAGGTGGCATCAGCCACAAGTGGACCTGTTTGCCACCAGGTTCAACAACAAACTACCACAGTTTGTATCACCGGTACCAGACCCCCAGGCTTGGGCAGTGGATGCACTCAGCCTCTCCTGGGTGGACCTGTACCCATACGCCTTCCCACCGGCAGCCATCTTGGGCAAAGTGGTGGAGAAGCTCCAGGACTACCCCTGCAACAGAATAATTCTGATTGCTCCAGGGTGGTCCAACATGCCCTGGTTTTGGGACCTGGAAGCAATGTCAAGCCAGATCCCACTGTGTCTGCCCAGCATACCCAACCTACTATCTCAGCCATTCAACCAGGTCCTTCACAGGAACCTGTTGAATCTGAACCTACATGCCTGGCTCCTAGAGCCTCAGCAAGCAAGGAGCAAGGCTTCTCTGAGGCAGTGGCAGCACAAATTGAGGCTCCTCAAAGAAGATCAACCAGATCTGTCTATGAGGCAAAGTGGACCATTTTTACAAAGTGGTGCCTCAGTAATCAGGGGGACTTCAGGGCACCACCTCTGAAAGCCATTGCTGACTTCCTCCTGCACTTGTTTCAGGAGAAGAAGTTACAACCAAGCACTATTGATGGCTACAGATCCTCCATTGCTGACAAACTGGGCAATTCCACCATTAATGTCAGCAAAGATGAGAATCTCACTCGTCTCCTGGATAGTTTCCATAGAGACAGACCTAAGGGCAGGAGGGGCATCCCCTCCTGGAACCTTTCACTGGTTTTACATCAGCTCACAAAGGCTCCCTTTGAACCCCTGAAAGAGGCCTCCTTGAAACATCTAACTTTCAAGACTGTTTTCTTGTTGGCTTTGGGTTCAGGTAAACGCAGGAGTGAGATCCATGCTTGGTTACATCAGAACATCAGACACCAGTCAGACTGGTCTAAGGTGTCTTTGTACCCCTCACCCAGCTTCCTATCCAAGAACCAGCTGGCTAAGGAAGGTCCAGATAGTGTGGCACCAGTGGTCATCCCAGCCCTGGCACCATCTCTGGATAGGTCACTCAAGGGTGACACGTCCCTATGTCCAGTTAGAGCCCTGCGCTACTACTTGGACAGGACTGCAGACCTCAGGCAGAATAAGGAGTTAGTCTTTGTCTCCTTCAAGAAGGGTTTTAATAAAGACATCTCACCTGCCACCATCTCCTCATGGATCAAACAGACTGTGGTTCTGTGCTATGAGCTCTCTGACCAGGAGGCCCTCACCTTACATCAGGTTAAAGCCCATGATGTTAGGGCCTTTGCTGCCTCTAAGGCTTTCCAATCAGGGATTTCCTTAGATCAGATCTTGTCAGCCTGCCACTGGAAATCTCACAACACCTTCACCCAATTCTATTTGAAGGATGTTGCCTGGGCTGACTCGGAGCTTTTCCACCTGGGACCTGTAGTGGCTGCTCAGCAGGTGCACCACCAGGCCCAGAGGTGAGGGGATGTTGTATATATGTAAATATGTACATATTGTAAAAAAAAAACAAAAGGAAGTTTATTTCTTCTGGGACTGAACTCAGCCCCTCTCTCTCTATCAATTGCAAATTTAATAAGTAAATTAAATTTTTATAAGTTAATACCCTATCCAATGGACAGGCAAGGCCCTCCCAACCGACCCCGCTACCAGCTTACTAGGGGTCTAAATCTGTTTAGACAACGAAAAAGATGAACTGACGTCACTCTGTCTGGACAGGAAGCAAGTATGATGCGCCACCTAGCGAATGCACACTACTGACCGGTCCTGCCGGTATTATATACAGGACGTCTTTTTCTGGCGTTTGGCGGGACCGGTCGCGCCGACCGGTAAAGCAATTGTCCATTGGATAGGGTATTAACTTATAAAAATTTAATTTACTTATTAAATTTGCAATTTCATTAACAACACTAAAGTTCCATAATGTAGAGTCCAAATCACATAGTCATGATCACGTTTCCATTTGCAATTTCACAGAAATGAGATGGTCTCCAAAAGGAAGGCAGTTTTTAGAAAACCCAAGACAGACAGGTATTTTAGACAGCAAAGACGGTGTTACAGTTTGCAGTCATCTATTAGTAACAAGGGATGTGGCAACAGAAAGTACACATTTAAGAAAATATCAACAGGATATTTATTAACATAAGCCTCATACCCAGAGGATTTGCAAATAATAAGTGACAGACTAATGTTTTTATTGTTTGACACAATTTAGGCAAAAACTAGTACACTGTATTTTTACTTAACAATTGCTTTGGTACTGTTTCATTAAAATAAATAACTATAAATATACATTAACCACATAAACAATGCATTCATATTGCATAGCTAACAATTTGCATTGACTACAATGACCAAGTGTTTTATAATTAGACAGCATTAATGCCCACATATACTTCCAAGGCAACAGTTTTTGTTAACAGTGTTTTGTTTTCTTGATTTAACTGCAAAAAAAATAAAAATTAACTGTCAAATCTGGCAAAACTTCACCTAAAACAAATATGTCACAAAAGACTTTATAAAATACTGCCAGTTACAGTCAAGCTCAATGTGTTCCAACGTGTACACTCTTAACCTAATTATCTGGTTTGTATCATGAATACCACTGACCAGCTGTACATAGTATAGACAGGACTTAAAAGTGCACCACTGTGTAGTATCTTGGGAGGTTTCAGTGGATGAATTAATGAATAATTCTGAACTAGTGTTACAGCATTTTGTTTAATTATTTATAGCAACAAATTTACCAGGTATCCATCAATTCATGAAAAACATAAAAAGATTTCTTTAGAAATTAAAATGCTTGATAATCCTTTATTTGTTGGGTCTATCAAGACCACAAAATCATTGGTTTTATTTTGGCAATGCTAACTTCAGGAGGGTAAATCTCGAGAATTGCATACCACTTGTCCCAGCGAACCATTAGTGATCAAACTGATGTAAAAGTAACTGGTATTTTTGCAATTGCACAGTCCCTCTTAACAATGATACACTTTTAAGTTTCGGGATGTATGACTATACTTTTCAACATAAACTATTGCACAAGACCCCCATCCTTCCCCCTCCCCCACACCCACCATCCTTTTGTGAGTTATACGACTGGGCTGATGTTACATTTGGTACATATCCAGCCTTCTGTTGAGTATATATTGAGATATCCTCTTTGGATCCCAACTGCTGTACAGTCCCCAATTCCTATGAGATAGACTGATGTTTGTGGGCTATATGTACCCTTATCTTGGCTGTGGAGATGTAGCCTCTTTGCTCAGGAACTAATGCCTAGTCTCCCTCTTTGAGTGAGCTAGCAGAGCTGATGTAGTTTGGGATGTATACCTTTCTTGTCTGTGTGGCGATGTAGCCTTTGTGCTCTAGCATGAACTACTTCGCAATCCCTCTCCCTCTTTCAGTGAGATAGCAGGGCTGATGTAGGTGTGCGGTATGTACCTGTCTCGCAGTGAGCCAAGGGCACACAGCAGGCGGTTGTTGGCAGCATCCAGACCCTGGATCTTCTCCTCCTGTCTCTGGATGATGATCTCCTTGTTGGAGAGCACGGACTGTAGCTCCTCCTGCTCACGCCTCAAGTCCTCCTCCACTGTAAGCAGTCTGCAAAGTAGATCAAAGCACACATAAATACACACGTTACCATGAGCAACAGACCTCGAGCTTGAAGCAAATATTGTACCACCTCCACTATCCAAACAAAGTGTGATTTAATCTGGATACGTTCATGTTACACAACCAGTATTTTATTGGAAGTAAATTGTGGAAGTAGATCTCTTTTAATAAAACTGAAAAATTGGACAATTGAAGCTTGGAGAACACAAGTTATACTGTACATCTCCATTTTGAGAAGCTTGAAAAGATACAGGTACTGAGCAGTTTACAAAAACATGTATAATATACAGCTGTAATACAAAAGACACTACATAGTGTACAATGTCCTGTTAAATGTAATCACAAAATGTTAATAGAAATAATCACAAAAGGTACAGACTGTAAAAGCACCACAGGAAGTAGAAAGTAGGCAGACAAGGTATGTACAACAGATAATGCCTGTTAATACTTTGTGTACAGTGAATCTCCACCAATGTACCAAAGACATAATACAGTGGAACCTCTGTTATTTCACCATGATGGGAGAATGATATTTTGATCATATAATACAAGAGATAGTTTGGTATTAAATAAATAGGTAGATACAAATCTGTAAGAGTGGAAATGAGGTCATAAAATCATAGTCATAAAATTTGGATAATAGAAGGGTATACGATCATAGTTCTATGGCAAAGAATTATCATGTTTGATATTTTGACTGAACAATATGATAGTGATTTTTGATGACAGGAACATCACTAAATTATCAATGTTTACATCAATCATTTCAGGTTTTCTGTACAAATGTTAATCTAAGGAGAAAAGGCAATAAAAATCAATCACTCAAGAATATAATAAGAAAATGGGAGATAAAAGTGGAGCAACAGAAACTAGACAATAATCATGTGCAGTCAGGGGCAATATCTTATTGAACTCTCCTTACCAGTCCTCTGTGTAATGCAAATAGTGCCAGCTTACTATTTCTAGAGCAGTTAGAGATGTTTGTGCAACACATCATAACAAATAAACATTGTAATTTTGCGTGACTGATATTTGTGTCTGGTTGCCTGGCAATCTGATGTCAAAATACACATCTAAACTATTCCCATGTATTTATCATTTGACACAGTTTTACCATTCACAACTAGACCTAGCGCATCGGAAAACCGATGCAAATTGTATCCACCGTAAAGACAATGCACCAAAACCTCTAGGACCAATAATAAGCGAGTTATAAGCACTTTTAAGTTTGGCAGTCCTCATTTGACCTTCAAGGAGGGGCCCAAGGTCAAATCCGACCACGCCAGAAGATTCCCAGCGCATGATTTCCTATATGTTGGTTTACCATCAGAAAACATCTAGGACCAATAATAAGCGAGTTATAAGCACTTTTAAGTTTGGCTGTCCTCATTGGACCTTGAACGAGGAGCCCAAGGTCAAATCTGACCACACCAGAAGATTCCCAGCCCATGATTTTCTATATGTTGCTTTACCATCCCAAACCTCTAGGACCAATAATAAGCGAGTTATAGGCACTTTTACCTTTGGCTATCCTCGTTTGACCTTGAAGGAGGGGCCCAAGGTCAAATCCGACCACACCAGAAGATTCCCAGCCCATGATTTCCTACATACTGGTTTACCATCGCAAACCTCTAGGACCAATAAAAAGCGAGTTATAAGCACTTTTAAGTTTGGCTGTCCTCGTTTGACCTTGAAGGAGGGGCCCAAGGTCAAATCCGACCACGCCAGAAGATTCCCAGCCCATGATTTCCTATATGTTGGTTTACCATCCCAAACCTCTAGGACCAATAATAAGCGAGTTATAAGCACTTTTAAGTTTGGCTGTCGTCATTTGACCTTGAAGGAGGGGCCCAAGGTCAAATCCGACCACACCAGAAGATTCCCAGCCCATGATTTTCTATATGCTGGTTTACCATCCCAAACCTCTAGGACCAATAATAAGCGAGTTATAAGCACTTTTAAGTTTGGCTGTCCTCGTTTGACCTTGAATGAGGGGCCCAAGGTCAAATCCGACCACACCAGAAAATTCCCAGCCCATGATTTTCTATATGTTGGTTTACCATCCCAAACCTCTAGGACCAATAATAAGCGAGTTATAGGCACTTTTACCTTTGGCTATCCTCGTTTGACCTTGAAGGAGGGGCCCAAGGTCAAATCCGACACACCAGAAGATTCCCAGCCCATGATTTCCTATATGCTGATTTGCCATCCCAAACCTCTAGGACCAATAATAAGCGAGTTATAAGCACTTTTAAGTTTGGCTGTCCTCGTTTAACCTTGAAGGAGGGGCCCAAGGTCAAATCTGACCACACCAGAAGATTCCCAGCCCATGATTTCCTATATGTTGGTTTACCATCCCAAACCTCTAGGATCGATAATAAGCGAGTTGTAAGCACTTTTAAGTTTGGCTATCCTCGTTTGACCTTGAAGGCGGGGTCCAAGGTCAAATCTGACCACATCAGAAGATTCGCAGCACATGATTTCCCATAGGTTGGCTTCACATTGCAAACCTCTAGGACCAATAATAAGGGAGATATAGGCACTTTTAAAGTCCGCTATGTGGGTTACTTCGGCACTCCGTGGATGACCTCGAATTAGGAGCTTCAAGGTCAAATGTGTGCAAGGTTGTAGAGGACATGTATATGTATCACCTATGAGGAACAGCCAGTAGAAAAATGTAGATTATTTTCAAAGAAATGCCCGTGGCGGCCATCTTGTTTTTCAGAATGAGGCTATTTTCCTTCCCAGAGAAGCTTACCCCCCAATGAAGATATCCTGCAAATTTGGTGAACCTAGCTGCTGCTGTTTTCCTCTTAGAGCGTTAACGCCGAAAATCTCTCTATGCGCGGCGGCGGCGTAGCGAACGCTAAACCAAAGTATCCACCGGAAGCAACAAATATGCCCTATCTGCCAGTCCTGATTTCCATTTTTTTTTTATCCCTAATATTTGGCTCCTCACATTAGCAATTACATATTTGCTTCAGCTTTCACATTCCTTGGCTTATATTAGCCAGTATCTCTTACTTATCTACCCCATCAGACAGTCCTTGGCTTGTAATATATGACCCTATACTTGTTACATATCTGTTGCATCTATTTGTCCTTGGTTTGTATTATGATACTGAGTATGTTCTGTGTCTGCTCCATCGCACAGTCCTTGACTTGTATAATGATACCCAGTACCTGTCACATATCCACTCCAGCTGAGGGTCCTTGTCTGGTATTACCCAGTTCCTGTTACGTATCCATATTCCATCTGGGAAACCTTGGTTTGTATTTTATTACCCAGTACCTGTTACATATCTGTTCCATCTGGCGGTCCTTTTCCTCCTGCTGCTGTTGCCTCCTTTGCTCACTCTGACTGAGCTGCTGTTGCCAGGTGGACATGATGGAGTTGCGGCGTGTCTCCTCTGTCAGCAGTCGACTCTGTGTTTCCTGCAGCATGGCTTGCGTCTCTGCAAGCTGCTGTTTCAGCACACTCAGCTCCTGCTCATACTGGTACACCGACACAACATGTGTACAGAAGTAGAAGCAATTGAATGACCAGTACCACTAAATTGGTACTGGGATAAATCCTGAGAAATACTGAAGGAATTCAAATATTTTTACCAAATCTTACTAAATTTCATTGAATTCTTGAAATTTGTGACGAATAAGCAAATTTAGTGATTTTTATGTGAGACAAAGAACTACATGTAACACGGAAAGCCAACTAGGTGCCAAACTACAAAAGCGAGTCTAAAGTGATTGACTCTTATTCATCATTAATCTTTTTTCTGACAGTAAATAAATGATATTGATTTACTTTTTTTTAAATTAGATAGCAAGATAAAAAGAACTCAGAGAAAATCAATTATGTGCCCAACAATTACAATCATTAGTATAGCTCTACTTGATACTGCTGTAAATAACAACAATATTGTCAAACAAGTATATATGTTACAGGCAATCTGTGTAACCAGGCATTACACGTAATGACTGAACATTTCAGTCATTTCGCGAAATGCCTAAACAGTTTAGCTATTTCGCGAAATGCCTAGGCATTTCACGTAATGACTGAAATATGAGGTTCAGTGTTACACAGATTGCCTAAACAAGTATTTGAGATTTCAGGCAATCTGTGTAATCCATCTTTTTAAAGTGTCTTTTTGATAGAAACTGATTCTTTCTTGCTATGAGCAATTCATGATGTAGTTTTAACTATATGAAAATTAACTAGAGGATCGCTCGCAAAAAAAAAAGATAATGTTTTTGCATAGCAAAAACAAAGCGTCCCGAAAAGGATATAAAGGTGAGTGCTAAAGTATTAAGAAAATGCTTCGTTTCTAGCCTTATACTGTTGTGGCAACCAAAGTCAGCGCAGTCTGCTCTATCTAGCACGGTTTTCAAGATATAAGCATTTTTGTGTTTTGCAAAAAATAAAAAAATTTAAAATGTCCGCTATATTTGGCGAGACAAAAATATTTTGAAAATTGGAGATACCCAGCAGGTCCAAATTTTTGTTGAGTTCGCTCCATATAGCACGGTTTTCGAGATATAAGCATTTTTGTGTTTTGCAAAAACTTTGAAAATTCAAAATGGCCACCATTTTTGGGGAGACAAAAATTTTTGTCAAGACCACTGCCGCGGTGTGTATCTCCCGCCGAGCATTAAAGCAGAAGAAATAGCTTTTCCGAGATATTCACAATTTTTCATTTTCGTGTGTGAAAGCTCTTCCAAAAGTAGGTGAATGAGTTATTTGAGAAAAATTGGCTATCTGCAATACTATTAAGAGATAATTCACATTTACTCATTTTGAGTAGGTGAGTAATTAGCTATGGGTCTGAAACTTCACCAAGTGAAAGCTCTCCCAAAAGTAGGTGAATGAGTTATTTGAGAAAAATTGGCTATCTGCAATACTTTTAGAGATAATTCGCATTTACTCATTTTGAGTAGGTGAGTAATTAGCTATGGGTCTGAAACTTCACCAAGTGAAAGCTCTCCCAAAAGTAGGTGAATGATTAATTTGAGAAAAATTGGCTATCTGCAATACTTTTAGAGATAATTCGCATTTACTCATTTTGAGTAGGTGAGTAATTAGCTATGGGTCTGAAACTTCACAGAGTGAAAGCTCTCCCAAAAGTAGGTGAATGAGTTATTTGAGAAAAATTGGCTATCTGCAATACTTTTAGAGATAATTCGCATTTACTCATTTTGAGTAGGTGAGTAATTAGCTATGGGTCTGAAACTTCACCAAGTGAAAGCTCTCCCAAAAGTAGGTGAATGATTAATTTGACAAAAATTGGCTATCTGCAATACTTTTAGAGATAATTCGCATTTACTCATTTTGAGTAGGTGAGTAATTAGCTATGGGTCTGAAACTTCACCAAGTGAAAGCTCTCCCAAAAGTAGGTGAATGAGTTATTTGAGAAAAATTGGCTATCTGCAATACTTTTAGAGATATTTGGCATTTACTCATTTTGAGTAGGTGAGTAATTAGCTATGGGTCTGAAACTTCACCAAGTGAAAGCTCTGCCAAAAGTAGGTGAATGAGTTATTTGAGAAAAATTGGCTATCTGCAATACTTTTAGAGATAATTCGCATTTACTCATTTTGAGTAGGTGAGTAATTAGCTATGGGTCTGAAACTTCACCAAGTGAAAGCTCTCCCAAAAGTAGGTGAATGAGTTATTTGAGAAAAATTGGCTATCTGCAATACTTTTAGAGATAATTCGCATTTACTCATTTTCAGTAGGTGAGTAATTAGCTATGGGTCTGAAACTTCACCAAGTGAAAGCTCTGCCAAAAGTAGGTGAATGAGTTATTTGAGAAAAATTGGCTATCTGCAATACTTTTAGAGATAATTCGCATTTACTCATTTTGAGTAGGTGAGTAATTAGCTATGGGTCTGAAACTTCACAGAGTGAAAGCTCTCCCAAAAGTAGGTGAATGAGTTATTTGACAAAAATTGGCTATCTGCAATACTTTTAGAGATAATTCGCATTTACTCATTTTGAGTAGGTGAGTAATTAGCTATGGGTCTGAAACTTCACCAAGTGAAAGCTCTCCCAAAAGTAGGTGAATGATTAATTTGACAAAAATTGGCTATCTGCAATACTTTTAGAGATAATTCGCATTTACTCATTTTGAGTAGGTGAGTAATTAGCTATGGGTCTGAAACTTCACCAAGTGAAAGCTCTCCCAAAAGTAGGTGAATGAGTTATTTGAGAAAAATTGGCTATCTGCAATACTTTTAGAGATAATTCGCATTTACTCATTTTGAGTAGGTGAGTAATTAGCTATGGGTCTGAAACTTCACCAAGTGAAAGCTCTCCCAAAAGTAGGTGAATGATTTATTTGAGAAAAATTGGCTATCTGCAATACTTTTAGAGATAATTCGCATTTACTCATTTTGAGTAGGTGAGTAATTAGCTATGGGTCTGAAAATTCGAAAATTCAAAATGGCCGCCATTTTTTGCGAGAAATTTTTTGTTTGAAAATTGGCATGGCTACTCTGCAGAGATACCCTGCAGGTCAAAAATTTCGTCGAAATCGCTCTATCTAGCAGGGTTTTCGAGATATAAACATTTTTATGTTTTGCAATTTTTGCGAAAAATTCGAAAATTCAAAATGGCCGCCATTTTTGGCGAGACAAATTTTTTTTGAAAATTGGCATGGCTACTCTGCAGATATACCCTGTGGGTCAAAAATTTCGTCGAAATCGCTCTATCTAGCAGGGTTTTCGAGATATAAGCATTTTTATGTTTTGCAATTTTTGCGAAAAATTCGAAAATTCAAAATGGCCGCCATTTTTGGCGAGACAAATTTTTTTTTCAAAATTGGGATAACTACTCTGCAGAGATACCCTGCGGGTCAAAAATTTCGTCGAAATCGCTCTATCTAGCACGGTTTTCGAGATACAAGCATTTTTGTGTTTTGCAATTTTTGCAAAAATTTCGAAAATTCAAAATGGCCGCCATTTTTGGCGAGACAAAAATTTTTTCAAAATTGGGATAACTACTCTGCAGAGATACCCTGTGGGTCAAAAATTTCGTCGAAATCGCTCTATCTAGCACGGTTTTCGAGATATAAGCATTTTTGTGTTTTGCAATTTTTGCGAAAATTTCGAAAATTCAAAATGGCCGCCATTTTTGGCGAGACAAAAATTTTTTGAAAACTGGGAAAAGTACTCCGCAGAGATATCCTGCGCGTCAAAAATTTTGTCGAAATTGCTCTATCTAGCACGGTTTTTGAGATATAAGCATTTTTGTGTTTTGCCATTTTTTTTGAAAATTTCGAAAATTCAAAATGGCCGCCATTTTGGGCGAGACAAAAATTTTTTGAAAATTGGGAAAACTACTCCGCAGAGATACCCTGCGGGTCAAAAATTTCGTCGAAATCGCTCTATCTAGCACGGTTTTCGAGATATAAGCATTTTTGTGTTTTCCTTATTTGGAAAATTCGTAATGATTAATTAATCATTAATTACTCGGCCATTTCTTGACCAATCAATGCCAAAATCTAATGATTTCCAGATTTTAATAGAATGAATGTATTTGCCAAGTTTCAGGTGAATTGATCAAATTCCTTTCAAGTTATCATCCGGACAAGCTTCCCCATCGAAAAAAGACATTTTTGGTCATGTGACCTCTCTGATTGGTTGAAATGTCACTGCAGTATATTCAAAAAAATTCCCCAAGGCTACTGCCTAAACCTGCCAAATTTGAAAAGAATCCGCCTAACGGTTACAGAGTTATAAGGAAAACAAAATGCGGAGCCGGCGGAGCCGCCGGAGCCGGCGGAGCCGGCGGAGCCTGAAGCTCTCCCATACACAAACAAGCGTCCCTTGCGGGACGCTTAATGAAGATATATTTTGATATATCTCATACATTTTCGCATAAATTATTAAAGAAACAGTTTTACTATATAATCATTCATAATGATACATTTCATACTTAGTCTCATTTAACTAATAAGAAGGGTACTACATTCAAATCATTTTTTAATTCTTAGAATATCATCTACTGTTATTATGTGGTTTGTTTAACTATATCAAATACTTAAACTTTGGTTTGAGTTTTCAAGCAGTCTGTGTGACTATCATTTCAAAAATTTTATTGACAGGAAGTGTTATTTCTTGCCAATAGAAGCAATTCAAGTCGTAGTTTTAACTGTATGACATGTAATTAAGGTACATTTTGATATCTCTTGTACTTTTTTGTATAATTGAATAAATAAATGAGCAGTTTTGCAATGTGATCAATAATAGTCATATATTCTCATTTTAATTTTTTTTTTTTTTTTCAAGAGAGTTTGTTTTCTGGCCGTGTTATGGGGGGGGGGGGGGCGCTTAATTACATTAATTACATGAAACAAATGCAGAAAACTTTGATGTTAATCCTGTTTGATGAAACAAGCTTAACTGCAATTAGAACTCCACAGCCTATTTTAGCATTCAATCACTCAGCCTGAGTTTGTTTGACAAAAGTGAGTATTCTGCACAAATGCCCCCAATAAAAGGTACTGGGAGCTTTGATGTAGGACAAAATATTTTATGTGAAAACATCAAAGGCGCAAGAACCTGAGTTAGGATTTAATGAGTTAAAACTCACTTGTGGGCAGTCTTTTAGTTTAAATAACTGATATATTTTTTGACAAGACAGGTTACTGATATATTGCTCAGAAAAACTTTTGAAGAGAATTTTAAAACTCAGCTATTAAAGAAACATAAAACTGATAATAAAGTTTCACTGCATACTTTGTTCACAGAACAATATATGTGTAATGAGATTAACCCTGTTGATAAGAACAACTTTATGGTTAACATTCTCTAGTATTTGTAATTATGTATTATTATGTTTTCTGGATACTTAGCATGCGTAGATAAACATATCAGTAACAAAACAGTTTCAATAAAATGAGATATTTTAATCATTATACCATTTTCATTATAGTTGGTCATGAATGGACATAAAATATATTCTCTATGTATACCACAAGCAAGGATAAAAGTATATAATATCAAAATAATTATGAATAATCATCAAATATGATAAAAAACTATGTTCAGGCATTACGCGTAATGCCTAGAGCTCATTTTCAGTCATTACATGAAATGCCTAGGCATTTCGCGTAATGGCTAAACTGTTTAGGCATTTCGCGAAATGACTGAAATGTTCAGTCATTACGCGTAATGCCTGGTTACACAGATTGCCTGTAACATATATAACTAGATCAGTAACTAACCAGGATATATTACTTGGCGTTTAACTATTTAAGCAATTAGATTAGAGAATGATTATTAATCCCCAGTGTAATTTAATGCCCTCTTACATAGAAACTGACCATAAGTGAATATTATCTCCAGTGAAATCTTGAAATTTGAAACCTGCTAAAATTTTCTTAAGCTTAAATTTCCCCTTATTACAACAGTCCCCTGCCTCCCCTTTTATTATTTCCTTGGCTAAATACAGACATGACTGTAATTGGTGGGCAAGATTAGTTAAGGAATGAAAGGTTTTTAAAAATCATCAGAGATATTAAAATACTAAAATGTGATTTCATTAACAATATTGATTATACAATTTTACAATCTAAAATACAGTTGCTTTTCAATCATTTTCAGATTAAAAATTTAATAATAACTCATTGATGAACAGATATGCAGAGAAAGAAATTTTGATAAAAGATAAAAATAAACTGTTGAAATATTCAAACATGATTAAGTTTAACACTTTTATAAGCAGTATAAAGGAAAAGTGAATGACAGGAATGTACAGTACATCTGACCAGTAGTTCTCACCTCACTCTTCTTAAGGTCCTGCTCATGTATTCGCCTCTGTACAGAGCTGATGCCCATTCTGACAGCTCCCTGTGGGGTTCCCGGCTTCCTGGGGCTGGTGAGCTCTGGGGGTGAGTTTGTAGCCTGCTGCCTGCGTAGGTGAGAAAACTCTGCACTGATGGAGAGCTCAGTGGTGAGCAGGGGGTCATCCTGCTGAGATGGAGAGGTCAATGAACTGACCAATACAGGGTGCTGTGGCTGTAGCAATAGGTCTTGAGGGGGCTGAGCCGTCCGCACCTGACTATGTTCAGTCTGTGACTTTATAAGAGCACCATTGGTGTAGATCACCTCCTGGGTGGCAGACTGTCTACTCTGACTAGATACTGACTTTAGAGACAACTGGGAGCTGTCTTCAGTGGAGCTAAGGGAGCTGTTACTAGGAGACTTCTGCAGGCCCCGCCGCCGTGGGTCTTGGGAGTACACAAAGCGACTGGGCAACTGTCCAAACATTGGGTTGGCAAATGAGAGGGGCTTCTGGTGTGGGTGTATGGTGGTGTGAACAGTGGCTGTGTGGGCTGTTCTGGGGGTATCCTGTAGCACTGACTCGGTTGGAGAACTGGACTGACTGTATCCGCCTGCTGTGTGGTAGCCTGAGGAGCCCACAGTGGAGACCTGCTCCAATGAGTGCTCTCCAAGCTCTGTGGATGAGTTGTGAGCCTCCTCCTCCCCAGTTGCTGCTTCATCTGCAAATGAGATCAGGTCCACATAGTCCCCACTAACTGCACTGGCTGCACTCACCATTTTACTCCAAGAGTATGTAATCTCCTGCTCCGACAGCTTGGGGACATTAGGTGAGGGGTCCAGCCTGTCCTCACTGGGGATGGGTGTGCTGGTGGTGAGGCAGGAGGCCACGCTGGTGGTAAGGATGGACCTGTACACGTGCTGTTCTCCAGTGTTATCCACACCCTTACTACTGTCCACACTCCCAGTTTTATTGCTATCCACACTACCGCCTTTAGTTAGAGTCCCATTTCGATGAGGGTTGTCAAATGCTGAGCCTCCATACACTGGTAGGAAGGCAGAGTACTCTGAGGTCTGTGAGAGGGGGTCAGTGCTGGGCAGGAACACACTGGAGTCTGTAGTATCCACTGTACCAGTAGGACTGTCCTTGCTCTCATTAGGGACAGGGGGTGCTGGCGTGCTCTGCTCTGGGTTCTGCAATGCTTCGGTCAACTCCTGCAAGATGTCCGGCAGATCGGACAGCTTACCATCTGAAGCCTGAAATAAATACACTGAGTCTGAAACAAGACATGTCCAGGGGAAACAGAGGAATGTAGACAATTTCTAACATATTCCTAGACAGTAGTAATTAATTATACAGAATCAACGTGTGAAACATTCCCTCACCACTAGAATCATTGTTGGTTAAAACGTGAACCAGTGATTGTAACATTAGCACTTAAGAGCAATTGTAAAATATTTGTATAATTTTGAGCCATATTTTATAAATATTACAAACTTAAAATCACAAACTTAGCATCTTGAAAATGCTACATTGCTGTATGATAAAAATAATCAACAATTATGTAAAACACAATTTTACACATTTCACTGTAATGTAATGCTAATTTACTAGTCTCTTTTTTCATATATTTATGCAAGGATAAATCTCTGTCTATGTGACTCACCTCTGTGAGCTTTGCCAAGCTCTCTGTCAAGAGAGAGTGTAGCTGAGACAGCTCTTTGCCAGTGTCAATGAAGCCATCACAGTTCTGAAGATTTTCGTCCTCTCCTATCTCCTGAAACACACAGATGGGCACATAAATATTAAAGTCACTACCACAGAGAAGGTGCGTCCTTAAAAACTGAATTACCTTTGAAAGGAATTCAAATTTGGTATTCAAACTATGAAAGAAGAACTGAAGTGCAACTCACAGATATCTGCTGGATGAAGTTCCTCATGGAAGGCAGCTCTCGTTCCACAAACTCATTCAGGAACGTCATGTAGTCTTCCTTCTCACCAAACCTGAAGAGTATTTAAACCAGGCCTTTTATTGTGATAGAAAACACACATGAAATAAGTTCATGTTCTATACCTTTATCTAACGATTGGGGTTTTAGAGTTACTTACAGATCATAAAGCAACATTTAGCATTGGAGGAAAGATCTGCCACGTTGTTTGCAATGTTTACATCAGGGGTGCATGCACAGCTAACATTTTTTATATTTCCTTAAAGATGCTATACCTTAACTGGTTTGTTGACAGCTAATGCAAGCAGCTAGCCACAAACTAACTAAGGCTAACTGTTCCAGCTTTACCCCAGTGCTTTGAGTCCAGTTGTACAAGGAGATGTGCTGAGTATTAATACAGAATACACTACACATACTTGGTGAAGTTGGCCAAGCTCTGGATGGTTTTTGCCACCAGGGTGAGGTTTCTGGCGCCACAGCTGTGAGGTAGTTCTTGTGTGAGATGGAAGAGGCTGGGGGAGAGAATGGCTGGACACAGGAAGCGTAGAAAGATGCTGGCACTGATCAGGTGTTCTGCTAGCCCCGCACGAGCACTACAATTCTGCTTTAAACTGTGGAACACTTGCTTTAGTTCTCTGCAAAACAACAACACATGTACAGCAGCACTGCTTCTACCCAATAAGATACAAAGTGTTCACTGCTTTAATGACTTCACCCTTTCAAATCTAACTGCTTCTAAAAGTGCAACAGATGATAATTATACAAGTAATTAATGAAAGCAGTTCCAGACTGAAAAGATGGTTATCAGATTTCAATGACATTTTACCTCATTAGGGGCATTCATAAGTAATTCCAAAGTCAATCCTTTCCATTCTTTGATGATTGACAGCTGTTCCTTGTCTTTCCTTAAATAATTTTGTGTGAATCTGATCTCCGAATTGGATATTGAACTATTCACAATAGTTTGGAATTACTGTGTAATATCACAAGTTCACTTTGGCAGTAGTTCCTATGTCATTCCTTAACCGTACTGCAGATCATTTAGGATGAAAGTCTTAACCTTTTGGAATAATTCTTTAGCCTTCTATGGTGTTCATAAGGGTGTGTGAAGTAGTAAGTAGACAGAGAGGAATTTGAAAACTGGCTGTGCAAGAATTGTAAGGATTTTGCTCTGGAATGTCCAGTAAAAATTCAATGTGTTCATTCAGGGAGGTTGCCCACCCATTCATAGTGGAACAGCTCCCAAAAAAGCACACAGTACTGATGGTTTCTCATATCTACAATTTCAGACATGTTTCTACACAATTAAAGGATTTTTTAATACCAGGAAGGAAACAAGTCTACAGTAAACTTAAAATCAACTGTAGCATGATGCAGTGAGGCAGCGGCTTACCTAGGGAAGAAGCAGTGGGAGTTGATGATCTTGAACCAGGCCATCTCGCAGTACATGTTGAGGGTTTCCTTGTGTCGCTGTAAGGCTGCATTATTGTTCACCTTCATCGGGTCCACCTCACAGTCATCGCCAGACTCTAGCAATGTTTTGATGAAGTCCCCAAGGGTGTTCTTTAAATACTATGATACAAAAACAGACACTGATCAGGGTATTTTGTAAATACTACAAAACCAACCGACACTGGTGAGCCCCCAGAGTAAGTAAGATCATTCATGTAGTTCCTGTTTTATTAACCTTATTATAAACAAACTGAAGGAATAAATTCAAGTGACACAAGATTTAGAATGAAGATCTGTCTGATTTCTATATTTTAAAAAGATTCACTCTGACACTAAACATAAAAATAACAAATAATTCTCAAAATATATGTGTCTTACCTTATCACCTACAAGCTTTAAATAGGCCTCCATGGCTTTTGTTGCAATACTGTTTCCTCTAAATGCTAAGTTTTCATTTTCTGAAAAACACACAAATCATCTATACCATTACATTTAGTGAGTTATTTTGCATTTCAAAACTGTTTGTTTCTGCAATAAATTAAATAAAATACTATCGCTCCTTCTACATTACCAGCACTGGTGTAGCATGTTTGACAAACTGTTTTAAATAGGATTTTTTTCTCAACACTGAAACTTATTGAATGTGACTACAATATGCATTTTAATTGTAATGTAAAACAAAGTAAACACGAAAAACAATTAAAATAAATTTATTTTGAGCTGTCGGAGCTTCACTCCTTCATCAGAATAAAAATACAACTATTTAAATTTGAAAAAAGATGTGATGTGAAACTAGACAAAAATACCTCACAATAATGTTTAAATAACAAAATCATGTCAGTTTTATGAAAACACATTTTAAGTCATATTTACATCATCAATCCAAAGATGATGGCACAAAAAAATTATTTTTATTATGACGTCACAAAAATAAAATTTTTTGCAATTCTTTTCTATGACATCACAAAATCGAAAATTAAAAATTTTTAAAAAAATTTTCACTATTTAGTTATTTGGGGTTTTATGTCGCTTTCATCACTGTACAGGTCATATCACAAAGGGTAGTTTTGTGGGCAGAGGAAACCAGTACATACAGTTGGTCAAGGTTCTGTACTATAAAGTGTTGATGATTAGTAAGCAACTACCAGCTTTCCCACAAAAAAGTCCAGGGTTTGAACCTTGTGAAATATGTGAAAATTCTTCTCTACAATGTCTTTGATTGCCTTACCATGAGAGTTATAAGTAAGGATAACCCTGTTCATTTCTTTAGTACATTCCTTTTTTTGCAAAACATCACATCTACTGATATGAGAAACTCTGTCTTTGGCCTTAGAAGTAATGTTCTGGTTATAATCTCTCGCTAGAAAAAATGTTCCATTTCTTTCCCTTTTGACTTCAAATCTTGCTTATCAGATCATAAACACTTCAAACAGAGAAATTGTGTCGAGAAAATTCACATTTATCTCAGGAACTGTGAAGGTACACTTGTATTAAAAGAATGGGTGGAAATAAATTGCTGACAAAATTTGATAAATCTATCAAGATTTTCTCTAGACATTGAAGCAGCACCCAAAATATCATCAACATATATTTTGTAAAACTCAGTCAAAGGACCATCATATGCTTCGAATACTTCAATTTCTTCCTTTCGAACTGCTAAACATGGGTATTCTGGCCTGAATGGTTTGCTTGTCATTGTACACATTGTATTTGGATATTAAAACAGCGAAGCAGCAGAAACTTTGTTAATTTGGATCTTTAGACATTTAGAACATTTACAATATGATTAAATTATTGAGAACACAATTGTACTGATTATTCTAACCTAGCTTGGTGACCTCTGCCATGACAATGTCAGAGAGAAACTTTGTGACCTTGCCCTTCTTGTGGAGCAAGTGTACCAGGCCAGTTGCAATCTCCTCTTTGGCCTTCACACTGATCACTGGCTCCAGCTCCTCAACAAGCAGGTTATACCTGGACTCCAGGTACTGAAAACACACAATGTCAGGGATATAAAACTCATCAAAGAAGTACTAGACACACTAATCACTGGCTCCAGCTCCTCAACAAGCAGGTTATAACTGGACTCCAGGTACTGAAAACACACAATGTCAGGGGTGTAAAACTCATCAATGTGTACTAGACATACTGATCACTGGCTCCAGCTCCTCAACAACTAGTAATGAATACACAAAATCAAAGAATAATGACACACTGACATTAGCTCCAAGACACAAGTACATGTGTAGATGTAGTATGTGTGTAATACAGTATATCAGTGAGTTTACCTCAGTCACCCTGCTGTACATGTGTAGAGGTAGTATTTCATTGTGTAATACAGTATATCAGTGAGTTTACCTCAGTCAGTCTGCTGTACATGTGTAGAGGTAGTATTTCTGTAATACAGTATATCAGTGAGTTTACCTCAGTCAGCCTGCTGTACATGTGTAGAGGTAGTATTTCATTGTGTAATACAGTATATCAGTGAGTTTACCTCAGTCAGTCTGCTGTACATGTGTAGATGTAGTATTTGTGTAATACAGTATATCAGTGAGATTACCTCAGTCAGTCTGCTGTACATGTGTAGAGGTAGTATTTGTGTAATACAGTATACCAGTGAGTTTACCTCAGTCACCCTGCTGTACATGTGTAGAGGTAGTATTTCATTGTGTAATACAGTATATCAGTGAGTTTACCTCAGTCAGTCTGCTGTACATGTGTAGATGTAGTATTTGTGTAATACAGTATATCAGTGAGATTACCTCAGTCAGCCTGCTGTACATGTGTAGAGGCAGTATGTGTGTAATACAGTGTATCAGTGAGTTTACCTCAGTCACCCTGCTGTACATGTGTAGAGGTAGTATTTCATTGTGTAATACAGTATATCAGTGAGTTTACCTCAGTCAGTCTGCTGTACATGTGTAGATGTAGTATTTGTGTAATACAGTATATCAGTGAGATTACCTCAGTCAGCCTGCTGTACATGTGTAGAGGCAGTATGTCTGTAGCCATGTACCTGGCTTTCACCCTCACTATGGGCTGGTCTCCGCGGCTGTCTTTGCCCGCCCTGCCCACTATGGCCGAGCTGGCTGTGTACCACCGCTCCACAAACTGTCTGCAACTCACCTCATCCACAGCGATGTTCACATAGCCTGAAATATAGCAACTACCTGTAAATGGGTCAAAATCAAACCAGTAAGATATCTGCTTAATCTACAGAATAAGGTCAGCACAAGGTATTCACCAAGTCTGGGACAATGATACAGTCAAACCAACAGCCATATATCTGACATATCTAACATAATTTTTAAAACTTTCTCAGTGAGTAAAGAAGTGTCCGATGAGAGGGTAAATACAATGTGCTAAGTGTTTGGATTAAAAGAAAGAAAATATCAAGGGAAGGAAAACTCTTACCATTGCTATTTTCTTGTGAATAAACAAAAGCATACACATTTATTATTGTTTGTTCTTTTTTGTTTGTCTGTTTGTTTGTCTATGTAGATAACCAGAAACCATCTGTATACGGAACCTGATGGGGTGTGTGTATTTGCACATATGTATAAAAATAACCAGCCTCGGCAGGCAAGAACCCCAGCCTGCAGGTGCAGGTAAATGGCCATTGACATTGGGATTCGGGAAAATCTTAGGAACAACGTCTGTTGTAAGAAGTATAGAGGACCCATAAGATGTTCTACAAAAGATTCACAGGCCATGATTTCTTACAAGTAGTTTTCATATTTTGAAGCCCTAGAAACAATTATCAGTGTGATATAAGGTCTTTTTGACATGATCACCCTCCTATTTGGCATTAAAGATGTGATATGGTGGCCATTTTTCCAAAACAAGGACACAATTACTCTGACAGAAGCTTTCCTGTCCATTTACATGTGCAAATCTGATGAAGCTAGCTGCAATATTTTTAGGTTACAGAGATAGTACAGATTTTAAAACAAACTTTAAGAACCCAAAATTTTAAGTGTTGCCACGGCAACAGTTGCTGCCAGATACCCCCAAAAACCTAATCAGCTCTAGATCCTCTTGGGGTAAACATCCCCTAAAGATTTGGTGAAAATCCGTGCAGGGGTTTAGGCTGTGAAACACCCACAAACTTTAAGACCTGAAAATTTTAAAAGTGTTGCCATGGCAACAGTTGTTACTGAATACCCCCCAAAACCTAATCAGCTCTAGATCCTCTTGGGGTAAACATCCCCTGAAAATTTGGTGAAAATCCATGCAGGGGTTTAGGCTGTGGAACACCCACAAACTTGAAGACCCAAAAATCTTAAAAGTGTTGCCATGGCACCAGTTGTTACGGATACCCCCCAAAACCTAATCAGCTCTAGATCCTCTTGGGATAAACATCCCTTGAAAATTTGGTAAAAATCTGTGCAGGAGTTTAGGTTGTGGAACACCCACAAGCTTCATGCCCGCCGCCGTCGCCTGGACGGCGCAGAGGATGACTATAACCCCAGCCTTTATGGGCTGGGGTTAAAAGGGGTTAATAAAACTACTGAACCTGAACAAAGAAGTACAAAACCAATTAAATGGGGAGAAATGAGAAGATGATGGTCACAGTGACAACCTCTTTTTAAAAACGTCAAACACTCCCACTAAGAATGCATCTATGATGAGATTCATTTTCTGTTTTTTTGTTTCAGCACTACCTTCAGGTGAGGGTATGGACATTCTCCGACACTGCTTAGATTTAATATTTTTGTGAAATTGTCCTGCCCCACCCTATGACAGTGAAACTGTTAAAATGGGATGACTCAAATGCTTCATTTGGGAATTAAAACTAATTGCAATCTATACTTTTCATTACAGAAGATAGTGAATAAAATGGCAGACAATGTGACATCTGCATAATCTATAGCACACAGTACTCACCAATGAGAGTGTTTTTGTCTTTTTTCTTCTTTTTCTCAGGTTCTCTGTAGATATTAATTGTGATGAGTTGCACTGGGGGAAGGTTACTGAAATAAAAACACAAACTCACTCAAAACAATGTCTTCTGTTTCACTATCTTTTAAAAAAGGGTTTAAAATTCAAAGATATTGTATTTTAATTGTATAAATTTAATACCACAGATGATACAAAAACCTTTGCTTATTTGTCTCTTAAATAGAGGTGAAACTTTTGTTACATTGATTAAAAAACAGCAAAAAAGTATAGTAACTTACTTGAATTCAAACATCTCTCCCCAGAAGAGCAGGTCATTCTTTGTTTTTGACGATGTTGTGGCATACACAGTTCTGTCCAGACACAGCTCGCAGAAGTACCTACTCACATAAAGGTACCAGTATGTGTACAAAACCTAGTCAATGGAGGATATACCTCATCCTCACTCAGAAGAATGACAACATAATTAAAACAAATTTCAAATAATACAAAGTTTATAGTTTATGGAAGGCTTTGTGGTAGTCACATGTTAGGGAACAGAACATTGGTTTTTCATCAACTGGGCAAAGTATTAAATCATTTTACAAGCAAGTGTGTCACAGATTTGAAAAAAAAAGATGTCCAACATTTGTTTAACTTCTATGAATAACAATTCAAAAGGAAATTACCCATTTAAATTGATTTAACTGGATGAATATGTGTGCAATGACATACACCATTGAATGCTCTCGGACAAAGTAACAAATGAGTACATTATGGAAGGTTATGGATAATTAAATCATGCAACGGTACATTGTGATCACAGAAAAAGTTGAATGTGATTTTTGAAATGTATTTGTTTTAAAAAAGGTCACTAGACAGTTCAGTTGGTCTACCTTTTCTTGGAAGAGACATTTTTGGCCTCTTGTATCCACAGTTTGAGGGAGTTTTCAGTCCGGTGTGACAACTCTGGGTTGGGCTGTACTGACTTCTGTAAGCTGAAAAAAAATAAAAAAGGGTCAATACTGAACACCTACACCAGGGGCGGATTTCATGAAAGGTCTCAGACTTAGCCCAGTCTCAGGCTGAGCCACTGGCTCAAATCTGAGCCTTTTGGCTCAGCTAAGTCTTTGTCTCAAATGGTTTTCACAGAAGGGGTCTCAGTTGAGACCAAGCTTATCAAATAACCACAGTGGTTTTCTGTGTCATGTGACCATTTTTTGTGATCAAAATATTCTACTGATGACATATATGTTCCTTGTTTGACACATAATATCTCTAGTTAAATACCATTTTGCAATGGGAAACCTTGTAAACATGTAAAAACACCCAAATACTACTTCAGGGGGTTGTTTTATATACTTGTACCCTATTTTCAGCCATTTCAAATTTTGAAGTGAAGAAAGAATTATGGCGGCCATATTTGAGCCTTTGTTTACAAAACTTAAGCCCACTTTCTACCAGTCTCAACACTTGAGCCAGTGGCTCAAGTAAATATTCCAATAATTTGAGACAAAAGTTCCAAGTTTGAGTCTGAGACCAGGCTAAGACCTTTCGTGAAATCCGCCCCTGAGGACTGGGAGCAAAACAACATATTTTATTTTCGCAAGGACACACAAAAATAAATCTTCTAATGTGAAAAATTGAAAATGAAAATTATACAATACAGTATCAGTGGGAATTGTATGACAAGAGTGCCAGTTATACTTTCTACTCCGCAATCAATAACACTTCTTTGTGTGGCTGTGTTATACTTGTCATGCTCTGCACACAAGGAAGCACCATGAAGTACTGGTGTTGACCTTGTGCTGAAGCTCTGGGAGGAATTTCCAGGAAGCATTTGGATGCTTCAAACAATACACAAACTGTTGTATTTTATGGAATGTTCTTAATTTTTTTTCTTCATGTGAGTAACTGGTTACCAATAGGATCAATGCTGAAGAACATTGCTAAGTAAACCACAAACAAGATGACAAAACTTTCACTAAACCCAGACTTGCAGATAGAAGGTAAATTTCAATGGAAAATGCCTTATAACGGGCTAGAGATCTACCTCTACTTAAATGGGACATAACTTGCCATAGTTTTAACAAAAATCCTTCCTCTGTACATGTTGCACTGTACAGGGACTGGGGGCCACGGTGGCAGAGTGGTAACACTCTCGCCTCCCACCTCTGAGGCCGGGGTTCGATCCCCGTGACGGCCTTAAGTGGGAAAGCTGGTAGTTGCTTGCCATTGGTCAGCATTTTACAGTACACAACCCTAGCGAACTGTATGTACTGGTTTCCTCTGCCCTTCCAACTACCCGTCGTGATATGACCTGTATAGTGTTGAAAGCGACGTAAAACCCCAAATAAATAAATAAAAATAAATGTACAGGGAATGACTGTATGCATATTTATGATTATCACTGCACATGTGGTATGTTACAGACGGGTTTTGACTTACTGTTGGATCCACTTGTCTCTCTCCTCTGCACTGCTACAAGAATAGTACTTGCTGCCAGCACTGCTGGTCACCTGGAACAACACAGCATGTCACATGTCACAACATGCTCATACATGTACAAGCACTTGTCACACAGACTGGAGACATTCAGTTCTGTCAAACCAAAGTGTTAGAGATTGTACCCTATAAAGATTTGACTGTGTCCTATGTTTTGAAATAGGATCAATTATGAGAGTCATATATCTACATATATATCTAAATGTAACATTCTTCCAACTGTGTAGTAAACTTTGGGAGTGTCAAAATAATGTAAAGTTATACTTGAATTAACATGAAAATTGTTTCACAGAATTGTCATCAATTTAAGGAGACATTCTTATCCTCTAAAGTCCATCTACAAGGATATACATGTTTGATACACATGTATTACCATTTTTTTTCTTATAATCATGAAACTTAGATACATTTTTGAGGTCTCAGCATTTAGCTGCAAAAAAGTTGTCACAAGAAAATTATTTTTTAATAACAGCCAATAAATTAGATATATATTATGACAGAACATTTTAAACATTAAAAGAAACAGTCAGGGAAACTGAGTATTGATGTTTAAGCTGATACTCTATCTGTAACAGACTTGGTTTTAAATGTCAAATAAAAATGCCCATACAGGCTGAACCAGTGAAGTCGGCCCACATAAATTGGTGTTTTTTTTTAAAAAATATAAATAAACATAAGCAACCAGGATGTATTTCAACACTTCTTAACAGTAACAGTTGCTTTCAAAATGATGTTCAACAAACATTAACAGTTTGCTGTGGCCAAGACCTTTACCCTGTTGAGAAATGAGAATTTAGTTGCTTTTACTTTTATTTTTTCATTGTACATGTGGCCTATGAGTTGGCAAAATTTCTTCTATTCACATACCAATCCAGCTACAACCCAGTAGGTTAATTGGATATTGTGTGTAATAACATGATAGGAGCAGACTCAAAGCAAACTAGGGTGAATAAGTAAGTGGATCATTCAGTGTAAGTAAACAACTATCCTTTCTCCCAATTCCTTTCCTTACCATTATATGCACTGCAGTGTCCACAGAAATTTATTCATGTACTTTCAATGACCTAAACCTGTCAAACTGTAAATGTCAAAACATGATATCAATGAGCAATGCTGGAATTAACAGAATCAAATGTAACAACGAACCAGAAAATGACTGGGTTATCAACACTCCCTATCTCATCATGTAATCCGTAGTGACTGTTTGGGATAAGTAGAACTGTATTCAATGTACTCAGATCATGATAAAAAGGTTGAATTTGATCAGGTGACATCTGTATAGTTTATTTTCCTGCATGTAGTCATTTTCACTGAAGCATTAGTTATTATTTCTCCTGCATTCCCTTTGTATTTCTTGTGCTAGGTGTTACTGTAAATATATTAGTTGCACATTTTCTTGAAAGCTTGGTTCCTGTAACCTATATAAAATCAACCTGCACAGCCATCTGTTTGAAGCTTTACTATTATCTGTTTTACATCACCTGCAGTCACCTGAAGCATTGTTCCTGTATTCTGTATTATATCACCTGTAATCATCTGTAAGCAGTGTTCCTATATCCTGTATTACATCACCTGCACAGTCACCTGAAAGCAGTGTTCCTATATCCTGTATTACATCACCTGCAGTCATCTGTAAGCAGTGTTCCTACATCCTGTATTACATCACCTGCAGTCACCTGAAAGCAGTGTTTCTATATCCTGTGTTACATCACCTGCACAAACCTGCAGTACATCACCTGCACACTTACCTGAAAGCAGTGTTCCTATATCCTGTATTACATCACCTGTACACTCACCTGAAAGCAGTGTTCCTATATCCTGTATTACATCACCTGCACAGTCACCTGAAAGCAGTGTTCCTATATCCTGTATTACATCACCTGCAGTCATCTGTAAGCAGTGTTCCTACATCCTGTATTACATCACCTGCAGTCACCTGAAAGCAGTGTTTCTATATCCTGTGTTACATCACCTGCACAAACCTGCAGTACATCACCTGCACACTTACCTGAAAGCAGTGTTCCTATATCCTGTATTACATCACCTGTACACTCACCTGAAAGCAGTGTTCCTACATCCTGTATTACATCACCTGCAGTCACCTGAAAGCAGTGTTTCTATATCCTGTGTTACATCACCTGCACAAACCTGCAGTACATCACCTGCACACTTCCCTGAAAGCAGTGTTCCTATATCCTGTATTACATCACTTGCACAAACCTGCATTACATCACCTGCACACTTACCTGAAAGCAGTGTTCCTATATCCTGCATTACATCGCCTGCACAAACCTGTATTACATCACCTGTACACTCACCTGAAAACCGTGTTCTTATATCCTGTATTACATCACCTGCACGGTTACCTGAAAGCAGTGTTCCTGTAACCTGTATTACATCACCTGCTCACTAACCTGAAAGCAGTGTTCCTGTAACCTGTATTACATCACCTGCTCACTAACCTGAAAACAGTGTTCCTGTAACCTGTATTACATCATCTGCACACTAACCTTAAAGCAGTGTTCCTGTAACCTGTATTACACCACCTGCACACTTACCTGAAAGCAGTATTCCTGTCACCTTCATTACATCACCTGCACACTTACATGAAAGCAGTGTTCCTGTAACCTGTATTACATCATCTGCACACTAACCTGAAAGCAGTGTTCCTATATCCTGTATTGCATCACCTGTACACCACCTGAAAGCAGTGTTCCTATATCCTGTACTACATCACCTGCACAGTCACCTGAAAGCAGTGTTCCTGTAGCCTGTACTACATCACCTGCACAGTCACCTGAAAGCAGTGTTCCTATATTCTGCATTACATCGCCTGAACAATAACTTGAAAACAGTGTTCCTATATCCTGTATAACATCACCTGCACACTTTCCTGGAAGCAGTGTTCCAATATACTTTATCACATCACCTATATCCTGCATTATATCGGCCACACACTTACCTGAAAGCAGTGTTCTTGGCCCAGCATGCTGCTGTGGAGAGGTTTGATCTCAATGTCCCCAGCAGTGAGGTCCACTGAATTTAGGCTACTGGGTGATGTGAGCAGTGACTCGTGTGAGTGAGAGGCCCGCATCTGGATCACATTTCTGCTGAAACATGACAGAACAATGTCAAACATATCTTAACAATCAGACTTTTTCTTTCTGAGAAACAGTCAATGACACCATATACTAATGCAGCTGCACAACACAGAAACTTATGCCTTTGTAATATTAAGTGGGTAACTCATAAATATACAGGACATAAAATACCACTGCTGAAGGATAATGACATCCCAGTGAACATTTGAAATGTTTTAAAATGGTTTAAATGCTTACAAAACGTTTTTAAAACCTATTTAAAACCTATCTTATGGTTTTCTAAACGTTTCCAAGTAAATATTTATGCTGTAATGTTTGAAAAACATTTTATAAACATTCTATATACAAGCGATTTGCTGAAACTGTTTATTAAATGTTTATAAAATAACTCAAGAAGCTAGGTTTGAATGGAAACACTTTTTAAACATTTATAAAATGGCTAAAGAAATGAAGGTTATGCTGGAAATGTTTTTCAAACATTCATCATGAAATGGTTTATAAACAGTACACATAGAATGTGTGTTTAAAAACATTGTTGATCAAACATTTTGAAAACATTCTCTGAAAAACGTTTTTAAACCAATATTTTAGGAATGCTTATTAAACCTTCACCTTCAAACATGTCCAAACAAAGATGGTGGTGAGTAATAATAGGGGATTTTGTCAAAAATTGCCCCACATGAAATCCCTAAAATTAAGAATTGAATTTTCATTAGCGAGCAACCTTAAAAACACATTGCATTTGACCTCTGACCCCATTATTATTCAGACATTAATATGTTCATTTGTAACGTTTTTCTAACATTTATCATTAAACGTTTAATAAACGGTATACACAAAACGTTTTAAAGATATTCTATTATAAATGGTTTTCGTACCCATCATTTTTTAACCTTTGCCAAATGTTTCCTATCAAATGTTTTCAAAACCTAACAATGTTTACTGGGATAAATGACAAAACTTACTGCAGTAAATCTTGTATTTTGAAAATGTACAAGAACTCAAAGGCCCAAAAGCCTATCAAACTGAAGTACAAAATGCTAATAGTACTGACACACAAAATGTACTCTGTGTAATTTCTGCTCAAACAACAAAAATGTTGCTTTTAACAATTGTTAAGACTGATCTGACATTTTCTGCATGTATCTGCCAGCTGATACCATCATAGTAATCAAATATGCATGTGTATCTACACCTGTTAGCCTCATGGTTTTGGAAATAGTTAAAAAAAAGCAGTACAACATTGTTGTTTTTCAGTTAATTACAGTTGATCTAGATGCACTAGTTTTACAACTTCAAGAAAATGGTTCACTAGTGTAACATCAAAACTCAGTTGCATATGAATGGGCACTGGTCCAAATATACACCAAATATCGTGCGTACATCACACCAACACCTATAACTTCAAGAAAACGTGCTTTAATTAATGTGAATATATAGAATGGGGCCCCATCATCAGATATAAATAGCAAATGTGAGTGAGGTGCCCCCTTTGGCATGAATGAAGTCACATTCTAAGTATAAACTGTTATACATCACGCCATCACTTACACACACTGTCACCCACTAGAACTCGGAATAATGTGTTGTCACATTACAAACCCACTTTTTGTCTGTGAGATGTAACTTTCTCAATAGTTTCAAGGCAATGATACCAAGCACTGGGAGGTTCCATTTGACTGCTAACTTATGCAGAATCTGTTGTGAGTCCATGTAGTTTATGTCATGCAGTAACATTTTGTCTGGTATATCTCTCTACTTTGTCTGTATCACTTTTCAGTATCCACTCTCCTGGTTGAATCACCATACAAGTTTTCTGGGATTTTAGCTTGTCATTTCAGCATATTAAAAGAGAAGATGATTCATTCCACCACCAAAGTCTTACAGTGTCAAACTAATCTACAACCCTCTGGTTTTGTGAACATATTTTGCTGTATGCCTTTAACCAGGAGAATTGATACAATTTATTGTTTTTGTTGAGTCATTAGTTAATAGACTTGTATTACCACTGTATTACAGAAGATTTGGTTCAATGCAACAATCCCCCCTGAATGTATAGAAATGATTAAAGCAACCTCCCCGGGATTATGACAGCTTGGACATCTAAACAATAGTCTCATGGGGGACACAGCTTCAAAGCAAGCAGGACTGTTAGTACTAAGTATCTAAAACTTACCCACACATAGCACTTAATTAGCTTATTTTCCTTAATAATTTACACAATACCACAATAAACACAACTATTATGTGCTTTGATGGCTATTTACGTTTCAAACCTTTGGTGGTATTATTGGTTATGTATAAAAAATTCCAAAGATGAAAAACCAACAAATATCTTCATTTCTATACATGCTGAATATATTTCATGGAACAAGATAATATCTGTAAACTATTAACCTTGTAATTCCTATGTTTTATTGACTATATTTCTTCAATTGCAAGGCAAGTTTTTATCCACAGAAAAATGTAAATGAAATGTAAAATGCAGTATCCCTTGCATTGAGAGAAGCAAATGAAGTGTTTTGAGTGATCAATTGAGCGGCAGAGTATGAGGCTGCAGCATCTGTGTAGTGTTCACAAGTCAATCACTCACAACTGCTGCATGTGTAATTACTGGCACATCTCTCACCAAACAATTCAATAACTTCACACTCCTCACCTCAAAACTTGCTGATGCCACCCCAGTAAGCTTTCCCCCCAAAGATATAAACATAAACCAAATGTAAGTCATTGCATTCTAATGTTCAAAGCAAATACTCCAACCCTGAATAGAATCATGTACAAAACTGAAATATTGTGAAAATACTTGCTTTATGACTTTTCTCATCAGTGTATGCTCTTCTGGAATTGTTCTCAAAGTCTTTGATTTCTGCAGCAAAACCACTGATATTGCAACTCTATTCAATAGGTAGTGAATGCATATTGAATGTACTTCACAAATTGAATTATAATCATCTCAACGTTCAGAGCATAGCATTTTTCTACCTAAAACATCCCTTTTTAGCTGTTAAAATTGATCTTTTTATCTTTTGCTTTGCTTTTGAAATCTTTATGTGACACAGTTGATGAGCCAACACTGGTAAATATTCAAAAGTATATTTTCTCCCAAGTCCTGCCAGTCTTTGTTGAAATGAAATGCAAGTAAAAGATAAAAGAAATATATAGCAAAGTTCCATCTTGCAGGCCATATAAAAGGTAGCCTTGGCTGAGGCTTGAGCTTCTTTGTATTTAGGAAAAATAGCATCAGAGATGCCCATACCCCACAGCCTGGGGAAATAGTTTTCAACACCATAAGATATAGAAGTAGTGAAACAGTACACAGATTGGGATACTTTCAGAGCAGTGTCAGTGTCCAAATAATGTTTAAGTAGAGAAAATAACCTTTAAGAGAAAGAAACTGCATGTATAGTTAAAGTATTAAAACAAGACAATTCAGTAAACTAAAAATTAAGAAGCTTTAAGACTTCTCCCATTTTGATATTCACCTGTATGGTCAAATTATGGTTTGAATGTTTTGAATATTACCTATACATACAGATGTGGCAATACATGCTTTTATGTGGAGTTGGGACAAAACCTGTGGCTCATTTGTTGCAATACCATTGGTTACAATGGGAAGTTGCAAAAGTAAAACGGTTAATGAATTCTAATATGACTTTAACAGCGCTTAATCTACATCAAAAGACACCCAAAGGTGCAACAACCAAGATTCAAGTAAAAAGATATAAGAGAGATATAAGAGAGATAAAATAGTATCAGATATCCCCGTAGAGAGATAAAATAGCATCACATAAAAAGAGCAAAGGTCAAATCCAGGTCACACCATGACATTGCACACCTACAACCCCCGACTAATGTCCCCACCAAATATCAAATTCCTACCTTATGGTTTCCGAAATATAGCCCAGACAAGGCATTATAGGTCAAGGTCACTACGGCAAGGTCAAAGGTCAAATCAAGGTTACACACACCTACAAGCCCTAACCAATGTCCCTACCAAGTATCAACTTCCTACACCTTACGGTTTCCCAGATATAGCCCGGACAAGATTTTATAGGTCAAGGTCACTACAGCAAGGTCAAAGGTTAAATCAAGGTCACGCCATGACGTTGCACACCTACAAGCCTTAACCAATGTCCCTACCAAGTATCAACTTCCTACACCTTATGGTTTCCGAGATATAGCCCAGACAAGATTTTATAGGTCAATTAGGTCACTATGGAAAGGTCAAAGGTCAAATCAAGGTCACACCATGAATTCGTACACCTACACCCCCTAACCAATGTCCCTACCAAGTATCAACTTCCTACACCTTACAGTTTCCGAGATACAGGCTGGACAAACTTTTTCCTGCCACCCGCGCACCCATCCATCTGGACACCATGGGTGAAAACAATACTCCTTAAGGGCTGTGGGGTAAAAACTTTTCAGTTTTCATAATGTAAATTTATGTGTTGCAGCTTGTTCATTCCCATACTGCTAGGACAGCCTGTGTGGTGAGCTGATACCTCTGATCATATTTGAGCAAATTTATAAATACCAAACCTTTGTGTGCATGATTGAAAAAGATTTTGGCACAAATTTGAGTCATACCCATGGACTTTGTAACAAAAGGAAGAACTTTCAGTGTAACATAAATTTAGAGGTTTTGTTGAAAAGGTCAGAAAAACTGAAGCTTCCTCAGAACCGCTTCAAGTTGAAACTCTCTTATTGAATATATTCAGCACAAGAAGGGAGCCATGCAACTTCATGTCAAATGTTTCCACCTCATTATGATTCATGACAACCATATGTGGAATAACATATGATGAAGCATTGGGCTCTTCAACATATCTCTGTTGGTAGAATTGCAATTAAAAAGAATAGCTTTTCAGTTACTTTAAAATATTCAAAGTAACTCAAACCATATCAAAGTAAACAAATGGCAGTTGCATTGACCAAAGCTGTCTGATCAGATTCAGTAAATGTTTTTGGTGGAGGTAACCAGCTAAACCCTTCCCACTCATGACCAAGGCCAAGATTGGATACTGTAAACAAACTACGAATAGGATACTATTTTACCTAGGATTTTATTATAGAGAAACTAAAACAAATCTTTCAGTTGTATGTCTGGCAGGTAAAACTTTCAACAATATGAAAGTTCACACCAGAAACAGTGATATTTCTGCTAACAGTTGTTTAGACCACAGTCATTATTCTGACAGCAATAGTGATAGTGAAAAAGGACATTTTTATTATAAATACAAAATTTTCACACTTCAGTGAGAAATGTCACTGAAACTAAAACAAGATCATAGAGATATGAAATCAATTCAATTACGAGTACAACATTTCAATTCAATTACTATTTCCGAGATACAGTCTCACTAAATACAGTGTATGGCCACAAAGGCAAGGGTGACAACTTCGACATCCATGACAGGTTAAAAATAAGTTAGAAGAATGAACAATACATAAAAAATAAACAAAGTACACATATATGTGTTAAAGCAGTCAAGTCATCCAGCATGCATTACACAATTGGAGCAATTTTACTTTACCGGTACAAGATCGGCCACATTGGATAATAACAGGAAACTGTCAAGGAAATTAGAGGAATGCTTTTGCTAACAAAAGTGAAGCATCCCTGAAAGTTTAAAATGCTTTGTGGTTTTAATAAGCATGCTGTAAAGCTAAGAATGCACAAAGCTGGGCCGTATGCTTTCCCAATACCTCTTCATACATTCTGAAGCTATAAAAGCAACGATAAAGGAGATATAAAGCAAAAACTCCAAAGCAGCTATTTATGACCCCAGTTTGGCCCATAAGGGGGGGTCGGGGGGTAAAACTGACCGGATATTTAGACTCTCCACATATGCTTTCCCAATACCTCTTAATACATTCTGAAGGTATAAAAGCAACAATAAAGGAGATATAAGGAAAAACTCCAAAGCAACTATTTTATGACCCCAGTTTGACCCATAAGGGGGGATCGGGGGATAAAACTGACTGGCTATTTAGATTCTCCACATATGCTTTCCTAATACCTCTTAATACACTCTGAAGCTATAAAAGCAACGATAAATGAGATATAAGGCAAAAACTCAAAATCAGCTATTTTATGACCCCAGTTTGACCCATAAGGGGGTGGTCGGGGGATAAAACTGACCGGCTATTTAGATCCTCCACATAAGCTTTCCCAATACCTCTTAATACATTCTGAAGCTATAAAAGCAACGATAAAGGAGATATAAGGCAAAAACTCCAAAGCAGCTATTTATGACCCCAGTTTGGCCCATAAGGGGGGGTCGGGGGGGGGGGGGGTAAAACTGACCGGCTATTTAGACTCTCCACATATGCTTTCCCAATACCTCTTAATACATTCTGAAGCTATAAAAGCAACAATAAAGGAGATATAAGGCAAAAACTCAAAATCAGCTATTTTATGACCCCAGTTTGACCCAATAGGGAGGGACGTGGGGTAAAACTGAAAAACTGACCGGCTATTTAGACTCTCCACATATGGTTTCCTATTACCTCCCTGTACATTTTATGGCTCTAAATGCAATACTTAAGAAGATAATAGGGGGGTTGACCTAAATTTAAGGCTTTCAGATTGGAAGGTGTCAGAAAATCACTCATAAATGAGACATTTTTCAAGGGATTGCTCCCAAAATCTAATCAGCTCGCGTTTTCGATAGTATGAACAGGTGTGTCAAATTATAAGGCTGTGTAGCAAGTAGTTTTTTCTGAACTGCGATGAAGGGGGGTGTACTTCAAAAAAATTGTTTTTGATCATGTGACCTTCATAAAGGTCAAAGGTCAAATTTAAGCATGCAGAAAAATATTCCCACGCCTAAGGTATATAACTGCCAAATATGCTTTGAAACCTTCTAATAATAAGGGAGATATTCAAGGGAGACCATAATGCGGTGGCGGCGAGGAAACTGAGGCGAAAACAAATAAGCGCCCTTTCAGGGACGCTTAATTAACAGAGTTGTAACTGGGGGCAAGCCCCCAACGTAAATAGTATGGATGTGTATTTGAAATAAAATAAAAAGACTGAATTGTTAAAATATAGAATTTATATTATTGCCCAAATCTCGTACCGATAAAGTAAAAACTACGCACACAATTATATGGGTGGCTAACATGCATGGCTGAAGTAAACAAAATACAAGTACATGCAAGTTTCATTCTGTTACAGTCAACTGAAAAAGACAAAAGTGCCAGAAATGTTTTGAGATCTTTGGCGTTTGCCAAAGTAGTCCATTTAATCCCTCTGACATGTATTATTTTCTCGTGATAGACTAGAGAATATACTTTTCATGCTCTCAAAGTCATGCCAAATATGCAGTTGGAGATCACAAATTGATTACAATTGCATTACCTGTTCCATGAACTATTTCATCCATTTCTCCATTGGTCAATTATTTGACCACATCAGAAGATTCCTAGCCCATGATTTCCTATAGGTTGGTTTCATATTGCAAACCTCTAGGACCAATAATAACCGAATTATAAGCACTTTTAAGTTTGACTATCCTCATTTGACCTTGAAGGAGGGGCCCAAGGACAAATCTGACCACATCAGAAGATTCGCAGCCTCTGATTTCCTAAAGGTTGGTTTCACATTGCAACCTCTAGGATCAACTAGACTTATGCCGCTCGCTTTATTGCACGAGGGCAGTGTATCCCCGAACATAGCAAACCTGCAGAAGCAATAATAAATGACATAGAGGCTGAAGATTCCTGAAATTATAAGTATTTTTTAAGTTTCAAATCTGACAACATCAGAAGATTCCTAGCCCATGATTTTCTATAGGTTGGTTTCACATTGCAAACCTCTAGGACAAAAAAAAGTAAGTTATAAGCACTTTTAAGTTTGGCTATCCTTGTTTGACCTTGAAGGAGCGGAACATGGTCAAATTTGACCACATTGGAAGATTCCTAGCCCATGATTTCCTGTAGGTTGGTTTCACATTGCAAACCTCTAGGACCAATAATAAGCAAGTTATAATTACTTTTAACTTTTTATCCCCATTTGACTTTGAAGGATGGCCCCAAGGTCAAATCTGATGACAGCAGAAGATTCTTAGCCTATGATTTTCTATAGGTTGGTTTCACATTGCAAACCTCTAGGACCAATCACAAGCGAGTTTTAAGCTCTTTTTAAGTTTGACTATCTTCGTTTGACCTTGAAAGAGGGGCTCATGGTCTAATCTGACCACATCAGAAGATTCACAGCCCATGATTTCTTATAGGTTGGTTTCACATTGCAAACATCTAGGACCAATAATAAGCAAGTTATAAGTGCTTTTAAGTTTGGCTATCCTCGTTTGACCTTGAAGGAGGGGCCCATGATCAAATCTGACCACATCAAAAGATTCCTAGCCCATGATTTCTCATAGAACCAATAATAAGGAGACATAAGCACTTTTCATGACAGAAAAGAAACTCCCATGGCAGCCATCTTGTTTTTCAAAATGAGGCCAAAAATATTTCCAGTCAAGATTTTGTAATGATAAATAATATCCTGCGAATTTGAGATCACTACCTATAATACCCTTTGTTCTAAGGGGCCAACAAAACTTGAAAAACACCTGTGGCGGCCATCTTGTTTTTCAAAATGAGTCCAAAAATATTCCCAGGCAAGATTTTATGGTTATGAATTTATCCTGCAAATTTGAGAAGTCTACCTATAATACTCTGGCCTCTAGAGAGGTTAAGAGAAAACCTCTACATACTGCAGCGGTGACGTACTCATGTGTAATCCATGGTGGATACAATAACACTCATATTAATTCCATGCAAAAGACCAAACCAAAAGCACCAAACCATGATAAATTTAGAAAATGAGTGGAATCCATTTAGAATTCATTCCATTACCAAATGCTATTGTTAACCATGATCAGATGCACATTTTGAGAATATTCAAGGTTCTAACCATACAGAATGTACTATACATATCATTAGCAGAGATTACGGTAAGTGAAGAAGCTTGTTACTCACCTATCAGCCCCCTGGTGCCTCCCCTGTGATGTGTTGCTTCCATCATGCTGAGCTTGTCCTTTGGTTAGCAGGGACTTTTTAGTGAGGCGACCCAGGCTCATGGTGCGCTTCAGAGAGAACCTGGGACTACTGCATGCAGGGAGAGAAGACATAGTGTGAGGGGACATGATGCCATTCAATGGCCTCAACAAAGTCAACAGGCTACACAGACAAAAATGAAAGCCTAAAATCGTCACCCAATATATAGTTTTTGGAATTCCATGTATAATTTGTGATAATTTGTATAATTTGTGATATGAGTGTGATTTTACCAATTGACTAGAAAAAGCCTTATGAAGACAAAAACAAGGCATCCCAAAATATTTAAACAATAGAAAGTGTTAAAAGTTCAATGGAAGAAAGGCAAAAATTTGCCATTCAAAAATTTCCTAATACTCATTACAGAAGCATGTTGTTGTAAAATGTGATCCTGGGGAAGAGATATTGCAAAACAATATGGTTGATATTGTTTTTTTTTAAGTTATTTATTGTGAGGGGTTATCTTGTTTATTATTGTGATGAAAATCAATGCAGAGTTTATTAAGGTCTTACTAGGGGGACATATAAGATAGGTAAGCCATACCTACTAATTCGCTTTAAAGCTCTAAAAGCAATAAGAAAGGAGATATAAACTAAAAACACAATATCTGCGATTTTACAACTCAGTTTGATCCATGGGGAAAATCTGACTGACTTTCTAGACTCATCGTATAGGGTTTCCTACTATCTCCTAATATATAAAAAAGCAATAACAAAAGAGATGTATGCCAAAAATGAAATAAATCTATGATTCTGTGACCCCAGTTTGACCAATAAGAGGGGGCCAGAGGATAAATCTGACCAGGTTTTTAAACTCTCTGCATATTGTTTCCTATTAATTCCCAAAACATTTTAAGGTTCTAAATGCAATAATAGAGGGGTTCTGATCAATTTTAGCTTACTGATTGTTACCTGGTGTGAAAAAGCTCTCAAAAATGCTTAACTTGAGTCGAATCACTCCCAAAGTGTAATCAGCTGGAGATATTGATAACATTCACATGCAGCTGCTAACATGTATACAAATTTACACCCTATTGCAGCAAGTAGTTTTCGCTGAGGAGGTGGTGATGAGTGAGTGTAGCCGAAAAAAACCTAATTTTGATCAAGTGACCTTATATGTGACCATGATCAAGGTCAAAGGGTAAATATAAGCATGTTGAAAATTTTGCCTATCCCTAAGGTATACAAGTACCAAAGATGGTTAGAAAGTACCCACTAATAAGGCAGATAATCAAGGGAGACCATAATCCTGTAGCAGCTGTGGCAAGGAAGCTAATTCTAATTTTAATTCTAATTGGACTTTTATAGTGCTTAATCTCCCTAATACGAAGGGAACTCTAAGGCGCAACAAAACAAAAACAGGCAACCAATCTCAACCCCAAAACAAATAAGTGCCTTTTTCAAGGGACACTTAATTAACAGCAAATCACATACCTTTTATACTGCTTGAAAATTACAATGAAAAATCACCTATTCTCATTTGATATTTGGTTGTTAAATGGAAAATCTCCAATGTACTGTTCATTGGATATTAGCACTCAAAATGAGCATTCAAAGTAATTTGCAGACACTAAACTTTGTGCCCACAGATGGGGAATCGTGTACATGTAAACACACTGATCTGTCAGAAACTATCCAACTGAACTTAGAATATTTGATACGGTGAACATTGGCACAGAGACTTTGTTGAGACAGTGATAAATGTAAGTACAGTCACAAACTGCCTTGTTACAGTTTGGTCATGCACTATGTACACAACAATTAGTATAAACTAAAGGAGTGGCTCTAAAATATAGATTTTAACTATTATAAAATATTCATAAAGTAATCAATAATATCATAAACTACATCGCACCGACTCAACGCCAGCATATCCCCAGATAGACCATCTGTCATACCACATTCATTCACTTGGGTATTTGTGTGGCACCCATTTTGTGTGATTCATAATTATTATAAACCATTTTTAATTTTTTGGGGGTCAAGCCATTTTTTTCATTTAGATTGTTTATGGGTCTCACATACAGGTTAAATATCTACTTAAAGCCTTGATTTCTGGCATATGTAAAAAGAACATATTCCCAGATGAGGTTTCAGCTCCGTCAGTCACATAGTATGATAGCTATGGGGCTTTACAGTGGAAAAAAGTCCAAAAATTAGGTCTTTGTGGGCATTTTAGAGACCATAAGGTCACTGTAAAATTAAAGATAAAGACTTCAAATTTTCCACAGACAAAGATTATAAATATAAGTTAATCTAATACAGTTTTAGACTTGTCGGACTTACCATTTCCAAGTTACAGGGCAAGATATATGAAAAATTCGAAAAAGGATTACTCGGGTGGGTGTTATGGTCCTCATACATAGGTTAAAAGTCTATTTAAAGACTTGATTTTTCACAAATATAAAAGAACTTTAATATATTCCCAGATGAGATTTCAACAATTTTTTTACAGACAAACATTACATATGGAAGTTATAGTTTGGGATTTGTCAGACTTACTATTTTCAAGTTATAGGGCAAAATACATGAAAAAATGCCAAGAAAGTCTAAGTAGGGTCTTCTAGGGCCTCAAACACAATTTTAATCTCATAAAGTCTTCTGCATATGTAAGAAAAATATATTAATGTGTTCCCAAGTAAAATTGGAGCCAGATGGGCCTAACAGTTTGTGACTTAGCCGGTGTAAGGGTAAATCTTCCCCCCAAAATATATTCCCCCCTGAGGGGAAAATTTTCTAGAAAATATTCCCCTCCGGGGGGGATGATTTTTTAGAAAACAATACCCCCTGTCTAAAAATTGGAAAAATGGAGCCAGATGGGCCTAACAGTTTGTGACTTAGCCGGTGTAATGGTAAATCTTCCCCCCAAAATATATTCCCCCCAGAGGGGAAAATTTTCTAGAAAATATTCCCCTCCCGGGGGGCGGATGATTTTCTAGAAAACAATACCCTCTGCCTAAAAATATCTATCATCTAAAACTTACAAGCCTGCAGATTGTCATTTCATATTTTACTATCTTTTAAGATTTATGATAACAATACCTTCCATTCTGATTGATCCATTAGTTTCACTTGTTGTTTAAATTCTTTAAATAAAACAAAATCATGAAACTCATTATGCAGACCTGTTCTTTATCATTGTATGTTTTTATTCCATGAATAATATCTTCCATTTTGGTGAATTCATTAGTTTTACTTGTATAACTTCTTTGAATAAAACAAAATCATGAAACTCATTATGCAGACCTGTACTTGATCATTGCCTAGACTGTAAAGTAACCACTCTTGAAGAAAGGACATTTTTAATTGAAATAGACTGTTTATGGAGGCAGCCAAACAACAGATCATGAAAAACTGCAAACAATGTTAAAAAAAAACAAAAAAAAACACACATAGCCAGCTTATGGCAGAATCTAAAGTGTGATCAGTGTCTGTAATCTGTAACATACTGTTAGCATGAACAGGTTAGATGTTTTGTAATCTGCATTTTTTACCATTTATGTTGCTTTTATATTGTAGAAATTATTGACCACTACCACTATATTCTTAAAAGACTGATTAAATGAAGATAATTTGAAAATATTAATAAACTTTTATAATTATCACAGGTGTGGGGGGGGGGGGAATTTTCATGGTGGGGAGAACTATTTTCTAGAAAATCTTACCCCGGGGCGGGGGGGGGGGGGGGGGGGGGGGGATTTAGTTTTACACCGGCATTATGTGGCTAAAGGTAAAATTTCTGACCTTCAGGTGACCATAACATCTTTATTATTGGAAGTTTAAGGTCACTTTACAATAGGGCTCCTCTTCTAACCCAAATACATTTGTGTGCCAATTTTGAATGAAATCCGTGACAATGCTTTTGAGTTATCACACACACAAGTCAAAATGTACAGTAGTGGCGCAATGGAGGTGAAATCAGTATATCCCTGACTTTTGTCTGGGGATATAATAAAGTGCAATGCAATAACAAACTAAATAGTAAGTACACATATGGAAAGAACATGGAATATGTTTCAGGAAGAAGGAATTCTATTTTATGAAGGATATCTATAACATTTGTTACAAACAGTATAATTGTGTTGAGTGGTACTAACAATATTCATGCATGTATAAATTATACACAACAATTATGGCGGAATAAAACATATCTGCAGTTAAAACACAGGATTTCTACTAGAAATTTTCTAGACATGGCTACTCATTAGCTGTGAGCAGCAATTCTATTTACATGTATTTCTATCTCAAATTGCCAGCAGTTGAAAGATACTGAGCTTGAATCCAGAGCTGGTTCTGTGTAGTCGGTGTTTAATGGTAAATATAGCTACCATGACATATTTCCAGGGGAGCATGTAGGAGAAGTAGGTTTAAATGTATTACTTTGCCCACATATCTGCATTCTTTTCCACTACCCCAAAACTAGCTTTTCATATGCAACATAGCGAAATATTCATTTTTTGTCCTCTGAAGCTACTCGGCTCCTAATTGGCCTTCTTGAGGATTACATAGCTATTACTGAAAATCTTTAACATAAACATCACAAATGTAAGACAATTTCAGTAGTTGTCCTGGGGCTACATCTTAACAGCAATTTTTGAACTGGGAAAAATAGTCACAATAATAGTTATTAATGTTTCCTTTGACAATGCAGGTGTAGAAGAAGCCAATTTTCATATTTAAAATGCAGTTTCTGAACCAGTTGTACTTGTTTTTGATTGATCCTTGTACACTCCCTAGTGTTGTTGGAGTGGTGTATGCATTATTCACAAGTGTTTCTACATGTGTACATTGTATTTGTAACCACTAATTAATTGTATTTTTATGACAGTGTTTTCATAACACTAAAAGAAAGACTCAGAGATCAATATTCAGTGTTCTTTCAATGTATCTAGCAGTGTGAAAACAATGAGCCAATCCTTTTATCGATCCCATTTAGACAAGGCACTCAAAATGAAAAAGAGAAATACTTGTTTAATTTATTTTAAACACAACAAAGGTAAAACACCTCAGAAGTTGTTGTGCCATTCAACCTTATATTTATGAGTGTCAAAATGTAACAAGTGTCACCTCAATGACAATATATTATGGGTACTTAGAGGGACCAAAGAATGAACACAAAAGCATAATGTATATATACCCTTCAAATACATTTTCAGAAGTCTCCCCATTATATAGAAAGGCTTGAGGAACTTTATAATAGCGGATATTGTTCCACATTGTCCATTAAATAACAGCCCAAGTCAGGCAAAAACTAATTCCACAACTTTTTCATGCACATACATACACCTACCTCAAAAGGGGCTTTTTTATATCCATATATTTTTCATTGAACAACATACTGTGGAGAAAATCACTTTATGCACAACAATAAATACAGACTCCATGAACACTAGGACTGACTACATAGCCCTGTTTCTTTCATGATACACAGAGTGTACTTGTGTGTTCCGTTCTAGTTTTCTGTATACTGCCAGTACATGGACTGGTGTTTCAACACTTCACTGTACAGAACATAACACAGGCTACACTGCTCACACAATGTCCTATACAATCCCTTGCACCCCCATCTACACTTTACATCCAAAATAAAGGTCAATCTTGAGTCACACCTTTAGAAGCATCCATAGCAAACCTTAGCCTTATCAGTACTAAGTCAAATTTGTGTACATTGAAGCTGCAGAGGTTTTCACTGGTATTTGTGTGTGGCAGATAAAACTACATGCTGGTCCTCCACTTGGAATCTCACCAGTGATAAGAGAACAGGCCAGATGATTGGATAAAGCTGCTATAAATATCATGTAAACAGAGCTCTCAGTCTGTGAAATGGACCAGCTAATGGGTTACATTCAACCAGTATCAAGGTGAAATCCGCTTTGAGACATTTCAGAACACACTATGTTTACATAACACAATATCAAAATAATAAATGAGTGCCTTGTCAAGCCAAGGATACTACCTTTAGAGAGTTCAAACAAAACATACTGGTTGCTTACATTTTAGACTAAATAAAGTAAAAAGGAAAAAACTCCTACCATGCTTTTCAGTAAATCATAGATGGTTAAATTTATTCCTCTTTGGAACATATGTACATGTTCACAGCTGTAATCAATGCACACTAATGCAGTACTCAATCTACTGTCTATTGCTCACAAATGTTCTGCTTCTATCCCTGTGTGTACTGACATTCTGTGGCCACTAATGAAACTCATTCCTCTGTCATATGAGGCAGCAGGTTCCGAGCAGTACACCAGTCACTCCACAGACCTATCTCAGCTTATTGATCAGCTGCACAAATGTCTTCTAGTCATATTTCCCAGATTTCAATATTAAAGAGCACAGAAACACTCAGCTACTTCCACCTGATTTTTCATGGAATCATTGGTATTTGTGCAAGTGAAAAATACCAAAATGTTAATATTTCAGCAAAATAGATGAAAGTGTATTTACACTCAGGAATCAAATAAAGAATTTCCAAATGTACAGTTAAAGGTTTAAAGCTAAGAGACCTGTTGCATTACTGTGACCATGCTCCAATTGGAAAATGATACCTCGGTGTACCGTTCAGGAGGTCGATCTTTTCAACCGGAGCTCCTAAGTGCTTCCAAACTGGATGCATTCAGGAGTCCATCAGGAACAGTTTTACGATAATATTAAATTGTTTGAATTTATTGTTAACTGCTCCTAGTGTTTATCAGATCCTTATCATCTTAAACCCATCTTAAAGTTATCTTTTTGATCTTACAGTGATCCTTTTCGGGAACCTATCAGAAGACTTTTTGAAGCAATCGCAGGGTCAATTGAAAAGTTGTCAGGAAAAATCAGGATATCCTATCTTAAAGCTATTTTAAACCTATCTCAAACTACACCATGGATTGTAAATGTTTTGTATTTTCCAATCAGGAGGTAGGTTACAATCAGATCGTAATAATGGAACAACCCTCTTACTATGATTTGAGAAACAGATCCAAATTGCTTGAAGGTGGGCTATAACTTCACTTGATAACAAAAGAATCTAAAAGTACAAACAGAATATCAAAATGGGCTCCTGTAGAGAATACAGGCACAAACTAGGAAATATATCACTAATACAAGGCAGTTCTAAAGACTTGACTGAGTGACCAAAGTAGATGACCCAGGTGGGGTATGAAATAATGTGATGAGTCTGGTGGCCCTAATGCAGTAACATGTTACAATGTATTATTCCATTGGTTTGGTTTCTCACCTTTTAAAAATACATCTAAAAGCTCCAAAACCCTAGATAAAATACATCAAAATAAGCCTGTTGAAGTTTATTCTCATTATCTTTATTTTTGAAACAAATATTACTGTCAGGATTCACGTTCAGGGTTATAATTTTTGAATCCTTTGATTTTTATGCAGTGACTTTTACCTATGAAATCTATTATAGCCCACATCATGGATATAACATTATTGAGTATTTGATGAAAACAGTTCCTGCTATATGGCAAAATCAATTGCCTTTTGACCTCAGTGCAGTGACCTTCAGCTTTGATATTTTGTTACACATAACATCTACTTTAGATTTGGTATGATGGGTGCACCTGCATTCAACTAGAGCATGCCCTCAGTTTCAACTTCTACCATGTTTCTGTAGCTTATTTTACCTCTTTACTAAAGGAATTTACTTTGTTGTTGCCTGTATGTACACATAGGAACTAGTGACTGTAATCAATATACAGTTAAAATTGAAACTTAAGTTAGCACTTTAGTCCAGGATGTCTCCTTTTCTGGTTACTCCAAACATAACTACAATGTCTAAATTCTTTAACATTTCACTTGAAAAGAAAAGAAAATAGAATCTTGTTACAGTAGCTTATTGAAATAACAACCTTGATATCTTCATCGGTTTACGGAATCTGCAGTCTTACAGACCTTTCAAAACATTATCGATTTCTTCTGAATATATTTATTGTTTTTTTGTACTTGTATATTAAAACTCTTTCATTTTGACAGATGTCAGTGGTTGATTACACTGTAAATGTACAATTTAAACATGCAAAGTGCATTTTTGCTTATTGACTGTGTTATCAGGCTTTACCAGGGCTCAAACAGATTGCATGACCACACTGTGACTCTCACTGGGATAATATTCCCAGCTATTAATATGAGTCCTTAGATAACTTGATATATGATAAAATGTTCAGAGCATGTTTATAAACATTTTTCCTTTATAAAATTGAGAATGACAAATTTAGAATCTGCATATAGAAGAGATGGAGACAGATGTTTGAGCCTGAGGAAGCCTGAATTTTGGGTTGCATACAGCTCTGGTGCATTTGTTTGTTTTTGTGTGTGGAATGTTTGCCTCACCTGTGATGAGCTAATACTGTAGCCAGAGAGGCAGTAAGAACATCCACTTCCCAGCTTGTACAGGAATTACAAGGAGAAAGTTACTTTTTTCTCACACAACCAGTTAAATAGAAATTTACTCATTCATTGGTGTAGAATACTTTAGAATCCTATCTGTAAAGTACCCAGAAATGTAAGTTTTTGTAACATGTGACAGACATTCTAAGTTATACATTTGAAGCCCATCAGGCTGAGCAATGACATATTTAAACTTAAAACTGTGTGGTAACTTTATTCTGTCTAACCTCATTGTAAGTGTTCCTGCCGTTTTGAAACTGTTGGCTGTCTCAAAATGACCATCTAAACCTCTTGGCAATTTGAAAACCATCTCACTGGTTTCAACTAGCCAATGTTTTTAATACTGAAAAAAGTATATCATTTATATTGTTATGAATTTGTATTTACTCTAATATATAATTACTATCATACTTTTTTACAATTTTCAAAAATTCAATTTGACACACAGCTTTCAAGTTTCACAAACATAGGTATTTAAAGCTTGAGAATTGGTCTATATGTTTGTTCAAGTTTAACTGCAATTAAAATGCATATATTGCTGGTTTATTTATATTAGTGAAAGTTAGGATTTGAACGTATCCCCCTTCACCCAATACACCAATAGACCTCCTTTGTTTAAAACAATTAGCATAATAACAGCCCTCTCAGCATCAAGTCAATTGAATACAACTGATTATATATATTCATATATACAAAGGGGTTAGGCATATCTGCTCCAATAATCAATCAGGATTGAGATTAATCTTACCTAATTACATCTTCTCACTTCACTAACTGTGTACTGACTACTTAAATATTTTCAAGCCTAAACTAGAAATAGGATGCATTGGCATGCGTAATGTCCACCCAAAGGGAAGCATGAGTTTTGCTCTAAAACTTGGACAAAATTGGAAAGAGTACATTGCTTAGATACCCTGTGGGTTGAAAAAAAATTCGATGAAATCGCTCTATCTCACATGGTTAAGGAGATAGAACCAAATTTGCTTTTTTCCATTTTTGATAAAAATTCGAAAATTCAAAACGGCTGCCATTTTGGGGAGAGGAAAATTTTTTGAAAATTGCCAAGAGTACATGCTGAGATAGCCTGTGGGTCGAAAATTTTGACGAAATCGCTCTATCTCGCACAGTTAAGGAGATAGAAGCAAATATGTGTTTTTCCATTTTTGGCAAAAATTCTAAAATTCAAAATGGCTGCCATTTTTGGGGAGAAGAAAAGTTTTTGAAAATTGCCAACAGTACATTTCTTAGATAGCCTGTGGGTCGAAAATTTCGGCGAAATCACTCTATCTCGCACGGTTAAGGAGATAGAAGGAAATTTGTGTTTTTCCATTTTGGCCAAAAATTCAAAATGGCCTCCATTTTTGGGGAGAGGAAACTTTTTTGAAAACTACCAATAGTACATTGCTTATATACCCTGTGGGCCGAAAATTTCGACGAAATCGCTCTATCTTGCACAGTTTAGGAGATAGACATATTTATGTTTTTTGCTATGTAGCTATTACTCAGGAGATTAAAGCTATTACCATCAACAACAATACCAAGCAAGCAATTGATGCTATAAACCTTCACACCAAATTTTAAAAAGATGAGTTAAATATGTTTCCTTTAAAAGAGTGAAAACAGAAATGCAATTCAGAGTAGGCTCAAAGTAGCAAAGCAGCTATTACTCAGATAGCTACAAAGCTATCATCAACCAAAAGTTATCCTGGCCAAACTATTGACCCAATTATCCTTCATATAAATTTTTGTGAAGAGAGAAAACATTGTTTCATTAAAATGTCCAGAAAAAAAGTCAGTTACTCAGTTAGCTATAATTGTATTATCACCAAAAGCAATCCCAAGGAAGCTACTAATCCAATAATCCTCCATCCCAAATTTTGTGAACGTAGGTGAAACACTTTTCCTATAAAATACTTAAAATAATAAAAAAGCTACTCAAAGTAGCTAATTAGCTATTACTCAGTCAATTATATAGCCATTATCACTAAAAGCAATCCCAAGCAAGCTATTGACCTAACTATTGCTCATACCAAATTTGGTAAAGATATGTTAAATAGTTTTCCTTATAATGCCCGGAAACAAAACAAGTACACAAAAGTAGCTAAGTAGGTGTTACTCAGTTAGCTATAGAGCTATCTTCTGCAATCCCATGCAAGCTATTAATCCAATAAAAAACCCATACCAAATTTGGTAACGATAGGATAGATACTTTTCCTTGAAATGACCGGAAACCAAGTGTGACAACGGACGGCGGAAAAAGCAAAAATAATACTAGTATTTCCACCCCCGGTGGGGTGGACATAATCAGAAATGTGCACTCTGGCCAGTTAGGTTTTGAGATAGCTGGGCTGTTTCAAAACCAAATAAAATTGTGAAACAGCCAGATTAAATATTTTGATACAGGTTTAAAAATGGCCAGGAACACGAGTATCAAGAGGCAGGTGTTTAACAAGAATAGGATTGCTTAGACAATTCACACATACACAGAAATTATAACATTCTTATCATTCAATATCTCATAAAGGAGTACCCCATAAGCAGATCCCTGTTGCTTTAAACATATTTTATTCACAAATGGCCAACAATAGTTATTATAGTTGTATAAAGCGTTCATACATAATAAAATGAACAAGATTTCAAACTATAAAGCTACAGTGACAACACAAGCATGGAATAGTCTGTTTAAAAATGTTTGGATGAGGCAATACCGTATATCCCTGAAACACTCAATAAAGTCAAAATGTTGGAACTATTCAAAAGACTTGGCAGTTCACAAAGCAAACTATGCATTCACCTGTCCCTCTCAGTGACACCTTAATAAGGAAAACATAAAATACAATTAAACAAGTTTTGCACTCACCCATCCACTGTTCCATTGGTGGCTGCCCCGGCCGTGTTGACTTTGCGTCTGTCCAGCTTGTTGACACTCTTGGTTCGTTTCAAGTTGGTCTTGACCTTCCTGGTGAAGAAGCTCTGAAAAGAAGCATTAGACAGGGCCTCGTTATAGCTGTGGATGGAGCGAGACATGCCCATGTCTGGAGCTCCAGACAGTGGTGACCCAACAATGCAGTCCATGGTGGATGTTTTGGTCATCCTATGATTGGACACTTGTTCAGAGTGGACAGAGGTTAGGAGGTTGGGACTAGAGGTTCCTAGGCGCAATGTGGGTGTGGCTGTGAGTGGGGCAGTCAGTGGGCTGTCATGAGACACACACTCCACACTCTGTTCACTGGCTGCCGGGGTGTAAGCCAGCAGTGGCAGGGGAATAGTGATGATGCGTCCACTACCAACTCCAATGTGAGAGTTGTTACACTGGAAATCCTTCACATTAGTACATTGTTTACGTCCTTCCTTCACATAAGTACATCGTCTCTGTCCTTCTGGAGTGCCCAGTTGAAACTTAACCTGACTTGTCACATGTTCATTCACCTTTGTGTCAATCTTTGGACTATCCTTAGCTAAATATAGTTTTGAATTGTTCATTTTTGATTTGGATGAGTTCACTGTGCTCTGTTTAGTCTGTGTGTTGACATTGATAACAACACCTTTCTGTGGTTTGGGACTGCCTGTGATCTGGCAGGCTGAGCGGCCCCAGCGTGGACTTTTCAGCAGGTAGCTCTTAATGCTGACTGTGGTGTCCTTGTCGTGAGTGTTATGCAGGTTGTGCATGGAGGCACACTTCAACTGCTTCTTGTCCTTCCCTTCACTCACTGACTCAATGCTACATGTGCTGGTTTTGCGCTGGTGACTTGTACTGGAGAACAGCCTCTTGAAGCTGGGAAATCCCAGCTTGGCCCTGCCAGGAGTGGGGCTTTGTTTGGCTTCTGCTGCCCCATTGGTGAGGCTACTCACACTGGCACTACTCAAGGAGAGGTTCATCTCAGCGGCTACAGAAGCCAGTCCCATACACACCAATTTACATGCTGTCAGACTCCAGGCCTCTACACAACAATAGCAAGTACACACATCCTGTTACAGAATGTGGAGTCCCATTAATTCAATAAGATATCCACTCTCTGTCCATTCTCATAAATAACACCCCCATGTAACTGGGAAGAATTACAATATCTATCACAGAAATCCATAAATTAAGGCAATATATCCAGTAAGTATAGCTGTACTTGATCTGCACACTTGGTAAACAGAGATCTGAAGCTCTAGAGTGGCCGTGGGGTGTACTTGTGTACTGGCTGTACTTCACTCACTGATGTCCTTGTGCACACTGTTATTCACTCTCCTTGTGTTTGTGTTAATACACAGAGGCCCTGACTTGTGTTCTGTCCAAACAAAAGGCACAGCCAGTGACAAGTTATGAGTAATCAGGGACTTATTACATGTACACAGGCTCACCTCTAGAATTCTGCTCTCCCAGCTAACACCATGACTCATCTGTTCAATATCAACAATATCAGACTTAAATTCTCTTTTAAGGCTGATAAAACTCACAAGTCAATCCCTGGCAGATCACTGGTCAAAAGCCTTTGAGAACATGCCAAAACATTACAGGCAGACCAGAAATTGATTAAAAGCTACATATCCTCCAGGTGTTTTATGTACCACCAGTATTATAAGGTATTTTGTTCATTAATGTTCTGGCACACACAACAGTCTAATCATTTCTAAAACCCAGTGTTTTTAAATGGAGCACACTTTCCACTGATGTCCACAACAGTGGGGGTCATCTGATATTTATGGGAGAAGCTACCTGACATTTCATTGTGTTTTCCTGAATACACCACAGAGATGAAGACAAGTTAGCATTCTGAAGCACTCTGTTGTTATTAAAGTACTGGGTTTTAATGTGTTTAAAGGTGAAATGTTTCAGCTTTTTTTGTCTCTCATCTCATTCTCTTATATTTACTGCTTAGATTCTCCTACTTAACAAACTTATTTCATCTGAAAACAAGCATCACAAACTGGAAGATTGTCCATAAAAATGTAAAGACCATTTGCGCTGGAATTTTTTAAGAGGATTCTTTCATAACATGTATGATTCAACACTGTAAATGATATCATAATCAAAAGACACTTTTCTGATCACATGTCATTGTGTTTCACCAATATTTACACACAGTAAATGAACCCATCACATGCAAAAATTGTAATTGATTATTAAAATCTAAAACTATTGGTTTTCCAATGCTTTTTACTTATTTCTTTTCTGATATGTCTTAAGTGGCTGTTCCACTTCAACCAAAGATATTCCCAAATGACCTAGAGATGAAAAAAGAAGGTTTGAGGATGTTTGTGCCAGCTTCTGATTGTGTGACATTGGGGATTTGGCAAAATCATTCAGAAGCTCCAGTTAACGAAATGCCAGTGGACAAAACACCGGTCAAAATTGCAGGGGAGGATAAAATGCCTGCCATTTTTCAGACAGAGAGGACAAAATGCCTGTCTTACAAATAATGGCAATTATACAAGGCAATCATGTAAACACCAAACTTGTGAAATACTGCATACAAACATACAGCACTTTTATACATTGAAATTTAAGACATTTAAAACAGTTACTTATACCTAAAAGGCAGTTATATAAGCACTAAAATGTCATCATATGTGTATTATACCAAGAATGTAGCTGTCTTTTCACCAAGATTAAATTGTCATTTTAGATTAACACCACGCTCAATTCCATTAAAAAATTCACCAATGGAAATGGTTTTGCTTAATCTGAATATAAAAAGTGAACAATTCTTGCTGGGGGTCTTTTGTACATCATCTCTACCATTTTGGGGGAGGTTTTCCATGAACTGCTTGAAGTAACTAGGCAATATAATAATCCCAAAAGATAAGAATCGAATTATACAAAGTGTCTTGATAAGTCTGGCATTTTGTCCTGCCCCCACAAAAAAAATGACTGGCACTTTGTCCTCCCTTGCAATTTTGACTGGCTTTTTGTCCACTGGTGTTTTGTCTGTGCACCTTGGTTATATATAAACTTCAGGAGAAGAATGTTACCATTTTAGTTGTATTTGAGACGATTACAGATATTCGTAGAAAGTTTGTAACCTGATCATCATTGACCTTTGGCATTGCAAGGCATTTCCTTAGACTTACCAATTCTAATATTGTTCCAAGATGTGTTGATCCCTGAATGAAGAGGGTATCAGACACGCCTAACACATAGAGAGCGATTTGGTCACTCACTTTTGACTCAGAATATTTAATGAAAAAAAAATTTTTTTTTCACAGTAATTCTCGAGTTATTTGTGACAGTGGAACAGGCACTTCAGCTTTTGAACAACATTTATTTAATAAAAAAAGATATGTAATGATTCGATGATGGTATAGTCTTCATGTATACTTTTTAACTGTCATAGGGGCTGATAAAGGGACTTCCTGTTCATCTTTACTGATAGTGTTTTATTTAGTCTGATAAAAACTTTCCATCTGTCAGTATCTCAATATTAAAAACAGATTCAAACACATTTATTCTGTCTTATTCTGACTATCCATATTTAAATCCTGCTCTTATGCACCTTACAGTCACATCATGTTGACTGATGTGTTCATAATTCAAGGAAATACCTTTCAATGGACATCCCATTATACAAGTTCTCAAGTTCTACTTGCTACAGCTAAATGTATAAAGATCAAATTGATGTAATTTACCAATGTTTATACAAAAATAAGACAAGTTAGAATTTGAAATGAGCTCAATCCTAACTTACTTATTATTACGTTACAAACCGTAAAGGCTTGTTTGTATATCCTGATTTTAATTGGCACGATAATTTCTGTTATACTGACTGTCTCCGCTACAAACCCATTTAAATTTTCTTGTTCAGTTATAATGCAACACTTCTTTTGTATTATGGACATTAAAAATCTTCTATTATCCAAACAAATATCACACCAGGCTACAATGAACTTGTGTATCAACAGACATCCAGTGTATTATTGATATGTAACAACTGCCTTACACAACCTACACACCATTGTCCCTCAATTGCAACGTTTTCACAGTTACATTATTGTACATACAACTTGCACTAAATGTCTTCTGCTCAATGAAGCATGAGTAAGTAGAGGAAATAGCATCCCAGCAGTTCCCTGTACTCAGTCATTCCTCAGTATCAAGCTGTAGCACACTACACTAAGCAATGCACTCTCACTGAATGGGGCCACTTGTCTGAGTTACTCCTCACTAGCTGTCAGTCCCCAACCCAGACAACCACACTCAAACTCTGCAAACCTACCGCCAACTCAGATGTAGTGAAATACTGGCTTGCAGTTAGTAATTTCAGATAGACTGTATGTATCTTCTCTAGATTCATGAATGATCTATGATATGCACAACTTAACCCATAGGAAATTCAGCTTGCCAGGCAGTCACTGTTACACTCTGATACCTAATCAATGCAATGCAGTAAATCTTGTAAAATGTGGACTGAGACCACCTGTACTATTGAAGTTTTAGTATTAATACATCTCTAATACTCAAAGTTCTATGGCTTGATCTCAGTATCAATCTTTCATTATTGTGAGAAAGAGTTCATCATATTTTTTCAGCATATTAGTGTCCTGTACATGTATAAGACCAAGATAATGTGTCTGCAACTGCCAGCAGATAAAATAAAATCTTAATTTGAAAACAAACCTACAAATAGATACTTTATGGGCCTGTTCCACCAAAAGATTAAGCCCCGATCCTGTCGGCGACCCTTAATCGTGGGTAGTCTTGGAAAAAATGGAAAAAAAATTGACCAATGGGGTGGAAGACAGAATCGGTATGAAGGTCTGGGATTAACTACAGATCGGCCTCAGGACGCCCCAGGAGGCCCCAGACAGTCCCTAACTGGTCTGGGACTAAGAACAGACTAAGCCATTTTTCTGGTCGGTTTGAACCACGATCCTGTCGTAGACAAACCGACTGGGTCCCAGGATGCCTCAGGCCTCCTGGGACTAAGCCCCGACTAACCCAGGATTAAGTCCCGACCCCACAAGGTGTCCTGAGGCGTCCCCAGGCGTCCCCAGACCGAGATAGCCGATTTTTGTTTTGCAATGGGACTAAGGGTCGCAGGAGGCCTGGGACTAAGAATAGAGGGTCTGGGACTAAGCAAATATTTCAAACCGACCCTCAAAAACCCTTAATCGGGAGCCTTAGTCGTGTGGTGGAACACCCACATTACAAATTTTGTTGACTAACTATAGTGTCTCAAAAATACATTTTCATCAGTATTTCTTGAAAATATACATTTAAGGAGAAGTACTTTAACATAATTCAGAACTGATTCTATTAAATTTATACTCTAACATGTTTGTCATGTCTCATATGCATGGAAATATACGTTTATTTCAATTTCACAATGTGTTCACTTTCTCAGTTTTTTTCTGAAGACATTATTGATCTTTTGTGTGAATGGTGTACAGTTAATTTGGTCTAATCTTTCAGGTCAGTGCTTGCCCAAACACTCAGAGGGCAGTGCACATAACCAGGGACCTGGGCTGCAGCTCCAGGCCCTAATCTCCCGATAATACAGTCTTCTCATAATAATATCTGCATTATATGACCCATACATTTACAACAACAGGAAATTCTTACTTCATCACCTGAATATCATTTCCTGAAACAAAGCCTTGGCTTTCCTGATATCCTTATTTTGGTTTTCAGAATATTTCAATTCACTTATGTTATTGCAATTATTCACACAAATACATTTCTTCTTATTATTTGCAATGTGAACCTCACTGCCAGGAAACTCTCCGAGACTTCTGAGTCAAGTTACATGCCAAAATATCATTGATAATTATTTTTTTTTTATGTCGTTTAAGTACTTTAGAAAAGACGTCATATGTCAATAACTTGAAAATAAACTGTTACACCTGATGCATGATCCAGGTTTATTGATAATGACCTGATGAGTATCTCATGAATGTTTAAATGCACTAAATGCTTTTACTATTCACTTACGTTTCTTTGATATGCTTTTAGCATATGAAAAATTGCCGGCTTACAGTATAAACACCTGTATTCTAATAAATTGCTATTTTCCATTGAACACAAAAGACTGAACATCCCGCCACAGAGCATGGGTGGATTTAAATCAATGAGCAGAGCCCCATAGTCTGGTTTCTTTAACTCAGTGTACATGCACGCATCTAATTACCCTGTATAAGCTGCAGGAGATCTGTAAACTGTCATTGAGTCCTTTGTGCCATGTGTCCTATTTAATATTTATAAGATACAATGGTTAGGACATGTACAAGGTCTGTTCTGTATTCACTGTATCACAAAGATTTGCACATTTCTCTTCAATATTCACCCTGCACTGTCCCCGCAAGCAGATGTTTCATGCCTCAGGTTCCACAAGGACAAATACACAACCTTCTCTCACATAACAATAATCAACGCTTGAAATCCAATCACTAAACTAGCTCAATAACTAGCAGAGTCATACTGCAGAACTGTAGCAACGCTTAAACTGACTTCTTATTTCTCCCACCCATTGCCGTAAGTTAGCACAATTACACTGTAAATAAGGTCATGACAATATACTCAAGCTGAATCATTAACATGCATATTTTGCAGCTGATTCTTGTGGAGTACACACATTTACCTTGCTGACACTGTAGTTCAAACTGACAGATTCAACCAGATTCATCTCAATCTGGGTTGAGTGTCCATAATGTCCACAACAATGTAATTTGGATTGAAAAGTTTAAAAAAAGTGAGTACAGTAAAACTCCTTCAATTAACTTATGAAGTATGCAAGAATTTTTTAATGATAATTAGTTTGCAACAAATGGATTGCAGTTGTTTCAAACACTTTGGCTTGTTCAGTTAACCTGTTACTTTCACAAACCTTCATACATTATATGCATAGTTGAAATTACTGTAAAGCTAGAAAAAAGGTTTTGGTAAGACAAAAACAAGCTTCCCACAGTAGAAAGTGAATAATGGTAAAAATGGTAAGGATAAGGGCTTGTAAAATACATGAATGGGGTTATCAGTAGTAATACATAACTACAAGTCATATTATACTGGTATATAAAATAAAGCAACAAGGGAAAATCAAAAGGATCATAAAATTGACCTTGAAAGGTAAGAAGGGGGCAAAAAGCCATATCACTAGTTTTGAATAGTCATGAAGAATAATTCAATTAAGTTTTACAGGATTTCAGGCAATATTTTTGAAGATACATTGCGAAATTTGAGTTGATGACCCCAGTTTGCCCGGTGTGGGAATTGGGGAAAATTTGATGGGATTTTTTGAATCCAAGGCTATAGCTTCCCATATGGCTTCCCATTCCCATACATTTCGGAGCTCTAAATCCAAAAATAAAAGAGATATTTGACATTTTATAAATCTCTTCTGCCTGTATACTACATACCAAAGACACCTTATTTGCCTGATTTTAAGGTAATCTTAACATGAGGATCTAACTTTTGAAGCTATGAAGCCAATTTTCATGCTTCAATAACATACTGAACCCGTGTAAGGTTCTTGGTGTGAGTAGATATATACAACATGGTTATAACAGGGTCAATTTCATCATGTTTTTCACTAATCAACTAGACCTATGCATCAGAGAACCGATGCAAATTTGTATCCACCGGAAAGACAACTCACCAAAGCCAGTGAACCATCATTTGACCTTGAAGGAGGGGCCAAAGATCAAATCTAACATCAGAAGATTCCTAACCCAAGATTTCGTATGAGTTGGTTTCGCATTGTAAACCTCTAGGATCAATAATAAGCGAGTTATAAGCACTTTTAAGTTAGGCTATCCTCGTTTGACCTTGAAGGAGGGGCCCAAGGTCAAATCCGACCATACCAAAAGATTCCCAGGCCATGATTTCCTATAGGTTGGTTTACCATCCCAAACCTCTAGGACCAATAATAAGCAAGTTATAAGCACTTTTAAGTTTGGCTATCCTCTGTTTGACCTTGAACAAGGGGCCCAAGGTCAAATCTGACCAAACCAGAAGATTCCCAGCCCATGATTTCCTATAGGTTGGTTTATCATCCCAAACCTCTAGGACCAATAATAAGCGAGTTATAAGCACTTTTAAGTTTGGTTATCCTCGTTTGACCTTGAAGGAGGGGTCCAAGGTCAAATCCAACCACACCAAAAGATTCCCAGCTCATCATTTCCTATGAGTTGGCTTACCATCCCAAACCTCTACAACCAATAATAAGCGAGTTATAAGCACTTTTAAGTTTGGCTATCCTCGTTTGACCTTGAAGGAGGGGTCCAAGGTCAAATCCAACCACAGCAAAAGATTCCCAGCTCATCATTTCCTATGGGTTGGCTTACCATCCCAAACCTCTACAACCAATAATAAACGAGTTATAAGTACTTTTAAGTTTGGCTATCCTCATTTGACCTTGAAGGAGGGGGCCAAGGTCAAATCCGACCACACCACAAGATTCCCAGCCCATGATTTCCTATATGTTGGTTTACCATCCCAAACCTCTAGGACCAATAATAAGGGAGATATAGGCACTTTTAAAGTCTGCTATGGGGGTTACTTCGGCACTCTGTGGATGACCTTGAAAAAAGAGCTTCAAGGTCAAATGTCTGCAAGGTTGTAGAGGATATGTATATGAAGAGATTCACCCTTCTACCTATGAGAAACAGCCAGTAGAAAAATGTAGATTATTTTCAAAGAAATGCCCGCGGTGACCATCTTGTTTCTCAGAATGAGGCTATTTTCAGTCCCAGAGAAGCTTAACCCCCAGTGAAGATATCAAGCAAATTTGGTGAACCTAGCTGGTGTAGTTTTTCTCTTAGAGTGTTAACGCCGGAAATCTCCCTACGCGCAGCGGCGGCGTAGCGAACACTAAACCAAAGTATCCACCGGATGCCTCCGGTGGATACAATAATCACTTGGTTTTCAATTGGTCAATTATGGCTTGATTGAACTGATATTCGACTGGTGCTTAAATTTTGGTTTGAGGAAAGTATTTCCCCCATTTTGTGGAACTGTATAGGGTAGTTTCTGAGAAAATCTGGTGAAAAGAATTACAAGAAAAAACAAGCAATCGGTGCCAGTGAACAGGCTCTGTGTGTCAGCTTACTGTGTGTTTTGAGTTTCAGAGTACAAGTTAAAGAAGAAAAAGACATACCAGTTGTACCTGCAAATGGTATTCAGAAGTAAAGTTAAGGAGTGAAATGTAGGTGTACACGGACGTCGAAGAGTGATACCATAAAAACTGCTTTTGAACATTTGACCGTAATAAAGGTCAAAGGTCAAATTCGTACCTGTCAAAAAATTTTCCCACACCTATAGGTTATAATGGCCAAAAATGATTATGATAGGAATTATATTAAGGGAGATATTCAAGTTAGAAAATACTGTGGTGGTGGTGGGGTGGACTGTCTGCAAACAAGGGGTGAAACCAAAACGTGTCCCCTTTTCAGGGGATGCTTAATTGAACAACAATAACATCAGGTGGCCTTTGTTTCAATTAGGTCCTCTTGCTAACAAAGGGATATACATTAACAAAGGTATATACAATACTCTTGTAACTGCATCACCAACAATCTAACTTCCATGGCCATCTAACTTTATGTTCAAACAACAAAATATACTCAGGTTTACTTTTTTTTAATAAAAATCAATGGCACAATGCAACACAGGAAATCCTATTATAATTCACAGAGCAAATTAACATTCTTATTAATTTGCAAAAACAAGCAATTTAATAGGTAAACTGTGTACACAACTGGATAGTTTTAACTGAGATTAAACTCTGTATTAATAGATGTGGTTGTTCAGCCCACATTGAGATGAATCCGATTAATTCTGCTTGAACCCTCAATCCTTGTCAGTCACGTTTGTGTGTGAACTGGGGCTATGCCTGAAACAGACTACTGTATCTCATTCTAGTGTATCTCACATTTATATTCAGCTTGATAATCCTTGTTAATTTCTTTCTCACTCCTCTAAGTTGTCAACACAACAGTCTAGTTCTATAAACATCAGAGTTGCTTCTGCTGCAAACTCCAGCTCCAATGGAAGAATTTATGTTATTTAGACAATATTCATGGCAACTGCAATTGTACTGATATTAATTGAAAACTTGGTCCTGTGTCCTCCTCATTAACAATGCTAAAAATCTACCGTCCATGAATATAACTGCCAAAATTATTTGCAAATTCATCTTCACCTGTATGGTCTGTGCTTTCAACATGAACATATTTTGCCGCAATGAAATTCACTTTCTGGAGTGCTGGGAGTTGCAAACTTTATTCAAGTAGTACAATGTACACATGTAAGAAAACTAAACATCTGTCTTACATTAGTACATATGGTCTGCCACAAACAGTTTCAGTTGTTTTAGTTAATTGAAGAAAAATATATAAGATATTGACATAACATTGTACCAGGGTTGGCAGGTCAATTATAGGGTTTGTTATAACTGGTGGTTAAAACTGCCCTGGTCAACACTCTAAAAGTGGTCAATACTGGTCAATTAACCTAAGTTTAATTTTGGCTTAAAAACAGACATGAAATGTTAAAATGTCCCAGAATTAAGTCACATAATCAACAATGCCTGATATACATACAATTTGTAACAAATATTTTGTTTTATTTAGCATAGAACTGTGTGATACATGTCACTGCAATGACCCTTTGCCAATCCAGATCGCAGGATATTTAAGCAGGTACAGGTGTAACAATTAGATTGCACCAACTTGATGTCAACATATCCCCAGACAGGCCATTTATCATGCCACAAGCATTAATTGGTTATTTTTGTAGCATCAATTTTGTGTGATTTACGATTACTATAAACTATTTTTCATTTTATTTTGGTCAAACCATGTTTCTTTCTTTTTAGTAAATCTTCCTGCAATGATAACATTAATCCTTTTTCAAAGTACATATTTAAATGGTTTTCAGTACTTTCTTTAACATTAGCACAAAACTTTGTAGGAATTGTATGCCTTTAAAATATTAGCGGAGAAATAAAATCATAAAATACTTTGATTAGATCTTAGCAGATTCACTTATATCTCAAGAATTTTGTGTTGAAGGGAGATATTGAAGGGAAAAGGCTCATAGAAAGATGCTGATATTTGTCACAGTACACAAGTCAAGTTCTGGTTTAAATACCCCCAATACTCGATAAGTATTACAGCTAAAGATTTCAAATAATTAACTGACTGATCTCAATATTGACTGAGATGAGGTAGACATAGGTCATGTTACATAGTTTCTGTAAGAAAGTGGTCCAAATGGTATAACCTGGGTCCCTGTGGCAATTTTAGAAACTTTAATCTGACCTTAAAATTAAAATAGCATCAGAGATGCCCGTACCCCACAGCCTGGGGAAATAGTTTTCAACACCATAAGATATAGAAGAAGTGAAACAGTACACAGATTGGGATACTTTCAGAGCAGTGTCAGTGTCCAAATTACGTTTAACTAGAGAAAATAACATTTAAGAGAAAGAAACTGCATGTATAGATAAAGTATTAAAACAAGACAATTCAGTAAACTAAAAATTAAGAAGCTTAAAGACTTCTCCCATTTTTATATTCACTTGTATGGTCGAATTATGGTTTGAATGTTTTGAATATTATCCATACATACAGATGTGGCAATACATGCTTTTATGTGGAGTTGGGGCAAAACCTGTGGCTCAGTTGATGCAACACCATCTGTTACAATGGGAAGTTGCAAAAGTAAAATGGTTAACGAATTCTAATATGACTTTAACAGTGCTTAATCTACATCAAAAGACACACAAAGGTGCAACAACCAAGATTCAAGTAAAAAGATATAAGAGAGATATAAGGGAGATAAAGTAGTATAAGATATAAGGGAGATAAAGTAGTATAAGATATCCCCGTAGAGAGATAAAATAGCATCAGATATGCAAGATCGAAGGTCAGATCCAGGTCACACCATGACATTGCACACCTATAACCCCCGACTATGTCCCTACCAAATATCAACTTCCTACACCTTATGGTTTCCGAAATATAGCCCAGACAAGGCATTATAGGTCAAGGTCATGACGGCAAGGTCAAAGGTCAAATCAAGGTCACACCATGACGTTTTACATCTACACACCCTAGCCAATGTCCCTACCCAGTATCAACTTCCTACACCTTACGGTTTCCGAGATATACCCCAGACAAGGTTTTATAGGTCAAGATCACTATGGCAAGGTCAAATCAAGGTCACACCATGGTGTTGCACACCTACACCACCAAACCAATGTCCCTACCATGTATCAACTTCCTACACCTTATGGTTGCCGAGATATAGGCTGGACAAGATTTTATAGGTCAAGGTCACTACAGCAATGACGATGCACGCCTACAACCCCTAACCAATATCCCCACCAAGTACCAACTTCCTACACTTTTTCCCGCCTCCCACCCGACCACCCGCCCACCCGGACACCATGGGTGAAACAATACCCGACAGACCTTATGGGCTGTGGGTAAAAACTACAGAGCTCAAACTTTCCACAAAGAATTCTAATTCTAATAGTATTTTTATAGCACTTAATCTCCATCTAAAGACAGACTCTTGGTGCACCAAGTAGAAAAGGTGTCCATCCGGACACCATGGGTGAAAACAATCCCCCGACAGCCCTTAAGGGCTGTGGGGTAACAAAACCTATAAATCCAGGCTATGTGAACAATAGAATTTTGGACATTGCAACAGACTATATCTACTCCACAGTATGGTATATCCTTATTTGAAGTTTTTTTCATCATTTTTTCAGTTGACCACTATTGACCAGTAAAAGGCAGTTTTAACCATCGGTCTGGTCAATACGAGTTCTTTGCCAACCCTGACTCAAACACAAGAATACAGTACAACTGATAAAATGATATGTTTACATTAAAATGTAACTACTTCTTACCGCGAGCTTGCTGTGACCAGTGTCCACCCTGACATGAGTGCTGAGACTAGAGACCACAGGCACACTACTCCTCCTCTCACCCAGTCCACTCTTCTCATAGGCAGAGTCTGAAACAGTGAAACCCATAAACAGTCACACATGTAAACAGTCAAAACATATACACAGTCACACATGTCCTCCCATGTCCTCCCCCAGTCCACTTTCTTATAGGCAGAGTCTGAACAGTCAAAACACAGAAACTTGATTTTTGGAATATGTGTAAGGAACATATTAAGTGATTCCAAGATGAAACTTTAGCAATAATCATATCATTGTTTTAAACAAAAAGCAAGACTCATAAGGAGGGTCATGAGCTGGCTTACCAATTATGATTTACACAATAATCAAAAGAATGAAAGTAGGAAGTTACAAAATGAAGGTACAAATACTGTAACTTAGATAAAGATTAAAGGACATGTCTGTTTTTCATTTCCATAGAAGAACACGTTATAAGGCACATCTGGTGAAAAAGGTATTTGTCAAATGCAAACAAAAACATGTATGAGTACATTGTTGTTCAGTCACATTTGACTTTCATAAAACAAATTCAATACACATAATGGATGGTAGACATTTGGCCAGCAGAATTATTAGTAAGCACAGAAAATGGTAGGTGACTGATTTTAGGTTTAATCTCTGTTTCATCATGTTTTAATATCAATACAAATTGCTACATTTGGACTTGATATTCACATTAATAAAAGTGCTGTGATGCTAGGATGATTTTTTATCAGATCCTTGGTAGCACAGTGGTTAGCGAACTTGGTGTCTTATCATAGGCGGTCACTTCTGTGTGGGTTTGAGTCCCATACTGGTAATGTTAAGGGCCAGCCCAAATATAACCCTGGATACTGAACTGACCATTAGTCCTATCCTCCCCCCAAAAATATCCCTACTAAATGTCCAGCCCCCCCCCCACCCCCGCCAAATGTCTGTCAATCAAACATTCACACATTGCATAGGACATGATTTGTGGTTCACATGTTTTTGAATCAATTATTTCTCAACTAAAGGCGATACAGATAATTTTAGGCTGAACCTGATGTTTGTTTACCCACTTTTATTGTATTTATTCATTCCCAACCAAATCTTTATCATCGATTGTTGCATAATTATATTCTTGACAAGCAATCAGTGTCCGTGAACGGGCTCTGTGTCAGCTGACTGTGTGTTTTGAGTTTCAGAGTAGAAGTGACAGAAGAAAAAAACACAAAAGTTGTGCCCTGGAAATGGTGTTTGGAAGAAAACTAAGAAGGTAACTGTTAAGGTGTAAAAAGTAAGTTAAAACATATTTAAAGAAAATATTGCAAATGCAATAGTTTTAATTTTACTATGTTATAGCTGACCCCAAAATATGTGAATAACACACTGAAACTAGACCTATAGCATCAGAGAACTGATGCAAATTGTATCCACCAGAAAACTCACAAAAGCCATTAAAACATGCTTAACCTTGGAGCTCAAGGTGAAATCTGACCATGTCAAAAGATTCTTAGCCCATGATTCCTATGGGTTGGTGTGACATTGCAAACCTTTAGGAACACAAATAAGCGAGATATAAGCACTGTTAATTTTGGCTTTCCTCATTTGACCTTCAAAGAGGGGCCAAAGGTCAAATCTGATCACATCAAAAGATTCCTAGCCCATTATTTCCTATAGGTTGGTTTTCCGTTCCAAACCTCTAGAACTAATAATAAGCGAGCTATAAGCACTTTTAAGTTTAGCTATCCTCGTTTGACCTTGAAGGAGGGTTTCAAGGTGAAATCCGACCACACCAAAAGATTCTCAGCCCATGATTTTCTAGAGGTTGGTTTTCCATCCCAAACCTCTAGGACCAATAATAAGCAAGTTATAAGCACTTTTAAGTTTGGCTATTTTTGTTTGACCTTGAAGGAGGGGTCCAAGGTCAAATCCGACCACACCAAAAGAATGCAGGCCCATGATTTCCTATACGTTGGTTTACCATCCCAAATCTCTAGGACCAATAATAAGCGAGCTATAAGCACTTTTAAGTTTGGCTACCCTCTTTTGACCTTGAAAGAGGGGTCCACGGTCAAATCCGACTACACCAAAAGAATCCAGGCCCAGGATTTCCTATACGTTGGTTTACCATCCCAAATCTCTAGGACCAATAATATGCAAGTTATAACCACTTTTAAGTTTGGCTATTTTTGTTTGACCTTGAAAGAGAGGTCCAAGGTCAAATCCAACCACACCAAAAGAATCCAGGCCCATGATTTCCTATAGGTTGGTTCACCATCCCAAACCTCTAGAACCAATAATAAGCGACTTAAAAACACTTTTCAGTTTGGCTATCCTCGTTTGACCTTGAAGGAGGGGTCCAAGGTCAAATCCGACAATACCAAACGATTCCCAGCCCATGATTTCCTTTAGGTTGGTTTACCATCCCAAACCTCTAGGACCAATAATAGGCGTGTTATAAGCACTTTTAAGTTTGGGTATCCTCATTTGACCTTGAAGGAGGGGTCCAAGGTCATATCTGACCACACCAAAAGATACCCAGCCTGTGATTTCCTATAGGTTGTTCTATCATCCCAACCCTCTAGAACCAATAATAAGTGAGCTATAAGCACATTTAAGTGTGGCTATCCTCGTTTGACCTTGAAAGAGGGGTCCAAGGTCAAATCCGACCACACCAAAAGAATCCAGGCCAATGATTTCCTATATGTTGGTTTACCATCCCAAACCTCTAGGACCAATAATAAGCGAGTTATAAGCACTTTTAAGTTTGGCTATCCTCGTTTGACCTTGAAGGAGGGGTCCAAGGTCAAATCCGACCACACCAAAAGATTCCCGGCCCATGATTTCCTATATGTTGGTTTACCATCCCAAACCTCTAGGACCGATAATAAGCGACCTATAACCACTTTTCATGACTGATAAAGAAACACCTGTGGCGGCCATGTTGTTGTTTTTTTTTTTTCAAAATGAGGACCCAAATATTTGCAGTCAAGATTTTATAATGAGGAACATATCCTGCTGTCCGGTGGATACAACTAAATACTCTAAATGCAATACTTTTGAAGTTATAAGTGATTTACTCAACAGTGATAACCTGAAAGTAGCTATTACTCAGCTATGCCATGAGCTACAGGTCTGAAATTTTACTATGTTATAGCTGACCCAAAAGTAGCTGAATAACATATACAAACAAATTATTGTAAATGCAATAGTTTTCAAGTTATACGTGATTTACTCAATAGTGATAACCTGAAAGTAGCTATTACTCAGCTATGCCATGAGCTACAGGTCTGAAATTTTACTATGTTATAGCTGACCCAAAAGTAGCTGAATAACATATACAAACAAATTACTGTAAATGCAATAGTTTTCAAGTTATAAGTGATTTACTCAACAGTGATAACCTGAAAGTAGCTATTACTCAGCTATGCCATGAGCTACAGGTCTGAAATTTTACTATGTTATAGCTGACCCAAAAGTAGCTGAATAACATATTTACACAAAATGCTCTAAATACAATACTTTTCAAGTTATAGATGATTTAGTGTTGAGTAAAAACCTCAAAGTAGCTATAACTCAGCTATGCAATGAGCCACTGCTCTGGAATTTTACTATGTTATAGCTGACCCCAAAATAGGTGAATAACATATGAAAGTAAATACTCTAAATGCAATACTTTTCAAGTTATAAGTGATTTACTCAACAGTGATAACCTAAAAGTAGCTATTACTCAGCTATGCCATGAGCTACAGGTCTGAAATTTTACTATGTTATAGCTGACCCAAAAGTAGCAGAATAACATATTTACACAAAATTCTCTAAATGCAATAGTTTTCAAGTTACAAGTGATTTTACTCATGATGTAAGTTACTGAAAAGTCCAAAAGTAGCTATTACTCGCTTAGCTATTGAGATAGACACCCAAGTTACTCACCATGTTGTAGCTATGGAAAAAGTAGCTGAATAACATATTTAAATAAAATGCTCTAAATGCAATACTTTTCAAGTTATAAATGATTTAGTGTTGAGTAAGAACCTCAAAGTAGCTATTACTCAGCTAAGCAATGAGCCATTGGTCTGGAATTTTACCATGGTATAGCTTACCCCAAAATAGGTGAATAACATATGAAACTAAATTCTCTAAATACAATACTTTTCAAATTATAAGTGATTTACTCAACAGTGATAACCTAAAAGTAGCTGTTACTCAGCTATGCCATGAGCTACAGGTCTGAAATTTTACTATGTTATAGCTGGCCCAAAAGTAGCTGAATAACATATATACAAACAAATTACTGTGAATGCAATAGTTTTCAAGTTATAAGTGATTTACTCAACAGTGATAACCTGAAAGTAGCTATTACTCAGCTATGCCATGAGCTACAGGTCTGAAATTTTACTATGTTATAGCTGACCCAAAAGTAGCTGAATAACATATACAAACAAATTACTGTAAATACAATAGTTTTCAAGTTATAAGTGATTTACTCAACAGTGATAACCTGAAAGTAGCTATTACTCACCTATGCCATGAGCTACAGGTCTGAAATTTTATTATGTTATAGCTGACCCAAAAGTAGGTGAATAACATATGAAACTAAATACTCTAAATACAATACTTTTCAAGTTATAAGTGATTTACGCTACAGTGATAACCTAAAAGTAGCTATTACTCAGCTATGCCATGAGCTACAGGTCTGAAATTTTACTATGTTATAGCTGACCCAAAAGTAGCTGAATAACATACTTATACAAAATTCTCTAAATGCAATAGTTTTCAAGTTACAAGTGATTTTACTCATGATGGAAGTTACTGAAAAGTCCAAAATTAGCTATTACTCACTTAGCTATTGAGATAGACACCCAAGTTATTTTAATAAAATGCTCTAAATGCAATACTTTTCAAGTTATAATTGATTTAGCGCATGATTTTTCATGAATTTTATTGCATTAAAAATTATTTTAAAAATTAATAAAAAAAAATTAAGACAGATCCAGGTCTTATATTCACACAAGGTACTCTACTAGTGGCCTATTACATCTATGCAAGATATGAGAAAAATCCCCGCAATAGTGAATGAGAAAATTGTGATCAAGTGTTGAAATTTTCACACTTTGGGTGGGGGTACCTCACTTGTAATGGCTCTGGCAAACAGACGAACAGACAGATCTGCATGAATTTTACGATTTATCATCCTTGATAGTTAAGGTATCTTTTAAAAAAAACAGCATGTCTCTGGGTCTTGTAGTTTTGGAGAAGAAGTTTGTCACGCGGACGCGGACGCGTATGCGTACATAGACGCGGACGCCGCAGAGTGATGCCATAATGTCAGCTGACTGACAAGTCAGCTGACATAAAAAAGCAAATGCATGAATTAATGTAACAGGAAAAGTATGATTTAAAACCTAATAAGTACTGGAAAATAGAGGTATACTGAAGGAATGTGATCTCAGGTCAAAAAAAGTTACACTTTTGTTCAAAGAGCAGTGATTACACAAAACCTGCATGTTGTAGAACCAGTAAAACTTTTGTACTAAATAAAATTGTGATCTGTACATGTGGTTTTTAATTTAATTTTTATCCTTGTAATTACTAAAGAATCTTAATGCTTTATATGTGTACATTTTCACTTTCTTTCTCAAATTCTTGTTACAAAAAAAGAAAAATTAGGAAAACAACTTGGGTTAAATTTCCCACAGCACATATTTTTGGACCCTCAGTACTGGGTTGTATGATTGGCCATAGAGCTATTTAAGAACTAAGAACAAATACTGTGTGAACTAACCTTTAGTGATTTAATATTTTGAATTGTTAACCACCTTATATTAGCTAGACCTGTTCTCAAGTCTTTACTTTGGGTTTTTGAGACAATAATGAGTGCATTTTATAACAGTCTTGATTTTACAGTCTCACTGGAAGTAAAGGGCTGAGGGAGAAAGTAAAAGGAAATTCCTGCTAGGGGGAAATGCTCTCGGAGCTCTCATAGTGCACTATGGAAGGATCTTGCACAAGGTCTTTTTTCAGCAAGTTTACTGTGCAGAGATGAGGGGCAATCAATGAGAAGCTCACAGTCTTATATAATAAGTCATCCAAGAATGTAGTCTCACATTCATGTCAAGTGTGCACATTTATACAAATTAAGATATTTTATTTCACGAATGATGAATATTCTCTCAAGTATTGACTTGATAAATATTAAGCAATAATGCAATAAGATACATTTACTAACATCAACCTGCACTGATCATGCATCTGAGTTGTAGCTTACTGTATGGCTGGTTTCCCTCTTATTTCAATCTTGAGATATATCATTTCATGTGAGCCAAACAGTTTGATGTTATGTGACTAGTCACTAAACTGAGAAAAGTTGCTGTTACAGTGGTAGATGCATGTACCACAAGTGTCACTTTTAATGTGATCCCAAATAGTCTCATAACTTCTCAAATGTCTGTTATCTTGTAAAATAGGTATCAGTATATCTAAATCTAAAACAACAATTTCAATGTGTTAAAAAAAACAAAAACAAAAAATCCAAAGGGTGCTGTAACAGAGACTATCTGGTACAAATAGTCACAAACCCAGTGTGGTAAACATGTTAATTTCTTTCACCTCAATAAAATTGAATAAATTTTACGAAATCAGAGTTACTTTACTCACAACAGAATGGTATGTCCTATAGGAATAGTGGATAACTCTCTGGAAAAATATAGCCACTAAAGAACAAAACACAGGCTAATTTTATTTCCCAAGTGTATTTAATTATTGGAAAGCAGTACTAACTACCAATATAGCAATTTCATTTTGTAAAAGTTTAGAAAAGTAATAACTACCACTATAAGCATGTAAAATCACATGTATATCAATTTAAAAAACAAAGCATAAATGTCTTTTCTCATGCAATAATTTTTCTAACATTACAACCCCAGGCTTTTGTCCATTCCTCTTGAAATTAACTCCGGGGTTTTGTCCTACAAGCCATATTTTCCGGGGTATTGTCCTCTGAGGTATTGTCCATTTTCCGTCATATAGATCATGACTTGATTATTTGCATTAATGGATTATGTACTTGGAAAATAAACTAGTCCGTTATGATTTTGGGTATACTTCAAAAAGAATCCTCACTTCAAAACTTAGATTCTAGATTTCACACATCTTCCAAATGTGGTACTTACAGTAGCTGATTCTTGCAGGCATAATCCCTTCATTCAGTTACATATAATGCTCTCTACTGTCATAAAACATTCAATTACTTAATCATATCCTTAACTGACCAAAATATCCATTGTTCTGGAGTCCTTCTCCAGACTTTTACTGTCTGTTTCTCAGCTCAGGGCACACACAGTGTTCTACTAGGATCACACATGAAATGATTCTACACAATTTATCACTTCAGACCAGTTGCTCTGGAGAGGGGCTTCTTTAGTTGCCATGGCATTAGTTTTGTATACTCCATTGCTTTTCTGTAAATGTCAGGGGCATATTCTGTCTATAAGCTTCTGCCTGCACACTAGTGTGTTTTATTTGTGCATACATAATCACATCTATAGTAAAAGTCATCCTCTAATAGGATTACCAAAATGTCAGAAGTCAGCTCAACAATGCTATCCTTAAATTACCTGACAACACTTAGTAGAGCTTCACAATGACAGAAACGAAACTGTCATACAGAAAACTGACACTGCTATGAACATTTGTAATTTTATTTAACACAGGTTTTATTCTGTCCATGCATTGTTTTCCATTTCATAAATAGTATTCTGTATAACTCCAAATAAAGCTATCTCTGTACAGTAACTAAAAATACCATTTCCTGCACTCCACAATGAAATTCTGGCTTTTATTTTTCTTACAGGACCAGTGTTTATTTTTACACCAAATATAATCAAGAATATCATACAACAAATACAAAACATCCCACATTGTTTTTTAAAACAACAGCCCTTGATTTGTTGCTGCTAGTCTTTCAGTATACATGAACACTTGTGAGGTTTTTTGCATATTGTGAAATGTTGAAAAACAGCAGTTGTAGAACAGCATTTAGCAATCAATTAAACTTTGTCCCATAGCCATTTGGGTGAAATGCAGAGGTCTGGTGACACAGATGTGCCAGGACACTGGTATTACACAGTGATTAGAGTACTGCTTCTCTACAAGTGGACTCTCCAAGCAATGGCCTCTTTATAAAGACACACACATGTCCTCAGCCCATTTCCTCCATCACCACTCCACATTTAACTTAAAAAGGACTCTGTTCTCACCACAAAGTGCTATTCAAACACACATCTGTCTCTGTCTGCAAACAACAAACACTTGCAGCATTTATCTATCCTGTATCAGAAACTCCTGAAAAAGAAATTCTCCTCTTATATATAGCATATAGAGGAGATTTCTGTCATCAAGATGAAACAAACATGCACCCCTCTTCCTGATCTAACATGATAACCTGTCCAAGTTCATACAATGTGTTATTTGGGGTAAATTTAACTAGAATACTCAAACTTTCAAAGACATTTAAAAAAACAAATTTGTCTCTATCATCTCGAATCCAGGAAAAAAGGGGCCCAGGAAAAAAAGGACCTAGAAAAAAGGGACCCAAGAAAAAAGGGGCCCAGGAAAAAAGGGGCAGACAGTTTTTGGAAAAGGGGAAAAAAGGGGCCTAGTATTTTTTTCTAATTTTTGTTTATGATTATGCCTTAAGATTTATTAATATTATGTAATATGACAAGAAATTTCCTTCATGCAATAAACATTTAACATTGTTTTTCAAACTTTATCATGTTTTAACCTACTTTAAAGGCTTTAAATTTGTATTTGCATGCATTGAACTGCATGGGTAGATGCATTAAATTGCTTAGATTGTTTAATGGGGGCTATATGAAAGGGCCCTCAACTTTAAAATGCAATCCAGAGTAGATGCATAGAATTACCTAGATTGTTTGATGGGGCTACTTAAAAGGGTCTTCAATTTTAAAATGCAATCCAGAGTAGATGCATAGCATTGCATAGATTGTTTGATGGGGGCTACTTAAAAGAGTCTTCAATTTTAAAATGCAATCCAGAGTGAATTTTTTATTCACTTAAATGTTACATGTTTGTTCTTATTATGTGCTTGTTGTACTGTATGTATAATATTGTACGTTATTGTATCTTAATCAAAGTTGATTTGTTATATAAAACTAAATAAAAGTTGGTTGATATCACTAATGTTGTTTTATCAAAAATGAAAAAAGTGGGCCCCTTTTTTCCCATTTTCTGAAAACTGTAGGCCCCTTTTTTCCTGGGCCCCTTTTTTCTTGGGCCCCTTTTTTCTAGGTCCCTTTTTTCCTGGGCCCCTTTTTTCCACGCACCATCATCTCACAGGCCACTTTTATAGCAGCACAAATTGGTATTTGAGGGGAACTCCACAGTTTTCTGTGAAATTTTGGGGGGATCTTCCCAAATTCAGGGAAAAAATACATGGTAGAAAATAGCGTGATAAAAAATAACAGTCACAACTTTTTCTGCTTGACTCAATATTTGTATTTGGATCCCTAGAAAAACTAGAAATGGGACACACAGTTAAAGTAGCTGGACACACTGAAGAAAATAACAAAGACAAAACACATTATCCTGACCAATGTCCACCCTATGAATGCCGTGAAAGTGTATAACTGGTAAATCTAAGCCTCTGTGATAAATCTGGATATCAAAAGTAATCTTCCTTTAGTGAGTGGAAAGGAGATGGGATGCTGGAAAGCAGAAAAAAACAAAAAAAATAGTACAATGTATCAACACCCTAACCAGCAAAGAAAAATTCCACACTATCTTGCACTGTTTATATTTTTTTGAACCATGATGTCATATTTTCCACAGAAGTTCACAATGTCAGTCAAAATTTTAAAATTGAATCTTTGTATATGGCTGAAAAGATGTTTGTATATGTTTTTGAAGATCTGCCATTGCAATACTAAAAGTATTTGGGTGTGCTGCAGTTGATATTTGAGTATGTCAACTCATTAGAAGAACGCATTTTCACCTCCCCACTTTGTACAAGTCATCTTCTAAATTCCTTCTTCATTCCCTATTTCAATTTGAAACAATTATCATATGATTACAATTACATCTGAGTTTCATAACTTGTCTTGTTTAATTATAAAGATATATGTATCGGGCCGTTTTGACACCAGCGCCGGGTCGAAATGGCTCACCGCACCGTTTCAACACCAAGGTTAATTTACATTTACTACCTTTATCTGTAAACTTTTTTATATATATAACTCACATCATTATTATCATTATTTATGTCTTTGTGTTTTGGCTTTTGTACTTGTAGTGTTTTTACTGTATTGCTGTTGAAATAAATGGATGTTATATTGAGAGATTTTTTTGGACAAATAAACCTGTCTGGCGTGAAAAACATGAAGGTATAGAGCAAAATCAAAAACTAAAAAACTAGATAAAACCTTTTGTTATGTGCCATTTGCCTTCAAATGACCTCTAAATGTTATAACGGTGTTGAAAGGGCGCACATATTGAGTGCGCCAGGGCGAAACGGCGCATGGAGCTGAAACGGCCTGTAACATATATATTTGACTGGCAATTAAATGCACTCATATTTTTCAGTGTGTGTGTGTGTGTATTTTGTGTATTTATTTTTATACTCAGCACAATATCTCCAGGCTCAAAGATGACCATTTATCAACGTCCTTGAGGTTCTTTAGCCTGCCACTGGGGATAGGACCCAATGACAGAGGACCGCCATTTTAAGTGGTCAACCGAGCCACTATGTATCTGCCTGTACCTGGGATTGAACCCACGTCCTCTGAGTTCCCAGACAAGTGTGTTACCCGCTAGGCCACAGTGGCAGAAATTGCAACTGATATAAAGATTTTAAAATATAATTTCTAAAATAATGGGCTTTTCACTTTATCATCTCCAGTCGGCTGAGGGTTTTGTCGGTAGATTATAACCAAAATTGATTGTTGTGTGTAATGTTTGGATGATTACAATTTGGTACAAAATGTATGAATATTTGTAATTGTATTAGGATAATTTAATAAGCATAAATATTTCTAAAGATTTTTAACGGCCAAGGTCACTATGGCAAGGTCAAATCAAGGTCACGCCATGATGTTGCATATCTACACCCGCTAACCAATGTTCCTACCATTTGTCAACCTTCTACGGCTTACTTTTCCAACATATATCCAGGGCAAAATATTTAATGGTCAAGGTCACTATGACAAGGTCAAAGATCAATCAGGATCACACCGTAATGTTGCACACCTACACCTCTAACCAATGTCCCTATCAAAAATCAACTTCCTATACCACACAGTTTCTGAGAAATACCCCCAACAACATTTTACATGTCAAGGTCACTATGACAAAGTCAAAGGTCATATCAAGGTCACAACATAATGCTGCATAACACCTACAACCCCTAACCAATCTCAATACCAAGTATCAACTTCCTAATCCTTATGGTTTCCGAGATATAGCCTGGACAAGATTTTAAATGCCAAGGTTGTATGACAAGGTCAAAGGTCAAATCAAGGTCACACCATGATGTTACACACCTACACCCTCCACCCTACACCAATGCCACTACCCAGTATCAACTTACACCTCTTGGTTTCTGTTTCAGTTTTATATGACTTTTAGTGAAAAGTGATTGCAAAAATATGTTAAAATTGTTTAATTCTGTACAGTTCTATTACAGGAAATTATTGTAAACATAAGATTTTTATGGACTGACAACCAATATTTTGAATAATAAATTTGATTCCAACACTGAAGTAATAAATGAATTAGCTTAATATCCTAATCCAGTCAAATTTTGTCAAATATTTAAACAGTAGCACAGAAATTTAGTGTTCAAAAAGATATCACATTTCCAAATGATCTCCCTTCTGTCATGGTTATTTTGACATATTCATAGTGTGGCATTTTATTACAACAATCAGTATGACTATATTTCATGGAGAAGCAATACTTTTTACAAAAACTGAATATTACAGTATCAACCAAAGAAGTTACTTCAAGAATAGATTTCATAAACATGGCATTAAACTGTCAGAATAATTTGAGTTGGCCTGACACTGGCTTTTATGCTGTAAATCAAATATCAGCAGACATTCTCTCCTCTTTCATAAAATTGTGACAGTGACAGTAATAAAAATCATAAAATATACAACACTGAATCATATTCTAATGCGGTTGGATTGGACTTGTAAGAGAAAATGTTTGGATCCCCACTGGTGGTCAGGAGGATCAAACCGCATGTTTCCTTATTACTAATAAATATACATCAAATCCTTGTATCAGAGGCACAAGAAAAACTCACCAATCAGGTCATCAAGGCTCCATGCTTCAATCACAAATCCTTTGCCCTGTGTACTCTTTGTCTTTCCATACATATCCATTGACCATCATCCCATTTGTGAATTGTACTTGCAGACACTGATCAACTACAATATGAGCAACCCAATCATGAGATGCTGGTATATAAAATGTAATTTGTGTTATCCTTCTCTGGCATTGTGTTTATATCTAACCTTATAATTTATTCACAGATTGGGTCTCTTCCAATGTGTCCAGTTTGCATTTCCTACACTCTGGCAGCACAAAGCCAAGTCTTCCATCTTATCAGTGCCTCTTGACACTATCTTGATTCAATTCTGCACACCTATTGGGTATTGTTTACACTGGACTGTGGCTGTGTGGCAGTCTAATCTGTGGGGACTTGGTGTCACATGTCCATAATATATCAGGATCTCTGGCTTCTGGGTTTGTGTGTATGCATGAGAAGTAATTCTATCTGTGTTTGTGGCTGAGCTTCCAAGGCTGCTGAAGGACACCCTGTGTAACAGTGATCACTGGTCTCATTATTATTCATGCTAACATGAAAGAACACATCAGTCCTCTTCAGAGCTCCAAAACACACAACTCAACATTATCAACATCATGCCAAACTGTTTTATCACAGGTGAGTAAACACTGGCCCTAGTGAAGTTATGTTTAATCTGGTCTTGTTATATAAGTCACCTATTTAGTTAGATTACTGATAAAGCTAGAGTATACTGGTGTAACATAAACTCAGCAGCCAGTCCAAACCATGGTCTATAAGACATCACAGGTTAATCTTTGTATTTTACAATCCCACACAAGCCAGTATTCTTTATACATAACAACTAATTAAGCAGATTGGTGAATCAGTCCACAGGATGTGGCATTTATAATGTATTACAGTCAGTATTTATCAGTGCAAATGAATATATAATGAGATGTGTGAACACCAGTACTTAACTTCCAATCAGATTTAACACTAATAAAAAAGAAAGGGCAATCTGGTACTCGTCTTGTCCTTGACAGCTATGATACCAAAAAATTAAGTTGTTCAGCTTCATAAATTTTATCAATTACCTAAGCACTTGCAAAACCATCATGAATGGATCAATGCAGATGAATAAATAATGATAGAATCCATTTCCTTCTCTCAGAGTAGACCAAATATTCATGAGTGCACTTTCACTTAGATCCTGCAAGAACAGTATCCTGTAAAGGATGAGATGTATTCATTTGCTGTCTTTTCAGATACAATGGATAAAGGCAGCTCATAGAGGTGGAGGTATTGACACTGTTCTTTCAGTGTCTTACCATATCATTTACATATTTGTTGTTTGTAATATCAACAGTTCACTAACATATACCTCATTGCTTTACACTAGTCATTAAAAGTGAAACACACAGCTTTGCATTAAAAAATTACACAAAACCTTTTGTTCTATTTTCCTCAGAAATGCAGTGTATACATGTGTTGCATCAGTGGTACCTTTTTATATTCTCTGTCTGTTTTGTGAACCCCTAGTTTTAACTCATCTTACATATTTATGACTACCTAGAACACTATTTACTGTTTTTATTAATGTTTTGTTTTGTTCACTCTATTTCTGGCATGTAACTGTATTTGCAAACATTGTTTTTGTTACACAAATTATGCTAGACACATTTCCCTAACCCTGTTATGGCAATTATTAGTTATTATCCTTGGTGTTGTTCAGTCAAACGCCAAAACTGTGTTATTTCCAAGGTCTGTTCTTGGCTACTCTTCTATACAATATATACTCACTGTGAGCACTGGTAAGTGAGTATTACTACTTTACTACCAGTCCAGCACACTCCTCATTCACCTCTGAGGCTGTTCCAGGCACTACTCAAACTACACAGACTGTCTACTTTGCTTTTAATAATCTAATTTTATAGGTCCATACAACACCTACATCTCATCACTCCTGGTGAGCAACATTAATTGCAACTAAAGCCAATATACTCTTGAAAAATTCCCCTAGTCAGACATCAGTTCAATAATGGTAGTAGATTTTCGCAGTATATGTGAAATGTGACCAATATATAAAGAGTTAAAAGCCCATGCATTTCTTTACACTGGTAGTACATTTTTCACATTTATCGTTTGAAATGATTTGAAATGAGCCATGTAACAAAACCATGGATGAATTTGACACCTTCTTTTCTCTGTATCATATAAACACACTTGTTTTGGGGTTTTAGAATGAACTCAGACACAAGCTTTGGGTGAATGGCGGATGTTTGATTATAAAGCAGGGCTTGTGACACAATGACAAGAGTATGCATGCTGTAACTCCATCTATCACCAACAGTTCCTCAACTGTAAAGCGTTACAGCATTCCCTGCACCACTGGCCCAGCCACTTGCAGCTTAGACCCCAGTTACACATAGCCGGATGTACCGCCGGATCACGACAGGTTGCCTAATATGGAAAATTGTGAGTGATTTACGGATCATAATTTTCATCCGTGAACACGTCTGTAATATCCTTGTGGCATCCGCCATGGAGGGAAGTGTCTGTGGGGACGCCACAGAAATATCAAACTGATTGATTTTTCCATAAAAGGAATCCGGATGTCAGGTGTAATTAATATCCGTAAATGATACGTATCTAATCCGTAAGTCGTCCCTAGCGTCCTTAAAGCACCTGTAGCATTGTATTACCTTGTGGCATCCGGGACATCCGAATATTCCCGGAGGGTGTTCGGAGGCTGTAAGGATGCCACCGGAAGTTAACGGACATTGCCGGCAAACACACAGACCAATAGGGATGGTCCATGAAGAAGGTCACGGATAAGTACTTTGTTTGCGGATATGCATGGATATTTACGGATCGATCCACGGACAATAGGGATGGGGTTTACAGACGATAAGGATGCCTCAAGGACAATAAGGATAGGGTTTACGGACAGAATTGTAGTTTCCCACGACACTTGGGAACTTACGGAAAGAAGCTTTCTCATGGACGAATGCCTATGTAAGGGGCACTTGGCTTGGCTTTTGGTAATACATGTATACACTTTTTGCAATTCGATGTGCATACATCAATTTTTGGAAGTTTACAGCTTACACTGTATATGTTTAAGGATATATTTTGTTGGCATACATATTTAGTTAAAATTTTTAGAGGTTTTGGTTTTTTTCTCAAATTTGAAATTTGGTGAATACTTGTATAAAATGCCACCAAAGTAGTGGTCCAAGAGGAGAGGCAGTCAGGAGACAGAGAGGATGTCCACCAGGGCCAGGAGTCCAGAGGTGGATGAATTGAGTTGTGTATCAGAGACCAGCAGGCAGCTGGGGTGGAGGAGTTGGTGGTGGGAGTACAGGATCCTCTGGAGATGTTGGATACAGAACAGGGTGTCATTGGGCTGGAGACACAGCACGAATCAGATACAAGTGATGAAGATACACAGGATATACAAGCTGCTGGAGCTATACAGAAGGGCAAGGGCACAGGCAAGGGCAAGGCTGACAAAACGAGCAAGAAATCCACCAATCCCCTGAGATTCACTGTCAGGGAAGCTGATGTTGCCGTCCTCTATTTTGTGCCTCAAATTGGTGTGCTTGAAAATCTGAACATCTGAAGCTGACCTGGCTTGCTTCCACGTCCACCCACAGGAACTTGGAATGTCCATCCACCAGGGCCAGAAGTACAATAGAGTGGAAGACCTTGCAGTTGTGGAAGAGGCTGCCTCCCCCTTGTGGTCATCTAATTGGAATATGCCTACCATCCAGGGCACCCAGGGCATGTGGAAAGTTCCACCTCCGGCGGAAGACGGACTCGACCAATCCTCTGGGAGTGTGGGGCACCGCATCACCTGATCTTGATAGGCCCTGGTGATAGCGTCACAGACCTCAGGCACAAACTTCTCGATGGTCGGACTGGCCACCCTGAAAGCATACTGCAGAGTGGTGTAGCTGTCACCAGTGGCGAGATGACCGAGGGTTACTGCCAACTTGACTCCTGGACTCACAGGATCTCTCATCAAGGTCCTGTCCCTCTGGAACTCAGCAGTGATTCTCTGCTCCAGCTCTTCATAGAGCTCAGGCGGCATCTGGATGAAGTTTCTATATGCCATAGGGTCATCTAAGTGGTGCATTGGCATCGGTCTGCTGTACTGACCCTCTTCTTCAAGCTCTGCCTGGGTTGGCCAAGGCCTGAACCTACTATATCTTCTGTGACTTCTCTGTCTAATAACTGGCAGACCTCCTGGCAAACCCCATCTCCTTCTCAATTGGTCTATCATAGCTGAAATGATGAGTAACTGCCTCTCCATTTCTAACAGTAAAAGTTGAAGTTGTGTGAGATTTCTGTCGTGTCTGTCCATATTGGTATCTACATTGTATCTGATCTGGCTAGTGAGCTGGACCTTATCCAGTGGTCAATACCTCCCATGGAGACATGTGTAATGTTAATAAAATTTCCTTATTGATACGCTGACATCTGTGAGAAAAATAAAGATCCATAAACCCCATCTGTGAGTGTCCAGAAGGTCCGTAAACCCATCCGGGGTGTCCTTGAGATGTCCTGATGCATCCCCATGTTGTCCTGACGTGTCCTGGGGTCTTTCCGCTGTTCTGCAGGTGGTCACGGATGTGTATCCGGTGGTCATCCGCAAGCAATGAAACACATTCCTAACGTCCTTGTGGCATCCTTCTTATTCGTAGAATATCCGTGACGCGTCTGTAAATCACTCACTTTTCTCACATTCCCCCTCCCCAAACCCCACGATTCGCAAGAGATCCTTGGCAGTTTCCATATATGGAACCGTGGCTTATATCCGTGGGTGATCTGTGTAAGTGTAACTGGCCCCTAACCCACATCACAGCAGATAAAAATCTATTGGAAAGCTATGTATTATTCTACCACACCAACATAATTGTAAAGAAGCACAAAAAAGTCAATATTTTTTCAGGCATGCCTGCACATCCAGTAACCATTTACCAAGAAAGATCTACCTTATAACTGTCACTGGTAGGCAAAGGACACTTTAACAGTCAGGTAATTTGTTTTTCCCCTGTAAACAATATTTTATTGAAGCTATTAGGCAAAATAAATAAAAAAGATTATAATATGCCTTCTCACAGGACGAACTACTAGTATTTACAAAAGAACATGAATAGATGAGAATGATAAAGGTGAGGACATGTGGCCCGTGTAAAACTGAAAACTGTCCCGATTCTTTTATAAATTCTTGGGACTACATCAAAAAACTACTTTTTTTGTTCAAATGTCAAACTAAAATCCCCACATAAAAGATGATCAATGGTAATCATAGGTAAATCTTGCAACTGGTTGAGCATTGACTGCCTGTGTTGAGTGTTTCATGTAGATTTTACATTCCAAAAGAAATTGAGTACCAAAAGGCCACAGTCACATTGAGTTTTGTATAATTGCAAGATATTCTTTAAGTGGGCTATATTTCACTCACATTTTGAATGTATCACATTCCAACATCTATTGCTGATACAAAACTTCTTTTTTCCTCAACTTTAGCTACTTTAGAGTACCCAAATATGATAAGTGGTGCAACAAGGCTTTGAAGTAGGACAGTGAATTCTCATGCTTTACAGAATTATTAATTTCATTCCACAATTTTATTCAAAATAAAACGAAGGAATTCTGATGCCATTTTGTGTCTGGTTTTGATATATTTGTCACCTTTGTGTTCAGTTTCATGTGAGCAGTTTCAAGTGTACATTAACTGGCAAAGAATGTTGTAAAAATCTAGCCGCAATTTAAATGTGATTACGATACAGCATAGTTTTCAGATCATGAGTCAAAGTTTCCACTGATTTAATAACTCTCCAGAGATATTACTAATTATTGTTGCACTCAGTACCGTAAAACATTTTAAAACAAATTGTTTTTTGCAAAAAATGAACATATTAAAGGAACAAAGTTTTCACATCTAAGTGTCTGTGATTCCAATTAGGTACACAAGATGTAATAAAACACAGAATTCCTATCAATTACTGCTGCCGGTAGCCAAGATATGTAGTTGTAAAGCTATCAATGATGGGAACCAAGTTGATTTGTTTTTTCCATCTACCCTAATGACTGTTCATCAATTCAAGACAAATTTCAGTAATTGTCACTGCTTGTCGTCTTTTAAAATAAGTGCACTGTTGAAATTGTTCAATAAACCAGTTACATTTTTCTTACATCACTGCCATTGAGACATAAATCTCAGTGATGATGTCATGCATAAGAAAATCAGTGTAATGAGCGGTCAGGTTACACATTTGACTTTACACGGTGACATGAGGCCCACTTGACACTGTTCTCAGTACACACTGACACAGCTAATTTAACACAGGACTCAACTGAAATGCATGTCACTCGGGTACAATATCAATACACAAGCTCACAAAATATTTATAAGCACTGGAAAATCTGGTGAAGGTTGCATGGCATATTTCATGTCTAATTTATTGGTTCATGGATAACTTTTTATGTTTCAGCAACACTTTATGTCCATCTCTTTGCAAAGGAATATCTGTGGTGCTGACCCCTGTTTAATATCCATTAAATTTTTGTTGGAAATTATCATTTATTCAAAATTATGACAAAATTTTTTATGGATGGTGGTAACTGTTTAATAACTTCATTTATGTTTGTACTTTTCACAACTATTTGGGAACATATAAAATGGTATTCCCAAATAAGAACAAAACATGGATACTGAACAGTCATTTGAATTTTGTAAATTTTTATTTACAAACACATTCAGGTATAACTCAAGAGTATTTCAAATTGCCGGAACTGACAATACAAAAACAATGCAAAATATACGATACCTAACCCTTGAATGAACAACTTCAATTGTCTTTAAAATCCTGCCACTGACCTTGAAATTGAACTTGTGGGGCTCTATCTATGCCAATAATAAATTTGAAAGCTGTAGCTAAAATACATATTCATGTATTCAGTTACCATATCTGCTGCAAGGACACAATGAAAGAAAGCAGTTCGGCTGGAGAAAACTTTTATACTGCTTCATGTTATACTTACCTAATATGTCTTGTCTTGTCCACACATGCATGCTTACAACAGCATAGACATCCAGACCTACATATGCTCTTACTTCCAAGTCATCCCAAAATCAGGTTACAAGACTATCAAGTGTTGTGTCCAGTAAAGTATCAATATACATTCAAATTACACAGAAGTTAGTGTCCCATATCCTTTAGTTATATCAATATGAAGACTCAGTATTCATTATCTCAACAACTTTCAAGTGTTATATATTTAAAATCACAACAATGCTGAACAATTGTTAAGGATATATGGAAGCCTTTGTTTTCTGAAGTAAAGTAAAAGCTCTTAATATCCTGTCAGTAATAAGATTAAGACATTTTCCATATACATACTGTCCCATGTACATAAATTTCGACTATTGAGATCATACCAAGAGCAGATTCTTTGCATTTTAAAATTCAGAAAGCTTTTGGCAGTTCAATGTGAATCCCTTAAGTTGGGTTACCATTTCATGTCCAGCTTTTGACACTTGGTTGTTTACGACCATAGAATACAATGACCATACAGGTCAGCACTCAAAGTATGTACATGAGCTCCTCATCTTTGTAAAACATTGTAAGCTTCACTGAAACCTGGGAATGCAGGCAAACTTTAATTGTCTTTCACTTACTTCACAATATGGTTGTTGAGTAAACATATGTGTAAGAGTCAATACAACCGACAACACACTAAGGAAAACAAATCAATTCAAACCAACGTTACAGAATCAACTACTCCTGTAATTGGTTATATTTTAGCAGATCATGCAGCAGTTCACAAAAGCTAAGTGATGTGTTGCAGTAAATCTGATGTATTATTGTGAAGAGTGTAAATGGTGCAGCTTGTGGTGTGATCACACCAAGTGTTGAGTGGAGCCCCTCAGTGAGACTCCAGACTTACTCACTGGTCCATGCAGCCTCCAGCAATCTCTACAGTACTCAGCAAACTCAGATAACACCTCCCATACACTGCCACTGCCTCTCCTTCATTCTTGCATTATATTTAGTGTATTCACCAGTAATATTCTGTTTAGCATGATCAACACGTATGAACAGTGAAACACACTTCACAAACTAGTTTCTGTGTTTTTAAAATTACATATAAATGAATTCAAAGCCAAATCTTCACCGGGTAGCCTGCAGAACTGAAATATGACAGGTGTTAATTATCAGGCCTACATTGGGTCATACTTATCCAAACCTGATGATAACGTCATCTAATTATCCCAGGAATAACCTCATATTACAGCTGTAATCTCTACACTTAAACAAATCTATCAAACATTATGATAAGAAATCTTTTGGACACTATGGACTGAGTGGAAGTGTTGTGAGAAAAGTTTTCCTTTGTTCATGGAGTTCACTTCATCTACTCTCTGCAGAACTGTTTGTGTGACTGTGGAGTCTGTCAGTTGGATAAACCTGACACTTTGTCATCCACCACTTAACCCAGTCCATGAGGACAGTGTCAATACAGCAGAATGAGTAGTGTCAAGGTTTGTACAACATTATTAAGTATAATACAGGAGATAATGTGTCCCCTAGTGAACTTAATCACTGCTGACATGTGTCACAACAAACATCTCTAAAGGTTCTATACAATGCTGAGCTTTACTCATGAATGAATGAAAATCTTTTTTCCTAAAGCAGTGTTTTAAAATAACAACTATAAAACTCATTTAAAAGGCTTATACTGCTGCATTAAAGAAGAATGCATGTTTCACAGAATGAAGCCATCAATAATCATGCTTTTCAGAAAATCATTCAGCTGGAAAACCTGTTACACATCTCCTCATCATTATGGGTGCAGCTTGTGTAGCAATTCATGTGCATAAACATATTACAGGAAACATTTTCAACAAGTGCAGCAAATCAATATAAAGACCAGAAAAAATAACCTATCACAGGTAAATACAGCTATCTGACCAGAACTGTCTCAACAAGAGATTTCTTATAATAGTAATTTAAGTAACTAATTACAGTTGTAAAGTATACTAACATATGACAAAATATATAAGTTATTTACTAGCTAGACAATCCAAACCTACTTTGTTACAGACAGAGAAAAAAGGAAAAAAAGATATTTTTCTGCAAACAAAATTTATAATGGCCTCATAGAGATTACAGAATAGTAAAGAAATACAGGCTTCTGTAAATGTAAATACAGTACAAAGCAGTTATATTGCAACAAAATTCTCAGCCAAAGAACTGATCTGTTTTATCTGCATTCATTGATTACAAGCAACTGACTCTACAAAACTAGCTCCATGTTACAAAACTGAAGGTAAAACTTCATTCTTTCATATTTATTGTAAGAACAAAATCTTGAGGTTGTGTGATAGGGTTGGATCGGGGTTGATCATCATTGCTATCAGTAGTTTCAGTACACTGGTATTGTCTTACCTTTAAACTGTAGAGCATTCCATTGTATGTGAATGTATAATCCTTTACCCTTGTTCTGCCTTGTGATTTTACATTTGCAGTGAGAAATACCTCTCACTCTTTGCACCATAGTGAGTCAGTTGACATTTCTTTTGTGTATAAAGCTCACCGTCACAACGCTTGGTGACTATTCTAACAATAACTTTATAACTTATTTTTTACATACTACGACTTCAATACCATTTCCAAGTACATCCAGTGGATAATGTTGTTTAAACCAGATAAACAGTAAACTCTGTGTATGTGAAACCAGTGTATGTTGAATCTAGATACCGGTGGAAGTAAGCAGTAAACTGGAAGTTCATTCAGTGGATACTGGAGACTCTAGTTGTACAGAGACCCTGTATAACCTTGTAAACACGGACAGTCTCATGAAAAATCACACATGTTTTGTCACTGAGTAAAAGTCCAGTAAACTGGTGGTGTATTGTGGACTCCTGCTGTCCCAGGGCCTCTAATCCATCTGTCCATCAATGAGATCAAACAGCAACAGAGAACTCACACTAATTGAATCTCTCTCATCACCACCATCAAGTCTCCTTTTGATGCTTTTAATTGCCAACCATTAAGCTATCAGACCAGTTATATATAAATCAACTTTGGTTGTTAGGTAATACATATACCTAATATGTCACCAATTTATACCCTGAGATGTGACAATTAGACCTAATTAGAGGTAAAGACAGTCACTTAGCTTGCAAGAATGTTATCATATCTTCATTAGCCTCTGTACAATTGTCCATTAAGCAACTTTTTTTGGAATGTGAACAAATTTTGTATATCATATAGCATTTGTCATCTGAAATGTAAAGTTATTTCCTGATATATTCTTACAAGGTTTGCAATACCTGAAAAAATAGACAAATATCTCAGGTACCTTAGTTCACACGCTAAGTGTCATTTCTGACTGCAAAAACAAAACAAACTGTGCTGACACCAATATGTTACACCAAAACTTGCCAAATTATATGCTGATAGTCTTCTAAATGGACAAAATGAGTAAAAAGATGAAGTGAATATGTGTCACAGAACTCTCATCATATGACACTACTATCACTGACACATCATCAACATAGAAACATACAGTTCAACTCAAAAATTGTAAATCACAGCAAATAAGGAATGCTTCAATATTTTTAAAGATGTGTTTCTTGAGATAAATTTACATTTCACACAGAAAGATAGCAAACCATTTGTGTGAGCAAAGAGATATTTTCCTGAGATGTGAACTAATTCCTGAGTATGTTACACTTGGAGGATCACTGAAATGAAACCAGACCAAATTTAACAGGGCCAAACAAACCCAGATGGTAGAAAAAGCCCCACCCAAAAGTAACAGGACAAAAGGTAACTAAAAAAATCTAATGGGACAAAAATGAATTAGAAAAATTAATGGAACTAAAAGTATACAGAAAAATAATAAAAGGACAAAAAGTTGTTCTTCTGAGAAAAAAGTACAGAACCATTTTATTGGATAAAATGTCAAAATTAAAATAATAAAGTTAAAAATTAAAAAAAGAAACTAGGACATAAAATTTACATTTAAAACTAGACTGCAATGACTTAACGCCAACATATCCCCTGACAGGCCATCTCTTTCACACCACAAGCATTCACTAGGTATTTTTTGCAGCACCCATTTTGTGTGATTCACAATTATTATAAACTATTTTTCATTTTTTTTTGGTCAAACCATTTTTTTTTTCATTTTTTTTTTTTTTTTTTTTTTGGGGGGGGGGGGGGGGGGGGGGGGGGGGGGGTCAATTTAAAAAAAAAGTCCTCTGAGTGGATCATTCATGGGTCTCACATACATGTTAAATGTCTACTTAAAGCCTTGGTTTTTGGCACATGAAAAAAGAACATATTAATATATTCCCAGATGATATTTCAGCTGTATCAGGCGCATATTATGACAGTTATAGGGTTTAAAAGTGGTAAAAAGTCAATAAATTGGGGGTCTGTGGGCATATAAGAGACCTTAAGGTGACCTTAAAATTAATGTTACAGACTTAAAATTTTTCACAGACAAAGATTTCATGTAGCAGTTATATCTACTACAGTTAGAGACCTGTCACACTTACCATTTCCAGGTTACAGGGCCAAATATGTTGAAAATGTTGTAAAAGGGTCACTCGGGTGGGTGTTTATGGTCGTCATACACAGGTTAAACGTCAATTTAAAGCCTTGGTTTTTCTCACATGTAAAAAGACGTAATCATATATTCCCAGATGAGATTTCAGCTGTATCTGTCACATTGTTTGACAGCTATAGACCTTCAAAGTTGCAAAAACTCCATAAATTGGGTGTCTGTGGGCAATTTAGAGAGTTTAAGGTGACCTTAAAATTAAAGTTACAGACTTAAAATTTTTCACAGACTTACAGTACATGTAAAAGTTATATCTACTACAGTAACAGACTTGTCAGACCTACCACATTTGAGTTATAAGGGAAAATATGTGAAAAATGTAAAAATAACGTCTGAGTATGGTCTTTATTGGCCTCAAAAACAATTTCAGCCTTAACATAAAGTCTTGATCTTTGCTATATGTAAGGAGAATATAGTAATGTGTTTCCAGGTAAAATTTAAGCCAGATAAGCCACATAGTCTGTAACCTAGAGGGCATTAAGTGGTAAAAAGTCAAATTTCTGACCTTAAGGTGGCCATAAGTTCTTATTGGGAATTTAAGGTCACATTAAAATAGCATTCCTCTCCTGACTCAAATACATGTGTATGCCAAGTTTGAATGAAATCCGTGAAAGCATTTTAGAGTTATCGCGCTCACAAGTCAAAAGGTATGGCGGCCACGGTGCGACGGACGTGAAACCAACATATCCCCGACTTTTGTCTGGGAATATAATTAAGTGCAGACACAAAAATCACCAATCACTAAATTCTTTTGATAATCACAACAAAGTCTTATCAAGTGGCTGGCTGAATATAGGAAAAACACAAGCAATCAGTGCCCGTGAATGGGCTCTGTGTCAGCTGACTGTGTGTCTTGAGTTTCACAGTAGAAGTGAAAGAAGGTCACAAAGGTTGTGCCTTGCAAATGGTATTCTAAAGTAAAGTTGGCTGTTAAGGTGTAAAAGGTAGGTGAAAAACTTATTTCAACAAAATACTGTAAATGCAATAGTTTTCAAGTTATAAGAGATTTAATCAACAGTGATAATCTCCAATTAGCTTTTGCTCAGCTTGTACGAAGCTACAGGTCTGCAATTATACTATGTTATAGCTGAGTGAAAAGTAGGTGAATCACAGATTCAAACCAAATACTGTAAATGAACTAGTTTTCAAGATACAACTGATTTACTCAACAGTGAGAAACTCAAAGTAGCTATCGCTCATAAATGCAATGAGCTACAGGTCTCAAACTTTACTGTGTTATAGCTGTTCAAAAAGTAGCTGAATAACATATTTAAAGAAAATTCTCTAAGTGCAATAGTTTTCAAGTTACAATTGATTTACTCAACATCGAAAACCTGAAAGTAGCTACTGCTCATGTATGCAATGAGCTGCAGGTCTGCAACTTTACTATGTTACAGCTGACCCCAAAACAGGTGAACAACACATTTAAAAATTACAGTAAATGCAATAGTTTCAAGTTACAACTCATTTACTCAACTGTGGTAACCTGAAAGTAGCTATTTTTCAGCTATGCTATGAGCTACAGTTAAAATACTGTAGATGCAATAGTTTTCAAGTTACAACTTATTTACTCAACAATGAGAACCTGGAAGTAGCTATTCTTTAGCTTTGCAATTAGCTACATGTCTGCAATTTCACTATGTTATGGCTGACCCAAAAGTAGATTAATAACATATTTAAAGAAAATTTTCGAAATGCAATAGTTTTCAAGTTACAAGTGATAATCAGAAAATAGCTATTGCTCAGCTGTGCAATGAGCTACAAGTTTGCAATTCCACTATGTTATAGCTGACTGAAAAGTACATGAATAACATATTTAAACAAAATACTGTAAATGCAATAGTTTTCAGGTTACAACTGATTTACTCAACAGTGAGAACCTCAAAGTAGCTATTGCTCAGCTATGCTATGAGCTACAGGTCTGCAACTTTATTATTATGTTATAGCTGATCCAAAAGTTGCTGAATAACATTTTTCAAGGAAATTCTCTAAATGCAATAGTTTTCAAGTTATAAGTGATTTAATCAATAGTGAAAACCTGAAAATAGCTATTGCTCAGCTATGCAATGAGCTACAGGTCTGCAATTTTTCTACGTTATAGCTCACCCAAAAGTAGCTGAATAACATATTTAAACAAAAAAAATGCAATAGTTTTCCAGTTAAAACAGATTTACTCAACAGTGAGAACCTGAAAGTAGCTACTGCTCAGCTATGCTACGAGCTACAGGTCTGCAATTGCAGTATGTTATAGCTGACTGAAAAGTAGGTGAAAAACATATTTAAAGAAAATACTGTAAAAACAATAATTTTCAAGTTACAACTGATTTACTCAACAGTGATAACCTCAAAGTAGCTATTACTCAGCTATGCAATGAGCTACATGTCTGAAATTTTACTATGTTATAGGGGACCCAAAAGTAGCTGAATAACATATTTATACAAAATTCTCTAACCGCAATAGTTCTCAAGTTACAAGTGATTTTACTCATTATGGAAGGTACTGAAAATTCAGAAACTAGCTATTACTCACTTAGCTTTAAAAATAGACTCGCAATTTACTCACCATGCTGTAGCTATAGAAAAAGTAGCTGAATAACATATTTTTACAAAATGCTCTAAATGCAATACATTTCAAGTTACAAGTGATTTAGTGCATGATTTCATGAATTTTAATGCATTAAAAATTATTTCCATAGTTCATAAAAAAATATTTAAGAGAGATCCTGGTCTAATACTCACACAAGATAATCTACTTGTGGCCTAGTACATATATGCAAGATAAGAGAGAAATCCCTGCAATAGTCAATGAGAAAATAAGTGATTTAGTGCATGATTTCATAAATTTTAATGCATTAAAAATTATTTTAAAAATTCATAAAAAAATTAAGAAATATCCAGGCCTAATACACACAAGGGAATCTACTTGTGGCCTAGCACATATATGCAAGATATGAGAGAAATCCCTGCAATAGTCAATGAGAAAATTGTGATAAAGTGTTGAAATTTTCACACTTTTGGTGGGGGTACCTCAGTTCTAATGGCTCTAGCAACCAGACAAATAGACAGATTTGCATGCCTCGCACAATTTTTCATCCTCGATAGTTAAGGTATCTTTTAAAACAAGCAATCAGTGCCCGTGAACGGGCTCTGTGTCAGCTGACTGTGTGTTTTGAGTTTTAGAGTAGAAGTGACAGAAGAAAGGACACAAAAGTTGTGCCCTGCAAATGGTATTCAGAAGGAAAGTAACAAGGTAACTGTTTAGATGTAAAAAGTAGGTTAAAAACATATTTAAAGAAACTACATATACTGCAAATGCAATAGTTTTTGAGTTACAACTGATTTACTCAACAGTGAGAATCTCAAACTAGCTTTTGCTCAACTATTCAATCAGTTAAAGGGATGCAATTTTAGTATGGTATAGCTCACACAAAAGTAGATGAATAGAAATACTGTAAAGTAAATAGTTTTCAAGTTACAACTGATTTACTCCAAAGTGAGAACCTGAAAGTAGCTATAACTCAGCTATACAAGGAGCTACAGGTCTGCAATTTTAATTTATAGCTGACCCAAAAGTAGGTTAATAACGTATTTAAACAAAATATTGTACATGCAATAGTTTTCAAGTTACAACCGATAAACTGAACAGTGAAAATGTAAAAGTAGGTATTGCTCAGCTATGGTCTGCAATTTTAATTTATAGCTGACCCAATTAAAAGTAGGTTAATAACATATTTAAACAGAATACTCTAAATGCAATAGTTTTCCAGTTACATCTGATTTACTCAACATAAGAACCTGAAAGTAGCTATTACACAGCTATGCCACTAGCTACACGTCTCCAATTTTACAATGTTATAGCTAATTCAAAAGTAGATGAATAACATATTAAAACAAAATTCTTTACATGTTTAGTTTTCAAGTTACAACTGATTAACTCAAAAGAGAAAACATCAAAGTAGCTATAGCTCAGCTATGGGATGAGCTACAGGTCTGCAACTTTACTATGTTATAGCTGACCCAAAAGTAAGCGAACAACGTATTTAACGAAAATACTCAAAATGCAATAGTTTTCAAGTTACAACTGATTTACTGAACAGTGAGAACCTGAAAGTACCTATTACTCAGTTATGCCATGACATACAGGTCTGCAATATAGTTGACCAAAAATTACCTGAATGATATATTCAAACAAAATACTCCAAATGCAATAGTTTTCAAGTAGCTATTACTGAGCTATGCAATGAGCTACAGGTCTGAAATTTTTCTATGTTATAGCTGACCCAAAAATAGGTGAACAACATATTTAAGCAAAATACTGTAAATTTGAAAATTTTAGTTACTTAAATGTAGCTTTTATAGGCTACAAAGCTTACCATGTGGGACTGAACGCTAACTTGGGAGGCCGCAGGACTATAGCCAAAGACCAAGAAAAATGGACGTTTGGATTTGACCGAGTCCGTGTTTTAGTGTGTACCATAGCAGTGTCATTTGGTAATTCGTCCTTCTTCTCTCGTTGTAAATTTAGCCCGTAGCCCATCTGCTGGAATACAGCGGGGAGGCAGGGTGTAACTTTCTTCAGTCCCACATGGTAAGCTTGTAGCTTATAAAAGCTTCATTTAAGTAATTAAAATTTTTAATTTTATTGCGCTACAATAGCTTACCATGTGGGACTGAATGCTGAATGCAACCGCCCCGTTGCGGGATTACAGCTGAGACTGGAAGTATTTTGTCCATTTTTCTTGAATTTAGAATTTAAAACAAAGTATTGCCAAATTACCAGTCTGAGTCCCAGTCACAGAGACCTAGTTCTAAAGGTCGGGTCTGTAAGTAGCCAAAAACCAAAATTTAATGAATGACAGTACGGGTACTGTCTGGATGTTTTGAGAGAAGAGAATGCACCTGTGCTCACTCAAGATAGTAGCCCCTAAGGGCATCACTGCCATGAATACAGCCCTAGGTTTGAATCTCATCAATTTTGCCACCCTAAATATGAGATTATGGTACACTGATAAACATGAAATACATTATACAGTTAAAAACATAAGGATAGATAGGAGACCTTACTGTAAAGATCTGAAGAGGTAACCAATACCTAGACTCTGGGATAGACTCCTGAAGACTTGGCTGCAGCAGGTGTGCCCCCCCCCCCCCCCCCCCCTTCTTTTCTTCCCGAAGATGAGTATGCTGAGGGGAAGGGTCTAGGGCATCCCTGGCCAGCCTGGGGCTATTATAATAGGCAGTGAGACCCGACCAGTTTATGTTCAGAACATCTATGTCCCAAGCATTTTGGTCTGGGACTGGAGATATGTATGGTGGAACTTTGTGGTTCAGGCGAGTAGCAAAAAGATCTACATGAGGAGTGAACCACTTGAGACAGATCTGTTTGAACACCTGCGGATGCGGTGACCATTCTGTTGACTGGACTTGGTTCGACCTGGAGAGAAGGTCGGCCATCACATTCAGAAACCCTGGAATGTGTCTGGCTTTTAATGTTATCTGGTAATGATGGCACCAGGTCATGATCTTCCACAGGAGAGCACACATCTCTGCCGAGTGGGTTCCTCCTTGTTTGTTTATGTAGGCTACTACTGTTGAGTTGTCTGTAGCAACCAACACTGTTTGGTTTTTACACTGGTCCTTGAACCTTTGAAGGGCCAGAGAAACCACCTTCAGCTCTAGAATATTTATGTGTAGCCTTTTTTCCCCTGTCTGACCACAGACCTTTTGTAGAGGTTTGCTCTATGTGAGCGCCCCAGCCTTCGTTTGAGGCGTCTGTAAAGAGTTGGATACTGTGGTCTTTGGGATGAAAGTCTGCACCTTTCATCACATTTGTGGAACTCTGCCACCATTCTAGGTGTGCTGAAATGGTTTCTGTCAAAGGAAGGAGACTGTCCAACGACTGAGGAAATCTCCATTGCTCCTTGAGGTGAAACTGAAAGGGCCCCATGTGAAGGCGTCCCTCCGTTCTCCGTTGAGGCAAGCAACCCAATTAGCGACATCAAACATCTTGCAGTCAAAACATGTTTTGTCGTTGAGTTGAGTTGAGTCGTAGGATTAAATCCTGCAGTTTGAGCCATCTCTCTTGAGTGGGTTTTACAAGGGCTGAATCTAGATGGTATTCGTAGCCCACAAACAAAAACACTTGAGTAGGTTTTAGTTCGGACTTCTCCTGAATTATTATCCACCCTAAGGACTGAGTTAGGTCTACCACTTTCTGAGTGTTTACTTGTGCTTCTTCCTGAGACTGAGCCCTGATCAGCCAGTTGTCCAGGTACTAGTGAAGTCTGATTCCCTTTGACAGGGCCATCAGCTTCACCTCTTTTACAATCATTGTAAAGACTTGAGGGGCCGTGGCTAGTCCGAAGGGAAGGGAAGTGAACTGAAACACTTGCGACCTGTGGCAAAATCTTAGGTACTTCCTTGAGTTTGGGTGGATGGGGATGTGAAGGTAGGCGTCTTATAGGTCTATTGACGACACCCATTCCCCTGGAATCAGAGAGGCCCTGATGGACTCTGGTGTTTCCATTTTGAACCTTTCTACAAGTAGGAACTTGTTGAGCCTGCTTAGGTCTATTACTGGCCTCCACCTTTGGTTGAGGCTTGGATACAAGAAACAGGCGACTGTAAAACCCGAGAGATTTTACATTTTCCACCGTTTCTATTGCGTTCTTTGACAGAAGAGACTGGATACAAGAGGTCAGAGCTAGTTCTTTTTGAAGGACCTGATCGAATCAGTGGGGCTCTGACTAAATTTGGTTTTGACATACAAAACACAGGTATAAATGTGTGTCGTTTTCTTGCTAAATTTGGTTTTGAGGGAAGAACGTAACCATTGGTGATAATGTTTAACACGTTGTTTAAACATTTGTTTGTGAGCCAGTCTCTTCTGAAAGAACGGAGGCGACCTCCTACTGGTGAACTGAGGGAGGCTTGAAAGGAGTCATTGGGAGGAGGGGTTTCCATGCCCTCGTCCCCTTGAGTGGGGTCAAAAACGACCCCTGGAGCCTCTTGAGTTTGATTTCCCCCTACCTGAGGAAAACGATTGGTTACTGCTTTGAGAGGAATTGCCCCTGTAGGGGCGTTTCCTGTAGCAGCCTCTTTTCTTGTTGTGGTGGGGACCACGAAAGGGCTTGTTTTGATAGGGTCCAAGAGTCTTCTCCATCCTTCACTAACTGAGACTTAAAAAGAGGAGTCAGCCAGAAGGGCGAGTTCCTCAGTTCTTGACGTCTCAAGTCCCCTAGATGTGAGTTGAAGAAGGGTCATTTCAGCCTCTCATCTCAGAAGGCCAGTATTGCCCATAGCATTACAGCTCCCTCTGGAGTATGTGGGCTACAGATTTGCTGAGGTAGGCTAAGGCTCTCTGTTGAATAGGAATTCTCTTATTCATGATTTCAAAATAATCACAGGCATTATCATAACCACGTCTGACAGCTCTTTCGGGATCGGCACCCTTTTGAAATTGGCTCTTGACCCTTTTGAAGGTAGCCTTGATAATGTGCTGACACTTCTCCATAATAGTGTTACAGGAGGAGGCAGTCCTAGTGAAAGTAGCTGTAAAATTGATGGTAGATAGATTCTGCCTAGCTTGATATTCAAGTTCCTTAAGAACTTGCAGGGGAACCTTGCCCACAGGGGCCCCAGAGGGATTTGGGGAAATAGAGATTTCAGCAAAATCTGTATTGAGTTCTTGAAGCTTATCTTCAAAACAAGGTTGTCGCACCTTGTAGTATTTGGCTGTTGAAGCCAGGGGTTTTATGTATTTACTCTCAGGTAAATTAGAGGCCAAAAAATCTTGTTCAAACTTCTCAAAAGCATCTTTGAGAATGGGGTTTAAAGGGAGCATAGCAGAAGGGCCTATTGGCCTAAGCTCCTATTGGCCTTTCTCGTCGTCCAGACCTAGCACAGTGGTAGAGGACCTTGGCAAGGTCTCCCTGTAGAAGACTGGATCTGTGCTATCCTGATGTTCAGGCTCAGGAGGAGCCTGTTGAGGTTTTGTAGACTTTTTAATTGGGACAGAGGACTCATCTTCCTCTGAAGAAGATGACTGAGAATAACACTTTGCCCATGCCTTATGCTTCCTTTTGTCAGAATGTTTTTTGGCTTTTGAACACACCCCTTTAGGTTGTTCCGACTCGGAATGATGATCCGAGTGGTCGGATTCAAGATCCGAGTGCCTAGAAGAATGCTCGGACTGGACACTTTGAGTGGACTTTGGAGGAAGTGGAGGTCCATAATGGTCCGTGTCCATTGGTTGAGCATCCGAGTGGTCGGATGCCCGAGTGGTGGAAATTGAAGTCCGAGTCATAATCGGGTCAGGTTGTTTACTGGGTCCAGGTTTAGGTAAAGAGTCGGACGTCTGAACTATATCTGACTCAGAGTCTTTTTTCATGGAGTGCATTTCGTCTCTGAGAGACTTCATAGCCTCCAGCATGGATGCCTGAAAAACCCCCATTTGTTGTTGAAGTTGGATGTTAAATTGACTGCCCAGGGATTTTTCTAGTCTCTATTTTGTTCTGCAATGCAGTACCTGGGGTGGGTGGGACAGTTTGTGGAGTCTTTAATGATAAAGATTTGAAACGTAGGGGTTGGGGACAGGGAGGTGAAGAAAAAACATTTTCAGCAGCACCCTCAAGGTCTGCTTGAGAGCCAGAAAACACCTCCACATCGTCACCCAGTAAGTCAAGATCATCTTCCTTGCTAGTATTACAAGGATCCGATGCCTTCTGTTTCCTGATGTACCGACGCCTATGTTTAATCTTAATTTGCTGTTCCTCAGAGAAACTTGAATAAATATTGCATGGAGACTGATTGGTGACACAGGGGTCATTTCCCTTTCCAGATCCCCTGCATGTGGGGCAATAATTGTGAGAATCGAATGGAAAACAGAAGTGACGGCATTCAGATGATCTTGGCTTTGCACTCGTTTGGTGGGTACACATTTTTACTGCATTAAAAGAAATCCGAGTCGAAACATGGAAAACTCACAAAACACAAATATTTAAGTAAATACTTATCCTGTGTAATTCAAACTATATCAGAAAAGTCTATATAATAAAAAGAAGCAAATAGCTGAAAATTAACATCCAACAATACGTACATTCTGAGAAAACAGTAAAAATCTTGAGAGGTATTTCAAACGCTTTCCAATATGGCGCCCAACGAGAGAAGAAGGACGAATTACCAAAGGACACTGCTATGGTACACACTAAAACATAGACTCAGTCAAATCCAAATATCCATTTTCTTGGTCGTTGGCTAGAGTCCTGCGGCCTCCCGAGTTAGCATTCAGTCCCACATGGTAAGCTATTGTAGTGTAATAAAAGCAATAGTTTTCAAGTTACAACTGATTTACTCAATAGTGAGAACCTGAAAATAGCTATAGGTCTATAATTTCACTCTGTTATAGCTGACCCAAAAGTAGGTGAACAACATATTTTAACAAAATACTCCAAATGCAATAGTTTTCAAGTTACAACTGATGTACTCAACAGTGAGTACCTGAAAATAGCTATTTCTCAGCTATGGCATCGCCTTCAGGTGCGTAATTTCACTATGTTATAGCTGACCCAAAAGTAGGTGAACAACATATTTAAACAAAATACTCTAAATGCAATAGTTTTCAAGTTATAACTGAATTACTCAACAGTAAGAACCTCAAAATAGCTATATCCAGAATATGGTCTACACATAAACAAGCAGTTTCAGAGTAGAAGAGAAAGAAGAAAACGACTCAAATTTATGCCCAGCAAATGGTATTCAGAAGTAAATACAAAGTTAACTGTTAAGATGTAAAAAGTAAATGAAAAACATATATAAAGAAAATACTATAAATACAGTAGTTTTCAAGGTACGGCTGATTTACTCAACAGTAAGAATTTCAAAGTACTTTTGCTCAGCTATGTAATGAGATACAGGTCTGCAATTCCACTATGTTATAACTGACCAAAAATTAGGTGAATAACATATTTAAAGAAATACTCTAAATGCAATAGTTTTCCAGTTACAACTGATTTACTCAACAGTGATAACCTCAAAGTAGCTATTACTCAGCTATGCACTGATCTGCAGGCCTGAAATTTTACTATGTTGTAGCTGACCCAAAAATAGCTGAATAACATATTTATACAAAATTCTGTATATGCAATAGTTTTCAAGGTACTAAAAAATCAGAAAGTAGCTATTACTCACTTAGCTATTGGGATAGACACTCAAGTTACTCACCATGTTGTAGCTATGGAAAAAGTAGTTGAATAACATATTATAACAAAATGCTCTAAATGCAACACTTTTCAAGTTATAAGTGATTTAGTGCATGATTTCATGAATTTTATTGGGGGCTGGTAAGTGGGAAAGCTGGTAGTTGCTTGCCGTTGGTCGGCAGTTTACAGTACAGAACCCTGACGAACTGTATGTACTGGTTTCCTCTGCCCTTCCAACTACCCATCGTGATATGACCTGTACAGTGTTGAAAGAGATGTAAAACCCCAAATAAACTAGACCTACACATCAGAGAACCAATGCAAATTTGTATCCACCGAAAAGACAACTCACCAAAGCCAGTGAACTATCATTTGACCTTGAAGGAGGGGCCCAAGGTCAAATCTGAAAACATCAGAAGATTCCCAGCCCATGACCTCCTATAAGTTGGTTTCATATTGTAAACCTCTAGGACCAATAATAAGCGAGCTATAAGCACTTTTAATTTTGGATATCCTCGTTTGACCTTGAAGGAGGGGCCCAAGGTCAAATCTGAGCACATCAAAAGATTCCTAGCCCATGATTTCCAATATGTTGGTTTCACTTTGCAAACCTCTAGGACCAATAATAAGCAAGCTATAAGCACTTTTAGGTTTGGCTATCCTCACTTAACCTTGAAGGAGGGGTACAAGGTCAAATCTGACCACACCAAAAGATTCTCAGCCCATTATTTCATATAGGTTGGTTTACCATCCCAAACCTCTAGGACCAAAAATAAGCGAGTTATAAACACTTTTAAGTTTGGTTATCCTCGCTTGATCTTGAAGGAGGGGTCCAAGGTCAAATCTAACCACACAAGAAGATTCCCAGCCCATGATTTTCTATAAGTTGGTTTACCATCCCAAGCCTCTAGGACCAATAATAATCGAGTTTTGAGCACTTTTAAGTTTGGCTATCCTCATTTGACCTTGAAGGAGGAGTCCAAGGTCAAATATGACCACACCAGAAGATTCCCAGCACATGATTTCCTATAGGTTGGTTTACTATCCCAAACCTGTACGACAAATAATAAGTGAGTTATAAGCACTTTTAAGTTTGGCTATCCTCGTTTGACCTTGAAGGAGGGGTCCAAGGTCAAATATGACCACACCAGAAGATTCCCAGCCCATGATTTCCTATAGGTTGGTTTATCATCCCAAACCTGTACGACCAATAATAAGTGAGTTATAAGCACTTTTAAGTTTGGCTATCCTCGTTTGACCTTGAAGGAGAGGTCCAAGGTCAAATCAGACCACATCAAAAGATTCCCACCTCATGATTTCCAATAGGTTGGTTTACCATCCCAAACCTGTGTGACCAATAATAAGCAAGTTATAAGCACTTTTAAGTTTGGCTATCCTTGTTTGACCTTGAAGGAGGGGTCCAAGGTCAAATCCGACCACACCAAAAGATTCCTAGCCCATGTTTTCCTATAGGTTAGTTTACCATCCCTAGGACCAATAATAAGTGAGTTATAAGCACTTTTAAGTTTGGCTATCCTCGATTGACCTTGTAGGAGGGGTCCAAGGTCAAATATGACCACACCAGAAGATTCACAGCCCATGATTTCCTTTAGGTTGGTTTACCATGCCAATCCTCTAGGACCAGTGATAAGCGAGTTATAAGCACTTTTAAGTTTGGCTTTCCTCGAATAACTTGAAGGAGGGGCCCAGGGTCAAATCTGACCACACAAGAAGATTCCCAGCCTATGATTTCCTATAGGTTGGTTTACCATCCCCAACCTGTACGCCCAACAATAAGCGAGTTATAAGCACTTTTAAGTTTGGTTATCCTCATTTGACCTTGAAGGAGAGGTCGAAGGTCAAATATGACCACACCAGAAGATTCCCAGCCCATGATTTCCTATAGGTTTGTTTACCATCCCAAAACTGTACGACCAATATTAAGCGAGTTATAAGCACTTTTTGGTTTGGCTATCCTCATTCGACCTTGAAGGAGGGGCCCAAGGTCAAATCTGACCACATCAAAAGATTCCCAGCCCATGATTTCCTATATGTTGGTTTACCATTCCAAACCTGTACGACCAATAATAAGTGAGTTATACGCACTTTTAAGTTTGGCTATCCTCGTTTGACCTTGAAGAAGGGGTCCAACATCAAATCTGACCACACCAAAAGATTCCCAGCCCATGATTTCCTATAGGTTTGTTTACCATCCCAAAACTGTACGACCAATATTAAGCGAGTTATAAGCACTTTTTGGTTTGGCTATCCTCATTCGACCTTGAAGGAGGGGCCCAAGGTCAAATCTGACCACATCAAAAGATTCCCAGCCCATGATTTCCTATATGTTGGTTTACCATTCCAAACCTGTACGACCAATAATAAGTGAGTTATACGCACTTTTAAGTTTGGCTATCCTCGTTTGACCTTGAAGAAGGGGTCCAACATCAAATCTGACCACACCAAAAGATTCCCAGCCCATGATTTCCTATAGGTTGGTTTACCAACCCAAACCTCTAGGACCAATAATAAAGGAGATATAAGCACTTTTTATGACTGACAAAGAAACGCCCGTGGCAGCCATCTTGTTTTTCAAAATGAGGCCAAAAATATTCCCAGTCAAGATTTTGTAATGAGGAACATACCCTGCAAATTTGAGATCTCTACCTATAATACCCTTTGCTCTAGAGGGACACCAAAAGTCCTTGCTGAAAGTCGAAAAAATGCCCATGGTGGCCATCTTGTTTTTCAAAATGAGGCCAAAATATTCCCAGGCAAGATTTTATGGTTATGAATATATCCTGCAAATTTAAGAAGGCTAGCTATAATATTTTTTTCATTACAGCGGTAAAGGTGAAATCTCTCTACACACTGCAGTGGCGGCGGCGGCGTGGGCGTAACAAAGCGAAATCCATAGTATCCACCGGATGCTCTCAGGTGGAAACAATAAAATAAATAAATATAATAAATATCATAAATTTTATTGCATTAAAAATTATTTTAAAAAATTAATAAAAAAAAACTAAGACAGATCCAGGTCTAATACTCACACAAGGTAATCTACTAGTGGCCTAGTACATATATGAAAGATATGAGAAAAATCCCTTCAATAGTGAATGAGAAAATTGTGATAAAGTGTTGAAATTTTCACATTTTCACATTTTTGGCTCTGGGGAACAGACGAACGAACAGATCTGCATGGCTTGAACAATTTTTCATGCTTTAAAAAAACAGCATGTCTCTTGGTATTGTAGTTTAGGTGGAGAAGTTGTTCATGCAGACGCCAACGCCGCAGAGTGATAACATAAAAAAACGGCATATCTCTGGGCCTTGTAGTTTTGGAGGAGAAGTTGTTCACTCATACGCGTACGCATAGGCATACGCCGAGTGACGACATAAAAAACTACTCTTGGGATATTACAACAATTGATTCCTCTGTTGAGAAAGAAATTAAAGGGTGATTCAAGGGTGAATTGTCAACTTGTTTTGTTAGGTTGGAAGCTCTGTTGGTTGTAAGTTCTAACCCTGATGTTGCCATACAATCCCATCAGACGTTGTATGGAGAAAGCTGTACAGAGAAAAGCCCTACTGAGAAAAGCCATAAAACTTTTTGACCCCCATGGAAAAAAGCCCTGGACCATTTTTTTCAGACCGTGGAGAGAACTCCTACACCACTTTTTCAGACAGGTGAGAAAAGCCTTGCATTAGATTTTTAGATGACACAAAATATAAGTATAAGTGTGGATGTCAAATTATGAACACTTTCTATGAGCATTTCCACTTTATATTTGAAATTTTTGTGAACTTTTGGTATACTGTAAATGACCTATTTAGCGCACAGTGCGCTAAGGAAAGACTATTTTTATTCAATATTTTGGTGGGAAAAAGTTCCCCTTTTAGCGCACCCATCATGAAACACTTTCAGGGATGAAGTATAATTCAATCCGGTAAGAATAACGGTGTTCCAAATTTAGAATCTACTAAAAAATATCCACTTCCTGTAAATATGGTGGTAGATATAAACAAACTCGAAATCCATGGCAAAAAAAATCAATTTATGAAGTAAAAATACATACAATATATAAAAAATATGTGGATATTGTGCAGTCACCGACGATATTGTTGGGAAAAGGAGTTAGGGTGGCGGTTACAAGGGTGGATGCACTAAATAGGTCACTTGCGGTATGTATAGCCATCTAAGTAAATTTTGACACCACCTTTATTATTCTTAATAATATCCATACCTTATGATTGAATATTCAAATGAAAACTGATCACTTGACATCTAAAAGCTGATTAACTGTAATCCAGAGGTCTTAACCTTTCAGTCAAGTAATCAATTTAATATGTCTAAAGTACAAAGATGAATTGGGATTGAATAGCAACTGGAAATAACCCTTTAAGTAACAATCAAACCTGACTACAGATAACAATCGAAGGATTGAAGGCTACAGCCATAAGTAGCCATCCTCTTTGATCACTTGTCATCTAAAATATTTGAGCATCTACATTCCAAAGTAACTGTTAACTCTAAATTTGTAATATAACTAGAGTATTGCTTTGCAAGAGAAACAGAAATTGTTTTTGCTGTGCCTCCCAATGAGTATTATGATTTTGTAGAAATGAACAACTTCCTCCCAGTAAACATAGCAAACATTTATAAACGTTTAGTAAACGTATAAACATTTTTCAAAACCAAATATAAACCTAAATATTGACAATTATTCGATATTATGGGTTTATAAACATTTCAGCAACATTAGTTTGGTTTATAAATGTTTAATAAACGTTTTTAAATGTTTACAAAGAGTGAACAATATCTTAACCTCGCTTTCATTTTGGATGATGATATCAGCACAGCCATTTTGAGAGAAACTGGAGAAATATTTCTGTTACTATATCTTGCTGTATCACTGTTGTTTGAAGCCATCATTAAATTATAAGTGGAGATATAAAAGTACATTATATCATAGCATGCACTGTACAAGGTTAAATTAATGTAAACAGGGAAATTTTTCATAAAATGAAGTTTGTTTACATTCTCCCTTGAATCATGCTGGATACTTGAACGTTTATAAATGTTTATGTATAAACGTTTATAAATGTTTATGTATAAACATTTATGCTTAAACGTTGATAAACGTTTATAGGCGAAAGTTTACGAGCCCATCATTTTAAACCTTAAATAAACCGTTCATAGTTAGGTTTATAAACGTTTGTAATGTTTACTGGGCTGTGTTTAATATGTTTTTCCATTTATGACAAAATGCAAGGTTTCGCAGATGAATGTGTATTTTTTTATTTCTTTTCTTTTTTGTGTTTTTCGCAGAAATTCAAGAAGGCCGAAATCGCTCTATCTCACACCGTTTCCGAGATACACGGGTTTTTGCGTTTCACGCAGAAATTCAAGATGTCCCCCCCCCCCCCCCCCCCCAAAATGGCAGGAAAGCGATTTTTGGGAAAAGTCGCCAGTACACTCTGTAGATACCCTGGGGGTCAAAAAGTTTGTCCAAATTGCTCCATCTTGCACCGTTTCTGAGATAAACACGTTTTGCATCTTACGCAGAAATTCAAGATGGCCGCCAAAAATGGCGGGAAAGCAATATTAGGGAAAAGTCGCCAGTAGACTCTGAAGATACCCTGGGGGTAAGAAATTTTGTCGAAATCGCTCATCTGGCACCATTTCTAAGATTTGCATTTTACGCAGAAATTCAAGATGGTTGCCAATAATGGCGGGAAAACGATTTTTGGAAGAAGTCCCCAGTAGACTCTACAGATATCCTGGAAATCACACCGTTTCGGAGATAAACACATTTTTGCGTTTAACACAAAATTTCAAGATGGTCGCCAAAATGGCAGGAAAATTTTTTTTGCGAAAAATTACCAGTACACACTCTGCAGATACCCCGCGGCCCAAAAACTTCATCAAAATTGCTCTGTCTCGCACCATTTCCGAGATAAGCATCTTTTTGCGCTTTACACAGAAATTCAAGATGGCCGCCAAAATGGCAGGAAAGCGATTTTGCGAAAAGTCGCCAGTACACTCCGCAGACACCCTGTGGGTCAAAAATTCCATCAAAATCTTTCTATCTTGCACTGTTTCTGAGATAAACGCGGTTTTGCGTTTTACGCAGAAATTCAAGATGGCCATTTTGTATTGGATCACTTCCAACAGTTCATTTCCAAACATCTAAATAACGAACCTATTTGCCAAATTTCATTTCAATAGGTGAAACACTTTTTAAGTTATCATGTGGACAAGCACACCCTTTTGGAAAACATGTTTTTGGTCATGTGACTTCTCTGATTGGTTGAAATGTCATGACACCATATTCAGAATTTTTTCCCAGGGCTACTGCATACATGTGCTAAATTTGAAAAGAATCCGCCCAGTGGTTGCCGGGCTATAAGGAATAGAAAATGTGGGAGCCAGCAGAGCTGGCGGACCCCCTTTCTCTCTCCTCTCCCCTAAATACAAACAAGTGTCCCTTGCAGGATGCTTAATAAACAGATGGGGCACTGTACTGCAATCATAAGCAGCTATCTTTCACTATTGGTATATATAATCTAGAGTATTTTAGTGCTCCAAAAAGAGCATCAGGGATGCCCGTACCCCACAGCCTGGGGAAATACTTTTCAGCACCATGAGATATAGAAGTAGTGAAACGGTACAAGGATCTGGATACTTTCAGAGCAGTGTCAGTTATATAAAGGTCCAAATAATGTTTAGGTAGAGAAAATAACATCTACAAGAAAGAAAATGTATGTAAAAATGAGTTATTAAAACAAGACAATTCAATTTCAAGATGACAGCATTAATCAGTAAACTAAAAATAACAAAACTGTAAAATTTATTAATTGGTAGATAGCTGTCACTGGAAACAGCACAATTATGTAAAAGGAACAATCAGTTGCAGCAATCCATATATCTTTGTCATAATAGAAACATGTCTCAAATATGGAAGGTGGACACACTTTGGCAGAGCCAAAGTTAAAGGTTACACCATGATGATGCACACTTACAAACCTTAACCAATACCCCTACCAAGTGTCAACCTTCTACACCTTACGGAATCTAAGAAATGGACCCGATAAGATTTTCAAACTCATGGTCACTGCAACAAGGTCAAACGTCAAATCAAGATCACACCATGATGTTGCACACCTACATCCCTAAGCAATGTCCCTACCAAGTGTAAACTTTCTATACTTTACGGTTTCTGAGATATTGCCCAGACAAGATTTTAAAGGTCAAGGTCACAGCAAGGTCAAAGGTCAACTCAAGAGCACTCCATGACAATGCACATATACAACCCCCACCCAATGTCCCTAACAAGTCTCAACTTCCTACACCTTATGGTTTCTGAAGTATAGCTCAGACAAGATTTTATAGGTCAAGGTCACTATGGCAAGGTCAAAGGTTAAAACAAGGTGACACCTACAACTTCCAACCAATGTCCCTACCGAGCATCAAGTTCCTACACTCTACAGTTTCCGAGATATAGCTTGGACAAGATTTTCAAACTCAAGGTCACTCCGGCAAGGTTTAAAGGTCAAATCAAGGTCACACCATGACATTGCACCAATACTCTCTCTAACCAATGTCTCTACCAAGTGTCAAGTTCCTACACCTTTCTGAGATACAGGCCAGAGAAACTTTTCCCGCCGCCCGACCTCCCGTCTGGACACCATGGGTGAAACTAAAACCCCGACAGCCCTTAAGGGCTGTGGGGTAAAAACCTTATTATTTTACCATGTTTAGTAATGTATTAACAATCTTTATATACTTATAAAACAACAAATATGAAATACATACCCTGAAAGTACCTAACCCCTAGACTTTCTTTTGTCTAAAGATTATATGAAGAATGTATGACTTTTTTACCAGAAGTTGTGGCTGACATGGGGCTGTTTTTCATCAGACAGTAGTTTTCCCACTCATTAGATGGATTCATAATGATTCCATGTATGTCAGATTTGGTGGAATGAGAAATACAAAGACAAAGGGCAAGTCTACCTTAACCCTAAAATTAAAAAATTAAAATGGCCTGTCAAAATGGTATTTGGCTTTTCTGCCAAGGTATCAAAAACTGTACGGCTTGTCCCAATTACACTTTGCATTTAAATGTCTAGCATATCATGTCATTGTGTAACCTCTGCAGACTGGGAAAACATCATAGTGTATTTTAAGTTTGTGACACCATTGATGTTAACGCTATACTGTAACAGTAAACCACATACTACCTAGTAACTACACACTGTAATTATTCAGAACTCATGTAGTGTGAGTCTGTGTAAGTTTTATGATTATGCCCAGGTCACACCTTTACATGCTGGGGTCAAAAGCTACACACTAACTAGATCCGGTGCATGGTCCTCCCTGAGTGCACTGTAATTCTCTGAGAACATTTACCTCCAGAAAGAGGTTATAAAATGCACTCATTCATTGTCTCCAAAAATCCCACAAAGTAAAGACTTGTAAGCAAATGAACAGGCTGATCTAGCTTTGATTGTGTTCAGCCTTGTATTTGTGCAGGATGCATTCATTGTGATTTGCATTGGCAGGAAGTGTTTGGACCCGATTCGACACAGCCTGGGAAGCAATTTGCGTTCAGGACAACTTTTTGGAAATGTTTGAAATAGCCAATACATCCTCTGTATTAATATATATGTTGTGACTGAACTTTGACAGAATTTTAAATTCTGTTGACAAAATTTAAAATTCTAAGTTCTGTCAACAGGATTTAAAATTCTATCAACAGAATTTAAAATTCTGTCAAAATATCTTGACAGAACTTAAAATGCTAAATTATGTCGTTAAAATTACAGCTACAGCTAGACTGCAAATTTTTCACAAACATTACAAATATATATTAGTTATATTTAACACAGTTTGAGACTTGTAAAACTTACCATTTCTGAATTACAGGACAAAATATGTGGAAAATGTCGAAAAATAGTGACTCAGGTGGGTGTTTATGGTCCTCATACTCAGGTTAAATGTCTATTTAAAGCCTTGATATTTCACACATGTAAAAAGAACATCTTAATATATTCTCAGATGAGACTTCAGCTCTATCAGTTTGACGGCTTAAAGTGGTAAAATGTCCATAAATTGAGTCTCTCTGGGCATTTTAGAGATTTTAAGGTGACTTAAAATGAAAGCTACAGACTTAAAATTTTGCATAGATAAAGATTTCATATTCATTTTTTTTAAAGTTATATCTACCACAGTTTGAGACTTGTCAGAGTTACCATTTTAAAGTCACAGTGCAAAATGTATGAAAAAATTTTACATAGATAAAGATTACATATTTAATTTTTTTTTAAAGTTATATCTACCACAGTTTGAGACTTGTCAGAGTTACCATTTTTAAGTCACAGTGCAAAATATATGAAAAATGTCGAAAAAAATGTCTAAGTATTTTATTTATGGCCTCAAATACAATTTTAACCTTAACATAAAGTCTTGAGTTTTGGCATATGTCAAACGAATATATTAATGTGTTCCCAGGTAAAATTTGAGCCAGATGAGCCACATAGTTTTTGAGCTAAAGGCATTAAGTGGCCAAAAGTCAAATTTCTGACCTTAAGGTGGCCATAAATTCTTTATTATTAGGAGTTTAAAGTCACCTTACAATAGGGTTAGTCTCCTGACCAAAATACATGTGTGTGCCAAGTTTGAATGAAATCCATGAAAGGGTTTCTGATTTATCATGCACACAAAGCAAAATATACAGCGGCAGTAGTGTGATGGAGTTGAAACCAGTATATCCCCGACTTTAGTCTGGGATACAAAAATATGGGTGTTCGTTGGCTTTGTTGTGTCAATATATGTCCCTTTATGCTTTTGTTATTGTTTTTAAATTTTAAATTCTGTCTACAGGATTTTGAATCCCTTCAAACCAATGGAATCCAAGGATTTAACGTTCTGTCAACAGAACTTAGAATTTAAAGTTGTGTCGAGAGAATTTAAAATTCTGTCAAATTTTAATTTCTGTCACAACATGTACATGCTGGAGGGATGAAGTGGGGGGGGGGGGGGGCAGGATGGATGTACAGGGTGGCTAGGAAAACACTGGGCCTCTGTAAGGACAAGGTGGCTAAGTGGAAAGCAGTTTTGTCCAACCATCCATACACTTACCTTGCAATGTGCAGCAGACACTTTTACGCTGATCTAATGACAAACTTTTCACATGGTGGTCAGCAATATCTGAAACATAGTGTCAGGTTTCAATGAGAAACTGCAAACTATCAACATTTATGTTGATAAAAACGCTGTAAAATATGTAAACATTTATGAATATGCTACATGTGAAAAAACAGTTCAACTGAATATCAATAAACCAGTAAAATGTATTCTAGAAATTAAAATTAATTTCAATGTCAAAGAAAGTTTGATAGAAGAACCTAAATTTTCTGCTTTCACAGTTTTGTCAGCATGTAGTCTATGGACTTTAATCAGTTGTTTGTGTTACAATTACTTACTTAAAATCATCCTACTGACTACTTTAGTATTCCAAAATATATGAAAAAGTGAATAAGAATAACCTTATGAAATAGAACAAATCCATGTTGTTATATTCCAATTAGATATAACACAAAGAAAAAAAAACTTTGAAAAGATGAAATGGTAAGAAAAAGAAGTAGGAAAAAGAGGCACAACAAATTAAAACATGTTTGTAATCACTTACATACAGGCTCATCATTTCTTAACATTTTCTTTTTATTTCTGGAAAACAGACCCATTATTATCCATTTCTATCCACACACAAATCAAAAATCTTATGACTTTGTGCCAGTGTATCCCGGATGCTCTTATATTTCCTTGTCACAAATTTCTGTGTGGTTAATTTAAACAGTATGTTTACCTTTATACTAGTGATACATTGTGTATTGAAATCAGGTCCCTACAACTGTAATAACATCCAGTTGGAGGTGAAACACAGTATTTATATTGTAGAATGTCACACAGTGCCTAACTTCTGATAAAATCAGCTTCCAGGCCTCCCCATTCTGTATATTTAGCTTAGCAAATTCCCAACTGTGTATAGAAGGGTATGTGCTGAAAGTATACTAAAGGTGTTCACTTCATAAATCAGCCATAATCCAGGATCTCAGGTATTGTACTGATAAAACCTATGAAATAAACTGGCTATCATGCCACTCAGCCAGCTTTGACCCAGTTGACTTGGGATATTTACAAGGTTTGAACTGTACACAGTCAGACTGCTCTGCTGAATTCAGAACAACAAGCAGTACAGCCTTCTGTAAGGCTCACATTCTGCCCAAATATTTCCCAGATTTGAATACCTATTGGTAGTAACAGACTCTAATATACATCTCTATCATATCTTATCTTGACATCTCCACAAGTTTTTACCAACAAAAAGTAATTAAGTGTGGTTTGGGGTACAGCATTATTGACACAAAAAGCACCATTCCCTTATCCTGTATGGTATACACAAGGCCATTTTACACTTTCTGAAACATCTGATGATAGTGAATTTAAAAAATCAAAATGTTATATGTCTAAGACACAATATGTCATGCGTACTCCAATTTGAATGGCTATACTTGTTGTTTTACACTCTACATTCTGTGGCGTGATGGGATAAAGCCTTTTCTCAAATCCTTTTTTGTCTTAGGAATTACACAAAGACAAAATGACTTTTTTTACAGAATTTGGTGCTGACAAAAGTTTCTATTTCATAAGACAGTAGGATCCCCACCCATCAGGTGGATTCAAAATCAATTAATGTATGTCAGATTTTGTGGAATAAGAAATAAAAAGAATTGGAGCAAGTTTAGGTGGAATATTGAAGTGCAGATGTCCAGTGCAGGCAAATTGAAAAGCACACAGATGATCACTTCACAAAATAGCTAGTTCAAGAATCTTGCAGACACTGTATGTTGGTCATGGCACAGCTGAAAAGTAAAATGTACTAGCTTAAATGTACACCAGGACCAAATGTACAAGGACAAAGGCATTATGATTAAAAAATAGGGAAAAAACACTTTACATATTTTATTTAATATTTATTTTTTCCAAAGCTGCAAGAACATTTAAAAATTAATTTTAATTTTGTTTTGACCTGATGTTTTGAATCCAGGACAAAACACTGATTGACAAAATGCTGGTGCACAAAACGCCGGACAAAATTGCAATGGAGGACAAAATGCCGGCCATTTTTGGGGCATGTTGGGCATTCCCTGATGAATCCGGGAAAATTGGCCTCCTGGAAAATTGGCCTCCTAGAAAATTGGCCTCCTGGAAAATTGGCCTCCCTGAAATTTGTGGGGGTGGAAAATTGGCCTCCCGTTAGTTTTTTAGTGATGATGGAAAAAGTAAAATTGTTGTTCTCATTGATCACAAACAATTTATTGCATGATCTAACCCAAAAGCTGGTTAATACCACAAATGTAGTAAAATGTAAAAAGTGTATATTATTAATTAAAAAGAATATATGACATTACATGACCAAACACCAAGTTAGTTTGAAAACAGGAATATATAAATCATTATGTTGAGATAATGTATAGAATTAACCAAGTCTTATGCAGTGTCCAATCCCATGTAAAAATTCCTCTATTGTTTTGTTTCCTGTAGCTCTGGCTCTGCACAGATTTTGTAGTCTCTCCTGCAAATCTCTTGTCACTCTGTGAACCCTCTTAGCAGGGGGTTGGCCACGCGCATTTTGTAAAAGTACCATCCTGGTTTGTGTCTCGTCCTCTTTTAAACAGTTATCCTTTTAAACAGTTATCCTATCCTATATTGAAATAACTATATTAAAGACTCATTCATATAAACCTAATGGGAACTATGAAGAGCACTATTAAGTAAAATTAAACTAATGTAAACATTTGGTTCACCAAAAAATAGTGGTCGGACCGGTTCTAAAAATTAAACCGGATTTCGGGGCTTTGAAACCGAACGAAATCCGGGATATCGAAAGTGTACAGAGATATGATAAAAAGTTTTACACGAGCATACATGAGTTATATTCTCAATAGGAAATATGGATTCGAGAGATATTTTGAAGTTTGTAAGCTTCATTTACCATGAATATAAAGCAACAATGTAAGTTATTTCCCCAAATTTATATGTTTTTTGTTGTTTTGACGAAATATTAACCTCTAGAAAGTCTAATATAATTACATTTTCAATAACCGGTACTTAAATATTCGATCTTTGCGGATTTCATCATTTCTACCTAAACGAAACGAAATGCGGTTTACCGTTCACACCACTACCAAAAAATAACCAAAGGAAGCCAATTTTCCACCCCCACAAATATCTAGGAGGCCAATTTTCTAGGAGGCCAATTTTCCAGGAGGCCAATTTTCCATTTTCCTTCCCTGATATCAGTCCTCAGGAAGCAGAATGACAGTCAGGTTGGATGTGATTGTTGTTTTGTGATATTATTCAGCACTGACTGTATATTGCCACTGTTTGTAAAAATATTCAGCAAAGTTTTGAGCCACAACATCAGAAATATGTGAAGAGATTTTGTTTTGTATACAAGTCTAAATAAATATATATTTAAATGTAAATCTGAATAAAGTTAACATCTGGTGCCTTATCAGTGCAATTAACACTACTATAGGAACATATAATGCATTGCTTTTCATACCATGTTTGGTGCAATATGGACAATGTGTAGCCACAAACAAGGCTGAGAGAACCCTAGTGTGAAGCATGAGTTTTTGGAAGCCAACTGTTGTAGAAAAGGCTGCCATCCCTCCATAGACTATAACATGATTGAAGTTAGGATCAGCCACACTGTACAATGTAAAAAAACTCTCTCCACACCATGTCTGTTGAAACACATGGTGCACTGAGATTATATAATCATAGTGCAAGCCAATTTAGTAAAATATCCAATACTGTACTCAGAATTTCACTTCACAAAAAATACACCAATGGTACCATCTTCATCTCATTTTATGATTGAATAAAATTTAAAAAAAAATTTTTTTAGATAAATTTATTACATTACTGTTAAATCCTCGAATTAAATTGGATTTTATTTCACCAGACAACGCTGATTGTGTATGTTTGCAGAATTGAGAGATAATGATAATTTCTTTATTTTCAGTATTAAGGACTCAGCCATGCAAAGACTTTCACAGTTCTGTTGACAATCAGAAATCTGGCTTTATATTTTATTTCAATGGTACTTTGGTCTAACACTTCTGAACTTTCAGTTTCTGTATCTGACCAAATCAAATGGGTTCTTCTTGCTGGGTACAGCAAATGTATCTTTATTTTCAGTATTAAGGACTCAGCCATGCAAGGACTTTCACAGTTCTGTTAGAAGTCTTTTGTCTATTTTAAATGCTGGTCATTGGTACTTGGCTTTTGCAGGTATTTTATAAATCAGATTTAACAAACTGAACAATTCACATGAAGCAAAACAACACAAATTGTGCCAAACAATTCCCATGCTGCAGGTGCAAGGCAACTTCCTGAACCTGGCAACTGGGTAAGTCTGACCCCAATTATTTCAAATTAACCTTTTCATATTTTACAGGTTTGAATCATATAATAGTTGAGCAGAGTTAAAAACACAAAGTTGTAACAACAGTTGTGATAATGCATCACTTCAAAGGCAAACACCCTCAACCACAAACCTTTTTTTGTAAATGTTTATTGCTGCTAAAATAGGATGCTGTGTTTCAATTTGAAACCAAGTAGCCTTGTTATCTTTCAAATAAAGGCAACAACTAAAATATTTTCTTTCCTATTTTTTTTTGGTTAATTTTCAGCTTCTTTTTTGTTTCTATCTAAAAGTACAAAAGTTGACTCACTAGGTTACACCATCGCATTTTTATTCAACTGCAAAGGTAGAAAATGGCTGTTGTAAATTTAATATCATGCATAGTTTATAAGTCTTTACATTCAATTTATGAAGAATAATAATTCAGTAAAGTATTAGAAGTGGGATATAAAGACACTGTGCCCTATTGTAGTGCAGTCCTGACAAAAACTGATCCAGGAGAAAAGCCTTCAGGAGAAAACCCCTAAAATTACATCTGTGGATAAAAGCCCTAAACCAATTTTGCACTCTGTGGAGGGTTTTCTACTTGGGATTTTGAGGGCTTTTCCAAACCTTTTCTACTGACAAAACCTGTTCAGCATTCCAAATAGCCTGGCCTTCCAGGCTGTCTGCACCATAATGTTAATGTGTAATACTTTTGCCATAATGCACACTTTATCCGAGGCATTTCTAATCGGAGAGCTACATAAGCTAAATAAATATAAAAGAAACATAATGGAAAATAATTATAACTCAATCAAACAGTTGTGTATATGTTACAGTAAAAATATATGAAATCACTAAATATGTGTATTTACTGAAAATTTCAGTAAATAAGCATTCACTGAAAATTTCAGTGAATATGCAAATTTTCTGGGGTTTTTGGTCCAGTAAATATACACATTTACTGTAATCATCATTTAGACTTTAAATTTTAATAGTTAGATGTTATCTGCTATGTCGTAATCACCATTAATAACTATTTTAAACTTCAAATGGCTTGAGCATATTCAAAATTTGATACATATATATAACCCAGCACTGGCTCACTGGTAACTAGTTCACATCACTGTTAAATTTTCAAAGGAGTTACATGTGTTACGGTCACGGGCAAGCACGGTAGCAATTACCGGTTGTCTTTAAGTTGTAACAGAAAAAGCAAAAAGTTGAACTTAACAAATTTATTTAATAGTCAACAATAATGATTACAGTCAACTGGTATGCTCTTAACCAAACACACTAATACAATAATAAGACCTAGCTGACCTGACCACTGAGATTAAGAGTTAAGTTTATCCGCCATATCCAGCAATCTGTTCTCTAATCCGTCCTGTGGTATATTCTGTGGTCTGTCCAATGTCATTCTGTCCTGTGATCTGTCCAATGTTCACTCACACACAGATATCTATATCTTGTGACCTGTCTCACACTCAACAACACAAAAGGTGCTTGTCCTGCTATCCTTTATATATCCAGTCACACAGAAGGTCTGTCTGGAGATTTTTAGAGAGTCCAAAATGCATTAAATCCACTCTCTGTTATATAACTGTACAATATCCAAAATATCCAAAGTGCAATAAATCTGTCCAGACAATGTATCTAGTTCACTCCAGTAAAAGTTCACAGCAACACAAGTTATATTATATTCCAAAACACAATAGCTCTCCTTATAGCCAGCGAATACAAAGTTCTTTTGTGGTCAGATGTACATTCCTTATATACATCCACAGATTTCTCCGGAATTGTACAGAACCAACTCAGAAAAGCTTGAACCATCTAGGCCAAAGGAGGAAGTTCTAGAAACTACTGGCAATTGGGTTTCCCCAAATCTAACATAACCACTGAGGGGGGATTTCCCCCAGTCTGTGAACAAACCAATAAACACCAAAACACAAAAATCAATAACTCCCTTACTTTAAATGTCAACACACAAAAAGAACCAACAACACAATTATCTTTTATGACAATGTATAAACATAAAGCTTAAATTAAACAATGCACTAATATAGTGCCTAATATATGTAATATACAATGTACTAATATAGTGTCCAATATATGTAACACCTCCCCCCTTAAAGAAAAATTTTGGAAACCAAGGGGTTACAAAATTTTACAAGAGATTTTCACCAGGTATATACACACAGGTAATAACTTTTTACAAAACATATTTATCTAAATACAAAAGTAAAATTGATACCATGTATAACTTTTATAAACTTACTAATTACAGGTATATAAATTACAATTTAAATACAGCTTCTGGACAGGGCGTATCCGTGCGGACGCCATATGTTACTTTTTCAAAGTCCTGTTTATACACTGGATTCCTATCTTTAACAGTGTTTCTATTAATAGCCATCATAAGCTATGTTATACCTCTTTCGAAGTATGGCTTTACCATAGTTATTTCCCACATTTGGTTTGAATGTCTGTTATCACAGTTTTTAATGGTCTTTAGGAGAGTTTCTACTCTCCTTGCTACTGGGTATGACCCTAGATCTCTGGCCTGTAGTTTATTCATTTGGCCAGGTGATGACACTGAAGCCTTGCCTCCAGGATTGAAGATACGATTTTGTAATTTCTTATCATAAAGCATCTTCATTTTTGACTGAGAATTTTTCAAATTTTGTTGCGCCAGCTCACAAGCCTTCTTCAACTTATCTCTGAACTTCGAGACATAATCTAACAGATTTAGGCTCTCGGTGTTCTCAGATAACCAGTTTTCCTTCAACAACTTGAGAGGACCACGGACTGAATGGCCAAAGACCAACTCAAAGGGACTAAAGCCTAAAGACTCTTGAACAGACTCTCTAACTGCGAACAACAATAAGCTAATGCCTTCATCCCAGTCTTTTTCATTATCTAAACAAAATGTCCTAATCATATTCTTCAAAGTGGAATGGAACCTTTCAAGTGCACCTTGGGATTCTGGGTGATAAGCATTAGATTTGATCTGTTTGGCACCTAACTGAAATACAACCTGTTGAAATAGTCCTGACATAAAATTTGACCCTTGATCTGACTGGATTTCTTTTGGTAAGCCAACTAGAGTAAAGAAATTAACCAGAGCTTTTGAGATTTTGGGAGCTGTTATGTTGGTCAATGGTATGGCTTCGGGAAATCTGGTTGAGGCGCACATAATGGTCAAAAGATATTGGTTTCTGGATTTAGTTTTTGGTAAGGGACCTACACAGTCAATTATCACTTTGCTAAATGGTTCCTCAAATGCTGGAATGGGTTTGAGAGGAGCTACAGGAATTTTTTGGTTTGGCTTTCCTACCATTTGACAAATGTGACAAGTCTTGCAAAATTCTGCCACACAGTGCCGAATTTGAGGCCAATAGAAATGTTTGGTTATCTTGTTGTAAGTTTTGTTGATGCCTAAATGGCCACCCATTGGAGATTCATGAGCCAATTTTAATATCTCACTTTGGTACACTTTTGGCACAACAATCTGGTGTACTACTGACCATTCTTCAGATGCAGGGACATTTGGTGGCCTCCACTTTCGCATAAGCACACCATTTCTGACATAATAGCCTACAGGGACCTTATCTAGCTCTACTGGTGGCAAGACCAACTTGAATAAAGGAGCTAATTCAGGATCATTTTCCTGCTCTGAAATCAATTTTGATTTTGAAAGCGATACATCTCGACAGTCAATTGAGTCTTGTTTTTCAGAATCTACCCTAACCTTGGGATTAGTATTACTAGAATTCTGCACATCATGGTCATAGTTGTTTAAGAATGTATCTGACAAATCAACTAAGACATCTGTAGATTGTTTACAATCTTTTGGTTCTTCTTGGGCCTTTTTGGCCATAGCTCGAGTCACAGCACAGGAGGGAAAAATACCAGGAATAACCTCTTCTAATTTCTCAGTGCTAACCAAAGTGATCGGCTTAGAAGTAACCTTAGGATCAGCAACTACCTTTCCACCTGCAAGATCATTTCCCAACAACAAAGATACCCCTTTAATGGGTAAAGTGGGCCTGGTACCCACATTAACAGAACCAGTAACTAAGTCTGATACTAACTTGACCTTATGCAAGGGAACGTTCACACAGCCTCCTTCAATACCTTGAGCAATGACACTCTCACCAGTAGATGTGCTTACACTCAATGGCAATACACCTTCTAAAAGTAAGGACTGAGTAGCTCCAGTGTCTCTTAATATCTTAATGGGGACCTGACTGGAACTACTTTCCAAGGATACAAAACCCTCAGACACAAAAGGTTTGAACTCTTCCCTAATAATCTCAGACTTGTCTAAACCAATACTAGACTCTGCTCTATTGGGATTTGAACGCCAGTTAGATTTGCTAGACACAAAGGCGTTGGGCGTTGCCTCCTTTTCTCTTCTCTTCTTTAAGAGCCAACAGTCAGACATAACATGCCCAGGTTCCTTACAATAGTGGCAAACAGGAGCAAAGGATCTGGGTTTCCTATCCTTACTCATAGTCTGATTTGAGGTTTGACCCTTATCTGAACTCTTTTCTGGAGCTACATTTTCAGATTTCTTTCCTATTTCTGGATAAGACTTTTTAGCAGGACCAAAGGACTTATTCTTGTTGAAAGTGGACTTGTGAGTTAGCGCATAATCATCAGCATAAGCTGCTGCTTTTGCCAAATTTTCAACTTTCTGTTCATCTAGATAGGTTTTAATGTCATCACGAACACACCTTTTGAACTCTTCAATCAAAATAACTTGCCTAAGTTTTTCAAAGTCTGTACCTACTTCCCTAGAATTACACCATCTGTCAAAATACACTTCTTTCTCATGGGCAAATTCAACATGAGTTTGACTTTCTTGTTTACGATAATTTCTGAATTTTTGACGATATGCTTCTGGTACCAACTCATATGCTTTCAAAATAGCATTTTTGACAGAGTTATAGTCCACACATTCAGAAATTGGCAAAGCTGTGTATGCCTCCTGGGCCTTTCCCCTCAAAACACTTTGCAGCAATAAAGGCCACTGGTCTATAGGCCATTTCAAATTTTGAGCTACTCTTTCAAAGTGTTGAAAGTACTTATCAACTTCTGATTCATTGAAAGGTGGTACCAGTCGCACATTTTTACCCAAATCAAATTTGGTAGCAATGGACTCTTCATGGGCAATTCTGCGAGCATTGAGTTCTAAAGCTCTCATTTCTCTTTCATGTTTAAGTGCACGCTCTTCCTTTTGAGCTTCAAGCTCTTCTTTTCGCTGTTGAGCCTCAAGCTCTTCTTTTCGTTGTTGAGCTTCAAGCTCTTCTTTTCGTTGTTGAGCTAGAGCTTGAGTTTCAAGCTCTTTAAGTCTTAACTCTCTTTCAATTTCTAATCGCCTGATCTCATATTGCCCAGAAGGTTCCATTGGTAGAGGCTTATACACTTCTAAACAACTATCAGGTAAAACATCTTCATCAACTAACTGTTCAACAATAAGCCTTTTAAGTTCATGTTTACGTGTTGACCTTTTCACCTCTAACTGTAACTCTTGTGCTATCTGCATTAACATATCTTTTTTAAAAGTTTCTAGAACTTCCATAGATGGTGACTGTACAAACTCTTTAGCACTAGCCATTTTGAGCACTGTTGACTGTAACCAATTACTAAATCAAATGGATTTTCAAAATGTTAATTGAACGGTTGATCAAATAGTTGTAATCAAATGGTTGGATCCCGGACGAGCCCCCAATTTTCCTGTTACGGTCACGGGCAAGCACGGTAGCAATTACCGGTTGTCTTTAAGTTGTAACAGAAAAAGCAAAAAGTTGAACTTAACAAATTTATTTAATAGTCAACAATAATGATTACAGTCAACTGGTATGCTCTTAACCAAACACACTAATACAATAATAAGACCTAGCTGACCTGACCACTGAGATTAAGAGTTAAGTTTATCCGCCATATCCAGCAATCTGTTCTCTAATCCGTCCTGTGGTATATTCTGTGGTCTGTCCAATGTCATTCTGTCCTGTGATCTGTCCAATGTTCACTCACACACAGATATCTATATCTTGTGACCTGTCTCACACTCAACAACACAAAAGGTGCTTGTCCTGCTATCCTTTATATATCCAGTCACACAGAAGGTCTGTCTGGAGATTTTTAGAGAGTCCAAAATGCATTAAATCCACTCTCTGTTATATAACTGTACAATATCCAAAATATCCAAAGTGCAATAAATCTGTCCAGACAATGTATCTAGTTCACTCCAGTAAAAGTTCACAGCAACACAAGTTATATTATATTCCAAAACACAATAGCTCTCCTTATAGCCAGCGAATACAAAGTTCTTTTGTGGTCAGATGTACATTCCTTATATACATCCACAGATTTCTCCGGAATTGTACAGAACCAACTCAGAAAAGCTTGAACCATCTAGGCCAAAGGAGGAAGTTCTAGAAACTACTGGCAATTGGGTTTCCCCAAATCTAACATAACCACTGAGGGGGGGATTTCCCCCAGTCTGTGAACAAACCAATAAACACCAAAACACAAAAATCAATAACTCCCTTACTTTAAATGTCAACACACAAAAAGAACCAACAACACAATTATCTTTTATGACAATGTATAAACATAAAGCTTAAATTAAACAATGCACTAATATAGTGCCTAATATATGTAATATACAATGTACTAATATAGTGTCCAATATATGTAACACATGTGACATCAACTTTTAATGTTTTCTTTTTATTGCATTTGCAATAAATTCTAAAGTAAAAGAAAAAGTTAATACATTTAAATGTAATGATTAATACTAAAAATTGCCAATCCATGATAGTGTATGAAATATAATAAGAAAACTTCCCAAATATACAGAAAAAATATATCATGAGTGCAGCACGAGTATTATATTGTTAATCTTCATTAGTGATATATTTTTTCTGCATATGTACAATGAGGGATGTTTTACTTTTATTATCCACCATTTTGTATGATTTATGGGTTACATAACATGAATATTTAATGAGAGAATGTGAAAAGGCTGTCAAAAGGCACAGGCAACAGTGATTATAAAAACTTCAATCTTTAACTTGCAATAGATCCTTTATTTCTGTATGCATATATAATACGTATTTGTAGGTAACATAGTTTCCGAGATATTGGTGAAAAACTGGAAGTTATTGACACTAGTTATCCATGGATGGAGGCGCTGCTGTATACAAATAAAATATATCCCGCTCCGTATATCCCTCTATATGTGCCAAATAGGCACACGCTGGATAAAAGATATATCTTGTTCAAGAACTGAATGTCACTATAATAATGTAATCTTGTTTAATAGTGACTGTTTTGCTGTAGTTTTTAAAAGTCACCAGTAAAATTTGGATGAAAATTAGGGTTGAATAAAATCTGCCTTTAATGTTGTCCTTTGAATGAAGGAAACAACACCATACCATAGAGATGCCTTGAAAGGTTAGTTGCAATTAGTAGGCTGAGTACACAGAAAAGTCTGCTGACTTTTGAAGATTCTATAAATAGATTCAGCAGAATATGATAAATACATCATTTTCCCAGAACTGTTTCATTCATGAATTACATCTTTGTAAAATACTTTATATGCTAGAAGTTGAATTATCAAGAAATCTGTTAAAACAAAACTGTGTAACTGAGACAGTCAACAATTAAATACTCTAAGCCAGGGATTTATGACATGTCACTGAGATGACATTTTTGACTTGCTACTGACTTATCAGTGATCAGTGTAATTTATTAGGTTCATAGCCTGGACCCAAAACCAATAAATATATATATTTACAAATAGTTTGGATGTTATGTGAATTTACTAACCAATTCAGTGATTATGCACAATTTACTAAAAAAAAGTGAAATATATATTAATTGGTGAAATATGTATTTTGACTTTTGAAAGTTAATAATACACAAGTATTTGTCATTGGTGCATTATATGAGGTCATTATGGACTAATATTTGTCATTATAATTAAAAAGTGTAATTGCTGGAGATTAATGGGAAAAACAGTTGTTCATTTGATCAAGGTAATTATGTCAGTTATAAAATATAATGTGTTTTCTTGTGTGATTTTGAAAATGATTGTAAACTTTAACATAAATTATAAATCATAAAAATTTATTTCATTATTTTATAAGGATATCAAAATATCATTATTTTTTCCATTTTAACTTTAAATTTATGACATATTATCAGATGCAGCCAGTTCAGAATAGCAAATATTGATGATCTGTACCACGGAGCCAGAATAGAGTACATCTATCTGTATTTTGCGTAATTGTTTCAAAACTAAGAAAGTAATAGATTACTTTGTTGAGGAAAGCAAAACAAATTTGAAATTTATTCACTGTCGCGATATTAAAAGTCTTGCCAAACAATATGAAATTTATAAAAGTATGTTTAAGTATTGCACTTTTTTTCAGACAAGTACCCAAAAGCAATATTTAAATTGGCAATTTAGACAATGTTGTATATGTTACAGGCAATCTGTGTAACCCGGCATTATGTGTAATGACTGAAAATTTCAGTCATTTCGTGAAATGCCTTAACAATTTAGGCATTTTGTGAAATGCCTAAGCATTTCGTGTAATGACTAAAAATGAGCTCTAGGCATTACGTGTAATGCCTGAAAATAGTTTTCATCATGTTTGATGATTATTCATGTATTATTTTGATATTATATAGTTCTATTCTTGCTTGTGGTATACTTAGAGAATATATTTTATGTCCATTCATGAACATCTATAATGAAAATGGTATAATGATTAAAAATATCTAATTTTATTGAAAATGTTTGTTATCACTATGTATACAAAGTAGTGAGAAAACATAATAATACATAATTACATATACTATAGACTGTTAACTGTAATGTTATGAAAAGGTGACATAATTGACCAAGAAATGTATTATATATAGTGAATTCTCATCAACATACTTAATGTCATTATATAGATATTGTTTCGTGAACAAAATCAGCAATGAAACTTTACATGATTGTGCTAAAATACCAAACAGAGAATCTGTCATCTGTAGAACTGGCAACTAATTTCAACTTCTAAATCATTGTAGACCTTTGGTATCAGAATATACACATAACAAGACCAGGAAACACAGTCTCTTGACAAAAAAAAGAAAAACTACTGCACATTATGTCCTTCTTACAACTAAATTAAAAGAGGTACAGAATATATGACTTATTGGTCACATTGCAAAACTGCTCATTTATTTATTCAATTATACAGAAAAAGTATGAGAAATATCAAAATGTACCTATGTTACTTGTCATTCAGTTAAAAATTAAATTTGAATTGCTTCTATCAGCAAGAAAGAACACATCAATAAAACTTTTGAAAAGATGATCACACAGACTGTATTAATGTGTGTATTTGATATAATTAAAGAAGCCACATAACAACATTAGAGGACATACTAAGAACTACAAAATCATTTGAACATAGTACCCTTCTTACAAGTAAAAGGAGAATAAGTATGAAATGTATCATTTTGAATGACTATGTAGTAAAACTGTTTCTTTACTCAGTTATGCAAAATGTATCAAAATATATCATTAATTGTCATATATAGTTAAAACTACATCATGAATTGCTTATAGGAAGAAATAACCATATTCTATCAAAAAAAGATACTTTAAAAAGATGATTACACAGATTGCCTGAAATCTCAAATACCTCTTGAGGCAATCTGTGTAACACTGAACCTTATATTTCAGTCATTACATGAAATACCTAGGCATTTCGCGAAATGGCTAAACTGTTTAAGCATTTCGCAAAATGATTAAAAGTTCAGTCATTACGCCGTAATGCCTGATTACACTGGATTGCCTGTAACATATGTAAAGCAACTACAAACAACTCTGAATGACTGATACAAAATGGACTCCTCTATTTTTTTGTTAAATAAAATAGTATACGTATGAGTACATTGTGGCATAACAGTGCATAAGATTTAATACGTTCGTCAAAATCATTACCAAACCTGGACTTAACATCACGCTAAAATATGAAATTATTAAACAAAACTTTAACATCTTTTCAGATAGTGGCATAGGGTCCAACATATAACATTTTATTGCAAGAAAGTAAAGGTAGATTTACTGATTCCTGATCTTGAGCATTTGATTAGAATTAGTTCATTTAATCAGCAGACAATAATTTTATGAAATTTTAAAATTCCAATTACATTTTGATATAAATAAAATGAAACATATAAATGATATTTAGCATCATAGATGTTCATATATCACAGCAAATTTTAACTGAGTAAATTCATTTCTATGTAGGTAATAGATTTTTGCCTTTAAATTTGTGTTTCTACAATTAATTAAGAAGATTCAGCTCAAAGATTTGGTCAAAATAAAGAAAAAGTTCAGTTATAAGAAATGTCTATTTGGATTCAGCTGTCTTAGTTGTTATGAAGCCTCTCTTTATTTTTAAGCCTGAAAAATCCTGATTCGGATACAGACAGTGTACATCAGCCTTTTGGGTCTTAAAATCTCTTTCTTATAAGTATCTATATCACCTGGTGGTTTTATCTGGCTGTACAACTTTCCAAAATAATACAGTGCCATTTACAGTAATAAAAGTTGTTGTTGGTATTACTAGTTTTCAGAGACAAAAACAATCCACAATAAAATATGGCCACAAAATAAGCTGTCACATAGTTTGTACATTAAATTACTACACTTAAGTGACGGTCTCTGTGTCCTACATTTCTTAAAAAATGCCAAAACAAAGTGATGTCCACAACCCAATAAGTCAGATGACACTGGCAACACTAACAAGTCACACACAATTTTCATTTTCTTTGAGAATGTAGATGATACACTCATCATAAGCAGTCAATGCTCAGCAAGTTACAAGATTTACCGTTGATAATCACTGATTTTCTTTTACATGGAGATTATAACTTGATATTTGAACAAAACAAGGTTGTTTTTGAAGCAGTACAAGAATTTTTAAAGGAATCAGGGTGGGTTGCATATTTTTATATTAGCCATATATCCACACCTTTAGCATCATCATTATCATCTATTCATATTCTTTTGTAAATAGTTCTTCCTACAAGAAGGCTTATTGTAATGTTTGTTGATTTTGCCTGAATGCTTCAATAAAATCTTGTTTATGAAAAGTCACATGCAATGTACAGCTAAAACTGTTGATAGATTATCTCATTATGTTATACAAAATAAATGTTTTTACAAAATGCCCTAAATCAGACACCACTCCATCAAGATTTGGGATACAGTAGCACCTTGTTGAGGTTACAGCGTTACTATACAAGTGTGTGAATACAACACATTTACAATAGAACACTAAATGTTGACATCAATGTTCTTCAAGCATTTGCAAAATATTGGTGATATTTTCTAAAAGATTACATACCGTATTTATCCGTATAAATGCCCCCTTCCTATTAATCCCCCCCACTCCTCTGTACCTTTGCAAAGTTCATATTTCAGGATTTTACATCCCTCTCAACAGCCAACACTTTTGCGATTCAGGGATTCCGGAAAAAGATGTGTTTTAGTACTTCACCAATTGAATATTTCTTATGAGAAATAAAGAAAATCAGAACAAAACATGGTAGTTTTGGTGACAGATGCATTGAAATCTGCAAAAATACGAGAGAAAAATTTTAAATTTCTTCAGATTTAAGGTTTGTCTCCAATATTTTAAGCACTCTGGCCATTATACATGCTGGCAAGCGAGATCAAGGTAGTCAGTGTCCATTATCGCCCATTACCACTGTAATCAAGAGTTGATTTTTTTTATCTCTAATAATAGCCCCCCCGCTTTTAAAAAATGCATTGCCCCTGGGGGCATTTATATGAATAAATACGGTAATTATCTTTCAAGGCTTATGATAAAGTCTTTGAATGATAAAGGCAGCTAATTCCTTTGATACCTGTAAACTATTTGGTCTAGTGCAGACTCAAAATTATAAGAAAATCTTTGAATGACCCAGGCAGCTAATTGTTTTGATACCTGTAAAAACAATTACTTTAAATTATGTCATTGGTTAATTTCTATTCTGTAAGTTTTACATCTAATCACAGGTAGTCACATCTGTGTGGGATTGTCTCCCACAAGTGGTAATGCTGAGGACCTGTCTCAATATATGAGCTGTTGAACAGGATGTAAAACCTTTGAATTTTTTTTTACCGTTGAAACACCATGCTACATCATATTGTTAATTTTAGATTCAACAAAAACCAATAAAGTTCCAAACAACCCATGATGAAAACAGTGGCTTCTGAAAAAACTGGCACACTTCAGGAAGAAGTACTGGTCAGTTTAATTTTGTGGAAAAAACCCAAATACAATGGTAATTACCATGGTAATTCAGAGGCTATCAAAATAATAGCTTTCATCCATATGCTAAATTTATAAACCTTTTACTTTTGAGGCTATTCAGAACTTACTCTAAAACTGCCAACATTAACAATTTTGAATTTCAATCTACTAATATTTTTACTGATATCAACAAACCCTCTTGTAACTGGAGCTCTGCAAGACAGTATCCAGAGATGACTGGTACACAGCCTGGGGAAATAGCACTGGACATCATGAGATATAGAAGAGGTGAAACAGTACAAAGATAGGGTGACTTTCAAAACAGACAGTGCAAATTATGTAGAGGTGCAGGCGAAATAACAAAGAAAAAAATGTATGTAAAGAGAAAGTATCAGAAAAAAATAATTCAATAGCAAAATGACAGCATTAATTAGTAAACTAAAAGTTATAAAGCTGTGAAATTGAAAGTGTCAATGGAGTTAACACAATTATGTATAAGTACACATTATAATAGGTTGCAGAAATCCATATATCTTTGTGATAAGAGAAATATGTCTCAAACGTGGCATTAGAAACATTCTGGCAGAGCAAAAGGTCAAGGTCACACCATGGTCACGATATGACATTTGCACATCTAACCCCCCCCCCCCAAAAAAAAACAAAAAAAAACAATGTCCCTCCCAAATATCAACTTCCTACACCTTACAGATTCCACGATATAGCCCAAATAAGATTTTGAAAATCAAGGTCATTACAGCAAGGTCAAAAGACAAATCATAATTCATTCTTTCCTGTTGGAATAAAATTATGGAATTTTTTTTAAATACCGGTAGTTCTTCCTGCAAGAAGGCTTATTATAATCTTTGTTGATTTTGCCTGATTGCTTCAATAAAATATTGTTTATGAAAAAAAAGACAAATCAAGGTTATACCATGACCCCGTTGCAGACTGCACCTAGTATAAAGTTCATATACCTAATGTTTTTCCCCCACCTCCCATCCACCCAGCCAACCAACCAGCTGTAAAGGCTGTGGAGTAAAAATGGAATTCCCTCTAAACAGAGATAAACATCATGTTTTACAAGGTCCTCTGAATTTTACTCTTACAGCTTGCCCTTTGACATCCAAATTAACAGGAGTGATCTATATGTACTTACTGATTATCCTAAGATATACGCATACAGTTTATATTACAAGATTTTTCATATATGTTTATCTGTCTTCTATTGTTATATCTATTGTTTTTTCAGGATTATACTGTTTGGATCTTGAAGAAAATCAGAATATGGGTGTTGGTCCAGCTTATGGGGGTGTTCCACTGGAGCCGACCTGTTGGTAACTAAGGATGTCTGTATCACTTCCAGGCTTGTGTTATCAGTTCCAGGCTTGTCCTAACTTGAAGCTGGGTTGTCTTTTTGCAACTTAAGTACTTCTCATTTGCAGTCCATCTCCAGCAGGATGTGAGGTGAAAAAATGACAAAAAATTATGTTATGAATGACAAAAAAAAGGGCAAGTGATCATAATTTTGAAGTTAACAAATAGAAAAGGACCACATGTATGCTACAAATAATTGAGAAACCTGATCAAGTGTTTCATTTGGTGACATAATAGTCAATTCTCAGCCTATTTCACCAGAGCAATTTAAAAAAAAAAACAGTCAGCAAACAATTTTGACCCCATTCATATTTTCCTCATTGTAAAACCCATAAGCAATTTCTGGGAAGAAAGAGGATCAAGTGTTGACCAATCAACAAATCGAAAACTAGGTCACCAGTAAATATTTAGATCCCGTCATGTGACCAGAACTACAGCATGTTTATTACCTATACAAGAATAAGGTCCCAGAAGCTCAAAATTGAAGTATAAAAGGCGGCAACAAGCATGAGGGTTTTCATTTTCATGTGAGATATTGTTAGAAGCACATCCCTCTCTGCTTGTTTGGACAGGATATAACATTTTTAATGAAAATTTTATATTTTAAGTGGCTTTTTCATTCATAATCTGAAGCAGACATACATGAATTTATTTCTCATATAATATTGAAGCAGAAACCTGAAAACAATAATCAAAATAACAAAAAAACTAAATTTGGATGTTTTGTCCACACGATGGGATCCAAATATTCAGCTTTGACCTAGTTTCTGATTTGTTTATTGGTCGACACTTGATTCTCTTTTTTCTCAGACATTCATCCAAAACTGTATTGACAATACCGACTGCAAGTCTAGTCGTGGGGTTCTGTATCTTTCTCCAGTTCTGTTTGTTTGTACGGCTTGTTGGGACCTGCTACGGCTTGTCTTTTAGGGGTTGTCATGGTAGTTATCAGACCAGTCCTGTACAAAACATCCCGACTCCATGGCAGATCAGCCTCTAGATACAAACAAACCTGGATGTATCAAGTCTTGTCGGGGAGGTGAAACGACCCAGATTTTTCCTGCCCTTTTTTGTGGATTTTTGTCCCGACTTTTGGAGCCGACCCTAGAGTCGTAGGGTCGGCTGTAGGGTCGGTCCAGTGGAACAGGGGTGTTAGATCCCATTAAATTTTGAGACTGATCTGGATCACTGTTGGATACAAAACATTAAAATTTGAATTTTCCCATTAACCTTTTTAAAAAACTTACCTTCTGAACTATGTCGCTATGCCTCTGCTGTAAATTTTCCCATTAACTTATTAGTAAGGGGTATGTTGAATTCATGACTCATATATCTTCCATTGTATTTCACCATGTCCCGTCCGGGGATACACTGCATCAAATTAACTTAATTTCTATTATTATATACATTGACAGAGGTATTTGCTCTCTGTGTTTCTTAATATCTTATGGAAATAATTCAAGTTATATTTGGCTTTCTTACAATTTCAGAATCTTTTTCGACTGCCACTATAATTCTTTACAACTTGGTCCTAAAAAGATATCAAAGTGTTAAATACTATGAAGGAGGTTCTGTTCTACCCAGCCTTTGTAATTTGTTGTCCGTCTGTTAGCAGGTGTGGATGAACTTTTCAGTTGTTTGGTATGGGCCAAAGAAAAAATATGATAATAAGTAACAACTGTTGATACAGTGTATTCTTGTGAAATGAAATAGAAAATGGAGTTAACAGTGGCTGAGACTGCACAAACCCTCAACCACAGGTATTGCCCCACAAAATCACGAAAACAGTTCAAAATTTATGATATAGACTGGGATCCAGACCATCTTTGCAGAGGATTCAGTCACAGGTAGACCCCATCATGTGTGAAAATATAACCCAGATCCCATGCATATTTTCCAGTTTTGTGCATGGACAGACAAACAGATCCCATTACAATACTCTTGCCCCTCCCCTTCATGGGGAGGATTACTTTAAGGATTATTCAACATGGTAAAAAATTTTATCAACAGGATGAAGCGGAGGTTTGCCCTGTCTGAGTGCTCTTGCTTCATATGTTTTCTGATATTTGAGGTCATTGCACATGAGGGGGGCAGATATTCTTGTTTCATCCCAGCATTTTCTACTTTTATTCTTTTTATATCCAGAGTTGATATTTCAATATACAAAGTGAGATCAATGAGATATATTGGGAGTGATTTTTACCATAGTTGAATTGTATCTGAAGATGCAGTATGCTTGTTTTATCTTCCTGAGCCAAAACAATAGTTTTCTCAGTACATTGAACAGCCAGGGTCTGAAGTGTGACTCCAAAGACTGGGCTATTTATACAAACTACTGCACATTTACACAGTGCAAGATGTATAAAATATACTGAAATGATGAAAATTACCAGAAACTTATCAAAAAGATCAAAACTACCAAACAAAAACACAAAATACCACTAAAATAACAGAAACTACAGTACAAGGCTTGTTTCAAAGATGGCTCATAATTCAGTAAGTAGATGTATGCTTAGATCCCAACTGGTATGTTTTCAATAAAATATTAATTTGCACCTTACTGTGAACCTAATGATCCTCAATCAAAGTAATCAAAGCCCAGTCTTACAGTTAGATATAATCAGAAATGTATTGTTAATTGAACATGAAAGAGTAAATGAACAAAAAGCCAAAAAATGATATATGCCACTGGATTAAAATAAGGATTTACGAGTCTCTATTAACCCTATGCTCATTTAATGTAGATTTTGAGAAATTGAACCCCAAGGGATACTGAATGCAAGGTACGCCCACAAGATTTATGCAAATGGGCTGGCTGTTTAAAATACAGGTGGAACCCTCCAGGTAAATAGTGGGAATATAAGGCTTAAGATCAACAGGATCAGACCTGGAGGTAAAACAGGGCCAGTCAAGTGTGCATAGGCAGGCTTTAACCAGAGCAGATTGAAATGGAATTCACAGTGAAAAGAGTTTAACAGACTGTATGGATGTTTCAACTACAATTACAAAAATAATAGCCATATTTTTATTTGTCTCGGGGCTATCAGAATAATCACAGCACAGTAAAACAGTGTGAAACATTTATACTGATTAAATATAGACCCTATCTTGTCATTAATATCCTGAATACAGGTTTGTACGCACAAATAATGATAGATCCACTGCACATAATCTCAAAATTAAACTGGAAATTAAATTGTATACATCGGCTCCTTGCATTGATGAACATACCATGTTAAACGAGGTTATACAAAATGATATTTATTCTGAAAATTATTATCGGCATGTGTATAGCAAAGACCTCTATTTAAAATGACCACAACGTTGTTTCTAGTCTGATTGTGAAGATTTTTTTTACTCTACTCTTCAGCTTGAAGAAGGCTTGTACCTGAAATGATTCACCACCTGAAATAGTATGAAATCGGTCTGATGCACACAGACCTTAAGTGTGTACTTCCACAAGAGTACAGAAATGAGTCATGTATGATCTTTGGAAATTGAAAATTAAACAATAAAAATGGGTCGACATGTTCATCTGCTAATCTGATGTGACAATACAGACCATTGTTGTTACAGACACTGAGATCTGCTCTAGTCCTTCTGTCATGTGGCCAACATTATCTGCTGTACACTAAACTATACCATAGAAGTAAAACAAAAGCTGAAGTACACTGCGAATGGTAAACATTTTATCATGTGAAGAATGATTAGCTTATTGTTCAGTAAAAAACTTATGCTTTTATGTCCCTATCATATCAGTATAATAGGCCATCAGTATTTCAACCTTGTCACAAGATAGATTTAAACCCATGATCACAGATGTGAGAGTCAAGTGATTCTACTGAAGTCCTGACTTAATGCTTAATTATTTTGCAAACATCTCTTCTCCATGAATTTACATGGATCTTCTTTCCTAAGTTTGTCCTTATTTTTCAGGCAGATCACTGATTTCTTGTAGGAATATATTTAATTCAATACAATAATTCATTAATTCTTGAAAACTTTTATTAATGCTAGTTAAATTATGACAGCTGAATATCCATTATGTACAGCTTTTGTCTGTAATGGTTAGACCACACATTTCCATGCATTGGTTTCTGTATTTGATTTCCATTCACAACCTCCAAAGTGACCTCATATCTGACCAGTGCATGATAAAGAATGAGCCACCCTGTATATCCATCATGCCCCCACCCCATCCAGCATTTATAGATAGATAAAATTCTGTATTTCTGTGACTTGGGGTAACATGTTTTGTGTTTTTCAGAACAACAGAGGTTCCGTCATCAGGGGCATAGCTTATGTATAAGCTAGTACAGTAAAAAAACATCAGGGAGTACCAAATCAAAAATCCTAGCTTCTCCCATAGTCGTGATAAGTTTTTCAAACATTTCTAAAGAGCCATCATCATGAAACAAATTGCTAAATCATACCGTGCAACATGCAGTGTTAAATTCTACAGGATTTTTCATACAGGTACAACATTTTTGGCACTAAATTAGGTATCAAGATTCAGGATATGTAATTCTTGCTTGTGAAGTTGTAGTAAGTCGCAAGAAATATTATCTTTTCAAAAGAAATAATGGTCAAGATTAGACATTTTGCTGGTTTCTTTAGATTTAATGAAAAAACTTCTGTCAAAAGCCTTTGGTATTCTACTTAGGGGCCAGTTACACTTTCACGGATCCACCGCGGATGTAGGCCACGGGTCCATATATGGAAAGGGACAAGGATCCTGTGCGTATTGTGGGGTTTGGGGGGGGGGGGGGGGGGGAAATATACAAAAAGTGAGTGATTTACGGTGCCACACAGATCTCTCTCCGGATGATAGGGATCCCACAGGGATGCTAGGGATGCCTCCCGTTGCTTGCGGATGACCTCCAGATATTCCTCTAAGACCACCCGCAGTGCGGCGGAAACACCCCAGGATACACCAGGACAACATAGGATGCATCAGGACGTTGCAAGGACACCCCGGATGGGTATACGGACCTTGCGGAGACTCACGAATGAGGTTTACGGATCATATTTTTCCCTGCGGATGTCAGCCTGTCGATTACGGAATTTTATTAGCATAACATTGCAGGCGTCTCCATGGGAGGTAGTGACCACTGGATATCTGGGTGCCTGGATGCCAATGGCTATAAAAGGGGGTGAGGTCCAGCTAACTAGCCAGATACAATGTAGATGACAATATGGACAGACAGGACAGAAATCTTGCACAACTTCAACTCTTACTGTTATAAATTGAGAGGCAGTTACTCATAATTTCAGCTATGATAGACCGATTGAGAAGCAGATGGGGTCTGCCAGGGGGTCTGCCAGTTATTAGACAGAGAAGACACAGAAGATATACGTTCAGGCCTTGGCCAACCCGGGCAGAGCTCGAAGAAGAGGATCAGTACTGCAGACCGATGCCAATGCACCACTTAGATGACCCTATGGCATATAGAAACTTCATCCAGATGCTGCCTGAGCTCTGTCAAGAGCTGGAGCAGAGAATCACTGCTGAGTTCCAGAGGGACAGAACCTTGATGAGAGATCCTGTGAGTCCAGGAGTGAAGTTGGCAGTAACCCTCAGACATCTCGCCACTGGTGACAGCTACACCACTCTGAAGTATGCTTTCAGGGTGGCCAGTGCGGCCATCAAGAAGTTTGTGCCTGAGGTCTGTGACATTATCACCAGGGCCCATCAAGATCAGGTGATGCAGTGCCCCACACTCCCAGAGGATTGGTTGCTGGTTGAGTCCGACTTTCCACATGCCCTTGATGCCCTTGATGGAAGGCATATTCCAATCAGATGTCCACAAGGGGGAGGCAGCCTCTTCCGCAACTGCAAGGGCTTCCACTCCATTGTACTCTTGGCTCTGGTGGATGGAGATTCCAAGTTCCTGTGGGGGTGGCATAGGGGCAGCTGGGTCAACTTCAGATGATCAGATTTTCAAGCACGCCAATTTGAGGAATGAAATAGAGGATGGCAGCATCGGCTTCCCTGACAGTGAATCTCTTGGGATTGGTGGACCAAAGGTGAACTTTTTCATCCTCGGACGACGCCTTCCCCCTCAAGCTCATTAGAGGCCCTTCTCCAGCCGCACTATGGACTTGAAGGAGATGGTCTTCAACTATAGTATCAGGCAGGGAAGAATTGTGGTCGAGAATGCCTTCAGGATGCTGACGTCTCGCTTTAGGATTTTCCAGAGCCTGCTGCAGCAGGAACTCCCGGTGGTCAACAGGGTTGTCATGGCCTGCCTAGTACTGCACAACCTACTGAGGATCAAATACCCCACAGCTCAACAAGAAGACTTTGGAGGGGGAAGGCCAGCCTACAATAGTGCTTGAGGGCACTGACATTCCATATGAGGGCTGTAATGCAATTGGGGCAGCTAAAGGGCAGAGGAATATTCTCAGGGACTATTTCATGAATGAGAGGCAGCTCCCCGGTCCAATGGACAGCCGTTAAAATGTGAAACAGTGTTATAACAGTGTTATGCAATTTTTATAGTGCTACATGGACTGTGAACTTTGTAGACACCTATATGACTGTTATATTTTAAAGATAATTCCTGTCTTCTGCTATTGCTTGTGTATATATTTTGATTTTGCTGTAGCATCAACAATAACTGCATCTATTTGGACCTAAATGACATCTTTTGCTGAATGATGTAGCATAGGCTTTGGTTTTGAAAGGGTTGAAAACACAATGCTTTAAACAAGTGGACAGACAAGCAAGAAAGGCCTTTTTTGCAAAACAAACACAGCTCAAATAAATTGTTTTTGGAAGATTTAGCGGCCCTGAAAAGGGCCTATAAAAATTATCAGCTATTGCTGATCTGCTGACTGGCTGGCTGCTGGTCCCCTGATGCTGTTTGATCTAGTGGAGTGGTTGATGTGTCTTCCACTGGCTGGAACTGAGGGGTGTTGATGGCACCGAAGCTAACATCCTGTGACGGGTTTGGAATGTTGCTGAAGTACTGGCTGTCAACTGATGGTGGATTTGTTGGTGGTGAGAGGGTGAATCCTGTTGGTGCGGTGGTTAGTGGTGGGCTGCTTTGGCATTTAGTTTCTGGTGTAGTAGCGGGTGGTGACATGACACACAGCTGTGACGGTTGTTGCTGTGACGGTTGCTGCTCTGACAGTTGCTGCTCTGATGTTTGCTGCTCTGATGTTTGCTGACTGTGTTGCTGTGTGGGCTGCTGCTGATGTTGTATTGGCTGATGTGTTAGTATTGGCTGCTGCTGCTGTTTCTGTACCGGCTGCTGTGACTGTATGGAATGCTGTGGTTGAATTGCTTGCTGCTGCTGCATCACCTGCAAGTGTTGCTGTGGCTGCATACTTTGCTGTGGAGCGTGTCCGTGGATCTGCTGCTGAGAGGGTGCATGCGGCTGAGTGAATGTTTGTTGATAGTGCTGCTGAGCATGCTGTGAATGCTGTAGCTGCTGCTGTGAATGCTGTAGCTGCTGCTGTGAATGATGTGTATGCCGTAGCTGCTGCTGTGAATGCTGTGAATGCTGTGGCTGCTGCTGTGACAGCCCTTGCATTACATGTGTAAAAGTCTGTTGCATCTGCTGATGTTGTCCCTGCATCTGTGTGTGAGACACTGGGTAATAACGGTCTGCACCATCCTCGTGTGCATCCTGTGTTGGTACCTTTGTTGCTGCTTGTCCCTATGTTTCAGTCTCATCAATAAGTTGAATGTCTCTTGTTGAAATTCGTCATATGAGTCACTTGTTAGTTGTACCACCTCCAACTTCAGAAAGTCACAGAAGCCCAGTCTTGGATCATCAGGCTTCTCATCACCAAACTTTTTTACCACAATGTCTTTTAACTCTGTTATTCCCCTCTGTGATGAAGGGTCACAAGTTGACTCTGGACGAGAAGTATCCTGGAACGGTTCCGAGTGCACAGTCTCCCGTCTGGATGATGAGCCTGCTGCTGCACTGGCTTGAGACACAGACCCCTTGGGAGCCCTGAATTCACTTTTTGCTGTAAGATGGCGCATAATGTGGTTACTGAGGAAGTCAGAATTGTCTCTGGTCCATTTCTGTCTCTCTGTCAGCTGTGGTTCCCCTGGCCGGACTTCATGTGAGTGACTTTCCCGAAGAGTGTACGCTGGCTCTGGAACCACTTTTGGCAGGCATCTTTATTCAAATTGTTTTCCTCACAAAACTTGTCCCACACAGCCTCCCTCTGGGACCTATCCTTGTAGTCCATCAAACGCTTGTAGAGAATCTCATTGTCCTGCAAAAAGTCCACTATCTTCTGTTCCTGCTCAGCGGTGAATAGAACTGGGGGTTTCTTGCTCATTTTGTCAGCCTTTCCCTTGCCTTTGCCCTTTCCCTTCTGTGTACCTTCGGCAGCTTGTGTAGCCTGCATATCCTCATCACTTCTATCCGAATCATGCTGTGTCTCCAGCCCAATGTCACCCTGCTCTGTATCCGACATCTCCAGAGGATCCTCCACTCCCTCCACCAACTCCTCCACCCCAGCTGTCTGTTGAGTCTCTAGTACACAACTCAATTCATCCACCTCTGGACTCCTGGCCTCGTGGACATCCTCTCTCTCTCTCCTGACTGCCTCTCCTCTTAGTCCTCTTCTTTGGTGGCATTTTACAAAAGTATTAAATACTAAATTTCCTTTAGTGAAAAAAACAAACACCTCAAAATTTCTGACTCACTATATATGCCAACAAATTTTTATCCTCAAACATTTACAGTAGAGCTGTAAAGTTCCCAAAAATTGCAGTAGGATCACCTCGAACTGCAGAAAGTGCCATCTGAGAAACCCAAGCTTGGTGCCCCTTATATAGGCTTTTGTCAGTGAGAAAGCGTCTTTCTGTAAATTCCCGAGTGTCATACGAAACTACACTTCCATCCGTAAACCCCGTCCTTATTGTCCTTGAGGCATCCTTATCATCCGTAAACCCCATCCCTATTGTCCTTATACACCTTATACACCGTGACTATCCATGCATACCCGCAAACCAATTACATATCCGTGACCTTCTTTACGGACCATCCCTTGGTCCGAGAAATTTCCCGAGTCTTTATTGGCATGGAAGGGTCAAGGATGTTGCAGATGCCATGAGATCTACGGGTGCTGTAAGGACGTTACAGACGAGATACGGATTATCTACGGATCAGATACAGATATTAATTACCCCTAGCATCCGCAAACCTTTTACGGAAAATTCAAGCAGTTTGATTTTTCTGAGGAGGTTCCACGGACAAGTTGACATCCGTGACGGATGCCACAAGGACATTAAGGACAATAAGAACGTGTTCACTGATGAAAACGATGATCCGTAAATCACTTACAATTTTCTATATTTGGTAACCTACCGCGATCTGGCAGTACATCCGACCATGTGTAACTGGGGTCTTACAACACAACAGCTACAGCTCAGTTAGTTTTCTGCATTTCCGCTCTCTTTCTTCTCTGTTCAAACACAATATGCAGAGAGAGAACAAAAGTGTAATGCCCTTAATTTGCAAATTGAAGGTCAAGAATTAAAAATGGTGGACTGACTTAAAATGTTATTGTGAAGTTCACAGAATCATTTGCGGGGGAAATCTTTGGCTACTTACTTCAGTCAAATTTTATGCAAAAATCTGTTAGAGAATTGAGTCATCAAAGTACTTAAAATAGATTTCTGAAAACAACAAAAGAAGAACTTAGTCTCTTCATAAATAAAGTACCACTATTGTAAGTTTTGACTGCTGGTGTTTTCTTTCAACTTTTTATTTCTTCTGTGTTGTGTTTACATATAAAATAAATATTTTGGTACAAAACAGCATCATACTGTGAGCAGCTCTGTGTGCAAAACACTTGTGTATTTCTAATTCAGTGTATTCTTATTTATCAGCTGAAACTGTGTGCATGATTTAAAACTTAGGTTATAAATAATATTAAATACTGGTTCCGGGTTTTTAGAAACAATAGAAACTCAATTAGGGAGCTATGCAAATCTTGAAAAATATTGTATATTTATTTGTGTGTTTCTGTGGACGTCTAAAATACTTGCCAATACTTGTATTTGTGACACATTTTGAAAAATTTCAAACAATTATATTTCCTTGATCATTCTTTTCTTTCCACAAGTACCAAGCTCCAAAGCTAATTGTAAGCCAGCGGCTCAATTTCAGAAAAAAAGGTACCCAACCACATTTTAATATATAAATTCACAGATATTCAATCACATCAGGTCACAATAAACAAGTTTTCTTAATGTGGTTAGGTAAGTGTATTTCATTATGAAACCAGTATTTTGCTGAATAATTTGAGATAGTGTGGCAAAAAAGACAAGAAACAACTGTAGCTTTTAAATCTTATATTGCCTATAAATCAAGATCCGGTTGAACATGTTTTTACAGTTATGTAAACATTCTTGATCCATTAACTTAGACTACTAATGGGTAGGTCAGCCTTAACTTGTTTCAAGCTTAAATTTGTTCTACTTGATGAAAAATGGCATACCTAAGCTAAATGGTACACTAAATACTTTAATTGTAACTCTCAGTTCCAAATATCTCAGCACATTAGAGGATCCTCATCAGTTATGCATTATACACATGTTTCTATTATGTAAATATATAAACATGTCACCACTGACCAATGGTATATAATAACAGGGACATGAATGACAGTGACTAACCGTCCCTAAATAACAACCAACAATTGGAACTACAGCTGCATTGTTTTTTTGCAAATACATGTATAGAGACATATAAAATATAAAAATTGGGTCAATGATAATGATTTAGCAGTTATTTAAATTTCAACTCTGTCTCACAGCTCCTATAGTTGAATCACTGATTCTATTTGAAACTTCCTCACCACACAACCTTGGCAAAATGCCACTTGTAGTTTTCCCTCCCGTGCAGTAAAAAAAGGGTAACATCAGCCCTCATGAAGTAAATTATATAGAGAAGTATCAAATGAAAGTACTTCAGTGTATCTGTATGAGGAAATTTTGACCAAACCATACTGATGGTCTAGTCAGCCCATCAAATCAGTGTGAGAGGTTTTTTCCAAACAAGTCTATTATAAAAAAGCCCAAAGATGAAAAAGGATTTCATGCGGCAAAGGTGGTTTCAGTGTCTGTCCATCAGTTGTTGGGTGTCTGTGGTTGGCATTAAGGAAATATGGTCTCACACTTTATCATACGGATATAGAAGAAGAAGAAGAAGAATTATTTATTTTTGTGACTTGAGGTAAAGCTTCACAAAAATATATAAGAAAAATTGTAATTTCCTCCCAGCCCTTGTGGGCTTTATAAGTCACCTTTAGTATAACATACTTAATGAAGTATATACAGATAAAAACAGATATGCTACAATTTCAGTTTAACAGTTAGATTGAAACTTATGTCCTTAAATTTCATACATTACTACAAATTTCCAACTTATGTATAGGTGTTGCATATGTGTCTAAATTTTACTACAAAAAAGAAGAGAACTGAAATGACAAGTAGTTACAAGAATACAAACAACATACGAAATACTATGTTTATAACAGACAAGATTACATTGATTCACATATATGGTGTGTACACAATTAATCAGTAACATCAGTGGTTAGGTTGACTGTGCGGTATATTATCTAACAATGTCAATTTATACATGGATTTGTGTAAAGTTGGAAACCATGATTTTAATTATATAATTGGGATGATCTGATCTTTACAAACATATCGAATAAGGGACCCAATAGTTTTTGATGCTTGTCCATTTCCATTCAATATTTTTGTCACCAAAGGATGTGTCAATGCATTTGATTGAATCAAAAAGTTTTGTACTTCCGAATATTTTGGACAGGTGCAAACTATGTGGAATTCACCATCAATTTTATTAAGACAGCATAGTGTGCATAACCTATTTTCTAGTGGAATATGGCAGTATCTACCTACTTCTATCTGTAGTGGGTAGGTACCCACTCTAAATTCTGCAATAAGACTTCGGGTGTGTTTACTTTTACAATATGTCACATGATTTTCTACATTGATATTATTTTTAAATTTCATGTAACTTCTAAGCTTTGGTTTATTTTGCAGATCTGATTGCCAGCTTTGTTCATCTTCTAGAATTAATCTGTCTGAAACCTCTTTAATATTAATAGTTGTCATATTTTCTATATTTCCATCGATGTAACTGAATGTATTTTCCAATTTCAAAGGGTTATAACAAAAAAGATTATTGCTCCAATTATCTTTAAATTCTGGAATAAAAAGCTTCAACACAGACAAAACCTAAAGGACGAGTATACTGGTCCCAGGAGCCTTCCTCTTGGAGTATTCTACTGTTCAAGAGTTGACAGCTTTCTATAATATTAAATGACTATCAGCTTTTACCCAGTGTTTGTTTATCTGCAGTCTATAAAACTTAATAAAATCACAGCAAGTCTTGGCGGGGACTGCCACCCTCTACTACTAATAAACACGAGGTATTATGAGTTTATACAAGTGCTTATCTCTCACCCAGGGGGTTTGATACATCAAGCTCTGGGTATGTTCACGCCTTGATATTCACCCAGATTGAAGTCAGTTTAAAGTAGAAAATTACAAGAGACAGCAATGTCCATGCCACCCAAGTTTCATGTGTGGGTGATTACAGAGAGGCGAGTAGGTCTGGCTGGAGAACCCACGGCATTTCAACAGCTGAGCAGCACAGGTGACACTTGTCTGCAGAAAGAAGCACACGGTGCAAGGAAGCAGCTCTAGGATTCTCCAGCAACGTGTTCCACATGTATTGTTCTTTCCTTCCAAAAAGCATTTGCTCCCCGACATCACCTATTGTTTTGAAGAATACCGAAAACAGGGAAAAGTCAACATCCAGGCTGTAGAATCGACCCATCCCACCCAGAATCAAGACTACTTTTTACAGCACTAGGATTTGCAGAAAGTGTTGTTGGAGGAAAGCAAAAAGTCATTCTGTGTTTTTTACCTTTTGTTTTAAATGTTCTTAAAGCCCAGAGGCAGACTTTCATGTGTAAAAATATCTAAGGGCAGTTTCAGCTCCAACAACCTGACTGATTTTTCTCTTTTCAGCTACTGGAGCAGCTGATCAAAGATCTATTTGTTGGCCCCCTAGTGAGTGAGGAGCTCACCATGTGTGTGCAAAAACCATCCCAGAGAGGTCAAACTATGGGCCTTCACAACAACACTGGCCCACATACACTCCAATCAGCCCCAGGCATGACCTGTGACATGTAGATATGGAGGAGTCAGGCAAAAAACATCAAATTCATGTGTTGTCACAACTCAATAACAAAACATTAAAATGGCCATAGCTACTTGTTTCTAGTAACTTGTATGCCAGTTTGGGGATGGTCAGACATTACATATGTAAATGTAACTGTATCAAATTTTTTAGTTATAGCTATAGCATCAGGTCACATTTTACAGTCTTCCTTTTTAAAATAGATAACCTAAACACTAAAAGAATTATGACAAATCGAAAGTCAAGACAGGATATTATTGAGTGTCTCAATGTGCTAGTTTTGATGAACCTTACCTCAGGGTGTTGGAAAAGCGATGATTAATTTGCTATTTTCAGATATTTGGGCTATAGTGAACAATTATAAAATTAATAAATACAACACAAATGTAATGGTTTAAAAAAACAGAGAAACTGAATATTCAACAGGTTTTAAGCTAGTATGTACATTTATATTTTGCTTCAATATGATAGAAAAATGTTAAAATTATGGCCCAAGTAAAATAATATATTTGACCAAATATATGAATTTGGTGTAGTATCATCTATTAAAACAGTGTAACTGATAAACTTTAGTAAAACTCACCACATAAATGCAATTTTGACTCCAAAACAGTGGAATAGTTGGCTCTACAGTCAGGAATAAGGAAAAGATTTGAATGAGCTAATAAATCATCCCCATCTATCAGTAGAAAGTCCATCCGTCAAGCAGTGCAGGCTTCATTGAAAATGCAAATGGGGTGTTTTAATTGAAACTGACATCAGATTAAAGATTCCGACGGCTGTTATATTTCCTGGACAATATCTGCAGTTTTAAAGGAAGTATATTGGCTGTTTGATACTAGTAATTAATGCCTATAAATATTTGTTTCTTGATTACATCTTTGCACTGACTATTTGAGTTAACTTAGCTCTGCAACAAAAGTCACAAAACATATGGTAAAATTTGGAAGATAGTGACCCTTTAAAACATTGTGAGGTACATTTTGTGTCGACTCAAACATCTTAGACCATATTGCAATGACTGTGATTTGTAGGAGAAAAGCAAATAATATCATATGTAATAAATGAGTAATAAATAATACATGTAGCTAACTATTCATACTGGTAGTTCAGTTTCATAATGATATAAACATTGACAATATTACTTCCATTTAAAAGTAATCATCCCAAAGAGTTGTTAGGTTACATGGATTTCATAATTATAAAAATATTGGTGTTATTACTTTTATTAAAAGAACTGCACACAGTTGTGAGTGTACATAATGTATTCTGGTGTACATAAATCTGGGGAGTTAGGGCAGGTCATTCATCATGCAGACCAGAGTTTGCTAGGGGAGGAGCAGCTGAGAAAGTCCAGTATCACTTAGTCAGGATGCAAATGAGTTGTTGTGATAAGGCATGCCACACTTCATTAGTGTATTCTTAAGGTGTCAACTCCCCAGTGCAACTATTCCAGCTATCCAGATAAAACTATCAGTGACAATAACCTGGCCATTCCAGGTTAATTGCCTGGATGGCTAAGCCTACAGACACACATTTGTGCATGATGCAGTTAATTACTGTTTGTATCTGAATGAAACTGTTGCTACAGTAGTCCACTCTTCATCTTCTGTGTGTCAATCTGTCAAAACAGACTTTACTGAGGAGAGACCCTAATGGACTGAAAACATTCATGGTATACAAATATTAGGAATAGATCATTGTAATTATGTTGCCTTACAGGAAGAGTATTACTTTCATTAAAAACTATAAATATGACAGGCATTCAAACACTGCAGTGGGCACAATGACAGTCCTATTCAAATACAACATCATACAGACTCATGGCAGATTTACACTGCCACAGAACTGGATTTTAAAAAAACTTTCCAAAGGGAAATACACCTGAAAAATTTGGTCCAACAGATTTTCACACCAGTATCTGGACCTGTAGGCTATGTAAATTGTCTCTCTTTAGAACTTGTGACCAAAAAATCAGTTTTTAGGTCCTCTTATGGATGTGAGTTAACCTTCCTGTAAACATTTTCTTATTTTTCTAAATAATAAGCTTACATCACTTTCAGAATTGTATTTTTAAATCTGTATATAATACTGTACATTGGAAGTAAAGAATTAGAGAAACTACAATGACTGCAATCCCAAACAATTGTGTTTTTTTTTATTTATTCATTTAAAATGCTCTGAAGACATATCTGTATTTACATCTACCTGATCGCAAAACACCAATCTAGTTGTAAAACGAAGTCTCACTCTTTACTTTACATGATCATATTTGTGTACTTTTCCTCCCTACCGAAAACTTCCACAGATTAGGTCTATTGTTTTCCAGGTTTAAAATTATATCAAGGATGATGTAACTTTACACATAAAAATGAGGCACTGAAGTTTGTTTTGAAAATTTTTAAACCTTGTTTTCTTCAAATATTTTAGATTGCAATATTAATGAAGCATAGTTTTACACTTTCAACCAAAATCTTCACCATGATAAATTTTTCACCAAAATAACTAGTTATGAACATATCTGAATGCTAAAAGAAAAAATACAATTGGCCAAATGAACTAAAACAATAGAAGTATCTCCAAATTAACAGAATAAGATGGCACATCTGTTTATCTATTGTTAAGGATATATTTGTAACTCCAAAAACATAGAACAAAAAATCCTATGGAATTTGAAAATGAGATTCACGAAACGTTGAGTTCACATTGAGTCAGTTATAACAAAGAACCTGTCCATCTGGACAAGAAATAGATCAGTCCACAGTAGCCATCACAACCAGGCAAGAGGTCCACATTTGATCCTGATGAATGATATATCCTGGCTTCTACCAAACTCTCACCCCTGCCTTGCAGCGGGCGGTGAAAATTAGATAATTCAAAGTTTTCAGTGCCAATTAACCCTGTCTCCTGATGAGAGAAGTATCCTTCATTGTGGGATGATATGCAGCTACTGCTCACAGCCACCCAGACCTGCAAGCTCATCTACTGACATGCTGGGAAACCTGCCTTGCTTTGTTCCAATTATTAATATCTTCCACACTTCACAGATAACCTTTTCCTCAGCCTTAAATTTCAAGTAACTGCCCTTTCCATATGAAAATGTAGAGATGAATATAGTACCAAATGGTAATACAATAATATCTTGCATAAAAAACAAATGGACTGTGTGACAACAGCGGACAAAACAATTGGTTAAAATTTAAAAAAAAAAGCCTTGGCAGGAAAGAACCCCAGCCTGTTGTAAATGGGCAACAACATTGAGATTTGGGAAAATCTCGGGAACAACTACATTGTAAGATGTGCACAGAATCCACAAGATGTTGTTAGATGTAAGAACTTTCATGTAGTTGATGGTCAAATTTGACACTTGTAAAGATTCACAGGCCATGATTTTTTGCGAGTTGTTTTCATATTTTGAAGCTCTAGAACACATTTTAAGGGAGATATAAGGCCTTTTTAGCATGATGACTCTACTTGACCTTGAAGAAGGAGTCAAGGCTAAATTTGACACTTACAAAAGATTTCACAGGCCATGATTTCCTATAAGTTTTTTCATATTTGGAAGCCCTAGAACCAATAATAAGGGAGATTTAAGAGCTGTTTAGTATGATGACCCCACTTGACCTTAAAGCAGGGGTCATAGGTCAAATTTGACAATTGTAAAAGATTAATAGGCAATGACTTCCTATGAACTGTTTTTGTTTTCATTCTGAACCCCTAGAACGAATGACAAGGGAGATAATAGGCATTTTTGATATGACAACCCTCCCTATGTGACATTAAAGGTGTGATATGGTGGCCATTTTGTTTTCACAACACAGCAAAAATGACACTCAGGTAAGGTATCCTAGCCGTTTACATTTGGTACAAATCTGATGAAGCTAGCTGCAATATATTTTAAGTTTAGAACATATTAATGATTTTCGAACAATCAGCTATGGCGGCTATGTTATTTTTTAAAATGAGGACTAATTTTTTCACAGACATGTTTTCACAGCCATAAATATTCTCTGCAAATTTGGTGAAATTATCTTCATAAATGGATGAGATATACAGCTTTATGTAAAAATGTGACAAACACACACATGCACTCACCCCCCCCCCCCCCCCTCCCCACAAACACACACACACACACAGGAAAGCATTTCACAATCCCCTAACTTATAAAAGTACAACTGTAGTCACATTGGTTTAATAGCACCCCTTAAGATGTTAAGACGTTTAAGAGTGAAAAGCATTCAAAGCACTGACATGGCAACAGCTGTGGCTAGATACCCACCAAAAGGTAATCAGCTGTATATCCTCTTGGGGTCTGTGCATGGGTTTAGGCTGTGAAACACCCACAAACTTCAAGACCCAAAAATGCTGCCATGGCACCAGTTGTACTTGGATTCCCCCCCAAATCCTAATCAGCTCTACATCCTCTTGGGGTAAACATATCCTGAAAATTTGGTGAAAATCTGTGCTTTGGTTTAGGTTGTGGAGTGCCAACAACTTGTAAGACACCAAAATCTTAAAAGTGTTGCCAACAGCTGTTGCCAAATACCCTCCCCCCCCAAAAAAAAAAAAAAAAAAAAAAACCTAATCAGCTGTAGATTCTCTTGTACATTCTGAAAATTTGGTGAAAATCCGTGCATGGGTTTAGGCTGTGGAACACTCACAAGTTTTATGCAAGTAGCTGCCGACATGAACACACACAGGTAGAACACTCTGCATCATAACTTGGAAAAATAGCATCCGAGATGCCCATACCCCACAGCCTCGGGAAATAGTTTTCAACAACATGAGATATCAAAGTAGTGAAACAGTACAAAGATCTGGATACTTTCAGAGCAGTCTCGGTTATATAAAGGTCCAAGTAATGTTTAAGTAGGGAAAATAAGATTTAAGAGATAGAAAATGTATGTAAAGATAAAGTATTGAAACAAGACAATTCAATAGCAAGATAACAGGTTTATTCAGTAAACTAAAAATAATGGAGCTGTAAAATTTATTAACTGGAGAATAGCTGTCAATGGAAAAAGCACAATTATGTAAAAGTGCATATAATAATAAGTTGCATCAATCCATATATCTTTGTCATAAGAGAAACATGTCTCAAAATGGCAGGTAAACACACTTTGGCAGAGCCAAAGTTAAAGGTCACACCATGATGCACACCTACACCCCCTAACCAATGTCCCTACCAAGTGTCAACCTTCTACATCTTATGGAATCCATGAAATAACCCAGACAAGATTTTAAAACTCATGGTCACTATGATGAGGTTAAAGGTCAAATTAAAATCACACCAAGATGTTGCACACCTACATCCCTGAACAAATGATCCTACCAAGTAACAACTTCCTACACCTTACAGTTGGACAAGATATTAAAGGTCATTGTCACTACAGCAAGGTTAAAGGTCAAATCAAGGTCACCAAGTATCCACTTGCTACACTTTATGGTTATAAAGCCTGGACAAGATGTTATAGGTCAAGGTCACTATGGCAAAGCCAAAGGTCAAATCAAGGTCACACCATGACGTTGCACACCTACACCTCCTAACCAATGTCCATACCAAGTATCAACTTCCTGCAGTTTACGGTTTCTGAGATATGGCCTGGACAAGATTTTAGGATCACTACGGCAAGGTCAGAGGTCAAATCAAGGTCACGCAATGACGTTGCACACCTACACCCCCAAACCAATGTCCCTACCAAGTATCAACTTTCCAAAACTTACGGTTTGCAAGATATAGCCTGGACAAGATTTTATAGGTCAAGGTCACTACAGCAAGGTCAAAGGTCAAATCAAGGTCACCAAGTATCCACTTCCTACACTTTATGGTTATATAGCCTCGACAAGATGTTTATAGGTCAAGGTCACTACGGCAAGGCCAAAGGTCAAATAAAGGTCACACCATGACGTTGCACACCTACACCCCCTAACCAATGTCCATACCAAGTATCAACTTCCTGCAGTTTATGGTGTCTGAGATATGGCCTGGACAAGATTTTAAGATCACTACGGCAAGGTCAGAGGTCAAATCAAGGTCACACAATGACGTTGCACACCTACACCCCCAAACCAATGTCCCTACCAAGTATGAACTTCCCAAAACTTACAGTTTGCAAGATATAGCCTGGACAAGATTTTATAGGTCAAGGTCACTACAGCAAGGTCAAAGGTCAAATCAAGGTCACATCATGATGTTGCACACCTACACCCCCTAGCCAATGTAAGTACTAAGTATCAACTTGCTACACCTTACGGTTGCCGAGATATAGCCCAGACAAGATTTTCAAACTCAAGGCCACTGCGGCAAGGTCAAAGGTCAAATCAAGGTTACACCATGATGTTGCTCACCTACATCCACTAACCAATGTCCCTACCAAATACCAACTTGCTAAACCTTACGGTTGCCAAGATATAGCCCAGACAAGATTTTCAAACTCAAGGTCACTGCGGCAAGGTTAAAAGTCAAATCAAGGCCACACTATGATGTTGCTCACCTACATCCCCTAACCCATGTCCCTACCAAATACCAACTTGCTACACCCTACGGTTTATGAGATACAGCCCGGACAAACTTTTTCCTGCTACCCACCCGCCCAAACTCCCATCTGGACACCATGAGTGAAAACAATACCCCAACAGCCCTTAAGGGCTGTGGGGTAATAAAAGTATAAATAAGATAACCTGACATATCCCAACAAATTAAAGTGAAGTGCTTAATAGTATGTTAATAATATCAAGCAGTTTCAGACTCAGAAAAACATAATTACTGAACAAATATCAAGCAGTTTCAGACTAAGAAAAACATAAGTACAAAACTGGAAATCAAAGGATCTAAATGGCATATTTAGATAGTATCAACAGAGATAACTCATATACTAGTCAGCAACTTACTTCGTAAAAGTAAGTTCAGAATGAACAAAGGTTTAAATGTGGAAAATACAGCTCTCCATGGTATGCTGTGGATATGGCCAAGCACAGGTGTGAAGTTTTTTTTTCACTTTACTCAATACTGCCTCCAGACTTCCATTCCATATTTTTAAATTTAAATTCTGGGATTCCTGGGATTTTGTTTATTTCACAGAATGTCTTAAATTAAATTTTTAACCAGATCACTGATAATATGTTGTGGGGTTTACAGAATACCTGCATTCATTTCATGATGCAGGTCATTATGCAAATCTGCAATTCCCACCTCAATGTCATTAGACTCTGACTTTTCAAAAGATACATTTGGAAATACCCGGTACTAATACAGTTAAACTCTGAAAAAGTGGCTAATACCAGAAAATATTGGGGAGCGAGGCCCGATAGGGCCAAGATTTTCAATATTTTCTGGTATTGGCCACTTTTGAGGAGTTTGACTGTTGTAAACCCCACTCTATTATCCTATTTGATGCCTGGTCCCAAGATATATCATACTTTGTCCCCAAATTCAGTAATTTCTCTTTCTACAGGAATAAATTAATTTCCCTGAACTGTAATGAAGACTAAAGTGTCCAGTACTGATTAGTATTGGACATATCAATCAACAGTGAAAACCAAAAGCTGCAAACGGGATTTATACAACAATCTGACCCGATATTGATACAATATGCAGAGATATAAATCTCCATTGCACTGAACTATAAAGGTGAAAAACTTTCAACACGGATATGGAAGTTGTGGTCATTTTAACTGGAGATCTGTGTTATATACTGACAATACCTACTGATCTGATAAAAGTCGGGAAAATATTTTTTTAAAAAAAAGTTTTGTATCGTCTCATATCATTGTGAGTGCAAATACAGATTGAATAGCCAAGGTATAAAGTTCCAACCATGCTGGCCTTTACTACATGTTATAAATCAACACAGAAAGGGGTTGAACTGATTGCAAAGTCGAACAAAATATACCCATAATTCATACATGGTGGTTGATGTCTCTGGGTGTCATAAAATGCAGTTTGAACAATTAATATCCAAAACGTTATCTTCTTTTACGTTTTCTTGTGCTGACGGAATCAAACTTTGATGTACACACTCTAACAATAATAATTTCATGCCATTTTGTGAGATTATCAGTGGGAAAATGTTTAGAAACTGTGGTTCTAATCATTACCATGTTTCTCATAACAGTAGACCTGTGGACATAAATTTACTTCTGTGAGTTTTTCAAAATTGCCTAAATTATCTTCACCATATGCCCTTTGTAAAGAAGACATTTTTGGAGTAGGTATGGATTCCAGTCGGTTTGTTATAAAATGATCATAATTTCAATTCCATTGATGAATAAGGTTGGGAAAGAACGGAGCAGCACTGGTACCCATGATTATGCCTTTTGGTTGGTGGCAGTGACAGAGATTGAATGAAAAAACCTTCAGACAATTTAGATGCAGTTGGATGCAGTTGTCTCTCACAACCAAAGAATCTGGAGGTCTCTTGTAGCATGAACAAAGGCTGACTGGCTAATTGATATTAAAGCAGCTCTCATTTGTAAAGACAATAAAGATTGTACCTTCATATAATTTAACTAGAGAGTGGTGCCTTTTTTGGCAGGTGGTACTGTACCACTTGGTACCAACTGATACCTCCTGGTACCAACTAGGTACCGGCTCTCACTGGTGGTACAGTACCGCCTGCCAAAAAATACTTTAGGGGGCAAAGCAACACATTCTGGAAGAATTGCCTCTGATAAGACCATAAGTTATATATGGCTAAAATATAACTGGCATAATAAAAAGCTTAAAATAAAAAAAATGAAAAGCTTTATCATATATAGCACCACCCTCTGGCTAAATAATATGAAGGTACAATCCCTATATGATATAAATCTTCCTTTTAACAATTCTATATGAGACAACTGTGATTCCTAGTTAATGACAATAACTTTTTGTCACAGCCAGTCTGAACTGAATAACCCTCAAGAACTGTAAAGCAATAAACAAGAAGTATGATTATTGACATACTGATTGACCTTACATTGGGATAAAAAGTTAAAGTTAATACCTTGGTTATACTGATGCAAGGTGGCATCAAGACACCCAAATTTACACAATCCCAAGAGTAATCTTATTGCTTGAAAGACTCATGAAGGTAATTAAGCAAACATAGACACCCAGTGAAAATACTTCACTTATTTGAAAACCTTTGAAAGTAAGCATCATGACTCTCAAGTGCTCATAAAAAGTCCTTTTTTGGTGGGGTGAAAAGCAGATATGACTAACCATTTGGGTGCTATAAGAAATCTAGTTCACCTTTTTGTAAAAATGAAGCTAAATGATTTCTCCTCACCCCATCCCCTCAAAAAGAAAAACAAGATTACAACACAAGACTGGTCGGGTTTCTTACAAGTGATCTTTACAAATCACAGCAATCGGTAACAGGTTGTAAGGTCAACCATTTTGGTTGTACAACTAATCTTTTCGTTTGACACAAATCATGTGATTAAAACTGGAAAGGTATCTCAATACATCAATAAAGTGGGTCAGTGGTATACTTTTACAGCTAAGGTCATATTGGGCCAGGCTATCAGTATTTATCACATGTTGTCATGAGCTTGAGTCAAACCCATAACCAGCCAAGTGAACTCTATCAACTCTATCAAACTTGCTTGCCAACTGGGTCACTAAGGCACACTATACCATGCTAGAAATGCAAAGGAACAAGTCTCATAATCAGTCACCAAGGAAATGTGACAGGACAGCACTACTAGTAAATCATGGTAACAGAGTGTCACACTGAAAGTACAAGCCACACACACAAAAACATGTTATTTCCTATGACTTACAGTATAACCTCTATTATCCGACCCTCTTGGGGGAGGAACAGTTGGTTCGGATAATAGAAGGGTTGGATAATAGTGTGGCTAAAATAACAGGTTTAAATGGAGTTGTGAGATAGCGTTTTAGGTCCCATAATTTTCTATAGGCTGTTTCCACATTTCAGACTCACTAGTAATAATACTGAAGATATAGAGATTTTTGAAAATGAAAATGGAAACATTGTTTGACCATTAAAGGGTTATTACACCCCCAAAACAAAAGGCCTTTAAAATATTTATTATAATATGGTAAATCATTTCCCCAAAGAGAATTTTGAAACACAGCTTAATTACTGAGTAATCAGCAATTAAAGAAAATACACCTTTGCCATATATGGCAAAACTGAGCACAAGCCACGGAAATTGCCGAGTGCACTGCTGTAGTAGTGGGTGTGTGCACTGACGTCATGATGGCCCATGTATTTTCTCTGTTTTATGCACCGGTAAGTCATTCAGATATAGAAGCTTAGATATACTTGAAATGGCCTCATTTTAAAACTGAGAAAGAGAACCAAGATACTATACATACTGTGCTTCATCGTGGCCTTATGTTTAAGACTGTAAAAAGATTAAATAACCTGACAAAATGATGATAAAAGTAATAAAACTGACCCATTAATTGTGGTGGTTTTACCACCACAGTTAACACAGAGAGAATTGTAAAAAAGGACATTAGATGCATGATTTAATCAGGTTTCCATTACTATACATTACTACATAACAAAGTACATTAAGGGTGACCTAACAAGAAAGTTTATTTTGTAAGTTATAAACATTCTGTTATCAGATTTGTGTGTGCTTCAAGGTATCAAAGACTCCAAGTATAGTTCAGTGCAGTACTGGCAAGTGTTTTTTTTCCTGTTCATCACACACACTGTGTGATCAGCTGAAGAAAATATCATTTTGTTCCTGTATCTCATGGTTTGATGTGGAATATTGAAAATATACTGGTCATTTTGGTCAGGTTATAAGTATTAATTATAATGATATTGAGGAGTCTTCTAATTTTTACTGTTTTGTATATTTCATAATTCTAAATTGAAATGAGATATTGTATATCGAATTGATAAAGTTATATAAAAGTTATTACCACTACATATAAATTTAAGTAAGTACATCACAGTAATGCCACAAATAATAATTTTCATCCAAATGCAATTTCCAGTTTTGTTCACAGGGTCACATCAGTATCTATCCAAAACATTTCCACCTAAGTGAATTTTTACTGCAATATGAAAATTACACATTTTACCCTGAAGAATTTTTTGTTTAAAATTAGAGTTTAAAAAATGAATGCCCAGTATGTATCCTTATCCAGTTTTAGTTATACACTTCACACATACAGGCGATGATACAAATATGAGACAATATTTAGTAATAATTTATTTAGTAATAAATACTAGGCTCCACCACATAGGATATGGTTTGAACACAGGTAAGAAAAAAACATAGTATTGAACTGCTCATTTCTCAAAAACTAGCAATGTTATATGACCATCAATAATTCAGTCCATATGAATTCCATTATCTCATAAACTTATTTTTATCAGAAGAAATACTGAGGAAAATTCAGATGTCTTAATCTTCTTTGTAAATTTTTTAAAAGGGGCCAAAACTGGACAAAATAACTACTTGTCATATACAAATCCTTTTCACATATTTATTTCAATGGCTATTGAGTTATTATATTTTATTATTTCAATGGAAATAACAAAAATATAATCAAAGTCACTGTAAAAATCTCTTTTACAAGGTTTTTCCCATTGCACAACACTTGTAAAACATTACAAATGTATATATTTGCTAAATTCTTCTAAATTCTACACATTCACATCTAAATTCTTCTCTTTTTTGTATCTGGTAGTTACTAAAGTTAGTAAATCATCTTATTTTCATCTTCACTAAACATTTGTTCAATTATGTTAAGAACATAACTTTTTGTTATATCACCTTTTATTAAGGATATGTCCTGCTGTATCTTTCTACTTGCAATTTTTCAGTACTGTATGTAAAGTTATCCTGTTTTTAAATACTTAAAAAGGGCCAGTTTTTATTTTTTTTCCTTCTGACATTTATCTTATACATTTATTCTGATAAAAAAAATACTTTTAAATTAAATGATCCTGAAAATAAGACATGTATACTGTATTAAACACAGACATGCATTGAGATAGGCTATAGCCAGATTCTCTAGTGGGGCACTGCTGACGTAAGAGCACCTGTTTACTGGTGAATTTGCCGAAGTGAGAAGTGTGTGCTGTTTCCTTGACAGGCCTGTAATAAAAGTCATTTTATAAAGTGTGTGGTTTGTTTTGGGAGGTCTAACTGTGGGTAATGTATATAAATACATTAGTTGAGTTGATTACAAGAAAAAAAAGATATAGTAATTTTTGGAGGATAGTAACCCTTTAAATGGAGGTCAAAGGTCAAATCTGACCCTTTAAACATATGGCCCATATGAACATGTGTAGGTTGTTTCAACATTCCAAATACTCCAGGGCTAATAATAAGCAAGATATAAGGCAATTTTTATATGTTGACTCCACTTGACCCTGAAGCAGTTGTCAAAGGTAAATTTGAGTCATCTAAAAGATTCCTATAGATGTTTTCCTGTAGGTGGTTTTCACATTCCATACTCTTAGGACCAATAATAAAAAATATGAGGCCTTTTTAGTATGCAAACACAGTCTGACCAATAATAAAGGAATTAAAAATGAAAATAACCCAAAATATAGGAAAATGCTGACATGCCAATGTTTGGAGGTTAGTCAATGACCTAAAAGAAAACGGTTGAAGGTTAAATTTCTGCATGCTTACAGGGAACATATATATATATGGGTTATATTTAATCTAATCTAGTATGGAACTTTATAGTGTTTAACCTCCATCATAGATAGATTCCCATGTGCAACTATACAAAAGCATATTGAATAGTTGTAAGTCCATTGACACAGCCAGACCACACCCAAAAAGACTGAGGGGTGGCTGGGTGGCTAATGGGCACTTTTGCAAACAGGTAGTTTTGAGCTTTTGCCTGAAGGAAGAAATAGATGGTGCATTGCATACATTATCAGGAAGGCCATTCCAAATCTTAGGAGAACCAAAGACAAAATTATTTCTAAAGTGTTTGACTGACTTGTAGAGAGAAAAGTGAAAAGGAAAAACTGCAAGGTACTGACAGAGTGATTATGCCTATTGCTGTAGGAGCAACTGGTCTATGTCAAGGACAGTCCAAAATAGACTAGAGAACTGCTGAAATTTAAAGCTCAATGTTATGGTTTTGAAACATGCATCAGTACTGAACATATATCACACATATATCAGCCATAGGATAATCTGACCTTCTGCACATGAGAACCAGACCAAATTGTAAAGAAAGGACCCAAACAAAGTCGCCATTGGTTTTAAAGTTTAATGCCAAGGCTAACAAACAATAGGCCTTACCCATATATACCCACACTGCAAATTTAAAGATATATATAATTTTTTAGCTATATTGTTAGAAAGAACATCTCTGCAGTGGTGGCGGTGACAGCATGACCATGCTAAAACCTATAGTATTCTCCCAACTTTCATCCGAGATACAAATGTACACACATAAAATTTACAGGTCATTAAATAATATGGGCACCAACTGTCTGGAACAGTTACTATCCTGTTTTAATAGAATTTTTCTGCACATATCTTGCGATACTGCTAAATCAGTTGTCACAAAAAAAAGCTTTAACATGATTTCTTTGCAGTGTAGTGCATCCAAGGGATGAAAGTTTTTCCTTTCTGATTTCTATTGTATATGAAGAGAAATAACAAACCTCAGAAAAACAAAACATCTGAACTCCACATGGGAAGCTCTTCTCAACAGTATTGTGAGACAAACACCATTACATCAGATCTTCTGGATAGTTCTATGCATTGCTTCAACATTCACAAAACATTCCCAAAATAAACTCAGAGATTGCTAGTGGTAAGCGAAACCTGAACCTTTTCTATGGAGATGCAGCCCTGATACATTTTTGATTGGTATTGTCTTGCTTGTTAATGGCTGAAAAGTGCAACACGTTTGAAATACTTAAAAAGTACTAAATATTCTGCATGTTTCCATAAAACAGGGACCTGATTAACTTATGATTAATAATGACTGATTGTGACTGGGCATTCCCCAATCAGGATCTCAAAATCTTTTAGGCATAGAGAGACTGAAACAATTCACAGAGGTTGTGTAAAAATCCCTGGGCTCCAAATAGAGTCTTGTGTGCAATAAGACTTGTAAATTCTACAAGGTCTAAAAAGATAAAAAATACACTCTTATGTTTGAGTTTATCACCATTATCACAGTTGGAATACAACTATGACAAAAGTAAGGCTGGTGAAACTGAATTAAGAACATTTGGATAAGCTTCACTAATTTTAGGTCTGCTTACAATAACAACATGCTCAGTATATTCATTTTAATGAGTAAAAGTCAGAAAACATTTTTGCTGCTAAAACTCACTTAAAAGTTAGATAATGTTCAAGCATTATATGTACAAAATATCAGATCAATTCCTGTATGAGATAAAAAGGATGACCAAAAGTATTTAAATGCTGGTTGAAAGATACTTTACTTTAAAGTGTTGTAACAAACAAATAAATCTGTTCATCAGGTATGTTTTCAATGCCTAATTAATATACTAGAAAACAAAACTATCAGCTTCTCTGCAGTTTTGGAGAAGAAATGAAATAACTGCCATGTCGGCATCAAGAACTCAACAAATACAATATTTCAGTGACTTGATCAGCTGACATAAAAATGGTAAGATATCTTACTCAGACACACTTTGGCCAGCAGACAAACAGACAGACCTGGATGTCACAAACAATTTTTTTAAAGCAACATAAAAAGTTATCAGACACGATTCCTGGGGTGGCGTATGAAAGTTGTGAAAGAGAGGTTTCCTCAAAACTGAAAAAAATGTGAATTCCTCCTGTATGAAAGATGAAGATTTTGCAATTAAAATAGAAGAAAACCCAACTGATTTGATATATGCTAGTTATTGATTTCATTTCACAATGCATATTAATAACACTTCAATGCATTGTACAGTATCAGCTGATCTAATGTGTGTGCTACTTATTGATTTCGTTTCACTGCAGTATAACCCCCTCCCTGTACAGTGCACACAGTAGGGAGCCACTGAGTGTGGATCACTGCTCTCCACATGTGTATGAGCGCCAAGCCGGAGTCGCACTCCCCTGTCACTACCATCACATCAAACACTCCACAAACAGCTCTGCAGTGAACCCAGCCGGCCAGGGTTTATCTCACAGATCTGCACTCTCAGGGGTCAGCCACATAAAAGTACAGAGTGCGCTGAAAGAAAGCCTACATCAAACCATCGCTTGTCTTCACCACACTTTTTAATGAGGACTGGAAAAACCATCATCAAAAACTACACATATTTTATTAAAGTACACAACTTTCACAGAATGTCATCACTCCTACTCAAACACAAGCTTTTTAAGACCCATAAACCACGGACTGTTTTTTCGTTGTTGTGAAATGTCATTAATACCCATCACAGCATGTATTCTTAAAAATTTCTGTTTTGATTTTTAAACAACACATTTTTCTTTTACCACACATTAATGAGACAAACAAACAGGGAGGTAATTTTTAAAAAATGTTTAGGCATCATTGAATTTCAAACAAATTTAAACACCTAAATACTATTCTAAACTGACCTTGTGTAAATTTATACAGAACACTTAACACGTATCCTGGAGGTAAAATACAAAATAATACACATTCCTTGTCACCTTAAAACTAGGTGTTTTCCCAAACTGCAATTGCTTTTGAATTTTTCTACAATGTTTTTATTTTCATTATTTAAAACCTTCTTGATGAGGATTTAAAACAATTAACATGGAACCACAATAGATATAAGGGACTGAATCAACTTGATTGTTTCTTTTCGGTGCGCGGACAATTGGCCGGTGGACAACTGGCCGGTAGACAATTGGCCGGTGACTTTTTTGAGGCGTAGGACAATTGGCTGATGACTTTTTAGATGTTGTAGAAAATGTAAAGGCACTTGCCTTGTGGCACTTTTTCTCATGTAACATTTGAGCTGGGTTGGTTTAACGATATGACTAATCCCAGACTTAGATCTAATTATAAAGTTAAGGCTTTCATCTTAAACTTAGGCTCTGTCTGTGGTCTTGCACTTACCAGATTTTACACAGCAGCTAAGTCTAAGCTTAAAATTAATTTCATCTGAAGGTGGGCTTAATATTTGAAAACAGAGACTGGCCACTATAAAATTTTCTTCACTTTAAATTGCAAATGGCTGAAAATAAACTATAAATATACAGAACACCCCCTAAAGTATTTTTTAGAAGTTTTATGTGGCAGGCAACAGAGGTTTCTATTTCAAACCAACATTTTCCATAAATAAAATGTATCACATTATACACATCACCAGTAATATATTTTGAGTACAAATAAGGATCACATGACACAGAAAACCACTGTGGCTATTTGATAAATCAGTCTAAGCTTGATCTTAGTTAAGTCCCCTCTTGTAAAATCCACTTTAGTCCAAAACTAAATAAAAAGTTTTAGATTTGGCTAAGATCTAAGATCTAAGTCTAAGATCCCTGTGAAGCTGGTCCCTGGTTTTGCAGTTTCCTTGTAACTTTACCTATGACACCTTGTCAGAAATCTAGGGGTTATTTATTAAATCTATGTGGATTTTTTCTACATAATTGTAAATTTCTGTGATAAATACCCTCTAAAGACCTATTACATAAGTCTGAGATTGCTCTATGTGAAGGGGTTGACTGTACTTGAGACCACCACGGCTACACCCTGTATCAGCCCTGCCTGTGACACCATGCACAGGATGCCTGGAAAGTTCATCACATTCTGAGCACAAAGATTCCTGCACAAAGAACACTGAATGTCATCCCCTTTATACTTAGGCTTCCATCATTCCAAAGGCAGAGTTGTAGCTGCCTAAATGAGAGCACTTTAAAACTGATACTCTTACAAACATTCTGAAGTGATCCACCTATGAACCAGTTTCTATCAATTTGTAAGCAATAACTACCTATTGTGTCATAAATTTTCTTTCCGTTGGTCCACCAAAAGACCAGAGTAGATTCTTAGCATGATATAAAAAGCATGTTTTGCAGCTTAAACAATAATCAGAATTCTGCATCTTAACACGCCTTCTTCATAAATCATTAGTGTGTGCTGTTTTTGTGCAGTGTGTAATGGTTATAAAATGAAACAAGTTAAAACAACAGCCCAGCTTGTGATAGATGATAGTCACTGAGGATGGAGTCTGAGTCTGCCTTAAAGTGTGTGGACTGGGTGTTTAAACCAGTTTCTCTGAGTCTCCTGCTGCATCTATTAGTCCTGATGTGGACAGGTGGATCTGATTTACCCAGCCAAAGGTCAAAATAATCAATTTGAGTCCAAATGAGTTGCACACGTGGTATATTACAGGTAAGATGGAGGAGGGAAACTTCAAAGAACTACACTTGTGCCAGGAACCATTCATCTCTGCAGTCAAATAATGGGCGGCCAGTGAGCCAGACCAATCACAGACATTGTTACATCAACAGCAAAGAGTGGAGTGCAAGCTCACAGCAAACTTCTGCACTGCACTGTAACATCAGGAATATCTATTAAACTATGCACCATGAAACCAAAAGATCTTGTAAATACATTTCTCTTTAAATTATACATGTTATATAACATATATTTACTACAAAAGAACGAACTAAAGCCTTTTTAGAGTTGTATGAGAATGACTCTGTATAGGGGTGAACTTAAAAATTATTTTTTAATATCAACACAGTTATAAACTGGATATTACAGCAATGTTGTTAATTAGTATGAAAATTACTTCAAGACTTAAAACTTTTATGACTGTTAAAAATATTAAAATGTTATTGTTGTTATATTCCAGCTTAAAACTCTCACATTGTAAATATTAATAAATATCCACTTTTTGCTTCATTTAATTTCAAAATATTACACATATACCTAGTAGGCTTTATCTGTATAAATTTTCATAAATTATGTTTACAAGGAACAAAATTCTTAAGATACTTAAAATAGATATAAAACTGAAACAGCCCATAGGTCACCATTACATTTCCCGTGGTTCGTGATTCAGTGCCACATGACATCTCAGAAACACAGCAACTTAAATACAGAAGTCAACTAATCAAATTAGAAAAAATGGGAAAGATAACCATGAACAAAATTAAACATCAGAATATTAGTAAATTGATACTGTCACTGGACCTGTTGTCATGTTTTCCTTCTTATGATATCAACATTATTTTATAGGATACCGACAATCCTAGTGAAAGCAATGACAACTGACAATGTAAGCATCTCAGGGTCAAAGTTGGGGTTTTCTGTGCCTATTAACAGCAAAAGTCAACAGGCCCTGTTGTCATGCACTGAATTTAAACTGATGACCCAGGAGGTGAGAGTCTAGCAATGCTTTGCCAAATATGACAGTGACACCAAGGCCAGTCTGTGAAATGTAAGATCTTCAGACTGCAAAATGACCCGATACCCCACCCTGCTTTGATAGTAGCATTTTAATTTAAGCAGAATTTTTATTAAGAAATCTAATCACAGCATTCTGATTCTAAGTGCCACCTTACTGTGACACAACACTCATTCTTAAAAATAAAAAAAATAAATACAAAATCTAGAAATGCTTTAACATTTGGAAGAAATGGTCAAAACTATGTCAACAATTTTAGAATCTTCTAATTAAACATTTACTTGATTTCTTTTTTCAATAAATAACCATGAAAACTGGTAACATATTACCTCGAAACCAGTTTGGTAAAGTGGCTAAAAGTAAGATAAAGTACGAGCTTGACATCAAAAACATAGAAAAGTCAACCAGAATTTGAACCACTTGGAACTACAGTATTAATGCATTAATTCAAAAAGTATTATGCTTTTCTGGCCCATATTTGTTTCAGTCCTGTGTAAACACTTGGAGCAAAAATTGTTAATTTTTTTTCTTTATTACTTTTCAACTGAAGATAATTCATTATATTTTTAATTGAACCATAATTTATTTGTATTGAACATAAGACACTCTTCAGAATGTAAAATTTGCATGTTGATACAATAGAAAACTATCTGTTTTTCTCTGAACAGGTAACTTTCAGTTATTTATCATCGGTTTACAGAGCTAGAAATCTTGAAAGAAGTTTTTTCTGACAGAAGTGATTCTAGAAAATCAAATTGCTAAGTAGGTTATTTCAGTTGGGGAAAAACACACAACTTAATGTAAAAGATGGTCACAAAACATAACATTTGACAGTTTTGTACATGTTTTAAAAGAAAACTTAAATCTTGTTAATATTTAATCACTTAAAGATGAAAAAGAAGAATATTTAGAGAAAAATATTACAAATTAATATTAAAAATGAAGACTCTTTGCTAGAATCTGTTGTTTTGTTTAATGACTAGATACAGGGCACTGAGTATTCTTTCCAGTAACATTACTGTGAAAAAACACTTGTATGTGAACATTCTGTATTGTACGTATTGTCTTATGGATCTATTCATTTATTAATTTTTTCCATTATGTACTAGCTGCTTATATTTGTATTTTTGTCTACTTATTTTGGATTTTACCAAAGGATATTGCAAATTTAATAAGTAAATTAAATTTTTATAAGTTAATACCCTATCCAATGGACAATTGCTTATCCGGTCGGCGCGGACCGGCCCGCCAAACATCAGAAAAAGACGTCCTGTGTCTCCACCGGCTAGGCCGGCCCAGTACTGTGCACTCGCCAGGTGGCGTGTCGTACTTCCTTTCTGTCTAGACAGCGTGACGTCATAGCATCTTTTTCGTTGTCTAAACCTGCTAAACCCCTAGTAAGCTGATAGCGGGGTCGGTGGGAGGGTCTTGTGTGTCCATTGGATAGGGTATTAACTTATAAAAATTTAATTTACTCATTAAATTTGCAATTTTATTGCGTTAATACATCCTATCCAATGGACAATTGCTGAATAACTACCGCTTGGCAGGCGGGTAAGTTACTAGGGACTAGGTTGAACTCATGACAAAAATTCCTTTAAGCCGGGAAAGACCTGAGGTCGGTAACCCTTAAGGCTATGGTCGAATATCATCATCCCGTCACAAAGTGTTGAACCGTCAGTCGACCTCCCCCCCCCTCCTTTTTTTAAAAGCAGACCTGCTCTGAGGTAGGGGAAGAGAGGGATGAGTTCAGTCCCATAGAATAAGACTCCCGAAGGAAGCACTTCCATTTATTGTTTTTTTTTGTTTTTTTTTTTGTTGTTGCTTCTTAACTATAGGCAAAAGGGTGTAAAACTATTTACATATATACAGATCTCCTCTATGCATTGGTCTGTTGGTGGATCTGTTGAGCCGCCACAACAGGACCTAGATGGTAGAGCTCTGAGTCGGCCCAAGCCACATCCTTCAGATAAAACTGAGTGAAGGTATTATGGGATTTCCAGTGGCAGGCCGACAGGATCTGATCTAAAGACATTCCAGACTGAAAAGCCTTCGAAGCAGCAAAGGCCCTGACATCGTGGGCCTTAACTTGATGCAAGGTGTGATCTTGGTGATCAGAGAGCTCATAGCATAGGATCACAGTTTGTTTGATCCATGAGGAGATGGTGGCCGGTGTAATGTCTTTATCAAAACCTTTCTTGAAAGAGACAAAGACTAACTCTTTAGCATGCCTAATGTCTGAAGTTCTGTCCAAATAGTAGCGCAAGGCTCTGATGGGACACAGGGATCTGTCAGACTTGAGGGACTTATCCAGAGTAGGAGCCAGGGCTGGTATTACCACAGGGGCTACACTATTCGGACCCTCTTTGGCCAGCTGGTTCTTGGAAAGAAAGCTGGGAGATGGAAACAGGGAAACCTTAGACCAGTCCGACTGGTGCCTGATGTTCTTATGCTGCCAAGCATGGATCTCACTCCTTCTTTTGCCGGAACCCAGGGCCAACAAAAAGACAGTCTTGAAAGTAAGATGCTTCAAGGATGCCCCTTTAAGAGGCTCAAAGGGAGCCTTTGTCAGCTGGTGCAGTACCAGGGAAAGGTTCCAGGAGGGTATACCTATACGGCCCTTGGGTCTATCTCTGTGGAAACTCTCCAAGAGGCGAGTGAGATTATTGTCCTTGCTGATGTCTAACATAGTACTTCCTAGTTTGTCAGCAATGGCAGACCTGTAACCATCAATGGTACTAGGCTGTAACTTCCTGTCCTCAAAAAGGTGCATCAAGAAATCAGCGACTGATTTCAAAGGGGGTGACCTGAAGTCCACCTGATGAGAGATGCACCACTTTGTAAAAGCGGTCCACTTTGCCTCATAGACTGATCTGGTAGATCTTCTTTGAGGAGCCTCAATTCTTGCTGCCACTGCCTCAGAGAAGCCTTGTTCTTTGATTGCTGTGGCTCGAGGAGCCACGCATGGAAATTTAGATTTGACAGGTTCGCGTGAGGGATCTGATTGAAGGGCTGGATCAACAGATTGGGCAGGTTTGGCAGGCTGAGAGGAATCTGGCTGGACAGAACTACTAAGTCCCAAAACCAGGGCACGTTGGGCCACCCCGGAGCGATCAGAATGAGTTTCTGACAAGGGGAGCCCAGCAGTTTCTCCACCACTTTGCCCAAGATGGCTGTAGGTGGGAAGGCATAGGCATCCAGGTCCTCCCATGGTAGAGTGAGTGCATCCACTGCTATAGCCCGGGGGTCCGGTACTGGATACAAACTGAGGTAACTTGTGGTTGAATCTCGTTGCAAAGAGATCTATTTGAGGCTGGTGCCATTTGTTGCATATCCTCTGAAAGATCTCGGGGAGGAGGGACCACTCTGTCTGGATGGTCTGACCCAGTCTGGATAACTTGTCCGCTATCACATTGAGATGACCTGGAATGTGGCGGGCTTTTAGCGTCACTTGTCTCTGGGAACACCAGGTCAAGATTCTCCACAATAGGGCACAAAGAGGGCCTGACCTCAAGCCTCCTTCCTTGTTTATATATGCCACCACTGTGGTGTTGTCGGTTGCCACTAGAACTATCTTTCCTATACAAAGATCTTGGAATTCTTTTAAGGCTAGGAAGACTGCTTTCAGTTCCAGGTAATTTATGTGCAGATTGCTTTCCGGCACCGACCAGAGGCCTCTTGCAGTGCGCTCGTTTAAGTGAGCGCCCCACCCTTCTTTTGATGCGTCTGTAAATATCTGCAGAGCGTGTTGCAAAGGGTGTAAGGCTTGTCCTTGGAGCACATTGTCTTCCACCAGCCACCATTGTAGGTGGGGGTGCAAGGACGTGGGTAGGGGGATAACCTTTTCTAAAGATTCGGGTACCCTCCAATTGTTTTTGAGGTGCCACTGTATGGGCCTCATGTGTAACCGGCCAAGGTGAACCTGTTTTTCGGTGGCTGTTAGTAGGCCTATCAGGGACATGAGCTGCCGGACTGGACAGGCCGGTAGTGATAAGAGTGTCCTTATTTTCTCTTGAAGGCTCTGCCACCGGTCCGGTGTCGGTCGGACCCGGCCGGACCTGAGGTCGAACTGGTAACCAACGAAGTCGAATACCTGTTTGGGTTCCAGTTCTGATTTCTCTACATTCACCAGCCAGCCTAGGTCCTGGCAAATCTTGACTAGGGTCTGTGTATGTTGGAGACAAGTACGATGGGATGTGGCTCTGACCAACCAGTCGTCGAGGTACTGGTGGATCCTTATACCCTTGCGAGTTGCCATCAATTTTACCTCTTTTGCTACCACAGTGAACTCCATGGGTGCTGTGGACAGACCAAATGGGAGGGCCCTGAACTGGTATGTCCGACCCTGAACATGAAATCTCAGATATTTTCTGGATTGTTCCTGTATTGGTATGTGGAAGTAGGCATCTTTGAAGTCTACCGAGGTTACCCACTCCCCTTGCCGGAGGGATGTTCTGATGGTTTCTGGTGTCTCCATCTTGAATTTGTCTACTTTTAGGAAGGTATTGAGATTGCTTAGATCTAATATCGGCCTCCATTTGTTGTTGGGTTTTGGCACCAAGAAGAGCCGGTTGAAAAAACCTAGGGATGTTTGATTTTGAACTAGTTCTACAGCGTTTTTGTCTATAAGCTGCTGCAATGCCTCCAACAGGTAGCTGTTCCTGTGGGGATTGACGTTCAAACTTACGACAGTGGGGGACCGGGAAAGATTCGGTCTGGTCCAGAAGGGTGTAACCCTCTTTCAAGATCTGTACTACTTTTGGACCGGCACCCAGATCCATCCAAATTTGCCAAAATTTCTGAAGTCTGGCCCCTACAGTTTGATTTGGTACAACATGTGTGACATTTATTGCAGGAGTGACACAAGACAATGGAATGACAGAAGAAGCACTTTTGACATACTTTAATTGACACTTTTTGAAAGTTACATCTGACAAACCGGGACTTAGGCCTTTCTTTTGTGGTGGCCCGGTTGCAGAGACTACATGAGAAACAACAGGAAAGTTTACATGTCTTTGCATTAAAGTCTGTCTTGATCTGCTCCGGGCCAACAGCCGTACATGGTACACGTCTAAACATTGATTGTCATTTATACGACTGTTGGCCCTTGGTTGGTCGCGATGAAAAGTTCTTCCCTCTGCCACGTCGTTGTTGTTTCCTTCCTATATTCTTCCAAGCTTGTCTGTCGGGACCGACCTCTGACCGACCTTCCCCTTTTTTCTCCGGCCTTTCATATGGGTGAAACCGGCCTTTTCCCTTGCCTGTAGCCTGAGACTGATTCTTGGAATCATAATACGCAATTTCTTCCTCGGCCTTCTTAAGCACAGGGTCGGGGAACAACGTTGAGAGTTGAAGCAGAGATGAACGTAAGGCTGCCAAGGTGTCATGCTTAATACCATTCTTCAAATGGGACAGGTATGCATCACGTCTGATAAGGGTAAGATTACCCATGGTAACAAACACAAAATCAGTCAGATGTTCCATGGCTTTTGCTGCTGATTGTGTGATACTAGAGTTAAATTCAATCAAGTGTTAGAGTTCATCTAGGGCCTCTGAGGACTTTGTCGAGCTCTTCCCTTTACTCTCAAGTCGGACCGACTTCAACTGAGAGGTCATATCCTGTTGTACCCGGAACATACAGCGGTTAAAACTGGCAGTCTGGTTACATATGACAGTTGCTTCCCGGGCAGTTTGTTCCCATCGCCTTAGTGTATCCTGAGAGATACGACGTGAAGCAGGGGGGGGTTGAAGTCATACCGGTCCTCCTTGCAATTCTAGGATAACTGCTGTTCAACTTGGAAGCAGAAGTATTCCAGCCGGAAATATCCTGTGAATCAGATTTCTGTGTAGGGCAAATCCCGTACCATTTTGCCTGAGACTTAGCCGGCCTTAAGAATTGGTCCATGGAAAGTCCGCCGGAATCTGAAGTTCTAGAGGGGTAACCCTCCACCAAGCTCACATTTAACTTAGAAAGTTTCTTGCATAACCATTCTTCAGTTGGCATTTGTACAGAGACTTTACTGGGTGCTGGAGTTTTGGGGCCGGCGAAGGGATTGTCATCAGAAGGATTGGAGCTATCCACATCCGGCACATGTGACCAACTCATATAGGCACGTATTCCACGCATAGTTTCACGGTACGTCTGTTCCTCTGAAATCGTTTGTTCTACCTCCATGTCAGGGTTGTCGGATAGGTCATCTTCTTCCACAAAGAGTTCAACCCGGGCTGGGTCGGAATATTCACTGTCTGAAGCGGAATAGTCACTAGATACACTGTCTTGCTTAGCAGACCTTTGAAGGGTCGGTGACACAGTACCCGACAGGGAAGAAGGCTGAAGTCGGTTGAGAGCCTGAAGGGGTCAGTCGGAAGAAGATTTTCCGGTTGACTGTAAAGCTGTGAGAGGGTTGTCTGAACCCGTGTGTCTAGAAGCTGTATGAGAAGGCTTACCGGCCGACAGGTGCTGTGAAGCTGCCTTTGAGTCTGGGCCAGTGCGCCTGGAGGAACCATTTCCTCGTGTTGAAGAGTCAGTTACAAGCTTACCGGTCGACTGGAGCTTTTCAGCTTCCTTATTGTCTGGACCAGTGCGCTTAGGAGAATCCTGAGTCACAAGCTTACCAACCGACAACTGTTTTCCAACAGGGCTGTCTGGGCTGGTGCGCTCTACTTGAATTCCTGAACTAGATGGTTGAAAGAAGGGTTCCACATCCTTGCCCACATTGGAAGGGGGGGAGTGAGATGGTGGAACTTTAACGTCAGAAGAAAAAGAAGGTGGGAAAGATTTAGAAAGCAGTAACGCTTCTAGGCGGTTAAATCTTTCGGACCACTTGAGATCCAGTTCAGTGATCTTACCGTCCGCAGAGGAGGCAGTAGATTTCTTTGGTTTTTCTTTCTTCAATTTCTTTTCTGGTGGGAGAGACGGGGACTTAGGAGATGAAGCTCCATCTACTGGTCCAATTACAGAAACTAAGGACGGGTCCACTAGGGACTCAGAGTCTTTCACTACATTGTCAGATTCCAGCTTCTTGGCATCCCGCTTCTCTTTCTTGATCTTATAAGATGGGGTGGCTAACTGAGCCTTTTGTTCCGGGGTTAAGGCATTGCAATGAACACACTCAGAAGAGTCCTTCTTCTCCACACACGTGTCTTTGCCTTTGCTCTTATCCCTACAGCGGGCACAAAAAAGATGACCGTCGAAACTGGCCATAGCATGGCCACATGCACCCCTATTTTGTCCTGGTGAAGCTAGTTTATGTTCTGACATGATAGAAATACAAATAATAACCAATATCCACAAATAAAAGTAGATAAGATGAAAAAACTGGCGAGAAGAAAATATCCTTGTGCACAGTCACGCGCCAAACGAAAAAGATGCTATGACGTCATGCTGTCTAGACAGGAAGGAAGTACGACACGCCACCTGGCAAGTGCACAGTACTGGGCCGGCCTAGCCGGTGGAGACACGGGACGTCTTTTTCTGACGTTTGGCGGGCCGGTCCGCGCCGACCAGATAAGCAATTGTCCATTGGATAGGATGTATTAACGCAATAAAAAGAAGGGTTGTAGTTGGTTTTAATTTTCCAAAAACTTGTTGCTGGTTTCCAAAAACAGGTGATAGCCAGTGATTAACTGATTTTGAAATTATATGAAAAACCTCTTCAAAATCTACAAGTGGAGCATACAGCTTCATCAATTTGGTAAATCTACATTATAATTTTTCTAATAAAACCAAAGGTCACAATATGATGGAATTCCATCAGACAGCTCAGTGTTTGTAACCTCTAAATGTATTTTATTGAAAGTTTGAAAGAAACTTCAACAAAGATTTACATTTATTGTTAAAAGCAGCAACTGATTTGGTTTTTACGACATAACCAATCAACAGCCAGATAAACCAGTTTTCCCTTTACAACCTAGACTTGCTCCAAGTCTTTGTATTTCTTATTCCACCAAATCTGACATACATGGAATCACTATGAACCCATCATGATGGGTGGGGAAATTACTGAGGGATAAAATACACTATTGTCAGCCCCACATTCTGGCCAAAAAGTCATTCAGTCCTTTTAAATTACCAAAGACAAAAGGACCTGAGGAAAGTCTATTTACAACCTTAAACATAAGGAATGAGGAAAACCACACCTGGATGTACCAGTACACACTCTGCAGGCACAACAAATAATATGCTAGTGTGTTTTAGGGGTTGTGGGGTGTGATGGATACACAAATTTGGTACCAATGGAAAGCTTTTCTACTCAACTGCTAAATTAAGCATTATTTGGGAGATTCAGATTGCAAATTTTAGAAAATATTTACCATTTCTTTACCAAAATTCCAGTCTCACCCAAAGCTAGCTGTAATGATGCAAAAGTCATAACACATGTTAATTTTGACATTTCTAGATTGTGTGTGACCCATTTAAACTGAAACATTTCAGAAGTATCAGCTATTTTACTCTATTTTCATTGTGATATGTATGTGGCAAATAATTTGTCTGGAAACAGCCATTTTAAGGACTGCAGTGTCGAAAGGGTTACAAATTAGGCTTATTCAAAGATAACATTAATCTAACAGAAGGAACAGAGACTTTCATTCCACATGTGCTATGGTTGTTTTCATAAAAGTTTCACTGGCATAAATTATATGTAAAACATAAAAAAATCAAACATATTGTTATCGCTGAATACTGCAGGTACAGAGTCCAATGGCTCATCTTTTGAAGCTTCATATTCAACAACATCAAGTACAATGTATACATTAATCATATCTACAAATGTAGGAGTACCCAACAAAGGAACTCTATATACACTGGAACTATAATATGAAAAAGTAACAGACCAAGATATGGACCAATGAATTGTTGATATCAAGCAGCAAATATATCTGCATTAAAACTGGCTTAGTTTTCAAAAATTTCAAAGTCACAAAGACTTGGTCAAAATTGCAGTATTAAAAATATGAGGTATTGTTATAAAGGCATACTGTCTGCTCATCAGCAGGCTATTTACATCATTAAAACACGTATCAAATATTCAGGGAGAAATTAACATTGAATCATTTCCCATTAAAGAAAAAAATTTAAAAAAAAATTTAAAAAAAACAACGAATTTTGTAACCAAAATTGAAGCTAAAGCTTAGTCATTTCTAAGCAAAATTAATATTCAATATTCCTTTTTTATATATTTTACATTAATTCTTATTAAAATATCTGTTAAACAGATATTTCATGTGCTGTTAATAATCTTATCAGCCATGATTGAATGACTTTTTACAGAATTAAAAATGACTAAATATTTTTTGAATGAAATTTTCCATAAAATGTTCTTATTATCTGTAAATTTTTACATAAAATTGAAAATACTTAGAACAGAACATTTATTGTTTTTAGCCTTCTGTGCCCCAAACGGAAAGTATTAGTCTTTTTTCTTTCTATTTTTTTTGCAATTATTTCCACCAGACAGATAACAGTTATTAAAAAAATTATAGTCAAAGCTACATCATCTTTCCTTGCCAGCAATCAATTTTGGAAAGAAATTTTACAAATATGTCATGCTATATTAAAAGAATATTATTAAAGTAAAATTGAAGGCAAATGACAAGATGGTGACATTACTGCTTGGGTACAATAGCAAGCTTGGTACCTTTAAGTAGTAGTCCCATATTTCTGACTTTGGCCCCAATGCGTGCCGATTTTGATGTTGGGACCAAAACTTTTAGATTAATGAACATGTGTGACATTTTTGGAAAAGTTGATGACTTTGCCTCCTTATTGTAGATTGAAATTGTAGTCCTTGGGATATTCTCCAATGATATCCCATCACCAATACAAAATCAAATTTTATTGCTGTTACCATATTTATCCACACAAACGCCCCCTCCCTATTAATCCCCCCCCCTCCTCTGAACTTTTGCAAAGTTCATAATTTGGGGTTCTCCATCCCTCTGAACAGCCAGCACCTTTATGATTCTGGAAAAAAAAATCTGCATTAGTACTTCCCCAGTCAAATACCGCTTACAGGAAGTACAGAAAATCCAAACAAACATTGCAGTTTTGATCACAGACGCATTAAAATCTGCAAAAATACGAGATAAAAGTTTATCATTTCTTCAGACTTATGGTTTGTTTCTAATGTTTTAAGCTCTCAAGCCATTATACATGCTGGCAAGCGAGATCAAGGCTTTAAGTGTCCATTATTGCCCATTGCCACTGGACTCGAGAGTTGATTTTTTATCTACAATAGTCGCCCCCCCCCCCCCCCCCCCCTTTAAAAAATGCATTCCCCCCTCGGGGCGTTGATACAGATAAATACAGTATGTCTAATGGTATTGAAATTTTATATATATATATAGAGAGAATTTCATTTATTTAAGTGGCAACTGCACACAATTAAAAAAAAATATACGGTAACAAGTTGACATACAGCCCTAAACATCAGGGCTTATGAGGCACTGTTGATACATAAATGATATTGTAACAGATATATCATATTGTACATATCAGGCCCTTACTGCCCCTTACTTTGACCAAAATGATGAAAAAAAGCTTGCCATCTCTTGACTATCATTTTTATTGCCAACTAACAAGTCCGGTTTGGGATGTGAACCTGTCATATCTTATCATTAGCAATACAATCTAATTGTGCTGAAATCATATTGAAATCTTAGAAGTTAGGGTCAAAAGTCCCAAGAACTCCAAGTTGGCTGGCAATTGGTCAGGTTAGGTGAGTACATAAATCAGAGTTTCTAATCTGATCCTGAGGGTTGGGATACACATGTATTTGATTTTTCCTGCCACTTTTGAGAAATTTTGCCATCTTTTAGCTCCGAATTTTAAGTAGGCAGCCCCTGTCCCGACAATCTTTGAATATGAAACCAGGCCTATCAAATTAAAATTTTAATTCAAATGGGTATATGATGCGAAAAATGATCTTTAAACTGCTACTTTAAGATGACAAACTTTCGAGAATATTTTGAAATAAGAAGGAAAATCAGTTTACTTCTAAATAATAATGGATGCTCCAAACCTTAAAATATGTCTGACCATATTTTATCTACCAGTTCTCTGGTATTCTGCCTAATATAAAACGATTTATAACTTTTTGAACCAGAAAACTATTTTGTTGCCATGTTTTTTCTCTTTTAATATGTGACAAAGAAATCAGCAAATTTTCAGAATTTGTATTTGTTCAGACCAGTGATTTAACTCAGGTTGACACAGACTGAAGCAGATTGGGATTAGGTGTAAACGTTCATAATCCAAGCTGACAAGGATATTACCCTGTTCACACTACAATCCATGGTGACAAGGATTGAGGCTTGAAGCAGACTGAAGCAGATTCATCTCAATCGGGGCTGAGTTTTTACACAACAGAGTTTAATCTAGATTGAAAGTTTACATTTTCCAATGTTTACAACTGTATGAAAGATTCCAACTTAATATTCATAATATAAATAATTGACTCAATAGGTACTTCTAATAAATAAAAGAAAACCTTTTTTTAATATTGCTCAGCTTTTTTGCAATGAGTTAATTCAATTGTTAAGAATATATCTGCTTATTCAGTTGTCATATCATATTTATAAATTTAGATTTTATGCCAAATTGCAACCATGCAAAAATCACACAACAATCAGTTTTGGTGGCATTTGTTTCAATTAGTACCTCTTGCTATATATTGACACACTAGTATGAGGTAAAACTTGCTGCAAGGCAATAAGTCAATTATTTACAATACCAATGCTCTCAACCTTTGTCAACCCGAATTGAGAGGATTCACCTTACAAAGGGGGTTGAACCAATTCACCACTTAAGCAGGGTTGAGATTTACCCTTGTCAACCCAGACTGAGAGCGCTCACACCTAATCCCCAATGTGCTTCAATGTGTGTAAACCAGAGCTCAGTCACTAGTCTGAACACCAGGTAAATCTCAACCCTACTCAAGAGGTGGACTGAAGCAGAATGAAGCAGATTGGTTCAACCCCCTTTGTAGCGTGAACCCTCTCAATCCAGGTTGACAAGGGTTGGGTGTGTTGTTACTGTAACCAGTTGACGTACTGCCTTGAATCAATTGCTTATCTTTATATATGTTACAGTAAATATGCGAAATCAGTAAATACGCATATTTACTGATTTGGTCAGTAAATACACGTATTCCCTGAAAATTTCAGTAAATATGCGTATCTACTGTTTTTTGCTTCAGTAAATATGCGTATTTACTAAAATCATAATGAAGACTTCATATCTTTAATAGTTGGGTGTTATCTGCTATGTCTTCATATTATATCTTTAATAGTTGGGTGTCATTTGATATGTCTTCATATTAAAAGTTATTTAAAACTTTAAATAGAGCACTGGGGTAACTATTTTACATCACTTTATAATTTCAAAAGCAGTTGCATGTGATATGTAATGCAAACTTGCAATATTTTTTTTTCATTTAAAATAAATTGTAATGTAAATAGGCAAGTTTATAAATTTAAATATCCAAATATTTATCAAAGCATGATACTTTAATTATAAGGAACAGCAAGCAAGGTAATAACATTAAGATATATTTCTTGTCCAAGAACTGAATTTCACTGTAGTTTTAACAATGTATTTTAACAATGTATTTCTTTTCCAAAAGTCACCAGCAAAATTTAGATGTATAATTAGGGTTGAATAAAACTCCCCTCTGATGTTGTCCCTTTAATAGAGGAAGGCACACCATAACCATAGATGCCTTAAAAGAGGTTAAGTCCCTCTGAAAGACTATGATGAATTCCAATTAGGGGCTAGCTGGTCTTTTCATTGTTTCTAACAACTCTTTGATCAAGTAGCCAGTACCTAAATTAAAGTCATAAATGTAACAGAAATGGCAAAATATTAAGCCTTGATTGAAATAAAACAAGACCACTGCCGCGGTGTGTATCTCCCACCGAGCATTAAAGGGGAGGAAATACCTTTTCCGAGATATTCACAATTTTTCATTTTCCGCTAAAATCCAAGATGACATTTTTCCCCTAGGCACAGAATACTGTTGTACTACCCTGTGGGTCAAAAATTCACTCAAAATCGCTCTATCTCTTACGGTTTTCGAGATATTAAGACTTTTTCATTTTCCGCAAAAATCAAAGTAGCTGTTACTCAGTTAGCTATGGACCTACAGGTCTCAAAATTTGCCATTACACAATACATCAAAAAGTAGGTGAACAACATATTTGACAAAAATCCTTTAAATTCAACAGTTTTGCTGTGATAAGCGATTTACTCAATGGAAAACCATGAAAGTAGCTATTACTCAGTTAGCTATGGACCTACAGCTCTGAAACTTTGCCATGACACAGAATGTTAAAAAGTACATGAACAACATATTTGACAAAAATCCTGTAAATTTAATAGTTTTGCTGTTATAAGTGATTTACTCAATGGAGAACCATCAAAGTAGCTATTATTCAGTTAGTTATGGACTTACAGGTCTCAAAATTTGCCATTACACAGTACATCAAAAAGTAGCTAAACAACATATCTGAGAAAAATCCTTTAAATTCAACAGTTTTGCTGTTATATTTTAGTGATTTACTCAATGGAGAACCATTAAAGTAGCTATTACTCGGTTAGCTATGGACCTACAGCTCTCAAAATTTGCCATTTCACAGTGCATCAAAAAGTAGATGAAGAACATATTTGACAAAAATCCTCTAAATTCAACAGTTTTGCTGTTAAAGGTGATTTACTCAATGGAAACCCTCAAAGTAGCTATTACTCAGGTAGCTATGGAGATACAGCTGTGAAAATTTCCCATGACACAGTACATCAAATAGTAAGTGAACAACATATTTGACAATACTTCTCTAAATTTAATAGTTTTGGAGTTATAAGTGATTTACTCATTGTTGAAATTCAAAGTAGCCATTACTCAGTTAGCTATGGAAATACAGCTCTGAAACTTTTCCACGACACAGAACATTAAAAAGTAACTGATTAACATATTTGACAATAATTCCCTAAATTCAATAGTTTTGGAGGTATAAGTGATTTATTCAATGTTGAAATTAAGAAATTTCAAAGTAGCTATTACTCAGTTAGCTATGGACTTACAGCTCTGAAAATTCACCACGACACATCAAAAAAATTTTACATCAAAAAGTAGATAAACAACATATTTGACAAAAATCCTCTATATTCAATAGTTTTTGAGTTATAAGTGACTTGCTGAATGGTCAAATGTTAAACTTAGTGTAGCTATTACTCAGCTAGCTATGGTGCTACACCTTGGAAACCTCACCATGATATAGTACATGAAGGAGTTGTTCAACAACATATTTGAGACCAATATTGTAAGTAACAGTTACAAAAATAAAAGCAACTTAATTACTCATTTTGGTCATTGTTAAAAACAGAAAATAGCTATTACTCACTTAGCTATCAAGATAGACCCCTAAAAATGGTACCATCTTGTAGGCATGGAGAAAGTAGCTGAACAACATATTTTACAGAAATGCTCTAAATGCAGTCATTTTGGAGTTATGAGCACTTTACTGAAAGTAGCCACCATTGCTATTACTCACTTAGCTATGGACCTAGGTCTGAAAAAACAGCATCAAATGAAAAGGCATAAGCAATAAGGTCATAAAACATTGAAAAGGCCAAGGAGAAACTGGTGAGGATACCTGCAACACTTTTCTTTGGACAGACCTTTAGGCCTTACATTCTGCTATTTGCAGAGATTTGGCAAGGCTCTGGCGGCCATGTTGTTTTTCAAAATAGGCCCAAAATCAATACCAAGCAGGCTATTTTTAGGCTGTATAAAAGTGCAACTACACACTTATGGCAGCCATCTAAATCAACGAAAAAAAACCCATGGCAGAACACCTGAAAAAAAACAAACCATGGCAGTCATCTTGTTAACACCTGTGGTGGCCATCTTGTTTTTCCGAATCAGCCGAAAAAGATTCCCAGGCAAGTTTTTCCAATGATGAATTTATCCTGCAAATTTGGAAGCTCTAGCTATAATATTTTAAGAGATAGAAAGGCTTTTGTAAAAACGTGACGAACGGACGCACGCACGGACGCACGGACAGAGGGCATTTTATAATCTCCCGTACCGGGCCTATCGGCCGGCGGGAGATAATAAAGAAACCACTTACTAATGATCTCTGTTTAACAACAGATTCTTAAAGAATACGTACAGATTTGTTTGAGTGTATATCATTCTGTCTTAAATGATAAGGTAAAATTTCTGCTGAATGAAAGTATAGTTAAAATGTGTTAAAATTTTGAAACTTTAATTTAAACTAATTTCTCATACTTTATTTATTTCCAATAAAAAATGTATGTATCAGTCACATAAAAATAGTGAAAAGTTGAATGACCTTTAATCTTTTGTAGGGATAACATAGGTCCTTAGTAGCTGTGGGATTGAAAATAATATAAGCTTATATGAAATATCTACAGAAAGCACATATCTAAAGTTTTTAAAAATAAATATTTAAAAGCCCAGTACTATTTTTTCAACATATTTGCATGCAATGTACTGTAAAATGAAATATGCTTAGTATGTTCTAATAGTCATCATAATTGAGCAAAATGTTCCAATATAATTCAGTTTGGTTTACCATTTAATATTATATAGAGTAAATTGTTCCAGTATAATATACAGTTTGGTTTACCATTTAATATTATATATTTACAACCAGGGAACATCAAAGATTCATTTCACATATTTACTGAAAGTCAATCCAGTAAACTTGTGAAATAACACAGGTCATAAGTCAGTAAATACACATTTACTGGAAATTTTAGGAAATACGCGTATTTACTGATTTCGCATATTTACTGTAACAAAAACACTTTAATCCTTTGAAGACAGGATGATATAATTAACACCTAGTTCAAACTTGCTAGGAAAACTCTTGAAAAATTGTATTTTTCTTTATAAGACAAATTTTAGAATACAGGGATGTTTTTTGGCAAGGTGCATCTCACTCTGACTTGCATAAATTGGATGTAATCCAAGTCGAAGCCATGCGACTTGTATCAGGTGCTCCTTTCCGATCAAATATTGACTCGCTATATGTAGAACTAGGCTGGCAGAATTTACACAAGAGGCGTAAGCAGCATACACTTATCATGACGTATAAAATTATTAACAACCATGCCCCAGAATATTTGACATCTTTAATCCCCCCCTTGGTTGGAAATAGAACCAGTTATCAACTACGAAATAGAGGTGACATACAAGCACCACCATTTAGAGTAAAGTGTCATCAAAATTCCTTTTTCCAGTTGGTATAAAACTATGGAATGAACTAGATATTTCTTTTAAGCAGGCAAATACATTATTTTCCTTCAAATCATTATTGCGTAAAAGAAATTTTTCAGGAAACATTAAACAGTTAAAATTAAGGCAAAAAATATTTTGTTTAGGTGATAGATATTAGAATGTTACTCAAAAATGCGAATGACCTGTCGTTTTCTTAAAGATCATCTTGCGAAACATTTACTCGTTATAGAAAACTCAACTTGTGATTGTGGTAGTTCAGTTGAAGACAATTCACATTTGCTTTTGGAATGTATGTTTTATGATCAGCATAGACAGTCAATGTTCAATAAATTACATGATTTTGGTCTGATAACAACCGACCTTCTTCTATTTGGTGATCTCAATTTATCTTTTGAACAAAACAGAATGATTTTTGAGGCTGTTTAAGTATTTTTAAAGGAATCAGGAAGGTTCTCATAGTGTCGCAGTAGCCACATAGCCACACCATCATCATCATCACTTTCATCTTTTTTCTAATTTTCTTTTGTATATATCTCTTCCTGCGAGAAGGCTTTATAATAATCTTTTTTGATTTTGCCCAATTACATTAATAAAATATTGTTTACGAATAATGAACACAAAGGAGACCAGGAAGAATTGTTGTATGATTTCTGTTTGATTGCAATTTGGCATAAAATTTATGAATATTTGCTATTGTAGTATGAAAATTTCATAAGCAGAGCTATTTCTAATCTAATCTAATCTAATCTAATGTGGACTTTTATAGCGCTTAATCTCCATCACTGATGGACTCTAAGGCGCATCTAACCATAAGCAAAGGCAATTAGCGTTAATCAAGGGACAATAGCCAGGTCGTACCAAAGAGACACAGATGTGACGGGGGAGGCTATGGTGGGTAGGCTTTTGCAAACAGGTAAGTTTTAAGCTTGCTTCTGAAGGAGGCAACTGATGTTGCACAGCGGACATCTTGAGGGAGTTCATTCCAGGTCTTAGGAGCATCAAAGGCAAAACTCAGGCCAAAATGTTTGGTTGACTTAAAGACTGATGAATGAAAAGGAGGAACTGTAAGGTATTGATGATCTGGGTGACTACGCCTAGTACTATAGGGACAACTACTGGGAGACAGGAACGGTCCAAAATAGGAAGGAGAGCCACTATGCAAGAATTTATACACAAGTGTTGCAGTTTTGAAAATACATCGGTACTTAACAGGCAACCAGTGGAGTTTCTTTAAGATGGGTGTGACATGAGCATACTTTCTGTGATTTGTAACAATACGAGCAAGGGTGTTCTGAATACTTTGCAATTTGTACTGATTGAAACCGGACAAACCTCTGAACAGAGAGTTACAATAGTCCAGGCGACTACTGACCAAGGCATTTGCAGCAAGGACTGCAACATCAGGAGTAAGATGCTTTCTAATTCTACGGAGGTCGCGCATCTGAAGAAAGCACGCTTTGCAAGTCCTCTTGATATGCTCGGAGAATGAAAAATCTGCATCAAACCACACACCTAGATTTCTGACAGAATCAACCGGATGAAGAAGGCTACCAAGAATGCTAACAGGAAAATGAGAGGAAATCTTCTGACGTTGAGCCTTAGAACCAAAGACAATAAATTCAGTTTTTTCAGGGTTGAGCTTCAATTTGCTGAGAGACATCCACTCTTGGACATCATGAAGGCATGCATTTAGCTTGGCGAGAGCCGAATGAGCATTCTTATGGGAGAGATGGATGTATAACTGAGTGTCATCGGCATAAAAATGGAATTTAATATGCGGGTGGAGGCTAATAATTTTACTAAGTGGAGTTGTATAGAGTGAAAACAACAATGGACCCAGGACAGAACCTTGTGGAATGCCATAGATGAGACTACTTAATTCAGATAGTGTAGAGCCTATCTTGATGGCCTGGCATCGATTTCTTAAGTAGGAAACAAACCACCTTAGGACTGTTCCACCAAGACCAAACCAGGATTTAAGGTAGCCAATGAGAATATTATGGTCTATAGTGTCGAATGCGGCTGATAGGTCAAGAAGTACTAGAGCTGTGGGTTCGCCGCGAGCCAGAGAGAGATGAACCTCGTTTTTTATGGACAATAAAGCAGTTTCTGTGGAATGACCTGGCTTGTATGCTGACTGATGAGGATTGTCCAGCTATTTCAAACAATTGCAATTGGTCTGTCGCTGAAAAAATAACAAAAAACATGCATTTTTTGGATTAATTATAAAAACTTAAAAAGCTATTTAGCTGTATGACATGTAACACAATGTTGGGATCTTTTATATTTTTATCAATATTGAACAAAATGTCATTTAAACAATTTTACATCAAGCTAAATTTAGAGGCTTAACTATACTCAGTCTTTGAAACTTTTCAATCCACATTATAATCTGTAGATGGACAGACAATCTGGATTGAGATGAATCTACTTCAATCTGCCTTTAACCACCAATCCTTGCCAACTCGGATTTTAGTGTGAACATGATGTATGTCAGCAGCAATGTTGATGCAGTGTTTCCCCAGACAGGACATGGTGTAATCTAACATACAGAGGATTCAGCCATTCTGAAAATGGCCATTGATGCACCCAAGATATCTTTATTTGGACATGCCAATGTTTAGAGCCAGTCAGGTTGAAAGTTATATTTCTACATGCTTATAGGAGACATATACTAGTATATATGTTATATATCAGCCATACAATGATTTGTCCTTCTTGTTTATGAGTACCAGGCCAAAATATAAAGAAATATCACAAATCTGGCCTTTAGAAAGCCACCATTGGTATTTTTGTGGAAGGCAGAGGCCACTAAACAATGGACGTCTATACAAATATAGTAGGCCTTTTGAGTATTTTTTGAAGCAAGCCCCAAAAATAGCATTGGAGATGCCCATACACCACAGCCAGCTGAAATAGTTTTCAACGGCATGAGATATAGAAGTAGTGAAACAGTACAATGGTCAGGATACTTTCAGAGCAGTGTCGGTTATATAAAGTTCCAAATAATGTATAAGTAGATAAAATAACGTAAAAGAGAAAGAAAATGTATATAAAGATAAAGTATTGAAACAAGACAATTCAATAGCAAGATGACATCATTAATCAGTATGCTAAAAATATGAAGCTGTAAAATTTATTAACTAGAGAATAGCTATCAATGGAAATAGCACAATTATGTTAAAGTACATATAATAATCAGTTGCAGCAATCCATAAGACTTTGTTATAAGAGAAACATGTCTCAAACATGGCAGGTGAACACACTTTGGCAGAGCCAAAGTTAAAGGTCATACCATGATGCACAGCTACATCCCCTAACGAATGTCCCTACACAGTGTCAACGTTCTACACTTTCTGGAATCCAAAAGACAGCCTGGACAAGATTTATAAATTCATGGCCAATATGACAAAGCCAAAAGTCAAATCAAGATCACACCATAATGTTGCACCCCTACAACCCCTGCGCAATGTCCCTACCAACTATTAACTTCCTACACTTTAAGGTTTCAGAGATATTGCCCCGAAAAAATTTTAAGGGTCAAGGTCACTACAGCAAGATGAAATGACAAATCAAGGTCACACCATGACATTGCACACCTACAACCCCTAATCAATGTCCCTACCAAGTATCAACTTCCTACACCTTACAGTTTCCTAGATATAGCCCGGACAAGATTTAATAGGTCAAGGTCACTACAGCAAAGTCAAAGGGCAAATCAAGGTCACACCGTAACGTTGCACACCTACAACCCCCAACCAATGTCCCAACCCAAGTATCAACTTCCTACACCTTATGGTTTCCGAGATATAGCCCAGACAAGATTTTCAAACTCAAGGTCACTAGGCAAGGTCATATCAGGTTCAGACCATGACATGCACACCTACACCCTCTGACTAATGTCCTTACTAAGTATCAACTTCCCACACCTTACAGTTTCTGAGATACAGCCCAGTTACAGATAAGCCTGCCCGCCCACCCAGATACCATTGGTGAAAACAATACCCCAGCAAAAATGGTCAATTCTGATCTTTCTATAAGATTCCCAACCCATTATTTCATATAACTTGGTTTAACATTCTGAACCTCTGTGGCCAATAATAGAGGAGTTATAAATGAAAATATGCAAAAAATATAGGAAAAAGGCAAACATACCAATTTTTTTGAGGCTAGCCAATGACCCTGAAGAAAAAGGCTGATGTTCAAATTTATACTTCCTTATAGGGGGCATATATATATATATATATATGTATTATATATATATCAGCCATAGGATAATACTGTTGTTTATGCGTCCTTTTTGTATGTAAATTTGGCCTTTAGAAAGCCACCATCAGTCTTAAAGTGGAAAACCAGTGGCCAAAAGCAATATGCTCCAAGACCTTACCCATATATACCCACAAACCATATATAACCAAAGTTATTATGTATGAAAGGACATCTCTGCAGCAGCAGCAGCAGTATGACTGTGCTAGAACCCAAATATCCTTGACTTTCAATCGGGGCCGGGGATACAATAATACAAAATTTTGTATAATATAGTATAAAATATTTTAAGTCATATTCACGCTGTGTATGAATTAATTGCTGTAAGTTCTTGATATGATATTGCCACTCTCAGCCCTCTGGCAATCCCTTACTTTCTGCCAAACAGAGTGAATAAACTGGTTTCTAGACAAACAAAAAAAGGCCACAGCTTAAAATAAGGGTTTATTTACTGAATGCCAAAGCAGTCTGTCATAGGTACAGTAAATACATACATGTACTTCTTAACAATGGTAAAGTTGCAGAATGTTTCTCAAACTTTGTAATGGTGTTTGGTCTACAGTACCGACACAAACCTACCCATACTAGGTGGTAGAAGTGAGACATAAAGCCCCACACACAATTCTTTGAACCATTGAAAGACTGCCTTTCACCAAATAGTACCCAGTGGTCAGACGGGATGTGTTATGTCCAAGATGCCATTTTGAGATACAGTCCACAAGTGTTAATCCAGTGAAAAATGTTGCCAAAAGTCTGCACCTTCATTAATTTGAACACATCCAGGTGTTATTATGGATAGTTAGAAAAGTCAAGACCTCTGTGACAGAAATACCAAATTTATACAGCTTTTTTGGTGGGATGGAAGTTAAAGTCATCAATTTTCTCTTATTTAAATTGCATTAAAACTGCTTAGTAATACCTTTCTGTTCCATTGTACTACATTGTTACGACATTTTCTAACTTTTTAACTAGCATCTCTTAAGCTTGACTGTCACTGCATACAATCACAACTGCGAATGCCTATAATGGCTGATTCATCAACTTTTGTAAATGAATGAACCATAGTTTCATGTGTATGTGAATACAAAATTTGCAATTATAAGTAACAAATTGCAGACTGGGCATCAGATGTCAGGAACCACATAAATGTGTGCATACACTAAGCCAAGCTTTATAACCTTTAATTAGTGTTAATGGTCAAATATGGCTTGTCAAAAAATTAACAGCTCTTTATTTCCTTCGAGTTTTATTAACAATCAAAACCTCTATGACCAATAACAAGATACATGTATAGTTAGCCGCTTTGACCTTGAAGAAGGGGTCAAAGTTCAAGTTTTACAGAAGAAAAATATTTGCAGCACATGATCTTTTGTCAGAAGTTCCCATTGCCCAAATCTCTGGGCTAAAATTAACAAGATATAATCAGAATCACATTAAGCAATTAAACCAGAAAAAAAGAAAAATCTCTTCAGTACTAGCTCTTCCAAAAATTTATTCAAACAGTATTTGTTTTTGTTTTTTTGAAAATATGACAAAGAATCTGTACTATTATGTCAAAACAATAAGTGCAGTATCCAATGTTGTAACAGATAAAAAAATTGTAGATTTCCTTTTTTGAAATGTGACAAGTGGTGTACAGGAAAATGTCATGGGTCATTCTTGGATGTTGAGACCCTCATGTACATTGGATCTCAGCCTGTACTGTCAATTGTATTCTTCAGCTCTAGGCACCTTGGTTGTCTGAGGGATTAGTGGATGGGCATGCACAAAATCTACAATATGCACTTCAACATCCTCAAGCCCATGGTGGTCAGGTTGGTTGAAATGTTGACCAGTTGTGTCCTTAGTGTTACAGATGTGATATTGTAGAATTAGTGACCCTGGATTGGTCATTCAGTTACATCGCCATTACCTTAACAACCACACTTATCACCAATGACACTTTTAAATATTCATTTTGGTACCTGTTCCTAGGTGACCCAAACATGTGACTCACTCCAACTCAGTTTAAACATGGTCATGCATCTGTAAAGACATGTTTAGAGTTTTACCTTTTACTGCAGCCAAATTTATCATGGGAATTGCAGATTTAGAGGATCCTTGTTAGAAAAAATGAAATTGTATTATTTATTTATGAAATATGTAATGCCCTGTTCTCCCAGGAGGTGGATCCACTCATCAGCCCCTGCTTGTCTGCTCTACAGAACTGCTACTTCAAATATCCCTGCTGCTGCAAATTCTTATCATCTTGGACATCTTACAATAGCACTCTCATTCACCCAAACAAATGTACTAGATAATGAAATCAAATGATAGTAACTGCGCTTAATAAACTCCTATGTTGATTTGGCTATGCCAGATAGAAAAAACAAGGAAAACCAAGGCTCTTAAAGTGTGCCAAGCGTGTAAAAATGGTCGCAATGCATTGCAATAATTGAAAGTGTCAAAAGGTCTTGAAAACAGCCAATTTGTAGGAGAGAGAATACCCCAGGAGGGAGGTTGCTTATTCAAAACAAATGTACAGAGTTAATAAATACTCAGCGCTGAGTATCCCAGAAGATTGGCTTTGACAGCTGAAGAGATACTGCAATGTGGAATACAATGTGGAGAATTTAGTAAGAGCAGCAGCAACCGTAATTACCCTGCTGAACCAATTCAATGCATTTAAACCCAGTGATAGACACACTTCACTGAATATTACATCACTGAGCACTCCCTAACTATTATTAATTAGACATACATCCCCCATTTAAGCACTTGCCACAAGGGTGTACCATCTTACAATGGTAACATTAAACTTTTTTATAATTGGTCAGAGGGGAGTTAATATTTATCATAAATCTTAGTCAATGACATACAAATGAGTGTACACACATATGCTATCCAGAAACTTTTTACAGATACAATAATTACAGTATGAAATATATTTCAAGTAATAAAATACAACGGAAGGTGAATCAGGTGCTTTTCATTGATTCAGTGTCTTGAGGTCAAAAAAGAGGGCCAGGTCTCATTAACTTGAAGCCCAAACTCTCCTCATTTGCAGTGGCATCTACTGCTTAGAGGGCTGTTCCACATTCAGTCGATAGGAAATGCAAGATTTAAAAAAATGATCTGTATGGTCCTGGGTTTTCAGCAGGCCTACACCAGGCAATGCCGGACATACGCTGGGTGCCTGTGATTATTATTGCGGTTGTCCATAGGGTAGCCGTAGCTGCTGCCCCGGGGGTAAAGGTCATCCGTTTTGAGCTTAATCTTCCTCAAGATTAAGCACTGACCATATATGCTGATGCCTGTGGGGCATCAGGTTATCAACCAAATCAGAGCAGTGTCAGTTATATAAAGCTCCAAATAATGTTTAAGTAGAGAAAAAAACATCTAAGAGAAAGAAAATGTATGTAAAGATAAAGTATTAAAACAAGACAACAGCAAGATGACAGCATTAATCGGTAAACTAAAAATATGAAACTGTAAAATTTATTAATTTGAGAATAGCTATCAATAGAAAAAGCACAATTATGTTAAAGTGCATGTAATAATCAGTTGCATCAACCCATATATCTTTGTCATAAGAGAAAGATGTCTCAAATATGGCAGATGAACACACTTTGGCAGAGCCAAAGTTAAAGGTCACTCCATGATGCACACCTACAAACCCTAACCAATGTTTACACCAAGTGTCAACCTTCTACACCTTATGGAATCCAAAAAAATAGCCCAGACAAGATTTTAAAACTCATGGTTACTATGACAAGGTCAAAGGTCAAATCAAGGTCACACCATGACGTTGCACACCTACAACCCCTAACCAATGTCCCTACCAAGTATCAACTTTTTATTACTTACGGTTCCAAGATATAGCCCAGACAAGATTTTTTTGGTCAAGGTCACTACGGCAAGGTCAAAGGTCAGTTTCTGAGATATAGCCCGGACAAACTTTCTCCCACCGCCTGCCCAAACACCCACCCAAACGCCCGCCCATCCGAATACCATGGGTGAAAACAATACCCCGACAGCCCTTAAGGGTTGTGGGGTAAAAAGGAATAGGTGGGTGATAATCCCACTTCACTTTTCAAAAGTCAAATTATGAAGAATATCCCCTACAAATCTTCATCAAAACAGTAAGAAGACAAGGAATAAATGTGAAAAATATAAAATGTCATGTTAGAATCAGAATAACACACTCCTAGCGTGAGGTTATGCATGGTTTTACAACTCACAGCTCATTAGAAACACTCAGGCTTCGCCTTCGTGTTACTGATATCTGTATTCATTGTAAAACTCTGCATAATCCCACGCTAGTCGTGCATTATTCCTTAAACATACTCTCAATTTTGAGACTAAATGGTAAATATCATAATGTAAATTGCTTAAAAGGTCTATGTTGGGACTTCTGGTCCTAAAGCTCGCTGATGTCATGTCAGGAAAGACCCTCTGTGACTCCAACATGTGGCCATGAGCAGAATGTAAACCCATGAGGTGAGAGCCAAACTTATTTACTACTCTCTCACTGGAGCCTTCAACAACTAGCTTCAAAAACAAAAACAGAGCATCAGAGATGCTTGTACCCTACAGCCTAGGCAAATAATGTTGGACACCATGAGATATAGAACAGGTAAAACAGTACAAAGATCAGGAGACTTTCAGAATAGAGAGTGTAAGTTATGTAAAGGTGCAGGAAAAAATAACAATTAAAGAGAGAAAATGTATGTAAAGACAAAGTATGAAAACAAGAAAATAACAAGGTGACAGCATTAATGTGAAAACTAAAAGTTATGTAGCTGTAAATTTGTAAATTGAAATATAGCTGTTTATAGTTTAACAGTAGCTGTCAATGGAGAGCTCATTTAGGGGCAAGTATATAATAACAATCAGTTGCAGCAATCCACATATCTTTGTGACAGGAGAAATATTTCTCAAATATGGCAGTAGGAACATTGTGAAAGGTCAGACCAAGGTCACACTTTGACAATGCACATCTACACTCTCTTACTAATGTCCATACTATGTATCAACTTAATATACCTTACAGTTTCTGAGATATAGCCCGGACAAGATTTTAAACTTCAAGTTCATTATAGTAAGGTCAAAGATCAAATTAAAGTCACACCATGATGTTGCACAGTTACACACCCTGCCAATTTCCCTACCAAGTATCAAAACCTACACTTTACAACTTCTGAGATACGGCCCAGACAAGATTTTACCTGCCACCCACCCACCTACCTGCCCATCTAGCCAGATGCTACGGGTGAAAACAATACACACACAGCCTTGTGGGGTAAAACTTTATTAGAACAACAGATGTAATAGTGACAGATTAAAAGGAATGCAATAAAAGGTTAATTTATTATGTTGTTATTCAGTTTGCTGTAATATTTTCAACTAAGCATTAACAAATGATATACCAGGCATATTAGAGCAGAACATTGTGAGCTGCTGCTACCTAATACCATCAATTACATGTACAGAGATAACTGGTGTGGTATATCACTGTACACTAGAGCCAGGATGATTTAGAGTTCAAAAATGCAGTAGCTGTTTACTTATACACACATCATCACTGCAGGAACAAAGAAAAGTAATAAGCAATACATCTTCAACAACATAAATTATGTTCTGTCTCAGTGATTCAAAAAAGCCACAAACTTTCCCTTCTTCATATCATTTGCAATAAAAAGATTTTTTGCTGGCCTTTCGAGTTATGGGCCAAGACCAGGGTTGGTGTACAATAACTAAATTCCCTTTTGAACTGGGCCTGTAGATGAATGTTTTGTCAAGGCGTAAAGGTTTTACTTGTCAGAAAATGTCTTGCTTCCCGCCAAGCCGTCTCCAGAAGACATCTGGCAGGCATACGTAAAGATATGCTTCAGCATTAATTGCGGCTAATGAACGTGCGCCTACCTACTCTAAGTAAACACTTGCTGTCATATTTTCACCAGTATTCCTTTTATGGCTAGTTCATACAAAAGAAACATTGTGTATCTAATGTCAGATCTCATTAACGTACCGACATATTATAGCTTGCTTAAGCAACATAAAAGACTTATTCTTTTCCACACATTTCTGATATACAAATAATGTACCATACTTCTTTTTTAACAATGGAAATTTTGAACAGGAATTTGAATAAAAACTCAGAAGTGGAAAAAACACTGAACCAGTAAGATCATTCCCCAGTTATTAAACATTTACAACAAATTTGAATATTTTCTTACCTAAAACAATTGTTATAGAATTGTTTTAAGAGGATTTTGCTTTATATTCAAATTACATATGCAATTTTAAGGTCAGAAGTTGGACTTTTTATTTCATATATAAATAAAGGTAACTTATTATATTTAATCTTCTTAATCTATTTTTGTGTATTTCAAAGTTTTTTTCCTAATGTATACAGTTAATTGCATCATGAAAACAATCGGACATTAATATTTCCTGCATTTCAATAATAATTTAAGGATGGAATCCCTTATTACAGAAATAGTTTATTTGCAGAAACAATATTTCCATGACTGACAGTGCTGTTGCAATAAATTTAGAGTGTGTAATATTACAGTGTGTATCATTGCTTAATGTCAAACAACTTCTTTTCAAAATTTTCTCCCCAAAAGTTATGTTTATTACCAAAAAAAAAAAACAAACAATATGCACTGTGTAAGCTACCACTTCTTTCCCAAAAGGAAAAAAGTATTTCACACAGAGTTTTTCTGTAGAACTAAGGTAACCCTCTATTTCCTCTCCCTGATGGCTGATGACAGTATTTTCCCAGAGCAAATACTGAGCAATGATAATTATAAACCTGTATAAGACCAACTCTTACTTTTTTCTGTTAATTTATCATAACTTTGCTTGCCACAGATTTCTAATTTCCTCATAGATTTTGATGCTTCTTTTATCAATATCCTCAATATGATGTAATTGAATCCCTGAATATAAACTTTTATAGCACTTTGTCTCCATCATTTGACAGATCCAGACACAGCAAACTAAAAAATTGTACAATTGGTGTTAGTTCATTAACATAGCCTGGTCATATCATGAATGATGTGGAAGGCGGGGTTGCTAAGGACAACAGGTTTCTGGCAACAGTTAAATTTTAACCTTGGTTCTGAAGGAGGCAATACAGGTGGAATTAAGTATGTTATCAGGTAGGTCATTCCACATTTCAGGTAGATCACAGGTAAAACTGTGACCAAAACCTTTGATCTGTGAACAGATGAGTGAAAAAATATGGAATAAAAAGACGGAATCACAAAATACATGATGTTATAAGAGCAACTACTGAGAGACAAGGAAGGTCCAGTTTGTGGAGCTTCAAAGAAGAAACTTATAGTGGTTTTGAATACAATGGTTCTCAATGGGAAACCAGTAGATTTTTTTTTCCAGATGAGGTGTTTACATGAGGAAATTTACTGTGATTTGTAAGTACAAGGGTATTCTGATTATGCTGGAGTTTATGTAGTTTGAATCTAGATAAAGATCTGAACTTTGCATAAAAGCAGTCAAAACAACTACTAACCAGGAAAAAGGCTTTACAAGTTTCCCAAACATTAGCCTTGCTGAAGGCTCAAGTTTCTTTGCAGTTCAGGAAAGTTTTCAGTTCAGATAATGGAGTTTCAGTTTCTATAATATACTCATACATGTACTGATAAACAACTAAGAGAAAGCTTTCTTCTGGAGAGATTGCATACTTCTTGCTTTGAAATTTTGAATGCGTACCTTATGACTGCCAAATATTTCTACACCTATTCTGAACATATTATACACATATGGGCCTTAAGCAAGGCTACCCAAACATGTTCATTAAAGAGACATCTGCATCAAATGAAACACCTAGGTCACACATATATGTATTGAAAACACATTATTCACACCCGGACCACCAATATTTCCTGATATTTCACCATATAGAGTTAAAACCAGGATCTCTGTCAATGGTCAGCAATCTCGTCCAGTTTAAGAAAACATGTGACCTGAAATCATTGGGCAACTGAAGATCAATGGTCTGTGTTGGGGACACTCACAATGTGAAGCTGCTACTGGTTGAATCTGTGTTTCCACAAGGGCAATCACCAATCACTGAAGCCTAACACCAGATGTCACAAAAGTACTCTAGCACTTCTTATTACAACTTGTCACTTTTTTAATATCTTTTCACAAGAGTTTAAAATATACCAGCAATGGTGTACCAGTCATCTGGTACGAATACACAAAAATATTCAAGTCTTTTAGACAGTGATGGCTAACAACTGATACAGGTTTGTTTATAATACCATTAAAAATAGTAGTATTAGAGATGCCCGTACCCCATTGCCTGGAGAAATAGCATTGGACACCATGAGACATAGAAGAGGTGAAACAATATAAATGTCAGGAGACTTCAGAATAGACGGTGAAAGTTATGTAAAAGTGCATGACAAAATAACATGTAAGGGGGCAAATATGTATATAAAGAGTAAGTATCAAAACAAGGCAACTCAATAGCAAAATGCAAGCAATAATTAATAAATGAAAAGTTATAAAGCTGTAAAATTTCTTAACATATAGTTGTCAATGGAGATGGTACAATAAGGTAAAGTACATACAACAATCAGCTACTGCAATTCATATATCTTACTGATTGAAATATGTCTCAAAAATAGCAACAGAAAATGTTCTGCAAAGCAAAAATAAAAAAATTACACCAAGGTCACACCTATAAAGTATCAAGTTTCTACATTTTAGGGTTTCTGGATTATAACCCAGACAAGATTTTTAATGGTCACTATGCTACAGCAGAGTCTAAGGTCAAATCAAGGCACACCATGAAGCAGTACAACTACACCACCCAAGCAATGTGCCTACATAGTGTAAACTTTCTACACCTTATGGATTCCAAGATATAGCCCAGACAAGATTTTACAGGTCATGGTCACCATGGCAAGGTCAAAGATCAAATTAAGGTTACACTATGATGTTGTACACCTAAACCCCCAAGTAATGTCCATACCAAATATAAATTTTCTACATCTTATGCTTTTCAAGATATAACCTGAACAAGATTTTACAGTTCAAGGTCACTATAGCACGGTCAAAGGTCAAATCAAGGTCATACTATGATATTGCACACCTACACACTCTAACCAATATTCCTACCATGTCTAAACTTTCTACACCTTACTGTTTCTTGTGCGGACAAGATGTTAAAGGTAAGGGGTCACTTTGGTAAGGTCAACGGTCAAGTCAAGGTCACACTATGATGTTACACACCTACACCTCCTAAGCAATGTTCCTACACCTAAAGATTTCTGTGACACAGCATGGACAAGATTTTAAAACTCAAGGTCCCACGGCAAAGTCAAACGTTAAATCAAAGTCACAAAATGATGCTGCACACCTGCACCCCCTCCCCCAACCAATCTCCCTTCCAACTATCAACTTCTTACACCTTACCATTTTTGATCTACAGCCCAGACAAGATTGTTCCCAACACCCACCCGACTGTCCAATCACCCGCCAAGCTGGATGCCATGAGTGAAAACAATTCCATCACTGCCTTTAAAGGCTGTTGGGTGAAAACTGTGATGGGCACAAAATATATATTTCTTTCAAAACCAATCTGAAGACAAACGGTTTGTGTGACTCCTGTAGGTGTGTCCCATGAATTGACAACTTGGTGAAGCTTATTCCATTCAGCTGCAGCCACATAATTATTCAACTTAATGAGAGCTAAAATATACTTTGGACTCTGGAGCATCAAGATATTGTTTTATTGACACTCTACAGCAAGGAATAGCTGTACAGGGACTTGTATATTTAGTACAGAAAATAATATTAGGCTTGGTAAACACTGCCATGGACAAAGGTTTTTTAGTTTTTTTCCATTCATATTATTTTGAAACAATCAACACAGGCCTGGAAATGATAAAATCTTGACAGCTATTGTGTTGATCATAAAGTTTTGCTATTTAAAATAAAAATGATTCAGTTGTTAAATTTCATTCATAATAGTGTGGAACTTAACTTAAAATTAACTATAAGACAGCCTTGGACACCAAATTTTTTTAACACTATCAAATGAAGAATTTTTGATGGTAAAACATACTCCAAGGACAAACAAGATGCACTCAGAGAGAGCAAAAAGCTCGACTCCATGTGACCAGTCTCTCAAGTGACAGAAAGTATTGTAAGGAAGACAATAAAATAAAACCAAATATGTAAATTAATCTTCATAGAAATATCAAGTAGAAAGCCAAAGTCATTAAAAATACATTGAAATGGGGCCTCTGAAAATTTATGATTTTTTTTTGTATCCAAAAGAAGATCCAGATCCTTCTTTTAGTAAGTTCTTCCTTTGGCCAGGTCCTATCCACCAATTTTTAATAAAGATCTGTTCATTACTTCTGGAATAATCTAAACACACACAAAAAAAAATCAGACAAAGAGACAAACAATTAGCAAACAAAAACATAAACTGCAACTGCTGGTGGAGGTAAAAATATTGCTTAAAGATCATTTCTTGGTGAAAATCATGCATGGTAATTTTTTGTCAAGGAATTGAAAGAAAAAAAAACAGAAAATAAAAACAGAAATAATAATTAATAAAATGATGAATATACCACCTCCCTCTCTATTATCTTTATGTCAATTTCACGACATAAAATGAGAAGAAATATTTTTACTTAAAGACAGCAAGTATCACAACCTAGGTTTGTGACCTCACAATGACAATTGTATTGTGACATCACTGAGTAATGACATCATCAAGAGCAAAGTATTGATTTTTTACGTATGGGATGAACAGAAGCAGTTTCACTGTGTATTCCCAATTAGAAATAAGAAAAACTCTCTCCTGACTTTAATTTTCAAACAAATTACACCAAATTTGGAAGAATCTGTCTGTACCCCATGAAATACCTCCCCACCAAATTTGAGATTGATTGATGTTATAGTTTTTGAGTTATAAGGGCACAACGGTGCACAGACAGACTGACAGACAGACAGACAGAAACAAACTGATTACAATAACCTTCTCCTATCGTCGAGCGTTAAAAAGTACCAATGATATAAATTTTTGTTGTGTATTTTGAAAGCCGCATGAGAACATGGATTTAGAGTAGACAGACACTGCAGGAGACAGCAGTGTAGTCATGCTGACTGTGATGCAATGAACCACAACCTGCAGAAGACCTGTTCCAATGAGTGGATAGCTCACAGTGAGAACCAACCACGAACAGCATCATGACAGGAGTCCCGCAGGCCTACACTGTCAAACAAAACAACACACCTTCTCACCAATGCTTGCGTCATATACTGCAGTGTTACTCATCATCATAACATAAATTTCAGTCTGGTTCATGTTTGCAACAAGTAATAATATCAATGATGTTTCTTCAATACTTTCTGGCAACTAACTTACTCATAAATAAATTGTCACTCAAAACAATTTAAAATGCCAAGAGAATAATACTTTGTGATATAAAAACACAAACATGTCATTAATAAAGGGATTTTACAAGCTGTTGAATACTGTTAATGGTCCTGGCCGTTTCACAACTCTGGTCATTTCAAAATGGCTACTGGCGGTTTTGAAACAGCCAAATAAAGTATTTGGCGATTTCAAAACCTCACTTGGTGACTGGCTAAGTCCTAGATTTAGCTTTTGTTGTAGCATTCTTTTGAAATTTTTAATCAAAATTTTTTAATGTTTAAAATATAATATAATCTTCCTAAATATACAACTATCAATATAACCAAATAGAAACATACTATGTTATTTGCATGTGAGTGTGTTGTCTGACCAATGTTTACTTTATTTACATTTTCAAATTAATTACTGTAATTCAAAGAGTTAATTTGCATGGTTTCTTTTATCAATTGCAATTTCTGTAATTCAGTCGACAGCTATGTTTACTGACAATAGTAGTAATTGCATTTATCATGATATTTGCAGATGGCATCAAGTACGCAATAAACACATCTACTGACTTGAAAACACAAGTAACAACAAAAAGTGAGATGGTTTTGAAATGGCCAACAGGTTTACTTAGCCGCTTTGTAAGAGCCAATTTTAAGCCAGTTCAAAACCTGGTCTAGGTTTTGAAATGGCCAACAGATTTAAAATGGTATGTAACATTAATAAAGCTTATTGGAGTTGCAAGTTTATGTCCAGTGTGATTTAATTTGAAACATTTGGGTTTTAGATCACTCTCAAAACACATTGTATATGTTAAGACTAAACGAGGTGTATTACTGGCACCATGTAATACATGACCGCATGTAATTATATATATTGATTAATTGCACTGGGAAATACAGTATCAGCTGCATTTAAATATTAATACTATACATTTCCACCTTAATGAGTATTTAACACCATTTGTGTTTTATAGACTTGGACACTTTTGAATTTCCTACATTTAGAATATCACAATACACAATTCATTATAATTTTTGTATATTGTCAATTGAAATACATGTGCTTGTTATATAAATAAGAATATTTTTTAATACATGTCTTTTAAGTTGCCCTTTAGATGTTTTTAAAACACATGCATTAATCATAATGTTTGAACTTGATATCACATACAAAATTTTTGATGTATCTTGAGGGCTGGCATCAACAGCAACAAGACCCACAAAAGACTCAATTTCCTAAATATGGTCAACAGGCGACTCTACTCCCTGGTCTGCTCTCCTGTCCATCAAGACATCGTCTATCCTAATATGAAACAACGTATATTCACACCATCTCTGAGCATTAACATCGATCTCTAATTGCCCACTAAATGGACTATCCTCTTTTGTGTTATACCCCATAGGATATCAACAAGATAAACACAGGATAGTTAAAGGATAAAACCAGATCAAATCTGGATGATAATTCATGATAATTCCGGATACAAATTATACACATTAGGGTCCCCAGGAGAACTGACCTCTAGCCTCTGATGTAATTCAAACATAATTTGTGGATTTAAATATTTCAGTAGAATAACTGTAATAGCAGGCAGCCTATTCCTCCTTGACTAACACTGGATTTTATTACTTTTACATTGTACATGTTATATTGTGATGGGTAGATTGAAGGGCAGATAAAACCAGTACATATTAGTTGGTCATGATTCTGCACTGTAAACTGCTGGGTATCAGTAAGCAAGTACCAACTTTACCACAGTGGGTTGGGCTCGAACCGCCACCATCAGAAATGGGAGGCAAGTGTGTTACCCACTATACCATGGAGCCCCCCATGTCAAATGTAGACATAATGTACAATAACACAATGGTACATGGGATTGAACAGTCAGTTAATTTAAACTCACAATATCTGTGAAACCATATAGGACAGTCATTGTTTTGAAGTGATTAACTGTTCCACAGTGACCTCAGTTTACCCTCTTCATCTGTCAGTACAACTTTGTGCATCAATATTTCCAACAAAAATACCTTTCAAACAATCCTTTACCAAAGTTTAAAACAAGCAACGTATGTCAACTTCAAATATACTCGGGTGAAAAAAGAAAAGTATTTGTATGACAGAGGGATGGAGAACCTATGTTTTTCACAAGGCAGGTATCATGAAAATACCCACAAGTATGAGATTATGTTTGTTGAAGAAGTTGCTTTTTGGATAATTTCAATAAATTTATTCACATTAAAGTGAAAACAATTTCTTTTGATCAATAAGCAATTGAAAATGAAGACATACCAGGCTCCTTCAAACATCTGACCTTTTTAAGTGATAGTGTTCTCCACCAAAGAAAACAACACCAGTCATTATGAAAAAGTTCACGTTGTGCCACAATAAGACTGGCTTTAATCCCTGAGTGAGAGAAGCGAGTAGATTGGTGAAGTAGAACCACTGCTCAACTGGAAGAGTGCATTGCATGGTTTGATCTCAGCAGGCTCAGAAAGTCACAGTAATCTGCACTGGGCCTGATGAAAAGCTTGCACAATGAACCCTCTCACTGCACTCCAACAGTCTGTGTATTGCTGATTTGTTTATACAGAAACTGTCATAGAACTGACCAGTGATATATCCAATTTACAACATGTGATGACTAAGTCCTACATGCTTTATAAAACATCTACTGGCTCTGAAAGAAACCCAAATATTTATTTATTGTATTACATTAGACATTGTCAGAGTGTTTAAAAAGAGAAAAGCCCTTGCATAAACTGCAGCATCCCAGTCTTTCACAATACATGCAAGTATTTAAGCATTGGTCAAATCTTTCTCAGTGTACTTCCAGCCCTTCATTCAGAAAAACCACATGTTTATGAGAATATCAATGACTGTCACCATTACGACTTTGCTTATGTCAAGGTCTCACATACAACACTACAAAACAATTTAGTTGGCGATTAACCAAGACTGTTCACAATTGGCAAGTCTTCATAAATTGCTGAACTTGGGTGGGAAAATGGGGTCACATGTTTACCCCTGAGATCTGTCACCTCTCTTGGCAGTTCTGTCACTTTAATGCTGCAATTTAAGCTGAACTTTGTATGATTACACAATTCTTTCAATTCAGAAACAGAGAAAATTCATGAAGGTGATAGTCCCAAGACTACTATAGCTGTAAAACTGTCATTGACTAATGAAGATCAATCCACAATTATTCTGCCTCTTATGAAGCCAAAACAGAGGCTTGTACACTAATCCTCACTCGCAGTGACATGTGTCAGACCTTCAGAGATTGTCCCATAGATAATGACGACTGATACAGAGGACAATATTATTACTACAGGTGTCCTCGGCTTGTGCGTGGACCAGGCTTGAGTAACTGACCCAGGGATTTACTGAACATGCGCCAATTTTTTGCATTGCCAAACATGACAAATGCAAGGATGATGTTGTATTTAATTAGAAAACTATTAATAAGAACCATAACTTGTTAATTGGGATTACCTTCAATGAATGCTTATTTCCCAAATGATTTTTACAATTTTTTTTAGCTGTACAATATTTTCCCTTGCATATGGCCTATGGACAGAAAACTAGGGCTGATATTGGATATAAGCCATCTACATGAACCCTGATAAGATATAAGGAAACACTTGGAAGAAACAGCATTAGAGATGCTCATACCCCACAGCCTTGGCTAACAGTGTTCCACTCTAAGACCCCAGTTACACATGGCCGGATGTACCGCCGGATCGCGGCAGGTTGCCAAATATGGAAAATTGTGAGTGATTTACGGATCATAGTTTTCATCTGTTAACATGTCCGTAGCATCCGTAATATCCTTGTAGCATCCGCCACAGATGTGTTGTGTCCGCAAAAATTTTACGGAAAAATCAAACTGCTTGAATTTTCCGTAAAAGGTTTGCGGATGTCAGGTGTAATTAATATCCGCAACTAATCCGTATGTAATCTGTATGTCATCGATATTGTCCTTACAGCACCCGTAGATCTCCTTGTGGCATCCAGGACATCCTTGACTCATCCGCATCAATAATGGCTCGGAAAATTTCTACGGATATTCCCGGACGGTGTTCAGAGGCTGTAAGTAACGGAAATTCCCGGAAACCACAAGGACCAATAGGGATGGTCTGTAAAGCAGGTCATGGATATGTAATTAGTTTGCGGATATACAGGGATAGTCACGGAGGTGTATACGGACAATAGGGATGGGGTTTAAGGATGATAAGGTCGCCTCAAGGACAATAAGGAAGGGGTTTACGGATGTAATTGTAGTTTCCCACGATACTCTGGAATTTACGGAAAGATGCTTTCTCATGGACAAAAGCCTATATAATGGGCACCAAGCTTGGGTTTCTCAGATGGCACTTTCTGCAGTTCAAGGTGATCCTATTGCAATTTTTGGGAACTTTACAGCTCTACTGTAAATGTTTATATTTTGATATATAGGATATAATTTGTTGGCATATATAGGGAGTCAGAAATTTTGAGGTGTTTGTTTTTTTTAACTAAAGGAAATTTGGTATTTAATACTTTTGTAAAATGCTACCAAAGAAGAGGACTAAGAGGAGAGGCAGTCAGGAGATAGAGAGGATGTCCATGAGGCCCAGGAGTCCAGAGATGGATGAATTGAGTTGTGTACCAGAGACTCAGCAGAGGCCAGCAGGCAGCTGGGGTGGAGGAGTTGGTGGTGGGAGTGGTGGATCCTGTGGAGATGTCGGATACAGGGCAGGGTGACAATGGGCTGGAGACACAGCATAATTCGGATACAAGTGATAGGGATACACAGGCTGCTACAGGGACACAGAGTGGCAAGGGCAAAGGCAAGGTCAAGGCTGACAAAAGGGGCAAGAAACCCCCAGTTCTATTCACCACTGAGCAGGAACAGAAGATAGTGGACTTTTTGCGTGACAATGAGATTCTCTACAACAAGCGTTTGATGGACTACAAGGATAGGTCCAAGAGAGAGGCTGTGTGAGACAAGTTTTGTGAGGAGAACAATTTGAATAAAGATGCCTGCCAAAAGTGGTTTCAGAGCCAGTGCACACACTTCGGGAAAGTCACTCACATGAAGTCCGACCAGGGGGAACCACAGCTGATAGAGAGGCAGAAATGGACCAATTTTGGAGACAATTTTGACTTCCTCGGGGACCACATTGTGCGCCATCTTACAGCAAAAAGTGAATTCAGTTCTCCCAAGGGGTCTGCTTCTCAAGCCAGTGCAGCATCGGGCTCATCAACCAGACGGGAGAATGTGCACTTAGAACCGTTCCAGGATACTTGTCATCCAGAGTCAACCTGTGACCCTTCAGACATCTTGCACCTGGATACACATACGCCTACTACACGATCGTGTGCTGTCAGTGTGACGTCAAGTTTGGCTGATTCCGACCTCCAAGCAGCTCTTGCCGAATCACAGAGGGGGATAACAGAGTTAAAAGACATTGTGGTAAAAAAGTTTGGTGATAAGAAGCCTGATGATCTAAGACTGGCTTTCTGTGACTTTCTGAAGGTGGAGGTGGTACAACTAACAAATGACTCATATGACGAATTTCAACAAGAGACATTCAACTTATTGATGAGACTGAAATGTAGGGACAAGTAGCAGCAAAAGTACCAACACGGGATGGGCACGAGCATGGCGCAGACCGTCACCTACAGCCAAGCCTAAATGTCAGACCATTACCCAGTGTCTCACACACAGATACAGGCACCACATCACCAGATGCAACAGACTTTTACACATATAATGCAAGGGCTGTCACAGCAGCAGCCATAGGATTCACAGCATTCACAGCAGCAGCTACAGCATACACATTATTCACAGCAGCAGCTACAGCATTCACAGCATGCACAGCAGCACTATCAACAGACATTCACCCAGCCACATGGACCCGCTCAGCAGCAGATCCACAGACACGCTCCACAGCAAAGGATGCAGCCACAGCTACACTTGGAGGCGATGCAGCAGCAGGCAATCCAAGCACAGCATTCCATACAGTCACAGCAGCCAGCACAGCAACAGCAGCAGCAGCCACAACAGACAATACTAACACATCAGCCAATACAGCAGCATCAGGAGCCCACACAGTAACACCGTCAGCACATATCACAGCAGCAACCGTCACAGCAGCAAATGTCACAGCAGCAAACATCACAGAGCACTGCTTCAATATCACTGCTGCGTGTTACGTCACCACCAGCCACTACACCAGAAACTAGACGCCAAAGCAGCCCACCACTAACCAGCACACCAACAGGATTCACCCTCTCACCAACAACAAATCCACCCTCAGTTGACAGCCAGTACTTCAGCAACATTCGAAACACGTCACAGGATGTCAGCTTCGGCGCCATCAACATGCCTCAGTTTCAGTCAGTAGTAGACACATCAACCACTCCACCAGACCAACCAGCATCAGGGGACCAGTAGCCAGCCAGCCAGCAGATCAGCAATAGCTGGCTGAAAATTTTTATAGGCCCTTCTCAGGGCCGCCAAATCTTCCAAAAACAATTATTTGAGCTATGTTGTTGTTTTGCCAAAAACAAACAAAAAAATGCCCCACACAACACCTAAAACCCCAAAACAAATAACCAAATAACTGCCCACAGTTCACCCAGAGTAAATATTGTTAAATAGAAGTAGCAGTCCATTCACAAATTAAGATTACAACCAAAACACAGGCCCCTCCCCAAAAATACACACAAAAATACAAACATTTTCCAGTAGACTTATGTTACTCAGACCCCCCGACCCCCCCCCCCCCCAAAAAAAAAAAAAAAAAAATGTAAATAAATAAAGCCAAAGTAGTCCACTTTAAACCATGAAGGCCCAAATTCTGTTAAAACCTGTGCCCACAATGCTGTGGACCTGTCACTGCACCTCTCGTGAAGTGATGTGTGGGCCATCTTTTTCTGAAATATTTCCACCTTGTAGGACAAGACAGCATCCCGAAGGCATTCTCGACCACAGTTCTTCCCCGCCTGATACTATAGTTGAAGACCATCTCCTTCAAGTCCATACTGTGGCTGCAGTAGGGCCTCATTAGCCAGAGCTTGAGGGGGAAGGCGTCGTCCCCGAGGATGAAAAAGTTCACCTTTGGTCCACCAATCCCAAGAGATTCACTGCCAGGGAAGCCAATGCTGCCGTCCTCTATTTTGTGCCTCAAATTGGCGTGCCTGATAATCTGATCATCTGAAGTTGACCCGGCTGCCCCCATGTCCACCCACAGGAACTTGGAATCTCCATTCACCAGGGCCAAGAGTACAATGGAGTGGAAGCCCTTGCACTTGCAGAAGAGGCTGCCTCCCCCTTGTGGACATCTGATTGGAATATGCCTTCCATCCAGGGCACCCAGGGCATGTGGAAAGTTCCACCTCTGGCGGAAGACAGACTCGACCAGCAACCAATCCTCCGGGAGTGTTGGGCACTGCAGCACCTGATCTCGATAGGCCCTGGTGATAGCATCACAGACCTCAGGCACAAACTTCTTGATGATTAAACTGGCCACCCTGAAAGCATACTGCAGAGTGGTGTAGCTGTCACCAGTGGCGAGATGTCCGAGGGTTACTGCCAACTTCACTCCTGGACTCACTGGATCTCTCATCAAGGTCCTGTCCCTCTGGAACTCAGCAGTGATTCTCTGCTCCAGCTCTTGACAGAGCTCAGGCGGCATCTGAATGAAGTTTCTATATTCCATAGGGTCATCTAAGTGGTGCATTGGCATTGGTCTGCAGTACTGACCCTCTTCTTCAAGCTCTGCCCGGGTTGGCCAAGGCCTGAAACCTATATCTTCTGTGTCTTCTCTGTCTAATAACTGGCAGACCCTCTGGCAGACCCCATCTGCTTCTCAACCGGTCTATCATAGCTGAAATGATGAGTAACTGCCTCTCCATTTCTAACAGTAAGAGTTGAAGCTGTGCAAGATTTCTGTCCTGTCTGTCCATATTGTCATCTACATTGTATCTGGCTAGTGAGCTGGACCTCACCTCCTTTTATAGCCATTGGCATCCAGGCATACAGATATCCAGTGGTCACTACCTCCCATGGAGACGCCTGTAATGTTATGCTAATAAAATTCTGTAATCATCAAGCTGACATCCGCGGGGAAAAATATGATCCGTAAACCCCATCCGTGAGTCCCCACAAGGTCCGTATACCCATCCGGGGTGTCCTTGCGATGTCCTGATGCATCCCTAAGTTGTCCTGGTGTATCCTGGGGTGTTTCTGCCGCACTGCTGGTGGTCTTGGAGGAGTATCCGGAGGTCATCCGCAAGCAACGGAAGGCATCCCTGACGTCCTTGAGGGATCCGTAATTCCGTCCTTGAGGGATCCGCATCCGTAAATCACTCACTTTTTCAACATTCCTGCCCCTAAACCCCACGATCCGCATGGGATCCTTTGCACTTTCCATATATGGAACCGTGGCCTGTATCCGTGGGGGATCCGTGAAAGTGTAACTGGCCCCTAAGAGATATAGAAGAGAAAATAGCATCAGAGATGCCCGTACCCCACAGCCTAGGGAAATATTTTTAACACCATGAGATATGGAAGTACTGTATAAGTACAAAGTTCAGGATACTTTCAGAGCACTGTCAGTTATAAAAAGGTCCAAACAATGTTTAAATGGAGAAAATAATGTCTAAAAGAAAGATAATGCATGTAAAGATGAAGTATTTAAACAAGATAATTCAATAACAACATGACAGCATTAATCAGTAAACTAAAATTACAACAGTCTTTATCTACATCTGCATGGCCGAATTATGGTTTAGATGTTTTGAATATTAACATGCATACAGAAGTGGTAATACATTCAATGAATGCTTATGTGTGGTGTTGGAGCAAAATCTGTGGCTCACTTGATGAAATTCCATCTCGTACAATGGGAAGTTATAAAAGTAAAATTCTTAATAAATTCTAATATTACTTTAACAGTGCTTAATCTGCATCAAAAGACAGACCCAAAGGTGCAACAAGATTTTAAAGGTCAAGGTCACTACGGCAAGGTCAAAGGTCCAATTAAGGTCACACCATGATAATGCACACCTATAACCCCTAGCCAATGTCCCTACCAAGTATCAACTTCCTACACCTTACAGTTTCCGAGATATAGCCCAGAAAAGATTTTATAGGTCAAGGTCACTACACCAAGGTCAAAGGTCAAATCAAGGTCAGACCATGACGCTGCACACCTACACCCCCTAACCAATGTCCCTAGTACGTATCAACTTCCTACACCTCACAGTTTCCGAGATATAGTCCGGACAAGATTTTATAGGTCAAGGTCACTATAGCAAGGTCAAATCAACGTCAGACCATGACGTTGCACAATTACATCCCCTAACCAATGTCCCTACCAAAAAGCAACTTCCTACACCTTACAGTTTCCGAGATATAGTCCGGACAAGATTTTATAGGTCAAGGTCACTACAGCAAGGTCAAAGGTCAAATCAAGGTCAGACCATGACGCTGCACACCTACACCCCCTAACCAATGTCCCTAGTACGTATCAACTTCCTACACCTCACGGTTTCCGAGATATAGTCCGGACAAGATTTTATAGGTCAAGGTCACTATAGCAAGGTCAAATCAACGTCAGACCATGACGTTGCACACCTACATCCCCTAACCAATGTCCCTACCAAAAATCAACTTCCTACACCTTACAGTTTCTGAGATATAACCCGGACAAGATTTTATAGGTCAAGGTCACTACAGCAAGGTCAAAGGTCAAATCAACGTCAGACCATGACGTTGCACACCTACACCCCCTAACCAATGTCCCTACCAAATATCAACTTCCTACACCTTACGGTTTCCGAGATATAGCCCAGACAAGATTTTATAGGTCAAGGTCACTACGGCAAGGTCAAAGGTCAAATCAAGGTCACACCATGACGTTGCACACCTACACCCCCCAACCAATGTCCCTACCAAATATCAACTTCCTACACCTTACGGTTTCCGTGATATAGCCTGGACAAGATTTTCAAACTCAAGGTCACTATAGCAAGGTCAAATCAAGGTCAGACCATGACGTTGCACACCTACACCCCCTAACCAATGTCCCTACCAAGTATCAACTTCCTACACCTTACAGTTTCTGAGATACAGCCCGGACAAACTTTTTCCCGCTGCCCGCCCGCCCATCCGGACACCATGGGTGAAAACAATACCCCAACAGCCCTTAAGGGCTGTGGGGTAATAAAAAGTGCAAAGATAAGGAATCATTCAAAACAGAATGTCATATAAAGTGCAGAAGAAATAACACTAAAACAAGCATTCTGACGCATGCATTTATCTCCCGCCATATAAATTAGATGTACTACAGATAGTGGAATATAAATTTTCTTGTGAGATGGAGGCACATGTAGAAGTGACAACAAGTTTAATGTTTGATTGCAATACTTTTAAAGACAAAAGGCATTTACTCATTTTAGTAGCTATTACTCTGCCATCCAAAGAGCTACAGTTCTGCAACTTTATTATGCAGTAGATCAACCCAAAGTAGGTGAAGGACATATTTAGAAGAAATTGCCTATCTGTAACACTTTTAGAGATAAAAGACATTTACTCATTTTAGTGGTTATTACTCTGCCATCCAAATAGCTACAGTTCTGCAACTTCACTATGTGGTAGATCGCCAAAAAGTAGGTGAAGGACTTACTTAGAAGAAATTGTCTATGTCCAATACTTAAAATAAGATAAAAGACATTTACTCATTTAAGTACCTGTTACTCAGCTATGCAAAGAGCTACAGTTGTGCAACTTTACTATGTGGTAGATCACCCAAAAGTAGGTGAATGACTTATTTAGAAGAAATTGCCTATCTTTAATACTTTTAGAGATAAAATACATTTCCTCATTTTAGTAGCTGTTACTCGGCTAAGGAAAGAGCTACAGTTCTGCAACTTCACTATGTGGTAGATCACCGAAAAGTAGGTGAATGACTTATTTAGAAGAAATTGCGTATATTCAATACTTTTACAGATACAAGACATTTACTCATTTTAGTAGCTATGACTGAGCTATGCAAAGAACTACAGATCTGAAACTTCACTATTAGGTAGATCACCCAAAAGTAGGTGAATGACTTATTTAGAAGAAATTGCCTACCTGTAATACTTTTACAGATAACAGACATTTACTCATTTTAGTGGCTATTACTCAACTATCCAAAGAACTATAGTTCTGCAACTTCACTATATGGTAGATCACCCAAAAGTAGGTGAATGACTTATTTAGAAGAAATTGCCTACCTGTAATACTTTTAGAGATAAAAGACATTTACTCATTTTAGTAGCTATTACTCAGCTATCCAAAGAGCTACAGTTCTGCAACTTCACTATGTGGTAGATCAGCCAAAAGTAGGTGAATGACTTATTTAGAAGAAATTGCCTACCTGTAATACTTTTAGAGATAAAAGACATTTACTCATTTTAGTAGCTATGGCTGAGCTATGCAAAGAGCTATAGATCTGAAACTTCACTATTAGGTAGATCACCCAAAAGTAGGTGAACGACTTATTTAGAAGAAATTGCCTATTGGTAATACTTTTAGAGATAAAAGACATTTACTCATTTTAGTAGCTATGACTGTGCTATGCAAAGAGTATAGATCTGAAACTTCACTGTGTGGTAGATCAGCTAAAAGTAGGTGAATGACTTATTTAGAAGAAATTGCCTATTGGTAATACTTTTAGAGATAAAAGACATTTACTCATTTTAGTAGCTATGACTGTGCTATGCAAAGAGTATAGATCTGAAACTTCACTGTGTGGTAGATCAGCCAAAAGTAGGTGAATGACTTATTTAGAAGAAATTGCCTACCTGTAATACTTTTAGAGATAAAAGACATTTACTCATTTTAGTAGCTATGACTGTGCTATGCAAAGAGTATAGATCTGAAACTTCACTGTGTGGTAGATCAGCTAAAAGTAGGTGAATGACTTATTTAGAAGAAATTGCCTATTGGTAATACTTCTAGAGATAATAGACATTTACTCATTTTAGTAGCTATTACTCAACTATCCAAAGAGCTACAGTTCTGCAACTTCACTATGTGGTAGATCAGCCAAAAGTAGGTGAATGACTTATTTAGAAGAAATTGCCTACCTGTAATACTTTTAGAGATAAAAGACATTTACTCATTTTAGTAGCTATTACTCAGCTATCTACACACTTAGCTATTGACCTAGATGTGCAAAAGCAACAAAAATATAAAGGACACAGGAAAGTAAACTTATCAAAAACTAGATGAATAACAAATGAAAATATTTGCCTAACTTTAATACTTGTCTAACTTTAATACTTGTGAAGTTATTTGACATTTATTCCCATCATAATTTTGCTACAAATAAGTAAATAGCTATTGCTCACTTATGACATGCAATGGAACCCCAAACGATATGCCATCTTAGTTAAGTTAAGGACAAAGTAGCTGAACAAAGTATTTTAGGAAAATACTGTAACTGCAGTAAGTTTTTGAGTTACAATCGATTAACTCAACAGTCAGAATTTCAAAGTAGCTATTACTCGGCTATCCAATGTGCAACAGGTCTGTAACTTTACTATCTCAGAGTTTATCAAAAACTAGATGAATAACATATTTGAAAATATTTCCCTAACTTGAATACTTTTGAAGATATTTGAAATTTACTTATGTTGTTATTTTGCTACAAATAAGAAAATAGCTATTACTCACTTATGGCATGCCATAGAACCCCAAAGTATATGCCATCTTATAGTTAAAGAAAAAGTAGCTGAACAACATATTTTAGGAAAATACTGTAACTGCAATAGTTTTGGAGTTACAATGGATACACTCAACAGTCACAATTTCAAAGTAGCTATTACTCAGCTATCCAATGTGCAACAGGTCTGAAACTTTACTATGTGATAGCTTATCAAAAAGTAGATGAATAACATATTTCAAAAGAATTCCCTAACTTTAATACTTTTGAAGATATTTGACATTTACTTATGTCGTTATTTTGCTTCAAATAAGGAAATAGCTATTACTCACTTATGGCATGCAATAGAACCCCAAACTATATGCCATCTTATAGTTAAGGACAAAGTAGCTGAACGACATATTTTAGGAAAATACTGTAACTGCAATAGTTTTGGAGTTACAATGGATTTACTCAACAGTCACAATTTCAAAGTAGCTATTACTCAGCTATCCAATGTGCAACAGGTCTGAAACTTTACTATGTGATAGCTTATCAAAAAGTAGATGAATAACATATTTCAAAAGAATTCCCTAACTTTAATACTTTTGAAGATATTTGACATTTACTTATGTCGTTATTTTGCTTCAAATAAGGAAATAGCTATTACTCACTTATGGCATGCAATAGAACCCCAAACTATATGCCATCTTATAGTTAAGGACAAAGTAGCTGAACGACATATTTTAGGAAAATACTGTAACTGCAATAGTTTTGGAGTTACAATGGATTTACTCAACAGTCACAATTTCAAAGTAGCTATTACTCAGCTATCCAATGTGCAACAGGTCTGAAACTTTACTATGTGATAGCTTACCAAAAACTAGATGAATAACATATTTGAAAAGAATTCCCTAACTTTAATACTTTTGAAGATATTTGACATTTACTTATGTCGTTATTTTGCTTCAAATAAGGAAATAGCTATTACTCACTTATGGCATGCAATAGAACCCCAAACTATGTACCATCTTATATAAACTTCAAATATCAACTTCCTACACCTTACAGTTTCTGAGATATAGCCCGGACAACATTTTATAGGTCAAGGTGAAAGGTCAAATCAAGGTCACTCCATGACGTTGCACACCTACACCCTCTAACCAATATCCCTACCAAGTATCAACTTCCTACACCTTACAGTTTCCGAGATATAGCCCGGACAAGATTTTATAGGTCAAGGTCACTACGGAAAGGTCAAATCAAGGTCACACCATGACGTTGCACAACTACACCCCCTAACCAATGTCCCTACCAAGTATCAACTTCCTACACCTTACGGTTTCCGAGATATAGCCCGGACAAGATTTTCAAACTCAAGGTCACTAAAAAATCCAGGCTTACTGGTTACAGATCTTCATTTAAGGTCATCCACTGACCGCCAAAGTACCTGACCGAGGGTCATTTTTGGCCCTCTATTTGTTTGTTTGTTTGTGAACAAGATAACACAAAAACTGACAGATGGATTTTGATAAAATTTTCAGGATATGTCCAAAATGGTAAAAGGAAGATATGATTAAATTTTGGGAGTGATCCGGATCACTGTCTGGATCTTCTGGATCCATGAAATTTAATTTTTAAAGACAGATAACTCAAAAACTTACGGGTGCATTTTCATGAAATTTTCAGGAAATGTCCTTAATGGGACGAGGAACAAGTAATTAGATTTTGGGAGTGATCTGGATCACTGTCTGGATCATCCGGATCCAAGCTGCCAGATGTGTTTGTGTAGAATATAGCTCAAAAACTTATGGATGGATTTTGATAAAATTTTCAGGATATGTCTGAAAAGGTAAAAGGATGAAATGGTTGAATTTTGGAAGTGATCCGGATCACTATATGGATCTTCTGGATCAAAGTTAAAAGGAAGAAATGATTCAATTTGGGGAGTGATGAGGATCACTATCTGGATCTTCTGAATCCATGAAATGTAATTTTTAAAGACAGATAACTCAAAAAGTTATGGATGGATTTTGATAACATTTTCAGGAAATGTCCTAAATGGGACAAGGAACACGTGATTAGATTTTGGGAGTGATCTGGATCACTGTCTGGATCATCTGGATACCTGGCTTTTTTAAAGGAAGTTATAGCCAGATAATTTTAGGATGGATTTTGATGATATTTTATGATATGTTAGAATTGGTAAAAGGAAGAAGTGGTTACATTTTGGGAGGGATCCAGATTACCATCTGGATCTTGTGGATCCAGGAATTTTTTAAAGAAAGATAATTTCGAAAAGTTATGGACAGATTTTCAGGAAATGTGCAAAATGGGACAAGGAACAAGTGATTAGATTTTGGGTGTGATCCAGGTCACTGTCTTAGGATGGATTTTGATGATATTTTTAGGATATGTTAGAAATGGTAAAAGGAAGAAGTGTTTAGATTTTAAGAGAGATCCAGATCACCATCTGGATCATATGGATCAAGGAATTTTTTAAAGAGAGATAATTTCGAAAAGTTATTGACAGATTTTGATGAATTTTCAGGAAATGCCCAAAATGGGAAAAGGAACTGCTAATGGTAGGTTTTTAAATTCCAGGAATTGAGCTCCCTTGGTGGAGGTCTGCACTCTCTGAGTGCTCTTGTTGTATGCTGTGATTGGACCAATTGTGGGAGTCTGTTCCATTCAGTGGGGGAAACCTTTGCAAAACCTCACCTACCAATGGCCTTTCTAGGACAAACTGAAGAAAGGGATAGCCGGTTTCCAGGAGTGAGGCTACTGGTTTTGATCAAGGATGCTAAGTATGTAGGTTGGCAGAATTTGATGGCCTTGAAAGCAATTAGATTATATTTGAACAAGATAATGTATGAAATAGGGAGCCAGTGTAGTTTTTGAAGAAAGGGAGTGACATGACTTGTTCTATCAAGTCTAACGACAATTAGGCAAAGAGAATTTTGAATCTTTTGGAGTTTAGCCACATTATATTTACATCCGTCATAGAGTAGGGAGTTACAGTAGTAAAGTCGACTGTTGATCATTGAGCAAGCAGGGCTGCATTCTCCACACTGAGGAATTTGTGCATGCATCTTGGGTCCTCGAGGTGATAGTAACAGGCACAACAAAGTTTGGTTAAGTGGCTGGTAAAGGTGTTTCCAGATTCAAAAGTAACACCTAGGTTCTTGACTATATCGGTATGGGAGATAGAATTTCACAGAAGTTGGGTGGGAAATTTTTTCATGAGGAACTCTCTGGCTTGTCATAAGCTACATGTCTGCAAGTTTAGTATGTTATAGCTGACCCAAGAGTAGTTGAATAACATATATAAAGAAATGCTCTAAATGCAATAGTTTTCAAGTTACAACTGATGAAAACCTTAAAGAAGCTTTTGCTCATCTATGCAATAGGCTACAGGTCTGCAGTTTTACAATTTTATAGCTAGCAATGAGATACAGGTCTCCAATTTCGCTATGTTATAGCTGACCCAAAAGTAGCTGAATTACTCAGTAACATATTTATAAAAAATTCTCTAACTGCAATTGTTTTCAAGTTACAAGTAATTTTACTCATTATGGAAGATACTGTCAGAAAATAGATATTACTCACTTAGCTATTGGGATAGACACCCAAGTTACTCACCATCCTGTAGCTATAGAAAAAGTAGCTGAGGAACATATTTAAACAAAATGCTCCAAATGCAATACTTTTGAAGTTATAAGTTATTTAGTGCATGATTTCATGAATTTTAATGCATTACAACTTATTTAAAAAATTCTTAAAAAAATAGTTAAGAAAGATCCAGACCTGATACTCACACAAGTGAATCTTCTTGTGGCCTAGTACATATATGCAAGATAAGAGTAAAATCCCTGCAATAGTGAATGAGAAAATTGTGATAAAGTGTTGAAATTTTCACACTTTGGGTGGCGGTACCTCACTATTAATGGCTCCGGAGAACAGATGAACCAACAGATCTGCATGCCTTAAACAATTTTTTCTCCTCGATAGAGAAGGTATCTTTTAAAAAAATAGCATCAGAGATGCCCGTAGCCCACAGCCTGGGGAAATAAATTTCAACACCATGAGATATAGAAGTAGTGAAACAGTACAGAGATCAGGATACTTTCAGAGCAGTGTCAGTTAATAGCGTCCCTTTATAAATTAATAAGTTTAAGAGCAAGGGTATTTAAAGTGTTGCCATGGCAACAGGTATCGTCTGATACCCTCCCAAACCTACTCAACTGTATATCTTGTTTAGGGTAATATATCTTGAAAATTTGTTGAAAATCCATGCATCGCTTTAGGCTGTGGAACACCCACAAATGTTAAAACCCTAAAATATTCAAAGCATTGCCATGGCAACAATTGTTCCTAGATACCCCTCAAAAAATAATCAGCTCTAGATCCTCTTGGGGTAAACATACCCTGAAAATTTGGTGAAAATCCATGCAGGGGTTTGGGCTGTGGAACACCCACAAATTTTAAGACCAAAAAATCTTAAAAGTGTTGCTATAACAACAGTTGTTACCGGATACCCCCCAAAACCTAAACAGCTCTAAATCGTCTTGGGGTAAGCATACCCTGAAAATTTGGTGAAAATCAGTCCATGGGTTTAGGCTGTGGAACACCCACAAGCTTTATCCTGCTGCCGCCGCCCGGACGGCGCAGGTGACGACTATAACCCCTTAGCTTTATATAGCCTTTATGTGCTGGGGTAAAAACTCCGTCTCTTGGGACATTTTTGAATAATGTGTTAAAGTTCTTTAAATTCGGAAAAGAGTTTTGTCATTGGATTAATATTTTAAATAAGAACATTCAAGCAACAATTCTTCAGTCAGGTCATTTATCATACTTTTTCACTATACACAGAGGCTGTAGACAAGGTGATCCCATTGCGTCCTACCTTTTCCTACTAGCTGCCCAGATTTTATATCTTATGATAATTTATAACTGTAGTATTAATGGTATCACAATAAACAGTCAACAGTACAAAATTTCACAGTTTGCTGATGACACTACTCTATTCCTTGATGGCACTAAGGACTCTCTTGAAGCAGCTCTTAATACACTAGAAATTTTTGGTTCACTTTCAGGTCTAGTAGTTAATAAAGATAAGACAAAACTTATTTGGTTAGGCAAAAAAAAACATTCAACTGACATGTATGACACCTGCGAGAATTTGCTTTGGGGAGCATCTGAATTTGATTTGCTGGGGATTCATTTCTCTGTTGACCTAGAGAACATTACTACTTTGAATTTTACGCCAATTCTGAACAAATGTGAAAAAATTCTATATCAATGGAAGCGGAGAAGATTGACGCCGCTCGGAAAAATCACGGTGGTGAAAACTTTTATTCTTTCAAGTTTTAACCATATTTTTAGCTCTCTTCCTATAACAAATAACAGTTTGGTAAAAAAATTGAACAACCTCTTGTATTCATTTGTGTGGGATAACAAGCCCGATAAGGTAAATAGAAAATTGATTACAAACTCTTACATAAATGGGGGTCTTAATATGGCTGATATTGATATTTTCATAAAATGCCAGAAAGTAGCATGGGTAAAGCGACTAGTTCAGACTCCAAATGCTCCTTGGGCAAAACTCTTTTCAAGTTTGATTTCTATTGATAAGTTTTATTTACTGGGTCCACTATGGGCCAAAATTACTGCAAGTAACATAACAAATCTTTTTTGGAAGGACGTTTTAATGTCATGGAGCTTTTTGCTTTATGAAAGAAACCCAGCTAATATTGAATCCCTTATATGTCCAGTTTGGTATAATCCTCAAATTTCAACCGAACCTCTTTTTTATCCACATTGGTACAAGGCAGGAATTACAACTTCCTTAGATCTCCGCAACAATGATGGCAGCATGAAAACTCTAGAAGAACTTAAAAATCAGTTCAATATTAAATCCAATTTTTTAGAGTACTTACGATTACAAAGATGTCTCAAAAGATACTTTACAAATTCTAATGTACATACACTCAACCTTTCAAGACCTTTCCTGCCTCCAAATCTGAAAATTCTAATCAGTCAGAAAAAGGGCTGTAGGCAGCTATATCAACAATTGAACAAACAGTTTGAAAATCATGTCCTTAGAAACAAATGGTGTACTACACTAAATATTGATATTAATGAAAAAGATTGGGAACAAATCTACAAAATTTGCTTCAAAACATTGCAAATAAACGACCTAGTTTGGTTCCAATATAGAATTATCCACAGAATTCTGGGAACTCATTCATATATGAGAAAATTAAAGATCAGTGCCACCTCTTCATGTAGATTTTGTAATACATGTGAAGAGACATTGATTCACTTATTCACATCCTGCCCTGTCGTCCTGGAATTTTGGAACAATTTAAAGAAATGGCTCCAGTAGCAATTCCATTTATACCTGGACCTAAGTCCGCACACAATTATATTTGGTGTCCTAGAAATGGACATTGACTTTTTCTCAAGAAACTGTGTTATTCTCATTGCAAAAAAAATCATTTTTGATAGTGCAAGAAATGCCAAAATATTAAGTACTATGAGATTTAGAGCCTACTTCAAATGTATCCTCACTGACCAGGAATTTATATCAAAAATAAATTGCTGTACAGAAAAATTTCAGGCAAATTGGTCGTTGTTTAAAAATCTATAAGTAACCAATTAGCCTTGTGCTTCTGTACTGTTTAAGTATTTGTCTTCCTTATTATTAAATGATTTACCCATGTCAGTCATGTGTTTGCTTTTGTACTTCTTTCTTTAACTTTCTTTATGCTATTAGAGTGTAAACATTTTCAGCTTTCTTTCGATGTTATGTGCTTAAATTGATTTTCATGTATGCTGTTTGTATATAAAAAAAAAAGTGTTGCCATGGCAACAGGTATTGTCTGATACCCTCCCAAACCTACTCAACTGTATATCTTGTTTAGGGTAATATATCCTGAAAATTTGTTGAAAATCCATGCATCGCTTTAGGCTGTGGAACACCCACAAATGTTAAAACCCTAAAATATTCAAAGCATTGCCATGGCAACAATTGTTCCTAGATACCCCTCAAAAAATAATCAGCTCTAGATCCTCTTGGGGTAAACATACCCTGAAAATTTGGTGAAAATCCATGCAGGGGTTTGGGCTGTGGAACACCCACAAATTTTAAGACCAAAAAATCTTAAAAGTGTTGCTATAACAACAGTTGTTACCGGATACCCCCCAAAACCTAAACAGCTCTAAATCGTCTTGGGGTAAGCATACCCTGAAAATTTGGTGAAAATCAGTCCATGGGTTTAGGCTGTGGAACACCCACAAGCTTTATCCTGCTGCCGCCGCCCGGACGGCGCAGGTGACGACTATAACCCCTTAGCCTTATATAGCCTTTATGTGCTGGGGTAAAAACTCATGGTCACTTAGACAAGATTGAAGGTTAAATCAAGCTCACACAATGATGTTGCACACCTACAACCCTAAGCAATGTCCTTACCTAGTTTATCAACTTTCTACACTTTACAGTTTTAGACAAAATTTTAAGGTCAAGGTTACTACAGCAAGATCAAAGGTCAAATCAAGGTCACACCATGACGTTGCACACCTACAACCCCCAACCAATGTCCCTACAAAGTATCAACTTCCTAAACCGCATGGTTGCTTGTAGCCCGGACAATATTTTTATAGGTCAAGGTCACTATGGTTAGGTCAAAAGTCAAATCAGGTCACACCTTCACATTGGACACCTACACCCCCTACCAATGTCCCTACCAAGTATCAATTTCCTACACCTTACAGTTTCCGAGATATAGCCTGGACAAACTTTTCCCAAAGTACAAGAAAGTAAATTGTTTTTGATCATGTGACCTTGATAAAGGTCAGTCAAATTCATACCCAATAAAATCATTTTCCACATCCACATGACAACTGCCAAAAATCCATTATTCCTTAATCTTGACTGTTTATCTTGATTTCAAATAAAACTTGTTTGGCTAAGTTGCACTCTTTTCCTTGTGATCTATGAAGGTGTCCACCCTTTTGTACAGAGTTTTATTCCCACACATCACATTGTGGTTACAGAACAGACACAGTCAAAGATTTATTTAAATATTATTGTTTTATCAAGTTTATTTTAATAATCATACATCTCACAATGAAGCATCCTTACAATATACTTTGCACTAACATCAATGCATAAGGAAAATATTTAACTGTTTTTAGAGTACAGCACATCAAAACAAAAATAGTTCATAGTAAAAGTAAACAGATTCAAAAATAATGCATTTCTAGCAAATTGTGCTGCTCATACACAAAGAAAGAAAACAAAAACAAATGAAGGCAATATTTGTTCAAAAAACAAATGCATCATTTCAAAGGAATTAAAAGTTACTGGCTATAATTACAAACATCTAGACAAATGTTTGGAGATTTGCACACTGAGGAGATCCCTGGCAGGAGCCCACACTATCAGCTCACAAATCCCTGTCCAGTGGCCTCTCACAAATTCTGTTTTAATTACTTTCTGAAGATCTCAGACATCTTGCACAACTTTGAGTGCATTCCCAAATGCAAAGAATATTGTTTCAATTATATTTAATTACTCTCATATTTATTGCATAGAAAGTTAAACTTTTGGCCAACTTCCGGTTTGCTAATAAAAAGGCTACATATGTGAGTAACAACATCAAAACAGGTTTGATTTCTTGCATTAGTTATTACATTACAAATACAGATTAACTTTTAATGGTTGAAGAGCTTCACTCATTAGACATACTGCATAAAAATATTTACTGCATAGAAAATGTACATGACAAAATTATACACTTAAAATGCTGTAAGTCACAGCCACATAATATTATTCTGTGGCATCAGTATAAACAATAGTATGAATGATTGCATAATAAATAGTGAGTACATGAGTAAATACTATGGAGAGATCCTTGTGGCCACCTCTGCTTATAAACAGCATTGCTACTTCACCAATTTGATAAGGCTGTCAGGACTAAACTTATGCCTGTGCCATATAGTAGGGCATGGGTAAAATAGCTCTAAATGATCATTGTAAAACACAGAATACCTTCTTCTGCCTCAACTGGGATATATCAGACGTGGCCTAAAACAATAGACTAAGTGACAATATGTACACAACAAATATAGCACCAAGAAGTATGCAGATGTTGTTACCTCATTGGACATGCAATAACTGTACTTGTGACTTGATATGTTAAATTTGGCAAAACCCATCCTGATCAGTCCCATCCTTTGGTTACAAAGTGTAATTTCTTATGTTTGTGCAACTCCATATGTATTGTGCACAGGGAACATATAGTTAGAGATAGTACAACATCAGGATTATCAATAATTAAATTTGTTTATAAAAACATTTACAAAAGAAAATGTATACAAAGTTATGAAATTTTACTACAACTTATAAATAAATATTATGTGAATGAGAAATAAAATTTAAATAGGATTTGACCGATGACAAGTGTCTTTCACTAAATTCAATTTTAAAATTGATTTGGATGAACTTCAAAGTAACAACAACTGACTCACTCAAGAAACAAACAAAACAGTTAACAAGGACTTATCTAGTGACACACATACTGCATTTACGTCATGGGCTGGGAAAGCATGTAGTTTCTCTGCAGATAGTCCGGAGTTTTGAGGCTGTTGAGGCCTGTAAACTGGTAGAAGGCCGAGGGGTTATTGGGCGGGTATGAGGGAGTGGGGCTTGCAGTCCGTGAGAACACGCAGCTCGAGGAAGAGGTGGGTGAGGCTTGCTGAGGCTGCTGGGTGCCAGGGCTGGGCAGAGAGTTGCAGGTGTAGGGCATGCCGTTCTGTAGGGGACTGTAGCCTGCACTCAGACTGGATGGCCATGACAAGTAGTCTGCACTCCCCACATTCAGTGGGCCGGGCCGTGCACCAATAGGCTGCTCAGCACTACACTGCTGCTCTACCCCACGGCCCCCATACATAGAGCTGCGTTGTGCAAGCATGTTTCGCTCATTCCTTCGGAACTTGGCACGTCTGTTCTGGAACCACACCTGAAACAGGAGCAGCCTATATGATGAGAGTGTACTTAGCAAGCTAGAGTTCTCAAATGGAGATAACAAATCAACCCAAAAAGTAGTCACAAATTCAAATATACAAAACAACTAGACCTACGCATTGGAGAACTAATGCAAATTTGTATCCACGGGAAAGACAACTCACCAAAGCTAGTGAACCATCATTTGACCTTGAAGGATGGGCCAAAGGTCAAATCTAACAACATCAGAAGATCCCCAGCCCATGATATCCTACAAGTTGGTTTCACATTGGAAGCCTCTTGGACTAATAATAAGCGAGTTATATCACTTTAAACTTTGGCTATCCTTGTTTGACCTTGAAGGAGGGGCCCAAAGTCAAATCTGACCACATCAGAAGATTCCTAGCCCATGATTTCCTATATGTTGGTTTAACATTTCAAACCTCTAGGACCAATAATAAGCGAGTTATAAGCACTTTTAAATTTGGCTGTCCTCATTTGACCTTAAAGGAGGGGCCCAAGGTCAAATCTGACCACATCAGAAGATTCCTAGCCCATGATTTCCAATAGGTTGGTTTCCTATTGCAAACCTCTAGGACCAATAATAAGTGAGTTGTAAGAACTTTTAAGTTTGACTATCCTCATTTGACCTTGAAGGACCAGCCTAGAGGTTTGAAATGTGGAACCAACCTATAGGAAATCATGGGTTAGGAATCTTCTGATGTGGTCAGATTTGACCTTGGGCCCCTCCTTCAAGGTCAAACGAGGATAGCCAAATTTAATTTTTTTTATAACTCGCTTATTATTGGTCCTAGAGGTTTGCAATGAAACCAACTTATAGGAAATCATGGGCTAGGAATCTTCCAATGTGGTCAGATTTGACCTTGGGGCCCTTCTTCTAGGTCAAACGGTAATAGCCGAAAACTTAAAGGGCTTATAATTCACTTATTATTGGTCCTAGAGGTTTGCAATATGAAACCAACGTATAGGAAATCATGGGCTGGGAATCTTCTGATGTGGTTAAATTTGACCTTGAGCCCCTCCTTCAAGGTCAAACGAGGACAGCCACATTTAAAAGTCCTAATAACTCACTTATTATTGATCCGAGAAGTTTGCAATGTGAAACCAACTTATAGGAAATCATGGGTTGGGAATCTTTTGATGTGGTCCCATTTGATCTTGGACCCCTCCTTCAAGGTCAAACGACAGCCAAACTTAAAAATGCTTATAGCTTCAGGAATCTTCAGCCTCTATGTCTCTTATTATTGCTTCCACATGTTTGCTATGTTCTGGGATACACCGCCAGCTCGCAATAAAGAGAGCGGCATAAGTCTAGTTTAAATGTCCTTTGATCGCTGGACTTTTGGCTTTAAACAGATTAAATATTCATATTTACACAACTACAATATATTTAGAGCATATTGGCATACTTGTAGATCACACCTCTAGATATGCCCAAACTAAAAGATTATAGGAACTTTCTTTTGAGACCCTATAAGCTAAAAATCACTATGTAGCAAAATTATTGTTGTTAGTGACACAATTTTACTGCAATAAATTTGATGAAGTTGTGTACACCAATATAAACTTTGTTTCAGGCTTTTAGTCAGCCATAAAACTACATAAGCTAGACTGTTGAGAACTAGTTGTGAAGTGCACTTGCTAAAAAATCTGATTTGACAAATTTTGGAATTTATCTTGTCCTGTCCTGAGAAAATGGAATTAAAACATTTCAGCTGTACCAAGTACTGTGCAATACACTTCTGGAAGGCTCGTAACAAATACTTTATCCAGATCTTCAATAATAGCAACTTGGCTATCTTTATGCATCAAAGTATACTAAAGCTACATATAGGAAGGGGAAGTTGTCCGTGGTAACAGTTGGTAAGTAGAACTGTTGTTATGAGTGTTTACTAAACAGACATGTACAAACATAGCATTGTGATGGAGACTGGACTGTGATAACAAAACCCCTGTCAGAGCATCAGCCAACTGTGTTTACCTGGCAACCACAAGAGGATGCAACTATTGTAAACAGTGGCTTTCAAATGCCTTACATCATTTGGAAAATAGTACTTTATAAAACAGAATCAAAGGTTAAACATTATTCCTGTATTCTTGTTTTTGACAGAACATGACAAAGTATCAGCAATGAATCACTATGACGGGTTTTTTTTCAATTATATATCCAAAAAGTCTGAACAATGAAAACTTTTAGTTTTTATTTAGTTTCATCTCAATGTCATTGTATTTTGACAAGCATTGTTTACACTGGATCAACCAGTCAGATATTTATGATTTTAAAACACACCTCCCCCCCCCCGCCCCACACACACACACACACCCTCCCCACTTTGAGGATGACAGGGAGTTTTTAGTATGACTGCACATTGTACACAATACACTGCACTTTCTTATGGTTGATTCAAACTAGCTGTATCTGAATCCAGATCTGAAAATCTGACATTTTAGACACAAGAATCTCAGTTTATAGATTCATTCAGAGGCTGGATCTAGATCTAGGTTCAGGAATATGTTCCATATAAAACTTGCATGGATTATTATTCCAATTTTGGCGGGATTTTTAGGTCCAATAGAACACAAACAATACATCGGGTACTTTAAATTCATGGTAAATTCACAAGTACAAAACATCTTCATAAATTATTTATGCATCACTCAGATTTTCAATTTTGTGTGAATATTACATCTGTTGGTGGATTTCTCTGATTTCGGATACTGAGCCAGATACAACCAGTGTGAATCAACTTTTAGTCTTATCAGATGGATCTGTCTGTTATTCTGTCAGGTTTATTTGTGTGTTGAACTGAAATACTGAGCTTGACAATCTCAGGTTTTACACTTTTTTCAATACACTTTTATGTGGCTGTTCCACTTCTGCAATTTATTACCCATGGCAAGACATAGTTGATCCGTATAGAGGGATATATGGAGCGGGATATATTTTTTTGTATACAGCAGCGCCTCCATAACATGGACAAATAGTGTCAATAACTTCCAGTTTTTATTAATATCTCTAAAACTATGCAACCAACAAATATGTATTATGTATCATTAGATATATAGGTATTTTTACAGAACTTCTGCTTGTTTTTCTTACATAAAAATCGATGTAGAAAGGGCTAGGAAATCGCAAGTTAAAGATTTAGGTTTATATTCACTGATGTCTCTTCACATATGAGATTTTTTTCACATTCTCTCTTTAAATATGGATTTATTTAAGTCATAAAAAATGGTGGATAATAAAATTAATACATTCCTCATTAGACATAATACTCATGCTACGCACTTGTTTAATATTTGATATCTTCATTCGTGATATATTTTTTCTGTCATTCAGGAAGTTTTCTTATTAAATCATACGCTTTGCACCCAACCCCCAATATACTGGGATCAGGAGGTAAATCTTTTTAATTGGAATGATCTTAAAGTCATCATTCACACATCCTGTATGATAAACGGGAATTTCCTGATAGATTCCCGATTACAGTGCTTGGGAGTACATTGAGTACAAACTGTTTGAAATTATTGCAAACCTCTCCCGATTCTAATCGTAAGGTCATCTTTTGGATCTTACAGCATTCTTAAACCTATCTTATAGTCGTAAAGCAATCTACCATTTTGTGGCAATAACAAACTTACTTGGTTCATCTTAACAGACCCGCAAACCAATCAGATGGATCGGGAAACTATCACAATCCTATCTGAAGATTTTCTGACTCAATGGCAAGTCAATTGGGAAGCTATTGGAAAAATGTCTTGTACATCGGGAATGCCTCTTAAACCCAATCATAAACTATACTCTGGATGACGCATTTTTAATTCATAAACCACACTCACAGAAATGGAACAGGCCTTTTACCAGCTTCATGTTGAGGGCTAATTCACAACCCTAAATTTCTACACCAAAGCTAAAATTACCTACACAACCACATTTTTATGACTGAGATGAAAAAATAGTATCACTAGTGAATGGCATAATACTTTAACATCCAGTAATGTATGAAGTATGGGCCCCGTACATGAGGCCTACACATAGTACTGAAGTAGGACTTTTCAAGAAAAGTCAATTTGGGGAACCAGTAAACAGTTGTGATGGAGAAGATGGCTTGATAACAAATGATAGAAACAGAAATTTACATGATTTATCAAAGATAATAGTTATCTCTACCTCCTTGAATAACTATGCATACTTTATAGTTGCACTATATTATCAAACATTTTAGAATCATAAAAAATAGGACAAAGTACATTTAATCTTAGATTGACTATGGGCAAAAAGTCAAGTTGACAAGTTTTAGTCTCAATCTACACAGAATTAACACCATATGCAATGTCAAATAGAGAAATATGGTCAGTGAAGATGGACCTAAGCACGGAAAGCTTTATATCTGTACAGACCTGTACTCGTGCCTCACTGAGGCCCACTCTGCGTGCGAGCTCCTCCCTCACAAATGCATCTGGGTAGTGCGTCCTCTCAAACACCCGTTCCAGTGCTGCCAGCTGCTGGCTGTTGAAGGTGGTTCTGTTCCGCCGTGGCTTCTTGCTCTTACTGCCACCAGACTTGTCATCATCAAAGTCTTTGTCAGGAGAGTCTGAAAGCAGAGGACAAGTCAATCAACAGAAGACACAGTAAGCTGGCTTTACAAAGCATGGCTGACTCAGTCAGAACAGAGCGAATACTCTGTGGAATGATTGACTGATTTAAGTTTAACGTCACTTTTAACACATCTTATAGGTCAGAACTAAAACTTCAGAGAAAGGAGGAAAACAGTGCATACTAGTTGGTCAAGGTTTCTGCACTGACCACTATTGGGCACTGGCAAGTAGCTACTTGCTTTCTCACTTCAAGTTAAGCTAACGCGCAAGCAGCAGAGCAGTGGGAGTTGAGTTTGTTGCCCACTATGCCACTGTGCTCCAGTCTGTGGAAATATAGCTCACTAAATGCTCTCGGTCAAAACATAGTGAACGGTGCAAAGACCATATTCTGCTCAAAATATTACACTGAAAACAGTGAATGAGGCTTGTACAGAGGAAAACTCATTCAAAAGTGTCAGTCACAACTGAAAAAAGGAGGGAGAAACATTTACTCAAAACAGCAAACTCTAAGAAGAGGTTCTACAATATACTGTCCAAAATAAAACTTTGCACCTTGAAAATAAAAAGCAAAAACATTTACCTTATTACTGAATATTACAAACAAGCAATCAGTGCCCGTGAACGGGCTCTGTGTCAGCTGACTTTGTGTTTCGAACTTCAGAGTACAAGTGAAAGTAGAAAAAGACACAAAAATTGTGCTCTACAAAGGTAGAGAGTTTAAAAAGCTGGTGCATAGTGACTACAGATGTAGAAGCGATACCTTCACAAAGTAATGTTCCTCTGGCCTAGAATATATTAGCATAATAACAGAGAAATCCCTCCCAATGTTAACAGAAAACATTATGACAAAGTATTAAAATTTCAATGCTACAGAGGGAACCTCACTTAGAACAGCTCTTCTTCACACACCAAATTTCTAGGACCAACAAGAAAGGGAAGGGACTGAAAGTAGCAAGGACAAATTTGACCTTGAAGGGAAAGTAGCTATGGCTCACCTAACTATTGGAATAGCGAGAACCTGAATGTAGCTATTGCTCAGCTATGCAATGAACTACAGGTCTACAATTTCGCTGTGCAAAAGCTGACCCAAAAGGAGGTGAACAACATATTTAAACAAAACACTCTGAATGCAATAGTTTTCAAGTTACAAGCGACTTACTCAACAGTGAGAACCTAAAAGTAGCTACTGATCAGCTATGCAATGAGCTAGAGGTCTGCAATTTTACCATGTTATAGCTAACCCCAAAGTAGCTGAATAACATATTTAAACAAAATACTATAAATACAATAGTTTAAAAGTTACAAATGAGTTTGCTAATTATGGAAGGTACTGAAAAGTCAGAAAATAGCTATTACTCACTTAGCTATTGGGATACGCCTCCCAAGTTGCTCACCATGTTGTAGTTATGGAAAAGTAGCTGAACAACATATTTTAACAAAATGCTCTAAATGCAATACTTTTCAAATTATAAGTGATTTAGTGTACAATTTCATGAATTTTAGAGCATTAAAAATATTATAAAAATCATTAAAAATAATTAAGAAAGATCCAGGCCTCATACTCACACAAGGGAATCTACTTGTGGCCTGGTACATATACAATGTATATGCAAGGTAAGAGACAAATATTTTCACTTGTCAATGAGAAAATTGTGATAAAGTGTTGAAATTTCACACCTTGGGTGGGTACCTTGCTTGTAAATGGCTCTGGAGAACAGTCCAACAAACGGATTTGCATGCCTTGAATAATTTTTCATCCTAGATAGATAAAGTATCATACACGAACACCACAGAGTGATGCCATAATGTGAGATGATTGACAAGTCAGCTGACATAAAACAATTATAATAAAACAAACACACTGTAGAAAATCAATTTTGTGAAAATATATCTAGAATTTGCCTAGGATATTCAGAAAGTATTGATAAAACATGTAATTATTACTAAGTGGAAGAATGACCAACTCAAACAAAAGACTGTTAAACAGTTTTATGCCCTATTTAAACCCTCATTACAACATGTGTGACCATGTTCTTTAGAACACAGAATTCATTCAAAACTTACAAAATATAATAATTTCAGATAGGAAAGTTGCAGTTTTATATAATTTCAATTGTCTCAGCTGATATCTGCATTACAAATTATTATTTTTTAACTTTGTTGATCTGTATGTTGATTCTTTCATTATAAATTGACAAAACTCTTCATCAAATGAAAGCAAAAACTAACAAATTTAGGGCTGGCAATCTAAATCTTCCCCCAGAATTCACTGGAGGGAGGCATACTGAGTTTTCATTTAAAATGTTATTTGAAAGCAGAGGGTACTTAGCACCTCTCTCATGACTTTGCCTGGATTCCTCTAATGAATGAGGCTGGTTGAGTGAGATCGCCACACATGTGCTCCACTATTCAAACTGCTGGTTCACTTTCTCACTTGGCTTGAGAAAATGACAAATTTACTGTGAGAAAGTAAAATGCACTGAAAACAAACAGGAGCCAAAAAACCCTTGTTTAGTTTTGGGCCAGCTCCTATTGTTCAACCACAGTCTTGTGCACTTGGCACTCACAACAGTGTCTGAAGATCAAGGTGAAACTTTAATACATCACAAGTAACCGAGAGAAATTACTGATCAGCCACAAGCTTCCTGAGACCCACCCTGTCCTGCCCCACCTATCTGCAGTAATGACTTGCATTCAGTGCTAACTCTACAGGACACAAGGCCCCCACCTGACTGTCTCTGGCTGGATGTGCACAATTAGCAGTTCATTAAGGAAATGGATCAGCCCAGCAGGAAGTGAATGCACCCCAATCCCTGCAGTGAGCACCCATATCAGGGACTTTGCCCCATATCCCATCACCATATTTTACAACCTGCCTTATCTGTGAGGTACTGGGATGAGGCTATATTTAACTGCTTGTGGACACCCCCACAATTAAGTCATTATTCAGTTTATTTAAATATTGTAAAGCTCAAATGGAATTTTATTTCAACAGATAAATACAAGTTGCATTTACCTGGTTGATTTTACTGCAAGAAAAACATGTTACAGAAAATCCCCCTGCAGAGATTTCCTGTATTAGATTCTTCACAATAATATATGAAACAAATAAAACTTGAGCATATAAAATGTGCCATCAGTTAAACCAAAGTTGTAATAGGATATGCCTTCTGATGTACTAATCTTTTTGTTGGACGAAATATACCAACACAAATAAGATATGAACACCTTAAACTTTTTCCAAAAACCCGCAACTTATATTACATATACCAAATAGAAAAAAATCGGTATTTTTCAATACCTCCATCAAGGAGGTATTGAATTCATGACTGTTTGCGTGTCTCTTTGTTATGCAAATACTACTGGTTGGATCATCATGGAAAAATGAGAAGATGGGTACTGCTCCAACTCAGATCCCATTCAATTTCAATACTGATCTGGATTACCATCTGGATGCAAAAAAATATATATATCAAAGCTCCAGATTTTCCAATTTTCTTATTATTACATGCCTTGGTGGAGGTATGTGCTCTCTAAGTGCTCGTGTTTTATCATTGTGATAACACTGAACAAATCCACTAACAAGTACAATGATTAGCCAAGGATAAAGAGTTGAAGAAACCTGATTTCTAGATACATCAAAGTACCTACATGTGGGGGTCAGATGAAGGGAAGTGAGACCCTGGTGTGCTCACAAACATAGCCACACATATGATACAGCTACAACAAGCAGGATTTCAACCACCAGCCCTGCATCCCAGCCAAGCATCCCTCTGACATAAAACTCTCCCCACCAGGCACACAGCCTGCACTCTGACCCACTCAACAATGTTACAATTAAAAGTGAAAGATTAATGACAGGGAGTTCATAGATACAGATCCTGAAGGCTAAATCCCACCAATTGTCACAACTTTAATGGTAAAGTATATGCTTGGCTTGTTTTAAATTCATGACTCAGAGTATATTTTCTTGACAAAATGATTTAACTTGAGGAAAACAGAATGATCATCTTTAACTTCATCTTTTTCCATTTTACTTTTCATCTATTGTAAGTCTTTGGAATTTAAAATAATGAACAGATGAGAAACTAATGTTGATGACGCTATTTGTTACTTCTCAAGATTTTGGGATAAATTTTTCACATTTTATTCCATGTACATGCATAGCTTGATGAGAGAAACTAAACTATTTTTATGAATATAACAGTGATCTGGACAGTACCCATGATATGCTACCCCCAGTCACTTTGGCAATGAAAGCAGATTGGCACCAAACTTTGGAAAAATCTCGTTCTGTAAAAAAAAAATTTCATCAAAAAAAAGACATCATAATAGTTCATCTTTTTGACCAGTTAAAAAAATTTATGTCAAATTAGGAAATAGGCATTTAAATGATACCAAGAGATATTACCTAGTTTGTTTTTTCCAATCTTCCTTCAAACATTATTTCTTGTTGGTGCTTCAACATCCTTAAACTTGCCAACATATTTATCCATACATCAAAAATAAATCTATTTAAAAGAGGTCAAACTGTTCCAAGGGAAATCCTTACATGTTTTTGATTTCTACAAATATGAAATTTCTTATTACTGAGAGTGCGAATTGACCTAATAAATATAAAAACTAGCAATTCTTTAAATTCAAATCAGTAACCAATCAAAGTCAAATATGTCTCAAAGTATGTTGTATGGAAAAAGGAATATATAAAAACAAACATTAAGCTACACACTCTAAATAATATTTAACTAATAATATTAAGATAATATTTTCAAATAAAAAATGTCATTTAGTTTGAAGTTTCTAATTTTGAGAATAACTTTTAACATTATTTTTAAAATTTCTATTTGAATTCAAGAGGATTTCAAGGTAAAAAACAGAATAAAACCATTGGCTCAAAAAGGTAACTGTGGCAATTTGGTAATGGATGGTTGCAGATGCACACTGGAAAAGCTGAGGAGCAGAAATCTACTTCTACTCAGTACAGTTCAAAAGACAACATATTGTCATAGAGATTCATGCTGTATAATGAAGCACCAATATATATTTCTGTTGATGATTGATTTACTCCTTATAAATTCTATCTAATGAAAGAAAAATAATAATATCACTTAACAGTTATAAAATCCAGCTTAATTATCATGAATAAATCACACTGATTCACCTCAATGAATGTCAAATACTGCAAGTATGTTTCATAAAAGATTCCAAAGAGTTGTCAATAAATATTCAAAATAAATTAACATATTTCAAATAAACTACCAAATACTATATGCCAATGGCTCTTTTTAAAGACCGAGTCTTCTTCAAATATAATTTGCAGTTTTAATTTCTTAGTTTCCCGTCTTTTTGTGTATTATTGCTTTAATTGTCCACACCATTTTTAGGTTTTAGATAAGATTCTTTTACTTTTAATATTTTCACAATGATAATATACCTTGAAAAAGCCTCCAGAGGTATTTTCGCATTATACTTATCACTGATTTTTAAACTTTTAAGTCATATGATAGCATTTGTGAAACAAAGATGGCCTCACAAAAGCACATAAATCCTTCCTCAGAGACAGGAATTTCCCTCAGTGTATATTAAATAGTTTATCTTCAGAGAGTAAATCTGACCCCAAAACAAGTGATCCTCTGAAACTATGCAAACATGTTTGACTGGATATCACCATAAAGAATTTACAGCTGATGATTATGGTGTTGTCTGAAGTGCTCCAATTCCTTTTGAAAATAGTTTGTGTTTCCTTTACAAAGATAAAAATGCTGGTGAAGGGATACAATTTCACAGTGGTGAGCAGCTATGTTCCCCCCCAGTAAACAGTGGAGCAATGTTGTGACAAGAGCAGGATAACCTAGGGGCCAGAAACCTGCAGGCCAGCAGGAGATCTGTGGGAAAGCAATTCAGTGGTTTGAAATAGGTCAGCCACTGACAGGGATCATGGTGACATGGCAACCAGTGGGATGCTGGAAGTCACACAGGTGAGAGGAGACAAGTCTCCCAGACTGTTCAGATTAAAGTAATGCAATCATCCTCATTACAGTACATAGATCACAACACACTTGAATAGGAAGGCCCACTTCTCACAGGACACATCCAGTGGTACAGAAAGGCTGACTGCTCATGGGACACATCCGGTGATACAGAAAGGCTGGTTGCTCACAGGACACATTCAGAAAGGCACACTTCTCACAGCACACATCCAGCTGTACAGTTTTCACAGGACCCACTTTAGCATAAAGACTTCTAACAGGGCATGGATACTTGTCCCAACTACTCATCAGGTTACATCATTTCTAACCGGCTGTATCCAATGCTAGTGATTGTCCAATCAATTCCTCTTCTACAGAAATCTATCCTGTACAACTGGATTCAGGTCCATTCAATATTTGTTTACAATATATTAGTCTCTTTGGCCTATCTGAAATGAAGTAAACTGTCAAACACTCCTTTTTCTGTCTGCACTTCACATTTCCTGGTTTTAATTTTTTAAAAATACAATTGAACCCCTTGAAGTAGAACTCTGTTTGGCTGAATTCCTGTACATGGTAAATAGATTGTATCTTGCTAACAAAATTTACGAAGTGGCTAACGAACAGGGACCCCGTCAATAGAAGACGTTACTATCGAACGGGTCCCGTTTAATCTTGTACAGATTTGTGTGTAAGCATAGTTTAACTAGCCCTTTAATTTCATTGGTCCCTTACCTAACTAGTTTATAATAAGTGGGTACTAATTGCTGAAATCGTGATTAAATTTACCCACAAATCACGGTATACCAGAACTGTACTTCTAATCCCTTAAAATTCCACTTACCAGGGTTCAACTGTTAATAAAGGCATAATGAAATATATTACACAGTAAAACAATTAATAAAAATGTACAGTGTATAATCTTCAGCTTCACACAATAAGCTTGTCATAAAATCCAAGTGTGTTTCGCTGTGTACTGCGTGTACATTCTGCTCAGCATTGACAAGATTTGAAAAGAAAGTATCCTGGACCTACCAGTGTGTCTGTCGTGATGCAGACTGTCACCATATCCTGGGCTCATTCCTGCACTGAGATCTGGAAGTTTGCTGTTGTTATTATCCTGAACAACAGAGGTCAAGGTATTGGAGAGCATATTGCAGTAAGGTTTAGGTAACTCCTCCAGTTCTAAGAGATGGTTCACTGAGAAATTAGAATTGACAGCTCCTAGTCCTGAGTCAGCAAGCGCTGTAAGATATTCCTTTGTGTGATCACTGGACTGAGATATAAATTGATGATCTCTGGCTGTATCAAAGCTTGGAGGGGACAGCGCACAACTACTCATTTCCACTTTTACATACAAAGTGTAAAGAAGACTCTAATTCCATTTTACTTGTATAAATGTTTATAGCTGATGGTGTGTTGCTTCACTAACCACAGAGAGGATTTCATTGCAGCAGTACTGGCCAATGTTAGCACAGCACAGCTAGAGGTTGAATTTTCAGCCAATCTGAAGCCAGTGGTAGCCAAGGCTGTGGATCAACAGCATGTGCAGAGGCAAGGGATTGGCTGGCAGGCTCATGCATTCACAACAGACAACTTCTGACAAAGATGAATGACTGATGTCAAGAACTGGCTCTACTCAGTCTGACAAGTTTACCTCAAAGGATAGAAATATGGAATTAATTTCTGCTTGATGAAATGAGTTTGACCCATGATCTCTATAACTCTTATCAGCACCAGAACTTTTACTCTAATAGATGGCTGTGGGTTTCCAATTTAACAGAACGCCTTGCTTATAGAAACATTTACATTTAATGGTGTGCTATGAAGGAAGGTGTGAGTAAACAATTTGAAAGATGTGTTTTAACAGCCTTCTGCTTGCATTCAAGCGCTACCTATCTGTGGTTGAGCTGATTCCGTCCACTATCATCTTTCTCAACTGCTAGATTTCTCACCACACAAAATAAATAATAATAAGAAATCTCTCTAAGGTGTTTTTTGTATTATTACCCAAGAAGTGTGTTTCAGCAATGTCTGTTGATTGTTTCTAACGTGTATACAGTATACTTCATTTACTGATATACAAATTCAACTGATAACAGTAAAAATGAAATACAGACACACAGGTAACTAAACACCAATTATTTAACAGCAAAACAACTGATACAGCCTCTAAAACCACTCACATTAGTTGCTATAAGATAGCATAGATTCAAGAAATACTAAAAGAAATGTATTTCTGAACCTTAACAGAATACCTGCACTTGGACTTGCACCTCATATGTTAGGACTGTGGTTGCTGCCAAAGAACAGCAAACTGATTCAAAATACATGCATATCAAATATATTTCATACAGAAGTCTGAACACTATGACATTTTTACTTGCAAACATTTATCAGGCACAGTCAGAATGAAAAGTGAGCTAATAAATTCTATTTCTATTTATCTCAAAGAAATTGTCAATCAAAAGATGTTATTTATAACCCACTGGACATGACTGTCAAATTTTGAAAAGCATCTCCTTAAATTTGTACTTTCAAAAGGAATTATTTTCATCTATTAATTTTGGTATGTTTTGATATATTTTAACTTGGGTTAAATTTTGTAGGGTTTGTTAAAACTTGTCCTTCTAAAGTATCTTTTCAAAATTATGAAAAACTTTATGAACTAGATTTACACACTACTGCCATAGAGTATTTATTTGGGCGTAAAGTGTATCTTTTTGGCTCCAGATAAGTGAGCTATTGATCAAGTCTCACGCCAGGCCCCCTGGAGACTGATCAACCATTCATCTGTGTTTAACTACCTCACTCCTGGGGCAGGTCAATACTTTGAAGTATTACATCAGTGGGTGTGGGCCCAATGAAAATTCTTTTACAGTATAAAACATGGAAGGCTCAATATGTGAATGAAGAAATCAGGAAGAGGGAATTTGTTAGGCATGTAAAATATTGTTGTTAATTGTATGGGTGCGTAGTGCATCAGCCTACAGTAATGTTGATGACGTACGGAATGAGAAAGTGTTGTAAAATATGTTGTTTCTGTATTCAGATACAAGCAGAAGAACCAATGGCATTCTTACCAAGATGAAACTAAAATCAAGGATCTGATATTTAGAGGGAGTCCACTACCTCACTAGATAAATAGTCTATTACAACAGGTACACCATTAACAAAGACATTTTGGAAATATCCTATAAAAAGAAGTGAGCACTTCACAACTAGAATCCTTTTGTTCAGTCGGGCCATTCAATCCACCAAACAGATCGTTTCCACCCCTATTTTTCCACTTCTGGATCATAGTATCCGGATTTTTTTAGGATCCGGATCTAACTCAGGTAACTTATAGACGCTATCATGCATGTATTTTACTGTATACTGTATTTTTGTGAAGCAACGAGAAGATTAATATTGGAGGAATATACACTTCCAAATTGCCCTATCACGCATTGATAAAAGATCCTTAAAAAAAATTCCTAGATCCAGACAGTGATCCTGATAATCACCAAAACTGAATGATGATCTGTTTCTGGAGCCATTGTGTACATTTCCTGAAAGTTTAATAAAACACTGTCCAGAACTTTTCCAGTTATTTTGTAGACAAAGCAACGCAACCAAAAACACATCCTCCTTGGTTGAGGTCATAAAGTGCTAGCCTCGGGAGTTTATAAACTGGATAATTAACTGATAAAAGTACATCTGTCACGTATGACAAATTCACATTTATACTTAGTTGTCAATGTCTGTTGACCTTCTTTATTTGCTGGATCCTGTAATTTTTAATTTATTTTTTAAACGATATTGATATTGCATTTAATTCATCGTGAAGAATTACACGATGATTTATCAGGGTAAATGCATCTTTTTACTCCAATTAAAGCAATTTTAATGTTCAAATTTTTCGCCAGAGAGATGGATCTGCATCAATGATTCCAATGGGCTGTAAACTCCCTCACTGAAATGTAGGTAATAATCTAACCAGATAATTGCTGATGTTATGAACTAGAAAAAGGTTCTGGAAAAGAAGACATAGCATCCCAATAAATTGAAAAATTAAAATATGCTAAAGTTTAATTCTAAATTTATTGCTTATAGTACTTTTATACCGCTTAATCGTCATCTATTGACATAATCTAAGGTGCATAATACCAGAAAGTAGAAATCCATAATCATTAAGCCAGAAACATAATGGAAGGGAAAAGAGGTAAAGTATGCTGCCAAAAAGATCCTCATACAGAAATAATCATAGACACACTTGTGCAGAGTTATAGTTCAATTTTTCACTGTACAACAGATGAGTGCAGGACGTAAGCCCCCCATCCCCTGACAAAAGCCCCCCCCCCTCTGGTCTGCCTGGGGAGGGCAAAAGCCCTCTGTAGGACTACCCCCCCCCCCCCCCCCCTTGGTAGGACCAAAGGCCCCCTTCCAATAAAAGAAATATAAAATTTATATCTCTTTTTAGATGTGCTGATGCCTGTTAACTGTTAATTAGAGGTATCATGAATTACAGTTTGACCAGAAATAATTGGTATTAGGAAATATAAGTAATCAGGAAACAGTTGCAATTATACAATAGCAATCAATCAAAATAAATACCACTTAAAGACTCTTAATCACTTTCTTACAGGTCTTTTTAAATGTGATACCATGAATTACAATCTTACCAGATTAGGATGCTTTTACCTTACCAAATAAAATACACCTTTTTAAGATACATCAAAGCTTTTGGCATTTGTACAAGAAGACTTGAAGGGGGGGGGGGGGGGGGGGGGGGGGGTCATTCACATGTTAAAGGGGGGGGGGGATATACATAGACATACATATGTGTACATATGCAATATTTGTGTAAATATTGTAATAATTAAAAACAGTTGTTTTTCATCTGACTTACATAAGTCTCTCAAATGACATGTCTGGAAATCTAGCATTCCTTAAATGAAAAAAAAATAAAAGTGACAATAGTGTTTAAAAATATAGGGGGGGGGGGGCGGGGCTTTTGCCCTCCTTTCTCATATTTATTGGGGCTTATGTCCTAACTTTTGAAAAAACAGGGGGGGGGGGGTTGTGTCGGGGGGGGGGGGGGGGGGGCTTTTGTCGGGATGGGCTGTTGTCTGTTCCCCCAACAGAGTGTAGGACGTAAATCTAGCATTCCTTAGATGAAAAAAAATTAAAAGTGACAACAGTGTTTAAAAAATAGAAGGGGGCTTTTGATCATCATGTAATAGTTTGATCATCATGTAATGATTAAAAATAGTTTTTTTTGCAGCTAACTTATATAAGTCTCTCAAATGACATGTCTGGAAATCTAGCATTCCTTAAATGAAAAAAAAAATAAGAGTGACAATAGTGTTTAAAAAAATATAGGGGGGGGGGGGGGCTTTTGCCCTAGCTCTCTGAAAATGAAGGGGGGATTTTGCCCTCCTCCCTCATATTTAGGGGGGGGGCCTTATGTCCTACCTTTTGAAAAAGGGGGGTGGGGGGTGTCAGGGGGGCTATTGTCGGGGGGGGGGGGGCTTTTGTCTGTTCCCCAACAGATATTGCAAAGTGACGCATTTGATTATGAGGTTTATATTGCGAGGAAATAAAAGTCTTTCTTTTTGATAGCTTTATTTCTTTTTCTTTGGGAGGTGACATTTATATGTATTGTATATTTCTAACAATTCCAAGCCTTTACGGTTACAAAACTATCATTATATCATAATATGAGAGTTCTTAGTCACCCAATTTTATAAATAGCAAATATTATAATAAGTACAATGCAACATCAGTTGTGGAATAAAAACCCATTTTTTTTCTGAACTCACATTCACAGTTGTGTATTTTTGACACATACTGCTGTTCCAAATAGAAACTTTTCAGCATTTCAAGAGCTTCATCTAATTGTAGAGCTTTTTTCATTTCGGATGCAATAAAAAGTATTTTTCGTTATTAATAATAAAATATTCATCGGTCACATTTGTTTTTCCTGATAACCACAATTATGTCTTTGTTTAAAAAGTGTACTTCCTTATTTGGGTCGGTCTTATCATCTTTGCTAAGTCTTCCCAAAGTTTTCTTGTATATTCACATGAGCAACTACAGAGCTTCCTATGTTCTTCATGATATATATCTGCATCCAATAGAAATGCCCAAGATAGCAAAGTCTCCCTCCAAACACTGTTTCTTATGTTTTGTGCTAGTTTTTTTGGGCCAAGTAGAACCCAAATATTAGCCTTGCTGAAGGCTCTTTCTTTGCAGTTAAAGAAAATTTTCAGTTCAGATAATAGAGTTTCAGTTTCTATAATGTACTCATACATGTACTGACTTTACAGCAGCATACAGCTGTCTGATAAAGTTCTATCTCTTAACATGTATGAGTGCTTTATGAATACCAAATATCTGTGTGCATGTTTGAAAAGATATCATGCAAATTTGAGCATAAAGCAAGGCTACCCAAATATTCTAGTCTCTGGGGATTTTTGACACAATTACCCTGTTCACACTACAATCCGGGTTAACAAGGATTGAGGGTCGAAGCAGATTGCAGCAGATACATCTCAATCCTAGTTGAGTGTCACACTACAGAGTTTAATCTGGGTTGAGATGTGTCAAAAATATGAGTACAGTAACACCTGCAAGTTTAGCTTAATGAAATGCATGTAAATTGTTTAAATTAGAATTATCTTTCTGCACATTACTAAAACTATAAAATATAACAATTTATATTACGTGTCACACAGATAAATGGCTTATTAAGTTTTTATAATTAATCAAAGAGAATATTATATTTTTAAGATTTTGCCACTTTCAGCAACAAACTAATTGCAATCCTTTGAAACAGTTCTGCTTATAGATAGATAGATAATTTTTTTGTTATACTGACAGTGTGTTATATGCATATAATACAATATCACATCTACATACTGTAACACCCAGCCTGAAAAGGCTTATAAGTCAGTATTAACCACATTGACAAAAAATAGTGTGTAATACATAGTAATAATAACATTTTGGCTAAATGGACATTTATCATTATAAACACAAGTTATACCTGTTATTTTAACACAAGTCATAACAGGAAACGTTTGAACACATTACCGTCAAACTGTCAGATCGACAGTCAAGCCAGCTCCTGGTACATGTAATTTACCGACCTCCAAGTACCAGCAAAAGCAGATTTATCGAGGAATTCAACAGTTTCATGGAAGCAGCTGCTTTGTCACCACATGAAAATATTATCCTGGGAGATGTCAATATCCAGCTTGACAGTCAAAATTGCTGGACAGAAAATTTCAACACAGTTCTATTGGATTTTGATTTTATTCAACATGTGTCAACACCTACACACATGCAAGGACATATCCTTGATGTACTCTGCACTAGTAAATGCCTAACTTCCTCAGTTCACCATCATGTAAAGGACGGCATATCAGACCACCTAGCTGTCTTTTTCACTACAACATTCCCTGTCAAAAATTCCTGCAGAGTAAAACGGTTGAAAATCAGGAAACTTCGCAAGATAAATAAAACTGAATTTATGTCTGACATTGAAAATTCTGAGCTTATCCAGGCTCCTTACAAAACAGCTAGCTTACTTTCACACCAATACTTTCATACCCTTAGGAACATACTTGACAAGCATGCACCTGAACATGAATGTAAAACCCCACAACATGTCAACAAAGGGTTCATCAACAGTGAGATTTTGGCAGCAAAGAGACGTAAGCGCAAACTCGAAAGGGAGTGGCGAAAGGACAACTCTGCCATAAACCGCAGTAGGTATAGAGCCGCTGTGAACCATTTCAACCGTCTCGTGGAATGTGCAAAAACCAAACACTACAGTGATATGGTTAGGGAAAATGAGGATAACCCCAAGGCCTTGTGGAATTCCATAAAGAAAGTCCTCCATAGATCACCAAAAATGGTACTTCCAGATTATACCACCATAAACAGTCTAGTCAACACTTTTGGCAGGTATTTTGCAGACAAAATTGCTAAATTAAGATCTGGATTACTGTCTACTGATGCCGATCCCCCTGTCTCAGTTCCTACAAAAACAAGTTTGTTTCTTTCTGGACCATGTCAGAGGAAGAAGTCCTTAAAATCATAAAGTCCACACCAAATAAATCATGTGACTTGGATCCCATCCCAACATCATTGGTCCTTGAATGTACCAGTGTGCTCCTGACTCCTATTACAAATATTGTGAACTACTCTCTACAGGAGGGCAGTTTCCCATCCTGCTTTAAGACTGCACATGTTACACCCTTGTTGAAAAAAGCTGGTCTTGACAAGAATATTCTCAAGAATTATCGACCAGTGTCCAACCTCAGCTACATCTCCAAACTCATAGAGAAAGCTGTGGCTAAGCAGGTAAATGAGCATATTGCTCACGAGGGTATATCTAATGAAAACCAGTCCGCATATAGAGCTTTTCACTCAACTGAAACGGCGTTGCTCAAAATACAAAATGACATTGCCACATCAATGGACAAGGGTGCAGCTGTTGGATTAGTCCTTTTGGACTTATCTGCAGCTTTCGATACAATAGACCACTCAATCCTATTCAACTGCCTTCAGCACTGGTATGGCATTGATGGGGTAGTGCTTAAGTGGGTCCAGTCATACCTCAACTCACGCAAGCAGCGCATCAAAATAGATGGACATCTTCCAGATGCTTTTCAACTCCCTTACGGGGTTCCCCAGGGCTCAGTTCTAGGGCCACTCCTTTTTACCCTATACACAACCCCTCTCAGTTCAGTCATATCTAAATTCAATGTCACCCACCACTTATATGCAGATGACACACAAATTTACTTGGAACTCGACTCTAGGAACTTCGATTCCAGTATCACTGAATTAACAAATTGCCTTGAGGCGGTCCAGGCTTGGATGGGAAATAATAAGCTTAAATTAAATCCTGACAAGACAGAATTCATAGTGATTGGTGATGATCAAATTAGAAGTTCCCTGAAGTCATCTTTCCCAGTGAGTTTGCTTGGCAACACCATGGAACCAGCTGAATCGGTAAAAAACCTTGGTGTCATCCTGGATGCTGAAAATTCAATGCAAAGACACGTGGCTAATCTATGTCGCATAAGTTACTACCATCTCCGGGAACTACGAAGGGTCCGCAGGTACTTAAATCATGAAACAGCTGTAAAGGTGGCAAATGCCTTGGTAAGCAGTCGTCTGGATTACTGTAACTCACTGCTTTACAACACAAAAAAGGCATATACTAGCAGACTACAGAGAGTTCAAAATGCCTTATGTCGGACGGTGTGCAAGCTAAATAAATACTGTCATGTTACACCCTTCCTGCACAAACTACACTGGCTCCCCATTCATTACCGTATACTGTTCAAATATAATCTCCTCATTTATAAAGCAATACATTTGAGCCAACCTCCATATCTCTCTGCTCTAATTAGGCGGAGTGATCTCACACGGGGCAATCGCCTATCAATTTCCTCATCTAAACCAAATAAACGCTCAGGGCTATGCAGTTTCATAGCAGGGGCTCCCACAGAGTGGAACAAGCTTCCTCAAGCCATCAGAACCATAGAAATCATTTCTGGTTTCAGGAAACAGTTGAAAACATACCTTTTTAGATTGGCTTATCCTCCACCATAGCCTATCTCCCCTACCGACGCTAACATGGAAACGGACATCTTTCTGGAACTGGACTATCCCTTTTTGCACATCAGCGCCTTAGAGGATGTTTACATCAAATTCGGCGCTATATAAGTGTTTCTTACTTACTTACTTACTTACTTACTTGTTAATTTAACACGTTAAAAGTTTATTTTTCCTACATTCCCAAATTTTAACTAAAAATTTGATGAACTTTCTTAAATGACAATTCTTCAGTTTCATTAACTTTAAAAATTTAGCTTCAGGATCTAATTCTTGGAAGTTAGAGCAAGTATTTTGTGAGATATAATAAAAAAAAGCAGACCGTTCTGCATAATAGCCGTCACAACAGATTACAAAGTGTATTTCATCTTCAACTGCATCAGTTTGGCATACAGGACAAACTCTTTCATCTAGTGACTTTTGCAGGTATCTACCTTTTTCTATTGATAATGGTAACGTTCCCGATCTTAACTTAGCCAAAACTGAGCGTTCATTTCTTTTTAAATTCACAGAAACATAGTTTTCTGTTTCTAAATGAGCCTTAAATTTAACATATGTTCTCAACTTTGTCTTTGTACTGAGTGAGTCTTGCCATTCAAGATCACTTAAAATCAAAAGTTTTTCCTTTGCAGCGTTTATATCTATTTCTGAGCCCAAAATCAAATTTTCGTGCATGTTTATGTCCTCTAAGATATTTTCAAGGTCTCCACTCCAGTTATCATTTGAGATATTCTGCAAATCATATTCAAATATGTTGAAGGTTAATCTGTCAATCTTCATTTTAATCAAACGATTATAAAACCTTAAAATATTTAAGTACATTCTATATTTTGGTCTTGTCCAACCCATATCTCCATGTAAAGCACTGAGTGGGGTTTTAGCATTTACCCCAAGAAAGTAACGACAAGCTCTATTTTGAATTTTCTTGGCATGCCCAGAATTCTTGTAGCCCCAAATGGCACTAGCATAATCTGAGATGGGAATTACTCCATTGTTGTATAATTTTGAAAATGTCTCAAACCCAATATTTTTAAATGTTCTGAATTTAGAGATTACTCCACGCAGCGCTCGCCCCCCCCTGCTTCAACTAATTCTTGTGCACAAACATTGTAGTCCAGGAATTTGTTTAATGAAATACCTAAATATTTATAAGAGTTAACAATCCCCAGTTTTGATTGACCAACATAAAACTAGAAATCTATTTTTTTCTCCATTTATTCCTAAAGTGAACAATCTGACTTTTTTTAATATTCATTTGTAATTGCCACTTTTCGCACCATTCATGGAGTTTATTAAGTAATTTTTGTAGATCACTTTTATTTTCGGCCAATAATGTAATATCATCAGCATAAAGTAATATAGGTATCTTTCTAGTGCCAATTGGAATGCCAAGTCCCAGGTTTTTTATATCTATAGCTAAATCATTAATAAATACTCCAAAAAGTGTGGGGGAAAGATTATCTCCTGCCTAACTCCAATATCCACATTAAACCATTCACTCAATGGTCCATCTAATTTCACACATGATATGTTATGTTCATACAATGATCTAATTACCCAATAAATTTTACCTGTTATGTTGTGAACTAAAAGTTTATACCAAAGGAGGTCTCTGTTGACACAGTCGAATGCTTTTTCCATATCTATGAAAACCACATAAGTATCCCTTTTGAACTTTAATCTATTCCTAATAATAGTTGTGAGAGAGAATATGTGATCCTCACATGAGCAAGACTGACGGAAGCCATTTTGTTCATCACAATATAAATCAATTTCCTCGCAGTAACTAACAACACGGTTGTTTAATATTTGTGAATAAATTTTGCCAATATGTGAGAGTAAAGATACACCCCTGTATTCTGTTGGCACATGTGGGTCTTTCATAGAGTTTTTTGGTATAGGAGTTATTATAGCTTTTTCCCAGCATCCTGGAACTTTACCATATGAAAAACATTGATTGAACAGTTTATATAATACATACTTACATTCATTATTTTTCAGCACATCAACAAACACACCATCAAGGCCACATGCTTTATTTTTGTTAGCTTTGTCAATAGTTTCTTCTATTTCATCATATGATATGTCACCATTAATCAATTCATTAACATTATCAGATCTTTTAATAAAACGTTTATGATTTAACATATCCTGATAGTATTCATTAAATCTCGTATTCCCACTTGAGTAAAGCTCTTGAAATTCCGATTTCCATTTATTCAGAACTATATTTTTGTCATTACACAAAATATTATTTTCATTATACACCGAGAATGGAATTTTTGCCTTTCTAGGACCCAGGTTTTTTATTTTTCGCCAAAATTCTCTTGGATTTGATGAGGTCACTTTTTCTAAATTGTTTACTATTTTATCGTTATATTGCCTTTCATAGAAACGTAAATTTTTATCAAATTTTTTCCTAGCAGCTATATGTTCCATTCTCATTGCTGATTTTAGTTCTTTGTTGAAACAGATCTAAAAACCCTTTCTTTGGCACACATATTCTTCCACAGATGCGTTAAATCACTATTCCAAAAAGGCTTGTAACTTTTAAACTTTTTACATGTTACTTTACTCTGAGAGTTGTACTTTAGGTGAGTATCCATTTCATTTAGAATACACTGGCACAATTTTGAGTATACAAAATCTAATTCAGTTTTCTGTTTTTTCTATTTTATCTATCACCCCAGAGACACATTTTAGCCAATTTTCATTTTGCATAAAGGAATTGGGTACATTTTCAAAGTCATATTTTTTACTCTGAACATACTGAAAAGGGCCTTCTTCTTTTCTAGCGGTTGTTTCTGTAAATTCTATACCATTACATTTATCCAAGATGACATCTACACATAATACAGAGTGGTCAGGGGGTTTACTAGCTGAATCTATGTACACAAATAGATCATGTTCAGAAAGCAAATGACTCATTAAAATGACTTCAAAATTCAGACAACTCTGGAAACAATCATGTGGTGTAATAATATAATCAACAACAGCATTTCCCTGGTGAGTTGATGTGAAATTGTCTTTTTTAAACCTCCCATTCAAGATACAACATTTACTGTCTTTCAAAAATTCTAGAAATGTTTCACAGTATGTATTTTTATTTGAGTCAATTACTAAATGATTTGGAATTTTATCAAAATTTGCACAGTCTATTTCTTTCCCAATACGAGCATTGAAGTCCCCACATATAATTACAGTTTCCACACTGCTGTTATCATATAACTGAGATATTAAATGGCCAAAAAATTTATATGGTTCTACCCAGGGGGAATTTTTAGAAGGTAAATAACAACAATATACCAGGTAACTATAACCTGTAGATTTGTTACTCAACTGATACCTAGAATACCATCTACTTGTTTATCAATTATATTCACTGTAAAAAGTTTTAGTAATGAGTCCCGCACTAAAATACCAACACCACCATGTGTTATACTAGATTTAATATGTTTTACAGCACGATTATATCCAAACCAATTATAGTTTTTCACATGAATTAATTTGTCTCTTGATAAATGGGATTCAGCAATACACACAATGTCTTTATCTAGAGCCTTAATTATTTGCTGTCTTAAAATGTTATTAGAATCAGTCCATCCATTAACATTTAAAAAGGCAATACTTAACAGGTCCTTTTCAGGTTGAGAGTCCTAATAAGTGTCACTCGTTGCATTATATCCAACATTCTGGGCATCTGGAAATCCACGTTGAAGGTCATCAGATAGTGTTGAAACAGGGGTTTGTAGTCGGCTCACATTTGGAATTGAGCTGGATGGCTTACGGAAACCGAGTGGTAATCAGTGTTATGATACTGAAACTGGTCAGTTGAGTGCATAACCACTTGGTCTGTCCGTGGATTAACAGCTAACTTCTCCATAATCCTATCATTTGCTCCAACTCTGTACTTGTTACCATGTGGGATCTGTTGCAGTAGTTTGCAAAAATTGAATTCTGCTAAATGCTCTCCATGTGACTTTGAGGACCTTAGATAAACTTTGTTATATTCACTGGTTTCTGCCAAGTTCCTCTTATTTCGCAGTACAGCTATTTTATTTCTCACTGATGGAACTTCAATCTTAACAATACCTGGAAATCTGTTCCTGCTTGTCAAACGAGTTACCCTGACAGCTCTCAATGAGGGGATTCTCACACCATATTCTAGAAGCCTATTAGCAACAGCAAGAATGTTTTCATTTGGATTTACTGGTATATTTGAGGCCACTACTGTAACTTGAGGATCATACTCTGTATAGCCCTTGATGTTCTGATCACTTAAGTTTTCAACCATTGTCTTTACTGTAGCAATTTCTGTATTAAAGTTTTTTTACTTTCTTTTAAATCACTGATTTCAATATCCTGGCTCTTGTCATTTTGTTCCAGAGTCACCATGCGTTTAGTGATGTCATCCACCTTTGTATATAACTTGTCCACACTCTTTTTAATAGCCTTTGTGTCCTTGTTTATAGCACTGATACCTTCACACATTTTCATTAACCCTTCATAGAGTACATCTTCATTCCAAACTGAACCCATATTAAACTCTGTAATGTCCACCAAGTCTGAGGTTTGTGCAGCCATATTAGGTCTTCTGTGGGTGAAGGTTTGTCTGATTTTATTTTGTCTCTATTTCTCTTAACACTTGACATGATCATTAACACCTGACATGTCAAAGTAATATTAATTAAATTTGCCAAATGTGACCAAACACCATGTTTTCCTGCTGGCCAAGTGTTCACACTTAGCCCCCTCCAAATATATTATTCTGTGCTGTCTCGCTTCACTGAGCAATATTATGAAACTTGTTAATTTAATACTAAATATCAGTTTTTTTAAACTTCTAAAACTGCTTTATTTCACAGTTAAAAGATTTAATCCATGAAGTAATGTATCCCCTGGTGTAAAATCTTTCATATGATATCAAATTCATCCCAAATAAATATGCATTAACAGGTAGAAAAGGGTTCTTTTCCACTTGCCAAAAATACTTGTTATTGAACTAAAACCACACTGCTTATTAGATCATCCCACTACAAACACAAATATTTGTACATTTAAAGTCAAATTGCAATTATACAGAAATCACACAACAATCTTGCCTGGTGGCCTATGTGTTAATTGGTTCCTGCTTACAAAGGATTAAGCTACATATATATAAATATTAAGTTAAGCAATTGTTTCAAGGCAGCAAATCAATTAATTACAGTACGAACACACTCAACCCATGTCAACCCAGATTGAGAGAGTTCACACTACAAAGGGGGTTCTGCTAATCTTCTTCAATCCACCTTTTGAGTGGGGCTAACATTTATCCTTGTCAATCCAGATTGTGAGTGTTCACACCTAATTCCAATCTGCTTCAATCTGTGTCAACCTGGGTTGAATCACTAGTCTAAACACCCAGATAGTGTTTCTGCAGTTTTTTCACACAAGTACTAGGCAGTCTTTTGATCCAAATAATTAGAGACTGGTTATGAAATTGTCTTTATCTGTCTTTTTAGGCCTTCTCTTGAATAGCTTTGGGCCAGTTTTGCTCTACTTATCTGGTTTATAATCCCAGGTGAATGAATAAAAAAGCTTATTCAAAGATTTTATAGTCTGGGGGTTAGGCCTGGGGATCGTCATAAATGTTGTAGTGAACTTTGGTATTATGAATGTTCTTAAAATACATATTTTCCCAAATGGGGTTAACTTTAACTTTCTCCAAGGCACAAGGGTTCTTCCTGCCTCTATCATTACACTATTGTAGTCAAGACTGGACATATCCTGGAGATTTACTGAAAAATTATGCCAAGAACTCTAAAAATATTTATTTTCCATTTTAAATTGCCTGTGGCCACATTCTTCTTGTGTTTCCCGTTTTTGAACAATCCATACTATTTGGGATTTTCATTATTTACCTTTAAAAAAGGGTATGTGCAAAATATCTCGCGAACATTGAGTGCTGATTGCAGATTCACAAAATGTAGGATTTTATGACTTTACTTTGACCCATAAGAGGAAGCAAAGGCGGTAACTCTGACTGTTTCCTTTTTTTTAGATTCCTTGCATATTTTTTTACTATTAAGTTCCAATACATTAAAACCTCTGCAAAATGTCAATAACAAAAACTGTGATTTCTATACTCCCATATACAGATTTTTATTACCACCCAATACATTCAGTGTAGGTTAACGGCCAAATAAGTGTCCAATATTAGAAAATAATGGACTGTTTTCTAATATTGGACACTTACGAGGCTATTAGCCTATGTAAATTACACTCATTCCTTAATTTGTAATTTTAAAGATGTTTGCTAACATCCATACTTCTCATTCCTATATTTCTGGTGTGTATTTTAGTGATAATTTTAGTTGAAACTAGATTGGGCCAACTCGGCGCCAACATATCCCCAGACAGGTCATCATTCACGCAACATGTTTTTCCATGGAACCCTTCTGTGTGATATAATCTTGAGGGAAAACATAATCAACCACTTACATAAGAACTTGAGTAATTCAATCTACAATATTTATATTTTGCAAGCAAAATGGTATCCCCAGACAACAGATGTGAATCCAGGAACTTTGCCCACAAGAACTTTGCCCAATGCAAACTCTATCCACAAGGCACTTTGCCCACAAGGAACTTTGCCCACAACAATCACCCACAGTAGAAACTTTTCTAACCACATAGACATTTTCATTTTTTTATCAATCAATCAATTAATCAATCAATACTCCATTTACATAACTACTCAGGATATAAAGTGTTGAAAAAGACAAACATTAACTAAACTAAAGTTGCACTATATAAAATATGTAAGTTGATTTCATTAGCACTTAATTCACTGTTGATAGATTTACATAGTACTGCAAAATGGAAACAATAAAAATACCAGAGGTGGCCAAAACCTTTGCAATGAAGAATGCATGTATACAAGAAAGGTTTCAAGAAAGTCCAACAGTAGTAGTAAGTTTTGACTGCTCCAAACTTACTACTAACAGTCATTGAGAATATTATTACATTGTAACATTATATATTTATAATTCAACAACATAATAAGAAGCTGACCTTTAATATGGTAGATATGGTACACTTATACTTCAATAAAACATTAAAAAGCTAATTATGTGGATATTATTTCATTATGGCCTCATTTATTGCACACACATACACACACCCCCACACACAGAGGCAATTCTTTTTTTCTGTAACACACAAACACAGTCAATTCTTAGCTCTGATGCAGATTTTGCACAGATCAGAAAATGTGGCAAATGTATAGTTTTATATGCAGCTATTACATAATTTTGAAACCAGCTACAAGTCTGAAATTTTACTATTTTATAGCTGAAAGAAAAATAGGTGAAAAACATATTTAACAAAATGTTCTAAATGCAATACTTTTTAAGTTATAAGTGATTTACTGCATGAACTCATGAGTTTTAATGCCTGAAAAATTATTTTAAAAATTCATAAAAAAATTATTAAAGATCTGGGCCTGATACTCACACTAGGGAATTTATTTATTTAAGAAATAACAAGTCAATCTAAAATGTTGCTGGATTTATTGGGAAAGAAAAGTATGAGTTTACATATTGGGATATTTATGAATGACTTAGCAACTGAAATTAAAAATGTAGGCTTAGGAATAACAGTAGAAGGTCATGATCCATGCGGTTCAATAATGCACAAAAGCAAGACCAAATTAAGATTCAATAATGCTAATTAAACCATGATTTGTACAACATTTTATACATATTGTATATTGAACACTGTAATTAATGAACCCCTGTGGAATGTGACCTGCAACCACTTTTTATCTCCCCACATCAAAGAAGCCCTGTGTAGAATGACATCTTAACTCAATTGCTGGTTCAGCTAGCCTTGTCATCCAGACAGATAAAATTCATCTAAAACATCTGAAAGTATTTGGGAAGTTTTTAAGGGAAATCAGTCTTCGTTTCACATTTTGTGTAAATAATTTTCAAATGGTACAAGTAAATATTTATATGTCTAGTAGGAGATTTTGATAGTTTGGGATGTTTGATGACTTCTGTGTGACTATAAGATTACCTTAAAAGGCAGACAAAGGTCCCACTCTGGTTATACTTACTTGAAACAGGTGATTAAGTTTCTTTATAATGAAGACCATATGTAGGCTGTTCATTCCAAGCACTCTTATCATGAAAAGGTTTTGTGTTTTTATACCCCTTTCATTGGAAATTGTGTTGAAGGACATGTTTTTTTTGTGTGACTACAATCCTTCAAACAAAACTTACAAATGATACTTTTATGTCTTTTAGGGGCACTACACACAGGGGATTTAGAACAATTTAGTCATTAAATTTTAGACCTCTTTATAGCCACTGTTTCACACAGCTTTTTAAATAAAGTCATTTGGCTTTAAATTATTTACTGAGTGGGGATATTATACTTTTATTTTCTAGTTAACAATTTCTTTATTAGTTAAGAGGATTATTGGTGTGCAGATGAGTAGACTGGAACCCATTTATTTACTGTAAGATGGCCATAGGTGGACTTCAAGGTGGACAGACAATAAGAATGTCACTTTTGTCATCCTTTATAAGTGTGCAAATTTAACCAATGTCAGTTGATCAATAAGATTGTTGGAGGCTGAAAACCCCCTTCTATTACTGTCAGGTGGCCATAACTTCATTCATATTGGGGCATTAAGTTGACCATAAAATAACAGTGTTCCTTTTGCCATCCTTTATAGGTGTGCAAAGTTTAACTGAAGTCAGTTGAACAATAAGTTAGTTGGAGACTGAAAACCCCCTTATTTCACTTTAAGGTGGCTACAGCTCCATTCATATTGAGAGGTTAAGGTGACCATAAGTATTATTTTTATCTATTGTAATACCAGTGAGGGGGCCACGGTGGCAGAGTGGTAACACTCTTGCCTCCCACCTCTGTGGCCGGAGTTCGATCCCCGTCATGGCTGTAAGTGGGAAAGCTGGTAGTTGCTTGCCGTTGGTCGGCAGTTTACAGTACAGAACCCTAGCGAACTATATGTACTGGTTTCCTCTGCCCTTCCAACTACCCGTCGTGATATGACCTGTACAGTGTTGAAAGTGACGTAAAACCCCAAATAAACAAATAATACCAGTGATAATTTAGATATAAAAGATTGCAGATACAGGGCTAAAACTTTGGCTTGTGAAAAATTATCAAAAAGTAGCTGAATAAGTTATCCAACAAAACACCGAAATCCTGACCGTTTTTGAGATATAGACCAAGTACCCATTTTTACAAAATTTACAAAAATAAAATGCCTCCCATTCAGGCATCTATGGTTCGATTGATGCGAAAATCCTTTCCAACCTTGGAAATTTGGTCTATAATGTACCTGATAAATTTTATAGCACAGGTGTGTGTGTTTTTTTCCGAAACGCAATAATGGGGTGTTTTTGAAAAATGCTTAAGGTTACCTTAAGTAAAGCTTAAGGTCTTCGCAAAGTATCCCAAAAATTTTTCCCGTCCCTTTTAGTTTTAAAGAAAGATAAGAAGGAAAGAAATGTTTGAAAGCCCAAGAAGTTATTCAAGGGAGACCAAAATCCTGCGGTGGCGACGGTGATCAGTCGAACTTACGTGAAAACAAATAAGCATCCCTGACGGGCCGCTTAATTAAAACATGTGATATTAAGTTGTGTTATTTTCATTTGTGCTAATAAATATGTAAATTTGATACAAATCTAAATCATTAAAAATTTGGACAAGACATTTTTCTTTGGAATAGTGTGTGAAATACAGGTTGGGTTTTCTTTTGTATGTTTTTATGTCACAAAAGAAAGGTATGTCTTACATATAAGATGGTCATAAAGTGCATACTTATTTTTCATTTGTCTTTGGTATTTCTTGTTTATATATTTGTACTAGGCATTAAACAACAATAAGAGGAATTTATTTTAATATTTTATGTCATTTAGAAGACGTGTCATGCAGAAACAAATTTTCACTTGTGGCGATTATGTGACTTTAAGGCTCCAAAGTTTAGAGCACTGAAAATTAAGTTTGAGTGTTTGTGAACCGCTTTGGTTGGCCTTGAAAACGATGCATTACGTAACTTACGTTGATAACCCCTTCAACAAAATTCTCTAAATGCAATAGTTTTGTCAAAATATAAAAAGCAGAAAAAACCTCAATGTAGCTATTGTGCTGCTAGGCAATGAGCTACAGGTCTGCAACTTTACTATGCTATAGCTGACCCAAAAGTAAGTGAACAACATATTTAAAGAAAATACTCTAAATGCAATGATTGTCAAGTTACAACTAATTTACTCAACAGTTAGAACCTAAAAATATATATTGCTCAGCTATGAAATAAGCTACAGGTCTGCAATTTTAGTATGTTATAGCTGATCCAAAGTAGGTGAATAACATATCAAAACAAAATTCTCTAACTGCAAAAGTTTCAATATACAACTCATTTACTCAACAGTGATAACATCATAGTAGATATTACTCAGCTATGCAATGGGCTACATGTCTGCAATTTTACTATGTTATAGCTGAACCAAAAGTAACTGAATAACATATGCAATAGTTTTCAAGTTACAACTGATTTACTGAACAGTGAGAAACTCAAAATAGCTAGTGCTCAGCTATGAAATAAGCTACAGGTCTGTAATTTTTCTATGTTGTAGCTGACCCAAAAGTAGGTGAATAACATATTTAAAGAAAATATTCTAAAGTCAATAGTTTTCAAGTTATAACTGGTTTGCTCAACAGGGATAATATCGAAGCAGCTATTACTCGGCTATGCGATGAGCTACAGGTCTACAATTTTACTATGTTATAGCTGACCGAAAAGTATCTGAATAACATATTTATACAAAGTGCTGTAAATGTAATGGTTTTCAAGTTACAACTGATTTACTCAGGAGTGAGAAGCTCAAAATGGCTAATGCTCAGCTATGAAATAAGCTACAGATCTACAATTTTACTATGTTATAGGTGATCCAAAAGTAGGTGAATAACATGTTAAGCCAAATACTCTAACGGCAATAGTTTTGAAGTCAGAACTGATTTACTCAACAGTGATAACCTAAAAGTAGGTATTACTCAGTTATGGAAAAAGCTACAGGTCTGCAATTTTACTATGTTATAGCTGACCTAAAAGTAGCTGAATAACATATTTACACAAACTTCTGTAAATGCAATAGTTTTCCAATTATAACTTATTTACTCAACAGTGATAACCTTAAAATAGCTATTGCTGATCTATAAAATAAGCTACATGTCTGCAAATTTGCTTTGTTACAGCTGATCCAAAAATAGGTGAATAACATTTAAAGAGATACTCCAAATGCAATAGTCTTCAAGTTCTAACTGATTTACTCAACACTGATAACCTCAAATTAGCTATTACTCAGCTATGCAATGAGCTACAGGTCTGAAATTTTACTATGTTATAGCTGACCCAAAAGTACCTGAATAACATATTTATGCGAACTCTCTAAATGCAATAGTTTTCAAGTTACAAGTGATTTTATTCATGATGGAAGTTACTGAAAAGTCCAAAAGTAGCTATTACTCACTTAGCTATTGAGCTAGACACCCAAGTTACTCACCATGTTGTAGTTAAGGAAAAAGTAGCTGAATAACATATTTATGCGAACTCTCTAAATGCAATAGTTTTCAAGTTACAAGTGATTTTATTCATGATGGAAGTTACTGAAAAGTCCAAAAGTAGCTATTACTCACTTAGCTACTGAGCTAGACACCCAAGTTACTCACCATGTTGTAGTTAAGGAAAAAGTAGCTGAATAACATATTTTAACCAAATGCTCTAAATGCAATACTTTTCAAGTTATAAGTGATTTAGTGAATGATTTCATGAATTTTAATGCATTAAAAATTATTTTAAAAATTCCTAAAAAAATAATTAAGAAAGATCCAGATCTGACACTCACACAAGTGAATCTACTTGTGGCCTAATATATATGTGCAAGATATAAGAGAAATCCCTGCAATAGTCACTGAGAAAATTGTGATAAGTGTTAAAATTTTCATACTTAGGGTGGGGGGTACCTTACTTATAATAGCTCTAGAAAACAGATGAACAAACAGACCTGCATGCCTTGAAATCTTTTTCATGCTAGATAGATAAGCTATCTTTTAAAAAGCATGTCTCTGGGCCTTGTAGTTTTGGAGGAGAAGTCGCTCACGCGAACGCGTATGTCCATGCAGCAGAGAGATGCCATAATGTCAGCTGACTGACAAGTCAGCTGACATAAAAACTAAAACACCAATAGCAGAGGGAAGGGATTTGGGTGGGAACTAAAAATTTATATTTTAAAACATGTTTCTTCATCAAACTCTAGATCACAAATACCTGAGTAAAACCTTCCCAGATCTAACAGAGTGCAAGAATGAATCTGATTGGTCAAACAAGGCAGAGGGAAGCTGATTGGTCAAGGAAGAAAACGGGTGAGTTTATTGCGTGGCACAGTTCATTTTGACTGAAATGCAACCCTGTAGGGGTGTTGCTACTACAATCGAATACACGCACGCATAGAAAGACTATAACCCCAGATTGATCACATTGCAATAAACATACGCGAGATTTGGGCAGTACCATTTATTATTCATTCTACATTTGTTATATATATATTTATATATATATATATATATGTGATAATGTAAACAAGATCTCACGATACGAGATCTAAACTTTATAAACTGAACATGATCTCATAAATGAGAACTACAATTGAACACAAAATGAGCCCAAACCCCAAAAAGCATTTATAACAAGGTAGTATTAACAAGATGTTGAAAAGTAAGGAGGACCTGAAGGGCCTGAGAAGTGTTATCAGAAATGTAACACCTTATTGCGTCACTACTCCATAAGCAGTGAGACTTGATAGCTGTCAAAGAAGCATTGGCGTCATAAGCAATTGTGGCTGCAGGACGTTGTAATGTATAAAAGCCGTGTCCTTCTAATGGAATTCCCATATTACAAAGAAATGTGGCCAAATGTGACCTAAGATGAGATTGGGTTAACAAATGATAGTCATCAAGGATAAAAAGCGGATCATTTGGTTGAAGAAGGAATTTTTGAAGCAAAGATGACAATGCTTGACCCTGACACATAAAAGGCACCTGTACCGCTGGAATTTTTACTATATGTTGCTTTTCAGGGGCTCGGATGTTCTTTGCCCACTTAACTTTAATGTGGACTCCTGGATAAGCAAAGACAAGATCTGAAAGGAGAAGGTGACGACTTTTGTCAAATTGCTTTGGAGAAAGTGGTACCAAATTTGAAATGTGAAAGAGTCCATAAAACGGTAATAAGTAAGCAGCCTGATATGTTAATGAACTCTCAAAGGATTCACACAACTGTGAAATCTTGCATACTTGCGCGAGTGAAAACAGGCCCTTAGGTTTAGGTTTTTTAAGATATAGAATACTGAAATCCACGTAACAATCTCTTAATCAACAATGATTCAAATGCATCAGTTCTCCACTGATATCTTGCAAAATGGTACTATAGTGCACAGATATAATTATTAATAATGCGGAATGACAACACATTCCTAGCTAAAAACTCTAAGAAACACAAAAATAGAGGGTGTAGAGTCCCACTTTTAACATCTTGACTGTATCATAAATGCTACAAACAACTTAAACTGCTTGCAGTACTGGGCCCTAGTGTGTGGTCGTAATCCTTTTTGAATTGTCCCCATGGCTTGATGTAACAAAACTTCCATGGCACTGCATATACCTAGAAAACAGCAAGGAAATCATGAGGGACCACTTCCCAATTGACCACCCCAAAGTTATCATATTTACCCTGAGATAATGCATCAGCCAGACCATTATCCACCCCTTTTATGTGTCAAACCCTAAGATCTATGTTAAAACAAGCACACAAAATTGGCAAATGTTGAATGCACAAATCTAAAAAAGGATTTCTAGTTTTACCTGAATTCATGACTGTAACCACACTCTGGTTGTTACAATGCACACATACTGCTTTATTTGCCAAATCAGAAGCCATAATCGGATTGCTAATAAGACATTATATAACTCATATTGGGTGATCCTCTTGCCTATGACATCAACTGGAATGAGAGTTGAGTATACACGAGAGCTCCATACTCCCCCTAAATATTTCAAACTCGTGTCTACATAGATGTTATATTGTATAGGAGGCTTATTGAAATACACGATCCCATTAAAAGACTTCATGAATATGAGGAACCAAAGGAAACTCTTGTGTGTACCCTCATCTAAACGAACAAGATTACTGGTCTTGTGGTCTCAGAGTGTCATTAGCAGATGATTTAAGAAAATCCTCAATGCCTTTACACAACGAGAAATGTATAACAGGTTTCCCAGAAGGGACTGGATCTCACACGTGGTCATAAAATCTCGCAAGAAGGCCTGCAAACACAGAACCCTGATCTTGTCCAATTTCTTCTCCTCAATACTAAATGATGCACTACTAACATCCACTACAATTCCCACGATAGCCAATGAAGTAGTGGGGGCAAATACTTTTTGAGGATTTATAGGAAGGCCAACAGCTTAGATCACGGAGGTGACGCTGTGAAATGCCTGGTCAGCCACACTTTCATAACAACATGCGTAAATATCATCTATATAGTTAAAAACACAAATATGTTGCTTGGCCAAAATGTACCTAATAAAATTAGTTATTCTTTGAAAAATTCCAGCGCCATGGACCGCTCCAAATGCTAAGAATTTATCAATGTAGTACTTGCCTCTCCATTTCATGTCCAGGTGAATAGCATCACCCGGGTCTACAGGAACGTGACAGAATGCACATGCTATGTCTACTTTGAAAATAAGTGTCTCACTGCCAAGACGCTGCAATGTGGCTATCAATGAGTCCAGAGTAGGTAAGGTCCACTTAAATGTGGAGCCATCATAACGATCCCTGTCAGTATAATTATTAAATGTATGGTCACCATAAGTAAGGTCCAGAATAACCCTTCTTCCCGCACCTTTTGGTCTAGTCATTAAAGGAGCCCATGTGAAAGCAGGGTGAGGCTCGGTATCAAATGGGCCAAATACTGCGCATTCTCCAAGTTCCTTACGCAAAAAGGCATCAATCTCATCCTTATAGTTATTTGTAGAGGCATGATTATCCATTGTATTACTCTGAATTTTGTCCTTAGAGTTTAAACCAGGTGGAAAGCCAAATTTAAGGTAATCTATTAACCTACCATCATGATATGAACCAATATGTTGTTGTCCGGTAACTCCAATTGAAGACAGAAGGAATGGGAACACAGACGGAACGATAATTAGGAAGACCAGATGACAATATATCAGACACCAATGACAGGTAAGCTTGATGATCATTCATATCGAAAGGTGTGAACCTTTAAAACGCAATATTTTGAGTAGAACATTGTGTAATGAAACCAAGATCATAATCAACTTGCTGAACTTTATTTACAACAGTAGACTGCAAGTGAGTTCTCGCATTAGTACTAGTATATACACATATGTACTCATATTAGTACAAGTATAACTAAAACATCATTATCAGGTGCAACAACTGAATGTACTGATAACTTCTGATTACTTACACTATAATTGTCCTTAACTTCAACTCTCGGTTGACCCCTCACTATTGAGGGCTTCGAAGTATTTACAGACGAGACTACAGTGTCACTTGTAACATCCAACAAGTGTGTTTTAGAATAATAACATTTACAAAAAGAAAGCAACAGCATACCAACAAAATCACTAATTAAACGGTCTTTGAGATTACCATATGGACCATGAATGTGCATGGACAAAATGTAGTGAAAAACGGAAGATAAATGTGACACTAAGCAGACTCAACATGTGGGGAGGACCCCTTATAATAACACCCATCACCATTTTTATCAAGATAAACATTTTCATTAAAGAACAGTTAGTGTTTTTATATGCATGTGGCAAACAAGTAGAGTTACAATCATCATTTTCCTAGTCGGCACTTGCTTTCTTCTTGTTGAAGCAATTGGCTTCAACATGTACATTACTACACTTTAGTGTCTTAAAGCAGTAGAAGTAGACATGACAAAATAATGTAGACCCGGTCGTGTCGAGATGATCAGTGGAATGTGGGCAAGTCCCTTTGTTAAACCATTTACAGGCAATCTTCTTTATCGACCCATTGCTAGGGGTTGTAGCTGTGGTATGTGGTGACATAGTCGTTGAACCAAAGAAAATGGCTGACTGTGAATAGGTAAGTCAGTGGTCTGCAAGTGTCCTGGTGTCAGCCCAAGTGATACTTTCGTCCTCTATTTTTAACATTGAAGCAGCAAAGGCATCCCTAGCAATGGGCCAAGAAATATTCTCGGCAAGTTTAATGGTCTCTGCAAGTTCATTAAGCATATTCTTCAAGGTTGGCACATGCTGTGTATCTAAAACTTTATTTATGAAGTCAATGACAAATTGACCTATTGTTAGTTCATCGAAAGTCCCTCTCTTCCTGGCTGTTCCGATAACACATGACTTGTTTGGCCATCTAAGGTAGAGTGTGGAGTGTCTGATACATTATATCTGCAGCTTTTCCTGTGACGCGACATACCTCCCTGCAGTTTCAACTTCATATTCGCCTCAAGTATAGCCATGCGCTCCTCTACCATCTGCTGAAAAAGAGGGTTGGAACGAGGCATGTCCATTGTAGGTGTCGATCCTATATCAGTGGTTACACACTCATTCTCAGTTAAATGGGACAATTAGAGGCCAAATTGTGGCACAGCAGTGATGGTGATAAAATTCATTCTTATTGTCTCTATTTGGTAACAGAGCATGTCGAACATCTTGCCACAAAATTTTTCCTTGCTATCTGTTACAGATTTTTTTGGGCGCCGTTTTGTTCATACTGGCTTTCTGACTGTTGCAGTAAAAAATTATATAAATGAAATAATAGTCTGCATTTAATTCTGAACTGTAGTAAACTTAATAATAAAACATAGTAAAGCAAATAAAATATCATTGATCTGATTTAAATATATTTTTTCTTAAAGAAATACTGTATGGCTGAAAAAAAAATCCATAAAACACAATGCGAATTACAAAAGTAATTTCATATCAATGTTTATTACAATGTGAATGCTTCAATTGTTGTCTTAAAAGTTATATACAAATAAAATATAGACATCAACAGATTTTTTTAAAAACATATTGGACAAGAAACTAACAGTGATAATACCTTTTATTTTAATGATTTACAATTTCTATGTTTGGTAACGTAATTCACATGGTGGAAGGAAGTAAGTAGAGCAAGGTATAGACAGTTAAGTATAAAATTCTGAAACTATCACTAAATTCTTAAAGTGTCAATGAACTGTGTGTAAAATCTTTTAAAGCTATAAATGAATCTTTTGGTGTATTATCTTCAAGAATTGACATCTTAACAGGATAAAATGAACATGAATACCAAATAAAAATGCTTATTTATCAGTCTTTTGCAGTAATTAAAACAATGTTTGGTAATTTAACTTGTTTAAGGGGGTTATTTTCATAACATAATGTCACACATGACATTATTTAATTTTGGTTTAGATTACATTTAATCTGAAGCTGTTATAAACAACAAGGAGATGTCCATTATGGTAATGTAATTCGCATACTTTGTTTGCAAGTGCCAGCACTTTTGTCAAATTGTGTTCTTAGATAATTAAAACAGTGTCTTATTATTCTATGGCGGTGTAGAACACAATCAATATACATGTACACATGAAAAAAGCTAATACCAATATCTGTATATGCATTACTAAACTTGTAAAGTTAATGTGCATAGTTAAGAATGTGGGGGTGACTAACTTTACATAATATGGCCTGACCCACTACCCAAATTCCATCCCAGTTTCTTGCCCATTTAAATGAACATCCACTCTTTGAACTGACATTTTGCAAACTACTAACTTTTGTGAAATTTCAAACTTTGATAAATTTGATAAAGCAATCTTTCACAAGCTGTTTTGAGCTGCTACAAAATCAATTTCTGAGAATGGTAGGTGAAATCGATTTTGACTAGTCTTTATTGCACTTACCATTACCTTATAATTATGTATTCTATAAGATATCACAAATTCTCTTAAAATGTCCACCATCAAAACACTGACTACAAATGATAGATGTATTTTCTGACACCATCATAGCCTGGTTCTGTTGGAACAACAGCATGAAGTTTTCACATTCCCGGCCCTTTATTGGTTGTAAAGTCATTCAGACAACAAAAACTGGATCTTTTTCACATTCTGGTTTTAATGCAAACCCAACGGGCACGCAACTTTGAAATCAGGTCTGAATCCAACGGTGAAATCTGGTTGAAATACGTGTAGATTTTGCAAATCGTTTTTAGTTTGATCCAACTGGTGAAATCATGTTGAAACCAACTGTTGAAATCTGGTTGAATTCAATGGGTGAAATCAGGTTGAAATACGTGTAGATTTTGCAAACCGTTTTTGGTTGGATCCAACGGGCGAAATCATGTTGAAACCAACTGTTGAAATCTGGTTGAATTCAATGGGTGAAATCAGGTTGAAATACGTGTAGATTTTGAAAACCGTTTTTGGTTGGATCCAACCGGTGAAATCATGTTAAAACCAACTGTTGAAATCTGGTTGAATTCAATGGGTGAAATCAGGTTGAAATACGTGTAGATTTTGAAAACCGTTTTTGGTTGGATCCAACCGGTGAAATCATGTTAAAACCAACTGTTGAAATCTGGTTGAATTCAATGGGTGAAATCAGGTTGAAATACGTGTAGATTTTGCAAACCGTTTTTGGTTGGATCCAACCGGTGAAATCATGTTGAAACCAACTGTTGAAATCTGGTTGAATTCAATGGGTGAAATCAGGTTGAAATACGTGTAGATTTTGCAAACCGTTTTTGGTTGGATCCAACTAGTGAAATCATGTTGAAACCAACTGTTGAAATCTGGTTGTATTTATGTGTGAAATCTGGTTGAAATACATGTAGATTTTGCAAACAGGTTTTGGTTGGATCCAATGTATGAAATAGGGTTGAATTCAATGGGTAAAATCAGGTTATTTACATTGTCTTCTTTATTTGAATCATTGCAGTTTGTGTGTCATAATTATAGCTTATAGTTATTATACAATAACTATCCACATGCATATTTTACACTTTGGATACAACTGAAAGTAATTAATTCTTTCCAAGATGACATGTATTCATGAATCATTGTATATTCAATATTCTATTTCTGATGACATTGTAATGATACATAATTTTGCATCAAATATAATTATAATTCTCAAGATATGTAAATCCATATTATCCAACTAGATATCCATTTTTATGTTTTTAATAGGACCAGTATTATTCAATGTCTTCAATTGAAATTCTTTTTGTGAAATTTTAAAATATTTTATTTCTTTTTTTAAAAAACAAACAATTGTGACATTATTTATATCTTCAGCATTTTATCCAATCAATTTCTGTTGAATGTTTTATTAAGTTGGCTATAATTATATTGTAATTATAAAGAAGCTATAATCATGTAGCAAAGTCACAATGGTCAGTTCAGATGCTTGTGTCTCATACAACTTTAGCATATAAACTGAGAAAAAAACACAAGAATAGCCACATTATTAGACTCCACCCATTACTCCCCATCTTAATTAATTGTCAGTGCTGACCACAAAAAAACAGACTTAGAGAAGTAAACACCATGCATGCAATTGAGCAAGGGTAACCCCCCCCCCCCCTCCACCCCTGCTGTGTTATCTAATTACTTTAGTCACAGGTCCAGTGTTCTGTGTAGCAGGGTACAGATAAGAAAAACCAGGAACCCCCCAACCTCACTGTTGTGTGATAAAATGTTATAGCTTAGGTTCTCTGTATAGAGAAGTTTTCAGTGTAAACTTGCAAACTGAAAACTAGTTCTTTGTGTATGGGAGAATTTTGAGAAACAAATTCTAATTACTAAGTTTTGATGAATAAGTTTGAATTTATCTTTTTTTCATTTAAGATATGTTTGACTTCAAAATGTTTTTTTTGAATTATCGCTAATTGTATTAATCAAAATATAATTATAAATTATAAAAATTATATCTGGATGCATCAGTTAATTAATAAGGGGAATGGATAAAAATGTACAAGTACATGCACACATAATCTTTATCTTCTTTATAATCTTTAAAAATTAGTCTTTGCTTTACAAATACCTACAAATTCAAAAACAATTGCAATAATAGTTCTTTCAAAAAGTTAGACTTAATCACTATATCACCCTCTAGAAAATGAATTTTCCATCAACCAGTCATTCATTTCCCAATAGTTAACCTGTTTTCTGTTCAATAACATGACTAAGATTTCATGTCGAAAAACTTTTTCCGTCAGAAATCTAGCTTTGAAATAGTGTTGAAATTATGTCAGTGTCAGTTTTTCAACCAAAAATCACCATGATTTCTGGTCAAAATATCACTACTTTTTCATGTCAGAAAACTAACTTAGATTTAGTAGTTGGTAATGTGCATTTCAATGTCAGGACCTGTTTTCAACTCTAAATCAACGACATTTCAAGGCGTGTGCCTGCTGGGAAATCATATCATGCAGTAAACTTTTAACCTTTTAATGAAGCACCCTATTCCTAATCCTTTTCTTTTATTTCTTTCTCTTTGTGATTTGTGCTTGTTTACATCTACACATAAACACACAGGCGATGAATTATTAAGAACGGTCAAAACTTTCCACTGGTAGGTACCAACTCACAGGTGGTGTGCACGGGCTCACAACCTACTTCTGAACGCACCATTAAACATGTTCGAGAGAGTTGCCGGATGTGTACATCGGTTATAGTGCGTTTGACGACTGTGAGGTTTAGCTCTATCTCAATTATATTTACTTTTTAAGAGGAAGTGAAGTTAGACGATGTGAAATAAAAAAGAAGGAAAAAAAAGATAGAAAGGGAATATAGTAGCCAAAAAGAATGTAAATATTACACCCAGAGCAAATTATGGACTCACGGCTGAGGTACTTTTTTTTTATATTCACAACTTTTTGTTTCATTCTGTAATATCGCTGTTATGACAGTCTACTGAATACAGCTTCTGCTTCTAGGCATAAGTTGGCCGCGGTCATAAGTTGGCGGCCACTAATTTAATTGGGCCAAACAGACAAATAAGTCTTTGTGCAGTGTTTAAAATGAATAAAAAGCCTAAATGTAATAATAATGGACCATTTACGATTGCAATCAGCTTTTAAATTCGCCCTTTTAAATTTGTAGCAATTTCCAGATTTGGTGATGGCAGCCAACTTATGACTGCGGCCAACTTATGCCTAGAAGCAGTAGTGGTGGTGGACCAATTCACGCCTGTGTACCAATTCTCGCCCACCCCTGAATTTATCCAAAACAATCACAGTTAAACAATATATTACAAATGTATATGATCAATTTGATGATTATGTATGATGTGGTAAACATCTTCTCTATGAAAAATTAAATATCTTCAAGAAAATTGGGGGTGGGCCTGAATTGGTACCCGGGTGTGAATTGGTCCACCACCACTAGTGCACTACTGCTACCCAGCTAGACCGAGTTTCTGTCCCGTCGCCAATTGCTATTGATATTTCTGACGGTACGCAGTGGCGAGGGACAGAGCCCACATGTACCTGTTTTCTGTGTAAAGTTTGGACGACATATTTGTACACATATTACCACAAATATAAAGTGTTATTTGGTTTCTTCAAGGTATGTACATGTGCCGTTCACTTATATTTCATGCCAATCAAACTGGCATGTATATATTTCAACCAATTTTCAAAATGTAAACAAACCTTCAACATTATATAGTTATCTACAAAAAAATTCCTGGCTTCTAAAAGCAGTTTAATTTAACAACATATGTATTGGAAACTGGATACAGCTATAATAGGCATAACAATAACTTTTTTAAGTGAATGCAATAATTCCCCACAGTACAAGATTTACACAGAAAACAGGTACATGTGAGCTCTGTCCCTCGCCATTGCGTCCATCAGTATATCAATAGCAGTTGGCGACGGGACAGAAACTCGGTCTAGGCTTTCACATGAGTGGCCTACTACACTCTAATATCATGTATTATTGTTCAACTTATTATGTGCAACAGTTTTCATTGGTGTACAATAACCTATTTGTCTTTCTGGAGCCTGTAGATGAGCCGCGGCCAACTTATGCCTGTGGCCAATTTATGCAGGGTAGCAGTACATAGGTGGAGACAAAGATAAGAATGCATCCACTGATATCAAGACAACCGAATTACCGGCAAATCACGACCAAAACAACTGGCACCCAACAAATCGCACTCAGAAACAAAAATATTTAGCATGTAGTATACACATCTATTTCAAAATGTAAGTCACAAATGCAAGTCCTGGCAATATCTCATTATTTTTTTGTAATATAAGATCATAGAATCCCGTGAGTTTCCTGTCAATATTTTAATAAAAATGCTATTTGAGAGCAAATAATTCAAGTTCAAGAATGGTTATGGAACTCATAAGTATTCATGTATGCATAGAAAATATATCCTGCATTGTGTGGTTTTCTAACAATATTTTAGTAAAAATGCTGTTTGAAGAGCAAATACTTTAAAATCACTAATGGACCTCATTAATATTCATATTTGCGTAGAAAATATATGAGGTAATGGAGTCTCGTAGGGCTTCCCCATAATATTTTATATGAATTCTGTGTTTAAGTTGTTCAGTGTGAGCTGTTTTGGTCGCAATTTGCACACACACCAAGACAACTGGGATGCTCACCACCAACTGGTTGATCACCAGAAGACAACCAGACTTGTAATCTATTACAGCCAATCTATTACTATTACTATTACATTTGAAAATATTCAATCTATTACTATTACTACTACATTTTAAAATTTTAAATCTATTACTATTACTATTACATTGGCATCTATTACTTCTATTACTTTCTATTACATTCTATTACAATTTGGTGCAAACTTGAGAGGTAATTTTAACACAGAAATAAAACTGACAGGATACTTTATACATCTAATTTTATTGAAAATGCTTCAGATTATGCCATACAAGGATAAAATATCACAAATATATCACTTGGTATATTTACAATTAAATAAATAGATCTTGTATTTATTCTTTTTAAGAATGACTTGACTACTTGGAGAATTTATGAGAATTCTATACAAAGCCACTTAAGTGCTGTAAATTTTGTAATGAGAGGTATATTTCTGGCAAATTCCGTGCAAAGCTTTTTAAATGCTGAAAAATATGTTATTATCAGTAAATATTATCTGGGGGAAAATACACTTATAAAACAATTCTCATATTTATTCACTTTATGATGAGTTGTTAGATTTGAAAAACTCTTATTATTATGAGAAATACTTGATGAGCAGTGTTTACAAAAGAAAACACTGCATTCAAAGAACCCCTTTCTTTCAAATTCTTTGCATGCAGAGCCCACCTCAAAATGATTCAAGAGTGACATTTATGCTTGAAAATAATAACTCCGGTAATTTTATGTAAATCAGTGAAACAGCTAACACATGCCAGAATGCTGCCCTCATTATACACAATTATTAAAGTGACCTGTATGATTGCCTTTCATGTGTCACAGTTTCTCCTTACTCAGGAACATTTAGTTAATCCTTCCAAAGGTTAAATTGGCCTCTTTAAGCCTTAGAACCATAATCTGGGCCCCATACAGAGAACCAAGTGAACCACTACACCACCTACTAAGAGTACCCCCCATCGAAGAATACCTGGCAAATCGACATGAGAAAGCACTGCAGAGATACCAAGGATCCAGACTCCAGGAATCCATCAACACGGCCATCTCACTGATGTAACCACCCCAGCCATTACCCCCCCCCCCCATGTAACCAATACTAATCACTTTCTTCTTTCTTTTCAGGCACAAAGAAAGAAAGAAACCCTAACTATATATACATTTCTTTTCTTTCAGGTACCCCCCCCCCCCTATTAACTCGTATTTTTTTGTTTCTTCATTTCAGACCACAGATGGAAAGCCACCCCAGTCTACAACCACACCACTCTCCTGGCAATGGTCGACCATCAGAATCATCAGAACCACCAAAACCAGCCAACTGCCGAACCTGCCCCTCCACCCTGACACAGCTCAGACATAAAGTCAACCCAGTGAGGAAACAAGCCTGGCAAAAGAGGAAACTACCCCTCCTCAGGCCAACTTTAAACTGCTCCTGCGGAGTAGTTTACTATTCATAGTAGTGGTTAAATTGGCCTCTTTAAGCCTTTAATAATACCACCTCAAAGACAGTTGTTTTAGAACATTCAATCAAAGAGGGACAATTAAAGGTCCCTTGATATTTCAAAGTTATTTATTTTAACATTTGTGTGTTATATTTAGTATTCTTTGATGACAAGTTGATTATTTGAAAAGTTTATGTATGAAAGTTTAAAATGAATTTGACTTATGAGTGCTACAAAATCAATTCATTATTGTTTTGAAGTTTATTTAAAGTGATGATTTTATGACAATTAATTCATTATTGTATCAAAGTCCATTTAAAGTATTAATTTATATGAAAACTAATTCATTACAGAATTAAAGTCCATGTTAAGTGATCATTTTTCTACAACCTCCTGATGAAAAATAGCAAAGGGTAAATTGTAATAGAAAAATAATACAAAGTAATAAATGTAATAGATAGAATTTCAATCTATTACTATTACATTTGAAAAATTTCAATCTATTACTATTACTATTACATCGAAGTTGACTCCAATCTATTACTTTTCTATTACTTCTATTACTTTGTTTACAAGTCTGCTGGTGATAACTTTGTATATTAACATATTTTTATAAAAATTACAGATCAAGTTGATATGCAGTCATAATGACATACTTAATAGAAAAAAATACTTAGACAATGTGACTCCTGTCAAAATGTTCAGAACATAAACTCTAAGTAAGTTTAATTATATCCCCAGACGAAAGTCGGGGATATATTGGATTCAGGTCCATCGCGCCGCCGTAGAAATTTCCTTGTGGACGCGATAACTCAAAAACAAATTAGTATTTTTTTTTCAAACTTGGTACACATGTTAAGGGTGCCCAAAGGAAGATCCCTATTTTAAGGTGACCTTAAACTCCCAGTAAAAAAGAACTTATGGCCACCTTAAGGTCAGAAATTGGACTTTTGGCCACTTGTAGGTCACAAACTATGATGCTCAGCTGGCTGAAATTTTACCTGACAACACATTAATATGTTCTTAGCACATGTGCCGAAAATCACGACTTTAAGTTGAGGAGAAAGTTGTGTTTGAGGCCCATAAATACCCCCACTTAGGGATTTTTTGCTATACTTTTCACATATTTTGCCCTATAATTTGGAAGTGGTAATTCTGATGAGTCTCAAACTGCGCTAGGTATAACTTTGATATGTAATCCTTGTCTGTAGAAAATTTTAGGGCTGTAGGTTTACCCAAAGGGGTCGACTTAAGGTCTCAAAAGTGCCCACAGAGACCCAATTTATGCACTTTTTGCCACTTTCAAGCACTGTAGCTTTCAAACTATGTCTCTCATCTAAGTTAAATATCATCTGGGAATATATCTGTGTGTTTTCTTATATGTACCCCAACATTTAGGGCTTTAATAGACAGTTAACCTGTGTATCAGGACCATAAACACCCACCCGAGTGACCCTTATAAGACATTTTTCACATCTTTTTCCCTGTAACTTGGAAATGGTAAGTCGGAGAAGTTTCAAACTGTATTAGATGTATATTCTGTGTGTAATCTTAGTATGTAACAGATTTTAAGTCTGAAGCTTTAATTTTGAAGGTCAAATTGAGGTCTGTAAAAGGCTCCCAAAGACCCAATATTTGGACTTTTTGCTACTTTTAAGCCCTGTGACTGTCAAACTATGTGACTGATAGAGCTCAAATCCTATCTGGGAAGATATTAGTATGTTATTTTTATATGTGCCAAAAATTAAGGCTTTAAGAAGACATTTAACCTGTGTATGAGGACCATAAATCCCCACCCGAGTGACCATTTTTAGACATTTTTCACATATTTTTCCCTGTAACTTGGAAATGGTAAGTCTAAGAAGTTTCAAACTGTATTAGATGCATATTCTATGTGTAATCTTAGTATGTGGCAAATTTTAAGTCTGAAGCTTTAATTTGAAGGCCACATTTAGGTCTCTAGAAGGCCCCATAAAGACCCAGTATTTGGACTTTTTGCCAATTTTAAGGCCTGTGACTGTTAAACTATGTGACTGATAGAGCTGAAATCTCATCTGGGAATACATTATTATGTTCTTTTTACATGTGCGAAAAATCGAGGCTTCAAGTAGACATTTAACCTGTGTATGAGGACCTTAAACACCCACCTGAGTGACCCTTTTAAGACATTTTTCACATATTTTGCTCTGTAACTTGGAAATGGTAAGTCTGAGAAGTTTCAAACTTTATTAGATACATATTCTATGTGTAATCTTAGTATGTAACAAATTTTAAGTCTGAAGCTTTAATTTGAAAGGCACATCGAGATCTCTAAAAGGCCCACAGAGACCCAATATTTGGACTTTTTACCACCTTTAAGCCCTGTGACTGTTAAACTATGTGATTGATAGAGCTGAAATCCCATCTGGGAATGCATTATTATGTCCTTTTTACATATGCCGAAAATCAAGGTTTTTAGTAGACATTTAACCTGTGTATGAGGGCCATAGACACTCGCCCAAGTACCTTTTTTGACATTTTTTCCGTATTTTGCCCTGTTATTTGGAAATGCTTAGTGTGACAAGTCTTAAACTGTATTATATATAATTTTTGTTTGTTATGTATGTCCCCCAAAAAGTTTCAGATCTGTAGTTTAATTGCTAAGGTCTCTTTAACAATTGTAAAATGCCCACAGAAACCCAATTTATGGACATTATGCCACTTTAAAGCCCAGTAACTGTCAAACTATGTGGGTTATAGAGCTGAAATCTTTGAATTTTTAAAAGGAAATGCCTGTCTATTTAAATTTTGAATATTAATAATGTTATGGCTCTCTTAGTCTTTTAAGAACTTATTTTTGTGTGTTATACCTCTGCTTGCTGAGTTTTTAACTTTTTAAAATGAAACTGGTTAAACATATTCAAGTAGACAAAATGGACACTTTAAGTGAGCTTTAAGTCCCAATATTAATGAAATTATATCCTTATGTAGTAAAACTAGGGGATTTTTAACCCTCAACTAGCCCAGTTTTATTCAGCTTGCCTCAGTTAATTTTGACACAGCTCCTACAGTTATAAACTCATTTCAGTTGATAATCACATACTTAAAATTCTCAATTCTTTTTGTATTTGAGTACCCTTTTATATAGATTGTTTTTTTACCATTTATGCTGTAGCACTCCATCTCTTTGTAGTCCCAACCCACATCCCCCACCCGGATTCCCCCCACCCACCTCTGGGACCTCCAGCTATATTGAGTGACACTAAATAAACAAAGGTATTTAATGATATCAGATGAGAAACAAAGAACTCAATGGGGTTGCAGATCTTGTGTAATAGTGAGAGAGGTGTGGAGAAGGGGAGAGGGGTGGGGGTGGGAGGTGGTGGGCTTCATTACATATAACACAAAGGGGAGTCAGAACTGAGATTGTGTCACATATTTAGGTTGCATATATATGGACCACATATATAGGTATAGAGGAAATGAATAACTGAAAACAATTTGCAAATTCTAAAAATAATATAATAAAATAATAATATAAATAATTTTTTTTTAAATAATATTTTATTTGTGAACAAATATAGAAACAGATATGCGCTTTTGGGATTATGAATTTTAGAATGGACATTGAATCATCAATCATTTAAATACTTTGAAGGAAGATTGAAAAGTATGATGAGTTGAGTTAAAAATAATATTTTATTTGTCAACAAATATAGAAACAGATATGCTCTTTTGGGATTATTATTTTAGAATGGACATTCAATCATCAATCATTTAAATACTTTGAAAATAGGTTTAGAGTTATCATTGCAGGAAGATTGAAAATATAATTTGAGTTATGTATTCGGCGTCTGGGGATACACCATCTTCCTTGGGAAGATATAAACAGAGTAGATTGATGTGCTGAAGTTCATATAATAATGGGTAATTATGTTTTAAAAAATTCCCGATCAAAACCTGTGGCGTGAGTGATGACCTGTCTGGGGATATGTTGGCGCCGAGTTGGCCCAATCTAGTTTTCAGTGTGTCATCCATCACGTATCTGTTAAACGCATCAAACTAGGCTTGTGTCACAGACTGATGATAATACTGCGATGTTTAGTCATGGACCAATAATAATACTAAGAGAGATACTGTAAGGTTATAAGTTTGCAATTACACCTGATTATATGTATATTCCAATTAATTTACGAAGTATTAAATGAAATATCCAAACACTTGTCTGTCCATCCTGCCATTTTTGAATATTTAATGAGGTGTGTGTTATGGCAACTGTGAGGTGAAATTGTCATTCAAATTATTGTGTGACTAATTCTGCTTTAACAATTGTAATGATTTTACATTTTATTTGACTCCAAATTCAAATTTAACTGATAATCATAAAACACTTTAACTTAATTGACATAGTTGGCAGTTTATGGGATGTACTCAACACTCCTGACGGCTGTTTGGTAACTGGCTGATTAGGCTGTCTGGTTGCAATCACCCGATGTCAATTGAGGGGAGGGGTTTCAGTAACATGTCAAAAAGGTTGAGTTTTAGTCTACTCTTTTTAGGCAATTAATTGTCCCAGAGAGACTTTAAATAACCCCCAGTTTGGGATGGATAATCATTCATTTTGTCCACCCCATTGGTTCATTGGAGGTTCATTGGGTTAATAGCTTGTATGGGATTGCTTTTGGGGGGAATTGCTTGATAGATGAGTGAGTAATTAATTAAATAAATGAGTAATTGGCTATTTTGAATACTGAAAAAGGCAAATGTGCTCATATCTCCTAAACCGTGCGAGATAGAGTGATTTCGTCGAAATTTTCGACCCACAGGGTATCTAAGGAATGTACTAATGGCAAAACACAAATTTGCTTCTATATCCTTAACCGTGCGTTTGAGTGATTTCGTCAAAATTTTCAACCCACAGGGTATCTGAGCATTGTACTCTTGGCAATTTTTAAAAAATTTTCCCCTCCCCAAAAATGGCGGCCATTTTGAATTTTCAAATTTGTTTCTATCTCCTTAACCGTGCGAGATAGAGCGATTTCGTCAAAATTTTCGACCCACAGGGTATCCGAGCAATGTACTCTTGGCAATTTTCAAAAAATTTTCCCCTTCTCAAAAATGGCGGCCATTTTGAATTTTCGAATTTTTGTCAAAAATGGCAAAACACAAATTTGTTTCTATCTCCTTAACCATGCGAGATAGAGCGATTTCGTTGAAATTTTCGACCCACAGGGTATCTAAGCAATGTACTCTTGACAATTTTCAAAAAATTTTCCCCTTCTCAAAAATGGCGGCCATTTTGAATTTTCGAATTTTTGCCAAAAATGGCAAAACACAAATTTGTTTCTATCTCCTTAACCATGCGAGATAGAGCGATTTCGTCGAAATTTTCGACCCACAGGGTATCTAAGAAATGTACTCTTGGCAATTTTCAAAATATTTTCCCCTCCCCACATATGGCGGCCATTTTGAATTTTCGAATTTTTGCCCAAAATGGAAAAAACACAAATTTGCCTTAACCATGCAAAATAGAGTTATTTCGTTGAAATTTTCGACCCATAGGGTATCTAAGAAATGTACTCTTGGCAATTTTCAAAAAATTTTCCTTTTCCCCAAAATGGCGGCCATTTTGAATTTTCAAATTTTTGCCAAAAATAGAAAAACAGAAATTTGCTTCTATCTTCTTAACCGTGCAAGATATAGTTATTTCGTCAAAATTTTCGACCCAACCAATGCAAAAAGGCATGAAGCTGAAATAATTTACATGTACACTAATAAATATTTAAGCATCATTGATATATTTTACAAATGAAGCAGGGTCTTGTAAGACTACTGTACAATTTTGGCAAAAGGTTCATGGGGTGGACATTACACATGATAATGTGTGTTCTTGTATGCTATCCTGTTTCTATTCATATGTCGCAGCTACTATCAACAGGGCGTCCTATTTCTAGTTCAAGTTTTGTTGTAATATACACACTTATTGAAAAGTGGAGTAAACATTGAGTAATGGCTGAAAATCTTTCTTTTTCTCTGGGTCAATTCTTCAGTTGTTGGACTGAACTTGAATTGGTGAAAGAAAAATATTAAAAGGAAAAATTTTGTGTTTTATTCATGGCTGATATTAGGACAATTGATTCAGTCCAGAAGAAGTGCCATAACAAATCCCTTAATAATGACTTGAAGTACACATTGTATTATGAAGTCAAGTTCATATGTCACCATGGGGTGCATACAATTCAGGTCATGGGAAAGGACTTAACCAATCCACAGTGATAACTGGGAGTCCTTTCAAGCTGCAGTTCTGGGCCTCACTGTCACTGGATGGTCAGATGTTACGATTATGGACTATGAATTTAGAACACAATCATGAACTGTCATCAGAAGTGTTCAATCATTAGAATGTACTTCTGTGACTTCCGTGAGCCAAGCCTAGTTCGATACTTTAACGGATCAATGACAGCCATACAGTTTAACTTTGACGTCCCACAATATCTAGCTTTAAATTTTTTATTTAATGACACAGTATCACAGTAATCTCAAAATCATGACACATTTTATAGTCAGTTCTCTAACTTAAAAAAAAGTTTTTCTTTTCTTTTGTAGTCTAAGATAATTGTAATTATGTTTCACAGTTGATTCATATTGGTGATTTTAAGGACTACACTATTGGGATTAATCTCAAATAGCTGCTTTGACAGTTGACCACTGAAAAGTGAAAAGAAGTACTTATGATTACAAAAATATTTAATTTTGTGGATTTTTATGAAATAAGTTTTGTTCAGTGGCTTTTTACTTATAAACCCCTCGCTTACCAGTGAATGCCCACATCATATTTCTCTGTTAGAGATCAAGGACAAATGCTTTTATATATCTTTACAATGAGTGTTCAGTCTGTTCACTGGTATTTCCATTTTGGGGAAAAACAGGTGATAATAGAAACAATTTCCTGAAATAGAAAATTTTGAAACAAATGTAACAAAATATACTTCGGTTATTAATTGATTTTACAATTGATTGAATTGAATCTGATTGCAAAAAAAAACATAATATAAAGCTGTCAATATAATTTAAATACAAAAAGTTAACTTCAGCATGGGCGTTTACTGGTAGAAAGCCATTACTTTCTTCTTGATAACCTGTGTTTTGGCATATATTCTGAGGTAAGTGACAGCTGCTTTAAAATGCTGCCGGATGTGTGTCTTTTACACCAGAAATGTGAGCTATCAGAATATGTTATAGTTAACTTTTGTAGAAAGCAGTTCTCTTTAATTTTTAACCCCAGTCCATAAAGGCTGGGTTATAGTTGTCCTCCTGTACTGTCTGGGCATTGATGGCAACAGGCATACACCTTTTGGGTGTTCCAGAACTTGAAACCATGAATGGATTTACCCCAAATTTCAGGATATGTTTACCCCAAGGTGATCTAAAGCTGATTGGGTTTTGAGGGGATATCTGGCCACAACTGCTGCCATGGCAACAGTTTTAAGGTTTTGGGGTCTTAGGCTTTTTGGGTGTTCCACAGCCTAAACCCGTGCATGTGCTTTCACCAAAAACACATCTGGCCACATCTGTTTCCATGGCAACACTTTAAATGTATAATGGCGAGATAGCTTAAAACAGTGTTTGAAACTGCTGCCTGCCCGCAAGCAATTAGCTGTTAAGTTTAAGGACAGGCTCATGTATTTTTGTCGATGCAAGCCTGGGTGCCTGTAACATATCTGAAGTGATTTTTTTATAAAGTAAGGGTTAATAGAGGAATATTTACACATCTTGTCTTGTTTTCATCATTTAATTGTATCCCCGGACGAAAGTCGGGGATACTTAGGATTCTGTACGGTCAGGCCACCGCCGCAGAGATTTCCTTTCGGACACGATAACTTAAAAAATAGACCTTTCAAATTTGGTATGTGGGTATATATGGGTAATGCCACAAACGCTATTGTTTTGTGACCTTGACTTTTAATTTCAAGGTCACTGGTGGCCTCTTCAAGGTCAGATTTTGGCCATTTTTTCACATTTTGGCCCAGTTCTCATATACAGAAAGTTAGATCATCCTATGGCTGCTATATATAATACATATATGTCCTCTGTAAGCATGCAGAAATTTGACCTTGAAGCTCGTCATTGAAGGTCATCCACAGACCGCCAAAATACCTGACCGAGGCCATTTTTGGCCTTTTTGGGGATATTTTCACACTTATTGCTGACTATATTGCATGGAAACTATTGAAAATGGCTTTGGAGGTTGAATACATGATGGAGTATCAGTATCCAGACTTACTGGTTACAGAGAAAATCTGCTGATTCCACACTTATGGACAGGAAGAAGGCAGTTGTTTCATGTAAGCCTACCCCTGACGTAGTCTAATTCACCCAGTTTTGCCAGCTCCAGTTTTCGCAGAACTGTGGATCCACCAGGAACTGGTTACAGAGCATTGCTTCACCTATAGCCGGTTAGGTCCTGGTACTGGACAGGACTGGCCAACAGACCAGCAGTAGCCTTTTAAGGGTCCAAGTGGCTGTCTCAGATCAACCAGTTACTGCCCAAGGAAATTGGTTACAGAGAAATTCTTATACCAGTCATTGGTCTCGGTGACATGACTGTCTCAACCTACCAGACCAGTCAGCCAGCCTACTGTCAGGACCTCCTAGCTGGTCAAAAGTGACTATAGATAAGAAGACTTTCCCAACAAGATTTGTCCAACTACCTGTCAGCCTTCTCTTATCAGACCCCACACCAGCCAGTTACTGGTCATGGTGAGATGCCAAACTCAACCGGACTGGTCAGCCTACTGCAAGAAGTCTGCTGTATCAGTTACTGTGGAGGTTCATCAAGTTTTTCTTACGTGTTCTAGTGAGATACAGTGATCCACCCTCCTAGACTGGCCACCAAGCTTGCCTTTAACCCAGCCTACTGCAAGAAGTCTGCTGTATCAGTTACTGTGGAGGTTCATCAAGTTTTTCTTACGGGTTCCAGTGAGATACAGTGATCCACCCTCCTAGACTGGCCACCCAGCTTGCCTTTTACCCAGCCTGTGAGCAGTGTCAGGTGACACCAGGGGCCTGAGTTACCAAACTCAGCGTTCCCCTCAAGATTATAACCCATTTGCCGGCTTTCACAACTCAAGCAATGGTAAAATCATCTGTTAATCAGACCAGGGGTCACAGTTCTCATAAATGGCTATTAATGTTTTCCACAGTGGGGTTGTGTGGGTTAATGACGCCCATACAGAAGCAAGTCCACCTAGCTCGCCTCCACATGAGGCCGATACAGTGGCACTTGAAGAACAGCTGAAGGGTACCAGACTCACTAGAAAAGGTGATCCCAGTTCACTCCACCCATCTAAAATGGTGGTTGTAGGATGACAATGTGCTTCAAGGTCAACCACCTACTTAAATATGCTCTGCAAATCCTTACAGATGCATCAAGAAGGGCGAGTGCTCACTTAGGGGAACACAATGCAAGGGGAACCTGGTCCCTTCCAGAAACAAGTTACACATAAAGTATCTGGAACCAAGGTGGTCTTTTGGCCCTAAAGGAGTTCCAAGACCTCTGCTTGAACCTTATTGCTACCATAGCTATGGACAACACCATGGTGGTTGCCTATTTAAGGAGGGGGGAGTAAGTCGGGCCCTCTTTGTGCCCTACTATGGAGAATCCTGACTTGGTGCTCCAGGAAAAAGGCTCAAGCCCGACACATTCACGCTTCAACCATGTCCCGTCCGGGGATACACTGTGTCGAGATGCAATGTCTAGTTTTTAATTGCTTTCCAGAACTATATTCATGGGTTTGAATCCATTTGGAAAAATTTGGCATGGCACTTAATTTGAAAATATTTCACATCAAAATGTTAAAGTAGTATGTATAAAGTAACTTTTGACAATAAATGAATTAATCAAGAGTTATGAAGAAAAGTATCGGTTGGGGATGTACTAAAATGCATCTTTTTTTTGAATCCCGGAATCGCAAAGGTGTTGGTTGTTGAGAGGAATGTAAAACCCCGAAATATGAACTTTGAAAAGGAAGAGAGGAAAGGCTGGTGCACTTAATAGGCAGGGGGCATTTGTACGGATAAATACGGTATGTTTACCCAAAGAGGATCTAGAGCGGATCAGCCATGGCAACACTTTTAATATTTTTTGGTTTTAAACTACTTAATTAAAAAGGGCATCATTAAAGTTGTGTTACAAGTGTTACATTTTTGTATATGTATCTATGTTTGAGAAAAAGTTGCTTCATAGGCTGCCATCTGAATTGACATGCTTTCCTGTAATTAAACGAATCCTCACAGTATGAATGAATAAAATACAGAATTTGTTCCCCTTCATTAACTATATGACAGTTCTTACATCTGACAGTATCTTGTGGGTTCTGCATACTTCTTACAATTGAAGTTGTTCCTTAGATTTTCCCAAATCTCAATGTTGCTGCCTATTTAGTTGTACCTGCGGAATGGGGTTCTTGCCTGCTGAGGCTGGCTATTTTTATAAACTTATGGCTTTTATTTCTGGTTTTATAACACAAACCATATCATAATTGCTTTTTGGTGAAAACAATAATTTTTGACTTTCTGATTTGACAAATAGTCAGATACTACGTACTTGAAGTATGTTCTGTCTAAGGCCAGGGTCACATCTTTTTGAACTATTGTTTCTCTACGTATTTGATTTCCAGAAGACAATCTTGAAGGTCAAGGTCAGACCTTGTCATTATAAATTCAAACAGGGACTAGATTTCTTTGTTGTACACATTGCCCCTCCAGTAGCATGTAGAATTTACTAGAGCCCAGATGGGGGATCTTTTTTAAAACATTTAAAAAAATTGTCCCAAATGTAATTTGCTATCTGACCAGTGCTAGATGTGTCATAATCCAAATGTAAATCCCACCAAGTCTCCCTGAAGAGAATTTACCAAGGCATGAAGCAGACTGTACCACAACAGTCAACAACCCAAACAACATAAGCCTGTTGGGTTGTAGACTTTCCTCAAGTCCTTTTGTCTTAGGTATTATATGAGGACCGAAAGACTTTTTGGCCAGAATGTGGGGCTTGCAAAAGTATTTATTTGTATTTCATCCCTCAGTAATTTCCTTGCCCATCATGATGGGTTCATAATGATTCCATGTATGTCAGATTTGGCGGAATAAAAAATACAAAGACTTGGAGCAAGTCTGGTTGGGTTGTAGCTCCTGACCCAGACACAAAAAGGTGTGACCTAGGTGTAATGTAAATCATATGAAAATAAAGAAGTAAGTGTTGCACTGTTACTGTTTAGTTGTTTCAGTTCAGTGCCATCTGGTTGCCAATTTGATCTCCACCAATGTGGTTTAAATGTGTGACATAACAGCATGAGTAAAAGATGCTAAATTATTAAAAAAATACTCGATCTAATAAATATGACATTTTGTAAAAACATTTTTAGACCATCTCCAGAAAGCTTCTTTGAAGTATTTGTGGAAATAGCACGCCCCACTGAGCCAAGTGAAGATCCGTTCATCATACAAAAATATCCAGATGATTATAATGATAAAGTAAGTTTGTTGATAAATAGGTAAAGCATTGGTCAGAACAGCCACTGCTTAACAAAAAATTTCGAGATGAAGTTTGAAATATCATCAGACATTCCTTGAAGTTACTCTGTTTTTTTAAGTCAGCTGACATTATGGCATCACTCTGTGGTGTCCCAGTACACGTACGTGTTGGCATCTGCATGAACAACTTCTCCTCCAAAAGTACAAGGCCCAGAGACATGCTGTTGTTTTTAAAAGATAACTTATCTATCGAGGATGAAAATTTGTTCAAGGCATACAGATCCGTCGTTCGTCTGTTCCCCAGAGCCATTACAAGTGAGGTACTCCCACCCAAAGTGTGGAAATTTCAACACTTTGTCACAATTTTCTCATTCACTATTGCAGGGATTTCTCTCTTATCTTGCATCTATGTACTAGGCCACAAGTAGACTCACTTGTGTGAGTATCAGGCCTGGATCTTTCTTAATTGTGATTTTATGAATTTTTAAAATAATTGTAATGCATTAAAATTCATGAAATCATGCACTAAATCACTTATAACTTGAAAAGTATTGCATTTAGAGCATTTTGTTAAAATATGTTTTCAGCTACTTTTAATGTCAGCTGACTTGTCAGTCAGCTGACATTATGTCGTCACTCTGCGGCGTGGGCGTCTGCGTCCGCGTGAACAACTTCTTCTCCAAAACTACAAGGCCTAGAGACATGCTGTTTTTTTAAAAGATACCTTATCTATCGAGGATGAAAAATGTTCAAGGCATGCAAATCTGTCTGTTCGTCTGTTTGCTAGAGACATTACAAGGGAGGTACCCCCACCAAAAGTGTGAAAATTTCAACACTTTATCACAATTTTTTCAGTGACTATTGCAGGGATTTCTCTCATATCTTGCATATATGTACTAGGCCAGAGATAGATTCTCTTGTGTGAGTATGAGACCTGGATCTGTCTTAGTTTTTTTTTAATAAATTTTTTTAATAATTTTTAATGCATTAAAATTCATGAAATCATGCACTAAATCACTTATAACTTGAAAAGTGTTGCATTTAGAGCATTTTGTTAAAATATGTTATTCAGCTACTTTTTTCATAGCTACAACATGGTGAGTAAGTTGGGTGTCTGTCTCAATAGCTAAGTGAGTAATAGCTACTTTTGGGCTTTTCAGTAACTACCATCTTGAGTAAAATCACTTGTAACTTGAAAACTATTGCATTTAGAGAATTTCGTATAAATATGTTATTCAGCTACTTTTGGGTCAGCTATAACATAGTAAAATTACAGACCTGTAGCTCATGGCACAACTGAGCAATAGCTATTTTCAGGTACTGACTGTTGAGTAAATCAGTTGTAACTTGAAATATATTGCATTTGGAGTATTTTGTTAAAATATGTTGTTCACCTGCTTTTGGGTCAGCTATAACATAGTGAAATTACAGACCTATAGCTCATGGGATAGCTGAGCAATACCTATTTTCAGGTTCTCACTACTGAGTAAATCAGTTGTAACTTGAAAACTATTGCATTTACAGAAATTTGTGTAAATATGTTATTCAGCTACTTTTGGGTCAGCTATAACATAGTGAAATTACAGACCTGTAGCTCATGGCACAACTGAGCAATAGCTATTTTCAGGTACTGACTGTTGAGTAAATCAGTTGTAACTTGAAATATATTGCATTTGGAGTATTTTGTTAAAATATGTTGTTCACCTGCTTTTGGGTCAGCTATAACATAGTGAAATTACAGACCTATAGCTCATGGCATAGCTGAGCAATACCTATTTTCAGGTTCTCACTACTGAGTAAATCAGTTGTAACTTGAAAACTATTGCATTTAGAGTATTTTGCTTGAATATGTTGTTCACCTACTTTTGGGTCAGCTATAACATAGTAAAATTTCAGACATGTAGCTCATGGCATAGCTGAGTAATAGCTACTTTTAGGTTATCACTGTTGAGTAAATCACTTATAACTTGAAAACTATTGCATTTAGAGTATTTTGTTTCATATGTTATTCACCTATTTTGGGGTCAGCTATAACATAGTAAAATTTCAGACCTGTAGCTCATGGCATAGCTGAGTAATAGCTACTTTTAGGTTATCACTGTTGAGTAAATCACTTATAACTTGAAAACAATTGCATTTACAGAAATTTGTGTAAATACCTTATTCAGCTACTTTTGGGTCAGCTATAACATAGTGAAATTACAGACCTGTAGCTCATAGCACAGCTGAGCAATAGCTATTTTCAGGTACTGTTTGTTGAGTAAATCAGTTGTGAGTTGAAAAATATTGCAGTTGGAGTATTTTGTTAAAATATGTTGTTCACCTACTTTTGGGTCAGCTATAATATAGTGAAATTACAGACCTATAGCTAATGGCATAGCTGAGTAATAGCTACTTTTAGGTTATCACTATGGAGTAAATCACTTATAACTTGAAAAGTATTGCATTTAGAGTATTTTGTTTCAATATGTTATTCACCTATTTTGGGGTCAGCTATAACATAGTAAAATTTCAGACCTGTAGCTCATGGCATAGCTGAGTAATAGCTACTTTTAGGTTATCACTGTTGAGTACATCACTTATAACTTGAAAACTATTGCATTTAGAGTATTTTGTTTCAATATGTTATTCACCTATTTTGTGGTCAGCTATAACATAGTAAAATTTCAGACCGGTAGCTCATGGCATAGCTGAGTAATAGCTACTTTGAGGTTATCACTGTTGAGTAAATCATTTATAACTTGAAAACTATTCCATTTACAGAAAATTGTGTAAATACGTTATTCAGCTACTTTTGGGTCAGCTATAACATAGTGAGATTACAGACCTGTAGCTCATGGCACAACTGAGCAATAGCTATTTTCAGGTACTGACTGTTGAGTAAATCAATTGTAACTTGAAAAATATTGCATTTACAGTATTTTGCTTAAATATGTTGTTCACCTACTTTTGGGTCAGCTATAACATCGTAAAATTCCAGACATGTAGCTCATGGCATAGCTGAGTAATAGCTACTTTTAGGTTATCACTGTTGAGTAAATCACTTATAACTTGAAAACTATTGCATTTAGAGTATTTTGTTTCAATATGTTATTCACCTATTTTGGGGTCAGCTATAACATAATAAAATTTCAGACCTGTAGCTCATGGCATAGCTGAGTAATAGCTACTTTGAGGTCATCACTGTTGAGTAAATCACTTATAACTTGAAAACTATTGCATTGACAGAAATTTGTGTAAATACGTTATTCAGCTACTTTTGGGTCAGCTATAACATAGTAAAATTTCAGACCTGTAGCTCATGGCATAGCTGAGTAATAGCTACTTTGAGGTTATCACTGTTGAGTAAATCATTTATAACTTGAAAAGTATTGCATTTACAGAAATTTGTGTAAGTATGTTATTCAGCTACTTTTGGGTCAGCTATAATATAGTGAAATTACAGACCTGTAGCTCATGGCACAACTGAGCAATAGCTATTTTCAGGTACTGACTGTTGAGTAAATCAATTGTAACTTGAAAAATATTGCATTTGGAGTATTTTGTTAAAATATGTTGTTCACCTACTTTTGGGTCAGCTATAACATAGTGAAATTACAGACCTATAGCTCATGGCATAGCTGAGCAATAGCTATTTTCAGGTTCTCACTATTGAGTAAATCAGTTGTAACTTGAAAACTATTGCATTTAGAGTATTTTGCTTAAATATGTTGTTCACCTACTTTTGGGTCAGCTATAATATAGTAAAAATTCAGACATGTAGCTCATTGCATAGCTGAGTAATAGCTACTTTGCTTATAACTCACTTATTATTGGTCCTAGAGGTTTGGAATGGTAAACAGACATATAGGAAATCATGGGCTGGGAATCTGTTGATGTGGTCTGATTTGACCTTGGACCTCTTCTTCAAGGTCAAACGAGGATAGCCAAACTTCAAAGTGCTTATAACTCGCTTATTATTGGTCTTAGAGGTTTGGGATGGTAAAACAACATATAGGAAATCATGGGCTGGGATTCTTTTGGTGTGGTCAGATTTGACCTTGGACCCCTCCTTCAAGGTCAGTTGAGGATAGCCAAACTTAAAATTGCTTATAACTCGCTTGTTATTGGTCCTACAGGTTTGGGATGGTAAACCAACCTACAGGAAATCATGGGCTGGGAATCATTTGGTGTGGTCGGATTTGACCTTGGACCCCTCCTTCAAGGTCAAACAAAGATAGCAAAATTTAAAAGTGCCTATAAATCGCTTATTATTGGTTCTAGAGGATTGGGATGGTAAACCATCCTATAGGAAATCATGGGCTGGGAATCTTTTGGTGTGGTAGGATTTGACCGTGGACCCGTTCTTCAAGGTCGTACGAGGATACTGCATTTGCAGTATTTCTTTAAATATGTTTTAACGTACTCTTTACACTTAAACAGTTACCTTGGTACTTTCCTTCATAATACCATTTGCAGGGAACAATTTTTTTGTCCTTTTCTTCTGTCAGGTTCAGAATTTCTTTTGAACATGCTGTTCAATTACCATTTACTGTACTTCCGTACAGCACTTTCCCTGATACTAATGCTTTCCTCTCATTATTACCTTCACAAATCAAAAACACTCAGTCAGCTGACACAGTGCCCGTTCATGGGCACTCTCCTCTTGTTCTATAGATATAACTTAGGGGGTAACTTTGGAGTCTATCCCAATAGCTTAGTGGGTAATAGCTAGTTTCTGACTTTTCAGTAACTTCCATAATGAGTAAAATCACTTGTAACTTGAAAACTATTGCATTTAGAGGATTTTGTGTAAATATGTTATTCAGCTACTTTGGGGTCAGATATAACATAGTAAAATTTCAGACCTGTAGGTTATTGCATAGCTGAGTAATAGCTACTTTCAGGTTCTCACTGTTGAGTAAATCAGTTATAACTTGAAAACTATTGCATTTAGAGTATTTTCTTTAAAATTGTTATTCACCTACTTTTTGGTCAGCTATAACATAGTAAAATTTCAGACCTGTAGCTCATTGCATAGCTGAGAAATAACTACTTTCAGGTTTCACTGTTGAGCAAATCAATGGTAAATCAACTTGCATTTACAGTATTTTGTTTAAATATGTTATTCACCTACTTTTGGGTCAGCTATAACATAATAAAATTGCAGACTTGTAGCTCATTGCATAATGAGCAATAGCTACTTTGAGGTTCTCACTGTTGAGTAAGTCTGTTGTAACTTGAAAATTATTACATTTACAGTATTTTGTATAAAATATATTATTCACTTACTTTTGCCAGCTATATCATAGTAATATTTGCAGTCGTTTATCTCATTGAGTGGATAAGTAGAAGCTACTTTGAGATTCTCACTGTCGAGTGAATCAGTTGTAACTTGAAAACTATTCCATTTACAGTATTTCCTTTAAATTTGTTTTCCACCTACATTTTACACTTAAACAGTTAACTTGGTACTTTGCTTCTGAATACCATTTCCAGGGCACAACTTTGGTGTCTTTTTCTTCTTTCACTTTTACTCTGAAACTCAAAACACACAGTCAGTTGACACAGAGCCTCTTCAGTCATACTAATTGGTTGTTTCTGGATTTTTGTCCGACCTACTTTTTTAACCAACCCTAGAGTCATACAGTTGGTTGTAGGGTCGGCTCCAGTGGAACACCAGAATGAGGGGAATAATAATTGTAATAAATAAATGAAAGTGTCTTCGTAGTAAGCAAAATTTATATTGTGGACAGAAGTCTAACCCTGTAAATATTGTTGTGGGTAGAGTTCCTTGTTGGCAAGAGTCCTGTGGGTAGTGTTTGCATTGGGCGATGACATATCCAAAAATATATCATGTGTGAAGATGAGAGTATAATACAAGTGCACAGCTTAATTTTAAAATGAAAGATATAATTTCTGTTTTGCTATGTTACAAGTGACTATTTCAAAATTTCAAATGAGCTGAAATTTCACTAAATAAATAATAATGCCTGAATTTTCCACTCCAGAAAGTGTTTCATTAAAAACCGGTTATAAGATAAATATGTTAAATACTTTTTAGCCTGATATTCTTTTGTAAAGTTTTTTATGGAATTCTGAATTTGTATTACTATTCCCAACTCCATCCATTTGGAGCCATTAGCTTAGTTTGTGCTGTGGATACTTGGTGCTTTTATTTGTTGCTTATGCAGAATAGATTTATAGATATGTATCTTGTATGTGGTGTTGTTTTTGCAGGAAGTACTGAAAGTTCTACCAAAATTTGTATTCCCTTGTGTGTCAGAAAGGTATGGCAATTTGAATTTACTTGTAATTGTTCATTGTTGAATTCAATCCTTTGCTAAAATGTTGGTTGCATTAACTCTGTATTTGTACTTAATTAATGGGCTGTACAGAATAATTGCATCAGTTCCTGCAATTCTTAACTATTTGATGGTGTATTTGTTACAGGTAATCTATGTCATTAGCATTGCTCACAATGACTGAACATTTTAGTCATTATGCAAAATATATCAGCAGCTCAGGAATTTGACAAAATCACTAAACTGTAAGATTTATTGTTAAAAAGATTGCAAACAAGGATTTGATATTTCAGGCAATCTGTATAATCATCATGTTATTGGTAGGATATATTTATTTCTTGCTTATGGTAGCAATGAATTTCAAGATGCAATTTTAACTACATAACAATAAATAAGGTGTATTTTGATGTTATACTTTTTTCATTTCTTCAATATCTTATGGTGTCGAAAACTATTTCCCCAGGCTGTCGGGTATGGGCATCCCTGATGCTATTTTTTTACTTACCAATAAACAAATTTACATATGTAATTAGAGTTTTGTTTAATGAAGACAGCCACATCATAACCACAGATTAAGTCAGTGTAAAGGACAGTAATGAAATCCTATCTGAGGTTTACTGGCCTTTTTAGTGTTTCTTATCTAAATTTTTTGATTAAGCAGCCAGTATCTGTATTAAAGTTAGATGTGGGATAAAAATGACCAAACTATACAGATGTGACTGCCAATGGTTTCAAAAAAAAATATCTATGCTTTCTGTAACCATTGTGGGTAACTGTTGTTTGTAAAATCAACAACATGTGGCCAGGGGCAGGTACCTGGTTTCTTGAGAAGCCACCTAAAAAAATATAAAATTTTTGTGACTGAGGTGGGTGTAGGGGGATTTTCTGGGGAGAAACAACTTTCTTACATTATTGCATGTGCATCTTTATCTTTCCTTGTCACTTCTAGAAAATTAAATATTGCCAGAAATTGTAAAAAAATGGGTAAATTACTAAATGAATGATTAATGTACACAAAATATATCATTTAGTAATTTATTGATGCCCAAGAAGAAATATTGTGAAAAAAATCTGAATATTGTAGTAAATGACAGAAAAAATGAGACATATCACATTGTTCCAATTGCACAGAGCACCTGGAAAGCACTTTATGATGGATAAATTAATAATAAACATGTTTTGACTATATTTCAGCACCACTGTGGACCACTTCACATTTGTGTTGACCGATATTGATAGCAGGTTTCGATTTTGCTTTTGCCGTCATGCCACAGGTGCACAGACAGGACTGTGTATTGTGAGGTAATTTAACTGTTAACCCATGTTGTGGAATATAATCTTTGTAGAAATAAGTTTAAAAAAAAGAGTTCCAATGAGTTCTAAGTTAAATAATAACTGCTGTTACCTTCTTACAACAGTGCAAACTATCTTTCACAAGATCTGTATCCAGTAAATTAGACATGCTATCTTTAGATTAGGAATTCTGCGGCGTCTGTGTCTGCATCCATGTGAACAACTTCTCCTCCCAAAGTACACAGTCCAAAGACATGCTGTTTTTACCCCACAGCCCTTAAGGGCTGTCGGGGTATTGTTTTCACCCATGGTGTGAGGATGGGCGGGCGGGCGGGCGTCCGGGCGGGCGGGCGGCGGGAAATAGTTTGTCCGGGCTGTATCTCAGAAACCGTAAGGTGTAGGAAGTTGATACTTGGTAGGGACATTGGTTAGGGGGTGTAGGTGTGCAACGTCACGGTCTGACCTTGATTTGACCTTTGACCTTGCCGTAGTGACCTTGAGTTCGAAAATCTTGTCCGGGCTGTATCTCGGAAACCGTAAGGTGTAGGAAGTTGATACTTGGTAGGGACATTGGTTAGGGGGTGTAGTTGTGCAACGTCATGGTCTGACCTTGATTTGACCTTTGACCTTGCCGTAGTGACCTTGAGTTTGAAAATCTTGTCTGGGCTGTATCTCGGAAACCGTAAGGTGTAGGAAGTTGATACTTGGTAGGGACATTGGTTAGGGGGTGTAGTTGTGCAACGTCATGGTCTGACCTTGATTTGACCTTTGACCTTGCCGTAGTGACCTTGACCTATAAAATCTTGTCCGGGCTATATCTCGGAAACCGTAAGGTGTAGGAAGTTGATACTTGGTAGGGACATTGGTTAGGGGGTGTAGTTGTGCAACGTCATGGTCTGACCTTGATTTGACCTTTGACCTTGCCGTAGTGACCTTGACCTATAAATTCTTGTCCAGGCTATATCTCGGAAACTGTAAGGTATAGGAAGTTGATATTTGGTAGGGACATTGGCTAGGGGGTGTAGGTGTGCAATGTCATGGTGTGACCTTGATTTGACCTTTCACCTTGCCGTAGTGACCTTGACCTATAAAATCTTGTCCAGGCTATATCTCAGAAACCGTAAGGTGTAGGAAGTTAATACTGGGTAGGGATATTGGTTAGGGGGTGTAGGTGTGCAACGTCATGGTCTGACCTTGATTTGACCTTTGACCTTGCCATAGTGGCCTTGACCTATAAAATCTTGTTCGGGCTATATCTCGGAAACCGTAAGGTGTAGGAAGTTGATATTTGGTAGGGACATTTGCTAGGGGGTGTAGGTGTGCAGTATCATGGTCTGACCTTGATTTGACCTTTGACCTTGCCGTAGTGGCCTTGACCTATAAAATCTTGTCCGGGCTCTATCTCAGAAACCGTAAGGTGTAGGAAGTTGATACTTGGTAGGGATATTGGTTAGGGGGTGTAGGTGTGCAATGTCATGGTCTGACTTTGATTTGACCTTTGACCTTGCCATAGTGACCTTGACCTATAAAATGTTGTCCGGGCTATATCTCGGAAACCGTAAGGTGTAGGAAGTTGGTACTTGGTAGGGACATTGGTTAGGGTGTGTAGGTGTGCAACGTCATGGTCTGACCAGGATTTGACCTTTGACCTTGCCATAGTGACCTTGAGTTTAAAAATCTTGTCTGGGCTATATCTCGGAAACCGTAAGGTGTAGGAAGTTGATACTTGGTAGGGACGGTGGTTAGGGGATATAGTTGTGCAACGTCATGGTCTGACCTTGATTTGACCTTTGACCTCGTCGTAGTGACCTTGACCTATAAAATCTTGTCCGGCTATATCTTGGAAACCGTAGGGTTGAGGAAGTTGATACTTGGTAGGGACATTGGTTAGGGGCTGTAGGTGTGTATTATCATGGTGTCACCTTAATTAAGCGTCCCGCAAGGGACGCTTGTTTGTGTCGGGAGACCTTCAGGCTCCGGAGGCTCCGGCGGCTCTGCCGGCTCCGCATTTTGTTTTCCTTATAACTCTCTAACCGTTAGGCGGATTCTTTTCAAATTTGGCAGGTTTAGGCAGTAGCCTTGGGGAATTTTTTTGAATATGCAGCAGTGACATTTCAACCAGTCAGAGAGGTCACATGACCAAAAATGTCTTTTTTCGATGGGGAAGCTTGTCCGGATGATAACTTAAAGGAATTTTATCAATTCATGTGAAACTTGGCAAATACATTCATTCTATTAAAATCTGGAAATCATTAGATTTTGGCATTGATTGGTTAAGAAATGGCTGAGTAATTAATGATTAATTAATCATTACGAATTTTCCAAATAAGGAAAACACAAAAATGCTTATATCTCGAAAACCGTGCTAGATAGAGCGATTTCGACGAAATTTTTGACTCGCAGGGCATCTCTGCGGAGTAGTTTTCCCAATTTTCAAAAAAATTTTATCTCGCCCAAAATGGCGGCCATTTTGAATTTTCGAAATTTTCGCAAAAATTGTAAAACACAAAAATGCTTATATCTCAAAAACCGTGCTAGATAGAGCGATTTCGACAAAATTTTTGACCCGCAGGATATCTCTGCAGAGTAGTTTTCCCAATTTCCAAAAAATTTTTGTCTTGCCAAAAATGGCGGCCATTTTGAATTTTCGAAATTTTCACAAAAATTGCAAAACACAAAAATGCTTATATCTCGAAAACCGTGCTAGATAGAGCGATTTCGACGAAATTTTTGACCCACAGGGTATCTCTGCGGAGTAGTTATCCCAATTTTGAAAAAATTTTTGTCTCGCCAAAAATGCCGGCCATTTTGAATTTTCGAATTTTTCGCAAAAATTGCAAAACATAAAAATGCTTATATCTCGAAAACCGTACTAGATAGAGCGATTTCGACGAAATTTTTGACCCACAGGGTATCTCTGCAGAGTAGCCATGTCTATTTAAAAAAAAAAATTGTCTCGCCAAAAATGGCGGCCATTTTGAATTTTCGAATTTTTCGCAAAAATTGCAAAACATAAAAATGCTTATATCTCGAAAACCCTACTAGATAGAGCGATTTCGACGAAATTTTTGACCCACAGGGTATCTCTGCAGAGTAGCCATGCCAATTTTCAAAAAAAAAACTTCTCGCAAAAAGTGGCGGCCATTTTGAATTTTCGAATTTTTCGCAAAATTGCAAAACATAAAAATGCTTATATCTCGAAAACCGTGCTAGATAGAGCGATTTCGACCCACAGGGTATCTCTGCAGAGTAGCCATGCCAATTTTCAAAAAAAAAACTTCTCGCAAAAAGTGGCGGCCATTTTGAATTTTCGAATTTTTCGCAAAATTGCAAAACATAAAAATGCTTATATCTCGAAAACCGTGCTAGATAGAGCGATTTCGACGAAATTTTTGACCCACAGGGTATCTCTGCAGAATAGCCATGCCAATTTTCAAAAAAATTTTGTCTTGCCAAAAATGGCGGCCATTTTGAATTTTCGAATTTTTGCGCAAAAATTGCAAAACACAAGAATGCTAATATTTCGAAAACCGTGCTACATAGAGCGATTTCCACGAAATTTTTTATCTTCAGGGTATCTCTGCAGAGCAGCTATCCCAAAGAGCTTTCACTTGGTGAAGTTTCAGACCCATAGCTAATTACTCACCTACTCAAAATGAGTAAATGTGAATTATCTCTAAAAGTATTGCAGATAGCCAATTTTTCTCAAATAACTCATTCACCTACTTTTGGGAGAGCTTTCACATGGTGAAGTTTCAGACCCGTAGCTAATTATTTACCTACTCAAAATGAGTAAATGCTAATTATCTGTAAAAGTATTGCGGATACCCAATTTTTATCAAATAACTCATTCATCTACTTTTGGGAGAGCTTTCACATGGTGAAGTTTCAGACCCGTAGCTAATTACTCACCTACTCAAAATGAGTAAATGCGAATTATCTCTAAAAGTATTGCAGGTAGCCAATTTTTCTCAAATAACTCATTCACCTACTTTTGGGAGAGCTTTCACTCTGGGAAGTTTCAGACCCATAGCTAATTACTCACCTACTCAAAATGAGTAAATGCGAATTATCTGTAAAAGTATTGCAGATAGCCAATTTTTCTCAAATAAATCATTCACCTACTTTTGGGAGAGCTTTCACTTGGTGAAGTTTCAGACCCATAGCTAATTACTCACCTACTCAAAATGAGTAAATGCAAATTATCTCTAAAAGTATTGCAGATAGCCAATTTTTCTCAAATAACTCATTCACCTACTTTTGGGAGAGCTTTCACTCTGTGAAGTTTCAGACCCATAGCTAATTACTCACCTACTCAAAATGAGTAAATGCGAATTACCTCTAAAAGTATTGCAGATAGCCAATTTTTCTCAAATAACTCATTCACCTACTTTTGGCAGAGCTTTCACTTGGTGAAGTTTCAGACCCATAGCTAATTATTCACCTACTCAAAATGAGTAAATGTGAATTATCTCTAAAAGTATTGCAGATAGCCAATTTTTCTCAAATAACTCATTCACCTACTTTTGGGAGAGCTTTCACTCTGTGAAGTTTCAGACTCATAGCTATTTATTCACCTACTCAAAATGAGTAAATGCTAATTATCTGTAAAAGTATTGCGGATACCCAATTTTTATCAAATACTCATTCATCTACTTGTGGGAGAGCTTTCACATGGTGAAGTTTCAGACCCATAGCTAATTACTCACCTACTCAAAATGAGTAAATGCGAATTATCTCTAAAAGTATTACAGATAGCCAATTTTTCTCAAATAACTTATTGACCTACTTTTGGGAGAGCTTTCACTTGGTGAAGTTTCAGACCCATAGATAATTATTCACCTACTCAAAATGAGTAAATGTGAATTATCTCTTAATAGTATTGCAGATAGCCAATTTTTCTCAAATAACTCATTCACCTACTTTTGGAAGAGCTTTCACACACGAAATTGAAAAATTGTGAATATCTCGGAAAAGCTATTTCTTCTGCTTTAATGCTCGGCGGGAGATACACACCGCGGCAGTGGTCTTGACAAAAATTTTTGTCTCCCCAAAAATGGTGGCCATTTTGAATTTTCAAAGTTTTTGCAAAACACAAAAATGCTTATATCTCGAAAACCGTGCTATATGGAGTGAACTCAACAAAATTTTTGACCTGCTGGGTATCTCTGCAGAGTAGCCATGCCAATTTTCAAAATATTTTTGTCTCGCCAAATATAGCAGACATTTTTAATTTTTTAATTTTTTTGCAAAACACAAAAATGCTTATATCTTGAAAACCGTGCTAGATAGAGCAGACTGCGCTGACTTTGGTTGCCACAACAGTATAAGGCTAGAAACGAAGCATTATCTTTTTTTTTTGCGAGCGATCCTCTAGTTTGACCTTTGACCTTGTCCTAGTGACCTTGACCTATAAAATCTTGTTGCACCTTTGGGTCTCTCTTTTGATGCAGATTAAGCACTGTTAAAGTCATATTAGAATTTATTAAGAATTTTACTTTCATAACTTCCCATTGTAAGAGATAGAATTTCATCAAGTGAGCCACAGATTTTGCTCCAACACCACACATAAGCATTCATTAAATGTATTACCACTTCTATATGCATGGTAATATTCAAACCATCTAAACCATAATTTGGCCATGCAGATGCAGATAAAGAGGGTTGAATTTTAGTTTGCTGATTAATGCTGTCATCTTGTTATTGAATTATCTTGTTTTAATACTTCATCTTTATGTGCATGATCTTTCTTTTAAACATTATTTGGACCTTTATATAACTGACAGTGCTCTGAAAGTATCCAAAAGTTTATACTGATACAGTACTTCTGTATCTCATGGTGTTGAAAATATTTCCCTAGGCTGTGGGGTACGGGCATCTCTGATGCTATTTTTTTATCTCCCGCCAATGGCCAAAGGCTGTGGTCAGGAGATTAAAAAATGCGTCCCATAGGTGCGTGCATCCCTTTGTCACATTTTTACATCTCATTCATTTATAAAGATATCTTCACAAAATCTGCAGGGAATGGTTATGGCTATAAAACATGTCTGTGCAAACTTTTGGCCTCATTATGTCAGCTGACTTGTCAGTCAGCTGACATTATGGCATCACTCTGTGGCGTCTGTGTATGCGTACGCGTGAGCGACTTCTCCTCCAAAATTACAAGGCCCAGAAACATGCTGTTAATTAAGCGTCCCTGAAAGCGCGCTTATTTGTTTTCACCTCAGTTTCCTCGCCGCCACCGCCGCCGCCGCATTATGGTCTCCCTTGAATATCTCCCTTATTGTATCCACCGGATAGGTGGATACTATGGATTTGACTTCGTTACGCCTACGCCGCCGCTGCCGCCTCAGTGTGTAGAGAGATTTCACCGTTACCGCTCTAACTAAAAAAATATTATAGCTAGCCTTCTCAAATTTGCAGGATATATTCATAACCATAAAATCTTGCCTGGGAATATTTTTGGCCTCATTTTGAAAAACAAGATGGCCGCCACAGGCGTTTCTTTGCAGTCATGAAAAGTGCTTATATCTCCCTTATTATTGGTCCTAGAGGTTTGGGATGGTAAACCAACCTATAGGAAATCATGGGCTGGGAATCTTTTGGTGTGGTCAGATTTGACCTTGGACCCCTCCTTCAAGGTCAAATGAGGATAGCCAAACTTAAAAGTGCTTATATCTCCCTTATTATTGGTCCTAGAGGTTTGGGATGGTAAACCAACCTATAGGAAATCATGGGCTGGGAATGTTTTGGTGTGGTCGGATTTGACCTTGGACTCCTCCTTCAAGGTCAAACGAGCATAGCAAACTTAAAAGTGCTTATAACTCGATTATTATTGGTCCTAGAGGTTTAGGATGGTAAACCAACCTATAGGAAATCATGGGCTGGGAATCTTTTGGTGTGGTCCGATTTGACCTTGGACCCCTCCCTCAAGGTCAAATGAGGATAGCCAAACTTAAAAGTGCTTATAACTCGCTTAATATTGGTCCTAGAGGTTTGGGATGGTAAACCAACCTATAGGAAATCATGGGCTGGGAATCTTTTGATGTGGTCGGATTTGACCTTGGGTCCCTCCTTCAAGGTCAAACGAGGATAGCCAAACCTAAAAGTGCTTATAACTCGCTTATTATTGGTCCTAGAGGTTTCGGATGGTAAACCAACATATAGGAAATCATGGGCTGGAAATCTTTTGGTGTGGTCGGATTTGACCTTACACTCCTCCTTCAAGGTTAAATGAGGATAGCCAAACTTAAAAGTGCTTATAACTCGTTTATTATTGGTCCTAGAGGCATGGGATGGTAAACCAACCTATTGGAAATCATGGGCTGGGAATCTTTTGGTGCGGTCGGATTTGACCTTGGACCTCTCCTTCAAGGTCAAACGAGGGTAGCCAAACTTAAAAGTGCTTATAACTCGTTTATTATTGGTCCTAGAGGTTTGCGATGGTAAACCAACCTACATGAAATCATGGGATGGGAATCTTTTGGTGTGGCTGGATTTGACCTTGGACCCCTCCTTCAAGGTCAAATGAGCATAGCCAAACTTATATGTGCTTATAGCGCGCTTATTATTGGTCCTAGAGGCATGAGATGGTAAAACAACCTATAGGAAATCATGGGCTGGGAATCTTTTGGTGTGGTCAGATTTGACCTTGGACCCCTCCTTCAAGGTCAAACGAGGATAGCCAAACTTAAAAGTGCTTATAACTTGCTTATTATTGGTCCTAGAGGTTTGGGATGGTAAACAGACATATAAGAAATCATGGACTGGGAATCTGTTGATGTGGTCCGATTTGATCGTGGACCTCTTCTTCAAGGTCAAACGAGGATAGCCAAACTTCAAAGTGCTTATAACTCGCTAATTATTGGTCTTAGAGGTTTGGGATGGTAAAACAACATATAGGAAATCATGGGCTGGGATTCTTTTGGTGTGGTCAGATTTGACCTTGGACCCCTCCTTCAAGGTCAATTGAGGCTAGCCAAACTTAAAATTGCTTATAACTCGTTTGTTATTGGTCCTACAGGTTTGGGATGGTAAACCAACATACAAGAAATCATGGGCTGGGAATCATTTGGTGTGGTCGGATTTGACCTTGGACCCCTCCTTCAAGGTCAAACAAAGATAGCAAAACTTAAAAGTGCCTATAACTCGCTTATTATTGGTTCTAGAGGTTTGGGATGGTAAACCATCCTATAGGAAATCATGGGCTGGGAATCTTTTGGTGTGGTCAGATTTGACCTTTGCACCCCTCCAAGGTCAAATAAGGACAGCCAAACTTAGAAGTGCTTATAACTCGCTTATTATTGGTCCTAGAGGTTTGGGATGGTAAACCAACCTATAGGAAATCATGGGCTGGGAATGTTTTTGTGTGGTTGGATTTGACCTTGGACCCCTTCTTCAAGGTCGTACGAGGATACTGCATTTGCAGTATTTCTTTAAATATGTTTTAACCTACTCTTTACACTTAAACAGTTACCTTGTTACTTTCCTTCATAATACCATTTGCAGGGTACAACTTTTTTGTCCTTTTCTTCTATCAGGTTCAGAATTTCTTTTGAACATGCTGTTCAATTACCATTTACTGTACTTCTGTACAGCACTCCCTGATAATTATGCTTTCCTCTCATTATTACCTTCACAAATCAAAAACACTCAGTCAGCTGACACAGTGCCCGTGAACGGGCACTCCTCTTGTTTTGTAAATGTTACCTAATCTATCAAGGATGAAAAATTATTCAAGGCATGCATATCTGTTTGAAGGCATGCAGATCTGTTTGTTTGTCTGTTCCCAAGAGCCGTTGCAAGTGAGGTACCCCACCCAAAATATGTAAATTTCACTATTGCAGGGATTTCTCTCATTTTTACCCCACAGTCCTTAAGGGGTGTCGGGGTATTGTTTTCACCCATGGTGTCCGGATGGGCGGTCGGGCAGGAGGCGGGAAGAAGTTTGTCCGGCCTGTATCTGGGAAACCGTAAGGTGTAAGAAGTTGATACTTAATAGGGACATTGGTTAGGGGGTATAGGTGTGCAACATCATGGTGTGACCTCAATTTGACCTTTGACTTTGCCGTAATGACCTTGATTTTGAAAATCCTGTCCGGGCTATATCTCAGAAACCGTAAAGTGTTGGAAGTTGATACTTGGTAGGGACATTGGTTAGGAGGAGTAGGTGTGCAGCACCATGGTCTGACCTGGATTTGACCTTTGACATTGCTGTAGTGACCTTGAGGTTGAAAATCTTGTCCGGGTTATATCTCGGAAACCGTAAGGTGTAGGAAGTTGATACTTGGTAGGGACATTGGTTAGGGGGTGTAGTGACCTTGACCTATAAAATCTTGTCCGGGCTATATCTTGGAAAACCGTAAGGTGTAGGAAGTTGATATTTTTTAGGGTTATTAGCTAGGGGATGTAGGTGTGCAACGCAATCGTGTGACCTTGATTTGACCTTGCCGTAGTGACCTTGACCCTATAATGCCTTGTCTGAGCTATCTTTATAGCTCGATCTGCCATTTTAGCTGGTGATCCCACCACTAGTGTCTATCCCCAGTAGCTAACTGAGTGATAGCTACTTGCTTACTTTTCAGTAACTTTCATATTGAGTAAAATCGCTTGTAACTTGAAAACTATGGGTTTTAGAGACGTTTGTATAATATGTTATTAAGCTACTTTTGGGTTAGCTACAATATAGTAAAATTGCAGACCTGTTGCTTATTGCATAGCTGAGCAAAGGCTACTTTGAGATTCTCAATGTTGAGTAAATCAGTTGTAAATAGAAAACTATTGAACTTACAGTATTTTGTTTAAATATGTTTTCCACCTACTTTTTACACATTAACAGTCAATTTTGGTACTTTGCTTCTGAATACCCTTTGCAGGGCACAACCTTTGTGTCTATTTCTTCTTTAACTGAAACTCAAAACACACAGTCAGATGACACAGAGTCTGTTCAAGGGCACTGATTGCTTGTTTTGCAGTAGAAAGATTGTATGTGTAAACTCTGAACATGAGTTCCTGGCTTGAATTTTACAAGCAAAACCAAATATTTCATGTGTGTCATTCACACTGTTTTGTCTTGATGAAACTTAGATATTTAGTGCTGTGTATATTTAGTGGTTATTCAGTGCTCATATTTTCTGGTATATCAAAAGGCTAACAAAGCTAATAACAGTAGTGCATTGTAGCTGGTTGCCCTGGTTTGAGATTTTCTACAAGCTGTTGAACTATCTGGCTGAGCTGACAAATCGCACTGATGGGGGCAACACCGTTAGTCTGCTACATGCCTTCTACAACCAACCCCTACCTAGTGAACCGGGGGAGCTGTGTGACATCATCACCCCCAACTTTAGTGAGGTGAGACCAAGCTCAGAAGTGTGTCAATTAGTTATAATCCACCATATTAAGGCTTTGTCCCACTATGCACATAGTAAGTTATAGCTTCAGCTGTGAAATTTCAGTTCCTAAAAATGTTTTATTTTTGTTTGATTTTTTTTTGTAGTTCAAGCTCACAGATAACTATCTTGTATCATTTTCATTGTAAAAATACTCAATTTCTGGGGGTGAATTAAATTAATTATCTTATACCTAAGTTAAATAAATGTATGCATAAAAATACCAAAAATAATTCAGTTATTTGAAATTCAATATTTCATTGCGCTACAATAGCTTACCACCGCAGGCATCCGGCCAACGTCTAAGAAAAATAGATGTTTAGTGTTGGCCGTAGCCTCAGGTTGTACTCTTGTGGAACTCTTCTCAACTCTTCCTCCTTTTCTTGTTGGCCATATGATTTGGAAGCGTTTGCTTTGTGCATTCATTTTTTACTCTATTTCCCAGTTTTTACGTATTGTTGAATGTTATAACTTGGCTATTTTACCTTCTTAATGATGTAGACTATTCTGTGAAACTTCCGTTTTGACAGGATATACATTTTTTGTGATTTGTGAGTTTTCTCGGTTCAGGCTTGCTTGTTTATGCGTTTTTATTGCAATAAAAATGTCCTCCAATACGCAAAGAACAAGCAAAAATAAACCTAGATCTTTGAAGTGTCGGCATTTCTGTCTTACATTTGATAATCACAATAATTGCCCTTCCTGTAGAGAAGCAAATAGAGGAGATGATCTCTGTATTACTCTTGAATCTGCATGTGACATTTGCTCTGGTTTCTCGGATGAACAAATGCAAAAAATTAAAACAGGAAGGGTTATGTGAGGAAACAGAAACCAGACACTTCAAAAGACGATGAACTGGATTTGCTGGGTGACAAGGACGTGGAATCCTTTACTGGATCTCAGGCAGACCTTGAGGGTGCTGCTGAAAATTTATTTGCTTCTCCACCACGTCCTCAGCCCCTGCGTTTCGAGTCATTGTCTCTTAAAACTCCAGCTAAAACTGTCCCTCCTACCCCAGGTACAGCCTTACAACAGAAAATCGACTCCAAACTCGAAAAATCCCTGGATTCTCAGTTTAACATCCAACTGCAACAGCAAATGGGGGTTTTCCAGGCTTCTATACTTGAGGCCATGAAGTCTCATTGAGACGTATTTCAGTCTTTCAAAAAGACGTCTAAAGAAGTGGAGGTGGATCAGACCTCTACTTCAGCCTCTAAGCCTGGTACCAGTAAACAAACTGAGAATCTGGACCCAACCCCTCTGAGACCTCCTCCGAGAACTCAACCATCCTCTCATACAGATGAGGCTATGGAGGTGGACTTGTATGGTCCACCTCTTCCACCACGTCTCAGAGATGATCACTCTATGCATGATTCTGACCCGAGACATGTCTCGGATCAACATTCAGGTCAGTCCGAGGAACCCTCTTGGTTGGTCTCGGCTAGACCGAAAAAACATGCAGATAAAAAAAAACACAGGGTTAGGTCCAGATACTTGGCTCAGTCTTCAGAGGAAGATCAGTCCTCTGTACACATTCAAAGGCCTTCCAAGCCCTCTGGGGCCCTTTCTAATCAAGACCAACCTCAACACGATCCAGACCCACTTTTTTATAGGGAAGTAGCCATGGCTGACTTACCCTCTCAATATGCTGAGGAAGTGGAGACCTTTAGGCGTATTTTGGATCTCCCTGACCCCAGGGAAACCATGCCCAGGTCTTCCACTTCTATTCTGGGCCTGGACGACAAAAAAGAATAACAGGAGCTTAGGCCAAGAGGCCCTTCCTCTATACTCCCACTTAGCTCTCACATTAAAGATGCCTTTGATAAGGTTGAGCATGATTTTCTGGCCTCTAACTTACCTGAGGGTAAATATATTAAACCTCTCCCGCCACTGCAAAGTGGTACAAGGTGGGACAGCCTTGTTACGAGGACAAAATCCAGGAGTTGAATACAGACTTTTCGATCTGTATCTCTCCTAAACCCTCTGGACCCCCTATGGGCAAGGTTCCCCTACCAGTTCTTAAGGAACTGGAACATCAAGCTAGGACTAGCTAAGACTTCTTCCTGTAACTCCACTTTGGAGAAGTGTTAACACAGTCTGAAGTCTTCCTTCAAAAGGGTTAAATCTCAAATCTAGAAAGGTGCCAACCCTGAAAAAGCAGCCAGGCATGGTTATGAACAGGCCTGTGAATATTTTGAGCTTTGGAATAAGACCATTCTTATTCAACAAAGAGCACTTGCCTGCCTAAGCAAATCACTAGCTCATATACTCCAGAGGGAGCTATACACCATGGGTAACACTGGCCTGCTTAGATGAGAGGCCGAGATGACCCTACTTCAACCACATTTAGTGGAAATGAGATGCCAAGAACTCAGGAACTCACCTTTCTGGCATTCCTCCATGTTCAAGTCTCAACTTGTGAAGGAGGGAGAAGACTTCCTCCTCAAAAAAGGCACCTCTAAAAATGCTCAGGGTTTCGGACCCTATCAAAATAAGCCCTTTCGTGGTCCCCACTATAAGAAAAGAGGCTCCTACAGGAAACGCCCCTATGGGGGCAACTCCTCTCAAAGCAGTAGCCAATCGTTTTCCTCAGGTAGGGGGAAACTGAATTTCAGAGGCTCCAAGGGTCATTTTTGACCCCACTCTAGGGGGCGAGGGCGTGGAAACGCCTCCCCCCAATGACTCCTCAAAAACCTCCCTCAGTCCACCAGTAGGAGGTCGCCTCCGTTCTTTCAGAAGAGACTAGCAAACAAACAAATGTTCAAACAACATGTTAAACATTATCACCAGTGGTTGTGTTCTTCCATTCATTTCAAAAGCAAATCTTGCCAGAGTCCCTCTGATTCAGTCAGGATACAAGGCCTTTCAAAAAGAACAAACTCTGGCCACTTGTATCCAGTCTCTTCTGTCAAAGAACGCAATAGAAAGGGTGGAAAATGTAAAATCTCTCGGGGCCTCCCTGATTCCTGGGGAATGGGTATCGTCGATAGACCTATCAGATGCCTGCCTTCATATCCCCATCCACCCAAACTCAAGGAAATACCTAAGGTTTTGCCACAGGTCGCAGGTGTTCCAGTTCACCTCTCTTCCATTCGGCCTGGCCACAGCCCCTCAGGTCTTTACAATTATTGTAAAGGAAGTGAAGCTAATGGCCCTCACGAGGGGACTTCACCAATACCTGGACGACTGGCTGATCAGGTCCCAGTCTCAGGAAGAAGCCCAAGTGAACACTCAGGCCCTGGTAGACCTAACCCAGTCCTTGGGGTGGATAATAAATCAGGAAAAGTCTGAACTACAGCCAACTCAGGTGTTTTCGTTCTTGGGCTACGAATACCATCTAGATTTAGTCCTTGTAAAATCCACTCAAGAGAGATGGCTCAAACTTAAGGATTTGATCCTACGACTCAAGTCAAAACATGTTTTGACTGCAACATGTTTGATGTCGCTAATTGGGTTGCTTGCCTCAATGGAGAAAATGGTCCCGGAGGGACGCCTTCACATGAGGCCCTTTCAGTTTCACCTCAAGGAGCACTGGAGATATCCTCAGTCGCTGGACAGCCTCCTTCCTTGGACAGAGACCTTTACAATCATCTTGGTTAAAACAAACCATTGTACCTTGATATAAACAAGCAGACCAACAAGCCTTGGACTTGGTCAAAGTTAAAGCGCATGACATTAGGGCCATCGCTGCCTCTAAGCCCTTTTATGGTGGGGTATCGGTGGACCAAATCATGCAAGCCTGTCACTGGAAAGCTCTCAACACATTTACAAATTTTTACCTAAAAGACCTTACTTGGTCAGACAATGACAAAAATATGTATCTGGCTCCAGTAGTGGCGGCACAACAAGTCCTAGATCCTTCCCCTCAGACCAGTTATCCTCAGAAAGAAAAGAAGAGAGGGGGGTGCATCCGCTACAACCAAGTCTTCAGGAGTCAAAATCCTAGGGTCTAGGTATAAGTTTACCTCATCAAGATGTTGGGTCATGTCTTTTTATTGTTTTCAGTATATATTGTAGTATGTATTAAGGACTTAGTAAGGTTGTCATTAATCTCATTTTAGGGTGGCAAAAATTATGAGATTCCCAAGCCTAGGGCTTGTTTTCATCGTGTCTTAGCCCTAGGGGCTTTACTTTCATTCATTTCAGGTTTTTGGCTCTCTACAGACCCAGTCTTGAACTTGGGCACTGTAAACGGGACTCAGACTGGTATTTCTAAACATTCTTTTTATTCTAATATTTCTAAATCCAAGAAAAATTGACTACTTCTTCCAGTCTCAGCTGTAATCCCTCCACTGAGCGGTTGGATTCAGCATTCAGTTCCACATGGTAAGCTATTGTAGTGCAATAAAATTGAAAATTTTAATTACTGCTACAAGCTTACCATGTGGAACTGAAGAGATTCCCACCCTGCCTCCCCGCTGTTTTACAGCTGAGGGGTATGGTTCAAAATTGCAACGAGAAAAGGAGGAAGAGTTGAGAAGAGGCTACGGCCAACACTAAACGTCTGTTTTTCTTGTACATTGGCCGGATGCCTGCAGCCTCCCAAGATTAGCATTCAGTTCCACATGGTAAGCTTGTAGCTTATAAAAGCTACATTTAAGTAATTAAAATTTTCAATTTTATTCAAGAGTTTAACATTTCAAAAATAAAGTGTGCAGCTGTTGTACTGTTTATGAGTGACTTTGTTTTTATTGAGAAGTGCTTAGACAAGAATACATTTGCAGTAGTTTGATCAGTATTGGTGCAATGTAGCAGGTTTCTATTAATTCATCTGAGCTTCTGGACATGTTACATGTTTTTGATGTTTCACACTTCAACAACTTCACATTTTTTCCTTAGACATGCCAGCACTGAAAAATAAAATATATTTTATTTTTTTTACAGAAATTCAGTTTCACCATACCAAATTCTCAGAGCTTGCCAACAATACCAGATAATGTAAGTAAATGTGGTAGCATAAATAAGTGTATGTTTATTGGACATCTATAGTAAAGTTAGTTTGTTATAGTTTGTAGAAGAAACCATTAAAATTAACAGTGTTGTACCACAAGTTGTTTTTAAGCATCGCTTCGAAAGGGTTGAGTTTCCTTGAAACTGCTGGATTATGGTCTCCCTTCAATATTTACTTTCTTAGTGCATTTGACATTTGCCAAGGCCATCTGATCAAAGATAATTTTTTTGTTTTAGGGACACAACACATCACTACTGCTCAGCAAAAACTACTTACTGCAGTATAGTGTGCTTTTTACATACATGTTAATGATATCAATATCTCGAGCTGATTAGATTTCAGCAGCGATTACACCAAAATCTAGTGATTTATCAGAGTTTTATGCCAAGTAGCAATTAGAAAGCTAGAATTCCCTATTATCATATTGCCTGTTGCATTTAGAGGCTTATAAAGTATTTGAGGTTATAGGAAGTCATATGCATAAAATCTCAAAAATATGGTCAGATTTATTACCTGCCCCCTCCTCACCCCACCCCACAGGTCAAATTAGGATCATAAATCACAGATTATTTGTTTGTGGCTTATTTCCCCTTTATTATTGCATTTAGAACTTTTGGATGTGTTGGAAGGTAATAGGAAACCATATGATGGGAATCTGGAAAGCTAATCAGATTTACTTAATCCTCATGAGTTAACGGAGGTTATGAAAGTCATAGTTTTGAGTTTATTGCTTGTATTTCTTTCATTTTGACTTTTTAGTTTCCGCACAGCCTTTAGATCTTGTCAGGGCTATATCACAGAAACCATTATAGGTATAGGATGTTGACACTTGGTAGGGATGTTGGTTGGGGGCTGTAGATGTAGAATGTTACAGGGTGACCTTGATTTGACCTTTGACCTTGCTGTAATGACCTTAACCTTTAAAATCTTGTCTAGGCCATGTGTCGGAAACCATAATGTGCAGGAAGTTAATATTTGGTTGGGATATTATTGGATGCAGCTTTTAGGTGTGCAACATCATGGTGTGACCTTAATTTGACCTTTGACTTTACTGTAGTGACTTTAAGCTTTAAAATCTTGTCTGGGCTATATCTACAGTAAGGTCTTAGAAGTTGATACTTGGTACAGACATTGGCTGGGATGTGTAGATGTGCAAGATCATGGTGTGTACTTGATTCGACCTTTAACATATTGTTTGGGCTATATCAGAAACTGTAAGGTGTTGGTAATATTGTTTATTGTATCCACCAGAGGCATCCGGTGGATACTTTGGTTTAGCGTTCGCTATGCCGCAGCCACCCATAGAGAGATTTTCGGTGTTACCGCTCTAAGAGGAAAACTACACCAGCTAGGTTCACCAAATTTGCAGGATTTCTTAATTGGGGGGGGGGGGGGGGGGGTAAGCGGTAAGCTTCTCTGGGACTGAAAATAGCCTCATTCTGAAAATTAAGATGGCTGCCGCGGGCATTTCTTTGAAAATAATGTACATTTTTCTACTGGCTGTTTCTCATAGGTAGAAGGTTGAATCTCTTCATAGTTGATATGTATAACAGGTACACATGTCCTCTACAACCTTGTACACATTTGACCTTGAAGCTCTTAATGCAAGGTCATCCAGGGAGTGCCGAAGTAACCCACATAGCGGACTTTAAAAGTGCCTGTATCTCCCTTATTATTAGCCCTAGAAGTTTGCAATGTGAAACCAACCTATAGCAAATCATGTACTGCGAATCTTCTGATGTTGTCAGATTTGACCTTGTACCCCTCCTTCAAGGTCAAACGAGGATAGCCAAACTTAAAACTGCTTATAACTTGCTTATTATTGGTCCTAGAGGTTTGAAATGGTAAACCAACCTGTAGAAAATCATGGGCTGGGAATCTTTTTGTGTGGTCAGATTTGACCTTGGGCCACTCCTTCAAGGTCAAACGAGGATAGGCAAACATAAAAGTGCTTATAACTCGCTTATTATTGATCCTAGAGGTTTACAATGCGAAACCAACTCATACGAAATCTTGGGCTAGGAATCTTCTGATGTTAGATTTGACCTTGGGCCCCTCCTTCAAGGTCAAACGATGGTTCACTGGCTTTGGTGAGTTGTATTTCCAGTGGATACAAATTTGCATCGGTTCTCCGATGCGTAGTTCTAGTTTTATATTGTTTGGGCTATAGCAGAAGCTGTTGGAAGTTGATACTTGGTTGGGGTGGGGGGTGGGGGTTTGTAATTGTGCAACAACATTGTGTAACCTATATTTAACCTTAAAATGTTGTCCGGAATATATCTCAGACACTGTAAGGTGTTGTAAATTGATACTATTTAGGAAATTTGGTTTTGGGCTGTAGGTGTGCAACATCATGGTGTGACCTTGATTTGACCTTTGACCTTGTTGTAGTGACCTTGAGTTTGAAAAACTTGTTCAGGCTATATCTTGGGAATCTTGTCCTGTATGAAGTTCAGTCTTGGTAGGGATATTGTTTGTGGGTGTAGGTCTGCAATGTCATGATGTGACCACGGTGTGACATTTCACCTTGGTTCTGCTGGAATGTTTCCACTGCCATATTTGAGGTATATTTCTTGAATTACAAAGATATATTAATTGCTGCAACTGATTATTATATGTATGTTTACCTAAGTGTGCTATCTTCATGGGAAGCAATACTTCAGTTATAAATTTAACTGCTTACTAAATTTTAATTTATTAATGCTCTCAATTTGCTATTGATTTGTCTTGATATTTTGTCTTTGCATAAATTTTCTCTCTCTTATGCCCCTTTCACACTACAGGCGGTATGTCTTGCGGTTAGAAGTTTCATTTGGCGGCAGAACCGCCTCCTAGGTCGCTCCATTATGTTAACATTTTACAGCTGGTGTAATTCGCAGTTATAGGCGCTTGGCGAAACACCCCTGTCCTTCAACTACCGTTTGAGATTCGTATGTGACCTTGTGACACAGTGGCAAAACATTAACTCACCTTATGTCGTATTACACCGAAAGATGACCCAATCACAAACTTATGATTCAAGGACAGGGACGTTTCGCTAAAAGCGGGTCATCGCGGACTATACTGCCTGTAGTGTGAAAGGGGTATTATTAACTGTTATTGCTCCTGTCTGTTAGTATAACTTATAGTGTAAGTGCTGTATCTCATGGTGTCCAATGCCTATTCTCCAGGCTGTGGCTTTAGAATGTATTGGGATTTAATAGGAAACTATATGGAGTTTAAAGAGTTGGTTAAATTTATACACCCCTCCTTTATGGGTCAAACTGTGGTTACAATTGATACTTGGTCACGCTGTCAGAAACTATTAAGATTTCAACATTTACTTGGAATAAGTTATTCAGTTGCTTTTTCAGCTTCTTTCTTATGCCAAAATTTCAGTTTTATGTCTGTGGTATTTACTTAGTATTGGACATTTTTTGCAGGATTTTCACACGTTTTCACTTTCATGTGTTGCAGATATGTTGTTCTTCCCCCCCCCCCCCCCACAATGAATAACTCAAAATAATCAAACACATCATTTTCTAATATCTGTTTTAAAGTTTATTACTCTATAAATGATATTAGTTACTGTTAACACATGCAGAACATTTATTTGTTGAAAAAGTGAAAGCAGTTGGCAGTTAGATTCATACATATGGAGTTAACAAGAACTCAGCAAGTTTGAGAAAGTTAACCACAAAATATAAATTTTTGAGGCCAGAGATCAGTTAAATTTTATGCTTGTAGTGTGTAGTATATTTAAGATATTTGCCAATAATATCTAAATGTTTATGTACATTGTGGCATTCATCCCTAATATTTTCCCTGTCTTTTTTTACAGAGAAACCTTACAGAATACTACAATGCAGTTGACACAAACAATATGATGCTGATATTTGCAAGGTTCGTCTGTTAAAACATAAGGTCTGGATATTGGTATAAAATGGCCACTCATTGCTCGGTTAAACAGTTGTGACAAAATACGTTTTTATGTCTTTTTGTATCAGTGAATATATGGTACTTGTTATGCTCTGGTTTAAGTCCTGCTGCAACATCCATAGACATTGCTGTTACAAGTTGTGAATGTATTCAGTGAATGAATGCTGATCACTCTAACCTCTAACTGTAATGAGGTGTCCTTGAAAAGGGTGTGTATTTGCTTTTTTTGGTTGATGTTCCATCGCCACCTTTCATCTTCCATCTCCATTATTATTGACTGCTTTCCAACCATTTTTGGCACTAAAACACCTCCATATGTTTATATTTGGTCTTTGATTGCTGCTCATTTCTTATTCTTCATTGAAAAAAGAGTCAACATAAACTCAAGTCCACAAAAAAAAAAAGAAAAAAATGAATGGCCTAAATTTGTGTAAGTTTTAATTTTGTAATTTTTTGTTGTATGCCTTTCTTGTGCTACATTTTTCCATCTAAGACTTTGAAATAATGTTGTTTCTTTGTTGTGATCTAAACTTTATTACAAGTGCAACTGAAGGTGACCTTGAACTCAATTTTTCAGTTTTTGACACACTGCAAAAGTGTCTGCCCTGAAAACAGGACAAAAAGGGACTTCTTATTGTTCCATATATTACCTATATCATTGTATGTCAATATTCATGAGAGTTTACTTCTGCTACACTGAAATCTACTAAATACATCCATTTTTGAGTAATGCATTTTAATGCAGTGTTTCCACTGGAACCGACCCTACAACCCTAGGGTTGTTTGCAAAAGTCGTAGGGTCATAGAAAAAAGGCGCGAAAATGATGAGTCGGTTATGAAATCCCTGACAGGACGGTAAAGTTACAGAGAGGTCATAATGGCCATCCCGACAAGCTGTAGGGTCGGGAACCTTTTTTGCACGGCCAGTCGTAGAACTTCTACGACAAGCCCTAAACCCCTAACAGACAAGTCTGATCACAAACAGACAAGCCGTAAAGAGAAACAGACAAGCGGGGAACATGTTCCCGACCCTTCACGACAGGACTGATTGTTTTTGTGGGTCGGTATACAGAGTCGGGATCCATAATCGGGATCCATATCACACTATATAAACCCCCTCCCCTGTGATGTGCCATTCATTTCACACTTCAAAGATGACAGGAACACATCAAGAGCAACTGATAGATCACTTGAGGGTCCTTCTATTTTTTATTGAGTTGAATTTATTTTTATATGTTGTGATTTCACCACACAGAAGACAGCAGAACCCAGCACCTGTCCAGTCAGCATCACCATCCCCCCCCCCCCCCCCCCCCATCCAGAAGGAGTAGGAAGCCACAAAATCCATGGGTCCTGCCCTGGATACTGCAGAGAGAGGAGAGAGGTTGCTACAGAACACTCCTGGACGAACTGATCACTAGTGACATACTAGGCTACAGAAATTTCACCAGGATGGAGCCAGCATTTTTTTATTTGATTGAAGAAAGAATCACCCCCCACCTCAGGAAGTCAATCACCAACTCCAGGCAGCCACTGGAAGTCGGCTTGAAACTGGCAGTTACTTTGAGACACTTATCCACAGGGGAAAGCTACACCTCACTGCAATACCACTGGAGGATTGGAAGATCGATCATCTGCAAGTTTATCCCCCAGGTCTGCAAAGCCATTTTGAAAGAATTTCAACAAGAGTATCTGATGTGCCCCACTGATCCTGAAGACTGGAAGAAAATTGAACAAAGATTTAGAAACAGATGGAATGTCCCCTATGCAGTTGGTGCATTAGATGGAAAACACATTGCTATCAAGAAGCCCAAGAAGTCAGGCAGTGAATATTTCAACTACAAGGGCTACTTCTCCCTGATACTTTTGGTTTTAGTTGATGCAGATTACAAGTTCCTGTGGGTCAACGCGGGGGCCAGTGGGTCATCATCTGATGCACAGATTTTCAACCGCAGCAAACTGAAAAGAAGAATTGAAAATGGAACCTTGGGACTACCACCACCTGAACCACTTGGACTTGGGGGGCCAAATCTACACTACTTCCTGCTGGGGGACGACACCTTTGCCCTGATGCCTTGGCTGGTCAAGCCTAACAGTAGACACCAACTGACCAGAGAAGAGAGAATAGCCAACTACAGGATATCCAGGGGGAGGAGGGTGGTCCAGAACTCATTTGGTATACTTGTCAAGAGATTCAGGGTGCTGTTGACCACCATGGAGCAGAGGCCAAAAGTTGTGAGAGACATTGTGTTAACATGTGTGGTACTACATAACATGCTGAGAAGCCATCAGGGGGCAGCAGACAGACTCCACTAATGACATACAACTCCAGCTGATGACATACAACCACCACAGGGGGACCAGGGGGAACAGAGACATCAAGAGAACTTCAGAAACCTATCGAGAGAGGCTAAACATCAACGAGACCTACTGAAAGACTACTTCAATCACGCGGGGGCGCTGGCTGGGCAGGAGGACAGAGTTTAAGAAGACTGAGGGGAGAACATGCTGTCATATATCAGTCCTTTTCAGGACTACCCAAATAATCCAAGAACTTTTATTTAGCCAAGTGTCGCCTCCCAAAAATAACCCCAAGTTTCCAACAATTTAATTCAAATTCAATTTCACCAAAAATATTCCCCATCACAAATACCAATCCATCCCACACTCAGTTGAAAAAAGTAAATTATACCCAGGTCCTCACTTAACAAAGTTGCGATCCCACCCCAACATGACCTGGCTTTATTCTCTAAAAAAATAATTTACAAAGTGGTATTAAAAAAAAAAGTTTCCAATAAATACCTGGAAATATTTCCTGCAAAGAATTCACAAGAATTAAAAAAAAAATGCTAGGAAATTTGCAAAACAAAATTATACAAGCTTTGCAGTCCCAGTTAAATAATTTTTTTTTTCAGTTTATCACTCCATTGCCACTCACATTTTTGTAAATTTTGTTAGGCCTCACGTTTGTTGGTGTGTCAGTGTGGATGTGGCTTTTTATTTAAAGTGGGGTTTTGGGAGACAGGGACATGGATTTGAGTCTTGCGCTTGGTTTTTGAGGGACGTGGGTTTGAGTCCACATCTTGGTTTATGAGGCACTTGGGTTTGAGTCCACATCTTGGTTTTTGGGGGACGTGGGTTTGAGTTTGCAACTTTGTTTTTGGGGGGTTATGGGTTGAGTCCACATCTTTTTATGTCAGCTGACTTGTCAGTCAGCTGACATTATGTCATCACTCTGCGGCGTGGGCGTCCGCGTCCGCGTGAACAACTTCTTCTCCAAAACTACAAGGCCTAGAGACATGCTGTTTTTACCCCACAGCCCTTAAGAGCTGTCGGGGTATTGTTTTCACCCATGGTGTCCGGATGGGCGGGTGGGCGGGCGGGTGGGCGGGCGGCGGGAAATAGTTTGTCCGGGCTGTATCTCAGAAACCGTAAGGTGTAGGAAGTTGATACTTGGTAGGGACATTGGTTAGTGGGTGTAGGTGTGCAACGTCATGGTCTGACCTTGATTTGACCTTTGACCTTGCCATAGTGACCTTGAGTTTGAAAATATTGTCCGGGCTATATCTCGGAAACCGTAAGGTGTAGGAAGTTGATACTTGGTAGGGACATTGGTTAGGGGGTGTAGTTGTGCAACGTCATGGTCTGACCTTGATTTGACCTTTGACCTTGCCGTAGTGACCTTGACCTATAAAATCTTGTCCGGGCTATATCTCGGAAACCGTAAGGTGTAGGAAGTTGATATTTGGCACGGACATTGGTTAGGGGGTGTAGGTGTGCAACGTCATGGTGTGACCTTGATTTGACCTTTGACCTTGCCGTAGTGACCTTGACCTATAAAATCTTGTCTGGGCTATATCTCGGAAACCGTAAGGTGTAGGAAGTTGATACTTGGTAGGGATATTGGTTAGGGGGTGTAGGTCTTCAACGTCATGGTCTGACCTTGATTTGACCTTTGACCTTGCCGTAGTGACCTTGACCTATAAAATCTTGTTCGGGCTATATCTCGGAAACCGTAAGGTGTAGGAAGTTGATATTTGGTAGGGACATTTGCTAGGGGGTGTAGGTGTGCAGTGTCATGGTCTGACCTTGATTTGACCTTTGACCTTGTCGTAGTGGCCTTGACCTATAAAATCTTGTCTGGGCTATATCTCAGAAACCGTAAGGTGTAGAAAGTTGATACTTGGTAGGGATATTGGTTAGGGGGTGTAGGTGTGCAATGTCATGGTCTGACCTTGATTTGACCTTTGACCTTGCCGTAGTGACCTTGACCTATAAAATGTTGTCCGGGCTATATCTCGGAAACCGTAAGGTGTAGGAAGTTGGTACTTGGTAGGGACATTGGTTAGGATGTGTAGGTGTGCAACGTCATGGTCTGACCAGGATTTGACGTTTGACCTTGCCGTAGTGACCTTGAGTTCAAAAATCTTGTCCGGGCTATATCTCGGAAACCGTAAGGTGTAGGAAGTTGATACTTGGTAGGGACATTGGTTAGGGGATGTAGTTGTCCAACGTCATGATCTGACCTTGATTTGACCTTTGACCTTGGCGTAGTGACCTTGACCTATAAAATCTTGTCCGGGCTATATCTTGGACATTGGTTAGGGGCTATAGGTGTGTATTATCATGGTGTCACCTTAATTTGACCTTTGACCTTGTCGTAGTGACCTTGACCTATAAAATCTTGTTGCACCTTTGGGTCTCTCTTTTGATGCAGATTAAGCACTATTAAAGTCATATTAGAAATTATTAATAATTTTACTTTCATAATTTCCCATTGTAAGAGATAGAATTTCATCAAGTGAGCCACAGATTTTGCTCCAACACCACACATAAGCATTCATTAAATGTATTACCACTTCTGTATGCATGGTAATATTCAAACCATCTAAACCATAATTCGGGCCTTGCAGATGTAGATAAAGAGGGTTGAATTTTAGTTTGCTGATTAATGCTGTCATCTTGTTATTGAATTATCTTGTTTTAATACTTCATCTTTATATGCATGATCTTTCTTTTAAACATTATTTCTCCATTTAAACATTGTTTGGACCTTTATATAACTGACAGTGCTCTGAAAGTATCCTGAAGTTTGTACTGATACAGTACTTCTGTATCTCATGGTGTTGAAAATATTTCCCTAGGCTGTGGGGTACGGGCATCTCTGATGCTATTTTTTTTAAAAGATACCTTATCTATCGAGGATGAAAAATTGTTCAAGGCATGCAAATCTGTCTGTTCGTCTGTTTGCTAGAGACATTACAAGGGGGGTACCCCCACCAAAAGTGTGAAAACTTTTTATCACAATTTTCTCAGTGACTATTGCAGGGATTTCTCTCATATCTTGCATATATGTACTAGGCCAGAGGTAGATTCTCTTGTGTGAGTATGAGACCTGGATCTGTCTTTTTTTTTTAATAAATTTTTTTAATAATTTTTAATGCATTAAAATTCATGAAATCGTGCACTAAATCACTTATAACTTCAAAAGTGTTGCATTTACAGCATTTTGTGAAAATATGTTGTTCAGCTACTTTTATCATAGCTACAATATGGTGAGTAAGTTGGGTGTCTGTCTCAATAGCTAAGTGAGTAATAGCTACTTTTGGGCTTTTCAGTAACTTCCATTATGAGTAAAATCACTTGTAACTTAAAAACTATTTCATTTAGAGAATTTCGTATAAATATGTTATTCAGCTACTTTTGGGCCAGCTATAACATAGTGAAATTTCAAACCTGTAGCTCATGGCATAGCTGAGTAATAGCTACTTTTAGGTTATCACTGTTGAGTAAATCGCTTATAACTTGAAAACTATTGCATTTAGAGAATTTCGTATAAATATGTTATTCAGCTACTTTTGGGTCAGCTATAACATAGTAAAATTTCAGACCTGTAGCTCATGGCATAGCTGAGTAATAGCTACTTTTAGGTTATCACTGTTGAGTAAATCACTTATAACTTGAAAAGTGTTGCATTTAGAGCATTTTGTTAAAATATGTTATTCAGCTACTTTTTTCATAGCTACAATATGGTGAGTAAGTTGGGTGTCTGTCTCAATAGCTAAGTGAGTAATAGCTACTTTTGGGCTTTTCAGTAACTTCCATCATGAGTAAAATCACTTGTAACTTAAAAACTATTGCATTTAGAGAATTTCGTATAAATATGTTATTCAGATACTTTTGGGCCAGCTATAACATAGTAAAATTTCAGACCTGTAGCTCATGGCATAGCTGAGTAATAGCTACTTTTAGGTTATCACTGTTGAGTAAATCACTTATAACTTGAAAACTATTGCATTTAGAGTATTTTGTTTCAATATGTTATTCACCTATTTTGGGGTCAGCTATAACATAGTGAAGTTTCAGACCTGTGGCTCATTTCATAGCTGAGTAATATCTACTTTGAAGTTCTCACTGTTGAGTAAGTCAGTTATAATTGGAAAACTATTGCATTTACAGAAATTTGTGCAAATATGTTATTCAGCTACTTTTGGGTCAGCTATAACATAGTGAAATTATAGACCTATAGCTCATGGCACAACTGAGCAATAGCTATTCTCAGGTACTGACTGTTGAGTAAATCAGCTATAACTTGAAAAATATTGCATTTGGAGTATTTTGTTAAAATATATTGTTCACCTACTTTTGGGTCAGCTATAACATAGTGAAATTACAGACCTATAGCTCATGGCATAGCGGAGCAATAGCTATTTTCAGGTTCTCACTATTGAGTAAATCAGTTGTAGCTTGAAAACTATTGCATTTACAGTAGTTTGCTTAAATATGTTGTTCACCTACTTTTGGGTTAGCTATAACATAGTAAAATTTCAGACATGTAGCTCATTGTATAGCTGAGTAATAGTTCCTTTGAGGTTCTCACTGTTGAGTAAATCAGTTGTAACTTGAAAACTATTACATTTAGAGTAATTTGTTAAATATGTTATTCACAGAATTTTTGGTCAGCTATAACATAGTGAAATTGCAGACCTCTATGTCATGGCATAGCTGAGCAATAGCTACTTTCAGGTTCTCACTGTTGAGTAAATCATTGTATCCACTGGATAGCCGCAGTGTGTAGAGAGAGATTTCACCATTACTGCTCTGATGAAAAAAAATATTGTAGCTAGCTTTCTGAAGTTTGCAGTATATATTAATAACCATAAAATGTTGTCTGGGAATATTTTTGGCCTCATTTTGAGAAACAAGATGGCCGCCACAGGTGTTTTTTGTCAGTCATGAAAAGTGCTTATATCTCCCTTATTATTGATCCTAGAGGTTTGGGATGATAAACCAACCTGTAGGAAATCATGGGGTGGGAATCTTTTGGTGTGGTCAGATTTGACCTTCAATGACCCCTCCTTCAAAGTCAAACAAGGATAGCCAAACTTAAAAGTGCTTATAACTTGCTCATTATTGGTCCCAGAGGTTTGGGATGGTAAACAGACAGGAAATCATGGGCTGTGAATCTGTTGATATGGTCCGATTTGACCTTGGAACCCTCCTTCAAGGTCAAATGAGGATAGCGAAAATTGAAAGTGCCTACAACTCGCTTATTATTGGTGACAGAGGAAATCATTGGCTCGGAATCTTTTGGTATGGTCAGATTTGACCTTTGGACCCCTCCTTCAAGGTCAAATGAGGACAGCCAAGCTTAAAAGTGCTTATAACTCATTTATAATTGGTCCTAGAGGTTTGGAATGGTAAACCATAGGAAATCATGGGCTGGGAATGTATTTGTGTGGTTAGATTTGACCTTTGGACCCCTCCTTCAAGGTCAAATGAGGACAGCCAAGCTTAAAAGTGCTTATAACTCATTTATAATTGGTCCTAGAGGTTTGGAATGGTAAACCATAGGAAATCATGGGCTGGGAATGTATTTGTTTGGTTAGATTTGACCTTGGACCCCTTCTTCAAGGTCGAACGAGGATATTGCATTTGTAGTATTTCTTTAAATATGTTTTAACGTATTTTTTACACTTAAACAATTACCTTGTTATTTTCCTTCATAATACCATTTACAGGGCACAACTTTTTTATCCTTTTCTTCTGTCAGCTTCGGAATTTCTTTCGAACTTGCTGTTCAGTTACCATTTACTGTATTTCTGTACAGCCCTTTTCCTGATAATTATTCTGTCCTCTAATCACCTTCACAAATCTTCTCTCCTCTTGTTTTTTTGTTTTTTTTGGAGGGGGGGGGGGGGGGGGGGGGGGGGGTTAAATTTAGTTTTGTTTGGGTGGTGGTTTTACTTTGATTTCTTAGGGGATTATTTTTAAGGGGATTTTTTTTTTGTTTTTTTGTTTTGTGGTGGAACTTTATTTATATTTAACTTTCACACGTTCATTCACACAATTTTTTTTGTACTGTGGGGACGTGTAAGTGTTGGACAGTGTGCTTTTTTTGTTTTTTGGCATAGACGTGTAGGTTGTTAATTAAGCGTCCCTGAAAGGGCGCTTATTTGTTTTCGCCTCAGTTTCCTCGCCGCCACCGCCGCATTATGGTCACCCTTGAATATCTCCCTTATTATTAGAAGGTTTCAAACCATATTTAGCAGTTATATACCTTAGGCGTGGGAAAATTTTTCTGCATGCTTAAATTTGACCTTTGACCTTTATGAAGGTCACATGATCAAAAACAATTTTTTTGAAGTACACCCCCCCCCCCCCTGTCATCGCAGTTCAGGAAAAACTACTTGCTACACAGCCTTGTAATGTGACACACCTGTTCATACTATCGAAAATGCGAGCTGATTAGATTTTGGGAGCAATCCCTTGAAAAATGTCTCATTTATGAGTGATTTTCTGACACCTTCCAATCTGAAAGCCTTAAATTTAGGTCAACCCCCCCTATTTTCTTCTTAAGTATTGCATTTAGAGCCATAAAATGTACTGGGAGGTAATAGGAAACCATATGTGGAGAGCCTAAATAGCCGGTCAGTTTTACCCCCGACCCTCCCCTTCTGGGCCAAACTGGGGTTATAAACAGCTGCTTTGGAGTTTTTGCCTTATATCTACTTTATCGTTGCTTTTATAGCTTCAGAATGTATTAAGAGGTATTGGGAAAGCATACGGCACAGCTTTGTGCATTCTTAGCTTTACAGCATGCTTATTAAAACCACAAAGCATTTTAAACTTTAAGGGATGCTTCGCTTTTGTTAGCAAAAGCATTCCTCTAGTTGTTTTTGGAAGATTCGGGTGGCCCTTAAAAGGGCTGGGTTTGGTGTGACTTGTGCGGGCTAATCCGCTGATTTGGGCTGACTCTGACTCTGCTGGCTGGACTGGCTGGGAGGTCTTGAATGTTCCTGATGAGTGGAAGATGGCACTGGTGATGGTGCTGGTTGAAGTTGAGAGGGTGAAAATGGTTGTGGTGTGTCCATCTGTTGATACGTAAGCACACTGGGAATAGCTGCAAAGAGACTGGATAATCCAGAAGTGTTGTGCTGACTCTCCTCCTGTTGTGAAGGTGCAACTGAAGGTGGGTTGAAAATCATCTGTCTGGAAGTCTCAGGCTGTTGGTCATCCACCACCACATAAGAAGTAGGCTGTGCTGACGATGATGTAGGCCCCGATGGTTGCTGTACTTTCGCAATCACTGTAACAGGCTGTCCTGTGGTAGTCTGTTGAGGCTGCAAAACTGGAATGGAGACTGGTTGAGTTTCCGGGATGGTGAGTACGTATTCCTGTGATGCTATGGACTGTGATGCTTCTGGAAGTTGATATGTGGTGACTTGACTTGTGTGGTGACCTGTCTCTTGCGTTCTTCGGCCTTGTACTGTATTTCACTGAGAAGCTTTAATGTCTCGTTCCTGAAGGTTAAAAGTCCCTTTCTTCAAGATGTTCAATCTCAGAGTGGACATAGTTGCAGAACGACTGTTGAGGACTTGTAGTGGGGTCCTGACATGCACCCAGAAATGTGGAAATCATCGAACTCATCTGCTGGAACTGATCTAAGACTGGATCTGCAGACGTGGTGGTAGTCGCGACTGGAGGCTGTCGTCGCTTGGGACTGGTGCTTGAAGGCTGATGAAACATCTGATTGAATGCTGATTTCCATCTCAGATTCTGTGTCCCTGGATGTATGTGGAACTGAAGCTGAAGCTCCGGCTGCAGAAACTCCCTTCCTTCTGATGTGACCTCATAGAAAACTGAAACTGTCCTTCAGCCAGGTCTGACGTTCTGTGCTCTTCTCAGCTGCTTGTCCTGACTTCGTCTGAGTAAGCTTGCCATATCTGGTATGTTGAGTGTGGAACCACTTCTTCACAGTCTTGACAGGCAAGTTTCTGGTAGCTGCTAGCTGCTCCCAAAGTCCTTCCGTCTTCTGCTTGTCTTTGAAACTGTCGTTGGTCTTGTCATAAAGTTCCTTGTGCTGTTTAACGAACTCCACAATGGCTTCTTCGTCTGAATCACTCAGGAAAATGGACTTCATCTGGCCCTTCTTCAGTCTGGATTGAGTTGATTGTACATCAGTATCCTTATCAGTTCGCACTCTCTTCTCTCCTCATTCCTGGCTCTCTTTCCTCCTCTCTCTCTCCATCCTCTCTCTGTCCCTCTCCTCCTGTTCAATCCTCTCTCTCTCATCCCTCTCCTCTCTCTCCCTCCTTCTCTCTATATCCTCAGCTGTATCTCCTAACTCAAGCTGTGGTTGAGTGTCAGTTGGTACTTCAATCTTTCTCCTTCTGCCCCTTGGCATGCTGATCAATCAATCAATTGTACAGCTTGTTTTAAAAAAAACAAAAACTTAAAATAAAAGTGAAACCTCACACAACAGATTTCACTCCCAACCAGTCCAGCCTAGCTCAGTACTTAAGCTAAAATCAAAGCTGCACACCAAAGTTGTCTCTCGACAAGTCAAAGCCCAAATATACGCACTGCCAGATTGTCTACCGACTCGCCTTTTTATACCCACAGATTTTGAAACTGACAGGCCGTAAGAAGCAAAAATATTGCCGGCCTGTCGGTTACAGTTCCTGGCTTGTTTGTTAGTGTACAGGCTTGTCGGTTGTTGTTTACGGCTTGTCTGTTTCAGTTTACGGCCTGTCGGTTACAATTTTTCCCGACTCTAGGACCCAGTCTGTAAAAAATACCGACTGGCCTGTAAACTTTACAGGATTACTAAGATTACTCTTTTATATTGTCTAGTTTTGTTACAAAAACCATTTTCCTGTTACATGATACAGATTCCTAATTCTGTCTGGTCACTGATATGTTGTTACATTTTCACCTCAGTAGTTGACTGATATCATGTCACTAGTATTTTAACTTTGCATGTTATGTGACACTTTCCCGGGTTAAGTGATTTTCTAGTTGTATATGATCATGTATCTTCACTGTTAGCTGTTGTCTTTCAGCATGCTGTATGAACGGCGCATTCTGATTGTCAGCAGGAAGTTGAGTCGGCTGACGGCATGTGTTCATGCTAGTGCCAGTCTGCTCTACCCTATGTTCTGGTGAGTAGTACTACTGTAATGTCCCTTTATACATCGACACTACTTGCTTACCCAATATTGGTCAAAACATTATCAGATTACATGTAGTATGACCTCAAGAATGGTAATAGGTGTGTACAAAATGGATGAAAGTGGCAAATGTTTAGTGAAACTACAAACCCATGGTGTTACTTTATATTCAAAAGTTGAACATTGAAAAAGACATTCAGAATCACTCACCCAGTCAAGTGTGATACTAAAAAAGTGAATGTCCTAACCTGTACATATTTTGATGTACTTTATGTTTTCAGGCAGCACCTGTACATCCCCATTCTGCCACCTCATATGCTGGATTACTGTAGTGCACCGATGCCTTACCTCATAGGCATCCACAGCAGTATGCTGCAGGTAACTAGTACACCGACTGACATCAGTTTGAAAGAAGCTTAATCTTGGATTTTGCAAAGCCGTCATGTAAATAATGCTAACCCTATCACCCTAAATCTTGGAATTTTTCCATAGAATTCTTAACCCCAGAAAATGCAAGCTCTGACAATTGTAAAATATTGTATTTCTGGACCTACTCAGCATTTTCTTTAAATTTCTTTTTGTTTCAAATTCCAACAAAGTAGAGCGTGTTGAGAGTCGTTAATTATTTGCAAATGTTTTTAACAGCACTTGTGTTACTTTTTATTGCATTAAATTCATCAACAAACAATACAGAGAAAACCTATTGACATAAGTTTGATTTTAAAACTACATACTTGGCTTTGATGTACACAACTCTTCTTCATGTAGCCTAACCGATGTTAAATCAATTTTCTTCAAATAAAAACGTCATAAACTACAAAAGTGATTTCACCTCATTTTTGTGTATTTTGCTCTCAAAGCAATATATTTTTCTTGAAAGCCGATTTCGGTTACGATTTCAACAAATCATTGGACATAAGCTAATCTTATCTGTTTATATACCAACTTACAGATGTCTATATCATCACATATTTTACCTCTCATTAAAGACTCTTGTTGCATGACCATCTGTATACCACAACATGAATCATCTGACTCATTTTATTTGTGGTATATCTTGTTGACAATTGCGTACTTTGTAGCTTTCATAAGTGAAGATTAATTAACAAGATTAATGATAATGACAAATGTTGCATAAAGCACCAAGATAATATTGTTTGTTTGTATTTGACTTGAAAGTACTTATAAACCATGAATATAATAAATGGAAGCAAGTGACAAATCACTGTATCTGACTCTATGGTAATAAATATAATAGTGCTGAATATGACCCTAATTACAAAGATCTAGAAAGAGTTCAAAGCAAAAATATTTTTAAAAACTAGCTTGGATATACAATATTTACAACCTATAGGTAATGTTATTTTATCTTATTCTGTACATTTGACTTTAACACATTTAACTATTGCCGCAAGTCTATGATGCATGTGTTAACGGGAGCTCATATGAATGGTATGATTTGCCACTGGAAATTCGAACTTCTCCTACACTATCATGTTTCAAAAGGTGACTTAAAATTTATCTGTTTCAGAAGTCTTTCCCTCCCTAGATTTTCTTACTATCGAACACCGATTGTCCCCTGGTGACGACCCAGTTGTCTTACAACTTCTGATTTATGTATTACATTTGAGATCGTGTGCCTTAGAATCTGCGAGTTCGGAGATTAAGCACATGGATACGTGATATGAAATGGCTAAAGTATATGAAAAAAAAACCTGTCAGACATACACATATGAATCAGTTCGCAATCCACTTACATTACTACAAACCTAGTCAAAGCTGTTCATTGTCATTACACAGTCCTAACTTTGTCCACCAAATGCATCTGTTGGATACTTAGGATTAGAATTTGTACTCCACAGCCTTTAAGGCTATTGTGGGTACTATTGTCACCCATGGCATCCGGATAGGTGGGCGACAGAGAACCGCTTGTCTGGGCTGTATCTCAGAAACCGTGAAGTGTAAGATATTGTTACTTGGTAATGATATTGGATGGGGGATGTCAGTGTGGAACGTCATGGTGTGCCCTTGATTTGACCTTTGACCTTGCTGTAGTGACCTTGAGTTGGAAAATCTTGTCTGGGCTATATCTCAAAAATCGTAAGATGTAGGAAGTTGATACTTGGTATTGACATTGGTTAAAGGGTGTAGGTGGATTTTTGCATATTCACACACTTTTTTAAAAGTCAAAATTATCCTGAGTTATTTCATTCTCAGTCCCACGGGGTACTTGCAACTTTATGTTATTGTAGAAAATTGATTTCGACAGGCAGCACAGTAGTATACAACCCATTTCACTTGATGAAACTCCGAGCTGAGCGATTGGTGAAAATTAGTCGTGTCAAACAGTTCATGTTCCACAGAAAATACTTTAAAAAGTGTTTTACCCCACTTTCAATATTGATTAAACATAAATTACTACCCCTATCATATTATGAGTCGTATATAACTAAGTGTCTCTTGAAAAGAGTGATTACTTGCTTATGGGTCGAGTTTCCTTGCCACCACCACCACTGCTGAATTTTGGTCTCCCTTGAATATCTCCCTTATTAGTGGGACCTTTCTAACCATTTTGGCTAGACCGAGTTTTCTGTCCCAAAATATGCCTTTTTAAAACTGATGGATGGCATTTTGGGACAGAGTTCCTTGCTACACAAAAAACTTCAATATCTGAAAATTACTGTCCCTTTAAACTTTAAAATATGCACTTATATGTATTAACAGTATAAAGCATTTAGATGCAGGAACACAATTTTCTGTGTTTGTAGTAATATAGATACTTTTTCTGCACTTCCTGTTTGTATAAACAATGATAAAATTTGGCAAGTGAAATAAATTTTGGTAAATATATCCATTAACTATGCAAAAAGTTTATTTCTTTTAATGCGGGGCACATCCTTGACACTCAAGGTGGTAGCCTAGTACAGGTTTAATGTCAGAATGTGTGCCACTTGTTGCCCTTCAGGACGTTTATGTTTTTTGCATACTAATGCCATCTGTCTCTCGCCAATACATCCATCTTTTAAAAATTGGCTGAGAGACAGATTAATCGGTCTAATTTTGGCACTTGCATACCTTAGGTATGAGAACATTTTTCCACATGTTAGTGTGTGACCTTTGACCTTTGTCAAGGTTACACGATTATAAATAAGTTTTTTCAGGTACACCTGTTCATCATCACTGCTCAACAAAAACTACTTACTGCAGTAGGGTGTGATATTACATACACATTGTTGATATCAATATCTTGAGCTGGTTAGATCTTGGTATTGAGTGGACCAAAAATGAGTGGTTTATGAGTTTTTACATACCAGGTAGTAATCAGAAAGTTTAAATTCATCAGAAACCCCCATCATCTCCTTATCTGTTGCATTTGTAGCCTTTTCTAGAGACAGGAAACCATATGCAGAGAGTCTAAAAAGTTTGTCAGACTTACCTTCTGTGGAGAAAGCACTGTAGCAATTGCTGGTTGCTTTCAAGTTATAACAAGAAAAGACAAAAAGTTTTACTTAACAAATTTCTTTAACAATCAAAACAGTAATTACAGTCAACTGAGGTACTCTTAATAGTTAATACAATAATACAATAATTATATCCCCAGACGAAAGTCGGGGATATATTGGATTCAGGTCCGTCGCGCCGCCGCCGCCGCCGTAGAAATTTCCTTGTTGACGCGATAACTCAAAAACAAATTAAAATTTTTTTTTCAAACTTACTACACATGTTAAGGGTGCCCAAAGGAAGATCCCTATTTTAAGGTGACCTTAAACTCCCAGTAAAAAAGAACTTATGGCCACCTTAAGGTCAGAAATTGGACTTTTGGCCACTTAGAGCCCTGTAGGTCACAAACTATGATGCTCAGCTGGCTGAAATTTTACCTGACAACACATTAATATGTTCTTAGTACATGTGGCGAAAATCACGACTTTAAGTTGAGGAGAAAATTGTGTTTGAGGCCCATAAATACCCCCACTTAGGGATTTTTTGCTATACTTTTCACATATTTTGCCCTATAATTTGGAAGTGGTAATTCTGATGAGTCTCAAACTGCGCTAGGTATAACTTTGATATGTAATCCTTGTCTGTAGAAAATTTTAGGGCTGTAGGTTTACCCAAAGGGGTCGACTTAAGGTCTCAAAAGTGGCCACAGAGACCCAATTTATGCACTTTTTGCCACTTTAAAGCACTGTAGCTTTCAAACTATGTCTCTCATCTAAGTTAAATATCATCTGGGAATATATCTATGTGTTTTCTTATATGTGCCCCAACATTTAGGCCTTTAATAGACAGTTAACCTGTGTATCAGGACCATAAACACCCACCCGAGTGACCCTTATAAGACATTTTTCACATCTTTTTCCCTGTAACTTGGAAATGGTAAGTCTGAGAAGTTTCAAACTGTATTAGATATATATTCTGTGTGTAATCTTAGTATGTAACAGATTTTAAGTCTGAAGCTTTAATTTTGAAGGTCAAATTGAGGTGTCTAAAGGGCTCCCAAAGACCCAATATTTGGACTTTTTGCTACTTTTAAGCCCTGTGACTGTCAAACTATGTGACTGATAGAGCTCAAATCCTATCTGGGAAGATATTAGTATGTTATTTATATATGTGCCAAAAATTAAGGCTTTAAGAAGACATTTAACCTGTGTATGAGGACCATAAATCCCCACCCGAGTGACCATTTTTAGACATTTTTCACATATTTTTCCCTGTAACTTGGAAATGGTAAATCTAAGAAGTTTCAAACTGTATTAGATGCATATTCTATGTGTAATCTTAGTATGTGACAAATTTTAAGTCTGAAGCTTTAATTTGAAGGCCACATTTAGGTCTCTAGAAGGCCCCATAAAGACCCAGTATTTGGACTTTTTGCCAATTTTAAGGCCTGTGACTGTTAAACTATATGACTGATAGAGCTGAAATCTCATCTGGGAATACATTATTATGTTCTTTTTACATGTGCCAAAAATCAAGGCTTCAAGTAGACATTTGACCTGTGTATGAGGACCTTAAACACCCACCTGAGTGACCCTTTTAAGACATTTTTCACATATTTTGCTCTGTAACTTGGAAATGGTAAGTCTGAGAAGTTTCAAACTTTATTAGATACATATTCTATGTGTAATCTTAGTATGTAACAAATTTTAAGTCTGAAGCTCTAATTTGAAAGCCACATCGAGATCTCTAAAAGGCCCACAGAGACCCAATATTTGGACTTTTTACCACCTTTAAGCCCTGTGACTGTTAAACTATGTGATTGATGGAGCTGAAATCCCATCTGGGAATGCATTATTATGTCCTTTTTACATATGCCGAAAATCAAGGTTTTTAGTAGACATTTAACCTGTGTATGAGGGCCATAGACACTCGCCCAAGTGCCTTTTTTGACATTTTTTCCGTATTTTGCCCCGTTATTTGGAAATGCTTAGTGTGACAAGTCTTAAACTGTATTATATATAATTTTTGTTTGTTATGCATGTCCCCCCAAAAGTTTCAGATCTGTAGTTTAATTGCTATAAGGTCTCTTTAACAATTGTAAAATGCCCACAGAAACCCAATTTATGGACATTATGCCACTTTAAAGCCCAGTAACTGTCAAACTATGTGGGTTATAGAGCTGAAATCTTTGAATTTTTAAAAGGAAATGCCTGTCTATTTAAATTTTGAATATTAATAATGTTATGGCTATCTTAGTCTTTTAAGAACTTATTTTTGTGTGTTATACCTCTGCTTGCTGAGTTTTTAACTTTTTAAAATGAAACTGGTTAAACATATTCAAGTAGACAAAATGGACACTTTAAGTGAGCTTTAAGTCCCAATATTAATGAAATTATATCCTTATATAGTAAAACTAGGGGATTTTTAACCCTCAACTAGCCCAGTTTTATTCAACTTGCCTCAGTTAATTTTGACACAGCTCCTACAGTTATGAACTCATTTCAGTTGATAATCACATACTTAAAATTCTCAATTCTTTTTGTATTTGAGTACCCCTTTTATATAGATTGTTTGTTTACCATTTATGCTGTAGCACTCCATCTCTTTGTAGTCCCAACCCACATCCCCCACCCGGATTCCCCCCACCCACCTCTGGGACCTCCAGCTATATTGAGTGACACTAAATAAACAAAGGTATTTAATGATATCAGATGAGAAACAAAGAACTCAATGGGGTTGCAGATCTTGTGTAATAGTGAGAGAGGTGTGGAGAAGGGGTGGGGGTGGGAGGTGGTGGGCTTCATTACATATAACACAAAGGGGAGTCAGAACTGAGATTGTGTCACATATTTAGGATGCATATATATGGACCACATATATAGGTATAGAGGAAATGAATAACTGAAAACAATTTGCAAATTCTAAAAATAATATAATAAAATAATAATATAAATAATTTTTTTTAAATAATATTTTATTTGTGAACAAATATAGAAACAGATATGCGCTTTTGGGATTATGAATTTTAGAATGGACATTGAATCATCAATCATTTAAATACTTTGAAGGAAGATTGAAAAGTATGATGAGTTGAGTTAAAAATAATATTTTATTTGTCAACAAATATAGAAACAGATATGCTCTTTTGGGATTATTATTTTAGAATGGACATTCAATCATCAATCATTTAAATACTTTGAAAATAGGTTTAGAGTTATCATTGCAGGAAGATTGAAAATATAATTTGAGTTATGTATTCGGCATCTGGGGATACACCATCTTCCTTGGGAAGATATAAACAGAGTAGATTAATGTGCTGAAGTTCATATAATAATGGGTAATTATGTTTTAAAAAATTCCCGATCAAAACCTGTGGCGTGAGTGATGACCTGTCTGGGGATATGTTGGCGCCGAGTTGGCCCAATCTAGTTAAACCAGTCTGACCTCACCACAGTTGTATCTGCCTAAATAACAGATAAAAGAAGGTTATCCACTCTGTCCAGTAATCTGTTTGGGCTCCGCTAACACAATGTCTGTACAACTGTGCTGTTTGCTCCAAGATGTGAACAGTATTCAATATACAGCAAATCTATGTGTTTATACAATTGAGAGATACATTTCTTCAACTCTGCTCCAAGATGAGAACAGTATCCAGTATACAACAAATCCATTCTGTGAAAACCACACACTATACCCAATTCACTCTAATAAGAGTTTACCACAAAATGGATATAACAAGCAGTTTGTATTCACTTGACACACAGATAAATTAAACTACAACCTAGCAGCTTCAAAGACTATTGTCCATAAAGCTCACCAGTTATACCTCCAGTTATATGTACTGCTCTGGCTTCTAGAATGTTCCAGAAAGACAATGTAAACATTACAGATACCAGAAGGTTCTACAAACTTAGTGATTTTCCCCAAATCTATAAATAGGTCTCTTCAGTATAGCACAAGAAAGGGCAGCACTAATTAGACCAATTCTGGCTACTACAGAGAGTAACAATAACTTAGTGTCTAATATAGTAAAATATCTTTGCAGCCAGAAACAGCATGTCCTTTTTAAAAGACAAGCTGGCTGTGCTGATGCCCGGTGGTTTACAGTGCAAAATCTTGATCAACTAGTATGTAATCTGTGCATTATGATATGTAGTTGTTGCAAACAGATATATTGTTCTTTTTTGCCTTACATTGAATAACTCACAATAATCAAACACATGCACACAGTTTTGAAATATCTGTTTCAAAGTTTTGTAGTTCAGTCTAGCAAATAAGTGAAAATGGTTCATTTAAGTCCCCTCACAAGCTTATCAGCCACGGAAATTTTATGTGTTTTTAATGAGCAGGAGATGATTGTATGTTTATGCTAAGCTCAGTGTGCAAACTACTGGTCCAGTGGCAAGCAGTATTTGTCATAAACATTGAAGTGCAGTACACACATATGTTTTGATCATTTTGTTTTGTGGACAGGGTCTTGTACAGAAAAGTAGTTTCATTGGAAATGTAACAAATGAGACATACAATGGAAATACCTGTGGATATGCATGTTCTTGAAGAAACACGAATGAATCAATGGCATCATACATTATATTACAATACATTGACAAGACACTAAAATATTAAGGCATAAAAAGTTACAACTAGAAAATGTGGTTCTTTGGAAAAAAATTTAATCTTAAGTTAGCCCGTTCATATACTGGTTACCTAATTTGAGTGTCTTGATGAAAATATTGTGAATTATGCTGAAATACAATTAAATGAGACAAAATAACAGAAATTACATAATACTAATTATAACAAGTACCCAGCAACCAACATTTTACCAACATAAAAAATTCAGAAAGATATTACTTTTGTATTTATCACAAACAAGGTCAAACAGACAGCCAAATGAGTGAGCTCAAAGTATAACCTCCTGGAGGAGGTTATTAAGCATCTCTGTAAAGCGCACTTTTTGGTTTTGGGGTCAAGTTTCCTCACCGCCGTATTATGGCATGGCCACTAAAATCTCAGGAATTGCTCTATCTTGCACAGTTTCCAAGATAAATGTGTTTTAAGCAGAAATTCAAGATGGCCGACATGAGTGGTGTGAAAATAATTTTGGAAAAAAATGGCCATATGACTGTATACCCTGCTAGTCAAAAACTCGAAATCGCGCACCGTTTCCTTGATAGATTACATTTTTTCTTTCTATGCAAAATTTCAAGATGGCTGTGTAAAATTGCGGGAAAGTGATTTTTGGATAAAGTGGCAGATGACTGTGCATATATCCTGGGCCCAAGGGTAAAAAAAATTATTGAAATGAATCTATCTTGCACAGCTTCTGAGATAAATGCATTTTACGTAGAAATTCAAGATGCCCACCAAAAATGGTGGGAAAATGATTTTTGGCAAAAAGTGGCATATTATTCTGCGTATACCCTGAGGGTCAAAATTTCATCAAAAATCGCTGTATCTGAGTAAACAGATACTTGCTCGACTGATCACCGCCGCCGCCGGATTATGGTCTCCCTTGAATAACTTCATGGCCTTTCAAATTTTTCTTTCCTTCTTATCTTTCTTGAAAACTATAGGGGCGGGAAAAATTTTTGGGATACTTTGCGCAGACCTTAAGCTTTACTTAAGGTAACCTTAAGCATAACTCCAAAACACCCCGTCATCGCGTTTCAGAAAAAAACACATACACCTGTGCTATAAAATTTATCTGGTACATTCTAGACCAAATTTCCAAGGTCGGAAAGGATTTTCTCATCAATCGCACCATAGATACCTGAATGGGAGGCGTTTTATTTTTGTAAATTTTTTAAAAATGGGTACTTTGTATCTCAAAAACGATTAGGATTTCGGCGTTTTGTTGGAATAACTTATTCAGCTACTTTTTGATAGTCTTTCACATGCCGAAGTTTTAGCTCTGTATCTGCAAACTTAAGGTCACCTTAATGACCAAAACGTGGGTTTTAACCCTCCAGTTCACTTAGTTTTCCACACTTTTCAACCAAACTTGGCATATATATTAAGATTCACCAAAGGATTATCCTGACTTTATGGTGACCTTAAACTGTTAATATTATTAGGGCTATGGCCCCCCCTAAAGTCGTCAAATTGGAATAAAATTGTCTGGCCTGTTATTTTTCCATCATTTTAAAAATCTAACATATATTGATATTGAGGTACATCAAAAGAACACTCTTACTACCTTATGATTCAAATTTTAATAATGTTAGGGCCATCTTAAACTTAAAATGTAGAGTGTTTCAGCCCTAAGCTTAGTTAATGTGTACATTTTTCAAATAAAACTTGCGACATTTATAAAGGTTAGCAGAAAGGACATTCTGCTTTTATGATCACCTTAAAGTCCCAATATGAATGAAGTTATGGTCACTTTTCAGTGAAAAAAGGAAGTTTTCGGCCTCCAGCTATCTTATTGTTCAACTGACCTCAGCTAAACTTTGTACACTTATAAAGGATGACAAAAGGGACATTCTCATTTTATGGTCACCTTAAAGTCGCAATATGGATGAAGTTATGGTCACCTTGCAGTAAAATTATGGAGCTTTTAATCTCCAGCTATGGTATTGTTCAGCAGAGCTCAGTTAAATTTTGTACACTTTTAAAGCTGACATTAGGGACATTCTTATTTTCTTTCCACCTTGGAGTTGCAATACAAGTACAGTCATGGCCATCTTGACGTGAAAATGAGGATTTTCAGCCCCTAACTGATTTACTGTTCAGTAACATCAGTTTAACTTGACATTGATTACACTAAAGTAAGATTTTGTATAACATTTCACTTTAAATTCCTGTACTTAAGAGGCTTTGGCCATTTAACATGATAAATATATACTTCTTGCTCCCTTCTCATTTATTTTAACACTTTTTAAAACCACACCTGGCATATGGATACTTAAAAATATTTATGCTGTCTGGCAAACCTAATCTCTTAGTGTTTATGAAGTTATGACATCTTCAAAGAAAAAAATGAGCTATTTATGAATGCACTGATGCGGTTATTAACATATTGCAACTGATCAGTGTTCACATAATATAAATTCCCAATTTTAGGCAGATTAAAAAACCACATTCTTCTGATTCCATTCTTTTGGAATTGTGGGGATATAACTTTTCCTTTTTGGAAAAAAGCTTCAATTGATTCAACTTTTGTTTTGTAGGAGTTGATGATCTAGCTACTTGTTCACATAGACTATATAAATTGGTCAAATGTATACACCTGACTTCTTTCACAATATAAGATGCTTGAAAAAAAAACACTTTCTCATAAACAGTTTTTCTTGTACAGCATTTTATGTATCTCCAGCTGAGTGGAAATGAATGTAGGAGCAATCACCCCCTGTGATTGGCTTTCAGTCGTTTTGTACTCGTCCGTCCCACAGTTGACTCGTCCTTCTCTGGTTGGACCAATCAGACCCAGTCACATAAGTCCGCCAATCACTGTCCTTGGCACAGTCCCTCCACCTTATATAAACGGGCCTCTCAGCTACTCCGTCGGTAGTGTTTCTGTAACAAGCAAAGTTAACAGTTTTAATTTTATTTTAAATCGGACAGTTTCTGAACTATTTTATGTACCATTTTATGGATATTCATGGCCAGCATTGTTATGGCGGAGCGGAACATTTTATCGTGCAAGAAGTGTGGAGGTGACCATGAGAAGCCGGTCGGCTCGAAATGTGATAGACCTAAAGTGGTAAAGGACGATAAACGAGATTCTAGTAATGAGACTCCCGTTAAGAGAACACCTAAAGGCAAGGGAGCGGGCGAGACTTCAACGCAGGATAAAATGCTTGAGACCATGTTATCAACAATGAACTCGTTTAGTGAGAAACTAATGGCAATGGAGCAGAGAATCTCGGGGCTTGCTACGCCTGGTGAGATCTCACGCAGTGGGACTTCTGTTACAAGGAAATCTCGTTCAAGAGAAAAAATTTGCAGAATTGAAATCTCAGATGACGAGGATAAACCCCCCTTCACTTCTCCAGAACGTGAAGTGGTGCAAGCTAAAGACGGGTCGACATTTGCCAAGGTGTTTGCGGATACTGCAGTGGCTGTGAGACCTGCAGCCACTCCAGCACGTCATAAGAAGCAAGTGAAGGACAGTGAACTTGGCGTGACTTCATTGTTTAAAGAACCACCGCAGTTACAAACAAAACACGCGACAAAGAATCCGTTGCCTAGGGTGACTGCCACAGTTAATAAACCTACAGACAGTAACCCCACGTGGGAGGCAGTGGCAGTTATGAACTTACCTGGAGCAGCGGCACAGACAAAGACGGACTTTAATCATAATGTACTGAGTTTCACGGATCAATATGGTAATCCGGTACAAGTTCAGGCACCTGTACAAGCAGAGATGGCTAGTCAAATTACTTACACAGACGCAGGAGCAGCCAACAACCCGCTGGTGGTACAGCAGCAGTCCATTGAATCTCTGCGAAACAATCCCATCATTCAACAATTGGTGGAGGAAAGGGTTGCCCTATTAGAAACAAGGATGAAGACGGAATTGAGTCAGGGTAATGTGCTAAGAAAGAAATCAGGGAGGTATAACACTGCCGACACCCCTTGTGGGCCTACACACATGAGGTGGCCCAACGAATCGTGTTTGGTGGGGACAAACAGGAAAAGACCAGCATACGATGATTTAACGATGGGCCAATTCGTCATTGGCTTCCTCAATAATGTCAGGGACACGCAGGACCCGCAGGTAGCTAGATGCATGTTGACAGAATTAAACGAGACCATCAAACTCGCGGAAAACTTGTCATGGCCTATCGCCAGGGGGGCTTTTGCCACCTCCATGCACAAGTTGGAAGACGGAACTCTCACTTGGGATTGTACCAGGCAATTGGCGGATAATCGACTAACTTTCTCACAATCCGCAGTGTTCAGCGGATCAGTAACGATGTCCCCCAGGCCAGGGACACCAACACAGAATAGTGGTACGTTGAAACGAATAGCATGTAAATGGTATAACTCTGCAGACCATCTGGACGCCTCAGGAGGAACGTTATTTAGACACATATGTATGTACTGCTTCCGAACATTGAAACGTAACAATGGACATACAGAATTAGAGTGTATGAACAAGAAAAAACCCTCTGATTAGCATAAGTATCGTACCTTTCATTGTCATAATCATATAAACAGTTGTCTGGGTGGTGGGTTATGTGAGGGCCCTCCCTCGTTGATTCCCTATTGGGAGTGTTGGCAGTGTTGTACATCTTATATGAAAATTTGTATTTTATAGCGAAATACCCTTACCATTTCCTAACAGTAGCTATTTGTTGGAGCCATCCAACCCAATGGCCAACGCAGAGATGCGATTTTAAGGTTTACTAACAACCTTAACCAAGCCATTGGGTTACAGTAGTCCGTCCTCCCGCCAAAGAGGTCACATGACTACATTGTTTACCTCATTATTTTTGTTGGCCATTATCAGTATGGACGTCTTTGGAAATTAGTAGAAGTTTTGTCAAGGTTTTTATTTATTTTTTGACATTTCACAGTGAATCTCACTTCTTCTTTACAGGTATATGATACAGAACTTATACCTTTGTTGAATCTTCGAAGGTATGCATTATATTATGCAAACAGAGGACTATTGGAAAGTTCCATCATCTTCAACCTCGAGGAATAAAATCTACATAAGATGGTCATTATGCAACAATGATTATTTTATATAGCTTGCCAGTCGTTTGGTTCAGTTTGCTGGACGTTGGAAGCTATAATTTTGCAGCATACATATCTAGAGATAGTGTATTCTTCAATAACAGAAGCGATCTGGACGGCGCCATCTTGAATGAGAATGGGGGCAGCCATTGTAGTTGCCGTTGGACACTGCATCGTGTATTAGAATGACAATTCGAGTGGCCGTTATTGCTGTTCACGTCGGGTTCTTATAGCCAGGCGTTGAAAGCAATTTTTTGCCACAATGTACTTCCCAGTCGAATAGATTGTTGACGCTACAGAAGAAGGAATCTCCCTTGGGGGCAGCCATTACAGTTACCATGGACACTGCTCCGTGGCGGAGTTTTGAATGCAGGAAAGACTACCCCTTCGGAAAACTCTTCCGTCGAGGTCCAGTCAAAACATTCACCAGAGGAAAACACCTGTGTGATGTCATCCATGCACAATCGAGTATTCTATTCCTTCCAAAAGGTTTAGATTCGGGTTGTCAGATGCCCGGGAGTGCCATTCATTTCTACAAGGAAAGGCTTTTGTTTCAATAGTTTTAGACAAGAATTGAGTACGATCGGGTTTCTATACCTCTCAAAAGGTTAGATTCAGGTTGTCAGGTGATGGGGATTATGATTCATCTCAAGAATACAAGGAATCTATTCCTTATTTGGCTGACTGTTATTGAGTGGCTAGGGATTGATTTAACAGGCGCAGTTTCTGTGAATGCTCCCTTGTTTGGTCACATTTACCTTCTTTTGGAATTCCCACATTCCTTGGGTGAACAGCCAGCATTGAATGTGGCTTTTATGTTGGGTTTCAAGGAGTTTGAAGCCTCTGATGTTTTTAAAGAGCAGCTATACAGGAAGAAGTTTTGCTTGGACTTCCTTACATACATCACTTTCCTGGACAGCTCCTTAGTTGCAGGAGGTCTGCAGGAGGAACATGACCTTTCAGACACTTTGGAAACAAGGTCCCTGGTAGGGGACTGTAAGAGAGAGGAAGTGTCTCACTTCTTCAGTTCAGGTCAAATTTAGAGGATCCTAGAGATCACTATGCTATGTTATAGACTTCAATATGCCTTGGACTGGGTGCAATGATGGTTGCATTTCCAGTCCAGTCAACCAGTTTGTGTTCAAATCTTCTTGTTGCAGTTTGACCATGTCTAAGAACATGTGACTCAACAGGAGGGATGTAACTTACAATGCCTTTAGCAAACCTACAATGCTTTTTTCACTCCTAATGAGGTTCTCTTGCTGGACATATCAGATGTAGTATTTTTCAGATCTAGTATTTTCATGGAAATAAGGATGATTAGTAAGTCTAGAAGTGAGCATGCTCCTAGTCTGGACTAATATAGGAAAAAGAAAAAAAAACGAGAGAAACAGCAGTTTTGATAGAAGCTGTTTATGGATTGATCGACAAAAGGGCGATAACACCAGTCACCGGTGTCACATCGCTTGAGTTTTACAGTTTATTTCTTGTGACAAGCAAGGAAGAAATGGCAGCCAGTAGTTGTTAAGGTCAGGTATATGAGCTTGCATGTACCTTACTTAATATACAATGTTTGATATTTGGAATTCGTCCATAAAAGGCGAGTGGATGACTTCACTCGACCTTATGGGTACACACTCGTCACCGGTAGACTCGGCTAACAAGTATCTTCGCTTCATTGGAGGCTACAGATTCTACCAGTTCACTGCCTTACCCTTCAGTATTACTACAGTTTCTCTCTCGAGTCCACCAATGTAGCAAAAGGGTTGAAGCTGATGGCTCTCGCAGAAGGCATCAGTATTCGCCAGTATATAGACGATTGGCTAATGACAACATATTCAAAACAGCAATACCAGGGATACACCCACTGGGGATGCATCTTGTCGAGAGCCTGGGTTGGATCAAATTTCTAAAAATCAGATTTATTTCCAACTCCGTTAATCGAAGTTTGGCTACAATTCGACCTCAGGGTAGGTCTAGTCTTCCCAACTCAAAGGAAATCTATTGTCTTCTTGGAAAGACAGGTACCATGTTGAAAGCTTCTCACTTATCTTCAGGGAAGCTCATGTCACTTTAAAAGCATGGTTTCAATGGAGAAGACTATACCATTGGGTTTTCTGAACAGGAAGTCATTCCAATGGTATCTGGAAACACTGCTGTCTCTGGATATCCCATTTCTTGGGTCTTTGGTTCAGGGATCATCTTCACTGGTGGACCAATAGTTCAATTTTGAAGGAGAACTCACCACTCCTTTAGAAGGCGCCCAGTCTCTCTCCTTTCACAGAAGCTTCCCTAAGGGTTGGGGGCTCTCTTGAAGCATCCACAGCCATTGGTCTGTGGAATCAGGAAGAGTCAAGACTCCTCATAACATAACATTATACAGCCGGAAGCTATGTTGTTACCTTAATATGATTCAGAAATCAGCTTATGAGTTGAAATCAGTTGATTTTCACAGACAATTATTTAGTGGTTGCCTATGTGAACAGCCAGGGAGGCTTCCACTCGGGGAATATGTACCTTGATCTGTAGAATCATGGTTCAGTCCAATGCCAGAATGATTCAGAATCAGGGAAGTACATCCCAGGGAATCTACATGTTCTGGCAGATTCCTTGTCTAGGAAGATAAGTTATTTCAGACTAAAGGGGCTATGAATCGTCAGGTTTTTTAATCATATTACACTTGCTGCCATCAATCAGTGGTTGATGTGTTTGCAACAAGATGAATCACAAGATTCCTATGTAGCTCTGCCCTGAAAACAGGTGCTTGAACATCTCTTGTGAAGGTCTGGACAGACAGGTGTTTTTGCCCAGGGTCTTGGTCCTGCAGGTGTTGTAACATGTATATGTCTCATGTCCCAGATAGTTGGGATTGGGGAACAGATGCATTGAACATCTCTGGGGAGGGTCTGGTCAGTTATGTCCAGTGGCCCTCATCCTTCAGGTTTTTCAACAGATGACCACCTACAGGTGCAGAATCATCATGATTGGGTGGCCAGGGATTTTTTAGTTTTGGGATCTGGTGAATCTGTCCACAAAACTTCTTCTAAGACTTCCCTTGGGAGTAAATCTGTTTGACTCAACCATTCAGTAGCAGACTTCACAACAATCTAGTTTACTTGAATCTTCATGTTTGGCATCTGGAAGTCAGGCATGAATATTATGGAAGATTCCCTGAGGAAGTGGTGAAACAATGAAGGAGCACTCCTCAAGGAGAATCTGAAAATCAATTGTTCTTTTTTGGGAAGTGGTGTGAATAGAGCCACGTACCATTCCAAGGAGCAAATTTCCTGTAATACTAGTTTAAGGAAACATCCTAATACCATCCATTATTGTGGGCTATAGAACAGCAATTGCGGATGGTTTGAGGCCAAAAGGGTCAAGAAGTATCTAAAAGTTGAGATAAATAAGACATTAACAACTTTTAGTAAGAGACAGACCAATGTTTAGAATTTGTCATTTGGTCCTACATGCTCTTATCAGACAACCTTTGATCTTGTGAGGAAGGCTTTCTTGAAGTTATTTCCTTTCAAGACAGTCTTTGGTCTTGGCTTCAGGTAAAGTAGTGACAGTCATGTTTGGACCCTTCCCTTAGTTATAGGAAGAATGGGTCACAAGTAACTTTGGCCATTGACTGCCTTTTTGGCCATGAACCAGTTGGCTTCAGATGGGCCTACTGCAATTACTGCAACTGAGCCAGTGATCTGTGTCTCTGTGGATTGCAGAGTCAGGGTAAAGGAGTGACATTAATGCTTGGACATATTCTTCGTTTAGTTATAAGGAGAATTGGTCACAATTGCCAGATCCAGTTTGCTTTGGATGGGCCTACTGCAATTAAGCCTGTGGTCATGCCAGCTCTTAGCCTCTTTGGACAACAGTTTGACTCAATGTGGGTCTGTCTGTCCTGTTAGGGGTTGGTAATCAAAAGGTTTGAGATAGAACAAAATCTTTTGTTTTTACTGCCATTAAGAAAGTTTCTTAATAAGTCTTGTCTTTTGGCATCTATTTCATCTTGATTGAGTCAAGATTGAGTCACGGAAACTATTGATGTATGTTTTTGATTGCATCTTTAGTTTTTATAGATGATTTCCTTACATGAGTTTCTTGATACATGTTATTGGAAATTGCATCGTATGTATACCAATTTCTGTCTGAAAAACCTCTGTTGTCATAGGGTCAGTTTTGAAATTGGTTCCTACAGTTGTAGTTACAGTTTGTTACTTTATAGTATGTGTTTCATACTTATATTGGTACATTTGCAGTTTGTGGCTGGTATGTCTGCAATGCTGGATGTATTTGTAGTTAGATATCAATGTTGCCTAAATCTGACTTGGGAAGGATTTGGCATTATGCTGATGACACTTACAGGTTGGTTTGACCTTGTTTGGGGTCGGATGTTACAATGTAGATGGGCTATCTATTTATGACATCCTTTTGCAACACCAACATTGTCAGCAGTTGTGAGAACTACAGCTACATACTGCCATTTTTTGGAGTTGTATGTTGTGAATGTTTGGAAGTTATATGTTCATTAATGCATGTAATTCCATTATGAAGTTCTCATGATGTCAAGTTGTAGGTTAGGTAGTGGTTTTTCTTAAAAAGAATTCCCTCCATCCTACAAGGCTGAATTCAGCTACTGTTAGGAAATGGTAAGGGTATTTCGCTATAAAATTGAAAAATTTAATAGTAATTTAAATTTTTATTAGAAATACTTACCATTTCCTAACACTCAAATTTCCCTCCCGCCTCCCCGCAAGTCATTCTTTTACTTGCAACAAAAATAATGAGGTAAACAATGTAGTCATATGACCTCTTTGGCGGGAGGACGGACTACTGTAACCCAATGGCTTGGTTAAGGTTGTTAGTAAACCTTAAAATAGCATCTCTGCGTTGGCCATTGGGTTGGATGGCTCCAACAAATAGCTACTGTTAGGAAATGGTAAGTATTTCTAATAAAAATTTAAATTACTATTAAATTTTTCAAATTTACATAGTTTTGGTCCCTATGGTAATTTACGGGACAGGAAAGTATTACATTTTATTGGTTGTCCGTTAGTTAAATTTCAGTCAGTTAACTTACTTTGGGGTGGTGACCGAAGTGGGTCACGTGTTGTGAAAGAGAAAGTACATGTGCACAGGTCACACCAGGAGAGCTGGTCTCCCACTGTTAACACTGTAAATAAAGACAGTTTTGATAGTAATATTGGTTTTATAACTGAAAGTACGTCTTGTCTTTCCTTACCTGTGAAAGCACCAGTTAATATGGCTGACCCCCAGGAATATCTTGAGCTAGCAAGTGCAGTTGAAACCTCGGGAGTTCCAAATTATAAGGGTTTGCGTGTACCACTTCCTTCTTCTTTTAATCTAAAATACATTGAAAAATAAATCCAGGATTACAATGATCAAATACTGCTTGACTATCTGAGATTTGGTTTTCCTTTGGGTATTAATAAAGATAAAGACATTAAGAATAATGCAACTGAAAACCATACATCGGCTAATCAATTCCCACAAGCAATTGAAGAGTATATTGGTGCCGAGATTAACTATGGTGCCCTATTAGGCCCTTTTGACCACCCACCTCATAGAAACTTTACTTGGTCACCCCTCATGACACGCCCTAAAGGCCCGGGTCGAAGAGTCATTTTGGACCTTTCGTTTGGGGACTTTTCAGTCAACAGAGCCACGAATAAGGAATGTTATGATGGCTTTCCATTTACTCTTAAATTGCCCCGACTTGAAGCGTTAATCCCAACTCTCGTGGCTTTAGGTAAAGATGCCCGTTTGCTAAAAGTGGATATCTCGCGGGCCTTTCGAAATGTCCGCATCGATCCGGGAGACGCCTTACACCTGGGCATCTGCTGGAAGGGAAAGTTTTTCCTGGATAAGAACCTAGCCTTCGGGGCAGTCCATGGCACAGCCATATTTGAGAGAATTACAGACCTCATATGTTACATACTGGCAAAACGAGGTTTCACAATATACAATTATATTGATGATATATACGCTTGTTGCCATAAGGACAAGGCACAAGCATGTTTTGACACCCTGGTCCAAGTTTTAACGGAAATAGGCCTCCCAATTAACCCCAAAAAGGTACATCCCCCCTGTACTCGTTTGTCTATCATGGGCATTGTGGTGGATGTAAATGAACAAACATTCAGTATTGAAAACGAGAAGTTAGACGAGATATATTCAGAATGTGTCAACATCTTCGTTAACCCCGTTATCATGAAATGAGATCTCCAATCCCTATTAGGGAAATTGCTTTACATATCTCGTTGTGTAAAGGGGGCGCGCATATTTCTCAATCGTATTCTCCAGGTATATAGGTCACATCACGACTGTAGAAAAATCAACCCTCCCACAGAATTTTACTTGGGACATTTGGTGATTTATAAACTTCCTGCAAACCTTTTAACGGTATCAGAGTCTTCTCGAGAATACCTGTACAACACACAGTTCACGTGGATGCTACCCTGACTCACGTGGGGGGGGGGGTGTATGGGGTTCACGCGCTTACTCTCTTCCCTTCAAGGTCTCGTCCCAATTACCCAGGCTGAAATGTTCAATATTGTAGTGGCGTTACAAATGTGGGCACACTTATGGCAGGATAAAGTGATAGCTGTGAGATGTGACAATGAAAGTGCGGTATATGTGTGCAACACAGGTAAAACCAGAGATAAGTTTTTGAATATATACCTACAAAGAATCTGGCATCTCACGTCTAAATATAATATAGATTTGAGGGTATCCCACATTCAGGGTAAAACTAATGTGGTGGCGGATGCATTATCCCGCAAACAGTTTCATAAATTGGGTGATTTACAGTGGGACGTTTTATCACCTCAAGTGTTATTATCTCTTTGTAGTGTTGAAACCAAGTTTACAGGCGTCCCTGGATCACGCCTTGGCCAGATCACATCACTCTTTACAACCTCACACGACAAAGCAGTATGAGAGGCAATTTAGACTATATTTAGCATTTGTAATCTCACGAGGTTTGACAGTTTTAGATGAAGTCACAACTGTGTTGTTGTTTCTTGAATTTTTAGCCACAAGTGGTTTATCCTCGAGAGTGATTGTTAATTATGTGTCCGCACTAAAGTTTGGATTTGATTCTTATGGTTGGTCTACCATGGTGTTTGAGTCCCCACTTATTAGACGGATGCTGAGAGCCATTAAGTTTTCCATAGCAAAACAACCCTCCCCTAAAGGGGTTTTCTCCTTTCACCAAATCCGTCACATTTCTTATTTATGTGACTCTTTTGACAACCCACTTACTTACAGGCTGGCCTTCCTATTGGGTTTTTATGGGTTCCTGCGTATATCTAACGTGGCCCCCCCATTTACCAAATCCTTTTCCCGTTCATAAACACTTTCAGAGACAAGATGTGGTCCTGGCCCCCCCCCCCCCCCCCTGGCGTGCACCTGAACTTGAAATGGGCCAAAAATATACAGGCACCCGAGAAGACCCATACAATCAAGTTCCCTGCGGTTCAGGACCCACTACTTTGTCCTACACAGTCAGTCACAACTCTCCTCAGATTAGTTTCACTTCCCCCCTCAGCTCCTTTATTGGTTTTCCAGGATGGCTCTCTTCTTACCCAATCTCTCCTTAGAAAATGTTAAGCTACCATATTGAAGTTGATGGACCTTCCCTTGTTGGGTTTTGGTTTCCACACCTTTCGTAGGTCGGGGGCCACCTTAGCCTTTGACTCCAATATCCCACTCCACAATATCAAAAATCACGGGGTCTGGAATAGTGATGCAGTTTGGTCCTACATCTCAGACAACACTTCCCAAGCCCTTCAGGTTCCTCTTCTTTTTCAACATCTTGCTAATTCCCTACAATAATGCTAGTTGGGCTGGGGTTTTGGTCCCCTAGTTTCTTATTTGCTATTGTAAATACATGTAACCTTAACTTCATAGATTTTAATAAATTAGTATTCCCAACTTTGCATTATCATTCATATCTTCATATATATCTTGGGCGGCTGCAATAACGACTGTAGGAGCAATCACCCCCTGTGATTGGCTTTCAGTCGTTTTGTACTCGTCCGTCCCACAGTTGACTCGTCCTTCTCTGGTTGGACCAATCAGACCCAGTCACATAAGTCCGCCAATCACTGTCCTTGGCACAGTCCCTCCACCTTATATAAACGGGCCTCTCAGCTACTCCGTCGGTAGTGTTTCTGTAACAAGCAAAGTTAACAGTTTTAATTTCCCCCCCACCTCTTAACCCATTATTGTATTGTTTTTTAGTCTTATTGTGTATCTTGGCTGTTTAGCCCTTGTATTGTAACAGTGTGGGGTTTTGGTCCCCTAGTTTCTTATTTGCTATTGTAAATACATGTAACCTTAACTTCATAGATTTTAATAAATTAGTATTCCCAACTTTGCATTATCATTCATATCTTCATATATATCTTGGGCGGCTGCAATAACGACTGACTTGTCCTTTTCTTCTACCTCCCCAACTCTGTATTTGCTTTTGTGTGACCCCAACTCCCCTTTAGTGCACATGAAAAGCAAGTGGAAAAAAGAATGGCCTCAGTGGGGGAAGTGGGGGGTTGATGGAGGGAGATGATAGATAGAGATATATAAATATGTGTGTGTAGCAAAAGTGGAACAAAAAAAAGTGGAATATTTATGCTATTCTTTCGAATGTATATTGTTTTCTTTTACTTTCTTCCATTTCACTTAGACTTCTACATTTAATTAATTTTAGCTCAAGTGGGAAATGAATTTTTGAAACTTTAATGCATTCAAATTCCTGAGGTGATGCACTAAATCACTTATAACTTGAAAAGTTTTGCGTTCACAGCATTTTGTTAAAATATGTTATTAGGCTACTTTTTCCACAGCTACAACAAGTCCAGTAACTTGTTTGGTCTTAATTTGGTGCATTATTGAAGTGTGGAATGGATCATGATCTCCTACTCTTATTCCTAAGCCTAGATTTTTAATTTCAGTTGCTAAATCATTCATAAATATTGCAGTATATAAACTTATACTTTTCTTTCCAATAAATCCAGTAACATTTTTCTAGCGCTATAGCTTGACTTGTTAGTAACTTGATTTTTCTTGTAAGTAATAACTTGGAAGCAAAATCAGTAACTGTTGAACAAAAAGTCTAACGCACTTTGGTTCACTGGATTTTATTAGTGGTTTTGTTAAGTTTTTAGTTGAAGCACAATCAGTAATTTTAAACAATAGTTCTTAAGCATCTTAGTCCACTGCATTCAATTAGTGTTTTATACTTAAGTCTGATACTAATGACATTTTGAACAGAAATGTCTGTGATCAGTGTACCCTTTCACTTGAGACCTCTTCTCCGAGAACATTACCAAAGAATGTAGGACATACAGAATCCGGGAAAAAAAATGCCTCCTGGACAAAATGCCTCACAAAAAAAATGCCTCCTGGAAAGAATGCCTCCTGGATATTTTGCGACTAGGAAAAAATGTCTCCTGAGAAAAAAAAGTTATTTCAACTTGTAAACATGTTACATATGAAACCTGTAACGTATAATATCAAAAACATGTTAATTTCAGATATGTACAGTCAAAACCAAAACGTACAATATCATGAAGTACAAATTACAAATATCTTCTTGAAAGGGTATCCCTTCAGCTGTACTTTGGACCAGTTTAAAAGCAGGATTTATGACTGTGAGGTTTCTTGATGAAATAGTTGTGGCCTTTATGGCTTACAATATGCATTCTTATCAAATTACAAGATAGGTTATCCCCTCTGTAAGGAGTTGATCGCAGTTAGATGCACTGGGAGGGGCAGAAATGTAATTACAAGAAAAACACGACACCTGTCATAATGGAAACCAGGGATGAGCAGCCAGCCAAAAGAGTGAGAAGCACCAGCAAAACCTAACAAGAGAAACTTACATACCTTTGTACAGCTAAGCAAAATGGGTAAAATACTGTGAATTTTTGACAGGCATTGGCGACTATAAGACTCAAGTGGAAAAAATGAAGATGCCTCAGAAGTTGTAATGTGAACCTGTAGTGTTATAATACTTGAAAGAACTTTTTTTCTTAGGAGGTATTTTTCCTGGTCACAAAATATTCAGGAAGCATTCATTCTAGGAGGTATATTTCCTAGGAGGCATATTTTCTAGGAGGCATTTTTCCCAGGAGGCATTTTTTCCGTGCATCGGACATACATTCTTTTGAGAAGTAAATTTCACACCTACAATTTCTCTTCTGCCAAGCTGTGGTCGTTCTTTCATTTGTTAAATATGGTAACATACACAATGCAATAAACTTTACATTTTCTATTCCTTGTGATGCATATCTTGACATCGTTTACGGCTTACTTCGCACTTTTTCATCAGGGCCGCTTCGTTTTTGTCAGCAAAAACATTTTTCTAGTTTTTCAACAGCACACAATTGCCTTTTTCCCCCTGTAATCTTAAGCAGTGTCTATTTTTTGTGCCACCAGCATTTATGCTGCGTGGCATATAGGGATTGCTTCGTTATCCAATTTTGTGGTGTCAGTGTCGTCTGCATCGTCTGTCGTCACACTGTATTCCGGACAGTATCTAAAAAATGGCTTGTCAGATTTAATTCAAATTTGGCATATGGATGTAACTGGTCCTGAAGGTGTGCTGTATAGTTTTGTGACCCTAAACTCCCCCTAGTTTTTTCGTTTCCGGACAGTATCTCAAAAATGGTTTGATGGATTCAATTCGAATTTGGCATGTGGTTGTAACTAGTTTTGAAGGTGTGCCCTATTTTAAGGTGACCTTAAACTCCCAAGTATAAAAAACTTATGTCCAGTTTACATTTTTATGTCAGCTGACTTGTCAGTCAGCTGACATTATGTCATCACTCTGCGGCGTGGGCGTACGCGTACGCGTCCGCGTACGCGTACGCATCCGCGTGAACAACTTCTCCTCCAAAACTACAAGGCCTAGAGACGTGCTGTTTTTTTTAAAAGATACCTTATCTATCGAGGATGAAAAATTGTTCAAGGCATGCAAATCTGTCTGTTCGTCTGTTTGCAAGAGACATTACAAGGGGGGTACCCCCACCAAAAGTGTGAAAATTTCAACACTTAATCACAATTTTCTCAGTGACTATTGCAGGGATTTCTGTCATATCTTGCATATATGTACTAGGCCACAGGTAGATTCTCTTGTGTGAGTATGAGACCTGGATCTGTCTTACTTTTTTTTTAATAAATTTTTTTAATAATTTTTAATGCATTAAAATTCATGAAATCATGCACAAAATCATTTATAACTTGAAAAGTGTTGCATTTAGAGCATTTTGTTAAAATATGTTATTCAGCTACTTTTTTCATAGCTACAATATGGTGAGTAAGTTGGGTGCCTGTCTCAATAGCTAAGTGAGTAATAGCTACTTTTGGGCTTTTCAGTAACTTCCATCATGAGTAAAATCACTTGTAACTTAAAAACTATTGCATTTAGAGAATTTTGTATAAATATGTTATTCAGCTACTTTGGGGTCAGCTATAACATAGTAAAATTTTAGACCTGTAGCTCATGGCATAGCTGAGTAATAGCTACTTTTAGGTTATCACTGTTGAGTAAATTACTTATAACTTCAAAAATATTGCATTTAGAGAATTTCGTATAAATATGTTATTCAGCTACTTTTGGGTCAGCTATAACATAGTAAAATTTCAGACCTGTAGCTCATGGCATAGCTGAGTAATAGCTACTTTTAGGTTATCACTGTTGAGTAAATCGCTTATAACTTGGAAACTATTGCATTTACAGTATTTTGTTGCAATATATTATTCACCTATTTTGGGATCAGCTATAACATAGTGAAGTTTCAGATCTGTGGCTCATTGCATAGCTGAGTAATAGCTACTTTGAAGTTTTCACTATTGAGTAAATCACTTGTAACTTAAAACCTATTGCATTTAGAGAATTTTGTATAAATATGTTATTCAGCTACTTTTGGGCCAGCTATAACATAGTGAAATTTCAGATCTGTAGGTCATGGCATAGCTGAGTAATAGCTACTTTAAAGTTCTCACTATTGAGTAAATCAGTTGTAATTGGAAAACTATTGCATTTAGAGAATTTCGTATAAATATGTTATTCAGCTACTTTTGGGTCAGCTATAACATAGTAAAATTTCAGACCTGTAGCTCATGGCATAGCTGAGTAATAGCTACTTTTAGGTCATCACTATTGAGTAAATCAGTTGTAACTTCAAAACTATTGCATTTACAGTATTTTGCTTAAATATGTTGTTCACCTACTTTTGGGTCAGCTATAACATAGTGAATTTTCAGACCTGTAGCTCATTGCATAGCTGAGTAATAACTACTTTGAGATTCTCACTATTGAGTAAATCAGTTGTAATTGCAAAACTATTGCATTTAGAGAATTTAGTATAAATATGTTATTCAGCTACTTTTGGGTCAGCTATAACATAGTAAAATTTCAGACCTGTAGCTCATAGCATAGCTGAGTAATAGCTACTTTTAGCTCATCACTATTGAGTAAATCAGTTGTAACTTGAAAACTATTGCATGTACAGTATTTTGCTTAAATATGTTGTTCACCTACTTTTGGGTCAGCTATAACATAGTAAAATTTCAGACCTGTAGCTCATGGCATAGCTGAGTAATAGCTACTTTGAGGTTATCACTGTTGAGTAAATTGCTTATAACTTGGAAATTATTGCATTTAGAGTATTTTGTTTCAATATGTTATTCACCTATTTTGGGGTCAGCTATAACCTAGTGAAGTTCCAGACCTGTGACTCATTGCATAGCTGAGTAATAGCTACTTTGAAGTTCTCAATGTTGAGTAAATCACTTATAATTTGAAAACTATTGCATTTAGAGAATTTCGTATAAATATGTTATTCAGCTACTTTTGGGTCAGCTATAACATAGTAAAATTTCAGACCTGTAGCTCATGGCATAGCTGAGTAATAGCTACTTTTAGGTCATCACTGTTGAGTAAATCAGTTGTAACTTCAAAACTATTGCATTTACAGTATTTTGCTTAAATATGTTGTTCACCTACTTTTGGGTCAGCTATAACATAGTGAAATTTCAGACCTGTAGCTCATTGCATAGCTGAGTAATAACTACTTTGAGGTTCTCACTGTTGAGTAAATCAGTTGTAATTGCAAAACTATTGCATTTAGAGAATTTAGTATAAATATGTTATTCAGCTACTTTTGGGTCAGCTATAACATAGTAAAATTTCAGACCTGTAGCTCATAGCATAGCTGAGTAATAGCTACTTTTAGCTCATCACTATTCAGTAAATCAGTTGTAACTTGAAAACTATTGCATGTACAGTATTTTGCTTAAATATGTTGTTCACCTACTTTTGGGTCAGCTATAACATAGTAAAATTTCAGACCTGTAGCTCATGGCATAGCTGAATAATAGCTTCTTTGAGGTTATCACTGTTGAGTAAATTGCTTATAACTTGGAAATTATTGCATTTAGAGTATTTTGTTTCAATATGTTATTCACCTATTTTGGGGTCAGCTATAACATAGTGAAGTTCCAGACCTGTGACTCATTGCATAGCTGAGTAATAGCTACTTTGAAGTTCTCAATGTTGAGTAAATCACTTATAATTTGAAAATTATTGCATTCAGAGAATTTAGTATAAATATGTTATTCAGCTACTTTTGGGTCAGCTATAACATAGTAAAATTTCAGACCTGTAGCTCATGGCATAGCTGAGTAATAGCTACTTTTAGGTTATCACTGTTGAGTAAATCACTTATAACTTGCAAACTATTGCATTTAGAGTATTTTGTTGCAATATGTTATTCACCTATTTTGGGGTCAGCTATAACATAGTGAAGTTCCAGACCTGTGGCTCATTGCATAGCTGAGTAATAGCTACTTTGAAGTTCTCACTGTTGAGTAAATCAATTGTAATTGGAAAACTATTGCCTTTACAGAAATTTGTGCAAATATGTTATTCAGCTACTTTTGGGTCAGCTATAACATAGTGAAATTACAGACCTGTAGCTCATGGCACAACTGAGCAATAGCTATTCTCAGGCACTGACTGTTGAGTAAATCGGCTATAACTTGAAAAATATTGCATTTGGAGTATTTTGTTAAAATATATTGTTCACCTACTTTTGGGTTAGCTATAACATAGTGAAATTACAGACCTATAGCTCGTGGCATAGCGGAGCAATAGCTATTTTCAGGTTCTCACTATTGAGTAAATCAGTTGTAACTTGAAAACTATTGCATTTACAGTATTTTGCTTAAATATGTTGTTCACCTACTTTTAGGTCAGCTATAACAGAGCAAAAATTCAGACATGTAGCTCATTGCATAGCTGAGTAATAGTTACTTTGAGGTTCTCACTCTTGAGTAAATCAGTTGTAACTTGAAAACTATTACATTTAGAGTATTTTGTTAAATATGTTATTCACAGACGTTTTGGTCAGCTATAACATAGTGAAATTGCAGACCTCTATGTCATGGCATAGCTGAGCAATAGCTTCTTTCAGGTTCTCACTGTTGAGTAAATCATTGTATCCAACCTGTAGGAAATCATGGGCTGGGAATCTGTTAATATGGTCCGATTTGACCTTGGATCCCTCCTTCAAGGTCAAATGAGGATAGCCAAACATAAAAGTGCTTATAACTCGCTTATTATTGGTCCTAGAGGTTTGGAATGAAAACCAACCTATAGAAAATCATGAGCTGGGAATTTTTTGGTGTGGTCGGATTTCACCTTGGACCCCTCCTTCAAGGTCAAATGAGGATAGCCAAACTTAAAAGTGCTTATAACTCGCTTATTATTGGTCCTACAGGTTTGGAATGGAAAACCAACCTATAGAAAATCATGGGCTGGGAATCTTTTGGTGTGGTCGGATTTCACCTTAGACCCCTCCTTCCAGGTCAAACGAAGATAGCCAAACTTAAAGTGCTTATAACTCGCGTATTATTGGTCTTGGAGGTTTGGGATGGTAAACCAACATATAGGAAATCATGGGCTGGGATTCTTTTGGTGTGGTCAGATTTGACCTGGGACCCCTCCTTCAAGGTCAATTGAGGATAGCCAAACTTACAATTGCTTAGAACTCGCTTATTATTGGTCCTACAGGTTTGGGATGGTCAACAAGCTACAGGAAATCATGGGCTGGGAATTTTTTTGTGTGGTCAGATTTGACCTTAGACCCCTCCGTCAAGGTCAAACAAGGATAGCCAAACTTAAAAAGTGCCTATGACTCACTTATTATTGGTCCGACAGGTTTGGGATGGTAAACCATCCTAAATTCTTTGGTTGGGAATCTTTTGGTAAGGTCAGATTTGACCTTTGGATCCCTTCTTCATGGTCGAACGAGGATATTGCATTTATAGTATTTCTTTAAATATTTTTAACCTACTTTTTACACTTAAACAATTACCTTGTTACTTTATTTCATAATACCATTTGCAGGGCACAACTTTTTTGTCCTTTTCTTCTGTCAGCTTCGGATTATCTTTCGAACATGCTGTTCAGTTACCATTTACTGTATTTCTGTACAGCCCTTTCCCTGATAATTATGCTTTCCTCTCATTATCACCATCACAAATCAAAAACATTCAGTCAGCTGACACAGTGCCCGTTCACGGGCACTCTCCTCTTGTTTTCTTTCTCCATGGAGTATACTAACTTCAGGAATTTCATTCAACTTTTGCATGTATATGTAACTGGCCATAGGTAAGTGCCGTACAATAAGGTGACCTTAAACTCCCAGTAATAACAGAATTATATTCACTTTAAGTTTGGTAATTTTTGAACAGTATTTCAAATATTGTGCAATTCTAGGCATATTTTAGTTGTGGATGTAACAAACCTTGAACAGAACCTTCAGAAAAAGATTACCTTAAACTCGCTACAATATACAGCAGTGCAAACAAACTTTGAGTTTAAGGTTGGAACAATATTCTTGGTGTTTGGAAGATATTTGATATGCTAATTAGGACTTTTCACATTGATATTCATCATGTACATATATCTCTACCAAAAATGATCTCTTTTGTAAGGTTATAGTAAATTGGTGATAGTTTATAAACTTATGAGTTTAAGGTTGCATTAGTTTGTGTCACTAGCAGCTATGATGGAAAACATACATGGTCAGTGTCGCCGTCACACTTACTTTCCAGACAGTATCTCAAATTAGCTTGATGAATTAAATTCCAATTTGGCAATGTAACTGTTCCTCAAGGTGTGTCATATTTAAGGTGACCTTAAACTCACAGTGGTAAGATACTTATATTGAGTTGAAGGTTTTTCATTTCCGGACAGTATCTCAAAAATGGGTTGACAGATTCAATTCAAATTTGGCATGTGGTGGTAAGTGACTTTCAAGGTGTGCCCTATTTTAAGGTGACCATAAACTCCCATGTATTAAAAAGTTATGTTGAGTTTAAGTTTTTACTTTTCCGTAAAGTATACTGAAGATAACTTAAGAAACTTCATTCAAATTTTGCATGTATATGTAACTGGCCGTAGATAAGTGCCACACATTAAGGTGACCTTAAACTCCTAGTAATAACAGAATTATATTCACTTTAAGTTTGGCAATTTTTCAACAGCATGTCAAACACTGTGCAATTCTAAGCATCTTTCAAGTTGTGAATGTAACAAACCTACAGGAAAAGATTCCCTTAAACTCCCTCACAGCTTAACTTTGAGTTTAAGGTTGAGACAATTTTTTGACGTTTAAAAGATATTTGATGTGGTAATTAAGACTTTTATTCTTTGATATTCATCATGTACATCTGTCTACACCAAAAAAGTTTCTTTTGTAAGGTTATAGTAAATTCCTGACTTATGAGTTTAAGGTTCCATTGCTTTTGTGTCACTAGCAGCTATGTTGGAGGACAAGTATGGTCAGTGTCGTCGCACTTCCTTCCTGGACAGTATCTCAAAAATGGCATGATGGATGAAATTTAAATTTGGCATGTGGATGTAACTGGTACTCAAGGTGTGCTCTGTTTTAAGGTGACCTTAAACTCCCACAAGTAACATACTTATATTGATTTTAAGTTTTTCCGTTTCCAGACAGTATCTCCAAAATAGGTTGATGGATTCAATTCCAATTTAGCGTGTGGTTGTAACTGGTATTCAAGGTTTGTACTATTTTAAGGTGACCATAAACTCCCATGTATAAAAGAACTATGTTGTGTTTAAGTTTTTTTAAATTTTTTAATAGAGTATACTGAAGATAACTTGAAAAATTTCATTCAAATTTTGCATGTATATGTAACTGGCCATAGATAAGTGCCATACATTAAGGTGACCTTAAACTCCCAATAATAACACATTGTCAGTGTTGTCATACTTCCTTTCCAGAGAGTATCTCAAAAATGGCATGATGGATTAAATGCAAACTTGGCATGTAGATGTAACTGATCCTCAAGGTGTGCCCTATTTTAAGGTGACCTTAAACTCCCACTAGTAACATACTTATATTGATTTTACGTCTATCTGTTTTCACACAGTATCTCGAAAATGGGTTGACGGATTCAATTCAAATTTGGCATGTGGTTGTAACTGGTATTCAAGGGGTCTTCTATTTGAAGGTGACCTTAAACTCCCATGTACAAAAGAATTATGTTGAGTTTAAGTTTTTTTATTTTTCCATAGAGTATACTGAAGATAACTTGAGAAATTTCATTCAAGTTTTGCATGTATATGTAACTGACCATAGGTAAGTGCCATATATTAAAGTGACCTTAAACTCCCAGTTATAACACATTGTTGTCACACTTCCTTTCCAGACAATTTCTCAAAAATGGCATGATGGATTAAATTCAAATTTGTTATGTGGATAACTGGATGTAACTGGTCCTCAAGGTATGGCCTATTTTAAGGTGACCTTAAACTCCCATGTATAAAATAATTATGTTGATTTTCAGTTTTTCCGTTTCCAGACAGTATCTCGAAAATGTTTTTTATTTAGTATATAGTATAGTACAGAGTATACTGAAGATAACTTGAGAAATTTCATTAAATTTTGCATGTATATATAACTGTGGAGGTTTAATGGCATGAGAAATTGTATGTGATTGCTTTCTTGGTAATTTCTGCAATAAGTGTTTTCATGGCAACACTTTTTCTGTTTCTTGGTCTTTTATTTTGTGGGCATTTAACATTATTCAAAACTTTCAAAATATGTTCATTACAAGAGGAACTTGTGATTTGGTTTTAGGCAACATTTGCCAACAGCTGTTGCCATGGCAACACTTTTCCTGTTTCCTGGTTTTCACTTCTAAATTGGTGGGATCTTTATAAATAAAACCAATGCAAAGATTTTAACCAGTATTTTCAGGATATATTTCTTTCAAGGGGAACTACAAGAGTAGTGATGATACTTTTTTGCAAGTTTTTGGTAACAGCTGTTTCCATGGCAATACTTTTTCTGTATTGTTTTTCAAATTGTGATTTTGTGGGTACTTGGCAACACTTTCTCAAGTTTCTTGGGTTTAAAAATCTTTTTGTGGGTTCTTTGCATTCCAAACCCCTGCACGGATTGGAGCTGACTAGTTTTCCGACAATACCTGGCAACAAGTGTTGCCATGGCAACACTTTTCTTCTGTTTTATGGACTTATAAATAATTTTTATGGGTTCTTTGCCTTCCATAATCCTGCACAGATTGGAGCTGATTAGTTTTTCGGCAACTCTTTTCTTCTGTTTCTTGGACCCATATATAAATATTTTTGTGGGTTCTTTGCATTCCATACTCCTACACGGATTGGAACTGCTTAGTTTTTTTTTGGCAATACCTAGCAACAATTGTTGTCATGGCAACACTTTTTCTGTTTCTTTTACGTATATATAAATATTTTTGTGGTTTCTTCTTTGCATTCCAAGTCCCAGCACTGATTGGAGTTGACTAGTTTTTTGACACTACCTGGCAACAGGTGTTGCCATGGTAACAAGTGTTGCCATGGCAACACTTTCTTTTTTGTTCCTTGAACTTATAAATAATTTGATGGGTTCTTTTCATTCCATACCCCTGCACAAATTGGAACTGATTAGTTTTCGGCAATAACTTGCAACAAGTGTTGCCACAGCATCACTTTCTTTCTGTTTCTTGGACTTACAAATATTTTTATGGGTTCTATGCATTCCATACCCCTGCACAGATTGGAGCTGATTAGATTTTCGGCAGTACCTGACAACTATTGCCATTGCAACACTTTTTTTCTGGTTTTAGGTTGTGGATATAAACAGTCCTGAAGAAGATCTGTAGGGTTAAGTGACCTTTCACTCCACAAGATTAGACAATGATCTGGCTTGTTTGCTGTAGCACAAAATAGCTGACAAATATAAGTAGTTCCTTCTTTCCTCCGTGAACAGAGGAGGCAGACAAAACAGGAACCATGTTGCACAGTGCATTAACTTATATGGGCATATGGCTAGCAGTTTAATAGTAGGTTACCCAAAAGATACTTTATCGAATTTCCTGCTTAGTGCTGACATCTAGTAAAACTTGGTAAGTGATAACTTCATGTGTTTGCCTCTCTGTCTGCCTGTGTCCATTTGTCATATCCTGTACATTGGATCTAGGTTATATTTTTCAACAAGTTGGAGCCTCGCCATGGCTCAGTACTTCTCAAGGATTGTCTGGATCTGCAAAAATATTGCCAGTCAGCCAACTATTTATGTCCAGCATAATTTTTGTCCTTTTGAATTTCATCCGCTTCAGTCTTTAAACCAAAGCTGGTGACACAGTACAATTCTTCTGAATTCTTGTTATATTTATTTGGACACTTTTTTTTGTTCACAAATCTAGTTCATTTACATTTCTGTTATAAACTTGCTGACACTTAATATAAAAGCTGTAGGAAAATCAAAAGTTATTGACGCTATCTTTGGCATATTTTGTCTCATACTCTCCAGTGAATTTTGTGCATGTGGTTATATTGGAATTTAAATAGGTTTTCTAAACATAATTTAAGGTTGTTTTGCACCTGTTTCTTGTTTGTACAGAAGCTGAAGTTTTCAGAGCTGGGGGATGCAGTGATTCTGGATGCTGACAAGAACATTGTGCAAACTCAATACGATGATCTCTCCACTTTACCTTCCGATGTGGTCTGTATGGCAAACCAATCCCAAATATGTCTGGCTTCAAAGTGACTTTTGTCTGGAAATATGTTTATAGAAATAGTGGTGTAACAGCACAATCACTTCACCTCTATGTCCATTATTTGTGAATATAGGAAGTGAAACATTTATCTTGCCCAATGTAAATGTGCATAAATTTCATCATATTTTGAAGCTTTTTCAGCACATTGAATTCAATAAAACTGAATAGTCCTTTCTGTACATTATTTGAGTGCTCTTTAGGTGCTGTTAGTCATTCAAATATAATATGTATTTTTTCATTGCCATGAAAGTATTCTTTAAAGGCATTTGAACAGGTGTTATATGTATTATATATGTACCTGTTATATATGTACAGTTTACTGTTAAGCTGTAATTTTGCTTTTATTGTTGGTATCTGGTCTCAAGAGTAATGTTCTGCCTTTTTACTGAACATCTTGAACCTGTGTCATAACATTTTATGTAGTTCTGTGTATCCAAGGCAGTTTGTAGCTTCTTTTTACCCCACAGCCCTTAAGGATTGTCTGGTTATTGTTTTCACCCATGGTGTTTGGATGGGCGGGCGGATATCCGAGCGGGCGGGTGTCCAGGCGGGCGGGTGGGCGATGGGAAAAAAGTTTGTCCGGGCCGTATGTCAGAAACCGGGGTAGGAAGGGGTAGGAAGTTGATACTTGGTAGGGACATTGGTTAGGAGGTGTATGTGTGCAACGTCATGGTCTGACCTTGATTTGACCTTTGACCTTGCTGTAGTGACCTTGACCTACAAAATCTTGTCCGGGCTATATCTCGGAAACCGTAAGGTATAGGAAGTTGATACTTTGTAGGGACCTTGGTTAGGGGCAGTAGGTGTGCAACGTTATGGTCTGACCTTGATTTAACCTTTGACCTTGCCGTAGTGACCTTGACCTATAAAATCTTGGTTAGGGGGTGTATGTAAATGTATGTGTGCATCATGGTGTGACCTTTTTGCTCTGCCAAGGTGTGTTCAGCTGTCATATTTGAGACATCTTTCTCTTATGACAAGGATATATGGATTGCTGCAACTGATTATTATATGCACTTTTACATAATTATGCTATTTCCATTGACAGCTATTCTCCAATTTATAAATTTTACAGCGTCATATTTTTAGTTTACTGATTAATGCTGTCATCTTGCTATTGAATTGTCTTGTTTTAGTACTTTATCTTTACATACATTTTCTTTCTCTTAGATGTTATTTTCTATACTTAAACATTATTTGGACCTTTATATAAGTGACACTGCACTGAAAGTATTCTGGTCTTTGTACTGTTACACTGCCTCTATATGTCATGGTGTTGATAACTATTTCCAGAGGCTGTGGGGTACGGGCATCTCTGATGCTATTTTCTACTAGTTTGTATGCTTACCTTTGATGTGTGTGTTTAGGTGTCTGGACTGAAGAAACGTCTGCGGGGTCACGGGTCAGACAAGAATATGAGTGCAATGGTGGGTGACTGGCTGGCCAGATCATTCCTCAAAGCCCTGGTGGCTCTCATAGGTAAGTGTGTTTCCCCTCTAAGACATCTCTGTGCTAAGACTGACCAGCCATGGCAATGGGTTATTTGGTAGCAGCTTATTAGGCAGTGGAACATCAGTCAATAAATTACTTGTAGCACATATATTCAGTTTATTACTTGTACTGGAATCTTAATATTCAGTACATGTCTTAAAGTTATATGGTGTAGTGTAAACCCTCCTGCTTAGTCTTTCTGGTGTATATAATATACATTATTTCAATGTCTAGTTAGACATATTGTTATATGTCCAGAAGAAAGTCGGGAATATGCTGGTTTCATGTTTGTTGTGCCACTGCCGCTGTTTGTTAGTCAAATCTTTGATTTGAGTTATGTACTGGGTTCCGGCTGCGATTTTAAATCAGCTGTTTAAGCCCTTAAGTATAGAAATTCTGCATAATATTTGTACACATGTCTGTACATTAAGGTGTATAGTTTACACTCTGCCATTTTGTTTTTTTATGTTTTGTTTGGGTGTATTTTATAAAATAAAAAGCTTGTCTAGGATTTTGTCTGCCTTTGTGTAAGATTCTGTATGTCCTGGAAACTATTGTCTTGTGTATTGTCTTGGCATACTCAGATGAGTCTTTTTTAATGGTTTTGTCTGCCGGTTTCTAGAAATGAAAATGTGTGCATACTCAGTATAAATGTAAAATAATCGTCTTCGTATGCCCAACGAAAGTTCATATTTATCCGTCTGCTGGTTTATGGTGCAGTCACTGTTAATATTAAATCCTTGTGTGCACTTCCACATGACTTCAGTCATTCATCGAAGCTTGACAGTTAATTTACAAAGCATTTGTTATGAACCAATCACATAGCTTGACAGATATTTGAGTTTAAAGTATGTATTGGTATCCTTACTTATTTGTCAAACAAATAATAAAAAAACAAAAAACAAATAAATTAAGGACTGATGTGACATCACTATAGTACAAGACATTGGTCAATAAAAATATAGGGGTAATGCACAGACAACAATTTTACACCAACAGTGATGCGCAACACTTGAGGGTTATATTATAAGCATTTATGACAATGAAATTCTTCAGTTTTCTTTGTACATGTTTATCGCTATTTGTTTCTATTTGCCACAAAGATGACCTTAATAATTGCAAATATATCATTCTATGTGCAGTGCCCCTCGAATTTCAATGGCAAATTGTGAAAGAATTTTGCATCATATAATTTAACAATGAAAATGGAAACCCCAATACGCTAGTGCCTTAAAGTGGTTGAATTGTAGAACTACGCAGTTATGCATATATATATCCCCTGACGAAACCAGACGAAAGTCGGGGATATATTGGATTCAGGTCCGTCACGCCGCCGCTGCCACCGTAGAAATTTCCTTGTGTACGCGGTAAGTCAAAAACGGATCAGTATTTTTTTTTCAAACTTGGTACACATGTTACGGGTGCCCAAATGAAGATCTCTATTTTAAGGTGACCTTAAACTCTCAATAATAATGAACTTTTGGCCACCTTAAGGTCAGAAATTTGACTTTTGGCCATTTATAGCTCCCTAGGTTACAAACTATGAATCTCATCTGGCTAAAATTTTACCTGAGAGCACATATATCCTTAGTACATGTGCCGAAAATCAAGACTTTAAGTTGAGGATAAAATTGTGTTTGAGGCCCATAAAGACCCCACTTAGGGATTTTTTTCTACATTTTTCACATATTTTGCCCTATAATTTGGAAGCGGTAATTCTGATGAGTCTCAAACTGCACTAGGTATAACTTTTATATGTAATCCTTGTCTGTGAAAAATTTAAAGGCTGTAGGTTTACCTATAAGGTCGACTTAAGGTCTCAAAATTGCCCACAGAGACCCAATTTATGGACTTTTTGCCACTTTCAAGCACTGTAGCTTTCAAACTATGTCTCTCATCTAAGTGAAATATCATCTGGGAATATATCGATATCTTTTTCTTATATGTGCCCCAAAATTTAGGCCTTTAACCTATGTATGAGGACCATAAACACCCACCCGAGTGACCCTTTTAAGACATGTTTCTCATATTTTGCCCTGTAACTTTTAAATGGTAAGTCTGAGAAGTTTCAAACTGTATTAGATATAAATTCTATGTGTAATCTTTGTATGTGACAGATTGAAGTCTGAAGCTTTAATTTCATTGAAGGCTCTTCTCACTTCTTGTAATCATTTGTCAAATGAACAAACCATAAAGAAATTAATGATTGAAGTGACGTCATTGTAGTATGAGACATGGGCATTAAAATGTGTGGGGGTGCAGGTGGATGCGCACACAAGGATTTTACACTCACAGTGACTGTGTGATACTTAAAGGTTATTTTTATTGCGTTAATTCATCCTATCCAATAGACAATTGCTAATCCGGTCGGCACAGACCGGCCCGCCAAACGTCAGAAAAAGACGTCTTGTGTTTCCACCGGCCGGCCGGTCCCTAGTACTAGTGCACTCGCCAGATGCCGTGTCATACTTCCTTCCTGTCTAGACAGCGTGACGTCATAGCATCTTTTTCGTTTGGCGCATGTACAGTTCACACAGAATATTTCTGAGTTTGATGTTTTCAGTTTTTTTGTGAGATTAGTTGCTTCTTTGCCTTTTAAAAGTATATTTACGGATTTTTGGTAGTTCATAGATCATTATGTCTTCTCCTAGTCAACGAGGTGGAGGGTGTGGCCACATGATGGCTGGCTTTGACTTGCACAGTTTCTGAGCACGTTGTCATGACAAGAAGAAGGGTAAGGACCCTTGTGTTGAAAAGCCAGACTCTGAATGCCAGCATTGTAAAGTATTGACACCTGAACAGATTGCACAGCTATCCACCCCTTCCTACAAACTAAAGAAGGATAAGCGAGATAAATCTGATACTACTCCATCTGAGAATCTGTCATCTTCATCTTCAGTCACTCTCAGTCCCACCCTTGTGGACCCAGCATGAGTGTCGGTAATAAGGGCAGTGGATGGCCAGGACACTGGTTTGAGTGCACAGCCAGCTGCAAAAAAGAAGAAGGTAGAAGAAAAGAAGAAGTCGGTCAAGTCCAAGTCTTCGTCTTCAACTAGCCGACCGGCTGCAGTGTCTCCCGACCAGAGATTTGAGGAACTGGACCAGAAATGGTCAGACCAGTTCAACCGGGTAGAAGCATTCTTATTAGCCAAGACTTTGGACCAGCCTCAGCAGGAACCGACTTTCAGTACAGTCAAGGTGGTCCCAGCTCATTCTCCACCAGCTAATGTCATCAGGTCGGAACCTTTCATCAAACCAACCGACCAGTCAGCTTCTCAGCCCACTGACCGACCTGTATATACTGACCAACATTCTGTGTCTGCAACTACCAACCCACCAGCTTCTAAGCTTCAGTCTGACCGACCTCAGGCCATGGACTGACCAGCAGCCTCTGATAGGCCTTCAACTAGTGTTTCTAGTGCCTTCCAACCGACCAGAAGAAACACTTCCAGTGAATCGGACTCAGACAGTGTTGTATCCGACCGACCCCCTGTTGATATTTTTGTGGAGGAGGGTGAATTGTCGGATGAACTGGATGCCACGGACCCTGACCAGTCCCTCTCTGAGGAGCAATCTTACACGGAAACCATGAGGGGGATCAGGTCATATATGGTCATATATTCCCTAAATATTCATCTACAGCAGCAAATGGGCTCCTTCCAGGCATCCATGTTGGAAGCTTTTCAGTCGCTCCGAGAGGAGTTGACTGCTAAAAAGCAAACAGAGGTGGATCAGACCTCGGTTTCTGCTACCAAACCTGGTACATCTTCCCGTACTGCTGTTAATCTGGACCTACCCCCTCCGAGACTTAGAACTACCATTCAAACTGAGGATATAGATGTGGACTATGGTCCAGCACTTCCTCCATGTCTCGGACCTGACCCTCGTGATACATCAGATCAGAATGTTAGTGCATCTGAGTTAGTGGTGGAACGATTCGCCGAGAACTCGATTTTCAAACTCGATTCTGCGTTTTAGCATCTACATTGATCCCTATTGGAAACGTCGGCGACAAAAAAAACCCGAAACCACGGAAGACGTTTTGAGTGGACGATAATAGAAATACTGGCTACAATGAAGGAATAACGCACAACTAGCGCGGTTTTACAACGAATAACAATATTAGAAACATGAAGACGAAGTAACTGGCTACAAGGTACAGTCTCAAACGTCAGAAGTGGTTTTAAATGGGCGATAATCGGGAAATTATGTGATCGCGGTACTTCGTTTTTATGTTTAATGTATGTTTAAATAGCCATAGCTTCCTTATTTCTTGTCCAATTTTTATAATTTTTTCACCATTGTGTTTAATTTAATTAACTGCATTCTGTCACACTGAGGAAATTTTTATGTTATTTCAACACATTTGTCACTATTTAGAAGTTTACATGTTAATTATCATCTATGAAACTTAACTGCAAGTTGTGAAACTGCTTGACAATAAAGTGACAGAACTTACATCCATTTTATTCCAGAAAATAACTATTATTATAATATATTATAATAACTATTATCGTAAATGAATTAAAGATAACATAGAACCACAGTACAACAAATATATCATTAAAATATCAGGAAAGATTAATATATTTCAAAGAAAAATACCGACAGTTATTTCTACTGGAAACCAAGATTATTATTTGTAAATCTGTCACTGACAGTAGTCCAGACCGTATTTTTTATGCAAGGAATTTTGTAAAATGACCCAAAAATCGATTCGACTCGATTAATCATCTCTGGACTTTTCCGATTAATCGATTCAGATTTTCAAGTCCGATTCCCACCACTAATCTGAGTTACCTTCGAAGAAGGTCTCGGATAAACCCAAAAAACACTGCCACTCTCGCAGTAGGCATGAAATTGAGTCCAGGTCTGCCTCGGATCAATCTAATGAGGAATCCAATGAACCTCGGATCCCATCTACTAAACCTAAAAAGCACTAACAAGATAAGAGTAAACACAAATCAAGGTCCAGATATGTGTAATCTTCCTCAGAGGAGGATCAGTCCTCTGTAGCCAGACACAGGTCTTCTAAGCCCTCTGGGGCTCAGCCCTCAGGGGCTGCTTCTGATCAAGACCTCCATCAACATGATCCAGACCCCCCTTATTATAGGGAAGTAGCTCTGTCTGACATTCTCTCACAGTACGCTGAAGAGGTGGACACTTTTAGGCGCATTCTTTCCCTCCCTGACCCCAGGGAGTCTATGCCTAGGTCCTCAACTTCAGTCATGGGTCTGGACGATGAGAAAGGCCGTCAAGAGCTCAGACCTAGAGGTCCTTTTCCTCTATACTTCCACTTAGCTCAGTTATCAAGGATGCCTTTGATAAATTTCAACATGACTTTAAGGCTGCTAATTTACCTGAGGGTAAATATATCAAACCTCCTCCTTCCACTTCCAAGTGGTACAGGGTGGGACATCCCTGTTGTCAGGACAAATATCAGGAGTTGAATACGGATTTTGCCAAAATCTGTATTACTCCTAAACCCCCTGGGGCTCCTATGGGCAAGGTTCCCCTACCAATTCGAGCACCAGGCTAGGCAAAATATCTCAACGCTCAATTTCACTGCTGTCTTTGCCAAAACTTCATCTTCTTGCATTGCCTCTCTTGAGAAGTGTCAACATAGCATTAAGTCAACTGTCAAGGAGATTAAGACACAGATCCAGAAAGGTGCCAATCCGGATAAAGCAGCAAAGCATGGATATGAGCAAGTCTGTGAGTACCTAGATTTTTGGAATAAGACAGTTCTTATCCAACACAGGGCTCTTATGTGCCTCAGCAAATCCCTAGTCCATATACTCCAGAGGGAACTATATTCTATGGGTAACACTGGCTTGCTTAGGCACGAAGCCGAAATGACCCTCTTACAACCACAATTAGGGGAAATGAGACGCCAAGAACTCAGGAACTCGTCCTTTTGGGACCCCTCCTTGCTCCAGTCTCAACTTGTGAAGGAAGGTGAAGACTTCCTCCTCAAAAAAGGCACCTCTAAAGACTCTCAGGGTTTCGCACTGGTGATCTCAACGGGTACCCGGATATCCGGGTACCCGAACCCTGAATACTTACCCGAATCCGAAATGTCATACCCGAGTACCCGAATCTAAGCTTATTTCTGTTTTTGTTTTCTCACCCTTGTACACCGTTTATAGTATTTTATTTGTCTTTTATTGTATCCCCGGACGAAAGTCGGGGATACTTAGGATTCAGTACGGTCACGCCGCCGCCGCCGCAGAGATTTCCTTTTGGACGCGATAACTTAAAAAATATTTTAGTTACAACTTTCAAATTTGGTATGTGGGTATATATGGGCAATGCCACGAACGCTATTGTTTTGTGACCTTGACCTTCAATCTCAAGGTCACTGGTGGCCACTTAAAGGTCAGATTTTGGCCATTTTTGCACATTTTGGCCCAGTTCTCCAAGACAGAAAGTTAGATCATCCTATGGCTGGTATATATAATACATATATATGTCCTCTATAAGCATGCAGAAATTTAACCTTGAAGCTCTTCATTGAAGGTCATCCACTGACCGCCAAAGTACTTGACCGAGGGGCATTTTTGGCCTTTTTGGAGATATTTTCACACTTAACGCTGACTATATTGCATGGAAACTATTGAAAATGGCTTTGGAGGTTGAGTACATGATGGACTTCTGACATCCAGGTTTACTGGTTACAGATCTTCATTTAAGGTCATCCACTGACCGCCAAAGTACCTGACCAAGGGTCATTTTTGGCATATTTGGAGATATTTTCACACTTAATGCTGACTACATTGCGTGGAAACTATTGAAAATGGCTTTTGAGGTTGAGTACATGACGGAGTACCAGCATCCAGGCTGACCGGTTACAGATCTTCGTTGAAGGTCATCCACTGACTGCCAAAGTACCTGACCGAGGGTCATTTTGGGCCCTCTGTTTGTTTGTTTGTAAACAAGATAACTCAAAAACTGACAGACGGATTTTGATAAAATTTTCAGGATATGTCCAAATTGGTAAAAGGAAGATGTGATTAAATTTTGGGAGTAATCCGGATCACTATATGGATCTTCTGGATCCATGAAATGTAATTTTTAAAGACAGATACCTCAAAAAGTTATGGATGGATTGTGATGACATTTTCAGCAAATGGCCTAAATGGTGCGAGGAACAAGTGATTAGATTTGGGGAGTGATCTGGATCACTGTCTGGATCATCTGGATCCAGGTTGCAGATGTGTTTGTGTACATTGTAGCTAAAAAACTTATGGACGGATTTTGATGAAATTTTCAGGATATGTCTGAAAAGGTAAAAGGATGAAATGGCTGAATTTTGGAAGTGATCCGGATCACTATATGGATCTTCTGGGTTGTGTACATTGTAGCTAAAAAACTTATGGACGGATTTTGATGAAATTTTCAGGATATGTCTGAAAAGGTAAAAGGATGAAATGGCTGAATTTTGGAAGTGATCCGGATCACTATATGGATCTTCTGGATCCATGAAATGTAATAAGACAGATACCTCAAAAAGTTATGAATGGATTGTGATGACATTTTCAGCAAATGACCTAAATGGTGCGAGGAACAAGTGATTAGATTTGGGGAGTGATCTGGATCACTGTCTGGATCATCTGGATCCAGGTTGCCAGATGTGTTTGTGTACATTGTAGCAAAAAACTTATGGACGGATTTTGATGAAATTTTCAGGATATGTCTGAAAAGGTAAAAGGATGAAATAACTGAATTTTGGAAGTGATCCGGATCACTGTATGGATCTTCTGGATCCGTGAAATGTAATAAGACATACCTCAAAAAGTTATGGATGGATTGTGATGACATTTTCAGCAAATGACCTAAATGGTACAAGGAACAAGTGATTATACTTTTGGAATGATCTGGATCACCGTCTGGATCATCTGGATCGAGCCTGCAACATGATTTTACGATGAATTTTGATATTTTTAGGCTATGTTACAAATAGTAAAAGGAAGAAGTGGTAAAAGGATGAAATGATTGAATTTTGGAAGTGATCCGGATCACTATATGGATCTTCTGGATCCATGAAATGTAATTTTTTAAGACAGATACCTCAAAAAGTTATGTATGGATTGTTTCAGCAAATGGCCTAAATGGTACAAGGAACAAGTGATTACATTTTTGGAGTGATCTGGATCATCTGGATCCAGGCTTGCACATAATCTTGGAATAGATTTTACTATTTTCAGGATATGTTACAAATGGTAAAAGGAAGAAGTGGTAAAAGGAAGAAATGGTTCAATTTTGCGAGTGATCTGGACCACTATCTGGATCTTCTGGATCCGTGAATGTAATTTTTAAAGACAAATAGCTCAGAAAGTCATGAATGGATTTTTATGAAATTTTCAGGAAATGTCTTAAATGGGACAAAGAACAAGTGATTAGATTTTGGGAGTAATCTGGATCACTGTCTGGATCATGTGGATCCAGGCTGCCAGATGTGTCTGTGTACAAGATAACTCAAAAACTTATGGATGGATTTCGATGAAATTTTTAGAATATGTCTGAAAAGGTAAAAGGATGAAATGATTGAGTTTTGGAAGCGATCCGGATCACTATATGGATCTTCTGGATCCATGAAATGTAATTTTTTAAGACAGATACCTCAAAAAGTTATGTATGGATTGTTTCAGCAAATGGCCTAAATGGTACAAGGAACAAGTGATTACATTTTTGGAGTGATCTGGATCATCTGGATCCAGGCTTGCACATAATCTTGGAATAGATTTTACTATTTTCAGGATATGTTACAAATGGTAAAAGGAAGAAGTGGTAAAAGGAAGAAATGGTTCAATTTTGCGAGTGATCTGGACCACTATCTGGATCTTCTGGATCCGTGAATGTAATTTTTAAAGACAAATAGCTCAGAAAGTCATGAATGGATTTTTATGAAATTTTCAGGAAATGTCTTAAATGGGACAAAGAACAAGTGATTAGATTTTGGGAGTAATCTGGATCACTGTCTGGATCATGTGGATCCAGGCTGCCAGATGTGTCTGTGTACAAGATAACTCAAAAACTTATGGATGGATTTCGATGAAATTTTTAGAATATGTCTGAAAAGGTAAAAGGATGAAATGATTGAGTTTTGGAAGCGATCCGGATCACTATATGGATCTTCTGGATCCATGAAATGTAATGTTTAAAGACAGATATAAGTGAAACAACTAGTGATTAGCTTTTGGAAGTAATCTGGTACTATGGAGAATCCTGACCTGGTGCTCCAGGAAACAGGCTCAAGTCCGACACATTCACGCCTTAACTATGTCCCATCTGGGGATACACTGCGTCGAGACGCAATCTCTAGTTTTGATTGTTTATACATTGTCAAATACCGGAACCCTTTGAAAATCGTCAGTATATTAACACAGTTACTTAATTCCGAGTCCATAAAACGCTGTATATTGGCTATATAGTGACATGCCCTCCTTAAATAAATAAGAGTAAAATATTTTCACACAGTAGTTAATAATTTTACGTTAAAAAATTCAATTATCAACCCGATATAAAAATGAAGTTTCAATTCCGAAACTACATTCGAGCAGTAGTTAATGCTTTTGTGATAGGTCATGTGACTCCATTTTTATATAAACAACCGTGCTTTGAATGTACAGAAGTCTTTTTTTATTTAACATTTCTTCCGTACAATATTGTTTTGAATGCAAATACGAGGCCAACAAGAAGTAAAACAACTGGTTGGATCCCATTATTTCTGTAGGTTGTAAGTCTGTAAATATGGAGATATTTGTAGTTTCAGCTATTATCGCCCATCGGCGCGGGTACCCGGCAACTCCTCACAATGCAGTAACCAATCGTTTTCCTCAGGAAGGGGGAAACCAAACTTCAGAGGCTCCAGGGGTCATTTTCGACCCCATTACAGGGGACGGGGGCGTGGAAACCCCTCTCCCCAATGACTCCTTAAAAGCCTCCCTCATTCCACCAGTAGGAGGTCGCCTCCATTCTTTCAGAAGAGACTGGCAAACAAACAAATGTTCTTCAAACGTGTTAAACATGATCACCAATGGCTATGTACTACCATTCCTTTCAAAACCAAATTTGGTCAGATTCCCTCTGATTCTGTCAAGAGTACAAGGCCCGCCAAAAAGACCAAGCACTGGGCACTTGTATCCAGTCTCTTCTGTCAAAGAATGCAGTCAAAAGGGTGGAAAATGTAAAATCTCTTGGGTTTTACAGTCGCCTGTTCCTAGTCCCCAAGCCTCACCAAAGGTGGAGGCCAGTCATAGACCTAAACAGGCTCAACACTTTTCTACACGTAGAAAAGTTCAAAATGGAAACTCCAGAGTCCATCAGGACCTCCCTGATTCCAGGGAAATGAGTATCGTCGATAGATCTGTCGGACGCTTACCTGCACATCCCCATCCATCCAAACTCAAGGAAATACCTAAGGTTTTGCTAGAAGTCACAGGTGTTCCAGTTCACCTCACTCCCATTCAGACTAGCCACAGCCCCCCCAGGTCTTTACAATGATTGTAAAGGAAGTGAAACTAATGGCCCTCTCCAGAGGACTCAGATTTCACCAATACCTGGACGACTGGCTGATCAGGTCCCAGTCTCAGGAGGAAGCCCAAGTGAACACTGAGGCGAAGGTAGACCTAACCCAGTCCTTGGGTTGGATAATAAATCAGGAAAAATCAGAACTGAAACCTACTCAGGTGTTTTCGTTCTTGGGCTACAAATACCATCTAGATTCAGCCCTTGTAAAACCCACTAAAGAGAGATGGCTCAAACTTCAGGATTTAATCCTAAGACTCGAGTGTCAAAACGTGTTTTGACTGCAAGACGTTTGATGTCGCTAATTGGGTTGCTTGCCTCAACGGAGAAAATGGTCCCGGAGGGACGCCTTCACATGAGACCCTTTCAGTTTCATCTCAAGGAGCACTGGAGATATCCTCAGTTGCTGGACAGCCTCCTTCCTTGGACAGAAGCCATTGCAGCACACTTAGACTGGTGGCAAAATCCCTCAAACGTGATGAAAGTTGCAGACCTTCATCCCAAAGACCACAGTATCCAACTCTTTACAGACACCTCAAACGAAGGTTGGGGCGGTCACTTAGATCAAAGTTCTACAAAGGGTCTGTGGTCAGACCGGGAAAAAAGGCTACACATAAACGTCCTAGAATTGAAGGCGGTCTCACTGGCCCTTCGAAACTTCACGGACCAGTGCCAGAACCAAACAGTGCTAGTTGCAACGGACAACTCAACAGTGGTAGCCTACATAAACAAACAAGGAGGAACTCACTCAGCAGAGATGTGTGCTCTCCTGTGGAAGATTATGACCTGGTGCCACCACTATCACATAACCTTGAAATCCAGACACATTCCAGGGTGCCTAAATGTGATGGCCGACCTTCTGTCCAGGTCGAACCAAGTACAGTCAACAGAATGGTCACTACATCCGCAGGTGTTCAAACAGATCTGCCAAAAGGGGTTCACACCTCATGTAGACTTATTTGCCACTCATCTGAACCACAAACTTCCACTGTACGTATCTCCTGTCCCAGACCCAAAGGCTTGGGACATAGATGCTCTGAACATAAACTGATCGAGTCTCACTGCCTATGCTTACCCTCCGACGGCTCTCCTTCACAGGGTGATCCAAAAAATCAGGCGATGCTATTACCTGATCATCGTAGTAGCCCCAGGCTGGCCAGGGATGCCCTGGTTTTGGGACCTAGTGGAGCTCTCAACAGAGATTCCACTGCAACTTCCGGTGTCAACGACTTTTCTCAAACAGTCCCACAATTATGTATTCCACAACAATCCACAGCATCTCAACCTCCACGCCTGGTGTCTAGGAGTGGATAGCTTCAAGAACAAGGCTTCTCTGTGGAGGTGGCAGAGAGAATTGCTGCACCTCAGAGGTCATCAACAAGAACCATCTACAAGTCAAAGTGGGCCTTATTTGAGAAATGGTGTAAAGAAAATTCGGTGGACTTCTCCACTCCATCTGTGAAATAAGTCTCAGACTTTTTCATGTACCTGTACCAAGATCTAAACAGGCGCCCCTCGACCATCGATGGTTACAGGACGGCCATTGTTGACACCTTGGGCCCAACGGGCCAACATATTGCACAAAGTTCAGACCTTCATAGGTTACTCTCCAGCTTTCACAGGGATCGTCCCAAAAGTTCCAGGAATCTTCCCAAGTGGAACCTTTCTGTTGTTCTTAATGAGCTCACAAAAGCACCCTTTGAGCCTATGAAAGACACAGACCTCAAACATCTTACTCTCAAAACTGCTTTCTTGCTAGCTTTGGCCTCCGGCAAGCGCCGCAGCGAAATCCATGCCTGGGTTGCAAACAAAGTATCTAATCTAGGCCAATGGGAAAAGGTTGCCTTGTTCCCTTCTTCTGACTTCATAGCCAAAAACCAACTAGCAAGAGAAGGTTCTCAAAGTGTGTCTCCGGTGACTATTCCTGCTTTGACTACCATTGTAGATAGACAATTTAAAGAAGACAGGACCCTGTGTCCGGTGCGGGCCCTGAGGTACTATTTGGATCGAACCAAAGACCTGAGAGGGTCTCGATCCCTCCTTTTCATCTCATTCAAGAAAGGAAATACCTCAGACATCAGACCCGCTACTCTCTCTTATTGGTTTAAACAAACCATCCTACTTTGTTATAAACAAGCAGACCAACAAGCCTTGGACTTGGTCCAAGTTAAAGTGCATGACATCCGGGCCTTCACGGCCTCTAAGGCCTTTTACGGTGCGGTATTGGTGGACCAAATCATTCAAGCCTGTCACTGGAAAGCTCACATTTACAAATTTTTACCTAAAAGACCTTACTTGGTCAGACAACGACAACAATATGTATCTGGGACCCGTGGTGGCGGCACAACAAGTCCTAGATCCTTCCCCTCAGACCAGTTGTCCTCGGAAAGAAAAAAGGGGGGGGGGGGGGGGCACATCCGCTACAACCAAGTCTAATCCCAGGATCTAGGTATTCTTTTACCTTCAAGATGTTACGGATAAGGTCATTTTGTTTTGTAGTTTATCAAAATAATATGTATTAAGGACTTATTAAAGTTGTCATTAATCTCATATTCGGTGGCAAAAAATTTTATGAGAATTCCAACCATTGGGCTGGTCTGTCACTCGTGAAGGGCCCCTAGGGACCCTTAGACCTCTAAGTGAGCACTGCTGCACTTCCGCCCTACAATCGAAACATCTAGACAGTTTTAACACGGTCTTCCATTATATTTAGGTTTTGGGCTCTTTACAGGCCCAGTCTTCGGGATTGGGGCACTGTAAATGGGACTCAGACTGGTATTTCTAACACTCCTTCTAATATATATTACTTCAAATCTAAGAAAAATTGACATATCTTCCAGTCTCAGCTGTAATCCCGCCACCGGGCAGTTGGATTCAGCAATGAGTCCCACATGGTAAGCTATTGTAGCATAATAAAATTAAAAATTTTAATTACTTAAATGTAGCTTTTATAAGCTACAGGCTTACCATGTGGGACTCAGAAGAGTCCCACCCTGCCTCCCCGCTGTTTACAGCTGAGGGGTAGGTTTAAAAAAATCTCAACGAGAAAGTAGGGCGATTGGTCAGAAGTTATCATGTGACGACAACTATAGGCTACGGCCAACTATAAATGTCTATTTTTCTTAGACGTTGGCCATGATGCCTTGTGGCCATCCAAGAACAGCAATGAGTCCCACATGGTAAGCTTGTAGCTTATAAAAACTACATTTAAGTAATTAAACTTTTCAATTTTGACAGGATAAGTATATTTCTTATTTTTGCGTGTTTTGAGTTTTCCTCGGTTCAGGCTTTTTATGTCAGCTGACTTGTCAGTCAGCTGACATTATGTCGTCACTCGTGGGCGTCCGCGTCCGCGTGAACAACTTCTTCTCCAAAACTACAAGGCCTAGAGACATGCTGTTTTTTTTAAAAGATACCTTATCTATCGAGGATGAAAAATTGTTCAAGGCATGCAAATCTGTCTGTTCGTCTGTTTGCTAGAGACATTACAAGGGAGGTACCCCCACCAAAAGTGTGAAAATTTCAACACTTTATCACAATTTTCTCAGTGACTATTGCAGGGATTTCTCTCATATCTTGCATATATGTACTAGGCCAGAGATAGATTCTCTTGTGTGAGTGTGAGACCTGGATCTTTCTTAGTTTTTTTTTTAAATAAATTTTTTTAATAATTTTTAATGCATTCAAATTCATGAAATCATGCACTAAATCACTTATAACTTGAAAAGTGTTACATGTAGAGCATTTTGTTAAAATATGTTATTCAGCTACTTTTTTCATAGCTACGACATGGTGAGTAACTTGAGTGTCTGTCTCAATAGCTAAGTGAGTAATAGCTACTTTTGGGCTTTTCAGTAACTACCATCTTGAGTAAAATCACTTGTAACTTGAAAACTATTGCATTTAGAGAATTTAGTATAAATATGTTATTCAGCTACTTTTGGGTCAGCTATAACATAGTCAAATTTCAGACCTGTAGCTCATGGCATAGCTGAGTAATAGCTACTTTTAGGTTATCACTGTTGAGTAAATCACTGATAACTTGAAAATTATTGCATTTGGAGTATTTGTTTCAATATGTTATTCACCTATTTTGGGGTCAGCTATAACATAGTAAAATTTCAGATCTGTGGCTCATGGCATAGCTGAGTAATAGCTACTTTGAGGTTATCACTGTTGAGTAAATCACTTATAACTTGAAAACTATTGCATTTACAGAAATTTGTATAAATATGTTATTCAGCTACTTTTGGGTCAGCTATAACATAGTGAAATTACAGACCTGTAGCTCATGGCACAACTGAGCAATAGCTATTTTCAGGTACTGACTGTTGAGTAAATCAGTTGTAACTTGAAAAATATTGCATTTGGAGTATTTTGTTAAAATATGTTGTTCACCTGCTTTTTGGTCAGCTATAACATAGTGAAATTACAGACCTATAGCTCATGGCATAGCTGAGCAATAGCTATTTTCAGGTTCTCACTACTGAGTAAATCAGTTGTAACTTGAAAACTATTGCATTTACAGTATTTTGCTTAAATATGTTGTTCACCTACTTTTGGGTCAGCTATAACATAGTAAAATTTCAGACATGTAGCTCATGGCGTAGCTGAGTAATAGCTACTTTTAGGTTATCACTGTTGAGTAAATCACTTATAACTTGAAAACAATTGCATTTACAGAAATTTGTGTAAATACGTTATTCAGCTACTTTTGGGTCAGCTATAACATAGTGAAATTACAGACCTGTAGCTCATGGCACAGCTGTGCAATAGCTATTTCAGGTACTGTATGTTGAGTAAATCAGTTGTGAGTTGAAAAATATTGCATTTGGAGTATTTTGTTAAAATATGTTGTTCACCTACTTTTGGGTCAGCTATAACATAGTGAAATTACAGACCTATAGCTCATGGCATAGCTGAGTAATAGCTACTTTTAGGTTATCACTGTTGAGTAAATCACTTATAACTTGAAAACTATTGCATTTAGAGTATTTTGTTTCAATATGTTATTCACCTATTTTGGGGTCAGCTATAACATAGTAAAATTCCAGACCTGTGGCTCATTGCATAGCTGAGTAATAGCTACTTTGAGGTCATCACTGTTGAGTAAATCACTTATAACTTGAAAACTATTGCATTGACAGAAATTTGTGTAAATACGTTATTCAGCTACTTTTGGGTCAGCTATAACATAGTAAAATTTCAGACCTGTAGCTCATGGCATAGCTGAGTAATAGCTACTTTGAGGTTATCACTGTTGAGTAAATCATTTATAACTTGAAAACTATTGCATTTACAGAAATTTTTGTAAGTATGTTATTCAGCTACTTTTGGGTCAGCTATAATATAGTGAAATTACAGACATGTAGCTCATGGCACAACTGAGCAATAGCTATTTTCAGGTACTGACTGTTGAGTAAATCAATTGTAACTTGAAAAATATTGCATTTGGAGTATTTTGTTAAAATATGTTGTTCACCTACTTTTGGGTCAGCTATAACATAGTGAAATTACAGACCTATAGCTCATGGCATAGCTGAGCAATAGCTATTTTCAGGTTCTCACTATTGAGTAAATCAGTTGTAACTTGAAAACTATTGCATTTACAGTATTTTGCTTAAATATGTTGTTCACCTACTTTTGGGTCAGCTATAATATAGTAAAAATTCAGACATGTAGCTCATTGCATAGCTGAGTAATAGCTACTTTGCTTATAACTCACTTATTGTTGGTCCTAGAGGTTTGGAATGCTAAACAGACATATAGGAAATCATGGGCTGGGAATCTGTTGATGTGGTCCGATTTGACCTTGGACCTCTTCTTCAAGGTCAAACGAGAATAGCCAAACTTAAAAGTGCTTATAACTCGCTTATTATTGGTCTTAGAGGTTTGGGATGGTAAAACAACATATAGGAAATCATGGGCTGGGATTCTTTTGGTGTGGTCAGATTTGACCTTGGACCCCTCCTTCAAGGTCAGTTGAGGATAGCCAAACTTAAAATTGCTTATAACTCGCTTGTTATTGGTCCTACAGGTTTGGGATGGTAAACCAACCTACAGGAAATCATGGTCTGGGAATCATTTGGTGTGGTCGGATTTGACCTTGGACCCCTCCTTCAAGGTCAAACAAAGATAGCAAAACTTAAAAGTGCCTATAAATCACTTATTATTGGTTCGAGAGGTTTGGGATGGTAAACCATCCTATAGGAAATCATGGGCTGGGAATCTTTTGGTGTGGTTGGATTTGACCGTGGACCCGTTCTTCAAGGTCGTACGAGGATACTGCATTTGCAGTATTTCTTTAAATATGTTTTAACCTACTCTTTACACTTAAACAGTTACCTTGTTACTTTCCTTCATAATACCATTTGCAGGGAACAACTTTTTTGTCCTTTTCTTCTGTCAGGTTCAGAATTTCTTTTGAACATGCTGTTCAATTACCATTTACTGTACTTCTGTACAGCACTTTCCCTGATAATTATGCTTTCCTCTCATTATTACCTTCACAAATCAAAAACACTCAGTCAGCTGACACAGTGCCCGTTCACGGGCACTCTCCTCTTGTTTACATCTACGTCATTTATTATCTCCCGCCGGCCGGGCGGGAGATTATAAAATGCATTGCGTGCATGTGTTCATGTGTTATTGAGTGTGTGTCACACTGGTTGTTTCTCCTTGGCCTTTTCAATGTTTTTTATGACCTTATTGCTTATGTCCTTTCATTTGATGCTGTTATTTCACACCTAGGACCATAGCTAAGTGAGTAATAGCAATGGTGGCTACTTTGAGTAAAATGCTCATAACTCCAAAACGACTGCATTTAGAGTGTTTCTGTAAAATACGTTGTTCAGCTACTTTCTCCATGCCTACAAGATGGTACCATTTTTAGGGTTCCATCTTCATAGCTAAGTGAGTAATAGCTATTTTCTGTTATTAACAATGAGCAAAATGAGTAAATTGATTTTGTCTTTGTAACTGTTACTTACAATATTGGCCTGAAATATGTTGTTGAACAACTCCTTCATGTACTATATCATGGTGAGGTGTCCAAGGTGTAGCACCATAGCTAACTGAGTAATAGCTATACTAAGTTTAACATTTGACCATTGAGCAAGTCACTTATAACTCAAAAACTATTTAATATAGAGGATTTTTGTCGAATGTGTTGTTCACCTATCTTTTGGATATACTGTATTGTGAATTTTCACAGCTGTAACTCCATAGCTAACTGAGTAATAGCTACTTTGATGATAACCATAATGAGTAAATGGCTTATATCTTCAAAAGTATTGCAGCTACACAATTTTGTTCCAATATGTTGTTCAGCTACTATCTCCACAGCTACAACATGGTCACTAGTTTGGAAGTGTATCTCCATAGCTAAGTGAGTAATAGCTACTTTGTCAATTTTTAATGATAACCATAATGAGTAAATGCCTTATATCTTCAAAAGTATTGCAGCTACACAATTTCTCTCAAATAAGTTGTTCATCTACTTTTTTGTGAACTGTAACATATTTAAGTTTCACAACTGTTGCTCAATGTACAAGTGAGTAATGGCTACTTTATTGCTACTTTGGTGAAAATGTGAAAAATGACAAATATCTCGCAAACCGTAATAGCTACTTTGTCAATTTTTAATGATAACCATAATGAGTAAATGCCTTATATCTTCAAAAGTATTGCAGCTACACAATTTCTCTCAAATAAATTGTTCATCTACTTTTTAAGTCATTCATCTACTTTTGGGAGAGCTTTCACATGGTGAAGTTTCAGACTCGTAGCTAATTACTCACCTACTGAAAATGAGTAAATGCGAATTATCTCTAAAAGTATTGCAGATCGCCAATTTTTCTCAAATAACTCATTCACCTACTTTTGGGAGAGCTTTCACTTGGTGAAGTTTCAGACCCATAGCTAATTACTCACCTACTGAAAATGAGTAAATGCGAATTATCACTAAAAGTATTGCAGATAGCCAATTTTTCTCAAATAACTCATTCACCTACTTTTGGGAGAGCTTTCACTTGGTGAAGTTTCAGACCCATAGCTAATTACTCACCTACTGAAAATGAGTAAATGCGAATTATCACTAAAAGTATTGCAGATAGCCAATTTTTCTCAAATAACTCATTCACCTACTTTTGGGAGAGCTTTCACTTGGTGAAGTTTCAGACCCATAGCTAATTACTCACCTACTCAAAATGAGTAAATGCGAATTATCTCTAAAAGTATTGCAGATAGCCAATTTTTCTCAAATAACTCATTCACCTACTTTTGGGAGAGCTTTCACTTGGTGAAGTTTCAGACCCATAGCTAATTACTCACCTACTGAAAATGAGTAAATGCGAATTATCACTAAAAGTATTGCAGATAGCCAATTTTTCTCAAATAACTCATTCACCTACTTTTGGGAGAGCTTTCACTTGGTGAAGTTTCAGACCCATAGCTAATTACTCACCTACTGAAAATGAGTAAATGCGAATTATCACTAAAAGTATTGCAGATAGCCAATTTTTCTCAAATAACTCATTCACCTACTTTTGGGAGAGCTTTCACTTGGTGAAGTTTCAGACCCATAGCTAATTACTCACCTACTCAAAATGAGTAAATGCGAATTATCTCTAAAAGTATTGCAGATAGCCAATTTTTCTCAAATAACTCATTCACCTACTTTGGGGAGAGCTTTCACTTGGTGAAGTTTCAGACCCATAGCTAATTACTCACCTACTCAAAATGAGTAAATGCGAATTATCTGTAAAAGTATTGCAGATAGCCAATTTTTCTCAAATAACTCATTCATCTACTTTTGGAAGAGCTTTCACATGGTGAAGTTTCACACCCATAGCTAATTACTCACCTACTCAAAATGAATAAATGCGAATTATCGCTAAAAGTATTGCAGATAGCCAATTTTTCTCAAATAACTCATTCATCTACTTTTGGGAGAGCTTTCACACGGTGAAGTTTCAGACTCGTAGATAATTACTCACCTACTCAAAATGAGTAAATGCGAATTATCTCTTAAAAGTATTGTTCTTAGCCAATTTTTCTCATATAACTCATTCACCTACTTTTGGGAGAGCTTTCACATGGTGAAGTTTCAGACCCATAGCTAATTACTCACCTACTCAAAATGAGTAAATGCGAATTATCTCTTAAAAGTATTGTTCTTAGCCAATTTTTCTCAAATGACTCATTCACCTACTTTTGGGAGAGCTTTCACATGGTGAAGTTTCAGACCCATAGCTAATTATTCACCTACTGAAAATGAGTAAATGTGAATTATCGCTAAAAGTATTGCAGATAGCCAATTTTTCTCAAATAACTCATTCACCTACTTTTGGAAGAGCTTTCACATGGTGAAGTTTCACACCTATAGCTAATTACTCACCTACTCAAAATGAGTAAATGCGAATTATCTGTAAAAGTATTGCAGATAGCCAATTTTTCTCAAATAACTCATTCACCTACTTTTGGGAGAGCTTTCACTTGGTGAAGTTTCACACTCATAGCTAATTACTCACCTACTCAAAATGAGTAAATGCGAATTATCTCTAAAAGTATTGCAGATAGCCAATTTTTCTCAAATAACTCATTCACCTAGTTTTAGGAGAGCTTTCACTTGGTGAAGTTTCACACCCATAGCTAATTACTCACCTACTCAAAATGAGTAAATGCGAATTATCTCTGAAAAGTACTGCAGATAGCCAATTTTTTCTCAAATAACTCATTCACCTACTTTTGCAAGGGCCTTCACATAGTGAAGTTTCAGACCCATAGCTAATTACTCGCCTACTGAAAATGAGTATATGCGAATTATCTCTAGAAGTATTGCAGATGGCCAATTTCTCTCAAATAACTCATTCACCTACTTTTGGGAGAGCTTCAAACCAACCTGTGGAAAAGCACAGGGTAAGGGTAAGACCTTGGGCCCCTTCTTTGAGGTGGAATGAAGATATCCAAACCTTTTTAGTGCATATCTTACATGTACATAACTGCGGAATATGTACATTCAGTGGCTCTAACTCTGGAATGTGGCCATTCGATGGCCAAATCATTGAATGGGTATATGCTATGATTTGCCATTGAATGTGTACATTCAGTTGCCAGAACTATTGAATGTATACATTCCATGCTGTGAGTAATGGAATGTATAAATGACTTTGTGACAAAAGAAAGACAATGTACAAAAAAAAACCATTTTATTAGTACATTAAAACATTAAAAACAACTATGAAATGTAAATTTTTAGTAAATAGCACAAACATATTGATCAAGTACATCGTTTTGATATTTCAAAAATGTTCCTGTTATAAACCATTATTACTTTGACTGATTTCCTTTTTATCTTTCAACCATTTCATTAGTACTAAACCACAAAGAGAAACTTATGAAATGCACAACGTTACTTAATACAGCTATTGCTGAAGCCCATGATAATTAGATTTATTATTATTCTTCATTATTTAGCATGCGCAGGGAATCTTTTCATGTTATTGGATTTCATCTTAAAGTTAATGTGATTGTCCTGAACAATACATTTCTAATTTCAATAACAAACATCTTTGATGTGTACACAACAGATTCTTCTTTTTACAAGTTTCATTCTCTATTGCTAATTGCCTTTTATTGTAATTTGCTTTTACTGACAATATTTAATTGTATCGTGTATAGAACCTGCAAAACATTGATAGTGTCAACACTTATTTATTTGTGACATTACATTTCTAACTAATTATAACATAACGAAACTGTAAATGTTGCTTGTACATTAAATCAATCGTTCTATCAATATTAAATGATTACTGTGTAATATTAAGAAAATACATACATATACATCTATATAGATACAGAGAAGAAAATAAATTGGTGGTCACTGTAGTAAAGCGGCATTTGACTTGTTGTTAATTTTAAACTTTCGGTTGCAAACACAAGGTCAAGAATACCACCACATATATGATTTGGTTCACTTATGTATTGCTTCAAAGAATACCTCCGCAAAAGTGATGTAGCTTTATTAAGATTATATAAATCAAAGTTAAAGTTACCGCAAATGATTATCTCATACATATCTTCTTTCAATTGCACTATAAGCTTTTCAACTTCTTCCAAAAAAGTTTTTATGCTGTCTTTAGGAGATCTGTAAACAGTCACTAGAGCAAAGATTACTTCATTCGCTTCGATTATCACACATGTACATTCTATGTTAATTGCATGGAATTTCTTCTCACAACATTTGGTGTCCCGTTTGATATAAATACCTGTACCATGAACTGACTTACTACACGTTAATATGTAATTATCCATTTCAAATTTCTTATGTGACGCTATTTTAGAAATATGTGTTTCCGTTAAACATATAGCATCTAACAGTTTAACTGATGGATCACTCTTTAAATCTTGCAGATGCATTTTCAGAGATCTTATATTTAGGCAACCCAAAAGAAAGGCATTTTCCCTTGCTATTTTTTCAATTGGAGAAATCCATTGTAATTTAGATTCAGCTTCCATCCGTTTCATTTCTTCAAGAGCACCTGCGTTTACTTTTATATGGCTTAGGTTAAAATTGCAGATTTTTATTCCCCTACTTGTTTTGGCTCTACTTAGCATAGTGTAAATTAGTCCTTGAGGAACACATTTCAAGTTTGATGGTTTCATCATATCTGCGACCATTTCGCTGTATGTACTACCCTGTGCTTTGTGTGTTGTTAATCCCCATGCTAGGTCAAATATGTTGTTCACCTACTTTTTGATGTAGTGCGGCGGGAGATCATACCACGGCAGTGGTCTTGTTGCGTTTAAAATGTCCACCCAACAAACGAATAAAGACAAACCGAGAGCTAGAAAATGCCGTCATTTTTGTTTTTCTTTTGATTTACACAACTATTGCCCTACCTGTAGGGAATCTGGCAAGGGTGATGCCTCCTGTGTCTCCTTTGAAGCGCCCTGTGATATCTATGCATCTTTCACAGATGACCAAATGAAAAAAAATTCAACACAGGAAACGTCGTATAAAGAAACAAAAGGCGGACGCTTCTAGTGCAAAAGATGATGAACTTGATCTTTTGGGAGGGCGACGGGGATTCCTTCACTGGTTCCAATGCAGATCTTGAGAGTGCTGCAGACAATTTATTTACCTCACCCCCGCATCCTCAGCCCCTACCCTTCAGTTCATTGTCCATCAAAACACCTGCAAAAACTGTCCCACCCACCCCAGGTACTGCCTTACAGCAGAAAATTGAAACAAATCTAGAAAAATCCCTGGGTAATTCACTTAACATCCATTTACAGCAGCAAATGGGTTCCTTTCAGGCTTCAATGTTAGAAGCTTTCCAGTCTCTCCGAGACGAACTAACTTCTAAAAAGCAAGTGGAGGTGGATCAGACCTCGGCCTCTAAGCCTGGAACCTCTCAAGCTGCTGTAAATCTGGACCTACCCCCTCCGAGACGACCTCTGACCACTTCAAATGTTGATCAAATGGAAGTGGATTATAATCCTGCACTTCCACCTCACCTCCGTGCTGATTATCAATTGGCATCGGATCAGCCTTCTAGTCCAACCGAGGAGCCTTCCAAGAAGGCTTCGGTTAGACCTAAAACACACTCTCATTCTCACAGTAGGCATGAGGTTGAACCGAGTTCTGCCTCGGATCAGTTCAGTGATGAGTCCGATGAGCCTCGGATTGCATCTTCTAAATCCAAAAAACATGCTGACAAGAGTAAGCATACGCATAGGTCCAGATACGTGTCATCTTCCTCAGAGGAGGATCAGTCCTCTGTAGCCAGCTTAGTCTTCTAAGCCCTCTGGGGCTCAGCCCTCAGGGGCTGTTTCTGATCCAGACCTCCCTTATTATAGGGAAGTAGCTCTGTCTGTATGCTGAAGAGGTGGACACTTTTAGGCGCATTCTTTCCCTCCCTGACCCCAGGGAGTCTATGCCTAGGTCCTCAACTTCAGTCATGGGTCTGGACGATGAGAAAGGCCGTCAAGAGCTCAGACCTAGAGGTCCTTCCTCTATACTCCCACTTAGCTCAGTTATCAAAGATGCCTTTGATAAATTTGAACATGACTTTCAGGCCGCTAATTTACCTGAGGGTAAATATATCAAACCTCCTCCTTCCACTTCAAAGTGGTACAAGGTGGGACGGCCCTGTTATCAGGAAAAATTTCAGAAGTTGAATACGGATTTTGCTAAAATCTGTATTACTTCTACACCCCCTGGGGCTCCTATGGGCAAGGTTCCCCTACCAATTCTTAAGGAATTGGAACACCAAGTTAGGCAAAATATTTCCATGCTCAACTTCACTGCTGCCTTTGCCAAAACTTCATCTTCTTGCAATGCTTCTCTTGAAAAGTGTCAACATAGCATTAAATCAACCATCAAGAAGGTTAAGACTCAGATCCAGAAAGGTGCCAATCCTGAGAAAGCAGCAAAGCGTGGATATGAACAAGCCTGTGAGTACTTAGATTTTTGGAATAAGACGGTTCTTATCCAACACAGGGCTCTTACATGCCTCAGCAAATCCCTAGCCCATATACTCCAGAGGGAACTATATTCTATGGGTAACACTGGCTTGCTTAGGTGCGAAGCCAAAATGACCCTCTTGCAACCACATTTAGGGGAAACGAGACGCCAAGAACTCAGAAGCTCGTCCTTTTGGGACCCCTCCTTGTTCCAGTCTCAACTTGTGAAGGAAGGTGCAGACATCCTCCTCAAAAAAGGCACCTCTAAAGACTCTCAGGGTTTCGGACCCTATAAGCCCTTTCGTGGTCCCCACAACAAGAAAAGAGGCTCCTACAGGAAACGCCCCTATGGGGGCAACGCCTCACAAAGCAGTAACCAATCGTTTTTCTCAGGAAGGGGGAAACCAAACTTCAGATGCTCCAGGGGTCGTTTTCGACCCCGCCACAGGGGGCGGGGTGTGGAAACCCCTTTCCCCAATGACTCCTTAAAAGCCTCCCTCATTCTACCAGTAGGAGGTCACCTCCGTTCTTTCAGAAGAGACTGGCAAACAAACAAATGTTCTTTAAATGTGTTAAACATTATCACCAATGGCTACGTACTGCCATTCCTTTCAAAACCAAATTTGGTCAGATTCCCTCTGATTCTGTCAGAGTACAAGGCCCGTCAAAAAGACCAAGCACTGGCCACTTGTATCCAGTCTCTTCTGTCAAAGAAAGCAATCGAAAGGGTGGAAAATGTAAAATCTCTCGGGTTTTACAGTCGCCTGTTTCTAGTACCCAAGCCTCACCAAAGGTGGAGGCCAGTCATAGACTTAAGCAGGCTCAATACTTTTCTACACATAGAAAAGTTCAAAATGGAAACTCCAGAGTCCATCAGGACCTCCCTGATTCCAGGGGAATGGGTATCGTCGATAGATCTGTCGGACGCTTACCTGCACATCCTCATCCATCCAAACTCAAGGAAATACCTAAGGTTTTGCTACAAGTCACAGGTGTTCCAGTTCACCTCCCTCCCATTCGGACTAGCCACAGCCCCCCAGGTCTTTACAATGATTGTAAAGGAAGTGAAGCTAATGGTCCTCTCCAGAGGACTCAGACTTCACCAATACCTGGACGACTGGCTGATCAGGTCCCAGTCTCAGGAGGAAGCCCAAGTGAACACTCAGGCGGTGGTAGACCTAACCCAGTCCTTGGGTTGGATAATAAATCAGGAAAAATCAGAACTGAAACCTACTCAGGTGTTTTCGTTCGTGGGCTACGAATACCATCTAGATTCAGCCCTTGTAAAACCCACTCAAGAGAGATGGCTCAAGTCAAAACGTGTTTTGACTGCAAGATGTTTGATGTCGCTAATTGGGTTGCTTGCCTCAACGGAGAAAATGTGTCTCCTTCGCATAAGGCCCTTTCAGTTTCATCTCAAGGAGCACTGGAGATATCCTCAGTTGCTGGACAGCCTCCTTCCTTGGACAGAAGCCATTGCAGCACACTTAGACTGGTGGCAAAATCCCTCAAACGTAATGAAAGTTGCAGACCTTCATCCCAAAGACCACAGTATCCAACTCTTTACAGACGCCTCAAACGAAGGTTGGGGCGCTCACTTAGATCAAAGTTCTACAAAGGGTCTGTGGTCAGACCGGGAAAAAAGGCTATACATAAACGTCCTAGAATTGAAGGCGGTCTCACTGGCCCTTCGAAGCTTCAAGGACCAGTGCCAGAACCAAACAGTGCTAGTTGCAACGGACAACTCAACAGTGGTAGCCTACATAAACAAACAAGGAGGAACTCACTCAGCAGAGATATGTGCTCTCCTGTGGAAGATCATGACCTGATGCCATCACTATCACATAACCTTGAAAGCCAGACACATTCCAGGGTGCCTAAATGTGATGGCCGACCTTCTGTCCAGGTCGAACCAAGTGCAGTCAACAGAATGGTCACTGCAGCTGTTTAAACAGATCTGTCTCAAGTGGTTCACTCCTCATGTAGATCTATTTGCCACTCGCCTGAACCACAAAGTTCCACTGTACGTGTCTCCAGTCGCAGACCAAAATGCTTGGGACATAGATGATCTGAACATAAACTGGTCGGGTCTCACTGCTTATGCTTATCCTCCCACGTCTCTCCTTCACAGGGTGATCAAAAAGTCAGGCAATCCAATTGCCTCATTGTAATAGCCCCAGGCTGGCCAGGGATGCCCTGGTTTTGGGACCTACTTCAGCTCTCAACAGAGATCCCATGGCAACTGACATGGCATCACTATGCGGCGTCTGCGTACACATCCATTCTGCATGACCATTTCAGCTCACCTAGAGTTGTGGTAAAACCCTGTAAACGTTATGAAGGGTGTGGACCTTCACCCCAAAGACCACATTATCTAAATATTTACAGATGACAAAGGTTGGGGTGCTCACTTAAAGGAAGCACAAGTGAACACTCAGACCATGGTAGACCTGACACAGTCCTTAAGGGTCGATAATCAATCAAGAGAAGTCTGAACTCAAACCCACTCAGGCGTTTTCTTTCGTGGGCTACAAGTACCACCTAGATTCAGTCCTTGTAAAACCCACTCAAGAGAGATGGCTCAAACTTCAGGATTTGATCCTATGCTTAAAGTCAAAACACGTTTTGACTGCAAGGTGTTTGATGTCGCTAACTGGGTCGCTTGCCTCAACGGAGAAGATGGTCTTGGAGGGATGCCTTCACTTGAGGCCCTTTCAGTTTCATCTCAAGGAGCACTGGAGATATCCTCAGTCGTTGGACAACCTCCTTCCTTGGTCAGTGACCATTTCAGCTCACCTAGAGTGGTGGTAAAACCCTGTAAACTTACTCAAAGACCACAGTATCCAGGTCTTTACAGACGCCTCAAACAAAGAGTAAGTCTCTACTAAAGGTCTGTGGTCAGACAGGGAAAAAGGCTCCTCAGTGCTACGGACAACTCAACAGTAGTAGCCTACATAAACAAACAAGGAGGAACCCACTCAGCGGAGATGTACGCTCTCCTGTGGAAGATCATGACCTGGTGCCATTATAACCAAATAACTTTAAGAGCCAGGCACATTCCAGGGTGCCTGAATGTGATGGCCGACCTTCTATCCAGGTCAAACCAAGTCCAATCAACAGAATGGTCAATGCATCCGCAGCTGTTCAAACAGATCTGTCTCAAGTGGTTCACTCCTCATGTAGATCTATTTGCCACTCGTTGGAACCACAAAGTTCCATTGTGTGCACTCCAGTCCCAGACCAACATGCTTGGGACATAGATGCTCTAAACATAAACTGGTCGGGTCTCACTGCTTATGCTTACCCTCCCATGGCTCTCCTTCACAGGGTGATCCAAAAAATCAGGCAATGCAGTTGTCTCATCATTGTGATAGCTCCAGCCTGGCCAGGGATGCCCTGGTTTTAGGACCTAGTTCAGCTCTCAACAGAGATCCCCTTTCAGTTACCAGTGTTAACAAGCCTTCTCAAACAGTCCCACAACCAAATGTTTCACAACAGTCCACATCTCAACCTCTACGCCTGGTGTCTAGGAGTGGACAGCTTTTTTCGTTCGTGGTGAAGCCCTTGGGGCTATATACCGTATAAATGAGCATGGCTGCACTTACTCCTTCAAAATCCAGACATCCAGACAGTATCATTGTCATTCATTCAAGTTATCTGGTTTTTGGCTTCTTACAGGCCCAGTTGCCGGAACCGGGGCACTCTAAGCGGGACTCAGACTGGCATTTTTAAAACATTCATTCTAATCTAATTGATTCAAAATCCAATAAAAATTGACAAATAACTCCAGTCTCAGCTGTAATCCCTCAGCCTCAGACCAAATCCAAGTATTACAAGTTCACTGTTGTTTTCTAGTGGTTATTATGATGTGTTCAGGTTTTATAATGTATTGTGTTACATTGCATGTCATTACTTAATGTGTTTAGGAGGTTACCGTGATGCACTGAGGTTCCGACCTGGAGAGAACATTTCTTTTGAGGAGGCTGCCTTCCTGCAATCACGACCGGCAGGTATGCGAGCCTTCCTGGAGAACATGCTGCAGCTGCAAACATTTGAGCAGTTCATCAATGGCAGGCTTCACATGCTCAACTCTGGCAAAGGCTTTGCAGATGAGTTTGAGGTGATTCAAGAGGATTCTTACTAAACAAAATGTTCAGACAGAATAAAGCATGTGTTTTTTGATTCATTGAAAAATAGCTTTTAAACATTCACTGCTGCATTTTTGATGGAATAATCAGTGTTTATAATAGTGATAATAAGGCATTTAATCCATGTTGTTGTATGTGATGTATCAAGTTAAGTCGATGCTTTTTCCGAATAAGAATTGCAACAATTAAAAGTTAGAGTTTGCCCAAACTTGATGGACATAGAGTTATGAGTGTTGTGGGTTGTGTATTTCAGATGGAAAACAATATGATGGGTGACAAGTGGGGCACCAGGTCACGCTACAAGGAGTGGACCAACAACATGAAGGTGAGTGAGTTGTCACCTGCATGGAATGATATCCATGTGCTCAATTGGAGGTAAAGACATTAATGGTAGCAATAATATATCCCTAGATGAAAGTGAGGGGTTATCTTAAACTCTCCATATTATAGAAGTTATCCCTACCTTAAGGTCAGAAGTGGACCTTTGGCCACCTAAAGCTCCGTAGGTCACAAATTATGTGTCTCATCCAGCTAAAATTTCAGCTGGGAACACTTCACATGTGCCAAAAATCAATACTTTAAGTTAAGCTTACAACTATAAGGCCCATAAAGACCATATCTGGGGCCTTTTATCTACAGTTTTCACATATTTTGCTCTGTAATGAAGCATCCCACAAGGGACACTTGTTAAGCATTTCCTGTTGCTTATAGCTCGGCAACCACTGGGCGGATTATCTTCAAATTTTGCACATGGATGCAGGAGGAAAATTCTGGGAAAATTTTGAAATATGGTGTCATGCCATTTCAACAAATCAGAGAAGTCACATGAGCAAAAACATGTTTTTCAAAGGGGTGTGCTTTCTGGACGATAACTTAAAAAGCACTTCAGATGAAATTTGGCAAGTAGGTTTATATAGATGTTTGGAAATTATTAACTTTTGGAAGTGATCCAATACAAAATGACTGAATTATTAACAATTTTTCGTAACGATGCAGATGAAAAATTTAAATATCTCAGAAAAACGACGAAGTTTTTGACCCCCAGGGTATCTACCGAATCATCTGCTAATGTTTCCCAAAGAACATTTTCTCACCATTTTTGACGGCCATCTTGATTTTGCCTATAATGCAAAAATGCATTTATCTCTGAAATGGTGCGAGATAGAGCGATTTCGATGAAATTTTTGAACCCCAGGGTATAAGCAGAGTGAACTAGCGACTTTTCCCAAAAATCATTTTCCTTCCATTTTTGGGGGCCATCTTGAATTTCTAAGTAAAATGAAAAAACACATTTATCTCTGAAACGGTGCGAGATAGAGTAGTCTCGGCAAATTTTTTCACCCTCAAGTTACCTGCAGAGTCATCTGGTGACTTTTACCGAAAATCATTTTCTCGCCATTTTTGGTGGCCATCTTGAATTTCTGCCTAAAACGTCAAAATGTATTTATCTTGGAAACAGTGCAAGATTTTTTAACCCCCATGCTATCTGCAGAGTCATCTGGCGATCATTTTCCTGTCATTTTTGGCAGTCATCTTGAATTATGTCCACCCCACTGGGGGGTGGACATTATTTTTGCTTTTTCCGGCATCCGGCGTCTGGCATCCTCCGTCCATCACGCTTGGTTTCCGGTCATGTCAAGGAAAAGTATTTATCCTATCTTTACCAAATAAATTTGGTGTGGTGTTTATTGGGTTATTAGCTTGGATGGGTTTGCTTTTGGTGAAGATAGCTCTATAGCTAACTGAGCAAAAGCTACTTAGCTACTTTTGTGTACTTCTTTTCTTTCTGGGCAATTTAAGGAAAAATATTTAATATATCTTTACCAGATTTTGTATGAGCAATAGTTAGGCCAATAGCTTGCTTGGGATTGCTTTTAGTGGTAATATCTATATAACTAACTGAGTAATAGCTACCTTTAGTAGCCTTTTTATTTTAAGCATCTTAAAGGAAAAGTATTTCACCTATGTTCATAAAATTTGGGATGGAGGATTGTTGGCTCAGTAGCTTGCTTGAGATTGCTTTTGGTGATAATACCTTTATAGCTAACTGAGTAATAGCTACTGTGCTACATAGCTATTATGCTATTTTGAGTTGACTTTTTTCTGGACATTTTAATGAAACAATGTTTTCTATCTTCACAAAAATGAAGGATAATTGGGTCAATAGTTTGGCCAGTATACTTTTTGGTTGATGATAGCTTTGTAGCTATCTGAGTAATAGCTGCTTTGCTACTTTGAGCCTACTCTGAATTGCATTTCTGTTTTCACTCTTTTAAAGGAAATATATTTAGTTCATCTTTGTATGGTGTGAAGGTTTATAGGGTCAATTGCTTGCTTGGTATTGTTGTAGATGGTAATAGCTTTAACCTCCTGAGTAATAGCTACATAGCAAAAAACATAAATATGTCTATCTCCTAAACTGTGCGAGATAGACTGATTTTGTCGAAATTTTCGATCCACACGGTACCTAAGCAATGTACTCATGGCAGTTTTCAAAAAATTTTCCTCCCCAAAAATGGCAGCCATTTTGAATTTTTGCCAATAAAAAAAGTAAAAACTTTTTACTTGCAACAAAAATAATGAAGTAAACAATGTGGTCATGTGACCTATTTGGTGGGAGGATAGACTACTGTAACCCAATGGCTTGGTTTAGGTTGTTAGAAACCTTAAAATCGCATCTCTGCGTTGGCCATTGGGTTGGATGGCTCCAACAAATAGCTACTGTTAGGAAATGGTAAGTATTTCTAATAAAAATTCAAATTACTATAAAATTTTCCAAATTTACTTCTATCTCTTTAACCGTTCTAGATAGAGTAATTAAGCGTCCCTGAAAGGTCGCTTATTTGGTTTCGCCTCAGTTTCCTCGCCGCCGCATTATGGTCTCCCTTGAATGTCTCCCTTATTATTGCAAGCTTTTTAACCATATTTGGCAGTTATATACCTTAGGTGTGGGAAAATTTTTCCACATGCTTAAATTTGACCTTTGATCTTTATGAAGGTCACATGATCAAAAAATAGTTTTTTCGGGTACACCCACCCGTCATCGCAGTTCAGAAAAATCTACTGATCGCAGAGGCTTGTAACTTCATACACATGTTTATACTATCAAAAATGTGAGCTGATTAGATTTTGGGAGCAATCCAATGAAAATTGACCGATTTATGAGTGATTTTCTCACAAGTACCAATCAGAAAGCTTAAAATTCCATGTGAACCCCTCTATTATCTTCTTAAGTATTGCATTTAGAGCCATAAAATGTATTGGGAGGTAGTAGGAAACCATATGTGGAAAGTCTAGAAAGCAAGTCAAATTTCCCCCCCGACCCCCCTGTAGGGGTTCATAAAATAGCCAATTTCATCTTTTCCCCTTATATCTCCTTTATTCTTGCTTCTAGAGCTTGAGAATGTATTAAGAGGTATTGGGAAACCATATGTGAAGAGTCTAGATAGCTGGTCAGATTTACCCCAGACCCTCCCTTATAGGTCAAACTGGGGTGATAAAATAGCCGACTTTGTGTTTTGGCCTTTTATCTCCTTTATTCTTGCTTTTACAGCTTTAGAATGTATTAAGAGGTATTGGGAAACCATATGTGAAGAGTGTAGATAGCTGGTCAGATTTACCCCTGGATCCCCCCCATGGGTCAAACTGGGGTCATAAAATAGCCGATTTCATTGCGTTAATACATCTTACCTACCAGACGATAGCTATAGCCCGGCGCCAGCCGGTCCCGCCAAACGAAAGAAAAGACGTCCTGGGTTTCACCCCCGGCAGGACCGGTACACTACACTCCACTCGCCAGGTGGCCTAGTTCCTGCTTCACTCGCCAGAGGGACGTGACGTCATAGCATCTTTTTCGTTTGGCGCGATATTCAAAGTTTGAATTTTTGGAAACTCTTTTTATTTTGAGTATTTCTTAAGTTATACAGTGTGTTTTGTGTTACGATTTGTCAGTTAGTTGGATAAACTACCATGGCATCTCCAGGACAAAGGAAAGGAGCCTGCGGGCATATCATGGCTAATTTTGACCCTCATTCTCGTTGTGCCAGATGCAGAGATAAAGGGTTGGGCCAAGACCCGTGTGTTTTAAAGTTGCAGTGTGAGTTTTGTGACACTTTAACCCCTGAACAATTGCTCCAGCTTTCAACCCCTACGTACAAACTGCGGAAGGAGAAATCTAAAACCAAAGAAGCCCTTGTGGATCCGTCCACTGTCACTATCGTGTCGCAGGTGGAATCTCAGGAAGTTGCTTCAACTTCTCCACCCCATGTTGCTGAGCAAGATCTCTCTTTACCCCCACCTATGTTCCGCCAAGAGTTAAAAGACTTGGACGAAAAGTGGTCAGTACGTATGGCCCGTCTGGAAGCACTCATTACTTTGGGGCAGCGTCCTTCACCTCAACCTTCCTTCTCACCGGTCAAGGCACCGGTACCGCATCAAGCTCCCGCGGGAGCTCTTTCTCAGGCACCTTTTCTCTTATCATCTGTCCCTTCCGGCCAAGCCGCCCCGGCTTTTGGCCCGGATAGGATAAAACCTAGTGCCACTGTCACTACCAGCTCAATAACTAGGACGTCTCCTCTAGAAGGCCTTTACTCTGAACAGGACCCGGAACCGGTATTCTCTCAACAGAGTTCTTCCGGCCCGGTGGCCTCTGCTTTGCCTCAACCTCCTCCGCAATCCAGCTTGTTCAAGTCAGCTCCGGAGCACTTTGAGGAAGGTGAGGTATCTGACCAAGAAGACGTCACTGACCATCCTGATCAAGAATCTCCAGACTTGGATAAGACATTGAGCGAAGATCAAAATTACAGAGAGACTGTTAGGGGAGTACGTGCTTTCATGGGCTGGTCACATATCCCAGATCTTGAGTATACTCCAAGTTCCAAGTCAGACAATCCCTGGATTGGCCACCGGGCACAACCTGTAGGCAAGGTCTCTATCGACTTACCACCAGAGGACTGGCTTTGTAAGAAACTTGAAAATTTAAATCTCGTCCTCATAGAAGGTTACCCGTCCAAGTCTACGGAACCGGGTGGACTTCATGTTGATCAGTATCTCCGCCCCCCCAAGTCTCAGGCAAGGTGGTACGGGATTCATCCCGCTGAAAATAAAGACATCACTAGGCCGGGAAAATATGTAACTACTTGGCCCAATGACGCGGCGAAGTTGAACAGTTCCTTTGCCCGAATTGGTAAACCTGCTCTTGCTTCATCCCAACCCACCTCCCGCCCTATTGCTCAGGATACGCTCCGGAAGTGGGAGAAAGCAGCAAAAGAGACCAGTTATATTTGTAACCAGTCCGCTGGTTTCAATAGGTGCATCACCAAGATACAGGACTCGTTTCAAGAACAGTTACAAATTCTTCAGACAGAGTTGGGAAAAGGAAAATCTTCCACAAAAGCTCAAGGTGCACTTGATGAATTACATTTCCTGTCTGCATTCAACCAAAATGTGAGTTTTGCGGTTGGCAAATCCCTCCAACACCTCTCAGATTTCACTTTTATACAAATGGCTAATTTAACTCTGGTCAGGAGGGATTCTTATCTTGAGCACCTAAAAGCTGGCGTCAAGCCAGATACCTTTTCCTCTCTCAGGAACTGTCCTCTACAAACCAGGGCTTTGTTTCCGGACGACATTATCCGGAGGGCGGAAGATGAAATAGCAGCATTTGAGTCACATAAGCGTACCAACCAGCCCGGTCCGGGCCGTGGTGGGTTCGCCGGCACTCAGAAAAAGCAACACCGTTACCAGCCATATTCAACATGGAAACAGGAGGATTCTGGAAACTCCGGGGCTCCCGGCAAAGAGATGCCTGCATGGAAAACATTTGGCAATCGCGGGAGAGCCCGTGGCAGAGGCAGGGGTGGTCAACCCGGTCGCGGTTCGCGCCCTGCCAGAGATGCTAAGGCGTATAAATGACAATCACTGCAAAGTTCCTCCGGAAGTAACATCCTGTCCGGAGTTTGGTGTTGTAAATGTAACAAAGACAAGTCTTCCTGTTCTTGTGAAAGACTCTGTAAATTGTCACAATGTTGTTCATCATGTACTTTCTGTAAAAAACATCAGGCAGCCGCAAAAGAAAGGCATAAGTCCAATCTTAAACTCACAAAATACAATAAAGTATGTGAAAAGTGCTTCTTTTGTAAATCACTGTGTCTTTGCCCCAAGTGTGTCAAATGTCCTCAGTGTTGCAAATGTCCAATCAGTAGGGGGACGCCTACAAAATTTTTGGAAAATATGGGCTCTCAAGGGTGCAAACCCGAAGGTAGTATCCATTTTGAAAAAGGGCTATGTGCTTCCCTTCAAGGTCAGACCTCCCTTAATAAGGGAACCCCTGATAGTAAGCGGCTATGCAAACCCCACCAGAGACTCCCACTTACAAGAAGCAGTGCAAGCTCTGATCAAGAAAAAGGCAGTAGAGAGGGTCAGGGTTCGAACCTCACTAGCCTTTTTCAACAGATTGTTCATTGTCCCAAAGCCGAACCAAAAGTGGCGGCCAATCTTGGATCTCAGTACTCTAAATCAGTTTTTATGCGTAAAAACATTCAAAATGGAGACTCCAGAGACAATCCGGACCTCTCTACAACAAGGCGAGTGGGTGTCATCAATAGATTTCAGCGACGCCTACTTCCACATTCCAATCCACTTCACATCCCGAAAATTCCTCAGGTTCCACTTCCAGAACCAGTCGTACCAGTTTCGGGCTCTTCCCTTTGGCCTCTCAACAGCTCCCATGGAGTTCACTGCTGTGGTCAAAGAGGTCAAGTTAATGGCTCAGTCACGGGGTATAAGAATCCACCAGTACCTAGACGACTGGTTGATTCGAGCCCCTACCAAAGAATCTTGCCACCAGGGAACCCAGTCCCTCCTAGCCCTTTGCCAGGAGTTGGGCTGGATGGTAAACATGCAAAAATCAGAACTGGAACCCCAACAAGTCTTCGACTTTGTAGGCTACCAGTACGACCTGCTCAACGGACTGGTCAGACCGACTCAAAACCGTTGGGAAGCCCTTCAACAAAAAATAACAGGGCTATTGCAGAGGAGATCTTGCCAAGTGAGAACTTTCATGTCTCTTATAGGCCTTCTCACTGCGACAGAAAAACAGGTGACCCTAGGCAGACTGCACATGAGACCTATTCAGTGGCACCTCAAGAAACACTGGAGAGTCCCGGAATCTCTGGAAAAAGAGATCCCAATTCCGAGGTCTCTCCATCAGCACCTGCAGTGGTGGACCCAGGAGTCAAAGGTCCTAAAGGGTCAACCCTTACACCCCCTACAACACGCAATACAAATCTTTACAGACGCCTCAAAAGAAGGCTGGGGTGCTCACTTAGGCGACTTCACAGCAAGCGGGACTTGGTCAGTGCCCGAAAGCAAATTACACATAAACTTCTTAGAGCTAAAAGCCGTGTTGTTAGCACTAAAAAGATTCCAACACTTAGTGCAAGGAAAGGTCGTCCTGATTGCCACAGACAACACCACAGTTGTGGCATACATCAACAAGGAGGGAGGTATGAGGTCAGGTTCACTTTGTGCCCTTCTTTGGCGGCTCCTATGTTGGTGCAATCTCAGACAAACAGTACTGAAGGCCAGACATATTCCGGGCCGTCTGAATGTAATTGCAGACAAGTTGTCTCGCCAGGGACAGGTCATTCAGACAGAGTGGTCCCTCCATCAGGAGATCTTCGACACCCTTTGTCGAACTTGGCATTATCCCCAAGTGGACATGTTTGCAACAAGGTACAACTGCAAACTAGTCCGGTTTGTGTCCCCAATTCCAGACCCGAAGGCCTGGTCAGTGGACGCTCTGACGCTGTCCTGGGAAAACCTGGACATGTACCTCTTTCCCCCAGTGTCTCTGATGGGGAAGGTGGTCAGCAAGCTGTCAGACCATTGGTATCACAGAGCAATCCTGATTGCTCCGGGATGGCCAAACATGCCTTGGTTTTGGGACCTAGTGGAGCTGTCGGCCATGGTTCCTCTTTGTCTTCCACACCATCCAGATCTAGTGACCCAACCTTTCAACAAGGCACGTCACAGGGATCTGACAAGCTTAAATCTCCATGCCTGGCTCCTAGAGCCCAGACCATCAAGGAGCAAGGGTTTTCTAGCCCAGTGGCGGCAAGAATTGAGGCGCCTCAAAGACGTTCAACCAGAGCAGTCTACGAGGCAAAGTGGGCCCTTTTTGTTAGATGGTGCGAAACAAGTCAGGTGGACTTCAGGAACCCATCTATAAAACAAATAGCAGATTTCCTCCTGCATCTTTTCCAGGAGAAGAATCTCCAGCCCAGCACTATTGATGGTTACAGGTCAGCCATTTCAGACAAACTGGGAAATGCCTCGGTTAATGTTGGCAAGGATGACAATTTGACTAGACTGTTAGACAGTTTTCACAGAGATAGACCCAAAGGGCGCCGGGGGGTTCCTGCTTGGAACCTCTCCCTGGTTTTACACCAGCTTACAAAGGCGCCTTTTGAACCACTCAGAAAGGCTTCTCTGAAACACCTTACTTTCAAAACGGTTTTTCTCCTAGCCCTGGCTTCAGGAAAACGTAGGAGTGAGATTCACGCTTGGTTAAACAAAAATATCAGACACCAAGCTGACTGGTCCAAAGTTTCCCTCTACCCTTCACCAAGCTTCTTGGCGAAAAATCACTTGGCAAAAGAGGGACCAGAGTGCGTGGCCCCGGTGGTCATCCCGGCTTTAGCCCCCACTCTGGATAAGTCGTTACAAGAAGACAGATCCCTTTGCCCCGTTCGGGCTCTTCGCTATTACCTGGACAAAACCCAGGACCTAAGAACGGGAAAGGAGTTAGTTTTTGTTTCATTCAAACAAGGTTTTAACAAGGACATCTCTCCTGCCACTATCTCATCCTGGATCAAACAAACAGTAGTTTTGTGTTATGATCTTTCTGACCAAGATACCTTGACCCTACATCAGGTTAAGGCCCATGATGTTAGGGCATTTGCGGCCTCCAAGGCCTTTCAAGGTGGCATATCTCTGGACCAGATTCTAGCAGCATGCCACTGGAAATCCCACAACACCTTTACACAGTTTTACCTTAAGGATGTTGCCTGGGCAGATAAGGAGTTTTTTCACTTGGGTCCTGTGGTGGCTGCCCAGCAGATCCACCACTAGTCCCCTAAGCTTCTTTGTATATAATTTTATATAGTGTACATACTAGTTAGTTTTAGGTATAGGCTCACCTTTAGCCTCGACCTTGGCTTCTCAAAGTCGTTTACTTCAGAATAATCCTCTGGGTATAGGACTTTCCCCACTCTTCCAGGTTAACCGTGGAATTTCATTGCCTTGAACTCTTACTCTCTTCCTCCCCTCAGAGCAGTCAAAAAAAAAGGGGGGGGGGGGGGGGCAGGTGGGTCTAGTTACCCTCGAGACTAACATGTCTCCTCAAAAGGGCTAGAACCTCACACCTAAGCACAATATAAGAGTTCTCTCTAATCCTCAGAAGGCTGCCCTCCTTCCACTGGGTAGTTATTCTAGCTATCGTCTGGTAGGTAAGATGTATTAACGCAATGAAATTGCAAATTTTAATTAGTAAATTAAATTTTTATTAGTTAATACCTTACCTACCAGACGGGAAATTCCCACCCAACCTTCCCCGCTTTCAGCCTTACAATTCAACCTTAGGGACAAAAAAGATGCTATGACGTCACGTCCCTCTGGCGAGTGAAGCAGGAACTAGGCCACCTGGCGAGTGGAGTGTAGTGTACCGGTCCTGCCGGGGGTGAAACCCAGGACGTCTTTTCTTTCGTTTGGCGGGACCGGCTGGCGCCGGGCTATAGCTATCGTCTGGTAGGTAAGGTATTAACTAATAAAAATTTAATTTACTAATTAAAATTTGCAATTTTGTGTTTTTGCCTCCTTTATTCTTGCTTTTAGAGTTTAGAATGTATTAAGAGGTATTGGGAAACCATATGTGAAGAGTCTAGATAGCTGGTCAGATTTACCTCCGGATCCCCCCTTATGGGTCAAACTGGGGTGATAAAATAGCCGATTATGTGTTTTGGCCTTTTATCTCCTTTATTTTGCTTTTACAGCTTTAGAATGTATTAAGAGGTATTGGGAAACCATATGTGAAGAGTCTAGATAGCCGGTCATATTTACCCCCAGACCCTCCCTTATGGGTCAAACTGGGGTGATAAAATAGCCGATTTTGTGTTTTGGCCTTTTATATCCTTTATTCTTGCTTTTACAGCTTTAGAATGTATCAAGAGGTATTGGGAAACCTTATGTGAAGAGTCTAGATAGCTGGTCAGATTTACCCCTGGATCCCCCCCATGGGTCAAACTGGGGGTCATAAAATAGCCGATTTTGTGTTTTTGCCTCCTTTATTCTTGCTTTTAGAGTTTAGAATGTATTAAGAGGTATTGGGAAACCATATGTGAAGAGTCTAGATAGCTGGTCAGGTTTACCTCCGGATCCTCCCTTATGGGTCAAACTGGGGTGATAAAATAGCCGATTATGTGTTTTGGCCTTTTATCTCCTTTATTTTGCTTTTACAGCTTTAGAATGTATTAAGAGGTATTGGGAAACCATATGTGAAGAGTCTAGATAGCTGATCAGAGAGGTCACATGACCAAAAATGTCTTTTTTCGATGGGGAAGCTTGTCCGGATGATAACTTGAAAGGAATTTTATCAATTCACCTGAAACTTGGCAAATACATTCATTCTATTAAAATCTGGAAATCATTAGATTTTGGCATTGATTGGTTAAGAAATGGCCGAGTAATTAATGATTATTTAATCATTACGAATTTTCCAAATAAGGAAACACAAAAATGCTTATATCTCGAAAACCGTGCTAGATAGAGCGATTTCGACGAAATTTTTGACCCTCAGGGTATCTCTGCAGAGTATTTATCTCAATTTTCAAAAAAAATGGCGGCCATTTTGAATTTTTGAATTTTTCGCAAAAATTGCAAAACATAAAAATGCTTATATCTCGAAAACCCTGCTAGATAGAGCGATTTCGACGAAATTTTTGACCCACAGGGTAGCTCTGCAGAGTAGCCATGCCAATTTTCAAAAATATTTTGTCTCGCCAAAAATGGTGGCCAATTTGAATTTCCGAATTTTTCGCAAAAATTGCAAAACATAAAAATGCTTATATCTCGAAAACCCTGCTAGATAGAGCGATTTCGATGAAATTTTTGACGCACACGGTATCTCTGCAGAGTAGTCATGCCAATTTTCAAAAAAAAATTTTCTCGCAAAAAATGGCGGCCATTTTGAATTTTCGAATTTTTCGCAAAATTGCAAAACATAAAAATGCTTATATCTCGAAAACCGTGCTACATAGAGCGATTTCGACGAAATTTTTGAGCGACAGGGTATCTTTGCAGAGTAGCCATGCCAATTTTCAAAAAAATTTTGTCTTGCCAAAAATGGCGGCCATTTTGAATTTTCGAATTTTTGCGCAAAAATTGCAAAACACAAAAATACTAATATCTTGAAAACCGTGCTACATAGAGCGATTTCGACAAAATTTTTGATCTTCAGGGTATCTCTGCAGAGCAGTCTTCAGGGTATCTCTGCAGAGCAGCTATCCCAAAGAGCTTTCACTCGGTGAAGTTTCAGACCCGTAGCTAATTATTCACCTACTCAAAATGAGTAAATGCTAATTATCTCTAAAATTATTGCGGATACCCAATTTTTATCAAATAACTCATTCATCTACTTGTGGGAGAGCTTTCACATGGTGAAGTTTCAGACCCATAGCTAATTGCTCACCTACTCAAAATGAGTAAATGCGAATTACCTCTAAAAGTATTGCAGATGGCCAATTTTTCTCAAATAACTCATTCACCTACTTTTGGGAGAGCTTTCACTTGATGAAGTTTCAGACCCGTAGCTAATTACTCACCTACTCAAAATGAGTAAATGCTAATTATCTCAAAAACTATTGCGGATACCCAATTTTTATCAAATAACTCATTCATGTACTTTTGGGAGAGCTTTCACATGGTGAAGTTTCAGACCCGTAGCTAATTACTCACCTACTCAAAATGAGTAAATGCGAATTATCTCTAAAAGTATTGCAGATAGCCAATTTTTCTCAAATAACTCATTTACCTACTTTTGGGAGAGCTTTCACTTGGTGAAGTTTCAGACCCATAGCTAATTATTCACCTACTCAAAATGAGTAAATGCTAATTATCTGTAAAAGTATTGCGGATACCCAATTTTTATCAAATAACTCATTCATCTACTTGTGGGAGAGCTTTCACATGGTGAAATTTCAGACCCATAGCTAATTACTCACCTACTCAAAATGAGTAAATGCGAATTATCTCTAAAAGTATTGCAGATAGTCAATTTTTCTCAAATAAATCATTCACCTACTTTTGGGAGAGCTTTCACTTGGTGAAGTTTCATACCCATAGCTAATTACTCACCTACTCAAAATGAGTAAATGCGAATTATCTCTAAAAGTATTGCAGATAGCCAATTTTTCTCAAATAACTCATTCACCTACTTTTGGGAGAGCTTTCACTTGGTGAAGTTTCAGACCCATAGCTAATTATTCACCTACTCAAAATGAGTAAATGCGAATTATCTCTAAAAGTATTGCAGATAGTCAATTTTTCTCAAATAAATCATTCACCTACTTTTGGGAGAGCTTTCACTTGGTGAAGTTTCATACCCATAGCTAATTACTCACCTACTCAAAATGAGTAAATGCGAATTATCTCTAAAAGTATTGCAGATAGCCAATTTTTCTCAAATAACTCATTCACCTACTTTTGGGAGAGCTTTCACTTGGTGAAGTTTCAGACCCATAGCTAATTATTCACCTACTCAAAATGAGTAAATGCGAATTATCTCTAAAAGTATTGCAGATAGCCAATTTTTCTCAAATAACTCATTCACCTACTTTTGGGAGAGCTTTCACTTGGTGAAGTTTCAGACCCATAGCTAATTATTCACCTACTCAAAATGAGTAAATGTGATATATCTCTTAATAGTATTGCAGATAGCCAATTTTTCTCAAATACCTCATTCACCTACTTTTGGAAGAGCTTTCACACACGAAAATGAAAAATTGTGAATATCTCGGAAAAGCTATTTCTTCTCCTTTAATGCTCGGCGGGAGATGCACACCGCGGCAGTGGTCTTGACAAAAATTTTTGTCTCCCCAAAAATGGTGGCCATTTTGAATTTTCAAAGTTTTTGCAAAACACAAAAATGCTTATATCTCGAAAGCGTACTATATGGAGCGAACTCAACAAAATTTTTGACCTGCTGGGTATCTCTGCAGAGTAGCCATGCCAATCTTCAAAATATTTTTGTCTCGCCAAATATAGCGGACATTTTGAATTTTTTGCAAAACACAAAAATGCTTATATCTTGAAAACTGTGCTAGATAGAGCAGACTGCGCTGACTTTGGTTGCCACAACAGTATAAGGCTAGAAACGAAGCATTTTCTTAATACTTTAGCACTCACCTTTATATCCTTTTCGGGACGCTTTGCTTTTGCTATGCAAAAACATTATCTTTTTTTTGCGAGCGATCCTCTAGTTTATTCTTGCTTTCAGAGATTTACAATGTATTAAGAGGTATTGGGAAACCTTATGTGATGAGTCTAGATAGCTGGTCAGATTTACCCCCTGACCCTCCCTTATGGGTCAAACTGGGGTCATAAAATAGCCGATTTTCAATTATATCTAAATAGAAATGAGCATTATTTATAAGATATAAATAGGCTTGTGGGAACATTGACCTTTTATTTACTCATTGGGATAGATGAGGTCACAGTATTGTGTCATAAACTTATTGCCTTTCCAAAGGCTCAAATTTTACTATGCCTTTTTCTAAAATGTAAACAGGTATATGGCATTTATAAAGCACTGTTACTCTTAGTAGTTTAATTAAGTAGTTTTATGGTGTGATTTTCAACCTATTATAAGTATTGATGCTTTATGCTTTCTGAGCCAGAGGATTTATTATATCCCCAGACGAAAGTCGGGGATATATTGGATTCAGGTCCGTCGCGCCGCCGCCGCCGCCGTAGAAATTTCCTTGTGGACGCGATAACTCAAAAACAAGTTAATATTTTTTTTTCAAACTTGGTACACATGTTAAGGGTGCCCAAAGGAAGATCCCTATTTTAAGGTGACCTTAAACTCCCAGTAAAAAAGAACTTATGGCCACCTTAAGGTCAGAAATTGGACTTTTGGCCACTTAGAGCCCTGTAGGTCACAAACTATGATGCTCAGCTGGCTGAAATTTTACCTGACAACACATTAATATGTTCTTAGTACATGTGCCGAAAATCATGACTTTAAGTTGAGGAGAAAATTGTGTTTGAGGCCCATAAATACCCCCACTTAGGGATTTTTTGCTATACTTTTCACATATTTTGCCCTATAATTTGGAAGTGATAATTCTGATGAGTCTCAAACTGCACTAGGTATAACTTTGATATGTAATCCTTGTCTGTAGAAAATTTTAGGGCTGTAGGTTAACCCAAAGGGGTCGACTTAAGGTCTCAAAAGTGGCCACAGAGACCCAATTTATGCACTTTTTGCCACTTTCAAGCACTGTAGCTTTCAAACTATGTCTCTCATCTAAGTTAAATATCATCTGGGAATATATCTATGTGTTTTCTTATATGTGCCCCAACATTTAGGCCTTTAATAGACAGTTAACCTGTGTATCAGGACCATAAACACCCACCCGAGTGACCCTTATAAGACATTTTTCACATCTTTTTCCCTGTAACTTGGAAATGGTAAGTCTGAGAAGTTTCAAACTGTATTAGATATATATTCTGTGTGTAATCTTAGTATGTAACAGATTTTAAGTCTGAAGCTTTAATTTTGAAGGTCAAATTGAGGTCTCTAAAAGGCTCCCAAAGACCCAATATTTGGACTTTTTGCTACTTTTAAGCCCTGTGACTGTCAAACTATGTGACTGATAGAGCTCAAATCCTATCTGAGAAGATATTAGTATGTTATTTTTATATGTGCCAAAAATTAAGGCTTTAAGAAGACATTTAACCTGTGTATGAGGACCATAAATCCCCACCCGAGTGACCATTTTTAGACATTTTTCACATATTTTTCCCTGTAACTTGGAAATGGTAAGTCTAAGAAGTTTCAAACTGTATTAGATTCATATTCTATGTGTAATCTTAGTATGTGACAAATTTTAAGTCTGAAGCTTTAATTTGAAGGCCACATTTAGGTCTCTAGAAGGCCCCATAAAGACCCAGTATTTGGACTTTTTGCCAATTTTAAGGCCTGTGACTGTTAAACTATGTGACTGATAGAGCTGAAATCTCATCTGGGAATACATTATTATGTTCTTTTTACATGTGCCAAAAATCAAGGCTTCAAGTAGACATTTAACCTGTGTATGAGGACCTTAAACACCCACCTGAGTGACCCTTTTAAGACATTTTTCACATATTTTGCTCTGTAACTTGGAAATGGTAAGTCTGAGAAGTTTCAAACTTTATTAGATACATATTCTATGTGTAATCTTAGTATGTAACAAATTTTAAGTCTGAAGCTTTAATTTGAAAGCCACATCGAGATCTCTAAAAGGCCCACAGAGACCCAATATTTGGACTTTTTACCACCTTTAAGCCCTGTGACTGTTACACTATGTGATTGATGGAGCTGAAATCCCATCTGGGAATGCATTATTATGTCCTTTTTACATATGCCGAAAATCAAGGTTTTTAGTAGACATTTAACCTGTGTATGAGGGCCATAGACACTCGCCCAAGTGCCTTTTTTGACATTTTTTCCGTATTTTGCCCTGTTATTTGGAAATGCTTAGTGTGACAAGTCTTAAACTGTATTATATATAATTTTTGTTTGTTATCTATGTCCCCCAAAAAGTTTCAGATCTGTAGTTTAATTGCTAAGGTCTCTTTAACAATTGTAAAATGCCCACAGAAACCCAATTTATGGACATTATGCCACTTTAAAGCCCAGTAACTGTCAAACTATGTGGGTGAGGAAATGCCTGTCTATTTAAATTTTGAATATTAATAATGTTATGGCTATCTTAGTCGTTTAAGAACTTATTTTTGTGTGTTATACCTCTGCTTGCTGAGTTTTTAACTTTTTAAAATGAAACTGGTTAAACATATTCAAGTAGACAAAATGGACACTTTAAGTGAGCTTTAAGTCCCAATATTAATGAAATTATATCCTTATGTAGTAAAACTAGGGGATTTTTAACCCTCAACTAGCCCAGTTTTATTCAACTTGCCTCAGTTAATTTTGGCACAGCTCCTACAGTTATGAACTCATTTCAGTTGATAATCACATACTTAAAATTCTCAATTCTTTTTGTATTTGAGTACCCCTTTTATATAGATTGTTTGTTTACCATTTATGCTGTAGCACTCCATCTCTTTGTAGTCCCAACCCACATCCCCCACCCGGATTCCCCCCACCCACCTCTGGGACCTCCAGCTATATTGAGTGACACTAAATAAACAAAGGTATTTAATGATATCAGATAAGAAACAAAGAACTCAATGGGGTTGCAGATCTTGTGTAATAGTGAGAGAGGTGTGGAGAAGGGGAGAGGGGTGGGGATGGGAGGTGGTGGGCTTCATTACATATAACACAAAGGGGAGTCAGAACTGAGATTGTGTCACATATTTAGGATGCATATATATGGACCACATATATAGGTATAGAGGAAATGAATAACTGAAAACAATTTGCAAATTCTAAAAATAATATAATAAAATAATAATATAAATATTTTTTTTTTAAATAATATTTTATTTGTGAACAAATATAGAAACAGATATGCGCTTTTGGGATTATGAATTTTAGAATGGACATTGAATCATCAATCATTTAAATACTTTGAAGGAAGATTGAAAAGTATGATGAGTTGAGTTAAAAATAATATTTTATTTGTCAACAAATATAGAAACAGATATGCTCTTTTGGGATTATTATTTTAGAATGGACATTCAATCATCAATCATTTAAATACTTTGAAAATAGGTTTAGAGTTATCATTGCAGGAAGATTGAAAATATAATTTGAGTTATGTATTCGGCGTCTGGGGATACACCATCTTCCTTGGGAAGATATAAACAGAGTAGATTGATGTGCTGAAGTTCATATAATAATGGGTAATTATGTTTTAAAAAATTCCCGATCAAAACCTGTGGCGTGAGTGATGACCTGTCTGGGGATATGTTGGCGCCGAGTTGGCCCAATCTAGTTCATTTAACTTTTCACAATTTATAACCATAGAAAACAAAATAAAGCTTAAATTTTTCTTTCATGTTAATGCATAAACTTCCACACTGTCTGCTTAACTTTCACTTCTTCTCTCAGCACTGCATGTTTTTAGTTTCAAAAACCTTTTTCTACTGTATATTATATTGCGGTGAACCTTTTTGGGACGCTTAGTTTTTGTTAGCAAAAACATTCTTCTAGTTTATTGTAGAAGTGTTACCTACATATTAAGCACGGATATATATTAAGAAATCTGCTGGAAACGCTCCCTAGCTGACTCAATTTAGTGTTGATGATAGGGCAGTAAGCGACGAGTAATATGAATTATGAAGGCAGCCATTTTGCTAGTTTCCTCCCATTCAACCATGGTGTTGTTAGGGGCAGATCGACAATATTAAGGAAATAATGGATAATATAATGGATATATACTTTTGTTTGAATGTACCTTCTGTAACCTTCCAGTTTCAATCACCATAGAAACGTCTTTTCTAGTACTACGAATAGAAATAGAGTATTTAGTGTTTTTTCATCAGAAGCATGAGATGAATTCTTCAGATTTCTTCAGAGCGCACTGGTACCGACTTCTCTGCTGTAAAGCATCAGTCACACCAGCCTAGCTCGAGTAATTAGTGTTTTTACATCAGAAGCAAAAGATGCATTCTTCAGAAATCTTCAGAGCGCAAGCTCCAGTTCAACCGACCTATCAATAGAAGGTGATATCACTCCCTCCCTTGCAGACCCAGCTTTGTTGTCGGTAGTGGGGGTTGTGAATGGCCAGTTCACTGGTTTTATCACGAAAGGAAGAAAGAATTTCATCTACACATTTACAGAGCGCACTGGTCCAGGCTTCTCTGCTTTTGAAGCATCAGCCGACCGGCCAGCTCAAAGAACGCGACCTCTGATGTCATCTCCACGAAGCTGGTCACGTGGTTCACCGGCCAAGTCACGAAGCTTATCACGTGACTCACCGACTAGGAAGGTCGGAAGTGCGTTCTTCAGAACTCAGGTCCACTGTGATTCCTGTCCCTGCCTTGCAGACCCGGCCTTGTTGTCGGTAGTGGGGTTTTTGTGGACAGTCAAATACTGTAAAGTTGCCGGTTAAGTGTTACACAAAGAACGCGACCACTGATGTCATCTTCAATCAGCCAATCGCGTATCCTTCCGACCAGCAAGCTGTTCACGTGACACGCCGAACATCAATTGCTTCTAAAAATAGCTCACAGGGGCTAATGACAGGCCTAATAATGTATAGTCCCAGACAGGAAGTTTTTTCTGACTGCTTCAACCGGTTACAGAGCTCACCAACCGGTTACCGGCTATACAGTTTTCACTGAGCAGTATGCTTCACACCAGTTGGTTACAGAGTCTACCGACCTTTTATCATGTGCAATTACTGTCTTGCCCCTTTTTCAATACTAGTTACAGAGGACTGGAACAGACCAGCAGACCCACCAGGGGATCACTTAGTTAGTAGACCAGTAACTAAATTCAATGGTCAGCCTAGCCTACCAGTTTTACTGGTTACAGAGTATCACAGGCTACAGAGATTTACTGTGGCCAAAAATTGCTGGTTACAGAAAAACAGATGGGTCTTTTGAATAGCAAGAAAAAAGGTGGTCCAAACTCAGACAAGCCTTCATCGTGTCCGTTCAGGGGTCAGCCATCATACAAATGACAATGTGTACATGCTCCACCTTCAAGGCAGCTGGCCCGGGGCCTAGAGTCTGTAAAATGTGAAGAGTTGTGTCAGCCCCACTGGACTGGACCACAGCAATAACAGAAGGACTGTTAACTGTTTTCATTGTCACCAGGTCAGACCAGTGTCCGGAGGGACCGAAAATGTTTGTCAGACTACCAAATGTCCCAAATGTGGCCCACAATCTGCCTGTAGGGTCCAGAATTAATCCGTTTTGGGAACTTCAGTGTTGATTCTAGAAATTTTGAAATGTGGGGGCAGTTCCCCCCTATGTCCGAAAAATGTTGGGGCTTGGTCAATAAGATGGGATCTTGTATCTCCGCCAAAGAGGGATTAATTTCAAAAGCATTTGTCTGTCCGTATGTTTGTTAGCAGGATTACACAAATGCTACTGTATGGATCTTCGTGAAAAAAATAGAAGATGGAAACTGATCCAACTTAGATTAATTTTTATTACTTATCTGGATCAGTGCTTGGATAAGAAAAATATCAGACCTGGGGCCATATTCTACAACAATACTTTTCTAGCAATATTTTTTAAAATAGAAGCACCTCAATGAAAGACGACCAAATGCTTTAAACTGGGGAACTCATGGCCATAGCACCCAAGTCATTAATATTCCGCAGTGGTTAAATCACGGGACGTCCTGATATGTAACTTACTGCCTAAATGTCGGGAAATGATTTCATTGTTTGATTTTTTATGGTTAGCCTCTATATTAAGAAACAGGACAATTTAAATGATAATTCACGCTTCGATAAAAATTGTTAGAAAACCCTAAGAGCAATGTGTGACCTCATATCTTCTCATGAATATTAATGAGTTGGGTGCCATGGCCGTTAGTTCTTGAGTTTAAAAGGATCTTCATTGAGGCTTCCATTTTATAAAATATTGCTAGAACACCCCAACGAAAATCTGTGACCTCATATTTTCTCATGAATATTAATGAGTTGGGTGCTATGGGTATAATTCTTGATTATCTGATCAAATGATAACCTAAAGCAGGGACATAAAGCGCTTCCCGGTTCTCGAGATAATTAGTGCTTCCTGACATATAGCCATTATGTTACATATCAGGACGTCCCGGGACATAACCTTGCTGTTAATATTCATGAGATGATATGAGGTCATAGATTTCCATTGGGGTTTTCCAGCAATATTTTATAAAATGGAGCCCTCAACAAAGATATAACACTTTAAACTTGAGAACTCACGGCCATAGCTCCCAACTCATTAATATTCATGAGAAAATATGGGGAACACACATGTTGTATGAACTGGTTCAACAGTATTGTTGTTAGTACGTATCTGACATTTGCATCATCCACTTTCAAACTGTAGTATCCGACCTTTTTTTTTTTTTTGGTTCCAAACCAGACAGCCGTTGGAGACCTATTCTAGGTCTGAACAAATCAAACCTTTCGGAGACCATCAGGACCTCCCTCCAACAAGGGGAGTGGGTTACCTCAGTAGATTTCAAGGACTTCCATATACCTATACAGGAACAATCCAGGAAATGCCTGAGATTTCACATCCAAGGTCGGACATACCAGTTCAAGGCCCTGCCATTCGGTTTGTCCACAGCACCTTTGGAGTTCACCGTGATACCAAAGGAGGTGAAACTGATGGCCATACACAATGATTTAGGAATCCACCAGTACCTAGACGACTGGTTGGTGAGAGCCAGATCCCACCAGGCTTGTCTCCAACATACACAGGAACTAGTAAATAATGTGGCTGAAACTGGGTTGGTTGATGAACTTAGAGAAATCAGAGCTGGAGCCCAAACAAGACTTCGATTTTGTAGGCTACCAGTTCGACCTCAGGTCTGATCGGGTCCGACTGACGCCGGACCGGTGGCAGAACCTTCGAGAGAAAATGCTGAAACTGCTATCCCTACCGGCTTTCCCGTTCCTGGAATTCATGTCCTTGATAGGTTTACTAACAGCTACAGAAAAACAAGTTCATCTAGGCTGACTTTCATATGAGACTCATTCAGTGGCATCACAAATACAACTGGAGGGTACCAGAATCGCTAGAAAAGGTGATTCCAATACCCAGGTCCCTGCACCCCCATTTACAATGGTGGGTGAAGGAAGACAATATACTGACAGGCCAACCATTACACCCAATAAAACATGCTCTGCAAATAGTTACAGACGCATCAATAGAAGGGTGGAGCGCTCACTTAGATGAGCACACTGCAAGAGGAACCTGGTCCCTTCCGGGAAGCTGCATATAAACTATCTAGAACTTTAAGCAGTCTTTCTGGCTTTAAAAGAGTTCCAAGACCTTTGCTCAAACAAGATAGTACTTGTAGCAACCGACAACACCACAGCTGTGTCATACATAGACAAGGAAGGAGGCATGAGGTCGGGCCCACTTTGTGCCCTACTATGGAGAATCTTGACCTGGTGTACCAGGAAACAAGTGACTCTAAAGCCCGACACATTCCAGGGTGGCTGAACGTGATAGCAGACAAGCTATCCAGGCTAGGCCAGACCATCCAAACAGGGTGGTTTCTCCTTCCAGAGGTCTTCCACTCAATATGCAGCAGGTGGCACCGGCCCAAAATAGACTTATTTGCCACGAGGTTCAACAACAAGTTGCCTCTGTTTGTGTCACCAGTACCGGATCCCCTGGCCACAGCAGTGGATGCGCTCAGTCGGCCATGGTAGGATCTGAAAGCATACACTTTCCCACCATCAGCCATATTGGGCAAAGTGGTGTAGAAGTTGCAAGACTCCCCATGCAAGAGAATCATTCTGATTGCTCCGGGGTGGCCCAACATGCCTTGGTTTTGGGATCTAGTGGCCATGTCCAGCCAAATCCCACTGAGCCTGGCCAATCTGCCCAACCTGTTGACAGCCATTCAATCAGATCCCTCACAGAAATCTGACAAATCTTAATCTCCATGCAGGGCTCCTAGAGCCTCTGCAATCGAGGAGCAGGGCTTGTCTGAGGCAGTGGCAGCAAGAATTGAGGCTCCTCAAAGGGGATCAGTCAGATCAGTCTATGAGGCAAGTGGGCCATTTTTACAAAGTGATGTATCATTCATCAGGTGGACTTCGGGGCACCCCCCTGTAAAGTCAGTTGCTGACTTCCTTATGTACCTGTTTCAGGACAGGAAGTTGTAGCCCAGTACCATTGATGGTTACAGGTCAGTCATTGCTGATAGACTGGGAAATTCGCCCATCAATATCAGTAAGGATGAAAATCTCACTCGTCTCCTGGATAGTTTCCACTGAGACAGACCCAAAGGCCGGAAGGGAATCCCCTCTTGGAACCTCTCCCTGGTTTTTGCACCAGCTGACAAGGTTCATTTTAAAGAGGCCTCCTTGAAGCATTTGACCTTCAAGACAGTTTTCCTCTTGGCCCTGGGGTTGGGCAAGCGTAGAAGTGAGATACATGCTTGGCAAAACAGAAATATTAGACACCAATCCGACTGGTCAAAGGTGTCCCTGTACCCATCACCCAGCTTTCTTTCCAAGAATCAGCTGGCCAAAGAGGGTCCAGACAGTGTGGCCACAGGGGTTATAACAGCCCTGGCCCCAACTCTAGATAGATCCCTCAAGTCTGACAGGTCCCTCTGTCCGGTCAGAGCATTGCGCTACTGTTTGGACAGGACCTCAGACCTCAGGCAGAATAAGGTGGTTTTTGTCTCCTTTAAGAAAGGTTTCGACAAAGACATCTCACCTGCCACTATCTCCTCTTGGATCAAGCAGACTGTGATCCTATGTTATGAGCTCTCTGACCAGGAGGCCCACCCTTTACATCAGGTTAAAGCCCATGATGTCAGGGCCTTTGCTGCATCTAAGGTCTTCCAGTCGGGAGTCTCCTTAGATCCAATCTTGTCAGCCTGCCACTGAAGTCACATAATACCTTCACACAGTTCTATCTGAAGGGCGGGGCTTGGGCTGATTCAGAACTTTACCAATTGGGCTGGGTAGTGGCTGCTCAGCAGATCCACAAGTGGCCTTTAGATTGAGGAGATTTGTATATGTGTATAAACAGTTCTTCATGTACATAAGAATTAAGTGTGGCGTGCTTCCTTCGGGAGGTTTATTTGCATTTTGGGACTGAACGCATCCCTCTCTTCCCCTACCTCAGAGAAGGTCTGCAAAAAGGGGGGGGGGGGGGGGGGGGCGACGGCGTTATAGCCCCGGGTAACCGGCTCCTGGCAACTGACCATAGCCTTACAGGGTTTCCTGACCTTAAGGTCAACCCAGGCCTGGGCCTATAGGTCTCCTGACAAAGTCAGCCTAGACTGTAGGTTAAAATTTGCTATTACTTGTGAGTTCACATAAGTCCCTAGTAACTTACTGCTGACCAAGCGGTAGTTATTCAGCAATTGTCCATTGGATAAGATGTATTAACTCAATAAAATTGCAAATTTAATAAGTAAATTAAATTTTTATAAGTTAATACCCTATCCAATGGACACACAAGACCCTCCCAACCGACCCCGCTATCAGCTTACTAGGGGTCTAATAGGTTTAGACAACGAAAAAGATGCTATGACGTCATGTTGTCTAGACAGGAAGTAAATACCATGCGCCACCTGGCGAATGCACAGTACTGGGACCAGCCAGCCAGTGGAAACACAGGACGTCTTTTTCTGGCGTTTGGCGGGCCGGCCTGCGCCGACCGGATTAGCAATTGTCCATTGGATAGGGTTTTAACTTATAAAAATTTAATTTAATGATTAAATTTGCAATTTTGTGACCTTGACCTTCAATTTCAAGGTCACTGGTGGCCTCTTAAAGGTCAGATTTTGGCCATTTTTTTCACATTTTGGCCCACTTCTCATATGCAGAAAGTTAGATCATCCTATGGCTGGTATATGTAACACATATATATGTCCTCTGTAAGTATACAGAAATTTGACCTTGAAGCTCTTCATTGAAGGTCATTCAAAGACTGCCAAAGTACCTCACTGAGGCCAGTTTTGGGCTTTTTGGAGATATTTTCACACTTAATGCTGACTATATTGCATGGAAACTATTGAAAATGGCTTTGGAGGTTGAGTACATGATGGAGTACCAGCATCCAGTTTGTTGACCTCAAAATGATCCCTTTTACTGCATATGTGTGCCTGTATAAGACTTTGAGGCCATATACGTCCTTTATTATTGGCTGTGTAACTTACTGGCTCATGTTGATTATTGTATCCACCAGAGGCATCAGGTGGATACTTTGGTTTAGCATTCTCTACGCCACCGCCGCTGCGCGTAGAGAGATTTTCGGCGTTAACGCTCTAAGAGGAAAACTACATCAGCTAGGTTCAGCAGGATATCTTCATTGGGGGTAAGCTTGTCTGGGACTGAAATTAGCCTCATTCTGAAAAACAAGATGGCCGCTGCGGTCATTTCTTTGAAAATTATCTACATTTTTCTACTGGCTGTTTCTCATAGGTAGAAGGTTGAATCTCTTAATAGGTGATATGTATAATAGATACACATGCCCTCTACAACCTTGCAGACATTTGACCTTGAAGCTCCTAATTTAAGGTCATTCATGGAGTGCCAAAGTACCCCACGTAGCGGACTTTAAAAGTGCCTATATCTCCCTTATTATTGATCCTAGAGGTTTGCAATGTGAAACCAACCTATAGGAAATCATGTACTGTGAATCTCCTAATGTGGTCAGATTTGACCTTGGACCCCTCCTTCAAGGTCAAACGAATGTAGCCAAACTTAAAAGTGCTTATAACTCACTTATTTTTGGTCCTAGAGGTTTGGGATGGCAAAGCAACCTATAGGGAATCATGGCTGGGAATCTTGTGGTGTGGTCTGATTTGACCTTGGGCCCCTCCTTCAAGGTCAAATGAGGATAGCCAAACTGAAAAGTGGTTATAACTGGCTTATTATTGGTCCTAGAGGTTTGGGATGGTAAACCAACATATAGAAAATCATGGGCTGGGAATCTTCTGGTGTGGATGGATATGACCTTGGGCCCCTCCTTCAAGGTCAAACGAATGTAGCCAAAGTTAAAAGTGCTTATAACTTGCTTATTATGTCCACCCCACTGGGGGGTGGACATATTATTTTTGCTTTTTCCGGCGTCCGGCGTCCGGCGTCCCACTTGGTTTCCAGACATTTTAGGCAACAGTTCTTATCCTATCTTTACCAAATTTGGCATGCAGGTTTATTGGGTTAATAGCTTGTATGGGATTGCTTTTGGTGATGATAGCTCTATAGCTAACTGAGTAATAGCTACTTTGCTACTTTTGAGTAGCTCTTTGGTTTCCAGACATTTTAAGGAATGCTATTAAGCCTAGCTTTCTGAAATTTGGTATGGAGGTTCATTGGGTTAATAGCTTGTATGGGATTGCTTTTGGGGGGAATTGCTTCATAGATGAGTGAGTAATTAATTAAATAAATGAGTAATTAGCTATTTTGAATACTGAAAAAGGCAAATGTGCTCATATCTCCTAAACCGTGCGAGATAGAGCGATTTCGTCGAAATTTTCGACCCACAGGGTATCTAAGGAATGTACTCTTTGCAATTTTCAAAAAATTTTCCCCTCCCCAAAAATGGCGGTCATTTTGAATTTTCAAATTTTTGCCAAAAATGGCAAAACACAAATTTGCTTCTATCTCCTTAACCGTGCGAGATAGAGCAATTTCATCGAAATTTTTGAACCACAGGGTATCTAAGGAATGTATTCTTTGCAATTTTCAAAAAATTTTCCCCTCCCCAAAAATGGCGGCCATTTTGAATTTTCGAATTTTTGCCAAAAATGGCAAAACACAAATTTGCTTCTATCTCCTTAACCATGCGAGATAGAGCGATTTCGTCGAAATTTTCGGCCCACAGGGTATCTGAGGAATGTAATCTTTGCAATTTTCAAAAAATTTTCCCCTCCCCAAAAATGGCGGCCATTTTGAATTTTCGAATTTTTGCCAAAAATGGCAAAACACAAATTTGCTTCTATCTCCTTAACCGTGCGAGATAGAGCGATTTCGTCGAAATTTTCGACCCACAGGGTATCTGAGCATTGTATTCTTTGCAATTTTCAAAAAAATTTCCCCTCCCCAAAAATGGCGGCCATTTTGAATTTTCGAATTTTTGCCCAAAATGGCAAAACACAAATTTGCTTCTATCTCCTTAACCGTGCGAGATAGAGCGATTTCGTCGAAATTTTCGACCCACAGGGTATCTGAGGAATGTAATCTTTGCAATTTTCAAAAAAATTTCCCCTCCCCAAAAACGGCGGCCATTTTGAATTTTCGAATTTTTGCCAAAAATGGCAAAACACAAATTTGCTTCTATCTCCTTAACCGTGCGAGATAGAGCGATTTCGTCGAAATTTTCGACCCACAGGGTATCTAAGGAATGTAATCTTTGCAATTTTCAAAAAAATTTCCCCTCCCCAAAAATGGCGGCCATTTTGAATTTTCCAATTTTTGCCCAAAATGGCAAAACACAAATTTGCTTCTATCTCCTTAACTGTGCGAGATAGAGCGATTTCGTCGAAATTTTCGACCCACAGGGTATCTAAGGAATGTACTCTTTGCAATTTTCAAAAAATTTTCCCCTCCCCAAAAATGGCGGCCATTTTGATTTTTCGAATTTTTGCCAAAAATAAAAAAACAGGAATTTGCTTCTATCTTCTTAACCGTGCAAGATAGAGTGATTTCGTCAAAATTTTCGACCCAACCAATGCAAAAAGGCATGAAGCTGAAATAATTTACATCTACACTAATAAATATTTAAGCATCATTGATATATTTTACAAATGAAACAGGGTCTTGTAAGACTACTGTACAATTTTGGCAAAAGGTTCATGGGGTGGACATTACACATGATAATGTGTGTTCTTCTATGCTATCCTGTTTCTATTCGCATCTACTATCAACAGTGCGTCCTATTTCTAGTTATTGGTCATACAGGTTTGGGACGGTAAACCAACTCGTAGGAAGTCATGGGCTGGGAATCTTTTGGTGTGGTCAGATTTGACCTTGGGCACCTCCTTCAAGGTCAAACGGGGATAGCCAAACTTAAAAGTGCTTTTGACTCGCTTATTATTGGCCCTGGCGGTTTGGGATGGTAAACCAACATATAGGAAATCTTCGGCTGGCAATCTTCTGGTGTGGACGGATTTGACCTTGGGCCCCTCCTTCAAGGTCAAACGAGGATAGCCAAACTTAAAAGTGCTTATAACTCGCTTATATGGCTGGAACTACTCTGTATGTCACGCTTCAACCATGTCCCATCCGGGGATACACTGCATCGAGATGCAATATCTAGTTAACTTTTGGAAGTGATCCAATACAAAATGGCCGATTTATTAATGATTAACTAAACGGCTCGATTTTTCTTCAAGCTGATTATGAAAAATCTTTAATATCTCAGAAACGGTGTGAGATAGAGGGATTTCGATGACAAAATTTTTGACCCCTAGGGTATCTGCAGAGTCTACTGGCGATTTTTCTCAAATATTGCTTTTCTGCCACTTTTGGTGGCCATCTTAAATTTTTGCGTAAAACACAAAAGCGCATTTATCTTGAAAATGGTGCATGATAGATTGATTTTGATGAAATTTTTGACCCGCACTGTGTATACAAAGTCTACTGGCAACTTTTCCCCAAAATCGCTTTTCCGCCATTTTGGGACATTACACATGATAATGTGTGTTCAGTTTGTATGTTGCGGCTACTCTTAACAGGACCTCTTAGTTCTATATTCTGCATAAAATTCAAAGACACATGTCTTTCAGAAACGGTGCAAGATAGAGTGATTTTGATGAAATTTTGGACCCCAGGGTATCTGCAAAGTCATGTGGCGACTTTTCCCAAGAATTGTTTTCCTGCCATTTTTGGCGGCCATCTTGAATTTTGGTGTCAAATACAAAACACATTTATCTCAAAATGGTGCAAGGTAGAGCGATTTCGACAAAATTTTTGATCCCTAGGGTATTTGTAGAGTGAACTGGTGACTTTTCCCAAAAATAGTTTTCCTGTCATTTTTGGCGTCCATCTTGACTTTCTGCGTAAGGTGCACATATCTGAGAAATGCTGCAAGATAGAGCAATTTTGGCGAAATTTTTGACCCCAGGGTATCCGCAAAATCATCTGGCGATTTTTCCCAAAAGTTGTTTTCCCATCATTTTTGGCGGCAAACTTGAATTTCTGCGTAAAATGCAAAAAAGTTTTTTTCTCGGAAACAGTGCGAGATAGAGCAAGTACGATGAGATTTTTGACCCCCAGGGTATCCGCAGAGTCGTCTGGCGATTTTTTCCCCAATCTTTTTGGCGGCCATCTTGAATTTCTGCGTAAAATGCAAAAACACATTTACGTCGGAAATGGTGTACGATAGAGTGATTTTGTGTACATTTTTGAAACCCAGGGTATATCTGCTTAGTCATCTGGCGGATTTCGCGGCCATCTTGAATTTCTATATAAACGCAAAATCGTATTTATCTCGGAAACAGTGTGAGAGCAATTTCGGCAAAATTTTCGACCCCCGGGATCTTGAATTTCTGCGTAAAATGCAAAAAGACATTTATCTTGGAAACAGTGTGAGATCGAGCAATTTGGGCAAAATTTTTCACCCCAGGGTATCCACAGAGTCATCTGGCAACTTTTTCCCCAAAAATGGCTTTCCCTCCAATTTTACTTGGCCATCTCAAATTTCTCCATGAAAAGTAAAAACACATGTATCTCTGAAACCTTGCAATTTTTCATAAATAGAAAAAAGATATTAAACAGAGTAGCATAATCATTTCAACACAATCATTAATGCTCTTTGGGATGCTTTGTTTTTGCTTTGCAAAAATAATTTCTTTTTCTCTTGCGAAGCAATATTCAGTTTTATAAATAGTAAATCTGAGCAGTCTCAAACAGTGACCTTTGTCTGTTGAAAATTTGAGCTCAGTAGCTTTAAGTTTTAGGACACCTAAAGGTTTCTTAAAAATGCCCACCAGAGCCATTTGTGGGCAACCATTTAGGTTGAATGCATTAAAATTCATGAAATCAAGCACTAAATTACCTATTACTTGAAAAGTATTGCATTTAGAGTATTTTGTCAAAATCTGTTATTCAGCTACTTTTTCCATAGCTACAACATGGTGAGTAACTTGGGAGTGTTTCCCAATAGCTTAAGTGAGTAAATGCTACTTTTTGACTTTTCAGTACCTTCCATAGTGAATAAAATCACTTCTAACTTGAAAACTATTGCATTTAGAGAATTTTTTGTAAATACGTTTTTTCAGCTACGTTTGGGTCAGTAGTTGGGTAACATAGTAAAATTACAGATCTATAGCTCATTGTATAACCGAGTAATAGCTACTTTGAGGTTCTCACTGTCGAGTAAATCAGTTGTTACTTGAAAACTGTTGAAGTTACAGTATTTTGTTTAAATATGATATTCACCTACTTTTGGGTCAGCTATAACATAGTGAAATTGCAGAGATGTAGCTCATTGTGTAGATGAGGTTCCCAATGTTGAGTAAATCGCTTGTAATTTGAAAGCTATTGCATTTAGACAATTTTCTTTAAATATGTTTTTCAGCTTTGTTTGGGTCAGCTATAACATAGGAAAATTGCAGACCTGTAGCTGGTGGCATAGCTGAGGAACAGCTAATGTCAGGTTCTCACTGTTGAGAAAATCAGTTGTAAGTTGAAAACTATTGCACAATATTTTGTTTAAATATGTTTTCAACCTACATTTTACACCTTAACAGTAAGCTTTGTACTTCTGAATACCATCTGCAGGGCACAACTTTTGTGTCCTTTTCTGCTTTCACTTCTATTCTGAAACTGAAAGGACATGGTCAGCTTACAGAGAGCCTGTTAATGGGCACGCATTGCTTGTTGTTTGATTAATGTCAAACTTTAGTCTATATATGATTGTAAAAAGGAAACATTAGCAGAATGGAGAAAATGATGCAAAATATTTTGTTTTTCTTGCAGAAGTTGCAAAAGGGCGGGAAAGACAGATTGGTGGAATTCACAGGAAAGGTTTGTGATTATTTGTTGCATGTTCTTTAACTTCTTATTGTAATTTTGAAATTAAATCTTTCCAATATACTAATATCTAGTAATTTCTCTCAGTCTAATAATTATGTGTTGGAGGTGTCGCACACTAACCTGTGTTTGATAGTGGAATTATTTGGATAATTAAGTTTAGACATTACATATATCCAGTGAGGGGGTCTTATTATTCTTATTATGCCTGTCAGTTTTAACCTGATTTCATATAATAGCTTTAACTTAAAACTTGATATAGGTCTATGGACCAACAAACTACTCTTTATTTTTTCTCTGGTTTTGTCATCTGGTGTAATTTGTCTGTCATTGCTTTTAACATTGATTTAATGGCTGTCATAAGAAAGTGCTCTGATACAGCTTTTGACTGTAGCAGTCATTTCGGGCCATCACATCAAACTGGAGTGAAAACATATTCCCTAGATCATGGAGTATATAGAACTACTTGACATTTTGTTGTCTATATCTCCGAAAATTGTATGTCAGAGTCTACAGAAAGTAGAAATTTTCATTAATTGTATCCCTGTATTCTATCCGGTGGATACTATTGATGAAGCGTGAGTACACCACTGCCGCCTCTGCCACAGTTTGTAGAGATTTCCCCATTGCCCATCTAGAGGGAAGGGTATTACAGTTAGAGTTCTCAAATTTACAGGATATATTCATCAGTACTAAATTTTGCCTGGGAATATTTTTGGCCTCATTTTTGAAAAATAAGATGGCTGCCACAGCCGTTTTTTCGAACGGTCATGAAGGAGTTTTGCACTTTCTGGGACTTTTTGTCATCAGTGAAAGTTAAATCTCTTGATTATTGACATTTTTCATAGAGTTTTGTGTCCTCTATAGCCTACAGACATTTGACCTTGAAGCTTGTCCTTCAAGGTCAGCACTTCACCCATAAAATGCCCCACTGAGTCTATTTTTTTGCAAACCAGGTTTTATAAGCTACAAGCTTACCATGTGGGACTGAATGCTAACTCGGGAGGCCACAGGACTCTAGCCAAAGACCAAGAAAAATGGATGTTTGGATTTGGCCGAGTCCGTGGTTTAGTATGTACCATAGCAGTGTCTTTTGGTAATTCGTTCTTGTTCTCTCGTTGGCTGCCATATTGGAAAGACGTTTGACATAATTTAATGTTTTCTCAGCATATACGTATTGTTGGATGTTATTATTCAGCCATTTGTTTATTTTTATTTCATAGAACGTTCTGTAAAATTTTGGGAAGTTCAGGATAAGTATTCCTTGAATATTTGATGTCTTTGTGAGTTTTCCGCGTTTCGACTCCGATCTTTTTATTGCAGTAAAAATGTCTTCCTACCAAGCAAGTGCAAAGGCAAAATCATCAAAATGCCGTCACTTCTGCTATCCATTCGATACCCACAATTATTGCCCTACATGTAGGGAATCTGGCAAGGGAGATGACCCGTGTGTTACTAATCAGTCTCCCTGCAATATCTGTGATAGTTTCACCGAGGAACAGCAGATTAAAATAAAACATAGACGTCGGTATAACAGGAAGCAGAAGACGTCGGATCCTAATACTAGCAAAGATGATCTTGACCTGTTGGGTGACGATGGTGATGCTGTTTTGGCTCTCAGGCAGACCTTCAGGGTGCTGCTGAAAATTTGTTTTCTTCACCTCCACGTCCCCAACCCCTACATTTTGAATCTTTGTCATTAAAAACCCCACAAACTGTCCCTCCTACCCCAGGTACTGCATTGCAGATTAAACTAGAGAGTAGGCTAGAAAAATCCTGGGTAGTACTTTTAACATCCAACTTAAACAAGAAATGGGGGTCTTCCAGGCACCTATGCTGGAGGCAATGAAGTCTCTGAGAGACGAAATGCTTTCTCTCAAAAAAGCCTCGGAGTTGGATGTAGTGCAGACATCCGACTCTTCTAAAGCTAGACCTAAACCTGGAACCAGTAATCAGCCTGACCCTATTCCGACTCGGACTTCTACTTCCAGGGAATCTGACCACTCGGATGTTCAACCTATGGACACTGACTTTTATGGACCTCCACTTCCTCCCAAGTCTTCTCAAAATGTCCAGTCCGAGCTTGCTTCCAAGCAATCGGATATTGAATCCGACCACTCAGAACATCATCACTCCAAATTGGAAAGCCCTAAAAAGACGTGTCCTAAAGCTAAAAAGCATTCTGATAAAAGAAAGCACAAGGTACGGGCAAAATATTATTCTCAGTCGTCTTCTTCAGAGGAAGATGAGTCCTCTGCCCCAACAAAAAAGCCTACTAAATCTAACCATAAAACTCCTCAGGAGCCTGAACATCAGGATAGCACAGATCCAGTCTTTTACAGGGAGGTAGATATGCCTGACCTCCCTTCTCAATATGCTGAGGAAGTGGAAACTTTCAGGCAAATTCTAGATCTCCCTGACCCCATAGAAACTTTGCCTAGGTCCTCTACCACTGTGCTAGGCCTGGACGACAAGAAAGGCCAACAGGAGCTGAGGCCAAGAGGCCCTTCTGCTATGCTCCCTTTAAACCCCATTCTCAAAGATGCTTTTGAGAAATTTTAACAAGATTGCTTGGCCTCCAATTTACCTGAAGGTAAATACATGTACATCAAACCCCTGGCTTCAACAGCCAAGTACTACAAGGTGGGACAGCCTTGTTTTGAAGATAAGCTTCAAGAGCTTAATACAGATTTTTCCAAAGCCCTCTGGGGCTCCTGTGGGCAAGGTTCCCCTACAAGTTCTTAAGCAACTGGAACATCAAGCTAGGCAGAATCTTTCTATCATCAATTTCACAGCTACTTTCGCTAGGACTGCCTCCTCCTGTAACACTGTTATGGAGAAGTGACTACACAGTGCCACGGCTACTTTGAAAAGGGTCAGAAATCAAATTCTAAAGGGTGCCGACCCCGAAAGAGCTGCCAGACATGGTTATGAAAGCGCCTGTGATTATTTTGAACTCATGAATAAGAGGATTCTTATTATATCCCCAGACGAAAGTCGGGGATATATTGGATTCAGGTCCGTCGCGCCGCCGCCGCCGCCGCCGTAGAAATTTCCTTGTGGACGCGATAACTCAAAAACAAATTAATATTTTTTTTTCAAACTTGGTACACATGTTAAGGGTGCCCAAAGGAAGATCCCTATTTTAAGGTGACCTTAAACTCCAGTAAAAAAGAACTTATGGCCACCTTAAGGTCAGAAATTGGACTTTTGGCCACTTAGAGCCCTGTAGGTCACAAACTATGATGCTCAGGTGGCTGAAATTTTACCTGACAACACATTAATATGTTCTTAGTACATGTGCCGAAAATCATGACTTTAAGTTGAGGAGAAAATTGTGTTTGAGGCCCATAAATACCCCCACTTAGGGATTTTTTGCTATACTTTTCACATATTTTGCCCTATAATTTGGAAGTGATAATTCTGATGAGTCTCAAACTGCACTAGGTATAACTTTGATATGTAATCCTTGTCTGTAGAAAATTTTAGGGCTGTAGGTTAACCCAAAGGGGTCGACTTAAGGTCTCAAAAGTGGCCACAGAGACCCAATTTATGCACTTTTTGCCACTTTCAAGCACTGTAGCTTTCAAACTATGTCTCTCATCTAAGTTAAATATCATCTGGGAATATATCTATGTGTTTTCTTATATGTGCCCCAACATTTAGGCCTTTAATAGACAGTTAACCTGTGTATCAGGACCATAAACACCCACCCGAGTGACCCTTATAAGACATTTTTCACATCTTTTTCCCTGTAACTTGGAAATGGTAAGTCTGAGAAGTTTCAAACTGTATTAGATATATATTCTGTGTGTAATCTTAGTATGTAACAGATTTTAAGTCTGAAGCTTTAATTTTGAAGGTCAAATTGAGGTCTCTAAAAGGCTCCCAAAGACCCAATATTTGGACTTTTTGCTACTTTTAAGCCCTGTGACTGTCAAACTATGTGACTGATAGAGCTCAAATCCTATCTGAGAAGATATTAGTATGTTATTTTTATATGTGCCAAAAATTAAGGCTTTAAGAAGACATTTAACCTGTGTATGAGGACCATAAATCCCCACCCGAGTGACCATTTTTAGACATTTTTCACATATTTTTCCCTGTAACTTGGAAATGGTAAGTCTAAGAAGTTTCAAACTGTATTAGATTCATATTCTATGTGTAATCTTAGTATGTGACAAATTTTAAGTCTGAAGCTTTAATTTGAAGGCCACATTTAGGTCTCTAGAAGGCCCCATAAAGACCCAGTATTTGGACTTTTTGCCAATTTTAAGGCCTGTGACTGTTAAACTATGTGACTGATAGAGCTGAAATCTCATCTGGGAATACATTATTATGTTCTTTTTACATGTGCCAAAAATCAAGGCTTCAAGTAGACATTTAACCTGTGTATGAGGACCTTAAACACCCACCTGAGTGACCCTTTTAAGACATTTTTCACATATTTTGCTCTGTAACATGGAAATGGTAAGTCTGAGAAGTTTCAAACTTTATTAGATACATATTCTATGTGTAATCTTAGTATGTAACAAATTTTAAGTCTGAAGCTTTAATTTGAAAGCCACATCGAGATCTCTAAAAGGCCCACAGAGACCCAATATTTGGACTTTTTACCACCTTTAAGCCCTGTGACTGTTACACTATGTGATTGATGGAGCTGAAATCCCATCTGGGAATGCATTATTATGTCCTTTTTACATATGCCGAAAATCAAGGTTTTTAGTAGACATTTAACCTGTGTATGAGGGCCATAGACACTCGCCCAAGTGCCTTTTTTGACATTTTTTCCGTATTTTGCCCTGTTATTTGGAAATGCTTAGTGTGACAAGTCTTAAACTGTATTATATATAATTTTTGTTTGTTATCTATGTCCCCCAAAAAGTTTCAGATCTGTAGTTTAATTGCTAAGGTCTCTTTAACAATTGTAAAATGCCCACAGAAACCCAATTTATGGACATTATGCCACTTTAAAGCCCAGTAACTGTCAAACTATGTGGGTGAGGAAATGCCTGTCTATTTAAATTTTGAATATTAATAATGTTATGGCTATCTTAGTCGTTTAAGAACTTATTTTTGTGTGTTATACCTCTGCTTGCTGAGTTTTTAACTTTTTAAAATGAAACTGGTTAAACATATTCAAGTAGACAAAATGGACACTTTAAGTGAGCTTTAAGTCCCAATATTAATGAAATTATATCCGTATGTAGTAAAACTAGGGGATTTTTAACCCTCAACTAGCCCAGTTTTATTCAACTTGCCTCAGTTAATTTTGACACAGCTCCTACAGTTATGAACTCATTTCAGTTGATAATCACATACTTAAAATTCTCAATTCTTTTTGTATTTGAGTACCCCTTTTATATAGATTGTTTGTTTACCATTTTTGCTGTAGCACTCCATCTCTTTGAGAGAACATGTAAACTGTGTAAAAAAGATGTAGAAGATGAGATACATTTTGTTTGTGTTTGTCCAGCTTTAGAGCTGATTCGTATGAAATATTTCAAAATTTTAAATATAGATAAATCTGAATTATTAATAGATCAATTATCAAGGGTATTAACTCATATGAATGTCAATATGGTTATTAATTTTATTTTTGATTTGTGGCAAGAAAGAAAAAGTAAATTATATTGTTAATTTTTATGTATTGAATTGCTGTCTTTATTTACTGTATCTTACCTCAAAATATGTTTGCTCTGTTTGTTATTAACTCTCTATTTAAAGTGACTTATAAGCCCATATAGGGCTGGGTATTACTTCAATAGTTTTTGTATAATCCTTGTCAACATAATACATGTCACTATAATAAACTAATAAACTAAACTAAGTCCCAACCCACATCCCCCACCCGGATTCCCCCCACCCACCTCTGCTTGCTGAGTTTTTCACTTTTTAAAATGAAACTGGTGAAACATATTGAAGTAGACAAAATGGACACTTTAAGTGAGCTTTAAGTCCCAATATTAATGAAATTATATCCTTATGTAGTAAAACTAGGGGATTTTTAACCCTCAACTAGCCCAGTTTTATTCAACTTGCCTCAGTTAATTTTGGCACAGCTCCTACAGTTATGAACTCATTTCAGTTGATAATCACATACTTAAAATTCTCAATTCTTTTTGTATTTGAGTACCCCTTTTATATAGATTGTTTGTTTACCATTTATGCTCAACCCACATCCCCCACCCGGATTCCCCCCACCCACCTCTGGGACCTCCAGCTATATTGAGTGACACTAAATAAACAAAGGTATTTAATGATATCAGATGAGAAACAAAGAACTCAATGGGGTTGCAGATCTTGTGTAATAGTGAGAGAGGTGTGGAGAAGGGGAGAGGGGTGGGGGTGGGAGGTGGTGGGCTTCATTACATATAACACAAAGGGGAGTCAGAACTGAGATTGTGTCACATATTTAGGTTGCATATATATGGACCACATATATAGGTATAGAGGAAATGAATAACTGAAAACAATTTGCAAATTCTAAAAATAATATAATAAAATAATAATATAAATAATTTTTTTTTAAATAATATTTTATTTGTGAACAAATATAGAAACAGATATGCGCTTTTGGGATTATGAATTTTAGAATGGACATTGAATCATCAATCATTTAAATACTTTGAAGGAAGATTGAAAAGTATGATGAGTTGAGTTAAAAATAATATTTTATTTGTCAACAAATATAGAAACAGATATGCTCTTTTGGGATTATTATTTTAGAATGGACATTCAATCATCAATCATTTAAATACTTTGAAAATAGGTTTAGAGTTATCATTGCAGGAAGATTGAAAATATAATTTGAGTTATGTATTCGGCGTCTGGGGATACACCATCTTCCTTGGAAGATATAAACAGAGTAGATTGATGTGCTGAAGTTCATATAATAATGGGTAATTATGTTTTTAAAAATTCCCGATCAAAACCTGTGGCGTGAGTGATGACCTGTCTGGGGATATGTTGGCGCCGAGTTGGCCCAATCTAGTTCAACAGAGAGCCTTGGCCTGCCTTAGCAAATCTGTAGCCCACATACTCCAGAGGGAACTATATAAAATGCGCAACACTGGCCTTCTGAGAAGAGAGGCTCAAATGACCCTTCTTCAATCACATCTACGGGACTCGAGACGTTAGGAACTGAGGAACTCGCCTTTTTGGCCTACTCCTCTTTTCAAGTCTCAATTAGTGAAGGATGGAGAGGACTTCCTCCATAAAAAGGCACCCCTAAAGACCCTCAGGGTTTTGGATCCTATCAAAACAAGCCCTTTCGTGGTCCCCACCACAACAAGAAAAGAGGCTCCTACAGGAAACACCCCTATGGAGGCAATTCCACCCAAAGCAGTAACCAATCGTTTTCCTCAGGTAGGAGGAAACCAAACTTCAGAGGCTCCAGGGGTCGTTTTCGACCCCACTCAATGGGACGAGGGCGTGGAAACCCCTCCTCCCAATGACTCCTTTCAAGCCTCCCTCAGTCCACCAGTAGGAGGTCGCCTCCGTTCTTTCAGAAGAGACTGGCTTACAAAAAAATGTTCAGACAACGTGTTAAACATTATCACCAATGGTTACGTTCTTCCATTCACCTCAAAACCAAATTTAGTCAGAGCCCCACTGATTCAGTCAGGTTACAAGGCCCTTCAAAAAAGAACTAGCTCTGACCTCTTGTATCCAGTCTCTCCTGTCAATGAACGCAATAGAAAGGGTGGAAAATGTAAAATCTCTCGGGTTTTACAGTTGCCTGTTTCTTGTACCCAAGCCTCACCAAAGGTGGAGGCCAGTAATAGACCTAAGCAGGCTCAACTCCATTGTACTTGTAGAAAGGTTCAAAATGGAAACATCACAGTCCATCAGGGCCGCTCTGATTCCAGGGGAATGGCTGTCGTCAATAGACTTAGCAGACGCCTACCTTCACATCCCCATCCACCCAAACTCAAGGAAGTACCTAAGGTTTTGCCACAGGTCGCAAGTGTTTCAGTTCACTTCCCTTCCCTTCGGACTAGCCACGGCCCCTCAGGTCTTTACAATGATTGTAAAAGAGGTGAAGCTGATCACCCTGTCAAGGGGAATCAGACTTCACCAGTACTTGGACGACTGGCTAATCAGGGCCCAGTCTCAGGAAGAAGCACAAGTAAACACTCAGACAGTGGTGGACCTTACACAGTCCTTAGGGTGGATAATAAATCAGGAGAAGTCCAATCTAAAGCCAACTCAGGTGTTTTCCTTCGTGGGCTACGAATACCATCTAGATTCAGCCCTTGTAAAACCCACTCAAGAGATTTGATCCTACGACTCAAGTCAAAACATGTTTTGACTGCAAGATGTTTGATGTCGCTAATTGGGTTGCTTGCCTCAACGGAGAAAATGGTCTGGATGGATGGCTTCACATCAGACCCTTTCAGTTTCACCTCAAGGAGCACTGGAGATTTCCTCAGTTGTTGGACACCCTCCTTCCTTGGACAGAAACCATTTCAGCACACCTAGACTGGTGGCAAAATCCCACAAACATGATGAAAGGTGCAGATCTTCATGCCAAACACCACAGTATCCAACTCTTTACAGATGCCTCAAACGAAGGCTGGGGCACTCACTTAGAGCAAACCTCTGCAAAAGGTCTGTGGTCGGACAGGGAAAAAATGCTACACATAAATGTTCTAGAGCTAAAGGCGGTTTCTCTGGCCCTTCAAAGGTTCAAGGACCAGTGTCAAGACCAAACAGTGTTAGTTGCCACAGACAACTCAACAGTGGTAGCCTACATAAACAAACAAGGTGGAACCCACTCGGCGGAGATGTGTGCTCTCCTGTGGAAGATCATGACCTGGTGCCAGTGTTATCGTTACCAGATAACACTAAACCAGACACATGCCAGGGTGTCTGAATGTGATGGCCGACCTGCTGTCCAGGTCGAACCAAGTTCAGTCAACAGAATGGTCACTGCATCTGCAGGTGTTCAAACAGATCTGTCTCAAGTGGTTCACTCCTCATGTAGATCTATTTGCCACTCGCCTGAACCACAAACTTCCACTGTACGTGTCTCCAGTCCCGGACCAAAATGCTTGGGACATAGATGCTCTGAATATAAACTGGTCGGGTCTCACTGCTTATGCTTATCCTCACACGTCTCTCCTTCACAGGGTGATCCTAAAAGTCAGGCAATCTAATTGCCTGATCATCGTAATAGCCCCAGTCTGGCCAGGGATGCCCTGATTTTGGGACCTAGTGCAGCTCTCAACAGAGATCCCACTTCAACTTCCAGTCAAGAACTCTTCTCAAACAGTCCCAGAATTATGTGTTCCACAGCAATCCACAGCATCTCAACCTCCATGCCTGGTGTGGCCAGCACCAAGAACAAGGCTTCTCTGTGGAAGTGGCAGAGAGAATTGCTGCCCCTCAGAGATCGTCAACAAGGACCATCTACCAGTCAAAGTGGGCCCTATTTGAGAGATGGTGCAGAGAAAATTTGGTGGATTTCTCCACTCCCTCTATAAAGCAAGTCTCAGACTTCTTTATGTACCTGTACCAAGATCTAAACAGGTGCCCTTCGACCATTGATGGTTATAGGACTGCCATTGTTGACACCCTGGGCCTAACGAGGCTCCATATCTCTCAGAGTTCAGACCTTAACAGGTTACTCTCCAGTTTTCACAGGGATCGTCCCAAAAGTTCCAGAAATCTTCCTAAGTGGAACCTTTCTGTTGTTCTCAATGAGCTCACAAAAGCACCCTTTGAGCCTATGAAAGACACAGACCTCAAACATCTTACTCTCAAAACTGCTTTCTTGCTAGGTTTGGCCTCCGGCAAGTGCCGCAGCGAAATCCATGCCTGGGTTGCAAACAAAGTATCTAATCTAGGCCAATGGGAAAAGGTTGCCTTGTTCTCCTCTTCAGATTTCATAGCCAAAAACCAACTAGCAAGAGAAGGTTCTCAAAGTGTGTCTCTGGTGACTATTCCTGCTCTAACTACCACTGTAGATAGACAATTCAAGGAAGACAGGACCTTGTGTCCGGTACGGGCCCTGAGGTACTATTTGGATCGAACCAAAAACCTAAGAGGGTCTCGATCCCTCCTTTTCATCTCCTTTAAGAAAGGACATACCTCAGACATCAGACCCGCTACACTCTCTTCCTGGCTAAAACAAACTATCCTACTTTGTTATAAACAAGCAGACCAACAAGCCTTGGACCTGGTCCAAGTCAAAGCACATGACATTAGGGTCTTCGCGGCCTCTAAGGCCTTTTACAGTGGGGTATCTGTGGACCAAATCATGCAAGCGTGTCACTGGAAAGCTCACAACACTTTTACAAATTTTTATCTAAAAGACAACAACAATAACAGACAACAACAGCAATATGTATCTGGGACCAGTAGTAGCGGTACAACTAGTCCTAGACCCTTCCCCTCAGCATGCTGATCTTCGGGAAGAAAAGAAGAGGGGGGGGGGGGGGGGGGGGGGGGGGGCACACCCGCTGCAGCCAAGTCTTCAGGAGTCTATCCCAGGGTCTTGGTATTGGTTACCTCTCCAGATGTTTACGGTAAGGTCTCTTATATTCTTAACTGTATAATGTATTTAGTGTTTATCAGTGTACCATAATCTCATATTTAGGGTGGCAAAATTGATGAGATTCAAACCTAGGGCTGTATTATTATAGCAGTGATGCCCTTAGGGGCTACTATCTTGAGTGAGCACGGCTGCACTCTCTTCTCCCAAAACATCCAGACAGTAACTGTACTACCATTCATTATATTTCGGTTTTTGGCTACTTACAGACCCGACGTTAGAACTGGGGCTCTGTAACTGGGACTTAGACTGGTAATTTGGCAATATTTTGATATATTTTTTATTCTAAATTCAAGAAAAATAACAACCTTCTTCCGGTCTCAGCTGTAATCCCTCCACCAGGTGGTTGAATTTAGCATTCAGTCCCACATGGTAAGCTATTGTAAAATTGAAAATTTTAATTACTTAAACATAGCTTTTATAAGCTACAAGCTTACCATGTGGGACTGAGGAAAGTCCCACCCTTCCTCCCCACTGTATTTCAGCTGAGGGGGTACAGGCTAAATTTACCACAAGAGAAGGACGAATTACCAAACGACACTGCTATGGTACATACTAAACCACGGACTCGGCCAAATCCAAACGTCCATTTTTCTTGGTCGTTGGCAAAATTCCTGTGGCCTCCCGAGTTAGCATTCAGTCCCACATGGTAAGCTTGTAGCTTATAAAAGCTACATTTAAGTAATTAAAATTTTCAAATTTAGAGGTGTTTTTATCAAATATGTTATTCACTTTTTGATGATCTGTGTTGTTATAAATTTTCAGAGCTGTAGCTATAATGCTAACTGAGTAATAGCTACTAGTAATAGTGATTGATTTCAGACAAATTTTGAACCCCCTGGGTACTAGGGACTACTCCTCTCGGAATTCTGAAAAATTTAAACTTTTCAGAATTTCTGCCACCATCTTGAGTTTTGGCAGAAATAGAAAATGTTGTTTATTAAATCAATGTCTTTTCTGGGCTATGTCTCATCAACTATATGGTGGAGGAAGTTAATACTTAGTAGGGACATTGGTTGGGGGTTGTGAGTGTGCAATGTCATGGTGTGACCTTGATTTGACCTTTGATCTTGCCGTAGTGACCTTGACTTTTAAAATTTTGTTAAGGCAATATCTCTGAAACTGTAAAGTATAGGAAGTTGATAGTTGGTAGGGACACTGGTTAGGTGTTGTAGGTGTGCAACATCATGGAGTGATCTTGATATGACCTTTGACCATGAGTTTTAAAATCTTGTCCAGGCTATTTCTTGGATTCTGTACAGTGTAGAAGGTCAATACTTGGTAGGGACATTGGTTATGGGGTATAGATAGAACAATTTTGGGCAAATTTGTGGCCCTCCCTGAGTACTAAGGACTACTCCTGTAGGGCCTCAGAAATTTAGACTTTTTCAATTTTCGTCCGCCCTTCTTGGTTTTTGATGGAAATGGAAAATGTCATTTATCTTGAAACCATAATTGTATCCCCGACGCGAAGCGGGGATACTATGGATTCATCATCGTTGTCGTCCGCGCCCTCGTCCGCGTCCGCAGAGATTTCTTGTTAGCGACCTACAGTCCACATTTCTTTCCGGATTTCTTTCATATTTGGCAGGTGACTTGATATGGTAGAGGACTCGCCACCCTATCTTTTTGGTAGGCTTTATGTCTAAATTAGGCCTGTGGTAGACAAAAATGTCTAAAATGTGGAATATTGCTTGTTAGCGACCTACAGTCCACATTTCTTTCCAGATTTCTTTCATATTTGGCAGGTGGCTTGGTATGCTAGAGGACTCGCCACCCTATCTTTTTGGTAGGCTTTATGTCTAAATTAGGCCTGTGGTAGATAAAAATGTCTAAAATGCATTAAAAGTCATGAAATCATGCACTAAATCACTTATAACTTGAAAAGTGTTGCATTTAGAGCATTTTGTTAAAATATGTTATTCAGATACTTTTTTCATAGCTACAACGTGGTGAGTAACTTGGGTGTCTGTCTCAATAGCTAAGTGAATAATAGCTACTTTTGGGCTTTTCAGTAACTTCCATTATGAGTAAAATCAATTGTAACTTGAAAACTATTGCATTTACAGAATTTTGTATAAATATGTTATTCAGCTACTTTTATGTCAGCTATAACATAGTAAAATTTCAGACCTGTAGCTCATGGCATAGCTGAGTAATAGCTACTTTTAGGTTATCACTGTTGAGTAAATTACTTATAACTTCAAAAGTATTACATTTAGAGTATTTTGTTTCAATATGTTATTCACCTATTTCGGAGTCAGCTATAACATAGTGAAGTTCCAGACCTGTGGCTCATTGCATAGCTGAGTAATAGCTACTTTGAAGTTCACACTGTTGAGTAAATCAGTTGTAATTGGAAAAGTATTGCATTTACAGAAATTTGTGTAAATATGTTATTCAGCTACTTTTGGGTCAGCTATAACATAGTGAAATTACAGACCTGTAGCTCATGGCACAACTGAGCAATAGCTATTTTCAGGTACTGACTGTTGAGTAAATGACTTGTAACTTGAAAAATAGTGCATTTGGAGTATTTTGTTAAAATATGTTGTTCGCCTACTTTTGGGTCAGCTATAACGTCGTGAAATTACAGACTTATAGCTCATGGCATAGCTGAGCAATAGCTATTTTCAGGTTGTCACTATTGAGTAAATCAGTTGTAACTTGAAAACTATTGCATTTACAGTATTTTGCTTAAATATGTTGTTCACCTAATTTTGGGTCAGCTATAACATAGAAAAAATTCAGACATGTAGCTCATTGCATAGCTGAGTAATAGCTACTTTGACGTTATCACTGTTGAGTAAATCAGTTATAACGTGAAAACTATTACATTTACAGTATTTTGTTTAAATATGTTATTCAAAACAAAAAAAAATATTATAGCTAGCCTTCTCAAGTTTGCAAAGTATATTACAGGGTGCACCACAGTACTCTATTAGTAGGCTTTATGTCTAAATTAGGCCTGTGGCTAAATTACTTGCCTACTAAAAATGAGTAATTCTGCATTTTCTCTAAAAGTATTGCAGATAGCAAATTTTTCTTAAATAACTCATTCACCTACTTTTGGGAGAGCTTTCATATGCTGAAGTTCCAGACCTGTAGGTAATTACGCACCTACTCAAAATGAGTAAATGCGAATTATCTCTAAAAGTATTGCAGATAGCCAATTTTTTGTCAAATAACTCCTTCACCTACTTTTGGGAGAGCTTTCACTTGGTGAAGTTTCAGACCCGTAGGTAATTACTCACCTACTCAAAATGAGTAAATGCGAATTATCTCTAAAAGTATTGCAGATAGCGAATTTTTGTCAAATAACTCCTTCACCTACTTTTGAGAGAGCTTTCACTTGGTGAAGTTTCAGACCTGTAGGTAATTACTCACCTACTCAAAATGAGTAAATGCAAATTATCTCTAAAAGTATTGCAGATAGCCAATTTTTGTCAAATAACTCCTTCACCTACTTTTGGGAGAGCTTTCACTTGGTGAAGTTTCAGACCCGTAGGTAATTACTCACCTACTGAAAATGAGTTAATGCAAATTATCTCTAAAAGTATTCCAGATAGCCAATTTTTGTCAAATAACTCCTTCACCTACTTTTGGGAGACCTTTCACTTGGTGAAGTTTCAGACCTGTAGCTAATTATTCACCTACCCAAAATGAGTAAATGCTAATTATCTATAAAAGTATTGCAGATATCCAATTTTTTATCAAATAACTCATTCATCTACTTTTGGGAGAGCTTTCACATGGTGAAGTTCCAGACCCGTAGGTAATTACTCACCTACTGAAAATGAGTAAATTCGAATTATCTCTAAAAGTATTGTAGATAGCCAATTTTTCTCAAATAACTCATTCGCCTACTTTTGAGAGAGCTTTCACTTGGTGAAGTTTCAGACCTGTAGCTAATTATTCACCTACTCAAAATGAGTAAATGCGAATTATTTCTACAAGTATTGCAGATAGCCAGTATTTCTCAAATAACTCATTAGTATGAAAACAACTTATAGGAAGTCATGGGCTGCAAATCTTTTCATGTGGTCAGATTTGACCTTGGGCCCCTCCTGCTTATTATTGGTCCTAGAGGTTTGCAATGTGAAAACGACTTATAGGAAATCATGGACTGCGAATCTTTTGATGTGGTCAGACTTCACCTTGGGCCCCTGCTACAGGGTCAAATAAGGGTAGCCAAACTTAAAAGTGCTTTCAGCTTGCTTATTAACAAAAAATGCTTTTTATCTTCTAAACTATGTTAGTTGGCCTTTGTCGGTGGATACATCCAGCATCTGGCCACAGATGCGTCCTTTTTCTAGTTGATAGAGCGATTTGGGGCAAGTTTTGGACCCTCAAGAAGTAGTCCTGTAGGACATCTGACGGATTCTGATTTTCCGAATTTTGGCTGCCATCTTGAATTTTGGTTGAAATGAAAAAATGTGGTTTATCTTGAAAATTGTAAGAGATAGAGTGATTTGGAGCAAATTTTGAACCCTATGGATGCTAAGGACTACCCCTGTAGACATCTGAAAAGTTTATATTTTCCAAATTTTAAGTACCATCTTGAATTCTTGGCGGAAATGGAAAATGTTATTATCTTGAAAATCGTAAGAGATAGAGCAACTTTAGACAAATGTTGGACCTTCTTGGTATGAGTACACTACTCCTATAGGACTTCTGATGAATTATGACTTTTTCAAATTTCGGCCACCATCTGGAATTTTGTCAGAAATGGAAAATGTCATCTCGAAAACTGTAACATAGTGATTTTGGGCAAATTTTGGCCCTGATGGATAATAAGAACTACTCCTTTTATTAGTGTATGTGAATATTTTAGAATTTTCTTAATTTCAGCACCCATCTTGAAAAATGTTTTTTATTGCGTTAATACATCCTATCCAATGGACAATTGCTTTACCAGACGGCGCGACCGGTCCCACCAAACGCCAGAAATAGACATCCTGTATATAATACCGGCAGGACCAGTCACAGAGTGTGCATTCGCTAGGTGGCACCTCGTACTTCCTTCCTGTCTAGACAGCGTGACATCATAGCATCTTTTTCGTTTGGCGCGCAGAGTGTGTAGATGTGTTTTCTACAAGAGAAACGTTTTTGAAGTTTTACAACGAACTTTATCATTTTATATATTTTTAAGTATTCAGAAGTTATTCTAGTAGTTTACTGATCATGTCATCTCCTGGACAAAAGAGAGGAACTTGCGGGCACGTTATGGCTGTGTTTGACAACCACAGGAAATGTGCGCATTGTAGGGACAATGGAGTGGGTGACGATCCGTGTGTCAAGAAGCAAGTATGTAAAATCTGCCAAGTTTTCATGCCTGCGTAGTTGAAGCAACTCTCCACCCCCACCTATCAGTCCAGGAAAGAAGTGAAAGAATTGAAGAAGTCGTCTTCAGATTCTCCTGCTAGTGCTACCCCCACTCTCGTGGACCCAGCTGATGTTAGTGTGTTGGGACGGGTACACAAGGAATCTGATGGAAGTTCACCGGCTAGCAAGAAGAAGAGGGCTGACCCTTCCCCTACCCACAAGGCTAGCAGTAAGAAGAAATCCAGCAGCAGCAAGTCGAGGTCTGATGATATTAAAGACCTGTGTGAGAAGTGGAGTGAACATTTTGACAGATTGGAGGCTATGCTGGTGTCCAAGACATTTACAGTTCCTGTGAATCCTGTACAGAATCCCCCTTCAGTGGTTACCAGTGATCAGCCCTTTTTTGATCCTGGAACCTCCACCACTGGCTTGTCCTCTGGTGTGACTGTTGGGGCACCGGTTCCAGTCTTGATCAGACCACCGGCGAAGCTACTGTGATGAGGGAAGCTGTCAACAAGAGTGCTACCCGCCCTGTTGAGGGTCCCGGTAATGATGTGAAACAGCAGAATGCCACCCAGCCTGTTGAGGCTCCCAGTGCAGGGGCGGCCACCAAGCCTGTTGAGGTTCCCGGTGCAGGTCCTGAAGTTCTGCCAACCGGTACTGGTAGTGCTGCCCTACATGCTGAGTTCACCGGGTCAGACAGTGAGGAAGAATTCCAGAGTGAACCAGGATCTCCCGTTGATGGTAACGTCCGGGACGGTTCCCCAGACCTCACCAAGGATGAATCGGCTGATCAGGAATTGCTGAAGAGTCTACCTACAGAGAGACTATCAGAGGTGTGAGGTCGTTCATGGGCTGGCATCAGATCCCTGAATTCGACATTGTGTCTTCTACAGATGACAACCCTTTTGCCGGTTCCCGAATCAAACCAACTGGGAAAGTCTCTCTCAAGTTACCGATGGATGACTGGCTTTGCAGAAAGATGGAGAAGTTAAACCTCACTCTTGCTGAAGGTTATCCTTCCAAGAACACACAGACTGCTGGACTGCTCTGGGATCAGTTTGTAAAAACACCAAGGCCATCTAGATGGTACGACATGCAGGCTGACAAGAAAGATTCTGATAGTTCTGCTGTACGTTCCTGGTCTCCGGAACCGGCAAAGCTGAATAACGCATTTAGTAAGCCAGGCGAAGTTTACCTACTGCTCCACATTCCCGGGCTCTTAGCCAGGACATCTTGAGATGTTGGGAGAGAGCTGCCAGGGAGCAATCTATTATGTGTAACCAGCTGCAGGGTTGTCACGTTGTCTGACCAAAGTACAGGACGAGATGTTTACACAACTCAAGAACTTACACTTGGTCAAAGGGAAGGGCATGTCCTCAGAAAGAACACAGCAAGCTGTGGACGAGTTGGAATACTTACTGACTTTCAACCGTTCAATCTCCCAAGCTATGGCCAGGACAATGCAGGACTGATCAGAAGGCATGTTTATTAGTGTTGCAAACTTCACCCTTGCACGTCGTGACAGTTACCTGGAATATTTACATACGGGAGTAAAACAGGACACACTCACTGCATTGCGTACTGCTCCCATCTATCTGCAGTCACTTTTTTCAGACCGGCTTCTCATAAAGCTGAAGAGGAAGTGACCAGATCTGAAGAGAGGCTTTCGTCTAGCCAGTTCAACAGGAAACCGGGGCGTTTCCACCCTTATGCTTCCAATGACAGTGTTTCACAACAACTGGACCGGAAGTCGTCCTTCCCAGCTTGGAAGCAAATACACGAACGCCAGCAGGGAAAGAAAGGTCGTGGCAAGCCTACCTTTTTCTCACAGAAACCGGCCAAGGGTTCAAAACAACTTAAATGACAATTACTGTGTTCCAAGTGTAACCGGGCTGAAAAGACTTTGCTTGTGTACCCGGTCAGAAGAGTTTGAACCCTTCACCAGTGATGGAGAAACACAGGGCTTTGACCAACAAGAGCGATACTGTATTTTTACCTGTAAACTCTTGTGTTGCAAATGTTCATTCTGTCAAAGGGTTGCCACAAAAGAAAGGCGTAAATCCCAATTATTGTTACAATCACACAGAAATAAAATATGTGAAAGATGTTTCCTGTGTAGGTCACTTGAGTTCTGCAAATATTGTCACAAATGTCCCAACTGCTGTAAATCCACCTGTAGGGGCAAGGTTACATCAGTTTTGGGAGAAGTGGGAAGCTCTGGGTTCGAGTCCAAAAGTAGTCACAATACTATGAGAGGGCTACACCCTCCCCTTCCGGTTCAGACCCAATCTAACCAGGTCACCAACTGTCATAAGCAACCATGTCAACCCACAAAGACAGTCCAACCTTTTGGAGGCGCTGTATCAGCTGATGAACAAAAATGCAGTGGAACCGGTAACAAACCAAAACTCACTGGGCTTTTAAAACCGGCTATTTTTGGTACCCAAACCCAACAACCGGTGGAGACCTATCCTGGACCTGAGCACCTTGAACACCTTCCTAAACACAGAGTCATTCAAAATGGAGACCCCAGAGACAATAAGGACCTCCCTCCAGCTAGGGGAGTGGGTCACTTCCATAGACTTCAAGGACGCATATTTCTATATACCAATTCACAGTCAGTCCAGGAAGTACATGCGTTTTCACATCCAGGGTCAGTCCTACCAGTCCAAAGCCCTACCCTTTGGTCTGTCTACAGCACCCATGGAGTTCACAGTGGTGGCCATAGAGGTCAAACTGATGGCTTTACAGAAGGGTATAAGAATCCACCAATACCTAGACGACTGGTTGGTGAGAGCCACGTCCCACCAAACTTGTCTCCAGTATACACAGACTTTGGTAGCTCTCTGTCGAGAACTAGGTTGGCTGGTGAACAAGGTAAAGTCAGAACTGGACCCAAAACAGGTTTTCAACTTCGTAGGTTACCAGTTCGACCTCAGGGAGGGCAAGGTCAGACCCACACCAGAGCGTTGGCAGACCTTAACAGACAAGATATTGTCAATCCTGTCTGGTCCGGTGTGCCTGGTCCAGCAGCTCATGTCCCTTATAGGACTTCTAACAGCCACAGAAAAGCAAGTCCACTTAGGTCGACTTCATATGAGACCCATACAGTGGCACTTGAAGAACAACTGGAGGGTACCGGAATCATTAGAAAAGGTGATACCCGTCCCCAGGTCACTCCACCCCCACTTCTAGGTCAACCATTACACCCTCTAAAACATGCTCTGCAGATATTTACAGATGCATCAAAAGAAGGGTGGGGCGCTCACTTAAATGAACGCACTGCAAGGGGAACCTGGTCCCTTCCAGAAAGCAAGTTGCGCATAAATCACTTGGAAGTAAAGGCAGTCTTTCTGGTCCTAAAAGAGTTCCAAGACCTCTGTTCAAACAACAAGTCCTGGTAGCCACAGACAACACAACAGTGGTTGCCTATATCAACAAAGAGGGGGGATGAAGTCGGGCTATCTGTGAGCCCTACTGTGGAGAATCCTGTCCTGGTGCACCAGGACACAGGTAACTCTCAAGGCACGTAATATCCCCGACCGGCTGAACGTGATAGCAGACAAGCTCTCTAGACTTGGCCAGACCATTCAAACAGAGTGGTCCCTTCACCCAGAAGTGTTTCAAGCTATATGCTCCAGGTGGCACCAGCCCCAAGTGGACTTGTTTGCCACCAGATTCAACAACAAACTCCCACAGTTTGTGTCACCAGTTCCAGACCCCCAGGCTTGGGCAGTGGATGCACTCAGCCTGTCTTGGGAAAATCTGGATCCATATGCCTTCCCACCAGCAGCCATCTTGGGCAAAGTGGTGGAGAAGTTACAGGACTACCCCTGCAACAGGATCATTCTGATTGCACCAGGGTGGCCCAACATGCCCTGGTTTTGGGATCTGGTGGCAATGTCCAGTCAGATCCCTCTGTGTCTGCCCAACCTGCCCAATCTGGTATCTCAACCATTCAACCAGACCCTACACAGGAACCTGTCAAACCTGAACCTGGTCCGTCTATGAGGCAAAGTGGACCATTTTTACAAAGTGGTGCCTCAGTAATCAGGTGGACTTCAGGGCAGCACCTCTAAAAGCCATAGCTGACTTCCTGTTGCACCTGTTTCAGGACAGGAAGTTGCAACTTGGTACCATTGATGGGTACAGATCAGCCATTGCTGACAAGTTGGGCAACTCCACCATTAATGTCAGCAAAGATGAGAATCTCACCCATCTCCTGGATAGTTTCCATAGATACAGGCCCAAGGGCAGGAAGGGTATACGCTCCTGGAACCTGTCCCTGATCTTGCACCAGCTGACTAAGGCTCCCTTTGAATCTTTAAAAGAGGCCTCACTAAAACACTTGACCTTCAAGACTGTTTTTCTGCTGGCCCTGGGTTCTGGTAAATGCAGGAGTGAGATCCATGCTTGGCTAAATAAGAACATCAGACACCAGTCAGACTGGTCTAAGGTGTCCTTGTACCCCTCACCCAGCTTTCTCTCCAAGAATCATCTGGCTAAGGAGGGTCCAGATAGTGTGGCTCCAGTAGTCATACATGCCCTGGCCCCCACTTTGGATAAGTCACTCAAGGGTGACAGGTCCTTGTGTCCAGTCAGAGCCCTTTGCTATTATTTGGATAGGACACTGTGACTTGCTTCCTTTGGGAAGTTTATTTCTTGGGACTGAACTCAGCCCCTCTCTCTCTTCTTCCTCAGAGCAAATCTGGGAAAGAAAAAAGGGGGGGGGGGCAACGTCGGTTGACTTCCGTGTTACCGGTTAGTTGGTGTCCGACCTTGACCTCACAGGGTTCTCTGACCCTAGGTCAAAATGGGCCTTCTCAGTTTTTGTTCTGTTTTGAGTTCACTTATGTCCCTAGCAGCTTACCCGCCTTCCAAGTGGTAGTTATTCAGTAATTATCCATTGGATAGGATGTATTAGCGCAATAAAATTGCAAAATTAATAAGTGAATTAAATTTTTATAAGTTAATACCCTATCAGCTATCAGCTTACTAGGGGTCTTAATATGTTTAGACAACGAAAAAGATGCTATGACGTCACGCTGTCTAGACAGGAGGAAGTACGAGGCGCCACCTAGCGAATGCACTCTCTGTGACCGGTCCTGCCGGTATTATATACAGGACGTCTTTTTCTGGCGTTTGGCGGGACCAGTCGCGCCGACTGGTAAAGCAATTGTCCATTGGATAGCGTTTTAACTTATAAAAATTTAATTTACTTATTAAATTTGCAAGTTTATCTTCAAAACCATGGTAGTTGTCCTTTTCCGGTGGATATATCTTGCATCTGGCCACAGATCCATCCTTGGTCTAGTTAAAAAATGTTATATGATATACGTAGACCTTAAGTGGAGGCACTTATGTATTGACAGGCAAACCCAGCCATGAAACATGCTGTTAGAACTGTGAGTCAGTTGATATGTTCTGATTTTTGCATACAGTGTGTTGTCAGTTTACATGTGTATGTGGTTGTGTTCCTTTGTTAAACTGTTTGTACTTTCAATGATCATCCAGTTTGTAGTAATGTAAGCATGTAAGCATCAAGAAGGAGCATGACTGGGTATATAAACATCAACTTATTTCCCCTGAAGTATTAAACTCAACTCAACACAAGTTTTGTCATTTTGATGGTTTGTAGGGTTACCTGGCAAAACTGGTATTCAATAGCTCTGGGGCTGCATATAAAATGGGATTACTGGAGATGTATTTCTTGCATGTTCATGTATTTGTTCATTTTATTGCTTTATCACATCTTATCCAATGGACAATTGCTTTATGGGTCGGAGCGACCGGTCCCTCCAAAATGACAGAAAAAGCCGTCCTGTATATAATACCGGCAGGACCGGTCACAGAGTGTGCATTCGTACTTCCTTCCTGTCTAGACATGCTGACTTCATCACATATTTTTCGTTTGACGCATGGAGTGTGCAGACATGTTTTTATAGACTTTGAAAATGTGAAGCATTTTTAAAGACAACTACAAACTTTTAAATTTATTTTATTGTAAAGTTATTTTTTGGTGTTCTCTAGTATTATGGAACATGTGGCCACATTATGGCACTTTTTGACTTGCACTGTACAAGGTGCAGTGAAAAGGGTTTGGGCACAGAGCCATGTGTTGAAAAGAAAGCTTGTGAAATTTTTGACAGTTTTACATCTGAATAAAAGAAGCAATTGTCCCCCACCTATACGAGGCGGAAGGCGTACCAGAAGAAGGCAAACCCCTCCCCCCATCCCCCCTTGTTGATCCAGCTAATGTTACTGTGTTTGGGCAACTTGAGATCAAGGGTGATAGTAGTGATACAGGTGAAAGCCATCTAAGAAAGCCAAAAAGTCCTCTCACAAGTCCCCTTCAAAGAAGAAAGCCGGCAAAACTGTAGATTTCCAGACTGAACTTAAATCCATGGATGACAAGTAGTCAGAACATTTTGCTCGGCTAGAAGCTATGTTCCTGGCCAGTAGTTTCACAGTACTGGTTGAACCGGTCCAGAAGGGTGATGTGGTGGTGACTGATAGGGCTTTTCATCCCACCAGTGCAGCAGACTACCGGTGTTACTGGTCAGAGGCAGCCTACCGGTCAGATGGAGATGAAGAAAGCCACCCAACCTGTTAAGGCTCCCGGTGCAGTTACTGCTACCCAGCCTGTTGAGGCTCCCGGTGCTGTGTTAGCCACCCGTTCTGTTGAGGCTCCCTGTGCTCCTTGATGAAGACTACCAGCCAGGATGCTTCCCTGTTTCCTATTGCTGACAGACCCGAAGTTCAGCCCCCAGGTCTTGCCAGCCAGACCTTCACCAGTGGTAGATCAGGAGTCCAGCCACCAGATACCACTGGCCAGCCTGCTACTGTTGTCAAGAAACATGTCACGTCTCTTACTGGTGCTGGAGTCCCTGTTGAGGAACCGGTATCTGATGCAGAACAGTTCAGTGACCGTGCTTCAAGCTATGCAGATGAAGGTGAGGTCTCTGACCTGGAGTAGTTCCGGTCCGGATTGGGAAGATCTGTTAGATGTGGACCAGGAACTTTTGCTGAACAAACTTACAGAGAGAATGTGTGGTATGAGGTCCTTTATGGTATGGAATGACATACCAGAATTTGATTCAGCCTCATCTTCTCAAGATGATAACACTTTCACAGGTTCCAGAACCTAACATACCGGTAAAGTGTCTGTCAAGGTTCCTGTGGATGAATGGCTGTGCAGGAAATTTGAGAAATTGATTTTAACTGTTCAGGAATTTTACCCATCCTACACTTCAGAGACTGTTGGTTTGGTTTTTCAATTTGTGAAACCACCAAAGACACTTAAGTGGTACGGTATGCACTGTGAAAAGAAGGACTTCTCACGTTCTAAGGTCTACACCTGGACTAGTGAACCAGCAAGATTGAATAGCAGCTTTCCAAGGATTGCAAGCCGTTTTCTGCCTTCGGCACCTGCCTCCTGGCCGGTCTCACAGGACACTTTGAGGAAGTGGGAGCGGGCTTCCCATGACCAGAGTATGTATGCAACCAGGCTGCAGGTTTCAACAGGTATCTTGCTAAAGTACAGGAGAACATGGGAACGCAGTTAAAAGTGATACAGAGTGTGACATCCAAGGGCAAGTCTTCCAGCAAGCTACACCAGGAAGCAGACAAATTGGACTACCTTATCACTTTTAACTGGAGCATTACTCAAGCAATGGCCCATACCATGCAAGATCTCTTTGATGGTGTCTTCATAAAGGTGGCAATTCTCACTCTTGCTCGTAGGGACAGTTACCTAGAGCACCTCAAGGCAGGCATCAAGCAAGATACCCCACATCTCTTAGGACTGCTTTATTCCCTGACCACATTATTTCAAAGGCAGGGGTACTTCAGTCCTTCACACAGGAAACCTCAACGTTTCCACCCTTACAGTCAGTCTTCCAGACAGCAGCAAGACTCTGACCGGAAGTCCGGTCCACCAGCATGGAAGCAAATTAGAAGGCACAAAGGTCTAACAGGGGCAAGGCCTCCTTTTACACTCACTGAGTGGCAAAGTCCCAGAAGCAGTATAAATGACAATTACTGTGTGAGCTGTGTAGCCGGCAATCTAGTGAATGCTCATGTGACCGGCATATGGACTTGTTCTGTAAATTATGTGACCGGAAACAGAATCTGGGTTTGTGTAACAGGAAAGAAGGACAGTTTAGTTACAGAATTGACCGGAAAGAAGGACTGTTTTGTGACTGGCAACAAAAAGACTGAATTTAACCGTAAATTCTTGTCTTGCTGTAGATCATGTTCATTTTGCAAACGGGTATCCACAAAAGAAAGATGTAAATCCCAATTGTTGTCATCTGTCTCAAGAAATAAAGCATGTGAATGATGTTTCCTGAGTAGATCAGTGGAGTTCTGTAAAAAATGTCCCAACTGTTGTTCCAGATCTGCCTGTGGGGTCAGATTACACCAGTTTGGGGAAAAATGGCCAGCCCTAGGTGTCAGTCATAAAGTGTAAACAGTCCTCAGAGAAGGCTACACTCTCCCCCTTCCGTTTCTGTCTGGTGTTCCAGAAAACAGGTTATCATCTAAGCTCGACACATGGCCAGCTGAATGTGATAGCAAACTACATGTATTCAGACTAGAACTTAGTAACCATGTCCACTCAGATCCCAATCTGGTTACTCAACCATTCAACCTGATCCTACACAGGAATCTGTCAAACCTGAACCTACATGCCTGGCTCCTAGAGCCACAGCTATCAAGGAGCAGGGCTTCTCTGAGGCAGTGGCAATACAAATTGAGGCTCCTCAAAGAGGATCAACCAGATCAGTCTATGAGTCAAAGTGGACCATTTTTACAAAGTGGTGCCTCAGTAATCAGGTGGACTTCAGGGAACCATCTCTTAGCCGTAGCTGACTTCCTCCTGTACTTATTTCAGGACTAGAAGTTACAGCCAGGCACCATTGATGGCTATAGGTCAGCCATTGCTCACAAGCTGGGGAATTCCCCCATTAATGTCAGCAAAGATGAGAATCTCATTCGGCTCCTGGATAGCTTCCACAGAGTGGGATGCCCTCTTGGAACCTTTCCCTGTTACTACACCAACTGACAAAGGTGCCTTTGGAACCCCTAAAAGAGGCCTCCATGAAGCATTTAACCTTCAAGACTGTCTTCCTGTTGGCCATTGGTTTTGGTAAACACAGGTGTGAGATCTATGCTTGGCTACAGAAGAACATCATACACCAGTCAGACTGGTCCAAGGTCTCCCTGTACCCCTCACCTAGCTTTCTTTCCAAAAATGTCCAAGTTAAGTAATGTTTACTGATAAGTTCATTTGAACTTTAGGCATTTCTGTTCAGAATTTATTGTATGTTCTTAACTTTCTGTTGTCAGTTCTCTCCAAATTTAGGGATGCTACTTATAAGTTCATTTGAACTTCTGACATTTCCTTTCAGCATTTATTTTAAATTGTTGTATTATTTCATTGTAATGTAATGCTGAATAAAGATCTATCTATCTATCTATCTAAACCAGCTGGCTAAATAGGGTCCAGACAGTGTGGCCCCGGTGGTAATTCAAGCCCTGGCCCCCAGTCTGGATAAGTCACTTAAGGGTGACAGGTCCTTATGTCCAGTCAGAGCCCTGCGTTATTACTTGAACAGGACCTCAGATCTCAGGCAGAACAAGGAGCTGGTCTTTATCTCCTTCAAGAAAGGTTTTGACAAAGATATCTTCCCTGCGACCGTCTCGTCATGGATCAAGCAGACTGTGATCGTATGCTATGAGCTCTCTGATCAGCAAGTCCTCACTTTACATCAGGTCAAAGCCCATGATGTTAGGGCCTTTGCTGCCTCTAACGCCTTCCAGTCGGGAGTTTCCTTAGACCAGTTCGTATTAGGCTGTCACTGAAAATCTCACAACACTTTCACACAATTCTATTTGAAGGATACTGTCTGGGCTGATTCAGAGCTTTTCCATTTTGGGCCAGCGGTGGCTGCTCAGCATTAACCACCAACAGGCCCAAAAATGAGGAGATGTGTACATCCCCCCCCCCCCCCCCCCCCCCCCTCTTCTCTACCTTTGCAAAGTTCATATTTCGGGGTTTTACATCCCTCTCAACAGCCAACACTTTTGCGATTCCGGGATTCCGAAAAATGGTGCATTTTAGTACTTCCCAAGCGAATATCGCTTACGAGAAATAAAGAAAATAAAAACAAAACATGGTAGTTTTGGTCACAGACGCATTGAAATCTGCAATAATAGGAGATAAAACTACATAATTTCTTCAGATTTAAGGTTTGTTTTAAATATTTTAAGCTGTCTCGCCATTATACATGCCAGCAAGCGAGATCAAGGCAGCAAGTGTTCATTATCGCCCATTGCCACTGGACTCGAGATATGATTTTATTTATCTGTAATAGTCGCCCCCCCCTTTGGAAAAATGCATCGCCCCGGGGCGTTTATTACAAAAAATACGGTATGTACATAAGGTATATACTTTGTATATAGTAAACAAAAAAGCTGTGACATGCTTCCTTTGGGAAGTTTATTTCTTCTTATGGGACTGAACTCATCCCTCTCTTCCCCTACCTCAGAGCAGGTCTGTAAAAATGGGGTTGGGGGTGGGTGGGGGGCGCCAGTGTTGGTATGCCCCAAGGTAACCCGATATTGGTAACTGACCATGGCCTCATAGAGTTTCCTGACCTTGGGTTATGAGTTCACTTAAGGCCCTAGTAACGTACTCGCTGGCCAAGTAGTAGTTATTCAGCAATTGTCCATTGGATACGATGTATTAACGCAATAAAATTGCAAATTTAATAAGTAAATTAAATTTTTATAAGTTAATACCCTATCCAATGGACAGACAAGGCCCTCCCATCCAGCCCTGCTATCAGTTTACTAGGGGTCTAAATAGGTTTAGACACTAAAAAGACACGATGACAACAGCATGTCAAGACAGGAAGGTAGTACAATGCGCCACCTAGCAAATGCACACTCCATGTCTGGTCCTTCTGGTGTATACAGGATGGCTTTTTTACCCCACAGCCTTTAAGGGCTGTCGGGGTATTGTTTTCACCCATGGTGTCCGGATGGGCGGGTGGGTGGCTGGGCGGCGGGAAAAGTTTGTCTGGCCTGTATCTCAGAAACTGTAAGGTGTAGGAAGTTGATACTTGGTAGTGACATTGGTTAGGGGGTGTAGGTGTGCAACGTCATGGTGTAACCTTGATTTGACCTTTGACCTTGCCGTAGTGACCTTGACCTATAAAATCTTGTCCTGGCTATATCTCGGAAACCGTAAGGTGTGGGAAGTTTATATTTGGTAGGGACATTGGTTAGGGGGTGTAGGTGTGCAATGTCATGGTGTGACCTTGATTTGACTTTTGACCTTGCCGTAGTGACCTTGACCTATAAAATCTTGTTCGGGCTATATCTCTGAAAGCGTAAGTGTAGGAAGTTGATACTTGGTAGGGACATTGGTTGGGAGGTGTAGGTGTGCAATGGGCGGGCGGGCAGTGGGAAAAGTTTGTCAGGCCTGTATCTCAGAAACTGTAAGGTGTAGGAAGTTGATACTTGGTAGTGACATTGGTTAGGGGGTGTAGGTGTGCAGCGTCATGGTGTGACCTTGATTTGACCTTTGACCTTGCCGTAGTGACCTTGACCTATAAAATCTTGTCCTGGCTATATCTCGGAATCGTAAGGTGTGGGAAGTTGATATTTGGTAGGGACATTGGTTAGGGGGTGTAGGTGTGCAACGTCATGTTGTGACCTTGATTTGACCTTTGACTTTGCCGTAGTGACCTTGACCTATAAAATCTTGTCCTGGCTCTATCTCGGAAACCTTAAGGTGTGGGAAATTGATATTTGGTAGGGACATTGGTTAGGGGGTGTAGGTGTGCAATGTCATGGTGTGACCTTGATTTGACTTTTGACCTTGCCGTAGTGACCTTGACCTATAAAATCTTGTTCGGGCTATATCTCTGAAAGCGTAAGTGTAGGAAGTTGATACTTGGTAGGGACATTGGTTGGGAGGTGAAGGTGTGCAATGGGCGGGCGGGCAGTGGGAAAAGTTTGTCCGGCCTGTATCTCAGAAACTGTAAGGTGTAGGAAGTTGATACTTGGTAGTGACATTGGTTAGGGGGTGTAGGTGTGCAGCGTCATGGTGTGACCTTGATTTGACCTTTGACCTTGCCGTAGTGACCTTGACCTATAAAATCTTGTCCTGGCTATATCTCGGAATCGTAAGGTGTGGGAAGTTGATATTTGGTAGGGACATTGGTTAGGGGGTGTAGGTGTGCAACGTCATGTTGTGACCTTGATTTGACCTTTGACCTTGCCGTAGTGACCTTGACCTATAAAATCTTGTCCTGGCTCTATCTCGGAAACCTTAAGGTGTGGGAAATTGATATTTGGTAGGGACATTGGTTAGGGGGTGTAGGTGTGCAATGTCATGGTGTGACCTTGATTTGACCTTTGACCTTGCCGTAGTGACCTTGACCTATAAAATCTTGTTCGGGCTGTATCTCTGAAAGCGTAAGTGTAGGAAGTTGATACTTGGTAGGGACATTGGTTGGGAGGTGAAGGTGTGCAACGCCATAATGTGACCTTGATTTGACCTTTGACCTTGCCATAATGACCTTGACCTATAAAATCTTGTCTGGACTATATCTCGGAAACTGTAAGGTGTAGGAAGTTGATACTTGTAGGCACATTCATTAGGGGGTGTAGGTGTGCAACGTCATGATGTGACCGTGATTTGACCTTTGACCTTGCTGTAGTGATCGTGACCTATAAAAGCTTGTCCGGGCTATATCTCAGAAACTGTAAGGTGTAGGAAGTTGATACTTGGTTAGGGGGTGTAGGTGTGCAACATCATGGTGTGACCTTGATTTGACCTTTGACCTTGCCGTAGTGACCTTGACCTATTAAATCTTGTCCTGGCTATATCTCGGAAACCTTAAGGTGTGGGAAGTTGATATTTGGTAGGGACATTGGTTAGGGGGTGTAGGTGTGCAATGTCATGGTGTGACCTTGATTTGACCTTTGACCTTGCCGTAGTGACCTTGACCTATAAAATCTTGTTCGGGCTGTATCTCTGAAAGCGTAAGTGTAGGAAGTTGATACTTGGTAGGGACATTGGTTGGGAGGTGAAGGTGTGCAACGTCATGATGTGACCTTGATTTGACCTTTGACCTTGCCATAATGACCTTGACCTATAAAATCTTGTCTGGACTATATCTCGGAAACTGTAAGGTGTAGGAAGTTGATACTTGGTAGGGACATTCATTAGGGGGTGTAGGTGTGCAACGTCTTGATGTGACCGTGATTTGACCTTTGACCTTGCTGTAGTGATCATGACCTATAAAAGCTTGTCCGGGCTATATCTCAGAAACTGTAAGGTGTAGAAAGTTGATACTTGGTTAGGGGGTGTAGGTGTGCAACATCATGGTGTGACCTTGATTTGACCTTTGACCTTGCCGTAGTGACCTTGACCTATAAAATCTTGTCCTGGCTGTATCTCGGAAAGCGTAAGGTATAGGAAGTTGATACTTGGTAGGGACATTGGTTAGGGGTGTAGGTGTGCAACTTCATGGTGTGACCTTAATTTGACCTTGCCGTAGTGACCTTGACCTTTAAAATTTTGTCAAAAATTTTGGCAATATCTCTGAAACTGTAAAGTGTAGGAAGTTGATAGTTGGTAGGGACATTGCTTAGGGGTTGTAGGTGTGCATCATAGTTTTTAGTTTACTGATTAATGTTGTCATCTTGCTGTTGAACTGTCTTGTTGTAATACTTTATCTTTACATACAAATTTGTTTCTCTTAGACGTTATTTTCTCTACTTAAACATCATTTGGACCTCAATATAACTGACACTGCTCTAAAAGTATCCCGATCTTTGTACTGTTTCACTACTTCTATATCTCATGGTGTTGAAAACTATTTCCTCAGGTTGTGGGGTGCGGGCATCTCTGATGTTATTTTCTGTCATTTGGCGGGACCGGTCGCGCTGCCTGGTAAAGCAGTTGTCCATTGGATAGGGTATTAAATTCAATTTTGTGCATTGATAATTTCATGTTTTTATTTAAAAATAATTTTTAGATATAAGGTTTATTTTCCATATAATTTTGGCATAGAAATTACGCTTTTGTTTAATTTTATGTGTTTTGCTGTGTTTTCATGTAAATAGTGAATTAAGCGTCCTGCAGCGCTTGCTTGTATACAGGAGAAATTCATGTGAAAGGGGCCTCTGGCTCCCGCATTTTCTATTGGCTAAAGCTGAGTAATCACAGGGTGGATTCTCTTTAGTAGGCCTGGGAAAAAATTAGGAATATGGTGTCATGACATTTTGTCCAATCAGAGGACTCCCGTGAGAGGAGTCACATGACCAGAAACATGCTTTTCAAAGGGGTGTGCCTGTCTGGATGATAACTTAAAAAGTGCTTTGCCTATTCACACGAAATTTGTAATAAAGAAATAAAGAACTTATGGTCCCTTAAGGTCAGAAATTTGACCTTTGGCAATTTATTGCTCTCTAGGTCACAAACGATGTGGCTCATCTGGCTTAAATTTTACCTGGGAGCATATAACTATATTCTCCTTACATATACAAAAATCAAGAATTTATGTTAAGGTTAAAATTGTGTTTGAGGCTCATAAAAACTGACCCTACACTACATTTTTTCAACAATTTTCTCATATTTTGCCTTGTAACTTGGAAGTGGTAAGTCTGACAAGTCTCAAACTGTGTTAGATGTAAGTTCTACATGTAATCTATGTCTGTAGAAAATTTGAAGTCTGTCGTTTTATTTTTAAGGTGACCTTAAGATCTCAAAAATGCCCATAGAGACAGAATTTGTGGACTTTTGCCACTTTTAAGCCCTATAGCTGTCATAATATGTGACTGATATATCTGAAATCTCATCCGGGAATATATTTGTATCCCCGGCGCGAAGCGGGGATACTATGGATTCATCATCATCGTTGTCCGTGTCCGCAGAGATTTCTTGTTAGCGACCTACAGTCCACATTTCTTTCCAGATTTCTTTCATATTTGGCAGGTGGCTTGATATGGTGGAGGACTCGCCACCCTGTCTTTTTGGTAGGCTTTATGTCTAAATTAGGCCTGTGGTAGACAAATATGTCTAAAATGTGGAATATTGCTTGTTAGCGACCTACAGTCCACATTTCTTTCCAGATTTCTTTCATATTTGGCAGGTGGCTTGGTATGCTAGAGGACTCGCCACCCTATCTTTTTGGTAGGGTTTATGTCTAAATTAGGCCTGTGGTAGACAAAAATGTCTAAAATGTGGAATATTGCTTGTTAGCGACCTACAGTCCACATTTCTTTCCACATTTCTTTCATATTTGGCATGTGGCTTATCGCTTAAAAGTATTGCAGATAGCCAATTTTTCTCAAATAACTCATTCATCTACTTTTGGGAGAGCTTTCACATGGTGAAGTTTCAGACCTGTAGATAATTACTCACCTACTCAAAATGAGTAAATGCGAATTATCTCTTAAAAGTATTGCAGATAGCCAATTTTTCTCAAATAACTTTTTCACCTACTTTTGGAAGAGCTTTCACATGGTGAAGTTTCAGACCCATAGCTAATTACTCACCTACTCAAAATGAGTAAATGCAAATTATCTCTAAAAGTATTGCAGATAGCCAATTTTTGTCAAATAACTCATTCACCTACTTTTGGGAGAGCTTTCACATGGTGAATTTTCAAACCCATAGCTAATTACTCACCTACTCAAAATGAGTACATGCGAATTATCTCTAAAAGTATTGCAGATAGCCCATTTTTTTTCAAATAACTCATTCACCTACTTTTAGGAGAGCTTTTACTTGATGAAGTTTCAGACCCCTAGCTAATTATTGACCTACTCAAAACGAGTAAATGCGAATTATCTCTAAAAGTATTGCGGATAGTCAATTTTTCTCAAATAACTCATTCATCTACTTTTGGGAGAGCTTTCACATGGTGAAGTTCCAGACCCGTAGGTAATTACTCACCTACTCAAAATGAGTAAATGCGAATTATCTCTAAAAGTATTGCAGATAGCCAATTTTTCTCAAATAACTCATTCATATACATTTTGGAGAGCTTTCAATTAGTGAATTTTCAGATCCGTAGCTACTTACTTATAACTTGAAAAGTATTGCATTTAGAGCACTTTGTTAAAATATGTTATTCAGCTACTTTTTCCATAGCTACAACATGGTGAGTAACTTGGGCGTCTATCTCAATAGGTAAGTGAGTAATAGCTACTTTTGACTAACTCATTCACCTACTTTTGGGAGAGCTTTCACTTGGTGAAGTTTCAGACCCGTACCTAATTACTCGCCTACTCAAAATGAGTAAATGCTAATTATGTCTAAAAGTATTGCGGATACCCAATTTTTATCAAATAACTCATTCATCTACTTTTGGAAGAGCTTTCACATGGTGAAGTTTCAACTCCATAGCTAATTACTCACCTACTCAAAATGAGTAAATGCAAATTATCTCTAAAAGTATTGTAGATAGCCAATTTTTCTCAAATAACTCCTTCACCTACTTTTGTTAGAGCTTTCACTTGGTGATGTTTCAGACCTGTAGCTAATTACTCACTTACTCAAAATGAGTAAATGTTAATTACCTCTAAAAGTATTGCGGATACCCAATTTTTATCAAATAACTCATTCACCTACTTTTGGGAGAGCTTTTGCTTGGTGAAGTTTCAGACACGTAGCTAATTATTGTCCTACTCAAAATGAGTAAATGCGAATTATCTCTAGAAGTATTGCAGATAGCCAGTATTTCTCAAATAACTCATTCACCTACATTTTGGAGAGCTTTCAATTAGTGAATTTTCAGATCCGTAGCTAATTACTCACCTACTCAAAATGAGTAAATGCCTATTATCACTGAAAGTATTGCAGATAGCCAGTATTTCTCAAATAACTCATTCACCTAGATTTTGGAGAGCTTTCACATGCTAAAATTTTTTTATGAAATTTTAAAATAATTTTTTATTGCGTTAATACATCCTATCCAATGGACAATTGCTTTACCGGTCGGCGCGACCGGTCCCGCCAAACATCAGAAAAAGACGTCCTGTATATAATACCGGCAGGACCGGTCACAGAGTGTGCATTCGCCAGGTGTCGCCACGATCCTCCTTTCCTGTTTACCTATTGTGACGTCAAGGCATCTTTTTCGTTTGGCGCGAAAGAGTGTGCAGACGATTTTCATCAGAGATACGTTTTGTGTTTTTTTACAACGAACTCATCCAAGTTTCGTGTTTTTTATTAGTGCTGTATACTTCTACTACGTTTCTGATCATAATGTCGTCTCCTGGACAGAAACGAGGTTCTTGCGGGCACGTTATGGCCCTTTTCGACAACCATAAGAAATGCGCGCGTTGTCGTGACAAGGGGGTGGGGGACGACCCCTGTGTGAAGAAATTGGATTGTAGTATCTGTAAGGCGTTTACGCCTGCTCAGATCCACCAGTTAGCAACCCCGACCTACAAGGAACGGAAAGAACGCTCTAGCCAGAAGAAATCTGAAGATTTGACAAATACGTCTCCCAAGCTTGTTGATCCATCGGAGGTTTCACTGCTGGGTCCTGTTAATTCAGGAAAGCAGTCTCCTGTTGATTCTACACCCAAGCAGAAGAAAAAGCGTTCTGATGGCTCCCCAAGGTCTAGTAAATGGAAGCACAGCAGTAAGCCCACTTCAGACGACCTCAAGTCCCTTGAGGACAAGTGGAGTGAGAGATTTTCCCGTCTGGAAGCAATGCTGATTAACCGGTCCTTTGCTGTTCTGGTGAGACCGGTGAACTCTGCTTCTGTGGTGCCCAGAGAACACCCCTTCTTTGATCCGGGTGCTTCTACAAGTGTTATGTCTTCTGAGGGCACTGCTGACGTTGCTACGCAGTTGACGGCTACCCAACCTCCGCTGGGGGTTCCCGGTACACAAGCTGTGAAGGAAGTGAATGAGAGTGCTACCCACCCTGTTCAGGGCCCCGGTACCTCTGAGACTGTTGCCACCCAACCTTTACTGGTTCCCGGTGCAGGGACTGCCACCCAGCCTACACAGGCTCCCGGTGCGGGTCCTGAGGTTCTGCCTTCCGGTTATGAAACTACGCTGTCAAACCAGTCGCCTCCCATTGGCCAGAATACTGAGGTTGCTAGGGAATCTGACAGCGAGGCTGAGTTGGATGCGGAACCGGCTTCACCGGCTAGTGTTCACTACCAGGGTGATGTACCGGAAACAAACACAGACCAGGACCTCTCTGAAGATGCAAATTACCGGGAAACCATAAGAGGGGTGAGGAGTTTCATGGGCTGGCATCAAATTCCGGATTATGACACCTCAGCTGCATCTATGGATGACAATCTCTTTGCCGGTTCCAGAGTGAAGACTACCGGTAAAGTGTCAGTTAAATTGCCGGTGGATGAATGGCTCTGTAAAAAGCTGGAGAAACTAAATGTAACTATTGCTGAAGGTTATCCTTCCAGGAATACAAAAACCAGTGGACTGCTGCGTGACCAATTTGTGAAGACACCCCGTACTTCAAAGTGGTACGACATGCAAGCTGTTAGGAAGGATACGTCTACCCAGGCTGTTGGTGACTGGTCTCCGGAACCGGCAAAACTGAACAGTATGTTTTCTAGAGTTGCAAGGCGCAGCTTACCTTCTGCTCCAGCTTCCCGTACTTTCAGCCAGGACACCCTTGGAAGGTGGGAGAGGTCTTTCCGAGAGCAATCAGTGATGTGTAATCACGCTGCTGGCCTATCCAGATGCCTCACGAAAGTACAGGACTCCATGGTCACCCAGTTGAAGTCCCTCAGGTTCGATTTCTCAAAGGGCAAAAGTGCTGAGAAACAACAACAGCCTGTTGAGTAACTGGAGTATCTGGTTACATTCAACCGGTCAATTTCACAGGCTATGCAGCGTACCATGCAGGATCTCTCAGAGGGAGTGTTTATCAGCATGGCCAATCTCATCCTGGCCCGTCGGGACAGTTACTTAGAGTTCATACGAGGTGGAGTTAAACCTGACACCTTGTCTGCCTTACGCACGTCTCCAGTCCACCAACTCTCACTCTTCCCGGACAGCTTACTGGTCAAGGCTGAAGAGGAGATCTCACGTAGTGAAGAGAGGCGTTCTGCTGGTAACACACAGAGGAAACCTGGACGTTTTCATCCATACGCCCCCTCCGATCGAACCCCTCACCAGCTGGACCGGAAGCCCACTACACCGGCATGGAAGCAGATTAGAGACCGGCAAACTGGTCAGAAAGGTGGTGGTAAAGCCTCAAACTTCAGCCAGAAGCCGGCCAAGGGATTTAAAAAGCATAAATGACAATTACTGTTTCAAATGTGGTCGGATTGGTGAACTCTGTAAATGTATCCGACAAGATGAAGGGTTTGAACCCACCACCACCAGTGACAAGCAAGAGCGAGACTGTGTTATCACATGTAAACTCTTTTGTTGCAAGTGTTCCTTTTGTCATCGGGTCACCGCAAAAGAAAGGTGTAAATCCCGTTTATTGTCAATCTATCAGAAAAATAAACCATGTGAACGATGTTTCCTGTGTAGATCACTTGAGTTCTGTAAAGATTGTCACAAATGTCCCAACTGTTGTCACAAATCTTCCTGTAGGGGCAAGGCTTCAGCAGTTTTGGGAGAAGTGGGAAACTCTGGGTTCGAGTCCAAAAGTAATCAGAATACTGAGAGAGGGCTACACCCTTCCCTTCCGGTTCAGACCCAACCTAACCAGGTCACCAATGGTCATCAGCAAGTATGTAAACCCTCAAAGACAGTCCCTCCTTTTGGAGGCACTGGCTCAGCTAACAAACAAAAATGCAGTGGAACCGGTAACAAACCAGACCTCCCTAGGGTTTTACAACCGGTTATTTTTAGTTCCCAAACCCAACAACCGGTGGAGACCTATCCTGGACCTGAGCACTTTGAACACCTTTTTAAACACAGAGTCGTTCAAAAACCATAAGAAGCTCCCTACAGGTAGGGGAGTGGGTCACCTCAATAGACTTCAAAGACGCATACTTCCACATTCCAATTCACAGTCAGTCCAGGAAGTACATGCGTTTTCACATTCAAGGCCAATCCTACCAGTTCAAGGCCCTGCCTTTTGGTCTTTCCACAGCACCCATGGAGTTCACAGTGGTGGCCAAAGAGGTCAAGCTCATGGCCTTACGACAGGGTATAAGAATCCACCAGTACCTAGACGACTGGCTGGTGAGAGCCTCTACCCACCACACCTGTCTCCAGCATACTCAAACCCTGGTCACACTATGTCAGGAGCTAGGGTGGTTGGTGAACAGGGAAAAGTCAGAACTGGTCCCCAAACAGGTCTTCAACTTCGTAGGTTGCCAGTTCGACGTGAAGGAGGGCAGGGTCCGACTAACAGAAGAATGTTGGCAGATCCTGACAGACAAGATCAGATCCATAATGTCGGATCCGGTTTGCCCGGTCCGGCAATTCATGTCCCTCATAGGTCTACTCACTGCAACAGAGAAGCAAGTCCACTTAGGGCGACTTCACATGAGACCCATACAGTGGCACTTGAAAAACAACTGGAGGGTACCAGAATCACTGGAAAAGGTGATACCAGTTCCCATGTCCCTCCAGCCACCACCTTAGATGTGGAAGCAATGTGCTTCTAGGTCAACCATTACACCCTCTAAAACATGCTCTGCAAATCTTTACAGACGCATCAAACAAAGGGTGGGGCGCTCACTTAGACGACCACACTGCAAGGGGAATTTGGTCCCTCCCAGAAAGCAAGTTGCACATAAACCACCTAGAGCTCAAAGCAGTATTTCTAGCTCTAAAACAGTTTCGAGCCCTTGTCTGCAACAAGACAGTATTGATAGCTACAGACAACACAACAGTGGTTGCCTATATCAACAAAGAGGGGGGGGGGGGATGAAGTCAGGGTCACTGTGTGCCCTGCTGTGGAGAATCCTGTCCTGGTGCACCAGGCAACAGGTAACTCTCAGGGCACGTCACATCCCCGGCCGGCTGAACGTGATCGCAGACAAGCTATCCAGACTGGGCCAGACCATTCAGACAGAATGGTCACTTCACCCAGAAGTGTTCAAAGCTATATGCAACCGGTGGCATCAACCTCAGGTGGACCTTTTTGCCACCAGGTTCAACAACAAACTTCCTCAGTTTGTCTCTCCAGTGCCAGGCGTGGGCAGTGGATGCACTCAGCCTCTCCTGGGAGGACCTTTACCCATATGCCTTCCCACCGGCAGCCATCTTTGGCAAAGTGGTGGAGAAGCTACAGAACTACCCTTGCAACAGGATAATTCTGATTGCACCAGGGTGGCCCAACATGCCCTGGTTTTGGGATCTAGTAGCAATGTCAAGCCAGATACCACTCTGTCTGCCCAGCATTCCCAACTTAGTGTCTCAGCCATTCAACCAGGTCCTTCACAGGAACCTATCGAATCTGAACCTACACGCCTGGCTCCTAGAGCCTCAGCAATCAAGGAGCAGGGTTTCTCTGAGGCAGTGGCAGCACGAATTGAGGCTCCTCAAAGAAGATCAACCAGATCTGTCTATGAGGCAAAGTGGACCATTTTTACAAAGTGGTGCCTCAGTAATCAGGTGGACTTCAGGGCACCACCTTTGAAAGCCATTGCTGATTTCCTCCTGCACTTATTCCAGGACAGGAAGTTGCAACCAGGCACTATTGATGGCTACAGATCAGCCATTGCTGACAAACTGGGCAATTCCACTGTTAATGTCAGCAAAGATGAGAATCTCACTCGTCTCCTGGACAGTTTCCATAGAGGCAGACCCAAAGGCAGGAGGGGCATCCCCTCCTGGAACCTTTCCCTGGTACTTCACCAGCTAACAAAGGCTCCCTTTGAACCCATTAAACAGGCCTCCTTGAAACATCTGACTTTCAAGACTGTTTTCTTACTGGCCTTGGGTTCAGGTAAACGCCGGAGTGAGATCCATGCTTGGTTACATAAGAACATCAGACACCAGTCAGACTGGTCTAAGGTGTCTTTGTACCCCTCACCCAGCTTTCTATCCAAGAATCAGCTGGCTAAGGAAGGTCCAGATAGTGTGGCTCCAGTGGTCATTCCAGCCCTGGCACCATCTCTGGATAAGTCACTCAAGGGTTACAGGTCCCTATGTCCAGTTAGAGCCCTGTGCTACTACTTAGACAGGACTTCGGACCTCAGGCAGAATAAGGAGTTAGTTTTTGTCTCCTTTAAGAAAGGGTTTGACAAGGACATCTCACCTGCCACTATCTCCTCTTGGATCAAACAGACTGTGATCCTGTGTTATGAGCTCTCTGATCAACAGGCCCTAACCTTACACCAGGTTAAAAGCCCATGATGTTAGGGCTTTTGCTGCATCTAAGGCTTTCCAATCAGGGATCTCCTTAGATCAGATCTTGTCAGCTTGCCACTGGAAATCTCACAACACCTTCACTCAATTTTATTTGAAAGATGTTGCCTGCGCTGACTCAGAGCTTTTCCACCTGGGACCTGTAGTGGCTGCCCAACAGGTGCACCACCAGACCCAGAAGTGAGGAGATACTGTATATATGTAAATATGTACATATTGTATATATGCACCTATGTACATATTGTAAATATGTTAAGTATGTACATAATGTAAATATGTTAGATTACATAATTTCAAAAAAAAAACAAAACAAACAAACTCTGACTTGCTTCCCTTGGGAAGTTTATTTCTTCTGGGACTGAACTCAGCCCCTCTCTCTCTCTCTTCTCTTTCCTTCCCAGATCTTCTCTGGGAGGGAAAGAAACAGGGGGGGGGGGGGGGGGGCAGTGTCGGTAGTCTCCGGGTTAACCGGGTAATGGACATCCGACCTTGACCTCTCAGGGTTCTCTGACCCTAGGTCAATTGAGCATCTCAGTTTTTTGTTGTTATGAGTTCATGCAAGTCCCTAGCTGCTTACCCGCCTGCCAAGCGGTAGTTATTCAGCAATTGTCCATTGGATAGGATGTATTAACGCAATAAAATTGCAAATTTAATAAGTAAATTAAATTTTTATAAGTTAATACCCTATCCAATGGACAGGCAAGGCCCCCCCAACCGGCCCCGCTATCAGCTTACTAGGGGTCTTCATAGGTTTAGACATGAAAAAGATGCCTTGACGTCACAATAGGTAAACAGGAAAGGAGGATCGTGGCGACACCTGGCGAATGCACACTCTGTGACCGGTCCTGCCGGTATTATATACAGGACGTCTTTTTCTGACGTTTGGCGGGACCGGTCGCGCTGACCGGTAAAGCAATTGTCCATTGGATAGGGTATTAACTTATAAAAATTTAATTTATACTTATTAAATTTGCAATTTAATGCATTAAAATTAATGAAATCATGCACTAAATCAATTATAACTTGAAAAGTATTGCATTTAGAGCACTTTGTTAAAATATGTTATTCAGCTACTTTTTTTCATAGCTACAACATGGTGAGTAACTTGGGCGTCTATCTCAATAGGTAAGTGAGTAATAGCTATTTTTGGACTTTTCACTAACTTCCATCATGACTAAAATCACTTGTAACTTGAAAACTATTGCATTTAGAGAATTTTGTGCAAATCTGTTATTCACCTACTTTTGGGTCAGCTATAACATAGTAAAATTTCAGACCTCTAGCTCGTGGCATAGCTGAGTAATAGCTACTTTTGCCTTTGCCGGTGGATACATCTTGCATCTGGTCACAGATGCATCCTTGGTCTAGTTGTATCTACCGCTGCTTCGCGTAGAGAAATTTTTGGCGTTAACGCTCTCACAGGAAAACTACACCAGCTAGGTTCACCAAATTTGAAGGATATCTTCATTTAGAGGTAATCTTCTCTGACACTGAAATTATCCTCATTCTGAAAAACAAGATGGCTGCCGCGGGCATTTCTTTGAAAATTATCTACCTTTTGCTATTGGCTGGTTCTCATAGGTAGAAGGTTGAATCTCTTCATAGGTGATATGTATAATACATATACATGTCCTGTACAACCTTGCAGACATTTGATCTTGAAGCTCTTAATTCAAGGTCATCCACGGAGTGCCAAAGTACCCCACATAGCGGACTGTAAAAGTGCCTATACCTCCCTTATTATTGGTCGTAGAGGTTTGTAATGTGAAACCAACCTATACGAAGGAAATCATTGCATGGGAATCTTCTGATGTGGTCAGATTTGACCTTAAACGCCTCCTTCAAGGTCAAATGAGGATAGCCAAACTTAAAAGTGCTTATAATTCGCTTATTATTGGTCCTAGAGGTTTGCAATGTGAACCCAGCTTATAGGAAATCATGGGCTGGGAATCTTTTAATGTGATCAGATTTGACCTTGGTGCCCGCCTTTAAGGTCAAATGAGGATAGCCGAACTTGAAAGTGCTTATTAATTGCTTATTATAAGTGCTAGAGGTTGCAATGTGAAAACAACTTATTGGAAATCATGACCTGGGAATCTTCTGATGTGGTCAGATTTGACCTTGAGCCCCTCCTTCAAGGTCAAATGAGAACATCCAAACTTAAAAGTGCTTATAACTTGCTTATTATTGGTCCTAGAGGTTTGCAATGTGAAACCAACTTATAGGAAATCATGGGCTGGGAATCTTTTGATGTGGTCAGATTTGACCTTTGACCCCTCCTTCGAGGTGAAACGAGGACAGCCAAACTTAAAAGTGCTTATAACTTGCTTATTATTAGTCCTAGAGGTTTGCAATGTGAAACCAACTTATTGGAAATCATGGGCTGGGAATCTTCTGATGTGTTCAGATTTGACCTTGGGGCCCCTCCTTCAAGGTCAAACGAGGACAGCCAAAATTAGAAGTGCCTATAACTCACTTATTATTGATCCTAGAGGTTTGCAATGTGAAACCAACTTATAGGATATCATGGCCTGGGAATCTGCTGATGTGGTCAGATTTGACCTTGAGCCCCTCCTTCAAGGTCAAACGATGGTTCACTGGCTTTGCTGAGTTGTATTTCCGGTGGATACAAATTTGCATCAGTTCTCCAATGCGTAGGTCTTTTTTAATACATCCTTTTACATCTGCCAAAAATCCAGAGTTTTAATAGACATTTAACCTGTGTATGAGTACCCTAAATACCAACCCGAGTGACCCTTTTTCAACACTTTTCACATATTTCAGTCATCATATATCAGTCACATAGTATGACAGCCCTGATAGATCTGAAATCTCATATGGGGGGAACATTTTAATATATTCTTTTACATGTGCCAAAAATCAAGGGTTTTAATAGACATTTAACCTGTGTATGAGTACCCTAAATACCGACCCGAGTGACCCTTTTCAACACTTTTCACATATTTTGCCTTGTAACTTGGAAATGGCAAGTCTGACAAGTCTCAAACTGTATTAAATATACTTCTATATGTAATGTTTGTGTGTGGAATATTTGTTTGTTTGGAAATTTATTATTTGTTTATTTAAAATATCTCTTATTTTTATCTATCTTTCTCATATCTTCTAAATGAATATAAACTAAGTTATCCTTCTACTTTTTTCATGTAAATCATGTGCAGATCTAAGCTCTTTACCTGTAATACTTATTGAGTATCATTAGTCAGCAGCAATGAATAAATAAAAAGACAATATAGCATGAGTAAATGGTATTGTATTGGGGAGTTTTCTGTTGGGAATACAGGTACCTATAATATATTATTGAATATCATCAATTAGCAGCAATGAATAAAGAAAAAGACATATAACATTTGTAAATGGTATTGTATTGGGGATTTTTATGTTGTCTGTAGGTTTGAAATATCTGGGGATCCCTATTACCATTTAAACCAGAACTTGACCTCTGTACTATGACAAATAGCAGCATCTTTCTGTTGGTTCTTTTCCCCTTCAGTATCTCATTACCCCCCCACCACCACTTTTGCTTGCATATTCCCTTTTTGATATAGCTCACATGAGAAGGCGAATGAGTGGACCTTTTGGAAAAAAGATAAATCTTACAATTGCAGGAAAATTGACAAAACAAATAAAAAATGGTTTATAATAAATGTGAATCTCACATAATGGGTGCTACAAAAAATACACAATGAATACCAATGGAGTGACAGATGGCCTGTCTGGGGACATGTTGACGTCGCGTCGCCGCAATCTTGTTATTTTGATCTATCAGTTGTCATATACACTTGTTTGTTTAGTGTGAAGCTAACTAACTCTGTATATTCTCTTTGCTCTGTACCTTAGCCAGATATTTGGTGTCTGCAAGTATTACGTTATCAGTACTTATTCTGAGAAGGTAGCTAAGATTCCCTAGTTATACATTCTGCCCCATTTTTTTCATGGTGTTGATATTTTGCTGGCTATTCATAGATATTGATATATGCACCTTAGAAACTGTTACTACAGAGAATAAGTGCTTTAAATCAGATTAGATAGTTCTGAGACATGGAGTGTGTAACCAGAAATGGGAAGGCCTTGTTAAAATATTATAAATTTGTAGGGATGGGTTGGTATATGTTATTCACCTAATTTGGATCAGCTATAACCTGATAAAATTGCAGACCTGTAGCTCATTCCATTGCTGAGCAATAGCTACTTTGAGGTTCTCACTGTTGAGTAAATCGCTTGTAATTTTAAAAGTATTGCATTTAAAGCATTTTGTTGAAATATGTTATTCACCTACTTTTAGGTTGGGTGTAACATAATAAATTGCAGACCTGTAGCTCATTCCATGGCTGAGCAATAGCTACTTTTACCATCGTCAGTAAAATGATATTTCAGTATAACAAAATGTCAGTAAAATGCTCTCGATACCGAAATACAGGGGTCATCCACCCGTTCCTACTTTTGGGTAAGGTTGTCATTGTTTGTTAGGTGTACACAGGAAATTATCACTGAACTGTTTTTAAGAAGATAAAAAATGTAACTGCATCAAATTTATTGTAATTCTTCTGAACAGGTAAAAACAACATATATGTGTGCAGTAAGGTTAATACTAATGAAATTTTGTTGGAATTTAGTTGTTTAGAAAGAAATCTGAAATTGAGGTAATATATTGTCTTCTTATTTATACAATTATTTGTTAATCTGTGATTAAATTTTATTGTGTCAGTTCTTATATTTTGATTTAATTTCTAAATATACTTTATTGATCAACATTATCTCAGAACCTATTGGAACCAAATTGTATATACTTGAAGTTTCTCCTGTGACTGTGTTTGGTAAATATGTCAGACATCCTTTGTTTATAGTGAGTAATTTCCACACCACTTTGAAACACAGTTTTAGTGTTATATTGAAATGTCGATAGTGTTCAAAACTGCCACCTGCCCGCCAACAATTTACTGTTAAGTTGAAGGACAGGCTCTTATATTTTCGTCTTATATTATGAATATTTACATGTTTTGTCTTGTTTTCATTGTATTTTCGGTGGTAGTCATATTGCTTTTGTGTCCAGCAGTCTGATCGAATCAAAATTTGTGAAGCAGGAATGCCACCTAGCAGCGATGTCAAAAACTATTATTTGTATACACAAGTAGACACATGTGTGCAGAATCATATTGGGGTTTCTCACCCAGTTACATGCAGTTATTTGGTTTTTCACCCAAAATGAATCTGCTCTATTTGATTATTTCAGCTTAAGTGATCCCTGCTTTGTGAATAGCTATTTGATCCCCTGGCTCATTTGAGACTTTTTTTTTTCAAATTTGATCTGATCCGGATCTGATCTTGATCTGTATCAGTGAATACTGCCCCTGAGTCCCCAAGCCTCTGGTTTGTTTGTTCCAACTATTGAGGTGTTGCTCACCCTTTAAAAGGAAGACAAGATCTTCAAAATTTGAGCCAATTTTCACTGGAGAAGATCAAAGGCCCTTGTGTGGTTACAAAAATAACAGTATTTGAAATGAGTCAAGGAAGGGGGTTTCCCCACCAGAGGATTTCCACATTCTGTGACATATCTTGGGGCCTGCAGGGTTCGCGAAGTACCTCTAAAATATGGAGTCCAATGGACTACATGACCTCCAAAAAAATGGAGTCTCAATCATTTATTCTGAGTCCAGTATTTGTGTTAGGGTTATGAAATGTTGGGTACCTTGTACCTTATGGCACATCAAAAATGGGGTACCATTGTGTGAAAATGGGGTGCAAATAATATTTTTTCCCCTTATTTCTGGATGCATTTAAAAATATAGAAACACTGTTTAATTTCCTTTCTACTGATACATAATATGTATCTGTCGATAAATCAATTTTAAAAATATTTTAAACAGCTGAACTCCAGTCAACAAACTTCATTTTAGTGCAATTTGAGTGAAATTTTTTTGTATGATTATTTTATTTAAGCTACAAATATGGTAGTTATGTGAAAGAAAAATATTATAGTTTCTGTTGCTTTTTGTTTGATAAAAATCCATTGGGTAGTTCCAGAGATATAGTTCTTTTGTTACAACCCTGTTGAATATTTGTTACAGCTTTTATTTTCCGAGGAACTTTCCAGGGTTAAATAGCAAGAGTTTCTGAGATTTAGTATAGTTCATCTCCCACAAAAGTTTACCATCCTGGCTTGTTGTTTGGATTGTTTCTGTGCAGAAATCAGGCTTTCTTTCTATTTATAATGTTTTGAGTAGATTTGCTAGTGTAGATCTACAACACCAGCACTGACTGGCTGTTTTGGAAGAATCTTGTCACACATGAAATGTCGCTTAACAATGGTGGACGTAACAAATCGCCAGGAAATCGCTCGAAACCATTTAATTTTAAAATATAAAGCTTATCTTCAGTGTTATATATATTGTGTGCATATCTACATTTCTTGCCAACTGAAATTCGCTTCTCAAGCAGGAATATTTTGTTCATAAAAATCGCGTCCCGACACAGATGCATTGACAACTGAAATTGGCGTCCAAATTTGAAATACTGCGTGTTTAACATACTCGGATGGAGTAATCGCGAACCCTGGCCTGGGTGGGGGTTGGGATGGGGAGAGTGTGGATGTGATTGGCATTGTTTAATTTTTAATTGCTTTACAAAACTACATTCCTGGGTTTGAATCCATTTGGGAAAATTTGGCATGGAACTTAGTTCGTAAATATTAAAAAAATATATAAATTAAATCAGAAAGTATTACCAGTATTACCATCAGTGCTGACAGTGAATCATGAATTTATCAAGAGTTAATTTTTTTTCCTAGTGATAAAAAACATTGGCCTCTAATTATGCGGCCCGTCAGGGACGCTTATCTGTTTTCAGGTAAGTTCGACTAATCGCCGCCGCCGCAGGATTATGGACTCCCTTGAATAACTTCTTGGGCTTTCAAATTTTTCTTTCCTTCTTATCTTTCTTTAAAATTATGGGCGGGAAAAATTTTTGGGATATTTTGCAGAGACCTTAAGCTTTACTCAAGGTAACCTTAATCATTTTTCAAAAACACCCCGTCATCGCGTTTGGGAAAAAACCACACACACCTGTGCTATAAAATTTATCATTCTAGACCAAATTTCGAAGGTCGGAAAGGATTTTCTCATCAATCGGACCATAGATGTGGGTACTTAGTCTGTATCTCAAAAATGGTAAGGATTTCAGCGTTTTGTTGGAATAACTTATTCAGCTACTTTTTGATAATCTTTCACATGCCGAAGTTTTAGCCCTGTATCTGCAATCTTAAGGTCACCTTAATGTCAAAAAAGGGGGTTTTAGCCCTCCAGTTCACATGCTTTTTCACTTTTTTCAACCAAACTTGGCATATATATTAAGATTTGCCAAAGGAATATGCTGACATTATGGTGACCTAAACTCAAAATGTTAATGGACCTATGACCTGCTTAAAGTCATCAGATTGGAATAAAATCCTCTGGTTCCTTTCTTTTTCCAAAAATGGCGGCCATTTTGAATTTTCGAATTTTGGCCAAAAATGCAAAAACACAAAATTGCTTCTATCTCCTTAACCGTTCAAAAGATAGAGCAATTTCATTTATCTTTGGAACGAGATTTTGGCTGCCACCTTGAATTTTGGTGGAAATTGAAAATGTCATTTGAATAACTTCTTGGGCTTTCAAATTTTTCTTTCCTTCTTATCTTTCTTTAAAACTATATGGGCGGGAAAAATTTTTTGGGATATTTTGCAGAGACGTTAAGCTTTACTTAAGGTAACCTTAATCATTTTTAAAACACAGCCCGTCATCGCATTTGGGAAAAAACCACACACACCTGTGCTATAAAATTTATCATTCTAGACCAAATTTCGAAGGTCGAAAAGGATTTTCTCATCAATCGGACCATAGATGTGGGTACTTTGTCTGTATCTCAAAAATGGTCAGGATTTCGGCGTTTTGTTGGAATAACTTATTCAGCTACTTTTTGATAATCTTTCACATGCCGAAGTTTTAGCCCTGTATCTGCAATCTTAAGGTCACCTTAATGTCAAAAAAGGGGGTTTTAGCCCTCCAGTTCACATGCTTTTTCACTTTTTTCAACCAAACTTGGCATATATATTAAGATTTGCCAAAGGAATATGCTGACATTATGGTGACCTTAAACTCAAAATGTTAATGGACCTATGACCTGCTTAAAGTCATCAGATTGGAATAAAATCCTCTGGTTCCTTTCTTTTTCCAAAAATGGCGGCCATTTTGAATTTTCGAATTTTGGCCAAAAATGCAAAAACACAAAATTGCTTCTATCTCCTTAACCGTTCAAGATAGAGCAATTTCATTTATCTTGGGAACGAGATTTTGGCTGCCACCTTGAATTTCGGTGGAAATAGAAAATGTCATTTATCTCAACCCTCAGAGAGATAAAGTGATATCGAGCAATGTTTGGACCCTTTGGGTACTAGAGACCTTAGATATAGTGCCTGTGAAAAAAGTTGAATTTCCAGAATTTTGTCGGCCATCTTGAATTTTGGCGGAAATTGAAAATGTCATTTATCTCGAAAACTGTAAGGGATAGAGCAATTTCAAGCTAATTTTTGACCATTTGGATATTAGAGATCTTGGTATATTGCCCCTGAAAAATGTCAAATTTCTCAAATTTCGCCCACCATCTTCAATTTTATCGGAAATCGAAAATGTTGGTTATCTCAAAAACCTTTACAGACAGAGTGATTTTGAACAAATTTTGAACCAATGCAAAAGGGCATGAAGCCGAAATAATTTACATGTATACTAATAAATATTTAAGCATCATTGATATATTCAGGGTTCGCGAAGTACCTCTGAAAAATGGAGTCCAACGGACTACATGACCTCCTAAAAATGGAGTCCCGATCTTATTTTTCGGAGTCCAGAGTTTGCGTTAGGGTTATGAAACATAGGGTACCTTGTACCTTTGGCACATCAAAAAGGGGGTACCATGGTGTGAAAATGGGGTAGAAGTAATAATCTTCACATATTCCTTAATCAATTCTTTTTATAGATAGCTCCAGTTTTTTATTTTATTTCATAATATGCATCTATGGATATATAGTAGTTTTTAAAGTATTAGAAAATCAAAAAGATGAACCCCAGTCATCAAACTTCATTTTGTTGTAATTCTAGTGAAATATATTATGTCCACCCCCCCTGGGGGGTGGATATATTATTTTTGCTTTTTTCGCCGTCCGATGTCCGTTGTCCGATGTCCGGCGTCCGATGTCCGGCGTCACGCATGGTTTCCGCTCATTTAAAGGAAAAGTATTAGAGCTATTGTCACCAAATTTGGTATGCAGGCTTATTGGGTCAGTAGCTTGCTTGGGATTGCGTTTGGCTGTTGTACCTCTTTTGCTTACTGAGTAATACTTAAGTACAGCTATTTTCAGTACCCATTGGTTTCCGTGCATTTAAGCCAAAATAATTAAAGATATTTTACTACAATTTTGAATACAAGATTGTTATGTCCATAGCTCGCTTGGTATTGCATTTGGGACTGATAGCTTTGTCAGTACATGAGTAATAGCCATTTAGGTACTTCATTGTGTATTTTCAGTACTACTTTTGAGTAATTTGCTTCTATCTCCTTAACCGTGCGAGATAGAGCGATTTCGGCAAAATTTTCGACCCGCAGGGTATCTGAGGAGTGTACTCTTTGCAATTTTCAAAAAATTTTCCCCTCCCCAAAAATGGCGGCCATTTTGAATTTTCGAATTTTTGCCAAAAATGGCAAAACACAAATTTCCTTCTATCTCCTTAACCGTGTGAGATAGAGCGATTTCGTCGAAATTTTCAACCCACAGGGTATCTGAGGAGTGTACTCTTTGCAATTTTCCAAAAATTTTCCCCTCCCCAAAAATGGCGGCCATTTTGAATTTTCGAATTTTTGCCAAAAATGGCAAAACACAAATTTGCTTCTATCTCCTTAACCGTGCGAGATAGAGCGATTTCGTCGAAATTTTCGACCCACAGGGTATCTAAGGAATGTAATATTTGCAATTTTCAAAAAAATTTCCCCTCCCCAAAAATGGCGGCCATTTTGAATTTTCGAATTTTTGCCCAAAATGGCAAAACACTAATTTGCTTCTATCTCCTTAACCGTGCGAGATAGAGCGATTTCGGCAAAATTTTCGACCCACAGGGTATCTAAGGAATGTAATATTTGCAATTTTCAAAAAATTTTCCCCTCCCCAAAAATGGCGGCCATTTTAAATTTTCGAATTTTTGCCAAAAATGGCAAAACACAAATTTGCTTCTATCTCCTTAACCGTGCGAGATAGAGTGATTTCGTCGAAATTTTCGACCTACAGGGTATCTAAGGAATGCAATCTTTGCAATTTTCCAAAAATTTTCCCCTCCCCAAAAATGGCGGCCATTTTGAATTTTAGAATTTTTGCCAAAAATGGCAAAACACAAATTTGCTTCTATCTCCTTAACCGTGCGAGATAGAGCGATTTCGTCGAAATTTTCGACCCACAGGGTATCTAAGGAATGTAATATTTGCAATTTTCAAAAAATTTTCCCCTCCCCAAAAATGGCGGCCATTTTAAATTTTCGAATTTTTGCCAAAAATGGCAAAACACAAATTTCCTTCTATCTCCTTAACCGTGCGAGATAGAGCGATTTCGTCAAAATTTTCGACCCACAGGGTATCTAAGCAATGCAATCTTTGCAATTTTCAAAAAATTTTCCCCTCCCCAAAAATGGCGGCCATTTTGAATTTTCGAAGTTTTGCCAAAAATGGCAAAACACAAATTTCCTTCTATCTCCTTAACCATGCGAGATAGAGCGATTTCGTCAAAATTTTCGACCCACAGGTATTTGAGCATTGTATTCTTGGCAATTTAAAAAAAAATTTCCCCTCCCCTAAAATGGCGGCCATTTTGAATTTTCAAATTTTTGCCAAAAATGGCAAAACACAAATTTGCTTCTATCTCCTTAACCATGCGAGATAGAGCGATTTCGTCGAAATTTTTCAACCCACAGGGTATCTAAGGAATGTAATCTTTGCAATTTTCAAAAAATTTTCCCCTCCCCAAAAATGGCAGCCATTTTGAATTTTCGAATTTTTGCCCAAAATGGAAAAACACAAACTGGCCTTAACCGTGCAAAATAGAGTTATTTTGTTGAAGTTTTCGACCCATAGGGTATCTAAGAAATGTACTCTTGGCAATTTTCAAAAAAATTTCCTTTTCCCAAAAATGGCGGCCATTTTGAATTTTCAAATTTTTGCCAAAAATAGAAAAACAGGAATTTGCTTCTATCTTCTTAACCGTGCAAGATAGAGTGATTTCGTCAAAATTTTCAACCCAACCAATGCAAAAAGGCATGAAGCTGAAATAATTTACATCTACACTAACAAATATTTAAGCATCATTGATATATTTTACAAATGAAACAGGGTCTTGTAAGACTACTGTACAATTTGGGCAAAAGGTTCATGGGTGGACATTACACATGATAATGTGTGTTCTTCTATGCTATCCTGTTTCTATTCGCATCTACTATCAACAGGGCGGCCTATTTCTAGTTTGTTTTTTTTTTCTTATATTATTTAAGCTACAAATATGATATTTTTACTGTTTGAAAGACGAATATTTGCAGTTTGTGTGTGACAAAAATTCATCGAGTAGTTCTAGAGGTATAGTGTTTTTCCTGGGGACCTTCCGGGGTTAAAAATATAAAGAATTTCGGAGATTTAGTATAATGCGTCTCCCCAAGAAGCACCGTTCTGGCTTCTCGTTTTGATTGTTTCTGTGCAGAGATCACGCTTTCTTCGATCAGATGTATACGTTTTGAGTACATTTGCTAGTGTACAATACTAGCACTCACTGCCATTTCGGAAGGATCTCGCCTGGCTCTCGTCTCGCATGAAATCTCGCATAACAATGGTGGATGTAAACAACTCGCTTGGAAATCGCTCGAAACCATTTAATTTTAAAATATAAAGCTTATCTTTAGTGTTATATATATATTGTGTACATATCTATGCTTCCTAGTTGGACAACCAACTGAAATTTGCTTCTGAAGCAGACATAAAAATCGCGTCCGGATGGACGCACTGACAACCGAAATTTGCGTCCAAATCTGAAATACCGCGTATATAACCTACTCGGACGGCGTAATCGCGAACCCTGATATTTTACAAATGAAACAGGGTCTTGTCATTTTCTTGTCTTGTCAATTGTTGCAAAATGTTCAGGGGGTGGACATTACACATGATAATGTGTGTTCTTCTATGCTATCCTGTTTCTTTCATATGTTGCAGCTACTCTTAACAGGGCATCCTATTTCTAGCTTAGAATTTCCCCCAGTGTTTTTGTATTATATCAATCATACGGCTGAGAAAGATTAACAATATAATCGGGAAGTTTTTTTGTCCTCCCTTTACACACTAGATACTGGAAGAGGTAAGCCACTGTGTTTTATTTATGTCATAAACTGACTTGATTTAGTGGATATTAGGACATGGTTACTTGTAAATGTTTCAAAGTCAGTTGTGGGTGGACAACTTTGATGTTATTGTTGGCGATAATATAGTATCTGTCACCGCGAAAATTGATTCTCGCGAAACAAACCTTCTGTGTTGATTCACAAACTTCAGTGCCAGTGAAAAAAATCAACTTATACAGTATTTGAATATGCTGCTGTGACATTTCGACCAATCAGAGAGGTCACATGACCAAAAATGCCTTTTCCATGGGTAAGTTTGTCCGGATGATAACGTGAAAGGGATTTTATCTATTCACCTGAAACTTGGCAAATATATTCATTCTATTAAAATCTGTAAATCATTATATTTTGGCATTGATTGGTTAAGAAATGGCCGAGTAATTAATGATTAATTAATCATTATAAATTTTCCAAATAAGGAAAACAAAAAAATGCTCGCGATAGAGCGATTTTTACAAAATTTTTGACCCTCCCAGGTATTTCAGCACATTAACTAACACATTTTTCCAAAAAAAATTGTCTCACCAAAAATGGCGGCCATTTTGAATTTTTGAATTTTTCGCAGAAATTGCAAAACACAAGAATGCTTATATCTCGAAAACCGTGCTAGATAGAGAATTTTGACAAACTTTTTGATCCATAGGGTATTTCTGCAGAGTAGCCATCTCAATTTTCCCAAAAATATTTTGTCTCGCCAAAAATGGCGGCCATTTTGAATTTTTGAATTTTTTGCAAAGATTGCCAAACACAAAAATGCTTATATCTCGAAAACCGTGTGAGATAGAGCAATTTTGACTAAATTTTTGATCCTCAGGGTATCTCTGCAGAGTAGCTATCACAATTTTCAAAAAATTTTTCTCTGCGGCCATTTTGAATTTTTCCCAAAAATTGCAAAACACAAAAATCCTTGTATCTTGAAAACCATGCGAGATAGAGCGATTTTGATGAATTTTTTTTACCCATAGGGTACCTCTGCGGAGATGACATCCCGATTTTCCGAAAAATTTTTGTCTCGCCAAAAATGGCGGCCATTTTGAATTTTCGAATTTTTCGCAAAAATTGCAAAACAAAACAATGCTTACATTGCTAAAATCGTGTGAGATAGAGCAATTTCGACGAAATTTTTGACCCCAGGGTATCTGCAGAGTAGCCATCTGATCTTTCAAAAAAAATTTATCTCACAAAAAATGGCGGCCATTTTTAATTTTTCGCAAAAATTGCAAAACACAAAAATGCTTATATCTCGAAAACTGTGCGAGATAGAGCGATTTTGATGAATTTTTTGACACCCACAGGAGCCACCCCAATTTTCAAACAAAGTTTGTCTAGCCAAAGATGGCGGCCATTTTGAATTTTTTGCAAAAAAAAATTGCAAATAAAATGCTGATATCTCCGCGCTAGATAGAGCGATTTTGACAAAATTTTTGACCTGCAGGTTATCTGTGCGGAGTAGCCATCACCATTTTCCAAAAAAATTTTGTCTCTCCGAAAATGGTGGCTTATATCTCGAAAACCATGCTAGATAGAGTGATTGCAAATTTTGAAGCATGTGAAGGCAACCTGTAGGAAATCATGGGCTAAGAATCTTCTGATGTGGTCAGATTTGACCTAAGGCCCCTCCTTCAAGGTCAAACGAGGATAGCCAAACTAAAAGTGCTTCTAACTTTATTATAGTCCTAGAGGTTTGCAAGGTGAAAGAAATCTATTGGAAATCATGGGCTAGCAACCTTCTGATGTATTCAGATTTGACCTTGGGCCCCTCCTTCAAGGTCAAACGAGGATAGCCAAATTTAAAAGTGCTCATGACACTAATGAAAATATTATTTTTATTTCTAAAATTGTAAGATTGTGGCTTAAAAATTGTGCCCCCATTCAATTCTCATTACCCCACAGCCCTTAAGGGTTGTCTGAGATTTGTTTTCACCCATGGTGTTCGGATGGGCGGGCGGGCCAGCGGGTGGGTGGGTGTCGGGAAGAAGTTTGTCCAGCCTGTATCTCTGAAACCATAAGGTGTAGGAAGTTGATACTTGGTAGGGACATTGGTTAGGGGGTGTAGGTGTGCAACATCATGGTCTGACCTTGATTTGACCTTGTGGTAGTGACCTGCAGTTTGAAAATCTTGTCCGGGCTATATCTCAGAAACCGTAAGGTGCAGGAAGTTGATACTTGGTAGGGACATTGGTTAGGGGGTGTAGGTGTGTAACGTCATGGTCTGACCTTGATTTGACCGTTGACCTTTCTGTAGTGACCTTGACCTATAAAATCTTGTCTGGGCTATATCTCGGAAACCGCAAGGTGTAGGAAGTTGATACTTGGTAGGGACATTGGTTAGGGGGTGTAGGTGTGTAACGTCATGGTCTGACCTTGATTTGACCTTTGACCTTACCGTAGTGACTTTGACCTATAAAATCTTGTCTGGGCTATATCTCGGAAACCGTAAGGTGTAGGAAGTTGATACTTGGTAGGGACATTGGTTAGGGGTTGTAGGTGTGCAGCATCATGGTGTGACCTTGATTTGACCTTTGACCTTGTCGTAGTGACCTGGACCTTTAAAATCTTGTTGCACCTTTGGGTCTGTCTTTTGATGCAGATTAAGCACTATTAAAGTCATATTAGAATTCATTAAGAATTTTATTTTTACAACTTCCCATTGTAACAGATGAAATTTCATCAAGTGAGCCACAGATTTTGCTCCAACACCACACATAAGCATTCATTGAATGTATTACCACTTCTGTATGCATGGTAATATTTAAAACATCTAAACCATAATTCGGCCATGCCAGATGTAGATAAAGAGTACATGCATTATCTTTCTCTAAGACATTATTTTCTCTATTTAAACATTGTTGGGCCTTTATATAACTGACAGTGCTCTGAAAGTATCCTGAACTTTTTACTGATACAGTACTTCTATATCTCATGGTGTTACAAATATTTCCCTAGGCTGTGGGGTACGGGCATCTCTGATGCTATTTTTTTAGGGATTGTATGTGGGGCAATTTTTGACAAAGTCCTCTAAAATCCCTTATTATTGCTCACCACCATCTTTGTTTGGACATGTTTGAAGGTGAAGGTTTAATAAGCATTCTGAAAATATGGGTTTAAAAAACATTTTTGATAGAATGTTTTTAAAACATTTGATGTACAATGTTTTTTTAAACATTTTATGTGCACTGTTTATAAACCATTTCATGATGAATGTTTGACAAACATTTCCAGCATAACCTTCATTTCTTTAGCTGTTTTATAAATGTTTAAAAAACATTTCCAGTCAAACTTAGCTTCTTGAGTTATTTATAAACGTTTAATAAACGTTCTCAGTAAAAACATTTGTATACAAAATGTTTATAAAACGTTTTCTTAAACATTACATCGTAAATGTTTACTTGGGAACGTTTAGAAAACCATAAGATAGAGTTTAAATAGGTTTTAAAAATGTTTTGTAAATGTTTAAACCATTTTAAAACATTTCAAATGTTTACTGGGTTGTTATATGTGTATCTATGCTTGAGAAACTGTTGCTTCATAATAGGCTTCCATCTAAATTGACAGATGCCTTCTGTTTTTAAAAGAAATCCTCACATCATGAACAAATAAATATGTGGGTTTCCCCCTTTTTTCAAATACATGAAAGTTCTTACATCTGATGACATCTCGTGGGTTCTGTATACTTCTTACAACTGAAGTTGTTCCTTAGATTTCCCCAAATCTCAATGTTTAATTTATCTCAATCCCATTTAGTTGTACCTATGGGCTGGGGTTTAGGCTGGCTGTTTTTTTTCTTTTTCCATAAAGTGATTATGCACGTTATGCTTAAATTGTAAAAATGAAAATGCAACTAAAATCTATTGGATCATTGTTAGAAAGAGAAAATTATGAACTTTCCAACCTGAATAATTGAATCCACTGAATGCATCGGGTGGATACTTTGCTTAAGCATTCGCTGAGCCGCCGCGCGTAGAAAGATTTACAATGTTAACACTCCCACAGAAAAACTACACCAGCTAGATTCACCAAATTTGCAGGATATCTTCATTGGGAGGTAAGCTTCTTTGAGACTGAAATTAGCCTCATTCTGAAAAACAAGATGGCCGCCACAGGCATTGTTTGATAATTATCCACCATTTTCTACTGGCTGGTTCTCATAGGTAGAAGGTTCAATCTATTCATAGGTGATATGTATAACAGATATACATGTCCTCTACATGATATACATGTCCTCTACAACGTTTCAGACATTTAACCTTGAAGCTCTGAATTCAAGGTCATCTACGGAGTGCCAAAGTACCCCACGTAGCGGACTTAAAACCCAAACCCAAACCTAAAAGTACTTATAACTTGCTTATTATTGATCCTAGAGGTTTGCAATGTGAAACCAACCTGTAGGAAATCATGGGCTGGGAATCTTCTGATGTGGACAGATTTGACCTTGGTCCCCTCCTTCAAGGTCAAACAATGGTTTACTGGCTTTGGTGAGTTGTCTTTCCGGTGGATACAAATTTGCATTGGTTCTCCGATGCGTAGGTCTAGTTTACTGTTTGTTGTTTGTTCCTGTATAGATGCAAATTAAGCTCTGTTGAGCAAAGTTTTGTTATGTTGTATTTTGTAAAGAAAGCTGGTACACTGAATGTTTGTACATATAACATCCTAAAGACCAAATGTTTCATTCATTTCTTTCATAATTAAGTTTCTCTTGAAAAAAATCCCCTCCCCCCCACTCCAGGTTAAACTGGTGTCATAAAGTTGAGTTTCATGTATTTTATAGTATATCTGAAAGCATATTATCTGACCTAGTGATTTGGCTGTGTGTCCCCTTATTACCTTTCAAGGTCAATTTAAAAAAAACAAAAAAAACTTATAACCACCAGAACCCCACCACCCCCGCACCCCCACTTTTCTGATTAAGCGTCCCGCAAGGGACGCTTGTTTGTGTATGGGAGAGCTTCTGGCTCCGCCGGCTCCGCCGGCTCCGGCGGCTCCGCCGGCTCCGCCGGCTCCGCATTTTGTTTTCCTTATAACTCTGTAACCGTTAGGCGGATTCTTTTCAAATTTGGCAGGTTTAGGCAGTAGCCTTGGGGAATTTTTTTGAATATGCTGCAGTGACATTTCAACCAATCAGAGAGGTCACATGACCAAAAATGTCTTTTTTCGATGGGGAAGCTTGTCCGGATGATAACTTGAAAGGAATTTTATCAATTCACCTGAAACTTGGCAAATACATTCATTCTATTAAAATCTGGAAATCATTAGATTTTGGCATTGATTGGTCAAGAAATGGCCGAGTAATTAATGATTAATTAATCATTACGAAATTTCCAAATAAGGAAAACACAAAAATGCTTATATCTCGAAAACCGTGCTAGATAGAGCGATTTCGACAAAATTTTTGACCCACAGGGTATCTCTGCGGAGTAGTTTTCCCAATTTTCAAAAAATTTTTGTCTCGCCCAAAATGGCGGCCATTTTGAATTTTCGAAATTTTCGCAAAAATTGCAAAACACAAAAATGCTTATATCTCAAAAACCGTGCTAGATAGAGCAATTTCGACAAAATTTTTGACCCGCAGGATATCTCTGCGGAGTACTTTTTCCAATTTTCAAAAAATTTTTGTCTCGCCAAAATGGCGGCCATTTTGAATTTTCGAAATTTTCGCAAAAATTGCAAAACACAAAAATGCTTATATCTCAAAAACCGTGCTAGATAGAGCGATTTCGACGAAATTTTTGACCCACAGGGTATCTCTGCAGAGTAGCCATGCCAATTTTCAAAAAAATTTTGTCTCGCCAAAAATGGCGGCCATTTTGAATTTTCGAATTTTTCGCAAAAATTGCAAAACATAAAAATGCTTATAGCTCAAAAACCCTGCTAGATAGAGCGATTTCGACGAAATTTTTGACCCGCAGGGTATCTCTGCAGAGTAGCCATGCCAATTTTCAAACAAAAAATTTCTCGCAAAAAATGGCGGCCATTTTGAATTTTCGAATTTTTCGCAAAATTGCAAAACACAAAAATGCTTATATCTCGAAAACCGTGCTAGATAGAGCGATTTCGACGAAATTTTTGACCCACTGGGTATCTCTTCAGAGTAGCCATGCCAATTTTCAAAAAAATTTTGTCTTGCCAAAAATGGCGGCCATTTTGAATTTTCGAATTTTTGCGCAAAAATTGCAAAACACAAAAATGCTAATATTTCGAAAACCGTGCTACATAGAGCGATTTCGACGAATTTTTTTATCTTCAGGGTATCTCTGCAGAGCAGCTATCCCAAAGAGCTTTCACTTGGTGAAGCTTCAGACCCATAGCTAATTGCTCACCTACTCAAAAAGAGTAAATGCGAATTACCTCTAAAAGTATTGCAGATGGCCAATTTTTCTCAAATAACTCATTCACCTACTTTTGGAAGAGCTTTCACATGGTGAAGTTTCAGACCCATAGCCAATTACTCACCTACTCAAAATGAGTAAATGCGAATTATCTCTAAAAGTATTGCAGATAGCCAATTTTTCTCAAATAACTCATTCACCTACTTTTGGGAGAGCTTTCACATGGTGAAGTTTCAGACCCATAGCTAATTATTTACCTACTCAAAATGAGTAAATGCTAATTATCTGTAAAAGTATTGCGGATACCCAACTTTTATCAAATAACTCATTCATCTACTTGTGGGAGAGCTTTCACATGGTGAAGTTTCAGACCCATAGCTAATTACTCACCTACTCAAAATGAGTAAATGCGAATTATCTCTAAAAGTATTGCAGATAGCCAATTTTTCTCAAATAACTCATTCACCTACTTTTGGGAGAGCTTTCACTTGGTGAAGTTTCAGACCCATAGCTAATTACTCACCTACTCAAAATGAGTAAATGCGAATTATCTCTAAAAGTATTGCAGATAGCCAATTTTTCTCAAATAACTCATTCACCTACTTTTGGGAGAGCTTTCACTTGGTGAAGTTTCAGACCCATAGCTAATTACTCACCTACTCAAAATGAGTAAATGCGAATTATCTCTAAAAGTATTGCAGATAGCCAATTTTTGTCAAATTAATCATTCACCTACTTTTGGGAGAGCTTTCACTTGGTGAAGTTTCAGACCCATAGCTAATTACTCACCTACTCAAAATGAGTAAATGCGAATTATCTCTAAAAGTATTGCAGATAGCCAATTTTTCTCAAATAACTCATTCACCTACTTTTGGGAGAGCTTTCACTCTGTGAAGTTTCAGACCCATAGCTAATTACTCACCTACTCAAAATGAGTAAATGCGAATTATCTCTAAAAGTATTGCAGATAGCCAATTTTTCTCAAATAACTCATTCACCTACTTTTGGGAGAGCTTTCACTTGGTGAAGTTTCAGACCCATAGCTAATTACTCGTCTACTCAAAATGAGTAAATGCGAATTATCTCTAAAAGTATTGCAGATAGCCAATTTTTCTCAAATAACTCATTCACCTACTTTTGGGAGAGCTTTCACTTGGTGAAGTTTCAGACCCATAGCTAATTACTCACCTACTCAAAATGAGTAAATGCGAATTATCTCTAAAAGTATTGCAGATAGCCAATTTTTCTCAAATAACTCATTCACCTACTTTTGGGAGAGCTTTCACTTGGTGAAGTTTCAGACCCATAGCTAATTACTCACCTACTCAAAATGAGTAAATGCGAATTATCTCTAAAAGTATTGCAGATAGCCAATTTTTGTCAAATTAATCATTCACCTACTTTTGGGAGAGCTTTCACTCTGTGAAGTTTCAGACCCATAGCTAATTACTCACCTACTCAAAATGAGTAAATGCGAATTATCTCTAAAAGTATTGCAGATAGTCAATTTTTCTCAAATAACTCATTCACCTACTTTTGGGTGAGCTTTCACTCTGTGAAGTTTCAGACCCATAGCTAATTACTCACCTACTCAAAATGAGTAAATGCGAATTATCTGTAAAAGTATTGCAGATAGCCAATTTTTCTCAAATAACTCATTCACCTACTTTTGGGAGAGCTTTCACTCTGTGAAGTTTCAGACCCATAGCTAATTACTCACCTACTCAAAATGAGTAAATGCGAATTATCTCTAAAAGTATTGCAGATAGCCAATTTTTCTCAAATAACTCATTCACCTACTTTTGGGAGAGCTTTCACTTGGTGAAGTTTCAGACCCATAGCTAATTACTCACCTACTCAAAATGAGTAAATGCGAATTATCTCTAAAAGTATTGCAGATAGCCAATTTTTCTCAAATTAATCATTCACCTACTTTTGGGAGAGCTTTCACTTGGTGAAGTTTCAGACCCATAGCTAATTACTCGTCTACTCAAAATGAGTAAATGCAAATTATCTCTAAAAGTAGTGCAGATAGCCAATTTTTCTGAAATAACTCATTCACCTACTTTTGGGAGAGCTTTCACATGGTGAAGTTTCAGACCCATAGCAAATTACTCACCTACTCAAAATGAGTAAATGCGAATTATCTCTAAAAGTATTGCAGATAGCCAATTTTTCTCAAATAACTCATTCACCTACTTTTGGCAGAGCTTTCACTTGGTGAAGTTTCAGACCCATAGCTAATTATTCACCTACTCAAAATGAGTAAATGTGAATTATCTCTAAAAGTATTGCAGATAGCCAATTTTTCTCAAATAACTCATTCACCTACTTTTGGGAGAGCTTTCACTCTGTGAAGTTTCAGACCCATAGCTATTTATTCACCTACTCAAAATGAGTAAATGCTAGTTATCTGTAAAAGTATTGCGGATACCCAATTTTTATCAAATACTCATTCATCTACTTGTGGGAGAGCTTTCACATGGTGAAGTTTCAGACCCATAGCTAATTACTCACCTACTCAAAATGAGTAAATGCGAATTATCTCTAAAAGTATTGCAGATAGCCAATTTTTCTCAAATAACTCATTCACCTACTTTTGGGAGAGCTTTCACTTGGTGAAGTTTCAGACCCATAGATAATTATTCACCTACTCAAAATGAGTAAATGTGAATTATCTCTTAATAGTATTGCAGATAGCCAATTTTTCTCAAATAACTCATTCACCTACTTTTGGAAGACCTTTCACACATGAAAATGAAAAATTGTGAATGTCTCGGAAAAGCTATTTCTTCTGCTTTAATGCTCGGCGGGAGATACACACCACGGCAGTGGTCTTGACAAAAATTTTTGTCTCCCCAAAAATGGTGGCCATTTTGAATTTTCAAAGTTTTTGCAAAACACAAAAATGCTTATATCTCGAAAACCGTGCTATATGGAGTGAACTCAACAAAATTTTGGACCTGCTGGGTATCTCTGCAGAGTAGCCATGCCAATTTTCAAAATATTTTTGTCTCGCCAAATATAGCGGACATTTTTAATTTTTTTATTTTTTGCAAAACACAAAAATGCTTATATCTTGAAAACCGTGCTAGATAGAGCAGACTGCGCTGACTTTGGTTGCCACAACAGTATAAGGCTAGAAACGAAGCATTTTCTTAATACTTTAGCACTCACCTTTATATCCTTTCGGGACGCTTTGTTTTTGCTATGCAAAAACATTATCTTTTTTTTTTTGCAAGCGATCCTCTAGTTTGATTTAGGTATCAGTTTTCACTGTTCAGTAATTGTAATGTTTTGATTTCATTCTTTCATTCTTTGTAACCTGCTGTATACCGTAAATTTGTCCTAACACCTTCTGAAGTAGTCTACATGCCTGAATAATTTTCTGTTTGTTGTGCCTTCCTGAAAAGATGCAAATTAAATTCTGTTGAGTAAAGTTCTATTATGTTGTATTCTGTAAAGAAAGCTGCTACACGGAATGTTTGTTGCTAGTACTTGGCATCCAGCCAACGTCCAAGAAAAATAGATTTTTAGTATTGACCAGATCCCCGTGCTGAGAGTGTACCATAACAGTGTAATCTTGCGTGTAACCCTTCTTCTCTCGTTGGCCGTGTGACTAGCAAGCGTTTAATATAAGCTTACTTTATTTCACTGTTTTCTCAGGATATACGTATTCTTGGATGTTATCTTTCAGCCATTTAATATTTGTGCAAATTTTACTGAAGAACAACAAATAAAAATCAAGCACAGACGGTAGGTATATAAGAAAACAAAAAGTATCGGATCCCTGCAATACTTCCAAAGAAGATGATCTGGACTTATTGGGGGATGACGTGGAGGCGTTTTCTGGCTCTCAAGCAGACCTTGAGGGTACTGATGAAAATTAAGCGGCCCATCAGGGACGCTTATTCGTTTTCACGTAAGTTCGACTGATCACCGCCGCCGCAGGATTATGGTCTCCCTTGAATAACTTCTCGGGCTTTCAAATTTTTCTTTCCTTCTTATCTTTCTTTAAAACTATAGGGGCGGGAAAATTTTTTTGATACTTTTGAGGAGACCTTAAACTCTACTTCAGGTAACCTTAACCATTTTTCAAAAACACCCCGTCATCGCGTTTCGGAAAAAAAAACACACACCTGTGCTATAAAATTTATCAGGTACATTCTAGACCTATTTCCGCAGGTCGGAAAGGATTTTCTCATCAATCAGACCATAGATGCCTGAAACCACGCACACCAGTGCTATAAAATTTATTCGAGGGGACGAGGGCGTGGAAACCCCTCCCCCCAATGACTCCTTACAAGCCACACTCAGACCACCAGTAGGAGGTCGCCTCTGTTCGTTCAGAAGAAACTGGCTAATAAACAAATGTTCTGACGTGTTAAACATTATCACCACTGTTCTTCCATTCATCTCAAAACCTGATTCAATCAGGTTACAAGGCCCTTCAAAAAGAACAAGCTCTGGCCTGTTGTATCTAGTCTCTTCTGTCAAAGAACGCAATAGAAAGGGTGGAAAATGTAAGATCTCTCTGGTTTTACAGTCGCCTGTTTCCAGTGCCCAAGCCTCACCAAAGGTGGAGGCCAGTAATAGACCTAAGCAGGCTCAACACCTTTCTACTTGTAGAAAGGTTCAAAATGGAAACACCAGAGTCCATCAGGGCCTCTCTGATTCCAGGGGAATGGGTGTCGTCGAAAGACTTATCAGACGCCTACCTTCACATCCCCATCCACCCAAACTCAAGGAAGTACCTAAGGTACAAGTCGCAAGTGTTCCAGTTCACCTCCCTTCCCTTCGGGCTAGCCATGGCCCCACAGGTCTTTACAATGATTGTAAAAGAAGTGAAGCTGATGGCCATGACAAAGAGAATCCCACTTCACCAGTACCTGGATGACTGGCTTATCAGGGCCCAGTCTCAGGAAGAAGCGCAAGTGAAGACTCAGACAGTGGTAGATCTGACTCAGGCCTTAGGGTGGATAATAAATCAGGAGAAGTCAGAACTAAACTTACTCAGGTGTTTCCGTTCGTGGGCTACGAATACCATCCAGACTCAGCCATTGTAAAACCCACTCAAGATAAATGGCTCAAATTTCAGGATTTGATCGTATGACTCAAGTCAAAATTTGACTGCAAGATGTTTGATGTCACTAATTGGGTTGCTTGCCTCAATGGAGAAAATGGTCTTGGAGGGACGCCTTCACATGAGGCCCTTTTAGTTTCACCTCAAGGAGCACTGGAGATTTCCTCAGTTGTTGGACAGCCTCCTTCCTTGGACATTTCAGCACACCTAGAGTGGTGGCAGAATCCCACAAATGTGATGAAAGGTGCAGACCTTCATCCCAAAGACCACAGTATCCAACTCTTTACAGATGCCTCAAACGAAGGCAGGGGCGCTCACTTAGAGCAAGCCTCTATAAAGGGTCTGTGGTCAGACAGGGAAAAAAGGCTATACATAAATGTTGTAGAGCTGAAGGTGGTTTCTCTGGCCCTTCAAAGGTTCAAGGACCAGTGTCAAAACCAAACAGTGTTGGTTACTATGGACAACTCAATAGTAGTAGCCTACATAAACAAACAAGGAGGAACCCACTAGGCGGAGATGTGCACTCTCCTGTGGAAGATCATGATCTGGTGCCATCATTACCAGATAACCTTAAAAGCCAGACACATTCCAGGGTATCTGAATGTGAGGGCCGACCTTCTGTCCAGGTCGAACCAAGTCCAGTCAACAGAATGGTCACTGCATCCGCAGGTGTTCAAACAGGTCTGTTAAAAGTGGTTCACTCCTCATGTAGATCCATTTGCCACTTGTCTGAATCACAAAGTTCCACTGTACGTATCTGCAGTCCCAGACCAAAATGCTTGGGACATAGACGCTCTAAACATAAACTGGTCGGGTCTCACTGCTTATGCTTACCCCCCCCCCCCCCTGGCTCTCCTTCACAGGGCGATCCAAAAAATCAGGCAATCCAGATGTCTGATCATTGTAATAGCCCCAGGCTGGCCAGGGAAGCCCTGGTTTTGGGACCTAGTGTGGCTCTCAACAGAGATCCCACTTCAACTACCAGTGTCAAGAACTCTTCTCAAACAGTCCCACAACTATGTGTTTCACAGCAATCCACAACATCTCAACCTCCACACCTGGTATCTAGGAGTGGACAGCTCCAAGAACAAGGCTTCTCTGTGGAGGTGGCAGAGAGAATTGCTGCCCCTCAGAGGTCATCAAGAAGGACCATCTACAAGTCAAAGTGGGCCCTATTTGAGAAATGGTGCAGAGAAAATTCGGTGGATTTCTCCACTCCCTCTGTAAAGCAAGTCTCAGACTTCTTCATGTACCAGGACCTAAACAGGCGCCCTTCGACCATTGATGGTTATAGGATGGCCATTGTTGTTCACAGGGATCGTCCCAAAAGTTCCAGGAATCTTCCTATTAAGTAAGTGAAAACTTTCTGTTGTACTCAATGAGCTCACGAAAGCACCTTTCGAGCCTATAAATGACATAGACCTCAAACATTTTACCCTCAAAACTGCTTTCTTGCTAGCTTTGGCCTCTGGCAAGTGCCACAGCGAAATCCATGGCTGGGTTGCAATCTAAGTATCGAATCTAGGCCAATGGGAAAAGGTTGCTTTATTCTAGTGTTCTCAATATTTCCAGTTATGTGGGACCGGGTGGGTAGTAATTTTAACGGGCGGGTACCCGGGTACTCGTTCCGATGGGCGATAATAGGTATTCGAACATAAATCTCCACATTTACAAACCTTAAACTCACATAAAGCACGGGATCCAACCCATTTGCTTTATTCCTTGCATCTGCCAAGCATTTTATTTAATAAATGACAAAATAATCATGTATATTAGGACAATATTGTTTTTTGCTTCACTCGTTGGTGCATTCAAAACACCAGGAGACGGAAGAAATGTTCATAAAAGACTTTTGTAGATTCAAAACACAGTTGTTTATGCCACAGTTGTTTCGGAATCGCAACTTTTATTTTTTTCTAAGAGCAATAAGTTAATTTTACTGATTAAAAGTTCTAAAATACTGTGTGAAAACACTGAAGTTTTATTTATTGAAGTAGAACATGTCACTATATGGACAATATACAGCAATTTATGTTGTCGGAATTAGATAATTGTTTTAACATGCTGACGAATTTCAAAGCATTCCTGCATTTAGCAATGTATAAACAACCAAAATAAAAGATAAATGACACTATAAATGGTGTAAAAGGTGAGAAAACAATATTATTGTACAAATTAACTGAACAGTTTCCTTTTGAAGTGACTTTATGTAGATAGTTGGGACATATCGGGACTCGGTCGGCCACCATGGGCGATATTGGAAGCACTTAAGCCTAGATGAGGGTACTCGGGTATGTGATTTCGGATTCGGGTAGATATTCAGAGTTCGGGTACCCGGATATCCGGATACCCGTTGAGATCACTACTTTATTCCCTTCTTCAGATTTCATAGCCAAAAACCAACTAGCAAGAGAAGGTCCTCAAAGTGTGTCTCCGGTGACTATTCCTGCTCTAACTACCATTGTAGACAGACAATTCAAAGACAGGACCTTGTGTCCGGTACGGGTCCTGAGATACTATTTAGATCGAACCAAAGACCTAAGAGGGTCTCGATCCCTTCTCTTTATCTCCTTTAAGAAAGGACATACCTCAGACATCATACCCGCTACACTCTCTTCTTGGCTAAAACAAACTATCCTACTTTGTTACAAACAAGCAGATCAACAAGCCTTGGACCTGGTCCAAGTCAAAGGCCATGACATTAGGGCCTTCGCAGCCTCTAAGGCCTTTTACGGTGGAGTATCGGTGGACCAAATCATGCAAGCATGTCGCTGGAAAGCTCACAACACATTTACAAATTTTTACCTAAAAGACCTTACTTAGTCAGACAACGACAACAATATGTATCTTGGACCAGTAGTAGCGGCAAAACAAGTCCTAGACGCTTCCCCTCAGACTGTATGATGTAATAAGTTGTTTCAGTGTACCGTAATCTCATATTTAGGGTAGCAAGTTAAGGAGATTCAAGCTTATGGCTGGTATTCATTACAGTGATCCCCTTGGGGGCTAAACTCGCATAAGTGAGCATGGCTGCATTTAACCCTTCAATCAAAACATCCAGACAGTAGCGGTACTGTCATTCATTAATCTTTTAGTTTTTGACCTCTTACAGGTCCGATTTTCAGAATTGGGGCTCTGTAAACAGGACTCAGACTGGTTTTTCAAATATTCATTTTATTTATTTATTAATTCAATCCAAGAAAAATTCACTATACTTCCAGTCTCAGCTGTAATCCCTCTACCGGACGGTTGGATTCAGCATTCAGTGCCACATGGTAAGCTATTGTAGCGCAATAAAATTGAAAATTTTAATTACTTAAATGTAGCTTTTATAAGCTACAAGCTTACCATGTGGAACTGAAGAGAGTCCCACCCTGCCTCCCCACTATATTCCAGCTGAGGGGGTATGGGCTAATTTACAACGAGAGAAGAAGGGTTAGACGTGATATTACACTGTTATGGTACACTCTCAGCACAGGGATCCATCCGGTCAATACTAAACGTCTATTTTTCTTGGACGTTGGCCGGATGCCTGCGGCCACCCAAGAAAGCATTTAGTTTTACATGGTAAGCTTGTAGGTTATAAAAGCTACATTTAAGTAATGAAAATTTTCAAATTTCTGCATTTCTGCCTCATAATATCAATTAAAGTTGTGGTTTTGGCTTAAAAATGTATAATTTACTCAAGATTCTATAATACCTGGAAAAATAGGAGACATTTTTTTTTCAAAAGTTTCGCTACCATTTGTTTACTGAAGACTTCTAATGATACGTACTAAATATCGCAATTACTGGAATTCGGGTCTGTTGTCAAGAGTGTGAGTACTGAGCACTGTTTTTGAGCACCCATCCCAGCCCTATTCATAATAAAGTTTCTCTTGAAAAAAAATTTTAAAAATGGCTCCCCTCCCCCAGCTCAAATTGGGGTCATAAAGTTTAGTTTCATGTATTTTACAGTGTATTTCAAAGCATATTATCTGAAATCCTATAAAAATTTCATTGAAGTATTCTTCAGGACTATTCGGATCTAGTGGTTTGGCGGTGTGACCCTTCTTACCTTTCAAGATCAATTTTTAAAAAAATCCCCCCTCCCCCTACTTTTCTCATTTGATTTAGATTTCAGTTTTCACTGTTCAGTAATTGTAATGTTTTGACTTTATTTTTTCAGCCTTTGTACCTGCAATATACAGTAAATTTGTCCTGACAGGTACTGAAATTAAGTAGTCTACACACCTGTGTTGCAACTATGCTGTTGTGACTGTCATTACTTGACTGTGCTTAATAATAATTACCAGGTGAAGGACAAGAGCAAGAAGGCGTACAGTAACTTCATGTCACGGATTGATGACTTGCGAGACAGTCCTGAGAAGTCACCCGGTGGATCACCTAATGCTTTGAGGAGAGGTCGGCCACAGACTATCCCTGTTAGTAGTTTACGGCCTCAGCGGCCACCAAGGGTAGGAGGTCTTTAATTTTAATACTGGCACGCCAAGGATAAGAGTAATGTATACAAAGGGTACTGGGTAAGGTCAGAATAACAAAAACACTGATAATGTAACCCGCTACATTATATGGGTTGCAAATTGTAGCTTTAACTCATGTTCTATCACACTCTCTATGGTTGCCTTGCAATATGGGTAGTTGCAAAAAATACTGGCTTTAAATTAATAGGCACAACCAATGAAAGGACATTGCAGAAGAAAGGCAGCAAGCAGAAGAAAACTGAAACTTTTATTGAGCTACAATAGCTTACCATGTGGAACTGAATGCTTACTTGGATGGCCGCAGGTAATCAGCCAACGTCCAAGAAAAATGGATGGAATAATGATGGCTCGATGCCTTAGTACTGTAGGTGAACCCTGTAGTGAAGTACCGCATGCTCCCATCTTTTCTCGTTGGCCGCGATTAGTGGTGTCATCACGAGCGGCGATATCGCAGATTCACCGGTGATGAAATAAATAGACGATAATCGAGGATTAATGATCATCCGCAATGCATCTCATAAACATATTCAACCATTAACTTCAGCTTATTTTTGAAGGGATTTAATAAAAATATGGTGAAATATTCATCTAATTTCTACTTTTATGTGATTTTGTTTTGATTTGTGATGTAACTATGGTGATGACTACTTCCACTTCCTACAGGAAGTGAAAAAACGTAAGTTTTGTTTACTTTTTATTGCTTCAAAAATCCACCATTTAACAACTGTCAGCACAAATGAAACGTAAAATCTATTTTATTTCAATATTAGTTGTCAATGCACATTATTTATGAGCAAATTTAGGTTTAATTTGTGTAACGATATCGCTCATGGTTTTTTATGTCAGCTGACTTGTCAGTCAGCTGACATTATGTGGTCACTCTGCGGCGTGGGCGTACGCGTACGCGTCCGCGTGAACAACTCCTTCTCCAAAACTACAAAGCCTAGAGACATGCTGTTTTTTTTAAAAGATACCTTATCTATCGAGGATGAAAAATTGTTCAAGGCATGCAAATCTGTCTGTTCGTCTGTTTGCTAGAGACGTTACAAGGGAGGTACCCCCACCAAAAGTGTGAAAATTTCAACACTTTATCACAAGTTTCTCAGTGACTATTGCAGGGATTTCTCTCATATCTTGCATATATGTACTAGGCCAGAGGTAGATTATCTTGTGTGAGTATGAGACCTGGATCTGTCTTTTTTTTTTTAATAAATTTTTTTAATAATTTTTAATGCATTAAAATTCATGAAATCATGCACTAAATCACTTATAACTTGAAAAGTGTTGCATTTAGAGCATTTTGTTAAAATATGTTATTCAGCTACTTTTTTCATAGCTACAGCATGGTGAGTAACTTGGGTGTCTTTCTCAATAGCTAAGTGAGTAATAGCTACTTTTGGGCTTTTCAGTAACTTCCATCGTGAGTAAAATCACTTGTAACTTGAAAACTATTGCATTTAGAGAATTTCGTATAAATATGTAATTCAGCTACTTTTGGGTCAGCTATAACATAGTAACATTTCAGACCTATAGCTCATGGCATAGCTGAGTAATAGCTACTTTTAGGTTATAACTGTTGAGTACATCACTTATAACTTGAAAACTATTGCATTTACAGAAATTTGTGTAAATACGTTATTCAGCTACTTTTGGGTCAGCTATAACATAGTGAAATTACAGACCTGTAGCTCATGGCACAACTGAGCAATAGCTATTTTCAGGTACTGTATGTTGAGTAAATCAGTTATAACTTGAAAAATATTGCATTTGGAGTATTTTGTTAAAATATGTTGTTCACCTACTTTTGGGTCAGCTATAACATAGTGAAATTACAGACCTATAGCTCATAGCATAGCTGAGCAATAGCTATTTTCAGGTTATCACTGTTGAGTAAATCACTTATAACTTGAAAAGTATTGCATTTAGAGTATTTTGTTTCAATATGTTATTCACCTATTTTGGGGTCAGCTATAACATAGTAAAATTTCAGACCTATAGCTCATGGCATAGCTGAGTAATAGCTACTTTTAGGTTATCACTGTTGAGTACATCACTTATAACTTGAAAACTATTACATTTAGAGTATTTTGTTTCAATATGTTATTCACCTATTTTGTGGTCAGCTATAACATAGTAAAATTTCAGACATGTAGCTCATGGCATAGCTGAGTAATAGCTACTTTGAGGTTATCACTGTTGAGTAAATCATTTATAACTTGAAAACTATTGCATTTACAGAAATTTGTGTAAATGCATTATTCAGCTACTTTTGGGTCAGCTATAACATAGTGAAATTACAGACCTGTAGCTCATGGCACAACTGAGCAATAGCTATTTTCAGGTACTGACTGTTGAGTAAATCAATTGTAACTTGAAAAATATTGCATTTGCAGTATTTTGCTTAAATATGTTGTTCACCTACTTTTGGGTCAACTATAACATCGTAAAATTTCAGACATGTAGCTCATGGCATAGCTGAGTAATAGCTACTTTTAGGTTATCACTGTTGCGTAAATCACTTATAACTTGAAAACTATTGCATTTACAGAAATTTGAGTAAATACGTTATTCAGCTACTTTTGGGTCAGCTATAACATAGTGAAATTACAGACCTGTAGCTCATGGCACAACTGAGCAATAGCTATTTTCAGGTACTGTATGTTGAGAAAATCAGTTGTAACTTGAAAAATATTGCATTTGGAGTATTTTGTTAAAATATGTTGTTCACCTACTTTTTTGTCGGCTATAACATAGTGAAATTACAGACATATAGCTCATGGCATAGCTGAGTAATAGCTACTTTAAAGTTATCACTGTTGAGTAAATCACTTATAACTTGAAAACTATTGCATTTAGAGTATTTTGTTTCATATGTTATTCACCTATTTTGTGGTCAGCTATAACATAGTAAAATTTCAGACCTGGAGCTCATTGCATAGCTGAGTAATAGCTACTTTTAGGTTATCACTGTTGAGTAAATCATTTATAACTTGAAAACTATTGTATTTGCAGAAATTTGTTTCAATATGTTATTCACCTATTTTGGGGTCAGCTATTACATTGTGAAATTACAGACCTGTAGCTCATGGCACAACTGAGCAATAGCTATTTTCAGGTACTGACTGTTGAGTAAATCAATTGTAACTTGAAAAATATTGCATTTGGAGTATTTTGTTAAAATATGTTGTTCACCTACTTTTGGGTCAGCTATAACATAGTGAAATTACAGACCTATAGCTCATGGCATAGCTGAGCAATAGCTATTTTCAGGTTCTCACTATTAAATCAGTTGTAACTTGAAAACTATTGCATTTACAGTATTTTGCTTAAATATGTTGTTCACCTACTTTTGGGTCCGCTATAACATAGTAAAATTTCAGACCTGTAGCTCATTGCATAGCTGAGTAATAGCTACTTTGAGGTTATCACTCTTGAGTAAATCAGTTGTAACTTGAAAACTATTACATTTAGAGTATTTTGTTTAAATATGTTATTCACATAATTTTTGGTCAGTTATATCATAGTGAAATTGCAGACCTCTATGTCATGCTATAGCTGAGCAATAGCTACTTTCAGGTTCTCACTATTGAGTAAATCATTGTTTCCACTGGATAGCTGCAGTGTGTAGAGAGATTTCACCATTACCGCTCTAATGAAAAAAATATTATAGCTAGCCTTCTCAAGAATATATTCTTGTAGAATATATTAATAACCATAAAATGTTGCCTGGGAATATTTTTGAAAAACAAGATGCCCGCCAGGGATGTTTATTCGACTTTAAACAAGGACTTTTGTTGGCCCTCTAGAGGAAAGGGTATTATAGGTAGAGATCTCAAATTCGCAGGATATGTTCCTCATTATAAAATCTTGACTGGGAATATTTTTGGCCTCATTTTGAAAAACAAGATGGCCGCCACAGGTGTTTCTTTGTCAGTCATGAAAAGTGCTTATATCTCCCTTATTATTGGTCCTAGAGGTTTGGGATGGTAAACCAACCTGTAGGAAATCATGGGCTGCGAATCTTTTGGTGTGGTCAGATTTGACCTTTGACCACTCCTTCAAGGTCAAACGAGGATAGCCAAACTTAAAATTGCTTATAACTCGCTTATTATTGGTCTTAGAGGTTTGGGATGGTAAAACAATATATAAGAAATCATGGGCTGGGATTCTTTTGGTGTGGTCAGATTTGACCTTGGACTCCTCCTTCAAGGTCAGTTGAGGATAACCAAACTTAAAATTGCTTATAACTCGCTTGTTATTGGTCCTACAAGTTTGGGATGGTAAACCAACCTACAGGAAATCATGGGCTGGGAATCATTTGGTGTGGTCGGATTTGACCTTGTACCCCTCCTTCAAGGTCAAACAAAGATAGCAAAACTTAAAAGTGCCTATAAATCGCTTATTATTGGTTCTAGAGGTTTGGGATGGTAAACCATCCTATAGGAAATCATGGGCTGGGAATCTTTTGGTGTGGTCAGATTTGACCTTTGGACCCCTTCTTCAAGGTCGTACGAGGATACTGCATTTGCAGTATTTCTTTAAATATGTTTTAAGCTACTCTTTACACTTAAACAGTTACCTTGTTACTTTCTTTCATAATACCATTTGCAGGGCACAACTTTTTTGTCCTTTTCTTCTGTCAGGTTCAGAATTTCTTTTGAACATGCTGTTCAGTTACCATTTACTGTACTTCCGTATAGCACTTTCCCTGATACTTATGCTTTCCTCTCATTATTACCTTCACAAATCAAAAACACTCAGTCAGCTGACACAATGCCCATTCACGGGCACTCTCCTCTTGTTGGTTCACGGGATCGAGACCTCATTTACGCAGATGATGACACCACTAGCCGCGATATATACAGTCATGTTTTTATTGCAAGGAAAGAAATTTATTATTTCTGTGGATATACTTGTCTTTGGATACTGTTGGTTTCTTTATTTTATAACATAAAATCTTATTTTGTGACAATTCACAGATCAAATAAGTATATGTAACTTATTTTGCAACTTAAATCCCCTTCCAGGTTCATGTAAAGAATGGACGACCAGTGATGTAGCTTATATACTGTACAGGACGTTGGCCTGTCGAACTAAAATAAAATATTTAACCCCTATCTGCTTCATTATTTGACCATTTTAAGGGTTTAAAATATAAATTAAGCACAAAAACGAGTCCTTATTGAAAGAAATAGTCGGAAACAACTTCCGTCTTTGTCTGGACAGCAATTGCTGGCAAACTAATGCATGACTCGTGCATGTAGTTTATATACAGGAATATATGCCTGTTGAAATCAAATAAAATAAATGTTTTAAGGGAAACTAACTGGGGTTCTGCAAAACTAGGGTCTTCAATGCAGTTTGGGAGACCTTGTTTTGGCAATATTTAAAGTTGTCCTCTCTTTGTATCTAATTTAAGAAAATATATTTTGCATTCAAGGTTTTATGTTATTTATAATATTCTGTGCATTAAATGCTTTCCTTATCTCACAACTAGGTCTACCTGCAGTAGGGGAGATGAACATGTGTCACTGGTGATAAATAATACCAGTTGTATAGTTCGATATCACAGAACTGTAAAATTCAACAGGAAAGCTTGCATGTGAATTATAATATCCAACTTCAACCACAATGGGGGTTTTCTTCAGGCTTCTATTATGATAAGTTATAGTCCTTGTGGGACCAGATTTAAGATCAGGTTCAGATCTGAAGCCTGGTACAAACAATAACCTGACTTGCAACCATCCGAACTGTGGTTTTCCGAACCTCTGTTCCCCAGCAAGTTTCACACGAGTCCGAACACTCGGATCCGCTCCCCATGCTCGGCCCCCCTACATCCGAACTCACGGATCCCCACCCCATGCACGGGCCCCGAACCCTCAGGTCCCGAACACTTGGACCTGGCCAAGTCTTTGCTTATGCATCTGAAGACTCTTGGATGATATTAAGGTTTGGACACTATTGGGGCCAATTTGGGGGATTTGTGTCATCTATGCAAGTCTTTGGCTGTGGCAAACTGAAGACTCTTGAATGTTAATAGGTTCGGACACAAGAGGGGAGTACATGTTATCTATGCAAGTCAAAGTCCTCAAGCCCAAAAGGGTATCTTCTGAACCAAGGTATTCCAACATACCCAGACCCTGTATTTTATAGGGTCTGTATTTTAAAATTAGGCAGTTTTTTTAATCTCCCTGTCCCCAGGGATAGTATGCCTATGTCCTCTTTCACAGTCTGGACTATGAATTATGTAGCAGGCCAACAGGAGCTTAGGCCAAGGGGCACTTCAGCTACTCTCCACTCAGTCCTCAACTAAAGATGCCTTGTTTTTAATTTAGAGGACTTGCAGGCTGCTAGTTCACCTGAAAATTGTATATAAAACCCCTGGTCCCATCTTAAGTAGTACAAATTGGGACAACAGTGTTTTTTGAGGACAAAATTTCAAGATTTTTTATTCTGTATCTCCCCTAGTCCCCCTGGGGCCTCTATGGGTTAGGTCCTCTACCGGTAGTCAAAGAGTTTGAGCTTCAGGTAAGGCAATCTCTGTTTCCTATTTTTTGCCTGCCCTTAACTAGGTCATTTCTGAATGCAGCCTGGTCATGAAATTTGTAAAGACAGTATCAAGGTTACTGCCAGACAGGTCCACTTAAATTAAAAAGGGTGCAGAATGGTTACTCAAGATCTGTGACTAATATCCTGAATAAGAGGATCCTTATCCTTAGCCTATAAAATAGACCTCAGCCCTCTCCTCTAGAGAGACCCTTTGGGGAATTCTTAATAAGTTCAGGAGGGCAAGAGTTCCTCCTCCAAGGCGCCCTTGAAACACTTAGGATTTAGACCCTATCAAATCAGCCCTTTCATAATCCCCCCCAACCAAGAGGCTCCTACACTGGAAACACCCCTATGGGGGTCAATCCATTCCAAGCAGCAATCATTGTTTTCCCCAGGTAGGGGGAAATCGAGTAGCAGAGGCTCCAGAGGTTGTTTCGACCTCATACAAGGTGCGAGGGTGTGAAAACCCCTCCTCCCAATGACTCCTTAAAGCCTCACTCAGTCCACCAGTAGGTGGCCTCCTCCATTCTTTCAGAAGAGACTGACATACTAACAATGCTCAAACAACGTGTTAAACATTATTACGAATGGTTAAGTGCTACCATTCATCACAAACCAAAATTAGCCAGAGTTTTCCCTGATTCGGTCAGGATACAAGGCCCTTTCAAGATCTAGCTCTGTCTGCTTGTATTCAGTCTCTTCTGTCAAGAACGTCATAGAAAGGGTGGGAAATGTTCAATCTCTCAGGTTTTACAGTCGCCTGTTCTAGCCCCCAAGCCTCACCCAAGGTGAAGGCCAGTGATAGGTCTAAGCAGGCTCAATCCCTTTCTACTTGTAGGAAAATTCAAATGGATAACCAATCAGTAGAAGTCTGAACTCAAATCTACTCGGGTGCTTTTTGTTCCTGGGCTACCAATTCCATCTTGTAAAACCCACTCATGAGAGATGGCTCAAACTTCAGGATTTGGTCCTACACTTTAAGTCAAACATGTTTTGACTGCAAGATGTTTGATGTCACTAATTGGGTTGCTTGCCTCAACGGAGAAGATGGTCCCAGAGGGACGCCTTCACATGAGACCCTTTCTATTTCAGTTTCATCTCAAGGAGTACTGGAGATAACCTCAGTCATTGGACACCCTCCTTCCTTGGTCGCAGACCATTTCAGCTCACCTAGGGTGGTGGCAGGATCCCACAAATGTGATGAAGGGTGGACAGGTAAAAAGGCTACACACAAATGTTCTAGAGCTGAAGGCGGTCTCTGGCCTTGAGACAGTTCAAGGATCAGTGTCAATCAATCAGTGTTGATTCCACGGACAACTCAACAGTAGTAACCTATATAAACAAACAAGGAGGAACCCACTCAGTGGAGATGTGTGCTCTCCTGTGGAGACTCATGGCATGGTGCCATCCCTACAAGATAACCCTCAGGGCCAGGCACATTCTAGGGTGCCTGAATGTGATGGCCTACCTTCTGTACAGATCAACCAAGTCCAATCAACAGAATGGTCACTGCATCCGCTGGTGTTCAGACATATCTGTCAAGTGGTTCACTCCTCAGGTGGACCTATTTGCCACTCCTGAACCACAAATTTTCCATTGTACGTATCTTCTGTCCCTGATTAACATTCCTGGGACATAGATGCTCTGAACATAGTTTGGTCGGGTCTCACTGCCTATGCTTACCCTCCCACAGCTCTCCTTCACAGGGTGATCCAAAATCAGACAACCCCATTGCCTCATCATTGTAATAGCCCCAGGCCCAGTTTCTGAAACCGGGGCACTGTAAGCAGGACTCAGACTGGTAATTTGGAAAATATTTGTCATATATATTAGTTCTAAATCCAAAAAAATTGACAAAATACTTCCAGTCTCAGCTGTAACCCCTCCGCCTAGCGGTTGGATTCAGCATTCAGTTCCACATGGAAGGATAGTCCCACCTACCTCCCCACTGAGTGACAGCTGAGGGGGTATGGCTAATTAAGCGTCCCTGAAAGGGCGCTTATTTGGTTTCACCTCAGTTTCCTCGCTGCCACCGCCGCTGCCACCGCCGCTGCATTATGGTCTCCCTTGAATATCTCCCTTATTATTGCAAGCTTTTTAACCATATTGGGCAGTTATATACCTTAGGCGTGGGAAAATTTTTCCACATGCTTAAATTTGACCTTTGATCTTTATCAAGGTCACATGATCAAAAAATAGTTTTTTCGGGTACACCCGCCCGTCAGGAAAATCTACAGACCGCAGAGGCTTGTAACTTCATACACATGTTTATACTATCAAAAACATGAGCTGATTAGATTTTGGGAGCAATCTGATGAAAATTGACCGATTTATGAGTGATTTTCTCACAGGTACCAATCAGAAAGCTTAAAATTCATGTGAACCCCCTATTATCTTCTAAGTATTGCATTTAGAGCCATAAAATGTATTGGGAGGTAGTAGGAAACCATATGTGGAGAGTCTAGAAAGCAAGTCAAATTCCCCCCCCCCCGTAGGGGTCAAACTGGGGTCATAAAATAGCCAATTTCATCTTTTCCCCTTATATCTCCTTTATTCTTGCTTCTAGAGCTTTAGAATGTATTAAGAGGTATTGGGAAACCATATGTAAAGAGTCTAGATAGCTGGTCAGATTTACCCCCGGACCCTCCCTTATGGGTCAAAGGGGGGTCTTAAAATAGCCAATTTTGTGTTTTTGCCTTATATCTCCTTTATTCTTGCTTTTACAGTTTTAGAATGTATTAAGAGGTATTGGGAAACCTTATGTGATGAGTCTAGATAGCTGGTCAGATTTACCCCCGGATCCCCCCTTATGGGTCAAAATGGGGTTATAAAATAGCCGATTTTGTGTTTTTGCCTCTTATCGCCTTTATTCTTGCTTTTAGAGTTTTAGAATGTATTAAGAGGTATTGGGAAACCTTATGTGAAGAGTCTAGATAGCTGGTCAGATTTACCCCCAGATACCCCCTTATGGGTCAAACTGGGGTTATAAAATAGTCGATTTTGTGTTTTGGCCTTTTATCTCCTTTATTCTTGCTTTTACAGCTTTAGAATGTATTAAGAGGTATTGGGAAACCTTATGTGAAGAGTCTAGATAGCTGATCAGATTTACCCCCGGATCCCCCCTTATGGGTCAAAATGGGGTTATAAAATAGCCGATTTTGTGTTTTTGCCTCTTATCGCCTTTATTGTTGCTTTTAGAGTTTTAGAATGTATTAAGAGGTATTGGGAAACCTTATGTGAAGAGTCTAGATAGCTGGTCAGATTTACCCCCGGATACCCCCTTATGGGTCAAACTGGGGTCATAAAATAGCCGATTTTGTGTTTTTGCCTTGTATCTATTTTATTCTTGCTTTTAGAGATTTATAATGTATTCAGAGGTATTGGGAAACCTTATGTGAAGAGTCTAGATAGCTGGTCAGATTTACCAGATAGATGTGTTCAAAGCATTGTGTCATAAACTTCTTGCCTTTCAAGGCTCACATGTTACTATGCTTTTTATGTCAGCTGACTTGTCAGTCAGCTGACATTATGTCATCACTCTGTGGCGTGGGCGTCCGCGTCCGCGTGAACAACTTCTTCTCCAAAACTACAAGGCCTAGAGACATGCTGTTTTTTTTAAAAGATACCTTATCTATCGAGGATGAAAAATTGTTCAAGGCATGCAAATCTGTCTGTTCGTCTGTTTGCTAGAGACATTACAAGGGGGGTACCCCCACCAAAAGTGTGAAAATTTCAACTTTTTATCACAATTTTCTCAGTGACTATTGCAGGGATTTCTCTCATATCTTGCATATATGTACTAGGCCAGAGGTAGATTCTCTTGTGTAAGTGTGAGACCTGGATCTGTCTTACTTTTTTTTTAATAAATTTTTTTAATAATTTTTAATGCATTAAAATTCATGAAATCATGCACTAAATCACTTGTCTGTCTCAATAGCTAAGTGAGTAATAGCTACTTTTGGGCTTTTCAGTAACTTCCATTATGAGTAAAATCACTTGTAACTTAAAAACTATTGCATTTAGAGAATTTCGTATAAATATGTTATTCAGCTACTTTTGGGCCAGCTATAACATAGTGAAATGTCAGACCTGTAGCTCATGGCATAGCTGAGTAATAGCTACTTTTAGGTTATCACTGTTGAGTAAATCACTTATGACTTGAAAACTATTGCATTTAGAGTATTTTGTTTCAATATGTTATTCAGCTACTTTTGGGTCAGCTATAACATAGTAAAATTTCAGACCTGTAGCTCATGGCATAGCTGAGTAATAGCTACTTTTAGGTTATCACTGTTGAGTAAATCACTTATAACTTGAAAAGTGTTGCATTTAGAGCATTTTGTTAAAATATGTTATTCAGCTACTTTTTTCATAGCTACAACATGGTGAGTAAGTTGGGTGTCTGTCTCAATAGCTAAGTGAGTAATAGCTACTTTTGGGCTTTTCAGTAACTTCCATCATGAGTAAAATCACTTGTAACTTAAAAACTATTGCATTTAGAGAATTTCGTATAAATATGTTATTCAGCTACTTTTGGGCCAGCTATAACATAGTGAAATTTCAGACCTGTAGCTCATGGCATAGCTGAGTAATAGCTACTTTTAGGTTATCACTGTTGAGTAAATCGCTTATAACTTGAAAACTATTGCATTTAGAGAATTTTGTATAAATATGTTATTCAGCTACTTTTGGGTCAGCTATAACATAGTAAAATTTCAGACCTGTAGCTCATGGCATAGCTGAGTAATAGCTACTTTTAGGTTATCACTGTTGAGTAAATCACTTATAACTTGAAAACTATTGCATTTAGAGTATTTTGTTTCAATATGTTATTCACTTATTTTGGGGTCAGCTATAACATAGTGAAGTTTCAGACCTGTGGCTCATTTCATAGCTGAGTAATAGCTACTTTGAAGTTCTCACTGTTGAGTAAATCAGTTATAATTGGAAAACTATTGCATTTACAGAAATTTGTGCAAATATGTTATTCAGCTACTTTTGGGTCAGCTATAACATAGTGAAATTATAGACCTATAGCTCATGGCACAACTGAGCAATAGCTATTCTCGGGTACTGACTGTTGAGTAAATCAGCTATAACTTGAAAAATATTGCATTTGGAGTATTTTGTTAAAATATATTGTTCACCTACTTTTGGGTCAGCTATAACATAGTGAAATTACAGACCTATAGCTCATGGCATAGCGGAGCAATAGCTATTTTCAGGTTCTCACTATTGAGTAAATCAGTTGTAGCTTGAAAACTATTGCATTTACAGTAGTTTGCTTAAATATGTTGTTCACCTACTTTTGGGTTAGCTATAACATAGTAAAATTTCAGACATGTAGCTCATTGCATAGCTGAGTAATAGTTCCTTTGAGGTTCTCACTGTTGTGTAAATCAGTTGTAACTTGAAAACTATTACATTTAGAGTAATTTGTTAAATATGTTATTCACAGAATTTTTGGTCAGCTATAACATAGTGAAATTGCAGACCTATAGCTCATGGCATAGCGGAGCAATAGCTATTTTCAGTTTCTCACTATTGAGTAAATCAGTTGTAGCTTGAAAACTATTGCATTTACAGTAGTTTGCTTAAATATGTTGTTCACCTACTTTTGGGTTAGCTATAACATAATAAAATTTCAGACATGTAGCTCATTGCATAGCTGAGTAATAGTTCCTTTGAGGTTCTCACTGTTGAGTAAATCAGTTGTAACTTGAAAACTATTACATTTAGAGTAATTTGTTAAATATGTTATTCACAGAATTTTTGGTCAGCTATAACATAGTGAAATTGCAGACCTCTATGTCATGGCATAGCTGAGCAATAGCTACTTTCAGGTTCTCACTGTTGAGTAAATCATTGTATCCACTGGATAGCCGCAGTGTGTAGAGAGAGATTTCACCATTACTGCTCTGATGAAAAAAAATATTATAGCTAGCTTTCTTAAGTTTGCAGTATATATTAATAACCATAAAATGTTGTCTGGGAATATTTTTGGCCTCATTTTGAGAAACAAGATGGCCGCCACAGGTGTTTTTTGTCAGTCATGAAAAGTGCTTATATCTCCCTTATTATTGATCCTAGAGGTTTGGGATGATAAACCAACCTGTAGGAAATCATGGGGTGGGAATCTTTTGGTGTGGTCAGATTTGACCTTCAATGACCCCTCCTTCAAGGTCAAACAAGGATAGCCAAACTTAAAAGTGCTTATAACTCGCTTATTATTGGTCCCAGAGGTTTGGGATGGTAAACAGACCGGAAATCATGGGCTGTGAATCTGTTGATATGGTCCGATTTGACCTTGGAACCCTCCTTCAAGGTCAAATGAGGATAGCGAAAATTGAAAGTGCCTACAACTCGCTTATTATTGGTGACAGAGATTTGGGATGGTAAACCATCCCATAGGAAATCATTGGCTCGGAATCTTTTGGTATGGTCAGATTTGACCTTTGGACCCCTCCTTCAAGGTCAAATGAGGACAGCCAAGCTTAAAAGTGCTTATAACTCATTTATAATTGGTCCTAGAGGTTTGGAATGGTAAACCATAGGAAATCATGGGCTGGGAATGTATTTGTGTGGTTAGATTTGACCTTGGACCCCTTCTTCAAGGTCGAACGAGGATATTGCATTTGTAGTATTTCTTTAAATATGTTTTAACCTATTTTTTACACTTAAACAATTACCTTGTTATTTTCCTTCATAATACCATTTACAGGGCACAACTTTTGTATCCTTTTCTTCTGTCAGCTTCGGAATTTCTTTCGAACTTGCTGTTCAGTTACCATTTACTGTATTTCTGTACAGCCCTTTTCCTGATAATTATTCTGTCCTCTAATCACCTTCACAAATCAAAAACACTCAGTCAGCTGACACAGTGCCCATTCACGGGCACTCTCCTCTTGTTTCTAAAATGTAAATAGATTTATGGCAATCACACCCTGTTGATTATGTATCAGTCAGTTTGGACTAGTCCGTGCAATTAACCCGTCCAACTTGCCTCCTGGCCAATCACTGCCTCCCTTACAGTTCTAGCCAATCAGATTCTTTCTGTCATCTTGCCCTCTATACCTCCACGCTTCTTCCTCACTTTATATGTGTACGTTCACTGGAACACAACAACAATATTTTTAAATATGGATAACAGAAGTTCTTTTACATGGTTTCTTATTAGACAATTTTAGTTTTCATCTATGCACTGTCATATTCTAGTACTGTGTTGGGTTATAATGGCGTCTATTGCCACTGATGGTGGTCAGAAAGCTTTGCTTTCGTGCAAGAAATGTGGCACGGACCACGAAAAACCTATTGGGAACAAATGTGAGAAACTCAAGCTGGACAAATTAGAACGTGACGAGAAACGTGATTTGAGTAAAGATACAGCGGGTAGGAAGATGCCTAAAAGCAAATCCACTGCAAATCCAACCAGCCAGGATAAGATAATGGAAGCAATGCTTGCATCCATGTCATCATTTACAGAGAAGTTGACGGCAATGGAAGAACGTATCTCAGTTCTCACTAAAGTGCAAGGGGATGGCGAGAACATTGTGAGGAAATCTCGTTCGCGTGAAAAGAAGAAGCGAGATTCTACTGATGAGAGTCACGAACCCACATTTGCAACACCACACCCAGTACTCCAGTCAGAAGAAGGTGTGTCCTATTCTCACGTGTTTTCAGACACTGCTGTTATGTTTAAACCTTCTTCAACGCCAACTAAAGCTAAAAAACAGAGGGGTGATACAGAACTGGGAGTGATGCCACTTACCCGTGAACTTATACCTCCAACGCCTATGAGAATGGTAGTGGGTTCATCTCACCCATGGACTACCTCAACTATCACGAGACCTGTTCCTTCACTAACATCTACACAAGCATGGGATTTAGGTACTCCTAATTTACAAGAGCCAAACAGTGACAGTCAGACGGCTAAAAAACAACCAACTCGTGATTACAATCAGCACGTTCTCATGCATACCGACCAATTTGGGAATCCTGTGTTAGTTCAAGGCATTGCAGATCAACCTGTTGTGTATTCACAAGTACAAGCACAACAAACGCAGTTGCCAGAAAGACAGTTAGATGCCAATCCTACTAGCCAATCACTTGAAGCCTTGAGAGCCAACCCTTTCATACAGCAACTGGTAGAGGAATGAGTGGCAATACTCGAGTCTAGAATGAAAAGTGAATTGCAGCAAGGTAACCAACTTCGTAAGAAGAGTGGGAGATACAACATCGCGGACATGCCTCACTGTCCACCACATCTACGCTGGCCCAATGAATCATATTTGTCTGGATCTCAGCGTAAGCGAACTCCATTTGATGACCTGACATTGGGACAGTTTGTCGCCGGGTTCATCACGAATGTCCTTGACACACAACACGTTGACACGATGAAGAACATGTTAAAGGAATTGGGGGAGACGGTACGACTGGCTGAGAATCTTTCTTGGCCAATAGCACGAGGTGCGTTTGCCATCTCGATGCACAAGATCGAGGATGAGACACTGACTTGGGCTGATGCCAGAACTCTCGCAGACAATAGACTCACATATTCGCAGTCGGATGTTTTGAGTGGTAGCACAACAATGTCGCCCAAAAACACTGGATCGCCTCAAATAACAGGGGGCCCTAAGAAAATCATGTGTCGCTGGTATAATGAGGGGTCATGCCCCCACTCCCAGGAACACTTAGACAGCACTGGAACTACATTGTTTCGACACATTTGTATGTACTGTCATAAGTATCTTAAACGCAATAATAGCCATACTGAAGCTGATTGCTTTAATAAAAAGAAAGTGGTTGTTTCTGAATAGGGTCGTACCGGCCGCACTCTTTTAAGTCCTGATATTTACAATTTTAGAAATGACAATAATGGTGCTGGGTCTTATAATTTTGTTAATACTTGAGTATACTCGAGTGAGACATGTTCGCAGTTGTTCTCCCACAATTATGTTTTTCTTTGCAATGCACAGATGGGGCCCATATAATAATGTTGTAGATAAAAAAGTTACTCAGTTTATTGGGGCCCCACTCATGTTTTTCAGTACTGTACAGAAGGGTGAGTCGGTTGGAAATGCTTCCACACTGAGTGGTTGTCGGGCTGACCACCAGGAGAGCTGGTCTCCCAGCAGTTGTGAAAATAATAAAGAATGCATTATGTTTGATAGGTATCTTGGTTTTGTAACTGAACCTACTGTGTGTTGTAACTTACCTGCACAACCTCCCTTGGACATCAATAATGCATCTTCTTACTTACGAGCTGTTGACCTGATCTTGGAGTCTGGTCTCCCCAATTACAAAGCTGTCAGAATTCCTCTTCCCTCGACCTTTGACTGTGAGTATCTGGAACAACAAATGGGTGATTATCACGACAAGGTAGTTCTTGATTATATAAAGTTTAGTTTTCCGCTGGGCATTGAACATAGAAGTCATATCATTTCCAATGCTATAGTGATGACCAATCTTCAACTAAGGTGTATTCGGACGAGGTTTCCTCTTTTATACAGGATGAGTTGGCATTTGATGCACTACTGGGCCCATTTGACCAAATCTCACATTCAGCATTTACCCGGTCACCTTTGATGACCAGACCAAAAGGGTCTGGCCGTAGGGTTATCCTTGACCTCTCTTATGGTGAGAGTTCAGTCAATAATGCCACTAACAGAGATCTCTTTGATGATAAACCTTTTAAGTTGAAACTACCTTCTTTGGACCACCTTTTACCTATACTAGAAGAGTTGGGCCCTGATGCCAGTCTTTGGAAAATTGACATCTCACGAGCTTTCAGAAATGTGAGAATCGACCCTCGAGATGCTATTCACTTAGGTATCATGTGGCAAAATAAGTACAATATTGACAAAAATTTGGCATTTGGTGCTGTACATGGGACGGCCATCTTTGAATGCATCACAAATTTTATTTGTTTTATTCTGGCAAAACAAGGTATCAAGATATTTAATTATATTGATGATATTTATGCCTGTAGCCACAAAGATGTAGCACAGAAAGCTTTTGATGCACTTACCTTGGTTATACAACAAGTAGGCCTTCCTATGAATCCGTCAAAAGTGTTTCCCCTTACAACTGCTCTCCCCATTATGGGCATCGTGGTTAGTGTAAAAGAACGCACTTTGAGCATCCCGTCTGATAAGTTGAACGAGATTTGGTGTTTGTGTAATGAGATGTTCCTGCGAGACCGCCTATCTCGGCGAGAGTTGCAAACTTTGCTGGGCAAACTCCTCTACATCTCGCGTTGTGTCAAGGGAGCTCGTATCTACATTAACCATTTACTAGCACTGTTGAGTAGACATCACGCGTGTACTAACATAATCCCTGATGAAGGGTTTTATCTTGACTTGTGTTGGTTCATTTCATTTCTCAAACATTTCAATGGAGTGGTCACCTTTTGTAAACAAAGTATTTCCGAGACAATTTTCGTAGATGCCACTCCCAAGGGCATTGGGGGTTGTTGGGGTAACAGAGCTTATTATCTCCCGCCGACCGGGCGGGAGATTATAAAACGCATTCCGTGCGTGTGTGCGTGTGTTCGTGTGTTATTGAGTGTTACGCTTTTATAAAGGGCTGTACATCACACTGGTTGTTTCTCCTTGGCCTTTTCAATGTTTTTTATGACCTTATTGCTTATGTCCTTTCATTTGATGCTGTTATTTCACACCTAGGACCATAGCTAAGTGAGTAATAGCAATGGTGGCTACTTTGAGTAAAGTGCTCATAACTCCAAAACGACTGCATTTAGAGTGTTTCTGTAAAATACGTTGTTCAGCTACTTTCTCCATGCCTACAAGATGGTACCATTTTTAGGGTTCTATCTTCATAGCTAAGTGAGTAATAGCTATTTTCTGTTATTAACAATGAGCAAAATGAGTAAATTGATTTTGTCTTTGTAACTGTTACTTACAATATTGGCCTGAAATATGTTGTTCAACAACTCCTTCATGTACTATATCATGGTGAGGTGTCCAAGGTGTAGCACCATAGCTAACTGAGTAATAGCTATACTAAGTTTAATATTTGACCATTGAGCAAGTCACTTATAACTGAAAAACTATTGAATATAGAGGATTTTTGTCAAATATGTTGTTCACCTATCTTTTGGATATACTGTATTGTGAATTTTCACAGCTGTAACTCCATAGCTAACTGAGTAATAGCTACTTTGATGATAACCATAATGAGTAAATGGCTTATATCTTCAAAAGTATTGCAGCTACACAATTTTGTTCCAATATGTTGTTCAGCTACTATCTCCACAGCTACAACATGGTCACTAGTTTGGAAGTGTATCTCCATAGCTAAGTGAGTAATAGCTACTTTGTCAATTTTTAATGATAACCATAATGAGTAAATGCCTTATATCTTCAAAAGTATTGCAGCTACACAATTTCTCTCAAATAAGTTGTTCATCTACTTTTTAAGTCATTCATCTACTTTTGGGAGAGCTTTCACATGGTGAAGTTTCAGACTCGTAGGTAATTACTCACCTACTGAAAATGAGTAAATGCGAATTATCTCTAAAAGTATTGCAGATAGCCAATTTTTCTCAAATAACTCATTCACCTACTTTTGGGAGAGCTTTCACTTGGTGAAGTTTCAGACCCATAGCTAATTACTCACCTACTGAAAATGAGTAAATGCGAATTATCGCTAAAAGTATTGCAGATAGCCAATTTTTCTCAAATAACTCATTCACCTACTTTTGGGAGAGGTTTCACTTGGTGAAGTTTCAGACCCATAGCTAATTACTCACCTACTCAAAATGAGTAAATGCGAATTATCTCTAAAAGTATTGCAGATAGCCAATTTTTCTCAAATAACTCCTTCACCTACTTTTGGGAGAGCTCTCACTTGGTGAAGTTTCAGACCCATAGCTAATTACTCACCTACTCAAAATTAGTAAATGCGAAGTAACGCTAAAATTATTGCAGATAGCGAATTTTTCTCAAATAACTCATTCACCTACTTTTGGGAGAGCTTTCACTTGATGAAGTTTCAGACCCATAGCTAATTACTCACCCACTCAAAATGAGTAAATGCGAATTATCTGTAAAAGTATTGCAGATAGCCAATTTTTCTCAAATAACTCCTTCATCTACTTTTGGGAGAGCTTTCACATGGTGAAGTTTCAGACCCATAGCTAATTACTCACCTACTCAAAATGAGTAAATGTGAATTATCGCTAAAAGTATTGCAGATAGCCAATTTTTCTCAAATAACTCGTTCACCTACTTTTGGAAGAGCTTTCACATGGTGAAGTTTCAGACCCATAGCTAATTACTCACCTACTGAAAATGAGTAAATGCGAATTATCTCTAAAAGTATTGCAGATGGCCAATTTTTGCCAAATAACTCATTCACCTACTTTTGAGAGAACTTTCACTTGGTGAAGTTTCACACCCATAGCTAATTACTCACCTACTCAAAATGAGTAAATGTGAATTATCGCTAAAAGTATTGCAGATAGCCAATTTTTCTCAAATAACTCATTCACCTACTTTTGGGGGAGCTTTCACTTGGTGAAGTTTCAGACCCATAGCTAATTACTCACCTACTCAAAATGAGTAAATGCGAATTATCTCTAAAAGTATTGCAGATAGCCAATTTTTCTCAAATAACTCATTCATCTACTTTTGGGAGAGCTTTCACATGGTGAAGTTTCAGACCCGTAGATAATTACTCACCTACTCAAAATGAGTAAATGCGAATTATCTCTTAAAAGTATTGTACTTAGCCAATTTTTCTCAAATAACTCATTCACCTACTTTTGGGAGAGCTTTCACATGGTGAAGTTTCAGACCCATAGCTAATTGCTCACCTACTGAAAATGAGTAAATGCGAATTATCGCTAAAAGTATTGCAGATAGCCAATTTTTCTCAAATAACTCATTCACCTACTTTTGGAAGAGCTTTCACATGGTGAAGCTTCAGACCCATAGCTAATTACTCACCTACTCAAAATGAGTAAATGCGAATTATCTCAAAAAGTATTGTGATAGCCAACTTTTTTCAAATAACTCATTCACCTTCTTTTGGGAGAGCTTTCACTTGGTGAAGTTTCACACTCATAGCTAATTACTCACCTACTCAAAATGAGTAAATGCGAATTATCGCTAAAAGTATTGCAGATAGCCCATTTTTCTCAAATAACTCATTCACCTACTTTTGGGAGAGCTTTCACTTTAACAGCAAAACTATTCAATTTAAAGGAGTTTTGTCAAATATGTTGTTCACCTACTTTTTGATGTAGTGCGGCGGGAGATCATACCACGGCAGTGGTCTTGTTCAACTCTCATCCCGTTTGAAATCTCCCAAGATGTCGCTATCTCACAATTAGACTTGTATAACATAGTCGTAGCCGCCAAACTTTGGGCACCACTATGGAGGGATAAGACGGTCTGTGTTAGATGCGATAATGAGAGTGCGGTGTCGGTTTGCAACTCTGGCAGAACAAAGGACGCATTCATGAATTTGTGTCTTCATAACTTGTGGTTAGTTATGTCACAATATAATATAGATTTTAGAGTTGTACATATCAGAGGTAAAGACAATGGACTGGCTGATGCCATGTCTCGCAATAAACTTCATTTATGTAAAAATGTGCAGTTAGAGGTGGTTCCTGATGAATGTTTGTCGTTATCATTGTAGGGTTACCCAGCCACGTTCACCCTTTGTTATGTGAGGCCATAGAAAGAGGACAGCAAGGTTTACGACCCCACACTTTGTACCAGTATAAGAAACAGCTTAACCTATTTTTGGCGTTTGTTATTTCACATGACATTCGTACACTGGACTGTGTTAGTACCATTATAGTGTTTTTAGACTTTTTAACTGCAAATGCGTTGTCATTTAGAGTGGTTATGAATTATGTTTCTGCATTGAAATACATGTTTGCTAAGTATGCTTGGTCAATTGAGGTGTTTGAACAACCTATAGTCAAGAGAATGCTGAAGGGCATTAATTACACTGTACGTTTACAACCTTCACCAAAGGGTCTGTTTACACTAATGCAGATTCGCGAGATATCTCGCTTGTGTGATGTGTTTGAGTCGTCCCTCACGTACAGAGCTGCTTTCCTGCTTGCGTTCTTTGGCCTCTTGCGTATATCAAACATAGCCCCTCCATCCCCAAAAGCTTTTGATAAGGAAAGACACTTTCTGAGGCGAGACGTGACTTTCGCGTACCCTGGCACCCACATGAGATGGAAATGGGCTAAGAACATACAAGCTCCCGAGAGAATTCATTTGGTCAAATTACCTTGTGTGGACGGATCCTCTCATGTGTCCCACCCAAACTTTGCGCTTGCTTTTAAACAAACGCATCTTGCAACCTGATGACCCTCTCTTGGTGTTAGATGACTTTACTCTTTTTTCCCAACGTCTCTTACGTCGTAGACTGGCTACCTTGCTACGAACTGTGGGTCTACCCCTCCAGGGTTATGGGTTTCACAGCTTCCGTCGTTCTGGAGCTACATTAGCATACGATTCTAATGTTTCCCTTTCCTCTATTAAAATGCATGGGGTTTGGAATAGCGATGCAGTATGGTCGTACATCTCTGACAACACCTCACAGTCCCTTGAGGTTCCCCTTACCTTTCAATCTTTAGTCAACTCCCTACCATAATGCTTACTGGGCTTGGGGGCAAATTTCCCTCTTCATGTTTTAGTGTATATGTAACATTGTGATAGAATCTAATAAAATAGTGTACCCATTCTCGTCTTTAAATCTCGCACTTCACAACGAGAATTCATTTTCTTCATACCTCCAATCTCTCACCACGGCTCCGAGACCGACTGTTATGGCAATCACACCCTGTTGATTGCGTATCAGTCAGTTTGGACTAGTCTGTGCAATTAACCTGTCCAACTTGCCTCCTGGCCAATCACTGCCTCCCTTACAGTTCTAGCCAATCAGATTCTTTCTGTCATCTTGCCCTCTATACCTCCACGCTTCTTCCTCACTTTATATGTGTACGTTCACTGGAACACAATGACAATATTTTTAAATACCACTCCCACCCTCCCTGATATTATGAGGGTATTGTTATTTTATCTGTCATATTTTATTGTGTGGGGGCAAATTTCCCTCTTCATGTTTTAGTGTATATGTAACATTGTGATAGAATCTAATAAAATAGTGTACCCATTCTCGTCTTTAAATCTCGCACTTCACAACGAGAATTCATTTCCTTCATACTTCCAATCTCTCTCCACGGCTCCGAGACTGACTGATATGGCATTTATTAAGCACTGTTACTCTTTAATTAAGTAGTTTTATGGTGTAACTTTTGACCTATTATAAGTATTGATGCTTTATGCATTCTTAGCCAGAGCATTTATTTAATTAACTTTTCGCAATTTATGACCATAGAAAACAAAATAAAGCTTAAATTTTTCTTTCATGTTAGTGCATGAACTTCCACACTGTCTGCTTAACTTTCACTTCTTCTCTCCGCACTGCATGTTTTTCCTTTCAAAAACCTTTTTCTACTGTATATTATATTGCAGTGAACCTTTTTGGGACGCTTAGTTTTTGTTAGCAAAAACATTTTTCTAGTTTCAACTCGAAAAGATGGGAGCATGCTGTATTTCACTACAGGGTTCACCTACAGTTCTAAGGCATCGAGCCATCATTATTTCGTCCATTTTTCTTGGATTGCCTGCGGCCATCCGAGTAAGCATTCAGTTCCACATGGTAAGCTTGTAGCTTATAAAAGCTACATTTAAATAATTAAAATTTTCAAATTAGATGAAAATCAATTAGCCTTTCCTTGTAATATCTGCTTGTCAAACTTATTGAGGTTTATTATTCTGATATAATCATATTATTAATAAGACTTGTCATTTTGGAAAAATTTGCAGTGTTTCCATTGTATTTTCAAAATACACAGGAAAATACAACCCCTTCTTTGTGCATTTGTACAGGCCTACACCAGCTTATCATGCCATTGTAATGATGAACCATGTGGTTTTTGTTATTTACCATGACCTTAGCAATGCACCATTTATTTCTCAATGTAATCATTTATGGAAATTCAATGTGTTTTGCAATATATTTTATAATTTTTTGGGCAGTTGTTTTTGTTAAATGCTAGTGCTCTCACACCACACGCTACTTCCAATAAGATTGTTTGCTGGGTCGATTATGAATGGATTTATTTTTGTTTCAAATCTGTTTACAAATATATCAGTGTGCTGGAATTGCTCGTTGTTACAACCTTGGTCAATAAAGGCATTTTTTTGGAAAGTATGGGTTAGGCATTTAATTGATCATGAAACCCGTAACTTCAGCCTTTCCTTGATTAAAAATGTGATTATTATGTATTTTTGTGAAGTTTTAATAACCATTTCACAATTTGTTACATCAAACAAAATGTTTACAGTTATTTATGTCAACAGGCAGTGCTATCAGTACATTTCTCAGGCAAAGATCTTAACCAAATGGCATATAAACTTTTGTATTTTCCCTTTGAAGAACATTTTTTGTTGTGTTTTTTATAAAATTGCACCATTTACATCTGATTTTTGAGTGTTTGGATCATTTTTCTTATGTTTTCGTAATTTTTATGAAAGTTGGGGACCTGGCCCACCAGAAAAAGCATTTATTTAAAACATTGCTCAAATGTAATTTCGGAGTTACAACTTTTACTTTTCAGGTTGGTAAGTTAATTAAATTGAAATTAAACTTTAAGATACAGTGTGATAACATTGCAATGTTATTTATTTAAGTTATATGTGTCATAAAATAGTCATTAAACAGCATTTTATGTATCCATAATAAGATAACCATTTTATCATTGTAAGGACTTTGAAAATGTTTCTGTGTTTGAGAGTGCATAAAATGAGAAAAGACAAGTATGACACTTTTAACAGTACATAGTAAACAGTAAATCAAACAGCATTGAAACAAAAGTTTCCATTACATTAGATATAAAGGTGAATATTATTCTTCATTGTAATTGAATAGTTTTATTTTTGAGAGGAATTTATGCAGTTGACAAATGTTGGTACTTAGTCGGTCAACATGGGCGTTATTTGACGTAAATTTTCAGTGGCGAGTGGCAGTACTATTAAACACCCACACATTTAGTAGTATAATAGATATGTTACAGTATTTTTGTTAAATCAATTGATAGAAGTAATAATTAAAATTTCAGTAAATCTGATTTTGTAGATTATCTGTGACATAATATTGAGAAAAATGGTGTATTGTAAAACACATACAACTGCTAATATTCTTTCAAATCTTTTTTTTGTTGCTTTGCCTACATTTAATCTTATTTCAAACTTTTAAAACCTATTGGAACATACTCAGATATTTTTCCTGACATGGATTACATTATTTTTCTTACTAATATCATAAAACCTTGTAAAAACTGTGGGATTTTCAGGGTTTCGGTCTACATGTCCGGGTTTTCATTGTTTTTTTTGTGAGTGGACGATGCATATATGTTGCGGTCACCCTGCAGTATACACTCTTGTGTCATTATCTTGCATGTGAATTCTTGGTGGAAGTGTGATGTGTTTTTATGTCAGCTGACTTGTCAGTCAGCTGACATTATGTCATCACTCTGCGGCGTGGGCATACGCGTCCGCGTGAACAACTTCTTCTCCAAAACTACAAGGCCTAGAGACATGCTGTTTTTTTTTAAAAGATACTTTATCTATCGAGGATGAAAAATTGTTCAAGGCATGCAAATCTGTCTGTTCGTCTGTTTGCTAGAGACATTACAAGGGGGGTACCCCCACCAAAAGTGTGAAAATTTCAACTTTTTATCACAATTTTCTCAGTGACTATTGCAGGGATTTCTCTCATATCTTGCATATATGTACTAGGCCAGAGGTAGATTCTCTTGTGTGAGTATGAGACCTGGATCTGTCTTACTTTTTTTTTAATAAATTTTTTTAATAATTTTTAATGCATTAAAATTCATGAAATCATGCACTAAATCACTTATAACTTCAAAAGTGTTGCATTTACAGCATTTTGTGAAAATATGTTGTTCAGCTACTTTTTTCATAGCTACAATATGGTGAGTAAGTTGGGTGTCTGTCTCAATAGCTAAGTGAGTAATAGCTACTTTTGGGCTTTTCAGTAACTTCCATTATGAGTAAAATCACTTGTAACTTAAAAACTATTGCATTTAGAGAATTTCGTATAAATATGTTATTCAGCTACTTTTGGGCCAGCTATAACATAGTGAAATTTCAGACCTGTAGCTCATGGCATAGCTGAGTAATAGCTACTTTTAGATTATCACTGTTGAGTAAATCGCTTATAACTTGAAAACTATTGCATTTAGAGAATTTCGTATAAATATGTTATTCAGCTACTTTTGGGTCAGCTATAACATAGTAAAATTTCAGACCTGTAGCTCATGGCATAGCTGAGTAATAGCTACTTTTAGGTTATCACTGTTGAGTAAATCACTTATAACTTGAAAAGTGTTGCATTTAGAGCATTTTGTTAAAATATGTTATTCAGCTACTTTTTTCATAGCTACAATATGGTGAGTAAGTTGGGTGTCTGTCTCAATAGCTAAGTGTGTAATAGCTACTTTGGGGCTTTTCAGTAACTTCCATCATGAGTAAAATCACTTGTAACTTAAAAACTATTGCATTTAGAGAATTTTGTGTAAATATGTTATTTAGCTACTTTTGGGTCAGCTATAACATAGTAAAATTTCAGACCTGTAGCTCATGGCATAGCTGAGTAATAGGTACTTTTAGGTTATCACTGTTGAGTAAATCACTTATAACTTGAAAACTATTGCATTTAGAGTATTTTGTTTCAATATGTTATTCACCTATTTTGGGGTCAGCTATAACATAGTGAAGTTTCAGACCTGTGGCTCATTTCATAGCTGAGTAATAGCTACTTTGAAATTCTCACTGTTGAGTAAATCAGTTATAATTGGAAAACTATTGCATTTACAGAAATTTGTGCAAATATGTTATTCAGCTACTTTTGGGTCAGCTATAACATAGTGAAATTATAGACCTATAGCTCATGGCACAACTGAGCAATAGCTATTCTCAGGTACTGACTGTTGAGTAAATCAGCTATAACTTGAAAAATATTGCATTTGGAGTATTTTGTTAAAATATATTGTTCACCTACTTTTGGTCAGCTATAACATAGTGAAATTACAGACCTATAGCTCATGGCATAGCGGAGCAATAGCTATTTTCAGGTTCTCACTATTGAGTAAATCAGTTGTAGCTTGAAAACTATTGCATTTACAGTAGTTTGCTTAAATATGTTGTTCACCTACTTTTGGGTTAGCTATAACATAATAAAATTTCAGACATGTAGCTCATTGCATAGCTGAGTAATAGTTCCTTTGAGGTTCTCACTGTTGAGTAAATCAGTTGTAACTTGAAAACTATTACATTTAGAGTAATTTGTTAAATATGTTATTCACAGAATTTTTGGTCAGCTATAACATAGTGAAATTGCAGACCTCTATGTCATGGCATAGCTGAGCAATAGCTACTTTCAGGTTCTCACTGTTGAGTAAATCATTGTATCCACTGGATAGCCGCAGTGTGTAGAGAGAGATTTCACCATTACTGCTCTGATGAAAAAAAATATTATAGCTAGCTTTCTTAAGTTTGCAGTATATATTAATAACCATAAAATGTTGTCTGGGAATATTTTTGGCCTCATTTTGAGAAACAAGATGGCCGCCACAGGTGTTTTTTGTCAGTCATGAAAAGTGCTTATATCTCCCTTATTATTGATCCTAGAGGTTTGGGATGATAAACCAACCTGTAGGAAATCATGGGGTGGGAATCTTTTGGTGTGGTCAGATTTGACCTTCAATGACCCCTCCTTCAAGGTCAAACAAGGATAGCCAAACTTAAAAGTGCTTATAACTCGCTTATTATTTGTCCCAGAGGTTTGGGATGGTAAACAGACAGGAAATCATGGGCTGTGAATCTGTTGATATGGTCCAATTTGACCTTGGAACCCTCCTTCAAGGTCAAATGAGGATAGCGAAAATTGAAAGTGCCTACAACTCGCTTATTATTGGTGACAGAGATTTGGGATGGTAAACCATCCCATAGGAAATCATTGGCTCGGAATCTTTTGGTATGGTCAGATTTGACCTTTGGACCCCTCCTTCAAGGTCAAATGAGGACAGCCAAGCTTAAAAGTGCTTATAACTCATTTATAATTGGTCCTAGAATGGTAAACCATAGGAAATCATGGGCTGGGAATGTATTTGTGTGGTTAGATTTGACCTTGGACCCCTTCTTCAAGGTCGAACGAGGATATTACATTTGTAGTATTTCTTTAAATATGGTTTAACCTATTTTTTACACTTAAACAATTACCTTGTTATTTTCCTTCATAATACCATTTACAGGGCACAACTGTTTTATCCTTTTCTTCTGTCAGCTTCGGAATTTCTTTCAAACTTGCTGTTCAGTTACCATTTACTGTATTTCTGTACAGCCCTTTTCCTGATAATTATTCTGTCCTCTAATCACCTTCACAAATCAAAAACACTCAGTCAGCTGACACAGTGCCCGTTCACGGGCACTCTCCTCTTGTTATGTGTTATGTCGTCACTCTGCAGCGTGGGCGTACGCATCCGTGTACACGTCCGCATGAACAACTTCTCCAAAACTACAAGGCCTAGAGACATGCCGTTTTTTTTTAAAAAGATACCCTAACTATTGAGGATGAAAAATTGTTCAAGGCATGCAAATCTGTCTGTTCGTCTGTTTGCTAGAGCCATTACAAGTGAGGTACCTCCACCAAAAGTGTGAAAATTTCAACACTTTATCACAATTTTCTCATTGACTGTTGCAGGGATTTCTCTCATATCTTGCATATGTGTGCTAGGCCACAAGTAGAATCCCTTGTGTGAGTATCAGGCCTGGATCTTTCTTAATTTTTTTATGAGCTATAACATACAAAAATTGCAGACCTGTAGCTCATTGCATAGCTGAGCAATAGCTATTTTTAGGCTTTCACTGTCGAGTAAATCACTTATGACTTGAAAGCTATTGCATTTAGAGAATTTCCATAAAATATGCTATTCAACAACTTTTGGGTTAGCTATAACATAGTAAAGTTGCAGACCTGTAGCTCATAGCATAGCTGAACAATAGCTACTTTGAGACTCTCACTTTTGAGTAAATCAGTTGTAACGTGAAAATTATTGCATTTAGGATATTTTCTTCAAACGTTTTGTTCATCTACTTTTGGGTCAGCTATAACATAGTAAAATTGTAGACCTGCAGCTCATTGCATAGCTGAGAATAGCTACTTTGAGGTTCTCACTGTTGAGTAAATCAGTTGTACCTTGAAAACTTTTTCTTTTATTATGCTACAATAGCTTACCATGTGGAAATGAATGCTTACTCGGGAGGCCGCAGGCATTCTGCCAATGTCCAAGAAAAATGGACGCATAATAGTGGCGAGATGCGTTGGAAATTGAGGTGACCTCAATAGTGACGTAGCCATCAACTTCCTCTTTTCGAGTTGGCCGCGAATATGAAATACAGACTTTTTTATTGCAAGGAAAAGATCAAATTTTATATCGATATACGTGTCATTGGATACTGAAACTACATCAGTTTCTTTATTTTGTCCTCCCCACTGGGGGGTGGACATATCATTTTTGCTTTTTCCGGCGTCCGGCGTCCGGATGCTTGGTTTCCGCTCATTTGAAGGAAAAGTATTTATCCTATCTTTACCAAATTTGGTATGGGTGTTTATTGGGTGAATAGCTTCCATGGGATTGCTTTTGATGAAGATAGCTCTATAGCTAACTGAGTAATAGCTACTTAGCTACTTTGTGTACTTCTTTTGTTTTTGGGCATTTTAAGAAAAACTATTTGACATATCTTTACCAAATTTAGTATGAGCATTACTTAGGTCAATAGCTTGCCTGGGATTGCTTTTAGTGATAATAGCTATATAACTGACTGAGTAATAGCTACTTAGCTACTTTGCCAAAAATGGAAAAACACAAATTTGCTTCTATCTCCTTAACCGTGCGAGATAGAGAGATTTCGTCGAAATTTTCGACTCACAGGTTATCTGAGAAATGTACTCTTGGCAATTTTCAAAAAATTTTCCCCTCACTAAAAATGGCGGCCATTTTGAATTTTCGAATTTTTGGCAAAAATGGCAAAACACAATTTTATTGCGTTTATACATCCTATCCAATGGACAATATGTTAAGCCGGTCAGCGCAGACCGGCCCGCCAAACGTCAGAAAAAGACGTCCTGCGTTTCCACCGGCTGGCTGGTCCTCACACTGCACTCGCCAGGTGGCGCATTGTACTTCCTTCCTGTCTAGACAACCTGACGTCATAGCATCTTTTTCGTTTGGTGCATGCACTGCCTGCACGGATTATTTTGTGTTTGGAACCTTTTTCATTTTTTGTGAGATAACGGAAGTTTATTGTTTTACAACTTTATTATTTACTTCCTCACATATCATAGATCATTATGTCCTCTCCTAGCCAGCATCGAGGGGGTTGTGGCCACATGATGGCAGGTTTTGATCAGCACTCTGTATGTGCACGCTGCCGTGATAGGAAGAAGGGCTCAGACCCTTGTGTTGAAACACCACCTGCTGCGTGCATTCATTGTGACTCCTTATCTTCAGAGCAGAAAGAGCAGCTTTCCACCCCCTCGTACAAACTTAAAAAGGAGAAGAGTGAGGCGAAGTCATCTACTCCGGCTAAGGACATAGACACTTTCAGTCCCACCCTTGTGGACCCGGCACTTGTGTCGGTAGTGGGGGTCGTGGATGGCCAGAGTTCCTCTGGTTTGAGTGGGCCGGTTGAAAAGAAGAAGAAGCTTGACAAGAAATCTTCATCATTTGTTAAGTTGGTGAAGTCAGACAAGTCAGTGAAGTCAGACAAGTCTGTGTCAGAAGTCCTTATCCAGCCGACCCCCGACTACTTCACCCACCGACCAGGGCAAATCTACCTTCTCCTCTACCGACACAAGAGTCTCTGATCTCGACAAGAAATGGTCGGATCGATTCAACCGACTGGAGGCCCTGCTCATGGCTAAGGCACTGGACCGACCTCAGGACCCTGTCTTCAGTTGGTGAAGGTTGCTCCCTCACGCACACCACCAGCTAATGTGGTCCGGTCCGACCCCTTCTTAAAGCCTGTCACTCAACCTTCCCAGCCTGCTGACACTGCTATTGGCCCACCGGCCACCGACCTATCTCAGCAGAAGTCTACTACCAAGGCTTCATCTTCAGCTCAGCCGGAACCTTCTACTGCACTGACCACTGCACAAACTGGAGGCCCTGTTCATGGCTAAGGCACTGGACTGACCTCAGGACACTGTCTTCAGCTCGGTGAAGGTTGCTCCCTCACGCACACCACCAGCTAATGTGGTCCAGTTCGACCCCTTCTTAAAGCCTGTCACTCAACCTTCCCAGCCTGCTGACACTGCTGTTGGCCCACCGGCCATCGACCTATCTCAGCAGAAGTCTACTACCAAGGCTCTTCATCTTCAGCTCAGCCGGAACCTTCTACTGCACCGACCACTGCACAGACTCAGTTCAGAGACAATTATCTAGTGCGTTTGATATGTCTAGGAAAAAAACTCCCTCTTCCAGTGACTCTGAGTCGGAAAGTTTTTCATCAGACCGACCTCCCTTCGACATCTTCCCGGAAGAAGGCGAACTGTCTGATGATCAAGAAGCCAATCTGTCCGACCATGACCAATCCCTCTCAGAGGAACAATCCTACCGAGAGACTATGAGGGGGATTAGGTCGTATATGGATTGGAACTACATACCAGACATTGATTCTGGTACTACCACATCTGAAGACAACCCCTTCGCGGGTCCCAAGTTGCATACGCCAGGGAAAGTGTCAGTGAACTTACCAACCGACGAATGGCTATGCAAAAAGATATCCAAGTTGAATCTCACACTGGTCCAGGGATATCCTACTCATACATCTGAGGCAGGAGGACTTTTGAAAGACCAGTTCGTGCAGCCACCTAAGTCGCAGGGGAAATGGTATGGGTTTCATGCTAACCCTAAGAAAGACTCTGAGCAAGCTGTCTCGTCTTGGTACACCGGATCTTCCCGACTCAACAGCACGTACCTCAGGATCGCCCGACAGGCCGGTATTGCCAGTGCACCTCCCATGTCACGATCTATTTCACAAGAGAATCTGCGCAAATGGGAGAGGTCTGCGCGCGAATCGACAGTGATTTGCAACCATGCAGCTGAAAGCTATACGTGTTGAGTCAAAGGGGAAGGGACCGGCCAAGGTATCATCAGCAGTGGACAAACTCCAGTTTTTACTTGACTTTAATTCAAGTGTTTGCCAGGCCATGGCGAAATCCATGGAGCACCTCACCGAGTTTGTTTTTGTCAACATGGCCAATGCTACCCTTCTGAGACGTGACTGTTATCTTTCCTACCTCAAGGCCGGTGTGAAAGCCGACACCCTCAACGCCCTCAGAACTGCTCCACTTCATCAGGACACTCTGTTTCCGGACAGTACTGTTAAGAGAGCTGAGGAGGATATAGCCGTGTTTCATAAGGGCCGGTTAAGCTCTGTATACAAGAGCCGCAGATATCATCCCTATGAAAGACAAGGGCAAACATTAGATAAGAACCAGGACAGGCCAGCTTGGAAAAACTTGTCACGTAGCCAACGCAGAAGGAACAAGGGAAAACAGCAATACTCGCGACCAGCCAAGGGTCAGCAGCAGTACAAATGACAATCAATGTGTAATTCAGTTGAAGCCTCTGCTTCTGACCGGGAGCCCCACAGTAAAGACAATGAACACTTTTTCAAATGTAAAGCTAGATGTTGTACATTCTGTTCATACTGCGCCCGGGCATTCTCAAAAGAACGAAATAAGTCCCAGGGCAGCAGGTTGTTACTTCAAGAAAAGCAGATTAAAGTCTGTGAAAAGTGTTTCTTGTGTCATTCCATTGACTTTGTAAATCCTGTCATAAATGCTCCCAACATTGTCACAAATCTGCCTGTAGGGTCCAGACTCCAAAACTTTTGGAAAAAATGGTTAGATCTGGGTGCAGGGCCGAAAGTGGTTCAAATCCTGAAAGAGGGCTACACCCTCCCCTTTCGGATCCGGCCGAACTTGTCAAGAATCCCCACAGTCATAAGCTGTTATGGCAATCCTCACAGAAATCTCAAACTGTTAGAGGCATTATATCAGCTTATGGACAAAAATGCCATAGAACTAGTCCACAAACAGGTCTCACTAGGGTTTTTCAACCGACTATTTTTAGTCCCGAAACCCAACAACAAGTGGAGGCCGATCTTAGACCTAAGCAATCTGAACCTTTTCCTCAAGACCAAAAAATTCAAGATGGAGACACCGGAGGTTACCAATTCGACCTCGAGTCCAGTCGCGTCCGACCGACACCGGACCGGTGGCAAAGCCTACAAGACAAAATACTGGAACTCATTTCCCTACCGACTTGCTCGGTAAGGGAGTTCATGTCCTTGATAGGCCTTTTAACAGCCACAGAAAAACAAGTTCACCTAGGCAGACTACACATGAGGCCTATCCAATGGCATCTCAAAAGCAATTGGAGGATACCGGAATCGTTAGAGAAAATGATTCCTCTACCCAGATCTCTACATCCTCACTTACAATGGTGGCTGAAGGAAGACAATGTCCTCACAGGTCAACCATTACACCCCATACAGCATGCTCTGCAAATCTTTACAGACGCATCAAAAGAAGGGTGGGGCGCTCACTTAAACGAATTCATTGCCAGAGGAACCTGGTCCCTGCCGGAAAGCAAATTGCATATAAATTATCTAGATCCAAAAGCGGTGTTTCTAGCTTTAAAAAAGTTCCAAAACCTATGCGTGGGCAAAATGGTTCTGATAGCAACCGAAAACACCACGGTAGTGTCCTACATCAACAAGGAAGGAGGCATGAGGTCGGGCCCACTGTGTGCCCTACTTTGGAGAATCTGGACCTGGTGCACCGGGAAACAAGTGACTCTAAAGGCCCGACACATCCCAGGCCATTTAAATGTAGTGGCAGACAAACTATCCAGGTTAGGCCAGACCATCCAAACAGAATGGTCCCTCCTTCCAGAGGTTTTCCAGACCTTGTGCAACAGG